>OY776120.1:55300062-65300062 GCA_963675135.1 Galeopsis tetrahit | reverse complement strand
CGCCGCCCAGCACCAGCGCGTGGGGGTGCCCCACCTTATCAAATCGGGCCTCCGTACTCTCTCTTCTATTAACTGGCCTGTGTTTTTTTCCTCCGCGTTGTCTTTGCGTGCCTGCCCACACCCAAATTCTCTCTCTCTCTTTGCTCTTCCGCGAAGCAATTGCATTTCTACCTCCATTCTTGTAATAGATACTCCAAAATACTCGTCCATCAGTCAAACCTTCTAAAACCAACACCAAATTACGGGGATCGACGATTAAAACCGGATTTGCCGAATCAAGGATTGTCCTGTAAGGTATGCATGTAGTCGTCGAAACTATTCAATTCCGCCTCCTGTTTCATTTTCAGAATCTTGTTTTGTTTACATGTTTATATGGTCTTTTATTGTTATCGAATTGATTTTCGGATTGCGGTGAACTCAACTGCACTCAGATTTGTCCAGTACTTGTATCCATCTTGCATGGTTGATTTTCCTTGTTTTTATTGGTGTTGTGTGATTGAAACAGGGCTTTCCAATCTAGGGATCGTGGATTCCAGACACGTCGGATTTATTGCTATTTAGAATAAATATCCCCGCGATTCGTGGAAGCGCGGGGCAAGAAGAATATGTCTAGTTTTGAGGGAGTTGTAGTTTCCGATCAATGGCTACAGAGCCAATTCACGCAAGTGGAGCTTCGCGGCCTTAAATCCAAAGTAAACTTCCTTTATGTTTTTTGCTTGTATTTTGAATCAGTTATGTGATTTGGGAATCGGGTTGACTTGCTTATGGGGCCTAGAATTATACAATTAGCATGGATTTGTTGGCTTGTTTAGGCATTACGCCTCTGTTTTGTAAATCCAAGATTGAAGCAACCTATTCCAAGTGTTTGAATTGATATATGACAAATGTAGGGGTTTAATAATCTTAATTTATGTTTGTAGTTCATTTCATTGAAGAATCAGAATGGTAAGGTCACAGTTGGAGATATACCATCTCTAATCATGAAATTGAAGAGTTCCGATGAATTATTGAATGAGGAAGAGATTAAACGAGGATTGGGAGAATCGTACTCTGATTTGACCGAAGAGATAGATTTTGAAGGCTTCCTCAGGGTAGGTTTTGCTCAATACTCTGCATTCTTGTTGATTTTTGCTTCTTGAGATAGGTTAATGTTGCTGTTATCAATTCGAAACAAAGTGGTTGTAGTTGATTTGATATCATTTGGTAGGAATTGTCCTTGAATGGAGTATATATTAATTAATATATTCTGCTCCATCTATATATTAGATAGATGATTGATAATTTTTATGGTGTTGCTTTGAATAATCAGTCATATTTGGATTCACAAAGTAGAGCCAATGCCAAACTGGGAAATTCGAAAAAGTCTTCATCATTCCTGAAGGCAACCACCACGACTCTACTTCACACTATCAGCGAGACTGAAAAGACTTCATATGTTGCTCATATCAACAGCTACCTCAGGGATGACCCATTTCTGAAGCAATTCCTTCCAATTGATGCATCTTCAAATTCTTTATTTGACCTGGCTAAGGATGGAGTCCTATTATGGTATTTTATCCTGACAGCATTTGTTTTTCACAATTGAAGACTTCAAAATTTGGTTTTTGATAACTTATGTTTTCTTTTGTTAATTGCAGTAAGCTGATCAATGTTGCAGTGCCTGGTACGATAGATGATAGGGCTATTAACACAAAGAGAGTATTGAATCCTTGGGAAAGAAATGAGAACCACACCCTCGGTCTCAACTCTGCAAAGGCTATTGGATGCACCGTAGTTAATATTGGCACTCAGGACCTTGTTGAAGGAAGAGTAAGTTGAGCTTAGTTTGCAGTATTTATTTTTAATTTTAGATTGTTTCGTATTAAGATCTTTATATGGTTTTGTTCTTTCCTTGCAGCCTCATCTGGTACTTGGATTAATTTCTCAAGTTATAAAGGTCAGCAGCTTTTTGCTTCTTATGATTTCATAGGTTGTCAGTCTGCTTAAGTTTGAAGGGCAGGAAGAACGAGACTTTGAGATGATTTAGTGACTAATTAGTAGAATATAGCCAAATTATTTGTGTATGTTGATCATTACTTATATAAATTCTTTCTTTGGCATTTGGTTGGCGCCTTCAGATCCAACTACTGGCAGATCTCAATCTCAGGAAGACACCTCAGCTTTTGGAACTGGTGGAGGACAACAATGTATCAGCCACTTATCCCTTAGAATATCAATGAAATTGAAGTGATATTTCTTTGTTCCAGTCTGTGTAACTCAGAACTGAGCTTAAGTTGTACACTTTGATCAGGTGTCATTAATAAATGCAGGATGTTGAGGAGCTTATGGGGCTTGCTCCTGAAAAAATTCTACTGAAGTGGATGAATTTCCATCTCAAGAAAGCAGGCTACCAAAAAACTGTATCAAACTTTTCTTCTGACTTGAAGGTATGCTTTTTTGGAGGTAGTCTTGTGGTGTAACAGTATTGCTTTAGTTTTTTTGGAGATTGGTTGATGGTGACATAATCTTTTATTAGAGTATGGCTTGCAATATTAAGCATAAGAATTACCATGGAGTTGGCTATTTTTCTGATCTTAGTATAATCTGGAGAATTATCTTGAGTGAGCATGGTATTCATTGTGCAGAACTTGACTTCCTGTTTTGGGTTTTAGCTACTTGGAGATTAACTCTGGTCTCTGCCTTCTTTTGTTTATTCATTGATACAGTTTAGGGCTGTGTTGGCCTTTTAATAAGCAGTCAAATTTGTAATTACCTTTGTTCTACTCTTATAGTTGGCAAGTCTCCTATAACAACTTTATTGTACTGTCATATTTGTAGGATGGAGAGGCTTATGCTTATTTGCTAAATGTACTTGCACCGGAATACTGCAGCCCTGACACCTTAGATACAAAGGATCCATCTGAAAGAGCTAATTTGGTTCTTGAGCATGCAGAGAAAATGGACTGCAAAAGATATCTGACTCCCAAGGATATTGTGGAGGGATCTTCCAACTTGAATCTGGCTTTTGTTGCTCAGATATTCCATCAGAGGTGAGATTAAAACTAAAATAGACACCTTCTTTTCTTTTAGGTGATGGAAAATGAACATAGAATTAGAATTTACTGCTATTACAAAATGGTATGAATATTATAGAATCCATGCTTGTATGATCAGAGATGATCTCATATTTGCTTCCAATGGATCCCTCTTCCAGTTATGATTGTTCAGTGATTCAGCTGAACAATTGCTGAAACTAGTTCTTGTGCTTGTAATTCACCACTAATTTCTTAGTAAAGCTAATCATATGTAATTTTCCTTTATCTGATATGTTACTTTCATTTTCATGAGTCATATCTCTTGGAATTTTTTTACTCAACTGATTCTTATTCCCAGGAATGGCTTGTCCACAGACAGCAAAACGATGTGCTTTGCAGAGATGATGACAGATGATGAGCTAATGTCTAGAGAAGAGAGGTGCTTCCGCCTGTGGATCAATAGCTTAGGAATTGTCTCTTATGTCAACAACTTGTTTGAGGACGTTAGAAATGGGTTAGTTTTCCAGCTTCTGGAGACATTTCGAAACATCCCATTTGATTTTGAAGGTCCTTAGCTTAGTATATTTGTGGAATAACATATGATTCAGGAATTTGCAGTTTGAATTGCTGTTGATGGCATCTTTTATGTAAGTTCCATAAATGTATATAACACTAATTGGGAATATCATGTTTTCAGGTGGGTTCTTCTGGAAGTGCTGGATAAAGTCTCTCCAGAATCTGTCAATTGGAAGCAGGCTACAAAACCTCCTATAAAAATGCCATTTAGGAAAGTAGAGAACTGTAACCAAGTTGTCAGGATTGGAAGGCAGTTGAGACTCTCACTTGTAAATGTAGGCGGTAATGATTTTGTACAAGGGAATAAGAAGCTTATACTTGGTAAGTATTTTCTTAATACTGTAATGGAAACTCTGGGTTGAGGTTCCTTTTTATTTGCATAATCTGAGTCCTGTACCAAGTTAATAAAAAATACTAGTAACTAGCAAAATGTAAGTCGATTTTCACCAAAACCTTTTGATTGTTTGCTTGTTTCTGGTTCCTTATTAGGTTCTCTGCAGAGTTCTTGGTCCACAACATGCCAGATTTTAATCGAACCAGCCATATTTTTCTTCTTGGGTTTTTATTAATGCCATATTTTTTCCAATTCTTATTCAGTGTTTGTCAGTGAGTAGATTGGCCTTCATTCAATACCAAATAGTTTTTTCACGATACTTTGCTGTCCTTTTGCTTATCTAAAGTATGAGTCAACCTTCAACTTAGATGGTAAAATGTAAATATACAAAAGCCACATGGTTCTAAATAAACGCATATCTAACTTTTGACTACACTTGTTTCTTGTTTAGACTTTAGTGACTTTAAACCATGTGTTGCTTTTAAGCCTTTAAAGCTCCATGACCCTTAAAAAATAGAAGGCAATAGATGCTAAAATGAATAAATGAATGAGCAAGTAGACTCAGAATGCAGTACTATACAAATGATTTTTTCTTTTGAGTCCATGACTTCACTTCATATGCAACACATTAGACATGTAATGTTATTTCAATTAATTTGGTGTACGGTTTGGTATAATTGATGTCATGTGCAAAAAAAGGTCGTAGATGGACGAACTTTGGTTTCGTGAAAGAATATGAATTTCCAACTCTTAGGGTGTTTTGATATTTAGTTCTGGGGGCTAAAAATGATTGGATTGTATGTGCTAAAAAATTTGGTCCTTTGATTGAAAATTTTGTCATGACAAGTTCCAGTATAGCTTATGTTTTCTTGGCTTCTTCTTTCTGGTACTTCACTTGTTAAATGAGTTACAGTATATTACTCAGTAAACACCAATTCTAATGAAGATCCATGAATGTTTATGTATATCAGTATATCCCACCACTCATGTTCTCATCCTAATTTTTGAGCATTAATATTGTTTCTGTAGAAAGATACTTCAAAGTAATTGAGTGATTTTTCCTTCATTTTAGCAGTTGATGAGGTGTTGACTTTGTTATCGTTTACTCATAAATTAACTTGATTTCTGGATTAACTGAAACTTGAAATATGGAGGCTATTTTCTTGGTTGTAATATTTATTTGTTCTGGTTTGTTGCAGCTTTTCTTTGGCAGTTGATGAGGTTTAACATGCTTCAACTTCTGAAAAAATTAAGGTCTCGTTCTCAAGGAAAGGAGATTACTGATTCTGATATACTGAACTGGGCCAACAAAAAAGTGAAGAGTTCAGGCAGAAAATCTCACATGGAGAGTTTTAAGGTTGAAGATAACCTTCCATTTGTCACAAGTGTCTATATATATGTACTACATGCCTTGTTTATGGGAGGCTATTGCACTTTTTTGAGTGAGTGATTATAGATTTCTCAATTTGTATTGCAGGACAAGAGCCTTTCACGTGGATTGTTCTTTCTTGAGCTTCTCAGTGCTGTTGAGCCACGAGTTGTTAATTGGAACCTTGTAACCAAGGGTGAAAGTGGTAATTTGGCAATTTACTTTAATGGAAACTAAATTGATAATTTATTTATGTTACTTATTCTGATGTATTTAATATCCAAGTGACCAAAGCTCCTTAAGGGTATGTTTGTTTTGGGATTTTGAAATCCGGATTTCAAAATCTAGTGGATTTCAAAATCCTAATGATTTGTATATTTTGTGTTTGTTTTGGGATTTAAGTAGGGTAGGATTTAACTTTATGGTATAGGTTTTATAGATGTTTATATAGGATTTATAGGTATTTATATAGCGTTTGTAGGCATTTATAGGGTTGACTTTTGTAGGATTTAGAGGTATTTGTAGGGTAGGATTTTAAAATTCTAATTCTAAAATCCCAAAGTAGAACGAGGGTTAGATTTCGAAATCTCAAATCCGGATTTAGAGGATTTGAAATATGGATTTCAAAACCTTAATTAATAGTATAGTGTGCGTTTGTTTTGAGATTTAAATAGGGTAGGGTTTAACTTTATGTTGAATCGGTGTGTAAGATTGTGCGATGGTGTATTATTATATTATTGTCGATTGTAGTTGTAATGATTGAATGATTGTTTAATTATTAGTGTGTTTTATTGAAAGTTGCAAAAGTGAATAGAAGGTGGGGAAAGTAATAAATAAAATAAGAGTAAAAATAAAAAAACATTAATGAGTCATTGGAGAGTGTGTTGTAGAAAAAAATTGTATTTATAGGTATTTGTAGGGGTGGATATATTGAGTTTTAAAAAACCTGATTCTAAAATCTCAAAGTAGTATTGGATTTAGATTTCGAAATACCAAATCTGGTATTCTAATCCCATATCAAACATACTACTCACTCTGTCCCTTTTTATCTGTCATTTTATCCAAAGTGGTCTCTCTTTTTATTTGTCACTCTACTAATACCAATGCAAATACCTTTTCTCTTCCAACAATGTCCCTGATATATTCAGTATAGGATCGTGGTCTATATTAATAAATAAGGGTATACGAGTCTATTGATATCCTAACAAATGAGAAATAGGTTTGTGTGAATGGATTGAATGGGATAGATAAAAAGGGACAGGGGGAGTATAAGATTTGCATTACTTCTGAGGTGTCTCTCAGTAAGCAGGAGTTCTCCAATTAATTTCTTTTAATGATGTTGTAATAGGCTGCTAGAAAAATGAATAGGGTAGCCAGGTAGGGAGGGGTTATGTATGTCAGTGTGAATTAAGAAGGTGGACCTTACCTGTGAAGTATTTGCTTGCCTTCTCTACATATTTTGATTATTTTCCTTGTCATGACCAAGGACAAAAATATCGGTGTCGGTGGAAATATCGAGACCTTAAATTTGTGGAAATATCGATGGATATATCGATATCGAATATCGATATCGGTAAATTTTAAAAATTTTGGAAATTTAATAACTAACTTTTAATACATAAATTCAAAAAAATAATTTAAATTCATTTACATTTATGATAAATTTATATAAAATATAGCATACAATGTTATTTCATATGATATTTTTTGAAATTTATCGACATTTTTCAAAAAATTTCCGATATTTTCCGATATTCTTTCGATATTTTACCCATATTAGTCTTGATATTGTTATTGTATATCGATTTTTATCGATATTTTCAATTTTCTGTACAAATATCGTGGAAATATCATTTTTTTTCAATATCGATATCGGTGACTGCGAAAAATAGATATATCGAGGATATATCGGAGAAATTTCCGGATATTTTTGTCCATGGTCATGACACAATTTATTAAATTATTCTTATTTTCTGTATTTTCTTGATGAAAAGATGAGGAGAAGAAGCTAAATGCCACCTATATAATCAGTGTTGCTAGGAAGCTTGGCTGTTCTATTTTCTTGTTGCCTGAGGATATCATGGAGGTAAGAATTTATATCTGCTCTGCTTCTCTAAATGCTCTCAATAACAGGCTCTCAGTACAGTACCTTTTTCACTTAAATTCTGAAATAAATAAACAACTGCATGGGAAAGTAAATATATAACTCTCACTCTGCAATAAAATGTCAAAGACAACTTTATCTACAGCCTTTGTACAATAATCCTGTCTGCATACATGTGGTAGCCAATTGCATTGCTCTCTATTCCAGAAACCTTTGGCAACTGCTTTACAATGTGTGTTTTTTTATGCTACTATAGTAGAACCATAGAAGAGGAAGTTCTGATCTTGCGTTTAAAAGTTCTAAGTTATTGCTGGTGTGTAACACTTTCTATTCATGGCTACTGCAGTGCTCTAAAAGTCCCCTCCTAGCCCGTTTAGGCCCCATCTAGGTGTTAGGCCTAGCCTGCCACTCCCCTTTTTTTCTAAATTGATCCTGCTTCGGCTCATTTTCTGCTGAACTGGCACCTTGCACCTTTAAATACATTTGGCCAGCAATTTCTTATTTCTAAGCAGGAAAGCCTAATAACATTGTAGTTAAGACCATCCCCAAGGTGGAGGCAGGTTCGAGGTTTACCTCAATTTACCACCCTTTTTCTCCTCCAACCCACCTCAAATACTAATCCAAGAAGCCAATTTTGAACAGCATGTACTCAAAATTGAGTCCTACAATTTTGAACAGCATGTACTCAAAATTGAGTCCAACAGTAGTAGTGAAAAATCTGTTTTATCTTTTTTTTTTTTTTTTTAATATTAAGTTTAGCTTTTTTATGATATCCTCTTTATAATTAAGACATAATTATATTTTCTACTTAATATTATGAGATTAAAATTATGTAATATAAAAAAATACTCCCTCCGTCACTTCAAGTTGTCAATTTGCTTTTGACATAGGTATTAAGAAATATAGTACTATTAAATGTGTAGTGGGTTGTTGAGGTAGAGAGAGATAGGAAAGTGAAAAGGCAAAGAAAGGTAGGAAAGAGAAAGGGTAGAGAGATAGTGAGTATTGCCAAAAAAGAAAATGAGTAACTTTCGGTGGAACAAATGGAGTATTAATTTTGGGATTTTATATCATTGAAACCAATATGTTGTAATTCTTTATTAAATAATAAATATGTTACTTTATTTAATATGTTTGACTTTCTTGATTAATAAATGTAAATGTGAATTATATACTGATTATGAAAAAATATTTGATAAAGTAGAAAAAAAATAGGGATATTCCTATTGAGTCCAAAGATTGGAGATGAGTTTACTGTTTGTCTCAAATTTTGTAACAAAATGATAATTTTGGACTGAAATTGAATCCAAAGGTTGGAGATGCTCTAACAGCATGGTTGGTGATTTCACTGGCAGGTAAACCAAAAAATGATCCTAACTCTGACAGCAAGTATTATGTATTGGAGCCTTCAGCAGCAGCCTATGGAAGATTCCGACTCGTCTCCAGTCCCCCGTAGTCGTGGGGTGTCGCCAGCCCCCAGTAGTCGTGGGGTGTCGCCAGTCCCCAGTAGTCGTGGGGTGTCGCCAGCCCCCAGTAGTCGCGGGGTGTCGCCAGCCCCCAGTAGTCGCGGGGTGTCACCAGCCCCCAGTAGTCGTGGGGTGTCTCCGTCCCCGGCCTCTGCTACGCCTTCGGCCAACGGCTGTGTGTCTCCAGCTTCTACTGCCACTCTCGATCAATCCCCTGCTGTTCTTATAAATGGTGCCTCATCCCCAGCACCATCGGTTAGTGGAGAGGAAAGTGGCTCGATTGTGTCGGAGATATCTCACTTGACTGTTGATGATACAGTATCTGATACTGCTACGTCTGCCATGCTTCCGGGAACCGAGGAGGTGGCAGTTGAAAGTGAATAGAAAATTTTGGTAGGTTGGAAGGAGAAGCAAAAGAAACATAGATGAATATACGTTTGTAGGTCCGTAACGAGTCCTATACTTGCAAAGTAGACAGAGATATATGTTTTTTGAAAGAAAAGGATGTGTTTTATTTTTTTGTAATTTCCCATAATGTGTTGGCTTCTTTTTATCTGTAAATTCTGGTAGGTTATATGATGATGAGAATGGAGCAAGTTGTAGTAGTACTTGCACTTGATTCTTTGTGCCCTTCCTATGTTTGTGGATGGGTATTTGAACACGTGGATTGAGAGTAAAAAAAAAAAAAAAGAGGGGGAATATAGTTGGTGGCTCGTCAATGGGATGGTGAACAGAAAACAATGAGAGAATATATTTTTCGATGGCTTTATAAATTTACAATTAAGTTATTAGAGACTGTTTATGAAATCTGTTGTGTAGTACTTAGATTTTATTTATTTAATTAAACTCCCTTTGCTCACCATTTATCACTAATAAATGGTATTATCATATGGTTGTATGTTCTTATATTTTTTGTATCATTTTTTTAAAATTTACCTTCCTTTAAACTTTAAAAATTACTCTTAATTTTTAATCTACCTTTAGAACTTGGACCTGGGAAAACAATTTTTTATGTTAAAAGTTAAAATTATGAGATTGGTAAGTTTGATTATTTATTAATTAAGGGTAAATTTGATAATATGTATTCCTTTCCAACAAGAAAAAAATGGTTAAAACATTATTTATTTTTGAATGATTATATATTTGATTATTAGGAAATTTTGGAGTGAAAAAAATGTGAATTTGAATTGTATACATGGTTTTTTGTTGACAAAACATTTTTTAAATTATTAGGGGTTGTATAGTAGAGTCGGGAGAAGAAATAATGAGTAGTAGTGAATTTTTTATATTGTGAAGAAATAGAATTTTGCGTGAAACAATGTTTTATTTTAGTATTTGAGTCATTTAAAATATATAAGTTGAGTTTTAGAATTTCATGGATATAATAAAATAAATGAGGTTTTGTTTCACATAAATTTTAAATTTTTAAGTGTTATTTTTTTATCAGTCAAAGTGAAGTGGAGTATATTTTATTTGGGAAGAAAATAATACCACAAAACAACAAATAACAAGAGTATGCAATTACATATGTTGGCCTTCTATAAATTTCCTACAACAACTTTGCCACTCAACAAAAGTGATATCATAGCACCTAGCAACCTTTATTGTAATCCATGCCCAAAGCCTACTCTTAGTTTCATCAGCAATCTTTTCCACCAAAAAATTAGAATTATTAAATATCACTATATTTTTTCATCTCCACACTACTCATATTATACATATCCACATGCTAATAGCAAAATTACCTCCTTCCTTAAAATGTAGCAGTCCGTGATATTGTAAAAAATGCTCCCATGCATTGTTGTGCATGGTTATGGATATATTTAGCCATCAATAACATTACTGTATATTCATAGTCTGCTCGTCACTCTACATTCAAAAAAGAAATGATTAGTGAACATACTCTGCTCATCACTCTACATTCAAAAAAGAAATGATTAGTTGATTCGTCTGTCTCATCGCTCAATGTGCATCTCACGTCATTGGAGTGTTGCAGGATTCATCTTTTAAATAGGTTATCCCTAGATGAAATTCTATCGGGAAGAACCCTCCAAGTTGTTGTCGAAACTTTGAGGGGGGCGATGTTGCTCCACGTCAAAAAAAAAAAAAAAGGAGCAAAAACGAAAAAAAAATTGAACTTTAATTTTAAGGTTACAGTTCGGTTTTCGAACCGAAACCGGCGATTCAAAATGTTCCAATTTTAGTTTTGCACATGTTTACTTTATTTTTACACCTAATAGTAACACTGCAAAAAGTAATTAACACTAGAATGTAAACGTACAAGGATTAAAAAGAATCTTAGAGTAACTCTCCTTTAAATAAATGAGCTTTTAAAAAAATGTATCTGATTTATTTATTAAATGAACTGAGCCGGACTTTAGTAAAACAACCTGTAAACCAAAGCTCAAATTTTTGTGGGAAGGAGAAAGTAGTCCATATTAATAACTCTCTTCGTCCAAAAATTGTTTCAAAATTTACTGTTTACGCGTAGTTTAATGTGTGCGTTGTTTATTAGTATTAAAAATAATAAAGTAGGGAGTGAATTTTTTTTAGTAATAAAGTAATGATATGTAATTTTGAGATGTTTGAAGGGTGTAATTTAAATTGAAAATGGTTCAAATTAATATATGATGATGAATCTAATTTGAAATATCCATTTTTTACAAACCACGAACTTAGTAACAAGCAGAGTTAGATATAGATGTTTATTCGGGCCGACTTAAACGGGTCGGACCGATTAACCCTAAAAATGCAGGATTAGGGTTGATAGACCGTAGGCCCTTTTAAATTCGAGTTTTTTTTGATTCAGATCGATTAGCCCGTGGGCTAAACGGGCTAGCCCGCCAGTCCAAGGTGCTAATAATCAACAACCGCCATTTGCCTAATACTTTTATTCTCTCATTTATCTATTTATTTTGCTACTTTATTTAATTGTTAGATATGTCACATGTGTCTTTTAATTTTAAAATTTAATTATTTAAAAAACTAATATTGTAACCCATTAGTGTCCATTTAACTCGTGACCCACTTAAAAATATGATTAAGTCTTAACTATTAATGAACCGATAGCCCGTGGACGGTAGAGCTTAACCCTAGTTTTAGCCCGATAAACATCCCTAAAAACAGAGTCACTGACGGTGAGGAACCTGGCCTAAATTTGTTAAGCACTGATTTTGATTTTAGTAGTCTTGCGTCTCGGTTACTGTATCGTCATTGTTTGTCTCCTCGATCGTAGCGAGCAGTTTTAGTATTTTTCTTGTTTAGCGTTGAAATTAGGATATGCCAGGTTTGCGAAACGAACAACGAGAGATGTTGAGAGAACTCTACGAGATGGAACTCGAAGAGGAGGTGTCAGATTCTGAATCCATCTCTGACAACCGTATCTGTGCAATCTGCGAAGATGGTGGCATTGTGGCTCTGTATGTTTTTCTTGATTCTCATTTCACACTTGTGCATTCTATATGCTATTTCTTGTCGTCTTGATTTGACCTGCAATGAATATGCTTGCATTTGGCTCATTTTTATTGTACGATCTGCATTATCTCTATAGAAATGAAGCAAAATAGGTGAAGGTGTTCATATTGGTGATTGAGAATGAAGGTAAAAAAGCAAAATTGCATAACATTTTGACTCTATGCTAAGTAACGTGATCAATCCACCATTATCTTATCCCTTGTGTGGTTTTAATCTAACTTTACTCTGGTCAGACGTGAGGTCACATTACACTCACTTCAATCGTTTCTCATGGTTGATCATGAAACGCATAATTTTCTGGTGGTTCTCACACTTCATTATCCCTATTTACCATTATTTTCTCCTCATAGTGTGGGATAAAGGCTTTGGCGGTGGTGTTTCATCTTAGTGTTCTCTATCTATATGACAAGCACTGCTCAAACTTCAAAATGGATAATGAAGTTTGATTATACTCAAGTTTACTTTAATTCATCAATTTACCTCCGTTTTCTTTCCTTTTCACATGAACCATTATGAATTCAAAATTATGATCTTCCCTTGATAAAAACAATTGTTTCGGGAAATTGCATAATGTAATGTACAAATTGTTTCCTGATAAAATGAGGGATTAAGGGTAAACTGGAGATTAAAAGTGCACATTTGATAAATATCCATTATCATTATTACTCCGCCTAGGTGTTAGAGGCATCAGCTGTCGACTAAAGCCTAAATTTCCAACAAACAAACAAGCCGAGCCTTTAATCCCAAATACTTGGGGTAGGCTATATGAACCAATCATAGAATCAAGTCGGGACGTGTGGAGAATTTTTTTATCTTGCCCTCTACATGAATCAATTATGTCTCATGAGAAGTTTTAGGTGTTATTTATTTTTGGAAAATGAAATGCAGTTTTTGCCCTCTACATTTTCCATTACTTTGGCTTTTCCCTGTCATGCCTTATTTTTATCGGTTTGCTCCTTCCTGAGTCCCTGGTGTTCCATTACCCTTAGCTTTTCCATTTATTTTTTACTCTTTTGCTGCTATTGTTTCTTTCAAATGTTGTAAAATTATTGGGGTAAGCAATGCTGCAATAAGTGGTAGCTCCTAGGCAGCGTGTTCCTTAATTTTTATTTAAAGTTTCAAGTTATTCCTTAAATTAGGACATTTTTGTATTGGCTATTGTTAAAACGAATTAATGAGAGAATAAAGAAAATAGGTTTAACCTATTTTAAGGCAGGCTCACGATTCTCTCCTTCTGTTCAGCAAACTAGCTATTGGGAAGTGAAGAAGATTGATTTCAAATATAGATTAAATACTACCCAAGAGGTCATCATCAGCTTGGAGCATTGGCAGCCAGAGAACTGGTGAGTTGCGACAGAGAGATGAGTGAGGAGGGGTGTGGGTTGTGTGGATCAAGTGGTTTCTGGTAGTGGTGGGTTGTAATTTATCACTTAGTGACTTAGGTTTTATAAATCTAAAAATTTGTGACGCCATCTTGCGGAAAAGGAAAAATATATAAATTCCCTGTTTATTTAAGCACTATAGGAAAAAATAAATAAATAAAGTTGCTTAATTAGACTACAACAAAAGTTAAAAGAACCCCCAATGTTTCTGTGAGATTGATAGATATTTAAATCATTTAGGGGATGTTTGTTTTGGGATGGGAAATCTGGATTTGAGATTTTGAAATTCCACCCATGTTCTAGTTTGGGATTTAGATTTTGGATTTTGAAATCCTACCCTACAAATACCTATAACCTTATAAATACCTACAAATCCTATATAGATACCTATAAAACCTACCCCACTTAAATCCCAAAACAAACACGAAACATAAAAAAAACCTACCCCACTTAAATCCCAAAACAAACACAAAACATAAAAAACATTAGGATTTTGAAATTCGGATTTCAAAATCCTCAAAATCCCAAAACAAACATACCCGTAGGGTTGTTACGCGGTAGTTGAATATTTCTTCTGGAAGTGTGATATAGAAATTTTGTTTTTATTGTTGTTAGTTTTGATATGTTTTATTTTTTTCCCTCCATTTGTCTTGGTGGTGTACCACTAACTACATAATTGTGCCTACATTATCATCAAGATTGATGTGCATGTTGCAACCCTTCACCTTATCGAATAAGAATTGGTTCAATTAGTTGTGAAGGTAAATGCATGAGGGCATTCCATGCAACCATTGAAGATGGTGAGTATTCTAATTGCGTGTCCCTGGGCTTGACTAACACGGAACTGCTGGTATGTGTCGCTATCTTATTCTCTTGTCTTTCTTCTCATCTTTCGTAAGTACTCTCATGATTTTTGTTTAAGCATAATTGAGCTCAAATGGTGTTTTGCATTTTAATCTCAGGCACTTGAAAACACTCCTTTTTATTGTGCAAATTGCACGCATGAGAAGCACCAATGTTTTGCGTGTGGCGAATTGGGATCCTCGAATGAATCTAGTCCGGAGGTATGGGACTCCTCAATGTTTTTGGACTGTCATCTTTTGATTAGGTGATCCATGAGTGAAAGATTTTTCATTCCAATGTGGGGATAACTTTGTTTATTGTCGATGCCTTTTTTTTTTAATGCACCTGGATAATGCTACATGTAGAGGTCCCCTCTTGGTTAATTATTATTTTGACTTAATTGCAGCTAAAATCACGATCTTTGCATTAATTGCAGTTTAAGACAATCGAATAATACCAAATCAAACACCAATTTTAAAAAAAACTGCAATTGAAACTTCTGGGCAGCCCCCCTCTAGCCTGAGTCCGATGTTACTAGGCCTTACTGTGGCGTTGAATTGTATATTTTGATTTAGGATTTTATAACGTCGGACTCGAGCAAGAGAAGGGACTGCTCGGAAGTATCAGTTTCATTTGAAAAAAAATTGGTGTTTTTAGAGTTTTTTTTTTTGGTTAAATTGGTGTTTGATTTGCTATTATTCAGTTGTCTAGAATAAACTGCAATTAAAGCAAAGGTTGTGATTTTAGCCGCAATTAAGCCGAGTAACTTTAAGGGCCTGTTGTTTTGGGACTATCACGTCCGGACGGGGGACGTAACGTCCCCCGTCCTTTTCTAGTTCGGGATTCCACATCCGGATTTCACCACCCAACTCCATCCACCCCTAAAAATACATACATGTTCTACTATTATAAATTTATAATAATACATCATACATTCTTACACAATTGATTTGACATAAAGTTACATCTTATGCTACTCAAAATTTCAAAACAAACACACATAATCAATATTCATTAGGATTTCTCCATCCTGGATTTCCCCATCCGAATTTCCCCCGTCCTACATAATCCCAAAAGGGCCAAAACAAAATACCCTAAGTTTCTTGCCTGTGGAGATATGTCTTTTGGAATATGCATAGACCCTAGGTTGATTACCCTCTTCCTATATATGCTAGGATTTTCATTATCAAGAACTATGTTGTATCTTTGTGATTGTATAGACACTGATGTGCTTGACGGAAAGGGGCATGTTCATAAGCAGATTTGTGCATCAACATATTTTCCTTGTTTCAGACGTTGAGTGTTTTTCCTTGAAGTCTGATTAGAAGCTTTAATCTTCTAGTTATTCTAATTTTAAATGGGACCTTTGGGATTCTCTGTTGTTAAACATGCCCGATATTTTGCAGGTCTTTTGTTGTTCTATTGAAGCTTGTGTACACTTCTATCATCCTCACTGTGTAGGAGAACTTCAATATCCTGGGAATAATGCTGCAGCAGAAGAACTCAAACAAAGGATACTTGCTGGGGGACAGTTTGCATGCCCTGCTCACCAATGCTATGTCTGTGGGGAAGTGGAAGTGACTTCGATTGCAGAATTGCAATTTGCTGTGTGTCTTCGATGTCCACGGGCTTACCATAGGAGATGTTTGCCAAGGTGCTCATGATACTTTCCAAAAGTTTAGTTGGGATTAGTCTCGATTTCGTTTCTTAGTTCTCAAGGTTTGAACATTTTGACAGGGAGATAATACGTGAAGAGGATGTAAACATGGCTAGAGGAATTGCACAACGAGCTTGGGAACATCTGATCCGCAACCGTGTCTTAATTTACTGCTTGTGAGTCCCCTAAAAATATCTGGTTTGGTTTTATTACAAGCTTAATTGTCAAAAAAATCACGACCTTTAATATAATTGCATTATTAATCAAACTATTGGAAAATCATGATGTTAACACATGGCAGTTTGGGCATGCTGGTTATACAAACGACGTCGAAAATTCATGTTTTTTGCAATTGTCCAAAAATTTGGTGTTATAATTGCAATTAAGTCAAAGTTGCAAGTTTTTTTTTTTTTTTTGGCACAAAGCAACAGGACAAAAACAATGTCATCTCGTATGTGGACCGGACAGTCTCAACTGCAATGGAGATGTTAAAGACGTGATTTTTTATTTATTTACAATTATCCAAAAATTTGGTTAAAAATGCAATTAAGTCGAAGGTCATGATTTTGTGTGTGAATTACCCCTTTCTCTTTGTTATATGCCTTGTCCATAGTTTTGAAAGGCGCTAGGCGCACGAGGCTATGGGTAATGCGCCTTTTTGGACTGTTTTGAGGCGCTGTATCTGAGGCGCGCGCCTTTTGCGCCTTTCATGAGCCGACTAAGGCGCGCCTCTTGGTCACAGCCATTTCACAGAGAAAAAAAACACACTTTTAAGCTATTTTAAAAACATGTTTTAGGATTTTAGGTCTGCAACACTCATTTTTTATAGGATAAGAGGGGGAAAATAATAATTGAATACATAAATTAGGTCAAACACAAAAACTAGGGTTTTAGAAAAACTCTCCCCTTCCATGTTCCAGAAGTAGCGTGCCCCCCTCCTCCACCGCGTCCCTGCACCACACACGTCGTGCCGCCTCCAGCCTAGTACACCGCCACCTCACCTTGCCGGTGTGGCTACTAGCATGTTGTACATTGATGATGATGAGAAATTTGATGAGGAGGAGGGCTTTGAATGTTTTTTGTGTGCGAGTGAAGTCTATTTCATTACTTTATGCTCTTTTCTATTAATTTCATGGTTGCATTATGTTCTAATGCTTCTTTATTGACTTTGTGGTAGTATTATGTGGTAGAATATGGTTATAGGATCATATTGTTATTTAGAAAAAAAGGACAAGAGGCGCGCGCCTTGCGCCTCAGGCGCTGGGACCCCTCTTGCGCCTTTCAAAACTATGGCCTTGTCATAGGATAACATTATTCTTACCTCTTGTTTATCTCTGTCATCAGGGATCACGAGATCGACCTAAGTAATTGCACGCCTCTGCGGAACCATATAAGATTTCCAGCTTCAGATATTGTGAGTAGAGTTGGAGCCCTCCAAATTTGATTATAAAGCCAAGCCTGGCAATATTTCAATTTCTGGGATTAGTTGATCTAGTATTGCAAAGTAGACATATCAGCTCTTAATTCACACACTATCATGTTTTTACTTTTTGGTAAATTTTATTGGCTTATAGCATGACAGTGGATCAAGGGTTATGATTTGCAGTTTATTTTTGTACCTCTTCTTAGGTTTATGATTTGCTGTTTATTTTTGTACCTCTTCTTAGGTTTATGGCATTGGTATTTGCTCAAGTGCAAT
This sequence comes from Galeopsis tetrahit, assembly GCA_963675135.1. Taxonomy (NCBI): domain Eukaryota; kingdom Viridiplantae; phylum Streptophyta; class Magnoliopsida; order Lamiales; family Lamiaceae; genus Galeopsis; species Galeopsis tetrahit. Next base: position 65,282,144 of record OY776120.1, on the reverse strand, counting down.
TTAAGAATTGATGTTATGTTATTTGCTGGAAAAAATCACTACTTTTAACACCATTATTTTCAGTTAGCCATTTCTTAAGTACAAGAAAATTTCCCCTACTTGTTGATTCTAGGGATGGCAATGGGTTGGGTTCAAACTCGAACTCGCCACGAAATCCGGTCAAATGGGTCCCTGGTCTGGTATGGACCCGGTCAAACAAAACTCGCTGGGTCTAGGACGGGTATTGGCATTGCGTAGACTCACTCTGGACTCGCCTGGGATTGCGTAGACTCACTCTGGACTCGCCCTGCATAGATGTTATATGGAGTATATATTATTACTTTATTTCCGGACTTGTTAGTCTTCAATTTTTCATATACAAATAGCATTAGATTTATTGAATTGAGGCGGGGTGAGTTTCGGGTCCAAAAAAATCTGGCAAGACGGTTTTGGGATAGGCTAAACTTATCCTAGATTCACTCCATTGTTATCCTTAGTTGATTTTTCACTTTCATCATGTCCACGACGGGTTAATCCTAGGCGTAAAAGAAACTTCTATCAAGTGAAGTAAGTTTTCAAACGAGTTTCATATGCTTGCATTTTTAGAAACATGAACAATTTTTTTTTTTTTTTTTGGAAACACTTTTAAAACTGTTAAATTCACATATTTTTAATAAGCAAGATAATGAGCACTTTCAGCCCATCAACACGCTTTTCAAATTTAAGGTTTTCTTTTGGTTGAGAACAAGATCCAAACGAATATAATAAAAGCATATCTAAGTACTAGATCTTCAATTCGAGGTGATCAAATTGAACAACGCTATCACATCCAATCGTGATGAAGTTGGAAGATGAGAGAGTCCTTTGCCCACAAATATAAGCTCAAATCTCAATCTTCAAAAGAGACAAATACTCTAACTAAAGTACTCTCAAACCAAAAAAATTAGAGAAAAAATAAAAGCAAAGAACACCCAAAATCAAACCAAGATCCACCGAACCACAAAAAACACCCAATGAAGGAGGTAGAAAATCCCAGAAGATCCATGTAGGAAGAAACAAACGCAAAAGGGAGGAGGGCCGGACAAGTCTTAGGGAAGCTAAAAACAAGAAAGAAGGAAAGGAAAATAACAAGGAAAAATAAAGCAAACTAAGAACTACAAAAACAAACTAGAATTAACAAAAAATATAAACATAAATGGAATCAACGGATCTCTCACCCGATCGGTCACCGTAGCTCCGTCGGAGAGGTTGACCTGTTGATCCCAACTACAAAAACACGGTAGCGAGCCAAAGGGTGGGATGGTGAGAGCGACCGACGTTGGTTGATGGTGGAGTGGTGAAGATAGCTTCAAATCAAAGCTAAAATTATAGAGAGAAGGGAGATAAAAATTAGCTTATAGAGAGAAGGGAGATAAAAATTAGCTTTTTTGTTTTTTAAATTTAAAGTTTCGTGATCTAAATCCTTCATCAACAAATGCATATTCATAGTTTAATGTTAACATCATTCTTGAACAAGTAAAAAATAAAATAAAACAAAATATTGCATCTTTACTGTATTCAAGTCAATCATAATTTTCAACCAAAAAACACTAAACCAACTCATACATTCAACTCTTTTTTAGGTTAGTCATGGGTTTTTTATTGACAATTTCTTTAAAATATATGCTTTCATCACCGATTTTTTTTTTTTAATTTTTAGTATAAACCACTGTGTTTATTCTTTTCTTCGGCTCAAATTTAAAGGAAGAAGTTCAAGTTAAAAGGAAAATAAATAAATGCATTGATAGCATTGAGACCAAAACCTATTTAAAACCAACAAAGCTATCTACCAGTTGTGTATTGTGTATAAACATTTATGATTCTCGCTTCTATTTTATTATTTCTCTTTTAAGTGGAAAATAAAAAAATACTCCCGCCATCCACCAAATATAGTTTCATTGGATTAAATGTAGTCCCATTGGAGTGAGACACAAATTTTAAGAAAAATGTAGATAAAGTAGATAAAATAAGAATATTGTGGGTCAATTGTGAATAAAGTGATTGTTTGTGAATAAAATTGATGGCAAATTGAGTAATTAAGTGATGGTTGAAGGATGATAGTTTTTATAAAGTGTATGAAACTACTAGGCAAATGAGACTATATTTCTACGTATAGATGCACTTAAATTTTAATATTTAATTCAACATTTAATTAGTTTATTGAAGTCTAATTCAAATTATACATATGCATGTGTGCAACCAATTGTACCATAGTATGACTCAAATTCAAGTATATGGTTAAGGTTTCACCTCTTCTAATTCATGTTTAATTAATTGGAATTTAAATGGGTTTTGACACCCTAATCTAATTAAATTAATTAGATGGGCTAAACATTAATTATTGAATAATTAAATGTGACATAGTCGATCTACTCGCGGAGTAGATGAATGTGGTGTATTTAATGTCTCAAAACCGAGTTTTGGTAAGTGATAAATTAATTAATTAAGTTGGTGGGTTTCAACTTTTGATGATAAGTTTGAGAGTGGGAAGGTGAAGGGTCACCTATACCACATAGAAAGTCTACAAATTTTTTAGAGTCTTTATTAACATTGAAGTGTGAATGGAGTTCAACTATGGACTAAGGTACACTCTCACAAAGGCCAAACGCGCGCGCACTGTCCGACTTTGGCAATTGGCAATTGTAGCCCACCTATGTTTTTACAGAACCAAAAACTCTAAAGGCCCAGTGCACTGCACGATTTTCTCCCGTATCCACGTTACTAGGCCTCATTCTTTAGTGGGCCGTCCACGTTTTCCTCAAACTCCCCGGGTGAGGCTTTGTCTTTAGAGATACAAAGCTTTTTGCACCCGAATTCCTTCCTTCCCTTCTGCAATTTTATTTTTCATAAACCTTGTGTTTAGTTTGTATATCTCCATATACGTTCGATGTTCTAAGGTACAGTGGCACTATTGTATCTGAGTGGAAAAGTCGTTTTCCCTTTAAAAACGGAACGCCAGACCTTTGAGCACTATCCAGGGCATAATCCGTTTTGCGGGTAAAAGGTTTACCCTTGACTCGACTTGTGTTTTCCATTATTTTTTAGATTCCAGTAATCCCTTACTGGCTCTAACAATCGCAAAACGTATTATTATAATTTTCGGACTTTAAACATATTGAAATGTCGAATAACAATGAAAACATGTATATCTATCCTACTGAGATCGTTGCTGGTGTTGTTGACAACACTGGTGGAAACGTTGGCAACGATACCAACATGGGTATTAAGGACAACACTGCTGCTGTATCTGTTTCACACCAATCTAGTGTGAAGTCTACTGAAGATGCAATCAAGCATAATGACTTCGCTGGAAGGTTTGCAACTGGAGAAAACCCTTTCGTAGGGAACGCCTCGGGAATTCCCTTTATGAGAGATCCGATGACTAATCCCTTCGGGGATCAACTATTTACTTTATCCCAACCTAGTTGAGGCCACTCGTGGTGCAAGGAGAGAACCTTGAAAAATTCCAGGGACTGAATTTAAGAGATAACAGAAGAAGATGCTCTTCATCTGACCATGCTCGGAGTCTCGAGGTTCTTAACTGAAGACTGTCCTAAAGTTCCTAAGGAAAACACTGATCGAAACGCGAGAATCATCTATGTTCAGCGGACGAGTGGCGATTTCTTATGTAGAAATCACATTATGGGGGCACTGTTTGACGCCCTCTATAACGTATATTGTGACACGAAGACGGTCAAGGAACTGTGGGAGTCCTTGGAGAAGAGGTTCTGTCAGATGCCTTTCCGGTGGCAACCGTGGTGGAAAAATTGCCTTCATCTTAGAAGGAGTTTAAGTCGTACCACAAGCACAAGCACAAGCGAAAGCAGATAAGGTTGGAGGACCTGATCATTCGACTCAGGATTGAGGAGGACAACTAGAAAAGAGACGGGAAAGGACCTATTATCCCAATCAAGGCTAAGGCAAACTTGATGGAGAACGAGGGTCCATCAAAGAAGAGAAAACGCCCCAACGAGTCTGTTGCGAACACTACCAAGTCCGTTTAGGGGAAAGGTCCTGCCCCTAAGCAGAAATTTACTAGAAACTGCTTCAGATGTGGGAAGCTCAATCATCGATCCAGTGACTGTCGTCAGCCTTGTCGTGACGACAAGGAAAAAGGGAAACAGAAAGTGTAGGATTTTGTGAAACTTACAGACCTGGATATGTCTGTTGTGGTGACGGAGGTCAATATGGTGGACAACAAGAAGGAGTGGTTCGTGGACACTGGTGCCACTTGCCATGTTTGCTCGGAGAAATTTGCCTTCTCCACTTATACTCCTGTTGAAGGGAGAAAACTATTTATGGGCAACCAGGCCTCATCTGAAGTGGCTGGAGTTGGAACAGTTATGCTGAAGCTAATGTCGGAAAATGAGCTGACTTTGAAGAATGTGTTGCATGTCCCATACATCCAAAATAATCTGATTTTAGGATCACTCTTAGTTAGCAATCAGTTTAAGCTAGTATTTGATTTTCTGATAAAATTGTATTGAGCAAGTTTGACCATTTTCTCGAAAAAGGTTACCTCGAGAATGGCCTTTTAAAATTAAGTACTATGGTTGTAAGTCGTAATGGCAAACAAGTTATCAATAAAATTTCTTCTTCTACTTACATTGTTGAGTGTTCCTCTTTATGGCATTTTAGATTAGGACATGTAAATTTAAAATCCATAAAACGTTTAGTAAATCTCGATTTACTTAAAATTGATAATGTTGATACACCCAAACGATGTGAAATTTGTACTGAAGCAAATATGACGAAATTGCTATTTAAATCGGTTGAAAGGAACACTACCCCTAGACTTGATTCACACAGATGTATGTGATTTAAAATTTGTACAAACTAGAGGAGGGAAAAAGTATTTAGTTACTTTTATAGATGACTGTACAAGATTCGACTACGTTTATCTTTTACGAAGTAAGGACGAAGCTCTAAAAGCTTTTAAGCTTTATAAAAATGAAGTAGAGAATCATTTGGACACTCAAATTAAATCAATTCACAGTGATAGATGTGGTGGCTATGTAGCCCCGTTTGAACAATTATGTACTTAATTAGACATAATACATCAAACGACAACCTCAATCGAATTGAATGGTGTTGCGGAAAGGAAAAATCGAACACTAAAGGAGATGATGAACACTATATTAATCAGCTCGGGTTTACCTCAGAACTTGTGGGGGGAAGCCATTCTGTCGACTAACCACATTTTAAACAAAATTTCACATAAAACTAAGGATCATACTCCTTATAAAGTATGGAGGAAACACAAACAATCATACAAATACCTCAAAGTGTGGGGGTGTTTGTCCAAGGTAGAAGTACCTCTTCCTAAACAAGTAAAAACCGGCCCTAAAATGGTTGATTGTATCTTTATAGGATTTTCTTTAAACAGTAGTGCCTATCGGTGTTTGATTCATAAGTCAGAAATAGAATCAAGGAACACTGTGTTCTTTGAAAACGTCTTTCCATTTAGGAAAAGAGAGGAAGTTAGTTTAAATAAGAGAACCCATGAAGCAACATATGACATTGTAGGTTCTTCCACTCAGGAGAGTGAAGAACCAAGACGCAATAAGAGAGCTAAAACTGATAAGACTTCTGGTTCAGACTTCATTACTTACGTACTGGAGGAGGATGAACCTAAGACTATCAAATAAGCTTTGGAAAGACCAGATGCACCTCCCTGGAAGGAAGCCATAAAAAGTGAATATGATTCAATTCTGCAAATCATACAAGGGAGTTGGTTGGTCTCCCTAAAGGTTGTAAGCCCTTAGGATGCAAGTGGATCCTTAGAAGAAAATACAAGGCAGATAAATCAGTTGATAAATATAATGCTCGTTCAGTTGCAAAGGGTTTTAAACAAAAAGTTGGGTATGACTTCTTCGACACTTATTCACCAGTGACAAGAATCACCTCCATTCGTGTACTCATTGCGATTGCTGCCTTGCACAATCTTGAAATACACCAAATGGACGTTAAGACTATGTTCTTAATGGTGAAATGGATGCTGAAATATACATGGATCAACCAGAAAGACATGTTGCACCTGGAAATGAGAAAAAGGTGTGCAAACTTGTTCGATCACTGTATGGACTTAAACAAACTCCAAAACAATGGCACTTGAAATTTGACAATACGATGTTGTCAAATGGATTTCGAATTAATGTGACAAGTGTGTATATGTGAAGGATACACCAAATGGGTTTGTTACCGTGTGTCTATATGTCGATGACATGTTAATCATGGGTAACAATCATAATGTCATAGTTAATACGAAAAACACGTTAAGTAGAAACTTTTACATGAAAAACATGAGATTAGCATATGTGATTCTTGGAATAAAGATTGAGAAAACGTCTAATGGAATTTTCTTGACACAATCTCACTATATTGAGAAGGTACTAAAGAAATTTAATGCCTTTGACAATCCACCTACTAAAACACCTTTGGAACTTAATGTTTACTTGAAGAAGAATAGATAAGATCCAGTAGCTCAACTGGAATATGCAAGGATTATCGGAAGTGTGATGTACATTACGAATTGTACACGCCCTAAACTTGCATGCTCAGTAAACAAGCTGAGTCAATACACGAATAATCTAGGCGACGAGCACTGGAAGGCTCTAAAAAGGGTCCTAAGATGCTTGAAGTACACCCTTGAATATGGGCTTTACTACACAAGACATCCAACTGTACTCGAAGGATACAATGATGCAAATTGGATATCCGACACTAAAGATTCCTTATCCACTAGTGGATATGTATTCACTATTGGGGGAGCAACAGTGTCGTGGAGATCCAATAAACAAGCGTGTATTGCCCGTTCCACAATGGAATCATAATTTATTGCTTTAGACCTAGCCGGTATAGAGGCTAAATTGTTGCGTAACTTTCTAGAAGACATTCCTTGTTGGAATAAACCAGTACCCTCGGTGATGGTACATTGTGACAGTCAAACTGCTATTGGTAGAGCTATGAACGTCACGTATAGCGGAAAGTCGAGACACATAGGTCGTCGAAACAACTCATTAGAGAATTGATCTCAACTGGAGTAATGTCTATTGAATATGTGAAGTCAAAAGAAAATATAGCGGATTCGCTCACGAAGATCATAAACCGAGATCAAATGAACAAGTTGGTAGAAGGAATGTGTCTAAAATCCACAAGAAAAACTAAAGCAGTGGAAACCCAACCATGATGAATGGAGATCCCAAGAACTTGGTTCAACGGGAAAACTAAACTGTGGAAGTTAGCAATACAACACTTGAAAAACATGACCATTCCTGACAGCACTGTATGTGTTAAGAACCCGTAAGATATGGTAAAGGTTGAGTATTTGACTCTTAATGATTCCTAGGGAATGGGTATAACAGGATACTCAAAAGGAGATCACCTATATAAATAAGAAATGTGGGTCGCTTCGACCAAACATTTATGAATACAAAGGACGTTCATGGCCAAAATGGAAAAAAAACGTGAGAACGTTACGGAGTCGATATTGAAGTGTGCTTGCACTGTTGATTAGGTATACACGATGGATGATTAGTTCAAGGCACTGCGTCCACTAAGCCACCGGTGTAGCCGATAGTGTTCGACTACCAAAATTTAAAGCCAAAAACTACTTTTTCCGGATGCATTGAAGTCTCAATTGAACTGAACAATGAGCTTGATGTACTATAGACACAATTTTCACTCATGTGGGGGATTGTTGGAATTAATTAGAATTTAAATGGGTTTTGATACCCTTATATAATTAAATTAATTAGATGGGATAAACGTTAATTATTGAATAATTAAACATGACATAGTCGATCTACTCGCGGAGTAGATGAATGTGGTATTTTTAATGTCTCAAAACCGATTTTTGGTGAGTGAGAAATTAATTAATTAAGTTGATGGGTTTCAACTTTTGATGATAAGTTTGAGAGTGGGAAGGTGAAGGGTCACCTATCCCATATAGAAAGTCTATAAAACTTTTGGAGTCTTTATTAACATTGAAGTGTGAAGGGAGTTCAACTATGGACTAAGGGTACACTCTCCCAAAGGTCACACACGCGCGCGCGCCACCTGCCTATCCGGCGGCCTGCCCGGCTTCAGATTTGGTATTTATGGCCCACTTATCTTCTTATAGAACCAAAAACTCTAAAGGCCCACCTATTCAGATATTGGTCATGGGTCAAGCCCAACTTGATGAATACACTTTAGATAATTTGGAAACCTTCTAGAAGGTTCTAGAATCGAATTTGAAATTCTAATTTCAAACTTGATCTGCACTATTTTCTCCTGTATCCACGTTTCCAAGCCTCATTCTTGAGTGGACTGTCCACGTTTTCCTCAACCTCCTCGGGTGAGGCTCTGCCTTTAGAGATACAGAGCTTTTTGCACCCGAATTTCTCCCTTCCCTTCTACAATTTTATTTTTCGTAAACCTTGTGTTCAGTTCGTATATTTCCATATACGTTCGTTGTTCTGAGGTACAGTGGTGCTACTGTATCTGAGTGGAAAAGTTGTTTTACCTTTAAAAACGGAACACCAGATCTGTGAGCACTATCCAGGGCGTAACCCGTTTTACAGGTAAAGGGTTTATCGTTTTAAAATCACTTGTTTGCGTGTGTACGTGGATTTTTGTATTTAAATTCATTTAAATTAAACTTAATAATATTTGCAATACGTTTATGTTATTTTTTTCAAAATTCACGCATACTATCAATTATCTAATATATCTTACGTTATATTTTGAACGTAACTACAATGCATGCTAACACCATTACTATGTGTATGAAAACAATAATAACTTACAAAATAATTTTTTTTTGTTAACTTAATTCTGTAAAAATAAACATGTACTGCTTAATACTTTTTTAGACAAACAAGTAGTGATGGATACAAAAAATTTAGATTGGAGGGCCCGATTTGCATTACTATAAATATAAAATAATATTATATCTATAAACAAAAATTCTCCCTATGGTAGAGTCTCTTCCATTGGCTCGGGCCTTCGTCTACATGCTACGAGAATTCGGGATAGCTTGAGATGGCTTATTGGTCGAGAGTCCCGAGTCAGCCTTTGGCACGACAACTGGCTAGGGTATACTATTTCTGAGAGGATGGGTCTACCCGACTGGTTCACGTCTACCCTCACATCCACGGTTGAGGATATTTTATATGATGATTGTTGGCACTTCTCGAGTTGTTTTATCACAAGTTTTACGGAGATTGTCAAGGATATAATGCGGATCACGGTGTTTAGGGGACCTGACAGACGTATTTGGGAGGGCTTATTTTTAGGGGAACTCTCTTCCAACATGGCATATGACTTGCTCAGGTCACCCCTGTCCAAGCCTAGTTGGGCGTCATGGATTTGGGGCACCTTCATACCCATGTGTCGCTCCACTGCGATTTGGGGCAAGCTGCCCACGTCGGAATTGCTCTCGTCTTTTGGGATCCAGAATCTGTCGATTTGTGTGTTATGTTACAGAGATTCGGAATATCTTGATCATCTACTGGCCCAATGCTCATTCACATTGGAGATTCTAAGTAGCTTGACCCACATGTTTGGGGTCACGATGCACACTCAGATCCAGTATATGACCATTTTACTTATTGCAAATTCAGAGTTTGAGGAGTACTTAAGGATGCGTGAGCGCAAGATTCGAAAGAAATGTATAAAAGTAACTAACCCATTTGGTACGTAATGGTTCTAATTAACACATTGACGGAATATGTTACTGCATGGTCCTTTATTTCTCTAATATTTTATGCTGATTTTCTAAACAGCTGGTGTGCAAATTGATCCTACGCAGACACATTATCGGTCTAATTTGCGAACAACAATGAATGAATTAAAGGGGTAGTGTTTACGAGTAATCAATTACTTGTACTTAAGAAAACACCTTTTTGGTTACTCTTCAATTCAATTGTTACAAATGTGGGAAGAAAATTGGAAAAATGAAGCCAAAAATTTGAGGAGGATATTCGTGAGATTGTTAGGAGGTTTGATGTTGAGACATAAAACTTTATATTTGGATGTGAGAAGGTTCATCTAACAAAAAAAGATGCATAACTTATCTTTGGAATATCTTATGGGACAGAAAAAATGAAGCTTAGGATGGAGCAATACGACTTACCGACATGGGTACTGCGATGTTTTAGGGAGGAATTCCGTAGAAAAGGCCCCAACTTTCTGCTGTATATACCTGCTCTTATGAAAAGAATAAGAGAACTCATTAGTCTGACTTCGATTGAAGTTATCCAGGATCTTGCCAAAGTTGCGTGCTTTTATCTTGTGGGGAGCGTACTATGTCCGGTGTAGAGTGGTGCACTGCCTTGGTTTTTGACGCCGTATCTGGAAGACTTATCAGAAATGGGGAAATATGATTGGAGTACATACATTGTCGATACTTTAAAGAGATAAACTTGTGAAGAGTAAGAACATGAAAGCTAGTGGTTGTGCAATGATTTTACCTGTAAGAAAACTGTTTTATTGAATATTAAATTTTGTATTTTAATAATCATATGCATTGAGAGTAATAATCACGACTGATTTTGAATTACACTTTTTTGCAATACTTTCTGTGTGAGCACACTTCGATGGTTGCACCAGTAGACAAATCAACGTTTCCCAGATTCATGAAATGGGATCTTAATGACTTACATAATGCAATTGTTTGTGGAAAACTGAGAAGATATACGCGGGTAATATATTTCAATACAATATATGAGATAAATAAGTTATTTTGTTATTGTTGAAATTGAATATACTAATGAAAATTGTTGATACAGGTTTATATTTGACCTCTTAAAGCGGCACACTGGGAAAAGGAACATTTATTGGCTCTACGTACTTTCAGAGAAAATGTGAGTACGTCCCGATCAAATAACGCACAAAGTGAAGGATTAAACATCAACGGAGCCCCTGTTCCTTCAACTGAGAAAGATGTTGCAGATCCAGCTTTAAAATTTGTTGTTATGGGTAGTTATGGGGGAGATAATTCAATGCCAATTTTTTTTAAGTTGAATCTTCATCCAAAGGCAAGGAGAACTTAAGTTTGGTTGAACCCCCTTCGTTTGATATTGGGTTTGGCGATGAAGTTAATGAGCATGTAGACGGAATTGCGGTGAACAATACTGTTTTGAATGTGTGCAATGATTTGAAGAAGATGTCTATGGAGGTTAATGGAGAGGTTTCTGTTGGAGGAAAATAAAGTTTGGGTGTTGCTGCGAAGGAGAGTGGAAATAAGTCAAATGTAATTTCAAAGGTTGGGGATGAATAGTCCAGTGAAAGGAGGATTGAGTTATTAGTTATTGAACTCAATAACGTTCGCAATGACATGGACAAGGACATGGAACTCTTTGCAATTGAGAGGCAGTCTAAGGATGAATTGATGCAGAAGCTGCAGATAGAGAACGAGACTTTGCGAAAGAATTTTGAAGATGAAAGATCACTTATCGCATCGCAGTTCAATAAAGTTAGCAATGACATGGACAAGGATAGGGAACTCTTTGAAATTGAAAGGAGGTTAAAGGATGAATTGATACGAAAGCTGTAGATAGAGAACGAGAGTTTGTGAAAGGATTTAGAAGATAAGAAAGAACCATTTGCAACTTTTTCAAATTGAAAATCCTAATATATTAGAACAATCTCACAGTTTTTCGAAGATCTTAATATATTAGAACAACTTGTTCAAATTGAAAATTTTGTGATTCAGAATGTATAAATTGAAAAACATGTACCTCGAGCGAGCGATAATGAGGTGGTTAAGCTGAATATAAATGATCATACCCCCGTCAAAGTTTCACGAAAGAAAAAGGGATTGGCCGAACAAAGTTTGTTAGCCGCTCGTGTCAAGAGAAGAACGAGAGCAGGTGACAGAAAATGCATTGAATTTTCACCTCAACCATTAACAAATGAATTGGTATTGATACATGAGATTGAAGATGAGGGGAAGACGGTGAAGAGGTGGCACAAATGAATCTCAAGACGAATGGTCCAATAAAGAACCCTTTCAATAGTCGACTTGCTACTGTAAAAAATGCGTCGCATGAGGTGAAACAACAGCTGTTCGATGATTTAAAGAAGCATGGTGCACAGTGAGTATACGATATATTACGTTATGATTTTTTTGATAATCCTTTGTATTGTTAGAAATAATGTATACTGTATTTTACATAATTCATATTAATGTGCAGTCACATTGTTTGGAACAATGTTGCGCCACTTTCTAACGTAACAATTGATATGCTTATTGACATTTTGAATGATAGACGGGTTGCAGACGAGGTATTTTATAATTGTAGCTCTTTATAAATTATTTATTAATTGTCAAATATTTGTTACATTAACTTGTATATGTTTTGTAAACCATGCAGGTAATTGATGCATGGGCGGAGATGGTGTCGACAATTCTGGTTACACCACACAGCGCTGGTCGACACGTGTTAGTGCTCATTGCATCTTGTTGGGTAAATTTAATATCAACATTGTCACGTTCATAAGTTATTGTTTGTTATATCACTACTGATTATGAGATTACGTTCGTAGAAAATAATAAAGGGTCGGAACATAGCAAATCAGAAGGCATTCCCCCTGATGATTGAAAAGAGGTTAGAAGAATCGATTGACAAATACATCCTACTCTTCCCAATAAATATAAGTGATCCTGGATTGAGAACAAGAGGAAAGGTTGCAGACCACTAGACTCTGTTAAAATTGGATATGAAATGTAATAAATGGACATACTTCAATTCGTTGCGTCCGAAAATGTAGATCAGAGCCTCACATAAGCCTTGTTCGTGGTACTGTTCTATACAATTCATTTTCATATTAATATTAAATTATTTAAATGAATTATTAGTGAACCTGATATTATGCGTATATAATCGATAATTTTTTTTTGCATGGAACTTTTTTGAAGGTTAACTATGTTGAAGATAAGTTGAAGCTGGAATTAATAAAGCCAATCCAAACATGGGTTTTTAAAAAGACAATTTAAACATCCCATCCAATTCGGTGTTATGCAGCAGTCACACGACACGCTCGATTGTGGTGTACTGATATATCAATTTAAATAATAATAATAATAATTAATTAATGAGTTTTTTTTTTTACTTTTCAAATCAGCAGTTTTTGTAACATTTGAGACCAATTTTGCAAGATTTATTTTGTATGAGACTAAATTCAAATATCATGGGACCAAAATCCAATGAACCCATAATTAATGAGACCAAATCAGTAATTTTCTCACTTTATTATTTACACTTTTTTTTAATATGAGTCCAGTCGGGTTTTAAGCTCATATAAAATAGTTATGTATATGATGGAGTTCAACGACCCTCTCCAATTGATTTTCTCTCTCTAAGAAACACAATTGTGAGCAAATTCCTAAGAACTTCTTCTGGGAAGTTTCTTTTTGCCGAATCGGAAGAATGTTTTCATCCTGATTTCAATCTGCCTTCTTTTGTGATTTTGTTTATTGGAATCTGTGTTTACCCCCCACTTTTCCCATATCTTTTCTTATTTTGTGTAATATTTTCGGGCAATCATTTGATTCACCTCGATTCCAATTTTTTGGCGTCTGGTTTTTGTGTGCGTGGTTTTCACGCTGAAGAGTATTGGCAGTGAATTTAGGGCTCCCTTTTGTCTTCTCGATTTTGTGGAAGAGTTTTATGGCGATTGGTGGTTTTTTAAACGTTTGTTTCATCGGTTTTCCCCTGCCAGCTTCCTTCCACCTTTTCTCTCTCGCACGCTGGTTTGGCAAACGAAGGTTCTTTCATTGATGGTTTTATGCCTATTTAAACCCTCAGATGTCATTAAGTGGGTTCACAATTCTAATCCCCTCATACAATACACAAACGTTTCATCTCCCACCACTATGGCAGAAAACCTCCATGAAGCCTTTGAAAATTTCTCTCTTGCCGATCATGAAACCACAAACATTGTTTTTCAAAAAGATGAAATGGCCATTCCAAAAAATGCTCTTGTGCTGAAATTTGTAGCCAAAAGAAAGGTTAACCCGATGGAGTTAAGGGATCTGCTTCAAAGGGTATGGTCGACTAAGGCAAATCTGAAGGTGACTCTGATCGGGGTGGGTCTCTTCCTCCTTGATTTCTTGGATGAGGGGGAGATGAAGATGGCTTTACACAGACAATCATGGAATCTCCACAAATCGTTGGTTGTTCTAAAGAAGCTGCATGGCCAAGACCGGCCTTCTACTCTCAAAATACACTTTGTGCCTTTTTGGGTTCAAGAGCATGGCTTACAGTCCAATGCGATGTCTAAACAAATAGGAGTACAAGCTGGTAGTATTATTGGAGAAGTCATTGAAGTGGAGACTGTTATGAATGATGAAGCTTGGGGGGGGGGGGGGGAATATTTGCGGGTAAGGGTTGTTGTTGATGTTACAAAACCTTTGTGTAGGTGTTGTTTCATAACTGTTGAGCAGGAATAATTGGCAGCTGTGTTCCGATACGAACGTCTTTCAGACTTCTGTTATCTGTGTGGGCATTTGGATCATGTGGAAAATGAATGCGACCCTGCTATGGGAAGAACTGATGACTGGTGCTCGAAGCATAGGTTCTTCTCTGAATGGCTGCGTGCTGATCATCTAAAAGGCCCTTTTGAGGAAGACATGCAGAGATTCCTTGGGCTGGTGAAGCGAGGAGTTGAAGATCTGGATCGTGTTCGGGAGGAACAAGTGTTGGAGGAAAAAAGGCAGGAAAAAGGGAAGGGGGTGATGATTGATGATGACACAAACTCCCTTCGTCTTGGTACTGGGCCAAGAACTAGAAAAGAAGTTTATCGTTTTGCAGATCTGATGTCCCAAGGTGGGGTTCGTAGGTGCACTGATGAAGGGGCGACCTCCGTAAAGAGACATAGATGGGATCCAATCACAGGTATATTCTTGGAGCCTTTGACATTTGTTGTCCCAATTGACTATGAGTACAAGCTGTTTAAGATTCCACTTTGGGGCGATAACAATGGCATGGATTATAGAGTTATACATCACGTGGGAAAAAACTTCACAGCCTACGATTTTGACGAGTATGTGGAAATCATCCGTCAAGGGGAGGCACCGTATGTTCCAGTTTTTTAGGGACTCTTTAAGACTGGACCTGAAATCAGGGGAATGGTTGGAAAGGGACATGCAAGGGGTGAGTTGACTAACACAAACTCAATGTTCAGCTCAACTTTACCTTGCAAAAAGCGATCTATTCAGAATCGGGAAAATGGATGAGTGCAAAATGGTGTATGGGAGGAGTTTTAGAGTTTGAGGAATGAAGAAGGTGGGCCAAAGAAAGCTAGGAGCTTGGCTGCTGAATTTGGGGAAGAAATTCAAATGCATGGAACGGCGGAGGCCGAGGATGCTCGCTCCGCCAACAGGAACGAGTGTAGTTTTTTGGAACGCACGAGGAATCAGTAGTTCTCGTGCGTTCGGACATCTTAATAGTATTTTTATTACTTGTCGCCTGTCTTTACTTTTTATTTGTGAAACTAAATGCACCAAAGCTAGGGTGGAGGTTCTTAGAAGTAAACTAGGGTTTAGTTATGCTTTTAATGTTGATAGTTGTGGTTTGTCTGGTGGTCTGTGTATCTTTTGGAATGAATGGAAGGTGCATCTTTTGTCGTATTCGATGGGTCATTGCTGTATTGATGATCTATCCCATCGTTGGCGTTTTACGGGTTTTTATGGTAACCCGAACTTGTCACTTCGTCATTTTTCGTGGACTTTGCTTAAGAGCCTAAAACAGTATAACTTCTCTGCTCCATTGGCTTGGCTTATTGGGGGAGATTTTAATGAGGTTTTATATCATCATGAAAAAAAGGGGGGGTGATCCGATTAATCTTAATAGAATTATGCAATTTCAGGAAGCATTTGATCACAATGGACTTAAATCTTTGAAATATGTTGGTCCAAAATTTACCTAGATGAATAAAAGAAGGGGCAAAGGCTTATTTAAAGAAAAGTTGGACAGATTTGTAGCTAATGATGAATGGATTTCTCTATTTCCTCAATTTTCGCTGAAAGCTTTGGACTTTGCTGGCTCAGATCATCGTCATATATTCATAAATTTCTCTCAAAATTCTGAAGGCAGAAGAGGTAACAACTCTAAGGTTTTTAGGTTTGAGAATCATTGGTTAAAAGAGCCGGATTTCAAAAATGTCATTTCTCAAATATGGAAGAAAAATGATCTTGGAGGTCACCTTGAGGATAAGCTGGTTTCTTGTGGCCAGTCCTTACGAGTATGGGAGCTAAAGAAGGGTGGCTCGCTGCATTCAAGAATAAGGCAAGCCAGTGCTTTAATTGAAAATGAATTGAATGATGAGGTTCTTGAACCAAAATTTGATAAGATTGATATTGTTCAAAAAGAATTGGCTAAACTTCATTCATAGCAGGAGATTTATTGGAAACAACGAGCACGAGTTGATTGGTTGCGTGAAGGTGACCGAAACACCAAGTTTTTCCATTCAAAGGCTTGCTCAAGAAGAGCCAGAAACTTTATTCGCTCTATTGTAAAGGATGATGGAGAAGAATTCACAAATACACAGGATATGTCATCATGCTTTATTAAATATTTCCACGACTTATTCTCTTCATCGAATCCTTCTTAAAATGATATTTGTAATGCTACTGAGGACTTACATCGCTCGTTCTCTAATGACATTGCTTTGTTCTTGGATGCTCCTTTCACTAAGGAAGATATTGATAAATCGGTTAATGATCTTAATCCATGGAAGACCCCTGGCCCCGATGGTTTTCCGGCCTCTTTCTACCAATCAAACTGGATATATATTGGAGATGATATATCAAAGCTTATGCTAGATGTGTTAAATGGTGATAACTCTTTGGAATCCTGGAATCAAACGACCATCTCACTCATACCAAAAATAAAGAACCCCACTATGATTGCTCATTTTCGACCTATTAGCCTATGCAATGTAAGCTATAGAATCGTGGCTTGAGCTATTATAAATAGGCTGAAGTGCTTTATGAATGAAATCGTTGATCCTTTTCAAAGTGCTTTTATCCCTGGATAACTTATAACCGATAATGTACTTGTTGCGTACGAAGCCATGCACTGGATCAGGTCTTTGAAGAGTAAGGAAGGCTATGCTGCGTTGAAATTAGACATGAGCAAGGGTTATGATCGGGTCGAGTGGTCTTTTCTAAAGGTTTTCAATGCGACGCATGGGGTTTTCTCAAAAGTGGATTGATTTAATCACCAAATGTATTTCATCAGTCCAGTACAAGATCAATATTAATAGTGAATTATCGGACTCTTTCTCGCCCTAAGGAGGACTTAGGCAGGGTGATCCGCTTTTCCCTTATCTCTTTGCTATCTTTGCTCAAAGTCTCTCATCATTGATATCAAAGAATGTTGCTTTGGGGAACTTTTTGGGCGTCAAAATTGCTAGAACGGCCCCTGTCCTTTCTCATCTCTTCTTCGCAGATGACAACTTGGTTTTTCTTAAAGCCACGCTTAAAGTCAGCTTCACTTTGAAAAAATGTTTATACATCTATGCGAGGGCATCGGGGCAGTTGGTTAATTTTGATAAATCAGTTATTTCTTTTAGTCCTTTTACTAAAGCTGAAAATCGAGAAAGAGTCGCTTCCATTCTGGGGGTTAAGAGAACACAAGGGCACGGTGTTTATCTTGGGCTACCAACTTTTTCTCTTAAAGCAAAAAGGGTTCAGCTTGGTTATCTTGTGGATATAGTTCGACAAAAGATTAACTCTTGGAATCATCGGTTCTTTTCAGAAGGGGGGAAAGAAGTTCTCATTAAATCTGTCTTACAAGCTATACCTTCCCATGCAATGGCTTGCTTCCGACTACCCACCTCTATTTGTTCTGAATTGGAGAGCTTAATGGCAAAGTTTTGGTGGGATGGACAACTTTCTGCAAAGAAAGTACATTGGTCTAAATGGATGGATCTTTGTCGTCCAAAGGAAGAAGGTGGGATGGGCTTTAGGAGACTTGTTCTCTTTAATAAAACTATGCTAGCAAAGCAAGTACGGAGAATTATTAGCCAACCAGATACGTTGATTAGTAAAATTTTTAAGGCTAGATACTTAAAAAATGTTGATATGTTTGATGTTGGCCTTGGGTCTAACCCATCGTACATTTGGAGATCAATCCTCTAGAGTCGTGATATCATTGAGAAAGGGTGTAGATGGAGAATTGGGAACGGGGAACGCATTCACATTCTTAAGAACAGATGGATTTTAAAATCTGAAACAGGACTTCCAACATCAAACATGGTGAGTGCTTTGAATGTCAAACGCTTCATCTCGAATAACTATTCGTGGAATGTTGACCTCATTCAACAGGCATTTCTTCCTTTTGAAGAAAATACCATTTTGGAAATACCACTGTATGGTGTTGACAAGGAGGATTCGTTACTCTGGCCTGAGACTTCATGCGACAAATATTCGGTTGCGTCTCTGTATCATTTTGCTCGCATCCAGGAAATGAGGGTGCACTGCAAAAGAATGGAGGGACCCTCGAGCTTTAAAATCAAAGATGGATTGTTTAAACCTATTTGGAAAATGAAGGTTCCACCAAAAGTGCGCATATTTGGATGGAAAATGCTGAAGGATATTGTTGCTACAGAAGGTAATTTAACTTTGCACCATATGCCCATTAATCCATCTTGCCTTGGTTGTGGCTGTTCATTTGCAGCTACGATGCATACACTATTTTGGTGTCCTAAAGTTAAGGAAATCTGGAAAAAACAAGGCCTCTTGTATCTCTTTAAAGATTTCACTAAAGGGCATATTGTTGAGTTTTTCTTAAAATTAGTGGAGGTTTTAAGTAAGCATGATCTAGAGGTTGTTCTTATCATTACTTGGGCAATATGGAGGAACCGATGCCATTGGTCACACAATGTAGATGATGGTAAAATGGTTGAAGATTTTTCAACAAATGTCCATTGGGCTTTGGAGTATTTGCACGATTCCAAATATTTGGCTTCATGTTTCTCTACTAAGCAAGCTTATGGGAAAAATATGGGGTTTGTCCTGAATTTGAGCACTGATTATAGCCTGTTTTCTGATGCTGCTTTTAATCCGGAAAAGAATTTTTATGCAGTCGGTTTTGCCCTTCTTAAAAATGAAGATATCATTATTATGGCGGGATACGAGCGTATTAGTAATCCAGGGACTGTCCTTACAATTGAGCTTTTGGCTTTACAAAGATGAATTGATTGTTGTCGCTCAATATATATATATATATATATATATATATATATATATATATATGATGGAGGTCAGCATTATGTATAAGAAAATTTTATCGGGTCCACAATTAAATTGCATTATATATATATATATATATATATTGAGATTAAAGTTTTTGCAATCCTTTAAATTTGATCTTAATGGAATATACATTTTGATTGGTCTCATAAGTTGACCCAAATTTTAAATTCAATTCAATTACCTACCAATATTACAGGTAAATGAACCAGTCAAATCTTTAGCTCGAGTGAAATTTAAATCAACCGTGAATAATCGTAAATTTGCTCATGTGTAGAAAAATGTAGAAACAATGAATTTAACCGGTTCATTTATCTGCAATGGTAGATAATTGAACTTGAATTCAAATTTTGGACCAATTTATGGGACTAAAATCAAAATGTGTATTTCATCCGAGCCAAATTCAAAATTATTCAACTTAAAAGACTGCAACATTTTTAATTCCTATATATTTAAATGACAGTAATATTTTTTCACTCACGAAATAAATTATTAAACGATAAACTATAGGGAGCATAGGGCCGGAATTACATTCATTTATATTTTATAAAGGGTTAATTCTAAATAAATACATCACATTTAGTCTCAATATCAATTTAATCACGATCTTTACGATTATTGTAAAAAAAAAAACTCCAACGTACCTTTTGTTGGTCCCAAGTTGAGTTAAGATTGAGTAAGCTAAGAAAGTCTAGAGGGGAGGGGTGAATAGACTTTCAAAAATCTTTCAAAATATCAGAATATGCAATGCGGAATTTAGTCTTCTTATGTACTGTACTGTGCTTACTTAGCTCAGATCAGTACTTTCAAAACAATATGGGCCTTACTAGTTTATACTCAACTTTTCTTTAGATCTTTATCTTTGTAAATCTTAATGTTCTTAGTTAAACACTTCAAACAAATATCAAACTGAAAAGTAAAGAACACAGAATTTTATAGTGGTTCGACCAATAAGTCTACATCCACTCTCACAATCCCAGTTGTGATGTTTTATTAACTCTTCCTTGAGTTTCTTGTGGCTTAAAGTCCCAAGATTAAGACTGTGATCTTTTCGATTACACTTCCAAGTGTATCTTCGATCTACTAGTAATTCTACAAGTAACTAGCACACTTGTTTTACAACAATACAAACTTAAACTTGAAAAGTAAAACTTCTCTTTGAATAGCCTTTGATTTCTTCTCTTCAATTCAGTGGCTTCTCCTTGGTTCTTGATCTCTTCAACTCTGTGAGTTCTTCAATGCTCTGTAGACTTAGATTGCTTGTGAATGCTTTATGATCAGTAGTCTTAGCAGTAGGAGATCACACAGTATTTATAGAATTTAGTATGACAGTTAGCAGTTTGTGAACTAACTCTCAACTAACTCTAAAACTGTTTTTGTAACTTCTTCTTGTAACCGACTTTGTAACTTCCTTCCAAGTCAGCATTTCTTCAATAAATCTTCAGTTACACCTTAAATAAGTTATCCAAACTTATTCTTCAATTTCACCAAATCAGCACAGTAACTTACTGTTCTGATTTTTACTCTTCGGATTTTTACTCTGCTGAGCCAGTCACCACAGTAACTCAAAACTGTTCAAAACTTCTCTAGATTTCTTCTAAGCTCTTCTTCAACTCTTCTTGAAGTCTCCTTATTCTGAAGTAGTCTTCTGAGTCTTCATTAGTCTTCTGATCTCCTTCTAATCTAGTGTTCTAATCTACTGTTCTGAACTTTTACAATGCTGAATACAATAGAATACAACTTTAAATATATAAAACCTATCTATACATCAACTGAACTATATACAGATGAGTATATCTAAGTCCTATACTATAAGCTGTCTATACAATACAAAACATCAGCTTAGTTCCTAACAGTTCATATATCAGATCAGTAAACAATAAGATCAGTAACTTACATATAAGATCAGTAAGTATATAAGATCAGTAGCTCAGATTCAAATATCTCATATAAGATCACTAAAATTATTCTCAGGTTCCATACTCAGAACAGTAATCTTATTTCAAATGACTCAGTTAAGATCAGTAATCTTATTCTTAATATTACTAAATAAGATCAGTAAACTCAATTTAAGTTTCTCATCAGATGACTTAGTTAAGATGACTTAGAACCACATATATTACTAACTTTAAGTTGCTTTTGGCCATCAAAACATACTTTCATCATCTAGAACATTGTTTCAAGGATTCATATCCCAACAATTTCCCCCTTTTTGATGAAGCCAAAACTACTTAAATGTTAATAAATCAGTAGTTAAGTATGTAGTCTATCATAACAGTTCATCAAATCAATTTTCATATCATATTCACAATCAGATCAGATATTTCATATATTACACATACTAACAAAATATGCAACACACAAAAATATAGAAATAAAGATTAAGGATAAGAAATATTATCTTGTGAGCTTGGTCCTTCATCTTCATTCTGTATCTTCAGATTCTGAATGCAACACACATCCTTGCTTTGATATCCATCATATGTTGATGATCAGTGATTCCTTCTTCTTTGATAATCTCAGCAATTATGTTGTTAATCTCCTTGTAATCAGGTTCTCCATTCTCCAGTCTTGGAGGTTCCCAATTCGGTTCTTCAGGACATAAGATCTTTGTTCCAGCACGATCAGCAACTTGTGCTATGTCTTCACAAAAATCTTTATCAATGTTCAGCATGAACTCTTCAAAATCAGCAAATTCAGCTTCCTTGCTCGAATGATCACCAAACTTTCTCACAATGAAGTTTGCAATCTGCCACTTCTTCTTCAAATTTTTCCAGTATTCCATATTTTCCAATAAAATCCACAAAGTTCTCATCTTGAAATTTTTTATCAAACTCTTTTCCTTCAGCTTTCCTCTGAGTATTCAATTTCTTTTTCAAAGCTGTAACTCGATTATCAAATCTTGTTTTCAAGAACTTGACATCCTTTTCTTTCTTCTTTTTCAACTCTGCTTCTTCACTTGAAGCACCAACTTTCAACTTGCTTCTGGATCTGGTAAGCCTACCAGTTTCTTCTTCTTGTTCTTCTTCATCAGACAGTATTAATTTCCTCTTTTTCTGACTAGAACTTCCAGCAGCATCGGTTTTCTTTTTCTCAACAATTTCTTCAGCTTGTTGTTTCTGTTGCTTCCTTAGTTTCAATTTCTCATTCAGAATTGCAATCTCTTCTTTCAATTCATCTTGACTCACAACTAGTTGAGCTTGTTGTGACTGAGTTTGCTCCATTACTCTTCTTATCTTATCTTCCCCCTTTTTGGCTTCATCATGCCACTCTCTCATGGGAGTTAAGTGTTGTTCCATCTTGTCATGCAACACTTTAGATAAGTTCTTCTCTTGAAGTCTATGGAGATCATAAATCTTAGACATTGTATGCTCCATAACTCTTTCAAAAGAATTTTCAGAATTCATCTTATTCATTCTGTCAGTAGCTTCTTGGAACATTTTCATAGCTACTTCCAACTTAGCTTTTAGCTCTGCATTCTGCTTTTTCAACATTTCAAAGCTTGAATTATCAGATTCCTTCTCAACAGGAACTGTTCTGATCTGTTCCTGCACATCCTCAGGAATACTAGGATCAGTAGACTGTAATGGAATGCTTTCCATCTCTTCAGTATTTAAATCTTGATTCTCTAAGGCCTCTGTTTCTTCAATCACAACAGTGTTCTCAAACACTTCTGTTGCATTGTCAACATCTTCATCAATTTCCATAAAATCTTCAACAACATGATCTTCCTCATTAACTACCCTTTCTGCACTTTCCATAAATAAATCATCATCTGCAGTAGGAGTTGCAACCTTTTTCACAGAATACTTAATTCATGTTATCCTTTCAACAAGGTGAACTATAGACTCTGGGGTAACTAGCTCAAGAAATGAGTTAACACCAGCTGCTTGCATCTGCTCTGCTTCCCAATCATCAAAGATTGAAGCACCTCCCATACCTTCCATAATAGCCAAATTTTCTTTAAGAGTACTCCTCTTAAGATACACCCATGTGCCAATCCTAAGGAGTTTCTCAAACTCAACTGAGCTTTCATCCAATCCAGGAAATTGCTTCAACAAAGCCAATCTCAAATCTATCCTGATTCTATCCTCTTTATCACAGATAGTATAATCCATTAAACCAGCAGGTTTAGGGGCTATAAATTCAGGTTCAGGGGATGAAATGTCAATTGGTACAGTAGAAGGTTCAAATTCATGTTCAGTAGAGTGATCATGAACATGTATTGGGGAATGATGTGGTGAAGGTTGATGTTGAGGACTTGAAATAGGAGTAGGATCAAAATTAGTGTTCTGAGGGGATGAATGGAGAGTGTTCTGAGACACAGAAAAATAGTGAGCTGATTGTCCAGAACATGAAGGTTGAGGGTTTTGGGTTTCAGCTGGGCTTGGTTCAGAGTTTGAAGGGGTAGAAGAAACATCAACAAACTTCCTCCTAGCACTTCTCCTCTTAGTTCTCTTATGTAAAGCAATAGGACTAGGAACACTAACCTCTTGCTCTTCTGAGCTTGCTTGCACCACAGTCTCAACAAATCTGACTGTTGGCTCTGAGGCAGCTGTAGCAGACCTTCCTCTCCTTGGTCTAATACTGCTCGGATCATGCCTCGCCTTCGATCTAATTTCTGGTTGATTATCATCAGATCGGTACATTGAAGCTCCAGATTCTTGTGCTTCAAACTCTTGGGGTTGCTCCAAAGGATTCTCTTGTTCAAAACGAACAGACTCCTTCTTCATCAAGAATTTTCCATGATGGAATTTCTTGGGATTACTCCAGTACGGCTTTTTAACCAACTGAGGCAACAAGAAACTCAACTTGTTTCCGAACCCTAATTTCGATTTAATCGAAAATTCCATTGTATCCTCATCGAACAAAACTTTGTCTTTCTCATTTAGCAGCCTTTCTAAGAAAAATCCTTGCCAATCACCTTGAACTCTGTCAATGATTGCAGCCA
Organism: Galeopsis tetrahit; assembly: GCA_963675135.1. Classification (NCBI taxonomy): domain Eukaryota; kingdom Viridiplantae; phylum Streptophyta; class Magnoliopsida; order Lamiales; family Lamiaceae; genus Galeopsis; species Galeopsis tetrahit. The sequence goes on along the minus strand of OY776120.1, from coordinate 65,257,932 downwards.
TAATTCGGATCTTTGAACTTGATAGAGCATCCTGACTATGATGTTGCCCTAACAAACATTTTCCGGCTAAGTCCATCAAAAATTGAAGACCAGTAGGAAGAACGTCCTTCTTCAGATTACTTAAGGACTCTGTTTCAACACCTGACCACCTTCCTACACATTCCTTCTCTTCTCCTGCTTTGTAGTTCATAATATCCACTGGGCCTTGAGGCAAATCCAACATGACTTCTAGGATTTCCCGTGTAATCGTGACCTTGTGCCCAGAGAGCATGGAGTGGACACCATTGCTATCTCCTTTGAGCTGTAGATAGAATTCCATAGCCTCCGGTTCGTATACATTCATAGGAGATGATTCAAGAAATTTCCTCAGCCCACACTCCTCGCACATCGTCAGAATCGCTTGATTTTCAGCATTGTGCCGGCCATTGAAATATACATCATTTTCTACAAAAATGCCCTTTTCACGAACCCAGAAATTCGAATCAAATGTTCCTGCAACTTCGTTAGATTCACTAATAATATTGATAGTTGCCATTTGTAGAATTTTTTAGAAACCAGATTTTTCCAGTAAATTTGAGTTTATGAGTTTTCCAGAAATGCACTCGTAAGAAAGAAGATGAAGAGTGATCGTTTTTGTCAAATTCAAAACCAATCTAGGGCTAGGATTGAATTTGATTATCACAAGGAATGTTTGAGATTAAGTCTCGAAATCCGTGTTTAAAAATAAACTGTTCATATTCTAGTACCATCCTTAATTTTGGAGCCAATTTGTGTTTGATAAATACACCACAGTTTTTAGGTTAGAAATAGAGGAGTGTATTAATCTTCTCTATTAGTAATCTAAAATTGAACAATTTTTGACTTAGAGTATTCTAAACCAAAAGACTGTTCTGATGCAAATCAGCACAGTAGTTTCCAAAACTATTTCACTTCATTTTCTTACTTATATATAAAGAAAATTTCACTTATCTGGATCAGCTGAGTACTGTGATCAGCTGAGTAACCTTTTTGGAAATCAGATCAGTAGATGAATCAGCACAGTAGTGTTCAGATCAGTAGATGGGTCAACACAGTAGTGTTCAGATCAGTACCCAATTTTCCTGATTTCACCTTTTTGATATCAGCACAGTAATCCTTAGATCAATACTGTGTCAGATTAGTAGAATTCTGTAGACAGATTAGTAGTAAACAAATCTTTATGTAGACAGATTAGTCAGTAATCAGATTAGTTCTGTAGAATAACTGAATTGTAATCAGATCAGTATTGTAGACAAAGAAGCTTTGTAATCAGTACAGTTCTGTAGACAAGTCAATTTATTAATCAGAATATATCTGTAGACTGTTATAGCCTGTAATCAGATCAGATTAATAGACTTTTCAAATCTGTAATCAGATCAGTTCCCCCTTCAGTGGAGAATTCCTCTTTTGTGCCTGTTTCACCTTGGTAAAAGTGTTAGTTCATCAATAATTGATGAATTACAGTACAGATCAGTAAAAATGTGTTTAGTTTAATGATCTTATCAAGGTTTATGCTAAAGTGACTTAGTGTTCTGAGTCAACAAAAGGATCTTTAAGAAATCACAGATTCCCCCTTAATGTGTGTTCTCAGTGTCCCTCAGCTTTACCAGCTTCCTCATCGGGATTAAGGTCACTTTAGTAACCTTGTTACCTGTTTTGAATGTAGTGGTCTGACATAGGGTTGTTTCTTCTGAATTTTGAGTTTTGATGTACTGCTCTTAGTTTCTGCTTTATCTTCCTCTTGGTATAAGATCAGTACCTGAAATGTTAGCACAGTTCTATATACATACAGAATCCATATCTATCAATCCTAAACTAATGCACAATTCTCTGAATCTCACTTCAGCCAATGGTTTTGTAAAAATGTCAGCTCTTTGAATATCAGTATGAATCTTCTCCATCCTAATATTCTTCTTTTCAACATGATCCCTAATAAAATGATGCCTAATGTCAACATGTTTGCATCTAGTATGTAAAACGGGATTTTGTGTGATGGCAATGACACTATTACTGTCACAATATATAGGTACATTAGATTCTTCAACATTGTAGTCTCCGAGTTGTTGTATTAGCCAAAGAAGCTGACTACAACAACTACCTGCAGCCATATATTCTGCTTCAGTAGTAGAAGTTGCCACACTTGTTTGTTTCTTTGAAAACCATGAAATGAGCTTAGTTCCTAAGAATTGACATGAACCTGAAGTAGATTTTCTATCTATTTTGCAACCTCCAAAGTCCGAGTCTGAATAACCACTTAAAGATATATCATCATCTGCAGGATACCATAATCCTCGATTAATGGTCCCCTTTAGATATTTCAATATCCTTTTGGCAGCTTCCAGATGACTTTCTTTGGGGTTTGCTTGAAATCTTGCACATACACCAACAGAAAAAGCAATATCAGGTCTGCTGGCAGTTAGATAGAGTAGAGAGCCAATCAGAGCACGATAGTGAGGTTGGTCAGAAGACTTACCTCCTTCATCAGGATCCATTCTGTATGTAGGTTGCATGGGCACACCAACTGTCTTACAGGTTTTAATACCAAATTTATCTAGCAAATTCTTAGTGTATTTTGCTTGATTTATAAAGATACCTTCTGAAGTTTGTTTTACTTGAAGACCAAGAAAATATGTCATTTCTCCCATCATAGACATTTCAAATTTACTTTGCATGAGGGTAGAAAAGCTTTCACTCAAGGTTTTGTTGGGTGATCCAAAAATAATATCATCCACATAAATTTGAACAAGTAATATATCATTACCTTCTTGTCTTCTAAACAAAGTTCTATCAACCTTGCCTTTAGTAAAACCATTTTCAAGCAAGAATAGAGAAAGTGTATCATACCAGGCTCTTGGGGCTTGTTTCAGTCCATATAGTGCTTTCTTTAACCTGTATACTTGGTGACTATTCACTTCAAAACCAGGTGGTTGTTCCACATAAACTTCTTCAGCAAGTATACCATTCAAAAATGCACTTTTCACATCCATTTGATACACAGTGAATTTCATATGTGCAGCATAAGCAAGGAACAGTCTTATAGCTTCTAGTCTAGCCACAGGGGCAAAAGTTTCATCATAATCAATACCTTCAGCTTGAGAGTAGCCCTGAGCAACTAATCTAGCTTTGTTTCTTACTACAAGATCATTTTCATCCCTTTTGTTCTTGACAATCCACTTAGTACCTACAACATTATGATTACTAGGTCTATCAACAAGTTCCCAAACTTCATTTCTAGTGAACTGATTAAGTTCTTCCTGCATGGCTATAATCCAGTTACTATCACTTAAAGCTTCATTCACAGTTTTAGGCTCAATAGATGATAGAAAACAACACCAGCAAAATAGAGACTTACTGGGTTCTTCCTGGGAATCAAACAATTGTTTTCTAGTTTTAACACCTATACTGGAATCACCTAGAATCAGATCAGTAGAATGAGCAGACTTCCATGTCCTTCTATTCTTAACAGAAATGCTATCATCATTTACATCATGCAAATCATCATGCAGATCAGTATTATTTATATCAGCAGATTTGTTCATAGGAGAGCAGTCATTCAATTCTGGTATATCAGAAGTTTTAGATGACTCACCTTTGTCTTTTACCTTTTCTTTATCAGAATCTTGATCTAGGACTTTCAGGAAAGGATTATATGCTTGTACAGATTCATATGTTTCTATATCATCATCTTCATTGTTGATTTGGAGTTGTAGTTTGTCAATTTTCTTACTGAGCTGATCATCAGCAGAGTCCTGCACATTCTCATCAAAGACTACATGGGGTGTTTCTTCCACACATAGGGTAGAGTAATTAAACACTCTAAATGCTTTGCTTACAGAAGAGTATCCTAAGAATATTCCTTCATCAGCTTTTGCATCAAAAGAATTTAATTTACTTTTGCCATTGTTATGTATGAAACACTTACATCCAAAGATATGAAAAATAAGAAACTCTTGGTTTTCTGCCTTTCCATACATCATAAGGTGTTTTACCATGCACCTTATTAAGAGCACTTCGATTTTGGGAGTGGCAAGCTGTGTTAATAGCTTCTGCCCAAAATTTCTGAGGTGTGTTGAATTCTGCAATCATGGCTCTGCAAGCTTCTTTTAGTGTTCTGTTTCTCCTTTCTGCAACACCATTTTGTTGAGGGGTTCTGGCTGCACTTGTCAAATGCTGTATGCCAGACTTAGAACAATAGTCAGAGATGTAATAGTTAATAAATTCAGTCCCCTTGTCACTCCTAATCTTGACAATGGGATGACCTTTTTCAACCTGCAACCTCTTCAATAGATCTGGAAGTAGTGTTTGTGTATCACTCTTTTTGTGTAGAAAGACTACCCAAGTAAACTTAGAGTAATCATCTACAACAACTAGAGTATACCTTCTTCCATTCAATGTAGGAGGGTTGATAGGACCATGAAGATCCATATGCAAGAGTTCTAAAACTCTGCTTGTTGAAAGAGTTGGAATGGACTTAAATGAAACCTTTACCTGTTTACCTTTTTGACAGGAATCACATACTTGTGATTTGGAATAGATTTCATTAGGAATGCCCTCAACAAGATGTTCTCTAGCAATCTTGTTGATTATCTTAAAGTTCAGGTGGCAGAGGCGTTTATGCCAGAGCCAACTGTTTTCTTTAGGACTCTTAGTAATAAGACAAGCATTCTTAGGACAACTATTCCAGTTCACAATGTATACACTTCCTTGTCTTGTGCCAACAAGTAGAACATTGTGAGTCCTTTTGTCTATTATTTCACATCTTCTGGTCTTGAACTGAACTTTGTATCCCCTGTCACAGAATTGAGATACAGATAACAAATTATATTTCAAACCTTCAACATAGGAGACATCTTGGATTTCAACATCTCCATTCTTGATGAATCCAAATCCTTTTGTAATTGCCATGGAGCTGTCTCCAAAGATGACTTTTGGTCCTTCCTTCTCATGATAGTCAGTAAGTAAGGCCTTGGTACCAGTCATGTGGTGTGAACACCCACTGTCTATATACCAGGTCTCACCAACTGAACCACCCTTCTTGTATAAGTCCAGTCGATCCTGCAAGGTAGTGATCTTAATAATTTAGGTACCCTAGTTTATTGGGGTCCTTGGGGGTTAGTAGTGAGAGGTACCCAAATGAACATTGAGGATTTGAATAAATGGGACCTCTTCAGTTTCCTTCCAAATTTATCACAGAACAGTACTTTATTAACCAGTTCAGAATTATCAGCAGACTTAGGATCTATTTTTCTGAGATAGCCTTTCCTTGGTTCTATCCCTTTTTCAGTAAGATCAGTATGCCTGTAATAGTTTGAATATGGTCTAAAAGCATGTGGACCATACGGCTTATAGATGCGTTTTGGTCTTTCCTCACCAATGATATTATAAGATAAAGGTGGAGGATAAAGAACAGGTTTGTTATGATAATGAGGCACAAATCTCCTAGGTTTAGTTGAATACAACTGAGACTGCCTTATGAAAGGAGGTCTAGGCTGTTCCCAACTTGCCTGTGCTTGTCTTGACCTACTGTTCTGAGTTTGTCTCTTCTGATTCCAGGACTGATCTGATCTGGTCAGAGGAGTATAACTCTTCTGGTATGGTCTTGACTGTACTGGTCTTAATACATTCTTCATTTTACCATTCTTGGTAGTAGGAGGGATGTATTTAGACTGTACTTTGAGTTTTGGATCATCATCATAAGTCATAGGTTCTTTTCCTTTATCTAGTTGCAAAGAACTTGAACTAGCTCCATTAGTGTTCTTAAATTCTGAAGTAGAGGAACTAGGCAGATCAGTACCTATCCCACTTTTATCATTTGGAGCTCTATATCTGTCTGAGATAGTTTGATTAATCCTAGTAGAGTTAATCATCCCATATAGCTTTCGATCTAGGCTCACTACTTCAGATTCTAAGAATCTATTGCGCTCTTCAAGTTTTTCACACTTAATCTTTAAATCATTGAATGCATTAGTCTCTTTGGCTTGAGTTTTAAGCATACCCTGATATAGTTTGTCAATGGATGCATACTTTTCTTGGAGTTGAGACAACTCTTCTGATAGCCTTGCATTTATGACAGCTATATTAGGATCTACTTTTGACTGAGCTTCTTTCAGATTAATGATTTCTTGCTTTAAAGATATATTCTCATCACTAATTTCAATGAATGCTTTGTTAGCTTGTAGAAGGTCTTCTTCAGTCACTCCTTGGGAATGATGAAGACTACTTCCTACACTGCTATCAGCAGCATCACTTTCATCAGTGTCAGAATTGTTACAAGATTGAAAAGAGTTAGTAGATGATACCTCATCATTTATTTTGGCCATCATTACCAGTCCATCATCTGCTATGAAGGCTTCATATTCATTGCTAGAGGGGTAGTCAGATGAAGACGATGGCAACTCTTCTGATTCCGAATCAGAATCATTGTAAGCCATCATTGCCTTCTTACCCTTGGCATATTTTCGATCTCTTCTGGCTTTCCTTTCTTCTCGATCTTCAGAACTCAGATCAGGACATTCATAAGCATAATGACCTGGCTTATCACAATTATAGCAAACAGGATTGTTAGAAGTTCTCTTAGGAGGTGAGTGATTTCGGTTCCTGTCATGCTTGTCAATTGAGTTCCTGTCTTTCTTATCAGAATACTTTCTATCCCTCTTCTCAGATGAGTTCCTATCTCTCCTGTTCTCATTAGAGATCTCATCCCTTCTTTCAGAAGAGTTTTGATCCCTTTTGTTCACAGAAGAGTCCCTGTTACTAGAACCCTTAGTTTCCTTATAGAATCTTTTGTATCTACCATACCTCTTATTAAGTCTATCAAATCTTTTGATCATAAGGCTCATCTGATCTTTCAGACTAAGATCAGAACTATCTAGTTCATCTTTTATGCTTGAGGCCTTAGACTTAGATGATCTAGACCCCTTAGAGGTAGAGGCTTTAAAAGCTATGTCCTTAGAGGCATCCTTATCCTTATGAATCACAGTAATAGGATCTTCTTCATCTAACTCAAACTCATGTGCCTTAAGTGTTTGGAACATAGTTTCTGCTGGCCAAGAATCAATGTCTTGTGTGGTTTTAATGATCATCTTGACCATTTTCCACCTTTCATCCAAAACTTTCAAGATTCTCAAGTTAACTTCTCTTTCAGTATAAGTCTTTCCTAACACATCAAGATCATTCATAATTTTGGTAAATCGAGTATCCAATTCATCAATTGATTCTCCTGGCTTCATTTTAAATGTTTCAAACCTTTGGACAACTGTGGATAATTTGCTTTCTTTGACCAGTGTAGTACCTTCACAAAGAATAGCCAATTTGTCCCACATTTGCTTTGCAGTCTTACATTTTAACACTTTACCAAGATACTCATTTGGCAAGGTGTGTAAAATATAATTCTTAGCAAGACTATCCAAATTGTTTTGTCTCATTTCTTCAGAAGTCAGTTCTGACCTTGGTTTAGGGACCAGTGCTCCAACTGGTTTAGAAGGATCCAGAACAGCAGTGTTTTCCACCATGGTGACAATTGGTCCTTCAGTCACCACAGACACCATTAGATCATGGGTTGAGCTAAAGATGGCCTCCATCCTAAGCTTCCAGTAGTCATAATCTGCAATCTTGAACTTAGAAAGTTTGTTCACATTAGTGTCATCCATGTTTGATTAGACAAATAGGATCAGTAGTATAGCAGATAAATTTCAAGTATTCAGAAAGTCTCAATATCAATTTAAATGGTTAATTCATTTATATTTTATAAAGGGTTAATTCTAAATAAATACATCACATTTAGTCTCAATATCAATTTAATCACGATCTTTACGATTATTGTAAAAAAAAAAACTCCAACGTACCTTTTGTTGGTCCCAAGTTGAGTTAAGATTGAGTAAGCTAAGAAAGTCTAGAGGGGAGGGGTGAATAGACTTTCAAAAATCTTTCAAAATATCAGAATATGCAATGCGGAATTTAGTCTTCTTATGTACTGTACTGTGCTTACTTAGCTCAGATCAGTACTTTCAAAACAATATGGGCCTTACTAGTTTATACTCAACTTTTCTTTAGATCTTTATCTTTGTAAATCTTAATGTTCTTAGTTAAACACTTCAAACAAATATCAAACTGAAAAGTAAAGAACACAGAATTTTATAGTGGTTCGACCAATAAGTCTACATCCACTCTCACAATCCCAGTTGTGATGTTTTATTAACTCTTCCTTGAGTTTCTTGTGGCTTAAAGTCCCAAGATTAAGACTGTGATCTTTTCGATTACACTTCCAAGTGTATCTTCGATCTACTAGTAATTCTACAAGTAACTAGCACACTTGTTTTACAACAATACAAACTTAAACTTGAAAAGTAAAACTTCTCTTTGAATAGCCTTTGATTTCTTCTCTTCAATTCAGTGGCTTCTCCTTGGTTCTTGATCTCTTCAACTCTGTGAGTTCTTCAATGCTCTGTAGACTTAGATTGCTTGTGAATGCTTTATGATCAGTAGTCTTAGCAGTAGGAGATCACACAGTATTTATAGAATTTAGTATGACAGTTAGCAGTTTGTGAACTAACTCTCAACTAACTCTAAAACTGTTTTTGTAACTTCTTCTTGTAACCGACTTTGTAACTTCCTTCCAAGTCAGCATTTCTTCAATAAATCTTCAGTTACACCTTAAATAAGTTATCCAAACTTATTCTTCAATTTCACCAAATCAGCACAGTAACTTACTGTTCTGATTTTTACTCTTCGGATTTTTACTCTGCTGAGCCAGTCAGCACAGTAACTCAAAACTGTTCAAAACTTCTCCAGATTTCTTCTAAGCTCTTCTTCAACTCTTCTTGAAGTCTCCTTATTCTGAAGTAGTCTTCTGAGTCTTCATTAGTCTTCTGATCTCCTTCTAATCTAGTGTTCTAATCTACTGTTCTGAACTTTTACAATGCTGAATACAATAGAATACAACTTTAAATATATAAAACCTATCTATACATCAACTGAACTATATACAGATGAGTATATCTAAGTCCTATACTATAAGTTGTCTATACAATACAAAACATCAGCTTAGTTCCTAACAGTTCATATATCAGATCAGTAAACAATAAGATCAGTAAACACCTAAGATCAGTAACTTACATATAAGATCAGTAAGTATATAAGATCAGTAACTCAGATTCAAATATCTCATATAAGATCACTAAAATTATTCTCAGGTTCCATACTCAGAACAGTAATCTTATTTCAAATGACTCAGTTAAGATCAGTAATCTTATTCTTAATATTACTAAATAAGATCAGTAAACTCAATTTAAGTTTCTCATCAGATGACTTAGTTAAGATGACTTAGAACCACATATATTACTATCTTTAAGTTGCTTTTGGCCATCAAAACATACTTTCATCATCTAGAACATTGTTTCAAAGATTCATATCCCAACACCTTTCATCGTGTTGCAATTAGATACACATTTTTTTTCTCCGATCAACAATTAATGATGTGACTTGTCGGAGCTTGTCACGTCAGATTACCCATTTTTTTTCCACATTAGATTACACTTTACAGAAATAAAAAAAAAACTTTATATAAAAAAAAAAAAAAAACTCCAGCTTCTTCTACGTCTTCTCAGCTTCTCAAACTCCACTTCTGCATCTTCTCAACTTCTCAAACTCAATAGAGTTCTTCTTTTTCTCAAATTGAATAAGTTCTTTTTCTCTTCTCAAACTCAATAGAGTTCTTTTTCTGCGTCTTTCTCACTTCTCAAACTCAATTAAGTTCTCTCTTCTAACCCTAAAAATCATCCAAAAGCAAAAAAAATAAAGAAAAAAAAATCCTTACAAGAAAATGTCTGGAAGACCCAAGAAGATGAGGAAGAGAGTTCTGAGAAAAATTCTAGAAAAGATTGTCCCGTGTAAAGGACTCAAACTTCAAAATTCAAAAGACCAGATAAATTGCATGTAAGATTGTGTTTATGGTCATTTATACTGATTTTTTTGGCACATATATATAGTGATTTAAAATGTCCTGTTATTCCTTTAAAAAAATGTCATGTTATATGTTTGTCAGGTTTGAATAGAAAAAAAGAGGCCATGTTATTTACTGCAATTTTCAAAGAAAAAGAGGTAGACCAAGAAAGAATGCAACTTCTAATAAAACAAGTGAATCAGGAGCAAATGTAACAGGTGGAACATGACCAAATTGAGCAAAAGTTAGTGGAGCAAGGGCTGTGTCTGTGATGACCAACACCTCTACTCAAAATAAAGAGATTGCAAACGCAAGAAAAGTGGCAAACCAAGCCATGAGTGTATTGATTTGGGAAGTTTCTGACACTATATATATGAGGGTAAGTTTCTCATAACTACATTCTTCCAGCACCCGGTTCTAAAAAGTGGATCAGAAGCAAATGGAACAAGTGGAACATGAGCAAATGGAGTAGAAGTTGGTGGAGCAAGTGTTAGTGGGTCTGTGATGACCAACACCTCCACTCAAAAGGAAGACAAGAAAAATGGCAAATCAAGGTATGTGTGTATTGATTTGCGAAGCCTCTAACACTATTTATATGAGGGTAAGTTTCTTATTTTATTAAATATTTATATATTTCTCATAATTACATTCTTCCAGGCAAAGGTGCTCCACCACGACAGTTCAGTGAGAAGTAGAGTAAGAGGTGGAGGGGTGGTAGTGAAAGTGTTTTTTTTTTTTTTTTGCTTTTGGATGATTCTCTTGATTGGGTTTGAGAAGTGGGAAAGACGCCTTGATTGAGTTTGAGAAGAAGAAGAATTTGATTAAATTTGAGAAGAAAAAGAATTGTATTGAGTTTGAGAAAGGAGAAGACGCAAAAGAAGTGAGAGTTTTATTTTTATAATGTTTTATTTTTATTTCTATAAAATGTAATCTGATTTGGATAAAATGTAATCTGATTTGGAAAATAATAAATAAAAAAAAGAATATGTGTAATCTGACGTGACAAGTTCCGATAAGTCACATCATCAATTGTTGGTCGGAGAAAAAAATGTGTATCTAATTGCAATACGATAAAATGTTGAAAATATTTACAATAATCGATCGTGATTAAATTGATACTGAAACTAGTGGTGTATTTATTTAGAATTAACTCTTTTATAAATAACTAAAGTGGAAAAAAAAAACTAAATTGATACTCTTTTAAAAGTAAAAAAAAAAAAACATAAAGTGGAAACAAGGAAGATGAGTGGCAAGAAAGTCAAAGAAGTGAATTATTTGAGGAGTGGGGTTTTGTTAGAGGAGTCAATGCAAGTCGTCCCATTGACGATATGATAATAATTTTAATTTATATGAATATATTAATATATTATTCTATAAAAGAATTCAAATATTAAAATAATATATTATTTTTTAATAATTTATAAATTTCCTTTTAAATATTAGTAATAAATTTATCAGATTATAAATTTACAATACAAATAATAGATGATAATAATTTAATAAGTGTAATTAATGAGTAAAGGTATTCGAATTAACATATAATTAGTCATCAATATTCCAAATTTACCATAAACTTTGAATATTTTAGTAGTAGAACAAGTCAAATTTTTTATTTATTTTTTGTTGGATCGTTCTAAAATTTTCACATTTATATATATAAAAATGCATCTGTTATATCTTATCAAACTGAATTAGGATATTTGAACTATAGAATGAAAAAAAAAAGTGTGAAATTATTAAAGTTTATAGTAATATTAATTGGGGCCTTCTAATAAAATTTCTGGATCCATAGTTCATCTCAAAATGAAATAATTTTCGTCAAATTTCTCGTCCTATAATTCAGTAATAATCAAAACAATATATAGGGTGGGTTTGCAAATTATATTGATTGATTCAAACTGATTAAAATTGAAAGTTGATAGTGTTTTAAAATTAAGCACTTTAAATCAATGGTGTATATGTTGTAGTGTTTACAAAACAAACCACTTATTTTTATAAATTTACAAAAAACACCCCTTATTACATTTGGATAGGTAATGTGTAAAAATGAAATATTATTTAAATTGTGGGGGTAAAATTGATTATTGTAATGATGAGAAGCACATAGAAGTAGGTGGAGGGGTGCTTCATCAAAATCATTTTTAACAAATTAACTTAATCACTTAATTACTCCAAAAGTGATTCTATTTGAAAAAAACAATTGAATAGTTGTTTGTTTCGATTAGAATTCTTCATGGACTTTTTACTTGGCTCTTCTTGTTGCTCGTCTATTTAATGTTAGAATGGTCTCTTTTTTTGTTTAGGGATACTTCCTTGAAAGTGTTTCCTCTTTTTTCTTTTAAAAAGAAAATGTATACTCCCCGTGGCCGTGGCCCGCACTAAATAATTGAGAAGAAATTAGCCATAACAGACACAGACAATCCCTCTTGACTTGTTTTACTCAAGTCTTCCCCCGCCACCTTTAATCTCCATTCAATTTTCTCTCCACCACAAAAACAAAACAATGTTGTTCCCTTTCCTCTTCTTCTTCCTCCTCCTCCTTATCTTCCAAGTAACCGCCGCCGCAGACCCACCGGCCTACTCCCCCACCGACCTAATCCTCCTCAACTGCGGCGAGTCATCCAACTTAAACGACACCAGCCATCGTAGCTGGGACGGCGATGACCGGTCAAGATACGCCCCGTCCAACGCGGCCCGCATATCCACAGCCGCTGCAGCTTCTCGCATGGACTCCTCCGTTTTCCGAGTCCCTTTCGAGAAAGCTCGTATTTTCAGTTCCCCTTTCACCTACACTTTCCCCGTCAGCTTAGGCCCAAAATTCCTCCGCCTCTACTTCTACCCTGGATCATACCCCAATTTTAACGCTTCTCAATCTTTCTTCAATCTCACTGCCAACGGCTTCACTTTGCTCACAAACTTCAGCGCTTTTCTCCATTCCCAGGATCTCTCCCCCTCTTTCATCAAAGAATTCGTCATCAATGTTGCAGAAAATCAGTCCCTGAATCTAACCTTCACACCAAACCCCAACTCCTCTGCTTTCGTGAATGGGATCGAGATTGTTTCCATGCCGGATAAACTCTACTTTAAGGGAGACGGCGTCGCCATTAAAAACGGCGATCAGGTCTTCTACCTGACAACAGACACCGCCTTGGAAAATGTCTACAGGCTAAATGTCGGTGGCAGCAGAGTTGAAATTCAAGACGATACCGGCATGTTTAGGGCCTGGTCCGACGATGCAAAATACACCAACACAGATCTAAGCTGGACGCCTCATGCCGAGGACATTCAGATCAACTACACCGCGGAAACACCGCCGTACAGTGCTCCGCCGATTGTGTACAAAACTAGCAGAGTGCTTGCAAACTTCAGCAAAAGCATCGATTGGCATCTTCCCGTTGATTCCGGGTTTTTCTACCTGCTCAGACTCCATTTTTGTGAGTTTTTTCTCGAAGTTACAAAACAGAACGAAAGGGTGTTTACAATTGCTGTCAATAATCAGGTTGAAGAAATTCAAGCTGATGTAATTTTTTGGACCGTGGTCTCTCAAATCCCCATTTACAGAGACTACATAGCTTTTGTTCCCAATGGAAAGAAGGACCTGTTTCTTTCTCTGTATCCAAACCTTGAGGGGCAACCAAAATACGCTAGTGCTTTGTTAAATGGGTTAGAAGTATTCAAACTTAACGACTCCTCCGGGAGTCTTGGTGCACCGAATCCTGACACGGCGACGGTGGTTCCTGTTCCACAGCAGACAGATCCGGCGGGTAAGAACAAAAACGGCGGGGTTTACGCTGCCGTAGGCAGCGTAATCGGCGTTCTCGCGGTGGTTGCAGTCGTGAGTTTTTTCATTATACGGCGGCGGAGGAGGAGGGTGAAGGACTCTACAACTACAATCGGCGACAAGTCGTCGTGGGTGCCTCTTTCAACCACATCAAGGTCCACCACGAGAACTAGTGGCTCCGGCGGCCCACTGCCGTCAGATCTATGCAAGTACTTCACTCTGGATGAGATCAAAGCAGCAACCAACAATTTCGACGCCGATTTCGTCATCGGCAGGGGAGGGTTCGGCAACGTCTACAAAGGGCTAATCGACGGCGGCGCCACCGCGATCAAACGCCTCAACTCGACATCGAATCAAGGCGCTCGAGAATTCCTAACGGAAATCGAAATGCTCACGAAATTAAGGCATCTCCACTTAGTCTCTCTGATCGGCTACTGCGACGAGTACGGCGAGATGATTCTAGTGTACGATTACATGGCCCACGGCACTCTCCGTGACCATCTCTACAATTCGGAGAAGTCGCCGTTGACTTGGAGTCAGCGCCTCCGGATCTGCCTGGGCGCCGCCAAGGGTTTGCACTACCTCCACACCGGCGTTAAGAACACCATCATCCACCGCGACGTTAAGTCCACCAACATCCTTCTGGATGAGAAATACGTGGCTAAGGTTTCCGATTTTGGCCTCTCGAAAGTCGGGCCCACCAGCGGGATGCACGCCCACGTCAGCACCGCCGTGAAGGGCAGTTTCGGGTACGTGGATCCGGAGTACTACAAGCGGCAGCAATTGACGGAGAAATCGGACGTGTACTCGTTCGGAGTGGTGTTGTTCGAAGTCCTATGCGCGAGGCCGCCGATAATGCCGAAGCTACCGAGGGAGCAAGTGAATTTAGCTGAATGGGGGAAATTGAATTTCAGGAAGGGGACGGTTGAACAGATTATGGATCCCAATCTGGACGGCCAAATAGCTGCGGAATCGTTGACCAAATTTGTTGAGACGGCGATATCTTGCTTGAAAGACAAGGGGTTTAATCGGCCAGCAATGAGCGACGTCGTTTGGAGCCTGGAGTTCGCGTTGCAGTTGCAGGAAACGGCGGTGGGTAGAGGCGGAGACGCTGAGGAGGGTGGGTTCGTTGCGGTGAGCCCGTCGTCTTGGCCGTTGATTGGAGGTAGTGAGCCAAATTCAACGGACGGGGATTTGTTTTCGAGGTCGGCAAGTGGATCAAAGACTAGTGGAATATCAACTTCCAGCAGTGAAAAATTGAAGCCTGGAGATGTTTTCTCTGAGATCATGAACCCAGCAGGACGTTGATTGAGATTGTTGTTTAACCTTTTTTTACAGTGTTGTTTATATATTTACCATTGCATATTTTAATCTTGCGGTAATATTTGTTGATGGCATAATTTTTAGGTGTATGGTTATGGGTTTGAAGATGTATAAAATTGAGAATAGGTAATTGCTTGTATGAAAAAAAATCATTCTTTAAAAGGTGATTTTATACGGGAATATTCAATTTCTCACTCCCTCTCTTTTTTAATGAAAGTATGCTCAAATATAGTACTCCGTAACTTGTAAGTTGTAATTAGTATTATGGGTTTAAGATTAACATTATCTTTAGTTCTCAAACAAATACTCACTCCTTTATGTGATTAATTTTAAATGTGAAGTGACACATAAATTAAAAAAAGTAAATTTAGTGAGATAACAAATACTCACTCCTTCATGTGATTACTTTCACATGTGAAGTGACACATAAATTAAGAAAGTGAATTTAGTGAGAATTTTGAAGGGTAATTTTGTAAACATTTATGTATAAAGTAAAGAAATTAGTTGAGTTTTGTGTAAATGTGGAAAAAAAGTAATGACATTTGTGTAAAATTGAGGATACTGTGAGGGTGAAGTTTATGGAAAAAGTTTTGGCTGGAATCAAATTCAAAATTTGTGGTGCAAGGTCTTAAAGGGACTGTGTTAATGCTCCGCGAGATGCGCTTGTCAGTGTCGCATATCTACATAGAAGGGAATGCAGGCGCGGATAAATTAGCAACCATGGCAGCTGTGGATTACACGTGGTGGGACTCGCCGCCGGCTCAATTCAGAGAGTTTTTATGTAAAGATTTGTCTTCATAATTTTTTATTTGCATAAATTTGTAAAGGGGTTCCCTTTTCCTTGACTACGGTTTTACCTCTAAGAAAGGTTTTCCGTAGCAAGATTTTTAATGGGGCTCCGATCTATTGAACGAATTGTGTTCATACTATCATTAATATATATATATATATATATATATATATATATATATATGTATATATATATCATGTGTGTCATGATTAATGAGGTAAAATATTTATAGTAAAGTTATATGTGATAATTCTATTGGTTAAGAAATACATGTGACATTAATATTGTAGTGGTTGAAATTTAATTTAAAGAGCATATATATAATTGATTAATATCTATCTGGAGTTAATTTTTTTATTGCTTAAATTATTTATTTTCTAAATTTTGTTATTCTTTTTTCCTCAAGATCATATGTGTCTTTTCATTTTGCATTAGAATTTTTTTTATGTGAATTATACTCTTTAAATTATTCAATTCAAATATACTAGTATATATTATTTTTTACTGTCATTCAGTGTAATACACAAGCACTGATCATATAGTAATCTACATACTTATAAGAAATACAGAGTTTATTTTATAAACATAGAGAAGCACGTTATAATTCTCAGTCGTTTATGGAAAAAGTAATTGCTATTGGGCATAAATTCCAAAATTTAAAAGGTAAACAAAATATGGCCTACATAAAAAGTAGTTGGTCAAATTTAATTGATTGCGCGTCGTTGGTTGTCGAATTAAATGCTCCACAAATAATATAATTGCATATACTAATGTTAGTTTTAAAATTCTTCGATTACGATATGAGCAATAAGGCACCATAAAAGCTGCCAAAATAAATGGAGGAAATGGACGTCAATTCTACTACAAGAATCTCTTTCAACTCAAGTAGAAACAAAAACTTGAATGGAAAAAAACACACAGGCGGCTAGCTTTAAGTTATCTTAAAACTGAGTTTTATTTCAATACTTCGATTTTTAATTTCTAAGCAAAAAATTATACGTAACAGTTACATAAGTGGTGTACAACTATTTTTGATCATACGTAATAGCATATATATGTAACTATTACAAAAGAGGCCATCTCATTAAAAAAAGTATGCATAGATAAGAATTAGATGATTGTATGCAACTACTAAGAGGGCAATCCGTGTTCCCTCCCTGTTTAACAAGAGGTTAATTAGTGGAAAACTACATGCATCTTCAAATTTGTGAGTAGCATCAAATTTAAAATCTTAATCTTATATATTTATAAACTTTTTGAGTGCCATGTGTCATAATTTCATGGCCTCCCTCAATCTCTCTCTTCTCATTTTATTCCATTTCAAAATCCCTTCATTCTCATCATTTCTCTTTCATATATTTTAATCTCCACCTTTTTTTTTTTGAAATGATCTTGATAGTTCATTTGAGGGTTATTAAAAAATATTCTTTACTCTTCTCTTTTGAGTGCCGCTCATTTTATTTTCTCTTTGTCTATCATGCTTCTCTTTGAAATCCTCCACCAACGCCATCATTGTTTGATTCTTTACTATGATGTTCTATTCTATTCGCAGTGACGACTCCATTATTATCGTTTTCGCTCTCTTTCGTCGTCGATCTTTAATTTTAGAATTTCTGTAAATTGGGTCTCTAAATAGGTATGAATTTTTTTTTTTGGAAATGGAGCGCATCATCTTCATGTCTGCCTTCAATTTTGATATTAATTCCTTCCAAGGGCTTGCAATATATAACGTGCCAAGAATAACACATCTTGCTACTTTACAGTCCCAAAAGAAGACATAGAACTCGATACACTACCAAAGTGCAACTATCTCCAATAGTCATTGTGAGGGGCTAGCACTCTTAAAGTGAACTTTTCAAACTTAGCTTTTAGGGGTTTAAGATAGAAGGGTTGGTTTGATTTATATGAACTAGGTGAGAATTTTCCTTACAATCTGATTTAGCCTTAAGCTAAGATTGGGAAATTCTCTCTAAGCTTGGAATATATATGTGATAATACATGCTTAGATAGATGAGCTGTCTCACTATTTGGAAGAAGATGCTTGTTGGATCTCTTAAACTGTTCTTGATGATGAACACTTATGCACATTTGCTCGACCTTTGCATCCCTTCACTCATACGTGAGACATGATAATGAACTCATATATATAGTGTAAGATTTGAATGTTACCGTTGGACACAATAAAATATTCCACTATTTCGGGATCACAATCTTCTTGATTGATTAAATTAAATGTTACCGTTGCCACGTAACATTTAATGCACCATTGACTTTCCATTCTTGACCTACGTGTCGTGTCAACTTTTAGGTATCTGCTATCGTCTTTCTATTGGTCCATTTCAACTCTGATTTGTCCTTTCAATATACAAGAACATATGACCTATGCCTCAACTGACTGACTCAACAGATCTTGGATCCTGCTCTTCTGATCTTGACACTTGAGCATCTTGATTTTTCCGCCTAGCTGTATGGACCTCGTATGTCTAGTAACCATCTTGGTCCTCAACTGTGTTTGGTTCCTCAGCTGATAGTGATACTCAGCTGATGAGACCTTAACTGATCAGTCGAGGCTGGTCTTCTTCTCTTCTCTTCTTCAGTATACGCGAGTCTCTCCACTGTATCAACTAGGTTCCCTCTCGGGTGATGCTGACCAGAACCTATTTATTACAAGATATATAATGAAGTTGTCTATACAATAAAAATTATCCAATTACAAGTTTATTTAGTTTATCAAAACAAAGCATAAGGATATCAATGGGCCTGAATATCCCAACAAATTGTTGATGATGTCAAAAAATTGCATGCATATCTCACGTGAACTTTTTTGCTATGTATATGATCTATGTTCTAAATATAGTAAATCGGTCAAGTGCTAGGTTTGAGTTAAATTTATAAATTGGATCCAGTTACATACACGTAACTGGTACATAAGAATGCAACTCTGCGACGAGAGTTGGGTTTGCATGATTGTGGTGTGGGTGTGAGCCTTAATCAATTAATTGAAGTTAAATACTCCCCCCGTCTCGGGATGACTTGCACGGTTTGATGACACACTTTTTAAGAAATTTGGATTAAGTGGTTGGTGATGTAAGACAAGCGAGGGGTATTTTAGGTGATTTGGTGAGGTGTAAAGTTGATTTGGTGAAGTGTAAAGTGAAATGTATGTTAAAAAAGAGTGAAAATTTTAAAAATAAAATGATGTTGAGAGGGTATTAATTTTGTGAGATATTTCCATATTAAGAGTGTGCAAGTAATCTTAAGACGTCCCAATAAAAAAAGTGTGCAAGTAATCATGAGACAGAGGGAGTAGGATTAGCTTAACCGAGAGAGGGTTGATTGTTAGATCGACAACAATAGACATCAATCGAATAGAAGTCGTCTATGAGATTGGTGAGGGGCGAATCGTAAACATTAGTAACCGTATTGAAACTGTTTATAGAAGTCGTCTATGAGATTGGTGAGGGGCGAATCGTAAACATTAGTAACCGTATTGAAACTGTTTATGAGTTCACACTATATTAAGAGCTTATGATATTAATTAGATAGAAAAATTAGTGCATGTATTCACCTAAGCGTAAAAAAAGATTGGTCTACACACTTAAGTGATACCACTTGGTATTTGCTTAGTCCTCCTAGGTTCTAAGTCCTTACTTATTTACTCATACTTATATAAAACATATGTTTTTTTTTTTTTTTGATGGAAGTTAAATACCCATCCATTTTTTCCCCTCCCCATGACTCGAACCCAGGACCTAAGGCCTAGTTAGTAGTGCTCTAACCACTTGAGCTATTACACTTTATCATATTTAAAACATATGTGCAAAAGTTATGAGTAATAGAGTATATACTAACAAGAAAGGATATAAGAAGTACCCCAAACCACATTACCATGTTATCAAGAAAAGCATTAAAAAATTATTGCTCAAAAAAAGAAGAAGAAAAGCATTAAAAAATTAAGAAAAAAAAAAACATCGAGTAGCAGTAGTAGAGATTTCAATAAAGTGATCAACTAGCTATTGTGATAGATTAAAAAACAATAAAAGTAGAAAAATATAGTTGGGAACAACTAGTTTTAAGAAAAAAAAAATGCAACATTATCATATCATAAAACATAATATAGAAAATCAAATCAAAGTAGACGGAGTGAACCACATCGGTGGTGACACAATTCCTTTTATGCTTAAAACATTATCATAAGGATATCCGAGAGGCAAAAATGTTTTGTCACTATAACAGTAAATGGGAGTGTCATGGGCGCCATAGGTTTGCCAATCGAGTGGAGTGTGACGAGGGTTGTCAGTAAAATAAATGGAATCGGGTTTCAATTCAGGATAATCTTGGGCCGGTAATGCGAACGAGTGGTTCCTCCCAAGAAACATGATTAAATTATCGACAGACCCCTCCATGTAGTCGACTTGGTGTGTTTTGCGCCCGACTTGATTAAGTTTATAAACAGAGAAGCCAATAGTCTTGTGAGGGTACCTATCATCCCAATCTTTGGAGCTCATTTCTTTAACGTAAGCTTCTCGATCCATTATGTAGCGATTCACGAAATAAAGTTGATTAGAATGCTTTCCATCCGCTGATACAGCATAACACACTTTCTTAGAATTGGGGATATCGTGAAACCAAGAGGGTTGGGATTTGAACCATAGATCGTAGGGAAAGTTAACTTGCATCCCGGGCCGAGAGAGACGAAGGTCCCATTCCTCCATCTATTCATCTGTGTAACAATTGCAGCAAATACTCATTGCAGCTGGAGTTGTATGTTGTGCAGCCGAGTGGAGTCCACTCGGTACTGTGGCTGGGGCAGCAGAAGGCGAGTCGGTCTGCTTGGCCATATATCATCATGGCGCACGACCTTGGTTACACGCATGTCAAGCGGGCCCAACCCGATATCGTTGAGCGATAGAGTGTGGACGGAGGGAAGGGCAATGCGGTGAGCAGTGATAGGATTATACAGAAACAGATGGTGATTACGCTTGTGGAACAAAGCAAGATATCCATGTGACGATCCCACAACCTCTGTGTTGTATGCACTTTAATCGGGTTGATTCGGATGTGGACTATTCGTTAGTACGATACAAACATGTATTATGATCGGGGGTTATTACGTGTTTATACGGATAGTTATGAAGATTAAACGAAGATAAAATGAAGAACGAAGCAAGAACAAATGAAGAACAAAGGATGTAGCTTCTTGGAGAAGCTAAAAGCTTGAGAGCTTAGGGAGAGTATATTGCTTAGGTTTGGGTGATTTGGTGGAATGAAGAACTTGTGTGTTACAATGAGCCTTTTAGGCATTATATAGTGGTTTTTGGGGTCTGCCCGCCCTTTACACGTGGCAAGACCTTACTGGACCTGTCTTCTGCCCGAAAAGGTGATGGGATAGCGCATTTAATGCTAAACCGCCTCTGGTGGTCGTCCTCGGCGAGATGCCGAGCAACTGGGAAACCAGCTCGTCACTCGCCGCCGTGGTCGCCGGAGCAACTGGTCGCCACATCTTGTGTCATCTCCCAAAGCATCAACACTTACCTTCTCTATCTCAAATGTATACCTGCTCGCCAACATCTTTGGGCGAGCAGTTCACTAAAATGTGCTCGCCAACACATTTGGGCGAGCACTCAAATATATTAAATACAATAATTATATTACATTTTCTTCTTGTTGACTGGTCGTCGCTTGACTTTGTTGACTAGTCCTCGCCACGTAAGCTGGTGATTAGGATTGAATTGTCAAAGATTGACTTCTTTGACTGGGTATAACATTTGCCCCCTGGTCGCCTTTCTTCGCATTCGTAGAATGGTAAGGCGAGCAGTGTACTCGTCTTCTCGGATTTGTCTTCGACAAGCAAATCAATTTTGGAATCTTGATGACGTAAAATGGAGGCGGTCGCCTCGTTTCCTACGCCGAGCACGCTTTCCGAAGCACTTTTGATGACGATTGATGTGACCTGTGTCAGACGCGTAATTGGCGCCCAAAAATTTGAATTTGAGCGCGTGGGGCGCGTGTCGACCTCAAAGGTCGCGCGTGGGGGTCACTTTCCGACCTCGATTTCGGAAATGACCCCAAAACTTGGGAAAATTGCGGAAATGACCCCGTTTTTTGCACATTAGTCCCTGATCGACTTTTGCCTATAAATATGGGCTTCATCTTCTTCACAATACTTTTCACTTCTGCAACTTTTAG
This sequence comes from Galeopsis tetrahit, assembly GCA_963675135.1. Taxonomy (NCBI): domain Eukaryota; kingdom Viridiplantae; phylum Streptophyta; class Magnoliopsida; order Lamiales; family Lamiaceae; genus Galeopsis; species Galeopsis tetrahit. The sequence goes on along the minus strand of OY776120.1, from coordinate 65,235,891 downwards.
GATTTCTTCTTATTCTTCCTTCCAAGCTTTCTTCTTCAAGGTTTTCCGGCGACATTTAGGGTGGTTCTCGATCGTCAAAAAGGTAAACAAACTCACATTTCCTTCTTTAAAACTTCTTTCTCCCCCATTTCTCAAGAAAAAATGGAGGTTGGTGGCGGCCCCGGTGGTGGTTCTCCGTCGTTTGACGGTGGCGCCGCCAGATCCGGCGAAGCCGATGACTTAACTTTGGCCTTAGTGGATAGGATATCCTCTTCGGACTCTAGGATCTATTCCCCCGAACCCTTCAGCGTGAGTGTTCGCAATATTAGACCGGGGGTGGTCGTCGACCTAGAAGAGTCCGAGACTGATAGGGAAGATGCCGGCAACGATGCCGAGGAGGACGATGATGAGACCGATTCAGATCTGCACGATCAAGGTTTAGATCGAGGAGTGGGCGAACAGATAGAGACTGTTCGAGTCGAGGAGACCTTGACGAGAAGTCTCCGCGAGGATTTTGAGGAAGTTGTTCGTTATGCGGCGAGCATAAAGGATATCTTGAGTGGGCGAGAAAACTTGGATGACGACGAGCTCTCGAGGGAGACCTATTATAAGTACTTCTGCGATTATCCTCCTAGAGAGATTCCTCGCCCGCACCGAGCAGCCTCTGAATCGATATATGAGGCCTGCAACTATGCGAGCAAGGTCTCCTCGGCCCAGCTGGAAAATTCCCGGAAGAAGTATCATCTGCCAGCCGACGTCTGTTTCTTTGTTCCTCGCCCGGATGAGAGGGTCGACCAGCCGCCGGAAGGGATGGTCGCCGTAAACATCGGCATGATGGAGGCAGTGTTGAGGTTCCCCCTGCACCCTGGAATTTCTAACTTTATACATTTTCTAGGGGTGGCTCCTTCACAAATATTGCCGAACGGGTGGTCGAACTTGATTGGGCTCCTGACGCTGTTCGGCCTGGTGGCGGCCGAGAACGGTTGTCGGAACACGTGGCTTAGCCCGAAGGAGATCAACTACCTCCTTCAGGCGGCCGAGGCCGGAAAGAAGGTGGGCCATGGTTATTACTATGTAAGGGGCCGTGATAACTTTAAGTTGGTCGAGGGGGTCCCCAACAAGATTCGAGATTGGAAGACCAACTGGTGGTGGGTAGCCGGGGACTGGAAAAGTGCGGTGAGGCCGGATGGATCATCTGCTCGCATTCCCATCGCGACCGACTATCAAAGAATGCGTGGTAAGCCTTTTTATTTTTGCTCGTTCTTGTCTATACTGAATAACTCCTCGCTCTTGTAGGTGAAACTGTTCGCAAGAAGACTGCCGATCACCGTCTCTCCCCCCTTTTTCAATACCACATCTGTTGCGTTCTCAACCGTCGCTACCTGGAGAGGTCCTGCCGATTTCTGAACAGGGAGTGTATGCGCGAGCGAGCAGGTCTCAGAGTACCTCCTCACCACTTTACACGAGAGTTTCCTCCAGGTATCGAAATGTTTCCAAGTTTCTTAGCAAGAAATTCTTCTTTTAGTAATACTAACACTTTGTCTTTTAGTAGTGGTTCCTGAGAGTTGTCACTTATCTTCCCCCAACTGTTGAAGTCGATCGAATCATGTCGAGCCGAATGATTCAACAAGCGAGGATGCTTCGCGAGCGTCATATCGTTGACGGCTCAGGCAAAGGTAAAAGAAAAGGGGCGGAGACCTCGGGGGCTCCTCCAAAGAAAATCTCAAAACCCGCCCGAGGGGGTTCTTCTCGCCCAGCTGCTGCCGAGCAGAGGGGGCCGAGCCAGTAGTCGCCCAGAACATCTCTCCGAGGGGATCTCCAGCGAGGGCTAAATCGCCTCCCTCTACACAGATCGTATCCCTTCCTCGCAGAAACACTCGGTCGCGAGAGGCTATGACGAGCTCGTCGGCCGAACAGAGGGTCCCTGGAGATAACACCCTTCTCGGCTAGGACGCCGTAAGGGTTGCCAAGTAAGTATTGAAAAATACCTTTGAATTTTCCCTAGATGTACCTTTTCTAACTTTTTCTATTTCAAACAGACTCGCCGAACATCCGGTTACCGATCCTTTCAATGACAACCTCCTCGGCTACTACCGCTCGCGGGACCCGGCCGACCAAGAGACGCTGGATCCGACCACGGTCCGGGCCATGAGGAATCTCCCTCGATCGCTGACGACCACACTGGTCGACGAGGTGAACAATCAGAACTTTCTGGAGAACGCAAGACTGGTCGCCGTCGAGCTCAGCCGCGCAGCTTTCACTGTCGAGAAGCTCGCCAGCCAAATTTATGATAGCCGCAAGATAAGCGAGGAGAGGAGCATGAAGCTCGCCCATATGGCCAAGGCAAAAGCTGGTGCTGAGAGGGAGCTGGCCAAGACTCTGCTTTACCCCTGCCCAACTCAACAACTTTTTTCTTCCCAAGGTTGTACACCGTACCTCCGCCTTCAAAGGTTGGTGGCAACATTAGCCAAGGCGCAGATCGTTCATCGGAAACCATGGCCATGATTGAATTTGCAGATCGGAGCATAATTGAAGAAGAAGATAGTTGTAGAGAAATACATATTAAAGATCCGCCCCTCCCCTCCCCAATGCGTTGGTGTTGTTAGTGACGGCGGAAATAGGAATGAGGAAGCCATTATTGATAGCTCGCTCGCAGTTACTTCATATGAATAAATAGAAAATTAAATAACAATATACATGTATATTGTTTAATTCAATTCTTTTATAAATAAGTTGGGATTAAATAAGACCGAGAGTCTATTGTTATATCTAAATATTTTCAAGATTATAGATCACTTTGTTTTTTATTAATCTTAATTTGTTATAACCATATATATTTGAAATTAAATTACGTACAAGACTCTGGTATGGCCTTGGTTAATCTCCTCCCACGCCCACAATTAATTTGTTGGAGTCGGGGAGGTCGATCGTCAACGACCGGATCCTTTTCAGCTTATTATTTTCCCACCCAAAAAGAAGTTGTAGTATCTTGTTCAATTAATTCTGATAATCATGAACCAAAACAAAAAGTTTGGCTGATGTTACCGCCATCTTTAGACGTCACGGCACCAACATGGTTTATATGATTTCTACAACCTGGCCGAGGACAACGTCTTCTCTCACCACTCGGACGGTAAGTATGGGCCAGACGATGAGGCTGAGTTTTTGGGATCGTCACACGGGTGGATTGTTTCTCTCAATATATAATGACGAACTGTTTCTCTCTAATCCCCTCCTCGACGACCACACGGAGCTCCCTTCAGCGGACTCGTCGTATGTAAAAAATGTGGCCCTCTCGTCTCCCAATCCCTGCTGGCCGTGCTGTAATGATACACTCGGGCGGACTGGCCTTCTGCTGTCCCACTCGAGAGAGCTCCAATTGCAACCAAGTATGGATATGGATACTCCTCTGTTGTGTACTCCACCTTTCAAAAGCGATTCTTCTGCTTCAATGAATACTATGGATCGATTGAGAGTTGGGATTTAAAAAATCCTAATTCTCCATGGATGATTCTGTTACGATTGTCACGATAATTCCGCTTTTACTAGACGTCTCCAATCACAAGCAAAACAATCGACCAATAATTCAATCCAACGAAGAACATCAATTCACAAATATAAATGAAAACAGAAAAACAGAGCACAAGAAAATTTAAGTGGTTCGATCAACGTGATTACATCCACTGAACACACGACTTCAATTTGATTAGTATAAGAGATGTTTACACACTCATCACTCGGAAAGAGAATTTATCCTCACTTCACTCGTGAACTCTCAACTCTCAAAACGAATGCTCGCAGGCGTCAAAGATTACAAATGCAAGTAATGGGGTATTTATAGATGTCAATGGTGATTGCAGCATGATCTGAACACGTGATTATTGCCACGTGGATTCTGTTACAACCATGTAACAACCTCACACTTTCAGCGTGACCCAATCTGAAATGACTTCCTTGTCCTTCACTTGTTTTCGCAATCAGACGACTTCATCAGAAGATTGATCAGAAGACCTCCCTCTTCTTGTTCTACTCTTCTGATGACCAACACTTAGCCAAAATTAACTCTCCTAACAGAACTTGACTGATCTGGTCCGACCTCTACTTGTCTTCCCATCTCAATACTTTCTGTGTGAGCACACTTCGATGGTTGCACCAGTAGACAAATCAACGTTTCCCAGATTCATGAAATGGGATCTTAATGACTTACATAATGCAATTGTTTGTGGAAAACTGAGAAGATATACGCGGGTAATATATTTCAATACAATATATGAGATAAATAAGTTATTTTGTTATTGTTGAAATTGAATATACTAATGAAAATTGTTGATACAGGTTTATATTTGACCTCTTAAAGCGGCACACTGGGAAAAGGAACATTTATTGGCTCTACGTACTTTCAGAGAAAATGTGAGTACGTCCCGATCAAATAACGCACAAAGTGAAGGATTAAACATCAACGGAGCCCCTGTTCCTTCAACTGAGAAAGATGTTGCAGATCCAGCTTTAAAATTTGTTGTTATGGGTAGTTATGGGGGAGATAATTCAATGCCAATTTTTTTTAAGTTGAATCTTCATCCAAAGGCAAGGAGAACTTAAGTTTGGTTGAACCCCCTTCGTTTGATATTGGGTTTGGCGATGAAGTTAATGAGCATGTAGACGGAATTGCGGTGAACAATACTGTTTTGAATGTGTGCAATGATTTGAAGTAAACCAAATTCCTTAAAAATCCCTTTTAGCCACATGCTTTCCTTAACTGCTTCAGTCAAGGCTACGTACTCCGCTTCAGTAGTAGATAATGCAACTACAGATTGATGAATAGACCTCCAAGACACAGCCGTACCAAATAGAGTGAACACATATCCTGTTAAGGATTTTCGAGTGTCAACATTGGCTGCGTAATCTGCGTCCACGTATCCCACAAGTGCATCCCCCTCACTCGGCATCTTCTGAAATTTCAGACCCTTCAGTGTTGATCCCAGAACATATCTTATAACCCACTTAACCGTTTCCCAATGGCTTAAGCCTGGATCACTCATATATCTGCTGATCACACTCATAGCATGAGTCAAGTCTGGTCTACAACACACCATAGCGTACATTAAACTCCCTACAGCATTGGCATAAGGTATCTTGCTCATCTGAGTTCTGTCTTGGCTGTTCCTGGGACTCATCTGACTGGACAAACGATGATGTTGGCCAATAGGAGTAGAGGCAGTTTTTGTCTTATGCATTCTGAACCTCTCTAACACCTTCTGAAGATAAGTAGGTTGACTCAGCAGAATATACCCGTCTACTCTACTGATCTCCATCCCAAGAATCACTTTGGCTTCACCAAGATCTTTCATCTCAAACTCTTGTTTGAGGATCTCCTTAACTTGAATAACACTGTCAATAGACATATTAGCTGAGATTGCTTCAAGGTCAACATCAGTGTCAACTGGAATGTCAATAAGGGAAGCATCTGCAAAGATTTGTTCAATTGTGTAGCACCCATAATTTTAATAAATGAATAAGTTATTAATTTAAGATTTATTATAGTAAATTAATACATGAATTTGGATAAAGTATACAAATTCTAAAATAATACGTATATATATATAATTATATAATATATTTATTTAAAATATTATCTCAAGATATATTTTTTATTTAAGCGTGAGTTGATGTTACTCTCTTATTAATTATTTTAAGATTTCAAACTCTATTTAGATAAACTATAATTTCCATGATTATTTAGTTTAAACTTATCTAAACCCTTATATTACTATGTCTACTCACAACTTAAAAATTTCAGATTTTATCTATTCTTTCCCTTCACTCTCGGTTGATGCTCCCATATACAAACTAGCAATATGGAATCAAAGTATATTCCCTTTGGATTCCACTTATTCAAATTGCCAAGGCTGCAAATACCTGCAACACCTTTTCAATTCTAGTACAAGTTGTTATTTTGGATAAGAGGATATTTTGTTGGTAAGTGATAGATAGGTGTCACCACAAGATTGGCTAGCAAGTCCTATAAATAGGTAGTCTTGTTTCCCTTTCAACCCTATAATGTAAGCCAAAAACCCTCCCAGTGAATATGGCAGCCAACATCTACCTTTCTCCCTACCCTTTTACAAACTTCCTTAAGTAATGAGATAGCAAATCCCCGCCGTGTGTCGTGTTATCCTTGGATAAGAATCTCGTAGTTGCAGTCTCTCTCTATTGCAGCAGCCAGCAGTAACCTTCCTTTCATTGCAGCGCTGTAAATGTTCTCTTCTCTCTTTTCATATTTATGCCCTCTCTTAATGTTTTCCTGCACTATATAGGCTAGTGTATTTACTAAGTTAAAGGCTCTGCTGCGTCACTTTTAGTACTAATCTTAGGGCTAGTCTTGCATGAAATATTGCATATATGCATTTCAGTTATTCACACACATATTCTTTATGAATACACCCACAAGCTTAATTTACACACACATTTTTTATAAATACACCAACAAACTTAATTCACACACACATTTTTTATAAATACACCCACTGACATCTTAATTCGAAATTTTTAATCCATTTATTTTACTCGTTTCTGTGATTTTTTTATCTTTTATTTTACTGTCGAACGCGGGATATTAAATGTAGTAATTCAAATTGTAATATGTAGTAATACACATTATTTTACGTAGTAATAACACAAACTATTTATATAATAATACAAATTCTTTTATTTAGTAACACGTTTTTTCTAGTGTTTTTATTGATGTAGTAACTCACATTATAATATGTAGTAACATATATTATCAAATGTAGTAAACACAATAATCATGTTGTAATACAAAATGTTTTATTGTAGGATGATGCGAAAAATATTAGATCATTTGATAAAGTCACATATAGTAACAAACGTCTATTCAATGTAGTAATTCAAATTGTAGTATGTAGTAAGATATAATTTTTTATGTAGTGAAACAAATTATTACATGTAGTAATAACACAATTTTATATAGTAATACTGATTCTTTTATATTTTTATATTTTTTTATTGATTAAGTAACCCACATTATAATATATAGTAATATATATTATTGCATGTAGTAAGATATATTATTGCACGTAATACAAAATAACATTGACCCATATTATTGCACGTAATACAAAATAACATTGACCCAAATAACATTTAAAGAAATATAAAATATTTAAGGATTAAGGTCATTGTAAATTGCAGCGTCCGACCGCGGTTTGAGGTGACCGAAAACTGCTCGGAGAAGACGACCATGTTCAATTTCTGCCAGTGGGTGCATTTATAAAAAATGTGTGTGTGAATTAAGCTTGTGGGTGTATTTATAAAAAATATGTGTGTGAATTAAGCTTGTGGGTGTATTTATAAAAAATGTGTGTGAATTAAGCTTGTGGGTGTATTTATAAAGAATATGTGTGTGAATGACTGAAATGCATGTATGCAATATTGCATATAAGTTTTTGTGCTAATCTTAAGACTGCATATCTTATATATTGCAAAGCTTAATTTCTAATTTTGTTGGGTCTCCTACTAAATGACCTTCATAGGAGCAGACTGTTATTTCATTTATGTTCATTTAATTTGGAGATAGTGCCCATCTTAGTGCTGTGTTGTTTCTATTTTATTATTTATGATTAATCAATACAGTAGTTATGTATACTTACATATGAATATATAATGGAGATGTTATAAACGTAATCTGCTCTAGTTATTCTTATACACATTGGACAATAAGTTGGTACGTATAAGATAGAAGTATGACACAGATTTACTCTTTTTCCTATAATAATTATTATTTAATGTTATATTTTTCCCTACTTTTATAGAGTCTATTTATTTAGTAGTTGCCGTAGGATTATTATCACAAGGTGTCAGTATAATTGTTTTGTTCAAGTCCAGTAGAGCATATACTCATAAATATTAATTTGATACTAAAACATTAGTTATTTACTGTATTAATTTATTAAATAGTAATAATTCTAAGTTATATTATTCTTTAACTTTAGGTGGCGAGACTCTCTTGCGTTAAACCAACCCACATATTTACGAGACTACTAAAGATTTAAGGTGGGATTTTTCTTATTATTTGATTGTCACTTTTAAATGTTTCGTGTGATTAAATTTGTTGCTTGCCGCATCTTACTACTCATGTTATGGTTGGTTTATCCAACAACTTATGTTATTATGGTTGGTTTATCCAACAAGCTTATGTTATTATGGTTGGCATTGCTAACAAGCTTATGAAATTGTATGTATGCTTGTGAGTTAATGATTTTATTTGCATGTGATATTTAATGGTGACAAAGGGAATCCCACTGAGCTAGTTTTTGCTCATCCCAATCTACTTAACTTTTACAGATTGAAGGAGCTGCAGTGGAGGGACGGTGGATGCAGTACGTGCCATTAGGAAAATGCATCTATGATATGTTATTTATTATTTGCATTTAAATTTCGAACTACTTTCATCTTAGGTATTTTCCAACTCTTTAAACTAGCTTAATTGGTACTCTTTCGTTGAACTTAAATTTTATTTTGAGATTTTTAATTGTGTTTTGAGTATTTATCTTCTAAATTAATTCCGTTGTCAAATTTTATAAAAATATGCATGTTTTTATTTATTAGTGTAATGTGGTAAAATGACATTTTGCTAAATTATTTTAAAAACTAGTCCAAATTACATTCCATTAAATTTGGGGTGTGACAGTGTGGTATCAGAGCGGGTCTACGTTCTTGTAGACTTGTAAAAAAAAAAAAAAATTCTTTCTTTTATTGTCAAAATATTTTTTTTATTGGTCATTTAAAAAGAATATATATATATATATATATATATATATATATATATATTAGTAATATTTTGCATATGAAGTTGAAACATGCATTCATAATGTTTATAAGTTATGGCATCCACCACCGCCACACTGCTCTCCAATAAGGTATAGTATGTTATTATCCTATGTTGAGATTTGTATGATTAACTATGACAATTATGATAGAATAAATACGATAAAATATTTATTTTCTAATAACCATGGTGACCGATATGTAAGGTGGACTTGGTGTTAAGATTAGACGACATTCATAACCCTTAGTTTTAAGGCATTTGGATTTTTATAGGATATGGCTCGAGGTGGTATCCAAGGCAATCGTGCACGAGCTGCCAATAACAGAAATCAAAATCAGCAAAACGAGGAAGATGTTCCATTAGCAGATTTGTTTGGGGCCCAAAATGCTGCTAATCCGGGCCAAGCTGCTGGAAACCAGAATCAACCTCAAGGCGGAAATGTCCTGTTGGAAAATTTGGCCAACCTACTTCAAACTCTGAATGCACAAAATCTCCCTCCATAGCCCCAAGCAAGCCAACTCAAGGTTGTGGAACAGTTCAACCGTTTCAAACCTCCTACTTTTAACGGTCGAGATGGACCAGCTGCACTTGAAGAATGGATGGAGACCATCGAGGGCATCCTTGGACTCATTATGTGCACAGATGCACAACGAGTGGCATGTGCGTCGTTTCAACTTCGGGAGGACGCACGAATATGGTGGAATTCTTATTGGGGCATGCGACCAGCTGCTGAGCGTGTAACATTATCGTGGGAAGAGTTTAAGCGCATCATTAAGGTCAAGTACTATCCTCCATCCTACCTAGTGAAGATGGAATCAGAATTCTTCAATCTGAAGCAAGGGAACATGTCAGTGGCGGAGGATGAAAGGAAGTTCAGTCAAATGAGTCGTTTTGCTCCACACTTGGTGGACACCGAGGCTAAAAAGGCTCAAAGATTTAGGTATGGTCTTCGTGCCGAAATCAGAAATGTCGTCTCGGGCCAAGGTATCACAACGTTAGCTGAAACGTTTGAACGAGCTGAAGAGATTGCTGCTAGCATAGCAATGGATGCCCCAAAACCGAAAGTTGCTGAGTATTCCGGGAAAAGAAAGTGGAATGATGCAGGATCAAACAAAAATGCAAATCCTAACAAGCAAGGACGAGTCATTGGAGGTGCAGTGTCGGGAAGTTATGTAGAAAGGCCAACTTGTACGAAGTGTGGTAAGAAGCACAGTGGAGAGTGTTTGTTGGGGCAGAATCGGTGTTTCAAATGCAAGGAGCAGGGACACATGCTAATGAATTGCCCACTGAATCAGAACAAAGGTGATAGAAGGAAGCCGAGTACGGGAGCTGGTGGCAATGCACAGATGTTTGCCTTGACACAAGAGGAAGCCGAACAGCAGCCAGGCACTATGGCAGGTATGTTCACAGTATCGAATATACCAGCTTATGTGCTTTTTGATACTGGAGCCACACATTCATTCATGTCTGCTAAATTTCATGCTCTAACTGGGAATAAGGGAGTAAGTGTAGGAGAACCACTTGTAGTTAGTATACTGTTGGTCCCAAGTTGAGTGAATAATATTGAGTAAGCTAGTGAAAATGTCTAGGGGGGGTGAATAGACTTTTCAAAAATCTTTCAATATATCAGAATACGTAATGCGGAATTAATCAGATTAACAATGAGCCCAATCAAGTTTATACTCAACTTATATTCGAAATTCGAACTTCTTGATGAACACTCTACTTGTCTTGTTTAGATAGGCAATTAATCAATTAAGCAATTAAACAAACAGTAAAGTAAATCAACACACAACGATTTTATAGTGGTTCGACAACTTGTCTACATCCACTCTCACAAACCCAGTTGTGAAATTCTTATTACTCTTCCAATCGAGTAGTGTGTTCTTGTGGCTTTAAGTCCCAAGAAATAAGACTTTGATCTTCTCGATTATATCTCCAGATATATCTTCGATCTTACTAGCTATTTTACAAGTAACTAGCAACTTGAAACAGTAAACGAAAATAAAACTTCTCTTCGTTCAGTAGTAGCCTTCTTCGATCTTCACTTGTCTTGCGTAGCTTCTTTCTGAACTTCAATCTCTGAGAGTATTTCTTCAATAAGCTTTTGTAAGTAGTTGTTATCAATATTTCAGTAGTCTTTAACCAATGAATACCTTGGGGTATTTATAGACTTCTAATTCCAAGAACTTTAAGTTGTATAACAACCTTTCTTGAAAACTAACTTGTAACTGTTCTCCATATCCTTTAACGCGTTTCTTCAGTTAATTAGTTATTCCTTAACTAACTCTTCAATCTTTATCTTCAACACGCTTTTGTAACTAACTTTAAGTTGACCTGTCTTGTTTAAGTCGCGCACCTGTCTCTTCCTTCAGTAGTAGACTGCGTCTTCTACTTGTCTTGTGCAGTAGACTTCTTCAGATTACAACATAGAACTAATCTAGTCCTATCATCTAATCCTAACAAAACTATTACATTACATTAAGCTCTTGTTACAAGCTTAGTCAACTTAGAAAACTATACAATGAATATGAACTAATATAAACGAAACATGAGCTTCTATACATCTTGAATAGCTCAATATAAAACCTATCAAGTATACAAAGTACTTATAAACTGTACTTGTCTTTTTTTTCATACTTATCTTTTGAAACTATTACTTGTCTTTTGAACTCTACTGGTCTTGTACAAGATGACTTCTCTTAACTAGACTAGATCAGTCAATACTTAGAAAATATTCAAATCTTCTTTTGGCTTATCAAAACTTTATCTTTTATCTTTTATCATCATCTAGGACTTGTTCTAGGATTCATATCCCAACAATTTCCCCCTTTTTGATGAAGCCAAAACTACTTGAATCTTTTCATAATAGTAGACTAGTTAAGTAGTTATCTTGTCTTTAAACATCAAATAGTACTTATCTTTTCATTCATTTCGAAACAAGATCAGTAGATATTACAAATACTTAATCAAAATAAAATAAGACTAAGTATCAGAGCAAAAACAAAAATTAATCTGATAAAGTACCTTCTTAAGAACTTGGAACACCAAAAGCATCTAGTAGCCTTTTGTGAATGATAGTCATGTGTTCTTCAGTTTCGATCTTCTCTTTATCCAGCAAGTCTTCTTCAAACTTCTTGATATGATTGTAATCGATCCTCTTTCCAGAACCTAACATCGGAGTAATCCATTTAGGAAAGATAGGAACAAGAATATTAAAACTTACCGCAGTTGCAATCCTCATGATCAAGTTCCATAGATTCCGATCTTGAGTTTCCATGAACTTATCAAAAATTGCGTATAACTCTTCTTTGCTCTCTGGATCTCCAAATTTGCGAATAATCCAATGATCCAACTCCCACTTCATCTTGACTTTGAACCATGTATCTCTATGTTCATTGTCGATGAAATTATCAATGTAGGCATCTTCTACTTGATCTGGATCAGCTTTTAACTTCAGCAATATCTTGATATGCTTTCCCAACAATTTCTTGTTAGCATAATGATCATCTTCCAGCTTTTGCTTCTTATGAAGAGCTTCAACCTCTTCATCACCAATATCAGCTAGAATATCTCCTAATTCTTCTTTCTTCTTCTCTAGAACAAGTTTTCTCTTGACTTGTCTAGTCTGAACTTCAACTTCAGGAGATGCAATACTTTTTCCTTTCAGCAGTCTTTTCTGTTCTTCAGCTTGTTCAAGATCTGCCTTCTTGACTAGCCTTCCTCTCTTGGGAATTTTAAGATCTTGTATAGCAGTTGCAGCTTCCTTCATCTCTGGTTCAGCACTTGACTTTTCTTCAACTCTACTTGTCTCTTCCCCCTTTTTGGCTTCATCACGTGCCTTAAAAGTGAATAGACTAGTAAATCGAGTCATTTCTTCTTTCAATGCTTCCTTCATTGCTTCAGCCGCGAGCTCTATCTGTCTTTGATGCGTCTTGACTTGACTCATCTTGTCTAGACGATCAACAGTGAATTCCAATTTCTTTGAGTTAATGGCCAACTCATCTTTGAAATGAACAGCTGTCTGACGCAGAAGGGTATTTTGCTTAGTCAGCTCAGTGAGAATAGCTTGAGAACGCACCAACTGATCTTGTGCTTCTCGTCTTTGCTCATCAGCTATCTCAATTTTCACCCTATATAGTCTTTCCATCTTGCTAGACTCTTCAGCTAACGACCTAGCAAATGAAATAGATCTTTTCTCAGAAAATTCAACTTGCTTCTGAAGAAAACGTTCAACTTCCGCATACAACTCTGCTCGGAAAGTTGAGTCCATTTTGTTGACCTTACCAACAATCAATTCTCTTGAGGAGTCAACAAGCGATTGGTTTTGTTCAACTAGCATGTCTTTGACCTTCGATTCTAAGAATTCTTCAATAGCAGACTGAACAATATCTTTTAAATCTGATTTTAACTCTGTAAGATATCCTTCAGGGAAACCTTGAGTAGACGACTGAGCTCCAGTGACAACTCCTTCTTGAACTTTCTCAACAAGTTCATCTTCTGTAAACATTACAGCATCCATAAACTCATCGTCTTCTACTCCAAAGTTGAAAGAATCATCATCAGTAGACTTTCCAGACTCATCTTCTGACTGATCTGAAGTTTGAGTACCAGCTTCAACAGTTCCAGCTCTCAACTCTTCTTCCGATAGATCAGTCTGAATACCAATATCAAACATGTGCGATGCAGGCAATACATCATCTAGTACATTTAGCATTTGTTTTACCAGGGCTGTAAGAACATGAGGTGGGAGAAGTTCTGAATAATCTTGAACTCCACTATTCAACCTTTGCTCCATCTCCCAATCCATAAAATTGAAGATACCACCCATGCCTTGTATGACTTCAAACAGATCATCAGTGGAAGATTTCTTCAATGCAACCCACGTGCATATTCTAATGAGTTTCTCAAACTGTTCTGATGAGGTGTCTATCTCAATAGACGAGAGCCTCTTCTTCAGATTGTTGCTTACTTTAGCACGAACCCTCTTCTCCCTTAAGCACATCGGATAATAGACAAGGGATTCAAATCTAACATCAGACGGGGTCTGAGCAGGTGGGGTCCCTGTCTCAGTTGTTGCAGTGGGAACTGGTGTTTTGTCTGAAGTAGATTGGTTGAGGGGTTCAACATATTCTGTTGAGGTAAGAGGGATTTGGATGGTGGTTTCTTGGGGCTTTAACATGGCTTGGTTTGGTTCGACAGTTGTAGGAGTATCAACTGTATCGTATATAGTAGTGTGTGGGGTTATGTTGGCTCGAAGTGGTTGTACTGCCAACACTGAAGAGGTTTTGGGTACAGGTTTGGCACGAGATCGAAGAGATCTGGCCTTGGTTTTAACGGGGAGAGAGAGAGGAATTGACAAAGCTCTAGAAGAAGTACCAACCTTTTCTTCTGTCGACTTGTCTGGTGAAGGACTCGACTCGACTCTCACCAGTCGATATTCATATAGTTCTTCTTCTTTCTTCTCAGGCTCTCTGTCCGAGTGTGTTTCTTCCGAGTCTCCTACAGCCTCAATCATTGCCTCCTCTTCCACATACTGAACTAGTCTTCCACTAGTTCCAGCCTTAGCTTCTTCAGACCCTTCACTGCCCGACTCGTCTTCTCCAGAACTAGACGAGGCAGCTTCAATCATGGCGTCATCAGGATTGATCTGGACTTGTCTGGGAGCAGCAGCTCTTCTAGCAGCTTGCTTTGCCAGGGCCTCCTTCTTCAAATAATGCTTAAGAGGATGAAATGGCTTGCCCTTACTCCAACTAGTCTTGTTGGGCAATAAGATGGGTAGAATCACACTTAGCTTGTTTCCGAAGCTTACATTCGCAGACACAACCCAGTTAACTGAACTGGTGTCGACTTGAACATACTTCTTGTAATACATCAACCTATCCAAGAAGAATTTCGACCAATTTCCTTCAGTGATTCCATCATGAATTATGGCCATTATCCTTGCTTTCTGAAGCGTCACAGAGTCAAAACTCCCGGTGACTCCTAGCAACATTTTTGATGCGATGTCAAGAAGAGTCTTGAATTTGTCGAGTAATTCCTTCTTCTTGACAGCAGGAATTTTTCCATCGCGATTCAACCTCAGCTGTTTTCCACAAAAGATACTCAGATACCTCAATTCTCTGCCTTCAGAATATCTCTCGATATCTATCGAACCAGATGGCAATTTCAACGATTCTGTCAAAAATTCACGAGTGATCTCCACTCTCCTTCTTCCAACAAAGGCTTCAATCGAGTCGCCTTGTCGAGTGGCAGTAGCATAAAACTCTAATACTTCCTCTTCCAGCACAACTTCAGGAAATGCCTCCAAATAAGGTCTCAAACCGCATCTGAAGCATTTTATAAGAATTTCTTTGTTGTCTTCAGTGTGATTTCCTTTGAAAAACACTGATCCCTCCACATGCACTCTTCCTTCGGTGATGTACTTACCGAGATCAAACCTTGCTTGCATGTTAGTACGCGCATCAAATATCGAAACAATCGACATAGTAGAATGATTATGAAAATTAAGAAATTTCGAAAGATCTTGAGTGCTTGAGAAGTTATGAGAATCAAGAGATAAGAACTTGTGAGCAGTTATGAACGAGTAGTATGGGTTTTGTTAAAACTTAAGTGTTGAAATCAATGGTTGAGATTGAAAGATTTGATCCAATGGACAAATATGAAAGTCCTTTGAAATTCAGTTTTACGGAATCGAGAATATTACGTGATTTAGTATTGTAAAATTTGAAATCCGCCTCTTCTATTGGTAGATAAATGGGGTGTACTTATCTGACCTAGCATAGTAGAGTTTTGGCGCGAACTAGGTATATACACCTCATTAAATGGAGTGTATAAATCCAATTCTTCGGGTTTTCAAAATTTCATTACTCAAATTACATATATATCCTTAATTCGTTTTGTTTAAGCACTTAGAGTATTTACATCATAGGAACACTTATCTTGTCTGTTCGAGTCTATCCAGAACAGACGAGTAGACTGAAATGTACCAGAAGAGTTCCCCCTTCGACTGTGCTTGTCTACCTTGAACATCAAACGACTATTTTGACCTGTCTTTTCTTGCACTACAGATTAGCCGTAATACATGTAGTCAAGTAAAAATAAGTAAGATGAATATCAATCTAGCTCAACGTTCAAGGTTCAAACAAGATGACTGTTAACAAACTTAAGAGTCAACATAAGGCTCTTTAAGAAATCAAAGATTCCCCCTTAAATGTTTATTCCCTTAGTATTACCCTCAGCTTTACCAGCTTCCTCACCGGGTTGTTTGGTCAACTTGTCTGACCTTGTATACCTGTCTGTTGGGTGAGTAGACGAGTGCTCTGAGTTTTTTTTTTTTTTTGTGGTAACTTGTCTGTTTCTCCTTTCTTCTTAGGAATGTACCTGTCCAGTTAGTACATTGCTACATACTAGTAGGACCAAGATCAATTAGTCATAGACTAATGCATAATTCATGAAATCGGGCCTCAGCTAATGGTTTTGTGAAAATATCAGCTCTTTGAAAATCAGTGTGAATATTTTCCATGCGAATATCCTTCTTTTCTACATGATCACGTATGAAATGATGTTTCACATCAACATGCTTACAACGTGTGTGCAGAACAGGATTTTGTGTAATGGCAATAGCACTGTTATTATCACAGAAAATAGGAACATTTGATTCATAGATATTATAATCTCTAAGCTGTTGAATAAGCCATAATAATTGACTACAACAACTACCAGCAGCCATGTACTCGGCTTCAGTAGTAGAGGTAGCAACACTTGTCTGCTTTTTCGAAAACCATGAAATGAGTTTTGTGCCTAAGAATTGACAAGAACCAGATGTAGATTTCCTATCTATTCTACAACCACCAAAATCAGAATCAGAGTAGCCACTTAGAGATAGATCATCATTTGAAGGATGCCATATACCACGATTGATGGTCCCTTTCAAATATTTCAATATCCTTTTAGTGGTTTCCATATGACTCTCTTTTGGATTAGCTTGAAAACGAGCACATACACCAACAGAAAATGCAATATCAGGTCTACTAGCAGTCAAGTATAGTAATGAACCAATAAGACCACGGTAATGAGTTTGATCAGCACACTTACCATTCTCGTCTGAATCCATCTTGTAAGTAGGTTGCATAGGTACTCCAGAAGATTTACATGTCTTAATACCATACTTGTCTAGTAGATTACGAGTATACTTTGCTTGATTTATGAAAATCCCTTCTGGGGTCTGTTTTACTTGAAGTCCAAGAAAGTAATTCATTTCACCCATCATAGACATCTCAAATTTACTTTGCATGAGTGTTGAAAAACTTTCACTCAGCCTTTTGTTAGGTGAACCAAAGATGATGTCATCTACGTAAATTTGGACGAGTAAAATGTCTTTCCCTTCTTGTCTTCTAAACAAGGTTCTATCGACCTTGCCCTTAGTGAAACCATTTTCTAATAGAAATTGAGAAAGAGTATCGTACCAGGCTCTTGGAGCTTGTTTTAGTCCATATAAGGCCTTCTTTAATCTGTATACCTGGTTACCTTTGACTTCGAAGCCTGGAGGTTGTTCAACATACACTTCTTCCGCAAGAATACCATTAAGAAATGCACTTTTAACATCCATTTGATATACGGTAAATTTCATATAAGCAGCATATGCAAGGAACAATCGAATGGCTTCTAGTCTAGCAACAGGTGCATATGTTTCATCATAATCTATGCCTTCAGCTTGTGAATAGCCTTGGGCGACTAGTCTAGCCTTATTTCTAACGACTAAATCATTCTCATCTTTCTTATTCTTGAAAATCCATCGAGTGCCAACTACATTATGATGTTTCGGTCTATCTACAAGTTCCCAGACGTCGTTTCGAACAAACTGATTCAACTCGTCTTGCATAGCAATGATCCAATTACTATCAGCCAATGCCTCATTAATGGTCTTAGGCTCGATAGATGAGAGGAAACAGCACCAGCAAAACAGAGATGGACTGGGTTGTTCTTGCGACTCAAAGAGTTGTCGTCTAGTCTTCACACCAACAGTAGAGTCACCAATGATATTTTCAGTATCATGAGCAGATTTCCATATATTTCTATTCTTAACAGTAGCACTATCATCTATATCATGTACAGCTTCATGCATGTCAACATCATTTGTATCATCAACAGATTTACCTAGAGTAGATGAGTCAACTAGAGCAGGCATGTCTACTGGTCTAGTAGACTTACCTTGAGCACTTACCTTCTCCTTGTCATCAGATTCGAGAGCTTTCATGAATGGATTGTATGCTTGAACGGATTCATATACCTCTGAATCTTTGTCAAATTCGATAGTTAGCTTAGTAACTTTCTCACTGATCTTGTTGACAGACGAGTCCTGTTGAGATTCATCGAAAACCACATGTGGTGTTTCTTCCACACATAGGGTAGAGTAGTTGAATACTCTGAATGCTTTGCTAGTCGAGGAGTATCCTAAGAATATCCCCTCGTCTGCTTTAGGATCGAATGCATTCAACTTGCTTTTCCCATTGTTATGGATAAAACACTTACAACCAAATATATGGAAATATGAAACTCTGGGTTTTCTACCTTTCCATACCTCATAGGGCGTCTTACCTAGTGCTTTATTGATAGCACTTCTGTTTTGGGAATGGCATGCAGTATTGATAGCTTCTGCCCAAAACTTCTGAGGAGTATCATACTCTGTCAGCATGGTCCTGCAGGCCTCCTTAAGAGTTCTGTTCCTTCGTTCTGCTACTCCATTTTGTTGTGGTGTCCTCGCTGCACTAGTAAGGTGCTGGATGCCACGCTTAGAACAAAATTCTTTAATATAGCAGTTAATGAATTCAGTACCCTTGTCACTACGGATCTTAACAATGGACTGATTCTTCTCAACTTGTATCTTCTTCAACAAATCAGGTAGAAGTGTTTGTGTATCACTCTTCTTGTGTAAGAAGACTACCCAAGTGAACTTAGAATAGTCGTCTACCACAACAAGTGTGTACCTTCTACCGTTCAAAGTTGGAGGAGTAATTGGGCCATGTAAGTCCATATGTAGAAGTTCAAGAACTCTACTTGTTGAGAGGGTTGGAATAGATTTAAAGGAACCTTTTACCTGTTTACCTTTTTGACAGGCATCGCATACATGTGATTTGAAATAGATTTCGTTGGGTATACCTTCAACAAGGTAATCTCTTGCTATCTTATTAATCACCTTAAAGTTCATGTGACAAAGGCGTCTATGCCAAAGCCAACTGACCTCTTTGGGTGTCTTAGTAAGAAGACAAGTGTCCCGTGGACAACTATTCCAATTCACAATGTACACACTACCTTGTCTTATGCCGACGAGTAGTACGGTATGAGTCCTCTTGTCTATGATTTCGCACTTTTGACTTTTGAACTGCACTTTGTAACCTCGATCACAAAACTGTGAAACAGATAATAGATTATATTTCAAACCTTCTACGTATGATACATCTTGTATCTCTACGTCGCCATTTCGGATATAGCCAAAGCCTTTTGTGATGGCTGTAGAGCTGTCACCGAATATAACCTTTGGTCCTTCTTGCTCATGGTATCTTGATAGAAGTGTCTTAGTACCAGTCATGTGGTGCGAACAACCACTTGATATTTTGGACCTTCCTGTCTAGGTCTAGACGAGTAGAGTTGAGACTGCCTTATGAAAGGAGGTCTAGACTCTTGTCGTCTAGTCTGTACTTGTCTAGTACTCGTCTCCTCAGGATACCAATCCTCGTATCTGACCTGGTTGGGTCATCTACGATTAGTGGTCCTTAGAAGATTAGTTCTAGGTTGAACAGGCTTGTTGTTACCATTCTTTTTACATTCTTTGGTAATTGGAATGTTAACTCGAGCTTGTTTTGGTACAGTACCTTTAGATGGAGTATCAATATCGTATATCATTGGTCCTTTTCCTTTATCATTAGTCAAAGAGCTTGAGATGAAAATAGTAGGGTTCTTAGGAGCTTGAGTAGACGAGCTGGGTGTCTCAGCACCTATGCCTGTCTTGTCAACAGGAGCCCTATACCTATCTGACAGTTCAAGGTTAACCTTAGAGGAGTTAACCAGGTCAGTAAGTTTAAGGTCTAGAGTGACAACCTCGATTTCTAAGAACTTATTACGTTCTTCAAGCTTTTTGCACTTACTTTTTAAAACATTGAATTCATGTTTCTCAGTAGCATGTGTCTTAAGTAGGTCTTGATACAACTTGTCTGTTAATGCACACTTGTCTTTGAGTTGACTCAACTCTTCTTGCAAGCGTTCATTTAGGACTGTTATATTAGGATCTACTTTAGACTGAGCTTCCTTAAGATCAATGATTTCTTGTCTTAAAATGATGTTTTCGTCACTGACTTCAATGATTGCTTGGTTGGCAAGTAGGAGGTCGTCTTCAACTGCACTAGTAGAGTGCTGAAGGCTACTCCCTACTTTGCTACTGGCAGTATCACTTTCATCAGATTCTGATTCATCACAAGATTGAAAAGATGTTGCAGATGATACCTCTTGGTCGATTTTAGCCATGCAGCATAGACCATCATCAACTATGAAGGCTTCATCGTGATCTGGATCAGACGGGTAGCTAGATGAGGATGATGGTAACTCGTCTGAGTCAGAATCAGAGTCATCATTGGCCATCATTGCCTTCTTGCCACGGTTGTATCTTCTTTTCCTTCGTGTTTTGCGCTCTTCTCGATCATCAGTACTCAGGTCTGGACATTCATATATGTAGTGACCTGGTTTCTCACAATTATAGCATAAGAGATCATTAGTAGCCTTTTTAATAGGAGAGTTATTCCTTCGTTTATCACGTCTATCAGAACGAGTAATCTTCCTACCATCAGACTCTCTATCTTGTCTGTTACCTTTCGAGACTTCGTCTCTCCTTTCGGACGAGTTTCGGTCTCGTTTGGTCTCAGACGAGTTCTTAGAAGCAGACCCTCTATGATCTCTATAGAACTTCTTATATCTTCCGAAACGTTTATTCAGCCTATCAAACTTTCTAACCATGAGGCTTACCTGATCCTTCAGACTAAGATCAGTATCTAACTCGTCTTTCACAGAAGTAGACCTAGTTTTAGACTTCGACCTGTCTACCTTAGACGAACTAGCCTTAAAAGCAACGTTCTTAGATACAGCATGTTCTCTGTCACTACTTACTATAGGTTCATCTTCGTATAAATCAAACTCATGGGCCTTTAGAGTTTGAAACATGGTCTCTGCTGTCCATACGTCTATATCTTGGGTATTCTTAACAAGCATTTTTACCATTTTCCATCGACTATCAAGGCTTTTGAGAATCCTAAGATTGATTTCACGTGGAGTATAAGATTTACCAAGGACTTCCAAGTCATTCATGATTTTGGTAAAACGAGTATCCAACTGGTCTATAGTTTCGCCAGCTTTCATATGAAATGATTCAAATCTTTGGACTGCAGTGGAAAGCTTGCTTTCTTTGATTAGGGATGTTCCTTCACAAATGATAGCTAAGCGATCCCACATTTCTTTGGCAGTTTTACATTTTAACACTTTTCCCAGATACTCGTTAGGAAGAGTGTGTAAGATGTAATTCTTGGCCAAGCTATCCAAATTATTCTGTCTCATTTCTTCTGAGATTAGTTCTGACCTTGGTTTCTTGACGAGTGTACCCACGGGTTGATTTGTGTCAAGGGCAGCAGTATTAGGGATCATGGTCACTATCGGACCTTCAGTGATGACGGAGATCATTAAGTCGTGAGTGGAACTGAAGATGGCTTCCATCCTTAGCTTCCAATAGTCATAATCTTGAACCTGGAACTTAGGTAACTTGTTAGCACTAATTTCGAGAGACATGATTCAAGAAGATACGAATATCACAGTATAATATCAAGAAACAGATGTTTTCAAGTTCAGCGATAAAGAACACGTAAGAGCACGTATAGACACGGACCAAGACTTCACCCAAGTCTTGAGTTGGTTATCAAGAAACAGCAGTTCGTAAACTACTGCTCTGATACCACTTGTTGGTCCCAAGTTGAGTGAATAATATTGAGTAAGCTAGTGAAAATGTCTAGGGGGGGGTGAATAGACTTTTCAAAAATCTTTCAATATATCAGAATACGTAATGCGGAATTAATCAGATTAACAATGAGCCCAATCAAGTTTATACTCAACTTATATTCGAAATTCGAACTTCTTGATGAACACTCTACTTGTCTTGTTTAGATAGGCAATTAATCAATTAAACAATTAAACAAACAGTAAAGTAAATCAACACACAACGATTTTATAGTGGTTCGACAACTTGTCTACATCCACTCTCACAAACCCAGTTGTGAAATTCTTATTACTCTTCCAATCGAGTAGTGTGTTCTTGTGGCTTTAAGTCCCAAGAAATAAGACTTTGATCTTCTCGATTATATCTCCAGATATATCTTCGATCTTACTAGCTATTTTACAAGTAACTAGCAACTTGAAACAGTAAACGAAAATAAAACTTCTCTTCGTTCAGTAGTAGCCTTCTTCGATCTTCACTTGTCTTGCGTAGCTTCTTTCTGAACTTCAATCTCTGAGAGTATTTCTTCAATAAGCTTTTGTAAGTAGTTGTTATCAATATTTCAGTAGTCTTTAACCAATGAATACCTTGGGGTATTTATAGACTTCTAATTCCAAGAACTTTCAGTTGTATAACAACCTTTCTTGAAAACTAACTTGTAACTGTTCTCCATATCCTTTAACGCGTTTCTTCAGTTAATTAGTTATTCCTTAACTAACTCTTCAATCTTTATCTTCAACACGCTTTTGTAACTAACTTTAAGTTGACCTGTCTTGTTTAAGTCGCGCACCTGTCTTGTCCTTCAGTAGTAGACTGCGTCTTCTACTTGTCTTGTGCAGTAGACTTCTTCAGATTACAACATAGAACTAATCTAGTCCTATCATCTAATCCTAACAAAACTATTACATTACATTAAGCTCTTGTTACAAGCTTAGTCAACTTAGAAAACTATACAATGAATATGAACTAATATAAACGAAACATGAGCTTCTATACATCTTGAATAGCTCAATATAAAACCTATCAAGTATACAAAGTACTTATAAACTGTACTTGTCTTTTTTTTTCATACTTATCTTTTGAAACTATTACTTGTCTTTTGAACTCTACTGGTCTTGTACAAGATGACTTCTCTTAACTAGACTAGATCAGTCAATACTTAGAAAATATTCAAATCTTCTTTTGGCTTATCAAAACTTTGTCTTTTATCTTTTATCATCATCTAGGACTTGTTCTAGGATTCATATCCCAACATATACCATCTGGTAAAACAGTAAATGCTTACTCCATGGTTAAAAATGTTAACATTAAGGTGAATGAACATGATTTAGAGGATGATTTATATGTGTTGGATATGAAAGATTTTGACATTATTCTTGGAATGGACTGGCTTAGTAAATATCAAGCCGACATTAAGTGTCGGGAAAAAGAAGTAACTTTACATCCACCTAGCAAGGAGGAAATTGTCTTTTATGGAGTAAAGTCTAGGACCGTACCACGAGTGATAAGTGCGATGAAGGCAGCATCAATGTTGAAGAAGAATGATTGTCCAGGATATCTGGTCAACGTCACGGGGAGCCAAAGATCGGGAATAAGTGTTGCTGACGTACCAATCGTTCGAGAATACGAAGATGTTTTTCCGGAGGATTTACCTGGCGTACCACCAGATAGGCAGGTCGAATTCACAATTGATTTGGCACATGGAGCGGCTCCAATATCCAAAGCCCCTTATAGGATGGCACCGAAGGAGTTGCAAGAATTAAAAGTGCAAATTCAAGGATTGTTGGATTTAGGTTTCATTCAACCTAGTGTCTCACCATGGGGAGCACCTGTTCTATTCGTCAAGAAGAAGGATGGAACGTTAAGAATGTGCATCGACTACCGAGAGTTGAATCGACTCACCATAAAGAACAAGTACCCCTTGCCTAGAATTGAAGACTTGTTTGACCAATTGAGAGGAGCATGAGTATTTTCCAAGATTGACCTTCGATCGGGGTACCACCAGTTGAAGGTCAAAGAAAGTGATATCATGAAGACGGCATTTAGAACTCGTTATGGCCATTATGAGTTTGTAGTAATGCCTTTCGGGTTGAGTAATGCTCCTGCGGTGTTTATGGACTTGATGAACCGAGTCTTCCATCCGTTTCTAGATCGATTCGTCATAGTGTTCATAGATGACATTTTGGTGTACTCAAAGGATGAAGAGGAGCATGAAGAGCATTTGAGGATCGTAATGGAAACGCTACGCAAGGAAAAATTATACGCAAAGTTTAAGAAGTGCGAGTTTTGGTTGAATCAAGTTGCCTTCCTCGGACATGTGATTACAGCTAAGGGGATCGAAGTAGATCCGACCAAAGTGGAAGCAATTAGTGATTGGAAGAGACCTACGAATGCGCATGAGGTACGTAGTTTCTTGGGATTGGCTGGTTATTATCGAAGGTTTATAGAAGGATTTTCGAGGATAGCTTTGCCAATGACTCAACTGACGAGGAAAGGAGAGAAGTATGAATGGAACGAGAAATGTGAGAAAAGTTTTCAAGAGCTCAAACGGAGACTCACATCAGCCCCTGTATTGACAATTTCAGATCCCACCAAGGAATTTGTGATCTATAGTGACGCGTCGAAACAAGGACTAGGGTGTGTTTTGATGCAAAGTGGTAAGGTCATTGCCTATGCCTCAAGGCAACTAAAGATTCATGAGATGAACTATCCAACTCACGATTTGGAGTTGGCAGCCGTTGTTCATGCGCTAAAGATATGGAGACATTACCTTTATGGCGGAAGGTGTGAGATCTACTCGGACCACAAGAGTTTAAAGTACCTTTTCACGCAGAAGGAGTTGAACATGAGGCAAAGGCGATGGTGGGAGCTGGTGAAGGATTATGATTGCACCATACACTACCATCCCGAAAAAGCTAATGTGGTAGCTGATGCACTAAGTCGGAAAACAATGAGTGAGTTAAGTGTGCTAGCCAAGCAAGAACTGTGGGTAAGAGAATTTGCGAAAATGAAGATCGAGATGGTGGAACCACCAAAAAGTGTTGAAGCAGTTCTATCAACTTTAGTGGTACAATCGGATTTGAGGGATATGATTAAAAAGGAACAACTCAAGGATGAGTTTTTGAGTAAAGTGAAGGAGCGTATTGTTAGAGGAGACGATAAAGGTTTTGCAGTAGCTGAGGATGGAGCACTGTATTATGAAGGTAGGATCTGTGTGCCTAAGGACGTTGAACTAAGGAAAGTAATTCTTGAAGAAGCTCATAGTACACCTTATGTTGCACACCCGGGTAGCACAAAGATGTACCATGACTTACGAAAAATGTGTTGGTGGAATGGAATGAAAAGAGACATTGCAGAATTTGTAGAGAAGTGTTTGAATTGTCAACAAGTGAAGGCCGAACATCAACGCCCATCAGGATTACTTCAACCACTTAGGATTCCAGAATGGAAGTGGGAGCACATAACGATGGACTTCGTTACGGGATTACCGAGAACGGTTAAAGGAAATAATGCAATTTGGGTTATCGTGGATCGTCTAACTAAGTCTGCACATTTCCTTCCAGTGAAGACTACTTTTAAGATGGAGCAATATGCACGCATGTATATTCAAGAAATCGTGAGGTTGCATGGAGTGCCCGTTTCAATCGTGTCTGATAGAGATACACGATTTACGTTAGAATTTTGGAAGAGATTACACAAGGCCATGGGAACAAAGCTAAACTTTAGTACGGCTTACCATCCGCAGTCCGATGGGCAATCAGAGAGGACAATCCAAACTTTGGAAGATATGTTGAGGGCATGTATACTTGATCTGAGTGGAAGTTGGGAATACAATATTCCTTTAGTTGAGTTTGCGTATAACAATAGCTTTCATTCAACCATTGGGATGGCTCCTTATGAGGCGCTATATGGAAGAAAGTGTCGTTCGCCGTTGTATTGGGATGAGGTTGGTGAAAGAAAGTTTGTGGGTCCCGAGTTGTTGAAACAAACCATTGAAGTGGTACAAATTCTGAAGGAGAAGATTAGGATTGCACAAGATAGACAAAAATCTTATGCTGACAAGCGTAGGAAGGATTTGCAATTCAACGTAGGAGAGAAGGTGTTTTTGAAAGTTTCCCCAACAAAAGGAGTTGTTCGTTTCGGGAAGAAGGGCAAGTTAAGACCAAGGTATGTGGGTCCATTCGAGATACTTGAGAGAGTTGGTGATTTAGCTTACCGACTAGCTTTACCTCCAGAGTTTACCGCCGTGCATAATGTGTTCCACGTATCCATGTTGAGGAAGTATGTGCAAGACCCCGAGCATGTCATTGATTACTCGACATTGGAGATAAATAATAATTTGGCTTATGAGGAAGCACCTATGGCAATACTGGAAAGGAAATTTCATCGATTGAGGAACAAAGACGTTGCATTAATCAAGATTCAGTGGAATCGCCATAGTGAGAAAGAGGCGACATGGGAGCGCGAGGATGAGATGCGTGAAAGATATGCAGAGCTTTTTATCCATGGTACGTTACTAAATTTCGAGGACGAAATTTTCTTTAAGGGGGGTAGGATGTAGCACCCATAATTTTAATAAATGAATAAGTTATTAATTTAAGATTTATTATAGTAAATTAATACATGAATTTGGATAAAGTATACAAATTCTAAAATAATACGTATATATATATAATTATATAATATATTTATTTAAAATATTATCTCAAGATATATTCTTTTTTTTAAGCGTGAGTTGATGTTACTCTCTTATTAATTATTTTAAGATTCCAAACTCTATTTAGATAAACTATAATTTCCATGATTATTTAGTTTAAACTTATCTAAACCCTTATATTACTATGTCTACTCACAACTTAAAAATTTCAGATTTTATCTATTCTTTCCCTTCACTCTCGGTTGATGCTCCCATATACAAACTAGCAATATGGAATCAAAGTATATTCCCTTTGGATTCCACTTATTCAAATTGCCAAGGCTGCAAATACCTGCAACACCTTTTCAATTCTAGTACAAGTTGTTATTTTGGATAAGAGGATATTTTGTTGGTAAGTGATAGATAGGTGTCACCACAAGATTGGCTAGCAAGTCCTATAAATAGGTAGTCTTGTTTCCCTTTCAACCCTATAATGTAAGCCAAAAACCCTCCCAGTGAATATGGCAGCCAACATCTACCTTTCTCCCTACCCTTTTACAAACTTCCGTAAGTAATGAGATAGCAAATCCCCGCCGTGTGTCGTGTTATCCTTGGATAAGAATCTCGTAGTTGCAGTCTCTCTCTATTGCAGCAGCCAGCAGTAACCTTCCTTTCATTGCAGCGCTGTAAATGTTCTCTTCTCTCTTTTCATATTTATGCCCTCTCTTAATGTTTTCCTGCACTATATAGGCTAGTGTATTTACTAAGTTAAAGGCTCTGCTGCGTCACTTTTAGTACTAATCTTAAGACTGCATATCTTATATATTGCAAAGCTCAATTTCTAATTTTGTTGGGTCTCCTACTAAATGACCTTCATAGGAGCAGACTGTTATTTCATTTATGTTCATTTAATTTGGAGATAGTGCCCATCTTAGTGCTGTGTTGTTTCTATTTTATTATTTATGATTAATCAATACAGTAGTTATGTATACTTACATATGAATATATAATGGAGATGTTATAAACGTAATCTGCTCTAGTTATTCTTATACACATTGGACAATAAGTTGGTACGTATAAGATAGAAGTATGACACAGATTTACTCTTTTTCCTATAATAATTATTATTTAATGTTATATTTTTCCCTACTTTTATAGAGTCTATTTATTTAGTAGTTGCCGTAGGATTATTATCACAAGGTGTCAGTATAATTGTTTTGTTCAAGTCCAGTAGAGCATATACTCATAAATATTAATTTGATACTAAAACATTAGTTATTTACTGTATTAATTTATTAAATAGTAATAATTCTAAGTTATATTATTCTTTAACTTTAGGTGGCGAGACTCTCTTGCGTTAAACCAACCCACATATTTACGAGACTACTAAAGATTTAAGGTGGGATTTTTCTTATTATTTGATTGTCACTTTTAAATGTTTCGTGTGATTAAATTTGTTGCTTGCCGCATCTTACTACTCATGTTATGGTTGGTTTATCCAACAACTTATGTTATTATGATTGGTTTATCCAACAAGCTTATGTTATTATGGTTGGCATTGCTAACAAGCTTATGAAATTGTATGTATGCTTGTGAGTTAATGATTTTATTTGCATGTGATATTTAATGGTGACAAAGGGAATCCCACTGAGCTAGTTTTTGCTCATCCCAATCTACTTAACTTTTACAGATTGAAGGAGCTGCAGTGGAGGGACGGTGGATGCAGTACGTGCCATTAGGAAAATGCTTCTATGATATGTTATTTATTATTTGCATTTAAATTTCGAACTACTTTCATCTTAGGTATTTTCCAACTCTTTAAACTAGCTTAATTGGTACTCTTTCGTTGAACTTAAATTTTATTTTGAGATTTTTAATTGTGTTTTGAGTATTTATCTTCTAAATTAATTCCGCTGTCAAATTTTATAAAAATATGCATGTTTTTATTTATTAGTGTAATGTGGTAAAATGACATTTTGCTAAATTATTTTAAAAACTAGTCCAAATTACATTCCATTAAATTTGGGGTGTGACAAATTGTGATAGCTACAGAATCTGCAAAACTCAAAGGGTTAGGTAAATCTCCCTCAACACCCTCTTTCTTTTCATCTCCCATAAGGTCTGATACATCAGCACCTTTGCTCTCATTTTCAACTATATTCTTTTCTTCATTCACATTTGTTGGACTCACATACACTAGAGAATCAGGCCTCCTTTCACCAAGGGATTCTTCAAGTTCAGATTTGACTTAAAGAAAAGACTGACTCTCATGTTGAGCTGCACTCAACATTTCAATTTCATCACCCTCTTTTTGTGGTGCACTCATACTAGCTACTATCTCACACTCACCACTTTCTCCCTCTGGTTTTTCATGACTACAATCCTTTTCAACTCCTTCAGGTCCTAAACCTGACATCTCCATATCCTCAACAGGATGCATAGAGGGCAGTTGATGGGAGATCACAGTGCTTGGGCTTCCCTAGTCCACTGAGTCATCCTGAATGACTAAAGGCTGGTCAATGTCCAACATCTCTGACATTGATGAGGCTTTAGTCAAACCAACTTCTCCTATGGAAGTCTCAACATTGTCAAGCTTTGCCTCAAGCTCAGAAGAACCATCCTTGGCCAATGTATCTTGGACTGAGTCACCATTCTTGGTCAACTCCTCTAATTTATCAAAGTCCTTAATTGAAGAATAAGTCAAGTAAGTAAGGTAAGTTGATCACCTTCTTGAAGAGAAGTTTCAAGAATTTTGGTGTAAGGAAGAAGTCTGGGATCAAGGGGGGAGAATGGTCTGTCTTCTATATCAGCAAGATCAGCCAAGACATCAATACCTGTCCTGTCAGGAGCACCTTCAGGAGAGTAGGTTTTCTTAGTTACAATTGGAGCATCCTCAGGAGTCTTGCACTCTTCTTCTTCAGGTTTTAGAGAGTCATGAGCTGGTGATATTCTCTGGGATTGAATATCAGGAGAGTTGGTTCCAGGGCTCTTCGACTTGGACCTTGTTTTGGAATTAGACCTACTTGCTTGTCTAATTTCCTTGAAAAACTCCATTTTCTGTTTCTCCTCCTTCTCAATTAACCTCAGCTTCTCAGAAGTTTTGATGATCCTCCTTCTTCTTTCAGCTCTTGTAGGCTTTTCAAGATCCCTGAACTCAGTGACCACTTCAGGCTGCATAGGGACAATCACCCTGAGTTCTTCATCAACTTCAGGAGGGTTGACCCCTTCTTGTTCAACCTTATCAATTTCTTCAGAAGTGGCACCTCCACTGTAGGACTGGCTGTCTGGAGAAGATTCACTAAGAATCTGCTTCATTTTCTTCATTTTAGGCTGAGATTTCACTGTCTGAGCCTTTCTTTTCCTTGGAGAAGATCTGGTAACACGTGCAACTGTCAGGGCTTGCTTTGCTGCTGCCCCTTGCTTCCTCTTTTCTGTCTTAGAAGACAGATTCTTGTACATGACTTTAAGGGCTGGAAATGGCTTTGGTTTGGCTTGAAGGTGGGTATAGTGGGCAAATCTTTCCAAGAGCAAGCTTGCTCTTGTGTAGTACTGAAGCTTTCCATCCACCACAACTTTATGATGCTTCATCTCCTTGAATTTGTACTTCTCATTCATCATCTTTCCCAGAATGAAAGTTTTCCAATCAACCTTGACTCCTCTCTCAGCAGAGTCAATCACAGCTGCCATTACTCTTAATTTTGGCAAGCTTATTTGCTCAACACTCCCAGAATGGTTGAGCAAGCTCTTTACCACAATATCAAACAGATGCTCATATTTTATTTTTAAGGTTTTCTTGTTTTGAGCACCTGCAAGCTTTTGAGGTACCTTCATCCATGGGTTTGAAAACTCCTGCTCCTCTCCTTCTCTATAAACTTCAGGATTGAGACCTTCAGAAGGCAACCCAAAGTTTGCATCCAAATCTTCTGAAGAGAAGATGATGGTGTGTTGGGATTCCTTCTCTTCTCCTTCTTTTGCATAAGTCAGTTTGGTGCAGACATCACCTTTCTTGCCCTTCCACCTTAGATATGCAAAGAATTCAGCCATGTATGGATTGAGGCATGAATCAGGCTTGGTGCCTAAGAATTGTTCGAGCCCTGCATCCTTTAGGCATTGTAGAACATGATGGACTTCTTCATCTGGGCTGTCAAAGGCTACAATTTTCTCAAACCATAATGAATTTATGTTGCTCAGGTAGGTAAAATCAATATCCAAAGATGGATCATTGAAGTTTACAAGTTCCTCTCTTTTGATTTTGGGAGCCATGGGGGTTTGAGAGTAGGAAGGTTGTGAAGATTTGAAAGGAATTCAAAAGAAATGCTTAAGGGTTTGAAAGTATGGGTGCGTGAGAAATGGGGGTAAAAACTGAGGGTTTTTATATCTAGGAGTTTCATTAACCGTTGGATAATAGGAATTGTGGGTGGACAAATCCTAAGACAAAGTGGATATAGTGGGGTAGTGGCTTAGGAACGGTTGGATGTAGGTTAAATGATAATCAATGGCCTTGATCAATAGCACAGTATTTAATGCAATCTTAAATGAGATTTTGCATTAAATGTTGATTTGCCATTTGGGGGCTAAAACCTTAATAGTACACGCCATCCTAAAAATAGGCTACTCTTACCCCAAGAATTCTTTTAAATGTCTAATCAATGCTAAAAATAGCACTTATCAACTTATCACCTTGGACAAACGTCCTGATAAGTGTTTTGACCTCTATTTTGACCAAAATAACTGACCAACAATCCTGAGTGGGTCCCAATGTTGCTGACTAGGTCCCACAAGGTCAATCATCCTGACCAACATTGCTGAAAGCTGTATAGACAACTCTACTGAGTTTCTCTTTTGGTCAACTTTGCTGAAGTTCAACTTTATAAACTTCCCCCTTCATTTGAGCTCCCTTCTTCAATTCTCCATCTTCCCTGGATCAAGTAAGCCCAATTCAGCTGAAAGTTCCAGAAATCTTGCTTCAGCTAATGGCTTTGTCAAGATATCAGCCTTTTGCTTATCAGTGTGAATTTTGACAAGCTTGATATCTTTCTTCTCCACATGATCCCTTATGAAATGATGCTTGATATCAACATGTTTGCATCTGGTGTGAAGCACTGGATTATGTGAGATAGCAATAGCACTATTGTTGTCACAGAATATGGGAACTTCATTAGTGATGACTTTGTAGTCTCTGAGTTGTTGTCTGAGCCAAAGTATCTGAGCACAGCAACTTCCAGCTGCTACATATTCTGCTTCAGTTGTTGATGTTGCAACTGTATTCTACTTCTTTGAAAACCATGAAATCAACTTGCTGCCCAAGAATTGACATGTTCCTGAGGTGGATTTTCTATCAATTCTACAACCTCCATAATCAGCATCTGAGTATCCAGTGAGCTCAATGTTGTCATCAGCTGGATACCATAGTCCAAGATTCTCAGTTCCCTTGAGATATCTAAGAATCCTCTTGGCAGCTTCAAGGTGACTCTTCTTTGGATTTGCTTGAAATCTGGCACATACTCCAACTGCAAATGTGATGTCAGGCCTACTTGCAGTGAGATATAGTAGGGATCCAATGATGCCTGTATATTCCGTGGAGTTAGTGGATACTCCACTTTCATCAGGATCCATTTTCTAGTTGGTATTCATGGGAATTCTGACTGGCTTGCTTGAAACACATCCAAATTTCTTGATCATATCCCTGGTATATTTGGCCTGATTGATGAATATTCCTTTCTTTGATTGAGTGACTTGGAGTCCTAGAAAGAAATTCATCAATCCCATCATGGACATCTCAAATTTACTTTGCATGAGTTTAGAGAACTTCTCACACAATTTCTCATTTGGAGATCCAAATATAATGTCATCCACATAGATTTGGACTAACAAAATATCATCTCCTTCACAGATTCTGAACAAGGTTATGTCAACAATGCCTTTGACAAAACCATGATCTAGGAGAAACTGTGATAAGGTGTCATACCAAGCTCTTGGAGCTTGCTTCAGGCCATATAGAGCTTTCTTTAATCTGTACACCTTGTTACCTTCTTCAAAGCATGGGGGCTGTTCAACATACACTTCTTCTTTAAGTACCCCATTGAGAAATGCACTCTTGAGTCTTGTGTGGACTTAAAAGTGTATATATATGCACTTGAGTCCATTTAACAACCGGACTAGGGAAAAATATAACAATAAAACGTGGAACTAGCTAGGATGTAATTAAGTTGCAATTCAAATGGTAGTGCATTAGCTAATTTACTTTGAGGTCAAGGGTTTAAATATCGCACAGGAGCTAGCATTTTATGTTTTCATATTAGCTTAATTTCATCTTCACGCTCAAGATCCCATCTACAATACTTCAACCAAAAAATCAATAACCCTTTAGATTTTTATATAATCCTGAATTATCAAGAAATTATTAATATTCAAGTTGAATGCAACTAAATATCACCTGGAAAGCTATAAACCGAGAAAATTTCATTTTACGTCCTGTAACTTAGGCCTAATCCAATATATATCCTTTAAGTTTTTACTTTTTCGATTTACATCCTTTTTGGTCCAATTTACGTTCTTTCCGCCGAATTTTTTTAAAACTTAACGGAATGTGAGGAATAAATTGGGATTTCGGCCAAATAGTCCAATTTACGTCCTTTAAGTTTGAAAATTAAATTTTTCTAAAAATCCCATTAAAGATATAAAAAATCTATAAAAGTATCATTAAAAATAAAAAAATCTCATTAAAATTAAAAAATATAAAATGTGTAAAATAAAATTCAAAATATATCACTAAAATTTCGAAATATCATTACAAATTATAAAATGTGTAAAATAAAAATAAAAAAAATTCTAAAATTTTGAAAATACAAAAACTAAAAAATTCTACAATTCAAAGAATGGAAAAGGTGTATTTTAAAAATTCAAAAATTCAAAATCTCATTAAAATTTCTAAAAACTCTAAAAATCTCATTAATTTATTAAAAATGTGTAGATAAAAAATTACTAATTCTAAAAATCTAATAAGAATAATAAAAATTATTAACATTTCATTAAAAATCAGACTTGATTCAAACTCGTCTACCATTAAGGTTTTGCTCGAACTCCAAAAAAAATTGGGTCCCACGAGATTTTCCAACTCACCGTCGAGGTGGAGTGGAAGTTCCACACCTTGATCGATTTTGGAACCGTCCCAAATTCATTTTCACGATATTTTTAAAGTTGTGGAATTTTTTCTTTTAAACATTTTTAAAATTTTAATTTATAGATATTTTTATTTTTATGACTTTTTAGGAAAAAAAATTAAATTTACACATTTTCAGATTTCTTGAATTGTAGAAATTATAGATTTTTTATTTTTATGAGTTTTTAGAAAAGAAAAAAATTTACACATTTTCAGACTTTTTGAATGTAGAATTTATATATTTTTTTAGATTTTTTATATTTATTTTTCGCAATATATAAGGTTTTAATGAGATTTTTAGATTTTTAATGAGATTTTTTAATTTTTAATGATATTTTCAGAATTTTTTAATTATTAATTTATAATTTTCAAACATAAAGGATGTAAATTGGACAATTTGACCGGATTTCCAATTTTCCCGTGGAAAGGACGTAAATTGAACCGAAAAGGATGTAAATTGGACAACCTATGACGTAAATTGAAAATGTGAAAACTTAAAGGATATATTCTGGATTAGGCCTAAATTACGGGACGTAAAATGAAATTTTCTCGCTATAAACAACATGTTCTTCACATTTTCAGGGATCTGCCTCCATTCAAGCCATGGTTGTTCGCATTTAATCTTGATGGCTTCAGTGTTAATTATGTTTAGTCATTTCTAAAGGTAAGAACCTATTAAATAATATTAAGAAAAATAATGTACATCAGTAAAACAAATAATTTAAATGCACTAAAAAAACAATATTAGAATGTATGTATTTTGAAAGTCATACTCATTTTCATTGGACATATCAATAACTTACTAATTGTTGATCCACACCCTGTCGATGCACTTGCAGATGCTCTAAAGAGCATATGGTAAATGAGATGGGTGTGATGCACTATTTGTAGGAGTCTTTTGAAATGCTCTCTCAAATAGTGTAGGAGCCCTCTCAAAGATTATCTCATATGGTAAAATAGTTCTTTCAAAAATGTAAAGACCCTTATATGGTATAAAAGTTCTCTCAAATGATATATGAGCTTTCTTAAAAGCTTTCTCATTTTGTGTAGGATCTCTCTCAAATGTTGATTGCGTCAAGGTTTGTGGATGTTGATTGATTGTCAACATTGCCTCTACTTGTACTAATGTTTGAGCTAGTGTCTTTGCCTTACTCTCTAAACTGCATGATCACTTCTACTAGTCAGTTGTGGACATTAAACATAAAATCTTTTAATATTAGATAAAGGGTTAATTGCAAAAAAAAAAAAAAATAATAACGACCTTTAGTAAATTTATCAATTACACATATCATTTTTTTTCTTTGCAATTCAATACACGATCTTTTTAAGTTTTATAATTTAAATGCACTAGTAAATTTTCCGATCAATACTAATATGGCGTGGCGCCGGAAACATAAAAAAATCGCCACACGGGCGCCAAATAGAGTGTCGACTAATTAATTATTCTTAAAAAAAAAATACATTTTAAAACTCTAAAAATATACAAAATTAAACTAGACCCAATTATCTAATTATATGTACAGAATTCCTAAACACACACGCACACACACACGAGAATAGGTAAATTCTTTCCACTCAATTCTGATGCATCCTTGCACATGGTTGTTCATATAATCCTTACTTAGTCAATTAAATAAGTTCACAATTTTAAATGCATTACATATTTTTTTTTCTTATTATGAATTTTTTCTGTTCATGGTGTAATTTAATGATTCTTCTAGGGTTTATCAATAAGTGTGGTTTGTGCTATTGTTGTGCGATTAGGAGAAAATAAGGCAATAGAGGAAATAAAATTGTGTGATTAGTTTATAAATATATTTTGTGCACATTTTGTGCACGATTAGGAAATTGTATTGGTAATAGGATATAATTGTGAATAGTTAATGAATATGTTTTGTGCACGATTAGGAAATTGTGTTGTGCGAAAATATTTTGTGCTATAATGATTAAAAATATGATGGGGATGTAAAAAGATAAAGAGAGTTCAAAGTTTGGGAATAATTAGGTCAATGTCTTATTGTCTTGCCTCTGCGGTAACAGGTAGGATTTATGCATTGTTTTTCGTTATTTGTTGCAGATGAATACATCTTTTTCAATATATTTTCACAACGGTGGAAGGTTTATTGATATTGGTGAATATACATTGTATCAAGGTGGGAAACTTACTCGAAAGCATGGATTAGATGCAGATAAGATAGGCTATCTAAATTTAATTAGTTGATGAAGTAGAGAAAATTGGTTATTAATTGAAGAAAATGTGTTGCACATACTGCAACATAAAAGGGCCTAATATAACACCCCAAATGTAACATTTTTATGTATGTTGCCTTGTGTAACACATTTTTGTATCACTTTTACAATTTTATTGTTTAGAGTAAATAAAGTAAGTGTGGTAGGGTATATTTTTTAAAAAATGAAACAAAAACTATGTGGAAAAAAAAATACCCACTTTATGTGGACAGATAAAGTATATTTCATGACGAAATTGTTATGAGTCACAAAATTAAATAATGTATTCAATCTAAGTAAGAGAAGGTCATGATCTTCGAACTTTAGACATCTAAGTATATGGGAAAATAGTTTTGTTAAGTGAACCAATCTACTAGTGAGCTTGAATCAACTCATTAAGGCTTGAACACAACCTGCTTGAATAGATAATGAGTTAGGGTCGAGCTCGTTAGATACTTAATTTACTAACAAGTCAGCTCGAACTCAACTTATTAGACTCGATATCTAATGAAATTATTTTAATTCTGATAGACTTATTAGGCACAACTCGACTAGAGTGAGCAGTTACACTCATTTATAATTCTAGTGGAGCTCATTTTTCGTTCGTCAATGTAATCGAGTCGAGCTCAACTCGACAAATGCCCTTGCCAAGCCGATTGGAACTGTGTAATTGTTTAAATTAAATTTTTTTAAATTAAATTAAAGTACTAATAAGCAACACCATATTAAAATAATGGACACTCATAGGGTTCGACTATATATATGTCTAATAACTTATTGTATTAATGTATCATTTTTTTATTAATTTTTATTCTCTTCATTTCATAATTGTTTGCACTCTTTCCTCATCCTCTATCAATCTAACATGTGACATCTACTTTCTCATTATCAATCTTTCTGAGTCAATCATCAAACAAAATCACCCGCACAAATATTACAAGAATAAGTATTCAAATGTTACAACATTAAATCAAATTCTTTTAGATGCACATCCACATATGTTGCTTAAATCAAAAGACTCACTCTAAGTAAAACACCATTCAGTTATAAAAAAAAAAGTTCAACTTCAGTCAACCCAAAGAAAAAAAAATGATAAATATCTAACGTTAAAAAACATACCACATTCTTGAATGACAAAAAACAAGTATATATTTCATTGACTGAACTTGAGTTCTCTCAAGAGAATAGTCTGTGAAACAATTACAAGATTACACAATATGGACAAAGAACATAAGTACTATATTTATACAATAAGGTTGCATTTGTCTTTTCCACGGACAATTGACTTGTGTGGAGAAATTACGTGGAACAGACCTTAATAAGAGTTTTTGTTTACCTTTATGGATCAGTTTCCTATTTGTTGAAGTAGCTAATCATGAATTCATTTTCGTTGTCATCCATAATTCTTAGATACAAAAGACAAAAAATGGATTGTGTTTGATAAGTTTTAATTAGACATCATCACTTCATTTAATTATAGAATATTTGAACCAGACAAAATGCGAAGAAATTATACTAGCAAAATGTGATCACATTCTCATCTTAATCAGACACCATTACTCTATTTAATGACATTACAGATAGTGTTTGCTAAGTTTTAACAAGAGTAGATACACGATTCACGTATTCTACAACGCTAGAATAAACGACCGCAAGTATACGGTGTCTATCGTAGTGAAGTAAGTACGAGGTCGATCCCACGAGGAGGTATAGCGTAAAAGTGTAGTTTGTTAACGGAATTCTAAATAGACGCGATCGATAAAGTGAATATAGTGAATTACCCTAAAGTTGCCTATCAAATTGTCACAAATAAGCAATAAAGAGTAATAACGAATAGATCAACTAGCATGCAATCACGAAAACGAAGTAAAATGGATGAAAACTCAAAGATGAGAAGGTAGGTTCTAAAGCACATGCAATACTAATGTATCCATCTATGATTAACTATCTACTTAAGTGGTGTTCATGCTTTGTCTATAAGATTTGTCACATAATAATGGATTAAAAGTTCTCTTGATCCAAGTAATCCAAAGGAGATATCACACAACTTAGTATCTCTACCTAAATTGCACAATAAAACCCAATCAAGCTCCTAAGATCATCACACATCTTCCTAATCATTGTTCATCTTTCAATCTCACAATAAAATTAGGTCAAATGCTTGTAATCAATTAATCAAAGTAGATTTCTCAACCTAATTCAATTAACTAGGATTAACATATCATCATTGTACACTAATGATATGCTTTGCAATGAAAATCAAGCACCCAAATATAATTAAGCCACACAAACACCAATTAAGCAAAACATTAATTCATAAACTTCAACAAGAGTATTTACAAGGCTCTAGAACCAAAAGTGTTCTAGCCACTAACTAGCATAGTCAAATTACAAAATCAATTGAAATAAGTAAGTAAAAAGAAAGAGAAAGAGAAAGCTTAGTCTAGAATGTGGTAGAGAATTGAATTTCCAAGCTATTGCATCATTCCTTGCTTGATTTGATGAAGATATGGCCAAAACACCTCCAAGTATGTGTAACTATGTGTGGAAATTGAGGAATTGGGGAAGAATGTCTTGGGTTTCAAGAATGAGGGCTTATATAGTGTTGGGGTAGGGCTTAAGGGTGAAAATTGCACTTAGGTCCTTGGAAATTGGACAAAATATGCAAATGGCACCGAGAATAGGGGTGACTCGGCCGAGTTAGGCAGCTCGGCCGAGTTGGGGTGTTAAATTCGTGGCCAAAATCTTCAAGGCTCGGCCGAGTTGTCCCACTCGGCCGAGTGCACTTCGTTCCAGGGACTAAAATTCATTTCAGGGCTCGGCCGAGTTGGAGTGTTAGAGTTGGGATACAAATCTTTAGGACTCGGCCGAGTTATCCCACTCGGCCGAGTGCAATTCATTCCAGGGATCAAGTTTTGCTTCATGGCTCGGCCGAGTTGTCCCACTCGGCCGAGTGTAATTTGTTCCAGATTCTGAGTTCGCCCCTTGGCTCGGCCGAGTTAGGGAGCTCGGCCGAATGACATTGCCTCACGACTCGGCCGAGTTCGGTCACTCGGCCGAGTGCAATTGATTCCAGTCCCCAAGTTGTGTTCAGTAGCTCGGCCGAGTCAAGGAACTCGGCCGAGTTGGCTCTCAAAATTTGTCCTCCAACTCGGCCGGATTGGTTGGCTCGGCCGGATGGAAATTGATTCCAAATTCTGGATCCTTCAGTAGCTCGGCCGAGTTGTCCAACTCGGCCGAGTTGTCTCTCAAAATTTGTCCTCTCACTCGGCCGGGTCAGCTAGCTCGGCCGGATGGAAATTGGTTCCAGAATCTGCCTTGATCAGGGTCTCGGCCGAGTTGGTTGGCTCGGCCGAGTTGATGGGCACTCCAAACTTGTTTCGTGCATATCTTTCGCCTCGGTTGTCCAATTGACTCGATTCTTTAGGCAATTCCACTCCGTTTTTCGAGACGAATCCAACCGTGCACTCCTCTTCCTGATCCAGTAAATTATGGTTGGTGTTTTGCTCCAAATTCCATCGCATTTCCTACAAAATCGACAAAACACAACCTTTCTCTCATTTCGGCTTAGACAATCATATTCAATGCATAATTCAATGAAATCCACATCAAAACAC
Organism: Galeopsis tetrahit; assembly: GCA_963675135.1. Classification (NCBI taxonomy): domain Eukaryota; kingdom Viridiplantae; phylum Streptophyta; class Magnoliopsida; order Lamiales; family Lamiaceae; genus Galeopsis; species Galeopsis tetrahit. Next base: position 65,196,390 of record OY776120.1, on the reverse strand, counting down.
GCTTCACATGTGCCTCTAAAACGTGTAAATTCCACCCAAATCAATACATTATAAATTTACTTTACGCTAAGAGAATAAATTTGTTCTTGAGACCTAAATTGTATTCAGGATGTAACAAGTAATTCTCTCAATTAAAACAAAAGTGAAGCAATTCAACAACATTCACATAAATTACTTAATATATTATCAAGTCTGTAATTGTAGTACCGGAGAGGCTGAGACTAGGGGCTACGCTACAAACGTCGTAAAATATATGAGTTTAGCTATCATAGCAAGACCCTAGGTAAGGATATCTCAAAACGCACGAATCACAAGTGCCACATAAATTAATACTAAGCTTTTTTTACCAAGACAAAATAAAAATCATAAAGTAATCTGAAACAATTTCCAACTACAATTGTTAACCGAATAATGCTAGATGGTTAGTAGATGGGATAAAATAATTTAAGCCAAATAACTCAATTAATTTGAATTAATATGCATAAACTAAATCAGACATAATAATTTGCAAACACTTAATCCATAACCCTAAACCCACAACAATAATCATTCGAGCTCCAACCCAGAATTTCAATTAAAAGCAACTAGCCCTGCTACAGAAACTAAACGTGTTTACATTCCTTCTTCACCTACCTACAAAAACTAAGCAACCCACTTTTTTTAAATATGTCCTAAGTGTCCAATTTGCATCCTCTTTGTCCAATTTACAGCCTTTTGGTCGAAAATATTAAAATTTTCGACAAGAACTGACACGTGCGACTCGAACATGTGTTTAAAATTGGGGCTTCTGATAAATTTGGTGACTGAGTGTCACATGTAATAAAAATTACCACATTTAATTAAAAATATGGACACATCATCATCTACTCTCTTGTAAATTTAAACAACAAATTTTGTTTATAACAAATGTTCCAAAATACACCCACAAAACTCAACTCGATGACCCTTAATAAAAAGAAAAAAAACTCAACTCGACGGGATTTACAGATAAAAGGAAGGGAAATTACAGAGCAAACGTACAAACGACCCGATCCAACCAAATACAAGAAGATTTCGCTTGTATGTTGGCCTTGTAATTTCGCTTCCTTTCATTTGTAAATTTCGTCGAGTTCTTTTTTTTTTCAGGGGCCGTCGAGTGGAGTTTTGTGGGTGTATTTTGAAACATTTGCTTTACTATAAAAAAAAACTCTGATATTTATAAGAGGGGGATGATGACGTGGCCATGTGATTTTATTACATGTGGCATCCAGTCACCAAATTTTAAACACACGTTCGAGCCACGCGTGTCAGTTTCCGACAAAAATTTAATATTTCGATAAAAAAGATGTACATTGGACAACTTAGAAAGTATTTTGAAAAAGTGAAAACTTAAAAGATTTAAAATTAACACTACAAAAAACGCCTCAATTAAAAACCGACTAGAGACCATAAAAACGGTCTCTAAACGCATTAGAGACCGTTTTGAGACCATTTTTGATCGGTCACTATTAGGTTCGTTTCAAATATTTTGAAACCGTTTTCATGTATCGGTCTCAAATTATAGACCGATTTTTTCGATCTCTATATTATAGACCGTTAATGCGGTCTACAAACAGTCTAAAATGATTGGTCGCCCCGAATTTTTTCGGGCCAGTCTTAAAACAGATTTTTGACCCACACGACCCGAACTGAACCCATATCCGACCCGAACCGCCCAGACCCCGACCGAACCGACCTGACCCAACACCCACACCTGAATCGAACTGCCTCGACCTGACACCCACACCCCACCCACTTTATTTAAATGACCATTTATTTGGTCTTGGCGGGAATTGATCCCGGGTAGATGGGCACCCACCACTTTAACAAGTAATTGTCTTGTGTAATTTTTAAAATTAATTATATATGTATTAATTAATTTCTTTATTATATACTCCATCCATCTCACTATAACTCTCACAAGTTTCTCATTCAATTTTTTTTTGCATATTATTTTTCTCTTTCTCTTTCTCAATCACATCACTTATATTTTACTTATTATTTTATTATATTTAATCTCATACTCATCTAGCTAGTATTTTTATAACAACTCTGCTCCATTTCTTACATCATATTCTTAGAATCCATGTTAAAGTGGTGTTCACAACCACCAACACATATATAATAGACTGCATGCACTAACATTAATAGCAAGTAAGATTGTATTTTCAACTGATAAGCATAAATTCTCGAATAGTACCAAGTGAAATTAATCTATTTTAAAGTCGTACTCCAACTATTATAAACTCAAATCGATAGGGAGGGAGTATCAATTTATTTCTCTCATCTTTTAATATTATAGTATTCATTCTTTCAAATAGAATCTCAAAACAGAAAAGCCCCAAAATTACCTTGACTCAAATTCGGTGGAGATGATTGATAATCAATAGGCGGCGGTGAAGAGGCAGCGTCGGCGATATTGTCTTGAGAACAGGGGCGGAGTCGGAGTCGTCGCGGCGGGAGAGCAAGAGAGAATCGCGAGTGAGGGCCGTGAGAAATTGCGTAGGGTGAAAGTGAAAAGAGGCGGTACAAATGAACTAGGGTTTATAGACAGGTTATGGCGGTCAAAATAAAATTTGGGAATTGGAATTCTTAATACCAATTAAAGACCGCTAATGCGGTCTCAAAACAAAATTTTAAATCAGAAATTTAATTTCAGGTTAGAGACCGCCAATATGGTCTCTAAACGGTCTAAATACATAAAATTAAAGATCGAAGTGAAATTGGTCTCAAAATTCGTAATTTTTTTCAAAATGGTCTCAAATCAGTCTTTATTTGAGACCGTTCTATGACGGTCTCAAAACTTTGGTCTCTAATTTAGGCATTTTTTGTAGTGAATATATGAGATATTGATATTGAATTAGATTTTAAAAAATGTAAATTGGTGGAGAAGAGAGAGAAGAAAGACACCAAAAAAAAAATTAAAACTCAAACTAACAAAATTAAAAGATTTTAAAACTGAGAGATTTAGAGAAGCCGCATCATTCAGAAAGGATTCAAAAATAGTATATATGGAAGATTGTATAAAATATATATATATATATATATATATATGTAATTAAGTGTAGATACACTTAAATTCTAATGTTCAATTTAATCTTTAACCTCAACATTTGACCAAATTAGTTCAATTTTAATCGTACAGATGCAATAAATTAATAGTTGGGAGGGGCTATCAACACCCCATATAGTGTTATTTCCACCCTAATTTTTTTGGAAAAAAATAGACATAATTCAATTTACTAAAATGTCATTTTAAATCTTTTAAAAAATGTTAAACATACCTCTAATAATTTTAAACACACCCCATGTTATACATACCCAATTCTTAAACCCTACCCCCATTTAGCCCCCATTCATCTATTTTTACGTTTACTTAAAAAATTCACTCTATTCTTAAAACCCTTCCCTCCATGCATAAACGCTATCACCATAAATCTTCATACGATGATATAATCACCACAAACATGGTTTTTTTTTTTTTTTTGAATTACATTAAATACCCATCCCTTTTTTCCCCTCCCCATGACTCGAACCCAGGATCTAAGGCCTAGGTAGTGGTGCTCTAACCACTTGAGCTATCCCACTTTGTCACCACAAACATGATTATGGAAGAAGAAAACGTGATAGTGAAAATTAATGCAAGTATATTTAATGTTTTTTTACACTTTTTTCATATCTTTTTTTACACTTTATACAGTATTTTGGCATTAGCAGTCGCAACGTGTACGACCGGAATCGTGGCCAAACACATCAATGTATGTACGACCATATTAACCGCACATATCTGTGAGTGTACGGCCACTCCCGGCCGAACGAAATTTCCTCAAATTTTGGTGAATAAGTGTACGACCACTCACTGGCCGAACACACTTGAATGTGTACATTGGTTTCTGGCTGAACGCTTCCATGTTTATACATGAAGTTGTGGTCGTATAGTCTGTATAGTGAAATTCTTTTATTGTGTTTTAATATTTTAATTTGTTGTTGGTATAGGAACCAAACGAAAATGAAATGGTGGTAGATTATAGTTATTTATTTACCATAATGGCTTTGTTTAACTCTAGGGAAGAGTTGATTAATTGGGTTCAAGAAATCGCTCGGTTGAATGATATGGTCATTCTAATTAAAAGGTTTGACAATGCCGAGAAAGGTAGGCGGCCTCGTGTGACGCTCGCTTGTGAAAAAAGTGGTACCTACCGTGATTCTAGAAAGAATGTACCGAGTGTTGATGAATTGAGTGTTGGCAAAGAATGAGAGAAAGTTAAGAGTTCAATTGGTAAAAGAAGTACTGGTACAAAAAAATGTGGTTGTCAATTTACATTGCAAGGGAATCAAATTGGTTTAGAAGGCCAATGGGAGTTAAAGGTTGTACGAGGTACACACAACCATCCAATTGGAAAATATTTGGAAGGTCACGCGTTTGCTGGACGCTTAACTCCTACACAAGATGAATTTGTGCTAAATCTGTCAATGGCCAACAGTCAACCGATACACATTTTGGATGCTTTAAAAAGAGAATGGTCGGATACAAAGACTACACTTCGACATATTTAAAATGCCTGGATAAAACATAGAGTGGTGGAGCGTAAGGGCTAATCCCAAATGCAGTACCTTATGGGAAAATTGGAAGCTGAAAGGTATCCATTTCATCATAGGTGATGCGAGAAGACCAACATGGTAAAATATACCTTTTTTGCACATTCTACAAGTGTTGAGTTGCTTCATGCCTTTCCATTTGTGTTGTTTATGGATTGTACTTATAAGACCAACGTATATAAACTGCCTCTATTGGAGATAGTTAGATTTACGTCAACAAGCATGACATTTTCTGTTGCATTTGCCTACATGGAGTCTGAGCGGGAGGATAATTACATGTGGGCTTACGGCATTCTAAAGGACTTGATGCATGGATATTGTTTGCCTAGAATTATTCTCACCGATAGAGAGTTGTCCTTGATTAATGCAGTAGAGTCCACGTTTCCATCCACCACGCATTTGTTGTGTAAATGGCACATTCGAAAAAATGTGTTGGTTAAGTGCAAGAAAAGGTTTTCCAGCAAGGATGAGTGGAAGTCTTTTAGCCGTTCATTTGACATCGTCATTGATGCTGAAAATGAAGGAGAATTTGTTAATTGTCTACGACGGTTTCAAGCTGATTACATGAATGCCCCGAAGTTCAAAAAAGTCGTTGAATATTGTATGGAACAATGGATTACACTTTACAAACACAAACTTGTATCGGCTTATACAAATAATTTCATGCATTATGACAATGTTACGACGAATATGTAAACACTTGTAAGTATTATGTATTTTAAAATCTTCAAAAAATTATTTGGTTATGCATATAATGTCTAATTTTATTGTTGTAGGGTGGAAAGTAATCATGTGAAGTTGAAAAAGTGTCTACAAACGAGGCAAGGAAACTTTGAGACATGTTGGGTTAAAATTCATTCTCTTCTTGAGACCTCACACATTGCGGTTAAGGTTTCGTTTGAGAAGAGCATTAATGTGGTGCAACACAAATTTAAGCCATCCTTATTCAAGGTCTTAAGAGGAGAGATATCAATCAAGGCATTGGAGATGATACTCAAAGAGATGGAAACCCATTCATGTGATGCTCCTTTGCTATGTGAATGTGTTCTAAGAAAGACTTGTGGATTGCCTTGCTCACATGAGATCTCAAAATTAAAAGCCAAAGACATTCCCATCCCACTAAACATAATTGACAGATTTTGGACGAAGTTGGATATGAGGGCCATAGAGCCGAGCGTGGGGCAGCATCAGGGGTCGAGTGAGGGGCAGCATCAGGAGCCGAGTCAGAGGCAACATCAGGGGCCGAGTCAGGAGAAAAGTCAGGGGGTTGCACATGATATTAGAGGTCGATTGAATGACACGTTGATGGATGTTGTCAAAAAATTTGACAATAAAAATGATTCCGAACAATTATTGATGTTGAACAGGTTGAGGGAAATTGTAAATCCTACAACTACATCAGTGCTTGATCCGCATCCTCTAAAGAAGACTCGTGGTAGGCCGAAAGAAAAACGTAAAAAGAAGAAAGACACATCAACCAAGTGTGAGAATAGTGCATTTGAATATGTTGAATCAATTGTAGATAGTTGTTCTCAACCTACAATTGAGTTTGGTGGAACAATGTCTATAACACCAATGTTCAGTAATGCGAAAGGAAAAAAACATGTATTTGTATATTCACGTTTACTTTTCAATGTATTCAATTTATTGTGTGTGTAATTGTCACATATTTTTTTTAATAGATTCGTCGAAAATTTGTACCCCCGCGTAGTACGATTGAGTTTGTTGACCTTCTACCAACATGGATCCATGGGTATATTGTGAGTACTCGAAATATTGTTGGCGATGGTCACTGTGGGTTCTGTGCAATTGCTGAACAAATGGGCTTTGGAGAGAATGAATGGCATAAGGTTCGGCGTGATCTCATGGCGCAGTTAACACTACATAGAGATTTGTATTCTAAGGTATTTTACGGTATGAAGGTGGTCGATGAAGTAATGCAGAGGTTGAACAATTTTGATTACTTTGCTCTTATGTTTCATTGGTTTACGTTGTCGGAGATGGGATATCTTGTTGCATCGACATACAATGTGATACTTGTCGCATTGTTTAACCAAACGTGCAACATATACTTGCCTTTCAGAACGATTTCACCGACAAATCCAAGATGCATTTGCATTGCACCACTGGAAGAGAGACGACATTTCATTATAGTACGTATAACTTTTTCACGTTAAATATGTAGTGGTAGTTGTTATCTATAATAATTCATTCATTTATGCAGGTTAACTTGAAGATAAACCACTCATTGCCTTACATAACACCTCCTTGGGAAGAGTGTCGTGATCTATACGCTCAAACGTGGAAAGAAATATGCAAGAAACAAATATTATGGTGTTACAAACTTATAGGATTTAAACCAGACGCTGATGCATTTCTGACAATCATTAATCTTTGTTGATAGAGTACTTAGAATGTATATTATCTTTTCCTAGGAATTGGTGCATATTACTGAACACTCGTTAATGTAGAAATTATTTTGAATTGGTGCATATTGCTGAACACTCGTTAATGTAGGAATTATTTTGAATTGGTGCATATTGTTGAACACTCTTTAATATAGAAATTGTTTTTGAGTTTGTGCAAATTTTTGTACATGTTAGCAACTGTTCGGTCAGTCCAGAAACTGTTCAGAAACTGTTTGGCCAATATGGTCGTGCATTTCAGAAATTGTTCGACCATATTGGTCATGTAGTCCAAGAACCGTTCGGCCACTGTGTCCGTGCAGTGCACAACCCATTCGACCGCTGTGGTAGTGCATTCTAGAAACCGTTCGGCCACTGTGGTCGTATAGTGTAGAACCAACAGTCTTAAACCTGTTTTGCAGAAGCTATTTGCAACTTACCAAGTGGAACCTAATAATTATTACCATCAATAAATCAAAATAACATCACTGATAAATTAAAATAACATCATCGATAAATTTAAATAACGTCATCATCCATATTCAAGTTTAAATGACATCATCCATAAATCTAAATAACCTCACCAATAAATCTAAATAAATCATCATGTATGCATAAAGTCTAAATAACAACATCACCATCCGTAAATCATCTACATGGTCTTCTGCGTGCGGACGGTTCAAGTCTATCATCATCATCATCATCATCATCATCATCATCATCATCCGGATTAGGCGCATCAGGCTAGCCCATACCTCCTAAAGTAATGTACGCTTAATCCATCTATGATATGGCATACGGGAGGGTTAGATCAGCAACTTGTAATCTCCACATGCGTACCGGCAACTCCAACAAAGCAAGGGCAGCTTGTTGTTGAGTCGATGATGCTCCTCCGACAGCGTTTGGTGCAGCATTCCAAGTGGCACGGTCAAGACACTACACGATTGGATGAGAATGTCTCCTAAACCAGTCAAGATAACCACTCGTGCAATCCCACAGTCTAGTAACAACACGTCCACGACAACGGTCAGATAAAACGTGATTGTCCCATGTTTTATAGTAGCCTTCAAGTCCTTCAGCCCAAATAAGTTTGTACTTATTACCTTCACTAGGTATACATGCAAACGTTGGACCAAGAGGAGCAGCATGAATGGTCTGAACGTAGCCGAACTATCTAAGAACACGGTTCGGGTGATAGGGCTTAGCAATATCGAATGATCTAATGCATCCATGAAAAAAAAGCAATTTCTTCCAATGGATGATACTCACGAACATTTGCATAAGGGTTCCATTTGACCAAAAGTAGTTATCACGTTTGTTATTAAAATGTACATGATAAATTAATAGGTTGATATCATTAAAAAACATAAATACTTACTTCTGATACTGTTAGTGCATCTAATTTCTCTCGATAACTAACTAAATCTTGAAATTGTCTTCCAACTCGTGCAGAGGGCGACCACTTCCTAGCCAACGGAAACTGAGGATTGAACCCTCTATTGAGGGGAGGTCGAGTAAATGGAAAGTTCTCATAAATCCATGCCTATATATTTAATTTAAAAAATTAGTCATGAAGCATGAACAATTATAAATAAATACGTTTGATTTTGTTTACCTCCAATAGGGGAATGAATCCGCAAATTTGTTTATCACCATGTCTAGATGCTATCCCCAATTGCATATATAAGTAGGCTAGAGTCGCGGTCCCCCATGCACAGTCACCTACTTCCTCAACTTCATCCAAGATCCGAAGAACATGAGTCCCGACCCGTGATCCAATTTTTTCACAAAATAATACACATTCCATAGTGTAAAGCATGCGGGCTGCACAATCTAATGTGTGGGGATCATCAAATGTCGTGTCACTATTCCAATTCTCGGTCAACCAACTTAACTTCATTGAACTGCTCGTACTTGACGTAGCTCAGTAGTCGCGGTTTGCACGCTAACTCCCAAAAATATAGACATACATGTTGCACCATATTCCATGTGTTCATGAACTTCAAACTCCACAGACAAACCCTCAATTTTTAATTCGGTTAAACAACGCACATCGTATAACGTGATCGTCATCTCCCGAAAAGACATATGAAACATATTTGTTTCAGGAAGCTCGATAAAAGCACAAATGAGAGCTTTGTTAGGACTAGGGTATGCAAAGTCTCGTAGACCTAGCATTCCACTATCCCTAACAAAGCCCCTTAAAATATAAGTGGTTTGGTCGTTTGCAAAATTCCACTCTAAAAACTTAGTTGTGTGGCAATGTATCTTTAACAACTCACGTTCTTTCCCTTTCCAAATCTTTGCAGCTATATGAGATTTGAAGCTTACGAGCAACGATGGATCCTCCAGACCACCGGGATAAGGTCCCCTAAGCACGTCATCCGACTCTTCATCCTCTTGCTGACTCGGAAGTGTCTCTTCTTCCTCTTGTTGAACCGGAGGTGCGTCTTCGACCTCTTGCTCAATTGGAGGTATGGGTTCGGCATCTTCCATTTGTGGCATTTGATATGTTTGGACTCGACGTCTTCGTTCGGACCCCGTTGGTCTAACTCTTTTCGTGTATGTAATACCTGAAAAAAAGAATATATAGTTAATTAGATTAAATATTTTTTTTTTTAAAAGACAGTGTTGTGTTCGGCCAATGCTTGCCGTGCACCCTCTATTGCATGCGGCCAGGTCGGCCGTGCAACTTCTGTTGCATGCGGCCAAGCCGGATGTGCACTATGTGCGCTACGCGGCCGCAATAGTGGTCGTACACGAACAGAACATCAACAAAAATGTCGCGAAAACAGCAGAAACCAAACTCAAAACCCAAAATCAAACTTTATTAAACTCAATGTATGTTATACATTCATACCCAAAATCAAACTCAATCATTAAACTCATTCAACAATTTAAAAAATCACTACAAACCATATAAACCCTAGAAATTTAGGAAATAAAGACATTTGAAATGGAAGAAAATTCTTACCAAATCTTGGACGACCTTCCATTTTGTTTGTTGTTCGGTAGAAATCCAGAGAGATTGTTCGGTCTAGACGGGTTGAATACTTGCACCTTTTCTCCCTTTCTTCTCTTTGAAAAAGACACGGTTGTATTGTTTTGGTGAGGGAGAGAGATTGGTTAAAAAAATTTAAAATGGATAGGGTGTGTTTAGTAATAGTTAAGAAGGGTAAATATTTTAAATTTTAAAATAAAAAAGGCAGAAAAAGAATAAATTAAGGTGTGTTTAGTAATTGATTTTTAAATTTGAGTGGGTTGTGTTAGGGTGTGTTTGCAAACAATAGTAGTTGATTCAAAGTGATTAAAATTGATTTTTGTAGTAAAATTGAAAGTAGGTAGTGTTTTAAAAATAAGCACTTTTAATCAATTTTTTAAATGTTGTGGTGTATGTTATACAAATCACTTTTTTATAATTTTACAAAAAACACCCTTATTACATTTGAATAAATAATAGGTAAAAATAAAATATTATTTAAATTGTGAGGGCAAAATTGTAAAATTAGTGAGTGTAATGATTAGAAGCACTTAGAAGTTGTTAGAAGCATGGGGAGGGGTGCTTGACCAAAATTGATTTTAAGTAATTAATTTAATCACTTACTTATGTTTACAAAAGTGATTCTATTTAAAAAAGAAGTGCTTTTAAACACATAGTTTTGTTTGCAAACACCCACTTAATGGTGTATAACCATTAGTGCGGGAATAACCAAATGTGGGGTGTTGATAGCCCTCCGTTAATAATTCGAATTTATTGTCTAAAAATGACTCAAATGCCATCTCACAGTGCACTTTTGCCAGTTGTCATTTGCCATTTTGCATGATAGTGAAATAGTACTCCAGTATACACAACAGTAGTAGTGGAGTAGTAGTAGTACAAAGTTATAGAGTGGCATGCGAACCTACATACAATGAAATGTGCGAAAACCGACGCCGATCCTCAAGCTTGGCTTTAGACTAATCGCTTCTGCTTCACGATCGTCGACGGTAACACTCAACACTAGATTTTGGCCATTTTCTGAAAATTAGTATTGACAATCTTTTGATGGCTATTGTGTTGGTATACCGTATTTAGTAATTTCACATATCAGTTGCTTTAAGCCCTAGTTTTGATTTGATTTTGCAATGCTCGTCGGTTAGACGGTTACTATATCGTCATTGTTTGTTTCCTTGCGTGTTGAACGATCAGTGTTGTTTTTCATTCTTTCTTTTAATTTTTGGTAAAGTTTATGAAATGTGTTACTTCGGTTTTTCAGAGATTTATGGTTCTGTGATTTGAGAGTTGCTGAGGGAGAAGTAAATTATTTTGGTTTTTTCTTAATGCTTCTGTTCATATAGACAAATGAGGGTATGAAACCATCTAGATATTTGTTTCTTTTCTAGAATAAATTTTGTAGGGGGATAATATATTTGGGAAAGTTGTACGGTACATTGGGACTGAGTTATGCATCAGTTCAATTAGGGTTTACTTGGGCTTCAATTATGTCTCAGAAAACTAGATACTATTATCATTATAACTTTTCAATATTTCAGAAGCAGTGTTATTGAGGAGATCATTCAAATGGAGGAGGAGAGGGAACCGGCGGCGGCAGCTCAAGATCAGGTACGTAACCTTACAACCTGTTTTGGACCTTATCTCAATGCTCCGGGAACTTGTCTCGTTGCTTTGTCTTACTTGTTTTGAACATCCTTATCTTTCTTATCTTGGAGATCCTTGTTAAGCAATTGAATTTAAGTTTTGAAGGCATTAGTGGAAACATTCATTTCCTAATTTTCTTTTCTTATTTTGTGATGTTAGCTTCTGGGTGTACCTTTGGGAATGATTTTCATCTCAATTTTAAATATAAGTCTGTGTGATATATTATAATCTATTCAGGCTAAGGCGCACAATCTTTCATTTATTGGGAACTCTATCATTTCCTTTTGGAATTCTTATCATTTACTAACAGTGTGTTGCCTTTAAACAGGTTTTGGGAGCACTTATTGCGGGATACGATGAGTCCGATGAAAATAGAGTTGATGGGTCTGATGAGGATAATTGCTATGACAGTGTGTGTGCAATCTGTGATAATGGCGGCAGTTTATTACTGTATGTTTTTCTAGCCTCTCATTTCATATTTCTGCATTTTATATGCTATCTTATCTTCATCAGGCCTTTGACAAAACCCGTTATTTTGTGTGAAGTCCTTAAGTGGATTGCAGAGCAAGTTAAAAGAAAGCAATATTTCTGTGAGATTGGCAGATGCTTGAGTCTTCTAGGTTGTTGTGCTTTAGTTGAATAATTGAATTTTTTTTCTCCCACATTTCTGCATCTCACTGGGATATAGTGTAAGTTTCTAGGCTTTGCATGATGGTGACACTTTCACCACTACCCCCAAATTACAAGATTCATAGAATAACATTATCATCATGCACATTTTGCAACTGAACAATTGCGACTCTTACCCTATTTCCTAATTTTAATTTTTTGTCAAAACTAGTTGTGATGGCAAGTGCATGAGGGCATTCCATGCAACCGCTGCAAATGGTAACTATTCTGGCTGTGTATCTCTGGGCTTAACTGATGCAGAAATGCAGGCATGTTTCATAAGTTCATTCTCTTTTGTTCTCACTATTTTCAAGCACTCCCCCTCGTGTTTTTTTGGTTCCGCATGGTTGAAAATGACGTTTTGGATTTTATTCTCAGACACTTAAAGATGTTGCTTTTTATTGTGAGAATTGTAAGTTTAAGAAGCACCAGTGCTTTGCATGTGGGGAATTGGGATCCTCGGATGAATCATCTAGTCCTGAGGTATGTGATCCTTCAAAATTCTTGGACCACCATGAGTGATAGGTATGTGTCATATATTGTGGGAATTACCTTTTCTCTTATGTGATGCATTTTATTTTTGTGTGCACCATGATGAGAAGCTAGAGGTGTAGCCGTGTAGCTCCTCTTTGTTAACATGCATAATATTTTTTAATCCACTCATTTATTGATTGAAACTGTTTGTGTGACCCTGGAGATATGCCTTTTAGAATGAGGATTGACCAGATTTTGATTAGCTCTCTTACCATACATGAGTTTTCATAATGCTAAGTCGTGTCTTTGTGATTATTTTGGCAATGGTATGCTAGACAGGAAGGAGCTTGTGTGAAGAGTGGTGTATCAATGTTTGGCAGTGATATATTTTCAGATGTTCTTCAGTTCTTCTGAGTGGTTTTCTTTGTAGTCTGATTAGAAGTAAATTGTTTTTAATCCTCTATTCTGTTCTTTTTTTTTCTTCCTTCCCTTTTCCTTTTTCTTTTTCTGTTTTGGAGTTTTTCTTATTCAAAACAAGACCTCCTTTGCAATTCTCACATTTTCCTTGCTCTCAGACGTGCTCAGTTTTTTTTCAGGTCTTTCGTTGTCTTAATGGAACTTGTGGCTACTTCTATCATCCTCATTGTGTGGTGAAACTTCTCCATCCTGGCAATAGTGCTGCAGCAGAAGAACTCAAGCAAAGGATTGCTGCTGGGGAACAGTTTGCATGCCCCGCTCACAAATGCTATGACTGTAAGGAAGTGGAAGTGAGGTCTATTAAAGAATTGCAATTTGCTGTGTGTCGTCGATGCCCACGGGCATACCATAGAAAATGTTTGCCAAGGTGCTCCGGATGCTTTCTGAAAGTTTAGTTGCTAGAATTAACTTTTTTCCTTAGTTCATAGGTTTGAACATTTTGACAGGGAGATTACGACTGCAGACGATGCTAACATGGAAAGAGGAACCCTACAGCGAGCTTGGGAAGATCTGATTCCTAACCGCATATTAATTTACTGCTTGTGAGTCCCCCGAATATTTCATCATTGGTTTTATATGCATTGTCATGTATTTTGTCTTACCTTATTTCATATCTCTTCTCATCAGAGATCATGAGATCAAACCAGATATTCTCATGCCTGTCAGGAACCATTTAAAGTTTCCATCAAAATCTAGCAAAAAAATGAGTCTTCTGGAGGAAATTGGTTTGAATTTGGAAGATAATGCAGGAAATAAGATATCTGAAAAACCACCAAAAAGGGCTGGCAAGTTATATTGCAGTTCCAAAAATGTTGATCTTTCCCAAAAAAGGATGGGGAAGTTTTCTGTGCAGGCGTCCTCCAAAAAGCAGAAAGTGACTTCAGATGCAAATTCTCTTGGGAAGCCGAAACAATCTAAAATGCATGCAAGAGATATATCTTTAGGTGATAAGTTGTATGCCACCTTTTTTGGTACAGATTCTAAACTCGTTGAATCTAGCAGTAGAGGTGTCGTGCATGGCAAAAATGAGATGATTCAGATGGTTAAGCCTACAGCAAGGAGAACAGATAATTCTTTGACTCCTGATACTGCTACAAGAAGAAGGTGATGCACTTTCCTATAGTGTATAGTCATTCACCAATCACCATATCACTATTTTTCCAAATGAACACATATATATGCACTCCCAGATACCTACATACAGATGCATGCTTAGTATGAAGGAAAATGCTTCTTGTAATGTATCACTATTTTTCCAAATGAACACGTATACTATTTTACTCTATGTTTCTTGTAATGCAGAATATTGAGTTTGATGAAATATGCTTCGTCCTCAGTAACACTCGTCCAGGTTAAAGAAAGTCATGCATCACCATCAACACATGTTCAGTCAATATTTCCTGTTGAAAACATTACACTGGGGAAGGTAGAGGGCTTAGTTCAGGTGCGATAAATGGTCAATCCTTTAGATAAATAAAAAATTCAGAGTATATCTTCCCACAGGTCAAAGCAAATTAAAAAGACACTTCCAATATGTTGGCAGTAGATTGTTTTAATTGTATTGAGAGTTAATACTTCGATAATTGTAGGCCCTACGTGCTGCACTGAAGATACTGGATGAAGGAGGCTGCATTCAGGATGCCAAAGCAGTTTGTGCGGATTCTCTTCTCCTCCAGGTGTTAAGATGGAAAGTAAGTGTCTGTGATTGAAAGTTCATTGTTTTATTGTATGGGTAATAATGAATGTTTTGGCCCTTACCCATAATTTATTTGGTTGTTGATATCTAATATAACTTGGATTCTTAGATTTTTCTGCAAGGTTAGACATCCTTAGAAGTTAATAAGTTTTTATTTCAATGCCTGTAACCAGAGTTTTGTTATATTACACGGGGGTGGGGGGGGGGGGGTGGATATTTTATTAATATAATAGCTTGAAGAGGGACAACTGGTGTGTATGAAGGATAATGATAATTAGAGTTGCTACTGTAGTTGCATCATTATGATTTTCATTTTTAAAGCAGTGCAAGTTGGTGGTTGTGTTTGGTTGTGAGAATTTTGCTGGACAATGTAGAAACCTATAATTTCTTACGTGAGGCTACAGATTAGGTAGGATGTTGCTGCTAAGAACCTACGTTATTGATGTAATGTATGAGACTCCCGTATTTATTAGGAGAAAAGGACCTGGGGTTACAAACTAAATAAGGAAAATATAATTGTGGTGTTATTGATGCAAGAGACTCCCGTATTTATAGAGAGAAAAAGATCTAAGAGCCAAATTGAGGAAAATATCATAAAGATCTAAGCATTGGTTATAGAGATCTACCCACTTAACATAGAAACTCTAAAAAAGGAAACATAATAATAACATTATCTTCAACAAAACCATTACCCCTAACCCATATCGCCCATCCGCTCAAACTTGTTGCTGAACAATTTGCACCCACCTTCACTTATCTAAATTTGCATTAAGTAACAAACTTCCCCTGACTGGTGATAGTGTGATTATACAGACTCTAATGCTTTTTGGGAGCTAAATTTTGCTCGTTATAGCAACTGTAGAACAGTATAAGTATGAATATGTTCTAGCTTTTTGTTTGTGCTGGAGACACTAAGATCTAAAGATTTTTCAGGCCGGTGCTCATATGGTCAGCTATTTTGTTTCTGCAGGGGAAGCTGAAAGTTTATCTTGCTCCATTTCTTTATGGCATGCGCTACACATCCTTTGGTCGCCATTTTACCAAAATGGATAAGCTGAAAGAGGTTAGTTGAACTTTTATGCCAATTTAGTTGAGGAATGAGTAAAGTACACTGAGAATAGATAAGTTCTTTGATTTCTAGCCACAAGTGTTCAGCTGAAATGGTTGATCCTGTTTCTGTTTTGTGCAAACATATGATGTACTTAGTATCATATTTTCACTACAAAAAAAGTCTCCACCCTGTAAGTTATGTCCATTTGACCTAATTCAGGCTGATTGCAAAAGTAACTCTTCAGAAATGGATTTCTGGGATTAGGAACACTGCAAACAAATTTTCCGCCCCTGTTTCTGGTTTTCCATTATCCATGCATGAAACCTCCTTGTACATTAACATGGTGGTTCTGTTATGCCAGGAATGGCTTGATTTAATTTTTGTCAAATAAAGGGTTTAGGCGTCAATTATCACATGAATATTAGAAGTTTGTAGTACAATGCAAATTAGAATTAAATATAAACATTTTTATTGGTATGGAGGAAGTACTAAAATATTCAATTTGTTGTGTGTGCATGGAGTAGCCTTTATATCTGCACTGCTATATTTGCTCATTGTAGCAATTTTTGTTGCAAAATATCAGTTCAAGAAATTGCCTCTATGAGCCTGATTTCTTGCCTCCTTTAAGTGTTCCTTGATCCTTGAATATTCTTATCTTGCATGCAATTGACTTTTTTCTCCATGTTGTGGTGTGATTCACCATGCAGATAGTTGACATTCTCCATTGGTATGTTCAAGATGGTGACATGGTAACACACTTTCTTTTCATTTATGGTTGGCGTTTCCTTGACCCTTCCTTACTATGCACATGTATAACTTAATTACTTTTTGGGTCATGGGATGTTAGTATACTTGGGGTTTTTATGATAAAGCTTGATACACTTTTTTATCAAGCTGAATCAGTCGGTATCATGGGACTTCATCCCTTGATTAATGGAAGGCCTCGTATGTAATCATGAAATGGCATGATAAATTTATCAGTTACCCAGTCATTGGATTGTACAATCCAAAATAGGAGCCAAACCTGAAATTCCATCTCTGCACTGAATATTAAAATAATCTGACCAAAATGCCCTTTTAAAGATCACGTAATGGCGACCCCTGTCATGTATGTTCTTGAGACCCAGTACATAGGAGACCATGTTTTCAATGTTTTTTATGGTTAAATTTAATCAAGAACTTAAATTAAAAAGGTCCAATAATAATAATAAGACAATACTGTATCATTTTGTTGAATATAAATTAGAATGGTGGTTTTCATGGACTTGCAGTTTTTTAAGTCTACTTAGAATGGATTATCTTGGGCTCTTAGATTTTGTTGTTCTTTGATCAGCTAGTTGATTTTTGCTGCGGCTCAAACGATTTCAGCTGCCTTATGAAAAAGAAGCTTGATGACATGGGGAAGAGCTGCTTGTTCAAAAACTATGACATCGTTCAACCTAAGGTTAACACCAATATCACAGTATCTTGTATTGTTATCAGTCTTTATCAAATCCAAATAAATAAAAATCAGCAGTTGATAAAAAATCCTGCATTTGTTCCTGATGTTTTTTTCAGTGAAATATTCAATGCAGAATCTGCTCTCCTGTTGGCATGTTTTAATATGCTTTGGACTTATCACATACTTGGTTTGGGGGAATACTGATTTCTTCTTAACCCATGTTTTTCTCGAGGGTTTCCCTTTTGTCTTATTCCATTTAGACTGCATATGAACATCTCTTTCTCAAAGCAACAGTTTATGATCAAGACCGCCACACTCACTACCTCTTTCCTTAAATGTAATGGCAATGCTTGCTAAATAACATCATGGCTGCAGTATTGAGTAGTACTAGTAATAGGTTATTTAATGACAGTAGGACCTAGTAATTATCTATTGTCATACTCATCATCCTCTGTTTTCTGGGATGAGAAGATTTTGGCTGGCGATGGATTGATAGTTTTGGGAAGTGATATTATCCCATGCTTGACTTGAGGCTTTTAGATTGGTTAAACTCATGCTTGTGAAGTTGTGGATTAGATCAGCTCTAGCTATGGTAAATTGTTCTTTCTCTTCTTCTGTTGCCTAGATATTTAGACAGTGGCATTGATATATAATGCGCTGATAATTTATCTTCTATATGATGAAGTGTCTTGATTCTGCATGGAAACACTGATTTTTTATTTTAATTATAAACCACATACAAATTGACTTTGTCTCAATGATATGTCCAGAAGTGATTAGTTAGTTGCCATCCAAAATCTTCTTGTTTGAGGATTACGAGATCTTTGTGGGATTTGCGTCATGCATTATTTACATGTCTGCCCGTTTTGCAATTTGCAGAATGATTTTAATTTTGAGCGAAGAGACTGGATGACAGTAAAACCAGATGAGTTGCTGGATGGATCACAGTTGGTTAGATTTAACTTTTCTGTGGTTGGTGCCTTTTATCAAACTTATCTGCAACTGATTTGGTTTGTTCAAATAGATCATGGGGCTGAACCCACCGTTTGGAATTAATGCTGCTCTTGCCAACAAATTTATCAACAAAGCCCTTGAGTTCAAACCGAAACTCCTAATTCTTATAGTTCCACGGGAGACACAGCGGTATTATTTCTTATAATTTAATTTGTTAATAAATAAAAAGATTTATCCATATAAACACATTTTGAGAGGGATTGGGTTTCATTTGTTTTCTGTCAATCAGATTAGATGAAAGGGAGTCTCTATATGATTTGATTTGGAAGGATGATCAAATGATGGCTGGGAAGGTAAATATGTGAGTCAATATCAATTTATGTCCGGTAATTTAGGCTGAATCAAATATAAATAATTTTTCTTTCTACTTTATCAATTTTAGTTGTAGGCTGTCCAGTTTAAGTCCCTTTTCACAGGAAATCCTTAAAAAAAATGAAAATAGCTTACGTCTAGGACTGAATTGGACACTCTAGGACTAAAATTGATAAATTCGAAAGAAAAATAATTATATTGGATTCAACTTAAGTTACCACCTCTATGACATAAATTGATATTAACTCTGGGAAAGTGTTTTCTTCTGGATCTATATCGGGGCTCTTCAATGCACCCTGTTTATTTCAGGCTTTTTATTTACCGGGGTCTGTTGATGTGAGCGGCAAGCAAATTGAGGATTGGAACGTGAATGCACCTATACTTTCTGTGTGGAGCGATCGAAATTGGACGCCTAAACACCGTTCTATCGCTGAACTACACGGCCACCCCTCAGGCACTCCAAAGACGTACAGCTTGGATGAAAGTCATAATGTGATGTATACCCCTAGTTTTGATCCTGATAAAGCTTTGGTCAAACAAGGTGTAAATGTGCATCCAGATAAACCTGAAAATCTTGAGCAGATGACTATAATCCAGAAGGAAGGTTTGCCACTTGATGTCAATGGCAGTGAAAGTAGGAAAAACACCCAAGTGAATTACCACTCAGAGTTGAAGTCCAACGAGTTTGGCAGGAAAGGAAAATTGAATAGGCGATCAATGAGGCATGAGTCATCTAGCAATCACTTGGAAATTTATCCTCCTAAACATTTTGAAACAACTCCTCAAGTTCATTCTCAAAGGCCTGACTTTCAGCCACAGTTCAATCAAAGGTACCCCTATACGCGCCCGCCTTACTCTCACATTACTTATAACGCGAATCAGGAAATGGATGATTTGGTGAGTAAGTATATCGTGAAAAGTGAGGAATATTGTCAAGATACGAGCAGCAGACAGGTATACACTCCTGATTTTGGTTTGACAGGCCCAACTGATCAATGGATGAGCGGGGGAGCTTATAATTCGGCTCAGAGATCCTGCATTGGGGATATTTATGAGGATCATCATAGAGATGCTACTTTTCAGCCACATATGAATGTTAATGCAAGAGAACCTAATTCTTGGAGTCAAATTACGGGCTATCCCTCCTATCCTCGTCCTGGGTTTCCATCGTCATATGGACAGATGAATGCACCTACACTGCAGCAGTATATTCCTCATCATGCTGCGATGAATGAAATGGTATCTGTGCAAAATATGAGTACAATTTATCGACCTCATATTCCTCGACCTGCATTTCAAGGCCCTCTAGGTTTTGTTCAACGTCCGTCTTCCTATTCTCAGCATAACTCTGCAGGTTGGCTTGGTGAGTAGATTTCAGCTGTTTTATTTAGGAATCGGTTGTCTAGTTAAGATTTCTTTTCCTTGTTCGTGACATTATAGAGCAACCCTGCTTCTCAAAAAAGTTCTGTTTTTAAAACCAGTCCCTGTTTTAAAAGTCAGAAAATTATTTATGTGAAATTTCAATTAAAAAATGTTTAAAATGAAATACGATTGGACAAATTATTGAAAATGTCCATTTGAGGATTGATAAATTATAGTAGATCAAATCATCAATTTTAACTCATATTTTTTTTTAAATTTAGGACATATTTTTTTTTCTTAATCAATTGATACAAATACTTTCAACTTGCATTTTAAAATGTCCCCCGTTCAAATTATGGCTTGAACTGTCCTACACGAATTGTTGGATTACTATTATGTGGTATAACAAATGTGGCAAGTGATCTCCCCTCAAAAAAAAAAAAAAAATGTGGCAACCATGTTTTTTTTAAATCAATTTTAACCCATATTATTTTTTAATCAAATAAATACCAATGATTATAAATATTTTATCAACTTTAGCACCAATTAACTTAAACTACCAAAAAAATATTAAAAAATGAGAAAATGTCAAATAATTGCAAATAAGAAAATTTATTTTAAATATGTTTAAATTAAAAGATTTTGTTTTAACATCTATAAATCTAAGATTTTAAAATATTTGAGAATTTGAAAATTATGTGTAAATTCATGTATGCAATTGAGTGTATACCATACAATTAAATTTAAAATTATTTGAATATATCCTTAAGTGATCAATTGAATTTTTGACTGATATGACATTAGATTAAGGGGTTAGTCTTAAGTGATCAATTGAATTTTTGACTGATATGACATTAGATTAAGGGGTTAGTCTTATGTGAAATATTGCATACATGCATTTCATCCCA
This sequence comes from Galeopsis tetrahit, assembly GCA_963675135.1. Taxonomy (NCBI): domain Eukaryota; kingdom Viridiplantae; phylum Streptophyta; class Magnoliopsida; order Lamiales; family Lamiaceae; genus Galeopsis; species Galeopsis tetrahit. Next base: position 65,175,325 of record OY776120.1, on the reverse strand, counting down.
ATTAGGCAAGTCAAAACCCTAAGTCCAAAAGTCAAATTAAGTAAATTTTAAAAAATTCGCGGGTCATAGGTCTGGATCCGGGTTGCCCAGAAAATTCGCGGGTTGCAAACAGGTGGTTTACTACATGACCAAAATATTGTTACTACAAGGCCAAAATATTACCACTACAAGGCCAAAAATTTAATACTACATGTCAAAACATTTTGAAAAATTCACCAAAAAATAAAGTCTCCAGAATATTTTTGAACATGTAGTAATACACTTTTGACCTTGTAGTGATAAAATTTTGGTCTTGTAGTAACATTGTTTTAGTCATGTAGTAGCCGAATAAGTCAAAATTATTTTAGTAATTTTGCCCCCAAAAAATAAGTGTCCAGAATATTTTTGAACTTGTAGTAATACACTTTTGACCTTGTAGTGACGAAATTTAGTTCTTGTAGTAACATAATTTTGATCATGTAGTAAAATAATAATATATTAGAGTGAAAATAAATATTTTAATTAAGGTTGACCCGCTTTGACCCGTGTTGACCCGCGTTGACCCACAAATTTTGACCTAATTACCTTAATTAATCATATTGCATGTATGCAATATTGCATATAAGTTTTTGCGTAGATTAAGTTAAAATTGTAGTTTAATTGCATAGATATGCAATTGGTGATATACAAGTGTTACATAAAATTGTAGAGACTTACAAAATATATAAGAATTATTTTAATAATATTGATTAATAATTCAAATAAATGGTATACATTATTTATATATTTTTTATACAATATTTCAGATTATTTAAATATTTTTTTATATTTTTAGAATAAAAATATTACTCCCTCCTTAATTATTTACCCACTTTCATTTTTTTTTTTTCCATCCCATCATTATTTCCTCATCCCAAAAATGAAAACAATCTTCAATATTAACTCTCAGAAACTTCAATTTTATTTCAAAAATACCACTCACACGGGCCCAAGTTAAACACACCCCACCCAATTATAATCCTTAAATACAATTAACACAAGAAAAAGTCTCATATGCACCGTACACACCAATTTGATTTTGGTGCACCCTATTTTTACCCATACCCGCTTTTGACCCGTATCCTACCCAAAATCTGAATTCGGACTTAGTATATAAAGGTAAAAAAAATTTAATTTAATTTTTTATTGTTTTCAGACTTTTAGCCTTCCCGCGTCTCTCTCTCTCTCTCTCTCTCTTCACGTTTCCTTCATTCTCTTCTTCGATTGTTTTCAATGGTTTTTCTCGGTGGTGTTACGGCGGTTGTACGACTGATTTAGCCTTCCCGCGTCTCTCTCTCTTCACGTTTCCTTCGATTATGTTCTTCGATTGTTTTCGTGGTTTTAATCGGTGATGTATGGAGGTTTTACGACTGTTTTAGCCTTATCGCGTCTCTCTTCACGATTCCTTCGATTCTGTTCTTCGATTGTTTTCGTGGTTTTTCTCGGTGGTGTTACGGCGGTTTTAAAATTGTTTTACGGTGGTTTTTCGGCGGTTGTACGGAGCTTCTTCGGCGGTCTTACTGAGGTAACCTCACTCTTGTTTTATTGTTGTTAGTTGATAAGTTTACTTTCCCTTGTGCGATTAAGGCTTGTTCGAATATTGAAGATTTGAGAAATATTCACAGATTGTTGTTTAAGTTTAGGCTGATTTTTGATTTGTTTATAGGCAGTGCTTTGGTGCATTTTTACTTAAAGTTTGATCTGATGGATGATGCACTGAAGGTGTTTGAAAGATTGCCTGAGAAAGATGATATCGTTCTTTGGAATGTGTTACTGAAAAATGCTACTAAAAAATGATATCGTTCTTTGGAATGTGTTGCATGTGTTACTGAAAAATGCTACATATATTAATGAAATTTGGTGTATGCTACATAAACTCTAGCTATAATTGGTCTGCGGATTTAAAACAGAGGATCGATAAAATCAGAATGCATGTACCATAATTCTGATTAGTTAATTGTTGTAGTGGAAATGATGATTTATATAGCAGAAGCTTCATGGAATATGGTTGTTGGCACATGATGTTTGTCTACAATTTGAGTTGTTTTCATTATCTTTTGAGCAAAATAATGAATTAAAAGAATTCTTTTATGTTGTGTTTTTAGCCTCTTGTGATATTTTTAGTAAAGTTAACATATCACATGGACATGTATTATTAGGCCATTTATTGTATATAATGCATCTTTGCTCTTCATTGATGAAGATTGGTATACCTCCTCTGTGTATGATCATGTGTCTTGGTTGTTGTTAGTTGGTTTAACAAAAGTAGCATAAATATTTTATTTCTGTATTGGATATTTCTTATTCTGAACTGAATGATCATTTATTGAAAGTTGTTTGATTCATATTATTGAAAAGTTGGGAGTACTTACTAAAAAGTGTTGTTTCATTCTACTGAAAAGTGTTGTTTCATTCTACTGAAAAGTGTTGTTATATTTTTGCAGCAAATCCTAAAAAGTGTTGCTATGAAGACAAAGGAGTTTGCATCAAAATCAAGTGCTAAGAGGAAATGTCCCGATGTAGTTTATTCCCGAAGGAAAATTAGTAAAATTAGTAATTCTGATCAGGATGTTCCTTCTTTACCCTCTGTTCCTTTACCCTCTGTTCCTAAACCTTCCGTTCCTTTACTTGAATCCAATATTGTTTCTAAGAAACAGAAGTGCAGCTCAAAGGGTTCTATGAAAATGTATGAGAAAGTGAAAAATGAGCCATGGTAATTAGTTAATTTATTTTTATTCTTGTTTAATTATTTTCAATTTGTATATATTTTAGTTTTTTTAACTAACATATATTTTTTCTTTATTTTTTCAGTTCTAAATTTGACTTTACGTGTAGGCCAAAGGGAATTGTTATGTTAGTGCATAAGTTCAATGATAAACAAAAGGCTGATATTAAACGGGTTGGTTTTGGAGGGTTATTGGAGTTGGCCAATTGTTGTATGGATAGGAGGATTTTGTTGTGGTTAATTCAGAATTTTAATGCAACTAGCCGGATGCTTAAGTTAGATAACTTTCGGTCTTTCCCTATCACAGCTGAGGACATTTATGATGTATTTTGTTTACCCCGTGTACCTTGTTGTTCAGTTCCTTCTTTTAGGCTTTTGACACCATTTCCTGAAGACATTTCAAAGTATGGATGGACTCAATCAGTTTTGAAAGATCTTTTCTCAGATGAGATTACAAAGGATGATGGTTGCAGTAATAGAGAAGATTGTATTGATGATTGTTCTGATGAAGATTTAAATGAGACTTTAATCTCCATCTCTTCAAAATACAAAAGTTGTGTTTCTTCATCTGAACAGCAAGAGTTTTCATTTTTGAAAGAAGATCATGGTTATATTTCTAATTTCATGGTTAAACATCAATCTTCCCTTGTTAATATGAGAAAGTCTTTCAAGGAGATTGTTGATCTGTGTTTCTGCAGTTCAAATGAACAAGCATTTTCAATGTGAGTATATGGTATTTTATTCTTTATTTTGTAAATTTTATAATTGTAATGTGTACTGATTTTTTTTTTTTTAGGGAATATTTCTTCTTTTTTATGGAAGGTTATTATCTTAAAAAAGAAGATATTCAATCTCTTGCTCCAAGTCAGTGGATAAACCAACCTGTCATAAATGCGTGGGCCATAATTCTGAATGTAGATGAGTGTTTTGATGGTATTCGTAGTCGTTTCATATTCAATTTGAAGCACTCTGTAAGTTTTTTTCTTTTCTGTTTAAGTATTAGTTTTTATTTATTGTAAAGTGTTAATGTTTCTTTTATTATTTTTCAGGCATTTATTCAAAGCTTTTTTGACAAGAATATGAATAAGGTTAACCTAGTTGGTGAAGTTCATCGATGTTGGGATCAGTGGCTTAGATTGTTTGATGTTAATGTTGAGATCGTTGAAATGGTATATATTTCTTTTTTTAAGTATGATTATTAGTATAATTGAAAAGTGGTAAGTATTATTATTCAAAAGTGGTAATCTCTATTACTGAAAAGTGGTAAATTTTATAAGTGAAAAGTGATAAGTATTATTATTTAAAAGTAGTAAATTTTATAAAATAGTAGTTTTATTTTCTGTATACTAACAAATTTTCTTATTTTTTGCAGATTTTTATCCCATTTTGCTTGAATAATCACTATGCTGCTGTAGTAATAAATTTCACTGATCAAAAAATTCAGTTTTTAGACAGTAGGTTGTATGAAGATGAAGATGCAGAACTTCTGAACTCTTTCACTGATTGTGTTAAATTACTTGTAAGTTATGATCTCACTATATTTTTTTGTTTAATTTTTTTGTAACTTATGATATCACTATATTTAAAGTTTTATTTTTATTTTTGTAGGTTTGTGAAATGTGTTCCTTTTTAAAGTTAAGGAAGCATTATCAAGCAAATAACATAAATAATTTTTTGTTTGAAGAAGTTAAATTTGAATGGAAAGGTTCAAAGGTGAAAAATGATTGTGGAGTTTTTTTGATGGACTACTTGAAGAATTTCAATGGTGAACCTTACAAATCCACTTCTTTGAAAAATGTATTTTTTTATTTTTTTTTAAAATCTAATGTTCTTTTTCAATTTGTTTTTCTTTGTTTAATATATATATTTTTTAAATATAGGCAAGTTTAAGAAGATTCTTAAGGGCAGAGTTATGTGCTAGCATTCTGCTGTCTGACCTGAACCATTATAAATTTGAGGTCATTGAAAAAACCAAGGTGTTTTATGAGATGAAGCCTAAGTTGGTTAAAGGAAAATGAAAAGTTTAGACAAGAGAAGCTGGTGATGAATTCTTATGTTTTATTGTATAATATTTTTAAGGTGGATATGTGCTTCTGTATTAATGAAGTGTTGTTTTAATGATACTTTTGGTAATCTCTATTAGTGAAAAGTGGTAATCTCTATTAGTGAAAAGTGGTAATCTCTATTAGTGAAAAGTGGTAATCTCTATTACTGAAAAGTGGTAAATACTGAAAAGTGGTAATCTCTATTAGTGAAAAGTGGTAATCTCTATTAGTGAAAAGTGGTAATCTCTATTACTGAAAAGTGGTAATCTCTATTACTGAAAAGTGGTAATCTGTATTAGTGAAAAGTGGTAATCTCTATTAGTGAAAAGTGGTAATCTCTATTAGTGAAAAGTGGTAATCTATATTAATGAAAAGTGGTAATCTTTAATAGTGAAAATTGTTAATCTTTAATAGTGAAAAAAATTGTAATTTGCTGAAAAAATACAAAAGTGGAAATTCTATTACAAAAGTGGAATTTCTGAAAAGTAGTAAAAAAAATTTGCTGAAAAAATACAAAAGTGGAATTTCTGAAAAGTAGTAAAAAAAATTTGCTGAAAAAATACAAAAGTGGAAATTCTGAAAAGTAGTAAAAAAAATTTGCTGAAAAAATACAAAATTGGAAATTCTGAAAAGTAGTAAAAAATTTTGAAGGTTGCACTCTTATGTACCAGTTACATACATATAATTTGTTTCTATATATTATTTAAACTAATTGTATACAATATGTGAGCTAATACTATACTGTATTTGAAATAATACTGTACTCTATTTAAACTAATATTATACTGCATTTGCATAACTCAAGAGTAACATTCATCTATTTAAAAAATTATACTAAATAGAAACAAATTACATGTATGTAACTGGTACACACAAGTATTTGCCTCAGGTTTCGAATCTGTGACCTCGTACTCCCAAACACAACAGTGTAACCGCTCAAGCAACAGTTATTTTGTTTAAGTTCTTCTCCCTTAAATATAATAAGGGTTGATTGGTGGCATAGTGTGCACGGTGCACACTGTGCGCAGGAGACCAACTCTTAACACAAACTAGTTAAACCCAACTAATGCTAACGCTAACGCATACCCAATTAATCAGTCTTCATCTCTCTCTACTCTATTGACTTGCCTAATTTCTGCCTCATTCTGAAATTAATATGTCACTCTCATACTCTCACACTTTGAATTGATTTCGAGTTAGATTTAGAACGTATGATGCCTTTCGACCTTGGGTCGAAGCTGGTACCATTGTTCGTCCTCAATTTCGAAGATGTGTTTATTGTATTGAAAACTCCACAGTCAAAGAATTTGATGGCCTTCAACTCTCTGTCCAACATACAGTATGTTATTCGACTCATAACCAACCAAGTGCCCAAATTAACGATCCTTGCTATATGATCCAAGAGACCTCACCTAGCTTGCATCCCAAAAATTCAACCAATGATTCATAACAATCCTACACATATCATAGTGTCCATGAATAATCATAAATGATCACGATATTATATTACATTGAAGGAGCTAGCTCAATTAATCCATAATTTCGACTCTCAAAGTTTAACTTTCCATCAGATCAACCAAATAGATAAATTAATAATCCCAAAGGTGGTCCCATATATAATTGAAATGACCAAGCTTAATTAAATTGAGAAATCAAAACATTGTCGTAATCTCCCATTTCAATTCATTTGCATAGTTTGGCATCTTGTCAAATGGCCACAATTCCAACGTTTCGATATTACCTTTATTTCAAGTTTATCCTCAATTTTTGGCCCAATTAATATTAACTCTCTTGCTAATTTGATATCAGTCCAAAAGATAAAATACATTCTCTAATGATGCTTTTTTTTAAAAATGACTTTACCCCATTTTTTTCAAAAATAAAAGATTATATTACCTTTATTTCAATTAAATTAAAATATAATCCATTAAAACTCTAATGGTACACCTCCAACACTTGTTGAGTTGTTGTCAAGTCATTGCAACTGAGTAGTCTATTGTTGAAAAAAAAAAAATAATTTTCGGAAAACAATTATCGAAATCAACCACCAATCTCTTTTTTTTTTTTCCGAAAAACATGATTTCTAGAAAAAAAATCGAAGAAATATTAAAAAAAAAAACACAGACTCAAGAAAAGGTGGAAAACGAAATTGAGAAAACAAAAACACCAAAACTCACCCGTGCATGCTAGCCAGGGCAGTGGTTAAGTGGCTAGGTTGAACATGTGTCGCTGAGAGGTGGGGCAAGAGGAGGTGAAGAGAAAGGGTGGGGCGCATGAGGCTGAGAGAAGGGGAGAGGGGGCAAGCGAGCTGTTGGAGGCGTGAGGCGGCACGCGACGACGTAAGGTGGCAGCGAATTAGAGAGGGAAGGCATAGAGAGGAAGGATGGGGGTCTGAAAAAAATGAGGAAAATTAGAGTTTGTGAAATAGAATAGTTTTGGAAAATAAGAAAGGAGTGAACTCGACTGTCAGGGTGATCACATCCAAGGGGTGAAAGTCATAAAAAAAAGGGGTGAAGTCATAAAAAAAAAAAAAAAGGGGTATTAGCCTGTGGCTTTGTCTAATTAATAAGAAGAAGAATCAAAACCTATCTCTTCTTCAGCATTTCCAGAAGGTCATCAATTCTCTCACTCCTATGGCACTACAAAAACGCTTGTTTATGCCGACGGATGTATACCGACGGATTTCCTTTCCGACGGCTGTACCGACGGATTACCGACGGAATTCAAAGTCAGAAGACTCTGCCGACGGAATTCAATTTCCGTCGGCTTTCCCGACGGGATACCGACGGAAATGCCGACGGACACGCAGAACTCTCTACACGGTGTCGTTTTTGGGTCACCGGCCGACGGATTGTTCCGTCGGTATTGTAAATATTCCGTCGGTAACCGACCCGCATTAACTAACCGCCTTCTTGATCGACTCCCAAAATTAAATGTGGTCATTACCGACGGAAATATCCGTCGGTAACCGACCCGCATTAACTACCATAATTAATCTGGTCATTACCGACGGAAATATCCGTCGGTAAAGGCAATTTTTTTTTGTATATAAACTGAAGAACAGATTACAGAAACCCTCCCTCCTCCCTCCTCACTCTTTCCTTCTTCATCTTCATCGCGCGAAGAAGAGGCTCGGCCGAGGTGATCTCTCGACTCGATTAGAAAATCTATACGGTACGCTTTCTTAATTTGTTAGTAATTAATTTTTAAGTTATATATGTATTGCCTATAATTATGAATTAAATTGCATGTGTTAATTTAAATTGTTATATAGATTAATATGAAATTAATTGTTTGTAGTTGATGTATATAGTTAATTATTTTGAATGTATGTAGTTGATATATCTAATTAATTAGTTGATATTGTAAGTGGATAATTGCCTATATGTATAGCTAGTTGATGTATATAGTTATTTATAATAAATTGATGTGATTTGTTAAGATCGATATTGCATGTTATTCATAATTGATGTTATATATATAATTGATATTATTGTTGAATTTGCATATACGTTGGAGTGGAGTTAATTACATAATTAAATTATGATATTGTACGTTATAATTAGCTAGATTAATATTGTTGATTTACTAATTATGAAATTATTGATTAAATTAGGGGCTTTGTTAATTATATTAGGAAATTGTTATTTTAAAGTTAGAAAAAATTGTTACTAAATTTATTAGGTTATAGATTGTTAATTAAAATAGAAAATTGTTAATTAAAGTTGAAAATTATTGAATAAATTAGTTATTGTTGAATAAAATAGGAAATTAGTTATTGTTGAATAAAATAGAAAATTATTTATTAAAATAGGTTATTATTGATTAAATTAGGTATTGTTGATTGAATAAAAAATTATTTATTAAAATAGGTTATTATTTCTTAAAATAGGTTATTATTTAGGGATTAAATTTTAATTTATTAGATTATTGTTTTTTATTAAATTAAGAAATTTATTATTAATTAATTAGTATTATATATATAATTTATTAATTTAAATGTTTAAATTAAATAGATGACTGGAAATGGTGCTGGTGCCTCTGGTGGCTCGGGATCTCACGGGGCCTCCGGGTCACGTAGCCGATCGAGGAAGAGTCGATCCAAACTTAGACCCGAGGCGCCGGCGCCTACACTGTCACGAACACCATTATCGTCGCCTCCGCCACCCATTCCACACCCGTCGCCTGATCAGTCGTCGTCTCATTCGTCTGTCCGGGACCATCCTGCTGTTCCTGCTCAGGATGGCCGGGAGCGCGTTTGGGCTACAAGTGGAGGAGTGTAAGTAATTAAATACTTTTATTGTTTAATAATTAATAATTAATTAATTTCACATTCGTTTTAATTTATAATGTGTTTTGTTTGTTAATTAATGTCACAGATTGTTACCTGGTAACGAGGTCTCCAGGGCATGCACGATTGCTTTTGGCTCTTTACCGATCTCTGCGGGTGCAATTACCTGGTCGAAGGTCCCAAAACAAAAAAAGTTGGCGTACTTCGAGGAATTTCAGGTAGTAATTAATTACTTAATTATTTAATTAATGTTTGTTAATTTGTTCAATAATAAACAATTTATTATATGTGCAGAAACAAACCACTTGGGATCGGAATATGTACTCAGACCAGGCTATGTTCAAGTATTTCTGTAAATCGGCGCAACAACGGTATAAGGATTTAATGTACGAATGGAGAATGACATGGCGGCGCGATGGGACGACGCAGAGATTGGGTAAGGATGATAATGATGTTGTGTTGTGGGATTCATTGACGAGGGAGTGGCTGGATCCGGAGTACATCAGGAAGTGTGAGATTGCTAAGGCCAACCGGAGATCCGACGATGGGGGTGGGATGTCCAGGCATCGGACTGGAGCCCGGTCCATCCTTGAGCAGTCGATGGTCATTGTAAGTGTTTATTAATTTTTTAATTAATTTCAATAAATTTAATTATATATTTAATATATATAATACATAAATTTAATTATTAGGAACGGGATACGGGGCGTGTACCCACTCACTTGGACCGGATGAGCATTGCTCATCCGTTTAATGCTGATACACAGCAATCCACATACGGGCGCACAACTAACCTCCACGTAAGTAATAAAATTGTTTAATTAAATACATTTTTTATAATTTATTCTATTAATTTAAAATTATTAATTATGTAGTTGGAGATGAAACGGAGGATTGCCGAGATTGGAACTCAAGTCGACCCTACTCAACCCGGAACCAGCAGTGCCCCTACAGTCGAGGAGGTGGACCGGGCTTATTTGGAAGTTGCCCCCACCACCCGCGGACGAGTTCTGGGCCTTGGTCGTATGAGCGCTGATGTCATTTCCGGCGCTGGTCCGTCCCAGACGGCATCGCAGGGTTCCGTATCTTCCACCCCAACTCCTGATGTGACGATGGCACAATTCAACCATTACATGCATGTGATGCATGTGAATATGGGTCGAGAGATGGGGTGGTCGGACGAGAGGATCGAGGAGGTTTATCGGAGAACCATGCAAGCTCCTCCACCGACGGCCAACGTGAACGTGCCTGTTCTCCCAGCCCCCTCCCCCTATGTCCCGACCATGCAGCACGATGATGACATCATTGGTCAGTTCGTTGGCAACGATGACGACATTGATATATTCTACTATGGTCAATGAGTGACTTTGAATAATTTTTTTTTTATGTGTTTAACAATTTTATTTTTATGTCTCGTAGAACTATTTACTTTTATGTCTCGTAGAACTATTTATTTTTTATCTGCATTTTTGTTGAACTATTTACTTTTATGTTTAAGTATCAGTTGTTTAATTTTAGTTATGTGTGTTTTATGTGTTAAGAATGTGTATATTTAAATTTGGATGTTTTATGTGATAGATATACAACATTTTCATTGAAAATTGCCTTGAAGAAAGGCTGTTGTTGTGGTTACATTACATGCATACACTTAACATTACATAAACTTAGCAATACATATTAGAGACATAAACTTAGGATTACATCCAACCTATAAACTTGAACACATAGGGTAGAACACAGAATACTATGGCGACAACAAGAAAGTTCCTCTGCTTCTTTAGCTCTTCAACTTTTCCAGCTTCAAATCCTAATTCTGAGGTTAGTTGGTCAGATGTATCCTTATACATATCCCCAACTAGTTGCGCATGATTCAACTTGTTGTTGAGCTCTTGATTTTCAAGCAAAAGTGAGTCAATTCTCCTCACCATGCCCGGAAACATTCCGTGTGAACTCGTTCCTTGTCCGTGAATTTCGTGTTCATCGGCCCAAACAAAAAAGGAGCATCCATTACCATTTAGTGAATCTGGGCAAGTATAAAATAGTCTACCTCTGCTTTTTTCTTGCTTCGACATGCACACACGAGCTTCTTTTCCACAATGGCATACCACAATTTTCATGGATGTCGAAGATGAAGACATGAGTTTCTGTATTTTTTTAATTTTTGATGTTTGGGAAGAAGTAGGTTGTTTTGAGTGTGGTTGGAGTGTTAAGAATACGCAATTAATTTTTTTTGTATACGCGTCTTTACTGACGGAAAGTGATTCCGTCGGTATTGACACATGTTCAATGCCGACGGAAATTCCGTCGGTAATGTAAATACCGACTGAAAATTGGTCAACGGAATCTGACTGATTTGACATACATTTGAAATATGTGTTACCGACTGAAATTATCCGTCGGTATTGGCAATACCGACGGAATTTCGGCGCGTGATATACATTTGAAATATGTGTTACCGACTGAAATTATCCGTCGGTATTGCCAATACCGACAGAATTTCGGCGCGTGATATACCGACGGACTGACATTTCCGTCGGCATGTAGTATTGAAAAATGTTCCAGAACCTCAAAACACGCGAAAATTTTTAGTCTGGAGCAAAAAATTTGGATTGGAGCGAAAATTTAAGGTATGTTTTTTAGTGTGTAATTTTAATTTGGTGTTTAGTTTTTTAGTGTGTAATTTTACTACATAATTTTTACTTTTAGTGTTTAATTTTTAGTGTGTAATTTTATTTTGGTCAAATTGTTTAACAGATGGAATTGCCGGATCGTCGGTGGATGTATTGTACTCCTAGGCTCGTTTTAGGAAATGTGAATGTTGAATTTTATGATAAACTCGTGTCATTTGTTGAATTTGCAAAGCTACACCCATATTACATGTCTGAGGATTGTATTAGGTGTCCGTGTAATGCTAAGAAATGTAAGAATAGATCATTTAAAAGCATTGATGAAGTCTTATGCCACGTTGTTATGAATGGGTTCGTTGATAATTACTATAATTGGACAAGTCATGGCGAACAACGGTGGCCTTATAATTTTGATCAAGTCTTGTACTATTACACTACTGCAATTTATGAACAACCCGTACACGTTGAGCATGTCGGCACCAGTAACGATCAAGAGTTTGGGGTGGAAGAACCCGATATGTATCAAACAATGGTGATGGAAGCCGGTATGTCAAATATAGAGGAGGAACCAACGGATGAAGCATTTCAGTTTTATGAGATGCTCAAATTAGTCGATCAAGATTTGTACCCAGGGTGTGATTCTCATTCTCAGTTGTCATTTAATGCTCGACTTATGGCTATCAAGACGGAGAACAAGCTATCTAACAGAGCATATGAGCAAATGACACAATTATGCAGTGAGATTTGTCCTGTCGATAATAAAGTACCTACGACGTTTCATCAGAGCAAACAACTGATGAAGAATATGGGTTTGCCGGTTGAGAAGATTGATTGTTGTGTGAATGGTTGCATGTTATACTGGGGTGATGACGATAGCGATCTTCTTATGTGTAGAATGTGTGGCCATCCCCGGTACAAAGAGCCACGACGGAAGGGACCAGGTGGTCAATCGAGCAAGACAAAAAAGAAAGTGCCACACAAGAGGATGTATTATCTTCCTATCATTCCTCGTTTAATGAGATTGTTTCAATCTAGTGCTACAGCTCAACACATGACGTGGCATGCAAGAAATTCTAAAGATACTGAGGCTGGGGATATGAGACATCCGTCCGACTCTGAAGCCTGGAAACACCTTGATAATGTGTTTCCAGGATTTGCTTGTGAACCGAGGAATGTGAGATTAGGCTTGAGTACTGATGGTTTTGCACCGTTTGGGAGTTATGGAAAGAAGTATTCTTTGTGGCCGGTGATACTGACTCCGTATAATCTACCTCCATGGATGTGCATGAAACCTCAAACAATGTTTCTGACTGTATTGGTGCCTGGTCCGTCGAATCCAAAGCATAAACTTGATGTTTATCTCCAGCCTCTTATTAAAGACTTGATCTTCCTATGGGATAACGGAGTCCAAACGTATGATGTTTCTAGGAAAAAGAACTTCACGATGCGTGCTGCTTTATTGTGGACCATTAGCGACTTTCCTGCATATGCTATGTTGTCCGGGTGGAGTACAGCCGGAAAGCAAGCTTGTCCGTATTGTATGGAATATTCTGAAGCTTTCAGTCTCCCGAAGAGTAGAAAAGTTTCATGGTTCGATAATCACCGAAGGTTTTTACCTCGAGATCATCCATTTCGAAGGAATAAGGTGGACTTCACGAAGAATAGAACAGTCACAAACAATCGACCGCCCCTTCGAAATGGTATTTTATACATTTATTTTAACATGTTTTTTTGGGTTACATTTATTCTAACATTTATTAATCGTACAGGACAAAGTCTGTTACATGAGATTGAGTGGACGGGTTTGAAAAAAACTACGGAGGAAAATGCAGAAGAACACAACAAAGGAATCCCAGGTAACTGGAAGAAAAAGAGTATTTTTTGGGACTTGCCATATTGGAGTTCACTATTGCTCCGACACAATTTGGATGTCATGCACATTGAGAAGAATGTGTTTGACAACGTGTTTCACACAATCATGAACACAGAAGGCAAGACGAAAGATACTCCAAAGTCCAGGGAAGAGTTGAACACTATCTGTCGCCGTGATGAGTTGGAACAGGATACCCGTACAGGTAAATATCCAAAGGCTTGCTACACACTAGATAAGGCACAAAAACAGGAATTGTGTAGGTGGATTAAAGAGTTAAGATTTCCAAACGGCTACGTGTCAAACATGAGTCGATGCGTAGACACAACAAAAGGCAAAGTTGCAGGGATGAAGAGTCATGATTGTCATGTTTTTATGCAGCGCTTGATACCTATTGCGTTTCGAGAATTTCTTCCTCTGAATGTGTGGAGGGCTGTCACTGAATTAAGTCTCTTTTTTAGAGATTTAACGTCTACAACAATCAAGGTTGATGATATGAATCGTTTGGAACGAGACATTCCATTTATTTTGTGTAAGTTGGAACGTTTTTTTCCACCTAGCTTCTTTGACTCGATGGAACACTTACCTGTTCACTTAGCGTATGAAGCTAGGATTTGTGGTCCAGTGCAGTACAGGTGGATGTACCCATTTGAGAGGTGAACAATTCTATTTCTCTCATTTAATTAGTTTTTAGTATATGGAGCCTTATTTTAATTTGTTAACTATTATAATTTTAGGTATCTCCACAACTTGAAGCGCAATGCTAAACAGAAGGCAAACGTCGAAGCATCGATTGTTAATGCGTATTTGAATGAAGAGGTTGGCATGTTTTGTTCATATTATTTTGAAGACCATGTCAACACGAGGATCAGGAATGAACCACGTAACTTCGATGGTAGAGGTACGCAACAAGAAGTCGATGGCATGCTCTCTGTATTCAAGTCTAAGGGGCGACCTATAGGAAAAGCCACTGAACGATATTGGTCAACACACACAGAGGCTGAAATAGCACAAACGTACGTGTTATTGAATTGTGATGAAGTTCAGCCTTACATTGAGTAAGTATTTCATATATTTATCATCTAATTAAATAGCACTAAACGTGCGTCATTTATCATCTAATTGTGTTGTGAATTATTAGGATGTATACACAAGAACTACGACATGCATATCAAAACATCTCAGATAGAGACATAGATACTAGTCTTCAACGTCAATTTGCCCGATGGTTCCAACGTTATGTGAGTATCATTAATTGAATTTTACGTGAACAAATAATTGTTTTGATTAATGTTAATTTTAACTGTACGTATAGGGACAATCACACGATTTTCAGAGCCGGTTCTTACAGGATCTCAGCAAAGGACCACTACGGCGTGTGAGGACTTACAACGGCTATATTGTGAAAGGCTACAGGTTTCATACATTAGAGTATGCATCAACAAGAACGACTAACAACAGTGGTGTTTGTCTTAGGGGTGCGAATTACAATGCAGATGCAAGTCGTTGAAATTGAATATCCGGGATATCCAGTGAAAACCGTAATGTTGTTCAAGTGCCATTGGTTTGACACATTCCCTTTAGGAACCAAAATTCATCCGGAGTACAAGCTTGTGGATGTTAATTCGAAAAGGAAGTATAGCGGGGATGATCCGTTTGTATTTGCCTCTCAGGTATCTCAAGTCTACTACTGCACGTATCCAGGAGTTGGAAAACGTAATAGATCAGAATGGCACGCTGTTTGCAAAGTGAAGGCAAGGTCAATGGTGGAGGTCCTCCAAAGGAAAACAACGATGAAGATGAACCTCAGTTTCAAATGGAACAAATAGAGAATCAAACTGAAGTGTTTGCGGGAGATTTTAATCTTTCGGTAGACTTGACGGCTGCAAATCCACAATTGATTGTTATTGAAAACGATAGTGGACATGAGGAGGAGGATGAACATGACGAGGGGGAGGATGAAGAAGATGAGGATGAAGAAGATGAGGAGGAAGAGGAAGATGTGGCAAATAATGAAAATGAAGACGAAGATGAAGATGAATATTAAATTAATGTAACCTAGCTATTTTATTTTGTACAATTTATAAGATTTCATTATTTATCATTTGGTTATAACTTATAATTTAATTATTTATCATTTGGTTATTTTATTAATTAACTTATAATTTAATTATTTATCATTTGGTTATAAAAATCCAATGGCGACGGAACATATCCGTCGCCATTTCCGTCGCTAACGGCAACGAGCCAAAGCCGACCGAAATATCCGTCGCCATTTCCGTCGCTAACGGCAACGAGCCAAAGCCGACCGAAATATCCGTCGCCATTTCCGTCGCCATTTCCGAATATAAATGTAACTTTCTCTCATTTCACGCGTATTTTCCATCCCCCTCTCTATGTCTCTCCTTCTCCCTCTCCCTCTCCTCCTCCCCCACTCCGACCGTCTCCTCCGCCACTCCGACCGGCTCTCTCTATGTCTCTCCCTCTCCCCCACTCCGACCGTCTCCTCCGCCACATGCTGCCCCTTGCCCACGTTCGCAGCGGCGCCACCCCCTTCTCCGGCCGTCCTCGCTGCGACCGTTCGCCCATCCCCACCGTCCGCGACACCCTACCGTCCCTCCCCGCCACGCCGCCGTCCAAGTCAGGTGAGCACATCCCTTCTTTGTTTTTTTATTGTGTCCGATTTCTTTTCTAAAAAAAATTAGGGTTTTGAATTTTTTTTGTATTTGTTCGAAAATTTTATTGTGTCCGATTTCTTTTCTAAAATTTAATCTGTTTTTAAAAAAACTTTGAGGGAACGATTTAAAAAAAAATTATTCTATCCCTTGCAAACACAAATTAAAAAGAAAAAAAAGAAAAGCCTTAACAAATTTGAATTATTGATTTATTTATTGTACTCTAAATCTCTTATCTTTGAACTACCAACATTACCGAAACTATGCGAGCCTAATGAAGTTACTTGATCTCTGTTGAGGTATGTTCAATTTTTATGATAATTTAATTTATGTTTAAATATATAAAATGACAATTGAATCTTGATTCTTTGGAATTGATTTTGAAATGGCAGGGATGGAGTCGAGTCAGCGAAGGACAATTTAATATACTCCACGGTACGTATTAATATACTCACATTCTTGTTAAATTATTTCTCATATAAGTTTTTGTTAATGTTTACTATGTTGTTTTAATATTTCACAGAGATTTTTCAAGCATTCTAGTGAGGGGTATAGTTGTCATAATCAGTAGCAAAATTCTATTTGCTTCTTACTTGATCGATCCTCTGCCAATTCCGGAACACCATTCGATGCCTTAGCACGATTTTGTTTATTCTGTTGGATGTAATGTAGATTTGTGTATTGAATTATTTAAGCAATTTTGATCGTGTATTGAATTTTGATCGTGTATTGAATTTTAAGCAATTATGTAAGTAATCGGGATCGGGTCGGATCCCGATCGCAAATAATTTTTTTTTAAAATTTTTGGTACTCACCGACGGACTATTCCGTCGGTGTAGCGTCGGTAATACCGACGGGCGAGCCGACGGAATTCCATTTTTTTAAAAAACATTTAATACTTACCGACGGAAAATTCCGTCGGTAAATTAAAATAATAAAATTTAAGTCCAAAATATACCGACGGATCTACCGACGAAAAATTGATTTGGGATCCGTCGGTAAAGGCGACCCGGTTTGAAAACTTGGTTTGAAAACGGGTTGGCTTGACTGCCGACGAAATTAAATCCGTCGGTATAGGCGACCCGGTTTGAAAACGGGTTGGTTCGAATCTGTCGGGATTCCGTCGGCATATACCGACGGACGCATATTTTCCGTCGGTAACCACTACCGACCAATTCATTGACGACGGATAAAATCCGTCGGTAAGAGCCAATACCGACTGAATATCCGTCGGTATAACACCTCTTTTTTGTAGTGTGGGTGGACATTCGGTTGGTTCGATTTTGGATTTTTATCAATCGAACTGAAATAATTGAAATTTAAAAAATGAAACTGAAATCGAATTGAATTCGGTTGGTTCTATTTAAATCGAAAATTCTTGCATAAAATATTATTTTTCAAAAATTAATCATTTTTCAAGGATACAAGTTCAAAAGTTCACAATCTAAATTAAGAAGTTCGATCAAGTTTCAATTACAAACAATACAAATCTCACAAAAAAAAAAACTAACTGTTTGGTTGCATTTCCCACAATAAAATCCATCTTCACAGGAGATAATTACTCCCTTTGTCCCGTTATTAATTGAACACTTACTATTTGCACGAGTTTTAATGTGAGAATTATTTATTGATATTAAAGGTGATAAAATGACTTTTTAGGAGGGATATAAAGGAGTAAAAAACTAATTTTTCCAAATAAAGAAGAGACTTTCTATATGTAGTCAGAGTGTCTATAACTACCGTAGTTAGTTAATTTTGAACCATTCAAATTCAAAGACTTAAACTTGATAACATATACTCCCTCCGTCCGCCTATAAGTTTTCCATTTTACTATTTTTGTCCGTCCGCCTATAAGCTTCTCATACCTTTTTTGGTAAGTAATTTTTCTTACACTTCACTTTATATCTTACTTTTTCTCTCTATTTCTCTCCTCTCTCAATCACATCACTTGTACTATATCTATTATTTAATCACTTTTTCTTAATCTTTGTGTCAAAAAGTAACGTGAAACTTATAGGCGGACGGAGGGAGTACCTTTTATAATATGTGTCGAATGTATTCATCATATGTATCGCGTGGTGTCGTACATTTTCTTTCACAATTCATCTCCTCCACTCCTTTATCTAACCTAATTTCATAACTCTCCACCGTTGTTGTAACTTTTTTTCTTCTCTCTTCCTACACTACTATACCCGATTCCATAGAAAACACAATCCCAACAAAGAAAAGGTAGAAGCCAACAAAACCAATAAGTAGATCTTAGCACTCAAGTAAACATAAAACAGAAAAAAATGCAACAGTTAAATAGAACATGGCATCCCTCACAAAAGGAGCAGGATAAATTGCAAAGAAACCGACAACAAAAGCGGGTATAAAAGTCACAGTCGAAAGAATTGCACCGAACCCAGTTCTAGGTTGTCCCCCTGTAACCACAACAACAAATGCGAAGACATCGGGATCTCCATAGACATTGAGAGCTGCAAGTGGGTGGAGAGGTTAGTCACAACTATGGAGAAGCGATCTTGGACGATTTTTACTAAGAAGTACAACTGTAGGAAATGGGAAGAGGAGTATAATTTTACAGGGATGAAGTGCCAGAAACTCTATTGTTCTTCCCTCCCCTTCTTTTCTTCGATACACATTGGAATTGTTTTGATTCGTGATTTAGAAATAAATTGATTTGTTTCTTTAATTATGATTTCTACTTGTTTAATTTGTTTATTTTAATTTATTTTAAAATTTTATTTATATTAAAGAAGGATAGTATAGTAAATAATAAAATACAATTTAAAAAATGATTTAATTAACTTTTTTTTCGACACCAATGCTGATTAAGTATTATTAGTGCAATGGCACGAGTTTATTGACAGTCATTCCACACAGTCCGGAGGATCTGTCCACCAAAGAGAGTCCCCATATGAATGGGAGGCTCAAGCTAATTCATGTGCGGCGATGTTGGCACTCCTTTTAGCGAAATGTAAAGAAGCGTTAACAATGGAATTGAGTGCAGTTTTACCAGCAATAACGAAATCACCTAGCACTGAGATTTGTGTGGTGGGGGAGTTAATGGCATCAACCACTATTTTGGCATCACTTTCAACAATTATGTTCTTCTATGCGCATGATTTGGCCCAAGTTATAGCTTCCAAAATTTCAAATGCTTCGCCTTTAGCTACTTCAATGCTCCCTTGAAGCAATGTTGTTTTTGCGCTCACAAATTGACCATTCGAGTTTCGAGCTAGCATCCCCACTCCTGTTTGACGTGAGGGCTTGAAGAATGTCGCATCCACATTGATTTTAATGAATTCCGGTGGCGGGGGGTGCCACGATTCGCATTGGTTCGTGGTTCTAGACGACAACTCTGTCCTATTTTTTCTTTGGGCTGCTCTCCATTCGACCCAGTATGCCGCTGATGATCTAACTGACTCCGTTGCTGTGCGACACTGATTGTCCCAAAGTTTGGAATTTCTTTCCTTCCAGACTTGCCATAATATCATGGCTATGTTGGTTGTGATGTATTTTAGAGGGCTACGCAAGATGTCGAACAATAACTCTATGGAGTTATTGGCTCGTCTCGATTCTTCTTCGATCTTCGAGGCGAGGCCCCTGGATCTCCAGTAGTTAACTGCAAACTCGCATTCTACGAATAAATGCGAGTTCGTCTCATTCTCCGAATTGCATAATACACATCGGCTATCCTCAGCCAATCTCTTGCGCAGAAGATTTGCGCGATTAGGGAGTACATCTCTTCCCACTCGCTAAATAAAGTCTTTAACTTTTGGTAGCGCTTCCAATTTCCATATTAGTTCCCAATCACCTTCGCACACCACTGACGAGGAAGGAAGGAGACGTGATGCACGCCTATATGCTGATCGGATAGAGTAGTGACCGCTTTTTTCATGGTGCCATATGAGTCGGTCTGTGGATTCTGCCGGAGGCAGAGCCATGTTGATGATGTTGTCGGCGTCATCTGGTAGGAGCTCTTGGATCAGGGTGCGATCCCATGATCTGGTCTCCGTGTCAATAATTGCCGAAACACTCATCTCTTCCAGACCTTCAATTCTTGGTGACCTCACCTGAAATCCGTCATTGTCGCGGATCCATGGGTCTTCCCAAATATTAACACTATTTCTGTTACTGACCTTCCAACAAATCCCATCTCGAACCAGGTTTTGAGCCGCGAATATGCTAGACCAAGTGTAACTTGGGTTCCACCCAAGTTTCGCATTGAGGAAGTCAGTGTTTGGGAAGTATTTAGCTTTCAATATTTTGCAGGCGAGGGATTCCGAATCAGTGAGAAGGCGCCAACCCATTTTTCCAAGAAGGGCCAAATTAAAGGTATGGAGATTTCGGAATCCCCTCCCTCCTTCCTCTATACTCTTGCACAAATTATCCCATTTGAGCCAATTCATTCCCTTCGCATTTCCTCGTTTACTTCCCCACCAGAATTTATTAAGCAGAATGTGTATTTCATCGAGGAGGGTCGAGGGCAGTAGGAATTTCGCCATGCAGTATGACATGATTGATTGCGCGGCTGCTTTGATCAGAACTTCCTTTCCGGCCTTTGAGAGATTCCTTTTTTGCCAACCTTGCAATTTTGTCTAGATTCGGTCTTTTATATGTTGAAAATCTCCTTTTTCTTACGCCCTATAAGAGAAGGGAGCCCCAAGTATTTCCCAGTGTTTATGGTAGTCAGTACCCCTATGGTATTTTTTTATTGTGGCCCTTCTATCTTCATTGACGTTACGACTAAAAGAAATTCCTGACTTGCTGTAGTTCACTGCCTGACCAGAAATCATTTCAAACTCATCAAGGATATGTCGTAGATGCGTCGCTTCTTCGTTGGTGGCTCTACAGAAAAGCATGATGTCATCTGCGAATAACAGGTGGGATATCTGAGGCACGTTCCTGCATATTTTCTCCCCATGTAGGCTGCCCACTTGAGTTGCATTATTTATTGTCGCGGAGAGGCCTTCTGCACATAGTATAAACAAGTAGGGGAAGAGGGGGTCCCCCTGTCTCAGGCCTCTTTGAGGGACATTGGGACCTATTAGATCGTCATTTACTTGGATCGAGTATGAAACTGATCTGACACACATTGCCATCCATTCAACCCATACATTCGAGAAACCCAATCTTCTAAGGATATTTTCAAGATACGCCCAGTCGACTCTATCATATGCCTTGCTGATATCTATTTTCAAATGTAGATCTCCGAGATTCCCTTTTCTTTTGTTCTTCATCATGTGAAGGGTTTCAAAAGCCACCAGTACGTTATCCTGGATTAATCTTCCAGAAACAAAGGCAGATTGGGCCTTGTTAATTAGGCCTGGGAGGACCTCCTTCAATCTGTTGCAAAAGACCTTGGATACTAGTTTATAAATAACATTATAGAGCGAGATTGGTCGTAGATGATCACGTACCGTTTGTGGATTTTCGATTTTGGGTAGCAGGACAATGTTTGTATTGTTGAGGTTGGGGGGCAGTGCTCTATTGTTCAGCCAGTCCATTGCATTTGTGTAAATGTTGTCCCCAACCAGACCCCAGAATTTTTTGTAGAAGGTCGGGTTGAAGCCATCAGGACCTGGGGATGTATCGTCTTTCATTTGTTGTTGGGAAATTAATCCCAATACCCAATAATAGTCCCCCAACAATGTGGTCCCCAACTCCTGTGGTCCCCAACTCCTTTGTGGGAAATTATTATGGGACCACATTCCCCATCTCCTTTGTGGGAAATTATTGGCACTTGTTGGTTATGGACCATCACGCTAGGAATCCTTTGAGACTCTCGGGAATCTTTTGAGATGCCCTAGGGATCTTTTGAGACTCTCGGGAATCCTTTGAGACTCTTTTAAAATTATCCGGATCTATTTGGGACGTAATTTAAATATGAATTATCATAAATCTAATTTCATAATTTAAACAAATTAAATCAACTAATTTATGTAATGAATGTACGGTAAAATAATTAAATCCCTAAACATGCGGAACTAAGGGATTACGTGTTTACCTTTAAATTGGAGAGATACCGCTGAGAAGAGTAACAACATCAACCCAATTTCCTTCTCAAGTATTCCCTAAGTCCTAGTCCGTTGACCCGGTGGGAGATCTCACGAACTATTAACTCTCAAGGAAGAATTAATTTTTTCTTGTTGCACACACTGTAATTTCGAAAATTACAGATCTTTTTTTTTCTTAGTCTCTAGAGTACCAATTTTTTTCTTCTCCTTTTATAAGAGAGAATCTATGTTTCGTCTCTTACAAGAAATAAAAATTGACCGGTCAATTTATCTTGGAATAATATAGAAATAATCTCTTATTTCCATATATCTTTTTCCATAAATATCTCTCTCTAATTTCTTGCAACAAAATTAATCCTTATCTTTTAATTTCCTTAATTAATAGACTTTTATTGGGCTACTTGAGGGGCCTTTAGGAGAATTAGGATTGGACCTCCCAATGGGCCCAAAAATCAATATTGAGCCACAACATTTTTCCAGCCCATTAATATTAATTCATTCCACTATAGAATTAATATTGCACTATCCATCCTAACCCATATTACGAAATATGGCTCCCGGTTATTATTTCCCGTGTTTAAGATTCAATGTCCATCAATTAATTTAAGCTACTGAATGCTTTAATTAATTAATATCTTTTATTCCTCGGAGTAAGGACAACTCAACATTATTATCATACCGGAAATAAATTCCACTGATCAGATTTGATATGATAAACCTTCTGAGCCCACCAAGGGGACATAATCAACTTGACACTCCAAGACACGATTCTCTGTATTAATTTTGGCAATCTGTCCTGAAATTAATAATATTGCCCAAAATACAAAGTATTGAATCAAATTGATTCTTTACCCATAATAAATCAAAGCAATACTTCTTAACTACAGACAATCCCATTTAAGTGACAGAGATTAAGAAATCAACAACCACTGATGTCTAATTCTTCATTCCTTAAGTCAGTCTAGAAGAATTACCTCTCTGTAGGTCCTATTCAGCACATCATAATGCACTAGTGTAATCTCTTGGTCAAGATAAACCAATCCGAGCCTTACACCTCAACTTCTACCAATGGATTGTTCAATTCCATCTAAGTTGTGAATCAATTGTACTTATATACAAGGAACTGACAATGTGATCTTCTACACACCACATTGTCTACAATGTAAAATACATCTGAGCGTTTATGCAATAAATAATTAACATTCATTATATTTAAAGCAACCAGTGATAAAAATATTATTCTCATTTATAAGTGCAAGAATCAGTTTGTATACATAAGTAGCACTAAAAGCATACTTGCCAGTATAACCCTAACAATCTCCCACTTATACTCAAAGTCTGCTTTTAAGTATACTACAGCACGTCCATGTTCTACATGTCCTATTAAATTCTCCCACTTATACTCAAAGCAGCTTGGCAACGCACTTGACCCCCATTCCTTCCACATGTCTCTCGAATGTACTCTGAGGCAGACCCTTTGTGAAAGGATCAGCTAGGTTGTCTTCCGATGCGATCTTTGCCACCACTATGTCTCATCTCTTAACGATTTCTCGTATAAGATGGTATTTCCTTTCAATGTGTTTGCTTGCCTTGTGGGCTCTTGGTTCCCTTGAATTTGCAACTGCTCCAGCATTATCGCAATAAATAGTGATACTGCTGGGCAAATTCGGAATCACATCCAAGTCCACTAAGAAGTTCTTAAGCCAAACCGCTTCTTTCGCTGCTTCACAAGCAGCTACATATTCGGCTTCCATGGTAGAATCAGCGATGCATTTCTGCTTCACACTTCTCCATGTCATGGCTCCACCCCCCAAACAAAACACACTACCCGAGGTAGATTTTCTAGAATCCATGTCTGATTGGAAATCTGAGTCC
The DNA here is from genome assembly GCA_963675135.1 of Galeopsis tetrahit. Lineage (NCBI taxonomy): Eukaryota > Viridiplantae > Streptophyta > Magnoliopsida > Lamiales > Lamiaceae > Galeopsis > Galeopsis tetrahit. Next base: position 65,151,179 of record OY776120.1, on the reverse strand, counting down.
GTATAACCCACAGGGAACAGACTGTCTGACTGATAAACTAACATTCTATCTCGAGTTCTTTTTAGATACTTGAGAATGTTTTTAACTGCAGTCCAATGTTCTTTCCCTGGGTTACTTTGATATCTTGCTACCATGCCTACAACAAAACAAATATCTGGTCTCGTGCACAACATTGCATACATGAGGCTTCCAACTGCCGACGCATATGGATTGTTTCTCATCTCATCCATCTCCTTTTGTGTCTTAGGACACATCTCTTTAGATAGATGAATTCCATGTCTGAAAGGAACAAATCCTTTCTTGGAATTTTGCATGCTGAATCGTTTCAAAATAGTGTCTATGTATGAGGTTTGGGATAAGCATATCATCCTTTTCTGGCGATCTCGAGTAATCTTAATCCCAAGGATGTGACCAGCTTCTCCTAAATCCTTCATATCAAACTGTTTTGACAACCATACCCTCACGTCTGTCAACACATTTTTATTGTTTCCAATAAGCAGAATGTCGTCTACGTATAATACTAAGAATACCAAGGCAGTTCCGATACACTTCTTATAGACACAACTCTCAAACTCAGTTTGATCAAATCCATAGGATTGTATCACCTGATCAAAACATTGATTCCAAGCTCGCGATGCTTGCTTAAGTCCATATATTGATATTTTAAGCTTGCATACAAGATTCTCTTGGCCTTTTTCAATGAAGCCTTCGGGTTGGCGCATGTAGATTTCTTGTTCAAAACTTCCATTTAGGAAAGCTGTCTTGACATCCATTTGCCAGATCTCAAAGTCTAGGTGAGCTGCAATCGACAAGAGAATACGGATAGACTTAAGCATAGCTACAAGCGAAAAGGTCTCCTCATAATCGATTCCCTCTTTTTGAGTATATCCTTTTGCCACTAGTCTAGCTTTGAAGGTTTCAACCTTCCCATCTGATCCTTTTTTTCTCTTGTAGACCCACTTGCATCCAATAAGCTTTATGCCTTTGGGTGGTTCCACAAGCTCCCACACTTTGTTATGATCCATAGACCCCATTTCCGCTTCCATTGCAGCTTGCCAAGAATCTGCATCCTTATCTTGGATTGCCTCATCGTACGTCCAGGGGTCAGATTCATCCTCTCCGGGGACCAAGTCCGAAGACTCTCCCACGAACATGAATCGCTCAGGTTGTCTCACAACCCTCCCACTACGACGAGGTTCCGGTTGTGTTTGTGTATCTCTTGGTACATCTACTTGTACACTTGGTATAGGAGTTGGCCCTCTTAATTCTTTTAAGGTAATCTCACTCTTGGGCTTTCTATTACTCATATAGTTTTCTTCCAAGAATCTAGAATGTGTGCTTATCACAATTCACTGATCCTTTGGACTATAGAATAAACCCCCTTTCGTTCCTCTAGGATATCCTACAAACAGCCTTAATTCTGAACGAGGGTCTAACTTTCCAGCTTCTTTGTCCAACACGTATGCAGGACACCCCCAAATTCTTATGTGTTTTAGACTAGGCTTTCGCCCGGTCCACAATTCAGTAGGGGTTTTAGGAACTGATTTGGAAGGTACCAAATTCAGAATGTAAGTCGCTGTTTCCAAGGCATAACCCCAAAACGACTTAGGTAAATCTGAATAACTCATCATAGATCTGACCATCTCTAAAAGAGTTCGATTTCTTCGCTCTACAACCCCATTTTGTTGGGGGGTTCCGGGTGCAGTTAATTGGGATACAATCCCTTCACCTGATAAGTAGCCCAAAAAATTCATTGCTGAGGTATTTGCCTCCACGATCTGATCGTAGAAACTTGATACTCTTTTCCCTATGCTTTTCTGCTTCAGCCTTAAACTCTTTGAATTTATCAAAGGTCTCAGACTTATGCCGCATTAGATAGATGTATCCATATCTTGAGTAATCATCGATAAAAGTAACGAAATACTCAAAACCACATTTTGCTTGAATTGACATTGGTCCACATACATCAGTATGAACGAGTTCCAACACTTCACTAGCTCTATTCCCCTTTGCCCCAAAAGCTCTTTTGGTCATTTTACCCTCTAAACATGATTCGTAGGTTGGAAACGGCTCAACCTAGAGTGATTCCAACGAGCCGTCGTTCACCAACCTTTGAATCCTTCTTAGATTAATATGACCAAGTCTAAGATGCCACATAAGTGTTTCGTTCATGTCTGAAGAATGCTTTCTTTTCTTATAAATAGTCGATGTGTTATACGATTCATTTTTGTGTGGAATGTGCACAATTAATAGTATAAAGATTATTCACCAATGCTCCCGAACAGATAATCTCGTCATTACGACAAATAACGACATTATTATTAAAAGAAACTGAATATCCATCCAAAAATAGTTTAGAAACTGAAATAAAATTCTTTCTAAAACTCGGAACATAAAGAACGTCTTTTAAAACTAAAATTCTATCACTAAAAGATAGTTGCACATCTCCCACTGCAACAGCCGCCAAATTCGTAGCATTGCCCATGGTGATGATGATCTCACTCCCACTAAGTTGTCGGGTTAGCTTGAACCCCTGAAAATTGAAACAAACATGATCAGTGGCTCCCGTATCCACCACCCACGAATGGGAAGAATACACCGCTAAACAAGTTTCAATTACTAGTGCGTGAGAATTACCTTGCTTACCAGCCTTCTTAGGCTTGGTACAGGCTGACTTCCAATGTCCTTTCAGGCCGCAACTAAAGCACTTTCCCTTAGTGGTCTTTTTCTTGACACCTCCCTCAATTGATATCTTTTTCTTATTATTAGCTTGTTTTTGGCCATTTGCCTTCTTCTTCTTCTTTCCACCTTTCGGTGTAGAATTAGAAGATGGACCATTTGCCAACATTGTCGTATGCTCGTTCCTTGGTACCATTAACATCTCAGCCGAAACTAAAGCTTGCAAGAGCTGAGCCAACGTATACTCTTGATCATTCATCGTATAGTTCAGTTGGAACTGCTCAAAACTTTTCGGTAGAGAATGGAGTATGAAATCGATCTGCGTTTCCGCATCGAATTCAGCACCAAGAATCTCAAGTTTGTTAAGGAAACCCATCATTTTAAGAACGTGATCCCTCACAGGCGTTCCCTCGACCATTTTCTGTGATAACATATCTCTCATGGTCATTTGTCTAGCCGTACGATTCTGATGAGCAAAAAGTTCCTTAAGGTTCATCATAATAGCTGAAGCAGATTCCATGTTGTGGTGTTGGTGTTGCAACACATCTGACATTGAAGCCAAGATGGTACACCTAGCCATTTCATCGGATCTCATCGACTCCTTATGATATTCCTTTTCTTCTTGGTTCGTCTCATCCGTAGGGGCAGGGGGTTTAGGTTCATCAAGGACCCACTTATGCTGTTGTGGAGTCAAGACTATAAATAAATGTCTTTTCCAATCCACATAATTCTCTCCTTCCAATTTATTTTCTTTAAGTATACTAAACAATGGGTTAAAAGGAGACGACATGCTGAACTGAGAATAAAATATACAATTTGTATTAATATCCTATTAACACAAAAATTATCACATAATTTGATCACATGTACTATATCAAAAACCTCAAAAACCGATATAAACATGCATCAGCCAACATCTTAAAACCAATTTAAGCAAGTCACGATGAGTGTGAACGTTTACTCAAATACATTTAAGCAGGTTACAAACAAAGCAGTTACAAACCTTTAATTCAAAATTAATAGTTGGCTTTAACCTGGCCATATAAAATTGACAGGGACTCCGATGGGAAGTTAATATATCAATTTTATACCTAAGTAATAACCATAATTAAATACAGGACTATTATTTCGTTTTGAATAAGCCACTCGATGGGAGGGTCATACCGCCACTAGTAATAATCCACAATCATCCTTAAAGGAATTTATTCATGTGAACTTATCCTTTGGCCTATCCGATAGGGAGAGAGACGCTTGCCAATGCGTAGCCAAAAAACTTCACAAATAAATAAATTATGGAGGCCATTTAATCAATTTATTATCTTAAATAAATTTAATTAAAAAAACATACTTAGTAATTTTTAAACTTGAGGTTTTTCACGAATCCTCATGCAAAATTAACAAATAATCATAGCATAATAACAAAACAAAATTAAACACAAATTAGGCAAACACGTCCAATTATCATGGTTTAATTTTCTTGTTTTGAAGAAACAAGAAATTCGTACTCCCACGGCCGCAACAAAAAAAATCACGCCACGCTCACAACCGGCCCGTGTGGCTTGGTCGTCCAGGTGCGCCTCTGATTCTTTAATCCGTCCAACGGTCTTCGTCTTTGATTCGTTACAATTTATTTACAAAAAATAAATCTAACATCTAGACTAGTCTATTACAAATTAAATAATCTAATCTACCCGTGGATTTTCTCACGGGAAAAACAAATCTGACCGAATCAGATTAAAAACCACATTCAAACAACATAAATTAAAACATACATTAAAACCATGATAATTGGATACCTGCAAAAAAGATCTAACAATTCTACCATCCAAATATCAATTTAATGTAAATAGATTTAAATTCTAATTTAAATTACAGAGCCCAAAACCTTGGCTCGGATACCATCTGTTGGGAAATTAATCCCAATACCCAATAATAGTCCCCCAACAATATGGTCCCCAACTCCTGTGGTCCCCAACTCCTTTGTGGGAAATTATTATGGGACCACATTCCCCATCTCCTTTGTGGGAAATTATTGGCACTTGTTGGTTATGGACCATCACGCTAGGAATCCTTTGAGACTCTCGGGAATCTTTTGAGATGCCCTAGGCATCTTTTGAGACTCTCGGGAATCCTTTGAGACTCTTTTAAAATTATCCGGATCTATTTGGGACGTAATTTAAATATGAATTATCATAAATCTAATTTCATAATTTAAACAAATTAAATCAACTAATTTATGTAATGAATGTACGGTAAAATAATTAAATCCCTAAACATGCGGAACTAAGGGATTACGTGTTTACCTTTAAATCGGAGAGATACCGTTGAGAAGAGTAACAACTTCAACCCAATTGCCTTCTCAAGTATTCCCTAAGTCCTAGTCCGTTGACCCGGTGGGAGATCTCACGAACTATTAACTCTCAAGGAAGAATTAATTTTTTCTTGTTGCACACACTGTAATTTCGAAAATTACAGATCTTTTTTTTTTCTTAGTCTCTAGAGTACCAATTTTTTTCTTCTCCTTTTATAAGAGAGAATCTATGTTTCGTCTCTTACAAGAAATAAAAATTGACCGGTCAATTTATCTTGGAATAATATAGAAATAATCTCTTATTTCCATATATCTTTTTCCATAAATATCTCTCTCTAATTTCTTGCAACAAAATTAATCCTTATCTTTTAATTTCCTTAATTAATAGACTTTTATTGGGCTACTTGAGGGGCCTTTAGGAGAATTAGGATTGGACCTCCCAATGGGCCCAAAAATCAATATTGAGCCACAACATTTTTTCAGCCCATTAATATTAATTCATTCCACTATAGAATTAATATTGCACTATCCATCCTAACCCATATTACGAAATATGGCTCCCGGTTATTATTTCCCGTGTTTAAGATTCAATGTCCATCAATTAATTTAAGCTACTGAATGCTTTAATTAATTAATATCTTTTATTCCTCGGAGTAAGGACAGCTCAACATTATTATCATACCGGAAATAAATTCCACTGATCAGATTTGATATGATAAACCTTCTGAGCCCACCAAGGGGACATAATCAACTTGACACTCCAAGACACGATTCTCTGTATTAATTTTGGCAATCTGTCCTGAAATTAATAATATTGCCCAAAATACAAAGTATTGAATCAAATTGATTCTTTACCCATAATAAATCAAAGCAATACTTCTTAACTACAGACAATCCCATTTAAGTGACAGAGATTAAGAAATCAACAACCACTGAGGTCTAATTCTTCATTCCTTAAGTCAGTCTAGAAGAATTACCTCTCTGTAGGTCCTATTCAGCACATCATAATGCACTAGTGTAATCTCTTGGTCAAGATAAACCAATCCGAGCCTTACACCTCAACTTCTACCAATGGATTGTTCAATTCCATCTAAGTTGTGAATCAATTGTACTTATATACAAGGAACTAACAATGTGATCTTCTGTGATCTTCTACACACCACATTGTCTACAATGTAAAATACATCTGAGCGTTTATGCAATAAATAATTAACATTAATTATATTTAAAGCAACCAGTGATAAAAATATTATTCTCATTTATAAGTGCAAGAATCAGTTTGTATACATAAGTAGCACTAAAAGCATACTTGCCAGTATAACCCTAACATTTGTTTCATTGCCACATCAAACTCCTTCTTTGCAAATGGTTTCGTGAGGCTTTGATTATGTTCATCCGAGAGCATGGGCTGAATAGGTTCAAGGAACTCAGTATCGTCGCCTATGTTCTGGTTGGCCTAAATAACGTTGTGAAATAATCTTGCACTAGGGAGCATATGCCTTCTTGAGATTCAATCCATTGTCCGGTGTCGTCCTGAAGCTTGACGATCTTTTTCCTCTTTTTTCTCATGGAGGCAGTTTGATGGAAAATCCGTGTATTTAAGTCACCTTCCTTGAGCCAATGAGTTTTGGCCCTCTATCTCCAGAAAGTTTCTTCATGTTATAGGATGGAGCCTAATTCGCCTCTAGTTGTTTCATAAGCAGCAATTCCCGCCAAGCTTATGTCCCCCTGAAGTGTGCTATAAAGCTATTCTATTTGAAAGTGTGCTATAAAGTGTTTAAGTAAAAATAGATTAATGATGCATTGAATGTTGAGAAAAATAGAGCAACAATGACTCTAACAGAATATCAGAAATAAAGACACACAACAGAAGACTTGAAACACTAAAAACAATGCGATACAATGGAAATATTTTTCACATAGATTTTGTAAATAAAAATCTATGCTTAGCCTTATGGCGAAAATCAATACTTATCTTCAAGTACAAATGTTGTGTGAAATGTTACAACAATAACTTTCACAACTGAAAGTATGAAACTACAATCGAGGCAGGTGCCTTGATCTAAAAATGGACTAAGTGTATAAATTACACACTGCCGAAATACTAGTCCTATCTATGATTACACTCTCAATAGATAAAGAAAAGCGCACAGTCATACGGGTGGGATACTTCGTATGAACTAAAATGTATAACTACTGGACACAATTCCTAACAGGGATGAACACTCAGTCTAGGAGATTGATCGAATAGAATACACTGAATTATGGAGCCATCCTTCGGTATTTATAGAGTGGGATACGAATTCTAGAGGCTTCCATCTTGAGATCCTATTTTTTAGGAACTCAACTTCCATGATCTTTCTAGATCCATCTTACATGTTCCAGGTCGATCTATAATGTTCTAGGCTGCTCTAGCACGTTCTGCAATGTTCTGGAATCTTCCAGGTTCCAGATCCTTGTAGAAGCTTCTAGATCCTGCCAGAATGCGATAACATTTAGCTCAACATTTAATGCAATATTTCAGAAATGACTTAGAAAAAATCTCAGAAGGTCAAATTAAGATGTTGCTGAGAATGTTGATACATTTAAGAATTCACAACATCTACAATGTCCCCCAATTTGACCTTTCGACTACAACACACCTGATGCACATATATTTCTATACATACTCAGTTTTATGTATTCAGTTGAGGTTAACATCATTGCTAAATACTAGTCAAGACAATACATGTTGTAATCGTTGGATCAAATCGAACGAAGATCAAGGATAATCTTACAATGATCAGTGTTATAAGATCAAGATAATTTTACCCAAAACAGAACAAGTATAAACAGTATACTTATTCACAACATAAGTAATTTACTAAAATCATAAGTTAGGTTTGGAAGAAATAACTTAAGATTTAAGTAAGACACAAACGAACATAAATCAGAGAAAAAAATAAAATGAAATACAAAAGAACTACTAACAATCTAAACAGACCTAAAAACAAGACTTATATTATCAATATGCAGTAGGCATATGATAATTTTGAAAGATGTATACTTCAAATCTATTAAGGCAAACCAGTTTAGGTAGTAAGCAAAAAAGAAGTGTACTCCTTGTCTATTCTTAAAAGCAAACAATTTAAACAAATTGAATAATAAGGCCTAATTGAACAAGATAAACAACCTGCAGTAAACACATAATAACCTGCAAACATATTAAGCAAAAAGCAGTAAACAGATATCATCAAATGCAAACCGAATTAAGCAAGCTGTATATCAAGCATAAGCAAAAACAAACATCCTAGCATCTAGAAATGAATAACAATTGTATCAGAATTTACTTATTCATCAAGTACAGAGATTGAAACTGAAAAATGGCATAAATTGCTGAGGTAACAGCTGCAGCATCAGATTCCTGCACAGTTGCCATTTTGAATTCAGATCTCCCCCTGTCTTGTAGCATCTTCATGTTCATCAATGGAGAGCACCATATAAAGTCTCCAAGTCATCAACATCCTCCTCATCAGCTTCTTCAACATAGAATCTTGCAAAGTGGGAAACTATGTTGTTTTCTCCACTTCCAACATCAACATCAGGTCCACCAGCAGGAACATTTTCACCATTCAGTTCTTCAATCACAACTTCAGAATTAGGTTGTGAATGTGATGGTGGTGGCACTTCTCCTCCTGTTGGAGTTGAAAGCATCTTTGTCCATTTGTCCTTCAGGAACTGAAGCTCATCTATGGATTCCTGTAGATATTGAAGCTGTGACAGTATAAAGGCTGGAGAAACAGACTTTGTACCAGAAAAATTGACACCAATGTTGTCAGCATTTGGTGCTGCATTCCTCTGTTTTAGTCTGGAAGGGCCTGGTTGTGCAGAGGTATATGGTATCTTATGACTGTGAGTACCAGGAGCATCTAGGGGCAAGTCAATCACTCTGTCCCCAATCAATAAGGCAGGAGCAATAGCCAGCAGTGGCACTCTCCCCCTCAAAACATCAGTCTTCTTTGTAGTGAAGCCATGGTGCTTCAGATAGTTAGAAATCAAGACTGGATAGGGCAGATTACATTTCCCAAAAGTTTTCCCAGTAAACTTTCTCATATGGTGAAAGATGGTGAGGCCTAGATTAAACTTCTTAAGTATGGAAATTCTATACATAAGAATGGCTTGATCTATAATGATTTTAGTGGTGTTGGTAGTGGGGATCCAGTTATAAATGATAAGTTTATAAAGAACAGAATGTAGGGAGGTTAAGTGTTTGGCAAGCATCTTCCTAGTCCACTTAGTTTTTCTACCCCTTGTGATTGCAGTAATCACCACATCCATGTCTGGATCATCATCTTCATCAACATTAGGGGTGTGCAAGAACTCATTAATTAGTTCTGGAGTGAATGACACATCCCTCCCCCTAAAATTCACAGTTCCATAACATCTAGAACTTCTCCTACTAGTGCTTTTCTTCATACATGCATAGAACTCATATGACCAATTTGTAAGAAAAGCTTCACCAAATGTAACAACATTTAACAAGTTTCTATCCTCTAAAAACTTGACCATCCCCTTACTATCAAAGTCAGGCACATTAATTCTCTTCTCAATCAATAATTTCCTCTTAGAGTAAATTTCTAGCCTTTTCTCTAAATAATCAGAGGGATCAGATATACCTTCATCTTCCTCAGAAGGTAGTTCCTCATCAGGGTCAGAACCTCCTTCATGTTCAGAACTTTTGGACGAGCTCTTTGCCTTAGAAGATGAGCTGTCTCCTCTCCCATCATCATCAGGTTCGAGTGTGGAGTCTTTTACAGCAACAAAGGTATTAACATTCTTCTTAAGAGACTGTTGAATATCTCTTAGGCAAACATCAAAACCAGAATCAGAATCTGATTCAGCAGGTTCTTCCTCAGGGATCATCTTAGCCTTCCCTTTTTCTTTGGGTTCAGCAACAACCTTCTTCTTTTTAGCTTTCTCGGCAACAACGGCTTCAGGTTCTTCCTCGGATTCAGTGAACACCTGGATGGGTTCATCAGCATCGTTTCCAACCTTTTTCTTCTTCCTCATGGATTCAGAATAATCTACTCGAGTAAACACTCGGTTCGACCTCCTCCTTTGGACAGGGCTTCTTCTTCTTTTGCCTTTCTACACCGTTTTCTTAAGAGGAACAGAGGCAGACTCATCAGAAACAGAGATAGAAGAGTTTGTACCACTTTCAGAAGCCTGAGCGTCCTCCATTTCAACATCCTCAGAATCGGATGCAGCAATAACTTCTCCTTCACCAACGGCCTCAGCATTCTCTTCCGTTGAAAGGGGATCAATAGGGTTCGGTGATTTGGGGCTTTTTGATGTAGTGGTCGTTTGAGCAGTTTGTTCAGCAAGATAGCTTGAGATATCCACCGTGACATCTCCAAATGTCATCACAGGCAGATGGCTAGTGGCTCGTAGAGTGTCGGACACTTCTTCAACAACCCTAGTTAGTTGTTCGACAGTTGATTCTTGAGGAATGTGGGTAGTTTGCGGAGTGGCTTGTTGAGTAGGAGTGGTTTGGGTTGTTGATGGGGTTGCAAAGACAATAGAGTCAGCATTTGGGGAGTTTGATTGTTGCGAAGCCATGGAAGCAAGAAGTTGGAGAGAGTTTTGGGCAGTTTATGCGGTAGGTTCAGAAGCAGAGTGAGAGTGAGATTGAGGGTGGTTTCCAGCCATTTAAGGAACGGTTTGGATTTCGAGGCAAGGTGGGAGAGTGTATACAACAATTTGAGAAATACACGGCCAAGGAATCAGTTTCTGCAAATGTAGTACTCAACAAAACTCGACAAAAACACTTAGCAAAAATAAATCACAATTAATTGAGTTTTATAGAGAGAACGTGTTGGTCCTGAAAGGAGTATATAACAAGTGTATTGGGGGGGGGGGGAGGGAATACACTTGTATGCAAATCTTTTTCAAACTAAACCAAGTATGACTTCAGCAAGATTGTCCTGGACAACTCTGCTGAGATGTATAACTTCTTAAAGATAACCAATCTACTAAGTACTATTGAGTACTTAGTTGAAGGACTATCTAAGTGAGTTATATGTGCGGAATTAATGGTTGGCCCTTTAGTTTAAACTCCTTTGAATTTCTGAAATCTCCTTAACAGTTTATCCAGTTCAGGGAACTTGTCCAAATCTTATTTTTGCACAGTTTAGAATATATGTCTTTGAAAGTCCAGTTTGTGTGCAGTGTTGAATGAATGTAAATACTTGAAAGTAAATCAACACAAGAGTTTATAGTGGTTCAGAGACTCAAGCTCCTACATCCACTTTCCCTGATTTAACAGGATAATTCCTTCACTCTTGGAATTAACTTGTTTTATAGTGCCAAGGTGCACTTGATCAACCACACCACTCCTTGGTGCCTTGATCCCTAGGATGTCAAGAGTCCTAGTACCCTTTCTCAACTCAGAACTGAACTGTTCTTCTCTCAACAGTCAGCTCCTTCCACTTCTACTACTACAACCTTCTAACTTTCTCTCTTGAAAGATATAAGGGTTGAGTTTTGGTTCCAACTAATGAGATATCCTTTACAATGAGGTTCACTGTATAAGGATAGGATATCTCTCTAAGCTTTGTATGAATATACAATGAGGTTCATCTTAGGATGAAGTGTTTGAAGACTAAGATAGTCTCTTTGAGAACTTTGAAGCTTCAGAATAGTTTGATAGTTGGATGTTGTTGAGATGCTTCAAATGGTCTCCACACTTCTGTATTTATAGACAAATTTGAGGATTTGCCCGTTGGAGAGGCAACCTCAAATGTCTATAAATGTCTTCCTTGAACTCTGCAACTGGAAGACAGATTCTTGATAGTAACATGTCCTTAGTTTGGGAAATAAACGAATGTAATTGTTTTGTCTTCACTTTGCAGCACTTTTCCCAATGTCTGACTTCAAGATTCCCTTGGTCAAACATGAACATCTCTTCTTATCAATGATCCTGAGATAAGGACAACATTCCTTATCACTAGGACAATTCTGCTTATCAACTTCAGCAGATTCTGCTTATCAGTAGTGTTGGCTCTTGGCTCTTCAGATGACTTGGCTCTTTCCCTTTGCATGGATGTCTTCATGCATGACTCTTGATGATATTTCAGCATTTGTGATTTGATTCAGTAGCATTGATCATTTCAGCATAGTTGTCCTTGAAACTGTTATGGTTCATGTATGCTGAGACAACTCTGCTTGGAAAAACCTTCTGATCTTGTATGCTTCAGTAGACTAGGTCTAGATGATGCATTTAACTCATATGATCAATCAAAAGGTTGTTCTCAAATTGATTAGTCTTGATCAGCACATCTGTCCATCAGCAGACTTGGGATAAGCTTGATTTGGAGCCTTGAGGGGATATGATTCTTGTAGTCTTCTAAGCATATGTTCCCCCTCAACTAGTGCATCTATTTTTCTAAGAGCTGCCTAACATATCAGCTTCTCAACTAGTCTTAATCTACATGTTCCAACATTCCTGAAACATGTTCATGTAATCTGACTTATCTAATTGGAACATCTTCTAAGAACTAGCACTAGTACTAGTATTGTCACAAAAGATTGTAAGTATACCATTTTCAATGCCATAGTCATGGAACATCTTACTCAACCACAAGAGTTGTGTGCAACACCTTCCTGTAGCTATGTACTCTGAATCAGCTGTGGATTGTGAAACACAATTTTTATTCTTGTTGTGCCATGATACAAGATTGTTCCCCATGTAGAAACATCCTCCACTCGTACTTTTTCTATCATCTATATCTCCAGCCCAATCAGCATCACTGTAGCCTATCAAAATGTTGTTGGTGTCCTTAGTGTACCAAATCCCAAGTTCACTTGTACCTGCAATATACTTAATAATCCTTTTCACTGCATTCAGGTGAGATTCCTTTGGATTAGTTTGGTACCTAGCACAAACACACACATTGTACATAATATCTGGTCTACTAGAGGTTAGATAAAGTAAACTACCTATCATGGATTTATAAAGTGTTGGATCACCATCTTTTCAAGCATTATCTTTGCAAATTGTCAAAGTAGATCCCGTAGGAGTTTTCATCGTTTTTGAATTCTCAAGACCAAATCTTTTGACCAAGTTCTTAGTATACTTACTCTAGAAGAAGAAAATACCATCATTACATTATTTGATTTGAAGACCTAAAAAGTAATTCAAGTCTCCAACCATACTCATTTCAAATGCTGCAGTCATTGCCTCAACAAATTTGCTTAACATTTTATCACAAGTAGAACCAAACACAATGTCATCAACATATATTTGAGCAATAAGTGTATCTTCTTCAGTGTGCTTAATGAACAAAGTTCTATCGGCCTCTCCTATAATAAAACCATATTCCAGAAGAAAGTCAGTAAGCCTAGCTACCATACCATGCTCTAGGAGCTTGTTTAAGACCATACAAAGCTTTCTTAAGTTTATATACATGATCAGGATATTGTGGATCTTCAAATCCTTTAGGTTGTTCAACATATTCTTCTTCATTCAAAATGTCATTTAGAAATGTAGCTTTTACATCCATTTGATGAAGTTTAATATCAATAAAACATGCAATAGCTAGCAATAATCTAATAGATTCTATCCTAGCAATAGGTGCAAAAGTTTCATCAAAATCAACACCTTCAACTTGGGTGTAACCTTGTGCTACTAACCTAGCTTTGTTCCTAACAATGTTACCAGATTCGTTAGTTTTATTCTTGAAGATCCACTTTGTTCCAATGACATTAGTATGACTAGGTCTTGGAACAAGTGTTCATACTTCATTTCTTTCAAACTGACCAAGTTCTTCATGCATAACATTAATCCAATTTTCATCAGTTAATGCTTCATTAGCATTCTTAGGTTCAATTTCAGATAAATAGCACTCATCATTTACAACATTACACATAGAAGACATGTATATTGTTCTTACCACATCTACCTTATATGATCTTACTCTTCCTCTTGTTTGCACTCCAACTGTAGCATCATCTATGATTTGGTCAGAAGGATGACTTTTCCCATTCTTGAAGAAGTATTCGTTTTGGGAACATACTGATCATTCTGTGAGATTACAACTGACTGTTCTGTAGATGTTAACCCAGATGTGTTAGCATTCGGTGCAACATTTTCAGACTCTAGTGTATTCTCAGAATTGTACAACATTAACAGATTCTTGAACCGTGTTAGTTCTAAGGTTATAAACTCTATAAGCTTTACTATTTCTAGAATAGCCTAAAAAGAAACCCTTATCACTTTTAGAATCAAACTTATGAAGTTGATCCCTATCATTCAAAATATAACACACACAACCGAATACATGAAAATATTTCACATTTAGTTTTCTGTTGCTCAAAATCTCATAAGGTGTTTGATTAGTGCCAAATCGAATATAAACTCTATTAATGATATGGCATGCAGTATTCAATGCTTCTCCCCAAAATTTCTTAGCAAGACTTTTGGATGTAAGCATAACTCTTGCCATTTTTTGTAAAGTTCTATTCTTTCTTTCAGCAATTCCATTTTGTTGTGGAGTTTTAGGAGATGTATATTCTTGTAAAATACCATTTTTATCACAAAAATCATTAAACATGCTGTTTTCAAATTCCCTACCATGAACAGTTCTAATACGGCTAAGTCTCAAGTTATACACATTTTTGAACCTCTTATAAAGAATTTTAAATGCAACAAAAGTTTCAGATTTGTCTCTTAAAAACTCAACCCATGTAAATCTGGAGAAACCATCTACCACAACTAAGGAATACCTTTTTCCTCTAATGCTTTCAGTTTCCATAAGACCCATCAAATCCATGTGCAGTAATTCAAAGCATCGATGTGTAGAACAATGTGACAACATTTTATGCAACATTCTTACCTGCTTACCTTTTTGGCATGGTCCACATACAGTGGTATTGTGAAACTTCAGTTTTAGAATTCCTTTTACTGCATCTGCTTTGATTAACCTTTTCATTGCTCTGTAATTTGCATGTCCCAATCTTTGATGCCATAGAATATTTTCATCATGTTTTGACAAGTTACACATATTTGTTCCAATAAGATATCAATTATCTGCTGACCTAGTACCAGTCATGACACAAACTTCATCTTTATTAAGAACATAACATGAATCTTTGTCAAATTTCACATGCAAGTTATCATTACAAAGTTGACTAATGCTAATCAGATTTGCAAGTAAGCCATCAATATGCAAGACATTTTTAAGCTTAGGAAAACCTTTAACATTCAAAGTTCCTTTACCAATAATATGTCCTTTAGAACCACCACCATATGTAACACTACCACCATTTAAGGTCACATAATCAGATAAGAAGTTTATTTGTCCTGTCATATGTTTAGAACAACCACTATCAAAATACCATAGATCAGGTAAACATGCTTTTAAGGAGGTATGAACAACATTACATGTAGCTTTCGGTTTCCATGCAGATTTCAAAACTGTTTTCCAGGATTTGACAGTTTTTTTTGCAGCATATTCAAGTTTTTCAGTTTTTCAAACAATTTTATACAGTAAGGACGAATATGACCAATCTTGCAACAGTAATGCCAGATATACTTCTTCTTAAAGTTTGTTTGCGCAGATGTTACATCAGAAGTGTCAACATTAGCCTTCACAAACTTTACAGGTTTTCCAAATATCTTTGAAACAAAAGCATTTTTGTCATCATAACCTAAACCATGATTATTAGACTTACCAGTAGCTATAGTATTATTTACCTCAGAAGCACTCTTGGAATATTTCTTGAAACATAAAGTGGAATTGATTAATTTGTCCTTTAAGTTACAGATTTCAAGATCTCTTTTGGTAAGTATAACTTCTAGCTTGGTGATTGTGTCTTTTAGATCCTCATTCTCTTTATTCAAGGAATTAAGAGTGAGTTTCTGAGAGTTCGAATCATCTAACAACTTTTGGTATGCATTGTCATCAATTCTTTTTCCTGCATCATCAACCAAACCATTAAAACAGATCAAATTTGGGTGATTCTGTTCTGATGTTACTGCAGATGTTAAGGCAGCAGGTGCAACATTAGAATCTGTTTCATCTAGATCATCATTTGAGGAATCATTATAATCAATTCTGGTAAGATGAACATATTCATTTTCATTTAACTCATCAAGATCATCATCATCTGAATCATCATTCAAGGTAGCACTAAAATTCAATTTTTGCTTAAGTCTAGTATTGGCACATTCATTTGCATAATGACCATATCCAGAACATGCATTGCATTGAAATGATTTTCTAAATTCAGGATCATACCTTGGTTTACCTTCACTCTTTGATGGTCTTGGTGTGAATTGAATTTTCCTCCTTTCTTGTTGTGGTGTTGATGTGTGGATTTGAATCGTAGGCTAAATGTTTCCCTTAGATTTATGCATAGATTTCTTAAGAAATGTATTAAAGTGCTTAGTGGGCAGGGCAATGCTGTTAGGATTGTTAAGGCATTCATCAAGCAATTCTTCATCCGAATCAATCTACTGCAAAACATGAATCAAAATGAAGTTTAACACGAAGAGCTTCTACTCGAACACCAAAGGAAATAGTTTCAAACAAAAAAAATAACATTGGGGCGTCTGCTTCTCACGTGTTCACTGAGGGTCGGAAATGTATCGGGTGAACCCAGGCCTCTACAGTTCCAGCTTAAGACAATCATTGACCCCGATTGGCACCCGAGCCGGGCCAGCTAATAAAAAATCCTCTGATTCCTCAATTGTGTCCTCGTCCTCTGTTCTGGTATTGGCTTGTAATGCTTCTATTCTTCTTCTATTTTTTTGTTCCATAAAATCAAAGGTATCGATCATTCCATCCACATAGTTGGCATTGAAGATGGGATTGGTTGTGAGAGTATCACGGGTCTGTTTCCCCCACTGCGTTGTAACTGCATTTCCATTATTATGGTTGACTTGGTTTGTAACTTCCCTTGCTGAATTTTCGGCGTAATTGGTGTTATGGCGATGATTGGGGTGTCGCCTTTATTGTGTTGGAATCTGTTTCCATGATTTCTGCCGGTGTCACCGCTTTCCGTCACCGAGGATGTTCCGCCTGAGTATTCTTCCTGGGTAAGCCATTTGTCATCGGGGAGTGTTGTGCTTCGTCGATCCGGCGCTACCAGTTCTTTGCTCTAGTTTAATGGTGCATTTTCATTGTTCTCTTCAAAATAGGCTGTGCAGAGACTGGTGGTATGGTCAATAAGGCCGCAGTAGAAACAAAATCGAACAAGATATTCATATTTGAATTTTACGGTTGAGACTCCTCCATCATGGCGCCGTATTGCTTTGTATCGTTTTAGTGGAGTCTTGGTGTCGAGCTCGACTCGGATGCGCACGAACGGTTTCCAGATGGCCCATTTGTTTGTAACATCGTACTCCATAAACTTGCCAATGTAATTGCACAAGGCTGTTCCGATTTCCTCAGAGAAGTAGCCCACCGGTGTCTCTTAAATTTGCACCGAGAATAGTACCTTAGTTAATGGCACTGAGAGAGGTAGAGCCCCCATTGAGAGTCGATTTATTACAATCATATTTGTGCCTACCATCCACGGACCGCTAGCCATGATCCGATTAATATCCATTTGGTGGTTGAATTGCACAAGGAATCTGCCTTCCCCAATATTCTTAATTGTAACACCTCTTACTGGTCTCCAAAGACTCACAAAGCGGCTTCGGGTGAGGTTGAAGGATAGGTTGGGGTCAGTCAGGAATCATCCCACAATGCTAAGGTGGACATTGATCTCACTTTCCTTCTCATTGGTAGTTTCGTATATGAGGTCCTCGTTTTCATCGAATATGTTGAGTCTCTCCATTGTATATTGAAAGCGTATGGGGGCTCTCAATAAATAGGCTTCAGGATCAAAGTCGATTTCGAAATGGAGTCAAGGATCAATGTGGTTAATGGGAGAATCCCAGAAATTAGGCAGCGTCAATGATTAATTTGGTTTATGGGAGGATCCCATGATATCAATTTGTAAGTTGGGATCTGTGTATCAAATTGGCGTGAATCTGTTTACTCAGGAATACAGATGATCTTCAGGGATTCAGAACGTCAACGAGGATCCGTGAATCAGAACGACAAGAATCTGAATATCTCTTCTACGGCTCCAACTCGGGGAGATCAAACTTTGCATATCATATCAATTTATAGCTTAAGACACGAACGTTCAGGAAATAAACATAAACCCACATCACCACCGAGACGTATCACCAAGTGAAATTGAGTTTCGTATCATAAACTGGAAATAAATCAAAATTATTTAATTAACTTAAACCTGTATAACAGGTTGTAGGTTCATACGACGCCATTTGATCATATAATGTTGTTTCTTGATTCATAAACATGTTCAACTATCATTAATAATATTATGAATCATTACATGCATGTTGATAGTTGAATAAACATATCAGAGCATGAATCAAACAACATTACATCAGAGCATAAGCTAACTAACAAAATAGACCAGATCAATTTCATGGTATTTAGAGCAGACAAAAACATATCAACAGGCTTGAGCAATTTTCAGCATAGATGACCATATCAACAAATCAGCAACCAGGACAAGTGTTTATCCATTTCAGCACATAAGGGTCAAGAGGACTTAGCCAATTCAAAGATTGTCTTCGGGAAGTGGCACCATTCCATATTGTGCCCACACCCTTTTCTTTAACTCCATGGCCTCTTGATTTGTGCCCTTTGGTCCTAACACCATCCTGTTCAACTTCAGGAACTCAAAGAATTCCTGAAAGATCCTTGACTGATCAATGAAACCTTCCTTCTTGGGAGGCATGTAAATGATAGGTTTAGGGGCTGTGAGTTCAAGTCTTGCAATATCAGCAGCTGCAAGCAATTGTTGATACAGTTCTCTGTAGCACTCAATCATGAACTCAGTGAAGGTAGAGTTGACATCCTTTCCATTCCACCTGTCAATGACATAGTAGTCATAGACAAATTCCCTTTTGGCCTCTTCCCAAGAGTCATTCAGCTGTATTGGCACCCATTTATCCAAGTGAGGATATTTGGTGTCCATTGGGATCAGCAGATGTGGCTTCATCTTGTTACATGTTGCTCTTTTTCTTCTAGGCTTCTGAAAGTCAGCCCTTCTTTTGTCTCTTGCTCTGTTTGCTTCTTCAATCAGATCCATCTTCTCTTGGGCTCTCATCACAGCAAGCTTTTGTTGTGTTTCAGGATCTTTGCCATATCCTTCAACAAACAGTTTGGATGGATCCAGCACAGTTGTCTTCTTCTTTGGTCTAGGTCCAAAGCCTTCTTCATACAATACTTCAATATTCTCAGCAACTTTGGTACCTTCAACAGATTTGGTTTCAGAAGACTTGGCAGTTTCAACACTCTTGGTTTCTTCAGTAGATTTGGCCTTTTCAGCAGTTTTGGCCTTTTCAGCAATTTTGACCTTTTCAGCAGTCTTGGCCTTTTTAGAGATAGACTCTTCTTCTTCAATTCTGAATTCAAGAGGAAGTTCAAGGCTGTTGGGAAATTCAGTGAATGTCTCAGGCTTTCTTTTATTTCCCTTGGCCTTCTTGATCTGTCCTCTAGTTTGGACACCTTCAGCATCTTTGTTCAAACCAGATACGTCTCCTCCTGGCCTCTGCTGTAATCTGACTCTTTATTCTTGTGCTGACGCAACTGAGTTCTTTAGAGCAATTGCCAATTGCTCATCTTCATCAAGGTCTTCCAGATTCAATACTGCTTGCTCCTTTCCCTTGCCTTCAGACACCTTGTCTTTGCCCTTATCTGATCCACCAATTTTCAAGGCACCTTTTGCCCTTGATCTTTCCCTTTCCCCCTTTTTGGCAGCATCAAAGCACTGGGGCTTCAGCTCACTCATTGTAGTTGCCATGAGGGATTGGGCTTGGTTCAAAGATTTCATCTCCTCCAGCAGATATACATTTTCATCATGTATATTTTGCATTCTGTCACTGCTCAAGCTTAGAAAAGCAAGAACAGGCTTCATCTTCTGCTGAACAACCTCTTCCATAGTTGCTTTGAGGGATGCATCAAGGCTTGCCTGCAAGAGATCAGTAAGGTTGGCCACTGCACTTTCAGCAATTTTGGCCATTACTTCTTGGGAAAACTTTTCTGAGGCAGTCTTCACCATTGCTAGCCTCATCTCTTCAGCTCTCTTCTTCTGAATGGCTGTTTTCTTGCCAAGTGCTTGTTTGACAGTTAGTCTCAGAGCTTTGACATTGTTATTGTGATTATCTCTTAGCAGCTTCTGCTCTTTCTTGACCTCTTTGGAGATGGATTCCATGCTGGTCTTTGCCTTCTGGACTTCAGTGGAGATGGTTTGCAACCCAAATTCCACTCCACTGATTCTGGCTTCTATTGTGGGCAACACCACATCTTCAGATCCAGTTAGCCTCATCTCAACTGATGCTAAAGTTCTGCCTTGCTCATCCAAGACTCCTGAAGTTTTAGCATGAGCAGTTTGGACTTGATGAGCCAAGGAGTCCAACTTTGCTGATTGTTCACCAAGAATAGCTTGGGCTAAGCTGGAATCCACCTGAATGTGTGCATCAGTGAGTAGGTCATCTGCAAAGATTTGATCAAATGAAATTCTTGCAAGGTCAGAGAGATCAAAGGGGCTAGAAAATAAGCACTCATCACCCTCAGTATTTTTAGCATAAGACTCTGATACATCAGCAACCTTCTCCTTATTTTCAACTAATTTTTGACTCCTTTCAATAGTAATGTCCTCACACAAAGGAACAAGCCTCCTCTCCTCAAGGGATTCTTGAAGTTCAGATTTGACTTCAAGAATAACCTGTCCTTCCTCACTTATTCCACCCTCATTTGGTGGTACACTCACTATTCTAGTGATCACAACCTCTCTATCATCAACAACTCTCTCTGGTTTTTCCACTATTCTTTTCTTTTCAACGCCTTCTCCTAGACCTGCAACATCTCCACCCTCAACAAGGTTCAAAGATGGCAGTTGTTGGGAGATCACAGTGCTTCTTTCAACAGCCACTGAGTCATCCTGAATGATTAAGGGCTGATCAGTGTCCAACTCTCCTGACACTGAATAGGCCTTAATCAAACCAGCTTCTAAGATAGGAGCCTCAACATCTGTAAGCTGTGCCTTGGGTTCAGAAGAACCTTCATTGGCAGATGTGTCTTTGGCTGTGTCACCATCTTTGGTCAACACCTCTAAAGAGACAGAGCCTTTCCTATGATAGGTCAAGAGAGAGGTTGAAAGCAGTTTGGTTTCAAGAGGGTTGGGTTGAGAGGGTTTAGGAGGGTTTGAGGGGTCATCTTTGCCATCATCATCATTGGAGCTGCTATCAGGGTGTTTGATCCCTTTGGCCAGTCTCTCTTTCTTTTCAGCAATCTTGTGAGCTACTAACTTGCAAATACTTCCTCATCAATGAGGAATCTTGTCTTAATCACTCCAGCAAAGTGAAGTAGTCTGCCTTCCTCTATCTGCCACCAGTTTGCACCTTTGTCTTGGATGACTTGTGCAATCTCCATGATTGTTTTGTCTTTGACATCCACCAACATTCTCAGATCATGAAACATTGTCTGAATTCTTGGAAATTCTGCAAGCTGTGGGTACAAAATGTCCACAGTAGCCCTTGCTCCACCTCTGAGCATACTCTCATAAGTATACTCCTCCTCATCTCACTTGAATGGGGACTTTGGGTTATAGGGGAGATGGCTCTGGTTTCAGGGATGTTGGCTTGAAGAGTGGCTTCAGGAAGATTGAATTCAGGAGGGTTGGCTTCAGAAGGGTTGGGTGCAGTGAAAGGTGCTTCAGTTACTTTTGAGAGCAATGGATCTGGAGGGGCTTTGCTCAGGGGGGTTGGCTCTAGAAGTTCATGTTCTAAGGCTTGTGAATACTTGAGCATTGATGATTCAAGTGGGGACAAAAGTCTTGATTCATCCACAGCAATATCAGCCAACACATCCATTGGCCCTCTTTGTATACTCCCTTCTGGAGAATATCTCTTGGTAAGATCAACAAGGGTGATAGGTTGGTCTAAGGGGGTTATATGGGTTTTAGGGGAGTTGGGGTTTTCAGGGAGTTTGGACTCAGGGGTTCTAGAACCAAAATAGTTGGTTCTGGACTTGGATTTAGTCCTACTTTCTGCCCTACTCTCCCTTAGAGCCACTTGGAGAGTTCTTTCCTCCTGAAAGTCCAATATCTTGTTAGTAGGCTTGACCCTTCTCTTGCTTGCCCTACTGCTCCCACTTCCTTCTATCTCAGGGACAACTTCCCTGGTCCTTTTATCACCCTTCTTCTTTTGCCTTGTCTCATTGTATTTCTGTCTCAACTCTTCTGAATGATCAGAAGGAACTTGTACTCCCTCTTCAGCTACTTCTTCAATCTCAGTTAAAGCTCCTGAAGTTTCTTCTGAGGGTAGTTGAGACAGCTTCTTTGTCTTTACAGCTCTGGCCTTTGTCCTCTTCTTCAATTTTGGCTTCTTTTCAACCTCTTCTTCAGCAGGTTTGGCCAATTGCATCCTTCTTTGTTCAGTTTTCTTACTCAATTTTCTGAACATCGTCACTTTCTGGGCAGGGAGGGGTTTTGCAAAAGTTTGCATCTCAGAGTAGTGAGCAAACTTTTCTATCAGTATGCTTGCCCTTGTACAATACTTAAGTTTACTCTCCAACACAACCTTGTTGTGAGCTTTCACCTTGAACTTTGCCTTTTCCTTCATCATTTCAGTCAGGATGAAGGTTCTCCAATCAAACTTGAGACCCTTATCACTAGCATCAATTACTGCAGCCATTATCCTTATCCTTGGAGCACTCACTTGCTCCAAACTGACAGTATTGCTCAACAAACTTTTGGCAACTACCTCAAACAGGTTGAGGAATTTTGGCTTGAGGGTCCTCTTATGCTGAGTAGAGGAGATTGGTCCTGGAACAAGGAGCCATTCTTGAGCAATTTCTTGCTCATGGCCATTGCCATAGAGTTCTGGATTTCTTCCTTCAGAGGGCAATCCAAAAGCTGCTTCCACATCCTCCTCAGAGAATTTCACCCTGTGGAATCTCTCATCTTCTTCTCCTTTAGCTATGTATGACAACCTAGTTATCACTTCACCATCTTCTGGTTTGCCTCTCCATTTGAGAAAGGCAAAGAACTCAGCCATATAGATTTCAAGGCAAGAATCTGGTTTTTCTTGCATGAACTTTTGTAGACCTGCCCTTCTCAACCATCTCAAGGTTGGGGTGATTTCAAGATCCTCACTCTCAAAAGAGGTGATGGGCTCGAATGTAAGGTTGTTTTTGTGGCTAAGATAGCCAAAATAAAGGTCTAGATCCTTGTTGGTGAAATCAACTATCATTTCAGGTCTAGCTTTGGGAGCCATTGAAGAATTAGTAAGGTTTTTGAGAGAGTTTGAGAAGATGAAGGCTAGGGTTTCAAGAAAGTTTTGAATGCGTGGGGAAGAAATGAGGTTTGTGGGCTTCTTAAGACTTGTGAATATTACAAAAGGAATGTATGTCAATGAGTAGGTGAGTCTTAAGGCAATTCAACGGTTTACAAATGAGGAAATCAAGTTTGGACGGCCAAGATTGATTTCAGGGGAGTTGGCCAGTTTTGATCCAATGGTTAATAACCAATGGTACAGTAGAAAACTGTTTTTATTCAAACGTGGGAAGGAGTTTAATGTTTGTTTAAAGCTGGGGGTTATCAAGGTAGATCATGTCTCGAATTGTTTAATGCAAACAAGAGTTAAATCTTGGCATTTAATGCATTGAAAGTGACTTTTTGGGTAGGGGACAAATTAAATCCTTTAAAAGGTGATGGCTTGAAGAGGAATGAGACAGCTATCGAACTAGGCAATGATTACCCAAAATAGGTGCTTATCAGACCAAGATTTGGTTTGATAGCCAAGACAACTTATCTGACCCCACATGGACAAGTGTCCTGAAATCTTGTGGACAAGTGTCCTGAATTTCAATGGACAAGTGTCCTGAATAATTGAGGTCATCTCTTCTGAGTTTCAGTAGACTTGACCAAGTCTGCTGAACTTTACTTTCAGTTCCCCCTTGATTAGTCAACTCCTTCGGTCTTACTTGTCCAACTTCCCTGGATCAAGAAGTCTCAATTCTGCTGATAATTCCAAGAATCTTGCTTCAGCAAGTGGTTTGGTCAAGATATCAACTTTTTGGTGATCTGTATGGATTTTCACCAATTCGATATCCTTCTTCTCCACATGATCTCTGATGAAGTGATGCTTGATGTCCACATGCTTGCAACTTGTGTGCAAGACTGGATTCTGTGATATTGCAATGGCACTATTGTTGTCACAAAATATTGGCACTTCAGCAGAGTTGACTATGTAGTCTCTTAGTTGTTGTTTCAACCAAAGGATCTGAGCACAACAACTTCCAGCTGCAACATACTCAGCTTCAGTGGTGGAGGTTGCCACTGTGTTTTGTTTCTTAGAGAACCAAGATATGAGCTTGTTCCCTAAGAATTGACATGTCCCTGAAGTGGACTTTCTGTCAATCCTACAGCCTCCATAGTCAGCATCTGAGTAGCCAGTTAGCTCAATGTTGTCATCAGCAGGGTACCAAAGGCCTAGATTTTCAGTGCCTTTGAGATACCTCAAGATCCTTTTGGCAGCCTCTAGATGGCTTTTCTTAGGGTTGGCTTGAAACCTTGCACAAACACCTACTGCAAAGGTGATGTCAGGTGTGCTGGCAGTGAGGTCGAGAAGTGAACCAATGATCCTTCTATATTCAGTAGAGTTGGTTGGAGCACCACTCTCATCAGGATCCATCTTCCAATTTGTGTTCATAGGGATCCTTACTGGCATGCTGGTTGCACACCAAAATTTCTTGATCATTTCCCTGGTGTACTTTGCTTGGTTGATGAAGATTCCTTCTTTTGATTGCTTGACTTGTAGGCCTAAGAAGAAGTTCATCATCCCCATCATTGACATCTCAAACTTGCTTTGCATGAGCTTGGAGAACTTGTCACAAAGCTTCTCATTGGGGGATCCAAATATGATGTCAGCAACATATATTTGGACAAGCAAGATGTCATCTCCTTCAGTGATTCTGAAGAGAGTTCTGTCTACAGTTCCTTTGATGAATCCATGGTCCAAGAGGAACTATGATAATGTGTCATACCAAGCTCTTGGAGCTTGTTTGAGTCCATATAGAGCTTTCTTCAGTCTGTAGACTTGGTTTTCCATCTCAAAACCAGGTGGTTGCTCTACATAAACTTCCTCTTTCAAAACTCCATTCAGAAAGGCTCTTTTGACATCCATCTGGTACACTTTGAACCTTTTGTGGGCTGCATAGGCTAGAAAGAGCCTTATTGCCTCTAGCCTTGCCACATGTGCAAAGGTTTCATCATAGTCAATGCCTTCTGACTGACAATAGCCCTTGGCCACCAATCTGGCCTTGTTTTCGACTATCACATCATTTTCATTCTTTTTGTTCTTGAACACCCACTTGGTTCCAATAACATCTTGATGTGTAGGTCTATTCACCAGCTCCCATACATCATTTCTGGTGAATTGGTTCAACTCTTCCTCAATGTCACTAGGTTCCTGTTCTGATAAGAAACAGCAGAACAAAGCACTTTCACCATGAAACCTTCTAGTCTTGACTCCTACACTTGGATCACCAAGTATCAGATTAGTAGGATGGTCAGACAACCATGTCCTTCTTTTTCTGATCCCTTCAGTAGAGTTGTCCTCTACTAAGGTTGAGTCACTAGCATCATAAAATTCAGGAAAGTTTAATGCAGGATCTAATTCAGGGGTGTTGTCCTCAATGTCAGGGACTGGTATTTTCAACATTTATGGTTCCCCCTTGAATATTGGATCCATTAACTACCTCAGCAGGGCCTGCTTCTTCATTGGTAGTTGTTACCTGAGTGTGAACTGGGATTGGGTCATTCAGTTCACCATTTCCTTCAGTGGGGTTTGTCTCAGGAATGTTGCCTTCAGGATTGTTGTCCAGTGTGATGTTTTCAAAAGGATTGGCTTGGACAACATCAATGAGTACAATGTCCTTGTCTTTTAGGCTTAATCTGGTTGTTCTTTGTGTGATTTCTTCAGTGTCCAGGTTCTTATTCCTGATCTCAGAAGTAGATTCATCAAACACAACATGAGGTGTTTCCTCCACAACAAGGGTTTTACAATTGTAAACTCTGAAAGCTCTACTGATTTGGGAATATCTAAGAAATATCCCCTCATCAGCTTTGCTATCAAAAGCTTTCAACTGCTCTTTCCCATTGTTGTGAATGAAACACTTACAACCAAATATGTGGAAATATGACACTTTAGGCAATCTTCCTTTCCAGAGTTCATAAGGGGTTTTGCCTTGACCCTTAGTGATCAAACATCTGTTTTGAGTATAGCATGCAGTGTTAATGGCTTCAGCCCAAAACCTCTTAGGTAAACTTGAGTCAGCAATTAAGGTTCTAGCAGCTTCTTTTAAGATTCTATTTTTTCTTTCTACAACCCCATTCTGATGAGGGGTCCTAGCTGCTGAGGTTTCATGAGCTAATCCATTTTGTGTGCAATACTCATTGATGTATGAGTTTATGAACTCAGTGCCTTTGTCAGATCTTATCTAATTATATTAAGGCTTTTCTCATTAGATAATCTCTTCAGCAGTTCACGGAGTTTGACTTGTGTTTCCTTCTTATTAAGGAGAAATACTACCCATGTGAACCTAGAGAAGTCATCTACTACAACCAATGTGTATTTTCTACCATTTATGCTTGCAGGGGTAATTGGTCCAAATAAGTCCATGTGTAGCAGTTCAAGTACCCTTTCAGTAGATATGACTGGTTTTCCTTTGAATGAGGCTTTAATTTGTTTTCCTTCTTGGCATGGTTTACAAACATGCTCTTTAATGAAAACCTCATTAGGTAGTCCTTTAACTAATGCATTTCTAGCAAGTTTATTCATTGATTTAAAGTTCAGGTGGTTTAGCCTTTTATGCCATAACCAGCTTTGTTCATTAGAGCTCTTGGCAATGAAACATGCAGCATTAGTAGACTTGTCCCAGTCTGCAAAATACACATTTCCTTTTCTAGTTCCAGTCAGTAGAGATTGTTGAGTTCTATCTTTGATTAAGCATTTTCCACTTGAAAACTTGTAGATGTTGTTAATCCTTAAATGCCTTAACATTATCAACAACATCTTAATTTGACCTTCCGAGATTTTTTCTAAGTCTTTTCTGAAATGCTACATTAAATGTTGATCTAAATGTTGTCGCATTTCTGGCAGGATCTAGAAGCTTCTACAAGGATCTGGAACCTAGAAGATTCCAGAACATTGCAGAATATGCTAGAGCAGCCTGGAACCATTTCGAACGACCTGGAGCATACAAGAAGGATCTAGAAAGATCATGGAAGTTGAGCTCCTAAAAAATAGGACCTTAGTGTGGAAGCCTCTAGAATTCGTATCCCACTTCTATAAATACCGATTGAAGGCTTCATTATTCAGTGTATTCTATTCGATCAATATCCTAGACCGAGCGTTGATCCCTGTTAGGATTTGTGGCCAATAGTTTTACATTTTAGTTCATACGAAGTATCCCACCCGTATGGTTGTGTGTCTTCTTATCTATTGAGAGTGTAATCATAGATAGACTAGGCATTTCGACAGTGTGTAATTCTTATACACTTAGTTCGTTTACAGAACAAGGCACCTGCCTCGTT
This sequence comes from Galeopsis tetrahit, assembly GCA_963675135.1. NCBI lineage: Eukaryota > Viridiplantae > Streptophyta > Magnoliopsida > Lamiales > Lamiaceae > Galeopsis > Galeopsis tetrahit. Next base: position 65,123,527 of record OY776120.1, on the reverse strand, counting down.
TGTAGTTTCGTTGTGAAGGTTATTGTTGTAACATTTCACACAACATTTATATTTGAAGATAAGTATTGATTTCGCCGCAAGGCTCGCATAGATTTTTAGTGTTTCAAGTCTTCCGTTGTGTATCTAAATCTCTGATATTCTGTTAAAGTCAGTGTTGTGCAATTTATGTCAAGATTTAGTACAACATATTTCTACTTAAACTTAAACACTTCATACACCGCACACTTTCAGTTGGTATCAGAGCTGATACCTGACGACACTAGGTTAGATCTTTGGTCAAGTGTGTTTTTAGTGTAAGTTAGCAATGGAAACACATCACATATCCACTGCACTTAGGTCACACGTTTTAGATGGTTCAAACTATGCTTATTGGAAGCCTAAGATGCGTATGTACATCAAGCCGATTGATGAACGTGCTTGGAGGACTGTACTTACAGGCTGGGAGGCTCCAAAGAGACCAACAGATGCAGATGGTTGATTCGGGTGGAATTTACACTATTTAGATGCATATTTGAAGCTCATTTGATGTTGATTTCATTGAATTATACATTGAATATGATTGTTTAAGCCGAAATGAGAGAAAGGTTGTGTTTTGTCGATTTTGTAGGAAATACGATGGAATTTGGAGCAAAACACCAACCATACTTTACTGGATCAGGAAGAGGAGTGCACGGTTGGATTCGTCTCGAAAAATGGAGTGGAATGGAAAAAAGAATCGAGTCAATCGGAGGTCGGAAGCTCGAGATACGAAGAGACAAAAATACATGCCCGGGTAGAAACGACCCGGGCGGGTCACTTCGACCCGGGCAGAGCCAAAAATGAAGTAGTTTCGTATTTTGCCCGGGTGAAACCCACCCGGCCGGGTGGTTTCGACCCGGGCAAGGCCCAAAAGTGTGTTTGTTCGTGTTTTGGCCGGGTGGCATGCCCGGGTGGGAGCCACCCGGCCGGGTCACTTCATTTTCGGGGTTTTTGGCCCATTTTCTCCATATTTCAAGGGCCTAATTGCAAAATTAATTCAAGACTTCTACCCCAACTATAAATAGATCAAATTTGAGTTTGAGAAGGACTCTCTTACTCCTTTTACAAGCAATTCCACACACACATTCACATAGTTGTAGGTGTTCTTCATTTTTAGTTTAGATTCTTAATTAGATTAGATAGAATAGTGGTTTTTACTTCGAATCAAGCTACGATTATCATCGGGCATCGTCTATTACATCGGTTTGTAGCTAAATTCTCATGATCAAGGTGATATTATTCTATTTTGCAATTCAATTTAGTATTTTCTTAATTTCTTCAATCTTTTGTTATTCTACTATGAGTTTGATGTTATTAGTTGTTTTAACCATGGAATTCTCTTCTAGAACCATGGGCTAAGCTCTTATTGCCTTGGGTGTGAATGTTTTGATGGGTGTTTAGTGTAATTATAGATTAATTGCATGATTAGCTTAGGAATTGGGTGTATATGTTTCTAGTGTTGTAATTTTCATGATTCAATTGATTAATTCACCCTATTAGCTAGCATTGTTAGTTTTGTCGACTTCAACGACCGTATTGGGTTGCATGATTAAGAGTGTGTGTATGAGCTTGAATTAATCAATGAGAATTAACATAGTAATTAGCTACACCGACCGGGGGTTGATTGCTTAGATCGACGACACTAGACACTAGTCGATTAGAGGTCGTCTATTAGATTAGTGAGAGGGCGTCTCATAAACATTAGTAACCGTGTTGAACGTGTTTATGAGACACTATCTTAGGAGCTTATGGTATTGATTAGACTATATAATTGCTAATCGATGCACGTGTTCACCTAAGCCTCACAAGGGATTGGTCTACACACACGAGTGATAGCCTTTAGCTTAATCCAAAACCATAGTTTAATTCATGCAATTGGTTCGTTGACTCATTGAATTACCCACAAAACGGAAACACCCGAGGCAATACCCTTCCCTTGCACTTTCCAACGAAAGTTAGATAACTTGTTATTTTTGTCACTAGTTTTCATTACTTTAGTTAATCTAGTTTAATATTTTTGTTCTTATTCCCAAAAATCCAAACAAACACGTGTAGTTACTACAATAGCATGAATACTCGTAACTTTAGGGATTCACTAGCACTCAATTAGGTCCTTGGAACGAAATTTTACTTGGTATACTTATCGTACTACTAACGAACCCATACGCTTGTGGGGATCGTATAGTTGTAAAAAGTGTGCAAAAATACGAACAAGTCAATGGTGAAGTCCAACTCAAGAGAGAAGTTGACTGGACGGCTGATGAAATAACAACAGCAACCTACAATTCTAAAGCTTTAAATGCAATTTTTACTTCTGTTGATGTTTCAATGTTTAAAATTATATCTAACTGTTCTACTTCTAAAGATGTATGGGACATGTTGTAAGAGTATTGTGAGGGTTCAGACAGTGTTCGAAGGACTAAGCTTCGAATGTTGGGGACAAAGTTTGAGAATCTCCGAATGAAGGAAGATGAAACAATTTCATCCTACAATGAAAGGTTAAGTGAGATAATCAATGAATCACATTCTCTTGGTGACCCTATTTCTAATGTTAGAGTAGTTCATAAGATATTAAGATCTTTTCCTAAAAGATTTGATGCTAAAATTTGTGCTATTGAAGAGGCAAAAGATACAGATACGTTAAGTCAAAATGAATTAGTGAGTATCCTTAGAACATATGAGATAAACACTAATCAAGTTGATGAAACTAATGTTGATAAGAAAGTCGTGGTTTTTAGAGGGGAAACATCAAACAATTCTGAGATTCAACCTATCATTACTGAAGTTGATTCAGATGAAGAACTTCTTGATGAATGCCTCAAGGATCCTAACAACATTGCCTTGCTCACTAAGCATTTTAATAAGTTTCTTAAGAAATCTGTGAACAAATCTAGAAACATTCAACCTAAGATTCAAATCAATACATCAACACCTCAACCAGAAAGGAGGAAAGGTCAATTCACACCAAGACTATCAAAAAGTGAAGGTAAACCAAGGTATGATCCTGAATTTCGAAAATCAGTTCAATGCAATGCTTGTTCTGGTTATGGCCATTATGCAAATGAATGTGCCAACACTAGACTTAAGCAAAAATTGAATTTTAGTGCTACCTTGAGTGATGAATCTGATGATGATGATCTTGATGAATTAAATCAGAATGAATATTATAATTTTACTAGAATTGATTATAATGATTCCTCAGATGATGATCTGGATGAAACAGATTCTGATGCTGTAACTGATGCTTCAACATCTACAACAACATCAGAACAGAGTCACCCAGATTTGAACTGTTTTAATGGTTTGGTTGATGATGCAGGAAAAAGGACTAATGACAATGAATACCAAAAGCTGTTAGATGATTGGAACAATTAGAAACTCACTCTTAATTCCTTGAATAAAGAGAATGAGGATCTGAAAGACACAATCACCAAGCTAGAGGTTATACTTACTAAAAGAGATCTGGAAATGTGTAACTTAAAGGAGAACCTGATAAATTCCATGTTGGTCCTGAAAGGAGTATATAACAAGTGTATGGGGGGGGGGGGGAATACACTTGTATGCAATTTCTTTTTCAAACTTGATCAAACCAGAGATCAGCAATGTTGTCTTGGACAACTCTACTGAAGATGTATAACTTCTTAGAGATAACCAAGCTACTAAGTACTATTGAGTACTTAGTTGAATGACTATCTAAGTTAGTTATAAGTGCGGAATTAGTGGTTGGCCCTTTAGTTTAAACTCCTTTGTGTTCTGAAATCAGTTTAATCAAACAGTCCAGTTTTCAGGGAACTTGTCCAGATCAGTTTTGCACAGTCTTTGAATATTTGTCCTTTTAAAGATCAATTTTGTGTGCAGTGTTGAATGTATGAAAGTACTTGAAAGTAAATCAACACAGTGGTTTATAGTGGTTTAAAGACTTAAGCTCCTACATCCACTTTCCCTGATTTAACAGGATAATTCCTTCACTCTTGGAATTAACTTGTTTTATAGTGCCAAGGTGCACTTGATCAAGAACACCACTCCTTGGTGAATTGATCCCTAGGATGTCTAGAGTCCTATTACCCTCTTCTCAACTCAGAACTGAGTTGTTCTTCTCTCAACAGTCAGCTCCTACCACTTCTACTACTACAAGCTTCTCACTTTCTTACTTGAAAGGGATAAGGGTTGAAGTAAGGTTCCAACTAATGAGATATCCTTTACAGTGAAGATCAGTGTATAAGGATAGGATATCTCTCTAAGCTTGTATGGATATACAATGGGTTCAGCTTAGAAGAAGTGTTTCAAGACTAAGAATGTCTTATGACTTTTTGAAGCTTCAGAATGATTGTTCAGTTGGATGTAGAATGGATGCTTCAAATGGTCTTCACACTTCTGTATTTATAGACAAAATTGAGGATTTGCCCGTTGGAGAGGCAACACCAAATTGCTATAAATGTCTTCCTTGAGTTCTTCAAAACTAGAAGACAGATTCTTGATAGTGACATGTCCTCATTTGGGAAATAAACGGCTGTATAGACTTTGTCTTCATTCTGTAACACTCTTCCCAATGTTTGACTTCAAGATTCACTTGATTAAGCTTGGACATGGCTTCTGAAGGTTGATCCAATGATAGGACAACATTCCTTATCAAATGGACAACTCTTCTTATCACTATCAGCAGACTTTGCTTATCAGCATAGTTGGCTTGCTCTCTTTCAGATGACTTGGCTCTTTCCCTTTGCTTCATTTGGATGTGATCTTAGCATGATTCTTTGAAGATCTTTTAGGGTATAGTTGTCTTGAACTTCTTCAGCATAGTTGTCCCTTAGACTTCAGAACACTTGTTCTGGTTTAACTGTGCTGAGACAACTCTGCTGAACATTTGCTTGGACAATTTTCCTGAGCCTTGTGATGCAGTAGGTTGGAACTTTTGATGATGCATCTTAACTCATGTTGTCATTTAAATAGATTGTCTTCATACTGATTCCATTTGATCAGCATACTTGTCCTTCAGCAGACTTGAGATCATTCCAGAATTTGAGCCTTGAGGGGACTTGTTCTTGATAGACTTCAAAGCATGTGTTCCCCCTCAAATTGTGCATCTATTCAACTAAGAGCTGCCTAACATTTTCAGCTTCTCATCTAGCCTTATGCTATATGTTCTAACATTCTTAGAGCATAATCAATTATGACTAGGCATGTCTCAGGGGGTTTTGGTATTAAATCAAAACTCTTCTCATTTTATTCCCAACATTCCACTTTATGTTTCAACAAATATTCCAAGAGTGCTTCTGAGGTAAATAATGTTATAGCTACTGGTAAATCTAATAATCATGGTTTAGGTTATGATGGTACTACTGCTTCTATTTCTGAAAATTTTAGAAAACCTGTGAAATTTGTGAAGGCAAATGTTAACACATCTGATGCAACATCTGCACAAACAGAGTCTCACAAGGTTAAAAGGAAGTATATCTGTCATTACTGTTTCAAAGTTGGCCACATTCGTCCTTACTATATAAAATTGTTTGAAGAACAGAAAAACTTGAAAATGCTGCATAAAAAACTGTCACATCCTGGTAAACAGTTTCTGAAATCTGCATGGAAATCAAGAGCTACCTGTAATGTTGTTCATACCTCCTTAAAAGCATGTCTACCTGGCTTATGGTACTTTGATAGTGGTTGTTCTAGACATATGACAGGTCGTATTGAATTCTTATCTGATTATGTGACCTTGAATAGTGGTAGTGTTACATATGGAGGTGGTTCCAAAGGAAAGATTGTTGGTAAAGGAACTTTGAATGTTAAAGGTTTTCCTAAGCTTAAAAATATATTGCATGTTGATGGCTTACTTGCAAATCTGATTAGCATTAGTCAACTTTGTGATGATAATTTGCATGTGAAATTTGATAAAGATTCATGTTATGTTCTTAATAAAGATGAAGTTTGTGTCATGACTGGTACTAGGTCAGCAGATAATTGTTATCTTATTGGAACAAATATGTGTAATTTGTCAAAACATTATGAAAATATGTTATGGCATCAAAGATTAGGTCATGCAAATTATAGAGCAATGCAAAAGCTAATCAAAGTAGATACAGTAAAAGGAATTCCAAAACTGAGGTTTCACAATACCACTGTATGTGGACCATGCCAAAAAGGTAAGCAGGTAAGAATGTCACACAAAATGTTGTCACATTGTACTACACATCGATGCTTTGAATTACTGCACATGGATTTGATGGGTCCTATGGAAACTGAAAGCATTGGAGGAAAGAGGTATTCCTTAGTTGTGGTAGATGATTTTTCTAGATATACCTGGGTAGAGTCTTTGAGAGACAAATTTGAAGCATTTGTTGAATTAAAAATTCTTTATAAGAGGTTCAAAAATGTGTTTAACTTGAAAGTTGGCCGTATTAGAACTGATCATGGTAGGGAATTTGAAAACATCATGTTTAATGATTTCTGTGATAAAAAGGGTATCTTGCAAGAATATTCATCTCCTAAAACTCTACAACAAAATGGAATTGTTGAAAGAAAGAATAGAACTTTACAAGAAATGGCTAAAGTTATGCTTACATCCAAATATCTTGCTAAGAAATTTTGGGGAGAAGCATTGAATACTGCATGTCATATTATTAATAGGGTTTTTATTCGTTCTGGCACTAATCAAACACCTTATGAGATTTTGAACAACAGAAAACCTAATGTGAAATATTTTCATGTATTTGGTTGTGTGTGTTATATTCTGAATGATAGGGATCAACTTCATAAGTTTGATTCTAAAAGTGATAAAGGTTTCTTTTTAGGCTATTCTAGAAATAGTAAAGCTTATAGAGTTTATAACCTTAGAACTAACACTGTTCAAGAATCTGTTAATGTTGTGTTTGATGATGATAAAGGTCTTACAGATGACAAAGATGAAGAAGATGTATCACAGGTTACTGACACTTCTGAGAATACACTGAAGTCTGAAAATGTTGTACCAAATGTTAACACATCTGGGTCAACATCTACAGAACAGTCAGTTGTAACTTCACAGAATGATCAGTATGTTCCCAAAACGAATCCTTCTTCAAGAATAGGCAAAAGTCATCCTTCTGACCAGATCATAGGCGATGCTACAGTTGGAGTGCAAACAAGAGGAAGAGTAAGATCAAACAAGGTAAATGTGGTAAGAACTATATGCATGTCTTCTATGTGTAATGTTGTAAATGCTGAATGCTATTTATCTGAAATTGAACCTAAGAGTGCTAAAGAAGCCTTAAATGATGAAAACTGGATTAATGTTATGCATGAAGAACTTGGTCAGTTTGAAAGAAATGAAGTGTGGACACTTGTTCCTAGACCTAGTCATACTAATGTCATTGGAACAAAGTGGATATTCAAGAATAAAACTGATGAATCTGGTAATATTGTTAGGAACAAGGCTAGGTTAGTAGCACAAGGTTACACCCAAGTTGAAGGAGTTGATTTTGATGAGACTTTTCCAATTGTTGCTGGGATAGAATCTATTAGATTATTTCTAGCTATTGCACGTTTTATTGATATTAAACTTCATCAAATGGATGTAAAGGCTGCATTTCTAAATGGCATATTGAATGAAGAAGCATTTGTTGAACAACCTATAGGATTTGAAGATCCACAGTATCCTGATCATGTATATAAACTTAAGAAAGCTTTGTATGGTCTTAAACAAGCTCCTAGAGCATGGTATGGTAGGCTTACTGACTTTCTTTTGGAATATGGTTTTATTAGAGGAGAGGCAGATATAACTTTATTCATTAAGCACACTGAAGATGATATACTAATTGCTAAAATATATGTTGATGACATTGTGTTTGGTTCTACTTGTGATAAAATGTTGAGTAAATTTGTTGAGGCAATGACTGCAACATTTGAAATGAGTATGGTTGGAGACTTGAATTATTTTCTTGGTCTTCAAATCAAACAATGCAGCGATGGTATTTTCTTCTCCCAGAGTAAGTATGCTAAGAACTTGGTTAAAAGATTTGGTCTTGAGAATTCAAAACTAATGAAAACTCCTATGTGATCTTCTTTGAAACTTTGCAAAGATAGTGCTGGAACAGATGTTGATCCAACACTCTACAGATCCATGATAGGTAGTTTATTATATCTTACCTCTAGTAGACCAGATATTATGTACAGTGTGTGTGTTTGTGCTAGGTACCAAGCTAATCCAAAGGAATCTCACCTGAATGCTGTGAAGAGGATTATCAAGTATGTTGCAGGTACAAGTGACCTTGGAATCTGGTATATTAAGGACACCAACAACATTTTGATAGGCTATAGTGATGCTGATTGGGCTGGAGATATAAATGATAGAAAGAATATGAGTGGAGGATGTTTCTACATGGGAAACAATCTTGTATCATAGCACAGTAAGAAACAGAATTGTGTTTCACAATCTACTGCAGAATCTGAGTACATAGCTGCTGGAAACTGTTGTACACAACTCTTGTGGTTGAGCAAGATGTTCCATGATTACGGTATTGAGAATGGTATACTCACTATTTTTTGTGATAACACTAGTGCCATTAATATTTCTAAGAATCCTGTACAACACTCACTCACTAAGCACATTAGCATAAGACACCATTTTATGAGAGATTTAGCAGAGAAGAATATTGTTAAGTTGGAGTATGTACCTACTGAGAAACAAAATGCTGACATTTTCACTAAGGCATTAGACCATGAGAGATTCTCAATCTTGAGGAAATCTCTTGGCATGAGCACTATCTGAAAAATTCTGATGGATGTTGTCACAAATGCGTCAGCATTTGGGACAACATCATTGGTTGTATAAATTTTATAAGCTGAATCTATCTCTTACTTGGTTAAATAATTCCTATGTAAAATATCTACGAATCTAAGAACCTTGAAGTGAAAAAATAAACATGTCTCACACCTCTCAAATGCATAAAAAATGAGAATGTTATTAGCATACTAAAAGATGTACCAAATCATTGAGTAACTATGGAGCACGGAGTTCACTACTACGATGCCTTCTTTTCAAAAGGTGATATTTGGTAAAAACATCAACATATTTGTAATCCATTAAGTAAGTATGGGGCACGGAGTTCGCTACTACGATGTACTCTACATGAACAATGGATCAATACAAATTAGATGATATAACACAAAAAGAAAAAATATATGGTGCAACACAAATGAAGCAAATTCATGTAAAAACCGTGTTGAGGTGTTTGTAACAGTTTTGAGCACAACATTGCCTGCTTCAAATTTATTTTTATTAGTTGTAATTATTTAATTATTAATTGGGATTTATTTCATTTTATTTAATTAAAACTAACCCACGTCTTTATTTTTTTAGATTATGCGAATTTTATTCTGGAACCTTCTTAATTATTTAATTAAATTAATTAAATGGATTTTCCCCACTAATTACCCGTGATCTATATTGTGGCTAATTATGTGGAGCATTATCGAAAATTTCTGGATTATTTCATTTAACCTCCAACTACAAAACTCTCTCTATAAATATCGATCATATAATTAACTCTCTTGCTAATTGTGAAATTTGATTTTGTTGAGTACTAAAATTGAAGAATTGTTTTTCGGCTGTGTATATCTCAAAGAAGTGTGTGTAAACTTCCATCTACTACCTTGAAATTCCAACCGCCTCATTTAAATGGCTGAAAGAAATTCAAACTCCTCACAATCTCACTCTGATTCGAAAAACTCACCCCACTCTCGCACAAACCCTTTCGAAATTCTTGCTTCCATGGCTTCACAAAACTCAACCTCGTCAAATGCTGACTCAAATGTTTCTGCAACACCATCAACAACCGCTCCCACTCCTCAAACTGCTCCTCAAACCGTTCCACCAACAACCAACATTCCTCAAGATGCAACTGTCGAACAGTTCAATAGGGCTATCGAAGAAGTGTCTGACTCTCTTCGAACTACTGGTCATCTGCCCATGATGACATTTGGAGATATCACTGTGGATATGTCAAGCTATTTGGCTGATCAAACCGCCCAAATGGCTGCTGCTTCAAAAAGCCCCAAATCACCTACTGTTCACGACCCGCAAGCTGAAAATGTGGAGGTTGCTGCTGAAGAAGAATCTACTGCTGCTTCCGACCCTGAAGACGTTGAAATGGAGAACGCAAACATCTCTGAAAATGGTACAAACTCTTCACTCTCTATTTCTGATGAATCTGCTCCCATTCCTTTCAAGAAGAATGCGCAGAAAGGCAAAAGACAGAGAAACCCTGTACAAAGAAGGAGATCATACCGCGTGTTCACTCGTGTGGATTATTCTGAATCCATGAGGAAGAAGAAGAAAGCTGGAGCTGATGCTGGTGAACCCATCCAAGTGTTCACAAATTCTAAGGAAGAAGCTCCTGTTGTTGCTGAGAAACCTAAGAAAATTGTTGCTGAGAAACCCAAGAAAGCAGTTGCTGAGATACCGAAGAAGAAGAAAGTTGTTGTTGATCCCAAAGGCAAAGGGAAGGTCAAGATGATTGTTGAAGATGAACCTGCAAAATCAGATTCCAATTCTGATTCTGATGTGTGTTTGACAGATATTCTGAATTCTCTTAAGAAAAATGTTGAGCATTTTGCTGCTGCAAAAGAAGTTGCACCAGAACCTGAAGATGATGACAGTGGTGATAGCTCTTCCAGTGCAGAGAGCAGCTCTAAGGAAAGCTCTTCTAAAGATTCCACATCAAGCTCTAATGACCTTGCTTCTGAAGAGGAAGGTATTTCTGATTCTCTTGAGACTCTAGAAGATAGGTTGGCTATTTATTCTAAGAGAAAACTGTTGATAGAGAAGAGGATCAATATACCTGATTTTGAGAGTAAAGGCATGATTAGTTTCTTAGAGGAAAGGAATTTGATGCATGCTGTGAATTTTGGTGAATCTTTCTTGACAAATTGGGCTTATAAATTTTATGCTTGCATGAAAAAGAGTACTGGTAGGAGATCATCTAAGTGGTATGAGACTGTAAATTCTAGGGGGAGGGATGTACCTTTTACTCCTGAATTGATAAATGAGTTTCTGCATATTCCCAATGTTGAGGTGGATGAAGAACCTGACATGGATGTGGTTATTGCTGCTATAACTGGTGGTAGGGTAGTTAAGTGGACTAGACAGATGCTAGCCAAAGACCTCACTTCCCTACATTTTGTGTTATACAAACTCATTATGTACAACTGGATTCCCACCACAAATACTACCAAAATCACAAAAGATCAAACAATTCTTATGTATAGGACCTCTGTGCTTAAGAAATTCAATTTAGGCCTTACAATCTTCCACCACATGATCAGATTTACTGGGAAAGTTTCTGAAAAAGGCAACCTACCCTATCCTGTTCTGATCTCAAATTACTTGAGGCACCATGACTTTGTTGCTAAGAACACTGATGTGTTGAGGGGAAGAGTTCCATTACTGGCCATAGCTCCTGCCTTACTCACTGGGGATAGAGTAATTGATCTGCCTTTGACTGCTCCTGGTACTGAACATCAGCATAGACCTTCAACTTCTGATCATCCAGAATCATCCAGATCAAGACAGAGAAATGCAACCCGAAATGTTGAGAACATCCGTATCAACATTTCTGATAATATGTATCTTTCACAGGAATTCATCAAACTACAACTCAAACACTTGCAGGAAACTATTGATGAGTTCCAGTTCCTGAAGGATAGGTGGACCAGTATGCTTTCACCTACATCAGGGGGAGTACCACCACCATCAAACTCCAATGTGGTGATTGAAGAGTTGAATGATGATGGAGTTCCAGCTGGTGCTGCTGGTGATGGACCTGATGTTGCTGATGCTGAAGTAACTGATGTAGTTGCACACCTTGCATCTACTCACTTTGTGGATGAAGCTGATGATGATGCTGTTGAGATGGAGACCATATATGGTGATCTCCACTGATGAACAGGGACAAGGACAAGCTACAAGACAGGGGGAGATCTGATTTCATAATGGCTGGTTTATGCCATTTATTCAGTTCAATCTCTGTAATTAATGTTTAAGTTTGAATTTTGAAATTCTGATACACTCGTTATTTATTTTTTAGATGATAGGCTGTTTGTTGCTTACAACTTGCTTAATTATGGTTACATTTGGTGATATTTGTTTACTGCCCTTGCTTAATTTGTTTACAGGTTACCATATGTTTACTGCAGGTTGTTTAGTCTTAGTTTTGTGTCCATATTTTGTTGTTTTTGCTCTGATTTTTGTTTTGTTTTTGTTAGTGTCTTACTTAGATTATAAGTTAATTCTTCCAGTTCAACTTATGATCTTAGTAGAGTTACTTATGTTGTGAATAAGTGTATTGTTTATACTTCTTCTATTTTGGATAAAATTTATCTTGATCTTATGGCACAGATCATTATAAGAGTATCCTTGATCTTCATTCGATTTGATCCAACGATTACAACAGGTATTGTCTTGACTAGTGCTTAACAATGATGTCGACCTCAACTAAGTACATAATACTGAGTATGTATAGAAATATATGTGCATCAGGTGTGTTGTAGTCGAAAGGTCAAATTGGGGGAGATTGTAGATGTTGTTAATCCTTAAATGTCTTAACATTATCAACAACATCTTAATTTGACCTTCCGAGATTTTTTCTAAGTCTTTTCTGAAATGCTACATTAAATGTTGATCTAAATGTTGTCGCATTTCTGGCAGGATCTAGAAGCTTCTACAAGGATCTGGAACCTGGAAGATTCCAGAACATTGCAGAATATGCTAGAGCAGCCTGGAACCATTTCGAACGACCTAGAGCATACAAGAAGGATCTAGAAAGATCATGGAAGTTGAGCTCCTAAAAAATAGGACCTTAGTGTGGAAGCCTCTAGAATTCGTATCCCACTTCTATAAATACCGATTGAAGGATTCATTATTCAGTGTATTCTATGCGATCAATATCCTAGACCGAGCGTTGATCCCTGTTAGGATTTGTGGCCAATAGTTTTACATTTTAGTTCATACGAAGTATCCCACCCGTATGGCTGTGTGTCTTCTTATCTATTGAGAGTGTAATCATAGATAGACTAGGTATTTCGACAGTGTGTGATTCTTATACACTTAATTCGTTTACAGAACAAGGCACCTGCCTCGTTTGTAGTTTCGTTGTGAAGGTTATTGTTGTAACATTTCACACAACATTTATACTTGAAGATAAGTATTGATTTCGCCGTAAGGCTCGCATAGATTTTTATTTATAAAATCTATGTGAAAAATATTTCCATTGTGACTCGTTTGTTTTTAGTGTTTCAAGTCTTCCACTATGTATCTAAATTTCTAATATTCTGTTAGAGTCAGTGTTGTGCAATTTGTCTCAACGTTTAGTACAACATATTTCTACTTAAACTTAAACACTTAATACACCACACACTTTCAAAACTCAACATTAAAACCTATATCACAGAACTGACTTATGCTTAGGAGATTATATTTGAGACCAGCCACATAAGATACATTGGACACCTTGATATTACCAATTATCAAGGTACCATAACCTTTTGTTGTAGCTTGTGAACTGTCTCCAAATGTGACATTAGGGCCTTCTTTTTCATTGAAGTCAATGAGGAGATCTTTGTTTCCAGTCATGTGCCTTGAGCATCCACTGTCAAGGTACCATGCTGATCTTTTGTTCATACTCATCATCTTCTTGTGGCCCTTAGGTACCTGCAATTAGCAAGCTTTAGGTACCCTTTGAATTTTGGGTCGTGAGAGGTTAGCTATACCTGTAGGAACCCAAACTTGCCTAATTATCCTAATTGATTCAAGGTGGCTAAGTTGTTTTCCTCTAGCATCAACATATACTGTCTTTCCCTTAAATGCCTTTGGGAAAATGTGTGTGAAAATGTTGACTCTGTAAGTTTCAAGTGTCACGCCCCAATTTTCATAAAAGAAAATTTTGTAGAAATACTTAACAATCTTAAAATAAAGGGCATGAACTAAAATTTGAATACAAGAAAGTGGACTCACAAATTTATTTAGCAATAAATTTTAAATAAAAATCAGCGGAAGCTTAGAAATTAAACAACGTCTCCAAATAAATTTTAGCTTCAAATATAAATCGTACCAAACTTGATTATCTCATAAGATATCTCACTATTGAAATACTTAAAATTTAAATAAACTAGTTCATCAAATTATTAAAATAAAATGTAACGAGCTTAATTGACATCCATCGCCTCTTCCCGCCATCAACTCATCAACCTGAAAGTGTTAATTGTATGGTATGAGCAAACCACTAGCTCAGTGAAGTCACTTGACCACATTAAATACAAATGTACCAATAAAATGAATAACCACACGTAATCACGTACTTCATATAATATCATGAATGCACTTTTCATCATAGCATTGATAATAACTTTGTTTCACTTGTTTCACGGTTTTCCCAAGGATCTCTTTTAAATCCCACTGGGTCCCCCTCAAAGACCTCTTTTCAGTCCCGAGTTCTTTTCTTGTACATTTCTTATCATAAAATATCATTCACTTTTCATGTCATGCAACACATAATTAAATTATTCAGATCATTCATACAAAGCATTTAATAGAGGCAAGTAAACCACACCTTGAATTATATGTCGTGGAAGAAATGGCCGCAAAAGTGTTATATAGTCTACTCCTCACGATTCTAGTTGCCTAGCATTAAATTAAATCTATTTAGAAATTCATTCACACAACCTAACTAATGTTACTAATGTGTCTATCTACATAAGTAATTATTCATAAGTTTATTATTATTAAAATATCATACTAATATACTGGACTTGAAGATATAAATTATATATAGATCCTTAACTTAAATCTAAAATTATGAACAACTTTAACTTCTAATGAGGCTATTATAACTAAATCATTGAAATAATAAATAGGATTCCTAATTATTGTAACTATTTAATACGCATACTACGAAACCTAATCAAAACTCACAGTGTCATTATCTCAATGCATAACTATCTCAAATTCATTTTAGATAATATACCCTTAAACTAAGTCTAACTTAAATAATTAACAATTAAAAATCCTCATCTTAAAGAAAAGTCTAAGACGTCTACTGCCCTCTAACATACAACAATCTATTAAATTAAAACCAGTAATGTCTAAGACGTCTACTGCCCTCTAACATACAACAATCTATTAAATTAAAACCAGTAATTGCATCACTCGTAGTGAATGATTAATCAAAAATTTTTAATTGATATATATACATGATTCTATACATAAAATAAAAGGAATAAGAAGTTACTATCACGAAGAGAAGGAAAATGCCGTGTCTTCTTGAAAAGGAGGCGATTGAAGATTTGAGATTATGTAAAAATTAGGGTAAGTCAATTATATATATGTATATTCAAATTGGGCTTGGGCTTGAAATAAGATTAGAGTTTAAAATCTTAAAAGTCTTAATTTACTCAGCTTAGAATATTTATTTTTAATGAACTAAGATATATAATATAACTTTAAAATAAACAAAATAAATACTTATACCTATAAATCTAAATTATAAATTTTACGGGAAGTGTTACATCAGGAGAGTTGTCAAATCTCCTAAACTTATGAGTTCTTTGTGCTTCTTGAGGAAATCTTTGAGGGAAGGCATATTTGTGACCATTGCCCTTTGGCATGAAGGGTTTTGGTTGTCTCATTTTATTCTGCCTTTGAGGATAGTTGTCCTTGGGTCTGTTCAGCAGAGGCTTCCTCAGCAGAGTTGGCCTAGGCTGATCAAACCTTGGATAACTCCTCTGAACATTGTTCAGTAGAGTTGCCCTTCCATTGGGTCTACTCTGCTGACCAACATTCCTCATGTGTTCAGGGACTTTGGCCTTTTCCTTAGGTTTGGGCCTAGTCTCCTGAATGACTTGAGTGGGCATCTCATGCATTTTGCCCTTCCCTTTGTTCAGCGGCTGAATTATTTCATTTTCAGCTTGTTGTGCCACTGGTTTAACAAAGATTTTCTTAGTGTTACTTGTAGAAGCAACACTAAGACAAGGTGAAGATTCAAATGGATCAAAACCTAATCCACTTCTTTGAGCCATAGGTCTTTGGTAACTTTGAATTTCCTCTATTGCTCTAGAGGATTTCTTCAAAGCAGACATCTTTAATTTCAGGCTCTCTTCACTTGATTTAAGAATGTCATACTCATGTGAGAGATTTTCAAATTTTGCTTGAAGAATTTTAAGTTCAAAATCTTTTCTCTTCTGAGAAAGCAGTTGATCATCAATCTGCTTCTGTTGGTCAACTATCCTGAGATTTGCGTCCTCAAGCTCTCACAAGACTTGTTGATACAGTTCAGTAGATTTGACATCAACTACTGTCTCAATAGGTTTTGAAAGTTCAATTGAAAGCCTTTCATTTTCTCTCACACAGTTATCGTGAAATTCTTGTAATCTAGTGAAATCTTCCATCAACTTTCCAAAAGAAAGCTTTAGGTTGACTTCACTAGTATTTTGTGAAAGAAATGATGGTGAGCTAGAAGTAGGAGGATACCTCGTCATCCTCTATGGCCATGTTGCACACATCATCATCATCACTGTTTGAGAACAGTCCATCATCAGAGGAGTTGAAGCTTTTAGCAGAAATAGATTCATCACCAGCCATCATGGCTTTCCTATTGGTGAATTTTCAGTCTCTCTTTGCTTGCCTCTCTTTTCTCTCCTTTGAACTGAGTTCAGGGCAGTCATACTGGAAGTGCCCTTTCTTTTTGCAGTTATAGCACAGATCTTCATCATCATCCTTCCTTGGATCATCTTTCCTTCTAGATGATGAAGGTTCAACTCTATTGGACTTTCTCCTATCAGAGTACTTGTCCTCTGATCTTCTCTCATCAGGCTTTTTGTCCTCAGCCTGGACTTCAGGAGAGTTGTACCTTCTCCTGAATTTGTTGTCTTGGTAGAATTTCTTGTATCTACCAAATCTTGAGTTCAGCTTGTCAAACCTTCTGGCCATCAGGGCCATTTCTTCCTTCATTTCAGCCTTAGAGACCGACTTGGATGATCTTGGAGCGGACTGCATTTCAGGTTCAGCAGCCTTGGCTTTGAATGCCACTCCTTTGATTGGAATAGAAGGTTCCTCAACAGGCTTTCTTCTGTTGAGATCAAACTCATATGCTTTGAGTTCTGAGAATATTTGTTGCATGAGCATGGTGGAGAGATCATTTGTGTTCTGCATCATTACTGAGTATACATCCCACTTTTGAGTGAGGCTTCTCAGGATCTTAAGAGCAACTTCTCTTTTGGAGTACACCTTGCCCAGAGAGTTGATTTCATTCATGATATGTGTGAATCTACCAGCAAACTTGTCAATGGACTCTTCAGGCTCCATTGTGAATTGTTCAAACTTCTGCACAACAACTTGGAGCTTATTCTCCTTGATTTTGACAGTACCCTCACACATTTCAGCAAGGGTGTCCCAAATTTCTTTGGATGTTGTGCAGTGGTAGACTCTTCCCATTACTGCATGTGGAATGGTCTGGTAAAGAGTGTTCATTGCAAGATAATTCAAATTATCTTTTCTTTTCTCCTCAGTGGAGAGATCATCTTCATCCTTGGGGATTTCTTCCCTTATGTCAGCTCTTTATTCTTCTGTCATCCTAGGATTGATTTGAGTGAACACAAAAGGTCCTCTTGTGATCACTCTTAGCATATCATTGTGGCAGGCATGCAAGATGAGCTCTCATCCTGATCTTCCAGAAGTCATAGTTCTCAATTGAGAACATGGGCAGTTTGTGATGAGATATATGGTTGATTGGATCTGTGGCCATGTTGTTGATTCCTTGAACAGCATCATGTGGAACAACATTGTTGTTGGCCATATCTCAAGTAAGATGGGTTAGTTACAGATATGATGGATTTCAGATAAAGATCAGTTCAGTGACCACACAAAAATGTGTCATTGAAAAATCAAGATGGATTTTCAGAAGCAGTGGTCTTTGAACCCCTGCTCTGATACCACTTGTTGGTCCTGAAAGGATTATATAACAAGTGTATGGGGGGGGGGGGATACACTTGTATGCAAATCTTTTTCAAACTAAACCAAGTATGACTTCAGCAAGATTGTCATAGACAACTCTGCTGAGATGTATAACTTCTTAAAGATAACCAATCTACTAAGTACTATTGAGTACTTAGTTAAAGGACTATCTAAGTCAGTTATATGTGCGGAATTAATGGTTGGCCCTTTAGTTTAAACTCCTTTGAATTTCTGAAATCTCCTTAACAGTTTATCCAGTTCAGGGAACTTGTCCAAATCTTATTTTCGCACAGCTTAGAATATATGTCTTTGAAAGTCCAGTTTGTGTGCAGTGTTGAATGAATGTAAATACTTGAAAGTAAATCAACACAAGAGTTTATAGTGGTTCAGAGACTCAAGCTCCTACATCCACTTTCCCTGATTTAACAAGATAATTCCTTCACTCTTGGAATTAACTTGTTTTATAGTGCCAAGGTGCACT
The DNA here is from genome assembly GCA_963675135.1 of Galeopsis tetrahit. Classification (NCBI taxonomy): domain Eukaryota; kingdom Viridiplantae; phylum Streptophyta; class Magnoliopsida; order Lamiales; family Lamiaceae; genus Galeopsis; species Galeopsis tetrahit. The sequence continues at coordinate 65,105,051 of OY776120.1, read as the reverse complement.
TGATCAACCACACCACTCCTTGGTGCCTTGATCCCTAGGATGTCAAGAGTCCTAGTACCCTTTCACAACTCTGAACTGAACTGTTCTTCTCTCAACAATCAGCTCCTTCCACTTCTACTACTACAACCTTCTAACTTTCTCTCTTGAAAGATATAAACGGATGTAATTGTTTTGTCTTCACTTTGCAGCACTTTTCCCAATGTCTGACTTCAAGATTCCCTTGGTCAAACATGGACATCTCTTCTTATCAATGATCCTGAGATAAGGACAACATTCCTTATCACTAGGACAATTCTGCTTATCAACTTCAGCAGATTCTGCTTATCAGTAGTGTTGGCTCTTGGCTCTTTCCCTTTGCATGGATGTCTTCATGCATGACTCTTGATATATCTTTCAGCATTTGTGATTTGATTCAGTAGCATTGATCATTTCAGCATAGTTGTCCTTGAAACTGTTATGGTTCATGTATGCTGAGACAACTCTGCTTGGACAAACCTTCTGATCTTGTATGCTTCAGTAGACTAGGTGTAGATGATGCATTTAACTCATATGATCAATCAAAAGGTTGTTCTCAAATTGATTAGTCTTGATCAGCACATCTGTCCATCAGCAGACTTGGGATAAGCTTGATTTGGAGCCTTGAGGGGATATGATTCTTGTAGTCTTCTAAGCATATGCTCCCCCTCAACTAGTGCATCTATTTTTCTAAGAGCTGCCTAACATATCAGCTTCTCAACTAGTCTTAATCTACATGTTCCAACATTCCTGAAACATGTTCATGTAATCTGACTTATCTAATTGGCATGTCTAAGAGGGTTTTGGTATCATAATCAAAACTCATTTTATTCCCAACAGAACGTATGTAGTTGGAGGTTGAAAAGATAATTCTAGAAATAATTCGATAGTGCACCACATTTTTAGCCACAACATTGATCATGGGTAATTAGTGGGTAAAATCCATTTAAATAAGTAATTAAGTAATTAAGAAGTTTCCAGAATTTTAATAAGTTCAAGCATAATCTGAAGAAAAAAAAAATGTGGGTTAGTATTTAATTTAAATAAATAAAATAAATCTCAATAAATAATTACAACTTATAAAAATAAATTCGAATCAGGTAATATTGTGCTCAAAACTGTTACAAACACCTCAACACGGTTTTTACATGAATTTTCTTCATTTGTGTTGCACCATATTTTTTTTCTTTTTGTGTTATAGCATCTAATTTGTATTGATCCATTTTTCATGTAGAGTACATCGTAGTAGGGAACTCCGTGCCCCATACTTACTTAATGGATTACAAACCTCTTGATGTTTTTACCAAAAATCACCTTTTGAAAAAAGAAGGCATCGTAGTAGTGAACTCCGTGCTCCATAGTTACTCAGTGATTTGGTACATCTTTTAGTATGCTAATAACATTCTATTTTTATGCATTTGAGAGGTGTAGGACATGTTTATTTTTGCACTACAAGATTCTTAGATTCGAAGATATTTTACAAAGGAATTATTTAACTAGGTAAGAAATAAATTCAACTTATAAAATTTATACAACCCATGATGTTGTCCCAAATGCTGACGCATTTGTGACAACATCCATTTAGGAATTTTCAGATAGTGCCCATGCCAAGAGATTTCCTCAAAGTTGAGAATCTCTCATGGTCTAAAGTCTTAGTGAAAATGTCAGCATTCTGTTTTTCAGTAGGTACATACTCCAACTTTACAATATTCTTCTCTACTAAATCTCTCATAAAGGGATGTCTTATACTAATGTGCTTAGTGAGTGAGTGTTGTACATGATTCTTAGAAATGCTTATAGCACTAGTATTGTCACAAAAGATTGTAAGTATACCATTCTCAATGCCATAGTCATGGAACATCTTACTCAACCACAAGAGTTGTGTGCAACACCTTCCTGTAGCTATGTACTCTGAATCAGCTGTGGATTGTGAAACACAATTTTGTTTCTTGTTGTGCCATGATACAAGATTGTTCCCCATGTAGAAACATCCTCCACTCGCACTCTTTCTATCATCTATATCTCCAGCCCAATCAGCATCACTGTAGCCTATCAAAATGTTGTTGGTGTCCTTAGTGTACCAAATCCCAAGTTCACTTGTACCTGCAACATACTTAATAATCATTTTCACTGCATTCAGGTGAGATTCCTTTGGATTAGCTTGGTACCTAGCACAAACACACACATTGTACATAATATCTGGTCTACTAGAGGTTAGATAAAGTAAACTACATATCATGGATCTATAAAGTGTTGGATCAACATCTTTTCCAGCATTATCTTTGCAAAGTGTCAAAGTAGATCCCATAGGAGTTTTCATCGTTTTTGAATTCTCAAGACCAAATCTTTTGACCAAGTTCTTAGTATACTTACTCTGGAAGAAGAAAATACCATCATTACATTGTTTGATTTGAAGACCTAAAAAGTAATTCAAGTCTCCAACCATACTCATTTCAAATGTTGCAGTCATTGCCTCAACAAATTTGCTTAACATTTTATCACAAGTAGAACCAAACACAATGTCATCAACATATATTTGAGCAATAAGTGTATCTTCTTCAGTGTGCTTAATGAACAAAGTTCTATCGGTCTCTCCTCTAATAAAACCATATTCAAGAAGAAAGTCAGTAAACCTACCATACCATGCTCTAGGAGCTTGTTTAAGACCATACAAAGCTTTCTTAAGTTTATATACATGATCAGGATATTGTGGATCTTCAAATCCTTTAGGTTGTTCAACATATGCTTCTTCATTCAAAATGCCATTTAGAAATGCAGCTTTTACATCTATTTGATGAAGTTTAATATCAATAAAACATGCAATAGCTAGCAATAATCTAATAGATTCTATCCTAGCAATAGGTGCAAAAGTTTCATCAAAATCAACCCCTTCAACTTGGGTGTAACCTTGTGCTACTAACCTAGCTTTGTTCCTAACAATGTTACCAGATTCGTCAGTTTTATTCTTGAAGATCCACTTTGTTCCAATGACATTAGTATGACTAGGTCTTGGAACAAGTGTCCATACTTCATTTCTTTCAAACTGACCAAGTTCTTCATGCATAGCATTAATCCAATTTTCATCAGTTAATGCTTCATTAGCATTCTTAGGTTCAATTTCAGATAAATAGCACTCATCATTTACAACATTACACATAGAAGACATGCATATTGTTCTTACCACATCTACCTTATTTGATCTTACTCTTCCTCTTATTTGTACTCCAACTGTAGAATCACCTATGATTTGATCAGAAGGATGACTTTTCCCCATTCTTGAAGAAGGATTCGTTTTGGGAACACACTGATCATTCTGTGAGATTACAACTGATTGTTCTGTAGATGTTGACCCAGATGTGTTAGCATTCGGTGCAACATTTTCAGACTCTAGTGTATTCTCAGAATTGTACAACATTAACAGATTCTTGAACCGTGTTAGTTTTAAGGTTATAAACTCTATAAGCTTTACTATTTCTAGAATAGCCTAAAAAGAAACCTTTATCACTTTTATATAACACACACAACCGAATACATGAAAATATTTCACATTTGGTTTTCTGTTGTTCAAAATCTCATAAGGTGTTTGATTAGTGTCAGATCGAATATAAACTCTATTAATGATATGGCATGCAGTATTCAATGCTTCTCCCCAAAATTTCTTAGAAAGACTTTTGGATGTAAGCATAACTCTTGCCATTTTTTGTAAAGTTCTATTCTTTCTTTCAACAATTCCATTTTTTTGTGGAGTTTTAAGAGATGAATATTCTTGTAAAATACCCTTTTTATCACAAAAATCATTAAACATGTTGTTTTCAAATTCCCTACCATGAATAGTTCTAATACGGCTAAGTGTCAAGTTATACACATTTTTGAACCTCTTATAAAGAATTTTAAATGCAACAAAAGTTTCAGATTTGTCTCTTAAAAACTCAACCCATGTAAATCTGGAGAAATCATCTACCACAGCTAAGGAATACCTTTTTCCTCCAATGCTTTCAGTTTCCACAGGACCCATCAAATCCATGTGCAGTAATTCAAAGCATCGATGTGTAGAACAATGTGACAGCATTTTATGCGGCATTCTTACCAGCTTACCTTTTTGGCATGGTCCACATACAGTGGTATTGTGAAACTTCAGTTTTAGAATTCCTTTTACTGCATCTGCTTTGATTAACCTTTTCATTGCTCTGTAATTTGCATGTCCCAATCTTTGAGGCCATAGAATATTTTCATCATGTTTTGACAAGTTACACATATTTGTTCCAATAAGATAGCAATTATCTGTTGACCTAGTACCAGTCATGACACAAACTTCATCTTTATTAAGAACATAACATGAATCTTTGTCAAATTTCACATGCAAGTTATCATCACAAAGTTGGCTAATGCTAATCAGATTTGCAAGTAAGCCATCAATATGCAAGACATTTTTAAGCTTAGGAAAACCTTTAACATTCAAATTTCCCTTACCAATAATCTGTCCTTTAGAACCACCACCATATGTAACACTACCACCATTTAAGGTCACAAAATCAGATAAGAAGTTTATTTGTCCTGTCATATGTTTAGAACAACCACTATCAAAATACCATAGATCAGGTAAACATGCTTTTAAGGAGGTATGAACAACATTACATGTAGCTTTCGGTTTCCATGCAGATTTCAGAAACTGTTTTCTAGGATTTGACAATTTTTTGTGCAGCATATTCAAGTTTTTCAGTTCTTCAAACAATTTTATACAGTAAGGACGAATATGACCAATCTTGCAACAGTAATGACAGATATACTTCTTCTTAAAGTTTGTTTGCGCAGAAGTTACATCAGAAGTGTCAACATTAGCCTTCACAAACTTTACAGGTTTTCCAAATATCTTTGAAACAAAAGCATTTTTGTCATCATAACCTAAACCATGATTATTAGACTTACTAGTAGTTACAGATTTCAAGATCTCTTTTGGTAAGTATAACTTCTAGCTTGGTGATTGTGTCTTTCAGATCCTCATTCTCTTTATTCAAGGAATTAAGAGTGAGTTTCTGAGAGTTCGAATCATCTAACAGCTTTTGGTACGCATTGTCATCAATTCTTTTTCCTGCATCATCAACCAAACCATTAAAACAGATCAAATTTGGGTGATTCTGTTCTGATGTTACTGCAGATGTTAAGGCAGCAGGTGCAACATTAGAATCTGTTTCATCCAGATCATCATCTAAGGAATCATTATAATCAATTCTGGTAAGATGAACATATTCATTTTCATTTAACTCATCAATATCATCATCATCTGAATCATCACTCAATGTAGCACTAAAATTCAGTTTTTTCTTAAGTCTAGTATTGGCACATTCATTTGCATAATGGCCATATCCAGAACATGCATTGCATTGAACTGATTTTCTAAATTCAGGATCATACCTTGGTTTACCTTCACTCTTTGATTGTCTTGGTGTGAATTGATTTTTCCTCCTTTCTGGTTGTGGTGTTGATGTGTGGATTTGAATCGTAGGCTAAATGTTTCCTTTAGATTTATGCATAGATTTTTTAAGAAATTTATTAAAGTGCTTAGTGGGCAGGGCAATGTTGTTAGGATTGTTAAGGCATTCATCAAGCAATTCTTCATCCGAATCAATCTACTGCAAAACATGAATCAAAATGAAGTTTAACACAAAGAGCTTCTACTCGAACACCAAAGGAAATAGTTTCAGACAAAAAAAAATAACATTGGGGCGTCTGCTTCTAACAAGTTCACTGAGGGTCGGAAATATATCGGGTGAACCCAGGACTCTACAGTTCCAGCTTAAGACAATCATTGACCCCGATTGGCACCCGAGCCGGGCCAGCCAATAAAAAATCCTCTGATTCCTCAATTGTGTCCTCGTCCTCTGTTCTGGTATTGGCTTGTAATGCTTCAATTCTTCTTCTCTTTTTTTGTTCCAGAAAATCAAAGGTATCGATCATTCCATCCACATAGTTGGCATTGAAGATGGGATTGGTTGTGAGAGTATCACGGGTCTGTTTCCCCCACTGCGTTGTAACTGCCTTTCCATTATTATGGTTGACTTGGTTTGTAACTCCCCTTGCTGAATTTTTGGCGTAATTGGTGTTGTGGCGATGATTAGGGTGTCGCCTTTATTGTGTTGGAATCTGTTTCCATGATTTCCACCGGTGTCACCGCTTTCCGTCGCCGAGGATGTTCCGCCTAAGTGTTGTGCTTCGTCGATCCGGTGCTACCAGTTCTTTGCTCTAGTTTAATGGTGCATTTTCATTGTTCTCTTCAAAATAGGCTGTGCAGAGACTGATGGTATGGTCAATAAGGCCGCAGTAGAAACAAAATCGAACAAGATGTTCATATTTGAATTTTACGGATGAGACTCCTCCATCATGGCGTCGTATTGCTTTGTATCGTTTTAGTGGAGTCTTGGTGTCGAGCTCGACTCGGATGCGCATAAACGGTTTCTAGATGGCCCATTTGTTTGTAACATCGTACTCCATAAACTTGCCAATGTAATTGCCCAAGGCTGTTCCGATTTCCTCCCACTGTCGTCTCTTAAATTTGCACCCAGAATAGTACCTTAGTTAATGGCACTGAGAGAGGTAGAGCCCCCATTGAGAGTCGATTTATTACAATCATATTTGTGCCTACCATCCACAGACCGCTAGCCATGATCCGATTAATATCCATTTGGTGGTTGAATTGTGCAAGGAATCTGCCTTACCCAATATTCTTAATTGTAACACCTCTTACTGGTCTCCAAAGACTTACAAAGCGGCTTCAGGTGAGGTTGAAGGATAGGTTGGGGTCAGTTAGGAATCGTCCCACAATGCTAAGGTGGACATTGATCTCACTTTCCTTCTCATTGGTAGTTTCGTATATGAGGTCCTCGTTTTCATCGAATATGTTGAGTCTCTCCATTGTATATTCAAAACGTATGGGGGCTCTCAATAAATAGGCTTCAGGATCAAAGTCGATTTCGAAATGGAGTCAAGAATCAATGTGGTTAATGGAAGAATCCCAGAAATTAGGCAGCGTCAATGATTAATCTGGTTTATGGGAGGATCCCATGATATCAATTTGTAAGTTGGGATTTGTGTATCAAATTAGCGTGAATCTGTTTACTCAGGGATACGGATGATCTTCAGGGATTCAGAACGTCAGCGAGGATCTGTGAATCAGAATGACAAGAATCTGAATATCTCTTTCTACGGCTCCAACTCGGGGAGATCAAACTTTGCATATCATATCAATTTATAGCTTAAGACATGAACGTTCAGGAACTAAGCATAACCCCACATCACCACCGAGACGTATCAGCAAGTGCAATTGAGTTTCGTATCATAAACTGGAAATAAATTAAAATGATTTAATTAACTTAAACCTGTATAACAGGTTGCAGGTTCATACGACGCCATGTGGTGCAATTCGACATACTGACTATGGTAGTGGGTTTGTATAATTTGACTATTGTAAGAAAAAACCAATAAAGAAATGTTCAATTAATAATGAGATAGATGTTTTTGACAAAAGTTCAAATAATAATGGGACGGGGCGAGTACTTTTTAGTGGATAAGAAGACGGGAAATGTTGAATTTGAAATTTGAGATTGAAAATTAATGAAGTGACATACCTCAAGTATGAGTTTTTTTTATGATGTATTGTTATGTACTCCCTTCTTCCCGCAATTACTTTCACACTTTCCTTTTTAAGACGTCCCACAATTACTTTCACACCCTTAAAATGGAAAACCTTTTATATATTTCATCCTCACCATATCCTCAAATTTACACAAATGTCATTACTTTTTCTCCACACTTACACAAAAGTCAACTCATTTCTTTACTTTATACATATTTATACATAAAGGTTTACAAAATTACCCCTCAAAATCTCCACTAAATTTACTTTTCTTATTCCACGTTTCACTTCACATGTGAAGATAATCATGGGACGGAGGGAGTATAATTTATTAATTAATAAATTTTTTTTAATTTATATAAAATAATTCGGTTTGGTTCGCTTTATATAGTTTTGTAAAATATAAACCGAATTGAACTACAAGCCAAACTTTTTAAAAATATTTCAACCGAATCAAATCAATCAACCAAAAATTGTCGATCTGTTTGAAAATTAGTCTTTTTCGATTTTGTGTCTACCCCTACTCATACCTTTTCTCTAATCGACGCCAGGTACGTTGCGTCCATCTAAAGACAAGAGAGAAGCAGGCATCAACTGGCCATCATCATGTCGTATCTTTCTTGATGTTTTGAAACACCGCGTCTATCAGAAAACTAATTACCTTCTCTGTTTTATATATCATATTTCCCGACTGATCCTTGTTCTTATACCTAGAGAAACAATCATTTTAGAGATTTCTGCAAAAAAAATTAGTCAAAGGAAATAATCGTTCAATTTTTCATTTGCAGCATGAATTCGAAAACAAACTCAATTTCTTTTCAAATTATGTTCCAATATCCCTTTTGTAAAACTGAAAATGAAGGAGAGATTCAATTTCTTTTCAAACTATCGCCTCCTTTTGAGTAGTACAACAAAGGGATATAACCCCCTCACGTGTTTGATAAAATGTTCATATCACACTTTAACTCGTTTTATAACTTGAATTTATGGAAAACAACAACAATTTGAGATCCATAACCTCAACTAATTGATAATTGAAAGGATTCATCGAAACCCATCTGCATAAGAATCAAATTAAAATATCCATGAAAGTTTCAAAAAATATTTGAAAATAATCTTCTCTAGCAATCATAGCAAAAACATTTTTTTTGCAGTCTCTCTTCATGAACATGTACGCATGGAACAACAATTGTAACGACCCCAAAATTTTAAAGAAATAAACATAATTTTTTTTTTAAATAAATAAGGAGTAAGGGGGCATTACTACGCTTGAAAATAACCTAATAATTTAAATGATGCAACCATCCAAATCAAGGTGATCACCACCAAACCCTCAAAATAATTTTGAATTGACAACAGCGGAAGTAAACTAGTAAGTAAGGTCCTTAAAAGTTTGTCTTACAATAAAATACTAAAATTTCTAGCCAAAATAGAATTTCAAAAGACATGGATTAAAGGGTTGCACTTTCGAGATCGAGCGCTCACATCCACCTTCAATCCTCCTGAACATTCCCACCTGAAAGTGGAATGGGTGAGCATTTGAAAAACACTCAGTGGGTTCACTCAAACACCCACTCGAATATCATAAAATCTACCGTAATAAAGGTCAATCATGGGAATCAATGTATATTGAAAGTGTGTTGGGGTGTATGAAGTGTTTAAGTTTAAGTAGATAAATGTTGCACAGAATGTTGAGACAAATAGTGCAACACTGACTCTAACAGAATATCAGAAATTTAGATACACAGCGGAAGACTTGAAACACTAAAAACAAACGAGACACAATGGAAATATTTTAACATAGATTTTATAAATAAAAATCTATGTCTGCCTTATGGCGTAAATCAATACTTATCTTCAAGTACAAATGTTGTGTGAAATGTTACAACAATAACCTTCACAACGAAACTACAAACGAGGTAGGTGCCAAGTTTTGAAAACGATCTAAGTGTATAAGATTACACACTGTCGAAATGCCTAGTCTATCTATGATTACACTCTCAATAGATAACAAGACACACATCCATACAGGTGGGATACTTCGTATGATCTAAAATGTAAAACTATTGGCCACAAATCCTAACAGGGATGAACGCTCGGTCTAGGATATTGCTCGAATAGAATACACTGAATTATGAAGCCTTCAATCGGTATTTATAGATGTGGGATACGAATTCTAGAGGCTTCCACATTGAGGTCCTATTTTTTAGGAGCTCAACTTCCATGATCTTTCTAGATCCTTCTTGTATGCTCCAGGTCGTTCTAAATGGTTCCAGGCTGCTCTAGCATGTTCTCCAATGTTCTGGAATCTTCTAGGTTCCAGATCCTTGTAGAAGCTTCTAGATCCTGCCAGAAATGCGACAACATTTAGATCAACATTTAATGTAGCATTTCAAAAAAGACTTAGAAAAAAATCTCGGAAGGTCAAATTAAGATGTTGTTGATAATGTTAAGACATTTAAGGATTAACAACATCTGATGCACATATATTTTAGATCAACATTTAATGTAGCATTTCAAAAAAGACCTTTCGACTACAACACACCTGATGCACATATATTTCTATACATACTCAGTTTTATGTACTTAGTTGAGGTTGACATCATTGCTAAGTACTAGTCAAGTCAATACCTGTTGTAACCGTTGGATCAAATCAAATGAAGATCAAGGATAATTTCATAATGATCCGTGCCAAAGGATCAAAACAATTTTATCCAAAATAGAATTAGCATAAACAATACACTTACTCACAACATAAGTAACTTTACTAAGATCATAAGTTGAACTGGAAGAATTAACTTAGAATCTAAGTAAGACACTAACAAAAACAAAATAACAAACATCAGAGCAAAAAGAATAAACAAAACAAATGGACAGAAACTAATACTAAACAACTTGCAGTATACACATGGTAACCTGTAAACAAATTAAGCAAGGGCAGTAAACAAATATCACCAAATGTAACCATAATTAAGCAAGTTGCAAACAATAAACAACCTATCATCTAGAAAATAAATAACAAGTGTATCTGAATTTCAGAATTCAAACTTAAACATCAATTACAGAGATTGAACTGAATAAATGGCATATATTGCTGTGGTAACAACTGCAGCATCAAATTCCTGCACAGTAGCAATTATGAAATTCAGATCTCCCCCTGTCTTGTAGCTTGTCCCTGTTCATCAGTGGAGATCACCATACAAGGTCTCCATCTCAGCATCATCATCATCAGCTTCATCCACAAAGTAAGTAGATGCAAGGTGTGCAACTATATCAGTCACTTGAGCATTAGTAGCATCAGGTCCACCAGCAGCAACAACTGGAACTCCATCATCATTCAACTCTTCAATCACCACATTGGAGTTTGATGGTGGTGGTACTCCCCCTGTTGTAGGTGAAAGCATAATGGTCCACCTATCCTTCAGGAACTGAAGTTCATCAATTGTTTCCTGCAAGTGTTTGAGTTGTAGTTTGATGAATTCCTGTGAAAGATACACATTACCAGAAATGTTGATACGGATGTTCTCAACATTTGGGGGTGCATTTCTCTGTCTTGATCTGGATGATTCTGGATGATCAGAAGTTGGAGGTCTTTGCTGATGTTCAGTAGTTGACGGCCTGTGCTGATGATCAGTACCAGGAGCAGTCAAAGGCAGATCAATTACTCTATCCCCAGTGAGTAAGGCAGGAGCTATGGCTAGTAATGGAACTCTCCCCCTCAACACATCAGTGTTCTTGGCAACAAAGTCATGGTGCCTCAAGTAATTTGAAATCAGAACAGGATAGGGTAGGTTGCCTTTTTTAGAAACTTTTCTAGTAAATCTCATCATATGGTGGAAGATAGTGAGGCCTAAATTGAATTTCTTAAGTACAGAGATCCTATACATAAGAAAAGCTTGGTCTTTTGTGATCTTGGTAGTATTTGTAGTGGGAATCCAGTTGTAGATAATGAATTTGTATAACACAGAATGTAAGGAAGTGAGGTCTTTGGCTAGCATTTGTCTAGTCCACTTAACTACCCTACCACCAGTTATAGCAGCAATAACCACATCCTTGTCAGGTTCTTCATCCACCTCAACATTGGGAATTTGCAGAAACTCATTTATCAATTCAGGAGTAAAAGGTACATCCATCCCCCTAAAATTTACAGTCCCATACCACTTAGATGATCTTCTACCAGTACTCTTTTTCATGCAAGCATAAAATTCATAAGCCCAATTTGTCAAGAATGATTCACCAAAATTCACAGCATGCATCAAATTCCTTTCCTCCAAGAAACTAATCATGTCTTTACTTTCAAAATCAGGAAATAGCCAACCTATTCTCTAGAGTCTCAAGAGAATCAGAAATACCTTCCTCTTCAGAAGCAAGGTCATTACAGCTTGATGTGGAATTTTTAGCAGAGCTTTCCTTAGAGCTGCTTTCTGCACTATAAGAGTTATCACCACTGCCATCATCTTCAGGTTCTGGTGTGGCATTCTTTGCAGCAGCAAAATGCTCAGCATTTTTCTTAAGAGAATTCAGAATATCTCTTAAACACACATCAGAATCAGAATTGGAATCTGATTTTGCAGGTTCATCTTCAGTAATCATCTTGGCCTTCCCTTTGCCTTTGGGATCAGCAACAACCTTTATTTTTCCTTTCACTTCAGCAACAGCATTCTTCTTGGATTTCTCAGCAACTTTCTTAGGTTTCTCAACAGCAACATGAGCTTCTTCTTCAGAGTCTGTGAACACTTGGATGGGTTCACCAGCATCGGCTCCAGCTTCCTTCTTCTTCCTCATGGATTCAGAATAATCCACACGAGTGAACACTCGATATGATCTTGAACGGAATGGGAGCATACAGGACTTCTCTGTGTTTTCCCTTTCTGCGCATTCTTCTTGAACGGAATGGGAGCAGATTCATCAGAAACAGAGAGTGGAGAGTTTGTACCGTCTTCAGAGATGTTTGCATCCTCCATTTCAACATCTTCAGGGTCGGAAGCAGCAGTAGCTTCGTCTTCAGCAGCAACCTCCACATTTTCAGCTTGCGGGTCGTGAACAGTAGGTGATTTGGGGTTTTTTGAAGCAGCAGCCATTTGGGCGGTTTGATCAGCCAAATAGCTTGAGATATCCACAGTGATATCTCCAAATGTCATCACGGGCAGATGACCAGTAGTTCGAAGAGTCTCAGACACCTCTTCGACAGCCCTAGTAAACTATTCAACGGTCGAATCTTGTGGGATGTTGGTTGTTGGTGGAATGGTTTGAGGAGAAGTTTGAGGAGTAGTTTGAGGAGTGGGAGCGGTTGTTGATGGTGTTGCAGAAAAATTTGAGTCAGCATTTGACGAGGTTGATTTCTGAGAAGCCATGGAAGCAAGGATTTCGAGAGGGTTTGTGCGAGAGTGGGATGAGTTCTTCGAATCAGAGTGAGATTGTTAGTGGGATTGAGGTTGGTTTCCAGCCATTTAAGGGACGGTTGGAATTTCAAGGTAGGTTTGAGGAGTGTATACACAAACTTTGAGAGATACACGACCAATAAACAACTCTTCAATTTTAGTACTCAACACAATCAAAATTCACAATTAACAAGAGAGTTAATTCTATGATTGACATTTATAGAGAGAGTTTTGTAGTTGGAGGTTAAAGGAAATAATCCATAAATTTTCGATAATGCTCCACATAATTAGCCACAATGTAAATCATGGGTGATTAGTGGAGAAAATCCATTTAATTAATTTAAATTAAATAATTAAGAAGCTTCTAGAATAAAGTACGCATAATCTGAAAAAAATAAAAAATGTGGGTCAGTAATTAATTAAATAAAATGAAATAAATCCCAATTAATAATTAAATAATTACAACTAATAAAAATAAATTCGAATCAGGCAATGTTGTGCTCAAAACTGTTACAAACACCTCAACACGGTTTTTACATGAATTTGCTTCATTTGTGTTGCACCATATATTTTTTCTTTTTGTGTTATAGCATCTAATTTGTATTGATCCATTGTTCCTGTAGAGTACATCGTAGTAGCGAACTCCGTGCCCCATACTTACTTAATGGATTACAAATATATTGATGTTTTTACCAAATATCACCTTTTGAAAAGAAGGCATCGTAGTAGTGAACTCCGTGCTCCATAATTACTCAGTGATTTAGTACATCTTTTAGTATGCTAATAACATTCTCATTTTTATGCATTTGAGAGGTGTGAGACATGTTTATTTTTGCACTTCAAGGTTCTTAGATTCGTAGATATTTTACATAGGAATTATTTAACTAAGTAAGAGATAGATTCAGCTTTATAAAATTTTTACAACCCATGATGTTGTCTCAAATGCTGACGCATTTGTGACAACATCCATCCGAATTTTTCAGATAGTGCTCATGCCAAGAGATTTCCTCAAGATAGAGAATCTCTCATTGTCTAATGCTTTAGTAAAAATGTCAGCATTTTGTTTCTCAGTAGGTATATACTCCAACTTAACAATATTCTTCTCTACTAAATCTCTCATAAAATGATGTCTTATGCTAATGTGTTTTGTGAGTGAGTGTTGTACAGGATTCTTAGAAATGTTAATGGCATGCTAAGCCACAAGAGTTGTGTACAGCAGCTTCCAGCAGTTATATACTCAGATTCTGCAGTAGATTGTGAAACACAATTCTGCATCTTGTTGTGCCATGATACAAGATTGTTTCCCATGTAGAAACATCCTCCACTCGTACTCATTCTATCATCTATATCTCCAGCCCAATCAACATCACTGTAGCCTATCAAAATGTTGTTGGTGTCCTTAGTATACCAGATTCCAAGGTCACTTGTACCTGCAACATACTTGATAATCCTCTTCACAGCATTCAGGTGAGATTCCTTTGGATTAGCTTGGTACCTAGCACAAACACACACACTGTACATAATATCTGGTCTACTAGAGGTTAAATACAGTAAACTACCTATCATGGATCTGTAAAGTGTTGGATCAACATTTGTTCCAGCACTGTCTTTGCAAAGTTTCAAAGAAGATCCCATAGGAGTTTTCATTGGTTTTGAATTCTCAAGACCAAATATTTTAACCAAGTTCTTAGCATACTTATTCTGGGAGAAGAAAATACCATTGCTGCATTGCTTGATTTGAAGACCTAGAAAATAATTCAAGTCTCCAACCATACTCATTTCAAATGTTGCAGTCATTGCCTCAACAAATTTACTCAACATTTTATCACAAGTAGAACCAAACACAATGTTATCAACATACATTTGAGCAATTAGTATATCATTTTCAGTGTGCTTAATGAACAAAGTTATATCTGCCTCTCCTCTAATAAATCCATATTCCAAAAGAAAGTCAGTAAGCCTACCATACCATGCTCTAGGAGCTTGTTTAAGACCATACAATGCTTTCTTAAGTTTATATACATGATCAGGATACTGTGGATCTTCAAATCCTATAGGTTGTTCAACATATGCTTCTTCATTCAATATTCCATTTAGAAATGCAGCCTTTACATCCATTTGATGAAGTTTAATATCAATAAAACATACAATAACTAGTAGTAATCTATTAGATTCTATCCTAGCAACAGGTGCAAAAGTCTCATCTCATCAAAATCAACTCCTTCAACTTGGGTGTAACCTTGTGCTACTAACCTAGCCTTGTTCCTAACAATATTACCAGATTCATCAGTTTTATTCTTGAATATCCACTTTGTTCCAATGACATTAGTATGACTAGGTCTAGGAACAAGTGTCCACACTTCATTTCTTTCAAACTGACCAAGTTCTTCATGCATAACATTAATCCAGTTTTCATCAGTTAAGGCTTCTTTAGCACTCTTAGGTTCAATTTAAGATAAATAGCATTCAGCATTTACATCATTACACATAGAAGACATGCACATAGTTCTTACCACATCTACCTTGTTTGATCTTACTCTTCCTCTTGTTTGCACTCCAACTGTAGCATCGCCTATGATCTGGTGAGAAGGATGACTTTTGCCTATTCTTGAAGAAGGATTTGTTTTGGGAACGTACTGATCATTCTGTGAAATTACAGTTGACTGTTCTGTAGATGTTGACCCAGATGTGTTAACATTTGGTGCAGCAGTTTCAGACTTCAGTGTATTCTCAGAAGTGTCAGTAACCTGTGATACATCTTCTTCATCTTTGTCATTTGTAAGGCCTTTATCATCATCAAACACAACATTAACAGATTCTTGAACAGTGTTAGTTCTAAGGTTATAAACTCTATAAGTTTTACTATTTCTAGAATATCCTAAAAAGAAACCTTTATCACTTTTAGAATCAAACTTATGAAGTTGATCCCTATCATTCAGAATGTAACACACACAACCAAATACATGAAAGTATTTCACATTAGGTTTTTTGTTGTTCAAAATCCCATAAGGTGTTTGATTAGTGCCAGAACGAATAAAAACCTTATTAATAATATGGCATGCAGTATTCATTGCTTCTCCCCAAAATTTCTTAGCAAGACATTTGGATGTAAGCATAACTCTAGTCATTCCTTGTAAAGTTATATTCTTTCTTTCAACAATTTCATTTTGTTGTGGAGTTTTAGGAGATGAATATTCTTGCAAGATACCCTTTTTATCACAAAAATCATTAAACATGCTGTTTTCAAATTCCCTACCATGATCAGTTCTAATACGCCCAACTTTCAAGTTAAACACATTTTTGAACCTCTTATAAAGAATTTTAAATGCAGCAAATGCTTCAGATTTGTCTCTCAAAGACTCTACCCAGGTATATCTAGAAAAATCATCTACCACAACTAAGGAATACCTCTTTACTCCAATGCTTTCAGTTTCCATAGGACCCATCAAATCCATGTGCAGTAATTCAAAGCATCGATGTGTAGTACAATGTGACAGCATTTTGTGTGTCATTCTTACCTGTTTACCTTTTTGGCATGGTCCACATACAGTGTTATTGTGAAACCTCAGTTCTGGAATTCCTTTTACTGCATCTGCTTTGATTAGCTTTTTCATTGCTCTGTAATTTGCATGACCCAATCTTTGATGACATAGAATATTTTCATCAAGTTTTGACAAGTTACACATATTTGTTCCAATAAGATAGCAATTATCAACTGACCTAGTACCAGTCATGATACAAACTTCATCTTTATTAAGAACATAACATGAATCTTTATCAAATTTCACATGCAAATTATCATCACAAAGTTGACTAATGCTAATCAGATTTGCAAGTAAGCCATCAACATGTAAGACATTTTTAAGCTTAGGAAAACCTTCAACATTCAAAGTTCCTTTACCAACAATCTTTCCTTTAGAACCACCACCATATGTAACACTACCACTATTTAAGGTCACATAATCAGATAAGAAATCAATACGACCTGTCATATGTCTAGAACAACCACTATGAAAGTACCACAAATCAGGTAGACATGCTTTTAAGGAGGTATGAACAACATTACAGGTAGCTTTTGGTTTCCATGCAGATTTCAGAAAATGTTTACCAGGAGGTGACAGTTTCTTATGCAGCATTTTCAAGTTTTTTTGTTCTTCAAACAACTTTATACAGTAAGGACGAATGTGACCAACTTTGAAACAGTAATGACATATATACTTCCTTTTAACCTTGTGAGACTCTGTTTCTGCACATGTTGCACCAGATGTGTCAACATTTGCCTTCTCAAATTTCACAGGTTTTCTAAATTTATCAGAAATAGAAGTAGTAGTACCATCATAACCTAAACCATGATTATTAGACTTACCAGTAGCTATAACATTATTTACCTCAGAAGCACTCTTGGAATATTTCTTGAAACATAAAGTAGAATTTATTAGTTTCTCCTTTAAGTTACAGATTTCCAGGTCTCTTTTGGTAAGAATAACTTCTAGCTTGGTGATTGTGTCTTTCAGATCCTCATTCTCTTTATTCAAAGAATTAAGAGTGAGTTTCTGATTCTTCCAATCATCTAACAGCTTTTGGTATTCATTGTTATCAGTCCTTTTTCCTGCATCATCAACTAAACCATTAAAACAGTTCAAATCTGGGTGACTCTGTTCTGATGTTGCTGTAGATGTTGAAGCATCAGTTACAGCATCAGAGGAATCATTATAATCAATTATAATCAATTCTGGTAAAATTAGAATATTCATTCTGATTTAATTCATCAAGATCATCATCAGAATCATCACTCAAGGTAGCACTAAAGTTCAGTTTTTGCTTAAGTCTAGTATTGGCACATTCATTTGCATAATGGCCATAACCAGAACAAGCATTGCATTGAACTGATTTTCGAAATTTAGGATCATACCTTGGTTTACCTTCACTCTTTGATAGTCTTGGTGTGAATTGACTTTTACTCCTTTCTGGTTGAGGTGTTGATGTGTTGATTTGAATCTTAGGCTGAATATTTCTAGATTTGTTCACAGATTTCTTAAGAAACTTATTAAAGTGCTTAGTGAGCAAGGCAATGTTGTTAGGATCATTGAGGCATTCATCAAGCAATTCTTCATCCGAATCAACCTCAGTAATGATAGGTTGAGACTCAGATCTGCTTGATGTTTCTCCTTTAAAAACAACAACTTTCTTATCATCATTTGTTTCATCAATTTGATTAGTGTTTATTTCATATGTTCTAAGAATACTCACTAATTCATTTTGACTTAACGTATCTGTATCTTTTGCCTCTTCAATAGCACAAATTTTAGCATCAAATCTTTTAGGAACAGATCTTAATATCTTATGAACTACTCTAACATTAGAAATAGGGTCACCAAGAGAATGTGATTCATTGATTATCTCACTTAACCTTTCATTGTAGGATGAAATGGTTTCATCTTCCTTCATTCGGAGATTCTCAAATTTTGTCCCCAACATTCGAAGCTTAATCCTTCGAACACTGTCTGAACCCTCACAATGCTCTTGCAACCTGTCCCATGCATCTTTAGAACTAGAACAGTTAGATATAATTTTTTAAACATTGAAACATCAACAGAAGTAAAAATAGCATTTAAAGCTTTAGAATTGTAGCTTGCTGTTGTTATTTCATCAGTCGTCCAATCAACTTCTCTCTTGAGTTGAACTTCACCATCTACATCTGCTGGTCTCTTTGGAGCTTCTCAGCCTGTAAGTACAGTCCTCCAAGCACGTTCATCAATCGACTTGATGTACATACGCATATTAGGCTTCCAATAAGAATAATTCGAACCATCTAAAACGGGTGGCCTAAGTGCAGTGGATATGTGATGTGTTTCCATTGCTAACCTACACTAAAAACACACTTGACCAAGGATCTAACCTAGTGTCGTCAGGTATCAGCTCTGATACCAACTGAAAGTGTGCTGGGGTGTATGAAGTGTTTATGTTTAAGTAGATAAATGTTGCACAGAATGTTGAGACAAATAGTGCAACACTGACTCTAACAGAATATCAGAAATTTAGATACACAGCGGAAGACTTGAAACACTAAAAACAAACGAGACACAATGGAAATATTTTAACATAGATTTTATAAATAAAAATCTATGTCTGCCTTATGGCGTAAATCAATACTTATCTTCAAGTACAAATGTTGTGTGAAATGTTACAACAATAACCTTCACAACGAAACTACAAACGAGGTAGGTGCCAAGTTTTGAAAACGATCTAAGTGTATAAGATTACACACTGTCGAAATGCCTAGTCTATCTATGATTACACTCTCAATAGATAACAAGACACACATCCATACAGGTGGGATACTTCGTATGATCTAAAATGTAAAACTATTGGCCACAAATCCTAACAGGGATGAACGCTCGGTCTAGGATATTGCTCGAATAGAATACACTGAATTATGAAGCCTTCAATCGGTATTTATAGATGTGGGATACGAATTCTAGAGGCTTCCACATTGAGGTCCTATTTTTTAGGAGCTCAACTTCCATGATCTTTCTAGATCCTTCTTGTATGCTCCAGGTCGTTCTAAATGGTTCCAGGCTGCTCTAGCATGTTCTCCAATGTTCTGGAATCTTCCAGGTTCCAGATCCTTGTAGAAGCTTCTAGATCCTGCCAGAAATGCGACAACATTTAGATCAACATTTAATGTAGCATTTCAAAAAAGACTTAGAAAAAAATCTCGGAAGGTCAAATTAAGATGTTGTTGATAATGTTAAGGCATTTAAGGATTAACAACATCTACATATATAATAAACATAAATTTGAGATTCATTACTCTCAATCATAGCATCAAGTTACATAGCGACAACTCAAATTACATCCTTCAAGTATCATCAATCATATGACAATCATGCAACACGTTCAACATCATGTTTTATATTAATAAATAGTGATAGTTATAATAAAATACACGTAAGTGCACATCAATTTTGTTGGGGCACGCTTTACCCCGCTCGAGCATCTTGTTTGGGAGCTACCCGAATGTGATCTTTCGATCAAATCTTGTACAGTGTTACCCGTGATCTCATCATAGCTAGTACGGTTATTATCCGTATACCATACATCTTGCACGGTCTTGACTGTATATCATATATCTTCACATTTGAAACGTGCATGTATGAAAACATTCATGTAGCATACTTTTTCACATATGGACATGCATAATCATAAGCATTTATGTATCTATAGAACATACTTAACACAAGTGATCGTGCACAATCTCACATATTCATAAATCATATATTTCACAGTTGAACATGAACATATTTATACAAAAACTCACATAGGACAATTAAAACAATAAATCACACGATATTAGAGTAGGCATTGTAAAAGTCAACGAGATTTACTCCACCTATTAGTTTAGAAAGTTATGTGGTATCCTCCCCTCTTAGTTCCAAGTCCTTTCCCACCTCTCGTACTTTAAATCCTACAATAATATTTCTACCACTTAGTTCATAGGATGAAAAATAATTATAGTCTAACTTAGTGTATGTAGTTGTGATAGTGTACTTAAAAGAAGTGGAAATGTTGGCCAAACATAGAAATGAAAGGATTTAGGAAAAAGTGCATTTTTTTGGGACTGAATTGACAGATTTAAATAATCTTTAAGTTTAATATTTCTACACAAAACAGTAGGTTTCAAAATTTGGGGTTAAATGCCACTGATTTCGTTCAAAACGGATGAAAATGAACATTTTACGTGCATCTGAAGTTCTAGGGGCATCTTTGCAATTTTTGAAATATTTGTGACTTTTTCGTAAATAAAAAAAGTGCATTTTTGTAAATAATAAAAGTGCATTTACCAGCTGGAAATATATTTGACTTGGGTGAAGAATGAAAATCTGAAAAAATAAGGTTTTGACCCCAACATACAAATCTACAAAACACAACTCATAACTTTATAGGAAAAATTGCATTTTTAGTTCATTAAGAATATGTCAAAATCACTTTTGGTCCTTTTTCCAGCACTTTTAGTCCCGTTAAAATTCTGATGTTAAATAGTAACGGAAAGGATGTGTGAGTTTCACGCTCAGTAAACTGCAATTTTATTTTTTAATTAAACTAAATTAAAAAAATTATAATTACAATATAAATGTTTAAATATTAAACAATTTTCACGCTCAGAGCTGTGAGTTTCACGCTCAGTCAACCACCACCGAACTCGGACATTCGTCGGCGAGTCTCCCTCCGACGGAACTTTCCAGCGACTTCCCGACCACCCACCGCTCCTTCTATATAGTGATAAATGAGCGGTGGAAAGTATATAGAAGTATACTGATAAATGTACCAAGCCCGTCATTCCCCCTACTCCATTGTTCCACCAACGTCACACCAAAATCTCAAATCTCACGACCAAACTCGCAGCCTCGCTACACCCAGTCGACAGCAGCACCATCCAATGTCACACCATGCCATTAGCCCCAACCCAAACACCACGCAACATGAATAGAAAATATCAAAAAAAAAATAAGTAAGAAAACAGTCATAATTAAATTGCAAATAATTATGATGAAAATTCGCAATTTGGAGATGAAGGAGAGATCGAAATTTGAAATTAACAAGTGGCTTTGATTCCTAACACTAACACGAGGCTAGAGTGTGTAGCTTCTATGAATTTCGTGACCGAATTCAAATTTCGTAGCTGGATTTTTTATGAAATTTTGGAAGAATATGGGGTTAATGTGGTGGCGGTGGCGTTGAGGTGTGGTGACGAGTGGCGGCAAGGTTGTGACAAGAATGGGGCCAGAGTGGTGGCATTGGCAGCGATCGGGTGGAGACGGAACGTCCGGCGAGAAGAAGAGCAGGGGAGGATATGCATATACCTACTGTACGTATATATGAAGTTTTTGCTTATATTTATTATCTTCTTAGTTTTCAATTTGATTTTTGTGAATTTAAACTTTAAATAATTGTAATTAATATTTTTGAAATTCTATTTGATAATCATTTAATATTCAGATGAATTATATTTTGTATCTTCAACTTATATTCAAACACACATTTTATATAAATGTTTTTTTAACTTTAGTTTTAATATAATTTTATTATAAAATTATTGGTAATTTCATAATTTACATTAGATTATTATTTGATTGAAAAAAAATACTTTTAGTGATTTTAAATTATATTTCATTTCTATAAATATTTTTTTAATTTTCAGATTCTATAGATTATTATTTGATTTGAAAAAAAAAATCTTGTATTTTTTTGTTATACCAAATTATATATATGTATATATATTTTTTTCAATTAATTTATAATTTAAGAATATATTTAATTGTTTCCAAAAAAAAAAAGAATATATTTAATTATATATAATTAATTTAGGGTTAATTCTAAATAAATACACCACCTTTCATCTCAATATCAATTTAATCACGACCTTTACAATTTTTTTTTAAAACCCCAACCTTTCATCGTGTCGCAATTAGATACACATTTTTTTTCTCCTATGAACCATTGATGATGTGGCTTGCCGGAGCTCGCCACGTCATATTACACATATTTTTTTTATTTTTTCTATAAAGATTACACTTTATAAAAATATATTTTTTTATAAAAATAAAAATAAAATTAATTGTAGTGTCTCCTTTGCTTCTCAAACTAAATCAAGTTTTCTTCTACCATTCTCAAACTAAATCAAGTTATTCTCCTAACCATAAAAATTAAATAAAAATAAAAATAAAACTCTCGTCATCTTCGGCCTCTTCTTCACTTCTCAAACTCAACAGAGTTCTTGTTATGCGACGTCTCTCTCACTTCTCAAACTCAATGAATCAAGTTCTTCTCTTCAAATCCTAAAAATCAAAATCATAAGGGATAGAACATTTTTGTTGTAATAATCATTAGTGTTTAAACACATTAATTCCTAGAATATTTTCCTCTCTCATAAAGCATATAAATTGTAGTTCTCGAACTAGTTGAACAAAATAATAAAAAAACCACCAGGTTATCTTCAACATACACCCAAGTACAATAATTAATTGAGGTCCACCGAAAAAAATTATAATTCTCTTGAACAAAACAACAAAATTATTAAATAATTTAAAAATTCCTGAAGAAATAAACCACCAAATCAACAATGATCATGGATTAAATGCGTGATTTTTTTTATTTTTTTTTATAATTTTTATGGTTAGAAGAGAATAACTTGATTTAGTTTGAGAAGCACAAGAGACGCATGAAATTTTATTTTTATAAAATTTTATGGTTAAGAGAGAATAATTTGATTTAGTTTGAGAATGGTAGAAGAAAACTAGTTTGAGAAGTGGAAGACGCCTGCAATTTTATTTTTATTTTTATAAAATTTTATATTTTTATAAAGTGTAATTTTTATAGGAAAAATAAAAAAATATGTGTAATATGATGTGGCGAGCTCCGGCAAGCCACATCATCAATTGTTGACCGAAGAAAAAAAAATGTGTATCTAATTGCAACACAATGAAATGTTAGGGTTTTAAAAAAAAATCATAAAGGTCGTGATTAAATTGATACTGAGACTAAAGGTGGTGTATTTATTTAGAATTAACTCATTAATTTATTTTTAATACATATTTTTTAAACTAACGGTTCCATCCAAATCTAAAAGATACATGACCAATTCTGCATAAAAAATGACCACTTCCAAATACCAGGACCAAAAGTGATTTTGAAATATTCTTATAGGACTAAAAAGGCAATTTTCCCTAATTTTATACCTCAATATATTCAACCCCACACTCATACCTCCACCAGGACCACCACCCCACCTACCGGAAAAAAAGCTCTGGCAAGGTGGTCCACCAACAAAACAAGCGGCGCACCGACGGAGAGTCATCGGAAAACGGGAGAGAGAGAGAGTATGAAAGTGAGAAGGAAAATAAAATAGATCTAAAAGTTTTCAAACACTTTGACCGGATATAATTGGAGTTTTATAACTTCGATTTAAAAACTAAAATATGTTTTGGAAAGCTTATGAAAACAGCTTTCAAACAAGACAAAAAACATAAAAATCGGAATTGTTTGTGAAAAGTTATGGCCTGAGGAACATGTTCCGACTATAAGGGTTTTAACCCATCTTTGACCGGCCATAACTGGAGATCTAGAAGCCCGATCGAAAAACGGAAAAGTGTTCCAGAAATCACTCGACGAGATCTTTCCAACGGTACTTGCCGATCAATGATCAGACGTGGGAAAGTTGGGCGGAACTTAGAAGGAAACTGAAGTGTGTGTGGGTAAAATGTGTGTCTTGAGTGTGAGTGTGAGTGTGAGTGTGAACTAAGATTCTTACCCTAATATGAAATGCAAAAAATGCGCAGAAATTCTGAAGGTGACTATTTATAAAGTGCAAAATTCCTTAGGGTTTCCTTAGTGGGCCATAAGAATGGGCATTGTCATAAAATTAATGTTTGGGCCCTTTCTTATATTATTTTAAGACCGCTTCTTATATCAAAGTCGATCTTTAATGAACAAATTAATTAATCTTATACCATCCACTAGGGGTGGCAATTTTCGACACGACACGATAGCACGATACGAATCCGACACGAAAATTGCGGGTTAGTGTTTGGCCTTATCGGGTTCGTGTCGTTATCGGGTAGACCTGATAACGACACGAAAATTTCGTGTCGGGTTCGTGTCGGGTTCGTGTCAACCCGTTAAGCACGATAAAATTAACAGGTAACCCATTAACCTGTTAACAACCCGTTAACCTGTTATTTACCTGATAAATATTTATATAAATATAATATTTTTATATATTTAATACAATTTTAAATTGATTTATTTTCTTATCGTGTCGTTATCGTGTTGTTATCGTGTTACGTGTCGTTATCGTGTCGTGTCACGTCGACACAAAAATTATCGTGTCGTTATCGTGTCGTGTCGTGTCGACACGAAAATTATCGTGTTCGTGTCGTGTCGACACAGATCCTTATCGTGTCGTGTTCGTGTTTGGCCTTATCGTGTCGTGTCACTATCGTGTCGACCCGAAACACGACACGATAACACGATTTGCCAGCCCTACCATCCACCAACATTACTCTTACTACCACTAGAAAATAAATAATTTAATAGGTGAATAATATTTAATATTATGCAAATTTCACATAATTATGATAAATCACATAATTTCATATAAACAAATATAAGGGCTCAATTCATGATATTTGTGGGTTCTTACACCAACGATAGCCATTCTTGAATACACAATCATAACATCTTATGATTGTTCAAAATTTTATGTGTATGTGTATGTGTATGTGTATGTGTAGACGAAAATGACTATGCATGACTGACACAGATGAAAGTCGAGGCAAGAGTTTGGCTCTTTCTCCGTTAAACGTTATTGCCCCGTACTCCGATGCAATATGGATCATGACAATTGTCCCTAAAATACAACGATTTTAGAGCTTTTCTCACATTGCACTATGAAACGGAAGCTACCAATGAATCACAAACGAGGATTTGAAACTTTGACTCAACTTTAATGCAGGAACTATTTATGCATATGTAATTTTAACTCAAATTTGATTTTTAACCATGAATCGATTGAATTGATTAAGTAAAATGAACAGTGTGGAGTCAATTTATAGACTTTCAAAAGTCTAAAGTAATAATTGTGACTTTTTACAATAAATATATTTTTTCAAAAGTCGCAACCTTTGTAAATTAACAATTATTTTCCAAAATATATGTCTCTTAAATTAATACCATAACTTATTAACTTCAAAGGACACCTGTGGAATATAATCATTTCACCAAAAGACGTATATTTCATGTTTATAAATCACCACAATAAATCATTTAACAATGTATTATCCACACATTAAATGACAAACTTTCAACATTAATTTCTCATTCATCTAAATTTTATAAATATAAATAATAATATACTCCTTAAATTTTAACAATAATATTATTTCTCAAAAATATTAAATTAAAAATTCAATAATATAAAAAATAATTTAAAATTTAACAAAATAAAAACAATATATAGAATATATTACTTTTAATAATATAAAATAATAGTATAATAATTATTGATAATATAAATAATAATATTATTTTTAATTTATTTAATATTAAAAATAATGATAATATTCTTATTTAAAAAAATCTTTTAAAATACACATTTATTATAAATAATAAAATTAATAATAAGACAAATATATATTAATAATAATAACTCTTCTACCAATAATAATTATTAAAATATTAATAATAAGAATAATATATTTTTAACAATAATCAATAATAATATTATTAATATAAAATAATAATATATTTTTAACAACCCTCAATAATAATAATTTAAAATAAATTTATACAATACTACATTTCATATCCACAATATATCAATTATAAGAATAATTATTCTTATATCATTTAATTCACACTTTTATTTCATTCTTGACTCTTGAGTTAATTTCATTCAACCCCAAATTTATTCAACTATACCAAATTTACCAATCATGCCCTTAATATTTGTTCATGTAATCTATTCGTGAACAAACTTTAAAAGTGATATCATATACTATTCTTTTGCTTTAAAAATTTCAAGGATTTACTTTTGTATTTTGAAAAACTGAAATTCTCTTATGATATTATTGACTTTCAATATCGGTATAATTTAAAATAAATCAATTATGCAATTAAGGATATCTAAGACCAAAATCATATACGTACTATGATTTATATTTTTTCTTTTATAGTTAATAATAGCATATTGCAAGATTCCATTGCAATATCAAATAAAAAGATATAACGTTGATGACAAAAAATATTAATTAATTTTGTTACTTTTTTAAAATCAAGTGACTTTAATTTTTTTATCAGTAATTTATATGAATTACCGAAAAAAGTCACGTCAGCTAAGCGTTGTCGTATTGAGAGTCAAAAGTAAATGAGGTTTAAATTATTTTTTTGTCTCGATTTTGATGAAAAACTATGTAAATATACAATAAATGTTGTTTACAATTTTTTTTCCAGGAATTTAAAATTGTATAAATAATTTTATTTTAAATTGAAAGTGGATGTGTGAATTTATTAATGTTTTTTAGATTGTTAAATAATTAATATTATAACACTTTTGTGTACTCAATTCATAATACAATTGAACCACAATTTTAACTTTGTTCTAATGTGAACTTATGACTTGATCAGTTTTATCAGAACTTTTAATTGTTTTTATTGCTAGGTTGTATTTAGGGGTGTACCATTTTTCGATGGCACTCTGGCCTCTGGTTCGACTTGTGAACTTATGACCTTTATCTTTTTTTTCTTCCTTTTAATTCAAAACCATTTTTATTGTTTAATGTGATAGGCCACAAATTCAATTGAACAATTGAAAATATATCAAAATCATTCAAAATCCAATTACATTGCATGCCCTCAATTGCATAAATGAATTTGCCTTAATTATTTAAATTACATTTATACATATTGTTGGTCCCAGACTCCCAGTAAGTGAGTTAAGATTGGATTAAGTAAAAAGTTTAGAGGGGAGTGGTGAATAGAATTTTTAAAACTTTTCCAAAATGTATCAGAATGAGTTTTATTCTAGTCTACTGATATTACTCAGTTGATCCTTAGTTTGTTGATTGTTCAACCAGTCGACTAACAAACAACTTTGTGATATCTTCCAATTTAGTATGCGGATTAATTAGCCCTTAGTTTATACTCACTTATGTATATGAAAATACTTTGTGAACTTGTAAGTAAGATGTTTAGTCGTTTACTCAGATGATTTTACAATCTGGTTGTTTATACGATTAACTCTTCTAAACAATTATGAAATATGAAATACAGTAAAGTAAATCAACACAAGAACTTTTATAGTGGTTTAGCCAATAAGCCAACATCCACTCTCACAATTCCAAATTGTGAAATTCACAGCTTGTGGTTTAGAGTCTCAAGTTTAAGACTTTGATCTTCTCAGTTACACCTCCAGATGTATACTTCGATCAACTAGTAATGTAGAGAAACTAGCACTCTTTACAATGAACTTATCCAACTAAAAATGAACAAAGATTTCTTCTAATTCTCTCTAAGCCTTCAAATAATCTGCTTCAAAACTTGGCTTCTTCTCTCGATCTTCTTCAATAAATGTTGATGTTGGAATAGGTGTTTTGTTTAATGATCCAACACTTCAGTCAAGTGTTGTGCTAAATGTTCCCAACACCTAAGACAACATCAGAATTTGTCCTTTCTCCTTTTACTAACTCCAATCTTACACTTGTTGCTTAGTGATGTCCCTAATGCAGGTAGAAGACGTGGGCAACACCCAAGTCAAGTAGTTGCATAGGAGTGAGAAGTTTCTAAGCATTATTAAACAAGGACCTAAAAATGTGGAGATGTTAAGGGAGGTTACCAAAACCGCTTGATCCAATGGCTAAGATGATCAAGGGAATTGAAGGCAGTTCGTCTACAAGTCTGATTCGGGTGGAATTTACACGTTTTAGAGGCACATGTGAAGCGTTTTTTGATGTGGATTTCATTGATTTATGCATTGAATATGATTTTTTTAGCCAAAATGAGAGAAAGGTAGTGTTTTGTCGATTTTATAGGTAAAACGATGGAATTTGGAGCAAAACACATACCATACGTGATTGGATCGGAAAGAGGAGTGAACCATTGGATCCGGCTCGAAAAATGGAGTGGAATAGCAAAAAGAATCGAGTGAATCGGAGGTCGAAAGCTCAAGATACGGAGGGACGAAGTTGGAGGCCAAAAAGCAATACGAAACTTCCGCCCGGCCGGGCCACTTTTCCGCCCGGCCAGGCCGATCTGCACCCAGATTTTTGGCAAATGAACCCCCGCGCGTATTTTGGCCCAAATTCAATATACGAAGTTATCGCCCGGCCGGGCCACTTTCCCACCCGGCCGAGCCACTTCCAAACTCGGGGTTTTTAGTATTTTTAGCCATTTTTTAGGGACTTAAGTGCAAAACTTCCACCCAAACCCTACCCCAACACTATATAAGCCCTCTTTCTTGAAATCCAAGACATTCTCCCCCAACCCACACATAGTTACACATACTTGGAGGTGTTTTGGCCATTTCTCTCTCAATTCTTCATCAAATCAAGGAAGAAATGATGCAATAGCTTGCAAATTCAATTCTCTACCACATTCTAGACTAAGCTTCCTCTTTCACCTTTCTTTTTACTTAGTTATTTCATTTGATTTTGTAATTTGAATATGTAGTTAGTGGCTAAAAACATTTGTGGTTCTAAGGCATTGTAAATACTTGGATTGAAGTTTATGACTAATTTCTTGCTTTAATTGGTGTTTGTCTATTATTTGTATGCTTAATTATTCATTGCAAAGCATGTTGTTATTGGCCATGATGATTTGCTTAATTCCTTGTTAATTGGGGTAAGATCGAGAGATTTATTCCATTAATCGTATACAAGCATGCAACCCGATATTATTATGAGCTCGAGAGAGGATTAATTATCGGAGAGGGAATTGAATGATCTTTGGGGCTATTTTAGGTGATACAATATTTGTGAGGTAGAGATACGAACTTATATTGTGTTTTCCTTTGGGTTAATTAGATCGAGAGATTAATTAATTCTTCTTGTGTGATCACCCTATATGAGATAACCTTAATGGCCATTTAAACGAGTTAACATTCATAAACGGACATCTAGGTGTTACAATTGCCTTGGAACCCACCTTCTCCCTTTGAGTCTTCATTCATTTTACTTTCGTTTTATAGATTCGCATGCTAGTAGATCGATTTCCTTTACTCTTTATTACTTATTTGTGACACTTTGGTAGGTAATCTTAGAGTAATTCATCACTTTCACTTTATCGATCACGTCTAAATAGAACTACGTTAACAAACTACACTTTTACGCTAAACCTCCTTGTGGGATCGACCTCGTGCTTATCACACTACGATAGACGCCGTACACTTGCGGTTGTTTATTTTAGTGTTGTATAACACGTGAATCAAGTTTATTGGCCGCTGCCAGGAAGTTTTTATAGCTCTAGAGTGTAGGTTAATAGAGTTTTAGTTTAGACATTTTACTTGATTTCTTTATTTGCAAAAATCCAAAAATATTTGTGTTTGTTACTTTGAGCTTATTTGTATTTCTCACTTTCTCTTAAACTTTTATCTAGACATGGCCTATGATCACCCGAGCTAGGAGAAGATTTGAAGGTCAATGTTGTGAAAGAGGACCCCCAAGTAGAAGAGCATGAGTTGAAGATGGGTAAGAAGGCCAAGTTTGGGGGAGTTTTCTTCAAAAACTCCCCCAAATCAAGAACAAGGATGACAAGGGAGTGACTTGATATTCCCCTCAAGGAAGAACCGTCCGGCATAGGACGTTAAAAATAGCGCTTCTTGGGAGGCAACCCAAGGTTTTATTGCTTTCATGTTTTTATTGCTTTAGTAGTTTTGATAGCTTGGTTTATTTTGTAGGTATGGATGAAGAACACTATGGACATCACATCTTGAAGAATGGAGAAGGAAGCAAAACCAACTTTGGAGAAGGGGAGCAAGTGTTGCAATGGCGATCTTTGAAGAAGCATTGGATGTGCAAGGAGGGAGGTAACAACTTGTAGCCCCAAACTTAGATTTATACATAGTAAAATTCTAAGTTTGGGGGAGTTATTATTTTTTTTTTACTAGTTGTTACCCTTTCACCGGTTCGTCATTCTACTTGTGTCACATTTTGCACCGGCGCACACTTGACTTGCACATGATTATATTGATTAAGTTGGTTTTGATTATATGTTGGGTAGTAGATCTTTGGTGAAATATGAGCATGAATAGTCATTGGAATCCATTGTTGAGTAGTTGTGGTGATGTCTATTTGCTTTGAATGTATGCATGATTGGTGTTGGAATATGGTATCATGTTGTGTTCATATTTGTGTGCTTTGATAGCATGGATGCATGATGTGTTGTTGTTTGGGAACATTTGATGAATGTGAGAGTCCTATTGAATAAACCGGTGAGAATTGAGCCTTAAATCGAGCATGTAATCCGATTTAGTTCATTTGAGAGTGGACTAGGTTATTGCTAGTGATCCTAGAACTTGCCCAAGTTCTTGTTTGAAAGCATGATTGTGTGAAAATTTGTGATATGATATAGGCCATCTTATTCTAAAAGAGTCACTTAGCCAAAATTTCCCAAAACCGAAGTAATTTTCCGTAGTTAGCCCCTTGAGCTTAATTCCTCATTTTCTTGGCAAACTACAATGTTAACCACTTAGCCTTTTTGAGCCTTTGATACCTACATCTAGTGGAGGATAAAAGACAAAGTGGAAAACATGTGCTTGAATGAATATCTTTGGTGAAAGGAGAAAGTGGAAAAGTTGAAAGAAAAAGAGAAAGATGAAAAGAAAATCAAGGGGAAAGAAAAGAGGGACAAAGAGCCCCAAAAGCTTGAAAAGAAAAAAAGAGAGTCTTCAATGGTTTTGTGGTGTAGAATGTGCTTAAAAGAGAACAAATAAATTGTGGAAGTTAGAGTTTTTGAGTTGCAATCCGCGCAATTGTAACTTTATCTTGAGAAGTTTTTGAGATGTGTCTATGCATCTTTATCTCTCGCTCTCCACTAGTTTATGAGTTACTTCATCCAAATTTACCCTACCTTGACCAAAGAGTCAATGTTACATCCTTGATTAAGTCCTATTGATCACATTGTTGAGCATTTGATATGTGTAGAAAGTAGAAGTTGGGCAAGAATATGGTGATTGCATATCATAACTTGGTTGATGAGTGCATCAATATCCTCAATTTGTTTGTGTGTTTGAGAGAAACACTTTGTCATGTGAGTAGAGGACTTGAGCATTTGGATTATGTTTCTCATTCACAATGTGTTGTGTGTTTGTGCATTCTTTAATCCATGAGTGTGAATTGCAATAATGAGCCTATAACCTTCATTGAGAAATGCACTTTGAGAAAGAGATATCATTACATCCTACTTTGCATGTGTGATTTGCATTGAATATTCCATTGTGATCATTCCACCCTCATTGCTTTAAGTGCTTAGTTGTTTGAGGACAAACAACATTTTAAGTTTGGGGGAGTTTGATTCGGGTGGAATTTACACGTTTTAGAGGCACATGTGAAGCGTGTTTTGATGTGGATTTCATTGATTTATGCATTGAATATGATTTTTTTAGCCAAAATGAGAGAAAGGTAGTGTTTTATCGATTTTATAGGTAAAACGATGGAATTTGGAGCAAAACACATACCATACGTGATTGGATCGGAAAGAGGAGCGAACCATTGCATCCGGCTCGAAAAATGGAGTGGAATAGCAAAAATAATCGAGTGAATCGGAGGTCGGAAGCTCAAGATATGGAGGGACGAAGTTGGAGGCCAAAAAGCAATACGAAACTTCCGCCCGGCCAGGCCGATCTGCACCCAGATTTTTGGTAAATGCACCCCGCGCGTATTTTGGCCCAAATTCAATATACGAAGTTATCGCCCGGCCGGGCCACTTCCAAACTCGGGGTTTTTAGTGATTTTTAGCCATTTTTTAGGGACTTAAGTGCAAAACTTCCACCCAAACCCTACCCCAACACTATATAAGCCCTCTTTCTTGAAATCCAAGACATTGTCCCCCAACCCACACATAGTTACACATACTTGGAGGTGTTTTGGTCATTTCTCTCTCAATTCTTCATCAAATCAAGGAAGAAAGGATGCAATAGCTTGCAAATTCAATTCTCTACCACATTCTAGACTAAGCTTCCTCTTTCCCCTTTCTTTTTACTTAGTTATTTCATTAGATTTTGTAATTTTAATATGTAGTTAGTGGCTAAAAACATTTGTGGTTCTAAGGCATTGTAAATACTTGGATTGAAGTTTATGACTAATTTCTTGCTTTAATTGGTGTTTGTCTCTTATTTGTATGCTTAATTATTCATTGCAAAGCATGTTGTTATTGGCCATGATGATTTGCTTAATTCCTTGTTAATTGGGGTAAGATCGAGAGATTTATTCTATTAATCGTATGCAAGCATGCAACCCGATATTATTATGAGCTCGAGAGAGGATTAATTATCGGAGAGGGAATTGAATGATCTTTGGGGCTATTTTAGGTGATACAATATTTGTGAGGTAGAGATACGAACTTATATTGTGTTTTCCTTTGGGTTAATTAGATCGAGAGATTAATTAATTCTTCTTGTGTGATCACCCTATATGAGATAACCTTAATGGCCATTTAAACGAGTTAACATTCATAAACGGACATCTAGGTGTTACAATTGCCTTGGAACCCACCTTCTCCCTTTGAGTCTTCATTTGTTTTACTTTCGTTTTATAGATTCGCATGCTAGTAGATCGATTTCCTTTACTCTTTATTACTTATTTGTGACACTTTGGTAGGTAATCTTAGAGTAATTCATCACTTTCACTTTATCGATCACGTCTAAATAGAACTACGTTAACAAACTACACTTTTACGCTAAACCTCCTTGTGGGATCGACCTCGTGCTTATCACACTACGATAGACGCCGTACACTTGCGGTTGTTTATTTTAGTGTTGTATAACACGTGAATCAAAGTCTATAAATAGAGAACATTGTCTTCAATACAAGACACACAAGAAAGAAAGCTAAACGCAAATACTAGTCTATTGAATGCACGACGCTTCTAGTTAGGAATATTTTTATTCTTTCTTGTAGATTTACACACTTTTATAAACCCGAATATTTGTGTGTTAAATCATTGTCTTATTTACTAGAGTTTTATGTTAGATCTATGAGGGAGATAATTTCGTTGATTCTAGTAAACTTTTCAAACTCATTCGAGTTGTAGTTGTTCAAAACCTTTAAGAGGTTGTTGATTTGTTTCACTGATATTTTATTAATATAGTGATTCGTGTAGATTATTTTTAATCTACACAAATTTTGAATAATTCCATTTGCAAAGTGTTATTTTAATTTCCGCTGCTCAATTGTTGTCTGGATAGTTCCAACACAACAGTCAACACTCTGTATACACTTGCACGCACACTTTCACACTACAAAAAAAATTGTGTTTAGTGATAAAAATATTAGTGACATTTGAATATTTGTCACTAAATACACGCATATAGTGACAAATAATTCATTATGTTAGAAAATACCATAGGGTGTGATAATTAGTGACAACTTTATATATTGTCAATATTTTATTGAATATTTGTCACTAAAAATATGCATATAGTGACAAATAATTCATTATGTTACAAAATACCAAAGGGTGTGATAATTAGTGACAACTTTATATATTGTCAGTATTTTATTGAATATTTGTCACTAAAAATACGCATATAGTGACAAATAATTCATTATGTTACAAAATATCACAGTGTGTGATAATTAGTGACAACTTTATATATTGATATTATTTTATTGAATATTTGTCACTAAAAATATGCATATAGTGACAAATAATTCATTATGTTACAAAATACCATAGGGTGTGATAATTAGTGACAACTTTATACATTGTCGGTATTTTATTGAATATTTGTCACTAAAAACATGCATATAGTGACAAATAATTCATTATGTTACAAAATACCATAGGGTGTGATAATTAGTAACAACTTTATATATTGTCAGTATTTTATTGAATATTTGTCACTAAAAACATGCATATAGTGACAAATAATTCATTATGTTACAAAATATCATATGGTGTGATAATTAGTGACAACTTTATACATTGTCAGTATTTTATTGGATAGTTGTCACTAAAAACATGCATATAGTGACAAATAATTCATTATGTTACAAAATATCGTAGAGTGTAATAATTAGTGATAACCTTATACATTGTCAGTATTTTATTGAATATTTGTCACAAAAAACATGCATATAGTGACAAATAATTCATTATGTTACAAAACACCATAGGGTGTGATAATTAGTGACAACTTTATATATTGTCAGTATTTTATTGAATATTTATCACTAAAAACATGCATATAGTGACAAATAATTCATTATGTTACAAAATACCATAGGGTGTGATAATTAGTGACAACTTTATATATTTTCAGTATTTTATTGAATATTTGTCACTAAAAACGCATATAGTGACAAATAATTCATTATGTTACAAAATATCATAGTATGTGATGTGATTATTAGTGACAACTTTATATATTGTTAATATTTATTGAATATTTGTCACTAAAAATACGCATATAGTGACAAATAATTCATTATATTACAAAATACCATAGGGTGTGATAATTAGTGACAACTTTATATATTGTCAATATTTTATTGAATATTTGTCACAAAAAACACACACAATGATAATTATTCTTTCTGTTACAAAATCAATTAATTTTATTATAATTAGTGACAACATTGCTTATTATCAATATTTTATTGAATATGTGTCACTAGAAACACATATATTGACAATAATTCATTTTATTATAAAATAAAATATGATTTGATAATTAGTGACAATTTTGTATATTGTCAACAATTCATTATTGTGACAAAAATTCATTATGTTACAAAATAACATAAATTCCTGACTTTTTTTTTTATTGTTAATATTATATTGACACTAAAGTTTGATTCTAGATTTAATTTGACTTGTCAGAAAAAAGTTATTGTTACTAATAAAACTATAAATAGTGAAAATACTTGAAATTATCATTATATATATATATATATTTACATGTTTAATATAGTCACTAAAAGATTAGAAATTATAGATCATAACTATATATATATATATTCTGTATTAAAAAAATTATAGTCATTAACAAAAAAAAAAAAAAACAATAAATTATCAAATATTTTAAGATTGGAGAAAAACCCTATAAATTATCAAATATTTTAAGATTTGAAAATGTAAGAATTATTTAAAATTCTGAAATAAAAACTAAATTGGAGAAAAATGTCTAATTATTTTAAATAATTAAAAAAACTATCTAATTTTTTTTATTGTCAAATCTTATACTCCTGAGTTTCATTTTAAATTTCTCATTTATTATGTGTGTAATGTTTTATGTGAGAATTATTTATTAGTATTAAATGAGATAAAAAAGTGTGTAAAAATATTTTAAGTAATAATGTAAAATAATAAAATATTGTTGATAGTAAAAGTAATACTCTCTCTATCCACAAAAAATGTGCTCACTTTTTTTTATACATGATTTTAAAAAAATTATATTTTAATTATAGCATGTACAGAGTCTAAAATTTAACACCAATTATTCATATTATAATGTCGATCTCGTCTTAATATATTAATTTGAATATTGAACAAATATATTTAATTCTTAAATTCAAAATTCTTGTTTAAAAATAATAAATCAAATTTTGATATCAAAACAATTTTTAATATTCGAATTTGATACTCAGCCTATTCTTTGTATTTGAATATATTCATTATTCAAATTCTAATACCAATAAAAGTTGAACCAAATATATTTAATTTTTAATATTTAAATTTTAATACAAAATTAATTTTAAATATTTGAATACCAAATCAAATAGACTATAGATTCATTGTTAATGGTATTTCACTTTCTTGTTTTACTATTGATATGTGTCATATTAAAAAATAATCAACGTCCTATAATATTGAAGGCGAAACGTGTTAAAAATCCAACAATTGTGAAATACTAGTAGAACACGAACAGTAAAACAAGAAAATCAAACCGAAAATTCGTACGTTTAATCAAATATCTTAATATTTGAATTATGATATAAAACCTAATCAAATTGAATATATTTAATATTAATATATGAATATTGAATTGATTCTTAATACGGAGTATTATAATTGGATTAGGTTAAGGTTGAAATAATCGAGAATTTAAATTTGTGGAAATATCGAATATCGATATCGGTAATTTTAAAAATTGTGAAAATTTAATAACAAATTTTAATACATAAATTTAACAGAATAATTTAAACACATTTACATTTGTGATAATTTTTTTATATATCGATATTTGTGACCAAAAAAATTGAATATATCGAGGACATGATCGAGAAAATATCCAGATATTTTCATTCGTACGGTACAAGTAAAGGCAAAAAGTTAAACCATGTTATTCGATTCTTGATTTGAGATCGTTCGGTAAAAGCTCGGTTTGACATTGATATCAAACAAACTTTAACATATATTTATGTTCGGTACAGTCTGAAGCTCGATCTCGATAAATAAAAAAAGTTAAGATTAATCTAAAAATGTCAAACTACTCGAGCTCGACTCATTTAATTATCAAACAAACTCAAATAATAATGTTAAACTCAATAATATTTCAAACAAAATTTGAACTATATCCCGTTCGACTCGACTCATTTACAACTTGGGTTAGTCTTATGTGAAATATTGTATATATGCATTCCATCTCAATTAGGCAAGTCAAAACTCTAAGTCTAAAAGTCAAATTAAGTCAATTTTAAAAAATTCGCGGGTCATAAGTCTGGATCCGGGTTGCCCAGAAAATTCGCGGGTTGCAAACATGTGGTTTACTACATGACCAAAATATTATTACTACAAGGCCAAAAATTTAATACTACATGTCAAAACATTTTGAAAAATTCACCAAAAAATAAAGTCTCCAGAATATTTTTGAACATGTAGTAATACACTTTTGACCTTATAGTGATAAAATTCTGGTCTTGTAGTAACATTGTTTTAGTCATGTAGTAGCCGAATAAGTCAAAATTATTTTAGTAATTTTGCCCCCAAAAAATAAGTGTCCAGAATATTTTTGGACTTGTAGTAATACACTTTTAACCTTGTAGTGACAAAATTTAGTTCTTGTAGTAACATAATTTTGGTCATGTAGTAAAATAATATTATATTAGAGTGAAAATAAATATTTTAATTAAGGTTGACCCGCTTTGACCCGTGTTGACCCGCGTTGAACCACGAATTTTGACCTAATTACCTTAATTAGTCATATTGCATGTATGCAATATTGCATATAAGTTTTTGCGTTACAACTTTGTGTACAACCCATTTTTTAATATTCAAATTAGAATGACAATTCCCAATAGGAATGGTCTCATATAGAGTCAAGTCTTTATAAGTACTCGAGTTGACTATTAATTTTTTTTATACATTTTTTTTCTGAAACATGTATGTTGAAAAGTGTAAGTCATTATATTTAAAAAGTGTAACACAATATTACTGAAAAGTGTAGTACAATTTTTTTATTAAAAAATGTAAGTCACTGAAAAGTGCAACACAGTTTTTAATGAAAAATGTAAGTCATTATAACTAAAAAGTGCAATATAATATTATTAAAAAGTGCAAGTCAGTATAACTGAAAAATGTAACACAATATTTAATGAAAAATGTAAGTTATTATAATTGAAAAGTGCAACACAATATTACTGAAAAATGTAAATCCAACTAAAAGAATAAAGATGCAGTATAACATTATCAAAAAGTGTACATTAATATAAATAAAAATAATATTGAAAAATGTATTCACAGTAATGGAAAAGTACAACAAAAAAAAATTACCAAAAAAAATACAAAAAAAAGTAGGAAAAAATTCAATGGTCAACTATAGATCAATTCAAGTTTTTATATAGACCGATCAATTCAAGTTTTTATATAGACCCACTCTTCCCAATACAAAATATGGAATACCAAATCAAATTAAAGCTAAATTATTTTTTAAGTTAATTCAAATACCAAATCAATCCTTAATATTAATATTAAGAATTCGAGTACTGAACCATATCAAATTTAATATATGTGATTCATAATATTTGAATTTTGAATACCTAATTAGATTTAAATTGTAAATTTCGAACACTTATATTTAAATTTGATTATCCAATCAACTTTAAATGTTTGAATTTCAATAATTAGTCAATTTATTAATATACAAATGCGAATTCAAATAAAATAAAATATTTTAATATTTTATATTTCAATTCGAATAATATTAGCAATAGAATATCAGATCGATTCTTACTATTCGATTTTGAATATTGAATCATATAGAATATATTTAATTTAAAATATTTGAATTCAAATGCTTATTCGAATATATTTAATTTGTAATGAAAAAAAAAAAAGTAATGAATTAAGTACGTGACCACGTTGCAATACCTTGTTAACTTATTTCCTTAATTCACGCTCACTCCACGGTGTCTCCACCCATGCACCAACACTATCTCTCTCTTTTCTTTTATTTCAATTCCCTCCATAGTTTTCTATATTTTCCTCCATAGTTTCCTCCATACTGCTTCTCTATTTTTTTCAATTATTCTATGATCCAATATATTTCTAACTCGTATTTTCCATGTCTCCCTAATTTCACTTTTTTTTTTTCCCTCTCAATTGTGCCATTGGACATGGAGTTAGCTTTTTCAATGGTGTATGAATGTGGTCGTTTAATTTATATCTTAATTTGTCTATGCAAGTTTATGTTTTAATGTTTAATATATCATTTCTTTTTGTGATTTCAGTGATCTTACTTCTATCTCACGGGAAAATGTTTTGAGTTGTAGATTGGTGAGCTTCTTTTTTCCTTTAATTTATCTTTAACACATTGGGATGTTCATTTAGACTCTAGATTTTTTTTTTTTTAAATATTGTGTTTTTAACTAGATCAAATACTGAATTATAATAGGGTAATGATGAAGATGAAGATGAAGATGAAACATTTGTGGAGGTGATTATGCAAGAAAAATCTCATCGACTACATGATTGCGGTTGCAGAGATGAAAAAAGAAAGCATTGACGAAGAACAAAGAGATGGCGTTAGTATACCCTGCAACAATATCAATATTTATTCATCAACCCAATGATTTATTTAATTATGTTATGTAATTTCTTAAAGACATTTGACTTTAGTTTATCTTCTTTACTCACACTTTAATTTTTATGTACTTAGATTCGAAAAAAAAAATATGTACCTAAGTATTTTAAATTTCGCACTTTTCTACCATGTAAATGTTTTAATCATAAGTTATTTGTAATTTATTTCAATGTACCAATAGAATGCATATGATGCTTTATAATTATAAACACAATGTCAATAAAAAATTCTCACTGCAAGTTTACAACTATATTGAAATGCATTTGTTGCAATATCATATTTTAGCGGTATTATTATTATCATCGTTATTTTAATTAAATTAATATTAATATATATTTTTACGAAATTTTTAGTTAGTAGTGATAACTAAATGGGACTATAGTTAAAATAAAATATAATTTTTTTAATTAAGTATTATTTTTATTAATTTTTATTAAAATATCTTTTTTTTAGTAAATTTAATATAATATTAATATATGAAATATAAATGGCGCAATATAAATTTAGTGATAATAATGATCAATCATGACTAAAGGTCTCAATTATAGTGGTGTGATTTTTTTTAACTATAAATATATGTGACTGAAACATTGAGTAATAGTGATGTTGGGAATAAAATGATTTTGATCTAGATACCAAAACCCCTGAATGATGATATACAGATTAGTTGAGATATGCTCAAAGTATTGTTCAGGCAAGTTGTCCCAGAACACTTGAGGTGTGTAAAATGCTTAAGATAAAATCTCAGAAATGTTATGAGATATTAGTAATCAGGATAGTTGTCTGAAATGTTAGGCTGGCTGAAGAGTTCAAGAATACTGAAGCTGTGCTCATAAATGCAAAAGATCAAGACAGTTGAAGTACAAATGATCAAGAGAATTAATTGTCAAAAGCTTACAGAAGACACATTCAATGAAGCATTAATTGCCAATCATGCCTGAACCAAGCATTAAAGACTTAGAGCATTAAAGAGTGAAGCATTGAATGAATGTTGGGACATTCTAAAACTGCAGCAAGAATGTTCAGGGAGCTTGTCCCATCTGACCGTTGGTTGAGTGTAGAGTTTGCCACAAATCAACCTAGGACAATGTGCAAAATTGGAAACTGACACAAGTCTTCTCAGCCGCTTTTGTCAGAAGTCAACACATTCATTCAAGCAACCATTGAAGACCTCTTTTACACAGTGGATAAAAGGATGTCAAGCCTCATAACCGTTTCAATGGTGCTGCAAATAGACATATTTGAATTGCTAATCCCTCCAACGGTTAGTTGTTCAAATTGTCTATAAATACAGAAGTGATCAAAGGAATTCATCATCCAACTACAAGCTATCAAACTATCATCAAGCTTTCAAAAGGAAACCAAGCTGTTCTCTAGAATTCCAAGTTTCCTGAATCACTTCAAGTCAGCTAAGCCAATCTTTGTAAACATCCTAGCTTAGCATTGAGATATCCTAAGCCTTTACACTGTTCTTATTGTAAAGGATATCTCTATTAGTTGGAACCAAACCTCAAACCTTATCTCATTTAGTGAAGAGAGTGTTTGTTGTAGAAGTGAGGAGTTAAGGACTGTTAGTGTGAAACACAGTCTTAACTCAGAGAGATTGAGCACTAGGACTCAAGTTATCCTAGGGATCAAGACACTAAGAGAGTGTTGTTGATCAGTGCACCTTGGCACTATAAAACAAGCTAATTCCAGTGAGAAGGAATTATCCTGTTCAATCAGGGAAAGTGGATGTAGGAGCTTGAGTCTCTGAACCACTATAAACTTGTGTGCCATTTACTTACTGCACTCTTTATTGCACTTATATTCAATCATTTTTCAAAGAGCAAAACTCAGTAAGCTAAGAAAACCAGTTTTGGACAAAGTCCCTGATAACTGTGTTTTTCAGAAATCAACTTGGAGTATTTCTTTGAGTAAAGGCCAACCACATTCCGCACTAAGTAACTCTTTTAGATATTTAGCCAACTGATCACTCAATAGTAATCAGTAGGACAAGTATCTATCAAAGTTCTCACTCAGGCCAGTTGTGAGACAACCTGCCTGATAAGACTATTTTGTCAAAAAAGAAAAGAATTTGCATACACAAGTGCATTCCCCCCCCATACACTTGTGTTATACTCCACCAAGGACCAACAAGTGGTATCAGAGCAGGGGTTCAAAGACCACTGCTTCTGAAAATCCAACTGATTTTCAAAATCACATTTTCTGTGGTCACTGAACTGATCCAAATTTCTGAAAAACTTACCTGTGTTCATCTTATATTACATTTGTTGAAATGGCTAACAATGCAGTTCCAGGAGATGCTGTCAACACCATCAACAATATGGGTCCAAACCAAGTCAATCATATTTCTCATCACAAACTGCCAATGTTCTCAATTGAGAACTATGATTTCTGGAAGATCAGGATGAGAGCACATCTTGCTTGCCAGCATGATGAGATGCTTAAAGTCATCACTAGAGGGCCATTTACATTCACAAAAGCTAATCCCAAGCTCACTGATGCTCAAAAAGCTGATCCAAGGGAGTTGCTGCCAAAAGATGAAGATGACCTTACAGCTGAAGAAAGAAAAATACACAACCTGAACTACATTGCAATGAACACATTGTACCAGACAATTCCAGATGCAGTGATGGGGAGAGTATACCACTGCACATCAGCTAAAGAGATTTGGGATACCTTAGCACTAATGTGTGAAGGTACTCAAAAGATCAAGGAGAACAAGCTTCAAGTGGCTATCCAAAAATATGAACAATTCTCTATGGAAGCCAATGAAACTATTGATCAT
The DNA here is from genome assembly GCA_963675135.1 of Galeopsis tetrahit. Lineage (NCBI taxonomy): Eukaryota > Viridiplantae > Streptophyta > Magnoliopsida > Lamiales > Lamiaceae > Galeopsis > Galeopsis tetrahit. The sequence continues at coordinate 65,062,440 of OY776120.1, read as the reverse complement.
CTTGATGGCAGGTTCACTGACATCATGAATGAAATAAACTCTCTTGGCAAGTTCTATGCCAAAAGAGAGGTTGCTCTGAAGATCTTGAGAAGTCTCACATCCAAGTGGGACATATACTCTGTCATGATGCAAAATACCAGCAATCTTGACAACATGCCAATGCAGCAAGTATTCTCTAAGCTCAAAGCATATGAGTTTGATCTCAACAGAAAGAAGGTGCATGAAGAGCCATCCTCTTCAAACAAAGGTGTTGCCTTCAAAGCTGTTGAAACAGAAAAGAAGATCACTCAAAGATCCTCTCAGTCTGTTTCAAAATCTGAAATAAAGGAGGAGCTGGCACTCATGGCTAGAAGATTTGAGAAGCTCAACTCCAGATTTGGTAGATACAAGAAGTTCTACCAAGATAACAGAACCAGAAGGAGATTCAGTTCTCCTGAACATAAATCAGAGGACAAAGTCTCTGATGAAAAGAAAGAAGACAGATATGCTGATAGGAAGAAATTCAGCAAAGGTGAACCATCATCATCAAGGAGGAAGGAGTCCTCAAGCAAGAAGAATGATGATGAAGATGTGTGTTAAAACTGCCAGAAGAAGGGTCACTTTCAGTATGACTGTCCTGACCTCAGTGCAAAAGAAAGGAAGGAAAGGCAGAACAAAAGAGATAAAAGGCTGAACAACAGGAAGGCCATGGTAGCTGGAGATTCAGCAAGTGAAGAGAGTGTCTACTCTTCTGATGATGGACTGTTCTCCAATAGTGACAGTGATGAGGACTGTCAAATGGCACTTGAAGATGAAGAGGTATGTTCAACTTCCAACTTGTCAATTAACACTCATGAATCTAGTGAAATCCATCTTGACTTTGAAAAGTTGTTGGAAGATTTCACCAGAATGCAAGAAGTATGCAATATGGCTCTGAGAGAAAATGAACAGTTGAGGTCTAAAGTCAAAATGTTCAATCCTCCTGAATCTGAAGTTGACATTAAATCAACTGAGTTGTATCAACAGATTGTGAGAGAACATGAAGAAATGTCTCTCAAAGTCTCTGAACAACAAAAGCTGATTGATGAACAAAATCAGACTCTAAAGAAAAAGGATTTTGACTCTAGAACTCTTCAAGCTAAATTTGACAATCTCTCAAGAGAATTTGATACTCTAAAATTAAGTGAGGGGAGCTTGAAAATGAAAATGTCTGCCTTGAACAAATCTGCTAAGGCAATAGAGGAAATTCAAGGGTTTCAAAGACCATTTGCTCAAAGGGATGGATTAGGCTATAATCCATTCGAACCCTCACCTGGTCTTAGTATTGCTTCATCAAGCAATTCTAAGATGACTTTTGTGAGATCAGTGGCACAACAAAATGAAATTGAAGTAAATCAACCACTGATCAAGGATAAGGGTAAAGGAATTTTTATACCAACTCAGGTAAACAATGTACCTAAACCCACACCTTTGGAAAAGGTTAAAGGCATTGCTTACAGGAGAAATGAGGTTCAGAAAGGTAAAACCAATGGAAGGCCAACCTATCTGAATCATCATCAGAGGAGTTGTCCAAAATCTGTTCAGAAGAGGCCAACTCAAATGAGGCAACCTCAACTGAATGGATTAAGGCCAATCCCCTCTGATAGGTATAAAACATTCAGGAAGCCTGGACCTTACTTGCCAAATGGAAAAGGCCATCCAAAAACCCATCCTCAAAAGTCTTACCCAGCTGCACCTAAGCTTAGTAACTTCAGGAGAAATGTCCCAAAGAAATTTACCAACTCTCCTGAACTCTACAAAGCTAACACTTATACACAGAGATCACCCAAGGCATTTAAGGGTCAAACTGTGTATGTAGATGTAAATGGAAACCAAGTCAGTCACTTTGAATCAATCAGAGTTATCAGGCAGATTTGGGTTCCAAAAGGTACAGCTAACCCTTTAGGACCCAACACTCAAAGGGTACCTAAATTTTGACTTTGCAGGACTGCAAGGACTCCAAAAAGAAGAGAAGCATCAACAAGAAAACAGCATGATACCTGAACAGTGGATGTTCAAGGCACATGACTGGAAACAAGGAGCTTCTCTCTGACTTCATAGAAAAAGATGGTCCTTCAGTAACCTTTGGAGACAGCTCTCAAGGCATCACAAGAGGCTATGGTACATTAAACATTGGTAGTGTTAAAATTACTAATGTCTCATATGTTCTAGGCCTAAAATATAACTTGTTGTCTATAAGTCAAATTTGTGACAAAGGATATTGTGTTGAATTTGCACCAAATGAATGTACTATCAAAAACAAATCAACACAACAGGTGCTACTAACAGGGGTGAGAAAGGGAAATGTTTATATTGCAGATTGGAGCAAAACCCCTGAAGCAGTCTGTCTTGTTGCCAAAAGCACAAATGAGCAAAGCTGGCTATGGCACAAGAGACTGAATCACCTGAACTTCAAAACCATCAACAAGATTGCAAGAAACTCTCTAGTTAAAGGGCTGCCAAATCAAGTGTTCACCAAAGAATATATATGCCAGCCATGTCAGGAAGGAAAGCAGATCAAAGCCTCATTCAAAGGAAAACCTGTCATCTCAACTAAGAGAGTTCTTCAACTACTGCATATGGATTTATTTGGGCCAATAATCCCAGTAAGTATAAATGGAAGAAAATATGCTTTAGTTGTTGTTGATGATTTTTCCAGGTACACTTGGGTAGTATTCTTGCTGAACAAAAAGGAGACCCAAGTCAAACTACCTGAATTGATGATGAGATTGAGCAATGAAAAGGGCCTAAGCATTGTTAGAATCAGATCTGACAAAGGCACTGAGTTCATTAACTCATACATCAATGAGTATTGCAGCAAAAATGGCATCACTCATGAAACTTCAGCAGCAAGAACACCTCAACAAAATGGGGTTGCTGAAAGAAGGAACAGGACCTTGAAGGAGGCAGCAAGAACCTTGATTGCTGAATCTAAATTGCCTAAAAGGTTCTGGGCTGAAGCCATTAGCACTGCATGTCACACTCAAAACAGGTCCTTAATCACCAAAGGACAAGGTAAAACCCCATATCAAATATGGAAAGGTAGATTGCCCACTGTTGCTTATTTTCACATATTTGGTTGTAAGTGTTTCATCCATAATAATGGGAAAGAGCAATTGAAAGCTTTTGATAGCAAAGCTGATGAAGGAATATTTGTTGGATATTCACAAATCAGCAAGGCTTACAGAGTTTACAATTGCAAAACTCTTATTGTGGAAGAAACACCTCATGTTGTGTTTGATGAATCTATTAATGAGTTCAGGGATAGAAACCTGAATATTGATGAGATAACACAAAGAACAACCAGATTAAGGCTTCAAAGCAAGGAAACAGTGTTTGTGGATGTTGCCCAGCCTGAACTTCATGAAAATAAAAAACTGGACAACCTACCTGATAGCAATCAACCAGTAGACAACCAACCTGAAGGAGAAATTGAACTGACTGACCCCATCCCAGTTCAAAACCAGGTAACAACTACCAATGAAGAAGCAGGCAATGCTGAGGTAGTTAATGGATCCACTATTCAAGGGGGAACCAATGAAAATGTCAACTTATCTGACAATGAGGACAACACCCCTGAATATGATCCTGAGCTTGATCCTTCAATTAACTTTCCTGAATTTAATGAATCTAGTGATCCAACTTCAGATGAGGACAATCCTCCTGAAAGGATCAGGTCTAGAAGGACTTGGTTGCAAAACCACCCATCTAGCCTGATACTTGGTAATCCAAGTGAAGGGATCAAAACTAGGAGATTTCATGGAGAAAGTGCTCTGTTTTGTTGTTTTCTTTCAGAACAGGAACCTAAAGACATTGAGGAAGCACTACAAGACACCAACTGGATCATAGCCATGCAAGAAGAGCTGAATCAGTTCACCAGAAATGAAGTATGGGAGCTGGTAGACAGGCCAACTCATCAAGATGTCATTGGAACTAAATGGGTGTTCAAAAACAAGAAAAATGAAAATGACATCATTGTGAGAAACAGAGCAAGATTGGTGGCCAAAGGATATTGTCAATCTGAAGGGATTGATTATGATGAGACTTTTGCTCCAGTGGCCAGACTTGAGGCAATCAGACTCTTCCTAGCATATGCAGCCCACATGAGATTCAAGGTGTATCAAATGGATGTAAATAGTGCATTTCTCAATGGGGTGCTCAAAGAAGAAGTGTATGTGGAACAGCCTCCAGGATTTGAAGAAGGAGACAAGGTGTACAGATTGAAGAAAGCCCTCTATGGCTTAAAACAAGCTCCAAGAGCTTGGTATGATACCTTATCACAGTTTCTTCTAGATCATGGTTTTGTCAAAGGCACTGTTGACAGAACCTTGTTCAGAATCTGTGAAGGAGATGATATTTTGTTAGTCCAAATCTATGTGGATGACATTATATTTGGATCTCCAAATGAGAAGCTATGTGAGAAGTTCTCCAAACTCATGCAAAGCAAGTTTGAGATGTCCATGATGGGATTAATGAATTTCTTCTTAGGACTTCAGGTCACTCAATCAAAGAAGGGAATATTCATCAATCAGGCCAAGTACACAAGGGACATGATCAAAAAATTTGGATGTGCAACAAGCAAGCCAGTCAGAATTCCTATGAATACTAACTGGAAGATGGATCCTGATGAAGGTGGAGAGTCAACAAACTCCACTAATTACAGAGGAATTATCAAAACCATTAAATTGCATTCAAAACTTCATCGAACCATTGAAAGTCCACTACCCCACTATATTCAAACGGTTTTTCCAATTACCCACTGTTACATTCCATTAACCAACGGTTAATAAATCTCTTCCATATATAAACTTCTCAATTTTCACTAACATCCTTACGCACTCATATTTCCCAAAACCTTTGAAGTCTCAAAACCTCTAAACCTGCAATTTTTCTCCAAAACTTTCCATCTCTCATATTATCCATGGCACCTAAGATCAAGAGAGAAGAGCTTGTACACTTCAATGATTCCTCCTTGGACATTGATTTCTCTTATCTTAGCAACCCAAATTCCCTTTGGTTTGAAAAGCTGGTAGCCTTTGATAGCCCAGACTCAGAAGTTCAACAAGTCCTCCAATGGCTGAGGGAGGCAGGGCTAGAAAAATTCCTAGGCACCAAGCCTGATTCCTGCCTGAATCCATTTATGGAAGAATTCTTTGCCTATCTCAGGTGGAAGGGCAAGAAGGGGGATGTGTGCACAAAGCTCACATATGCTGAGGAAGATGAAGAAGAAGAAACTCAACACACAATCATCTTCACTGCAGAGGATTTAGAAGCTAGCTTTGGGCTACCTTCTGAAGGTATGAATCCAGAAATGTACAAGGAAGAAGATGATCAGGAGTTCTATTATTCTTGGATGATAGAACCTAAAAAGGTTGTGAGTGCTCAAAACAAAAACACTTTAAAGCCAGTGTTTAGGCATTTGTTTGATTGTGTTGTAAAGAGCCTGTTGAGCCACTCAGGGAGTGTTGAACAAATCAGTATGCCTAAATTGAGAGTGATGGCTGCTGTGATTGACTCTGCTGAGAAGAGAGTCAAGTTCAAATGGAAGAAATTCATTCTTGACAAGATGATGAATGAAAAATTTAAGTTTAAGGAAGTGAAGCACCACAAGGTGGTGGTTGAAGGAAAACTCCAGTTCTGCACAAGAGCCAGCCTGCTCTTGGAAAGATTTGCTCACTACACACACCTCCAAGCAAAGCCAAAACCCTTTCCTGCACAAAAGGTGATGTTTAGGAAGCTGTCTTCTAAGACAGAGAAAAGGAAGCAGGATGCAGTTTCTAAGAAGGCTGGTGCAATTGTTCCAGTCCCAAGAGCCTCTCCTAGAAAGAGGAAAGCCTAGCCACCAAAAGCTCAACCAAAGATGAAGAAGATGAAGAAGATTTTGCATGAATCTTCACCAGAAAGTCAGTCAAGAAGTGGAGGAGCCACTTCTGAGGAAATAGAGAAGGTTGCTGAGGAAGGAGTCAACCCTCCTGAAGAAGGTGAAGAAGTCAGAGAGGTTGTCCCCTTACAGCCTGAAAGCATAACTGAATTCAGAGACCTTGACCAGCCAACAAGGTATGAAAGAAAAAGAAGAATAATCAAGACTTCTGAAAAGCAGAGGTTGATGGAGGAAGAAAAGAAGAAGAAAGAGTTCTTCAAGGAGATTAGACAGGCAAGCAAGTCTAACTCCAAATCCAAGTCAAAACCCAACAGCCCTGAAGCCAACTCTCCTGATATTCAATCTAGAAGAATATCTCCAAGGCAAGAAGAAGAGGAGTGCAAGACTCCTGAAGATGCACCAATCATTGCCAAGAAAGTATACTCCCCTGAAGGTGCACCTGATAGATCAGGTATTGATGTGCTGGCAGATTTGGTCAATCTTGAAGATAGACCCTTTTCCCCACTTGATCCAAGACTTCTCTCATATACCAAACTTCTTGAAACTGCTCTTCAAGAAGGTGATCAAGTTGTTTTCCCACCCATTCCAGCCATTCCAATTACCTCTTCAGGCACAATGCTCTCAAAAGCACCTAAATCCCAACTAGCTTTGACCTCTCTTGACCCCAACCCTTCTGAACCCAACCTACCTGAATCCCAGCCAAGCTTACTTGAATCCCATTCCAACCCTCCTGAATCCAACTCTTCTGGAGATGATAGTGGTGAAGAATATACCTATGAGGGGATGTTGAGGCAGATTGCAAGAGCCAATGTGGATGAATTATATCCAGGATTGAAGGATTATCCCAGGCTGCAACAACAATTCTATGATCTCAGAGCACTTGTTGAGATCAAAGATAGAACTATTGTGGAAATAGCTCAGGCTATTCAGGATAAGGGTGCCAACTGGTGGCAGGTTGAGGAAAATAGGCTGTTGCATTTTGCAAATGTGAAGAAGACCAGTGTTTTAACCACTGAGGCCCTATTTTGCACCATTGTTCATGAAAAGGTGCTTGCAGAAAGAGAGAGGATAGCACAAGGAATTAAGCATCCTGACAGCCCTTCTGATAATGATGATGATGATGATGATCACACCAATCCCAATCCCCCTGGTATCAACTCAGCTCAGGTACATTACTTGACCTTTCATTCTGTGAAGGACTCTGATCATTCAGAGGAGTTGACCAAAGATGGTGACTCAGTCCAAGATGCATTGGCCAAGGATGGTTCTTTTGAACCTGAGGCACAGCTTGACAATGCTGAGACTTCCATAGGAGAAGCTGGTTTGGCTAAAGCCTCATCAATGTCAGGCAAGTTGGACATTGACCAACCTTTAGTCATTCAGGATGACTCAGTGGACTTGGGATGCCCAAGCAATGTGATCTCCCAACAACTGCCCTCTGTGGATCCTGTTGAGGATATGGAGGTGTCAGGTTTAGAAATTGAAGGAGTTGAAAAGGCTGTGAGTGCTGAAAAATCAGAGGGAGGTGATGGTGAGGAGTGTGTGATCACTGGTTCCTTGAGTGCACCACAAATAGAGGGTGAGGAAGTAGAAATATTGGGTGCAGCCCAATATGAGAGTCAGGCTATTCTTCAAGTCAAATCTGAACTTGATGAATCCCTTGGTGAAAGGAGGCCTGATTCTCCAGTAAATGTGAGTTTATCTCTTGAAAATGAAGAAGAAAAGAATAAAGTTGAAAATGAGAGAAAAGGTGCTGATGTATCAGACCTTATGGGAGAAAAAGAAATAGAGGGTGATGAGGGAGTTTTTACTAACACTGTCAGTTTTGCAGATTCAGTTGCTGTCACTCTTGAGCAAATTTTTGCAGATGCCTCCCTGACAGATATACCAGTTGATGCTGACACTAATCTTGAAGCAGTATCAGCAAATGTGTCCACACTTAACCAAATCTACCTTGAACAAGCCAACACCTCTGAGGCTCACTTTCAGATTTCTACTCAGACTGCATCCATCATTGAAGAGCAGTTAGAGAAGTTGGACACACTGGTCAGGGAAGTTGAGAATGCTCATGCAACCACTGCTGATACCCTAGATGACCAAAGCAAGACTCTAGCCTCTGTGGAGATGAGGCTCACAGGGTCAGAAGAAGTGATCTTGCCTACTCTTGATGCAAGATTATGTGGAGTTGAAACTGGACTTCAAACAGTTTCAACTGAAGTGACAAAAGCTAAAGATGCTATGGGTAAATTCACTAGATCTGTGAAGAAAGAGCAGCAGGGTCTCAAAACTTTGTACAAGCACAATGTGAAAACATTGAGAAAGACAATCAAGGATGCTTTACGGCAGAGGACAGCAGCCCAGAGAAAGAAGGCAGAAGAGTTGAAAGCTGCTATGGTGAAGGAAGCTGCTGAAAAGTTCACTGTTGAACTCATGGCCAAAGTGTCTGATCAAGTTGTGGCCAATCTCACTGAACAACTTCAGGCCAAACTTGATCAATCACTGAAAGCCACATTGGATGCCATAGTTTCCCAAAAGATGAAGCCTGTTCACACCTTTTTGAGCATGGCAGATGATAAAATGCAAAACATTCATGATGAGAATGTTTACCTACTGCAGGAGTTGAAGTCCCTCACTCATTCCCACTCACATCTCTCTGTCACTATGAGTGAATTGAAGCCCCAATGTTTTGATAATGCCAAAAAGGGGGAAAGACAGAGAGCAAGGGCAAAGGGGACCTTAGTAATTGGTGAATCCAAGGGAAAGGAGAAAGTCCCTGAAGTTGAGGAGGAAGCAGTAGAAGACATTGGGAAAGGCAAAGGCCCAATGAATGTTGAAGATTTAACTGAGGAAGAGCAGATTCAAATAGCTGTCAAGGAGTCCATGGTATCAGCTATGGAAAGTCAGGCAAGAAAGCTTCAAAGGCCAGGTGGTGAGTCTACAGGACTTGAACCTCAAGAGAAAGTTGCTGAAGTGAGGGGGAAGGTGACAAGGTCATCTGAAAGAAAGAGGAAGGAACTGCAAGCCTTCAATGAATTCCCAACCAGCCTGACTTTGCCATCAGAATTTCAATCTAAAGAATCTACTCCAGCAAGGAAATCAAAGAGAATGAAGAAAGCAGTCCTGATGTCTGCTATTGAAGAAATTGAAGAGGAAGTACAGGACAGAGAGCCTGAAGAAGTAGTGCCCAAGCTTGCTGATGATCCTTCCAAATTGTTTGAAGAAGGATTTGGGAAAGATCCAGAAACTCAGGAAAAGCTAGCTCTCCTAAGAGCTAAAGAAAGAATGGATCAGTTGGTTGAGGCCAACAAAGCAAGAGATGGGAGAAGGGCAAACTTCAAAGCTCCAAGAAGGAGGGCTTCATACAAAAGGCTCAAACCTCAAATGCTGCAAAGATGGGACACTCAGTACCCTCACCATGATAAGTGGGTTCCAATCTCACTGAATGCTGCATGGGAGGAGGCCAAGAGAAGTTTTGTTTATGACTTCTATGTCATTGGAAAGTGGCTTGGTGAGAGTGTGGATGAAGTCTTTGTTCAGTTCATGTTTGAGAACCACAGGGATCTCTACCAAAAGCTGTTTGCAGCAGCTGAGATGGCAAGAGTTGAATTCAAGGCCCCTGGTCCTATTCAGTACATGCCTCCCAAGTTCAATGGGAACTTGATTGATGAGGGAAAGATTTTGGAAGAGTTTATCAACATCATGAAGATGGAGAAGCTAAAGCCTGGCCCTAGAGGAACCAACAAGGAGATCTGGGAACTAAAGAAGAGAGTTTGGGCTCAGTATGGCATTGCTCCTCAAGATGATGGAACTCTGTGAAGGATAAGTTCATTCTTTTCCCTATTTTGCTGTTATGATTCCTGTTTGTTATTTTGCTATTCTAGATTAGTGAGTCCTTTTGATTTTCAGCCCTGTAATAGTTTATCACATCTATAAAAGGATCACTATGTTTCTATCAAAGAGATAACAACTCATTATCTCAACTAACCTATCCTGACATATATTACTTGATTTATTGTGCTAACAATTTCTTTCAGGCAAGTTGACCAGTTCACTCTCCCTGAAGGCAATATTTAGTTTAAGTCAAGGTCCCTTTGTAATAAGGTTTTGGCATCATCAAAAAGGGGGAAATTGTTGGGAATAAAATGATTTTGATCTAGATACCAAAACCCCTGAATGATGATGTACAGATTAGTTGAGATATGCTCAAAGTATTGTTCAGGCAAGTTGTCCCAGAACACTTGAGGTGTGTAAAATGCTTAAGATAAAATCTCAGAAATGTTATGAGATATTAGTAATCAGGATAGTTGTCCAAAGCTGAAATGTTAGGCAGCTTGATAGGTCTATAGGACAAAGTTGCTGATCTATTCAAGACAAACTGATCAAATGGACAACCTGGCTGAAGAGTTCAAGAATACTGAAGCTGTGCTCATAAATGCAAAAGATCAAGACAGTTGAAGTACAAATGATCAAGAGAATTAATTGTCAAAAGCTTACAGAAGACACATTCAATGAAGCATTAATTGCCAATCATGCCTGAACCAAGCATTAAAGACTTAGAGCATTAAAGAGTGAAGCATTGAATGAATGTTGGGACATTCTAAAACTGCATCAAGAATGTTCAGGGAGCTTGTCCCATCTGACCGTTGGTTGAGTGTAGAGTTTGCCACAAATCAACCTAGGACAATGTGCAAAATTGGAAACTGACACAAGTCTTCTCAGCCGCTTTTGTCAGAAGTCAACACATTCATTCAAGCAACCATTGAAGACCTCTTTTACACAGTGGATAAAAGGATGTCAAGCCTCATAACCGTTTCAATGGTGCTGCAAATAGACATATTTGAATTGCTAATCCCTCCAACGGTTAGTTGTTCAAATTGTCTATAAATACAGAAGTGATCAAAGGAATTCATCATCCAACTACAAGCTATCAAACTATCATCAAGCTTTCAAAAGGAAACCAAGCTGTTCTCTAGAATTCCAAGTTTCCTGAATCACTTCAAGTCAGCTAAGCCAATCTTTGTAAACATCCTAGCTTAGCATTGAGATATCCTAAGCCTTTACCCTGTTCTTATTGTAAAGGATATCTCTATTAGTTGGAACCAAACCTCAAACCTTATCTCATTTAGTGAAGAGAGTGTTTGTTGTAGAAGTGAGGAGTTAAGGACTGTTAGTGTGAAACACAGTCTTAACTCAGAGAGATTGAGCACTAGGACTCAAGTTATCCTAGGGATCAAGACACTAAGAGAGTGTTGTTGATCAGTGCACCTTGGCACTATAAAACAAGCTAATTCCATTGAGAAGGAATTATCCTGTTCAATCAGGGAAAGTGGATGTAGGAGCTTGAGTCTCTGAACCACTATAAACTTGTGTGCCATTTACTTACTGCACTCTTTATTGCACTTATATTCAATCATTTTTCAAAGAGCAAAACTCAGTAAGCTAAGAAAACCAGTTTTGGACAAAGTCCCTGATAACTGTGTTTTTCAGAAATCAACTTGGAGTATTTCTTTGAGTAAAGGCCAACCACATTCCGCACTAAGTAACTCTTTTAGATATTTATCCAACTGATCACTCAATAGTAATCAGTAGGACAAGTATCTATCAAAGTTCTCACTCAGGCCAGTTGTGAGACAACCTGCCTGATAAGACTATTTTGTCAAAAAAGAAAAGAATTTGCATACACAAGTGCATTCCCCCCCCCCCCATACACTTGTGTTATACTCCACCAAGGACCAACAAGTGACAATAAACATATGTGACTAAAACATCGAGTAATAGTGACGGTAAATATATGTGACTGAAACATTGAATAATAGTGACAATAAACATATGTGACTAAAACATCGAGTAACAGTGACTATAAACATATGTGACTAAAACATCGAGCAACAGTGACAACAAGGACACGTGACTAAAACATCGAGTAATAGTGACGACACATATATGTGACTAGAACATTGAGTAACAGTGACAACGTGTATATGTGACTATAAAATAAGATTTGGTGACAAAATATGTACGTGACAAAAAATATGGCATATAGTGACGTCTAAGACATTTTCGTCACTAATCTTTTAGTCACACGATTTATAGCCACAAACTCCAAAATTGTCACTAACTAATTTTAGTGACAAAATTTAAAGATTTAGTGACAAAAAAAGTCGTCACTAAAAGCAGTTTTTTTTGTAGTGGAATTGGTATCAGAGCCAACGACTTGATACACTACGTAGAGATTCTGCTTAGAGTGTGTGTTTATTTGCAATGGAATATCCCATTTCCCCTGCACTTAAACCTCCGGTTCTGGATGGCACGAATTATGCCTTCTGGAAGCCGAAAATGAGGATGTATATCAAATCCATAGATGAACGGGCATGGAGAAGTGTCTTGGTGGTTGGACACCACCAAAGACAGAAGTAAATGATGATAATGAATCAAGTGTGAAGAATGAACTTGATTGGACTAATGACGAGCTCACTTCTGCAAGTTACAATTCAAAGGCATTGAATGTTATCTTCACTTCTGTTGATACATTGATGTTCAAAATCATCTCCACCTGCATTTCATCAAAGGAGGCATGAGATCGTTTGCAAGAACACTGTGAAGGATCAGAAAGCGTGAGGAAGACTAGATTGAGAATGCTTGGAACAAAATTCGAGAACCTAAGGATGAAGGAAGACGAGACCATCATCTCCTACAATGAAAAAATAAGCGAGATTGCTAATGAATCTTATGCTCTTGGTGATCCAATTTCCAACACAAGGTTAGTACACAAAATTCTAAGAATTGTTCCTAGATGTTTTGATCCTAAAATATGTGATATAGAAGAAGCAAAAGATACTGATGGTTTGAGTCAAAATGAATTGATTGTCATTTTAAAAACTTATGAAATGAATTTTTCTGAAAAGGCAGAAAATGAGAAGAAAATTTTAGTTTTCAAAGGTGATGGATCATCATCTTCATCATCCTCTTTAAATGATAAAAATAATGTTTTTGTTACTGAAGTAGAGATTGATGATGAACTTGAAGAATGCTTTAATGATCCAGAAACCATGGCTTTTATAACTAAACAATTCAAAACCTTTCTGAGAAACAAGAACAACACTCGGTTTGAAGACAATGTTCAACCTAAAGTTCAGATCAATAATACTCAACAATTGCATGTTAGAAAAAATACTTTCAATCAGTCTAAGCAATTAGAAAGAGGAAACAGGTTTAAGTCTGACCCAGAATACAGAAAGAAGGTTAAATGTGATGCATGTTCTGGTTATGGTCATTATGCTAATGAATGTGCCAATACTTTGCTTAAGAAGAAGAGTAACTTTAGTGCTACTTTAAGTGATGAGTCTGATACTGAACATGATCCAGAAAATGATATTGAAAAAGCTTTTACTGCTAAAATAGAATATGATGATACTTTTGATGATGATCTGGATGATTACAGTGATGAGGATTCATATGAGGCATCATCTGAAAAATCATTGAATAATGACTGTTCAGAATTTAACTGTTTTGCAAGTTGTGTCTCTAAGACAGGTACATCAAGTGAAGCTAGACTATTTAGAAATGATGTTGACATTGAAGATTTAACTAAATCTATTTTAAAACTGGAAATTCTTTTGACCAGAAAAGATAATGAAATTTCAAAATTAAAAGAAAGACTTGAAGTTTTTGTTCTTGATTTACTCTTATGAAAATCCTTTGACTAATGAAAAACCTCATGGAATATATTCTTAAACTGAAAAATTAAATCTTGTTATCAAGTCATTAACTTTTGAAAACAATGATTTAAGAGATTTTGTTTTAAAACTTGAGAGTATTTTAACAAAGAAAGACTGTGAGATTGAAAAACTTGAAGAAAAGATGAAAGAAGTGTCACTAAGCTTTAAGAAATTCTCTGAAGGAAAATTGAAACTGGAGGAATCACTGTTGAACAACAATACAAAGAAAACAGGTATTGGTTATAAAGGTAAAACAGGGAAATTCTTTCCTAGTTCTCAAAGTAATAAATCTACAGTTTTTGTCAAGGCTGAACTTGAAACTAATGCTATTGTTTCTGCAAAAACTCTTATTAATGTGAAAGAACTTGTGTGTAACTATTGTTCTAAAAAGGGTCACAAAATTCACTTATTTTAACGCCCCGAATCCGGAATGCAGCCCTTGAGGCTCAAACACTCTAAATTCGAGTCGCCACTTAGTTACCGAAAATTCGAACCTAAAATTTTCTTTTAGAAATACAATAACACAAGCATTATAATAAGAGTTTTGCAGCGGAAATATTTAAAGACAAATATAAGTTGCAATAAAATCAGTGTGGGCCCATTTATTAAAACTTAAGACATGATAAGTAGCAGCCGTTTTAAAATAGCATACATATGGTTATCGAGTAACTTTAGGAAAGTTGTCACTTGGCATAAGAATAACATCGTCTATCATAAAACAATTCATTTATTGTAATATGTCTTACGTAAATGTAATAATATAGCATCTTAATGTGGGGAAACTCTGTGTCATCCCAGCTGCAACACCGGCCCCTCTCGATCATAACCTGAAAATATTAGTTTTGGGGTGTGAGATAAAAATCTCAGTGGATATCCTATACGCTACTATACAGATTGGCAGTATGCCAAAATTAATTTGTATTAACATATTATCGTAAGTCTTTTTTTAATTCCTGAATAGTGATTTCGTTATTCACTGAAGTTTAATTCTTGTAATAGTGAACTTTAATTCACTAAGGATTCAAAATGCATCCTTATTCATAACTTTCATAAGTACATCATATATCATATTTATCGTAAAACATAATTACCGTATGGGACACTGGTAGCGACTCTACCACATGCTACCCCCTAAACGCTTCCACCTCCTTCAAGTATGTTAATCATACGGGACACTGATAGCGACTCTATCACATGCAATCCCCTAAACGCTTCCACCTCCTCCTTGTGATTAATATATCACAGATCATAATATCATAAAATAATACATATCATAAAGTAATATATCATGATTTATTCTTGTGTTCTTAGTTTTATGTTCATGTTTGAATAGTTTAATTCAGAATACACCAACAGTCCATATAACATTTACATCGGCAATACAGTAGTGACACCCACCTCTTTAACTTTTAAGAAAAGCTACAAACTTCTTGAATATATAATTTTAGCAAGCGTAACACAGGGACCGTCCGAGCTCCGATTAGGCCGCACTTTGCCTAGCACGTTTCCTTGAATATATATTTATTATAAGAACTCTTGATTCTTTAAAATTACATAACAATTTTCCCTCATGAATAACTCATAATAACATGAAAAGTAGTATTGAAACAATAAATTAATGTTGGGAATAAAATGATTTTGAATTAGATACCAAAACCCCTGATTGATGATGATCAGATTAGTTGAGAAATGCTCAAGTCAAGTTCAGGCAAGCTGTCTTAGTACACTTTAGCTGTAGAATGCTTAAGTAAAAATCTCAGAAGTGTTATGAGATTTTAGTGATCAGGATAGTTGTCCAAAGCTGGAATGTTAGGCAGCTTGATAGGTCTATAGGACAAAGTTGCTGATCCATTCAAGACAAGCTGATCTAATGTACAACTGAGCTGAAGAGATCAAGAACAATAAAGTTGTGTTCATAAATGCAAAAGATCAAGACAGTTGAAGTACAAATGATCAAAAGCATTGAATGCAAAAGACACATTCAATGAAGCATTTATTACCAATCATGCCTGAAACAAGCATTGAAGACTTAGAGCATTAAAGAGTGAAGCATTGAATGAATGTTGGAACATTCTAAACAGCAGCAGGAATGTTCAGGGAGCTTGTCCCATCTGACCGTTGGTTGTGTATAGAGTTTGCCACAAATCAACCTAGGACAATGTGCAAAAGTGGAAACTGACACAAGTCTTCTCAGCCGCATTTGTCAGAAGTCAACACATTCATTCAAGCAACCATTGAAGAGCCCTTTTACACAGTGGATAAAAGGATGCCAAGCTTCATAGCCGTTTCAATGGTGCTGCAAATAGACATATTTGAATTGCTAATCCCTCCAACGGTTAGTTGTTCAAACTTGTTTATAAATACAGAAGTGATCAAAGGGATTCATAATAAAACTACAAGCTATCAAACTATCATCAAGCTTTCAAAAGGAAACCAAGCTGTTCTCTAGAATTCCAAGTTTCCTGACTCACTTCTTATCTAGCTAAGCCAATCTTTGTAAACATCCAAAGCTTAGCATTGAGATATCCTAAGCCTCTACACTGTTCTTATTGTAAAGGATATCTCTACTAGTTGGAACCAAACCTCAAACCCTTATCTCATTAAGTGAAGAGAGAGTTTGTTGTAGAAGTGAGGAGTTAAGGACTGTTAGTGAAACACAGTCTTAACTCAGAGAGATTGAGCACTAGGACTCAAGTTATCCTAGGGATCAAAACACTAGAGAGTGTTGTTGATCAAGTGCACCTTGGCACTATAAAACAAGCTAATTCCATTAAGAAGGAATTATCCTGTTCAATCAGGGAAAGTGGATGTAGGAGCTTGAGTCTCTGAACCACTATAAACTTGTGTGCCATTTACTTACTGCATTCTTAATTTCACTTACACTCAAACATATTTTAAAGAAACATAACTCAGTAAGTAAGAAAACCTGTTTTGGACAAAGTCCCTGATAACCTGTATTTTTCAGAAATTAACTTGGAGTATTTCTTTAGTAAAAGGCCAACCACATTCCGCACTTAGCAACTCTTTTAGATGTTTAGCCAACTGATCACTCAATAGTAATCAGTAGGACAAGTATCTATCAAAGTTCACACTCAGGCCAGTTGTGAGACAACTTGCTTGATAAGACCAATTTGTCAAAAAGAAAAAAATTTGCATACACAAGTGCATTCCCCCCCCCCCCCTCATACACTTGTGTTATACTCCACCAAGGACCAACAAGTGGTATCAGAGCAGGGGTTCAAAGACCACTGCTTCTGAGAATCATTGATTTTCAAAATCTCACTTTCTGTGGTCACTGAACTGATCCAAAATTTCTGAAAAATCTACTTATATTTTCCTTTGTCTCTCTGTATAAGAATGGCTAACAATGCAGTTCCAGGAGATGCTTCCAACACCACCAACAACATGGGTCCAAACCAAGTCAATCATATTTCTCATCACAAACTGTCAATGTTCTCAATTGAGAATTATGATTTCTGGAAAATCAGGATGAGAGCACATCTTGCCTGCCAGCATGATGAAATGCTCAAAGTTATCACCAGAGGACCATTCACCTTCACCAAGCTCAATCCCAAGGTCACTGATGCTCAAAAAGCAGATCCAAGGGAGCTGCTGCCAAAAGATGAGGATGAGCTGACAGCAGAAGAGAGAAAAAGGCACAACCTGAACTACATTGCCATGAACACATTGTACCAGACCATTCCAGATGCAGTGATGGGAAGAGTGTATCACTGCACCACAGCAAAGGAGATCTGGGATACCCTTGCACTTATGTGTGAAGGTACCCAAAAGATTAAGGAAAACAAGCTTCAAGTGGCTATCCAAAAATATGAGCAATTCACTATGGAGCCAAATGAAACCATTGATCATCTTGATGGTAGATTCACTGACATCATGAATGAGATGAACTCCTTGGGCAAGTTATATGCCAAAAGAGAAGTTGTCTTGAAGATTCTGAGAAGTCTCACATCAAAATGGGACATATATTCTGTCATGATGCAAAATACTAGCAATCTTGACAACATGCCAATGCAGCAAGTATTCTCTGAACTCAAAGCATATGAGTTTGATCTCAACAGAAAGAAAGTGCATGATGAGCCATCCTCCTTAGGCAAAGGTGTTGCCTTCAAAGCTACTGAATCAGAGAAGAAAAATACTCAAAGATCTTCTCAATCTGTGTCAAAATCAGAAATGAAGGAAGAACTGGCACTCATGGCAAGGAGATTTGAGAAGCTGAATTCCAGATTTGGTAGATACAAGAAGTTCTACCAAGATAACAGAACCAGAAGGAGATTCAATTCTCCTGATAACAAATCAGAGGACAAAGTCTATGATGAAAAGAAAGAAGACAGATATGCTGATAAGAAGAAATACAGCAAAGGTGAACCATCATCATCAAGAAGGAAGGAGTCCTCAAGCAAGAAAAATGATGATGAAGATGTGTGTTACAATTGCCAGAAAAAGGGTCACTTTCAGTATGATTGTCCTGACCTTAGTGCCAAAGAAAGAAAAGAAAGGCAAAACAAGAGAGACAAGAGGATGAACAACAGAAAGGCCATGGTAGCTGGAGAATCAGCAAGTGAAGAAAGTGTCTACTCTTCTGATGATGGACTGTTCTCCCACAGTGACAGTGAAGATGACTGCCAAATGGCATTTGAAAATGAAGAGGTATGTTCATCTTCCAACTTGTCAATTAACACACATGAATCTAGTGAAATCCATCTTGACTTTGAAAAATTGTTAGAAGATTTCACCAGAATGCAAGAAGTATGCAATATGACACTGAGAGAAAATGAACAGTTGAGATCTAAAATCAAAATGCCCAATCTTCCTGAATCTGAGGTTGACATTAAATCATTTGAGTTGTATCAGCAGATTATGAGAGAACATGGAGAAATGTCCCTCAGAATCTCTGAACAACAAAAGCTGATTGATGAACAAACTCTGACTCTAAAGAAAAAGGATTTTGAACTTAGAACTCTTCAAGCCAAATTTAACAATCTCTCAAGTGAATTTGATACTCTGAAATTAAGTGAAGGGAGCTTAAAAATGAAAATGTCTGCCTTGAACAAATCTGCTAAGGCAATAGAGGAAATTCAAGGGTTTCAAAGACAATTTGCTCAAAAGGATGGATTAGGCTATAGTCCATTTGAACCTTCACCTGGTCTTAGTATTGCTTCCTCAAGCAATTCTAAGATGACTTTTGTAAGATCAGTGGCACAACAAAATGAAATGGAAGTAAATCAACCACTGATCAAGGATAAGGGAAAAGGAATTTTTATACCAACTCAAGTGAACAATGTCCCTAAACCCATACCTAAGGAAAAGGGTAAAGACACTGTTTATGGGAGAAATGAGGGTCAGAAAGGTAGAACCAATGGAAGGCCAACCTATCTGAATCCTTATCAGAGAAGTTGTCCAAAATCTGTTCAGAAAAGGCCAACTCAAAAGAGGCAACCTCAACTGAATGGATTAAGGCCAATCCCCTCTGATAGGTATAAAACATTTAGGAAGCCTGAACCTCACATGCCAAAAGGAAAAGGCCATCCAAACCCCTATCCACAAAGGTCTTTCCAAGCTGCACCTAAGTCTAGTAACTTCAGGAGAAATGTCCCAAGAAAATTCACCAATCCTCCTGAACCTTACAAGACCAACACTTATACACAGAAAACACCCAAGGCATTTAAGGGTCAAACTGTGTATGTAGATGTAAATGGAAACCAAGTCAGTCACTTTGAGTCAATCAGAGTAATCAGGCAGATTTGGATTCCAAAAGGTACAGCTAACCCTCTAGGACCCAACACTCAAAGGGTACCTAAATTTTGACTTTGCAGGGCTGCAAGGACCCCAAAAAGAAGAGAAGCATCAACAAGAAAACAGCATGGTACCTGGACAGTGGATGTTCAAGGCACATGACTGGAAACAAGGAGCTTCTCTCAGACTTCATAGAAAAAGATGGTCCTTCAGTAACCTTTGGAGACAGCTCTCAAGGGATCACAAGAGGCTATGGTACATTAAACATTGGTAGTGTTAAAATTACTGATGTCTCATATGTCCTAGGCCTAAAATATAACCTGCTGTCTATAAGTCAAATTTGTGATAAAGGATACTGTGTTGAATTTGCACCAAATGAATGTACCATCAAAACCAAATCAACACAACAGGTGCTACTAACAGGGGTGAGAAAGGGAAATGTCTATTTTGCAGATTGGAGCAAAACCCCTGAAGCAATTTGCCTTGTTGCCAAAAGCACAAATGAGCAAAGCTGGCTATGGCACAAGAGATTGAATCACCTGAACTTCAAAACCATCAACAAAATTGCAAGAAACTCTCTGGTCAAAGGGCTGCCAAATCAAGTGTTCACCAAAGAACACATATGCCAGCCATGTCAGGAAGGAAAGCAGATCAAAGCCTCATTCAAAGGAAAACCTGTCATCTCAACTGAGAGAGTTCTTCAACTACTGCATATGGATTTATTTGGGCCAATAATCCCAGTAAGTATAAATGGAAGAAAATATGCTTTAGTTGTTGTTGATGATTTTTCCAGGTACACTTGGGTAGTATTCTTGCTGAACAAAAAGGAGACCCAAGTCAAGCTACCTGAATTGATGATGAGATTGAGCAATGAAAAGGGCCTAAGCATTGTTAAGATCAGATCTGACAAAGGCACTGAATTCATAAACTCATACATCAATGAGTATTGCAGCAAGAATGGCATCACTCATGAAACTTCAGCAGCAAGAACACCTCAACAAAATGGGGTTGCTGAAAGAAGGAACAGGACCTTGAAGGAGGCAGCTAGAACCTTGATTGCTGAATCCAAATTGCCTAAAAGGTTCTGGGCTGAAGCCATTAGCACTGCATGTCACACTCAAAACAGGTCCTTAATCACCAAAGGACAAGGTAAAACCCCATATCAAATATGGAAAGGTAGATTGCCCACTGTTGCCTATTTTCACATATTTGGTTGTAAGTGTTTCATCCATAATAATGGGAAAGAGCAATTGAAAGCTTTTGATAGCAAAGCTGATGAAGGAATATTTGTTGGATATTCACAAATCAGCAAGGCTTACAGAGTTTACAATTGCAAAACTCTTATTGTGGAAGAAACACCTCATGTTGTGTTTGATGAATCTGTTAATGAGTTCAGGGATAGAAACCTGAATATTGATGAGATAACACAAAGAACAACCAGATTAAGGCTTCAAAGCAAGGAAACAGTGTTTGTGGATGTTGCCCAGCCTGAACTTCATGAAAATCAAAAACTGGACAACCTACCTGATAGCAATCAACCAGTAGACAACCAACCTGAAGGAGAAACTGAACTGACTGACCCCATCCCAGTTCAAAACCAGGTAACAACTACCAATGAAGAAGCAGGCAATGCTGAGGTAGTTAATGGATCCACTATTCAAGGGGGAACCAATGAAAATGTCAACTTATCTAACAATGAGGACAATACCCCTGAATATGATCCTGAACTTGATCCTTCAATTAACTTTCCTGAATTTAATGAATCTAGTGATCCAACTTCAAATGAGGACAATCCTCCTTAAAGGATCAGGACTAGAAGGACTTGGTTGCAAGACCACCCATCTAGCCTGATACTTGGTAATCCAAGTGAAGGGATCAAAACTAGAAGATTTCATGGAGAAAGTGCTCTGTTTTGTTGTTTTCTTTCAGAACAGGAACCTAAAGACATTGAGGAAGCACTACAAGACACCAACTGGATCATAGCCATGCAAGAAGAGCTGAATCAGTTTACCAGAAATGAAGTTTGGGAGCTGGTAGACAGGCCAACTCATCAAGATGTCATTGGAACTAAATGGGTGTTCAAAAACAAGAAAAATGAAAATGACATCATTGTGAGAAACAAAGCAAGACTGGTGGCCAAAGGATATTGTCAATCTAAAGGGATTGATTATGATGAGACTTTTGCTCCAGTGGCCAGACTTGAGGCAATCAGACTCTTTCTAGCATATGCAGCTCACATGAGATTCAAGGTGTATCAAATGGATGTGAAGAGTGCATTTCTCAATGGGGTGCTCAAAGAAGAAGTATATGTGGAACAGCCCCCAGGTTTTGAAGAAGGAGACAAGGTGTACAGATTGAAGAAAGCTCTCTATGGCTTAAAGCAAGCTCCAAGAGCTTGGTATGACACCTTATCACAGTTTCTTCTAGATCATGGTTTTGTCAAAGGCACTGTTGACAGAACCTTGTTCAGAATCTGTGAAGGAGATGATATTTTGTTAGTCCAAATCTATGTGGATGACATTATATTTGGATCTCCAAATGAGAAGTTATGTGAGAAGTTCTCCAAACTCATGCAAAGCAAATTTGAGATGTCCATGATGGGATTGATGAATTTCTTCTTAGGACTTCAAGTCACTCAATCAAAGAAGGGAATATTCATCAATCAGGCCAAGTATACAAGGGACATGATCAAGAAATTTGGATGTGCTACAAGCAAGCCAGTCAGAATTCCTATGAATACTAACTGGAAAATGGATCCTGATGAAAGTGGAGAGTCAACAAACTCCACTAATTACAGGGGAATCATAGGATCCTTGCTATACCTCACTGCAAGCAGGCCTAATATCACATTTGCAGTTGGAGTATGTGCAAGATTTCAAGCTAATCCAAAGAAAAGCCATCTTGATGCTGCTAAGAGGATTCTAAGATATCTCAAGGGATCTGAGAATCTTGGATTATGGTATCCAGCTGATGACAACATTGAGCTCACTGGATATTCAAATGCAGACTATGGAGGATGTAGAATTGACAGAAAATCCACCTCTGGAACTTGTCAATTCTTGGGCAGCAAGCTTATCTCATGGTTTTCCAAGAAGCAAAATACAGTTGCAACTTCAACAACTGAAGCTGAGTATGTAGCAGCTGGTAGTTGCTGTGCTCAGATACTGTGGCTCAGGCAACAATTGAGAGATTACAAAGTAATCTCAAATGAAGTGCCAATATTCTGTGACAACAATAGTGCTATTGCTATCTCACAGAATCCAGTGCTCCACACCAGATGCAAGCATGTGGATATAAAACATCACTTCATAAGGGATCATGTGGAAAAGAAAGATATCAAACTTGTCAAAATCCACACTGATAAGCAAAAAGTTGATATCTTGACTAAACCATTGGCTGAAGCAAGGTTCTTAGAATTATCAGCTGAATTGGGCTTACTTGATCCAGGCAAGATGGAGGAATAAAGGGAGGAAGCTCATAAGAAGGGGGAAATTCATTAAAAATGAATTTCAGCAAAGTTGACCAACCTCACTGAAGCAGTCAGCCAAACAGGGAAACTCAGCAAAGTTGTCCTTATGATGTTCAGCAATGTTGGTCAGGAGCCTTGTCCAAGTGGGACCCAGTCAGCAATGTTGGGACCCACTCAGGCAAGCTAATCAGGCAGTTTGACCTTCACAGAAATCAAAGCACATCTCAGGATGTTTGTCCGAGTTAATTAGATAACTTTTGCTATTTTTGGCATTGATTAGACATTTAAAAGAATTCTTGATCCTAGAGTAGGCCATTTTTAGGATGGCGTGTACTATGAAGATCTTTGCCCCCAAAACAGCAAATCAGCATTAAATGCAAAATCTTAAATAAGATTACATAATTTCTTGAGCCATCATCAAGACCATTGATTTGCATTCAAAACTCCATCGAACCATTGAAAGCCCACTACCCCACTATATCCAAACGGTTTTTCAAAATTACCCACTGTTATATTCCATTAACCAACGGTTAATAAATTCCATCCATATATAAACCCCTCAATTTTCACTGTCCTCCTCACGCACTCATATTCCCAAACCTTTGAATTCTCAAAACCTCTAAACCTGCAACTTTTCTCCAAAACTTTCTTTCTCTCAAATCTATCCATGGCACCAAAACTCAAGAGAGAAGAACTTGTAGATTTCAATGATTCCTCCTTGGACATTGATTTCTCTTATCTCAGTAACCCAAACTCCTTATGGTTTGAAAAGCTGGTTGCCTTTGACAGCCTAGACAAGGAGGTTGAGCCAGTACTCCATTGGCTTAGGGAGGCAGGCCTGGAAAAGTTTCTTGGCACCAAGCCTGATTCATGCCTGAATCCATTTATGGCAGAATTCTTTGCCCATCTAAAATTGAAGGGGAAGAAGGGTGATGTGTGCACTAAGCTCACATATGCTGAGGAAGATGAAGAAGAAGATAGTCAACACACAATCATCTTCACTACAGAGGATTTAGAAGCTAGCTTTGGGCTACCCTCAGAAGGCCAAAATCCTGAATCATACAAGGAAGGAGATGATCAGGAGTTCTACTTTCCATGGCTGCTTACACCCAAAAAGCATGTTAGTGCTCAGAACAAAAACACTTTAAAACCTGTTTATAGGCACTTATTTGATTGTGTGGTGAAAAGTTTGTTAAGTCACTCTGGGAGTGTTGAACAAATCAGCATGCCAAAGCTCAGGGTAATGGCTGCTGTGATTGACTCTGCTGAAAAAAAAGTCAAATTTGATTGGAAAAGTTTTATTTTGGACAAGATGATGAATGAGAAATACAAGTTCAAAGAGGTGAAACACCACAAGGTGGTGGTTGATGGAAAACTCCAGTTCTGCACAAGAGCCAGCCTGCTCTTGGAAAGATTTGCTCATTACACTCATCTACAAGCAAAGCCAAAGCCTTTTCCTGCACAAAAGGTGATGTTTAGAAAAATGTCTTCTAAGACAGAGAAGAGAAAGCAGGAGGCTGCCTCCAAGAAAGCTGTTGCAATTGTCCCAGTCACAAGAGCCTCTCCAAGAAAGAGGAAAGCCCAGCCACCAAAAGCTCAGCCAAAGATGAAGAAGATTCTGAATGAATCTTCACCAGAAAGTCAGTCAAGAAGTGGAGGAGCCACTTCTGAGGAGATAGAGAAGGTTGCTGAAGAAGGAGTCAACCTTCCTGAAGAAAGTGTGGAAGTCAGAGAGGTTGTCCCCTTACAGCCTGAAAGTGTAACTGAATTCAGAGATCTTGACCTGCCAACAAGATCAGAAAGAAGAAAAAGAATCATCAAAACCTCTGAGAAGCAAAGATTGATGGAGGAGGAGAAAAAGAAGAAAGAATTCTTCAAGGAGATCAGGCAAGCTAGCAAGTCTAACTCCAAGTCCAAATCAAAGCCCAACAGCGCTGAAGCCAACTCCCCTGATATTCAATTAGAAAGAATATCCCCATCAAGGCATGAAGAAGAGGAGTGCAAGACTCCTGAAGATGCCCCAATCATTGCCAAGAAGGTTTACTCCCCTGAAGGTGCCCCTGATAGATCAGGTATTGATGTGCTGGCAGATTTGGTTAATCTTGAGGATAGACCTTTTTCCCCACTTGATCCAAGACTTCTTTCCTATACCAAACTTCTTGAAACTGTTCTTCAAGAAGGTGATCAAGTTGCTCTCCCACCCATTCCAGCCATTCCAATTACCTCTTCAGGCACATTGCTCTCAAAAGCACCTGAATCCCAACTTGCTTTAAGCTCTAACCTTTCTGAACCCAACCTTCCTGAATCCCAATCCAACCCTCCTGAATCCCAAGCCAACTCCTCTGAAGATGAACGTGGTGAAGAATACACTTATGAGGGGATGCTAAGGCAGATTGCCAAGGCTAATGTGGATGCACTTTACCCAGGGTTGAAGGACTATCCTAGACTGCAGCAACAGTTCTATGATCTCAGAGCTCTTGTTGAGATCAAGGATAGAACTATGGTGGAAATAGCTCAAGCTATTCAGGACAAAGGGGCAAGCTGGTGGCAAGTTGAAGAAAACAGGCTCTTAAACTTTGCAAAAGTGAAGAAATCCAGTGTGCTAACCACTAAGGCCCTGTTTTGCACAATTGTCTCAGAGAAGGTGCAAGCTGAGAAAGAAAGAATTGCACAAGGACTCAGGCACCCTGATAGTCCATCTGATGATGATGATGATGATAACACCAATCCCAACCCTCCAGGCCTCAACTCTGCTCAGGTACATTACTTGACCTATCATTCTGAAAAGGACTCTAATCATTCAGAGGAGTTGACCAAAGATGGTGACTCAGTCCAAGATGCATTGGCCAAGGATGGTTCTCTTGAACCTGAGGCACAACTTGACAATGCTGAGACTTCCATGGGAGAAGCTGGTTTGGTTAAAGCCTCATCAATGTAGATCAGTTGGACATTGACCAGCCTTTAGTCATTCAGGATGACTCAGTGGCCTTGGGATGCCCAAGCACTGTGATCTCCCAACAACTGCCCTCTGTGGATCCTGTTGAGGATATAGAGGTGTCAGGTTTAGGAATGGAAGGAGTTGAAAAGGCTATTAGTGATAAAAAATCAGAGGGAGATGATGATGAGGATTGTGTGATAACAGGTTCCCTGAGTGCACCACCAAAAGAGGGAGATGAAGTAGAAATATTGGGTGCAGCCCAATATGAGAGTCAGGCTATTCTTCAAGTCAAATCTGAACTTGATGAATCCCTTGGTGAAAGGAGGCCTGATTCTCCAGAGAATGTGAGATTATCTATTGAAAGAGAAGAAAAGAATGTAGTTGAAAAAGAGAGAGAGGGTGCTGATGTATCAGACCCTATGGGAGATGAAAAGAATGAGGGTGTTGAGGGAGATTTTTCTAACACTCTTAGTTTTGCAGATTCTGTTGCTGTCACAATTGAGCAAATTTTTGCAGATGCCTCCCTGACAGATATACCAGTTGCTGCTGACACTGACCTTGAAACAGTCTCAGCAAATGTGTCCACACTGAACCAGATTTACTTTGAACAAGCCAACACAACTGAGGCTAACTTTCAGATTGCTACTCAGACTGCTTCCATTATTGGAGAACAGTCAGAGAAGTTGGACACACTGGTCAAGGAGGTTGGTAAGGCACATGCAGCAACTATTGATACTCTTGATGGCCAAGGAAAGACTTTAGCCTCTGTGGAGATGAGGCTAACTGGCTCAGAAGAGGTGATCCTGCCCACATTGGATGCAAGGATATGTGGAGTTGAAACTGGACTGCAAACAGTTTCAACTGAAGTGACAAAGGCCAAGGATGCTATGGTAAAATTCACAAGATCTGTGAAGAAAGAGCAGAAGGGTCTCAAAGATATGTATAAGCATAATGTGAAAGCTTTGAGAAAGACAATCAAGGATGCTCTAAGGCAAAGGACAGCAGCTCAGAGGAAGAAGGCAGAAGAATTAAAAGCTGCAATGGTGAAAGAGGCTGCTGAAAAGTTCACTGTTGAACTCATGGCCAAAGTGTCTGATCAAGTTGTGGCCAATCTCACTGAACAACTTCAGGCCAAACTTGATCAATCACTGAAAGCCACATTGGATGCAATTGTTACCCAAAAGATGAAGCCAGTTCACACCTTTTTGAGCATGGCAGATGATAAAATGCAAAACATTCATGATGAGAATGTTTACCTACTGCAGGAGTTGAAGTCCCTCACTCATTCTCACTCACATCTCTCTGTCACTATGAGTGACTTGAAGCCCCAGTGTTTTGATAATGCCAAAAAGGGGGAAAGAGAGAGAGCAAGGGCAAAGGGAACCTTGGTGATTGGTGAATCCAAGGGAAAGGAGAAAGTTCCTGACAGTGAGGAGGAGGCAGTAGAAGACATTGGGAAAGGCAAAGGCCCAATGAACATTGAAGACTTGACTGGGGAAGAACAGATTCAAATTGCTGTCAAAGAGTCCATGATGTCAGCAATGGAGAGTCAGGCAAGGAGGCAACAAAGGCCTGGTGGTGAGTCAGCTGGACTTGACCCCAAAGAAAAGGTTGCTGAAGTAAGGGGGAAGGTGACAAGGTCATCTGAAAGAAAGAGGAAGGAATTGGAAGCCTTCAATGAATTCCCAACCAGCCTGACTTTGCCTTCAGAATTTCAATCTAAAGAATCAACTCCAGCCAGGAAATCAAAGAAAATGAAGAAAGCAGCCCTAATGCCTGCTATTGAAGAAGAAGAAGTTGAAGAGGAAGTACAGGACAGAGAGCCTGAAGTAGTTGTGCCCAAGCTTGCTGATGATCCTTCTAAGTTGTTTGAAGAAGGATTTGGGAAAGATCCAGAAACTCAGGAGAAGCTAGCTCTTCTAAGAGCTAAAGAAAGAATGGATCAGTTGGTTGAGGCCAACAAGGCAAGAGATGAAAGGAGGGCAAACTTCAAAGCTCCAAGAAGGAGGGCTTCATACAGAAGGCTCAAACCACAGATGCTGCAAAGATGGGACACTCAGTACCCTCACCATGATAAGTGGGTTCCAATCTCACTGAATGATGCATGGGAGGAGGCCAAGAGAAGTTTTGTATATGACTTTTATGTCATTGGTAAGTGGCTTGAAGAGAGTGTGGATGAAGTCTTTGTTCAGTTCATGTTTGAGAACCACAGGGACCTCTACCAAAAGCTGTTTGCAGCAGCTGAGATGGCAAGAGTTGAATTCAAGGCCCCTGGTCCTATTCAGTACATGCCTCCCAAGTTCAATGGGAACTTGATTGATGAGGGAAAGATTCTGGAAGAATTTATCAACATCATGAAGATGGAGAAGCTAAAGCCTGGCCCTAGAGGAACCAACAAGGAGATCTGGGAACTAAAGAAGAGAGTATGGGCTCAGTATGGCATTGCTCCTCAGGATGATGGAACTCTGTGATGGATAAGTTCTCTGTTTCCCTATTTTGCTGTTATGATTTCTGTTGTTATTTTGCTATTCTAGATTAGTGAGTCCTTTTGATTTTCAGCTCTGTAATGGCTTATCACATATATAAAAGGATCACTATGTTTTTATCAAGAGATAACAACTCATTATCTCAACTAACCTAACATGACATACCTCACTTGATTTATTGTGCTAACAGTTTCTTTCAGGCAAGTTGACCAGATCACTCTCCCTAAAGGTAATGTATAATATAAGTCAAGGTTCCTTTGTAATAGGTTTTGGCATCATCAAAAAGGGGGAAATTGTTGGGAATAAAATGATTTTGAATTAGATACCAAAACCCCTGATTGATGATGATCAGATTAGTTGAGAAATGCTCAAGTCAAGTTCAGGCAAGCTGTCTTAGTACACTTTAGCTGTAGAATGCTTAAGTAAAAATCTCAGAAGTGTTATGAGATTTTAGTGATCAGGATAGTTGTCCAAAGCTGGAATGTTAGGCAGCTTGATAGGTCTATAGGACAAAGTTGCTGATCCATTCAAGACAAGCTGATCTAATGTACAACTGAGCTAAAGAGATCAAGAACAATAAAGCTGTGTTCATAAATGCAAAAGATCAAGACAGTTGAAGTACAAATGATCAAAAGCATTGAATGCAAAAGACACATTCAATGAAGCATTTATTACCAATCATGCCTGAAACAAGCATTGAAGACTTAGAGCATTAAAGAGTGAAGCATTGAATGAATGTTGGAACATTCTAAACTGCAGCAGGAATGTTCAGGGAGCTTGTCCCATCTGACCGTTGGTTGTGTATAGAGTTTGCCACAAATCAACCTAGGACAATGTGCAAAAGTGGAAACTGACACAAGTCTTCTCAGGCGCATTTGTCAGAAGTCAACACATTCGTTCAAGCAACCATTGAAGAGCCCTTTTACACAGTGGATAAAAGGATGCCAAGCTTCATAGCCGTTTCAATGGTGCTGCAAATAGACATATTTGAATTGCTAATCCCTCCAACGGTTAGTTGTTCAAACTTGTCTATAAATACAGAAGTGATCAAAGGGATTCATAATAAAACTACAAGCTATCAAACTATCATCAAGCTTTCAAAAGGAAACCAAGTTGTTCTCTAGAATTCCAAGTTTCCTGACTCACTTCTTATCTAGCTAAGCCAATCTTTGTAAACATCCAAAGCTTAGCATTGAGATATCCTAAGCCTCTACACTGTTCTTATTGTAAAGGATATCTCTACTAGTTGGAACCAAACCTCAAACCCTTATCTCATTAAGTGAAGAGAGAGTTTGTTGTAGAAGTGAGGAGTTAAGGACTGTTAGTGAAACACAGTCTTAACTCAGAGAGATTGAGCACTAGGACTCAAGTTATCCTAGGGATCAAAACACTAGAGAGTGTTGTTGATCAAGTGCACCTTGGCACTATAAAACAAGCTAATTCCATTAAGAAGGAATTATCCTGTTCAATCAGGGAAAGTGGATGTAGGAGCTTGAGTCTCTGAACCACTATAAACTTGTGTGCCATTTACTTACTGCATTCTTAATTTCACTTACACTCAAACATATTTTAAAGAAACATAACTCAGTAAGTAAGAAAATCTGTTTTGGACAAAGTCCCTGATAACCTGTATTTTTCAGAAATTAACTTGGAGTATTTCTTTAGTCAAAGGCCAACCACATTCCGCACTTAGCAACTCTTTTAGATGTTTAGCCAACTGATCACTCAATAGTAATCAGTAGGACAAGTATCTATCAAAGTTCACACTCAGGCCAGTTGTGAGACAACTTGCCTGATAAGACCAATTTGTCAAAAAGAAAAAAAATTGCATACACAAGTGCATTCCCCCCCCCCCCCCCATACACTTGTGTTATACTCCACCAAGGACCAACAATTAACCAAACACATTTTAACATGTATCAATTGGTATGTTTGAACAAATAATAACAATACATGGAGATATTGATCATCTATACTTTAAATACATACTTCACTTAATAATTTTAAAAGAAGCAACATATAAAATAAGATCATTAAACTTCAATCATTCAAAAAGCATCACTTTTTATCAATTCTAGCCCTAGCTACTTATGGAAATATTGCAACTATTGAAAACACTTGAAAATGCATTAGAATGTCAAAAGAATTATGTTTAAATGTATGGCAATTAAACAGAAGGTGTATTTATGCATATTTCAAAACTGGTCCCTGGTAGCTAGTTATGGAACATAGAATACTGAATTTTCTCGTATATTCGTCAATTAATTCCCGTCAAACGAATAACCCAAATAACATTTTTCTCAGAGGTAAATAAACTACATGATGTTAAGTTTACTGGCAATAAATTTTTTTATCAAAAACGCGTCTCGATGTTGAGTAAAAATGACTCCGAAGTATAGAACCCGAAACGAAAATGCTCTGTTTTTTTTCCCAGATTTCCCAGCTTACTGCCCAATTTTCAAAACCGAATATCTCTCAATATAATCAATAAATCAGTGTCAATTTTTGTATTTAAACTCTCCACTGTATGAAGATTATTCCCTCTTTGGTTTTGAGTCAAAATCATTTTTCTATTGAAAGATATGCACTCCCAAAGTCACTGCATTCAACACAAAATTCCAGCTTGTATTGTAAACTTTGAAAAATCATTTTATACACTTAAATCACGTTTTCAACCAATAAAACACACCTAAAGTATAACATGCATATTATAAAACATATATATCACAAGTTCCACAAGATTCGAGTACCGAGAATCATAAACGGAAATCGAAATTCACACAAATAGCATATAAATGTTTGTGTGTTAAAACCTGTGTAGTTTTCTCTATTTAGGCTGTGATATGGATTCGAATTCGTGTGGGAACCTGGGGGATCGATCAAGGATGAAGTTGGCTCGAGTTCTTCAAGGATTGAGCAAGAAAATTGAAGAACAAGTTAACAAACAGAATCTGAAAAATAAAAGACAGCAGCAAATTAATTAAGAAGAAGGAAGTGGTGTTCTTTACTTTCCTTGGATCTTATGGACTGTTCTTCAACGAAACGACCAAAATCATCTCGTGTGCGTTACCGGAGTTCGAAGGCTGTTATAAAGTTTGAAGAATCAACTTGCTTCCTATTAAAGAGGAAGAAGCCTATCAAAAAGTAGAAAAGGGGATTGGAAGAAATGAGTTGTTCTTCCTCTTGATTGTGTA
Organism: Galeopsis tetrahit; assembly: GCA_963675135.1. NCBI lineage: Eukaryota > Viridiplantae > Streptophyta > Magnoliopsida > Lamiales > Lamiaceae > Galeopsis > Galeopsis tetrahit. The sequence continues at coordinate 65,030,982 of OY776120.1, read as the reverse complement.
GCTGCTTGCTTTCTATTTCTGCTGAGGTTGGACTTGTATTTTGGAGTAGCTGGATGAAGAAGAGTTTGGAGTGATGGAGGGTTTATATAGAAGAAGGTGGGTGAAGCTCAAGTGGTTTAAGGGAGGGATGTGGATCAAAATTGACCACATGAGATTTGTGGTTAAAAATTAAAGTTGTAGATATTTATTTACCACGATATTCGTTAGTACTCGGTATTTACTACAAAGTCGTTACTTATTTTTTTTGTGTTAGTTTTTTCGCGGAAAATTACACGAGAGCTATAAATATTTATTTAGGATTTATGGCGATAAAATCGTCGCGCTTCGAGACAAAAATTATTTAATTATAACATTTGACTTAAGACTTTTTATATTATTTCTATTTTAATTCTAGTATTAATTTAATAGCAAATTATCAGAATGAGTCGTACCATAAAATAAAATTAGATAAGTCAAACATTATATCACATAGACACGCAAAGCAGGACAATCGAAGAATTGTAATTTTCACGTATGAGATGTTGTATCTATGATCAAGCAAGTAAATATTTTGTATTAAAACTAAGATAACAATGCATTATTATTTATTAAAACATATCATGCTTTGTTTAGTCTTTTATAATGAGCTTTCATAAAATAATTTGTAAAGTTATTGATTAAACTTCTTTCATTTTAAATATTCACTAAATCATATATTTTATTTATTTCTTTATTATGTGCTAGGAGTGCTCCCGGATCAGAATGCTCGTCCGTCTTCCTGAAAATCAAATCTCTTGATAACCAATAACGATGATAATATAGTTGAAAACTCTTAAATAATTTATTCATTTATTTCATATTAAATTTTGGGACGGGGTGTTACATCCTTACCCCCTTAATAGAATTTCGTCCCCGAAATTTCGCTTACCCGAATCTCTTAGTTACTACGAGTATTTCACTACAATTTCATTTCTCTTACCCAAGTAGTAGTTCTTATTTTCCATGTCTACTCATAAACTAACTAAAAGTGTTTCTTGATTTCTTAAAATTTGAGTCCTTCTTCCTAAGTTTAGTCATAGTTGCTTCTTAACAAGTCAGATCACGTCTTATATCTATGTCCCAAAAGTGATAATATAATCTAATTTACCCAAGTATATTTTTCCACGCCTTCTAAAAATATGACATAGGTTGTGTTCTAGGGAAATTTTGGTCGGTAAAACTAAATGACGGGCTACGCCTATAACCAATCAAAATATCAACGATCACATGTAGTGGGGCTTCAACTGCCTTTTTTTTTACTAAAGCGATTCAGTCCTTTTTCCTGTGCAACTCTTTAAAATTTGTTCTTGTCAATCTTTAAATGTAAGTCCTTTTCTTCGGGTGTCGGTATATGACTTCGCACGATCTTATGCCGCTTTGGTCCTTTTCTTGGTATTTGAAACAATTTTCACGTATTTATTTCTCTACAGGTTCTGATTCTGGTCTTTGAATAATGTAAACTCTAACTTCTTTTCTACGTACCAGTTAGTGGTCTGCACTTCTTTCCATAAAGTGTTCCAAACAGTGCCATCGGTATCGTAGTTTAGTAGTTATCTTTGTAGTAGGTGAAAATCCACGAGTTGAAATCAGGTTTCTCAAATCACGAGTTTGGTAAATATGTTGGTGTGGCTTTGACTATCGTGACTTATACGAAATGACTTACCATGTTGCATAAGGTCGCACTTGTCTAGATTTAGGTGCATTGTTGTCGTACCCTCCTCCACTCAAGAGAATTTTGTCCTCGAAATTCACTTATACTAAACCCTATTGGTTCAAAAGATGTGTTCAACGTTCGCTAAAAGTAAAATTCTATCCCTACATCAGTTGACTTAACTCTAAAATGTTCTAATCGTTCTTAAAACCTTACGAAAATTCTAAGAGAAAGTAACTATGTCCATGTTCGTCGTCCTATACTTATACTTACGTGCCAAACTAAGCTCGTTCTGATGTTATCTAAAGTCCTCGTCTTAAGAATGTAAAGGTTGGTATTATTCGGTGTCCCTCCAATTCTAGCTTCACTCATTCTATATGGTTTTTGGATTCTTTTTGTATTATCGTATGCAGTATTCACTGTAAAGAATCTCTCCTTCAATACTTTTTATTCCCAAATTCCTTCGAACATTTAAACACAAGAGAGTGGGATACTAATGTATTAAGCAATACGTAAGTAGGTGGTCCCAATACTAGCAACATACCTATAATGATGTCAATTCCCATCAGTTCTCTTCTCACGAGTATTTAAATCTTCCTTGTATTCTTGTACTAGATCGTCCTTTCTTGAGGGTCCCGAACAGTGGTTGTAGCCTCTTGGTGGGAATCTTACTTATTTGCTCTCCATCGTCGGTTGGCTACCCAGTGCTTTAGGACAATCAACAATTTTATGTCTGGATTGGCGGTGACATTTGTAAGATAACATTTTTCTCTCTCTTCAAGCATATCCCTCCATGCCACGTGAGGGACATGGTCGAATGTCATGTGGTCCTATAGATTTAGCATTTTGGTTTGCAAATTTCTTTGGTTTTTTTTTCCTTTTGGTTATTATCTCCCATTGTAGTAGCATGCCTGAACTAGAAGTTGAAATGACGCTCACACTCTATCTTAGTTTGTGTTTCCTGGCAAGGTTTGACGATTCCCTAATCCTTACGGAAATACAGAGTTTGAGGAAAGTAATGTTCCAGCAAAGTTCTTTTGAAGTCTTCTTAATTTAAGGATCGTATTTCATCTCGTCCAAACGTATGCTCACAAGATTTCCACCATGCTTCCATTGTGTTCTCTGATATTTGGCACCAAGCATTAACAACCTTTTCTGCTTTAGTTATATCAGTATATCCAAAATTTGGTCGATCTTAGCAGTCCATTCTTCTATTGCAACTGGTCATTCATGTCCGTTGAATTAGGATGGTCATAAACACGTAAAATGTTCGATGGGCTCTATAATTCTAGAACAGGGTTGAGGCGTTGACATAATTGATGGTGGAAATTGATATGTACGAGGTTGTGCAGGGTATGAGTATTCCTTAACCATTCAACTATGGGAGTTACGTTCTGAGGTTTCTAGTCCTATTGTACCTCATAAAGGTTATGGGTTCTATCAAGTGGTGTTCCTATTGATGTCATCTAAAAGGTATGAAAGAAAAGAAAAGAATATTATATTAGTGTTTCATATATAGGTATGATAAAACTTAAAAACAGAACCCAAAAATCGTAACGACAAGGTACTAGCACCAGATCTACATTAGGAGTACGCAATACATTGGAACACACTGTGGCCATTCAGCTGCACAATGACGGCACTCGAAATTTGTATGTTAGGAACCATTGATCGCATGTCATTAAAGCGATAGTTAGGTAAAAGTAACGGATAGAATAATACAATCTCACTTGAAGTAATGTTATATATATATATATATATATATATAGTTTAAAACATGGAGTGACCTTCCCCATTGAAAAAGAACAACAGTCCCGATAAGATAAAACAAGATCATAAGAATCTAACGTTTTCTAGCCTATATAGTGAGATGAGATAGGAACTGGAGTCAAAGTAAATTGTGGCTTTTAGGTCCGCCCTTTTTATTTTGCACAAAGCGGAGAGGTCTAATTGTCAACAATAAATGTGAGGAAATAGTATCATAAGTATTGTGAACACATGTAAAATATTTTCATAAACATCCACTTGTACCATAGGACACACGAAAATCATTTCATAACATTCCCCTTTTCATTGCCATAAACATTCTCGTATTAAACCTAGTTTATCATATCATAACTTCCGTAATTTATGCGATTCAAAGTTCTTGAAATGTTTTGTATTGTATTCAACCCTTTTTACTTAAAACAGTAACATACCTCGAGGTGCTTCGGATGCGGCAGGAAACACATTTTCCCCTTAGTAACATTATATAAGTACCCTTCATAGATCTTAGTACAAGGTTTTAATAATCATGTTATACTTAGGATATAAATATTTTTCTCTTTAATCATTTAAAAAAATAAAGTAATTTATATTATAAAAAGCTTTTATGAAAAAAGAGTTTACTTATTTATAAAATTTTGAATACTGAAAATAAATTTTAATTTTTGTCCGAAGGTTTGAACCTAGGCTCTGATACCACCTGTAACGCCCCGAATCCGGAATGCAGCCCTTGAGGCTCAAACACTCTAAATTCGAGTCGCCACTTAGTTACCGAAAATTCGAACCTAAAATTTTCTTTTAGAAATACAATAACACAAGCATTATAATAAGAGTTTTGCAGCGGAAATATTTAAAGACAAATATAAGTTGCAATAAAATCAGTGTGGGCCCATTTATTAAAACTTAGGACATGATAAGTAGCAGCCGTTTTAAAATAGCATACATATGGTTATCGAGTAACTTTAGGAAAGTTGTCACTTGGCATAAGAATAACATCGTCTATCATAAAACAATTCATTTATTATAATATGTCTTAAGTAAATGTAATAATATAGCATCTTAATGTGGGGAAACTCTGTGTCATCCCAGCTGCAACACCCCCTCTCGATCATAACCTGAAAATATTAGTTTTGGGGTGTGAGATAAAAATCTCAGTGGATATCCTATACGCTGCTATACAGATTGGCAGTATGCCAAAATTAATTTATATTAACATATTATCGTAAGTCTTTTTTTAATTCCTGAATAGTGATTTCGTTATTCACTGAAGTTTAATTCTTGTAATAGTGAACTTTAATTCACTAAGGATTCAAAATGCATCCTTATTCATAACTTTCATAAGTACATCATATATCATATTTATCGTAAAACATAATTACCGTATGGGACACTGGTAGCGACTCTACCACATGCTACCCCCTAAACGCTTCCACCTCCTTCAAGTATGTTAATCATACGGGACACTGATAGCGACTCTATCACATGCAATCCCCTAAACGCTTCCACCTCCTCCTTGTGATTAATATATCACAGATCATAATATCATAAAATAATACATATCATAAAGTAATATATCATGATTTATTCTTGTGTTCTTAGTTTTATGTTCATGTTTGAATAGTTTAATTCAGAATACACCAACAGTCCATATAACATTTACATCGGCAATACAGTAGTGACACCCACCTCTTTAACTTTTAAGAAAAGCTACAAACTTCTTGAATATATAATTTTAGCAAGCGTAACACAGGGACCGTCCGAGCTCCGATTAGGCCGCACTTTGCCTAGCACGTTTCCTTGAATATATATTTATTATAAGAACTCTTGATTCTTTAAAATTACATAACAATTTTCCCTCATGAATAACTCATAATAACATGAAAAGTAGTATTGAAACAATAAATTAACCAAACACATTTTAACATGTATCAATTGGTATGTTTGAACAAATAATAACAATACATGGAGATATTGATCATCTATACTTTAAATACATACTTCACTTAATAATTTTAAAAGAAGCAACATATAAAATAAGATCATTAAACTTCAATCATTCAAAAAGCATCACTTTTTATCAATTCTAGCCCAAGCTACTTATGGAAATATTGCAACTATTGAAAACACTTGAAAATGCATTAGAATGTCAAAAGAATTATGTTTAAATGTATGGCAATTAAACAGAAGGTGTATTTATGCATATTTCAAAACTGGTCCCTGGTAGCTAGTTATGGAACATAGAATACTGAATTTTCTCGTATATTCGTCAATTAATTCCCGTCAAACGAATAACCCAAATAACATTTTTCTCAGAGGTAAATAAACTACATGATGTTAAGTTTACTGGCAATAAATTGTTTTGTCAAAAACGCGTCTCGATGTTGAGTAAAAATGACTCCGAAGTATAGAACCCGAAACGAAAATGCTCTGTTTTTTTCCCAGATTTCCCAGCTTACTGCCCAATTTTCAAAACCGAATATCTCACAATATAATCGATAAATCAGTGTCAATTTTTGTAATTAAACTCTCCACTGTATGAAGATTATTCCCTCTTTGGTTTTGAGTCAAAATCATTTTTCTATTGAAAGATATGCACTCCCAAAGTCACTGCATTCAACACAAAATTCCAGCTTGTATTGTAAACTTTGAAAAATCATTTTATACACTTAAATCACGTTTTCAACCAATAAAACACACCTAAAGTATAACATGCATATTATAAAACATATATATCACAAGTTCCACAAGATTCGAGTACCGAGAATCATAAACGGAAATCGAAATTCACACAAATAGCATATAAATGTTTGTGTGTTAAAACCTGTGTAGTTTTCTCTATTTAGGCTGTGATATGGATTCGAATTCGTGTGGGAACCTGGGGGATCGATCAAGGATGAAGTTGGCTCGAGTTCTTCAAGGATTGAGCAAGAAAATTGAAGAACAAGTTAACAAACAAAATCTGAAAAATAAAAGACAGCAGCAAATTAATTAAGAAGAAGGAAGTGGTGTTCTTTACTTTCCTTGGATCTTATGGACTGTTCTTCAACGAAACGACCAAAATCATCTCGTGTGCGTTACCGGAGTTCGAAGGCTGTTATAAAGTTTGAAGAATCAACTTGCTTCCTATTAAAGAGGAAGAAGCCTATCAAAAAGTAGAAAAGGGGATTGGAAGAAATGAGTTGTTCTTCCTCTTGATTGTGTAGCTGCTTGCTTTCTATTTCTGCAGAGGTTGGACTTGTATTTTGGAGTAGCTGGATGAAGAAGAGTTTGGAGTGATGGAGGGTTTATATAGAAGAAGGTGGGTGAAGCTCAAGTGGTTTAAGGGAGGGATGTGGATCAAAATTGACCACATGAGATTTGTGGTTAAAAATTAAAGTTGTAGATATTTATTTACCACGATATTCGTTAGTACTCGGTATTTACTACAAAGTCGTTACTTATTTTTTTTGTGTTAGTTTTTTCGCGGAAAATTACACGAGAGCTATAAATATTTATTTAGGATTTATGGCGATAAAATCGTCGCGCTTCGAGACAAAAATTATTTAATTATAACATTTGACTTAAGACTTTTTATATTATTTCTATTTTAATTCTAGTATTAATTTAATAGCAAATTATCAGAATGAGTCGTACCATAAAATAAAATTAGATAAGTCAAACATTATATCACATAGACACGCAAAGCAGGACAATCGAAGAATTGTAATTTTCACGTATGAGATGTTGTATCTATGATCAAGCAAGTAAATATTTTGTATTAAAACTAAGATAACAATGCATTATTATATATTAAAACATATCATGCTTTGTTTAGTCTTTTATCATGAGATTTCATAAAATAATTTGTAAAGTTATTGATTAAACTTCTTTCATTTTAAATATTCACTAAACCATATATTTTATTTATTTCTTTATTATGTGCTAGGAGTGCTCCCGGATCAGAATGCTCGTCCGTCTTCCTGAAAATCAAATCTCTTGATAACCAATAACGATGATAATATAGTTGAAAACTCTTAAATAATTTATTCATTTATTTCATATTAAATTTTGGGACGGGGTGTTACACTTATGTTTAAAAAGACAAAAGGATTTAAAAGCTACTGAACGATCCAAAATGACACCACACACATAGCATCATTCACAGAAAACTGAATGGATTTCTAAAAAATACTATCTGCAATGTTGTTCATATGTCTCTGAAAGCATGTGTTCCTGGTTTATGGTATTTTGATAGTGGTTGTTCTAAACACATGACAGGTCAAATTGATTATTTATCTGATTACAAATCTTATAATGGTGGTAATGTTACTTATGGAGGTGGATCTAAAGGAAAAATCATTGGTAAAGGAACCTTAAATGTTCCTGGTTTTCCTAGGTTACCAAATTTTCTACATGTTGATGGATTACTTGCCAACCTTATTAGTATAAGTCAGTTATGTGATGATGACTTGCATGTAAAGTTTGATAAAAATTCATGCTATGTGTTAGACAAAAATTCTGAATGCATTATGATGGGTAATAGATCTGCTAACAACTGCTATTTAATTGAGTCTAAAATTAGCTGCAACAGTATGAAAAATGATGAAAGTATATTATGGCATCATAAACTTGGACATGCTAACTATAGACAAATTGGTAAATTAATCAGACTAAAAGCTGTCACAGGTTTACCAATGTTGAAATTATCAGACAAAAATGTTTGTGGACCATGTCAGAAAGGCAAGCAGGTAAGAGTGTCTCACAAGTTGTTGGGTCATTGTTCTACAAAACATTGTTTTGAATTACTTCATATGGATCTTATGGGTCCTATGGAAACTGAGAGTATAGGTGGAAAAAGATATTCTTTTGTTAATGTTGATGATTACTCTAAATTCACATGGATACAATTCTTAAAAGAAAAATCAGAAACATTCTCATTTTTCAAAATTATGTACAAAAGATTCAAGACTGTTTATAATTCTAGAGTTTGTAGGATTAGATCAGACCATGGAAAAGAGTTTGAAAACAGTGCTTTCACTGATTTTTGTGAGTCTAAAGGTATTTTACAAGAGTTTTCATCTCCTAAAACCCCTCAACAAAATGGAATAGCAGAAAGAAAAAATAGAACTCTTCAAGAGATGGCTAGAGTTATGCTATGTTCTAAAAATTTGTCTAAAAGGTTTTGGGCTGAAGCTCTAAATACAGCATGTCATATTTCAAATAAAGTTTTCATTAGAACAGATTCAACCAGAACACCTTATGAAATTCTGAACAATAGGAAGCCTAACCTTAAGTATTTTCATGTATTTGGTTGTGTCTGCTACATCTTAAATGACAAAGATCAACTGCATAAATTTGATTCTAAAAGTGACAAAGGTTTCTTCCTTGGTTATTCTAGAAACAGTAAAGCTTATAGGATCTATAATTTCAGAACAGATATTGTTCAAGAGTCTGTAAATGTGGTTTTTTATGATAACACAAGTATTACAGGAAATAACATTGATGAAGATGTTTCATATTTTATTGATATTCCAATTCATACAGACAAGACAGGTCAGACCCAAAATGATGAACAAAATGAGGGAACACACATGGACACATCAGCTGAAGATACAGAAAATCCAGAAAACTTGTACAATCTCCATAAAACTCCTTCCATCAGAGTTCAAAAGAACCATCCATTGGAGTTGATAATAGGTGAACAATCTACTGGAGTCCAGACCAGGGGCGGACCGACGTTAACCTTGGGAGGGGCCTTGGACCCCCTCACTTCCTCTCTAACAACTTTGTATAGTATGCATATTGTAGCCCAATTTAAAAAATATTTGTTAATATTTTTTTAGTTACTAAAGTTATGTTTTAATGTAAAGTCGGTCTTTAAACTAGTCTACAAGCATATAATAAAGAATATGATTATTTAATGTAATCCTTTATTCATTATGGATATTGTGATACTTATTACAAATAACAATATATATTATTAATTGAAATAATTAATTTTTTATAATTATATATTTGTTTTGTCCCTTAAATTTTTGCACATGACACACAAGCTAAGAAAATGATGGATTGAGTGGAGTGTTGAAAGGTAATTTTATAAACTTTTATGAATAAAATAAATAAAATATTTGAATTGAGTATAAAAGTAATACTAGTATTTTGTGTAAATATTATGAGGATGAAATTTATGTACAAATTTCATTTTCGGGATGTTCAAATTGTGTCGGACGATTAAAACAAGTGTGCAAATAATTATAAAACTGAGAAAATACTAAATATAAAATTAGTTATTATTTAATTTTTGGCCCCCTTCCCTGTCCAGTCCTGGGTCCGCCCCTGGTCCATACCAGAAGGAGGATGGGTATGAATTCAAAGGATGTGGTAAGATCTATTTGCATGTCATATGTGTGTAATAAGGTAAATCATGAGTGTTATCATTCTTCAATTGAAACTAAAACTGTAAAAGAAGCCTTAAATGATGAACATTGGATAGAAGCTATGCATGAAGAATTGAATCAGTTTGTTAGAAATGATGTATGGACTTTAGTTCCTAGGCCAGATCACACAAATGTTATTGGTACTAAATGGATATTCAAAAACAAAACTGATGAAATAGGCAATATTATCAGAAACAAAGCAAGACTTGTTTCTCAAGGGTATACTCAAGTATAGGGAGTAGATTTTGATGAAACATTTGCTCCAGTTGCAAGAATAGAATTCATTAGACTTTTACTTGCCATTGCATGCTTTATTAATATAAAACTGTACCAAATGGATGTTAAAGCTGCTTTTCTAAATGGAATTCTAATGGAAGAAGCTTATGTTGAACAACCAAAAGGCTTTGAAAATTCAGAATTTCCCGATCATGTTTTCAAACTAAAAAAGGTTCTATATGGCTTGAAACAAGCACCTAGAGCATGGTATGAAAGACTAATTGGTTTTCTGATTGAATTTGGTTTTACCAGAGGTGAAGCTGACAGAACACTATTCATTAAACATGAGAAAAATGATATTATGATTGCTCAAATCTATGTTGATGATATAGTATTCAGTTCTACTTGTGATAAAATGCTCAAACTGTTTGTGAATGAAATGACATCTACCTTTGAAATGTCCACGGTTGGTGATTTAAACTACTTCTTAGGACTGCAAATTAAACAACAAAATGATGGTATTTTTATTTCACAAAGTAAATATGCTAAGAATCTTGTGAAAAGGTTTGGTTTAGAGAATGTTAAACACATGAAAACACCTATGGGATCAACTCAGAAACTGAGTACTGATAAAAAAAAAAAAACTCAGAGACTGAGTAAAGATAATGTTGGCCAGAATGTTGACCCAGCATTATACAGATCAATGATAAGTAGTCTTCTTTATTTGAGCTCCAGTAGACCTGATATCATGTTTAGTGTGTGTTTGTGTGCTAGATATCAGTCAGATCCAAAAGAATCTCACATGTTTGCTGTGAAAAGAATAATCAGATATGTTGCAGGAACTTGTGATTTAGGTATATGGTACATCAAGGACATAAATTGTTCCTTAATTGGGTATAGTGATGCTGACTTGGCAGGAGATACTGATGATAGAAAGAGTACCAGTGGTGGCTGCTTTTATATGGGAAATAACCTCATATCTTGGCACAGCAGAAAACAGAATTGTGTCTCACAATCCACAGCTGAATCTGAGTATATTGCAGCAGGGAGTTGTTGTACACAATTACTTTGGTTACAGAAAATGTTTTGTGATTATGGATTATCTTGTGATACTTTAACTGTTTATTGTGATAATACAAGTGTCATAAATATATCTAAGAATCCAGTGCAACACTCTTTGACTAAGCATATTAGTATAAGGCACCATTTCATAAGAGATCTAGTAGAAAAAGAGGTGGTCAAGTTGGAGTATGTTTCTACAGAAAAACAACTAGCTGATTTATTTACCAAAGCTTTAGATGACAAGAGATTCTCATCATTAAGGAAATCTCTTGGTTTATTTAATGTCTGGAAATAGTATCAAAAGTGTTGTACCAAATGCGGTAGCATTTGGGACAACACCAGAGTAGTTCTTTTAATTATTTCCTTATATAAACTTCGTAATTGTCACACTTAATATAATTCTCTATAATCTTAGTCTAGAAAGTCTTAAAAAGAGTCTTGTGGAATATGAGAAAACCTTGTACAATCTCTCAAATGCAAAGGAAATCACAACTTAGATGCCTTAAAATTCACTGAGTAACTAGGGACACGGAGCTCGCTACTACGATGTTCTCTCTTCTAAAGGTGATATATATTGCATCAAATTAATCAGAAATCCACTGAGTAACTATGGGGCACGGAGTTCGCTGCTACGATGCACTCTTTTGAAAAGATGGATCAATGTGAAAATGTGATAAAAAATTAAAGTGCAACACATATGAAGCAAATTCATGAAAAAACTGTGTTGAGATGTACAAAATGCCAACAATATATTCAACACTTGACTCAGACTCATAATTTCGATTATTTGAAGAATTAGTTAATTTCTGATAATTATTATCTTTATTATCTGAAATATTTATCTGAATTTATTCTTTTTATGTTCAGTTATTATTTAATCCTATTTATTTAATTGTTCAGTTTTTCAGAAATTATTCTCCACATCACACGATCTGTTTAATGGAGAGAAGTTATTTACTCACCTTCTTCTCTTCAGGTTTCCTACGAAATCGTGTATCAACTCCCGCCTTAAATCTTCTATAAATTGATCTCTAATGTATGCTGAATTTTATACCTACAAGCTTAGTTCAGATTCTGAAGCACTCATTCATAGGTTATAATTTATTTGGCATGATCACAGTTTTTATACAACTTATTTCAATTTAAATTCTTATCTCAGAAGTTGTACGGTCTAATCAGCTAATAAGCTACTTTTTGCAGGTTATTAATCATCTTTTCAAACACAGGTCTCACACTTCCCACGAATTCAAACTTGATCAAGCCCTAACACAACTGATTCTGCAAATTTCTCTCAAATCACTTTCAAAATGGCCATCATCTCCGAAATTGTTGCATCAACTCCGGCACCAAGATCACCGTCATTCATGGTGGGCTTTATCGACGTTCCATACGAGACTGAACAACCCATCCAGCCCACAGATTTGCCGATGGTTGTATACAATCCGCTGGACATTCGAAGCGAAATCGTGAATGCCAACGCCTCTAAACCTTCAAGTGTTGCTCACGATGATCGCTCCCCTCCAAAATCACCATCAGTCAAGAAAGTTTTTCCTCTAGGAACACCATTCGAAACTCTGGAAAAGGCGTACGAAGCCCTAGCACGAAAAACTGAAACGCCTATCATCATCTTGGATGGTGAAATTCTCAACAATATCATGTTCCGATATGATATTCCTACTCCAGGTGATGAAGATTTGGTGATGAAAGAGGCTACTTCGTCTGACGAGGAAGTCCTGGCAAAGAAATTCTCACAATTGCGTCGTAAGCGAAAGTCCTCTGCCAAGAAAACTCAAACTCCAGTACAAGGTGCTCGAAAATGGCCAGGTGGTAGAAGAAAGTCTTACAGAAACTTGGGAAAGAGAGTTGATTACTCTGGGAAGCGAAAAACCCAGAACTGATGGAGGTAAATCGCAACCAATCACTGTCTCAAATTCAGAATCAGAGAAGGAGCAAACTGAAGATGGCAATGAAATCATTGACAATGTTGCTGCTGTTGAAAATCAGACAGAAGATGAGGCATCATAATGAGGAAAGATCATAATGTTGCCCCCAAAAACTTACAAACGACTCCGAAAAGATCATAATGTTGCCCCTCCGGTGGCAACATCCGATAAATCAACATCCCATGAAGCATCCAGCTCCAGCTCAGAATCCTCTGATCATGAGGATGAGGTACCTATTTCATCTGAACCTGACTCTAGTGACACAGATATTGAATACCATGATAATACTAGTGCTCACTACAAAACCATTAGAAATAAGATTATTCTGAGTGAAAGGATCATAAAAATCTGTGATTTTAAGGAAGCAAATTTGATAGACTGTCTTAAGGAAAGATCACTCTTAGATGCCTTGTTGTTTGTTGTTCCTTACATTGTGAATTGGGTGCACGAGTTTTATGCCAATGTGTCTACTAAAATTGGGGATAGTAATTCTAGAAGATATGGTTGTGTACTATTTAGAGGAAATAAGATTCTAATTACCCCTAGGAAGATTAACATTCTGTTAAAAACAAAGATCATGGAAGACCCTGTAGTGACTGATCATGATGTTATGATCAGTGTATTGACTGGTGGAAAAATAACTAGGTGGGTGCCTAAAACTCTAGCTTCTCGGATAACAAGTCTCTACTATGTGCTTCACAAACTAGTATTCTTTAATTGGCTCCCTTCAACAAATAATACAACTTTGACTTTGGAACAAGCTGTTCTCCTCTACAAGATAGGACATCTTAAGAGATTCAACCTGGGGCAGGTCATATTTACGAATATGATGAATTTCAAGTGCACTATGTCAGGCAAAGGCCTCCTACCTTATCCATGTCTGATATACAAATTGTTGGTTGATAAGGACTTTCCAAGATCAGACACAGAGGTAATAAGCAGTTACATACCTGGCTTTAGTATATCACCACAATGCAGTGCAGGAGATAGGATTATTGATCTTCCAATCCCAAGAACAAACACTGTAGGAGCCTCCACTTCCAGAACTGCTGCCTCAGATGACCCAACATCATTTGCAGAACATCCACCAGCAGGCTGTGTTGCCTTAGTATACCTGTCCTCTCACTATGTCTTAAGGCAGGTCGATATACTTCAAGGCACCATCACCAACTTACAAAGCACTGTTGAAGATCTGCTTATTCAGAAGCAATTTGGTTGGGCTTGCTTTCTACCTCAACAGGGGGAGTGGCAGATGTTCACACGGTTGAAGGAGGAAGAGCAAGTGGTCAAAGTGTAGAAGTTTCTGATGCTGCAAGGAATGCACCAGTTCAAGAAGATGGTCCCAGTACAGCTGTTCCCCACACGGAGGAAAATGAAGAGATGCAAGATGCTATTGATAAGGAGATTGGTCAAGATGACCAAGACATTGAGGATCTTTATGGAGATCTCAATGAGAACTTAAGGCTTCAAGTATGGGGGAGTTTGTGCAAATTATGAAGATGCTGCTGATTTGATCAGCCCAATACTCCTCTTTACTGCTTTTATATATTTCCTCAATCTGTAAAGCCTGTACTTATGTTTTATTTTTCTGTCTCAGATACAATTTACTTTATGTCTCTGTTGGTTTAAATCTAAGCGTTGTTTTGGCTTAGATGAAGTTTTAAATTTGATTAAATACTGAAATTTTTTTTATTTTGAAATATCACATGTATTGTTTTTCTTAATCAATATTCTGATTGTTGTGAACATCAGTGTTGATGTAGAAATGTCAAATTGGGGGAGATTGTTGATGTTGGAATAGGTGTTTTGTTTAATGATCCAACACTTTAGTCAAGTGTTGTGCTAAATGTTCCCAACACACCTAAGCCAACATCAGAATTTGTCCTTTCTCCTTTTACTAACTTCAATCTTACACTTGTTGCTTAGTGATGTCCCTAATGCAGGTAGAAGACGTGGGTAACACCCATGTCAAGCAGTTGCATAGGAGTGAGAAGATTTTAAGCATTATTAAACAAGGACCTAAAAATGTGGAGATGTGAAGGGAGGTTACCAAAACCGCTAGATCCAATGGCTGAGATGATCAAGGGAATTAAAGGCAGTTCGTCTACAAGTCTATAAATAGAGAACACTACCTTCAATACAAGACACACAAGAAAGAAAGCTAAACGCAATTACTAGTCTATTGAATGCACGACGCTTCTAGTTAGGAATATTTTTGTTCTTTCTTGTAGATTTACACACTTTTATAAACCCGAATATTTGTGTGTTAAATCATTGTCTTATTTACTAGAGTTTTATGTTAGATCTATGAGGGAGATAGTTTCGTTGATTCTAGTAAACTTTTCAAACTCATTCGAGTTGTATTTGTTCAAAACCTTTAAGAGGTTATTGATTTGTTTCACTGATATTTTATTAATATAGTGATTCGTGTAGATTATTTTTAATCTACACAAATTTTGAATAATTTCATTTGCAAAGTGTTATTTTAATTTCCGCTGTTCAATTGTTGCCTGGATAGTGCCAACACAACAGTCAACACTCTGTATACACTTGCACGCACACTTTCAATAAACTCTGTGAGTTTTCTTTGCTCATACACTCTTATGATTTTGCTCTTCAATACTTCTGTATTCTCTCAGTCTTTCAGTAGTATTTTCCGAATGAAGATCTCCAGGTATTTATAGACTTAGTTCTCAAGTTAGCCGTTTAAAGTAACTAACTCTCTTTAAACTAACTATAAAACTGTTTGTAAGTGTTTTTGTGTAACCGTTTCTTGAATTCCTTCTCTAATTGGTTGTTTAGTTATTCTTCTTGTAACTTCCATTCAGTTATCGTTTCCTTCTAACTGCTTTCAATAAGATAAGTTTTTCAAACTTATACTTCTTCTTCTCTTGAGTACTTCACTGACTCTTAGTCTTCTGACTTCAGCTACTAACAGTCTTCTTTAATATAATCTTCTTATCTTATCTTATCTTCTCTTCATACTTCTCTTCTTATGTTTTCTCTTGAACTCTCCTTGAACTTTAGTCTTCTTGTCCACTAGTCTTCTGATTCTTCTCTGCTAATACAGTCTATTTACCTGTTCTTATATTATAGTCTATCTAGTAATACATCAACTGAACTATATATAGAAGAGTATTTCTAAACCTATACTATAAGCTTTCTATACATTCAATATCAACTTAGTTCCTAACATTTAGACCGTAAATCAAATGACAAGATAACTTAGTTAAGATGACTCGTTTTAACTAACAATTACTTTACTAATTAACTTCAAGTTGCTTTTGACCATCAAAACTTATATTTATCAATTCATCATTTTAGGACTTCGTAGGATTCATATCCCAACACATATCATGGGTAATCCCACTATATACTAATATAAAGTTTTTTTTTTATGTGTCGTCTTCTCCTTAATTTTGCTGATGTGTCGTTCTCTCCTTAATTTGCATGACATGTCATATTTTTATAAAGTGTCTATTTAAATGTCATTATGTGTGATACTCCCTCCGTCCACCAAAAGTGTGCTCAATTCTATTTTTTGGTTCACAAAAAATATGCTTATTCTATTTAAATGGTTAACTTTTGAGTATCTTTTCTACTTTATTAACAAGATTGAGTATCTACCAACAATATTCTTTACTCGTTATCCCACATATTTATTTTATAATTAAAATAGATTTTTTTTAAAACATGTATAAAAAAATAGTGAGCACACTTTTGGTGGACATATGTAGTATTAATTATCTAGGTGTCATCATAATTAATGTTGAATTGTTTTTAAATAATTAAGATGATATGTCAAATATATGGTAAGTATTTGCTATATATAATGTATTACAATAAAAAAAAATCAATAGTCAATCCGTACAACGCACGGGAGAATTACTAGTTTGAGATAAAATAAGTGTAGTGTAGTATACTTTTCAAGAAAGAAAACATGCACATTTATGTGGATTGTGGACAACCCAAAAAGAGAAAACAAACACACTTTATAATGTGAACATAGAAAGTAATATTGTTTAGGGGAGGTGCTAAAAAGCCAGATTTTGTCCAAATGATTTTTTACGATTCATGTCAAAATACGGATTTACCAATAATGAAACTAGATTTTCACCCGTGCGATGCACGAGTCTGTTATAGTTTTTTTTATACTATAGCATTTTTTTTTACTTTACAAATAATTTTTATCTTTAGTATTACCTGCTTTAAATAAAGGGTTAATGGCAAATTAAATCACCACCTTTCCCTGAATTGCAATTTAATCTAAACTTTTGAATAATTGCAAATAAAATCACCACCTTTAAATATTGTTGCAATTTAGACTTCAAGATAACTTCATTTGCGCTCAAATTTGACGTTTCGAGATTAGATCGAAATAAAAAATAATGTTGTTTCATTAAGGGGGTGTCACATCAGCTAGCCACGTCAAATTTGAGCACAAATGAAGTTGTCTTGAAGTCTAAATTACAACAATATTTAAAGGTAGTGATTTTATTTGCAATTATTCAAAAGTCTAGATTAAATTGCAATTTAGGAAAAGGTGGTGATTTAATTTGCAATTAACCCTTAAATAAATAGTTTATCTTTCTCCTCTTCCATTTTTTGTCATTTATAAAAAAAGCACCATTACTGTTAGAACAATTAATCATAGTTCCAAGAATCCTAAATTTAGCCCATTAAAATAGACCTTAGGTTATTAAACTTTAAAAAAATGAATAATGAATATACATGCACAATGTAAAATAGCATATACGTTTTCTTCAATTTTATAGTGTAAGAAGATAACAATTAATTAACAAAGAAACTAATAAAAAAATCTTGAAATTGCACAGATTACAAAAAAGGTTTTCCACTTTCTTGAAATCCAATAGAGTATGCGAGATGCTATACTGATTTTTATTCGATCCAAGAACCTATTACACCAATTGCTATTTGTTTCACTCGAAAAATACTGAACTTCTAAAAAGTACTAATACTGTATATAAAAAAACATGTCTTTTATTTTGGGATAAACATATTGCAACAAAATTCAATATCAATTAACTAAAATCAAAAGCATCTCTGAGAGTCCGAAGTTGTATAATACTTGAAATAGTTTTGTCATCAAATTAGAATCACCACACAAGTGTTGCTGGAAAGCCGCGGGGTTTACAACTGAACGTTCTAGATTGAAGCCCACAACTTCACTTATAGACGATCCAACTCTATATATAAAGAATATTTGTACAACCAAATGAAAAAAGAAAAGTCATGAATAAGCAAAAACATAATAACATATATCTAAAGAAATATGTGTGTAGTTTCCTAATGATTAAAATTTTAAGCACTGAATAACAAATAAACACCAAGTTATTGTAAGAATCCTGAAATCAAAAGATGAGGCGTTTGAGAGCATCATCATAACCAAAATCTCCATCACTAACACCAAAGAGAACCTAAACGCAAATAATAGATAACGGATGAGCAAGAAAATTGGGTCAATAATTTCTTAAAGACAACCACTGAATAAATCTAAACAACCAAATCTTTTATATCCACCGATCACATGATAATTTGAATCTCATTCTCAGAATTCTTTTAAAATTTAAAAAATTAAGTATCAACATCTAATCAACAATTCTGTAAGGGAGAAGATTGAACGTGGTTTCTCCAAAACGGGTGGTGAGGAAGGCACAACGACCTGATTTAAACAATAAACCATGATTCCATAGAAACTTAAAATTAAATTCGAAAATAAACATAAAATTAAAATTATTCACTAAAATTTCAAATTATATAAAAACATTGACCATGACAATCAAAGACCGCCATTTTAATCTATCAATATTATTGTACAAACTTTTTAATAAAACTCCAAGTTTAATTTCGATTTTCCCTATAAAACTCGATTTTATGTGTTTAGCTTGAAAATGGATTGTTTGTAAGCATCAATAAAATCTCTTAGATAAAATAATGTCTTACAATTATTACCTAAAATCAACACTCAATTTTCCAGAATTTCATTAGCCACAAGAAAAAATTGTAATGGAAAGTAAACACACACAACACATAGTTTGAAAATTCATCTTCCTCACAATTGCTTCAAATTCATTTACAAACAAAAACAACACACCCATTAACTACGTGCGCAAATTGATTGTAGACAAAGCAGCTGATGGATTCATTTCAATTCATTGAGAAGCTTTTTCAATCATCTCCCTAAGTTGCTGGTTCCAAATGCGAAGAAAGTGCGGTAGCGAACTTCGAAACAACCAAATCAAGAAAAGTCATTTATATAAAAGGATACATATAAGACAACTTCAATAACACAACTTCACATGTAAACACAAGTTGACAAAAAACACAATAGTCCCAGAAATAGCAACCTGCAGTTTTTCCCGCTCAAATTCTTTACTATTTTGAGAAATATATAATAAAATATTAATTTATTATCTGATACTATTAAGCTAACCATATCCATCTAAAATGATACGCACAAATTTCAACCTTCTGAAACTACACGCGTGAAGACGGTTGGTTTTCCTATTACATAATGTATTACATTAAAAAAAAATCAATAGTCAATCCGTGCAACACACGGGAGAATTACTAGTTTGAGATAAAATAAGTGTAGTGTAGTATACTTTCCAAGAAAGAAAACATGCACATTTATGTGGATTGTGGACAACCCAAAAAGAGAAAACAAACACACTTTATAATGTGAACATAGAAAGTAATATTGTTTAGAGGAGGTGCTAAAAAGCCAGATTTTGTCCAAATGAATTTTTACGATTCATGTCAAAATACGGATTTACCATTAATGAAACTAGATTTTCACCCGTGCGATGCACGAGTCTGTTATAGTTTTTTTTATACTGTAGCATTTTTTTTACTTTACAAATAATTTTTATCTTTAGTATTACCTGCTTTAAATAAATGATTTATCTTTCTCCTCTTCCATTTTTTGTCATTTATAATAAAAAGCACCATTACTGTTAGAACAATTAATCATAGTTCCAAGAATCCTAAATTTATCCCATTAAAATAGACCTTAGGTTATTAAACTTTTAAAAAATAAATAATGAATATACACAATGTAAAATAGCATATACGTTTTCTTCAATTTTATAGTGTAAGAAGATAACAATTAATTAACAAAGAAACTAATAAAAAATCTTGAAATTACACAGATTACAAAAAAGGTTTTTCACTTTCTTGAAATCCAATAGAGTATGTGAGATGCTATACTGATTTTTATTCGATCCAAGAACCTATTACACCAATTGCTATTTACTTCACTCGAAAAATATTGAACCTCTAAAAAGTACTAATAATGTATATAAAAAAACATATCTTTTATTTTGGGATAATAAATATTGCAACAAAATTCAATATCAATTAACTAAAATCAAGAGCATCTCTGAGAGTCCGAAGCTATATAATACTTGAAATAGTTTTGTCATCAAATTAGAATCACCACACAAGTGTTGCTGGAAAGCCGTGGGGTTTACAACTGAACGTTCTAGATTGAAGCCCACAACTTCACTTGTAGACGCTCCAACTCTATATATAAAGAATATTTGTACAACCAAATGAAAAAAGAAAAGTCATGAATAAGCAAAAACATAATAACATATATCTAAAGAAATATGTGTGTAGTTTCCTAATGATTAAAATTTTAAGCACTAAATAACAAATAAACACCAAGTTATTATAAGAATCCTGAAATCAGAAGATGAGGCGTTTGAGAGCATCATCATAACCAAATCTCCATCACTAACACCAAAGAGAACCTAAACGCAAGTAATAGATAACGGATGAGCAAGAAAATTGGGTCGATAATTTCTTAAAGACAACCACTGAATAAATCTAAACAACCAAATCTTTTATATCCACCGATCAGCATGAGAATTTGAATCTCATTCTCTGAATTCTTTTAAAATTTAAAAAATCAAGTATCAACATCTAATCAACAATTCTGTAAGGGAGAAGATTGAACGTGAACGTGGTTTCTCCAAAACTGGTGGTGAGAAAAGCACAACGACCTGATTTAAACAATAAACCATGATTCCATAGAAACTTAAAATCAAATTCGAAAATAAACATAAAATTAAATTATTCACTAAAATTTCAAATTATATAAAAATATTGACCATGACAATCAAAGACCGCCATTTTAATCTATCAATATTATTGTACAAACTTTTTAATAGAACTCCAAGTTTAATTTCGATTTTCCCTATAAAACTCGATTTTATGTGTTTAGCCTGAAAATGGATTGTTTGTAAGCATCAATAAAACCTCTTAGATAAAATAATGTCTTACAATTATTACCTAAAATCAACACTCAATTTTCCAAAATTTCATTAGCCACAAGAAAAAATTGTAATGGAAAGTAAACATACACAACGCATAGTTTGAAATTTCATCTTCCTCACAATTGCTTCAAATTCATTTACAAACAAAAACAACACACCCATTAACTACGTGCGCAAATTGATTGTAGACAAAGCAGTTGATGGATTCATCTCAATTCATTGAGAAGCTTTTTCAATCATCTCCCTAAGTTGCTGGTTCCAAATGTGAAGAAAGTGCGGTAGCGAACTTCGAAACAACCAAATCAAGAAAAGTCATTTATATAAAAGGATACATATAAAACAATTTCAATAACACAACTTCACATGTAAACACAAGTTGACAAAAATGGTTATTTACCAAGTTGTTTGTTGATTATGGTCATATCTGGAATTTTTTTGAGCTTATATCAATGGTAGGTGTGTCTAATGCAGGTTCTCCACTAACCTCTGTGTAAACCTGCAAGTTGCAAAATGTAATGAAAATAGGAAAATTTTACCAATAAAAAATAATAAAAGAAAAGACAAAGACAAAGACAGGAAATTTGTGAAAATTTGATACCAAATAGAACTTTACAAATGGAAGAAACCAGAAATCTTGAATTACCTCATTCATCATTTCAGCAAGCTACCTGACTGTAACCTCATTTGATCCGGTAACAAATCATAGATAAAAAAATGTAAACAATGTCTCTCATAATTCCCCAACAGAAGCATTTCCATCAACACAAAAGTGGGTAATAAACGATGACTCATCCTTTAATCGTCCGGAGATCAAAATTAGAACAAAAATCAATCATTAAACAACCGCAGATCTTGATAGCAGAGAAAATGACTGCAAATAATCGATGAATAGCAATTAACACTTAATCCTCAATGATTCAAAGTCTCAAGATTTAATCTACAATACTCAGTAATGTCGCCTTAATTCAATCATATAGAATACCTTGAGTTTAAGAGAAATCCTAGAAGATGAAATGTAAATTCAAATAAAAGAAACATGAAGTTGTCACCTTTTAATTAGGCAATCTTGAAATCGCTACATATAATTCTTGTAATGATTCTCAATAAACTATTTTGCAGCAGTTTTTTGGCGAGTCGGCATAGAAGAAACTATCTCACGGGCTCAATCTGAAACTTCATTTGCAAAAAAAAAATAAAAAAAATCAAGAACTTGCTGAAGTAGAATTATCAAAATTAAGGCTATAAAAACCACAATGGAAGATTAATAATAATAAAAGTGCAAATAGTAAGTAATAAAAATGAGTAACATTAATTAAAAAAAAAAAAACTAATCAACACTTTGTACTAATATTATCTTGCACTTTTTTATAATATTGTGTTGCACTTTTCACTAATATTGTATTGCATTTTTCAGTTATACTCACTTACACTTTTTAATAAAGACTGTGTTGCATTTTTCAGTTATATATACTT
This sequence comes from Galeopsis tetrahit, assembly GCA_963675135.1. NCBI lineage: Eukaryota > Viridiplantae > Streptophyta > Magnoliopsida > Lamiales > Lamiaceae > Galeopsis > Galeopsis tetrahit. The sequence continues at coordinate 65,008,139 of OY776120.1, read as the reverse complement.
ACACTTTTCAGTTATAGTGACTTACACATTTTAGTAATATCGTGTTGCACTTTTCAGTTTTTAAACTTACACTTTTTAGTTATATTGACTTACACATTTCATTAATATTGTGTTGCACTTTTCAATTATATTGACTTGCACGTTTCAAAAATATTGTGTTTCACTTTTTATTTATATTGACTTATATTTTTAGTAAATATTGTGTTGCACTTTTCTGTTATATCGACTTACATATTTTAGTAATATTGTGTTGCACTTTTTACTGAATAATTTTTTTTTCTTAAAAATTTAAACTTAAATGGAGAATGTGTATTTTTAAGTACGAGTTAAATGATTCAAACCTCATTCCCTCTACACATTTTTGTCATTTTATTATAATATATATATATATATATATATATAATAAAAAGTCAATATTTTAATAAATATGTTAGTAGTTTAAATGGTGAGTAATTTTTGAGTAATTTTTTTTTAATGTTGAGGTATATAGTTCAAGCCTCCCCTAACCATTTTTTAACAAAATAAAAAGAAAAGGGGTAAAAAAGGAGAAAACTAAAAAAGCGAAAACAAAAAAAAGAAACCAAAAAAATATAAAAAAGCGGAAAAAAAATGTAAATAGAAAATGGGTACACTTTTTAAGAAAAAAGTGTAATGAGTGGAGTGTGCAAATAGTTGTAGAACGTAGGAGTATAATATAACTTTAAAATAAATAATAATTTAAATAGTATATGTTTATATATATATTCCAAAATTTATGGGTATTACATATGCATAAATATAGGCTCATGTAGCTTATTTAAAAGTGACGAAGTGAATAACCTGTGGATGTAATGAATGCAATAAAAACAACTTTAATCGTCGATATTGTAATCGTTTTCCATGAATCGAAAAAAGAATAAATAAATATATGATGGTTGTGTGAGAAATTTTTTATGTGTATTTTAATTTTACAATTTGGGTTCTCTATGGAGAAAATAAATAATTTTTCTTCTGACAGAAAATAGCAAGCAATAGTACTTGAGGCTCGTTAAGCATAAATTATGTTTTAAATTTTCAATCAATGTTCATGAATCATAATTAATCTCCAATTAATCTTAGACACAACCTCAAAATTAACACAATTTTTTTCACATACTTTCACGAATTGACATTTGTACTTGTGATTCTTCAATTACCTTTATTCATGTTTGAGAAAGAATATGTTACATGGTGGTGTACCAAATAGTTTAAGTTCTTGTTATCATCTCGAGAGATGGACATCTCTCTCCTTGAATGAATTTGTGGGCCCGTTTTCACCTTTGATTCTCTTGCTTCCTTCTCTAACTTACTTAGACATTGATAGGATCTTTAGATTAATTAGAGAGAAGTTGCATAACATGTCTTTTAATGAACGTCTCGCAATATTCCACTTGATTCATTTTTTCTGTGTTTCTCGTGCAGTTTGTATTAACAATGTTCCATAATGTTCTCAGACGTTGAATATGAAGATATTAAAGTGGACGATAAATCACACGAGGAACACACGAGTTCAGAAGATGGATCAGATGAGGATTTTTGGTATGCCAATTAAAAAAATGTACCTATAAACGACAATACAATTCGGGGCATGACTTTCGCTTCGACAGAAGAAACTGACGCATTTTATAAGACATACACAAGACGAAAGGAATTTATAAGCCGAAAATGCCACACTAATCGGACGAATAACATATCAAAAATATGGCGTGGGACTGTTCTCGGGCTAGATTTCGTAAACCTATTTTAGGTGGACGGAACAACATCGTAAGTCGAAACCGGATACCAAATATGGATGCAAAGCTTACAACATTTGATGAGCATAATGAAGTCGGATACCCCATTAAGCAGTCCCAAAACTATGGTGCGGGTAATAAGAAAATAATTAGATGAAAAACTATTACTTAAAATGAGTACAATAATATATTGAATTATGGAGAAGACAAACCCTTAAAAGTGGAATGATTAAAATGAAAAGATGGTTAGGTTTATATAGGAATACAAAATAAGAATGTAGGCTTGAGATTAAAATTTAAAATAAAGGGTTGAGATTAAAAAATAATGTTAAGATTAATGAGAATTTAGAGATTTTGAAATGGAGATATTTTGAGGAAAGAAGACTATGAGATATGACACTAAAAAATGTTTGCAAATGATAATAAATAAATATTAAGATTTTGATTTGATTAAATTGAAAGAATTTTTAATTAAGGTAAACATATATTTAAATTAAATACTCGTATCTGTACGGACCAGTAGCGGTTTCCTTTCATGGTTTATGACTTCACGTACACAGTACGCGGGATAGTTACGATATTGAAATCTAATTCCACTGATTTTTTTTATATTTTTTTAAAATAAATAAAAACACTTCAAACCGCCTTCGATTTTTGGCTCATATCAGATATCGAATCGAATTACCATCTATAAATAAGGGTTTAGACGGCAGGATAATTCTCTGGGGCAGAGGATAATAATTCTCGACGCAATTTTCTGAACTGATTATGGTATCTCTTGGTGGCTATTCTTCTACATGATAATTTAGCATCTCAATCAATTTACGTTAACCCCCAATTTTGATTTGTCCTGCGGTTTGGCGTCTGTATCGTCAGTGTCTGTTTAATTATCTCCCCGTTCGTTGTTAGTATTTAGTACTAAGGTTGTTTTGTGTTGCAAGCAGTAATAGAAGTAATTTCAGAGTTTTGTTCATTATCAGTTTTTTATTTTATTTAATTTAATTGGAACCATTTTGATGCTTTTATCCATCTCTATGCATTTTAGGGTTATGAAATTCCTTTCTGATACGGTTGTTTGTTTGCTAATTTTGGGCACGGTTTACCTTAATCATGTCGAACTGTAAATAAGAAGTAGCATTGTGTGTCGAACCAAGTCCTATTTCAGTTTCATTAGGATTTATGTTGGCTTTCGATTATGCCTCCAGGAATTTATAATTTCTAAATTGTAAATGTGCTAGGTTTGTGTAACAAGTGTTATTTAAGCAACTGAATTGAAGAAAACGATGTCATCTTCTGATGACGAAGGCGAGACAGTTCCTGAGAATGTGTCAGAGTATAGATTTCTCTCTGCTAGTGAAGAAGCAATTTCATTCACTGTGTTACCCCTGGAGTGGGATAAAGAAGTGAGTCGTGATGGAAAGCCACGACAGATTTTCTTGAGGGGAGAAATGGATAATGGTCTTCGAAAAATCTATAAGCAGGTTACTGCTTGGAAGTTTTGTCTTTTGAACGAGAAGCCTGAGATCTCAGTGTTATCAGCAGAGGGCCACTGGATCAAGCTTCTGAAGCCATGGAATCCCTATAGTAATGACATAATTAGAACGATTCAGGTCACACTGCATCTTTTGCACTTTGTCAGGTGGAATCCTCAGCAATCTCAGAAAGCTTTGTGGGACCATCTCACTAAGACTTTCAGGTTAATATGGAACTTCATGCATGTTTGATCTCTCTTTTGATGTCATTGACGTTCGACTCTTCTCTAAATCCTTTTGCAACTTTGTAGCTTTGAGAAAAAACCTTGTGTGGATGATCTGGTACCTCACTTGCCTTTGATTAAGGAAGCTGTTAAGAGGGACAATAAATTGGCAAAATCCAAGGTTTGTAGTTCTTTCTTGTTGGAGTGGACAACCATAAAAAGAAGGTTGAAGAGTAGCAGTTCTTGCTTTGTTATTTATTGTATATATTCTGACAGCTGTTTTTCCCTGTAATCAGATCTTGAGTACAATTCTTGTGGAAAAGCCTTGGGAGAGGAAAAGTTCTATTCAGGTTTGTTCTCTTCATCTCTCTCTCTCACACACACACACACACACACACACACTCTGTCATGGGAGCATGTGTACACTTACATGCACTAAAATATACTCCCTCCGTCCCCCCCGAAAGCTTCCTATTTCTTTTTCCATATTGAGTAAGGAATATAATATTATGTATTGAGTTGTTGAGGTAGAAAGAGATAGGAAAAAGAAAAGGTAGAGAGATAGTGGGTGTTGCCAAAAAAGAAAATGAGTAACTTTCGGTAGGACGCTCAAAATGGCCTTCAAAGGGATGGAGGGAGTATAAAATAATCCTAAACCTGATCCTAAATTAGTTTGATCATGTAAATGTACTGCCTTTCTAGGGTGTAAATCCTTCTTTTATAGTCGATGAGGACAATGAAAAAGAAGACCAGGAGGATGATGAGATTGATGAAAATGGAGATATTGAGTCTGATGAAGACGATTGTTTTGACCATGTGTGTGCAATCTGTGATAATGGTGGTGATGTAATTATGTAAGTTTATCTTTGACTCTCATCTCTCATTTAAGCTTCTATATGTTATAATTGATAATTCTCGTCTTAAGCTGGCATGGTAAAAATGCATCATGCTTCATCAGCTTTATTCTGGTCTCATTAGCATGCTTGGCTGCTTGCTTGATCCTTTTTTTTTAATGGTGAGTTAAGTGTTTTGCATCATTTTAAGCTGAGGGGAAATGCCTGGAAGAGTTCATTTAAGAGACTAAAAAGGGAAAACGAAAGTGCTTATGATATTATCGTGAGTTAAGTGCTTATGATATTATCTTATACTTCACAGCATACTTCGGTGAAGCACAAATTTAATATATATATATATATATATTTTTTTTTTGTTTTCTTTTTCACTTACAGCGTTATGGGACCTTTACACTTTGGGTGCGCTTTTTGCTTTTGACTACCTTGATGTCACCTATGGAATAGATTGATAGATGCGCTTCAAAATCATTGTAAAAGCTAAAACACAAACTTCAAATATAGTGTTTGATTTGGGATTCACCCATCAAAACGTGGGATGTTACGTCTCCCGTCTTCTTCTAGTTTGAGATTAAAATCTGGATTTCAAAATCCAATCACATTCACCCCTAAAAATACCTACTTGCTCTTACATAATTGATTTGACATAAAGTTCTCCAACAATAATATAATAATATCATATCACTACAATACACAGTTGATTTGCATAAAATTTCTCCAACAATAATATAATAATATCACATCATCTACTCTTGCACACTTATTTTGACATAAGTTACATCCAACCCCTACTCAAAATCACAAACTAAACACATACCATCACTATTTATCATAATTATCTCTTTTAATTTTTGCCTTTTCTAGTTTTTTGCTCCTGCTGGGAAGTTGTATGTGTTTCTACACTTTGATTTCATGATCTTAATTTGTCTAGATAATGTGCCACATATATGTGCTTTATGTAACTTCATTTGTATTAATATCTTCCTCGGGCACAATTTCTACTAAATAATGCAATTCTTATCTTTCCTTCTAAATATTTGTCAAAATTAGCTGCGATGGCAAGTGCATGAGGTCATTCCATGCAACTGAAAAGGATGGTGAAGATTCTGGTTGTGAATCTCTATGTTTAACTGAAGCACAACTGCTGGTATGCTTCATAGTTCTATTGCCTTCTCTCTTTTTTTTCTTTTTCTTCAGAGTTTGCATCTACTCTCCCTCACACTTCTTTCTTCTGTGTGACTGAATTTAATGACGTTCCTGATTTTATTTTCAGGCAATTCGAAATCTTCCTTTTATTTGCAAAAATTGCAAGTACAAGAAGCACCAATGCTTTGCATGTCAGGAATTGGGATCTTCGGATGATTCTAGTCCTGAGGTATGTGATCCTTAAAATTCTTGGAACATCATCTTTTGATATGATTCTCCATGACTAAAAGTATGTGATGTTTTCTTGAGGGGATGTCCCTTTTCTTTTATATTCACACAACTTCTCTTTGAAAATTTACTGTAGTGCAGCTAGAAGTGAATCTCTTAGTTAACTTTTTCTTTTTCTGCATTTATCTGCTTATTTTCTGTTAGGACAGATTTTGTTTGCCTGTAGAGATATGAATTTTGTAATAAACATTTACTAGGTTTTGATTTCACTTTTCCATATGTTTGGGTTTCCATTCTTAAGAACTATGTAGTGTATTCATTATTTCTATGGGGCCATGTCCATACAGAGCACAAAGCTCTGGCTTTAAACGGGACCCCTGCAAGTGGGCGGTGGGATTGGCCCCCCGGGATTAGTCGGTCCTTGGACCGGATACCCGAGACTTAAAAAAAAAAAGTAGTGTATTCATTACTTGTTTTACTCCAGCGTATGTCAAGGGGCATATGAGTAAGAATAATTGCCATCATGTTTGACAGAATATTTTCCCTTGTTTGCAGATGTTCATTGTGATTTTTAATACTCCGTTTTTTTAAAGTCCTTTTTTTCTTTTTCAAGACCATCTCTGCTATTCTACCGCCCTCACTGCTAGCTTGATGGCCCGTTTTTCAGGTCTTTTGTTGTGTTAGTGGAACTTGTGGTTACTTCTACCATCCTCACTGTGTGGCAAAACTTCTCCACCCTGGGAATAGCTCTGCAGCGGAAGAACTCAAGCAAAGGATTTCTGCTGGGGAACAGTTTGCGTGCCCCATTCATACATGCCATGTCTGTAAGGAAGTGGAAGTTAAGTCGGATACAGAATTGCAATTTGCAGTGTGTCGTCGATGTCCACGTGCATACCATAGAAAGTGTTTACCAAGGTACTCTGATACTTTCTGAAAGTTTATTTGGGTTAGTGTTGGTCTCATTTTTTATTCTAAGTTCAAAGATCTGAAAATATTGGCAGGGAGATAATGTTTGAAAATGATGTGGATGAAGATGGAATTGCACGCGCTTGGGAAGGACTGATCCCCAATCGCGTATTGATTTATTGCCTGTAAGTAGTGGAAATTTCTAGTTTGCCTTTACTGCCTGCTTTATTATTGCTTTTCTTGTTACCTGATTTTTATGCTTCTCACCAGAGATCATGAGATTGACCCAGAAATTAGCACTCCTAATCGGGACCATATAAAATTTCCAGAGCGAGAAATGAAAAAGAAGCTACCATTAGACTCTAGCGGGAAAAAGAATCTGAAGAAAAAAGGTGTATCCTTGGAAAATTATGCAGGGAAGGGTGTTTCTGCAAAATCACCAAAAGGTGTTGACAAGTTGTCCTCCAGTTCAGTTAGGGGTGATGTTCCCGAAAATAAGGTGGAGAATTTCCCTATGAAGGCATCCTTCAAAAAGAAGAAAAGGTCTATAAATGGAAATTCTCTTGGGAAGTCGAAAGAATCTGAGATTCATGCAGGAGACATATGTTTAGGGGAGAAGTCATTTGTTGTACATGGAGAAAACGAGATGACCCAGATGAATAAACCTACAACAAAGAAAACTGGTGATTCTTACAGTCTCGATGCTGAAGCAAGAAGAAGGTGATGCATTTTTCGTACTATACAGATGCTTGCTTATGTATCAAAGTAATCCTGAGAGATGTTCTTTATGTTACTTTATTGTTCTGTTTTCCTCGAAATGCAGAATATTGGGTTTGATGAAACATGCTTCATCTTTAGTTACACTGGATCAAGTTAAACAAAGGCATACATCACCATCAACACATGCCCAATCGAAATTTCCTTTTAATGAAGTTACATTAGGGAAGGCAGAGGGTGCAGTTAAGGTGCGATAAAGGGTAATCATGGAAATTGATCGTTTAATTGTATTGTGGTTTAATACTAAAGTAAACTGCAGGCCATACATGCTGCTCTGAAAAAACTGGATGAAGGCGGGCGCATTCAGGATGCCCAAGCAGTTTGTGGGGCTGATCTTCTCTTACAGGTGCCGAAATGGAGAGTAAGTGTCTGTGTTTTTAAAGTTCTCTGCTCGTATTTTTGTTTTGTTTTATTGTATGCATTTTTAATGAACTTTTTGCCCTGATGTGTAATTTATTTGGTTTGATAGCTAATATAGCTGGGTTATTTGGTGTTACTTCAAATCTAGGCATCCTCAAAATTTAATAAGTTTCTATTTGTTACCCTTAACCAGAGTTTTGTTATACTATTACTCTTGTGTCTGTTTTAGATTCAACATCTTCATGATATTACTTAGAAATTGGGTATTGGACTCTTCTGGTATATTTTCTTGAAAAACTTTTTTCTATGTTCAATTTGATCCTTTTTTAGCAAATTTTGAGAGGATTTATTAGTGTAAGAGGTCATGCAGTGCCATCGTACCTGCATTGTACTGTCCTTATGGTTAGAAAGGAGTGGAGGAATTTTTGAAGATAGAGATGAATTTTAGAGGAAGTATGGGATAGGATTAAGTTTAGCGTTTGGGGATACTATTAGCAAAAGAGGAAAAATATTGGGTAGGGTGGCTGTTTCAGTGGTGATGTGGTATATTTGGGGTGCGAGAGTAATAGACGGATTTTTGAGGATAGATATGAAACTATTGATGAGTTATGGGATAGAATCAAGTATAAAGTGGCTTTATGGTCTCTAAGTCATAATGCTTTTAGGGGTACTCTTATATCTGATGTATCTAGGAGAGCTGGAATTATGCTATATTTTTGAATTTGTAAACAGGCCAGCTGGCCAGGGATTTCTCATCCCTATTTATGCAATAAAAGTATAAGTTTCTTATAAAAAAAAGGATTAAGTTTAGCGTTGCATAGTGGGTTCAGTCCATAATAATTATATGGGCCTTTATGTTTGTGATGTTGGAGTTTCACATTGTATTTTCTTTGTAATATAACCTTGAGGTTCTCATCCCTCGATACTATCTTCTTTTAATAAGAATCTGGTTTTAGTCAAGAAAATAAATATAGATAGAATCAACAACCTCGGGCATGGGTGTAAATCTAATAAAATAACTTGAAGAGGAACAACTGGTGTGTATGAAGTATAATGTTAGCTAAGCTGCTGTTATATTTGATGTAAAAACATGAACTGTAACTGGCATATTCTTGGACGGTTGGACCCCAAAAAAAAAAAAAAAAGATTTAGATTAGTTATTGGTGATCTTCTATCATAATTGTTGTGGTTTCTGGAAATTTAATCTGTTTTGTTTTTTTCTATTTCTTAGCAAATTATCTTCCGAACAATCATTCAGCAAATCATGTACGCTTGCATAACTTGAAACATCCACTTTAAATTAATGGTTGTCGCTAGCAGGCTAGCAGCGTGAGATATGGCTGCACAGCGTAAATGGAAGGATTATTTGAATAGTGCTGGGTTGATGTTACCTCTTATCTACTTTGCTACATTATTACACAGTTGTAGATAGCTTTCATAACTAATTCTAATTAATGGTTGTCTGAATGCTTAAGTGAGGAAGATAAACAATCTCTATAATTTATAAGACAAATATTGTAATCAAAAACGAAAAGCGCACTCAAAGCGTAAGGTTCCTTTTAGAGCTTTATAATTTGGAGTAAGGACATTTATTAATTCTGAATGGGCTTTAAAAATAATTAAGTCTCTAGCCTACTACCAAGTATCAACCAGGTCCATGTCTATCTTAGGTCTAAACCCTAAAAGTTTTTTTTTGAATAAGAAACATATACTTTTATTGCAAAAATAGGGACGAGAAATCCCTAGAAGAGATTACAGAGTTAGATTACATAGTACCAGCTCCTAGTTAAATAATAAAAAAAAAGAGCAAACCCCTTAATGCATTATGACTAAAAGACCACAGAGCCACCTTATGTTTAAGTCTATCCCTAATCTCATCAAGAGAATCGCATCTATCATAAAAATTCCTTTTATTCCTCTGAATGCAAATAAACTACAGCATCAGTGAGATGGCAATCCTCCCTAGTATTTTCCCTATTTTTGCTAATAGAACCCCCCAAATTACTTTGAAGCAAAATCGAAACAGATTCTAGAGACTAGAATGACCCAGTAAACACCCACTTCCTTGAACACACGTACCACAATTCTCAAGAAAAAGGATAATGTAAGAGTAGGTGATTAAGATCCTCCGAGGAATTCCTGCACAAAACACATCAACTTGGAAGAAAAGAGCTGTTAGGGTAACGTGTTTTTAATATGATCACAATTGGCAGCTTTCCTAAAACAATCAACCACAGCCTTCCAAATCACTTTGAACCAAGGAACAGGAATAGTATTATTATCCTTGAGACATAAAGACATAAAAAAGGATTTAACCAAGAAAACCCCAGACGGATCAGCCCCCCACACAATTCGATCGTCCCCATAAACCCTAAGTTTTCCAGTTTAATCCGCCGTTTGCCCCAACCCCAACCCAAGAAAGCGTTTCCATTTCAGCGAGTCGATTCACTTGTCTTCCCCACCACCCCAGAAAAGCTTGATTGCGGGGCTACCTTGGAACAGCCGAGCATTAGTGGTGATGGATTAAGTGAGCCTAGAAATAAAAAAAATAAAATCCTAGCCCAGTCTGATCTCATCAAAGCGGATGAAGCGACCGCTTCATGCTTTAGAAAAAAAATGCAGAAAGCACTTTTAACTACCTCTGGCTTCTGGGTTGTTTCTGTTTTGCTTGTAATACGGTGGATGTATATTGAAATTTTGCATCAACCAGCAACTGTTTCCTGATTAGTGACAGAGTGATTAAGAACTCTGATATCCTTTTAGAGTGGTCTAAGCAAATTGAACTTTTCAGGTGGTTTTTGTTATTTAATACATTGCCACTTATAGCAACAATGTGTGTTCTGGAGCATTAAGATTTAAAAATGTTTCGTGTCCTCTGATTATATGGTGAACTATTTTGTTTCTGCAGGGCAGGCTGAAGGTTTATCTTTCTCCATTTCTTTATGGCATGCGTTATACATCATTTGGTCGCCATTTCACCAAAACAAATAAGCTGAAAGAGGTATGTTACTGTTTTCTGTTGATTTTGTTGATTGATGAGTTGAATTTGTCTATATCAAATAATGCTTAGTGGCCTGAACCAAAGTAAAGTCCCAAGATTTTGCAATTTGTGACTTTAGGCTGTGAGTGAAACTCAATGTGGGTGTCAGTTCTAGGACTCACTGGACACAAGGCAATGTTTGTATTTGGTTTGTAGTGGTTTTTGAATACTGGTTTTTGAAATCTAGAGGGTTTTAAAATCCTGATAAATAGTATGGTGTGTGGTTTTGGGATTTTAAGTAGCGTGAGATTTAACATTATGCCAAATCAATGTGTAAGAGTGAATGATGTATTATTATATTGTTGAGAAGCCTATATATCAGCACATCCTCATTATTTTTATTGTTTATTTTAATTGTTAATTTTCGGTGGTACCGAATAGCTCTTCGGTGAAGAAACTCAAGATGTTTCCATTCTAGCCCTCTATTCTTCCTGTAGGTGCTTCAAATATTAGTAGTATTATTTTGTCATGTGAATCTGACTTCCTTTATTTTCTATGTTGGTGGTGTGATTCATCATGCAGATAGTCGATATTCTCCACTGGTATGTTCAAGATGGTGACATGGTAGTACTCTCCTCTTCCATATATCTATTGAGAGATTGCTTATTCCTACTTTTTTTGCTGTTAATTTACCTGATAGTTTTAGAGCATTCTCTTGTGTAATATAGATCAAAGTTTCAAATTTTGTTGAATATAATTTAGATTGGTTATTTTCTTTGAGTTGCATTTTCTGAAGTTACTTGGAATGAATTTTCTTGTGGCTTAATTTTTGTTGTTTCTTTGAACAGCTAGTTGATTTTTGCTGCGGTTCAAACGATTTCAGCTGCCTTATGAAAAAGAGGCTTGATGAGACTGGGAAGAGCTGCTCATTCAAAAACTATGACATTGTACAATCTAAGGTCGACACCATTATCACAATTCACAATACCTTTTATTTTTAGAGACTATAAGAAATCAATTTAAATAAAAACAAGTAGTTGATGAATGGAACATCTTTCTAGATATTGTTGTCCTATGTTCTGTTGACAATAAAAATACATAATTGCATTAATATATAATGGTTAGAACTGATATTGACTTTTAAGTTCTAAATCTGATGATGGTATATCTTGATTCTGTCGGGCGACACTAATATATGCTAATTTTCAATTAAAACCATATACAAGTTGGTTTCAACTCAGTGATTCTTTTTTTGCAAGTTGATGTTGTAATTTCTCATGAGGAAAGTGAAATTATTTGTTAGCGAAAATTTAGTTTGTAAATTATGAGATCTTGGTAGGATTCCTAGTGGCATCACATGCATCTTGTTTGGGTACACATGTATATTTTGGAAGCTTGACATCCTTGCATTTGGATTTTTTTTTTCATGTCCGTTCGTTTTGTAATTTGTAGGATGATTTTAATTTTGAGCGAAGAGACTGGATGGGGGTGAAACCACATGAGTTGCCGGATGGGTCAAAGTTGGTAAGATTAAGGATTCTGTGGTTTTGTACATTATCAAATTTTCTGCAATTAATTTAATTTGCTCGGTAGGTCATGGGGCTGAACCCACCGTTTGGAGTTAACAGTGCGCTTGCTAACAAATTTATCAACAAAGCTCTCGAGTTCAAACCCAAATTATTAATTCTTATCGTTCCACAGCAGACAAAGCGGTAATATTATAATTTTTCAACTCTTATTATACTTGAAATTATTCATATGAAGAACTTTTGAGAAGGCTCATATTTCATTTGTATTCTATCAATCAGATTGGACGAAAAGGAGCCTCGTTATGATTTGATTTGGGAGGATGATCAGATGTTCACCGGCAAGGTAAGTAGTTCTCATATGATCCTTTTTGGTTTTCCTCTGGAAATGTCTTTTTTGAGTAACAAATACACTAACTAATATTCCTACCGTCCCTTCGAAAATTATCCATTTGCCATTTTGGGCGTCCCATCGAAAGTTACTCTTTTTTTTTTTGCTACACCCACGATCTCTCTCTACCTTTTATCTTTCCTAATTCTCTCTGCATTTTCTTTTTCTATCTCTGTCTATCTTAACAACCCACTACACATTTAATACTATATTTCTTAATACATGTGGCAAAAGCAAATTGTCAACTTTCGAAGGGAGTATTTATTAATAAAACAACTTTACTAACAAAATAATACTCTGTAATTTTCAATGATGCAACTAATACCTTTTAAAAATATACACCAATTGAACGGTGCAACTGGTGTATACAAGTTTTTGCCCTGTTTATTTGTAGTTTATAAATGCTCTTCAACATGCTGTGTCTATTTCAGTCATTTTATCTACCGGGATCTATCGATGTGAATGACAACCAAATCGAGGATTGGAACAAGGATCCACCGCCACTTTATCTCTGGAGCCGTCCCGATTGGACGCCCAAACACAGGACTATCGCTGAAAAGAACGGACACTCATCTGGCACTCTAAAGAACTATAGACCGGATAATAAAAGTCAAAATGACATGCATGCCCCTAATTCTGCACAGGAATGTCCCAATCCTACTGATAAATCCTGTGTTAAAAAGGGGGTAGATTTGGCTGTAGATAAACCCCAAAATCTGCCACACAAGGACACAGTGGCTACAACTAAAAGCCATAAGGAAGGGAGTAAAAGTAATCATACACCTGCTACGGATCACTCAGAGGTGAAGACCAAGGATATTGGTGGGAAAGGAAAGAAGAAAAGACGATCAATGGACAACAAGTCTGAGTTTGGTAGGAAAGGAAATAAGAATAGACGACTAATGGACAGGTTGTCTGACAAGTTCTCTGCACCCCGCCATCACTCACCAAACATGCCTGATCATCAATTCTCTGTACCCCGCCATCACTCACCAAACATGCCTGATCATCAGTTTTCTGCACCCCGCCATCACTCACCAAACATGCCTGATAATCAGTTTTCTGCACCCCGCCATCCCTCACCAAACATGCCTGATCATGAAACTCGATCCCGAGTTCATTCTGAAACTCGCCCCGATTATCCGCAGTTCAGTCGAAGGAGCAACACTACGTTTCAGCCTTACTCTCAAACTGGATACGACCCAAATAACGAAATGGATGATGTGGTGGGTAGGTACTACTTGAATGGTGTGGCCCCAACTGATCAGTGGGTGGGCCCACCTAATACTTTTGCTGAACCTAGTCCTTGGAATCAAATGGCAGCCTACCCCACCTACCCTGCCCCCCAGTTCCGGCCTCCATATGGGGAGCTGGGTATTTCTGCAATGCAACGGTATGCTCCTCGTTTGGATGAGATGAATCATGGTAGGGTTACCAATGTGGCTCCTGGACCTCCTGGTCATGGGCCGGGTGCGACTCATCGTCCTCAGCCTGGAATTCAAGGCCCATTCGGCTTTGCTCCACGTCCGTATCATTTTTCTCAGCAAAACTCGTCCGGGTGGCTTGATGATTAGATTTCAGCATCAGCAGTAGGGGCCGGTGTGACTTACTTTTGAACGAATTGTAATACTTACCATGTTTAGATTTCAGAGGTAGGGGCGTGTGGCTTACTTTAGGTTTGCGTTTGATGGTTTTTCCATGCGTCTCTATTTAAATAATTTAACATTCTTACGTTTTTTTGTAGTTAGTTAGTCTTGAACTCATAAACGGAAGCTTCTATCTTTAAGAATCTTGGTGATGTAGTGCAATACACAACTGGTAAAAATAAGTGTGGTGGTTAAACCTTCCCACTTGAGAATAATTTTGTTAGTATGGAATTCCAGTGCAGGTGGTTGTGTGTTTTTTGGTTCGCAAAATCCGTCTCACACGATATCGTCTTTTGCTAATTTGATTGGGAGGTTGCACGTATTATCTAATTTGATTGGTAGATTGCACGTGTTGATGAATATCTCTTTATATTAATTCGTGGGCAAGGTTTTAGGTGTAAATTGCACACGACATTATTTATACACTTATACTCCCTCTGTCTCACATTCATTTTCATAGGTAAATGGGCACGTATATTAAAAAAGTGTAATATTGTATGTAGTTTTGAGGGGTAATTTTGTAAAACTTTATATATAAAGTAAAGTGTAATAATGAGTGTAGTTTTGAGGGGTAATTTTGTAAAACTTTATGTATAAAGTAAAAAAATGAGTTGACTTTTGTTTATGTGTAGAGAAAAAGTAATGACATTTGTGTAAAATTAGAATATTGTGAGGGTGGAGTTTATAAAATATTTTCCATTTAGAGAGTGTGAAAGTCATTGTAGGATGTCCTAAAAAGGAAAGTGTGAAAGTTATTGTGGGACGGATGGAGTATTATTTATCTATCCCACAATTGTTTATAAACATTTAAAAAAGAAAACTCTTTCATAAACTACACTCTCACAAAATTTACATATTTACACAAAATGCTACTCTTTCCATCCACCAAATGTAGTCTCATTGGGGTGGGACACAAGTTTTAAGAAAAAAGTAGATAAAGTAAGTTTTATAGGGTATTGTGGGGTCCATTGTGAGTAAAATAATTGTTTGTAAATAAAGTTGATGACAAATTGAGTAATTAAGTGATGGTTGAAAGGTGATAGTTTTCATAAAGTGTATGAGACTACATTTGGTGGTAAGGCAAATGAGACTACATTTTATGGACGGAAGGAGTATTACTTTTTAAACTCATTTCAACTACTCTTTTTACTTTATTCATATAAGTGTACCAAATTATCTCTCAATGCTCCACTCATTACACTTTTTTCTTGAAAAGTTTACTCATTTTGTGGTGCAAACACTCGTGGAACGGAAGGAGTACATAATAAGACTCATGATATGATTTAAATGAAATGTACAAAATTACAATATAACATGCTAAAGCATTTAGTAGCAAAAGTCAAATAATATTACTCCCACATATCGTAATTACATGCATACTTTTATTATTGGAATGTTCTAAGACGGGATGTACACTTCTAATATGAAAATAACTCATAAAACTAATATCCCCACAACATCATTTTTTTTTGCTCACATTATCTCCTACACTTCACCAAATTTCATTTACACCTCCTCGTTAAATCACCTAAAATTCTCCTCCTTTATTTTACTTCACACTTCACTAAATTTCATTTAAAAAAAAATATATGTCGATCAACCGGTAAGTCATTAAGAAACGGTGGGAGCGTACGAGAAACAAGTAAGGAAGTGTGCCAAAGACAGTATCAGTGTATCACATCTTCAAGAGTAACGACAAACTTATGCATTCAAGATAATTGTATTAGTAAATTATATTCAATCAATTCAAGTGCATGAGCTTAAATGCACGGACCCGCCCTTGCATTAAAATAATGAATGTAGGTGAAGTATTATAAATAATTTGTAAAATGACTTCTGATCCAATTGGTTGTCATCTGCGTTGGCTAATGTTGAAATGTATGGTCAAATACCATCCATCCAATAATATTAATCTTGTATTCGTCTTGCACTTTTGCTTCTAATTAATCTCATCAAGAATTCAAAGATCCAATGGAAGGTGAAATCAACAACTTAAGTCGTGTTTGGTTGATAGCAATCGCCTCCCTGTGTTACAGTCGTTTGATTTCAGGAAACTTGCCCAAAGGAAAATGGAGGCTTATTTCTCTTGTCCCAATATTCTTCATATTCACGCTTCTTCCCCTTTATACCACCTCCGCCTTCTTCACCGCAATAACTGCCTTCTTCTTCACATGGCTTTCCAATTTCAAGCTGCTCCTCTTCGCATTCGATAAGGGCCCGATTGCGCCCGACCCGGACCCGAAATCTCTACCCATATTCATCGCCATGGCTGCTCTTCCCTTCAGGATAAACCCAGCCCCAACTCAAAAGAAACTTCCCCTGTTTTTAGCCGCTGAAATCCCTGTTTCCCTTGTACTATTGTCACTTCTGCATGATCACAAACAACGAATCCACCCCCAAATTGTGTTAATTATATACTGTTGTTTGATTTTCCTACTGATTGAGATTGTGGTTGCGTCGTCTAGTTTGGTACTTAAGGCGTTGTTCGGGTTAGAGTTCGAGTCGCCCTCGAACGAACCGTATCGCTCGACCTCGCTCCGAGAATTTTGGGGGAGGCGGTGGAATCGGACGGTTAATAGTATACTCCGGCAGACGGTATACCTGCCGGTCCGGTCGTCGGTGATGGGAGGAGAATTGGTTGGGATGATGGCGACGTTTGCTGTGTCGGGGCTTATGCATGAGCTCTTGATTTGGTACATAACTCGGGCTCCTCCCTCGTGGGAAATTACCATGTTTTTCGTGGTTCACGGCGTTTGTGTGGCGGTGGAGTTTGGAATGGCGGAGAGGAAATGGCAGCTGCCGTGGTTTGTGGCAGGGCCGGTAACGATCGGTTTTGTGTTTGGGACGAGTTCGTGGCTATTGTTTCCACCGTTGATGAGGAACGGTGCGGATGCGAGATTGATTGAAGAAGCGGGATTTGTTGCCGAGGTTGTCAAGGAGAGTGTGAACGGAGTTTGGAATTCTTTATTTCCGTAATTCTTTTATGCACCGGTTGTATAACGTAACTATTTTCTTATTATTATTTTTACTGTCAGTAAACAATATTTATTGGTTTTACAAAATAACAATTGATTTAATTGAATAATACTAGTTGTTTGTAAATATTATTGGGAAAACTCATTTGAAGAGTTGAGCTAATGCTAAGTACAAGCTGGACTGTTGGAGAAGGGCAATTTCAAAGATCATGAACCATCCATATCGTGGATGACGTCAAGCACAAATGATTTTTCATTCCATTTGGTGATATTAGTCCATTTGTGCGTTTCGAGTAGTCAAAGGGGAAAATCTTGATTTTTGGTCTTTTTAACGTAGTCAAGGGGTTTATGTGCTACTAACTCGTGATCCTCTCCTGTAGCGAAATGCACTACTTATAAAATTTTGTGAGATTTCAATATAACACATTATTTTTTAGTTATGCTATGACTTAATTGTGTGGTGCAATTAGTACAATTGAGTCACAATTTTGACCCTATTCTAATGTAGAGGTTAAAATTTTAGTTGAACAATTGAAGAAATATTTAACTCTAATGGCATAGTATGCATTCAATTGCATATCCTCCTCGATTGAGAAAGCATATATGTTAACGCTTTGATGAACTCGTTTTGCTAAAAAAAAGTGGAGGAAATGTTGGTAGAACAAAGAAATGTCCCGCTCTATGAAAACAAAAACAAAAATGCACAAGGCATATATCACTCTCCCAGCCCCTTACTTTTAGTATTAAAGTCGTACAATTATTTTTTGGGATGATAATATGATCATTTCTACTCTATTAAAGGTATCATTAATTAAAGTGGTGCATCATGTAGTGGGCGTGATTGGTCGTGTGGGGTGATAAATTGATTTGTCACGCAGGGTATTAAAGGGGCTGGATCTCGTGGGGTTATAGATTTGATTTGTCAGGGTATTAAGTTCAAATTGATTATCTTCAATTTAAGATGGATTATTATGTTATTGTTGTTTTCTTTAATTCGTGAGGAAGATGAAAAATGAACGTGCATTTGTTCCACAATAACGTCCAAACCTCCATTCTGAATACGAGACAACTTTTTTTTTTTTTTTTTTGACCGGGAAACGTAAGATTTTGATTAATGATAGAGTGGCAAATGCCTTACATCATTTTGAGCAACAATACTACAGTGGGAGGGGACCTCCTCCATCCAGATTTGTTCTACATTTTCCTCTACCTCCAAATGGGCCAAAGCGTGAGCCAGCGAGTTTGCATCACGTTTGACAGCACCAAAAACATAGTTGTTACCATTCCCAGCTAGGACCTTAATATCCTCAATTATAGCATCCGAGAAAGGGTCGGAAGGCCGTCCATCGCGAAGGGAGTTGATCAGGATTTCAGAGTCTGATTCAACAAGAATGTCGTAGAAACCTGCATCAATCGCGCATCGAAGTGCAAATCTCAGGGCCAAGGCTTCCAGCAGAGTGCTGCTCCCAGAAACACGCTTTCTTCGTGAACCAGACATCATGATTTCACCCCTTTCATTTCGATTAACAAATCCGTAGCCAGCCTGGGAATTATCAAAATTTGCAGCATCGGAGTTGAGCTTAAAGGTTCCCGTAGGGGGGGGTCCCATTTCGGTTTTGGCTTTGGAAGTTTTCTCTCAAGGATTGGATCACCCCCATAGGTCCGCACATCATGGAAAAGGAGAAGTGCCCTACGGACTGATTCTCTTGGGTCAGGGGGAGTGGCATCAAAGAGGGCCGAGTTCCTTGCTTTCCAAATCTTCCAAGCAATGATCGAGAACAGAGTACGTCCCTTCCAGGGCAGGTCGTCTAAAATCATGGAGCACATTTCTCTAAAAGTGTAGGGGGACGGCAGATTCGCAAGGCGAATTGGGCTTTGGTTCCAAGTGTGAACCGCCGCGGGGCATCAGAGGAGGATGTGGGAGGTCGACTCTACCTCCTCACCACATCTCTTGCAGATCACATCCAGGTGCATACCTCGTTTTTTCAGATTTATTCCGGAGGGAAGGGCATCAGAGCATGCTCTCCAAACAAAGTGCCGGATCGAGGGGGGCACTCGAAGCTGCCAAAATTTCTTCCATACGTTGCTTGGGTTGCTCGGCGACGGGAGATTAATGGCACACTGCGAGAAGCTATTAATAGCCAAGAAGTATGCTGATTTAATTGAGAATTTGCCGTCTTTTGACTCCTTCCAAATCAGTCTGTCACATAGTCTTCTCCAGCTTAGGGGCATACTTAGAATGGACGCTGCATCCTCGGGAGTGAAACATTGATTGACTCTACTGACATTCCAAGTCCCAGACTCTTGATTGACAAAGTCAGAAACGTGGGCAAGATTTTCCAGTCTTGGCGCATATGGGCTTGGCTTTCTTTGGGCTTGGGTTCCAATCCAACAGTCCCCATAGCTATGAATTTTTGTTCCATTCCCTAGCCTCCAGGCTGTCCCCTTCTCGACAAGTGGGCGGGCTTTTAAGAAGCTTCTCCAAAGGTAGCTCGGTTGATACCCCACCTTTGCTTCGCCAATACATCCCCTCGGGAAATATCGAGCTTTAAGGATTTTCGAGACGATGGTCTCGGGATTTGAGAGAACTCTCCAATATTGCTTTGCCACCATTGCAATGTTAAAATAATGGATCTCCCGAAAACCCAATCCCCCAAGCTCCTTTGACCGCAAGATTCTTTCCCAACTAGCCCAATGGATTCTTCTATCCTCACCACTTGCCCCCCAAAAGAAGCGAGCAATGGCCTTTTCAATATCCTCACACAGAGATTTTGGAAACACAAAGCAACTTATAGCATAAGTTGGAATAGCTTGGATGACGCTCTTTAAAAGGATCTCTCGGCCCGCTTTCGAAAGGGTCTTCTCCTTCCATCCTTTGAGACGTTGTATCACCCTGTCATAAACAGATTGAAAAACCTGTCTTTTTGATCTCCCAATAAGAGTGGGGAGTCCCAAGTACTTCGAGTATGATCCAACCGATCTTGCCCCGAGTTGTCGGCACATATCGTCCTTCACGTTCTCCGGAACACAAGCACTAGCGTAGAACTCTGATTTATCGAGATTGATTCTTTGCCCTGATGCCATCTCATAGGCTGCAATAGTATCCATCACCTTGTGGAGTTCATTCTGGTTCGATCTGAAAAAGAGGATACTATCATCCGCAAAAAATAGATGCGAGATCGGGGGGGCTTGGCGAGCCACTTTGATGCCCGTGAGAAAAAGGTAAGGTGATATAGGATCTCCTTGTCGGAGACCCCGTTGGGGGAGAAAGCTCTTAGAAGGCCTCCCGTTCACCAGAACAAAATAAGAGACAGAAGTAACACATTTCATGACAAGGTTAATCCACCTATCACAAAAACCAAGCTTGACACACATATTTCTGAGAAAGCTCCACTCAACCCTGTCGTATGCTTTACTCATATCAAGTTTAAGAGCTACAAAGCCTTTTTTACCCTGTTTCTTTTTTCTCATAAAGCGAAAGATCTCAAAAGCAATCATAACATTATCAGTAATAAGACGGGATGGGATAAAGGTACTCTGGGTTGGGGATATCACATGATCAAGTATAAGTTTCAGCCTATTTGCAATCACTTTGGAAATGACACGAACAATCACATTACAAAGTCTAATCGGTCTAAAATCTTTAGGGCTCTCAGGAGATTTCACTTTTGGGATAAGGGTGATGAAAGTATGGTTTAGGGGGTCGGATCAGCTCCATTGTTTAAAACATCAAGACAAGTAGAAACAAACGAAGAATCAACAATATCCCAGAAACTTTGAAAAAAGAGAGGAGGCATACCATCAGGTCCTGGAGACTTTGTGGGGTGCATCTGCTTAAGTGCCATCTTAATTTCCTCCTTCGAGTATGGTCGTGTCAAGGACTCGTTCATATCCTCTGTAACTTTAGACTCAACAGACTCAATGACTCGGTGTATATCACTAGGGTCGTCAGAGGTAAACAGATCCATGTAGTAATTTCTAAGAATCTCCCCCACTTCTTTTTCCTTTTTTGTCCAACTCCCATCAACTTTCCTCAGCTTCAAAATTGTGTTTTTCTCTCTTCTGTGGGCTGCTCTTTTGTGAAAAAAAGCAGTGTTTTTGTCTCCATCTTTTAACTAGAAGGTCTTTGCTCTTTGAAACCAGAAGGTTTCCTCCAATTTCAACAGCTCCTCTATCTTGTCCTCCAATTGTTTAATCATTTGAATAGTCTCCTTCGTCTGGACTTTCTCTTGCAACTTCTTCAAAGTTTCCTTTGCCTCTTTAACTCTCCTACCAATATTCCCAAAAGTGGTCTGCCCCCAGCTGGATAATTGTATACCACAACTCATAGTTCGATCGGTGAAGTTACCTTGTTGCGTCATAGGGCCCCAACCACGTTTGACCATCTCCTTGCACTCATCATGTTCCATCCAAATCTTTTCGAACCGAAACAATTTCTCTCTTTTCTTGACATCTGTTGCGTCATCCTCCCTCGAGTCAGAACTGAACATTACTGTGATCGGTGCATGGTCCGATCTCAGCCTCACCTTGTGGAATACCTTATGATTCTGGAACTTCAGCTTCCACCCTGGATTTGCAAAAGCTCTATCTAGCCTCACTTGGATGTTGTGCACCCCACTTCTCCCGTTTGTCCATGTGAACCGATTTCCAGAATATCCAAGGTCCTGGAGGTCCAGCCTATCCAATATCTGTCTGAATTCATTCATGGAGTTGGTTCTTCAGAATTGCCCCCCGATTTTCTCGTTTATCCATAGAATTTCATTGAAGTCGCCCATGCACAGCCAAGGCGATTCTCTCTCGGGGCTAATTATTTTCATCAGCTGCCATGTAAATGTTTTTTTGTTATGCTCCGGCCACCCATAAATGCCGGTGAAGTGCCATTGTTCACCCCCATTGGTTTTCACATCAGCGGATATATGGTGTTTTGAGAAAGAGCTCAGCGAGGTCTCCACATCCTCATTCCACAATAAACAAAGTCCGCCGCTTTTATTGTTACTGAGCCCCTCACAGTCAACCGGAAAACATCCCCGGAAGTGAAGAGCACGCATGTTGAGTTGAGCCATTTGAGTACATATCAGTTTTGTTTCCATGAGGAAGACTATACTCGGATTTTCCTCATGTAGGAGCTTCTTCAACGCTCTGACTGTCGCTCGGTTCCCTAGCCCGCGAAAGTTCCAGCTTAGGGCAATCATTGTGATCGGCGGGACTGCACCGCAGTCTCCGCCGTTATGTCATCATCGATCTCAAGTTTTATCTTCTTATTGTGCTCAGAGGTCGCTTCTAGTCTCTCCTCTTTTCTCTTACTAGTTAGGGGTGGAAGTCTGGAGGGTGTTGTGTTGTTTCTGTGTTGAGGGGTTTGGGTGGGAGAAGTGGAGTTTTTGAGGTTTTGGGTGAGTATAGTGGGGTTTTCATGCAGATGGTGGGAGCGGGCAGATTCTGGTTTGGTGTTTTGTGTGGGTTTATTATAATTCATTGGGCTTTCAAGGGGGCTGGCGTTTTTCGGAGGTGAAGAGGTGTGTTGGGAAGGCTGTTTTTCAGGGAGGTTCGTAGGGTTTGGTATGGGATTTTGTATGGTTATGGGGTGAGTGGTTCTTCTCAGATTCATGAGTTTCGGGTCTTGGTGCTCCTCTGTGGGTTTCTGAGATTTTGTGTGGTGAGTCGGTATACTAGGTTTAGGAATTGGTGGTATGGGTTTTGTCGTGTGGGTTTTCATGCAAAGTTTAATGAGATCGTTTGTGGGGGTGAGTGAGTGGGGAGTATGAGTGTTGGTCGGTGGTGAGTATGTGGGGAGTGGGGTAGGGGAATCAAACTGTTTAGGAATATTGACTTTTGGCTGGGAGTTGATTAATGGTGGGGATAGTGGGGTAGTTGATTGGCTTTCACTGTTCTTTGGGGGATCCTCAATACTATCAGCTGGCGTAGTATTAAATTCTTTTACCTCGTGGATCTGAATCTTATCATCTTCTTCTTTGACTTTTACTTTTCCAAAATTTCTGCTGAGAGAGAAAATGCCCTCCTCTTCTTCCATATGGGGCTCTATTCTCCCCTGTTCAGTGTCTGCTTCAACGTCCATTGCTTCGTTTCCTTGGATGTTTCTCTTAAAATCTTCAAACAGTTTCTTCCTCAGAGACCCTTCCGCCGTGTCCCGCTTCGTCGCTTCTGTGGATATTGAAGCCTTTTTTGAGGGGGAGGTCCTCATCCATTCACCAAAGGGGAGTTTGTGATCCTCCATTGCTTGAAGGTCATCTGAATCTTCAATTAGATCACATTCTCGTTTCATGTGACCTAAGATTCCACATATGTAGCAAAAAGAGGGCAATCTTTCATAGCAAAAAGGTACCCAGACTGGGTTGCTGTTCCGTCGCTCAACATAGATCCCATCTCTGAGAGGTTTTGCAATTTCAATTTGTACCTTTACTCGAACACTGCTTCCCAGGCCTTTTATGGATGGGAGGTCTATCTCAGTAACATATCCAAATTTGTTTCCTATTTTCCTAACACAACTCTCCTTTCGCATTCCCATTGGTAGGTCGTACATTCTTATCCAAAAGCTCGACGTGTCAAAGTTCACCGTGGATGGCTGCTCTCCATTCTCGAGCACTTTCAATATGAGCAGATTTTTTTCGAAGTGCCACGGCTCTCGGGAAGCACGTCTTCAAGGTCACTTCGTGCTCGAAACTGGAACGAGAAAAGATTATTCCCAATTTCTCTTGCTGTAAAACCTTTGTGAGGCTTCATGGCCTTTTTCATTGCTTCGAGGAAACCAAAGCGTTAAAAGGCCTGTTTGTTAGGACTTTACCCAGGAGGCATAGAGAGGGGAGGTCAGATCCGTCGATTCCATCTTCTTCAAAGGTCACCACATCACTCTTTGGGTCCAAAATTTTCTTACTTCCACTACCAGAGGCCATCTGGTTACCCAACAACGGACTAGAGAAATACACCAAAGACACTAAGCTATTGACTCAAGAAAAAAACAGAGGACAAGACACCGTCCTAAACTACTACTATAACTCGGACAAAGAAAATAGAAGACACCTTTAATAGACGCATACCCACTGGGTATCCGAGGAACCTGCTTAGGGGACCAAGAGGTAAAGGAAAGAAAGGAAAAAAACAAAAAGCAGAGGAGAAAAAACAGGGCACAAAGAGGGGTTTGAAGAGACCAAGGACTGTCTTCACAGTAGGAGGCGGGTTAGGTGAGATTTGACCGACCTAAGACACCGACGAAGAAGACTCGCAGGCGGCGCGAGAGGGAACCCTAATCGAGAGGGAGTTTACCTGTAGCTCCTGGATAATATTTAATACGAGACAACTTCACATAAAAATGTGTTCTCATACCAAAAAAATAAGAGACCAAATAAGGGATAAAAAACCACCCCATACCAATATACTATGACCATCAAGTCCACCCAAAAAAATATGTCCCAACATGGAAAAAAAGTCCCATAACAGAGAAAAGATCGGGAAAGGTGTAGGAAACCAAAAAAACTGAAAAAATAACATTTATGAGAAGAAAAAATGTACTACAAATACTCTTAATAAATTAAAATAATACATTTATGAGAAGAAATAAATATAAATAAATTTAAAAAGTTCTCAGCATTGAAGAATGTGCAATCATGATGAGAAAAAATATGAGAGCTATATTGGACAATTCAACATCAATTTTGTATCTAATTGTTATAAGGGATTTGCTATAACCCCTTTAACAATGTGTTGGCAACTATCCCTTTAACACATTGTTATAAGGGATTTGCTATGTATATAGTTGTTATGTATATAGTTTCAAAATCCCTTTAACAATGTGTTGCAACTATCAATATGCTGTCAAACTCCAATTTTGAAAATACAGACATTTTTAAAAATAGTTGAAATAACTAATTTTAATGTGCCAAAATTAACTACTAAACTTACAACGGTAAAATAAAGAGTGTAACGACTACTATTATTTTAAAAGTTCGTTTAACTAAGCAGCGGAAAAACAATTATAATAAGGTTCAAGTGGAAAGTTCACGATTAACTTAAATAACTAAAAACTCAAAGAAACCATGATTCAAGATAAATCCAAGATAATAAGCATAAACCATCCATAATTTTTATTCTTAATTAATGAAGATCGTCTCCCATCACAACTCTTCGCCGTCCAACTCTTCAACTTGAAATTTATAATTTGTTGGGGGTGAGCATGCAAGCACGCTCAGTGGATTTAAGTCATTCAATACTTAATATTAAAAATAAATAATCAAACAATAGAAACATAGTAAATATCATTAATTAACATTGTCACATATACTTTGCCATTGATACTTTCACTACAAAAAATCGGTCAAAAGAAGAGGGGAAAGGCAACAAAATCTCCCTTTTTAATCTAAAAGGCGACGGACTCACCCAGTTGCCAATATGCTCGTTGCAAATTTAAAAGGCGACACAATTATTGAATCCGTCTCCTTTTTGTGTGTGCAGGCCGCCGTTGCCAATTTGCGAGCGCGTGTCGCGGTCGCCATTAGGCGAGTGCAATATCCATCGTCTTTTGTCAACTGTCACATTTGTCGCCTTTAAGGGACTGTAAAGTCACTCGCCTATTAGCGAGTGTACTTTGCCGTCGCCATTTCATTAGATTTAAAAAAAATACAAACCTGGGTTTCGAACTCAGTATATACAAGGGCCACAACACACCCCCCTCACCGCTGGACCACAATAATTGTCCTTTTTCGAGAGCAATAGGGGTCGATCCCGCTACCTGTTGGTCGCGAAGCACTATGGGCGCCCCTTGTGTGCCGTTTAGGCTAGGAGCTTTAGTCGATATGTTTTAAATGCAATTAATATATATACAATTTACTTTTAGTTTTAATTCTTTAATTCAATCCATTTTAACTTTAATTGTTGATTATTAAATTGTCAAAGCATATGATATATTTATTTCTAAATGAGAATTTACTAAATATGTGTTTCAAATTAAATAATTTAATTACGGTGATTAAAAATATCAATTCACTTATCCATTTAAATTTTTTCTAATCTTCAATTCACAACAATATCATTACATACATTAATGAGTATAATTATTTTCACTTATCCATTTAAAAATATCGATTCACTTATCCATTTAAAACTATTTTCATCTTAATTAAAATCATTCTCAAGTTCATTTTCAATTAAAATAACATTACAAACAACATTAATTATAATCATTAGCATGTTCATGTCAATTAAAATAAACCACTTACATACAACATTGAGTATAATTATTTTCACTTATACATTTAAATTTATTCTAATCTTCAATTCACGACATTTAAATTCATTCTAATCTTCAATTCACAACAATATCATTACATACAACATTGAGTATAATTATTTTCACTTATCCATTTAAAAATATCAATTCACTTATCCATTTAATTAAAACTATTTTCATCTTAATTAAAATCGTTCTCAAGTTCATTTTCAATTAAAATAACATCACAAACAACATTAATTATAATCATTAGCATGTTCACGGCAATTAAAATAACATCACACACAACATTAAAATAAACAATCCTCAACTTTAATTTAAAATAAACATAACAAAGTAATAGAAAATGTATCACTCCTCATCACCACCATCATCATCAGCATCATCCTGATCCTCAACCGGGTCACCATCCTGAACGTTGTTCGACGCCCCTGACGCCCCACCCATCCGACTCATCATCACTTGCATTTGTTCCTGAAAATGTTTAAGTAAGCGCTCCTCCGTCTGCTGCATTTGTAGGAGTAAGCGTCGCTCTCTATCCTCATTGATTCTCCGTTCTTCAACAATAACTTTGTCAATGTCGGCTTGGGTGAATCGTCCAAATGATGTACCGGCTGACGTCTCGCCAGGACCGAAGGAGACCCGTCTGTTCTTGCCTATTTGTCCAAGGCCTCTAACACGTCCATGAGATATGCCGACCTTCTTCAAGTACAATTCAGACATGTCGGGTATAGATGGGGTCTGGGTTGAACCATCCTCTGAAGTATGATCATCTGACGGTTCACTTGAGAGATTGGTCAACTCCTCATGTACCTGGTCATATATGTGCATATTTAAAAGTGGGTTAATACATTTTCAAGTACAATTAAATATATATTATGTTTAATGTTATATGTATATATATATGTACACACTTACAAGAATATCACCCATATAACCATATATGTATGTGTCATTGTCGTAACGGTGGTAATATTCTACTATCTCCCAGTCATAGGCAGGGCGTACATCTTCTGCTCCTGTATTTTGAATTGAAGACACATACATACAAATAAAACAAAAAATTAACTCAAATTAATTATAATTGACCACAAATACATACAATGCGCCGTACGACCTCTGCTGCTCCACAAGCTCCACCTTTATGAGTACCATAGCCAGTACCCGGACCTCCGGGGTCGGAGAAGCGGTTCTTACGACACTACTCGCACTTCTTAACTGTGGAATGATCGTTCCAGTGACGAACTAAGTCGTTCCAAACATTGACATCCCACCTCGGCTTCTTCTTCTTCTGCTCCCACATTTTCTTGCAGGTTGATAACATGCCACTGTACCGATTTGCTGCTCTTTCAAGAAAGAGCTGGTACACCTGTTCAGAAGATGTGGTATCAGGGTCCCACGTAACCTCGGTCTGCCAAAAAAAATTAATGAATTAATATAACAAAATGTTAATGTAAAGTTATTTTATACATTATTAATTAATTATACCTGGAATGTCTCCCACCACCGTTGAATCGTACTGGGTGATACCTTGGCAAAGGTGTGTGCACCAACCTCCATATTCTTGTACATAATATGTCTGATCATCCTCGAGATTAAATTTGAAGGCATCAACTTGTTACACGTAATTTATAATAATGAAAAATTATTAATAAACATTTTATACATACTCTTGTTGGTCCTGAAAGGAGTAGATAACAAGTGTATGGGGGGGGGGGGAATACACTTGTATGCAATTCTTTTTGAACTTTGATCAAACCAGAACTCAGCAAGGTTGTCTTGGACAACTCTGCTGAAGGTGATTAACTCTTCTAAGATAATCAATCCACTAAGTACTATTGAGTACTTAGTTGAATAACTATCTAGGGGAGTTATATGTGCGGAATAGTGGTTGGCCCTTTAAGCTTAGACTCCTTTAATTTCTGAAATCACTTAGTCAATGTAAAACAGTCCAGTTAAGCTTCAGGGAAGTTGTCCAAAACAGTTTTGCACAGTCTTTGAATGTGTATCTTTGAAAGATCAGTTTTGTGTGCAGTGTTGAGTGAATGTAAGTACTTGTAAAGTAAATCAACACAAGAGTTTATAGTGGTTCAGAGACTCAAGCTCCTACATCCACTTTCCCTGATTTAACAGGATAATTCCTTCACTCTTGGAATTAACTTGTTTTATAGTGCCAAGGTGCACTTGATCAAGAACACCACTCCTTGGTGAATTGATCCCTAGGATGTCTAGAGTCCTAGTACCCTCTTCTCAACTCAGAACTGAACTGTTCTTCTCTCAACAGTCAGCTCCTACCACTTCTACTACTACAACCTTCTCACTTTCACTCTTGAAAGGTGTAAGGGTTGAAGTAAGGTTCCAACTAATGAGATATCCTTTACAATGAAGATCAGTGTATAAGGATAGGATATCTCTCTAAGCTTGTGTATGGGTATACAATGAAATTCAGCTTAGATGAAGTGTTTGAAGACTAAGATAGTCTTTGAAAGCTTTGAAAGCACTCTAGCTTGTAAGAACTTTGAGCTTAGTTGGATTGTGTTGAGGTGCTGGTTGAGGTGCTTTCAAATGGTCTTCACACTTCTGTATTTATAGACAAAATGGAGGATTTGCCCGTTGGAGAGGCAGCCCCAAATTGCTATAAATGTCTTCCTTGAGTTCTTCAAACTGGAAGACAGATTCTTGATAGTGACATGTCCTCATTTGGGTAATAAACGGCTGTAACAGTTTTGTCTTCATTCTGCAGCACTTTTCCCAATGTTTGACTTCTTGTTAGGACTTGGACATGGCTTCTGAAGGTTGATCCAATGATAGGACAACATTCCTTATCATCTGGACAACTCTCCTTATCACTATCAGCAGTTTTGCTTTTCAGCATGGTTGGCTTGCTCTTCTTCAGATGACTTGGCTCTTTCCCTTTATTTCTCTTGTGTATGGTCTTAGCTCATTCCTTTGAGGACCTTTAGGGACTGGTTGTCTCAATCTCTTCAGCATAGTTGATCTTAGGCTTTCAGAGCACTTGATCTTGGTCAATTTAGCTGAAACAACTCCTCTGGACAACTCTCCTGATCAGCATGATTGGTCTTTTTGCATCAGAGCACTTTATACTTTAGAGTTGGCTTATCTGGACAACTCTCCTGACCTTTGAGTAGTCTTGTCCTTTTGAGCTAGGTAGGTTTGTTCTTGCATATGGTTAGCTTCTTTGGACAACTCTCCTGATCAGAGCTTTAAGAATATTTTCTCTGGACAACTCTCCTGATAAGAGCATCTTAGATTTCATAGAGTGTCCTTACTCTTTGTTCCAGAATTTGAGCCTTGGGGAGACTTGATCTTGATCATCTTCAAAGCATAGGTTCCCCCTCAAATTGTGCATCTAATTGTCTAAGAGCTGCCTAACATTTCAGCTTCTCATCTAGCCTATAATCTATATGTTCTAACATTCTTAGAACATATTTTTCATTGACTTAGGCATGTCTCAGGGGGTTTTTGGTATTCAATCAAAACATAGCTCATTTTATTCCCAACAATTTCCCCCTTTTTGATGATGCCAAAACCTATACAACTTAAGCAAAAGTGACTTGTCTACACCTATTACATGTATCTTCAGAAGACATGACTGAGGTCAATATTCCTGAAAAGTAATGTGTTAGTGTATTCACTGTTTTTGTTGCAAGTAGGTTTTAAGATAGGCATAGAGAGATTTGAGTTCCTTGATTCAAAATAAGTTCAACTATCATTCATTCAAAAATCATTACAGGCATGTTGATAGTTGAAATTAACATATCAGAGCATGAATCAATAACACTTAAGTATATCAGAGCACTTCATTACAATAATTCAAAATGATATTTTCAGCATTAGAGCACAGAACTTGTATCAGAGCAATCTTTAACAGATCAGAGCAACCAGATTAACACATCAGCAAACTTGACCATATTTCAGCATAGTTGATCATTCAAGTAAGGTCAGAAGACTTAGCCATTTCAAAGATCATCCTCAGGAGGTGGCAGCATTCCATACTGTGCCCACACTCTTCTTTTTAGTGCCATGGCTTCTTGGTTGGTTCCCTTAGGTCCAAGAACCATCTTGTTCAGCTTAAGGATCTCAGTGAATTCCCTCAGAATTCTTGCTTGGTCAATCCATCCTTCAAGCTTTGGAGGCATGTATATGATTGGCTTGGGAGCTGTGAGTTCAAATCTTGCAATGTCAGCAGCTGCAAGTAGTTGTTGATACAACTCTCTGTAGTATTCTAGCATGAACTCAGTGAAGGCAGAGTTTGCATCTCCTCCATTCCATCTGTCAATGACATAAAAGTCATAGACAAACTCCCTTTTGGCTTCTTCCCATGTGTCATTCAGTTGAATTGGCACCCATTTATCCAAGTGTGGATATTTGGTGTCCATTGGGATTAGAAGCTGAGGCTTCATCTTGCTGTAAGTTGCTCTTCTCCTTCTTGGTTTCTGAAAGTTTGCTCTCCTTTCATCTCTTGCTCTGTTGGCTTCTTCCATCAGATCAATTTTCTCATGGGCCCTCATCATGGCCAGTTTCTGTTGTGT
Source organism: Galeopsis tetrahit (assembly GCA_963675135.1). NCBI lineage: Eukaryota > Viridiplantae > Streptophyta > Magnoliopsida > Lamiales > Lamiaceae > Galeopsis > Galeopsis tetrahit. Next base: position 64,977,115 of record OY776120.1, on the reverse strand, counting down.
TTCAGGGTCTTTGCCATACCCTTCATGAAACAGCTTTGATGGATCATGGGCTAGAACAGTTGTCTTCTTCTTAGGTTCAGATCCAAATCCTTCAACAAATAACTCTTCAGTCTCTTCAGTTGATTTGGCACCTTCAGCAGTTTTTCCAGATTCAGAAGATTTGTCCTCTTCAGCAGTTTTGGCTTTCTTTGATGTAGGCTCATCCTCATCAATTCTGAATCCAGGTGGAAGATCAAGGCTGCTAGGAAAGTCAGTGAATTTCTCAATTTGTCTCTTCTTTCCTTGGGCCTTCTTGATTTTTCCTCTGGTTTGGACACCTTCAGCATCTTTGTCCAAACCTGACACTTCACCACCTGGTCTTTGCTGTTTCCTTGCCCTTTCTTCTTGAGCTGAGGCCATTGAGTTCTTCAATGCCAATGCTAACTGCTCCTCTTCATCCAAATCTTCCAAGTTCAGCATTTCTGGCTCTTTTCCCTTTCCTTCAGGGACTTTGTCTTTCCCTTTCACTGGACTCCCAATCACCAAGGCACCTTTTGCTCTAGCTCTTTCCCTTTCCCCCTTTTTGGCAACATCAAAGCACTGGGGCTTGAGGTCACTCATTGTTGAGGCCATCAGGGATTGGGCCTGGTTTAGGGACTTCATCTCTTCCAACAAATATACATTCTCATCATGTATATTCTGCATTCTATCACTGCTCAAGCTAAGGAAAGCTAGAACAGGCTTCATCTTTTGTTGGACAACCTCTTCCATGGCTGTTTTCAGAGATGCATCCAGTTGGGTTTTTAAGAGCTCAGTGAGGTTGGCCACTGCACCTTCAGCAATGTTGGCCAACACTTCTTGGGAAAATTTTTCTGAGGCAGCTTTGACCATAGCTAGCCTTTGCTCTTCAGCTCTTTTCTTTTGTAGTGCTGTCTTCTTTCCAAGAGCTTGCTTGACAGTGAGCCTGAGAGCTTTGACATTTGCATTGTGATTATCTCTCAGCAGCTTCTGTTCTTTCTTGACCTCCTCTGAGATGGCTTCCATGGTAGATTTGGCACTTTGAACTTCAGTGGAGATGGTTTGAAGACCAGATTCCACACCACTGATTCTTGCCTCAAGGGTTGGTAGCACAACATCTTCAGAGCCAGTGAGCCTCATTTCTACAGATGCTAGAGTCCTTCCTTGCTCATTCAATGCTCCTGAGGTTTCAGCATGAGCAGATTGGACTTGATGAGCCAAGGAGTCCAACTTCTCTGATTGCATGCCAAGTAAGGCTTGAGCTGAGCCTGTATCAACTTGGATAGGTGCATCTGTGAGGAACTCATCTGCAAAAATTTGATCAAGAGAAATACCTGCAACATCAGATAAATCAAACAAGTTAGGAAATAAACACTCATCACCCTCAATTTCTTTTACATAAGACTCTGATACATCAGCAGTCTTCTTCTCATTTTCAACTTGTTCTTTTCTCCCTTCTGTAATAATGTTCTCACTCAAGGAATCAGGCCTCCTTTCATCAAGGGATTCCTGAAGTTCAGATTTGACTTCAAGAATAACCTGTCCTTCCTCACTTATTCCACCCTCATATGTTGGTACACTCACTATCTTAGTGATGACTACCTCTCTTTCATCCATAACTCCCTTTGATTTTTCAACTATGCTCTCCTTTTCAACTCCTTCTCCTAATCCTGCAGCATCTCCACCTTCAACAAGGTTCAAAGATGGCAGTTGTGGGGAGATCACAGTGCTTATATCAGCAGCCACTGAGTCATCCTGAATGATTAAGGGCTGATCAATGTCCAACTCTTCTGACACTGAATAGGCCTTAATCAAACTAGCCTCTAATACAGGAACCTCAACATCTTTAGGCTGTGCCTTGGGTTCAGAAGAACCTTCATTGGCAGATGTATCTTTGGTTGTGTTACCACCCTTGGTCAACACCTCTGAAGTTACAGAGCCTTTCCTATGATAGGTTTTGGGAGGATTGGAAAGTCTATCTGCTACAGAAGACTTGGGTTGAAGGGGTTCAGGGAGGTTGGCTTGAAGGGTTTCAGGAGGGTTGGGATTTGAAGGGTTTGAGGGATCATCAGGGGAATCATCATCATTAGAGCCACTGTCAGGGTGACTGATTCCCTTGGCTTTTCTTTCTTTCTCCTCTTCAATCTTATCAGCTACCAACTTTGCAAAAATCTCCTCATCTATGAGGAATCTTGTCTTTGAAACTCCAGCAAAGTGTAGCAATCTGTTCTCCTCTATCTGCCACCAGTTTGCACCCTTATCTTGGATGACTTGTGATATCTCCATCAAGGATTTGTCTTTCACATCAACAAGCATCCTTAAATCTTGAAAGGCCTTCTGAATTCTTGGAAATTCAGCAAGTTGTGGATACAAACTGTCCACAGTAGCCTTGGCTCCTCCTCTGAGCATACTTTCATAGGTATACTCCTCCTCATCTCCACTTGAATGGGGACTTTGGGTTATAGGGGAGTTGGCTCTGGGTTCTCCTATCAAAGCTTCAGGCAGATTAAGTTCAGGGATGTTGGCTTCAGAAGGGTTGGGTGCAGTAGAAGGATCTTCAGTTGCTTTTGAGAGCAATGGGTCTGAAGGGGCTTTACTCAAGGGGGTTGGCTCATTGAGTGCATGCTCTAAGAGTTTTGAATAATTCAGCATGGATGAGTCAAGGGGAGACAGGAGTCTTGTCTCATCTACTGCTAAGTCAGCAAGCACATCTATGCCACTTCTTTGCACATTTCCTTCAGGAGAATATCTCTTAGTGAGATTTACAGGGGTAATGGGTTGGTTGGAAGGGGTGACATGGGTTTCAGGGGAGTTGGGCTCAAGATACTGAATTTCAGGGAGTTTGGCCTCTATGGGTTGACCTTCAGGGACTTTGGATTCTGGAGTTCCAGAACCAGATGAATTGGTCCTTGACATGGATTTGGCCCTGCTTTCAGCTCTGCTCTCCCTTAGAGCCAATTGAAGAGACCTCTCTTCTTGCAGCTCCAACACCTTTTCAGTAGGTTTGGCCCTGCTCTTGCTGGCCCTGCTACTTCCACTTCCTTCCTTCTCAGGGACAACTTCCCTGATTCTCTTATCACCCTTAGACTTTTGTCTAGTCTCATTGTACTTTTGCCTGAGTTCTTCTGAATGATCAGATGGCACTTGTACACCTTCTCTAGCAACTTCTTCAATCTCAGCTGAAGCATCTGAATTCTCTTCTGAGATTCTCTGAGACATTTTCCTTGTCTTGACAGCCCTGGCCTTTGTTCTCTTTTTCATCTTAGGCTTCTCTTCCTCCTGTTCTTCAGCAGGCTTGGCCAATAGCATCCTTCTTTTCTCAGTTTTCTTACTGAGCTTTCTGAACAGGATCTTTTGGGCTGGGAGGGGCTTTGCAAAGGTCTACATCTGGGAATAGTGGGAAAACCTCTCAATCAACAAGCTTGCCCTGGTGCAATACTTGATTTTCCCTTCTAGCACCACCTTGTTGTGGGCTTTCACCTTAAATTTAGCCTTCTCCTTCATCATCTCAGACATGATGAAGGTCCTCCAATCAAACTTGATGCCCTTATCACTGGCATCAATAATGGCAGCCATGATTCTGATCCTTGGCTGGCTGACCTGCTCTAGGCTTCCAGTGTTGCTTAGGAGGCTCTTTGCAACTACCTCAAAAAGATTTAGAAACTCTGGCTTGAGAGTTTTCTTGTTTTGAGTTGAGGAGAGAGGGCCTGGAACTAATAACCACTCTTGGGCTATTTCCTCTTCATGTCCAGTGCCATATACTTCTGGATTCCTACCCTCATGAGGCAATCCAAAGGCTCCTTCCAGATCCTCTGAGGAGAATCTAACTCTATGGAATCTCTCCTCTTCCTCTCCTTCAGCTGTGTAGGATAGCCTGGTTGATACTTCACCATCTTCAGGCTTGCCTCTCCACTTGAGGAAGGCAAAGAATTCTGCCATATAGCTTTCCAGGCAAGAGCTTGGTCTTTCTTCCAAGAACTTTTGGAGACCAGCCCTTCTCAACCATTTCAGGGTTGGAGTAACCTCAGGATCTTCACTTTCAAAAGAGATAATTGGCTCGAAGTGAAGATTGTTCTTGTTGCTTAGATAGCCAAAATCTAGGTCTAGATCTTTGTTGGAGAAATCTACAAGCATCTCAGGTCTAATCTTGGGGGCCATTGAAAATTGCAGAAAAAGGTTTGATGAAGAATGAGAGAGTTTGAAGAACTTTTGAGTTAGGGTTTCGAATACTTGGGGAAGAAGTGTTTGTGGATATCTTAAGACTTGTGAATATTCTAAAAAGAATGTTTGTCAATGAGTTGGTAAGGTCTTGATACAATTCAAAGGTGAGCAAAAATGGAAATCCAAAATGGACGTCTAGGATTGATTTCAGGGGAGTTGTCCATTTTTGATCCAATGGTCAAAAACCAATGTAACAGTGAAATAACTGTTTTATTCAAAACGTGGGTGGTTTTAAATGTTTGTTTAAGGCTGGGGATTTTTCGAGATAGATCATGTCCCAAAAAGTTTAATGCAAACAAGAGTTAAATCTTGGCATTTAATGCATGGAAAGTGACCTTTTGGGTGGGAGACAAATTAAATCCCAAAAAGGTGAAAACTGTATTTCAATGGGACAGATTTCGAAATAGGTTTTGATCACCAAAAATAGGTGCTTATCATACCAAGATTTGGTTTGATAGCTAGGACAACTTATCTGACCCTACATGGACAAGTGTCCTGAAGAACTGTGGACAAGTGTCCTGAAGAAGTAAGGTCATGTTTCTGAATTTCAGTAGACTTGACCAAGTCTGCTGAAGCTTGAGTTTGTTTCCCCCTTAATCAATGAGCTTCTTTGGACTTATTTGTCCAACTTCCCTGGATCAAGTAATCCCAACTCTGCTGATAGCTCCAGAAATCTTGCCTCTGCAAGTGGCTTGGTTAATATATCAGCTTTTTGATGGTCTGTGTGAATTTTCACTAGCTTGATATCCTTCTTCTCCACATGATCTCTAATGAAGTGGTGCTTGATGTCCACATGCTTGCATCTTGTGTGCAAGACAGGATTTTGTGATATAGCAATGGCACTATTGTTATCACAGAAAATTGGCACTTCAGTAGAGTTGACTTTGTAGTCTCTGAGTTGTTGTCTTAGCCAAAGAATTTGAGCACAACAACTTCCAGCAGCAACATATTCAGCTTCAGTGGTGGAAGTGGCCACTGTGTTCTGCTTCTTGGAGAACCATGAAATAAGCTTGTTGCCCAAGAATTGACAAGTCCCTGAAGTGGACTTTCTGTCAATCCTACATCCTCCATAATCAGCATCTGAGTAGCCAGTTAGCTCAATATTGTCATCAGCAGGGTACCAAAGGCCTAGATTCTCAGTGCCTTTGAGATACCTCAAAATCCTCTTTGCAGCCTCAAGGTGGCTTTTCTTAGGATTTGCTTGAAATCTTGCACAAACACCTACTGCAAAGGTGATATCAGGTCTGCTGGCAGTGAGATAGAGGAGTGAACCAATTATTCCTCTATACTCAGTAGAGTTGGTTGGAATACCACTCTCATCAGGATCCATCTTCCAATTTGTGTTCATAGGGATCCTTACTGGCTTGCTGGTTATACACCCAAACTTTTTGATCATTTCTCTTGTGTACTTAGCTTGGTTGATGAAGGTTCCTTCTTTAGATTGCTTGACTTGTAGACCCAAAAAGAAGTTCATCAACCCTATCATGGACATCTCAAACTTGCTTTGCATGAGCTTGGAGAATTTCTCACATAGCTTCTCATTAGGGGATCCAAAAATTATGTCATCCACATAAATTTGGACAAGCAAGATGTCCTCTCCTTCAGATATTCTGAAGAGAGTTCTGTCCACAGTTCCCTTGGTGAATCCATGATCCAAGAGGAATTGTGACAGTGTATCATACCAAGCCCTAGGGGCTTGTTTGAGTCCATATAGAGCTTTCTTGAGTCTGTAAACTTGGTTTCCAATTTCAAACCCTGGTGGTTGCTCCACATAGACTTCTTCTTTCAAGACTCCATTCAGAAAGGCACTCTTGACATCCATTTGGTATACTTTGAACCTCTTGTGGGCTGCATAGGCTAGAAAGAGCCTTATTGCTTCTAGCCTTGCCACAGGTGCAAATGTCTCATCATAGTCAATGCCTTCATGTTGGAAATACCCTTTTGCCACTAGTCTTGCTTTGTTTCTGACAATCACATCATTTTCATTTTTCTTGTTCTTGAACACCCACTTTGTTCCAATAACATTTTGATGTGAGGGTCTGTCCACCAGCTCCCATACTTCATTTCTGGTGAATTGGTTCAGTTCTTCCTGCATGGCTGTGATCCAATTGGCATCTTGAAGTGCTTCCTCAATATCTTTTGGTTCCTGTTCTGACAAGAAACAACATAACATAGCACTTTCACCATGAAACTTTCTGGTTCTGACTCCTATACTTGGATCACCAAGTATCAGGTCAGTAGGATGGTCAGATAACCAGGTCCTTCTTTTCCTGATCTCTTCAGTAGAGTTGTCCTCTACTGAAGGTGAGTCATTTTGATCATAGAATTCAGGATAATTTAATGCAGGATCTAATTCAGGATCATAATCAGGGGTGTTGTCCTCAATGTCAGGGACATTGGCATTTTCAACATTTTGAGTTCCCCCTTGATTATTTGACCCATTAACTACCTCAGCAGGAGCTGCTTCTTCATTGGTAGTTGTTACCTGGATGTGAACTGGGATTGCATCATTCAGTTCATCATTTCCATCAGTGGGATTTGTCTCAGGAAGGTTGCCTTCAGGATGGTTGTCCAATGTTGTATGTTCAGGTAGGTTGATTGGGACAATTTCTATGAGTTCAGTGTCTTTGTCTTTTAGGCTTAATCTGGTTGTCCTCTGTGTGATTTCTTCAGGTTCCAACTGATCATTCCTGATCTCAAAGATAGATTCATCAAACACAACATGAGGTGTTTCTTCCACTATAAGGGATTTCTTGTTGTAGACTCTGAAAGCTCTACTGATTTGAGAGTATCCAAGAAATACTCCCTCATCAGCTTTGCTGTCAAAGGCTTTCAACTGTTCTTTCCCATTATTGTGAATGAAACATTTACAACCAAATATATGAAAGTATGACACTTTAGGCATTCTTCCTTTCCAGAGTTCATAGGGGGTTTTGCCTTGCCCCTTAGTGATCAAACATCTATTTTGAGTATGGCATGCAGTGTTTATAGCTTCAGCCCAAAACCTCTTAGGTAGATTTGAGTCAGCAATTAGAGTTCTAGCAGCTTCTTTTAAGGTTCTATTCCTTCTTTCTGCAACTCCATTTTGTTGGGGAGTTCTAGCTGCTGAGGTTTCATGAGCTATTCCATTTGATGTGCAGTACTCATTGATGTATGAATTAATGAACTCAGTGCCTTTATCAGATCTTATCTTGATAATACTAAGGCTTTTCTCATTTGACAATCTCTTGAGAAGTTCAGGTAGTTTGACTTGTGTTTCCTTCTTATTAAGGAGAAATACTACCCATGTGAACCTAGAGAAGTCATCTACTACCACTAATGTGTATTTTCTACCATTTATGCTTGAAGGGGTGATTGGTCCAAATAGATCCATATGTAGAAGTTCAAGTACCCTTTCAGTGGAGATGACTGGTTTTCCTTTGAATGAGGCTTTAATCTGTTTTCCTTCTTGACATGGTTTACACACATGTTCCTTAATGAAAACCTCATTAGGTAGTCCTTTAACTAATGCATTTCTAGCAAGTTTATTCATAGATTTGAAGTTCAGGTGGTTTAGCCTCTTGTGCCATAGCCAACTTTGTTCACTAGAACTTTTAGCAATAAAACATGCAGCATCAGTAGACTTGTCCCAGTCTGCAAAATACACATTTCCCTTCCTAGTTCCAGTCAATAGGGTTTGTTGAGTTTTATCTTTAATTAGACACTTTCCACTTGAGAACTCAACATTAAAATCTTTATCACAGAATTGACTGATACTCAGGAGATTATATTTGAGACCAGCTACATAAGATACATTGGTTACTTTGATGTTACCAATCATCAAAGTACCATAACCTTTTGTTGTTGCTTGTGAGCTGTCTCCAAAGGTGACATTTGGGCCTTCTTTTTCAATAAAATCAGAGAGGAGTTCCTTGTTTCCAGTCATGTGCCTTGAGCATCCACTGTCAAGGTACCATGCTGTCTTTTTGTTCATGCTCCTCTTCTTGTGGCCCACTGGTACCTGCAATTAGATAGGTTTAGGTACCCTTTGAGTTTTGGGTCCTGAGAGGTTAGCTGTACCTTTGGGAACCCAAACTTGCCTAATAACCCTGATTGATTCAAGGTGGCTAAGTTGATTTCCTAGTGCATCAATATACATTGTCTTTCCCTTAAATGCCTTTTGGAAAGTATGTGTGAATGTGTTAACTCTGTAAGTTTCAGAGGAGTTGACCACTCTTCTGAACTTATGAGTTCTTTGTGCAGCTTGATGAAATCTTTGAGGAAAAGCCTTTTTATGACCATTACCCTTTGGCATGAAGGGTTTTGGTTGTCTCATTTTATTCTGCCTTAAAGGATGGTTTTCTTTAGGTCTATTCAGCTGAGGCTTTCTCAGATGAGTTGGCCTAGGCTGATTATACCTTGGATAATTCCTCTGAACATTGTTCAGGAGAGTTGCCCTTCCATTGGGTCTACTCTGCTGACCAATATTCCTCTTGTGCTCAGGAGCTTTGGCCATTTCCTTAGGTTTTGGCCTATTCTCCTGAATCACTTGAGTAGGCATTTCATTCAATTTGCCCTTTCCTTTGTTCAGTGGCTGAATTACTTCATTTTCAGCTTGTTGTGCCACTGACTTAACAAAGATTCTCTTAGTGTTACTTGTAGATGCAACACTAAGACAAGGTGAAGATTCAAATGGATCAAAACCTAATCCACTTCTTTGAGCCATAGGTCTTTGATAACTTTGAATTTCCTCTATTGCTCTAGAGGATTTGTTCAAAGCAGACATCTTTAATTTCAGGCTCTCTTCACTTGATTTAAGAATATCATACTCATGTGAGAGATTTTCAAATTTGGCATTTAGAATTTTAAGTTCAAATTCTTTTCTTTTCTGAGAGAGAAGTTGATCATCAATCTCCTTTTGTTGGTCAACTATCCTGAGATTTGCTTCCTCAAGCTTTCTCAAGACTTGTTGATACAACTCAGTAGACTTGACATCAACAGCTACCTCAGAGTTCTTGGTGAGTTCAGTAGCTAGTCTTTCATTTTCTCTCACACAATTGTCATGAAATTCTTGTAATCTAGCGAAATCTTCCATCAACTTTCCCAAGGAAAGTTTCAGGTTAACCTCACTAGTGTTTTGTGAGATAAATGATGGTGAACTAGAAGTAGAGGATACCTCATCATCCTCAAGAGCCATGTTGCAGACATCATCATCATCATCACTGTTGGAGAACAATCCATCAGAAGAGTTGAAACTATCAGCACTATCAGATTCTTCACCAGCCATCATGGCTTTTCTATTGGTGAATTTTCTGTCTCTTTTTGCTTGTCTTTCTCTTCTTTCTTTAGAGCTTAGTTCAGGGCAGTCATATTGGAAGTGCCCTTTCTTTTTGCAGTTGTAACACAGATCTTCATCATCATCCTTCTTGGATTCATCTCTTCTCTTAGATGATGAGGGTTCAGCTCTACTGGATCTTCTCCTATCAGAGGACTTGTCCTCTGATCTTCTCTCTTCAGGCTTTTTGTCCTCAGCCTGATCTTCAGGGGAATTGTATCTTCTCCTGAATTTGTTATCTTGGTAGAATTTCTTGTATCTACCAAACCTTGTGTTGAGCTTGTCAAACCTTCTAGCCATCAAGGCTAGTTCTTCCTTCATTTCAGTCTTAGAGACTGACTTTGATGATCTGGGAGTGGGCTGCATTTCTGGTTCAGCAACTTTGGCTTTGAATGCCACTCCCTTAGTAGGATTTGAAGGTTCCTCAACAGGCTTTCTTCTATTGAGGTCAAACTCATAGGCTTTAAGTTCTGAGAATATTTGTTGCATGGGCATAGTGGAGAGATCTTTGGTATTCTGCATCATTACAGCATAGACATCCCACTTTTGAGTGAGACTCCTTAGGATTTTCAGTCCAACCTCTCTCTTGGTGTAGACCTTGCCCAGTGAATTAATCTCATTCATCACATCAGTGAATCTACCAGCAAATTTGTCAATGGACTCATCAGTCTCCATTGAGAATTGTTCAAACTTCTGCACAGCAACTTGGAGCTTGTTCTCCTTGATTTTTTCAGTGCCCTCACACATTTCAGCAAGGGTATCCCAAATTTCTTTAGCTGTGGTGCAGTGGTAGACTCTACCCATAACTGCATCTGGAATTTTTTGATAGAGGGTGTTCATGGCAAGATAATTCAAATTATCTTTCCTCTTTTCATCAGCAGTGAAGTCATCCTCATCTTTGGGAATCAATTCCCTTATATCTGCTCTTTGCTCATCTGTCAATCTGGGGTTAGTTTGAGTAAACACAAAAGGTCCTCTTGTGATTACTCTAAGCATATCAGTATGAAGAGATGCAAGATGAGCCCTCATTCTAATTTTCCAGAAATCATAATTGTCTATTGAAAACATGGGCAGTTTGTGATGAGAAATATGATTGACTGGATTTGTGGCCATGTTGTCTAATCCTTGAACAGCAGGTGGAGGAACAGCATTGTTGTTGGCCATAACTCAATAAGAATCAATCAATCAACAAGTAATGGGTTTCAGATAGAGATCAGTTCAGTGACCACACCAATATGTGAGTTTTGAAAATCAAGATGGATTTTCAGAAGCAGTGGTCTTTGAACCCCTGCTCTGATACCACTTGTTGGTCCTGAAAGGAGTAGATAACAAGTGTATGGGGGGGGGGGGAATACACTTGTATGCAATTCTTTTTGAACTTTGATCAAACCAGAACTCAGCAAGGTTGTCTTGGACAACTCTGCTGAAGGTGATTAACTCTTCTAAGATAATCAATCCACTAAGTACTATTGAGTACTTAGTTGAATAACTATCTAGGGGAGTTATATGTGCGGAATAGTGGTTGGCCCTTTAAGTTTAGACTCCTTTAATTTCTGAAATCACTTAGTCAATGTAAAACAGTCCAGTTAAGCTTCAGGGAAGTTGTCCAAAACAGTTTTGCACAGTCTTTGAATGTGTATCTTTGAAAGATCAGTTTTGTGTGCAGTGTTGAGTGAATGTAAGTACTTGTAAAGTAAATCAACACAAGAGTTTATAGTGGTTCAGAGACTCAAGCTCCTACATCCACTTTCCCTGATTTAACAGGATAATTCCTTCACTCTTGGAATTAACTTGTTTTATAGTGCCAAGGTGCACTTGATCAAGAACACCACTCCTTGGTGAATTGATCCCTAGGATGTCTAGAGTCCTAGTACCCTCTTCTCAACTCAGAACTGAACTGTTCTTCTCTCAACAGTCAGCTCCTACCACTTCTACTACTACAACCTTCTCACTTTCACTCTTGAAAGGTGTAAGGGTTGAAGTAAGGTTCCAACTAATGAGATATCCTTTACAATGAAGATCAGTGTATAAGGATAGGATATCTCTCTAAGCTTGTGTATGGGTATACAATGAAATTCAGCTTAGATGAAGTGTTTGAAGACTAAGATAGTCTTTGAAAGCTTTGAAAGCACTCTAGCTTGTAAGAACTTTGAGCTTAGTTGGATTGTGTTGAGGTGCTGGTTGAGGTGCTTTCAAATGGTCTTCACACTTCTGTATTTATAGACAAAATGGAGGATTTGCCCGTTGGAGAGGCAGCCCCAAATTGCTATAAATGTCTTCCTTGAGTTCTTCAAACTGGAAGACAGATTCTTGATAGTGACATGTCCTCATTTGGGTAATAAACGGCTGTAACAGTTTTGTCTTCATTCTGCAGCACTTTTCCCAATGTTTGACTTCTTGTTAGGACTTGGACATGGCTTCTGAAGGTTGATCCAATGATAGGACAACATTCCTTATCATCTGGACAACTCTCCTTATCACTATCAGCAGTTTTGCTTTTCAGCATGGTTGGCTTGCTCTTCTTCAGATGACTTGGCTCTTTCCCTTTATTTCTCTTGTGTATGGTCTTAGCTCATTCCTTTGAGGACCTTTAGGGACTGGTTGTCTCAATCTCTTCAGCATAGTTGATCTTAGGCTTTCAGAGCACTTGATCTTGGTCAATTTAGCTGAAACAACTCCTCTGGACAACTCTCCTGATCAGCATGATTGGTCTTTTTGCATCAGAGCACTTTATACTTTAGAGTTGGCTTATCTGGACAACTCTCCTGACCTTTGAGTAGTCTTGTCCTTTTGAGCTAGGTAGGTTTGTTCTTGCATATGGTTAGCTTCTTTGGACAACTCTCCTGATCAGAGCTTTAAGAATATTTTCTCTGGACAACTCTCCTGATAAGAGCATCTTAGATTTCATAGAGTGTCCTTACTCTTTGTTCCAGAATTTGAGCCTTGGGGAGACTTGATCTTGATCATCTTCAAAGCATAGGTTCCCCCTCAAATTGTGCATCTAATTGTCTAAGAGCTGCCTAACATTTCAGCTTCTCATCTAGCCTATAATCTATATGTTCTAACATTCTTAGAACATATTTTTCATTGACTTAGGCATGTCTCAGGGGGTTTTTGGTATTCAATCAAAACATAGCTCATTTTATTCCCAACACATACGTCTGATGAAAATTAATAAACATATTGTATATACATATATTATACTTACGTCCCAAGGTAGATCCACAGTACAATGCGACTCTCAGGTGCATCAGTCGACATGCTGGCCTGTGTCCCGACAGACGAAGGTCCGACTGGCTCCTGTGTCGGTGGAGGGGATGGTTCTTGTGCATGTGAATACATATGAAGCACCTGAGTATAATAGGGATGGGGGTTCATTTCGGGCATCTGGGGCATCTGCAATATCCTGGCCATATTGGGCAAATAAAAACCCTGTGGTATGGGCACAGACGGTGTCTCATCCACTGACTCTCCTCTACCTCTACCTCGCCCCTGTCTAGAAGAACCCTGTCCAGAAGAACCCTGTCTATGACCCTGCCCACGACCCTGTCCACTCATCTGTCAAAATGAACATTAAAACATTATTAAAGTTGAATTAAATATCAATAATTAAATAAACATTGTAACAATTAAAATAGCATATATGAACATTTTGTAACGATTAACACTAGAATATAAGGAATTAATATCTTATAAAATTAATGTTAGATAACATTGTTGTTATAATTAACAACGTCATTCATCTTCATCTTCATCTTCTTCTTCGTCTTCTTCTCCGTCTTCTACTCCATCTTCTTCTTCTTCATCTTCTTCATATTTTTCCACTTCCATCAGTGTACCGGTGTCATCAGTTAACATGACAGGATCATCATCTACTTACACAATCATTTGAGTCTCTATGTTATCCTCTTGCCACGGGCAGTATCTTTTACATCCACCAAGTATCTCGGTTTAACTTTGCAGACAGTTATCCAATCAGTACGGGGTCCAGGGTACGGACAATAGTAGACTTGTGTGGATTGACTTGCTAGTACGAATGGATCGTACGGGCCGTAAGATCGCCTCTGATGAAGTTCCACAAGCTTTTAGTTAGGATGAACTTTTATCCCATTGTTTGAGGGATCAAACCACTGACACTTGAACAAAACCACTTTCTTCTCGTGGTACCCCTGATAGTCCAATTCGACTACTTCCTCGAGTTTCCCGTAGAAATTTTCCTCATCCGCATCATAGTTTTTTCCCTTGATACAAACCCCAATGTTTGATGTTGCTCTAGATGCACCATAAGCCATAGTGTGAAAATTTTACCTGTTCACGTAATACCCTGAGTACGTAAGAACTTGACCAGACGGACCAGCAGAAAGATCGTATAAAAACCTATTCTCGACGCGATTCATCTTCACCTATATATATAAGCCAAATTAATGTGAGAATTTCTATAACTTAACAATTTACATAGATCGTTATTTTAAGATAACTTACAATTTCTTCAAACCACGACGCAAATCCATTTTGTAGCCTAACATCTGATTTAGCTGCCGAGAGATTTGGTTGAACAACTTGAAGTTGCTGCATGAATAGCCTACGTACGATATAGGATTAATAAGACATGTCAAAACTAAGTATGAATAGCCTACGTACGATATAGGATTAATAAGACATGTCAAAACTAAGTATGAATAGCCTACGTACGATATAAGATTAAAAAATATTTTGGTCAGATTGACTTACTAAACATACGGTTGCACCTCATCACAATTCAACAACACGTACGTATGAGCAACTTTCTTCTCCTCGTCTAAAATCCATCTCTTCTTAGGCTTTCCAAATCGTTTGACAAGCGCCTTAAATATGGAAAAAGTACCCTCGACATACTGTTGTACTTCGCCACGACCATCATAATTACGAGGTACATTGTGTATCCTTATCGTAACATGGTCCTCGAAATAATGAGAATAAAACATTGACGTCTCTTTAGTTAAATATGCATTTGCAATCGAAGCTTCAACACATGCTTTGTTACCCACGCTTAATTTCAAGGTGCGAAGATACTTGATTAAATTTTAAGAATAGTAAGTTCAGATAATTTTAAGAATCGTATGAGAAATTAATTAAATTACCTCTTGTATGGATACATCCATCTGTATTGAATTGGACCAACAACTTTTGCTTCATATGCAAGGTGCACAGGTAGATGTTCCATAGAGTTGAAGAAGTTGGGTAGAAAGATACGTTCCAGCTTGCACAAGATTACTAGGATATCTGTTTCCAGTCGAGTCATGTTGTCCAGTGTGATGGTCGTAGAAGTCAAGTCCTTAAACAACAGACTAAGCTCAGTGATTGCTTTCCACACATTGAGCGGCAAAATATTGTAAAAAGCAATCGGTAGTAGTCTCTGCATAAACACGTGACAATCATGACTCTTCATCCCATACAATTTCAATTTCGACCAGTCAATGAAACGGGACATGTTAGACACATAGTCATCTGGAAACTTCAAATCACTTATCCATTTTGCTTCTTATCAAGAGAATAAGAAGCCTTAGGATACTTTCGTGTACGTGGACATTTCTTAAGGGAGGGACGATTTGATTAGTGTGAAAATTTCTTGAAATTCATGTATTTAATTTGTATAATTTTATAGGATTTCATGAATTATTTACATTAAATTGACTAACTACACTTGAAATGAGAAAGGTATGTGTTTTGCTATTTTTATAGGAAAAACGAGCATTTTAGAGCAAAGCACGCCTCGATAATTTTGTGAAGTCAATTGAAGGGATTAATCAAGAAAAGAAGAAATTGATTGGGCTGCAGAAAGAAAAATATATTAATGCCGCCATTTCTACAACACACTCACGTGAAGATGCAACCCATTTGTAAAGTAGTTAAAGGGGGCATTTGCAAGTTTTAGGCCCATCTTATTGGATGAGAAAAAAACCCATCAGCCAAAATTAACAATAGGCAACAAAGTAATTGGGGAGCAGTATCCAATTCAGCGCGAGGCCCATTAATTAAAGAGTTGTTATTTTCCTTGAGCAACTCTTGAGTGTCGGTTTTTGGAAATTATTGAAACAACGATTTCAAGGAGCTGGAGGTTTTTAATAGTTGATTACGCTGGGGTTCGCGTACAACACATACGCGAGAATTGGGAAACAGGGAAACTCCCATTGTGTGATTCAATTAATTGATTGATCCTATTAGCTAGCATTTTCGATTATGTTAATTGCAACGAGAGTTGGGTTTGCATGATTAAGGTGTGAGTGTGAGCCTTGATGAATTAATTGAAGTTAAATAGTAATTAGCTTAACTAAGAGAGGGTTAATTGCTTAGATCGACAACATTAGATAATCGACTAGAGGTCGTCTACGAGATTAGTGAGAGGGGGTCTCATAAGCATTAGTAACCGTGTTGAAAGTGCTTATGAGACACTATCTTAGGAGCTTATGGTATTTGATTAGATCCTATAATTGCTAATCAATGCACGTGTTCACCTATATCTTTCGAGGGGGTCTACACATATATGTGATAGTCTTTAGAATAATTCAAGACATTAGGTTTAATTATTGTGATTAGTTCGTTAATTCATTAGTGATCTCACATAAGGAAAACACCCAAAGCAATTCTTCCACTTGCACTTTCATTATTGAGAGTTAGTTTAGTTGTTTACTTAATGTTTCTTTTCTTATTGGTATTTGCCTTATCCTTATGTTTAGCTTCTATAACACCATTTCGACTTATAGTTTTGGGGCTCCACGCTCTCTCTAGGTCCTTGGAACGAAAATCTACTAGGTCGTATACTTATCATACTACAATCGAACCCATACGCTTGTGGGGATCGTATTGTTGTTTGAAAAAGTGTGCAAAATACGAACCAAGTCAATGGCGCCGCTGCCGGGGATCTAGTTGAGAGTCTTACGTGGGACTTGAAACTTGTTGAGTGGTGTTACTAGTGGCATTTTATTCTTGATATTTTGTTTTCTTTGAATTTGATACTTTGCTTTCTTGTAGGTGTGAACTTAATCGACTAGATGGATGGATATAATCAATACCCGTTTAATCATTGCTATGATCAACATGGTATGATTTATCCTCCACAACATGGAGATGTGAGCTACGATGATTGGAGGAACTTTGATCATCACTATCATATGCAACAAGTTCCCTCCTCTTATCGAGATTGGAGGAATGAAGAAGAATCACCTCCCCCTTCTCAAGGATATTATCCTTATCCTTACCCACCTCAACCACAAACATATTATCTACCACCTCCACCACATCAATACCTTACACCGCAACACCCTTATCCTCCACCTCCACATCAATACCCTCCTCCTGAACACCCATATCCATATCCATATCCATATCCTCCCCCACCACCTGAAGAGTTGTATCGTCCACCTCCTCCTCCACCTATGGAGGAACCTTGATTTGAATTCCATGGAGTTTCAGAAGGAAGTTGGTATGATAGTGGGAGCAGCTTTGAGTACGATTATCAAATGCAACAAGCTCCCTCTCATTATCAAGAGTGGGAAAGCAATGAGTTTTGGCCACATGGTAGGACTACTATCGAAAATCTCTTCATTGCACACATGAAGGAGAGAATGGATGCAAAGAGATATCCACTTGAAGACATGAGCACGAGAATGAGCTTAATGGTGATTGTCAAAAGAGATGAAGAGGAATGTCCTTTGATGGACACGAGCAACAAAGAACAAGAAGATAAAGAAGCATCCCAAGATGAGTTGGAGAACGAAATGAGCATTTCTAAACCTTTAAACTCTTCAATTTGCACTTTACTTGATATTGATGCTTCTATTGATTTCATTTTGCCTCTTAATCACTTTGATCTTAAGAAAGAAGTTGAGAAGAGTTTGGGCATCCTTGGGAAAAAGGGAGAGCAATGGAAGAAGACGATGTGGAAGGAGCAAGATGAACATTCATCGATGAAAGTATGGAAGAAACATGTGGATGATTGGTCTTCCATTCATAAGAGCCTTCTTGAGTTTGAAGCTCAAATGTTGAAATACAATGGGAAGAAGGATCGATATCCATGGCCTTTCCGATGAGTTCTTTTATTTCCGTCCGGCTTGAAGACATTAAACTTAACGCTAAATGGGAGGCAACCCATTCTTTATTGCTTTCTTTTATTTTTAGATTTGTAGATTGTTTGATCTTTTGTTTAGTTTTTGTTTTGTAGGTTGAGTGTTGTGTTGGTGGTCAAGGATGAGAGATATGCATGGTGGAGCTCAAGGGTAGTGGTGCTTTGGTGCTAAAGGTCCAAGGGACAATTGGTAACGATAGCTTGCTTCTTTGGTGAGCTTTGTTGGTGGTAAAATTCTAAGGTAACACACTCATTCTCAAACTTTGCATTCAACTAGATAGTTTCATTTAAGTTTGGGGGGAGATTTCGTGTGTTTATCTTCATTTTTATTGCACCATTTGTCCTACTATATTGTGTAGCTTTGTTGGATGAGATTTATTGTTGATTGTTGGTGTTTGAGACATAATTGGTGGTGATTGTTGGTTTTTGAAGTTTGGTTGAGCTTGTTGGTATTGATTGATGCTTGCTTGTTCACTTGATTTTGTGAAGATTTGTGATTGGTTAGGTGCTCTCAATTCATGATTAGACAAGCTTGTGAGCTTTAGAGCCTTTAGTCTTTCATATATTATGGTCTAATTTTCTTCTTGTGAGTATCATTCATACTTGTGAGCTTTAGAGCCTTTAGACTTTCATATATTTGGAAGTGATATAAGGACATCTTTGTTTTGAATAGTCACTTGGCCAAATTTTCCATACCAAATGAATATTTTCCGTAGTTAGCCACTTTGAGCCTATTGACTTACATTCTTTGGCAACCTACAAATTTAGCCCATTGTCCATCTTTTATGAGCCTACTTTTTCCTATGAACTAGTGGAACTTGAATGTTGATAAATGTGGTTGAATTGAGGTGAAATATGAATTTGGTGGATTTGTTTGGTTGGAAAGTGAAGAGAAAAAAAAAAAAAGATGAATTGTGAGTTGTGCATAAAAAAGATTGAGTTGATGTGAAAAAAAAAATTGAAAAAGAAAACTCTCTTGTGTACAAGAATTTGGTAGAGTTTCAATTCAAAAGTGTTGTTTGGTTGGTGGTGAAGAATGTGCTTAAAAAGAAATGAAGCAAGTAAATTGTGTGAGATTGAGAACTTTGAGTTGCAACTTGATCAATTGCAACTTTCATTTTCACTCCACTAGTTTATGAGTCACTTTATCTAAATCTTCCCTACCATAACCGAAGAGCCTACATTGCAACCAAATGTGAAGTCCTTATTGATTCATTGATTGAACACTTTCATGTGGTGGAGAACTTAGACATTTGGCAAACATATGGTAGTGCACTTGTGTGATTTGATGTTGAGAGCATACGCTTCCTTGATATACACTTTGAGTGATGAGTGATACACTTACTTGTGAGGAAATTGTGAATTAAGCACTTAATCTTGCATGGATTTGAGCATATCTTGTGAACTTGCTTGTTGATTTTTCTACCTCAAGGCTTGATTGAATTGATGGATAATGACAATCACTTATTCTATTTTGGCTTGAATGAATTCCTTCGCAATTCTCCCACTTGCTCTATTTTTATTTCGTTGCTCGGGGACGAGCAACACTTTAAGTTTGGGGGGGGGGGGGTGATTAGTGTGAAAATTTCTTGAAATTCATGTATTTAATTTGTATAATTTTAAAGGATTTCATTATTATTTACATTAAATTGACTAACTACACTTGAAATGAGAAAGGTATGTGTTTTGCTATTTTTATAGGAAAAACGAGCATTTTAGAGCAAAGCACGCCTCGATAATTTTGTGAAGTCAATTGAAGGGAATAATCAAGAAAAGAAGAAATTGATTGGGCTGCAGAAAGAAAAATATATTAAAGCCGCCATTTCTACAACACACTCACATGAAGATGCAACCCATTTGTAAAGTAGTTAAAGGGGGCATTTGCAAGTTTTAGGCCCATCTTATTGGATGAGAAAAAAACCCATCAGCCACAATTAACAATAGGCAACAAAGTAATTGGGGAGCAATATCCAATTCAGCGCGGAGCCCATTTTTCATTCAGCTCATCTCTTGATTTAGATGTGTCCTTTGTTTTCCCCTTCACATTCATCACCGTGTTGAATACGTTATCAAACACATTTTTCTCAATCAACATCATGTCCGAATTTTGTCGTATCAACAAGGTACTCCAATACGGCAACTCCCAGAAAATGCTTTTCTTCTTCCACCATCTAGAAAGTTTTTTGTTGTGGGCCTCAACACCCTTCACTTTAACCTTTCTGTATCCCAAATGATCAATTCCGTGTAGGAGACTCGCACTCGTTTGAATAGGAGGTGGATCATCTGTGACTACTACTCCGACCATGAATGCAGTTTCATTCGTTCGCCATGTGTGATTCGGTGGTAAGAACTTTCGGTGGTTGTCGAACCACGACTGCTTTCGACTGAGCCTCAAAGAGAATGCATCGGTGTACTCTCCACAATATGGACAAGCAAGCCTTCCGGCTGTACTCCAACCAGACAACATTGAGTATGTTGGGAAGTCATTAATGGTCCAGATAAGTGCAGCTCACATAAAAAAGTTTTGCTTTCTAGCAACATCGTAAGTTTGCACCCCATTTTCCCATAAAAATCTCAAATCCGTTATTAATGGTTGCAAAAACACATCAAGCTTGTCCTTCGGACTTTTAGGCCCGGGCACAAGAATCGAAAGAAACATGAATTGATCCTTCGTGTATAATTGGCCATGATGAATATTGTTTCCCCGTCATTCCAAATGGTGCAAAACCGTCTATGCTCAAGCCCAACCTAACATTCCTAATTTCAGATGCAAAATCAGGATACGAACGGTCCAAATGCTTCCAAGCCAACGAGTCTACAGGGTGAAACATAACACCAGAGTCATCAGAAGTGCACGAGGCATGCCATGTGTTGGGAATAAAATGAGAATTTTGATTAAGATACCAAAACCCCTTAAGACATGCCAAATACATAAGTCAAAATGATAGGAACATGCTTTAGGAATGTTGGAACATGTAGTATAGGCTAGTTGAGAAGCTGGTGTGTTAGGAAGCTCTTAGTATATTAGATGCACAAGTTGAGGGGGAACACATGCTTGGAAGATTACAAGAATCAAGTCCCCTCAAGGCTCAGAATCAATTGATCCTAAAATCTGCTGAAGTACCTAAAAGGACAACTGTGCTGATCAAGTCAGCTCAGGAGAAAATCAACATATCTGAAGAACAATTGAATGGAATGCATCAATAAGACCAAGTCTACTGATGTATATGTCAAAGCTCAGAAGAGTTAACCATTGAAGGCAACCAATTAGTATTCAACTGAAACAACAATCCTAAGATCTTAAGGAAACTAAAAGCCTTCAAACTTTCATAGAAACACTTCAACCTAAGCTCAACTTCATTGTATATCCATACAAAGCTTAGAGAGATATCCTATCCTTTTACATTGAGTTCATTGTAGAGGATATCACAACCTAGTTGGAACCAAACATCAACCCTTATACCTTTCTAAAAGAGAGATAGAAGGTTGTTGTAGTAGAAGTGTAAGGAATTGACTGTTGAGAGAAGAACAATTCAATTCTGAGTTGAAAAGAGAGTACTATGACTCTGATATCCTAGGGATCAAGGCACCAAGGAGTGGTGTGATTGATCAAGTGCACCTTGGCACTATAAAACAAGTAATTCCAAGAGATAAGGAATTATCCTGTTAAATCAGGGAAAGTGGATTTAGGAGCTTGAGTCTCTAAACCACTATAACTCTTGTGTTGATTTACTTTCAAGTATTTTCATTCAAACAACACATTCAAAACACTGCACACAAACTGACCTTTCAAAGACATATACTCAAGACTGTGCAAAACTGCTTTGGACAAATTCCCTGAAAACTGATTAAGTGTTAAGAAGATTTCAGTAATTAAAAGAAGTTTAAACTAAAGGGCAAACCACTATTCCGCGCATACAACTCATTTAGATAGTTATTCAACTAAGTACTCAATAGTAATTAGTAGATTGATTATCTTCTAAGAGTTAATCATATCAGAAGAGTTGTCCAGGACAACCTTGCTGAAGCCAGTTTTACTCAATGACCAACAAGTGGTATCAGAGCAGGGGTTCAAAGACCACTGCTTCTGAAAATCCATTTTGATTTTGAAAACATATTCTTTTGTGGTCACTGAACTGATCTTTATGAAATCTTATTATATTTGTGACTAACCCCTTCTACTTGAGATATGGCAAACAACAACAATGCTGTTCCTCATGATGCTATTCAAGGCATCAACAATATGGCTCCTGATCCAGTCAATCACATATCTCACCACAAGCTGCCAATGTTCTCAATTGAGAACTATGACTTCTGGAAAATCAGAATGAGAGCTCATCTTGCATGCCTTCAAACTGAAATGTTAAGAGTGATTACAAGGGGACCATTTGTATTCACTCAAGTTAATCCCAGAATAACTGAAGCTCAAAGGGATGATGTAAGGGAGGAGATCCCCAAGGATGAAGATGATCTCACCACTGAAGAAAGAAGGAGAGATAATCTAAACTATCTTGCAATGAATACTCTCTACCAAACAATTCCAGATGCAGTAATGGGGAGAGTCTACCACTGCACAACAACCAAAGAAATTTGGGATACCCTTGTTGAAATGTGTGAGGGTACTGATAAAATCAAGGAGAACAAGCTCCAAGTTGTTGTGCAGAAATTTGAACATTTCACAATGGAACCTGATGAGTCCATTGACAAGTTTGCTGGTAGATTCACTGATATTATGAATGAGATCAACTTATTGGGCAAGGTGTACTCCAAGAGGGAGATTGCACTAAAGATTTTAAGAAGTCTCACTCAAAAGTGGGATGTATACTCTGTAATGATGCATAATACTAAAGATCTCTCCACCATGCCCATGCAATAAGTCTTCTCAGAACTTAAAGCTTATGAGTTTGACCTCAACAGAAGAAAGCCTGCTGAGGAATCTTCCTTACCAACTAAAGGAGTGGCATTCAAAGCCAAAGCTGCTGAACCAAAAATGCAGCCCACTCCAAGATCATTAAAGTCAGTCTCCAAGGCTGAGATGAAGGAAGAAATGACCCTCATGGCAAGGAGGTTTGACAAACTCAACTCAAGGTTAGGTAGATACAAGAAATTCGACCAAGACAACAAGGTCAGGAGAAGGTACAACTCTCCTGAAGCCAAGGCTGAGGACAAAAGGCCTGAAGAAAGAAGATCAGAGGACAAGTACTCTGATAGGAGAAAGTCCAACAGAGCTGAACCCTCATCATCCAGAAGAAGAGATGAATCAAAGAAAGATGATGATGAAGACCTGTGTTACAATTGCAAAAAGAAAGGGCATTTCAGTATGATTGCCCTGAACTCAGCTCCAAAGAAAGAAAAGAGAGGCAAGCTAAAAGAGACAAAAAGTTCACCAATAGAAAAGCCATGATGGCTGGTGATGAGTCTCAAAGTGCAGAAAGCTTCAACTCCTCTAATGATGGACTGTTCTCTAACAGTGATGATGATGATGTGTGCAACATGACCATAGAAGATGATGAGGTATCTTCTACTTCTAGCTCACCATCATTTCTATCACAAAACACTAGTGATGTCAACCTGAAACTTTCTTTTGGGAAGTTGATGGAAGATTTCACTAGGTTGCAAGAATTTCATGATAACTGTGTGAGAGAAAATGAAAGGCTATCCATTGAACTTGCAAAATCTTCTGAATCTGTGGTTGATGTCAAGTCTACTGAGTTGTATCAAGAAGTCTTTAGAGAACTTGATGAAGCTTCTCTCAGGATAGTTAACCAACAAAAGTAGACCGATGAGCAACTACTTATTCAGAAGAGAAAAGATTTTGAACTTAAAATTCTTCAAGCCAAATTTGAAAACCTCTCACATGAGTATGATATTCTTAAATCAAGTGAAGAGAGCCTGGAAATTAAGATGTCTGCAATGAATAAATCCTCTAGAGCAATAGAGGAAATTCAAAGCTTCCAAAGACCTATGGCTCAAAAGAGTGGATTGGGATATGATCCATTCGAATCTTCACCTTGTCTTAGTGTTGCTTCAACATGTAACACTAAGAGAGTTTTGTTAAGTCAATGGCACAACAAGCTGAAAATGAATTAAATCAGCCACTGAACAAAGGAAAGGGCAAAATGCATGAAGTGCCCACTCAAGTACTTCAGGGAACTAGGCCCATACCTAAGGAAAAGGCCAAAGTCCATGAATACAGGAGAAATAGTGTTCAGCAAAGTAGGCCCAATGGAAGGGTAACTCAACTGAACAACATTCAGAGAAGTTGTCCAAGGTATGTTCAGCCTAGGTCAACTCCCCTGAGGAAACCGCAGCTGAACAGCTCCTCAAGGGTACAATAAAATGAGACAACCAAAACCCTTCATGCCAAAGGGAAATGGTCATCAATATGCCCATCCTCAAAGATTCCATCAAGTAGCACAAAGAACTCATAAGTTCAGGAGAAATGACAACTCTCCTGAAACTTACAGAGTCAACACTTTCACACATTCTTTCCCAAAGGCATTTAAGGGAAAAACTGTGTATGTTGATGCTAGAGGAAAATAACTTAGCCACCTTGAATCAATCAGGGTAATTAGGCAAGTTTGGGTTCCTAAAGGTACAACTAACCTCTCAGGACCCAAAATTCAAAGGGTACCTAAAGCTTGATCATTGCAGGTACCAAAGGGCCACAAGAAGCTGAGGAGCATGAGCAAAAAGACAGCATGGTACTTGGACACATGACTGGAAAGAAAGACCTCCTCACTGAATTTATTGAAAAAGAAGGCCCTAATGTCACATTTGGAGACAACTCACAAGCAACAACAAAAGGTTATGGTACCTTGATAATTGGTAATATCAAGGTATCCAATGTGTCTTATTTGGCTGGTCTCAAATATAATCTCCTAATCATAAGTCAGTTCTGTGATAAAGGATATAATGTTGAGTTCACCAGTAATAAATGCCTAATCAAAGATAAAACTCAACAAACCTTACTGACTGGAACTAGAAAAGGAAATGTGTATTTTGCTGACTAGGACAAGTCTACTGATGCTACATGCTTTATTGCCAAAAGCTCAAATGGACAAAGTTGGTTGTGGCATAAAAGGCTAAACCACCTGAACTTTAAATCCATGAACAAGCTGGCTAGAAATGCATTAGTTAAAGGACTGCCTAATGAAGTTTTCATTAAAGAACATGTTTGCTAACCTTGTCAAGAAGGAAAACAGATTAAAGCTTTATTTAAAGGCAAACCAGTCATCTCTACTGAAAGGGTACTTGAACTATTACATATGGACTTATTTGGACCAATTACCCCTGCAAGCATAAATGGAAGAAAATACACATTGGTTGTAGTAGATGATTTCTCTAGGTTCACATGGGTAGTATTTCTCCTTAATAAGAAGGAAACACAAGTCAAACTCCCTGAACTACTAAAGAGACTGTCAAATGAGAAAAGCCTTAACATAATCAAGATAAGATCAAATAAAGGCACTGAGTTCATTAATTCATACATCAATGAGTATTGCACTGAAAATTGTATAGCCCATGAAACTTCAGCAGGCAGAACCCCTCAGCAGAATGGGGTAGCTGAAAGAAGAAATAGAACTCTTAAAGAGGCTGCTATAACCTTAATTGCTGATTCAAATTTGCCTAAGAGG
This sequence comes from Galeopsis tetrahit, assembly GCA_963675135.1. NCBI lineage: Eukaryota > Viridiplantae > Streptophyta > Magnoliopsida > Lamiales > Lamiaceae > Galeopsis > Galeopsis tetrahit. The sequence goes on along the minus strand of OY776120.1, from coordinate 64,951,842 downwards.
TTTTGGGTTGAAGCTATAAACAGTGCATGCTATACTCAGAATAGATGTTTGATTACTAAGGGTCAAGGCAAAACCCCTTATGAACTCTGGAAAGGAAGATTGCCTAAAGTATTTTACTTTCACATATTTGGTTGTAAGTGTTTCATCCACAACAATGGGAAAGAACAGTTGAAAGCTTTTGATAGTAAAGCTGATGAAGGGATATTTCTTCGATATTCCCAAATCAGTAGAGCCTTCAGAGTTTACAACTGTAAAACCCTTATTGTGGAAGAAACACCCCATATTGTGTTTGATGAAGCTATCTTTGAGAACATGAATAAATCCCTGGACACTGATGAAATCACACAAAGGACAACCAGACTGAGCTTAAAAGACAAAGATACAATGTTCATAGAAGTTGTCCAGGCCAATCCTCCTGAAACCATTACACTGGACAACACTCCTGAAGGCAATCTCCCTGAAGAAAACCCCACTGAAGGAAATGATGAACTGAATGACCCAATCCCAGTTCATAATCAGGTAACAACTACCAATGAAGAAGCAGGTCCTGCTGAGGTAGTTAATGGATTAAATATTCAAGGGGGAAACAATAATGTTGAAAATGCCAATGTCCCTGACATTGAGGACAACACCCCTGAATATAATCCTGATTTAGATCCTGCATTAAATTTTCCTGAATTTTATGATGCTAGTGACTCAACCTTAGTAGATGATAACTCTACTAAAGAGACCAGGAAAAGAAGGACTTGGTTAACTGACTATCCAACTGACCTGATACTTGGTGATCCAAGTGTAGAAGTCAAAACTAGAAGATTTCATGGTGAAAGTGCTCTATTTTGTTGTTTTATATCAGAACAGGAACCAAAGGACATTGATGAAGCACTTCAAGATTCAAACTGGATTACAGCCATGCAAGAAGAGCTGAACCAGTTTACAAGAAATGATATTTGGGAGCTAGTTGACAGACCATCACATCAAGATGTTATTGGAACCAAATGGGTGTTCAAGAACAAGAGGAATGAAAATGATGTGATAGTTAGAAACAAGGCCAGATTGGTGGCCAAGGGTTATTGTCAATCAGAAGGTATTGACTATGATGAGACTTTTGCCCCAGTGGCAAGACTTGAAGCAATAAGGTTATTCCTAGCCTATGCTGCCCACAAGAGGTTCAAAGTCTATCAAATGGATGTCAAAAGTGCTTTCTTGAATGGAGTGTTAAAGGAAGAAGTCTATGTTGAGCAACCCCCAGGTTTTGAAGAAGGAAACCAAGTTTACAGACTGAAAAAAGCTCTCTATGGACTTAAGCAAGCTCCAAGAGCTTGGTATGATACCCTGTCACAGTTCTTATTGGATCATGGTTTGTCAAAGGGACAGTGGACATAAACCTTCTTCAGAATCTGTGAAGGAGATGACATCTTGCTTGTCCAAATATATGTTGATGACATCATATTTGGATCCCCCAACGAGAAGTTTTGTGAAATGTTCTCAAAACTCATGCAAAGCAAGTTTGAGATGTCAATGATGGGGCTGATGAATTTCTTCTTAGGTCTTCAAGTCAAGAAATCTAAAGAAGGAACCTTCATCAATCAAGCTAAGTACACCAGAGAGATGATCAAAAAGTTTGGGTGTGCCACTAGCAAGCCAGTGAGGATCCCAATGAACACTAACTGGAAAATGGATCCTGATGAGAGTGGTGTTCCAACCAACTCTACTGAGTATAGAAGAATCATTAGATCTCTCCTCTATCTCACTGCTAGCAGACCTGACATCACCTTTGCAGTAGGTGTATGTGCAAGGTTTCAAGCCAATCCTAAGAAGAGCCATCTAGAGGCTGCTAAGAGGATCTTGAGGTATATCAAAGGCACTGAGAACATAGGCCTTTGGTATTCTGCTGATGACAATATTGAGTTAACTGGCTACTCAGATGTTGATTATGGCGGATGCAGAATTGATAGGAAGTCCACTTCAGGAACATGTCAATTTTTGGGAAACAAGCTCATCTCTTGGTTCTCAAAGAAGCAAAACACTGTGACCACTTCCACTACTGAAGCTGAATATGTTGCAGCTGGAAGTTGTTGTGCTCAAATTCTTTGGTTGATACAACAACTTAGAGACTACAATGTCAACTCCACTGAAGTGCCAATTTTCTGTGATAACAACAATGCTATTGCAATATCACAAAATCCAGTGTTACACATAAGATGCAAGCATGTAGACATCAAGCATCACTTCATAAGAGACCATGTGGAGAAGAAGGACATCAAATTGGTAAAAATTCACACAGATCACCAAAAGGCTGACATTTTGACCAAACCTCTTGCTGAAGCAAGGTTCTTGGAACTTTCAGCAGAGTTGGGACTTCTTGATCTAGGGAAGATGGATAAGTAAGCCCAATGGAGTTCAACAATCAAGGGGGAACTAAGAGTAATCTTCAGCAGACTTGGGCAAAGTCTACTGAAATTCAGAAGATATGACCCAAATCTCATCAGAGAAGTTGAGCAGAGCTCACTTTAGGACACTTGTCCATGAGGGTTCAGGACACTTGTCCATGTAGGGTCAGATAAGTTGTCTTGGCCATTAAACCAAATCTTGGTCTGATAAGCACCTATTTTGGGTAATCATTGCCTAGGTTGATGGCTGTCCTATCCCTCTTAAAGCCATCACCTTTACAAAGATTTAATTTGTCCCTTACCCAAAAAGTCACTTTCAATGCATTTAATGCAAAGATTTAACTCTTGTTTGCATTAAACAATTATAACCCACTATCTACCTTGATAACCCCCCAGCCTTTAACAAACCTTAACTCCATCCCACGTTTTGATAAAAACTGTTTTTCAAAACTAATCTATTAATTTCAGCCGTTGGATCAAATTTTGGCCAACTCCCCTGAATTAATCCTGGCCATTCAAATTTGATTTCCTCTTTTGCCAACCTTTGAATTTCCTTAAGACTTACCTACACAATGACAAAATTTCCTTTTGGAATATACTCCAAGTCTTAAGAAGCCCACAAACTCTCATTTCTTCCCACGCATTTTATCATCTTTGAAACCCTAATTTTCCTAAAACTCTCTCAAGCTTTCCACTGTTTCATCAATATCACCCAAAGTTAGGAAGGAAATGATAGTAGATTTCACCAACAAGGAACTAGACCTTGATTTCACCTATCTCAGTCATAAGAACAACCTCATTTTTAGAACAATACATGGCAAAGTTCTTTGCTTTTCTCAAGTGGAAAGGCAAGCAACTGGAGGAGAAGTGTCAACAAGGTTGACATATACAAGTGAAGGTGAAGAAGAAGAGAGGCCTCACAGGGTCAAGTTCACTGAAGAGGACCTTGAAGATGCTTATGGACTGCCCTTAGAAGGAAGGAGTCTAAAATCTTATTGTTCCAGGTCTTATATCCTCAACCCAACACAAGAACTCACTCAAGCCTGAGTTCCTCACATTATTTGAGGTGGTTACAAAAATTATTTTGAGCAATACTGGAAGCTTGGAGCAAGTAAGCTCTCCAAGAATTAGAATTATGGTTGCAGTGATTGATGCCAGTGATAAGGGCATCAAGTTTAATTGGAGAGATTTCATCATGGGAGAGATGATGAAAGAAAAGGCCAAGTTCAAAGTGAAATCACACATGAAGGTGGTGTTGGAGGGCAAGTTGAAGTATTGCACAAGGGCAAGTCTGCTGATAGAGAGGTTCTCCCATTATACAGAAATGCAGACCTTTGCAAAGCCCCTTCCAGCCCAGAAAATCATGTTCAGAAAACTCAGCAAGAAATCTGAACAAAGGAAGCAGCAGATGGCCAAACCCGCTGAATGAAGAGAGAAAATAAATAGTTGAAAATGAGAAAAGACTGCTGATGTATCAGAGTCTTATGCAAAAGAATTTGAGGATGCTCCTATTCAAGTTGACAAAAGCCTAGCTCAAACTATCCTTGGAGAGCAATCAACAAAGTTGGACACTCTGGTCCATCAGGTGGAATCTACCCATGCTGAAACTTTAGAAGCCTTGGATGAGCAAGGTAGAACTTTTGCATCCGTAGAGATGAGACTTACTAGTTCTGAAGAAGTGGTGTTACCCACTATTGCGACAAGAATCAGTGGAGTAGAGTTAGGGCTGCAGACAATCTCTACTGAGGTGCAAAAAGCCAAGGACAACATGGAATCCTTCACCAAGGAGGTCAAGAAAGATCAGAAGCTGCTTATGGACAACCACAATAAGAATATGAAGGCTCTAAAACTGGTTGTCAAGCAAGCTATAGGCAAGAAGAGTGCCCTTCAGAAGAAAAGGGCAGAGGAGATGAGGCTGGCTATGGTCAAAGAAGCTTCAGCAAAGTTCACTCAAGAAGTGATGGCCAAGATTGCTGAATCTGCAGTGGCCAACCTCACTGATCTACTCAAGTCCAGTTTGGATGCATCCCTGAAGATAACTATGGAGCAAGTTGTTGAGCAGAAAATGAAGTCTGTTCTTGCTTTTCTAAGCATGAGCAGTGACAGGATGCAAAATATACATGATGAGAATGTATATTTACTTGAGGAGATGAAGTCCTTGAAGCTGGCACAGTCCCTGATGGCATCTACAATGAGTGATCTCAAGCCCCGGTGTTTTGATGCTGCCAAAAAGGGGGAAAGAGAAAGAGCAAGGGCAAAAGGTGCCTTGACAATTGGAGAGGGAAGCAAGGGAAAAGAGCAAGTGCCTGAGCCCAAAGGAAAAGGGAAAGCAATCCAGAACTTAGAAGACTTGGATGAGGATGAGCAATTGGCTATTGCTCTGAAAAATTCCATGGCCTCAGCTCAGGAAGAAGGAGCAAGACTTCAGCAAAGGCCTGGAGGTGAATCAGCAGGGGTGGACAAGACTGCTGAAGGTGTTCAAACAAGAGGTCAAATTAAGAAGGCCAAGAAAAACAAGAGGAAAGCAGAAACCTTCACTGATTTTCCTAACAGCCTAGAGTTTCCTACTGAATTAAAAGTGATTGAAGAGCCCACTACAAAGAAGGCCAAAGCTCCTGAAATAGAAGAAACTGCTAAAAAGGACAAAACTGCTGAGATTGTCAAGTCAGCTGAAACTAAAACTACTAAAAGCCCCAAAGCTGCTGAGACACAAGAAGATGTTGAGAAGCTGTTTGAAGAGGGTTTTGGAGCCGAACCAAAGAAGAGAGTTCGAGTGTTAGCTAATGATCCATCCAAACTCTTTGTGGAAGGTTTTGGAAAAGATGCTGAAACTCAGAAAAAGTTATCAATGATGAAGGCAAAGGAGAAAATGGAGCAGTTGATGGAAGCAAACAGAGCCAGAGACAAGAGGAGAGAAAATTTTCAGAAGCCAAGAAGGAAGAGGGCTACCTACAACAAGCTAAAACCTCACCTGCTGATTTAGATGGATACCAAATATCCACACATGGATAAATGGGTCCCCATCCAGCTGAATGATGATTGGGAGGAAACAAAGAGGGAGTTTGTCTATGACTTCTATGTCATAGGCAGATGGATTGGAGAAGATTTAGAATTCATCTTTACTCAATTTATGTTTGACAATCACAGAGAGCTTTATTAGAAAATGCTTGTTGCTGCATATATAGCAAGGACTGAGTTCAAAGCTCCTGGCCCAATCATCTACATGCCTCCTAAGGTGCAGGGTTACATTGATCAGTCAGCCATCTTCAATGAATTCTGTCAGATTTTGAAAATGGAAAAGATGAAGCTTGGACCTAAGGGAACCAACTAAGAGGCAATGGAGTTGAAGAAGAGGGTTTGGGCACAATATGGAATGGTGCCACCTCCTGAAGACAATCTCTGAATTTGCTAAGTCCTCCTGACCCTTACTTGCCATGAATGCTGAATTGGATGATTACATGCTCATGGCTGCTGATATTGCTGAAATCTGTTCAAGTCTGTTGATCTATGTTTTGCTCTGATCACATGTTTCCTTGTGTAATTTGTTGCTCTGATCAAAATGATTTTACTCTGTAATTGCTCTGATTCATGCTCTGATAAGTTTATTTAACTATCATTATGCTTGTAATGATCAATGATTATACGAATGATAGTTGAATATTTTGTGAATCAAGAGATAACATCTTATTGTCTCAACTTGCCTGACTTAAACCTATATGCACTTAAACTATGATTATACTAACATGTTCTTTCAGGAAATTTGACCTTAGTCACATCTACTGAAGTTATATGTAATAAGTATAGTCAAATCACCTTTGCATAGATTGTATAGGTTTTGGCATCATCAAAAAGGGGGAAATTGTTGGGAATAAAATGAGAATTTTGATTAAGATACCAAAACCCCTTAAGACATGCCAAATACATAAGTCAAAATGATAGGAACATGTTTCAGGAATGTTGGAACATGTAGTATAGGCTAGTTGAGAAGCTGGTGTGTTAGGCAGCTCTTAGTATAGTAGATGCACAAGTTGAGGGGGAACACATGCTTGGAAGATTACAAAAATCAAGTCCCCTCAAGGCTCAGAATCAATTGATCCTAAAATCTGTTGAAGTACTTAAAAGGACAACTGTGCTGATCAAATCAGCTCAGGAGAAAATCAACCTATCTGAAGAACAATTGAATGGAATGCATCAACAAGACCGAGTCTACTGATGTATATGTCAAAGCTCAGAAGAGTTAACCAGCAGAGATGTCTCAGCACAGTTGAACCAGAACAGTTCCATAGAAAGGCCAACTGTACTGATAAGGTCAAAGCTACTGATATGAAGGCATGAATGTTCAAGAACCATGAAGAGACATGCTTCTAAAGAGAATGAGCCAAGTCATCTGAAAAGAGCCTAGCCAACACTGCTGATAAGCAAAGACTGCTGATTGAGATAAGCAGAACTGTCCAGATGATAAGGAATGCTGTCCTTATCATAGGACCAATGATCAGAAGTGATGTCCATGTTTGATCAAGTGAATCTTCAAGTCAGACATTGGGAAGAGTGCTTCAAAGTCAAGACAAAGTGCTTACAACCGTTTACTTCCCAAATTAAGGACATGTCACTTTCAAGAAACTGTCTTCCAGTTGCAGAGTTCAAGGAAGACAAATATAGGCATTTTGAGGCTGTCTCTCCAACGGACATATCTTCAAATTGTTCTATAAATACATGAAGTGTGAAGACCATTGAAGGCAACCAACTAGTATTCAACTGAAACAACAATCCTGAGATCTTAAGGAAACTAAAAGCCTTCAAACTTTCATAGAAACACTTCAACCTAAGCTGAACTTCATTGTATGTCCATACAAAGCTTAGAGAGATATCCTATCCTTTTACATTAAGTTCATTGTAGAGGATATCTCAACCTAGTTGGAACCAAACATCAATCCTTATACCTTTCTAAAAGAGAGATAGAAGGTTGTTGTAGTAGAAGTGTAAGGAATTGACTGTTGAAAGAAGAACAGTTCAATTCTGAGTTGAGAAGAGAGTACTAGGACTCTGATATTCTAGGGATCAAGGCACCAAGGAGTGGTGTGGTTGATCAAGTGCACCTTGGCACTATAAAACAAGTAATTTCAAGAGATAAGGAATTATCCTGTTAAATCAGGGAAAGTGGATGTAGGAGCTTGAGTCTCTGAACCACTATAACTCTTATGTTGATTTACTTTCAAGTATTTTCATTCAAACAACACATTCAAAACACTGCACACAAACTGACCTTTCAAAGACATATACTCAAGACTGTGCAAAACTGCTTTGGACAAGTTCCCTGAAAACTTATTAAGTGTTAAGTAGATTTCAGTAATTAAAAGGAGTTTAAACTAAAGGGCAAACCACTATTCCGCACATACAACTCATTTAGATAGTTATTCAACTAAGTACTCAATAGTACTTAATAGATTTATTATCTTCTAAGAGTTAATCATATCAGAAGAGTTGTCCAGGACAACCTTGCTGAAGCCAGTTTTACTCAAGTTTAGAAAAGATTTGCATACAAGTGTATTCCCCCCCATACACTTGTTATATACTCCTTTCAGGATCAACACCATGTCATATCCTTCGCAGTGGCCTTGGACATGTACAATCTTTGCAAACGAGGAATTATCGAAAAGTAGAACATCTCCTTAACCGGGCGTTTCTTTTTCAACCGACCATCTACATCAATCCTACTCGACTTATACCGTGATCCACCACAAATCTTACAAAAATCTAGTTTGTTGTCTGCACCCTAGTATAACATGGAATTGAATGACAACTACGAATGAGATTCGCAATCAGGATACAAGTCTTGGTCCGCTGCACGAAGCATGTCGTAAAACTGTGCCACATTCTCGTTAGGGGGTTCTTCATTATGTGCCTCCTCTTCCACGTTTATTCCAAAATCAATGTTTGGGCCACCCATTAAGTCTTCTACCATAGTGTGGTACGAACTAGGTCCTGTTGGGTCAACTTCGTTTGAAGTTGACGCAAATTCATTAGTGTTTTGAAATGGACGTGGACCCCAACTCTCTTCCTCGTGATAAATCCAATTATAATAATTCAGTGTAAAACCATTTCGATATAAATGAGATTTCACGTCATTAGGATCTCTATTAGTTTAATTTCGACATCTAGCTTTCGAATAAGAACACCTAATTTTTCCTTCCCAAATCGAATTCGGATTACTAGTGGCAGCTTCAATAAATCTATTTACTCCACTAATAAATCCTGGGTTCATAATCCCATTCACCAATCTTGGACTATACATCCAACTACGACTTGAATAATTCATGTCAATCTATCTGTTTCAAATTGATTTTGAAATTTAAACATTGATTAATTAAATATTATTTAAATTCCTAGTGCATCAATTTCCAACTCGATTAAAATTAATCAAATCGGAACGCACAATCTACAACACCCTAACAAATAAACAACCAACGTCTCATCCCTTCAACTATCAATTAATACAATTCCAAATATATTATAACAATTCTAATTAAAACCCTAACAAATAAATTCTAACACTTAAAACATACATGCATAACGCAATTAACAATTAAATTCTAACAATTAACATCTAATTTCAAACAATTCTAAAAATAAAATTATATATATATATATATATTTTCAACAATTTTATATATACATACAACATATATGCACACATATATATACATATATATACTACAACCACATATATACATATAACTTCAAATTTAACCAATGAAAACGAATAACATTACCGTAGAAATGATCCCGTCTTAATGTAGAACACAAATGGCCAAAAAAATGAGTTCGATCTGCAACGGCGGCGGCAACGGACAACGGTGGAGGTGTAAAACTCGAGAGGGAGGAGGTGTATGCGACCGCTTCTGTTCTGGAAGAAGAAGGAAGGCTGAATTTATATTTAACTAGGGCGACGGGCCCACCGCAGTCGCCTTTACGCGAGTGGGGTCCCGTCGTCATTTTGCGAGGGGCCCACTCCCGTCGCCTTTTGGCGAGTGCAACTCACACCGTCGCCTTTTTAGTTGTCAATTGGCGACTGTGATGAAAAACCCTCGCGTAAAGGCGACCGCAACATCATCCGTCCCCTTTTTCTGGCAGTTGCCAAATCCGTTGCCAATTGGCGACTGTACATTGCACTCGCAAATATCCGTTGCCTTTTGAACAATTTTTTGTAGTGTTTGCCAAATTTTCCAGTAGAGTTTGTGGACCTTCCCAAATCCAAATGAATGACTAAGGTATTCCCACACGTAGTGAGCACGACGGGTCGCACCCGTGCCCAGATTTATGCAGAGTGGGTGCTCTTTTCAGCAATACGGGATGCCCCTGCATAACTTCCTGCAGTATTTCCCATACCCGTCGGTCCCGGACCCCATTCGGAGCCCCTAGTTATTAGATAACTTTGCCATAGACTTTGCCAATATATAATGTACTTTGCCACAAACTTTGCCAATAGAATAATATACTTTGCCACAAACTTTGCTAATAGAATAATATACTTTGCCATAGACTTTGCCAATAGAATAACAATAGAAATGGATTCACATAGCAAACAATTAACTCAAATTATTTATCTAAAACATTAAATAAAGAATAACAATGCAATAAAGCTCTACCAACCACTATAGAGATTAAAACATTTAAAACCCACCTCGATAGACGATAGTAGCTACTAATGATACATGAAACCTTGCACGAACTAGTCCTCGTAATTGCCGTTGCCTTGCATTAATTATCGTGTACGACTAATTAGTATAATATTCAAGAAATAACTAATTGAAATACTTGCGTAGCGATGAATTTTTATTATAAACCTAGGGACGTAATCGCAAGGGTTAAAATATCGAAGGACTAAATTGAAAAAAATGATAAGTCAATTTGGGGGAATCAAAATCCTTAAATCAGAAACCCTAAAGTCCCAAATTAAAAGTACCCTAATTTGATAAATTATATTCCTCTAGCCCAATAAAAAAAAAATGGAGGAGTGACTTGGCACTCAAGTGTATCGTGCACTTGAGTGTACCGTGCACAGGAGCCTCACCCAATTACAATATAACATGCTAATGCATTTAGTAGCAAAAATCAAATAGTATTACTCCCACATATCATAATTACATGCCCACTTTTTTTATTGGGACGTTCCAAGATTCCATGTACACTCCTAATATGGAAATAACATATAAAATTAATATTGTCACAACATCATTTTATTTTCAAATTTACTATTCATTTTTTTTTTTTTTTTTGGCTCACATTATTTTCTACACTTCACTAAATTTCATTTACACCTCACAAAATCACCTAAAATTCTCCTCATTTATTTTACTCCACACATCACTAAATTTCATTTTTTAAAAATATATGTCGGTCAACCGGTGTAAGTCATTAAGGAACGGAGGGAGCCTAAGGCCATCTCCAACCACAAACTCTCAAATGAAGATCTCTAAACTTCAAAATACATTTTTTCATACTCTATTTTAAAAATCTTCTCCAACCATGAAACTATATATCTTAATCTATTTATTATTTTAATCATAAATAATACTCCCTTCGTCCCAGAGGAATTTGCACCCCTGGGATGACACACATTTTAATAAATGTGTTATTAAAAGTGTAATGAGTGATGTTTTGAGGGGTAGTTTTGTAAACTTTTATGAATAAAGTAAAGTAAAAGGTAGGTTGAATGTGAAAAAGTAATAACATGTGGGTAAATATGTGTATATTTTGAGGGTGAGGGTTATGACAATATTTCCTTTTATGGAGTGTGCAAATTGGTATGGAACATCCATATATGGAAAATGTGCAAATTCCTATGGGACAGGGGGAGTATATGTATCTTCGTATTTAAAATAATTAATACAATTAAATATTCAATTAATACAATTAAATATTCAATTAATAAATTAAATTATAAAATAAATATTATTGATTTTATCAAAATTATAAAATGTAAATAAACTTGTAGTTTTAAAATATTACTTTTATTTAAATATAAAATTACAAAATACATAATGACGTAAAACGATACATGTTAGTATAATGTACGTTTTATTGTATTTTACGTTATTTTTTTGTTGGTAATAATAATACATAAAAAAAATCAAATTACACAATTAAAATTAAATTATAAATTAGTATAACAATAGAATGGTAATTATATTTAACAAATTATTAATATAGAATTGTAATACAGAATTGTAAATATTAATAAAATAACAGATATAAAATATAGAGTTTTGAATAGTAAACTTCATATGTAGAGTTTACTATTCAAAACTCTATTTCAAATCTTCAAAATAGAGTGCGGTTGGAGGGAGCAAAATTCTATAAAAGAAGTTAAACTTCACTTATAGCTTACCATTGGAGATGGCCTAAGAAAAACAAGTAAGGAAGTGTGCCCAAGACAGTATCACATCTTAAAAAGTAAGGACAAACTTATGGATCCAATATATAATTGAACAGTCATGTGGGTTGAGACCTGTATCTAATGCCACGCCATTAAAACCCATGTTTTATTTTGAAGCTACAAACAAACAAACAAACGTCTCATTATTTCGGAAAAAAGAGAAATGAACGGCGGCGGCGGGTGGATTAGTGTGGGCAGGAAAACGCCTACGCATCGTTGAAGGTCAGATTACAGAGCAGTTACCACGTCGAGAGTATGGGTGATGGCCAGGGAACGTAAAAGAATATCCAAAAAGACAGAAGTTACTTTCTACATTAGCAACTTCCTATAGGACTGCAGCAAAGGAGAGCTGGTTAAAACCATCAGTAAGATCGAGTGGGTAAAAGACTGCTTCATCGCTGACAAGAGGGATAAAAGGGGGGCAAGATTTGGTTTTGTGAGATTCGGGGACAAGCTGGATATAGATCTTTTGGAAGAGAAATTAAACAAAATTTGGCTTGGGTCCTATAAACTCCGAGCAAATATATAAAGATTCGGAAGATCTAAAATTGAAGAGGGGGCTCAGGGAAGACCCTTGTGCCAAAATACTTATAAGGGCATAAATCTGCCTATTGGTGAAGGCAAAGCCGGAATAAGGAAAGATGATATATCCTACAGGGACACCATCAGAGGTGGTGCCACGGAAAAAAACTATGGGAAGGCTGTGAGGCACGCTTTAACCCAGGGCGAGATTCACAAACCTGTAAGCCAACAAGAACAGACGAAGGGAGGGAAGGAAGAAGTTAGAGGGCCTCATTATGAGTCAACGAAACAAGATAGATTATGGCTTAAGGAATGCTACTTAGGGAAGATCCGAGAACAGTTTACGTGGTCGAAGTTAGGGGATGACATCAGGAGAGAATGCCCACAAGGGTGGAAGGTTCAAACCCTAGGGGGCGATATGGTGTTGCTAAAACCGGAGTCAGGAGTGGAGCACAGTCTTGCTACGTTGGATAATATGCAATGGACGTAGAAGTGGCTGGAAGATGTGGAGCTTTGGATAGTGGGACGGGCCTTGCAGCGTAGGATCGTGTGGACGAACTTGTACGATATTCCTCTACAAGCTTGGAACATTAAGTTCTTCAGACTGGTAACATCTCGTTTCGGCTCCATCGTCAAAGTTGATGAGGATACGTCCAATAAGACTAATCTCTAGTTTGCTAGAATTCTTATTAGAATATCTGTGTCAGAGATTCATAGTAAACCCATTAGAGTCATGATTGATGGGCACGTCCACGATATTAGGATCAAAGAAGAAGATGAAGATTTCGAGCATGAGGTAGAGTACTGGGAAGCTGAAGGAAAAGGAATCATGGTGGAGGAGGAGGACGACTGGGAGATTGAGCTGCCGACAACGAACGATGCATCACCGGAGAGCAGTGACCGGAGGAGTAAGTTAGGACGGATTGAAATGATGACGTCATTAATGCGGAGAGGGAGAACCATTCAATGCGAGAGCCACTCTCGTTATTGGGAAACAATGGTAATAAAGATATAACGGCAAATTGTGTGACTCCCAAGAGATATGTTTGCCAGGCGCATGATACAATTAATGCGGAGGAAGTGGAAAAGCCTCAAGGGAGTTATTTTGGACCGTCGTCCCACCGCAAAATTCAGAAAAAGCCCCGTCGAAGAGGCCCTGATTGGTCAGAGTGAGGGGTTAAGTGGGGACGGGCCTGACAATATTGGACCACAAAGTTTGGACCTAAATATCCTATTTCAGGAAGCTGGGCCCAAAAATTCAAAGATGGCAGGGGGAGTAAGCCAAATAGACGAGGATGGGATCCATCAGGCAGCGAACTATGGGTTGGACATAGGCAGAGAAAGTAATAAGGAACTTGCGTCAAATAATGAGCTCAGCCGGTCGGAGGTCGGTGAGACAGCAGGGATAGGTGGGGGAGGATCGAGAAATAAAATTACCACTAACATTTCGACCACTAAGAGCCTAGAAGAGAAAGAAATTGCTGGCACTAAGAGAGAAAATGACAGTAGGGAGGCAGAAGCGAAGCAATCGAATTTAAGAGCCCGAGATCGTGTAGCAGAGGAGAGTCAATTACATAGAGATGCGATACAAACCTGGGATTTGGGGAAAAAGATGAGGATACGATCAGGAGATTAGAAATCTTGGAAAAAAAAGCAAAAAAGAAGGCACAGAAAGTATCACATATTTTGAAGGGAGGGAGAAACATAGTTGATTAATGAAGATCCTTAGTTTTAACGTTAGGGGCATGGGAGGTAGAGAAAAGAGAAAAGAGGTTAACGAGATGGTTAAGAAGCATAAGATAGAGATTTGTTTTATACAAGAGACGAAGGTGGAAAAATGTCAAAATTTCTATGCAAATCTGTTTGGGAAAGAAATAACTTTGGTTGGGCAAGTAAGGAAGCGGAAGGAAGGTCGGGTGGCATTCTTACTATCTGGGATGAAGGGGCTTTATCAATATCGGAGTCGTGGGACCGTAAAGGTTTTCTGGTAGTAAAAGGAATATGGAAGCAAGATGGGAGTAGCTGTTGTTTGATAATGTATACGCTCCGTGCAACACGAGAGAAAAAAAAGAAGTCTGGGACGATTTGACGATTGTTGTGGAACAAAGCCAGGAGAATTTAATCTGTATTGCAGGAGATTTCAATTCGATTAGATGCAGTAACGAAAGGGCCGAAAGAGGGGAACGCGAAGACCGAAGAGACATGGAAATTTTTTGTGAATTTATTACTCAGACGAACATGCTCGAACTACCTCTGTTGGGGAGGAAATACACTTGGGTACGACCGGATGGGTCGGGCAAAAGCCGACTGGATATGATTTTTGTGAATGCGAATTAGTTGGAGAAGTGGTCGGACAGCACGCTGAAGGGGCTGGGAAGATCTATTTCTAACCATTGCCCGATCTACACCGCAAATGCCTGGACAGCACGCGAAGACCGTTTCGATTTTTCAATTCCTGGATGAAGCACCCAAATTTCAAGGAATTCGTGGAAAAGAAATGGGGAGAATATAGTTTACAAGGATGGAGTGGGTATGTGTTGAAAGAAAAATTAAAGTTGCTGAAAGGAGATCTTAAAGAATGGAATAGTCACATTTTTGGCAGACTTGAAACAAGAATAGAGGTGAAAAGAAAAGAGATTATGAGGCTGGACAATCTGGATGAGATCATCAGTTTGAATAATAGAGATATGGATTTAAGAAGAGAGACTCTCGCTGGGTTACAATATGATTTAAAATTAAAATAGGAACAATTACATCAAATGGCTAAAATTTAGTGGTTGAAGGAAGGAGATATGAACACCAAAGTATTTCATAGGGCTATCAAGTGCAGAAAATCGAACAATGCTATTAATGGCCTGTTCATCGATGGAAAATGGGTTGAATCCGTGCAAGAATTTAAAAGAGAGGCTTTTAGATTTTTTTAGTTCACATTTTAAATCTGATCCCCTCGCCAGGCCCTGCATACCTGCTAATCTGATCCAAAGGAAACTGGAGGTCTGCGATAATGCCTTCCTCACGGCTGCTTTCGTGGAACATGAAGTGAAAAGGGCTATTTGGGACTGTGAAACGTCGAAAAGCCCTGGGCCTGATGGTTTCTCTCTCGGCTTCTTTAAGGAAAATTGGGCGTTAGTGAAGGGAGATGTGCTAAAATTGATGGCCGAATTCCACGAACATGGGAAACTAGTGAAAGGCTTCAATCCGTCTTTCATAGTGTTGATACCTAAGAGAGCAGGAGCACAGAATTTGGATGAATTCCGCCCTATTTCACTTATTGGAAGCTTATACAAGATTATTGCCAAGACCCTTGCCAGGCGTCTGGCAAAAGTGCTTGATTTGGTCATTTCTGAGTGCCAATCCGCAGTCATCGGAGGACGACAAATCATGGACGGTATCCTTGTAGCACACGAAGCTGTTGATGAAGCAAAAAGAAAACGAAGACGGAGGGTAATGTTTAAAGTGGATTTCGCGAAGGCTTATGACTCGGTTGAATGGACATATATCGATGCGATGATGGATGGATTGGGCTTCGACCCTAAATGGAGGGGTTGGATGATGGAATGTATATCCACGGTAAGCACTACAGTGCTTATAAACGGCAGTCCCTCAGGAGAATTTAAATTAGAGCGAGGACTGCGACAGGGTGACCCTCTTTCTCCCTTCTTGTTTCTTATAGCAGCCGAGGGGCTGAATATATTTGTTAATAGGGTAGTGGAAACGGGAGATTTGGACCCGATTAGAATGGGGAAAAATATGATCCAGGTGCCAATCCTTCAGTATGCAGACGATACCATGTTTCTGTGCAACGGGAGATGGGAGGACATCCGGACTATCAAAAAAATTCTTATGCTCTTCGAGCTGATTTCTGGGTTGGGAGTAAATTTTAACAAATGCAGGTTATTCGGGATCCATTTGGGAGATGTGGAGAAAAAAGAAATGGCTGATTTTCTGGGGTGCACCACGGGCTGCTTGCCACTGGAATTTTTGGGTATGCACGTTGGATTGAATCATCACAAAACCACGTCATGGAAAGGTATGGTGAAGAAGATTCGTAATAAACTGGAGGCATGGAAGGACAAGCAGATGTCGATGGGCGGAAGAATTACTCTCATTCAGGTTGTGCTCTCTACGGTACCTACTTATTATTTATCTTTTTTTTAAAATTCCTAATTCTGTTTTGTGTGAGATTAAAAAGCTTCCGAGAAATTTTTTGTGGGGTGGGGGAGTGGGTGAGAAAAAGAAAATACCTCGGGTCAGCGGGGACGAGGTGTGTAAAGAGAAGAATAGATGGGGGCTAGGGATTAGAGACCTGAAAAAATTAAATTTGGCGCTTCTGGGAAAGTGGGTCTGGAGGATGCTTACGGAACCTAATCATCTCTGGGTAAGGGTTCTGAAATCTAGGTATGGGGGCTTAGGAACGAGGAGTTTGCTCATAGACGTAGGGGCGGTAGAAACACTGGTGAATCGATTTGGTGAAAAGAATTAAAAAAAGTATATGATGAGTTAGGAGGGATAGATGCTAATAACAAAATATATAGGATAGTGGGTGATGGGAGGCAAACTTATTTTTGGAATGATATTTGGGTAAAGGAGGGGAGCACTCTTCGAGAATTATTTCCTGGTCTTTTTAATATTAGTAAGCAGCAGGATTCTTTGATCAGCAATTTGGGATTTTGGGGGACAAATGGCTGGAACTGGGACTAGATATGGGATAGGGAGTTAAGCGTGAGTGAGGGAGAGGATTTAATGGCTCTAAGTGAACTGTTAGACATGAACAAAATCACGCAGGGTGCTGACGACACTTGGAACTGGGATCTTGCACCGCACAGACTATATTCAACCAGCAGAGCCTACGCGAGCTTGGCTGCAGAAACTGGGGTCGGGTCGGAAGAAAATGAAGATAGATCGGAATTCGCGAATTTATGGGGGTGTTATGCGCCTAAGAAAGTCAACATAATTGGGTGGAAGATCCTTAGAGGAAGACTCGCCACTACCGATAATCTATGTAAGAGAGGAGTCCCGATATCGGAAGAAGATTTGAGGTGCCAACTCTGTAATCTGGCTACTGAATCGAATGATCATCTGATGACGGAGTGCAGGTTTGCAACTATAATTTGGTACCATTGCTACAGCTGGATTAAGGTACATATGGTGCCTCAGAATACAATAAGAGCCCATGCTCTTCAGCATTTCGAAGCAATTGGTGTTGGAAAGTTCAGGAGAAAGTTCATGACAAGCTTGTGGGCATGTGTCGTTTGGGAAATATGGAGATGTAGAAATACAAAACGGTTCAACGATGAAAGTCAGGATGCAAAAAAAGCGCTCGATAATATAAAAAATTATATCTAGACCTGGTTAGGAGGACAGAACTTATTGGCTACAAATTCATCAATCTCAGCTTGGTGTTGTGACCCTTATCTATGCCTTATTGAGTAACTCTTTATTTTTGTATAAGTGGAAAGTGGTAGAATATGTGCATATACTTAAATTTTACTTGTAAAAATATGGGTTGAGTACCCCATATACTCGAAGGAAATGGAAATACCTTTTTACTGTTCAAAAAATATACTTGTATATATATAATTGAACAGTGGAATACAAAAACTATATTTTTCAGTTAAAAAAATACTTCAATTGTAGTAAAGTGAAATATGTATATTATATTCTATCAACCCAATTAAAATGAATTCAAGTGCATGAGCTTAAATGCACGGACCCACCCTTGCATTAAAATAATGAATGTATTGTAAATAATTTGTATGGCTTTTGATCCCATTCGTTGTCATGTGTTGGCTAATGTTGAAATGTATGGTCAAATACAATCCATCCAATAATATTCTTGGATTCGTTTTGCACTTCTGCTTCTAACTAATCTCATCAAGAATTCCAAGATCCAATGGAAGGTGAAATCAAGAACTTAAGTCGTGTTTGGTTGATAGCAATCGCATCCCTGTGTTACAGTCGTTTGATTTCAGGAAACTTGCCCAAAGGAAAATGGAGGCTCATTTCTCTTGTCCCAATATTCTTCATATTCACACTTCTTCCCCTTTATACCACCTCTGCCTTCTTCACCGCAATAACTGCCTTCTTCTTCACATGGCTTTCCAATTTCAAGCTGCTCCTCTTCGCATTCGATAAGGGCCCGATTGCGCCCGACCCGGACCCGAAGTCTCTACCCATATTCATCGCCATGGCTGCTCTTCCCTTCAAGATCAACCCCACCCCAACTCCAAAGAAACTTCCCCTGTTTTTAGCCGCTGAAATCCCTGTTTCCCTTGTACTATTGTCACTTCTGCATGATCACAAACAACGAATCCACCCCCAAATTGTGTTAATTATATACTGTTGTTTGATTTTCCTACTGATTGAGATTGTGGTTGCGTTATCTAGTTTAGTATTGAAGGCGATGTTCGGGTTAGAGGTCGAGTCGCCCTCGAACGAGCCGTATCGCTCGACCTCGCTCCGAGAATTTTGGGGGAGGCGCTGGAATCGGACGGTTAATAGTATACTGCGGCAGACGGTTTATGTGCCGGTCCGGTCGTCGGTGATGGGAGGAAAATTGGTTGGGGTGATGGCGACGTTTGTTGTGTCGGGGCTTATGCATGAGCTCTTGTTTTGGTACGTAACTCGGGCTCCTCCGTCGTGGGAAATGACTATGTTTTTCGTGGTTCACGGTGTTTGTGTGGCGGTGGAGTTTGGAATGGCGGAGAGGAAATGGCAGCTGCCGTGGTTTGTGGCAGGGCCGATGACGCTTGGGTTTGTGTTTGGGACGAGTTCGTGGCTTTTCTACCCGCCGTTGACGAGGAACGGTGCGGATGCGAGAGTGGTTGAAGAAGCAGGATTTGTTGCCGAGGTTGTCAAGGAGAGTGTGAAGGGAGTTTGGAATTCGTTATTGTCGTAACGTAAGACAAATACTTGTATGCATCAGTTGTATAATATATAGTACTCTAGTAACTATTTTCTTGTTATTTTCTCTGTTATTATTTTTACTCAATAAATATTGACTGTTTTCAGTAAACAATATTATGGGGTTCCCCAAAATAATAATTAATTTAATTGAATAATACTAGTTGTTTGTACATATTATTGAAAAAACTCATTTGAAGAGTTGAGCTAATGCCTAATACAAGTTGGAGGAGGCCATTTCAAAGATCATGAACTATCAATATCGTCGATGACGTCAATCACAACAGATTTTTCATTCAATTTGATGATATTAGTCCACTTGTGTGTTTCGAGTAGTCAAAGAGGAAAATCTTGATTTTTGGTTTGTTTTTTTTTTTAACGTAGTCAAGAGGTTTAGTGTTCTACTAACTCGTGATCTTCTCCTCGTAGCCAAATGATCTTTTTAGTTATGTTATGACTTATTAGTCACACTTCTATGCATTCAATTGTGTGATGCAATTAGTGTAGACATGGGCAACGGTTTCAAACTGGCGGTTACGGTTTTGGTTTTTCGGTAACCGTAACCGAACCGCGAACCGTCGGTTACGGTTACGGTTTTCAAACCGGCAGTTCGGTTTGAAAACCGCCGGTTTGGCGGTTTGTGTTTTTTTTTTTTTAAATATTATCTCCGTTTTCGCTCGTTTTCACTCTGTTTTCGTTCGTATTTTATTCGTTTTAACTCTTTTTTTAGAAAATACATTACTAGAATTGAATAAAAATTATATAACTTAAATTTATACATTAAAAATAGAAGAATTGTGTATTAAAAAAATTAATTTTTTTTTTAATAAAAAACCGGCAAACCGCCAGTTAACTACCAAACCGGCGGTTAACCGCCAAAACCGGCCAAACCGCTGGTTTGCGGTTTGTCAAAATGCCGAACCGTAACCGAACCGCCATTGGTTCGGTTTTGCGCGTGTCTAAATTAGTGCAATTGAGAAAATTTTTAGTTGAACAATTGAAAAAAATTTAAATCACTTAAACTCCAATCGCATAGTATGCATTCAACTACATATCCTCCTCGATTGAGAAACACATATATGTTCAACGTTTGATGAACTTGTTTTGCTAAAAAAAAAGTGGAGGAGGTGTTGGCAGAACGAAAAAGTGTCATGCTCTATGAAAACAAAAATGAAAATGCACGAGGTATATATCACTCTTCCATTCCCGTATATTATTTACTCTTTGCATAAATTCTAATGTAAAAACTGTTTAATAATATTAAAGTGATATAATTATTTTTGGAATGATAATATGATCATTTCTACTCTATTAAAGAGAGTAACGGATAAAGATATCATTATTTAAAGCGGTGCATCATGTAGTGGGCGTGATAGGTCATGTGGGGTGATAAATTGATTTATCAGGCAGGGTATTAAAGGGGCTGGATCACGTGGGGTTATAGATTTGATTTGTCAGGGTATTAAGTTCAAATTCATTATCTTCAATTTAAGATGGATTGTTTCGCTATTGTTGTTTTTTCCAATTGTGAGAAAGAGAAAAAATGAGTGTACATTTTACTCCACAATAACATCAAAATTTTCATTTTCATTTTTCAATACGAGACAACTTCACATAGTAAGTTGTTCTCATATAAAAATATAAGAGATCAAATAAAGGATAAGAAACCACCCCATATCAAAATCCTACGGTCCATCAAGTCCACCCAAAAAAATATGTCCCAATATGAAAAAAAAGTCCCATAACAACAGAGAAAAGATCGCGTAAGGTGTAGGAAACCAAAAAAACTGAAAAAAATAACATTTATGAGAAGAAAAAATGTACTACAAATACTCTTAATAAATTAAAATAATAAATTTATGAGAAGAAATAAATATAAATAAATTCAAAATATTGGACAATTCAACATCAATTTTATATCTAATTGTTATAAAGGAATTGCTATGTATATAATTGTTATAACTTCACTTACTTTTTATGTAGTTGTTATAGATATGGTGGTAACCCGAGATAAGCAAGCACTACAAATACAAAAAAAAAAGTATCCAAATAGAAATGAATTTGACGAGGGAAAAGTCCTCTTTAACATGAATAACGAGGGAAATGACTAGCATTAATTTTCTTGCCAGAATTTCCTCGCTATTTTTTGTCGAGCATTTTAATTTATCCCTCGCTTGGCCGCGAGCATTAAATTCCCTCGCCAGCCAGCGAGCATTAAATCCCTCGCCCTTTATCATTTTTAAATAATGTCCCTCGTTAAATGACGAGGGATTTGTAATTTTGACAATTACTTCGCCATTTTGCGAGGGTTTTTTGAACCATCAATATTTCCCTCTCCATCTGCTCCCCTCGTAAAATCCCTCGCCATTTAACGAGGAATTACATACCCTCGCAATTTTCCCATGCAATTTTGACAATTATTTGTAGTGAAACAGGGGAGTTGTTCAAGAGTGCCAGTGACAACGACAACATATATTGAGGTAGCTTTAGTGAACTCAAATTTCTCCTCTTTATTGACATCTATGTCTTTCAGTGATTTCTTCAACCATTGCTTCTATGCCTTTCTCGCATCTTTCAATTGCTAAATCACTCAACATCCTTAAGCAATATTAAGAGCCTGTTTGGCAGAGGTTATAAGCTCCTTTTAAAACAGATTAAAAAGATGTTTAGGAGGGGTAAAATGCAGATTTGGTCCAAGAAAATATGCCTTCACAAAAATGGTCCCATTTTGAACTAAAAAGGTCCCATGTGATATTACCTTTTAAAACTAACGAATCGTGGGGAGTACAACACACGCGCCGTTATCTTTCGGAAAAAAAAACCACCATTTCCATGAAACACTCCCAAATCAGTCCACCTATCAAGATGTACTGAAAGTGCTTAACACATAGGTGTAAAAGTGCTACTTCCTTTTACACTTCTTTTATCTTTAGAGTAGTTATAACTGTAAAGTGGTTTTTAGTAGTTAATTAGTTTTAGTAATTTTGGCTTAGTATATTAGGGAAAAGTCTGTAATTCAACATCATCTTTTTCAGTTGTTGTATTCTCATTTTCCCAGAAATTCAATTCATGTATTTTCTTTTATTTCTCCATATGGTATCAGTTTTTTTTCCACACATTCTTGATCGATTAGTAGATACGCTCAAGGTTCAATCTTCAATCATGTTTCCGCCGTCCTCCTGGGATATCTGATTTCTTCTTTGCTGTCTATCAAGAAGATTTTTCATTTTTAGGGATTTCACTTTTGATTCCTCTTCTTTGCTTCAAATTTTCCAAATTCCTTCTGTAATTGAAGGGCCCTCTCTGAGTTCTGTACTCCTTAGCTTTGAAATATCAGATTCTTTGCTCCTGATTTTATTTTCTTGGGCCTTCCCCTCAAATTTCTCTATCGCAATTTTTCTTCCATCGCGATTTTTTGTTTTCTTGATATTCAATGGCACCCGATCCCAAAAATTTAGACCTTGCCAAAAATTCTCTATCGCCTCTTGCTCTACATCACAATGACAATCCGGCTGTTGCGATTGTGCTTGACCCTTTAATTGGGTCGAATTTTGTCTCTTGGAGTCATGCTGTGAAACGAGGGCTCAGTGTCAAAAACAAATTGCCCTTGATTGATGGTTCCTTACCTCAACCGGTTGAAGACGATGATCCTGCCATTTTCGCTGCTTGGGTTCGTGCCAATGATTTGGTCCTAATGTGGATCCTCAACTCCATTTCCCCAGATATCAAACACACTCTGGAATATTTTTCGTCGGCTAAAGAGGTATGGGATGAACTTCATATTCGATATACTCGTTCTGATGGAACTAGAGTATATCATCTTGAGAAGAGTTTAAGTACAGGGTAGTCAATCTTTAATTACATATTATAATCAATTCAAGAGTTTATGGGATGAATACTTAAGTTTCAGGCCAATTTTATCTTGTTCTTGTACTGCTTTAAAGACCTGTGTGTGTGGTCTCCCTAAGAAAATTTCTCAAACTCAAGAACAAGATGCTGTCATGAAGTTCTTAATAGGTCTTGATGATTCTTACTCTGCTCTTCGAAGTCAATTCCTCTTGGCATCCCCTTTTCCCCCATTAGCCAAAGTGTTTTCCTTATTACTGCAAGAGGAGTCTCAAAGAACCCTGAACAATCCTCCTCCAATTAACCCTGAATCTGTAGCTATGCTTGCTAGACAACCTAACCCTAAATTCTTTAAAGATAGGAGGAAGCCTCTTTTATGCAGTCATTGAGGTGGTCCTGGGCATACTATGGATAGATGTTTTCAATTGATTGGCTATCCTCCTGGTTGGAAAGGACCTAGAGGCCCTAGGATTAAAACTGAGAATAATTCTTCTGCTAATATGGCTAAGCCTTCTCCCAAAGAAGAGGCACCTGCTGCTTCTAACCCCTTGTTCAATCAAGAATTTTTTGAACAATTCTTGAATTATACCAAGACACAGCAAGGCCAAGAAGCTTCCCCTACTCCTGTTGCAGCTGGGGCCTTTGTATCCCAACCAGATCAGATTCACAATACAGGTATGAAATTCTGCTCAAATACTCTAGGCCCTAGAATCTCAACTTGGATTTTAGATACAGGTGCTACAGATCATATGACATCAGATTTCACCTTATTTACCTCTCCACCATCTAAATCAAACATAAAGATTAGTTTACCTAATAATGCCATCTCTACAGCTACATATATTGGAAACATAGCTATAAGCGATTCTTTAACATTATACAATGTCTTGTATGTCCCTGATTTCAATCATAACCTGTTATCCATATCTCATCTAACTAGATACTCTAGTTGTTCAGTGAATTTCTTGTCCTCACACTGTGTTTTGCAGGACATCAACACCAAGAGGGTGATTGGTACTGCTGAACAAACGGGAGGCCTCTATATCTTAAAGATTGCTACACATTCAGTACACTCTGCATCTCTTTTGAGCAATTTTGATTTGTGGCATTTTAGATTAGGCCATATTTCTGATAAATGCATGTCTACCATAAGCCAATTACATGTAAAAGCTAAAGACATGAATACAGTTTGTAATATCTGTCCTATGGCTAAACAAAAGAAAAGGCCTTTTCCTATTAGTAAATCTGTTTCTCCTTGTGCCTTTCATTTGATCCATTGTGATGTATGGGGACCTTTTTCTATTGTTTCTCACTCAGGTCATAAATACTTCTTAACAATAGTAGATGACTACACTAGGTGTACTTGGATTTATTTGTTGAAAGCCAAGTCTGATGTTAAACTCTCTTTACAAAATTTCTCTACCATGATACACACTCAATTTGATGCGAAAATAAAAATTCTAAGAAGTGATAATGGTACGGAATTCATTCTCCAAAATTTCTATCATGATTTAGGCATCATTCATCAAACTTCTTGTGTAGAGACACCTCAACAAAATGGTTTAGTAGAAAGAAAACATCAACATTTGCTTCAAGTTGCTAGATCACTTTTATTTCAATCTAGTTTGCCCCTTAAATATTGGAGTGATTGTGTGCTCACTGCTGCACATCTAATAAATAGAATTCCTTCACCCATATTGCTTAATAAATCACCCTTTCAATTATTGCATAACAAAGAGGTGGATTATTCTTATATGAGAGTTTTTGGATGTCTTTGCTTTGCCAACACACTAACAGCTCATAGGCATAAATTTCAACCTAGAGCCACTAAGTGTGTGTTTTTGGGCTATCCATTTGGAACAAAAGGTTATAAATTGCTTGAATTAGACACTGGAAAAATAATCATTTCGAGAAATGTCAAATTTTTTGAACACATATTCCCTTTTTCTAACAAAACTGAAACTGCTCCCTTAATTCCAGATTTGCATGTTAGAAATAATCATATGGAATCTTGCTGTGATTCAATGACCAGTGATACCAATTCTTGTTCAGATGCTTGTGATACTCCTATATTACCTACTGATTTTGAGCACACACCTATTCAGAATTTCACAAATATAAATGATAATCATGATCCTGAATTTTTTGAAAATGTACATAATGAGTTTTCTGACCCTATCACTCATGATCAAATCAATGATAATCAGTCCATTAGAAAGTCTGATAGGACTAAACACCCACCTGCCTACCTTGATGTTTATCATACCACTTTGCCTCCTTCTGTTGATCATAAAAGACCTAATGCTAATACCTTTACTAGAATGGGTAAACAATATCCCATTTCAGATTTTTTGACTACCAGTAGACTTTCTAAGCCTTTTCTCTCTTTCACTTCAAACATTTCTCAAATTATAGAACCTACTACTTACAAACAAGCTATGAAAGATGTCCATTGGCAAAAGGCCATGGATATAGAACTCCAAGCTTTGGAAAAGACCAATACTTGGACACTTGTACCACTGCCTCCAAATAAACACGCTATTGGTTGCAGATGGATATATAAAGTTAAATATAACTCTGATGGTTCTATAGAGAGATATAAGGCTAGATTAGTAGCTAAGGGTTACACCCAACAAGAAGGTATTGATTACTTTGACACATTTTCACCAGTAGCTAAGATCACCACAGTCAGAATTTTACTTGCTTTAGCTGTTGCTAAAGAGTGGCACCTACATCAACTTGATGTAAATAATGCTTTCTTACACGGGGATTTAAGTGAATAAGTCTATATGTCACCACCACCAGGGTATAACACTGACAATATGGTTTGCAAACTGAATAAAAGTTTATATGGATTAAAACAAGCCTCAAAGCAATGGTTTAACAAACTCTCTGATTCTCTTCTTTCTGTTGGTTATATTCAATCTGCGGCTGATACTTCTTTATTTACTAAAACCACTACCACTTCTTTTACTGTCGTTCTTTGTTATGTGGATGATTTAATTGTTACTGGAAATTCTTTAAAAGATATCATTTTTATAAAGGATTATCTTCACAAAAAATTCACAATAAAGGATCTTGGTCCCTTGAAATATATTTTGGGTATTGAGGTAGCCAGAAATAAAGAAGGTATACATTTGTGTCAACGAAAATACACTTTAGATTTATTACATGAGTGTGGCTATTTGGGATCCAAACCATGTTCTACCCCTATGGATCAAAAACAATCTTTTATTAATAATGATGCTCCACTACTTACTGACCCTTCTTCTTATAGAAGCATCGTTGGTAACTTATTATATCTTACAGTCACAAGGCCGGACATATCCTATTCTGTCCATGTGCTTACCCAGTTCATGAGTAAGCCAAATACAGCTCACATGGCAGTTGTACACCGATTACTTAGATACCTTAAGGGCAGCCCATGTCAAGGTATCTTCTACTCTTCTAATAATGATTTTAAACTACACTCTTTTACTGATTCAGATTGGGCGAGATGCCAAGATACTAGACGAAGCGTCACAGGCTATGCCATCTACCTAGGCAACTCCCTCATCTCCTGGAAGACCAAAAAGCAAAAGACTGTTGCAAGATCTTCAGCCGAAGCTGAGTACCGGGCTATGGCGACAACCGCTTGTGAAACTCAATGGATCATTTATATCTTAAATGATCTTCATATCAAGCTTCCTCAAATAGCCACCATGTACACTGATAGTAAATCTGCTCATGCAATGGCTCACAATCCGTGTTTCCATGATAAAACTAAACACATTTCAATAGACGTCCACTTCACAAGTGAGAAGATCCAACAAGGTGTGCTCAAACTAATTCACATCCCTACTGCGGAGAATCTGGCTGATATAATGACTAAGCCTATGGCTCCGTCTCCTTTCAACATTCTTAAGATCAAAATGGGGCTTTTAAACATACATGCCCATTTTGAGGAGGGGGTATCAAGATGTACTGAAAGTGCTTAACACATAGGTGTAAAAGTGCTACTTCCTTTTACACTTCTTTTATCTTTGGAGTAGTTATAACTGTAAAGTGGTTTTTAGTAGTTAATTAGTTTTAGTAATTTTGGCTTAGTATATTAGGGAAAAGTCTGTAATTCAACATCATCTTTTTCAGTTGTTGTATTCTCATTTTCCCAGAAATTCAATTCATGTATTTCCTTTTATTTCTCCATACCACCCAAAGTAATAAGTTCCCAAATCGCACAAATTCTTTGCCAAATAGTATGAATCCATCTTAGAATCCCTCAAATCGCATTGAAATCGTCCCCCCCAAATCGTTCAGTAAGAAATGGCTAAAAATCTCAATGAATATTCACAAATTGCAGATGAAGGAGATATTAAAATTTAAATTGAGAAGGGGCTTTGATTCCTAGCACTGAGACGAGTCTAGAGTGTGTAGCCTTTATGAGTTTCGTGACCAGATTCGAATTTCGTAGTCGGATTTTTTCACGAGGTTTTGGAAAAATATATATTGGGATAACGGTGCCACGGTGGTGGCTGTGGTACCTGTTGACGTGTGGTGGCGGGTGGCGGCAAGGTGGTGATGAGAACGGGGCTAGAGCGGTGTTGACGACGATTGGGGTGGGGATTGGGACGCTGGCCGTCGTCGAGAATAACAACAGGGGAGGGAGAAGATAGATAGTGGGCAGGTTTTTTTTTTTTTAATATACTTATTTATTAACTTTATTTTTAATTTGATTTTTTCTGAATTTAAATTTTAAATAATTGTAATTAATATTTTTGAATTCAATTTCATAATAAATTCAATATTCAGATTTTATATAAATGTTATTTTTTTTTTGTTTTAATTAGATTTTGTATTCAAAGATTATTTAGAGTAATTTCATAATTTACATTAAATTATTATTATTTTTGAATTTTTTTTAATATTTTTAAATTGTATTCCAATTCTTTAAAAGCAAAAAATAATTTTCATATGGTAAATAGGTTAAAGATTAACACAAAAACTTGTATGCAACATTTCAGTCATTCACACACATGTTCTTTATAAATACACCCACAAGCTTAATTCACACACATTTTTTATAAATATACCCACAAGCTTAATTCACACACACATTTTTTATAAATACACCCACAAGCTTAATTCACACACACATTTTTTTATAAATGCACCCACTGACAGAAATTGAACATGGTCGTCTTCTCCGAGCAGTTTTCGGTCACCTCAGGCCGCGGTCGGACGCTGCAATTTACGATGACCTTAATCCTTAAATATTTTATATTTCTTTAAATATTCTTTAATACTAATTATTATGGGTCAATGTTATTTTGTATTACGTGCAATAATATATCTTACTACATGCAATAATATATGTTACTATATATTATAATGTGAGTTACTTAATCAATAAAAAAAATATATATAAAGAATCAGTATTACTATATAAAATTGTGTTATTACTACATGTAATAATTTGTTTTACTACATAAAAAATTATATGTTACTACATACTACAGTTTGAATTACTACATTGAATAGACGTTTGTTACTATATGTAACTTTATCAAATGATCTAATATTTTTCGCATCATCCTACAATAAAACATTTTGTATTACAACATGATTATTGTGTTTACTACATTCGATAATATATGTTACTACATATTATAATGTGAGTTACTACATCAATAAAAACAATAGAAAAAACGTGTTACTAAATAAAAGAATTTGTATTATTATATTAATAGTTTGTGTTATTACTACATAAAATAATGTGTATTACTACATATTACAATTTGAATTACTACATTTAATATCCCACGTTCGACAATAAAATAAAAGATAAAAAAATCACAGAAACGAGTAAAATAAACGAATTAAAAATTTCGAATTAAGCTGTCATTGGGTGTATTTATAAAAAATGTGTGTGTGAATTAAGTTTGTTGGTGTATTTATAAAAAATGTGTGTGTGAATTAAGCTTATGGGTGTATTTATAAGGAACATGTGTGTGAATAACTGAAATGCATATATGCAATATTTCATACAAGACTAGCCCAAAGATTAATTTGAATTTTCAGATTATATTTAAATTCAGATTGTATATTTCAAATTTCAAAATTTTTTATTTCAAATTATTTTTAGAATTTACTTTTTAATTTGTATTTTTGTATATATTTCAGTTTTAATATTTTAATATTTTTTATTATTAAATTATATTCCGATGTTTTTAAAATAATTTACATTTTATTTGATTTTTTGTATTTTTAAATTATATTCAGATTTTTGGGTTATAAAAAGAATTTCAGATTCTATAAATAATTTCTTTAGTTTTCAGATTATATAACTTAATGGAAACCGTTAAGTATTTAATGGTTGAGACCATTTTTGCAAAAATGGGACCAAAATTCTCATGAGACTAAAATTGTTTTTAAAAAATTCTGGTGGGATCAAATTTGCATTTTACCCTGTTTAGGAGCTCTTTTTAGAGTGTTGCAAAAAAAGTTTTTTAGATGCTTTAGAAAATCTTTAAATATTTTTTTTAAAGCCAAAACACTTTAACAACTTACGTTACTTAAAAATAAGCTTGCTAAACATGCTTTAATTCCAATTATAATTTTAATTTGTCTTCCATATAGCGTGTGTGAGAGAGGTAACAGTTAAAAGCTTGCTAAACATGCTTTAATTCCAATTATAATTTTAATTTGTCTTCCATATAGCGTGTGTGAGAGAGGTGACAGTTAAGCTTGGAGCTTCTAAAACTATGAATGCACAAACATAAAAAAAAAACACCCAAAGCCTTAAAAAGATGGTAACTAAAGAGCAATGTACTAGTTGCCACTGACATTTAACTTTACTACGAATTTCATTATGGAGAAATTTAACAATGTGTTGCAACTATATATCAATATGCACAAGAACAAAATCTAGGAACGTGAACGTACAATAATTGCAGATGTAAATCAAGATAGTCCTATTTCTAATATTCCTATCATTTAATTCATTATTTATTTCTAATTGAGTCTTCCATCTTTATAGCCATGTCAATTATCAGTCACTAAAAACTTAAAACTTTCATGTGCATACATTATATCCCCTCAAAATTGAGTTAATGTGAAACATATAAAACGAAGTTAATCCTATTGTGGTCCAAGCTATTATTGAGAAAATCGGTGAATACAACCAACTATCATTAAAAATTTCATCTTTTGACCAAAAACAAGCCAGCGGCGGAATACCACAAAGAGAAAAATGTACCTAACAAAAAAGAGGTTTTGGTAATTGGTACATGTTTTGTAACCACCCATAAGAACCACATGTTCCGACTTTTATTCGGAAAATAAATTGTATGTATCACTTCAATTCAAGCCATTACTTCCACATATAAATAACAAAAACTATTTCCAAAAGAAGAAATTATATAACTCTATGGTCCAACTCTTTCACTTTAAAAATGACTAATATCTACCAAATAAAGATTTGAGAATCCCAATTCCAGTAATGTACACACATAGAAACCCATTTATAAGGAGACAAAAGAGGCACTCGATCGATTGTGATACCATACCAAAATTCATTAACATGGCAGACCAAATAGGATTAGGGGGTAAAAAATGGTAGGGAAATTTTCATATTGATCCGTCTAACACTACACCAAGAATACACTATGCATTCCTAAAAAAAAAAATGAGTATGCATTAACTCGTTGTTTGAAAACAAAATCATAGGCATAAAGGCCCTACCAACAAACAACTAAATATATTCTAATTCATGTTCAATTATGATGAGTCGTGATTATTGCATATTTTTGTGCATTAATTGAATATTGTATATGAATTAATTTAATAATCTCTTATTTTTTTCCGACTTATTATTTTGTTACTTTGATATTTTAATTTTTTATTTAACTGAGGTAAAATTGGAGCATTTTGAATAATTAATAAAGGAGATGTGGTGTGAGAAGAAATTGGTTCCGTTTGAGAGATCAATATTTTGGTGCCCTTAATATACTCCCTTCTACATTTATTAATTAAATATACATGTAAAAACCCTAATTTACTCTTCTAATAAAATATGTATAGATAGATACAACCCCCCTTCTAAAATTAAAACCATAACCCTAATTGATGGAGTAGCTGTCGCGGCACCTCCGATCGCTGCCGCCGCCGCACCAGAAAAAAAAACATTTTTTTACACTAGTTTGTCGACGAAAAACACTTTTTTCGACACTGATTTGTCGACGAGAAACAATCTTATCGACAACTCTTGGTCGAAAGAAAATTTAAAAAAAAATAATATTTTCAACAACTCTTGGTTGAAAATATACATTATCGTCGAAAATTATTTGTCAACGATAGTGTATATTTTCGACTAAGAGTTGTCGAAAAAAGAGAGAGGAAGAAATAGTAATTGGGGGAGAGAAGAGGAAAAAAAAAACCTACCTCGTGTACCGGAGGCCGTGGGAGTGAGGGAGGAGGGGGCAGCGTCGCTGGGAGAGGGAGGGGGGGCGGCGCCGTCTGTGAACTGAAACGAAAAAAAAAAATAGAAAATAGGGTGGGAGGAGCTTGGGTGGGCGGCGGTTTGGCGCTTGGAGACGGGCGCGACCTTGGGTAGGGGAGGAGGCGGCGAAATGGAGGGAGACAGCGGCCTTGCAGGGCATCCTAAATGGAGGGGGCACGTCGGCCTGCATAAAAAAAAATGAAGAAAGGAGGAAGGGAAGGGGCGGCGGCGGGGTAGGCAACGGGGGCCGGGGTCGATAGCGGTGGGGTGGGCAACGGGCCGCCGACGGTGGAGTGGGGTTGGAGGTGGAGGTGGGAAGAAGAAGGTGATGAAGGGAGAAACTAAAGTTTATGATGTATATGTATCAAAGTGGATTTTAAGAAGGAAAGAATATAATAGGTAATTTGGGGGAATAAATCTTACATTTGTTACTTTAGGGAGTACGTTCATCGGAGGAGTATATTTAACAAGTGTGAAGGGGTATATAGAATTAATTGGAGGAATATGGGCCATTTGATTTTGAAAAGAAAAGGCCCAATAAAAGTATGAGACGGGGAGTAAGGATATTGCAACAACCGTCATTGTAAAAAGGAGGTCAACGCTAGATTGAGAGTGGAAGGAGAAGGCATGGTCGAGTCAGGTGAGGAAAAAGAAAGGCTTTTGGATGCTTGTAATTTTGGTTTGATTAAACTGTTATTTCTCTTTCTTTTGGATTAATATTAGTAACAATTATCTCATTGTTTGTATTATGAGAAATTACACAACAGGAGTTTTTAAGATTAAAGACAACACAAAGGTCGGATTGACTTGTAGTCTTATACGTAATGCGCAACTAATATGCATATACTCATAATTTGGTGCATATATATAATATGTGCATTGCATATTTATAGGAGATACATATATCTAATATGTACATTGCATATTTATAGGAGATACATATATCTAATATGTACATTGCATAATAATAATATAACACTTTATCATACATACTATAATAATTATGATTTTCCTAGTTCGTGAAGTAAATAAACTATTGAATCTAAAAATTACATTATACGAAAACATTGTATATTTATTCTATTTTTTAATAATTTATAGATTCATATTTCAAAAAAAAATCTTAATAATTTGGGTTTTTTTATCATTACTAGTAGGGGGAAATAAACTGCATTAATTAACTGTTTTATTAACATCATACATACACTACACATTATGGAGAAAATGGTGGGACACGAATTAAATTGGGGAAGTTCAAAGGTTTTGATGCAGCAACGAAAGCATATAAAAAAATAATATATGAAAGAACACACACTATCCATTGATTCTACAAATACCCGAAAAAGTGACAAAACTCAAATACGTTGATTCAAGAAAAATACCGTAAATGAGATATCAAGATAAACTCTCATATTTTATTAATCAATTCAACTCCCTAATAACAATCTAAAACTTATCTATTTATAATATGAAATACTTGGAGAATAAGAAATATATAAATACTAAATATAATGAAATAAAAACAAATCTGCTAAATATAAGCATAAATATCTAATCAAATATTAATATTGATTCTCATCAATATCTCCATCATTCTCCTCTTCTTGAAGATGATTCGCCCTCGAATCATGTTGGTTCTCATCGAAAAGGTACGAAGACGAGCTGGAACATCTTTGTATTCTTTTGGCCATAAGACGATAAGAACCTCCATTGTTAAGTTAGAAATATTGAGATGAACACGAACATTCTTAACTACAAAAATATTTCCCTTCTCTTTTTCCTCATAAAAAATGGGGGGCCACAATAACCATCATCAACACCATCAACCAACATATCAACAAACTCATCGAAAACTGGTGGTACATCATAACCACAATCTTCATCAAAATATTTATCGAAAATTGGTAGTTCATCATAACCACAATTTTCGTCAAAATATTTATAAAAAATTGGTGGTCCATCATAACCACAATCTCCATCAAAATATTGATTGAAAATTGGTGGTCCATTATATTCACCATGACAGATCTGCATATTGTTTGACATTCAATTCTAAAATTCATTTAAAACCCTAACCGCCTTTCCCTCTTCCAACACGGTTGTTTCTGCCTGCGTGACCTCAAGATCCGGCCAACGCCGACTGTCACAGTCTCTGGTAGACGACCGACCGACGCAAACGACCCCCATTGCAGACGTGATATTGTTGAAAAAGAAAACCCGCGACTATGCTCTACAACAAGGAGTCGCGCCGCCCTTAATTTTTACCACGTCATGGCTGCTCACTCGACGAAAAGCTTGCGTTAATCACCAAGAGCGCGTTGCCACCGGAGATTGAGGGCGAGTGTTTTCCACCGTGAAATGCTATTGGGATGCGCGCTGTTGCAGCATCCCATTTCGTTGGGTGTTTCGCTCGTCGTGAGTCGATCGATGTGGTTTCGTGCATAGCCTGTTTTCACCGACGGACCAATTTGGGATGTCGCAACTTCCCTTATCTCCAACTCTACCTGTTCTAAGCCTGAGGTGGAAGAGCGTGTGAGAGATTGTACTGAAGTACAAGAAAGGTAAGTTAATTTAGGGTTTCTCTACAGTTCTTTTGTTTAGATTTTTATGTTAGTAATATAGTATGTTGCAGATGTACATGGTTTTGACGTATCATACTAAGAAACTACCTTTGTATTATAGTATATAAAGGATTAGTAGATAAACTTCCCATATCAGGAAATACACCCCTTCATTAGGTTTGAGATTATTGTTAGTTGGTTAGTTTGTTAATAGCAGTTTACCTTGTTAGTTAAGAGGTAATTAACCTATAAGTATTGATGTATCTTCTTCTTGGAAGTTATGTGATTCATTCCCTTCTTTTGTAAAATCCAAACAAGCTTTCAAGCTTTCATCAATGGAATTCCATTTTACAATTCTACATGGTATCAGTTTCACATCCAATTCGATCCTAATTCGCGCTCACTCCGCTTAATTCCCCTCTGTTCTTAGGCTTATTACCTACGAGTTTTTTTTCTTAATCGTTACTTTGTTCTACGATTCCATGGCGCCTATTGTCACCGATCCCACCTCTCTCGATCTGGCGAAGAATCCTTTCTCCCCTCTGGCGTTGCACCAAAACGACAACCCAGCGGTGGCCATAGTTCTTGAACCCCTCGATGGCACCAACTATGTTTCTTGGAGCCATGCGATCAAAAGGGGCCTCAGCGTCAAGAACAAAGCTCGCTTGATCGATGGTACGCTGGAAATCCCTTCGGAGGAGGACGATTTAGACATCTATGCTGCCTGGGTAAGAGCAAACGATCTGGTATTAATGTGGATTTTAAATTCAATCATCCCAGACATTAAGCGAACCCTAGAGTATTTTTCTATTGCTAAAGATGTTTGGGATGAACTACAAATTCATTACGCATTATCTGATGGCACTAGCGTATATCATTTAGAGAAATCTCTAAGTTCCATTGCTCAAGGATCTCAATCCCTAGTTAGCTATTATAATCAGTTTAGGTATCTTTGGGATGAATACTTGAGTTTTAGGCCTGTTCTCAAATGTTCTTGTGGGGCAATGGATGGGTGCACCAGTGATTTGCCTAAATTGATGTCTAAAACACAAGAACAAGATGTTGTTATGAAATTCTTGGTAGGCCTTCATGACTTCTATAGCTCCATTAGAAGCCAATTTTTGTTGCAATCTCTCTTCCCTCCTCTATCCAAGATATATGGTTTATTGCTTCAAGAAGAATCCCAAAGAGCCTTAAACACTGTTTCTGATCCCATTCAGCCAGATTCTATTGCTATGATAGCAAAGAATACTAAATTTTATAAGGATAAAAGAAAACCTCTTAAGTGTAGTCACATTGATGGCATAGGTCACACCATAGATAGGTGTTTTCATATCATAGGCTTTCCCCCTGGTTGGAAAGGTCCTAGAGGTCCTACCAACAAATATCCCAATAAAAATGCCTATGCCTCCACCAAACTCCCCATCCAGAATGATCCCCCCAAGGAGTCCAACCCTTTGATTGATCAAGAACTTTTTAACAAGTTTATTAGCTTCTTTAAGTCACAGATTTCGGGTGAAGGGAAGAACATTGCTCATTCTGTGGCAGGTGTTTCTACTGCTGAAATTGAGGATCCTTCTACATCCAAAGATTCAGGTATGCATTCTAACTCATGTCACAATAGTGTTAAAATTGCCACTTGGATATTAGATACTGGGGCCACTAATCATATGATTTTTGATATGTCCTTATTTTCCACCCCACCCTCTGAAGTGAATGTTAAAATTTCCACAGCCACTCACATGGGAAACATCAGGATTAATGAGAACCTAACCTTGTATAATGTTTTATATGTGCCTGATTTCACATTTAATCTTCTATCCATAAGTCATCTAACTAGATACTCTCATTGTATTGTTAGCTTCTTGTCCTCACGTTGTGTTTTACAGGACAATACATCCAAGATGGTGATTGGTATTGCTGATCAAGTTAGAGGTCTTTATCTTTTAGAAACTGCTCATCCCTCAATTAACTCTGTTATTGAACATTCTGTTGTTGCTAATATCATACTTTCTGATTCTTGTAACTTTGATCTTTGGACTACCACTTCACAAGAGAAAAGATTCAAGAAGGGCTCCTAACTCTTATACATATTCTTACGGAGGAGAACCTTGCAGATATACTCACCAAGCCTCTTTCACCAACTCCATTCATGATGCACAAAAAAACCAAAATGGGCCTGTTAGACATACACTCCCATTTTGAGGGGGTATAGAGGATTAGTAGATACACTTCCCATATCAGGAAATACACCCCTTCATTAGGTTTGAGATTATTGTTAGTTGGTTAGTTTGTTAATAGCAGTTTACCTTGTTAGTTAAGAGGTAATTAGCCTATAAGTATTGATGTATCTTCTTCTTGGAAGTTATGTGATTCATTCCCTTCTTTTGTAAAATCTAAACAAGCTTTCAAGTTTTCATCAATGAAATTCCATTTTACAATTCTACATAGTAGAATAGTAATTATGTTTGTTCTTTACATGAACGGTGAAGGCAAAAGCAGGCGGATAAGGATACCTTGTTTTTGCTTGTTTACATGTTTGTGGAATCTATAGGTTTTGTTGAAAGTCAGTTCTGAAATTATATTTTATTTTTACTTCATGTGTTATGGATTTGTGTTCTTGATTAGTTGATTTATCTTTTACAATTTTAAATAGTTCTGTTAATGACCCTTTTCAATTTATAGTATATGCTTAAGTTGGTGATATATCCAACCCAATATGCTAGAAGCATATTGGATATTGAAAAATATCAGTAGTCATATTGAAAGTTGATCAACATCATCTTAGATATGAGGATCCTGTGATTTGGTTCACAACGATGATGTTTGATTTAATGCCTACTGTTAAAATAATGTGTGATGTTGCTAAAAATTTGGTGATCTGGTTAATTTATGTAGACTGCCCATATTACAAGTTTGTTTTCCATTTTGCTATGATAAATTAATTTCACTAAAATTTGTGTTTCATTCAACCTTTTGTGCTTATTCTCTGAATCTTGGCTGATGTTCTTGTGTAATTCTTGTTTGGAGACTTCAATTTGATACCTCCAAATTTGAAATTAAACAGTATGGAGTAAATTATAAGGGGTTAATATGATAGAGATAAAGAAAACGAGATGTGAAATGGAGACGGATCATTATAAGATACATACTAAATTTTCTATAGCAACTAGATATAAAATTGGTGTTGAATTGTCCAATATACCCCCATTCTCTCTCTACTTTACATTGATTCATCATTGAGTGTGGTACTATGCATATTCTGAAAAAACATTATGTCTCCCATCATGTGATGTCACACTAAAAAACTTTTACTCCATTTTTTTAATTTCAATTCATTGTTTCTACTCAAGACTTTTACTACATTTTTTAATTTTAATTCATTGTTACTCCATTGTTACTACCTTTTGATTCTTCAACTACTAAAAAATATAAAATAATATTATAATAATTTTTAATAATATAAACAATAATATTAATTATAAAATTATTTATTAGTAAAAATAATGAAAGTATTCTTATTTACATATACAAATATTAATTTTATTTAAAAATATACATTTATTATAAATAATAAACTAATAATAAAAAAATACGAATTACTCCCTCTGTCCAGTAAAATTTTGCTCACTTATTTTTATACATGTTTTTAAAAAAATCATATTTTAATTATAAAAAATATATGTGGAATAACGAGTAAAGAATATTGTTGGTAGATACTCAATCTTGTTAGTAAAGTATAAAACATATTTAAAAGTTGACTATTTAAATAGAGTAAACATATATTTTGTGAACCCAAGAAAGTATATATTATAAATAATTACCCTTCAATCAATTATAATTATTAAAATATGAATAAAAAAATTATTTTTAACAACCATCAATAATAATAATAATAATATTAAAGTAAATGGTATAAGGTACTAAATCAAAATTCTAAGCTATTAAACCATAAACCTAAATTTAATTTAAATATTATATAAGTTACTAAACTTAAATTGAAATTGAGATTGAATCATTATTCATTCTCAACAAGTCACATAAAACCATTGAGCATTTAAAAAAAACACTTTTTTTCTATATCACATAAAAATTACTCCCTCTGTCCCGCAATTACTTTCACACTTTCCTTTTCGGGACGTCCCGCAATTACTTTCACACCCTTAAAATGGAAAACCCTTTATAAACTCCACCCTCACAATATCCTCAATTTTACACAAATGTCATTACTTTTTCTCCACACTTACACAAAAGTCAACTCATTTCTTTACTTTATACATAAAGATTTACAAAATTACCCCACTAAATTCACTTTTCTTATTTTGTGTGCCACTTCACATGTGAAAGTAATCACGGGACGGAGGGAGTACTTATTTTGGTCCGTCTAATTTCAAATCCAAATGATAATCCCAAGTAACAAACATGAACACAAATGAATCAAAGAAAAGAACAAAACACAATTTACGTGATTCGATCAATGTGATCTACGTCCACAGAGGATAGATGCTTATTTAACTAACTTCGAATGAATCTTACATATTACAAGGAGAAATTATCAGGAGAAAAATTAAAAAAAAATTTGTTCAGATATTCACCATTTATGTTCAAATATTCGCCCTATGTAAATATTCAATATTCAAT
The DNA here is from genome assembly GCA_963675135.1 of Galeopsis tetrahit. NCBI lineage: Eukaryota > Viridiplantae > Streptophyta > Magnoliopsida > Lamiales > Lamiaceae > Galeopsis > Galeopsis tetrahit. The sequence continues at coordinate 64,913,067 of OY776120.1, read as the reverse complement.
TTTCAATTTAGGTTTTAGTAACTTATGTAATATTCAAATTCAATTTAGGTGTAAGGTTTATGTTTGGTACCTTATATACCATTTAAGTTTAATAGCTTATTTAATATTCAAACTCAATTTAGGTTTAAGTTTTTTTTTTTTTTTTACAATATACCAGGGGTAATATAAAATGCACTAATGATACAACTCCTTAATATATTGCGGAATTTATTTTTCAACCCAATCGTAATTATAAGGTGTTGAAATATTCCAAGCATACTGAGCAACCGCATGAGCAACCTCATTTTCCTCTCTGGGAATGTAGTCACAACTCCATGCCAAATCAAGTTCCAAGAGAGATCTGATTCTTTTGATAATCTCGTTTTCAAATCCATCCAAAGCATGTGGATAACTGAGGGAAGTAATGGCAATGCTAGAGTCCATGTAAAGATTAGTAACTTGCTTCCCCATAACACGACACTTCTGAAGACCAATCTCTGCAGCTCGTAGTTCGCCAGTAACCACAGATCCCGGATTATCAATGCACTTCCCTCCTGCGAATAGCAATATCTTGTCCTTATTGAAAAGGGCATAACCAATTGCAAAGAACTTCTTGTCAGGTTGAATGCAACATCAACACAAAGAATAAGCTTCTTCTCATTATGTTCAGATGTTCCCGGCTGGCTGTAAAATTCTGTGTTATGGTGTTGAGAGAGATTTCCAACTTTTAGAAAGTCCTGCCAATAATCAATGGCCCATTTAACCTCAAATGCAAAGGGATCTCTAGCTTTAGATATCCCCTGATCATCTAAATGAATCCATTTGCAACATTCTTTCCAAATTGCCCATGCAATAACAATCGCATTAGGGAAAAGGTCCTTAGAAGAGGAAAAATGGACTACACCCAATAACTGGATCATAGACCCCTTTGCAAAATTCTTCAAAGTTCCCCAAAAACCTAGATGTTTCCAAACTTTCCTAGCAAACACACAATGAAAGAGAACATGAAGTGTATCTGCAAGGAGAGCGCCACAACATGAACAATAAGGAGAGATAGGGACATGATGCATAACCAAATTACCCTCAGTTGCCAATGAATCATGAAGAATTTTCCAACCAAAGATTCGAATTTTTTATGGGACTTTAAACTTCCAAAGAGCTCGAGACAGAAGTTGCAAACAACTTCTCATTGCGGAGCTTGGTTGTTGATTTTGTCAAGACTTATTGGCAATTTGAGAAGCAATATCATACCCAGAGGCAACCGTATAACATCCAGAAGTTGTTCCTGGACAGAATCTTTGATCCTCATGTTGCTTTCCCAAAAGTGGAACACGTATAATTGTCTCAACTTCAATAGGAAAGAATGCATTAGATATGAGTTCTTCATTCCAGTCGTAACTTGGGGTTAAGAAGCGACAAACTTTAGAAGCACTCGCAATTCTAGAAAAAATCCTTCCTTCATTCAAACCCTGAACCCAGCTATCTTTAAATATGTGCACAAAATTCCCATTCCCAATCTGCCAACGAACTCTGTAATCAATAATATCCCTACTCCAAAGCATGGATCTCCAAATGAAAGACGGATTTGACCCTAAACTAGCATTAAGGACATTTGTTTCCTTAAAGTAACGTGCTTTGAAAAGTTTGCTAACCAGCACATCAGATCGTTGCATGATCCTCCACACTTGTTTGGCTAGTAAAGCTTTATTGAAGAGAACCAGATTCCGGATATTCAACCCCCCATCCTTCCGGGATTTACACAGGCCATTCCACTTCATCCAATGAACCTTCTTACATTCATCCGAAGAACCTCACCAGAATTTAGCACTTAATCTTTCAATATCCGTGCAAACCGATGTTGGAATATGAAAGCAAGACATAGCATATAATGGTATGGCTTGTAAGACAGATTTAATAAGAACCTCCTTACCCCCCTCCGATTTTTTTTTATGATTCCAAGTGTTAATCCTTTGCCTCACGCGATCAACAAGATAACCAAATTGGAATCGTTTTTCTTTAATTGAGACAGTGGGGAGACCTAATAAATATCATGGCCAATCGTTGATCGCACCTCCAAAATGCGTTTAACATCTTCCCTGTTCATCTGTTTTGTCATAGGACTGAAAGTGATAGCTGATTTTTCATAATTAATGAGCTGACTCGATGCTTCCTCATAAATTTGTAAACAATTCTTTAAGGACAGACATTCTTTTCTGTTTGCTTTCATAAAAACCAGACTGTCATCCATAAAGAAGAGGTGAGAAATAATTGGTGCTTCCTTTGCAATTTTGATGCCAGAAAAACGCTTTTGCTCAATAACACTCAGAAGTAAGGAAGATAAACTTTGAGCACACATGACAAATAAATAAGGAGATAGAGGATCACCTTGTCGAAGCCCCCTTGTTGGTTTGAAAGAAGTTGTAAGAGAGCCATTTATACAAATAAAATAAGAAACCTAGGAAATACACTGATAGATAAGATTGATCCATTTTTGTGAAAATCCCAGTCATCTCATTACATTCATAAGAAAAGACCATTCGACCCTATCATATGCCTTGCTCATATCAAGTTTGAGAGCTACGTACCCTTCCTTGCTTTTGGACATACAAAGCCAATGCATACTCTCAAAAGCAATCAAAATATTATCCAAAATAAGCTGGCCTGGAATGAATGCACTTTGATGTGGATCAATCATATCATCCATGAACAATTTCAACCTGTTAGCAATGACTCTGGAGAGCAAACAATAACACACATTGCAAAGGCTAATAGGTCGAAAATGTGTGACTTGTGAAGGATGTTTAATTTTTGGGATCATCACAATAGTAGTATCATTCCATGTGTCCAAAGATTTACCATCATTTAAGGCACCCAAAATATGAGCAGATACTTCCTTATCAACTGTGCCCCAATTAACCTGATAAAAAGAAGCAGGAAACCCATTCGGACCTGACGCCTTCTAGGGATTAAGGTCTTTCAATGCTCGATCTACCTCATCACGCGAAAAGGGTATGTCTAACAATTCAATTTGATCAACAGAAAGATGAAAATTATTGTCTCTCGTAGCCATATCTACCGCCTGAAAGCTAGGGTTTTTTTTTTATGTGAAAATACCCTGAAAGTATTCAACGAACACCTTTTGAATATCATCATTATTCAAAACCCATTCACCGGTAGCTCTTTGAATCTTCACCACCTTATTAATGCCTCTCCGCTGATTAGCCTTTATATGAAAGAACTTAGTATTTCTATCCCCTTCTCTAAGCCATGAAATTCTAGACCGTTGCTTCCAATACCACTCTTCTTGCGAATTAAGCTTTTCAAGGTCCTTTTCATATTTGTCAACCTGATCAAAATTTGGTGCACATTCTTCCTTGTTTAATTCTGAATTGAGCAATCTTTGTGTACTAGAAATTCTTTCTTTCAAAGTTCCCCCTTTCTTCACTACCCAAACCTTGATACTTTTTCCACAATGGGAGAGAACATTACTCAAACTCAAATCTCTTGCTTTGGAAATCCACACCTTTTTAACCAATTTTTTAAAATCAGGTTCCTTAATCCAATGATTTTCGATTCGAAAATTATGGCAAAATTTCTTCACAGGGCGATGGGCACAAGGATCACATGAAATCATGATAGGCCTATGATCCAAACCCATAAAATCAAGGGCTCTGTACTCGTAAGAATGAAAGAGATCCACCCATTCTTGTGTAGCAACAAATCTATCCAATCTTTCTGCAATGAACTCATCCCCTTTTCTTTTATTTGTCCACGTGTTTGCAAATTAATCAACTCATTATAATTTAAAGCATCTTGAAACTTCATGATTCGAGACAAAGACTTTTTAACACCCCTTTTTTTCTCAAAATGATAAAGAGTTTCATTAAAATCCCCCCCCCCCCCCACAAGCCAAACCTTGGTACAAAAAAGAGTGTAATTTTTTAGCCTTTTAAAGAGCTCCCAAAAAGCTTGTCGACCTTCCAAATAAGGGCTACCATGAAAGCCCGTAAATCTCCATCTATTCTCATTGAGCAAAATTATTCAATCTATGTGAGCTTTGGAATAAGATAGAATACTAAGATCAACATTTTTTCTAAAACACCAGCAATCCACCACAACCACCATTACCATTCACAAAGAAACAATTACCAAAACCAAGAGTAGTTTTCAAAACATCGGCACGGGTCGAAGAACATCTAGATTCGGATAAAAATAACACATTGGGACGAAAATTAAAGACTATCCTAAGATAATTGAATGCTCGAGTACCACTAACACCTCGAGCATTCGAGCACATAATAATCATTCCCCACGGCGGGGCTGAGTCACCCCAGCCTCCGCCGGACCCTAGATCTCAATCTCTGCCCCATAAACTTCAATCATACTTCTTGCTTTTTTGAAGAATACCTTCGTATCCTTGACAATCTCACCTTCAGACCACCCTCTGCCATCACCCTAAAACTCCATCATTTCATCAGAATCGTCCCGCCAGGCCCTCTTCTTGCAGGGTAGAACACAACTTTGCACCGACACCAAGTTCTCAACCATCTCTTTATCTTGAAATAATCTTTCACACTCAGGCGCTGCATGTCTGATTTGGTCATCCCTTTTATAAACCGGAACATAGGGACTCTCTCCATCATGGATAATCTCAACATACACAATATAGTCCCGAGTGCTGAGATCCTTGCCAACAAAATGGACTATGCGGTAGTCCTTCCCATTGTCAACTCTAGTAAAAGGTTCACTCATATAGCAATGTTGGAAACCGTCAGGAATAATAAAAGAAAGAGGGGTCAAAAACTTACCTGTCCGAGGATCTTCTCTTCCTTTTTTTGTGAGGTCAAGAACTCTTCTGTCATCATCAGATCCTCCCATCCTGGCCATCAACTCATCAAAGCGATGAACTACTTGACGTTTTTACACCCCCACTACCACCTGAGTCTCAGTGTCCCCCTCTTCAATCAAGATTCCTTTGCCTTTTCCAATCTTTTAACCTTCTCCCTAGCCTGCTCTTGCAACCGTGCTTGCTCACCAACCCCCAACTTCAACAACTCAAAAAACTTGGCAAGATCCTCCGCCAATGGACTCTTTCTTTTGTCGGCCTGGAGCCATCTAGGGAAAAACCAGTGATTCTTGCACCACTCCCCAGTCTTACCTAAGCCAATAAAGCATTCCTTCTAAGAGTGATCAAGGAGCCCACAGAGAAAGCAAAACCCCGATAGCCTTTCATACCGGAACACAACAGTCATCGGCTCAACCTCCACCGTTATATAGAAAAAACGACACAGAGGCTTAGAAACATCCATCAGAACTCGGATCCGACGACACTTCCCCCAAGCCACCTCCCCTTCTCTAGCATTTACTTCCAGAACCTCTCCAACAATACTTCCAATTTTCATGCCCAAAACCTTACTCATAGCATAGAGTTGAAGGCCATGGACTTGAATCCAGAACGGAACAAACTTGAGTTTCAACTGGGCCAATCTTTCACCCCCATGCAAAAGCTCCATAGCAAGGAGAGACTTTCGAAGGTTCTAAGTTTGCCTAGAAAGGATATCCTTCACCTCAGAATCTTCCCCAAAGGTAAGAAGAAATAGACCATCACCCACATTAGAGATTCTGAGGGGGGGTTCTCAAATGCCATGTTCGACCAAACACCTTCTTCAACTCCAGAATACTGAATGACCTTCTCGCCACAAATCGCATCACTATCGTGTTTTTTGGTATCACAAGCTCATCCCTCTGGGCGACAATGTGAGTAGTTTCTTTAATCGAGATATGAAAGGTTTCCATCATCTCATTCAAATCCTCTGCCATAGTGGAACTATCAAGAAAAAGGAAATATAGGAAAGTGGGATGTGGAGAAGATGAAGAGACAAAGTGAGATGCGGGACAATAAATAGAAGATGAACCGCCCCCAATATTAGACGGGAAATTGAAAACAACTGCACCAAAACCACTCAAAACCGGCTGAAAAAGGAGAAAAAAAACCGTAAAAGCTTCTCCCAATCAAAATGAGGACCTTCATCATTTATCTCCAAGAAACAAAACGAACTATGAAAAAAATTCCAATGTCAGCGCGAGTGAGGCTCACCACTTCTGAAACACGAATCTCCCCTCAATCTAATGATTGAGAGATTTTCGGGAACCAAGAAAATAAAAAAGACAAGAGTGTGAAAAAAGGTTTCACCACAAACGATGCAAAAGAGAGGGGAAAGAGGATTGGGGAAAACGAAGCGTCGCCGACTGAATAAAGTTTTCCAATAAAAACTCAAGGAAGAGAAAAACCTCTAGAGAGAGAGAAGTCTTGAGAGAGTTAAGTTTGACCCTAAAAAAAACTCAGGAGTTTTTAAGGTTTAAGATTTATGAAAACTTACGAGTCTTTAAGGTTTAAGATTTATGGCTAGTACCTTATATACAATTTAAGTTTAGTAACTTATGTAATATTTCAATTCAATTTATATATTTAATTTTAATAAATGAATTATTTCATTTCATTTTAGTACCTTATGTAATATAAGAATTTTCGATTTAGGGTTTAGTAATTTAGGTTAGGATTTAACACTTCATTGACATTCAATTTATATGTAAGAACCCAAAAAATCTCATGAGTTTAGCCCTTATATTCGTTTATATGAAATTATGTGATTTATCATAATTATGTGAAATTTACATAATATTAAATATTATTCACCTATTAAATTATTTATTTTCTAATTGTAGTAAGAGTAATGTTGGTGGATGGTATAAGATTAATTAATTTATTCATTAATGATTGACTTTGATATAAGAAGTGGTCTTAAAATAATATAAGAAAAGGCTCAAACATTAATATTATGTTAAGGCCCATTCTTATGGCCCACTAAGGAAACCCTAAGACATTTTGCACCTTATAAATAGTCACCTTCAAAATTTCTGCACATTTTTGGCACTTCACATTAGGGTAAGAATCTTACTTCACACTCACACTCAGGACACACACTTTACCCACACACACTTCACCTTCCTTCTAAGTTCCGGCACCCTTTCCGAGGTTTGATCCGTGATCGGCCAGTACCGTTGAAAAGATCTCATCGAGAGCTTTCTGGAACACTTTTCCGATTCTCGATCGGGGTTCTAGATCTCCAGTTATGGCTGGTCAAAGATGGGTTAAAACGCTTATAGTCGGAACATGTTCTTTAGGCCATAACTTTTCATACAAAAGTCAGATTTTTTTGTTTTTGGTCTTATTTGAAAGCTGTTTCATAAGCTTTCCAGAACATATTTTAGTTTTTAAATCGAAGTTATAAAACTCCAGTTATGTCCAGTCAAAGTGTTTGAAAACTTTTAGATCTATTTTATTTTCCCTCTCCCTTTCATACCCTCTCTCTCTCTCTCTCTCTCCCGTTTTCCGGCGAATCTCCGTCGGTGCGCCGCCTGTTTTGTTGGTGGACCACCTTGCCAGAACTTTTTCCGATAGGTGGTGGAGGTATGAGTTGTGGGGTTGAATATATTGAGGTATAAAGTTATGAGTTAACATTGTGTTTTGTAGATAAATTTGTATCTTGGGGTCAAAACTTTATTTTTCAGATTTTCATTCTTGGCCTAAGTCAAATATATTCCCAGCTGGTAAATGCACTTTTATTATTTACGAAAATGCACTGTTTTTATTTACAAAAAAGTCACAAATATTTCAGAAATTACAAAGATGCCCCTAGAACTTCAAATGCACGTAAAATGTTCGTTTTTCATCCATTTTGAATGAAATCAGTGACATTTAATCCCAAATTTTGAAACCTATTGTTTTTCATTAAAATATTGAACTTTCAGATTATTTAAATCTGTCATTCAGTCCTTAAAAATTTACAAAAATGCCCTTTTTTCTAAATCCTTCAATTTCTATGTTTGGCCAACATTTCTACTTCTTTTAAGTACACTATCACAACCACATACAATTAGACTATAATTATTGTTCATATTAATTATGGACTAAGTGGTAGAAATATTATTGTAGGATTTAAGGTACGAGAAGTGGGAAAGGACTTGGAACTAAGAGAGGAGGATACCGTTTAACTTTCCAAGCTAATAGGTGGGGTAACTCTCGTTGACTTTTACAATTCCTACCTTAAATATCATTTGATTTATTGTATTAAATGTCCTATGTGAATTTGTGTATAAATATGTTCATGTTCACTTGTCGAATATATGTTTTATGGACATGTGATATTAGGCATGTTCACTTGTGTTAAATATGTTATATGAATACATAAACAAAAACGCACCACACCTAAAATCGGGTCAAGTTATACTTGTTCAAGTTGACTCTGTAGTAATACGATCAGCTAAGACTTATTTGGCGACTCCGGGAGCAACTGTTCATGGCCATTATGGGGAAATCCTGTACGAAGGAAATACTTTAATTACATTTATATATGAAAAATCGAGATCCGGTGATATAACCCAAGGGCTTCCAAAACAAATGATGATTCAGACGAGATTCGACATTTTTGAATGTGGGGGTTGTTCTTATTTTACCGGAGGGGTTTGAATTAGCTCCTCCCGATCGTATTTCTCCCGAGATGAAAGAAAAGATAGGCAATTTGTCTTTTCAGAGCTATCGCCCTAATAAACAAAATATTCACCGCTCTCGCGGCCCGCACCGAAACAGTGCTTTACCCCTAGATGTCCAGTCAACTGCTGCACCTCAACGCATTTTGGGGAGAACCAGCTAGCTCTGGGTTCGAGTGGCATTTCACCCCTAACCACAACTCATCCGCTGATTCTTCAACATCAGTCGGTTCGGACCTCCACTTAGTTTCACCCAAGCTTCATCCTGGTTATGGATAGATCACCCAGGTTCGGGTCCATCTTTTCACCACAGCCGCATCTCTTTTCGGAAGACGGTTGAGTCTTCCCGTTTTTTGTTCCATTCTCAAGTCCCTGAACTTATGAAGTCTCGTTTCTGTAGTGGACCAATTTGTTAACATCCCGCCGAGCCATTTTTTATTAACACAATGACACCGGGCCTTTATTGCAGCCCGTGCTACTGAATCAGCTGCTTTTTCTTCCTGAATGGTCTGAGGATTTCCAAGAATGGAATAAAGAGATCCATATTAAATGCACCTATAATGGTATTCCATTATCATTTGTACCTCGTAAAAAATATTTTTTTGTTTTGTGAGAAAGCATTTCCCGTTCGCCCCTTGGCTTCGTTCAATCAAAAAGCATTTCTCGCTGGGATCGAGCCCTTCTAGAAAATCAACTCGTATTAACCAATCCAATTTATTGAATAAATAGTATTAATCATATAAATCCTAATTTTGAATATTAATTCAAAATTTGCAGGTTTGATATGTCTAGAGTAGGGTATAATCGTAGTTGCAAAAACATAAGAAAAGAAACATTACGTACCGTATATATATATTGAAATATATTTTACTAATTTAGTTGTTAATTTCGATTTTCGATATTTAATTTAGGTTTCTTTATATTAGTTTGAATTTGAATTGTTTTAAGAAAATTGAAAAGGCCCAATGAGACTCTCTTTTCCTTCTAGTTAGAAGAATCTCTGTCCGAATCAGCGCACATGAACCTATAACTTAGGAAAGCAAGTCGACATGTGTTAAGCAAATAACTAGGCTTTCTCACGAATAGCGAAATCATGCTCAAAATACGGCTTTTGGGTACCTTTTTTCATGACATTAACAAAAATGTTTACTCCAAGTATTCTAACTGTCAAATGCTTATGATTATACATGTCCATATGTGAAGAAGTATGGTACATGAATGTTTTCATACATGCACGTTTCAAACGTGAAGATATATGATATACGGTCAAGATCGTGCAAGATGTATGGTATACGGATAATAACCGTACTAGCTATGATAAGATCACGGGTACCACCGTACAAGATTTGATCGAAAGATCACATTCGGGTAGCTCCCGAACAAGATGCTCGAGCGGGGTAAAGCGTGCCCCAACAAGATTGATGTGCTCTTACGTGTATTATATTATAACTATCACTATTTATTAATATAAAACATGATGTTGAACGTGTTGCATGATTGCCATATGATTGATGATACTTGAAGGATGTAATTTGAGTTGTCTCTATGTGACTTTAATGCTATGATTGAGAATAAAGAGTCTCAAATTTATGTTTGTGATATACATTGATCCCCATGGTTGACCTTTATTACGGTAGATTGTATGATATTCGAGTGGGTGTTTGAGGGAACCCACTGAGTATTTTTCAAATGCTCACCCCTTCCACTTTCAGGTGGGAATGTTCGGGAGGATTGAAGGTGGATGTGAGAACTCGATCTCGAAAGTGTGACCCCTTAATTCACGTCTTTTGAAACTTGAAATTCTATTTTGGCTAACTATTTGAAACTGTAATATTTTATTGTAAGGCAAATTCTTAAGGACCTTACTCACTAATTTACTTCCGCTGTTGTCACTTCTAAATTATTTTGAGGGTTTTGGTGGTGATCACCTTGATTTGGATAGTTACATCATTTGAATTATTATGTTATTTTCAAGCGTAGTAATGCCCCCTTATCCCCTTTAAAAAAAAAAAAAATCTTGTTTATTCCTTTAAGATTTTGGGGTCGTTACATTATATATGAAAAATTTATGAATGAATGAATTAATTCCAATTTAAGTTTAAGTTTAGTATCTTATGTAATATTTAAATTGAAATTAAGGTTTAGAGTTTAGTACCTTATGTAAACTTTAAATTCATAAATTCCATTATCAAGAGAAATTTTTTAAAAATGACACTCTTTGTTTAGATATTCAACATTTGTGTTCAAATATTCGCCCTATGTAATATTCAAACTCAATTTCAATTTAAGTTTTAGTAACTTATGTAATATTCAATTTTCAATTTAAGTTTTAGTAATTTATGTAATATTCAAACTTAATTTAGGTTTAAGGTTTATGTTTGATATCTTATATATCATTTAAGTTTAACTTATTTAATATTTAAATTTAATTTCAATTTAAGTTTTAGTAACTTATATAATATTCAAACTCAATTTAGATTTAAAGTTTATGTTTAATACCTTATATACCATTTAAGTTTAGTAACTTATGTAATATTCTAATTCATTTTATATATTTAAATTTAATAAATGAATAATTTTATTTTATTTCCGAACCTTATGTAATATAAGAATTTTCGATTTTGGATTTAGAGTTAAGTTTTAGTAACTTATGTAATATTCAATTTTTTATTTAAGTTTTAGTAACTTATCTAATATTCAAACTCAATTTAGGTTTAAGGTTTACGTTTAATAGTTTATATATCATTTAAGTTTAGTAACTTATGCAATATTCAAATTTAATTTTAATTTAAGTTTTAGTAACTTATGTAATATTCAAACTCAAATTAGATTTAAGGATTATGTTTAGTACTTATATACAATTTAAATTTAGTAACTTATGTAATATTCCAATTCATTTTATATTTATTTTATATATTTAAATTTAATAAATGAATAACTTAATTTCATTTTAGTATCTTATGTAATATAAGAATTTTCTATTTTGGATTTAGGGTTTAATATCTTAGGTTAGGGTTCGGTACCTTATTGACATTCAATTTATATATGTAAATTTAATGAATGAATGAATCAATTTCAATTGGTTTAGAGTTTAGTACCTTATGTAATATTTAAATTCAAAAATTTCCATTATTGTAGAAAAATTCAAAAAATGATACTCTTTATTCATATATTCACCCATTGTGTTCAAATATCCGCCCTATATAATATTAAAACTCAATTTCAATATAAGTTTTAGTAACTTATGTAATATTCAATTTCAATTTAAGTTTTAGTTACTTATGTAATATTCAAACTTAATTTAGGTTTAAGGTTTATATTTGATATCTTATATATCATTTAAGTTTATTAACTTATATACCATTTAAGTTTAGTAACTTATGTAATATTCAAATTTAATTCATGTTGTTAAAAATATATTATTATTTTAAATTAATAATATTATTAATTAATACTATTATTATTATTGATGGTAGTTAAAATTATATTGTTTTTATTATTAATATTTTAATAATTATTATTGGTAGAAGCTAGACGTTCTAGAGCTTCTCTACTCGAGACAGTGCCTAATATGTGAAGATGTCTTCCGTGAATTCTGAAATGATGGTCGGATGATGTATTTTGAATTTTTTATGAAGTTCGATGTCATTTAGAATTGAGATTTTTTTCTTAATTTGTGAATGTAAGACGAGTGTATATTGTACACATTAATTTTATACTGTATTTTTAATAATCCAATTACTTTTGATGAAGAAATATAGAAATATTTACTAATTTACTATACTTTATTATTATTACTAATTTTGCCAATATAATGAGAATTTAAAAAGCTTACTAATTTTTTTACAAGTAATTAAAAAATATAATAAATATAACAATGTTATGTAAAATTAAATGTAGTGATAGATCAATTTTCAATACATTTTATAAGTGCACTAATAGACTTTTACCTAATTTTACATTAACTTAGATGACATTAATACTAAATGTAGGGATAGATCAAATGTAATTTTAGATAGTCTATCGGTACATATTTAAATGTCAGTTTAGGCCATTTTTTTTCTTGTAGTGAAGGGGAATTATTAATAATTACTCCCTTCATCCACTAAAAGTGTTTTTTTTTTTCGACACCAAAGCAACTTATGGATTGTTATTGCAACGACACAAAGTTAAGGGAGGCCCTACCACAAACTCCAGAGGGTCACTCCAACAATGAGACTCCCCATAGAAACGGGAGGCTCGAGTAATATCATGTGCCATCGAGTTGACACCCCTTTTGATGAAAGAAATAGAGGCGTGGTTAAAAGTATTAAGAAGTGATTTACAGTAAGCAATATAATCTCCAAATACCGAGTTATAATAGGAGGACGAGTTGATTGCATCGATCACCGTTTTTGCTTCTCCCTCAAAGAGAATCTTATCCCAGCCTAATGATTTAGCCCAGGTCAGTGCTTCCGCGATCCCTGCTGCTTCCCCCTCTTCTACTTCCATTATTCCTTGAAACAACTTCGATTTGGCTCTGATGAACGTTCTCTGATTATCGCGCGCAACAAAGCCAACCCCTGTCTCTCGAGATTCCCCAAAGAAGGCCGCATCCATATTGATTTTCAACCATCCCGTGGGAGGGGGATGCCACGCTTCACACGGTTGGATGCCTCGACCTTTTCCCCTCATTTGCCGCTCTCCATTCCACCCAATGAGCTGCGGATATATGCACTACTTCAGTCGGGGTAGCACAGTTATTTGCCCACAATTTATTGTTTCTTTCCTTCCAAATTTGCCACATGACCATTGCAAAGTTGGCCGCGAGTGGCTGGCACGGGATTTTCAACATTTTGAACAATAGTTTGCGGAAATTAGTAACACCACCTGCTTCCAGCGCGATCTTTGATTGTAGCCCTGATAGAGACCAGCAAGTGTTAGCAAACTCGCAATCAACAAAGGTGTGCAAGTTATCTTTCGCGCCAGAATTGCATAGGACGCATGTAACACCCCCAAAATTCTTAAATTTGTTATTTTAAAAATGTATTTAAATTTTCATTTTCTTTTGAACAAGAGATTTCACGTTTTAAAAATGTATAAATTATTCTTATATCTTAAAATTTTTAATGTATTTCGATCCATATTAAATATTTCGTGATAAATATTTCCATAAATATTACTCCCTCCGTCCCATACTTGAAGGCTCAAACCAATTGGGCACGAGTTTTAATGAATGAATTATTTATTAATATTGTGTAAGATAAAGTGGGGGTAGTAAAGACTTTTCAACTTTATAAATAGTAATAAAATTACTTTTTAGTGTAATAAAGTAGTGGCATTTGTTGTAATATTGTGATGTTTTAAGGGGAGTGTTTAAAAGTGTTTTTGCTATTTTAGGTAACGTGTCTTCAAGTATGGGACGTCCAAAATGGTAAAATGTGCCTTCAAGTATGGAACGGAGGGAGTAAATCTTATTCAAAATCTCTTTTATATTCCCTTTCATATTTCTCGGTAAATATACCAGATTCAATTCCCAAATCTACTAATTGAAAGACTGTTTTGCACGCACACATCTCGAATATTTTCGAACGTACCAAGATTTATTGTAGATCCTAATTCCCTTAACTAATAATAATAATAATAATTATATTTTCTCAAATATCCTAGAAAATAAGATTTTGTAAAAGATATCTATACATTCCTATTCCTATTAACGTCGTTAAAATATATTTTAAGTGAATCAAATCTTATATTTATGGTAAATTCAAATCTCTAACCTATCTTTCAAGAAAACCTATTTCTTCCCCTATAAATAGAGGACCTTATTCGCAGAATAAAAGCACACCTAATAATATTTTCACACAAAACCCTAGATTTATTTATTCTACTTACGATTCATGAAAGTCGACTTCAAGAGGATTAAAGTTATTTATATTGCATCAATTGCATTCATTGCATCCACGACACAAATTCGATGTGGGATTTTCTTACCTACGTATTCACTTTGTCACCTTTAAATGTTATTTTTGAATTTAATTGTTGCTTAGCTACATGATCCTATGTTTATGATTATTATGGGTTATTTCGACGGAAAGGTCGTTATAGCTAGCGGGGACTACGGTCCTGGCCAATTTATTTGGTCAATATATGGAAGACTTATTTATGCATGTTTGTGAGTTTATGGTTATTTTTGCATTAATATTTAACTATGACAAAGTGGATCCCACTGAGCTAGTTGTTTTGCTCACCCCAATCATATTAACATTTACAAATTAAAGATTAAAGGAGTTGCGGTGGAGGGACGGTGGATGCGTGTCAAAGAATTAATTTATTATTTTAAAACTGCTATTTAATTAGTTCATATGTTACAAAAGTCACATCTGTTTTGTTTTGTTGTATTACAAATTGAGTTTACCTTTAAAGTAAATTTATTTATTTTCAAGTGATTGATGTTAACTTTTTCAAAATTTCCATTATTTGAATATTTACTTCCGCTGCGAATATTTTTATAAATTAATAAATTTATCTACATATGCCTTTTGAAAATCAAGATAAGACAATATTTTATTTAGTTGGCCATCAAAAAGTAAAAATATGGTGTTTTCATCTAGGCCCTAAAATCGGGATGTGACAACGCACATGTTGTCTGTGATCATATGCTTTCGGAAGAGGTTCGATCTATTCGGGAGTACATCTCTCCCGGCTCGCCAAGCAAAGTCTTTCACTTTTGGGGGCACATTTAGTCCCCAGATGAGGCCCACTCGCCCTCGCAGTGTAAAGACGGGGATGGCAGTGGCTGGATAGTATGTTTGTACGATGATCGAACCGTGTATAGGCCGCTTCTGTCAAAATTCCACATCATTCGGTCTATGGCTCCTGGAGGTGGAAGCGTGATATTTTTTATGCGCACAAAGTCATCCGGTAATAATTCGTGTATAAGAGGCCGATCCCATTCCCTGTTTTCAACATCAATGATAGCTGAGACACTCAAGTCTTCCAATCCGTGGATAACCGGTGTTGTCACATAGTAATTGTTTTCACCGCGAACCCAGGGAGTATGCCAAATGTTAATGTTCTCCCTCGAGCCGATTTTCCAATGGACTTGGGCAGCGTGAATACTCGACCATGTGTAACTCGGATTCCAGCCCGGACTAACATTGAGGAAGTCGATATTCGGAAAGTAGCGTGCTTTAAGTAATTTACAAACCAGCGATTTTGTGTCTGTGAGGAGGCGCCATCCCATTTTACCCAGAAGGGCAATGTTGAAAGCATGGAGGTTTCTAAAACCTCTCCCTCCCTCTATTTTGCTCAAGCATAAGTTGTCCCATTTAAGCTAGTTCATTCCCTTGGAGTTGCCTTTTTTACTCCCCCACCATAATTTGTTGAGCATGATGTGGAATTCATCGAGGAGTGTCGATGGCAAAAGAAAAGTGGTCATGCAGTAAGTGGGAATCGCTTGCGCTGCGGCTTTTATGAGAATTTCTTTTCCTTCCTTGGAGAGATTTCTCTTATTCCATCCTTGCAGCTTTGTCCATAACTTGTCTTTAATGTAACTGAAGATTTCTTTCTTTTTTCTCCCTATCAGTGATGGTAGCCCCAAGTGTTGGTCCCAAGTTGAGTTGGTAATATTGAGTAAGCTAGTAAAAGTCTAGAGGGGAGGGGTGAATAGAGTTTTAAAAATCTTTCAATATATCAGAATACGTAATGCGGAATTAATCAAAGTAACAATGAGCCCAATCTAGTTTATACTCAACTTATATTCGAAATTCGAACTTCTGTATGATCACTCTACTTGTCTTAGATAAGAAATTAATCAATTAAGCAAATAAACAAACAGTAAAGTAAAACAACACACAACGATTTTATAGTGGTTCGACAACTTGTCTACATCCACTCTCACAACTCCAGTCGTGAAATTCTTATTACTCTTCAAATCGAGTAGTCTTGTGATTTTAAGTCTCAAGAAATAAGACTTTGATCTTATCGATAACACTTCAAAGTGCTTCTTCGATCTAATCTAGCTAAATACAAGTAACTAGCGACTTGAAACAAAAACGTAAAAGTAAACTTCTCTAAGTCCAGTAGCAGCCTTCTTCGAATTCTTCACTTGTCTTCTGGCTTGAACTTTCTGAACTTCAACTCTGAGAGTGTGTTTGCTTTGAATATCTCTTATGAATACTTCAATTCTCTTTGTAACAGTAGGTTCTCAGTAGTCTTGAATCGTTAAATACCACGGGGTATTTATAAGCTTCAACTTCAAGAACTTTATGTTATGTAACTAACTTTTCTTGAAAACTAACTCATAACTGTTTATCTTTATCCATCCACGCGTTTCTTCAGTTAATTAGTTATTCCTTAACTAACTCTTCAATACGCGTTTCTGTAACTAACTTCTTTCTTCTTGTCTTGTCTTGTTGCGCACCTATCTTGTCTCCAACTTGACTTGTCTTGCGCATGTCTTCTTCTGTAGACTTCAGCATAGAACTAATCTAGTCCTATCATCTAATCCTAACAAGACTATTACATTACTTTAAGCTTAGTCACCTTAAAAACTATACAATGAATATGAACGAAACATGAGCTTCTATACATCTCAAATAGCTCAGTATAAAACCTAACATTTATACAAAGTACTTATAACATGTACTTGTCTTTTAAACAGTTATACTTTTATTTTGAAACAATACTTGTCTTATGAACTAGTACTTGTCTTGTAAACTCTACTGATCTTGTTCAAGACGACTTCATAACTAGACTAGATCAGTCAACACTTTAGAAAATATTCAAGTCTACTTTTTGGCTTATCAAAACTAATCTTATCTTTTCATCATTTAGGACTTGTCTTAGGATTCATATCCCAACAATTTCCCCCTTTTTGATGAAGCCAAAACTACTTGAATCTTTTCACAATAGTAGACTAGTTAAGTAGTTATCTTGTCTTTAAACATCAAAATAGTACTTATCTTCATTCATTCATGTAAGATCAGTAGATTACACATACTAAATCAAAACAAAAAAAATAAGTAAAGAAATTACACTTAGTCAGACATATTACCTCCTTCTGGATTTGGAACACAAAAAGCATCAAGCAGTCTTCTGTGAATTACTGAAATATGATCTTCAGTCTCTATCTTCTCTTTATCCAGAAGTTCTTCTTCAAATTTCTTGATATGATTGAAGTCGGTCCTCTTTCCTGAACTCAGCATCGGAGTAGTCCATTTCGGAAAGATAGGCACCAAAATGTTAAAGTTCACAGCAGCAGTTATCCTCATAATCAGATTCCATAGCTTCTGGTCTTGAACTTCCATAAACTTATCAAATACAGCATAAAGTTCTTCAGAGCTATCTGCATCTCCAAATTTCCCTCTCAATCGATACAAGACTAAAACTAAATACACAGGAAGGTATGGTAATCTTCGGTGTATATTAAATGATACAACTACTGACCCTAACTCCTAACCAGGGATGTACGCTCAGAATAGGTGTTACTCGAATAGTGCATACTTTGAAATGAAAGATTCCAGCGGTATTTATAGAGAAATAGCCGAGTTCTAGATCCTTCCATATGAGATCCTATTTTTTAGGAACTCAACTTCCATGATCTCTCTAGATCCTTCTTCCATCTTCCAGGTCATTCTAAACTGCTCCAGACTCTTCTATCACGTTCTCCAACATTCTGGAATCTTCCAGGTTCCAGACTCTTATAGAAGCTTCTAGAATCGTACCTGAATGTGAGAGCATTTAGCACAACATTTAATGTATTTCAGAAAGGACTTAGAATAAATCAAGGAAGGTCAAATTAAGATGTTGTTCATAATGTAAAAGCATTTAAGAGTTAACAGCATCTACACTACATATTGTTTTTCGCTTCATACCGAATTATCAAAAGGATTTTCGCTACGTTGAAGGTACTATTGATCATGCCTTCAACTTTGCTTCAAGTTTCTTGAACCTAATCGGATATTCTGATGCCGACTAGGCACACTGTCTTGATACTCGACGTTCCACACATAACTTTGCAATCTTTTTGGGACCAAACTTAGTCTCTTGAGGCGCCAAGAAATAACCAAATGTTCTTGTTCGAGTTGTGGATCGATCTGAATACCGTGCTATGGCGAACACAACATCTGAAATTGTTTGGTTGACTTCTCTACTCCGTGAACTACACGCTCTTCTAAACACAGTGCCGACCTTATTGTGCGACAACAAAAGTGTACTATTTTTGTCTCAAAATTCAGTTGCTCGTAAACGAGCAAAATACATCGACATAGATTATTACTTTGTTCGTGAGCTCATCTCCGCTGGTCACCTAATCACTAAGTTCGTTTCTTCTCCAGCCCTCGAAAATCGATATCTTTAATAATAGCTTAATTAGCTCGCCCTTTATTTGAATTTTTTTGGCACAACCTCATCGCACCCGCTTCGCTTGAGGGGATATTAGACGAGTCAAACTAAGTAGTTAGGGTAGTTAAATAGAACTTAAACTCATTGTTGTATTCTCTTAATTTCCCTTGTACAAGCTCTATATAATAATAAGATTACTTTATACATTCTCTCAATTTGAGAGAAAACATTCATCATTATCACACAAAGTCTACGTGTGGGGATAATAGAGTCATTAAAATGGCTCTTATTTGACTATTTGTTTTTTACATTAAATTTTAAATAAATTAATTCTATTAATTGTGTTTGCATGCTCACTCCAATAATTTTCAATTTTAAATTTAAGAGTTGGACGGTGTGGAATGGTGATAAGAAATGATCTTTATTCATTTAAGAATAAATAATTATTTTGTATGTTTATTAACTTGGACTATGAATTTTTGTTATGATTTTTTTTAGTTAATTAGTTAAATGTGAATTTTCCACCCGAATTTTATTTTAGTCATTTTCCGCTGCTATAGTTAACGTAATTTTAATTGTTTCCCCTGTACTTTACCATTGTAAGATTAAGATTCAATTTTGTACGTTTAAGTTAGTTATTTCAACTACTTTAAATGATGTACTTTCTATTTTATAATGTAATTAATGTATATAGTAATATATTAGTAAATAAATGAGAAAATATTACTATATCTAAAAACAAGTCTATATAATTTGAAAATTAAATATATATAATTGTTTGGTGGAGCATAATGTATCTTGATTTTTAAATTGTGTTAATTAATTGCTTCTGTTTTTAAGGGAGAGTGGTTGCCCAAATTAAATTTCACAAATCTCAATTCGAAAAATAACCCCTTGGATTTTTTATTTTTTTTAATGCAAGTCCAATGAATTTAATGAGATAGATAGATCGATGTTGCAGTTGTAAGTTTTCCTTGTACTAAAAACAAGTGTAATACAAAAGAAAACAAATGGAGGAAAACAACAATAGAAAAAAAGAAATTGAAGAGAAAACCGAAAACATCGGGCTCAGCGCCTAGACTCAAGTGGAACGTCACACGATGCAAGGGAACAACCTCGAGGCCTTCCTATCTCACCAAATTCTCACTCTTGGTAGCTTTTTCTCTTTTCTCACTCATACAAGAATTGTATTGTAAACCACACTTTTCACCAAAGGACCAATGCCCTTTATATAGTGAAGACCACCCACGATTTCCGGCAATTAGCCATAATTCTCAATGAAGGGAAATGAAAGTAAATCGTGGGATTGATACAAATTACCGTGATTAAGAGAAAGTCTGCCTAAAGTGTGAGATTTGGTAAGAAAGGAAAAGTAGGGTTTTTTCTCATATGGGCCAAAGCCATATCTTGTGGGCCAAGAAACCATTCCACTAAAATAGTGGGGCTAGACAAAGGCCCAACATTGCTCCACCTCTTTGGTCCATTCCCCTTTAAAGCATCATCATCCACTTATATTGAATCTAGGACTTATTCCTCATCGCCCATTAAACCTGCACAAGCAACAAACATGTTAGTAGTATGAGTCCAGTCAGACCTGCACACACAACACACTAGTTAGCACAGATTTAAAGTTAAGCACTTTCAAACACATAATCGAGACTATAAGAAGTGCTAAGAAAATACTGTCTCAATCCCCAAGCAACATAAAACTCATGCTATCAATCAATTGAATCAAAATTCAATAGTTTCATGCAAGTCTTAAATTTGTCCAAGTTTAAACATTTAGTTCCCATGTCAGTAGGATTCTTTTCAGCAGGAATCTTCACTAAATCAATTATGCCTTTTTCAATGATATCTCGAATAAAATGAAATCTAACATCAATATGTTTAGTCCTATCATGAAACACAGGATTTTTGCATAATTGAATGGCAGATTGACTATCAAAGTAAACAACTACTTTTCCCTTAAGTACACCAATTTCAGTGACAAGCCCTTTAAGCCAAATAGCCTCTTTTACAGCTTCAGTGATAGCAACATACTCAGACTCAGTTGTGGACTGAGCAACAACATGCTGTAATTGAGACTTCCAACTTATACACGAACCACACAAGGTAAAAACATAAGAAGTAGTTGATTTTCTATTATCTCTATCATTAGCATAATTCGAATCCACATAACCAACTAAATTCACATCATTAACAACTTTGGAAAATTTAAGACCAACGTTACGTGTACCTTTCAAATACCCGAGAAGCCATTTCATGGCCTCTCAATGAGTTTTACCTGGATTAGACGTGTATCGGCTCAAACAATTAATAGCATAAGCAACATCAGGTCTAGTAGAGACCATTAAGTACATAACAGAGCCAACAGCATTAGAGTAAGGTACATTTTCCATAGCATTAATTTCAGAATCAGTCTTGGGGGACTGATCCTTACTTAGCACAAAATGAGCAGCTTGGGGCACATTAACCGATTTAGCAGTAGACATAGAGAATTTTTCTATAATCTTTTCCACATATGAAGCTTGGTTTAACAACAAAGTATGTCGTTTTCTATCTCTATCAATATGCATGCCTAAAATTTTCCTTACCAAGACATATTTGCACATGCTCAATAGCTTTTACACTAGGACTTATCAAAAGCATATCATCAACATAAATGAGCAAGTAAAATGGAACATTAACATCATCTTTAAAGTATAGGCAATGATCGTACGCACTTCTTTTAAACTTCAAAGAGATCATGCAAGCATCAAACCTTTTGTTCCATTGTCTAGGAGATTGTTTCAAACCATACAAGGATTTTTTAAGCAAGCAAACATGATTAGAATGTTTAGTATCAACAAAACCCTCAGGTTGCTTCATATAAATCGGTTTATCCAAATCACCATGCAAAAAAGTAGTTTTAACATTCATTTGTTTCAATTCCCAATTGAAATGGGCAACCAAAGCAAGCATAATTCGCACAGTTGTAAATTTCACCACAGGAGCAAATATTTCAGTATAATCTACCCCCTCTTTTTGAGTAAATCCTTTAGCCACAAGCCTAGCTTTGTATCTAACATCATTAAGTTCATTCTTAACCTTAAACAACCACTTGCAATCAACAACAGAGCAAGTAACAGGCTTAGGCACAAGAATCCAAGTGTGATTAACATGCAAAGACTCCATTTCTTCTTTCATAGCATTAATCCACTTTTTAAAATGATCAGATTTTAAAGCTTCTTTGTAGGTTTTAGGCTCATTATCATTTAACTCAAAAACATGAAAAGCATGAGTATCCAAATAATAATCATCAAATCTAAGGGGCCTCTTAATAGTCCTTCTAGGCCTATCATTAGCTCCACCTTGCAAATTATCATCATTCACATTATCAAGATTATCAGACATATCATTAAACTCATTTTCAGCATTTTCATTATCATCATGAACATCATCACTTTCAAGTTTAGGCATATCATGCTCCACCTCGCTAGAAGTATCATTAAACTCATGCAAAGGTAATGTAGCAGGCAAACAAGGAAAATCATGCTCATTAAAAGTAACATCTTGACTTATAATAATCTTGTAACCATGCTCATCCATAGACCACAATCTATAACCTTTCACACCATCAGGATAACCAAGAAAAATACACTTTTTAGCACGAGGTTCAAGTTTATCAAGTTTTTTATGAACAAAAGCAGCACAACCAAACACTCTTAAGTTAGAATAATCAATTTTCTTACCATAGAAAACATGCTCAGGACATTTACCATTTAAAGGCACAGAAGGAGATCTATTAATTAAATATGCAGCAGTACAAACAACTTCACCCCAAAACTTTTTAGAAAGACCCGAAGTAGCAAGAATGCTTCTAACTCTCTCCATTAAAGTACGATTCATTCTTTCCACCACACCATTTTGTTGGGGATTATAAGGAACCGTCTTATGCCTTTTAATACCGAATTTTGTACAAAAATCATTCATTTGAGCATTACAAAATTCCAAGCCATTATCAGTCCTAAGCACTTTGATTTTCTTACCGGTTTGATTTTCAATAAGGGTTTTCCATTCACTGAATTTAGAAAACACATCAAATTTGTTTTTCATAAAAAACACCCAAACTTTTCTAGAGAAATCATCGATAATGGACAAAAAATGCATGTTACCACTTTGAGTGGGCTCACTAGCAGGACCCCATACATCAGCATGTAAATATTCAAGCACATCTTTGCAAGTGGAATTATTGGGGGAGGGAGAAACATGAAATTTCACTTTATGTTGTTTGTCAAGTACACATGCATCACAAAAAGGAATACTAGAAATTTTATCAACACCAAAAGAACCATCTTTTTGCAAAATTTTCATACCTTTATTACTCATGTGTCCCAACCTGTTATGCCATAAATCAGTTTTGTCACCCTTGGACACATTCACAGCATTTAAAAACTCAGATTGAGCAGAACAAACATACAAATTATTTCTTTTCTCAGCTTTGAAAATCACCAAAGTTCCTTTAACAATTTTCATAAAACCCTTACCCCATTTACCTTCCAATCCATCATCTTCCAATGCAGCACATGACATAAGATTGAGCAGAACAAACATACAAATTATTTCTTTTCTCAGCTTTGAAAATCACCAAAGTTCCTTTAACAATTTTCATAAAACCCTTACCCCATTTACCTTCCAATCCATCATCTTCCAATGCAGCACATGACATAAGATTATTGCAAAGAGCAGGCACATATCTAACATTTTTCAAAGTATAAGTAACACCAGAAGAAAAACTCAAAGTCACATTACCAATACCCATAACATCACATTTCTTGTCATTCGTCATGGAAACAAAACCATTTTGAACTTTATTAAAAGTGGTAAACAACTCCTTAAACGGAGACATGTGATAAGTACAACCAGAATCAATGAGTCATTCATGTTTTTTCATATCAAAAGAATGCACAGAGTTCACACTAGGTTCAATAACCATATAAACATCACCATAATTCTCTTTACTAACAGCCATATTAGCATGCTCATTCTTATCCTGTTTTTCTTGAATTTTCTTAGGGCAATCTTTAATAAAATGACCAGATTCATGACAGTGAAAACATTTTCTAGCCTTAGTCCGAGACTTAGATCTACCTCTCTCACCATCATTTTTATCATGTTTCTTAGGCTGATTTTTCGTCTTAGTTTTACCCCTCACATGCATGACCTCACCCTTCACACTACCATGTTGTTTCATATCCTGTTCTTTGCTTTTTAAGCCATTCACAACGATATCCAAAGTAACATCATCTCTACCATATTTAATAACAGATTTCACATCATTGTAAGAATCAGGTATAGCATTCAAAAGAACAATAGCAGTGTAATCATCAATGTGTTTGTCACCCGTTTGCTTTATATCTTGTATAAGTTTAGTGAAATTGTCAAGATTCTCATCTATATCCTTGTTCATGTCAAGTTTATAACGGAAAATTTTTTCCAACAAAAACAATTACTAGGTAAAGATGTTTCATAGTATAATTCAGACAGTTTATCCCATAACTCACGAGCACTTTTGAGATGTTTAACTTTACGAATCACACAATCAGACAAGTTCAATATAATGGCACTCATAGGAAGTTCATTCATTTCAGCCTTCTTATCATCAGTGTCAGTTGTAGCATATGAATGATCAATGGCTTTTACAACTCTATTTTGAATTAAAACACATTTCATTTTATGCTGCCAAATACTGAAATCAGACTTACCATTGAAAGGAACCAACGTGATATTCGTCGTAGTAGTAGCCATTAAGAAAACACAAGTAACCAACCAAACAGAAATCACAAATAACGAGCAAGAATCCTATATTCTAACAGCACGTAATCCCAAGCCTATCCGCGACCAGCGGTCTAATTTTACGAAAAAATTAAAAGAAGGGATAAGCCAATATACCTGAGCGATTGAATAATGGATCCAATATTTGTCTTGGGTAGAATAACAATAAATTAAAATTCCCCCGCAAGAAGCACTCAATCAAGGTCAATAGAGGAAATAGAGTATAAGAACAAAAACTATTCTCTGCAGAACACGGATTAATGAACCTCAAAAGTAGAAAATAAAACACATATATTATAATATATAATATCTTTATAAGTATATTATATAATATAAATATAAAAGCAACAAAATTAATATATTATAATATATATATTATAATAGCTATATAATATATATATATATATAACAGTACGTAGGTATATAATATATATGTAGGTATATAATATATATATATATATAACAGTACGTAGGTATATAATATATATATATATATATGTAACTAGATAGCAGCGGAAAAATAGAAAACAGAAAAGTAAAAGATAAACACCTTTCAACTTATCTGTTGTCGGCGATTACTCCACCGGACAGGCACCTAACTCAGGAAAGCCTTCTCCACCGAACAACAGCGGATCGACGGCGACCTATTGGCGTGCAACAGTCCGGCGGTAATGGCGGCGGTTCACGGCGGCGGCTACTTCTCCGGCGACTCCCAGATCGGACAGCTCTTGATGCCACTGTAAGTTTTCCTTGTACTAAAAACAAGTGTAATACAAAAGAAAACAAATGGAGGAAAACAACAATAGAGAAAAAGAAATTAAAGAGAAAATCGAAAACACCGGGCTCAGCCCCTAGACTCAAGTGGAACGTCACACGATGCAAGGGAACAACCTCGAGGCCTTCCTATCTCACCGAATTCTCACTCTTGGTAGCTCTTTCTCTTTTCTCACTCATACAAGAATTGTATTGTAAACCACACTTTTCACCAAAGGACCAATGCCCTTTATATAGTGAAGACCACCCATGATTTCCGGCAATTAGCCATAATTCCCAATGAAGGGAAAGGAAAGTAAATCGTGGGATTGATACAAATTACTGTGATTAAGAGAAAGTCTGCCTAAAGTGTGAGATTTGGTAAGAAAGGAAAAGTAGGGTTTTTTCTCATATGGGCCAAAGCCATATCTTGTGGGCCAAGAAACCATTCCACTAAAATAGTGGGGCGCTGGCTATATACCCCTCCAACTTTGTTAAATCTACTCCCCCATTACATTTATTAATTAAATATATATGTAAAATACTAAATTTGCCCTTTTAATAAAATATCTCATAATAGATACACTCCCCTAAAATTAACCCTAACCCTAATTGAAGATGGAGCTGCCGCCGACCAAAACTCCGGTAGCCGCCGCCGACCAAACTCCGATAGCCACCGCAGCAGCCCAAATATATTAAAAAATTCGAGAAAAAAAAACATAGAAATTTTCGACACTTATTTGTTGACGAAAGACATTCTTGTTGACACTTGTTTGTTGACGAAAGACGTTCTTGTCGACACTTGTTTGTTGACGAAAGACACTCTTGTCGACGCTGGTTTGTTGACGAAAGACACTCTTGTCGACACTGGTTTGTTGACGAAAGACACTCTTGTCGACATCATTTTATCGAAAAATGATTTTTTTTTTTAAATCAAAATTTTCGATAACTATTGATCAAAAATATACATTATCGTCGACAAATAATTGCTGACGATAATGTATATTTTAGACCAGTAGTTGTCGAAAATTTAAAAAAAAAAAAAAGAGTGAAACACCTACAGCGCGAGAGAGGAGAGTTGTCGGTGTGTTGGGGAGGAGGGGTAACGGAGCCGTGGAATGGAGGAGGGGACGGAGACGGGGGAGGGAGCTGTGGGAAAAAAGAAAAAAAACTGCAGCAAAAAAAAGAAAAAAAAAAGACAGTGGAAGGAGAAGGAGAAAGGGACAACGGCGGTGGAAGGAGAAGGAGGAAGGGAGGGAGGAGGGGCGGCAATAGTGAGAGTGGGGAGGAGGACAAGTTACTGAAGAAAAAAAAAAAAAAAAGACAGGGCGGCACCTGGCGGTGGGGGCGGCGCTGAGACCGGCGGCGGTGGCGGCACTGAGATCGGCGGCGGGGGTGGCGCTGAGACCGGCGGCGGGGCGGCGATTTGGCCGGAGATGGGGTGGAGGTGAGAGGAATATATTTTTAGTTTTGGGGGAGGAGTTTGAGGAAGAAGAAAGAGATAAGGAGAAGAGAAGAGTTAGAGTGTAACGCCCCGAATCCGGAATGCAGCCCTTGAGGCTCAAACACTCTAAATTCGAGTCGCCACTTAATTACCGAAAATCCGAACCTAAAAATTTCTTTTAAAAATACAGTAACACAAGCAATGGTAAGAGTTTTACAGCGGAAATAATTAAAGACAATTATAAGTTGCAATAAAATTATTGTGGGCCCATTTATTAAAACTTAGAACATGATAAGTAGCAGCCATTTTAAAGATAACATACATATGGTTATCGAGTAACTTTAGGAAAGTTGTCACTTGGCATAAGAATAACATCGTCTATCATAAAACAATTCATTTATTATAATATGTCTTAAGTAAATGTAATAACATAGCATCTTAATGTGGGGAAACTCTGTGTCATCCCAACTGCAACACCGACCCCTCTCGATCATAACCTGAAAATATTAGTTTTGGGGTGTGAGATAAAAATCTCAGTGGATATCCTATACGCTGCTATACAGATTGGCAGTATGCCAAAATTAATTTATATTAACATATTATCGTAAGTCTTTTTGAATTCCTGAATAGTGACTTCGTTATTCACTAAAGTTTAATTCTTGTAATAGCGAACTTTCATTCACTGAGGATTCACAATGCATCCTTATTCATAACTTTCATAAGTACATCATATATCATATTTATCGTAAAACATAATTACCGTATGGGACACTGGTAGCGACTCTACCACATGCTACCCCCTAAACGCTTCCACCTCCTTCAAGTATGTTAATCATACGGGACACTGATAACGACTCTATCACATGCAATCCCCTAAACGCTTCCACCTCCTTCAAGTATGTTAATCATACGGGACACTGATAGCGACTCTACCACATGCAATCCCCTAAACGCTTCCACCTCCTCCTTGTGATTAATATATCACAGATTACAATATCATAAAATAATATATCATAGTTTATTCTTGTATTCTTGTGTTCTTAGTTATATGTTGATGTTTGTTTAGTTTAGTTCAGAATACACCAACAGTCCATATAACATTACGGCAATACAGTAGTGACACCCACCTCTTTAACTTTTAAGAAAAGCTACAAACTTCTTGAATATATAATTTTAGCAAGCGTAACACAGGGACCGTCCGAGCTCCGATTAGGCCGCACTTCGCCTAGCACGTTTCCTTGAATATTTATTTATTATAAGAACTCTTGATTCTTAAAATTACATAACAATTTTCTTCATGAATAACTCATAATTACACGAAAATTAATATAAAAAATAAATAAATTAACCAAGCACGTTTTAACATGTATCAATTGATGTGATTTAACAAATAATAACAATGTATGGAACAATTGATCAACTATAATTTAAACACATGCTTTACTTAATAATTTTAAAAGAAGCAACATATAAAATAAGATCATTAAACTTCAATCATTCAAAAAGCATCACTTTTTATCAATACCAGTCCTAGCCACTTATGGAAATATTGCAACTATTGAAAACACTTGAAAATGCATTAGAATGTCAAAAGAATTATGTTTAAATGTATGACAATTAAACAAAAGATGTATATATGCATAATTCAAAACTGGTCCTGCTAGCTAGTTATAAAACATAGAATAACTGAATTTTCTCCTATGTTTGTGATTTTATTCCCGTTAAACGGATAACCCAATTATCATTTTTCTCAGAGGTAAATAAACTACATGATGTTAAGTTTACTGGCAATAAATTGTTTTGTCAAAAACGCGTCTCGATGTTGAGTAAAAATGACTCCGAAGTATAGAACCCGAAACGAAAATGCTCTGTTTTTTTCCCAGATTTCCCAGCTACTGCCCAATTTTCAAAACCGAATATCTCTCAATATAATCGATCAATCAGTGTCAATTTTTGTATTTAAACTCTCCACTGTATGAAGATTATTCCCTCTTTGGTTTTGAGTCAAAATCATTTTTCTATTGAATGATATGCACTCCCAAAGTCACTGCATTCAACACAAAATTCCAGCTTGTATTGTAAACTTTGAAAAATCATTTTATACACTTAAATCACGTTTTCAACCAATAAAACACACCTAAAGTATAACATGCATATTATAAAACATATATATCACAAGTTACACAAGATTCGAGTACCGAGAATCATAAACGGAAATCGAAATTCACACAAATAGCATATAAATGTTTGTGTGTTAAAACCTGTGTAGTTTTCTCGATTTAGGCTGTGATATGGATTCGAATTCATGTGGGAACCTGGGGGATCGATCAAGGATGAAGTTGGCTCGAGTTCTTCAAGGATTGAGCAAGAAAATTGAAGAACAAGTTAACAAACAGAATCTGAAAAATAAAAGACAGCAGCAAATTAATTAAGAAGAAGGAAGTGGTGTTCTATACTTTCCTTGGATCTTATGGACTGTTCTTCAACGAAACGACCAGAATCATCTCGTGTGCGTTACCGGATTTCGAAGGCTGTTATAAAGTTTGAAGAATCAACTTGCTTCCTATTAAAGAGGAAGAAGCCTATCAAAAAGTAGAAAAGGGGATTGGAAGAAATGAGTTGTTCTTCCTCTTGATTGTGTAGCTGCTTGCTTTCTATTTCTGCAGAGGTTGGACTTGTATTTTGGAGTAGCTGGATGAAGAAGAGTTTGGAGTGATGGAGGGTTTATATAGAAGAAGGTGGGTGAACTCAAGTGGTTTAAGGGAGGGATGTGGATCAAAATTGACCACATAAGATTTGTGGTTAAAAATCAAAGTTGTAGATATTTATTTACCACGATATTCGTTAGTACTCGGTATTTACTACAAAGTCGTTACTTATTTTTTTGTGTTAGTTTTTTCGCGGAAAATTACACGAGAGCTATAAACATTTATTTAGGATTTATGGCGAAAAAATCGTCGTGCTTCGAGACAAAAATTATTTAATTATAGCATTCAACTTAAGACTTTTTATATTATTTCTATTTTAATTCTAGTATTAATTTAATAGCGAATTATCACAATGAGTCGTACCATAAAATAAAATCAGATAAGACAAACATTATATCACATAGACACGCAAAGCAGGACAATCAAAGAAATGTAATTTTCACATATGAGATGTTGTATCTATGATCAAGCAAGTAAATATTTTGTACTAAAACTGAGATAACAAGGCATTATTAGTTATTAAGACATATTATGCTTTGTTTAGTCTTTTATCATGAGCTTTCATAAAAATAATTTGTAAAGTTATTAATTAAACTTCTTTCATTATAAAAGTATGCATCAAATCATATATTTTATTTATTTCTTTATTATGTGCTAGGAGTGCTCCCGGATCAGAATGCTCGTCGGTCTTCCTGAAAATCAAATCTCTTCATAACAAATAACGATGTTAATATAGTTGAAAAATCTTAAATAATTTATTCATTTATTTCATATTAAATTTTGGGACGGGGTGTTACATAGAGTTTTTATGGGGAGTGCATTTAACCTATGTTATTTAAGAGGAAAGAGGACAATTTTGGTAATTCAGGGGGAGTACATCTAACCTAGACCACATCAGGGGGGAGTATATGTATCTGGGGAGTAGAGTTAACAGAATTGGAGGGGTATATAGTCAGCGTCAATAGTGGGGCTAGACAAAGGCCCAACAACAATAAAGTATATTGAAGACAAAATCTTGTGTGGGCAATGCTCATATGTTTGTATTTTTGTGGGACAAATTTAAATTGATTGTGTACGTATTTTAAATTTAATTACCAGCTTATTCTTCACCAATTCGACCTGGATTTTCTTCTAATTAATTGCTGGATTATAACATGCAATTTCACAAGAAAGTGGAAAAAAAAAAAAGGGCCGTATTAAAAATAGTGTAAATAATGTAACAAAAAATGAGCAAGCTTTTACTAAAATCAAATCCAAAGATACACTTACAACGTACACCAATACACAATATTACAATCATAATAAACCCAGAAAATGATAATCAAATAACTCAAGACATGTTTGAGCTCTCACAATGGCTGTAGCTGCCTTATTTCGACACGACAATCGTACAATACAATGCAATAATATAAAAACTAGTACGTACGGAGCGTCCGTACTAGTGATTAGCAATGAGGGTGGTGACAGTGGTGGTGGTGCTCGTGCTCGTGGTGCCCGTCTTCTACTTTTTCTTCTTCATGATGAACATCATCACTCTCGTTATCCTTCTCACTGCAGTGAGGGTGGTGGCAGTGGTGGTGGTGCCCGTCGACTTCCACGTCCTCTGATCAGATTTAAACACAGTTATTTCTTATTAGTCGACAAAAACTCTTATAAACTTGGTTTACGAAAGTTTTATGGTGAAATCAGTAATAATGTTTATGTATGATCGATGTAATACTAACTAGCATACGAAATATCACAATTTATAGATTTTAAAAAATAATACACAAAATTAAATATTTTTTAAAATGTGATACTTTGTATGTTAAACAATAGTATTACTTTATATAGTAAACAATATTACTATGAAGAAAAAAACTCATATGAATCTGATTCACAACGAACATACTCTTATTAGTATGTAGTTGTGAGTTGTCTAAGATCAAATGAATAAGAGGTATAAAGAGGGTTGGGGCTTACTAGTTTCAGAGACACCGGGCTCGTTACGAGCTGAAACGACATCGGAAGAGATGACAAAGACTATGGCAAAGAGAAGGCCAAGAAGAATCAAACTCTTGGGAGCCATTTTTGCCGTTATAGAGTTGAGTGTAGAAAAGTGTTCAAACAAGTATAGGATGAGATGAGAAATGAATTGAATGAAAGATTTGCCACAATTTATAGACCTTTTGCCCTGCATACAACATGACAATATAGACTAATTCAACATTTTTAGGTATATATGTTTATCACGATGAAGCTCATTCTTGAAAGTTAACTATTCTTTACTCTTATATTTTTCTTGCACTTCAACTAATGTTGATAAAAAAGACATCAATCAACCAAATAGACATTTGGATAAGTTGTGCATTAGTCTATGTCTTGCATGCTAATCTTGTTAATTTTGACAAGTTTGTTTAGTATTATTATTGATGAACTATACGTACAGATTGTTTTCCTTCATATAGAATTATCAACTCATTATGGAGTGAAAAAACGATAGATTGTACATTAGAGAAAATTAATAAACATTGAACATATACATGAGTACATAATATATTATTAATATAGATAAAATTGATTTCACATCTCTTTTATAAATTTGAATTTTTAGATGAAACACAATTATTTTATGGTATCAGCCTTAGGTTCAGACATCTTAATTTTTTTCAATTTTCGCTCAAAGCAACTACATTCATTCAATCGGTCTCCTCCACAAAGGTTAGATGTGATATTAAATTGTCAACTCGATGAGTCTCCTCCACAAAGGTTAGAGGTGATATTCCGGGCCCACGAGCAAGGACGGAGCCACATAGGGCCCAGCGGGGCAGTGGGCCCCCCACCATTTTTTTTATTATGTATATTTCGTCCGTTTTATAATTATTTGTATACTTTTTTTTATTTGAGACGTTTTAAAATTATTTGTACACTCATAATACTGTATGTAAATAATCTACAAAATTAATATTCTCACTACTTCATTTTATTTTTAAAATTGTCACTCATTTTAATATACATTCTTCCCTATATCTCACTAAATTCTTTTTAACACCTCATTAAATTCCTTTTATACCTCACTAAATCACCAAATATACTCATTTATTTTACCCCACACCTCACTAAATTCACATTTCTTAAAAAGTGAACTTGTCAACGTATTCAAGTCATTACGGGACGGAGGGAATATATTTTAAGTTATACATTTGTCTAATAATTTTAGCACAGTTTTGCCTATTATGAGTCGAAACAATTAATCAAAATTTATAATGAATTAAATATAATATTATTTTGTCTTTATAGTAATATAAATCGGGCCCCCCAATCTAAAATTTCTAGCTCCGTCACTGCCCACGAGTGAGAGGAAGTATTAGGAAATTAATATGAAAGAATTGATTTCACATCTCTCTCCAAGTTCAAACTTTTAGATGATGCAAAATTCTTCCATAGTATCAGAGATTTGGGCTCACGTCGATCCACATGTCCTATGTTAAATTTTAGTTGAAAGTAACTCCACTCATATTAAATTGTTCACTCAATCAGTCTCCTTCCCAAATGGTAGAGGTAATAATGTGATCCACCAGTGAGAGAGAGTATTAGAGAATTAATATAAATGAATTAATTTCACCTCTCTACAAGTTTGAAATTTTAGATGAGACGAAATTCTTTCAACTATAACAAAATATATACAATGTGTAACTAACTAATTAATAAATACAAATAATAAGCCTATACAATTGAAATTAGATCTCAATAAATTGAGTCAAATATTGGATCAAATATTAAATTGTCTAAATTGAACATTAAATTTTAAGTGTATTTATACACTCGATTGGGAGAGTTTGCCCACTAGAAGTCATACTTGAGTACAATTAATTGCACATATACAATTGAAATTGAACTCCAATAAATTTGATCAAATGCTGAGATTAAAGATTAAATTGGGTACGTAAATTAAACATTAAAATTAAGTGTATCTATATACACTCAATTGCATAGAAAAATTTACCATTCATACAAAAAATCCCTTCAAAAAATTCCTTTCTTTAACATATTTCTTAACAACTTATTAATTTCTTAACCAATTGTTATCAATCCATTCATAAAAAATCCATTTCTAATCAATGTAAGCATATTCGTATTTTCGGACATATGTCATATTAGTCGTCTTTGTAGCTCGCACCTCGTTTTCACTCTTGAAGATTAATTAAAGATAAAATCAATGTAAACAATATTAAATTCAAGACTTTAATTTCTTCTTGGTTACTTATAACTACATATGTGATGATGAAATAACGAGAATTAATATTAATTGTAATTGAGGATGAGATATGTCTCATGTGAATTCAAATGTAATGTACGTGAACTCTTTTTTTTAATTTTTTAATGACACTGTTATGTATATGAAGTGTAACTTGTATATACAAAATAATTATTTTTAAATATTGATACGTAAAAAATAGGTTTATGAATATTGACAGAAGTTTTTGTCTCAAAGGATGATGGTGTTGAGCCAAGGTGATAAAAATGAAAAAAAAAAAAAAAGAATTGATCACAAGTTATAGCAAAGCTGTCAAATGTGACAATGTATCTACTTGCATTAAATCATACATATAGATACGTAGACAACGTCAAAAGCCTTGACTGACTCAATTACGTACGAAGTGAATCACATTAATCTAGAAACACTCAATTACGACACCGTTTTCAAAATGTATCAACTAATTTGTAAAAAGAGTGATATATTTCGTCCATTATATAATAATAACTTTAATAGGTAATTGCCATTGGGTACATGTATTAAAAAACGTAATAATTTTATGAACTTTAATACATAAAGTAAATAAACTAATTGACTTGTGTAAATGTGTATGATCAAAAGAAATGATATTTTGTCAAATAAAATTGAGTATATTGTGAAATTTTCATTTTAAAATTGTAAAAATTATTGTGGAGATTTTAAAAAATGTGTTTAAAATTATTGTAGAACCAAAAAAAAAAAAAAAAATAATATAAATTGACTGGATATTTGTCCCCCGACAGCTAGACGACTAATCTGTATGGGCTGCGTGGAGTGGAGTGGGATGTTAAGAACTAAATTTTATACAAATATAAACATACCGGTCATTAAAATTTTAAAATTCTCAAACTCCTGAAAAGAACATTATTTGAATCACATTTTCTTTTTAAAACATAATTGTATTGGAGCCTCATTAACAAGAAGTATAATAGAGTAAATGTGATTCATATATCCAATCAATTAGGGCATGTTGTTTCGGGACTCACCCGTGCAGACGTGGGACGTAACGTCCCCCGTCTTGTTCTAATTCGAAATTTAACATACGAATTTCACCACACGCACTAATACATCATCAATATATTACTTTCTTGAAAATCACACCTAACATCATTTTCTATTTTTCTCTTACCTCATAATAAATTTCAAACTTGCCCTCAACCGAATAAATTTTAAACTCGACTCGACCGGACCTAAAATTTCATGATTGAGCTCGACTCGACTCGATACCTATATAATATTCAAAATTAATTAATAATAAAAAAAAAATTTAAAAAATAAACTCGAGCTCGATTATCTGTATATAAATATAAATTATATATTAATGAAAAAATAATAAATATTATTCAAGCTCAGACTTTTTTAATAAAATATTACTATTTAAAATTTAAATTAATAAAATATAATTATTTGATGGTGATTTAATAAAATAAATAGAAGTGCAAGATGAAAGGGCGCAACAATGGAATCTGCGTGGGTCGGTGGGTGGGAGGAAAGTTGGGAGAATCTTTTTAATAAAATCGTACTCCCTCCGTCCCACAATAACTTTCACACTTTCCTTTTTAGGGCGTCCCAAAATAACTTTCACACCCTTTAAATGAAAAATATTTTATAAACTCCACTCTCACAATATCCTCAATTTTACACAAATGCCATTACTTTTTCTCCACATATACACAAAAGTCAACTCATTTCTTTACTTTATACATAAAGTTTTACAAAATTACCCCTCAAAACTCCACTCATTATTACACTTTCTTAATATACGTGTCCATCTACCTATGAAAATTAATATGGGACGGAGGGAGTATTTATTATTTCCTCGGCTTTACTATATAGTACTCCCTCCGTCCCACAATTACTTTAATATTAATTTTCTTTTTCGAACGTCCCATAATAACTTTCACATCCTTAAAATGAAAAACTTTTTATAAACTCAATCGGGTGGTCTAGTGTTAGAGACGTCAAGGCATTTAATTCCGCCCTCCTTCTTAAATGGGTATGGCGTTTGTTAGATGGGGAAGAGGCATTATGGGTAGATGTTTTGAAATCTAGGTATGGGTCTACTTTGTTGGGGTTGGGTTCTAATACTAATTCTAGGAACTGGTCATATTGGTGGAAAGACTTGAATTCTCTTGCACATAGTTTGGAGGGTTACCTATTTTTCAAAAATATCAATTTCTCTTTAGAAAATGGGGCTAGAGTTAGTTTCTGGGACGATCCTTGGTCCGACAATAAATCATGTTTTAGAAATAAATTCAGAAATTTGTATAGCATATCTAACAGTAAAAATGGCAGAGTATGTGACTTTTTTGATTGGGGAATTTCTTGTTGGAAATTTGATTGGTCTAGGGTGCTTAATCACGTGGAATTTGTTGAATTTTTGGAAATGTGGAATTTGTTATGCAGGGTTCAACTCAAATACGACTCTCGTGATTCATGCTCTTGGAGTGGAAATATAGACAGAGTTTATAAGACGAAGGAGATGTACGACATAATAGCGTCGGTGGCTTCGAGTGAGGAGCTTCAGTTCCGCTCATGGTCCAAAATCTGGTGGAAGACGGTTCCGGCCAAGGT
Source organism: Galeopsis tetrahit (assembly GCA_963675135.1). Taxonomy (NCBI): domain Eukaryota; kingdom Viridiplantae; phylum Streptophyta; class Magnoliopsida; order Lamiales; family Lamiaceae; genus Galeopsis; species Galeopsis tetrahit. Next base: position 64,876,643 of record OY776120.1, on the reverse strand, counting down.
CTCGGCTCATGCTTGGAGGGTTATTCGGGAGAGGCTCGCCACGAAGGATAACCTATTCAAAAGAAGTATGATAGTGAACAATGGGGAAGGCTCTTGTCCCCTCTGTTTGTCAGCCCCAGAATCTGTTCGACACACTTTCTTTTCGTGCTTAGTTGCTGTCAACCTTTAGTCTGCTGTATGTTCATGGCTGGATAGATCCCTAATTTACTCGTCTAATCCAAGCAATCACTTTGAAGAATGTGTCAACTGGTGTTGGTCGGTATGGAAACAAAATATACTCTTTAATTTGGCAATGCGTGGTATGGAAGATGCGGAACGATTGGATTTTCAAAAGTATCCGACCATCCAATTCTAATTGCTATGAAGGTGTACTATTTTGTTCGTGGAAATGGTTGAAGGCTTCTTTTCCATCTACTTTCAGCTGCTCGTTTCATGATTGGGAGATTACTCCGTCGATGTGTGTTCCGCTTCGGCTGCTGTAGTTTTTGATCGCTCAATTTGGAGTTTTGTTATTGCTTTTTGCTGTTAATATTTTTTCTGTGTTTATTTCTTTTGTGCTGTCAGCATTTTTATCAGCACCCCATGTATTGATTTTGTTCTGTACATATGGAGTACAACATGTACTCAGGAATAAGAATGATGATCCACTTTGACTTCTCAAAAAAAAAAAAACTCAACCCTAACAATATTCTCAATTTTACATAAATTTCTCCACACATACTCAAAAGTCAACTCATTTATTTACTTTATACATAAAATTTTACAAAATTACCCCTCAAAATTTCACTCATTGTTACACTTTCTTAGTATGCGTATGAAAGTATTTTTGAGACGGAGGGAGTATTCAATTTTTCATTTTATATTGTTCCACTATATATTATTCATTTTTCTATTTGAGTTGTTCAACTGTATATTATTTATTTTATTTTTGGTAAACACGTCATTTATTAATGGATTAATTCTAAATAAATACACCACCTTTAGTCTCAATATCAATTTAATCACGAACCTTTACGATTATTGTAGAAAATTCCAACCTTTCATCGTGTTGCAATTAGAATAACATTTTTTTTTCTCCGACCAACAATTGATGAAGTGGTTTGTCGGAGCTTGCCACGTCAGATTACACATATATTTTTTTTCCCCATCAGATTACACTTTATAAAAATAAAAATAAAACTCTCGTTTCTTCTGCGTCTTCTCAGTTTCTCAAACTCAAGAGGCTTCACAATCAATACACCCATGCCTTGGTTTCCCATTTTTCTTTAAACATGACAAACATATAACATGACATTTTAAATCACTATATATGCAATTTCTCTGGTCTTTTGAAGATTGGGTCCTTTGCACGAGACAAGTTTTTTTGTTGTCGCCCACTACATTACATACTGAGCAAGTCATTTGCCCATGTCTTGTCAATTTTGTAGAATTTCTAGATTTTCCTCAGGACCTCTTTTCCTCATCTTCTTGAATATTTCCTGACATTTTCTTGTAAGGGGACGATTTGATTGGTTTCCCATCGACAATATCCTTTTACCATTCAAGGGTTGAATGTCATTCTAATATGCTTGAATATTCAAGGGTTGAATATGATTGAATGTACCTAGAATTTTTTTATTAGAATTCTTGACAAAAATTTTTTTTTTTTTTTTTTTGAGATTTTTAATGTTAGATTCTATCCTTATGATTTTGATTTCTAGGGTTACAAAAGAAGAATTGATATTGAGTTTCAGAAGTGAGAATGACGCAGAAGAAGCGGGAGTTTTATTTTTATAAAATTTTATTTTTATTTTTATTTCTATGTAATCCGATGTGGAAAAAACAAGTGTAATCTTCGGCAAGCCACATCATCAATTGTTGATCGGAGAAAAAAAATATGTATCTAATTGTAACACGATGAGAGGTTGTGATTAAATTGATACTGATAATAAAGGTGGTGTATTTATTTAGAATTAACCCTTTATTATTTTATTATATTCTATTTACTCTCTACATGTTTTTTTAATAAATGACTTGATTTTTAAACAAGAAAAAGAAAAAATAAATAAATTTAAGATATTTAAAAAAATCACTGAAAGTGTGTGTGGGGTGGTATCTAGTGTTTAAGTAAAAAAACAGAACAATGTTACACTGAATGTTGTGACAATTAGTGTAGCATTAACTCTAACAGAATGTGAATAAGTAAACACAGTACACAGCGGAAGTCTAAAACACTAAAACACAATACGAACACAATGGAATAATTTTTAACATAGATTTTATTAATAACAAAACCTATGCTAAGCCTTACGGCGAAAAGTAACTTAGTTCCTAAGTTATACAAAAATGTCGTGTGAAATGTCTCAGCAATTACTTCAACATTCCACAAACGGAAACTACAATCGAGGCAGGTGCCTGAATCCGAAAACAGACTTAAGTGTAAAACACTGTCTAAAGAACTAATCTAATCTTGTGATTCACTCTCACTCGATTCAAGACTAGAACAAAGTACACTGGAAGGCGGTATCCCTCGGCGTACGTTAAAAGATACAACTACTGACCATAACTCCTAACTAGGGTTGAACGCTCAAGGAGGTGTTACTCGAATAGTGCATACTTTGAAATGAGAGGTTCTGGCGGTATTTATAGAGAAATACACAGCTTCTAGATCCTTCCATTATGAGATCCTATTTTTTAGGACCTCAACCTCCATGATCTTTCTAGATCATTCTGCCATCTTCCAAGTCGTTCTACAATGCTCCAAAGCCTTCTAGCACCTTCTCCAACCTTCTGGAATCTTCCAGGTTCCAGACTCTTGTAGAAGCTTCTAGAATCGTTCCTGAATGTGAGAGCATTTAGTACAACATTTAATGTAACATTTCAGAAAAGACTTAGAATAAATCAAGGAAGGTCAAATTAAGATGTTGTTGATAATGTTAAAGCATTTAAGAGTTAACAACATCTACAATCTCCCCCAATTTGACCTTTCGACTACAACACACCTGATGCACATATATTTCTATACATACTCAGTATTATGTATTTAGGTATGTTGAACATCAAAGCTAAATACTAGTCAAGACAATACCTGTTGTAACCGTTTGATCAAATCAAAAGAAGATCAAGAATAATTTTACTAAGATCCGTGCCATAAGATCAAAGTAATCTTATTCAAAACCAAAACAAGTATAAACAGTACACTTGTTTACAAACATATAACATTTACAAAAATCAAAGATTAAATCAGAGCATATAAGGGTATATACTAGATTAGTTCTAAGACTTATGTAAGACTCAAAAAACAAACAAACAAAAAACAAACAAGGACTAAACAATATAAACAGAGCAAAAACTATGAAACATAAATAAACTAAACAAGGCATATTCATCATGCAGTAAGCAATTAATGATAGGAAAACAAATTAAGCAATAAGCAGTAATCAGATATCATTAGTGCAAACTAATTTAAGCAAGATAAATATAGACAACCTATCAACTAGAAATAGTAAATATTGTATCAGAATAAACAGAATTTAACTTAAACATAACAGAATATCAAAAACAAAAGTAGGACTGAAAATGGCATGAATTGCTATAACAATAGCAGCAGCATCAAGGTCCTGCACATGTGCCATCTGTACTTCAGTACTTCCCCTGTCTTGCATCATCTGTTCTAGATATCAGCATAGAGGATTTCCATATCCTCATCATCTTCAGCAGCATCTGCAAACTTGTCTTCATCAGCCTCCTCTGGTTCCTCAATGAAACAAGTTGATGCAAAGAGTGCAACAACATTGTTAGCAGCAGCAGTTCCTCCATTCTCTGTAGCAGGAGCAGCATCAGGTACACCTTCAACATCTTCAGGATTCAGCTCTTCAATAACAACTCCAGAAGCTCTTGCTGAAGTGGAAGGTGGTACTCCCCCTGTTGTAGTGGAAAGTAGCCTGGTCCACTTGTCTTTGATGAACTGGAGCTCATCAATCTGGTCCTGTAAGTGCTGTAACTGCAGTAATATAAAGATCTGGGAACAGAAAAAGTGGTGTCAGTGTTACCGCCAATGTTCTCAGCATCTGGTGCAGCATTAGATGCAGCTGTGTTCTGTTCAGGTCTCTGTGCTGGTTGAGGTTGAGGTTGTGGTTGAGCAGGAGCTGGTCTTTGAGAAGAACTTCCAGGATTGTGCAAGGGCAGATCTTTCACTCTTTCACCAATGAGCAAAGCAGGTGAAATGGTGTATAAAGGAACCTTACCTCTAAGAACTTCAGTCTTCTTAGGGCTAAAACCATGCATCTTCAAGTATGAACATATAAGCACAGGGTATGGAAGGTTTCCTTTATCAGAAATATCACCACTAAACTTCATCATGTGGTGGAAAATGGTCAATCCCAAATTAAACTTCCTCAAAACCACTATCCTATAAAGCAAGATTGCTTGATCCTTTGTCACTTTGGTAGAGTTGGTGGAAGGTATCCAGTTATAAACAATCAATTTGTGCAACACAGAATAAAGAGAAGTAAGGTCTTTGGCCAACATTCCATTCCTCCATCTAGTCAATAAACCACCAGTCATAGAAGCAGTAACAACATCCAAATCAGGTTCATCATCATCAAGAACTGGTTCTATGCCTAAGAAATCATTGATCAATTCTGGTGTAAATGGAACTATACTCCCCCTAAACTGTACATTCCCATACCAACGGGAACTCCTCCTACCATTACTCTTCCTCAGACAAGCATAAAACTCATACACCCAATCAGAAACAAAAGTATCACACAAGTTCAGAGCTTTCATCAACTTTCTATCCTCTAAGAATTGAATCAAATTCTTACTCTCAAAATCAGAAATATGAATTCTCCTTTCCATCAACAATTTCCTCTTAGACAACCTAGTTATCTTATCAACCAATCCATCAATATCAGAATCTACTTCAGTTTCAGAATTACCTTCCTCAGAAGTAGTGTCCTTTTAGCTTGGTTCTTTCACCTCTTCAGAGCTTGATTTAGAGCTTGATTCCCCTTCCTTTTCAGAGCTTTTGTCAGAAGCTGCACTGCTTGAATCACCTCCATCATCAGGTTCTGGTGCTGGAGCACTTGATTCAGCATGTGAGGCAGCATTCTTCTTCAGGGCTTGTTGTATATCCCTGAGACAAATCTCCATTTCAGAATCAGAATCATGTTCTGGTTCTTCAGGCATTGTTCGAACAGCATCAACCTTTGCCTTTCCCTTCCCCTTAGGATCAGCTTTCTTCTTAGTTGGCTTCTCAATCACCACTTCTTCTTCAGATTCAGAGAAGACCTGAATTGGTTCAGCAACATCACCACCTAGCTTCTTCTTCTTCCTCAAAGAGTCTGAGTAATCAACTCGAGTAAAAACTCGACCTGATCGTCTTCTTGGAACTGGGCTCATCTTTCTCTTCTTCTCTTCAGCATTCCTCTTGAAAGGAATCGGTTCAGAGTCGGATTTCGAGATGTCAGAGTCGGTTTTGTCGGATTCTTTAGCATCCTCCATTTGAGCGTCCTCATTGTCGGATGTCTCCGCATTCGACGGCTCCTTTGACTCAGCAACAGGGGATTCTTCAATCTCCTTTTCAGTCTCCCCCATAGAGGCAGCAGTCGGGGCCTCTGTTTCAGCGTTAGGGCTCGGAATTTGGGGCTTTTCGGCTGTGGATGAAGAAGGTGCAGTAGTGATCACTTCTTGGGTGCGCAAGTAGTGAGAGATGTCAATGGACATATCACCAATCGTAAGGATGGGTGGATTAGGTGATCTCATCGATTGAGAAAAATTCTCAACCGCCTGGCTCAGCTCGGAGAGTGAAGCTTGGTTTGGGATGTGGATGGTTGTCGGAGTAGCTGGAGTGGGTGTGACGGTTGTGGCAGTTGGGGGTGAATTTTCGTGTGAAGCAGCCATGGAAGCTAGAGTATGCAGATTAGAGAGGGATGAAGATGACGGTTGTGAGTTGGGAGAGTTTGGTTTCTGTGAGTTTAATTTCTTGTTTCCTGCCATTTAAACCAAGAATTCGAAAAGAACCAACACAAGAATCGAGATAAACACAAAATATCTTATAACAAAATCTGCAAAACTAATACTCAACTTACTCAATTAATTACAAAGCTTAGAAAAACATGAAATGGGAGTATTTATATAGAGAGAGCTTAGTAGTTGGAATAATGTACGTGTGATTAAGGCTTGACTTAAAGAAAATTCTAGATTGAATGGATAATGCTCCACAAATTCAGCCACAAGTAAATCATGGGTGAGTTAGTGGGGTAAAATCTTAATTAATTAATTAAATTAAGAATATTCTAGAATTAATTAAAAATAAAAAATGTGTATAATCTGAAATAATAAAAGGAACGTGGTTAGTATAATTATAAATAAATAAAATAAATTCCCACAATTAATTAAATAATTACAACTTATAAAAATATAATTGAATCATGTAATGTTGTGCTCAAGGATTTGACATACACCTCAACATTGGTTTTTCACAGGTTTTACCTATCCAATGTAGCCAATTTTTTCAGCATTTTTCTCTTCATTGCATTTCTTCTTTTTGTGCTACAGCATCTAATTCGTATTGATCCATTGTTCCTGTAGAGTACATCGTAGTAGCGAACTCCGTGCCCCATACTTACTTAATGGATTACGAACCTCTTGATGTTTTTACCAAATTCACCTTTTGAAAAGAAGGCATCGTAGTAGCGAACTCCGTGCTCCATAGTTACTCAGTGAATTGGTACATCTTTTAGTATGCTGTAACATTCTCAATTTTTCAAGCTTTTGAGAGGTGTAGTACATGCCTATTTTTGCACAAACAAATTTCAGATTTCAAGAATATTTTACAAAGGAATTATTCAACGAAAATAAGAAATAAATCAAATCTATAATAACTATACCACCTTAGGCTGTTGTCCCAAATGCTACCGCATTTGCGACAACATCCTCTCAAGAATTATTCAGATATTACACATACCAAGAGATTTCCTCAAAAATGAGAATCTCTCATGGTCAAGAGCCTTAGTAAATATATCTGCATTTTGATTTTCAGTAGGCACATATTCCAACTTAACTATGTTCTTCTCCACTAAATCTCTCATAAAATGATGTCTAATGCTAATGTGCTTAGTGAGTGAGTGTTGTACCGGATTCTTAGATATGTTAATAGCACTTGTGTTATCACAGAAAATTGTGAGGATATTGTTTTCAATTCCATAGTCATGAAACATCTTACTTAACCACAATAGCTGTGTGCAACAACTTCCTGCAGCTATGTATTCAGACTCGGCAGTGGATTGAGAAACACAATTTTGTTTCTTGCTATGCCAAGACACAAGATTGTTCCCCATGTAGAAACATCCTCCACTTGTACTCTTTCTGTCATCAATGTCTCCAGCCCAATCCGCATCACTGTATCCAATCAATGTGTTGTTGGTGTCCTTAGTGTACCATATCCCTAGTTCACTTGTACCTGAAACGTATCTGATTATCCTTTTCACTGCATTCAGGTGAGATTCCTTTGGATTTGCTTGGTACCTAGCACAAACACACACACTATACATAATGTCAGGTCTACTAGAGGTTAGATAAAGTAAGCTACCTATCATGGATCTATACAATGTTGGATCAACATCCTTTCCACCATTGTCTTTGCAAAGTTTCAAAGTAGAACCCATAGGTGTTTTCATTACTTTTGAGCTTTCAAGACCAAACCGTTTGACTAAGTTTTTAGCATACTTACCTTGAGAGAAGAAAATACCATCCTTACATTGCTTGATTTGAAGACCTAAAAAATAACTCAAGTCTCCAACCATACTCATCTCAAATGTGGCTGTCATTGCTTCAACAAATCTGTTCAGCATTTTATCACATGTTGAACCAAACACAATGTCATCAACATATATTTGAGCAATTAGTAATCCTTCTCCAGTGTGCTTAATAAACAAAGTCCTATCGGCTTCTCCTCTAATAAATCCATATTCTAAAAGAAAGTCCGTAAGCCTACCATACCATGCTCTAGGAGCTTGTTTTAGACCATACAATGCTTTCTTTAGTTTGTACACATGATCCGGGTATTGTGGATCTTCAAAACCTTTAGGCTGTTCTACATATGCTTCTTCATTTAATATGCCATTTAAGAATGCAGCTTTTACATCCATTTGATGTAGTTTAATATCAATAAAACATGCAATTGCTAGTAATAATCTAATAGATTCTATCCTAGCAACGGGTGCAAAAGTTTCATCAAAATCAACACCTTCAACTTGGGTCTAACCTTGTGCAACTAACCTAGCTTTGTTCCTAACAATGTTTCCAGACTCATCAGTTTTGTTCTTATAAATCCACTTTGTTCCAATGACATTAGTATGACTAGGTCTTGGAACAAGTGTCCAAACTTCATTTCTTTCAAACTGATTAAGTTCCTCATGCATAGCATTTATCCAATTTTCATCAGTTAATGCTTCATTTACATTTTTAGGTTCAATTTCAGAATAGTAACACTCAGCATTCACAACATTGCAAATAGAAGACATGCATATTGTTCTTACCACATCTACCTTATTCGATCTTATTCTTCCTCTTGTTTGCACTCCAACTGCAGCATCGCCTATGATCTGGTCAGAAGGATGACTTTTCCCCATTCTTGAAGAAGGATTCGTTTTGGGAACATACTGATCATTCTGTGGAATTACAACTGTTTGTTCTGTAGATGTTGCTCCAGATGTGTTAGCATTTGGTGCAGCATTATCAGACTTCAGTGTATTCTCAGAATTGTCAGTGACTTGTGATACATCCTCTTCATCTTTATCATCTGTAAGACCTTTATCATCATCAAACACAACATTAACAGATTCTTGAACAGTGTTAGTCCTAAGGTTATAAACTCTATAAGCTTTACTATTTCTAGAATAGCCTAAAAAGAAACCTTTATCACTTTTAGAATCAAACTTGTGAAGTTGATCCCTATCATTCAGAATATAACACACACAACCAAATACATGAAAATATTTCACACTTGGTTTTCTAACATTCAGAATCTCATAAGGTGTTTGATTAGTACCAGATCGAATATAAACTCTATTAATGATATGACATGCTGTATTCAATGCTTCAGCCCAAAATCTTTTAGAAAGACTTTTAGATAAAAGCATGACTCTTGCCATTTCTTGTAAAGTTCTATTCTTTCTTTCAACAATTCCATTTTGTTGTGGAGTTTTAGGAGATGAATATTCTTGCAAGATACCTTTCTTATCACAGAAATCATTAAACATGCTATTCTCAAATTCCCTACCATGATCAGTTCTAATACGGCCAACTTTTAAGTTAAACACATTTTTGAACCTTTTATAGAGAACTTTAAAAGCAGCAAATGTTTCAGATTTATCTCTTAAAAACTCAATCTAAGTATATCTAGAAAAGTCATCTACCACAACTAAGGAATATCTCTTACCTCCAATGCTTTCAGTTTCCATAGGACCCATCAAATCCATGTGCAACAATTCAAAACATCGATGTGTAGAACAATGTGACAGCATTCTATGCGGCACTCTTACCTGTTTACCTTTCTGGCATGATCCACATACAGTGGTATTCTGGAAACTCAGTTTAGGTAGTCCTTTGATTGCATCTGATGTGATTAGTTTCTTCATTGACCTGTAATTTACATGTCCTAATCTTTGGTGCCATAAGACATTCTCATCATGTTTTGACAAATTGCATACATTAGTTCCAATAAGATAACAGTTATCTGCAGACCTAATACCAGTCATTACACAATCATCATCTTCATTAAGAACATAGCAAGACTCTTTGTCAAATTTTACATGCAAATTATCATCACAAAGTTGACTAATACTAATCAGATTAGCAAGTAAGCCATCAACATGCAAAACATTTTTAAGCTTAGGAAAACCTTTAACATTCAAAGTTCCTTTTCCTATTATCTTTCCTTTTGATCCACCACCATATGTAACATTACCACCATTCAAGGTCACATAATCAGATAAGTAGTCTATTTGTCCTGTCATATGTCTAGAACAACCACTATCAAAATACCATAGACCAGGTAAACATGCTTTCAAGGATGTGTGAACAACATTACAGGTAACTTTTGATTTCCATGCAGATTTCACAGAATGTTTCCTAGGATGTGAAGACATTCTGAATGACTTAAATTCAGCTCTCAAATCTTTAAACATTTTCAAGCAGAAGGGACGAATATGACCATATTTAAAGCAATAATGACAAATATACTTCCTTTTAACCTTGTGAGAATCTGTTTGTGCAGATGTTACACCAGATGTGCTAGCATTTGCCTTCACAAATTTCACAGGTTTTCTAAAATTTTCAGAAATAGAAGCAGTTTCACCATCATAACCTAAACCATAATTATTAGATTTACCAGTAGCTATAGCATCATTCACTGTAGAAGCACTCTTGGAAAACTTTTTGAAACTTAAAGTAGAGTTGATCAATTTCTCCTTCAGTTTACAAACTTCAAGATCTCTTCTGGTAAGTAAGACTTCTAGCTTAGTGATTGTGTCTTTTAGATCCTCATTCTCTTTATTCAAAGAATTCAGAGAGAGTTTCTGAGAGTTCCAATCATCTAACAATTTCTGATATGTCTCATCATCAATCCTTTTTCCTGCATCATCAACAAAGCCATTAAAACAGTTCAAATCTGGGTGACTCTGTTTTGATGTTACTGTAGATGTGAAGACATCAGGTGCAACATCAGAATCTGTATCATCCAGATCATCATCTGAGGAATCATTATAATCAATTCTGGTAAAATGAGCACTTTCATTTTCATTAAACTCATCAAGATCATCATTATCAGATTCATCACTCAAGGTAGCACTAAAATTCAGTTTTTGCTTTAGTCTGGTATTGGCACACTCATTTGCATAGTGTCCATAACCAGAACATGCATTGCATTGAACTGATTTTCTAAATTCAGGATCATACCTTGGTTTACCTTCACTCTTTGATGGTCTTGGTGTGAATTGACTCTTCCTCCTTTCTGGTTGTGGTGTTGATGTGTTGATTTGGATCTTAGGCTGAATGTTTCCTTTAGATTTATGCATAGACTTCTTAAGAAATTTATTAAAATGCTTTGTAAGAAGAGCAATGCTGTCAGGATTGTTAAGGCATTCATCAAGCAATTCCTCATCCGAATCAACCTCAGTAATGATAGGCTGAATCTCAGATTTGTTTGATGTCTCTCCTTTAAAAACAACAACTTTTTTATCATCTTTAGCTTCATCAGTTTGATTAGTGTTTATTTCATAGGTTCTAAGAATACTCACTAATTCATTTTGACTCAACTTATCAGTATCTTTTGCCTCTTCAATAGCACAAATTTTAGCATCAAATCTTTTAGGAACAGACCTTAATATCTTATGTACTACTCTAACATTTGAAATAGGGTCACCAAGAGAATGTGATTCATTAATAATCTCACTTAACCTTTCGTTGTAGGATGAAATGGTTTCATCTTCCCTCATTCGGAGATTCTCAAACTTTGTCCCCAACATTCGAAGCTTTGTCCTTCGAACACTATCGGAACCTTCACAATGCTCTTGTAACCTGTCCCATGCATCCTTAGAAGTAGAACAGTTAGATATAATTTTAAACATAGAGGTATCAACAGAAGTAAAAATAGCATTTAAGGCTTTAGAATTATATCCTGCTGTTGTTATCTCATCGGCTGTCCAATCAACTTCTTTCTTAAGTTGAATTTCACCATCGACATCTGCTGGATTCTTTGGTACGTCCCAACCTGTAAGAATAGTCCTCCAAGCACGTTCATCAATTGACTTGATGTACATACGCATCTTAGGCTTCCAATAAGCATAATTTGAACCATCTAAAACGGGTGGCCTAAGTGCTGTGGATATGTGATGTGTTTCCATTGCTAACATAAACTAAAACACACTTTAAGCAAGGATCTAACCTAGTGTCGTCAGGTATCGGCTCTGATACCAACTGAAAGTGTGTGTGGGGTGGTATCTAGTGTTTAAGTAAAAAAACAGAACAATGTTACACTGAATGTTGTGACAATTAGTGTAGCATTAACTCTAACAGAATGTGAATAAGTAAACACAGTACACAGCGGAAGTCTAAAACACTAAAACACAATACGAACACAATGGAATAATTTTTAACATAGATTTTATTAATAACAAAACCTATGCTAAGCCTTACGGCGAAAAGTAACTTAGTTCCTAAGTTATACAAAAATGTCGTGTGAAATGTCTCAGCAATTACTTCAACATTCCACAAACGGAAACTACAATCGAGGCAGGTGCCTGAATCCGCAAACAGACTTAAGTGTAAAACACTGTCTAAAGAACTAATCTAATCTTGTGATTCACTCTCACTCGATTCAAGACTAGAACAAAGTACACTGGAAGGCGGTATCCCTCGGCGTACGTTAAAAGATACAACTACTGACCATAACTCCTAACTAGGGTTGAACGCTCAAGGAGGTGTTACTCGAATAGTGCATACTTTGAAATGAGAGGTTCTGGCGGTATTTATAGAGAAATACACAGCTTCTAGATCCTTCCATTATGAGATCCTATTTTTTAGGACCTCAACCTCCATGATCTTTCTAGATCATTCTGCTATCTTCCAGGTCGTTCTACAATGCTCCAAAGCCTTCTAGCACCTTCTCCAACCTTCTGGAATCTTCCAGGTTCCAGACTCTTGTAGAAGCTTCTAGAATCGTTCCTGAATGTGAGAGCATTTAGTACAACATTTAATGTAACATTTCAGAAAAGACTTAGAATAAATCAAGGAAGGTCAAATTAAGATGTTGTTGATAATGTTAAAGCATTTAAGAGTTAACAACATCTACAATCAAAAAAATAAAAATTCTAAATTTTGATTAAAACTAAAGAAACTGCATACATTTGAAACTTTTCATTTGGAACTTCTCATTTTTAACTTGAACTCACTTTTTTTTTTCTTCTTATTTCGCACGTTTCTTCCGTTCCGTCGGTGATAAATGAATTTTTTTGTTATTTTTTATTTTTTTAGAATTAGATTATAATTACCTAAAATTGAGGTATGTGTATTAATTTTTCAAAAAAACTATATATTTTGTGTTGGATGTATAGTAATTGAAGTTATAAGGTGTGTTACGTATGTATAGTAGAATCAGAGTTTTATTTAGCCATGACCTTTTTTTTAATAAATGACTTGATTTTTTCATTTAAAAAAAAAACTTGCGTATCCATATATAGTAGAACAATATAAAAAAAAAATTGAGTAATATATAGTGAAACACTGGAAAAATATACTCCTTCCGTCCAATTTAAAAATTTACACTTCTTCAAGGACAAATTTTAATAAATATTGATTAGTTTATGTATAAAATAGATAAGTTGAGAGTATAATGAAATGTTGCGTGGTCCATTTATAAATAAAATGATTGTTTAAAAATAAAATTAATAGCAATTTGAGTAAATATGTGATGGTTGAAGGGTGGAGATAAAAAAGTGTAAATATAAAAAATTTTAAATAAGAAATGAAAATAATAAAATTGAATAATTCTGTTATAGAAGGAATGAGAAAGTGTTATTTTCTTAAAAAGTTGTCCCAACTTTCCTCCCACCCACCCCACCCCACGTCCAGATTCTTTTGTTGCCAATGCTATTTGCGCCCTTCACCCTCCAATTTCAGTCTCCTTTGAGCGCCCTTTCATCTAATGATTCTATTTATTTTATTAAAACACTATTAAACAATTATATTCTATTAATTTAAATTTTAAATAGTAATATTTTATTAAAAAAGTCTTCAAGCTCGATTAGGCTCGCGAGCCTTTTGAGCCGAGTATTTATGAGCTCGAACTCAAAGTCGATAGCTACTTGAGTAGCTCGAAACTCGACTTGACTCGATTAACTTCGAGTCGATTTCGATCTTTTTCCGAGTCGTACACGAGTAGCTCGCGAGTTGGCTCGACTCACTTACACCCCTATTCATGATTGAATGAATAAGGTTATTTTTTTTTTTGAATTACATTAAATACCCATCCCTTTTCCCCTTCCCATGACTCGAACCCAAGATCTAAAGCTTAGGTAGTGGTGCTCTAACCACTTGAGCTATCCAACTTCGTCGAATGAATAAGGTTATTGAGTTGTATAATTCACACTTTTATGACCCAATTACAAACTTTTGTATATATAATTTTTTAGCATGAGATTGTAGATAAAAAAAATTCTAAATTCACATATACATAGAAGTCCAAAATTAATTATATGTTTAACATAAATTTATTCATATTGTTTTATTTGCACCCTTTATAATTTTAAATCATTTTATAATAATTTTATCATCTAATAATTACTCAAATCATTCAATTATTACTATACTTCTCAAATAATTAATATAATAATATAACATCCGATCACTCATTTTTACATAATTGATTTGATATAACAATTCTACTTAACATCCCAAAACAAACACACAATCATTATTTATCAAGATTTCACCATTCAGGATTTTTCCATCCCCATCTCCCACATCCTATATAATTTCAAAACAAACATGTCCTTAGCTATTAGTATAAAGTGAATATGATAGAGTTTTTAAGGTGGAATTGAGATATGGAATAAAATGTGTGGCTTTAGGGAGTGAGAAACTTCATTGTCAAAAATAAAATTAAGATAAAAAGTGAAAAACGTGATATAATACGAAGAAAAATATTAAGAAGTTGGAGGTAAAAATATATTAGGTATAAGGGCACAGTTATACGTACACACGTATTTGATGAGGATACCCACCTGTTTTTTCTTTTCAGATTAATGGTGCGTGAAATGTCAGAAATACTCTATGCTTAAATTTGAAAAATAAATCACGGATGAGTAAACTGTACATATTGCGGGAATGCGAATCGATCGAATCATTTTACTCAAACAAAAACTTTTCAATAAAGAAAAAATTGTGGCTGGTCTTTTGAATTGATAGAAGACGATGACTATTAATGCAATAACGTTTTGTAGGGGGTGCTAGATACTCATTTGTAAGTTCTTATATTTGTTTGAAACTATTTTTTTGTGTAATGTTTATGTATTGATTTTGTTTTAGGGTTTATATTTGTTTCTTGGTATATTATGTTTTTCTAGTAATATTTTATTTGAAGGTTGAGAGCACACATTTTGACATTCTACATTATTTGCCTCGTTTTTTTAGTTTTCATTTGAATTTTTTAGTCTGATTCTTTGAAAGAGAGACACTTTTTCGAAAATAAAAATCCGGACATTTTTAATATGATCAACATATCAATGTTCAAAAAAAAAATATGAACAAATGAACAATTTTCAAAAGAAATATACAGTATGAACAAATGGATAATGGTCAAAAAAAAATATATGAGCCAAAATTTGGGGAAAAAATTATGAACAATGTTCCAAAAAAAAAATGAACATATTACTCAAATCAAATTTGAAAAAAAAAAATCGAAAATGTTACTCAATTTTAAAGAACCAGGCTCAAAAAATGTTGTGTCGAATCCCACATGCCCATCAATTTTTTTTTTTTATCCAAACACATGTTTATTTTGTACCTTATACATAAATTTTAAAATATATATATATATTATACATATTAGACTTAGTTTTCAAAAGTAAAATTCATAAAACCTAAAAAAACAAAAACTAACCTTTACTACTTTTTTTTTTCAAGCGGTCTTCCTCTCCTCCTCTCTTCATAGTAATTCATCTTCTTCAAAATGAGCTTCTACGCGCGGGAGTTCCTTTTTTTCAATATGAGGAGAGTGAGAGAAGCGTGAATAGTGAAAGTGTTGGGTGTACCGAAAATATGAATCAAACCCAAAGTCTTATATACACTCAAGTACATGTTGTACTTGAGTGAACTTTAATTAATCAACTGTTGACCGGTTAATAGTTAAACTTTGATTTTTTTTTTTTTAAATTTGTTTTCGATTTTTATTTTAAAAAAGTTTATGTTAGTATATTATAAAATACATCTTTGTTTTTTAAATGAAAAGTGTATGTTACTATATTGAAAAGTGCAACATGTATGTTCTTATAACTGAAAAATGTATGTTATTATAAATGAAAAGTGTATGATCTATTAATGAAAAAATGTATGTTATTATAACTGAAAAATGTATCATCTATTAATGATTATAATTGAAAAGTGTATATTCTATTAATGAAAAGTGTAAGTTATATATTAATGAAAAGTGTATGTTATTATAACTGAAAAGTGTATTATATTATAACTGAAAATAACATTGAAAAATGTAAATTTTCAGTATTAAAAAAAAAATTGAAAAAAAAAAGTCAAAGTTTGACCGGTCAACAGTTAATCAGTCAAAGTCCATTTAAGTACACCATGTACTTGAGTGCATAACAACCCACCCTGAATCAAATAGTATCCTCATGAAAAAATTAATAGGGATAAGGGTAATTTAGGATTTTCAGTGAGGTATCTAAGCGAGTTGGTGTTCTATCAAAGACGTGTGTGCGTATAATATGAATAATTGGAGTGTGATGGAACAATGATTAATTGGGCCTTATCTTTAAGCCCATTAAGTTTCTCAGATTAGATTGAGGCCAATATTGTTAAGGCCACGGTTATACGCACACAGAACTTTAATGAGGACACCCATCGAGATTTTTTTTCCCAAATTAATTACATGTGAAATGTCAGTCCTATCCCTCAACTAAAATTAAATAAATTTATCGTGATTAATACACCCACCTCCCATTTCACAACAAAATCGCCCACACCATCACCAGCATTTTTCGAAGTCCCATTTTTTCACGCCGGAAATATACTCTAAATCCCAATTCAAAATGAAAATTTTCAATACCCAAGCAAAATAAACAAACTTTGTTGCCCAAAACAAATCAAAAGCAAAACAATGTAAAAAAAATCCGAAACAAAACATTTTCTAGAATTAGATCATGAAAGATTTTTCCCAAAACAAACTAGTGTTATGTTCTTCCTCTGTCATGGAGAATACAAAAAAATCACATTTTTGTAAAAAATAATGTAATCATCTCTAAATTTCGAAAACTAAATTCGAATAGTCCACAAATTTCGAAAAAGTACCAAAATAAATTCTAATAGGCAAACGTTTTCGAAGAAAGGCAAACAATTCGGCAAACCAAATCGTAAAAGGCAAAACAATTCGAAAAACAAAAGTGTTACCTTCTGTGTACGGATTCGGTGGGTGGGTAGGGACGCAAACGCGGTGGTGTGCGGTAATCGCAAAACCTTCAGTCGGAGGAAAATTTTGAAACAAGAAGGGGCGGCGGCGGAAAAATCGCAGAACCTCTAGTGCCGAAATAATCTTCAGTCGCCAAAAAATCGCGAAAGTAGAAGGGGCGGCGGCGTTGCATGGGTGGGCATCGAAAGGATCTGTATTTTCGTTAGGGAGGAATGGGCGGCGGCGTCGAGGCAGGGGAGGAGAGGGACGCGGTGGTGACGCAGGGGACAGTTGGGAAGCAGAAAAGAAGGGTGTGGTGTGGTGCGGTGCTGCGGCAACGTGGCTGGTGAGGGCCTGGGGGCCGGCGACGTGGGGAGGGTGAAGGGGACGGTGAACGCGTAGGGAAGGGGAGGAGAAAGAAGAAAAACTGGGCGGAGTGAGTGGGTGTACCAAATAAAATAAAGGGAGAAATTAGGGTTATGAGAAAGTAGAAGGGTATTTTAATTTTTTTTTTAACCATCTCTCTATGAGTGTACTAAGTCAGTGGATGTCCTCAATAAACTTCGTGCGTGTATATAACCGTGGCCTTTTTTTTTCCGTCAGAATGAGGCATCAAAATGTAACAACTTCCGTTTATTATTTCCTTCTACTCTATCGGTATCTCAAATTATATGATCTCTATATTTATTTTGTTTATGTTATTTATTAATTCAAAATTGTTCTAGGGTTTGAGTTCTAAGAACACATTTTAATTATGCACGTGTTATGAAATTATTCTAGTTTTTAGACGAGTATGATCATTGTTACTAATTCGATGCGTACCATAGTTTGGTTACTTATAAAAACTGATATATTAACTATCTTTTCAAGAGTAATCTTACAAAATTCTACCATTCCAACTAAGTCAAAAGCGGATTCTAGACAGCAGTTATTGATACTACCAACTGAGTATGAAATCGATAGATTACCTGCAGAAATTAGAGGGCACATACGAGTAATTTCGCCAAATAACTCTTGGAAAGGCGTCGATTCATTTACCCGAATGATCTTGTTTTTTCCATTGTAATCGACCTTCACGATTAGATTATAGTCCATCTACATAGTTGAATTGATCGCACACATATGCAGTGAATACGAAAGCAGTTTCAATTCTTGAAAATTGTTGTACGCACGATAAAAAAAAGGATAAAATGCAGATTGATTAAAAATTGATATGTGATTGAATATGCAGTGAAACGATATTCAATTGTGAAAGTGTGTGCGCGTACGAAATCAGAGATGTTGTATGTCGTGTTGGCACTGTCCAGACAACACTATGCAGCGGAAATTAAAATGCACGTACTGAAAATAGAAGTATTCAAAATTTGCATAGATTATAAAATAATCTATGTTGTTCACTATATTAAAATATGTGAAACGAATTACAACCTCTTAGAGGTGTACAATAACACTACGAAGGTGTAAATAATTTACTAGATCCTATGAAACTATCTCCCTAATAGATCTATGCATATAACCTAGTAAATAAGACTATGTTCAAACACACTATTATTCGGGTTTACAATAATTAATGTGAAGAACTACAAGAAGAAACAATAATTTTCCTAACTAGAAGCGTATACAGCGTTCAATAGTGTAGTGATCGGTTTCAGCTTTTCTTCTTGTATATCTTGTGTTGAGGCAGCTACTGTATTTATAGGCTTCATGGACGAACTGCCTTCAACTCCTATGATCATCACAGCCGTGAGATCAAGCGGTTTCAATAACTTCTCTCCACCACTCCTTAAATGTAGGATTTGCTATATCATGTCCAATAACTTCTCACTCCCACGCAGTGGCATGACTTGGTGTTGCCACGTCTTCTAACTGCTTTGGGGACATCATTAGACAGCAAGTGTAAGATCGGAGTTAGTGAGAAAAGGAAGGGCAAATTCTGATGTTGTCATAAGTGTTGGGAACATTAAACACAACACTCGGCTGTTAGTGTTGAATCATTAAACAGAACACTTATATCAACATCAACAATCTCCCCCAATTTGAATTTTCTACATCAACACTATTGAATTTCGCACAACATAAATATTGACTAAGAAATTAACACAATTGATATTTCAAAATAATGAAGTAACAAGTTGTATTAGGTCAAAAAATAAAAAAACAACATCTAAACCAAAAATACTTGTTTAGATTTAAATAACTTTAAACAAAAAGTAAATCCTAAATAATTACAGAAATGTAAATAGCAGAGTTTGAGAAAATAAATAAAAACATCAGTACAGAGTTATTACAACAAGGAATGAACTGGAATAACACTTGGGAAATGATTGGGCTGAAATGAATTTCAGCTGCACCTCCATAATCTGCATATACTCCCCCATAGTGTAAGCTCTCCCCCTGTCTTCAAGCTCATCATATATCCAGATCTCCATACAGATCCTGGATATCCTGGTCCTCTTCAGTCATTGCAGTGTCAGCAGCAGGTTCATGAGTTCTGTCAGGAACAGCATCTTGTTCATCTACAGCAGGTGGAGCAACAATGTTAGTGGGCTGGTTGTGTGAACTATCAGCTACTCCCCCTGTTGAAGTGGAAAGAAGATCCATCCAAAATTTCTTTTAAATGAGAAGATCCTCCACAGAGTGCTGCAAATTAACAATAGATCCCTGCAAAATATCAATCTGCCTCATAATGTAGTGGGAAGATAAGTAAACATAGGAGGCAGGTCCTTCTGGAGGCAGTGATGTATTATGAATGGGGTCATTTGCTGGAACACTGGGAGCTGTACTTGGGCCTGCATCATCATCATTTCTTCTCAAGGGAAGATCAACCACCCTTTCACCCTTCACCAAGAACTGATTGGATATACTGAAGCCTGGTATATTGCTAACCACTTCATCTTCTGATCTTTCAAAGGCTTTGTCAAGCAAGAATTTGTACAAAAGGCAGGGGCAAGACAGTATGCCTCTTCCAGACATATCAAACTTGAATGTCATCATGTTTGTAAAGATAACCCGTCCTAGGTTGAATCTTTTCAAATGGCCAATCTTGTACATTAGTACAGCTTGTTCTAAAGTGAGAGTGGTGTTGTTTGTAGTAGGCAACCAATTGAAACAAACCAGCTTATGTAAAACAGAGTATAGACTAGTCAATTTAGAGGCCAAAATCCTTCTTCTCCATTTAGTGATTACTCCCCCAGTCAAGATACTTATCATCACATCATGATCAGTAACTACTGGATCTTCCATGATTTTCATTTTTAGTAAAATGTTGATTGTCCTAGGAGTAATCATGTGCCTATTTCCTATAAACCAAAAATGTCCATATCTAGTTGAATTCGGATCACCAGCATGTTGTGATACATTAGCATTGAATACAAAAATCCAATCTACAATATAAGGACAAGCAAATTGTAGAGCATGCAGTAAAGACCTTTCCTTAAACCATTCAATCAGATTCATCTCTTCAAAGTCAGGAACATTTATCAGTCTTTCACTCAAAATTGTCCTAGTTCTTATAGTTCTATACTGAATACTTGATTTATCATTATAGTCCTCATCAGTATCACTATTCCTATCATCAGAGGAGAACAATACCTCGTTTTCATCTTCTTCAGAAGAGCTGGATGATGACTCAGGATCAGAAGGCTAGGGTGTTGCCATCGGAGAGGCAACACTAGTGGTCTCTCGGAGCCGTTTTGATCTTCTTGTCCTTACTAGTGGACTGGGTTCACGTTCTTCTTCCAGTTCCTCAGCAACCTCATCGACATCATTCTCATTAACCTCTTATTCTTCCTCTTGGACTGCAGTTTGTTCAGGCTCTATTTCTGGTTCTGGCTCGGAATCAGAAACAACTATAGGGTCAAAGACGTTGCCATCAGTTCTGGGTTTTTTCCCTTTGCCCGAATAGTGTCAATTTTGCCCAGGTTCCTTTGGGACTTCCTTTTTCCACCTGGCCACTTTCTTGCAGTAGGAACAACAACAACCTTCTTCTTGCCCTTTCTCTGCCGGTGTAATTTCTCAAATTTGGCAGCTAATACTTCATCATCTGAGGATTCTAGTCTTCCTACATATCCACATCTTGATTTTGTGGAGCATTTTTCTTGAACATCGAATTGTCCAGTGTTTCCCCTTCGAGCACAATGACAGGGTGTGCTGTTTTCAGGCTTAGGGTTTCGAAGGCATCCTTTAATGTGTTGAAAGGAGTGCCCAGAGGGAAGTGTAGGGTTACTGGAGCAGTTTCGAGTGTGGGAGTGTCGGATGAGGGCTCATTTTGTGGCTCAGAAGCCGAAGTTGCAGCAGCAGCATTCGCATTCGCAATTTCAGTGCGAATGTCGAAGGGGATTGTACGACACGATTTCAAGAGGGGATGATTGTGCGGGAGTTTGTTCATCTGCATAAGGAACGACGATGGTTCCTATGGTGAATGATAGAGAGTTTGGAGAGTTTGAGGATGCCATTTCTGCTAGAAGGTTTAGAGGGTTTGAAGAGTTTTTTCTTGCTGGAGCTTGAATTCGTTTGTGCAGCTGGGTCCTGAGAGTTCTGTGACATAATAGACGTTGTACACACAAATCAAGACAAAAAATAAATTCCAGAAAAACCTTTCGAGTTCTATGGTTAAAAGCAAGACAAAATTCAAGTAGAGTGAGTCTTAAAGTGATGTGACATTAGTAGTAGACATACTAGAGTGCTTTAAATAATTCTAAAGTAGTAATTACCGTGCTTAAACGAGTTAACAAATCCTTTAATGTATTTTCCAGCACTACTATAGATACTCATCTTATATGGAGAATTGAAAAGAAGAAGATACACGATTCTGAGAATGAGGGAAGTGAAGTAGTGGAAGTTACTTCCCCACTAATTTGATCGTGTGAAGATGGGAGAATGAAATACTGAAAATTAAAAAAATAAAAGCGAAATATAATACTGAAATAAGATAAGGTAAGACTAGGTCAATTAAATATTTCATAGAGTAATATTTAATCATTATCAAAAATAACAAATTTCTAGAAAATTGGGATAAGAATCTGAGTTTACGCGTGTTTTGACTATTGTTGGCATTCTATACACCTCAACATAGTTTTTTCATGATTTTACATCATATGTGTTGCTCTAATTTCTTTTTCTTTTAATCACACTTCACATTGATCCATCTTTTGAAAAGAGTGCATCGTAGCAGCGAACTTCGTGCCCCATAGTTACTCAATGGATTTGTGAATGTATTGATGCAATTTATATCACCTTTTGAAAATAGATAATCGTAGTAGCGAGCTCCGTGTCCCATAGTTACTTAGTGATTTATAAAGCATCTAATAAGTGATTTTTCTTTTTCAGCATTTGAGAGGTGTATAGGCTCTTTTAGTCTTATTCACAAGTCACTCAAAATTCAAATAACAACCACAAGAAATTTCATTAATTCAATAATTACGAAAATTAAAGCAAGGAAACAAATAAGAGACTTTATCTTAGTGTTGTCTCAAATGCTACCACATTTGATACAACACCCTTGATCATATTTTCAAATATTACATAAACCAAGAGATTTTCGAAGGGATGAAAACCTCTTGTCATCAAGAGCATTGGTGAAAATATCAGCCAATTGTTTTTCAGTAGATATGTACTCCAACTTAACAACTTCCTTTTCAACAAGATCTCTAATGAAGTGATGTTTTATACCTATATGCTTTGTTAATTAATGTTGCACTGGATTCTTTGAAATATTTAGAGCACTTGTATTATCACAGTACACAGTCAACACATCACTAGGTAAGCCATAATCATGAAACATTTTTTTGCAACCATAATAATTGAGTACAACAACTCCCTGATGCAATGTATTCTGATTCAACTACTGATTGATACACACAGTTTTGTTTTCGGCTGTGCCAAGAGATCAAGTTGTTTCCCATATAAAAGCAACCACCACTTGTGCTTTTCCTGTCATCATAATCACCTACCCAATTTGCATCACTATACCCTATCAAGGTACAGTTTGTATCTTTGCTATACCAAATGCCTAAATCACATGTTCCTGCAACATACTTAATGATTCTTTTAACACCATTCAAATGTGATTCTTTAGATGTGATTCTTTAGGGTTGGATTGGTATCTAACACATAAACATACATTGAACATGATATCAGGTCTACTAGAGCTCAAATAAAGAAGACTGCCTATCATTGATCTGTATAATGTTGGGTCAACATTTTGGCCAACATTGTCTTTACTCAGTTTCTGAGTTGATCCCATAGGTGTTTTCATGTGTTTAGCATTCTCTAAACCAAATCTTTTCACAAGATTCTTAGCATACTTACTTTGTGAAATGAAAACACCATCCTTTTGTTGTTTAATTTGCAGTCCTAAGAAGTAATTTAAATCACCAACCATGGACATTTCAAAAGTAGATGTCATTTCATTTACAAATTGTTTGAGCATATCATCACAAGTAGAACCAAATACTATTTCATCAACATAGATTTGAGCAATCATAATAACATTTTTCTCATGTTTAATGAACAGTGTTCTATCAGCTTCTCCTCTTACAAAACCAAACTCAATCAAGAAATCAGTTAATCTTTCATACCATGCTCTAGGTGCTTGCTTTAATCCATATAGAGCATTTTTCAGTTTAAAGACATGATTAGGAAAATCAGGGTTTTCAAAGGCTTTTGGTTGTTCAACATAAGCTTCTTCCATAAGAATACCATTTAGAAAGGCAGCTTTAACATCCATTTGGTGCAGTTTTATATCAATGTAGCATGCAATGGCAAGTAGGAGCCTAATGGATTCAATTCTAGCAACAAGAGCAAATGTTTTATCAAAGTCTACACCTTCTACTTGCGTATACCCTTGAGCAACCAACCTAACTTTGTTTCTAATAATGTTTTCCATCTCATCAGTCTTGTTTTTAAAGATCCATTTAGTTCCTATAACATTAACATGGTCTGGTCTAGAAACTAATGTCCAAATATCATTTCTAACAAACTGATTTAATTCTTCATGCATAACTTCAATCCAATTTTCATAATCTAATGCTTCTTTAAAAGATTTAGGTTCAATCTCAGAGTGATAGCATTCATGATTAACCTTACTGCACATGCATGACATACATATAGATCTTACCACATCCTTTGAGTTCATACCCATTCTTCTTCTGGTTTGAACACCTGTGGATGTTTCACCAATGATTTGATCATGTGGGTGATACTTTTGAATCCTTATGGAGGGAGTTTTCTGGAGATTATACAGATTTTCAGGATCTGTATTATCAGATGATTCCTCTGGTGTGTCATCATTTTTCTCAACATTTTGAACCTGTCCATCTTTTTCAGTATTGATTAGAACATCAATCAAATCTGAAATGTCTTCATCTTCAATGCTTTTACCTGTAATGCTTGTATCATCATAAAAAACAACATTTATAGACTCTTGTACAGTATCAGTCCTAAAGTTATAGATTCTATAGGCCTTGTTATTTCTTGAATAGCCAAGAAAGAATCATTTGTCACTCTTTAAATCAAACTTATGTAACTGGTCCCTGTCATTCAAGATGTAACAAACACAACCAAAAACATGAAAATATTTAAGGTTAGGCTTTCTATTGTTTAGAATTTCATATGGAGTTCTAGTAGAATCTGTTCTAATATAAACTCTATTTGCAATATGACAAGCAGTGTTAAGAGCTTCAGCCCAAAATCTTTTGGATAAGTTCTTAGAACATAACATGACTCTAGCCATTTCTTGAAGTGTTCTATTCTTCCTTTCTGCTATGTCATTTTGTTGAGGAGTTTTAGGAGATGAAAACTCTTGAATTATTCCTTTAGATTCACAAAATTCAGTAAAAGAACTGTTTTCAAATTCTCTTCCATGATCAGACCTGATTCTGCATACTTTGGAATTAAAAACATTCTTGAATCTTTTGTACAGAATTTTGAAAATTGAGAAAGTTTCAGATTTATCTTTTAAGAATTCAATCCATGTGAATCTGGAATAGTCATCAACCACAACTAAAGAATACCTTTTACATCCAATACTTTTTGTTTTCATAGGACCCATAAGATCCATGTGAAGCAATTCAAAGCAGTGTTTGGTTGAGCAATGTCCCAACATTTTGTGAGACACTTTAACCTGTTTACCTTTTTGACTAGGTCCACATACCTTTTTATCTGAAAATTTCAGATCTGGTAAACTTTTAACAACTTTCAATCTAACAAGTTTATCAAGCTGTCTGTAATTAGCATGTTCAAGTTTATGATGCCATAAAGTACTATCATCAACTTTAGCCTTATTACATTTTAATTTAGATTCAATGAAATAACAATTATCAGCAGATCTGTTTCCCATCATGATGCATTCAGAATCTTTGTTTAACACATAACATGATTTTTTGTTAAATTTAACATGCAAATCATCATCACATAGTTGACTAATACTTATGAGATTAACAAGTAATCCATCAACATGCAGAACATTGGATAATTTAGGAAAATCAGGAACATTTAATGTCCCTTTACAAATGATTCTTCCTTTAGATCCACCACCATAAGTGACATTACCACCATTATAAGCATTATAATCAGAAAGATAATCAATTTGACTTGTCATGTGCTTAGAACAACCACTATCAAAGTACCATAATCCAGGAATACATGCTTTTAAAGACATATGAACAACATTACAAGATGTATTTTCTTTTGGTGTCCATACAGAATGTGATCTTGAATGTTGAATCATTTCAGGCAATACAGAAGTTTTCAGATGATTTTTCTTTTTCAAACATTGAGGACTTTTATGACCCTTTTTAAAACAATAATGACAAATCACATCTTTTATATTGATCTGAGACTTAGCAGAAATACTAGGATTGTAATTCACTTCAGCTTTTACAAAAACAGTAGGTTTCTTAAGTTCAGACTTCTTAGAATTTTTACCTTGGTAGCCAATACCTGTTTTTCTTAAGTTGTTGGTCATAAGAGAGTTTTTCAGTTTCATCTTTTCTTCAGAAAATCTTTTAAAGCTCAGTGAGGCTTTCTTCAACCCATCTTCAAGTTTAGATATCTCAATATCTTTTCTTGTTAGAATACCTTCCAGCTTAGTAATAGATTCCCTTAAATCAGAATTTTCAAAGTTCGGAGACTTAATTATGTGGTTAAGTTTCTCAGTTTCAGAGGATATCTTGAAAACTTTTTCATTTGTTAAAGGTTTTTCATAAGAATATTTTTTAAAATCAAGAACAGACACTTCTAGTCTTTCTTTCAGTTTAGAAATTTCGTTATCCTTCTTTGTTAAAAGACTTTCTAGTTTGAAAACAGTGTTAAGACAAGTCTTGAATATCAACATCTCTTCTGGATAAACCTGCTTTACTTGATGTACCTGTCTCTGTAACAGAACTTGTAAAACAGTTAAATTTTGGAGTATTATTATTCAGTTATTTCTCAAATGATGGCTCATTTGTCCTCACATCGTAATAATCATCCAGATCATCATCAAGAGTATCATCATATACAATTCTAGCAGAGAAAGCTTTTTCAAGGTCTTTTTCAGGATCATGTTCAACATCAGACTCATCACTTAAAGTAGCACTGAAATTAAGTTTCTTTTTTAGATGGTGTTGGCACATTCATTAGCATAATGACCATATCCACAACATGCATCACATTTAACATTCTTCTTATAATCTCGGTCAGATCTAAACTTGTTTCCTCTTTCTAATTGTCAAGAAGGATTAAAAGTGTTCTTCCTAACAAGCAATTGTTGAGTGTTATTAATCTGGACCTTAGGTTGAATGTTATCTTTGAATTTATTGTTCTTATTCCTCATGAATGTCTTAAATTTTTTAGTAATAAATGTCATGTAATCAGGATTATTAAGATATTTCTCAATATCATCTTCATCAGAGTCAATTTCAGTAACATAAGGAGACTTTCCAGAACCTGATGATGCAGATGATGAGACATCACCTTTGAAAACAAACACTTTCTTTTCATTATCAGTCTTTTCAAATATGTTCATTTCATAAGTTTTCAAAATATCAATCAATTCATTTTGACTTAAAACATCAGTATCCTTAGCTTCTTCTATAGCACATATCTTAGGTTCAAAACGTTTAGGAACTGATCTAAGAATTTTATGTACTAACCATATATTAGATATTGGATCTCCAAGAGAATGAGCTTCATTTGAAATCTCAGTCAGCTTTTCATTGTAAGATGAAATGGTTTCATCTTCTTTCATCCTCAAATTCTCGAACTTGGTTCCAAGCATACGAAGTCTGGTTCTTCGTACACTATCTGATCCTTCACAATGCTCTTGCAGTCGATCTCATGCATCCTTCAAAGATATGCAGTTTGATATGATTTTGAACATTGAGGCATCAGTTGAGGTGAAGATTGCACTTAATGCCTTTGAATTGTAACTTGCAGCTGTGATTTCATCATTTGTCCAGTCGAGCTCTCTCTTGATCCGAGCTTCATTGTCTTCATCCGCCGTGGTTCTTAGTTGAGTCCAACCAGCAAGAACACTCCTCCAGGCTCGTTCATCAATGGATTTGATGTACATTCTCATCTTTGGTTTCTAGAAGGCATAGTTTGTGCCATCTAGAATAAGAGGCTTTAGTGCGGGTGAAAGTGGATACTCCATTTCAGAATTACACACTCTAAGCAGAATCTCTACTTAGTGTATCAAGTAGTTGGCTCTGATACCAACTGAAAGTGTGTGTGCGTGCGAAATCAGAGATGTTGTCTGTCGTGTTGGCACTGTCCAGACAACACTATGCAGCTGAAATTAAAATGCACGTACTGAAAATAGAAGTATTCAAAATTTGCATAGATTATAAAATAATCTATGTTGTTCACTATATTAAAATATGTGAAACGAATTACAACCTTTTAGAGGTGTACAATAACACTACGAAGGTGTAAATAATTTACTAGATCCTATGAAACTATCTCCCTCATAGATCTATGCATATAACCTAGTAAATAAGACTATGTTTAAACACACTATTATTCGGGTTTACAATAATGTGAAGAACTACAAGAAGAAACAATAATTTTCCTAACTAGAAGCGTATATAGCGTTCAATAGTGTAGTGATCGGTTTCGGCTTTTCTTCTTGTATATCTTGTGTTGAGGCAGCTACTGTATTTATAGGCTTCATGGACGAACTGCCTTCAACTCCTATGATCATCACAACCGTGAGATCAAGTGGTTTCAATAACTTCTCTCCACCACTCCTTGAATGTAGGACTTGCTATATCATGTCCAATAACTTCTCACTCCCACGCAGTGGCATGACTTGGTGTTGCCACGTCTTCTAACTGCTTTGGGGACATCATTAGACAACAAGTGTAAGATCGGAGTTAGTGAGAAAAGGAAGGACAAATTCTGATGTTGTCATAAGTGTTGGGAACATTAAACACAACACTCGGTTGTTAGTGTTGGATCATTAAACAGAACACTTATATCAACATCAACAAATTGTATGATTTTCAATTAAATTATGATCGATTATCAGATTTTGAATTTTGAAAGGTGGATTTTAGGAAAGTCAGCAAAATGATCGATAAATCATGCCTAAAATTAGAATTTGCACAAATTATGAAATTTGAAATATAATTTAATTTTTGAATAATTGGTGAAATGTGTATATTTTAAGGGTATAATTGGGTTTTTAACTTCATTTTGACTCTAATAGTAATGATTTAAACTTGTTGTCCTTATTTGTTGAATAGGGAAATGACTCTATTAATAAAAATTCTCTTATTCATTTTATAATATGTTTTTATATTAGTTATTATTGTAAATATTATTTAAACCTATATCTCAGAATAACTTAAATTTATTTTGTTTACTCATAATTTTTTACATGCTTTTGTAAAGTTCTAAAGAGTAAAAATGAAAATAAAAAATTTATAGTAGTTTTTAAACACATTGATATTTTTAATTAATGAAACTTTGCAACACATTTTATACCTATTTAAGTCACTAACTTTGGTGTATGATTTTTTAATACCTATTTAATTTAAGTCAGGTTGACTTAACTTTGGTGTATGATTTTTTAATACCTATTTAATTTAAGTCAGGTGTATGATTTTTTTATTACGAAGGCTTTCTATGAGGATGGAGTTAGATGTGAAACAGATTAACGGGGATTAAAACTAAATAAAAGTATATAAAAACATACTTTTGAAATTTTAAAAAATTTAATATTCCGGGTGGGCACTCAATGAATACGGCATCACCAGTTCTTTTGCAGTATCAGTTTTTAAAATTTCTCAACAACATGTGCTATTCCTCACTTGGATAATACACCTGCTTCGCAAATTTTAAAAAATTTAATATTGCGTCTCTTGTATAATAATATTTGGTATAAGAATACGACACTCAAAAATTTAATAGTGCTGCCGTATCTAAAATTTCTCAAATATGTTGTGTAATAATATTTGGTGTGACTTTATTTTCACCTTTAAATTATCATCCATACATCCCCATCACCATAAACCTCACCATCACCACCACCATCAAAACATTTAACATGCTTCAATTAAAAAAAAAATACAAAATTTTAGTAAAAATAAAATAAAAAATTCTTAACAAATACAAAATTAGAGAAATATGTAATATTTGGATAAAAAAATCTAATAAACGAATGTTCGAAAAAAATATATAAAAACAAATTAAGGGGGATGTATTCAATTGACATTTTGTTGGATTTTTTTGGACTTTAAAAAGTCAGTGGATTTAGAAAATCCATAGACTCTATGGAGAGTTTAACGGACTTTTTTATTGATTTATATGGATTTTTATAGATTTGACAGGATTCTGAAATACACATTTTTTTTATTGATTTACATGAATTTCCATAAACTACGCTCCTAAAACCTAGTTAAAAAAATTATTATTCATCATTATTATTATCATCTTCATTTTCATCACAATTATACTCGGGCTCATTTTCCACGAGTGAATCTTGATCTTTTTTATATTTGACTGAAAATTCATCAGACTCGGGCTCATTTTCCACGAGTGAATCTTGATCTTTTTTATATTTGACTGAAAATTCATCAGAGCGACCTTTTTTCCGAAAAAAAAAGTTATGTAATCCAGCACACTTGTGTTTGAAATGGGAACTTGTGAATTGCAATTTGAAAATACCAAAAATTCATTGAATAATTGCATTTCTGGGATGACGACCTTGACCACCAAAATCATTTCTGGGGTATACCACCAAAATCTTTTAGATGATATCGAACACCACGTAATGGGGAATTGACGTCGATTAAATATTATTGCTAACCTAATGGTGTCCGATATACTATAATTTTTAAAGAAAGAACATAATTTTAAAATACAGAGATGTAATCTTTTTCACGATAATAATGGTGGTGAATAATCTGTGATGCTTATTGAAGAACATAGTTAACAAAGTTTTTTTTTTCTTACCAGAGAATCCATTGAAATCTCTAATTTTTAGAAGAGATTTTGAATAGTGAAATTTATTTATATTTTTGAAAAAGAATCCAACGAAATCCATAGAGTATTAAACCTAAAGATTTCTAAAGACTTTTTAAAATCTGTATTGAATACCTCAAAATTTTGAAAGACTTTTAAAAATTCGGATTGAATACCCCCATATTTTAAAAGTCCAAAAAAATCCAACAGAATCTCAATTGAATACACCCCCCTAAATGTTCTAAAAACACACATGGAACACAGTGTTCAAAAATTTTTACTGAACAATCTCAAGATTTTCGAAAAAATTTTTTGAACAAATTTCATTTGTCCAAAAAAAAATAGGACATCGTCTTCGAAATTTTTCTCTAACAAACTCAAGTTGTTTAAAAATTTTTCCAAAACAAACACAAATTGTTCGAAAAACTTTCCAAAACAAACGCAAATTGTTCAAAAAAAGTTTCTGAACAATTACCAAAAACCCTAATTTTCCTATTTTTTCCTAAACATGACTTACCTGAGGCGGCAGAGGAGGGCACGAACGGCCACGATCGTGGTGGATGGGGGAGGGGTTGATGCGGCTCTGGATGGACGGGGTCGGACGCGGCGGAGCGTCGTGGGGGGGGGGGGGGCGGTCGAAGTGGGTGCAGGCGAAGCAACCATTGGGTTGAGACCATCTCCAACGGCACTTCAATTATGAAGTTTAACTTCAAAAATAGAGTTTTGCTCTCTTCAACCGTACTCTATTTTTTTGAAGATTTGAAATAGAGTTTTGAATAGTAAACTTCATATATGAAGTTCACTATTCAAAACTCTATATTTTATATGTATTATTTTATTAATATTTACAATTTTGTATTACAATTCTATATTAATAATTTGTTAAATATAATTAAAATTCTATTGTTATAATTTTAATTATCTATTTTTTTTTTGTGTATTATTATTACCAACAAAAAAATAACGTAAAATACAATAAAACATACATTATATATTAAATATGGAATATATTACATATTAAAACGGACACATATGTATTACCTAGTTATATATAACACCGACTTATTAAAATAAATGAACACAAACTAAAAAGAAATACAAATATAAATAAAAACGATACACTATAGTATGGCGGAATGTTGGATCCAGATGGAGAAGTTCCGCTAAAAAACCGGGTAAAATTAATTTAGTCTTTTTTTAAACGTAATTGTGTTGTATTAGATTATACTCACACGTATCGTTTTACGGTCATCATGTGTTTAGTAATACGGAAAACTGTATTTTAGAGTTTAGAGATCTTTATTGGAGAGTTTATGGTTGGAGATGACCGCGGAAGAGATTGAAATGAAGTTGAGAGGCGGAAGAAGATTGAAATGAAGGAGAAAAGTGGATGTCTCGCAAATAAATGAGAATTAGGGTTATGAGGAAGAAAGAGAAAATTTTATTTTTAATCCTTTGAGACATTTCAAAATAAATTTTTTAAATTTTAACTTTACAAAATACGTGTTTTACCTTTCAATTTTAATTATTTTTTACATCAATTTTAATTCTTTATGTTTTAATTCTTTACAAAATGCCACATATCATGCCACATCACTCTCTTCTATATATATATATATATATATTTAAAAAAATGTAAAACTAATAACACCCCAAAATACTCTATACACACCTCATAATTTTAAATACAAAAATAGATGCATATAAAATGACTAAGTAATCTTTACATAAATAAATAGTAAAATAATTTTTAAAAATAACTTAAAAAATATGAAACAAAATATTCACAATCAAAACCAAAGGATGTTGCAGTAATGAATGATCAATGTTGTGAATCTTATTTTTTTTTTATTAATTGAATAAAAACTAAAAATATAATTTAAAATTCAACCAAATCATTAAAACTATATATAAAATTTAAAAATTAATTAAAAAATTGTAACATCGCAAATTGTTAATTTTCCCTTTTTTAAAAAAAAGGTCTAAACGAAAAGGGAAAAAGGGTTAACTTCCATACTTCCATCAAAAAAAAAAAAAAAAGGAAAAATTACAATATTGACAAAATTCTTATGTGCAATTGAATATATGGACACATTTTAATTCATTTTAATTTACATCATTTTATATTTAATTAATATTTCACTCAATTCATTCATTAGAGTTCAATTCAATTGTATATATAGGTGAAATAAATTGCTCTAAACATCACTCAACTATTGTAATACTATTAATAATATGTAAAAAAAAAGTAAGATATCTTCTGGATCAAAATGAGATATAACGACAACATTACCTGTTTATATTACCAGTTATGTGTTTAACAATATATATACATTATGTAAGAATTAATACAATATAAAACATTTGATTTAATATATATTTTTTTAAGTATAAGACATGTAAAATTACAGCATAATACTCAAATAAATACTACGACTATAAAAATAAACAAATAATATCGCATATCACTCAATTGTGACTAGCATGTTTTTTTACTAGTACTTATTTTTTGCTTTAAGAAAAATTAAATATACTAATGATTCAATTTTTTTAAAAACTAAATCAAATAAAAAATGAAAGAAAATCAACAGAATCAAAAATAAATATTAAGAAAATTAAATAAAAAATTAAATCTTATTTTTTTATTGATTTTTTTTAATTTACTTTTTTTCACGTTTTATTGAATTTTTTCAATATTTTTAATTTTGTTTTGATGATTTATTTTTTAATTTCAGATTCTATTTAATTTTTTAAGATTTTTTTTAAAAAAATTAATTAATTTATGTAAATTATTTATTTTTAAAGATTTGGTTAATTTTTTAAAATACTTTTAAATTTTAATTACTTTTTTTTCCAGATTTTTTCAAGTTATTTTTTTACAATTATTTTAATCTCTATTTATATAAGGGTTACTTAGTCATTTTATATACATCTATTTTTATATTTAAAATTACAAGGTGTCTATAAAATATTTTGGGGGTGTTATTAGTTTTACATTTTTTTTTTAATATATATATAGAGGAGAGAGTGATGTGGCATGATATGTGGCATTAAAATATAAAGGATTAAAATTGATGTAAAAAAGGATTACAATTGAAAGGTAAAGGACTTATTGTGTAAAATTGAAACTTAAATGATTTATTTTGGAATGTCTCAAACTAATAGGACTAAAAATAAAATTTCCTCTGAGGAAGAATGAGGGTATTTTTGGGTTTATCACGTGGGTGTACTCATTCCACGGTGTGTGTTTAGCCCGTGGGTGTCCACAATAACTCCGTGTGTGTATGACCGTGGCCTATTGTTAAATGAAGGCCCAAATGTTATGTAGTTCGTTGCAAAAGAAAAAAATGATGCAATTATACAATTTCTAACAGCGAACATACTGAATCTTATCGGAGCTACGCCGGATCGAACAGCTCCAAGTCCTCTCTCACCGGACAAGCTTCGCCGGGTATTTAGGTACTCCCAAATTTTCGAAATAAGGAGTTTTGTTCGATATGAATGTTCGTCGTTAATTGTTTTGATTTTGAGAGTTCTTACCAATGTTGCGATCTCGTTGAACTTCTGAATTGTTCATTCTCTGCATTTCAGATCATTTCTAACTCCTTGTTTTGCACAAATACGAAATATGAATTACTACTTTCGAATCAGAGTGGCGGATCTGCTTATTATTTTCGCAAATCATGTCCTTTTCGCAGGTAAATCGTTAATTAGTACTGTTTTGGGGTAAACGAAGTGGAGATGGGGTTCTTGGTGACTACTCTAATCTTCATCGTGGTTGGTGTCATTGCATCATTTTTAACCAGAATCTGCTGCAACCGAGGGCCCTCTGCAAACCTGTATGTTTACATTTAATTTTTCCTACTTTTGTAGTTCAATTTGTTGGATTGCTTGAACAATGTCTTTTTGTGTGTGTGTGTATTAGGCATCTGATTTCTTACACGTTTTGTTTACTGTACAACAACAATGTGTATGGCTGTATATGGGCTGCAACCTTTCTTCGATGTTTTAATACCCCAAAGTGATGTGCTTCCTTTTTATTGAAAATGTTACAAATCGCTTCCACTATTTGATAATTACATAGATAATGGTATTGCTTCATTCAAAGGCAATTTTTTAGGTGGCAAGAGATAATTTTTTTGTTTGATATATGGCTAATTTTGCTCTACAATGCAGGTTACATCTGACATTGGTTATAACTGCGACAGTATGCTGTTGGATGATGTGAGTTCATTTTCATTGTTGAGAAGAAATATATATATATATATGTTTGGATATGCAATAACTTTTTCCTATGTTCTCATTTAATTATGTTTTTGATCTTATGTTGTGTACCTACTCTTGGAGTCTTGGTAAGCTGTGTTGTGAGGAGAGCGTAGATAGTGCATACATTTGCACGAGGGGCAGTTGGTAGTTGCTATCTCAAAATTTCTTAATGAAGTTCCCCAAATGCATGACTAGCCTTGCTTTTTCACCTTTTGCAGCATAGTCCTTTGCTTCTTTTCTTTTATTACTGCCAGTTTTGTGAAAAATTTAAGGTACTATTTGTACGTGGATAAGTATCATGTAGAAGAGAATAATAATTATATACATATGCTCGATTTCCATTCATGTGGGATCTGAGTTTTTGAACTTGTGAGAACATAAACATAAGTTTAGAGCTTACGGACTTGCTCTAATTGTGCATAGATTCATGCTAATGTTTCATTGAAATTGTGGAAAAAACCTCATCTTGTATCTTTTCTCTTATGTTATATGTATATAAAACTATATTTTTAAGGGTTAAACTCACACATTTCTAAAACTGAGTATTACCACAGTCATGCATCTTGGTTTACTCATGTAATAAGTGTTGGAAACCTGTTTATTTCCGTGTTGCTTTCTTTTAGGAAATTAGAAAGATTTTTTTTCTTCTGGTGAAGCAGCTGCTTAGTTCAGCTTGTCTTGAGTTGCAATTGAGTACCCATGCTCCTGAAAGTCATTTAGCGTGTCAGTTATTAGTTCACTAGGAAGTCATTAATTTCATCTAGTCCATCGAATGACAGGGAAAACTTGCCTCAATACTCGTGTTTGGTTTGTTGGAGAGGCTCTTGTATTATCATCAAAGCTTGACATATTGTGTTGTGGATGTGTAGGTGGGCAATTGTATACCTGGCGCAGATGAATCCTCTGATTGTTCCCATATTGAATGAAACGGAATGACATTTTTTATTTGAGAAGCAATGAAATCTGTTCTAAGAGCTACATTGTTGAGTAGAATATGCCCGGTGAATCGAATGGCCACAAATATGTTTGGGGTATTAAGTACCCAGAATCCTCGTGTGTTGGAATATTTATATGAAATTTTCATTAATGGACATAACTTTAAAGAAATTAATAAATCCTACTCCATTTTCCCTGATGATGTAATCCTTGTATCTGATTTCTTATTCGTTTGTAAACAACATTATCTGAGTTTATTTGTACTTTGGAGAAAATAATTGTGGTTTATATTTTGTGTACTGTGTGAAATGAGATCTTGAGAGTTGTATTTTTGTTTACATCTTTCAAATTTGCCCCAACTTGGAAACCCATTTGAAATTTTTGTTACATCTTTCAAAGAAATTAATCTCTCGATTTTGTCAATATTATAAGAGGTCATTTTTTAAAGAAGGTGTTATTTTTTTTGGAAAACTAAAAAATTATGATAAATTTGTATGAGATAGCAGACTGAGTTTAACGATATTGCCCCCATGAGAGTTAGGTTGAATGATGGTTTCAATTTTATTTGGTAAATAAAAAATTTAGCAAGTTAGGTTGAATGATGGTTTCAATTTTATTTGGTAGATCAAAAATTTATTTTAAAAAAAATTAATAAGAAACATTCAATTTGAAGGACACATTTTTTTCAATTCTCGTTGCAAATTTATTTTCATTAAAAAAATTGTTCTTTGTAGCTATCTTTATTTCAGATAGTGAAGCATCGTAACAAATGTGCCCTTAGTTAATGAGCTCTCCGTACGGGAATAATTGGGGTACTTGTTAGAGTGTGGAGCCTGAATTGATTCTAACGAGCTTGGAGTGTAGGGCAAGTTTGATCCTAATGGGTCTGGAGTGTGGAGCAAGTTTGTAATCAGTGCGCATCCGAAAAATATAGTGAAATACCTGGCTTGACATCACTCCAGACTTAGTCGCAAGACGAAGTGGGTAAACAAATCTCGTGTTACTTTCTTTTCGTCATCGTTTGCGTGTGTTTATTCACAGTGACGGTCCCAGGTAGTGCCCAGGGGGGGCCCATGGGCCCCCCACTGATTTTTTTAATTTTTTTTTATAGAGTTTAATCACTAAGAAGGACATTCCTATAGACCAATATTCAAATAAAGGAAACAAATTAAAACAATATAATTAAGGTCAAATTAACTTGTTAATACCCAATTATGCCCCTTGATCTTATAAAACAATATTAATTCATTAATATAATTAAATTTGAAATTGAAATACCATTTTCAAGAATTTGATATTATTCAAATTCAAACTAAATTCCATTCCCCAACTTTCGTAAATTACTCAAGATTTACCAAAATTCCAAAACTACCAAAATTTCCTAAATAGAAAAATTTCCTTTCGTATGCCCATTGACAACTAATTTCCATTCTTATTTTCACCGATTCCAAAATCATAACCCTATCTTGCTCTCACCATGGCCGCTCCGCCTTGCCACCGTAACTCTCACCGGAGTTGTTCACCGGATCGTTGTCCGTCGTCCGCCGACTTTGTGGGTTGAAATCGTCGTCGATCTGTGGGCGATATTACGGGTTTATTCGGAGCCCTAATCGAAGGCCCAAGAATCGGCCGCTTCGACCATTCGATGTGGGTCGTCGCTCTTCGCAGGCACAGCACGGTGGCGGCAGCGCGGGCCGATCCGTTAAAAAATGTGTCAATCTCGGCGGATTTGTGGTTGCAGAGGTGAGGAGGACGAGTTATCTAAAAATTTGACTAATTTCGTTGGCCTTGATTTTGTTTCTGTATAATTTTCTCGAGATTCATTTCCTGTTAGATTTATTCACTGTATAATTTGACATAAGGAATGTGATTGTTCTTGTCTGTAGTTGGTGTTCTCTCCATCTGTTACGGTTTATGGTCAATCAGATGAAATTCCTTGTCTAGAAATTCTGAATTGAAGGCTATGAATTATGATTGGGAGAGAAGGAATTCATTAGACCGGAATTCATACGATTTGATTGGAAGAGAAGCTAGAACTGACAACAATCTACCTAATTATGATTCAGAAGAAGGGCTTTGGGATGCAGATTTAACATTGGAGTAGATTTTTTTAGAAGGAGAAGATGAAATATTCCTAAGCTTACCATGTGATCTTAATTTTTTTTTTATTCATTTGTATTTTTATTATATATTTGAGGTGTTTATCTCTTAGTATTGTTCATATTATCTGTAATATTTCTTATAATTTTTTTTTTGGTTTCGTATTATATACCCTTATCCCCCTCCAATCGAAACGAACACAATTATTATATTATTTTACTAATATACATTTATAGATGTAACTTTATTTCCACATCCAATTAATCCTCCGCACATATGCAATCAATTAATATTATTTTCGTATTTATTCAGATGCAAATGGACATATGTAGAATATATGATGCACATATTCAAATGTGCATTTTTATTTAGCATATCACCAAACCTATATTATTTTAATCAATAAATAATAAATTAATTAGTTTAATAGAATAATATTATAAGTAGATTTTATATATATAAAAAATCTTTTTATATATATAAATTATAAACTGATATAAATTCTGCAAAAAAAATTATGTTGATACAAAATATTTAGCTTTCTTATATTAATTATATTATATATTTTTTTTAGGTATAACACCATGTTTATATAATAATACTATGATTATATAAATTATAAATGAAGATAAAATTCGTGGATTTTGCACATATAAATGTGCATATCTTTTTAGCATATCACCAAGCATATATTCTGTTAATTGTTAATTAAATAATTAATTAGTTTGTGCTTCTTTATTTTTGGTTTGATACGGTTTTATATCAAGCTTATTTAATTTTGTCGATTGTTGTGCTTAAACGGTTTTTTTAGTTTTCCTAAAGATAACATTAATTCATTTTAATTTAAAATTAATGCTTATTAGTAGTTATTCCTAATTTAATGGAGGAGTTACAATCATTAACATGACAATAATTTATTATTAATATTTTATTGATAAATATAATTTAATTCGAATATTTACTTGTCTTGTATATTAAATTATATACTATTATATTTTGATTTTAAACTCTTATTTGTTTGAATATATATATATATATATATATATATATATATATATATATATCATCAGTATAAGATTCATGGTATGTTTATATTTCAATTTATTTAAAACTTTAATATTATAAGTAGATTTTTATCTAAAAAGTCTTTCGATATTTCTGTAATTTAACTTCTCCAAAACTCCAGCTCAATTTTAGGAATGTTTTGAATTTTGAGAGTATAGTTATTACCGTGATTTACGATGATTTGGTATTTATGAAATCTTATTCAATTAATATAATTTTATATTATTCAAATTATGAATTTTCGGATGTAATTATAAAGAAAGGGTACAATTGTACATCTATCCACCATTTTGTTCTTTTTTTTAACTTTAAAAAATGTTGTTTCTATTTGTTGTTTCTATAGGTGAAATGACTCTTATAACAACTCCCCCTTTTTATATATATATTTCTTCCGTCTCGTAATTATTTGTTCACTTTTTTATTGAGATATTTCAAAGTATTTAGCACACTTATAATACGTAAATAATCTAAAAAATTAATAATCTTACTATATTATTTTATTTTCAAAATTGTCACTCATTTTGGATCCACATTCTTTCCTACATTTCACTAAATTATCTTTTACACCTCACTATTACATTTAAGTCTCACTAAATCACCCAAAAATATACTCTCCTACATTATTTTATTTCTAAAATTGTCACCACACACCTCACTAGATCGCATTTAAACCCTTCTCATTTATTTAACCTCATTAAACTCCCTTTAAATCTCACTAAATCACTCAAAATACTCCTCATTTATTTCGTTAAATTTTAACATTGTTTCACTTATTATGAGTTAAAACAGTTAAAATTAATTTTTTTTAACATAACAAAAGTCGTTAAATTTAAATTAATAAAATGAGGTCTATTGAAAATTTTATAATGAATTTTTGTTGGTAGATATAAAATTTTATAATATTATTTTTTATTTATAGTATTTTAAATCGGGCGCCCAATTCAAAAAAATTTGGTCCGTCACTGTTTATTCCTAACAGTACCGTAATGCCAAGAACATAGGGTGTAGCACACTAATGCGTTTAAGATTTTGTTGTTTCATCTTTCCTCCCTCTAAAATATATTTTTGATTTAATGTTCTATGGTACATATACATGCATATAAAATATATCTTAAATGTCAATAAAAAAATTGCATAATATCAATATTTAAGATTTTGTTGTTATAATGTACTGTATACACCCTTTTCTTGTAACGATAAGTGAATTTAAGTTTATAATTATGTTAATAATAAATAATACACAATACATTTTAAAATATTTAACATAGAACTAATTAAGATTTCAATTAAAAATAAATAAGTAAATGATATTAGAAGACTTGGAATGGAAATGCCAAAGGCTCATCCCATGTTTATACATTGTATTTGTTGTTTTAAGGTTTTCCTTGATTAAAAGTTTGTCATTTAAAAAAAAAAATTGGACTTTAAAATTTAATATTCAATTATTCTAAGGGTTAATTCTAAATAAATACATCACCTTTAGTCTCAGTATCAATTTAATCACGACCTTTACAATTTTTTTTTAAAACCCCAACCTTTCATCGTGTTGCAATTAGATACACATTTTTTTTCTCCGGTCAACAATTGATTGTCGGAGCTCGCCACGTCATATTACACATATTTTTTTATTTTCCCTATAAAGATTACCCTTTATAAAAATATAAAATTTTATAAAAATAAAAATAAAATTGTATGCGTCTCCTCCGCTTCTCAGACTAGTTTTCTTCTACCATTCTCAAACTAAATCAAGTTATTCTCCTCTGCTTCTCAAACTAAATCAAGTTTTCTCTACCATTCTCAAACTAAATCAAGTTATTCTCCTCTAACTATAAAAATCATACAAAAAAAAAAAAAAAAAAAAACTCACGCATCTAATCCATGATCATTGGTGATGATTTAGTGGTTTATTTCTTCAGGAATTCTTAAATTATGATGAATTAATAAGCTTGGAATTCTGAAGAAGATGATAATGGAGGAAAACATCTTTTACAGAGATATGGAATTGAAGGAAAAAGAAATGATTTGTATTATTTTATGACCTTACAATTACATCTCAATCTCTTATATAAGAGAGAAATAAAGAAAAGTAACTGCTCCTATTCTACTCACTTTGACCAGAAACTATTGTTGACTTATTCAATTTTGAATGATCTCCTTGAGACCCCCCCTCAAGATGAACATGTATGTTGTGCAAGTTCATCTTGGAGATGTAAAGGTTGAAAAGATAAGATCCTAAAGGCTTGGTAAATATGTCTGCAACATTGTCTTCGGCTGGTAGATTAATGAGCTTGATGACTCCCTCTTGAATCTTTTCCCTCGTGAAGTGATAATCCACTTGAATGTGTTTAGATTTATCGTGCATAACAGGGTTGTGGGCCATACTATAGGCTGATCTGCTGTCAGTGAACAATAAAGCAGGAAAACCATGAGGAATCTTCAGTTCTTGGAGCAAGAATAATAACCAATGGACTTCACAAGTAGTATAAGCCAATGCCCTATACTCAGCTTCAGCTGAACTTCTGCTCACAGTGGGCTGTTTCTTAGACTTCCAAGAGATCAAATTATTTCCAAGAAAAACAACATACCCACTAATACTCCGTCTAGTAATAGGACACCTAGCCCAATCACTATCAGAAAAAGCCTTTAAAGAAAAATCCATGTCAGCTTTGAAAAATAATCCTCGTCCTGGAGTCCCTTTCAAATACCTCAACACTCTGTATGCAGCAACCAGGTCTGCTTGTCTGGGAGTGCTCAAACTCTGACTTAAAGTCTGCACACAATAAGATATATCAGGTCTTGTAACACAAAGATATAACAACCTACCTATCAACCTTCTATATACAGAAGGATCTTCAAGGGCGGGAGAGTCTTGAGTAGTAAACGTTTGTTTAGGATCCATGGGTGTAGCACAAGGTTTAGAACCCAAGTATCCTGCATCATTGATGATATCCAAAGCATATTTTCTCTGGCACAGAGATAAACCATATTTTGTCCTAGCAATCTCAATACCAAGAATATATTTAAGTGTTCCAAGATCTTTTATAGTAAAGGCAGCATGCAAATGACGTTTAACCTTGTTAATCTCATCAAGACTATCACCACCTAGGATAATATCATCCACATAACATAATAATGCAGTAAAGGAAGAATTATCAGATTTTAAAAATAAAGAAGAATCAAACTTTGATTGTGTATATCCAAGAGAAAACAAACTATCAGCAAGCTTTTGAAACCATTGTCTAGATGCTTGTTTTAAGCCATAAATGCATTTGTTTAACTTACAAACTCTCTTATCAGAGGGATCACAGTACCCTGGAGGAGGTTTCATATATACTTCCTCAACTAAATCTCCATGAAGAAAGGCATTATTTACATCAAGTTGATGTAGATGCCAATTTTTTCCTACCGCAATAGAAAGAATTAATCTAACTGTGGTTATTTTAGCTACAGGGGAAAAAGTGTCGAAATAATCTATCCCTTCTTGTTGAGTGTACCCTTTAGCTACTAGTCTAGCTTTATATCTCTCTATAGAACCATCAGCTCTGTGTTTGATTTTATAGACCCACTTACACCCTATGCAACGTGTACCTGTAGGTAGAGTAGTAAGAGTCCATGTATTAGTAGCTTCTAAGGCTTTAAGTTCAGTGTTCATGGCCTCTTGCCATTCTTGTTTAGTACTAGCTTGTTTGTAAGTTTTAGGTTCTTGCGAATGAGTAATAGCTACTGTAAATAAGTAATGATCATAAGACAAGCAACTAGCATTAAGGTAATCTGTTATAGGATATGGAATATGAGAACTACTCTTACACATATTACTTGATGGCTGAACCTGTTTAGGAAGGATGGATGGAGGCAAATCAGTGTTATATACTTGTAAGTAAGATGGAATATTCCTATGTCTAGTAGACCTTCTAAGCAAATCATCTTGTTCTTCTAAAGATAATTGAACATGTTCATCAGAAGCTGGAGTATTATTAGAAAACTCTTGAAGTTCATCTACTAAACTTTGATGCACAAACAAATTTTCAGTAGAATTGTTTGAACCAGGATTAGCAGAAGTAATAGACTGATGATTAATCTGAGCACTATCATTATCAAAATTAGTAGCATGTTGATCATTTTGTACATTAGTATCAATATCATCATGATAAAA
Organism: Galeopsis tetrahit; assembly: GCA_963675135.1. Classification (NCBI taxonomy): domain Eukaryota; kingdom Viridiplantae; phylum Streptophyta; class Magnoliopsida; order Lamiales; family Lamiaceae; genus Galeopsis; species Galeopsis tetrahit. The sequence goes on along the minus strand of OY776120.1, from coordinate 64,833,516 downwards.
ATGATCAATAGTAATATCATTATCAGAAATTCTTTCATCTTGATTATCTAAGGGCTGAATAGAGTGAGAATCAGATTTATGTTGATCTATATCAATGAAAGGAAAAACATTTTCATAAAATATGACATCTCTAGAAACAATAATGTCAAAAGTATCTAAATTCAAAACCTTGTACCCTTTAATACCCATAGGGTAACCAATGAAAACACCTTTCATAGCCCTTTTCTCAAACTTATTCCTGTGATTTTTCAAAGTATTAGCAAAACACAAAGAACCAAAAACTCTCATATGAGTGTAATCAGGCAACTTGTTAAAAAGAACCTCAAAAGGGGTCTTTCCCTTTAGAACAGGTGTAGGAACTCTATTCAAAATATGAGCAGCAGTCAAAACACACTCATTCCAAAACTGCAACGGAATATTAGATTGAAAGAGTAGTGATCTAGCTATTTGTAACAAGCTTTGATGCTTTCTTTCTACTAAACCATTTTGTTCGGGGGTTTCTACACAAGACATTTGATGTAAAATCCCGTGTGTAGAATAAAAATCTCTAAGTAAAAATTCAGCACCATTATCAGATCTTAAGACTTTGATTTTAACACCAAACTGATTTAAAACCATATTACAAAAATCATTCAAGTTGGTTTTTACCTCAGATTTTAATTTAAGCATAAAAACCCAAGTACATCTGCTGAAATCATCGACAATGGTAAGAAAATATTTATGACCAGAATGAGAAACAGTAGAAAAAGGCCCCCAAATATCACAATGTATAAGTTCGAAGATGCCATTAGAACATGTAGTGCTACTAGGAAAAGAAAGTCTCTTTTGTTTTGCGAAATGACAAATATCACAAACAGTATCTAGACCACGTGTTATTTTCAAATCAGAAATATGGAACAAGGCTTTAAGGGACACATGTCCTAGCCTTTTATGCCAAATATCAGTAGTAACATTGTTTACACTAGCAGCATGAGAAACCTTGTTACAATCAGAAATACTATATTCTAAATCATTGCGTTCTAAAATATACAGGCCATCAACTTGCTTAGCATATCCAATCATTGCTAAATGTTGGTCCTGCAAAAAACACATGTTGTCTGAGAATTGAACTATGCAATTTGATGTTTTAGTCACTTGAGATACAGAGAGCAGATTATGTGTAAAGTTGGGCACAAATAACACATTATGAAGGGTCAAATTATCATGCAATTGTACAATTCCCTGAAGTGTGGCAAAAGTATGTTGACTATTTGGCAAGTGTATCAAAACATTTACAGAAACAGGTGTGCAAGTAAAAAGAGATGCATTGCAAATCATGTGGTCAGTTGCGCCAGTGTCCAAAATCCATTTAAAATTTGAAGAAGTGTTGTAAGCAACTGAAGAAAGCAAACCTGAAGCTGGAATTGAACCTGTAGAAGGAGACCCTCCATTAGTAGAAGAGAGTGTTGACATGGCAGATGCAGTCGAAGAGGTATGAGCAGAACCCTGCTTCTTAGAATTTGCAAACTGCACAAACTCCTCAAACATTTCAGAGGTTAAAAGAGGGTTAAGTGAGTTACTAGTAGCCCTCCTTCCAATCTCACTATGAGTATTACTAGTGGAAAGAATATTATTGGCAGCAGAAGTAGAATTTCTAGGTCCCTTTGGTCCCGTCCAACCAGGAGGGTAGCCCACAAGTTGAAAACACTTATCGATAGTGTGATTTGTGTATCCACAATGTGTGCACATAGGTTTCTTCTTATCTTTAAAGGGAGAATTTCTTGGAAATGATTTCTTAGCTATCATGGCAGCAACTTCAGTGGCAGAAGGTTGGGTTAAAGACCTACTAGCCTCTTCATGTAAAAGGGCAGAAAAGATTCTGGCTAAAGAAGGCAAAGGCGAATTAAGGAGCAATTGACTTCTTAAGGCTGCATAGGAATCGTCTAACCCCAATAGAAATTTTATACCAGCATCTGATTCTTGAAGTTTTTCCAAGTTCTGAGTCAAATTACACGTACATAAGCCACAAGAACATCGTACCAACGACCTATAACTAACAAACCCATCCCAAACAGTCTTAAAATGGTTATAGTACTCAGTGATGGACATGTTGTTTTTAGCCATAGTACTTAGACTCTTCTCCAAATGAGCAACTCTAGGACCATCAGACTTGAGATACCTAGTTTTCATTTCTAACCACAAGTCCCTAGAATTGGAAATGTAGAGTAAACTACTACGAATATTAGGAGAAATTGAATGCAGGATCCAAGCCAAGACAAGACTATTAACCCTCAACCAAGCAGAAAAATAGATTTCATCAGCAACATCAGGTTTTACCAGAGAACCGTCAAGAAAGACGGTTTTGTTCTTCACTTGTAGGGACATCTGCATAGCCCTACTCCATGAGTTGTAATTCGTACCATTAAAGGTCTCAAAGATAACTTGTGTTGTCGGGTTATCACTGGGATGAATATAGTAGGGCGAATTCGGATTTTTCGTAGGGCTCGCATACACCCGGGATGGTTGAGGCGGTGGAGACGCTGTCGCAGGTGGAGACACCGTCGCGGGTGAAGGTGTATAAAGATTTTCGGTTTGATTTTCTTGCGACATATCGAAAGGAATTCAATTCAAGAAATTCCAAAAAGAATAATTCGAGTATAGAACTCGTAGAAGGTGTTAAGATGAAAATCCCTAATTTTTAGGGCAGAAAACCAAGAAAAGAGCGAGCATAAAACTCACAGATAAAAGAGCTAGGGTGATTACAGACCCAAATAATAGGAATAGAATTGAAGAAAGCGTAGCGGAAGAAAGGATCGTGAGAAAAAAAAGCTTTGCGTTTGGCCGATCAAGAATTGATCGGAAAACTGATACCATGATGAATTAATAAGCTTGGAATTCTGAAGAAGATGATAATGGAGGAAAACATCTTTTACAGAGATATGGAATTGAAGGAAAAAGAAATGATTTGTATTATTTGATGACCTTACAATTACATCTCAATCTCTTATATAAGAGAGAAATAAAGAAAAGTAACTGCTCCTATTCTACTCACTTTGACCAGAAACTATTGTTGACTTATTCAATTTTGAATGATTATTTAATAATTTTGTTGTTTTGTTCAACTAGTTTAAGAACTATAATTTTTTTTCGGTGGACCTCAATTAATTATTGTATTTGGGTGTATACTGAAGATAACCTTGTTGGTGGTTTTTTATTATTTGTTCAACTAGTTCGAGAACTACAATTTATATGCTTTATGAGAGAGGAGAATATTCTAGGAATTAATGTGTTTAACACTAATGGTTATTGTTCGAGAACTACAATTTATATGCTTTATGAGAGAGAAAAATATTCTAGGAATTAATGTGTTTAACACTAATGATTATTGCAACAAAAATGTTCTATCCCTTATGATTTTGATTTTTAGGATTTGAAGAGAAGAACTTGATTGATTGAGTTTGAGAAGTGAGAAGTGAGAGAGACGCGCATAACAAGAACTCTGTTCAGTTTGAGAAGCGAAGAAGACGTCGAGAGTTTTATTTTTATTTAATTTTTATTGTTAGAAGAGAATAACTTGATTTAGTTTGAGAATGGTAGAAGAAAATTTGATTTAGTTTGAGAAGCGGAGGAGACACTGCAATTTTATTTTTATTTTTATAAAATTTATAAAGTGTAATCTTTATAGGGAAAAAAAAAATGTGTAATATGACAGCTCCGGCAAGCCACATCATCAATTGTTGACCGGAGAAAAAAAAAAGTGTATCTAATTGCAACACGATGAAAGGTTGGGATTTTAGAAAAAATTGTAAAGGTCTGATTAAATTGATATTGAGATGAAAGGTGGTGTATTTATTTGAAATTAACCTTATTTTAATTTCAAATTACTAAATGATTAAAAGAATAATATAAATAGTCCAGAGGAAAGTTGCAGATTTCAGATGTATTGGAGCATGAATCATAAACACAATACCCACATCCATCCATTGCAATATTGCATGAGCATTTGAATATTACAAAGTATTAGAAGTAGATGACGCAATTTCAGGGTTTAATACATAATAATATAACTTCAAAGACTTAATTGATATCTAGCTATTACACCAAATACCATATAGGAGTATACATTAACAAATTAATTCAACTATATATGATCCAAATAATGATGTTGATGGCAATAATAAAAGTAATAGGTGCTAGTCCATCAAATATTGCAAACACTATGATAAAGTTGGTGACATGAAGATTTATTTTCGCAATTAATTAATTGCACACGGGGCAAGAAGAAGATAAAATACTTGAGACATCCTAATTACATGGGATGATGGGAACAACTCATGGTAAGAAATTAATGATTGAAATTAAGATGAGAAGACTAAGATACATAATGGGTGAAGATCCAATTGTCGGAGATGAATTTGAGAATGTCCTACTTTCCGATGACGAGGCTCCGGTGGCACAACAACATGACTTCCTAAGAGAACCGATGCCAAAAATGGCTTGGTGCACTGAGCCTGGTTTACGACATCGACGCTAACCATCCTGACATTTTTTAGACTCGGGGTGAATAAGAAAATTATGGTAATTTTGAATAACAATAACATTAATAGTAAATTTATACTGTAGTTCGTACACATATATAACAAAATTATAGACGTATAAGCATAAGTCACTTATTACAACGAATCTTAATTTATAATAGTGGTGAAACCCCGTGGTCGTATGCCAGTTAATACAACAGGTCTTGATTTCTGTTTCCGCATGACTTTATTACAACATGCCCTAAATTTATTACAATCGGTGTAGCTCTACCTTTTTTTTTCTACTATCATAGATTGATAATGTTATATGTAAATGCCCCAATAATAAGAACCAACAATAATTTATTAACAAATTCATACATTGTTTAAAATAAATCATTATATTTACATGAAAATGTATTAAAATTCAATTCAAATTTAATTCACGAGTATTAAAATTTATTTAGGCTCATATCAACACAAAATCAAATTTAATGAATTTTCATTATAAATATTTTACACTACACCTCTCTGCTCTGTGGGATCGACCTTATACTTATCACGCTACAATATACACCGTATACCTTGCGGTTGTGTATTTTGGTATTGCATAATATAATACATGAATCGAGTTTATGCGCCATACTTTTTTTTTTTTTACAATGTCATGCATCTTAGTTTACCCATATAATGAGTGTTGGAAATCTGTATTTTTTCATGTTGCTTTTATTTTTTTTAGGAAATTAGAAAGATTTTTTTTTTTTTCTGGTCAAGTAGCTGCTTAGTTCAGCTTGTCTTGAGTTGCAATTGAGAATCAATGCTCCTGCAAGTCATTTAGCATGTCAGTTATTATTTCACTAAGAATTCATTAATTTAATGGTTCTTTTGCTTAACTTTTAATGAATATTAAAATGTAAGAAATATTTAACATGATCTTTTTATAGTTTACTTAAACATGTCCAAAAATCATAAACTTTTTTTCAACCAATCTTGTGATATAGATCTTTTAAAATTATGTGAACAGTCTTAACGAAAAGAAAACATAAAGCTTTTCACAAACTTTTTAGCTTACTTAAAATTGTCAAAAAATTATGAAAATGTACGGAGATGTCCCATTTACTATCTAGTACAACATATTTAAAAATTGTGAAATTATAAAGATCAAAATATAAATTGTGTATTTTTATTTAGGGAGTTGTATATTATATTTACGTGAAAATGTATTAAAATTAAATTCAAATTTAATTCACGAGTATAAAACCAGATAATTGGTGATAATCAGGCGACTAGGTCCTTGTTTACCTAAAGTCATCTAAGACGCACAAGAATATCAGCCCAACTGATTTGGACGAGAACTGTATGCAGTCAACCGATCTTATCCCTACAACACTTAAAGAAATATTTGAAGGGAATGCGCTCAAAGCAAATACCAGGTGAAGATCGACCAAGCTGAGGATCGCTCTCTTCATACCCAAAGATTTGTTAGACTATGTCGATTGTCGGACACCTAGCTGATGAGGACCAAGGAGAAGTCGACACATCAAAAGACTGTATGATTGAATAGTTCGGATTGACTGAGTACGCAACATTAAATGGCATTTAATGCACATTCCTTTTTGAGGATATCATCCGTACCAGAAATCTTGGAGAAAAGATTGAAGCACAAGACAGGCAAATATTTTATTGCAGCGACTAGTTCCTACTCAACGACTAGTTTCTCAATTCTGCCTATATATACAAGAATCGAGTGTCAAGAAAGAAAATCCTTTTGAGATAGAAACTCAGAAATCATACAACTGATACCAGCCTTGAAGCTTATCGCTATATACGTACAAGAGTGTTGAGAGAGCCCATTTCGATTCATATAAATCTTTAGTTCTCTAATCTAGTTTTTATTCTCAGCACTAAAGCCAAAATCACATATCCAAATTTGTGAGCCTTTAGACTATATATATTGGATATATTAGGATCGTACACTCAAGAAACCTTATTGTTTATAATATTGGTTCTCTTTCGTTGAAAAATATAATATCTATCAAGATCTTCTAAGAGATCATCCATATTTCAACTATGAGAAAAAGTGGACGTAGGATTTTAACATTCGAACCACTCAGCAATCTTTATGTCTTAGGTTTTACAATCTATTTCAATATTGCTACTGATTTTATATTTGCATATCATTCATAGAATAGTGTGTTGGGATATTTAGGTAGCTGATATCTCTTATATTTAGTTTTGATAAGTCAAACCACTTGTAATAGGAGAAGTTGCTTGTATAGCCAACTTCATTATTTATCTTGTAATAATTAGTTTCTAGTAGCATCAGTCGAGGGGGAATCCAACTTATGTAGATTGTAGTTGACTTACCCGCATATGTTGAAGACTATAAGAGAAGACGAAAACCAGAAGAGGAGAATCAGTCGAGAGGGAACTCGTCTAATCAGTTGAGGTCTGATCAGTTGAGTACCAAACATCTGAGGACCAAAGCTGAGTTACTAGGCAGTCGAGGTTCAGACAACTAAGGTATGTAATCAGATGCATAAGTATCAAGATTAGACGAGTTGAACCCAGAACAAGTTGAGGCAAAGGTCGTCTGATACAATCTATATTTAAGGTCACATCAGAGCTGGCGTAGACAATAGAAACGCGACAACAGACACAAAAGATCTGACAAAATACAATTGCACAAGAATGAAAAGTCAAAGATACACTGAATATTACATGACAACGGTAATATTCAAAGTATCAATCAAAGATTGCAATTCCTGAAATGGTGAAGATGTGATGTTATACTCTAACGGTAAAAATTCAAATCTACACTATATAAATGAGTTCATTACCCATATCTCAAGAGAGGGAGGAGGTGATGCAAGGTTGGGCATGGAACTTCAACGATCAGATGAGAAGAAAAGCTCGAAAGCACTTCAATGGAGAATTAACAAGCATCACCTTTCGAGAGTGAGAGAACTCAATTTAAGCTTGTATAGCCATATACACATTCCAAGCTTAGAGAGATTTTTCCAATCCTAGCATGAGGCTAATCAGATTGTAAGGGAAAATCTCACCTAGTTCATCATACTTCAAATTAACCTTCTACCATAAATCCTAGAAGTCAAGTTTATAGTGAATCATTGTAAGAGTGCAAGTTTCTCACAATAACTAGTGGAGTCAATTGCACTTGGAGTGTATCGAGCTCAAAGTCTTCTCTTGAGACTATAAAGGAGCAAGACGTGTTATTCTTGGCACGTAAAATACAAGCCCTTGGAAGGGATTGAATATCACGGTTGGACCGTGAGAGTGGCTGTCAGATTGAAATCTGAACCACTATAAACCTATGTGTTCTTTACTGCTTTCATATTAATTGTAATAATCTTGCATATTGCACAACATATAAAGGTTTTTTTCATTCATGAATGGTCATAAAAGGTTTTTCATAAAAGACGAGTATAATCATGGGCAACCACATTTCCGCACTTAGTTTTGTTTGATAACCATCAGTTGACAAACTAGTCCTAGGACTCTAGTAAATCAGTCGACTGGTTATCTTATAGAGCTAAAAAAAACTTTCTATGAGTACTTCAAGTACTAACTCGTCTGTTTGACTGTTTTTGAGGGACCATCATTGTGTATTCTTGAAAAAGCAAAGAGTAGTTTCTCGCCACTGAACATGTCTTTATTGAAAACTGTTATTTGAAAATGAGTTTTTCATCTAAGAGAGTATAAATAACTTTGGGCCAACCACATTTCCGCACTCATGATTAGAAGACATTCTAAGAGGTTGAACCAGCTGAGAAAGCTTTCAGCCTCTCGAATAGCTCTCTATTGTGTTTCTCGCTTCACGCTCTAACCAACTACTTCTTCACTCTGCACAACTGAGTTTCGTGAGGGTTTCTAGTCGAAAGGGTTAAAAAAATTTTAAAGTCTATTCACCCCTCCCCTAGACTTTAAATCCCTAACTACTTGTTTAGGGGGACCTACAATTAGCTTGATACTTGAAAACAATTAAAGTACCCCCTATCAAACTAGCTTGTAAGTAATAATCACCAACATACATCAAACACCCAATTTTTTAAATAAGTTTTATCGCTTGATCCAACATAAAATAATTTTACATATTGCTATTAGTCTTTGTCAAAACATACGACAAACAATTAAAGTTTTATTTTTCAAGCAGCATGTAGGAAATAATAACCAACATACATCAAAACAACTATTATTTAAAACAGATTTTTTTCATACAAAAGATCCACACTAATACATATTATCACAAAGCCATATTCCTATTATTTTAAATACACAAAAGATGATCGGGATCCCCCACTGTTTTGAATTTATTCAACAAAGATTAAGGGATAGTTGATGTTGAATAAAAAATCAATGGTGCAAGTTAAAACCCCTATGGTGCAAACTAAAAATGAAACTACAAAATCTAGAAATAGATGGTTTGCACCAAATGATAGATGGCGCAAACCAAATAATGGATGGTGCAAAAAAATAAAAGTTATAATGTTTAAACAATATCAGATAGTGCAAACAATTATTGGGGCATTCCAACAATTATTATGTCACAAATTGAGCAAAGTCAGAATGATCTATTAAAAAAAGTGCAGTAGAAACTTAAAACTATAAAAGAAGCAAAAAAACTTAAACATTAACTTTACAATTTAAAGTTCCCAAAATATTCTTCAATGAGAATACAGCAGAAAACTTCAAAACATAAGGTTCCAAGAGAATGAATATTTCAAATCTAATACTCAACACTATAAACGGCATCCAGGTTGGTTCTCATTTATACTTCTTTATTGTTCAGTGAAGTGCAGTAGATTAGTATCATTTTAGATCGGGGGACTTAAACAATAAAGAGGCAAAAACACATGAACTTCAAAACACATAAAGTTAAAAAAATGACCAAAGATAATAACATTAGCATTGTCCCCATCCTTTGTCATTTCACCTAACAAGACACCCTTAGCCCTACCCTTCATGAATGTTCCGTCAATAAATAGCATTATGCGACAGCTCTTGAATCCTTCCATGCATGCAACGGAGCCAGACTTTGTGGGTTGGGGGATCGACTAGCAAACTATAAAAACGTAATAGATAAAAATAAATGTAACTAGACGTAACAATATAAGAGTTTTTATTTTTCTTTTTGGACTGTCCACATAAAATGTGTATGCTTCTTTTCTTTTTTGAAAATATACTCCATCACACATTTACACTTACTTTATCTTCTCTCTATTTTATAAAATATTTTATTTTCTACTTATCAACTTTATTTATAAACAAACAATATTTCTTAAAATATTTACAAAAATAAACAAACACACATGCGGATGAGTGAATAATATTTAATTGTTACGTTTAAGAAGCGGGTGAAACAGTTTCAAAATTGTTAAAAGTAGCAATATCCAAAAACTAAGAAAAACAGTAAATAATATTCCCTCCGTCCAATTTCATTATTCCCACTTTCCTTTTTTAGTTGTCCATAAAAGGAAAGTGGAAAACTTATAGTGGGACGGAGGAAGTATGAATTTTAATAATGTTGGGATAGACCACTTTCAGACCCTCCAATATCACCAAAATGTTGCCCAAAGGTGGTGGAGGCATTTTTCAGATTGGGATGTAATGTGAATTATGAATTGAATTCTTGGGGAGTCTTGTGGTAGTATTTCTCTCTCTAAAAAATAAAACCCTAGCACACGCCGCCCCCCCTCCACCACACAGCCTAACCTCCGCCTCCTTCCGCCTCCTTTCTTCTTTTTCCTCCTTTCTCCTCCTCTTCTGTGTAGAAATTATGTAGATCAGGCGGCGCTTATTCAGATCTGGTCCGTCGGCTTTCTACGAATTTACTCTCGCCGATCGTTGCCCGTCCGTCTTCTGACCGCCGACTAGGCACCGCTGTCCAGATCCGCTCGTCCCGTCAGTTTTATGTTTGTCTTATGATACATTTTATGTAATTCTTATATAGGATTTAGTTGGGAACAATGGACAGTCTATCCTAACGGAGCTACGGTGACCGTTTGGAGGAGTGTTCCGTTGATTCCGTTTTATTTTTCCGTTGATCAAGTTTTTTTATGGTTTTTTCTAGATAGTTTTCTTATTTGCGTTTTCCCTTTCATTTCAGTTCCTCTGTTTGTTTTTTGTCCTAGTCTTAGATAGTATGTTATTTCTGTTTCTATAGTGTATTCTAGTTTTATGGTTTTTATGTTACGGTGCTGTCGGCTTTGTCCGACCCCTCTACGCTATATGCGTCCTGCTTCCCTTCTATGGGACCCTGTTTTCCCTCTTTTGGGACCCTGTTTTTCCCTCTTTTGGGACCTAGTGGTGATATTTGGGATTTGGATGTCCCTTAAGAATCTTGGTGCTTGGTGAGCCTTTGACCTCATGATTTTATCTCCATTGTTTTGATATGCTGGTACCTTAGTGTGGGGTGTCTCATATTGAGATATGAAGATCTGTGCTCTTTTGGTGGACAAAGGTTTCACTCGTTTTCCTCTTCCTCACGATTGGATGGAGCAACGATGCTGAGTTGATTTGTTGTGGTTTGAAGATCTAGAATTTAGAATTGTATTATCTATCTTTCATGTATTGATCTTGTAAACCTTTTCAAAAAAAAAAGAATTGAATTCTTGAAAGTGGTGTATTATCTTGAATTCTTGAAATGTGTAATATGAATCATAGAACACTCTAATGACAATATTTAAATTCACACCAAATTATCAAGCATACAAGCTATTTAAGATTTTCAACAATTTCCTAGGGTTTAACTTTCGAGTGTTCATTTGTATTTGAGCTTACTTTTCAATATCCAAATTTAGAGATAAATCATGTCCATAGCCTGACCTGAACTATAATCGTAAAAGATTTCTCAACCATAAGTTGAAACCAAACTCCTCTTTCAAGAGTTTTGTAAAGCAAAATAGTTATTCGAGATTGCCTTCTTTCAACTTTTACCAATTGTAATAATTGATTTTGACTATGTAAAACTCACGAAGTAGCTACTATACAATTACTTCTTTCAACTTTTACCAATTGTAATAATTGATTTTGACTATGTAAAACTCACGAAGTAGCTACTATACAATTACATATAAGGGCATGTTTGATAATGGATTATCTAAGATTAGGATGATAACTAAATTTTATAAATTTTAAAGTATAATCTACCCTTAATCTAAGTTATCAAACAACCAATAAAAATGACATATAATTAATCTAGATTTAATCTAAGCTATAAACATGGCCTAAGGGCATGTTTGATAGCATAGATGGATTATCTAAGATTAGAATGATAACTAAACTTTATAAATTTTAAAGCATAATCTACCCTTAATCTAAGTTATCAAACAACCAATAAAAATGATGTATAGTTAATCTAGGTTTAATTTAAGCTATCAAACATGGCCTAAGGATTTATAAAAAATAAAATAAAATAAAATGTCAAAATTTATTTGCAGCGTACTCTTAATCACTCCATTCTATAGCTGCATCATAAGAATCCACTAAATAGCTTGTAACATTATACTCAAATATTATGAAAAAAGTACCAATGAGATATGTATCATACTATCAAACGACAAATATCAACAACTCAACATAATAATACATTTCTTACAAAAAAAAAAAGAAAAAAAAAAGAGGAGAAGCCTGGAGCATTGAGTTTACAAGAGGTAGCCAGTGGCAATCAAACAGTATCACTATACACACAAGGACTTGGAAAGGCAGTAAGACATGACAAAGAAAAAAAAATTAATTCAAGCAAGGTACAGAGCCTTATGGTCCATCTTTTTCTTCTTGCTAAAGAGCATTAAAATTCCACACGCAGCACAATGATAATAGAAACCAACACTTCATCCTTTCAGGCATATCACAAATATTTGATCAGCATATATATGACAGCAACCAACACAACAATGCCTAAAACCGCTAACATCAAGCACAAGCAGGAGCAGCCACCCTTTGTTCGTTTGTTCAATATTGCAAGCCTCTTTTGCACTCGCTGTTATCATTAGGAGTAAAGCAAAGAAAGAAGAATACAAGTTAGATAGCCTTCCGAAGTGGGAGAGAGAGGGGGGAGGTGTACATATAGAAGAAGTGCATGATAGGTGACAAAAAGTCAAAAACAGAATACCTCATAGAACTTAGTTTATGATCACTATATTAACAATTTGATATTTGATGACATCATGTTAATTTTTCATTAAAAATGACATAAGAGATGATACCAAAATATTATACAACACTCAAACAGGATTTTTGTATGATTTATTCACAGAAAAAAAAAAATCACCTGCAGTTTGGAGTCCGTAACCTCAACATGTTCATCCAGATTATCCTGCACACCAATCAAACATTACTTTTATCATAACTGAATCAGGGCAAATTATGGATCTTAAACACACGTACTACTTAATTCAAGACATAACAAAAGTAACACTATAAATATAAGTATTAAACTAAATACTAGAAAACTAACAATTAGTCTGGTGTGTAGATCGAGCTCTTCACCCACTGCCAGTGCAATATGTTTGGTGCTTACAACTGACTCCTCCAATTTCTCAAGATCATCATCTTGCTCTGTAATGAAAGCAAAAATATTAAGGCAAACAATTGAAGAGCTAAGTCGCACTAAAAGGAAAAAAAATAAAAGGAGCACATAAGTTTGACTTCAAAGATGCAAAACTAGCCTCTCATGACTTGTCTTTGCAGGCCAACAATCCCTTGATTATCAAGACCATTTGCTCTACTCATGGCATCTGCAGGCTTAATTTCTGGCCCAAGTAAGCTGTCTCTGTTCGCAAAGTTTGACATGTTCAAAGTGGAAGCCATCTGGTTTGCTTTTGATCTTAAATTTGCAGCCATGTCATTACGGCGATTCAGTTCTTTTTGGGGACTGCATACAGGAAGTTAGGATCAGAAATCATCCAAGAATAATATGGTGATAAAAAATAAAAAGAAAACTCAAGTGCTAGGTGGGACAGAAGAAAAGCAAATATATTAATCTTGGAAAAAATAAGTCTTCTAGCATTTATCATAAGTTCATAACTAAGACTGTGCAGTAGGAAAGAATGTGCAATTCACTTTGGCAATATTTAAAATTCAAGCCGGCCCATTTATCATTACATCTAAGTTTAGTAAATATTCAATGGAACAGATTCCTGATGATTAATTGACTATGTTTAAGCCAAGTCCATTACTATCCATCTCTTTCACTTATTCTAATTTGCTGCTAACTGCAAGTCTGCAACCACATCAGGTAATGATTCTATATTTAGCAGCTAGCCATTCTCATCCTAGATTTTCTTCTTACCCATTGTTATGTCTTTCACTACACACCTTTGTTTCTGATTACAATAATGATATTAATGACATAATAGGTTATACATTTAAAAAATAATCATGGACCGGCTTGAGAAATTATCATAGGTTTATGGTTTAGACAGGTGAAATGAGGTTTCTGTATTGTGACTGAAAGGTTGTATGGATTACACTGGCAGATTATTTTTCTTATATAGGGTGCCAAATGCAACTGTTCCTTAACCTTTAGTTTTTATCTACCAGATCTTTATACACTTCTAAGGAAATAAATTAAAATCTAATTAGAGTTTTATGGCAAAAATAAAAATTAAATTAGGATTACTTACAGAGATTGTTTTGCGGAAAGTTTAGACGTAAGAGACTGTAGGCTATCCAGTCTGGTTCCCAGTATGGTTATTTTCCTCCGTATAGCAGATGCATGCCGCTGTGCTTCTGGTCCAGTTTCAGGCAATGAACTCCTTTCAGATATCATGTGTGTGATATCATCAACGAGCTTGACAGCTTATATAGGGTGCCAAATGCAACTGTTCCTTAACCTTTAGTTTTTATCTACCAGATCTTTATACACTTCTAAGGAAATAAATTAAAATCTAATTAGAGTTTTATGGCAAAAATAAAAATTAAATTAGGATTACTTACAGAGATTGTTTTGCGGAAAGTTTAGACGTAAGAGACTGTAGGCTATCCAGTCTGGTTCCCAGTATGGTTATTTTCCTCCGTATAGCAGATGCATGCCGCTGTGCTTCTGGTCCAGTTTCAGGCAATGAACTCCTTTCAGATATCATGTGTGTGATATCATCAACGAGCTTGACAGCTTCATTGTACTCCCTCACCCATGAATCTCCAGAAGCCGCCATTTCACTGAAAGAAATAGTAACATTTTCTTACTAATAGTATTAGAAAATTAGTTCTGATACAAATTCAATCAAATAATATTCAGATAACTAAAGTCAACTAAAGGGGAACATACTATATCACAAACATATGCCATTTGAAGTCTGTCACTGACATGACCTTAACAAGGTCAGGGATACAGGCAGGGAAGGAAAGGTAAATAGAAGGAGCTATGGTGAGAGCCTCTAAGCCTAAAGAAAACTCATAAAGACTATATTTAGTAATTTGCTGAAGTGATTTCAAACTATCAAGAGCAAGAGAATACATTCTGGGATCTTTATGATTGAAAACTGTCCATCCACCTTGATCAAAACCTTCTATCAGTTCCAATAGTATCACAGTAATATACTAGTATCTAAACACGAAAGGACATGTTATTGGTCAGCAAAACTAACGGCAAAATACCTATCAGTAAACCAGAGACTCTGAGAGAAATCAGACAGCAACAAAACTCAATTAACAAATCCAATAAGCAGCATAAAAACTAAAGATCAGGCTAAACGGAGATGAAATCCTTGAAGCCCTAATTTCAGAAAGAGACATCTAGCACGAACAATAAAGAGAATTCAGTATTCTCCGTGCAATTGCAGAATAATTGAAGAAATTTACCTTTTCGAATGGGGAATAGGTAATTGCGGGTAGAATTGTTGGGGTCAACGGATGGAGGTATTAGATATTAGCGATGTCGCTACGAATCTCGAGAGCGTATTCGGAGCAAGGGGATGCGAGAGGCGGTTCCACCAGCTGTCGGAAAACTTTTGGCCCGCCTGATCGTCACGTCGGCCACGCGCATCCGCACCACAAGACTGGCAGTATTTCAAGTTTCATTAGTAGTGGGACAACTGGGTTTGTTCCTTATTACGTATGGATTGGTGGACTGTTGTGTTAATCATTCCGGCCCATGGATAAATTTATTTAAAATTCGAAATACCTAGTTTTTTCTTTTTTTAATTACAGGTAATAAAGTGTGGCTTTTGTATTTCAAGTTTTCAACTTTGTTGAGATAACCGGATACATATATGATTTTTAATATTATAATTATATAAAAAAATTAGACTTAATTTATTAATGTGGAATTTTTTTTAGCAGTAAAAAAGTAATTTATATGACTTATCAGTATAAGGGATACTCGGGGTCACACTTGCGTACACTCGTGTGCACCGTACCCCTAATTTTAATTTTAATTTTTTATTTATATTTTACTACACCTACTAATTTAATGAATTCACCCATAAATTATATTTTTACTACAGCTATCTACACCCGCTCATTTTATGAGTTCACCCCAAAATCATATTTTTACTACACTTATCTCCACCCGCTCATTTTATGGGTTCACCTCCAAATCATTTCTTTTTTACAACGGTTATCTGCACCCTCTCATTTTATGAGTTCACCCTCAAATTATTTTTTCACCACAGTTATATGCACCTGTTCATTTTATGAGTTCACCCCCAAATCATATTTATACTACAGTTATCTGCACCCGCTCATTTTATGAGTTCACCCCCAAATCATTTTTTTACAACGGTTCTCTACACCTGCTAATTTTATAAGTTCACCCCCAATTTTTTTTACCACAATTCTCTGCACCCACTCATTTTATGAGTTCACCCCCAAATTTTTTTTAAATAATTACATTTAAAATACTATATTATCTTTTTATTAATTTACACAAAATATAATAATAAAATTAACCATAATTTATACATTTACAATATGTAGTCGGGTCATTGTCGAGTTACCGTCGATTCACCACTAAATCGCCCATATTTTAGAAAAAAAATGGTAAAAACATAATTTAAAAAATCTATCAAAATTAGGCACAAATCTCAATTTTTTTTTTCTTTTTAATTTTTCTTCCCATTTTCAGTTTTTATTCAAAAATATTTATTTCTTGTCGAGTCATTGTCGAGTTTTCATGTATTTTTTAAAATTTTAATACAAAATAATATTATATGTATGATTTTATTATACTCAATAATACAATAAGTAATAACCAGTAATACCTAAAGATGTTTATCAGGCTGGCCCTAGCCCTATAGGGCCAACCCTATAGGACTACAGGCTAAAAGGGCTAGGGCCTTAACCGGTTCATATTTAACTGACATATAATTGTTGGGACCTAACCCTAACCCTAGCGGGCTACGGGCTAAACGGACCACTAACGGGCTACAATATTTTTTTTTCTTTTAAAATTAAAGGTTTCAATTGGCACGTGCAACAAGCAAATAAAATAGAAAAATACATAATTAGTTAATGATCAGTAAATGAGAAAACAAAAGTATGATTTAAACACAATTCTAAAACTCATTGGTCCTTAATATGACCAAATAAAGCTAAACAAATATCATAATCTAATAAAAAAAATAGTAATAATGACTAATGGATGGTAATGACTTTCTTAATGCTTATAATTGTGGTTATTGGTCAAATGACCCAAAATTTGTTCTCAGGTTATTTATTTAAAAAAAATTATAATAATAACAACTCGGGCTAGCGGGCTGGCCCGGCTTAGCCCGCGGGCTAACCGGTACAGGTAAAAAAAGATCAAATTTAAACGGGCCTATGATTCATGAACCCTAACCCTATATTTTTCAGGGTTAAACGTGTCAGCCCGGTTAGCCCGGCCCGAATAAACATCTCTAGTAATACCATTAAAAATAATTAGTACTTCCACACATCCAATTATATTCAATAATACCAAAAACAATTATCAGTAATACAATGAACAGTAATTAGTAATATCATGAACATTGATCAGTAATATCTTATACAATAATAAATAATTCCACAAATCTAATTATATTAAGTAATACCATAAACAATAATATGTAATACCATAAAAAATAATAATAATAATCAGTAATGTCTTAAACAATAATAAATAATTTCACACAATCAGTAATACCACAAACAATAACCAGTAATACCACAATTAATAATTAATAATACCGTAATCAATAATCATTAATTTTAATTCAATTGTATATTAATAGTAATACTGCAATCAATAACTAGTAATACAAGTACCAATAACTAATAATACCATAAAAAAAAGTGGAGGGAGTGCAAATCGGGGTGTACTGAAGAAAATAGGGGGTGCACATTACCGAGCACAATTGAAGGGAACCCTAGCCCAATGGGAGGGCACCCTAGGTCTGCAGTCGTCGTCTGGAATTTCATCAGCAAGGTCACCGGCTCTGAGTGTCGACCGGTTAGAGATCCATCGGCAACATACTCACATTCCTCCGTCGGGCTGCCGTCAGCCGGAGGAAGATGATGCACAGTAGCATGATGAAGAAGACGGACAAAGCAATGTAACTTCGATTTGGGCAGAGATGAACGACGAGAGAGAGGCAGCGTCGATCCGAGTGTTGCAGGCGAGAGCCATTGATGCCGAAGAAGCTCCTGGATCGCAAACGCAAGGGAGATTGATCGAAGCAGTCGCGTCGGTGGTCGAAATGAGAAGAGGATTTCGGCCGCCATTGTCGAGATGGAAGATGATGTCGATTGTCATGGAAGTGAAGAATCGCGATTGCGATTCGAAGAGGGGTCTTGGCTTCAGCGGCCGGGATGGAAGCGCCGCCTTCGCCGTCGAGGGGGTGGTCGGGCATGGTGGTGGTTGGGTCACCCACCGACTAACATAAATTTTCGGCAAGTCCTTTACTCATCAAATTAAAATTGAAATTCAAGTGCATCGCCGATCGATTATAATAAAATCATGCCTATAATATTATACTGTATTAAAATTTAAAAAATACACATGCAAAAAATGTAAAAGAAATGTAGGAAAATTTAAAATAAAAAAGGAAAAGGAAAAAAAAAATGAAGAAAAAAAAAATTTGGAAAAAAAAATTTAAAATGGAAAAAGAGTAGGGGGAAGAAAAATTAAAAAGAAAAAAAATCGAGATTTATGGTTATTTTCTATAGTTTTTTTTATTAATTATATTTTTACGATTTCTTTTAAAAATATGGGTGACTTTGTGGTGAATCGATTTTTTAGAGTTTATTTTATTATATTTTGTGTAAATTAATAAAAGGATAATATAGTCTTTTAAATGTAATTATTTTTTAAAAAATATTTTGGGGTGAACTCATAAAATGTGCGAGTGCAGATGATAATCGTGGTAACTGTGGTAAAAAATAATTTGGGGGTGAACTCATAAAATGAGCGGGTGTAGATAACTGTTGTAAAAATATGATTAGGAGGTGAACTCATTAAATTAGTGGGTGCAGATAAAATATAAATAAAAAATTGAAATTAGGGGGCACGAATTTGGTTATTTTGTGGGTGCAAATTATTATTGGGTGAACTAAAAAATTTTGTGGGTGCGAGTTCATCGAGGGTGAACTGAGTAAACAGATGGGTGTGTGACTGAAATCTGAAGCCCAGTTCCAAGGAAGGCCCAATAGCTGGAAACTCATAGATAGGGGGCATGGTGCCATGAGTGCATACAAGTATTTGACGGATACTCGTCCCTAATTGGCTAATTAACAAGTGCATTCGAAACTTACAATGATAAAAACTCAAAATTAATTGGTAAGGGATAAATAAGAATCAACAATACCAAGCTGAAATTGGAGAATTTTGACTACGTAGATTTCAAAATCCAAACTATGTTCATAGATTGAAATTGATGATTTCAATGGTCTATATATCTCCTCTGAAAAGTATTTTGTGTTCCTACATCTCAAATTTTTCAAAAAATTTCAAACTCATATGCTAGATGTTATTTTCCTTCTTGATTTCTTCTTGCATGTGTCAAAATATTATTATGAGACATCATGCTAACCTTTAGCTATTTGTAGCACTTCCACCATATTGATTTATGTCGATACTCCCATAACGTGTCCCTGCCTCAACTTTTTTATGCTAGGCTTATTGAGTAGACTCCATTCAGTGTCACATCTCAACTCCAAATATCTTCACTCTTTTGCTTTAAATTGTACAAATTAAAAATGAGTATTTTAAAAATATTTTGTTCTCTTTGATTCAACTCTCTTCTCTACCTCCATCCCACACCCACTCATCTTGCCCCATCTTTCCATATTACTTATAAGTTATAAGAGAATCTTTTTGTAAGTTGTAGTTAAAAATTCTAAGAAATCTTTGTTTCAAGCTGCACCCCACCCACCCGAACATTCGTTAAAAAATTTGTTTCTTCACCATTCCCTACTATTCTAATGGTGTCATTCTTAATTCATATCTCGTTCGCTCCCTTGTAAAGCTCCTTGATCTTCCTCTTCCCCTCCCCCTACTACCAACTCCTTCCTCTCCTATCAAGCCCCCATATTTTAAAATATTCACCATTACCCAAAGTCTATCCCCTTGTTTAATATTTTTCAAACTCATTTATCAAGAAGAGATAAATTAAAAGCATGAAGATCCCTTGTCCCAAGGCCCCCATTTGATATCCTTGCAAATATCTAACCATCTCTCTCGATTTATCCTTGCAAGTATTGGGATTCTTTTTCCTGTCATCACTCCCTCCACCCCTAAGAACTCTTTAAATTTTGATAATTAGGCTCAAAACGGTTTTGGGAATTTTGATGAAAGACATATAGTAAATAGGCACTGAGAAAGAACTTCTTAGACAAGAGTGACTCTTCCATCCATCGATATTTGGTTATTCTTCCAACTCTCCAACTTCACATGTATTTATGTACCAAACTATTCCATATCGTTTTTCTTTTGTGATTTATACCGACAACCAACCCCAAAAATGCAATTGAGAAACTTCCAACCTTGCATCCTTGCAAATCAACAATTTTACTAATTGAATCCTCTCTCATGTAGACTCATGTTAAACTACACTTGTTGGGATATGAATTTTAGAAACAAAGTTCTAGTTGATGATAATAAGTTTTAATGGCCAAAAAGCAACTTAAAGTTAATAATATATGTAGAAGAAGTCATATATCTTAACTAAGTCATCTTGAGAATGAAGAGAAATATTCTAACCATTAGGAATTAAGCTGAATGAATGATTGTATAGACAACTTATAGTATATGACTTAGAAATACTCTACTGTATATAGTTCAGTTGAAATATTGATAGGTTTTATATTTGTAAGTTTGTATTGTATTGTAAACATCAAAGTTAGATATGAAAAGACTAGTTGAGATCAGAAGACTACGGACTGAGAAGACTACTCAGAAGCAAGAAGACTACAACTTAAGAAGAGTAGAATGAAGACTCATAGATATTGAAGTATAGAAGTATTCTAAAGTTGTACGTGAAGAAGCTAAGTACATAAGATAAGAAAAGTACTTGAGCAGAGTACATAAGAAGAGTATTTTACTGTACTGAAGACAAGTTGGAGAATAAGTTTGGAAAACTTATTAACTGAAGGACGTAACTGAATAACTGAAGGAAGTTATAAAGACTGACTTAAGGAGTTGAAGTTAGTTGGAAAACAAGTTACAAGAAACGGTTAAGAGTTAGTTATTAGTTAGTTTTCACAAACTGCTAACTACCTACTAAAGTTTATAAATGCCATAAGATCTTCTACTGAAAGTACAAGCATTGAAAGAGCAATTCAAGTCTTAGAAGTATTCAAGAAACTCACAGAGTTCAAGAAGAGAAGATCACAAGAAGTCAAGTTTTGAATAAGCATATTCGCAAGGCTACTCAAGAGAAGTTTTACTGTTTTAGTTTGTGATTTCATTTGTAAACAAGTGTGCTAGTAAACTTGTGTGAATTACTAGTAGATCGAAGATATACCTGGTGGTATAATCGACAAGATCACAGTTTTAGTCTTGGGACTTAAAGCCACAAGAAACTCGAGAGTTAATAAAACATCACAACTGGGTTTGTGAGAGTGGATGTAGACATTTGTCGAACCACTATAAATTCTGTGTTCATTTACTTACTGTTTGATATTTGTTTAAGTTCTTAAAGAATTCGTATAAACAAATAGATTGAGAAATCTTGTTGAGTAGACGAATTACTTCATACTGAAAACAATATTGTTTACTTAGTAAAATTCATAATCATAAGAGTTGAGTATAAACTTACTTAAGGCTCACATTAATATTCACACTGAGAGTACTAAGTTGATCTGATATAAGCACAGTACTATATAAGAACACTATTTCCGCATTATAACTCTCATATTTTAGAAAAGTTTGAAAAGTCTATTCACCCCTCCCCTCTAGACTTTTAGACTCATTCTAATTTAAACTCAACTTTGGGACCAACAACACTTATCAAAATTAACCTCCATTCCAAACACCAGTTCAAACAATCTAAGAGTATACTTAATTGTAATGATATCCTTTTTCTTGTCATTGCACATAAATATCATGTCATATGCGTATTAGTGCAATGGATCTTTTATTTTATGTCTACCAATGCTGACCGGTTCCATTGCACCAATTGTCACAATTTTATTCACCATGTCATTTAAGCCTTCTGTCACAATGAGAAATAAGAACGGGGACAGAGGGTCCCCTTGGTGTAGCCCTCTCTCCAACTTGAATTCCCCAAAAGGATTTTCGTTTACCAAGACCGTCGTACTTGCAGTTGATACACATTCAATTATCCAGACTCTCCATCGGGTTGGAAAGTTCACTGTTTCCATCATGTTGTCTAAAAAGGACCATTCCACCGAAATTAATTTTAGTTTATCTCCAATATAGTTTTCACACTTTTAATAAGATACATATATATATATATATATTGATGTGGGCAAAAATATTTCACACTCGGGTTTCAACCATCTCTACTTGATTCGATCTGAAGTCATTACGTTGAATCTGCAAAAGCCACATCGGGAGAGGGCTCCATTCAGGATGAGCATCAAAGATGATTCATATCTGTCGTAGTGATATATGGAGAAGAAGCAATATAATGAATGAGTATTATAGTGAAAATGGAGTTCTTGTATCATACCTTATAAAGATGAGTTGTTTATATAGATTCCATACTTGAGGTCTTTAGAGTCATTTTAGGTGTAATTAGGGCACCCTTGATGTTGGGCATCAAATGGGATTTTTATTTGAGTTTAAGCACTTGCGAATATTTCTTCATTAGAACTTAACTATGTTCTGGAGTTGGCCGAACCCTGCTCTATTTCGGAGTTGATCCACGTTTAATCGTTAGTATTGTGATGTGGGTTGGACTTTAGCCCAATATGGTCTATTTTGAACTAACCCACATCACAATATATATATGACTCATTAATATATATATATATATATTTTTTTTTTTTACGGGAAAAAAATAACAATTATATTACTGCGAAATTGGCACAAGCCTTACATCATCCATAAGTGCACGATTACAACATGATGGGCTATCTCCCATCCAAATATCCTCCCACTTTTCCTCAACTCCCTCGCATATGGGCTAAAACATGTGCAACCGAGTTGGCGTCTCTACCAACAGCGTTGAAATTGGAGAACTCAAAATTTCTGACCATTCCTCTTATATCTTCCACAATTAGCTCCACGTATGGTTCAGCATTCACTTCCTGTCTGAGGGATTTAACAAGGATTTCAGAGTCTGTTTCCACAAGGAAATCATGAAAACCTGCTTCAGACGTTCTTCTCAAGGCAAAACGGAGGGCGAGAGCCTCCAAAACTGAACTGTTGCCTGCTGCCGATGTTCTCGATGTGCCGGCCATGATCACTTCTCCTCTATCATTTCTCAGTACCAAGCCAAATCCAACCTGGCCCTTACCAAAATCAGCGGCGTCGGTGTTGAGCTTCAAAATTCCAAGCGGTGGGGGCTTCCATGTTGATTTCTTACGTGTTTTGCCACTGATGTGTGTCCCGTTTCTGTTCTTATCTCTCAAGCTCTAGGACAGGTGGAATGATTTATGTACTATCTCTCATGGATCCGCATGAAGAGATTCGAAGTAGAGCCCATTTCTAGCCTTCCAGATGTGCCAAGCAATGATGGCAAAGAGGGAGCTTCCTTCACGGGGTAAGTTGTCGATCATGTATGCGCATAACTCTCTAAAAGGTTGGGTGTTATTATGGGTTGTTATCCGGATTGGACTCTGGCCCCATGTGTGTACAGCGGTATCACAACGAAGGAGAATATGGTTTGTAGATTCATCTTCGTTTCCGCACATAGTGCAGCAGGTATCCACGGGCAGTCCCCTTTTCTTAAGGTTCACTTTGGATGGGAGTGTATCCATACAAGCTCTCCAGATGAAGTGACAGACGGATGGGGGTATGTCAAGGTGCCAAATTTTCTTCCATACCCGGTTCGGTTGGCTTGAAGATGGGAGATCATTGGCACAAGTCGACAGCTTCTTGACCGCAATAAAGTATGCTGATTTAACAGTGAATTTTCCATCTTTTGATCCGCTCCAAACGGGTTTGTTCGGGGGGAGTCTGCAACTAAGGAGGGTTCTCAAGATGGCTGCGACATCGTCTTTAGTGAAGTTTTCTTTTAACTTTTCCAGCTTCCAGGTCTGAGTTTCAAAGACAATAAAGGCCGAGACCCGTTGGTTGTGATCAAGGCGCTGGGGATATGGTTCAGGTTTCCTACAATCATGGGTTCCAATCCATTTATCACTGAAGCTATCAATTCTTTCCCCGTTTCCAACTCTCCATGCAAGGCCCTCTTCAACAATCGGTCGGGCTTTTAATAGACTCCTCTAGAGATAGCTTGGTTGATGTCCCACTTGAGCCTTGTCAATTGTAGTTCTCGGGAAGTAGCGGGCTTTTAGAACTTTCGAGATAATGGTCTCCGAGTTGTGCATAATTCTCTAGTACTGTCGTGCCACCATTGCAAGATTGAAAAAGAACATTTCTCGAAAGCCTAATCCGCCATATTCCTTCGATCTCGAAACTTTCGCCCAACTAGCCCAATGAATTTTCTTCTTTTCACCATTCGTACCCCAATAAAAACGAGCAGTTGTTGTCTCAATATCCTCGCATAGTGATTTTGGGAAGACAAAGCAACTCATGGCAAATGTGGGAATGGCTTGGATAACACTCTTGAGAAGGATTTCTCTCCCAGCCTTTGATAGAGCTTTTTCTTTCCATCCTTTTAGTCTCTGGAGCACCCGATCATAGATTACTTGGAATACTTATCTCTTTGACCTTCCAATGAGGGTAGGGAGGCCTAAGTATTTTGAGTAGCTGCCTACTGTTCGAGCTCCCAGTTGGTGTCCCATTCTGTCCTTTGTTTCCACTGCTACACATTTACTTGCAAAAATTTCAGATTTTTCCAAGTTAATTCGTTGACCTGATGTAGCCTCATATGTTGCAATGATCTCCTTTATCTTGGTTACCTCATTCTGATTTTCTCGAAAGAAGAGTATACTGTCGTCGGCAAAAAATAGGTGTGAGATCGGTGGGGCGTGACGGGCCACTTTGATGCCAGTGATCTCACCTCTATTTTCCACCTGCTGGATAAGTTTTGAAAAACCCTCTGCACATAAAATAAAAACATAAGGAGATATGGGGTCTCCCTGTCGGAGACCTCGATGAGGGAGAAAAGTATCTGTGGGTTTACCATTGACCAAAATAGAGTATGAGACCGAGGTAACACATCGCATAATCAAATTTACCCAACTTTCACAAAAGCCCAATTTCAAACACATAAACTTAAGGAAGTTCCAGTCAACTCTATCATATGCTTTGCTCATGTCCAATTTCAAAGCTAACCACCATTTTTCTTTTTGTGCATGTAGTGGAAAGTCTCAAAAGCAATCATGGCATTATCATTGATCAACCGGTTTGGGATAAAGGCACTCTGAGTAGGTGATATTATAGTTTCAAGCAAGAGTTTCAGCCGATTTGCAATAACTTTTGTAATGACCCGAAAAATGACATTACACAAGCTAATAGGTCTAAAATCTTTGGGTGACTCAGGGGACTTGACTTTTGGGATGAGAGTAATATAGGTATGGTTGAGGGGGATGGGATCAGCATTGTTATTTAAAATATCCATACAAGAAGCAGTAAAGGAGGATCCAACAATATTCCAAAATTTTTGAAAGAAAAGAGGAGGCATACCGTCAGGGCCCGGGGACTTTGTAGGGTGCATCTGTTTGAGAGCTTTCTTGATTTCCCCTGCTGTGTATGGTTGGGTCAGGATCTCGTTCATTTCACCTGTGACTCTAGACTCGACGGACTTGATGACTCGGTGGACATTACTAGGGTCTTCTGGGGTGAAGAGATTAATGTAGAATTCTTGGAGCAGTGAACTGACCTCCTTTTCATTCTTTGTCCAGGTGCCATTTCTCTTTTTTAGCTTGTGGATAGTGTTCTTCTCTCGTCTTTGGGAAGCTCTCCTATGGAAAAAAGCGGTGTTTTTATCTCCATCCCGTATCCAAAACACCTTTGATCTTTGAAACCAGAACGTCTCCTCCACCTTCAATAGTTCATCTAGATAGCTAGCGAGTTGTTTCAAAGCCTGGATGTTCTCTTCAGTTTGTGGTTGATTTTGTAGAGTTTCCATTTTCTCCTTTGTCTCCTTTATTTTCTTCTGGGTATCTCCAAAAGTTTCCTGGCCCCAAGATTCTAAGAGTGTAGTGCAACTCGCCATTCTATCTGTAAAACTTCCACTGTGGTGGTTTCTATCCCATCCCTTCTGCACCACTTCTTGACACTGAGCGTGCTCTGCCCAAATCTTTTCAAACCTGAAGATTTTCCTTGCTCTTTTGCTCTCATTCGATTCTACACCCTTTGCCTCCTGACTGAAGTCAATAGAAATAGGGGAGTGGTCGGATCGGTATCTGAGTTTGTGTTGGACTGAGCGGTGTTTGAATTTTTGCCTCCAGCTCGGGTTAGTGAAAGCCATATCGAGCCTAATTTGGATGTTGTTCTCTCTGCTTCTGCCATTAGTCCATGTGAACTGATTTCCTTTGCATCCAAGGTCCTGTAATTCCAGGTTGTTTACAGTTTGTTTGAACTCTTCTATTGAGGATGTACGTCGATATTGTCCCCTCCTCTTCTCTGTGGACCACATGAACTCGTTAAAGTCTCCGAAACAGAGCCATGGGGTATTTGCGTCCGGTACTAGACGGTTGAGGAGCTGCCACGTCTGGTGCTTTTTCCCCTGTTCTGGCCAGCCATATACTCCCGTGAGGTGCCATGGCTCACTGTTCTCATTCTCCACATCAACAGAGATACGGTTTTGTGAGAAGGATTTTAATGAGATGATGGTGTCTTCCTTCCATAATAGGCAAAGCCCTCCACTTCTAGAGTTCCCCGTTCCATTACACTCAACCGGGAAGCATCCTCGATAATGTAAATAACGCATGTTGATTTGCATCATTTGAGTATATAGCAATTTGGTTTCCATAAGGAAAACTATACTCGGATTTTCCTCATGTAGGAGCTTCTTGAGTGCTCGAATTATCGCTTGGTTCCCAAGCCCGCGACAATTCCATCCCAAAGCAATCATTGCGATCGGCGGGACTGCGTTGCAGTCACCGCCGTTTCTTCAGTGTTTTCCTCCATCTTGATCTTTTTCAGAGTTTGAGTGTCTATATCCATCTCATTCTCTTTTCTTTTCCTGGCTAGCTGGGGCACTCTCAATTTGTGGGTTTCAGGGTTATTGGTTGG
The DNA here is from genome assembly GCA_963675135.1 of Galeopsis tetrahit. NCBI lineage: Eukaryota > Viridiplantae > Streptophyta > Magnoliopsida > Lamiales > Lamiaceae > Galeopsis > Galeopsis tetrahit. The sequence goes on along the minus strand of OY776120.1, from coordinate 64,806,270 downwards.
GTTTCGTGATTTAAGGATTAGTTTTGGTTTGGGTTTAGGATGGGTCGCGCGGTTTATTTCTGGTTCAGAGTCATTGTTATTCTAGGTCAGAGTGTTTGAGTGCTTTGGGTTTGTGGGGTTACTTGGGAAGAGGGATGGGTTTAGTGGGGGCCTTTGAGGAGGGGGCTAATTATTTTTCCTACCAGATATTGTAGTGTCGGAGTTTTGGGTACTGGTGTCTTGGTGGGGGTTTTGGCTTTTCAGGTCGTTGGTGTAATGAGATGTGAGGGGTGGCGTGGTTTTTGGTGTTTGGGAACTAGCACATAATTTTGCCAGCTCTGTTGTAGGTGTGAGTGATAGTTGGTGGTGAGTGGGATTCATTTGTTTACTGTTTGATGGTGGGACAATGTGGGTAGGTGGTGGTTGGGTATAATAATGATGATCATTGGTGGGTGGGTTTTGCTTATATGGATATGTGGGTTGTCTTTCATTAAGGATAAGATTCTCCTCTCTCTTCTCACTATTTATCTCATCTCTTGTTGTTTCTTCCATATCCATCTCTTCATTTGTAGCTCTCCACATTTTTCCTTCTTCCTCTGTCACCTCCACCTTCCCAAAGTTCTTCCGAAGAGTTATCATTTTCTCATCTTCCTCTGGTTCAATGGTTCTTTTGTTTTGCTCCAAGTTTTCCTCTGTATTTATGTCTTCTCCGCTGTATATTTTCTTCCTGAACTCCTCAAACAAGCTTCGTCTCAACGACCATTTTTCCTGCTCCCTTGTTACTATTTCTGTTGTTATTGAGGCTTGCTTCTGTGGTGATGCTCGAAACCAATCTCCAAATGGGAGTTTGGACTCCTCTATGGCCTGTATTTCCTCCGAGCCCTCTTTTAAGTCACACTCGCGTTTCATATGTCCTAACGTTCCACAAATGTAGCAAAATGATGGAAGGCGTTCATACTTAAATGGTGCCCAAACAGGCTCGCCTGTCGCCTGTTCAATGGTAATGCCTATTTTCAATGGTTCTGCAATTTCAATCTGAACTCTTACTCTAACACTATTCCCTAGTCCTTTAATGGATATCTTATCCACATTGATAACTTTACCACAGTGTTCCCCAATTTTTCTAACACAATTTTCCGATCGCATTTCCATTGGGAGGTCATAGATTCTGACCCACAGTGTCACTGTTTCAAAGCTGACCTTAGACGATTGTTCTCCTCTTCCAAGCTCCTTTAACATCAGTAAGTTCTTTTCAAAGTGCCATGGTTCCCGGGATATAATATCCTCCAAATCATTTCGTGCCCTAAATTGGAAGGAGAAAAGGTTGTTACCTATTTCTGTAGCTGTAAAGCCCATTCGAGGTTTCATAGCCTTCTTTATAGCTTCAAGAAATCCGAAAGCGTTGAAGGATTTGTTTGTTGGGACCTTGCCCATCAGACAGAGTGACGGTTCTATGCTTCTAGTCATTTCATACTCATCAAAAAATACCACGTCTCCTTTGTGGGTGCGGGGGACCCTGCTTCTAGATACCATTTTTTCGAAGACCCAAGACCACCGAGACACCTAAACTGACGACCCAAGAAAAAACAGGGGAGGGAGAAGCTAAGACCTGAGACCCTACGACACACTAAGGAAAAGAAAAAAACTACTACAAAGCCAGATCCAAGCCTACAATAATCCAAACGACACCTAAGGGTAAGCTGGGATGGGGGAAGCTAGCTATGGGGTTTATGAGGTGGGATTTTTTGTGGGTTGTCGGAAACAGGGTAAATTGGAAAAGGGCATTTGGAGCAGATATGTTAGGTAGATGTATAAAGTGGGTGGGAGAGGTTGCTAAGGTTGTGGGTTGACTGGATGCCACAAGGCTGTGGTTTGCTAATGGCGGACAAGACAAAGGCCGACGGCGGCTCGTATGGATACGAGAAAAAACCCTAAAGCTAGAGGGAGAAATTGCACCTTGTCCAATGGGCTATAATTTTTATATATGTATTATATGACTCATTAATATATACATATATATATTATTGATTAATACCCCATTCGTCCTAAGTTAAGTGTCACATTTACTATTTACATACTTTTTAAGGAATAATATTTTATTTTTTTGGTCAAGCAAAAAGCTTTATATTAAGAAGCACAAAGTGAAGCAAAATTAAATTACAAGAAAGGAATAGTATTATTTAATGAATAATGGGGTATTGAGGTAGAGAGAGATAAAGATAAAAGGTAGAGAGAATCAGAAAAGAGAAATAATAGAGAAAGATAAAAAATAAAAAATGTAGGAAAAATAAAAAAGATAGTGGAATGTGACCAAAAAAAAAATTCATTACTTAGTTTGGGATATAAGGACTAGGGAGTATATATTTTTATTAATATCATTAATATATGCATATAATGTGTCATTAATGGCAAATACTTATATGTACCAGTTATATACATGTAACTGACTATTTACACTCTTTTTTTAATAAGTCCACACTCACTTCTTTTAGGCACTTATGTGTACAAGCTACATATATGTAACTAAATTCAATTTTTTATTATTAGCTATTTACCTTATTTTTTATTAATTTCACCCCCAATTTTTTTTAAAGAAAAATACATGTAAAATACTATATTACCATTTTATCAATTAAATTAAAATACAACTCATTAAAATTAAAATTATACACCGACTATCGTGTCACCAATGAATCACCACAAAGTCAAATATTATTCTATTTTTTTAACTTTCAAAAAATAAATATAAAAACATAACAAATATAAAAAAAATATGAAACTCAAAAATAAAATTATTAAATAAAATTTTCAATTTTTTTTTTTCAAAAAATGACCAAAATTTAGGAATAAAATACAAAAAATAAGCGAAAAAAAAAAAGATAAACTAAAAAAATTCAATTTTTTTTTTCTAATTTGGGTATAAATGTATGAATATGAAATGCTCACTTTCTAGTTTTAATCTGATTTATAATAATTAAGATTATTTTGTTATTTTTTCATTATTTCTACAATGATATCTAGTTTGTTACAAGTTTTTTAAAGTTGTAGATTGTTTTTTAAAACTAATTAATAACATAATCTAATTGAAAAATAAAATTTATATTTAGAAACTTAAATGAGTGGAGAATTGGGGAAGAAACGAGCATAATATTGCATCAGCTTTATTATTTTCTTTGTGGTCATCGTCGTGTTGATGCATTCATATGTTTATTGAGTGTCAACGTATCTATTAATTGAATTGTGTGTTCAGTGTGATTCATTCTCACTTTTGTTCTTCTTACTAGTTACTTAATATCAATATTTTAATATTGATGTATTAATTTGCATGGTATGCCTTAAATTATGAATGTGTTAAGTTATGTATTTTTTATTAAATATAATATTCCGTATTAGTTTAAATACGATATAGTATTAGTACGCCTATGTTATAGTACTAGTTAATATATTGTATAGTACTAGAGATTAATGTGGGTATAAAAATATTATTTAATATGTGAACTAATACTATACAATATGTGAACTAATATTATACTATATTTGAACTAGTATCATAGAGTATGTGAACTAATACTATACAATATGTGAATTAATACTGTACTATATTTGAACTAGTACCATAAAGTATGTGAACTCGAAACCAAAAACATTAGCCAATATATACTAGTATATGAACTAATACGTACAGTACTGCATATTAACTAATAATATACCATAATACTTATCAATTGTTATCATAACACTTATAAACTAAAAATTATTATTTATAAAAAACTAAAATAAAGTGATTAAAAAATGAAAGTTCGAATGAAAATAATAATTAAATAATGTAAAACGAAGTAAAATTTGTAAGGAATGAATTAAAATTTTGAAAGGATAAGATGAATATTATACACCAATTAATTAAAGTAAAATAATACCAATAGAATTGAACACTTGTAGTTAAAAGAGATGAGAGTTTTATTTTTTAAAACAAATTATTATTATACTATTTAATATTTAAAAAAAACAATTAATATTATTTTTTATTTTTTTTAATTAGACTTTAAAATTTTAGAATAATTATTTGTGTCATAAAAAGAAAGTACGCGAAAAAAATATCATTTGAAACACAAATGATAAATAGGAAGAAAAATAAATTTAAAAAATAATATTAAAAAGAGAAATATAAATATCAATTGAAATAAAATAAAAAAATAAAATAAAATGTTAAAAAATTAATGGAGTATTATTTTTTAATTATAAAAAAAATAATTAATTGAAGTAAAATAAAGTCCCAAAAAATCTATGTGCTAAATTGATATAGTAAATGGGTCATGTGTTATTTGTAATGGGTTATTAGATTGTATATAATAAATTGGTCATTTGTTATTTGTAATGTGTTATTGGATTGGATATAGTAAATGAGTAGGTTATTGGATCCATTTACATGTATGTAACTGGTACACAAGAGTACAACCCGTCATTAATATATATCCAATATTATTCGTTATTGTCCATATCATATCATTAATGTATATCAAAGTATTATTAGTTATGTGTTATGAATAATATTTATTTGTATGAATGTCCATTACTTCCTCCTTAATACACACTATGTGTCCTTTGGTTGTTCATGTACCTACATTTATAGTGCACCTCTCATTTCATCTTCCCAAGCTTGTATTGGGACCTATAAATAGGGGTGCAAATGTTATAGTAATCACTTGAAGTTGAATCAAATATTTCTAAACTCCTTTTACATATTGTTCTCTTTTACATACAAAGTTATAAGTTTAAGTTGTTTCACAACACGTTATCAGCACGAGGCTCGTAAAACATTCCTGCCGACGAAATTCAGATAGTGACCAATTTCAGGTATTGTACAAAGTTATGTATTGAAATATTTAGAATATATTATCTAACAATATTTATTTATCACCTCTTATTTTATTACTATTTTGATGATCATTTGTTCTTGAAATTAATCAATCTCTTGTTTATTTGATAAGTTCCATCATGTCGAATTTAACAAAACTTGAATTTGTGGCTCTTGATATTACCGAAAAAAACTATTTGTCATGGATTCTTGATGCTGAAATTCATTTGGATGCCATGGGTCTTGGAGATTCCATAAAAGTGGCAAATCAAGCATCTAATCAAGATAAGACTAAAGCCATGATTTTCCTTCGCCACCATCTTGATGAAGGATTAAAAACTGAGTACCTCACTATGAAAGATCCACTTGAATTGTGGACGAATCTTAAAGAAAGGTATGATCACCAAAAAACAGTGATTTTGCCAAAGGCTCGTTATAATTGGTTGCATTTAAGATTGCAAGATTATAAATTAGTGAGTGAGTATAACTCAGCTATGTTCAGAATCACTTCTCAATTAAAATTATGTGGAGAAAATATTATTGATGATGATATTCTTGAAAAGACATTCTCTACATTTCATGCTTCTAATGTGCTTTTGCAACAACAATATCGTGAGAAGGGTTTTACTAAATATTCTGAACTAATTTCATGTCTTTTGGTGGCTGAGCAAAATAATGAGCTTTTGATGAAAAATCATGAATCTCGTCCAACTGGTTCTGCTCCACTCCCCGAAATGAATGTTGTCTCATTCTATAATAATCACGATTCCTATAACGATCGTGGAAGGGGACGTGGACGTGGACGTGGACGGGGTCGGGGACTTGGACGTGGACTTGGACGTGGCCGAGGACGTGGATTTGGCCGAGGCAGATTTCAAAATGATCATAATTCCCGTCAGAACTTTAAAGGCCCCCACAAAGGAAAACAATTTTTTGAATATCAAAGGAAAGAGAATGACTCACTTGATACAAAGCCCAAATACGACACTTGTCATCGATGTGGGGCGAATGGACATTGGTCTAGGACATGTCGCACGCCTAAGCATCTCATTAATCTATATCAAGAATCGATCAAGGGAAAAGAGAAAAAGGTTGAAACAAATTTTGTGAATAGTGAGTTCGATAATGAGATGTTTGGCATAACACAATTGGATGTTGCTGATTACCTTACCCACCCTGAAGGTGGAAATTAGATCGTTTTAATACTCAATCATAATTTCTTTTCAATAATCTATTATGTAATGTTTGTTTTTCTTATGTTATGCAATGTCTTAATATTTTTGTCCTTTATAATATGAGTGACTATTACATTTTCATTTACCTTTCTTATGTTATGCAATGTCTTAATATTTATGTCCTTTATAATATGAGTGACTATTACATTTTCATTTACCTTAAAAATAAAATAAAACAGTTAAATTTTAAATGTCTTACTATGTATTTCTTTTGTTTTTTTTATAAGAAATGGAAAATGGTATGGCAACATCAACTTTCAAGGAAGAAGATGGAGATCTATGTCTCGTGGATAGTGCTACTACGCACACTATATTCAACAATAAAAAATACTTCTCAAATATAAAATGGGGAGAAGCTAATGTAAATACAATATCCGGTTGTACAAAAATAATTGAAGGCTTTGGAAGAGCCACTATTCAATTACCCGGAGGGACAAAATTCATTATAAATGATGCCTTATTCTCTAGAAAGTCTCAAAGAAATTTATTGAGTTTTAAAGATATTCGTTTGAATGGATATCATCTTGAGACTACGAAAGAAGGCAATATTGAGTATCTTAATATTACTACAATTGTTGCAGGAAAGAAATGTATGGCGGAAAAGTTACCCGCTTTGTCCTCGGGTTTATATTGCACGAGCATAAGAACAATTGAAATTTATGCCGTAGTAAACCAAAAGGTTACTACGGAATTTAATGTTTGGCATGACCGGTTGGAACATCCCGGTTCCATAATGATGCGAAAAATTGTAGAAAATTCATGTAGGCATCCATTGAAAAATCGGAAAATACTACATCCCAATTATAGATGTTGTTAATTCATAAATGCCTTAACATTATCAACAACATCTTAATTTGACCTTCCGAGATTTTTTCTAAGTCTTTTCTGAAATGCTACATTAAATGTTGACCTAAATGTTGTCGCATTTCTGGCAGGATCTAGAAGCTTCTACAAGGATCTGGAACCTGGAAGATTCCAGAACATTGGAGAACATGCTAGAACAGCCTAGATGCATTTAGAACGACCTGGAGCATACAAGAAGGATCTAGAAAGATCATGGAAGTTGAGCTCCTAAAAAATAGGACCTCAATGTGGAAGCCTCTAGAATTCGCATACCACCTCTATAAATACCGATTGAAGGCTTCATAATTCAGTGTGTTCTATTCGAGCAATATCCTAGACCGAGCGTTCATCCCTGTTAGGAATTGTGGCCAATAGTTCTACATTTTAGATCATACGTTGTATACCACCCGTATGGCTGTGTGTCTTCTTATCTATTAAGAGTGTAATCATTAGATAGACTAGGCATTTCGACAGTGTATAATTTATACACTTAGTTCGTTTTCTAAACTTGGCACCTGCCTCGTTTATAGTTTCAGTTGTGAAGGTTACTATTGTAGCATTTCACACAACATTTGTACTTGAAGATAAGTATTGATTTACGCCATAAGGCAGACATAGATTTTTATTTATAAAATCTATGTTAAAAGTATTTCCATTGTGTCTCGTTTGTTTTTAGTGTTTCAAGTCTTCCGCTGTGTATCTTAATTTCTGATATTCTGTTAGAGTCAGTGTTGCACTATTTGTCTCAACATTCTGTGCAACATTTATCTACTTATACTTAAACACTTTTATACACCCCAGCACACTTTCAGTTGGTATCAGAGCTGATACCTGACGACACTAGGTTAGATCTTTGGTCAAGTGTGTTTTTAGTTTAGGTTAGCAATGGAAACACATCACATATCCACTGCACTTAGGCCACCCGTTTTAGATGGTTCGAATTATGCTTATTGGAAGCCTAAGATGTGTATGTACATCAAGTCAATTGATGAACGTGCTTGGAGGACTGTACTTACAGGCTGGGAAGCTCCAAAAAGACCAGCAGATGCAGATGGTGAAGTTCAACTCAAAAGAGAAGTTGATTGGACGGCTGATGAAATAACAACAGCAGGCTACAACTCTAAAGCTTTAAATGCTATTTTTACTTCTGTTGATGTTTCAATGTTTAAAATTATATCTAACTGTTCTACTTCTAAAGATGCATGGGACAGGTTGCAAGAGCATTGTGAGGGTTTAGACAGTGTTCGAAGGACTAAGCTTCGACTGTTGGGGACAAAGTTTGAGAATCTCCGAATGAAGGAAGATGAAACCATTTCATCCTACAATGAAAGGTTAAGTGAGATAATCAATGAATCACATTCTCTTGGTGACCCTATTTCTAATGTTAGAGTAGTTTATAAGATATTAAGATCTGTTCCTAAAAGATTTGATGCTAAAATTTGTGCTATTGAAGAGGCAAAAAATACAGATACATTAAGTCAAAATGAGTTAGTGAGTATTCTTAGAACATATGAAATAAACACTAATCAAGTTGATGAAAATGATGCTGATAAGAAAGTTGTGGTTTTTAAAGGGGAAACATCAAACATTTCTGAGATTCAACCTATCATTACTGAAGTTGATTCTGATGAAGAATTGCTTGATAAATGTCTCAAGGATCCTAACAACATTGCCTTACTTACTAAGCACTTTAATAAGTTCTTAAGAAATCTGTGAACAAATCTAGAAACATTCAGCCTAAGATTCAAATCAACACATCAACACCTCAACCAGAAAGGAGGAAAGGTCAATTCACACCAAGACTATCAAAGAGTGAAGGTAAACCAAGGTATGATCCTGAATTTCGAAAATCAGTTCAATGCAATGCTTGTTCTGGTTATGGCCATTATGCAAATGAATGTGCCAATACTAGACTTAAGCAAAAACTGAATTTTAGTGCTACCTTGAGTGATGATTCTGATGATGATCTTGATGAATTAAATCAGAATGAATATTCTAATTTTACCAGAATTGATTATAATGATTACTCAGATGATGATCTGGATGAAACAGATTCTGATGTTGTACCTGATGCTTCAACATCTACAACAACATCAGAACAGAGTCGCCCAGATTTGAACTGTTTTAATGGTTTAGTTGATGATGCAGGAAAAATGACTGATGACAATGAATACCAAAAGTTGTTATATGATTGGAAGAATCAGAAACTCACCCTTGATTCTCTGAATAAAAGGAATGAGGATCTGATAGACACAATCACCAAGCTAGAAGTTATTCTTACCAAAAGAGATCTGGAAATCTGTAACTTAAAGGAGAAACTGATAAATTCTACTTTATGTTTCAAGAAATATTCCAAGAGTGCTTCTGAGGTAAATAATGCTATAGCTACTGGTAAGTCTAACAATCACGGTTTATGCTATGATGGTACTACTGCTTCTATTTCTGATAAATTTAGAAAACCTGTGAAATTTGTTAAGGCAAATGTTGACACATCTGGTGCAACATCTGCAGAAACAGAGTCTCACAAGGTTAAAAGGAAGTATATCTGTCATTACTGTTTCAAAATTGGTCACATTCGTCCTTACTGTATAAAGTTGTTTGAAAAACAGAAAAACTTGAAAATGCTGCATAAGAAACTGTCACATCCTGGTAAACAGTTTTTGAAATCTGCATGGAAACCAAAAGCTACCTGTAATGTTGTTCATACCTCCCTAAAAGCATGTCTACCTGACTTATGGTACTTTGATAGTGGTTGTTCTAGACATATGACAAGTCGTATTGATTTCTTATCTGATTATGTGACCTTGAATAGTGGTAGTGTTACATATGGTGGAGGTTCTAAAGGAAAGATTGTTGGTAAAGGAACTTTGAATGTTGAAGGTTTTCCTAAGCTTAAAAATGTATTACATGTTGATGGCTTACTTGCAAATCTGATTAGCATTAGTCAACTTTGTGATGATAATTTGCATGTGAAATTTGATAAAGATTCATGTTATGTTCTTAATAAAGATGAAGTTTGTGTCATGACTGGTACTAGGTCAGCTGATAATTGCTATCTTATTGGAACAAATATGTGTAACTTGTCAAAACATGATGAAAATGTTCTATGGCATCAAAGATTAGGTCATGCAAATTACAGAGCAATGAAAAAGCTAATCAAAGCAGATGCAGTAAAAGGAATTCCAGAACTGAGGTTTCACAACACCACTGTATGTGGACCATGCCAAAAAGGTAAGCAGGTAAGAATGTCACACAAAATGCTGTCACATTGTACTACACATCGATGCTTTGAATTGCTGCACATGGATTTGATGGGTCATATGGAAACTGAAAGCATTGGAGGAAAGAGGTATTCCTTAGTTGTGGTAGATGATTTTTCTAGATATACCTGGGTAGAGTCTTTGAGAGACAAATTTGAAGCATTTGCTGCATTTAAAATTCTTTATAAGAGGTTCAAAAATGTGTTTAACTTGAAAGTTGGTCGTATTAGAACTGATCATGGTAGGGAATTTGAAAACAACATGTTTAGTGATTTTTGTGATAAAAAGGGTATCTTGCAAGAATATTCATCTCCTAAAACTCCACAACAAAATGGAATTGTTGAAAGAAAGAATAGAACTTTACAAGAAATGGCAAGAGTTATGCTTACATCCAAATGTCTTGCTAAGAAATTTTGGGGAGAAGCAATGAATACTGCATGTCATATTATAAATAGGGTTTTTATTCGTTCTGGAACTAGTCAAACACCTTATGAGATTTTGAACAACAGAAAACCTAATGTGAAATATTTTCATGTATTTGGTTGTGTGTGTTATATTTTGAATGATAGGGATCAACTTCATAAGTTTGATTCTAAAAGTGATAAAGGTTTCTTTTTAGGCTATTCTAGAAATAGTAAAGCTTATAGAGTTTATAACCTTAGAACTAACACTGTTCAAGAATCTGTTAATGTTGTGTTTGATGATGATAAAGGTCTTACAGATGACAAAGATGAAGAAGATGTATCACAGGTTACTGACACTTCTGAGAATACACTGAAGTCTGAAAATGTTGCACCAAATGTTAACACATCTGGGTCAACATCTACAGAACAGTCAGCTGTAAATTCACAGAATGATCAGTACATTCCCAAAACGAATCCTTCTTCAAGAATAGGCAAAAGTCATCCTTCTGACCAGATCATAGGCGATGCTACAGTTGGAGTGCATACAAGAGGAAGAGTAAGATCAAACAAGGTAGATGTGGTAAGAACAATATGCATGTCTTCTATGTGTAATGTTGTAAATGTTGAATGCTATTTATCTGAAATTGAACCTAAGAGTGCTAAAGAAGCCTTAACTGATGAAAATTGGATTAATGTTATGCATGAAGAACTTGGTCAGTTTGAAAGAAATGAAGTGTGGACACTTGTTCCTAGACCTAGTCATACTAATGTCATTGGAACAAAGTGGATATTCAAGAATAAAACTGATGAATCTGGTAATATTGTTAGGAACAAGGCTAGGTTAGTAGCACAAGGTTACACCCAAGTTGAAGGAGTTGATTTTGATGAAACTTTTGCACCTGTTGCTAGGATAGAATCTATTAGATTACTGCTAGCTATTGCATGTTTTATTGATATTAAACTTCATCAAATGGATGTAAAGGCTGCATTTCTAAATGGCATATTAAATGAAGAAGCATATGTTGAACAACCTAAGGGATTTGAAGATCCACAGTATCCTGATCATGTATATAAACTTAAGAAAGCTTTGTATGGTCTTAAACAAGCTCCTAGAGCATGGTATGGTAGGCTTACTGACTTTCTTTTGGAATATGGATTTATTAGAGGAGAGGCAGATAGAACTTTGTTCATTAAGCACACTGAAGGAGATTTACTTATTGCTCAAATATATGTTGATGACATTGTGTTTGGTTCTACTTGTGATAAAATGTTGAGTAAATTTGTTGAGGCAATGACTGCAACATTTGAAATGAGTATGGTTGGAGACTTGAACTATTTTCTAGGTCTTCAAATCAAACAATGCAGTGATGGTATTTTCTTCTCCCAGAGTAAGTATGCTAAGAACTTGGTTAAAAGATTTGGTCTTGAGAATTCAAAACCAATGAAAACTCCTATGGGATCTTCTTTGAAACTTTGCAAAGACAGTGCTGGAACAGATGTTGATCCAACACTTTACAGATCCATGATAGGTAGTTTACTGTATTTAACCTCTAGTAGACCAGATATTATGTACAGTGTGTGTGTTTGTGCTAGGTACCAAGCTAATCCAAAGGAATCTCACCTGAATGCTGTGAAAAGGATTATCAAGTATGTTTCAGGTACAAGTGACCTTGGAATCTAGTATACTAAGGACACCAACAACATTTTGATTGGATATAGTGATGCTGATTGGGCTGGAGATATAGATGATAGAAAGAGTACGAGTGGAGGATGTTTCTACATGGGAAACAATCTTGTATCATGGCACAGCAAGAAGCAGAATTGTGTTTCACAATCTACTGCAGAATCTGAGTATATAGCTGCTGGAAGCTGCTGTACACAACTCTTGTGGCTGAGCAAGATGTTCCATGACTATGGTATTGAGAATGGTATACTTACAATCTTTTGTGATAATACTAGTGCCATTAACATTTCTAAGAATCCTGTACAACACTCACTCACAAAGCACATTAGCATAAGACATCACTTTATGAGAGATTTAGTAGAGAAGAACATTGTGAAGTTGGAGTATATACCTACTGAAAAACAAAATGCTGACATTTTCACTAAGGCATTAGACCATGAGAGATTCTCAATCTTGAGGAAATCTCTTAGCATGAGCACTATCTGAAAAATTCGGATGGATGTTGTCACAAATGCGTCAGCATTTGGGACAACATCATGGGTTGTAAAAAATTTATAAGTTGAATTTATTTCTTACTTAGTTAAATAATTCCTTTGTAAAATATCTACGAATCTAAGAACCTTGGAGTGCAAAAATAAACATGTCTTATGTTGGTCCTGAAAGGAGTATATAACAAGTGTATGGGGGGGGGATACACTTGTATGCAATTCTTTTCAACTTTGATCAAACCAGAGCTCAGCAAGGTTGTCTTGGACAACTCTGCTGAAGATGATTAACTCTTCTAAGATAGTCAACCTACTAAGTACTATTGAGTACTCAGTTGAATAACTATCTAGGGGAGTTATATGTGCGGAATAGTGGTTGGCCCTTTAAGTTTAGACTCCTTAAGTTTCTGAAATCACTCTGTCAATCCAAATCAGTCCAGTTAAGTTTCAGGGAACTTGTCCAAATCAGTTTTGCACAGTCTTTGAATATGTATCTTTTGAAAGATCAGTTTTGTATACAGTGTTGAATGAATGTAAGTACTTTGTAAGGTAAATCAACACAAGAGTTTATAGTGGTTCAGAGACTCAAGCTCCTACATCCACTTTCCCTGATTTAACAGGATAATTCCTTCACTCTTGGAATTAACTTGTTTTATAGTGCCAAGGTGCACTTGATCAATAACACCACTCCTTGGTGAATTGATCCCTAGGATGTCTAGAGTCCTAGTACCCTCTTCTCAACTCAGAACTGAACTGTTCTTCTCTCAACAGTCAGCTCCTACCACTTCTACTACTACAACCTTCTCACTTTCTCACTTGAAAGGGGTAAGGATTGAAGTAAGGTTCCAACTAATGAGATATCCTTTACAATGAAGATCAAGGTATAAGGATAGGATATCTCTCTAAGCTTGTGTATGGATATACAATTGGGATTAGCTTAGAAGAAGTGTTTGAAGACTAAGATAGTCTTTGATAACTTTGAAAGCACTGTGACTTGTAGGATAGTTGGATATTCTTGTCAAGGTTGAGGTGCTTCAATGGTCTTCACACTCCTTGTATTTATAGACAAAATGGAGATTTGCCCGTTGGAGAGGCAACCCCAAATTGCTATAAATGTCTTCCTTGAGTTCTTCAAACTGGAAGACAAATTCTTGATAGTGACAGGTCCTTATTTGGGTAATAAACGGCTTGTAAGACTTTGTCTTCTTTCTGCAGCACTTTTCCCAATGTTTGACTTCTTGTTAGGACTAGGACATGGCTTCTGAAGGTTGATCCAATGATAGGACAACATTCCTTATCAACTGGACAACTCTCCTTATCACTATCAGCAGTTTTGCTTTTCAGCAAGGTTGGCTTGCTCTTCTTCAGATGACTTGGCTCTTTCCCTTTCTTTCACTCCAAGTTGATCTTAGTATGTCTCAATGAAGTTCTTTAGGGTATGGTTGTCTCTAGCTTCTTCAGCATAGTTGACCTTCAACCTTTAAAGCATCTGTTCTGATTCAATCTTGCTGAGACAACTCTTCTGGACAACTCTCCTGATCAGCATACTTGGTCTTTTAGCATCAGAGCTTTTTCATATAGAGTTGACTACTCTGGACAACTCTCCTGATCATAATATTTGATTGATCTAGTCCTTTTGAGCTTTGCAATCTTATTCTGGACAACTCTCCTGATCAGCATACTTGGTCTTTTAGCATCAGAGCTTTTTCACATAGAGTTTGTTCCAGACTTTGAGCCTTGAGGGGACTTGATCTTGATCACTTTGAAGTCATAGGTTCCCCCTCACATTGTGCATCTAAACAACTAAGAGCTGCCTAACATATCAGCTTTTCATCTAGCCTTATGCTATGTGTTCTAACACATTTTGAACACAATCATCTTGACTTAGGCATGTCTCAGGGGGTTTTGGTATTTAATCAAAACATGTATCATTTTATTCCCAACAATTTCCCCCTTTTTGATGATGCCAAAACCTACACATTCTAAGCAAAAGTGACTTGTCTACACCTATTACATGTATCTTCAGAAGACATGACTAAGGTCAATATTCCTGAAAAGACAATGTGTTAGTGTATTCACTGTTTTTGTTGCAAATAGGTTTCAAGGATAGGCATAGAGAGATTTTTTGCAATAATGTATCTTGATTCAAAGGTGGTTCAACTATCATTCATATAATAATCATTACAGGCATGTTGATAGTTGAAGATAACTTATCAGAGCATGAATTCAAGATAACATTTCACTACAAATACATTCTAAACATAAGATCAGAGCAAAACAACTTCTTCAAGTATCAGAGCTAGTACAAAGTATTTCAGATATCAATGTAGAGCACATCAAATCTTGTATCAGAGCAATTTAAACCATATCAGAGCAAACACCATATCAGCAGGTTTGTCCAAAACTTCAGCAGATTTGACCACATAGCAAAAGATATCTTCAGATAACATAATTTTTCATCCAGAAAAAGTCAGAAGACTTAGCCATTCTTAGAGATCATCCTCAGGAGGTGGGTTCATCCCATATTGTGCCCACACTCTCTTCTTGAGTTCCATGGCTTCCTGGTTAGTTCCTTTGGGTCCAAGGGTCATCTTGTTCAGCTTCAGAATTTCTGTGAACTCCCTTAGGATCCTTGCTTGGTCAATCCATCCATCAAGCTTTGGAGGCATGTAGATGATAGGCTTGGGAGCATTGAGTTCAATTCTTGCAATGTCAGCAGCTGCAAGTAATTGTTGATACAACTCTCTGTAGTATTCCAGCATGAACTCAGTAAAGGCAGAGTTTGCATCTCCTCCATTCCATCTGTCAATGACATAATAGTCATAGACAAACTCCCTTTTAGCCTCTTCCCATGTATCATTTAGCTGAATTGGCACTCATTTATCCAAGTGTGGATATTTGGTGTCCATTGGGATTAGAAGCTGAGGCTTCATCTTGCTGTAGGTTGCTCTCCTTCTTCTTGGTTTCTGAAAGTTAGCTCTTCTCTTGTCTCTTGCTCTGTTAGCCTCTTCCATCAAATCCATTTTCTCCTGGGCCCTCATCATGGCCAGCTTCTGTTGTGTTTCAGGGTCTTTGCCATACCCTTCATGAAACAACTTTGATGGATCATGAGCTAGGACAGTAGTCTTCTTTTTAGGTTCAGGTCCAAATCCTTCAGCAAATAGTTCTTGAATGTCTTCAGTGGACTTGGGACCTTCAGCACTTTTGGCAGAATCAGAGGACTTGTCCTTTTCAGCAATTTTGGTCTCTTCAGCAGTTTTGGCCTTCTTTGATGTAGGCTCATCTTCATCAATTCTGAATTCAGGTGGAAGATCAAGACTATTAGGAAAGTCAGTGAAGGTTTCAACTTGCCTTTTGCCCTCTTGATCTTTCCTCTAGTTTGGACACCTTCATCACCTTTGTCCAAACCAGATACCTCACCACCTGGTCTCTGCTGTAGCCTTATTCTTTCTTCTTGAACTGAGGCCATAGGGTTCTTTAATGCAAGTGCTAATTGCTCTTCTTCATCCAATTCTTCCAAGTTTAGCACTGCAGGCTCTTTTCCTTTTCCTTCAGCAACTTTTTCTTTCCCTTTGACTGGGCTCCCAATCACCAAGGCACCTTTTGCTCTAGCTCTTTCCCTTTCCCCCTTTTTGGCAGCATCAAAACACTGGGGTTTTAGCTCACTCATAGTTGTGGCCATTAGGGATTGGGCCTGGTTCAGGGACTTCATCTCCTCCAACAGATATACATTTTCATCATGTATATTCTGCATCCTATCACTGCTCAAGCTAAGGAAAGCTAGAACAGGCTTCATCTTTTGTTGAACAACCTCCTCCAAGGTTGCTTTCAGGGATGCATCCAGTTGGGCTTTAAGAAGCTCAGTGAGGTTGGCCACTGCACCTTCAGCAATGTTGGCCAATACCTCTTGGGAAAATTTTCCAGAGGCTGCTTTCACCATAGCTAGCCTTTGCTCTTCAGCTCTTCTCTTTTGCAATGCAGTCTTCTTTCCAAGAGCTTGCTTGACAGTTAGCCTGAGAGCCTTGACATTGGCATTATGATTGTCTCTCAGCAACTTTTGCTCTTTCTTGACCTCCTCTGAGATGGCTTCCATGGTGGATTTGGCATTTTGTACTTCAGTGGAAATGGTTTGTAGGCCAGTTTCCACACCACTCATTCTTGCTTCCAGAGTTGGGAGCACAACATCTTCAGAGCCAGTGAGCCTCATTTCTACAGATGCTAGGGTCCTTCCTTGCTCATTCAATGCTCCTGAAGTTTCAGCATGAGCAGTTTGAACTTGATGAGCCAAGAAATCCAGCTTTTCTGATTGCATTCCAAGTAAGGCTTGAGCTGAGCCTGAATCTACTTGGATAGGTGCATCTGTTAAGAACTCATCTGCAAAAATTTGGTCAAGATAAATACCTGCAACAGTAGACAGATCAAACAAGTTAGGAAATAGACACTCATCACCCTCAATTTCTTTTATATAAGACTCTGATACATCAGCAGCCTTCTTCTCATTTTCAACTCTTTCTTTTCTCCCTTCTTTAATAGTTTCCTCACTTAAAGGAACAGGCCTCCTCTCATCAAGGGATTCCTGAAGTTCAGATTTGACTTCAAGAATAGCCTGCCCTTCCTCACTTATATCACCCTCATTTGGTGGTACACTCACTATTCTAGTGATCACCACATCTCTCTCATCTACTACTCCCTCTGATTTTTCCACTAATTTCTCCTTTTCAACTCCTTCTCCTAATCCTGCAACATCTCCACCTTCAACAAGGTTCAAAGATGGCAGTTGTGGGGAGATCACAGTGCTTATTTCAACAGCCACTGAGTCATCCTGAATGATTAAGGGCTGATCAGTGTCCAACTCTTCTGACACTGAATAGGCCTTAATCAAACCAGCCTCTAGCATAGGAACCTCAACATCTTTAGGCTGTGCCTTGGGTTCAGAAGAACCTTCATTGGCAGATGTGTCTTTGGTTGTGTTACCACCCTTGGTCAACACCTCTGAAGATACAGAGCCTTTCCTATGATAGGTTTTAGGAGGGTTTGAAAGTCTGTCTGCTATAGAAGACTTGGGTTGAGAAGGTTCAGGGAGGTTGGCTTGAGGGGTTTCAGGAGGGTTGGGGTTTGAAGGATTTGAGGGATCATCAGGGAAATCATCATCATTTGAGCTACTGTCAGGGTGTTTGATTCCCTTAGCTTTCCTTTCTTTCTCCTCCTCAATTTTATCAGCTACTAGCTTTGCAAAACTTTCCTCATCAATGAGGAATCTTGTTTTTTAAACTCCAGCAAAGTTTAGCAATCTGTTCTCCTCTATTTGCCACCAGTTTGCACCCTTATCTTGGATGACTTGTGATATCTCCATCATAGATTTGTCTTTTACATCAACAAGCATCCTTAGATTATGAAATGTCTTCTGAATTCTTGGAAATTCAGCAAGTTGTGGATACAAATTGTCCACAGTAGCTTTTGCTCCTCATCTGAGCATACTTTCATAAGTATACTCCTCCTCATCTCCACTTGAATGGGGACTTTGGGTTATAGGGGAGT
Source organism: Galeopsis tetrahit (assembly GCA_963675135.1). Taxonomy (NCBI): domain Eukaryota; kingdom Viridiplantae; phylum Streptophyta; class Magnoliopsida; order Lamiales; family Lamiaceae; genus Galeopsis; species Galeopsis tetrahit. The sequence continues at coordinate 64,787,987 of OY776120.1, read as the reverse complement.
TGGCTCTGGGTTCTCCTAGAGTGGCTTCAGGGAGGTTTATATCAGGGATGTTGGCTTCAGAAGGGTTTGGTGCAGTAGAAGGTGCTTCAGTTGCTTTTGAGAGCAATGGGTCTGAAGGGGCTTTACTCAGGGGGGTTGGCTCATTGAGTGCATGTTCTAAGAGCTTTGAATAATTGAGCATGGATGAGTCAAGGGGAGACAGGAGTCTTGTCTCATCTACTGCTAAATCTGCAAGCACATCAATGCCACTTCTTTGCACACTCCCTTCTGGAGAGTATCTCTTAGTGAGATCTACAGGAGTAATGGGTTGGTTGGAAGGGGTAACATGGGTTTCAGGGGAGTTGGGCTCAGGATTCTGAAGCTCAGGGATGTTGGCCTCTAAAGGTTGACCTTCAGGGATCTTGGATTCTGGAGTTCCAGAACCAGATGAGTTGGTCCTTGACCTAGATTTGGTCCTGCTTTCAGCTCTGCTCTCTCTTAGAGCCAATTGTAGTGACCTTTCTTCCTGCAGCTCCAACACCTTTTCAGTAGGCTTGGCCCTTCTCTTGCTGACCCTACTGCTCCCACTTCCTTCCCCTTCCTTCTCAGGGACAACTTCCCTGATCCTCTTGTCTCCTTTCTTCTTCTGCCTTGTCTCATTATACTTCAACCTCAACTCTTCTGAGTGGTCAGAAGGCACACTTACTCCCTCTTCTGCCACTTCATCAACTTCAGCTGATGCTCCTGAGGCTTCTCCTGAAGATAATTGAGACATTTTCCTTGTCTTGATAGCCCTGGCCTTTGTTCTCTTCTTCATCTTAGGCTTTTCTTCAACCTGTTCTTCAGCAGGTTTGGCCATAAGCATCCTCCTTTGCTCAGTTTTCTTGCTGAGCTTCCTGAACAGGATCTTTTGGGCTGGAAGGGGCTTTGCAAATGTTTGCATCTGAGAGTAATGGGAGAATCTCTCAATTAACAAGCTTGCCCTGGTGCAATACTTGAGTTTCCCTTCTAGCACAACTTTGTTGTGAGCTTTCACTTTGAATTTAGCCTTTTCCTTCATCATTTCAGACATGATGAAGGTTCTCCAATCGAATTTGATGCCTTTATCACTAGCATCAATCACAGCAGCCATGATTCTGATTCTTGGATGGCTGACCTGCTCCAAGCTTCCAGTGTTGCTCAAGAGACTCTTGGCAACTACCTCAAAGAGGTTGAGAAATTTTGGCTTGAGAGTCTTCTTGTTTTGTGTTGAAGAAATGGGGCCTGGAACCAATAGCCATTCTTGAGCTATTTCATCTTCATGGCCAGTACCATAAACTTCTGGATTCCTTCCCTCATTAGGCAATCCAAAGGCTCCTTCAATATCTTTTGAAGAGAATTTCACTCTATGAAATCTCTCTTCTTCCTCTCCTTCTGCAGTATATGACAACCTTGTGGAAACTTCACCATCTGCAGGTTGACCTCTCCACTTGAGAAAGACAAAGAATTCAGCCATGTAACCTTCCAAGCATGAACTTGGTCTTTCTTCCATGAACCGTTGCAAACCAGCTCTTCTCAGCCATCTTAGAGTTGGCTTGATCTCAGGATCCTCACTCTCAAAGGATACTATGGGCTCAAAATGAAGGTTGTTTTTGTTGCTCAGGTAGCCAAAATCAAGGTCTAGAGCCTTGTTGGAGAAATCAATGAGCATCTCTGGTCTAACTTTGGGGGCCATTGAAAGTTACAGAGAAAAGTTTGATGGAGATTGAGAGAGTTTGAAGAAATTTAGAGCTAGGGTTTCGAATACTTGGGGAAGAAGTGTTTGAGAGGGATCTTAAGGTTTGAGAATATTCTAAAAAGAATGTTTGTCAATGAGTTGGTGAAGTCTTGATGCAATTCAAAGGTGAACAAAAATGGAAATCCAAAATGAACGACTAGGATTGATTTCAGGGGAGTTGGCCAGTTTTGATCCAATGGTAAAAAACCAATGTAACAGTGAAAGAACTGTTTTATTCAAAACGTGGGTGGTTTTTAATGTTTGTTTAAGGCTGGGGGTTTTTCGAGATAGATCATGTCCCAAAAGGTTTAATGCAAACAAGAGTTAAATCTTGGCATTTAATGCATGGAAAGTGACCTTTTGGGTGGGAGACAAATTAAATCCCAGAAAGGTGAAAACTGTATTTCAATGGGACAGATTTCGAAATAGGCATTGATCACCAAAAATAGGTGCTTATCATGCCAAGATTTGGTTTGATAGTCAAGACAACTTATCTGACCCTACATGGACAAGTGTCCTGAAAAGCTGTGGACAAGTGTCCTGAATTTCAAGGGACAAGTGTCATGAAGAAGTAAGGTCATCTTTTCTGAATTTCAGTAGACTTAACCAAGTCTGCTGAAGTTTGAGTTTATATCCCCCTTAATGAATGAACTTCTTTGGACTCATTTGTCCAACTTCCCTGGATCAAGAAGTCCCAACTCTGCTGATAATTCCAGGAACCTTGCCTCTGCAAGTGGCTTAGTTAGTATATCAGCTTTTTGATGATCTGTGTGGATCTTTACTAACTTAATATCCTTCTTCTCCACATGATCTCTAATGAAGTGATGCTTGATATCCACATGTTTGCATCTTGTGTGCAAGACAGGATTTTCTGATATAGCAATGGCACTATTGTTATCACAGAATATTGGCACTTCAGTAGAGTTGACTTTGTAGTCTCTGAGTTGTTGTCTCAGCCAAAGGATTTGAGCACAACAACTTCCAGCAGCAACATATTTAGCTTCAGTGGTGGAGGTAGCCACTGTGTTTTGCTTCTTGGAAAACCAAGATATGAGTTTGTTGCCTAAGAATTGACAAGTTCCTGAAGTGGATTTTCTGTCAATTCTGCATCCTCCATAATCAGCATCTGAGTAGCCAGTTAACTCAATATTGTCATCAGCAGGGTACCAAAGGCCTAGATTTTCAGTGCCTTTGAGATACCTCAAGATCCTCTTTGCAGCCTCAAGATGGCTTTTCTTAGGATTTGCTTGAAACCTTGCACATACACCTACTGCAAAGGTGATGTCAGGCCTGTTGGCAGTGAGATAGAGGAGTGAACCAATGATTCCTCTGTACTCAGTGGAGTTGGTTGGAACACCACTTTCATCAGGATCCATCTTCCAATTAGTATTCATTGGGATCCTCACTGGCTTGCTTGATGTACACCCAAATTTCTTGATCATCTCTCTGGTGTACTTAGCTTGGTTGATGAAGATTCCTTCTTTTGATTGCTTGACTTGTAGACCCAAAAAGAAGTTCATCAACCCCATCATGGACATCTCAAACTTGCTTTGCATGAGCTTGGAGAACTTTTCACACAGCTTCTCATTAGGGGATCCAAAAATTATGTCATCTACATAAATTTGGACAAGCAAGATGTCCTCTCCTTCAGAGATTCTGAAGAGAGTTCTGTCCACAGTTCCCTTGGTGAATCCATGATCCAATAGGAACTGTGACAATGTATCATACCAAGCCCTGGGGGCCTGTTTGAGTCCATATAGAGCCTTCTTCAGCCTGTATACTTGGTTTCCAATCTCAAAACCTGGTGGTTGCTCCACATAGACCTCTTCTTTCAAGACTCCATTCAGAAAGGCACTCTTGACATCCATTTGGTACACTTTGAACCTCTTGTGGGCTGCATAGGCTAGGAAAAGCCTTATTGCTTCTAGCCTTGCCACAGGTGCAAAGGTTTCATCATAGTCAATGCCTTCATGCTGGCAGTAACCTTTTGCCACTAGTCTTGCTTTGTTTCTGACAATCACATTATTTTCATTCTTTTTGTTCTTGAACACCCACTTGGTTCCAATAACATCTTGATGTGAAGGTCTATCAACCAGCTCCCATACTTCATTTCTGGTGAATTGTTTGAGCTCTTCCTGCATTGCTGTGATCCAATTGGCATCCTGAAGTGCTTCATCAATGTCTTTTGGTTCCTGTTCTGACAAGAAACAACAAAACATAGCACTTTCACCATGAAACTTTCTGGTTCTGACTCCTATACTTGGATCACCAAGTATCAGATTAGTAGGATGGTCATACAACCAAGTCCTTCTTTTTCTGATTCCTTCAGTAGAGTTGTCCTCTACTGAGGTTGAGTCATTTTGATCATAAAATTCAGGATAATTTAGTGCAGGATCTAATTCAGGATCATAATCAGGGGTGTTGTCCTCAATGTCAGGGACATTGGCATTTTCAACATTTTGAGTTCCCCCTTGATTATTTGACCCACTAACTACCTCAGCAGGAACTGTTTCTTCATTGGTAGTTGTTACCTGGATGTGAACTGGGATTGGCTCATTCAGTTCACCATTTCCATCAGTAGTATTTGTCTCAGGATAGTTGTCCAATGTGGTATGTTCAGGTAGATTGGCTTGGACAACATCTATGAATTCAGTGTCTTTGTCTTTTAGGCTCAATCTGGTTGTCCTCTGTGTGATTTCTTCAGGTTCCAAACTATCATTCCTGATCTTAAAGATAGATTCATCAAACACAACATGAGGTGTTTCTTCCACTATAAGGGTTTTCTTGTTGTAGACTCTGAAAGCTCTACTGATTTGAGAGTATCCAAGAAATACTCCCTCATCAGCTTTGCTGTCAAAAGCTTTCAACTGTTCTTTCCCATTATTGTGAATGAAACATTCGCAACCAAATACATGAAAGTATGACACTTTAGGCATTCTTCCTTTCCAGAGCTCATAGGGGGTTTTGCCTTGCCCCTTTGTAATCAAACATCTATTTATAGCTTCAGCCCAAAACCTCTTAGGTAAATTTGAATCAACAATTAAAGTTCTAGCAGCTTCTTTTAAGGTTCTATTCCTCCTTTCTGCAACTCCATTTTGCTGAGGTGTTCTAACTGCTGAGGTTTCATGAGCTATACCATTAGATGTGCAATACTCATTGATGTATGAGTTTATGAACTCAGTGCCTTTATCAGATCTTATCTTGATAATGCTAAGGTTTTTCTCATTTGACAGTCTCTTAAGAAGTTCAGGTAGTTTGACTTGTGTTTCCTTCTTATTAAGGAGAAATACTACCCAAGTGAACCTAGAGAAGTCATCTACTACCACCAATGTGTATTTTCTACCATTTATGCTTGAAGGGGTAATTGGTCCAAAGAGATCCATATGTAGAAGTTCAAGTACCCTTTCAGTAGAGATGACTGGTTTACCTTTGAATTAGGCTTTAATCTGTTTTCCCTCTTGACATGGCTTACACACATGTTCTTTTATGAAGATCTCATTAGGTAGTCCTTTAACTAATGCATTTCTAGCAAGTTTGTTCATTGATTTGAAGTTCAGATGGTTTAGCCTCTTATGCTATAACCAACTTTGTTCACTAGTACTTTTAGCAATGAAGCATGCAGCATCAGTAGACTTGTCCCAGTCTGCAAAATACACATTTCCCTTCCTAGTTCCAGTCAATAGGGTTTGTTGAGTTTTGTCCTTAATTAAACATTTTCCACTTGAGAACTCAACTTTAAAGTCTTTGTCACAGAATTGACTGATAGTTAGGAGATTATATTTGAGACCAGCTACATAAGATACATTGGTTACTTTGATGTTACCAATCATCAAAGTACCATAACCTTTTGTTGTTGCTTGTGAGCTGTCTCCAAAAGTAACATTTGGGCCTTCTTTTTCAATAAAATCAGTGAGGAGTTCCTTGTTTCCAGTCATGTGCCTTGAGCATCCACTGTCAAGGTACCATGCTGTCTTTTTGTTCATGCTCCTCTTCTTGTAGCCCATTGGTACCTGCAATTAGATAGGTTTAGGTACCCTTTGAGTTTTGGGTCCTGAGAGGTTAGCTGTACCTTTAGGAACCCAAACTTGCCTAATCACCCTGATTGATTCAAGGTGGCTAAGTTGTTTTCCTTGTGCATCAACATACACTGTCTTTCCCTTAAATGCCTTTGGGAAAGTATGTGTGAATGTGTTAACTCTGTAGGTTTCAGGGGAGTTGTCAACTCTCCTGAACTTATGAGTCCTTTGTGCAGCTTGATGAAATCTTTGAGGAAAGGCATTTTTATTATCCTTTGGCATGAAGGGTTTTGGTTGTCTCATTTTATTCTGCCTTTGAGGATAGTTTTCCTTAGGTCTATTCAGCTGAAGCTTTCTCAGTTGAGTTGGCCTAGGCTGATTATACCTTGGATAACTCCTCTGAACATTGTTCAGGAGAGTTGCCCTTCCATTGGGTCTACTCTGCTGACCAGCATTCCTCTTGTGTTCAGGAGCCTTGACCTTTTCCAAAGGTTTGGGTCTAGTCTCCTGAAGCACTAGAGTAGGCATTTCATTCATTTTGTCCTTTCCTTTGTTCAGTGGTTGAATTATTTCATTTTCAGCTTGTTGTTCCACTGATTTGACAAAGATTTTCTTACTGTTACTTGTAGAAGCAACACTGAGACAAGGTGAAGATTCAAATGGATCAAAACCTAATCCACTTCTTTGAGCCATAGGTCTTTGATAACTCTGAATTTCCTCTATTGCTCTAGAGGACTTGTTCAAAGCAGACATCTTTAGTTTCAGGCTCTCTTCACTTGATTTAAGAATATCATATTCATGTGAGAGATTTTCAAACTTGGCATTTAGAATTTTTAGTTCAAAATCTTTTCTTTTCTGAAAAAGTAGTTGATTGTCAATCTCCTTTTATTGGTCAACTATCCTGAGATTTGCTTCCTTAAGCTCTCTCAAGGCTTGTTGATATAACTCAGTAGATTTGACATCAACAGCTATCTCAGAGTTTTTGGTAAGTTCAATAGCCAATCTTTCATTTTTTCTCACACAGTTATCATGAAATTCTTGTAATCTAGTGAAATCTTCCATCAACTTCCCAAAGGAAAGTTTCAAGTTGACTTCACTAGTGTTCTGTGATAGAAATGATGGTGAGCTAGAAGTGGAGGATACCTCATCATCCTCAAGAGCCATGTTGCACACATCATCATCATCATCACTGTTTGAGAACAGTCCATCTGAAGAGTTGAAGCTTTCAGCACTATCAGATTCTTCACCAGCCATCATGGCTTTTCCATTGGTGAACTTTCTGTCTCTTTTAGCTTGTCTTTCTCTTCTTTCTTTAGAGCTTAGTTCAGGGCAGTCATACTGGAAATGCCCTTTCTTTTTGCAATTGTAGCACAGGTCTTCATCATCATCCTTCTTGGATTCATCTCTTCCTTTTGATGATGAGGGGTCAGTTCTACTGGACCTTCTCCTATCAGAGTACTTGTCCTCTGATCTTTTCTCTTCAGGCTTTTTGTCCTTGGCCTGATCTTCAGGGGAGTTGTATCTTCTCCTGAATTTGTTGTCTTGGTAGAATTTCTTGTATCTACCAAACCTTGTGTTCAGCTTGTCAAACCTTCTAGCCATCAAGGCTAGTTCTTCCTTCATTTCAGTCTTTGAGACTGACTTTGATGATCTGGGAGTGGGTTGCATTTCAGGTTCAGCAGCTTTGGCTTTGAATGCCACTCCCTTAGTAGGATTTGAAGGTTCCTCAACAGGTTTTCTTCTATTGAGGTCGAACTCATAGGCTTTGAGTTCTGAGAAGATTTGTTGCATGGGCATGGAGGAGAGATCTTTGGTGTTCTGCATCATCACAGCATAGACATCCCACTTTTGAGTGAGACTTCTCAAGATCTTTAGTCCAACTTCTCTCCTGGAGTAAACCTTGCCCAAAGAGTTGATCTCATTCATCACATCAGTGAATCTACCAGCAAACTTATCAATGGATTCATCAGCTTCCATTGTGAATTGCTCAAACTTTTGCACAGCAACTTGGAGCTTGTTCTCCTTGATCTTTTCTGTACCCTCACACATCTCAGCAAGAGTATCCCAGATTTCTTTGGCTGTGGTGCAATGGTAGACTCTTCCCATGACTGCATCTGGAATTGTTTGATAGAGGGTATTCATGGCAAGATAATTTAGATTATCTTTCCTCTTTTCATCAGCAGTGAAGTCATCCTCATTCTTGGGAATCAGTTCCCTTATATCTGCTCTTTGCTCATCTGTTACCCTGGGTTTAGTTTGAGTAAACACAAAAGGTCCTCTTGTGATTACTCTTAACATATCAGTATGAAGAGATGCAAGATGAGCTCTCATCCTAATTTTCCAGAAATCATAGTTGTCTATAGAGAACATGGGCAATTTATGATGTGAAATGTGATTGACTGGATTTGTGGCCATGTTGTCCAATCCTTGAACAGCAGGTGGAGGAACAGCATTGTTGTTGGCCATATCTCAAGAATAACAGGTAATATATTTCAGATAGAGATCAGTTCAGTGACCACACAAATATGTGAATTTTGAAAATCAAGATGGATTTTCAGAGGCAGTGGTCTTTGAACCCCTGCTCTGATACCACTTGTTGGTCCTGAAAGGAGTATATAACAAGTGTATGGGGGGGGGGAATACACTTGTATGCAATTCTTTTCAACTTTGATCAAACCAGAGCTCAGCAAGGTTGTCTTGGACAACTCTGCTGAAGATGATTAACTCTTCTAAGATAGTCAACCTACTAAGTACTATTGAGTACTCAGTTGAATAACTATCTAGGGGAGTTATATGTGCGGAATAGTGGTTGGCCCTTTAAGTTTAGACTCCTTAAGTTTCTGAAATCACTCTGTCAATCCAAATCAGTCCAGTTAAGTTTCAGGGAACTTGTCCAAATCAGTTTTGCACAGTCTTTGAATATGTATCTTTTGAAAGATCAGTTTTGTATACAGTGTTGAATGAATGTAAGTACTTTGTAAGGTAAATCAACACAAGAGTTTATAGTGGTTCAGAGACTCAAGCTCCTACATCCACTTTCCCTGATTTAACAGGATAATTCCTTCACTCTTGGAATTAACTTGTTTTATAGTGCCAAGGTGCACTTGATCAATAACACCACTCCTTGGTGAATTGATCCCTAGGATGTCTAGAGTCCTAGTACCCTCTTCTCAACTCAGAACTGAACTGTTCTTCTCTCAACAGTCAGCTCCTACCACTTCTACTACTACAACCTTCTCACTTTCTCACTTGAAAGGGGTAAGGATTGAAGTAAGGTTCCAACTAATGAGATATCCTTTACAATGAAGATCAAGGTATAAGGATAGGATATCTCTCTAAGCTTGTGTATGGATATACAATTGGGATTAGCTTAGAAGAAGTGTTTGAAGACTAAGATAGTCTTTGATAACTTTGAAAGCACTGTGACTTGTAGGATAGTTGGATATTCTTGTCAAGGTTGAGGTGCTTCAATGGTCTTCACACTCCTTGTATTTATAGACAAAATGGAGATTTGCCCGTTGGAGAGGCAGCCCCAAATTGCTATAAATGTCTTCCTTGAGTTCTTCAAACTGGAAGACAAATTCTTGATAGTGACATGTCCTTATTTGGGTAATAAACGGCTTGTAAGACTTTGTCTTCTTTCTGCAGCACTTTTCCCAATGTTTGACTTCTTGTTAGGACTAGGACATGGCTTCTGAAGGTTGATCCAATGATAGGACAACATTCCTTATCAACTGGACAACTCTCCTTATCACTATCAGCAGTTTTGCTTTTCAGCAAGGTTGGCTTGCTCTTCTTCAGATGACTTGGCTCTTTCCCTTTCTTTCACTCCAAGTTGATCTTAGTATGTCTCAATGAAGTTCTTTAGGGTATGGTTGTGTCTAGCTTCTTCAGCATAGTTGACCTTCAACCTTTGAAGCATCTGTTCTGATTCAATCTTGCTGAGACAACTCTTCTGGACAACTCTCCTGATCAGCATACTTGGTCTTTTAGCATCAGAGCTTTTTCACATAGAGTTGACTACTCTGGACAACTCTCCTGATCATAATATTTGATTGATCTTGTCCTTTTGAGCTTTGCAATCTTCTTCTGGACAACTCTCCTGATCAGCATACTTGGTCTTTTAGCATCAGAGCTTTTTCACATAGAGTTTGTTCCAGACTTTGAGCCTTGAGGGGACTTGATCTTGATCACTTTGAAGTCATAGGTTCCCCCTCACATTGTGCATCTAATCATCTAAGAGCTGCCTAACATATCAGCTTTTCATCTAGCCTTATGCTATGTGTTCTAACACATTTTGAACACAATCATCTTGACTTAGGCATGTCTCAGGGGGTTTTGGTATTTAATCAAAACATGTATCATTTTATTCCCAACATCTTACACCTCTCAAAAGCATAAAAATGAGAATGTTATTAGCATACTAAAAGATGTACCAAATCACTGAGTAACTATGGAGCACGGAGTTCACTACTACGATGCCTTCTTTTCAAAAGGTGATTCTTTGGTAAAAACATCAATATATTTGTAATCCATTAAGTAAGTATGGGGCACGGAGTTCGCTACTACGATGTACTCTACAGGAACAATGGATCAATACAAATTAGATGTTATAACACAAAAAGAAAAAATATGGTGCAACACAAATGAAGCAAATTCATGTAAAAACCGTGTTGAGGTGTTTGTAACAGTTTTGAGCACAACATTGCCTGATTCAAATTTATTTTTATAAGTTGTAATTATTTAATTATTTATTGAGATCTATTTTATTTATTTAATTTAAATACTAACCCACGTTTATTTTTTTCAAATTATGCTTGGACTTAGTAAATTATTCTAGAAATTTCTTAATTATTTAATTAATTAATAAAATTGATTTTATTGTGGCTAAAAATGTGGAGCACTATCTTTTTTTTTTCTAGAATTAATCGTGTTAATCTCCAACTACACATATTCTCCCTATAAAACTCAATTGATTGTGATTTATATTGCTAATTGCTGTTTGTCGAGCTTTGTTAAGTACACCTCTTGCAGATTTGTTCTTTTGGCCGTGTATCTCTCAAAGATTGTTTATACACTCCTCAAACCTACCTTGAAAATCCAACCGTTCCTTAAATGGCTGGAAACCAACCTCAATCCCACTCACAATCTCACTCTCACTCACACTCTGCTTCTGAAACTCCCGAACGAACTACCCAAAACTCTCTAGAAATTCTTGCTTCAATGGCCTCACAAAAATCCAACTCCTCAAATGCCGATTCCAATGTCTCTGCAAACCCATCAACAACCGCTCCCACTCCTCAAACTACTCCTCAAACCGTTCCACCAACAACCAACATCCCACAAGATTCGACCGTTGAACAGTTTACTAGGGCTGTCGAAGAAGTGTCTGAGACTCTTCGAGCTACTGGTCATCTGCTTGTTATGACATTCGGAGATATCACTGTGGATATCTCGAGTTATTTGGCCGATCAAACCGCTCAAATGGCTGCCGAAACAAAAAGCCCTAATCCTACTGTTCCTGTTTCAACGGAGGAACATGTCGAAACTGTTGCTGAAGGAGAAGCTACTGCTGCATCCGATTCTGAGGATGAAGAAATGGAGGACGCCCAAGCTTCTGACAGTGGTGCAAACTCCTCTCTCTCACCTTCTGATGAGTCTGCACCCATTCATTTCAAGAAGAATGTGCAGAAAGGGAAAAGACAGAGAAGCCTTGTTCAAAGAAGGAGATCATATCGAGTGTTCACTCGTGTGGATTACTCTGAATCCATGAGGAAGAAGAAGAAAGCTGGAACTGATGCTGGTGAACCCATTCAAGTGTTCACTGATTCTGATGAAGAAACTGAAGTTGCCACTGTTGCTGCAAAGAAGCCAAAGAAAGTTGTTGTTGAGAAACCAATAGAGAAGAAAGCTACTGCTAATCCCAAAGGTAAAGGGAAGGCCAAGATGATCCCTGAAGAAGAACCTGCTGAATCAGACTCTGATTCTGATTTCAATGTTTGCCTAAGAGACATGCAAGAGTCTCTTAAGAAGAATGCTGAGTCATTTGCTGCTGCAAAAGAGTCCATACCAGAACCTGATGATGGTGGAAGTGGAGACAGCTCATCTTCTGAGGCAAAGAGTTCATCTGCTGAAGCAAAGAGCTCATCCAAAAGCTCATCTGCACATGATGGAGACACTGATCCTGATGAGGAACTACCTTCTGAGGAAGAAAGTGAAGGTATCTCTGATCACTATAATTATGTTGAGAAAAGGTTAGAAATTTACTCTAAGAGGAAGCTGTTAATTGAGAAAATGATTAATGTGCCTGATTTTGATAGTAAGGGAATGATTAAGTTTTTAGAGGATAGAAATCTGTTGAATGCTGTTACATTTGGTGAAGCTTTTCTTACAAACTGGTCTTATAAGTTCTATGCCTGTATGAAGATAAGTTCTGGTAAAAGAAGTTCTAGGTCCTATGGTACTGTTAATTTTAGGGGGAGGGATGTGTCATTCACTCCAGAACTTATTAATGAGTTCTTGCACACTCCTAATGTTGATGAGGATGATGATCCAGATATGGATGTTGTGATTACTGCAATCACAGGGGGTAGAAAAACTAAGTGGACTAGGAAGATGCTAGCTAGACACTTAACCTCCTTACATTCTGTGCTGTATAAATTGATCATATACAATTGGATTCCCACTACCAACACCACTAAGATTACAAGAGACCAAGCCATTCTTATGTATAGGATTTCTATACTTAAGAAGTTCAATCTGGGACACACTATCTTTCACCATATGAGGAAGTTTACTGGGAAAACTACTGGGAAAGGAAATCTGCCCTATCTAGTCTTGATTTCAAATTATCTGAAGCACCATGGCTTCACTGCTAAGAAAACTGATGTTTTGAGGGGGAGAGTGCCACTGCTTGCTATTGCTCCTACCTTATTGATTGGGGACAGAATAATCGATCTGCCCATATTTGCTCCTGGTACTGATAGTCCACAGAGATCTTCCAGACCCTCTACTTCTGCTCAACCAGGCCCTTCCAGAACACATCAGAGAAATGCACCCCCAAATGTTGAGAACATTCGTGTCAACATTTCTGGTAATGTGTATCTTTCACAGGAATTCATCAAACTACAGCTCCAACACTTGCAGGAAACAATTGATGAGCTCCAGTTCCTGAAGGACATGTGGACCAATCTGCTTTCACCTATAACAGGGGGAGTACCACCACCATCAAACTCCAATATGGTGATTGAAGAGTTGAATGATGATGGAGTTCCTGCTGCTGCTGCTGGTGGTGAACCTGATGCTGCTGATGCTGGAGTAACTGATGTAGTTGCACATCTTGCATCTACTTACTTTGTGGATGAAGTTGATGATGATGCTGCTGAGATGGAGACCTTGTATGGTGATCTCCATTCATGAACAGGGACAAGCTACAAGACAAGGGGAGATCTGATTTCATAATGGCTGCTGTTTATGCCATTTATTCAGTTCAATTTCTGTAACTAATGTTTAAGTATTCTGAAATTCGGATACACTTGTTATTTATTTCTTAGATGTTAGGTTTTTTTTTTTTTTGTTGCAACTTGCTTAAATTATGGTTACATTTGATGATATTTTTTTACTGCCTTTGCTTAATATGTTTACAGATTATCATGTGTTTACTGCAGGTTGCTGAGTCTTTGTTTTGTTTGTTGTTTTTGTTCTGATTTTTGTTATTTTGTTTTGTTAGTGTCTTACTTAGATCTTAAGTTAATTCTTCCAGTTCAACTTATGATTTTAGTAAAGTTACTTATGTTGTGAATAAGTGTATTGTTTATACTTATTCTATTTTGGATAAAATTGTTTTGATCCTTTGGCACGGATCATTATAAGGTTACCCCTGATCTTCATTCGATTTGATCCAACGATTACAACAGGTATTGTCTTGACTAGTGCTTAGCAATGATGTCAACCTCAACTAAGTACATAAAACTGAGTATGTATAGAAATATATGTGCATCAGGTGTGTTGTAGTCGAAAGGTCAAATTGGGGGAGATTGTAGATGTTGTTAATTCATAAATGCCTTAACATTATCAACAACATCTTAATTTGACCTTCCGATATTTTTTCTAAGTCTTTTCTGAAATGCTACATTAAATGTTGACCTATATGTTGTCGCATTTCTGGCAGGATCTAGAAGCTTCTACAAGGATCTGGAACCTGGAAGATTCCAGAACATTGGAGAACATGCTAGAATAGCCTAGATGCATTTAGAACGACCTGGAGCATACAAGAAGGATCTAGAAAGATCATGGAAGTTGAGCTCCTAAAAAATAGGACCTCAATGTGGAAGCCTCTAGAATTCGCATACCACCTCTATAAATACCGATTGAAGGCTTCATAATTCAGTGTGTTCTATTCGAGCAATATCCTAGACTGAGCGTTCATCCCTGTTAGGAATTGTGGCCAATAGTTCTACATTTTAGATCATACGTTGTATACCACCCGTATGGCTGTGTGTTTTCTTATCTATTGAGAGTGTAATCATTAGATAGACTATGCATTTCGACAGTGTATAATTTATACACTTAGTTCGTTTTCTAAACTTGGCACCTGCCTCGTTTATAGTTTCAGTTGTGAAGGTTATTGTTGTAACATTTCACACAACATTTGTACTTGAAGATAAGTATTGATTTACGCCATAAGGCAGACATAGATTTTTATTTATAAAATCTATGTTAAAAGTATTTCCATTGTGTCTCGTTTGTTTTTAGTGTTTCAAGTCTTCCGCTGTGTATCTTAATTTCTGATATTCTGTTAGAGTCAGTGTTGCACTATTTGTCTCAACATTCTGTGCAACATTTATCTACTTATACTTAAACACTTTTATACACCCCAACACACTTTCACCAATGAATTTTCATGTGCTGCTTGTTCACAAGGGAAATTAATTGTAAGACCGTCACCAACTAAAGTTGAGCATGAAAATCTTATATTCTTGGAACGAATTCAAGGGGATATTTGTGGACCTATACATCCGCCAAGTGGACCATTTAGGTATTTTATGGTCTTGATTGATGCATCAACTAAGTGGTCACATGTATGCTTATTGTCATCTCGCAATTTGGCTTTTGCAAAATTATTGGGACAAATAATACGATTGCGAGCACAGTTTCCTGATAATGCAATTAAGACAATCCGTCTTGATAATGCTGGTGAATTTTCATCCCAGGCTTTCAATGATTATTGCTTATCAATTGGAATACATATTGAGCATCCAGTTGCTCATGTCCATACACAAAACGGTCTTGCTGAATCGCTTATAAAGTGTATTCAATTGATTGCCCGACCATTATTGATGAAATCTAAACTCCCCATTTCAGCTTGGGGTTATGCTATATTGCATGCGGCAGCACTTGTGCGCATTAGACCAACAAGTTATCATAGCATTTCCCCCGTACAAATGGTTCAAGGTCAGGAACCAAATATTTCCCATCTAAGAACTTTTGGATGTGCTGTATATGTACCGATTGCTCCACCACAACGTACAAAGATGGGTCCCCAAAGGAGAATGGGGATATATGTTGGGTACGAATCTCCGTCTATTATTAAATATTTAGAACCATTGACCGGAGATCTATTCACGGCAAGGTTTGCCGATTGTCATTTTGATGAGACAATTTTTCCAACATTAGGGGGGAAAGTAAGCAGCTGGCAAAGCATATTTCTTGGAATGAATTATCATTGAATTGCATGGATCCTCGTACAAAACAATGTGAACTTGAAGTTGAAAAGATAATTCATTTGCAAAAGATTGCGAATCAACTGCCAGACGCATTTACTGACCTTAAAAGAGTTACAAAATCTCATATTCCAGCTGCTAATGCTCCTAACAGAAATTGATGTCCCTGAAGGACCATCTTCCATTGCAAATGAATCTACGGCGCGCCTGAAGTGTGGTAGACCTCTCGGTTCTAAAGACAAAAATCCTCGAAAAAGAAAAGGAGCAAATGAGGATGGCCATAATGTGAACACTCCTGTTGAAAAATCTGACACACTACTTAAAGTCCCAGAAAATGATATTGAAGTCATTGATAAATTTCAGGCGCCTAAAAATGATGAAATATCGATCAATTATGTCAGAACAGGAGAAAGATGGAGTCGAAATGAAATCGACGTCGACGATATCTTTGCATATAATGTAGCGCTCAATATAATGGAAGATGATGAGGATCCTGAACCTACGTCTATTAATGAATGTAGGAAACGAGATGATTGGCCAATGTGGAAAGACGCAATAAGTGCAGAATTGCAATCTCTTATTAAACGAAAAGTTTTTGGACATGTTGTCCGTACACCTAATGGTATTAAACCCGTGGGGCATAAATGGGTATTCGTGCGAAAAAGAAATGAGAAAAATGAAATCGTGAGGTATAAAGCCCGGCTTGTCGCACAAGGTTTTACCCAAAGGCCAGGTGTTGATTATAAGGAGACTTACTCTCCTGTGGTGGATGCAATAACTTTTCGTTATTTAATAAGCCTGGCAGTGCAAGAAAAACTTGAAATGCGTCTAACAGATGTCGTTACAGCTTATTTGTACGGCTCATTAGAGAAAGATATTTACATGACAATCCCTGAGGGATTAAAGGTACCTTTAATGAAAAACGAGAATTCTCAAAACATATATTCAGTCAAGTTGAGCAAATCCTTATATGGATTAAAACAATCTGGTCGCATGTGGTATAATTGTTTGAGTGCATTCTTGATTAAGGAGGGGTATAACAATGATCCTATATGCCCTTGTGTTTTTATTAAAAGATCTGGATGTGAATATGTGATTATTGCTGTATATGTTGATGATTTGAATATCATTGGGACTCCTACAGAGTTATCAAAGGCCGTGGCTTCCCTCAAGAGGGAATTTGAAATGAAGGATCTTGGTAAAACAAAATTTTGTTTGGGTCTTCAAATTGAACACTTTGATAATGGGATTTTTGTGCATCAATCCACTTATGTTATGAAAGTGTTGAAACAGTTTTATATGGATAAAGCACATCCCTTAAGCACACCTATGGTTGTGCGGTCACTGAATGTAGCGAATGATCCATTTCGACCCCGCGAAGAAAATGAAGAATTGCTTGGTCAAGAAGTATCATATTTGAGTGCAATAGGTGCACTAATGTATCTTGCTAGCAACACAAGGCCTGATATATCATTTGCTGTTAATTTATTAGCAAGATATAGTTCTTCTCCAACTCGTAGGCATTGGAATTGTGTTAAACACGTTTTCCGAAACCTTAGAGAAACAATGGATATGGGCTTATATTTTTCAAACTCATCAGAACCTTGTTTAGTTGGTTATGCAGATGCAGGCTACTTATCAGACCCACACAAAGCTCGATCTCAAACAGGTTATTTGTTCACATATGGAGGTACAACTATTTCATGGCGTTCTGTTAAACAAACTCTAGTTGCTACTTCATCTAACCATGCAGAGATCCTAGCAATTCACGAGGCAAGTCGTGAATGTGTTTGGTTGCGTTCCGTCACACATCATATTTGCAGGCAGTGTGGATTAAACTCAGAGAAAGATAATCCAACAGTGATTTATGAAGACAATGCTGCATGTGTTGCCCAACTAGCGGAAGGATTTATCAAAGGTGATAGGACAAAACATATTGATCCTAAATTCTTCTTTACTCACGATCTTCAGCAAAAGGGTGACATCAGTGTGCAACAAATTCGTTCAATTGATAATTTGGCAGATTTATTTACCAAGTCTTTACCTACTTCAACGTTTGAGAAATTGAGGTACAAAATTGGAGTGCGTCGTCTTAAGGATGTGAAGTGATGTAATCATCAGGGGGAGTTAATACACGTTTCTTCTCATTGGATTTTAACAAGACATAATTTTATCTACTGGACATTCAAGGGGGAGTGTTATGAATAATATTTATTTGTATGAATGTCCATTACTTCCTCCTTAATACCCACTATGTGTCCTTTGGTTGTTCATGTACATACCTACATTTATAGTGCACCTCTCATTTCATCTTCCCAAACTTGTATTGGGACCTATAAATAAATAGGGGTGCAAATGTTATATTAATCACTTGAAGTTGAATCAAATATTTCTATACTCCTTTTACATATTGTTCTCTTTTACATACAAAGTTATAAGTTTAAGTTGTTTCACAACACTATGTCATTTTTGTAGAAAAATTCAAAAGTTTTTATAGTTTTTATAGAAGTTCACAATAAATTTTCCATTTCATTTTCTTCCATTTTTTACATATTATTTTCTCTTTCAATCACATGACTTTATACTTTATCTATTATTTTATTATACTTCATCTCATACTCATCAATTATTTTCTCTCTTACCGTCACATCACTTATAATATTTCTTAATCAAAACACCCAAAAGAAATGAGAAATTTATAGTGAAACGGAAGTATTTACTATTCTTAAAGTTGAAAAATCATTACTTCCCTCACTTTTATCTTTCATAATATTAATAAAAAATGTATACATTAAAATAGGGAAAATTTTAGTTTTAGTCCTATAAGTATGATACGTTCCAAAATAAATCCTTTAAATTTAAACTTTACAAAATACGTCATTTACCTTTCAATTTAATCATTTTTTACATCAATTTTAATCCTTTATCTTTTTAATGAATTAAAGCTGCCTGAATATTCTCCTCTTGATTTATGCGGTTAAATTATTTGGGGATTCCGGAATGTGCTAACGACTTGTACGACATTTATTTAAAAAACCCATCATCCTATCTTTAATTTTTTCTCAATGTCTATTTAAATTTTTCTTTTGTTAATAATATGGCCACTGTGTAGTTTTGTTATGATATATATTTTTACATGTCTATTTAAATCAATTGACTAGAGGTATATTTTAAGAAGTTCTAAAAAGTTTTCAATATTTTAAAAAGTTCTAGTTTTCAATATTTTAAAAAGTTCTCAATAAAATTTACATATAATTTTATTTTAAGAATGTGTATAAATAATACAGAGCAATATTCGAGTTTAATTACCAATTTTCATGGACTTATCTCAACAGAGGATGGTTTTTGTCTTTTGTTGTTTATTTTACTTGTTCAAGGTAATTTGGTTGTTTTAGTGGATAATGGCTAGATGAACTTGGTGTTTTTTTTTTTGTTTTTTTTGCTGGAAATTGTATTCTCAATCTTTTAGGTGGAATGTTAGTTTTTGGAAAGATTGAAATACAGCTTTATTATATTTATATTGTAAGCATCAATCAATTGATATGAACAACTTCATATATTTTAAATGGTTATGTTTTAATTTAGTTGTAAAATTTATTTGTAATTATCCTGTCAAAAAAAATTATTTTTAATTATAGAATTGTTTTATCAATGATGCATATTTCAATTTTGTTTTTAATTGAATTTGGGAGAATATTTCAATTTTGTTTTTAATTGAACTTGAGAGTTACAGGAAAATTTGATAGATATTCAATTAATTACGTAGATTTTTAAGTATATATAAATGAGAGATAATTATGTGGCAGATGACATGACATTTTATAAAAAAGAATTAAATTAAAAGGTAAAGGACGTATTTTGTAAAGTTGAAACTTAAAGAATTTATTTTGAAATGTATCAAAGAGTAAAACTAAAATTTTCCCAATTAAAATATGATCGAAAAGTTGAGGAATATACTCCACACACATAAACAACTGGGCCCAAAAAATAATAAACTAAGAGAGAAGGGGGAGACTCAAAACTCGAAAAAAAAAAGAAAAAAAAAAAAGCGCGAATCGCGAAAACCTCATTTCTAACCAGAGATCGATAATGAAATTATGAAACCCCCACCGAAAAAGAAAAAGGTGAATCTAACCGCTCTTTCGTCAATACCTATGGAAGTTCCGTAAAAGGAGAAAAGCTTCTCTAATTATCTGAAGATATGAATCACAAATTAATTTGAAAATTCGAAAGGGAGTTGATTTGTTCACAAAAATTGCAGAGAGGCTTTGGAAGTTGGAATCTCGGGAGATGTCTGACCTAGATAGTCAAATAGAGCAGCTAAAGAGATGCGAACCGCTCACGGAAGCACAAGTCAAGGACCTCTGCCTTAAAGCCATGGAGATCCTTGTCGAAGAGAGCAATGTTCAGCGTGTAGATGCCCCCGTCACAGTAAGTATTGAAGAATTGTTTCATTTTATCGTTTCTCCCTTTCTATGGAGTTTGCCTGCCTCAATAGCTTCTGTTTCCTGATCTTTGCACATAAAAGGATTAATCAGTGACTTCGTGCGAGCATTACTAGTCACTACTTTTATTTTTAAATTGAGTATTTGGTTATTTTATGATATAGCTTTGTTTTTTTATTCGAAATTCAGGAATTGGATATGTTTGCGTTTTTGGCACTTCATTTATACCCTCTATAAAATTCAAATCATGTACGTTAAATGTTGCGGTGGACTTGACTTCATTTTTGTGGCTGTAAAGATATTCTAATTTTAAACTATCTTCAGATCTTGAGTACCAAAGTGTAGATTACTGGAAGTTGATTAAAAAGGGTGGGTTATTAATTGTACTACTTTCTCTCTATGCTGTGTGAAATGCTAAAAGCCTAAAAGTATTAAGAGCA
The DNA here is from genome assembly GCA_963675135.1 of Galeopsis tetrahit. Classification (NCBI taxonomy): domain Eukaryota; kingdom Viridiplantae; phylum Streptophyta; class Magnoliopsida; order Lamiales; family Lamiaceae; genus Galeopsis; species Galeopsis tetrahit. The sequence continues at coordinate 64,767,629 of OY776120.1, read as the reverse complement.
CAAGGAAGAACTTACGAATATAAAGAATGGAATTGACAATAATCCAATTCAATGATAAATTACCTTCCCTTGATCGGCTTTGGTGATACATGCAAAATGTTGGGTTTGCTAGCATAGACACCTTGATCATCAAGTCAGTGAACTATTCAATCTTGAGGAAATTCCTGAGAAAATAGAGTATTTGAGAGTGTAAGACTGTGGAGTATGAATACCATGAAGACTCTTTTTCCCGGGACTAAACTGACACTTTTCTCTTCATAATTCGCATAACTAATTAGCCACCCATTTTTATAGGCATATAGGGGGAAATAAGCATTCATGTTGGGTTGGTGTTTTGACAGTTTTTTCTTGCTAATTACATGACTTAGGAGGCATAGGTACATCTGATCAGCGATCTTACCATTTTCAGGTACTTCACAGCTCAACTATGTAACTGAGCTAGCTCCGAGTGGGGTGTCTGAATTTAATAGGCTGGGCTTCTTTGAATTGTTGACCTCACAGGACATCTGGGTTTCAATATAATATTTTCAAATGTAAGTCAGCTAAACCAAGCTTAGGCTAGATCTGACCCAATCTACACCATATTACCGTGCTAATTTGTTGCTTCATAAGTGAGTGGAGGAGATGATAAGATGTGATTCACCAGTAAGCTTCTGGCTGTTAATTAATATATTCAAGGGGGCAGGGGATAAATAAAAAAGAAGAAGCTCAGTTACAATTAAACTCTGATGATAGAATTTCACAAAAAATAATTATTTGATTATAATTAAGCTGCAGTTATATATATGTAGACTATGAATACATGGAGTAATCCCATTTTGGTTAGAAGTGACAAATAGGTGATGACCAAAACTTCTGGCAAGTAACATACCAATACTAGCATGATACTTTTAAATCCCTTAACATATTTATGCTGTTATGATATCTAATGCACTAATCAAATAAAGAAAATATGCACATAGTCTGGATTGCAGACACTCGTATGTTACTAAATAAGTTGCATCTACTCCTAAAGCTGTTTTATAAGGCAAGAAGGGTGTGTTTCTTTAGTCATTTTAGGCCATGTACAACCTAAAAACATATTCTGTTATTGTGTTAATCTTCAGGCGGTAGTTTTTTTGGAAATCACTCAGTTTCTAAGCTTCCCTGTTAATGAAATTATTTTGTTGACTATCAGGTTACTTGCTATGCAAATTTATTGAGATGTGTTTGCCATGGACTGATTCTGTGACCTGTCATATGCAAGTTTAAATTACTTGCTGCAAATTGATTTGTGTCTTTCCGAGAAATTGAAGATGTTATGCCTTGCCAATGTTGCCATGTACTGTCAATCTGTCATATATATATTGGCCTGAACTGAATTTCTAAATAACAAATTCTCTATTTCTATCATTGGTTGGAGTAGATATGCGGTGACATTCATGGGCAATTCTATGACTTGAAAGAGCTCTTTAAAGTAGGTGGTGACTGTCCAAAGACAAATTACTTGTTTCTTGGAGATTTCGTTGACAGAGGATTTTACTCAGTTGAGACATTCCTGCTTCTACTTGCTCTGAAGGTAACTGTTTTATCAACTATCTGTATGCTAAGTGGTTTCATTATCTATGATGGCGAATATATCTGGTGAACAGGATTATTAACCCAGATATCTAACAATCTATGTTTCTTGATTACATGGCATTAACTGACAGATGATTCATTGGCAGGTAAGATATCCTGATAGGATAACTCTCATCAGGGGAAACCATGAGAGCCGGCAGATAACACAGGTTCAGTTTTACTTTTAAGTGAATTTTGAGCTATTATATTTCATAAATTCTTATTACTATTCTCTTCTTCCAGGTGTATGGTTTCTACGACGAGTGCCTTCGGAAATATGGTTCTGTCAATGTTTGGAGATATTGCACTGATATTTTTGATTACCTAAGGTCAAGATTTTCATGATATTTCATCGACCCTTTATAAGATGAAAAGTGCAAACATGGTGCTGCCGGGTTTCATATTTTATGTGCTGTAAAAATAATTTTTGTTTAAAAAAACAAGAAGATATTGAAATTGATTGTTGCATCAGATTGTGAATAATAATTTAAATTAAAATGTGCTTTATATATCCTCCTCTTACATCCCTGCAACACTCGCAGCCTATCAGCACTCATTGAGAACCGAATATTTTGTGTTCATGGTGGTCTATCTCCAGCAATTTCCTCGTTGGATCAGGTCTAAGTATATTCTGAACCCCAAATTTCACGTTTTAATTTATCATGATAGTAGGCGTTGACATCACCTATATAATAGATCCGTGTTATTGACCGCAAGCAAGAAGTTCCTCATGAGGGTGCCATGTGTGATCTTCTATGGTCTGATCCAGAAAACATTGAGGGTTGGGGTTTGAGTCCGCGTGGAGCTGGTTTCATATTCGGTGGAGGTGTCGTTGATGCATTTAACCGCTCAAACAATATTGACTACATCTGTCGTGCTCATCAGTTGGTAATGGAAGGTTACAAATGGATGTTTAACAGCCAGATAGTCACTGTCTGGTCTGCACCAAATTACTGTTACAGGTAAAAACTGCATTTTTTTGGGTTAATGGGAGTATCATCTTGTCACCTGTACTATGCCCCTTTATCAAACTGGTATCTGTAAAATTTTTATCCGATTGCATCCTCTACTACTTGGTATTGGCTAATTGCAACCTGCACTTTGTTTTAGTGGTTTTTCCGGCCAAAAATCGAATGCATGACTTACAAAAAAGGTTTTTAGGGGTATATCAGTCCATTCAATGCGACAATAAAGTAATTCCTTTGTTAGAGAATGTCCAAAATTCGTATGAAATGGAAATTGAATTTCGGACATAGAGTACATAATTAGCCAGAGGAGTTACTCTATTGTTCTTGCATTTAATCTTGAATGAATTGATACCCCTATTAAAGGGGTATAGTACTGGTGGCAAAATGATACTCTGTATTCACACCCTTTGGGGGGTGGGGGTGTTCTTCCTTGAACACATCATGCATTTTGGTTATGCTGTAGATGCGGAAATGTAGCAGCAATACTCGAACTGAATGAAAACTTGGAAAGAGAATTTCGTGTTTTTGAAGCTGCTCCACAGGTACTTGGATATGATTGTCTACTTAGCATTCCTCACTATGAAACATTCCTCTCTCTTATGTAATATTGGAGCAGTAATCAATCTATCTAACTTCATTTCCATTTAGGAATTTTATGCCAATGGTGATGCTACTCAAATTGATACGTTGTTGTGCTGTTTATTTGAAATGCAGGAATCGAGAGTAGCTCCTGCCAAAAGGCCACCTCCAGAATACTTCTTATAGGAATATGAAGCTGCATAATTGATGTGAGGATATTAGGCATGTTGTAGACGTTCTGCAGTGGAAAAAAGGGGAGAACATACTGGATGAGTTGTAAGTTCTAACAAAATGATGTTTCATTCTTTTATATTTCAATTTTTTCTTGTTACCAGTGTGTATTTATCCACGTGTTTACACACCAAATTCCAGCATAATTAATTATCCAGCAAATGCATAATTTACATTATGAGTTGGATAAAAGAAAAAATTGTGCAACTGGTGTGTGGATCCTAGATCCGTGCAACTCATTGCTCCACATTTTCTTCCCCCTTCCTTCATTCTTCTCTTTTCTATAGGTGATTTTTTTTTTCTTTTTCTTGTTTTTTAGGATAAAGTTGCTATTGGCGCATATTAAATCAACTCTATGATTAGTACGACTGTATGATTATGAGAATTGTGGGAAGTTGAGAAAATTCTCTGGTGACTGGTGAGGTATTAAAAAAAACAGAAATATAGTACTCCTCCGTCCCAGTCCCAGTGAAAGGTACCCAACTTCTCTTTTTCGTCATGAAAGCTATCGCAAATTGCTCATTCTCACATTTTATTATATTCTTCTCTCAATCACATCACCTCTAATACATCTACTTATTCTATCACATTTTTTTTGACCTCACCTTGATCGGAAGGTGGAAGGAGTAACTTTGTGTTTGCAAACTCTAATTAAATTAGTATGGAAACTGTTTGCAGAGTGCAGAGTTTACAAACAAACCATGTATGTATTAAAAAAGCAGAATTAGAACTTTTGGATGTGATAGGTTATAGGTAGGAGGATAGTATTGTCATCTTTAATGATTAAGGTTCGACCATAATAATTTGGATTTCGGACCCCCTTTGGATGAATTATTTCTTGAGATAATGTATTTAAAGTTCTGTGAAGTATCAATTTTTATTTTGAAAAGATTTTCAAAAAGTATTTTTCATTTAAATAATTCTTGAAATATTAAAATATGATTTTAGGGGGTTCCTTTGAAGTTGCGTAATTTTTTTTTTATTAAATTGGTGTTTTTATTAAAGTTCATTTGATTTATAAATTAATAAAATAAATTTTGACGAAAGGTTATAAAAGTTCCTGAAATTATTTTTAAAAGTTTAAAGCTTGTTGAAAAAATAAATTTTAAAAAAAAGTGTATGATCTATAGATGCATTATATATATATATTTTTTTTTTTTATTAATGAATATAAAATAACATTATAAAATTTTGAGGAGAAAAAATTCAGTATAGTCAATCTCATTCTCATGTATAAAGAATTAAAGATTGTTGAAATGCGGACGCTTTATCAATTTATCATTTAATTTATTGTACTAATATAATTTTAGTATCCGATTTGAAAGGTTAGATATTAAAAATAGATTAATTTCATTTTTAGGTTTGTTTGATAATTTAGATTAATGGTAAATTATGTTTTAAAATTTATAAAGTTTATGTATTATCTTAATTTCAGTTTAATTAGTCTTTGTTATTAAATATGACCTTAATGTATTACTCCTTCAGTTTTGGACGAAGGTTAAGAAATATGATAAAATAAGTAAATGTATTAAATGTGATGTGATTGAAAGAGAATAATATAATTAAATGCAAGTGAAGCAGTAAAAGAACGTAGCTTTCATTTTCCTTGGAAAGAAAAATAAAAATAAGGTGAAAATAAAAATAAAAGTAACGGTGAAAATAAAAAAAAAGTGAAAACATTGAAAAACCATTTAATAAGATGTGATCGAGTTGTACGGGAAGTAACAGTGGAAACGAGATATAAAAAAAAAAAATCCTACTTTACGCCATAAATTAACAATGCAACTTTATTCCCTCCCCATGTATGTATTCCATCACAAATCTCAAGAAAATCTCGTGAAATAAAAATCGAAAACGACTTCACTCAATTTGAGGAATGGAGTTGGATTTTCATCTCCACCAGATCCCCTACTCACTTCTTTATCATTATCTTTCTTTTTACCAACAATAATTAAATGAAAATGTCATATTTACACGCCTAAGTTAGAACAACAATAAACCCCAGAATGGCCGAATCCCCCGAGCACCGCAAAAGGAGCCGATTGGTATGTCTATGTGTGGCGGCGGGCATCGTGATCGGACTAGGTTTGCTAATACTCATCCTGTGCCTCACCGTTTTCAAGCCGAAGCATCCGAGCACCACCGTTAACGACATCTCCCTCGCGGATCTGAATTTCTCCGTGGACGTCGCTAGACTCCGCGTCCACTTTAACGTCAGCCTGGACACCGCCATCACGGTGAAAAACCCTAACCGCGTGGGATTCAAGTACTCGGATAGTAACGCTTTCCTCCGGTACAGAGGAAACGACGTCGGAGAGATTCCGTTACCCGCGGGTGAGATCGGCGCACGCGATGCCAGGAATTTGAACCTGACGCTTACGGTAATGACGGAGCGTCTGCTCTCCGACTCCAATTTCTATTCGGATGTGATCTCCGGCGTATTGTATTTACAGACGTTCGTCAGAGTTAGGGGTAAGGTACGGATACTGTTCAATTTTAAGGTGGTGTCGTTTGCTACGTGTGATCTCGAAATTCATGTTTCCACGCGCTCTCTTGCCAACAAAACCTGTCATTATAAGACTAACTTATAGGAGTAGCTGATGAGTAGTTCCACTTCCTCCTTTGTTTTTTAATTTACTGTGTCTGTGTATATGTAATGTAGGTAGTGCAGTAATTTGAATTTTTTTTGGAAATAATCATAACTCTTATTTGATGATTAAAAAAGCTATTCCCTCTGGAAATAAATTTGCACCCTTGGTGTAACGTGTGTGGATAAAGTAAAGTAGATGGTATATTGATGGGTAAATATACCTACCTTTTGAGAAAGGTTAGTGACATGTACAGAAAGTAAAGTGGGGTGGTAGGTAGAGTTCTTGATTGAATATTTTACTTTTTTTTATTAATTGAACATTTATCAAAAACACTCGTCCCATTATTAATTGAATATTTTTCAAAAACACTTGTCACATTATTAATTAAAAATTTATTAAAAACACTTGTCTCATTATTAATTAAACATTTGTCAAAAAAAACATCGTCTCAGTATTAATTGAACTATTTATTATTTGAAAAAAAAGTAACTTTTTACTCCTTTAAAAAACTGGCAAGTTTTTTAAATATTTTATACATCTATGATAGGATTTTAACTTTCAATATTACATGAACAATGAGTAGTAGATAGACACCCATAATCGTCCTCATGAATATCATAGCCACACCACATATTGGGGTGTCCAATTTACATTACTACAAAGTCAATTTTTACATTATATATATATATATAAATTTTTAAATACATCTCATTTCATTAATTTAAATTTAACAAGTTTTGAAAGAAAGTAATTTTAATTGTTCTAGTGTTTGATCAAATAAGTTAAAATTATTTTGGGTGATTTAATAAATTATAAAATAGATTTTGTGAGGTATAAAAAAGAATTTAGTGAGGTGTATTAATAAGAGAAAATGTGAATCTAAAATAAATGACAATCTTAAAAATAAAATGATATTGTAAATGTATTTATTTTGTGAATTATTTTTATATTTAAAGTGTACAAATAATTTTAAAACATAATAAAATGATATAAATAATTACTGAAGAAAAAAAAAAAATTACTCCCTCCGTCAGCCTATAAGCTTCCCATTTTACCATTTTGTTTTGGTCCGTCCGTCTATAAGCTTCTCATACCCTTTTTGTAAATACTTTTTCTTACACATCACTTTATATCTTACTTTTTCTCTCTATCTCTCTCCTCTCTCAATCACATCACTTGTACTATATCTATTATTTAATCACTTTTCTTAATCTATGTGTCAAAAAGTAACGTGAAGCTTATAGACGGACGGAGGGAGTATATATGAAAAAATATAAAAAAGTTGGCGGGCACTTACTGTAACCGTCACTAGCCACACCTACCACTCAGTGCTCTCATCACCATAGTTGTACCCGATACACACGAAATTTCATGCACCAACCGCTTATTGAACATATTAATATATGATAGGATTAAAACACTACAAAAAAAATGCCAAAATGGCGACGGGGAAGGCAACGGATTCCCCCTCACTAATCAAGAAGGCAACGGCACTCCGCCGTTGTCAATATGGTCGTTGCTATTTTATAGGCAACGGATTTTGGGAAAACCGTTGCCTTTTGGCAAGGGCGTGGAGGCCGTCGCCTTTTCGCAACGGGGCCCAGCCGTTGCCAATTGGCAACGGGGCCCAGCTGTCGCCTTTTGGCAACGGGTCCACTGCCGTTGCCTTATCGCAACGGGCCCACTGCCGTTGCCAAGGCCGTCGCCTTTTTGTTATCTTTTAAAAAACGAGAACCTGGGTTTCGAACCCAGGTCTCTAAGGCAACCAACACACCCCCCACCACTAGGCCACCAATATTCGCGAATTTTCGCTCCAGCTGGGTTTCGAGCACGGCTGTGTGTCGTTTAGGCTAGGAGCTTTAGTCGTCATGTTGTGAACACAATTAATATATATTCAATTTAATTTTAGTTTCAATTCTTTATTTCAATCAATTTTAAGTTTAATTATTGCTTATTAAATTGTCAAAGCATATCATATTTATTTCTAAACGAGAATTAACTAAATTATAATGTGTTTCAAATAAAATAATTTAATTACGGTATCAATTTACACTATTTAAATTTATTCTAATCTTCAATATACAACATTTAAATTCATTCTAATTTTCAATTCACAACATTATAATTACATACAACATTGAGTATAATTATTTTCGATTATCCATTTAAATTTATTCTAATCACATCATTTAAATTCATTCTAATTTTCAATTCACAACATTATAATTACATACAACATTGAGTATAATTATTTTCGATTATACATCTAAATTTATTCTAATCACATCATTTAAATTCATTCTAATTTTCAATTCACAGCATTAAATATAATTATTTTCAATTCACTTATCCATTTAAAAATATCAATTCACTTATCCATTTAATTAAAATAACATCACACACAACATCACACACAACATTAAAATAAGGAATATAATTAAGGAATTAATATTTAGATAACATTGTTTAACAATTAATTAACAACATCATTCATCATTCATCTTCATCTTCAGCTTCATCTTCGTCGTCTTCTCCGTCTTCTTCTCCATCTTCTTCTTCATCTTCTTCTTCATATTCTGCCACTTCCATCATTGTACCGGTGTCATCAGTTAACATGACAGGATCATCATCTACTTGCACAATCATTTGAGTCTCTAAGTTATCCTCTTGCCACGCGGGAACTTCATCTTCAGTAGTATCTTTTGCATCCACCAAGTATCTCGGTTTGACTTTGCAGATAAATATCCAATCAGTACGGGGTCCAGGGTTTGGACAATAGTAGACTTGTGTGGCTTGACTTGCTAGTACGAATGGATCGTACCGGCCGTAAGATCGCCTCTGATTAAGCTCCACGAGCTTGTAGTTAGGATGAACTTTTGTCCCATTGTTTGAGGGATCAAACCACTGACACTTGAACAAAACCACTTTCTTCTCGTGGTACCCCTAATAGTCCAATTTGACTACTTCCTCGAGTTTCCCATAGAAATCTTCCTCATTCGCATCGTAGTTTTTTCCCTTGATACAAACCCCACTGTTTGATGTTGCTCTAGATGTACCATAAGCCATAGTGTGGAATTTGTACCCGTTCACGTAATACCCTGCGTAAGTAAGAACTTGACCAGACGGACCGGCCGAGAGATCGTATAAAAACCTGTTCTCGATGCGATTTATCTTCACCTATATATTTATAAGCCACGACGATGTGAGAATTTCTATAACTTAACACTTTACACAGATCGTTATTTTAAGATAACTTACAATTTCTTCAAACCACGATGCAAATCCATCTTGTAGCCTTAAATCTGATTCAGCGGTCGAGAGATTTGGTTGACGAACTTGAAGTTGTTGCATGAATAGCCTACGTACGATCGATATAAGATTAATAAGACATGTAAACACTAAATATTTGATTGACAAACATTTTGGTCAGATTGACTTACTGAACATATGGCTGCACCTCATCACAATTCAACAACACGTACGTATGAGCAACTTTTTTCTCCTCGTCTAAAATCCATCTTTTCTTAGGCTTTCCTAATCGTTTGCCAGGCGCCTTAAATATTGAAAAAGTGCCATCGACATACTCGTGTACTTCGTCCCGACCATCGTAATTACGAGGTACATTGTGTATCCTTGTCGTAACATGGTCCTCGAAATAGTGAGAACAAAACATTGACGCCTCTTTAGTTAAATATGCATTGACAATCGAAGCTTCAACACATGCTTTGTTACCCACGCTTAATTTCAAGGTGCGAAGATACCTGATTAAATTATAAGAATCGTAAGTTCATATAATTTGAAGAATCGTACGAGAAATTGAATGACAATTACCTCTCGTATGGATACATCCATCTGTATTGAACTGGACCACACACTTTTGCTTCATATGCAAGGTGCACATGTAGATGTTCCATAGAGTTGAAGAAGCTGGGTGGAAAGATACGTTCCAACTTGCACAAGATCACTGGGATATCTATTTCCAGTCGAGCCATGTTGTCAACTGTGATGGTTGTAGAAGTCAACTCCTTAAAAAATAGACTAAGCTCAGTGATTGCTTTCCACACATTGAGCGGCAGAATTTTGTAAAAAGCAATCGGTAGTAGTCTCTGCATAAACACGTGACAATCATGACTCTTCATCCCATACAATTTCAATTTCGACCAGTCAATCCAACGGGACATGTTAGACACATATCCATCTGCAAACTTCAACTCACTTATCCACTTACAAATAACATCCTTTTGCTTTTTATCAAGCGAAAAAGAAGCCTTAGGATACTTTGATGTACGTGGACATTTCTTGAGAGAGGGACGACGACAATAATCATTCAGCTCATCTCTTGATTTAGACGTGTCCTTTGTTTTCCCCTCCACATTCATCACCGTGTTGAATACGTTATCAAACACATTTTTCTCAATATGCATCACGTCTAAATTGTGTCGTATCAACAAGGTACTCCAATAAGGCAACTCCCAGAAAATGCTTTTCCACTTCCACCCTCCAAAAAGTTTTTTGTTGTGGGCCTCAGCACCCTCCTCTGTAACCTTTCTATATCCCAAATGATCAATTTCGTATAGGAGACTTGCACCCGTTCGAATAGGCGGTGGATCATCTGTGACTACTACTCCGGCCATGAATGCAGTTTTATTCGTTCGCCACGTGTGATTCAGTGGTAAAAACTTTCGGTGGTTGTCGAACCACGAATACTTTCTACTTTTATTCAAATAGAATGCATCGGTGTACTCTCCACAATATGGACAAGCAAGCCTTTCGGCTGTACTCCAACCAGACAACATCGAGTATGCTGGGAAGTCACTAATGGTCCAGATAAGTGCAGCTCGCATAAAAAAGTTTTGCTTTCTAGCAACATCGTAAGTTTGCACACTATTTTCCCATAAAAATCTCAAATCTGCTATCAGTGGTTGCAAAAACACATCAAGTTTGTCCTTCGGACTTTTAGGCCCGGGCACGAGAATCGAAAGAAACATGAATTGATCTTTCATGCATAACCACGGGGGTAGATTGTACGGAGTAAGTATAACTGGCCATGACGAATATTGTTTTCTCGTCATTCCAAACGGTGCAAAACCGTCTATGCTAAACCCCAACCTAACATTCCTAATTTCAGATGCAAAATCAGGATACGAACGGTCCAAATGCTTCCAAGCCAACGAGTCTGCCGGGTGACGCATAACACCAAAGTCATCAGAAGCGCACGAGGCATGCCATGTCATATCCTTCGCAGTGGCCTTGGACATGTACAATCTTTGCAAACGAGGAATTATCGGAAAGTAGAACATCTCCTTAACCGGGCGTTTCTTTTTCAACCGACCATCTGCATCAACCCTACTCGACTTATACCGTGATCGACCACAAATCTTACAAAAATCTAGTTCGCTGTCTGCACCCCAGAATAACATGCAATTCTGTGCACAACAATCAATCTTTTCTACCGGAAGACCCATCCCACTCATCAAATGTTTGGTGTCGTTAAATTTCTTGGGAACCTTATTTTCGGGAGGACAAATCTCACGAATCAACTCAACGACCTGATTGTATCCCCTTTCAGACAATCTGTTTTCCGTTTTAATGTTTAACAATCTGGAATTGAATGACAACTGCGAATGAGATTCACAACCAGGATACAAGTCTTGGTCCGCTGCACGAAGCATGCCGTAAAACTGTGCCGCATTCTCGTTAGGGGGTTCTTCATTAAGTGCCTCCTCTTCCACGTCTATTCCAAAATCAATATTTGGGCCACCCATTAACTCTTCTACCATAGTGTGGTACGAACTAGGTCCCGCTGGGTCAACGTCGTTTGAAGTTGACGCAAATTCATTAGTGTTTTGAAATGGACGTAGACCCCAACTCTCTTCCCCGTGATAAATCCAATTATAATAATTCAGTGTAAAACCATTTCGATATAAATGAGATTTCACTTCATTAGGATCTCTATAAGTTTGATTTCGACATCTAGCTTTCGAACAAGGACACCTAATTTTTCCTTCCCAAATCGAATTCGGATTACTAGTGGCAGCTTCAATAAATCCATTTACTCCACTAATAAATACGGGGTTCATAATCCAATTCACTAATCTTGGACTATACATCCAACTAAGACTTGAATAATTCATCATGTCAATCGACGTCTACAACACACAAATTAACAACCAACGTCTCATTCCTCCAACTCTATTAAAATTAATTAATATAATTCCAAATATATTCTAATAATTATTCTAACACCCTAATTAACAAATAAATTCATATATAGACATAACACAATTATATATATAATTAATTCTAACACCCTAATTAACAAATAAATTCATATAACTTAATTAATTAAAACATACATATAAAATACATGCCTAACACAATATAATTCTAACAATTAAATTCTAACAATTACCACATGCATGCATAAAAATTAACAATTCTAACAATTTTATACATATACATACAACATATATGCATATTGTTGATGTTGGAATAGGTGTTGTATTTTATAATCCAACATTTCGGTTACATGTTGTACTGAATGTGCCAACACCTACCACAACATCAGAATTTACCCTTTCTCCCTTTACTAACTCTTACTTAACTTGTGTTGCTTAGTGATGTCCCAAATGCAGGTAGAAGACGTGGGCAACACCCAGGTCAAGCAGTTGCATGGGAGTGAGAAGTTTCTAAGCATCACTATGGAAGTTCCTACAATTGTGGAGTGAGAAGGGAAGTTACAAGAAACTACCTTTGATCCAATGACCAAGATTGATCAAGGGAGTTGTAGGAGTTGCAAGGCAGTTCGAATTGAAGCCTATAAATAGACCACACTGCCTTCATTCCAATGGACAACAAGAGAGAAAACTAAATTACATTACTATCTATGGAATGCGTGACGCTTCTAGTTAGAAAAACACTTTGTTCTTTCTTGTAGATTAGTGCACACTTATAAGCCCGAATATTTGTGTACTTAATCATAGTCGTTTATTAGGGAAATACGTTAGATCTATAAGGGAGATAGTTTCGTATTTTTCTAGTAACTTTTCGAACTCGATTAGAGTTGTAATTGTTCAAAACCTTACAAGGTTGTTGATTTTGTTTCACTGATATTAAGAGATAATATAAGTGATTCGTGTAGATTAATTATTTAATCTACACAATTTTTGAAATACTCTTTGCAAAGTGTTTGTTTAAATTCCGCTGCTCATTGTTGTCTTGTGTGTGCCAACACTAAGGACAACATCTTTGTATATTGCACGCACGCACACTTTCAGTTGGTATCAGAGCCAACTACTTGATACACTAAGTAGAGATTCTGCTTAGAGTGTGTGTTTATTTGCAATGGAGTATCCACTTTCGCCCGCACTAAAACCTCCAATTCTGGACGGCACAAATTATGCCTTCTGGAAACCTAAAATGAGGATGTACATCAAATCTATTGATGAAAGAGCATGGAGGAGTGTTCTTGCTGGCTGGACTCAGCCAAGAACTGCTGCAGATGAAGACAATGAAGCCCAAATCAAGAGAGAGCTAGACTGGACAGCCGAAGAAATCACAACAGCTAGTTACAATTCAAAGGCATTGAATGCAATCTTTACCTCAACTGATGCATCAATGTTCAAAATCATTTCAAGCTGTGTCACATCCAAGGATGCATGGGATCGATTACAAGAACATTGTGAAGGATCGGATAGTGTACGAAGGACCAGACTTCGTAGGCTTGGAACAAAATTCGAAAATTTGAGGATGAAAGAAGATGAGACCATCTCATCTTACAATGAAAAGCTGACTGAGATTTCAAATGAAGCTCATTCTCTTGGTGATCCAATCTCTAATACAAGGTTAGTACATAAAATTCTTAGATCAGTTCCTAAACGTTTTGAGCCTAAGATATGTGCTATAGAGGAAGCTAAAGATACAGATGTGCTAAGTCAAAATGAATTAATTGGTATTTTGAAAACATATGAGATGAATATATCTGAAAAAGCTGATAATGAAAAGAAAGTACTTGTTTTCAAAGGTGATGCATCATTATCTACAACATCCAGTTCTGGAAAATCCCCTTATGTTACTGAAATTGATTCTGATGAAGAAAATTTTGAGGATTATTATAATGATCCTGATTATATGGCTTTTATGACTAGACAGTTTAAAACCTTCATGAAGAATAAGAAATTTAAAGACAATATTCAACCTAAGGTTCAGATTACTAATAATCAACAATTGCCTATTAGGAAGAACACCTTTAATCCTTCTAGACAATTAGAAAGAGGAAATAGGTTTAAGTCTGACCAAGATTATAGGAAGAATGTTAAATGTGATGCATGTTCTGGATTTGGTCATTATGCTAATGAATGTGCTAACACTATTCTGAAAAAGAAATTAAATTTCAGTGCTACTTTAAGTGATGAATCTGATGTTGAGCATGATCCTGAAAAAGACATTGAACAAGTTTTTTCTGCTAGAATTATTTATGATGATACCTTTGATGATGATCTGGATGATTTTTATTATGATGTGAAGACAAATGAGTCATCATTTGAGAAATCATTGAGTAATAAAATTCCAGAATTTAATTGTTTCACAAGTTCTGTTACAGAGACAGGTACATCCAGAAAAGCTGCTGATATTCAAGACTTATCTAACACTGTGTTCAAACTGGAAAGTCTTTTAACAAAGAAAGATAAAGAAATTTCTAATCTAAAAGATAAACTAGAAGTATCTGTTCTTGATTTCAGAAAATATTCTTATGAAAATCCTTTGACAAATGAAGAACAACACATTTCATATTCTGAAACTGAAAAATTAAATCGTATTATCAAATCTTTAACATTTGAAAATGATGATTTAAGAAATTATGTTTTAAAACTTGAGAGTGTTCTAACCAAGAAGGATTGTGAGATTGAAAAACTTGAAGAAAAGATGAAGGAAGTGTCTTTAAGCTTCAAGAAATTCTCTGAAGGAAAAGCAAAATTGGATGAATCACTGCTGTTCAACAATTCAAAGAAAGCAGGTATTGGTTTTAAAGGTAAAACTGTTCCTAATTCTCAAAGTAATGGATCCACTGTTTTTGTCAAAGCTGAGCATAAAAATGAGGCTACTGTTTCAAAGAAAAATCTTGTCAATATGAAAGAACTTGTGTGTAACTACTGTTTTAAAAAGGGACATGAAGCTTATTACTGTTTAAAAAGACAGAAGAATTTAAATGCTTCTGGATTGTCTAAAATGACACCACACACAAAGCAACATTCAAAGAAAACAGAATGGATTTCTAAAAATACTAAATGTAATATTGTGCATATGTCTTTGAAAGCATGTATTCCTGGTCTATGGTATTTTGACAGTGGCTGCTCAAAACATATGACAGGTCAAATTGATTATCTATCTGATTACAAAGCTTATAATGGTGGTAATGTTACTTATGGTGGTGGATCTAAAGGGAAGATCATTGGCAAAGGAACCTTAAATGTTCCTGGATTTCCTAGATTACCAAATGTTTTACATGTTGATGGATTACTTGCCAACCTTATTAGTATAAGCCAATTATGTGATGATGACTTGCATGTAAAGTTTGATAAAAATTCATGCTATGTGCTAGATGAAAATTCTGATTGCATTATGATGGGTAATAGATCTGCTGATAATTGCTATTTAATTGAATCCAAAGTGAGCTGCAATAATGTGAAAACTGATGAAAGTACACTGTGGCATCATAGACTTGGGCATGTTAATCATAGACAGATTGATAGGTTAATTAGACTCAAAGATGTTACAGGTTTACCAATGCTGAAATTTTCAGACAATCACATCTGTGGACCATGTCAAAAGGGCAAATAGGTAAGAGCTTCTCACAAACAATTAGGCCATTGTTCTACACAACATTGCTTTGAATTGCTTCATATGGATCTTATGGGTCCTATGGAAATTGATAGTATAGGTGGAAAAAGGTATTCTTTTGTCATAGTTGATGATTATTCTAGATTCAAATGGATAGAATTCCTAAAAGAAAAATCAGAAACCTTTTCTGTGTTTAAAACTCTATGCAAAAGATTCAAGACTGTTTATAATTCTAAAGTGTGTAAAATTAGATCAGACCATGGAAGAGAGTTTGATAACAGTGCTTTCACTGAGTTTTGTGAATCTAAAGGCATATTACAGGAATTCTCATCACCTAAAACACCTCAACAGAATGGGATAGCAGAAAGGAAAAATAGAACTCTTCAAGAGATGGCTAGAGTTATGCTATGTTCTAAAAAATTAGCCAAAAGGTTTTGGGCTGAAGCTCTAAATACAGCTTGTCATATATCTAATAGAGTCTTGATTAGAACAGATTCTAATAGTACACCTTATGAAATACTGAATAATAGAAAGCCTAATCTTAAGTATTTTCATGTGTTTGGCTGTGTTTGCTACATTCTAAATGATACAGAACAATTGCATAAATTTGATTCTAAGAGTGACAAAGGTTTTTTCCTTGGTTATTCAAGGAATAGTAAAGCATATAGGATCTATAATCTCAGAACAAATACTGTTCAAGAATTTGTAAATGTGGTTTTTGATGATAACTTAAGTATTAAAGGAAACAGTATTGAAGAGGATGTCTCAGACCTTGCTGATAGCCCAATAATGACTGACAGAACAGACCAGATCAAAGATGATGAACAGAATGAGGGAACACTCACAGACACACCTGCTGAAGTTACAGAAAATCCAGAAAATCTGTACAATCTGCATAAAACTCCTTCAAGGAGAGTTCAAAAGAATCATCCACATGAGCTGATTATAGGTGATCAATCTACTGGAATTCAAACCAGAAGAAGGTTGGGTATAAATCCAAAAGATGTGGTAAGATCTATTTACATGACTTCTGTGTGTAACAAGGTAAATCATGAGTGTTATCATTCTGCTATTGAACCTAAAACAGTAAAAGAAGCCTTAAATGATGAACATTGGGTAGAAGCTATGCATGAAGAATTGAATCAATTTGTTAGGAATGATGTATGGACCTTAGTACCTAGACCAGATCATACTAATGTTATTGGTACTAAATGGATTTTCAAAAACAAAACTGATGAAATAAGCAATATTATCAGAAACAAAGCAAGGCTTGTTGCTCAAGGGTATACTCAAGTAGAGGGAGTAGATTTTGATGAAACATTTGCTCCAGTTGCTAGAATAGAATCCATTAGACTTTTACTTGCTATTGCATGCTTTATCAACATTAAACTATACCAAATGGATGTTAAAGCAGCCTTTCTAAATGGAATCTTAATGGAAGAAGCTTATGTTGAGCAACCAAAAGGCTTTGAAAATCCAGAATTTCCTGACCATGTGTTTAAGTTAAAAAAGGCTCTTTATGGCTTGAAGCAAGCACCTAGAGCTTGGTATGAAAGATTAACTGATTTTCTGATTGAATTTGGTTTTACTAGAGGAGAAGCTGATAGAACTCTATTCATTAAGCATGAAAGAAATGATATTATGGTAGCTCAAATTTATGTTGATGATATAGTGTTTGGCTCTACTTGTGATGATATGCTAAAACTGTTTGTGAATGAAATGACATCAACCTTTGAAATGTCCATGGTTGGTGACTTAAACTATTTTCTAGGCTTGCAAATCAAACATCAAAATGATGGTATCTTTATATCACAGAGTAAATATGCTAAAAATCTTGTGAAAATGTTTGGTTTAGAGAATGCTAAACACATGAAAACTCCTATGGGATCAACTCAGAAACTGAGTAAAGACAGTGTTGGCCAAAATGTTGACCCAACATTGTACATATCAATGATAGGTAGTCTTCTTTACATGAGCTCTACTAGGCCTGATATTATGTTTAGTGTATGTTTATGTGCTAGATATCAGTCTGACCCAAAAGAATCTCACATGCATGCTGTAAAAAGGATAATTAGATATGTTGCAGGAACTTGTGACCTAGGCTTATGGTACAGCAAGGACACAAATTGTCCTTTAATTGGCTATAGTGATGCTGACTGGGCAGGAGATGCTGATGATAGAAAGAGCACCAGTGGTGGCTGCTTCTACATGGGAAATAATCTCATATCTTGGCATAGCAGGAAACAGAACTGTGTATCAAAATCCACAGCCGAATCTGAATATATTGCAGCAGGGAGTTGTTGTACACAATTACTTTGGTTACAGAAAATGTTGTGTGATTATGGTTTACCCTGTGATACTCTAACTGTTTTTTGTGATAACACTAGTGCCATAAATATATCAAAGAATCCAGTGCAACATTCTTTGACTAAGCATATAAGTATAAGACATCATTTCATAAGAGATCTAGTTGAAAAAGAGGTGGTAAAGTTGGAATACATTTCTACAGAAAAACAACTTGCTGATATTTTCACAAAAGCTTTAGATGATAAGAGATTTTCCTCTCTAAGGAAGTCTCTTGGATTATGCAATATCTGAACACTGTATCAAAGTGTTGTACCAAGTGCGGCAGCATTTGGGACAACACCAGATTTGTTCATTTAATTATTTCTTTGTATAAATTTCGTAAGTGTCAGATTTAAAATAATTCTTTATAATCTTAGTCTAAAAGTCTTAAATTGAGTCATGTGGAATATGAGAAAAGCTTGTACAATCTCTCAAATGCAAAGGAAATCACAAATTAAATGCTTTAAAAATCACTGAGTAACTAGGGACACGGAGCTCGCTACTACGATGTTCTCTTTTCTAAAGGTGATATATACTGCATCAAATTAAACACAAATTCATTGAGTAACTATGGGGCACGGAGTTCGCTGCTACGATGCACTCTTTTGAAAAGATGGATCAATGTGTAAATGTGATAAAAATTAAAGTGCAACACATATGAAGCAAATTCATGAAAAAACTGTGTTGAGATGTACAAAATGCCAACAATCTATTCAACACCTGACTCAGACTTATGATTTTGATTATTTATAGAATTAATTAATTTCTGATAATTATTATTTTTATTATCTGCAAATATTTATTTGAATTTAATTATTTTATCTATTCAGTTATTTATTAATCCGCTTTTCTTTATTTCTTTGATTATCAGTAATTATTCTCCACAACAACACGAACTTTTATGGAGAGAAGTTAATTCTTCCACTCTCTCCATTTCTTCACATACAGAATCGTGCTTCAACTCCCGCCTGAAATTCTCTATAAATAGACCTCATATGAATGCTATTTTATACCATCGAGCTTACATCTGTTTATGCAACACTCATTCTAGAATATAATTTTGGCACAAGTGTTTCTTCAAAAATTGGTATAATTGGTTGGATTTTTGTTTGATTATCTTCATTCCAGAATGCGAAGGGTCTAATCAAATTAACTTGTACTTTTGCAGGTACTTATCACTTTGGTAGAACAGCACCTGGCTTTTCGCTATTCAAAATTCAAAATCAAACAAGCCATTCTCAACTACCCTAAAATTTCGTCTCTGAAACTCAAAATTAATCCGAAAATGGTGACTATCACTGAACTTCCAAGCTCTCCCACACCTGGTTCGCCATCCTTTGTTGTTGGAACCATGATTGTTCCATTTGAACCAGAAACCTCTACACTTCCACTCATTGTGTACAATCCCTTCGATATCCGCTCAGAAATGGCACATGCAAACATCCTTGAGTCACGGAGTGCTGTTGCTGATAATCGCTCACCTCCTCCATCACCAATCGCACACAAATCATTCCCACTTGGAACCCCTTTCGAGAAACTAAAACGGGCATACGATGCCCTAGCTCGCAGAACAACCTCTCCAAAAATTATTTTGGGTGGAGAAACTCTTGACAATGCAATGTTTAGAGAAGATGTGCACATGGAAGACGCCTCATCGTCTGATGGGGAGATTTTAGCAGCGAAGATAGCAAGGTTACGACAAAAGAGGAAATTCCCCACTAAAACGGCAAAAGGCACGGCAAAAGCCCCTGCTCCCGTCACTCGCAGATGGCCTGGTGGCCGTCGTGTTTCGTACAGAACACTTGGGAGACGAGTCGACTACTTTGGGAGGAAAAAGCCCAGAACGGACGGCGGCATCGCTCAACCGATTATATTATCCAACTCAGATTCTGAGGGGGAGCCTCAAAATATCGATGATATCATCGATAACTTTCCCGAAGCTGTGTCCGTTGAGCATGCAGAAGAAGACAGCCCCATTCCTCAGTCCGCACCAAAAAAGGCTCGAAAAACTCCACCAGTTGTCTCTCCAGTGGCTACATCCAAAAGTTCTTCTTCAGATTCGAGCTCATACGCCTCTGCTCCCGAAGAAGAGGTACCTTTTTCATCCGATTCCGATTTCAGTGATAATGAGGTTGAGTATAATGATCACAAGAGCACCCGTTATAAAACTATTCGTAATAGGACAATTATGAGCGAACGTATCCTGAAAATTTCTGATTTTGAAGCTGCAAATCTCTTGGATTGGTTTAAAGAACGATCTATTTTGGATGCCTTACTGTTTGCTGTACCGTATATTGTTGATTGGATTCATGAATTTTATGCGAATGTGAGTTTTAAAACCGGTGATACAAACTCTAGGAGATATGGTTGTGTTCCTTTCCGGGGTCTTGAAATTATTGTCACTCCTAGGAAGATCAATATGCTGCTGAAAATGAAAATTATGGAAGATCCAGTGGTCACTGACTTTGATTTCATGATTAGTATACTTACAGGAGGTAAGATTACACACTGGGTACCAAAACTACTTGCATCTAGATTAACCAGCCTATACTCTGTTTTGCATAAAATTGTGTGTTGTAATTGGTTACCAACAACTAATAACACCACTCTCACCTTGGAACAAGCTGTGCTCATGTTTAAGATTGGACACCTGAAGCAGTTCAATCTAGGCCATGTCATTTTTCAAAATATGATGAATTTCACTTGCAATATGACTGGTAAAGGTCTTCTCCCATATCCCTGTTTGGTGTATAAGCTGCTGGCAGATAAGGAATTCAACAGATTGGACACTGAGGTCATTAGTGGCTATGTTCCTAGTTTCTCCATCTCACCACAACTCCTACTTCGTGGTAGTGATCGTATTGTGGACTTACCAACACCGAAGCCTAATGCCCACAGCAGTGCTGATGCGAATATGCCATCAACTTCCACATCACATCCTTCCTCAGGCTGTGTTGCCTCGGTTTATTTGTCCTCACACTTTATTCTAAGGCAAGTGGACATTCTTCAAGGCACAATCACCAATCTTCAAAGTACCGTTGAAGACTTACTCATTCAGAAACGCTTCTGGGAGGACCTACTTTCTACCTCAACAGGGGGAGTAAGCTCAAATGTTCACAATGCAGGTACTGTTCCTATTTCAGGTCAACAAGATGCAGGTCCAGCTCAACAAGAAAGTGCTATTCAGAATCCAAACCAAGATGCAGATGCTGATGAAGATATTGAGGATCTCTATGGAGATCTCAATGCAGCTTTTTGAAGGCTTTGAAGAATGAGGAAGTCTAGAGTATGGGGGAGTTCGTGCAGACTCCTAAAGATGCAGCTGATTATATCAGCCCAATCCTCCCCTTACTGCTTTCATTTATTTCCTCAATCTGTAAAAGCTTTTCTTATGTTGCTTACATTTCAGTCCCACATACATTGCCCTACATTTACTGTTGTTATTGTTTTTTTAAATCTAAGTACATTGCTTTTGACTTAGATGATGTGATTTAGTTTGGTTAAATACTGATATTGATTTGTTTTGAATATCATGGGTATTGTTTTCTTTATCAAAATTCTAAATGTTGTGAACATTAGGAGTGTTGATGTAGAAAGGCCAAATTGGGGGAGATTGTTGATGTTGGAATAGGTGTTGTATTTTATAATCCAACATTTCAGTTACATGTTGTACTGAATGTGCCAACACCTACCACAACATCAGAATTTGCCCTTTCTCCCTTTACTAACTCTTACTTAACTTGTGTTGCTTAGTGATGTCCCAAATGCAGGTAGAAGACGTGGGCAACACCCAGGTCAAGCAGTTGCATGGGAGTGAGAAGTTTCTAAGCATCACTATGGAAGTTCTTACAATTGTGGAGTGTGAAGGGAAGTTACAAGAAACTACCTTTGATCCAATGGCCAAGATTGATCAAGGGAGTTGTAGGAGTTGCAAGGCAGTTCGAATTGAAGCCTATAAATAGACCACACTGCCTTCATTCCAATGGACAACAAGAGAGAAAGCTAAATTACATTACTATCTATGGAATGCGTGACGCTTCTAGTTAGAAAAACACTTTGTTCTTTCTTGTAGATTAGTGCACACTTATAAGCCCGAATATTTGTGTACTTAATCATAGTCGTTTATTAGGGAAATACGTTAGATCTATAAGAGAGATAGTTTCGTATTTGTCTAGTAACTTTTCGAACTCGATTAGAGTTGTAATTGTTCAAAACCTTACAAGGTTGTTGATTTTGTTTCACTGATATTAAGAGATAATATAAGTGATTCGTGTAGATTAATTATTTAATCTACACAATTTTTGAAATACTATTTGCAAAGTGTTTGTTTAAATTCCGCTGCTCATTGTTGTCTTGTGTGTGCCAACACTAAGGACAACATCTTTGTATATCGCACGCACGCACACTTTCACATATATATACATATATATACTAAACTATATATATACATATAACTTCAAATTTAACCGATTGAAATGAAAAAAATTACCGTAGAAATGCTCCCGTCGAAGTGTAGAACACAAATGGCCAAGAACCGAGTCCGATCTGCAAACGAAGGTGGATCTTGAGTTTGGAGGTTTGTGTAATGGAGGTGTGTGTGCGCCGCTTAATTAGCTTATGTACTGCTGGGGAGGAAGGGGTTTTAATTGAAGTAGGGCGACGGCAAAGGCAACGGGCCCACTGCCGTTGCCTTTTAGCGAGTGGGGGCCCGTTACCAAATGGCAACGGGGCTCACTGCCATCGCCTTTTGGCAACGGGCCTTTTATGCCGTCGCCTTTTTGCAACGGGGCCCACTCCCATTGCCTTATCCGTTGCCTTAAGGCAACGACACCCACCCCCGTCGCCTTTTGGCAACGGCACCCGCCCCCGTCGCCTTTTTCTTCCCGTTACCAATGCCGTTGTCAATTGGCAACGGTAGCCTGCCGTTGTCAATTGCCGTTGCCTTCTAGCCATTATTTTGTAGTGAAAGACCTCTTTGTGATATATTAATTGAATAATATTGTGTAAAATATGCATGAAATTTCACTGTCACACCATTCAAAGAACAATTAATATATTAAAGGTGCGAGGAAGTGCACGATAAGAATTTTAATGCATATTTTTATCAAATACGTGTAATTTTATGTGTATATATGTAATGTATGGTTATATATGCATGCATATATATGTGTGTGTTGTATATGTTGTATGGTTTTTTTTTGTTACGTAATCATTTTGATTAATAAAAAGAAACATTTTTTCGATCGCCACTATAGATAATGCTTATTGATTAATAGAAAAATATTTTTTTATCGATATAAATAATGCTTATTCATTAAAAAAAAAAAACAATGTTAAACAAAAATGTAAAAGACAATCAATCATTTTTTTTAAAAATAATGTAATAGAATTCATAATAATTGTCACTTTCCAGTTTAAGTTTCGTGAATTGGAACAATATATAAAAAAATATCATATCATGTTTGATGAAACGATTATATATAAAAATATCAGAATATCAAGTTTGATGAATAAATTTAAAATTCAATATATATGATTATCAATAAATTTAGTACAAACACCTAGTTTACAAATGATCACCCGTCTTGCAATCCCTAGCTCTTCTATTTCTTCATATCAGTGGTCTAGCAACCTCTTCGACTTCTTCATCATCATATTGATTTAATACTCTATACGAGTGCCCTATACTAGATGAGTCATGGTGTTGTGCATCTTTATATAACATGTTATTGTTGTACTTATGCTCGGATGTTGAGATAATTCCCCCAACAACCTCGGAGTTCCCAAATAAAGAAGAATTGAACATTTGCGAAGTTGTGAAGTGTAGGTTGTATGAGTATTGAATTCAGGTGTCATCATTGCAGGCCTATACACCTAATCTTCATCAACTTGAGGTGGTTGATGAGAGCTTGATGCGTAGTTGGGATTTGGAGACATTTGACGTGAACGATGGTGACCCCTCCTAGATGTTTGGTTCAATATCGTTTGGGACGGATACATCTGCTGGTGCACAAGTTGCGTGTACGAAGCATGTGGTGAATCAGCATATCGAGTACGATATGCTTGATTCACATTTTCCCAAACATGTAGGCCATCTTGTAAAATTTGAGTGATTGTGCCCACATTTTCGCCATCCAAGAATTTCTTGATGTTCTGAAATACTGGTTCCAAATTATGATACTGTATACATATCACAAGAGTAATTAGTGAGAATATATCAAAATTATTGTATATTTATAGTAATATTATTTTCTCACCATATAATCCAAGCATGCAGTGTCTCTAGCCAACATCCAAATTTCATCTTTTTGAACCATAGGGGATATAACGCGACAACGAGTAATATTTTTGATACTATTGGTGGTATCCATTAATGACTGTTGGTACGTGTGTAATGACGGCTTTTATATAATATTATCTCGTCTATTAAAAAATTGATGCACATATACGATATGGTGTTCAAAGTAATTCCATAGAGTCTGTTGTTGTGAATGATGAATTGAAGGGAGGATAAAGAATTGTGGAAGAGATTGAGAGGATGAAGGATTGTGTAAGAGATTGAGAGGATGAAGAAATTTAGTAGGGAAGAGATTGAGAAGATAAAGAAGAAGAGAGGAGTAAAGTAAGAAAGAAATGGAAATGAAAATGAAAGTGTGTAATGTTGTGAGTTTTTAACCGAATATAAAGGGAGGACACATTACATACAATAGTAAAATATATCTACCCAAGTAACCTATCCCTTCCATGTTTGCATGCGTGAATTGATAAAGTTAGAAAATAAAATAAAACAAAGTCATGTGAATTGATAAAGTTAAAAGTGAAGTGATGTATGCATGCATATATTTTTAACTTTTATATTGCATGTGAATAAAAAAGATTCCTTCGATTTTGTACTCTATCTTGTTGTACGTATGTAATGTATGAATAATGTGAATATGAAAGAAAAGTGGATCTTATAACAAATAATACTTTAAATATATATCATTGGATTGCTAATCTAATGTATGAATTTTTATTTATATGATTGCATCTTGCATTGGTGCATTTACTCTATATAAAATACAATCGCATTGTGTTGCTCTACTAATAAATTAAAGAGAATATTCTCTATTAGAGTCATTACTATCGCACCTTAAACAAATAGAAACTACAAGTTTAAAAGTTTCTATTAAGTTCAAATTAGAGTTAAATAACCAAAAATACCCTTAATATACATATCTTACATTATTTTCGAAAATAAAAAATTAAATCAAATTTATTAATTCCATAATTTGTGCAACTGCTCAATCTCTTAATTATAGACATGATGAATTTAAGATTATGTCAATTTGGAGGGTTTTCCTCACAATCGAGCTATCACAATTGTCTCCGATTTCTCTCGATTTGACGGGGAAAACATATTCCCGTCGAATTGCAACGTAAAACTTACGTAGATGGGAACAAAGAGAAAGATGAAGGTTAGTCTGTTCAAGAGAAAATTGTCGTTTTGGTCCCACCAACCACGCACCCTCAAATTTTTGGTCCCATAACTTTCACATTTAGTCCCAATAGGTTAAATTTTATCACATTTGGTCCCACCGTTAGTCAGCCGTCAGTCAGCTGTTAGCGTTTTTGGTCCCGTTAATATTTCTTCCATTTTGGAGAGCGAAAATTGGTGCCAACATTGGATACTATCACAATTGGAGGGGAAATTGGTGCAAAAAATGAGGGAATTTTTTCTACATCTATATATACACTCTCCAACTTCATTATTGTGCTTCATCTACACCCAAACCACACAAAAATAAAAAACCCAATAAATCATGTCCACATCCTCCACATCCAAGACGAAAAATGTGGAATGCCATTGTGAAAAATGATGTCATTAAAAAATGCCTTCTTGTATACCTCAGATTCATAAACCCACACACAACTTTGTCTACGCAAAATCTCACTCTTCTCTTTCTTTTTCTGCTCGAATTTCTTCTCTCTCATCTTCCAATATTCAAGCTTCTCTGATCTTTCTTTCATCTGTTTTACCAAACGAGTGAGTTGAATTAAAACACTTGTACTTGCCATTAAAAAAACCCCACATTGGGCTCCATATCAAAGCATATGCGAAAATTACATTTAAAAAACGATTAACACAACACACACCATGTTGTATAACTCAAAACAAAAATTAGTTAATAATGGAATACTATTATATGATATTTGAATCTCTCACACTGAAATAGCTAATAGAATCTGCAGAATTTGCTAATCTTCCAGAAACATATGTTCTAAAATTGTTCACAAGAAACTCCCAACATAACCACCAAATATTGCCCCAATTACACATATGCTTCATTCCTTCTTACATCTGCATTTAACATAGTTTTGCACAAGCATCATAACATATTGTTAATTGTTCTAGATTATAAAATGATTTCTTTCTCATTGAAGAATGGCAAACTTTCATTCCAGACTTGGCCATAATTGCCTTATATAGTTCTGTCAGAAAAGTGAGTCTCAAATAGCTCTCTCATATCAACCATCATTACGAAAAAATCATAAAAACACAACAAAGTAAATGTAAATTGTATCATGAAAAGGGGTAAATGGCAGGAGCATTATACAAAGAAACCACAACAAAAGGTAAAGAAAACAGCCCCAAGGGCAGAAATGCAATTTCACGTACCAACATTTGGTTGAATTCTTGTTCGGCGGCCTGTCTCTCAATGGCCTCAGCCTTCTTCTCCTCGTTGGCAATCCTCAACACCCTGCTATTCATCAAAGATTACTAAACTACATATATGTATAGTTAATAGACACAGATATGGCGATTTAACAATGTACCAAAATCGCAAACAAATTTTATTGACAGAACTTGGCAAAATATTCAGCAATTTCTTCATTCCGGTTTTCACACATGAAATTTAAAAAATACTCTCACAATCACACAACACTAAATTGAAATTGAAATTGAAATTATAGCGCGAATTTAAAACCTAATTAATTACCTCCAGAAGTCTTCCACGGAAGAGAAGGTATAAACAGGGCGAAATGAGCTTCCCCACGCGGCCTGTCTGGATTTCGCCGAAGGATTATCGAAATAGAATGTCTAGGCGTTCTCCAACGGGTGCCTTGTTGGCTGCAGAGCCACCGCCGGCGCCGCGGTGTTAGAATCGCTGCCGGTCATCTCCCCTTTTTTCTTCGCCTCCGAATCCCCTTCCATCACGATGTTACTCTTCTTCATCGATGATGAATTTTTCTCCGTTCCCCCCCCCCTCACGGCGGTGATTTATCATTTCCTTCACGAATTCTTTGTTTGAAATTTGGGGATTTTGGTATTTTGAGTTTGGGGATTTTTTTTGCCGGATTTAGGGTTCACACCCGATTTGAAATTTTTGTTAAGTGTTGACGTTGGTTGGAGTGAAAAATAACGACTGACGGTCACGTGATGGGCACGTGAGTCTGTCCGTTAAAACTTAACGTGGCTGGGACGAAATTGAAAGTGTGCGTGCGTGCGATATACAGAGATGTTGTCCTTAGTGTTGGTACACACAAGACAACAATGAGCAGCGGAATTTAAACAAACACTTTGCAAAGAGTATTTCAAAAAGGTAAAGTCTAGTATGCACTCGAGTGCATGCTGTGCACCCTAGTCCATGTGCACTTTTCAGTTTTACTGACTTACACTTTTTGGTAAATGGTGTTGCACTTTTCAATTATTACTAAAAATATTATTATACAGTTTAATAATTGAAAAGTGTAAGTCAGTAAACTGAAAAGTGCAACATGGACTAGGGTGCACAACATGCCCTCGAGTCCATAGCAGACCAACCCTTTCAAAAATTGTGTAGATTAAATAATTAATCTACACGAATCATTTATATTATCTCTTAATATCAGTGAAACAAAATCAACAACCTTGTAAGGTTTTGAACAATTACAACTCTAATCGAGTTCGAAAAGTTACTAGAAAAAACACGAAACTATCTCCCTTATAGATTGTTGGGAATAAAAAGAGATATGTTTTGATCTAATACCAAAACCCCCTGAGACATGCCTAAGTCAAGATAAACATGTTCTAGAAATGTTAGAACATATAGAATATAGGCTAGATGAGAAGTTGAAGTGTTAGGCAGCTCTTAGACAATTAGATGCATAATTTGAGGGGGAACCTACTTTTAAGATGATCAAGATCAAGTCCCCTCAAGACTCAAAATTCTGGAACAATCACTTAAGAACAAGGACACTCTATGGAAAACCAAAAGCTCTGATCAGGAGAGTTGTCCAAAGAAGCTGTCCATATGCAAGAACAAGCTTACCTAGCTCAAAAGGACAAGGCTACTCAAAGGCTTTGGATCAGGAGAGTTGTCCATAGAAGCCAACTCTATGAGTAAAATGATCTGATGATAAAAGACCAAATATGCTGATCAGAAGAGTTGTCCAGAAGAGTTGTCTCAGCAAGATTAAATCAGAACAGATACTCTAAAGGTTGAAGGTCAACTATGCTGAAAAATTAAGGACAACCATACCCTAAAGAAATGTAAAATACCAAGATCATCTTGGAGTGAAATAAAGGGAAAGAGCCAAGTCATCTGAAGAAGAGCAAGCCAACCTTGCTGAAAAGCAAAACTGCTGATAGTGATAAGGAGAGTTGTCCAGATGATAAGGAATGTTGTCCTATCATTGGATCAACCCTCAGAAGCCATGTCCAAGTCCTAACAAGAAGTCAAACATTGGGAAAAGTGCTGCAGAATGAAGACAAAGTCTTACAAGCCGTTTATTACCCAAATGAGGACATGTCACTATCAAGAATCTGTCTTCCAGTTTGAAGAACTCAAGGAAGACATTTATAGCAACTTGGGAGCTGCCTCTCCAACGGGCAAATCCTCCATTTTGTCTATAAATACAGAAGTGTGAAGACCATTTGAAAGCACCTCAACCTTGACAAGAATATCCAACTATCCTACAAGTTGACAAGTGCTCTCAAGCTTTCAAAGAGACTATCTTAGTCTTTATACACTTCTTCTAAGCTGAACCCAATTGTATATTCATACACAAGCTTAGAGAGATATTCTATCCTTATACCTTGATCTTCATTGTAAAGGATATCTCATTAGTTGGAACCTTACTTCAACCCTTAACCCTTTCAAGTGAGAAAGTGAGAAGGTTGTAGTAGTAGAAGTGGTAGGAGCTGACTGTTGAGAGAAGAACAGTTCAGTTCTGAGTTGAGAAGAGGGTACTAGGACTCTAGACATCCTAGGGATCAATTCACCAAGGAGTGATGTTCTTGATCAAGTGCACCTTGGCACTATAAAACAAGTTAATTCCAAGAGTGAAGGAATTATCCTGTTGAATCAGGGAAAGTGGATGTAGGAGCTTGAGTCTCTGAACCACTATAAACTCTTGTGTTGATTTACTTTACAAGTACTTACATTCATTCAACACTGCACACAAAACTGATCTTTCAAGATACATATTCAAAGACTGTGCAAAACTGATTTGGACAACTTCCCTGAAGCTTAACTGGATTGTTTTGGATTGGGAAAGTGATTTCAGAAATTAAAGGAGTCTAAACTTAAAGGGCCAACCACTATTCCGCACATATAACTCCTCTAGATAGTTATTCAACTAAGTACTCAATAGTACTTAGTAGTCTGATTATCTTAGAAGAGTTAATCTTCTTCAGCAGAGTTGTCCAAGACAACCTTGCTGAACTCTGGTTTGATCAAATTAGCAAAAGAATTGCATACAAGTGTATTCCCCCCCCCCATACACTTGTTATATACTCCTTTCTGGACCAACAAGTGGTATCAGAGCAGGGGTTCAAAGACCACTGCTTCTGAAAATCCATCTTGATTTTCAAAACTCTCATATTTGTGTGGTCACTGAACTGATCTTTATCTGAAATCTATTACTTGTGACTAACTGATTATTCTTGAGAAATGGCCAACAACAATGCTGTTCCTCCACCTGCTGTTCAAGGATTAGACAACATGGCCACAAATCCAGTCAACCACATTTCTCATCACAAACTGCCCATGTTTTCAATAGACAATTATGATTTCTGGAAAATTAGAATGAGGGCTCATCTTGCATCTCTTCACACTGATATGCTCAGAGTAATCACAAGAGGACCTTTTGTGTTTACTCAAACTAACCCCAGATTAACAGATGAGCAAAGAGCAGATATAAGGGAACTGATTCCCAAAGATGAAGATGACTTCACTGCTGATGAAAAGAGAAAAGATAATCTGAATTATCTTGCCATGAACACCCTCTATCAAACAATTCCAGATGCAGTTATGGGTAGAGTCTACCACTGCACTACAGCCAAAGAAATTTGGGATACTCTTGCCGAAATGTGTGAGGGCACTGAAAAGATCAAGGAGAACAAGCTCCAAGTTGCTGTGCAGAAGTTTGAACAATTTTCAATGGAAACTGATGAGTCCATTGATAAGTTTGCTGGTAGATTCACTGATGTGATGAATGAAATCAACTCATTGGGCAAGGTCTACACCAAGAGAGAAGTGGGATTGAAGATCTTGAGAAGTCTCACTCAAAAGTGGGATGTCTATGCTGTAATGATGCAAAACACCAAAGATCTTTCCACCATGCCCATGCAACAAATCTTCTCTGAACTCAAAGCTTATGAGTTCGACCTCAATAGAAGAAAGCCTATTGAGGAACCTTCAAATCCTACTAAGGGAGTGGCATTCAAAGCCAAAACAGCTGAACCAGAGATGCAGCCCACTCCAAGACTATC
Source organism: Galeopsis tetrahit (assembly GCA_963675135.1). NCBI lineage: Eukaryota > Viridiplantae > Streptophyta > Magnoliopsida > Lamiales > Lamiaceae > Galeopsis > Galeopsis tetrahit. Next base: position 64,736,739 of record OY776120.1, on the reverse strand, counting down.
AAAGTCAGTCTCAAAGACTGAAATGAAGGAAGAACTAGCCTTGATGGCTAGAAGGTTTGAAAAGTTGAACTCAAGGTTTGGTAGATACAAGAAATTCTACCAGGACAACAAATTCAGGAGATACAACTCTCCTGAAGCACAGGCTGAAGTCAAAAAACCTGAAGAGAAAAGATCAGAGGACAAGTACTCTGATAGGAGAAGGTCCAGTAGAGCTGAACCTTCATCATCAAAAAGAAGAGAAGAATCAAAGAAAGAAGATGATGAAGATCTGTGCTATAACTGTAAAAAGAAAGGGCACTTCCAGTATGACTGCCCTGAATTGAGCTCTAAAGAAAGAAAAGAGAGACAAGCTAAAAGAGACAGAAAGTTCACCAATAGAAAAGCCATGATGGCTGGTGAAGAATCTGATAGTGCTGAAAGCTTCAACTCCTCTGATGGATTATTCTCCAACAGTGATGATGATGATGATGTTTGCAACATGGCTCTTGAGGATGATGAGGTATCCTCTACTTCTAGTTCACCATCATTCATCTCACAAAACACTAGTGAGGTTAACCTAAAACTTTCCTTGGGAAAGTTGATGGAAGATTTCACTAGATTACAAGAATTTCATGATAACTGTGTGAGAGAAAATGAAAGATTGGCTATTGAACTTTCCAAAAACTCTGAGGTAGCTGTTGATGTCAAAACTACTGAATTGTATCAACAAATCTTGAGAGAGCTTGAGGAAGCAAATCTCAGGATAGTTGACCAACAAAAGGAGATTGATGATCAACTTCTCTCTCAGAAGAGAAAAGATTTTGAACTTAAAATTCTCAATGCCAAATTTGAAAATCTCTCACATGAATATGATATTCTTAAATTAAGTGAAGAAAGCCTGAAATTAAAGATGTCTGCTTTGAACAAATCCTCTAGAGCAATAGAGGAAATTCAAAGTTATCAAAGACCTATGGCTCAAAGAAGTGGATTAGGTTTTGATCCATTTGAATCTTCACCTTGTCTTAGTGTTGCTTCTGTAAGTAACACTAAGAGAATCTTCGTTAAGTCAGTGGCACAAACTGAAAATGAAGTGATTCAACCACTGAACAAAGGAAAGGGCAAAATGGATGATCTGCCTACTCAAGTGATTCAGGAGAATAGGCCAAAACCTAAGGAAATGGCCAAAGCTCCTGAACAAAAGAGGAATGTTGGTCAGCAGAGTAGACCCAATGGAAGGGCAACTCTACTGAACAATGTTCAGAGGAGTTATCCAAAGTATAATCAGCCTAGGCTAACTCTTCTAAGAAAGCCTCAGCTGAATAGACCCAAGGATAACTTTCCTCAAAGGCAAAATAAAATGAGACAACCAAAACCCTTCATGCCAAAGGGTAATGGTCAAAAGAAAGCCTTTCCTCAAAGATTCCCTCAAGTAGCACAAAGAACTCAAAAGTTCAGGAGATTTGACAACTCTCCTGAAACTTATAGAGTTAACACTTTCACACACACTTTCCCAAAGGCAATTAAGGGGAAGACAGTGTATATAGATGCTAGAGGAAGACAACTTAGCCACCTTGAATCAATCAAGGTTATTAGGCAAGTTTGGGTTCCCAAAGGTACAGCTAACCTCTCAGGACCCAAAACTCAAAGGGTACCTAAACCTATCTAATTGCAGGTACCATTGGGCCACAAGAAGAGGAGCATGAACAAAAAGACAGCATGGTACCTTGACAGTGGTTGTTCAAGGCACATGACTGGAAACAAGGAACTCCTCACTGACTTCATTGAAAAAGAAGGCCCAAATGTTATTTTTGGAGACAGCTCACAGGCAACTACAAAAGGTTATGGTACTTTGATGATTGGTAACATCAAAGTAACCAATGTGTCTTATGTAGCTGGTCTCAAATATAACCTCCTAAGTATCAGTCAATTCTGTGACAAAGATTTTAATGTTGAGTTCTCAAGTGGAAAGTGTCTAATTAAGGATAAAACTCAACAAACCCTATTGACTGGAACTAGGAAGGGAAATGTGTATTTTGCAGACTGGGACAAGTCCACTGATGCTGCATGTTTTATTGCTAAAAGTTCTAGTGTACAAAGTTGGTTATGGCATAAAAGGCTAAACCACCTGAATTTCAAATCAATGAATAAACTTGCTAGAAATGCATTAGTTAAAGGACTGCCTAATGAGGTTTTCATTAAAGAACATGTGTGTAAGCCATGTCAAGAAGGAAAACAGATTAAAGCCTCATTTAAAGGTAAACCAGTCATCTCCACTGAAAGGGTACTTGAACTTCTACATATGGATCTGTTTGGACCAATTACCCCTACAAGCATAAATGGTAGAAAATACACATTGGTGGTAGTAGATGACTTCTCTAGGTTCACATGGGTAGTATTTCTCCTTAATAAGAAGGAAACACAAGTCAAACTACCTGAACTTCTAAAAAGACTGTCAAATGAGAAAAGCCTTAGCATTATCAAGATAAGATCTGATAAAGGCACTGAGTTCATTAACTCATACATCAATGAGTATTGCACATCTAATGGAATAGCTCATGAAACCTCAGCAGCTAGAACTCCCCAACAAAATGGAGTTGCAGAAAGAAGGAATAGAACTTTAAAAGAAGCTGCTAGAACTTTAATTGCTGATTCAAATTTACCTAAGAGGTTTTGGGCTGAAGCTATAAACATTGCATGCCATACTCAAAATAGATGTTTGATCACTAAGGGGCAAGGCAAAACCCCCTATGAACTCTGGAAAGGAAGAATGCCTAAAGTGTCATATTTTCATATATTTGGTTGTAAATGTTTCATTCACAATAATGGGAAAGAACAGTTGAAAGCTTTTGACAGCAAAGCTGATGAGGGAGTATTCCTTGGATACTCTCAAATCAGTAGAGCTTTCAGAGTCTACAACAAGAAAACCCTTATAGTGGAAGAAACACCTCATGTTGTGTTTGATGAGTCTATCTTTGAGATCAGGAATGATCATTTGGAACCTGAAGAAATCACACAGAGGACAACCAGACTAAGCCTTAAAGACAAAGACACTGAATTCATAGATGTTGTCCAGGCCAATCTGCCTGAAGAACCTACATTGGACAACAATCCTGAAGGCAACCTTCCTAAGACAAACCCTACAGGTGGAAATGGTGAACTGAATGAACCAATCCCAGTTCACATCCAGGTAACAACTACCAATGAAGAAGCAGTTCCTGCTGAGGTAGTTAATGGGTCAAATAATCAAGGGGGAACTCAAAATGTTGAAAATGCCAATGTCCCTGACATTGAGGACAACACCCCTGATTATGATCCTGAATTAGATCCTGCATTAAATTATCCTGAATTCTATGATCAAAATGACTCACCTTCAGTAGAGGACAACTCTACTGAAGAGATCAGGAAAAGAAGGACTTGGTTGTCTGACCACCCTACTGATCTGATACTTGGTGATCCAAGTATAGGAGTCAGAACCAGAAAGTTTCATGGTGAAAGTGCTATGTTCTGTTGTTTCTTGTCAGAGCAAGAACCAAGTGATATTGAGGAAGCACTTCAAGATGCCAATTGGATCACAGCCATGCAGGAAGAACTGAACCAATTCACCAGAAATGAAGTATGGGAGCTGGTGGATAGGCCTTCACATCAAGATGTTATTGGAACAAAGTGGGTGTTCAAGAACAAGAAAAATGAAAATGATGTGATTGTCAGAAACAAAGCAAGACTAGTGGCAAAAGGGTATTGCCAACATGAAGGCATTGACTATGATGAGACATTTGCACCTGTGGCAAGGCTAGAAGCAATAAGGCTCTTTCTAGCCTATGCAGCCCACAAGAGGTTCAAAGTATACCAAATGGATGTCAAGAGTGCCTTTCTGAATGGAGTCTTGAAAGAAGAAGTCTATGTGGAGCAACCCCCAGGTTTTGAAATTGGAAATCAAGTTTACAGACTCAAGAAAGCTCTATATGGACTCAAACAAGCCCCTAGGGCTTGGTATGACACACTGTCACAATTCCTCTTGGATCATGGATTCACCAAGGGAACTGTGGACAGAACTCTCTTCAGAATCTCTGAAGGAGAGGACATCTTGCTTGTCCAAATTTATGTGGATGACATAATTTTTGGATCCCCTAATGAGAAGCTATGTGAGAAATTCTCCAAGCTCATGCAAAGCAAGTTTGAGATGTCCATGATGGGGTTGATGAATTTCTTTTTGGGTCTACAAGTCAAGCAATCTAAAGAAGGAATCTTCATCAACCAAGCTAAGTACACCAGAGAAATGATCAAGAAGTTTGGGTGTACAACTAGCAAGCCAGTAAGGATCCCTATGAACACAAATTGGAAGATGGATCCTGATGAGAGTGGTATTCCAACCAACTCTACTGAGTATAGAGGAATAATTGGTTCACTCCTCTATCTCACTGCCAGCAGACCTGATATCACCTTTGCAGTAGGTGTTTGTGCAAGGTTTCAAGCAAATCCTAAGAAAAGCCACCTTGAGGCTGCAAAGAGGATTTTGAGGTATCTCAAAGGCACTGAAAATCTAGGCCTTTGGTACCCTGCTGATGACAATATTGAGCTAACTGGCTACTCAGATGCTGATTATGGAGGATGTAGGATTGACAGAAAGTCCACCTCAGGGACTTGTCAATTCTTGGGCAACAAACTCATATCTTGGTTCTCCAAGAAACAAAATACAGTGGCCACCTCCACCACTGAAGCTGAATATGTTGCTGCTGGAAGTTGTTGTGCTCAAATACTTTGGCTAAAACAACAACTCAGAGACTACAAAGTCAACTCTACTGAAGTGCCAATTTTCTGTGATAACAATAGTGCCATTGCTATATCACAAAATCCTGTCTTGCACACAAGATGCAAACATGTGGACATCAAGCATCACTTCATTAGAGATCATGTGGAGAAGAAGGATATCAAGTTGGTGAAAATTCACACAGACAATCAAAAAGCTGATATACTAACTAAGCCACTTGTAGAGGCAAGATTCCTGGAATTATCAGCAGAGTTGGGACTTCTTGATCCAGGGAAGCTGAAAAAATGAGTCCAAAGTAATTCATTGATTAAAGGGGAAATAAACCCAAACTTCAGCAGACTTGGTCAAGTCTACTGAAAATCAGAAATATGACCTTACTTCTTCAGGACACTTGTCCATTAACATTCAGGACCCTTGTCCACTTTTCTTCAGGACACTTGTCCAAGTGAGGTCAGATAAGTTGTCCCAGCTATCAAACCAAATCTTGGTATAATAAGCACCTATTTTTGGTGATCAATACCTATTTCGAAATCTGTCCCATTGAAATACAGTTTTCACCTTTCTGGGATTTAATTTGTCTCCCACTCAAAAGGTCACTTTCCATGCATTAAATGCCAAGATTTAACTCTTGTTTGCATTAAACTTTTTGGGACATGATCTATCTCGAAAAACCCCCAGCCTTAAACAAACATTAAAAACCACCCACGTTTTGAATAAAACAGTTATTTCACTGTTACATTGGTTTTTGACCATTGGATCAAAAATGGACAACTCCCCTGAAATCAATCCTAGCCGTCCATTTTGGATTTCCATTTTTGCTCATCTTTGAATTGCTTCAAGACCTTACCAACTCATTGACAAACATTCTTTTTAGAATATACACAAGTCTTAAAATCCCCACAAACACTTCTTCCCCAAGTATTCTAAACCCTAACTCAAATTTTCTTCAAACTCTCTCAAAGCTCTCTCTGCAAATTTGAATGGCCCCCAAAGTTAGACCTGAGATGCTTGTTGATTTCTCTAACAAGGATCTAGACCTGGATTTTGGCTACTTAAGCAATAAACAAAATCTTCATTTTGAGCCAATAGTATCCTTTGAGAATGAGGATCCTGAAATCACACCAACCTTGAGATGGTTGAGGAGAGCTGGACTTCAAAAGTTCATGGAGGAAAGACCAAGCTCTTGCTTGGAAAGCTACATGGCAGAATTCTTTGCCTTCCTCAAGTGGAGAGGCAAACCTGAAGATGGTGAAGTATCAACCAGACTATCTTACACAGCAGAAGGAGAGGAAGAAGAGAGATTCCACAGAGTAAAATTCTCCTCAGAAGATCTGGAAGGAGCTTTTGGACTGCCTTATGAGGGAAGGAATCCAGAGGCTTATGGCACTGGGCATGAAGATGAGATAGCCCAAGAATGGCTATTAGTTCCAGGCCCTCTCTCCTCAACTCAAAACAAGAAAACTCTCAAGCCAGAGTTTCTCAACCTTTTTGAGGTAGTTGCTAAGAGCCTCTTAAGCAACACTGGAAGCTTAGAGCAGGTTAGTCATCCAAGGATCAGAATCATGGCTGCCATCATTGATGCCAGTGATAAGGGCATTAAATTTGATTGGAGGACCTTCATCATGTCTGAGATGATGAAGGAGAAGGCAAAATTCAAAGTGAAAACCCACAATAAGGTGGTGCTAGAAGGGAAAATCAAGTATTGCACCAGGGCAAGCTTGTTGATTGAGAGGTTTTCTCACTATTCCCAGATGCAGACCTTTGCAAAGCCCCTCCCAGCCCAGAAGATCCTGTTCAGAAAACTTAGCAAGAAAACTGAACAGAGAAGGATGCTCATGGTCAAACCTGCTGAAGAACAGGAGGAAGAGAAGCCTAAGAGAACAAAGGCCAGGGTTGTCAAAACAAGAAAGATGTCTCAACTGTCTTCAAGAGAAGCCTCAGGAGCATCAGCTGAAGTTGATGCAGTGGCAGAAGAGGGAGTGAGTGTGCCTTCTGACCACTCAGAAGAGTTGAGGAGGAAGTACAATGAGACTAGGCAAAAGAAGAAGGGTGATAAGAGAATCAGGGAAGTTGTCCCTGAGAAGGAAGGAAGTGGAAGCAGTAGGGCCAGCAAGAGAAGGGCCAAACCTACTGAGAAGGTGTTGGAGCTTCAAGAAGAAAGGTCTCTTCAATTGGCTCTAAGGGAGAGCAGAGCTGAAAGCAGGACCAAATCCATGTCAAGGACTAATTCTTCTGGTTCTGGAACTCCAGAATCCAAAGTCCCTGAAGGTCAACCTATAGAGACCAACCCCCCTGAAATTCAGTACCTTGAGCCCAACTCCCCTGAAACCCATGTCACCCCCTCCAACCAACCCATTACCCCTGTAAATCTCACTAAGAGATATTCTCCAGAAGGGAATGTGCAAAGAAGTGGCATTGATGTGCTTGCTGATTTAGCAGTAGATGAGACAAGACTCCTGTCTCCCCTTGACTCATCCATGCTCAATTCTTCAAAGCTCTTAGAGCATGCACTCAATGAGCCAACCCCCCTGAGTAAAGCCCCTTCAGACCCATTGCTCTCAAAAGCAACTGAAGATCCTTCTACTGCACCCAACCCTTCTGAAGCCAACATCCCTGAACTTAATCTGCCTGAAGCCCTAGTAGGAGAACCCAGAGCCAACTCCCCTATAACCCAAAGTCCCCACTCAAGTGGAGATGAGGAGGAGTATACTTATGAAAGTATGCTCAGAGGAGGAGCCAAGGCTACTGTGGACAGTTTGTATCCACAACTTGCTGAATTTCCAAGAATTCAGAAGGCCTTTCAAGATTTAAGGATGCTTGTTGATGTGAATGACAAATCCTTGATGGAGATATCACAAGTCATCCAAGATAAGGGTGCAAACTGGTGGCAGATTGAGGAAAACAGATTATTACACTTTGCTGGAGTTTCAAAGACAAGATTTCTCATTGATGAGGAAATTTTTGCAAAGTTGGTAGCTGATAAGATTGAGGAGGAGATAGAAAGAAAAGCCAAGGGAATCAAACACCCTGACAGTAGCTCCAATGATGATGATTCCCCTGATGATCCCTCAAACCCTTCAAACCCCAACCCTCCTGAAACCCCTCAAGCCAATCTCCCTGAACCCTTTCAACCCAAATCTTCTATAGCAGACAGACTTTCAAACCCTCCTAAAACCTATCATAGGAAAGGCTCTGTATCTTCAGAGGTGTTAACCAAGGGTGGTAACACAACCAAAGACACATCTGCCAATGAAGGTTCTTCTGAACCCAAGACACAGCCTAAAGATGTTGAGGTTCCTGTACTAGAGGCTAGTTTGATTAAGGCCTATTCAGTGTCAGAAGAGTTGGACACTGATCAGCCCTTAATCATTCAGGATGACTCAGTGGCGGCTGAGATAAGCACTGTGATCTCCTCACAACTGCCATCTTTGAACCCTGTTGAGGGTGAAGATGCTGCAGGTTTAGGAGAAGGAGTTGAAAAGGAGAGAATAGTTGAAAAATCAGAGGGAGTTGAGGATGAAAGAGAGGTAGTCATCACTAAGATAGTGAGTGTACCACCATATGAGGGTGGAATAAGTGAGGAAGGACAGGTTATTCTTGAAGTCAAATCTGAACTTCAAGAATCCCTTGATGAGAGGAGGCCTGATTCCTTGAGTGAGAACATTATTAAAGAAGGGAGAAAAGAACAAGTTGAAAATGAGAAGAAGACTGCTGATGTATCAGAGTCTTATACAAAAGAAATTGAGGGTGATGAGTGCTTATTTCCTAACTTGTTTGACTTGTCTGATGTTGCAGGTATTTCTCTTGATCAAATTTTTGCAGATGAACTCTTAACAGATGCACCTATCCACGTAGATTCAGGCTCAGCTCAGGCCTTACTTGGAATGCAATCAGAGAAGTTGGACTCCTTGGCTCATCAAGTCCAATCTGCTCATGCTGAAACTTCAGGAACCTTGAATGAGCAAGGAAGGACTCTAGCATCTGTAGAAATGAGGCTCACTGGCTCTGAAGATGTTGTGCTACCAACCCTTGAGGCAAGGATCAGTGGTGTGGAATCTGGTCTCCAAACCATCTCCACTGAAGTTCAAAATGCCAAATCAACCATGGAAGCCATCTCAGAGGAGGTCAAGAAAGAGCAAAAGCTGCTGAGAGACAATCACAATGCCAATGTCAAAGCTCTCAGGCTAACTGTCAAACAAGCTATTGGAAAGAAGACTGCACTGCAAAAGAGAAGAGCTGAAGAGTAAAGGCTAGCTATGGTCAAAGCTGCCTCAGAAAAGTTTTCCCAAGAAGTGTTGGCCAACATTGCTGAAGGTGCAGTGGCCAACCTCACTGAGCTTCTGAAGACCCAATTGGATGCATCTCTCAAGGCAACCATGGAGGAGGTTGTTCAATAGAAAATGAAGCCTGTTCTTGCTTTTCTTAGCTTGAGCAATGACAAGATGCAAAATATACATGATGAGAATGTATATTTGTTGGAAGAAATGAAATCTCTAAACCAGGCCCAATCCCTGATGGCCTCAACAATGAGTGACCTCAAGCCCCAGTGTTTTGATGCTGCCAAAAAGGGGGAAAGGGAAAGAGCTAGAGCAAAAGGTGTCTTGGTGATTGGGAGCCCAGTCAAAGGGAAAGACAACATTGCTGAAGGAAAAGGCAAAGAGCCTGAAGTACTGAATTTGGAAGAATTGAATGAAGAAGAGCAATTGGCACTTGCTTTGAAGAATTCTATGGCCTCAGCTCAAGAAGAAAGGATGAGGTTACAACAAAGACCAGGTGGTGAAGTATCAGGTTTGGACAAGAGTGCTGAAGGTGTCCAAACTAGAGGAAAGATCAAGAAGGCCCAAGGAAAGAAGAGACAAGTTGAGAAATTCACTGACTTTCCCAACAGCCTTGATCTTCCACCTGAATTCAGAATTGATGAAGATGAGCCTACATCAAAGAAAGCCAAAACTGCTGAAGAGCCCAAAGCTGCTGAAAAGGACAAATCTTCTGAATCTGGCAAAACTGCTGAAGGTACCAAGTCCTCTGAAGACATTGAAGAGTTATTTGCTGAAGGATTTGGACCTGAACCTAAGAAAAAGACAACTGTTCTAGCCCATGATCCATCAAAGCTGTTTCATGAAGGGTATGGCAAAGACCCTGAAACACAACAGAAATTGTCCATGATGAGGGCCCAAGAGAAAATGGATCTGATGGAAGAAGCCAACAGAGCAAGAGATGAGAGAAGAGCAAACTTTCAGAAACCAAGAAGGAGGAGAGCAACTTATAGCAAGATGAAGCCTCAGCTTCTAATCCCAATGGACACCAAATATCCACACTTGGATAAATGGGTGCCAATTCAGCTGAATGATACATGGGAAGAGGCCAAAAGGGAGTTTGTCTATGACTATTATGTCATTGACAGATGGAATGGAGGAGATGCAAACTCTGCCTTCACTGAGTTCATGCTAGAATACTACAGAGAGTTGTATCAACAACTACTTGCAGCTGCTGACATTGCAAGAATTGAACTCACAGCTCCCAAGCCAATCATATACATGCCTCCAAAGCTTGAAGGATGGATTGACCAAGCAAGAATTCTGAGAGAATTCACTGAGATCCTTAAGCTAAACAAGATGGTTCTTGGACCTAAGGGAACCAACCAAGAAGCCATGGCATTGAAAAGAAGAGTGTGGGCACAGTATGGAATGCTGCCACCCCCTGAGGATGATCTTTGAAATGGCTAAGTCTTCTGACCTTTCTTGATTAATCAACTATGCTGAAATATGGTCAAGATTGCTGATGTGGTGTGCTAATCTGCCTGCTCTGATGTGTTATGGATTGCTCTGATACAAGCTCTTTGCTCTGATGCTGAAAATCTTATTTATGTCTTGAATTGTTAGAATGAAATGCTCTGATGTATTTAAGTGTTATTGATTCATGCTCTGATATGTTAATTTCAACTATCAACATGCTTGTAATGATCTTTGAATGAATGATAGTTGAACTTATTTTGAATCAAGAACCACTAATCTCTCTATGCCTATCTTGAAACCTACTTGCAACAAAAACAGTGAAAACACTAACACATTATCTTTTCAGGAACATTGACCTTAGTCATGTCTTCTGAAGATACATGTAATAGGTGTGGACAAGTCACTTTTGCTTAGATAATGTAGGTTTTGGCATCATCAAAAAGGGGGAAATTGTTGGGAATAAAAAGAGATATGTTTTGATCTAATACCAAAACCCCCTGAGACATGCCTAAGTCAAGATAAACATGTTCTAGAAATGTTAGAACATATAGAATATAGGCTAGATGAGAAGCTGAAGTGTTAGGCAGCTCTTAGACAATTAGATGCATAATTTGAGGGGGAACCTACTTTTAAGATGATCAAGATCAAGTCCCCTCAAGGCTCAAAATTCTGGAACAATCACTTAAGAACAAGGACACTCTATGGAAAACCAAAAGCTCTGATCAGGAGAGTTGTCCAAAGAAGCTGTCCATATGCAAGAACAAGCTTACCTAGCTCAAAAGGACAAGGCTACTCAAAGGCTTTGGATCAGGAGAGTTGTCCATAGAAGCCAACTCTATGAGTAAAATGATCTGATGATAAAAGACCAAATATGCTGATCAGAAGAGTTGTCCAGAAGAGTTGTCTCAGCAAGATTAAATCAGAACAGATACTCTAAAGGTTGAAGGTCAACTATGCTGAAAAATTAAGGACAACCATACCCTAAAGAAATGTAAAATACCAAGATCATCTTGGAGTGAAATAAAGGGAAAGAGCCAAGTCATCTGAAGAAGAGCAAGCCAACCTTGCTGAAAAGCAAAACTGCTGATAGTGATAAGGAGAGTTGTCCAGATGATAAGGAATGTTGTCCTATCATTGGATCAACCCTCAGAAGCCATGTCCAAGTCCTAACAAGAAGTCAAACATTGGGAAAAGTGCTGCAGAATGAAGACAAAGTCTTACAAGCCGTTTATTACCCAAATGAGGACATGTCACTATCAAGAATCTGTCTTCCAGTTTGAAGAACTCAAGGAAGACATTTATAGCAACTTGGGAGCTGCCTCTCCAACGGGCAAATCCTCCATTTTGTCTATAAATACAGAAGTGTGAAGACCATTTGAAAGCACCTCAACCTTGACAAGAATATCCAACTATCCTACAAGTTGACAAGTGCTCTCAAGCTTACAAAGAGACTATCTTAGTCTTTATACACTTCTTCTAAGCTGAACCCAATTGTATATTCATACACAAGCTTAGAGAGATATTCTATCCTTATACCTTGATCTTCATTGTAAAGGATATCTCATTAGTTGGAACCTTACTTCAACCCTTAACCCTTTCAAGTGAGAAAGTGAGAAGGTTGTAGTAGTAGAAGTGGTAGGAGCTGACTGTTGAGAGAAGAACAGTTCAGTTCTGAGTTGAGAAGAGGGTACTAGGACTCTAGACATCCTAGGGATCAATTCACCAAGGAGTGGTGTTCTTGATCAAGTGCACCTTGGCACTATAAAATAAGTTAATTCCAAGAGTGAAGGAATTATCCTGTTGAATCAGGGAAAGTGGATGTAGGAGCTTGAGTCTCTGAACCACTATAAACTCTTGTGTTGATTTACTTTACAAGTACTTACATTCATTCAACACTGCACACAAAACTGATCTTTCAAGATACATATTCAAAGACTGTGCAAAACTGATTTGGACAACTTCCCTGAAGCTTAACTGAATTGTTTTGGATTGGGAAAGTGATTTCAGAAATTAAAGGAGTCTAAACTTAAAGGGCCAACCACTATTCCGCACATATAACTCCCCTAGATAGTTATTCAACTAAGTACTCAATAGTACTTAGTAGTCTGATTATCTTAGAAGAGTTAATCTTCTTCAGCAGAGTTGTCCAAGACAACCTTGCTGAACTCTGGTTTGATCAAATTAGCAAAAGAATTGCATACAAGTGTATTCCCCCCCCCCCATACACTTGTTATATACTCCTTTCTGGACCAACATAGATCTAACGTATTTCCCTAATAAACGACTATGATTAAGTACACAAATATTCGAACTTATAAGTGTGCACTAATCTACAAGAAAGAACAAAGTGTTTTTCTAACTAGAAGCGTCACGCATTCCATAGATAGTAATGTAGTTTAGCTTTCTCTCTTGTTGTCATTTGGAATGAAGGCAGTGTGGTCTATTTATAGGCTTCAATTCGAACTGCCTTGCAACTCCTACAACTCCCTTGATCAATCTTGGCCATTGGATCAAAGGTAGTTTCTTGTAACTTCCCTTCACACTCCATAATTGTAGGAACTTCCATAGTTGTGCTTAGAAACTTCTCACTCCCATGCAACTGCTTGACCTGGGTGTTGCCCACGTCTTCTACCTGCATTTGGGACATCACTAAGCAACAGAAGTTAAGTAAGAGTTAGTAAAGGGAGAAAGGGCAAATTCTGATGTTGTGGTAGGTGTTGGCACATTCAGTATAACATGTAACTGAAAATGTTGGATTATAAAATACAACACCTATTCCAACATCAACAATCTCCCCCAATTTGGTCTTTCTACATCAACACTCCTAATGTTCACACATTCAGAATTTTGATAAAGAAAACAATATCCATGATATTCAAAATAAACCTAACCAAACATAATCACAGCATCTAAGTCAAAAGCAATGTACTTAGATTTAAAAAGAGATTATATACCATGGGGTACATGTTTTTTCAAACTATTGCAACAAGGCCTGGTGGACTTTTTCTATAGCAACTAAACACAAAATGGAATGTAAAATGACCGCACTACCCTTAAGCTTAATTTTTTGAATTTGGGGCACAATTCTGACATTTACCTTCAAATCAATTCTCTCTCCACTCCACTCCTCCTAATTTCACGTTTCCTTTCTCTCTCTCCACTCCCCCCACGTCTCTCTCCCTTTCTCTCACCAATGGCTGTCGCCGACTGAAGCCCAAATTCGCCGTCGATGGGGGCACGGACACTTCTCCGTTGAGTTGGGTGTGGGGCGCTGCTCCGTCGGCGTTTGAAGCTTCAAACGGTGGAATAGTCTTTTTTTTTTTTTTCAAAAAGTTTTTCGATTTCATCTCAATTTTGTCTTTACCCTCCCCCTCTTGTTTCTTTTTTTCTCTCCCACATTTTTTAATCTAGGCTTTTTTTCAATAATTTCTCCCCCCTTTGATTTCTTGATGTGGTTGGTGAAGTGGAGGAAGAACTGAATCTTGAGGTGAACTTTGAGTAGTTGGATCGATATAGGATCTCACATTTCTGACTAATAAGCTTTGATTTGTGTTCTTGATAGTTAATTGTATGGATGGGGGAGAAGGAATAGCTTTACAAGGGTTAGCTCCATATTACCTTCACAGAGGCGGCCCTGGTGGTGGTTCCGGACCGAGCCACAAACTTCCCCATGGCGGCGGCTCACCGACTGCTCAGTCCGGTTTAATGCCCATCCCGCCTACTTTCTAGGATCTTCAGAATTATGTACATTGATCAGATGCAGCCCAATGTAGGAAGCCAGATGGTGGTTTGTCTTTTCGTGTTGAGAATTTATCGCCGCCGGATTTTACTCAAGGTAGAAGCATGGACATTGAGGTTTTGCTCCTGACACTGAGTTGGCATGAATTTATTCTCAATTTTTTTGCAAACTGGTGATGAATTTTCTTTTAAGAGTTGCACTCTTGTGTACTAGTTACATGTATGTAACTACTATATCCAATCCAGTAGTTACATGTAACTGCTATATCCAATCCAATATATGTAACTATTATATCCAATCCAATAATCCATTACAAATAACACATGACTCATTTATTATATCCAATCAAATAACTCATTACAAATAATACATGACCCATTTACTATATTAATTTAACACATAAATTTTTTCTTGGGCCTTTATTTTACTTCAATTAATTTTTTTTTTTTAATTTTATCATTAAAAAATAATACTCCATTAATTTTTTAAAATTTTATTTTTTATTTTACTCCATTGATATTTATATTTATCTTTTTAATATTATTTTTTTAATTTATTTTTCTTCCTATTTATCATTTGTGTTTCAAATGATAATTTTTTTAACGTACTTTCTTTTTATGTCATAAATAATTATTCTAAAATTTTAAAGTCTAATAAGAAAATTTTAAAAATAATATTAATTGTTTTAAGTATTAAATAGTATAATAATAATTTGTTTTAAAATATAAAACTCGCACCTCTCTTACGCAAGTGTTTAATTTTATTGATACTATTTTACTTTAATTAATTGGTGTATAATTTTCACCTTATCCTTTCAAAAATTTACTTCATTCCTTACAAATTTCACTTCGTTTTACATTGTTTAATTATTTTTTTCATTTGAACTTTCATTTTTTAATCACTTTATTTTAATTTTTTATGAATATAATTTTTAGTTTATAAGTGTTATGATAACAGTTGATAAGTATTATGATATATTATTAGTTAATATGCAGTATTGTATATTAGTTTATACTGGTACAAGTTCTATTTTTTTCGAGTTTCGAGTTCACATATTTTATGGTAATAGTTCAAATATAGTATAGTATTAGTTCACATATTGTATAGTATTAGTTCACATACTCTATGGTACTAGTTCAAATATAGTATAGTATAAATTCAAATATTGTATAGTATTAGTTCATATATTAAATAATATTTTTATACCCACATTAATCTCTAGTACTATACAATATATTAACTAGTACTATACCATAGGCGTACTAATACTATATTGTATTTAAACTAATATTTATATTTAACAAAAAATACATAACTTAACACATTTATAATCCCAGACATACCATGCAAATTAATACATCAATATTAAAAAATTGATATTAACTAACTAGTAAGAAGAACAAAAGTGAGAATGAATCACACTGAACAGACAATTCAATTAATAGATACGATCACACTCAATAAACATATGAATGCATCAACATGGCGATGACCTCAAAGAAAATAATATAGCTGATGCAATATTATGTTGGTTTCTTCCCCAATTCTCCACTCATTTAAGTTTCTAAATATAAATTTTATTTTTCAATTAGATTATGTTATTAATTAGTTTTAAAAAATAATCTACAACCTTAAAAAACTTGTAACAAATCAGATATCATTTTAGAAATAATGAAGACATAACAAAATAATCTTAGTTATTATAAATTAGATTAAAGCTAGAAAGTGAGCATGTCATATTCATACATTTATACCCAAATTAGAAAAAAAATTGAATTTTTTTAGTTTAGTTTTTTTTTTCGATTTTTTTTGAATTTTTTTCTAAATTTTGGTTATTTTTTGAAAAAAAAAACTGGAAATTTTATTTCATAATTTTATTTTTGAGTTTCATATTTTTTTTTAATATTCGTTATGTTTTTTATATTTATTTTTTAAAAGTTAAAAAAATAGAATAATATTTGACTTCGTGGTGTTTCATTGGTGAATCGATAGTCGGTGTATAATTATAATTTTAATGAGTTGTATTTTAATTTAATTGATATAATGGTAATATAGTATTTTACATGTATTTTTGTTTTAAAAAATTTGGGGGTGAAATTAATAAAAAAGAAGGTAAATAACTAATAACCCATATAAATAATTGGATTTAGTTACATGTATGTAACTTGTACACATAAGTGCCTAAAAAAAGGGAGTGCCTAAAAGAAGGAAGTGTGGACTTAGTTAAAAAGGAGGGTAAATAGCCAGTTACATACATGTAACTGGTACACATAAGTAATTGCCTTCTTTTAAAGCTTTTATGATATGGTGAATCTTGATTATTGCAGAGGTAGGGCAGACATGGATGATTGGTGATCAATTTGTGTTATGGATTTAATTAGTATGAGGTTTGTGGCCGATTAAATTAGATTTAAGGATTTTGAATTTGAATCTGGAGTTTAGGATTTTGCAAATTGGGTTTTGGATTTTTAATCTAGAGTTTAGGATTCTTGACAAGTTGTTTTGTATTCTTTGTAAGTTTTGATCAATTTATATTTCAACTTTCAAAGATTTTGGCGTAAATACTATTTACTGAAATTGTATTTTACTCAATTGAATGTGTTGATTGTGTTTGTACAATTCATTCTGTTGATTGTGTTTATACAATTCATTCTGTTTTCTTGCTCATTTTATTGTTGCAGCCGATGATCTCAGTTGGGCATGGGTTATCCCTTAGGAGTATTGTATTGTTGAAGTAGAACATTTTCCCCTTTTGTATTTAATTTGTTTTATGTTTCCAGGCTAGAATTGTGGCTCTGAATGGATCATATTTCCTTAAAGCCGGTGGTCACTTTGTTATATCTATTAAGGTATGTTGATATATCCCTAGATGTAGTTTACTATCTTTTTTCATTTATAACAAAATCATATGACCGATTCACCGTTTTGTTGTAATGTAGGCCAACTGTATCGATTCAACGGTTCTTGCTGAGACTGTGTTCGCACAAGAAGTAAAGAAGCTGCAAGCTGAACAGTTCAAGCCTGCTGAACAAGTTACCCTTGAGCCATTCGAGCGTGATCATGCTTGTGTCGTTGGTGGGTACCGCATGCCGAAGAAGGAGAAAGCAAAGGGCACCTAGGCTTTTTAATGCAGAATTTTAAATAGAAGATTGTAGTATTAGATTTGTGCAAATGGGATTGGGCACCTAGGCCATGACGCACCTACCTCTTTTATATGTACTGTACTTGATTTGAGCTTTCACTATATTGAAATTACAGTTTGAATTATACTATAAGATCCAAATGTTCAATTTTATTTCTACTAATTTCTAAAATAACTTATGAGTTATTTGTATAAATTTGAACATTACTAAACTTAAATGATATATAAGGTATCAAATATCTACATAAGGTACTAAACTCTAAACCTTATTAAATTTACATATTACATAACGTACTAAACCTAATTAAATTTACATACTCCGTATATAAATTAAATGTCAATGAGGTACCGAACCCTAACTTAAGTAGGTATGTACAGTGTATAATGTATTAAACATAAACCTTAAACCTAAATTGAGTTTGAGTTGAAATATTACATAAGTTACTAAAACTTAAATTGAAAATAAATTTGAATATTACATAAGTTATTAAACTTAAATGATATATTATAATGTATGATCACATAAATCTCTAATCTAAATTGAGTTCGAATATTACATAAGTTACTAAAACTTAAATGATATATAAGGTGTCAAATATAAACCTTAAATCTAAATGGAGTTTGAATATTACATAAGTTACTAAACTTAAATGATATCTAAGATTTAAAACAAAAACCTTAAACCTAAATTGAGTTTGAATATTACATAAGTTACTAAAACTTAAATTGAAAATTGAATATATTATATAAGTTACTAAAACTTAAATTGAAATTGAGTTTGAATATTACATAGGGAGAATATTTGAACACAAATGGTGAATATCTGAACAAAGAGTAACCTTTTTTGAATTTTTCTTCTGATAATGGAAATTTATGAATTTAAATACTTCTATATAAGATAAGATACTAAACTCTAAACCTTAAATTAAATTTAAATATTACATAAGGTACTAAACTTAAACTTAAATTGAAATTGATTGATTCATTTATTAAATTTACATACTCCGTATATAAATTGAATGTCAATAAGGTACCGAACCTAACTTAAATAGGTATGTATGGTGTATAAAGTATTAAACATAAATCTTAAATCTAAATTGAGTTTGAGTTGAAATATTACATAAGTTAATAAAACTTAAATTGAAAATAAATTTGAATATTACATAAGTTACTAAACTTAAATGATAATCTCAAATCTAAATTGAGTTTGAATATTACATAAGTTACTAAAACTTAAATGATATATAAGGTGTTAAACATAAATCTTAAACCTAAGTTACTAAACTTAAATGGTATATATATTACTAAACATAAGTACTAAACTTAAGTTGAGTTTGAATATTACATAAGTTACTACAAATTCAAAATTGAATATTACCTAAGTTTTTAAAACATTAATTGAAATTGAGTTTTAATCTTCCTAATTTTCAAATTCAATTTAGAGTTTAGTAACCTATGGAAACTCTAAATTGAATTGAGTTTGAATATTATTTTTTTTAAAAAAAAATTGTAAGAAAAAATGTAACGAGGGGTATCATGTGAGGTACTCATGAAAAAAATTCAAAAAAGGGCACCCTTTGTTCAGATATTTACCCTTTGTGTTCAAATATTCGTCTTATGTAATATTCTGACTCAATTTAAATTTATGTTTTAGTAACTTATGTAGTATTCAATTTTCAATTAAAAAAATTTAGTAACTTATGTAATATTCAAATTCAATCTAAATATGTTATTTTTTTTCCTTACCCTATGTTTAGTATCATATAAACCTTAAACCTAAATTGAGTTTGAATATTACATAAGTTATTAAAACTTAAATTGAAATCGAATGTTACATAAACTACTAGAACATTAATTGAAATTGAGTTTGAATCTTCCTAATTTTCAAATTCAATTTAGGATTTAGAGTTTAGTAACTCATGTAAACTCTAAATTGAATTGAGTTTGAATATTACATTTTCTAAACAATGTGTAAGAAAAAATGTAATGAGGGGTATCATGTAAGGTATTAAACCATAAACTCTAAAATGAAAATTTGAATATTAGGTACAAAACTTAAATTGAAATTAAAATTAAATTAGGTTTATGGTTTAGTACTTTATATACTATTTAAGTTTAGTAATTTATATAATATTCAAATTTAACTTCAAGTTTTAGTAACTTATGTAATATTCAAACTTAATTTAAATTTAAGGTTTATGTTTAGTAAATTATGTAATTAATTAATTACCATTATAAGAATTTTACAATAGCATCGCTCAAAACGAACACCTCTCTATGTTCTTCGGCTGTAACTGCAATTCCAATAATTTCAATTTCATAGATTCGATCATATAGTTTAATCCCGATTCCCATTGACCCGGTTATGAGGATTATATATTGCAACACAAGTATTAATGTCCCCTTACTACTGGGCTCATGAATTAGAGCCTTGAGTCTTAAACATAAGTTACTAAATAGAAACATAAGTTACTAAACATAAACTTAAATTATATATAAAGTATTAAACCCTAATAATGTTAATTAATTAATTACATAAGTTACTAAATATAAATCTTAAATTGAAATTGAGTTTGAATATTACATAAGTTACTAAAACTAAAATATTTGAACACTAAGTGTTGAAAAATTGAACACTAAGTGTTGCAAGTACTCACGGAAGAGAGAATTTCTTTTGTAATTAATTATGTCAGCTAAATAACTAATTGATACACCCCTTCCTTCTTAGTATCCAAATTCAATTTAGGGTTTAGTAAATTATGTAATATTCAAATTTAATATAAGGTAATATTCAAACTCAATTTAATTTAGACTCCATTTACATAAACTCATAAAGGGATTGTGGTGTATGAAATTGTGATTCTTAAATATATAAATTAAATATCATATAAGACATTAAACTCTAACCATAGAATACTGGACCCTAAATCCTAAATAGAAAATCTGAATATTACAAAAGATACTAAACTTGAATTGAAATTAAATCATTCATTAAATTTAAATATAAGGTACTAAACCTTAAATCTAAATTAATAGAATTAATAATATAATAATTTTATGTTTAACTCTATTAATTATTATACTCCCTCCGTTCTAGGATTAATTGCACACTTTTCTTATTTTGACGCGGCGAATGAGACCAAAATAAAACAAAATTAAAAAAATTGGGACTAAATTAATACATTTAAATGTTTTGGGACCATTTTAGAAAAGGTAAAAAGTTACGGGACTAATTGATTTTTTTCCCATTTATATATGTAATCAGGAGAAAATTAAAAAAAAAACACTCTTTGTTCAGATATTCACCCTTCGTGTTCAAATATTTGCCATATGTAATATTAAATTTTAATTTAAGTTTTGAATCTTATGTAATATTAATATTCAAATTATCACTAATATATCTATTTATTACTCCATATTATATTTTTTTAATATCCAAGAGGAAGTATTATTATAAGTGTGGATTAATTTTGGGAAGCTTATTTAGAAATTAAAAGAGGATTGTTCATGGTCGTAATTAGAGAACAATTACATTTGGAAGCAAGTTCTTCCACATGGCCACCACACCCAAACCCACTAATCCACCACCCAAATCAAATGCTCCATGTTCCTCCACGTGGCTACCACACCCCACTCCAATCCACATTAATTTATGTGGAAGCATATAATGGATTCCCAAAAAACTCACCGTCTTCCTTCGCCGGCATCTTCTCGCCGGAAACAAATGGATTCCCAAAAACTCACCGTCACCTTCGTTGTTATTCTTCATAGTCCATAACAAAAAACGAACGTCTTCCTTCGCCGGCATCTTCTCGCCGGAACCAAATGAATTTCCAAAAACTCACCGTTGTTGTTATTCTGTGGATTAAATGTCAAATTAGTAGGTTAGGATGGAATGAAAGGTGGGAGATAGGAAGAAGTAGTAGGTGAGATATGAAAAATTATCAGTAGGTGGGGGAGGAGTTAAGAAGAAGAAGAAGTAGTAGGTGGAGGGAAGTGACTTTCTTATGGGGAGAATACATACGCATTGGGAATACACATAAAGTGCATAGATTCCCTCATTAAAGAAGAAGGGGTACCCTTGTCTTTTTCTCTCCCACTTTGTGTGTTGTTGCAACATTTTAATTTCTATGTTGTTACTTGCTATAGGAAGGCCAACAATGAGCCTTAGGGTGATCCACTCATTTAAAAACAATAAAAATAGTAAATGTAGGGCAATTGTATGTGGGACAGAAATGTGAGCAACATAGGAAAAACTTTTACAGATTGAGGAAATAACTGAAAGCAGTAAAGGAGAGGATTGGGCTGATGTAATCAGCTGCATCTTCAAGAGTCTTCACGAACTCCCCCATACTCTAGACTTCCTCACTCTTCAAAGCCTTCAAAGAGCTATATTGAGATCTCCATAGAGATCCTCAATATCTTGAGCATCAGCATCTGCATCTTGGTTTGGAATCTGAATAGTACTTTCTTGTTGAACTGGACCTGCATCTTGTTGACCTGAAATAGGATGAGTACCTGCATTGTGAACATTTGAGCTTACTCCCCCTGTTGAGGTAGAAAGTAGGTCCTCCCAGAAGCGTTTCTGAATGAGTAAGTCTTCAACTGTACTTTGAAGATTGGTGATTGTGCCTTGAAGAATGTCCACTTGCCTTAGGATAAAGTGTGAGGACAGATAAACTGAGGCAACACAGCCTGAGGAAGGATGTGATGAGGAAGTTGATGGCATATTCGGATCAGCACTGCTGTGGGCATTAGGCTTCGGTATAGGTAAATCCACAATACGATCACTACCACGAAGTAGGAGCTGTGGTGAGATGGAGAAACTAGGAACATAGCCACTTATCACCTCAGTGTCCAATCTGTTGAATTGCTTATCTACCAACAGCTTATACACCAAACATGGATACGGGAGAAGACCTTTCCCAGTCATATTGCAAGTGAAATTCATCATATTTTGAAATATGACATGGCCTAGATTGAATTGCTTCAGGTGTCCAATCTTAAACATGAGGACAGCTTGTTCCAAGGTTAAAGTGGTGTTATTAGTTGATGGTAACCAATTACAACACACAATTTTATGCAGAACAGAGCATAGGCTGGTTAATCTAGATGCAAGTAGTTTTGGTACCCAATGTGTAATCTTACCTCCTGTAAGTATACTAATCATGAAATCAAAGTCAGTGACCACTGGATCTTCCATAATTTTCGTTTTCAGCAGCATATTGGTCTTCCTAGGAGTGACAATAATTTCAAGACCCCGGAAAGGAACACAGCCATATCTCCTAGAGTTTGTATCACCGGTTTTGGAACTTACATTCGCATAAAATTCATGAATCCAATCAACAACATACGGTACAACAAACAATAAGGCATCCAAAATAGATCGTTCTTTAAACCAATCCAAGAGATTTGCAGCTTCAAAATCAGAAATTTTCAGGATACGTTCGCTCATAATTGTCCTATTACGAATAGTTTTATAACGGGTGCTTTTGTGATCATTATACTCAACCTCAGTATCACTAAAATCGGAATCAGACGAAAAAGGTTCCTCTTCTTCGGGAGCAGAGGCGTATGAGCTTGAATCTGAAGAAGAGCTTTTGGATGTAGCCACTGGAGAGACAACTGGTGGAGTTCTCCGAGCCTTTTTAGGTGCGGACTGAGGAATGGGGCTGTCTTCATCTGCATGCTCAACGGACACAACTTCTGGGAAGTTATCGATGATATCATCGATATTTTGAGGCTCCCCCTCAGAATCTGAGTTGGATACAATAATCGGTTGAGCTATGCCGCCGTCCGTTCTGGGCTTTTTCCTCCCAAAGTAATCAACTCGTCGTCCAAGTGTCCTGTAAGAAACACGACGACCACCAGGCCATCTGTGAGTGACGGGAGCAGGGGCTTTTGCCGTGCCTTTTGCCGTTTTTGAAGGGAATTTCCTCTTTTGTCGTAGCCGGGCTATCTTTGCGGCTAAAATCTCCCCATCAGACGAGGAGGCGTCTTCCATGTGCACATCTTCTCTAAACATAGCATTGTCAAGAGTTTCTCCACCCAAGATAATTTTTGGAGAGGTTGTTCTGCGAGCTAGGGCATCGTATGCCCTTTTCAGTTTCTCGAAAGGGGTTCCAAGAGGGAAAGATTTTTGTGCGATTGGTGATGGAGGAGGTGAGCGATTATCAGCAGCAGCACTCTTTGACTCAAGGATGTTTGCATGTGCCATTTCTAAGCGGATATCGAAGGGATTGTACACAACGAGTGGAAGTGTAGAGGTTTCTGGGTCAAATGGAACAATCATGTTTCCAACGACAAAGGATGGCGAGCCAGGTGCGGGAAAGCTTGGAAGTTCAGTGATAGTCACCATTTTTGGATTAATTTTGAGTTTCTGAGACGAAATTGCAGGGTAGTTGAGAATGGCTTGTTTGATTTTGAATTTTGAATTGCGAAAAGCCAGGTGCTGTTCGACCAGAGTGATAAGTACCTGAAAAAAGTAGAAGTTATTTGATTAGACCTCTTCGAATTCTGGAGTGGAAGGATAACCATAAAAAATTCAACCAATTATACCAATTTTTGAAGAAACACTTATGCCAAAAATTATAATTTGGATTGAGTGTTGCATAAACAGATGTAAGCTCGATGGTATAAAATAGCATTCATATGAGATCTATTTATAGAGGATTTCAGGCGGGAGTTGAAGCACGATTCTGTATGTGAAGAAATGGAGAGAGTGGAAGAATTAACTTCTCTCCATAAAAGTTCGTGTTGTTGTGGAAAATAATTACTGATAATTAAAAATAAAAGAAACGGATTAATAAATAACTGAACAGATAAAATAATTAAATTCAAATAAATATTTGCAGATAATAAAAATAATAATTATCAGAAATTAATTAATTCTATAAAAATCAAAATCATAAGTTTGAGTCAGGTGTTGAATAGATTGATGGCATTTTGTACATCTCAACACAGTTTTTTCATGAATTTGCTTCATATGTGTTGCACTTTAATTTTTATCACATTTACACATTGATCCATCTTTTCAAAAGAGTGCATCGTAGCAGCGAACTCCGTGCCCCATAGTTACTCAATGGATTTGTGTTTGATTTGATGCAGTATATATCACCTTTAGAAAAGAGAACATCGTAGTAGCGAGCTCCGTGTCCCTAGTTACTCAGTGATTTTTAAAGCATCTAATTTGTGATTTCCTTTGCATTTGAGAGATTGTACAAGCTTTTCTCATATTCCACATGACTCAATTTAAGACTTTTAGACTAAGATTATAAAGAATTATGTTAAATTCAATACTTACGAAATTTATACAAAGAAATAATTAAATGAACAAATCTGGTGTTGTCCCAAATGCTGCCGCATTTGGTACAACACTTTTGATACAGTGTTCAGATATTGCATAATCCAAGAGACTTCCTTAGAGAGGAAAATCTCTTATCATCTAAAGCTTTTGTGAATATATCAGCAAGTTGTTTTTCTGTGGAAATGTATTCCAACTTTACCACCTCTTTTTCAACTAGATCTCTTATGAAATGATGCCATGCCTTATACTTATGTGCTTAGTCAAAGAATGTTGCACTGGATTCTTTGATATATTTATGGCACTAGTGTTATCACAAAAAACAGTTAGAGTATCACAAGGTAAACCATAATCACACAACATTTTCTGTAACCAAAGTAATTGTGTACAGCAACTCCCTGCTGCAATATACTCAGATTCAGCTGTGGATTTTGATACACAGTTCTGTTTCCTACTATGCCAAGATATGAGATTATTTCACATGTAGAAGCAGCCACCACTGGTGCTCTTTCTATCATCGGCATCACCTGCCCAGTCAGCATCACTGTAGCCAATTAAGGAACAATTTGTGTCCTTGCAGTAACATAAGCCTAGGTCACAAGTTCCTGCAACATATCTAATTATCCTTTTTACAGCATGCATATGAGATTCTTTTGGGTCAGACTGATATCTAGCACATAAACATACACTAAACATAATATCAGGCCTTGTAGAGCTCAAGTAAAGAAGACTACCTATCATTGATCTGTACAATGTTAGGTCAACATTTTGGCCAACACTGTCTTTACTCAGTTTCTGAGTTGATCCCATAGGTGTTTTCATATGTTTAGCATTCTCTAAACCAAACATTTTCACAAGATTTTTAGCATATTTACTCTGTGATATAAAGATACCATCATTTTGCTGTTTGATTTGCAAGCCTAGGAAATAATTTTGGTCACCAACCATGGACATTTCAAAGGTTGATGTCATTTCATTCACAAACAGTTTTAGCATATCATCACAAGTAGAGCCAAACACTATATCATCAACATAAATTTGAGCTACCATAATATCATTTTTCTCATGCTTAATGAATAGAGTTCTATCAGCTTCTCCTCTAGTAAAACCAAATTCAATCATAAAATCAGTTAATCTTTCGTACCACGCTCTAGGTGCTTGCTTCAAGCCATAAAGAGCCTTTTTTAACTTAAACACATGATCAGGAAATTCTGGATTTTCAAAGCCTTTTGGTTGCTCAACATAAGCTTCTTCCATTAAGATTCCATTTAGAAAGGCTGCTTTAACATCCATTTGATATAGTTTTATGTTGATAAAGCATGCAATAGCAAGTAAAAGTCTAATGGATTCTATTCTAGCAACTGGAGCAAATGTTTCATCAAAATCTACTCCCTCTACTTGAGTATACCCTTGAGCAACAAGTCTTGCTTTGTTTCTGATAATGTTGCCTAATTCATCAGTTTTGTTTTTGAAAATCCATTTTGTACCAATAACATTTGTATGATCTGGTCTAGGTACTAAGGTCCATACATCATTCCTAACAAATTGATTCAATTCTTCATGCATAGCTTCTACCCAATGTTCATCATTTAAGGCTTCTTTTACTGTTTTAGGTTCAATAGCAGAATGATAACACTCATGGTTTACCTTATTACACACAGAAGTCATGCAAATAGATCTTACCACATCTTTTGGATTTATACCCAACCTTCTTCTGGTCTGAATTCCAGTAGATTGATCACCTATAATCAGCTCATGTGGATGATTCTTTTGAACTCTCCTTGAAGGAGTTTTATGCAGATTGTACAGATTTTCTGGATTTTCTGTAACTTCAGCAGATGTGTCTGTGAGTGTTCCCTCATTCTGTTCATCATTTTTGATCTGATCTGTTCTGTCAGTAATTATTGGACTATCAGCAAGGTCTGAAACATCCTCTTCAATACTGTTACCTGTAATACTCATGTTATCATCAAAAACCACATTTACAGATTCTTGAGCAGTATTTGTTCTGAGATTATAGATCCTATATGCTTTACTATTCCTTGAATAACCAAGGAAAAAACCTTTGTCACTTTTAGAATCAAATTTATGCAATTGTTCTCTGTCATTTAGAATGTAGCAAACACAGCCAAACACATGAAAATACTTAAGATTAGGCTTTCTATTATTCAGTATTTCATAAGGTGTACTATTAGAATCTGTTCTAATCAAGACTCTATTAGATATATGACAAGCTGTATTTAGAGCTTCAGCCCAAAACCTTTTGGCTAAATTTTTAGAACATAGCATAACTCTAGCCATCTCTTGAAGAGTTCTATTTTTCCTTTCTGCTATCCCATTCTGTTGAGGAGTTTTAGGTGAAGAGAACTCCTGCAATATGCCTTTAGATTCACAAAACTCAGTGAAAGCACTGTTATCAAACTCTCTTCCATGGTCTGATCTAATTCTACAAACTTTAGAATTATAAACAGTCTTGAATCTTTTGCATAGAGTTTTAAACACAGAAAATGTTTTTGATTTTTCTTTTAGGAATTATATCCATGTTAATCTAGAATAATCATCAACAATGACAAAAGAATACCTTTTTCCACCTATACTATCAATTTCCATAGGACCCATAAGATCCATATGAAGCAATTCAAAGCAATGTTTTGTAGAACACTGGCCTAATAGTTTGTGAGAAGTTCTTACCTGTTTGCCCTTTTGACATGGTCCACAGATGTGATTGTCTGAAAATTTCAGCATTGGTAAACCTGTAACAGCTTTGAGTCTAATTAATCTATCAATCTGTCTATGATTAACATGCCCAAGCCTATGATGCCATAGTGTACTTTCATCATTTTTCACATTATTGCAGCTCACTTTGGATTCAATTAAATAGCAATTATCAGCAGATCTATTACCCATCATAATGCAATCAGAATTTTCATCTAGCACATAGCATGAATTTTTATCAAACTTTACATGCAAGTCATCATCACATAATTGGCTTATACTAATAAGGTTGGCAAGTAATCCATCAACATGTAAAACATTTGGTAATCTAGGAAATCCAGGAACATTTAAGGTTCATTTGCCAATGATCTTCCCTTTAGATCCACCACCATAAGTAACATTACCACCATTATAAGCTTTGTAATCAGATAGATAATCAATTTGACCTGTCATATGTTTTGAGCAGCCACTGTCAAAATACCATAAACCAGGAACACATGCTTTCAAAGACATATGCACAACATTGCATATAGTATTTTTGGAAATCCATTCTGTTTTCTGTGAATGTTGCTTTGTGTGTGGTGTCATTTTAGGCAATCCAGAGGCATTTAAATTCTTCTGTCTTTTTAAACAATAATAAGCTTTATGTCCCTTTTTAAAACAGTAGTTACACACAAGTTCTTTCATATTGACAAGATTTTTCTTTGAAACAGTAGCCTCATCTTTATGCTCAGCTTTGACAAAAACAGTAGATCCATTACTTTGAGAATTAGGAACAGTTTTACCTTTAAAACCAATACCTGCTTTCTTTGTATTGTTGAATAGCAGTGATTCATCCAATTTTGCTTTTCCTTCAGAGAATTTCTTGAAGCTTAAAGACACTTCCTTCATCTTTTCTTCAAGTTTTTCAATCTCACAATCCTTCTTGGTTAGAACACTCTCAAGTTTTAAAACAGAATTTCTTAAATCATCATTTTCAAATGTTAAAGATTTGATAATACGATTTAATTTTTCAGTTTCAGAATATGAAATGTGTTGTTCTTCATTTGTCAGAGGATTTTCATAAGAATATTTTCTGAAATCAAGAACAGATACTTCTAGTCTATCTTTTAGATTAGAAATTTCTTTATCTTTCTTTGTTAAAAGACTTTCCAATTTGAACACAGTGTTAGATAATTCTTGAATATCAGCAGCTTTTCTGGATGTACCTGTCTCTGTAACAGAACTTGTGAAACAATTAAATTCTGGAATTTTATTACTTAGTGATTTCTCAAATGATGGCTCATCTGTCTTCACATCATAATAAAAATCATCCAGATCATCATCAAAGGTATCATCATAAATAATTCTAGCAGAAAAAGCTTGTTCAATGTCTTTTTCAGGATCATGCTCAACATCAGATTCATCACTTAAGGTAGCACTGAAATTTAGTTTCTTTTTCAGAATAGTATTAGCACATTCATTAGCATAATGACCAAATCCAGAACATGCATCAAACTTAACATTCTTCCTATAGTCTTGGTCAGACCTAAACCTGTTTCCTCTTTCTAATTGTCTAGAAGAATTAAAAGTGTTCTTCCTAATAGGCAATTGTTGATTATTAGTAATCTGAACCTTAGGTTGAAAATTGTCTTTGAACTTTTTATTCTTCATGAAGGTTTTAAACTGTCTAGTCATAAATGCAATGTAATCAGGATCATTATAACATTCCTCAAGATTATCTTCATCAGAATCAATTTCAGTAACATAAGGGGATTTTCCAGAACTGGATGTTGCAGATAATGATGCATCACCTTTGAAAACAAGTACTTTCTTTTCATTATCAGCCTTTTCAGATATATTCATCTCATATGTTTTCAAAATACCAATTAATTCATTTTGACTTAGCACATCTGTATCTTTAGCTTCCTCTATAGCACATATCTTAGGCTCAAAACGTTTAGGAACTGATCTAAGAATTTTATGTACTAACCTTGTATTAGAGATTGGATCACCAAGAGAATGAGCTTCATTTGAAATCTCAGTCAGCTTTTCATTGTAAGATGAGATGGTCTCATCTTCTTTCATCCTCAAATTTTCGAATTTTGTTCCAAGCATACGAAGTCTGGTCCTTCGTACACTATCCGATCCTTCACAATGTTCTTGTAATCGATCCCATGCATCTTTGGATGAAATGCAGCTTGAAATGATTTTGAACATTGATGCATCAGTTGAGGTGAAGATTTCATTCAACGCCTTTGAATTGTAACTAGCTGTTGTGATTTCTTCGGCTGTCCAGTCGAGCTCTCTCTTGATTTGGGCTTCATTGTCCTCATCTGCAGCAGTTCTTGGCTGAGTCCAGCCAGCAAGAACACTCCTCCATGCTCTTTCATCAATAGATTTGATGTACATCCTCATTTTAGGTTTCCAGAAGGCATAATTTGTGCCGTCCAGAATTGGAGGTTTTAGTGCGGGCGAAAGTGGATACTCCATTGCAAATAAACACACACTCTAAGCAGAATCTCTACTTAGTGTATCAAGTAGTTGGCTCTGATACCAACTGAAAGTGTGCGTGCGTGCGATATACAAAGATGTTGTCCTTAGTGTTGGCACACACAAGACAACAATGAGCAGCGGAATTTAAACAAACACTTTGCAAAGAGTATTTCAAAAATTATGTAGATTAAATAATTAATCTACACGAATCACTTATATTATCTCTTAATATCAGTGAAACAAAATCAACAACCTTGTAAAGTTTTGAACAATTACAACTCTAATCGAGTTCGAAAAGTTACTAGAAAAAACACGAAACTATCTTCCTTATAGATCTAACGTATTTCCCTAATAAACGACTATGATTAAGTACACAAATATTCGGGCTTATAAGTGTGCACTAATCTACAAGAAAGAACAAAGTGTTTTTCTAACTAGAAGCGTCACGCATTCCATAGATAGTAATGTAGTTTAGTTTTCTCTCTTGTTGTCATTTGGAATGAAGGCAGTGTGGTCTATTTATAGGCTTCAATTCGAACTGCCTTGCAACTCCTACAACTCCCTTGATCAATCTTGGCCATTGGATCAAAGGTAGTTTCTTGTAACTTCCCTTCACACTCCATAATTGTAGGAACTTCCATAGTTGTGCTTAGAAACTTCTCACTCCCATGCAACTGCTTGACCTGGGTGTTGCCCACGTCTTCTACCTGCATTTGGGACATCACTAAGCAACAGAAGTTAAGTAAGAGTTAGTAAAGGGAGAAAGGGCAAATTCTGATGTTGTGGTAGGTGTTGGCACATTCAGTACAACATGTAACTGAAAATGTTGGATTATAAAATACAACACCTATTCCAACATCAACAGAAATTACAAAATTTGCATAATACTGGGACTAAATGTGATAAAATTTAACTTATTGGGATTAAATGTGAAAGTCATGGGACCAAAAATTTGAGGGTGCGTGGTTGGTGGGACCAAAACTCCCATTTTCTCTCTGTTCAACGTAGTTGAAGAGACAAACCGAACTAAGTTTTCTAAATTTAACGGCATAGCCGGGATAGCGTCGGTCGATTAATCAATGGAATAAAAGACCTTTTTCTCAGAGATATTATGAGATTTTGGAGAAAAGGAAGACTCTTCCTGTTTGGCACCAGAAAGAGGAGTTCTTGCAGGCTCTTAAAGCCAATCAATCGCTAATTCTTGTTGGTGAAACTAGAATTAGCTGAAACTGGTAGTGGTAAAACCACTCAGATTCCCCAATTCGTTCTGGATGCAATAAAGGTAGAGACTCCAGATAAGTGCAGGAAATACATGGTTGCGTGCACACAGCCTCGTAGGGTGGCAGCTATGTCCAGATTTAATTCTTTCAAGGATTGTATGAGAATTTGCCCTAATTTTCTACGTCATTAATTCTGGAAATTCTTTCTTACATTGTTAATTCTAGGAATTTTTGGAATTAATTGAATTCATTGTGCTACAAGTTGTGTAGAGGAATTCTGTGTTTACAATGTTAGATCGCTGTGGATGATTTCTGGTGGCTGCGCTTGTTGTGCAAAGATGTGAGGTAAAAAATCTGCTTGGATGCAGAAAGAGACGAAGAAAGATGGGGTTGAAATTGTGGGCAAATATGATGATGTTCTTCGGGATGAGAATACGGATGTGGAGGATGACATAGAGGTGGATCCCATTCATATGCACTTCAATATATGTACTTCATTATACATATTATCAGATTGCATTTCAATATACATATACATATTCATACACAAATGCATGAAACATTGTCTATATGCACTATAATAAGCATATATTCTATAATATGCATTATAATAAGCATTATCCTATTCACTTATTGTTGCATAACCATATGTTTTTTTTTTCATTTATATTGTGTTAATCTTCCATATGTTTTATTATTTATTTTTTATTATTGATTATTATTTTAAATTATCAAATTAATTAAGTGGAATAGATATGTGAGTTTGAAATTTTGCAGCCAATTATTGATTATTATTTTAAATTATTAACCGAATTAAATGTGAAAGACCTTCTTTTTAGGAAGGATTTTAAATTTTGGAAGGTGAGAAAATTACGCAAATTTATTTTCAAATTAAGAAAAAGGGCAGATTTGTCTTATTAAATCCAATTTGAACCTATTAGAAATAAAATAATAAGCTAGGCTATATTTAAAAAAAGTAGGAGTGAAATGAATAGTTTAAAACCCTAAACTAAATTAATAAATACAAATATATCATTTTTAATTTAAAATAAATAAAATATTTAATTATAAAATAACATATATATCTAGAGTTGTGAAGTAGGTTGGGTCAATAACATATATATCGATCCAATGGGCCGTTGAGGATGCACGTTTCTAGCTCTTGAGTTGGGTCGGGTCGAGTTGGGCCAGGTCGGGCCCATTGGGCTTTCACTCGAGTCTAACTTAATTGCTATTGGACCTCAAAATATGTGGTCTAGTTTGATTCAAGAAAGAACTTTTAAAATATTTTTTAATATTTAAAAAATATATATTAAAGATTTCAATAATTTTATATTTTTGTGCAAAAATTAAATACTTTATCTAATGACGAAGCATTCAATATATTAAATCATGTATCGACTTCTAATTTACTTATTATAAAACTGAATAACCGTCTACTTGAAAAACCCAACAAAAGTTTGATGTGATTTATGCATGAAAAAGTTTTTTAACTTTTGTCATGAAGAAATGACTATATAATTTATTTTGTAATTTTTTTTCATGTGATATTAATATTGTTTTGGTTTTTAGTGGCGTGAGAATCTGATTTTTGAGATTGTACTATTATCATATTATCAGATTTACATTTTCAAACTTTGCATGGTCACGTTTTCAAATGATCTAGGTTAATTATTTATCACGTGTGTTTTAGCATATAATTCAACGGAGTTCTTTTAAGAGATTGACATCGAACAAGGAATTAATTTATTTAAATAATATGGATGTGAATTGAAAAAATTAATCGAAACATGTGAAACCATACTTTCAATCAAAACTCCCAAATTTCATTGATCGCACAAATATTAGTGAAGTCTTTATCTCAGCAACAATTTTTTTTACTAAGTTTTTTTTAAAAAACAAAAAACAAACATCTCAAGAACCCCATAAAATTAATTTGATAAACCTAACAACTACTAAGAAATAAATTATAGTTTTAAGTCCTAAAAAATTAGTAACATAATAGTCAAGTCATCAACGTTAAATAAATACTCTCTCCGTCCGCCTATAAACTTCCCATTTTGTCATTTTGATCCGTCCGTCTATAAACTTCCCATTTTGTCATTTTGATCCATCAGCTTATAAGCCTCTCATACCCTTTTTAACAAATACTCATATATTTTAATTTTTTTATCCTTTCACTTGATTTTATATCTTACTTTTTTTCTCTATCTCATTATCAATCTCAATTACATCACTTGTACGTATTATATCTATAATTTAATCAATTTTCATAATCTATGTGCCCAAAAGTAATGGAAAGCTTATAGGCGGACGGAGGTAGTAACATTTGCATATATAGTTTGACAACATTAAATTAAACACATATACTTGCCAACGATAAGGTAAACACATATACTTTGCCATTGAGCACAAAGGGATAAACCCAGATCCCTGCGTATATGAAACTTTGTCAATCGAATAACATTCACACATTTAATTCATGTAACAACAATTCAAACAATTTATTTAAAGCATTTAATAAATTATAACAAACGTGTCTCTACCAACCACCGTAAAGTATAAAGCAATAAAAACCCAACCTCAAAAGATGAACTAGTCCTTGTAATGTCCGCCCCTTTTCGACACAACATAATTGAACCACAACAGTTCTAAACTCAGTAGTGCCGCAACCACGAATTCACGTTGGGAAAACTTGATTCTTCTTCTTTGTAAATTGAGAAGAATAATTTAAACACACTAATGAATAGGAAAAGGGTGAGTATTTGCTATAATTTAGGGTTGAATTCGAATGATGTGTATTTGTAAAGTGAGATATTGATAGGGCGTGGAGTTAGATAATTCACGTCGTTTAAATGTGAAAATGGTGAGAAGACCAAGCGTGTGTGGGTAGAGGGTGGAAGGATGATTTAGTTGAGTAAAATAAGAAATTATGCATTGTAAATCTAACGTGATTTTGAAAGTTCAAAATTTAATAATTCGGGAAAAATATTTGTGAGAATAGATAATTTATATTTATGTATAAATACACAATAGTGATATAAAATCGACCATCTGATTTTGTCATGCCACGTCGACCGGGCGGATGGGCGTATCGATACAGGAGGCGGTTGTGCAGATTTCGACTCTGAGGTAGGGTCAACGTTCGTCGGTTCCCTTTCTAAGAGGGGGACGTCTAGCGACGATAATGACTCGCCGGTTCTAGCAGAGAAGAAGAGAAAAACGATTCCGACGACGATGGTGGCTCACCGGATCTAGCGGAGAAGGAGGGAGAAGAGGATCGGGCCTATGCGGTTGCGATGGGCCCTACAAATTGCAGCACAATGATTGCAAATCTTCATGGTCAGGCGGTTGACACGACACACGAAAATTATGCCTCGTACGATGGAATTACGGACAGTGCAGTTATGGAAGAGGGGCATGATATCGAGACTGGGTCCCACTACCAGAAGACGGTTACACTTCCCCCCTCCATGGACGCTAATCTGGGTGATTTTGCTGACTCTACTGGCCCACTTGAGTTAGGCCCAACAGTATGTGAAGCCCAGATGACTGCCCAGTTCCAAGCGGTTATTTCCCCCTCTTCTGGGAACGCCAGGCTTGGCATTCTGCTGCTGAAGGCCCAATTGAGACAAGCCCACAAGAGTATGTTGCCCAGGCCATTGAAGGGGATATTAATTGCTCTGACCCTTTTGGCCTAGGCCCAATTATTGAAAAAACGTGTGGCACTCATGCTTTAAGGCCTTCAAAGAAAAATCATCGTCCTAGTAAGTGCACTCTATCCAACGGGAAACACTCACATTGGCCCGAGTTTATCAAGGAGCTGGGGTTAGGGGGCAAGGAAGGTGCATATGCTCAGGTTAAATCTAAAAGAAAGAGAGGCAAATTCTCGAAGAAATCTTGTAGGTACTCCTGTTCATTAAATGATAGTACGGTAGCAGCGGGTGGCTAGCCTGAGGAGAACATGAAACATCTTTCCATGGATCAAGAAAGTGCCGATATCAGTGAAGTGTGTATGCTCTCAGGCTTCTGCAAAGAAAAGGACAAGGAGGTTCTGTCAAAGCAATTTCTAAAGTACGAAAGAAGGGATAAATATATTCTTGCTTCGACATTTTAGGGAGCTACCTGGTAGTGGTGCGGAGGGGTAATTTGTTTTTTATGAAGATTTTAAGTATCAATGCTAGGGGAATCGGTAATAGTAAGAAAAAGAACCATATCAGGGAGTTGCTGAGAAAGGAAAAAGCAGACATGGTGTGTATACAGGAAACCAGATATGGCCCGACAAAGACTTTGATTGGTATCTGGAAGAAATCCATTTCCGTCAGAATGGAGGGGTGGGACGAAGAGGGGGCGCTAGCGGTGGGAGGCCAGTGGGGCCCTAAAAAACCGAGGTGAGAATTGTTAACGTCTATGCACCCTGCGACAAGAGACTTAAACAGACCTTGTGGACAAACCTTCTTGCCAAGATCGAAGACAATCGCGAAGCAAATTGGTGCCTTTGTGGGGATTTCAATTCAATCTTACACCTCTCGGAGAGAAGTAGCTCGGTTTCGGAACCCCTCTAGAGAATCGATAGGAGTTTTAAGGCGTTCGTGAACAACTCTAGCCTAGTGGATCTCCTGCTTCATAGGAGGAAATACACTTGGTACAGGGATAACGGGACGTGATGTCGCAGAATTGATAGATTCTTGGTCTCATAAAGCTGGCTCCTATCTTGGCCGAACACGAAACATGATGGCCTGGCTAGACCTTTTTTGGATCACGCCCCCATCTCTCTAAGCATGGCAGAAGAGATCGAATGGGGGCCCAAACCCTTCAGAGTTGTTGATTGGTGGATGGATGAACCTAGTTTTAAAAAACCTGTGGAAGTTTCTTGGAATCAGAGTTCGATTAGAGGTTGGGGATCCTATTTTGTAAAGGAGAAGCGTAAGGCGCTGAAAAAGGCTATCAGGAATTGGAGTTTGAAAGGGCATTCTGATCTGGACAAGGGTATCAAGGAAGTTGAGACCTGTCTCCAGGATTTAGACGCTAAATTAGAGGCGAAAGGTTGGAGTAACTCTGACCTTACCCTGAGGCAAAAACATTATCGGATCTGGACTCGCTCAGAGTTAAAAGAAGCGGAATGGCGTTCCAGAAATCGAGAGTTAAGTGGCTAATTTAGAGATTTAACGAAATGAAAGGCCTCTACGTTCATGGAGAGTGGGTCGAAGGAGCACCTGAAGTTAAATAAGGCGTATTCTTGTTTTTCAAAGAGTCATTCTCTAACCCGATCAAGACGAGACCTCGAGTAGAGGGGATCAATAGTCGAAGGATCGACGATGTTGCTAATTCACTCTTATGTGGCAAATTCTCTAGAGAAGAGGTCAAGAGAGCGGTTTAGGGGTGTGGGAGCAAGAAGAGTCCGGGGCCCGATAGGTTCAACTTTGGATTCGTGAAGGCTTTCTAGGAAACGCTAGAGAACGATTTCTATCGCGCAATCTCCGAATTCCACTCTAACGGAAGCCTCGCGAAAGGGATCAATGCCTCCTTCGTTTCACTGGTCCCTAAAGTTCGCAATCCAGTCTCCTTGAGAGAGTACATGCCCATCTCTCTCGTGGGATGTTTATACAAGATCCTTACTAAAATCCTTGCTTCCAGAATTTCGAGAGTTCTTGAGCAGGTGATTTCGCCCAATCAGTCTGCTTTCATAGGCAAGAGAAACATTTTGGATGGGGTGGCAATCGCTAACGAGGTTGTCGATGAGGCAGTTCGGGACAAGAAAAGGTTGTTCTTATTCAAGCTGGACTTCGAGAAAGTTTATGACTCAGTAGATCACAGATTTTTACTTGATAGCTTCAGCTCATGGGATTCAATCCCACCTGGTGTCAATGGATTAAAGAATGTATCCAATCATCTATAGTGTCCATCCTAGTCAATGGGAGCCCCACGAAGGAGTTTAAAATGGAGAAAGGCCTTAGACAGGGTGACTCGCTTTCACCCTTCTTGTTCACTATCGTTAGGGAGTGCCTTAGTCTTATGATGTGAAAATCGGTCGATAGTGGTATGTTCTCACCTCCGGATGTGGGAAATAATCATACGAAGGTCACTCATCTTCAATTTGCGGACAACACCTTATTCTTTGGGGAGGCGAGCAGTAGGAACTTGTTGGTCCTGAAGAGTATTCTTAGAATGTTTGAGGCCTAGTCAGGGCTAAAGATTAATTTCCATAAGAGTACCCTTTCTGGTATCAATGTTTGTGAGGCTGACTTGAGCAGATGGGAAAGTCTTCTCAACTGCAATATATCAACCCTGCCACTCAAGTATCTGGGCCTGTCGATTAGTGATAGAAAGAGGAACTCAGAGTTGGGTCGACATCAAAGGCAAAGTGGATAAAAGACTAGACCGTTGGAATGGCAAAGCTCTCTCTTTTGGAGGTAAGCTTACTCTCCTCAAATCAGCACTCTTACACCTTCCTACCTACTCTCTGTCCCTCAATCGAGCCCCTGCCAAAACCATTAACTCTATCGCAACCCTTCAACGAAGATTCCTTTGGAGTAACGGCAACCTAAAGGAGAAGAGGATACCGTGGGTAAGTTGGAAAACTATTTGCAGATAAAAACACAAGGAAGGGCTGGGTGTCAAAAATCTTATTATGTTCAATATTGCGTTGATAGGGAAATAGGGGTAGAGGTGTTTTAGGGAAGGTGATCATCTTTGGAGTGAGGTGCTGGTGTCTAAGTATGGGTCTTTTCGGGAGTGTGTTGAGTTCTGTAGGAAGTCTGGTAAGGGTCATAAGAACTGGTCTAACTAGTGGGCAAGCATAGTCAAATATGTAGGGACTAGTGAGTGGTTCAATAATAATATTTCCCTGGTAATTTGCAACGGTAAAACTACAAAGTTTTGGGAAGATAACTGGGTGGGGGGAGAGAAGTTAAAGAACCTTTTTCCTAGGTTATATATGCTTAAGTTTGAGAAACTTTGCTTGGTGTCAGATAGAGTTAGGTGGTCGGATGATAATAAGAGTATAGTTTGGAATTGGGGTAGAAGGTTACTGGATAGAGAAAGCACTGTTGTTTGCGATATTGTGATATCACTGACAAGTATATTAAACATTCCTCGGAGGAGGACTATTGAGTCTGGAACTACGAGAAGGATGGAAACTATTTTGTTAGATCTGCTTACTCACTTCTGCAAGAGGATTACTACAAGAATAAGCCGGAGTTGGATGAGCTTGGAATCATTTGGACAAAGGGCGTCCCCAACAAAGTGACGACGTTCTCTTAGAGACTTGTTCAAGATAAGGTTCCCACACTTATCAATCTCAGGAAAAGAGGGGCTTACAGCGAGCACTTCTCCCTCACCTGCAAACTGTGTTGTATCGATCCGGAAGACACTGATCACCTCTTCTTCTCATGCCCAATTTCCTATCGGGTGTGGGGGAAGATCTATGACTGGCTTGGCAAACCTGCTTTACATGGAGTTTCAAATTTGGCTCACTACAGGAAGCACAAGGAGACGACGGACAAAGGCAAAGAACGCATTTTGGAAAGCATCTGGCACAGAACTGTTTGGAACATTTGGCTCAGTAGGAATGAAGCGGCGTTCAAAGGGGAGCAGCCCAATGACGAGGGGATTGTGGATTTAAATGGTTCAAGGCACACCATTCTATTCAACAATGAACATCTTTTGAGGATTGGAATAGGAACCCTTGTTGTGTTTGAGTTAGACCCCATTCTTGTTATGTGTTGATTCTTTTTTCATATTATAACTTGACACTGTTTTCTTTAGGGTATTCCTGATACCCATTAATAATATATTTGTCGTTCCCAAAAATAAAAAAATCTTTAGTTAATTCTTTCTAAAAAAACCATGATTCTGCTACAAACACATGCATAAAGGAAAGAGAAGTGAAATATTTTTCGTATTCTTCATCGCAACCTTCGTTCTTCATTGATTTCTAGAAATCGGGTTTGCCTACTCTCATCCCTCATCCAAGAATATTAGTTTCTGCATTAGAATACTAAACGAGATAATTTATT
Organism: Galeopsis tetrahit; assembly: GCA_963675135.1. Classification (NCBI taxonomy): domain Eukaryota; kingdom Viridiplantae; phylum Streptophyta; class Magnoliopsida; order Lamiales; family Lamiaceae; genus Galeopsis; species Galeopsis tetrahit. The sequence goes on along the minus strand of OY776120.1, from coordinate 64,697,645 downwards.
CTGAACACACCATGTGAAATTTTCCTACTTGATGAAATTGTTCTCTGTTGCACTTACAATTAAATACAACTATGTCAAGTTAATTCCGGCCAGTTAGACGTCTCCAACCAAGTAGAACACTTGAATATAGAAGAAATAACTGCTCTAGGATAGTAATTCAGAAAAGTAAGCAACGAGACAAATAACACACAAGAATTTAAGTGGTTCGATCAATGTGATCTACATCCACTGTACCAGACTAGTACTTCTTTGATTGATAAAGAATGTTTACACACTCATTCACTCGGAATAGGATATTTTCTCACTTCACTCGTGAACTCACACAACTCAAAGATTACAAAACGTATTCTCTAATATTCCAACCTTTACAATGTACACAAACAAGAGTATATAAAGACCAAAGGTAGTTGCTGTTATTAGGAACTGCTTGAGTAGTTATCAACCGTTTGCAACCGCTTGTAACAACCCATATGCTCTGTTATTGCCCAACTGAAATGGTAGTTATGCCCTCAAGTTGTTGTAACTGTAATACAGTTAGTTAAACTAACTAACTTCCATATCAGAAGACTTGTCCATAAAGATCAGAACACTACTTAGTGATCTGATACTCAACTCTTCTGTTCTGGTGATCAAAAGCCAACTCTGCTGATAGACTTCATACTGTGCTGATCTTAACTACACTGACCAAGTACTGTGCTGACCCAAGTACTGTACTGATCTGGTACTGAGCTGATCTACTCTGCTGAAATACTGTGCTGATCAAGCCAACTGTGCTGAACTCTAAGCATCACCTTCTCATCTGATTGAAACCCTTCAACTCATCTGATAAGGCCTAAGTTATCTTATCTGATCCTGTCAGCTCACTACTCACTTAGTGTGCTGATTCTGAGATTATGAGATAACACTCACAATTCTCCACCTTTAGCTCATAATCGAACTAATCTCCACCAAAAATAAAAACACCAACACTATCCTCCTCAAAGAATAGCCTCTACTACTGATCTTCTGCCACAAGAACAGTAACCTTCTCCTCAGAGGAATTAATGCAGTCCAATAAGTCTAAGACACAAGCCAAACTTCTCTTTTGGCAATGCCTTAGTGAACACATCAGCAGGGTTCTCCTCTGTAGCAATCTTCACTACCTGGACCACCCCCTTCTCTACAATATCTCTTACAAAGTACAACTTTACATCTATATGTTTAGTTCTCTCATGATACCCCTGATGCTTTGCAAGATGTATTGCACTTTGGTTATCACAGAAGACAATCACACTTCTTTGTGATATACCAAACTCCTTCAAGATCCCCCTAAGCCACATGCTCTCCTTAACTGCCTCAGTCAAGGCTACATATTCTGATTCTGTAGTAGATAATGCAACTACGGACTGATGTATTGACCTCCATGATATAGCTGTACCAAATAAGGTGAATACATACCCTGTTAAGGACTTTCTTGTGTCTACATTGGCTGCATGGTCGACATCAACATATCCCACAAGTGCTTCTGCCTCATCTGATATCTTCTGAAATTTCAGACCTTTCTCAGCTGATCCTAGAACATATCTCATGACCCGCTTAAATGTCTCCCAATGACTTAAGCCTAGATCACTCATGTATCTGCTGATTACATTCATTGCATGAGTTAAATCTGGTCTACAACACACCATAGCATACATTAAACTCCCTACTGCACTGGCATAAGGAACCTTACTCATCTGAGCTCTTTCTTGGCTGTTCTTGGGACACATCTGATTGGATAGTTTCTGATGCTAACCAATTGGTATAGAAACTGACTTAACTTGATTCATCCTGAATCTCTCTAACACCTTCCTCAGATAGGTAGGCTGACTAAGCTGAATTGCTCCCTCAACTCTACTGATCTCCATCCCAAGAATCACTTTAGCTTCACCAAGATCTTTCATCTCAAACTCCCTTTTGAGAATCTCCTTAACCTGATTGATATTGTTAATAGACTCTCCTGCTATTAACATATCATCTACATACAGCAGAAGATAGGTAACTGAACTCCCAACCCTCCTGAAGTAAACACAGCTGTCATACAAGCTTCTTGCAAAACCAGCTGAGCAAATGTACTCATCAAACCTTAAGTACCATTGTCTAAGGCTTTGTTTAAGACCATAGAGTGATTTTCTGAGTAAGCACACTTTGTCTTCTCCATCTTCTATGTCCAACCCTTCTGGTATTTTCATGTAGATCTTCTCATCTAAAGTCCCATGAAGAAATGTTGTGGTCACATCCATCTGATGCAGCTCCAATTTATATTGAGCAACCATAGCCAACTTGATTCTGATGCTACAATTCTTAACAACAGGTGAGAAGATTTCATTAAAGTCAATATCTTCTTTCTGTGTGAATCCTTTAGCTACAAGTCTTGCCTTGTACCTAATCTTGCCACCTCTCTGAGCCCCCACCTTTTTCTTGTAGATCCACTTACACCCAACAAGTTTCTTGTTCTTAGGCCTCTCAACAATCTCCCAAGTCTGGTTCTTGTTCAGAGATAACAGTTCTTCCTCCATAGAAACTAACCACTTCTCCTTGTCATGGCAGTTTATGGCTTCTGTGTAAGTTTTAGGCTCCAAAGACTCCACCTCAAGAGCTGCACATAATGCAAATGATATTATGTCAGCTTGACCATACCTCTGAGGTGGGTGGACTTCTCTTCTGGTTCTGTCCCTAGTCAGGTGATAGTCATGAAGCTCAGTATCACTATGAGTAATATCCTCCTCATCTGGATCAATCTTCTCTTCAGTTAGTGTTCTGATGTCATCATGCTCCACCTCCACCTGTGTCTCATCTGGTTTGTTGTGTGCTGTACTGGAGCTTCCCTCTTCTTTTAATGGCATTCTATTCTCATCAAAAGTTACATCTCTGCTGATAATGCACTTCTGCATTCCAGCTTCTAGGCACCACAATCTGTATCCTTTCACACCTGAAGGATACCCTATGAACACACATTTCAAGGCTCGAGGCTCAAGCTTATCTTGCTTGACATGGGCATATGCTGAACAACCATACACCTTCAAATTACTGTACTCAGCTGCATGGCCAAACTATAACTCTTCTGGGGTTTTAAATTGCAATGCTGAGGAAGGGCTTCTGTTTATCAAATAGGCTGCTGTTGAAACTGCTTCCCCCCAAAATACTTTAGGCAATCCAGAGCTGCTCAACATGCACCTAACTCTCTCAAGCAAAGTCTGGTTCATTCTCTCAGCTACTCCATTCTGCTGAGGTGTACCTAGTACTGTTCTATGCCTCACTATACCCTTCTTCTTGCAGAAAACATTGAACTCTTTTGATATGAACTCCAACCCATTATCAGTTCTCAAATGCTTGTGCTTCTTTCCAGAGACATTCTCAACCTCAGTGAGCCATTCCTTAAACTTTTCAAATTCTTCTGACTTGGATTTCAGGATAGTGATCCATACCTTTCTTGAGTAGTCATCTATGATAGACATGAAGTATCTCCCACCACTTCTGGTCTGATTCCTAGCTGGCCCCCATAAATCTGAATGGACATAGTCCAAAATTCCTTTGGTAGAGTGTGAACTCTTTCCAAACTTCAATCTCTTGGATTTCCCAAGAATGCAGTGCTCACACAAATCAAGCTTTGTGATCTTGTCACTACCTAGCAATCCTTGCTTACTTAGCTCAAGTAGGCCCTTCTCTCCTACATGACCTAATCTTCTGTGCCACAACATTGAGTTGTCTTGCACCCTTGCCACATCTGATCTGCCAATAACTGTTCCCCCCTTAAGAAAGTAGAGATCATTTCTTCTCTCACCTTTAAGAAAAGTAAGCTTCCCCTTTGAAACTCTGAGCTCTCCATCTTATGACTGAAATTCATAGCCCAATGAATCCAACATACCAAGAGATATCAAATTTCTCTTGAGTTCAGGAACATACCTGACCCTCTTGAGAATCCTCACTACTCCATCATACATCTTCAAGTGTACTGTACCTTCACCTCTGTCTTTGCAAGTGTGATCATTCTCTAACAACACAGAACCTCCATTCTGATGCTTAAAATCATGAAACCACTCTCTTCTTGGAGTCATGTGGAAAGAACACCCTATATCTAAAATCCAATCTTGATGTTCTTTAGTGGAAGTGATGGATAGGGACTGAGCTGACTCATAGCGTTTCTGCTCCTTCTCATCTTGGGTTTGATTTGCTTGATTCTTATCAATAGGGTTCTTAGGACCAGATTTTCTCATAAGCTGTTTGTACTTGAAACAAGTACTCTTATAGTGCCCAGGTTTGTTGCAGTGGTGGCACACTACTTCCCCTTGATTTGACACTGCTGATTTTCCCTTATCATCTCTCCTGGGTTGACTAGACCCCTTCTTGGAGGCAGATTTCTTCAGACCTCCCTTGATTGCCAATCCTTCTCCACTGCTACTTTTATCTCCTTGAGATGTCTTATTATGTAGCAGCTTGGACTTGACAGCCAAGATCACATCCTCCAATGTGATTGCTTCCTTTCTACCATACAAGATGGTGTCCTTTAGGATTTCAAAGGACTTAGGCAGAGCACTCAACAAGATCAGAGCCTTATCCTCTTCTTCAAGCTTGACATCCAAATTCTCCAGATCATCAAGTATCTTGTTGAACTCATCTAGATGCTCCGTAATGGGTTTGTCATCTCCCATTCTAAAGGCATACAACTTCTGTTTCGAATAGAGTCGGTTAGCAAGAGTTTTCACCATATATAACTTCTCAAGCTTATCCCAAACCTCCTTCGCTGACTTCTCTTTAGCAACCTCCCTCAAGACCTTATCTCCAAGGCAGAGTAGGATCGTGCTTCGAGCTTTTCTGAGCAACTTGCTCCTTTCAGCCGCAGCTGTTGCAGTTTCTTCTGCAATCTCTTCGGATTCTTCGAGGGCCTCGAATAATCCTTGCTGTTCAAGGAGGGCCTGCATCTTGACCTTCCACAGCCCAAAATCTCCCGTGCCTGTAAACTTCTCTATGTTGTACTTGGTAGAATTCCCCATCTTAGATCTGCAGCTACTTCGGTTTCCCACAGACGGCGCCAATTGTCAAGTTAATTACGGTCAGTTAGACGTCTCCAACCAAGTAGAACACTTGAATATAGAAGAAATAACTGCTCTAGGATAGTAATTCAGAAAAGTAAGCAACGAGACAAACAACACACAAGAATTTAAGTGGTTCGATCAATGTGATCTACATCCACTGGACCAGACTAGTACTTCTTTGATTGATAAAGAATGTTTACACACTCATTCACTCGGAATGGGATATTTCCTCACTTCACTCGTGAACTCACACAACTCAAAGATTACAAAACGTACTCTCTAATATTCCAACCTTTACAATGTACACAAACACGAGTATATAAAGACCAAAGGTAGTTGCTGCTGTTAGGAACTGCTTGAGTAGTTATCAATCGTTTGCAACCGCTTGTAACAACCCATGTGCTCTGTTATTGCCCAACTGAAATGGTAGTTATGCCCTCAAGTTGTTGTAACTGTAATACAGTTAGTTAAACTAACTAACTTACATATCAGAAGACTTGTCCATAAAGATCAAAACACTACTTAGTGATCTGATACTCAACTCTTCTGTTCTGGTGATCAAAAGCCAACTCTGCTGATAGACTTCATACTGTGCTGATCTTAACTGCACTGACCAAGTACTGTGCTGACCCAAGTACTGTACTGATCTGGTACTGAGCTGATCTACTCTGCTTAAATATTGTGCTGATCAAGCCAACTGTGCTGAACTCTAAGCATCACCTTCTCATCTGATTGAAACCCTTCAACTCATCTGATAAGGCCTAAGTTATCTTATCTGATCCTGTCAGCTCACTACTCACTTAGTGTGCTGATTCTGAAATTCTGAGATTATGAGATAACACTCACAAACTATATTTCAAAACCACAACGACACTAGTATCTCAATATCACAAATTTAAGGTGTAAACCAAAGAATTTAAGAGATGTAGAATATATATCAAGCAACTATTGCCTACAATTTAATATCTCCAACTTTATTAAATCAGGTAAATGTCATTTAATTTCCTTCATGTGCTGACTGACTCTGTGGGATACTCAGATGCAAAACTTGTAGATCAATTTTTACTCAATATGATCAATTATTTATTTTATTTTATCACAGAACCAGTTCTTGATTTGTAACATTGTGGAAAAAATAAAAAAGTTATTGCTACAGCCTACAAATTAAATATCAAACGTAGAAATCTTATTTATAAACATTCACAAGACTGATTTTGAGTTCAAACAAAACATTTTTATAAAAATATATACAAGAAAAGGGTACAGAAATATATGAATTGCAATTTCACAATACCTCAAATATTAATAACTATGCATTAATTGTTTTGTTAAAAAAAAATGCACCGCATATTTTGCATAATATCCCAGTTATTCTGCATTGTACTTTTTTAGGAAATTATTTAATAATAGTATAAACACAAAATACTGAAATATATTTTTTAAGCTAATTAATTTGATTTTTAAATATTTAATTTTTTATTATACTCTTAATTTAAATAATTTGAAGGATAAATTTGAAAAAATGCAATAAATTTACATTGTAAATGATAAAACGTCATCTAATTTATAAAGAAATTAAAAGGTTAAAACTGTCATTTATAAAAAAAATTAGGGAGTATAAATTGATAATTACTAACCAAATTTATATATACCAGATCAAGTGTTAGTTGTTTCTTAGCTAGCTATGCTATGATTCTCTAAACTTTGTGTTGGCGTCTACTTTTCGTCATTTGGTAATGTGACAACACGGTCGGATACATCAACTTCCAAAAGTTAATTCATATACAACAATTCTCAAATAACCTCAACATACAAGAAACCAAGATTCTATATATATATTGCAACGAGAGAATTGTAACGGTATCAGTTTTATACGATAAACAAGTTTTACTGGAAACAGAGTCTAATTTTTTTTTTACCTTTTATTAAATGGATCTACAATTTTTTATTTTTTCAATTTAGTCCCACATATCATTTTAATTCTAAATTACTGAGTAAACACTAACAAGATGTCGTTTTTTTTTTAACATGTGTCAGTCATGTGCTTTTTATTCTAGAAGAATTGGATGAGGTCAAATGCTAGAAAGGACGTTGTTTTAGGGTGTTCTAGGTATTGACTATACAATTTGAATAAGAGAAAAGAAATACCCTGGACCTAGAGATATACAGATTCTATGCACGACGTCTTTATCTTTGGCAAGAATAATAAATACTTTGAGTTTGATTATTTATATTTTATTGTGCCGAAATTGAAAGCATATACATCACAGATTTAAAAAGTTTGTCGTTTTTTGTTTTAAATTTTATTTCAAAAAGTTTGTCGCTTTTACTATTTTTACCAAGAAAAAAAACCCTAAACTACCCCTATTTAATTTTTACAATATTTTTTTTTATTGAAAATATATTAATGTACTTTCTTTTCTCTCTTGAGTAGGGATGGCAATGGGGCAGAGCAGGGCGGGTATCTCAATATCCAAACCTGTCCCGCGCATATAAGCATCCGCCCTGCCCTGCCCCATGATTTGTTACGGGACAACATTTTATACCCTGCCCTGCCTCGCACGGGTATCTGCCCTGCCTCGCCCTGCCCCACACTTGATATGGGGCAACATTTTTTAGTCTCGCCCCGCCCTGCTCTGCCCCAAGTCTCATTTTATATGTATATAAATTATTTAAAATGATATAAATTAAACATTAAAATTCATCATTAAACTAAACTAAAATAGATATGGGTATAAATTAGGGTTAATTTACTTAATTAAATTATTATATTTATATATATATATATATATATATATATTTAAATTCGGTACAGGGCAGGGCGGGGTAGAGTAGAGCAATAAATATGTAAACCCATGCCTGCCCTGCTCTGCGCGCGGGGCGGGGCTGACTTGCCCCATTCTCAGAATGGGGCAGGTCAGATCAGGTCAAAATCTCTCAGGGCAAGGCGGGGCGATTCCGGGGCAGGTCATTTTGCCATCCCTACTCTTGAGAAGGTAAGTTGACATTTTACTCTTTCTATATTAATTTTTGTTTTAATAAAAAAGATAAATATTAATGAAGGGTAATTATGTCAAAAAATATGTTCTTTAATTCTATACAAAATAGCAAAGACGATTAACTTTATGAAACGGGGAGAGTATAGTTTAAAAACTAAAAATAAAAAGGGTTTAATTTGTAGATTCTCTTTGAATCATTTGATAAGTAATAAATCATGTGTTAGCTATATTCTTGTTGCTAAGAATTAATAATTTATTTATCATTTAGAGGAAGAATCATAGGTATATATTATTTAATATGATTCAAGAAATCACATACACTTAGAAGATGCGGTAGCAACTAAGGTGATTATTAAAAGAATTAAGCCGGCCGGCCCTTGATCAATGGAAATTAAACTAAAAAAAAGAGACCAGTATATATATACTCACAAAATTACATATGTCATGTATCAAAGAGATCGAAATAATTAAATTGAAAGCAGAATTAGCTCAATTCCAACAATGTTTTCAATTCAACGAGGAAAGAAGATGAAGGTGAAGAAAGGGTGGGTGGCTGTGAGAGTGATGGGATCTGCATTAACAAATGAACATCAAATTCAAACATTTTCGATACCGATTTCATATCTATATAACCCTCTCTTTCAAAGGCTACTCGATAAAGCTTCTGAAATCTACGGCTATCAATCTTCCGGTCCTTTAATGCTTCCATGTTCCGTTCAAGATTTTCTTCATATCCGGTGGCGGATAGAAAATACAAACTACTAATGATATATGCATGTACTTGTTTATTTTCTCCCTCAATTGTAAGATTAATCCATATGTAGAGATCGAATTGATATAATATAATTTGAATTAACTTCACACTTGTTCATTAATCTTTCATTTACTTGTTTAAATTTGTGACATGTGTAGTTTTGATGGTAATTGATTTAACAATGATTTATAAAATTGGACCATATATAACAAATTATATATACTGCTAAAGACATTTTCTGCACCAAATTTTTATTTTTTTATAATAAATTTATATAATTCAATTTAGTCTTAACATTTCTTTGTTGATGTTGGTTCTTTTTAATTATCAGTACTGAGTTTCTGACTATCGAGTAGTACTTAATTGGCAGATTAATTACTCCCAAATAAAACAAAAATTAATATGCAAACTTACATACTTGGAAGCATGCATTGACCCACCAATTATATATATATATATATAGGCTTTTTTAATTAATTATTACTGTTTAGAATTTTTTTTAATAAAATAGTGTTGTTTGGATGGACTTTATTAAAATAAATTGAAGCGCCCTATGTAAAGGTGCCTTTCTCCTGAAACAGTATATACTCCATTTCAATTGGCGCCTTTGTGAAGAAACCAAAGTGCATCCAACAGAGTGCTGCAGGTTGGTGTCAGCAAGACAGGGTAGGCACCCTTTGAAGAGGCGCCCATTTGGACAGATGGCAAGGTGGGGCCCGAACATTGACATATTGATTTTGCAAGAGGGAAGAGCGCCTATACATTGGGCGCCTTCTGAAACTGCCCCTCTACAATCTCCTGCATTCCTACAAGGCTACAACCCCATTTGAATTAATTAGTTGACTACAAAAATAAATCAAAGTTAGTGTTAAGTGCCCATAAATTCAATAGTGCACTCTTGTGTTCGACTATCAGTTTCTCACTCTATAGGTTAGTGTTTGATTATTATTTCAATGTGTTGATTCTATTAAATTAAAATCTAATAGTTAGATTTATTAAATTAATTTTTTCATCATATTATAGTGTTGATTAAATTAAAATCTAATAGTTAGATTCATTAAATTAATTTTTTCAGTATATGGCGTTGATTAAATTAAAATTTAATAGTTAGGTTGATTAAATTAAATTTTTTAACATATTGATTAAATTAAAATCTAATATTTATTTTGGAGGGTGTATTCAATTGAGATTCTATTGAATTTTTGGAATATATTTTTTTATTAATTTTCATAAATTTTCATAAACTCCGCCGATATTGATGCAAAGAGTTTTTTTTTAATGTGAAGTGTTTTTTTAAAAAATTAATATTATATATATATGTTATATAAAATATTTTACCAATAATATATATATATATATATATATATATATATATAAATAAAGTATTTTATCAATAAAACCCGCGGGTCGGGCATAAGACCCAAACCCGATTCATACTTAATACGGGGCAAATTTGACCTGATCCAAAGCTCGCGGGTGGGGTGGGTATCCGCGGGTCGGGTCAATATTGTCATTCCTACTTCTGATCTTTCGTCTTCAGAGTTCTTTGAGAGAATCCATTGAAATCTCTTGTTTTTAGAAGAGATTTTGGATAGTGCAATTTATTTATATGTTTGGGGGAGAATCCAACAAAATTCATAGAGTATTAAAATTCATAGACTATTGAATACCTAAATATTTTTAAAGACTTTTTAAAATCCGTATTGAATACCTCAAAATTTTAAAAGACTTTTTAAAATTCGAATTGAATACCCCCAACTTTGAAAGTTCAAAAAAATTCTACAAAATCCACAACCAATACACTCCCTTATATTCTTTAAGAATATAGTGTTGATTAAATTAAAATTCATTAAATTAATTTTAAGAAAACTTCAACTCAAATTTATAGTTACAAAAGTATTTTCTACCGTCTTTTTTATTTTGTGAATATCGAATATAATATTATTTTATAAAATTAATATAAAAATACAAAATTGTAATATAATTTTATTTATTTTGGATAAATCGAGAAATTTGTGAGTTACAAACTTACTATCTCTAATTAATTCTCATCTGATTCTAGAAATCTCAACTTTAATTTATTTTTGCAATCAACTAATTAATTCAAATGAGGTTGTAGGGATGAGATTGTAGGGGTGCACCCAGGAACTTTCAGAAGACGCCCAATGTATAGGCGCTCCTCCCTCTTGCAAAATCAATATGTCAGTGTTCGGCCCCACCTTGCCATCTGTCCAAATGGGCGCCTCTTCAAAGGGCGCCTACCCTGTCTTGGAGTATGTACTGTTTTAGGAGAAAGGCGCCTTTACATAGGGCGCTTCAATTTATTTTAATAAAGTTCATCCAAACAATATTATTTTATTAAAAAAAATTCTAAACAGTAATAATTAATTAAAAAAGCCTATATATATATATATAAAACCAATTTTGTTAATAAAAAAAGATCTTTTAAAGATAAATTTAAGAGAAAAGTGAATAAACAACTTAAACCATGCACGACTATGAGAAACAAGATTTAACATGTAAAACGATAACAAAGAGAGTAAGCAAGGTCTTAAATTTTTGTCCAAGTTATTTAATTCGAATAAAAAATTAATTAATTCATTTTTTAATTAATTCATAGTTCAACAGTTTCTAGTAGATATTAATATATTACATTTACTAAACTAAGAATTTTTTTTTTTTTTTTTGAGAGATCTATTCTTACTAAACTAAGAATAGATTTGTCATGTACGGAGTAACTAATTTCTATCTGGCCTATGCATTATTAACTTATATAGTCAAGGAATAGCTATAGATACTAGATATGTTCAAACATAGTTTTTTATGACAAGTACAAGTGTACAAGCATACCACCTAAATTGTACACATATGAGAATAATATATTTTTTTAAGGGGAATAAATTGAAGTAATTAATCCCAATCTTGGAATCATGTACTATTAGGAACTAGTAGGGCACCCGTGCTAGCGCACGGACTGATATGTTGAAAAATGTCACAACATTTTAAATTTTAATTTTTTATAGTGTTATTTTATAATATTACAAACTTATATTAAAAATATTATATGGAGTATTATTTATTATCACAATTATAACATTAATTATTATTAACTCATATTTATTATACTAATTTTTTTAAAATATTAAAATTTTAAATTTTTCTTTAGATTTAAAAACTTGGGCTTGAAATCCAATTAAATTAATGGAGTATCTTATATATAAATAAATATAGTTATAATATTTATATTCACAATAAATTAATGTATAAGTATATAAAATTAATATCTAATATTTAAATGTAAGTATATTTATGATATGGCAAAATAATTAAATAATTATAAAATATTTAATAATATCGTAGTAATTCAATAATTCAATCACATCCAATTAAATAATGCAATAATCTAATATCAACAATAGTTTAATAGAAAATAAAATTTTGAAAAAAGTGTGAAACTTAAATATTACCTCCTCCGTTCCACAAAGATATATATACTACTAGAAAATTGGCATTTCTTGACATTTAAAATTGTATTTATAAACCACTTTTCAATACACTTTATTTATTATGACATTTCTTTAAAGTGTCTTCTAAAGTTAATGTAATAATAGATATCAATGTATTAATACATTCTTAAATGTCATGAATATGTAGTTTAGCCTACACTTAATTAATCATATAAATTGTTAATATTAATTAATAGTGCAATATTAAATGTCAGGACAAATTATTTTTAATTATCATTAATTTTCTATTTTAATTAATACTACATTATTAAATGTCAAGATACATTCATTTTAAAACCCATTTATTATTCCTCCAAAAAAAAAACTAATTTATTATTATTTTGTAATATTAATTAATAATACGCAATTTAGTGTCATGATAGTTTCATTTATATATATTAATTGCAATTAGATTAATAACAATAATAAGAATTTATAATAATATTAAAACAATAAATAGTAAATTAAAAAACATTCTTAAGCATGAAATAATATTGAAAATCACAAATAAATTAATTGCACATTTTACTAGACACGAATACTTGATAATATTTCGTGAAATTACATCAAATAAATTCTACAAAATTGTCAATATAATCTTTGCATAAGTTAGAAGAAAAGAAAACTAAATTCTAAATCGAGGCTCTTTAACCCTCAAATCTTTAAGTATAATTAATCAATCGATCTCCATCCTTGAAAAAATCCAGATATTCTCACCCTTATCTACAAAAAGTAGAAACATGATGTGAGGACATAAAATTAATTGTAAATTGTAACAAGGAGATTTTAGAATACTAATTACCTTTACAACCTCTAACATAACATTTTTTTCTTTCCTTGGCACTGCACATTCACGCCAATCTTTCACATCTGGCCAGACCAAATTCATTAAATCCAACTTCACTGTCCCCAAACACTTTGATATAAGTGGGATGTCATTGAACTTTTTTCATAAATTTAACAGCAATTCCATTACCTATTTAAACAAAAAAAAAAAAAATTCCATCACCTATTTAAACAAAAAAAAATATTATTTTAAAGAAATAAAGTTCTATACTATATAATAGGTATTCATTATAAATTCTTTTATGAGTTTGAGGCCTTATGCTCTTGAGTTCCCGATGTCATTGCTGCAAATTACAGAATATGACACAATTTCAAAGGAAAAATGTTTTTTTACTAATGATATTATATTTAAGAAAGAAATATAGATAATCAATTCATATTTGTATCCCAATAATTTAACATGTGAAATTGCATTTTGAGGATGAACTCTTGTTCACCTTGCAAAATTGCAAAAAAGTACACCGAAATAACAATTAGATTAATAACACTAAAAAATTTCGGTTTACTTTTTTCCCCTAGCCCTGTAAAAAAGATTATTATCTTCTGCACAAACAAAACAAACATTATAGTCTAAACAGTTGTCATTCATTTTCTAATGGAGATAAATAGTGCATTAACATTGATGATTCTCATGCACATGAACTAGTGAAGATATTGATATTATCTGAATGAGAAACAAAAAATTTTTTTGCTCATTATTCAAAAGGTTTGAAACTCTACAGGCATTTTGTAAGCGGTGGTGTTTAATAGTTATCATCCATTCTAGTATTTAACTATAAAAAGGAGAAAGAAAATCAACTTTCTGCCTTAGCAATAAATTGAGATTGATATGAAAACACTGTTATTGAGTGTGAAACCTTAAAATTTTGAAATACTCACTCAATCACTTTCTAGTTCAATAAATATCTTCTTACCTAAGAGTGTCCACAATGGTTAGGGAGTTATAACTCCCCTCTCTCCTCCACCTCATCATTTTTACATAAATAACTCAACCCCCAATAACTCCCACAACCATTCCAAAGTTATAACTTACATTTGAGGGACCCACTATTCATTACATTTCTTTTTAATTTTTAATTTTTTATTTAAGGTTTTAAAATTATGTAAAAAAATTAATATATGAATATATTAAAATTTAATATATGTGAAAAAAATTAATATATGAATATATTAAAATTATTTAGTCGAATTTTTTTAGGGTATCAATTAAATATTTTACAAAATTCAGAAGTTTGAGTGGAAAAATTTAATGGGAAAGAGTTGCTCGAGTTATCAACGAAATTCCTGTGAACTTGAACATTTTGAGAATATGAAGGAGAATATTGAAAATTTTGTAGATTTAAAGAATTTTGGGAGAGTGGAATTTCATCAGTATGATTGAACAAATTTCTACGAAATGGTGAAGAATCTTTATCCATTTGTTAAGTATTTACATAAGAAAAAACTGTGAATATGAATATGAAGTATTTAAAGAGAAAAAAAAAAGACCGTTGTATTAATTTAAAATTTGAAGATGAAAAAAAAAATAGAAAATTCAAATATTAATGTGGGTCAATTCATCGTTGTTAGCAAAAAGTATGGTTATGCCGGACTAACCCATTTGAGGAGAGAGAAATTTTTTTAAGTTATAACTCAGCGCCACAACGGTTGTAACCCTATTTTTAAAGTTATAACCCTCAAATAACCAACGTTGTGGACACTCTAATTAAAAAAAAAATCTATAGACACAAGGAGTACTTATGCATCACACATTATATAAAACCAAGAGGAAATAAAAATAAGAGCATATTAAATAGGAGTTCTATATATCAGTAGAAAAATTAACATTAATATGTAATTTTCGAACTACAAATACAAATTGTTTAACAAAATAAACACTCAAAAGGAGATAAATCAACTCAAGAACTCCAGTCTTCCAGTATTCAATTCTTGAGTCAAGTTTGGCGATGATCCAATAACAAAAAAATGTGAAATACGTACCTCATCAGCTATTTGTCCTCATCAACTATTTGTGATTCTACAATGAGTAAATCCAAATCTTGCTCCTAAAATAAAAAAATAAATAATCAATTAACTCAAAACATCAATTATACCTAGAATTCATTTTGAAGACTCAAGCGCGAGCAAAATTACCTTCGACGGGTAAAAAATAAGTTTTGATAGACAGTTTAAAAAAAGAGGTTTTGATTTGCTCATTATCTTGTAAACGGCATTGTTCGTGGAAGAAGGTATAGACCACGATCCAATTTTCTTTTTCATAGTTGGCGGGTTGTCTCCCGCAATTTTTTCTTCAAAATAATATCTATTAAATAATTTAATAAATAATTAAGCCTTTAAAAATAGATAATTAATAATTAAGGATACGCCATATTAACCTAGATAATATTAAAGGAGATAGGCTTTTTAATTTTTTTTATTATATTAGATATTAACTAAATTAATAATCAATTAAGCTTTTGAAATAGATAAAACTTTTAAAATTTTATCGTAATGAATTATATATATTAACAGAGATAATAATATTTAAGAAATGATAAATTAAGAATATTATATAAAATAGTCTTTTTCCGTCCCAAAATGAAATTCTCGTATTCATTTTTTTTTGTCCAATAATATAATTTCATTTTACGATTCAATCGCCTAAAATCGAACAAAACAGATTAAACTAGTGAAAACCAACTATAACGATTAGACTGCCAGTCCAACCGATTACACTGTGAGCAAGTGTTGTGAACCGGTTCAAAATCGGATCAGGACCGAAATCTACACAGATGTAGGGGTGTAAACGAGCCGAGTCGAGTAGTGCTGAGCTCGAAACTCGACTCGATTGTTATACTCGAAGCTCGAAACTCGACTCGACACGGTCGAGCCTAAAATTTTGAAGATCGAGTTCGACTCGATAAGAAACTCGATAAACTCGAGCTCGGCTCGACTCGATTACCTATATAATTTTTAAAATTAATTTTAAAACATATTTTTTTCTAAAATAAACTCGATCTCAACTCGATTACTCGTATATAAATATAAATTATATATAAATGTCAAAATAGTAAATATTTTTCAAGCTCGATTAGGCTCGCGAGCCTTTTGAGCCAAGTATTTATGAGCTCGAACTCGAACTCGGTAGCTACTCGAGTAGCTCGAAACTCGACTCGAGTCGATTTCGATCTTTTTTCGAGTCGAGCACGAGTACCTCGCGAGTAGGCTCGACTCACTTACACCCCTACCTAGATGGGTGGACCGGAGACCGGGCCGGTTAATTTTGGTCCAGTCCGGGTTTGGACCGTTTCAGATTGGATTTTTTTCTTCCTTTTGGGTGTTACTTAGTATATTACTCTATTTGTAGGTAGAGATGTCTATCGGGCTGGCCCTAACCCGATAGGGCCAACCCTGCAGGGCTACGGACTTGATCCTTAACTAGTTCATACTTAACAGTCCTACAATTGTTGGGACCTAACCCTAACCCTAGCGGCCTGGTCACTAATGGGCTACAATAATTTTTTTTTATTTTAAAATTAAAGGTCTCAATTGACACGTACAACAAACAAATAAAATAGAAAAATATATAATTAGTTAATAATCGGTAAATGAAAAAACAAAAGTATGATTTAAACACAATGTCTTTAATATGACTAAATAAATATCATAATCTAATAAAAAAATAGTAATAATAACGTAATGAGCTACTTAATGTTTATAGTTATGGTTACGGGTCAAATGACCCAAAATTTGTTAGTCACATTTTTTTAGAAGATCTAGATATTTCTTCATATTTACTTTTAGAATAAATTCTTTTTCAATATTCTAACGAAATAGTTATACGCATTGATCAAGTTGATCACAACTGTGCAAGAATATATATATATATATATATATTAGCAATAGTTACTTTTTAATTTATTCCATAGAAATTAATACAAGTCCAAATGAAAATGTTGTACACTGAAATAATCTAATCTTGATGATAAATAAAAAAGTATCTAAGAAAATAAGAAATTTAAATGAAATAAAAATACATTAAAAGAAAATCTGATCCAATTAATGTGAAAATAAAAATAAAGAGAAATTCAATAAAAATTTAATCAGATTCATCCAAATTAAATTAAGCAATCTTTTAAAGTTAAGAATAGCTTTATATATTTCATAGGAATTCATCTCAATGTTTATAAGTCTTGAGCAAATTTGTAATGACATATAAAAAAAATTCAATTAGTTCAAATGATCAATATTAGATTATGAGTAATGAACCTGCTAAGTAGCAGACAAATCAATTTTGAAATCAATAGCAGAGTGTCAAAAACAACCCTATATCGATCAATTAAACTTTAAAAATAGCAATACAACATTTCTTGCAGAAGAACTATATAATAAGGCTGAGAGAAATAGTCAAGTTCATCTGAAATGACTTGAGCATAACTAATTTCACGATTTCTTAAAATTTGAATACACTTTGCACCAAATACAAAAATTTATGAATACACTTTACACTTTTAAAATTATCCATCAAGAAACAAGTATAAAATATAAAATTTCCTTTGAGAGCAAGAAAAGAAACAGTATATGAACAGAGTAAGAAAAGAAACATAAATATATATGATTGAATCCTGATCGAGTTTTTTCTCCCAATTTGCCCTCTTTAATGCTTTTAAAACAATTGATTCAATTTATGGCACCTTCATAGATTTTAGATGAATTTGGAGAAAAAACGCCTTATTTTTTTTTTTTTTTTGCAGAGAACATAGTATTTAAACCATATATAATTAAAAAGATTCTTATTAAATAGTATTATTAAATTATTATTTTAATATTATTAATTTTATGTTTGACGGTTTCATTTTTTCCCTTTTTTCTTTTACATATTAAATTTGTTTAAATCTTATTTTTGCTCAAAATTTAATTGTAATAAATAATATGACACTATTCACAATGTCATAATTATGTTTTATAGATATTTAGTTAATATTGTATTATTAGGGTGTATTATATTATGACAATTTGTTATAAGTGTGTTAATAGGGTATAAAGTTATGTAGTTTTAGATTATAGAAAGTTAGTGTACTAATAAATTAGGTTTCATTACATTTTTTTATTAGTGTACTAAAATTAATGTACT
Source organism: Galeopsis tetrahit (assembly GCA_963675135.1). Lineage (NCBI taxonomy): Eukaryota > Viridiplantae > Streptophyta > Magnoliopsida > Lamiales > Lamiaceae > Galeopsis > Galeopsis tetrahit. The sequence goes on along the minus strand of OY776120.1, from coordinate 64,679,373 downwards.
AATAAGCCATTTTTCTAGTAGTACAAATTAAAAAAAATCAATAAATATAGTCAAATTTAGCTAATGTGTCAATTTTGCCTTTGGAATCACATTCTCCAAAATCTGCTCAGCCTTAATTACTCTTATTAATTAGGGGTAAAACTGACAATAGAGCATTTAATACTAAAGTAAAAGAGGAAATGTAGCTATAATTTGGGACATCCAAAAAAGGAATATGTAGCTATCTTTGTGGGACGGAGGGAGTAAATTATTATAAAATTATACATACCTAAAAACATCATGCATGAATTTTTTTTTTTTTTTTTTGTGATATTGCAATCACGGTTGTTGTTATGAAATAATAAGATCTTCAAACCATGACAATTTGTTATTCTAGACACAATTACATATAATTGATTATAACTAAATACATGATTATGCCAAAATATACTACATTAGAAAATGATTGTCACTAACTCTTATTAATAGACATATCATATGACACAATCAACAAAAATTGTCTACATTGAAACTTGAAAGCAATCTAGAATGAGTCAACGTAGGTCTCGATATCAATGTTAATTGTCCTACTTTCAATTATAACCTTGGCTTTAAGAACATTATCACTCAACCTAGTTATAATCAATTAACCTACACATAGAACAAAATATTAGTATATTATAAATTTAAAGATAAAACAAATGCAAAATTTCAAATGCTAGAATAAAAAAATAAGGAAAAATATTTAAAAAACGACACAAATTTGATTCCATTGCACAAGCCCCTTAAGTGATTTATATTTCTCAATATTATTACAGGTGTTCCAATTCAGATCTAGTTCATAATCAGTTACAAAATTCAAATTCACTATGAAGTGTTAAATAAATAATAATAATTACATTACCAGAAATATAACAGTAATAAATTTAATAAAAAAATTAATTGGAATTCAACAATTTATTATTCATACAAAATAAATAAGCAAAACATCATTATTTATTCAAAAAATATTGATAAATAACATTATTATTATTTAACAAAAATTCTAAATTTTAATTTTAGATCTTTAAAATTATGAAAAGTACACTTTCAACCCACATTCAAAGAATTATCCTTAACAAATTTTTCAAATCCAGTTTGAATTAAAATTATACTTTCTTTCTTCTTCAACTTAACATTCCATTTTCCATCACTAAATACGATCGTCGCAAAACTTGAACGAAAAATAATTCATTTGAATTTGTATTCCAATATAGATACGGAACAAACTACATTATAAATATATATAAAAAAAAAAACTATTAAAAAAAAAAACTTATTTAAAATGAACTTGTAATAGGTTAAAATCATAAATTTATTACCAATCGACATTTGTGAATAATTGAACTTGTTATGACATATGTGAATGAAGAAGAGTCAAAATTCAGTGGAATTAAACCTTGAATGGTCCTAAAACATTTAGAAATTGAACTAACTTAAAAAATGAATCAAATTAAAAATATTATAGCTATACAAAGATAATGCACCGTAGGATTTTCTTATTTAGTTTAGGCGAGAAATTAACGTTTTGGTCCGTTGATGCATTTCTTTTTATTATCATTCTCACCGTTTTTTTTTTAATAATTATGGTATGGTTTGAATAATAATCCTCATTAATGCATTCCTTTGTTATTATATATAGATTGCAATTTTTATGACAAATTGTATAATAAAATCTACAATATATATAGTTGTGAATTTAGTGTTAAATAATGACAAATCAAGTTATCAATAGTTAAATAATGACATTGTAATATTATATGACACAAAATCATAAAACTATGCAATTATGGTTTTAAATCACGTATATAGTTGTGAATTTAGTTAGCAAATTTTTTGTCATAATAAAATCTAGAATGTATGTACCAAGTCAAACTATACTTATTTCATTATTCTATTGGGTGAATTAAATCATAAATATAAAAATTGATTAGTTTAAGTTAGATTTTTTTTTATTGATATATCTATTTATTTCAATATTTATGAGTCTAAATTGTAATCTAGTTACTATAAAAAAAAATACTAACATACTATAACAAAAAATTTAATAATTTGTTTCATTTTTATAAACTATATCCACAAATCAAGTAAATGAAAAATACACTAACAATTTCATATCAAGACGTACTTCACAAAAAAAATGTAAGAATAATTTTCATATATACATTTACATTTATTAATGGAATAACTTTAAATACGATCAATTATCATTATTTCATTTATATTTGTTTTTCTTCAATATATGTCAATATATAAACACCAGGAGTTGAAACTTACAAAATATCTAAAATGAAGATAAAACATCAATTTAATTATGCACAATATATGTATTAACAACCTATTTTAGAATGTAACAATATCTGTAAACGTAATAATATTATTATAGTCTCTATTTATATATCTAGTATTTGTTCCCGTGCTACTACACGAGAATATCATTATAGTCACTAATTATATGTCTTGAATATTACTATACTCATAATAATAATATTAATAAATATTATATTATAAATATTGATTTAATTTTTTAAAATAACATAATTTTTTTCACATTTAAAATATTAATAATATCACATGTATAATATATTAACTTATTGAAACAATAATTACGTTAAAAAATAACAATATAGAGAAATTATAATATTACATTACATTATGTTATTTATTTATTAAATTTAGAACAAATAAATTGTACACATACTATGTCATAATATCAATATTGAAATATTTATATTTTTACAAATATAATGTAACACCCGCTAATTTCCAATCACCATAAGTTATTAAAAATAAATAAAATATTATATTTTCTTTAATATAATTATAGTATGATAAATATATGTGTATAAATTATTGAAGATATTATTGAATTATAAGATTTTCTACCCTTAAAAGAGATATCAGTTTTGGTACATACATGCACATACGAAATCAACTTTAACATTATTATTATTATTTAAGATGGAAATAACCTTGATCAACACGTTAGAATTCACAAATCTAATCCCAAGTTTCTCAGTCAATTAGAATTTCGATTGGGAGACAAATTTTCTCTCCTAATTCCCCTAATTATTCTCCTAATCCCAAATTATTCTCAACTAATTCTATCTCTTCCACTCTTATTTTATGATACGGTAATTTTCTCAAACCAATCACAGAAGATAAATCTCTTCTCCCACAACACGTGATATAGTTTCCTCCTTTCTGGATCAGAAGTAGTAGCGCCACTCTAGCTCGAAAGAAGTAACGTATCTTTCTTATTCCTCTTGTTTATTCAATTGTCAAAATCTACGTAGTACTGGTACGTTTTCAAAACAAATTTACTGCTTAATTATAAATTGCTTTCCACGTCAATTCAAATGGTTTTAATCTACATTCTGTTAGACATGGGTTTAGTTAATGGATTCGGAAATTTTAATTACTCAATTCCTTTCAAGGACTTCAAATACTTAGTTTCGTTGCCTGAGTTCCTTCCTTAAGAACATAAGTCTGGTTCTGATACTTTTAGGTTGTTTTTTTTGTTATTGAGAGATCTTAATTTTTTTAAAGAAAATGGCCAACGTATTTTCTTAGAAAGTTTGTGATGATCGAACACAGCTGATTTATATAAATATACTTATCAGAAATTGGGTTATTAATTTAGTTACTAATTAAACTTATCAAAGCTTCTATTTATTCCATAAGTTATTTAGTTAGTTTCCACTTACTTTTATATTATTAGTAACTACTATTAATTTTATATAAGTTTTTACAAGTCCCGTATATGCTAGTGAATATGTTACTAATTAATAATTTATTAGGCAATTCTATTTACATGTTACTAATTAATAATTTATTAGGCAATTCTATTTACTGAGTTGTTGTCTATTTTGTAATTACAAAGATTTAGTATAATTGTTCCGAATTAGCCTGGCAAGAAATTATCAATTTAATATTAGATATTACTTACTCTTTAATTTAATAATAATGGTAACTCTAAGTTATATTATTTAATGTTAGGTGACGATAATCGTGAGGAGTAGGCTATATAGCACTATTGCATCCATTTCATACGCGACTTATATTTCGAGGTGGGATTTTCTTACTATGTATTCACTTTGTCACCTTTAAATGTTAATTGTGAATTTAATTGTTGCTTAGCTACATGATCCTATGTTTATGATTATTATGGGTTATTTCGACGGAAATGTCGTTATAGCTAAGTTATGCTTATTATGGGTTATTTCGACGGAAAGGTCGTTATAGCTAGCGGGGACGACGGTCCGGGATGGTAAGATCCTTGGGGGCAACTCCACCGTATACAGATTGGCCAATTTAATTGGTTAATATATGGAAGACTTATGTTATGGAAGACTTATGTACGCATGTTTGTGAGTGTATGATTTTATTTGCATTGATATTTAACTGTGACAAAGGGAATCCCACTGAGCTAGTTGTTTGCTCACCCCAATAATCTTAATATTTTCAGATTGACGGAGTTGCGGTGGAGGGACGGTGAACGTGGATGTCTAGACATGCAATGTTTTTCCTTATAGTATTTTTGCTTTTAATTAGTTGGTTGCATCTCGAGTTAGACTTAGTTGTTCACTAATGCACTATTTGATTTCTTTGAAACCAGCTTTTGAGCCTTACTTGAATTGAATTAAGGTTTGGTAATATTTTTCTTTAAGAAATTTGAGTATTATTAAATCTTCCGCTGCAAATCATTTTATAAACTCATAAATTCGAATTTCATTAGCACTCAAAGTATGTTTTCATCTAGGCCCTAAAATTCGGGATGTGACAGAGTGGTATCAGAGCAGGTCTACGTTCTTGTAGACTTGTTAAAAAAAAAACTTTCTTTTAGTGTCAATTATTTTAACCTTTATATGCACGCATTTATAATATTTATAAGTTATAAGTTATGACATCCACCACTGCCCACTGCTTCAACTCCAATAAGGTACGTTATTGTTGAGATTGGTACGATTTACAATAAGAATTATGTTATGTAAGAATTATGATAGAGTAGGTATGACAAGATATTTATTTTTAAATAATTGATAGATAAGATGAACACATAGTACAAGGCTTAAGTGTTTATTTTGTTTTCCAAGGAACGAGGAATTTTTAAAGATTTATAAAAGGAGATAATGACTTGTTACTATATTGATAATGACTAGTAGAAATAGAAACGATGCCGCCACGTCGACAACCTATTCAAAATCAAGTGGAAGAAAACCAGAATCAAGCCAACAATGAGCCTCAAAACATACGAACTAATGCTAGCATCGTGGAGCAGTTTCGTCGTTATAAACCACCTACCTTCAACGGGCGTGATGGACCCACGGCAGTCGAGGAGTGGTTACGAGCTCTTGAGCGCGTGTTTCGCCTTCTCGGATGCACAGACCATCAACGTGTGACTTGCGTTGAGTTCCAGCTAGTGGAGGACGCTGACCATTGGTGGGAAGGCTACTGGAGATCAAGAACAGATGAAGAACGTAACATACTAGAATGGAATGGATTTAAGGAGATTGTTATGGAAAGGTTTTACCCCGAGACCTATCGGGAGCAGATGGAGTCGGAATTCTTTGAATTCCAACAAGGAGGCTTAACTGTGGAGGAGTATGAGAGAGAGTTTAGTCGGTTGGCCCGTTTTGCCCCACACATGGTAGATACCGAACGAAAGAAAGCCCAGAAATTCAAGAAGGGACTACGTCCTGAAATACGCAGTATCCTTGCTAGTCACGGGGACATGCCTTTTAGTAATCTGGTGAAGAGAGCAGGGGAAATTGCAGCAAGTCAACAACTTGATAAGAACAGTCGAAAGCCAACTGAAAATTTTGGAAAAAGAAAGAGAGAAGGATCAAGTGAAGGGGATGATGGAAGTAACAAGCGAGAGAGAGCTAATGAGGATGTAGGAAGCAATAAAATATCAGATAGACGTACTTGTCCGCAATGTGGAAAGAATCATAATGGTGAGTGTTTGTTGGGCCAAAATCGATGTTACTGGTGCAAGGAACAAGGACATGTGATAGCTGAATGCCCAAAGACGAAACGTGGAGCTGGTGCAAAAGGACCAAATGCGGGAAGCGGTGCTAGAGCTCGAACTTTTGCCATGGGACAGTATAATCAAGGTACATAACCAATTTCGAGGACGAAATTTATTTTAAGGAGGATAGGATGTAACACCCGCTAATTTCCAATCACCATAAGTTATTAAAAATAAACAAAATATTATATTTTCTTTAATATAATTATAGTATGATAAATATATGTGTATAAATTATTGAAGATATTATTGAATTATAAGATTTTCTACCCTTAAAAGAGATATCAGTTTTGGTACATACATGCACATACGAAATCAACTTTAACATTATTATTATTATTTAAGATGGAAATAACCTTGATCAACACGTTAGAATTCACAAATCTAATCCCGAGTTTCTCAGTCAATTAGAATTTCAATTGGGAGACAAATTTTCTCTCCTAATTCCCCTAATTATTCTCCTAATCCCAAATTATTCTCAACTAATTCTATCTCTTCCATTCTTATTTTATGATACGGTAATTTTCTCAAACCAATCACAGAAGATAAATCTCTTCTCCCACAACACGTGATATAGTTTCCTCCTTTCTGGATCAGAAGTAGTAGCGCCACTCTAGCTCGAAAGAAGTAACGTATCTTTCTTATTCCTCTTATTTATTCAATTGTCAAAATCTACGTAGTACTGGTACGTTTTCAAAACAAATTTACTTCTTAATTATAAATTGCTTTCCACGTCAATTCAAATGGTTTTAATCTACATTCTGTTAGACATGGGTTTAGTTAATGGATTCGGAAATTTTAATTACTCAATTCCTTTCAAGGACTTCAAATACTTAGTTTCGTTGCCTGAGTTCCTTCCTTAAGAACATAAGTCTGGTTCTGATACTTTTAGTTTGTTTTTTTTTTGTTATTGAGAGATCTTAATTTTTTTTAAAGAAAATGGCCAACGTATTTTCTTAGAAAGTTTGTGATGATCGAACACGGCTGATTTATATAAATATACTTATCAGAAGTTGGGTTATTAATTTAGTTACTAATTAAACTTATCAAAGCTTCTATTTATTCCATAAGTTATTTAGTTAGTTTCCACTTACTGTTATATTATTAGTAACTACTATTAATTTTATATAAGTTTTTACAAGTCCCGTATATGCTAGTGAATATGTTACTAATTAATAATTTATTAGGCAATTCTATTTACATGTTACTAATTAATAATTTATTAGGCAATTCTATTTACTGAGTTGTTGTCTATTTTGTAATTACAAAGATTTAGTATAATTGTTCCGAATTAGCCTGGCAAGAAATTATCAATTTAATATTAGATATTACTTACTCTTTAATTTAATAATAATGGTAACTCTAAGTTATATTATTTAATGTTAGGTGACGATAATCGTGAGGAGTAGGCTATATAGCACCATTGCATCCATTTCATACGCGACTTATATTTCAAGGTGGGATTTTCTTACTATGTATTCACTTTGTCACCTTTAAATGTTAATTGTGAATTTAATTGTTGCTTAGCTACATGATCCTATGTTTATGATTATTATGGGTTATTTCGACGGAAAGGTCGTTATAGCTAAGTTATGCTTATTATGGGTTATTTCGACGGAAAGGTCGTTATAGCTAGCGGGGACGACGGTCCGGGATGGTAAGATCCTTGGGGGCAACTCCACCGTATACAGATTGGCCAATTTAATTGGTTAATATATGGAAGACTTATGTTATGGAAGACTTATGTACGCATGTTTGTGAGTGTATGATTTTATTTGCATTGATATTTAACTGTGACAAAGGGAATCCCACTGAGCTAGTTGTTTGCTCACCCCAATAATCTTAATATTTTCAGATTGACGGAGTTGCGGTGGAGGGACGGTGAACGTGGATGTCTAGACATGCAATGTTTTTCCTTATAGTATTTTTGCTTTTAATTAGTTGGTTGCATCTCGAGTTAGACTTAGTTGTTCACTAATGCACTATTTGATTTCTTTGAAACCAGCTTTTGAGCCTTACTTGAATTGAATTAAGGTTTGGTAATATTTTTCTTTAAGAAATTTGAGTATTATTAAATCTTCCGCTGCAAATCATTTTATAAACTCATAAATTCGAATTTCATTAGCACTCAAAGTATGTTTTCATCTAGGCCCTAAAATTCGGGATGTGACAGAGTGGTATCAGAGCAGGTCTACGTTCTTGTAGACTTGTTAAAAAAAAAACTTTCTTTTAGTGTCAATTATTTTAACCTTTATATGCACGCATTTATAATATTTATAAGTTATAAGTTATGACATCCACCACTGCCCACTGCTTCAACTCCAATAAGGTACGTTATTGTTGAGATTGGTACGATTTACAATAAGAATTATGTTATGTAAGAATTATGATAGAGTAGGTATGACAAGATATTTATTTTTAAATAATTGATAGATAAGATGAACACATAGTACAAGGCTTAAGTGTTTATTTTGTTTTCCAAGGAACGAGGAATTTTTAAAGATTTATAAAAGGAGATAATGACTTGTTACTATATTGATAATGACTAGTAGAAATAGAAACGATGCCGCCACGTCGACAACCTATTCAAAATCAAGTGGAAGAAAACCAGAATCAAGCCAACAATGAGCCTCAAAACATACGAACTAATGCTAGCATCGTGGAGCAGTTTCGTCGTTATAAACCACCTACCTTCAACGGGCGTGATGGACCCACGGCAGTCGAGGAGTGGTTACGAGCTCTTGAGCGCGTGTTTCGCCTTCTCGGATGCACAGACCATCAACGTGTGACTTGCGTTGAGTTCCAGCTAGTGGAGGACGCTGACCATTGGTGGGAAGGCTACTGGAGATCAAGAACAGATGAAGAACGTAACATACTAGAATGGAATGGATTTAAGGAGATTGTTATGGAAAGGTTTTACCCCGAGACCTATCGGGAGCAGATGGAGTCGGAATTCTTTGAATTCCAACAAGGAGGCTTAACTGTGGAGGAGTATGAGAGAGAGTTTAGTCGGTTGGCCCGTTTTGCCCCACACATGGTAGATACCGAACGAAAGAAAGCCCAGAAATTCAAGAAGGGACTACGTCCTGAAATACGCAGTATCCTTGCTAGTCACGGGGACATGCCTTTTAGTAATCTGGTGAAGAGAGCAGGGGAAATTGCAGCAAGTCAACAACTTGATAAGAACAGTCGAAAGCCAACTGAAAATTTTGGAAAAAGAAAGAGAGAAGGATCAAGTGAAGGGGATGATGGAAGTAACAAGCGAGAGAGAGCTAATGAGGATGTAGGAAGCAATAAAATATCAGATAGACGTACTTGTCCGCAATGTGGAAAGAATCATAATGGTGAGTGTTTGTTGGGCCAAAATCGATGTTACTGGTGCAAGGAACAAGGACATGTGATAGCTGAATGCCCAAAGACGAAACGTGGAGCTGGTGCAAAAGGACCAAATGCGGGAAGCGGTGCTAGAGCTCGAACTTTTGCCATGGGACAGTATAATCAAGGTACATAACCAATTTCGAGGACGAAATTTATTTTAAGGAGGATAGGATGTAACACCCGCTAATTTCCAATCACCATAAGTTATTAAAAATAAACAAAATATTATATTTTCTTTAATATAATTATAGTATGATAAATATATGTGTATAAATTATTGAAGATATTATTGAATTATAAGATTTTCTACCCTTAAAAGAGATATCAGTTTTGGTACATACATGCACATACGAAATCAACTTTAACATTATTATTATTATTTAAGATGGAAATAACCTTGATCAACACGTTAGAATTCACAAATCTAATCCCGAGTTTCTCAGTCAATTAGAATTTCAATTGGGAGACAAATTTTCTCTCCTAATTCCCCTAATTATTCTCCTAATCCCAAATTATTCTCAACTAATTCTATCTCTTCCATTCTTATTTTATGATACGGTAATTTTCTCAAACCAATCACAGAAGATAAATCTCTTCTCCCACAACACGTGATATAGTTTCCTCCTTTCTGGATCAGAAGTAGTAGCGCCACTCTAGCTCGAAAGAAGTAACGTATCTTTCTTATTCCTCTTATTTATTCAATTGTCAAAATCTACGTAGTACTGGTACGTTTTCAAAACAAATTTACTTCTTAATTATAAATTGCTTTCCACGTCAATTCAAATGGTTTTAATCTACATTCTGTTAGACATGGGTTTAGTTAATGGATTCGGAAATTTTAATTACTCAATTCCTTTCAAGGACTTCAAATACTTAGTTTCGTTGCCTGAGTTCCTTCCTTAAGAACATAAGTCTGGTTCTGATACTTTTAGTTTGTTTTTTTTTGTTATTGAGAGATCTTAATTTTTTTTAAAGAAAATGGCCAACGTATTTTCTTAGAAAGTTTGTGATGATCGAACACGGCTGATTTATATAAATATACTTATCAGAAGTTGGGTTATTAATTTAGTTACTAATTAAACTTATCAAAGCTTCTATTTATTCCATAAGTTATTTAGTTAGTTTCCACTTACTGTTATATTATTAGTAACTACTATTAATTTTATATAAGTTTTTACAAGTCCCGTATATGCTAGTGAATATGTTACTAATTAATAATTTATTAGGCAATTCTATTTACATGTTACTAATTAATAATTTATTAGGCAATTCTATTTACTGAGTTGTTGTCTATTTTGTAATTACAAAGATTTAGTATAATTGTTCCGAATTAGCCTGGCAAGAAATTATCAATTTAATATTAGATATTACTTACTCTTTAATTTAATAATAATGGTAACTCTAAGTTATATTATTTAATGTTAGGTGACGATAATCGTGAGGAGTAGGCTATATAGCACCATTGCATCCATTTCATACGCGACTTATATTTCAAGGTGGGATTTTCTTACTATGTATTCACTTTGTCACCTTTAAATGTTAATTGTGAATTTAATTGTTGCTTAGCTACATGATCCTATGTTTATGATTATTATGGGTTATTTCGACGGAAAGGTCGTTATAGCTAAGTTATGCTTATTATGGGTTATTTCGACGGAAAGGTCGTTATAGCTAGCGGGGACGACGGTCCGGGATGGTAAGATCCTTGGGGGCAACTCCACCGTATACAGATTGGCCAATTTAATTGGTTAATATATGGAAGACTTATGTTATGGAAGACTTATGTACGCATGTTTGTGAGTGTATGATTTTATTTGCATTGATATTTAACTGTGACAAAGGGAATCCCACTGAGCTAGTTGTTTGCTCACCCCAATAATCTTAATATTTTCAGATTGACGGAGTTGCGGTGGAGGGACGGTGAACGTGGATGTCTAGACATGCAATGTTTTTCCTTATAGTATTTTTGCTTTTAATTAGTTGGTTGCATCTCGAGTTAGACTTAGTTGTTCACTAATGCACTATTTGATTTCTTTGAAACCAGCTTTTGAGCCTTACTTGAATTGAATTAAGGTTTGGTAATATTTTTCTTTAAGAAATTTGAGTATTATTAAATCTTCCGCTGCAAATCATTTTATAAACTCATAAATTCGAATTTCATTAGCACTCAAAGTATGTTTTCATCTAGGCCCTAAAATTCGGGATGTGACATATAAGATGTTTGATATTGACATGATAAATACGCAGTATAATTTAAAAATGGGGGGTGGGGGACCACTCTAAGGTACAAAGTTGGGTGACTTATAGCAACTAAATACAAAGGAAAAAAAAAAAAAAACTTGCAACTGAATACACAATGAGTGTTTAAATGTCTAAGCTACCTCTTAATACACAAAATGGGGACCATTTTTCATTTATTTATAGATATTTTTCATACATTTTTCGAAAATTTTCTTGTGATCACACAGTTATCATACCTATATTGAAACACAAATTGTTAATTTATTGAATGTCAAAATGATTACAATTGGATTTTGCTTGCTTAATTTATGAACTTTATGATAATTGTAATTAGTGTAGGAGAAAAACCATTGAAATCTGATATGTACTCCCTTGTCTAGTCTAAGAATACAAATGCACATCTGAACATACACCCAGAAAAATTGAATATTATCTGTAATAAGTTGAATTTGTGAATAAATTTTGAATTTTGTTGCAATATATTTTGAACATTTCATTGTGGGCCCCACAATTAAAGCGACAGCCTGCAGGCCAGACCCTGTACCCTTTTTTTCTCGACTGTTGTGCAGCTGCAAGAAATCGGAGCTCAAGAAAACAGAGAGACCAACATGATATATACACCTCCGTCCTTGCTCTTCTTCCAAACTCCGCTACTACATATTCAAGCTCCACTCCATCAATTTCATACTAAATGATTTACTCTTTCTATACAACTTAAGCTCTGCCAAATTAGTCCCAAAGATATTTCCTACCAGTTGATGTTTAAATTGCAAACCAATCCTCCATCCCTTTCATTCCAGCAGCACTGCCGCCTAACCCGCCGGAAATCGACCGCTGGCGACTTTCTCTCGGCTACTCAACCCATATACCAAAATAATCCCCTCAACACAAGGAACCCAAATCCATAAACCGTTTGTTCGCTAGGCTTCTCGCTAAAAAGGAATTTATTTTTACACTTTCAAACTTACCTTCACCAAAAAGTGTCGTCGTCGCACCATCGCACGGTTGATCTCGATTCTAGTCCCTTTTGAAAGCCCTCGAAGTATAGAGTAAAACCCCTTAAACAATTCGACGATCGGACTCCGGGAACAGAGCTTTTCATGGCCAGAAACGTATATGATTTTGTGGAAGGAAAATTGGAAAAGGGAGGAGAAACTCACCGAGTCAACTCAATGTGTCAACACCCCCCCCCCCCAAAAAAAAAACCTAGATATACACCACCATCACGTGAGCGGCGCAGATCAGAGAAGACGACCCTCGTTTTTTCCTCTGCTTCTAATATCATCGCTACTTCTAAAAAAAAACCCTAGATCCACGTCACCGTCACGCGAGCGACGCAGATCGGTGAGCAGCGTCCGCGCCCCCATCGACGGAGCATTCAAGCTCGTATGCTATCGAGTTTCCTTGACATTATTTTTGCATCTTCTCTTCCGCAATAGTGTCGGGGGACCACGAATGGAATCATACAACGGCGACGACGACCCACACCCTAGACTTCCTCAAGCTGACAACCATTTTTTCTTGGGAGGCAAGCTTGATGGAAAAGTGAGAAAAGTTTAAGTGAGGAAAGAGAGAGAGAAGGAGAGAAACGTGTAGGTGGGAGAGAGAGAATGCGTGAAATTAGAAATGGGAAATGGGAAATGAGAGAGAATCATGCTCCAATTTTAATTTATTAAGTTCAAAGGGTATTGTTGTCAATTACCATCAGATTTTGTACCCATTTGCAAGTTAAAATGAGGGGGAGACCTTATTGCTATAAAAGTGAAAAACATGTACCCCATAGTCAATAAACTCTTTAAAAATTGGTAGACTCATTATAAAGTGTTAAGTAAATTAAAATAATTACATTATTTTCATGTCAGATTTATGACAATAATACATTAAAAGAATTATATAAATATTGATTGAAATTTAAAATTTATTATCCATACAAATTAAATAATTAAGTAAAAATATCATAATTTATTCGCCAAATACTAATAAATAACATTATTATTTAACTAAAACCCTAAATTTTAATTCTGGATCTTCAAGAATATGAAAAGTACACTTGCAGCAAACATTTAAATAATTTTTCTTAACAAAATTTGTAAAACCGACTTCAATAAATATTGTATTTTATTTCTTCTTCAACTTAACCTTTCATTCTCCATAACCAAATAAGATCATCGCAAAACTTGAACGACTAAACAATTTATTTGAATATGTATTCCAAAATAAATACGAAATAAACTACATTATAATATTAATAAATAAAAATTAAACTATTTCATATGTATTGTTAAAAGGTCAAAATAAAATATTTCTTACCAATTGACGTTTGCGAATACATAAACTTGTTATGACACATATGAATGGAGAAGAATCAAAAGTAAAATTAAACCCTGGACGGTCTTACAACATTTAAAAGTGAACCATCTTAACAAAATTGAATTAAGAAAAAATAAAGAGATTGTTTATTTTAAATAAAATATATGTATACAAAAAAATATGACATACCTTGTTGAACACATCGAGTCTTGTTCAAAAATAAAGGAATTAAACAATCGTACTTGTGATAAACTTTTACTTTAAAAGTAAACGTACAATCCATTATAGTAAAATATCATATAATTATATTGAATAACTTTGTTATCTTGAATAAAAGAATTTTATCGTTTACCAAACTTGAAAATTAAAATTTGAAAATCCAACTACACTACCCGTTGATTTTCACAATGTCTTAATAAATATAGATTATGAAAAAACATCAACATTACGTCTTGTGAACCACTCGAGGAATGACCTATTATATTATTATTATTATTATATATATATATATATATATATATATATAAAGAATTCAACGAACAAATGTGGATAACACGTACCATATCCTCACTGATAAATTGAAAGAAATCATTAATATTTATGAAAATATATATATATATATATATATTATAGTATATTAAATAAAATTACCTATAATAAAAATATAAAAAATGATTAGTAGTTACCGTTAACAAAAGTAAGTGAGTAATTATCATTGTCAATATTTAAAAAAAAAAAATCATTTAGTATAATATACCTTAACATACATAACTGAAAATGAATATTCATATTCAGAAAATGTAATTACATAATCAAATGCTAAATTGTTATACTTTTCAAAATCTAACCAGCCATCACAAAAATACACATTCAATAAATTGGTTTTAATTTCTCATTTCTTTCCAACTTGATAATAAAAGATGCACTTGCAAATCAACATCTATAAAATCATCCTTATAAATTTTCGTAAACCTCTTTGAAGACACATTCTTTTTCCTTGTTTCTTCAAAACAACGTTCCATTCTCTACAACCAACTGATAATATAACAAAAGTTGATGAGCTTGATAATTAATTCATATTTGAGTTCTAAAACGTACATTGTAACAATAAAATTATATTAAAATTAACAAATGTTATAACATTAAAATTACAGGAAAAAAAAAGATAAAAAAATATTACAAATTGATCCTTATTAATATTGGTCTTCGTTAATACACGTGTAAAAGAAGATGACTCAAAATTAACACAAACTGAACTATCTATTACAACCTTATGAAGTTTAACACTTGATTTCTCCCTGTACAATGAATAAATAAGAATCAATATTGTTATTTTACAATATATAAATTAAAATTAATATTAAAAACATTATATTTAAATATATTATCCAATAACCAATATTCATACCTCGTCATCAAATCGTTTATTTTAAAAAGATATGGAACTATAAACAACCATATTTGTATTATACTTTAACCCAAAACGTAAACAATTCATCATAGTAAAGTGTAATATAATTGAGATCGATCATTTTGGTATCTTCCATAAAAGAATTACAATCTTTATCAAACTCAATTGCAACTTGAGTTTTTAAAGAGAAAATTTCATTTTACGTCCTGTAACTAAGGTCTAATCCAGAATATATCCTTTAAATTTTCCCGTTTTCAATTTGCGTCCTAGGGTGTCCAATTTACATCCTTTTCAGTTCAATTTACGTCCTTTCCACCGGAAAATTGGAAATCCGATCAAATAGTCCAATTTACATCCTTTATGTTTGAAAATTATAAATTGATAATTAAAAAATTCTTAAAATATCATTAAAAATCTAAAAATCTCATTAAAAACTTATAAATTGTGTAAAATAAATATAAAAAATCTAAAAAAATATTATAAATTCTACAATTCAAAAAATCTGAAAATGTGTAAATTTAATTTTTTTTCTAAAAAATCATAAAAATAAAAAAATCTATAATTTCTACAATTCAAAAAATATGAAAATGTGTAAATTAATTTTTTTTTTCTAAAAACTCATAAAAATAAAAAAAATCTATAAATTAAAATTTTAAAAATGTTTAAAATAAAAAATTCCAAAATTTTAAAAATATCGTGAAAATGAATTTGGGACGGTTCCAAAATTGATCAAGGTGTGTAACTTACACTCAACCTCGACGGTGAGTTGGAAAATCTCGTGGGACCCAAAATTTTTAGAGTTTGAGCAAAAGTCTGATTTTTAATGAAATGTTAATAATTTTTATTAGATTTTTAGAATTAGTAATTTTTAATATACACATTTTTAATAAATTAATGAGATTTTGAATTTCTTAATTTTTAAATTACACATTTTCCATTCTTTGAATTGTAGAATTTTTTATTTTTTGTATTTTCAAAATTTTTGAATTTTTTATTTTTATTTTACACATTTTATAATTCGTAATGATATTTTTTTCGAAATTTTAGTGATATATTTTGAATTTTATTTTACACATTTTATATTTCTTAATTTTAAGGAGATACTTTTAGATTTTTAAATATTTAATGGGATTTTTAGAAAATTTTAATTATTAAATTTTAATTTTCAAACTTAAAGGACGTAAATTCGATTATTTGGCCGGAATCCCAATTTATTCTCCACATTCCGGTGAGTTTTAAAATTTTCCGGCGGAAAGGACGTAAATTGGACCAAAAAGGATGTAAATTGAAAAAGTACAAACTTAAAGGATATAAATTGGATTAGGCCTAAGTTACAGGACGTAAAATGAAATTTTCTCAGTTTTTAAATACCAACTCGAATGATCAACATTCTCCATCAGTCTTCATGAAATAAATTGAACGTGGAAACTATCAACATATTTCTCAAGAATGACACGCAAGACAAACTATAGGTTTTAAGAAAAATATAAACTATATTAAAAATTAAGAAAAACTATAACAATAAATTACAAATTATAGATACATTAATAAATATGTAAAATCGTACATCATCTTCATTGATAAAATTAAAATAATCATTCACGAAATATACATGTTTAAATTACATATCACAATGTTCTTCATATGGTAATCCACATTTATCTAATATTAAAAAAATAGAAAATATATTATTAATATCATGATATGAAAAATTATATAATAAAAATGATAAAATAAAAAAAAATTACATTTTTCATGATTATCAAAATCATTGAGAGCATAACAACGATTGTCCCAAAATATGGACTAATAAAAAATGTGCCCTTACCATCATAGAAGATTCCGAGAAGTTCATTTTTCTAAAGTTTAATCTTACGTAGAACTTCCGTCAATTACAACTTATGTTATTCATCATAAACCTTCAAAGTATAACCATGAATAACTCTACCCGTTTAGATCTAATTAAACAGTTTTTTTTTTTTGAAACAAATCACCAAATATGTTAACAAAATGAGATGGTATGACCCAAAATTTAAAAATAAAAATATGATCAAAATTTTTTAACTACATATCTAAATATTGAATATTAATTCACTCCATACACTAAAAGTATATCTCCTTCGTTGTACACAAGTTTTAAGAATAATTCATATTTTAATATATAAAGTAAATGTGTGGGTAAAGAGTAAATGATAGTATGATACTGTCGATAGATCATTAACTTTATTAGTAAAGTAGAAAAAATACTTAAAAGTTAACTATTTAAATAGATTGAACATATTTTTTGCGGAAGAAAAAATAAGACTGTGTATACTTTTCGTGGACGGAGAAAGTATAATATTTAAAAATATATTAAACATGTAATTTAAATATTTACAAACATATACATATAACTAAAAAATGCATAAACTTACCACTCAAATACCAAAATTGATTAAAAATTTAGGAATGAATCCACAATCAGCGATTAAACCTATATGAAGACAAACAAATAAATAAGGGATTAAATTTTTTTGTAGTCCTTTAAGTTAGACTAATTTTGAATTTGGTCTTGATGAAACACATTTTGATTTTGATCTCATAAGTTGATCTAAATTTTAAATCCATTCCAATTACTACTATTACAGGCAGGAACGGAGGGAGGGGGTGCCAGGGGGCACTGGGCCCCCTCCCATTTTACAAATTTTTTTAATAATTTTTTTAAAAATATTATTTAATAAAAAATTAAGGAAAAAATAATTATAATATGTATATTTAATAGTTATATAACAATTTTTAAGTGTATTAGCTAGTAAAATATTAATAGTGCAATTATTACTTTTTCTGTCTTATAATGTATGTTGTTTTATGTATAATTAAATAACATTTTAAAAAAAAAAAATTATCCTTCATTATCAGGAAAGATTTTGAGAAAAATCAAGAAAAATATAAGAGAGTGTGGAATAACTTACTTTAATTATCATGAAAGAGAGATGAAAAAAAGTATTAAAAGAAAAATGATAGGAATTACAAATGTGTAATTTAGGGAGAAACGTAGTAAAAATAGCTAAAATGACAATTTTTTCAAAGCAAAAATTAAGACTTACAGCGTCAAACAATATAAAACGATTGAAGTATATAACAATTTAAAACATAAAAATTAAAAGATGTTCATATATAGACAGTATAAATATTATTTTGTAGGCAATGAGTGTAGATGTTGTTAATTCTTAAATGCCTTAACATTATCAACAACATCTTAATTTGACCTTCCGAGATTTTTTCTAAGTCTTTTCTGAAATGCTACATTAAATGTTGACCTAAATGTTGTCGCATTTCTGGCAGGATCTAGAAGCTTCTACAAGGATCTAGAACCTGGAAGATTCCAGAACATTGGAGAACATGCTAGAACAGCCTAGATGCATTTGGAACGACCTGGAGCAGGCTAGATGGATCTAGAAAGATCATGGAAGTTGTGGAAGTTGAGTTTCCTAAAAAATAGGACCTCAATGTGGAAGCCTCTAGAATCCGTATCCCACATCTATAAATACCCATTGAAGGCTTCATAATTGAGTGTGCTCTATTCGATCAATATCCTAGACCGAGCGTTCATCCCTGTTAGGAAATTGTGGCCAATAGTTCTACATTTTAGTTCATACGTTGTATACCACCCGTATGACTGTGTGTCTTCTTATCTATTGAGAGTGTAATCATTAGATAGACTAGGCATTTCGACAGTGTATAATTTATACACTTAGTTCGTTTTCTAGACTTGGCACCTGCCTCGTTTATAGTTTCGTTGTGAAAGTTATTGTTGTAACATTTCACACAACATTTGTACTTGAAGATAATTATTGATTTTACGCCATAAGGCAGACATAGATTTTTATTTATAAAATCTATGTTAAAAGTATTTCCATTGTGTCTTGTTTGTTTTTAGTGTTTCAAGTCTTCCGCTGTGTATCTTAATTTCTGACATTCTATTAGAGTCAGTGTTGCACTATTTGTCTCAACATTCTGTGCAACATTTATCTACTTATACTTAAACACTTTTATACACCCCAAACACACTTTCAGTTGGTATCAGAGCTGATACCTGACGACACTAGGTTAGATCTTTGGTCAAGTGTGTTTTTAGTGTAGGTTAGCAATGGAAACACATCACATATCCACTGCACTTAGGCACCCGAACATATTATCCATATTTTAAAGCCTAAGATAGATGAACGTGTTTGGAGGACTGTACTTACAGGTTATGATGTACCATAAGTCAAAACCAGTACATCAACACCCCACCAGAAAGAAGGAAAAGTCAAATTTCAACCAAGGTTATCAAAAAGTGAAGGTAAGCCAAGGTATGCTCTTTAATATATAAAATTAGTTCAATGCATATTCTGAATATGGTCTTTATGAAAATTAATGTGCCAATATTAGACTTAAGAAAAAAACTGAATTTTAGTGCTACCTTAAATGATGAATCAGATGATGAATTTGATGAATCAAAAGATATTTAATTCACTTTTTAATACCAAGATTGATTATGATGATAATCTGGATGATACAGATTCTGATGTTGCACCTGATGTCATAACATTTATGGTAACATCAAAACAGAGTCACCCAGATTTGAACTATTTTAATGGGTTTGTTGATGATGCAGGTATAAGGATTGATGATTCTAAATACCAAAAGTTGTTAGATGATTGTAACTCTCAGAAACTCACTTTTAATTCTTTGAACAAAGAGAATGAGAATCTGAAAGGAACAATTACCAAGCTAGATGTCATACATTTCAGAAGAGATTTTTTGAAGTTGGTAAACTGAAGGAGAAATTTATCACCTCTACTTTAAGTTTCATAAAATTTTATATGATTGCTTCTGATATATATGTTATAGCTATTTGGTAATTCTGATAATTGTGGTATATGTTATGATGGTGAAACAACTTCTATTTCTAAGAATTTTGAAATTACTGTGAAATTTGTGAAGGCAAATGTTAGAACATTTGTTGTAACATCTGCACAAACAGACTTTCATAAAGTCAAAAATATTGAAAAGAAGTTTGTCTGTCATTATTTTTCGATAATTAATCATATTTTTCCTTACTGCATGAAAATCTGATGTTACTTGTAATGTTGTTCACACTTCCTTGAAAGCATGTTTACTTGGTCAACGGTACTTTGATAGTGGTTGTTCTAGACATATGACAGGTCGTATTGATTTCTTATCTGATTATGTGACCTTGAATAGTGGTAGTGTTACATATGGTGGAGGTTCTAAAGGAAAGATTGTTGGTAAAGGAACTTTGAATGTTGAAGGTTTTCCTAAGCTTAAAAATTTATTACATGTTGATGGCTTACTTGCAAATCTGATTAGCATTAGTCAACTTTGTGATGATAATTTGCATGTGAAATTTGATAAAGATTCATGCTATGTTCTTAATAAAGATGAAGTTTGTGTCATGACTGGTACTAGGTCAGCTGATAATTGCTATCTTATTGGAACAAATATGTGTAACTTGTCAAAACATGATGAAAATGTTCTATGGCATCAAAGATTGGGTCATGCAAATTACAGAGCAATGAAAAAGCTAATCAAAGCAGATGTAGTAAAAGGAATTCCAGAACTTAGGTTTCACAACACCACTGTATGTGGACCATGCCAAAAAGGTAAGCAGGTAAGAATGTCACACAAAATGCTGTCACATTGTACTACACATCGATGCTTTGAATTACTGCACATGGATTTGATGGGTCCTATGGAAACTGAAAGCATTGGAGGAAAGAGGTATTCCTTAGTTGTGGTAGATGATTTTTCTAGATATACCTGGGTAGAGTCTTTGAGAGACAAATCTGAAGCATTTGCTGCATTTAAAATTCTTTATAAGAGGTTCAAAAATGTGTTTAACTTGAAAGTTGGCCGTATTAGAACTGATCATGGTAGGGAATTTGAAAACAGCATGTTTAATGATTTTTGTGATAAAAAGGGTATCTTGCAAGAATATTCATCTCCTAAAACTCCACAACAAAATGGAATTGTTGAAAGAAAGAATAGAACTTTACAAGAAATGGCTAGAGTTATGCTTACATCCAAATGTCTTGCTAAGAAATTTTGGGGAGAAGCATTGAATACTGCATGCCATATTATTAATAGGATTTTTATTCGTTCTGGCACTAATCAAACACCTTATGAGATTTTGAACAACAGAAAACCTAATGTGAAATATTTTCATGTATTTGGTTGTGTGTGTTATATTTTGAATGATAGGGATCAACTTCATAAGTTTGATTCTAAAAGTGATAAAGGTTTCTTTTTAGGCTATTCTAGAAATAGTAAAGCTTATAGAGTCTATAACCTTAGAACTAACACTGTTCAAGAATCTGTTAATGTTGTGTTTGATGATGATAAAGGTCTTACAGATGACAAAGATGAAGAAGATGTATCACAGGTTACTGACACTTCTGAGAATACACTGAAGTCTGAAAATGTTGCACCAAATGTTAACACATCTGGGTCAACATCTACAGAACAGTCAGCTGTAAATTCACAGAATGATCAGTACATTCCCAAAACAAATCCTTCTTCAAGAATAGGAAAAAGTCATCCTTCTGACCAGATCATAGGCGATGCTACAGTTGGAGTGCAAACAAGAGGAAGAGTAAGATCAAACAAGGTAGATGTGGTAAGAACAATATGCATGTCTTCTATGTGTAATGTTGTAAATGCTGAATGCTATTTATCTGAAATTGAACCTAAGAGTGCTAAAGAAGCCTTAACTGATGAAAACTGGATTAATGCTATGCATGAAGAACTTGGTCAGTTTGAAAGAAATGAAGTGTGGACACTTGTTCCTAGACCTAGTCATACTAATGTCATTGGAACAAAGTGGATATTCAAGAATAAAACTGATGAATCTGGTAATATTGTTAGGAACAAGGCTAGGTTAGTAGCACAAGGTTACACCCAAGTTGAAGGAGTTGATTTTGATGAAACTTTTGCACCTGTTGCTAGGATAGAATCTATTAGATTACTGCTAGCTATTGCATGTTTTATTGATATTAAACTTCATCAAATGGATGTAAAGGCTGCATTTCTAAACGGCATATTAAATGAAGAAGCATATGTTGAACAACCTATAGGATTTGAAGATCCACAGTATCCTGATCATGTATATAAACTTAAGAAAGCATTGTATGGTCTTAAACAAGCTCCTAGAGCATGGTATGGTAGGCTTACTGACTTTCTTTTGGAATATGGATTTATTAGAGGAGAGGCAGATAGAACTTTGTTCATTAAGCACACTGAAAATGATATACTAATTGCTCAAATATATGTTGATGACATTGTGTTTGGTTCTACTTGTGATAAAATGTCGAGTAAATTTGTTGAGGCAATGACTGCAACATTTGAAATGAGTATGGTTGGAGACTTGAATTATTTTCTAGGTCTTCAAATCAAGCAATGCAGCAATGGTATTTTCTTCTCCCAAAGTAAGTATGCTAAGAACTTGGTTAAAAGATTTGGTCTTGAGAATTCAAAACCAATGAAAACTCCTATGGGATCTTCTTTGAAACTTTGTAAAGACAGTGCTGGAACAGATGTTGATCCAACACTTTACAGATCCATGATAGGTAGTTTACTGTATTTAACCTCTAGTAGACCAGATATTATGTACAGTGTGTGTGTTTGTGCTAGGTACCAAGCTAATCCAAAGGAATCTCACCTGAATGCTGTGAAAAGGATTATCAAGTATGTTGCAGGTACAAGTGACCTTGGAATCTGGTATACTAAGGACACCAACAACATTTTGATTGGCTACAGTGATGCTGATTGGGCTGGAGATATAGATGATAGAAAGAGTACGAGTGGAGGATGTTTCTACATGGGAAACAATCTTGTTTCATGGCACAGCAAGAAGCAGAATTGTGTTTCACAATCTACTGCAGAATCTGAGTATATAGCTGCTGGAAGCTGCTGTACACAACTCTTGTGGCTGAGCAAGATGTTCCATGACTATGGTATTGAGAATGGTATACTTACAATCTTTTGTGATAATACTAGTGCTATTAACATTTCTAAGAATCCTGTACAACACTCACTCACAAAGCACATTAGCATAAGACATCACTTTATGAGAGATTTAGTAGAGAAGAACATTGTGAAGTTGGAGTATATACCTACTGAAAAACAAAATGCTGACATTTTTACTAAGGCATTAGACCATGAGAGATTCTCAATCTTGAGGAAATCTCTTGGGATGAGCACTATCTGAAAAATTCGGATGGATGTTGTCACAAATGCGTCAGCATTTGGGACAACATCATGGGTTGTAAAATTTTATAAGTTGAATTTATTTCTTACTTAGTTAAATAATTCCTTTGTAAAATATCTACGAATCAAAGAACCTTGTAGTGCAAAAATAAACATGTCTTACACCTCTCAAATGCATAAAAAATAAGAATGTTATTAGCATACTAAAAGATGTACCAAATCACTGAGTAACTATGGAGCACGGAGTTCACTACTACGATGCCTTCTTTTCAAAAGGTGATTCTTTGGTAAAAACATCAATATATTTGTAATCCATTAAGTAAGTATGGGGCACGGAGTTCGCTACTACGATGTACTCTACAGGAACAATGGATCAATACAAATTAGATGCTATAACACAAAAAGAAAATATATGGTGCAACACAAATGAAGCAAATTCATGTAAAAACCGTGTTGAGGTGTTTGTAACAGTTTTGAGCACAACATTGCCTGATTCGAATTTATTTTTATAAGTTGTAATTATTTAATTATTTATTGAGATTTATTTTATTTATTCAATTATATAACTAACCCACGTTTTTTTTTTCAGAATATGCTTGGACTTAGTCTTTATTCTAGAAATTTCTTAATTATTTAATTAATTAATAAAATGGATTTTTCCCACTAATTAAACCATGATCAAGGTTGTGGCTAAAAATGTGGAGCACTATCACATTATTTCTGGAATTAATCATGTTAACCTCCAACTACACACACATTCTCTCCATAAAACTCAATTAATTGTGACTTATGTTGCTAATCGTGATTTTTGAGTTTGTTAAGTACTAAGCTTCTGCAGAATTGATTACTGGCCGTGTATCTCTCAAATTTTGTGAATACACTCCTCAAAACCATCTTGAAATTCCAACCGTCCCTTAAATGGCTGGAAACCGACCTCAATCCCACTTACAATCTCACTCTGATTCGAAGAACTCATCCCCTTCTCACACAAACCCTCTTGAAATCCTTGCTTCCATGGCGTCTCAAAAATCAACCTCGTCAAATGCTGACTCAAATGTCTCTGCGACACCATCAACAACCACTCCCACTCCTCAAACTGCTCCTCAAACCGTTCCACCAACAACCAACATTCCTCAAGATGCAACTGTCGAACAATTCAACAAGGCTATCGAAGAAGTGTCTAACTCTCTTCGAACAACTGGTCATCTGCCCGTGATGACTTTTGGAGATATCACAGTGGATATCTCAAGCTATTTGGCTGATCAAACCGCCCAAATGGCTGCTGCTTCAAAAAGCCCTAAATCACCTACTGTTCACAACCCGCAAGCTGAAAATGAGGAGGTTGATGCTGAAGAGGAAGCTACTGCTACTTCCGACCCTGAAGATGTTGAAATGGAGGATGCAAACATCTCTGAAGACGGTACAAACTCTTCACTCTCTGTTTCTGATGAATCTGCTCCCATTCCTTTCAAGAAGAATGCGCAGAAAGGAAAAAGACAGAGGAGTCCTGTTCAAAGAAGAAGATCATACCGTGTGTTCACTCGTGTGGATTATTCTGAATCTATGAGGAAGAAGAAGAAAGCTGGAGCTGAAGCTGCTGAACCCATCCAAGTGTTCACAGACTCTGAAGAGGAAGCTGCTGTTGTTGTTAAAAAGACTGTTGCTGAGAAACCCAAGAAAGCTGTTGTTGAAAGGAGGAAGAAAGCTGCTGCTGATCCCAAAGGCAAAGGGAAGGCCAAGATGATTGCTGAAGATGAACCTGCAAAATCAGATTCCAATTCTGATTCTGATGTGTGTTTAAGAGATATTCTGAATTCTCTTAAGAAAAATGCTGAGCATTTTGCTGCTGCAAAGGAAGCTGCACCAGAACCTGAAGATGATGGCATTGGTGATAGCTCTTCCAGTGCAGAAAGCAGCTCTAAGGAAAGATCTGCTAAAGACTCCACATCAAGCTCCAATGACCTTGCTTCTGAAGAGGAAGGTAACTCTGATTCTCTTGAGACTCTAGAGAATAGGTTGGCTATTTATTCTAAGAGGAAACTGCTGATAGAGAAAAGGATTAATATCCCTGATTTTGAAAGTAAAGGCATGGTTAGTTTCTTAGAGGAAAGGAATTTGATGCATGCTGTGAATTTTGGTGAATCTTTCTTGACAAATTGGGCTTATGAATTTTATGCTTGCATGAAAAAGAGTACTGGTAGGAGATCATCTAAGTGGTATGGGACTGTAAACTTTAGGGGGAGGGATGTACCTTTTACTCCTGAGTTGATAAATGAGTTTCTGCATATTCCCAATGTTGAGGTGGATGAAGAACCTGACATGGATGTTGTTATTGCTGCTATAACTAGTGGTAGGGTAGTTAAGTGGACTAGACAGATGCTAGCCAAAGACCTCACTTCCCTACATTCTGTGTTATACAAACTCATTATCTACAACTGGATTCCCACTACAAATACCACTAAGATAACAAAAGACCAAGCTGTTCTTATGTATAGGATCTCTGTGCTTAAGAAATTCAATTTAGGCCTCACTATCTTTCACCGTATGATGAGATTTACTGGAAAAGTATCTGAAAAAGGCAACATACCCTATCCTGTTCTGATTTCAAATTACTTGAGGCATCATGACCTTGTTGCCAAGAACACTGATGTGTTGAGGGGGAGAGTACCATTACTGGCCATAGCTCCTGCCTTACTCACTGGGGATAGAGTAATTGATCTGCCTTTGACTGCTCCTGGTACTGATCATCAGCACAGGCCTTCAACTACTGAACATCAGCAAAGACCCTCAACTTCTGATCATCCAGAATCATCCAGATCAAGACAGAGAAATGCACCCCCAAATGTTGAGAACATCCATATCAACATTTCTGGTAATGTGTATCTTTCACAGGAATTCATCAAATTGCAGCTCAAGCACTTGCAGGAAACCATTGATGAGCTTCAGTTCCTGAAGGATAGGTGGACCAGTATGCTTTCACCTACAACAGGGGGAGTACCACCACCATCAAACTCAAATGTGGTGATTGAAGAGTTAAATGATGATGGAGTTCCTGGTGCTGCTGGTGGTGGTGAACCTGATGCTGCTGATGCTGGAGTAACTGATGTAGTTGCACATCTTGCGTCTATTTACTTTGTGGATGAAGCTGATGAACAGGAACAGTGATGAACAGGGACAAGCTACAAGACAGGGGGAGATCTGATTTCATAATGGCTGCTGTCTATGCCATTTATTCAGTTCAATCTCTGTAATTAATGTTTAAGTATTCTGAAATTCTGATACACTTGTTATTTATTTTCTTAGATGTTAGTTTGTTTATTTGTTGCAACTTGCTTAAATTATGGTTACATTTGATGATATCTGTTTACTGCCTTTGCTTAATATGTTTACAGATTATCATGTGTTTACTGCAGGTTGCTGAGTATTTGTTTTGTTTACTCCTCTTTGCTCTGATTTTTTATTATTTTATTTTTGTTAGTGTCTTACTTAGATCTTAAGTTAATTCTTCCAGTTCAACTTATGATTTTAGTATAGTTACTTATGTTGTGAGTAAGTGTACTGTTTATGCTTATTCTATTTTGGATAAAATAGTTTTGATCCTTTGGCACGGATCATTATGAAATTATCCTTGATCTTCATTTGATTTGATCCAACGATTACAACAGGTATTGTCTTGACTAGTGCTTAGCAATGATGTCAACCTCAACTAAGTACATAAAACTGAGTATGTATAGAAATATATGTGCATCAGGTGTGTTGTAGTCGAAAGGTCAAATTGGGGGAGATTGTAGATGTTGTTAATTCTTAAATGCCTTAACATTATCAACAACATCTTAATTTGACCTTCCGAGATTTTTTCTAAGTCTTTTCTGAAATGCTACATTAAATGTTGACCTAAATGTTGTTGCATTTCTGGCAGGATCTAGAAGCTTCTACAAGGATCTGGAACCTGGAAGATTCCAGAACATTGGAGAACATGCTAGAACAGCCTAGATGCATTTGGAACGACCTGGAGCAGGCTAGAAGGATCTAGAAAGATCATGGAAGTTGTGGAAGTTGAGTTTCCTAAAAAATAGGACCTCAATGTGGAAGCCTCTAGAATTCGTATCCCACATCTATAAATACCCATTGAAGGCTTCATAATTGAGTGTGCTCTATTCGATCAATATCCTAGACCGAGCGTTCATCCCTGTTAGGAAATTGTGGCCAATAGTTCTACATTTTAGTTCATACGTTGTATACCACCCGTATGACTGTGTGTCTTCTTATCTATTGAGAGTGTAATCATTAGATAGACTAGGCATTTCGACAGTGTATAATTTATACACTTAGTTCGTTTTCTAGACTTGGCACCTGCCTCGTTTATAGTTTCGTTGTGAAAGTTATTGTTGTAACATTTCACACAACATTTGTACTTGAAGATAAGTATTGATTTTACGCCATAAGGCAGACATAGATTTTTATTTATACAATCTATGTTAAAAGTATTTCCATTGTGTCTCGTTTCTTTTTAGTGTTTCAAGTCTTCCGCTGTGTATCTTAATTTCTGACATTCTGTTAGAGTCAGTGTTGCACTATTTGTCTCAACATTCTGTGCAACATTTATCTACTTATACTTAAACACTTTTATACACCCCAAACACACTTTCAATGAGGAATGAAACTTTCATTGAAACATATTAAAATTTAACTTGATTCATTAGTAATATATTATATGTTTTAAAAAAAATACTTATATGATATTAAAAACGAAATTTATTATTCATAATTGGAGCCCCCTTCGATTAGGTTCTGGCTCCGTCACTGATTACAGGTAAATGATCCGGTCAAATCCTTAGCTCGTGTGCAATTTAAATCAACCGTGAATTTGCTCATGTTCATAAAAATATAGAAAAAAAATGGATTTGACTGATTTATTTACCTGCAATTGTAGGTAATTGAACTGAATTCAAAATTTGGGCAACTTATGAGACCAAAATCAAAATGTGTATTCCATCACGACCAAATTAAAAATTAGCCCAACTTAAAGTACTGCAAAAACTTTAATCCCAATAAATAATCGTAACATTAATACAATAAAATAAAATACAAATATTTATAAAAATAATATGAGTTTCTAAAATGTACACTTACCCAAAGTAATTGTATATTTTATAAGCATGATTATGATCCATCTTACCAAATTGCTTCACTCATCCATCAAACATAAAGATCTTTATTATAAGATCATTGTTAATAATATCTATATTTTTCAATCTAACATTAAAATTTAGTTTATATTTCATTGTTATTGAGGTATTATTAATTGATGGTTATTTTAGTGATGATTCTAAATATAAAATACTATATGACTATAATACCAAATTGAGTAGCATTTTTATGAAATATTTTATGTATAAAATATGTTTGATTGATGTAATTTCTAAAAATTTAGAGGTTATAGTTTACTTGTGAATTTTTGCCTTAACTTACTTTAAGTATATTTCATATATAAAATATTTTATAAATTTCTATGTACTAAATTTAAATAATCATAACACAATTATACCTAATATCCTGTATGGACCTGAGACTCTTATTTATTTGTATGATACTTAAAAATTTGAGTGGAAAAATCAATTTAATATGGTTAATTACCTTCCTAGTATGTTTTGCGATTATATAGCATTGTGTAATTAAAAATCTTAATCCTCATTTCTATTTTATCATATGTCAGTCGCTTTAATTATTTGACTAATAAAAAGGTGGGAAGTCAATTACAATTAACATTAAAGAAATTAAGTGCACTTATGCATGCAGTACTCTAGAAAACAACAGATTTAAAAATAATTAAAAATAACCGTAGAGTTTTATACATTGTGTAGTAAAAATATCCACTATAACTATTTTATGACTCAACGAATCGCGAGCTACTCGTACTTGATTTGAAAAAAATATCTACATTGATTTGAATTAATCGAGCCGAGTTCATAAATACTCATCTCGAAAGGCTTGCGAGTCTAATCGAGTTTCTATGTAATCAAGTAGATTCGAGTCTAACTCGAGTTTATTTTACCATTAATTATAATAGAAAAAATATGTTTTATATTTGAGTTGGTCTCCTGTGCACAGCGTGCACGTGCACACTAATGCACAGACCAATCCTATATCTATTTATAAAGATAAACATAAATAATTAAGTAATGAATGTTCTAGTGGTTATAAATACCTTTTTAAAAGCTTGAGGTCACAGGTTCAAATCCTTTCAAACTTGTTTTTTTTTCATTTTTTTTTTTCGTTTTTTTTTCTTTTTTTTTTTCGATTTTTTTTTCAAACTTGTTTATTTTTTCATTTTATTTTCTGTTTTTTTTTTTCGTTTTTTTTCTGTTTTTTTTTTCGATTTTTTTTTCTTTTTTTTTTCAAATTTGTTTTTTTTTCGTTTTTTTTTTCGTTATTTTTCGTTTTTTTCTGTTTTTTTTTTCGATTTTTTTTTCTTTTTTTTTTCTTTTTTTTTTCTTTTTTTTTTCAAATTTGTTTATTTTTCTGTTTTTTTTCGTTACTCACTTCCACTTTTTAATAATAATAGTCTCTACTTTTCATTAATAAAGTTTCCACTTTTCACTAATAATAATTATCACTTTTCATAACAAAATTACCACTTTTCACTAATAATAGCTACTTTTCAGTAACAAAATTTCCACTTTTCAATAATAATAGTCACCACTTTTCAATAATAAGAATTACACTTTTCAGTTAAAATATTTATCACTTTTCAATAATAAAAATTACATTTTTAAGTTAAAATATCTACCACTTTTCAATAATAAGAATTACACTTTTTAGTTCAAATATCTACCACTTTTCAATAATAAGAATTACACTTTTCAGTTCAAATATCTACCACTTTCAATAATAAAAACTACATTTTTCAGTTAAAATATCTACCACTTTTCAATAATAAGAATTACACTTTTCAGTTCAAATATCTACCACTTTTCAATAATAAGAATAACATTTTTTCAATTTTAATAATAATTTTAACTGTACAATTTATAATTAAATATACCCGTTTTAATTAATTAATATTTCCACTTTTCACTAATAATAATTATCACTTTCATAACAAAATTACCACTTTTCATTAATAATAGCTACCACTTTTCAGTAACAAAATTTCCACTTTTCAATAATAATAGTTACCACTTTTCAATAATAAGAATTACACTTTTCAGTTAAAATATCTACCACTTTTCAATAATAAAAATTACATTTTTCAGTTAAAATATCTACCACTTTTCAGTAACAAAATTTCCACTTTTCAATAATAAGAATTACACTTTTCAGTTAAAATATTTATCACTTTTCAATAATAAAAATTACATTTTTAAGTTAAAATATCTACCATTTTCAATAATAAGAATTACACTTTTCAGTTCAAATATCTACCACTTTTCAATAATAAGATTACACTTTTCAATAATAAGAATTACACTTTAACTGAAAAGTGTAATTCTTATTATTGAAAAGTGGAGATTTTGTTAGTGAATGAAAAATAGTAAATATTTTAACTGAAAAGTGTAATTCTTATTATTGAAAAGTGGGAATTTTGTTACTGAAAAGTGGTAACTATTATTATTGAAAAGTGGAAATTTTGTTACTGAAAAGTGGTAATTATTATTAGTGAAAAGTGGAAATTTTGTTACTGAATAGTGGTAACTGTTATTAGTGAAAAGTGGAAATTTTATTAATGAAAAATAGCAACTATTATTATTGAAAAGTGGGGGTGAGTAACGAAAAAAAAAAAACGAAAAAAAAAACTAAAAAAAAAAACGAAAAAAAAAAAAACGAAAAAAAAAAACAAAAAAAAAAAACCGAAAAAAAAAACTAAATAAAAAACGAAAAAAAAAACTAAAAAAAAAAGTTTGAAAGGACTGTAATTTATTAATTAATTAATAAAGTAATAGATTATAAATTAATTAATTAATTAATAGAAAAAAATAGAATTATAAACATAAATAGAGAAAAAAGGATAATAAGTTAGAATAGGAGGATAAGGACAAAAGCATGTGCACCAAACCTGGTTTGGTGCACATGGTGCATTTGAGAATTTCCCTTTATATTTAATTTTAAAAATTACAAAGGTAATTAAGTCAAGTCGAGCTCGAGCTATAATTTTTTAGGCTTGATCGATTTCGAGTCAAATTTTAAGTTTCGAATATAGCAATCGAGTCGAGTTCGAGCTCATTAATACTTGACTCGACTTGTCTCATTTACATCTTAAACATATAACAACAATTATTATACTAATTAATTTGCTTATACATTAGACAAAATACTAGTTCAGAAAAAAAAAAGAATTTCCATGCATGAGTAATGATTATTTGTAACTGATCCTGATCACAAGTAATTATGGTCCGTGGATTAGTTACCTCAATCGAGCCTTAAGAAAGGGGAATGACTTGATCAAAACTTTCTTGTATAATTTATGTTTTCTTAAGTAATACTCCTCTACATATTGTCATCTTATTTTTAGGAGAATTGTATTGAAAATTGATATAAATATAAATTTTGCGTAAATAGAGACTTTCACTATAATTTATCATAGATACTATAATTAATAAGGAGATATGCTGAATAAAGTTTTATGTTTGCTTAAAAAAATGTAATTATGTTGATTGATTTTTTATTAAACAAACCAGGGTAACTCTATTTTTAAAAAGTAGAAGGATTATTTCAATAAAATAGAGCTAAAGAAAATGTAAATAAAGATTATCAAACTTATAATATCATAAGAGATATACCGAATAAAGTTTTATGTTGCCTCTAAATTCAAAAAATTATCGATAGTGAGAAACAATAACCAAGGTGGTGTTATAATGATAAAAAATTGTAAATTACAAAATGTAAATAATTTTACTTCTACCTTGATAGTCCGTGTAATACTGTACAATTAAATAAATTTCAATATCAATGCCCCTAAGAAATACATTATTTTCCAAAACATTTTATTACTTAAAAAGACAAATGCAAATCAATGTTACTGCTAACCACAACCAATTAAACAATGATACAAAATACTTGATAATTAAAATAGAGTCTAAGTTAAATAAGAATTACAATTTACCAATAGCATGATTTCTTCGATTTTCCTAAATAAATATATTATTAGTTTTTAACTTTAACTTTTATATTCAAGAAAAATTATAAATGTATAGAACATTATTTGAAGATTATGAATATCTTCAAAAAAAACTTCAAGCATTTAAGATAATTCTTTTAAGCTCCAATCTTCGGATAACAAACACGTAAATCTTGAAAAATCGTCAAACATTAACGATCACCCTTCAAAACTTCAATGTTATGATAACTAAAAGATAAATCGTGCAAAATCTTCTAACATCTTCAAGAAATTATTTAAACTAATTTAACCGAGAATATTAAAATCGAAAATAAGATACAATACATTACATTATGAATCTGAAATAAAATATTTTATAAGTCAAAACTAAAACACAACAAATCGGTAAATGTATAAAATAATCATTAAACAAAAATACAATAGATTTACAAAAAAGTACTACTTGAAATAATTTAAACTAAAGATTCAAACCTTCAAAATATATTCAATATTTTGATGAATAACAACAAAATATTTAAAAATCTTCAAAGAAATGATGACATCATTTGCAAATCTTCAAGAATTGACGAATGTTACAACGAAATCTTCAATCTTATGTTCATAAAATCTTCAAGAATTTATGATCATTTCTTCAAATCTTCAATTTACTACTCCTGCAAACAATTAATTTGCAGAATAATATTGAAAATTTTATTTGAGATACAACTAAATCTAAATATATTATAATTACAATCAAAGATACAAAAGAGATAGAAGATATGAATGATAAACAAAAAAGATGAATTTAAATAGAAGAGAAGAAAAAGTTACTAATGTTAAGCATTTTTTATCCAAATGACACAATTTGATCAACATATATCAAATACAATACAAAAACTTGTTTCGATTAACACTTCTATCTACATCATTTCAAAATAATAGTAATAAACAAAATACTATAACAAATTTTCTTATAGACATTTCTATCCTAGAACATGAATTTTTTTTTTTTTTTAGCTAATTACATTAGAATAGAAAGAGAGAAATGTGAGAAGATGAGAATGGTCTACAAAAAACAGAAATAAATAAAAAAAAATTTTGTAACGATTCCTAGATTTAAGTTTTTGATCCTAAAGTCATATTTCATCAAGAAAATATCAACGGTTAAAAAGAAGTAAGAAAAAAGGAATTCATTAATGAAGATTATTATTCAAACCATACCATATTTATCAAGAAAAAAAAGAACGGTGAAGATGATGATAAAAAATACGCATCAACGGACCAAATGATTTCCCGCCTAAATTATAAAAAGAAATCCGTAGGTGTATTATATTAGTATAAATTAATATATAAAAATTAATTATCCACATCTCTACAAGTTCCTTTTAAATGAGATATAATTATTTAATGATATTAAAGTTTTGAGGCTCACGTCCACACGTCCTGTCCATACATACTGGGTTTGATTCCTACTAAAACCAACTCTAAACTTTTAGATGTGATGAAATTCTTTCAACCAACTTGATCTCCATTTAATTTTGCATAAATTAATGTTAGATACTTATTTAATTTGACTTATATTTTATTGACGACAAATTTGAAAGCCTAATGATGGACATGCAACACTTAGGAATATATAATTAATTAATATTTGTGGCATCGATCTTGTTGCTAAGAATTTTGTCTAACTTTTTGTAATAACGTACGTACACGCAAGAAATTATCCAAATCCTTTCACTTAGAAGATGCCCATCAACTAAGCAGCTGGATATTATTCGTTCTAAG
The DNA here is from genome assembly GCA_963675135.1 of Galeopsis tetrahit. Taxonomy (NCBI): domain Eukaryota; kingdom Viridiplantae; phylum Streptophyta; class Magnoliopsida; order Lamiales; family Lamiaceae; genus Galeopsis; species Galeopsis tetrahit. Next base: position 64,644,852 of record OY776120.1, on the reverse strand, counting down.
AATCCCCTAATTAATTAATTAATAAAAAATATACTAGTATATCTTTCACCTTATAAACACATAACATGATTTTCCATAATTCTAATACACTCTATACACTATATATAGAGAAAAAGAAATAAAAGTGAATATTATAAATTAGAATGATTTCTGTAAGGATGAAGAAGATGCAATTTGGAGGAAAGCAGATGAAGGTGAAGAAAGGGTGGGTGAGAGTCAAAGTCATAATGGGAGGATCATTAACAAATGAAGAAGAAGATCAATTTCAAACATTTTCGATTCCGATTTCATATTTATACAATCCTCTCTTTCAAAGGCTCCTTGATAAAGCTTCTGAAATCTACGACTATCAATCCTCTGGTCCCTTGATGCTTCCATGCTCCGTCCAACATTTTCTTCGTCTCCGGTGGCGGATAGAAAATGCAAACTAATGTACAAAATAATTAGTTTTATTTCTTGAATGGAGGATTGATTTGTTTCTTCTCCTCTTGTAAGCATACACATATTTTTTTTTTTTTTTTGTGTTTCAAGTATGTATAGTAGTACTACACTACCAAAAAACTGACCAATAATATGTTGTTACGTTTAATTTGGATTAGTATTTTCGCTTATTATTTTTACTTTGTTTATGGGTTTTTTTAGGCCTCTTTATAAATCCATTTAAATACGTTTTTTGAATAAATAAGCAACACACATTCATATTATTAACAAATGAAGAAGCTGATCAAATTCAAACATTTTCGATTCCGATTTCATATCTGTATAACCTTCTCTTTTAAAGGCTTCTCGATAAACCTTCTGAAATCTACGACTATCAATCCTACGGTCCCTTGATGCTCCCATGTTCCGTCTTCGGTGGCAGATACAAAATACAAACTAATTTTAATCCTTTTATTTTCTTCTTCTCTTGTAAGCATCCATATGATAGAGAATTAATATAATATAATTAACTTCACATTTCTCAACAATTTTTAACTAATATTAGTTAGCTCCACCACTACAAAAAAAATTGAGATTTAGAGACGGATTAGATACCATAAACATTGTATCTAAACAGGTTAGGAACGGTTTTCTAAATTCCGTTTCTAATAAGAAACGGATTTGAGACCGTTTTTTTCAATTTATAATGAGAGACGGAATTTGACACTGTATATTCTCGTATCTAAACGATGAACGACCCGTTTTACATCCGGGTCAAAAAACCCTTCAACCCAATCCCCATTCCAAGCCCGAACCCGACCCGACACCCATCCCACCCTACCCTGCAACCACCCCCCTCTCCAATTATTTAATCCCCTTTCCAAGCCTTAATTCCAATCCCGACCCGACCGACCCGAACCCACACCATCCCAACCCAAACCCACACCGTCCCAACCCGACACCCATCCCACCCCACCCCATCCAACCCTGCAACCACCCCCCTCTCCAACTATTTAATTGACCTTTTTTTTGGTCTATATGAGAATTGAACCCAGGTGGGCAAGTGTCTATTATTGAGCATCTGCCACTAGGACAAATAACTCTTTTGTTTTATTTTTTTAATATTAATTGTATATGTATATTAATTTATTTCTTTTACGTGTATTCAAATTATAACTTTTAAATTTGTAAATGTAATTTTTTTTTATTAATTTCTAAAAATTGTAATTACTCACCGTCGTCAATAAGCTGTAAAATATTAAGAACTATGCATAGTTTAGACACTTTATTTTATTATAATAGTTGTCTAGACGGATTAAAAGTGTCTAGAAGGATTAAAAGTGTTCTTCCTAACAAGATATTGTTGAGTATTATTAATCTGGACCTTAGGTTGAATGTTATCTTTGAATTTCTTATTCTTCATGAGTGTCATAAACTGTTTAGTAATAAATGCCATGTAATCAGGATTATTAAGATATTCCTCAATATCATCTTCATCTGAATCAATTTCAGTAACATAAGGTAACTTTCCAGAACCTGATGATGTAGATGATGAGGCATCACCTTTGAAAACAAGCACTTTCTTTTAATTATCAGTCTTTTAAGAAATGTTCATTTCATAGGTTTTCAAAATACCAATCAATTCATTTTGACTTAACACATTTGTATCCTTAGCTTCTTCTATAGCACATATCTTAGGTTCAAAACGTTTAGGAACTGATCTAAGAATTTTATGTACTAACCTCGTGTTGGATATTGGATCTCCAAGAGAGTGAGCTTCATTTGAAATCTTAGTCAGCTTTTCATTGTAAGATGAAATAGTTTCATCTTCTTTCATCCTCAGATTCTCGAACTTGGTTCCAAGCATACGAAGTCTGGTTCTTCGTACACTGTCTAATCCTTCACAATGCTCTTGCAGTCGATCCCATGCATTCTTTGAAGAAATGCAGTTTGATATGATTTTGAACATCGAGGCATCAGTAGAGGTGAAGATTGCATTCAACGCCTTTGAATTGTAACTTGCGGTTGTGATTTCTTCAGCAGTCCAGTCGAGCTCTCTCTTGATCCGAGCTTCATTGTCTTCATCCGCTGTGGTTCTTGGTTGAGTCCAACCAGCAAGAACACTCCTCCAGGCTCGTTCATCATTGGATTTGATGTACATTCTCGTCTTTGGTTTCCAGAAGGTATAATTCGTGCCATCTAGAATCGGAGGCTTTAGTGCGGGTGAAAGTGGATACTCCATTTCAGATTTACACACTCTAAGATGAATCTCTACTTAGTGTATCAAGTAGTTGGCTCTGATACCAACTGAAAGTGTGTGTGCGTGCGAAATCAAAGATGTTGTCTGTCGTGTTGGCACTGTCCAAACAACACTATTCAGCGGAAATTAAAATGCACGTTGTGGAAATAGAAGTATTCAAAATTTGCATAGATTATAAAATAATCTATGTTGTTCACTATATTAAAAATATGTGAAACGAGTACAACCTCTTTGAGGTGTATAAAAACACTACGAAAGTGTAAACTGTTTTACTAAGTTCTACGAAACTATCTCCCTCATAGATCTATACACACAACCTAGTAAATAAGACTATGATCTAACACACTACTATTCGGGTTTACAATAGTATGAAGATCTACAAGTAGAAACAATAATTTTCCTAACTAGAAGCGTATAAAGCGTTCAATAGTGTAGTAGTCGAATTCAGATTTCCTTCTTGTATATCTTGTGTTGAGGCAGCTTCTGTATTTATAGGCATCATGGACGAACTTCCCTCAACTCCCATGATCATCACAGCCGTGAGATCATGCGGTAAGTAACTTCTCTCCACCACTCCTAGAATGTAGGGACTTGTTATACCATGTCTAATAACTTCTCACTCCCACACAATGGCATAACTTGGTGTTGCCCACGTCTTCTAACTGCTCTAGGGACATCATTAGACAACAAGCGTAAGATAAGAGTTAGTGAGAAAAGGAAGGGCAAATTCTGATGTTGTCATAAGTGTTGGGAACATTAAACACAACACTCGGCTGTTAGTGTTGGATCATTAAACAAAGCACTTATCTCAACATCAACAAAATTGTTATTGAATAATTTCAATTGTAAAAGTCGATCTTACTTTATAAATTAATTAAATTACGTTTAATCTTCATCATCTTCTTCTTTTTCTTCTTCATCATATTCATCTTTGCAGCCGTTAAATCTACAAAGAGATTGAAATCTCCCGCAATCTATTTTTTCTGTTTGAAATAGAGTTTTACTTTTGTCATGTTTTTTCTTTGTAGTGCCTTCCACCTTTAATTTGCAAACAACGATTCATTCATTGTTACGTGGTCCTCCTAGATAGGCCAAAGTCTCATGTGCACCTTTAATTTGCAAACAACGATTCATTCATTGTTACATGGTCCTCCTAGATAGGCCAAAGTCTCATGTGCACTCAAGTACACTGTGTACTTGAGTGGACCTTGACCGGTCAACTGTTGACCGTTGATCAGTCAATGGTCAAACTTTGAAAAAAAAATTGATTTTTTTTTCGATTAGTTTTTTTGAAAATATGTATGTTAGTATATTGAGAAGTGCATCATCAAGGACAACCACTAGGGCTGTGATACCGTGTACTTGAGTACACAGTCCTACCCCTGGATAGGTGCTAGGTGCAAACTTGAATGGCAAAATTTATATATTTGTTCCTATACTATTTATATCTATGTTCCTAAGGGGATCAATCACATTTGAACAACACTAGGATATCATATAGAAAAACTGGTACTAGTTAATATAGAAAAACTGATACTAGGTGCTAAAATTAAATTAAATATAGAAAAATTGGTACTAGGTGCTAAAATTAAATTAAATTTCAAAAATTGAGTTTTGAACTTGTGACATTATGGTAAGGACAACCACTAGGCTGTGATACCGTGTACTTGAGTACACAGTCCTACCCCAGGATAGGTGCAGTAGTATACTTGACACACTTGAATGACAAAATTTATATCTTTGTTCCTATACCATTTATATCTTCCTAAGGAGATGTGATCAAACCAATCACATTTGAACAACACTAGGATATCCCGGATATTCTACTTTAATGACTACAGTCTTTATTGGTAGTCGATCTTCTTGATGCAAACTCGGATGTATGAAATTTGTATTCAACGAGTGCTAAATGAATTCTGAATTGAGTCAATATTATCTTGAGATTTACTCGTGACATTGATTCAAGGTGTTTGCCTACTTGAATTTAGTTATGTGTACGTGTATGTGTGTTCTAGATGCATGCGAATTTAGTTATGTGTATATGTGAATTTAGTTATGTGTACGTGTATGTGTGTTCTAGATGCATGCGAATTTAGTTATGTGTATATGTGTGTATGAGCATGATAAATCTCATTTTTATACAATAATTTACTAAATTAAATGATAATTGTAATTTATAGTAGGCAAATTGATAAGTAAATTGATATATTAGACAATCTTGATGGTAGAGACAATATTATATTGTCGTGACTCACCTTCGATTGACCTTCTTCTTGAGTTACTGAGATTGAAAGAAATTCATGAGTTATTGTCATTAATCCATGTATTATATATATTTTCATATAATATAAATTTCATATAAAAGATATGAAATATATAACATAATATTATTATAATATCTATATTTATTATATAAACTTCTCTTGGACAAAAATCGAAATTGACATATTATTAGATATGATTAGGTTTAATTTTCTTTAAAATATATTTTTCACAAATTTAGTAAAATTAAATAAAATTAATTTCTATAAAAAGATTTTCAATTTTTATTTCAAGTTCATTTTGACACAAAATGATTTTTTATTTTTATCTCAATTGATCTTATCCCTTTTACTATACTATTTAGACTATTTTACCATTAGCAATGCTTCAAGTATTTATACTTTTTCTAAGTGGATGATAGCATTATTTTTTAATCTAAAACTTTTTATAAAATACTATACAAGTTTCTTTATAAGTAGTTTTATAAAGATTTAGAAACTTTTAAAAATTATTGAATGATTTTTTTTAATCTAACGTTCATACTAAATTGATATACATACGTTGATTAGAGAATCAATTCTTGGAATATTTTCATTAGTTTATACTTTTTCTAAATTGATGATAGAATTGTTTTTTAATCTAAATCTTTTTAAAAAATACTATACAAATTTAAAAAATTATTAAATGACACTTCCTTTTTTTTAATCTACAAAATTGATATACGAGAATCAATTCTTGGAATATTTTCATTAGAAAATCAATTGATATATATATTGACATATGGAATTGAAGATATAATATAATATTATTATTATAATATCTATATCTATATCTATCCTAAAATATTATTATTATTCTAACATTTATATTTATCCGATATATAGAAGATATATTAATTAATTTTTTTATTTTTTTTACTATTTATTAATTAAATAAAAGAGTAAATAAATTAAAATAACTCCGTCCATATTCTCTCATTCTCAATTCTCTATATACATAAGGTTTTGATTTATTTTTTAATTGGGTTGGTCTGCTATGGACTCGAGTGCATGTTGTGCACCCTAGTCCATGTTGCACTTTTCAGTTTACTGACTTACACTTTTTGGTAAATGGTGTTGCACTTTTCAATTATTAAACTGTATAATAATATTTTTAGTAATAATTGAAAAGTGCAACACCATTTACCAAAAAGTGTAAGTCAGTAAACTAAAAAGTGCACATAGACTTGGGTGCACAGCATGCACTCAAGTGCATACTAGACTTTACCTTTTTAATTTAATTTTATCATTTGACTAATTAGATACAGATTAGAGATGGTTAGATTCTGTATCGCAAATTTCGTGTACCACCTTGACTAATTAGATACAGATTAGAGACGGTGGTATATGTATCTAATCCGTATCTAAAACTCTCGAAATTGAAAGTCGCGTATTTAGTCCGTATCTAAAACTTTCGAAACTAAAAGTCGTATCTAATCTGTTTATAATGAGAGACGGTTTTATTTTCGATTTCAAATCTCGATTTTTTAACAAATCCGTATCTATTAGAGACGGATTAGGTGTCCGTCTCAAAATTTCGATATCAAAATCATACTTTTTTTGTAGTGCACTCTGTTAGCTGTCGCATAACTATTTTCTTTCAGTAATTTATTTATGTAAATGGTTATGATGTTGGGCTGGTAATTGGTTTAGCAATGATTTATAAAATTGGTACCTTGAACATAACAACAAATGATATTTTAAAACATTTTTTATAATAGGGTCTCAAAATAGTTGGATAATTCAATTTAATTTGATAATGTTTAAAATTGCTTAATTTTGGTCCAAAGTTCCCCACAAGGTACGACAAAAAACTAGAAAAAAATTCACCGCGGAATCCCTATTCCAGACTGTATTCCATCTCCGATTCCAAGTCACAGATGGATGACATATGTTCCCCAGATTAAAAAAAAAAAAAACGATGTTACATATACTCTATTAACCCCCCTGTGTTAACTTAGTGACAAAACGTTTCCTTCATCTGCTAAAATTTTAAAGATCTCACAAGGAAATATTGGAGCGAATCTGCGTAGAATATTGGAACGAATTTGAGTAGAAGATTTGAGCAAATCTTACCAATAATACGTAGAATTAAGATTCAATGGAAAGAATTCTGAAATTTGCGTTGTATTTGGAATCACAACAACCCAAAATTCTTCTTCCTTCGTTGACGGCAACACGAGCACGGGCAAATCTCGGTGGTATTTCAGGTATCGGGAGGGCAACATGTTGGTACCAAAAGGAGTGTGACACGTGTATGGGGGGGGGGGGGAATACACGTGTATGTATTTTTCAAAAACTTTTTGTAAATAACAACACAACTAATCAAAGTCAGGTAAGTTGTACAAATGTCAAGTACTATGAAAATACTTAATGAAATATTCAACAGTTCTTAACAGTATGCAACTTATATGCGGAATAAATGATAGGTACTATTATACTCCTTAAACAATATGCACTTAGGTACTTGGTAAATAAATAATCGATAAGCAGTTGTATCAACTTAAAACTTAAACAATAAAGTAAATGTAGTAAATACGAACACAAGACGTATAGTGGTTCGGAGGCTAAACTGCTCCTACGTCCACTCTCCTAACTTAATAGGATAATTCCTTAATCACTTGGAATTAACTTGTTTTTACAGTGCCAAGGTGCACTCTACTTCTTCTTCTCTTCTCTTGATTTCTTACAACCTTCTCTCGTTGCAATACTCTCAATCTTCTACGAATTCAACAATACTCTCAATCTATCTCACAAGGTGAAAGTAGGGTTTTGTTCTTGTACCAACTATGTGTGATATCCTTTACAATTTAAGAATGAATGTAAAGGATATGATATCACTTTCTAGGCTTAGGATAATAATCTATGAGCTTACATAGTGGGGGACTAAAGATAACACTCTCAAAACAAATATGCTTAAAAGCTTTAATCTCTCGAGTGTTTTTGAATACTTTTGAATGCTAAAAATGTTGCTAGAATGTGTATGGCTTGTATGTCCCGTAATCTTGAAGTGTTTCAAGATATGACCTATTTATAGATGAAGTAAACTATCCGTTGGTGGAGATAGCAAACTTATCCATAAATTTGAACTTTTGAATTGTTCAAGGGCCTGCATGCAAATAGTACATGCATTCACGTCCATTCTGATTTTTGCATTCCATTCTCAGAATTTGTTATGCGCAGTGACATATGGCAATAAATCATTGTCTATATTGGAATAATTCGGTCCTTCCAGCTAACGGTCTCATACTGGGTAAATGCCTTGTCATCCATCGTCTTTGACCATAAGTATGCCAAGTCCAAAGTATATGAATATCCAAATTCATCATACTTGACTTTTGTTCTTCAGCATACTTATCTTCATGAATCCTTGTCACTTGTTCATAACACTGCAACTTTTTGATTTCAATGCTACTTGTCTTCATGCTCTTTGTACCTTCAGGTCATTTGTCATAGATTCAAGAACAATCTATCTAACTAAAAATTAAAGCTCCCTAACATGTATGAGCTTTTCTAACTTGAGAATCTAGACTTGACAAATCATCATACTTGGGGTTTTACATAGGGTTTTGGTATCTAATCAAATTTTCTTTATTAAAACAAATCATATCCCAACACAACAATTACTTATTTCTCATGTGTAACTAGTTATGTGTGATGTACACAAGACGTTCGATGAAATTTCTGAATGCATATTTCATGTGTAGAAGAATAATTTCTTCTATTAATTTTTAGAGCAGATTTTCTGAAAACGTGATATAACTTACCCGTGAACCCGAAACAAATTCGAGTTACAAATTTGTTGCCTCAACAGAAAACGTGATATAGCTTACCCGTGATATAGCTTCTCTATTAGTTATGTGTTATTGACTTTTGTTTCACATTTGTTGTGCTAACTAGAGAAATAGAGAAAATCAATAAAGAGAAAGAAAAAACAAATTTGATGCCTCAACCCAGGTCCATGCTTAGTTGCTGTCAAAAAAATTGAGTGGGTTCCTCGTCCATTCAATTATAGAGTTTTATTTTACCTTCAGAATCTTATACCCTTGCCATGATTAGAATCCCCACAGGTTTTACCCTTTTCACTTTTCCACTATTAAAGGAGCTAGAGATGAATATGCAATAATAATGCACACAAGAACAATTTTATTATTTTCTCATTATTCAGAAATATGGTGACTAAGCTAGATGACACCACTGATCACACTACAATAAGAATTATTTGAATCTCTATGTGCATAAGAATAATTTAGTCAGTTTCATATTAGAATCTTATTTTGCAGTTTTTATTCTTATGTACATTGAACCTTATTTTGCATTTTTATATAAAAATATGAATATTAGTAATTTTGTTCATTCACGTTTTTATCATTCTTAGAATGGACATGGATACTTGTGTTGAAGTTACTCCAAAGAGGAAGTTAGTATTTAATTAATCGGGTAATGAAATGATTCCACATGATAATAGTAATGTGGAAGAACTCTCAATTGATCACCCTGTAGCTTGTTTAGAAGAGATAATCCTAAAAATTGATATGGAATTTGAAAGTGAAGAAGTTGCATATAACTTCTATAATGAGTATGCTAAGGTAACTGGATTTAGCATTAGAAGACATACGGTTCATAAAGATGATAGTGGAAGGATACTTGACAGAGTATTTTATTGTGAATGTCAAGGGTATAGACAAAAATATAATAGAGATGCGAGCTATAAAACTAAACGCCCGACAACAAGAACAAATTGTGGTGTACTGATAAAGATTAATACTGGATATGGTGTTAAATATAAGGTTGTTCGTTTTGTTGCTGAACATAGAGGCCATGATCTTGTGAGTCCTAGAAAAACCCATATGTTAAAATCTCATAGAAAAATGACTCATGTTCAAGCTTCCCAAGCAGATGATTTAGATTATTCGGGAATAACACCAAGTGTGAGTTTTGCCTTCATGTCAAAGCAAGTGGGTGGTCATGAAAACGTTGGATTCATGTTCGAAGATTATAAGAATTATTTGAATTCAAAGAGAACTATGCAAATGAAATTTGGTAATACTGGGGGAGTATTGGAATAATTACAAAAGAGGTAACTAGATGATCCAATTTTTTTTTTGGCTATACAAGTTGATGAGGATGACTTGATAACTAACATTCTTTGGATTGATGCTCAGATGAAGACAAATTATGCTTGTTTCGGTGATTTGATTAGTTTTGATACGACACATAGGAAAAATAAAGAAGGGCATCCTTTTTCCCTATTTGTTGGTGTTAATCATCATAGACAAACAACTATTTTTGGTGCAGCATTGTTGTATGAAAAAACTGCATCGACATTTATATGGTTGTTTGACACGTTTGCTAGAGCCATGTCCGGCAAAATACCTCAAACTGTTCTTATAGATCAAGATGTTGCAATGGCAAAAGCTTTAGAAACACAATGGCCTGGAGCATATCATCGTTTATGTATTTGGAATATATATCAAAATGCGGTCATCCATTTAAGTAATGTGTTTGCAACATTTCCGAGTTTTCTGAAGGACTTCAAATTTTGTGTTTATGATTATGAAGAGGAAGAAGACTTTTTAATTGCATGGCATGGGATGTTGGAAAAATATGAACTTCAAACTAATGAGTGGTTGGAAAGGTTGTTCACAATAAGAGAAAAATGGGCACTAGTGTACGAGAGACACTCATTTGGCTGGTATGAAGAGTCGAAGGCAGATTTAAGAAGTAGTCGAAGTACACATGTAGCTGCTTTTTCAATTCAAATATTGAAGCATGCATCTAGCATATATACTCACGAGGTCTTTGAGTTATTTCAAGAAGAGGTGCGTAAGGCTTACGACTCTAAGGTGGAGTTTTGTGGTGAAACTGAAGAGACTTCAGAGTATAAAGTTACCCTTCATAGAGGGTGTTATTCACATAAGGTAATGTTTCACTCGTCTGAAGTTAAAGTCTCATGTAGTTGTAAAAAGATTGAGTTTGGAGGGATTTTATGCTCACATGTTCTCAAGGTATTCAGTTTGAGAAGTATTATGAAGATTCCCGAGTTGTATGTTAAAAAGAGATGGATCAAGAGAGCGAAAAAAGATATTTTAGGCTCTTATGAGTCTCCCATAACTACTGTAGGATATTCTGAAGTTACCAATGAAAATGATGAAAAAAAATTGATTACACTTCATTACAAAGAATTGTGTAACTTGAGCAATATTTTAACAACTAGAGCCGCTCTTACCACCAAAACTTTTGGAATTGCAACAGAGGGTCTTCTTAAGTTGATCAAAGAATTGATGCAAGCTCATATAGTCAAACTACACAAAAGGTAAGTTTATCAAGCTATGCTTATGCATCAGAAGTACTGGAAGAAGATGTACAAGCATCTGGAGAAATCACGGTAAAAGGGTTGAAAAAAAAACCAGTAAAATTCGGAAAAAGAATCAAAAGTGGTTTGGAGAAGACTCAACGAAAGAAGAAGCAAAGTAAAACTACTATACAAATAAAAAAGAATAACAAGGTATTCTTTTATACTTTTTGCTTTTTATTGTTCATATAATAAAATTTATACAAGTCTTATGTTTATTTATTTATCCAATTGCACCGCTTCTCATACTCTCATTTGGAATGAATTAGGATTGTGAAGTTGGTGGGGCTAATTCAAATCTGCTTTATCCGACACGAGGTTCATCATCATATGTGGAGCCAGCTAGAGCCGTCAAAACGGGCTGGGCCCGTTGGGCCAGACCGCCCCACCACTAAAAATAGTGGGTTAGGCCAGGATTTTCCAAGCCCGCCAGGAGGCGGGCCCAGGTGGGCCGGCACATTTGGGCTGCGGTTTTTGGCGGGTTGGTGCGGTCTTTGGCGGGCTGGCCCGCCATTTTTTAATTTTTTTTTAAAATATTATATTTAATTAAAAAATAATGTCCTTTCTAGGAATCGAACTCAAGAACTTACTGTTTGACTAATGGTGCTCTAACCACTTAAGTTATCCAACTTTATTTAATAACAATATATAATAAACCTAACTAATATTAAAAACTCTAGCGCATAACAAATTATATAAGCAGTTTCATTTTTTTTCTTCTTTCTTCATTTTCTGTACTCATAATACCCTATTTTATTTTATATCGTATATAAAATATAAGTATATTACTTTAATATATATGTATATTATTAATGTATTTATAATATATTATAAAAATAAATATATATACAGTATTTTTTTATGTTTCTTGATAAATTTAATAAATATTTTGTAAAAAAAAAAAAAAAAAGTTAGCCCGCCAAAACCCGCGGCCCGCCTATTTTTGGGTTGGGTTGGGTTGGGTTGGGGTTTTGGTAGCCCGCCTTGCAAACGGGTTGGCCCGCCCCGCCCCGCCAAATGGCGGGCTTTTGCGGTTTTGGCCCATCCCGCCCCGCCCCGCCGGCCTGTTTTGACAGGTCTAGAGCCAACCATCACAATATTCTCAAGTATATAGATAATTTAGTATTTTGTTTATTATCTTTCAATAAAAATCTATTGGAGTTATATTTGTTTGAATATGATTTATTCTTAATGTAGATCTTCAACAATGGCTAGGGTATAAGATTCTGAAGGTAAAATAAAACTCTATAATTGAATGGACGAGGAACCCACTCAATTTTTTTGATAACAACTAAGCATGGAGCTGGGTCGAGGCATCAATTTTTTTTCTTTCCCTTTATAGATTTTCTTTGTTTCTCTAGTTAGCACAACTAACGTGAGAGTGTAAATCGAATTTGTTTCGGGTTCATGGGTAAGCTATATCACGTTTTTAGAAAATTTGCTCTAAATTAATAGAAGAAATTATTCTTCTGCACATGAAATATTCATTCAGTAATATATCACCTTATCTACATAACACATAACTAGTTACACATGAGAAATAAGTAATTTTTGCCCTCCCGATACTTGAAATACCATAGGGATTTGCCCGTGCTCATGCTGCCATCAACGAAGGAAGAAGAATTCTGGGCTGTTGTGATTCCAAATACAACGGAAATTTCAGAATTCTCTCAATTGAATCTTAATTCTACGTATTATGAGTAAGATTTGCTCAAATTCTATAGTATATGAAAATTAAATAATCTAAAAAAAATAGTATAATAGTACTATATAATTTATTTTAATACATTATTTTGATAACAAGTATATTATTTGAGTGCATAACAATGCAAGATATTATATCTATATTTAATAATATTTGAAAATAATATATTAAACGCATATATCAAAATATATGCATAACGTAGTGCATACATTAAATGCATATATAAAATATACATAAATATAATTATATATGCTGCATATATATGTGTAACTTTTTTATAGATATATTGTTTGCATATAATTATTTTGAGATTTAACTGCATATATATATGATTTAACTTTTTGAAAGATTCAACAAAATTTGAAAGGGAATAATGAATAAATGTGGTAGAAACAGGAAACATATATGAGTTTCAAAATATTAAAATGATATTATTCGAATGATTTATTAAATGGAGGGCGTATTAGTCTTTTTAATTAAAGATTTGACCTTATTTATAACTCCAATAAAATTTGTCTTTAATTGTAAGAGTGTGTTGAATTTTGGCTCTTATAGTTAATAAACTATATTTTCTTGTGGGATCTTTAAAATTTTAGCAGATGAAGGAAACGTTTTGTCACTAACGTTAACAGAGGGGGTTAACAGAGTATATGACGTGTCATCTATCTATGACTTGGAACAGGAGACGAAATACAGTCTGGAATAGGGAATCCGCGCCGTACCAATTCAACTTCAGAAAGTACACATATTATCAAGTTTCGTACTCGATCAGTGAGTTTGTGACGAGTACTTGGCACTAGAATAGTAGAATGCATATTTACTTCCAAATAAAAACAAAAATACTACTCCCTCCATCCTAAAATACCTTTCATAGGTAAGTGGACACACTTATTAAGAAAATGCAATAATGAGTAGAGTTTTGAGTGGTAATTTTGTAAACCTTTATTTATAAAGTAAAGAAACGAGTTGACATTTGTGTAAAATTGAGAATATTATGAGGGTTTAGTTTATAAAAGGTTTTCCATTTTGAGAGTGTGAAAGGTATTGTGGGACATCCTAAAAAGAAAAGTGTGAAAGGTATTATGGGACGAATGGAGTATTTAATACCACTTCAAAATTAATTTTTTTAAAAAAGGTTAATTTTAATCAAATTCAAAACTTTTTTTGATATAAACCAAATTATGGCAGGGCCATCTTTTTCCTTTTAAGAATACACAACCTTTTAAATTGTTACAATCTATTACCATTTATATATATTTTTTTCAACACAAACTTTTATGTGCATTGAGAGTGCGCTAGAGCTAGTAAGAAAGAGCACTTTGCAAGGATGTAACCATCTCAGGAAATTGAGGGCGGACTTAATGACAATTCTACAAAAGAATACTTATCAAAGGGGTGTGATCTCTTCTTGGACGGATCATATCGAAAACAATCTACAAGAATGCTTCGACCTCAACCCTAAAAAAAACTTTGATAGAATTTGTTGGGAATAAAATGAGATATGTTTTGATTGAATACCAAAACCCCCTGAGACATGCCTAAGTCAAGATGATTATGTTCTAAGAATGTTAGAACATATAGCTTAAGGCTAGATGAGAAGCTGATATGTTAGGCAGCTCTTAAATGATTAGATGCACAACTTGAGGGGGAACATATGCTTTGAAGACTATCAAGAACAAGTTCCCTTAAGGCTCAAAATTATGGAACAATCACTAAAGCTTAAAGGGCAAGTATGCTGATCAGGAGATTTGTCCATAGAAGTTGTCTCTGCACAATTAAAACAAGAACAAAGGTTCTGAAGCTTAAAGGCCAAGTATATTCAAATGCTCTGATCAGGAGAATTGTCCAGAAGAGTTGTCTCAGTACAATTGAACCAGAACAAGTGTTCTGAAGCTTGAAAGATAAAGACAACTACACCCTAAAAGACTTCATTGAATCATGCTGAGATCACATCTAAATGAAGCAAAGGGAAAGAGCCAAGTCATCTGAAGAAAAGCAAGCCAACTATGCTGATAAGCAAGTATGCTGATAGTGATAAGCAGAGTTGTCCAATTGATAAGGAATGTTGTCCTATCATTGGATCAACCTTCAGAAGCCATGTCCAAGTCCTAACAAGTGAATCTTAAAGTCAGACATTGGGAAGAGTGCTGCAGAATGAAGATAAAGTCTTACAAGCCGTTTATTACCCAAATGAGGACATGTCACTATCAAGAATCTGTCTTCCAGTTTGAAGAACTCAAGGAAGACATTTATAGCAATTTGGGACTGCCTCTCCAACGGGCAAATCCTCAAATTTGTCTATAAATACAGAAGTGTGAAGATCATTTGAAGGCATCCAACCAACTACCAAGCCAACTATCCTACAAGTTAGCAAGTGCTTTCAAAGCTTTCAAAGAGACTATCTTAGTCTTCAAACACTTCATTTAAGCTGAACTCCATTGTATATCCATTCAAAGCTTAGAGAGATATCCTATTCTTATACACTGATCTTCATTGTAAGGGATATCTCATTAGTTGGAACCTTACTTCAACCCTTACCCCTTTCAAGTGAGAAAGAGAGAAGGTTGTAGTAGTAGAAGTGGTAGGAGCTGACTGTTGAGAGAAGAACAGTTCAGTTCTGAGTTGAGAAGAGGGTACTAGGACTCTAGACATCCTAGGGATCAATTCACCAAGGAGTGGTGTTCTTGATCAAGTGCACCTTGGCACTATAAAACAAGTTAATTCCAAGAGTGAAGGAATTATCCTGTTAAATCAGGGAAAGTGGATGTAGGAGCTTGAGTCTCTGAACCACTATAAACTCTTGTGTTGATTTACTTTCAAAGTACTTTCATACATTCAACACTGCTCCCAAAACTGATCTTTCAAAGGACATATATTCAAGACTGTGCAAAAACTGTATTGGACAAGTTCCCTGAAAACTGGACTATATTGCTTAAGTGATTTCAGAACTTAAAGGAGTTTGAACTAAAGGGCCAACCACTAATTCCACACATATAATTCCCCTAGATAGTTACTCAACTAAGTACTTAGTAGTTTGATTATCTTAGAAGAGTTAATCTCATCAGCAGAGTTGTCCAGGACAACATTGCTGAACTCTGGTTTGATCAGGTTAGAAAAGAATTTGCATACAAGTGTATTCCCCCCCCCCATACACTTGTCATATACTCCTTTCAGGACCAACAAGTGGTATCAGAGCAGGGGTTCAAAGACCACTGCTTCTGAAAATCCATCTTGATTTTCAAAATCACATTTTTAGTGTGGTCACTGAACTAATCTCTATCTGAAATCTATTCCACTGTTGACTAACTGTTAGTTCTTGAGATATGGCCAACAACAATGCTGCTGTTCCACCTCTTGCTGTTCAAGGATTGGACAACATGGCCACAAATCCAGTCAACCACATCTCACATCACAAACTGCCCATGTTCTCTATAGACAATTATGATTTCTGGAAAATCAGAATGAGAGCTCATCTTGCATCTCTTCATACTGACATGCTGAGAGTAATCATAAGGGAATTGATTCCCAAAGATGAAGATGACTTCAATGCTGATGAAAAGAGGAAAGATAATCTGAATTATCTTTCCATGAACACCCTCTACCAAACAATTCCAGATGCAATCATGGGTAGAGTCTACCATTGCACAACTGCCAAAGAAATTTGGGATACTCTTGCTGAGATGTGTGAGGGTACAGAAAAGATCAAGGAGAATAAGCTCCAAGTTGCTGTGCAGAAGTTTGAACAATTCACAATGGAGTCTGAAGAATCCATTGACAAGTTTGCTGGTAGATTCACTGATGTGATGAATGAGATCAACTCATTGGGCAAGGTGTACTCCAAAAGAGAAGTTGGCTTGAAGATCTTGAGAAGTCTCACTCAAAAGTGGGATGTCTATGCTGTTATGATGCAAAACACCAAGGATCTCTCTACCATGCCCATGCAACAAATCTTCTCAGAACTCAAAGCCTATGAGTTTGACCTAAATAGAAGAAAGCCAGCAGAAGAGTCTTCCTTACCAGTCAAAGGAGTGGCATTTAAAGCCAAAGCTGCTGAACCTGAAATGCAACCCACTCCAAGATCATCAAAGTCAGTCTCTAAGGCTGAAATGAAGGAAGAAATGGCTCTTATGGCAAGGAGGTTTGACAAGCTCAACTCAAGGTTTGGTAGATACAAAAAATTCTACCAAGACAACAAATTCAGGAGAAGGTACAACTCTCCTGAAGCACAGGCTGAAGACAAAAAGCCTGAAGAGAAAAGATCAGAGGACAAGTACTCTGATAGGAGAAAGTCCAGTAGAGCTGAACCCTCATCATCCAAAAGAAGAGATGAATCCAAGAAGGATGATGATGAAGATCTGTGCTATAATTGCAAAAAGAAAGGGCACTTTCAGTATGACTGCCCTGAATTAAGCTCTAAAGAAAGAAGAGAAAGGCAAGCAAAGAGAGATAGGAAGTTCACCAACAGAAAAGCTATGATGGCTGGTGATGAATCTGATGGTGATGAATCTGATAGTGCTGAAAGCTTCAACTCTTCTGATGGACTGTTCTCAAACAGTGATGATGATGATGATGTGTGCAACATGGCTATTGAGGATGATGAGGTATCCTCCACTTCTAGCTCACCATCATTTCTATCACATAACACTAGTGAAGTCAACTTGAAACTTTCCTTTGGGAAGTTAATGGAAGATTTCACTAGGCTGCAAGAATTTCATGACAATTGTGTGAGAGAAAATGAAAGACTTTCAATTGAGCTTTCAAAACCTGCTGAGACAGTAGTTGGCATTAAATCTACTGAGTTGTACCAACAAGTCTTGAGAGAGCTTGAGGAAGCAAATCTCAGGATAGTTGACCAACAAGGACAAATTGATGCTCAATTACTTACTCAGAAGAGAAAAGAGTTTGAACTAAAAATTCTTCAAGCAAAATTTGAAAACCTCTCACATGAATATGACATTCTCAAATCAAGTGAAGAGAGCATGATATTAAAGATGTTTGCTTTGAACAAATCCTCTAGAGCAATAGAGGAAATTCAAAGTTATCAAAGACCTATGGCTCAAAGAAGTGGATTAGGTTTTGATCCATTTGAATCTTCACCTTGTCTTAGTGTTGCTTCAACTAGTAACACTAAGAAAATCTTTGTTAAGTCAGTGGCTCAACAAGCTGAAAATGAAATGATTCAGCCACTGAACAGAGGAAAGGGCAAAATGATTGAAATGCCTACTCAAGTGCTTCAGGAGACTAGGTCCAAACCCTTGGAAAAGACCAAAGTCCCTGAACACAAGAGGAATGTTGGTCAGCAGGGTAGACCCAATGGTAGGGCAACCCTCCTGAACAATGTTCAGAGGAGTTATCCAAGGTATAATCAGCCAAGGCCAACTCTTCTGAGAAAACCTCAGCTGAATAGACCTAAGGACAACTATCCTCAAAGGCAGAATAAAATGAGACAACCAAAACCCTTTATGCCAAAGGGTAATGGTCACAAAAATGTCTTTCCTCAAAGATTTCATCAAGCTACACAAAGAACTCATAAATTCAGGAGATTTGACAACTCTCCTGAAACTTACAGAGTTAATACTTTCACACACACTTTCCCAAAGGCATTTAAGGGAAAGTCAGTGTATGCACAAGGAAAAAAACTTAGCCACCTTGAATCAATCAGGGTGATTAGGCAAGTTTGGGTTCCTAAAGGTACAGCTAACCTCTCAGGACCCAAAACTCAAAGGGTACCTAAACCCATCTAATTGCAGGTACCATTGGGCCACAAGAAGAGGAGTATGAGCAAAAGGTCAGCATGGTATCTTGACAGTGGATGTTCAAGGCACATGACTGGAAATAAAGAACTCCTCACAGATTTTATTAAAAAATAAGGCCCAAATGTCACATTTGGAGACAGCTCACAAGCAACAACAAAAGGTTATGGTACTTTGATGATTGGTAACATCAAAGTATCCAATGTGTCCTATGTAGCTGGTCTCAAATATAACCTCCTAAGTATCAGTCAATTCTGTGATAAAGATTTCAATGTTGAGTTCTCAAGTGGACAATGCTTAATCAAAGATAAGACTCAACAAACTCTATTGACTGGAACTAGGAAAGGAAATGTGTATTTTGCAGACAGGGACAAGTCTACTGATGTTGCATGTTTCATTGCTAAGAGCTCTAGTGAACAATGTTGGTTATGGCATAAAAGGCTAAACCACCTGAACTTCAAATCAATGAACAAACTTGCTAGAAATGCATTAGTTAAAGGACTGCCTAATGAGGTTTTCACTAAAGAGCATGTTTGCAAACCATGCCAAGAAGGAAAACAGATTAAAGCCTCATTCAAGGGAAAACCAGTCATCTCTACTGAAAGGGTACTTGAACTTCTACATATGGACTTATTTGGACCAATTACCCCTTCAAGCATAAATGGTAGAAAATACACATTGGTTGTAGTAGATGACTTCTCTAGGTTCACATGGGTAGTATTCCTCCTTAATAAGAAGGAAACACAAGTCAAACTGCCTGAACTTTTAAAGAGACTGTCAAATGAGAAAAGACTTAGCATTATCAAGATAAGATCTGATAAAGGCACTGAGTTCATAAATTCATACATCAATGAGTATTGCACTTTAAATGGAATAGCTCATGAAACCTCAGCAGCTAGAACTCCTCAACAAAATGGAGTTGCAGAAAGAAGGAATAGAACTCTAAAAGAAACTGCTAGAACCTTAATTGCTGATTCTAATCTACCTAAGAGGTTTTGGGCTGAAGCTATAAATACTGCATGCCATACTCAGAATAGATGTTTGATTACTAAGGGGCAAGGCAAAACCCCCTATGAACTCTGGAAAGGAAGATTGCCTAAAGTGTCATACTTTCACATATTTGGTTGTAAGTGTTTCATTCACAATAATGGGAAAGAACAGTTGAAAGCATTTGACAGCAAAGCTGATGAGGGATTATTTCTTGGATACTCTCAAATCAGTAGAGCTTTCAAAGTCTTCAACAAGAAAACCCTTATTGTGGAAGAAACACCTCATGTTGTGTTTGATGAATCTATCCTTGAGATTAGGAACAAACACCTGGACCCTGAAGAGATCACACAAAGAACAACCAGATTGAGCCTAAAAGACAAGGACACTGAATTCATAGATGTTGTCCAAGCCAATCTCCCTGAAAATGCTACACTGGACAACAATCCCGAAGGCAATATTCCTGGACAACAATCCTGAAGTACACTAGAGAAATGATCAAAAAATTTGGGTGTACAACAAGTAAGCCAGTAAGGATCCCAATGAACACAAATTGGAAGATGGATCCTGATGAGAGTGGTATCTCAACCAACTCTACTGAGTATAGAGGAATCATTGGTTCACTCCTCTATCTCACTGCCAGCAGACCTGACATCACCTTTGCAGTAGGTGTTTGTGCAAGGTTCCAAGCAAATCCTAAGAAAAGCCATCTTGAGGCTGCAAAAAGGATCTTGAGGTATCTCAAAGGCACTGAAAACCTAGGCCTTTGGTACCCTGCTGATGACAACATTGAGTTAACTGGCTACTCAGATGCTGATTATGGAGGATGTAGAATTGACAGAAAGTCCACCTCAGGGACATGTCAATTCCTAGGGAACAAGCTCATTTCTTGGTTCTCTAAGAAGCAGAACACTGTGGCCACCTCCACCACTGAAGCTGAATATGTTGCTGCTGGAAGCTGTTGTGCTCAAATTCTTTGGTTGAGACTACAATGTCAACTCTACTGAAGTGCCTATCTTCTGTGACAACAACAATGCTATTGCAATATCACAGAATCCTGTATTGCACACAAGATGCAAGCATGTGGATATCAAGCATCACTTCATTAGAGACCATGTGGAGAAGAAGGACATAAAGTTGGTGAAAATCCACACAGATCACCAAAAAGCTGATATATTAACTAAGCCACTTGCAGAGGCAAGATTTCTAGAGCTATCAGCAGAATTGGGATTACTTGATCCAGGGAAGTTGGACAAATGAGTCCAAAGGAGTTTATTCATCAAGGGGGAACTAATATTAAAGATCAGCAGATTTGGTCAAGTCTACTGAAACTCAGAAGAGATGACCTCCACTTTTCAGGACTCTTGTCCATTAAAATTCAGGACAGTTGTCCACATCTTTTCAGGACACTTATCCATATAGGGTCAGATAAGTTGTCTTGGCTATCAAACCATTCTATTGGTTTGATAAGCACCTATTTTGGGTAATCATTGCCTATTTCAAAATCTGTCCCATTCCTTTTCAAGGATTCAATTTGTTCCCTACTCAAAAAGTCACTTTCAATGCATTAAATGCCAAGATTTAACTCTTGTTTGCATTAAACCTTTTGGGACATGATCTACCTTGAAAACCCCCCCAGCCTTTAACAAACATTAAAACTCCACCCACGTTTTGAATAAAATAGTTTTTCACTATTTCATTGGTTATTGACCATTGGATCAAACTGGCCAACTCCCCTGAAATTAATCTTGGTCGTCCATTTTGGATTTCCATTTTTGTTAACCGTTGAATTGCCTCAAGACTTCACCAACTCATTGACAAACATTCTTTTTAGAATATTCACAAGTCTTAAGAATCCCCACAAACACTTCTTCCCCAATTATTCGAAACCCTAACTTTCATCTTCTTCAAACTCTCTCAAATTTTCTCTCTGTAACCTTCAATGGCTCCCAAAGCAAAACCAGAGATGGTTGTTGATTTCTCCAACAAGGAACTTGACCTTGATTTTGGCTATCTGAGCCACAAAAACAACCTCACATTCGAGCCAATCCTTTCTTTCGAGAGTGAGGATCCTAATGTTACTCCAACCTTGAGATGGTTGAGAAGGGCAGGTCTCCAAAAGTTCATGCAAGAAAGGCCAGATTCTTGTCTTGAATCATACATGGCTGAGTTCTTTGCATTTCTTAAATGGAGAGGCAAACCTGAAGATGGTGAGGTCATCACAAGACTGTCCTATGTTGCAGATGGTGAAGAAGAGGAAAGATTTCACAGAGTAAAATTCTCTGAGGAAGATGTTGATGCTGCCTTTGGTTTGCCTTCAGAAGGAAGGAATTCAGAACTTTATGGTAATGGGCTTGAAGAAGAGATTGCTCAAGAATGGCTTATTACTCCAGGGCCACTATCCTCTACTCAACATAAGAGGACCCTCAAGCCAAAATTCTTGACCTTGTTTGAAGTAGTTGCCAAAAGTTTGCTAAGCAACACTGGGAGTTTGGAGCAGGTCAGTCATCCAAGGATAAGGATTATGGCAGCTGTTATTGATGCCAGTGATAAAGACATCAAGTTTGATTGGAGGACTTTCATCTTGTCTGAGATGATGAAAGAAAAGGCAAAATTCAAAGTAAAGGCTCACAATAAGGTTGTGTTGGAGAGCAAGCTCAAATACTGCACAAGGGCAAGTTTGCTAATAGAGAAGTTTGCTCACTACTCTGAGATGCAGACCTTTGCCAAACCCCTCCCAGCCCAGAAAATCATGTTCAGAAAACTCAGCAAAAAGACTGAGCAAAGGAGGTTGATAATGGCCAACCCTGCTGAAAAGATTGAAGAAAAGCCCAAATTAAAGAAGAGAACTAAGGCCAGGGCTGTCAAGACTAAGAAAATGTCTCAAGTACTCTCAGAAGAAACCTCAGGAGCTTCAATTGAGGTTGATGAAGTGGCAGAAGAAGGGGTGAATGTGCCTTCTGACCACTCAAAAGAATTGAGGCTAAAGTATAATGAGACAAGGCAGAAGAAGAAAGGTGATAAGAGGCCCAGGGAAGTTGTCCCTGAGGAAGAAAAGGAAGTGGAAGGTAGTGGAAGTAGTAGGGCAAGCAAGAGGAGAGCCAAGCCCACTGAGAAAGTGCTGGAATTTCAGGAAGAAAGATCTCTTCAAATTGATCTAAGGGAGAGCAGGGCTGAAAGCAGGACAAAATCTAAGTCCAGGACCAACTCTTCTGGTTCTGGAACCCAGAGTCCAAAATCCCTGAAGGCCAATCCTTAGAAGCCAACATCCCTGAAACCCAAAATATTGAACCCAACTCCCCTGAAACCCATATTACCCCTTCCAACCAACCTATCACCCCTGCCAATCTTACTAAAAGATATTCTCCAGAAGGGAGTGTGCAAAGAAGTGGCATTGATGTGCTTGCAGACTTAGTTGTAGATGAGACAAGATTGCTGTCACCCCTTGACTCATCCATGCTCAATTATTCAAAGCTTTTAGAAACTGCACTTAATGAGCCAACCCCCTGAGCAAAACCCCTTTAGAACCATTGCTCTCAAAAGCAACTGAAGTACCTTCAACTGCACCCAACCCTTCTGAAGCCAACATTCCTGAACTTAACCTTCCAGAAGCCACTTTAGGAGAAGACAGAGCCAACTCCCCTATAACCCAAAGTCCCCATTTCAGTGGAGATGAGGAGGAGTATACTTATGAGAGTATGCTCAGAGGAGGAGCCAAGGCTACTGTGGACAGTTTGTATCCACAGCTTGCTGAATTTCCAAGAATTCAGAAGACTTTTCATGATTTGAGGATGCTTGTGGATGTGAAAGACAAAACTATAATGGAGATATCACAGGTCATCTAAGATAAGGGTGCAAACTGGTGGCAAGTGGAGGAAAGCAGACTGCTACACTTTGCTGGTGTGCTAAAAACAAGGTTTCTCATTGATGAGAAAGTTTTTGCAAAGTTAGTAGATGAGAAGATCATTGAGGAGAAGGAAAGAAAAGCTAAGGGCATCAAACACCCTTATAGTAGCTCAAATGATGATGATTCCCCTGATGATCCATCAAACCCCTCAAAACCCAACCCTCCTGAAACCAACCCCAACCCTTCTGAATCCAATCTACTTTCAACTCCCCTCTTAACCTATCATAGGAAAGGCTCTGCTTCATCAGAGGTGTTGACCAAGGGTGGTAACACAACCAAAGATACATCTGCCAATGAAGGTTCTTCTGAACCCAAGGCACAGCCTAAAGATGTTGAGGTTCCTAACTTAGAGGCTGGTTTGGTTAAGGCCTATTCAGTGTCAGAAGAGTTGGACACTGATCAGCCCTTGATCATTCAGGATGACTCAGTGACTGCTGATAAAAGCATTGTGATCTCCCAACAACTGCCATCTTTGAACCTTGTTGAAGATGAAGATGTTGCAGGTTTAAGTGAAGGAATTGAAAAGGAGAATATAGAGAAAAGACAAGAGGGTGTTGTGGATGAAAGAGAGGTTGTAATCACTAAGATAGTGAGTGTACCACAAATAGAGGGTGGTACAAGTGAGGAAGGACAGGTTATTCTTGAAGTCAAATCTGAACTTCAAGAATCCCTTGATGAAAGGAGGCCTGATTCCTTGGGTGAGGACATTATAAATGAAGGAAGAAAAGAAAGAGTTGAAAATGAGAAGAAGGTTGCTGATGTATCAGAGTCTTATGAAAAAGAAATTGAGGGTGATGAGTGTTTATTCCCTAACATTTTTTATTTGTCTAATATTGCAGGTATTTCCCTTGACCAAATATTTGCAGATGAGTTCTTGACAGATGCTCCCATCCAAGTGGATACAGGCTCAGCACAAGCCTTGCTTGGAATGCAGTCAGAGAAGTTGGACTCCTTGGCTCATCAAGTCCAATCTGCTCATGCTGAAACATCAGGAGCATTGAATGAGCAAGGAAGAACCCTAGCATCTGTGGAAATGAGATTAACAGGCTCTGAGGATGTGGTGCTACCCACATTGGAAGCAAGGATAAGTGGTGTGGAAACTGGTCTCCAAACCATCTCCACTGAAGTTCAAAAAGCCAAATCCACCATGGAATCCATCTCAAAGGAAGTCAAGAAGGAACAAAAGCTGCTGAGAGATAATCACAATGCCAATGTCAAAGCTCTCAGACTAACTGTCAAACAAGCACTTGGAAAGAAGACAGCATTGCAAAGAAAAAGAGCTGAGGAACAAAGACTTGCTATGGTAAAAGCAGCCTCAGAAAAGTTTTCCCAAGAAGTGATGGCCAACATTGCTGAAGGTGCAGTGGCCAACCTCACTGAGCTTCTTAAGGCCCAACTTGATGCATCTCTGAAAGCAACCTTGGAGGAGGTTGTCCAACAAAAGATGAAGCCTGTTCTAGCTTTCCTTAGCTTGAGCAGTGATAGGATGCATAATATACATGATGAGAATGTATATTTGTTGGAAGAGATGAAATCTCTAAACCTAGCCCAATCCCTGATGGCTACAACAATGAGTGAGCTCAAACCCCAGTGTTTTGATGCTGCCAAAAAGGGGGAAAGGGAAAGAGCAAGAGCAAAAGGTGCCTTGGTCATTGGAAGCCTAGTTAAGGGAAAAGACAAAATTGCTGAAGGAAAAGGAAAAGAGCCAGCAGTGCTGAACTTAGAAGATTTGGATGAAGAAGAGCAGTTAGCAATTGCCTTGAAGAACTCAATGGCTTCAGCACAAGAGGAAAGAGTTAGGCTACAGCAAAGACCAGGAGGAGAGGTATCTGGTTTGGACAAAGATGCTGAAGGTGTCCAAACTAGAGGAAAGATTAAGAAGGCCAAAGGAAACAAAAGGAAAGCTGAAACATTCACTGATTTTCCCAACAGCCTTGATCTGCCCCCTGAGTTCAGAATTGATGATGATGAGCCTACTTCCAAAAAGGCAAAGAGTGCTGAAAAAGACAAATCTGCTAAAGTGTCCAAGAGTGCTGAAAAGGATAAATCTTCTGAAACTGACAAGAGTGCTGTAGGTCCCAAGTCCACTGAGAATATTGAAGAATTGTTTGCTGAAGGATTTGGACCTGAGCCCAAAAAGAAGACAAATGTCTTAGCTCTTGATCCATCAAAGTTGTTTCATGAAGGGTATGGTAAAGACCCTGAAACTCAACAGAAACTGGCCATGATGAGGGCCCAAGAGAAAATGGACTTGATGGATGAGGCCAACAGAGCAAGAGATAAGAGAAGAGCTGACTTCCAAAAGCCAAGAAGAAGGAGAGCAACCTACAACAAAATGAAGCCACAGCTACTGATCCCTATGGACACCAAATATCCACACTTGGATAAATGGGTGCCCATTCAGCTGAATGACACATGGGAAGAGGCAAAAAGGGAGTTTGTCAATGATTATTATGTCATTGACAGAAGGAATGGAGGAGATGCCAACTCTTCCTT
The DNA here is from genome assembly GCA_963675135.1 of Galeopsis tetrahit. NCBI lineage: Eukaryota > Viridiplantae > Streptophyta > Magnoliopsida > Lamiales > Lamiaceae > Galeopsis > Galeopsis tetrahit. The sequence goes on along the minus strand of OY776120.1, from coordinate 64,618,669 downwards.
TGCTGAGTTCATGATAGAGTACTACAGAGAACTGTATCAACAATTGCTTGCAGCTGCTGATATTGCAAGAATTGAACTCAATGCCCCTAAGCCAATCATTTACATGCCTCCAAAACTGGATGGATGGATTGACCAGTCAAGGATCCTGAGAGAATTTCTAGAGATCCTCAAGTTGAACAAGATGACCCTTGGACCTAAAGGAACCAACCAGGAAGCCATGGAAATAAAGAAGAAAGTGTGGGCACAATATGGGATGGTGCCACCTAAAGAAGATGACCTCTGAAATGGCTAAGTTTTCCTGACTCTTATATGCTGAAATGGATGAAAACTTAAGTTGGTTACTAACTTGTTGATTTGTTCAACTATGCTGAAGATGCTCAAGTTGCTGATATATGTTTGCTCTGATACTTAAATGCTTAATGACCTGATAGTATATCATGATTGAGTTTTTGCTTTTGTAGTCAAGTTGTACTTTTATGTAATGTTTCTCATGCTCTGATATGTTGTGTTCAAAACTATCAACATGCTGTAATGATCCTCATTTGAATGATAGTTGAACATCTTTTGAATCAAGAAACATTGTTGCAGAAATCTCTCTATGTCTATCTTTAAAACCTATTTGCAACATGAATAGTGAATACACTAACACATTCTTTTTCAGGAAAATTGACCTCAGTCAACCTTACTGAAGAGAAATGTATTAAGTATAGACAAGTCACCTTTTGCATAGAACTGTATAGGTTTTGGCATCATCAAAAAGGGGGAAATTGTTGGGAATAAAATGAGATATGTTTTGATTGAATACCAAAACCCCCTGAGACATGCCTAAGTCAAGATGATTATGTTCTAAGAATGTTAGAACATATAGCTTAAGGCTAGATGAGAAGCTGATATGTTAGGCAGCTCTTAAATGATTAGATGCACAACTTGAGGGGGAACATATGCTTTGAAGACTATCAAGAACAAGTTCCCTTAAGGCTCAAAATTCTGGAACAATCACTAAAGCTTAAAGGGTAAGTATGCTGATCACGAGAGTTGTCCAGAGAAGTTGTCTCTACACAATTAAAACAAGAACAAAGGTTCTGAAGCTTAAAGGCCAGGTATATTCAAATGCTCTGATCAGGAGAATTGTCCAGAAGAGTTGTCTCAGTACAATTGAACCAGAACAAGTGTTCTGAAGCTTGAAAGATAAAGACAACTACACCCTAAATGACTTCATTGAATCATGTTGAGATCACATCTAAATGAAGCAAAGGGAAAGAGCCAAGTCATCTGAAGAAGAGCAAGCCAACTATGCTGATAAGCAAGTATGTTGATAGTGATAAGCAGAGTTGTCCAATTGATAAGGAATGTTGTCCTATCATTGGATCAACCTTCAGAAGCCATGTCCAAGTCCTAACAAGTGAATCTTAAAGTCAGACATTGGGAAGAGTACTGCAGAATGAAGACAAAGTCTTACAAGCCGTTTATTACCCAAATGAGGACATGTCACTATCAAGAATCTGTCTTCCAGTTTGAAGAACTCAAGGAAGACATTTATAGCAATTTGGGACTGCCTCTCCAACGGGCAAATCCTCAAATTTGTCTATAAATACAGAAGTGTGAAGATCATTTGAAGGCATCCAACCAACTACCAAGCCAACTATCCTACAAGTTAGCAAGTGCTTTCAAAGCTTTCAAAGAGACTATCTTAGTCTTCAAACACTTCATCTAAGCTGAACTCCATTGTATATCCATTCAAAGCTTAGAGATATATCCTATTCTTATACACTGATCTTCATTGTAAGGGATATCTCATTAGTTGAAACCTTACTTCAACCCTTACCCCTTTCAAGTGAGAAAGAGAGAAGGTTGTAGTAGTAGAAGTGGTAGGAGCTGACTGTTGAGAGAAGAACAGTTCAGTTCTGAGTTGAGAAGAGGGTACTAGGACTCTAGACATCCTAGGGATCAATTCACCAAGGAGTGGTGTTCTTGATCAAGTGCACCTTGGCACTATAAAACAAGTTAATTCCAAGAGTGAAGGAATTATCCTGTTAAATCAGGGAAAGTGGATGTAGGAGCTTGAGTCTCTGAACCACTATAAACTCTTGTGTTGATTTACTTTCAAAGTACTTTCATACATTCAACACTGCTCACAAAACTGATCTTTCAAAGGACATATATTCAAGACTGTGCAAAAACTGTATTGGACAAGTTCCCTGAAAACTGGACTATATTGCTTAAGTGATTTCAGAACTTAAAGGAGTTTGAACTAAATGGCCAACCACTAATTCCGCACATATAACTCCCCTAGATAGTTACTCAACTAAGTAGTCAATAGTACTTAGTAGTTTGATTATCTTAGAAGAGTTAATCTCATCAGCAGAGTTGTCCAGGACAACATTGCTGAACTCTGGTTTGATCAAGTTAGAAAAGAATTTGCATACAAGTGTATCCCCCCCCCCCATACACTTGTCATATACTCCTTTCAGGACCAACAGAATTATTCCTAGATCAGTTTGGGATAAATCGAATTCACGATATACTTCTCTCGGATAATTACCAAGTATTTGAACAAAAAACACAGGATCCAAATTTAGGACGGGCTGAACACCCAAATAGCAGTGACTGAGACTAGATTTATTGCATTCAATATATCATGTGACATTTGCTACAAAAATTGACAAAGCATATTTGAAAACAATCAAATTGATCTTTAACATTTCATCGAATACATGCATCTTGCATCTTGAAGCTTGAGTCGAACTTCACAATCCCATTGCCTGATTGGCTTCCGACAAGGGATTTTACAACACTCTCTTCTAATTAAGTCCCATGGTTGAGAATCTGGTGAAGAGGTTGAAAGAATCAAATGGATTTGTGGGCGGTTGATGTGTCTCCACGGAAGAGGATGGCTAGTTCAATGTCTTCCTTGTTGTAGCACCAAATGACGTCCCCCTTTTGATTGGGGCCACCTTTTCTTCCTTCTCTTGCTGAACAATACCAGCCCCTCCATTGCCTAAATTACATAAAAACTGTAACACCCCCAAAATTTTCAAGTTAGTTATTTTAAGAATGTATTTAAATTTTCAGTTTCTTTTGATTAAAGAGATATATTTGACGTGATTTTGAAAATTGGTAAATTATTCTTATTTAATGTATGTGAATTAATTATGTTATAAATATTATTTTAAATAAATTATATAATTTTAAAAAAAATAAATTATGCATTCCTATATTATTAAGATTTATATATATATATATATATATATATATAATATTAGTATATACGTAATAGATATATATGTGAGATAATATTTTAAATTAATTGTTTTAAATCTTTATTTTTTCCATAAAAAATATATATACACATTAAAAGCTAACTTATTTGTTTCTCTTAATATTCAAAATAGGTTTAATTATATATTTCTTTTCCATATTTCTCGATAGTTGGAATAAATTTAATTTTCAAATCTACTCTAAAAATTCGAAAGAATAATTCCACTAATTAAATTTCAAAATCAGCGACCAAGCCTAAATTTAAATCTTGACGTCATTTTCTTATTATTATTATTTTTAAAATTCTTTATTTAATTATTCTACGAAATAAGATTTAAAGAGAGATATTTTATGTAATTCCATGAGATTTTCATTAGATTAAATCCCTAACTTTCCTCTCAAGAAAATATATTTTCTTTCTGCCCTGTAAATACAGGCCACTCTTTGTAAAATAAAAGTACACATAAAATATTTTACCGCAATAAAACTGTAGATCTATCTATTCTACAATTCATGAAAGTCTATTCCAAGAGAATTAAAGAGGATCAAAGTTATTTTCATTACATTCATTGCATGCACGACATAAAATCGAGGTGGATTTTCTTACTATTTGATTGGATATATTTGTCACCTTTAAATGTTCATTTGAATGATATTGTTACTTGCTACATGAATTTTACAAGCTAATCGTTAACGCATGTTATGACTTTACAAGTTATTCGTTAACGCATGTTTTATTTCGCGGGAAACCGTGCATCGTTGGTTCAGCCAGCGCATCGTTGGTATAGCCAGCGCATCATTGGTATAGCCAATGAAAAATAAGTATTTTATTCGCGGGAAACCGTGCATCGTTGGTTCAGCCAGCGCATCGTTGGTATTGCCAGCGCATCATTGGTATAGCCAATGAAAAATAAGTATTTTTAATATGCATGCTTGTGAGTTGATGGTTTTATCCATATGTTATATTTAACTGTGACAAAGTTAATCCCACTGAGCTAGTTGTTTTGCTCACCCCAATCTACATAACATTTTACAGATTTAAAGAGTTGCAGTGGAGGGCCGGTGAATGTGGATGTCTTGCCATTCAAAGTTTTCTCTATATTATTCTTGCTTTTAATTAATTAGTCGCATCTTGAGTTAAACACATTCTTAATTAACGCGCTACTATATTTTCTTATGAAACAAGTGGTCGAGTCTTATCTTTTGAAATTAAATTTTAATATGAATTTCTTAAATGTGTTTGAGTATTTATTTACGAAATTAATTCCGCTGCCAAGTTTATTAAAATATGCATATTTTTAGTCAAATACTAGAGTGTATGGTGTTTTCATCTAGGCCCTAAAATCGGGATGTGACAAATGGTATCAGAGCAGGTCTACGTTCTTGTAGACTTGTAAAAAAAAAAAAAAAATTACTTTTCGAGTTAAGGAAATATTTTTGCAAAATAATTTAAATTATGTATTATTGAGCATAAGTTATGACATCCACCACCGCCCACCGCTTCGACTTCAGCAAGGTATAATATGAAATTTAAGTTAACTTATTGTTATTGATCATGGAAAGATGGTCACACGATATATGATACATGCATTACATGTTACGTACGTTCCAAATTCAAAGTGATATTATGAAACTATGATATTAAATGCATTCACTATATGCCATTTAAAATTTCAATACATTACATGTATGAATATTTTCTAATACATTCTGATTTTCGAGGACGAAAATATTTTAAGGGGGGAAGAATGTAACACCCCCAAAATTTTCAAGTTAGTTATTTTAAGAATGTATTTAAATTTTCAGTTTCTTTTGATTAAAGAGATATATTTGACGTGATTTTGAAAATTGGTAAATTATTCTTATTTAATGTATGTGAATTAATTATGTTATAAATATTATTTTAAATAAATTATATAATTTTAAAAAAAATAAATTATGCATTCCTATATTATTAAGATTTATATATATATATATATATATATATATATATAATATTAGTATATACGTAATAGATATATATGTGAGATAATATTTTAAATTAATTGTTTTAAATCTTTATTTTTTCCATAAAAAATATATATACACATTAAAAGCTAACTTATTTGTTTCTCTTAATATTCAAAATAGGTTTAATTATATATTTCTTTTCCATATTTCTCGATAGTTGGAATAAATTTAATTTTCAAATCTACTCTAAAAATTCGAAAGAATAATTCCACTAATTAAATTTCAAAATCAGCGACCAAGCCTAAATTTAAATCTTGACGTCATTTTCTTATTATTATTATTTTTAAAATTCTTTATTTAATTATTCTACGAAATAAGATTTAAAGAGAGATATTTTATGTAATTCCATGAGATTTTCATTAGATTAAATCCCTAACTTTCCTCTCAAGAAAATATATTTTCTTTCTGCCCTGTAAATACAGGCCACTCTTTGTAAAATAAAAGTACACATAAAATATTTTACCGCAATAAAACTGTAGATCTATCTATTCTACAATTCATGAAAGTCTATTCCAAGAGAATTAAAGAGGATCAAAGTTATTTTCATTACATTCATTGCATGCACGACATAAAATCGAGGTGGATTTTCTTACTATTTGATTGGATATATTTGTCACCTTTAAATGTTCATTTGAATGATATTGTTACTTGCTACATGAATTTTACAAGCTAATCGTTAACGCATGTTATGACTTTACAAGTTATTCGTTAACGCATGTTTTATTTCGCGGGAAACCGTGCATCGTTGGTTCAGCCAGCGCATCGTTGGTATAGCCAGCGCATCATTGGTATAGCCAATGAAAAATAAGTATTTTATTCGCGGGAAACCGTGCATCGTTGGTTCAGCCAGCGCATCGTTGGTATTGCCAGCGCATCATTGGTATAGCCAATGAAAAATAAGTATTTTTAATATGCATGCTTGTGAGTTGATGGTTTTATCCATATGTTATATTTAACTGTGACAAAGTTAATCCCACTGAGCTAGTTGTTTTGCTCACCCCAATCTACATAACATTTTACAGATTTAAAGAGTTGCAGTGGAGGGCCGGTGAATGTGGATGTCTTGCCATTCAAAGTTTTCTCTATATTATTCTTGCTTTTAATTAATTAGTCGCATCTTGAGTTAAACACATTCTTAATTAACGCGCTACTATATTTTCTTATGAAACAAGTGGTCGAGTCTTATCTTTTGAAATTAAATTTTAATATGAATTTCTTAAATGTGTTTGAGTATTTATTTACGAAATTAATTCCGCTGCCAAGTTTATTAAAATATGCATATTTTTAGTCAAATACTAGAGTGTATGGTGTTTTCATCTAGGCCCTAAAATCGGGATGTGACAAAACGAACAAAAAAACTAGTTAAATTATCAAAGGTTAAATAAATCTATTCCTTTCTAGCATCGAAAAGATAAAGATTTATGCATAAATATTAACTTATCATTGTTAATTTGTTATGGAACAAAAAACAAACTATCTAAATCATCAAAGGTTAAATCAATCAATTCCTCCTTAGCCTTAGCCCTTGTGTCGTTCCCGCTCTCCTCATACCCAAGAAAATGGACAATTGGCGAATGTGTGTCGAGAGCCGCACAATAAACAAGATTACCGCTTGTTGTTGATTTCCTATCCCTCGCCTCGCTAATGCAGCGGAGGTTCTAATCTTACGATGAGAACGAACAATTAAGACGTTGATTCTAACGAATATCATCGAGTTGCTAATGATGGAATAAATCAATCAAACAATATTAATCATTCAACCAACAAAAAGGAATACATCAAGAACTATATATACACGATACAAACTAAATGCTCAACTAACTAAAGAACTTACATAAACACTAGAAACCTTAATTTACACATTATACCTCAAATTGTTTAAACGCCACATATTTCCTTTTATTTGCAACATCACAACTTCTTCTACACTAGTCCTATAATTCAAGAAATTGATTGTTAGACTTTTTTTTATTTAGTGTAGCATAATTGTATATATAAACTAGAATGCATTGTATGTGAAAGAAAATAGAATGAAAATATTATTAGAACCTTTTCTTCATGGAATCAGAGCACTGTTATGGTCTCTGGGAAAATACAACCTTCATTTCTTGTTAATCGTTCCATTCTTAATTGTTGGTTTTTTTTTTGTCCCAACCTTAATTGTTGGTTTGTTTGTTACCTTTTTTTTTTCTTGTTCTCTTCAACCTTTATCGTTGTCCTTTGTCACCCAATTTTTTTCCCAGCCATAATTTGATCCTATTTAGTCATGACGAATAGTACTTCTAAAACATCATCTCCACAAGTGCCTTCAACTGTGGAGAAAGAACAAAATGACTGAAGTAGTATGCTGGGGACGGTTGAAAAATCTACAACTAGCAATTCTCAACCAATGAATCATGGTATGTGTTCATTGACACTTTCAAGTAATGCCATAGTCTCTTTTTGATTAAATTTTTTTGGAAATGAGCTTAAGAATGTCTAGATCCTTGATTCTGGTGCTGCGGACCATATGACTCGTATAAAAAAAATCATAACCTATACACCTGTCCTAGCAATATAAAGATTGTTGTTGCTGATGGTACTACGACAGTAGAAAGAATAGGAGATGTTCAAGATACCCCAAAATTAATTCTTAGAAATGTTCTCCATCTACCCCAGTTATCTACAAATTTGGTCTCTATACGAAAACATACCAAAGATCTAATTGGTTGTGTTATATTTCATAATTCACATTGTAACTTTCAGGACCAGAGTTTGGGGAAGAGGTTGACCTTGTTAAAGAGCATAATTGACTCTATTACCTGGATACATCAAGTCAACCGGAATTCAGTAAATCTGTTTTGTCCACATTGTTTTCTTCCTCCAATAAGGATATCATTTGGTTACATCATAGGCGTCTAGGTCACGTGTCTTTTCCTATATTGTGTTTCCCTCTTTGTTCATGGGAATCAACGTTCTGTCTTTTCATTGTGATATTTGTGAGTATGCAAAACACACTCGTGTACCATTTTCCATCAGTAATAAAAGATCTTGTTCCCCTTTTTCTTTTTAATCCATAACAATATTTGGGGACCATCAATTATTCCAAACATCTCAGGGACTAAGTGGTTTGTCTCATTTATCGATGATTGCACTAGAGTCTCGTGGATCTATTTAATAAAAAATAAATCTAATGTAAGTCATATTTTCCTTATCTTTCATGCAATGATTCAAACTCAAATTGGCACCAAAGGAAAGCACTTTCGTTCTGACAATGCTCGTGATTATTTCAATCAAATCTTGAGTCTTTATTTCCAGAAATAAGGAATCATACATGAATCCTCTTGTATAACCACTCCACAAAATAAAATAAAATGAAGTGGCAGAAAGAAAAAATGGACATCTTCTTGAGTGTACTAGAGACTTATTGTTTCAACAAAATGTGCCAAAATCATATTGGGGAGAAGTTGTACTCACACCAGCTTATGTAATAAACATAATTCCTTCCAGGGTCTTGGGGTTTCTAAGTCCACTAGAAAACTTGTCTAGATTATACCTTGATATTCGGTCTTCATTTAATCTCCCTCCTCGAGTTTTTCGGTGTACTTCATTTGTTCATGTTCATAGTCACAATCGTGGGAAGTTAGATCCTTGTGCTCTTAAGTGTGTCTTCGTGGAGGTACTCGTCTACTCAAAAGGGTTACAAATGTTACCATTCACCAACTAGAAAACTCTATCACTCAACCGATGTTACATTTGTTGAAAATCAGCCCTATTTCACCACTCCTTATCTTCAGGGGGGAGTTACATACACTTGGGGATAAGGAATCAAACTTTCCACCCCTACAGTCGTCCAAATCCAAATCTCTAGAGTCAAATCCACAACCTGATGGTAAAATCTTTGACTGGTTCCAGTTTCACAAAGTGTATGCAAAGAAATGAGATCCCATCATGACTATAAGGCAAGAACAACCCTCTAAACTGAGCTCCGAAAATGAGGTAACAATGAATGAATTAAATCTAAATTCTACATCATCAATTAGGAAACCTTCTTCTAGCCCTGAAACTTTTTTAATTTCCCGAACCTGTTAACCTTGACCATGATCTACACCTGCCTACTGCTGTAAGAAAAAAGACTCGTGAATGCACCAAAAAACCTTTATACCCATTATCTCACTTTATGTCTTTTGAGAAGTTTTCCCCAAGCCATCAAAGTTATCTTTCACCTTAAACACATTTTCTATTCCTAGCTCATTGTCTGAAGCATTATCAAAGAAAGAATGGAGACTTGCTATGGAAGTGGAAATGGATGCATTAAAGAAGAATGAGACATGGGAGTTGGTCGATTTACCAAAGGGTAATAAAATAGTGGGTTGTAAGTGGGTTTATACAGTGAAATATAAGGCAGATGGATCCCTAGAACGCTACGAGTCAAGGTTAGTTGCAAAAGGATACAAATAGACATATGGAGTATATTATGAAGAAACTTTTGCTCTGATAGCAAAGATGAATACTATGAAGATTTTATTGTCCTTGGCTATTCATTTTTATTGGGAGTTGCAGCAATATGATGTGAAGAATGCATTTCTTCATGGAGATTTAGAAAAGGAAATTTATATGAGCATTCCACCGGGATATAGTGGGGTTGACAGGAACAAGGTTTGCCGATTAAAAAAGTCATTATATGGTTTGAAACAATCACCACATGATTGGTTTAGACGGCTTTCCAAGGTGATGATAACTAGTGGCTACAAGCGAAGTCAAGGAGATCACATATTTTTTTATCAAGCATTCGGCCTCAGGGGGAGTCACGATTTTAATTGTTTACGTGGATGACATGATAGTGACAGAAAATGATGAAGTAGAGAAGGAGGTTTTGAAGTTGTTTCTAACTAAGGAATTAGAAATAAAAAGATTTAGGAAAATTGAAGTATTTCCTTGGAATTGAGGTGGCTCGATCAAAGCTAGGAATTTTTATTTCTTAGTAGAAATATGTGACAAACTTAATCAAGGAAATAGGCACGATGGCTAGAAAACCAGTTGGAACTCCTATTGAACAGAACCACAAATTAAGTGAGGCACTTGGAGATAAGGTAGTGAACAAAGAGATGTACCAAAGACGGGTTGGAAAACTAATCTATCTTGCACATACTAGGCCAGATATAGTTAACTCAGTTATTGTTCTTAGTTAGTTTATGCATGATCCTAAGGAAGTTCACCTACAAGCAGTGTAGCGAGTGCTTCATTACTTGAAAGCTCATTCAGGTAGAGGGATTTTATTCAAAAAGGGATCTAAAATTGATGTGGCAATTTACACAGATGCAGACTATTGGGATATTCAGGCTAGCTGATATCCCTATGTGTTGTTTTGATAAACCAAATCAACTTGTAATAAGATAAGTTGTATTGTATAGACAACTTCATTATACATCTTGTAATAAATAGGTTCTAGTCAGCATCAGCCAAGGAGGAACCCAACTGATGTAGTGGAGAGACTCACATGTGCTCAAGAAGAGAAGAGAAGATCAAGACTAGAAGAGCAGAATCAGTCTAGGGGGAACTCGACTGATCCAATTGAGTATGATCAACTGAGGTATCATCAGCTGAATGACACTATCAGCTAAGGAACCAAACACAAATGAGGACCTAGCTGGTTACTAGACATACGAGGTCCATGTAGCCAAGGAAATAATCAAGATGCCAAATGTCAATATTAGAAGAGTAGAACCCAAGATCAGCTGAGTCAGTCAGCTAAGGCAAAGGTCATTTGTTCATATATATTGAAGGATCAATCAGAGCTGACGTGGACCAATAGAAAGATGACAACAAACACAAGATTCTGACACGGCACAGTACACAAAAATGGAAAGTCAATGATGCATTAAATGTTACGTGGCAACGGTAACATTTAATTGAATCAATCAAGAAAGATTGTGATTCCCGAAATTGTAGGGATTGATTGCTATCATCCAACATTCAAGATCCACATTATAAATATGAGTTCATTATCATATCTCACACATGATTGAAGGGATTCAAAGGTCGAGCAAATGTGCTTAAGTGTTCATCATCAAGAACAACTAAAGAGAAACCTATAAAGATCTAACATGTATCATATTCCAAACAGTGAGTGAACTCATAATCACTAAGCCGGAATTGTCACTCATATATATCCAAAGCTTAGAGAGAATTTCCCAATCCTAGCTTAAGGCTAAATAAGATTGTAAGTAAAATTCTCATTCTAGTTCATACACACGAAACCCACCTTCTATCCTAAACCCCTAGAAGTTAAGTTAGTGTTAATCACTGTAAGAGTGTTAGCCCCTCACAATGACTAGTGGAGACAGTTGCACTTTGGAAGTGTGCCGAGCTCAAAGTCTTCTCTTGGGACTATAAAGTAGCAAGACGTGTTACTCTTGACACGTTAAAGATTACAAGCTTGTGGAATGGATTAATATCACAGCTAGGCTTTGAGAGTGGATGTAGGACAAAGAGGTTTGAACTACTATAAATGATGGTGTGTTGTTTACATGTTTTTATATTAATTGCCATAATCTTTTGTATTGCATAAAATGGTTTTAGAGAACGTTTTGTATCGGCTGATACCATCTTATTTACTCGCTAGTCATGGCGAAGCAACGACTCTTGACAGGCTCATCGTTCTGAGTTCGAAAACATAATGGAGGAAAATCTGACACCGGAGTCAAGAGTTCGATCTGATTTAACAAGTCATCTGTATAAGCTGACACCAAGTCAGCTGATCGTGTATGAAATGATTTACAAATGCTTTTCACATACAAACGAGTATAATTATGGGCACACTACTATTCCTCACTTAACTCTATTTGATAGCAATCAGCCGACTAGTTGCCTTAAAGAGTTAGTCATTTTCTACACATTTCAAACACTCGTCTAACATATACCCCCGGGGTAAGGGACCATCACCGACTTTACAAGATCTCTAGTTGATAAACGGTCAACTTCAGGCTATTGTACCTTTCTGGGAGGAAATTTAATATCCTGGAGAAGCAAGAAAAAAGTGTGGTAGCGAGGTCGAGTGTTGAAGAAGAATTTAGAGAGCTATGGCAGAAGAAATGTGTGAATTGTTTCGTAGAGGACTTGAAGATTCAATGGAACAACCTAATGAAGCTATTTTATGATTACAAATCTGCTATAAGTACAACTCACAACCCTGTGTAACACGACATGACAAAACACATAGAGATAGATAGACACTTTATAAAAGAAAAGTTGGATAGTGGACTGATTTGTACACCATATGTCCCGACAGGATTTCAAATTGCAGATGTGATGACAAATGGATTGTGTAACAGAGTGTTCCATGAGAATGTTAGCAAGTTGGGAATGGAAGATCTATATTCACCAGCTTTAGGGGAAGTGTAAGAAATTTCATATAAATAATCTCAGGATAAATTTCAAGGATAGTGTAGGAAATCAGGGATTAATGATTTGTCCTATAGTTCATAAAATTGATTGTTTATTTTCCTTATTTAATGTAGCATAATTGTATATATAAACTAGAATGCATTATATGTGAAAGAAAATAAAATGAAAATATTCTTAAAACCTTTCTTCAGGAGGAACTGTTAAAATGCAGATTCAACAAACTTTATAGACTAAGTATGCAAAAATACAAGAGAGTGAGGGAGATGTGTAGATGGGAAAATAATGAGTGGTATAAGGAGTGGAAATGGTGAAGAAAGTTATCGCGTAGGGAGCAATTATTACTTAATGAGCTTTGTGTTGTTATTGGTAGGGAGAAATTGAACAGTGGCACGAGTGATACACGGAGATGGAAACATTCATCAAACGGACTATACTCTACAAAGATAGCATACGAAAAACTCTTGGCGGAGGAGGATCGGGATGAGGCACCAAACTGTAATCAATCGACACTAAAAAATCTGTGGAAAAGCTAGGCTTCGAAGAAGACCGTCATTACTGCATGGAGAGCATTCTATCGTAGACTTCCAACGGTATTCCACTCTCTGACACAGATATGATATGTCCCATGTGCAATATTGAAAAGTAAAATATCTCCCATGCTCTTTTCGAATGTGCATTAAGTATACAGTTTTGAGATGCAATCTCTAGTTGGCTTCATCAACATCTAATCCTTCACAGAGACCCAAATACCAAATTTCTTCAATTTCGAGAATTGTTGGGTTCAGGAAAATCTGGTACGGTGATGGCGATTATTTGGATTGGAACAATTTGAAATTTTAGAAATGAAATTTGCTTCAAGGGGTTGAGGCGAAGGTTCAAAAGGCAGTGGAAGTACTAAAATCGAGGTTAAATCTTGAAAGTTAAGGAGTGCCAAAGCATGGAGTGGCTGAGAATCCCATCCAATTTCTTGAAGTTTCCTGAGTTCGTATCTGACAACAGAATGGGTGTTTGTTTCTCGACATTACTTGCTTTTTACTGGGTAAATTGCATTTTTGGTCCTAAGAGAATTTTTTAAAAACAGTTTTGATCCCATGTTCTTTTTTGGTCCCATTTTTTGCAAAAACAGTCCCAACCGTTAAATATTTAACAGTTTCCGTTAAGTATTTTTTTGCAAAAAAGGTCCCAACCAATAAAATATGAATGGCGTAGGGCAGATTTATTTTTGCGAAAATGGCTCACATATACCATTAAATGCCTATCAACCTAAACCACAAATACTTCCAGAATATTTAAAAAATTGATTTGCAACAAAAAAAATCACTCACATGTTTGCATCTTCGTAGTCATTTAAAAATGCAGAAATGAAATGAAAGTGAAGAAGCTAGAGGATGATAACAAGCATTTTACAAAAGGCAATGTTTCATCTAATATAGAGCGAACCAACTACTCATAAAACAACTCCACCAAAAGAGACTTAGCATTGTTTATGTCCTAACACAAAACAACACCAAAGTTCGCAAAAAAAAAAAAAAAAAACACTCTACTTTTTGCCACATTTCTTCTTCTTGGATGGTTGAACCATGAAGCCTACAAATTTGAGAAAAAAATGGTAAAAATCTCAATTAATTATAAATATAGATTCATCAAGAATTAGAACAAAATTAAAATGACCGTACCAATTACTACCTCACATGAAAGACAAAACAATCTCACACAAAAAAAAAAAAAAAAAAATCAATATATCAACTATCACAAGAAACACGATGATTATCTATTTAGGTTAGTTTCTGAAAATTTCCTTCAGAAAGTTGGAGAAAACAACTATTTCTATTGGGTTATACCTTCATTTGTGTATATGTTTTCTGGAAATTCTAGGAATTAATATAGATATAAAAAGCATGATAAACCAATTTGGAGAATCAGAAAACAGAGATTGAGGATAACATATAAATTCCTTAAACATGGAACAATAGTTTAGAGAATCAGAAAACAAAATCAGTTAGATAGCACCATCTACCCAAAATACGAATGATGAGCATGGAACAAAAGAATCAGAATACTAAATACATTTGGTGAAATATTACCACTAACACAAACCAACAAACTAGAAACAGGTTAAATTAATTGTGCCTACGCTCTCAAAAGTCAAAAGAATTCTCATTGTCACCTATTTTTAATTTGAACCGACTTAAAATACTAATAATACATTTCCGCCAAATATACCTTAATTGATATTCAGAAAACATGAAGGACTAACAAAGTTATGTTGATTTACAACACTGAAACTGGTCCAAATTGACACTTGTTGTCATCATCGATCATCAACTAAAAAAAATCCAAAATAATAAGAACACAAAGAGACAATAAGCATCATTTTAAAATGTCGTGATCCACTTTTACAATATGCTTTGCACCTACCTCTAAAATATCTGAGATGATACCATTTAGACAACAAAAAATGGGGGAAACTTAGTTGTAGAGTATTAAAGTCGTGTTTCACTTATAAAGTTGTGGGTCATGTATTTCACTCTTATAGTAAACGATGTCGTTTGTATCTTGATCTAGGACGGTAACTTTGCTAATCTATCTTAAGATAAATACAGTAGCTTAGCTCATTCTGTAAATTTGAGACTAAGAAAATAATACTACAAAATTCTCCATGATGTGTTCTTTTCTATACCAGAGATTTAGTTTCAATATTAGCGACATCACTCGAATTACTCATACTCCTAAACAAATAATAAAATGCTACATAACAGATTTCAACACCTGAAATATACTCTGAAAAATGACCAACATAATTTACAACAATCAAGATGCCCCTGGCTTCGAGACTAGTTGTTGAGGATATATACTGAATTATTCTACTCAACTTAAAAAATTTAAACTTTTACATGAAACAGTAATTCAACATTTTAGAGTCGAGCCAAGTAAGTGTATATTAAAATCTCATCATAGCCAGAGTATGTAACCGATTAAGCCAAAATAGTAGTACAAATTATGAAAACACTTTGATAGTACAAAAAAAAAAAAAAAAACATAGCAACTGAGGTGCGAGTTTAAGAGTATAAAATAAAATTAATGAAATGATACTTAATTTTCTTTTTGGATTAAGAACAAGAATCCCTATAACGTACACCATTCACTCTTTTCCTACTAAGATCATCCATTGAAATTTAATCCGCAAAAATCCACAATACCCCAAAATGAACTAACAAATTAAATAATAAAACTAATATACCTGATCTGAGATTGAATTAGATACGCTCCAAGCCTCCTAGATGATGTATCAGTGCGCTTTTGGTGAATTTCTGGTACGATTATTTATTTTTTTTGGGGAGGGGGGGAACCGTGGGTTCTAAAGAGGTGATGTGCTCAGATTTGGGTTCGATTTTTCAAAGTGATTTGGCTTCAACTTCTCTTGGATTTAGCTTCTAATTTGAGAACAATTTTGAGTGAGATATTGTTATGGTTCAAAGGAGTCAAGCATTTTTGTTGGATTTTCAGAGTTTGAACGCAAATGGGAGGTTTTGTTTATGTTGGATTCATGTTGGATTTGTTTGGAAATTTTGGGGCAATTATTTTAGGTGTTTTTAGAATTGAGATGGATTTTGAAGTATTTGATCAATGTTGGAGTCTTTGATGTTTTTGTTTAAAGGGTTAACGGCGCGTGTGAGTCACATCCAAAATTCTGTTAGTTTTGGATGATAAATTTTCATGGGACCATTTTTGTTTAATGGGACCATTTTCGTGAGCATAAATTTTCTTGGGATCAAATTTGCTTTTTTCCCCTTTTTACTTTATGTTGCAGAGGTGTTTATGCTTAATTTTAAAAACCTTCTATCTTTGTTCTCACCAAGACACTTTACGGTAGCCTTTTGATCATGCACATGTTGTTTTGGCTCAAGTACCTCTTGTACCCGACTCTAATCAATAGAAATCTTTCTTTGCCTGATTAAAAAAAAATATCACATACATATGAGCAATTAACACAAATCAAATTTAAAGTAGAACCAAGATATAAAGAAAAATGTACCATTACCAATATAATTATTCATATTTGAAGAAAATAAAATTATAATATCAATAGTCAAACATTATTACACTATAAGAAAAAACAATGTTACATTATAAGGTAGAACAATATCAAATATAAACAAGAACAATTAACATAAACCAAATTTAAACCAAATTTAAAGTAGAGCCAAGAGATAAAGAAAATGTACCATTGATCACCAGCAATGAAGAACACCTACCTCTAAACAAGCTCTCCACATGAGGTTCTCCACATTAATACTATCGAAAAGGCTAATCCATTCATTAGTAGCCACAAACCTATCCAACCTTCCCTTAATCTTGAAGGGAAATTTTCTTTTATTCGTCCAAGTAAATAATGATCATTTGCTTCCCAAACCATCAAGTACCATTCTAAGATAATCCCTCCATTCATAACACTCCCTTTTTTTTCATTGTAAGCAAGAATTTGGTTAAAATCACCACTCACCACCCATGGTTTTCGGACATCATGTGTCCCTCGAATTCGTTTAAGAAGATCAAACGAACTTTTCCTATGATTACAATAAGGGATTCCTTGAAAACCCGTAAAATACCAATTTAAACCATTCCACGTAATAAAAGCATCAATATGAGCACTAGAGAAGGAATTCACACAAACTTTCACTTCATTAGTAGCAAAAAGAACAAGTCCACCTTTCAATCCATTTGCATCTACTACAAAACATGACTCAAAATTAAGCAAAGTCTTCCATACTTGCACTATTCTAGCATCTGACTTTGGACTCCATAACAAAAAACAAGGAGGGTTTATTTAGGGCAACAACTTGCCTAAGCTTATGGAACGCATTCGGCCCCCTCAAGCCTCGTGCGTTCCACGAGAGAGTTTTCATACAGTGTCGCGGAGCTGGGATTCACCCGACTCCGCTCTCGTTGAGCTTGCTGCATCTTCGTCACTCTTGTATCTTTTTTTTTGCCTCCTTTAGTGCCCATCTTCCAGCTTGTAGTCTCACAGTCCCTTGAAGCACCCACCTTTAGTTCCACATTACTTGGCCTACCACTCTTCCTTGGACCTTTCACCAGTGGGTATGCGTCATTTTCAACCACTTCATGCCTGAGAATGTTAAGAACCCCATCTTTCTCTTTCAGCTTTCTTTCCACCATCGACCCCTTTCCAGCTCCAAGGCCCTCCCAAATCTGTTTCTTCTTGTTCGTGCCACATGCACTTGTGTTTGAATAATAAAGCTCCATTTCCATTGCCAACAGTCTATTCCCAGCCTGCTCAGTTCTTTGGTATTCATTATCCATCAAAACAGAATCAACAAAATAATTTACCTCATCCTTCTGGTTTTGAGAGTACTCCGGCAAACGGCATTAGACGAGTTCAAGTCCTCTCACAGACGGATTTGGGACAATAGCCATAGCCGAAGAAGAAGCCCCCATGACGTCTGCATCATTCTGACCTTGGTGTTGAGGAGGGCTAGAAGGATTAGCCTTAAGGAATTTTCATACAGTTCCGGGTCCAGGCCCTTCTGACCCTCAACACAAAGCCAAAGCGGGTAATTTTTCATGTCGTTGAACTCATTCCCAAATTCAGAGTACCTCTCTGGGCAATCCTTTTCCACATGCGTAAGATTCCACAATGATAACAAAAATCTCCCAATTTTTCATACCTGAGGGGCAAAGTAATGAGCTCCTCCCTAATAGTGATGCGAGTATTCCTATGCAACGACTTATGTAAATCCAGCAGTACCCGAATCCTCAGACACCTTCCCCACGCGATAGCACCCTCCGGGCAGTCTAACTCGTTCACATCACCGAACCTTTCCCCGAGACGGAAAGCAATCTGCCTCGTCATTGCATAGATAGGCAGTCCATGCACCTGAATCCACAAAGGAATATTATTGATGAACAGATCCTTAGGTTGTCCATCGCCCCTCAGTTTGGACACCACGAGCATAGGTCCATTCACGAACTACGATTGTCTGTAAAAGACCTTGCTGCAGTCAATCTCCTTCTCAAACTCGAACATAATATAACCTTCACCCATCGGGGAGATTTTGACCATCCCTTCCAACCTCCAGATTTTCTTCAGCGTAGCTAGCGTTTCCTTCATACTGGTGGGCTTGCGAATAGTGAAGCGTCCCAACAGAGCATTGCGAGAGAAGATAAGTTCCCCTTCAGACACTTTCATCGGTACCTCCTCCGTTTCAGTAAGGCTAACTCTCCTTAGTGGCTCATTGAGTTTTTCAGCCATGGCTAGAACACAGATGGAAATCAAGACAAAGTGGAATGGGAGTTTTTTGACGAGGCTCCCAAAATCGAACGAATTTATAGGGCTTCCGACCGCCCTAATGGCCAATCCCAAACCAGGAATCATCACACGACACACAATACTCAAGAAGTTCAGGCCAAATGTCAAGGTGATTCCGATCAGCTAGACGTCTCCAACTAATTAGAACACTTGAATATAGAAGAAATAACTGCTCTAGGATAGTAATTCAGAAAAGTAATCAACGAGACAAACAGCACACAAGAATTTAAGTGGTTCGATCAATGTGATCTACATCCACTGGACCAGACTAGTACTTCTTTGATTGATAAAGAATGTTTACACACTCATTCACTCGGAATTGGATATTTCCTCACTTCACTCGTGAACTCACACAACTCAAAGAATACAATAACGTACTAAATCTCTCATCCCAAAAAAGGTGTCAACCTTTACAATGTACACAATCAAGAGTATATAAAGACCAAAGGTAGTTGCTGTTGTTAGGAACTGTTTTGAGTAGTTATCAACCGTTTGCAACCGCTTGTAACAACCCATGTGCTCTGTTATTGCCCAACTGAAATGGTAGTTATGCCCTCAAGTTGTTGTAACTGTAAAACTGTTAGTTAAACTAACTAACTTCGAACCAGAAGACTTGCCCATAAAGATCAGATCACTACTTAGTGTTCTGATACCCAACTCTTCTGTTCTGATGATCAAAAGCTAACTCTGCTGATAGACTTCATACTGTGCTGATCTTAACTGCACTGACCAAGTACTGTGCTGACCCAAGTAATGTGCTGACCTGGTACTGTGCTGACCCAAGTACTGTGCTGATCTGGTACTGATCTGATCTGGTACTGAGCTGATCTACTCTGCTGAAGTACTGATCTTGGTACACTCTGCTGAAGTACTGATCTTAGTCCAGTCTGCTGAAGTACTGATCTTAGTCCAGTCTGCTGAAGTACTGATCTTAATCCAGTACTGTGCTGATCTTACTGTGCTGATCCCAACTGTGCTGAACTCTAAGCATCACCTTCTCATCTGATTGAAACCCTTCAACTCATCTGATAAGACCTAAGTCATCTTATCTGATCCTATCAGCTCAGTAGTTTACTGTGCTGATTTTGAGATTATGAGATAACACTCACAATTCTCCACATTTAGCTCATAATCGAACTAATCTCCACCAAAACAAAACACCAACACTATTCTCCTCAAAGAATAGTCTCCACTACTGATCTTCTGCCACAAGAACAGTAGTCTTCTCCTCAGAGGAATTAATGCAGTCCAATAAGTCTAAGACACAAGCCAAACTTCTCTTTTGGCAATGCCTTAGTGAATGCATCAGCAGGGTTCTCCTCTGTAGCAATCTTCACTACCTGGACTACCCCCTTCTCTACAATATCTCTTACAAAGTACAGCTTCACATCTATGTGCTTAGTTCTCTCATGATACCCCTGATGCTTTGCAAGATGTATTGCACTTTGGTTATCACAGAAGACAGTCACACTTCTTTGTGATATTCCAAACTCCTTCAAGATCCCCCTAAGCCACATGCTCTCCTTTACTGCTTCAGTCAAGGCTACATATTCTGATTCTGTAGTAGATAATGCAACTACGGACTGATTTATTGACCTCCACGATATAGCTGTACCAAATAAGGTGAATACATACCCTGTCAAGGACTTTCTTGTGTCTACATTGGCTGCATAGTCGGCATCAACATATCCCACAAGTGCTTCTCCCTCATCTGATATCTTCTGAAATTTCAGACCTTTCTCAGCTGATCCTAGAACGTATCTCATGACCCACTTAACTGTCTCCCAATGACTCAAGCCTGGATCACTCATGTATCTGCTGATTACACTCATTGCATGAGTTAAATCTGGTCTACAACACACCATAGCATACATTAAACTCCCTACTGCACTGGCATAAGGAACCTTACTCATCTGAGCTCTTTCTTGGCTATTCTTGGGACACATCTGATTGGATAACTTCTGATGCTGGCCAATTGGTGTAGAAACTGACTTAGCTTGATTCATCCTGAATCTCTCTAACACCTTCCTCAGATAGGTAGGCTGACTAAGCTGAATTGCTCCCTCAACTCTACTGATCTCCATCCCAAGAATCACTTTAGCTTCACCAAGATCTTTCATCTCAAACTCCCTTTTGAGAATCTCCTTAACTTGATTGATACTGTTAATAGACTCCCCAGCTATTAACATATCATCTACATACAGCAGAAGATAGGTAATTGAACTCCCAACCCTCCTGAAGTAAACACAGCTGTCATACAAGCTTCTTGCAAAACCAGCTGAGCAAATGTACTCATCAAACCTTAAGTACCATTGTCTAGGGCTTTGTTTGAGGCCATAGAGTGATTTTCTGAGTAAGCACACTTTGTCTTCTCCATCTTCTATGTCCAACCCTTCTGGTATTTTCATGTAGATCTTCTCATCTAAGGTCCCATGAAGAAATGCTGTGGTCACATCCATCTGATGCAGCTCCAATTCATATTGAGCAACCATAGCCAACAAGATTCTGATGCTACAATGCTTTACAACAGGTGAGAAGATTTCATTAAAGTCAATACCTTCTTTCTGTGTAAATCCTTTAGCTACAAGTCTTGCCTTGTACCTAATCTTGCCACCTCTTTGAGCCTCCACCTTTTTCTTGTAGATCCACTTACACCCAACAAGTTTCTGTTCTTAGGCCTCTCAACAATCTCCCAAGTCTGGTTCTTGTTAAGAGATAACAGTTCTTCCTCCATAGCAACTAACCACTTCTCTTTGTCATGGCAGTTGATGGCTTCTGTGTAAGTTTTAGGCTCCAAAGACTCCACCTCAAGAGCTGCACATAATGCAAATGATACTATGTCAGCTTGACCATACCTCTGAGGTGGGTGGACTTCTCTTCTGGTTCTGTCCCTAGTCAGCTGATAGTCATGAAGCTCAGTATCACTATGAGTAATCTCCTCCTCATCTGGATCAATCTGATCTTCAATTAGTGTTCTGATGTCACCATGCTCCACCTCCACCTGTGTCTCATCTGGTTTGTTGTGTGCTGTACTGGAGCTTGCCTCCTCTTTCAATGGCATTCTATTCTCATCAAAAGTTACATCTCTGCTGATAATACACTTCTGCATTCCAGCTTCTAGGCACCACAATCTGTATCCTTTCACACCTGAAGGATATCCTATGAACACACATTTCAAGGCTCGAGGCTCAAGCTTATCTTGCTTGACATGGGCATATGCTGAACAACCATACACCTTCAAATTACTGTACTCAGCTGCATGGCCAGACCATAACTCTTCTGGAGTTTTAAATTGCACAGCTGAGGAAGGGCTTCTGTTTATCAAGTAGGCTGCTGTTGACACTGCTTCTCCCCAAAATACTTTAGGCAATCCAGAGCTGCTCAACATGCATCTAACTCTCTCAAGTAAAGTCTGGTTCATTCTCTCAGCTACTCCATTCTGCTGAGGTGTACCTGGTACTGTTCTATGCCTCACTATACCCTTCTCCTTGCAGAAAACATTGAACTCTTCTGATATGAACTCCAGCCCATTATCAGTTCTCAAATGCTTGAGATTCTTTCCAGAAATATTCTCCACCTCAGTGAGCCATTCCTTAAATTTTTCAAATGCTTCTGACTTGGATTTCAGGATAGTGATCCATACCTTTCTTGAGTAGTCATCTATGATAGACATGAAGTATCTCCCACCACTTCTGGTCTGATTCCTAGCTGGCCCCCATAAATCTGAATGGACATAGTCCAAAATTCCTTTGGTAGAGTGTGAACTCTTCCCAAACTTCAATCTCTTGGATTTCCCAAGAATGCAGTGCTCACACAAATCCAGCTTTGTGATCTTGTCACCACATAGCAATCCTTGCTTACATAGCTCAAGTAGGCCCTTCTCTCCTACATGACCTAATCTTCTGTGCCACAACATTGAGTTGTCTTGCACCCTTGCCACATCTGATCTGCCAATAACTGTTCCCCCCTTAAGAAAGTAGAGATCATTTCTTCTCTCACCTTTAAGAACAGTAAGCTTCCCCTTTGAAACTCTGAGCTCTCCATCTTCAGACTGGAATTTATAGCCCAATGAATCCAGCATACCAAGAGATATCAAATTTCTCTTGAGTTCAGGGACATACCTGACCCTCTTGAGAATCCTCACTACTCCATCATACATCTTCAAGTGTACTGTACCTTCACCACTGACTTTGCAAGTGTGATCATTCCCTAACAACACAGAACCTCCATTCTGATGCTTAAAATCATGAAACCACTCTCTTCTTGGAGTCATGTGGAAAGAACACCCTGAATCTAAAATCCAATCTTGCTGCTCTTTAGTGGAAGTGATGGATAGGGACTGAGCTGACTCATAGCCTTTCTGCTACCCTTTCTTGGAGACAGACTTCTTCTGACCTCCCTTGATTGCCAATCCTTCCCCACTGCTACTTTTATCTCCTTGAGATGTCTTATTATGTAACAGCTTGGACTTGACAGCCAAGATCACATCCTCCAATGTGATTGCTTCCTTTCTACCATACAAGATGGTGTCCTTTAGGATTTCAAAGGACTTAGGCAGAGCACTCAACAAGATCAGAGCCTTATCCTCTTCCTCTAACTTGACATCCAAATTCTCCAGATCATCAAGAATCTTGTTGAACTCATCTAGCTGCTCCGTAATGGGTTTGTCATCTCCCATTCTAAAGGCATACAGCTTCTGCTTCGAATAGAGTCGGTTAGCAAGAGTTTTCACCATATATAGCTTCTCAAGCTTATCCCAAACCTCATTCGCTGACTTCTCTTTAGCAACCTCCCTCAAGACCTTATCTCCAAGGCAGAGTAGGATCGTGCTTCGAGCTTTCCTGAGCAACTTGCTCCTTTCAGCCGCAGCTGTTGTAGATTCTTCTGCAATCTCTTCGGATTCTTCGAGGGCCTCGAATAATCCTTGCTGTTCAAGGAGGGCCTGCATCTTGACCTTCCACAGCCCAAAATCTCCAGTGCCTGTAAACTTCTCTATGTTGTACTTGGTAGAATTCCCCATCTTTAGATCTGCAGCTACTTCGGTTTCCCACAGACGGCGCCAATTGTCAAGGTGATTCCGATCAGCTAGACGTCTCCAACTAATTAGAACACTTGAATATAGAAGAAATAACTGCTCTAGGATAGTAATTCAGAAAAGTAATCAACGAGACAAACAACACACAAGAATTTAAGTGGTTCGATCAATGTGATCTACATCCACTGGACCAGACTAGTACTTCTTTGATTGATAAAGAATGTTTACACACTCATTCACTCGGAATTGGATATTTCCTCACTTCACTCGTGAACTCACACAACTCAAAGAATACAATAACGTACTAAATCTCTCATCCCAAAAAAGGTGTCAACCTTTACAATGTACACAATCAAGAGTATATAAAGACCAAAGGTAGTTGCTGCTGTTAGGAACTGTTTTGAGTAGTTATCAACCGTTTGCAACCGCTTGTAACAACCCATGTGCTCTGTTATTGCCCAACTGAAATGGTAGTTATGCCCTCAAGTTGTTGTAACTGTAAAACTGTTAGTTAAACTAACTAACTTCGAACCAGAAGACTTGCCCATAAAGATCAGATCACTACTTAGTGTTCTGATACCCAACTCTTCTGTTCTGATGATCAAAAGCTAACTCTGCTGATAGACTTCATACTGTGCTGATCTTAACTACACTGACCAAGTACTGTGCTGACCCAAGTAATGTGCTGACCTGGTACTGTGCTGACCCAAGTACTGTGCTGATCTGGTACTGAGCTGATCTACTCTGCTGAAGTACTGATCTTGGTACACTCTGCTGAAGTACTGATCTTAGTCCAGTCTGCTGAAGTACTGATCTTAGTCCAGTCTGCTGAAGTACTGATCTTAATCCAGTACTGTGCTGATCTTACTGTGCTGATCCCAACTGTGCTGAACTCTAAGCATCACCTTCTCATCTGATTGAAACCCTTCAACTCATCTGATAAGGCCTAAGTCATCTTATCTGATCCTATCAGCTCAGTAGTTTACTGTGCTGATTTTGAGATTATGAGATAACACTCACACCAAAGATTGTGAAGAAGGCGAAATGCCTCATCGAGACAGTAAAAAAGACAGAAAAAGTGTAGGGAAAATCACACTCAATTTTGGGGGAAAGAAAACAACCCTCTTGATTGGTCCGACAGAATTAAAATCCATACGTCAACATGCTCGGAGGAGATATAGGGATTAAAGGTGATGATTGAAGATTTGGGGGAGACGCAAAACCCTATCTGGAAGAACTTTGCGATCTTGGAAATCGCACCTACACCGTGTGAATCGCCTCATCTTAGCGCGTGCACCTCACATCCTTTTAATCTATTTATACTTATTTGATCCTTCACTTTAATTGATCTGGATCCTTTCTTTGTGTTCTCAAAAAAAAAAAAAAAGTAGAGCTAGATTGATCACTAACAGTGAAGAACACCTACCTATAAACAAGCTCTCAAGATTTGAACTAAATCAAAACCATCATATTTTTCCACTGCTAATTAATCTATAGTAAAACCTAATAAAATCATGTGAGGATATAATTGTAAAAAACACATGAATTTTGTACGATACCATGTTGCAACCATATATTTTAGAAATATTAATTGAGTATTGATAGAAGTTTAATAGAGTTTAGAGAAAGAACTTGAAACTTAGCAATTTACTATTGATAAAATTGCACAGAACCTGTTCCACAACAATTTTCCACTTTCTCAATTTGTAGTTTCTCAAGGTATAGAAGATCTACACAATCCACTCATGAGGTACAACGTACATTAATATAATCCTTGTAACACAAAAATGGATTAGATGAAACTAAAATGTATTATGACAAATTGTCATAATTTGATTGCAGAATGTCGTGAATCAACAACCTTGAGCTTCTTCATAAAGATAAATAAGAAGTTTAACAACAAAAACTTGATTTAAAATCAGAATTTGGAGTGTGAAGAATAGAGCGCTCAAATTTGACAACAACATCCATTTAAATTTAAATAACTAAACATATTTAATTATAAAATTATATGAATATTTAGGGTTGACAGGCTGGATCATCTTTTTCGGATCGGACCGTGTTGCCTTTTCGGGCTGGACCAGGCTGGCCCAAACAGACCCGTCGAGATTTGGGCGGGTTGTGGGCATCGAGTCAAAATGACCCGTTTTTTTATAATTAAAAAATAAAATAAATAAATGTTACTTCTAATTAAAAAAAAACGTAAATTGAAAAAATAAATATTTAAAGGACTTAAGCTGAATTAGATTTAAATTACGAGACGTAAATAACATTATTCACTTATAAATTTTGGGATTTTTATAAGAAATATTACAATGAAATTTTTGTAATTTTATATACTCCGTATTTATTTAAAAATGT
Source organism: Galeopsis tetrahit (assembly GCA_963675135.1). NCBI lineage: Eukaryota > Viridiplantae > Streptophyta > Magnoliopsida > Lamiales > Lamiaceae > Galeopsis > Galeopsis tetrahit. Next base: position 64,592,291 of record OY776120.1, on the reverse strand, counting down.
AATTATTTTATTACATAACAAAACTAGACCATACTATGACGAAGGTGAACAACGTGTCACCTTTTAATTGATTTTTTTTTTTTTCAACACGAGAGAAAAATTTAAAATTATATAAATGATGCTTTTATTTGGTGTTGATGATTGATTTGTCTCATGTGCACAAAATGTTAGTCAAACCAATTATTGAATGGAATAACCAATTAATTAAAGATCCGTTGCTTTGAAGGGGGGGGGGGGGCACTGCAGAGGCAGAGGGCTTAGATGACGGAGATGTTCCGGGTCGGGTGGAGATCGACCCGGGTGAGGGCAAAGGTGTAAATACGAGAGAGGCAGGGAGCGTGCAACGCCCGTGACGCGTACATAAGAGCAAGAAAAAATGAAATAGAAAAAACAATTCCTATCTATTATAAATAAAAATTATCTCTCTCTCTCCCCTTTCTCTCTCTCTCTCTGCCCTGCTCAAGTTTTTTGCTCGTCTACTACTCAACTCTCACTTACATACACGATTTACTCACCACTCAAAGCTCTTCTCTATACAATTACCCGCCAAAAGGTTCTTTTTTAAGTTTTTTAACGATTCATAATTTCATTTTCCCCCTCTCTCTCGCACCCTAGGGTTTGTTTTCCCTCTCCCCTTATCTCCCCCTCAATGGCTCTCTCTCTTCTATGCAGGTTTTTGCCGATTTCGATCCCTGTACGACGTCGTCCATGCAGATTTCCCCCTGATTGGCCTTTTCCCGATGGATTCTGCACTTAATTTTGTTGAACCCTCCGAGAAGAGGCCAGCGGCCGAGGGTTTGGAGGGCGCGCCGCCGAAGAAGAGTAGAGGTTTGGCTGGGGATGTCAAGGAGGTGGCGGAGATGGTCCTGGTGTTGGCTGCCATGGGCAAAATGAGGGGAGGGAAGGGCCCCACTGATGTTGAGAAGGAATTGATGTTCGAGGCGCGGAACAGGTTGACCAAGGTTTGCGAGGGTTTTGCACCCAAGGATGTCTTCCCCAGGGATGCTTTTGGGGGTGTCATTGAGGATTTGGGCCTTAATAAATTGAAGGAGCAGAGGCTAGGGTTTCGCACTCCTAAAATGTCCATAGCTGAGAAGTTATTGATTTCCAAAAGAAAGGTTTGTTATTTGATTTTTGAGGTTTTGTCCTGTTATTTAATTACACTCCTAAATATTTTTGACTGATGAAAATTGAGTTCAATGTGTCTGTCAGTCTTGAGGATGTTGATTGGTATATGAATTTGGAGTTATCTGAGCATCTTGATTGCACAGAATTTGCCTATGCACCAGCCACATTTACTTGTATCAGTATATGTGATGATAAATGCCTCACTACTTTTCATCTCCTTTTCGGTGAAAGCCTTGCAATGCCTGATTTATAGTGTCTTTAATGTGCCTGGGAATTTGCTTGTGTGTGCTGTGTTCCCATACCATTAAGTTAGAGTTTCTTGCTTGAAAGGTCTGGGCTATAGTCAAGCAAATGTGATGAATCAGAATCATTAGATCTGTGCAAAAGGAAATATATATACCCCTGACATCATCATCATCATGCCTTGTCCCCCCTTATGCTACTGTTGCAAACTGAGTTTCCGGCCTCCGCCACGTGTAATGTAAGAAAATTGTCGTATATACTGCAGAAAGTGTTGGTTGTGGATTTTCTGAATCTAATTATGTCTGAGTTCGGTAAAGGAAGATATTAAAGGCTAACCTTTCGAATTGAATAACTATATTAAGTGTCTTCAGCTTATGATTTAGAAATATTATATTAGTATTTATGATGAATGCTCATCCGCTTTCTTGTTTTTCACTTGAAATTATATTGAACACACATGCCATTAGAAGCGAGAAGTTTCTATTTGGAGTTTAGGGTTGTTTGTTACTTTCACAGATGGTATTTTATCAAAATATTACATAACTGAAAACTTATGATAACTTGTAGAGATGTGATTAAATCAAGTGTAGGAGACTTGAAGGAGTTGAGTATTAGTGAGTTGGTGCCTGGAATGAAGGTCCTAGAGCCTAGAGGCCTTCTTTTAGTAAACTCAAAAGTAAGAAATGGGGAAGATCCAGTTTGATCGACCTCTCAAACACCAATAAATGAAAAAAACTAACTTAATAATAATGAAGGATGGTCATATAATGATCTGAAAACTGATGATAACTCTTGGAGATGATTATATTAAGTGTAGGAGATTAGAAGGGCGTCAAATATCAGGGAAAAAACCCTAGTTATACATATTGAATGATGGTCTTGTAAAAATCTGGCTCCAACCTGGTTTTTGGTCGATTAAAGGTGAGATACAATTTCTAAATCCAGGATATTTTGATTTAAGAAATTATGCAAATCTTGGTTTAGGCCATACTTGACTAGTTTTTGAAGAAATTTAGGGGAAAACTCTGATATCATGCATTGGAAGTGTAATGTATTATTGAAACATGAATGTATTTCGATGTGTTATGGGAAAAAGAATTGGGAAGAATAGAGGTGTCCATCAGTTGCACTTTTTTTTAAATCTTGTTTTAGTTTTTATTTTTATTTTCAATTTTAGGACGATTTCTTTCCAAAAAGAACATTAGTAAATTGGCAGTTTGAACCAGCAGTTGTGGTTATGTTCTTGAACAGCCAGTCTATGATCAATGGACACTTGATCTCAGCCATCCAAATTTTTAAACAAAAAGTAAAAAAAGGAGAAGCCAGTAGTTAGAAACAGCCAGTTATCGTTTTCTAAAATCCCTAACTGAAATCAACCTTAAAATACACGATTTCGGTTATGGTCTCAACTTTCAAGCAAAAACTGTTGGCCGCGGTTCCTGGCATTTCAGGTTCTGGTTTTGGAACTGGATGGGATCTTTTAGGAAAGGAAGTATTTTGAAGATGTAACCCCAAGGAGTTGGCCTAGTGGTGTAGGCTTGGGACTTAGGAGTATGCTCCTCTCTAGGTCTCAGGTTCGAAACCCCTAAGGTGCAAACAATTTCTATGGGGCCTTGTCCATACAGAGCGCAAAGCTCTGACTTTAAATGGTGCCCCCGCAAGTGGGCGGTGGGATTGGTTCCCTCGGATTAGTGGGTCCTTGAACCGGATACCGTGGCATAAAAAAAAAAGTATTTTGAAGATGTATACAAACATAAATGTAGATTCTTTAGTAAAGTAATTTTTCTTGGTCTTATAAAGACTTTTTTAATAGAGATTTGGCAATTGTAATTTGAGAAATCTGAATTTCGGTCAACCTGGTGTAACAAAATTTCAAGAAGGGATTTAATTGGTAAAAATTAAATGGACGATCTAAAGATATGTTAAAGATGCTCACATATTGAATTTAGTTTTATTGATGGTACATTGATACTAAAAATATAATCCCTTTGTTTGCATGTCCATTCATGATGTATACTTTGGTTTTGTTTGCGAAGGACTATTGTTTGCTTTCCTACTTTTTCCTAGTTCATGAACAAGGTTTAATGTATGAATATTCCTTTCCTTAAAGCTTAGACCGTTGATTATTTTATTCTGCAGCGTTTAGAGTTTTTTTTTTTTTTGTGAGTTAAGGCATTTCACCTTATCCATTACAAACCAAAAGGCCGACCTTTACGTGCATCTGCATTTAGACCCTATTTTCTACAGCCATTTTTACTCTTGTTATTCTTTGTGTGTTTTTTCAGCAATTTCAGAAATTTCACATTAATAACTTAATTGCTTTCTTGTTCTCAGGCATTTTTTTTCCTGATAATTTTCGGACCATGGACTCTATAAGCATGCTAGTCATTATCCTGTCCCATTCATATGGTTAAGTTATAATACATATTTATATTATGAAGGTAATGTGAATAAATCTGTGTGCACCATCGACGTTATTAACAATGCTTCATTAGAGCAAGTTAGAAGTTCATATTTCCCCTTTTAACTAATGATTATTTTTCACATTAAGATAGTTTCCCAAGATTCTAGGCTATTGAACTTTTTTAATATGAACTGTAGATTTTGGTGATCTGAACTCTGAACCATCCTCATTTGGTTCCCTGTCGTTCTTTTGGCAATTCTGATAGAAGAGGTTAGAAGTTAAAGCATGTGAAAGATTTAATTTAGGGTTTTAGACACGTCTTAAGATTCTTATTATGAAGTGGGACTAACATAATAAAATTGTACATTTTTGGAGTGGCAGGCAAATGGGTTTTTATTCTTGTTGAAACATGGTCCACATGTTTCCATAATTAGCATGCATGTTCAGCATGCTTTGAATCTTGTATAAGGTTTCCTGGTTTAAGTGTTTGCGTCAGCTGTCATGTCAATGCTAGTCTTTTGTGTGCTTGTCTGCAATAGTTTGATCTCTTGTATGCTTTAAATAGACTGGTCAGTCTATTAGTAGTACTAGAGAGTTTGTTTCCTTGAAGCTTTCTTTACATATTTAAGTTGCCTTTAATTTAAGGTAAGAATTTAGTTTTTGTTGACCTTAAGTTATCTGGAACATATGTCTTATGCTGGTGATTATTTTTTTCTCCCATGTTAGATGGAAAAAGCTGAAGTTTTTTCTCTGCCATCTACTCCACAATCATCTCGTTTGCATCCAAGCTCTGGCGCAGCTGTAGAAAGTCGTAATGCATTGCATTCAGTTCGAACGTCTCAGCCAGATAAATCAAGCAACATGCCAATAACTTCTGGAAGCTTCCAATCAGCTTCACCATTATCCCATAGTACTGCAGTAAATTCTACATCTTTACCATATCAGCTTCCTATCAGCGAGATAAGACCAATAGTTTCCAACACAGTGTCCTCTAGCCATTTGAGTTCAGCAGCATCCCCAAGAGTCGAGTGGCATCACCTCAGATCAGATGGAAGACCTAATGGTTCTTCACACCCTTCGCAAGTCCATGGTAAAACATATAGTTGTAGTTGGATTATGCCCTTCATTATTTATGAAGATCCCCAGATTAAGATCTATGCTTATTACATGGTTCTTATGGTGCTTCTGATGGCTAATATTTCAATAGAAGCCCATGTTTTTCTAGCTAACATCTGTCCTTTTAAATGGAAATTTCAAATTGACTGTAGATATTTACTATGTAATCTAATAAGTTAACTGACCTGCTTGAATACTCTTCCATGCTGCATGTGCAAATTTGCTCTTACCATGTTATCACCATTTTATTCATCTCCACATCTTGTAATTTGATATTCAAATCTCACACTATCCCACTTTGCAGCAAATTACTCTGCTAACTCAACTGCGAGGACTCCAACTTGGTCAGTGCAATCTCAGCCTGCTTTAATATCCAAGACTGGATCAGATAATAAGGTAGCTATGAATATGTCCGTAAAGGTTGATAGAGCTGCTGGTGTAAATTCTAGTGTGGCCCCTCACACATCTAGGACAGTTGTTTCTCAGACGATAGGAGGACCACCCTCACAAGGCGCTAACCATGTTCAGCCTTTGGGAAATGCACATGCTGAAATTAGTAAAACTGTGCAGAAATTATTGCGTCCACGAGTTTCTGAGCGGCCTACTTGGACTTCACCTTCTAGGGACTATATGAATAAGGCTTTGACTTGCCACATATGCATGTTGATGGTGATGGAGATAGATAGTATACTCATTTGCGATGCTTGTGAAAAAGGATATCACCTGAAATGCCTCCAGACTACTAATCAAAAGGGAGTTCCAAGAGGGGAGTGGCATTGTGGAAAGTGTTTGTCTTTTACCAATGGTAAACCTTTGCCTCCTAAATATGGCCGTGTCATGAGAAACATCAATACACCAAAAACGCCTTCCAATTTAGCTGCTAGTCCATCCGCTTCAAGTAAAACAACAATTGGTGCTTTGGATGAGAAGGCTGCCCAATCGAAAGCAGTAGCCAATGGGATCACTGTAGTGGAAAACAGTCCTAGTGTAGCTGTAGGCAATAACTATAGTCAGCAGACATCTGTGCCAGAGAGAAAAGTAAGTACAGTGATGCAGGAGAATAATAGTGCCTTGAGTAGTAATAAGATGAATGATAAAGTATCTTCTGGGACTGAAACCTCCAGTTCCCCTGCTGAAAAAACAGGTGTCAATAAAGTTGCTGAATTGAAACCAAATTCTTCTACAGAACCTTTGATGGTCCTTAGTTCATCTGATAAGTTACCGGGAGCTGTCAATGCTGTCGAAGCAAATGCATCAAAGCAACCTCTAGAAAATCACTCAGTGGTGAGGGATTCGAAAGAAACTTGTAGTGATGAGTGTTCTAACATTTCAAATCAATTAAAGGAACAAGAAATTGTACGTGATAATGATTCAGTGGTTGCTGCAAGTGCTGGGACCATTAACCAGGGTAGGTCGTCTTCAGATGGTTTACATGCCGTCAACTGGGTCGGTGGCCCAGTTCAGACTTTGGATGGGAAAGTCTATTATGCATCTTGCTGCATCAATGGACATCTGTATAAAGCAACAGATCATGTTCTTGTTCGTTTTGACAATGGCAAACTTATACCTTCAAAGCTACTGGTGAGCAATATTTTATTTGTTAGTTTTGATGAATCAGTTCCAATGTATTCTTTTGGTTACATGTCCAAATGTCTATATTTAGTGTTAAATTGGGTACAATAAGGCAAGTTTTCTTGTTTATATTTATTTTAATAAATTTTTAGGAATATTATACATGTTTGTCTGGTGTTAATTTGGTGTATTGGACGGTTGACTTTGCTAAACTCTACTAGGTATTTGAAAGTCCAAACAGCTAAGTGAATTGTCTATGAATGAATCTGGTGAATGAATCTGGTTTATTATTTGATATGGAGCCCTCCAGCTGCTCGTACAATTCTAGAGTATTATGACAGTTAAAAACATTAATGACCTTAAAAATCTTATGCAAAGAAGCTAGAACATGAAATCTTTAATCATTCATATGGACTTTCATTTCCACAATTCGCATCGATCATTGCATGTGAAATTTTACACACTGACAGCAAAGATGGTATTGCTTCACCGGCATTGCTTGTTCAATTAGTTTTAGAGCACCTTCATGGAATGAAGATTTTACGGGCTTTGCTTGCTCCCTGCATTTAATGTTTTTGCATGAATTCAGAAGTATGCAACATGATTCTTGATCTCCAACTTCTATAAATCTGTCTTTATTTTCAAGTTTTTGCCATTGCGTGCTATCACAACCATCAGTATGAGCATGACCAGTCATTGTGTGCCATTTTGATATTTTCACCATGATTTATTTGTCGTTGACTTGATATATACTTGACCTTGAGCTGACTTGTATGTTTAGCTGTATGAACTGCTGCATTGAGCAGCTTAGATTGATTTACATTTGCTCCTGGAGCTACACCCGTTATTTCCTAGTCTGAGGAAACAAATATGCTATCTAGCCATGTGCCAGTTTTCTTGCATTAAATATATTGCTTCTATTTTTGCAGGCTATGTGGGAGGATACAAGTACTACGATGAAGTGGGTAATGGCAAATCAATGTTACTTTCCTGGCGATTTGCCTGAAGCTGTTGGCCGTCCGTGTGGCCTAGAAAGCAGTGAGGTGAAGTTCTGTTTAATTTGACTACATTTTCCTTGACAAAAAAGATTTGATAGGACTTCAGAAAAAAAGTGATTTCTTATAAAGGTGTGTTCTAATATGTATTCAAATTTAGAAATTAATGATTTGTTTGTTGAGAATTTCCAGGTATATGAGTCTAATTGTGGTAGAGCAATGATGGCGGGGTTAATAGAAAGCCCATGTGAAGTCCTTCCTCCTTGGAGATTTGCAGAAGAAACTGATAAGAGAATCCATTCAGGGAATCAAAGTAGTGATAATTTGCCTCCATTATATCTGTGCAGGTGAGTTTATTGCATTGCACCTCAGATACAGTTTTTCCAATATGATAAACATTTTTCTGGTGATGTTTCTTTTTCTTAAAATACTAGACAGTAATAATTATATTTTGTCAATTAATTAGGGTGATGTTAGATGACATGCATATACTTTCGGCATTGTTATCTGTAATATGTTACAATGTGTGACTTGTCTGGTGAATTTACACTAGTAGCAGTGTGATGAGTATTTTGACCATTTGGCAGATGGATTTACGATGAAGCAAAAGGACTATTCCGGGATATTTCCTGTTAAGTAAAGACACGGACATATTAGGTAAGGCTGGTGGTGAAGCCATTCGGAAATGTGATGCTATAAATATGGTTGTCATTTTAATATAAGCTTAGTTTGTAGCAGGTGGTTGGTGTCGAGTTTCTTCACCAGTTTTGTGTAGAATGAATGAATGAATGAATGAATGTTGTAGCTCTAATTGTAGCCTCTAGGCTGTATCATTTCATTGACAGGTGGACCAACTTTCATCCTCCCCATTTTCTTTTAAATTGAACACTCCAGTCGAGTCCAGTCCAGTGCGAACTACTTTACTTAGATTGATGGATGTAAATGCAACCAACTTCTTTTCTTTTATTCCTGATTAATTTTTAATAACTACATTTACTTAGATTGGTGGATGTAAACCTGACCTACTCCTTTTCTTCTGCTCCTAATTATTTAAATTAGCCTAGCTTTCACTTTTTTTCCATTCTAATATACCCACCCTGTTCCAATGTTTATACTTTTCATGTAAATTTATTAATCTTTTTTCAAGTTTGTTCTTGAAATCATTTAAATACTTTAATTACTGTGTTTTTATTTAATAAGATAGATGTATTGTGAGAAATTAATTTCTTTTTAAAAATATATGTGTGTTGATTTTAAATTGACATAGAAGTGAATATGTGTTTTGAACAAGGTACAGACTGTTTGGGTTAATTAGCCGAATAATATGGACCAAAAATCTGGGTTATTAATATTGGACGGATCCAATATATACAGGCTCAAAAAATATAGATGGAACAATGGTCAAAACCCTGATTCTAATTATGTACCCTAGCTACTAACTTACGCGGTAGGTATGGGAGTTAGGGGTGGACATTCAGATGGTTTGGTTTGGTTCGATTTTGAGCTTTTTTCAATCGAATTAAAATAATCGAAATTTTAAAAAATAAAACCGAAATTTGTTAGAGCCGAATGGAACCAAACCAAATTAAAGTTAAAGTTTGGTTGGTTTAGTTTGAACCGAAATTCTTGCATAAAATATTATTTTTCAACAATTAAATATTTTTCAAGGATTTTTTAAAATTACAAACTATATCACAAAAATTAATGATTTTGTTACATTTTCCACAATGAAATCCATTTTTAAGGAGACAATTATTTTTTAGTGGGGCAAGAAGACTACAAATGCCGAATTGAAAATTAATAAAGTAGCATACTTTAAGTAGTGTTTCTTTCTGTAAAATTTAATAAAGTAGCATACTTTAAGTAGTGTTTCTTTCTGTAAATGTATTGTTAAATGTGTAATTTATTAATTAAATAAGTATTTTTTTAATTTATATAAAGACTTGGTTCGGTTTGATTTATTCGTTTTTATAAAATATAAATCGAATCGAACCGAAAAACGAAATTTTAAAAAATATTTCAACCAAAAAACTGAATAAATCGAACTAAATAAATTAAAAATCGTCGGTTTGATTCGAAAATTTAATTTTTTTCGATTTTATGGCCACCCCTCATGGGAGTGAGTAGCGTAAGATGAAACTCTGGAGTGGATCCACACTATTATTTAAGTAATTACTCTTCCATAATATATTGATAGAATCTCCATTCTTACTTGAAAGTATTGACGCCTGTTTGTGAATGTTTAATATATTGAGTGAATAATTTTTTTGAGCTCTAATTTTCTTCAACGCCTAGCCAGATTTCGGTCGCGTAGGCGGCGTCCAGTGGATCTACTGAGGAAATATGCCCGATTAGCAAAAATTCTGGCGTTTTATCGCCGCCTAGGCGCCAATTTATGCATCAATGTTTTTGAATATTTTGCAATTCTGGCATTTAAATTGTTACAATTATATTACATGCTTCTTTTTTTCGGCAAATTTTGCTTGTGCGGCGTATAAATTTAGAATCTTTAAACTTACGTTCATATTAAGAAAATTAATGACTTTTTACTATACCTCTAGTTAGTTGTTCTAGAATTTTACACTATACATTAAAAATTATCACTATCTAAGTTATTATAAATTAATTTGAGGATTATTTAAAAAAAGTGTAATTAATTTACATTGAAAAGTGTAAAACACTATATGATTTGAAAAAAAAAAAAAACTAAATGTCAAAACATAATACATTTGAATAGGAGGGAATATCAAAAATAATTTTGAAACTATATTTTTGCAATAAAAAAGAATATATACCTAGCCCATTAAATTATTACTCCTTTCATCTCAAGCTAAGTGATCTATTTTCCTCCCTCCATCCCACATGAATTTTCACACTTTCTATAAATGGATGTTCCGTACCAATTTGCACATCTCATAAAAAAAAATATCTTCATAACCCACACCTTCAAAATATACTCTTATTTACCCATATGCCATTATTTTTCCACACTCAATCTACTTTTTACTTTACTTTATTCATAAAATTTTACAAAACTACTCCTCACCTCAAAACATCACTCATTACACTTTTTTTTTACACATTTCTTAAACTGTGTGTAATCCTAGGTGTGCAAATTCCTATGAAACGGAGGGAGTACCATTTAGGACATTTTATACTAAGTTATCATTTTTTTGTCAATATTCAACTCTCTCTGTCTCCCTTTTTTTACTTCATATTTTTCACTACTTTTTCTTTTTTCTATCTTTACCCAAAGAGTTGCACTCTTGTGTACCAGTTACATGTATGTAACTACTATATCCAATCCAATATATGTAACTACTATATCCAATCAAATAACCCATTACAAATAAGACATGACCCATTTACTATATCTAATCCAATAACACATGACCCATTAAATTTTTTATCATGGGCCTTTATTTTACTTTAATTAATTTTTTTAAAATTTTATCATTAAAAACTAATACTCCATTAATTTTTTAAAATTTTATTTTTTTTATTTTACTCAATTGATATTTATATTTATCTTTTTAATATTATTTTTTAAATTTATTTTTCTTCCTGTTTATCATTTGTGTTTCAAATGATAATTTTTTTAACGTAATTTCTTTTTATGTCATAAATAATTATTCTAAAATTTTAAAATCTAATAAGAAAATTTTAAAAATAATATTAATTGTTTTTTTAAGTATTAAATAGTATAATAATAATTTGTTTTAAAAAATAAAACTCTCACCTCTCTTAGGCAAGTGTTCAATTTTATTGGTACTATTTTACTTTAATTAATTGGTGTATAATTTTCACCTTATACTTTCAAAATTTTACTTCATTCCTTACAAATTTAACTTCGTTTTACATTGTTTAATTATTTTTTTCATTTGAACTTTCATTTTTTAATCACTTTATTTTAATTTTTTATGAATATAATTTTTAGTTTATAAGTGTTATGATAACCGTTGATAAGTATTATGATATATTATTAGTTAATATGCAGTACTGTACATATTAGTTCATATACAATATAATATTAGTTTATATTGGTATATGTTTTAATTTTTTCGAGTTTCGAGTTCATATACTTTATGGTAATAGTTCAAATATAGTATATTATTAGTTTACATATTGTATAGTATTAGTTCATATATTAAATACTCCGTAATATTTTTATACCCACATTAATCTCTAGTACTATACAATATATTAACTAGTACTATACCATAGGCGTACTAATACTATATCGTATTTAAACTAATATTTATATTTAACAAAAAATACAGTATATAACTTAACACATTTATAATTCCAGGCATACCATGCAAATTAATACATCAATATTAAAAAAATGATATTAACTAATTAATAATAAGAACAAAAGTGAGAATGAATCACACTGAACACACAATTCAATTAATAGATACGATCACACTCAATAAACATATGAATGCATCAACATGACGATGACCCAAAAGAAAATAATAAAGCTGATGCAATATTATGCTAGTTTTTTCCCCCAATTCTCAACTCATTTAAGTTTCTAAATATAAATTTTATTTTTCAATTAGATTATATTATTAATTAGTTTTAAAAAATAATCTACAACCTTAAAAAACTTGTAACAAACCAGATATCATTTTAGAAATAATGAAAACATAACAAAATAATCTTAGTTATTATAAATCAGATTAAAACTAGAAAGCGAGCATGTCATATTCATACATTTATACCCAAATTAGAAAAAAATTGAATTTTTTTAGCTTAGTTTTTTTTTTTCGATTTTTTTTGTATTTTATTTCTAAATTTTGGTCATTTTTTGAAAAAAAAAACTGGAAGTTTTATTTCATAATTTTATTTTTGAGTTTCATATTTTTTTAATATTCGTTATGTTTTTATATTTATTTTTTAAAAGTTAAAAAGATAGAATAATATTTGACTTCGTGGTTATTCATTGGTGAATTGATAGTCGGTGTATAATTATAATTTTAATGAGTTGTATTTTAATTTAATTGATTAAATGGTAATATAGTATTTTACATGTATTTTTCTTTTAAAAAATTTGGGGGTGAAATTAATAAAAAAGAAGGTAAAAAACTAATAACCCATGTAAAAAATTGGATTTAGTTACATGTATGTAACTTGTACACATAAGTGCCTAAAAGAAGGGAGTGTTTAAAAAAAAAGGGAGTGTGAATTTATTAAAAAAGGAGGGTAAATAGCCAATTACATACATGTAACTGGTACACATAAGTAATTGCCTTACCCAAATAATCCACTATTTATTTAATATTATTATTTCTTAAAAAATATTATTTAAAAATAACAGATGGAACTTGGAATTTAGCGTGGAGGCCCAACTTAAATGATAGTAAAAGGCAGACTGAGTCATAATTTAGAAGGGGTGGGACTATTTACACCTCCATTTCGGTTTAGAACACTCCCCCTATGAATTTAATAATAAAATAGTGAGGTGAAAAACCAAAAATACCCTTTAAGTCAAATTAAACTACTAAATGCACCCCCTCACCTTTAAACTCTAAAACCTAAGTTTTATCCATCATTCTCCCCCTCCCCCTCCTCCTCCTCCGCCGCCGCCGCCACCACCAAACACCAAACACCAAAATTTCTCCCCAAACAAAAAAAAAATTCAACTTTTTTTTTAGATTTCGACAAACCAGTGTCGACCGTATTCACTATGGTCGACACTGGTTTGTCGAAATCTAAAAACTTTAAAAAATTTCAAATTTTATTTTTAAATTTCGACAAACAAATGTCGACCATATTCACTCCCGTCGACACTGGTTTGTCGACGAGATTGTATATGCTCGACATTTGTTGATCGAAAAAAAAAAAATTTAAAAACTCGTCGACAACTTTAGGTCGACCAAAAATACACTCGTCGACACCCTGTTGTCGACGGGGTGTATTTGAATCGACCTAAAGTGGTCGAAAGGTAAGAAAAAGAAGGAAAAAAAAACAAAAAAAAAACCTGGATTTAGCCGGGAGCGGGGGCGAGGGCCGTTGAGCGGGGGCGGCGGCGGCGGCCGATTACTGTAATTTTTTTTTTTAACAAATCGAGATGGGAGAAGGGAGGGGGAGAGCGGCAGAAGGACTACGGGGCACCAGGGAGGGAGAGAGGAGGAGAGGAGGAGGGGGGAGGGAGGGGACGGCAGCAGCGGCCGCGATATGTTCTTTGTTTTTTTTTTTTACAGTTGGGGGGTTGGGCGACTGGCTCGGCGAGGGAGGGAGGAGGAGGGGGGACGGCCGCGGCGGCCGCGCGCGGCCGCGATCTGTTTTTTTTTTTTACAGGCGGGGTGGTGGGCGACGGGCTCGGCGAGGGAGGGAGGGGGTGGCGTTGCCGACGACGGGTGGTGGAGGGACAGGTCGCCGGCGGTGGTGGTGAGGGGTGGGGGAGAAGATGAAAGAAGAAATGGAGGTGGAAGAAATGGAGGAGGAAGAAGATGGAGGATTTGGGGGAGAAAGTAGGGTTTAGGGGAGGGTGTGAGTAGTAATTGGAATTGTATAAGAGAAGGGCATTTATGACAATTTGAAGGGGGTGCATCTATCTTGACGAAATTATGGGAGAGTGCATCAATTGGGGGAGTTTTCTAAACCGAAATGGAGGTGTAAATAGTCAGACCCTTTAGAAGGAGAAGGGCCGTTTTTACGTTCGGCCCTGGCCTGACACATCAGTAGACTAGAATATGAAACCAATAATGATGCATTTTTAGTAATAGTAAGCCTATGAAAATGGAATTAGAATGTCGGGAAACACTATGATTTCTATTTTTATAACACTTCAACAACTAGATCAAAATGTGTTATAATTTTATTTGGTGATTTGAATTGTACTACACTTCAACTACATCCAACAACTTCAATCCCTCCCTAATATCTCTCTAAATTCATGTCACATTTCACACTTTTAAATTAGCCCTAAAGAGTCGGTATTCTATAATGTCATGTGTAGGCTTCATCTTAGACACTAATCTAACGCCCAATTATTGTTTTTTTTTTAATGATTAATTGAACGAGTAATTTAAAAACATTGCACGAAATTCTCGTTTGAAAAGAGCACTTTAGTGTGAGATTGTTTGTGAGATTGTTTCATATTGAGAATGGAGATCCGGGCGTCATGGTGGACAAATAGTACACTTGTTTTTCTCTTTCTCACAATGAGGGAACAACAATTTTGTAGTAATTCGTTTTGGATTGAAGATCTCGAGTTTGAGTCTGTACATATATATTGATATTGTAAACTGTAAACCCTAAAAAAAATTCAACATTAATTATAGTATCATTTACTTTCCCAAAAAATAATACTCCCTCTGTCCCACAGGAATTTGCACACTTTTCATATATGGATGTCCCATACCAATTTGCACACTTCATAAAAGGAAATATCTTAACAATCCTCACCCTTGAAATATACTCATATTTACCCATATGCCATTACTTTTCTACACTCAATCTACTTTTTACTTTACTTTATTCATAAAAGTTTACAAAACTACCCTTCAAAACATCAATCATTACACTCTTTCTTACACATTTCTTAAAATGTGTGCCGGTCAAAGGGTGTAAGTTCCTCCGGGACGGAGGGAGTATTACTAAAGCACAAAATTAAACAAAAATCAGATTTGACTATTTGAGTTGAGAATGATGTTGTTGTCATTTAGCCATTATAATCTGAGTTTGGCTTTGAATTCAGCACTGGATGTAATAGCTACGTATGCTGTACTCATTCACTGACTCTGCCCAGCTGCTCAATCTACGCAATATTGTTTTTATTTTTAAAAATAGAGTGCAGCATTTACACAAAAGAAGGGAGAACATGCAACCTATGAAACCTAGCCTAGCTATATAAATATAAATTAATAAATAATTTTTTTTAATTTTTTCTCTTGGTTTCATTTGAACCTTATAGTTGCATATTCATGATGTTATGAATTTTGCCTCATAAATCCACAACACAAACTAAAATTACTTGAATAATAAGGGATATGTGTTCCTTGTTTCGCCTGCATACTCTCTCATAAAAACATTGGGAACGAGGGCCACAATTATATATAATCATTATCTAATTTATGGATACAGATCAGCTACACCTATATATATATATAAGTTTTTTTTATAGGGTTACAAGATAATATACAAAGATGTGCAGAATTTAAAATACCTCGAATTAAAATTTGAGGTGCTATCCTATTTTAATCGTGAAAAAAGTGGGAAGACAAGTGTCATTTGTCCACATATACAAATCAGATCTCCATTTTTAATAAGAGACAAAACCTCACACCATACTAAAAGTATGTTTATTTTGGGATGTAATATTAGAATTTCAGATTTTAAAATCTATCCCCCATTCTATTATCTACTTTGAAATTTCAAAACTAAAATTTTAAAATCGTACTATACAAATACCTATAAAATTTATAAAAGAACTCTATAAATATCTACAAACCCTATATATATATACCTAAATCATATATAAACACCTCATACCTACCCTAAAATATTTTTGTGCTAAAAAAACTCAAAGACAGAATAAAACTATAAAAGGTAAAAACTCAAGAACTATCAAGCATAAAAACAAATTTATGGAAAGAAAGAAATCGCATCAAAAGTTGAAAATCACACCAAAAAGAAAAGAGAATGAATCGAGGCATACAATTAATTTATGGAAAATCTATATATATAGGTACATGATAATAGGCCCAGGATGGAGAGGGACAAAATGATTGTATAAATAACTACTCCCTCTATCCATGAAAAGTAGGGACATAGGGAGGGGCACGTGTTTTAAGAAAAAGGTAGATAAAGTATATAAAGTAAGGGTATTGTATGGTATTGTGGGGTCCATTGTGAATAAAGTGATTGTTTGTGAATAAAGTTGATGGCAATTTGAGTAATTAAGTGATGGTTGAAGGGTAATAGTTTAAAAAAAAGGATATGTGACTACATTTTGTGGACAAAGAATATAGGGCAAATGTGACTACTTTTCGTGGACGGAGGGAGTATAACATATACTACGACATTGACACTGTACTCCCGCCGCACACAATTTATAATTTTCCACATGCAAGAATGAAAAACCTAATTAAATCAGTGTGTTCTACGTTTCTTACGTTAATTTGTTGTGTTAATTTTCGCAAGTGTATTGAACGAGTTTCATGTATTTCTCATCAGAAAACAAAGAGTGCGAGAAGGCGCCGTCAGTGACGGACCCATAATTTTTCGGTAGGAGGGCCCGATTAACATTATTATAAAAAACAAAATATATGTACTCATTATTTTCAACAAAATTTCACATTATAAAATTGTCAATAGGTCACATTTCATTAAATTAAATTGATCGGATAAGTTGACTTTTGCTATGCTTTGGTACAAGTTAATATATACTCTCTCCGTCCCGTGATAACTTGCACATTTTAACCGATTCACTTTTAAAAACAATTGAATTTAGTGGTGTAGAGTCAAAATAAGAAAGCGTATTTTGAGTGATTTGATAAGGTGTAGGGAGGATTTAGTAGGATGTAAAATAGATTTAGTGAAATTTAGGATAAAATGTAGACCCAACATGAGTGACCATTTTAAAATAAAATGATGTTCGGATATATATTAATTTTATAGATTATTTTTATATTAGAAGTGTGCAAATAATTATAAAACAGAGTATTAATTTTAGGGTTAATTCTAAATAAATACACCACCTTTAGTCTCAGTATCAATTTAATCACGACCTTTACAATTTTTTTTTAAAACCCCAACCTTTCATTGTGTTTCAATTAGGTACACATTTTTTTTTCTCTGGTCAACAATTGATGATGTGGCTTGCCGGAGCTCGCCACATCATATTACACATATTTTTTTATTTTACCTATAAATATTACACTTTATAAAAATATAAAATTTTATAAAACTAAAAATAAAATTGTATGCGTCTCCTCCACTTCTCAAACTAGTTATCTTCTACCATTCTCAAACTAAATCAAGTTATTCTCTCCTAACCATAAAATTTTATAAAAATAAAATTTTATGCGTCTCCTTTGCTTCTCAAACTAAATCAAATTTTCTCTACCATTCTCAAACTAAATCAGGTTATTCTCCTCTAAACATAAAAATCATACAAAAAAAAAAAAAAAACTCACGCATAGAGGAAAATATTTTAGGAATTAATGTGTTTAACACTAATGATTATTGTTCGAGAACTACAGTTTATATGCTTTATGAGAGAGGAAAATATTCTAGGAATTAATGTGTTTAACACTAATGATTATTGCAACAAAAATGTTCTATTCCTTATGATTTTGATTTTTAGGATTTGAAGAGAAGAACTTGATTGATTGAGTTTGAGAGGTGAGAAGTGAGAGAGACGTGCATAACAAGAACTCTGTTCAGTTTGAGAAGCCAAGAAGACGTCGAAGATGCCGAGAGTTTTATTTTTATTTAATTTTTATGGTTAGAAGAGAATAACTTGATTTAGTTTGAGAATGGTAGAAGAAAACTTGATTTAGTTTGAGAAGCGGAGGAGACACTGCAATTTTATTTTTATTTTTATAAAATTTTATATTTTTATAAAGTGTAATTTTTATAGGGAAAAAAAAATATGTGTAATATGACGTGGCGAGCTCCGGCAAGCCACATCATCAATTGTTGACCGAAGAAAAAAAAACGTGTATCTAATTGCAACACGATGAAAGGTTCGGGTTTTAAAAAAAAATCGTAAAGGTCGTGATTAAATTGATATTGAGATAAAAGGTGGTGTATTTATTTGGAATTAACCCTTAATTTTAATATGTGTGAAATTACCAAAATACCCCTAACAAATTTACAAAATTAGTGGGGGGCCCACGGGCCCCCCGGACATCATGTAGGTCCGTTACTGCACGCCGTAGATAAGCTCAAATCTAGTAACCGACTAACAAGTATATCTAATAAATAAGCGTATCTAATAACTAAATAATGAAGGCCCAAAACAATTAAATATGGGCTGTTGTAACTTAATAACCGTGGGCCTAAGACCGGCCCATCATAATACGAATACGATTCTCAATACTCCTCCTCAAGTTGGAATGTGAAGATCTCGAACACGCAACTTGCCTCGAAGATAACAAAAACGATCAGTCCCAAACGCCTTGGTGAATATATCGGCGACCTGATTTTCGGTAGAAATGGCGCAAGGACGGAGGATGCCACTCGTAACCAATTCTCGAACAAAGTAGCAATCCATCTCTACGTGCTTTGTTCGTTCATGAAAGACGGGATTGACGACAATGTGCCGGGCTGCCTGATTGTCGCAAAAAATGGGAGTGGGGCCCAAGATGCGCACATCAAAATCCGTCAAGAGCCATCGTAGCCAAACAACTTTACACGCCGTCGTGGCCATGGCCCGGTACTCCGCCTCACCAGACGAACGTGACACTACTGATTGTTTCTTGGTGCGCCAAGAGATAGGCAAGCCAGCGATGGTGATAAGATAGCCCGTGGAGGATCGTCTCGTGAAAGGGCAACCGACCCAATCTGCGTCGCAGTGTGCGACTAAGTCGAAATTGCCCGTTGCGCTGAGAAATATCCCTTGCCCTGGGGTCTGTTTAATATACCGAAGTACGCGGTGCACGGCATCGAGGTGTGTTTGTCGCGGTCGCTGGAGAAATTGGCTGAGCTGTCCAACTGCGTTTACGATATCTGGACGGGTGACGGTGAGGTACAGCAGCCGACCCACGATTCTCCGATATCGAGTCGCATCCACGCATGGGCTGTCATCATCGAGCCGTAGCTTCAGGTTCTGTTCCATGGGAAACGAACTTGGACGTCCTCCTTGGAGCCCACTCTCTTCAAGAATGTCCAACGCATATTTGCGTTGACTCAAAACGAAGCCTTCGGGCGAACGTGCAACTTCAATCCCGAGAAAATATTTTAGCTTTCCGAGATCTTTGATGCTGAAACGATCGTCCAAATGTTGTTTGACAAGGGAAATTCTAGCCGAATTGTTTCCAGCCAATAAAACCCTCGTCTACGTATATCAGGGCCGCAATGTAGATGTCACCATCACGTAGAACGAATGATTTGCACGAGACTGCTGGAATCCGATGGCAACAAGTGCTTGAGTGAACTTTTCATGCCAATTGCGGGATGCTTGGCGAAGGCCGTAGAGCGATCTCTCAAGTTTGCATACTCGGCGGTCTTCCTCCTTAGTGAAGCCCTGCGGGACATTCATGTAGACGTCTTCTTGAAAATCCCCATGAAGAAAAGCATTATTAACGTCCAATTGATGGACTTCCCAGTTTCGTTTGGCTACAATGGCCAACATGCAGCGGACGGTGACGAGCTTCGCAACGGGCGCATATGTCTCATGAAAGTCAATTCCCTCGATCTGAGTAAACCCTTTTGCAACCAAACGAGCCTTGTATCGCTCCACTTTTCCATCAAGTTTGTATTTAATTTTATAAACCCATTTTGAACCAACTGCCTTCTTCCCGGGAGGTAAATCGGTCAAATTCCATGTGTCGTTTTCCTCTAAGGACCGAATTTCCCTTTTCATACCTTCTCGCCAAAGCGGGTCCTTGATGGCCTGCGAGAAGTGTCTTGGTTCATCGCGGCTAGTGATTGCAGCCAAGTAGGCTTTGTGTTTGTCGGAAAATTTTTCATAGGCGACAAAATTAGAGAGGGGGTATGTTACTGAGGTCGCGGCAGTCCGCGAGTGAACCACTGATGGGGGTAAATCTGTGATGAAGTCTGTTGGGATATAAATTCACCCTAAGCCCCACTTGATGTTAGAATAGTTTTGATGGCCAAAACACTTAGAGTTTATAAATGTAATAGGATCAGCTGACTTTGTATATATAGAACAGCTTAGACTAGTCTTGTGTGATCAACTGTATAGATATCAGCTGATCAGCACAGTCCCGGCTTACATGCGCTCCCTCAAGATGAGAAGAGTAGAAGACATGAAGACTAGGAGATCCTTGAAGACCAGTTAAGTAAGGTGCTTGTATACCTACTTGACTGATGGAGTCCCAGATTAAAGATGGCCTAAAGCAGGACAAAGAATTGCCAGATCAGAAGAGTTTTACTCTGCTGATATCAAAAGACAGAAGACGCAAGGCCAGAAGAGTAGTCAGAAGACTAGAAGTACAGATCAGAAGACTATGTGTTCTTCCAGGACTCGGCTGATTCCAAAGTCATCTTACAGTTTAAACAAAGACCTACCTTATTTAGAAGATTGACATGATCCCAGGATTGAAGCAATCAAGCGACTGGAATCAAGGAATCAAGCCATTATGGAAAGATTGCCCCAACGGCTAGTCAACTCCAACGGCTAGTTGCAAGCAATCACCACTATAAATACAAGAGGATGAGAAATCACAAGTACGAAGTCACAATGAGAGAATTCAACAAGTCTAGCAAGCAATCAAGCTAAAGTCATATTGTCCCAAGAGTTCTCAAAGAGCCAGAATCCATTAGATTATCCATAGCTCTTAAGTGATTTCTATCCAACCCATAAGAACCTGAAACCTGTTCATATTGTATATCATTTGTTTTAGGCAAAGTGATTAAGCAAATTATAAGCTTGAATCATTAGTTGGATACACTTCAAAAACCCCAAACCCTCTCCGAAAGGTTAAAGTTTTTGAAACCCTCAAAGTGCAAGTGCTTACAATCACTTGTGGAGACCGTAGCTGTTAGGACGGCTCAGATCTCAAAGTCCTATCCTTGGGACTATAAAGGTCAAGACCCTTGTAATTTGCGGTAAATTAAAGGGATTAAATATCACGTTAGGACGTGAGAGTGGACGTAGGATCGTATATCCGAACCACTATAAACCTGGTGTTATTTACTTATTGCACTTTACATTCTGTCATTTCATTAACTATTATATAGTGCATACTGTGATTTCAATATTCTTCAAAACAGGCCACAGCTTTCAAACCTGCATCAGCTGAGTACTTTCATTAAAGAAAACAAGTTAAACACTTTCACAAGAAACAAAAGAACGAGTCTAAACAAGGCCTACCATAATTCCGCATATAACCTCCTCTATCAGATCACTATAGTCATCTGGACCAGCAGACTTGTAGTCCAGTTGACATAGCAATCAGAAGAGGTTCCCAACTCTCTTGAAAAAGTTTTAAAGTCTATTCATCCCTCCCCTCTAGACTTTAATCCCATTCACTACTCGTTCAGGGACCAACAAGTGGTATCAGAGCAGTGGTTCTAACGGACTACTGTCTCTAGATTATCAGAAGACTTGAGGGAGTCTCTCTGTAGTCCTCTTGAACAGATCTTTTTCTTTTAAAAAAACTTGTTTTTGAAAACTCATACAGCATGAGTGCTAATATGCGTAAGTTGCCTAAGTTTTCAGTGGAGGATTATGATTACTGGAAGATCAGGATGAGGAAGAATCTCACATCAGTCCACTACAAGATGTGGTCAGTAATCACCGAAGTCCCAATCACCATCATGGCAGTCAACACTGCAAATGGTGATCCAGAAGTTCCAGTTGGAGAACTAGCCCCCAAGCCGATGAAGGATCTCACACCAGAAGAGATGAAACAGTCAAATCTTGACAGCATTGCTCAAGATTACATCATGCAAACTCTTCCAAATGAGTACATTGCAAAAGTAATCAATTGTGAAACAGCTAAGGAAATGTGGGATGCTCTAGCACTCCTCTGTGAAGGAACCGAGCTGATTAAGGAGAGCAAGTTGACAACAGCAGTCAAGAAGTTTGAACATTTCAAAATGCAACCAGAAGAGTCTATTGATCAACTAGACAATAGATTTACCAAGATCATCAATGAGATAGAATCTCTGGGCAAGAAATATACATATAGAGAGAAAAATCTAAAGATATTAGACTCTCTAACCAAGAAATGGAGACTCAAGAAGACCATCATCAAAGATACTCAAGATATCAAGGAGTGGTCTGCACAGACTCTATTTCAGAATCTAAAAGCCCATGAATATGATCTTGAAAGAGAAGAAAACTCAGAAAATGATGAACCTATTGCTACTCCATCTACATCCAAGACTGTAGCTTTCAAGGCAGCAAATACAAAAGCTGCAAGCACCTCATCTGGCAAGGCCTCTCTGAAAACAGAAGACTGTGAAGGATCAGACATGAGTCTGAAGGAACAAATGGCTCTTATGATCAAGAGATTCGAAAGGATGAACACTCTCAACAGCAAATATAGAAAGTTCTATAGAAACTACAAAGATAGAAGAGCAAGTTCACCCTCCAGAGGTTCCAGAGAAAGAACACCAGAAAGACATCCTAGAAAGGATGTGGAGTCATCTGACAGCCGAGGCTCCAGAAAAAGAGATGCCACACCTCCAAGGAAAGGCAATTCAAATCAAAAGCCTGGAGCATGCTTCAATTATCGTAAACCAGGACACTATGTCTATGAATGCCCTGAGCTGGATGACAAAGAAGAAAGAAGGCCAAGGAGAGACAGAAGAAATTCAGATAAACAAGCAATGCTGACTGAAGAATCTGAATATCAAAGTGATGAACTTCCTACATCACCAGACTGTCAAATCTACTCAGATGATTCAGACGATCTAGCTATGATGGCCATAGGAGAAAATGAGAAAATGAGGGACCTATACAGAAAAGGAGGTCTAGCAGGAGAGATATGGTACATAGATAGTGGATGCTCAACCCATATGACTGGAACCAAAGACCTGCTGACCAACTACACAGAAAAGAAAGGTCCAAAAGTCTTCTTTGGTGATAACGCGCACGGTAACACAAAAGGATATGGCACTCTTAGAAATGGTGACATTGAGGTACATGATGTATCATATGTAGAAGGTCTTAAGTTTAATTTATTATCTGTTTCTCATTTTTGTGACACTGGTTATTCAGTTAAATTCTCTAAAGATGAATGTCTCATAAGTGATAAAAGAACAAAACAAAACCTTCTAACAGGATCTAGAAAGGGAAGTATGTATCTTGCAAATTGGAACAGCTGTCCTAAGGATACATGTCTGCTTGTGAAAAGCCCTAAAGATGTCAGCTGGCTATGGCACAAACGTCTTAGTCATCTGAACTTTAAGACTCTGAACAAGTTAGCAAGGGAATCCTTAGTTGATGGTCTGCCTAATGAACTCTACTGTAAAGATCAGGTCTGTGATGCATGTCAACAAGGAAAGCAAACAAAGGTCTCCTTCAAGACCAAGAAGACAGCATCAACCAGCAGAGTTCTTGAACTGCTACACATGGATCTCTTTGGACCAATCACTCCAACCACCCTAACAGGAAGAAAATACACTCGTATTGTTGTAGATGACTACTCCAAGTTTACTTGGGTTATCTTCTTATACAAGAAGAGTGAAACTCAGCAGAAGCTTCCTGAACTGTTAAAGAGGATCCAAGTAGAGAAAGGAGAGCCTATTGTGAAAATTAGAAGTGACAAAGGCACTGAATTTATTAACTCCTATATTATTGCATATTGTACTTCTAATGGTATTCAGCATGAGACAAGTGCAGCAAGAACACCACAACAAAATGGTGTAGCTGAAAGAAGAGTCAGAACACTCAAAGAAGCTGCAAGAACACTCCTTGCTGAATTCTCTACTCCTACGAAGCTTTGGGCAGAAGCTATCAACACAGCTTGTCACACTCAAAACAGGTCAGGTATTCACAAAATCCATGAGAAAACCCCATATGAACTGTGGATAGGAAGAAAACCTAGAGTATCTTACTTTCATATATTTGGTTGTAAGTGTTTCATTCACAACAATGGGAAAAGTAAGTTGAATGCTTTTGATGCCAAAGCAGATGAGGGGATATTCTTGGGATACTCCTCAACTAGCAAAGCATTTAGGGTATTCAACAAACGTACCCTTCTTGTGGAAGAAACACCACATGTTGTTTTTGATGAATCTTGTGAAAAGAGTGCAGTAGAAACAACCTCAGCTGCAGAACAGATGAAGAAACTAGTGATCAAGAAGAGGTCTGATGAGTTTATTGAAGTCAATGAACCATTCCCTGAAGAACCAGAGGAAGATAAACCACACAGACCAGTCACTAGATCTCAAACTCAAGCTGAACAAGTTATCCACAATCAAGATGCAACAATCCCAAATGCAAGGGGGAATGATCTCTTTGACACTCAAGATACAGATGATGATCGACCAAATCAAGTCAACCCTCCTGATGGCAATAGAACAGATGAGAATCCAAGTTCATCTAATGCAGATACTCCTGTAAGACATACATGGAGGAACAATCATCCATCAAACCTCATATTAGGAGGAGCAGAATCAGGTGTTAAGACAAGAAGACAACTGAATCAGAATTCTCAATCATCTATGTTCTGCTGGTGTGCTTTCCTCTCCAACATTGAACTAGCTGATATAGAAGAAGCAATGACTGATAGCAATTGGATCACTGCTATGCAAGAGGAACTAAACCAATTCGAAAGAAATGAAGTCTGGGAATTGGTAGATCGTCCTGAAAACCACAACGTAGTAGGAACAAAGTGGGTATTCAAAAATAAGAAGGACGAAAATGATGTAATAACTAGAAATAAATCAAGGCTAGTTGCAAAAGGATATTCACAATCTGAAGGAATTGACTATGATGAAACTTTTGCTCCAGTAGCCAGATTAGAAGCCATTCGACTATTTCTAGCCTATGCATCATTTATGGGCTTCAAAGTATACCAAATGGATGTCAAAAGTGCTTTTCTAAATGGTATTCTGGTAGAAGAAGTATATGTAGAGCAGCCTCCAGGATTTGAAAAAGGTGATCAAGTATATCGACTGAAGAAGGCTCTCTATGGTCTAAAACAAGCCCCTAGAGCTTGGTATGACACATTGTCACAATTCCTACTTGACAATGGATATACAAAAGGCAAAGTTGATAGAACTCTCTTCAGAATACAAGAAGGAGAAGACATTCTAATGGTACAAATATATGTAGATGACATTATATTTGGATCACCCAATCAAGAGATGTGCAAGAAGTTCTTTGAACTTATGCAAGGAAAATTCGAAATGAGCATGATGGGTGAGATGAACTATTTCCTAGGACTTCAAGTCAAGCAGAGTCCAGAAGGGATCTTCATCAACCAGTCCAAGTATACCAAGAGTCTACTAGAAAGATTCAAAGCTCTACAAAGCAAGACTGCAAGGATTCCTATGATGACATCTTTCAAAATGGAACCAGATGAGTCTGGAAAGGCAGTTGATCAAGCTGAATATAGAGCACTGATTGGATCTCTACTATATCTTACAGCTAGCAGACCAAACATAACATTTGCTGTAGGAGTATGTGCTAGGTTTCAAGCAAACCCAAAGCAAAGTCATCTAGAAGCAGCAAGGAAGATTCTCAAGTACCTAAAAGGATCAGTCAACTTAGGACTATGGTACCCTGCTGATGACAATCTAGAATTAAGTGGCTATTCTGACTCAGACTATGGAGGATGCAGAATTGATAGGAAATCCACATCAGGAACTTGTCAATTTCTAGGCAACAAGTTGATATCATGGTTCTCTAAGAAACAAACCTCAGTTGCAACATCCACCACTGAAGCAGAATATATGGCAGCTGGAAGTTGTTGTAGTCAGCTACTCTGGCTAGTTCAACAACTCAAAGATTACAATGTAGAGGCAAGAGAAGTCCCTATCTTTTGTGACAGCAGCAGTGCCATTGCCATCACTCAAAATCCAGTCCTCCACACAAGGTGCAAGCATGTCGACATTCGACACCATTTTATAAGAGACCACCTTGAACAGAAGGACATCAAGATGGAGAAAATTCACACAGATATCCAAAGAGCAGACATCTTGACTAAGCCCCTAGCTGAAGAAAGATTCAAGACCCTATGCTATAGCTTAGGACTCTTGGACCCAAGCACATGAAGAGCACAAGATCAGCTGAAGACCTCAGCTAATACATTTTGCAGCAGACTAGGAGGATCAGATGAGGTGAATAGACACCCTCATCTTCAGGTATGGAGACAATTGAAAGAAGAGATGGAATGGAGATCATTCTTCAACCAAAGTTTTGGGTGAAGGAGATGAAGATTTGTCCCGAAAATGAAGATGATGCAGATCTATTTACTTGGCTTACTCAACATGAGTATGCCCATGAAAGCTAAAGGAAGAAGAGAAGTTCTTGTTGAAAGCTAAAGGAGGAAGAGATGCAGAGGACAAAGTAGCAAGCAAGCAGAGCTTCTTCTCCAGGGGGAAGTTCTACATGAAGAGCTTGTTATCAAAAGCTACTGTATCTAAACAGAACATGAAGGCTGCGTCCATGGCCCTCTCTTCGACTCCATTTAAGCACCCTTCAATCTTCCTTCCCCTTCAAGAGAAGCGAAGAAATACAACAAGGACACATTAGATGCTACATCCCATCTGATGATGAGGAACATCCGATGGTGAGAAGCAGTTTAATCAGTGGGATTTCATCTAGGCTAGTCCCACTTGATTTAAAGAAGGAGCTGAAAGATCCATCAAACCAGGTTGGATCATCACTCACAATAAAGCTGGAAGGATCCATCCAGGTTGGATCATCACAGCAAACACCGTTTCCTCTACTCAGCTGATCAGAAGACTAACTCAGCTGACCAGAAGACTTTTCAAGGAAAATCAGCAGACATCTTGAAGAACTCAGAAGACCTCACTCTGCTGACCAAATCACTCCAATTTAGAGTATAATGACTAGCCTTGATCATGTAATTCATTCTAGATTTATTCCTGAATGTAATTAAACAAATTGGCTTATATAAGGAATGCAATTCTCTTATAGAAAACGGCCTTGATGATCAATTCTTACCATAAATTAGTCACAACGGCTATTTTTGGTAATGATGTCATTAATACTCAAGTACCATATTGCCAGCAAATCAAATATTGCCACATGGCAAAATCAGCCGACAAATTTAAGATATCAAAGAAGGAAATCTTGGGCTCTACTCCAAATTAAACCCAAATCTGACCGTTAGATCAAAATTTACTGGAGTATATATTCACACCCTTAAAACCTCTTCCAAACCCTGTCGCTCACATTACTCAATTACTCTCAATATTCTCTCTCGTTCTGCAAATCTCTTTCAAGCTTTCAAACCCTAACACTCAAACTCTACTATGGCAATCATTGAAATTTACGACGAGAAGACCAAGAGCACTAGCACCTTGGATGCTGCAAAGTGGTCCAAGGAAGGGAAGATTTTTACGGAGAATGCTCTGTTTTTCAAAGGCAAACACACAGATGAGAACAAGGAGATATTGCTTAGGTGCGTCAATCTTAAACTCAGAGACTTCCTGGAAGCAGCACCAACTAATGTTTATGAACAAGACGTACTGGCATTCTATACAAACGCTGTGATGAAGGGTTCTCATGTTGAAAGTGTCATGGGTGGACACAAAGTCAAGGTTACAAGGGAAATCCTTCAGGAATTGTTTGGCCTGTCAAGGGGGAAAATAAATATCTCCAACTACATCATGAATAGAGAAAAGGAGTATATGGAGATGTTTACTGGTGGAAAAATCAAGGTTATTGATGCAATTGGGCTCAAGAAATCCCAACTTGAACCTAAATTCCAAACCTTGATGGATATTGCAGGAAAGATGTTACTTGGTAACACATTCAGTCATGATGCTGTTACTACTTTAAAGGTTCGAGTTATGGCTGCAATCTGGGATCAGATTGATGGAGACTGGCAAGGACTATTCTTAGAAAGAATTGCCCTTGAGGCAAAGAAAGTCACTTTGGACTTACAATCGAAGATATGGAAGGTGGCAGCTACAGTCAGCTTTGTCAACAAGCTGAGCATCATCCTTCCAGATATTCTCCCAAAGAAGTACAAGATGGGACCTCATAAGACCTTCCACATCTCCAAATATTATTTGAGAAAGGAAGCTCTTGATGAGGCAGCAAGGTTGAAAGAAGAGAAGAGGAAGCTGTTGGCTGAAGCATCTTCCGAAGATGTTGCTGAGAAGGCAGCAAAAGAGTCTGATCATGACTCTGCTGAAGAAGAAGAGGAGCCAGCCAAAGAAGAGGCTCAGAAGAAGGCTGCTGAGGATGATGATGATGACAATCAGACCTTAGCACAAAGACGATATCTAATCAGATCAGGGCTCATCTCCCCATCTGATTCAGATGCCACTCCCACTGCCTCTCCCTTGAAGAAGGCAGGTACCTCTAAACCCTCTCCCACTTTTACTCCTTCTAAATTGTCGAAGGGTCAGAAGAGAAAGAAGAATAATTCTTCTTTCAACAAAAAGTCCAAGAAATCGAGGCTTCCTACTCCCATGTTTATAGCCCCGATTGCATCATTCAACCCTTCTGATGATTCCAACCCATCTGAACACTCAAACACTGATATCCAAATCCCTGCTGATACTCACACAGCAGAGGAACAAGCTCAACCTACTTCAACCCCTGAATCACTATTGCCTACCCCTGCTGATGTTCAAACAGCAGACAACCAATCACAGATCTCTGATGATCAAACTCAGATTCCATCCAACACCCCTGCTGACATTCACACAACAGATGTCCAAGATCTACAGGTTCAACCTTCTACTGATCTTCATGAAGGTACTGAACCAGACCAGCAGACTCAAAACCCTGCTGATGAACAGACCACTGAAGATCAAGAACATATCACTTCCCAAATCCCTGCTGATACTCACACAGCAGAGGAAACTACCCCAAATACTCAAACTCCTACCATCATTGTTCCTTCTGTTCCAGAAGACATGGCACCAGCAGACCTGGCTCAAGCTGGTCCCTCTCGGCCTCAGTACGGAATGGTACACTATCCTATGTGCACAAGGGAGAAGATAATGAGGATGAAGATAGCAAACCTGCTCAAGTCTACTATTCCTGGTATTGATGAGGAATCAGTTCAGTTTGAACAAGTTCTCAGAGTCTGCACCTGGATTGAACTCATGAGAGATGATGTGGATGACCTTATTGAGGTCATGGAAGGAATGGGAGGAAAAGCTAATTTCCTCGACTGGGAAATGGAGCAAAAAGAAGTTGCTCAAGTTAAATCTTTTGCTCAGCTGCTGCCCGAAGAAGCCTTTACAGCAGTATGCCACAGGATTCTAGGAATTCCAACTAATGGTACCTCTATCCCAGAAGGCATATTAGGTCAGCAGACAGCTGACACAGCAAAAGTGAATGACTCAGCTGCGTCAGTTCCTGCGGAAGACTCAGCTGAACCAGCTGACAGAACCGAGATTGAAAGAGAAGTAATCACTATTCCTGATCACTGCATGCCTAAGGATACTCTAACTCACTTCATTGATAAAGGAGACACTATCATGTCCCACCTGGTTAAGGCCACTACCTCATTTCTCAATGAAGAGTACCTTTCAGCTGAAGAAAGAGGCAAAGCCCTGATTGTTCATCCAAAGCCTCAAGGTACTGCCTCAACTTCTACTTCAACAGCTGACTATACAGCAGACATATGCTCACAGGTCAAGGCTGCAATAGACCTACATTTTGAGAAAGGTTTAGGCCTACAGCTTGGAAGATATGTTGAAAAGGCTATTAAGGAGCAGAGGACTCGTCTTCATAACCAGATCATTGACATTGAAGACAAGTTTGGAGAATCACTTCACAATCTGATAAGTGAGTATCTGACCAGCATTCTGAAGAAGGCAGGTGACAATTCCACCAGGTTTGCTGATCTCTACACTAATGAGGTCAACCGCATGGAAAACACCTACAAGAAAAGAATTGAAGATGCTGAAGCAAGAGCTACTGAAGGTCGAGCTCTTCTCCAATCAGCTACAACAGAAAATGAGAAACTTCAGACTCAGCTGAAGGAGACAGCAACCAAATTGGAAGCACTTACAGCTAAACTTGAAGCTGCCTCCTCCTCCAACTCTCATGCTCAGATTCTAGACCATAGCATCACTCATCTGACCCATGTTGGCAAAGTCAATGCCATGGCTCTTCAACAAACTCTGAAAGTGGAGATTCTGAATGCCATGAAGCCTTTTGCGGCTGCACTTGCTGAAGCCAAAAAGGGGGAAGATGTATTGATAAAGGCTCTAGAGAAGGCTACTGCACAGCAAGCTGTGATGGTAGTATCTCAAGATGAGCTGAATGAAACCTTGGGTGGTCTATCAAGCAAAATCAAAAGTAGGCAAGGCAAAGGCAAAGAAATTGCCCAAGAAGACATCCAAGCTCCTACTCAAGCTCCTGCCAAAAGTCTGCAGATCACTGTCTCTACAGAACAAGTTCCTGAGAAGAGGATGACAAGGAAAAGGAAGGCAGATGAGCAAGCAGATGAGCAAGCTCAGAAGTCAAGCTAGAAATCAGCTCCAGCAGAGCCTACTGCAGAAGAGAAAGAGGCTTTAGAGTTGAAGAAAAGAAAAGAGCTTGAAGCTCAAGAGCTTAAGCAAAAGAAGCTAAAAGATGCGAAAGCAGTCAAAGCCAAATTTGACAGGAAGATAGCCAAACTCAGGAAAGCTCTCAAGGACAAAGCATTGAAAGAAAATGCTCTGGCACAGAAAGATAAAGTCCCGGTGTTTGATAGCAACTATGTGGAT
Organism: Galeopsis tetrahit; assembly: GCA_963675135.1. Classification (NCBI taxonomy): domain Eukaryota; kingdom Viridiplantae; phylum Streptophyta; class Magnoliopsida; order Lamiales; family Lamiaceae; genus Galeopsis; species Galeopsis tetrahit. The sequence continues at coordinate 64,561,313 of OY776120.1, read as the reverse complement.
TATTTAGCCCTTCAAGATGAGCTACCAAGGTGGTACCCTCTGAAGAAGAAGTGGCAAATTCAACACCACATTGTAAGAAAATTTGGCCCTCTCCCAACCTATGAAGATGAATTCTTACAGTTCAATCAATTCATGAACATTGAAGATCAAGAGTTCTGGAAAGAAGTAGTCAAGACAGCCAAAGAACTTGACAACTGCAGAATCCTAACTCCTGAAGAACCCAAATGGGATCCTCCCACTCTGGATTCTGGAAGAACAGACTTAATTGAAGTCAAAAGGATCCTAGAAAAGATATATGAAGAGGAGAATGTTACAGACCTGCAGCATATAGAAGAAGTTCGAACTCGTCTGTACCTTGCTTTCCGCATCTGAAGATCAGAAGACCTGATGAAGACCACTTTCAAAGCTTTAAAGAAACTATTACTTGTAATCTGTAAAGCTCTCTATATATTCAAGTTTAGTTCTCTTTGCTTTCAAGACAAACTCTCATTGTCTTCATCAGATACTTCAGTTTTTATGAAGTTTATAAACTCCTATCTTATCTTATTAAGAGCATTTATCATATATAGTTTTGGCTTCATCAAAAAGGGGGAAATTGTTGGGATATAAATTCACCCTAAGCCCCACTTGATGTTAGAATAGTTTTGATGGCCAAAACACTTAGAGTTTATAAATGTAATAGGATCAGCTGACTTTGTATAGAACAGCTTAGACTAGTCTTGTGTGATCAACTGTATAGATATCAGCTGATCAGCACAGTCCCGGCTTACATGCGCTCCCTCAAGATGAGAAGAGTAGAAGACATGAAGACTAGGAGATCCTTGAAGACCAGTTAAGTAAGGTGCTTGTATACCTACTTGACTGATGGAGTCCCAGATTAAAGATGGCCTAAAGCAGGACAAAGAATTGCCAGATCAGAAGAGTTTTACTCTGCTGATATCAAAAGACAGAAGACGCAAAGCCAGAAGAGTAGTCAGAAGACTAGAAGTACAGATCAGAAGACTATGTGTTCTTCCAGGACTCGGCTGATTCCAAAGTCATCTTACAGTTTAAACAAAGACCTACCTTATTTAGAAGATTGACATGATCCCAGGATTGAAGCAATCAAGCGACTGGAATCAAGGAATCAAGCCATTATGGAAAGATTGCCCCAACGGCTAGTCAACTCCAACGGCTAGTTGCAAGCAATCACCACTATAAATACAAGAGGATGAGAAATCACAAGTACGAAGTCACAACGAGAGAATTCAACAAGTCTAGCAAGCAATCAAGCTAAAGTCATATTGTCCCAAGAGTTCTCAAAGAGCCAGAATCCATTAGATTATCCATAGCTCTTAAGTGATTTCTATCCAACCCATAAGAACCTGAAACCTGTTCATATTGTATATCATTTGTTTTAGGCAAAGTGATTAAGCAAATTATAAGCTTGAATCATTAGTTGGATACACTTCAAAAACCCCAAACCCTCTCCGAAAGGTTAAAGTTTTTGAAACCCTCAAAGTGCAAGTGCTTACAATCACTTGTGGAGACCGTAGCTGTTAGGACGGCTCAGATCTCAAAGTCCTATCCTTGGGACTATAAAGGTCAAGACCCTTGTAATTTGCGGTAAATTAAAGGGATTAAATATCACGTTAGGACGTGAGAGTGGACGTAGGATCGTATATCCGAACCACTATAAACCTGGTGTTATTTACTTATTGCACTTTACATTCTGTCATTTCATTAACTATTATATAGTGCATACTGTGATTTCAATATTCTTCAAAACAGGCCACAGCTTTCAAACCAGCATCAGCTGAGTACTTTCATTAAAGAAAACAAGTTAAACACTTTCACAAGAAACAAAAGAACGAGTCTAAACAAGGCCTACCATAATTCCGCATATAACCTCCTCTATCAGATCACTATAGTCATCTGGACCAGCAGACTTGTAGTCCAGTTGACATAGCAATCAGAAGAGGTTCCCAACTCTCTTGAAAAAGTTTTAAAGTCTAGGCATTCGGAGGCGGTGTCGGGGGTGACCCATTGTGATCAGCGCTAGCATGGCTGGGGGCAGCGGGATCGCCGTGATCGTTGATGGCAGAAACAACGGGCTCGCTGGGGTCGTTGTTCGCAGATATGTCAGCCGTCCTTGGGACAATCACGTCCGCAAAATCGTCGACGGTGGGGGGGGGGGGAGGGGGGTTTGGCGGATGAAAGGTCGCAGCAGAGGAATTGGTTGATCTGAGTGGACAGATTTTTCTTGAGTGCGAGTGAGCGCGCGAGCGATGGCTTGTGCGAAATCTAGGCCCCCAGTGCCTTGGAATGGAAATATGTCGTCAAAGAACGTGACGTCGTGAGAACTGTATATCTTATGAGTTTGCAAGTCGAACACACGATAGGCCTTTTGTCCGCTTGGATATCCAACGAACACGCAGGCGCTGCCGCGTTCACCAAATTTATCCTTGTGACGATTTTCATGTGCATATACCAAGCATCCAAAAACACGAAGGTGATCATATGAGGATTTCCTTCGAAATAGGATTTCAAAAGGTGTTCTTTGTGAAGTAACTGACGATGGAAGCCTATTTACGATATAAACGGCTGTGAGGATGCATTCTCCCCAAAAGTTAATTGGTAAGTTGGACTCAAAACGTTACGCACGTGCAATTTCCAAGATGTGTCTGTGTTTTCGTTCTACGACTTCATTTTGTTATGGTGTGTCCGTACAGGAGCTCTCAACCATAATTCCATTGTCGCCATAGTATTTAAGCAAGGAATTCGATCGGCACTCAACCCCATTGTCCGTTCGAACGCACTTAACTTTGAGATGGAATTGTGTTTGGATCATGTTGCAAAATTGTGCTAGAAGGCTGGCCACATCGGACTTGTGACGGCAAAGGTATACCCAAACCCCACGACTGAAATCATCGACTATGGATAAGAAATATCTAGCTCCATAAAATGTGTCACACTTATATGGCCCCCAAATATCACAATGTATGAGCTCAAAACATTCAATCGTAACACTAGTGCGTTCATAAAAGGGAAGGCGGGTCTGCTTAGCCCGGATGCAAGAGTCACAAAAAACAGTATTTTCTTTAAAAGTACGTAAAGATTCAATTTATCGCAGCTTTCCATCAGAAGCGTGTCCTAATCGTTGATGCCATAAATTTGAAGTTCCAACAACAGCTAGCGCTCGTCCATGCGTCGGCTCCATATAATAGAGGTCTTCACGGTACTTACCCAGTCCAATCAGCATCTTCGAGTGTGAGTCATGTATTGTGCAAAAATCCGCAAAAAATGTGAATACACAATTTAAATCTTTTTCAAGTCGGCCGACGAAAATGAGATTGTAGTGGAATGATGGGACGTGCAATACGTGATCGAGTTGCAGCCCATTATTCAATGCAACCTTTCCAATTGACTGAACATGTATGATATCTCCATTCAGAATTTTTACGGGTAGTTCTGTGCGGTTCTCCACAATATCGGATAACAATGATTCATTGCAAACAATGTGTTCCGTGGCACCCGTGTCAATGATCCAAGAATATCAATGGATGTCTTTCATACCTGCCATATGTATCGCGGATCCAGGGGCAACGGGGCCTTCTCGTTCAGTCCTTATGAATTCCGCGAGTCGCTGAAATTGCTCGGCATTCAGACCTGGTACTGGGCTCGTGCCTATATCGACGCGCGCAGCTCGCGGCGTATCAGCATGCCTCCCGCCATCTTTATTCGACGATCGTTCGTCATGCCCACTACTTCTTCCACCCTGACCTCGCTTGTTCCAGTTTGGGGGATACCCGACTCTTTCGAAGCAGGTCTCGTATGTGTGGTTCGTCTTACCACAATAGCTGCAGTATCACCCGTCTCTCGGCTTGCGACTTGGATCGACGATTTTGTTTGATTCCAATGATTTCTTGGACTGTAGTTGGAAGGCGTTTGCCTCCCCGGATGGTTTTATCGCGCTCGATATTGTTCGGTGCTGCTCATCTTCCGAAACAAGATGGTACGCTGTGCTTAGCAAGGGAACTGGTCGCGTGCTTAGAATTTGTGTTCGGATAGGCGTGTGAACGTCGTTAAGCCCCATCAAGAAGTCGTATAGGCGATCTCTATCCGTCCTCTGCAATAGCTGTTTCATCAAATCGCACTTGCAACCGCCACATGAACACGTTGGGGCCGGCAACACTGAACTGGCCTCATCCCAAATATCTCTCAGCTTGCTGTAGTACGCGGATACGGTGTTGTTGTTTTGACGGACCATTCTGAGGGCACACTGTAATTCATAGGCTCGAGGTGCGCTCTCCTTACCAAAACACTCCTCGAGATCGATCCCAATCTCACGAGCTGTCCTGAACTTCACGCTTCGTCAGATTTCGGGCTCCGTACTGCTTAATAGCCATCCCCTCACCATGGCGTTCGCACATTTCCAATATGGTAGGTATGGATCGTCAGCCTGAGGCATTGTGATTTCACCATCGACGAATCCAATCTTATTCTTGGCATATAATGCGTTGGTCATATCATCTAACCAGTCACCGTAATTGCCATCTTTGAGAAGTGCCCCCGCAAATGTATCGCTTGGTTTATCCGATGCGTGTAGATAATAGGGAGACATGGGGTCAATCACGACACCTGCCGCCTTCAAACCGCTGCTGGTCCCGGCGTTCTTCCCGTCGCCCTTATCATCGGCCATAACTTCTTTCCACAAGAAACTTCAAGAAACAATCGAAGAGAGAAAAGAAGAAAAAAAAGCGTCTGTCTCGGAAGTTTCACCAGGAAATCTCCCGCTCTGGTACCATGTTAATTTTCGCAAGTGTATTGAACGAGTTTCATGTATTTCTCATCAGAAAACAAAGAGTACAAGAAGGCGCATATATATACACGCCATAGATAAGCTCAAATCTAGTAGCCGACTAACAAGTATATCTAATAACTAAGCGTATCTAATAACTAAATAATGAAGGCCCAAACCAATTAACTATGGGTTGTTGTAACTTAATAACCGTGGGCCTAAGGTCGGCCCATCATAATACGAATACGATTCTCAATATGTTGAGTTGGGGAGATTAATGCTTAGATTTATACTATGCATATTTTGTGCGTTATAAATCATATACATTAGCTTATTACATAACTTTTGAATTTGGGGTATGTAAGATATTAAATAAAATAGTAGTACTATTTAATAATAATAATAATTTTTATAACATATGATGCAACTTAAATAATTTACATAACATTCAAATCAATTTACCTTTACAAGTCAAATTCTCATGTATGGAAAACGCGCGGTCCATAATATCATTATCGAAAATTTGTAGAAACACATATTTCTCAACAAAAGTAACCAAACTATCATTTAATAATTGATCATCCATACTATTTTACAACTTACTTTTTACATAAGTTCAGGAAAATACTATTTCCACACTTGCAGTAGCTACGAGAAGAATCAACATCCACTTGATGAACAAATAAATTGTTGGATAATTCATATGCTTCTTTATCTCGACAAACTTCACCGAGAGAGCACCAAGATCATACAAACCCAGAAACCTAAAATCTCTTCGCATATCTTCAATGAATATGTCAAGTTGGCATTCAAGAATCATCACATCAATACTTGTAAACTCGGAGGGATATGATGTAGCAAGTTTGAGTATTTTCTTTCTTATTAAAAGATGAGAAATCATCTTTGGGACTTAAGCATGGCATGCATATAAGTAACTCTGTATTGATCTCACCAAACCGATCATTGAGTTCACTAAGATGTAAAATCAATCAATTCAAAAAAAAAAAAAATCAACTAAAACGCCTTGATCTTCCTCGTAGAATATAAGGAGCATCCATATCGGGAACAACGTACAATGTCATACTTAGTGTAGAATGAAGTAATCTTATCCAAGAGAGGTTCTATCCACTATCTCTTATTTTTTGCAACATAACCTTTGTTAACGAAACAAGAGACTTAATGTTGGTCCCAAGTTGAGTTAAGATTAGAATAAGCCTGAAAAGTCTAGTGGGGAGGGGTGAATAGACTTTTAAAACTTTTCCTAAAATATCAGAGTTATACGCGGAATTTAGTGTTCTTGAATAGTACTGTGCTTATTTGAGATCAGCTTAGTACTCTTCAGATTTAATGTGAGCCTTTACAGTTTATACTCAACTTTTGATTATGAATTTTACAACTGTTCTTAGTAAAAAATATTGTTCTTAGTACCAAGTAATTCATCTACTCAACAAGATTTCTCAATCAAGTTGTTTATACGAATTCTTTAAGAACTATAAGAATATAAAACAGTAAGTAAATGAACACAAGATTTATAGTGGTTCGACAACTGTGTACATCCACTCTCACAACTCCAATTGTGATGTTTATTAACTCCTTGAGTTTCTTGTGGCTTAAAGTCCCAAGACTAAGACTGTGATCTTATTGATTACACTTCGAAGTGTATCTTCGATCTACTAGTAATTCACACAAGTAACTAGCACACTTGTTTACAAAAACACAAACTAAAAAGTAAAACTTCTCTTTAGTACAGCCTTCTAAATCCGCTTCTTCAAATCTGGGCTCTTGTTTCGATCTTCTTCAAACTCTGTGAGTTTCTTGAATGCTTTAATCTTTAGAATATAAATAGTAGCAGTAGTCTTTTCAAGTAGAAGATCTCTCAGTATTTATAGAACTTAGTTAGGTAGTTAACAGTTTGGGAAACTAACTCCAACTAACTCTTGACCGCTTTTTGTAACTTGTTTCTCCAATTAACTTCAACTGTTTTAGTTAGCCTTCATATCTTCAAATATATTCAGATACGACCTTCAAATAAGTTTTCCAAACTTATTCTTCAACTTCGACTTCAGCACAGTAAAAATACTCTTCTCAGATTTTACTATTCTTACTCTGCTTCAAGTACTCTACTTATCTTCAGTACTTAACTTCTTCAGAGTATAACTTCAATCTACTCTTCTTGGTACTCTTCTTATTCTGTAGTCTTCTGACTTCACTCTAGTCTTCTGATCTGGACTAGTCTTCTGATATCTTAAATGTTCTGATTTACAATACAATACAAACTTACAAATATAAAACCTATTAATACTTCAATTTAACTATATACAGTAGAGTATATCTAAGTCCTATTCTATAAGTTGTCTATACAATTAATTCGTCAGCTTAGTTCCAAACAGTTTATAATATTTTCACATATAACATATAAGATCAGTAAACTCAGTTTATATGACTTCTCAAGATGACTTAGTTAAGATGACTTCTTCCACATATATTATTAACTTTAAGTTGCTTTTTGGCCATCAAAACTTAATCTCATCAACTAGGACTTTGTTTCTAGGATTCATATCCCAACACTTAACATTGACAATATATTTATTTCTTTTTTGTAAAACGAATACACAAATTATTAGTGCAACCAAAGACAAGTTATGTCAAGTGTAGTACCATAAAAAATAAAGTTAAATGACTTAAGTGAGTACAAAATTGATTAAATTTTTATATATCATTTCTTCTGAACTTGAAGCGGTCTTCTCAATCATCTCAAGTACCTCAACAATTGTAGAAAATAAGTCGACAATATTCAGAAGAGTCTTATAATGAGATCCCCAACGAGTGTCATCAGCTCTCCTCAAACCAAGTTCTTAATTCAAACCCGATCCACTCTCAACTTCAGAGGTGTTGACCAAAGATGGTGACACAGTCAAAGATGCATTGGCCAAGGATGGTTCTTTCGAGCCTGAGGCACATCTGAACAATGCTGAGACTTCTATTGGAGAAGCTGGTTTGGATGAAACCTTTGAAGTGTCAACTAAGTTGGACACTGAACAACTTCCAGTCATTCAGGATGACTCAGTGGACTTAGGATGCCCAAGTACTGTGATCTCCCAACAACTTCCCTCTACGGATCCTATTGAGGGTGTAGATGAGTCAGGTTTAGAGAGTGGTGGAGTTGAAAAGGATGTTAGTCATGAAAAACCAGATGGAGATGATGGTGAGTGTGTGATTATTGATGAAAAAAGAGCACCACCAAAAGAGGGAGAGGAGAGTGAAATGTTGGGTGAAGCCCAACATGAAAGTTAGGTTATTCTTCAAGTCAAATCTGAATTTGATGAATCCCTTGGTGAAAGGAGGCCTGATTTTCTTGAGAATGTGAGTTCATATGATAAAGAAGAAGAAAAGAAAGAAGTTGAAAATGAGAGTAAGGCTGCTAATGATTCAGCGCCTTTGGAAGTAAAAAATAATGAGGGTGATAAGGGTGTTTTACCTAATCATTTTTGTTTTGCAGATGCTGAAGCTGTTACATTAGATCAAATCTTTGAGTTAGATACCTTAACTGAAATTCCCATTCAGACTGACATTGATCTTGAAGCTATTTCGGCTAACATGTCAACCTTGTCCAAGATCTACTTTGATCAAGCCAATGCAATAGAGGAAGGTCTGAAGATTGCAACTGAAGTAATTACAACTATTGAAGCTCAGTCAGGCAAGTTGGACTCTCTAGTCAGAGAGGTTGGTAAAGCACACGCACAGACTTCTGAAACCTTGGATGGTCAAGGAAGGACACCATGCCTCAGTGGAGATGAGGCATACAGGTTCAGAAGAAGTAATTTTTCCAACTCTAGATGCTAGAATTAGTGGAGTTGAGACTGGTCTGCAAACAGTCTCAACTGAGGTTACTAAGGCAAAGGAGGAAATGACAAAGTTCACCAAAATTATGAAGAAATAACATCAAGGATTGGTGAAGAATCACAATATGAACCTCATTGCCTTGAAGATGACAATTAAAGATGCACTAAAAAGAAGGACAACAACTCAGAGGAAAATAGCAGAAGAGATGAGAGCTGCATTGGTTAAGGAAGCATTATAGAAGTTCACCTCCAAACTTTTGGCCAAGATCTCTGAAAGTGCAGTGAACAACCTTACTGAATTATTGCAAGCTAAATTGTACTAGTCCTTGAAGAACACCATGGATGCAATTTTTGCACAAAAGATGAAGCCCATTCATGCTTTTGTAAGCATGAACAACGACGAAATGCAAGACATCCATGATGAAAATGTCTATCTGTTGGAGGAAATCAAGTCCCTCAATCAAGCTCAAGCTCAACTTTCAGTAATAATGAGTGATCTAAAGCCCCAGTGTTTTGATTATGCCAAAAAGGGGGAATGACAGAGAGCTAAGGCCAGAGGTGACTTGAAGATAGGAGACTCTTCAAAGGGAAAGGACAAGATTTCTGAAGTTGAAGATCAAGGAAAGGGCAAGGAGCCGATAAGTATAGAGAACCTGACAGAGGAAGAACGGATTCAGATTGCTTTGAAGCAATCTATGGCATCAATTTATGAGGATCAGGTCAGATGGGAACAAAGGTCTGGAGGTGAGTCAGCAGGATTGGATCATGAGGAGGACATTCCAGTGATGGAGAAGGTTTCTAAGTCAAGAGGAAGCAAGAGAAAAGCTCAAACCTTCACCTAATTCCCAAACAGCCTGACTCTACTTGTAGAGTTTCAAACTGAAGATGAGCCCAAAGCTAAGAAGACAGCCAAACTACCTGAAATCCAAGAAGAAGCCGTAGAGGAAGAAGTACATATCAATCAGCCTGAAATAAGGAATCCCATCCTTGATGAAGATCTATCCAAGTTGTTTGAAGAGGGTTTTGGCAAAGACCCTGAAACTCAAGAAAAACTTGCACTTCAGAGAGCCAAGGAGAGGATGGAGCAGTTGGTTAAGGCTAATAAAGCAAGAGACTTGAGGAGAGCTCAGTTCAAAGCCCCAAGGAGGAGAAGAGCTTCATACAGAAAATTAAAGCCTCAATTGCAACAGAGATGGGATACTCAGTATCCTCACCATGATAAGTGGGTCCCCATTCACTTGAATGATCAATGGGAAGAGGCCAAGAGGAGATTTGTCTATGATTTCTATGTCATAAACAAATGGTTTCATGAAGATGTAGACAACATATTCAACCGGTTCATGTTTGACAACTATAGAGAGTTGTACCAACAGTTGTTTGCAGCAGCTGACATGGCTAGGATAGATTTCAAGGCACCAGGCCCAATCCTTTACATTCCTCTCAAGTTCAATGGGAACTTGATCGATGAGCAGAAAATTCTGGAGGAATTCATCACTATCATGAAGATGGATAAGCTGAAAGTTGGGCCCAAAGGAACAAACAAAAAGATATGGGAGTTGAAGAAGAGAGTGTGGAGTATGGCATTGCTCCACAGGATGATGGATCTCTTTGAGGCTAAGCATTCCTTTCTATGTTATGTTATCATGCTCTTAAATTTTGCTCAAAATAGTTAGTCCTTTCAATTTTCAGATTTGTAATGCTTGATTATGAATGAAAAGGATAACTAGATTTCTATCAGAGATAACATATCATTATCTCAACTAATCTGACATAACCTATGATACTTGAACTGTTATTGTGCTAACATTCTATTTTCAGGAATTTTGATCAACTCATCTTCTCTGAAGACAAGTTAAGTATAGTCAAGTCACCTCTGTATATATGTTTTGACATCATAAAAAATGGGGAAATTGTTGGGAAATGAATTGATTTTGATTAAGATACCAAAACCCCTGATTGATGTAAGTCAGATTAGTTGAGATTACAATTCAGTCTAGTTGTCTCAGTATAGTTGAGACAATTTAGAAATAAGTCTAAGTCTAGAATCCCAGAATTGTTGAGATCATAGTTTCAGGTTAATTGTATAAGCTGGAATGTTAGGCAGCTAAACACATTTGTCTTAGTTAGTTCAAGGAAGCTGATCATATGAAGACAAATTACCTAAAGACTGAGAGTAGTGGACAACATGGTTGATAAGCATAAGAAATTAAGCATGTAGCCTGAACTTGTGAAGACAGAACTGATAAGTGCTGGCAAAGATCAAATGCTCATCTAAAGTGAAAGAACAAAGCATTGAATGCAGCTACTCAAGGAGACAACATTTATTAAGCATTAAAACCATCTAGCCCGAAGAAGCATTAAAGACTTAGAAGCATTGAAGACTGAAGTGAAGACTTGAATGCACTAAGAACATTCTATCTGCAGCAAAGAATGTTCAGGAAATTTGTCCCATCTGACCGTTGGCAAAGTACAAGATTCTGACATAATCACCTCGGAAAATGTGCATTACATTTTACTGACACAAGTCTATTCAGCCGCATTTTAAGTCAACCTATGTATTCAAGCAACCATTGAATAACCTTCTATACCCAATGGATAATAGAAGAATGCTCAAGTAGCCGTTTCAATGGAGCTTCAAATAGACTTTTTGAATGTTGCCTCTCCAACAGGTATATGTTCAAAATGCTCTATAAATACTGAAGTGATTCAATGAATCAAATATCCAACAATAAAAGGAAACACAAGCAATTACAAGCATACAAGTTATCAATCTTTCTAGCATAAATCCTAAGTTTCCTAAATCACTTCTTGCTAAGCCACATTGTATTATCCTAAGCTTAGCAAGAGATATCCTATCCCTTTACACTGTTCTCAATTGTAAAGTATATCTCACTTAATTGGAACCAAACCTCAAACCCAGACCTTTCAAGAGAAAGTAGTAGAGTTTGTTGTAGAAGTGAGGAGCTAAAGGTTTTTAAGAGAAAACACAGCTTTAGTTCAAAGAAGTTGAGTACTAGGACTCAGAATTCCTAGGGATCAATGCACTAAAAGATAGTGTGGTTGATCAGTGCACCTTGACATTATAAAATAAGTTAATTTCAAGAGTGAAGGAATTATCCTGTTAAATCAGGGAAAGTGGATGTAGGAGCTTGATGCTCTAAACTTTTCAATTGATCACATTCATACACAACACACAAAACTGTTCTTAAAAGATTCAATCATAAAAAGTGTGAAAAAACCATCTTTGGACAAGTTCCTTGATAAACTATTTTCAGAAACTAAAAGGAGTTTTCTCAAGTAAAAGGGCCAACCACATTCTGTACTAAATAACTTATTTAGATAGTTGTCGAACTGATTACTTCATAGTTATCAGTAGTTTGATTATCTACTAAAGTTATCTCACTCAGAGATGTTGTCAGACAACTCTCCTAAAAGGTCAAACTGTTTGAAAAAGAAATTTGCATACACAAGTGCACCCCCCCATACACTTGTGTCATACTCCTTCAAGGACCAACAAACATACAAATAATGATAAAGCATGCTAACAAAATAAGAAGAAGATAATAGATACGAAAAGTAAGATCTTCATTGCTTGGTCCCCTTACACTTCATTATATCATGCATGTGTGACATCACAATGATATAACTTGAGGAAATAGTGGTTTGTAGTTTTATTTTATATCGAGTTAATGGAGTTTGATAAAAAAAAAAAATAGAGTGAAACCTTTGGCATCATGTTCTACTAGTTATGTTGATAATTAGGTTTCTTACTTGTACATGACACATGGATTATCTTCCATGTTGATGTTGTACCGGTACCTGTGATGCTTATTTTGATCCAACACTCTTGACAACTCTATTTGTCGAGTGTTGTAAAAAATGTTCCATCACTTTGGTCAACATCATAATTTTCCCTTTCTCCTATCACTAACTCCGATTTTAGATGTTGTTCTTAATGTCCTTGTATGCAGGATTGAAGACGTGGAAGTTACCAGGTCAGGCGGTTGCATAAATATAAAGAGTGAGAAGTTAAGAGCATGCATGGTGGTTCCTAATTTAAGAAGTTTGTGGAGGAGGTTATAGATCATGTAAAAACTGGTCTATGGAGGTTGCATTCAGTTGAAAACGTTGCCAATTAATAGATGACTAATGCAACAGGGGGATAGATTGTTGTAGACCCAATCAACATATGTATCATACTTATTTCGTCTAGGAGATTATATGTATAGACCTAAAAGGGAGGTAGTTTCATATAGTCATTTAGATTTTCCCAAACCTTTCTAAAAGGTTGTTGCTAATGTTGTACCCGTGATGTGCATAATGTTCCATCACTTTGGTCAACATCATAATTCACACTAACTCCGATCTTACACTTATTGTTCATAATGTCCGTAGTGCAGTTTGAAGACATGGAATCATCCAAATCATGCGGTTGCACATGAGTGAGAAGTTATGGACGTGATATAGCAAGTACCTAAATTCTATGAGTTGGTGGAGGAGGTTGTAGATCATGCAAGAACTGATCTACATAATGTTGGAGCAGTTGAATTTCGTGCCTATTAATAGAGGATTGTTGCAACACAAATAAGTGAGAAGAAAGAAGACACATTCATTACTAAAGCTATCGAGTGCTTAGTGCATTTAGCTTTAGGAAAATTTGTGGTTCTTCTCCATTGTAGATCATGTAAAAATCGATCTACATGATTTTGGGGCAGTAGGATTCGAAGCCTATAAAAAATGATCCCACCACAACACAAGATACAAGAAGGAAAACTAAAATAGATTATTTCACTATTGAATGCATTCTCGCTTCTAGATAGGAAAATCCTTGTTTCTTCTCGTAGATTGATAGACTATTGTAACCCGAACAATTAGTGTATTATCATGTTTTATTTTACTAGATTATATGTATATATCTATTAGGGAAATAGTTTTATAGGATCTAGTGAATTTTCCAAACTCTTTCGAGTTGTAGTTTTTCAAACCTCCAAGAGGTTGAAGACATTTTGTCACTTATTTTCAATATAGTGATTCGTGTGGATTATTTATAATCTACGCAAATTTTGAATATTTCCATTTGCAAAGTGCATTTTAATTTCCGCTGCTTAATGTTGTCTGGATACTGCCAACACAACAAAAAACACCTTTAATTTCGCACGCGCGCGCACACATACACACACACTTTCATTCTAAAACATATAATGGCAATTTAAGTTTATACACAGAGACTAATGTATTTAATGGGAAGATCACTAACTCGAGTTCACTAATCAAACAAAAGATAGCCCAGTCAAATGCAAACATCAGATAAAGTCTACGTTTGCTAAATAAATCATTGTTCATTCTCTATTATGCATAACACCCAATTGAAAAGTTAGAAAAGGAACAAGCCTTTAAGAACTAGCATCACACCAAATTAAGTATGTTGGTCCTGAAAGAAGTATATAATAAGTGTATGGGGGGGGGGGGGATTACACTTGTATGCAAATCTTTTTCAAACTTAAGCAAATTAGGCTTCAGCAAGGTTGTCCTAGACAACTCTTCTGATATGTATAACTTTCAAAAGGTAATCAAACTACTAAGTACTATTGAGTACTTAGTTGAATAACTATCTAAGTAAGTTATAAGTGCGGAATAGTAGTTGGCCCTTTGGTTTAAACTCCTTTTAAATACTTAAATCTTTTTAACACTTTATCTGTTTTTCAGGGGACTTGTCCCAAAACAGTTTTTGCACATGTCTTTGAAAGGTCAGTTTGTGTGCAGTGTATAAATGTGTTGATTGTATGAAAATACTTGAAAGTAAATCAACACAAGAGTTATAGTGGTTCAAAGACTCAAGCTCCTACATCCACTTTCCCCGATTGAACAGGATAATTCCTTATCTCTTGGAATTACTTGTTTTATAGTGCCAGGGTGCACTTGATCAACCACACCACTCCTTGGTGCCTTGATCCCTAGGAAATCAGAGTCCTAGTACTCTCAACTCAACTCAGAACTTACTGTTCTTCTCTCAACAGTGAGTTCCTTACACTTCTACTACAACAACCTTCTAACTTTCTTGGAAAGGTATAAGGGTTGATGTTGGTTCCAACTAGGTGAGATATGCTTTACAATGAGCTCAGTGTATAGGATAGGATATCTCTCTAAGCTTTGATTGATGTACAATGAGTTCAGCTTAGGTTGAAGCGTTTCTGTAAACAAAGTATGTTCTATGAAAGCTTGAAGGATTAGTGTTTCCTCTAGAATTCAGGATTGTTGGATTGCTAGTTGGTTCAGTTGGATGCCTTCAAATGGTTTCCACACTTCTGTATTTATAGAACAATTTGAGGTTATGTCCGTTGGAGAGACAGCCTCAAAATGTTTATATTTGTCTTCCTTGAGCTCTGCAACGGGAAGACAGTTTCTTGAAAGTGACATGTCCTTAATTTGGGAAGTAAACGGCTGTGTGCTCTTTATCTTGACTTTGAAGCACTCTTCCCAATGTCTGACTTGAAGATTCACTTGATCAAACATGGACATCACTTTTGATCATTGGTTCTATGATAAGGATAACTTCCCTTATCATCTGGACAGTTTTGCTTATCAGTATCAGCAGACTTTGCTTATCAGCAGTGTTGGCTAGGCTCTTTCAAATGACTTGGCTCTTTCTCTTTAATAGCATATATATTGATGGTTCTTGAGCATTCATGACTTTATATCAGTAGCTTTGACCTTATCAGCACAGTTGGCCTTTCCTTTGAACTGTTTTGGTTCAAGTGTGCTGAGACATCTCTGTTGGATATTCCTTCTGAGTCTTTGACATATACATCAGTAGACTTGGTCTTGTTAATGCATTCCATTCAATTGATCTTTTCAGATAGGTTGATATATTATTGAGCTGACTTGATCAGCACAGTTGTCCATAGCTACTTCAGCAGACTTAAGGCCAAATTGATTCTGAGCCTTGAGGGTACTTGATTCTTGTAATCTTCTAAGCATATGTTCCCCCTCAAATTGTGCATCTAAATGTACTAAGAGCTGCCTAACATTTCAGCTTCTCAACTAGCCTATACTACATGTTCTAAAATTTCTGAAACATGTTCATATCATATTGACTTATATATTTGGCATGTCTTAAGGGGTTTTGGTATCTTAATCAAAAGTCTCATTTTATTCCCAACAATTTCCCCCTTTTTTGATGATGCCAAAACCTATACAAATTTCCTGAATGAACATGTTAGTGTAATCACAGTTTATTACATATAGCTTCAATAGATGTGACTTAGGTCAAATTTCCTGAAAGAACATGTTAGTGTAATCACAGTTTAAGTGCATATAGGTTTAAGTCAGGCAAGTTGAGACAATGAGATGTTATCTCTTGATTCACAAAATATTCAACTATTATTCATATAATCATTGAGCATTACAAGCATGTTGATAGTCAAATAACTTATCAGAGCATGGAATTAGAGTAATTACATCAAAGTAAACATGTGATCAGAGCAGACATATATCAGATCAGCAGACATGAGCAAGTTTCAACACAATTATCCATTTCAGCAGTCATGAGCAGGTAAGCATCCAATTCAGCAGACATTGACAGGTAAGGGACATGAAGACTTAGCAGATTCAGAGGTTATCTTCAGGAGGAGGCACCATTCCATATTGTGCCCAAACCCTCTTCTTTAACTCCATAGCCTCTTGGTTGGTTCCCTTGGGTCCAAGCTTCATCCTTTCCATTTTCAAAATCTGACAGAATTCATTGAAGATGGCTGATTGATCGATGTAACCCTGCACCTTAGGAGGCATGTAGATGATTGGGCCAGGAGCTTTGAACTCAATCCTTGCTATATCTGCAGCAGCAAGTAGTTTCTGATAAAGCTCTCTGTTGGGAATAAAATGATACATGTTTTGATTAAATACCAAAACCCCCTGAGACTTGCCTAAGTCAATATGATTGTGTTCTAAAAGTGCTAGAACACATAGTATAAGGCTAGATGAGAAGCTGATATGTTAGGCAGCTCTTAGATAACCAAGATGCACATAGTGAGGGGGAACCCATGCTTTGAAAATGATCAAGATCAAGTTCCCTCAAGGCTCAAAATCTGGAACAAACACTAAGGACAAGCATACTCCATTTAAAACCACATGCTCTGATCAGGAGAGTTGTCCAGAAGAGTTAGTTCTATGCAAGAACAAGATTGCAAAGCTCAAAAGGACAAGATTAGTCAAAAGCTCTGATAAGGAGAGTTGTCCAGAGAAGTGAACTCTGTAAAATCAACAGCTCTGAAGCTAAAAGGCCAAACATACTGATCAGGAGAGTTGTCCCAGAAGAGTTGTCTCAGCAAGAAGAATCTAATGTTGAAGGTCAACCCTGCTGAAGAATTAAGAGACAACTATTCCCTAAAGAATCTCAATACAAAGATCACATTGAAGTGAAGGAAAGGGAAAGAGCCAAGTCATCTGAAGAAGAGCAAGCCAACTTTGCTGATAAGCAAAACTGCTGATAGTGATAAGGAGAGTTGTCCAGTTGATAAGGAATGTTGTCCTATCATTGGATCAACCTTCAGAAGCCATGTCCAAGTCCTAACAAGAAGTCAAACATTGGGAAAAGTGCTACAGAAAGAAGACAAAGCCTTACAAGCCGTTTATTACCCAAATGAGGACATGTCACTATCAAGAATCTATCTTCCAGTTTGAAGAACTCAAGGAAGACATTTATAGCAATTTGGGGCTGCCTCTCCAACGAGCAAATCCTCCATTTTGTCTATAAATACAGAAGTGTGAAGACCATTTGAAAGCACCAACTACCAATCCAACTGAGCAAGTATTCTGAAGTTCATAGAACTTACAAGCTTTCAAAAGACTATTTTAGTCTTCATACACTTCTTCTAAGCTGAACCTATTGTATATCCATACAAAGCTTAGAGAGATATCCTAATCCTTATACACTGATGTCCATTGTAAAGGATATCTCATTAGTTGGAACCTTACTTCAAACCTTACCCCTTTCAAGTGAGAAAGAGAGAAGGTTGTAGTAGTAGAAGTGGTAGGAGCTGACTGTTGAGAGAAGAACGGTTCAGTTCTGAGTTGAGAAGAGGGTACTAGGACTCTAGACATCCTAGGGATCAGTTCACCAAGGAGTGGTGTTCTTGATCAAGTGCACCTTGGCACTATAAAACAAGTTAATTCCAAGAGTGAAGGAATTATCCTGTTAAATCAGGGAAAGTGGATGTAGGAGCTTGAGTCTCTGAACCACTATAAACTCTTGTGTTGATTTACCTTACAAAGTACTTACACTCATTCAACACTGCACACAAAACTGATCTTTCAAAAGATACATAGTCAAAGACTGTGCAAAACTGATTCGGAACAGTTCCCTGAAACTAAACTGGACTGTATTGGATTGACAAAGTGATTTCAGAAACTTAAGGAGTCTAAACTTAAAGGGCCAACCACTATTCCGCACCTATAACTCCCCTAGATAGTTATTCAACTAAGTACTCAATAGTACTTAGTAGTTTGATTATCTTAGAAGAGTTTATCATCTTCAGCAGAGTTGTCCAAGACAACCTTGCTGAGCTCTGGTTTGATCATAAGTTAAAAGATTTGCATACAAGTGTATTCCCCCCCCCCCATACACTTGTTATATACTCCTTTCAGGACCAACACTCTCTGTGATTATCAAACATAAATTGAGTAAAGATGGATTCCAAATCTTCTCCAATCCATCTGCCTATGACATAGAAGTCATAGACAAACTCTCTCTTGGCTTTCTCCCAGTCATCATTTAGCTGAATGGGGACCCATTTATCCCTGTGTGGATATTTGGTATCCATCTGGATCAGCAGCTGAGGCTTTAGTTTGTTGTAGGTAGCCCTCTTTCTCCTTGGCTTCTGAAAGTTCTCTCTCCTATTGTCTCTAGCTCTATTTGCCTCCATTAAATGCTCCATTTTCTCTTGGGCTCTCATCATAGACAACTTTTGCTGATTTTCAGCATCTTTTCCAAAGCCTTCCTCAAAAAGCTTGGATGGATCATCTGCAAGAACTGGAGCTCTCTTCTTTGGTTCAGCTACAAAGCCTTCTTGAAAAAGTTTCTCAACATCTTCTTGAGTTTCAGCAGGCTTGCCAGTTTCAGCAGTTGTAGCTTCAGTAGACTTGGCAGTTTCAGCAGTTGTATCTTCAACTTCAGGAGCTTTGGCCTTCTTTGGAGTGGGATCTTCAATCACTCTGAATTCATCACCTTCACTCACATATGTCAATCTTGTTGACATTTCTCCTCCAGTTGCCCTACCTTTCCATTTGAGAAAGGTAAAGAACTCTGCCATGTATTGCTCCAAACAGGAACTGAGCATGTTCTGCATAAACTTTTGAAGGCCAGCCCTTCTTAGCCATCTCAAGGTGGGGGTGATTTCTGGAGCTTCATTCTCAAAAGAGATGATGGGTTCAAATATGAGGTTGTTTTTGTGGCTGAGATAGGAGAAATCCAGGTCTAGATCCTTGTTGGTGAAGTCAACAATCATCTCTTGTGTAACTTTGGGTGCCATTGATGAAACAGTGAAAAGCTTAGAGAAAGTTTAGAAAATTAGAGTTTCAAAGATGATAGAATGCGTGGGGAAGAAATGAGAGTTTGTGGGCTTCTTAAGACTTAGAGTATATTCCAAAATGAATGTTTGTCATTGAGTAGGTAAGTCTTAAGACAATTCAAAGGTTGGAAAAAGAGGAAATCAAATTTGAATGGCCATGATTAATTCAGGGGAGTTGGCCAAAATTTGATCCAACGGCTGAAATTAATAAATCAGTTTTGAAAACTATTTTTATCAAAACGTGGGATGGAGTTAAGGTTTGTTAAAGGCTGGGGGGTTATCAAGGTAGATTGTGGGCTATAATTGTTTAATGCAAACAAGAGTTGAATCTTTGCATTAAATGCATTGAAAGTGACTTTTTGGGTAAGGGACAAATTAAATCTTTGTAAAGGTGATGACTTTAAGAGGAATGGGACAACCAACACAATAGGCAATGATTACCCAAAATAGGTGCTTATCAGACCAAGATTTGGTTTGATAGCCAAGCCAACTTATCTGACCCCACATGGACAAGTGTCGTGAACCTTCATGGACAAGTGTTCTGAGGTAAGCTTTACCAAACCTCTCTGAAGAAATTTGGGTCAACTCTTCTGAGATTCAGTAGACTTTACCCAAGTCTGCTGAAGATCCTCTTAGTTCCCCCTTGATTGATAAACTCCATTTGGGCTTACTTGTCCATCTTTCATGGATCAAGAAGTCCCAACTCTGCTGAAAGTTCCAAGAACCTTGCTTCAGCAAGAGGTTTGATCAAAATGTAAGCCTTTTGGTGGTTTGTATGGGTTTTCACCAATTTGATGTCTTTCTTCTCCACATGGTCTCTTATGAAGTGATGCTTGATGTCCACATGTTTGCATCTTGTGTGTAACACTGGATTTTATGAAATTGCAATAGCACTGTTGTTATCACAGAAAATTGGCACTTCAGTGGAGTTGACATTGTAGTCTCTAAGTTGTTGTCTCAACCAAAGTATTTGAGCACAACAACTTCCAGGTGCAACATACTCAGCTTCAGTAGTGGAAGTGGCCACAGTGTTTTGCTTCTTTGAGAACCAAGAAATGAGCTTGTTTCCCAAAAATTGGCATGTTCCTGAAGTGGACTTCCTATCAATTTTGCATCCTCCATAATCAGCTTCTGAGTAGCTAGTTAGTTCAATGTTCTCATCAGCAGGGTACCAAAGGCCTATGTTCTCAGTGCCTTTGAGATACCTCAAGATCCTCATAGCAGCCTCTAGATGGCTCTTCTTAGGATTGGCTTGAAACCTTGCACATACACCTACTATAAAGGTGATGTCAGGCCTGCTAGTTGTAAGATAGTGGAGAAACCAATGATTCCTCTACACTCAGTAGAGTTGGTTGGAACACCACTCTCATCAGGATCCATCTTCTAATTAGTGTTCATTGGGATCCTCACTGGCTTGCTAGTAGCACACCCAAACTTTTTTGATCATCTCTCTGGTGTACTTAGCTTGATTGATGAAGATTTATTCTTTTGATTGCTTGACTTGAAGACCTAAGAAGAAATTCATCATTCCCATCATTGACATCTCAAACTTGTTTTGCATGAGCTTTGAGAACTTTTCACACAGCTTCTCATTGGGGGATCCAAATATGATGTCATCAACATATATTTGGACAAGCAAGATGTCATCTCCTTCAAAGATTCTGAAAAAGGTTCTGTCCACTGTCCCTTTGACAAAACCATGATCCAATAGAAACTGTGACAAGGTATCATACCATGCTCTTGGAGCTTGCTTAAGTCCATAAAGAGCTTTCTTCAATCTGTAAACTTGGTTTCCTACTTCAAAACCAGGGGGTTGCTCAACATAGACTTCTTCCTTCAGCACTCCATTCAAGAAAGCACTCTTGACATCCATTTGATAGACTTTGAACCTCTTGTGTGCAGCATAGGCTAGGAATAACCTTATTGCTTCAAGCCTTGCCACTGGTGCAAAAGTCTCATCATAGTCAATGCCTTCTGATTGACAATAACCCTTGGCCACCAATCTGGCCTTGTTTTTTACTATCACATCATTCTCACTCTTCTTGTTCTTGAACACCCACTTGGTTCCAATAACATCTTGATGTGAAGGTCTGTCAACTAGTTCCCATACATCATTTCTTGTGAACTGGTTCAGCTCCTCTTGCATGGCTGTAATCCAGTTTGCATCTTGAAGTGCTTCATCAATGTCCTTTGGTTCCTGTTCTGATAGAAAGCAACAAAATAGAGCATTTTCACCATGAAACCTTCTAGTTTTGACTCCTACACTTGTATCACCAAGTATCAGGTCAATAAGATGGTCAAATAACCAAGTCCTTCTTTTTCTGATCCCTTTAGTAGAGTTGTCCTCTACTAAGGTTGAGTCACTAGCATCATAAAATTCATGAAAATTCAATGCAGGATCTAAATCAGGATTATATTCAGGGGTGTTGTCCTCAATGTCAGGGACATTGGCATTTTCAACATTGTTATTTCCCCCTTGAATATTTAATCCATTAACTACCTCAGCAAAGCCTGCTTCTTCATTGGTAGTTTTACCTGATTATGAACTGGGATTGGGTCATTCAGTTCATCATTTCCTTCAGTGGGATTTTCTTCAGGGAGGTTGCCTTCAGGAGTGTTGTCGAGTGTAATGTTTTCAGGAGGATTGGCTTGGAAAACTTCTATGAACATTGTATCTTTGTCTTTTAAGCTCAGTCTGGTTGTCCTTTGTGTGATTTCATCAGTTTCCAGGGATTTACTCCTGTTCTCAAAGATAGCTTCATCAAACACAACATGGGGTGTTTCTTCCACAATAAGGGTTTTACAGTTGTAAACTCTGAAGGCTCTACTGATTTGGGAATATCCAAGAAATATCCCTTCATCAGCTTTGCTATCAAAAGCTCTCAACTGCTCTTTCTCATTGTTGTGAATGAAACACTTACAACCAAATATGTGAAAGTAAGATATTTTAGGCAATCTTCCTTTCTAGAGCTCATAAGGGGTTTTGCCTTGACCCTTAGTAATCAAACATCCATTTTGAGTATAGCATGCAGTGTTTATAGCTTCAGCCCAAAACCTCTTAGGTAAATTTGAATCAGCAATTAAGGTTCTAACAGCCTCTTTAAGAGTTCTATTTCTTCTTTCACCTATCCCATTCTGCTGAGGGGTTCTGGCTGCTGAAGTTTCATGGGCTATTCCATTTTCAGTGCAATACTCATTGATTATATTAAAGTTTTTCTCATTTGACAGTCTCTTTAATAGTTCAGGGATTTTGACTTATGTTTCCTTCTTATTAAGGAGAAATACTACCCATGTGAACCTAGAGAAGTCATCTACTACAACCACTGTGTATTTTCTTCCATTTATGCTTGCAGGGGTAATTGGTCCAAACAGGTCCATATGTAATAGTTCAAGTACCCTTTCAGTAGAGATGACTGGTTTGCCTTTAAATGAAGCTTTAATATGTTTTCCTTCTTGACATGGTTTGCAAACATGTTCCTTAATGAAAACTTCATTAGGCAGTCATTTAACTAATGCATTTCTAGCCAGCTTGTTCATAGATTTAAAGTTCAGGTAGTTTAGCCTTTTATGCCATAACCAACTTTGTTCATTTGAGCTTTTGGCAATGAAGCATGCATCATCAGTAGACTTGTCCGAGTCAGCAAAATACGCATTTCCTTTCCTGGTTCCATTCAGTAAGATTCGTTGAGTTTTATCTTTGATTAAGCACTTATTACTAGTGAACTCAACATTATATCCTCTATCACAAAACTGGCTTATGCTTAGGAGATTATATTTGAGACCAGCCACATAAGACACATTGGATACCTTGATATTACCAATTATCAAAGTACCATAACCTTTTGTAGTTGCTTGTGAGATGTCTCCAAATGTGACATTAGGGAATTCTTTTTCAGTAAATTCAGTGAGGTCTTTATTTCCAGTCATGTGTCTTGAACATCCACTGTCCAAGTACCATGCTGTCTTTTTGTTCATGCTCCTCAGCTTCTTGTGGCCCTTTGGTACCTGCAATGATCATGCTTTAGGTACCCTTTGAATTTTGGGTCCTGAGATGTTAGTTGTACCTTTAGGAACCCAAACTTGCCTAATTACCCTGATTGATTCAAGGTGGCTAAGTTGTTTTCCTCTAGCATCAACATACACAGTTTTTCCCTTAAATGCATTTGGAAAAGAGTGTGTGAAAGTGTTCACTCTGTAAGTTTCAGGAGAGTTGTCATTTCTCCTAAACTTGTGAGTTCTTTGGGCTACTTGAGGGAATCTTTGAGGATGGACATGTAGATGACCATTACCCTTTAGCATGAAGGGTTTTGGTTGTCTCATTTTATTGTACCCATGAGGAGAGTTGACCTTAGGTCTGTTCAGCTGAGGTTTCCTCATGGGAGTTGGCCTAGGCTGAACATACCTTGGACAACCTCTCTGAATGTTGTTCAGATGAGTTACCCTTCAATTGGGTCTACTTTGATGAACACCATTCCTCTTGTACTCAGGGGCTTTGGCCTTTTCCTTAGGTATGGGCCTAGTTCCCTGAAGTACTTGAGTGGGCACCTCATGCATTTTGCCCTTTCCTTTGTTCAGTGGCTGAGTTAATTCATTTTCGACTTGTTGTGCCACTGACTTAAAAAATATTCTCTTAGTATTACTTGTTGAAGCAACACTAAGACAAGGTGAAGACTCGAATGGATCATATCCCAATCCACTCTTTTGAGCCATAGGTCTTTGGAAGCTTTGAATTTCCTCTATTGCTCTAGAGGATTTATTCATTGCAGACATCTTAATTTTCAGGCTCTCTTCACTTGATTTAAGAATATCATATTCATGTGAGAGGTTTTCAAATTTGGCTTGTAGAATTTTAAGCTCAAAGTCCTTTCTCTTCTGAATAAGCAATTGCTCATCAATCTGCTTTTTTTGGTCAACTATCCTGAGAGAAGCTTCATCAAGTTCTCTCAAGACTTGTTGATACAACTCAGTAGACTTGACATCAACCACAGATTCAGAAGGTTTTGCAAGTTCAATGGATAACCTTTCATTTTCTCTCACACAGTTATCATGAAGTTCTTGCAACCTAGTGAAATCTTCCATCAACTTTCCAAAAGAAAGCTTCAAGTTGATCATGGTGTTTTGTGATTGAATTGATGGTGAGCTAGAAGTAGAAGATACCTCATCATCTTCTATGGCCATGTTGCACACATCATCATCATCACTGTTTGAGAACAGTCCATCATCAAAAGAGTTGAAGCTTTCAGCACTTTCAGACTCATCACCAGCCATCATGGCTTTTCTATTGGTGAACTTTTTGTCTCTTTTAGCTTGCCTCTCCTTTATTTCTTTGGAGTTGAGTTCAGGGCAATCATACTAAAAAATGCCCTTTCTTTTTGCAATTGTAGCACAGGTCTTCATCATCATCTTTCTTTGATTCATCTCTTTTTCTAGACGATGAAGGTTCAGCTCTGCTGGACTTTCTCCTATCAGAGTGCTTGTCCTCTAATCTTCTTTCTTCAGGCCCTTTGTCCTCGGCCTTGGCTTCAGGAGAGTTGTACCTTCTCATGACCTTGTTATCTTGGTAGAATTTCTTGTATCTACCAAACCTTGAGTTGAGTTTGTCAAACCTCCTAGACATGAGGGCTAATTCTTCCTTCATTTCAGCGTTAGAGACTAACTTTGATGATCTTGGAGTGGGCTACATTTCTAGTTCAGCAGCTTTGGCTTTGAATGCCACTCCTTTAGTTGGTAAGGAAGATTCCTCAGCAGGCTTTCTTCTGTTGATGTCAAACTCATAAGTTTTGAGTTCTGAGAAGACTTGTTGCATGGGCATGGTGGAGAGATCTTTAGTTTTCTGCATCATTACAGAATATACATCCCACTTTTGAGTGAGACTCCTTAAAATCTTTAGTACAATCTCACTCTTGGAGTACACCTTGACCAATGAGTTGATCTCATTCATAATATCAGTGAATCTACCAACAAACTTGTCAATAGACTCATCAGGTTCCATTGCGAAGTGTTCAATTTTCTGCACAACAACTTGGAGCTTGTTCTCCTTGATTTTATCAGTACCCTCACACATTTCAGCATGGGTGTCCCAAATCTCTTTGGCTGTTGTGTTGTGGTAGACTCTCCCCATTACTGCATCTGGAATTGTTTGGTAGAGAGTGTTCATTGCAAGATAGTTTAGATTTTCTCTCCTTCTTTCTTCAGTGGTGAGATCATCTTCATCTTTGGGGATCTCCTCCCTTACATCATCCCTTTGAGCTTCAGTTACTCTGGGATTAATTTGAGTGAATACAAATGGTCCTCTTGTAATCACTCTTAGCATTTCAGTATGGAGGCATGCAAGATGAGCTCTCATTCTGATTTTCCAGAAGTCATAGTTCTCTATTGAGAACATGGGCAGCTTGTGATGAGATATGTGATTGATTGGATCACTAGCCATATTGTTGATGCCTTGAACAACATCATGAGGAACAACATTATTGTTGTTTTCCATATCTCAGATAAAAGGGGTTAGACACATATATGATAAGATTTCAGAAAGATCAGTTCAGTGACCACAAAAGAATATATTTTGAAAATCAAAATGGATTTTCAGAAGCAGTGGTCTTTGAACCCCTGCTCTGATACCACTTGTTGGTCCTGAAAGGAGTATATAACAAGTGTATGGGGGGGGGGGGAATACACTTGTATGCAAATCATTTTTAAACTTAAGCAAATTAGGTTTCATCAAGGTTGTCCTGGACAACTCTTCTGATATGTATAACTTTCAAAAGATAATCAAAATACTAAGTACTATTGAGTACTTAGTTGAATAACTATCTAAGTAAGTTATAAGTGCGGAATAGTGGTTGGCCCTTTGGTTTAAACTCCTTTTAAATACTGAAATCTTTTTAACATTTTATCTGTTTTCCAGGGGATTTGTCCGAAAACAGTTTTTGCACAGTCTTTAGTATATGTCTTTGAAAGGTCAGTTTGTGTGCAGTGTATGAATGTGTTGATTGTATGAAAATACTTGAAAGTAAATCAACACAAGAGTTATAGTGGTTCAGAGACTCAAGCTCCTACATCCACTTTCCCTGATTGAACAGGATAATTCCTTATCTCTTTGAATTACTTGTTTTATAGTACCAAGGTGCACTTGATCAACCACACCACTCCTTGGTGCCTTGATCCCTAGGAAATCAGAGTCCTAGTACTCTCTACTCAACTCAGAACTTACTGTTCTTCTCTCAATAGTGAGTTCCTTACACTTCTACTACAACAACCTTCTAACTTTCTTGGAAACGTATAAGGGTTGATGTTGGTTCCAACTAGGTGAGATATCCTTTACAATGAGCTCAGTGTATATGATAGGATATCTCTTTAAGCTTTGATTAATGTACAATGAAGTTCAGCTTAGGTTGAAGTGTTTCTGGAAACTAAGTATGTTCTATGAATGCTTGAAGGCTTAGTGTTTCCTCTAGAATTCAGGATTGTTGGATGCCTTCAAATGATTTCCACACTTCTGTATTTATAGAACAATTTGAGGTTATGTCCGTTGGAGAGACAGCCTCAAAATGTCTATATTTGTCTTCCTTGAGCTCTGCAACTGGAAGACAGTTTCTTGAAAGTGACATGTCCTTAATTTGGGAAGTAAACGGATGTATGCTTTTATTTTGACTTTGAAGCACTCTTCCCAATGTCTGACTTAAAGATTCACTTGATCAGATATGGACATCACTTCTGATCATTGGTCCTATGATAAGGACAACTTCCCTTATCATCTGGACAGTTGTGCTTATCAATATCAGCAGCCTTTGCTTATTAGCAATGTTGGCTAGGCTCTTTTAGATGACTTGGCTCTTTCTCTTTAATAGGATGTATATTGATGGTTCTTGAGCATTCATGGCTTTATATAAGTAGCTTTGACCTTATCAGCACATTTGGCCTTTCCTTTGAATTATTTTGGTTCAAGTGTGCTGAGACATCTCTGCTGGATATTCCTTCCGAGTCTTTGACATATACATCAGTAGACTTGGTCTTGTTAATGCATTCCATTCAATTGATCTTCTGATAGGTTGATATATTACTGAGCTGACTTGATCAGCACAGTTGTCCATAGCTACTTCAGCAGACTTAAGGTCAAATTGATTCTGAGCCTTGAGGGTACTTGATTCTTGTAATCTTCTAGGCATATGTTCCTCCTCAAATTGTGCATCTAAATGTACTAAGAGTTGCCTAACATTCCAGCTTCTCAACTAGCCTATACTACATGTTCCAACATTCCTGAAACATGTTCATATCATATTGACTTATATATTTGACATGTTTTAAGGGGTTTTGGTATTTTAATCAAAATTCTCATTTTATTCCCAACAAAGTACAATATTGGCAACATAAGGGTGCAACAATTAACCAAATAAATGACATCAAAACAGGATTCAAATTCAAAATACAAAAGGTTTTTATTCAAATTCAATACACTAAATGCTTATGATTTAGATTCTAACAAATAGAGAACCAACTAATATTCAACTAAATAAACATGAATGCAACTATTAGTCCATACATCATTAGTGGTTGGATTTCGTCAAATAATGACATCAAACAGAAGGAACGGAAACTAAAATACCACATCTACACTAGCTCTGTAAATCCAAAACTTGCCCCTAAAATATAAATAAAAAACAATTAATTTAAAGAAATTGATATTCCATGACAATTTAGTCGGCCACCACCATCATCCCTCAAAATTCAACTATCCAATCTACAATTTGAACCATTCAAGTAGTTAAAGAAAGAGTAATAATTCAAGACTCAGTTAGCAGGGGGAGGGAGAGAGGATAATGCTTCGAAGAGAAATTAAGAGGTTTGATCCACTCATTACCTTCAATCGATTATGGAATTGGAAGACATCGATTGTTCGTGGAAGAAGCCCTAAGTAGCCAAATCAAAATAAAAAATAACAATAATATGTAAATTCACTTACCTCCATCTACAAAGCAAGAGCATTTAGAGGGTAGAACAATCCACACGAAAGGAAGCCAAAATAAAACAAAAGAACTTTGTTAGTCATAAGTTAATAGAGAAACCACAGAAACACCAACAAGTTGAATCAATGGAAACAACATCCTAAGACATCCAGCACAATTACCTCTCTGTATCTACTCAGATACACTTTGAGTGGATCGATATAATCTTCAAAACCTAAGGTCACCATATCCCATAATAAATCATCCCCATTAATTGTCTTTCTTTTCTCTTTCTGACACTTGTCATTTGCCCTTCATTTTCAGCCACCAAAAACAGTTTTAAGTTTACAATTTACTCTAAATTTAAACACACAAATAAATAATCCTAAGGGACCTCTGAGTCTAGCTATGAATAAATTTATTCAAACAATTCCATATAGAAACATGTAGTGGATTTCAACCAATAATCCCTTCAAGAATGCTTAATTTGATCACATAAACAGAGTAGACATAATTGATCGACCATAGCTACACAATAAAAAAAATTCAAAAGGCACACTTGCTAGTGACGAAGCTAATAAATTCGGAAACGCATTCCTGGACAGTCTCCTTAGCATATTTTGCTATCTTGCCATTCGAAGGGAGCACCTTCTTCATGAACTGGATAATATTGGCAATCGGTAGGACCTATCCTGTTCACGGATGCCGGAGTGCGGGCTCTGATCGTCGGCGCTTTCATGGCTTCCGCCGGGGGGCCCCATGGAGCTTCCGACATTCGTTCAAACGAAGCCCTAACATTAAACCAAAACCCTAGGTGATGAAGATTGAGGGGAAGATAGTACCATATATTTTTACACTTTGCCTATGAATTATACCATATATTTTTTTCACTTTATTATAAAGATTTAAATCTTCAAAACACGTTTTATATTATACTATTATATAGGCTTTTTTAATTAAATATTATACCTTTTAAAATAATTTAATAAAACATTAGCCTTTGATGGAAGTTTAATAAAATAAATTGGAGCGTCGTTTTAAACGGCGCCCTTTGAATCATTCTGACATTTCTGCCACTGTCGGAACATTGTTGCAGAGAAAAACAGAAGGCGCCATTAGATATGGCGCCGTTCTCTAACTAATTGTAAAACTTACACTAAATAAATGCTAATATTTAATTATATTATTTTTAAAAAGTTCATGTTTTTTACATAATTTGGATAAAATTTGATTCAAATTAAAATAATACTCCCTCCGTCCGTCCTATAAGTTTTCCATTTTACCATTTTTGTATGTCCGCCTATAAGCTTCTCATACTTTTTTTTGGTAAGTACTTTTTCTTACATTTCACTTTATATCTAATTAATTTTTCTCTATATCTCTCTCCTCCCTCAATCACATCACTTGTACTATATCTATTATTTAATCACTTTTCTTAATCTTTGTGTCAAAAAGTAACGTGGAGCTTATAGGCGAACGGAGGATGGAGTATATTAAAATCCAAATTATTAAAAATTATTAAATCCTTAATTCTTATATACATATCTATAAGGTCACCATTGATACAATTGTATTTTTTAAATCTGTACATATCTATTAGAACAATATAATTGTATTATTATTTAAAAAATATTACTCTCTCCGTCCAATTTTATTATTTCCACTTTTTTTTTTTTATCAAATTTTATTATTTATAAATGGGTCCACAATACCCAATCATATCCTCAACTTATCTCCTTTATGAATAAACTAATCAATATTTATTAAAATTCGTGTACGGAGAAATGGTCATAATAAAATTGGACGGAGGAAAGTATTATATAAAATTATAAATTTTATATTATGGATATATTAAAATCCGTATCAACCTATTTAGGTTAGATCAATTTTTCATAATACAGATTGATACGGATTTTAATATAAAATCCTAAATAGATTGATACGAATTTTAATATAAAATTTATAATTTTATATAATAATATTTTTTAAATAATAATAAATTATATTATTTTTAATAGATATGTACGAATTTTAATAATACACATATAATAGATATGTATATAAGAATTAACTATTTAATAATTTGGATTAAATTTGAATTTTAATAATTTTTTGATTTATATTATTTTAATTTGAATTAAATTTTATCTAAACTATGTCAAATACATGCGCTTTTTTTAAATAAATTTTAACTTTTTTAAAATAATTTAATTAAATATTAGCTTTAGGGTAAGTTTTATAAAATAAATTAAAGCAAAATACAATCAGTCTTACTTACAAGTGGCGCCATCTCTAACGGCGCCTTCTGTTTTTCTCTACCACAATATTCCCTGCTGGGGGCAGAAATATCAGAATAATTCAAAGGGTGCCGTTTAAAACGGCGCTCTAATTTATTTTATTAAACTTCTTTCAAAGGCTAATATTTCTTTAAATTATTTTAAAAAGGTTAATATTTAATTAAAAAAACCTATTATATAATTTATTTCCTTATTTTAGTTTTACACTAATAACTAAGTAAATGTTTTAAGAATTTAAAAGTTATTAAAATTTAGTATTCGAACTTGAGGGATTGGATTTTCGTAAAAAAATACTCCCCCATCCCAGTGAAAGCTACCCAACTTTCCTTTCTCATCCGTCTCACTGAAAGCTACCCATTCATTTTTTGGTAACTATTCCTTCTCACATTTTATTATATTCTTCTCTCTCTCTCTCTCTCTCTCTCTCAATCACATCACCTCTAATATATCTACTTATTATATTAGTATTTCTTAACTTTTGTGCCCGGAGCTCGTGGGGAGCTTTCCCCGGGACGGAGGGAGTAGTATACTGGTTAATAATACAATTTTCAAAATGTCTTAATTTTATTGTATTATGAAATTTAGTTAATTTTGTGGTGACAAGAGTGTATTGTATTATGACATCTAGTTAATAGTGTGCTAACTAGGTATATGGTAGTGTAGTTTAAGGATATCAAAATGGAGTGTATTGATAGATTAATTTTCACTACATTTTTTATATAGTGTATTAAAATTAATGTAGTAATAAGTCATTTTCTTGTAGTGCGTATACTAATAAATCTTAGTAATTTTGTGTTTGGTGTGTTAGATTTTTCATAAGACAAATGTGTGTTATGACTTAAACTTTATGAGTGATTTACCATTTTGTCCAAAAATTTGTAAAAATGTGAATTTACACCCTATCATCAAATTGAAGGAGAATTGTTTCTGCGTTATACAATTTACACCGACATCATTGCTGAAATCCCTGAAATTCTTGGAAATCGATGGTGGGCATCTTCAACGACCACAAGGTGAAAAACAGAAATCGAAGATGCACTAATACATATTTGGCTTTGCACAACCCTTAAAAAGGGCCTTAGACAGCGATTATGAACAACTCTTCAAGTAACAACTGTCTAAGCTTAGACAGTTGTTAAAGAACCGTTGTCTAAGAAAAGCACTTGGATAGCGGTTATTAACCGCTCTCCAAGCTATATATATTTTTTTAATGCATTTCACTTGGACAATGTTTAAATATTATTAAGTCCCATATATATATATATTTTATTTTTTTTCTGTTATGAGAAGAAGTTAATTCATTATTATAGTAACAACTTTTATAACTAAGTAAGCGTAACGAATCGACCCCAATTGCTAAACCAAACCCTCTATAAATAACATGCATTCTAATCTACTTTCAAGTCTTTATAATTTTTTCTAATGGGTTCTTCTTCGTGTGAGAATGTTGTTTTGAAGTGCAAGGATGCTACTGAATTTGAGGTGAGTAAGAAAGTTGCATTCCAAATGAAAAATATAATTAAGCATGATGATGAAACCATCATCCCTGTGCCTGAAGAAGTCAGAGACCCTATCCTCGCCAAAATGCTTGGATACTGCGACCGCCACGCCAACGACGACGATGATAACTTGAAGTCGTTCGATGATGAAGTTGTCAAGCTCCCTCAGAGCATGATGTTTGATATCCTTATGGTATGTTCCTGCCTTTTCCATATATATATCCTAGCCTAGCTAAGCTCTTTTTACATATATTAATTTAATTTGATTTAGGGTGCACATAAATTGGGCATTGGGGGCCTGGTTGACCTATTGTCCCAAACAATTGCGAACATGATAAAGGGGAAGAATCCAGAAGAATTAAAATTGAATACATATGTTTTGAATTAATTTCAGGGATTGGGAATGCTATCACTATCATCCTACATGTTCCTAGACAGCGGTTTTAAACCGCTGTCCAAAATAATTTTTTTAATATATTTTTTCTTTTAATAATTACGAAATTCAATTCAGGAAAAAAGGAAAACAAAAGTAGTAATTATCACTACAGGAACAAAACTAATTGTTTTTAACACTTTTTTCATCACATGGATTAGAAAATACAACAGTAATTTGCACACAAATGCAAAACAGAGAGAGTAATGTAGTGACATATTTAATATTTCATACACCAATACATTAACGGGGATCGATGCAGAATACAAATTGAACAAACTTCAAATCTTAACCAATTAACACAAAACTCATATTAAAAGTTGAGAATATACATATAATGCGGCCATTAACAGGTTGA
The DNA here is from genome assembly GCA_963675135.1 of Galeopsis tetrahit. Lineage (NCBI taxonomy): Eukaryota > Viridiplantae > Streptophyta > Magnoliopsida > Lamiales > Lamiaceae > Galeopsis > Galeopsis tetrahit. The sequence continues at coordinate 64,528,597 of OY776120.1, read as the reverse complement.
AATGCTTTGAACTCTTCCAAAAGATAGATATGCGTCAGGGCCTTGCGATGGAGCATGTACGTCTCACCCTGTCTTTCCCAGAACGATCTCATCATCATTCCCATTTTGAAGCCGGGGAATTTTCAAACCTGTAAAATAATCAAAATCTCCTCCTCTGTTAACTTCACCTAAAAGAATAAATGAGACGAAATTAAATGCGATACCTATTTCGATTCGATAACTACGATGTAGACGTATTCTCGGACGATTGGACTGCCATCTGAAATTAACCTCCGATACAGCCTTCACCGGAATCACCTCTTCACATATGATATAATAACATACATCTACGTGTACGTGTGTATGAGTGTGCGAGAGGGAGGCGACGGGAACGCGCGCGGGCGGGAGAGGGAAGCGACGACTATGGCGCGCGGGCGGGAGAGGGAAGCGACAACGACGGTGTGAGTGCAGGAGAGGGAGGCGACGACGACGAATTTGGGGGAGACGTTTAATTTAATTTGAAGTGTGGATATCAAATCCAAATTTGGGCGACGACGATAATTATGATTCTGGAATATATATTCACGCATTGGCTTTGACCTAAAACTAACCTCTTGCACAACGATTCTAAACCGTTGTCTAAGTGATGTTGCATAGCGGTTCATAACTGCTCTCCAAGTATTTCACTTGGACAGCGGTTATGAACCGCTGTTTGTGTTTTTTTTTTTTTAATGAAACCGCTCTCCAAGCTATATCTTGGAGAGCTGTTTGAAAAAAGGGTTGTCCAAGTGCAGCTCTCCAAGCTTAAATGTATAGTAGTGATGGGCATCTTCAACGACTACAAGGTGGGCGTCTGTAGTGTGATTTCTTCAAGCAAGGTTTCAATCGATTCTATTATTTGATCGACAAAAGTGTCACAATCCACTCTCGTACTTTTTATTTTGGCTCAAATCATGTTGCGTTTGTAGGATTTGGAAGTTTATTGTAGTTTGTTGTGCGTATTTGTGCGATTTAGGGTTGAAAGACTTAGATGTGTATTCAACATATTTTTTGCCACAACAATTAGAATTGTAATTTTTTTGAATAAACCTTACTACAAATAGTAAAACATGTAACTTTCTTAAACATGACAAATATATAATCTCAAACAACCAACAGGAACATATGTAAAAAGGTTCAACAAGAAAATTAAAATTAACAATGTTTTTAAAAATAAAGGCCAGGGAGGGCATCACACCATCACCACAATTTTTTTTATTTTTTATGTTTAGGAATATGACTAAACATTACAGATCAAACAATGAAAATGCCCTATGATCTAACCAAGACTACTCCATTTCAATTGCAAGAAATTGTAGAGTGAACTGCTACTTGCGCAAGATTGTGTGCTCTCTTGTTTTCAGACCGACGCAAGTATTTGAATTTGCACACTACAAATTCTCTCAATTTTTGCCTAATTGTATAGAAAATATTCATCTCCGGTCCATTACCTTTACAACTACTCGTGCAAAGTTTGATTGCTTGTTGGGCATCTGTCCTAATTTCAATTCGGGCAAGTTTAAGGTTCGCCGCCCTATCCACAACTTCTTCAATTGCTTTTAATTCCAATCCCAACGGGCTTCGTTGTGGAGAAATCTTCCTTGAAAACCTCGCGATGATGTCCCCATTCTCATTAATTCCAATCCCTCCAATACCATACTTAAGAGACCCTGCATTAAAAGCTCCATCAACCTAAAAAATTACCTCGGTCGTCTCTGTACTCTCTTCATTCTCCCCTTGCTCCTCATACTTTCTACATGCTCCATTATATCCTTTGGTTCGCCGATGCTGACACGCTTCCAGGTATGCCAATACTGAGTCACCTACCCCCTGACGAGACTCAAAGCGTTTCTTATCCATGTCATGGGCAATACTACACCTTTATCGCCAAATCCCCCAGGCCACCAGGACCACAGCCTCCAAACTAAGATGTGATGCTGATTCCCCAATTATTCTAAGCAGATTCTCCATTGGAAGCCATCTCCCTCTCTTAATAATCTCCCAAATACCCAACTTCTTCCAAACATGACTTACCACATGACACGTAAAAATGGCATGGACCGTAGTTGGCATGTAGCTCCCACACATTCCACAATTCGGGCTAATCCCAATATTTCTTTTGGAGAGATTTCCCTCTGTCGAGATAAAGTTCCAACACATCTTCCATGTAAATATCCTCACTTAGGGGGGCACATCCAATTTCCTTACCTTTTTCCACCATCCCCGTCGCTGCCTTCCGTTTCCCGAATTAGTAGCTTCACCACTCTTTTCCTTCTCGTAATTATGGTCGTGAATCAAATATCGCGAGTCCTCCTCTCCTTCATATCCTACCCCGGTTCTCAGAATACCATCCACCTCATAGGGCCAAAATGCTTAATGTAGCAACTCCTCATTCTACGTCCTATTTTCGTCCAAGAATGATGTAACCTTGTAACCTGACACGATCTTGGACAGTATGAAACCCTCATGAAGCCCATAAGCCCATGCATGCTTCAATACGGTAACACTGTTACAATTACCAACATGTCATCGTAGCCCTTTACTAAGTGCTTCTCTACTCGAACATATAGATCTCCAAATAAACGATGGGCTCGATCCAACCTCAGCATCCATAATATCCACATGTTTGTAGTATCTAGCTTTAAAAACCTTCGCCACAAGGGATTGGGGTTGGTCAATAAGCCTCCATATTTGTTTAGCAAGCATCGCCTGGTTAAAGTATTCCATCTTTCTAAAACCCATCCCCCCATCCTCCTTCGACTTACATAGATTGTCCCACTTCATCCAATGTATTTTTTTGTGCTCTTCATTCTGAATCCACCAAAAATTAGCAAGTAGAGCTTCCATCTCCTTCAAATTTGTTTCGGAATCCTAAAACATGTCATTGCATACGTAGGTATGTGTTGGGAATAAAATGAATTATGTTTTGATTAAATACCAAAACCCCTGAGACATGCCTAAGTCAAGTTGACTATGTTCTAGAGATGATAGAACATATAGATTAAGGCTAGATGAGAAGCTGATATGTTAGGCAGCTCTTAGTTATTTAGATGCACAGTATGAGGGGGAACATATACTTTGAAGACCATCAAGAACAAGTCCCCTCAAGGCTCAAATTCTGGAACAACCACTAAAGCTAAAAAATACTGATCAGGAGAGTTGTCCAGAGAAGTTGTCTCTGCAAAATTAAAGCAAGAACAAAGGTTCTGAAGCTCAAAAGGCCAAGTGTATACAAATGCTATGATAAGGAGAACTTGTCTATGTGCAAGAACAAAAGTTCTAAAGCTCAAAGGCCAAGTATGCTGATCAGAAGAGTTGTCTAGAGGAGTTGTCTCAGCACAATCAAGATCAAGTATTCTGAATTTGCTTGAGGTCAACTATGCTGAAGAGATAGAGACAACCACACCTTAAAGAACTACAATAAATTATGCTCTCAAGTGAAGCAAAAGATAAGAGCCAAGTCATCTGAAGAAGAGCTAGCCAACCTTGCTGAGAAGCAAGACTGCTGATAGTGATAAGGAGAGTTGTCCAGTTGATGAGGAATGTTGTCCTATCAATGGAACAACCTTCAGAAGCCATGTCCAAGTCCTAACAAGTGAATCTTAAAGTCAGACATTGGGAAGAGTGCTGCAAAATGAAGACAAAGTCTTACAAGCCGTTTATTACCCAAATGAGGACATGTCACTATCAAGAATCTGTCTTCCAGTTTGAAGAACTCAAGGAAGACATTTATAGCAATTTGGGACTGCCTCTCAAACGGGCAAATCCTCAAATTTGTCTATAAATACAAGAAGTGTGAAGACCATTTGAAGCATCCATTCTACATCCAACTGAGCAATCATTCTGAAAGCTTCAAAGTCCTCAAAAGACATTCTTAGTCTTGAAACACTTCTTCTAAGCTGAACTTACTGTATATCCATACAAAGCTTAGAGAGATATCCTATCCTTATACACTGATCTCCATTGTAAAGGATATCTCATTAGTTGGAACCTTACTTCAACCCTTACCCCTTTCAAGAGAGAAAGTGAGAAGGTTGTAGTAGTAGAAGTGGTAGGAGCTGACTGTTGAGAGAAGAACAGTTCAGTTCTGAGTTGAGAAGAGGGTACTAGGACTCTAGACATCCTAGGGATCAATTCACCAAGGAGTGGTGTTCCTGATCAAGTGTACCTTGGCACTATAAAACAAGTTAATTCCAAGAGTGAATGAATTATCCTGTTAAATCAGGGAAAGTGGATGTAGGAGCTTGAGCCTCTGAACCACTATAAACTCTTGTGTTGATTTAATTTACAAGTACCTTCATACATTCAACACTGCACACAAACTGATTCTTCAAAGGATACATATTCAAAGATTGTGCCAAAACTGTATTGGACAAGTTCCCTGAAAACTGGACTATATTGAATTGACAAAGTGATTTTAGAAACTAAAGGAGTCTAAACTACAAGGGCCAACCACTATTCCTCACATATAACTCCCCTAGATAGTTATTCAACTAAGTACTCAATAGTACTTAGTAGTTTGATTATCTTAGAAGAGTTAATCATCTTCAGTAGAGTTGTCCAAGACAACCTTGTTGAGCTCTGGTTTGATCAAAAGTTGAAAAGAATTGCATACAAGTGTATTCCCCCCCCCCCCCATACACTTGTTATATACTCCTTTCAGGACCAACAAGTGGTATCAGAGCAGGGGTTCAAACACCACTGCTTCTGAAAATCCATCTTGATTTTCAAAAATCACATATTTGTGTGGTCACTGAACTGATCTCTATCTGAAATCTATTACCTGTTGACTAACTGTTTATTCTTGAGATATGGCCAACAACAATGCTGTTCCTCCCCCTGCTGTTCAAGGATTGGACAACATGGCCACAAATCCAGTCAACCACATTTCACATCATAAACTGCCCATGTTCTCTATAGACAATTATGATTTCTGGAAAATCAGAATGAGAGCTCATCTTGCTTCTCTTCATACTGACACCTTGAGAGTAATCACAAGAGGTCCTTTTGTGTTTACTCAAACTAAACCCAGGGTGACAGATGAGCAAAGAGCTCATATAAGGGAAATGATTCCCAAAGATGAAGATGACTTCACTGCTGATGAAAAGAGGAAAGATAATCTGAATTATCTTGCCATGAACACCCTCTACCAAACAATTCCAGATGCAATCATGGGTAGAGTCTACCACTGCACCACAACCAAAGAAATTTGGGATACTCTTGCTGAGATGTGTGAGGGTACAGAAAAGATCAAGGAGAACAAGCTCCAAGTTGTTGTGCAGAAGTTTGAACAATTCACAATGGAGTCTGAAGAATCCATTGATAAATTTGCTGGTAGATTCACTGATGTGATGAATGAAATACACTCATTGGGCAAGGTGTAATCCAGGAGAGAAGTTGGATTAAAAATCCTGAGAAGTCTCACTCAAAAGTGGGATGTATATGCTGTAATGATGCAGAATACCAAGGATCTCTCCTCCATGCCCATGCAACAAATCTTCTCAGAACTCAAAGCCTGTTGAGGAACCTTCAAATCCTACTAAGGGAGTGGCATTCAAAGCCAAAGTTGCTGAACCTGAAATACAACCCACTCCCAGATCATCAAAGTCAGTCTCAAAGACTGAAATGAAGGAGGAACTAGCCTTGATGGCTAGAAGGTTTGACAAGCTCAACACAAGGTTTGGTAGATACAAGAAATTCTACCAAGATAACAAATTCAAGAGAAGGTACAACTCCCCTGAAACTCAGCCTGAGGACAAAAATCCTGAAGAGAAAAGATCAGAGGACAAGTCCTCTGATAGAAGAAGGTCCAGTAGAGCTGATCCTTCATCATCTAAAAGAAGAGATGAATCCAAGAAGGATGATGATGAAGACCTATGCTATAATTGCAAGAAGAAATGGCACTTCCAGTATGACTGCCCTGAATTGAGCTCTAAGGAAAGAAGAGAGAGACAAGCCAAAAGAGACAGGAAGTTCACCAACAGAAAAGCTGTGATGGCTGGTGATGAATCTGATAGTGCTGAAAGTCTCAACTCTTCTGATGGACTGTTCTCTAACAGTGATGATGATGATGATGTTTGCAACATGGCTCTTGAGGATGATGAGGTATCCTCTACTTCCAGTTCACCATCATTCATCTCACAAAACACTAGTGAAGTCAACTTGAAACTTTCCTTTGGGAAGTTGATGGAAGATTTCACTAGATTACAAGAATTTCATGATAATTGTGTGAGAGAAAATGAAAGACTTTCAATTGAGCTTTCAAAACCTGCTGAGACAGTAATTGACATTAAATCTACTCAGTTGTATCAACAAGTCTTGAGAGAGCTTGAGGAAGCAAATCTCAGGGTAGTTGACTCATCTATGCTAAATTACTCCAAACTTTTACAACATGCACTCAATGAGCCAACTCCCCTGAGCAAAGCCCCTTCAGATCCATTGCTCTCTAAAGCAATTGAAGTACCTTCATTTGAGCCTAATCCTTCTGAAGCCAACCCTCCTGAACTTAACTTGCCTGAAGCTGCAATTATTGAAACCACAGCCCACTCCCCTATAGCCCAAAGTTCTCAATCAAATGAGAATGAGGAGGAGTATACTTATGAAAGTATGCTCAGAGGTGGATCCAAGGCCACTGTGGACAGTTTGTATCCACAACTTGCTGAGTTTCCAAGAATTCAGAAGACATTTCATGATTTGAGGATGCTTGTGGATGTAAAAGACAAAACCATAATGGAGATATCACAAGTCATCCAAGATAAGGGTGCAAACTGGTGGCAAGTAGAGGAGAGCAGATTGCTACACTTTGCTGGTGTGATGAAAACAAGATTCCTCACTGATGAGGAAGTTTTTGCAAAGTTGGTAGATGATAAAATCATTAAGGAGAAAGAGAGAAAAGCTAAGGGCATCAAACACCCTGATAGCAGCTCAGATGATGATGATTCTCCTGATGATCCCTCAAACCCTTCAAACCCCAACCCTCTTGAAACCCCTCAAGCCAACCTCCCTGAACCCTCTCAATCCAAGTCTTCTGTAGCAAACAGACTTTCAAATCCTCCTAGAACCTATCATAGGAAAGGCTCTGTATCTTCAGAGGTGTTGACCAAAGGTGGTAACACAACCAAAGACACATCTGCCAATGAAGGTTCTTCTGAACCCAAGGCACGGCCTAAAGATGTTGAGGTTCCTATACTAGAGGCTGGTTTGGTTAAGGCCTATTCAGTGTCAGGAGAGTTGGACACTGATCAGCCCTTAATCATTCATGATGACTCAGTGGCTGTTGAAACAAGCACTGTGATCTCCCCACAACTGCCATCTTTCAACCTTGTTGAAGGTAGAGATGATGCAGGTTTAGGTGATGGAGTTGAAAAGGAGAATTTAGTGGATAAACCAGAGGGAGTAGTAGATGAAAGAGATGTGGTGATCACTAGAATAGTGAGTGTACCACCAAATGAGGGTGATATAAGTGAGGAAGGGCAGGCTATTCTTGAAGTCAAATCTGAACTTCAGGAATCCCTTGATGAGAGGAGGCCTGTTTCTTTAAGTGAGGAAATTACTAATGAAGGAAGAAAATAAGTAGTTGAAAATGAGAAGAAGACTGCTGATGTATCAGAGTCTTATGAAAAAGAAATTGAGGGTGATGAGTGTTTATTCCCTAACCTGTTTGATTTGTCTAACATTGCAGGTATAAGTTTTGATCAAATATTTGCAGATGACCTATTGACAGATGCTCCCATTCATGTTGATTCTGGATCAGCACAAGCTCTTCTTGGCTTGCAATCAACAAAGATGGATTCCTTAGCTCAACAAGTTCAATCAGCTCATGCAGAAACTTCTGGAGCATTAAATGAGCATGGAAGAACCTTGGCATCTGTGGAAATGAGGCTGACAGGCTCTGAGGATGTGATGTTACCCACATTAGAAGCAAGACTTGAAGGAGTGGAATCTGGTCTTCAAACCATTTCCACTGAAGTTCACAAAGCCAAAGTCAGTATGGAGAACATCTCAAAGGAGGTCAAGAAAGATCAAAAGCTTGTTAGAGATAATCACAATGCAAATGTTCAAGCTATCAGATTGACCATTAAGCAAGCTCTTGGCAAGAACACAACACTGCAAAAGAAAAGGGCAGAGGCACAAAGACTTGCTATGGTGAAAGCAGCCTCTGAAATTTTTTCCCAAGAGGTGATGGCCAACATTGCTGAAGGTGCAGTGGCCAATCTCACTGAGCTCCTTAAGGCCCAACTTGATGCATCCCTGAAAGCAACCTTGGAGGAGGTTGTCCAACAAAAGATGAAGCCTGTTCTAGCTTTTCTTAGCTTGAGTAGTGATAGGATGCAAAATATACATGATGAGAATGTATATTTGTTGGAAGAAATGAAGTCTCTAAACCAAGCCCAATCCCTAATGGCTACAACAATGAGTGAGCTCAAACCCCAGTGTTTTGATGCTGCCAAAAAGGGGGAAAGGGAAAGAGCTAAAGCAAAAGGTGCCTTGGTGATTGGGAGCCCAGACAAGGGAAAAGACAAAGCTGTTGAAGGAAAAGGAAAAGAACCAGCAGTGCTGAACTTGGAAGAATTGGATGAAGAAGAGCAGTTAGCACTTGCTTTGAAAAACTTAATGGCCTCAACTCAAGAGGAAAGAGTGAGATTACAGCAGAGACCAGGTGGTGAGGTGTCTAGTTTGGACAAAGATGTTGAAGATGTCCAAACTAGAGGAAAGATCAAAAGGGAAAAAGGAAAGAAAAGACAAGCTGAAACATTCACTGATTTTCCTAACAGCCTTGATCTACCACCTGAATTCAGAATTGATGATGATGAGCCTATCTCAAAGAAGGCTAAATCTGCTAAAGAGCCCAAGAATACTGACAAGAACAAAGATGCTGAAGAGCCCAAGACTGCTGAAAAGGACAAGTCCTCTGAATCTGCCAGAAGTACTGAAGGTCCCAAGTCCACTGAAGATGTTGAAGAGCTATTTGCTGAAGGATTTGGACCTGAACCTAAGAAGAAGACAACTGTCCTAGCTCATGATCCATCAAAGCTGTTTCATGAAGGGTATGGCAAAGACCCTGAAACACAACAAAAACTGGCCATGATGAGGGCCCAAGAAAAGATGGATTTGATGGATGAAGCCAACAGAGCAAGAGATAAAAGGAGAGCAGACTTCCAGAAACCAAGAAGAATGAGAGCAACCTACAACAAGATGAAGCCTCAACTACTGATCCCAATGGACACCAAATATCCACACTTGGATAAATGGGTGCCAATTCAGTTGAATGACTCATGGGAGGAAGCCAAAAGAGAGTTTGTCTATGACTATTATGTCATTGACAGATGGAATGGAAGAGATGCCAACTCCACTTTTGCTGAGTTCATGATAGAGTATTACAGAGAGCTTTATCAACAACTACTTGCAACTGCTGATATTGCAAGATTTGAACTCACAGCTCCCAAGCCAATCATATACATGCCTCCAAAGCTTGAAGGATGGATTGATCAAGCAAGAATCCTGAAGGAATTTACTGAGACCCTCAAGCTGAACAGGATGGTTCTTGGACCCAAAGGAACAAACCAAGAAGCCATGGCCTTGAAAAGGAGAGTGTGGGCACAATATGGGATGGTGCCACCTCCTGAGGATGATCTCTGAAAATTGGCTAAGTCTTCTGACTCTTTTTGGATAGAAACTTACCTTATCTGAAGATATTTTTTTTAATTGGTCAAGTATGCTGAAATTTGGACAAGCCTGCTGATGTGGTGTGCTTTGACAGATTGTTTATGATCTGGATACTCTGATACAAGTATTTGCTCTGATATGCATTGGTTGCTTTGATACAAGCATTTGTTCTGATATCCAGTTTTCTGCTCTGATACTTGAAGTATTCTGTTTTTGCTCTGATACTAGAAGATGCTCTGAAACTTGAAGATCTAGATACTCTTAAGTGTTCAGTTGTTTTGCTCTGATACTCTAGATCTTATGTCTAGTATATAAAATGAATTGTTGTAATGATGTCTTGAATTCATGCTCTGATAAGTTATCTTCAACTATCAACATGCCTGTAATGAATTTTATATGAATGATAGTTGAACTACCTTTGAATCAAGATACATTATTACAGAAATATCTCTATGCCTATCTTTGAAACCTACTTGCAACATAAACAGTGAATACACTAACACATTGTCTTTCAGGAATATTGACCTTATTCATGTCCTCTGAAGATAAATGTAATAGGTGTAGTCAAGTCACTTTTGCATAGAATGTGTAGGTTTTGGCATCATCAAAAAGGGGGAAATTGTTGGGAATAAAATGAGATGTGTTTTGATTAAATACCAAAACCCCTGAGACATGCCTAAGTCAAGTTGACTATGTTCTAGAGATGATAGAACATATATATTAAGGCTAGATGAGAAGTTGATATATTAGGCAGCTCTTAGTTATTTAGATGCACAATATGAGGGGGAACATATACTTTGAAGACCATCAAGAACAAGTCCCCTCAAGGCTCAAATTCTGGAACAACCACTAAAGCTCAAAAATGCTGATCAGGAGTAGGGGTGGGAATGGGCCAGGCCTTGGTAGGCTTTAAGAAAAAAAGCCTGGCCTGTTATATATTTCTTAGGCCCGAGCCTGGTCCATGGCCTGTCATAGGCTTTTCTTAAAGGCTCAAGCTTGGCCTTTTTAATAAATAGGCCTGACCCGAAAGCCTTTTAAAGGCCTCTCAATCTTATTAGCGTATTTTTCTTAAAAAAAAATCTACAACAGTATTATCATCAAAATGAAGAAATGGAAAATATAACTAGTGTTACTAAATTTTCTTACTTATTTATTTGAAAATCACATATTATATAAGTATATACTTATAATATATATATATATATATATGTGTGTGTGTGTGTGTGTGTGAAGTTATATAGGCCGGCCTGTTGGGCTTAAAAGGCTTACGAAAAAGCTTGAGCCCGGCCTATTTAACTAAATAGGCTTCTAAAAAAGCTTGAGCCCGGCTTGTTTATTAAACGAGTCGAGCCGAGCTGAACTTTAATAGGCCGAGCCGTAGGCCCCTGTCGGGTAGCCTGGCCCATTCCCACCCCTAATCAGGAGAGTTGTCCAGAGAAGTTGTCTCTGCACAATTAAAGCAAGAACAAAGGTTCTGAAGCTCAAAAGGCCAAGTGTATACAAATGCTCTGATAAGGAGAACTTGTCTATGTACAAGAACAAAAGTTCTAAAGCTCAAAGGCCAAGTATGCTGATCAGGAGAGTTGTCCAGAGGAGTTGTCTCAGCACAATCAAGATCAAGTATTCTGAATTTGCTTGAGGTCAACTATGCTGAAGAGATAGAGACAACCACACCTTAAAGAACTACAATGAATTATGCTCTCAAGTGAAGCAAAAGATAAGAGCCAAGTCATCTGAAGAAGAGCTAGCCAACCTTGCTGATTAGCAAGACTGCTGATAGTGATAAGGAGAGTTGTCCAGTTGATGAGGAATGTTGTCCTATCAATGGAACAACCTTCAGAAGCCATGTCCAAGTCCTAACAAGTGAATCTTAAAGTCAGACATTGGGAAGAGTGCTGCAAAATGAAGACAAAATCTTACAAGCCGTTTATTACCTAAATGAGGACATGTCACTATCAAGAATCTGTCTTCCAGTTTGAAGAACTCAAGGAAGACATTTATAGCAATTTGGGACTGCCTCTCCAACGGGCAAATCCTCAAATTTGTCTATAAATACAAGAAGTGTGAAGACCATTTGAAGCATCCATTCTACATCCAACTGAGCAATCATTTTGAAAGCTTCAAAGTCCTCAAAAGACATTCTTAGTCTTGAAACACTTCTTCTAAGCCGAACTTACTGTATATCCATACAAAGCTTAGAGAGATATCCTATCCTTATACACTGATCTCCATTGTAAAGGATATCTCATTAGTTGGAACCTTACTTCAACCCTTACCCCTTTCAAGAGAGAAAGTGAGAAGGTTGTAGTAGTAGAAGTGGTAGGAGCTGACTGTTGAGAGAAGAACAGTTCAGTTCTGAGTTGAGAAGAGGGTACTAGGACTCTAGACATCCTAGGGATCAATTCACCAAGGAGTGGTGTTCCTGATCAAGTGCACCTTGGCACTATAAAACAAGTTAATTCCAAGAGTGAAGGAATTATCCTGTTAAATCAGGGAAAGTGGATGTAGGAGCTTGAGCCTCCGAACCACTATAAACTATTGTGTTGATTTACTTTACAAGTACCTTCATACATTCAACACTGCACACAAACTGATTCTTCAAAGGATACATATTCAAAGATTGTGCAAAAACTGTATTGGACAAGTTCCCTGAAAACTGGACTGTATTGAATTGACAAAGTGATTTCAGAAACTAAAGGAGTCTAAACTACAAGGGCCAACCACTATTCCGCACATATAACTCCCCTAGATAGTTATTTGTAGTGTTCCCATCACTACATTTGAATGCCATATATATTTTTGTATGATTTTTTGGGCAAAAGTTGTGTTAGATAGAAAAGAGGGAGATATGAAGAAAGGTTAGAGAAGAAAGAGCCGAGAGAGACGAGAATATAGAATGTAATTTTCTGCTTGTATTCTATCTCCTTCTTTTACATATTTAAACATAGAAAAACCCTAATACTAATGAGCTTAAATACAAAATACGAAAGCCCAATTGAAATTAAATAATAAAAGTGGCTAGAAGGTAATGGGCTAAACCCAAATGTGGTCATATCCATCACTTATACTCATGACAATACTCCTCCGATTTTGAGATCCTTGTCCCCAAGGATCTAGAATGGAAATGATTTTGATATGTATCACCATTGCTTTGTTGGGAAAAAATTGGAAAATGTTGATCTCCATAATCCATCTTTTTGGAAGTTCCCAAAACCTATGCTCCACCATATAAGAATGAGCCACTTCAACTACCTTACCACCTTGTCTAATAGTAACTAATGTAATCTTGGATTCTGATTCAACTACATTTACAATATCAGTAACTTTTGTTGTAGAAAAAACTTTTGATTCACTCAAAACTCCTTCTACAAACTGATGACCAGAAGATTGAGCATAAAGAGTTTGAAGCTGGTTTGGTGGGGAAATATACTTGAACTTCACAAAGAATCCACAGTGACTAAATTCATTGAGCCTAACCAATATAGTAAACCAAGCAGATGCAATAAATGGACTTCTTGACAGTATTAATTCAACAATAGCCAAAGTGGAACCATTAAACTCAATTGGCAGTATACATTTGCAAGACAAGGTGATTTTTGTGCCAATTTGAATCACCATATTTACTGACACACTAGCAATGTGCTTGTACACATAGATATATAGAAAAATTACTCCAGCCTTGAAGACAATAAGGGACACAACAAGAATGTTGTCAAGGTGCTCTAATCCTCCATGTTTTCGCATCAAGTTGCACCAATATCCATAACTCTTAGTCATCGACATACCCTCGATTTTCCTAAACATTCTTGTCTTAAGATCAAACTCCATGATTAAAGAATCGAAAAGCTCAGCAGATTGCGATGACTTTTCACCCCGAGCAATTTTTCCAACTATAATAGCAATCGATCCACAACCCCGTCTAAAAATAAGCAACTCACTCCCCATTTCTAGAAATTCATTATCTCCAACACATAAAATCCTAATTTGTCTCATCCTCTGATTCTTGAAGGAATTGAATACCTCCCATGCCCTTAGATAAAAAACCACATATACCCAATGTTCCACAATCCCCAATTGCCTTCGCAGCTCATACAAATACCCACTTTTAATAAGCATATTAAATCTCACATTTGTGCAAGGCAAAAAAGCATGATCTAATCCACTGGAGATCCATTTTGGTGGTGATGGAGATGGTGATACAATAGGGGGAGGCCAATACTCATCATAACACATATCTAAAATGGTGATGGGTATGAAACCGAGAGGCAAACCCTACCACCAGTAGTGTTAATAGGAGTAAAAATAAAACACTGCATATTTACCTCTTTTCCATGGGTGTGAACAATACAACGCTTGTCTCTTGCTGCATATGGTGGCGAAATGGTGGCAAGTTTATCTGCAAATGGAGTTTCAGTACCCATAGGTTTCAACCGCGATTGACGGAGTATGGGGGTAGCGGTGAAATCGAAAAAAACAGAGAAATCTAGAATCAACAGATCTTCGGTGGATTGTGAGATTTGTTGACGGCGTGTGGGGGTAGCTGTGACATCGACCAAATTGGAGGAATTTGGAAGCAACAAATCGCCAATGGCCTGTGAGAATGTTTGAGGTTTGTAATTGCATTTCTCAAAACCATTAGAATGGAATTCTTCTGCGGTCGATTCTTGTGAGGAGTTTTTAGGATTGTAATTCAATTCCTCCAAACTATTAGAATAGGGTTCTTCTGCTACTGATTCTTCTTTCGATACTTCCTCCAACAGGCTTTTTCCTTTGTTCAACTTTGACAACTGCAATTGCATTGAAGCTAGGATTTCTGTAATATGGTCAAGTTTGCTATCTACCTTCTCCAATTTGTTTTGCAAATTATAACCAAATTTGAGAATCTCCCTTGGTAAATCGCTCACCTCCGTCGTGCTCAAGGATGGATGGCTCTGGATACCATTTGTAGTGTTCCCATCACTACATTTGAATGCCATATATATTTTTGTATGTTTTTTTGGGCAAAAGCTGTGTTAGATAGAAAAGAGGGAGATATGAAGAAAGGTTAGAGAAGAAAGAGCCGAGAGAGACGAGAATATAGAATGTAATTTTCTGCTTGTATTCTATCTCCTTCTTTTACATATTTAAACATAGAAAAACCCTAATACTAATGGGCTTAAATACAAAATACGAAAGGCCAATTGAAATTAAATAATAAAAGTGGCTAGAAGATAATGGGCTAAACCCAAATGTGGTCATATCCATCACTTATACTCATGACATTATTCAACTAAGTACTCAATAATACTTAGTAGTTTGATTATCTTAGAAGAGTTAATCATCTTCAGCAGAGTTGTCCAAGACAACCTTGCTGAGCTCTGGTTTGATCAAAAGTTGAAAAGAATTGCATACAAGTGTATTCCCCCCCTCCCCCCCCATAAACTTGTTATATACTCCTTTCAGGACCAACAGTATGGCTTGTAGAATAGCTTTGATAAGCACTTCTTTCCCCCTTCCGAAATTTTTTTATGTTTCCAATCATCAATTCTTTCCTTCAACCTATCCACCAAATATGAGAACTGAATCCGCTTACCTCGCACCGAGAATGTAGGCAGCCCTAAGTACAGTTGATGACCTTGAGTGAGTCGTACATTCAATGTGTTTTGAATTGCTTGCCTATTATGAGCCGACGTATTCGGGCTAAAAAGAATTGATGATTTCTGGAAATTTATCACTTGCCCCGAAGCCGCCTCATACATCTTAAGTAAATTTCTGATAGTTACTCCATATTCCGCCTTTGCTTTGAAGAAAATGACATTGTCATCGACGAAGAATAAGTGCGATATTATAGGGGCTCCCCGTGCAACTTGTACACCTTCCAATCTACCTTCTCGGACCCTCATATTAATGAACAAAGACAGCCCTTATGTGCATAACACAAATAAAAAAGGTGATAAGGAATCGCCTTGTCTCAACGCTCGAGTAGGCACCACGTCTCCAATAATGGAGTTGTTCACTATAAATGAATACTGGACTTTTGACACACACCTAATAATAAGGTGCACGATTTTTTCAGGGATACCCAATTTCATCATCTGAGCTTGTAGAAAGGGTCATTCAATTCGATCATACGCTTTGCTCATATCCAACTTTGCCACCGCATACCCCGTCTTACTTTTGTTGTTGCGACGCCAATGCATGCACTCGTAGCTAAGAAAAATGTTATCAGATATTAGTCTGTTCTGTATAAAAGCACTCTGATGTTCATCCACCATATTTGGAATGACTTGTTTCAGTCTATTCGTTATCACCTTAGCTACAATTTTGTAATTTACATTGCTCAAACTAATAGAGCGATAATCACTGATAGACATAGGGGCCTTAACTTTAGGGATAAGAGGAATCACAGTCTTATTCCACTCCCTAATATCTTGGTTATCATTTAATATGCCCAGCACCCCCTGCGTAATGTCTTTCCCCACCACCTCCCACATCTCTTGGTAAAATCGTGCATTAAATCCATCAGGCCCCGGAGCCTTATTTGGATGAATTTAAAATAGTGCTTGTTTAATTTCACCACTTGTGAAAATGCCATTAAGATATGAAATCTCATTTTGTTCCAAAAAGAGTTCAGCATGATTTGTTATGGCCTCAATTTGTTCACATGAAGGGTTTGAAATAGAGTAAAGCTGCCCAAAATAATCAGATAATAACTTGGTGATTCCTTCTTCCGTTGTTATCCATTCCCTTTCAACATTTTGGAGTTTCATAATTGCATTTTTATACCTTCTTTCGGATGCTTTTCTATGAAAGTACGTAGTATTTTTATCACCACTCTCCACCCAATTGACTCGCGCTCGTTGATGCCATTTTTTCTCATGTTGAGCCAGCAGTTGTTCTAGTTCATTTTACATTTATATCATCCACTGTATCATCAATACTACCAATGCGTTGGGACAGGGCGTTAATTCTAGCCTCCATATTCCCAATCGTACTCTTGGCCCATTAGCCTAACCTGTATCCCAGTATCTTTAGTCTTGATGGCACCCCTTTATCAATCAAATCTCTTGTCTATTCCTCTCCTAAGACCTCTTTAAAATTCGGTTCATAAAACCATGCATTTTCAAAACGAAATGGAGAGTTTACTTTACGTTTCCATTGCATACGTTTGATATGACACTGAAGAGATATGGCTCGATGATCGGAGTTAAACCAATGTAAGTTTTCCACCTTAGAAGACGAGAAGAGCTCAACCCAACTCGTCGTTGCAACAAACCTATCAAGTCATTCCAATATTTTGTGCGGCTGCCTTTGTTTATTGGTCCAAGTGAACAATGGCCCCGAATACCCAAGATCATTAAGGCCCAGTAGGTTAAGAGTTGTTCTAAAATAACTCATATTGTGTTGAATTGTTCCATTCATCACCCCCATTTTTTCTCGCTGGTAACCAGGATTTGGTTAAAATCCCTTCCCACAACCCACGCCTTATGTATGTCATGTGTGCTTCGAATCTGATGAAGTAAATCAAGAGAAAAGTTCTTAAAATTGTTGTAGGGTGACCCATGAAAATCGGTAAAGTACCAACTCAATCCATTCCTTGAAATAACAGAATCAATATGGTCCATGGAAAAAGATTTCACACAAATATCCACTTCATTAGTAGCAAAAAGGATAAGTCCCCTTTTAGTACCCATTGCATCAACAACAAAACAAAAATAAAAATGAAGTAATGCCTTCTAAGACTGGACTATCCTAGTAGATATCTTGGACACACTAATAAACATTACAAAGGGATTATTTATAGCAGAAACTCGCCTAAGTTTATGGAAGGCGTTTGGCCCCCTCAAGCCTCTCGCGTTCCAAGCCAGGATCTTCATTTAGTGTGGCGGAGGTGGGACTCACCTGACTCCGCCAAGTTAGAACTAGACGTATCTTCATCAATCTTACATCGCTTTCTTCCACCTCTGTTGCCTACCTTTCCCCCATCGGATCACCTACCTTCACTGCTTCTCCATTAAGATTTGTTTTGCTTGGCCTCCCTCTCTTTCTTTGGCCCTTCATTCCAGCTTACACTTGCGTATCAATATGAGTTTCCATCTCCACATTACCTGTAGTCATCTGCATAGTCATTTTTCCTTTCAATTTTTGTTCAACCATCAGACCTTTCCCAGCTCCCAAGCCTTCGCGTGCCTTTGTCTGCCTAGTCACCTCATACCCAACTCCAGTCATGTAATATTCCATCTCCTTCCGCTGCCCTTCCTCCTGCTCATAAGTCTGTCCCTCCTCATCAACCAGGATTGAATTCACAAAGTAGTTCGCTTTCTCCGTCTGCAAGTGTGAGTTGCTATCCTCCCTTCGTCGATTAGAAAGTTCTAAACCTCCCACCGCAGGATTAGGGATGATAGCCAACGAGGACGAAGCCCCTCCCACCTCTTCAGCATTCTATTAACATTCTGAGGAGGGCTTAAAGGATTTGCCTTAAGAAACTCATACAACTCCGGTTCTAGGCCTCTTTGCCCATCAACCCTAAGCCAAATAGGGTAGTTCTTCACAATTGGAGTTTTCGTACCAACATCTGAATACTTTCCAGGACAATGTTTTTCGACGTGTGTGAGCACCCCACAATAGTAACAAAAATCTCCCAACTTCTCATACCTTAGGGGTAAGGTAATCAACTCACCCCTAATCGCAATGTGTGTCTTTATGTGTAAAGGCATATGCACATCAAGGAGAACATGAATGCGTAGGCACCTTCCCCACGCAATAGCTCCCTTCGGGCAGTCCAACTCGATCACATCCCCGAACCTTTCGCCAAGATGGTATGCAATCTTCTTGGTCATAACATAAATGGGCAATCCATGAATCCGGATCCAGAGAGGGATATAGTTAATGAACAGGTCTTTGGGATGTTCATCACCCCTCAGTCTAGACAACACCAACATAGGCCCATTTACAAACTATGGTTGCCTAAAAAATGTCTTGCAGCAGTCAGCTTCCTTCTCGAACTCAAACATAAAATAACCCTCCCCCATTTGAGAAACTTGGACCTTACCCTCTGCCCTCCAGATTTTTTTGAGAGTGGACAACACTTCCTTAGAGTTAGTAGGTTTGCGAATGGTGAAACGCCCCAACACAGCATTACGAGGAAAAATGAGTTCATATTCAAACACATGTAGAGGCGATTCTTCAGTTTCAGAAAGGCGAACTTTTTGAAGTGGTTCATGGAGGTTTTCAGCCATGGTGAATAACAAACAAAGAAGAAGAAGATGAAGAATGAAGGTAGTGTTGATTTTGAAGAAGCGCCCTCCATTTATAGTCCCATTTGTCGCACAACCAACCAATCCCGTTATTTCATTCTCCACACGGCACACACTACTCAAGAAATCTCTCCTACTACAGGCTGGGGAGACGAATCGAAGCATCGGAAAAATAAAATCGGTCAAAAGTAATCAGAAAGGATCACGCTAACCCTTGGGGAAAGAGAACAAATCTCATAATTATTCCGACAAATTGAATGCAATACGCCTAGCAACTTGGAAAACTGGTTAGATTACTCCTCCACAATAATTGAATTTTTGGGATAAAGAAATGTAGCCCTAGCTGAAGACGAAGCCCTATGCATAGAGAATCGCACCTTCAAAAGTGGGAATCGCCCGTACACGAAAAATTGCATCTCTCCCGCACGTGGACCCCCATCAGTCAGTCTCTACTTATCGTTTTAACTATCCACCATCACCACAATTGTTCATAGTTAAAAAAGGAACATTGGGAGTTCCAAAATAAAGCACATATTAATAAACTAACAAAGTCTTGCAAAAGAGTCCATAGCAAAATAATATAAATCTAAAAAACGTTGGCACCACAAAAACACTTGATTGGACGGTAGTACGAGCGAAAGCAATCAGTTGATTCACACACTTCAATTCCAAAAGGAATTAACGGCTCCACTCCCAAGTATGGTCGTGCATATTTGTTAAGGCCCTTCACCTCAAAGACATCACGACAATTGTGGTACAATGGAAACCCATTCAATCGAAACCAAACATTATACTCAGTCTCCTACAATCAAATAATGAATTAATTACCAACACCGATGTTGTACAATACAATAAAATGAATCAACATAAAAATGTAACTCTAACATTTCCATTATTCCAATAGACTGCTGGATCAAACATCGCATTTAGTGTGGAAAACAAACTGACGAAAGTACATGTAATTAGAAGAGATGTCCTCCAGCCTTCTCTTGATGGAAGCAGCCATCATATTGGGATCTGAGGGTTTACCCAACCTAACCTTGATGGGAGCAGCCGTCAGATTACGATAAGAGCGTACAACATCCTCAACGAGAATATTATACTTCTTCGTTGAGTTTATGTTACGACCCTCTATGAATTCCTCAACACGTTCGAGCAAATCAAATTTGTTGGTCCTAAAGTTGAGTTTTAAGATTAGAACAAGTCTAAAAGTCTAGAGGATGTGAATAGACTTTTCAAACTTTTCTAAAATATTAGAGATTATAATGCAGAATATCAGATTTTATGAGCCCTTAACAAGATTATACTCAACTATACGATTATGAATTTTACTAGTCTATTCTGCAAATAACTCGTCTATTCAACAAGATTTCTCAATCTAGTTGATTATACGAATTCTTCTAAGAACTTAACAAATATAAAACAATAAATCAAACACAAGATTTATAGCGGTTCGACAACTTGTCTACATCCACTCTCACAAACACCAGTTCGTGATATTTTATTAACTCTGCTCTTGTGGCTTTAAGTCCCAAGATATAAGACTTAGATCTTCTCGATTATACCTCCCGGTATATCTTCGAATCTAAACTAGTAAATGTACCAAGCAACTAGCACGCTTGTTTACAAACTAAAACAATACAAAAATATAAAACTTCTCTGTGTAGAATAAACCTTCTTGAATGATCTCTTCTATTCTGGGCTTCTTCTGTCAACACGATCTTCCTTCAACTCTGTGAGTGCTTTGATCGTATAAGACTTCTCTGCTTTGAACGCTTTAGTAATTCAGTGTTTTAGTAGTCTTCAAATGTAGAATGTCTTCATCTATTTATAGACTTGACTTCACTTAATCAAGAATAGTTTGTTATCCAACCAACTCTTCTTGATAACTTCCTTAAACAACCTGTATAACCGCTTCTTGATATCTCTCTTTAAATACGACAGTTTATTCTGTTATTCTGTTTATAACTAACTTCCTTCAAAGTCACGCTTCTGACTTTACTTAAGACTTGACTTGTCTTTCACATATTCCATACTTAGAATATTCTAACTTCATCTTCTAACTTGTTTAGTCTGGATCAAGTCTTCTGGTCTTCTTGACTTGTGATAGTCTTCTATCCTATCAACTAAGCCTATTCATATATTACATTACTTTAAGCTTTATAGATCAGCTTAGTCATCCTAAATACTATTACAACAAAATGTATAAGCTTATATACAACAATTAAAGCTTATCTTATAAGACTTAACACGTCAAGTAATCTTTCTTTTATACTTAATCATTTCAATATTACTTTCAAAGTGATTTGTTCTTGTCTTATACAAGACTACTTCCATAACAGATCGATCAACACTTAACATATATCCAAGTCTTCTTTTGGCCATCAAAACTCATCTTATCATCAAATAGAACTTGTTCTAAGATTCATGTCCCAAGAAAATTCCTCCCAATTATTCCAACCTTGAAACCGCCATCTTTCATAGACATCGGACAGATGACATTCGTTCGGATGTGTACTCGAACTAGCCATTGTAGTCCCCTGTATTAAAAGAAAGTAGATACAAAATTGTGAGACAACTTCATTCAAAATCTTCACCACATTAAAGAAAGATAGAACCACAGCTTGTAGAGGAGTCATGTTATCATGACAAATCTAATTAACTAACCAAAAAACATTCACTTTCAGTAATTTAAAGGACACAGGGGGTAGGTTTTAGGTAATAATATTTCTGAAGTTATATAATAACATTTTACTATTCCATAATCTAATTTACGAAAGCTAAATACATCACAATTCACATCCACAATTCACAACCAAAAAAATAATATACAAGAACATAATTTCAGAATACAAGTCTGGTACATGATTAATATTCTCCCAAGTTCAGAATACAAGTTTTACAATGATTTTTGAACCACATGTTCAAATGACAATAACATGTGGTTCAAAAATCAAATGAACAAATAATCCACATGCAAGAAAAAAATGTTCACTATAAAACATATCTAAAAACACACTGATTAAAAAATCCAACAAGACATTATGCACAACATATCTTTAAAAAAAAAAAAAAAAACAAATAGACCTTAACCTTAACACCACCAAACTTCACAAACAATATCATACAAAATAAAACACAATACTAACCTCAGTCGCTAGAAATACCACCTCGATAAATACCTTAGTCGCTGAATCCAAAGACCATACCGATTCGCTGCTCTCCGCCATTCACCGCACAAATTGAAATCCGAAAAACCCTAAAAAATATAGAAAAATGAACAACGTTTGCTAAATCGTGAAAAATACAGAAAAACGTGAGAAATCCGCAAAAGCCTAAAAAACAGGACCGATTAATTTAGGTGTTTGCTAGATCGTGAGAGAGAGAAAGAGGGAGTGTTGGGATATTCACCCACCCCAGGGGTAGTAATGTAATTTATGTAATAGTTTTGATGACCAAAAAAATTAATAGTTTATTTAGTAAGTTTAATGTTATATGATAGGATAAGCTGAGTTGTATAGAACAACTTACAATTTCTTAGTCTAGTCATGTGAGATCAGTTGTATGTATATCCGTTGAGATCACATCTTGGATTTACACGCGCTCTCTCAAGACTTGAAGAGTAGAAGACTAAAAGATTAAGAAAACCTTGAAGATAAGAAGAAGACCATGTTTGAAGATTAGATGAGAATGCCCTTGTATGCCTTATCAGCTAATATGGGCTTCTGAAGATATCTACTGAATAAAAACCTTAAGACTTAGAAGAGATCAAGACAAGAAGAGGAAGTGTAATCAAGATAAAGATGAGTTGGACTCATCTGTATCAAGTTAGATCAGAAGATATCCATTCATGATAGAAGTCTATTGTATCGACTAGATTAGAAGACTAGAAGTCAGCTGACTAGAAGCAAACATGAATATTATAAGTGTGGAATCTCGGTCAATGCATTAAGTGCATATTCCATATCAAAACAAGACAAGTCCCATATTTGGTGGAATCGGGATCAATCAAGATTAAATCAAGGGACCACACTTCAATTAAGGATGATTTACAACGGCTAGTCACTCAATGACTAATTGATTGGATATCATGCCTATAAATACAATACAATCTTCATTTGTGAAGATAACATAAACTATACTCAAGAACTCACCCAGATAACTTAAACACAAGCATTCGAAGCATTTTTCAAGAGAGTTCTCAAGAGCCTGCATAGATTTTATATCATTTCTAGATCTTAGGTTTCCTACCAACACAGAAACCAAACCCTGATTGTTAGAATAAACATCTTTTGGTTTAGGCACAATGATTAACCAGTATGTTGCTTGAATCACTAGTTGCAGATAGATAAAAAAACAACTCAAACCCCTACACTCTAACCAGTATAAGGTCAAAGTTGTTATCATTGTAACGAGTACAAGTTCTCATAAAAACTTGTGGAGACCGTAGCACTTTGGAAGTTTCTCAGAGCTCAAAGTCCTTCACTTGGGACTATAAAGGGTAAGCCCCTTTATTGTGATTAAATGATTAATATCACGAGTGGATCGTGAGAGTGGACGTAGGATTTGGAAATTCGAACCACTATAAATTCTAGTGTAAATTTACTCTTCTACATTTACATTCCAATCAATTTACTTATCATATTATTGCATACTGTGTTTTAGTGATTTCGAAAAGAGGTCAACATAATATTTGAAACCAGCAGACATCAAGTCAGCTGAGTAGTTTTAACTTGGTAAATTAAATAAGTTTTCAATAATGAACGAGTCTAAATAAAAGGGCATACACATTTCCGCAAATCAATAAAGCTAAGTACTTAGTAAGTTGGATCAATAGACAAAGTATACGGTCGAGTCACCCATCTGATAGAAAAAGTTTTAAAGTTTATTCACCTCTCCCCTCTAGACATTAACTCATTCACTACTCGTTCAGGGACCAACATGGAGAGAGAGGACAAAACCTTAAAATTGAAATCAACAAAAATAATACGTGTGAAAACTAAACACGATTGTTTCTAGATCGTGATAGAGAGAGAGGGGGGGGGGGAAGGGGACGAAACCCTAATCGTCGTGTTGACATTTCACGTTCACCCAACTCACTGAATCGCCAGAGCAAAGGGTTGAAGAAAAGTGACGAGAAAATATGTTAAAATCGGTGGACCATGGTTTTAAATACATAGGGGGTATTTTAGTCCATCACGAAAAGAGGGCGTCCATTTTTTTGGCCCTGATTGACCATCTGGTGAATTTGGGCAGACTTATTATCGTTGAAATACAAGAATTAGTGGCAGGCCTAGGCCAATCTCGCGGGCCAGTGTCAAGCCTAGGCCAAACAGCCGACTAACATGGATTGGGCCATTATATATGCTAATCTACGACACCAAACATGCCCTTAGAGTTTAAAATCAAACTCCTTATGATATATGGTCTAATAAGTAGGTTTAAATCGTTTTGTTCGTTTTATACTAAACTGTACAACTCCTTAAATAAAAATACACAACTTATAATTGGGTAGTTATAATTTCACAATATTTAACTAGATAGTAAATTGGATATCTCCATTCATTTTCATAATTTTTGAAAAAGTAGGCTAAAAAATTTATGGAAAGCTTTAGATTTTCTTCTCGTTAAGACTGATCACATAATTTTCAAAGGCCTATATCTCAAAATTGGCTGAACACAAGTTTATGATTTTTGGACATATTTCCGTAAACTATAAATATATCATCTAATTTTCTTATTAGATTTTGATATTTGTTAAAAGTTAGGCAATATGACCATCAAAGTCACTGTTTTCATTTTAATCTAATTTAAAACACAAAATCTTGCAGAAATTAATTCTCCCATCTGGTTCATAATAGTGATACAATTTGTAAATATGTCATTCTAAACTTCTAATTGGAAATATATTAATATTTTCATGATTTTAGAACAACATACGATTGCACAAATCGATTTTACAAAATAGTGTCGTAAACTACCCGAAAACGAAATTCATCAACACAAACATATAACTATCATCACCAACCACAGCAAAAAAACGTGTGTTTTTTAACACCATGATTTGGGAAAGCTTCTATGATCGATCAGGTTTATACCACTAGGCAGGTTGGCGCCACCACTCCCGGACGGGGTGCTCACCCTCATCCCTCCGGCCAACAGGGTACGTCCATTTATCAAAATGAATTTCCATCTCTGAATTCAACTTCTGGTACTGCTTCGTTTTCTGTTCCCTCACAGGTACGCGCCCATACGAACGTCTTTTATGCTAAGGCCACAACCAACTCCAATCAGGGTCCTTCAAAGCCTTATCCTAGAATGCCTGAATTAATGAAGCTAATTTTGGATGTGGATGTACAGGTGGTCAACATCGATATTGATATCTTCCAAAAGAGGGTCGTTTTATATAAGAACACAGTTATTTGATAGGTCATTATTCAGTTAGGGGATAAGCCCTATGATCAGGCTAGATTGTTTGAGACTTTACGACACATTTGGCAGGTTGCATAACTCAAAGTTGTTTCCCTGAGTAAGGGATTTTTCAGTGTCAGCTTTCCCACTAAGGAGGACAAAGACAGGATCTCCAAGACTCGCTCGTAGTAGTATTAGCCTGGGGTCATACATCTGATGAAATGGTCCCCCAACTTCAACCCGCACACCTTTAAGTTATCTTTGGCTCAGGTCTAGGTTTGTCTTTCGGATCTCCCAATGGTATATTGGGACCCTCTGTTCTTGGAAGCTTTGGCGTCTACATTTGGAACACTAGTGAAGATTGATGAGTGTACCTTTACATGGCACTTTAGGTCACTATTCTAGGCTACTTGTTGAGGTGTATATGCATACACCCCCAGACTGCGTTGCATTTCAATTAGATGGTCACAAGTCATTCGCTCAGGTTCATTTTGAGTCTCTTCTAGAGTTTTGTGCTCTCTACAAGATAGTGGACCATACATTTGTTGCTTGTCGAAAATCTGCGAAGTGTCGCGACCAAAGGGCTTCCATCCGTCGGGGACGGAGCAAATCTAGGAAGGGCACCAGGCCACTTGCTGATACTACTGGAACACGCCGATGAAGGCGGTCCATCACCAGGATCGTTGACGGATACCAAACATATAAAACAAATTAAAACCTAAAACATGCATCTAAAGAAGAGATCAAAATTGTTACACTTGAAGATCGAATCTTAATTCCTACTACAAATTTTCTAATCTGTCTCCCAACCTCGTTCGAACAACGGGTGGACGACGCACTATCAAACATGGAGAAGGTGGCCTCAGTTTCGTCCCCTTGAAACCCTAGCCATTTTTCTCAATTTTGTGTGTGCTAGAGTTACAAACTAACTAAGACTCCTTTTTATATACTCTCCATAAGTTTCATGGGCCAGGCCAGGGATCCATTAGAAGGTATATGGTTTGGGCTTCTTACAGGCCCAATACTCTTATGTTCAGCCCAAAACATATAATTTGACCCGAGAACATTAATTCATCCCACTAGAGAATTAATGTTGCACTCCCGTCCTATCCCGAACCGAATCTGGGCTTCTATTAGACTTTATAATTTCTCGTGTTTAAGATATTGCACGTCCATTAATTATTAAATTTTCTGGCTACTTTAAATAATTAATTTCTATAATTCTTTGTGTAGTACCACTCAACTTTGTTGTCGTACGGATTAATGTGAAAAACCATTTATTTCAGATAATAAGAAAATTGAATATACATCCACAAAAGCCCACTAAAAGTTTGCTTTACAGTATACGCCAACAGATATTACAGAGGGTATACATGTGGATGACCCCAACTCAGCCCTAGGCATAGCCTCTTCGGTTCCTCTGGGGAACACATTCAAGGCCCTATCGGATGACACTACAAATCTCGAGCAACATCAGGGCAATCTGGACTCCGGGCAGCATCAGGGTGACGATTCATATACAGGTTCTCTTACATTGTCCAGTATTCAGACAGTTCCAGTCACTTTTGGGGCATTGGCTAAGAACACACCAGATCACATTGTTGAGCAGTACGCTCCCCTTCGATATCACATAAAGGGGAGGTGTAAATCGGATTATTGATCACTTAGAGAAACAACAAACACACCCTTTTTCGTAGTTTCAACCAGGTCTGACTCAGCCGGCTCTGGCTCTTTAGAGATCATGAGTGTGGTCCTTCACAAACGTTGGTCGGATATGTTGGATGACACCGAATGATGGTGTTATCATGGAACATTTTTAACTTTCTTACAACTTGTTTTATCATCATTTATTGTTTACTTTGGACATTGATGTATAAAGGAGTGTATTTTTTTTTCCTTGACCTCGGGTTTTGTCCTTAAGTAGAATTTTCCTAGGCAAGGTTTTTACGGCACTCCTGCCTCTGACTCGATCTGTGACCTTATGGTTCCAAATTCTCTTTTTCTTTTATATATCATATTTTTTATTATATTTTTAAATTAGCAGTAGAATTGAAAATTTCCTATTTTCTATGAATTATGTTACTTCTATACTTCTATGTTCATGTATGTTATATGCTTATATTATTAATTATTAATTTATGATAAATTGTTAGATTGATATACAATAGCTAAGTATAATTATTTTTTTAAATAGATGGAATGAGAAAAAAAGGTAAATTTATTGAGGCATTGATGTGTAGTCATCGTTTGTTATAGAATGAGGAAAATGATAAATTTATTATTCAATTTCTATCATTTCCATTCTATTTGGTAAATACTAAATATATGATATTAATTCACAATTTTAATTTTTGTAGGTTGTGATTGACGAAGAAGATGACATACATGAAGAATCATGTTTGAATTTTGAGAATTGAGAAATTAGTTGGACATTGTGTTATGTATTTAATTTTGTTATGTTAATTTTGCAATGAACAATATATATGTTATTTTGAAGACTTTATATATGATCTCTTTAGTGTTGGGATTAATTTTAAATATTTGAATTTGATGTGTTAAATAATTTTGGCATGAATATTATTAATTTTATTGTAATTTTATTGATCAATTTTTTTTATTGTAATTTAAGTGGTTAAAGTTATTTATTACTAAATTTTTGTATGGCTACAAAATTATTTTTTTGCAAAAAAAACAGGGAAAAAATGGCGTGCCGGGCCGCGTATACTTGCTGGGTTCATGAGTCGGGACTGATTTAGGCAGGTATTTAGGTGGGGCGGGGAGGGTCCTGGGACTGGTCATACCCGTCCTATACCCGCCACGTTGCCATCCCTAGTCATATATGCATGTCGTTTTTTAAATAAAATAAGATCAAATATGCATCAATATTCTTCACATTCATAAAACTAGGATTTCTTGTTTACCTTGGTTAGATTGAAGATTGTTTTGAAGTTTTATTGTATTTTTCCTTAGTAAAGCCTTAGTTTAACTTCTACACTGGTATGGGAGGACCCTATTCTTGAGAGTGGTGGAGTAGAAACTCCTCATTTAGGAAGAAATGGCGGTGGCCGATGGTTTTGGTGAAAATGGGAAGACAAATTGATTTAGGTCAACAATACCAGAGTTGATCTAAGTCCAACTTATTTTTTTTTTGTTATTAGTTTGATGAAGTACGTTGAAATCTAGCATGTTTCGTTTTTTGAAAGTTAGATTTTTTTTTTTCTTTGTTATATTGTAATGTGTTGTGCCATGCTAAATTTTTTTTTTTTTATCTACACAATGTTTTATCACATCATCTGGTAGTCTGGTTAGTGCTAGTGGGATATATCAACTTCTATGTCCATAGTAGCCTGTCCGACATTCAACCTCTCTCAACCAGTTTTTGATAACATCCTTCCATTCATGGATATTGTCGAGATGATTGGGTGGCCTCGAGAATGCTACCGCTTCAGATGTTATAACTCAAGTCAAAGTGTCAATGGAGAAACACTATGCTTCTAGTCTATCTACCTTCCTTATGGAGAAATTGAGAGATCGAACCAATTGCTAAATAGAGAGCATTTGTAATTAAGGAATTATTCGAAGTTGATCAGAAGGCTCAACGAACAACTGACAAGTTAACCTAGATGATTGAGCTTGAATTGGATAATGAGAAGAAGTAAGAAAATTTATCTCGGCCAATTAACAGCCAAATAACTCTCTTCAACAAGAAATCAGAAGAGTTGGATGCAAAATTTGCCAAAATTAACTCTTTAAAAGATAGTCTCGCAGCTGTGGCGAGACGATGGGAGACTACCACATTCACCTCTTAAATCGAAGTTGCCATATCTATGGTCAAGCAACAAAGCATTTCCTTTGTGGACGTTGTTAAGGAGAAGAGCATCTCCACCTTGAACGACGTTAAGATGAGCTAAAAAAATTGAATCATGATCTCAACTCTCGCATTGTTGATGCAAGACATTACAAGTTGAATTCACTCAACGACTTTCAGACAATGAAGCAAAGTAACTATGGAGAAAATGGCTCAAGAGCTAACAATAACCCTCAATTCCCTAATCTCCCAACATACTGTTGTGACTTCTCATCAATTGACAACCTAAGATTCATCTAGAGCAGTTGAGAAGTAGAAACAATTGAGATATGAATATGAAGACAGAGAAGAGAAGAAGCAGGACTTCAAAAGTAGTGCAAAAACTCGAAATATCTACAGAATTTCAAGAAGCCAAATAGGCAAAGAAGAAAACCAATATTGAAAAGCATGTTTCTCTTACCAAAGAAGACTCGCACATAAACCATTTCTACCCACGACGCATAAAGGATGATGGTCCAAAATGAAGTGGCAGAAAAAAAAAATCCTCCAAAAATATAATCAGTTGAATAAGACATAAAAAATATTCACTATTTTTTTTATTGGATGACGCTTTACTACCTGACTTGTGGTTGCAGATCTGGGATGAAGCCATCGAAATAGGCTATCACATTTTAGTTCCAGTAGAGCTCATTTTCATCCCTTCCACACTGTTGGTCCTGAAAGGAGTATATAACAAGTGTATGGGGGGGGGAATACACTTGTATGCAATTCTTTTCAACTTTTGATCAAACCAGAGCTCAGCAAGGTTGTCTTGGACAACTCTGCTGAAGATGATTAACTCTTATAAGATAATCAAACTACTAAGTACTATTGAGTACTTAGTTGAATAACTATCTAGGGGAGTTATATGTGCGGAATAGTGGTTGGCCCTTTAAGTTTAGACTCCTTTAGTTTCTGAAATCACTTAGTCAATTTAATGCAATCCAGTTTAGTTTCAGGGAACTTGTCCAATACAGTTTTTGCACAGTCTTTGAATATGTATCTTTTGAAAGATCAGTTTTGTGTGCAGTGTTGAATGTATGTAAGTACTTTGTAAAGCAAATCAACACAAGAGGTTATAGTGGTTCAGAGACTCAAGCTCCTACATCCACTTTCCCTGATTTAACAGGATAATTCCTTCACTCTTGGAATTAACTTGTTTTATAGTGCCAAGGTGCACTTGATCAATAACACCTCTCCTTGGTGAATTGATCCCTAGGATGTCTAGAGTCCTAGTACCCTCTTCTCAACTAAGAACTGGACTGTTCTTCTCTCAACAGTCAGCTCCTACCACTTCTACTACTACAACCTTCTCACTTTCTCACTTGAAAGGGGTAAGGGTTGAAGTAAGGTTCCAACTAATGAGATATCCTTTACAATGAAGATCAGTGTATAAGGATTAGGATATCTCTCTAAGCTTTGTATGGATATACAGTAAGTTCAGCTTAGAAGAAGTGTTTGAAGACTAAGATAGTCTCTTTGAAAGCTATGAGCTTCAGAATACTTGTGTAGTTGAATTCTGTTGAGGTTGTTGGATGCTTTCAAATGGTCTTCACACTTCTGTATTTATAGACAAACTTGAGGATTTGCCCGTTGGAGAGGCAGCCCCAAATTGCTATAAATGTCTTTCTTGAGTTCTTCAAACTGGAAGACAGATTCTTGATAGTGACATGTCCTTATTTGGGTAATAAACGGCTGTTAAGACTTTGTCTTCATTCTGCAGCACTTTTCTCAATGTTTGGCTTCTTGTTAAGACTTGGACATGGCTTCTGAAGGTTGATCCAATGATAGGACAACATTCCTTATCAAATGGACAACTCTGCTTATCACTATCAGCAGACTTTGCTTATCAGCATGGTTGGCTTGCTCTTCTTCAGATGACTTGGCTCCTTCCCTTTGCTTCACTTGGAAATGATCTCAGCATGATACAATGAAGTCTTTTAGGGTGTAGTTGTCTTCTTCTCTTCAGCATGGTTGACCTTCAAGCATTAGAACATTTGTTCTGGTTCAATTTAGCTGAGACAACTCTTCTGGGACAACTCTCCTGATTAGCATACTTGGCCTTTGAGCTTCAGAGCTTTTGTTTTTGCACAGAGTCAACCTCTCTGGACAACTCTCCTGATCAGAGTATTTGAGTAAACTTGTCATTTTGAGCTTTACAGCCTTGTTCTTGTATAGGGACAACTTCTCTGGACAACTCTTCTGATCAAGGCATTTGGTTTTCAATAGAGTATGCTTGGTCTTAGTGATTTTTTCAGATTTTGAGCCTTGAGGGGACTTGATCTTGATCATCTTCAAAAAGCATAGGTTCCCCCTCACAATGTGCATCTAATCATCTAAGAGCTGCCTAACATATCAGCTTCTCATCTAGCCTTATGCTATGTGTTCTAACACACTTAGAACACAATCATCTTGACTTAGGCATGTCTTAGGGGGTTTTGGTATTTAATCAAAACATATGTCATTTTATTCCCAACAATTTCCCCCTTTTTGATGATGCCAAAACCTATACATTTTATGCAAAAGTGACCTGACTACACCTATTACATTTATCTTCAGAAGACATGACTGAGGTCAATTTCCCTGAAAGAAAATGTGTTAGTGTACTCACCATTCATGTTGCAAATAGGTTTCAAGAATAGGCATAGAGAGATTTGTTTTTCTGGATTCAAAATATGTTCAACTATCATTCATATGAGAATCATTACAGCATGTTGATAGTTTGAACAAAAACATATCAGAGCATGAGAGATATTACAATTAAGCACACATTTACTACAAAAGTATGATATACTCTTAAAACATTCATCATTTAGGCATTAGAGCACATCATATCAGCAGCTTGAGCATCTTCAGAATAGTTGACCAAAACACAAGTTAGCAACCAACTTAAGTTTTTATCCATTTCAGCATATAAGAGTCAGGAAGACTTAGCCATTTCAGAGATCATCTTCTTTAGGTGACACCATCCCATATTGTGCTGAAACTCTATTCTTGAGTTCCATGACTTCCTGGTTGGTTCCTTTGGGTCCAAGGGTCATTTTGTTCAGTTTAAGAATCTTTGTGAACTCCCTCAGGATCCTTGCTTGGTCAATCCATCCATCAAGCTTTGGAGGCATGTAGATGATAGGCTTGGGAGCATTGAGTTCAATTCTTGCAATATCAGCAGCTGCAAGTAATTGTTGATACAACTCTCTATAGTATTCTATCATGAACTCAGCAAAGGAAGAGTTGGCATCTCCTCCATTCCATCTGTCAATGACATAATAGTCATAGACAAACTCCCTTTTAGCCTCTTCCCATGTATCATTCAGCTGAATTGGCACCCATTTATCCAAGTGTGGATATTTGGTGTCCATTGGGACTAGTAGCTGAGGCTTCATCTTGCTGTAAGTTGCTCTCCTTCTTCTTGGTTTCTGGAAGTTAGCTCTTCCCTTATCTCTTGCTCTGTTGGCCTCTTCCATCAAATCCATTTTCTCTTGGGCCCTCATCATGGCCAGTTTCTGTTGTGTTTCAGGGTCTTTGCCATACCCTTCATGAAACAACTTTGATGGATCATTGAGTACCACAATCTTTGTCTTCTTTGGTCTAGGTCCAAAACCTTCTTCATATAAAGCTTCCACATCTTCAGTAGCTTTGGCACCTTCAGCAATGTTGACCATTTCAGAAGGCTTGTCTTTTTCAGTAGTTTTGGGCTCTTCAGCAGCTTTGGCTTTCTTTGATGTAGGTTCATCATCATCAATTCTGAATTCAGGTGGAAGATCAAGGCTGTTAGGAAAGTTAGTAAATGTCTCAGCTTGTCTTTTCTTTCCTTTTGCTCTCTTGATCTTTCCTCTAGTTTGGACACCTTCAACATCTTTGTCCAAACCAGACACCTCACCACCTGGTCTCTGCTGTAACCTCATCCTTTCTTCTTGTGCTGAGGCCATTTAATTCTTCAAGGCAAGTGCTAGTTGCTCTTCTTCATCCAATTCTTCTAAATCTAAATTCAGCACTGCAGGCTCTTTTCCTTTTACTTCAGCAGCTTTGTCTTTTCCCTTGATTGGGCTTCCAATCACCAAGGCACATTTTGCTATAGCTCTTTCCCTTTCCCCCTTTTTGGCAGCATCAAAGCACTGGGGTTTTAGCTCACTCATTGTTGTGGCCATTAGGGATTGGGCCTGGTTTAGAGACTTCATTTCCTCCAACAGATAGACATTTTCATCATGTATATTTTGCATCCTATCACTGCTCAACCTAAGAAAAGCTAGAACAGGCTTCATTTTTTGTTGGACAACCTCCTCCAAGGTTGCTTTCAGGGATGCATCAAGTTGGGCTTTAAGAAGCTCAGTGAGGTTGGCCACTGCTCCTTCAGCAATGTTGGCCATCACCTCTTGGGAAAAATTTTCAGAGGCTGCTTTCACCATAGCCAGCCTTTGTTCTTCAGCTCTTTTCTTTTGTAATGCAGTCTTCTTTCCAAGAGCTTGCTTGACAGTCAGTCTGAGAGCTTTGACATTGGCATTATGATTGTCTCTCAGCAGCTTTTGTTCCTTCTTGACCTCTTCTGAGATGGATTCCATGGTGGATTTGGCTCTTTGCACTTCAGTGGAAATGGTTTGGAGACCAGTTTCCACTCCACTTATCCTTGCTTCCAATGTAGGGAGGACTACATCTTTAGAGCCAGTTAATCTCATCTCCACAAATGCTAGAGTTCTTCCTTGCTCATTCAGTGCTCCTGAAGTTTCAGCATGAGCAGATTGGACCTGATGAGCCAAGGAGTCCAATTTCTCTGATTGCATTCCAAGCAAGGCTTGTGCTGAGCCTGTATCTACTTGGATAGGGGCATCTGTCAAGAATTCATCTGCAAAGATTTGGTCAAGAGAAATACCTGCAATGTTAGACAAATCAAACAGGTTAGGAAATAAACACTCATCACCCTCAATTTCTTTTGTATAAGACTATGATACATCAGCAGCCTTCTTCTCATTTTCAACTCTTTCTTTTCTCACTTCACAGATAATGTTCTCACCGAAGGAATCAGGCCTCCTTTCATCAAGGGATTCTTGAAGTTCAGATTTGACTTCAAGAATAACCCGTCCTTCCTCACTTATTCCACCCTCATATGGTGGTACACTCACAATCTTAGTTATGACTACCTCTCTTTCATCCATAACTCCCTCTGATTTTTCAATTCTATTTTCCTTTTCAATCCCTTCTCCTAAACCTGCAACATCTTCACCTTCAACAAGGTTCAAAGATGGCAATTGTGAGGAGATCACAGTGCTTATTTCAGCAGCCACTGAGTCATCCTGAATGATTAAGGGTTGATCAGTGTCCAACTCTTCTGACACTGAATAGGCCTTAATCAAACCAGCCTCTAGTATAGGAACCTCAACATCTTTAGGCTGTGCCTTAGGTTCAGAAGAACCTTCATTGGCAGATGTGTCTTTGGTTGTGTTACCACCCTTGGTCAACACCTCTGATGATACAGAGCCTTTCCTATGATAGGTTCTAGGAGGGTTTGAAAGTCTGTCTGCTACAGAAGACCTGGGTTGAGAGGGTTCAGGGAGGTTGGCTTGAGGGGTTTCAGGAGGGTTGGGGTTTGAAGGGTTGGAGGGATCATCAGGGGAATCATCATCTGAGCTGCTATCAGGATGTTTGATGCCCTTAGCTTTTCTTTCTTTCTCCTCAATGATCTTCTCATCTACCAACTTTGCAAAAACTTCCTCATCAGTGAGGAATCTTGTCTTCAGCACACCAGCAAAGTGTAGCAGTCTACTCTCCTCCACTTGCCACCAATTAGCACCCTTATCTTGGATGACCTGAGAGATTTCCATCAATGTTTTGTCCTTGACATCCACTAGCATTCTCAAGTCATGGAACATTTTCTGAATTCTGGGAAATTCAGCAAGCTGTGGGTATAAGCTGTCCATAGTGGCTTTGGCTCCACCTCTGAGCATACTTTCATAAGTATACTCCTCCCCATTCTCACTAGATGGAGAACTTTGGGCTATAGGGGAGTTAGCTGTGGTTTCCTTAATTGCAGCTTCAGGCAAGTTAAGTTCAGGAGGGTTGGCTTAAGAAGGATTAGGCTCAAATGAAGGTACTTCAGTTGCTTTAGAGAGCAATGGATCTGAAGGGGCTTTGCTCAGGGGAGTTGGCTCATTGAGTGCATGTTCTAAAAGTTTGGAGTAATTTAGCATGGATGAATCAAGGGGGGACAGAAGCCTTGTCTCATCCACTGCTAAGTCTGCTAGCACATCAATGCCACTTCTCTGCATACTTCCTTCTGGAGAGTATCTCTTAGTGAGATCTACAGGGGTGATGGGTTGGTTGGGAGGGGTAACATGGGTTTCAGGGGAGTTGGGTTCAGGATTCTGAATTTCAGGGATGTTGGCCTCTATTAGTTGACCTTCAGGGACCTTGGATTCTGGAGTTCCAGAACCAGATGAGTTGGTCCTTGACTTGGATTTGGTCCTGCTTTCAGCTCTGCTCTCTCTTAGAGCAAGTTGGAGAGACCTTTCTTCCTGAAGCTCCAGCACCTTCTCAGTGGGCTTGGCCCTTCTCTTGCTGGCCCTACTGCTCCCACTTCCTTCCACTTCTTTCTCAGGGACAACTTCCCTAGATCTCTTATCACCCTTCTTCTTTTGCCTTGTCTCATTATACTTTAATCTCAACTCTTCTGAGTGGTCAGAAGGCACAATTACTCCCTCTTCTGCCACTTCATCAACTTCAGCTGATGCTCCTGAGGCTTCTCCTGAAGATATCTGAGACACTTTCTTTGTTTTGACAGCCCTGGCCTTAGTTCTTTTCTTCATCTTAGGCTTCTCTTCAACCTTTTCAGCAGGGTTGGCCAGAAGCATCCTTCTTTGCTCAGTTTTCTTGCTGGGCTTTCTAAATAATATTTTCTGAGCTGGGAGGGGTTTGGCAAAGGTTTGCATCTCAGAGTAGTGAGCAAACTTCTCAATTAGCAAACTTGCTCTGGTGCAATATCTCAATTTTCCTTCCATCACAACCTTGTTGTGAGCTTTCACTTTGAACTTTGCCTTTTCTTTCATCATCTCAGACAAGATGAAAGTCCTCCAATCAAACTTGATGCCTTTATCACTGGCATCAATCACAGCTGCCATAATCCTTATCCTAGGATGGCTTACTTGTTCTAAGCTTCCAGTGTTGCTGAGCAAACTCTTTGCTACTACCTCAAATAGGGTTAAGAACTTTGGCTTGAGTGTTCTTTTGTGTTGAGTAGAGGATAGTGGCCCTGGAGTAATGAGCCATTCTTGAGCAATTTCTTGCTCAAGACCATTTCCATAGAATTCTGGATTCCTTCCCTCTGAAGGCAATCCAAAAACAGCTTCAACCTCTTCCTCAGAAAATTTCACCCTGTGAAATCTTTCCTCCTCTTCTCCTTCTGCTATAAAGGACAATCTTGTGGCAACTTCTCCATCTTCAGGTTTGCCTCTCCATTTGAGAAAAGCAAAGAACTCTGCCATGTAGGATTCAAGACAAGAGTCTGGCTTTTCTTGCATGAACTTTTGGAGACCTGCCCTTCTCAACCATCTCAGGGTTGGAGTAACATTAGGATCCTCACTCTCAAAAGAAAGGATTAGCTCGAATGTGAGGTTGTTTTTGTGACTTAGATAGCCAAAGTCTAGGTCAAGATCCTTATTGAAGAAATCAACAACCATTTCTGGTTTTACTTTGGGAGCCATTGAAGGTTTCAGAGAAGAAAATTTGACAGAGTTTGAGAGTGTTTGGATAAAATTTGAGCTAGGGTTTCGAATACTTGGGGAAGAAGTGTTTGTGGGGGATCTTAAGACTTGTGAATATTCTAAAAAGAATGTTTGTCAATGAGTTGGTGAAGTCTTGATGCAATTCAAAGGTGAACAAAAATGGAAATCAAAATGGACGGCTAGGATTGTCTTCAGGGGAGTTGTCCAATTTTGATCCAATGGTCAAGAATCAATGTAACAGTGAAAAACTGTTTTGTTCAAAACGTGGGTGGAGTTTTAATGTTTATTTAAGGCTGGGGTTTTTCGAGATAGATCATGTCCCAAAAAGTTTAATGCAAACAAGAGTTAAATCTTGGCATTTAATGCATGGAAAGTGACCTTTTGGGTGGGAGACAAATTAAATCCCAAAAAGGTGAAATCTGAATTTCCAATGGGACATATTTCGAAATAGACAATGATTACCCAAAATAGGTGCTTATCAGACCAAGATTTGGTTTGATAGTTAGGACAACTTATCTGACCCCACTAGGACAAGTGTCCTGAAAGGATGTGGACAACTGTCCTGAGATTCAATGGACAAGTGTCCTGATCATTTCATCTGAGTTTCAGTAGACTTGACCAAGTCTGCTGAAGTTTGAAATTTGTTCCCCCTTAAAGAATGAACTCCTTTGGACTCATTTGTCCAATTTCCCTGGATCAAGTAGACCCAACTCTGCTGATAATTCCAGAAATCTTGCTTCTGCAAGTGGCTTTGTCAATATATCAGCTTTTTGATGATATGTGTGGATCTTTACCAACTTGATATCCTTCTTCTCCACATGGTCTCTAATGAAGTGATGCTTGATGTCCACGTGTTTTCATCTTGTGTGCAACACAGGATTTTGTGATATTGCAATTGCACTGTTGTTATCACAAAATATTGGTACTTCAGTAGAGTTGACATTGTAGTCTCTGAGTTGTTGTCTCAGCCAAAGGATTTGGGCACAACAACTTCCAGCAGCAACATATTCAACTTCAATGGTGGAGGTAGCCACTGTGTTTTGCTTCTTGGAAACCCAAGATATGAGTTTGTTGCCTAAGAATTGACAAGTCCCTGAAGTGGACTTTCTGTCAATTCTAAATCCTCCATAGTCAGCATCTGAGTAGCCAGTTAACTCAATGTTGTCATCAGCAGGGTACCAAAGGCCTAGATTTTCAGTGCCTTTGAGATATCTCAAGATCCTCTTTGCAGCCTCAAGGTGGCTTTTCTTAGGATTTGCTTGAAACCTTGCACATACACCTACTGCAAAGGTGATGTCAGGTCTGCTGGCAGTGAGATAGAGGAGTGAACCAATTATTCCTCTATACTCAATGGAGTTGGTTGGAACACCACTCTCATCAGGATCCATCTTCCAATTTGTGTTCATTGGGATCCTTACTGGCTTGCTTGTTGTACACCCAAACTTCTTGATCATTTCTCTGGTGTACTTGGCTTGGTTGATGAAGATTCCTTCTTTTGATTGCTTGACTTGTAGACCCAAAAAGAAGTTCATCAACCCCATCATGGACATCTCAAACTTGCTTTGCATGAGCTTGGAGAACTTCTCACACAGCTTCTCATTAGGGGATCCAAAAATTATGTCATCTACATAAATTTGGACAA
This sequence comes from Galeopsis tetrahit, assembly GCA_963675135.1. Taxonomy (NCBI): domain Eukaryota; kingdom Viridiplantae; phylum Streptophyta; class Magnoliopsida; order Lamiales; family Lamiaceae; genus Galeopsis; species Galeopsis tetrahit. The sequence continues at coordinate 64,490,065 of OY776120.1, read as the reverse complement.
GCAAGATGTCCTCTCCTTTAGAGATTCTGAAGAGAGTTCTGTCCACAGTTCCCTTTGTGAATCCATGATCCAAGAGGAATTGTGACAGTGTGTCATACCAAGCCCTAGGGGCTTGCTTGAGTCCATATAGAGCCTTCTTTAGTCGGTATACTTGGTTTCCAACCTCAAAACCTGGTGGTTGCTCCACATAGACCTCTTCTTTCAAGACTCCATTCAGAAAGGCACTCTTGACATCCATTTGGTACACCTTGAACCTCTGGTGGGCTGCATAGGCTAGGAAGAGCCTTATTGCTTCTAGCCTTGCCACAGGTGCAAAGGTCTCATCATAGTCAATGCCTTCATGCTGGCAATAGCCTTTTGCCACTAGTCTTGCTTTGTTTCTGACAATCACATCATTCTCATTCTTTTTGTTCTTGAACACCCACTTGGTTCCAATAACATCTTGATGTGAAGGTCTATCCACCAGCTCCCATACTTCATTTCTGGTGAATTGATTCAGTTCTTCCTGCATGGCTGTGATCCAATTGGCATCTTGAAGTGCTTCTTCAATATCACTTGGTTCTTGTTCTGACAAGAAACAACATAAAAGAGCACTTTCACCATGAAATCTTCTTGTTTTGACTCCAATACTTGGGTCACCAAGTATTAGATCAGTAGGATGGTCAGACAACCAAGTCCTTCTTTTTCTGATTTCTTCAGTAGAGTTGTCCTCTACTGAAGTTGATTCATTTTGATCATAAAATTCAGGATAATTGAGTGCAGGATCTAATTCAGGATCATAATCAGGGGTGTTGTCCTCAATGTCAGGGACATTGGAATTTTCAACATTTTGAGTTCCCCCTAGATTATTTGACCCATTAACTACCTCAGCAGGAACTACTTCTTCATTGGTAGTTGTTACCTGGATGTGAACTGGGATTGGCTCATTCAGTTCACCATTTCCATCAGTGGGGTTTGTCTCAGGAAGGTTGCCTTCAGGATTATTGTCCAGTGTGAGTTTTTCAGGTAGGTTGGTTTGGACAACATCTATGAATTCAGTGTCTTTGTCTTTTAGGCTTAGTCTGGTTGTCCTCTGTATGATTTCTTCAGGTTCCAAGTTTTCATTCCTGGACTCATGAATAGACTCATCAAACACAACATGAGGTGTTTCTTCCACAATAAGGGTTTTCTTGTTGTAGACTCTGAAAGCTCTACTGATTTGGGAATATCCAAGGAATACTCCCTCATCAGCTTTGCTGTCAAAGGCTTTCAACTGTGCTTTCCCATTATTGTGTATGAAACACTTACAACCAAAGATGTGAAAGTATGACACTTTAGGCATTCTTCCTTTCCAGAGTTCATAAGGGGTTTTGCCTTGCCCCTTAGTGATCAAGCATCTATTTTGAGTATGGCATGCAGTGTTTATAGCTTCAGCCCAAAACCTCTTAGGTAAATTTGAATCAGCAATTAGGGTTCTAGCAGCTTCTTTTAAGGTTCTATTCCTTCTTTCTGCAACTCCATTTTGCTGAAGAGTTCTAGCTGCTGAGGTTTCATGAGCTATTCCATTAGATGTGCAATACTCATTGATGTATAAGTTTATGAACTCAGTGCCTTTATCAGATCTTATCTTGATAATGCTAAGGCTTTTCTCATTTGACAGTCTCTTAAGAAGTTCAGGTAGTTTGACTTGTGTTTCCTTCTTATTAAGGAGAAATACTACCCATGTGAACCTAGAGAAGTCATCTACTACAACCAATGTGTATTTTCTACCATTTATGCTTGAAGGGGTGATTGGTCCAAAAAGATCCATATGTAGAAGTTCAAGTACCCTTTCAGTAGAAATGACTGGTTTACCTTTGAATGAGGCTTTAATCTGTTTTCCTTCTTGACATGGCTTACACACATGTTCTTTAATGAAAACCTCATTAGACAGTCCTTTAACTAATGCATTTCTAGCAATTTTGTTCATTGATTTAAAGTTCAGGTGGTTTAGCCTTTTGTGCCATAACCAACTTTGTTCACTAGTGCTTTTAGCAATGAAACATGCAGCATCAGTAGACTTGTCCCAGTCTGCAAAATACACATTTCCTTTCCTAGTTCCAGTCAATAGAATTTGTTGAGTTTTATCTCTAATTAAGCATTTTCCACTTGAGAACTCAACATTAAAATCTTTATCACAGAATTGACTGATACTTAGGAGATTATATTTGAGACTAGCTACATAAGATACATTGGTTACTTTGATGTTACCAATCATCAAAGTACCATAACCTTTTGTTGTTGTTTGTGAGCTGTCTCCAAAAGTGACATTTGGGCCTTCTTTTTCAATAAAATTAGTGAGGAGTTCCTTGTTTCCAGTCATGTGCCTTGAGCATCCACTGTCAAGGTACCATGCTGTCTTTTTGCTCATACTCCTCTTCTTGTGGCCCACTGGTACCTGCAATTAGATAGGTTTAGGTACCCTTTGAGTTTTGGGTCCTGAGAGGTTAGCTGTACCTTTAGGAACCCAAACTTGCCTAATCACCCTGATTGATTCAAGGTGGCTAAGTTGTTTTCCTTGTGCATCAACATACACTGTCTTTCCCTTAAATGCCTTGGGGAAAGTATGTGTGAATGTGTTAACTCTGTAAGTTTCAGGGGAGTTGTCAATTCTCCTGAACTTATGAGTTCTTTGTGCTGCTTGATGAAATCTTTGAGGAAAGGCATTTTTATGACCATTACCCTTTGGCATGAAGGGTTTTGGTTGTCTCATTTTATTCTGCCTTTGAGGATAGTTGTCCTTAGGTCTATTCAGCTGAGGCTTTCTCAGTAGAGTTAGCTTAGGCTGATTATACCTTGGATAACTCCTCTGAACATTGTTCAGGAGAGTTGCCCTTCCATTGGGTCTACTATGCTGAGCAACATTCCTCTTGTGATCAGGAGCTTTGGCCATTCCCTTAGGTTTTGGCCTAGTCTCCTGAGGCACTTGAGTAGGCAATTCATCCATTTTGCCCTTTCCTTTGTTCAGTGGCTGAATTATTTCATTTTCAGCTTGTTGTGCCACTGATTTAACAAAGATTTTCTTAGTGTTACTTGTAGAAGCAACACTAAGACAAGGTGAAGATTCAAATGGATCAAAGCCTAATCCACTTCTTTGAGCCATAGGTCTTTGATAACTCTGAATTTCCTCTATTGCTCTAGAGGATTTGTTCAAAGCAGACATCTTTAATTTCAGGCTCTCTTCACTTGATTTAAGAATATCATATTCATGTGAGAGGTTCTCAAATTTGGCATTCAGAATTTTCAATTCAAAATCTTTTCTCTTCTGAGAGAGTAGTTGATCATCTATCTCCTTTTGTTGGTCAACTATCCTGAGATTTGCTTCCTTAAGCTCTCTCAAGACTTGTTGATACAACTCATTAGGTTTGACATCAACAGCTTCCTCAGAGTTTTTTGCAAGTTCAATAGCCAGTCTTTCATTTTCTCTCACACAATTATCATGAAATTCTTGTAGTCTAGTGAAATCTTCCATCAACTTTCCAAAGGAAAGTTTCAAGTTGACTTCACTAGTGTTCTGTGATAAGAATGATGGTGAGCTAGAAGTGGAGGATACCTCATCATCCTCAAGAGCCATGTTGCACACATCATCATCATCACTGTTTGAGAACAGTCCATCAGAAGAGTTGAAGCTTTCAGCACTATCAGATTCTTCACCAGCCATCATGGCTTTTCTATTGGTGAACTTTCTGTCTCTTTTAGCTTGCCTCTCTTTTCTTTCTTTAGAGCTCAATTCAGGGCAGTCATACTGGAAGTGCCCTTTCTTCTTGCAATTTTAGCATAAGTCTTCATCATCATCCTTCTTGGATTCATCTCTTCCTTTTGATGATGAAAGGTCAGCTCTACTGGACCTTCTCCTATCAGAGTACTTGTCCTCTGATCTTTTCTCTTCAGGCTTTTTGTCCTTGGCCTGATCTTCAGGGGAGTTGTACCTTCTCCTGAATCTGTTGTCTTGGTAGAATTTCTTGTATCTACCAAACCTTGTGTTGAGCTTGTCAAACCTTCTAGCCATCAAGGCTAGTTCCTCCTTCATTTCAGTCTTTGAGACTGACTTTGATGATCTGGGAGTGGGTTGCATTTCAGGTTCAGCAACTTTGGCTTTGAATGCCACTCCCTTAGTAGGATTTGAAGGTTCCTCAACAGGTTTTCTTCTATTGAGGTCAAACTCATAGGCTTTGAGTTCTGAGAAGATTTGTTGTTTGGGCATGGAGGAGAGATCCTTGGTATTCTGCATCATCACAGCATAGACATCCGACTTTTGAGTGAGACTTCTCAAGATCTTCAATCCAACTTCTCTCCTGGAGTACACCTTGCCCAATGAGTTGATTTCATTCATCACATCAGTGAATCTACCAGCAAATTTGTCAATAGACTCATCGGACTCCATTGAGAATTGTTCAAACTTCTGCACAGCAACTTGGAGCTTGTTCTCCTTGATCTTTTCTGTACCCTCACACATTTCAGCAAGAGTATCCCAAATTTATTTGGCTGTGGTGCAGTGGTAGACTCTACCCATGACTGCATCTGGAATTGTTTGGGAGAGGGTGTTCATGGCAAGATAATTCAGATTATCTTTCCTCTTTTCATCAGGAGTGAAGTCATCCTCATCTTTGGGAATCAGTTCCCTTATATCAGCTCTTTGCTCATCTGTCACCCTGGGGTTAGTTTGAGTAAACACAAAAGGTCCTCTTGTGATTACTCTTAACATGTCAGTGTGAAGAGATGCAAGATGAGCCCTCATTCTAATTTTCCAGAAATCATAATTGTCTATTGAAAACATGGGCAGTTTATGATGTGAGATGTGGTTGACTGGATTTGTGGCGATGTTGTCCAATCCTTGAACAGCGGGTGGAGGAACAGCATTGTTGTTGGCCATATCTCAAGAATAAACAGTTCGTCAACAGGTAAGAGATTTCAGATAGAGATCAGTTCAGTGACCACACAAATATGTGATTTTTGAAAATCAAGATGGATTTTCAGAAGCAGTGGTCTTTGAACAAGTGTATATAACAAGTGTATGGGGGGGGAATACACTTGTATGCAATTCTTTTCAACTTTTGATCAAACCAGAGCTCAGCAAGGTTGTCTTGGACAACTCTGCTGAAGATGATTAACTCTTATAAGATAATCAAACTACTAAGTACTATTGAGTACTTAGTTGAATAACTATCTAGGGGAGTTATATGTGCGGAATAGTGGTTGGCCCTTTAAGTTTAGACTCCTTTAGTTTCTGAAATCACTTAGTCAATTTAATGCAATCCAGTTTAGTTTCAGGGAACTTGTCCAATACAGTTTTTGCACAGTCTTTGAATATGTATCTTTTGAAAGATCAGTTTTGTGTGCAGTGTTGAATGTATGTAAGTACTTTGTAAAGCAAATCAACACAAGAGGTTATAGTGGTTCAGAGACTCAAGCTCCTACATCCACTTTCCCTGATTTAACAGGATAATTCCTTCACTCTTGGAATTAACTTGTTTTATAGTGCCAAGGTGCACTTGATCAATAACACCTCTCCTTGGTGAATTGATCCCTAGGATGTCTAGAGTCCTAGTACCCTCTTCTCAACTAAGAACTGGACTGTTCTTCTCTCAACAGTCAGCTCCTACCACTTCTACTACTACAACCTTCTCACTTTCTCACTTGAAAGGGGTAAGGGTTGAAGTAAGGTTCCAACTAATGAGATATCCTTTACAATGAAGATCAGTGTATAAGGATTAGGATATCTCTCTAAGCTTTGTATGGATATACAGTAAGTTCAGCTTAGAAGAAGTGTTTGAAGACTAAGATAGTCTCTTTGAAAGCTATGAGCTTCAGAATACTTGTGTAGTTGAATTCTGTTGAGGTTGTTGGATTCTTTCAAATGGTCTTCACACTTCTGTATTTATAGACAAACTTGAGGATTTGCCCGTTGGAGAGGCAGCCCCAAATTGCTATAAATGTCTTCCTTGAGTTCTTCAAACTGGAAGACAGATTCTTGATAGTGACATGTCCTTATTTGGGTAATAAACGGCTGTTAAGACTTTGTCTTCATTCTGCAGCACTTTTCCCAATGTTTGGCTTCTTGTTAAGACTTGGACATGGCTTCTGAAGGTTGATCCAATGATAGGACAACATTCCTTATCAAATGGACAACTCTGCTTATCACTATCAGCAGACTTTGCTTATCAGCATGGTTGGCTTGCTCTTCTTCAGATGACTTGGCTCCTTCCCTTTGCTTCACTTGGAAATGATCTCAGCATGATACAAAGAAGTCTTTTAGGGTGTAGTTGTCTTCTTCTCTTCAGCATGGTTGACCTTCAAGCTTTAGAACATTTGTTCTGGTTCAATTTAGCTGAGACAACTCTTCTGGGACAACTCTCCTGATTAGCATACTTGGCCTTTGAGCTTCAGAGCTTTTGTTTTTGCACAGAGTCAACCTCTCTGGACAACTCTCCTGATCAGAGTATTTGAGTAAACTTGTCCTTTTGAGCTTTACAGCCTTGTTCTTGTATAGGGACAACTCTTCTGATCAAGGCATTTGGTTTTCAATAGAGTATGCTTGGTCTTAGTGATTGTTTCAGATTTTGAGCCTTGAGGGGACTTGATCTTGATCATCTTCAAAAAGCATAGGTTCCCCCTCACAATGTGCATCTAATCATCTAAGAGCTGCCTAACATATCAGCTTCTCATCTAGCCTTATGCTATGTGTTCTAACACACTTAGAACACAATCATCTTGACTTAGGCATGTCTCAGGGGGTTTTGGTATTTAATCAAAACATATGTCATTTTATTCCCAACACACACATGATTCTAGAAAGGTCAACTGGTTAGAGGTGAACAAGATCTCCAATGAACTTGTTGAGGAAGGCAAATCCACAACAACATAGGGAAAAACAACTCTCAAAGTTAGACTCTACGCTGCCTATCATCTACAGTTGAAGAAATGAAGACATCCTGTAATAGTTCTTAGGACAATTCACATGTTTGTACTTGTAACGGAATATATTAATGAAAAATGAATTTCCTTGACTATTAAGACAACTTCTCTTTGTCTTCATATCATATTTTCTTTTACGTCTTTCCTTAAATTAACAATATTATTTGTGCTTAACCTATTTTATTTCAGGTTGTGATAATAAAGTTTGAAATCATCAAAAAAGAGAAAATTATTGGGAAATTTGTAGTAGTTTTGATGATTAGGCCAAAACATGTAGTAATATGGATTAAGCTAAATTAATTGGAATAGATAAATTAATTTTAGTATGAGACTTAGTCTTAGGCAAACCAATTCATTGTGGATTTACACGCGTATAAACAAGATAAAAATCAATGAACATCAGCTCAGCAAACAGAAGACCTTGAAGCTCAGAATAGAAGACCATCTAATATAAAACAACTGGAAAGTTGACTAAGACTGGTTTATCAGTTTTTCTAATAATAACAACAGGGTTAAAGCTATAGAGAGTGAAAGGAGCCAGAGATAGCATAAGCACCCAAAGACACGAAGTTTAGTGAGATTGGGAGCGTGTTTGAGGAGTTTGCGAAAATAGGACATATGTAGGTTTACCTTGGGGATGCAGTTGATTATATAAGTGGCAGTACAAACTGCAAAGGGCCAGTAGGTTAGAGGCATGATGGAGTAGAGACAATGATAACATCATCAGATCTATCGTAAGGTGAGTGTAAAGAGATATTGTGGAGATCAGTGGTAACGTGATGGGTTGCACCTGAATCCAAAATCCAATCTGAAGGTTGCTGAGTCAAAACAACCGTGTTGACCGAGTAGCCTGGGTGACTCAGTGCCTGTGTAACCGAGTTGGGCGGTTGGGAGTTTTGCGATTGAGGCGAGAAGGTGTAGTCAGGGCATTGTTTCACCGAGTAACCAAAAGTGTCGCAGAGTTGGCACTTGCCAAGATAGGGCTTCAGGCCCGAGGTTGATGTGTGCTGGCGAGGAGTACTAGCTATCGAGTAATTCTTGGTCGGTCGGTGTGAGGGGACGAAGTTGTGCGATTGGAGCCTCAGCTAATGACAAAAGCAGAAATAGACGAGGACGCGTAGGCAGATCAAGATGCGATTTGCGCTTCCATACTCAACAATTTGTCATGTAATTCATCAAAGGTAATAGTTGAATATCGGGCTTGAATGGTGTTCAAAATTTCACGAAAAGAATCATCAAGACCATTCAACATTTTGAGGGCAATATCCTTAGGATCAGTGACGACTCCAAGGAGGGAAAACTCATCGATGGTGTTTTTGATATCCATCAAAAACTCAGTGATGGATTTGGAACCCTTCGTTGGGGCGTGAATCTTATTTTTCAGGGCAAGAATCCGGACTCTGGATGGATGACCATATATATTGGCGAGAGTCATCCAAGCATCTCGAGAGATTTTTGCGGTGTCAATGAAGGGTATTAACGTAGGCGTCATTGATCCAATGATGGCAGAAAGGGTGAGATGATCTTATCGCACCCATTTAAGATGATCATGGTTTGGCTTATCCACTGTGTTTCGGTGGCTGGGATAACAAAGGAAGGGCAGAGATGAGTGTCGTCTACGAAGCTGAATAAATCATATCTGGTGAGTAGAGTGCAAAATTGTAAGCACCATGCTACATAATTTTAGTTGAAGGCAACAAAGGAGGTATTCAGATTTGACGGAGCAGCCATGGACGATGAGGGTTTTTCTTGGCAGTTTTAGAAAAAGAGAAGGTAAGTAATGGCGTTGGCCAAGGGACTCAATGATACCACATAGAGAATTAAAGGTAAATACAAAAATGTATTATTATCATTAACCTTAGTAGTTACAAGAGTGAGGTTTATATAGATGCATAAAAGATAATTTCTCACATATATAAAATATATGGAGAGATATGAAAAGATATACAAATGATATCTATGATATTCTGTGTTTATCCTAATAAAAAACACTTATGATGATTAAGTTTAAAAAGACTTGCTCATTCAAAGTCATTTGGATGTTCATTTCTAAGTCAAAACCTCAAGTTAACAGGAAAAAAAATGAGTCCAAGTCATAAAGTTCATGAAGACAAGTATTAAATCCAACTCATCTATATATATGTGGACTCATCTACCTAATCAATCGAGGCGGGCCAATAAGAAAATGAAAATTGACACTAATTTGACGTAAAATTGAACTAATCAGAGCAATAGTGAAAAAATACATGAGTCTGTCAGAAGACATACCTAATATTGATAGATCAAATTCGAGGTACAATTCTCAAGAAAGATTTTCACTACATTTAGTTGATTTTCTGATTAGCTCTCCAACGACTAAGCTTAGAGAAGCCCTCATATTTCGATATTTTAAGTTTAGAAGAAATCGCTCAAGCTCAACTTGTAAATTCGATTTCATATAGTTGGAACCTACTTCAAACTTACCATATCTCTTAAGAGATCGAGAGTATGAATATATTTGTAAGTAATATTTGTTGTAAGAGGACTTTAACTAATTAAACTTCAAGGAGACAAGCTCGTGGAGAGTGATAAGTTTGACACTTGAAATTCAAGCATTTTGTTGAAGAAATTAACATCACAATCTTGTGTGTGTGAGTGGATGTAGAAGCTGAGTTTTCGAACCACTATAAATTCCAGTGTTCTATATTGCTTTGATATCTGTTTTATTCAATCATATATTCATTAAACTACATAACACACCAATCAGTTTAGCACCAAACACAGCTAATATTGTTTTCTTGTATAAAATTAACTAAGATATCTAATTATAAAAAATGAATTTCCATAATCAGGCGAGTACAATTTAAGGGCATTCACATTATTGCACCCAACTTATTTTGATAATTGTTCAACTAACTAGCTTTCGAGTAATGAGTAAGTTGATAATAAACACCTTTCACACACAAATAACTTTATCTACCCACTTGACTTAACTTCACTTAGTCAATTACCGACAAGTTGTTCACAAAATTTTTTCGATTAAAAATTCTCATCACCCCTCCCTCTCTAGACCTTTTAGTCTCTATAAATTCGTTTCGCACCTACAATTTATAATATACGAATTTTTACCCAAAATATTATCTATAAAAAATTATACTTAAGAATGACACATACGGTATGTGATGTAAAAAAATAAAAAAAAATTAATTGATAAATTAAGTTAATCATGCGTCATATATACACATTTCTAGTGTAGTAAATTTCCCAAAACACCATAAGACCAATAACAGACCCAGAAACTTCAAATTGCAAGCGAAATATAAATTTTCTAAGAATTAACGTAACTAATATAATAAGTACTACACAATAATAAAATTTCGTAAATGCCTATACAACTCTGAAAAATACAAATGCTAATGTTATAGTCATAGATCTATATTCGTCCAATATTCATTTGATCGACTTTAGCTACGGATTTTAAATTTTATTTAAATGCACCAAACACAAAACCATGATCACACTGCAATTCAAACCAAAAACATCAAAAGAAAATACATATCGCAAACATATGCATTTAATTACTCAACCACAATAATAAATATAATTTGCATTTTTTGTTTAAAAAAATTAATGCCTTACTTGATTAATTTCATTGTGAAGAACTTGGTATGATCTTATTCAACGAAAAATACTCTTCTATTCAAAATAAATGTCATTCCACACATTAAGAAAATAATTAATTTCTTATCATATTGACTCTTAATAAATGTTTATTTGTATTTTATTTGTATTTGAATATTTAAATGATTTGAAGGATAAATTTTAAAAAAAATGCAATAAATGTACATTGAAAAGTATAAAATGGTATATAGTTTACAAAGAAATTGAAAAATATCCAAAACCATCATTTATTTAGTATAGGAGGGAGTATAAATTATTAGGGGTGGGCAAAAAACCGAGAAAATCGAAAAATCGAATCGAACCGACGATTTTCGGTTTATTTGATTCGGTTTATTCGGTTGTTCGGTTCGGTTGAAATTTTTTAAAATTTCGGTTTTTTCGGTTCGATTCGGTTTATATTTTACAAAAACCGAATAAACCGAACCAACCGAATTATAAATAAAAATAAATATAATCAATTAATATATATATATATATATATATATATATAAAATGAAACCCTAGATCTAATCTATCGATAAACAATTAAACATTCATTTTCATTTCTGTCGTTTCTTCCCCATTTCTGCCTAAACTGAAGAAACTAAAAATGAAGAAGTCGAAGAAGATAATGGAGGTAAGTTCAACCTTCTATTTTGGTGGAAAATGAATTCTCATAGATTTTCTGTTCTCTCAGAAATTCCTCGGGATATTTTTGTTGTTCCCATCTCAATGGTAGCTTTTCCTGTTCTCTCAGAAATTGCTTAGGATATTTTTGTTGTTCTCATCTCAATGGTAGCTTCAGAATCTGCCTTTACCACGGCAGAATGAGTGTTTGATGCATTTAGGAGTTCATTAAGTTCTAAAATAGTGCAATGTCTCATTTGTGCTCAAGATTGTCTTCGAAAAAAAAGTCTTTTCCAGTTGAGATTGAAGAAATTCGATTCGAACCGAATCGAACCGAACCAACCGAATTGTAATTCGGATCGGTTTTATATAATTTCGATTCGATTCGGTTCATTTTTTAAAAACTTTGATTATTTCGGTTCGATTGAAAAAAGGTCAGAACCGAACCGAACCAACCGAATGCCCACCCCTAAAATTATGACACTTACCAACAGCTAAAGAAGACTTTTCTTTTATATATGCATCGATATACAGGGCTGTAAATGATTCGAGCCGAGCCGAACGCGATGTTGTTCAAGCTTGTTTGAAATATTATCGAGCTTTGAAATTAGTGTTTGAGCTTGTTTGATAATTAAACGAGTCGAGCTCGAACGAGCTTTATTCGAGCCGAACACGAGCCGAGCTCGAGTAGTTTGACATTTTTACACTAAATTTATCTTTTTTTACTTATCGAGCTCGAGCTCGAGCCGAGCTTTGGACCATACCGAACGTAAATTTATGTTCAAGCTTGTTTGATATCTATGTCGAACCGAGCTCAAACGAGTTTTTACCGAACGATCTCGAATCGAATATCGAATAGCTTGGTTTGATTTTCAGCTCTATCGATATACAGTTCAAGTACAGACTAATTTGACGGACCAATCACATCGTTCACTTGTAACTATCCTCGTACACTTTTGAAAGAAAGACAATTGCATAAATTTGAGTGCATGTGAATTCCCTTTTACAAGTATAATTATATATTGTCGTATATATAAAGTGTCAATGTTTAATAATTTTAACTTTTTTAAAATTGTGACACTTTGTATGCACAAAAATAGAGTTTACGTAAATCCGAATTTACGACACTTACCCTGAAATACCGGTTTGATTCCTTTATTCTACTTTCCGTGTTTCACTGGTGTTCCACTTTGCTAGATCTTTAACATGTGTTGCCCTCAATATTATATGACGTTGATTATTTTTTAACATGACATGTGTCAATGATACATATAAGGGTAGGGCTGCACTCAAGTACACCATGCACCTGGGTTGACCTTAACCGGTCAAAGGTCAAGAGTTGATCTTTAACCAGTCAACGCTTGATTTTTTTAATTTTTTTTTAGGGACTTACACTTTTCAATAATATTTTCAATTATATTAACTTACACTTTTTAGTAATGTTATATTGCATTTTTAGTTATATGGTGTTGCATTTTTCAATTGTCGATTGATTTTTTTTTTTTTTTTTTTGGTGTTGTACTTTTCAATAATATTTTCAGTTATATTGACTTACACTTTTTGTAATGTTATATTGCACATTTTAGTTATACGGTGTTGCACTTTTCAATTGCAGTGTCTTACACTTTACAATAATATTTTCGTTTATAGTGACTTACACTTTTTCGTAATAATAACTTACACTTTACAATAATATTGTGTTGCACTTTCAGTTATAATAACTTACAATTTTCATTAATATAACTTACATTTTTCATTAATATAACCTACACTTTTCAGTTATAATAACTTATATTTTTCATTAATATAATTTACACTTTTCAGTTATAATAACTTACATTTTTTATTAAAAACAATGTTGCACTTTTTAATACAGTAACACACATTTTTCATTCCCTAAAATATGATAGAATAAGATGTGAAACACCAAAATTGAGTACATACAAAATTTTAACTACATTTAATGAAATAAAATGTGAAACATCAAAATTAAAACGAGTGACTTTCATTCCCTAAAATATAGTTGTCATGGTTTTAATTTGAGATAATGTTAATTAGTGGTTGTCATGGTTTTAATTTGAGATAATGTTAGTCATTTATACTAGTTTAATTAGGAGAGGCAGGGAATAAAGTATTATTAGGAATGTTATGACCAATTGTAACTACTTGTGAAAGAGTGGAGTTTCCTTCCCACGGCGTCCGTCCTTGTGTCTATCCAAGATTAATATATCGTTGAGTTACGTGTCATACGCTTCTATGTAGTCGTTGACTTACGTGTCCAAAAAAAAAAACCCCTCTTAGCTATTCCCACCTTCACGGTGTGACTTGCAGTGACGGACTCAAAAATTTTAAATTGGGGTACGACAGTTAATTGATCATTCATACTATTTCACAATATGTTTTTAACATAAGCTATTTCTAAAATTACTATTTTCACATTTACTTAGCAACCGAGAGAATCAACTCTAATTTAACTTTGAGTCAATTTCAATCTTTTTTCGAATCGAGTATAAGTATGTCGCGAGCTGGCTCGACTCACTTACACCCCTAGATAAATCACATATTTCTTTGTGTCTACCATCCTCATCAAAGGGGTACCAAGATCAAGCAAATTCTCAAATATATCATCACATTGCATATCTTCAATGTACATTGATCCAGTTTGAATACGAGTCATCTAATCAATACAAAAAAAATCAAATACCCAAACATATCATTTCTTTACCTATGTTCAATAAATATATCATAACAAATCAATACCTAAAAATTCGAAAAAGCAAGCTATATATGTTAGCAATAATGGCAAATTTGTAATATTGATTGATTAAAATAAAATATTACTATAAAATAGTAATGGGTTTTTTATTATTACTGGACTAATATCTATTAATAATGGGCTTCATGGCATTTGATCATCGATCATCTTCCTTCTTCAGTAATTTATAGACATACAGTATATAACAAAAATATATATATATGGAATTGGGGTGGGTCCACTTTTAATTTATATTAGATTTAGTGATGGGTAATGTAAAATAAAAGATGAATATTTTAGATGATTTAGTGAAGTGTGAAGTAGATTTGATGGGATTTAAAGTAAATGTAAGTAAAAAAGATGTGACAATTTTAAAAATAAAATAATATTGGAAGGATATTAATTTTATGGGTATTTCCATATTAATAGTGTACAAATAATTTTGAGACGTCATAATAAAGTGTGCAAGTAATTACATAACGGAGTGATCATAAGCATTTCGTTTTTACACTTTAAAAAAATGAATGTTAATTTGAATTTAGTTTGGAAACGACTTCAACTTAAGATCGTCTAATACAAGTATTTGTTTTTTTTTTTACTGCATTTTGGAAAACATAAATTAAATTTCATGTGATATTGCTTTACTTATTATATATATATAATGTTTTGGTAAAAAATAATACATTATTTAGTTATACATACTTTTATTCTACTCAGGTTTGTTTTGGTTATAGTATGGTTGTTTCTTTTTTATAGGGTGGCACTTATGTGCAATATTTCACGTGAAATATTAGTAATTAAGGAATGGTTAAAATTCGCGGATTTGTAGTGGGTTTGACCGGTCAAACGAATATTTCCTTAAAAATCACGAAAAAGTCGCGTGCAGAAGACTAACAGGATAACGGGTTTTAGGTCTGTGTTACTATAAAGGTAATTATATGTTACTGTAAGACCAAATATGTGTTACTATAAGTTAGGGATGGCAATTTCAACCCGCCCCGACCCGTACTATTTGGGTTGCCCCGCCCCGGACCCGTATTAAAATGGGGCGGGTCCGGGTATCACCCTCGACCCGTGACCCGGACCCGTGACCCGTTTTTATACTTATTTTCTATATATATATTATACATATAAATATAATATATGTTCAATATTTTGATATTTATTAATATACTCCGTATATAACAATAATTCACCTTCATAAATGTGAAAATAAATTTATAAACATGATTCTAAGACTATTTTATTTATTTTTCAATACAAATCTAAAATGTATGTTATATGTTTTTTTTAAAAAATTATTATTTTTCAATTTTTTAAAATTTTTTTATAATGGGTCGCCCCAATTTTCCCCGGCCCGCCCCGTGACCCGAACGGGGTCGGCCCGCCCCGGACCCGAATTGAAACGGGTCGGGCCGGGTATCTAGGTACCCGGCCCGACCCGGCCCATTGTCATCCCTACTGTAAGTACAAATAACACATAAATTGACTTTTCACATAAAACATTAATACAAATTAATTTAAGGAAAGATAAAATAGAAAATTTTGATCTTAATCCGTGTTACTCTAAATACAATTATATGTTATTGTACGGACAAATACGTGTTACTGTAAAGACAAGTAACACACAGTTGGCTTTTGAGTAACACATATTTGACCTTAAAGTAACACAGAGAAATGTGTTACTATATAAACACAAGTGTATTACTGTATTAAGAATGATGTGTTACTGCATAAATAAAACGTCATTATTGAGAGTAAATGAGATACCCACATTAAAAAGACGAAGAACAATAATTGAAAACACGAAAAACACAACTATGTTGAATAGTTTATCGATCCTTACAAATAAAAAGACATAATTATCAATAATTAATTGAAATAAATCTGTATATAGTATTATTGTTGTTTTTTTCTCATTCAGGAATTTATTCAAAAAATACATAATGATTTTTCTCTTTTGTGATTAGCAAATCAGATCTGAAGGTTTATTTTTAATGAAAGTTAGCGCTGCATATTTTGCGCAGAAGAGAAGAAGGGCAGCGGGAGAAAGAAAGCGCAGAAGAGGAGGAAGAAGGAGCGACCGGGAAAGGAAGAAGAAGGAGCGACTGGTTACCGGATAAAAATATAAGAATTAGTCAAATTGCACCATAAGACTATGGTGAAATATTGTATATAAGTTTTAAGGCCATTTGTTTATGAATAAAGTAGAAGTTGATATATATTTTTAATGTGATATAAATTTATTGTACGTAAAAAAATATATATATAAATCATTTTAACGATTGAATTATCGGTCTAACCGGTTCAACTATGAACCGATAGTCAATTAAATTTGATCATCGATTCGATTATGAAAACACTATTAAATACATCCCCACCTTCCATCATTAAAAGGAAAAAAAAAAGGAAAAAAAGAAAAAAAAAAAAAAAAAAAAAGAGAGTTCCAACACATGATATAATAAATGTGCGACATGGGTCATTTTCGAGCAAGACAAAATTGTGACCAAGTCTGAAAATTTCTGGGACCTGAGCTCCTTCACCAAATTAATGTAACTTACTTTACTTCATAATAATAATATAATATTTAGTATTTTGACCAAGAAATAATGCCAAAAATGATTTTAAAATTTTCATTTTAAGGTGGGTGAAGCACATTGTAATATAATATCGTATAAAATTTAAACTTAAAGGAACGAAACAGTAAACTCAATAACAATTTTAAATTAAATTATTCTTTAATTAATTACAAAAAAAAAAAAATATGCGTACGTACTTCTTAAAATCATATATATATATATATATATATATAAATTCTATAAAAATAAGTATAATTACATATTTATAATTATATATCCTAAATATTAAATGTAGAAAATATAAATTAAAGTCAATAACCGATTCCATTATGGCATTATAATCATACGAGCTAGTTCATGAGCTAATTAACAAATCGAATTTAATTGAGTTTCAATTTAAATATGTTCATGGTGACGAATTTTATTAAACGAGCTCCAATGAATATTTTTCGAGTCAATTCTAAACAAATTGATTTAATTATATCTCTTACCTGATTCTTATTATTTTCCTGACATTAAAATTAGAGATGTTTATCCGGGCCGTGCTAACCGGGTTGGCCCGTTTAACCCTGAAAAATACAGGGTTAGGGTTCATGAATTTAAGGCCCGTTTAAAACCGGGCTTTTTTGACCCGGACCGGTTAGCCCGTGGGCTAAACCGGGCCAGCCCGCAGGGCTACAGGGCCAGCCCGCTAGCCCGAGTTGTTACCTTTTTTTTCTTTTTTTTAATAAATAACCTAAGAACAAATTTTGGGTCATTTGACCAATAACCATAACTATAAGCATTAAGAAGCCCATTATCATCCATTAGACATTATTACTATTTTTTATTAGATTATGATATTTGTTTAGTTTTATTTGGTCATATTAAGGACCAATGAGTTCTAGAATGGTGTTTAAATTATACTTTTTTTTCTCATTTACTAATCATTAACTAATTATGTATTTTTTATATTTTATTTGCTTGTTGGATGTACCAATTGAGACCTTTAATTTTAAAAGAAAAAAAATTATTGTAGCCCGTGGCCCGTTTAGCCCGTGACCCGCTAGGGTTAGGGTTAGGTCCCAACAATTATAGGCCCGTTAAATATGAACCGGTTAAGGCCCTAACCCGTTTAACCCGTAGCCCTGTAGGGCTGGCCCTATAGGGCTAGGGCCAGCCCGATAGACATCTCTAATTAAAATGTGCACTAGCTAATAATTAATTTTTCACTTGACATATATAAAAAATTAATCAAACAATGTGAATTTGTAAAACTTAACTTTATAGTCGGTTAAGAAAAAAATTAACGTTATATTATAGCTATAATTATGAATATATAATTATAATAATAAATGATTTTAAAATGAACATATTATAAAATATTTATATGTATTAAAATGTACATGTGAGATTTATGTCCGTGGTGGAGTTCCATAAAAACTCACCATCGAATTTCATATCATTACTTTATCGATCTATGTTCATATATATAAAGTTTATAGTTCATACAATTAACATATGTACTATCAAGTTAACGTATTATTCAATTTTAAATAAAAATATTTTGTATGAACGTACGGATCTCATATGATATCTATGTTATATGATTGGTGAGTTTCTGAAGTCTCAATTTCAATCATATTTTAAATATAAATATGATTTAAATACTATAATAGAGATTCATCTCATAAATGAACTTATGAAAAATAGTTTTCATGAAATATGAATCTACAGATTATGAGAAAAAAAATGCCTTGACAAATGATTTATCTTTAAAAGGCCAGTTGAATGACTAGAAGGTTGAAAGATGAAAGTATTATATATGAATTAATATACAAGAATTAATTCTTCAACTCTTTATAAGTTCGAATTTTTAAATGAGACGAAATTTTTTAAAAAAGAAAGATGAACAATTAAAATTAATATTTCCCATATGGGGCAGATTATGCAGTCATTTAATTATTTTGTGTTACACTATAAAAAAGAAAAACAGAAAATTTTAAACGTGATTAATAAAATTAAAATTTGCCCAAGGTGGTGCACACATTAGAAAATATTTACTTTGTGTTGCACGCTCTAAACAGGAAATATAGAAAAAGATGAACAATTAAAATTTCACTTTTTTTTTACCGTTGCACATTTTTGTTGCAGCTACGTGCAATATTCTATGTATTAATGTGGGTCTCATTTGAGTAAGATGATCGACACTAGTGTAATATAATACTCATTTCGTTCCATAGGTGTTTGCACCATAAAATGGATACACTAATAAAGTGTTGATGAGTCATTTTGTAAATTTATATGAATAAAGTAAAAAAATTGATTAGATAATATCATTTAAATATATGAATATTCCGATATCGAATGCAAACAATTATAAAATAGACGAATAAGATACGTGTACAAACAATTGTGCGACGAAGAGTATATATTTATATTTATATTTATAGGGTCTAAAGTATTAAGATGATCGATACTAGATAGTGTAATATAGAACACGTACGTACGTATATATTTAAATATAAGAGGAGGTCTTGTACGATTTCATTCATTTGTGTCATATTTTATGTTTCAGTATATGTAAAATTATCTTTAACACGTGTCGTTATTATTATTATTGAGTGTTTATAATCTTTTTATTTTTTATTTTACTCGTGTCACTTATTTATATATGGTGTAAATTAAAACAAACAAAAAAATGTTTATAATTCTTTAATTGGAACTTTACAAATAATATCCTAAGAAATTATAAATACACATATATTATTTCAATTTATATGCAAGTATTGGTAGTAGTTGGATGCATTGCATGTGGAATTTAATTCGAATCATAGAAAAAGAGACATTTCCTCATCTCATCTCATTCCATTCATACACAACGCACGACACGACACATATACATATCATATGGCTCCTATATAATTAAAATTTGTTAGTATTAACATTTTTGTAAAGATTGTTAAATAATTATTAATTCATTATTAAATTATTTCAATAATTAATTGTCTTTAAATGTTATTGGATAGAAAACATGGTTGACGCGGTGATGCGTCGAAAAAGAACGCTTACAGATATAGGCCGTTCTCTTACGAGCACTATTAATCACGATCTTAATCACTCGTTCGCCTTTAACAATCCTCGCGTAAATCTTCTCTTAAGTCCAAAATTGACCTGCAAAAATACACCGGAGGGGGCCTCCGGCGTAGAAGCTCCGACGCTCAAGTCAAATTCGATCGTAGGCGAAATCAAAGAGGAATTCCCCTGTATATCTAGGGAAATTCCGGTGAATCTCGTGGAGTTTCTTCTCCAATCAGTATATATTTCGTATGACAGTGTGTATAATAGGTAAAAATGTATGTATTGTAATCGAATGTAATCAAGAACATGAAAATAACCTTCTTTATATACCTGGCCCCTCTCTGCGGAGAGGGAAAGACTTGTTCTCCCTGAATTCTCGGCATATCCCTAGGAATCCGGCCTCAAATCCCTAAGGACTCGGCTTATCTCCCTGAAGACTTGGTTCTTCAGCTTATCGGCTCCTCTTTTTATGGGTTTGACTCAATCTTTCATCTTGACTAAGAAAGATTCATCCAGTGCTACATATTTGGGCTAGATCCTTTTGGGCCCAAGAGCTATAAATCTCTCCAAATATGGGCCAAAGGCCCAATTACCCTGATTTCTCTAATTCCTCTGCTCGAGCCTAGGAGGTGTATTAATCTTGTTTCTTTGGTATATTGACCTAATCACAATTATCATAACTTATCCCGTTTCCACGTGTCGACTCCTCCGAGAACGACATATTTATCTACATCAACCACTCCCCCCTACTCTCATAAAAGGAATGATTTTAGGAGAGTAGGAAAATAATAACTCTGAAACAGATATTACAGAAATATTCCATTCCCTAAATATCTTTCGAAATACTCTTGATTTGATTCCCTCCGTAATAATTGCTTCTCAAAAAGCTTTATGACTTTTGCGCTTCCACACGCCATCTTTCCCTCGACTGCCACGCGTCCAGTCCAAAGCGAACATCCAGCCGTCCTTCTCCATTCACGCGCTTCTCGATTGGAGGGTATTTAATTCTTCTCGATTTTTACCCTTCTCTCTCCAGAGCAATTATTTCAAAACTTAAATCCACTTCACTAAAAAGAAACCTTTTCCCTTTTCTTCTCAAACTTATCCCCACTTCTTTACTCTCAGTTTTACTTCTACGACTAACCTCTCCGCGCACGACGGTCGGTCAGTTCGTCACCCTCGAAAACCGACCTCGCTTCAGGTATCTCTTTTTCTTCCTCGTTTTTTCTTTTACTGCAACCTCATGTCATCTTCCCTTCAAACTTCGTCGGATTCGGTATCCATGGAAAGTTCAACTTCCCATCCTCTTTCTATTTTTCCCATAACCGACCCCGCTTTGAAAAATACCATCTCTGGATCTTCCATACTTCCTCCTGAGCGCGTTGCTGCTTTTCTCCGGTCGGGAATCTTTCCCACCGATTACATCGTTAGGGCCGCCCATAGGAGGGAGCGCCCAAATTTTCCAGGTCCTAACACCTTGGCCTTCTGGGAGGCTCAATTAAAAGCAGGCCTCCGCTTTCCGATCCATCCTTATTTTTCCGAGATTTCTACTTACCTTCACATACCCCTCAACCAATTCACCCCCAATGTTATTCGAGCAATGCTAGGTTTTTACATTTTGATGAAGGGGAATGGTGGCGAGCCCTCAGCCCAGCTCTTTCTGACTCAATACATGTGTAAGTACGCAGATGGGTTCTTTTATACTTCTGGCCGTCCTTCCAGGGCTGGGAAATTCATGGAAAAGCTCCATGAAGGAGTCCAAGACTGGAAGGACTATTATTTCTTTGTTACAAACCCCACTCCTTGGGATTTTCCTCATGACGGGTGGATTTATGAGAATCCTGGGGTACCCCGTCCTCCTCTCTCTGTTTGTTCTTCTCTGAATTTGGATGTGATGAACCATCTAAATGACAATGTTTCCGCTCATGGCTTTTTTGATGTAATGAGCATTTGTAAAAATCCTAGAGCTCTCTCTCATTTTGGTTTTGGTCGCTCCGATTATCCTTTAGGTCCCGATGATGGTAATACCATTTCTTTTACCTTGATATTGTCTCCAAAGTCTGAATTGCTGTGATTATTGACACATTTCCGTACTTTCTTTTGCAGCTATGAGTTGGTTAACTCAAATTTCCCGTGATGCTGCTCCTCTCTCGATGGTTTCTAAGTCTCCAGCCCCTGAAGGCTCTTCAAAGGCCCCTGTTCTTCCTTCCCCAGTGAAACCTTCTACTGGGTCAGTTGCTAAGCGCACCCGTTCCTCTACCGAGAAAGCCATGGTCACTACATTGCCTCTTGTCTCCGAGGCTTCTAAAAAGAAGAAATCCAAAACCAAATCCTCTCTGCCTAATGTTGCTTCCGATGCTCCAGACGAAATCAATGTCAACCATCTTTTTACTTTTATAGAACGCTACACTCCGACTTCTGCCACTGAGGCCCTTAACGCTCTGTCCTTCGGAGAACGGGTTGTGCATGCCGCTCATAGTTTTACCCAGGTATTCTCCTCGTGCAAATACATTTCTAAGCAATTTTAATAAGAAAGAGTACACTTGTCTTACTTCTTTAAATAATTCGTTATGTAGTTCGGCCTCCTGTTCTCCAATGTGTCTGAACGAGCCCTTCAGTCCCTTCAACTGGTGGATGACCTCCACAGCCAGGTAGAGTTGGAGAAGGTGAAGAGGGATATCCTCGAAGCAGAGTTACATGATGCTAACCAAAGGTGTAAGGTACTCCAGACGACGCTTTCGGGGGAGATTTCTTCATTGAAGAAAGAGTTTGGTAAACGGGTGGAACAACTGGAAGTCACTCTTCCTCAAGCTGGTATGAATTTGTGCATAGACTCCCTGTTTATCTCTGCCGCAGGTCAAAAATTCCTAGGTACCTTGCATCAGGAGTGGCTGGAAGTCTTTCTTCAGAGTAGCAGTTTTTTGGGAGCAATGGGCGCATATATCCCACATTTCATTGATCATGGATTTTCCAACGCTGTGGCTGAACATTCCGCTCCGGGGTTTAACGGTCAGTATACCCGTGCTCTCCGGTTAGATGAACTGGACACTCCCCCTAAGTTCCCTGGAGATGCTAAAGAAGACATCAGTACTCCCTGGTGGTTACCCGGGATGAGGAAGGCGATCTTGGAGTTGAAGGATGCTTCCCTGAAATTAGATGATCTTACGCCAGCGAGGGATATACCTTTCCCTATCCACGTGGAAAACCCAACTCCAGTGGCTACTGTGGCAGCGGATGCTTTGATGGAGAAGGCGGAGGGAGGCGGTTCCAGTGGACGAGCGGAGGAGACCGGAGCAGGCTCTGAGGGGAACAATGATATTCCCCTCTCTTGATAACTTTCATTTCCCTGATAATATTTTGGTACTTTTAAAACACTCTTTATTTTGTTAAGGCCTTTAAGGCCCCCTTTTGGTATTTTCCGGAGACTCCACACTCCGGGGTTTTTCTGTGGAGGGCTTTAGGCATGGTGCCCTAAGTCTTGAATATTCCTGCTCTTCTTCCGTTTAACATCGTACCTGCACATTTATCATTTGGCATGCATATACACATATATCTCTGACTCTGTTTATTAGATGTGTAATATGATATTCGTCCTGCTTATGCATCTAGCATGTTTTCAGCATTTTATTAACACGTAAAGGCTCTAAAGCTCCTAGAGGAACCTTAATGAGGAGATAGGGTTGATATCCCTGTACTTACTTGATAATTTGATAAGGCTTCTAGTCTCTCCCTTAGTACTAGGGTTTTTAGGGATCTTAGGGATCATCTTTTCCCTTAGGCTGTTTATACTCGTAAGAGTTAGTTTATACTCGTAAGAGTTCGTTTATACTCGTGAGAGTTAGTTTATACTCGTGAGAGTTAGTTTATACTCGTAAGAGTTAGTTTATACTCGTAAGAGTTGTTTATACTCGTAAGAGTTGTTTATACTCGTAAGAGTTAGTTTATACTCGTAAGAGTTCTTAGGGATTATACTCTCCCTGAAGTTAAAGTGTTTATACTTGTAAGAGTTGTTTATACTCGTAAGAGTTGTTTATACTCGTAAGAGTTAGTTTATACTCGTAAGAGTTGTTTATACTCGTAAGAGTTCTTAGGGATTATACTCTCCCTGAAGTTAAAGTGTTTATACTCGTAAGAGTTGTTTATACTCGTAAGAGTTCGTTTATACTCGTAAGAGTTGTTTATACTCGTAAGAGTTAGTTTATACTCGTAAGAGTTAGTTTATACTCGTAAGAGTTCGTTTATACTCGTAAGAGTTGTTTATACTCGTAAGAGTTAGTTTATACTCGTAAGAGTTGTTTATACTCGTAAGAGTTCGTTTATACTCGTAAGAGTTGTTTATACTCGTAAGAGTTAGTTTATACTCGTAAGAGTTAGTTTATACTCGTAAGAGTTAGTTTATACTCGTAAGAGTTGTTTATACTCGTAAGAGTTAGTTTATACTCGTAAGAGTTAGTTTATACTCGTAAGAGTTCGTTTATACTCGTAAGAGTTGTTTATACTCGTAAGAGTTAGTTTATACTCGTAAGAGTTAGTTTATACTCGTAAGAGTTAGTTTATACTCGTAAGAGTTGTTTATACTCGTAAGAGTTCGTTTATACTCGTGAGAGTTAGTTTATACTCGTGAGAGTTAGTTTATACTCGTAAGAGTTAGTTTATACTCGTAAGAGTTGTTTATACTCGTAAGAGTTGTTTATACTCGTAAGAGTTAGTTTATACTCGTAAGAGTTCTTAGGGATTATACTCTCCCTGAAGTTAAAGTGTTTATACTTGTAAGAGTTGTTTATACTCGTAAGAGTTGTTTATACTCGTAAGAGTTAGTTTATACTCGTAAGAGTTGTTTATACTCGTAAGAGTTCTTAGGGATTATACTCTCCCTGAAGTTAAAGTGTTTATACTCGTAAGAGTTGTTTATACTCGTAAGAGTTCGTTTATACTCGTAAGAGTTGTTTATACTCGTAAGAGTTAGTTTATACTCGTAAGAGTTAGTTTATACTCGTAAGAGTTCGTTTATACTCGTAAGAGTTGTTTATACTCGTAAGAGTTAGTTTATACTCGTAAGAGTTGTTTATACTCGTAAGAGTTCGTTTATACTCGTAAGAGTTGTTTATACTCGTAAGAGTTAGTTTATACTCGTAAGAGTTAGTTTATACTCGTAAGAGTTGTTTATACTCGTAAGAGTTAGTTTATACTCGTAAGAGTTAGTTTATACTCGTAAGAGTTCGTTTATACTCGTAAGAGTTGTTTATACTCGTAAGAGTTAGTTTATACTCGTAAGAGTTAGTTTATACTCGTAAGAGTTAGTTTATACTCGTAAGAGTTGTTTATACTCGTAAGAGTTAGTTTATACTCGTAAGAGTTAGTTTATACTCGTAAGAGTTTGTTTATACTCGTGAGAGTTTTGAGAGTCGCCAGGGATAGGGTTTCCGGACAAGTTCATTATGTCTTCCGCTACTGTACCCCCTACTCCCCCTAGCTTTAGAGGCTGTCGTGAATAGAAACTTTAGGAAATTTTCCTAGGTATTCTCCATTCGAGCATTTATGAGTCGGTGTAAATTTCTCTATCTTGCAGTATCTCTAACATGCTATATTTCAGTTTCCAAAACATATTCGTTATTTCAGCACTCATCATGCAGGCCTTCAACAGTTATCTTAACACGATATTAACATATGAGAAACATTTCATCATAAAATTAGCGCATAAGAGTCATCTCATCACAATATTAACATGCATTTAGGGAAATTGCTGAAATTTTATCAAAACCGATGCTCCATTGATCGAAAACGTTTATCAACATAGGCAAATAAGGGGAACCTATGCCGGCCTCATTAAAAACCTTTCCGTGGTAAAACCCCAAGGGGAAACCCACGTAGAGGGAAAAAGAGTGCCGGTGAAGCAATTATTCGAACGAGAAGTAAATATTCAAAATTGTTCATAAAGAAAAAGGAAGCAGGGGAATTACACCTTCCTCAAACATAAAATCTCTTCAAGTGGCACACGTTCCATGGCCTTAGTATCTCTTTCCCTGTCATGTCTTGGAGCTTGTATGCTCCACCTTTGAGTACCTGTATTACCCTGTACGGACCTTCCCAATTGGGTTCCATCTTCCCATTGTTCTTCAAAGCATCTGCCCTCCGAAGGACTAAATCCCCAACTTTAAAGGAGCGAGGGATTACCCTGCGGTCGTATGCTGCTTTGATCCGACTCTTGTACCTTTCTGCTTTTAATCTCGCCATCTCCCTCTCTTCATCTACTAGGTCCAGCGCTTCCCTCATCAATTCTTCATTTCTCTTTTCTTCGAAATAAGTGATCCGGTGTGATTTGAGTCTGGCTTCAGGAGGTATCACTGCTGCTGCTCCATATACCAAGTAGAAGGGAGATTCGCCTGTAGCTGTCTTAGGGCTGGTTCGGTAGGACCAGAGGACGTTGTCCAACTCCTGCACCCATTTTCCTCCTACCTCTGCCAATCGTGTTCGAATACCATCGACCAGGATCCTGTTTGTAACCTCTACCTGCCCATTAGCTTGGGGATGGGCTACTGAAGTAAACCTCTGCGTGATGTTCCATCTCTCGCACCATCTTCTTACTTTCTCTCCATTGAATTGCGTTCCGTTATCGGAAACCAAGATTCTAGGTACTCCAAACCTGCAACAAATATGTCTAGCAAGAAAAATAATTACATTGTCCTCTTCGATTTTAGCCAAGGGCACAGCCTCTACCCATTTACTGAAATAATCCACGGCTACGATTAGAAATTTTCTCCCTCCTGGTGCCAAGGGGAAGGGTCCCACCAGATCGATTCCCCATTTAGCGAAGGGACAGGGCGAGTACATAGCCCCCATTTCTTCTGCAGGTACCCGTATCAAGGGTCCATTCTTCTGACACTTCTCACATCTCTTCACATATTCTCTAGCGTCTCTGATTATATTAGGCCAGTAGAAACCTGCCCTAAATACTTTCTTCACCATGGTCTGGTACCCTTCATGGCTGGATGTGCAACCTTCATGGATGTCCTTGATCACTAGCTCTGCTTCTCTTTTTGAAAGACATTTCAAATAAGGTTGAGTGAAGGACCTCTTGTACAATTGGCCTCCCAGGATGCAATACTTCCTTCTCCAAGCCTTTGCCTCTCTGGACATTGGGGTTACTGGGCCCCTATTCAGTTCTTCCCATATTTCTTTCCTCCAATCATCCCCTGCTGTTATCTCTCCAATCAGGGTTTCTGTAGCTACTTGATCTGCCACCAACAGGGTTACCTTTCCGTCTCCCTCGAATTCAGTGGAACTAACCAGTTTTGACAGTCCATCCGCTTTCGTATTTTCTTCTCTTGGTACCTGTACCACTTCAAAAGTATGGAATTTATTTTTTAGTTTCTTTACCTCTTCTAGATAAGTGATCATTCTCTCATCCTTGGCGAGGTACTCCCCCATGACCTGCTGTACTATCAGCTGTGAATCGGAGTACAGGGTGACCTTCTGTGCCCCTAACTCTGCAGCCATGCTAGCTCCTCTGATCAGGGCCTCATATTCTGCTCCATTGTTTGAGGTGGAAAATCGGAATTTGACAGCCACCTGCACTTCCTGACCTTCAGGGTCAATCAGTAATATCCCTGCTCCACATCCCAAGGCGGATGCTGAGCCATCCACATATACCTTCCATCCTTGTTCTTCTTCCACTCTGGTAGACTCTTGAATAAAATCTGCTAGAGCTTGAGCCTTGATGGCTCTCCTGGGTTCATAATCTATATCATACTCCTGTAATTCCACTGCCCATCTGACCATTCTCCCTGACAAATCTGCTCTCCCTAATGTCTGCTTCAAAGGGAAATTAGTTCGCACCATAACTTTATAGGAGAGGAAGTAGGGGCGTAATCGCCTAGCCGTTACCACCACCGCCAGGGCTGCCTTCTCTACCTCTGAGTACCTCATTTCCGCTCCTTGGATGACCTTGCTCACATAATATATGGGTTGCTGTGCAGAACCTTCCTCTTTCATCAGGGCGGTGCTCAGGGAGTGTTCCCCTACCGAAAGATATAAGAGCAATACATCTCCCTGAGAGGGCTTTGTCAGCTTCGGAAGCTGTTCGAGGTGAAGCTTGAGTTCCTCAAAAGCTTTCTGACACTGGTCGTCCCATTCGAACTTCGACCCCTTCCTTAAGGTTCTGAAGAAGTGATGACTCTTTTCTGCTGACCTTGATATGAACCTACTGAGAGCTGCGATCCTGCCGTTCAGGGTTTGCAATTCCTTCAAATTCCGAGGGGGTTGCATGTCGAGCACCGCCTTTACCTTAACAGGGTTCACTTCTATCCCTCTCTGAGTCACCATATATCCCAGAAATTTCCCTGACCCTACTCCAAAAGAACATTTAGCAGGGTTTAATTTAATACCATTCTCTCGAATTACCTGAAATATTTCCTTCAAGTCGTCAATATGTCCCTCTGCCTTGACACTTTTAGCTAGCATATCGTCCACGTAAACCTCCATGTTCCTGCCTATTTGCCCTCGGAACACCGAGTCTACCATTCTTTGATAGGTTGCTCCTGCATTTATCAGTCCAAAAGGCATACGTACATAACCGAAAGTACCACATGTCGCTATAAAGCATACCTTCGGTATATCGAGGGGGTTCAGCTGGATCTGATGGTACCCCTGATATGCGTCCATCATGCTGAGTAATTCAAACCTAGATGTGGCATCCACCAGTTGGTCGATCCTGGGCAAAGGGTAGTGGTCTTTAGGGCAGGCTTTGTTCAAGTCCCTAAAGTCAATGCACATCCTCCACTTGCCAGCTCCCTTGGACACCAACACTGCATTCGAGAGCCATTCAGGGAACTGGACTCTCTTCACGTGCCCTGCATTCAACAATTTATCGATTTCCTCTTTTACTATGAGGTTCTTCTCTTTACCGAAGTTCCTCAACTTCTGTTTCACGGGCCTGGCTTTGGGATCCACATTCAGGTGGTGCACTGCTATTTCTGGAGGGATACCCGTCATATCCGTCGCCGTGAATGCAAAGATGTCTGCATTCTCCTGGAGGGTGAGTACCATCTTTCTCTGGAGTTCAGGATTCATGTTCGTACCTATCCTGGTTGTAAATCCCTCCTTTCCTGGGTAGAGCTTGATGCTCATTAACTCCTCATCCGCTTTAGCTTTGGGTTGCTCTTGCATTAGCTCCCCCACTTTCTGTCTCTTCAGCTCAGGGTCTCCACCCTTAAACCTCTCTATTCCTCGGAACACAGCCTTGTCTGCTATCCTGACCGATTCTACGTAACACTTCCTCGCCTGGTATTGATCGCCACATATCTCTCCCACACCCCCCGAGGTAGGGAACTTCATCTTCATGTGGAAGGTGGAGATCACTGCCTGAAAAATATTCAGGCTTGGCTGTCCCATTACTACGTTATAGGAAGATGGGACATCTACAATCAAGAACTCTATGACTTGTACTCGACGGTTAGGGGCAACTCCTAACCCTACTTGTAGTAACGCTGAACCAAGGGGTTGAATGGCTCCCCCTGAGAATCCATACAGAGCTGTTTCCACCGGTCTAAGCTTTATATTCAAGTCCATCTTCTTGAAGCACTCCAAGAACATGATATCGGCAGAGCTTCCAGTGTCTACAAAAATTCTTGCTACATCGTATCCTGCTATATCCGTGGTAATGACCAGTGCGTCATTATGAATTTCTCTAGGCTCCCCAGCGTCTTCTGGCCCAAAATGGATGTCTGGGCCCTCTGCCATCTTTCCCACTTCATGGTGCTCTATATTCCTCTCATTCTTCAGCGACCGAACGCTCTGTTTTCTCTGCCTGAAGGAATCCCCATCAGCAGGGCCTCCCATAATCATATGAATAGTTCCCCTCTTCTGAGGAGGGGGTGGTGGCTCCTCATTACCCTTCCTCTGATCTCTCCTGTCGTCTTCCTGCTTCCCCTCGGGGTCCTTTCTCTTTTGACCCCTGGGGCCTTGTCGATCTCTGAAAATAAACTCTTTCAGGTGGCCTGCCTGAATCATCCTCTCTATCTCATCCTTCAGATGCCAACATTGGTTGGTATCGTGGCCATAATCGTTATGGAACCTACAAAACTTGTTTGACTTTGGGTTTTGGGGACCCCTGCTTCTTGAGTAGGGGAATTTCATATCTGGATGGTCCCCTGCCACCTCTAGGACTTCGGCTGGCTCTATCTTCAAAGGGGTATATCTCTTCGCCCCTCTCCTGGGATTCCAGGGTGCAACTTCCTCTCTTCTTACGTTTTCCAGTCTCCTGGAGCTCCGATGTCTCTCTGGACTTGGCCTTCTAAGTGGAATTTCTTTCCTCCTTTCTTCATTACCCACCATAGCCCGGGTCTCCGATCGCTTAGCTTTCCTTACCTCCTCCAGGGTGAGGTATTTCTCTGCTCTCCTCAACAATTCATCAAAAGTCCGAACCGGCTTCTTAGCTAAAGAGGTGAATAAATCTCCGTCACGCAACCCGTTGGTGAGGGCATTGATTTTAACCTCCGAGGAGGCTGTAGGTACCTCTAAGGCCGCTTGGTTGAATCTTTTCAAGAAAGCCCGTAAGCTCTCATTCTCTCCCTGGCGCATGTTGAACAAAGTAAGGGTAGCTCTAGGCTGTCTCCTAGCGCTGGCGAATTGGTGCAGGAACAATTCGCTGAATTCGGACCATGAGTGGATAGTATCTGGTCCTAACTGTGTGAACCATTGCTGTGCAGCCTTGGACAGGGTAGTCAGAAATACCCGACATTTGACACCTTCCCCATACCGGTGCAGTAAGGCCGCGTTCTCAAATCTCATCAAGTGCTCATAGGGATCCGAAGTGCCATCGTATTCAAAATTTAAAGATTTGAAGTTAGAGGGCAGTTCGTCTTGTAAAATAGTAGATGAAAATTGATATCCAGTGGTGTAAGAGGGTTTACTTACGTTGTCAGTAATATGTCTCTGCATATCCCTCATCTCTTTACGCAGAGCTTGTATCTGATCACTGACGACCCCTTGATACGTGTCGTCCGTGCTTTCTCCCATCCCCGTATCCAGGGTGATATCCCCAAGGACTCTCTCTGCATCCCTCCGAAGGGGTCTTTCCAGGACGCTTCTCTCAGCCTGGGAAGGTACTTTCTCTTCTGGGTTTCGAGGGAGATCTTCGTTCCTGGAAGGGACTGGGACCGAATCAATGACATGTTCGGGTGGATTTGGTCGTGTGCCCTTATGAACAGGTTCAGGAGGGCGAAGTCCTCGAGCAGCAATTATCCTCTCCACTGATTGCGCTATCATCTCATCCAACTGATCTCGAGAGACGGTCAAGAGTTCTGGTTGAGTGTTAGGGTTATCCTTATTGATCCCACTCCCTGATGCTCCTGAGATACCTGGTGTGTCTCCTTCCTGAGTGGGAGGGATATCCTCCGGTGCGTGGTCTACCAGTTGTTTCCCTAGATTTCGATTTGAGGGAAAACCTGGAGGAGGAATATCTTCTGATGTGTGATCCATGGGACGTTTCCCTAAATTCCGATTTAAGGGAAATCCTGGAGGGGGCGGAGGAAGAGGAAGTGGAGGAGTGGAATCTCCTTTCTCCTTTGTCTGCTTTGTTGGATCTTGTCCTCCACCCATATCAGTACGAAACTTTTCTCACGCCTTAGCTTGAAATGTTCCCACAGACGGCGCCAGTTGATGCGTCGAAAAAGAACGCTTACAGATATAGGCCGTTCTCTTACGAGCACTATTAATCACGATCTTAATCACTCGTTCGCCTTTAACAATCCTCGCGTAAATCTTCTCTTAAGTCCAAAATTGACCTGCAAAAATACACCGGAGGGGGCCTCCGGCGTAGAAGCTCCGACGCTCAAGTCAGATTCGATCGTAGGCGAAATCAAAGAGGAATTCCCCTGTATATCTAGGGAAATTCCGGTGAATCTCGTGGAGTTTCTTCTCCAATCAATATATATTTCGTATGATAGTGTGTATAATAGGTAAAAATGTATGTATTGTAATCGAATGTAATCAAGAACATGAAAATAACCTTCTTTATATACCTGGCCCCTCTCTGCGGAGAGGGAAAGACTTGTTCTCCCTGAATTCTCGGCATATCCCTAGGAATCCGGCCTCAAATCCCTAAGGACTCGGCTTATCTCCCTGAAGACTTGGTTCTTCAGCTTATCGGCTCCTCTTTTTATGGGTTTGACTCAATCTTTCATCTTGACTAAGAAAGATTGATCCAGTGCTACATATTTGGGCTAGATCCTTTTGGGCCCAAGAGCTATAAATCTCTCCAAATATGGGCCAAATGTCCAATTACCCTGATTTCTCTAATTCCTCTGCTCGAGCCTAGGAGGTGTATTAATCCTGTTTCTTTGGTATATTGACCTAATCACAATTATAATAACTTATCCCGTTTCCACGTGTCGACTCCTCCGAGAACGACATATTTATCTACATCACGCGGATTTAGGGAGATTACGTTCTTGGAGAAAATTAAGTAGCAAGATAATATATAATTATTTAAAAAATTAATATTATGATTGTAATTAATATTGATAGTCAAATGTTCATTTCAATATTAGACTGATACATGAATGAAACACTCAAACTAAAAATCACGTGTATTAATAATTTAATTATAAACTAATAAAATCATCACTACACATAATTTAATAAATGTTGAAACACTTTTAAAATTAATTAACACATATCGAAGTTCTCTTTTACAAGAAACAAGACTAGTCCCTTTTGCCATTACTTTATAAAAGAAAATTAATAATGTTTTTGTTTAATTATATGCTCCTAAACCCATACTTAACTTCCAGTTTGATGGCCAACTACCTAATTTCCACTTAAAATAAAGTTGGTATTATATAAACCAATTTTGCGTTAGCTGCAAAATAAAATTGGCTTGCTTTAAAAATATCCTCTTCTGTGTTACACATTTAAAATATTTAGTATTACATTGTTTATAATTTATTTTTAGATTTTTAAAAATATTATTTAGTATTTTAACTAATATTCATTACGGAGTATTTTTTTTAAAATTAATAAATATAAATAAGTGTTTAATTCATTTTAAAATTAAAATTCACATGTGCGTTGACATGTTTCGTGACCTGCTTTTGTAGGTAAAATTAAATGATCATTTTCTAAATTTGAATATACTTATTGGATCAAAATTAAAATGTGCAACCAAATTCAAAATCAGTCAAACTTATTAGACTAATTTTTTTTTTTTTATTCCAAATAAAAAATTACTACTATGAGTTTCAACCAAGGGCGGAGCTACAGCAAGGCCTAAGGGTGGCTGTAGCCCACCCAAATTTTTTGATAATTAAAAAAAAAAAAAACTTTATATTATTAAAAAAAATGCCTAATTCCAAAATTGAAACTATCATTAAATAAGTATTCAATTTTGTTAAATTTGTTTCTTAACATGTATTTAACTGTTTATACATAAATTTAAATTAAATAATAAAGACAACATCTAAACAAACACAATTCTACAATACACATTTTATGACTTCAATTACTATACACACCCCACATAATTAATACTCACACCTCAATTTTAAGCAATTATATATAACCCGACTTTATAAAAGTTAAAAAATTACGTGAAATAAGAAGAATACAAAAGTGAGTTCAATTTTGAAAGGAGAAGTTTCAACCATATATATTTGACATTCAATAAAATGTGTAAATTTAGTACGCTTAATCTCCATTTTTTTCACGCAATTTCATTAATTTTTATCAATATCTAGGGTTTAATTTTTTGTGATTTTCTTGTTCACACGTTTCTTCCGTTCCATTAGAGGATAAGGTTTTTTCGTGACTTTTTTTAAATTTGGGTATAATTGTCCAAAATTGAAGATGTAAGTAGAAATTTAAAAATAAATTATATTTTATATTGGGTGTGTATAATAATTTGGATGTGTACAATAAAATTGAGGGATTTTCTTTTAGCGGTCAATAATTAACCGTACATTAATTTATCAATTCAAACCTCTTAAATAAAAAAAATGGGTACTTTCAATTTTCTTCTACTCGTTAGTATCTTTATTTATATTTAAAGTATTTAGTTCATCCTCAAAATATTTTCTGGCTCCGCCCTTGGTTTCAACTTTCAACTTAAATTATGTACTAATGAAGGAAATTGGTAAGATTGTGTAGTAATTGATGGGATAGAAATTGATTAGATTGTAGCTGTTGAATAAATATTAATTATATTTAGCAGTAAAAGGTGAGAGCAGCAGGTAAGAATAGATCCCAAAAAATAGAAAGAGCATAAAAAGGTGATTAGGAAGAAATAATATCCATAACAAAATAATTGGGTATTCATCTTTTATGCGATTATCGCGGCTGACTGTTGGCTCTACTCTTACTGTACCTCTACCATCCCCCCGACAAAATTAAAAAAGTCATAAACACCCATTCCCTCCCTCTATATAAACCAAACATCCATGCACTTTCTTTCTCACACCCACAAAATCTCAAATCAATTCAATTCACATATGTCTCCCATGGCTAACAACAACCTTGTACTTTCTAACGACCTCAATCTTGAGAAGACTCTCAGCATGACAGGTGGCAAAGGTGAAACTAGCTACGTCAACAACTCCCAGGCTCAGGTAAATCGATCTCAAATCAGTGTCTTTCAGTCATTTTATTAATATTTTAGACCTGATTTAACATCTATATATCTATCTACGACCAAATACAAATACAGGGGAAACATGCTCGGATGATGCTACATCTTCTGACGGATACTCTCGACGGCGTGCGCCTGACCTCACCGGAGTCTGCCTTCACGGTGGCGGACCTGGGCTGCTCTTGCGGAAGCAACACCGTCTACACGGTGGAGGTGATCATCAAACACATGATTAAGCGGTACGAGGCGGAGGGGTATGAGGCGCCGGAGTTCTCGGCCTTCTTTTCCGATCTACCTTCCAACGACTTCAATACTCTCTTTCAACTCCTCCCTCCCTACGGCGGCGGCACCATGGAGGACTGCCTCGCTTCCGACAACCACCGCTCTTACTTTGCCGCCGCAGTTCCTGGCTCCTTTTACCGCCGCCTCTTTCCGGCCAACACTATTGACGTCTTCTATTCAGCCTTTTCATTGCACTGGCTATCTCAGGTACGTTGTTTTTTTAATACAGTAATATATTCTCTATGTTATGTGAGACGGTCCCAAACAAGACTT
This sequence comes from Galeopsis tetrahit, assembly GCA_963675135.1. Taxonomy (NCBI): domain Eukaryota; kingdom Viridiplantae; phylum Streptophyta; class Magnoliopsida; order Lamiales; family Lamiaceae; genus Galeopsis; species Galeopsis tetrahit. The sequence goes on along the minus strand of OY776120.1, from coordinate 64,455,297 downwards.
TGACTAATTTGTACGTTTAATAAGTCGATGATTTAGCTAGCAAAAACTTGTACACCAGTTTCATTTAAGATTTTATTAATTTGAAAGATTTAACATGATATACTCCATTTTTGTAATGAGATTTAATCAATCAACATTAAAGGAGTTCACACCTAGCAAGTATTAAAGATCATGATTTGCTATTAATGGCAATATATTGACTATAGTTGAACTTTTGATCGAAAAGGCCATACAATAGATAAATCAAAAATATTAATTAATTTGACAAAAGTATTTTCATGATTTATGGTAAACGAACTAAAAATATATGCAGGTTCCGGAAGCAGTGTTAGACAAGAGATCAAAGGCATACAACAAGGGAAAAGTATTCGTTCACGGTGCAACGGAGAGCACCGCGAATGAATACAAGAAACAATTCGAGAATGATTTAGGTAAGTTCTTAGGATTGAGATCGAAAGAAATGAAGAGGGGAGGGTCCATGTTCTTGGTTTGCTTGGGCCGGACCTGCCCCGACCCGACCTCACAGGGCGCCGCGGGGCATATCTTCGGCACTCATTTTCAGGATGCATGGAATGACCTTGTGGAAGAGGGCTTAATCAGTAGCGAAAAACGGGACTCGTTCAACATCCCCCTTTACGCGCCCAGCGTGGATGAGTTTAAGGAGGTGGTGGTGAAAGACGGGTCGTTTGTGATCAAGAAGCTCGAGGTGTTCAGAGGTGGGCCTCTGGTGGTGAACAACCCTGACGATGCGGCGGAGATGGGGACCGCTCTCGCCAACAGTTGTCGGAGTGTTTGCAGCGTCCTCGTTGAGGCACACATTGGCGCTCACCTCACCAACCAACTCTTCTCTCGTCTTGCCATCCGAGCCATAAACGCGCACAACCAGTTTCAGTTCGATCACGTTGTTGCTTCTCTTTCATTTGCTTAATTAGCTATCTACTTATTATAATCGTGTCGAGTCGAACTGCAGCAGCAGGTTAATTATATATATATATATATATATAGCTGATTATGTACCTAGCTAGTGCTTGCATGTATTTAATTTGGTTTTAAATGTATTATTTTAATTATGAGTTTGATCGATCGATATGATCGAGCCGTGGGTATGAATGATTGTGTCTAATTAAAGAAAGAATAGTAGCACCCACCTTTAATTTGCTTGCTTTTCAAACAGTAATAATATGGCCGGATTCAGACAACAATTTGCTTTTTCATTCACTACTTTTCCATAATTCATCTTGTCGATCGCCAACTCATCGATTAATCCTATTCCATCGGCTTTACTAACCACCTTAATTGTTCACATTTACCAATCTCACTTTGGTTGTGAATTCAACGATGCTTATATTAATTAAACACCTATCACCACTTAAATAAAATTAAAAAATTACAAATTCCCACCAAAAAAGAAATGGTGTCCTTTTTATGTGATTTGCGATGGAAGTTCCGTCACAAATTCAAATTTTAAACTTGTGTGACAGTGAATCCGTCGCTAAACGTCCGACACATCAATTGTCGTAAACTTTATCACACCTTTGACAATTTGGGACGATAGACCGTCGCAAGTCTTAACAATGTTTAACAACGGAATTTCCATCACAGTGTGTAAAATATGACATCGTTAGTTTAAGAAATTTGAAACGAATATTTTTCCCTCATAATATTGTTATTACTAGCTATTTACTAAAGTCTAGTAAAACCTCATTTTCTCCCCCATTTCAACCAAAATGTGTTTTCAACACATATTCCTCCCTCGCCCCTAGTACATCATGTAAAATGTACGGCGAAGCTCGTTTCAAAGTGTTTGTTGCTACTAGTGCTACTCTACCTATATTTGGCCTCACCATCTTTAATTTTATTGTACATTTTTGTAATTGTATCATTTTTAAATCTCTTATTTTAATATAATTTTGTTTATAAAATTAGATTATGATTTAAATATATTTGATTAATTAGATGATGGACAAATAGTTTGATTAGTTATTAAGATTATCATTTGAAAAAGTGATTCTGATTCAATTTGTAGAGTTTGCAAACATCACACACATATATATATATATATATATATATTTACTCATTCATTGAGAGGATATTTGCAAACACATCTAACTACTTTCAAAATCACTTTTTATTCAAAAACTATGAAAGAAAGCTTTGAAAATAATTTTTTTTTGGAAAAAGCCATATATTAATAAGAAATTGAGTACAAGGGGTACTCAACCCTTACAACATTTCAAGAGTACAAAGTGAAAATTACATAGTACTATAATTATTAACCTCCCTCCAAACATATCAGTGGTTCCTCATCCAATCCTCCTTGCTGCAATGGTTCCTACCAGTGACGGACCCAGAAATTTTGGATCGGGGAACCCGATTTGCATTAGTATAAATAAAATATACCCTCGTATTCCGTGATAACTTGTATACCTTAATAAGTCCACCTTTTAAGAAATGTGATTTTTTAGTGATATGTGAGGTCAAATAAAAGAGGAGTATTTTAATTTGAGTGATTTAGTGAGATTTAAAAAGAATTTAGTGAGGTGTGAGGTCAAATAAATGAGAAGTATTTTGGTCGATTTAGTGCGGTTTAAATGTGATCTAGTGGGGTATACGGAAGAACGTGGACTCAAAATGAGTGACAATTTTAAAAATAAAATAATGTAGGGGAGTATATTTTTGGGTGATTTATTGAGATTTAAAAGATAATTTAGTAAGGTGCAGGGAATAATCTCAATAAAAAATGAGGGACAATTTTGAAAATAAAATAATGTAGTAAGATTATTAATTTTGTTGATTATTTATGTATTATAAGTGTGCAAAAAACCATGAAATATTTAAATAAAAAAATGTACAAATAATAACGAGACGGAAGAAATATATATATATATATATATATATATAAATCAGTGGAGGGCCAATTGATCCCCGTAACTGGTTCCTACGTTCTCCTTTGATTTGATCATCCAAAGTGAGCTTTGAAAATAATTAAATAACTAATAAACAATTCATACATTAAAATACGTGTTCAAAAGTTATGAGTTTCTAAGTAACGGGGATGGAGTAAAACTTACCCCTCCATCTCGTGATATATATATGGATAAGATAGACATGATTCCCATGCATTTTTAGTATCTTGTAAACCTATCAAAGTTGTACAGATCGATCTTTTATGCACCATCCAAATTGATATGTGAATTGAAGTGTGTCCCTCTTTGTGAAAACAATTATTACGTACAATGTCGGGGGAGAAACAGTATCATTTCTATTTTTACAACTTCTTCAACTCGTACGACACTACTTATAAGCTAGCTAGCTAGCAGTGGAAATGCAATGTCATTTTTATACACTACTTTATTAAACAAAAAATATATAATTGGTACATATAACAAACCACAATCCATGATATCTCCACAAACTCACGTGACTTATTCGAGTCATTCACATTTTATATACTCCCCCTCCTGCTTGTGAAAGCTATTAAATTTTATTTTTTGTCTGAAACCTATTTATTCTCTTTTTGACAAACTATTCTCTCACATTTTATATATTATATTCTTTTTTTTTTTCAATCATATCATGACCTCTAATATATCTATTTATTTTATTATATTTTTTAACCTCCGTATCCGAAACTTATAGATAACTTTCATCGGAACTAGTGGAGTATTATGTACCCGTAGGTCTTACACCCTAATGAAATATACCCGACACCATGTCGGGAGGTATTTTTTAGGAGAGAGGATCTGGTGCATGTATTATAGACAATTTTATACATGAAACGATCGAAACCATATATACATCATACATCATTCCATTTTAAAACATGATTTTTAATTGGCCTTTTCAAGATATAGACTCTTCCACAAGATAGAAAAGGGCAAAATTTTGACAAGAAAGAAAAATGACATTTGAGTTGAGAATTAGCGCAGCTTGTACGTCGAGCAGTCTCACTTGGGCCGGCCTTGAATTCAACACTGCATTAACTATATATATTCATTCACGTGAAATCAACACAATTACATACGGTATGATTTAATATTCTTACTTACTTTAAAAGCAAGTATATATATATATATATATGCAATTAACTACCGAATTTACGTACACAAGGGAGATCTACATATTGAGCCCTATGATGAAACCTATGTATATAAATTAAATAATTATATTACCTTAGAAGTTTAATTGCATAAACATTCATAATTAATTTTATATGTGCTACGTTGGGCCATGTTGGAATTTTGCCTGATAAATCCACAACACAAAGTAGAAATAGTTGAATAGTAAATGGAAATGCATGTGTTTCTATTGGGAATGTCAAACTCCCTGCAGGCCACAATTATATATATATATATAATCATCATTTAATTTATGGATAGAGATCAGCTACAGCCTACTTTATAATTAATTAATTAATTTTATGAAAAATATATATAGGTACATGATGATGATGAACAGGGACAAAATGATTTTATAACATATAATAAATTCACTTAATTTATAATTTAATTTCCACGTGGGAAAATGAATTCTTCGTAGCTACTCGCATCAAATCTAAATTATGTGCTAGCTTTCCACGCTTCAATCCTCACGTAATTAACTAATTTGTTGACTTGGGGAGATTAAGTCTAAGTTTTTTATCCATTCAATGTTTTTTTGCCGTTTTAAAAAAGATAAAGTTTATCTTTTTTATTTTTTTTTATCTTCAAAAAAAAAAAAGATAAAGTTTATGATATTATTTTTTTCTTCAAATCAAAATATTCTCATATAATTTAATTTTAATGATTATCATTAAATTTAATAAATTTATTTCTGTTATATTAATGATTTAATTTAATAATTTTATATGAAATTAGAAATTATCCAGAATCGATCAATTATTTCTCTTGACAAAACGTTGGTTTTTTTATTGCATGTCAAATAATTTTTCCACTAAAAATTTTATTGGTTTCAAGTCCCTTTTTAAATTATAGTATATCAATTTTTTTTTACTTTAATTTAATATCATATTGCATATAAAATAAATAAACTTCACATATATATAATTCTTTTTAATTGAGTTTTATTTTCTTTTGTTCCGTACATGTACAGCTAGCCGATCTATCGCGTTACACTGTTTACATTGAAAAAAAAAGGTAAATTAAAGAGAGTTGGTACGTCGCAGAATGGATGTTTAATTATAAGGAGAAAATGGATAATGTTATGAATTATTCATACCATAGTAGGGCATACAGAGAATAAAGCAATATTTTTTTTGAGCAAAAGGATAAAAATTTTATTAATGCTCAAAAAACACGCTCAACCCCGAAGGGAAGACGCCGGCGCTACAACTCTCTCAACTCTCATCTTCCCCACCCATCGGGACTCCGGATGAAAACCCCCTCTCGGTAAACCACGTGGGATAAACCCGGGAAGGGGGAAACCGTGGTCCGTCCTACAGGTGGGTACTCCTCCCAAATAAACTGTTCTATTAGTGCTATTACACCACCTACTCAAAACGGAAATTACAACGAGAAAATTATAATTTTCGAGATTGGTCCTTTTCCTTGTTATGCAAAAAATTCTAGCCATGCAGAAATTCCTTGCCACGCAACTGTACTGCCTGGAATAATACTTCCTCGCCATGCCACTCCTTCTCGCCGCCAAGCAACAAACTCTCGCCATGCCACTCTTTCTAGCCATGCAATAACTCCACGCCATGCAGCAACCCCACATGATCCTTTTATTAGCCATGCACCAAATCTGGGACAGCATATTAGTTGCCATGCATGCACAGCAACAATCCTTATGCACCATGATCTCCAATGCAGCACCTGTAATAATCAAACACCCACAGCAGTACACATTCCAAAGACCAACAAGGCCAATTTTCCAGCTTCCTATACATCTATAACAGCCACTCATGCACCAACAACCAAGGTACCAAATATCAAGTAAGCATGCACACATTGCCACGCGTATTAAAGCATTCTTCCAGATTTTTGAAACCATGACCAAATTGATACACACTAACTTTCACCTTACGAGTAATATCAGCCACGTTAAAACGCTTTCCTTGAAAAATATGCCAATTACGAGCCATCCAAATATGATAAATTGTAGAACACATAATGAAGCGCAAAAGGTCTTTCTTATGCCTCGTCACCGCCCTAGTACGCCTAATATTCTTACACATATGAGCAATGGAAGTAGCCTCCATATTATAGCCAACCCAACTCCCCATACATCTCCAAATATTCATAGCAAAAGGGCAACCAAACAACAAGTGAATAATAGTTTCTTTCGCATTAATACACCAATTGCACTCCTTATCATTCATATTGTACAATCTATCTTTAGTGGCAAGTCTACCACGAGCAACAAGCCAAGCAATCATAGAGTATTTTGGAGGGATGCAGCCCTTCCAAATATCATCAAATCGAAAATCAAACGTATTAGAGCAATGGTTCAACTTGGCATATAATAATTCCACATTCACGCCCTTAGGCGAAGCCACCGATTTGAACAAAGTAATGATATTCTCCACACTACCACATTGCATAATAAGCTCATTTTTTACTCTCACAAGATACCTACGAAGGTTAGTGCCACTAGCGCCACACTCCATGTCCCACACACTATCCCCCTTAGTCCAATAGTTATGAACCCATCGAATCCAAAGACAATCTTTTTTGTTATGAATATCCCAAAGTTTCCTCCCTAAAAGGACTTTGTTCCACTTTTTAAGATTTCTAAGGCCCAAACCCCCAACATCTTTAGGTTTACAAACCTCCTTCCAAGCCACCAAGTGTCTCTTGCCTCCCCACAAAAAAGCACTACACATGCTATTAATACGATTTATCACCATTTTAGGAATAGGCAAAATACCAAGCCAATACGCACAAATACCTTGAATAACAGCCCTAATAAGCTCTAATCTACCCGCATACGAGAGAGTCCTAGAGCCCCACTTCCCAATTTGCTCCCGGATTTTAGTGATTAAAGGATCAAAATGGCGTGTTTTAAGAAAAACCGAAGCAAGGGGTATACCCAAATATTTAATGGGCAACGTACCTTCCCCAAACCCCAACACACTCAAAATCTGCCTTTTATCATTTTCTTTCATGCCCGTAAAAAAAATTTTCGATTTATGAGGACTCACACCCAAACCCGAAGAGCTCTCAAAATCATGCAATATATCACAAATAGTCCTTGCCGACTCCACATCACCTCTCGCAAATAAGAGTAAATCGTCGGCAAACATAAGATTAGTAATTCTATAAATATCACACTTAGGATGATATCGAAAATTACTAATTTCAGTTCGCGACTTAATAAGACGGCTAAGATATTCCATGCACACGACAAAGAGAAAGGGAGAAAGAGGGTCACCTTGCCTAATGCCGCGTTTGCCCTTGATAAAACCATGCGGCAACCCGTTGATGAGGATCGAGTACATAGGGGTAGAGACGCATTGAACAATCCAGTTGACGAATATTCTAGGAAATTTCAGCCTATGAAGAAGGTTCTCCAAAAAACTCCAAGAAATCGAGTCATAAGCCTTTTTGATGTCGATTTTCATAAACAATCTAGGAGACTTATTCTTATTCCCATAATGCCGCACCAACTCTTGAGCGAGATGGACATTCTCCGTGATAGAACGGCCCGGAATAAAAGCACCTTGAGCTTCACTAACGATGTCCTTAAGCGCTGCACATAATCTATTAGCAAGGATTTTCGAAATAATTTTGTACGCCACATTGCAACAAGCAATGGGCCGAAAATCCTCCACCGACGGATCATGGCTAGTCTTAGGGATCAACGTTAAAAATGTACAATTTAATTGCTTTAAAAGAAGCCCACTCCGAAAAAATTCCTTAACGGCCTCACAAACGTCCGTCTTGATAACACTCCAACCTTTCTTGAAAAACGCCGCTGAATACCCATCCGGACCCGGAGCTTTGTCGTTGCCCATAGCGAAGATAACATTCTTAATTTCCTCCTCCTCGACCTGCCTACACAGCCACTGCCCCATGTCGATATCAATGCACCTGCCCTTATTCACGACCTGGTCATCAATATCGCTCACGTTCGTCGAAGTGCCAAGCAGCGATTCATAGTATTCTACTAGTTTGCTCGACACCTCATCCTGCGACTTGGTGCGATTCTCCCCAGCCTTCAAATGGGTGATGAAATTTCTTTTTTTATTCTTGTTGATAAGGGCATAAAAATACTTGGTGTTCTTGTCTTGATTCACCAAATATTTAGTTTTGGCAAGTTGGCTAAGATATCTTCTCTCGAACCCTCTAAGCTTGGCCACCTCCTTCTTCTTGTCTTTGATGATCTCACGAATCTGCTGCCTATCACCCCTATCTTCCATAACTTGCTGCTGTAACTCGATAAGCTCCTTGTCTTCACGATCGGCCCTCTCGGAAATATGTTGAAAGTGTTTTTTATGAAGAGTTTTTAACGGACTCTTCAAACTTCTCAATCTCGAACAAAGCTGGAACTGTTTAGTGCCATGCACGTTCGTTTTCCAATGCTTGTTGATAATGTCCATAAACTCCTCATGGTCGCACCACATGTTGAAGAATCGAAAAGGCTTGTTACCCTTCTTACTTTTGTCGAAAACCCTAGAAATTGCAATGACATGATCCGACTCAATTCCAACGGCCCTAAAATCCGTCATAATAGTCCAGCCCTGTTCTCGCCATGCACAGTTTGTCATAACACGGTCGAGCTTGCATTTTATCGTGTTACTAGACCACGTAAAAAAGCACCCGGATGAAGGCGTATCCACCAAGCCCGTACTTGCCATGCAATTCTGAATTTCCTCAAGGGTGTTGATGGAACCAGCAGCGCCACCTTGTTTCTCATTGTCGGCCAAAATGCTATTGAAATCACCAACCACGATCCACGGCCTTTCGTCATGCTCGCTGAAATTAATTAAATTCTCCCACAACAGCCTTCTTTCAAGACTCGTATTCCTGCCATAGATAGCCGACATAGTGAAAGCATTTAAAGAAATATTGCAAGTTATATGGAAGTGCATAACCTGGTCATTCTTGTCGATGAGGGTAACTTCCGCCTTTTGGGATTTCCAAATCACCAAAATTCTCCCCATATGACACGTCTCAAAATTATGCGCCATACTCCAATCCGGACCAAAATTTTTGGGGAACCAATCATCGATTTCATCCATTTTTAATGACCAATTGACGATTAATTAATTAATATATAATTATACGTGTCATGAATATGATTTTCCAACATTATATAGGCATCGCTGCGTGTTAGACGATCCATGCAATTATAATAATTAACCACCTCTAATGTCTTTTCGAAAACTTTTTCCTTTCATTTCATAATATTGGTTATTTTTGTTATATAGGATTAAAGAGCATAAATTTTTTTACAAATTTACCCTTTATTATTGTGAAGGTTGAAGAGTTAAATGAAGGGGAAAAAATGCAAAAAGAAAATAAAGGAAATGTATAAAAATGAGAAATTTTAGGGTAATTTAGGGAGAAAGTTAAAAAATAGCTAAAACGATAAACATTTTGAACCAAAAATTAAATTTAAAAGCAACAAACAATATAAAATGGAGTGAGTATTTTGGTAAATATTGATGACGAAATAACATTCCGTGGTGAGAATTTTCATCTATAATTATTGAATAATTTGCGATGAGAATTTTCGTCTATAATTATTGAATTTCGTCGCTAATTAATATGTATGATGAAGTCGTGTTAACGATCTGTCATCGCATATTGAAGATTTTCCGTCAGCAATTAACAAGTTGATGTGTTAATTCTTGATGGTTTTACTTGGTTAAAGACTGTAGTAAAAAATAGTTCATTTTTTCGTATGTGCATCCTAATGAATTACTACTATTTTATTCTAGACTTTATCCGTTATTTATAATTAAATAGTATTCTTTTAAACTCCAAGGTGTCAAGGAGTTGGTCTAGTATAGTATAAGTTTGAGACTTAGAAGTATGCTCTTTTCTAGATTTCAGATTTGAACTCTCTAAGGTGCAAATAATTTATATGGGTCAGATTTAAATCCTCTAGGTGCAAACAATTTATATGGTGTCATGTCCACACAAAGCGCAAAACTTTGACTTTAAATGAGACCCCGCAAGTGAGCGGTGGGATTGATCTCCCGGGATTAGTTGGTCCTTGGACCGGATATCCGAGACCTAAGATGCAAACAATTTTTATGGGATCATATCCATACAGAGCGCAAAGCTCTAACTTTAAATGGGAACCCCGCAAGTGGACGGTGGAATTAGTCTCCCGAGATTATCCTTGGACCGAATATCCGAAATTTAAAAAAAAAATAGTATTCTTATAAATACATATAAACCTTATATACTCTATAAACACATATAAATCATAGGAGTATAACATAAAATTAAATTTTAACCTACTTTAAATTTAACATATAAGTGATTAGAATTTTAAAATTCACAAAATTTTAAATTTCAAAATCCTTATAATTTCAAAACACAAATTAATAGCCCTTTGCAATATCTCTCGTTCAACACAGAAATTGTTATCCCTCAGGTATTGAGCGAGGTATTATATTTATAACCCTTGCGCGCTAATATGTGTCTCTAAATTCTCAGTGTTTTTTTTTTATAACAATCTTAGTTTCATTTTTCTTTCACCCTTATCATTAACCACAAACACTTTTATATATAAATTTATAGATCTGTACAAATTATTTCACAATTAACTCAATTCAATATATTAGGGTCCGATTAAAAAGTGATCGGCCCTTAAATTCTTAATTGTGCAAATATTACACCTGCTACCTGAATTAGATTGACATATTTTTCAAAACCTTTGATTTTCCCTCATCATCTTGCTTCGTAAAATTCATCGCCATTTTACGAGGGATTATATCTCCTCACAATTTTTCATCGCGAATTCAACTATTATTTATAGTGTTATGGAGTAAATTAAGAACATGATTCGTGGTAGTTTTATTGTAAAATTGAATCCATTTATATTCAGTCATGTATAAATTTTCGTTTTAACGGTCTGATTTTCACTTGCCGACAATATTCTACCTCTATATAATAGTAGTTAAATTAGCAACTAAATATTGAACTCAAGAGTAGCAACTTTTTTCTTGTAATTTTTTTTTAAAAAAAAATAGGTTTATTCAACGCATTAAGAGATGTAGATAGTTAGTTCTTATCATTATGAACATAACGTACACATTATTTTCAAAGTTATTAAGTATTTGGCCTTGAACATGAAAAATAAATTCATAGATTGTTGTTTTATTCCACCGGATCTTTAACAGTTCATGTCCATTCCGTTATTATGAGTTATTGTTCTTTTTTTTTTTTACAATATACGTGATTATAAATTAAATAGTGAGTTAAATGCACCGCACCCTTCAAAAAATAGATTAAAAAAAAAAAAAAAAGGAAAAAAAAAAAGAGAGAGTTCCAACACATATAGGGATGGGTCATTTTCGAGGAGGACAAAAATGTGAAGAAGCCTGAAATTTAGATTAAACTTTGACCAAAATTATTGTACTAATTTACTTTACATGACAGTGACTGCCTTTGAAAAATCACACTTTTGACCAAAAAAATTTATAATCTCAAATTGTGAACGACTTCAACCAAAGTTACCGTAAATCAAGTAAACTTTCTTTCCTTTTAAATTAATAATTAAACCATGCTGATATGTATACCTTTTAAGTAATAAGGTTGGGTTGATAAGCATGAATAATTAGGTTTAAAATAATTGTCTAATCATGCATGTTTAAAATATTATACCATAATTCAAAAAAAAAAAAAAAAAATTATACCAAAAACATAAAATTACATTTATGTACGTACCAAATGATCGAAAGATATACCACTTGCAATTTCAGTTATCATGTTCATTTACACATTTCGAATAAATAATTTTGATTTTATGTTCTTATACCCTTTATAATATAAATATTACTCTTAAATTCCGCGTATTATGATTTTTATTATTAATTTTACATTAAGTATTTCATATATTAATTAATTTAATTTAATTAATTAATTCGATTCATGCCATGTTTAGTCACTCATAAAAATGTGATTCAATTAATTTTTTAAATAATTATTATTCTCCATAACCTATAAAATTCAAATATTTATATGTAGTTCCCCTCCGTGGGAAATATATAAATCAAGAAAAAGTCTTAAATGCACAGTGTGCACCGAAATAACATCGGTGCACACGCTTTTATATTTAAAAAGTATAAACAAGAAGGAAGACTAAACCTCCAAATTTATCGACCATCTCTTCAAACTGTCTCTCAATTTACACTCCCTCCTCTTTTTTACTTTCTCTCCCTGCTCATTCTCTCTCAAAGCTACTTCAACAATGGCGCAAGTGGTAGTGACGCGGCTAATTCACGGCGCATTTGCGGTGAATCATGCCCTGCAGAGCCGAGCGGAAAAGTTTAGGCCGAGTTTTGGCTTTGAAACCAAAGTTTTGGAGCAAGCTGTCGCCTGTCAGGAAGAGCCGTCGCGGAGTTGTGCAGCTCTGCGCACCGATTATCGCGAGATTTACGCATTCTGAGCCGCAAGTGATTCTGGTGTCTCCTGAAGACGTGCCAAGGGAATGGTGTGTGCAGTTTTAACTTGAGAATGTTGGTATATCTCATCGAGGAGCTGGATCTTGATTTGCAAGTGTATTGTGGTTGAGAAAAACATCTTGATTTAAAGGTGAAGTTTCATTTTCGTTTTTTAGCAGAGTTTTTTAATTTCAATTTAGTTGATTAATGCCCTCCATGTGTTTGAATAAATGCTTATTAGACAAGCATACTTAATTTTGCAGTATCTTAAACATGAACATACTTCGATCTTCTCTCTAGTTGCATTTTCATATAGACTTTGGGGAATCTGAAGAAATGTGTACTATAAGGAGCTGGTTTTTTTTTTTTTTTTTAATTAGCAACTTACTGGTTTGAATTGGTTAGGATTTTGGAAGTTAGAGTTTCTGCTTCAATACCCTGCGCAATTGTTTTCATATTGAAAAATCAGGTGTATACCTATATCCTTCTACATGCTACCAAAAAGAACTTTGAGTGATTTAATTTCCTTACAACAAAACTTTCTTTGGAGTGGGAGCGAGAACAATGGCAAAGTAGCATGGGTTAAGTGGGATAGGATATGTCTGTGGGTGTGCATTGTGTGGGTAATATATCTTTAACAATCTGAGTTGGGAAGTGGATCGAAGAGTGGGGTAGAGGAGGTGAAAGGAAGTATGTGGGAATGGATAACAGCAAGGGTGCCAATGCAACAAAATTACTCCTTTGAAAATTGGAGAATTAATCATAGTAATTGTTTTGACAGTTAATGCAATAGTGAGAACTTTGTTCAAATTTGTAAACTCTATGTATGTATGTTTTTATGCTTCTGGATACCTCTTATAGCTGAAAGCAGAATATGAAATTTGGGGGTTTTTTTCTTCAAAAAACAGAGATGAGTGAGGTGTTGAAAAGTGGTAACTTTTATTATTGAAAAGTGGTAACTATTATTATTGAAAAGTGGTAATTTTGTTGTTGAAAAGTGGTAACTATTATTATTGAAAAGTGGTAATTTTGTTATTGAAAAGTGGTAACTATTATTATTAAAAAGTGGTAATTTTGTTACTGAAAAGTGGTAACTATTATTATTAAAAAGTGGTAATTTTGTTACTGAAAAGTGGTAACTATTATTATTGAAAAGTGTAACTCTTGTAAGTGAAAAGTGGTAATTATTATTATTGAAAAGTTGTAATTGTTCTTATTGGAAAAAATAAAAAGTGGTAAATTTATTATGATTTATTATTGAAAAGTGGTAAATTTATTATTGAAAGGTGGTGATTTTTGTTATTGAAAAGTGGTGATTTTTGTTATTTAAAAGTGGTAATTGTTGTTATTGAATTTGATTTTAAACTTTTGAAGTGTTAGTCTCAGATTATGCGATATGTCCCAGAATTATCATGTTTCTTGATTGATAGCTTAGGTATGAATATTCACTTCTGCTTCCCCTTTGCTTTCGTTCAAGGGGTGATTTTGGTAGATTTGAAATAGATATAGGTTTCGATTTAGAATTTGAAAAGTGATAATTTTGTTACTTTTCAAAGTGGTAATTATTATTATTAAAAAGTGGTGATTTTGTTATTGAAAAGTGGTAACTATTATTAGTGAAAAGTGGTAATTTTGTTATTGAAAAGTGATAACTATTATTACTGAAAAAGTAGTAACTATTATTAATGAAAAATGGTAATTTTGTTACTGAAAAGTGGTAACTATTACTAGTGAAAAGTGGTAATATTACTGAAGTGATAATTTTGTTGTGGGAATTGTCAAATATGGCCGGATAACCCACTGCATATTTAATTTTGGCCTTAACCCTCTTTGACCAAATTTAATTGCAATAAAAAAAATTAAAAAGTAAAAAACTAAAAGACCCTTTCTTCCTTCCTATAGAACAGATTGAAAAAACACTTTCTTCTCCCCAAAGCTTCTGCTCTGCGCGCAAACACTTCTCCATCTTCTTCTTCTTCGCTTCTTCATCTTCTTTCACAGATCGAAAAAACCCCTCTTTGTTAAAAGAAAAAATCCCCTCTTTCTTCTTCCCAAAGCTTCTGCGCGCAAACACTTCCCTATCTTCTTCTTCTTAGCTTCTCAAAATTTTCGTTCAGGTTGTTTAGGGTTGTGTAGGGTTGTTTATGATTGTTTACTGGGCTTGTTTAAAGTTGTTTGAGGTTGTTTAAGGTTGTTTAGGGTTTTTGTTTGAGGTTGTTTAGGGTTGTTTGAGGTTGTTTAGAGTTGTTTACTGGGCTTGTTTGAGGTTGTTTAGGGTTGTTTAGGGTTGTTTAAGGTTGTTTAGGGTTGTTTAGGGTTGTTTGGGGTTGTTTAGGGTTGTTTAAGGTTGTTTAGGGTTGTTTACTGGGCTTGTTTAAGGTTGTTTAGGGTTGTTCGAGGTTGTTCGAGGTTGTTTAGAGTTGTTTAGGGTTGTTTACTGGACTTGTTTGAGGTTGTTTAGGGTTGTTTACTGGGCT
Organism: Galeopsis tetrahit; assembly: GCA_963675135.1. Taxonomy (NCBI): domain Eukaryota; kingdom Viridiplantae; phylum Streptophyta; class Magnoliopsida; order Lamiales; family Lamiaceae; genus Galeopsis; species Galeopsis tetrahit. The sequence goes on along the minus strand of OY776120.1, from coordinate 64,440,261 downwards.
TGTTTGGGGTTGTTTAGGGTTGTTTAAGGTTGTTTAGGAGCTTGTTTGGGGTTGTTTAGGGTTGTTTAATAGAGTTGTTTAGGGTTGGTTGTTTATTGTGCTTGTTTTTTTTTCTTTTTTCTTTTTTTTTAATTAATTTAATAAAAGAAGGCCATTTTTGTATATTTTGTATAAGTAAGGCCATTTTTGATAAGTAGTAGTTTGACTAGGCTATTTCTGAAATTCCCCCTAATTTTATTACTGAAAAGTGTTAGTGAAAAGTGGTAGTGAAAAGTAGTAAGTTTAATTAGAGAAAAATGTTATTCTTGTTATTAAAAAGTGAATTATTTTAATTAAAAAAAATATAAAATTGAGACTGATTAAATTTTTTTGAAGAGTGGTAATATTTAATAATATTATTTCTTTATTTATATATATTGAAAAGTGAATTATTTTAATTAAAAAAAATTGAGACTGATTAAATAATTAAAAATGAAAAGTGAATTATTTTAAATAAAAAATTGATGTCATAAGGTCTCGAACTTATGACCTAAAGATTTAAGGTAAATGGCTATAACCCCTATACCAGCATATACCTTTGTTCTTAATTTTCGCTTTTTCTAAGTTATAAGGGTTTATTTGTGCATTAGTGTGCACGTGCACACTATGCGCAGGAGACCAACTCATAAATCAAATCAATTAGCATGTTCGATCAAGTTGACGATATATAAAGTATTCAATTTATTTTTTAAATGATATATAACCTGCATCAGCATGCTATAAAATCTATTTAGTTCAAGGTAAATAATTAAGATAAACATCAAATATCTCTTTTACAAAAATGAATACTACTATTTCTTAAAACCAATAATTGCCGCTCAATTTTGTGAAAATAAATTTCGACACTAAAATATTATCCCTTTAATTTATTCTTCTTTTAGTATGCAATAGGGCAATTATCCTTCACATTACGTATTAAAATTTCTCAAAATAGGGCTCCTTTTCTAGCTAAGACTGAAAAGATCGATGCCCGTTGCGTCTCACTTCTCTTTTTAATTGTTTTTGCACATTTTTTCTAAAGTCCCGTTTAAAGAAATCATTACTGATTAGGAAAATTAAATAATATTCCCAAAAAGTTAGGATGGCAACGGGCCGGGCAATATGGGACGTACGTACGGGTTAACTTTGCTACAGGACCCGGCTCATTAAAATAATACTCCCTCCGTTTTTAATTAAGTGTCATTTTGTCTTTTTTAATATTTTTAAAATAAATGTCATTCTACACTCTTTTATTTAATTTTGACAATTTTACCCTTATACATTATACTCCCTCCATTTTCTTTACCTTGATTTAAGTTTTTCCCCTTTTGAATATAATACTATAGCATAAATCATGGATAAACCTTAATTATTGTATACATGAATATCACCTTCAATATTGGCCACATTCATTACTAAACATAAATTTAATATTAAAATTAATTATCATTAATGAAGGGTAAAGTGGTCCATTATTATATATCTTAATTTGTTGAAAATTGTTAAAATGACACTTAATTAAAAGTGGATGGAGTACATATGAATTATTATTACACAAACATACATACATTAATATGTATATAAGTTTATATATATAATATTACTATATTTATGTATAGTGAATCCGAAAACAAGTTGGCAATGGCGAGGCAGGTTCGGTAAAATCTAAAATCCCTTCTATACCCGCTTGATTGGATCTAGACCCGCCCATCCCTATTAAATGTTATCAATTTTCAATGTTTAAACAAGTTTGAGATTATTCCTTAAGAAAATTAGGTTTGATTAATCATCATGATTTTCTTTTCTCCTAGCTAGTTTGGTGGGTGTCTTTGATAATTATCCGTTGTTATTCTAAAAGATCACTAAATAATTACTCATATTTCTTGTTATATATGTACCACTGATTTTGCATTTCCCTTTTGATGTCACTTTCTAGTTTTTAGTAGTAATAATTTTTTTAACCGGAAGAATTTTATAGATCAATAAAACAAAGTACACAATCGTATGCTAATTAACTCCTTAAAAAAGAAAAAGATAAAAGAGTTTTAAATTTTAATACAAACATGCGGGCAAGAATAATAAAAGAGAGAGATGCATGTATGTGGTTGCAAAGGAAATGAGAAAAAGGGTAAAGCAATTTAGTGATCATACATATGCAGTTATTGTGTTGCACATTCTAAAAAGGATATAGACAAAAAGATGAACTCTAAATTCTGTGGTGCACATTTTGGTTGCAATTATTCTTTTTGTATTCATATATATGGGTTTGAATATTGGAACGTTCAAAATTGGTAAAATAAAATATGAAAAATATACATAGATTAAAGGTTAAATTATCTCAATCAGTCAATATATCTATCTATATATTACACCTGTTGAAAAAATGTATTTTCATTCAATTGATAACAATGTAAACGGTACATTTGGAATGAAGGGAGTGAATATAGAGAGTAACCCAAGGAAATTGTATTGTATTTACATAGTTAAAATAAAATATAGATATATTTAAAAATAATTTATCTCAATCAATCAATATATCTATCCGTATTAATCTCATTGAAAAATGTATTTTCATTCAATTGATAACATTGTAATCGATACATTTGGAATGAAGACATGGACGTGAGAGTCATCTGAGTGTTCGAGAAACTAGAGAATTGAGGGCCCAATTCGCACAAAAATCGGTGAGATTTATCGCCATCATCAATCGAACGACCAATGGAGGCAAGTTTGTCGCATTACAGGCGAAACCGACAGTTGTAATGTGCTACAGATAAATCACATTTGCGAAGGGTAATCAATTCATTGTGGAGTTGGTTGACACGGGAAGCAGAACAGTAGCTAAAAGTCACTTACAGGGCACGCCAAATAGAATGGGATGATGCGCATCCAATAACCTTCGTCATAGCCGATTTAGGCCAAATTTGGTGCATTCTGACCATTTTCACTGATGAATTCAGTTAGAGCAGCGGTAGTGCCAACCTAAGAGATGAGGTCGTGTGAAGTGAGAACACGGACATCCTTACTTTTCTAATCATGTAATTCGATGATGTTAACTTGATAGTCAACATGTGAACCATCATGTTCAACGAGATATTGGTAAATTCAACCATGGTGTGTCGAAAAAATAGAGGAATCAGAAAAGGAAAAGATGACTAAGGGGAGGAAGAATTGTTAACATGAAACTTTGAGAACTAGGGTTTTCGGTGATAAACGGTTGACACCATATATGGTTAATATCAAATCATCAATGATGGTGAGAGTGGATTAAACTGTATATATAATTGTTTATAATTGAGATATGTACGACAAGTTAATGTCCAACAAGATTATAGAGATATATACAAAATATACAAAAGGAATATTTTAGAGTTATTATATTCCTTATCACTAACGGTTAGCTAACCGATTTAGTTATAAATAACCACTTTTAGCAAACTAACACCCTAACTCTAACTGCTACGTTTCCAGAAGTTGTTGTTTATCTTAACATGCTCTAGAAGAAATCATGCAACATTTTTTTAGGCAAGATTCAACCAAGAATTAAGACGAGATAAATGAACAGAAGCTAAGGGTTTAGTTAGTAAATCGACAGGTTGATCTTCGAAAGAGATGTATCAAACATCAAGCTGTCCATTTTGAACCTTCTCTCGAAGAAAATGCACGTCCACCTTAATATATTTTGTTCGCAAGTGAAATGCAAGGTTGAAAGCCAATGTAATCACACCAAGTTACAAATGTGGTCCTATTAACCATGAGTGCATTGGTTTTTGGTCCCATGATATTTGAGTTTGGTCCCACACGATACTTTTATTGCAAGTTTGGTCCCACACAATACTTTTATTGTAAATTTGGTCTCACACGATACTTATATTTCAAGTTTGGTCCCACACGATACTGTTTTTGCAAGTTTGGTCCCACCGTTACTTTTATTTTGAATTCGGTCCCAAATTTGATATATCTTGCAATCTAACCCCAAAATTGTCAACACTTAACAGATGTAATATACGTGAGTTGTTGTTAAGTGACTTTAGGTATCCAAAAGACCATTTTCATATTTTTTTAAACAATTCTCTTTGAAAGAAAAACACCCACGTAAGAAATCTTCTGAACTCCACCAAATATTCTCAAATCGTGTCAATAATTCAATGAACCCTAGTTTTCTAAAACGATTTTTGCACACATTTGTTTGATTCGAAGAGAAAAATGTTGCGCGGGAAGAATTTGATGGAATACGACGATGTCGATTATGGTATGTATGTTCACTGTGTTGCGCTTATATGCTTATATATGCTCTATTTTCTGCTCTAAAATGACGATTTTGTGCTCTATTTTAAGCGATTATTTGTGTTTTCAAGGATTTAGGTTTAGGGCTTAGGCCATTTTTTGGATTTTCAAGGATTTTAGTTTGGGTTTTCAAGGATTTTTGCGGTGGGTTTGTTTGGTGGTACAATTACTCTGTTTTACTTCTGCATTCAACTGCTTTAAAGAAGCATGTTATGGTTAAAAGCTCAAGTAGCTCCTCACCTCCTTCCAACAACTTTTGACCAAAAGCATTTCCTACTTTCAAACAATACCTACTTTTGATTATAAGTAATTTCCTCACAAACTCTAATTTTAATTAGTTCTCAAAAGTAAAAAGTAATTGCATACCGCCCCCTAAGTACCTTACAATGCCTCTTTTGGCAGATCCCATAGTCCTCTCACCATCTCGAGAGCGACTGCCTTCAGGAAATATGTGAACCCACCCTCCACGATTCAATTTAGAAATAACTAAGTCCATTCCATGCAATAAGAAATGATACACTGAATATGATTTATTTACTGCTCCATATGTCTATACCTACACAAGCACTCCATATGTCACCTCGTTTTATTTGTTAAAATTAATCGGGCCTGATTCTAATCTTGTTTTCAGATATGGGTTGTAATGTATTAATATGAAATTATGATCGATTGAATAATAAGCCTAAAATTGATCAATACTATATTAATGATTGGTGTCTATCACACTGTCTATAAATATTAAATAATTTTTTGATGGAAATTAATTAATTAAAATGAATGGAGCAGGTACATGTGTGTAAAGCTTCTTATTCTGATATTTAGGCCTTCATTATCAGCTTTGAGGGCATATCTACTTTTGTTATCTACTCTTCAGTGTTTAACGTAATATCTTCAATTTTAATTATTTAACATTGTCTACATATTAATGATTTTGGTGATTTTTTTCTTTTCGCAGGACAAAGGCCATTCCTCAAGAGTTTTTACACCATTAAAATACGACATAGTGGAATGTTGATTGAATATGGTGAAAAGTATGATTACATTGGAGGCACCGTTAGTGTGTTTGATTTCGTAGAATATAAAAGGTGTGCATTGAGTATTTGGATAAGTTGTATGAGCCGTTAGGGTATTTAGGCAAGAAGGTGTATTATGGGTTGTGGAGATATGGTACAATGAATTTAGTTGAGGGTTTATTTTACTTCGAGCAGTGTTTTAATGGTGCTATCAACAAAGAAACAACGATGTGGTTGGATGCAGTCAAACTAGTTAAATCAGAAATACACACATTAGGGATGGGGGGGGGGTGAAGTATGGGGGGAAGTAGAATTTTATAATGATGATGAACTATTGGAATTGAGGACCGATGTTGTGCCTAAATCACCAGGAATGCTACTAACTATTGAGAATAATCCTGATGATTTATCACCTAACTATAGGCCAACATATAAGCAAACCAAACCTATTGATGTTGAGAATCATACCGTTGGAGATGAAATAATACTCTTGAGCATGGGAGTTAAGGATGAACTAGATGATATGGATGATTGGGATGAGGATACTGATTTTTATTGCAGAGAAGACAGTGGAGAAGAATTATTAGATGACATCATCTTTGATGAAAATATAGATATAGAAGTAGAGTGGGCTGGTGAGCAACTTAATCTAATGTTTGATGAAGGAGCCTTATCAACAAGTGAAGAAGACGATGATCCAATGTTTGATGAAGAGGATTTTGATAGCATTGATGATGATTCAGAAAATGATCCCAAGTGTGAATGGAGAATTGGTTTTCAGGCCATCCCAAGCAAGTAGTCCAGAATTCTTTTTGGAACAAATATTTGCCACTAAGAAATTGTTCAAGGATGCAGTGAACGCTCATAGTGTCCAGACTGGACGAAATTTGGGTTTTAAAAAAAAATGATGGTTGAAGGATATATGCAAGGAACAAAGGTGATGGTTGTGACTGGCATATCAATGCATTGAAGGTAAAAGACCAATAATCCTTCCAGATTAGAGAAATAAATGTCGGTCAATCTTGTGCTAGGACACATCGTGTTAAGAATGCAAACTCAGCTTGGTTGGCAAAAGAATTTGAAGATGATTAAAGGTTCGAATCACACAAAGGATGCAGGGGGTGGGAGAAATCTGCAATGAAGAAATTGGGTTGTTACATATCCAACTACCAAGCTTACAGAGCCAAACAAATAGAATTGCAAAGGATTAAAGGTGATAGTACTGAGCAATATTGTAAGTTTTGGGACTATGTTCAGACTTTGCTTAACAAGAACCATGATTCAATAATTATTTTGAGGACCGAGGGTGATAGTGGTGGGAATACAAGATTCAATAGACTTTATATATACTTGCATGCTTTGAAGCAGGGATTTAGGACAGGGTGTAGACCATGGAGAGGAGTGGATGTATGTCACTTAAAAGGACCAAATGGTGGGGTGCTACTTACTGCAGTTTGTATGGACCCTAAAACTGATACATACCCGTTGGCATATGTTGTGGTTGGAAGTGAGACAAAATAGGCATGGGAATGGTTTTTGCAATTGATCAAGGATGATTTACTTGAAGGGAGAGAGGATAATTATATTTTCATAATGAGTAATCTTTGGGGGACTTCATATATACCTAGAATTTGCCTTTCATATTTCTTCGTACGCAGAATTCGTTTAGCGAATAGTATTATAAATAGAGGCTGCAGTTGTGCTTTGAAGACAGTTTTGACATTTGTGAATTAAACTTTGGGAATTCTCCGTTTATTCTATCTCGACGGTATCCTTTTGACATCAACGTCTGATAGCTTCTTGTGTTCTTACTATTATCATATACTCCCTCCGTCAAATTTTATTATTCCCACTTTTCTTTTTGGGCTGTCCAATTTTATTATTTCCATTCCCTATTTGGAAAATTTACTATTCACACTACTTTATCTCCACCCTTCAACCATCACTTATTTACCTAATTAAAATGTCACTAACTTTATTCATAAACAATCACTTTATCTATAAATGGACCCCACAACATCCCATCATACCTCTAGCTTATCTATAATAAAATTGGACGGAGGGAGTATTCCGCTGCATCACACCGTAAGCCACAAACTCCTCAAACAATACATTAAATACTTTAATTTGAATGCAGTTATATATATATATTGTATTTTCTTTTTTAATTGTGTCTTTTGAATCTAGAATTAATTTGGTTCATGTAGTCAACATTGAATTAATTACTAGTTCATGTATTCAAACTGACTTTCAAGATTCTCCATTATTAGATTATATTAATGCTGCATTTTTGTACCTATAAATACCCCATGTACTTGGCATTTAGAAATTATTAAATTCATTTGAGTTCTCCACCAAAATATATGTTCTCGATATGAAAGTCTAGTTATTTCGCGATTATGTACTTCCATTTGATTTTTTAAATTTTAATTAAGCTAAGAATGTTGTCTGAACTTCTTTTGTACCCATTGCAAACAGTAGAGACTCCACAATTGGAGGTAGAAAATGACGTTTACCTAAGAGTAAGCTCGATCATAATCCCGAAATTCACACAACTTAGATTTTGTGCATTTTCTTACGACAAAATTTTTTCCACGAAGGTAGAGGATGATCTCGTAAAAACTTAATTTGAGATGAGTGATTGCAGTAGGGAGTTGGAGAGACTACACCTTACACAATTAAAAATCCAGTAGGAAATAGAATAGTTACAAGGTTTAATTCCTATATTTTGTATTCATTAGCGTTTTTTTTTAAACTCAAACTCTAGTTGAATGAAATAATTTTAACAAATATTTGAAGTGGGGCCGCGACTAGTTTTTTAAACTGCCTGGGTTTCGCAATTATTGGTTGAGAAGAAATTGGAGCTCGCAGAGATTGGTAAATATCTTGTCGTAGGGAACGAGGATTGTAGACGAGCCACTGAGAAGTTCATTATGGCTCGAGATAAGTATAACAACTTAACTCGGATAGGATCTGATCATGTTCCAAATGATGAAGGACCTAGTCGTTCACAATGAGTAATCTTTGGGGACTTCATATATACCTAGAATCTGCCTTTCCTCTTTCTTCGTACGCGGAATTAAACTTTGGGAATTCTCCGTTTATTTTATCTCGACGGTATTCTTTCGGCTTCAACGTCTGATAGCTTCTTGTGTTCTTGCTCTAATCATATATTCCGCTGCATCACACCATAAGCCACAAACTCTTCAAACAATACATTAAATACTATAATTTGAATGCTATTATATATATATGTTAGTTTTTTTTTTAAAATTGTGTCTTTTGAATCTAGAATTAATTTGGTTCATGTAGTCAACATTGACTTAATTACTAGTTCATGTATTCAAACTGACTTTCAAGATTCTCCATTATTAGATTAGATTAATGCTGCATTTTTGTACCTATAAATACCTCATGTACTTGGCATTTAGAAATTATGAAATTCATTTGAGTTCCCCACCAAAATATATGTTCTCGATATGAAAGTCTAGTTATTTTGCGATTATGTAATTCCATTCGGTTTTTTAAATTTTAATTAAGCTAAGAATGTTGTCTGAACTTCTTTTGTACCCATTGCAAACAGTAGAGACTCCACAATTGGAGGTTGAAAATGACCTTTACCTAAGGGTAAGCTCGATCATAATCGCGAAATTCACACAACTTAGATATCGTGCATTTTCTTACGACAAATTTTTTTCCACGAAGGAAGAGAATTATATCGTAAAATCTATATTTGAGATGAGTGATTGCAGTAGGGATTTGGAGAGACTACACCATACACAATTAAAAATCCAGCATGAAATAGAATAGTTACAAGGTTTAATTCCTATATTTTGTATTCATTTGCGTTTTTTTTTTTAACTCAAAATCTTGTTGAATGAAATAATTTTAACAAATATTTAAAGTGAGGCCGTGGCTAGTTTTTTAAAATGCATGGGTTTCGCAATTATTGGTTGAGAAGAAATTAGAGCTCGCAGAGATTGGTAAATGTCTTGTCGTTGGGAACGAGTATTGTAGACGAGCCACTAAGAAGTTCATTATGGCTCGAGATAAGTATAACAACTTAACTCGGAGAGGATCTTATCATGTTCCAAATGATGAAGGACCTAGTCGTTCACAATGAGTACTCTTTGGGGGACTTCATATATACCTAGAATCTGTATTTCATCTTTCTTCGTACGCGGAATTCGAATAGTGAATGGTAGTATAAATAGAGGCTGCAGTTGTGCTTTGAAGACAATTTTGGCATTTGTGAATTAAACTTTAGGAATTCTCCGTTTATTCTATCTCGACGGTATTCTTTAGGCATAAACGTCTGATAGCTTCTTGTGTTGTTGCTCTCATCATATATTCCGCTGCATCACACCATAAGCCACAAACTCCTCAAACAATACATTAAATACTTTAATTTGAATGTTGTTATATATATATATGTTGGATTTTTTTTTAAAATTGTGTCTTTTGAATCTTGAATTAATTTGGTTCATGTAGTCAACATTGACTTCATTACTAGTTCATGTATTCAAACTGACTTTCAAGATTCTCCATTATTAGATTAGTTTAATGCTGTATTTTAGTTACCTATAAATACCCCATGTACTTGGCATTTAGAAATTATAAAATCCATTTGAGTTCTCCACAAAAATATATGTTCTCGATATGAAGGTCTAGTTATTTCGCGATTATGTACTTCCATTTGGTTTTTTAAATTTTGATCAAGCTAAGAATGTTGTCTGCACTTCTTTTGTACCCATTGCTAACCGTAGAGACTCCACAATTGGAGGTTGAAAATTACCTTTACCTAACGGTAAGCTCGATCATAATTGCGAAATTCACACAACAAAGATATCGTGCATTTTCTTACGACAAAATTTTTTCCACGTAGGAGGTGGAGAATGATCTCGTATCAACTAAATTTGAAATGAGTGATTGCATTAGGGAGTTGGAGAGACTACACCTTACACAATTAAAAATCCAACATGAAATAGAACAGTTACAAGATTTGATTCCTATGTTTTGTATTCATTAGCGTTTTTTTTTTTATCTCAAACTCTTGCTGAATGAAATAATTTTAACAAATATTTGCAGTGAGGTCGCGACTAGCTTTTTAAAATGCCTGGGTTTCGCAATTATTGGTTGAGAAGAAATTGGAGTTAGCAGAGATTGGTAAATGTCTTGTCGTTGGGAACGAAAACTGCAGACGAGTCACTGAGAAGTTCATTATGGCTCGAGATAAGTATAACAACTTAACTCGGAGAGGATCTGATCATGTTCCAAATGATGAAGGACCTAGTCATTCACAATGAGTAATCTTTGGGGTATTTCATATATACCTAGAATCTGTCTTTCATCTTTCTTCGTACGCGGAATTCGTTTAGCGAATTGTAGTATAAATAGAGGCTGCATTTGTGCTTTAAAGACAGTTTTGGCATTTGTGAATTAAACTTAGGGAATTCTCCGATTATTTTATCTCGACGGTATTTTTTCGGCTTCAACGTCTGATAGCTTCTTGTGTTCTTGCTCTAATCATATATTCCGCTGCATCACACCGTAAGCCAAAAACTCTTCAAACAATACATTAAATACTATAAATTGAATGCAGTTATATATATATATATATATATATATATATATATATATATATGTTGGATTTTTATTTAAAAATTGTGTCTTTTGAATCTAGAATTAATTTGGTTAATGTAGTCAACATTGACTTAATTACTAGTTCATGTATTCAAACTGACTTTCAAAATTCTCCATTATCAGATTAGATTAATGCTGCATTTTTGTACCTATAAATACCCCATGTACTTGGCATTTAGAAATTATGAAATTCATTTGAGTTCTCCACCAAAATATATGTTCTCGATATGAAAGTCTAGTTATTTCGCGATTATGTACTTCCATTCGGTTTTTTAAATTTTAATTAAGCTAAGAATGTTGTCTGAACTTCTTTTGTACCAATTGCAAACAGTAGAGACTCCACAATTGGAGGTAGAAAATGACCTTTACGTAAGAGTAAGCTCGATCATAATCGCGAAATTCACACAACTTAGATATCGTGCATTTTCTTACGACAAAATTTTTTCCACGTAGGAAGAAGAGGATGATCTCGTATCAACTGAATTTGAGATGAGTGATTGTAGTAGGGAGTTGGAGAGACTACACCTTGCACAATTAAAAATCCAGCATGAAATAAAACAGTTACAAGGTTTAATTCCAATATTTTGTATTCGATAGCGTTTTTTTTTTTAACTCAAACTCTTCTTGAATGATATAATTTTAACAAATATTTGAAGTGAGGCCACGACTCGTTTTTAAAATGACTGGGTTTCGCAATTATTGGTTGAGAAGAAAATGGAGCTAACAGAGATTGGTAAATGTTTTGTCGTAGGGAACGAGGATTGCAAACGAGCCACTGAAAATTTCATCATGGCTCGAGATAAGTATAACAACTTAACTCGGAGAGGATCTGATCATGTTCCAAATGATGAAGGACCTAGTCGTTCACAATGAGTAATCTTTGGGGGACTTCATATATACCTAGAATCTGCCTTTCATCTTTCTTCGTACGCGAAATTCGATTAGCGAATGGTAGTATAAATAGAGGTTGTAGTTGTGCTTTGAAGACAGTTTTGGCATTTGTGAATTAAACTTTGGGAATTCTCCATTTAATCTATCTCGACGGTATCCTTTTGGCATCGACATTTGATAGCTTCTTGTGTTCTTGCGCATATCATATATTCCGCTGCATCACACCGTAAGCCAAAAACTCCTCAAACAATACATTAAGTACTTTAATTTAAATGAAGTTATATATATATATATTGCATTTTTTTTTAAATTGTATCTTTTGAATCTAGAATTAATTTGGTTCATGTAGTCAACATTGACTTAATTACTAGTTCATGTATTCAAACTGACTTTCAAGATTCTCCATTATTTGATTAGATTAATGCTGTATTTTTGTACCTATAAATACCCCATGTACTTGGCATTTAGAAATTATTAAATCCATTTGAGTTCTCCACCAAAATATATGTTCTCGATATGAACGTCTAGTTATTTCGCGATTATATACTTCCATTCGGTTTTTTAATTTTGATCAAGCTAAGAATGTCGTCTAAACTTCTTTTGTACCCATTGCAAACCGTAGAGACTCCATAATTGGAGGTATAAAATGACCTTTACCTAAGGGTAAGCTCGATCATAATCGCGAAATTCACACAACTTAGATATCGTGCATTTTCTTACGACAATTTTTTTTCCACCAAAGAGGTGGAGGATGATCTCGTAACAACTGCATTTGAGTTGAGTGATTGAAGTAGGGAGTTGGAGAGACTACACCTTACACGATTAAAAATCCAATATTAAATAGAACAGTTACAAGGTTTAATTCCTATATATTGTATTCATTAGCGTTTTTTTGTTTTTTTTATCTCAAACTCTTGTTGAATGAAATAATTTTAACAAATATTTGAAATGTGGTCGTGGCTAGTTTTTAAAATGCCTGCGTTTCGCAATTATTGGTTGAGAAGAAATTGGAGCTAGCAGAGATTGGTAAATGTCTTGTCGTAGGGAACGAGGATTGCAGACGAGCTACTGAGAAGTTCATTATAGCTCGAGATAAGTATAACAACTTAACTCGGAGAGGATCTGATCATGTTCCAAATGATGAAGGACCTAGTCGTTCACAAAGAATAATCTTTGGGGGACTTCATATATACCTAGAATCTTCCTTTAATCTTTCTTCGTACGCGGAATTCATTTAGTGAATGGTAGTATAAATAGAGGTTGCAGTTGTGCTTTGAAGACAATTTTGGCATTTGTGAATTAAACTTTGAGAATTCTCCGTTTATTTTATCTCGACGGTATCCTTTTGGCATCGACGTCTGATAGCTTCTTGTGTTCTTGCTCTCATCATATATTCTGCTGCATCACACCATAAGCCACAAACTCCTCAAACAATACATTAAATATTTTAATTTGAATGTAGTTATATATATATATATATATATATATATATATTGGTTTATTTTTTAAAATTGTATCTTTTAATCTAGTATTAATTTGGTTCATGTAGTCAACATTGATTTAATTACTAGTTCATGTATTCAAACTTACTTTCAAGATACTCCATTATTAGATTAGATTAATGTTGTATTTTTGTAACTATAAATACCCCTTGGACTTGGCATTTAGAAATTATGAAATCCATTTGAGTTCTCCACCAAAATATATGTTCTCGATATGAACGTCTAGTTATTTCGCGATTATGTACCTCCATTCGGTTTTTTAAATTTTGATCAAACTAAGAATGTCGTCTGAACTTCTTTTGTACCCATTGCAAATCGTAGAGACTCCATAATTGGAGGTATAAAATGACCTTTACCTAAGGGTAAGCTCGATCATAATCGCGAAATTCACACAACTTAGATATCGTGCATTTTCTTACGACAAAATTTTTTCCACGAAAGAGGTGGAGGATGATCTCGTATCAACTGCATTTGAGGTGAGGGATTGCAGTAGGGAGTTGGAGAGACTACACCTTACACGATTAAAAATCCAGCATGAAATAGAGCAGTTACAAGGTTTAATTCCTATATTTTGTATTCATAAGCGTTTTTTTTTTATCTCAAAATCTTGTTGAGTGAAATAATTTTAACAAATATTTGGAGTGAGGTCGCGGCTAGTTTTTAAAATGCCTGGGTTTCACAATTATTGGTTGAGAAGAAATTGGAGCTAGTAGAGATTGGTAAATGTCTTGTCGTAGGGAACGAGGATTGCAGACGAGCCACTGAGAAGTTCATTATGGCTCGAGATAAGTATAACAACTTAACTAGGAGAGGATCTAAACATATTCCAAATGATGAAGGACCTAGTCGTTCACAATGAGTAATCTTTGGGGGACTTCATATATACCAAGAATCTGCCTTTCATCTTTCTTCGTACGCGGAATTCGATTAGCGAATGGTAGTATAAATAGAGGTTGTAGTTGTGCTTTGAAGACAGTTTTGGCATTTGTGAATTAAACTTTGGGAATTCTCCATTTAATCTATTTCGACGGTATCCTTTTTGCATCGACATCTGATAGCTTCTTGTGTTCTTGCGCATATCATATATCCGCTGCATCACACCGTAAGCCACAAACTCCTCAAACAATACATTAAGTACTTTAATTTAAATGAAGTTATTTATATATATATATATATTTATATATATATATATATATTGCATTTTTTTTTAATTGTATCTTTTGAATCGAGAATTAATTTGGTTCATGTAGTCAACATTGACTTAATTACTAGTTCATGTATTCAAACTGACTTTCAAGATTCTCCATTATTTGATTAGATTAATGCTGTATTTTTGTACCTATAAATACCCCATGTACTTGGCATTTAGAAATTATGAAATCCATTTGAGTTCTCCACCAAAATATATGTTCTCGATATGAACGTCTAGTTATTTCGCGATTATGTACTTCCATTCGGTTTTTTAATTTTGATCAAGCTAAGAATGTCGTCTGAACTTCTTTTGTACCTATTGCAAACCATAGAGACTCCATATTTGGAGAAATAAAATGACCTTTACCTAAGGGTAAGCTCGATCATAATCGCGAAATTCACACAACTTAGATATCGTGCATTTTCTTACGACAAAATTTTTCCACGAAAGAGGTGGAGGATGATATCGTAACCACTGCATTTGAGTTGAGTGATTGCAGTAGGGAGTTGGAGAGACTACACCTTACACGATTAAAAATCCAGCATGAAATAGAACAGTTACAAGGTTTAATTCCTATATATTGTATTCATTAGCGTTTTTTTATCTCAAACTCTTGTTGAATGAAAAAATTTTAACAAATATTTGAAGTGAGGTCGCGGCTAGTTTTTAAAATGCCTGGGTTTCGCAATTATTGGTTGAGAAGAAATTGGAGCTAGCAGAGATTGGTAAATGTCTTTGTCGTAGGGAAGGGGGATTGCAGACGAGCCACTGAGAAGTTCATTATGGCTCGAGATAAGTATAACAACTTAACTAGGAGAGGACCTGATCATGTTCTAAATGATGAAGGACCTAGTCGTTCACAATGAGTAATCTTTAGGGGACTTCATATATACCTAAAATCTGCCTTTCATCTTTCTTTATACGCGGAATTCGATTAGCGAATAGTAGTATAAATAGAGGTTGTAGTTGTGCTTTGAAGACAATTTTGGCATTTGTGAATTAAATTTTGGGAATTCTCTATTTATTCTATCTCGACGGTATCCTTTTGGCATTGACATCTGATAGCTTCTTGTGTTCTTGCGCTTATCATATATTCCGCTACATCACACCGTAAGCCACAAACTCCTCAAACAAAATATTAAGTACTTTAATTTGAATGAAGTTATATATATATATATATATATATATATATATACTGCATTTTTTTTTAATTGTATCTTTTGAATCTAGTATTAATTTGGTTCATGTAGTCAACATTGACTTAATTACAAGTTCATGTATTCAAACTTACTTTCAAGATTCTCCATTATTAGATTAGATTAATGCTGTATTTTTGTAACTATAAACATCCCTTGTACTTGGCATTTAGAAATTATGAAATCCATTTGAGTTCTCCACCAAAAAATATGTTCTCGATATGAACGTCTAGTTATTTCGCGATTATGTACTTCCATTCGGTTTTTTAAATTTTGATCAAGCTAAAAATGTCGTCTGAACTTCTTTTGTACCCAATGCAAATCGTAGAGACTCCACAATTGGAGGTATAAAATGACCTTTACCTAAGGGTAAGCTCGATCATAATCGCGAAATTCACACAACTTAGATATCGTGCATTTTCTTACGACAATTTTTTTTCCACCAAAGAGGTGGAGGATGATCTCGTAACAACTGCATTTGAGTTGAGTGATTGCAGTAGGGAGTTGGAGAGACTACACCTTACACGATTAAAAATCCATTATGAAATAGAACAGTTACAAGGTTTAATTCCTATATATTGTATTCATTACCGGTTTTTTTTTTTTTTTATCTCAAACTCTTGTTGAATGAAATAATTTTAACAAATATTTGAAATGAGACCGTGGCTAGTTTTTAAAATTCCTAGGTTTCGCAATTATTGGCTGAGAAGAAATTGGAGCTAGCAGAGATTGGTAAATGTCTTGTCGTAGGGAACGAGGATTGCAGACGAGCCACTGAGAAGTTCATTATGGCTCGAGATAAGTATAACAATTTAACTAGGAGAGGAATTGATCATGTTCCAAATGATGAAGGACCTAGTCGTTCACAATGAATAATCTTTGGGGGACTTCATATATACCTAGAATCTGCCTTTCATCTTTCTTCGTACGCGGAATTCGATTAGCGAATGGTAGTATAAATAGAGGCTGTAGTTGTGCTTTGAAGACAGTTTTGACATTTGTGAATTAAATTTTGGGAATTCTCCATTTATTATATCTCGACGGTATCCTTTTGACATTGACATCTGATAGCTTCTTGTGTTCTTGCGCTTATCATATATTCCGCTGCATCACACCGTAAGCCGCAAACTCCTCAAACAATACATTAAGTACTTTAATTTGAATGAAGTTATATATATATAAATATATACTGCATTTTTTTTTAATTGTATCTTTTGAATTTAGAATTAATTTGGTTCATGTAGTCAACATTGACTTAATTACTAGTTCATGTATTCAAACTGACTTTCAAGATTCTCCATTATTTGATTAGATTAATGCTGTATTTTTGTACCTATAAATACCCCATGTACTTGGCATTTAGAAATTATGAAATCCATTTGAGTTCTCCACCAAAATATATGTTCTCGATATGAACGTCTAGTTATTTCGCGATTATGTACTTCCATTCGGTTTTTTAATTTTTATCAAGCTAAGAATGTCGTCTGAACTTCTTTTGTACCCATTGCAATCCGAAGAGACTCCATAATTGGAGGTATAAAATGACCTTTACCTCAGGGTAAGCTCGATCATAATCGCGAAATTCACACAACTTAGATATCGTGCATTTTCTTACGACAATTTTTTTCCACCAAAGAGGTGGAGGATGATCTCGTAACAACTGCATTTGAATTGAGTGATTGCAGTAGGGAGTTGGAGAGACTACACCTTACACGATTAAAAATCCAATATGAAATAGAACAGTTACAAGGTTTAATTCCTATATATTGTATTCATTAGCGTTTTTTTGTTTTTTTATCTCAAACTCTTGTTGAATGAAATAATTTTAACAAATATTTGAAATGAGGTCGTGGCTAGTTTTTAAAATGCCTGGGTTTCGCAATTATTGGTTGAGAAGAAATTGGAGCTAGCAGAGATTGGTAAATGTCTTATCGTAGGGAACGAGGATTGCAGACGAGCTACTGAGAAGTTCATTATAGCTCGAGATAAGTATAACAACTTAACTCGGAGAGGATCTGATCATGTTCCAAATGATGAAGGACCTAGTCGTTCACAAAGAATAATCTTTGGGGGACTTCATATATACCTAGAATCTGCCTTTAATCTTTCTTCGTACGCGGAATTCATTTAGTGAATGGTAGTATAAATAGAGGTTGCAGTTGTGCTTTGAAGACAATTTTGGCATTTGTGAATTAAACTTTGAGAATTCTCCGTTTATTTTATCTCGACGGTATCCTTTTGGCATCGACGTCTGATAGCTTCTTGTGTTCTTGCTCTCATCATATATTCTGCTGCATCACACCATAAGCCACAAACTCCTCAAACAATACATTAAATATTTTAATTTGAATGCAGTTATATATATATATATATATTTATTGGTTTTTTTTTAAAATTGTATCTTTTAATCTAGTATTAATTTGGTTCATGTAGTCAACATTGACTTAATTACTAGTTCATGTATTCAAACTTACTTTCAAGATTCTCCATTATTAGATTAGATTAATGCTGTATTTTTGTAACTATAAACACCCCTTGTACTTGGCATTTAGAAATTATGAAATCCATTTGAGTTCTCCACCAAAATATATGTTCTCGATATGAACGTCTAGTTATTTCGCGATTATGTACTTCCATTCGGTTTTTTAAATTTTGATCAAACTAAGAATGTCGTCTGAACTTCTTTTGTACCCAATGCAAATCGTAGAGACTCCACAATTGGAGGTATAAAATGACCTTTACCTAAGGGTAAGCTCGATCATAATCGCGAAATTCACACAACTTAGATATCGTGCATTTTCTTACGACAAATTTTTTTCCAAGAAAGAGGTGGAGGATGATCTCGTATCAACTGCATTTGAGCTTAGTGATTGCAGTAGGGAGTTGGAGAGACTACACCTTACACGATTAAAAATCCAGCATGAAATAGAATAGTTACAAGGTTTAATTCCTATATTTTGTATTCATTAGCATTTTGTTTTTTTTTTATCTCAAACTCTTGTTGAATGAAATAATTTTAACAAATATTTGAAATGAGGCCGTGGCTAGTTTTTAAAATGCCTGGGTTTCGCAATTATTGGTTGAGAAGAAATTGGAGCTAGCAGAGATTGGTAAATGTCTTGTCGTAGGGAACGAGGATTGCAGACGAGCCACTGAGAAGTTCATTATATATAGCTGAAGATAAGTATAACTACTTAACTCGGAGAGGATCTGATCATGTTTCAAATGATGAAGGACCTAGTCGTTCACAATGAGTAATCTTTGGAGGACTTCATATATACCTAGAATCTGCCTTTAATCTTTCTTCGTACGCGGAATTCGATTAACGAATGGTAGTATAAATAGAGCCTGTAGTTGTGTTTTGAAGACAGTTTAAGCATTTGTGAATTAAACTTTGGGAATTCGCTGTTTATTCTATCTCGACGGTATCCTTTTGGCATCGACATCTGATAGCTTCTTGTGTTCTTGGTCCTATCATATATTCCACTGCATCACACCGTAAGCCACAAACTCCTCAAACAATACATTAAATACTTTAATTTGAATGCAGTTATATATATATATATATATTGGATTTTTTTTTTTAATTGTATCTTTTGAATCTAGAATTAATTTGGTTCATGTAGTCAACATTGACTTAATTACTAGTTCATGTATTCAAATTGACTTTCAAGATTCTCCATTATTTGATTAGATTAATGCAGTATTTTTGTACCTATAAATACCCCATGTACTTGGCATTTAGAAATTATGAAATCCATTTGAGTTCTCCACCAAAATATATGTTCTCGATATGAACATCTAGTTATTTTGCGATTATGTACTTCCATTCGGTTCTTTAAATTTTGATTAAGCTAAGAATGTCGTCTGAACTTCTTTTGTACCCATTGCAAACCGTAGAGACTCCACAATTGGAGGTAGAAAATGACTTTTACCTAAGGATAAGCTCGATCATAATCGCGAAATTCACACAACTTAGATATCGTGCATTTTCTTACGACAAAAATTTTTCAACGTAAGAGGTGGAGGATGATTTCGTATCAACTGCATTTGAGTTGAGTGATTGCAGTAGGGAGTTGGAGAGACTACACCTTACACAATTAAAAATCGAGCATGAAATAGAACATTTACAAGGTTTAATTCCTATATTTTGTATTCATTAGCGTTTTTTTTTTTAACTCAAACTCTTGTTGAATGAAAAAAATTTAACAAATATTTGCAGTGAGGCCGCGACTAATTTTTTAAAATGCCTGGATTTCGCAAATATTGGCTGAGAAGAAATTGGAGCTAACAGAGATTGATAAATGTCTTGTCGTTGGGAACGAGAATTGCACACGAGCCACTGAGAAGTGCATTATGACTCGAGATAAGTAAAACAACTGAACTGGGAGAGGATCTGATCATGTTCCAAATGGTGAAGGACCTAGTCGTTCACAATGAGTAATCTTTGGTGGACTTCATATATACCTAGAATCTGTCTTTCATATTTCTTCGTACGCGGAATTCATTTAGCGAATGGTAGTATAAATAGAGGTTGCAGTTGTGCTTTGAAGAAAATTTTGGCATTTGTGAATTAAACTTTGAGAATTCTCCGTTTATTTTATCTCGACGGTATCCTTTTGGCATCGACATCTGATAGCTTGTTGTGTTCTTGCTCTCATCATATATTCTGCTGCATCACACCATAAACCACAAACTCCTCAAACAATACATTAAATATTTTAATTTGAATGCAGTTATATATATATACATATATTGGTTTTTTTTTTTAAATTGTATCTTTTGAATCTAGTATTAATTTGCTTCATGTAGTCAACATTGACTTAATTACTAGTTCATGTATTCAAACTTACTTTCAAGATTCTCCATTATTAGATTAGATTAATGCTGTATTTTTGTAACTATAAACACCCCATGTACTTGGCATTTGAAATTATGAAATCCATTTGAGTTCTCCACCAAAATATATGTTCTCGATATGAACGTCTAGTTATTTCGCGATTATGTACTTCCATTCGGTTATTTAATTTTGATCAAGCTAAGAATGTCGTCTGAACTTCTTTTGTACCCATTGCAAACCATAGAGACTCCATAATTGGAGAAATAAAATGACCTTTACCTAAGGGTAAGCTCGATCATAATCGCGAAATTCACACAACTTAGATATCGTGCATTTTCTTACGACAAAATTTTTCCACGAAAGAGGTGGAGGATGATCTCGTAACCACTGCATTTGAGTTGAGTGATTGCAGTAGGGAGTTTGAGAGACTACACCTTACACGATTAAAAATCCAGCATGAAATAGAACAATTACAAGGTTTAATTCATATATATTGTATTCATTAGCGTTTTTTATCTCAAACTCTTGTTGAATGAAAAAAATTTAACAAATATTTGAAGTGAGGTCGCGGCTAGTTTTTAAAATGCCTGGGTTTCGAAATTATTGGTTGAGAAGAAATTGGAGCTAGCAGAGATTGGTAAATGTCTTTGTCGTAGGGAACGGGGATTGCAGACGAGCCACTGAGAAGTTCATTATGGCTCGAGATATGTATAACAACTTAACTAGGAGAGGATGTGATCATGTTCCAAATGATGAAGGACCTAGTCGTTCACAATGAGTAATCTTTGGGGGACTTCATATATACCTAAAATTTGCCTTTCATCTTTCTTCGTACGCGGAATTCTATTAGCGAATGGTAGTATAAATAGAGGCTGTAGTTGTGCTTTGAAGACAGTTTTGACATTTGTGAATTAAATTTTGGGAATTCTCCATTTATTCTATCTCGACGGTATCCTTTTGGCATTGACATCTGATAGCTTCTTGTGTTCTTGCGCTTATCATATATTCCGCTGCGTCACACCGTAAGCCACAAACTCCTCAAACAAAATATTAAGTACTTTAATTTGAATGAAGTTATATATATATATATATATATATATATATATACTGCATTTTTTTTTTAATTGTATCTTTTGAATCTAGAATTAATTTGGTTCATGTAGTCAACATTGACTTTATTACTAGTTCATGTATTCAAACTGACTTTCAAGATTCTCCATTATTTGATTAGATTAATACTGTATTTTTGTACCTATAAATACCCCATGTACTTGGCATTTAGAAATTATGAAATCCATTTGAGTTCTCCACCAAAATATATGTTCTCGATATGAACATCTAGTTATTTCGCGATTATGTACTTCCATTCGGTTTTTTAATTTTGATCAAGCTAAGAATGTCGTCTAAACTTCTTTTGTACCCATTGCAAATCGTAGAGACTCCATAATTTGAGGTATAAAATGACCTTTACCTAAGGGTAAGCTCGATCATAATCGCGAAATTCACACAACTTAGATATCGTGCATTTTCTTACGACAAATTTTTTGCCACGAAAGAGGTGGAGGAAGATCTCGTAACAACTGCATTTGAGTTGAGTGATTGCAGTAGGGAGTTGGAGAGACTACACCTTACACGATTAAAAATCCATTATGAAATAGAACAATTACAAGGTTTAATTCCTATATATTGTATTCATTAGCGTTTTTTTTTTTTTTTTTTATCTCAAACTCTTGTTGAATGAAATAATTTTAACAAATATTTGAAATGAGACCGTGGCTAGTTTTTAAAATGCCTAGGTTTACGCAATTATTGGTTGAGAAGAAATTGGAGCTAGCAGAGATTTGTAAATGTCTTGTCGTAGGGAACGAGGATTGCGGACGAGCCACTGAGAAGTTCATTATGGCTCGAGATAAGTATAACAACTTAACTAGGAGAAGAATTGATCATGTTCCAAATGATGAAGGACCTAGTCGTTCACAATGAATAATCTTTGGGGGACTTCATATATACCTAGAATCTGCCTTTCATCTTTCTTCGTACGCGGAATTCGATTAGCGAATGGTAGTATAAATAGAGGCTGTAGTAGTGCTTTGAAAACAGTTTTGGCATTTGTGAATTAAATTTTGGGAATTCTCCATTTATTCTATCTCGACGGTATCCTTTTTGCATTGACATCTGATAGCTTCTTGTGTTCTTGCGCTTATCATATATTCCG
Organism: Galeopsis tetrahit; assembly: GCA_963675135.1. NCBI lineage: Eukaryota > Viridiplantae > Streptophyta > Magnoliopsida > Lamiales > Lamiaceae > Galeopsis > Galeopsis tetrahit. The sequence continues at coordinate 64,417,464 of OY776120.1, read as the reverse complement.
CTGCATCACACCGTAAGCCACAAACTCCTCAAACAATACATTAAGTACTTTAATTTGAATGAAGTTATATATATATATATATATATATATATATATACTGCATTTTTTTTTAAATTGTATCTTTTGAATTTAGAATTAATTTGGTTCATGTAGTCAACATTGACTTAATTACTAGTTCATGTATTCAAACTGACTTTCAAGATTCTCCATTATTTGATTAGATTAATGCTGTATTTTTGTACCTATAAATACCCCATGTACTTGGCATTTAGAAATTATGAAATCCATTTGAGTTCTCCACCAAAATATATGTTCTCGATATGAACGTCTAGTTATTTCGCGATTATGTACTTCCATTCAGTTTTTTAATTTTGATCAAACTAAGAATGTCGTCTGAACTTCTTTTGTACCCATTGCAAATCGTAGAGACTCCATAATTTGAGGTATAAAATGACCTTTACCTAAGGGTAAGCTCGATCATAATCGCGAAATTCACACAACTTAGATATCGTGCATTTTCTTACGACAAATTTTTTTCCACGAAAGAGGTGGAAGATGATCTCGTAACAACTGCATTTGAGTTGAGTGATTGTAGTAGGGAGTTGGAGAGACTACACCTTACACGATTAAAAATCCATTATGAAATAGAACAGTTACAAGGTTTAATTCATATATATTGTATTCATTAGCGCTTTTTTTTTTATCTCAAACTTTTGTTGAATGAAATAATTTTAACAAATATTTGAAATTAGACCGTGGCTAGTTTTTAAAATGCCTAGGTTTCGCAATTATTGGTTGAGAAGAAATTGGAGCTAGCAGAGATTGGTAAATGTCTTGTCGTAGGGAACGAGGATTGCAGACGAGCCACTGAGAAGTTCATTATGGCTCGAGATAAGTATAACAACTTAACTAGGAGAAGAATTGATCATGTTCCAAATGATGAAGGACCTAGTCGTTCACAATGAATAATCTTTGGGGGACTTCATATATACCTAGAATCTGCCTTTCATCTTTCTTCGTACGCGGAATTCGATTAGCGAATGGTAGTATAAATAGAGGCTGTAATAGTGCTTTGAAGACAGTTTTGGCATTTGTGAATTAAATTTTGGGAATTCTCCATTTATTCTATCTCGACGGTATCCTTTTTGCATTGACATCTGATAGCTTCTTGTGTTCTTGCGCTTATCATATATTCCGCTGCATCACACCGTAAGCCACAAACTCCTCAAACAATACATTAAGTACTTTAATTTGAATGAAGTTATATATATATATATATATATATATATACTGCATTTTTTTTTAAATTGTATCTTTTGAATTTAGAATTAATTTGGTTCATGTAGTCAACATTGACTTAATTACTAGTTCATGTATTCAAACTGACTTTCAAGATTCTCCATTATTTGATTAGATTAATGCTGTATTTTTGTACCTATAAATACCCCATGTACTTGGCATTTAGAAATTATGAAATCCATTTGAGTTCTCCACCAAAATATATGTTCTCGATATGAACGTCTAGTTATTTCGCGATTATGTACTTCCATTCAGTTTTTTAATTTTGATCAAGCTAAGAATGTCGTCTGAACTTCTTTTGTACCCATTGCAAATCGTAGAGACTCCATAATTTGAGGTATAAAATGACCTTTACCTAAGGGTAAGCTCGATCATAATCGCGAAATTCACACAACTTAGATATCGTGCATTTTCTTACGACAAATTTTTTTCCACGAAAGAGGTGGAAGATGATCTCGTAACAACTGCATTTGAGTGGAGTGATTGTAGTAGGGAGTTGGAGAGACTACACCTTACACGATTAAAAATCCATTATGAAATAGAACAGTTACAAGGTTTAATTCATATATATTGTATTCATTAGCGCTTTTTTTTTTATCTCAAACTTTTGTTGAATGAAATAATTTTAACAAATATTTGAAATTAGACCGTGGCTAGTTTTTAAAATGCCTAGGTTTCGCAATTATTGGTTGAGAAGAAATTGGAGCTAGCAGAGATTGGTAAATGTCTTGTCGTAGGGAACGAGGATTGCAGACGAGCCACTGAGAAGTTCATTATGGCTCGAGATAAGTATAACAACTTAACTAGGAGAAGAATTGATCATGTTCCAAATGATGAAGGACCTAGTCGTTCACAATGAATAATCTTTGGGGGACTTCATATATACCTAGAATCTGCCTTTCATCTTTCTTCGTACGCGGAATTCGATTAGCGAATGGTAGTATAAATAGAGGCTGTAATAGTGCTTTGAAGACAGTTTTGGCATTTGTGAATTAAATTTTGGGAATTCTCCATTTATTCTATCTCGACGGTATCCTTTTTGCATTGACATCTGATAGCTTCTTGTGTTCTTGCGCTTATCATATATTCCGCTGCATCACACCGTAAGCCACAAACTCCTCAAACAATACATTAAGTACTTTAATTTGAATGAAGTTATATATATATATATATATATATATATATATATATATATATATACTGCATTTTTTTTTAAATTGTATCTTTTGAATTTAGAATTAATTTGGTTCATGTAGTCAACATTGACTTAATTACTAGTTCATGTATTCAAACTGACTTTCAAGATTCTCCATTATTTGATTAGATTAATGCTGTATTTTTGTACCTATAAATACCCCATGTACTTGGCATTTAGAAATTATGAAATCCATTTGAGTTCTCCACCAAAATATATGTTCTCGATATGAACGTCTAGTTATTTCGCGATTATGTACTTCCATTCGGTTTTTTAATTTTGATCAAGCTAAGAATGTCGTCTGAACTTCTTTTGTACCCATTGCAAATCGTAGAGACTCCATAATTTGAGGTATAAAATGACCTTTACCTAAGGGTAAGCTCGATCATAATCGCGAAATTCACACAACTTAGATATCGTGCTTTTTCTTACGACAAATTTTTTTCCACGAAAGAGGTGGAAGATGATCTCGTAACAACTGCATTTGAGTTGAGTGATTGTAGTAGGGAGTTGGAGAGACTACACCTTACACGATTAAAAATCCATTATGAAATAGAACAGTTACAAGGTTTAATTCCTATATATTGTATTCATTAGCGCTTTTTTTTTTATCTCAAACTTTTGTTGAATGAAATAATTTTAACAAATATTTGAAATTAGACCGTGGCTAGTTTTTAAAATGCCTAGGTTTCGCAATTATTGGTTGAGAAGAAATTGGAGCTAGCAGAGATTGGTAAATGTCTTGTCGTAGGGAACGAGGATTGCAGACGAGCCACTGAGAAGTTCATTATGGCTCGAGATAAGTATAACAACTTAACTAGGAGAAGAATTGATCATGTTCCAAATGATGAAGGACCTAGTCGTTCACAATGAATAATCTTTGGGGGACTTCATATATACCTAGAATCTGTCTTTCATCTTTCTTCGTACGCGGAATTCGATTAGCGAATGGTAGTATAAATAGAGGCTGTAGTTGTGCTTTGAAGACAGTTTTGGCATTTGTGAATTAAATTTTGGGAATTCTCCATTTATTCTATCTCGACGGTATCCTTTTGGCATTGACATCTGATAGCTTCTTGTGTTCTTGCGCTTATCATATATTCCGCTGCATCACACCGTAAGCCACAAACTCCTCAAACAATACATTAAGTACTTTAATTTGAATGAAGTTATATATATATATATATATATATATATATATATACTGCATTTTTTTTTTAAATTGTATCTTTTGAATTTAGAATTAATTTGGTTCATGTAGTCAACATTGACTTAATTACTAGTTCATGTATTCAAACTTACTTTCAAGATTCTCCATTATTTGATTAGATTAATGCTGTATTTTTGTACCTATAAATACCCCATGTACTTGGCATTTAGAAATTATGAAATCCATTTGAGTTCTCCACCAAAATATATGTTCTCGATATGAACGTCTAGTTATTTCGCGATTATGTACTTCCATTCGGTTTTTTAATTTTGATCAAGCGAAGAATGTCGTCTGAACTTCTTTTGTACCCATTGCAAACCGTAGAGACTCCATAATTGGAGGTATAAAATGACCTTTACCTAAGGGTAAGCTCGATCATAATCGCGAAATTCACACAACTTAGATATCGTGCATTTTCTTACGACAATTTTTTTTCCACCAAAGAGGTGGTGGATGATCTCGTAACAACTGCATTTGAGTTGAGTGATTGCAGTAGGGAGTTGGAGAGACTACACCTTACACGATTAAAAATCCATTATGAAATAGAACAGTTACAAGGTTTAATTCCTATATATTGTATTCATTAGCGTTTTTTTTTTTTTTTTTATCTCAAACTCTTGTTGAATGAAATAATTTTAACAAATATTTTAAATGAGACCGTGGCTAGTTTTTAAAATGCCTAGGTTTCGCAATTATTGGTTGAGAAGAAATTGGAGCTAGCAAAGATTGGTAAATGTCTTGTCGTAGGGAACGAGGATTGAAGACGAGCCACTGAGAAGTTCATTATGGCTCGAGATAAGTATAACAACTTAACTAGGAGAGGAATTGATCATGTTCCAAATGATGAAGGACCTAGTCGTTCACAATGAATAATCTTTGGGGGACTTCATATATACCTAGAATCTGCCTTTCATCTTTCTTCGTACGCGGAATTCGATTAGCGAATGGTAGTATAAATAGAGGCTGTAGTTGTGCTTTGAAGACAGTTTTGGCATTTGTGATTTAAATTATTGGAATTCTCCATTTATTCTATCTCGACGGTATCCTCTTGGCATTGACATCTGATAACTTCTTGTGATCTTGCGCTTATCATATATTCCGCTGCATCACACCGTAAGCCACAAACTCCTCAAACAATACATTAAGTACTTTAATTTGAATGAAGTTATATATATATATATATATATATATATATATACTGCATTTTTTTTTAAATTGTATCTTTTGAATTTAGAATTAATTTGGTTCATGTAGTCAACATTGACTTAATTACTAGTTCATGTATTCAAACTGACTTTCAAGATTCTCCATTATTTGATTAGATTAATGCTGTATTTTTGTACCTATAAATACCCCATGTACTTGGGATTTAGAAATTATGAAATCCATTTGAGTTCTCCACCAAAATATATGTTCTCGATATGAACGTCTAGTTATTTCGCGATTATGTACTTCCATTCGGTTTTTTAATTTTGATCAAGCTAAGAATGTCGTCTGAACTTCTGTTGGTCCTGAAAGGAGTATATAACAAGTGTATGGGGGGGGGGAATACACTTGTATGCAAATCTTTTCAACTTATGATCAAACTAGAGCTCAGCAAGGTTGTCTTGGACAACTCTGCTGAAGATGATAAACTCTTCTAAGATAATCAAACTACTAAGTACTATTGAGTACTTAGTTGAATAACTATCTAGGGGAGTTATATGTGCGGAATAGTGGTTGGCCCTTTAAGTTTAGACTCCGTAAGTTTCTGAAATCACTTTGTCAATCCAATACAGTCCAGTTTAGTTTCAGGGAACTTGTCTAATACAGTTTTGCACAGTCTTTGAATATGTATCTTTTGAAAGATCAGTTTTGTGTGCAGTGTTGAATGAATGTAAGTACTTTGTAAGGCAAATCAACACAAGAGTTTATAGTGGTTCAGAGACTCAAGCTCCTACATCCACTTTCCCTGATTTAACAGGATAATTCCTTCACTCTTGGAATTAACTTGTTTTATAGTGCCAAGTAGCACTTGATCAATAACACCACTCCTTGGTGAATTGATCCCTAGGATGTCTAGAGTCCTAGTACCCTCTTCTCAACTCAGAACTGAACTGTTCTTCTCTCAACAGTCAGCTCCTACCACTTCTACTACTACAACCTTCTCTCTTTCTCACTTGAAAGGGGTAAGAATTGAAGTAAGGTTCCAACTAATGAGATATCCTTTACAATGAAGATCAGTGTATAAGGATTATGATATCTCTCTAAGCTTTGTATGGATATACAGTAAGTTCAGCTTAGAAGAAGTGTATGAAGACTAAGATAGTCTCTTTGAAAACTTTGAGAGCACTTTGACTTGTAGGATAGTTGGATATTCTTGTCAAGGTTGAGGTGCTTCAAATGGTCTTCACACTTCTGTATTTATAGACAAAATAGAGGATTTGCCCGTTGGAGAGGCAGCCCCAAATTGCTATAAATGTCTTCCTTGAGTTCTTCAAACTGGAAGACAGATTCTTGATAGTGACATGTCCTCATTTGGGTAATAAACGGCTTGTAAAACTTTGTCTTCTTTCTGCAGCACTTTTCCCACTGTTTGACTTCTTGTTAGGACTTGGACATGGCTTCTGAAGATTGATCCAATGATAGGACAACATTCCTTATCAAATGGACAACTCTCCTTATCACTATCAGCAGATTTGCTTATCAGCAAGGTTGGTTTGCTCATCTTCAGATGACTTGGCTCTTTCCCTTTCTTTCACTTCAAGTTGATCTTAGCATGTTTCAATGAGGTTCTTTAGGGTATGGTTGTCTCTAGCTCTTCAGCATGGTTGACCTTCAAACATTAGAATCTTTGTTCTGGTTCAAACTTGCTGAGACAACTCTTCTGGGACAACTCTCCTGATCAGCATATTTGGTCTTTTAGCTTCAGAGTTGATGTTTTTCACAGAGTTAACCTCTCTGGACAACTCTCTTGATCAGAGCATTTGACTAGTCTTGTCCTTTTGAGCTTTGCAATCTTGTTCTTGCATAGAAATAACTCTTCTGGACAACTCTCCTGATCAGAGCATGTGGTTTTCAATGGAGTATGCTTGTCCTTAGTGTTTGTTCTAGATTTTGAGCCTTGAGGGGACTTTATCTTGATCATTTTTAAAGCATAGGTTCCCCCTCACATTGTGCTTCTAGTCATCTAAGAGCTGCCTAACATATCAGCTTCTCATCTAGCTTAATACTATGTGTTCTATCATTTTTAGAACACAATTATATTGACTTAGGCATGTCTCAAGGGGTTTTGGTATTTAATCAAAACATATATCATTTTATTCCCAACAATTTCCCCTTTTTTGATGATGCCAAAACCTACACATTCTATGCAAAAGTGACTTGTCTACACCTATTACATATATCCTCAGAACACATGACTAAGGTCAATATTCCTGAAAAGACAATGTGTTAGTGTATTCACTGTTTTTGTTGTAAGTAGGTTTCAAAGATAGGCATAGAGAGATTTCAACAATGTATCTTGATTCAAAAGTGTTCAACTATCATTCATATAAAAATCATTACAGGCATGTTGATAGTTGAAGGTAACTTATCAGAGCATGAATTCAAGATAGCATTACAAGATTTCATTACTACTAAATACCAAACATGGGATCTAAGGTATCAGAGCTAATACAAAATATTCCAGATATCAAAGTAGAACATCAATTCTTGTATCAGAGCAATCTAAAACATATTGGAGCAAACAGCATATCAATGCATATCACATCAGCAGGTGTTGGGAATAAAATGATTTTGATTTAGATACCAAAACCCCTGATTGATGATGTTCAGATTAGTTGAGATAAGCTCAAGTCTAGTTCAGGCAAGTTGGCTCAGTACACTTGAATTTGTAGATTGCTTAAGTGAAAAATCTCAGAAATGTTGTGAGATTTTAGTGTTCAGGATAGTTGTCCAAAGCTGGAATGTTAGGCAGCTTGATAAGTCTATAGGACAAAGTTGCTGAACTTTCAAGACAGACTGATCAAGTGGACAACTTAGCTGAAGAGATCAAGAGCAGTAAAGCAATGCTCATAAATGCAAATGATCAAGACAGTTGAAGTACAAAGGATCAAAAGCATTGAATGTCAAAGCCCAAAAGACACATTCAATGAAGCATTTATTGCCAATCATGCCTGAACCAAGCATTAAAGACTTAGAGCATTAAAGAATGAAACATTGAATGAATGTTGGAACATTCTAAACTGCAGCAAGAATGTTCAGGGAGCTTGTCCCATCTGACCGTTGATTGAGTGTAGACTTTGCCACAAATCAACCTTGGAAAATGTGCATATTTGGAATCTGACACAAGTCTTCTCAGCCGCATTTTTCAGAAGTCAACACATTCATTCAAGCAACCATTGAAGACCCCTTTTACACAGTGGATAAAAGGATGCCAAACTTCATAGCCATTTCAATGGTGCTGCAAATAGACATATTTGAATTGCTATCCCTCCAACGGTTAGCTGCTGAAATTTGTCTATAAATACAGAAGTGATCAAGGGATTCAAACATCCAACAACAAGCTATCAAACTATCATCAAGCTTTCAAAGGAAACCAAGTTGTTCTCTAGAATCCCAAGTTTCCTGAATCACTTCATCTAGCTAAGCCAATCTTTATAAAATATCCAAAGCTTAGCATTGAGATATCCTAAACCTTTACACTGTTCTTATTGTAAAGTATATCTCTATTAGTTGGAACCAAACCTCAAACCCTTATCTCATTTAGTGAAGAGAGAGTTTGTTGTAGAAGTGAGGAGTTAAGGACTGTTATTGTGAAACACAGCCTTAACTCAGAGAGATTGAGCACTAGGACTCAGGTTATTCTAGGGATCAAAACACTAAGAGAGTGTTGTTGATCAGTGCACCTTGGCACTATAAAACAAGCTAATTCCATTGTGAAGGAATTATCCTGTTCAATCAGGGAAAGTGGATGTAGGAGCTTAAGTCTCTGAACCACTATAAACTTGTGTGCCATCTACTTACTGCATTCTTTATTGCACTTACATTCAAACATTTTTTAAAGAAACAAAACTCAGTAAGTGAGAAAATCTGATTTGGACAAAGTCCCTGATAACCTGTATCTTTTCAGAAATTAACTTGGAGTATTTCTTTAAGTCAAAGGCCAACCACATTCCGCACTTAGCAACTCTTTTAGATATTTAGCCAACTGATCACTCAATAGTAATCAGTAGGACAAGTATCTATCAAAGTTCACACTCAGGCCAGTTGTGAGACAACTTGCCTGATAGACCAGTTTGTCAAAAAGAAAAAGAATTTGCATACACAAGTGCATTCCCCCCCCCCCCATACACTTGTGTTATACTCCACCAAGGACCAACAACAGGTTTGTCCAAACTTCAGCATATTTGACCATATAGCAAAAATATCTTCAGATAAGATAGTTTTCTATCCAGAAAGAGTCAGAAGACTTAGCCATTCTTAGAGATCATCCTCAGGAGGTGGGTTCATCCCATATTGTGCCCACACTCTCTTCTTGAGTTCCATGGCTTCCTTATTGGTTCCTTTGGGTCCAAGGGTCATTTTGTTCAGTTTCAGAATTTCTGTGAACTCCCTTAGGATCCTTGCTTGGTCAATCCATCCATCAAGCTTTGGAGGCATGTAGATGATAGGCTTGGGAGCATTGAGCTCAATTCTTGCAATATCAGCAGCTGCAAGTAGTTGTTGATACAACTCTCTATAGTATTCTATCATGAACTCAGCAAAGGCAGAGTTGGCATCTCCTCCATTCCATCTGTCAATGACATAATAGTCATAGACAAACTCCCTTTTTGCCTCTTCCCATGTATCATTAAGATGAATTGGCACCCATTTATCCAAGTGTGGATATTTGGTGTCCATTGGGACTAGAAGCTGAGGCTTCATCTTGCTATAGGTTGCTCTCCTTCTTCTTGGTTTCTGAAAATTAGCTCTCCTCTTGTCTCTTTCTCTTTGTGCTTCATCTAACAAGTCCATTTTCTCTTGGGCCCTCATCATGGCCAGTTTCTGTTGTGTTTCAGGGTCTTTGCCATACCCTTCATGAAATAGTTTTGATGGATCATGAACTAGGACAGTTGTCTTCTTCTTAGGTTCAGGTCCAAATCCTTCAGCAAATAGTTCTTCAATATCTTCAGTGGACTTGGAATCTTCAGTAACTTTGACTAGTTCAGTAGACTTTTCCTTCTCAGCAACTTTGGGCGCTTCAGCAGCTTTGGCTTTCTTTGATGTAGGCTCATCCTCATCAATTCTGAATTCAGGTGGAAGATCAAGACTGTTGGGAAAGTCAGTAAATGTTTCAGCTTGTCTTTTCTTTCCTTTTGCCCTCTTGATCTTTCCTCTAGTTTGGACACCTTCAGCATCTTTGTCCAAACCAGACACCTCACCACCTGGTCTCTGCTGTAGCCTCATTCTTTCTTCTTGGGCTGAGGTCATTGAATTCTTCAATGCAAGTGCTAGTTGCTCTTCTTCATCCAATTCTTCTAAGTTTAGCACTGCAGGCTCTTTTCCTTTTGCTTCAGCAGCTTTGTCTTTACCCTTGTCTGAGCTTCCAATCACCAAGGCACCTTTTTCTCTAGCTCTTTCCCTTTCCCCCTTTTTGGCAGCATCAAAACACTGAGGTTTTAGCTCACTCATTGTTGTGGCCATTAGGTATTGGGCCTGGTTCAGGGACTTCATCTCTTCCAACAAATATACATTTTCATCATGTATATTTTGCATCCTATCACTGCTCAAGCTAAGAAAAGCTAGAACAGGCTTCATCTTTTGTTGAACAACCTCCTCCAAGGTTGCTTTCAGGGATGCATCAAGTTGGGCTTTAAGGAGCTCAGTGAGGTTGGCTACTGCACCTCCAGCAATGTTGTCCAATACCTCTTGGGAAAATTTTTCAGAGGCTGCTTTCACCATTGCTAGCCTTTGTTCTTCAACTCTTCTCTTTTGCAATGCAGTCTTATTTCCAAGAGCTTGCTTGACAGTTAGCCTGAGAGCCTTGACATTCGCATTGTGATTATCTCTCAGCAGCTCTTGTTCCTTCTTGACCTCCTCTGAGATGGCTTCCATGGTGGATTTGGCTTTTTGTACTTCAGTGGAAATGGTTTGGAGACCAGTTTCCACACCACTGATCCTTGCTTCCAGAGTGGGTAGCACAATATCCTCAGAGCCAGTGAGCCTCATTTCTACAGATGCTAGAGTCCTTCCTTGCTCATTCAATGTTCCTGAAGTTTCAGCATGAGCAGATTGGACTTGATGAGCCAAGGAGTCCAACTTCTCTGATTGCATTCCAAGCAGTGCTTGAGCTGAGCCTGTATCTACTTGGATAGGTGCATCTGTTAAGAACTCATCTGCAAAAATTTGGTCAAGGGAAATACCTGCAATATTAGACAAGTCAAACAGGTTAGGGAATAAACACTCAACACCCTCAATTTCTTTTGTATAAGACTCTGATACATCAGCAGCCTTCTTCTCATTTTCAACTCTTTCTTTTCTCCCTTCTTCAATAATTTCCTTACTTAAAGAAACAGGCCTCCTCTCATCAAGGGATTCCTGAAGTTCAGATTTGACTTCAAGAATAGCCTGCCCTTCCTCACTTATATCACCCTCATTTGGTGGTACACTCACTATTCTAGTGATCACCACATCTCTCTCATCTACTACTCCCTCTGATTTTTCCACTAACTTCTCCTTTTCAACTCCTTCTCCTAAACCTGCAGCATCTCCACCTTCATCAAGGTTCAAAGATGGCAGTTGTGGGGAGATCACAGTGCTTATTTCAACAGCCACTGAGTCATCCTGAATGATTAAGGGCTGGTCAGGGTCCAACTCTTCTGACACTGAATAGGCCTTAATCAAACCAGCCTCTAGCATAGGAACCTCAACATCTTTAGGCTGTGCCTTGGGTTCAGAAGAACCTTCATTGGCAGATGTGTCTTTGGTTGTGTTACCACCCTTGGTCAACACCTCTGAAGATACAGAGTCTTTCCTATGATAGGTTCTAGGAGGGTTTGGAAGTCTATCTGCTATAGAAGACTTGGGTTGAGAAGGTTCAGGGAGGTTGGCTTGAGGGGTTTCAGGAGGGTTGGGGTTAGAAGGGTTTGAGGGATCATCAGGGGATTCATCATCATGTGAGCTACTGTCAGGGTGTTTGATTCCCTTAGCTTTTCTTTCTTTCTCCTCAATGATCTTCTCAGCTACCAACTTTGCAAAAACTTCCTCATCAGTGAGGAATCTTGTTTTCATCACACCAGCAAAGTGTAGCAATCTGCTTTCCTCTACTTGCCACCAGTTTGCACCCTTATCTTGGATAACTTGTGATATCTCCATCAAGGTTTTTTCTTTCACATCCACAAGCATCCTCAAGTCATGAAACATCTTCTGAATTCTTGGAAATTCAGCAAGTTGTGGATACAAACTGTCCACAGTGGCCTTAGCTCCACCTCTGAGCATACTTTCATAAGTATACTCCTCCTCATTCTCATTTGATGGAGAACTTTGGGCTATAGGGGAGTGGGCTGTGGTTTCTCTAATTGCAGCTTCAGGTAAGTTGAATTCAGGAGGGTTGGCTTCAGAAAGATTAGGCTCAAATGAAGGTACTTCAGTTGCTTTAGAGAGCAATGAATCTGAAGGGGATTTGCTTAGGGGAGTTGACTCATTGAGTGCATGTTCTAAGAGTTTTGAATAGTTGAGCATGGATGAGTCAAGGGGATATAGGAGTCTTGTCTCATCTACTGCTAAATCTGCAAGCACATCAATGCCACTTCTTTGCACACTTCCTTCAGGAGAGTATCTCTTAGAGAGATCTACAGGGGTGATGGGTTGGTTGGAAGGGGTAACATGGGTTTCAGGGGAGTTGGGCTCAGGGTTCTGGGTTTCAGGGGGGTTGGCCTCTTTAGGTTGACCTTCAGGGACTTTGGATTCTGGAGTTCCAGATCCAAATGAGTTAGTCCTTGACTTGGATTTGGTCCTACTTTCAGCTCTGCTTTCTCTTAGGGTCAATTGAAGAGACCTTTCTTCCTGCAGCTCCAACACCTTTTCAGTAGGTGTGGCCCTTCTCTTGCTGGCCCTACTGCTTCCACTGCCTTCACCATCCTTCTCAGGGACAACTTCCCTGATTCTCTTATCACCCTTGTGCTTTTGCCTTGTCTCATTGTATTTCAGCCTCAACTCTTCTGAGTGGTCAGAAGGCACACTTACTCCCTCTTATGCCACTTCATCAACTTCAGCAGATGCTCCTGAGGCTTCTCTTGAAGATAATTGAGACATTTTCCTTGTTTTGACAGCCCTGACCTTGGTTCTTTTCTTCAGCTTAGGTTTTTCTTCAACCTGTTCTTCAGCAGGTTTGGCCAGAAGCATTCTCCTTTGCTCAGTTTTCTTGCTGAGCTTCCTGAACAGTATCTTTTGGGCTGGGAGGGGCTTTGCAAATGTTTGCATTTGAGAGTAGTGGGAAAATCTTTCAATCAGCAAGCTTGCCCTGGTGCAATACTTGAGTTTCCCTTCTAGCACAACCTTGTTGTGAGATTTCACTTTGAATTTAGCATTTTCCTTCATCATCTCAGACATAATGAAGGTCCTTCAATCAAACTTGATGCCCTTGTCACTAGCATCAATAATAGCAGCCATAATTCTGATTCTTGGATGGCTGACCTGCTCCAGGCTTCCAGTGTTGCTCAAGAGACTCTTAGCAACTACCTCAAAGAGGTTGAGAAATTTTGGTTTGAGAGTCTTCTTGTTCTGTGTTGAGGAGATGGGGCCTGGAACCAATAGCCATTCTTGAGCTATTTCATCTTCATGCCCAGTACCATAAACTTCTGGATTCCTTCCCTCATAAGGCAATCCAAAAGCTCCTTCAAGATCTTCTGAAGAGAATTTCACTCTATGAAATTTCTCTTCTTCCTCTCCCTCTGCAACATATGACAATCTAGTGGAAACTTCACCATCTGCAGATTCACCTCTCCACTTGAGAAAGGCAAAGAATTCAGCCATGTAACTTTCCAAGCATGAGCTTGGTCTTTCCTCCATGAACTTTTGCAAACCAGCTCTTCTCAGCCATCTTAGAGTTGGTGTAATCTCAGGGTCTTCACTCTCAAAGGATACTATGGGCTCAAAATGAAGATTATTTTTGTTGCTCAAGTATCCAAAATCAAGGTCTAGAGCCTTGTTAGAGAAATCAATAATCATCTCTGGTCTAACCTTGGGAGCCATTGAGAGTTACAGAGAAAAGTTTGAGGAAGATTGAGAAGGTTTGAAGAAAATTTGAGTTAGGGTTTCGAATACTTGGGGAAGAAGTGTTTGTGCGGGATCTTAAGACTTGTGAATATTCTAAAAAGAATGTTTGTCAATGAGTTGGTGAGGTCTTGATGCAATTCAAAGGTGAACAAAAATGGAAATCCAAAATGAACGTCTAGGATTGATTTCAGAGGAGTTGGCCAGTTTTGATCCAATGGTCAAAAACCAATGCAACAGTGAAAAACTGTTTTGTTCAAAAACGTGGGTGGTTTTTAATGTTTGTTTAAGGCTGGGGGAGTTTTCGAGGTAGATCATGTCCCAAAAAGTTTAATGCAAACAAGAGTTAAATCTTGGCATTTAATGCATGGAAAGTGACCTTTTGGGTGGGAGACAAATTAAATCCCAGAAAGGTGAAAACTGTATTTTCAATGGGACAGATTTCGAAATAGACAATGATCACCTAAAATAGGTGCTTATCAGACCAAGATTTGGTTTGATAGCCAAGACAACTTATCTGACCCTACATGGACAAGTGTCCTGAAGAGCTGAGGACAAGTGTCCTGAAGAAGTAAGGTCAACTTCTCTGAATTTCAGTAGACTTGACCAAGTCTGCTGAAGTTTGAACTTAGTTCCCCCTTAATGAATGAACTCCTTTGGACTCATTTGTCCAAGTTCCGTGGATCAAGAAGACCCAACTCTGCTGATAATTCCAGAAACCTTGCTTCTGCAAGTGGTTTTGTTAATATATCAGCTTTTTGATGATCTGTGTGGATCTTCACCAACTTAATATCCTTCTTCTCCACATGATCTCTAATGAAGTGATGCTTGATGTCCACATGTTTGCATCTTGTGTGCAATACAGGATTCTGTGATATGGCAATGGCACTGTTATTGTCACAGAATATTGGCACTTCAGTAGAGTTGACTTTGTAGTCCTTGAGTTGTTGTCTTAGCCAAAGAATTTGAGCACAACAACTTCCAGCAGCAACATATTCAACTTCAGTGGTAGAGGTAGCCACTGTGTTTTGCTTCTTGGAAAACCAAGATATGAGTTTGTTGCCTAGGAATTGACAAGTTCTTGAAGTGGATTTTCTGTCAATTCTGCATCCTCCATAGTCAGCATCTGAATAGCCAGTTAGCTCAATGTTGTCATCAGCAGGGTACCAAAGGCCTAGATTCTCAGTGCCTTTGAGATGCCTCAAGATCCTCTTTGCAGCTTCAAGCTGGCTTTTCTTAGGGTTTGCTTGAAACCTTGCACAAACACCTACTGCAAAGGTGATGTCAGGTCTGCTGGCAGTGAGATAGAGGAGTGATCCAATTATTCCTCTATACTCAGTGGAGTTGGTTGGAACACCACTTTCATCAGGATCCATCTTCCAATTTGTGTTCATTGGGATCCTTACTGGCTTGCTTGATGTACACCCAAACTTCTTGATCATTTCTCTGGTGTACTTGGCTTGGTTGATGAAGATTCCTTCTTTTGATTGCTTGACTTGTAGACCCAAAAAAAAGTTCATCAACCCCATCATGGACATCTCAAACTTGCTTTGCATAAGCTTGGAGAACTTCTCACAAAGCTTCTCATTAGGGGATCCAAAAATTATGTCATCTACATAAATTTGGACAAGTAAGATGTCTTCTCCTTCAGAGATTCTGAAGAGTGTTCTGTCCACAGTTCCCTTGGTGAATCCATGATCCAAGAGGAATTGTGATAGTGTGTCATACCAAGCCCTAGGGGCTTGCTTGAGTCCATATAGAGCTTTCTTCAGTCTGTAAACTTGGTTTCCAACCTCAAAACCTGGTGGTTGCTCCACATAGACTTCTTCTTTCAAGACTCCATTCAGAAAGGCACTCTTGACATCCATTTGGTATACTTTGAACCTCTTGTGGGCTGCATAGGCTAGGAAGTGCCTTATTGCTTCTAGCCTTGCCACAGGTGCAAAGGTCTCATCATAGTCAATGCCTTCATGCTGGCAGTAACCTTTTGCCACTAGTCTTGCTTTGTTTCTGACAATCACATCATTCTCATTCTTTTTGTTCTTGAACACCCACTTAGTTCCAATAACATCTTGATGTGAAGGTCTATCAACCAGCTCCCATACTTCATTTCTGGTGAATTGGTTGAGCTCTTCCTGCATTGCTGTGATCCAATTGGCATCCTGAAGTGCTTCATCAATGTCTTTTGGTTCCTGTTCTGACAAGAAACAACAGAACATAGCACTTTCACCATGAAATCTTCTGGTTTTGACTCATATACTTGGGTCACCAAGTATCAGGTCAGTAGGATGGTCATACAACCAAGTCCTTCTCTTCATGATCCCTTCAGTAGAGTTGTCCTCTACTGAGGTTGAATCACCAGTGTTATAGAATTCAGGATAATTGAGTGCAGGATCTAAATCAGGATCATAATCAGGGGTGTTGTCCTCAATGTCAAGGACATTGGGATTTTCAACATTTTGAGTTTCCCCTTGATTATTTGACCCATTAACTACCTCAGCAGGAGCTGCTTCTTCATTGGTAGTTGTTACCTGAATGTGAACTGGGATTGGCTCATTCAGTTCATCATTTCCATCAGTGGGGTTTGTCTCAAGAAGGTTGCCTTCAGGATTGTTGTCCAATGTGAAATTTTCAGGTAGGTTGGCTTGGACAACATCTATGAATTCAGTGTCTTTGTCTTTTAGGCTCAATCTGGTTATCCTCTGTGTGATTTCTTCAGGTTCCAAAATATCATTCCTGATCTCAAAGATGGATTCATCAAACACAACATGAGGTGTTTCTTCCACTATAAGGGTTTTCTTGTTGTAGACTCTGAAAGCTTTACTGATTTGAGAGTATCCAAGGAATACTCCCTCATCAGCTTTGCTATCAAAGGCTTTCAACTGTTCTTTCCCATTATTGTGAATGAAACATTTACAACCAAATATATGAAAGTATGACACTTTAGGCATTCTTCCTTTCCAGAGTTCATAGGGGGTTTTGCCTTGCCCCTTAGTAATCAAACATCTATTTTGAGTATGGCATGCAGTGCTTATAGCTTCAGCCCAAAACCTCTTAGGTAAGTTTGAGTCAGCAATTAAGGTTCTAGCAGCTTCTTTTAAAGTTCTGTTCCTTCTTTCTGCAACTCCATTTTGCTGAGGAGTTCTAGCTGCTGAGGTTTCATGAGCTATCCCATTAGATGTGCAATATTCTTTGATGTATGAATTTATGAACTCAGTGCCTTTATCAGATCTTATCTTGATAATGCTAAGGCTTTTCTCATTTGACAGTCTCTTAAGGAGTTCAGGTAGTTTGACTTGTGTTTCCTTCTTATTAAGGAGAAATACTACCCATGTGAACCTAGAGAAGTCATCTACTACAACCAATGTGTATTTTCTACCATTTATGCTTGAAGGGGTGATTGGTCCAAAGAGATCCATGTGTAGAAGTTCAAGTACCCTTTCAGTAGAGATGACTGGTTTTCCTTTGAATGAGGCTTTAATCTGTTTTCCTTCTTGACATGGTTTACACACATGTTCCTTAATGAAAACCTCATTAGGAAGTCCTTTAACTAATGCATTTCTAGCAAGTTTGTTCATTGATTTGAAGTTCAGGTGGTTTAGCCTCTTGTGCCATAACCAACTTTGTTCACTAGTACTCTTAGCAATGAAACATGCAGCATCAGTAGACTTGTCCCAGTCTGCAAAATACACATTTCCTTTCCTAGTCCCAGTCAATAGAGTTTGTTGAGTTTTATCCTTGATTAAACATTTTCCACTTGAGAACTCAACATTGAAATTTTTATCACAGAATTGACTGATACTTAGGAGATTATATTTGAGACCAGCTACATAAGATACATTGGTCACTTTGATGTTACCAATCATCAAAGTACCATAACCTTTAGTTGTTGCTTGTGAGTTGTCTCCAAAGGTGACATTTGGGCCTTCTTTTTCAATAAAATCAGTGAGGAGTTCCTTGTTTCCAGTCATGTGCCTTGAGCATCCACTGTCAAGGTACCATGCTGTCTTTTTGTTCATGCTCCTCTTTTTGTGGCCCATTGGTACCTACAATTAGATAGGTTTAGGTACCCTTTGAGTTTTGGGTCCTGAGAGGTTAGCTGTACCTTTAGGAACCCAAACTTGCCTAATTACCCTGATTGATTCAAGGTGGCTAAGTTGTTTTCCTTGTGCATCAACATACACTGTCTTTCCCTTAAATGCCTTGGGGAAAGTATGTGTGAATGTGTTAACTCTGTAAGTTTCAGGGGAGTTGTCAATTCTCCTGAACTTATGAGCTCTTTGTGCAGCTTGATGAAATCTTTGAGGAAAGGCATTTTTATGACCATTACCCTTTGGCATGAAGGGTTTTGGTTGTCTCATTTTATTCCGCCTTTGAGGATAGTTGTCCTTAGGTCTATCCAGCTGAGGCTTTCTCAGATGAGTTGGCCTAGGCTGACCAACATTCCTCTTGTATTCAGGAGCCTTGACCTTTTCTAAGGATTTAGGCCTAGTCTCCTGAAACACTTGAGTAGGCATTTCAGTTAATTTGCCCTTTCCTTTATTCAGTGGCTGAGTTATTTCATTTTCAGCTTGTTGTGCCACTGATTTAACAAAGATTTTCTTAGTGTTACTTGTAGAGGCAACACTAAGACAAGGTGAAGATTCAAATGGATCAAAACCCAATCCACTTCTTTGAGCCATAGGTCTTTGATAACTCTGAATTTCCTCTATTGCTCTAGAGGATTTGTTCAAAGCAGACATCTTTAATTTCAGGCTCTCTTCACTTGATTTAAGAATATCATATTCATGTGAGAGGTTTTCAAACTTGGCATTTAGAATTTTCAGTTCAAAATCTTTTCTCTTCTGAGAGAGGAGTTGATCATCAATCTCTCTTTGTTGGTCAACTATCCTGAGATTTGCTTCCTTAAGCTCTCTCAAGACTTGTTGATACAACTCAGTAGATTTGACATCAACAGCTACCTCAGAGTTTTTGGTAAGTTCAATAGCCAATCTTTCATTTTCTCTCACACAGTTATCATGAAATTCTTGTAATCTAGTGAAATCTTCCATCAATTTCCCAAAGGAAAGTTTCAAGTTGACTTCACTAGTGTTCTGTGATAGAAATGATGGTGAGCTAGAGGTGGAGGATACCTCATCATCCTCAAGAGCCATGTTGCACACATCATCATCATCATCACTGTTTGAGAACAGTCCATCAGAAGAGTTGAAGCTTTCAGCACTATCAGATTCTTCACCAGCCATCATGGCTTTTCTATTGGTGAACTTTCTGTCTCTTTTAGCTTGTCTTTCTCTTCTTTCTTTAGAGCTCAGTTCAGGGAAGTCATACTGGAAGTGCCCTTTCTTCTTGCAATTGTAGCATAGGTCTTCATCATCATCCTTCTTGGATTCATCTCTTCCTTTTGATGATGAGGGGTCAGCTCTACTGGACCTTCTCCTATCAGAGTACTTGTCCTCTGATCTTTTCTCTTCAGGCTTTTTGTCCTTGGCCTGATCTTCAGGGGAGTTGTATCTTCTCCTGAATTTGTTGTCTTGGTAGAATTTCTTGTATCTACCAAACCTTGTGTTCAGCTTGTCAAACCTTCTAGCCATCAAGGCTAGTTCTTCCTTCATTTCAGTCTTTGAGACTGACTTTAATGATCTGGGAGTGGGTTGCATTTCAGGTTCAGCAACTTTGGCTTTGAATGCCACTCCCTTAGTAGGATTTGAAGGTTCCTCAACAGGCTTTCTTCTATTGAGGTCAAACTCATAGGCTTTGAGTTCTGAGAAGATTTGATGCATGGGCATGGAAGAGAGATCTTTGGTATTCTGCATCATCACAGCATAGACATCCCACTTTTGAGTTAGGCTTCTCAAGATCTTCAATCCAACTTCTCTCCTGGAGTAAACCTTGCCCAAGGAGTTGATTTCATTCATCACATCAGTGAATCTACCAGCAAATTTGTCAATGGATTCTTCAGCCTCCATTGAGAATTGTTCAAACTTTTGCACAGCAACTTGGAGCTTGTTCTCCTTGATCTTTTCTGTGCTTTCACACATCTCAGCAAGAGTATCCCAAATTTCTTTGGCGGTGGTGCAGTGGTAGACTCTTCCCATGACTGCATCTGGAATTGTTTGATAGAGGGTGTTCATGGCAAGATAATTTAGATTATCTTTCCTCTTTTCATCAGCAGTGAAGTCATCCTCATCCTTGAGAATCAGTTCCCTTACATCTGCTCTTTGCTCATCTGTCACCCTGGGGTTAGTTTGGGTAAACACAAAAGGTCCTCTTGTGATTACTCTTAACATGTTAGTGTGAAGAGATGCAAGATGAGCCCTCATTCTAATTTTCCAGAAATCATAATTGTCTATTGAGAACATGGGCAATTTATGATGTGAAATGTGATTGACTGGATTTGTGGCCATGTTATCCAATCCTTGAACAGCAGGTGGAGGAACAACATTGTTGTTGGCCATATTTCAAGAATATACAGTCAGTCAACAGATTATAGATTTCAGAAAGAGATCAGTTCAGTGACCACACAACTATGTGAATTTTGAAAATCAAGATGGATTTTCAGAAGCAGTGGTCTTTGAACCCCTGCTCTGATACCACTTGTTGGTCCTGAAAGGAGTATATAACAAGTGTATGGGGGAGGGGGGGGAATACACTTGTATGCAAATCTTTTCAACTTATGATCAAACCAGAGCTCAGCAAGGTTGTCTTGGACAACTCTGCTGAAGATGATAAACTCTTCTAAGATAATCAAACTACTAAGTACTATTGAGTACTTAGTTGAATAACTATCTAGGGGAGTTATAGGTGCGGAATAGTGGTTGGCCCTTTAAGTTTAGACTCCTTAAGTTTCTGAAATCACTTTGTCAATCCAATACAGTCCAGTTTAGTTTCAGGGAACTTGTCCAATACAGTTTTGCCCAGTCTTTGAATATGTATCTTTTGAAAGATCAGTTTTGTGTGCAGTGTTGAATGAATGTAAGTACTTTGTAAGGCAAATCAACACAAGAGTTTATAGTGGTTCAGAGACTCAAGCTCCTACATCCAATTTCCCTGATTTAACAGGATAATTCCTTCACTCTTGGAATTAACTTGTTTTATAGTGCCAAGGTGCACTTGATCAATAACACCACTCCTTGGTGAATTGATCCCTAGGATGTCTAGAGTCCTAGTACCCTCTTCTCAACTCAGAACTGAACTGTTCTTCTCTCAACAGTCAGCTCCTACCACTTCTACTACTACAACCTTCTCACTTTCTCACTTGAAAGGGGTAAGAATTGAAGTAAGGTTCCAACTAATGAGATATCCTTTACAATGAAGATCAGTGTATAAGGATTAGGATATCTCTCTAAGCTTTGTATGGATATACAGTAAGTTCAGCTTAGAAGAAGTGTATGAAGACTAAGATAGTCTCTTTGAAAACTTTGAGAGCACTTTGACTTGTAGGATAGTTGGATATTCTTGTCAAGGTTGAGGTCCTTCAAATGGTCTTCACACTTCTGTATTTATAGACAAAATGGAGGATTTGCCCGTTGGAGAGGCAGCCCCAAATTGCTATAAATGTCTTCCTTGAGTTCTTCAAACTGGAAGATAGATTCTTGATAGTGACATGTCCTCATTTGGGTAATAAACGGCTTGTAAGACTTTGTCTTCTTTCTGCAGCACTTTTCCCAATGTTTGACTTCTTGTTAGGACTTGGACATGGCTTCTGAAGATTGATCCAATGATAGGACAACATTCCTTATCAAATGGACAACTCTCCTTATCACTATTAGCATATTTGCTTATCAGCAAGGTTGGCTTGCTCATCTTCAGATGACTTGGCTCTTTCCCTTTCTTTCACTTCAAGTTGATCTTAGCATGTTTCAATGAGGTTCTTTAGGGTATGGTTGTCTCTAGCTCTTCAGCATGGTTGACCTTCAAACATTAGAATCTTTGTTCTGGTTCAAACTTGCTGAGACAACTCTTCTGGGACAACTCTCTTGATCAGCATATTTGGTCTTTTAGCTTCAGAGTTGATGTTTTTCACAGAGTTAACCTCTCTGGACAACTCTCCTGATCAGAGCATTTGATTAGTCTTGTCCTTTTGAGCTTTGCAATCTTGTTCTTGCATAGAAATAACTCTTCTGGACAACTCTCCTGATCAGAGCATGTGGTTTTCAATGGAGTATGCTTGTCCTTAGTGTTTGTTCCAGATTTTGAGCCTTGAGGGGACTTTATTTTGATCATTTTTAAAGCATAGGTTCCCACTCACATTGTTCTTCTAGTCATCTAAGAGCTGCCTAACATATCAGCTTCTCATCTAGCTTAATACTATGTGTTCTATCATTTTTAGAACACAATTATATTGACTTAGGCATGTCTCAGGGAGTTTTGGTATTTAATCAAAACATATATCATTTTATTCCCAACAACTTCTTTTGTACCCATTGCAAACCGTAGAGACTCCATAATTGGAGGTATAAAATGACCTTTACCTAAGGGTAAGCTCGATCATAATCGCGAAATTCACACAACTTAGATATCGTGTATTTTCTTACGACAATTTTTTTTCCACCAAAGAGGTGGAGGATGATCTCGTAACAACTGCATTTGAGTTGAGTGATTGCAGTATGGAGTTGGAGAGACTACACCTTACACGATTAAAAATCCAATATGAAATAGAACATTTACAAGGTTTAATTCCTATATATTGTATTCATTAGCGTTTTTTTTTTTTTTAACAAATATTTGAAATGAGGTCGTGGCTAGTTTTTAAAATTCCTGGGTTTCGCAATTATTGGTTGAGAAGAAATTGGAGCTAACAGAGATTGGTAAATGTCTTGTCGTAGGGAACGAGGATTGCAGACGAGCTACTGAGAAGTTCATTATAGCTCGAGATAAGTATAACAACTTAACTCGGAGAGGATCTGATCATGTTCCAAATGATGAAGGACCTATTCGTTCACAGTGAATAATCTTTGGGGGACTTCATATATACCTAGAATCTGCCTTTAATCTTTCTTCGTACGCGGAATTCATTTAGCGAATGGTAGTATAAATAGAGGTTGCAGTTGTGCTTTGAAGACAATTTTGGCATTTGTGAATTAAACTTTGAGAATTCTCCGTTTATTTTATCTCGACGATATCCTTTTGGCATCGACGTCTGATAACTTCTTATGTTCTTGCTCTCATCATATATTCTGCTGCATCACACCATAAGCCACAAACTCCTCAAACAATACATTAAATATTTTAATTTGAATGCAGTTATATATATATATATTGGTTTTTTTTTAAATTGTATCTTTTAATCTAGTATTAATTTGGTTCATGTAGTCAATATTGACTTAATTACTAGTTCATGTATTCAAACTTACTTTCAAGATTCTCCATTATTAGATTAGATTAATGCTGTATTTTTGTAACTATAAACACCCCTTGTACTTGGCATTTAGAAATTATGAAATCCATTTGAGTTCTCCACCAAAATATATGTTCTCGATATGAACGTCTAGTTATTTCGCGATTATGTACTTCCATTCGGTTTTTTAAATTTTGATCAAGCTAAGAGTGTCGTCTGAACTTCTTTTGTACCCAATGCAAATCGTAGAGACTCCACAATTGGAGGTATAAAATGACCTTTACCTAAGGGTAAGCTCGATCATAATCGCGAAATTCACACAACTTAGATATCGTGCATTTTCTTACGACAAATTTTTTTCCAAGAAAGAGGTGGAGGATGATCTCGTATCAACTGCATTTGAGCTGAGTGATTGCAGTAGGGAGTTGGAGAGACTACACCTTACACGATTAAAAATCCAGCATGAAATAGAATAGTTACAAGGTTTAATTCCTATATTTTGTATTCATTAGTGTTTTTTTTTTTTTTATCTCAAACTCTTGTTGAATGAAATAATTTTAACAAATATTTGAAATGAGGTCGTGGCTAGTTTTTAAAATGCCTGGGTTTCGCAATTATTGGTTGAGAAGAAATTGGAGCTAGCAGAGATTGGTAAATGTCTTGTCGTAGGGAACGAGGATTGCAGACGAGCCACTGAGAAGTTCATTATAGCTGAAGATAAGTATAACTACTTAACTCGGAGAGGATCTGATCATGTTTCAAATTATGAAGGACCTAGTCGTTCACAATGAGTAATCTTTGGGGGACTTCATATATACCTAGAATCTTTCTTTAATCTTTCTTCGTACGCGGAATTCGATTAACGAATGGTAGTATAAATAGAGGTTGTAGTTGTGTTTTGAAGACAGTTTTAGCATTTGTGAATTAAACTTTGGGAATTCTCTGTTTATTCTATCTCGACGGTATCCTTTTGGCATCGACATCTGATAGCTTCTTGTGTTCTTGGTCCTATAATATATTCCACTGCATCACACCGTAAGCCACAAACACCTCAAACAATACATTAAATACTTTAATTTGAATACAATTATATATATATATTGGATTTTTTTTTTAATTGTATCTTTTGAATCTAGAATTAATTTGGTTCATGTAGTCAAC
The DNA here is from genome assembly GCA_963675135.1 of Galeopsis tetrahit. Taxonomy (NCBI): domain Eukaryota; kingdom Viridiplantae; phylum Streptophyta; class Magnoliopsida; order Lamiales; family Lamiaceae; genus Galeopsis; species Galeopsis tetrahit. Next base: position 64,393,026 of record OY776120.1, on the reverse strand, counting down.
ATTGACTTAATTACTAGTTCATGTATTCAAATTGACTTTCAAGATTCTCCATTATTTGATTAGATTAATGCAGTATTTTTGTACCTATAAATACCCCATGTACTTGGCATTTAGAAATTATGAACTCCATTTGAGTTCTCCACCAAAATATATGTCTCAGTTGGACCATGAACCGGTGGCCTGTCCGGTTTGGTCATCGGTTCGATTATGAAAACACTGATATATATGTCATAATCGAAGTGAGCTCCCTCGAGATTGAATCTGCCCAAACCCTCTTGTCCACCGAATCTCGCGATACATGGATGTTGAGGATATCTATGACAATATATGTATACTCCATTACAAAAGATATATCAAAGTGCCAACAATCATCAAAATAATAATCACCCACAATCCCAACTAGAGTAGTAGCCCAAAGGGTCGGGATTCCAATCTTCTCAGGAGTTTTATAGCCCAGCTAATTGCCATTCCAAAATTTAACCCTGGAGTTATAACCCAAGACCCAACAGGACCCTCGTCAAGGCGCCAAAGATGTCTCTGGATACTAGGCCAAATCAAAGAAACCCTACCAAATTTCATAGGTCGGCCTAGGGAGGTGATGTAGCAATTATGCAATAGAGAAATGTCCTTGGGCTAACTTGATGAGATTAATTTGGTGGACACATTTGAGTGACTAGGAAACTCAAACACGTTAAATTACACATAAGCTGAGATGGAGATTTTCCTAGAAGAATGAAGGCACTTATAACCTTATGAGTAGAACTATATAAAAAAAATACATTTAGAGTTGCGAAGTTGTAATTTTGACATATTATATGGTCTTAGAAATGGAAGCAAGCATATCCAAGTAAACAATAATCTAGAAATTTGTGGTACAATTTTCATAGGGAGATATGTGATTGAGAAGATGAGATGGAAGAATATTGATGAGGTGAACAACAGTAGTAGAAGCAAGCCACTAAAATGATATTGAAAGATGTGAACGAGCTAGCATAGCAAGACCAAGCTTAGCAATATATTGATGTTTGCGCTCACCAAACTGTTATGTGGGTGGGTGTATGGACATGACAATCGGACAAAAATACCATGTTGTTTGAGAATCTTTGCAACAAGTATAAAGTCTCTACCCATATCATTCTAAACAACTATAATTTTAACCTAAATTGCCACCCGACAATATTCATGAATTGAACAATAATGTGAACCACTTCTGATTTGGCAGCTAAAGGGAATATTCAAACAAATGGAGTATAATAATTTATTATTGTAAAATAATATTTGTAGCCCTCCACTAAAGTAAACAAAGTTGGGCCATATACATCTATATTCAATAATTCAAGAGTAGATGAAGTACAGTGAACATTAGACGTTTTTTTTCTTTTTCTGATGCATTATTCGCATCTTCCATTCATTACATAAACCGAAATTAGATGTCTTGCAAGGAATGTTCAACTTTTGCATCACACATAAGAGAGTATCACCCGGGTGGCCTATCCTACAATGCCATAACTTGCACTTGTTTTGAGAATATTAAAATGAGAAACTGAAACAACATGACTAGTTGCATTATTACATGAAAAATTAGAGTTAGATGTCGATAAGTCCTTATTGCGGTTGAATTTGTCAAATTCCAAAACATAGAGCGCATTGTTAAGCACTCATTTCAAGAGTATCTTGTGAGACCTCAGATTCTTAATAAAACAACAATCTAACATAAAATTCAATTATTGCATCATTGTCCTTATTGAGATATACTTATGAGATTTTTCGTGATCGCAGAAACATGAAGAACATTGTTCATGATAAAGTGCTTGGGGAATACAGATAACATTCCCCACACTGAGAGATGGAGTACCTTGATATGGATATTAAATGAGGATATTTGCAAGTTGTGATGTCATATGTTGAGTGCCCCCATTGTCCATATACCAATTCTGATACGCCATGTAAGGAGAAAAGTTGGAATTAACACCAGAGGTTGAAGCAGTATGACCAATTTGCCCATTGAACGGAGGAAAGGTGTGTAAAGAAACATGAGTTTGAAATAGATTGTTAGATGAGGAGTCACAGGAGCCAAAGAAGAAGCACAAGACTAGTTACCTTTAAGACCGTGAAAGGAGGAATCAAACCTCCTAAAGCACTTCAAAGCCACATGATTTGTTTTACCACATAATTGACACACTACCCTGTTCTTAGGATAGAATCTTTCCTTGCCTTTGAGCTTGCCAAAATTATTATCTTGATTGTCCTTTGAAATAACATTAATCGATGAATTTATAGAACACGAGAAATCTGATGAGATTGTGAGTTGTGATCGAGGAGTCTCATCTCATACTTTAGTGACAGAGACTGAACTTCAGTTAAAGCATATATGTTGGTCCTGAAAGGAGTATATAACAAGTGTATGGGGGGGGAATACACTTGTATGCAAATCTTTTTCAAACTTTGATCAAAACAGACTTCAGCAAGGTTGTCCTGGACAACTCTGCTGGTATGATTAACTCTTTATAGATAATCAAACTACTAAGTATTATTGAGTACTTAGTTGAATAACTATCTAGGGGAGTTATAAGTGCGGAATTAGTGGTTGTCCCTTTAGTTTAAACTCCTTTTAATTCTGAAATCACCTTAACAGTTTATCCAGTTCAGGGAACTTGTCCAAATCTTGTTTTGCACAGTTTAGGATATGTATCTTTCAAAGTCCAATTTGTGCAGTGTTGAATGTATATAAATGCTTGAAAGTAAATCAACACAAGAGTTTATAGTGGTTCAGAGACTCAAGCTCCTACATCCACTTTCCATGATTTAACAGGATAATTCCTTCTCTCTTGGAATTAACTTGTTTTATAGTGCCAAGGTGCACTTAATCAACCACACCACTCCTTGGTGCCTTGATCCCTAGGATGTCTAGAGTCCTAGTACCCTTTCTCAACTCAGAACTGAATTGTTCTTCTCTCAACAGTTAGTTCCTTCCACTTCTACTACTCTAACCTTCTAACTTTCTCTCTTGAAAGGTATAAGGGTTGAAGTAAGGTTCTAACTAATGAGATATCCTTTACAATGAGGTTCAGTGTATAAGGATAGGATATCTCTCTAAGCTTTGTATGGATATACAATGGTGTTCAGCTTAGAATGAAGTGTTTGAAGACTAAGAAAGTCTTTTGAGGACTTTGAAGCTTCAGAATAGTTGTATAATTGGATGTTGTTGAGATACTTCAAATGGTCTTCACACTTCTGTATTTATAGACATATTTGAGGATTTACCCGTTGGAGAGGCAACCTCAAATGTCTATAAATGTCTTCCTTGATCTCTTCAAACTGGAAGACAGATTCTTCATAGTGACATGTCCTTAATTTGGGAAATAAACGGCTGTAACAACTTTGTCTTCATTCTGCAGTACTCTTCCCAATGTCTGACTTCAAGATTCACTTGGTCAAACATGGACATCTCTTCTTATCAATGATCCTGAGATAAGGACAACATTCCTTATCAATATGACATTTCTGCTTATCCATTTCAGCTGATTCTGCTTTTCAGCAGTGTTGGCATGCTCTATTCAGATGACTTGGCTCTTTCTCTTTCCATGTCTTCTTTGTGTAGTTCTTTGAGCATATATGTCTTGGATAAGTAGTTTTGACCTCTTCAGCATAGTTGGCCTTGAACTTCAAAGCTTTGTTCTAGTTCAATTGTGCTGAGACAATATTGCTGGACAACTCTTCTGAACTTGACATTTCTTGCAGTAGACTTGATCTTCAAGATCTATTCTACTTAGTTGATCTTCAGATATGTTGTTCCATATTATGCTGACTTTGATCAGCATACTTTTCCTTCAGCAGACTTGGGGTCAATCCAAAACTGAGCCTTGAGGGGACTTGGACAAAAATAAACTTCTAAGCATGTGTTCCCCCTCAACTAGTGCATTTATTGATCTAAGAGCTGCCTAACACATCAGCTTCTCTACTTGTCTTAGTCTACATGTTCCAACAGTCTTGAAACATGTTCATTCATATTGACTTATCTACTTGGAATGTCTCAAGGGGGTTTTGGTATCATAATCAAAACTCATTTTATTCCCAACAATTTTCCCCTTTTTGATGATACCAAAACCTATACAATCTATGCAAAGGTGACTTGATTACACTTATTACATTTGTCCTTCAGTGGAGGTAACTGAGGTCAAGTACCCTGAAAGAGAATGTGTTAGTGTATTTTCTGGTTTTAATTGCATAGAGGTTGATAAGTCATACAAGTTAGGATTCAGTAATGTTGATTCAAAATGTGTTCAACTATCATTCATTTAAAGATCATTACAAGCATGTTGATAGTTGAACAAACATATCAGAGCATGAAACATTACATCAGAGCATAAACTAAATAAGGTACATGATCAGAGCAATACTTAACAAGATATATTATCAGAGCATTAATCCTTAAGTATCATAGCAAAATGGCACATATCAGCAGACTTGAGCATTTTCAGCATAGATGATCAAATCAGCAAATCAGCAACCAAGATATTCATTTCAGCACAGAAAGGGTCAAGAGGACTTAGCCAATTCAGAGGCTATCTTCAGGAGGTGGCACCATCCCATATTGTGCCCATACTCTCTTCTTCAATTCCATAGCCTCTTGATTTGTGCCCTTTGGTCCTAGCACCATTCTGTTCAATTTCAGGATCTCAAAGAACTCCTGAAAGATTTTGGATTGATCAATGAAGCCTTCCTTCTTGGGAGGCATGAAGATGATAGGTTTGGGAGTTGTGAGTTCAAGTCTTGCAATGTCAGCAGCTGCAAGCAATTGTTGATACAATTCTCTGTAATATTCAATCATGAACTCAGTGAAGGTGGATTTGACATCCTTTCCATTCCACCTGTCAATGACATAGTAGTCACAGACAAACTCCCTTTTGGCCTCTTCCCAAGAGTCATTCAGCTGTTTTGGCACCCATTTATCCAACTGTGGATATTTGGTGTCCATGGGGATCAGTATCTGAGGCTTCAGTTTGTTGTAGGTTGCTCTTCTTCTTCTGGGCTTCTGAAAGTCAGCCCTTCTCTTGTCTCTTGCTCTGTTAGCTTCTTCCATCAGATCCATCTTTTCTTGGGCTCTCATCATAGCCAGCTTCTGTTGTGTTTCAGGGTCTTTGCCATATCCTTCTTGAAACAGCTTTGATGGATCATTGATCAGCACTGTTGTCTTCTTCTTTGGTTGAGGTCCAAATCCTTCTTCATATAGAACTTTAATGTTCTCAGCTGCTTTGGGACATTCAGTGGACTTAGTCTCAGCAGACTTGTCAGTTTCAGAAGACTTTGCTTTCTCAGCAGTCTTGGTCACTTCAGCAGTTTTGACCTTTTCAGCTTTCTTGGCCTTCTTGGAGGTAGGCTCTTCTTTTTCAATCCTGAATTCAGGTAGTAAATCAAGACTGTTAGGAAAGTCTGTAAAAGTTTCAGCTTTCCTTTTGTTTCCTTTAGCCTTCTTAATTTGGCCTCTTGTCTGAATTCCTTTAGTGGACTTGTCTAGTCCTGAAGCTTCTCCTCCTGGCCTCTGCTGAAGCCTTGCTCTTTCTTCTTGTGCTGATGCCATTGAATTCTTCAATGTTATGGCCAATTGTTCTTCTTCATCAAGCTCCTCTAAATTCAGTGTTGCTTGCTTCTTACCCTTGTCCTCAGCAGCCTTGTCTTTGCCCTTGTCTGAACCACCAATTATCAAGGCACCTTTGGCCCTTGCTCTTTCTCTTTCCCCCTTTTTGGCAGCATCAAAACATTGAGGTTTGAGCTCACTCATAGTAGTTGCCATCAAGGATTGGGCTTGGTTCAGGGACTTCATCTCTTCCAACAAATATACATTCTCATCACGTATATTCTGCATCCTGTCACTGCTCAAGCTAAGAAAAGCTAGAACAGGCTTCATTTTCTGCTCAACAACTTCTTCCATAGTTGTTCTGAGGGATGCATCAAGTTGTGCATTTAGGAACTCAGTAAGGTTTGCCACAGCACTCTCAGCAATGTTGGCCATTACTTCTTGGGAAAACTTTTCTGAGGCAGCCTTCACCATTGCTAGCCTCATCTCTTCAGCTCTTTTCTTCTGAATGGCCATTTTCTTTCCAAGTGCCTGCTTGACAATTAGTCTAAGAGCTTTGACATTGTTGTTGTGATTGTCTCTGAGTAACTTCTGCTCTTTCTTGACTTCTTTGGAAATTGATTCCATGCTTGTCTTTGCTTTCTGAACTTCAGCAGAGATGGTCTGCAACTTTGACTCTACTCCACTGATTATGGCTTCAATTGTGGGCAACACCACATCCTGTGAGCTTGTAAGTCTCATCTCTACTGAAGCCAATGTTCTACCTTGCTCATCCAAGGTGCCTGAAGTTTCAGCATAGGCAGTTTGGACTTGATGAGCCAAGGAGTCCAGTTTTGCTGAATGTTCACCAAGAATTGCTTGGGCTGAACTGGAATCCACCTAAATATGTGCATCAGTGAGTAGGTCATCTGCAAAGATTTGATCAAATGAAATACCTGCAAGATCAGACAAGTCAAATGATTCAAGATTTTGGAGTGATTGTGCAATTGTAGTAGGTGTTGCTGCTCCACTTATACGTGTATTACGTATAATGGATACTGATTGGAGGCCTTCTATGGGATATATTGAGAAAAGAAGGCAATAAAGGATGTATTTAGGAATAAGAAAATGGTGTACAAGCCCTTCAAAAATATTATCAAGGCAAGATGGGACAAACAACTTCGACGAGACATACATTCCGTAGCTTATCTTCTGAACCCTACTTTTGCATATGACAAGGAAAACATGTGCAAAAAGAAAGAAATAATGGACTGTTTTATTGAGATGGTCACAACCTTGATTATTGACAAAAATATTCAAAGAAAGTGTACTGATGAAGTGAGTATTTTTCAAGATAGGTTAGGAAGCTTTGGTCGATCACTTGCTTTGGAATCATCAAAGACTATGCAGCCCGGTATATGTTTCTACTTTAGTTTACATATTAATTATCATTTTGACTAGTTCTCTTCTACGATTATACCTTACTAGTTTATTGCTTTATTCTCTAATAGATGAATGGTGGAAATTATTTGGATGTGGTGCTCCAAACTTGCAAAATTTGGCCATGAACATCTTGAGTCAAACTTCTTCTTCCTTGGGATGTGAAAGGAATTAGAGTGTGTTTGAAGGTATTAATAAATTTGAGCATCCAAGACTCAATGATCTTGTGTTTATCCATTACAACTTACATTTGCAAGAAGGTATTAATTCTTTCAAATTAATTTATTGCTATAATATATTCTTGCAACTTATAATTAATTCTTGCAACTTATGTTTTACCTTTGTCATATTAAGGTTTGATCAAAAAAGGATTTGTTATGATCCTATTGACTATGAAAGCATAAATAAAACTAAATTTTGGGTTGTGGAAGAAGAAGAATAAAACCACCCACCTATTATAGATGTTGATGAATTAAATAACATGTTTTATGGTGAGGATGGCATTCCAATAATTTCTCCTGATGAAGATCTATTTGAATATTTTTAATACATGAATTCATTTAAATTATTTATTAATCTTTCTTTTTAAATCCACTTATTTTTTTTATTGATATGGATAAAATTGAAAAAGAAGTGCATACTTTTGAAGAGATCGAGGAATGTGATGAAGAACACATAGTGGCAAGAATGGTTGAACGAGATGATGAGATATAATTATTATAATTAAGTTATCAAACTTGTTTTATATTGTTGTTTTGCTTATTTTACATTTGTAATATTTAATATTTTAATTTGAGACTTATGAAATATGAATTATGGATTGGACTATGATGAATGATGGGATATTTTATTTTAATATTTGTCATTTTTTGACTCTAAAGTGTTTATTTAATATGATTTTTATAAGTGCATATATTTTTTTAATGACACATAGATAATATTGAAAAAAAATATATATAAGAAATATTTTATCAGTTGGACCATGAACCGGTGGCCTGTCCGGTTTGGTCATCGGTTCGATTATGAAAACACTGATATATATGTCATAATCGAAGTGAGCTCCCTCGAGATTGAATCTGCCCAAACCCTCTTGTCCACCGAATCTCGCGATACATGGATGTTGAGGATATCTATGACAATATATGTATACTCCATTACAAAAGATATATCAAAGTGCCAACAATCATCAAAATAATAATCACCCACAATCCCAACTAGAGTAGTAGCCCAAAGGGTCGGGATTCCAATCTTCTCAGGAGTTTTATAGCCCAGCTAATTGCCATTCCAAAATTTAACCCTGGAGTTATAACCCACGACCCAACAGGACCCTCGTCAAGGCGCCAAAGATGTCTCTGGATACTAGGCCAAATCAAAGAAACCCTACCAAATTTCATAGGTCGGCCTAGGGGAGTGATGTAGCAATTATGCAATAGAGAAATGTCCTTGGGCTAACTTGATGAGATTAATTTGGTGGACACATTTGAGTGACTAGGAAACTCAAACACGTTAAATTACACATAAGCTGAGATGGAGATTTTCCTAGAAGAATGAAGGCACTTATAACCTTATGAGTAGAACTATATAAAAAAAATACATTTAGAGTTGCGAAGTTGTACATTTAGAGTTGCGAAGTTGTAATTTTGACATATTATATGGTCTTAGAAATGGAAGCAAGCATATCCAAGTAAACAATAATCTAGAAATTTGTGGTACAATTTTCATAGGGAGATATGTGATTGAGAAGATGAGATGGAAGAATATTGATGAGGTGAACAACAGTAGTAGAAGCAAGCCACTAAAATGATATTGAAAGATGTGAACGAGCTAGCATAGCAAGACCAAGCTTAGCAATATATTGATGTTTGCGCTCACCAAACTGTTATGTGGGTGGGTGTATGGACATGACAATCGGACAAAAATACCATGTTGTTTGAGAATCTTTGCAACAAGTATAAGGTCTCTACCCATATCATTCTAAACAACTATAATTTTAACCTAAATTACCACCCCACAATATTCATGAATTGAACAATAATGTGAACCACTTCTGATTTGGCAGCTAAAGGGAATATTCAAACAAATGGAGTATAATAATTTATTATTGTAAAATAATATTTGTAGCCCTCCACTAAAGTAAACAAAGTTGGGCCATATACATCTATATTCAATAATTCAAGAGTAGATGAAGTACAGTGAACATTAGACGTTTTTTTCTTTTTCTGATGCATTATTCGCATCTTCCATTCATTACATAAACCGAAATTAGATGTCTTGCAAGGAATGTTCAACTTTTGCATCACACATAAGAGAGTATCACCCGGGTGGCCTATCCTACAATGCCATAACTTGCACTTGTTTTGAGAATATTAAAATGAGAAACTGAAACAACATGACTAGTTGCATTATTACATGAAAAATTAGAGTTAGATGTCGATAAGTCCTTATTGCGGTTGAATTTGTCAAATTCCAAAACATATAGCGCATTGTTAAGCACTCATTTCAAGAGTATCTTGTGAGACCTCAGATTCTTAATAAAACAACAATCTAACATAAAATTCAATTATTGCATCATTGTCCTTATTGAGATATACTTATGAGATTTTTCGTGATCGCAGAAACATGAAGAACATTGTTCATGATAAAGTGCTTAGGGAATACAGATAACATTCCCCACACTGAGAGATGGAGTACCTTGATATGGATATTAAATGAGGATATTTGCAAGTTGTGATGTCATATGTTGAGTGCCCCCATTGTCCATATACCAATTCTGATACGCCATGTGAGGAGAAAAGTTGGAATTAACACCAGAGGTTGAAGCAGTATGATCAATTTGCCCATTGAACGGAGGAAAGGTGTGTAAAGAAACATGAGTTTGAAATAGATTGTCAGATGAGGAGTCACAGGAGCCAAAGAAGAAGCACAAGACTAGTTACCTTTAAGACCATGAAAGGAGGAATCAAACCTCCTAAAGCACTTCAAAGCCACATGATTTGTTTTACCACATAATTGACACACTACCCTGTTCTTAGGATAGAATCTTTCCTTGCCTTTGAGCTTGCAAAAATTATTATCTTGATTGTCCTTTGAAATAACATTAATCGATGAATTTATAGAACACGAGAAATCTGATGAGATTGTGAGTTGTGATCGAGGAGTCTCATCTCATACGTTAGTGACACTACAACAAAATGCACTTTTTGTAACGAAAAAATTGGTTACAAAAAGTCATTTTTTGGTTACAAAAACCTTTTGTAACGAAACATTTCGTTACAAAAGTTGGTCTTGCAAAGCTCGTCGCAAAAAGTTCTTGTAACGAAAAAAAATTCAATTTCGTTACCAATACAATTGTAACGACACTTTTTTCAGTTACAAAAACCATAGCAATTGTAACAAAAGTTTGGTTACAAAATGTTGCAAGTTTTATTCAAAAAATCAATTTTGTTACAAATAAATTTGTAGTCGTATATTTGATGCTAATATATTTGATTAGTTACTAATATATTATTACAATTACTAGCTCATTTCATTCTAAAAATAAATAATAAATACAAATAAATTATATATATATGAGAAATCATAAAGCAAATGTCATATTGCAATATTTTTTATTGAAGAAAATATCAATTCTCTAAATACACTCAATCAAAAATGCAATGTTACACATACAAATAAACACCAAAAAAAAAAAAAAACCAATGTCGCACAAAATCGCTCCATGGTTTCCTTCTTCGGGACTTTTGACATTATCCTTTGTTATGATTTCCCTCTTCAGACCAACACCACCAAATTGAAGAGTTGTTGAGTTCCTTTTTTTTTCTCCTTTGCAAAAACAAAACATTATGCTTGTCATCCACTGAGCTCGATAGAAACTTGTAAGTCTTTTTAACTGGTTCGGCAACTAGACATCCAAATATCTTTGTGATGAAATAAATAGATATATCTGCCATCATGTAAAGTGTATAAACTCCTTGGAACTTGTAACGATGAAGTTAACATGGAATTGTACACACAATTTGACTTAACCAAGTCTTTAGCATTTAATACAGTAAGGAACGATATAAAATGAAAACCATTATGATTCTAGATATTTAAGCAATAAGGGACTGTGAACTATGTGACTTATTCGATGTTCAATGAGTTGCAAATGGGTGAGCGTATACCTTGCAGTTATTGTTGAGTATCCAAACTTTCCCAAGCTCCATTTTCATCATGTGCACAACATCCTGAACCTACATTGTCACTAGATCGATCAATCATTAATAAACAAAAAATGTTCATCAAAAGATAAAAACACTCCGTACCTTTTTTTATTGCTGAAGAGGATCACCATCTTCCACCAAAATAACACACTTTGTTTCTATTGCATCTATTACCATTTTGTTACATTAAAGGGTATATATGTTACTTATAACCTGCAAGTTCAATGAAATTAAACACTATTTTTAAAGAAGGAAAAAAAAGTTCAAGCATAGGATATGTAGCAATGAAATAAGGCATATTTTTCCGTTCTCAACTTCCACAATAGCTAATGACGAAGAGCCTCAAAAGCGTTTATCCGGGTCACCAATGTCACCTAATCCCCATTTTATTTGTTGTTATTCTCATAGCAGTAAATCAATCTCTTATTCCAATAACCCATGTTCCTCTGTTTCCTTTAAAAAAAAACATATTCCTGCACCAAAGTACTCTTTAGCTAGAGACTAGAGCAATTCCAGAAATTGTAAGAGGAAATTTTTGTCATTATATTAGTGCACATTAATTCAACTATTTTTTATTCAACTGATATCTTGAATTTCACCATGCGTACCAAACGTCAGTCAAACATTCATGAATGGTCTAAACAGATACCTATCAAATGTTAACGGAGGTTTACTTATCGTGCCACCAAACGGGCCTTAGAGGACCTAATATCTTATATCTATATGCCATTATTCGTTCATTAAAATGAGACTCATATTAATTATTAAAGTAGAACAGTGCACATAAAATTGAATAAAGTATTACAAGTAATTATAATTGTAACCTCATTTTACATTGTCCTAGTGCTTTTCATTTACTAAGAAACAGTATTCTCTGTTCCCTCTGACCATACAATTTATTCATCTATATAAAAGCATATATACTCTGCCTTAATTATAAAAATCCCTTTATCTTCTTTCTTTCTTTCTAGAAAAAAGCTCACAGCCATGGTGAAATCTGAGCTTGATTTTTTCAGCATGGACAAGGAATCTAAGTCCCCCATTCAACACCGTAGAAGCTTTCGCGGTTCGAATTTCACTTTTCGTAAAATCAAGGATAAATCACATTCCAATATTATTTAAGTGAGTATGCACACACATACCAGAGGACTAAACTATGGGATCTCACTCAGCCAAAGAGACCGATTGTGACAAACACAATAAATCAAATCTTTATATAATGGATGAAAAAGCAAAGCAGACCATGATTTTAGCTTATAAATCTTCACATTACGTGTAATCATTTAGGACTTAAAAGAAGTAGGAAACATGTTCCTTCTCATAACTCATGCCTTTACAATTCAGCTTCCTTCTTTTCTAATCCATAACAATTCCTTACCAAAGTAATTAATTGTTTTTCATGTTTCTAATCATGACCAAAATCACACCATGAAAGTAAAATCAATAAAATACAGTGGTAAGAATTGAACATTGTAGTGAGGCTTCACACCAAAGTCACACAAAATTGAAACTGTGAACGAGTCGGAGACTAAACATCGTTAATTCCATATATTGAATCAGACAATTCTGATTACCAAAAATCAGAATAAATATGAATTCCAGCCAAACCGATAAACTGTGAACATTACCCACATGAAATCCAAATACAAACTTGGCAAGCAACTTTGATCAGAGAATTCAAACATTCGATTCAAACTTTAGAAAAAATAAATCAACAATAATGAAGAACCAATAGATTAATTGCTAAATTCAAACAAGTATAAAGTCAAAGTAGAGCAAAATAGTAACCAATAAAATCCAAACTCGTCAATTAAAAATCGAGAACTGTTTATTCAAATCAAAATCGCATTCAGATTAGTGTACCTGGAAATGAAAATCAGTATTCCTCAATCACACTCAAAATTTCACACTAATTGTTCCTTATTCAGCGTCCAAAGTCAAGCCCTCTACGAACTGGTCCTTAGACTCAAATTCAAGGGAGCATCGAAAGAGAGACGTAAACACAACTCGAACTCAAAGAGTGCTAATGCTAACGCGTCTCGACGATGAAGAGTGACGCACTGCTCCTATGCCTGCGCTTGAGTCTATGAAAACTTCCGCGTGGGGACTGTGATAGAAGGGGTGAAAGGCAGAGGATGGGGACGCCGACAGTATACAGTGGATGGGGATGACGGCGGCCGTATGTTTAAGAATTAGGAATTTAGGGCTTATCGTAGCTGCGTTAGTAGAGGTTTCTAGGGTAGGAAATAAGAATTAAAAATTTAAGATTTCCTCTCTTAGATTTCCCGCGTTTTTAAGTAATTTGCGTGTGTTTTGAATATATATATAAAATTTTCATAAAAGGAATAAAAATAATTCTAAGATTTTATATATGCCCATTTAATTTAATCAATCTATTTGTAACCAACATTTTACTATTTGTAACAACAATTACTTAGTGTTATTTAAAATAAGATTTTTTGTAACAAAAATAAAATTTTGTTACAATAAATTATCTTTTTGTAACCATTTTATTGTTGGTTACAAATAATTTTTTTACGAAAAATGCATTTTGTTGTAGTGTGACAGAGACTGAACTTCAGTTAAAGCATATATGTTGGTCCTGAAAGGAGTATATAACAAGTGTATGAGGGGGGGAATACACTTGTATGCAAATCTTTTTCAAACTTTGATCAAAACAGACTTCAGCAAGGTTGTCCTGGACAACTCTGCTGGTATGATTAACTCTTTATAGATAATCAAACTACTAAGTATTATTGAGTACTTAGTTGAATAACTATCTAAGGGAGTTATATGTGCGGAATTAGTGGTTGGCCCTTTAGTTTAAACTCCTTTTAATTCTGAAATCACCTTAACAGTTTATCCAGTTCAGGGAACTTGTCCAAATCTTGTTTTGCACAGTTTAGGATATGTATCTTTGAAAGTCCAATTTGTGCAGTGTTGAATGTATATAAATGCTTGAAAGTAAATCAACACAAGAGTTTATAGTGGTTTAGAGACTCAAGCTCCTACATCCACTTTCCATGATTTAACAGGATAATTTCTTCTCTCTTGGAATTAACTTGTTTTATAGTGCCAAGGTGCACTTAATCAACCACACCACTCCTTGGTGCCTTGATCCCTAGGATGTCTAGAGTCCTAGTACCCTTTCTCAACTCAGAACTGAATTGTTCTTCTCTCAACAGTTAGTTCCTTCCACTTCTACTACTCTAACCTTCTAACTTTCTCTCTTGAAAGGTATAAGGGTTGAAGTAAGGTTCTAACTAATGAGATATCCTTTACAATGAGGTTCAGTGTATAAGGATAGGATATCTCTCTAAGCTTTGTATGGATATACAATGGTGTTCAGCTTAGAATGAAGTGTTTGAAGACTAAGAAAGTCTTTTGAGGACTTTGAAGCTTCAGAATAGTTGTATAGTTGGATGTTGTTGAGATACTTCAAATGGTCTTCACACTTCTGTATTTATAGACATATTTGAGGATTTACCCATTGGAGAGGCAACCTCAAATGTCTATAAATGTCATCCTTGATCTCTTCAAACTGGAAGACAGATTCTTCATAGTGACATGTCCTTAATTTGGGAAATAAACGGCTGTAACAACTTTGTCTTCATTCTGCAGTACTCTTCCCAATGTCTGACTTCAAGATTCACTTGGTCAAACATGGACATCTCTTCTTATCAATGATCCTGAGATAAGGACAACATTCCTTATCAATATGACATTTCTGCTTATCCATTTCAGCAGATTCTGCTTATCAGCAGTGTTGGCATGCTCTATTCAGATGACTTGGCTCTTTCTCTTTCCATGTCTTCTTTGTGTAGTTCTTTGAGCATATATGTCTTGGATAAGTAGATTTGACCTCTTCAGCATAGTTGGCCTTGAACTTCAAAGCTTTGTTCTAGTTCAATTGTGCTGAGACAATATTGCTGGACAACTCTTCTGAACTTGACATTTCTTGCAGTAGACTTGATCTTCAAGATCTATTCTACTTAGTTGATCTTCAGATATGTTGTTCCATACTATGCTGACTTTGATCAGCATACTTTTCCTTCAGCAGACTTGGGGTCAATCCAAAACTGAGCCTTGAGGGAACTTGGACAAAAATAAACTTCTAAGCATGTGTTCCCCCTCAACTAGTGCATTTATTGATCTAAGAGCTGCCTAACACATCAGCTTCTCTACTTGTCTTAGCCTACATGTTCCAACAGTCTTGAAACATGTTCATTCATATTGACTTATCTACTTGGAATGTCTCAAGAGGGTTTTGGTATCATAATCAAAACTCATTTTATTCCCAACAATTTTCCCCTTTTTGATGATGCCAAAACCTATACAATCTATGCAAAGGTGACTTGATTACACTTATTACATTTGTCCTTCAGTGGAGGTGACTGAGGTCAAGTTCCCTGAAAGAGAATGTGTTAGTGTATTTTCTGGTTTTAATTGCATAGAGGTTGATAAGTCAGACAAGTTAGGATTCAGTAATGTTGATTCAAAATGTGTTCAACTATCATTCATTGAAAGATCATTACAAGCATGTTGATAGTTGAACAAACATATCAGAGCATGAAACATTACATCAGAGCATAAACTAAATAAGGTACATGATCAGAGCAATACTTAACAAGATATATTATCAGAGCATTAATCCTTAAGTATCATAGCAAAATGGCACATATCAGCAGACTTGAGCATTTTCAGCATAGATGATCAAATCAGCAAATCAGCAACCAAGATATTCATTTCAGCACAGAAAGGGTCAAGAGGACTTAGCCAATTCAGAGGCTATCTTCAGGAGGTGGCACCATCCCATATTGTGCCCATACTCTCTTCTTCAATTCCATAGCCTCTTGATTTGTGCCCTTTGGTCCTAGCACCATTCTGTTCAATTTCAGGATCTCAAAGAACTCCTGAAAGATTTTGGATTGATCAATGAAGCCTTCCTTCTTGGGAGGCATGAAGATGATAGGTTTGGGAGTTGTGAGTTCAAGTCTTGCAATGTCAGCAGCTGCAAGCAATTGTTGATACAATTCCCTGTAATATTCAATCATGAACTCAGTGAAGGTGGAGTTGACATCCTTTCCATTCCACCTGTCAATGACATAGTAGTCACAGACAAACTCCCTTTTGGCCTCTTCCCAAGAGTCATTCAGCTGTTTTGGCACCCATTTATCCAAGTGTGGATATTTGGTGTCCATGGGGATCAGTATCTGAGGCTTCAGTTTGCTGTAGGTTGCTCTTCTTCTTCTGGGCTTCTGAAAGTCAGCCCTTCTCTTGTCTCTTGCTCTGTTAGCTTCTTCCATCAGATCCATCTTTTCTTGGCCTCTCATCATAGCCAGCTTATGTTGTGTTTCAGGGTCTTTGCCATATCCTTCTTGAAACAGCTTTGATGGATCATTGATCAGCACTGTTTTCTTCTTCTTTGGTTGAGGTCCAAATCCTTCTTCATATAGAACTTTAATGTTCTCAGCTGCTTTGGGACATTCAGTGGACTTAGTCTCAGCAGACTTGTCAGTTTCAGAAGACTTTGCTTTCTCAGCAGTCTTGGTCACTTCAACAGTTTTGACCTTTTCAGCTTTCTTGGCCTTCTTGAAGGTAGGCTCTTCTTTTTCAATCCTGAATTCAAGTAGTAAATCAAGACTGTTAGGAAAGTCTGTAAAAGTTTCAGCTTTCCTTTTGTTTCCTTTAGCCTTCTTAATTTGGCCTCTTGTCTGAATTCCTTTAGTGGACTTGTCTAGTCCTGAAGCTTCTCCTCCTGGCCTCTGCTGAAGCCTTTCTCTTTCTTCTTGTGTTGATGCCATTGAATTCTTTAATGTTATGGCCAATTTTTCTTCTTCATCAAGCTCCTCTAAATTCAGTGTTGCTTGCTTCTTACCCTTGTCCTCAGCAGCCTTGTCTGAACCACCAATTATCAAGGCACCTTTGGCCCTTGCTCTTTCTCTTTCCCCCTTTTTGGCAGCATCAAAACATTGAGGTTTGAGCTCACTCATAGTAGTTGCCATCAAGGATTGGGCTTGGTTCAGGGACTTCATCTCTTCCAGCAAATATACATTCTCATCATGTATATTCTGCATCCTGTCACTGCTCAAGCTAAGAAAAGCTAGAACAGGCTTCATTTTCTGCTCAACAACTTCTTCCATAGTTGTTCTGAGGGATGCATCAAGTTGTGCATTTAGGAACTCAGTAAGGTTTGCCACAGCACTCTCAGCAATGTTGGCCATTACTTCTTGGGAAAACTTTTCTGAGGCAACCTTCACCATTGCTAGCCTCATCTCTTCAGCTCTTTTCTTCTGAATGGCCGTTTACTTTCCAAGTGCCTGCTTGACAATTAGTCTAAGAGCTTTGACATTGTTGTTGTGATTGTCTCTGAGTAACTTCTGCTCTTTCTTGACTTCTTTGGAAATTGATTCCATGCTTGTCTTTGCTTTCTGAACTTCAGCAGAGATGGTCTGCAACCTTGACTCTACTCCACTGATTATGGCTTCAATTGTGGGCAACACCACATCCTGTGAGCCTGTAAGTCTCATCTATACTAAAGCCAATGTTCTACCTTGCTCATCCAAGGTGCCTGAAATTTCAGCATAGGCAGTTTGGACTTGATGAGCCAAGGAGTCCAGTTTTGCTGAATGTTCACCAAGAATTGCTTGGGCTGAACTGGAATCCACCTAAATATGTGCATCAGTGAGTAGGTCATCTGCAAAGATTTGATCAAATGAAATACCTGCAAGATCAGACAAGTCAAATGAGTTAGAAAACAAACACTCATCACCCTCAGTATTTTTTGTATAAGACTCTGATACATCAGCAGTCTTCTTCTCATTTTCAACTACTTTTTGACTCCCTTCATGAATAATGTCCTCACACAAAGGAACATGCCTCCTTTCACCAAGGGATTCTTTAAGTTCAGACTTGACCTCAAGAATAACCTGTCCTTCCTCACTTATTCCACCCTCATTTGGTGGTACACTCACAATCTTAGTAATAACTACCTCTCTTTCATCCATAACTCCCTCTGATTTTTCAACTAAATTCTCTTTTTCAACCCCTTCTCCTAAACCTGCAGCATCTCCACCCTCAACAGGGTTCAAAGATGGCAGTTGATGGGAGATCACAGTGCTTATATCAGTAGCCACTGAGTCATCTTGAATGATTAAGGGCTTATCAGTGTCCAACTCTCCTGACACTGAATAGGCCTTAATCAAACCAGCTTCTAGGTTAGGAGTCTCAACATCTGTAAGTTGTGCCTTGGGTTCAGAAGAACCTTCATTGGCAGATGTGTCCTTGGCTGTGTCACCAGCTCTGGTCAACACCTCTGAAGAAACAGAGCCTTTTCTATGATAGGTTATAAGAGGGTTTGAGAATTTGCTGGATTCAGAAGGGTTGGGTTGGGGAAGTTCAGGGAGGTTGGTCTGAGAGGGTTCAAGAGGGTTGGTCTGAGATGGCTTGGAGGGGTTTGAAGGATCATCTTTGCCATCATCACTAGAGCTGCTATCAGGGTGCTTGATCCCTTTAGCAAGTTTCTCTTTCTCCTCAGCAATCTTGTCAGCAACCAACTTGGCAAATACTTCCTCATCAGTGAGGAATCTAGTCTTGTTTACTCCAGCAAAGTGAAGTAATCTACCCTCTTCTATCTGCCACCAGTTTGCACCTTTGTCATGAATGACTTGTGCAATTTCCATGATTGATTTATCTTTCACATCCACCAGCATCCTTAGATCATGGAACATTGTCTGAAGCCTTGGAAATTCTGCAAGTTGTGGGTACAAACTGTCCACAGTAACCCTTGCTCCACCTCTGAGCATACTCTCAAAATTATACTCCTCCTCATCTCCACTTGAATGGGTACTTTGGGTTATAGGGGAGATGGCTCTGGTTTCAGGGATATTGGTTTGAAGAACAGCTTCAGGGAGGTTGAATTCAGGAGGGTTGGCTTCAGAAGGGTTGGGTGCAATAGAAGGTACTTCAGTTGCTTTTGAGAGCAATGGTTCTGAAGGGGCTTTGCTCAGGGGGGTTGGCTCATGAAGTGCAGCTTCTAGGAATCTTGAGTAATTGAGCATGGATGAGTCAAGGTTAGATTGTAGCCTTGTCTCATCTACAGCAAGGTCAGCTAACACATCAATTGCTCTTCTTTGTGCACTCCCTTCTGGAGAATAACTCCTGGTAAGATCAACAGGGGTGATAGGTTGGTTTGTGGGGGTAACATGGGTTTCAGGGGAGTTGGGTTCAGGGTTTTGAGTTTCAGGAAGGTTGGGCTCTATTAATTGGTTTTCAGGGACTTTGGACTCAGGGGTTCCAAAACCAGAAGAGTTGGTCCTGGACTTGGATTTAGTCCTACTTTCTGCCCTGCTCTCCCTTAGAGCTACTTGAAGTGACCTTTCCTCTTGAAGCTCCAGAATTTTGTCAGTAGGCTTGGCTCTCCTCTTACTTGCCCTACTGCTCCCACTACCTTCTTCTTTCTCAGGGACAACTTCCCTGGGCCTCTTATCTCCCTTCTTCTTCTGCCTTGTCTCACTATACTTTTGCCTCAACTCTTCTGAGTGATCAGAAGGCACTTGCACTCCCTCTTTAGCAACTTCTTCAATCTCAGTTGAAGCTCCTGATGTCTCCTCTTAGGGTAGTTGAGACAATTTCTTTGTTTTGACAGCCCTGGCCTTTGTCCTCTTCTTTAACTTGGGCTTTTCTTCTTACTTCTCTTCAGTAGGTTTGACCAGCTGCATCCTCTTTTGTTCAGTCTTCTTGCTCAATTTCTTGAACATTACTTTCTGGGCAGGGAGGGGCTTGGCAAAGGTTTGCATCTTAGAATAATGAGCAAACTTTTCTATCAGTAAGCTTGCCCTTGTGCAATACTTGAGTTTTCTCTCCAACACAACCTTGTGATGGACTTTCACCTTAAACTTTGTCTTTTCCTTCATCATCTCAGACAAGATGAAGGTCCTCCAATCAAATTTGATGCCCTTATCACTGGCATCAATCACTGCAGCCATAATCCTTATCCTTGGAGCACTTACTTGCTCCAAACTGCCAGTGTTGCTCAAAAGACTCTTTGTAATTACCTCAAATAGGTTGAGGAACTTGGGCTTGAGAGTCCTTTTGTGCTGGGTAGAGGAGATTGGTACTGGAACAAGGAGTCAATCTTGAGCAATCTCTTACTCATGGCCATTGCCATAGAATTCTGGATTCCTCCCTTCAGAGGGCAATCCAAAAGCAGCATCTACCTCTTCCTCAGAAAATTTCACTCTGTGAAATCTTTCTTCCTATTCTCCTTCAACTCTGTAGGATAGTCTAGTAGTAACTTCTCCATCCTCTGGCTTCCCTCTCCACTTCAGAAATGCAAAGAACTCAGCCATGTAAGTTTCAAGACAAGAATCTGGCTTTTCTTGCATGAACTTTTGGAGTTTTGCCCTTCTTAACCATCTCAAGGTTGGAGTAATTTCTGGATCATCACTCTCAAAAGAGATGATTGGCTCGATTATAAGGTTGTTTCTGTGGCTAAGATAACCAAAATCAAGGTCAAGATCCTTGTTGGTGAAGTCTACAACCATTTCAGGTCTAGCTTTGGGAGCCATTGAAGAACAGTAAGGTTTTGAGAGAGGTTTTGAGAAAAATGGAAGCTAGGGTTTCAAGAAAAGTTTGAATGCGTGGGGGAGAATGAACTTTTTGGGCTTCTTAAGACTTGTGAATATTCTAAAAAGAATGTATGCCAATGAGTAGGTGGTTCTTAAGGCAATTCAACGGTTTACAAATGAGGAAATCAAGTTTGGACGGCCAAGATCAATTTTAGGGGAGTTGGCCAGTTTTGATCCAACGGTTATTAACCAATGGAACAGTGAAAAACTGTTTTTATTCAAACGTGGGGAGGAGTTTAATGTTTGTTTAAAGCTGGTTTGTTATCAAGGTAGATCATGTCTCGAATTATTTAATGCAAACAAGAGTTAAATCTTGGCATTTAATGCATTGAAAGCGACTTTTTAGGTAAGGGACAAATTGAATCCTTGAAAAGGTGGTATCTTTAAAAGGAATGGGACAGTTATCAAAATAGGCAATGATTACCCAAAATAGGTGTTTATCAGACCAAGATTTGGTTTGATAGCCAAGACAACTTATCTGACCCTACATGGACAAGTGTCCTGAGATGATGTGGACAAGTGTCCTGAGATGATGTGGACAAGTGTCCTGAGCAATTGAAGTCATCTCTTCTGAATTTCAGTAGACTTGACCAAGTCTGCTGAGCTTTGCTTTCAGTTCCCCCTTGAATAATTAACTCCATTCGGCTTACTTGTCCAACTTCCCTGGATCAAGTAATCCCAATTCTGCTGAAAGTTCCAATAATCTTGCCTCTACAAGTGGTTTTGTCAAGATATCAGCTTTTTGATGATCTATGTGGATTTTCACAAATTTGATGTATTTCTTCTCCACATGATCTCTGATAAAATGGTGCTTGATATCCACATGCTTGCATCTTGTGTGCAAAACTGGATTCTGAGATATTGTAATAGTACTATTGTTGTCACAGAATATAGGCACTTCAGCAGAGTTGACATTGTAGTCCCTTAGTTGTTGTCTCAGCCATAGGATCTAAGCACAGCAACTTCCGGCTGCAACATATTCAGCTTCAGTGGTGGAGGTGGCCACTGTGTTCTGCTTCTTAGAGAACCAAGATATGAGCTTGTTCCCCAAGAATTGACATGTCCCTGAAGTGGACTTTCTGTCAATTCTACAGCCTCCATAATCAGCATCTGAGTAGCCAGTTAGCTCAATGTTGTCATCAGCAGGGTACCAAAGGCCTAGATTCTCAGTGCCTTTGAGATACCTCAAGATCCTCTTAGCAGCCTCTAGATGGCTTTTCTTAGGAATGGCTTGAAACCTAGCACAAACACCTACTGCAAAGGTGATGTCAGGTCTGCTGGCAGTGAGGTAGAGGAGTGAACCAATGATTCCTCTATACTCAGTAGAGTTGGTTGGGGCACCACTCTCATCTGGATCCATCTTCCAATTTGTGTTCATGGGGATCCTTACTGGTTTGCTGGTTGTACACCCAAATTTCTTGATCATTTCCCTGGTGTACTTTGCTTGGTTGATGAAGATTCCTTCTTTTGATTGCTTGACTTGTAAGCCCAAGAAGAAGTTCATCATCCCTGTTGATGTTGATATAAGTGTTATGTTTAATGATCCAACACAAACAACCGAGTGTTGTGTTTAATGTTCCCAACACTTATGACAACATCAGAATTTGCCCTTCCTTTTTCCACTAACTCCGATCTTACCCTTGTTGTCTAATGATGTCCCCAGAGCAGTTAGAAGACGTGGGCAACACCCAAGTCATGCCATTGCGTGGGAGTGAGAAGTTATTAGACATGGTATAATAAGTCCCTAAATTCTAGGAGTAGTGGAGAGAAGTTTATAACCGCATGATCTCACGGCTGTGATGATCATGGGAGTTGATGGCAGTTCGTGCATGAAGCCTATAAATACAGAAGCTGCCCTCAACACAAGATACACAAGAAGAAAAGCTGAAATCGATCACTATTCTATTGAACGCTTTATACGCTTCTAGTTAGGAAAATCATTGTTTCTTCTTGTAGTTCTTCACATTATTGTAAACCCGAATGGTAGTGTGTTAGAACATAGTCTTATTTACTAGGTTGTGTGATTAGATCTATGAGGGAGATAGTTTCATAGAACTTAGTAAATCTTATACACTTTCGTAGTGTCTTTATACACCTCAAAGAGGTTGTACTCGTTTCACATATTTTTATATAGTGAACAGCATAGATTATTTTATAATCTATGCAAATTTTGAATACTTCTATTTTCAGTACATGCATTTTAATTTCCGCTGCATAGTGTTGTCTGGACAGTGCCAACACGACAGACAACATCTCTGATTTCGCACGCACACACACTTTCAGTTGGTATCAGAGCTAACTACTTGATACACTAAGTAGAGATTCTGCTTAGAGTGTGTAATTCTGAAATGGAGTATCCACTTTCACCCGCACTAAAGCCTCCTATTCTAGATGGCACAAACTATGCCTTCTGGAAATCAAATATGAGAATGTACATCAAATCCATTGATGAACGAGCCTAGAAGAGTGTTCTTGCTGGTTGGACTCAACCAAGAACCACGGCGGATGAAGACAATGAAGCTCGGATCAAGAGAGAGCTCGACTGGACAAATGATGAAATCACGGCTGCAAGTTACAATTCAAAGGCGTTGAATGCAATCTTCACCTCAACTGATGCCTCAATGTTCAAAATCATATCAAACTGCATTTCATCGAAAGATGCATGGGATCGATTGCAAGAACATTCTGAAGGATCGGATAGTGTACGAAGGACCAGACTACGTATGCTTGGAACCAAGTTCGAGAATCTGAGGATGAAAGAAGATGAAACTATTTCATCTTACAACGAAAAGCTGACTGAGATTTCAAATGAAGCTCATTCTCTTGGAGATCCAATTTCAAACCAAAGGTTAGTACATAAAATTCTTAGATCAGTTCCTAAACGTTTTGAACCTAAGATATGTGTTATAGAAGAAGCTAGGGATACTGATGTGTTAAGCCAAAATGAATTGATTGGTATTTTGAAAACTTATGAGATGAACATTTCTGAAAAGACTGATAATGAAAAGAAAGTGCTTGTTTTCAAAGGTGATGCCTCATCATCTACATCATCAGGTTTTTGAAAGTCTCCTTATGTTACTGAAATTGATTCTGATGATGATGATATTGAGGAATATTTGAATAATCCTGATTACATGGCATTTATTACTAAACAGTTTAAGACTCTCATGAAGAATAAGAGATTCAAAGACAACATTCAACCTAAGGTTCAGATTAATAATACTCAACAATTGCCTATTAGGAAGAATACTTTTAATCCTGCTAGACAATTAGAAAGAGGAAACAGGTTTAGATCTGACCAAGATTATAGGAAGAATGTTAAGTGTGATGCATGTTCTGGATATGGTCATTATGCTAATGAATGTGCCAACACCATTCTCAAAAAGAAACTTAATTTCAGTGCTACCTTAAGTGATGAGTCTGATGTTGAACATGATCCTGAAAAAGACCTTGAAAAAGCCTTCTCTGCTAGAATTCTATATGATGATACTCTTGATGCTGATCTGGATGATTATTACGATGTGAGGACAAATGTTCCATCATTTGGGAAATCACTGAATAATGATATTCCAGAAGTTAACTGTTTTACAAGTTCTATTTCTGAGACAGGTACATCAAGTAAAACAGGTTTATCCAGAAGAGATGCTGACATACAAGATTTGTTTAATACTGTTTTCAAACTAAAAAGTCTTTTGACAAAGAAGGATAAGGAAATTTCAAAACTTAAAGAAAGACTAGAAGTGTCAATTCTTGATTTTAAGAAATATTCTTATGAAAAACCTTTAACAAATGAAAAAGTTTTCAAGATATCTTCTGAAACTGAAAAACTTAATCATGTAATTAAGTCTCTGAATTTTGAAAATTCTGATTTAAGAGAATCAGTTACTAAGCTTGAAGGTATTCTGACAAGAAAAGATATTGAAATATCTAAGCTTGAAGAAAGAGTGAAGGAAGCCTCACTGAGTTTTAAAAGATTCTCTGAAGGAAAGATGAAACTGGAAGACTCCCTTATGACCAACAACTCAAGAAGAACATGTATTGGCTATCAAGGTAAAACCTCAAAAAATTCTGAAACTAAGAAACCTACTGTGTTTGTAAAATCTGAAATTAATTGCAATTCTAATGTTTCTGCTAAGACTCAGATCAATGCTAAAGATGTGATATGCCATTACTGTTTCAAAAAGGGTCATAAAAGTCCTCAATGCTTGAAAAAGAAAAACCATCTGAAAATTTTTGTATTGCCTGGAATGACTCAACATTCAAGATCTCACAGCAGTAAATCTACATGGGTTTCAAAAGAAAATACATTGTGCAATGTTGTTCATATGTCTCTAAAAGCATGTATTCCTGGATTATGGTACTTTGATAGTGGGTGTTTTAAACACATGACAGGTCAAATTGATTATCTTACTGATTATACTGTTTAAAATGGTGGTAATGTCACATATGGTGGTGGATCTAAAGGGAAAATCATTGGTAAAGGGACATTGAATGTTCCTGGTTTTCCTAAATTATCCAATGTTCTGCATGTTGATGGATTACTGGCCAATCTTATAAGTATTAGTCAATTATGTGATGATGATTTGCATGTGAAATTTGACAAAAATTCATGTTATGTGTTAGACAAAGATTCTGAATGTATCATGAAGGGAAACAGGTCTGCTGATAATTGATATCTTATTGAATCTAAACTTGTTTGTAATAAGGCTAAAGTTGATGATAGTACATTGTGGCATCACAAACTTGGACATGCTAACTACAGACAACTTGATAAACTTGTTAGATTAAAAGTTGTTACAGGTTTACCAGATCTGAAATTCTCAGATAAAAAGGTTTGTGGACCTTGTCAAAAAGGCAAACAGATCAAGGTGTCTCACAAAATGTTGGGACACTGCTCAACCAAACATTGCTTCGAATTACTGCACATGGATCTTATGGGTCCTATGGAAACAGAAAGTATTGGAGGTAAAAGGTATTCTCTAGTTGTGGTTGATGATTACTCTAGATTTACATGGATTGAGTTCTTAAAAGATAAATCTGAAATTTTTTCCATTTTCAAAATTCTGTATAAAAGATTTAAGAATGTTTTCAATTCCAAAGTTTGCAGAATTAGGTCTGATCATGGAAGGGAATTTGAAAATAGTTCATTTACTGAGTTTTGTGAATCAAAAGGTGTTATACAAGAGTTTTCATCACCTAAAACTCCTCAACAAAATGGTATTGCAAAAAGGAAGAATAGAACACTTCAAGAAATGGCTAGAGTCATGCTATGTTCTAAGAACTTATCCAAAAGAGTTTGGGCAGAAGCTCTTAATACTGCTTGTCATATTGCCAATAGAGTTTACATTAGAACAGATTCTACTAAAACTCCTTATGAAATTCTGAACAACAAAAAGCCTAACCTTAAATATTTTCATGTTTTTGGTTGTGTATGCTACATCTTGAATGACAGGGATCAGTTGCATAAGTTCGATTCAAAAAGTGATAAAGGGTTCTTCCTTGGCTATTTAAGAAATAGCAAGGCCTATAGAATTTATAACTTTAGAACTGATACTTTACAAGAATCTGTAAATGTTGTTTTTGATGATGATTCAAGTATTACAGGTAAAAGCATTGAAGATGAAGACATATCAGATTTGATTGATACTCCAATCAATACTGAAAATGCCGAACAGGTTTAGAATGTTGAGAAGAAAGATGACACACCAGAGGAAACATCTGACAATGCAGATCCTAAAAATCTGTATAATCTCCAGAAAACTCCCTCCATAAGGATTCAGAAGTATCACCCACAAGACCAAATCATTGGTGAACAGTCTACAGGTGTTCAAACCAGAAGAAGAATGGGTATGAACTCAAAGGAGGATATGGTAAGGTCTATATGTATGTCATGTATGTGTAGTAAAGTTAATCATGAATGCTATCACTTTGAGATTGAACCTAAAACTGTTAAAGAAGCATTAGATGATGAGAATTGGATTGAAGCTATGCATGAAGAACTTAATCAGTTTGTTAGGAATGATGTTTGGACATTAGTTCCTAGACCAGACCATGTTAATGTCATAGGGACTAAATGGATTTTCAAAAACAAGACTGATGAGATGGGAAACATAATTAGAAATAAAGCTAGGTTGGTTGCTCAAGGATATACACAAGTAGAAGGTGTAGACTTTGATGAAACATTTGCTCCAGTTGCTAGAATTGAATCCATTAGGCTATTACTTGCTATTGCATGCTATATTGATATAAAATTGCACCAAATGGATGTTAAAGCTGCTTTTCTAAATGGCATTCTTATGGAAGAAGCTTATGTTGAACAGCCAAAAGGCTTTGAAAACCCTGATTACCCTGATCATGTCTTTAAACTGAAAAAGGCTCTATATGGCTTGAAACAAGCACCTAGAGCATGGTATGAAAGGTTGACAGATTTCTTAATTGAGTTTGGTTTTGTAAGAGGAGAAGCTGACAGAACACTGTTCATCAAACATGATAAAAATGATATTATGATTGCTTAAATTTATGTTGATGATATAGTATTTGGTTCTACTTGTGACAATATGCTTAAACACTTTGTGAATGAAATGACATCTACATTTGAAATGTCCATGGTTGGTGATTTGAATTACTTCCTAGGATTGCAAATAAAAAAGCAAAAACACATGAAAACTCCTATGGGATCAACTCAGAAACTGAGTAAAGACAATGTTGGCCAGAATGTTGATCCAACATTGTACAGATCAATGATAGGCAGTCTTCTATATTTAAGCTTCAGTAGACCTGATATTATGTTCGTGTTTGTTTATGTGCTAGATACCAGGCTAACCCCAAAGAATATAAGTCTTAGACATCACTTTATAAGAGATCTTGTTGAAAAGGAACTTGTTAAGTTGGAGTACACATCTACTGAAAAATAATTGGCTGATATATTTACTAAAGCTCTTGATGACAAGAGGTTTTCATCTCTTCGAAAATCGCTTGGCTTGTGTAATATCTGAACATATGATCAAGGGTGTTGTATCAAATGCGGCAGCATTTGAGACAACACTAAGATAAAGTCTCTTATTTGTTTCTTTGCTTTAATTTTCGTAATTTTTGAATTAATGAAATTCCTTGTGATTGTTATTTGAATTCTGAGTAACTTGTAAAAAATACTAAAAGAGCCTATACATCTCTCAAATGCTACAAAAGAAAAATCACATATTAGATGCTTTATAAATCACTGAGTAACTATGGGACACGGAGCTCGCTACTACGATGATCTCTTTTCAAAAGGTGATATAAATTGCATCAATATATTCACAAATCCATTGAGTAACTATGGGGAACGGAGTTCGCTGCTACGATGCACTCTTTTCAAAAGATGGATCAATGTGAAATGTGATAAAAAGAAAAAGTTATTAGAGCAACACATATGATGAAAAATCATGAAAAAACTGTGTTGAGGTGTATAGAATGCCAACAATAGTAAAAACACTCGTTAATTCAAATTCTTATCCCAATTTTCGTGGGATTAGTTATTTTTTATAATTATTATATATTATTCTCTGAAATATATAATTTGACTTAGTCTTCCTTGTTAATTAATTCTGGTATTATATTCCGCTTTTTATTAATTTTTGTTTTTCAGAATTGGTATTCTCCATGTTAACCACGATCAATTAGTGGGAAGTTACCTCCACTACTTCACTTCCCTCACTCTCCAAATCGTGTAACTCCATCTTCTCAATTCTCCATATAAGATGAGTCTCCATAACAGTGTTGGAAAATACTTGAAAAGCCTTGTTAATTCTTTTAAGCCTGGTAATTACTGATCTTAATTTAATTTACAGCACTCAAGTATATCTAGTACCTATGTCATATCATTCCTTGACTCATACTTTTTGAAACCTGTTTTGCATTTATTTGAAGAATTCGAAAGGTCTCCATAATTAACTTTTTGTCTCGTTTTGTGTGTACAACTCCTATTATGCCTAACAATTCTCAGGACTCTGCTACACACTCGAACTCAAACTCAAGCAACAAGAATTCTCCAAATCCTCTCAACCTTCTAGCAGAAATGGCTTCATCTAACTCACCAAACTCTCCATCATTCACTGTAGGAACCATAGTTGTTCCTTATGCTGAAGCTCAAACTCCCACTCAAACATCTCCTCTCGAGATCGTTCCTTACAATTCGTTTGACATTCGCAAAGAAATTGCAAATGCGAACGCAGCTGCTAAAATCTCGGCCTCCAAACCACCAAATGAGCCCTCATCCGAAGCTCCCGCACCTGAAACCACTCCAGTAACACTACACTTCCCTCTGGGCACCCCTTTCAACACTTTGAAAGACGCCTTCGAAACCCTAAGCCAAAAAACAGCACACCCTGTTTTAGTGCTTGAAGGAGAAACACTGGACAATGCCATGTTCAAAAGTGATGTGGACATGCATACTCAGCAGGAATCGTCAGATGATGAAATTTTAGCCGCTAAGTTCGAAAGGTTACACCGGTAGAAAAAGGGCAAGAAGAAGGCCGTTGCTGTTCCTACTGCAAGAAAGTGGTCGGGTGGAAAGAGGAAGTCCCAAAGGAACCTGGGCAAAATTGTTGACTACACTGGGAAGAAGAAGCCCAGAACAGATGAGAACTCATCCGATCCCATTGCAGTGTCCGACTCTGAACCAGAAGCAAAGCAAGTACAAACTATAGCCCAGATGGAAGAAACAGTGGCTGTCAATGAAGATGATGTAGATGAAGTTGCTGAGGAAATGGAAGAGGAGAGTGAACCCACTCCACCAGTCAGACGATCAAAAAGGCTTCGAGAGCCCGAGAGTGTTGCCTCTCCGATGGCAACACCAGAATCATTAGATCAAGAACAGTCATCCAACTCTTCAGATGAAGATGAAAATGAGGTATCTTCTTCTTCTGATGATAGGAATAATGACTCTAATGAGGATTATAATGATAAGTCAAGCATACAGTATAGAACTATAAGAACTAGGCAGATTCTCAGTGAAAGATTGATTAAAATTCCTGATTTTGAAGAGATGAATCTGCTTGATTGGTTTAAAGAAAGATCTTTACTGAATGCCTTACAATTTGCTTGTCCTTATGTTGTTGACTGGATATACGAATTCTATGTTAATATCCCTCAATTTGCTGGTGATTCAAACTCCACAAGATATGGACAGTTTGGTTTAGAGGAACTATGCATATGATTACCCCTAGAAGGATTAATATTCTGCTTAAAACAAAAATTATGGAGGATCTTGTTGTTACTGATCATGATAAGCATTTTGATAGGGGGAGTAATCACCAAATGGAGAAGAAGAATTTTAGCCTCTAAACTGACTAGTTTGTATTTTGTCCTACATAAGTTGGTATGTTTTAATTGGCTGCCTACCACAAACAACACCACTCTCACCTTAGAACAGGCTGTTTTGATGTACAAGATTGGGCACTTAAAAAGGTTTAACATAGGACAGGTTATTTTCACTAATATGATGACCTTTAAGTCTGATATGACTGGAAGAGGCATACTACCTTACCCATGTCTTGTGTACAAATACCTGCTGGACAAAGACTTTGAGAGATATGAAGATGAAGTTGTAAGCTCCTATATCCCAGGGTTTAGCATCTCAAATCAGTTCTTAGTGAGAGGTGAAAGGGTGGTTGATCTTCCTTTAGGAAGGAATGATGATGAAGCAGGCCCAAGTACAACAACCAGTGTTCCAGCAAATGATCCCTTCCATAGTTCCACACTGCCTCTAGAAGGAGCTGCCTCCTCTATTTATTTATCTTCCCATTATATAATGAGGCAGATTGATATCTTGCAGGGATCTATTATTAATTTGCAGCACTCTGTGGAGGATCTTCTAGTCCAAAAGAAATTTTGGATGGATCTACTTTCCACTTCAACAGGGGGAGTAGCTGACAGTTCACACAATCAGCCTACTAACATTGTTGCTCCTGTTGTAGATGAATCGGGTTCAATTCCTGGCCGAACTACTGAACTTGCTGCTGACACTACAATGAGTGAGAGAGATGAACAAGACATCCAGGATCTCTATGGTGATCTGTGATCTGGATGCATGATAAGCTTGAAGACAGGGGGAGAACTTACACTATGGGGGAGTATATGCAGACTATGGAGATGCAGCTGATACACATTCAGCCCAATCATTTCCCATGTGTTATTACAGTTCTTATCTTGTTGTAAAAGTTTTGTACTTAAGTCTTTTTATTTTTCAAACTCTGTTATTTACATTCTGTAATTATTTAGGATTTATTTTTGCCTAAGTTATTTAAATCTAAACAAGTTTTTTGGTTTAGATGTTGTTAATTTTAATTTGATCTTATACATATTGTTACTTCATATTTTTGGAATATTAATTGTGTAAATTTTTTAATCAATGTTTATGTTGTGTGAACTTCAGTTATGTTGATGTAGAAAGGTCAAATTGGGGGAGATTGTTGATGTTGATATAAGTGTTATGTTTAATGATCCAACACAAACAGCCGAGTGTTGTGTTTAATGTTCCCAACACTTATGACAACATCAGAATTTACCCTTCATTTTTCCACTAACTCTGATCTTACGCTTGTTGTCTAATGATGTCCCCATAGCAGTTAGAAGATGTGGGCAACACCCAAGTCATGCCATTGCGTGGAAGTGAGAAGTTATTAGACATGGTATAACAAGTCCCTAAATTCTAGGAGTAGTGGAGAGAAGTTTATAAGCGCATGATCTCACGGCTGTGATGATCATGGGAGTTGATGGCAGTTCGTGCATGAAGCCTATAAATACAGAAGCTGCCCTCAACACAAGATACACAAGAAGAAAAGCTAAAATCGATCACTATTCTATTGAACGCTTTATACGCTTCTAGTTAGGAAAATCATTGTTTCTTCTTGTAGTTCTTCACATTATTGTAAACCCGAATAGTAGTGTGTTAGAACATAGTCTTATTTACTAGGTTGTGTGATTAGATCTATGAGGGAGATAGTTTCATAGAACTTAGTAAATCTTATACACTTTCGTAGTGTCTTTATACACCTCAAAGAGGTTGTACTCGTTTCACATATTTTTATATAGTGAACAGCATAGATTATTTTATAATCTATGCAAATTTTGAATACTTCTATTTTCAGTACGTGCATTTTAATTTCCGCTGCATAGTGTTGTCTGGACAGTGCCAACACGACAGACAACATCTCTGATTTCGCACGCACACACACTTCCAATCCCCATCATTGACATCTCAAACATACTTTGCATGAGCTTTGAGAATTTCTCACACAGTTTCTCATTAGGGGATCCAAATATGATGTCATCAACATATATTTGGACAAGCAAGATGTCCTCTCCTTCAGTGATTCTGAAGAGAGTTATGTCCACAGTTCCTTTGATGAATCCATGTTCCAAGAGGAACTGTGACAGTGTGTCATACCAAGCTCTTGGGGCTTGCTTGAGTCCATATAGAGCTTTCTTCAGTCTGTAGACTTGGTTTCTAACCTCAAAACCAGGTGGTTGCTCCACATAGACTTCTTCTTTCAAAACTCCATTCAAGAAGGCACTCTTGACATCCATCTGGTACACTTTGAACCTCTTGTGGGCTGCATAGGCTAGGAATAGCCTTATTGCTTTATCCTTGCCACAGGTGCAAAGGTCTCATCATAATCTATGTCTTCTGATTGACAGTAGCCTTTTGCCACCAATCTGGCTTTGTTTCTGACTATCACGTCATTCTCATACTTTTTGTTCTTGAACACCCACTTGGTTCCTATAACATCTTGATGTGAAGGTCTATCCACCAGTTCCCATACATCATTTCTGGTGAATTGGTTCAGCTCTTCCTGCATTGCTGTGATCCAATTGACATCTTGAAGTGCTTCCTCAATATCACCTAGTTCCTGTTCTGATAGGAAACAGCAAAATAGAGCACTTTCACCATGAAACCTTCTAGTTTTAACTCCTATACTTGGATCACCAAGTATCAGATCAGTAGGATGGTCAGACAACCATGTCCTTCTTTTTCTGATCCCTTCAGTAGAGTTGTCCTCTACTAAGGTTGAGTTACTAGTATCATAAAATTCAGGATAATTGAATGCAGGATCTAACTCAGGATCATATTCAGGGGTGTTGTCCTCAATGTCAGGGACATTGGTATTTTCAACATTTATGGTTTCCCCTTGAATATTTGATCCATTAACTACCTCAGTGGGACATGCTTCTTCATTGGTAATTGTTACCTGAGTGTGAACTGGGATTGGGTCATTCAGTTCACCATTTCCTTCAGTGGGGTTTGCTTCAGGAATGTTGCCTTCAAGATTGTTGTCCAGTGTTATGTTTTCAGGAGGATTGGCTTGGACAACATCTATGAATACAGTGTCCTTGTCTTTTAGGCTCAATCTGGTTGTTCTTTGTGTGATCTCTTCAGTGTCCAGGTTTTTGTTCCTGGCCTCAAAGATAGATTCATCAAACACAACATGAGGTGTTTCCTCCACAATTAGGGTTTTGCAGTTGTACACTCTGAAGGCTCTACTGATTTGGGAGTATCCAAGGAATATTCCCTCATCAGCTTTGCTGTCAAAAGCTTTCAACTGCTCTTTCCCATTGTTGTGAATGAAACACTTACAACCAAGTATGTGGAAATATAACACTTTCGGCAATCTTCCTTTCCAGAGTTCATAGGGGGTTTTGCCTTGACCCTTAGTGATCAAACATCTATTCTGAGTATAACAGGCAGTGTTTATAGCTTCAGCCCAAAACCTCTTAGGTAGGTTTGAATCAGCAATTAAGGTTCTAGCAGCTTCTTTTAGGGTTCTATTCCTTCTTTCTGCAACTCCATTCTGCTGAGGAGTTCTAGCTGTTGAAGTCTCATGCGCTATACCATTTTGTGTACACATTTCCTTTTCTAGTTCCAGTCAGTAGAGTTTGTTGAGTTCTATCTTTGATTAAACATTTTCCACTTGAAAACTCAACATTGAAGCCTTTATCACAAAACTGACTTATGCTTAGCAAATTATATTTGAGACCAGCCACATAAGATACATTGGATACCTTGATATTACCAATTATCAAGGTACCATAACCTTTTGTTATTTCTTGTGAGCTGTCTCCAAATGTGACATTTGGGCCTTCTTTTTCAGTGAAATCAGTGAGGAGATCTTTGTTTCCAGACATGTGCCTTGAGCATCCACTGTCAAGGTACCATGCTGACTTTTTGCTCATACTCCTCATCTTCTTGTGGCCCTTAGGTACCTGCAATTAGCAAGTTTTAGGTACCCTTTGAATTTTGGGTCCTGAGAGATTAGTTGTACCTTTAGGAAACCAAATTTGCCTAATTACCCTGATTGATTCAAGTTGGCTAAGTTGTTTTCCTTGAGCATCAACATATACTGTCTTTCCCTTAAATGCTTTTGGGAAAGTGTGTGTGAAAGTGTTAACTCTGTAAGTTTCAGGAGAGTTGTCAAATCTCCTGAACTTATGAGTTCTTTGTGCTACTTGAGGAAATCTTTGAGGGAAGGCATATTTATGACCATTACCCTTTGGCATGAAGGGTTTTGGTTGTCTCATTTTATTTTGCCTTTGAGGATGGTTGTTCTTAGGTCTGTTCAGCAGAGGCTTCCTCAGTAGAGTTGGCCTAGGCTGACCAAACCTTGGATAACTCCTCTGAACATTGTTCAGGAGAGTTGCCCTTCCATTGGGTTTACTCTGCTGACCAACATTCCTCTTGTGTTCAGGGACTTTAGCCTTTTCCTTAGGTTTGGTCCTAGTCTCCTGAAACACTTGAGTGGGCATCTCATTCATTTTGCCCTTCCCTTTGTTCAGTGGCTGAATCATTTCATTTTCAGCTTGTTGTGCCACTGATTTAACAAAGATTTTCTTTATCTTGGCTTATTTTCAGCTTGTTGTGCCACTGTTTTATCCAAAGAAAGATGATGATGAGGATCTGTGCTATAACTGCAAAAAGAAAGGGCACTTCCAGTATGACTGCCCTGAACTCAGCTCAAAGGAGAGAAAGGAGAGGCAAGCAAAAAGAGACAGAAAAATCACCAATAGGAAAGCCATGATGGCTGGTGAATCTGTGAATCTACCAGCAAACTGTGAATCTACCAGCAAATCTTGGAGTACACCTTGCCCAATGAGTTGATTTCATTCATCACATCTGTGAATCTACCAGCAAACTTGTCAATGGACTCATCTGACTCCATTGTAAATTGTTCAAACTTTTGCAAAGCCACTTGGAGCTTATTCTCCTTTATCTTGTCTGTACCCTCACACATTTCTGCAAGAGTATCCCAAATTTCTTTGGCTGTTGTGCAGTGGTAGACTCTTCCCATTACTGCATCTGGAATAGTTTGGTAAAGAGTGTTCATTGCAAGATAATTCAAGTTATCTTTTCTTTTCTCCTTAGTGGTGAGATCATCTTCATCCTTGGGAATTTCTTCCCTTATGTCTGCTCTTTGTTCTTCAGTCATCCTAAGATTGATTTGAGTGAATACAAAAGGTCCTCTTGTGATTACTCTCAACATATCATTGTGCAGGCATGCAAGATGAGCTCTCACTCTGATCTTCCAGAAGTCATAGTTCTCAATTGAGAACATAGGCAATTTGTGATGTGATATATGGTTGATTGGGTCAGTGGCCATGTTGTTGAGTCCTTGAACTCCATCATGTGGAACGGCATTGTTGTTGGCCATATCTCTAAACAAGATGGGTTAGATATAAATATGATAGATTTCAGATAGAGATCAGTTCAGTGACCACACAAATATGTGATTTTGAAAATCAAGATGGATTTTCAGAAGCAGTGGTCTTTGAACCCCTGCTCTGATACCACTTGTTGGTCCTGAAAGGAGTATATAACAAGTGTATGGGGGGGGAATACACTTGTATGCAAATCTTTTTCAAACTTTGATCAAAACAGACTTCAGCAAGGTTGTTCTAGACAACTCTTTATAGATAATCAAACTACTAAGTACTATTGAGTACTTAGTTGAATAACTATATAAGGGAGTTATATGTGCGGAATTAGTGGTTGGCCCTTTAGTTTAAACTCCTTTTAATTCTGAAATCACCTTAACAGTTTATCCAGTTCAGGAAACTTGTCCAAATCTTGTTTTGCACAGTTTAGGATATGTATGTTTGAAAGCCCAGTTTGTGCAGTTTTGAATGTATGTAAATGCTTGAAAGTAAATCAACACAAGAGTTTATAATGGTTCATAGACTCAAGCTCCTACATCCACTTTCCCTGATTTAACAGGATAATTCCTTCTCTCTTGGAATTAACTTGTTTTATAGTGCCAAGGTGCACTTGATCAACCACACCACTCATTGGTGCCGTGATCCCTAGGATGTCTAGAGTCCTAGTACCCTTTCTCAACACAAAACTGAACTGTTCTTCTCTCAACAGTTAGTTCCTTCCACTTCTACTACTACAACCTTCTAACTTTCTCTCTTGAAAGGTATAAGGGTTGAAGTAAGGTTCCAACTAATGAGATATCCTTTACAATGAGGTTCAGTGTATAAGGATAGGATATCTCTCTAAGCTTTGTATGGATATACAATGGTGTTCAGCTTAGAATGAAGTGTTTGAAGACTAAGAATGTCTTTTGAGGACTTTGAACCTTCAGAATTGTTGTATAGTTGGATGTTGTTGAGATAATTCAAATGGTCTTCACACTTCCGTATTTATAGACAAATTTGAGGATTTGCCCATTGGAGAGGCAGCCTCAAATGTCTATAAATGTCTTCCTTGATCTCTTCAAACTGGAAGACAGATTCTTGATAGTGACATGTCCTTAATTTGGAAAATAAACGGTTGTAACAACTTTGTCTTCATTCTGCAGCACTCTTCCCAATGTTTGACTTCAAGATTCACTTGGTCAAACATGGACATCTCTTCTTATCAATGATCCTGAGATAAGGACAACACTCCTTATCAATAGGACAGTTCTGCTTATCCATTTCAGCAGATTCTCTATTCAGATGACTTGGCTCTTTCTCTTTCCATGTCTTCTTTGTGTAGTTCTTTGAGCATATATGTCTTGGATAAGTAGATTTGACCTCTTCAGCATAGTTGGCCTTGAACTTCAAAGCTTTGTTCTAGTTCAATTGTGCTGAGACAATATTGCTGGACAACTCTTCTGAACTAGACATTTCTTGCAGTAGACTTGATCTTCAAGATCTATTCTACTTAGTTGATCTTCAGATAGGTTGTTCCATACTATGCTGACTTTGATCAGCATACTTGTCCTTCAGCAGACTTGGGGTCAATCCAAAATTGAGCCTTGAGGGGACTTGGACAAAAATAAACTTCTAAGCATGTGTTCCCCCTCAACTAGTGCATCTATTGATCTAAGAGCTGCCTAACATATCAGTTTCTCTACTTGTCTTAGTCTACATGTTCCAACAGTTTTGAAACATGTTCATTCATATTGACTTATCTACTTGGCATGTCTCAAGGGGGTTTTGGTATCATAATCAAAACTCATTTTATTCCCAACAATATATATCCTTTCGAGTGGTGAGATTAATTAACCGGCGTTGCATCAAATTCAACACTTAGGCCGCCAAGAAGATACAAAACCAGTTCATCATCTCGAAGAGACTGGCCGACAGCCTGAAGACCGTTTGCGAGAGATCGCATTTTGAGCACAAACTCATCAATACTTAAATCACATTTTTTCATAGTTTGTAACTGCAACCATAAAGTCATTGCTCGCGCACTAGACTGGAACTGAAACAACGATTCAAACACAGTTCACACTTGAAAAAGATTGTTCGCATCTGCTGAAATGCCCAAGCATTGAATGAGAGATAGAGCTCAAGAGCTAGCTCAAAAGCAACAGATCATTGTGATGTCAAAAGAGACAATCAACGATTTTTGTAGAATCAGAAGACTGCGCACTAGTGCAAAGAATCACATCCTCAAAGTAATGCCCTCATATGGAAGCATGAACATGTGATCGCCAAAATGGATATTGGTGTTATCTAGGAGAAGAGTAATAGTAATTGGCACGTGGAAGATCATAAGAATGAGAATATTGAGGATTCATGATTATTCTTAGAGAGAGTGTGCACAAAGCCACATAAGCAACGAGAATTTGGATGAAGATATGAAGATTTAAAGATAGAGAATGAGGTAGTTTGATGAAGATTTGAAGAAATGAAGAATGAGTGAATAGAAAAACATGTGAAGATCAACACAAACCATGAGAGAACCCGCACACATGTTATCATGTTAAAAAAAATGTATTTTCATTCAATTGATAACATTGTAATCGATACATTGTATAAAAGTTCCAAATATCTAGAATGACATTTGATTTAAAGATCATGGTGTCAAACCTCTTCGATCGAAATTTCTCCGTAGAAGTCCTCCATGTCTCTACAACGTTTCTCCGTAGATCTCGTTTGATTCGAGATCAAAGTGTTAAATCCCTCAGATCGGCGTTTCTCCCCAAAAGTCCTATGTGCCTTCGCAGTGAGATCAAGGTGTTAAATCCCTCATATTGACGTTTCTTCAACCACCCCTCAAATCGGTGTCTCGTCAAACAAGCTCCTGCAACATACTCAATTCTGAAAAATACGGACAAATGAGTCAACGTCAATCAAAGTCTACAAAGAGAGAATCATATAAATCAATAGAGATTGTACACGAAATTTAAATTGATTCGAAAAATTATCTTTATAATTCTTTTTCGTATTTATTCATTATTAAATACAAAATTTGTGTTTACACGTGCTTCAAACAAGAACGGCCTATATATTGTATTACATATTTAACGATGTAGTATTATGTTTTCATTATACAAGATCAGTTGAGATTTTTTTCTAAAGTAATAATGTTCAATGTAATATATAGTACTCTTTCGCATAAGATGTGATATCATATTTATATAGCTCTAAACTTTTTTTTTTTTATGTTAAACAATATTATATTATAAATTATGTAAACAATATTTAAAAACATTAATACAATGTATGCTACACGACACTACTCCCCCACTTTGTTCATCAATAAATGAGTTTTTATTTTTTTGTGAAATTAAGAAGTGAATTAATGAATAATTATCTTATTACCCCATTCCATTATTTTAGTTTTCGTAAAATATATATATATATTTTTCACATACCATTATTTTAGTTTTTTCATAAAACAAATGGGGAAGTGAGTATTATTAGTCACAATGTGTATCCACATAATTATCAAATCAATCACAAGTTCATAACTTCTATATGGTATCAGTAGGGAATCGATCCTAGGTTACCTTTGTTTCTTCTTCCTTCTTTTTTTCACCATGTCGACCAGTTCCCAAACCACTAATCCATCGGCGACTACCCAATCGGCGACTGCAACTCCAACCCTGGTTCCCATTTCTGCTCGCCACGATTTACCGATTAAACTCACCCACAAAAATTACCCTTCGTGGCGTGCACATATCATGGCTCTCTTTCGTGGCCATAACTTGCTTGGCTTCATCGATGGAACACATCCATGTCCCACTAAACTTGTTGATGGCTCAAATACCTCACTTATTTTGACTTGGATCCAACAGGACCAATTACTTCTTGTCGCTATATTCGGCTTCCTAACCCCTGAGATATTACCCATTGTTTCATCCTCTTCAACATCGACTGAAGGCTGGGCGATCTTATCCCGTATGTTCGTCGACAAATCCAGGTCTTGAGTCAACCAGATCAAGAGTGAGTTTCATCGCATCACTATTGGTGATCGCTCGGTCACTGAGTATCTTCACTACGTCAACTCCAATGCTGATGAACTGGCGTTGATTTATCAACCTGTAAGTCCTGATGATCTTACTCTCTTTGTCATTAATGGTCTTGGTCCAGAATACGCCACTATTGTTGGCCCTATTCGTACTCGAGAAACCCCGCTTCAGTTTGAGGAACTTCATGACCTTCTCTTTGAGCATGAACATAATCTCAAGGCACAAGAGACTGATGCCCGCTCCCTAGTTGCAACTGTCAACCCTGCTACTGTTCGATCTGGCCAAAAGAACTTCAGGCCACAGGGAGGTCGTTCTCCTATTGCAGTCTAAGGCAATGGTTCGAGGCACCATTCTCATTTTTCTAGCCCTCCTCCCACTCCGTCTCCAACGGGTTATCACTCTTGTCCTTCCTCTCGTGCCGAAGCCCCTCCACTGCTTTATCATCCTCCTATTGTATGTCAGGTATGTGGTTTCAAAGGGCACAATGCTCTAACATGCCGACGAATTCCTTCTCTCCAGGCGAATTTTGTCCACTCGCCCACTAGTACCACTTCCTCATGGATGATTGATTCAGGGACATCTCACAACTTGACTGCTGATCTTAATAATTTATCCATTCACTCTGAATATGACGGCACAGATGAAGTCCAACTTGCAGATGGGTCTGGTCTTCCCATTACATTTTCCATCTTATCAATTTATTCTTTCGGATACTCTATGTGTGCCTAATGCTCGGCGGAACCTCTTATCAGTTAGTAAGTTTACTCGTGATAATGATGTCTCTATGGAATTCTTTCCAAATCATTTTTTTGATAAGGATCGTAGCACGGGCGAGGCTTTACTTAAAGGTTCCTGCTCGAATGGGGTCTATCACCTACCGTCGAATACTTTTTCAAAGACCTTTACTGCTTTTGTTGGTGTCAAAACTACGTCTTCAAAGTGGCATGCCAGACTTGGTCATCCGTCTGTGGATACCAGTCGTTTAATAATTTCTCATTTTAAATTACCTGTTTTAGACAAGTCCCAGGTTTTGGGTGACAATTGTGTTTCTTGTCGTTTGAGCAAGGCTTCTAAATTGTCGTTTAATAATACGTCGTTTACTGCCTTACACCCTCTACATTTCATATATGCGGATGTATGGGGCTCAACGTCCATTGTCTCTATAGATGGTTCAAAGTACTTTCTGCTAATTGTTGATTTATTTTCACGATATTGTTGGCTCTTCCCTTTAAATGCCAAGTCGCGGGTTGCATCAACATTTACAAATTTTAGATCTCTGGTGGAAAAGCAATTTCGTCATCTCATCAAAAACTTTTACACGGACAGTGGTGGCGAATTCCATGCCCTTCGTCAAACTCTAAATCAATTCAGTATTAATTGGCTCACTACCGCGCCCCACACTCCGCAACAAAATGGCATTGTTGAACGACGTAATCGCCATATATTAGAGATTGGTCGTGCATTGTCGCTTCACGCTAAACACCCTCATAAATTCTGGGCTCTTACTTTACAAACTGCAGTTTACTTGATTAATCGGATGACATCCTCTGTTCTCAAGAATAAAAGTTCATTTTATGTGTTGTTTAAGTCTGAACCGAATTATTTGAAGCTTCGAGTGTTCGGCTGCCTCTGTTTTCCTTGGTTGCGCCCATATATGCCAACTAAATTATCTCCTCCTTCGTCTCAATGCATTTTTGTTGGGTATTGCACGTCTCAAAGTGCCTACCGCTGCTATGATATTACCAGTGGACGTGTTTATATTTCACGCCATGTTCGATTTATAGAGGACACATTTCCGTGTTTAATTGATCCGGTGTCACTGTCTTCTCTTCATCAGGCTGCTTCCACCATCACGCTGCCAATCCTTCATTTGCCACCACATGTAAATGAGCAGCAGCCCAGTCCCTTGCCACCAGTGCTGGAACCTGTCCCAACTACATCCCCGTCTCGTGCTACGCCTACTCGGCCCGATCCGCCTCTCGTGGCTGCACAACCGCCATTAATTGCACCCCAACGTACACATGTTATGCGTACTCGTGCCTTGAATAATATTCACAGGCCTAAGAAATTATTCACTGCAACCAAACATCCATTACCTCATGATGCCAAGCCCTCAAGTGTCAAACAGGCTCTCTCAATTCTGCATTGACGTGCCGCTATGGCTAATGAATTTACAGCCTTACAACGACATGGTACGTGGGACTTAGTTCCCCCTCCTCCTCGGTGTAATTTAGTTGGGTGCAAATGGTTTTTTAGAACAAAGCGTAATTCGGATGGCTCTATTGACAAGTTTAAGGCTCGTTTGGTCGCTAAAGGATTTCATTAAAGGACGGGGGTTGATTTCAATGAAACATTTAGCCCCGTAATTAAACCTGCAACTATCCGAGCCGTGCTTACTTTGGCCATTTCTTCAAACTGGCCACTCTGCCAACTGGATATAAGCAATGCATTTCTACATGGCAATCTTGACATCCGATCTATATGCAACAACCTCCAAGTTTTCGGGATCCTTCTAAACCATCCCATGTGTGTTTACTTCGTTGATCTCTCTATGGTCTACGCCAAGCCCCTAGGGCCAAGTACGATTCTCTTTGTGCAGCCCTTGAAAAATTTTGGGCTCCGCCGATCCAAAGCTGATTCGTCCCTCTTTACCCTTCATCTTGGTGATGATAAATTATATGTGTTGGCATATGTTGATGATTTAATTTTGACAGGTACTTTAACTCGACTTGTTTCAGCCCTTACTGCTCATCTTCAATCTATTTTTGCAGTAAAAAATTTGGGTGATCTCTCTTATTTTCTGGGCATTGAGGTTGCAAGGTGCAAAGATGGGCTATTCTTATCCCAACACAAATACTTGGTGGATCTTCTTCGACGACACAACATGGAGGGAACCAAGCCTGTTTCAACACCTTCGTCACTCAAACCTCTCACGTGCTCCTCACCAGTTGATCCAACCGAGTATCGAAGCGCCATTGGTGGTCTCCAATACTTGACGATGACTCGTCCCGATATTACGTTCACTGTCAACCGTCTAGCTCAACACATGTGCTCTCCGACTCCAGATGCGTGGGGCTCTGTCAAACGTTTTTTTCGTTACCTTAAACACACATTGTATCATGGTTTTCTCCTTCGCCGCACACTGGCTCTCACACTTACAACCTATTCTGATTCAGACTTTGGTGGTGATCTCAGTGACTGTAAGTCTACATCGACATATGTTGTGTTCCTTGGTTCGACACCGGTCTCTTGGCGGTCTCGAAAGCAACGTGGTGTGGCTCGATCATCTACAGAGGCAGAATATAGAGCCTTGGCAACAGCTGCTTCAGAAATTTGTTGGCTTCGTCATCTCTTCTCAGATTTGCACATTCCAATATCTGCTCCTCCACGAATTCTTTGTGATAATATGGGGGCAACTAGATTAGCATTAAATCCGGTACAACACTCAAGGATGAAGCATATCGCAGTCGACCTTCATTCTGTTCGTGACTTGACCAACAAGGGAATTTTGTTCGTCGCTTATGTAAACACACATGACCAGCCTTCGGGCGTGCTCACTAAACCCTTACCTCGGGCACGTTTTCAAAACCTATGCTCCAAAATTTATGTGGCTGATGGATCGTCGATTTTGCGGGGGCGTATTAGTCACAATGTATCTCCCACATAATTATCAAATCAATCACAAGTTCATAACTTCTATAAGTATTAACTTAAGTGAAGCAATATTCACGTTTGAACATATATTGTTAATATACTACAGTACAAACTAAAAGTACTAATGTTTAAATAACTACCTGATTCGTGAGATTTAAAGTAGAGTATCTATTTTTAGGGACAGATTTTCACAAAATATAAAGGCATCATCATCATTTGTTTATTTATGGTGTCGTCAAATGTCAACAAATTAATAAAGCAGGCAGTTAATTACTTTTCAAGACTAACGATGCATGGAGTATTAGATAATTAATCACCAGAGCCTTAAGGGCTTAATTAGTGGTTAATGATTCCTCTTTCTAAAATAATTAGTCAAGATTAAGAATGCTTGATTACTGATTAGTCGCTCAATCATTATTTTAAATTCAGTTTTTTCGGTTGGTAGTTGATTTGTGGCCCATCTTTCCAAGATCATAATTAAAATGCTACTACCTATTTTCAATATTTAATTGAGGCCTATCATCACTCAAATCAGATTAATAATCCAATTTCACTTAACTTCATGCGTGATACGTGTTGTTGTCTGACACACAAATTTAAATTATTGATTGTATTCTTTTCTACTCATCCATTTATTAACTCCTCTCCAACAAAAAAGTTTGCTATAAATTTTGAACATATAGTTTACAAAAAAATATGTAATATTTAAAATATTAAAGAATAATTTTATAAACTTTTATATATAAAATAAAAAGTAATTGAATTGAGTGTTTCATGGATCTCCAAAATAATAACATGC
This sequence comes from Galeopsis tetrahit, assembly GCA_963675135.1. Classification (NCBI taxonomy): domain Eukaryota; kingdom Viridiplantae; phylum Streptophyta; class Magnoliopsida; order Lamiales; family Lamiaceae; genus Galeopsis; species Galeopsis tetrahit. Next base: position 64,349,026 of record OY776120.1, on the reverse strand, counting down.
ATGAATAAATATGTGTATATTGTGAGTTGAAAATTATTTTCACTTTTTTTATTTTCTATGTTCAACTCAGGAACCAACTAATCAGGAGAAACAAATCATCGTTCACAAGTAGGGATCTCAATTGAAATCAGATAAAGTTTTATATGGTCTAATTCATTTTAAGAAACCTTAAGGTTTCGAAAATAAGAATTAGAGAGAAGCATACTTTTAAGTTTTAAGTCTACCCCTCCTATTTTTTTAAACAAATTTTTATAGAATAAATTAAAAATAAATGTATGAAAAAAAAATGGAAGGGAGCTTGAGAATAATATATTCATTATTAAAACAAGAAAACATAACTAATATATATATATATATATCATAAATAAACTCTTGAAAAACATTAACATATCTCTAATCTAAAAGTAGAAGAATGGGTTCAATTTCAAATTTTCAAATCGAATTTTACATCGTAAAGCAGACCTAAGAATTGCGTAGAAAGAAATTGAAAGATGGAAATCCGGCGTCAATCTTGGGCCTGCTTTCTTAAATTGCATGTGAGGCCCATTCTCCCTTTTGCTTTCTTATTCAGGATAATTTACGTTTTTAACTTTATTTTTTCAAATAGATTAAATTTATGAATTACTCCATAATAGAAAAATAAAAGGTGCATTTACAGAAATATCATTTATACATAATTTTCAAATATTAAAGTATGATAAAATTAATTGAGTCAACTAAATTTCTTTTTTAAGATTTATTCAAGATAGTATAAAGTGATTCATCATACATTAATTATCTATTTAATTGACACATAATTATACATAATTCATTTACAGAAATCATTACTATTTTGTGTAAAAACATATTGGTGTGCTAATTTACACGTATGTGCACACACGCATGATCATCTATTATATTTTAGTATTACATCATTTATGATCAATGGTTGAAACCCCCTCCTTAATCAGGTAAATAAAACCATATAAACATCCCTTATATCAGGGTTTTTTAATAAAAAAATTAATATTTAAAAAATAATTTAATAAAATATATATGTTTGGAAGATGTTTAATAAAATAAATAAGAGCATAGTTAGAAACGGAGTGCCGTTAGACTTATTTATTTTATTAAATATCTTTCAAACATATTATATTAAATCATTTTCAAATATTAATATTTTATTAAAAAAGACCTATATATCTAATATCACCATGTAAATCAACTTGTACAAATATTTTTGGCCTTCAAAATGATTTCACTTTTGTCAAATCAGAGTTCAATTCCGTCCAATTGCAATAACTCCTTTTTTTCAAAAGTTTTTTAGTATTTTACATATAGCAACTCCAAATGTATTTTATTTCCCTTATCAAATTATATTTAGTATTTTACATAGAGTAAACATAGAGTAATCCCAAGGGATGTTTATTTTGGGATTATATAGAATGGGGGAAATTCTGGATGGAAAAATTTTGGATGGGAAAATCCTGATAAATAGTAATTGTGTGTGTTTGTTTTGAGATTTTAAGTATGATGGGATGTAACTTTATGTCAAATTAAATTGTGTAAGAGTAGTTGGATGAAATGTAATAGTAGGATGTATAGGTATTTTTAGGGGTGGATGTAGTTGGATGAGGAAATTCGAATGTGAAATTCCGAAGTAGAACAGGACGTGGGACGTTACGTCCCTGGACGGGTCCCAAAACAAACACCCCCAAATGTTAAGAATTGTGAGAAGTTTGCTTAAATATTATAGGTGAAGCAAATTCTTAAATACAATTCACTGAATTTGAGTGTTTTTATGCAATTGAATTTTAATTGATTTGGATATATTCGTCAAATTAATTTTTGACCCATTCAATTGAAAACAAATTAAAATTGTGGCTTAATTGCACTAAATTACAATTGTGACTCTTTTCAATCGAAACTTGAATACTATTCTTGCAAGGAAAACAAAAAGTCATTCTTGTGCACGATCAATTGCATAGTGTGATTGGTGTGGTGAGCTACAATTTAATTTTAGTGTGGAAATTAAAATTTTAATTCGACAATCACTTAAAATTCAATTGTATGCATATATTCAATTGCATACAAGAATTCGTCTGGAAAAAATTTATTAATTTATTTTTTGGTTTTTAGGATAACCATATTTTAGTAATTTTAACACTATTTCTTCTCTTAAAAATTGAAACAATCAAATATTCCTCTTAAACATAACAACAAAGATAATTATTTTTTTCAATTTAAATTAATAGAATAAGATTATAAAAAATTGATATCATTCTTCAAGATATAAATTTTTTTCAAATTTAAATTGAAACAATCAAATCATCCCAAACTACATAATCGATACTTCAAGATATAAATTTGTTCATAAACTGGTACATCTTCAAAAACTACAATTAATATCATTCTCATTCACTTTTTTATAAAAAATCAATTGCCCTCTAAACTAAATATATATTCCCGTTAGAAAAGAGTTTTTTGAATTTGTGGGTAAAAAAGAATTGGGTACATTTGTAAATGATGAAAAGATAGTGTAAATAAAGACAATAAAAGGTAGATTATATAAAAAAAGAAAAGAAATCTAGGACCATAAGCTCACATGTCGAGCCAGAGGCCGGAGTGCCATTAAAACCTTGCCTGGGAAAACCCTCCTTAGGGATAAAACCCAGATCAAGGAAAAAGGTACACTTCTCTAAAAATCAATGTCTATAGAAAGCAGTATATAAATCATTATGCAGAAATGAGAGTAAAAAGTCTGGTGGGTAGCCTCTCCAGACACAATGAAGTCCAGTCTTGGCCACAGCATCCGTCGCCTGGTTGGCCTCTCTAAAGACGTGTGAGTATCTGATGTGCATGTCCTGTGTAAGAGGGTGGATCTGGCTCCAAAGGCCTTGCAGACGCCAAGGAATAGAGGGATTGGTGCTCATAAAAGTGTTAATCGTGAGTGTCGAATCCGACTCAACCCAAAGGAAGTGTCATCCCTGATCATGTGCATACTTGATGGCCATAAGTACCGCTGCCAACTCAGCCTCAAAAGGGAGACCCCAACCCACCTTAGTAGCGACCGCAACCACGAAAAATCCCCTGAAGGTCCTGAATACCGCCCCCGCATGCAGATTACCCGGGGAAGAAGAGGCACTACCGTCCGTGTTAACCTTGTACCAACCCGGATCAGGCGGGAACCAAACCACAGATGAACCTTGTCTCGTTGGCCTGTGTCTGCTCGAAATACCAAGAGCCCTAGCAATCAGTAGATCCCGAACTGTGTCGTCCGAAAAATCCCTAGCTATGTTGTTGGCCTCCTTAATGCCTGAAATGATCTGAGCCATACATCTCTTAACAGAGGGCGAAACCCCATCGAATATTACCCTGTTCCGCAGAGTCCAAACGGCCCAAATAGCAATGACGAAGCCCTCCCTCCACAACTCCAAAGACTGCGGACCTAACTGAACTCTAGTGGCCTGAAGGAAGATGTCTAGGAAGCTGACCCCTGTGTGAATCGTGATCCCAAACATGTGAGTCAAGCTGCGTAAAATCTCCAACGTGAACGGACAATGGGCAAGCAGATGGTCTAGCGACTCAGAATTCCCGAGGCACAGCACACAAATCGACGGACCCTGAATCCCAAAAGACGAGAGCCAATCCGCCGTGGGCAGCTTGCCCCAAACTGCTCTCCAAATCGCAGTGGATCGACACATTGGTATGAAGGTGCCCCAAATCCATGATGCCCAACCAAACCTGGGTAAGGGTGATCTGAGCAAATCGTATGCCATGCTGGAGGAGAGTTCTCCTGAAAGGGAGCCCTCCCAAATACGTTTGTCAGGTCCCCTAAGCACCGTGATCTGCAGGATATCCCTGACAATCTCTGTAAATCTCATGATAAAGCACCTCGGAAAGTGCCAGCAATCATCGTAGAAGATATCCCCAACCGTGGAAGTGAGGGTAGGAGCGAACCAGTCAGGCAGACCCATCCTCTCAAAGATAGTATAACCGAGCCAATTGTCGTGCCAAAAGCTGATACGAGATTCTCTACCAATCAGCCACCTCGACCCATCCCTAAGTCTTGTATCATGCGGACGAAGGCCAGGTCCAATAGAAGAGACTCTACCATAAGGTCTCAGCATGTGCTGTGAATTAAAGTGTCTTCGATGCAAGAGCTCCGTATCTGGTGATTTGTTCTAAAGAATATCCCAACTCAGCTTACAGAGAAATGAGGCATTCGCTAGTCGTATAGAACGAACCCCAAGTCCCCCTTCCCCCAAAGGGGCACAGACTCGCTGCCAAGAAACCGAACAAGCCCCATTCTTGCGGTTCACATCCCCCTTCCAAAGGAAGTTTTTCATAGCCGACTCCGCCTGTCGTAACAAAGAATTGGGCCATTTGTAGACCATCATCGAATGTACCAAAGAGGACGTAATGACTGAGTTAATCAGGCAACGACGGCCGGCAAGGGACAAAGTGCTACCCTTCCACCTGCTAAAGTTAGCTATGACAGAATCTGCAACTGGCTGTAAATGTGCTTTCCTTGGACTACCGCGGAATATTGGAACCCCCAGGTATGTGAAGGGGAGTGAGCCCTCAGCAATGCCAGTAATCTTGCGTGTCCTACGACGTAGCCTCCGAGGTACAGCTCTCCCAAAGAACACCCTAGACTTCGAAGGACTGTAAATCTGACCCGACAGTCGCCCATACCCTTGCAAGATGGAGTGCAGGTTCCTAGCGTTAGCCTCCGTGGCCCGTAAGAATATCATGATGTCATCCGCGTAGAAGAGGTAGTGGGGGACATTACGAATGGGTTGGAGTCTACCTCTGTCTGTCTCCCAATCGATCCATCTTCCAAGAGCCTCCTCCGCGATACAAAACAATAAAAGAGATAAAGGATCACCTTGACGGACACCCCTCGTACAAGAAAAGTATCCTTTCGGCTCTCCATTAACTAGAACCGAGATCCTAGCTGAATCCAGAACTCCCCTAACCATAGAAATGAAGTCTGCTCTGAACCCCATCCTAGCCAAAACCGCCTCCAAAAACTGCCAGGAGATCGTGTCGAAGGCCTTAATCATGTCCACCTTCAGTGCCATATACCCACGAATCCTCGGATAGTCTAGGGTATTAATGGCATCTGAGGCCAGCGTAATACACGTGTGGATTCGCTTACCCGGAACAAACCCAAACTGATAAGTAGAAAGGCAACCGCTGATGAAAGTATCAAGTCTTGATGACAAAACCCTGGTCATAACCTTGAAGATGAAATTACCCATCACAATCGGTCTAAATTCCTCCACCCTAGTGGCTCCCTCTATCTTAGGAATCAATGTCATGAAACACGAATTTAGCCCAGGTGGCAGAAGCGTACTAGTAAAATAGTGTCTAACAGCAGCTATCACATCATGATCCACAATGTCCCAGCAACTTTGAAAGAATGATCCCCCAAAACCATCTGGTCCCGGAGCGCTCGAAGCATCCATTCCAAATACTGCACGCCGAATCTCTTCAATCGAGGGAACACTCAACAACAATTCGTTATGGTCAGCGGTCACCACAGTGTGCATAAAACTATCCAGAATGGATGCATCAAATGATTCAGACATATCATCAGCGAACAACTGAGAGTAGTAGGCAACCACGTGGGCACTAATGGCGTCCAAGTCTGTGGTGAGGTCCCCATCAACAACCATCGAAGTAATACTACACTTGGAGTTCTTAATACGTTGGGAGATATGGAAGAAACGAGTGTTCCTATCTCCATCAGTCAGCCACTGCAATCTGTTCCTCTGTGTGTAGAATTCTTGTCTGGCAGAGAGCAGACTGTTCAGATCGACCTGAGCCTGAATCTCCTCCGCAAAGTTGGCCTCTGAGTCCCCTTCCAACTCAATACGATGCTGAATATCCGCAAGATGTCGAGTGGCCGTCTCAATCTGAGTGAACACATTCCTGAAGACCATCTTGTTCCAAATTCGCAGAGCAGATTTGAGTCTCTTCAACTTCCACATAATCCGGGTCATGGGATTCAGATGATCCAACGGCTGAGCCCAAGAAGTAGCCACAACCGTTCTAAAGGAATCGTGCTGACACCACATACTAAGAAATCTGAAGGGGCGTCTGACCTGAACTCAATCTGATCTGACTGTAAGAAGCATCGGATGATGATCTGACTTGAGGCGAGGGAGAGTCATAACCTCAACACCAGCCCAAAGGTCCAAAAATTCCTGATTGGCTAAAACTCTATTCAACCGAGCAGCTGTGTAACCATGAGGACCACTCCGAGTCACCCAGGTGAACTGTGCCCCAACCGTATCCAAATCAATTAAGTCTGACTCATCCAAAAACTCCCTGAAGTCTAGAGACGCTCGTTTATTATTGCATAAATAAAAATATGTGAATTGTGTTTGGTTTAATATAGTCTATCCTTCTCTTTTTGCATTACAAATACATGTGGGGTCACCACTATTTTTATTTCATTATAATTTTTTTATTTTAAATCAATTTATTAGATAAAAACACATAACTACGCAGTACCGTATGGACAAAAAGTAATTTAAATATACGTGATTTTGGTGACACTACACATTCAAATTCTGAATATTCTAGAAAAGATCGAAAATACCATTAATTAAATATTATACATAATATTTTATTTAACGAAAGTGTTACAATAAAATCACATTTAAAAAAAAAAAAACGATTCTAACTATTCAGAATGTGGATAGCCATATTGTCCGTGTAATTTTCACTATTGTGTAAAACATTCTAGTGCTAAAAATTTATAGAATTATTCTTAATTGTTAAAAATGGATGTTACACATTCTACCCTCTGTAATAAAAAAATAAAAAAAAGTTCATTATCACTCATACCTCATTTCACTCTTCATTTTATCTCCCTCCCACTTATACCTCATTTGACTCACTCATCTTCTACGAACTCAAATTTAGATCATCATTTCATAATTTAATAATAAAATAATTTTTCCACTTTAAACTTCACTTTTTTCCAATCTCAAAATTACACCATACTCCCCCTAGTGATATTTTAACTTTTTTTTATTTTACCCAATTAATGTTTTAACAAAAAAAATTCACTATTTCTTCCGATTATATCCCTTTTAGTTTTAAAAAATCTCCTAATTTCTAAATTAGAAAATGTGATTAGAAATCTCATTTATTAATTAAAGAGAAACTTCTCAAAACACATTCTTTCTTAATCTTAACAAATTAAATGAAAACCTCACTTATGGTAAAAGATCGTTACTTTTTCACACTGACTCAACCCATTACAAGAACATCTTATTGCTATAAATTAGAAAAGACAATTACACCCTCACTTAAAACCTAATTTATCTCCATTAATAGCAAACTCGAGCACTAAACACTGAAACAGGGGTAGTACTAAAATTTAGAACTAGAATAAAATCAACTTAAAAAGGAGCGAATACGGACATGTACTCCAGGCGTGTCTGCCGGATTATAGGAGAACAAAATTGGCTCATTTTTCATCTCCAAAAAATTGCACTTTCAAATTACTCCTAAAATTCTACAATGAGTAAAACTGAATTGTAATGTGTATAAATGTGACTAAAAAAGTTTGCAGCCTCTCCTCTCCTCTCCTCTCTTCTAAGCAAAAATAAACACCCCTTTCTCTGAGTCCACCATTTTTTTTGCAGCAGTAGAACCAACTATTCTCTCAAGCTAAATATCATAAAACAGAAAATAATGAGTTAATGTATTAAATTATATATCCGCTTCAAAAAAGATGGGAAAAAAAGGTTGAAAAAATGATGAAGATACAGAAAAAACAACAGGTTGAATTTTAAAGACATATTTGGTAAAGCACAAAAACTATACCCGAAGTTGATCCAAACGAGAAAATAATACTCTGCAATTCATGTCGCCAGACTCTTCCAGCAAGTTAACAATCTGCAGAACCAGTATATCAAATAAAAACATAGGAATTAATGGTAGAGGGGGAAGAAGAAGTGAGAGATAAGATACCTCTGGGTAAAATTCTTTTCTCTCTGGCAGGGAATACATTATTAAATTTTTTACACCACGAATCTAATTCAAAGGAAAATGTAAGTTAAATAAATATCTAAAAAAAGAGATTTACAATAGTAACTTCACTTTGCTAAAAGATTTGATCAGATAAAAACAGCACAAAAGCACTTCTATTTCCGAAAAAGGGCTCGAGTAGCCAATATAGTTTGCAAATTGCAAACACTCCTAACTCCCAACTAGAGCTATATTCCTCAAAAGAAGTGTTTGCTCCCTAAAAATGATCATTCTCATAAAACTAGAATGATAATTCTCATTAAACGAGCTGTTTGTACAATATAAATATTGTTGAATGTTTCCAAGGAAAAAATAGTTATAAAAATCTATGTGCATTTTTATTCTTTATACCCTTTCCACTTCTAGCACCAGAAAGTTTCCACAACAATCCACACAAACAGTACAATCAAAGATCAATAAGTCTTAATATTTACTCCCTCCGTCCCTGAAAAGTTTTTATACTTTCCTTTTTTGTTTGTCCCCGAAAAGTTTGCATACCCCAAAATAGAAATAATTATCACAATCCTCACCCTCACAATACACATATTTACCCTTCATGCCATTACTTTTGGGGTCCACCATACACTCAATCCACCTACTTTATTTACTTTATATATAAAAGTTTACAAAATTACCCCTCAACACCCTCATCATTACACTTTTTTCTTAAACCATGTGCCCAAGATTCCCCACAAACTTTTCGGGGACGGAGGGAGTACTAGTTTCCAGAATATCATAACACAATTTTATAAATTAGTAATATTTTCAGGAGCAAGGCATTCGAGACATCACACTTTTAACCTTTTCTTTTCAGAAGAAGACAACCGATTTACTTCATGCAAGAAAACATTAAGTATGACTAGATTTCACAAGTCTCAAGCAAATCAAAACTTCAATAGAGATAAAGACAAGCACAAAACATAATGCATAAACGAACTGGCAATACAAGAGAGTTAATATAAAAAATAGAACCTTGTATCTATAGTAGAAATGGGCTCTCTCAGTGTAGAGCATAATTTTCTTTTCTCCCCTGAAAACTGACCCCTCACACGAGATATATCATTTCGTTTTATGTACCTACATAACAAATAATGAATAATCTCCCAGAAAAAATTAAAACAATATAGGCAACAAAGCTGCATCTGAAGTTGAGAATGTGAAAATGAAATAATATTTTCTTACTCTCCAGACTCCAAACAAGCAGAATGAAGCATCTTGAGACTCCAAATAATTTCTAAGTCGGACAAACTCAAAGTAAGAACTAATAAATATCATCACCCCATGCTGCAAAAGTAAAGTACACAGAAACAGTCACTGCTTTGTTGATGGTTATTAAATAATACCATCATATACATATTGCACCCCGTATTTATTACCTGAACAGAATCTTTTATCTTCGGGAACACCTGCAAATAATATCTCATCACAGTCAAATTTGGTTATCCTTGGACAAATGCAGTTGGAGAAAACAACATACGGTACGTAATTTACTGAATTTGCAACAAGATATGTTCAGGAGTTTATCCTAGTTGAAAACGAAAAAGGATTATTGTGAATCTTCAAGTTGTCAATGATCAGTTCATGATATCGGGACATACATTTTCTGAAAAATATTTAAGACGAGCATCATCAGCTTCAGCTATCGATTCTGTATCAAAACGTTCATAAATCTGCAAAGAAGAATGTATTCGATTAGACCACGAAGTAGTTATATTTATTTTAAATTATTATGACTTCATAAATTAAAAAGAAAAAATGCAAGCAAAGTATGTACAACAATAATGCTAAGGGAGATCACTATAACTATTTATAGTACTTATTTGAAGCATACGAAGACATCAGTGCACTATAAACCATACAAGACATGCTCATGCTTGAACATATACATTTGTGTTTCAATAGAAAGATCAAACCATGATAATTCCAAAGGACGTAAATGCATACACATTCAATGTAAATTGAAAGCTCAAATAATATCAATTTCAAAGAAGAAAAAAACTTATTGCAAGCTTTTTTTTTATAGGACAAATACTTATTGCAAGCTCAATCAGGCACAAAAGATATACAACTTGGTTAAACTACACAAACCGAGAGACAAGTAAGAGCATACTCTGCTTATTAAAATATTCAATTTCATTGAACGGCTATGCTAATTGCCATGGAAGATACTAACCTGTCAGGCTTGAATTAATATTTTCGGAAGTAAGCCTTTATACGTACACTCCATTTTGACCTGCAACAGTAAACTATATCATAATGGTTTTAAACAAGCAGATTGAAAAAAATCAATAACCACAAGTAAAAAGACATACGGATAAAGGTTAAGAGGAAACGTCAAAGGTAAAAGAACAAGGGAAAGAACATTGTTGTGAGGCATTTTGTGTATTGAGCCAAAGTGGAAAAAATTCATTGGACTATGCTGATAAATGCTAAGTTTAATAAGATTTGTTTGATAATGTGGATTATGGAAAAGGATACTCTGAATTTTAAAACAGTAATTTCATGAACAAAAACGATTTGTTTTATTTGACTCATCAACTTCAGTCACACTCATGTTCCTTTCTATTTAAAGAGATCAACAAAGTGCTTGCACAGTGAATCCCCTCAAGCATTTGACCTCTTATGTTTATCTAAGAGAAAATTAAATTAATGACAGAATGCAGCACAATACATAAAAAGCCAAGCTCCTTAAGCATCCTATTCCATAATGCAAGAGAAAGGGGGAGCAAAAGAAAATGACATCCAGGTCCTCGGAGTTACTTCTACACAGAACAAACCAACTTGGGGCTAATAGGGCATAAGAGACTTTTTAGCACATCATACGTGGTAAATACCCCAAAACAGCCATGGAAAAATTACATTGCGGGAATTTTAAAATACAATGCGTAGAATATGTGCAGACCTTTCCATGATAGTTCAAGCAATGCTGATTAAACATTGCGTTGATTTCTGCAAGAGAGAAAAAAGTGAAGTGAGGGCAATTAGACGCCAAAACCTAATATACGATTACGTAAAAGGGGCAGATGAAAGAGACATATCTACCTTGCTACAATCATGTTAACAATAAATTTACCCATATGCTATAAATGAGATAAGAAAGAAGGATAAACGAACAGCAATATAAAAACATGCTTGTTCTCTAAATTTGAAGATTGGCTAAACAGTCCTAATTTCTTCTAGGTCTCCCAAAGGTGCCTAGATCTTCATCTCTATGACTCTATCAGAAAGAATAAAAGATATAATTTTATCAGTATTGCCTGGATGTGTATGAGAACCTAAGAGTATTGTCTGCCGATAGAAACGTGCTTGTTTGTCTAGATACCTAAAAAATGAAAAAATAAATTGATTTAAGAAAAATGAATTTATAAGAGCCCAATTACAAACCAAGAGTTTACCACCCTACATAACCTCAAAACTAAATACCAAATCATCAGGTCAGAAAGACCATCTTATAAAGAGTAGATAATTCCAAAAATCTCTAAAGTGCACATTTAAAATTAACAATACCCAACAATGTTATTTATTTTTCCAATATTGTTTCGGCTCCCATGTTGATCTGAGTCATATAAATACATGAATTAACAAGGCAGCTAAAACTTTCCTAACGTGGTTCAAATAGATAACCTTCTATCTCACAGGATAGCTATCTTGACAACACTTCAAGGTTTTTCCTAATCATATTATTACCAAAAGAAGTAAGAGATCATGAAGTCATCCTTAAATTATTATTTTTATTTGAGAGGAAGTAATTCCTTATGATTGACTATCCATGATTGAAGTGATCTGGTTGACTTTCCTTACAAATGCCTTCTTTGAGACTTATATATGTGGGTATTTTGTAGTATCGTTTTGTAAAAAAATCCTGAATTTTTCAAGACAATTTATTTAATCCTCAGTTTAGAATTACTGACTAGCACTGACAGAATCATACTGCAATGAGCGGGATGACCCTCATGTCCAATTTAGAGAGCCAGGATATTCTGGCCTTAGTATTTGGAATTGAATCAAACAGTGACCATATTGACTTTGAACAGGATATTCTGACCTTAGTATTCGGAATAGCCTTGTCATACTTTGAGAACATTATGATCTATTTTAGATTTAATTTGGCCTGGATACAATGTCATGCCAAACCATCTTAACGATATCACGCCCACTTATTATCAGTTTCCAAACTAAAAAAACATTAGTAGGCAATGACATATATGGCTGGCCATCCAAAGGCATGAAAGCAACTCGAACTAGTTGAGATGCAGTGCCTCATCCTCAAATATAAACTGAAATTCACGTACAAAAAGGTTTACCGATTAAATTTTCATAAGAAATTAGTAACCTAGGTCACAATGACAATTTGATTATGGTACATAAAAAATCAGAACAAAATTAGCCAAGCTTGAAGTAGCAATCAGAACCAGGCATCAGCACACATCATTATCGGGAAGGTCATTCACACCTCAGTATATTCTGAGATTAAATTGTTTTTTTCTAGCTCAAGATCTAAATATGAAACTCATTAGAACACATCAGCACACATCATTATCGGGAAGGTCATTCACACCTCAGTATATTCTGAGATTAAATTGTTTTTTTCTAGCTCAAGATCTAAATATGAAACTCATTAGATCAGGAGTTCCGTAACATTTTACACCCTTATAGTTAAAGCATATTGCATAAATATCCTATTACCTTATTCTTGGATGGAGTTAACTGGATCAACCTCTTGACAACCCTACGTGCAATTCCAGCTAGAGGCAATAGAATCAAAACCTGTAGAAAAGTAGATATGTAAAACAATCAGACAATAGCTGAAAGTAGCTGAAAGTAGCTGAAAGGTGAAACAGAGAAAATTATTGGGTAAACCACCAAAGTGCAGACCTGAATGAACACATGAACAAGGGCCCCACGACATTAGTAAGAGATACCAAACAGGACACTTACTATTTTTCCGAAATAAAGAATGGGCATGACGTAAAGATAGTTACAAAATGTGTGTATAGTATCCAATAGTTAGGTTTTCTTCATTATTGTTAGTATTTATGTCTTATATGCGTAAAAAACTCAATGCACCTCGAAAAGTATTTCAGTTTATAGTTAATTATTTTTGGTGCATTTCCCAGAAGGGTATCAGCAACCCCCCAGGAAAATGGAGGAAACCTTTCACCTTAATATACTACTTCTTCTACAACTACATACTACAAAAAAATTATAATTTAAATCCATTTTGAGTTATAAACTTATAAGCAGTTTTAGATTTGTCGAACTTAAATTCCCAGCCAGGGTAACACCCCAAACATATCGTTCTACTACATCTACAAAAAAAAATCTTCTTTGTTATAGCTGCTCAAGATTTGTCCATCACGAGTCAAAAGCTTGCCTTCAAAACTATTATGAAACTTAGAATAAACAAAGAACTGATTCCTATAACAAAAATCATGATGAAAATTCAAAAGCTATAGATTGTTGCTCAATTTGTGCTATCGATCCATTAAAGAAACAATTCCCCAGACATAGGGAGGGGATCAAGTGTGGATCAAAGGTACCAGCAAAAACTATGTTCCATAATTATATGGCATGAAAGCGGGAGAGTTTACCTTAGGACGAGTATACCCACGATCCCGATACGCATCATCATCAACAATTTTGCCCTCTTTGCTTTCTTGATTCTTAGCCAATTTCCTTTCATTTTTCACAATAAGATCCTTACATGCAATAATGTGATTCAACTACACAAGATAAATACAAGATAATCACTTCAATACTCAATAGGCACAAGGGTATGCTGACTGGTGTTGAAAAATCAACAAATTATGGAAAGTGAAAAGCCAAAAACATACAGAATGCATGAGATAAGCATCCATGATATTTGAATCTTCTTCCGACCCTTTGAGATAAAACGGCTTCTTGAAAGGGTGCATTATATCATAATAGCTGCTGCCTACAAAAATAATCCACACAATCATAAGCGCGCATTAAGAATCCATCCACTTTCAGAAGATAAATCATTATTCCTAAGAACATAAAGAAAACAATAAATTCCAAAAAAAATATATACGGAATCACCTTCAGAGAAAATTGTGCAGCCTGCTGCAACCACACTCCCCTACCACAAACCCACTTACCAATAAAAACAAGGGATAGATGCAAAAACATGAGATAACATGATCGTCAAGGAATCATTTTCAGAAGCAGATAACAACAATGTTTATGGCATCTATCATCTATGATAATCTAACCAGTCAAGAGACACATTTTTACATTAAATAGAAGTTTCACTCAGATGAAAAACTCGATACAGTGAACTTGCATAAAATTTCAAGTCGTATAATTATGATGCTTAATTGATTATTAATTATTTTAATACCTTCAGTTTGATGTACTGTACTTTTTGTGTTTTTCATCTTTATTCCATAATTAATAATTTTCATTATGTGCTCAAGTTATGTATATATATACTCTGTTACGAATGAGGAAGGTAAAGAACGAAGGTGCGAATAAGGCAGGGGTGTATCCAAGGGGTGCAAGTTACTGGGTGTAGTGAGTATTTCAATTAATTGAATAAAAACGCAATTTCGCTTTTGTAGTCGCACTCGCGACTTTGTAACTGTTTTAGGACGGGTATATATTTGACCCGATCCTAACCATGAATTCAGTTTTGGATATTTTCTCATTTTCTCGAATCTGGTACGAACTTCTCCCTCCAATTTCTATCTTTTCTCTCCTCACTTGTTCTACGATTCTCGCTAATTGTTCGGATTTTAGAAACGCTTAGCTTAAGCGTTTCAGTGGCCTCAGAGCTAGGATAAATCACGTGAGCTGTGCGAAATGGTGGCGTCTCACACAGATCGAATTATCCGATTGGAATCACAATTGGATGCGATGGAAGGTCGAGTGATTTCAGTGGAGAAAGGGATAGATGACTTGCAGAAAGATCAAGCGGATGGAAGAAACGAGTTATTGAAACGTTTTGATCAACAAGCAAAGGAGCAGAGCAAGGAAGCGGAGCTTTTGCGAGAACAATTGGCTGAGTTATTCAAAAAATTGTGCTCGAGCAAGGGAAAAGCTCATATGGTGGAGGAGGATCAGGAAATACCAACTGTGAACCTTTCTAGTGGAGTGGGTGATGGATTGCTTCCCACACCACCACCACAGGCTAGGTTATCTGATCCAAAAGGAGGTGGTGCTCCTAGAGGCCTAGATGCGAACTCACATGGTAAATCTATGGCTGGAGCTACACCACAAGAGGTTGTTCATTCAGCAAGGAGGTATGAATCTAAATTCCATCATAATTCACCCCTAGATTTGGAGACTGAATTAGTTGGACAGAGTAGAGGTGCTGAAATGAATGATCATCATAGATCTAGTGAGCTTTTCAGTCAGAATAGGAAACCTCGAATGGATTTTCCAAAATTCAATGGAGAAAAGCCTAGACTACGGATTAGGAAATGCCATAAGTATTTCACTTTTAACACAATGTCAGATAGAGAGAAGATCTTGTTAGCTGCATTTAACATGGAAGGGCCAGCAGATCATTGGTATGTAGACTATGTAGATGGGAGAGAAGACATGCCTTGGGAAGAGTTTGTTAAAATGGTCTACAAGAGATTCATCAATGTGGAGGATGAGAATCTGATTGGAAAATTCACCAAACTAACACAAACAGGCACTGTCATGGACTACATAAAGGAGTATGAGGAGCTGAAATCTTTTATGGTAGTAAGAGTGCCATGGCAGACAGATGAATTCTATACTATGAGTTTCATAAGTGGTTTGAAGGATGAGATCAGTCAGATGGTGAGGAGCTTTCATCCTGAATTCTTAGAAGAAGCAATGCAATCTGCTATAAGACAAGAACAAGTCCTCTTGAGTAGAGAAAGAGGAGCAAAAAACTACAAAAATACTTGGAACTCTTCTAACAGAAATCAGTGGCAAGGCAGTGATAGGGGTAAAGGAGAAGCAAAGCCTTTTGAGAAGAGTGTAGCAGCAGGAGTATCCAAAATGCCACCTGCTAGAAGACTTTCCCCAGCTGAAATGGAAGAGAGGAGGAAACAAAAACTATGCTTCAACTGTGATGAAACTTTCCATTTTGGGCACAAGTGTAAGAAATTGTTTTTTGTTCTTGGAGAGGATGATGAAGAGGAGATGGATGAGCTAATTTTGGAGGAAGCTCAGGGATAAAGAGGTGAACCAATAGTATCTCTGAATGCTGTAGCTGGACAGAAGCATCCAGATACCATCAAGATCACTGGAAAGGTGGGCTCACATATCATATCTATATTAATAGATTCTGGCAGCACTCACAGTTTTTTAGACCCAAATACAGCAGGGAGATTGGGTTGTTTGGTGGAATTCACTAGTCCCTTGATGGTTACTATTGCTAATGGCCATAGGATTGAGTTTACCAAATGCTCTAAATTTGAATGGGTGATGGGGAGTTGCAAGTTTGTAGCACCTGTGAGGATACTCAAATTAGGTGGCTGTGATATGGTGGTGGGAGTAGATTTGCTCAGTCAGCTTGGTCCAATTACTTTTGACTTCAAATTACACCAAGTACAGTTCAAGAAAGATGGAAAAGAGGTGGTGTTGCAGGGGAATGATGATGATGAGATCAGAGTAACCATGATATCAGGCAAACAACTAAAGAAGATGGTCAAGAGAGGGAAGTATGAAGATATGGGGTATCTATGCTATATAAAGAGCAATCCTGAGTTTGAGAAATGCACCATACATGATGACTTAGTGCCAATCATTGAAGAATTCCAGATTGTGTTCAAGCCACCTATTGCACTACCACCACAGAGATTGATGGATCACAAGATTTACATCAAGGATGGGGAGAAACCAGTAAAACAGCCCCCATACAGATACCCATTCTTGCAGAGGCAAGAGATTGAGAAGTTGGTAAGAGAAATGTTGGATAGTGGGGTGATACAGTCCAGTAATTCACCATACTCTTCTCCAGTACTGCTGGTTAAGAAAAAGGATGGTTCATGGAGGTTCTGTGTAGACTACAGAAGATTGAACAACATTACAATTAAGGATAGCTACCCTATTCCTTTAATTGAAGACTTGCTTGATGAGTTGGGCAATGCCAGGGTGTTTTCTAAGATAGATCTTAGAGCTGGTTATCACCAGATCAGGGTGCATCCCCCTGATATTCAGAAGACAGCATTCACCACAGTCTCTGGGTTATATGAATTTGTTGTGATGCCTTTTGGTTTGACCAATGCACCAGCAACATTTCAAGCTATTATGAATAAGGTGTTTGCACCTTTTCTAAGGGAGTTTGTCCTAGTCTTCTTTGATGACATTCTGATCTACAGCACAAACTTGGAGGAGCATAAGATCCATTTGAGGAAGGTGTTGGAGGTATTGGTGGAGCACACTTTGAAAGCCAAGGCTTCCAAATGTGTTTTTGGGGTGGACCAAGTAGAGTACTTGGGGCATATAATATCTAATGAAGGGGTACAGGCTGATCCTAACAAACTCAGAGTGATGCAAGATTGGCCAGTTCCTAAAACCCTGAAGGAATTAAGGGGATTTCTTGGGTTAACAGGTTACTACAGGAAGTTTATCAGGCATTTTGGCATCATTGCCAAACCCCTGACCTTCCTGACTAAGAAAGGGCAATTCAGGTGGAGTGATGAGGCAGATGAGGCTTTCAAAGCACTTAAAATGGCTATGGTGTCTGCCCCTATTTTACATCTGCCAGATTTTAATGTTCAATTTGTGGTGGAGACAGATGCTTGTTATGGGGGCATTGGAGTTGTGTTATTACAGGGGAAGTTGCCTATTGCTTTTCTCAGCAAAGCATTGGGGGTCAAGAATCTAGGTTTGTCAATTTATGAAAAGGAGTTTCTGGCTATTCTGATGGCAGTGGATAAGTGGAGGTGCTATCTTATCCATGCTCCTTTCTTGATCAGAACTGATCATCAAAGCCTAAAGTTTCTTTTGGAACAGAAGATATCTACACCACTTCAACATAAGTACTTAACAAAGCTACTGGGTTTTGACTACAAGATTGAATACAAGGCTGGCCATGAGAACATTGTTGCAGATGCCTTATCAAGGAGGGGCCATGTTCAGGGGGAATGTGTGGCACTATCAGCTGTTAAGCCACATTGGGTGGAGAAAATTCAAGATAGCTATGAGGGAGATGCCTTGGTTTCTGAGGTTATCACAGATAACCTTTCTACACCCTACAATATGTCACTTTTTTCCTACAGTGGTGGCATAGTTAGGTACAAAGGGAAGGTTTATGTGGGTTCTGCTACTGGATTGAGGTCCAAATTGGTTCTGCATGTTCATTCTTCCACTGAAGGAGGACATTCAGGAGAGAATGTCACATTCCAGAGGTTGAGAAATGTTTTTTGGTGGCCTAAGATGGTGGAATTGGTCCACAAGGTGATTTCTGAATGCCATACATGTCAGCTTTGCAAGCATGAACTACTCAAGACCCCTGGATTGTTACAGCCATTACCAATTCCAGAACAGGCTTGGACTGACATATCTATGGATTTCATTGAGAAGCTGCCTAGTTCCAATAAAATGGACACTATTTGGGTGATTGTGGACAGACTCACCAAATATAGCCATTTCATTGCTCTAGCACACCCTTTTACAGCTTCTAGCCTGGCCAAGATTTTTATTGATGAGGTTTACAGGCTCCATGGTTTGCCATCCACCATTGTCTCTGATAGAGACAAGGTTTTTACTGGGCATTTTTGGCAAGAGTTGATGAAACTTTTGGGGGTTCAACAGCTGTTGAGCACAGCCTATCACCCCCAAACAGATGGCCAAACGGAGAGGGTCAACCAATGTTTAGAGTCATATTTAAGGTGTATGAGTGGGCAGAATCCTAAACATTGGGCCCAATGGTTACCCTTAGCTGAGTTCTGGTATAACACCAGCTTTCACTCAGCTATTAAGAGATCCCCATTTGAGGCTCTGTATGGATACAGTCCAAAATTTCTCACTTTTGGACCGTTGGTTTGGGGTAAAGTTCAAGGAGTGGAGGACATGATACGGGGCAATCAACACATTCTTCAACAATTAAAGCAGTTACTATACCAAGCACAACATAGGATGAGGCTCTATGCTAATCGGAATCGGGTGGATAGGGTGTTCCAGGTGGGTGATTGGGTTTACTTGAAGCTCAAACCCTACCGACAACTCTCACTGCGTAAGAGTCATCTGTGGAAATTGAGCCCGAAGCAGGCCCTTTTCAGGTGGTGCAAAGGGTGGGGGTGGCTGCTTATACGTTGGCACTGCCAACAACTTCTAAGCTTCATCCTACTTTCCATGTTTCTTTATTGAAGAAAAAATTAGGGCATGGAGATTTGGTGTCACAGAACTTACCTGAGTTCGATGAAGATGAAGTGCTTCTACTGCCCTTGAAGGTGTTAGATCGTCGCATTGTTCGCCGGGGTAATTCACCAGCGTCGGAGGTCCTCATCCGCTGGTCTCATTTGCCGGACTCGGAGGCTACCTGGGAAGATTTTGTCACCTTTCGCACTCTTTATCCTCAATTGTTTGCTTGAGGACAAGCTTGGTCTGAAGGGAGGGGTATTGTTACGAATGAGGAAGGTAAAGAACGAAGGTGCGAATAAGGCAGGGGTGTATCCAAGGGGTGCAAGTTACTGGGTGTAGTGAGTATTTCAATTAATTGAATAAAAACGCAATTTCGCTTTTGTAGTCGCACTCGCGACTTTGTAACTGTTTTAGGACGGGTATATATTTGACCCGATCCTAACCATGAATTCAGTTTTGGATATTTTCTCATTTTCTCGAATCTGGTACGAACTTCTCCCTCCAATTTCTATCTTTTCTCTCCTCACTTGTTCTACGATTCTCGCTAATTGTTCGGATTTTAGAAACGCTTAGCTTAAGCGTTTCATACTCCCTCCGTCCCATGATTTTATGCACACTTTCCTTAACGGGCGTCCCAACATTTTTTGCACACTCCAAAAAAGGAAACAAACTCACATAATTTTTACAAATAATACCCCTCCTTTATTTTACCTTCCCTTCCCTTTAGTCAAATCTCCTCCACTTTAATCAATGAATTACCAATAATACCCCTCATTTATTTTACCTTACACATCACTTTATTCCATTTTCTTAATCTTCGTGCCGGTCAAAGTGTGCATAAAATCTTGGGACGGAGGGAGTATCATATTTGTGCTTATGTGACATTATGTGTTATTGAAGTTTATTTAATTAGCTCATAATGTATCAATGTGTTAAATTCAATTTTGGCTCATTTATTGTGCCCGTGCACAGGTTTCTAACGACAAATATAAAAGCCAGGCATGAAGCTTAAAATCAATCTGCTAAAGAACAGTTTTTACTTATTCACTTACAGATAGAATAAAATGATCTCTGTTTGGATTGATGAAATTGACCGCCACCTGACACCTTGTAGCTTTCCAACCAATGCTTGTATAGCCTTGGCTTCAGGCCATAATAAGGTTTTGTTTCCAAATCCTACAAGTAAAACTTTTGTTACAGGGCATTTTTTCATCTAAAGAAGTACAAGACTAATAATAAAACTGGAAGTCTGAAACACCAAATTGCTCTCTCAAATCCCCTCAAAAAATGACAAGAATAATCATTAGTTTGATCAAATAATTTGAAAAGAGATGAGTGGAACCCAGTGCTTAGATAACAAATCTTGTGGCAAATTACAAATGTGCATGAAACGGCACATGTATGTTAGTTTTATATGAAAAATCATTTAACTCGTTCAGTTTTAAGAAATTTAACTCGTGCAAGTGAGAAATGTGAATCTGGAATTCTGGATTATTAAGCTGAGAAGACTGATTGCATGCAGAAATAAAAGCAAAAATGGCAGGAAACATGAGAGAAACCTCAATAAAGCATGATCCTGTTCCTCTCCAACAACTATTTGACGAGTTATGCGCCGGCATCTTCCATGAGTACCTCCATTTTCTTTTCAATAAACAGTCAATCTCTGTAGATGTAGCTTGTAACTCAAATGATTGCTGCATGCAAAAAAAACTCAGTTGGAATAGAAAGGAAGTGTATCTTAAAAAGGTACAATGCAGCACTTTTACCATTAATCATTAGAAGTACGGAGTAATCATTAATAGGAAGTCCTAACTATTTTAATTATTTCAGGAAAGCGTGTTCCATCACACCACTAGGACAATATCTATACAATAGACAGTCAACGCCTCACCCCATATTATATACGCTGTAATGAAAGGCATATACAGGTAATAAAGAATTAATTATATAAAATACCTTATCATTGAAGATGCCTCTGAAAGGGGTTGATCATTCGAGACATCTTCTTCATCTGTATCAGGCATTGCATCATCATCATCTGTTGACCCAGCATCTTCACTATCTTCACTCTTAGGGGAATTATTATTATTTCCTACATTCATGAAAAAAAAAACAATAAGGATTAGAACAGCAAAACAAATTATTAGTAAGTAGTAGCAGAAAATGATACCAGCTATTACCATCATCCTCATTATTATTATCATCATCATCATCCGACTCCCCAATAGATTCCAAATCACTGTCCACATCGTCATCTGTGTCGGTCTACCCTTTTTCTTCTTTTTGCCTATTCAGAAAAGAACCATCATTTGTCAAATAATGGGGCAAAACTCACAACCCCCTTAACACTTCAGAAGACATATAATGTTGATTTTTCAATGAAATCTCATATTGTTGTTGAGAGTATTACTGCATTTAGATTATCTTTTTCAAGAAAATCGAAAAATATGAACTTCCCAATGCAGAAAGGAGTTGCTTCATTACTTTCCACTCTAAGGTGTTCTTATTACCCAACTCCAAAATCAATGAGATTGTCCAAGATTACCAGCAAACATCCTCTTAACCAAATAAGAGATTTAAAGTAAAAATTGTTTTGTTTTTAATAATGAAATTACAACATATTTCTAAACCTAAATATTAGACACCACATTCCACAGCAGTCTTACCCAAAACGCATGAGCGGCATAAGAAATCCTCAAAACAAAGTGGATTTTGTGTTTACCTTCTTTTCAAAGCATCCGCAACAGATGCATTACGCGACCCCAGTTTCTTCAGCAAACTATCATACATTGTTGGCTGTGCATTTGCAATTTTGTTTGCTTCTTCCAGCTCAAAATCTTCATTTACCTCACTATTGTTAGAGGCAACAGGCACAGAGAGACGTGAGGCCCCTTCTTGCACCTGAGGCATGAGGCGCCTTCTCTTGCCCATGGTGAGAACGGTTGAGTAGACGAGTCTTTGGACGGTTATTTATATATAAAAATAATTGGCGATTGAATGTCGATTTTCACAAAGTGATGGGTAGGTACTGTAAGGAAGAACAATAGAAAAAATCAATTCTTGATGCAGATAACATGAGGGTGAGACACATTTTTCTGGGATGAGATTTAGTCATTTAGGTTTGAACATTGGGTGTATAGGGAACATTGTGTTTAGTTTAAGAAGAGCAATTAGACAATTCAATTCATTTAGTCACTGATACTACGCATGGTGTCACAAGCAAAATTATACATAGCAGGACATCAAGAATGAGCTTCCTCTGCCAAAAGGGTTAAGAAGAAAAACTAATACTCCACTGTATATTTACACCTAATCTATATTAATAGGATAGTCTTCCATATTTACACCTAATCTATATTAATAGGATAGTCTTCCATATTTGGCAATCACATTTTCCCGCTCATTTCTCTCATACTAAATTTGGAAATCATTTTTTAAATATTTTCTTCAGCAAGTGGTTAACTTTTTTATTATTGCAAGATCAGAATAAAAAAATATTTTGCGTTAGAAGGCATGCTCGGAATGCTATTTACACCCGATTCTTTCTAACATCAAATTTCAAATTCAACTTTTCTTCTTTGAAGCCCTAACTTGGAAACCTTTCATTTTCTCTAGGGTTGAACATAAAAATTGAACTTTCATTCAAAAGCCCTAAACCCAACTTTCAATCAGCTCGCCATTTTTATTTTTATTTGTATCAGGCTGCAATTGTGATTTCACATAATTTCATCTTTCAATTTGTATATTTTCCAAAATAAATCCTGTTCTTTTTTTAAGTGCAGATATTTACATGTCACCGGTATTCAAGTAATGAGATAGAATCTCCAATCAAGAATGGGCTACAAGTTGCAACTCAACGAGTCACCGGGCATACAAACTACCAGCACATGGAAGCAAATAAAAAAATCTCAAACCTTGAAATGTGTTTTCTAAGATTCAGAGGTTTGCTTATTTTAGACAACAAAAATTTAGTAAACAACAATGTAATAACTTGCAAATAACGATTCTAGACTGCTGATGCAGAAATGAAGGCTACATGCTACAATCAACAGAATCCAGATTCAACTCAGTTTGGTTGTTTGCTGTTAAGCCTGGTACCTATCAAGAGGTGAGTATAAAAGTAGTATCAGGGAGGCACTGTCCTGTTTGAATGTCAATAAAGGGACAGAGCAGCAGATAAAGTTTTCAATTTAACCATGTTTTAATAACATTTACATTGCAATAGATAATGACTTTTACTATATTGCACTTTTAATAATTTATACTCCACAAAATATAACGCAATCAACACTTAAATATACATTCACCAGCTGTAGTCATAGCTGAGTAAACTACAAAACTCAGAAAAAAAACTGAAAACATGATTTCGAAAGAAAAAAAACCATGAACAACTTTAAAGCCTCTACATAATCAGAGCAAAAAAAGAATCCAACAACTAGAATTGAAACTGGAAAGGAGAAGTTGTAAAACAAATGCTTCATGTGGGAAATTGGAGACGGATAGAGATAAGATATGGAGAAACTAAGCATAGAAGAAGTAGAAAGAAAAGGGCAGCAGTAACAAATCGTACCAAAATTAGAGAGGGGTCTAGGAAGGGGGAAGGACCGGCGGCGGTGGGCTTTGATTTTGGGTGGGCGGAGCGGTGGTCGTGCGAACGGGGCAGAGAGCGACAGCGTAGGCGGCGGGCGGGCGTTGGGGAATGGTATAATTGGAAAATTAGGAGGGGTGAACTCAACCATAACCGGGGGTTAACCCACAACAACAAAAAAGGGGGGAAATAGCCGTGGCCAGCTAAATTATGAGGATCTCAAATTCACAAATACTTTTCTTTTCTTTTTTTTTTAAAGTTGGGACAAGATTCAAATAAATACAATTAAATCATATTTAATCACTAGATTTTCAATTCGAGGTAGATTAAATCGAACAACTATGCCTCATCCAATCGTGAGAAAGTGGGAAGACGGGATAATCACTTGTCCACAAATAAGCTCAAATTTCCATTCTCAAAAGAGATAAATATCTCATACTAAGGTACTCTCAAATCAAGAAATTTAGAGAAAAAATAACTAAAGCAAAAATAAGAAAGAAGGAAAAATAAAGCAAACTATATAAGAACTATAGAAACAAACTAGAAATAACAAAAAACATAAACGGGATCAACCACCCGATCGGTCACCTTAGCTCTGTCGGGGAGGTTGACCCGTTGATCCCAACTACAAAACCACGGTAGCGAGCCGAAGGGTGTTGGTAGTGGAGGAGTAGTGGAGGTAGCTTCAAGTCAAATCTAACATTATAGAGAGATAAGGAGAGTACAGAGAAGGGGGAGCGTTTTTTCCTTTTTACATAAATTCACAAATACTTAAGGCATGTCTATTGGGCTGGCCCTAGCCTTATAGAGCTAGTTCTACAAGGCTGTAAGTTAAATGGGTTAGGGTCTTAACCGATTTATTTTTAACGGTTCTATAAAAAAATCTAGATTTAAACAGACCCACAATATATTAACCCTAACCCTGCATTTTTTAAGATTAGTCGGGTTGGCCCGTTTAACCTGTCCCGAATAAACATCTCTACAAATACTCTATTTGTTATGGGTATGGTTGTTTACACCTCCATTTTTTTTAAAAGCGCTCCCATTCCTATTTATTAATTTAATAATAATGAAAAAAAAAAACTAAAATACCCTTTAAATAAACGTATCACTAGTAAATGCACCCCCACTACTATACTCCCTTTCAACATTCAAATTTTAACCCTAATTGTAGTCGTCGCCCATCATCTCCGTGCTGCCAACTCCACCCAAAAAGTGTTAAAATCTCATAAAAATCTCAAAAAAAAAAAAAAAAAATAGAAATCTCAGGAAAAAATATTGACATATTTTCGACACTGATTTGTTGAAAAAAATATTCAAAAAAAAAAAATAACAATAATTTATTGACAATTGTTGTAGACATTAGTGTATATTTTTTATACTAGTGTGTCAATTTTTTTTTAAAAATACTTACCTAAAGAAAAAATTGACAGTAGAACCTGATGCATTTCTATTTTTGGGGGGAGAGGGGGTCGATGGAGGTGGGTGTCACGGGGTGGGGGGTAGTGGAGCTATGGGCGGCCATGGCGGTGGGCTGGGGGAGGCATAGTGGAAGAGATGCTCTTTTTTTTTTAGAACCAATAAAATGGAAGATAGGGAGAAGAAAGAGGAAGAAGGTAGGGTGTATTTACTAAGGGATTTTTAGAAAGAAAATAGTAATTTAAATAATTCGTGAAGAATGTATTTAACATTCTCTAAGTTGAGTTGCACTCTTGTGTACCAGTTACATACATTTAGAATATGGATACTAATAAACTATTAATAACTTAGTTGCAAAAAAATTCACATGTAATGATTGTAGCATGTTGGTTAATGTTGTTATAGTAATTATTAACGGGTATCAGGAATACCCAGAATAAAAGAGATTACAAAACTCGAAAGTAAATAAAAGAGCAAAAAGCGAGAATTAAGATACACAATGAATCGACTCTCTCTCCCACTCATCGCTTGTGTTCCAGAAATTCACCATCCTTTTGGCCTTTAACCAGTTGAACGTCGCATGTCTAATATCGTTACTAATTGCTTCCTCATCAAAAAGAACCCCACTGAAAGTGGCTCTATTCCTGCATCTCCATATCATCCAAATTGTGCTATGCCAAAGAACCTTCCAAACATCCTTCCACTTTTCTTGTGTTGCCTCCCCATGCCTGTTGAAGTGCACCAGCCCGCTACCTGCCTCTACAAAATTCAGTCCGAACCAAGCGTACAACCGATGCCACTTTTAAGATTAAATATTTTTTGAGCTGAATCTCTCAAAATTTTGCTCCATATATCTTATTTAATTATTTTTTCATATAGAACTCCATTTTATTTTATTTTGATTCATTGACCTTTTTTTATTTATAATTGCATTTTGCTCATTCTTTCAACATAGACTGAAATTGATGGATAAATTTTTTTTTTTTTTTTCGCTCTCCTTACTTGTACTTTTTCAATCTTTATTTTTGTGACAAAAATTTGCATGAATTCAAATTTTCTCAATTTTTTTTAATCATTTAGAGTTATTCTACTGTTTGTTATTAACTTTAACTTTAGTTTAAAAGTGTTATGATATAGTATTAGTTGAAAATGTGTATGATATTTGTTCTTATATAGTATGATATTAGTTCGTATAAAGTATAATATTCATTCATTTACATGTATAAACTTTATTATCTTCCAGTTTTAAAGTATAATATAGTATTTTTATATGTCCTAAACTCGAAATATGTATAGTATTAGTTTATATATAGTATAGTACTCCCTCCGTTTCATAAAGTTTGTCGCATTTCTCATTTTGTATAGAATTAAGGAACATATTTTTTTGACAAATTTACCCCTCACTATTTTCTCCCCTTCTCTTCTCTTTTATGCTTTTATTTTTCGACCTTCCTTTTCCACCATTTCTTTGACCTTTCCAAAAAAAGTGTAATTAATATATTTCCAAAAGAATAGGGGCAATTTAGGGAGATCATTGGTAAAATTAGGAAAAGCGACAAACTTTTTGAAACAAATTTAAAGTCCAAATGCGACAAACTTTTTGGATCGGAGGGAGTATTAGTTTCCATACACTTTAATGTCTTTCAGTTTTGAAAGATACAACATAGACACGGTAAGAACATAATTGTATACAACAATCATTTGTTTATTTTGTTTGTGAACAAATATTATACTCTATATGAACTAATACAATATTGTATGTGAATTAATACTATACTGTATATAAACTAATAGGGTAAATAACTAATAGAGTCATTTCACCCCATCTTTTCTCTAATAGAACCTATCATATTTTTTTTAATCTAATAGAGTCAAAATGGATTGTTTGAGACAATTATGCCCTTCCACCATATTTTGAAAATTCGAATTTATTAATTCAAAATTATTAGTCAACTAAACATCCAATCAATTCGTAAATGCATTTTCCCCAAATCCCGAAAATCTATCACTTTCTAAAATTTAAAAACTTTCCTAAAAGGTAGGTCTCTCCATTTATTTCGTTTAATTTTGTTAAGCTAAGGGATTCTGGAAATCTGCATTTCAAGTTTTCAACCTACAAATTTCGACAAAAGCGTCTACAAACACCGGCGACGGAGATAAAGATCTACTGCAAAAGGTAATACGATCATATGCATGCTTCTGTTTAAATTAGAGCGATGAACTATGTGTTGTTCTGTATTCAAGATGCATATTTACAACATTATATGACGCATATATTGAATATAAAGTGTAGACGACAAGAAAAATCGCAGGGTATGTATTATAAAAAGATATGCAGTGTCGAATGCATATTCATATAACCTTGTAACCTTTTAACTATAGAATCACTTAAACTATCAACAACTAGGACATTGCATATCCGTATGACATATATCATGTGCATACATAATAATATGCGTGAGTAGGTGCATATCAGTTATACACTTACATATCGGTAGAATATGTTTGTCCACATGAGTCGACATGTTTGTACAGGTTACAACTGCGGCAGTTAATGCACATGTAGGATAAATGTCACTGCTGTATTTGGTGCATGTGCATAATATTTGAAATGTGTTTGGAAATGAGCATATGTGTAGAACACTTAAATACTATAGATCTCAAATATATGCAACGAAACAATAGAAAAGTATTGGATACGTACCAGAATCTGGATATAATATCAATATGAAATTTCTTATTCTGGTTTCAGTGCATAATCGAATATGAGAAATTGAAATCGAAATTGAAAATCCAATTTGGGAAATTTCTTATTCTGATTTCATTGCATATCCGAATCTCAAAAATTGAATTTGAAGATCGAATTTGAGAAATTCTCTTATTTTAATTTCAGTGCATAACAAGAATCTGAGAATTTAATTTTCGAATTTGGAAAGTCAGTGACTTTCTGGTAACATAACCTAAATTATAGGAATTGACTAAATTAATTTAAAAAATCGAGTTAGTTTTAATTCACGAAATTAATTTAAATAATTAGATTAAGGGTAGTATGGGTTTTTTGGCTTTAATTTGACTCCATTAGAAAATTATTAAAGTTGGTGTTTCTATTTGCTTAAGGGGTGCTAATAGTGACTCTATTAGGGAATAATCTCAAACTAATAATATATTAAATGTGAACTAAAAATATATTATTGGGCCTTAATACCAAAATAATATAAATAGTAATTGTTGATATACTTGAACGGACTAGACAAAGTCAAACTATACAACATATGAATTAATACTACTTTTTTTTTGAATTAATACCAACAACTATAATCACACGTTGTGCCCACGAAAGAACCGAACCACATTTTTTTCCTGCAAAATTTACAGAAAGAGAGAAAACAAAAATTTGCTCATTACTTTATATTGAAAAACAAACATTATAAAGTAACGAATCAAGATGTATCAATTAAAACTATAGATATGATATAAATACTAAGTTGAGGATTGAGATTGATGACTCTAGAAACCAAATACTTAATGACCAATCTAGTAGTGCATGTATCACTTCATGATAATTTATTAATTAGCTTGTTGGTATAATATAATACCAAATATTAGGCCAAATATCCGATTTTAGCCTATACTTTTATTTTTTTATTAATTCTAGCACATACTATTTTTTTTCCCAAATGATACCCATACTATTAATTAATACTTAGAAACATCCTTGTTCTCATTTTCCGGCAAAGCTCATCTGACGTGTCCGCTAGATTCCACGTGGACGGCTGATGTGGATATAACTAATTGTTTAAATAATTTATTATATCCCATATTTTTCATTTTTTATCAATTTTATATTAGCTCATACTTTTCATTTTGTATCAATTCTAGCCCATACTTTTCATTCTTAATCAATTTTAGCGGTACTTAAAAACTTTTTCATCATAGTTTTTGCATTATTTGTCTTATTGAATGCCTAAAACAAATTTATTGTAACGTGAAGGAATGCACTTATCAAATATTTGCACTAATATAGTAATATTGCAAAAGAAAAATATTATTACAATGCAATGATAATATTTTTCGCCTACAAAATAAAGATGTCATTATAAGACATTTGATCATAAGTTTTTTCACACTATGACACGTGTAAAAGAAAGATGTCAACATGACATATGCAAAAAGATGTCATAACAAGACACATCTAAAACGACCTAAAATATAGACAAAAAAAAAATGATCACGTGTTGTGTGACTTCATAATGATAAGGGCATTCCTTCAAGTTACTATCAAATTGTTTTAGGTGTTCAATAAGACAAACCTTACAAAAACTATGATTGGAGAAGTTTTTAAGTACGGGCTAAAATTGATTAAAAATGAAAAGTATGGGTTGGAATTGATAAAAAATGAAAAGTATGAGATATAATAAATTATTTGAACAATTAATTATATTCACGTCAACAGTCCACATGGAATCCGGCGGCCACGTCAGACGAGCTTTGCTGAAAAATGTGAACGGGGATGTTTTTAAGTGCTAATTGAAAGTATGGGTATTATTTGGAGAAAAAAAAATAGTATGTGCTAAAATTAATTTAAAAAAAAAGTATAGGCTAGAATTGGATATTTGGCCCAAATATTATTAATTAAAAAAAAAAAGTCATGTCAAATCTATAAGAAACACTAGCTACTAATACACATTAGATTTGTGGTATAAACAACTAAACTCCATAAAAATAATAAGATGCCTAAGTGCACTTAATATAACTCGACGTCTCGACATCATTTATTATCTCAGTCCAATTTTATAATTTTCATTTGGGTTGAACACGGGTTTAAAGGAAAATTGATTGTTTATATAAAAAGTAAAAGTTTCAGTGAGGAGATAGGTAGAAATAAAGTAGTGAGTGGAAGTAATATTTTCTTTTTAGGAAAGGGGAATTATAAAATTGGACAAAGAAAAAAGGAAAGTGAGAATTATAAAATTGGACAGAGGGAGTACAAATAAAATCTCATTAAAACAATATTTTATATGAACATCCTTTCAATTTATCCAAAAAAATGATTTTCAAAACACAAAAAATTGAGTAATCGCAATTGTGCACAATCCAAAAGAATAATGGATCGATTAGAAGTGAAAAAATGAGTGATTTGAAAGAGGGAAAACGATTTATAATGAACAAATTCAAAAAAAAAAAAAAATACTCGTGAGTCAGTGGTGGATGATGTACAATTAGAATTTTAAAGAGTTGCATTTTAATTTAATTGATAAAAAGGGTACTATAATTTTTTTACAAGTAATTTTTCTTTTAAAAAAAATTGAGGGTGAACTCATAAAAGATGGATAAATAACTGTAACTTATTTGAAAACTTAAAAAAATTGGAGGTGAACTCATAAAAAATGGGAGTTAATAACGGTAACTTTTTTGAAGACTCAATCCATAGTTCATAGCCCATAGGTATCATCCAATCCATCTAAGAATTTGGATCTACATGTATGTAACTACTACATACAAGAATTTGCCCTCTAAGTTTGGATGGAGTGTAACAATCGAGGGAGTGTGATTAATAAAGACGGAAGTGTAACATCTTCAGCTCGCTGACATCTTCTCCAAGAGTTTTTCTCGCCCAGCTTTCGAGTTCCTACGTTCCAAGCTTTGCATCAGCCTTCATCCCACGCAATGTGTGGCCGGAGGTGGGGGGTTAATTAAATTTTATATTCTCTACCCATTATTTAGAATATTCTAAAACCATATCTTGTAAATATTCTGGAACTATATCTTGTAGGCATTTTCAAATTTAAATTTCATAAATCACAGTAAAAAAGTCTATCACCAAAGCCATCGACGATATTAATCAAACCTCATACTTATACTTTGCCATTTTCGCCTTTTATACATGTGAACTCTGATTTTCTTATAAACTTCAGTAGAGGTTTTGCTTCATCAAAAAGTGGGATGATTATGCTTTAACATCATGTAATAGGAAGTTGACATGTATATACAACTTATTTCAAGACTTAAATTTTTACGTACTCGATTGAGGAGAAACTCAATTGATGAGTTGAGGGTAAGAATATATCATTTGAGGTTGGAGTTTAAAAGACAATATAAGTGTTGGTAGATGTTATCTCTAAGTTAAGCTGAGAAACTCAATTGATGAGTTGAGGGTAAGAATATATCATTTGAGGTTGGAGTTTAAAAGACAATATAAGTGTTGGTAGATGTTATCTCTAAGTTAAGCTGGGCCCTCGTAAGTGGCCGGTGAAATTGGTCCCCCGAATTAGTCGCTCCTTGAACCGAATACCAAGACATCAAAAAAGAATATTCATCTAAGAAACCAAGTGACTAAGCAACTTATATAGGATGGAATGTCTTTTGAAAAAAAAAACATATGTTAGTAGATATTGCACACAAGGGATCCTGCTGTCAAGTGGAAGTATAACAACAATTTTTTGAATAGCAAATAATACATGAAAGATAAATAATACACACACACCAAAAAAAAAAAAAAAAACTTTGTTCAAATTACCAAATTACGCGGTAATTTGAAAATTAATTATCAAGTATCCACTTGGCCTACCTGAAAATTCTTTTGATTGATGGAGAAATACAAAATCAATAGCATTGATTTAATTCATTGTCCCACAGTACACATATACATCTCGGCCTAGTTTGGTTTGCTTGATTAGGTTGGATTAGGCTTGATTGACTTTTTATTCCCAACGAATCAAATGTTTGGTTTGATTGATTGTGGCCCGTGATTAATGCAAGGCCCGCTAATTTTGTACTATTTATCATGCATTTGTAGGACTAATAGTCCTAGGGGAGGGGTGAGTTAATTTGTCCCATGTTTTCTTATCCATCAATCCAAACTAGCCCCTCAGGTGAATAACGATCCAGCACAAATACTTGGGCCACTTCTGGTGATCTAAAACTCACCTTCTTCTTCATCTTCCCTTTCCCGGAGCTATTTTCGCCCTCATTTCTTTTGCTCACAGACAAGCCATGCCCACACTCCAGTACTAAAAGCTCTTCCTTGATCAACTCTCCATCAAAAGAGGGGTGTATCTTCCTCGACGAAGGATGTTTATGCACACCCATTTCACCTCCACTCATGTTAGAATTGTTGCCTTCGTACAACTGCAGCTCCGGTGGATGAACGGGGGGCCTCTTTTTAGCTTTCATGGCGGCCCACGAGCAGCTTCTCGGCTTCAAAAACTTTGCCACTGATGCCGTTAGCCCACATTTCTCATTTCCCTGATCCGATGATCTCCTGGGGCTTGGCCCGAGGCGTAAACCACAGAAATTCACAACCATGTTGGATGAATGAAGGTAGGTTTGAGTGAGAGGGGGATGAGATTATAAAGGAAGTTATGTATAGCTGGACGAATTATCAGAGGAAAAATATTGTTACTTTTTAGCATGAGCAATGTAGATAAGTATTTAGACCAAGTTGAGCATAGTAATTATCGTTACTTAATTAAGTGAGAGTTAATTGCATCTTTGGTGTAGATTCAATTCTGTATACTTTTTTGTCTGATTAACAACTTAGTTCGTGTGATGCAACCTAAGTATTATTATGGAACACAAGGAGAGAGGCTTTGGAATGTTGCACATATAATAATTTTCTAATATACAGTTTTGGCTGCTACTTGTCTCTCACTTATATACTGTTGTAGAGATCTGTACAAGTATAAACTATTATATTCATGGATAATTATAACAGCAGACATTATAATTTAATTTAGGAGGAATTTGGTTCAAAAATACTACTCCCTCCGTCCCACAGGAATTTGCACACTTTCCATTTATGGATGTCCCATACCAATTTGCACACTCCATAAAAGGAAATATCTTCACAACCCTTACCTTGAAATATACTCATATTTACCCATATGTCATTACTTTTTCACACTCAATCTACTTTTTACTTTACTTTATTCATAAAAGTTTACAAAACTACCCTTCAAAACATCAATCATTACACCTTTTCTTACACATTTCTTAAAATGTGTGCCGGTCAAAGGGTGCAAATTCCTCCGGGACGAAGGGAGTACTTCAATGAGAATGAAAGGCACAGATTTAAACTGAACTGACTTGTGGCTGTGGGCCACAGATTTTGAATATCTGGTTGCCGTTTTGAAGCTGGTGATTGGAGCTGCATTTGGACAGGGGCAACGGCAGGGAGGAGCAAGAAGCGCGAGCATGGCGCCAGCGGATTGAAGTCTTGAATGAAGACTCTTGTTTCAGCTTCTAATCCCTAACCCGATTGAAATTTCTGCAATTTGAATATATTTTCTTATTAAATATGAATGACGTCGGCCGCCTGGGCAGGACTCAGCCCAAAAACGATTTTCTTTCCCAATTTGCCAGAAATCACAGTGGGCGTCTAGCGCCTAGGTACCGCATAGGCGCCCACCTAGCCCACAAGAGTAACTGCTAGAACGACCTATTACATAGCTGCATTTAAAAAAAATCATATATAACTGCATAGAAAAGACATGAACGCTTTTGAGGAATGATGCATTCCTCGACACACAACCCACTTGGAATCATGGACAAGTAGATATGACCATAGCATGATTGGAAAATCAACACCACAAGTTTCTTTACAGCTTCCACATGTACTCAGTGTATTCCCCAGTTAACAAATCAAAACACCCAAACATTCAGAAAACCAATCAATATTTAACCTGGGTTGATAATCAATACACAGGAGATTCAATGCCCAACTGATGGATTCGTCAACAACTCAAGAGACTTTTTAAGGTGTTCAACAGCAGTAGAAACATCATCAAATGCCAGAGCCCCTACTGCAAACCTGGCAGCCTTGTGTGCTTCAGCAATTTTTTCTGGGGGAGGGAGGTAATTGCTGTCGTACTCATATTTTTCAACTGCAGGTGGTGAAACTAACGGAACATTCCCATTGTTGCCACTAGAATTATATTGAGGAGTTGAAGCAAAACCAGTATAGGAAACATCAGAACCTTGATAATAAGAAGGGTAATGAGATGGAGCAGCAGGAAGGCTACTTTCAGAAAAACTCGGGTAAGACTGGAAATTAGGGTATGAGAGGGGGGGTACATCATTCGAAGGGAAGTGATGTTGAGGTTCTGGCTGGTAGGGTGGGTGTTGATGTGACTGATGATGATAAATAGGTTGATCGGAGTTGTGTGGTGGGGGTGGTTGATGTATGTTTTCAGATGAATAATGAGATGGGGGAGGGATACCCAGAGAAGGTTGGGGGGTAATATTGGAAGATTGTCTTGAGAAGTTGGAATAATGCTGAAAATTTTCATGATCGTAAGTTTGAGGAGGTGAAGTGGAATCTGGTTCAGTTCTTGGAGCAGAATTTACTCGAGTATAACTGTCAGTAGGATAATGAGATGGTGGAGAAGGAAGATGTGAGAAATTGGTAGAGTCCTGCAAATTATTATCATGATCGTATGGTTGAGGAGATAGATCGGAATCTTGGGCAGTTCTCGGGAAAGAATCTACTCTGGTCAGGTCGGGTCTACTGGGCATATCAGTAAAATCACTTTTGCTTGGTTGAGGATCCTGCAAGGAGAGTATCAAAACTATGAATGTGATGCTAATTCAGAACTTTTTTTAACTTGATCTTATGATGAGTTTGATATCAGAGAACGATGTTATTGATTAATTATAGAGGAATCACACCACATGCATTAGATCATTTTATAAAGGGTTAATAGCGGGAAAAAATCAAAACCTTTTCAAGTATTTTCAATTACAACATACGTTTTTTAAATTTGCAATTCCATACACGACCTTTCAAATTTGTTAGTTGTTACAATTCTATCACATGACTATTTTCTGGCAAGTCATGCTGACGTGAGTGCACGGAATTGCAAAAATTAAAGGCTGTGATGAAATTAAAGAAATTGAAACAATATAAAAAGGCCGTGAATTTTTTGCAATTAATTCGAAGATTCTCCGGCTGCCACGTCAGCATAAGTTGCCGAAAAATAGTCATATGATAAAATTGCAAAAACATAAATAAGTTGAATTGTGAATTTTAAAAATATATGTTATAATTGAAAAAACACCAATCATTTTCATCTTTGTCACCAGGAATTAAAAAAAATAAGCAAAAGAGTGTCAGAGGTAAGTAAATACATACATATTCACCACTTGTACTTGATGGCATTGATAAATCTTCATCTCCACCAGGAGGACCAGGAATAGGTTTCCTCCCTTCTTTCACAGCCTTCCTTATATCTGCTGCTTTCCATACTGCATACTTCTGTTTCTGCTCGATCTGTAATAGGGATGATTAAAGAATAAGGAAATGTAATAAACCAACATATTTTGTGAATTTAAGAAATACTCACATCAGGCTGAAGTTCACCAAACTGATTCAGGATTTCAAAGAAAATGCTTGCAGCATAGAAAGTTTTTGCAGTATTCCTGTACAAGCAAAGGATTATTATCGACTTCAAAGGCAAGTCTAAACTAAAACAAACCCATATCAATTTACATGCATTTGAGTATGATGCTGACTACACTACAACATTGGAGGAAAACTAAGGGACCTGTACTAACGAATAATCTGTAGAATGTTTTAGAATGTATACACACCTTTGAGTTCTTGATTGCAACTATTTTTTATTTTTAAGATAGGGTTAAGATCTAAATGCTACTACTTCATTCATAACTGTCAAAATACAAAGAAAATTAACACAAAGTTAACTGTGTAACCATTAGCATGCATGCTACATAACCGCAACCAGTATATCATAAAACTTTTGACATATAATATGACTCTAATGACAAGGGTTGGATCAAGCATTATGAAGTGTCATTGTGAAGAATTAGAAAGATCAAAATGTTGACATACAATATGACTCTAATGACAAGGGTTGGGATCAAGCATTATGAAGTGTCATTGTGAAGAATTAGAGAGAACAAAATGCTCAAATTCATTCAACTGGTATAAGTTATTATGAAATATGAAGGCATGAACCTTCTAAAACAATCAACATTCCAAACGAACGCATTTCAATATAGGGATGGTTTCTCGAGGAGCAAGAGGGGTACCATCACATCTAAAGCACTGCAAACTCAAAGGAAAAACGATCTCATCTTTATCTTTATTCATATAGAGGTGGACCTGTCTACCTATAACCTTTGTTCAAGGTCTGGTCCTTACATGAGTCTTTAGAAATAAGACAGTTTCTTGAAGTGATCTATGCAGCAGAAAATCATGTACAATTAAAAGAATAACCAAAAAACTTTCTTAGAAAAAATGAATTGATTGTAACATAAATAGAAACATGCTTCCAAAATTAGTTCGTATAAGTCTCTCATTGGAATCCAAAGATCCCAAAAATCCTAGATCTCCAGGGCATCATCCTCAATTGGATAATTATAACTCAACTAGATTGAGAAACTTATAAATTGCAAGAAGCATTATAAATTTGCATGCCATGAAACAAGATGAAATGTCTCAAACTATGACTAAATACTAAGGTGCAGCAAGCAAGGAAGTTCACATACAAATCAGCTCGTCCTGATCTATCTTGTTTGTCTGCCCTGGCAAAGACATTCAGGGCAAATCCCTCAACATGTAGATGGTCATCAGGCCCCAACTTTACCGACTTCTTATCCTGCAAGAAAATGTGTAGGATACAATCAGAAGAGTATCAGGAAACATCAGAATTAGAATTAGGAACTACTCAAAACTGAAGTATTCAGATAACCAAGATTTTAATTGAGCTAGAAAGTCAAAACAAATATACAATACTAATTTGAAAAAGAAATTAATCAGGAATTCTGGAAAAGGAAAACGGGCAAACCTTCTCAAGTTGTTTCATGAGGGAAACAAGGAGGGCATTGGTAGTCTTAGTTCGATCGCTTTGGGGAATCTTCAACCCTCGTTCCATCGCGTACAATCGACCTGGTCCAGAAATTGAGTCAATTGTTAAAAATAATATGAAAAGGAAGAAACATTCTTGAATTAGATGATCAAAAAATCATGTTTGTTAATCAAAGTGAGTTAAATAGAGAGAGAATACAGTAGTAGGCAACGAGGGGTTCGTGTTTTTGCAACTCATCGGCTCGCTGAAGGTAGGGCAGAAGTAACTTCGCAGGTTCATTCTCCGTCGCCATCGCCGATCGTTTGCAAAATCAAAATCAAAATCAAAATCTGGATAGAGAGAAAAGGTAGGCACTTCCGAAGTTAGAAGAAGAAGCTCACAGGTAAATACGACGACGTTGCGAATCAACTTTTGTTTAGTCTTCGTTTTGGATAAACGAACTGATACATCAAACAATCAATTCTAATTCCAAAAAATTAATAAAAAAAAAATTATTTAATCTTATATCTTATTATCTTTTTATTCTTATTCTTAATAATCTATATATCTAGACACTTCACACAATTCTACATTTAATTAATGATATATTTTAGTATTTAATTGCTTATAGGAATGCTACCTGCATTTTGTGGATACTATGTATATTTCGATTTATTATGTTCTATATTTGTTATTAAAATTTTGTCAAAACCAATTTTCAGGTTCAAGATTCAAATTCGTGTGTCAATGATACCGGATTCATCACATCTTTAGTTTTTGGGCCGCAATTATATGCAATATTTCACGTGAAATATTAGTATATTTAAGAAAGGGTCAAAATTTGTGGATCTGTAGAGGATTTAACCGTTCAAACGAATATTTCCTTAAAAATCGCACAAAAGTCGCGCACAGAAGGCTAATAGAATAACTGGTTTCAAGTTTGTATTACTATAAAAGTAATTATATGTTACTGTACGGACAAATACGTGTTAGTGTAAGAACAGGTAACACAGAATTAACTTTTGAGTAACACATATTTAACCTTAAAGTAACACGGATCTCAAGTAATTTGGAAATCATGTTTTGCACTCGGACAATCACAAACCAATTCCTACTGCTAAACTAAACCACATACATATTTCTGTAAAAGGTACGTACTGTATACCCTTTCTCATTCATTTTATCACAGATTATTATGTTTGTTTGTTTGTTTTATTCGGATCGGATTGTTGCTCAATTAAGCCTTTATGTATGTTGTAATAATTATGTGCGTTTGGATCCTTCTGATTTGATAGCAAACAAAACACATTGCATCTTTTCAAATAAATGTGCCTAAAATTATGAATGTAAAACTTGATAGATAGATAGATAGATGCAGTCATTCTTTGTCCAAAGATTGCCTTGATTTATATTTTAAGAAATACTAAATGAATTGTATGTCTTCTTCATCTCTTATTACTTGCCTCTTACTACAACCCTATTGTGCTTGTGCATATAAACTTGGCTAATATTATACTCCATCCGCCCGTCCTGTCGTAAGCTTTCCTTTTCTTTTTGCAAGGAATGTAATATAAAATGTGTAGTGGTTAGCTGAGGTTGAGGTAGGAAGAAAAATGAAAGGTAGAGACAGATAGAAAAGTGAAAAAGTAGAGAAAGATATGATATGAATGAGAAAAGGTAGACATAGATATTGAATTTTGTGTTTAAGAAAATAGGAAGCTTATGATAAGACATCCTAAATAAGTAAGTGGGAAGTTTACGGTGGGACGGAAGGAGTATTATAACTAGTTCTGTCAAATTTAATTGTAATCTCTAAGTGCAGGGGTTTTCATATGTTATCGATGAACAATTCTTTAAAGATGAAGCCAAAGGTACAAAGCCCACCTTTGCCATCAACGCCTACCAATCGAATCCGTCATCGTACACGAACAAAGTCTCTAGAGGTAACTTCATTAGTACATACTCCTCTCTTATTGCATACATTTCTTTCTCTGATAACAATTAAGCTTGATTGGGTTACAACTCAACACTTAGGATGAGATGCGCTAGTGAACTTCGTCAAAGAGTATTGTGGTGAACCGGTTGGTAAAATTAGAAAGTTTTACTTTTTAATTGGTAATGTATTTAGGCTTCTTAGTACAGACGAAGAAGTTAGAATTTGGGCAACTAAACATATTCCTCTTAGAGAATTTGACATATACATTGATGATGTTGAAGTGGATGATAATGATTTTGGGGTGGATAATGTGGAGGTTAGTCATAATGTGGATAGTGATAGGGTTGAAAATGATGATATTGAGGAGGTTGTGGAGAATTGGGGAGGGAAGGCTGTGGAGAAAGGAAAGGAGAAGGTGTTGGATGATAGTGAACTTGAATATTTTTCAGATTCAGATTACAACTAGTGCAAAACCCACGAATTTCGTGGGGATTGTAAAAAAATTATAAAAGAAAATGATAAAAAGAATCGAGAAAAAAAAAAGGGAGAGAAATTTGTATAAAAAAATTTAGGAGATTGAGAGAAAAGGAAGAGATGTGAGAGAGAAAAATTGAAAAAAACTTAAATAAAAAAAGTAAAAGAAAATATTGAGAAGACCGAGAGAGAGAGAGAGAGAGAGAGAGAGAGAGAGAGAGAGAGAGAGAGAGAGAGAGAGAGAGAGAGAGAGAGAGAGAGAGAGAGAGAGAGAGAGAGAGAGAGAGAGAGAGAGAGAGAGAGAGAGAGAGAGAAGAATTGAAAAAAACTGTAAAACAAAATAATTGTAAATCGTGAGAAAATTAGAATCCGAGAAAAGTAAGATGCGACGTAGGAGAGAAGAAGATTCAGAAATAGTATATAAGGGTAGATAGTGCAAAACCCGCGGGAATTAAAGATAATTTTATATATTATTATTTTAAAATATAATTAAATTATTTATTTATTTATAAATTTAATTTAATGTTCAAAATTTTTTAAATTTGTATCCATGTTAAATTTACAATAAAAAATAAAATTAGTAAAAATGAAGAATAAGAGGAAAAAATAAATATGAGAAATTTTGATGGTCGAAAAAAGAAAATAAGAAAGAGAAAATAAAAAGGATAAGTAGATAATGGAGTTAGTTAAAAGAGGAAGATCACTCAAACACAGTCCCACCACCATTCCAAGAGGCAAAGAGCAAGAAATATCGCCAACGACAGTCAAAGGACAAATCTCCAATAAGGTCTAACAGCCGCTTCGAAACATTGAATGACAGAAATTCAGGAAGCCAATGGAGGAAAAATTCTGCAGAAAAAAATTAGTCGAGAGTCAGCATGGACACGTCGGCCACCACATCTGATAGCCAACCAAAGCGCCTCAAATCAGCCATCCACGTCCCAGTGCACACGGATGAGGAGATTGTAGAAGCTCTGAAACAAGGCATGCAAAACGAAAGGCCAGCCCGTGGCACCTCGCCCCCATCAGTAGTGTCGGTAGAACACTCAACATCCCCCCGATACAAACATATGGCAGCTGCGACATTGGGACGCTGGGGGGATGTAGAGTCGGATGAGGAGATTTGGGACGAGAATGAAGAACAGCCGCCTGAGCACGGTTACGTCAGCGACACTCAATGAAAGTTCTTTATTGGAACATACAAGGGGTTGGCAATCAGGACTCAAAATTACTACTGAAGAATCATTGCCAATCCCTTAAACCGGATTTTTTGGTCCTAGCGGAGCCAAAAATCCTGATTGATAACGTAGCGGAACGATTTTGGAATGCACTGGATCTGGTTTTTCTGGCAGAAAATCAGAGGAACAACATGCGGCCAAACATCTGGGTATTTTGTAAAGATTCCTTACTTGCTAGCTCCACGGTGGTGGGCTACACAGAACAAATTATTATGATCAAAACTACTATTGAAAACAAAGTACAACTCTTTGGATTTGTGCATGCTGCGTCGGAACATGTGGGACGTAGAGAATTATAGCAATACGTACTACATTCAAATCTATCTCCACTATGTTTGATAGGGGATTTTAATGCAGTCTTAGGAGCCTATGAACGCACAGGCATGCGAGCACCACTAAATTTGGCATGCAGAGAATTCAGAGACTTTATTGCTGAATCGGAATTAATGGAAGTCGAGATATCGGGACCATGCTTCACTTGGGCCTTGCGTAAGAAAGATGGAACGCTTAAAGCCTCCAAGCTAGACAGAATTCTAGCAACCGAAGGGTTTTTAGAGCAATGGACGAACCTGGGGGCAACATCAATGCCACGGTCGAACTCGGATCACCATCCCATTCTACTCAATTGCTCTTGCGATCAGCCGTCTTCTGGGCATGCGTTTAAATTCCTCCGCATGTGGCTTTCAGATGACAGATGCATGCAGCTTATCAGCAGGTCGTGGGGAGAATACCTCCCAGCCCCTGATCTGATATCTCTGGTCAAACTAAAATTAAAACGACTGAAGACAGAGCTGAAAACCTGGAACAAAAACATCTTCCAGAACATACATGTGCGCACCGATGCAGCCAAGAGAGCTATCCTCTCAGTTCAAAACCAAATAACAGCAAACGGATACAACAACACACTAGCAAATAGAGAGGTAGAGGCTAAAGCAGAACTCAATATTTGTCTACAACAACAACATGATCTGATGTCGCAAAAAAACAAAATTGTTCTGCTAAGAGATGGAGATCGCAACACGAAATACTTTCATAGACTACACCAGATGAGAAAAACAAGAAAGTACATGGAGGCTTTGAATATAGAAGGAGTGTTGTGCACGGATAAAGGCATGATTGCGCAGCACGTGACGAACTTCTATCAAAATTTGTTCACCTCTACCCCCAGAAGACAGGATATCAACCTACACATGCTGTCAAGCTTGGTTGCTTCGAAATTAACTGATGCACAAAACCAAACACTGGCCG
Organism: Galeopsis tetrahit; assembly: GCA_963675135.1. Taxonomy (NCBI): domain Eukaryota; kingdom Viridiplantae; phylum Streptophyta; class Magnoliopsida; order Lamiales; family Lamiaceae; genus Galeopsis; species Galeopsis tetrahit. Next base: position 64,306,981 of record OY776120.1, on the reverse strand, counting down.
CTGAGCCAACCATTTCAGAAACCCGCACGGCTTTTATGGCTCTCTCCGCAGACAGTGCACCAGGTTCGGACGGTTATGGGGGATCATTCTATCACTCGGTATGGGCAGTCATAGAAACGGACATTGTAAGAGCGGCGCAATACTTTGTGAAATTCGCTTTCCTACCTCATGGACTGAATTCAAACTTGGTAACGCTGATCCCAAAGCATACGGGAGCGAACAAAATAGAAGACTATCGGTCAATTGTCTTGGGGAATTTCTTGTTCAAAGTATTGTCAAAAATCATGGCGACTCGACTGGGCCCGATTCTTACAGAAATATTATCACCTTTCCAGTTCGGCTTTATCCCAAACAGAAACATTCATCACTGTATAGCCTTGGCGACGGAAGGCATTAATTGTTTGGACAGGACGCGGGTACACGGAAACATGGCACTGAAAATAGATATCCGCAAAGCCTTTGACACGGTGAGATGGGACTTCTTGCTTGAGGTTTTGCGGCAATTGGGATTCTGCAAGAAATTCACGGACATCATAACATGTATACTCCAATCAGCTAGGCTTTCCATCATTATAGCAGGTAGTTCACACGGCTACTTCCCTTGCTCGCAAGGTGTCAGACAAGGAGACCCATTATCTCCCCTGCTATTTTGTGTCGCGGAGGAAGTATTAGCGCTCATATTGAACCGTATGAGGGAGGTGAACAGCCTGACACCAGCCTACACTAAAAGGGGTTTGACGGGCCCAACATTTTTACTATATGCAGACGATATTCTTATTTTCAGCCGGGCAAACAAGAATTCAACAAAGGCGATAAGGGACGCTCTTACAATATATGGGGTTTTATCAGGGCAAATATTCAACCCACATAAATCCAATGCTTACTTTGGGGCACACGTTGCACAATAAAACAAGAATTACGTAAGGCATAAGCTGGGGATGAAGCAAGGATACCTACCTTTCACATACCTGGGCACACCTATATTCAAAGGGGCCCCAAAATCTACCCACCTCAAGCATCTACAGGACAGAATTCTGGGCAGATTCGCTACATGGAAAGGTACGTCGCTATCTATGGCAGGAAGAGTGTGCCTTGTAAACCATGTGATAACCTCCTCAATGGTGCACACGATGATGATATATAAATGGCCAGCCGCAAGCCTAAAAAAGATTGAGCAATCAATGAGAAATTTCATATGGACAGGAAGTGTGGATAAAAGAGGACTGGGTACGGTATCATGGGAACACACAATTGCAACAAAGGCAGAAGGAGGCCTGGGCGTGCGTTCGATCAAATGCGCAAATGAAGCATACCTCAGAAAACTTGCTTGGAGCATAACCACAACAAATGATGCACCTCTGGAATTTCTACGGCAACGCTTCATGACAGAGGGCAAGATATGCACAACCACCATATATTCCTCAATATGGAGGGGATTACGCCAACACATGCTGCAAATTCAATTGCAGGCACGATGGATTGCAGGGTCGCCTTCAAAGGTCAACTTTTGGCTGGATAACTGGTTAGGCTACAAGATTGCGGACAAAACAAACATGCCTGACGCAATCAGAAACAATTTCACTTACACTATTGTAGAATATTTGAGAGATGAAGTATGGCATTTAGATGGAACATTCATATGATGCTACCCAGAAATCGTACAAGATATAAGAGACTACAATTGCACAGTCGGCCCGGATGTTCGAATATGGCCTCTTACCACCAACGGTTACATTACGGCTAAATCTGCTTATGAGGAAATAAGATCACACCACCCAGAAGCAGCCTGGGCAAAATGGATATGGGATAATTGTATTCCTCCTCGCAGATCAACAACAATGTGGCGTGTAATTAAGGGGAAACTGCTAACATGGGACAGATTGAAACGCTTCGGCATGTCGGGCCCAAGCAGGTGCAGCCTTTGTTTAGCAGCGGAAGAGACGCACGATCACCTATTCGCCGATTGCAAACATTTCAAGCATTCGTTCGTCAAAATCATGGATCTATTCCAAGTTAACATAAAGCTGGAAAATGGCTTCTCAGGATGGCTTACACGAGCGATCTCTGTGAACTTCAGTCCTCAAATCAACACTATCTGGAGGCTCACACTTGTTACAGTAGTGTGGCAAATATGGAATGCGAGAAACACGGCCATCTTCGAGAATTTAGTGCACACGCCCGAGTTAATCTGCACCACTATCTGGGCTCACATACACGAGGCTAGAAACTATCGCATGGGCCACATGCACAACAGCCAATCTGACCTACAGATAGTAAAGGAATTCAGAATCCAATGCTCCCTCAACAAGACACCGAAAGTAATCTCAGTCCGTTGGGAAAGGCCAAGACCAGATGAGATCAAAATCAACACAGACGGGTCGTCAGCCGGTGCGCCAGGTATATCATCGGGTGCTGGAGTATACAGAGACGAGAATGGCACATTCTTGGGAGGTTTCGCAATTATGCTGGACATCGCTTTTGCATTTGAGGCAGAACTGATAGCGGCACTTCAAGCAATCAAACTTGCAAGACAGAGGAATTGGATGAAGATCTGGCTAGAAAGCGACTCCACATACGTAGTCCACATGCTTAACAACAACCCAGCAACACAGTCGATACCATGGAAGGCCATCGCACTCTGGCAGCAAGTTCGAAAGCTGAGAAGAAACATGCTCATCAGAGTGTCGCACATATTCAGAGAAGGGAACGCGGTCGCGGACAGATTGGCAAGCAACGCCACAGAATCATATAGATGGTGGGACACACCACCAACAACTATTTTGCCACTGTTAGCCAAAGATAGAATTTCGGAACACTATCGATTCACTTAATCTTCTATAGAGGAGCATCCCTTTTCCTTGATCGAGGTTTATCCCTAAGGAGGGTTTACTCGATAAGGCTTTTAATGGGGCTCCGGCCTCTTGAATGGCTTGTATTCATATGGCTCTAGGTTTTTCCGCAATATAAGATCATATTTTTCTCTTAGTTAAAAGAGAGATGAGAGAGAAAAAAAGAAAAACAGAGAAAATAATGTGAAATTCTTATAAAATGAGAAAATGCAAATGGAAAGAATTTGGAGTGACACGTAGGAGAGAGAAGATTCAGAATTAGTATATAAGGGTAGATATGATAGAAGAGAGTGGGAGTGATGATGCTTTATTTGAAAAAAAATATATGTGAGGATGAGGACACTAGGGTTGTGAATGATAGCAATGGTGAGGACTCTGATTCAGATTGTGATGTTGTTGCAGATAGGGATTTTGATGAGTTTAAAGACTCTGATTCTGAACAAACAGGGTCTAACTACCCTGTTTTCAATCCTAATGTTATGTATGACTCACCAGAGTTTGAACTAGGCATGATCTTTAGTAATAGACATTACTTCAAGAAGGCAGTGCAAACAACAACCATTGAATCAAATAGGTTAGTTATATTTACTAAGAATGCAAGGTGAAAAATGTTAAATCCACTTAAAGTTTTAAACGAGGAAACTTATCAAATTAAGGATTACTTCCCTAAACACACTTGTGATCCTTCTTTCAAGGTGAAAAATGTTAAATCCACTTGAATTTGGGAGAAGTTTGTTAAAAAAATTGCCAATGAGCCTTCTAGAAAGGTGAGTGGCTTTAGGGAAGATGTGGTGGATGACATAGGGTGTGATGTTTCTAAACATCAAGCTTTTAGAGCTAAAAGGTTGGCATTGAAAAAACTTGAGGGTAATCCTAATGCTCAGTATAGCAAGCTATGGGATTATGCAGATGAGCTAAGAAGAACCAATCCTGGTTCTATAGTAATTGTGGCTTCTGAAAATGATGATAATGGTGATGATAGTTTCAACAGATTCTATGTTTGTCTACATGCAGCTAAGAAGGGTTTTGCTTCAGGGTGTAGGCCTATAATTGGGGTAGATGGATGTCATTTGAAGGGACCCCATAAGGGAATACTTTTAATAGCTGTAAGTGTTGATGCAAATAATAGTTTATACCCCATTGCTTGGGCTATAGTGAACACTGAATGTAGAGAGGCATGGGAATGGTTTCTAATTTGTTTAAAGCATGACTTGGAGATATTCAGATGCTATGCGTATACCTTTATGAGTGACAAATAAAAAGGTTTAATTCAAGCATTTGGTGAGGTTTTTCCATATTCACAACACAGGTTCTGTGTTAGACATTTGCATGAAAATTTCAAGACAGCTGGTTATAGAGGTCTTTCATGCAAAGAAGCATTGTGGAAGGCTGTCTTTGCTAGTACAATTGCTGAATGGAAGACGACAATAGAGGAGTTGAAAGAGTTAAACCTCAGTGCATGGGAGTGGTTAAATGCTAAACCAGCTAACCAATGGAGCAAGTCTCATTTTAGTGAGCATCCCAAGTGTGACATGCTTCTAAATAATGTGTGTGAAAGCTTTAATGCTACCATATTGTAGGCAAGATAAATGCCTATTTTGACAATGCTTGAGTGGATAAGGGAGCGGCTCATGACGCGGTTTCAATTCAACAGAGATGTTGCAGCAACAAAGTGAAAAGGGAGAATTTGTCCTAAGATCAGACAGATCATCAATAAACACATTATGTGAACAACCAACTACATTCCTATAAGTGTGATAATTTTAACTATCAAGTAAGCATTTTCATGAGTTTAATTTTACATTTTATGAGTTTAATTTACAGTTTAACTACAATTTAATGTAAGCATTTTATGAGTTTAATTTTTACAATTTACTTACAGGTTAGAGTTAATGATGGAACTCAATTTTGTGTGAACCTAGAAGAGCATACATGTACTTGCAGAATTTGGGATTTAAGTGGAATTCCATGTAGACATGCTATTTCAGCAATCACACATCAACATGGAGATATTGAGGACTATGTTAGTGATTGGTACACAATTGATTGCTACAAAAGAAGCTATGCACCATCCATTAAAGGGATAAATGGGGATGCACTATGGCTTGAGACTTGTTTCATTCCACCATAGTGCATCCCCATTTATCCCTTTAATGGATGGTGCATAGCTTCTTTTGTAGCAATCAATTGAACCTGAAAAGAAGTAAAAAAAAAAAGGGAAAGGAAGAAAAAAAATAGCATTGAAGAGATGACAATCTACTATCACCTGTAGGGAATGTGGATTTCAAGGCCACAATAGTAAATCATGCAGGAGGAGAGATCAAATACCATTTCAAAAGTGTAAATTACATATTATTATTTGATATATCAAATGTGTAAATTACATATTATTATTTTTTTGCAGGGAAGAACAAGCATAGGAGGATCAAGTGTCAATAGAGGAGTAATATTGCATTATTTAATATTTTAATTATGACTCTTGACTCTTGATCTGTTATTATTATTATTTTTTTGCTAAATGTATGCATATATATTTGTTTATTTCGCATAAGAGAAGGGATAAAAGAAACAATCAAGGAAGGAGACTATTGAACGAGCTTGAAACTAATGAAGAACATCCAAGGCAATCAATGTTGCCACCTCTCCTTGTTTCACAAGAGCCTATTAGTGCAGTTTTATATGATGAAATCCCTACATAAGATCGCTACTACATATTTGGCATTGGAGAGCTTTTAGAAGAGCTCTCCAAGTGGGAGCTGTCCAAGCTAAATTGCACTTGGAGAGCTCTTCTAAAAGCTCTCCAAGGCCAAATATGTAGTAGTGTGAGTCACAAAGTATGGTGAAGGTACCTGGACCTACAAGTTGGGACCAACTCCAATTAGGTAAAAGGCCAAGAGGTGTTCAGATTGGGGGACCAACTTCTGGAGGAAAAAAGTTTAGACATTTGTCAACTCTTCAAAATATGTCAAAGAGAAAGAAGTGAAGGAATTTAGTTTTATTGAATTCGGTGGTCTTTTTAACATTAGTGTAATACCCCAGAATCTAATAATAATAATAATAATAATTAATCCAATAAAAATATAATTTTTTTATGTCAAAAGAAAATATAATATATGTATGTAGATATATGCATGCTTGTATTAAACAATTTTAATAATTCACTTAAACGTTTCATTCAAAATACTTGGCCATCCATTTTCCCCATACATTTTTTTATTTATTACAATTAATGGTGTAGTAATATTTTTGTAAAAGGGTTGTCTATCTCCCCCTCCCTCACATTATATATACTACTACTTAAAGATATACAAATCATATGCCTTGCCTTTTGTTATTCTATTAAGCACAATGTTAAAAAATTCGATCAATTGCTATTCTATGTATCGCATGGCTAGATGATAAAACTAATTAATACGAGGCTTCCACGTATCACTTTTTTTTACGTTCATCTATTGAGGTGGGTTTTTAATTGCTTAATTCTCTACGGTGGTTGGTAGAGCTCTATTGCAATGTTATTCATTATTAAATGTTTTGGATAAATGTTTGAGTTAATTGTTTACTATGTGAATCCATTTCTATTGTTATTCGATTGAAAAGTTATTATTCTATTGGCAAAATTTGTGGCAAAGTTATCTAATAGCCAGGGGCTCCAGATGGGGTTCGGGACCGACGGGTCTTCGGGTGCGACCCGTCGTGCTCACCACGTGTGGAAATACCTTAGTCATTAATTTGGCTTTGGAAAGGTCCACAAACATGCGATGTCTACGTGTGGGAATACCTTAGTCATTAATTTGGCTTTGGGAAGGTCCACAAACATGCGATGAAGTTACAATGACAAAGTTGACAAAGTATCAATGGCAAAGTATATGTGGCAATGTGAATGTTATTTACTAAGTTGCAATTACTTGATTATTTATTTTTAGCATTAACTATTGAATGACTTAAATCCCACTGAGTGTGCTTGCATGCTCACCCCCCAACAATTTACAATTTCAGGTTGAAGAGTTGGATGGCGAGGAGTGGTGATGGGAGACAATGATCTATTTAAGAATAAAAGATTATTTGCACACATGTCTATTAAAATTAAGTTATGGTTTTTATTATGGATGTTTTGTTAACAAGTAGTCATGAACTTCTTGATTTTATTATAATTGTTTCCGCTCAATACTTAAAGTAATTTTTATAGCCATTGCGTCCCTTTATTTTAACGTTATAAATTTAAGATTCAATTTTTGGCACGTTAAAATTAGTTATTTTAACTACTTTTTGAAAGGTCAATATTTTCAGATTTGGGGCGTGACAATTAGTGTATTAACTATCATTTTGGATGACCTATATCCATAAACTTTGACTTTTATGTATCTTGGATCTAAGTATGTTGGTTTTTTAGGCTTATGGTGTATTTTGCTTAGATGATGTATTTTGGATTGGATAGCATGTGGGTAGAGGATGAAGTTAAATGAAACTTCTTTTGATATTTATGATATATTCTGTTGATTTAGGATAACATGTGTTGTATTTATGATATTCATAGTGTATTTATAATTGTATTTATGATATTATAGTGTATTTTGTTTTGTTTTTTCCTACTTCCAACTACTTCTCCAGAGCATTTTGTTTTGCCATATGAAAGCTACTTGCTTGAAGGAATTTTTGTTTTAGTTTTTTCCTTTTACTTTTTGAAATGTTTTATAGATGCAGTAGCTGTTCATGCCCATAATCTATTCGTCGAAAGTCCCTCGTCACTAAACTTGTTATGTTCTTCAAGTTATCTTGCTATGAGATTCAATATAACCAAATGAACAATGCAAAATAAAATATAAGTCTTCTTCCTCAAATTATCCATTCACAAACATAAACAGTACCTAATTAACATACAATATACTCAATTACCTACAAATTGTTAATCTCATTAGCAATTACAATGTATAACTACATTAGCACATTGATACACCAACTACATTAACAATTGTCTAAACAATTGCTAACCAACTACGCAGTTGCCTTCCAACATAACATCATAGACAATATGAAGACCAATACAATAACTCTAAATTTTAGTTTCACATTTTCAGTTTTCAGCTTCACATTTTCTGTTTTGAGCTTCTCATTTTTCGTTTCTTCTGCATTTAACCTTCACAACAATTCCGGAATAATCATATTTGATCTCCAACACATTGGGGGGTCTTTCCACGCCCAGAAAGAGCACCCACCTCTTTGCAATTAATATAAACAGAGCACATCATATCACACATCAACATTAATCCAGATTTTAATCCAAAAAAATTGAACATAATTTTTAATACAAAATTTTCATACCAAAGTATAAACAGAGGACATCAAAGCATATGCATAGAGCATTTTAATCTCAGTCTATTGGTATGGATCAACATCAACATTGAACAAAAATATATCATATCTTAACACCAATACATATGATATAGAATTTTATTTACACAATGCAATAGTTAATAGGGAATTACACAAATGGATATGAAAATGGGAAATAAGATATAAGAGATCGACATATTGGAATAAACAGAGTATATGAGTTTTATGCCTATTTTGACAATGCTTGAAAACTACAATTTGGTAGATATAATTCTTACCTTTGAGTTTGAGTTTACACAACAAAAAAATCTTATTCCTGGATTTTCGTCCGTCCAAGATGTGCGAATTAGAGCCTTTCTTCCATAATAACACTCAACAACAACATTATCTTGACTCATTTTGGTAGACATCTATGAATCGCAATTTTTTTCTTCAGCTAATAGGGCTTTTGATATTGTGTTCTGGCTCTTGGTTGTGTTTTCACAATAGATTAGGGATTTTTTTTGTTTTGAGGAAGATGTTGACATGTCATTTTGAAATGAGGTGGCGGTGATGTGGCATTATTTTTTATTAATTAATATCGACGTGTGTGTTTCATCCCAAAAAGCTTCCTCACGTGACTTTCACGTGCAATAATAACCCGAAATTGGGTCGGTCGGGCTAATTAGGCCTACATTTGCGGAAAAAAAAAGTTACGGGCCTCTTTTTGCTAGCCCATAAAGTTGTGGTCCTCTTTTTGGAACACCTCCAAAGTTGCGGTCCTTAAAAAACATTTTTTCCCGAAGTTAAATTTGGATTCAAGTCTGAATAACCTTGAGTACCTCGAGGTACATGATATCTTAAAGTGATGATGCATAACTTCGACACCCATGAAGGGCATGACTCAAAATTTAACGCCTAAGAAAAGACTTGGTTTGAAATTCGAGAATTACTTGATACATGCTCGAGCCTAAGTATTCTTGAGGACCTCGAGCTCCTGAAAACATTGAAACACTAAATGACGCTCTTGATAAGGGTTTGATCTCCAATATGACGCCCTTGATAAGGGTTTGATCTCCAACTTCAACTGAAACTCCTTCACAAGCCCAAAGATTTAAATCCGAAATTTTTGCACGTCACTTTCGAAAAATGCCAACCGCCGAAGCCGATAGGTTTAAAATTCTTTGTAATTATTGTACAAAGGAATATAAATTTAAGAAGGGAGGAGTATATGGAACCTTCAAGCTCCATATGGAAAAGCACCATCCAGATAGAATGGAAATTGAAACGACACAAACGCAACTACGAGGATTTACTGGGTCCTCCGGAGGCGGAGTTCAAGGTGAGGTAAGTAATCTGACTTCTCTTTTTAAATATGATCAAACATATTTTAGAAGAATGTTAGATAAAATGATAAGTGTTCAACATCTTCCTCATAATTTTGTTGAAAATTTTGCTTTTAATGATTTTGTACAACTTTCACTACAACCAAGCATGAAAAAAAAATCGTTCTACGGTTACTCGTGATATTGTCAATAATATTGGTGAATATAAACTTGCTTTGATCAATACTTTTCGTTCACTTAAGAGTAAATTTTCTATTTGTTCCGATATTTGGAGTGATAATTTTCAAAAACATTCGTATATGGGAATTACTTGTCATTGGATTGATGAATCTTGGACGTTAAACAAAAGATTAATTGCTTATAGGGATTTTGATGGTGTGCACTCGGCTGATGCTATTAATATTAACAATTTTGATATTTTAAATTCTTATGGTTTGATTAACAAAAAAATTTCAATTGGTTTTGATAATGTTAGTGCTAATAATGCTAGTATCGAGCAACTTCGTGCTGCGTGTCAACCGTATATTGGTGGAATTTTTTTTCATATTAGATGCATGTGTCATATTTTAAATTTATGTGTTCAAGATGGTTTAAATGTTTAAGTGTATATATTGGTCGTATTAAAGATATTATTACTTATTTGACGAGGCGTAGTAGTTTGATGAAAAAATGGAAAAAAATTTGTAGAAGTAAGAATGTGCATCAAAAAAAATTCTCTTGATGTGTCAACACGGTCGAATTCTACTTATAAAGTGTTAAAAGAGTCGGTTGATTATAAAGAGATTTTATGTGATTTTTTTGCGAATGAAAATTGTGGTTTTCGTTTACTTCCTCAAGATTGGGATCATTGCATAAATTGTTAAGGTTTTGGAAACTTTTAATAATGCCACTTTTGCTATGTCTAAAGTTTACGAACATACTTCTCATTTGACACTTGAACATTGTCTTAAAATTGTCGGAATTTTAGCACATTGTAAAAACGATGAACAATTACATCATGCTATTGCTCCTATGTTGGAAAAATGGGTAAAATATTTTGATAAAATTCCCCCTATATTTTTAGTTGCTAAAGTTTTTGATCCTAAATATAAGTTAGATGGTGTTCAAGGAATCAAGATATGTTAAATTTGTATTATAAAAAATTTCCTATTGTTGAATATCTGAATCATCAACCGGACACCGAACAATTCATATTTGAAGTTAAACAACTTATATTATCATTAATTAAGGAGTATATGGATACACATGCTTTATCCACTTCTAGTTCTAGTTCTAGTGCTAGTTATAAAGTACAAAATGTAGACAATATGGATGATGTTGATAACTTTCTTTTTTAATGTAATTATAAAATATCAAAATTTTCATATACTCAAGAGTATGAAAATTATGAAAGGAATTCGACAATGGAAAATATGGAAGGAGACTTCAACATACTAAAGTGTTGGTCGACGGTGATAAATGTATTTCCGGCAATGTCAATGCTCGCAAGAGAAATTTTAGCGTCTCCCGCCTCAACCGTTGCCATTGAGCAAGCTTTTAGTGTAGGAGGTTATACTTTAGATCCAACGAGATCCAATATGACCGTTGAAAACGTAGAGAACCAATGCTTACTTGATGATTGGGTAAGAGCCGAAAAAATAGCTCAATCGTTAGAAGAGGATAATGAAGAAGACGAGGAATTGACCTCTACGGGCGGAAGTGAAGAATGAAAAATCGAGTCATCATTCAACAACAACGTTAACGATGTAAGTTGAGGTAAGAGAACTACGTGAACTTTGATTCCAATTTCCAACATGCTGGTCCGTTGGATTTGGATACGTAGACAACTTAATTTAAAATTTTTGAACTTAATTTTTAAAATTAAGCTCGAGTCCAATTTATTTTAACACACACACCCCCCCTCCCACCACACCCCCACACACAAATTTATTGTAATTTATTTTGTAAGTTTATAGTTTGTAGCTTGTAAGTTTTTAATTTATATAACATTTAATTTTTTTTGTAATTTTGTAAGTGGTATATTTGTAAATTGTAATTTTGTAACTTGTATAGTCGACTCACCTCACTTGTAAATTGTAACTTGTAAGTAATTTATCACTTACATTTATTCTCTTAATATTTATAACATTTCAATTATTTCAATTTGTTGTAAATTTGTAATTCATATAAATAATATAATGATATAATTTACAACAAGTCAACAACCAATAAAATTTAAGTTATGACTTATGAGTATAATTTTAAGTTGTATAAAGTTAAAACGATAAAAAAAACGAGCTAAAAAATCGAATAAATAAATCGTCGAACCGGCGGTTTTTAACCGAACCTCTAGTTCGAAAATCGTAACCGGCAGTTTGCCAGTTCGGTTAAGAATTTCACAAAATCGAAATCGCCGATTTGTAACCGTAACCGACGGTTTTCGGCGGTTGAACATGTCTACACTCATAGAATGCGTGTTTTGAAATTTGAAGCAGGATTTGCTTGGAGCTGGATTTGAAATCGTAACTAGGACCTCGAGGCCCTACAGAACTGAAGATACGAGAATTGATTAATACACTTCTACTCTCATAAGTGTGACCCACTTTACGAGAGTAAGGGGGAGTGATTAATGTGGACAAAATGTGTCGTCCTATGAGAAAATGACACGTGGTTTCCGGATAAATTATATCTGATGAGGGTTTGGATATAATTACATGATTATTCATTTACTTATATTGGTTATTATGTTGATAATTATTGATATATTGGTGATGGATATTTAAGATGTTGGATTAGGCCAAGTTTGGGCCCAAATCCGTGAGAATTTAGACAAGTGGGCCAAATGATGATGAGAATCGGCCCTGAGATGAACGAGTCATAAGCCTTCCACCTTTTTAGGCATGAACCTACATTTCCGGAGTTCAAACCTGGAGGTGCTCGAGCACCTCCAAATCCTCGAGATTCAAATCGCGAAACGTGCGCATAAAGTTTTGACTCCTCTTCGTGGATAAGGGACATGTGGGGATATCGCACATGTCCCCCTTTTTTCGGGGCTCAGACGAGCTAATGGAGACAGATAAGCCTTGGGCTTAGGCCCACTACTTGGGCAGTTGAGAGAAAGAGGGGAAGTGGATAACCCTTCCCCAAAAGGTACGATTTATATGCTTTTACACACATCACTTCTGAGAACTAACTATAGAGACACATACTTAACACTCTAATACATACACTCACCGGAAAGTGTTCTAACATACTTTTTGGCGTATCAATATAACCTGAAATACACTTGAGTTATCCTTGAGAAACAAATATATTGATTTGAGATTATTGAGGAGCTTTCTTAGAGATACAGATTGCTCCTCACTTTTCCTTTGAGATAGTCGGTTCTGACTTGAGCGTCGAAGGCCCCGCGCCGGAGATCTCTTCGGCGTGTTCTTGCAGGTATCAAAGTCTTTTGAAGACGAGGAGTGCAGTTATAATCCAGCCTGTGATTGTTGAATCCTAGGTGCGAGATTACTTATCGTTGTGCGTTCATTTTGGACGCAACACACTTAATTTTTTGGGTGAATTTTTCATAATTTTTTTTAACATGTAATAGTACATTCTTGGTCCTAATAGTGATAATATTTTAAATAATATATTGTTCATATAATATAATATAATAAATCACATGCTTTTATTTTGAATGAGCCGAATCAAGATTTATAAGTTACAACCCACAATTTTTTTTAAATTAATAGTAATTACACATATTTCATGATTAAAATATTTTATAGGTATGTTAGCTCGCCTCTCATAAAATACAATACAATACAAGAAAAAAAAAAAAAATGGAAAAGTCCACGCGTCAGAGCGACAAACGCCTAAGCTTAGGGAAGGAAGATAGTTGCCGGTTTTTGCGTCACCTTTGTTTTCTAGCTTTGTTTTGTTGATCCAAACACTTTGAATAATTTTGCAGACAAAATAATGTTGAGATTTTAATCGATCTCAAGTAAATTGGAAATCATGCTTTGCACTCGGACAATCACAAAGCAATTGCTACTGCTAAACTAAACCACATTCATACATCTGTAAAAGGTACGTACAGTATACCCTTTCTCATTCATCATTTAATTCACAAATATAATTATTATGTTTGTTTGTTTGATTCGGATCGGATTGTTGCTCAATTACGTGTTTATGTTTGATTATTATGGATCTCTTTAATTCAAATGTATGGGTATGATCCATTTGATGATAGCAACACAACAGACAAATGTGCCTAATTTTATGAATGTAAAACTTGATAGATAGATATATGCAGTCATTCTTTGTCCAAAGATTGCCTTGATTTATATATGTTTTAAGAAATACTACTACTAAATAATTTGTATGTCTTCTTCATCTCTTATTAGTTGCCTCTTACTACAACCCAATTGTGCTTGTGCATAGTAAGCTTCTCCTTTGCTTTTTTAATAGGAGTATAATATAAAATGTGTAGCAATTAGCTTAGCTGTAGGAAGAAAAAAGAAGGGTAGATAGAGATACTGAATTTTGTCATTTAAGGAAATAGGTAAGTGCAAAGTTTATGGTGGGACGGAAGGAGTATTATAATTAGTCATCAAGCTACTTCTGTCAAATTTAATTGTAATCTCTAAGTGCAGGGGTTTTCATATGTTATTGATGAACAATTCTTTAAAGATGAAGCCAAAGGCACAAAGCCCACCTTTGCCGTCAACGCCTACCAATCGAATCCGCCATCGTAAACGAACTAAGTCTCTAGAGGTAACTTCATTAGTACATACTGCATACATTTCTTTCTCTGATGACAATTAAGTGTTGTTTTTTTTAGACTACAAAAGTATTGTAGTGTAGTTCATATGGTATCTCTGGTCCTTTTTTGCATATGGAAAACCAAAAATCATTGTGACTAATGGATTAAAATTACAGGTTCTACCTGATGTAAGCAAAATAAATGGAGGGCAATTGCTTTTGAATGATCAAAATAAATATAAATCCATGTGGATTAGAACATATTCATCTCTATGGATGACTGGCTTCATCATACTCATTGTGTATCTTGGCCATCTTTACATTTGTGCCACCGTCATTGTTGTTCAAATATTAATGGCAGCCGAGCTCTTTCATCTACGTAGACGAATTCATGAAGATAAGCGCCTTCCTGGATTTTGGCTTATCAATTGGTACGTAACAACTAATACTCTTTAAAAATACACACGCAACTTGCCTTTTATCTATACATATTTGTGCAGGTATTTCTTCTTCACTGCAATGCTTTATGTATATGGCCGAATTCTGAGTCAACATCTCGTCAACACTGCTTCTTCCGACAAGTTCTTCCATAAATTCGTCAATGGCCTTACCAAGTATCACATGTTCATTTGTTATTTTCTCTACATTGCAGGTCTGCCATATTCTTTATTTAAGTACTCCAGCAAAATAGTAACCATTTACGCGTTTTCCAGTTGCATTCATGTTCATTTTTTTTATCAAACTACAGGGATGATGTGGTTCATTCTTACTCTAAAGAAGAAGATGTACAAGTATCAATTTGGCCAATATGCATGGACTCACATGATTCTTATAGTCGTCTTCACGCAGTCTTCGTTCACTGTTGCTAATATATTCGAAGGAATTTTCTGGTAATGAAATTTGATTTGATTTTTTGGATTTCAGTATATTCTCTCATTGACAAAGTCTTGTATGCAATTCAAAATGTATTAGTTGTTTTATACTGTAGTATTGTACAGGTTTATTCTTCCAGGAAGTCTTATAGCAATCAATGACGTAGCTGCATACCTTTTCGGTTTCTTCTTTGGGAGGACGCCTTTAATCAAACTATCCCCTAAGAAAACATGGGAGGGCTTTATTGGAGGATCTGTTGCTACCGTAGTCTCAGCATTTCTGGTAAAGAATCACGTTTAGATTTCCAATAGTGTGTATGTACTTCGGCAAAGTTTTACCGTACAACCAATTTGTATTCTCT
Organism: Galeopsis tetrahit; assembly: GCA_963675135.1. Classification (NCBI taxonomy): domain Eukaryota; kingdom Viridiplantae; phylum Streptophyta; class Magnoliopsida; order Lamiales; family Lamiaceae; genus Galeopsis; species Galeopsis tetrahit. The sequence continues at coordinate 64,291,511 of OY776120.1, read as the reverse complement.
GTGTATTTTTAAACAGTATTAGTTGTTTCATTATTAAGTGATAGTTGTTAACCAGCTGCACAATAAACCAACCATCCGTAAGATATGTCTTCTGCTACTACTTATTGCATTATCATCGTTCTTGTTCTTGCTATAACGTGTGTTCAAATCCAACAAAATGTGATACTTACGACCCTTGGAAGCACATGCATTCGTTGTTATCAATTCATTCCTTTATCGAGTCAGATAACAGTGAATGAAATTTTTTCGATTTTGCAGCTTGCGAATTTTTTGACCCGGTTCCAATGGATGACATGCCCAAGAAAGGTACTATTCTCATTGCAACCATTTTTAGCATCATCAAATTTAAGCATGGACTTGTGTTGTGGATAGTTATTGTCTTAATAGTAAATGCAGGATCTGTCAACAGGTTGGCTTAATTGTGACCCGGGCCCGTTATTCAAGCTCGAGTATTATCCGTTTCCTAAATATCTTCCTCAATGGGTAAATTTACACGTGTCATGTTTCCTTTTCGAAAAGCTTGGTTAGAAATGGGATAAGTAAATAGAATGAATTTGAACAGTTCCCAGTGAGGGGTGTATCTATCGCCCCAGTGCAGTGGCATGCTTCATGCTTGGGTTTATTCGCATCAATAATTGCACCCTTTGGAGGTTTTTTTGCCAGTGGTTTGAAGAGAGCTTTTAAGATCAAGGTACGTGCGTGATATTTGAATTTTATCGAGTAAGAACAAGACGTCGGTTTCTGAAACCCAGTCGTCGTCGTCTTCTCCAGGATTTTGGTGACAGTATTCCCGGGCATGGCGGTTTTACTGATAGGATGGATTGCCAGGTTAGTGTTCAAATCAAAGTTGAGTTATATTGGTGGACACTAATATGTCCTTTTTATGCAGATGGTGATGGCTATATTTGGTTACATTTATTTTCAATCTTTTGTGCTTCCTCCAACTAACTCAGTAGAGATGATCTTGGATCAGGTCAGACTGAATTACAAATATCTTCATGATCGATGATGAATCGTTTATCTAATGAAATACGTTCGTCTGCAGATAGTAAGAAGCTTGAGTTTAGAAGAGCAAGAGAGACTATATGTGATGCTTGGCCAAATATTCAAACAGCAGCAATTTGGATTTCCTTGAAGCTCTGACCAGCCTTTTATAAGGACTCGTATTTGTATAGGAATTAGGATCTGAGGTTGTGGTTTACTTGGCAAACCTTGTGCAAGGCTCCCTAGTTCAGATTCAAGAGCTTCACTATAAATAGTTAATCAAAGAGAAGCTAGTGATTTGATATTCGTTTCAAAATTTCATTAATCTCGACTGACTCTGGGCTTCGGAGACGTTCAAAAAACACTGTTGGGAACACCTTTTATCCATTGTACAAATCTCATCAACTTAGTCCTATATGCTGAATAACTACAATAGTGTTAATTCTCCACGAGAAAATCTCACTCCGTCTCTTGCTTTGTTATGTACGTAATCTCTGCACCTTCTTTCAGCCATTCCAGCACTTTTGCTCCCTCGAGTACCTCTTGTACCTGATCAAAACAAAACATTGTTTCATTCTATCAAATGCTTTTCATTCTATTTATCAAGAATCAAACAAATGATTAAAGAGGACTAAAAGATGAAGTGCACAAGATAAACAGATATTTTCAGTCACCTGTTCTTTGACGCGCTCCTCATCGTAATCTTGGTTGTGTTGTTTAAATTCGGAAATGGAATTCTCAACTTCTTTAACTATCTCATCTGTTAATATCTACATCAATGTTTAATTTCTCAATGCAACTTCCTTCACTTGATTGCAACTACATATACAAGTGATTATATAAAAGAAGATAAGCTTACCTGCAAATTTTCGCGTTTGAATATGTCACCAACGGCCACATTCTGCTTTATAATACTCGTTATGTTTTCTTTCTGGTTTTCGAGGAACTGCCTTACGGCCTGGGGGCTTGATAAAGATGCTAATTGTTGTTCATTAAGTTTCATGTTTGCCTAATAAAGTTAAATGAGTATCAACCAATGCCATGACAAAATTGCAGTTATACCATCAAAAACTGTAAGCAATTCGTGTATGTTTAAACCTGAATTTGCAGGAGCTGTGCACCGTAAAGCTGCCTTCCTTGTTCTTCGAACAAAGATGGAGGTATATCAACTTCAACCATCTAAAATTAAGTACAAGAATTAACCAATGTTAGGGTAAACAGTTAATTGAGATCATCAAATTGGTACACAGTTAATGTTATCAGGGCCAAAATAGTTTACTGAACAAAAAAAATAAATCCCAAGACATAATGCATCAACTAGTCCCTAAACAATCAACTTTTGTTTCGATATGTTCTTAAACTGTTTTTTGTTTTAAAAAGCTTTCAAAGTAATGAAATTTTATTTCACGAGCTCCTCAAGATGAAAATTTGCGAAATTTTTCGATTTATCCTATGGAAGTCGTTTTAACCACAATACTTTAGGCAATTCAAACCTAAGATGGCTTACAAAAATACTTTTGTTATAATTAAGATTGAATAAAGATGACATGTACATTATATAATGGGACCATTAAGGTGAATTGAAAAATTATGTCAATTATCGAAATCCAGTTTAGGGACCATTTGATGCATTATGCCTAATCCTAACATAGTGAATTCCCAGCAAAATATATGGAAGAAAAGGTCTGAATTTCAAGAAGAAGGCTCGTATAATAGAAAATACTTTGTATAGCTGGTCCAAGATTGCATTATCTGCAGCTTGTTCTTTTGCTGTTTGCTCCACCTCTAGAAACTTCTGCAGCAATATTTCCTTAACCTGCACATTACCAACATCGAATCTTGACAAAGGCTTCCGATGCAGATAAACATAACAAACTGTGCTTCACTATTTTAGGGATAATATCTTTTTCCAGTTTTGGTTCCCCTCTTTCACTCACTATGAAACCTGATCCTGGAAGTACCATTTATACTCCCACATTTCGTCCTACCGTTAGTTGACTGATAGAATCAACTATTTGAGGGTGCTAAATGTAATTAATAATTTTCAAATTGTTACATTTAGCACCCCAATATAGTTGATTCTGTCAGTCAACTAACGGTGGGACCAAATGTTGGAGTAAATGTATACTTCCAACACCAAGTTTGATAGCGAGTGAAGAGGGGGACCAAAAACGATATTATCCCAGTATTTTATCATGTGAAAATAAAGGTCTAACAACTTGCCTCCTCAATGGTAGAGCATCCTGGTAGAATCTTTTCAGCAATCGAGTCATTCAGTTCAGGTAGATCTCTGTAGAACAGTTCCTTGCAATCAACCTACAACAACATTCAGAATTAAAGATTATATATAAGAACAGCTTATGCATACATTCTAACTCCTATAAACTATGAAATGTTTTTATTGCAATTCTCCTCTTAATATAGATATCCAAAACTTTATATGAACAAGGCAAGGGTTTTCTTTTGACCAGTATGTTTGGCCATTTTTGGTTTCAGGACACCCCACTTTTTCGAATTGAATTTTGTCTTGTTAACTTACAAAATTCTACTTTTTAGTCATTTGACCATTATAGCAGGTTAATAACAGCTTTTAATAGTTAATAGAACGAAATTTAAAAAAATATATAAAAATGGAAAAAAATGCCACGACAACTTAAAAGCGGTGGCTCACCTGTTGTGGACTTGTGGTCAGTCAAAAGATTAAAAAGTTGAATTTTGAAATTTAACACGACGAAATTCAATTTGGGAACGAAAATTCAAAATAATAAAAAGAAGATAAAAATTGGAAAAAAAATTGCCACATCAACTTAAAAGCAGTTGATCACCTGTTGTAGCCAGTCAAAAGGCTAAAAAGTTGAATTTTGAAACAGGACGAAATTCTTTTCGGAAAAGTGGAGTGAATTTACATGATTACATGGCTTACATGATTAAAACGCATGCTCCCTATAAACAATGATGGGGAACAGAATTTACATGGCTCCGCATTAATCTGGACTTTGTTGCATAATTCGAATCAAGAATTAGAGATCAATTGCTTCACTTAAGAACCAATTAGAAGAAACAGTAACAGTCACGAAGTGTGTTCAGTCCTAAATTGGAGGATATTAAGATATTCAGGCTCACAGCATATAAAGAATTAAACCATTTCAATTCTGTTATAATTCTTGTTCAATTTAATTAGTTTTCTTCTGAAGGAAAATCTTGAAACTATAACAAATTCGTAAAAGTGATGGTATAGTTGAAACTACAACTATGAGATTATTTGAGTCAAATAAAAGAAAAAACTAACAGTGAATTGAGCACGAACTCCACGAAGATCTTCTTGTTTCCACGAATCAGGGAACACATATGGAAATGACCTACTTTCACCACGTTTTATCCCAGTAATCGAGTTTAGAAAATCTGGAAGGACTCTATCTCCATCTTCTGTGTCAAACTGAAACCCTGAAAGCACAACAACAAAGTAAAGCAAATTAAAGCCCTTAATGAGCACCTGCAGGAGAAATGAGAATGATTTTACGTTTTAACTGATAGTAATATTTTCTCAAGAATTTTGTGGCAATATGATTTGATGGTGATAATAAACGAAAGTCTAGTTAAGATTCTATGGAACTTAGAAATCAAACTTCCTCTTATAAGTATTCAAAAAACTCACATCTAATAAAATATATGCATACATTTCAATTTTCTCTTTCCCCAGAAGTTTGAACATTTTTCAACAATTAAAACAGACAATATGCAAATCCATAATGCCTATATTAAAATGTTTTTGCTTCCTCTTAATCTGCTGTCTTTATAGTTTCAATAGAAGTACTAAAAGCAGATTTATAGTGGGAGAAAGACCTATGGTTACAATCTAAAACAAGGATAGAATAAATAATGATCAACGTACTAAACATAGAACGACTAAACTAGGAAAAAGATAAAACATAACATATTAGATGTATATAGTCAAAGAAATAGTAGTTGGAAATTCATGTGTAGTGACTCCCGAATTCTATAGAAGTACCAAAAGCAAATTTACAGATGTATATAGTCAAAGAGATAGTAGTTGGAAATTCATGTGTTGTGTGTATTACTATTATTGAGGTAGAATACTCCCGAATTTATAGTGGGAGAAAGACCTATGGTTACAATCTAAAACAAGGAAAGAATAAATAATGATCTATGTACTAAACATAGAATGACTAAACTAGGAAAAAGATAAAACAATACATAGGAAACACAATAAAGACAGAATCATAATATAATCTTCAACATATATATATACATATGTGTGAGAAAAAATGAAGTGCTATACAAATAAAAAATGAGAATGGGCACTTTAACACAAACCTTTACTCTCTGCAGATGGTATCCTTTGAGGGGTTGATTCATCTTGTTCTATTGTCATGGCTGATACATCAAGAACCGCAACATCACCCACCTGTGCAGGTTTTGAGCTCGTAAATATTTCATTTGAATAACAAAGCACCACTGGATTCATTTGACAAAAGTCACAAAAGAAGCAGCCAATTTCGTGAAGTTGCATGTGATTGACAGAAGCAGCACTGAAAAAACATAAAAGTCGTATTTGCTAAAACAGAGAGTAAGGTATGTGCCAAGAAGTTTGGCACGTTCAGTTACAAAAGAAATGAATGGAAAAGTTGATGACAGCAAAGGAACTAAGACCAGTAACTTAGTGGGTGTTTGGCTGAGCTTATAAACTTCTTAAAACGGCTTATAAGATGCTAGGAGTTTAGTGAAAAAATGTTTAACAGCTTATAAGATCTTAAAATAAGTTCTTTACACCTTATAAGCTAAAAAAAAAAAGGTATCAACACCCCAAATTATTTTTCTTGAATCTTATAAACTATACTTAAATAATAGGTTCTTTAAAAAACAAAAAGGAAAAAAAAAAAATTACCCCACCCATTCCCTCGACCTCCAAATAAATTAATGTGGTCCGGCAGAGGTGGTTGCTGTGGTGGCGGCAATCCATCAACGGCGGTTAGTGATCCGTGAACATTAAAAATTAAAATATAATTAATTTATATTAAAATTAAATTTAAAAGATATTTTTCTCAAATTATCAAAGAACTTATAAGTTTTATTAGCAAATAAGCTCCTAAAAAATTACTACATCTTATAAGATCTAGAAACAGCTTATAAGATAGTAGTGCGTATAAGATGTTTAAAACAAGCTTAGCCAAACGGGCCCTTAGTGACATTCATTCGATTACTTACTACCAGAGTAATAAATATCTAGGCAGGTCGTAAGACATAATTCCTCCTTCACTTGGGGATACGCCAAATTAAAAGTAAAATAAAGGCAAGTGATACTGAATTATATCTGATGCAGAAAAATAAGGTTTTTCATTCTATATAAGAAGTGTTTTCACAATCTTAAGCAAGCCATGTTTTCACAATAACTACTCAACAGAGGTATGAGATGAATAGAGATAAAAATGGTTATAATTTACCTGAAGTCCTCTGTCAACAACAATTTTTAATGAACCGAGGGCCTTGTGACGACGCCGTAGCTCTTGTTCTGCTGCAGACTGAGCACCTATTTCCTTATCAATCTCTACAGTAACCTTTAAGTTCTTGTATCCATCTTCTGGATTCCATTTGACTTCAGGTATAACATCAACAATAACATCATACCTAACCACACGTTTGAAGCATGGATCATGATGAGTTCCAGCCACGAGTTATAAGATAAATAACTTCATAGTGGTACTGGTATACAAGTAAACTTTAGATGTATCATGTAATAAAGACATGGTATAGACATGAACTATCCTAAATGCAACAACACCATTTTATCCTAAACACGCCTCAATGAGTAAAAGAAAGACCAAGATGATGAGATCCATCCACTTCATTGGGTTTATAGTAACTTTTGAAACCGATTTTTTAAATCTAGGGGATTTCTAAATGCTGATAAATAGTAAGGTGTGTGTTTGTTTCAGATTTTAAGTAGGGTGATATTTAACTTTACGTCAAATCAATGTATAAGAGTGAATGATGTTGTATTATTTATAATTGGTGGTGTGATTATAGTGATTGGATGGTGGGAGGTAGGATTTAACTATATTAAAGTGTAAGGAGAGAGAATTGATTGTATTGGAAAGTATGATAATAGGTTTATAGGTGCTGCAGTGGTGGCTTTTTAAAACCGGATTTCAAAATCCCAAAGTAGAACCATATTTAGATTTGCAAATCCTAAAACCAGTTTCTTATATCCAAAACAAACGTTCATTGATTCATAAATAGATAGTTTTACAGGAAAGTAGAAACACTAGTTTCCGACGCATGACATTGTTTGTTTCATGGAAGAACAAATTTATCAACAGACCTCAAAAAATTCATTGACGAGTAAGTGCTCTCCATCTCTGGGAATTTAGTTGAAATGCGTACTGAATCTTCCAATGCTCTTCCACTTACCTATGAAATGTGAAACCTTAAAATATGATTTACAAATAGACTTCAATTGTTAAGATTGTTAAGCATGGGTGAACAGTGTCTTATTTCAGCACCACATGATATATTGCGTTGGTGCTATTAAAATCTGCAACAAAAATTGATGCAAATATCATAGAATAGAATATTATTGCTTCGCATAAATAAGCAATTTTGCTAGAATCCTATTGTTAAATATGGATGTAAAGTATCTTATTTCAGCACAACATGATACTTTGTTGGTGCGATTAAATTCTATACAACATTTAATGTAAATAAATTTCCCATACATGAGAAAGCAGAATAATACTTTCTCCATAAATAAGCAATTTTATTACATGTACAGGTTGACAAGATATTGTGGGCCAAAAAAGCATAATGATTCCTCATAAAAAGCAAGTGTTTAGGCTTCTAAATCATACTTCCTAGTCATAAAACTCCAAAAATCATTGAAATTATTAAGGAAAAAATTAATTGGACCTTTTAAACATCAATGAGCAGATAAGTAGAAAAATGTGCACGTGCAACACAATTGAATGCAATAAATCACATTTTAATCAACTAAAGACATGCACAATTTTCTACTTATCAAGGCACTCAATAAACTTGCAGAAACTATTAATAAAGCCATACCGAAGACATGGCATGTGGAAGAGTTCTCTTCAAGATAGATTCAATTGTAGCTTTTTTAACATTTTCTTTCCCAACAAAACTAAGAAGAATACTCTCTGGAACAGTCTTCCCAGGACGAAACCCGGGCACCTGCAAAGGTTACAATAAATTACTCTTTTCAGTTTCAGATGGAATAGTTAAATAAAACTGAAGGTAGTAACAGAAAATATAAGCATATAGCTATATTGGCATCAAAATGAACCATCAAACCAAAGGAGCACAGAGTATAGAAAATGAGAACTCATAGCCTCTTTCTGGAGGAATTTTCATTTCATCATCATTAATTTAAGAGTAGGTCTTCATGTGAGCCAGTTTCACGTGAACTCTCTTCTTCAAAGTAATACGGAGTAGTATTTTTTAGTATATGAAGTAATATTGTTTAGCATACCATGTGTTATTCTTCTCAAAATCACTAAACTGAGTTACTTTGCATGCTATGCAGTACTACCAAGTTCACCATAAAACTTATATGAAACCATAATTATGATGAATCGAAGCATGGGATCTTATTCATGCTGCATTATTAACAAAACAAATTATACTAACAGGTGTCCCAGATTACATCTGATGGAAATAAATCAATCACCACACCAATGTGTGATGTTTGTGTTGTTGAAACGAGTTAATGACCAATAGCATTTTCCAAAATCCGAACAGAGGCTAAAAAAATAGAGTTTCAATTAGCACAAAAAAATTCTACTGTATACAAATGGCAATTACCTTTGCATGTTTGGTGACCTCCTTGATGACTCTGCTGTAACAATCATCGCATACAGCCGTAGGAACCTCTATACTCAACCTGACCTGAAAAAAATATGAAAATTCAAAACTCCATTCACCTTTTAACCTACAAAAAGACTTAGAAAACACTACTACAGCCATTGAAGAATCACGATTTTCAATAATGAAATATGAGAATATAACTGTCGGACAAGTATCATAACTACACAATCCCGGATGAGAAAAACATTATAAAAATCAAAATAAATAAATAAGAAGAAAACAGACTCTTGAATTGGGTTCGGGGGTTTCAGTGACTAGAATATCTGCCGGGAGCTTGTCAAGGACGTCGTTTCCAGCAGCGGATGCTACAAAGCGACTCAAATTTGTTCTGTTAGATGGGTTTTGTGGAAGGAAGGATTGGCGGGAATTTGGAGGTAAGAATTGCTTGATTTTGTTGATGGGTTTAAGGGTATGGTCTTTGAGTTTGAGAAAAGGCGAAGAAGAAGAATAACAATGTGGGATTGAAGGGGGCTTGAAATGGAAGAATGTTTGGGCAGTTGTAGCACACAACGACTCCATTGTTATACTTGTAAATGCTATACTTCTTCAGCTCTTGATGGGAAAATATACCACATTTTTTTGGTGAATGTAGAGGATAAGATTTTTTTGTGAGGTAAACGATGTCGTTCTCCGTCTCTAAACTATCTTTCAATATTTAAATAAGAAATTAATCATGTGCAAAGTAGATTTAAGAGGATGTATTCAATTGAGATTCTATTGGATTTTTTTGGACTTTAAAAAGTCAGTGAATTTAGAAAATCCATAGAGTCCATGCAGAGTATAATTTTTTATTGATTTACATAAACTCCGATATTGATGCAAAGAGTTTTTTTTAATATGAAGTGTTTTTTTAAAAAATTAATATTATATAAAATATTTTATCAATAATATATATATATATATAAAAATAAAGTATTTTAAAAATAAATATATATATATATAATTTATATATTAATTCGGACGGGTCGGATACTTGCGGGTCGGGCATAAGACCAAAACCCGACCCATACTTAGGCATGAGCAACGGTTGAAAACCGCCGGTTTCGATTAGAAATCGGCGGTTACGGTTTGTGGTTTCGGCGAACCGTAACCGAACCGCGAACCGCCGGTTACGGTTTTCAAACCGGCGGTTCGGTTTGAAAACCGCCGGTTTGGCGGTTTTGTTTTTTTTTTTTTTTTTTTTAATATTATCTCCGTTTTCGCTCGTTTTTACTCCGTTTTCGCTCGTTTTTTATTCGTTTTAACTCATTTTTTATTCGTTTTAACTCATTTTTTAGAAAATACATTACTAGAATTGAATAAAAATTATATAACTTAAATTTATACATTAAAAATAGAAGAATTGTATATTAAAAAAAATATTTTTTTTTTTTTTAATAATAAACCGCCAAACCGCCGGTTAACCGCCAAAACCGGCCAAACCGCCGGTTTGCGGTTTGTCAAAATGCCGAACCGTAACCGAACCGCCATTTTACGGTTACGGTTCGGTTTTTAAACCGTAACCGGCGGTTTGGCCGGTTTGGCGGTTCGGTTTTGCGCGTGTCTACCCATACTATACTTAACGGGGGACCTGATCCAAAGCTCGCGGGTGGGGTGGGTATCTACGGGTCGGGTCAATATTGTCATTCCTATTTCTGATCTTTCGTCTTTAGAGTTCTCTGAGAGAATCCGTTGAAATCTCTTGTTTTTAGAAGAGATTTTGGATAGTGCAATTTATTTATATTTTTTGGGCAGAATCCAACAAAATCCATAGAGTATTAAAATCCATAGACTGTAGAATACCTAAAGATTTTTAAAGACATTTTAAAATCCGTATTGAATACCTCAAAATTTTAAATGACTTTTTAAAATCCGAATTGAATACCCCCAAACTTTGAAAGTCCAAAAAAATCCTACAGAATCCACAACCAATACACCCCCTTAGTGGTTGATGATGTAAGATAAAATATGGGTATTTTAGGTAATTTGATGATATGTAAAGTGAATTTGATGATTTGTAGAGTGAAATGTATGGAAAAAATGAGTGGCAAATTTGAAAATAAAATGATGTTGTGAGGTTATTAATTTTGTTGGGTAAGAAAAGTGTGCAAGTAATCATGGGACGGGGGAGTATTTTGATACCATAATTTAAGGAACAACCAACTTTTTTAGATACATATAGACATGTGCAACGGTTCTTTCTAATCGAGATCGGCGGTTACGGATTGGGGAAATCGGCAACCGTAACCGAATCGCCGAACCGCGATTACGGTTACCATTTTTGAATCGTCGATTAGTTGGTTTTTTTTTTTAAAAAAAATTCTTCTTTTTTTTGATCATTTTTTATTCATTTTAACTTCTATTTTAGAAAATACATTACTAGAATTTAATAAAAATTATATAATTTAAATTTATACATAAAAAATAAAAAATGGAAGAATTGTGTATTAAAAAAAACGTTCAAACCTATGATTTGCGGTTTGTCAAAATATAAAACTGAATCGCCATTTTTCGATTACGATTCAATTTTTTAATCGTAACCGCCGATTAAAAATCGTCGGTTTGACCGGTTCGATTTTGCCCATGTCTAGATACATATAGCCGATTTTATCAAACACAATTTGATGTCTAGTGTAATACATGGTTCAATGGCTGATATGACATCACTTCATGAAATATTAAGCAATTATTCATGTTTTTTTAAGTAAATTTTACTTAATTTTGAATTCGAGGTTGAGTCCGACTCTTCCTTCTATTTATAGGTTTATTTAGTGTTGTTTAGAGTTGCCTACGGTTTATGAACCGCCGGTTCGACGGTCTCAAGAGGGATGAACCGGAACCGGACCGTGAGAAATAGATGGACGGTTTCGGTTCTAACGGTTCCGGTTCCAAAACCGTCGAATTCAGTTTCAGTCGGTTCCGGTTCATAAACCGTCGGTCTGTCTTTTTTTTTTTTTTTTTTTTTTTTACGAATTAAAATTTAAGATATACATATTGTGACCGTGACCGTGGGAACTGAGACGTGGATCGTTGTGCACTATAGATATATATAGCTAATTTAATATGTTCTAATTTTTTTTCGTAATAGCTTGAAGCTGCAAAAAATCTGTAAATTTTAATGGTAAAAACTGAAAACTTATACATGGAGTTATATATATATACATAATACATCATGTCCAATCAAACTTATTAAATAAATATTAATAGCTATGTAAGTAGGCACCTCCAATCCTATTAATAAAAGTAGTATTAAGGGTGGTTCGGTACGGTATACCGATCATACATAACCATACCGTTATCATATCGAAAATTTCGATATTGAAAAAATCCATACTGTTATCATACCGAAATTTCGGTATACCATAATCTCGGTATACCGAAATTTTCGGTATGTAAGAATTCATACCGATACCGTAATATTGGTATACCGATTCATATCGAAAATATTGAATCATAATTTCATATCGAAATATCGGTATACCAATTCATACCGAAAATATTGAAGCATTGTTTTATATCAAAAATAATTATTTAAGGTTTATTTTATTTAAATTTTAATAATTAAAGTTATTTTAATTTTAAAATAATATAATATAAAATTATAAATTATATTATAAAATTATTATTTTATTAAGGTTTCGGTATATCGATATACTGTTTCATACCGAATACCGAAAATTTTTCGGTATACCGAAATACCGCGGTATGATCATTTTCCATACCGTTACCGTACCGAAAATTTCGGTATGATATCATATCGTACTGAAAATTTCGGTATACCGAAAACTTCGATAATTTCGATATTTTTTCGGTACGAAAAGCTCGGTATACCGAAATTTCGGTATATTTACCCACCCCTAAGTAGTATAGCCTTTTTTTTCAATTCGCACACCTATAAACACACTAAATCAGAACATATATAGTATAATACGGAGTATATATAACAACACATACACACTAGAGCAATATATATTATATAAACTATACATACACACAGAAGATATATATATATAAATGACGAAGAGATGAAAATAGGGTAAACAATATGTAAAATTTTAATAAAAAAAAATAATATCACCGAACATGCCTTAAATATTCTCTCCTAATAATTAAAAAAACATTTGTTGAACCGTTGGTTCGAACCGCGAAACCGACGGTCCTTAAAACCGCATAGGATGAACCGAAACCGGACCGTGAATTACACGGTCTCGGTTCGTGTATGTGACGGTTCCGGTTTCGACGGTTTCGGTTCCGGTTCCGAACCGCCGGTCCGAAACCGTTTGGGCAATTCTAGTGTTGTTGATGTATACTGTCAATTAAACTCATTGTTTCCCTCTTCCCTCTCAATCTCCATTGTAAAAAAAAAATTAACTACATTTGATTTTAATAGAGTTTCTTTTTAGGTTGGAGCTATTAACACCCTATATAATGTTATACATATTCCATTATTTTAAAGATAAAAATAGGTATGGATAAAATGATTAAGTAATCCTTGAGTAAATTAATTTTTAAAAAAATCCAAAAAAATATAATTAAAATTTAAAATTATTTTGAAAAAGTTAACAAAATATTTAAAATAATAAATCAATTAATTTAAAAAATCTGTAGATTTAATAAAATTTGAAAATATTCAGAAATAAATAAAAATAATCAAATAAAAAATTTAAAAATCAATTAAAGATAAATAAAACCGTAAAAATATTTAATAAATTTTATAAAGTGTAAAAAATATTTAAATTAAAAAAACAATTAAAAAATTAAAATTTCAAATTAATATAAAAATATAAATAAATAAAAAATCGCAAAAATTTGGGTGCAATATTGCATATATGCAATATGGCTTATTGGGCCAAAGTCCATCAACCCAGTCAAAAGTCAATGGCCTTTTTTAATTAAATTGGTCAACCTTGTATCCATTTACCCGCACCAACCCGCACCGACCCACTTATGTTTTTGAATCTATATCCGAATTTTTGACTCGCTTATGACCCGTTTTTCTATTTTTCGTACGCGGGTTTATTTCCAACTTTGCAGACTTTTCTCTCTCTCTCTCTCTTTCTCTCTATCTCTCTTGGCGAATCATTTTACGGCGATTTGCGATTTCTTCGTGCCGACGGTTTCTTTGTTCTTGTGTTTTCTTCGAGCGGTTTCTTCGACGGTTTGTCACGGTTTCTCTCTAAGCAGTTGGTGCCATCTATTTTAAAACTCTACGGTACGTTTTGATTTGTTCGTTTTGTGTTGTTCTTTTTATTTAATGGATATTTCGTTTTTTTATGTAGATATCTTGTTAGTTTTTGGTTGTTTATATGTTTTTTTGGTGTTGTTTACTGATTTTAGTATTTTTTGCTTGTTTTTACGAGATTTTGTTAATATTAGGGTTTTCTCTTTCTTGTTTATTGGTTATGTACTGTATTTTGTATGTTTTTTTTAGTTATTTGTTGTTTTTATGCTTTGGGGGAGTTGATTTACTGATTTTTTTTGTTGATTTGTGAATATTTTTTGTTGTTTCTGTTTCTTTTTTCTTTGCATGTTGTTTTTCAAGTGTGTTAATTCTATATTAGTATGTTATTTTCTGGTTTATTGATGTAGTAAATGGTGTTTGTGTATGTAGTGTTTTCATTTTTTGTTTCCAGGAACACATTTACATATATACATGTATTAGACATTTTTTTTTTAATAGTTGTTGAAATGTTGTGGTAGTATTAAATTTTGTGTTTCTAGTAGTTTATTATAAAGTTTCTGTATATGTAGTAAAATATTTTTATATATGTAGTAATGATATTTGGTTAATGTAGTAATACACTGTTATAAGTTCATTTTACTAGTTTCTGTTTATGTAATAGTATTTTTTACAAGTTTCTGTACATGTAGTGTTTTCAACTTATTGTTGTGGTTACACATTTGTTATACATGTATTAATAATTTTCTGTGTTTCTGTAGGTATAGTAACACATTTGTAAATGGCAGACGATCAGTATAGATGCACTATGCTTTTATTGGAAGGTCCTCCTGTTCGATCATCTAAAAGGGCAAGGCCAAGGAAGGCTAAGAAAGAAATTGTTGAGCCTAAGAAGAAAAAGGCTAAGCCTCCTACTGAATCTGAATCTGATTCTGATGTTTTGTAAAACATGTTAGGCCGTTTATTCCTCATGGTAATCCTTCTTGTCTTTTCGAAGTTATCCAAAATCTTACCCCTAAGCAAGTGCAGGATGTTAAGGACATTGGTTTTGGTGGGTTGTTGAATCTGAAGCTTACAAGAATAATTGGTCATGATATGTTGAATTGGTTGGTTAAAAACTTTAACCACAGTAGTTGAATGTTATCTCTTGGTAGATCACGTAGTGTTCTTTTAAGTCCTGATGATGTTTATGATATCTTTATGCTTCCTCGTTGTGGTGAATATGAGGTTTCAAGTTATTTGCGTTGTGATGAAAATGTCGTGCTGGATAGGCTGAAGTATGTGTATGGGGTTCGTTCGAATGATAAGGTGTCTTCACTTGCTGCGTTGATTAAATCCAATCTTGGTGATGGTGGAGATGACTTTAAACGTGTATTTGTTTTCTACTGCCTTCAGTCCTTTTTCGACCATCCTCCGAATACTCGTATATGCTCCAGTTTGATGAAATGTGTCGAGGATGTTAGTAAGATACCGAAGACAGATTGGTGTTCCTACATTTTTAAGAGGTTATGTGATGTTGTGAAGGCATTTAATGTTAAATCAACGTGCCACGTTCCAGGATGCCTGCCAATCCTCCAAATTTGCTATCTACACCGGCTAAAGTGGCGTGGGGTTGTTGAGCCGAGGCAGATTCCTCTTATTCAACACTGGACTGATAGCAAGATGATTGAACGTTGTTTGCAGGAGGAGGATGGAAAGGTGTATGGTGATGGTGATTTAGTTGTTGATGTGTACCCTATCACTGAAAAAGGAGTTGTTAAAGCTCAGTTTGTCAATGAACATGTAATTTAATTTATTAAATTTTTTAGTTTTTTTTTTTTTTAAATTCTAACTTTTTTTTTTTGTTTTATGCTGCTATTCAGGAAGGACATTCAGGAAATAAGTGTCCAGTAGATGAAGCTCAAGTATATTTTTTACTTTTTAGTAATTTTTTGTTTATGTAGTAACTTACATTATTGCGTGTAGTAATATAATATGTTTCTTAGAGTAATACATTGTTTTGTATGTAGTAAAACATTTTTTCCTATGTTATACTTTGTTACATGTAGTTATTGTGGTTGCATAAGTTTTGTTGATGTAGTAATTCATATTATCTCATGTAGTAAAATATAATATCTGATGTAGTATCACATATTCTTTCATGTAGTAATATATATAATATATGATGTAGTAGTATTATTTAATATTGTGTTTAGTAATAGATAGTTATCATCTTGTAATACAAAATGTTTTTCATTGCAGGATGATCCAAAGATGTTGCATGATTTGATGCAGAATATTTGTGAAATTTCGTCAGATTATGTGAAAAAATTGAGAAATATTAAAGATGTTGCAACTGTTGTTAGCTCAAGTTCAGAGGAACTTACTGATTCTAAAAAATTTTACTCTGATGAAAAGGTTTTAGCAACAATTGATGGGTTGGTTGCTAACTTTTTACGTACTAAAGAACTTGTGCTAGAGATGCCTAGTTTTGAGCTTTTTCCAGATGATCCACTTGATTGTTTTGGTTTAAATAAAAATGGTGGTGAGAAAGATGATGGTGAAAAAGATGGTGGGGAAGAGGCTGTTGATAGGGAAGAAGTTTGTGAGAGAGATCTGGGTGGGAATGATGTTGTTGAGGAAGAGGTTGTTGAGACTGTTATTGGAGATGTTGTTGTTGGTGAGGCTGTTGGTGAAGCTGTTGGGGCTGTTGGTGAGGCTGTTGAGGCTGCTGGGGCTGTTTGTGAGACTGTTGAGGCTGCTGGGGCTGTTTGTGAGACTGTTGAGGTTGTGGGTAAGGACAAAGTCAGTGGTGAAGATATTGATGAGGATGTTGAAGAGTCCGAAAGTGATGACGAATACAGTGATGGAAGTGATAGTGATGAAGATACTTTTGAGAAAGCAGGGAGAAAGTTTGTTTTTGATCGTGACAGTCATTTTGGAGAAGTTTTTATGAAAATTGAGAAGGATGTTGGGTATTTGTCTGAGTTTTGTAATGCCAATGCAAGGATATTTTCTAGCATGAAGACTGGATTGTTGAACATTGTTGATTATGTTTTTTCACTCCAAGGAAAACATGTAGTAAGTTTTTTTTTTTGTTCTTCCTATTTATATCTTTCTATTGTTCATGTGTTTACTAATAAGCATTATATCTTGTACTAAATAATTTTTCTTTTATTTTTTGTTGTAGTGAGGAGCTATTCAATACAGACACTGATTTACATATGGTTAGCAAAGATGATTTCTGGACCTTGTATACAGACAAGGAAATCAGTATGCCAGTTAGAACTGCGGTGGCGTATATGATTAATTCAGAATTTCATAATTGTTCTAAGAAAAGACTGTCTAGATACATCTTTAACCTTGATCACAGTGTAAGTGTATTAACAAAAATTTGTGTTTTTTAATTTTTTGTTTATTTTTTATAATTTTGGAGCATGTGATAACTTTTGCAAAAAAGAAGAAAGAATATGAAGCAGAAATTATTGGTTCTTGGAAAGGTTGTCTCGAGTTAATGCCGAACAGGATGCTTTAATGACAGCGGATTTGGTATTTATGTTTTAAAAATTATTTTCATTATAGTTTTTTTTTATATTTTAATCACATATTTATATATATATATATATATATATATATATATTATTATTATTATTTTTTTTTTTTTTTTGCAGATTTTCGTCCCATTTTGTGTATTTACACATTTTGCTGCTGTTGTTTTCAACTTTTCGAATGACACTTTGCAATACCTGGATAATGTGATTCATGTTAATATAATTCATGTTAAACCCAAGATGGCTAAAATACTGGTTAGTGAATTTTTTTAATGTAGTATTTCAATCCTTTACTTGTAGTAATATTTATCTGTATATGTAGTAATTCATAAATTCTTTATTTTAATGTAGCTATATGTTTATGTTATTATGTAGTAATATATTGTGTGTGCAGGTGACATGTATTTCTAAATTGTATATATGTAGTAATTTATATTTGTACATGTAGTAATCTATATCTTTACATGTAGTATTCATTAAGTGTGTCTATTTTCTATTTGCAGCAAAGACTCATGTTCACCTTTTTGAAGGATTTGAATCATCCTAATGCTGCTAAGGTTAAAGATTTCAATCTTGTTGACATTCCATTTGAATGGAAGAAAGCAAAAAGTAACAAGGATTGTGGTGTTTTTCTTACTCACCACATTTTTCATTTCAATGGGGAACTTTATTCTTCTGCTGATCTTTGCAATGTATGTTTTTCTTATCATTTTTTTTAAATTTTTGTTTATCTTTTTTTTTTTTTATACATGTTGTCATGATTCTACTCTTTTTTTTTTTTTTTTTTTTTGTGTAGGCTGATTTCAGAATTAGAATGAGGGCTGAGTTGTGTGTGAGTTTGATAACCTCAAATGCCAATGTGAAGAAAGATACAGTCATAGATAAAGTCTATGATTTTTATCTGAAGAAGCCGATGTTGTTAGAGGAACTTGAAAATGCGAAGAAAATAGAGGAAGGGTAGAAAGCAGCTGAAGAAAGGAGGACGAATTTACGATCTAACAGCAAGAATTGATGATTTATAATCTATCTTTTGAATGATGAACATTATTTGTGTTTTGTAATACTTATTTTGTATGTTTTCTGGTATTGTTGGGGGGATTTTTGAACTGATTGAATAGTTTGGTAATGTGGTGGATGTTTTTATGTATTTTGTATGTATGTTCTTTTTTGTATTTAGTATTAATTGAATATCTTTCATATTCTTAGCAGGTCCAAATTAACACAAACCTTTTTTTGAAGAGTTTTGTGCAAACTCCCAAGGTACATAATCATAGTAATATGATTATAATTGCATAGTCATTGTTATTCTTAGGAGTTTCAAATTAACATATATTTTTTTACACAGTTTTCAACAATCTTTTTGTGCAATGAAGATTGATTTAAAGAAAGAATCTATAAGGTACTTATTCATTTTTAAATATTATACTCTAGGTTTTAGGAATAGTAATAAAATAATGTCATGTAGTAACATAAAACATTACATGTGGTAACATTAATGTAGTTATACAGTAATCAAATAATAATACTAAAATATTTTAAATTATAACACTTATTTAATTTATAGTAATGTACTTTCATTTCGATATGAGTAGTAATCAAATAATTTCATGTAGTAATACAAAATTTTACATGTAGTAACAAAAACATAATAATGCAGTAATCAAATAATAATACTAAAATTTGTGTTACTATAATTTTTGTTAAATTACAGTGATGTACATTTCATTTCGATATGAGTATTTAATCAAATAATTACATGTAGTAACACAAAATTTTAGATGTAGTAACAAAAACATAATAATGCAGTAATCAAACAATAATACTTATTTAATTTATTGTAATGTACGTTTCATTTTTATATGAGTAGTAATCATATAATTCCATGTAGTAACACAAAATATTATATCTAGTAACATAAATATATTTATACAGTAATCAAATATTAAAACTAAAATTTGTATTACTATAATTTTTGTTCTATTATAGTAATGGACATTTTCAGTTCGATATGAGTATTTAATCAAATAATTACATGTAGTAACACAAATTATTACATGTAGTAACAAAAGTATAATAATGCAGTAATCAAATAATAATACTAAAATATGTAAAAAAACTTAACCACAGTAATACTTTTTCAACCTTATTTTCTGCATTTTAACAGTAAAATGATATAGTAAAGTAGTCTTTTGAATTAAAAAAGAAAACTAAAATAAATGAGGATTTGGTGTCATGGAGCCAATTTCATTGGCTAATTCAACTGTAGTTTTTTTCTTCTTTCTCCCAAAATGATTTTTAGTCCTCTTTTTTCTGTCTTTTGTAATTGTGCGTTTAGGATCCAGAACATGTCTTGTTTCTCCAGAATCAGCAGTAGCAGCAACAACTGTACTTTTTTTTAGTTTTCAATTCTTCAAGTGCCACTGAATCTCTTCTTTGACCCTCCTCTAGTATTTTTCTTGCATCAATATCTCCTTCACTCTCCAAAATCATATCATAGCTCTTTCTTGCCATTTCATATCTCCAAAGGACTGTACGATCAACTTTCCAGGTTTCAACTTGACCTTTTGTTTTGTCCCAAATTTCTGATTTTGTAATTTTTGTCCACCTTTTCTTTATGTAGGAATCTGGTATAGTGTCCACAAAATTTATGTGTAGTACACTCAATGAATGGCTACACAATATACCACGTTCTTCAAATCTCTTGCATGAGCATGTGATACAATTCATGCTGAAGTCGTAGATCACTTTCTGTGTCACACCACGCCGTGTCACCTCATATACCACTGTAGTATTATCAGCCCCAACAATTGTTGAACTACTTGATATACACTTCAAAAACTCTACTTCAAACTTTTTGTAAACATTAAGGGTGTATATTTCAGAAGCATGTCTCACCAGTGCATTTATAGTGAATGATGAATCTGGCTTCACCCTTGAGCTCTGGAACTCATCCTCTTTTTTCTTTATTCTCCAAGTTTCAACTATATTATAAAAAATTCCAAAAAATTCAGTCAAGTTTGTTGTCTTCTTTGAATTGAATGAAATGGAACTGTTTGCACTCTCACTCCTTTGGGAAGATAGGATTCCAGCTGAAAAGAAGTCATTGTTTAGTGCAGTACACCACATCTCCCTTATATTGTACAATCTGTTAAACCATTCATGATCCTGTAGATTATATCTTGAAATCAATCCATTCCAGCGACTCTCAAACTCCTCTTCACCAGTACACCATGATAAGCACTTGTTGAACTCTTCTTTAAAATTTTCATCACACTTTAGCTTTGCAAATCTAGAAACTGCATTTTGTTGGAGGTGTCAAATACAGAGCCTGTGTCTTGTTTCAGGGAAAATCTGAAAAGGTATAAATTTATTATATGTAGTAACACACATTATATAATGTAGTATATTAAATAACTACATGTAGTAACTAGTACTATTTCATGTATTTTTATTAGATCATACCTTTTCTATTGCATGTGCTATAGCTGCATCTTGGTCTGTGAATATTGTTACTGGACTCCTTCCACCCATAGACTTCTTGAACACAGTGAATAGCCATTCAAAAGTTTCTATTTTCTCATTTGATAAGAACGCACATCCAAACATAGTATTTCTCCAGTGGTTGTTAATTCCAATGAATGGTGCACATATGAGGTTGTATTTGTTAGTACGGTAGGTTGTGCCGAACACCATTACATCACCATATATTCCATAATCTTCTTTCATCATTGAATCTCTCCAAAAAGCGTTACTCATTCTTCCCTCATCATCCATTTGCACTCTGTAAAAAAAGTCAGTCTCTTCATTGTTCTGGTTTTGTATTAATTCCATGAAAGTCCTTGTATCACCACCCTCTATGGCCTTCATTCTTTCACGATTCACAAAGTTCAAGTGATCTCTCATTCTGTGTCCAACTTGCTCTTCACCCCCAGCATTAAATGCAAGGTATCTGAAAGAGTCAACTGGTTTAATACCAGAAGATACCATATCCACAATTGCAAGAGCCTTTCCATCTTTGATTGCTCTTTCAGATCGATGCATGTGATTCCATTCTTGTCTTGTCAAATAATGATTGTGATCCAAGACATGTTTCACAACCTCATACAATCCATCCACAAGTTTTATCCTCATTTGAACTTTGCAATTAGTTCTTGTGTCTCCTCGTCTCCTTCTATTTGGTACGTCCTTACTTTTGTCCTTCACACCATTGCAAGAGCAGACATACAGTTTGGATACTACTATTTTGTTGCCATCCTTAGAGAGTATTCCAGTTGATTTTCGGACACTAAAACCCACTATTCTAGCATGTGCACAGTAGATGTCAAACATTTCACATTCTTTTTCTCTTCTTATTCCAATTAGTGAATCACCATATAAACTGTAGTCAGTATCTTGTTCTATGATATCTGTATCATCATCTTTCTCAGTTGTTTCATTAGCAGCTTCAATTAGAAGTGTACCATTACCTATGTATATCAGTAACACAATAATCTTCATATAGTAAAACATATTTGATCATGTAGTAAAGTAATAAGTAGAGCTCATATGATCATTGGTTTTTTGTCATGCAATACATCAACAATATATATTTAGAACTGTGTAAAAATAAGAATATTAATTAGTAAACCAGTAATCTTCATGTAGTGAAATATATTTACATGATTAAATTGTTTAGCTTGGTAGTAATTCAATAATTTTCAGATATGTTGTTACTGCAGAAAATCATTCGAAAATCGTTGTATAGTAAGATAAGTTTACTTGTTACTGTAGAATCATCAGTATTTGATATAAATATGCCTAGATCATCTTCGCAATTGTCTGTATTCATTACGATCGGCGCCGGATTTGTCTCCATAGGGTTGTTGTCGCCGTCGCCGTCTGTGTAGGTTTCTCGAGTTTTTTTTTCAGCATGATTATGGGGATGATTGGATGAATTATTAATTTCGCGTTGCCCTAGGACCCGCGAATTTATTGGATCCGTTAGTGTAAGTTGACCCGCGAGATTAATTTTACCCGAATTGAAAGATCCGCGAATTTAGGTTATACTTTGACTTTTTTACTGGGATGATGGGCCTTGGCCCAATTAAGGTGTATTTCATACATGCAATATTGCATGCAAGACCAGCCCATAAAAAATATATATTTAAAAAAATCATCTAAATCTTCAAAAATTAATTAATTAAATAAGTTTTGAAGATTTAGTTGAGTTTTTAATATTTTTAAATTTTTTGTAGGTTTAATTTATTTTTGAAGATTTTTTTTTAATTTAGTATTTTTTTTAAAGATTGAAGGGTTAGTCTTATGTGAAATATTGCATACATGCATTTCATCCCAATTAGGCAAGTCAAAACCCTAAGTCCAAAAGTCAAATTAAGTCAATTTTAAAAAATTCGCGGGTCATAGGTCTGGATCCGGGTTGCCCAGAAAATTCGCGGGTTGCAAACAGGTGGTTTACTACATGACCAAAATATTGTTACTACAAGGCCAAAATATTACCACTACAAGGCCAAAAATTTAATACTACATGTCAAAACATTTTGAAAAATTCACCAAAAAATAAAGCCTCCAGAATATTTTTGAACATGTAGTAATACACTTTTGACCTTGTAGTGATAAAATTTTGGTCTTGTAGTAACATTGTTTTAGTCATGTAGTAGCCGAATAAGTCAAAATTATTTTAGTAATTTTGCCCCCAAAAAAGAAGTGTCCAAAATATTTTTGGACTTGTAGTAATACACTTTTGACCTTGTAGTGACGAAATTTAGTTCTTGTAGTAACATAATTTTGGTCATGTAGTAAAATAATAATATATTAGAGTGAAAATAAATATTTTAATTAAGGTTGACCCGCTTTGACCCGTGTTGACCCGCGTTGACCCACGAATTTTGACCTAATTACCTTAATTAGTCATATTGCATATAAGTTTTTGCGAAGATTGAATTGATTTTTCTTTCTCTTATTTATTTAGTTTATCAAAATTTTGAATTCTTAAATTGATGTTTTTAATTTAGTTATTTGTAAATTTTATTGAATTTATTTAACTTTGTTCAGATGTAATTAAAAAATTAATTTAATTATTTTGAAATTTTAGTTGATTTTCAAAACGTTTTAAATTTTTTAATTGATTTTTTTCATTCAATTTTTTTTAATATTTATTTGATTTTTTAAAATATTTTTCAACCTTTTTTTTTTATATTATTGAATTTTTTTATTTTCGGATGATATTTTTTTTATTATTTATATATTTTTAAGATTTAGTTAATTTTAATAATGTTATTTTGGTTTTTATTTAATTTGTATTTTGTTTTAAGTGATAAAAGGGCAAATAGGAAAGAATTGGGGTATGATTAGTAATAAAAATTGATTTTTAAATTTTAGTGAAGTGTGTTTAACATTTGGGGTGTGTATAACATTGTATGGGGTGTTAATAGCCCCACCCTTCTTTTTAAGGTAAATTACTAGCCGCTGCAATTACTAGTTGGTACGCCATCCACATGCAACGAAAAGTTATTCCACTCACGAGGGCTCGAAAAATTCCCAACAACTTTAGCAAGTCGATGGACCTTATCATTAGCCCGACGACAGTCGTGGTGTACAAAAATGAATATAATCAATAACACGTTTATAAGTATCTATGAAATTACCAAACACCGAATCATAAAATAATCGAGAATAATAACACGTTTATAAGTATCTATGAAATTACCAAACACCGAATCATGAAATAATGGAGAATTTATTACATTTGGGACCACCTTCACATCTACCTCAAAAACCACTCTCTCAAAGGCCAAAGCCCTTATCATTTACTCCCTCCGTCCCAGGGAAAACTACCAAACTTTCCATTTTCGTCCGTCCCAGAGAAAGCTACCCATTCCTTTTTTGGTAACTATTCCCCCTCACATTTCACTATATTTTTCCCTCTCTCAATCACATCACCTCTAATACATCTACTTATTATATTGATATTTCTTAACCTCCGTGCCCGAAGCTCATGGGGAGCTTTCCCTGGGACGGAGGGAGTATCAATGAGAGTGCCTCCAAAAGCCCAAAAACTTCTCCTTCATCGATTCGGTACAAATTAACGACTACGTTAGACCAACAACACTAAAACTCCCTTTCATCATTATCCACAATAGCCCTTAAACCCATATCCATAGAATTAGTAAAGAATGTGGTATCAACATTAATTTTTACAAATTGCAGCAGAGGCTGATGTTATGCTTTGCAAGACAAAGTGCCCTGCGGGTGCATCTGAATAGGGTGAAAGACTATCCATTCGGCCAAATAGAAAGAAGCCAATCTGACCATGCACCATCAAATCGGCGTTGTAAGACCCTTCCAAACTCTCTCGCTTTGCTCTTTCCAAAGTCGCCATAGAACCATGAAAACCAATGCGATATATTTGGGGCACAATTCTCTGATTAACATACACACAAGGTACCCTATGGATTCTGCAGCCCAACTGAGATACCACCCCTAAAATCAACCGACCTCCATGCAGCTACAACAAACGGCCAGGCGATAAGAGTGTGCCAATTCGACTATATATCCTCCATCAGAGCAGTGTGGGCACCCTTTATAATCAATGATCCGTCTACCAAAAATCCCCAGCTTTGTCGGTAAGTAACTCTTACAAAACCTCCAAACAAAATGCAACACTTTTGGAGACACGTTAATGCGCCAAATTTCATTCTAGTTATCAATAGCCTGGACTACATTTCCTTGCACCAACTTCATGCCTAATTTATATGCATATTTTAAGCTATATTTGCCCTTCTAAGTGAAGTGTCGTCAGATCAACCCATCATCATACTTCGTGGGCGGAACATGAGTATGCAATATCCTGCCTATATGATCATCACGCTCAAGAGCTTCCAAAAAATTACTACCATGGAAGTATTTGAATCGAAGAACTTAGCAAACAAAAGTATATGGTTCGTTGATTAAGCGCCATCTTTCCTAGCATAACTGTTATACCTAGTCAAAGAAGTCAATCTTTGACAAGTCAATCCTAGTCACCAGCTTACGTGGCGAGGACCAGTCAACAAAGTCTTACGACGACCAGTCAACAAGAAGAAAATGTAATATAAATATTGTATTTAATATAATAGAGTGCTCGCCCAAAGATGTCGGCGAGCACATGTTAGTTACTGCTCGCCCAAAGATGTTGGCGAGCAGACATATATTTAGCTAGAGAAAGACAAGTATTGAAGCCTTGGGAGACGGAATAAGACATGGCGACCAGGTTCTCCGGCAACCACAGCGACGAGCAGGCTCTTCCGGACGAGTAGGTTTTCCATCCCCTCGGCATCTCGCCGAGGACGACCACTAGAGGCGGTTTAGCATTAAATGCGTCGTCCCATCACCTTTTCGGGCAGAAAGAGAGGTCCACTACCAGGGCGCCACGTGTAAAGGGCGGGCTGCCCCTAAAAACCACTATATAATGCCCAAATGGGCTCATTTGTAAAGTTAAGTGATCCATTCCTAAAAACACCCAATCTAAGCAATATACTCCCCAAAGCATCAAGCTTTTAGCTTCTCTAAGAAGCTACACCTTTGTGTTCTTATTTGTTCTTCATATCTTCATAAGATCATCATAAACTATACTCATAATCCGTATTAACACGTAATAAACCCCGTTTAATCATATATGTTTGTATCGTGCTAAAGAAAGTCCGCATCCGAATCACCCCGATCAAAGCGCATACAACATTTGGCGCTAGAAGGAGGGGTCTTTTACGTGTTCATCATCAAATTTTCAACCGATCATCGAGCGATCGACTAGCAAACTCTTGTTTTCAGGTTTTAATCGGGAGATCTACCGTTTAAAGCATCATTTACGCTTTTTAGTGTTCTTCGTGTTCTTGAACATTTTCGGTTTTCGAGACATATTTTGGAGTTTGATCTCCTTGTAATTGTGTTTTCAAGCTTCTGTTATTACTTAACTAGTTTAGTAGTTGTAATAGCTCGTTCTTCTGCGTAAGAATTTTTAATCTTTCGTTTTTAGCTTCGAAGGCTTAGAACAGTCATACCTTTGTAATCTTTTAAAAGACACTCTTTAAACGATGTCTCAGCATACTCCTCCTGATGAAACCACACCGCCCGGAGGGAACGAACCCCCTCCGCTGCCGGTAAATCCTTTTGCAAATCTGAATATGGGGGACATTTTGAAAGATCCCCAGAACTTGAAAGACTTCTCTGATTTCCTCCTAGAGAAGAGGAGGTTAATCGAGGTGGAAGAAGTTGAGAAGGCCAAAGATCAGACCTTCGATAGAGCTCGCAAAGCCAAGGCGAGGGTAAATGACAATGATGAGGACAACCGCTCCTATCATTCGTACTCTTTTCGTCCCCAGGACGGGGATAGAAATAAAGCTCATGTTCGCTCCCACAACAGCCATACGGGAGATTCGTACGCTCGGAACTCCGTGTTTAACCGAGTGGGCGACAAGGACCCACAAAACGCTCCTCGCCCGGTGCACTTTGATATCGGGCGACGACCAGCTAAAGATGACCACAGAGATCGTGGTAGAAGAAAAGGAGACAGGGTCTCCACCCTAGATCGAGGCGTGCGAGCTCCGTCAAGGAGTTATCACAGCCATCATTCAGAGAGGCGTTCTCCCAGGCGATCACATCGTGGTGATCACCCGGCCGCATCTCGCGGGAGCCGACGCGACGAGGTCGTCGTCCCCCAGCCACAAACCGCCGAGGAGGTGCAGTTTGCCCAATTCCTCGAAACACAAAAACTTATGAAGTTAGAGATGGAAACCCTGCGAGCAGAGGTGGTCGCAACAAACCAAGGAACTGCTCCACCAGTCACTCTGCCCACTCCACCTCTAAGTGTTATGATTCTCACCGCTCCCATTCAGAGGAAGATTCAAATGCCTTCTATGGCAGCGTACGACGGGGCGTCCGACCCCAGGGTGCATCTATCAAAGTATGCAAGCTATATGGCCTCAATCGGGGCAACGGACGCCACCCAATGCAGAAACTTCTCATTGACCTTAGGAGATCGAGCTCATCGCTGGTACACCACATTGGGTGCCGGATCTATCACCTCATTTTTAGAGCTGGGGCAACAATTCTTGACTCACTTTGGGTCTATTGCTGCTCGCCCAGCCTCAAAGCAACGTTTGGCAAACGTTCGCTAGACACCAACCGAGTCGGGCAAGGACTTTATCGAGCGCTTCGATAGGTTGGTAATCAATGGAGAGGCAGTCAACGACGAGACGAAGTTGATCTCGGCTATCTCCGGTCTGAGAATAGGTTCCAAGCTTTGGGAATCTATGCACACCTCTTTCCCCGTTTCCTATGCGGATTTCCGCAGTCGGGCGGGAAATTTTATCCAGATGGAGGAAATAATGGATGCCGCCAAGGCTAACGAGCAGCCTGACGCGGCCAAAAGGGTATGGCCCAAGAAATATTCTAACACTGGGGAGTCTTCCCAGCCTAAGAAGGCGACCACTCAGGGCGGCAGTGCTCGCCCATCAAACTTCAGGCCTTTCGAGGAGTCTCCTGAGATTCTTCAATTCAGGGAAGCCCTCTCTGTTGACCCCAGGGGTATCTACGATGAAATCAGGGGAAAGAATCTGCTCCCCCAAGCTAAGCCAATGCATACAAGTGATGCTAATCTTGATGGTAGTAAATTCTGCAACTACCACAACTCAGTCGGCCACCACACCAATGGGTGCCGAGACTTGGTGAGAAATCTCTTTAAGCTGTACAATGAGGGCAAGCTCGCCCAGTTCATCAAGTCCGGAGGTGGAAATGGCGACAATAGGGGCAAGAAGCGTCGCGACGACAGCGACGACCTTCGCCAACAGCTTAATAGTCAGAAACTGCCCCCCCATGCCGAGCAATCCAACAGGCGACATCGATAACGTGGTCGGAGGTTGTATGGTTTTGGAAGGCCCCTTGGGGGGAACTCAGTCCGGGAAGGCTCTGTCTGTTCGCCGACAACAGAGTGATATGCGAGCACTCAACAATGTGCATCAAGTGTGCGTCGCTCCTGCTGCCGAGCAGCCTCCATCCCACCAACTCGCTTTCCTAGACGACGATCTGAACGCCGTGATGCAGCCAAACAATGATGCTTTGGTCATCACAGGGAAAATTATGGGAACCAATGTCCATCGCATGATGGTCAACACCGGGGCTTACACCAACGTCCTCTTCAAGCATACTTTGGATGCCCTCGGTGGATATGCAGAATACGTTGAGCCTTGCGACGATATTATCGTGGGGTTCGGGGACACGCGCAACCTTCCGATTGGAAAAATCAGACTCTCCCTGGAGCTGGCATCGTCAAAAGAGCCAGAAATGCATCATGCTCGGCAGCTCGACTTCTTGATCGTAGACATGCCATCTTCCTACAACGTGTTCCTTGGCCGACCTTTCTTCAACGAATTTAAGGCGGCCGCTTCTACTTTTTTTTACTTTGTAAAATTTCCGACCCTGGCGGGAGTTATAACCGTCAAGGGCGACCAGACACGGGCGAGGGAGTGTCTCGTCCGTTTTGCTAAACGCCATTCAAAAGAAACTCCTATGATTGGCCAGTATATTGAGTGTCAAGAACAAAAGCAACAAATGAACTACCTGGAAGGTCTTTCCAGAAAATATCAAAAAATCGAAGTTGGGGAGTGCAGTCGGCGTTTCGACAACCACCAAGTGGAGGCGAATGAGCACGCCTCCATGGAAGTGGACGACCACACCCCAATGGAAATCGACGAGCAGGCGGAGTCGGGCGACCAGATCCCCGACGACCAGGTTCCAGAAAACATTCCAGATCTGGAGTCTAGGTTAGGCTTTGAGCCAGAGTTCAGAATCGAGGACCCTCGTTGGAAGGAGCCTAAAGAGCGGGCAACTCCAACGGAGGACCTTGAAACCATTCACCTAAACGAAGCTCGTCCAGAACTCGAGGTATTCATTGGTTCAAATTTACCAGTGCATTTGCGATCAGATATGGTCGCGTTTTTGAAAGAGAACATCGGTGCGTTCGCCTAGTCGCACGAGGATATGGTGGGCATTAATACGAACCATGCCTGCCACAAATTGAATATTGATCCAACAAGGAGACCCATCACCAAAAAACGAAGAAAATTTGGGCCTGATAAATATGCGGCTATGGCGGTCGAAGTCAAGAAATTGATCGACAACAAACTAATCGAGAAAACTGGAACTGATACCGAGTGGTTGGCAAATCCAGTGCTCGTCAGAAAGATGACCGGGTCGTGGAGATTGTGTATAGATTTCACAGATCTAAACGACGCCTGTCCAAAAGATCACTTTCCAATGCCCCACATTGATCACCTAGTAGACAATATAACGGGGCACGAGATGTTAACTTTCATGGATGCTTTCGCAGGGTACCATCAGATTGCGATGCATCCCGACGACCAGCGACATACGACCTTCATGACGGCGACCGATATGTATAGCTGGAAAAGAATGCCTTTCGGTTTGAAAAATGCGGGGGCAACATACAAAAGACTGGTAAATAAGATGTTTGAAAAACACATCAGCGAGATGGTGGAGGTCTACATCGACGACATCGTTGTCAAAAGCTTACGAAAAGAAGATCACCTACACCACCTTGCCATGACATTCGATATCCTGAAAGAATACAACATGAAGTTAAATCCAAAGAAATGCAGTTTTGGAGTTAGCTCCGGGAAATTTCCGGGGCACTTGGTTAACCAGCGGGGCATCGAGGCGAATCCGAGTAAAATTCAAGCAGTCATCGATATGCAAAGCCCAAGGAACGTAAAAGAAGTGCAGAGGTTGACAGGATGCCTGACATCGCTGAACAGATTCATTGCGCGAACGGGCGATCGTTGCAAACCTTTTTTCGATGCTTTGAAAAAAGGGAGGTTCGAATGGACAGACGAGTGTGAAAAAGCTTTCGAAAAGCTGAAGGAATATTTATCGGATCCGAAGGTCCTATCTAAACCAGTCCCCGAAGAAATTTTGTATCTCTACTTGGCGGCCACTGACTGTGCGATCAGTTCAGTGCTCGTCCGAGCAGAGGGGAGCACACATCTTCCAATCTACTACGTAAGTTAAACACTGAGAGATGCGGAGTTGAGATACACTCCGATGAAAAAATTGGCGTACACCTTGGTCATGAGCGTTAGAAAGCTAAGGCAGTACCTGTTCGACCACAAGGTGGTCGTCCTCACGACGTTTCCTCTTCGGCGAGCACTACATCGTCCGGATACCACTGGAAGGCTTTTGAAATGGTCGGTGGAAATCAGGCAATTTGGGCTCACCTACGCGCCCAGAACGGCAATCAAGGGACAAGTGCTGGCAGAATTTATTGTGGAACTCACTTTCCCGGATAAACTGGACAAGGAAATTGAGCTTCCTTGGACACTGTTCGTCGATGGCTCTTCGACGAGCACCAAAGCAGGGGCAGGTGTCGTCCTCACCAGCCCACCCGGACAGACATTTGCTTCGGCGATCGAGTTCGAGTATCGGGCAACCAACAACGAGGCAGAGTATGAGGCTCTAGTCGCGGGAATCAAGATGGCTATGGCCGTGGGAGCCAGAAAGCTGAAATTTTTTTTCCGACTCTCAGCTAGTGGTTTGTCAAATAACGGGCGAGTACGAGGCTCGCGGAGACCAAATGTTGAAGTATCAAGACTTGGTGAAAGGATTGCTCGAGCAATTCGATCAGTTTCACATCGAGCAAATCCCTAGGGAGGAGAATACGCAAGCAGGTGCTTTAGCTCGGCTGGCCACTTCAGAGGGGGAGGCAATATTTTCAGAAGCGATCATCACTAAGATTTCTTCCCCATCAGTGAGCAGAAGTTAAATTTTGCAGATTGAAGCGACCAGCGACGAGGACTGGAGGACGCCGATCACCAAGTACATCAAGACCGGCGAGCTCCCGGACGACAAGGTGAAGGCGACCAGGTTGCAGCTCAGGTCCGCAAGATACACTATTATTGGCGACCAGCTGTACAAACGGGGGTTTTCAATACCTCTATTGAAATGCCTCGGAGAAGACGAAGCAAAGATCGTCATGCATGAAATCCACGACGGAGTGTGTGGAAATCATACAGGGGGGGCAAGCGCTCGCTTTAAAAATCATAAGGCAAGGCTACTTTTGGCCAACACTGAAGAAGGATGCAATCCACTACGCGTAGATGTGCAAGAGATGTCAAGCCTTCGCTCCCGCCATTCACTCACCACCAGACGAGCTCACCTCGGTGTATAGTTCTTGGCCTTTCGCAAAGTGGGGGATCGACATCATCAGACCTTTCCCACCAGCTGCAGGGGGAGTAACTTTCGTAGTCGTAGCAGTCGATTACTTCACCAAATGGACAGAAGCAAAGGCATTGAAGACCATCACAACGGGCCAGATGACAAGCTTCATTTGGAAGAATATAATTTGCAGGTTCGGCCTACCACGAGCGATAGTGACCGACAACGGACGTCAATTCACGAGTCAAGACATGCTGGAATTCTGCTCAAAGTGGAACATCAAGAAAAAAATTTCAACACCCTATCATCCACAATCAAATGGTCAAGTAGAAGCAATCAACAAAATCATCAAGCACACCTTGAAAGCTAAGCTAGATGGATTGAAGGGCAAATGGGCGGACGAGCTGCACATGGTTCTGTGGGCATATCGGACGACCACGAGAAATTCTACAGGTGAGACCCCGTTCGCGCTCGCGTTCGGAACCGAAGCTGTCATACCAGCAGAGGGGCAGGTCGCCACCTTCCGAGTGGCAAACTATGACGAGCAGTTGAATAACGATGCACAGCTCTCCGACTTGGACTTCCTAGAAGAGCGAAGACTAACAGCGGACGAGAAGAATGTGGTCTACAAACAAAGGTCAGAGCGCTACTACAACACCAAAGTACGTGCTCGCCAATTCACCATCGACCAGCTCGTACTTCGACGGGCGACGAAGCAGTCCATTGGCATACTTGGCCCGACTTGGGAGGGTCCGTACCGAATAACGCGCACACTTCTGAACGGATCGTACGAGCTAGAAGATCTCGAGGGCAAACCAAGCAAGTACCCATGGAATGCGGTCAAGCTGAAGAAGTTTTATCAGTAAGTTTTTAATTTCTTTATATTTTTATAGTTTGTATCTAGTCGTCATTTTCAATACATGTCAAAGGTCAAATTTCATCAAGTGTTAGATAAGTTTTAGAAATTCTAGATAAGGCTCTGCGTAGCCAGCTATGAAACAAAAGAGTTCAACCGACGAATGGTTAAATCTGAAAGACGAGCACTCTTTCTTAAAGATGCTCGCAAAGGAAAGACGAGCACTCTTTCTTAAAGATGCTCGCAAAGGAAAGACGAGCACTCTTCCTTAAAGATGCTCGCAGGGTAGTGGCGACGACGATCACTACCTAAGAAATAAAAGTTCAACCTACGAATGGTTAACTCTAAAAGACGAGCACTCTTTCT
This sequence comes from Galeopsis tetrahit, assembly GCA_963675135.1. Classification (NCBI taxonomy): domain Eukaryota; kingdom Viridiplantae; phylum Streptophyta; class Magnoliopsida; order Lamiales; family Lamiaceae; genus Galeopsis; species Galeopsis tetrahit. The sequence goes on along the minus strand of OY776120.1, from coordinate 64,258,516 downwards.
TAAAGATGCTCGCAAAGAAAAGACGAGCACTCTTTCTTAAAGATGCTCGCAAAGGAAAGACGAGCACTCTTTCTTAAAAGATGCTCGCAAGATAGCAACGACGAACACAAACCAATGAAAGATAAAAATAAAAAGACAAGTATTTATTAAAAGATGATTGCAAAAAATAATCAATATAAATTGAAAAGCAGTGACGAAGACGATCACTCAAAGAAAAACAAACACGTCGTAAGCAAAAAGTTCCATTCATTAAAAAAGCCTTAGAAAGGCTGAAATTACAAAAAGGCCTTAGTGGCCGAACAGTCCTAAAATAAAATAAAGTAAAAAGAACTAAGTTTCCGCAACATCCCCTTCGGCAAGAGTATCCTGCTCGCCGACAACCTCCTCCTCCTTGCCCACGGCCACCACCTCGCCAGGAGCATCCTGCTCGCCCTGACGAGTGGGGGAGTCTTGTGGCGGATCATCAAAATACACTGGAACACCCAAGAGACGAGGGAACTGGAGTCCCATTTTCATCAAAGGGAGCAGGGGTAGTCTTGATTCAGCCTTGGGATTTTCACCCATGATGAGGTCGTCTATGAAGCCGCCGAGCAGTGTAACGTCCACATCCGGGTGAACTTCTTTGAGTTTGTGAACAAGCTCGTGGGCAGTGAGCGCCACTGATAAAATGGTTGCGCACTCAGCGACATCATTGCTTTCATCTCGCTCGTCCGACACGGCGACCAGTTCTTGCCGAAGAGAGGCCAAGTTATCCTCAGCAGTTGTAAATTTATTTTGAAGAATGTTTACCTCGGCGGATTTCATTTTTAGCTCGTTCTCGGCAGTTGTGAGGCGAGCACGGAGATCTTCGATCACTTGAAGATCCTCCTGATCCTTCTTCCGAACAACCTCAAGCTGGGCCTCAGAATCGGCCAGTTTTGTCTCAAGGTCGGCCACTTTCTCCTCAGAAATGGCCAGTTGCCTTTCAATGCCCGCTTTAGCCCTTGCCAGGTGGACGAGCTTCACGCTCCTCTCCTCGCTGATTTTGCGGTTTTCATAGATCTGGATACAAAGTTTCTCGGCAGCAAAAGCTGCGCGACTAGTCTCAATGGCGACCAGCCTCGCGTTCTCCAAGGAATTGTGGTTGTCGACCTCGTCGACAAAAGTTGTAGATAGCGATCGGGGCACGTTCCTCATGGCCCTGACCACGGGCTGGGGGAGCACCTCCTCGTCTTGCGGATCCCGCGAACGGTAAAAGCCGAGGAGGTCTTCATTGAAAGGTTCAATAACCGGTTGCTCGGAAAGCCTAATAAAGAGGAGAAATTTAGAAAGGGTACTTAGAAAATATTTAGAGGCATTTCTTTCAGAGAACTTACTTGGCAACCCGGTCGGCGTCCCAGCCGAGAAGAGTTTTATCGCCAGGTGCCCTTTGCCCGGCCGACGAGCTCGCAGCGACCTCTCGCGTCCGTTTGCTTCTGCGAGGAGGGGACGGCCCCGTTGGGGATACGATTTGTGGGGGAGGCAAGTTACCCCTCGGCGGAGATCTCCTCGGCGAGACCCTCTCCTCGACACTCTGCCCGATCCACTGCTCGGCAGCAGTTGGGCGAGAAGAACCCCCTCGGGTTTGTTTTGCAGCCTTTTTCGGAGGAGCCGCCGTGGCCTCCGGCCTTTTCCTCTTGCCCGAGCCATCGATGATCTGTCGCTCGCGGAGCGCTTTCGCTGCTCGGATCATTCTACTCGACATGATTCGGTCGTAATCGAGGGTTGGAGGAAGGTAGGTGATAACTTTTTCTGGAACCACTACTAAAAACAAAGAGTTAGTATTACGAAGAGAAGAATTTTTTACGAAAAGACTTGGAAATATTTCAAATACCTGGGGGAAACTCTCGAGTGATATGGTGAGGAGGTACTCTAAGACCTGCTCGCTCGCGCATACACTCCCTGTTCAGAAAGCGGCAGGACCTCTCCAAGTAGCGACGGTTAAGCACGCAACAAATATGATATTGGAAGAGGGACGAGAGACGGTGCTCGGCGGTCTTCGTGTGAGCAGTTTCACCTGCAAGAGCGAGGAGTTATTCAGTATAGACAAGAACGAGCAGAAATAAAAGGTCTTACCACGAATTCTCTGATATTCGGTCGCGATGGGAATACGAGCAGATGATCCATCCGGCCTCACCGCACTTTTCCAGTCCCCGGCTACCCACCACCAATTGGTCTTCCAATCTCGGATTTTGTTGGGGACCCCTTCGACCAGCTTGATGTAGTTGCGGCTTTTTACATAGTAAAAACCGTAGCCCACCTTTTTTCCGGCCTCGGCCGCTTGAAGGAGGTAGTTGATCTCTTTCGGACTGAGCCAAGTGTTCCGACAACCGTTCTCGGCCGCGACCAGGCCGAACAACGTGAGGAGCCCGATCAGATTCGACCACCTGTTCGACAATATTTGAGAAGGGGCCACCCCCAGAAAGCGTAAGAAATTTGTAACTCCGGGGTGCAGGGGGAACCTCAGCCCTGCCTCCATAATGCCGATGTTGACGGCGACCATCCCTTCTGGCGGCTGGTCGGCCCTCTCACTTTGCGAGGAACGAAGAAGCAGACGTCGGCCGGCAGTTGATATTTCTTCCGGGAATTTTCCAGTTGGGCCGAGGAGACACTGCTCGCGTACTTACAGGCCTCATACCTCGATTCATAAGCTTCTCGGTACGGGCGAGGAACCTCTCTAGGTAGGTAATCGCTGAAATACTTGTAAAATGTCTCCCTCGAGAGTTCATCGCCATCCAACTCTTCTCGTCCACTCAAAACATCCTTTATGCTCGCCGCATAGCGAACAACTTCCTCATAATCCTCGCGGAGGCTGCTCGACAAAGTCTCCTCGACTCGAGCAGGGTCGATCTGTTCGCCCACCCCTCTATCCAAACTTTGGTCGCGCAGATCAGAGTCGGTCTCGTCACCATCCTCCTCGGCACTATTGTCGGCATCTTCCCTATCGGTTTCGTCGGCCTCATCTAGGTCGACGACCGCCGCCGTTCTAATATTGCGGACTCCAACATTGATGGGTTCAGGAGAGTGGATCCTAGAGTCCGAAGAGGCTGTCCTCTCCGTTAAGGCTAAGGCCAGTCGATCAACCTCGCCGGAATTTACGGCACCACCGTCCAACGGCGGCGGACCACCACTGGAGCCACCACTAACATCCATTTTTTTCTTAAGAAATGGGGGAAAGAAGAGTTTTTTAAGAAAGAAATGTAAGTTCTTTACCTTTTTGTCGATCGGAAACCACCCAAATCTCGCCGGAAAGCTTGAAGAAGAAGGCTTGGAAGGGGCTCAAGGAGAAATTTTAAAAATTTGCAGAAGTGAAAAGGATTTTGTGAAGGGTTGAGGCCGTATTTATAGGCAAGTATTTTCAGGGGCCAATGTGCAAGAAAACGAGGTCAAAATTGCAATTTTCCCAAAGATCTGGGCCCTTTTCCGAAATTGAGGTGGGAAAGTGGGCTCACGCGCGACCGTTGAGGTCGGCACGCGCCCCACGCGCGCAATTCAAATTTCGGGCGCCGATCACGTGCCTGACACATGTCACATCAGTCATCATAAAAGTCACTTCGAAAAACGAGCTCGGCGTAGGAAACGAGGCGACCGCCTCCAATTTACGTCATCAAGATTTCAAAATTGATTTGTTTGTCGAAGACAAATCTACCTTCCAAGAAGACGACCACACTGCTCGTCTTACCATTCTACGAATGCGAAGAAAGGCGACTAGGGGGCAAATGTTATACCTAGTCAAAGAAGTCAATCTTTGACAAGTCAATCCTAGTCACCAGCTTACGTGGCGAGGACCAGTCAACAAAGTCTTACGACGACCAGTCAACAAGAAGAAAATGTAATATAAATATTGTATTTAATATAATAGAGTGCTCGCCCAAAGATGTCAGCGAGCACATGTTAGTTACTGCTCGCCCAAAGATGTTGGCGAGCAGACATATATTTAGCTAGAGAAAGACAAGTATTGAAGCCTTGGGAGACGGCATAAGACATGGCGACCAGGTTCTCCGGCAACCACAGCGACGAGCAGGCTCTTCCGGACGAACAGGTTTTCCATCCCCTCGGCATCTCGCCGAGGACGACCACCAGAGGCGGTTTAGCATTAAATGCGCCGTCCCATCACCTTTTCGGGCAGAAAGAGAGGTCCACTACCAGGGCGCCACGTGTAAAGGGCGGGCTGCCCCTAAAAACCACTATATAATGCCCAAATGGGCTCATTTGTAAAGTGAAGTGATCCATTCCTAAAAACACCCAATCTAAGCAATATACTCCCCAAAGCATCAAGCTTTTAGCTTCTTTAAGAAGCTACACCTTTGTGTTCTTATTTGTTCTTCATATCTTCATAAGATCATCATAAACTATACTCATAATCCGTATTAACATGTAATAAACCCCGTTTAATCATATATGTTTGTATCGTGCTAAAGAACAGTTCGCATCCGAATCACCCCGATCAAAGCGCATACAACAATAACCACGTAAAAACAAATAGAGATTACAAAAGCCCAAACCTCTCTCGACCTTATGTCGACCATTGAATAATGGCTGAGTTACCTCTCTAGCCCTACTAGTACGATTTTAGAAGTCGTTGAAGCCTCATCTAGTATAGTGTAGTTGGGAGTAAGAAAATTCCCATGCAATATAACAGAATAGACATCGCCGCTCATTTAATTAGCTAGGACCTACTTTACCACCTTTCAAATTTATCCCTTTCGCTAACCACTCAATTTGCTACACATGCGATCCTTCAAATAGTTAAAAATCTCCCCTTTTCGCCCACCCATCAATGACAAAAGACCAATATATATATCTATATTGAGCGGTTGGCACACACCTAGGACCTGATAAACAACTAGACGTTGTGCGTCATTCACATATGCCATAATTTATTGTTTGTCCCGACAAGCTGTTGTATTTGTCTAGCAATTGCTTTAAATTGGACGCTTCTCCACTAGTGGCTCGATAAATGAGTAGACTGTCGTTAGCAAATAATATATGTGAAATCACCGGGGCACCCGAGCAAACCAAAGCCCATACAATTTTTTTTTTTAATTGAGTAATTTATTAGGAGTTTGATATTCTATTAATAAGTTATAAATTGAAGTTAGTTGTTGACACAAAAGATTAAAATGATCATGTGTCCTATCAAGCATCATCCAAGCACGTGATAATTAAATCCTTGACATGTGTGAGTATTAATTAATTATATTAGTAATAAGAAAGGAAGCTGAGACAGACACGTGTGTAGAAACATGTTTAATTAAAGAGTTGGCTTTAGTGTTATTTGTCCTTGTCCACCAAGAATCCAAAGGTTAGTTGAAAATGAAAGGAGAATAATATGAGTAGCAAATGTAACCTTGATTTTCTTGTAAATAAACCAGAAAAAAAATGGGGGCTACCACAATTATCAAAGTAGCATATATAATTAATACTCCGTCCACAATTTTCCTCGTTTAGACGTCATACTATTATTTATTTACACAAGTTTCTTACTCTCACATTAAACGTCATTACTTTTTCACTTAGTACGAAATTACTTTATTTTTAAAATTTGTTTAAGTAGTAATATTAGTACTAGTAGCAGGTGCTACTAAAGCAAAAGGTATCACCACAGAGCGACTTCATCTGCAGCCTGCCACGAGTCGCCTTCCTTCTTCACAATTCTCATCATAAGAAGAAAGAAAGTAAAGCGGTGGAATTTAGGGGAGAGAGAGAGAGAGAATGGAATCGCGACAGAGCAGGGCGTCGTCGAGGTACGCCTCGCCGGCGGTGTTCAACGGCCCCGTCAGGAGGTGGAAGAAGCAGTGGGTCACCTCTACCCAAAACAGAACCAACAAACGGAACGACGCCCCTCCGCTTCTCCTCTGCCGCTGGACTCCACTCGCCGCCCCCGATGACCCGCCCAGACGCCGCTTCCGTTACACTCCGGTATATAACTTTACTTGTGTAATTGAATTTTGTTTTTCAGAGTAAATTAGTACCGAAATTTGAAAAAAATTTCATGTGGTTTGATTTTAGTGATAATGAAATACTAGGTAATTTAGGTTTATTTGAGTTGAAAATTGTTGAGGAATAGGTGATAAAATAGTGATAATGAATGAATGATGCAGGTAGTCCCAATTGAAAAGGGAAAGCTGATGGAGAATGAATTAGTTATAACAAACAATGATGTCATCTCCATGGAAGCAGCTATTCAGGTTAGTGTTTCAACCATTTTTACCAAGCAAATAGTAACACAAATTTTAACAAGTATTGAATGTTTTAATAGTGAAAAAATAATGAAATTTAGTGCATGTTAAGAGATTTGAATAAGATTTTCTTATTTGTATATGCTGGAAATAATAGTAAGATGTCTAAAAAGAGAAAAGTCTGCACTCCTCTACTTGTATAGTGTATTTCAATTTTATCTATACTGCATGCTGTTGTAAGATTGAGAATACTAATTAACTTGTGGCACCCACCATATTTGGCTACCTTGAATGTGTGTTGATCATGGTGAATCAGAGTCTTGTTAAACCCAATTGCTAGCTTGCCCAAGTTCCCATAATACAAACGGAAATAAACCGTGCTTCTCCTTATCAGAGAATCTCTTCATATTTCCATTTGTGGAGTTCATAAACAAACAACTTTGTGGTATGTATGATGTTGGCTCAAAATGCATGCGTTAAGAATTCAGTGTGTGTGCGTACAAACTGGTAGATAGATCACCCGTGTGTGTTACAAAATTGGATAATGTGCTGCAGGTGCAGGAAGATGAAGCAGCAGATGCAGATGCAGATGCAGATGCAGATGGGAAGAAAAGTGTGCAAGAGGAAGAGTAAGTTAGTAAAGTAGGTAGCTGTATTTTGTAGTGTAGTAGTAGTAACATGTAAATGGTGTTGATTGTTCAAACTCACTCTTTAGCACATTCATTCCGGAATAACCCCTTGCTCTTTGTTATACACTTATATTACTGCTTCTCTTCCTCTTTTCTACCCATTTTTATACTCAGCATGACATCTATAGTAGTTCGTCCCTTGCCAACATTTTTTTATGGATCGACCTCGAATTACAATTACACCAAGACATCTTTGCGAACCTTAACTCTAGAATCCAACTAGGGGACTTCACCATCTTTCACTAAAGTGTGTGCCACGTTATTCGCTTCCCTTGAAACGTGTTTAACCGACACTTCAAGTGTGCGATCAGGGCAACGAATCCGAGGACACATGTTCAACCTTCAAATGAGTCGTTGCACAAAAGTCTAAGCTGGTTTTAATAGCCTTCAATTCAGCTTCCAGTACTGAACCTGGCAACGCAATTCATTGAGCCTTTTGTTGCCATCAACAAACAATCATGATCCACAGGGCCAACCGAGTATGATCTAGTCTCCTCATACAATTTCGGATACGAAAATTACGGATTAGTGTTTAATTTTATCGTGACAACATGTATATGTTAATGATCTCGTACAACACGATTATGACATGTATCCACTAATAAATATGATAATATTTTATATTTAAATTTTTATATATCTAAAAAATGCAATTTTAATTTATTTATTTTCTTATAATGTCTCGACACGAGACGTTTCATGTTCGTGTTCGACACAATAGCACGATTTGTTATGCTTAACCTTATTACCCGTCTGCATCAACATCTAAGATTCATACAAATCAATTCACACCCCCAACTCAATCAATTCGATCCAATTAATGGTTGTCCCGCGGGTTTTTACTTTGTCTATTCTAGTGTGATTAGCAATTTAGCACCATGCAAAACTGTATACTGTATATTCAAATCACTTTTAACTGAATACAAACTGAATTTGAAATTTGATTAACAATTAAGCGAATTCAAATTTGTGATGATTTTGTCAAATTCAAATCAAATATCATAAAATATCTGAATCGATTCTTTTCCACCCTGCTTACTGCCCCCATCAAGCCACACTCCCGTGCAGATTGGCCGATTTAGAACATCAACCCCCATCCCCACACACACCCTTTTTCCTAAACAAATGCTCAGACCGATTTACCCTTCTAGACCAGACGAGCTTAAGCTCATTTTGACAGTTGTATTCGAAATTGAGATCGGACAACGGCACCAAAGAAAGCAGAATCAACTTCTCTAATTTCTGCCTCAATGCTCAAAATTATGTTCAGAAGAAGAAATTAAAAGGAGGAACATACGCTCTGCAACATGGAGTAAGGCTTGTCCAAGCGAGATACAGTTGAGTGAAAAAAAAAATCCCAGATCCAGATATGTATCATCCAGAGCAGTAATGAGCGGAATACTCAGTACTTGTTTTTCAGCTTCCTAATTGTCTGCAGCAATAGTTACACCAACTTCAGCAGGTCTAATAACTCGGTCATGGAGAATGTATCCAGCCTGCAGTGTACATTAATATAAGATTATTCTTCCAAGTATAAAACCTCAAAAAGAAAAAGTATGTTTAGCCGTTTAGGACAGGACAGTATATGAAGTGGGAAGGGGAAGAACATATGATATCACTAAAGGACACCAAATTTCGGAAGTGCAGTATATGGTTCGCCACATCAAGAAGATGTTTGTTCTAAAACATCATATTTTAGAGAATTCTAAGTCAGTCCCACCATAAGCCACATTATTCTTGAATGCATGTTAACAGAGGAGTTAACAATTGGATTTGTATACATCAAGTCCAATACCTTTAGAACAACTGCAACATGGTCTACTGGCTTTGAAGAATCTGGTACTTGGAACACCGCGTAATGCCTGTTTGGATCAAATTCTTCATTTATAGGATCATATCTCTCTAGTCCAAATTTTTTGAAAACCTGCAAAGGAAAAAGTTGTTCTATTACTTGATACTTTATATCCAACCTTGTGGATCCAAAGATAGTGGGGTTCAAATAGTACTTCATATCAAAGAAGATTCTTAAGAAACTTGCATAGAAGGATTGTGCTTCTCATGGTTTTGCAGACAACTTTTCTTTCCCCCTCATGTAAGTTTGATTTAGAAGTTTCACTCTATAAATATGCTTTACTAAGCATGACAAGTAGCTTTTCCCCCCTTCCAAACCATTTCTCATAAAGTTATCTTAATTGAGCAAAGAACTGCATTGATTTAGTCTTTTAACATGGGAAAATTTTACATTCGGGTGATAATCCATTATAGCCATGATACATCAAATTACTATTAAAGTCATCTCTCAGCCCATAGTTATGTCAGCTAACAATGTAAATGAAAATAGCAGCCAATGGAAGAAGAATTATCAGAAAATAGATCAAGGCTATACGCTAGGTATTTTATAACCTTGAGCCCAATAAAAGCATCTGGATACAGAATTTGCTTGACAGCAGATGAATATCAAAACATCAAAGAGAGGTCACAAGATTATTACCTCTAGCAACTGTTTCTCAGTCATTTCGACACCCTCAAGGAGTACTTTTAGCTGTTGAACAGCTCCATCTCCATTTGCATCAATTTTTGAAAAGCCCTCTTTGGCAGCAGAAGAAGCCCTGCCTAAATTATCTGCGACATCTAAAAGGCTCTTGGCAAAATTCTGCAGCAAATTTAAGCAAATAATTGAGCAAGATGATAACCCATAAGAAGCCCAAGAAAACCCTATAAATACAGAAGGTATAACAGAAACATAATAATAATAAACCTGAATTGCAAACTTCTTAGCATTCTCAGATTCACGCTTAGTACGCTCCTTCACATTCTCCATCTCTGCCATTGTTCTCAGAACTTTATCCTTCATTTTCTCAAGCTCTTCCTGCTTTGTAACCAAAAGTTGTTCTTTCTTTGCCACAAGTTTCACTAGATCATCTTTCGAAAGGTGACTCTTCCATTCTGAATCAGACTCAGAATCAGAATCAGACTCAGAATCAGAAAATGCAGTTCTTTTAGTGCTACTTCTTCTACGGGTCCCATACCCATTGGACTGAGCTTCTGTAGCAGAGCCTGATTCAGTTTTTTCCTTAGAAGTTGAAGCTTCTGATTGATCAGAAGCATCAACAGCTGAAGCAGCTTGATTAGTGGCCCCATTTTCCTGTTTATTTCCAGAATGAGAAGTATTTTTCCCATTAGGCTGTGGGGATGCTGACGATGAGAACCCGAAGCTTTGAAAGGAAGATAAAAATTGGGCTGAATGAATTCTTGATCCCAACCAACCATATACCACCTAAAAATGGAAGCAGATATTGGCTCCTCAAACTACCAACTCCATACTGATAATAAAATTAAAATTAAAAGGCAAACAAAGTACAATATAAAACACACAACATTCAATAGCATTTATGCAGTTTATCCAAGCGTAAGAACAGAAGATCCCAAGATATAATGTTACATCGCAGCAAGGCCAATGATACTGATAGTCTTGTAGGTTTAAAACTGAAGTTTAGGTAAATTTAAAGACTAATTCTAAAAACTAATTTGCTCACCTGGTGTAGAATCAACCAAAAGGCCGAAGTAGCACGAAATCGGTTCAAAGAAGATGGCAAATTTATCAAAATAAATAAAGAAATCAATATATAGAAACTCAAAAACAACGTTTCTCTACGGCGAAAGAGAGAAATTAATCAGAAATCTAAAAGACAAAGTGATTGAGGCATTAAACCCTAGCTAGAAAGAAGAAACAAACCTTATCATGTAAACCACTGGGGGAGATGAACTGATTAGAGAAAGTGGAGACATATTTGCGGCCATGACGAGCAGAAAAGTGCGGAGAAGTGAGGCACCGAATGAAGACAGAGCCTGCGAACCGAGACGTTATTCTGGTGACCGACATAACAATTGAGGCTTCGATTAGAGAGAGATTATGGCTTGGCTTGGGGATAAAGAAAAGGCAATTGATTCAATGGCGGCTTCTGGATTCACTTGGTTGCCTTTGGATTTAAATGTGTAATGGAAACTTGGAGAAATTGTTGATTATTTTGCTGAATTTTAATTATTCATGAGTTGTCCTATTCTGTAATGGTTACATGTATGTAACTAGATCCATATAATAATATGGATCATACCACTTTGACTAGTGTATAAATTTAAAATTTTAAACAGGTGAAAGTAACTGTGGCATAGCTTAGTGGACCTGCAGTCATTAGTAAGACCCATTTTTTATTGATTCGAAACCCACATCACGTTGAATTGATACTTTATTAAAAAAAAAAAAAAAATTGTTAGTCTAGTGACAAAAGGTTAGTATTATTTTTTGAATTTAAAATTTATTCACACATTTATTTGTGATTTAATTTTCATTTACAGTTTACAACTTTCATTTTTTAATTTAATTTTTATTTACAGTTTTATTTTATTTTATATTTTGGATCTAATATTTATTCACAGTTTTATTTTATTTTTGGAATTTGGATTTAATTTTTATTCACAGCTTTATTTTATTTTTTATTTTCAGTTTTATTATTATTTTTACAACTTTAATTTTTTATTTGATTTTTATTTACAGTTTTATTTTATTTTTTACATTACAACTTTAATTTTTGAATTTTATTTATATTTTTAACGGGTCCACTCAAAATTTTGCTTAATTTAACTTTAATTTTTGAATTTAATTTTTATTTGCAGTTTTATTTCATTTTTGATTTTACAACTTTAATTTTTAAATTTAATTTTTATTTCCAACGGGTTCACTCAAAATTTTGCTTCATTTAATTATTTTTTCATGTAAATCTTCAATTTTGTTTAATCGTTAAAATCTATTTTAGTTGCTATGAACATTGCCCTTTTGATTTATATGTGTTATACTGTTATGATATTTGTTGATATGTATTATGATAGTATTAGTTTAAAAAGACAATAATTTATTTGTTTGTAAACTAATACTATACTATACATGAACTAATACTATATCGTATATGAACTAATACTATATTGTATATAAACCAAAACACTATTGTATGTGAACTAACAAACTAGAAAAAGTAAAACTATACTATATTTAAACTAATACTATACTAGTAATTAAAGAAACATATGATAAACTCAAAGTTGTTCACTCATGCAGTCATATGAAGAGCTTAATTTGATTAAATAAAGTCAATAATATTAAATAAATTATCATAAAATACTAAACGTAACATCAATGTGTATTTACTCATAACAAGTATGTAGTAAAAAAATTATATAATAGAAAGTTCACCACCAAGTTAAGCATATTATTCACAATATTGATTATGTTTCAACAAACAAATACGGAGTATTGAAATTCAATTACAAAAATGTCTAATTGCAACTGTTGTACTGAGGAGCTCCTCACAATCAGATCAATACATTATATCAATATTTCATACTTTTATCAACGTCCACTAAAAAAATTGAAAAAAAAAACTAATTTAATTTTTTTTTTCGAAAGTTTTAATTTTTTCCCGAAATTTTGGCCATTTTTCAAAAAAAAAATAATCTGATTTTTAAGATTAATTTTTTTTTTTGTAATAGTAATTTTTTTCCGAAAATTTAAAAATAGTAGAATATATAACCAAGTGGTAACTCAGTTGTAATTCATTGATGACTCAGGTGTGGGTATACAATTATTATTTTAGTGAGTTGTAATTTAATTTAATTGATAAAAAACAATATATTTTTTTACATGTAATTTGTTTAAAATATTTGGGGTGAACTCATAAACAAAGATGGGGCAAATAATTGGGACTTATTAGAAAATTCAGCCAATACCCTATGGCCCATGGGTATTATCCAACCCATTTAGAAAATTGGATCTAGTTACATACATGTAACTAGTACACACAAGTAATTGCCATTATTCATAGTTTATGTTAAACGAAATGGAACAATTACTACTCATAGTTTATGTTAAACGAAATGGAACAATTACTACTCCCTCCGTCCAATTTTATTATGCCCACTTCTTCGGGCACGTGTTTTAATGAATATTGATTAGTTTATTGATAAAGTACTCCGTAGATAAGTTGAGGGTATGATGGGGTATTGTGGGGTCCATTTGTAAATAAATGATTGTTTATAAATAAAGTGAATGGCAAAGTGGGTAAATAAGTGATGATAGGAGGATGGAGATAAAGTAGTATGAATAGTATGGTTTCCAAAAAGGGTATGAGCATAATAAAATTGGACAAACAAAAAAGGAAAGTGGGAATAATGAAATTGGACGGAGAGGGTATCTAACATGCGCTTGTGTACGCGCCTATGAGGGCGATCTACACACACAATAAGTGCGATTTCCGCATTTTAAAGGTGTGATTTTCACGCAATCTACAACTGACTAGAGTAGGGCAAAGGCAACTTGCAAGAAACAATAATTATACCTGCAATGAGAGGTTTTCTTAAGGGAGTTGCGTAAGCCGGTAAACAATAGAGTATTTTTTTGTAATCTTACTTGCGGATTAGTCGAAATCACTTAGGTTTTGAGGAGTCTCTTCCTCTTCTGGATGGAATCAGCAGAGTAATGAATAGAATCCAGTATTGGTGTTTAGGTCGGCCAAGGTCCATATATATATATATATCCGATCGTTGGGGATGGGTTTCATCAGGTACAATTCAAAATTTTATTTCACTTATAAACCACTACTTCACCGTTAGACACTTTGAAAATGTATTAAGGAAACATGGAGGAACAACTGAATGGCATGATGGGAAGTGTTCAACTATCGGAGGTGGAGGGTACGACGATGCATGTTCTAGAGACTTATGTTGCTCTGATTGGACGCTAAGGAAAGTGATGGGGTGAATGATCTTATAGTCACCATGAAAAGAATTTGGAGGCTCGAAGGGAGCCTAACATTGGCTCAGGTTGTGGAAGGTCACTTTATGTTTGGCTTCAGTGAGGAGATGGAATGGATTAGGGCTTTTCACCGACAATCATGGAGTATCAATGGGTCGATGTTGGTTATGTCCAAATTGAGTGGATATGAGAGACCGTCGAATCTGGTCATAAATTCTATCCTATTTTGGATGGACTACCACTGAATTCCATGACAAGACAGGTAGGGCAGAGACTTAGTGAGAAAATGAGAGATCTAATTGACATCGACTACCCCATGGGAACAACAACGTGGGGACGATGCCTAAGACTAAGAGTGCTCATCAACATGAATCAACCGCTAAACAGGAGCACAATCATCACAACTGTGAAAGGGTCAATTACTCTAGTGTTCAGGTACGAGAAATTGGGACGGTTGCGGCTTACTCACGCATATGGACAAAGGATTGTCCGTTGCAATACAACTCTAAGGGAGATAACATGGAACAAGGGAAGAAATTTCATTTGTGGTTGAGGTCGGAAGGGAGTAGACCCAAAATAATACTCCCCCTATCCCACAAAGATAGCCACATTAATTTAACTTTACAGATTAAGAAAATCAAGTTTAGCTAATGTGCCAATTTTTCCCTTGGTATCTTATACTCCAAAATTTGTTACGCCTTAATTACTCTTATTGAAATTAATGAAGCATGGCCTGATGCACTCCATCAATTAATCAAGCGTGGAGTATAAAATAATACTAGTTTTAAGAGCCAAATTAAGGAGTACAAGGCGTAGGTCAAAATTAATGAAATTCATCTCTAAAATGAATCTGAATTCCAAATTAAGGAGCTAAATCTTCTGGAGCCAAAATTAAGGAGCACAAATGCTTAATTTTTTTGAATGGTATGAAGTCAAATCTTCTGGTGCCAAAATGAAACCATTTTCTTTTGGTGGAGTGTTTAAATCGAACCTCGTTGTATCTTCAGAGTTGGTGTTGTTGTTTAGAGTAGTATCCAAGTTTTTCTTTTGCTTCATATTGTAGAACTTTTCATTCATGGCAGCATTGAGGTTTTCCTCCATTTTCGTCATGGAAATGTTAAGAATTTGATAACCATTGTTGATAAATGTTGGTTATATAACAGTACATGACTTTTTGGAATTGATAACCATTATGGAGTATTTAATGAATGTCATGTAACTCTTGAAAGTTGAATACTGACTTCATGGCAGCATTAAGAACGACTTTGGAGTAAATTTAATTAATTAGAGGTAAAATTGATGCCAAAGACTGAGGAAACTTCAATGAAATTCATTTTGATCAACAACACGAGGGAGGGGGGAATGGTGCTTCGACATCGACATTGATCCGACTAAATGTAATAGTAGGGGGACTAGAATTAACAAATGAGCAGTGGTAGTAGAACTCGGAGTTGCAGGTACAATAAACACATTTGTTTGCGGATTCAGTGATGCAGGGAGCTAGAGGCCAGACAACCTTTGATAACAACCCAAGGTGTCCCTCTTTTAATAACATTTTTTTGGGTGTGGGAATTGAACGTGAGGTGCAAATACAATACCTTAACCACACTCATATTTATGGGCTGACACAAGGGGGATATATGGAAGAAGGAATAGGGTCTGGGAAAGTTTATCTACAGAAGAAAGATGAAAGAGAAGGTGGATGACTAACAGATACCGAAGCTTGTGGAAGCAAAGATCTAGATACAGAATGACATAAGTATCAAGACACAAAGAAAAGCGCCTAGAAAGAGAGGTCGACTGTCAACGAGGACTTTGAGAATTGAAGAGAAAAAGACAGAGGAAAGCATTGACACTGTGGCAGTTGACAAAGGGGGTACAAAGAGGTAGAAAAGTCTGGGAGTTCAAGTAAGGAGGAGGCTGAGGTTGCTTAGCCCCACTATGAGCCATGAGGCTTATGGTGTGGAACGAGAGAGGGTTGAGGGCCCCCAACGCGTTCAAAATGCTTAAGCTAATGTTCTCTCTCAATAACCCTTACTTTTGATTATAATGGAATCAAAAGTAACTGTTGAATATGCTAGAAAATGGAGAACTAGCTACTTTTAACTTTGATTATTGTTTTGGAGTGGAACAAGTGGTAGTTTGATCATGTTTGCTAATGAAATAATGAAAGTTTCTTTGTGTTATTACTCTATGAATCATATTGATGTGCTTCTTTTTTCCAACAATGTTTTTTTAGTGCTTCATTGGATTCTACAAAAATTCGGAGAAAAATCTTAGAAGTTCTTCTTGGAATCTTCTGAAAAAGAATAAGATAGACACATACTGGGGAGGTTAAAACATGAATTTTGGGGGTGGGGTGTCAATGAGATCATGGCAAATAATGAAAAGGAAGGAGGTAGAAATAAGCTTAGATCTCAATATCAAATCGATAAATTCTAGGACACTCTATCTTCACTTAATCCGCACGACTTTGGTGTAAAATGGTCATTGTTCACATGGTCAAACAAACGTAAATGTCAATTTCTAATTCAGAAAGGCTGGATAGATTTGTTTTCAATCCGGAATGGATTCAACTCTTTGATAATTTTGAGGAGATGATAAGTGTGGGTGTAGTCTAACATAATACTATCTTGTTTTCTTCACCAGTCTTATTAGTGAAGAAGAAGGATAACACGTGGAGGTTTTACACAGATTATCGAGCCATGAACACAACCACGATCAAGGAACAATTTTTTATACTAACGGTTAATGATATGTTAGACGAGTTGCAAGAAACTATTTTTTTCTCAAAACTGGATTTGCAGGTAAGGTACACTAGATTTGAGTACGCTCATGTGACATACATAAGACAACTTTTCGGATAAATGAAAATCATTATGAATATCTAGTAATGCCTTTTGGCTTGTGTAATGAACCTTCTACATTTCAAGTTTATGAACGGTGCAAAAGCCAGAAATTGCTAATCAGATTTTTTTGTGTGCTTTATGTCTTATCAATATGGTTAGAGAGTCATTTGATAGTAATTTAAATATAACTTATTTTTTTTAGTATATATAAATGCATAAATTAATATTTCAACAAACAACAATCAACATGTATACATTATAATGATGTATTATGGGGCTAGCGAGTGGGGGGCACGCGGGGGGCTTAGGCGATTTTGCGTAGCTATGTGCGATTATAGGTGAGATTTAGGTGCGATTCCCAAAACTCATCCCCCGAATGTATTTCTAGGGTTTCTTGGGGATTTCTTCTTCTCAATCCCTTTTGTTCTTTCGTAATGATTGATCTCTTCTCCCTGTACCAATCAATTCAATCTAGCGTGTCCTTATTATTTAATGTGTCAGAATTTTCGGTTTTCCCAAGAAACTCATATGGGAGTTGCGTGATCTTCTTTTCGCTTCAAGCCGTTTTCCCCCTTTCCCCTAGGAAACGATTCAGCTCCCTTTGGAGCGATTGCCTCAAGATAATGATTAGGTTTATGGATACAGACAATAATCCCTGCCCATTGGTGAGATTGGCGGTGATTCCCACTATATTAAAAGTGTTCTATTCAGTTCAAGTCACAAATATTACCTTCATCATTCTCATACTCTCTTTCCAAACTGCGCTCATCATGGCTGATGAACTCATGAGTCCCCTTCGCAAATTTACTCTCTCTGAAGCGGAGGAAACCCCCCTTTTGGTTGGTGACAATGAGCTGATCCTTCCCCGATTTTCCCTGTTGGGCAAGTTCACGGTCCGGAAGCCAATTAGCATAAGGAACTGCTGGTCACTGTGAGGAAAATTTGGAGACCCACTGGAAACGTTAATGTTGTGCATTTGGGGGAAGGTTACTTTCTGTTTGATTTTGAATATGAATTTGACTGGAGTAAGGCTTTCCATCGCCAGCCATGGATTGTCAACGGCCCGATGTTGATCCTGTCCAAGGTCCGTGATGATGAACAACCTAGAGATCTCGTCATAAATATGATACCAATGTGGATCCAAGTTCATGGACTCCCATTATATTCTATGGCGAGGCACATTGCTTACAAACTGGGGGCCAGATTTGGGGATGTCATCGAGTTGGATTGCCCCAATGGTGTTACTGCGTGGGGGAGATGTCTCAGGATAAGAGTGCTTCTGGATCTGAGCAAACCTATCTTCAGGAGCACGCACATTACTGTACGTGAGGAAACAATTACTTTACCCCTCAAGTACGAGAAGCTTGGTGAGTTTTGCTATATTTGTGGGCCGTTTACTCACGTGGATAAGGAATGCCCAGAGAGGTACTATGAGAACGAGCATGATCACTTAGATTTTAAACGCTTTCCCATGTGGCTGCGTGCGGATGGACATAAAGGGATGGACCCAAAGGTGTATGCTTTTTTAAGGAGGGAAAACAATAGAAGGGCATCTGAACCAGTCAATGTGGTGAATGAGGAGGATGATGAAGCTTCATCATCTAGGCAAGCACGCAGAAATGAAGAGTACTTGGGAATAGAGTTGGCGCCAGTGGTGTGGAGGGGCAATACTAACAGGTTTTCGGAGGAGGACATGTTCTTTGCTGATTCGGCTTTGTAGGACGAAGACATCCAACTTTTTGATAATGAAAATGCTCGATTGTACATTCAAGATAGCCAGATAGGGGATCAGGAAAATGAAGCTTTGATGGTCAATCGAATTTATGGGCCACCAAGAAATCTGCAGACCAGGGAAGGTATGGGAGTTGGAAAAGGCATGATTGTAAGAATCAACACAAAAGAAGCTGAAGGGAAGTTGAAGGGCCCTATGTATCCTGAGCAGAATGAACATAACAATGTTATCCAATCATTCAAAGGAGCTGCTAAGAACTGAGGAAAAGGGGGTGTCCGATGGAGGGTTCGACATAGGTAGAAGGGCACATAACAGCAAGAAACGAAGTAGTTTTTTCAAGGGCTGCAAGTGGACGGAAGAGGTGCAAAAGTGACGATGATGCAGCAAGTACAAGCAAGGTGGAGAAGGGGGATTCCCAGCTCCGCCGCTCTGAATGAGATTGTTGGCTTGGAATGCTCGTGGATTAAAGGGCCCACAAGCATTCCAGAAAATTAGGCGCGTGATAGCCATAAATAAGCCCTCGGTAATGTTTGTAATGGAATCAAAAGTATCCACTAGGGTAGTTGAGGCATGGAATGCCATTTTTAGATTCAAATTTTGTTTTGTAGTCAATGCTTTAGGCAGGCAAGGTGGCCTTATTATGTTTGCTAATGATGATGTGGATGTTACTCTCAAGTTTTTCTCTTTTAGTCACATTGATATTCTTATTACTTGGAATGATCTCAAGTGGTTCTTCATTGGGTTTCAAGGAAACCCCAATGAACAAAAAAGATATCTTTCACATGAATTACTCTCCAGAATTAAAGAAACATATGGAGACATCAAAGAGTGGGTAATAGGTGGAGATTTTAATCAGATTTTGAATTATGGTGAAAAATCGGGAGGCAATAATAATTGGAAATTAAGAAACAACATGAACAAGTTCAGAAACTTAATGCAATCTCTTGACATTGATTTGGGATTTAAAGGCCCGTGTTACACATGGAATAATAAAAGGAAAGGTGAGCATAACATCAAAGAGCATAACATCAAAGAGCATAACATGGAATTTTCTTTTCTTATCATGAGGTTATCTTATAACTGCTCCTCACATTTTCCACTTTCACATGTGGATAAATATATATTTTAATAAATAAAATCATTATTTATTTACAAATTATTAATTTGATTGTCACTGTGAAGTTAAAATACTCCACACATCCTTTGAATTTTGAAGTTAAGATGAAAATTTGGGGGAATTTCACTTTGAAGCTTTTATTTGTACAAAAAGGATAGTTATGTAATTCTTCTTGCACTTAGATTTTTGTTTTTTAACGTTTGTTGTTTATGTTTGTATTTTCTTTAAATTTTTATTTTTTTCTACATCTAAAGAAAGATGTTAATGAAGGGGAAGGAGAAGAGGCTAAGCTATTGTAGTTTGGGTACACTACAAGAAAACTGCGATTTAGCCGTGAAAATATTTGTCGCTAATTATAATATTTTCGTCGCTAACGTGAGTTAGCGATGAAATAATTTTATCGCGGGATTTGTTGCTATACGCCCGTCGCTAACGTGTTTGCGACAAAAAAAATAATTTTATCGCAAATGTTTGTGACAAAAAAATAATTTTTGTCGCAAATGTTTGCGATGAAAATTTGAGTTTCATCGCAAAATATTAGCAACGAAAATTTGAGTTTCATCGCAAAATATTAGCGACGAAAATATTAGAATTAGCGATAAAATTTTTTCGTGTCTAAAATACTTTGTGGCTAATTTTTTTGCGATAAGTATTTTAATTTCGTTGCAAATGTTAGTGATGAAACCCATATTTTTGTCGCTAATATTTGGCTATGGATATCCGATTTACGAATTATTCTCTAAACCCACTTCCGCAATCGACCAACCCGCACCCACACCCGACCCGCCCCAACCGACCCTAACCCAATCGTTCTAAACCCACACCATACCCGCCCCGCCCCAACCCGTACCGCACCCCACACCTGACCCGTCCCAACCGACCCGCACCCAACACACACCCGAACCGCCGCAACCCGTACCGCGCCCACCCCCGACCCTAACCCAACCCGATCCGCACCCACATACCCCCCTCCCCCATTTTATTTAAATGACTATTCATTTGGTCTTGGTGGGAATCGATCCCGGGTGGGTGAGCGCCCATAGCTAGGCGCCCACCACTCGGGCAGATAACTCTTTGGTTCAGTTTTTAATATTAATTATATATGTATTAAATTTTTACTAATTTAGTTAATTTACTTATTTAATAATTTATTTCACATATATTAATTGATTAATTTTTAACTTGTATATATGTATATATTTTTGTATATATATTGTAATTTTTAAAGCAATTCCAATTGTAAAAAATCAATGTTACTTTAACAATTCCAAAAAAATAATAAATATTACATCAAATCTTCATCCTCTCATCTTTATGTCCATCTTCATTTGCATCATCATATTTATAAATATTTTTATAAACATTCAAATTGATTTATAAGACACAAAATATGGAGAATTATTAAACATTTAATTATATAAACCGATTTTCTTGATTTAATATGCATAGTTGAAGTAATACTCTTCCCTCATTCTTAGCGGGAATAACAATAAATAATTAATGAAATCAAGAAAACAGAAAAACATAAAACAAATTATACAGAATGAAATCAAAAAATTATACCCCAAAATAAATCAAATAAAAAACTTAATATGTCAAATTAAAGAGTAAAAGTAAATGAAATTATATTGATATTATTATTTCAAACATCATAGTGTTGGAATCGTCTCTATTATTTCACATTGTGCACACACTCAAACTTTTTTCCTTTATTATGTTTAAACGACAACCTTTTTTAATTCATTAGAATTAAACATGAAAAAATCTATTTCATCACTAAAATATTAGAGACGAAATATAATTTTCATTATTGTTCTGGTTATTAAGAATAAAATGAAATATTGTGTTGCTAATATAGTGATGAAATATTTTAATTTTCTCTCGAATATTAAATCCACAAAATTAATCAAGCAAATTTTAATTTTGTCGCTAAAATATTAGCCACGAAATATAATTTTCATTGTTGTTCTTATTATTAACAACAAAATAAAATAATTTGTTGAAAGTGTGGCGATGAAATATTTTAATTTTGTTACAAATATTAATTCCAAGAAATTAGCCACAAAAAATATATTTCATCGTAAAATAATAGCGACTAAATATAATTTTCATTGTTGTCCTTATTATTAACAACAAAATAAAAGAATTAGTTGCTAGTTTAGCGATGATTTTTTTTTTATTTCATCGCAAAAATTAATTTCAATAAATTAACTACAAAAAATTATATTTCATCGCAAAATATTAGCGACGAAATATAATTTTCATTGTTGTTCTGATTATTAACAACAAAATGAAGCAATTCGTTGCTATTATAGCGATAAAATTTTTCAATTTCATTGCAAAAATTAATTTCAATAAATTAGCCACGAAAATTTCTATTTCATCGCAAAATATTAGTGACAAAATATAATTTTCTTTGTTGTTCTGATTATTAACAACAAAATGAAGCAATTTTTTGCTAATATAACAATGAAATATATAGATTTTGTTGCAAAAATTAATTTCAAGAAATTAGAAACAAAAATTTTATATCATCGCAAAATATTAGCAACGAAATATAGTTTTCATTGTTGTTCTGATTATTAACAACAAAATGAAGCAATTTGTTGCTAATATAGCGATGAAATATATAAATTTTGTTGCAAAAATTAATTTCATGAAATTAGCCACGAAAATTTCTAATTCATCGCAAAATATTAGCAACGAAATATAATTTTCATTGTTGTTCTGATTATTAACAACAAAATGAAGCAATTTGTTGTTAATATAGCGATGAAATATATAAATTTTGTTGCAAAAATTAATTTCAAGAATTTTGCCACGAAAATTTATATTTCATCGCAAAATATTAGCGACGAAATATAATTTTCATTGTTGTTTTGATTATTAACAACAAAATGAAGCAATTTGTTGCTAATATAGCGACGAAATATATAAATTTTGTTGCAAATATTAAATCTAACAATTTAGCGACAAAAATTTATATTTCGTTGCTAAAAAATGATTTTAGCGATGAAATTTAGATTTGTTGCAAAATTTTCGTCGCTATTCCCCCTGTTTCTTGTAGTGGTATTTATATGAACACTAACTGCTTGATAAATTGTTCGTAGAGAAAAATTGTAAATTCAGCTACATGAATGATACGAAGAGGAAGCTTCAGTTTTAATATGGTGATAACAAGCATATTTGACATATATCATATCATAATTGATGGAATTAAGAGCCAAATAGCTCTGTTGGAAAAAAATGTATAATTTTTTTTATTTTAGTTGAATGTTTTTATTTGTGTGCGAGTGTAGGAGACCTCTAAAAAGCAGACTCCCTCTTTTATTTTATTAAATAAACTTGTTTTTATAGAAAATGATTATAGTTTTTTTTATGTTTCCTTAGGCTAGGCTGCCTCTAAAAGAATAGATTAATTAAGCACTTTTTAAGTCTTGATCTCTCAGGCCTACTCTACATTCTGAGAATATATTTTTCAATACTGTTGAGTTTTGCATATGGATTTCTATTTTTTTTTCTTGCAGCAGAGCAGGTTGAGACAGAAGGTAATGGTAAATATATATGATGAATAAAGCATAAACTTGTTAGGATATATTTATTAGTCATTTGAATATTTTAGAATACCAAGCAAGCTAGCTATTTTCAATTTGTATCCCCTTTGTACTGACTGCACAATTCATAGGGTTTTAGAAAAATCTAAAATTGAAGTTGTTCCTTTGTACGTATAAATTCGTTTATGTTGAACTAATTATTCGGCATATTCTGGCTCTGTTAAAAAAATATGATTGTTGTGCATTTATACGATCACCAATTGTTTGATAAATTGTTGCTTGAGACCATCTTAATTTAGGGTGCGAAATAGTTACTTTTTCTTGTCCTCAACTCATTTTCTCACTGGTAAATTACAGGCTTGTTTGTAGAACTAATTTATTCCAATTACATGGAGATTTTTTCTTTCTTAAGTTACAAGATATTTATAGTTGACAATTGCTGCAAAATTTCTATTATTAGGCCTACTGGCTTAGTTTCTGAGCTTGCAGTGTTACCCACTATGCAACACTTAATTTAGTGTGGACATAAGATGTAGTCTACTAGATGTTAGAAGAAGGATAAGTGAAGTTGTTTCTATAATTCATTCATATGATTGCTTTTAACGTATATCAAAACTGGTATTGCAGTATTATATATCTAATTAGATGAAATGCTGCTTCATTTGATAATTAATTTATACTTATTAGTTAACATATTCACATTTTTTTCTACAAATTACAATGCTGGCAATAGTCTTTATATAGATCAGGTTTGTACTATTTCTTCACATTTTTAAAATTTTAGGTGAATGTTACTTATATGTTATATGTAATAGGTGGTCATTGAGTTCTTATGAAACAAACATCAATTAGACCTTATGATAGGAACTCAAGTTGCTAATTAGTTTCGAGTGTCTTAGGTTGACGAGGTACAATAGTTAAGTTAATTTAATTTTATTATTTACTTATTATGCCTAAAACCAATAAAGTGAATGGAAGTTATATACATTCAACCAAAGTAAACCCATGAAAATATTCCAACAAGTTTATACAATAATATTCATTTATCTAAACATTTATTGCAGTTCACTTAGAGCTATCAACAACTTGTCGAGATCGAATAAAAAAACAGCACATCAACAAAGCATGTATGCTTGTTTAATTAAAATTTTGTTGTATATTATTTATATTATACTCTATCAAGATTTTCAAATTAGTTTTTCCCTATAATTTCAGCAATACAATTACTATTACTTTTGTATTATAATATTCTCTACTATACAATTGTGAATAAGCTTAGTGTTGTTTATGTATTTTAATTTTAGTTATATTTGATCGGTTACTAAGTCGTCCTACTAACAACAAGAAAAGAAAATACCCCAACAACAATTAAAATGACAAAACCCGATTGTCCATCAGTTCAAAAATTTAAGGAAACACTTGTGACAAAGTTGATGCGCATCTTAAAAACAAATCTATATGAAAATTTCTTTCGAAGCCTTAATGACTATCATGACCTGGACGAATATAAAATTGCTCTGCAAGCTGACCCTGAGTTTGACAGACATGTTTTTAACAAACCATTTGCGTCTCAAGTTGCTGGAATATGGTTAGAATCTAATAATGAAGAGCAATATGCAAGTCAACACATTCAAGTTTACCCAAAAAATAGTCCTCCTCAAATTATTAAGCATTATTTTTATTGTTATGATCCCATGCAATATCCTCTTATGTTCCCAAATGGAGAACCCGGTTGGCATCGAGCAATTGAAAGACTGGATCCAAGGCAAAAAAGTTCAACTCCTAAAGCCACATGTGATGGTGGGATTACCAATGCCATTCAAAATTGTGCAAATGTAGGCGACACCATACAATATGAAAACCAAGGTAATGTTAAATTATAGTTGTTGTAGTTTTGAAATTTAGTTATATTTTACAGTTATAAGTACAAAATTGTCTTTTTTTTTTTTATAATGTAGGTACTACCAAAAAAAAAAAAAAATACTCAGAAGTGTCATGCCATAAGTATTACTGTTATATGTTACAAATAAGAGAAAATGATAAATAATTCTTACTGCACACTGGCAGACTTCTACAACAATATGTAGTAGACATGTACATTAAAATTGAAACATCAAGACTATACTTTTTCAAAAATATAGAAGTACAACATCGTTTACTAAATGAAATATATTGTGGTTTACTAGACAGTATTGCACAAGGATGTGAGGTAGGTGCTGATACTGGTCATTATAGAATGTTACCTACGTCATTTGTCGGAGGCCCTAGAGATATGCGCAAAAGATATAGGGATGCTATAGCTTTAGTACAACGTTACAGAAAACCTGATATTTTTTTTAACAATAACTTCAACCCCAAATTGGCATGAAATAAAAGCATTGTGTTTGCCTTCTGATGAGGTACAAAATAGACCTGATTTAGTAGCTAGAATATTTCGTGCAAAGCTCCAAATTCTGAAAAAATGAATTGTTTAAGAAAGAAATTTTTGGTCATGTTGTTGCTTACGCTTACGTAATAGAGTTCCAAAAGAGAGGTTTACCTCACGCTCATTTCTTGCTTATGTTAGACCAAAGATCAAAGATGTTTACTCCAAATGCATTTGACATAATTGTTTGTGCACAACTCCCTAATCCACGTACTGAGTCGTACTTGTTTTCATTGGTCGTAAAACATATGATGCATGAACCCTGTGGTTCACTTAATTTAGCATGCCCTTGTATGAAAAAAAGGTTCTTGGAAGTTTAATTATCCAAAAGACTTCTCTGAAAATACTAAATACGAAGCAAATTCATACCCAATATATTATCGTCCGAATAATAATCGTTATGTTACTGTTAGAGGTTCCCAGCTTGATAACCGATGGGTTGTACCTTATAATCCATACCTTCTAGCTAAATTTAATTGTCATATTAATGTAGAAATATGTTCCACTATTCAGGCTGTCAAATATTTGTACAAATATATATATATATATATATATATATATATATATATATATATATAAGGGCCACAATAAGATTTTGTACTCATTGCTTGCAAATGAAGTGGACTCTTTAGTAGATGAAATAAAAAAAACTTTCAGAGTGCAAGATGGATTTCGCCTCCTGAAGCAATTTGGTGAATTTTTTCATTTGATCTTAGCCATCACTACAAGAAAACAGTGAAATTCCAACGAAAAAATTCCAACGAAAAAATAAATTGTTGGAATTTTTAAAATTCCAACAGTTTTTCCAACGACATAAGCCACTGTTGGAAAAATCCAACAGAGATTCCAACACCTCGTGGAAACTGTTGGAATTTACCGTTGGAAAAGGCATTGGAATTTTTTTAAAGAAATATCCAACAAACATTCCAACGACACCAAACAGTTGGAATGGTTTCGCTAAATTAAATGATTTGTTTATATTTAATTCCAACAAAATTTCCAACGATACGAATATCGTTGGAATTTATTTTAGTTATTCCAATGGAAATTCCATTGGTGCTAGACGGTTGGAATTATTTTTTGAAATAAAATTATATTTTTATATTTAATTCCAACGGAATTTCCAACACCATATTATTGTTGAATTTTTTTGTTAATTATTCCAATAGAATTTCCAACAATATTGGACTATTGGAATTATTCTCATAATTTAGTGATAAAAACACTCTCACTTTAAAATTATTTAAAACATAATTAATTAATTAAAAATACAAAAAATATAAAATCTAGAAAAATATAATAACATAAAAATATATAATCAAATCTGAAATAATATTCTAGATTTTTTAATCAGAATTTAATAAATTATACGCTGGTCATTTATATTATAATGTAAACTATTAATAAATCCTATAGATTTAGATGGAGCCTAAATAGACGGGATTCACGAAATTTTGATTAGGAAAGATTTGATTTTATTCAAATTTCCATATAGATATATTCTTACCCCTTAATTCCTTTTTTTCATATATTTAAATATCTCGCAAACCCTTCTACTCGATCGGCGCCTCTGTATTTATTTGGATTCTTTTATTTTCCTATATCAATTCACTTTCAAACCCTTTTACTCCTTCCGTGCTTATCAGTTCGATTTATCCGATGATTTCTCATAGAAGGTGAGAATTTTCTTCTCTCTTCTTAGTTTTTACACTTTGATGTTATTATTAATTATTATTATTTTTGTTTTTGGGAAACTGTAATTTATATTTCTCTGTGTGTGTATATATGTGTGGTGTGTGTGAGTATATAAATCTCTTTATGTGTGTGTGTTGTGTGTGAGTATATGTGTGTGTTGCGTGTGTATATATATTATATATGTATTGTGTGTGTTTTGTGTGAGTATATATATATACATATATCTATATGTGGATTACGTGTGTGATGGGTGCGAATATATATATATATATTACAGTGATGTGTGTGTAATTACATATATATATATAGGTATATATGGGTGCGTGAGAAGAATTAAGTTTAACTTTTTCTTAGACATGTAAATATATTTTAGTTTGCCCTCATTTAAAATTGTGAATTTATCTATATATATACGTGTGTAAATATTATTATAAAGTGAGAAAGAAAAGAATATGAAGTTGTTTATACTTTAACTTGAATGAGGGAATTTAATTTAAATTTCGTCTACTTGTAATTCTGATGAATATATAAGATTTTTTTGTTTTTAGAAAAAATGACAAAAATTGTGTTTTTTATCATATTTTTTTCTTAAAGAAAAAATGTCTAATGTCGAAGCACTTAACATGATCTGATACATATTAAAATTATTGATATTTTGTTGTCGTCTAAGTTTGTAGCAATCACATTTAAATTGTTTATTAATTATACAAATTATGTGACCTCCACAACCATTGTGTTTCTTATTATTTTCTTAAGATCTCGTTTGACTACTGTTGAGAGTGAATTAGCCTCAGTACATAGTTTTTTTTAGAAGATGAACAACACTTCATTCAACATTAACCATGATGCATCTTTTTCAGGTGTGTCTTTTCGTGACGCTGAGATCATAGATGATGATGATAATGTAAATTGGAATGAAGAGGATGATCATGTCGTGATTGGTATGGATGATGGTGATTATGATGATGAAGATGACGATTTCTAGGAGTTAATATTTAGGTCATAAATTAGAATATTTTTGTTGGTGATGTGAATTGGAAGGTTGATCAGCACATAAACATCAATTATGATTATAATGTTTAGAACTTACTATTTTTTTTTATGACGCTAGTTACTTTAAATTGTATTTAACTTTGAAGTTATTATATATTTAAATTGTAATGGTTATATATTGTGTAATTTCAATTGATTTTGATAGAACTTTTTCATATAACAATGAAAATTTAATAATTTTTATAATAAATTCCAAGAATGATGGTCAATAACTATTGGAATTGATTATGAATTTTGTGACGGAAAATTTCCAATAGTTGAATATTCCAACGATACATATCAATTGGAATCAAAATTCCAACAATTTTTTTTGTTGTTGGAATTAGTGTAGGAATTTACATTTATAATTTCCAACAACTAAAATCCAACGGTCAAAATTCGTTGGAAAGAATTCCAACGGGAAAATTACTGTTGGATTTATCGATAGAATTTACGTTGGAAAGAAATTTCAATAGGTGAAAACTCCAACGATCAAGATCCGTTGGAATGTACCGTCGGAATTTTTTTCCGTTGGATTTTTCATTGGAATTTTGCAATTCCAACGCTCACTTTTCCAACGGTCGTATTTTCGCTGGAATTTCTGTTGGAATCAATGATTCCAACGGAAAAAATGCAAAAAATCGTTGGAATTTTTCTATTGGAATTTAGTTGTTTTCTTGTAGTGCATGTATATCCTTCGGTTATGTGTCTGCCAATTCACTTAGAAAATGAGCAGCTACTGACTTTTCCCGCTAATGAGTCGTTACACGACATTGTCAATAATCCAATAATTAAAAAAACTATGTTAACACAGTTCTTCTACATGAATAAATACGATGACTACGCTAGAAGTCTCAACTGTTTTATATATTGAATTTTCAGAATACTTTAAATGGCACAATAATTTAAAAGAATGGAAACCACGTCAAAGAGGTAAAGTAGTCGCTCGTATCTATAGTTGCCAACCATCTGAAGGAGAGAATTTTTATGAAAGATTGCTATTACTGCACGTTAGGGGACCAACTTCATTTAGAGACTTGAGAACAATCAATGGAAACACATTAAGTACATACACAGAAGCTGCACAAGTGTTAGGATTGATTGAAAATGACAACACTGCTGAAACATGTATTGTTGAAGCTGCAACTTACTTAATGCCTATTGCATTACGCCAATTATTTGTTAATGTTCTTGTTTATTGTGCTCCTAAAAATCCTGAACAATTATGGTTGAAATTTGAAGATTTTCTTTCAGAAGATTTTAGACAAAACAAAGCTCTAAGTTGTGATGCAATTAGACACAAAGTTTTAGAAAAGATTGCTTACTAACTTCATTCTATGGGAAAAAAATTAGAAGGCTTTTTATGTGTAAATAGCAATGTACATATGAGTTTTGAAGATAATATGACAAAAGAATTGCAAGCTGAACAAGACATACTTATAGCTACAGAAGATTTTTTAGCTATTGAACAATTAAATGAAGAGCAAAGATTTGCTTTAAATCGAATTCTATATCATGTTAATAATAATTTGCCAAATGTAATTTTTGTGGATGGTCCTGGAGGTACTGGAAAGACTTATTTATATAAAGCACTTCTTGCTAAGATAAGATATGTTAGACATATTGCACTAGCTACAACCACTTCAGGTGTGGCAACATCATTGCTTCCCGGAGGACGCACTTCACATTAAATATTTAAGATTCCCTTAGATGATAATGATTCTAAATCTTGTAGTATTAGCAAGGAAGGCACATTGTCTCATCTAATAAGAATGGCCAAATTAATTATTTGGGACGAAGCTACTATGGCAAAACGTAGTACTATTGACAAATTTGACAAAATGTTAAAGGACGTAATGGATTCACATCGAATATTTGGTGGTAAAATTATTGTATTTGGAGGAGACTTTCGCCAAACACTAAAGGTACCAAAAATAATATCATTGATGCTTCCATTGTCA
Source organism: Galeopsis tetrahit (assembly GCA_963675135.1). Taxonomy (NCBI): domain Eukaryota; kingdom Viridiplantae; phylum Streptophyta; class Magnoliopsida; order Lamiales; family Lamiaceae; genus Galeopsis; species Galeopsis tetrahit. Next base: position 64,228,457 of record OY776120.1, on the reverse strand, counting down.
TGTCACCTTTATGGAATCAGTTTGAAAAATTAAATCTTACATAAAATATGCGAGCTTTACTTGATCCTAATTTCTCATCTTATTTGTTGAAAATTGGCAATGGAATTGAAGATACTAACGACAAAGACGAAATTCAAATATCATCCAGAATAAACATTCCTTTTAATTTACAGATGACATTGCATCATTAAATGCATTGATAGACATGGTATTTTCAAATATTAGTAACTGCAATTTGGATGTTTTCCTATTTATTAACAGAAGTCATACTTACTACTAGGAACGAATTTGTCCATGAGATAAACGATGTTCTAACTAACAGATTTTCAGGTGAAGATACCACATATTTTAGTTGTGATGAAAGCACTGGTGTTTGTGTTATGCCAAACCAATAAGAATTGTTTCATTCTTTGACTCCACATGGGCTTCCTCCTCACAAGTTAACTTTAAAATAAAATGCACTAATTATTTTGCTGCGAAATATTAACCTAAGTGAAGGACTGTGTAATGGTACGAGTCTTCTTTGTGAGATAATTTCATTTTACGTCCTGTAATTTAGGCCTAATCCATTATATATCCTTTAAGTTTTCACATTTTCAATTTACGTCCTAGGGTGTCCAATTTACATCCTTTTCGTTCCAATTTACGTCCTTTCCACCGGAAAATTGGAATTCCGGTCAAATAGTCCAATTTACATCCTTTATGTTTAAAAATTATAAATTAATAATTAAATTTTTTTGAAAATATCATTAAAAATTCAAAAATCTCATTAAAAATCTGAAAATCTCATTAAAAACTTATAAATTGTCTAAAATAAATATAAAAATTTAAAATTCTAAAAAAATTATAAATTCTACAATTCTAAAAATCTGAAAAATGTTTGTTTTTCTAAATCCTCATAAAAAAATCTATAAATTAAAATTTTAAAAATGTTTAAAATAAAAAATTCCACAATTTTAAAAATATTGTGAAAATGGATTTGGGACGGTTCCAAAATCGATCAATGTGTGGAACTTCCATTCAACCTCGAAGGTAAAATTCCAAAGTTTTTAGAAATTTCAATGAGATTTTGAATTTCTTAATTTTTAAATTACACATTTTCCATTCTTTTAATTGTATAATTTTTATTTTGTGTATTTTCAAAATTTTAGAATTTTTTATTTTACATATTTTATAAATTGTAATGATATTTTTAGAAATTTTAGTGAGATATTTTAAATTTTATTTTACACATTTTATAGTTTTTAATTTTAAGGAAATTTTTGGATTTTTAATTATACTTTTAGATTTTTTAAATCTTTAATGGGATTTTTAGAAAATAATTTAATTATTAAATTTTAATTTTCAAACTTAAAGGACGTAAATTGGACTATTTGGCCGGAATCCCAATTTATTCCCTACATTCCGGTGAGTTTTAAAATTATCCGGCGGAAAGGACGTAAATTGGACAAAAAAGGATGTAAATCGAAAAACTAAAAACTTAAAGGATATAAACTGGATTAGGCTTAAGTTACAGGACGTAAAATGAAATTTTCTCTCTTCTTTGTAAAGGTTTTGATAAAAATGTTGTTTTTGCTGAAATATCAGTTGGTACACATGCTGGAAAATCAGTATTTATTCCACGTATAACATTAGAAGCCCCACATGATAATTTTTCATCTATTCCATTTAAGAGAAAACAATTCCCAATACGGCTTTGCAAAAAAAAAAAATCCCAATACGGCTATGTTATGCAATGACAATTAACAAAGCACAAGGCCAACCTTTAGACTTTGTTGGTGTTTATTTAAAAGAACCTGTATTTTCACATGGTCAGCTTTATGTTGCATTATCGAGAGCAAAAACTATAGATCAGTTAAAAGTACTTATTAGACCATTAATGTCGTTAGTACAGACTACTAATATTACAAAAAATATTGTATACCATGAGGTTCTAAAGGCGGCCAATTTTTACTGCTACATTTATGTAATTGAATATTCTATTGCATTTGTTTATAAAGGCCATGTTTATTATTGATTATATTTTAACTTATTTTTCAGCACATTCAAACTTGGATGAGCATGTGGCACATTGGTTTCGCTTGAATGAATCGCCTATATTAGTGAGAATTCGATGATTATTACAAAAGTAATGGAAAGGTATTTTCTTGTCATTTTGTTTCATTAGCTTAACTGAATTCATAATTATGTTGTTGCTGTTAACTATTCACCCGACAAGAACAACTAAACATGCTCTTCTTTTTTCAGCGAGTTCAGTCAGTTAATTCTGCCCATAGTTGGTGCTAAGAGTCATGTACAAACTATATTATTCATTTTTTGGTTGAAGCTCGTTTTGACATCTAAAATTTGCATTAGCACTTCTGTAGTTAAATATTGTTTCTATTGTGAGTGTATTTAATTTAAACTGGAAAAAAATATGGACTAAGCTATGATGCAACATCGTGTTTGTTCTTCAACGGTAATGCTGAGTAGTTTGCTTTACGCTATGACATTTGAACTTTCGAGGCGTGAAGATGCTTATATCTTTCTATGTTGCACTTATGTATTATTTGGATAGAAAGAAATAAAATTATTCCTTTGGAAGCATAGGCTACCAGTTTCTTTTCAGTCCCTTTGTTGATATGTTTTATGTGTAGAACTTTTAAGAGTATTAAGAAGTTGTTAGATTTCTTATTTTTTCGGTTTTCCCATGCTCGTCGAAGTTGAAATGGATGAGGTCTTAACCATGACTAAGTTTCATGTATTTTTGAAGCATGAGTATTTTGAAAATTGATAAAATTTACTGTATATAATTTGTTGGCCTAAATAGTGAGTGAAGTAGTAAAGGGTAGTTTATGGAGGTATCCTAAATTCCTAAATAGATTAACTTCTTGACTTAATACCTTGTTTCTATTTTTAATAAAGCACTAATATAATGAATTTTATGATGTTTCCACATGCCCTTCTATGGGTTTGCAACATACTACCCAATGCCTTTGAGCACCAACATTAATTCTGCAAATGTAATTAGTTATATATTATTCTCCTGAATTCTGGTATTTTGTTTTTTACTTTGTGCATACGATGGAAATCAACCATTTATGATGTTGTTTACCATGATGTTGAGAATATTTTTATTCTTCTTTCGTACCTTTTATTTCTTTGTTGGGCTTATTGTTCCAGCCCATTGCACTTCATTTAACTTAGGCCCATATCACTGTTATGAGGCCTCATTGACTATTCGCGTATATATATATGCACATTTACCATTCTAAACCTAATAATGCAGTTACAATTCTTTGCAATTCCACACAGCCGTTTTCAATGCCTTTCTTGTGCACGTTAGATTTATCATGGTACCAGAGCGATTACCTTGGTTGATTCACTCACCTCAATAACATTCTACTTCCGCTGCAACTAAACATAACCGGCGAGGGTTCCAAATCGGCGACTCCCGTGATAGATGCGATGTCTCCGTATTTCTTGCACGCCTTCGATAAACCTGGAGACGTCCTCGTCGGTGTGATATTGAGAGACAACAATTATGGTGATTGGGTCGATGAGATGACCAACTCCCTTTATGCTAAGAACAAGTTTGGGTTTGTTGATGGTGATATTCCGATGCCGGTAGCAGATGATCCGTACTTGCCGTACTGGAAGAGAGCAAACGCCATGATGAAAAGTTGGCTTCTAAACAGCATGGAGCCGGAGATACGACAATCCGTGAAATTCCGAACGGCTCGAGAAATATGTCAGGATTTGGAGGAACGATTTGGTAAGGAAAGTGCTCCTAGGGCGTATGAATTGCGACGGGCAATCAGTCAGATTCGCCAAGAAGGAACTACCATTGCGGCGTACTACAGCAAGCTCCGTAGGATATGGGATGAGGCGAATTCAATCTCTCCGATGCCTACATATTCGGTTGAGGGATGTTCGTGCAATATAGCAAAGTTGTTGGCTGAAAGAAGGGATCGAGATCAACTATATGATTTTCTTATGGGCTTGGATGATGTATATGGGCCGATACGAACACAGATTCTTGGATCTCGGCCTGTCCCGATGCTCAACACAACATATCATCTCGTCTCAGAGGACGAACAACATCACTCGATTTCCTCTACACGACGATCTGGTGTTGAGGCCGCTGCTTTCCAAATGCAAACTAAGAAGGATGTTGATCACAAACATCCAGCAACCAAAGAAGGCAGGTACTGTACACATTGCAAGAGAACCAACCATAACATTGATACCTGTTTTGAGAAAATCGGTTACCCGCCAACATGGAACCGTCGAGGACAAGATGCGAGATGCGACGGACGGAATCAGAATTCCAGGCGAACAGGCCAATCGTTAGCTGCGCAGGTAGCGCCTGAAGCAACCGCAATACCTGGACTCACGGCTGAACAAATGGCGCGACTAACTGAATTTGTTCGAGCGGAGTTCCATGGTCACCCGGACGGACCATCGACACCAGCAGCTCATATGGCAGGTATGGTTGTGAAATTTTCTCAATCTTAGATCATAGATTCAGGTGCAACCGAACATATCTCTTGTCAAGACGGGGCGCTGATAAATAAGAGGATTGCTTCCTCCGAACCACCAGTAAAAATTCCTAATGGAGAAATGGTCTTTGTTCATTCAATTGGACAAACCAATTTGGGACACGGACTGAATCTTAGTCGCGTCCTGTTCATACCACAGTTCCATTGTAACTTGGTTTCTATGAGTCGACTCATCGCTGAATTAAATTGCGTCTTCACATTTTTTCGTGACTTCTGTGTAATACAGGACTCATACTCGAAGAAGCTGATTGGAGTGGGTAAGCATCATAATGGCCTTTACTACCTTGAGCCGTCAACGCCCGACGGGGCTGTTTTAGCTGTTTTTGGAGATTCAAACTTATGGCATCGCCGTTTAGGCCACACATCGTATGGAAAATTGAAACATGTTTGTGGCATGTATAAGAAACCCTGATTTTTGCGATTCTTGTATTCGTGCAAAACAAACTCGCTTGCCTTTTCCTGTTAGTCGTATTAAAACTTCCACATGTTTCGAATTGATTCACTGCGACATATGGGGCCCTTATAGATGTGATTCGTTATTTGGTGCTCGTTATTTCTTATCTATTGTGGATGACTATAGTAAAGGAGTATGGGTTTTTCTTATTCACAGAAAGTCTGAAGTAGCCAAGTTTTTAATTCAATTTTGTGAGATGGTTTACACACAGTTCAAATTGCATGTCCAATGAGTTCGCTCCGATAATGGGGTCGAATTCAAATCAGCCACCTTACTTGATTATTACGGCAACCATGGAATTTTGATGGAGAGTTCCTGCACGGACACACCACAACAGAATGGGGTGGTAGAACGAAAACATAGACATATATTGGAAATCGCACGAGCTCTTCGTTTTGAGTCAGGATTGCCAATTGATTTTTTGGGAGAATGTATTTTGACTGCAGTCTACATAATTAATTGTTTGCCCTCACAGGTTCTTGACAACAAAACACCTTCCGAGATCTTGTTCAACAAGAGACCCGATTATGAACACCTTCGAACTTTTGGCTGCCTAGTCTATGCTCATGAGAACCGCCGCAAGGAAAAGTTTGACGAAAGGGGGAGTGCATGTATTTTTGTGGGTTATCCAAACGGGCAGAAGGCGTACCGCGTCTATGATTTGAACACCCATAAATTTTAAAGCTCTTGAGACGTCACATTCCTTGAGCAAATCTTCCCGTTCAAAGGATGTGGCAGCATGGACTTAGTAGATGCTACGCGCATGGCGCATGCCAACATCCGAGGAGAACGCCCACTCGCCACCTGTCTAGAACGCGACTTGGTGGCCCCTCGACCATTCATTCGCTGGGAAGCACGGCCTGTGACCGAGAGAGCGCCTGGCCGACCTGCAGGGTACGTTCCACCTGCTGGAGACGATGCACCCTTGCCAAACCCCGCACATTCATCATCCGATGGAAACAGTGAGCCTTTGCCGCTCAATTCCGTGCATCATCCACCTGATGATGTGACGGTTCCTTCACCCACAAATGAAGTTGTTCCCCGCATAAGTGGTCGGACCAAAACCCAACCAAAGCATCTTGCGGCCTATGAATTAAATCTGCCGCCCTCGATTGATCATGGGCAACCCACCACACACTCGGCGATTTCGTCGGTATATCCTCTTTCTAAATATGTGTCATACAAGAAATTCTCTCCAGCTCACACTGTTTTCCTAGCGGCCATCACCTCGCGTGATGAGCCTAAATACTTCTACCAGGCAGTTAAGGACCCTTTGTGGAGAGAGGCCATGGCCAAGGAGATTCGTGTTGGGATATGAATCCTAGAACAAGTCATAAATGATGATTAAAAAAGATAAAGTTTTGATAAGCCAAAAGAAGTTTGAATATTTTCTAAGTGTTGACTTATCTAGTCTAGTTAAGAGAAGTCATCTTGTACAGATCAGTAGAGTTCACAAGACAAGTAAAGTTAAAGATGATAAGTATAAAAGAAAAAGACAAGTACTTATAAACTGTTGATACTTTGATTATACTTGTTAGGTTTTGTTTTGAGCTATTTGAGTTGTATAGAAGCTCATGATTGTTTTATGTAAAAGTTTATTGATGTATAGTTTTCTAAGTTGACTAAGCCTTGTAACAAGAGCTTAATGTAATGTAATAGTCTTGTTAGGATTAGATGATAGGACTAGATTAGTTCTATGTTGTAATCTGAAGAAGTCTACTGCACAAGACAAGTAGAAGACGCAGTCTACTACTTAAGGACAAGACAGGTGCGCGACTCAACAAGACAGGTCAACTTGAAGTTAGTTACAAAAGTGTGTTGAAGATAAAGATTGAAGAGTTAGTTAAGGAATAACTAATTAACTGAAGAAACGCGTGAAAGGATAAGAAGAATCAGTTACAAGTTAGTTTTCAAGAAAAGGTTGTTACACAACTGAAAGTTCTTGGAATTGAAAGTCTATATATACCCCAAGGTATTCATTCATTAGAGACTGTTGGTCCTGAAAGGAGTATATGACAAGTGTATGGGGGGGGGGGGAATACACTTGTATGCAATTCTTTTGCTAATTTGATCAAACCAGAGTTTCAGCAAGGTTGTCTTGGACAACTCTGCTGAAGAAGATTAACTCTTCTAAGATAATCAAACTACTAAGTACTATTGAGTACTTAGTTGAATAACTATCTAGGGGAGTTATATGTGCGGAATAGTGGTTGGCCCTTTAAGTTTAGACTCCTTTAATTTCTGAAATCACTTAGTCAATGCAACACAGTCCAGTTTTCAGGGAACTTGTCCAAATAGGTTTTTGCACAGTCTTTGAATGTTTATCCTTGAAAGATCAGTTTTATGTGCAGTGTTGAGTGTATGAAAGTACTTGGAATGTAAATCAACACAAGAAGTTATAGTGGTTCAGAGACTCAAGCTCCTACATCCACTTTCCCTGATTTAACAGGATAATTCCTTCACTCTTGGAATTAACTTGTTTTATAGTGCCAAGGTGCACTTGATCAAGAACACCACTCCTTGGTGAATTGATCCCTAGGATGTCTAGAGTCCTAGTACCCTCTTCTCAACTCAGAACTGAACTGTTCTTCTCTCAACAGTCAGCTCCTACCACTTCTACTACTACAACCTTCTCACTTTCACTCTTGAAAGATGTAAGGGTTGAAGTAAGGTTCCAACTAATGAGATATCCTTTACAATGAAGATCAGTGTATAAGGATAGGATATCTCTCTAAGCTTGTGTATGGATATACAATTGGGTTCAGCTTAGATGAAGTGTTTGAAGACTAAGATAGTCTTTGAAAGCTTTGAAAGCACTCTAGCTTGTAAGAACTTTGAGCTTAGTTGAATTGTGTTGAGGTTAGTTGGATGCTTTCAAATGGTCTTCACACTTCTGTATTTATAGACAAAATGGAGGATTTGCCCGTTGGAGAGGCAGCCCCAAATTGCTATAAATGTCTTCCTTGAGTTCTTCAAACTGGAAGACAGATTCTTGATAGTGACATGTCCTCATTTGGGTAATAAACGGCTTGTAAGACTTTGTCTTTATTCTGCAGCACTTTTCCCAATGTTTGACTTCTTGTTAGGACTTGGACATGGCTTCTGAAGGTTGATCCAATGATAGGACAACATTCCTTATCATCTGGACAACTCTCCTTATCACTATCAGCAGTTCTGCTTTTCAGCAAGGTTGGCTTGCTCTTCTTCAGATGACTTGGCTCTTTCCCTTTATTTCACTCCAAGGTGATCTTAGCTTGTTTCTTTGGTGATCTTTAGGGTGTGGTTGTCTCTTTCTCTTCAGCATAGTTGACCTTCAACCTTTAGAACATCTGTTCTGATTCAATCATGTTGAGACAACTCTTCTGGACAACTCTTCTGATCAGCATATTTGGTCTTTTAGCATCAGAGCACTTTACACGTAGAGTTGGCTTCTTTGGACAACTCTCCTGATCCAAAGCCTTTGAGTAGCCTTGTCCTTTTGAGCTAGGTAAATTTGTTCTTGCATATGGCTAGCTTCTTTGGACAACTCTGCTGATCAGAGTTATTAAGCTTGTCCTTTTGATTTTACCAATCTTGCATATGGCTAGCTTCTTTGGACAACTCTGCTGATCAGAGTTATTAAGCTTGTCCTTTTGAGCTTTACAATCTTGTTCTTGCATAAGAACATCTTCTCTGGACAACTCTCCTGATCAGTGCATTTGGTTTTTCATAGAGTGTCCTTGCTCTTAAGTGATTGTTCCAGAATTTGAGCCTTGAGGGGACTTGATCTTGATCATCTTCAAAGCATAGGTTCCCCCTCAAATTGTGCATCTAATTGTCTAAGAGCTGCCTAACATTTCAGCTTCTCATCTAGCCTTATGCTATGTGTTCTAACATTTTTAGAACACTATCAATTTGACTTAGGCATGTCTCAGGGGTTTTGGTATTAGATCAAAACATATCTCATTTTATTCCCAACAGAGACAACTGATACTACTACTTACTGAAGCATTATTGAAGATTCAGAGAAGGAAATACTCTCAGAGTTTGAAGTTCAAGAAGAAGCCAGAAGACAAGTGAAGAACAAGAAGGCTACTACTGAACAAAGAGAAGTTTTATTTTTGTTTACTATTTCAAGCTGCTAGTTACTTGTAAAATAGCTAGTTAGATCGAAGAGGCACTTGGTAGTGTTATCTAGAAGATCTAAGTCTTATTTCTTGGGACTTAAAACCACAAGACTACTCGATTGGAAGAGTAATAAATTTCACGACTGGAGTTGTGAGAGTGGATGTAGACAAGTTGTCGAACCACTATAAAATCGTTGTGTGTTGATTTACTTTACTGATTGTTTAATTGCTTAATTGATTAATTGCCTATCTAAACAAGACAAGTAGAGTATTCATCAAGAAGTTCGAATTACGAATATAAGTTGAGTATAAATTTGATTGGGCTCATTGTTACTTTGATAAATTCCGCATTACATATTCTGATATATTGAAAGATTTTTAAAAGTCTATTCACCCCTCCCCTCTAGACTTTTACTAGCTTACTCAATATTATTAACTCAACTTGGGACCAACAAGTGGTATCAGAGCAGTAGTTTTCGAACTGCTGTTTCTTGATAACATTTAAAGACTTTGGGTGGAGTCTTGGTTCGTTTCTGTTCTGATTCATTCCACACCTTCTTGATATATCTGTATCTTGATTTCTTGCTATTACCCTATCTGATCAAACTGCTAAAACATGTCTCTTGAGATAAGTGCTAACAAACTTCCCAAGTTCTCTGTTCAGGACTACGACTACTCTGATGGTATCTGTGATCAAAGAAGGACCAGTCGTTACCATGATCAGAAATACTGCTACACTGGACCCAACCACAGAAGTTGGAGAGCTGATTGTTAAACCAAGGTCAGAACTGACTTCTGAAGAAATGCGTCAAAACAATTTGGATAGTCTTGCTAAGAATGTAAGACTGCCAAGCAAATGTGGGACAAACTAGTTGTTCTTTGTGAAGGCACTACGTTGATTAAAGAAAGCAATCTGTCCTCAGTTGTCCAAAGATTTGAAACATTTAAGATGAAGCCAGGTGAATCCATTGATGAATTGGATACTCGATTTACTAAAATCATGAATGATCTTGAAGTACTAGGAAAGACTTACACTGAAAGAGAGATTAACCTGAGAATCTTGAAGGCCTTGGATGAAAGATGGAAAATGGTCAAGATGATCATTAAAACCACACAAGACATTGATTCGTGGCCATCAGAAACCATGTTCCAGACTCTTAAGGCGCATGAGTTCGAATTAGATGAGGAAGAACTAATTGCCAGTAGTGATAGGGAGAAAGCTGTGTCGAAGAATGTTGCCTTTAAGACTACTTCGTCTAAGAGCTCTAGAATAGACAGGTCTAAACCTGCTAGCATAAGAGATGAGTTAGACAAGACTGATCTAAGTCTGAAAGATCAGATGAACCTTATGGTTAGGAAATTCGACAGACTAAACAAACGCTATGGTAGATATAAAAAGTTCTATAGAGACTATAGAGGTTCAACTTCTAAGAACTCGTCTGAAACCAGATGAGACCGAAACTCGTCCGAAAGGAGAGACGAAGTCTCAAAAAATAACAGACGAGATAGAGAGTCAGATGATAGGAAGATTCAGCGTTCTGATAGACGAGATAAACGCAGGGATAAGTCACCTATTAAAAAGTCTACTAACGATCCTTTATGCTATAACTGTGAGAAACCAGGTCACTACATTTACGAATGTCCAGACCCGAGCACTGATGATCGTGAAGAACGCAAGGCAAGAAGGGAAAGAAGATACAACAGGGGTAAGAAGGCAATGATGGCTAATAATGACTCTGAAACGGACTCAGATGAGTTACCATCGTCTTCGTCTAGCTACCCGTCTGATCAAGATGAAGCATTCATAGTAGATGATGGACTCTGCTGCATGGCTAAAATTGAACAAGAGGTATCATCTGCAACTTCATTTCAATCTTGTGATGAGTCAGACTCTGATGAAAGTGATACAGCCGATAGTGGTGTAGGAAGTAGTCTTCATCACTCTACTGGTGTGACTGAGGAAGACCCCCTACTTGCTAATAAGGCATTCATGGAAATCAGTGACGAGAACATCATTTTAAAACAAGAAATCATTGATCTTAAGGAAGCTCAGTCTAAAGTAGATCCTAATATAATAGTCCTAAATGAACGCTTGCAAGAAGAGTTTAGCCAACTCAAAGACAAGTGTGCATTAACAGACAAGTTGTATCAAGACCTACTTAAGACTCATGCTACTGAGAAACATGAATTCAATGTTTTAAAAAACAAGTGCAAAAAGCTTGAAGAACGTAATAAGTTCTTAGAAACTGAGGTTGTCACTCTAGACCTTAAACTTACTGACCTGGTTAACTCTTCTAAGGTTAACCTTGAACTGTCAGATAGGTATAGGGCTCCTGCTGACAAAACAGGCATAGGTGCTGAGACACCCAGCTCGTCTACTCAAGTTCCTAAGAACCCTACTATTTTCATCTCAAGCTCTTTGACTAATGATAAAGGAAAATGACCAATGATATACGATATTGGAACTCCATCCGAAGGCACTGTACCCAAACAGACTCAAGTTAACATTCCAATTACCAAGGGAGGTAAAAAGAAAGTTAATAACAAGGTTGTTCCGTTTAAAACAAGTCAACAAAGGACTAGAAGTCGTGGACGACCTAATCAGGTCAGATACGAGGACTGGTATCCTGAGAAGACGAGTACTAGACAAGTACAGACTAGACGACAAGAGCCTAGACCTCCTTTCTTAAGGCAGTCTCAGCTCTACTCGTCTAGACCTAGACAGGCAGGTCCAAAATATCGTACACAAGCTGTCCTATATCCTCCACCTTTGTCATATGATATCGAAGGAGAAGAAAGACCTAAACATGTCTATAAACCGTATGGACCTAATGCATATAAACCCTACTCTGACTATCATAGACAAGTGTCTGCTCAAGTAGAGATCAAGTCGAAAGGCTATCTCCAAAGAGTAGACACGAACTCGACTGATAGGCCAGATAAGGACAACAAGGTCTTATTTTGCAACAAATATGGTCGAAAGCTTAAAAGATCAAACTTGTTCAGGACCCCAATGTATATTTGGATTCCATTGAACTCGACTAACCCCCCAGGACCCCAATAAATAAGGAGGGTACCTAAATTATGAAATATCATCTAATGCAGGGTCGACTCGATCTATACAAGAAGGGTGGCTCAATAGGAGAAACTTGGTACATAGACAGTGGCTGCTCGCACCACATGACTGGTACCAAGGCACTTCTCTCAAGCTACCATGAGCAAGAAGGACCAAAGGTTATATTCGGTGACAGCTCGACAGCCATCACAAAAGGCTTTGGCTATATCCGAAATGGCGACGTAGAGATACAAGATGTATCATACGTAGAAGGTTTGAAATATAATCTATTATCTGTTTCACAGTTTTGTGATCGAGGTTACAAAGTGCAGTTCAAAAGTCAAAAGTGCGAAATCATAGACAAGAGGACTCATACCATACTACTCGTCGGCATAAGACAAGGTAGTGTGTACATTGTGAATTGGAATAGTTGTCCACGGGACACTTGTCTTCTTACTAAGACACCCAAAGAGATCAGTTGGCTTTGGCATAGACGCCTTTGTCACATGAACTTTAAGGTGATTAATAAGATTGCAAGAGATTACCTTGTTGAAGGTATACCCAACGAAATCTATTTCAAATCACATGTATGCGATGCCTGTCAGAAAGGTAAACAGGTAAAGGGTTCCTTTAAATCTATTCCATCCGTCTCAACAAGTAGAGTTCTTGAACTTCTACATATGGACTTACATGGCCCAATAACTCCTCCAACTTTGAACGGTAGAAGGTACACACTTGTTGTGGTAGACGACTATTCTAAGTTCACTTGGGTAGTCTTCTTACACAAGAAGAGTGATACACAAACACTCCTACTTGATCTGTTGAAGAAGATACAAGTTGAGAAGAATCAGTCCATTGTCAAGATCCGTAGTGACAAGGGTACTGAATTTATTAACTGCTATATTAAAGAATTTTATTCTAAGCGTGGCATCCACCACCTTACTAGTGCAGCAAGGACACCTCAACAAAATGGAGTAGCAGAACGAAGGAACAGAACTCTTAAGGAGGCCTGCAGGACCATGCTGACAGAGTACAATACTCCTCAGAAGTTTTGGGCAGAAGCGATCAATACTGCATGCCACTCCCAAAATAGAAGTGCTATCAATAAAGCACTAGGTAAGACGCCCTATGAGGTATGGAAAGGTCGAAAACCCAGAGTTTCATATTTTCATATATTTGGCTGTAAGTGTTTTATCCATAACAATGGGAAAAGCAAGTTGAATGCATTCGATGCTAAAGCAGACGAGGGGATATTCTCAGGATACTCCTCGACTAGCAAAGCATTTAGAGTATTCAACTACTCTACCCTATGTGTGGAAGAAACACCACATGTGGTTTTCGATGAATCTCAACAGGACTCGTCTGCCAACAAGATTAGTGAGAAAGTTACTGAGCTAACTATCGAATCTGACAAAGATTCAGAGGTATATGAATCCGTTCAAGCATACAATCCATTCATAAAAGCTCTCGAATCTGATGACAAGGAAAAGGCAAGTGCTCAAGGTAAGTCTACTAGACCAGTAGATATGCCTGCTCTAGTTGACTCATCTACTCCAGGTAAATCTGTTGATGATACAAATGATGTTGACATGCATGATGCTATAGTTGATCTAGATGATGATATGCATACTAAGACTAGAAAAACATGGAAATCTGCTCATAATACTGAGAATATCATTGGTGACTCTACTGTTGGTGTGAAGACTAGACGACAACTCTTTGAGTCGCAAGAACAACCTAGTTCATCTCTGTTTTGTTGGTGTTGTTTCCTCTCATCTATCGAGCCTAAAACCATCAAAGAGGCTTTAGCTGATAGTAATTGGATCATCGCTATGCAAGACGAGTTGAACCAGTTTGTTCGAAATGACGTCTGGGAACTTGTCGATAGACCTAAACATCATAATGTAGTTGACACTCGATGGATTTTCAAGAATAAGAAAGATGAGAATGATGTAGTTGTTCGTAATAAGGCTAGACTAGTAGCCCAAGGCTATTCACAAGCTGAAGGCATAGACTATGATGAAACTTATGCACCTGTTGCTAGACCAGAAGCCATAAGATTGTTTCTAGCATATGCTGCTTACATGAAGTTTACTGTGTATCAAATGGATGTTAAAAGTGCATTTCTTAATGGTATTCTTGCGGAAGAAGTGTATGTTGAACAACCTCCAAGTTTCGAAGTCAAAGGAGACCAGGTGTACAGATTAAAGAAAGCCTTATATGGACTAAAACAAGCTCCAAGAGCCTGGTACGATACTCTTTCTCAATTTCTGTTAGAAAATGGTTTTACTAAGGGCAAGGTAGATAGAACCTTGTTCAGAAGACAAGAAGGGAAAGACATTTTACTCGTCCAAATTTACGTAGATGACATCATTTTTGGTTCACCTAACAAAAAGCTGAGTGAAAGTTTCTCAACACTCATGCAAAGTAAATTTGAGATGTCTATGATGGCTGAAATGAACTACTTTCTTGGACTTCAAGTAAAACAGACCCCAGAAGGGATTTTCATAAATCAAGCAAAGTATACTCGTAATCTACTAGACAAGTATGGTATTAAGACATGTAAATCTTCTGGAGTACCTATGCAACCTACCTACAGGATGGATCCAGACGAGAATGGTAAGTGTGCTGATCAAACTCATTACCGAGGTCTTATTGGTTCATTACTATACTTGACTGCTAGTAGACCTGATATTGCATTTTCTGTTGGTGTATGTGCTCGATTTCAAGCTAATCCAAAAGAGAGTCATATGGAAACCACTAAAAGGATATTGAAATATTTGAAAGGAACCATCAATCGTGGTATATGGTATCCTTCAAATGATGATTTATCTCTAAGTGGCTACTCTGATTCTGATTTTGGTGGTTGTAGAATAGATAGGAAATCTACATCTGGTTCTTGTCAATTCTTAGGCACAAAACTCATTTCATGGTTTTCGAAAAAGTAGACAAGTGTTGCTACCTCTACTACTGAAGCCGAGTACATGGCTGCTGGTAGTTGTTGTAGTCAATTATTGTGGCTTATTCAACAGCTTAGAGATTATAATATCTGTGAATCAAATGTTCCCATATTCTGTGATAGTAACAGTGCTATTGCCATTACACAAAATCCTGTTCTGCACACACGATGCAAGCATGTTGATGTGAAGCATCATTTTATACGTGATCATGTAGAAAAGAAGGACATTCGCATGGAAAAGATTCATACTGATTTTCAAAGAGCTGATATTTTCACAAAACCATTAGCTGAGGCTCGTTTTCATGAGTTATGCATTAGTCTAGGACTAATTGATCTTGATCCTACTTGTCTATAGCTATGTACTAACCAGACAGGTACATTCTTAAGAAGAAAGGAGAAACAGACAAGTCATCACAAAAAGAACAGAGCACTCGTCTACTCACTCAAAAGACAGGTATACAAGGTCAGACAAGATGACCAAACAACCCGATGAGGAAGCTGGTAAAGCTGAGGGTAATACTAAGAGAATAAACATTTAAGGGGGAATCTATGATTCCTTAAAGAGCCTTATGTTGACTCTTAAGTTTGTTAAAAGTCATCTTGTTCGAAACCTTGAACATTACTTTAGACTGATATTCATCTTTATTATTCTACTCTACTACATGTATCTTATCAAAAGTGTCGCACAAGATAAGATAGGTACTAATAGTTGTTCGTCATTCAGAATAGACAAGCACAGTCGAAGGGGGAACTCGTCTTGTGCACATTAGTCTACTCGTCTGTTCTGGATAGACTCGAACAGATAAGATAAGTGCTCACTTGAACTTAAAAACTCTAAGAGTTAATCAAATTGAATTAAGGATATTATATTATAAAGTAAACATTGAAATTTTCTAGAATTGGATTTATACACCCCATTTAATGAGGTGTACATACCCAGTTCGCGCCAAACACTCTACTAAGCTAGGTCAGATAAATACACTCCCATGTCCTAACAAATAGAAATGGTGGATTTCAAATTTTACAATATCAAAACACATAATCTTCTCGATTCCGTAACCGAATATCAAAAGTCCCAACCGTTGGAGTATTTGCTTCAAACTTAGCTCTGTGTTTTTGAGAATTTCAGTTTCTATAAAACCCAACAGTTCCACATTTTTTCGTCTCACGATTTTCTTAACTTCCCTATTCCTGCCTTGAAATTTCTTGCGAAATTACTCCTGTGTTCTTACCCATCCATTCATCATTATGTCGATCATATCTCTTTTCGATATAAGTACTAACATGCAGGCCAGATTTGATCTTGGCAAGTTCATCTCGGAGAACAAGGTACATGTGGAACCATCGGTGTATTTTGAAGGAAAACACACTAAGGATAATCAAGAAATTTTAACGAAATGTTGGAGATGTGGTTTAAAACCATATCTGGAGGCCTTTCCCCAAGTCGTTTTGGAGGAAGAAGTTTTGGAGTTCTTTGCAAATGCCACCAGAAGAGGCGACTCCATTAGATCTTTTATTGGAGGCAATCTAGTAGAGATTACTCGCGAAGTTGTGTTCGAAAAGTTAAAACTGCCTATTGGATCAATTGATGTAGAAGAGTATGCGCTCGGTCAAGAACTGCGATACCTGAGTATTTTCTGCGGCAAAAAGATTCGTTTAAATCGAGATGGTAAAATTCCAGCAGTTAAGAAGAAAGAGCTTCTAGAGAAATATAGGACACTTCTTGATATTGCATCAAAAATCTTGATTTGTGTCACCGGTTCGTATGATTCAGTCACCTTGCAGAAGGCAAGAGTGATGATGGCTGCAATATATGATGGAATTACTGAAGGAAACTGGTTCAAGTTGTTCGCAGATCGAATAATGTATTTTGAAAGAAGTGTTAGAGTCGACACAGACACAGCTAATTGGGTGGTGTCAAATGTGGTTGGCTTTGGAAACAAGCTTTCAATTCTCCTACCCATGTTGTTACCAACGAAGATGGATTGGAGTAAAGGTAAGACATTTCATCCGTTGAAATTCTACCTAAAGAAAGAAGCTTTAAGGAAGCAAGTTGCTGCTAGACCAGCTGCACCCAGGCAAGCTCAGACGAATCCTATGGATTTGATGCCATATGGTGCCTCATCTAGTTCTTCAGAAGAAAAGTCTGATGATAAGGAAGTTGAAGAAGTAGCTCAAGATGAGTCTAGTATAGATGACTTGGAGGAGACCCAATCTGATGGTGAGTCTGAGAAAGTTGAGGAGACAGGTGCTGATGATCTTCAAGTTTATCGACTAATACGAGTTGAGTCAAGTCCATCGCCAGACAAGACGACTACTCAACAGGTTGGCACTTCATCTCACTCTATTTCTACTCCTCTTTCTCTCCCTCCTGTTCGAACCAAGGCAAGATCACATCGATCTCGTGCCAGAGCCATACCCCAAACCTCACAAGCATTGGCAGTACATCCGCTAAGGGCCAATATAACTAAAGACACTACTATAATTGATACAACTGATACTTCTACAGTTGTCAAACCAAACCTAGCTACATCTCAGCACCTAGAAACCACAGCCCAAATTTTATCCTTACCCACAACAGAATATGTTGAACCCATCAACCCATCTGTTTCGGAAACTCCACTTGTTGCCACTGCAACGACTGATACAAGGACCCCACTTGTTCAGACCCCTTCCGAAACTAGATTTGAATCCCTTGTTTATTATCCGATGTGTTTAAGGGAGAAGAGGGTTCATGTTAAAGTCAGCAACAATCTGAAGAAGAGGCTCTTGTCTATTGAGATAAACACATCATCAGAGCAGTTTGAGAAGCTCCTTAGGATATGCACATGGGTTGCATTGAAGAAGTCTTCAACAGATGATCTTTTCGAAGTTATCCAAGGAATGAGAGGCATCTCGAATTTTATGGATTGGGAGATGGAACAGAAAGAGAATAGTGGAGTTCAAGACTATTCCGAACTTCTTCCATCACATGCTCTTACAACTTTGG
The DNA here is from genome assembly GCA_963675135.1 of Galeopsis tetrahit. Taxonomy (NCBI): domain Eukaryota; kingdom Viridiplantae; phylum Streptophyta; class Magnoliopsida; order Lamiales; family Lamiaceae; genus Galeopsis; species Galeopsis tetrahit. The sequence goes on along the minus strand of OY776120.1, from coordinate 64,210,353 downwards.
TAAAGAGGATGCTGAATGTGTCTGATGATGTGTTGCCTGCGTCACACATAGTTTCTATTGGAACTCAAACTGACCTACTGGAAGACGAGGTAACAACAGAACTTGTTGATGCTGGGATTCAAACTTCAGATCAGTCAGAGAATGAGTCTGAACACTCTGATGATGCGGACTCTTTCGAGTTTGGTAAAGAAGACGATGAGTTCATGGATGCTGTGATGTTTAAAGAAGAAGAACTGGTTGAAAAAGTTCCCGAAGGAGTTGTTCCTGTAGCTCAAGTTTTTCCTGAGGGTTATCTTGAAGAGCTAAAGTCAGATTTGAAAGATGTTGTCCACTCTACTGTTGATGAGTTCTTAAATTCGAAGGTCAAGGACATGCTCATTGAGCAGAACCAATCGCTTGTTGACTCCTCGAGAAACTTGATTGTCGGAGAGGTCAACCAGATGGACTCAACTTTCCGAGCAGAGTTGTATGCGGAAGTTGAGAGTTTCTTACAAAAGCAAGTTGATTTTTCTGATAAAAGATCTATCTCTTTTGCTCGATCGCTAGCTGAAGAATCAAGCAAGATGGAGAGACTATACAGAGTTAAGATTGAAATTGCAGATGAACAAAGGCGAGAAGCACATGATCAGTTGGTGCGTTCTCAAGCTGTTCTCTCTGAACTAACAAAGCAGAACACTCTTCTTCGTCAGACAGCTACTCATTTCAAAGACGAGTTGGTCATTAACTCAAAGAAATTGGAGTCTACTGCTGATCGTCTAGACAAGATGAGTCGTGATCAAACCCATCAAAAATAGATAGAGCTCGCTGCTGAAGCAATGAAGGAAGCAGTGAAGGAAGAAATGACTCGCTTTACAAGTCTTTTCACTCTTAAGGCAAATGATGAAGCCAAAAAGGGGGAAGAGGCAAGTAGAGTGGAGAAAGTTAGCTTGTCTAAAGTAAGTGCTGAACCAGAAGAGAAGGATGCTGCTACTGCTATGCAAGAGCTAAGGAGGCCTAAAAGGAGGCTTGTTAAAACTGCAGAGCGGGAGCAAGCTGAAGCTGATGAGCTCAAAAGGTTGGAGAAGGGCAAGAATGTTGCATCTCCAGAAGCTGAGATTCAGACCAGACGGTCTAAGAGGAAGATAGCTTTTGAAGAGACTGAAGAAATTGATGCAGTTGAGAAGAAACAAAAGATTGTTGATCCCAATGATGAAAGTCATTATGCAAGCAAGAAGAAAATTCAGAAGCATATTGAGAATTTGCAGAAGTTGAAGGCAGATGAAGATCAGATGGAAGATCAGTTTATTGATTATTTCATTGACAGAGAGCATCGTCAAGAATGGCTCAAAGTGAAGAGGCAATGGGAACTTGATCACTGGATAATCAGAAAGTATGGTGACTCTGATAGTGCAGATGAGTTATATTCGATGTTTGATAAGTTCATGGAAGGTCAGAATCAAATGCTTTGGAATCTGATATTGAGAATATCTGCTGCTGCAAATTTCAACATTCTTGTTCCTATATTTCCAAAGTGGAAATGCCCAATGACCAGTTCAGGTAAAAGAGTTGATTTTAATCTAATAAAGAAGTATGAAGAAGAGCTACTTGACAAGGAGAAGATCGAGACTGAAGATCATGTCAGAGTTATTCACAAGAGACTCCTAGATGCATTTTGTGTTCCGAATCCAGAAGGAGGTACTCTTTCAGATTAGTTTTTTTTTATTCATAGTTTTGATTTAGTATGTGTAATATCTACTGATCATATTTTGAATGAATGAAAAGATAAAGTACTATTTTGATGTTTAATACAAGATAACTACTTAACTAGTCTACTATTATGAAAAGATTCAAGTAGTTTTGGCTTCATCAAAAAGGGGGAAATTGTTGGGATATGAATCCTAGAACAAGTCCTAAATGATGATTAAAAAAGATAAAGTTTTGATAAGCCAAAAGAAGTTTGAATATTTTCTAAGTGTTGACTTATCTAGTCTAGTTAAGAGAAGTCATCTTGTACAGATCAATAGAGTTCACAAGACAAGTAAAGTTAAAGATGATAAGTATAAAAGAAAAAGACAAGTACTTATAAACTGTTGATACTTTGATTATACTTGTTAGGTTTTGTTTTGAGCTATTTGAGTTGTATAGAAGCTCATGATTGTTTTATGTAAAAGTTTATTGATGTATAGTTTTCTAAGTTGACTAAGCCTTGTAACAAGAGCTTAATGTAATGTAATAGTCTTGTTAGGATTAGATGATAGGACTAGATTAGTTCTATGTTGTAATCTGAAGAAGTCTACTGCACAAGACAAGTAGAAGACGCAGTCTACTACTTAAGGACAAGACAGGTGCGCGACTCAACAAGACAGGTCAACTTGAAGTTAGTTACAAAAGCGTGTTGAAGATAAAGATTGAAGAGTTAGTTAAGGAATAACTAATTAACTGAAGAAACGCGTGAAAGGATAAGAAGAATCAGTTACAAGTTAGTTTTCAAGAAAAGGTTGTTACACAACTGAAAGTTCTTGGAATTGAAAGTCTATATATACCCCAAGGTATTCATTCATTAGAGACAACTGATACTACTACTTACTGAAGCATTATTGAAGATTCAGAGAAGGAAATACTCTCAGAGTTTGAAGTTCAAGAAGAAGCCAGAAGACAAGTGAAGAACAAGAAGGCTACTACTGAACAAAGAGAAGTTTTATTTTTTTTTACTATTTCAAGCTGCTAGTTACTTGTAAAATAGCTAGTTAGATCGAAGAGGCACTTGGTAGTGTTATCTAGAAGATCTAAGTCTATTTCTTGGGACTTAAAACCACAAGACTACTCGATTGGAAGAGTAATAAATTTCACGACTGGAGTTGTGAGAGTGGATGTAGACAAGTTGTCGAACCACTATAAAATCGTTGTGTGTTGATTTACTTTACTGATTGTTTAATTGCTTAATTGATTAATTGCCTATCTAAACAAGACAAGTAGAGTATTCATCAAGAAGTTCGAATTACGAATATAAGTTGAGTATAAATTTGATTGGGCTCATTGTTACTTTGATAAATTCCGCATTACGTATTCTGATATATTGAAAGATTTTTAAAAGTCTATTCACCCCTCCCCTCTAGACTTTTACTAGCTTACTCAATATTATTAACTCAACTTGGGACCAACAATTCGTGCTTTGGAAAATAATGGAACATGGATGTTGACTTCGCTCCCTCCCGGAAAGAAAGTTGTGGGATCTAAATGGGTCTACAAAATCAAATATAAACCTAATGGTGAAGTCGAGAGGTACAAGGCACGACTTGTCGTGAAAGGTTTTACACAGATTGAAGGGGTGGATTTTCATGAGACATTTGCACCAGTGGCCAAGTTGGTTACGGTGCGTTGCTTACTAGCAGTTCCTGTAAAACGTGATTGGGAGGTCCATCAGTTAGATGTTAACAACGCATTCCTTCATGGAGATCTTCATGAAGATGTGTACATGAGTATTCCACAAGGTTTTAATAAAGAAGGTGATACAAGGGTTTGCAAGCTCCAAAAGTCCCTCTACGTGCTTCGCCAAGCATCACGTAATTGGTATGAGAAGTTCACCCAAACCCTGACTGCTATTGGCTTTCATCAATCCCATGCCGACCACTCCTTATTCACATTTCGACGAACAACCATTTTTGTCGCTGCCTTGATCTACGTCGACGACGTGATACTTGTTGGGAATCACCCCTCACAGATTGCCTTCGTGAAGCGTTATCTAGACGACAAGTTTAGCATCAAGGACTTGGGTCCCTTGAAGTACTTCTTGGGAATTGAAGTTGCCTGTTCCCTTGAGGGCTTCGTCTTGAGCCAGCGAAAGTATGCCTTGGATATCTTGGAGGAAAGTGGGCTCCAAGGATGTCGCCCGAGCTCCTTCCCAATGGAACAAAATTTGAAACTAGACCTTGACGACACCAGCCCCCTAGCGGACGCCTCCCAATACAGACGCCTCATCGGTCGTCTCCTCTACTTGACCGTCACACGCCCGGATATCGTCTATGCAGTAAGTCTGTTAAGTCAATTCCTCGGTACACCTCGGCTTACACATATGGCCGCTGCACAAAGAGTGCTCCGATACTTGAAACACGCTCCTGGACAGGGCCTGTTTCTCCCAGCTACAGGGGGTTTCTCCCTTCGTGGGCATTGCGACGCAGACTGGGCAGGTTGTCCGTTCACTCGTCGGTCGTCCACCGGATACTTCATATCTCTTGGTGGCGCTCTAGTGTCTTGGCGCACCAAGAAACAGTCTGTCGTGGCGCGCTCTTCAGCCGAAGCGGAGTATCGGGCAATGGCTACGACAACATGTGAAATTATATGGCTACGATGGATGTTGAAAGATCTTGACGTTTTACCAAGTGGCCCTACACCCCTATTTTGCGACAATCAGGCCGCTCGTCACATTGCAATGAATCCGGTCTTTCATGAGCGAACCAAACACGTCGAGATGGGACGAAGTTGGATAGCTCAAGTGGTTAGAGCACCACTACCTAGGACTTAGATCCTGGGTTCGAGTCATGGGGAGGGGAAAAAAAGGATGGGTATTTAATGTAATTCAAAAAAAAAAACACGTCGAGATGGACTGCTACTTCGTTCGCAAGAGAGTAGCCAACGGTGATATACATCCCACTGCAATTTCGACTACAAATCAAGTAGCGGACATTTTCACAAAGGCACTAGGGACTGATCGATTCTGTTTTCTTCGGGACAAGTTGAGTGTTCGTGATCTTCACACTTCAACTTGAGGGGGAGTGTTGAGAATATTTTTATTCTTCTTTTGTACCTTTTATTTCTTTGTTGGGCTTATTGTTCCAGCCCATTGCACTTCATTTAACTTAGGCCCATATCACTGTTATGAGGCCTCCTTGACTATTCGCGTATATATATATGCGCATGTACCATTCTAAACCTAATAATGCAGTTACAATTCTTTGCAATTCCACACAGCCGTTTTCAATGCCTTTCTTGTGCACGCTAGATTTATCAGCTGTCATTCAAATGATTTTACATTTCCATTGAATAATTTAGTATAACCGTATAAGTCCATTGTTTGATAGTGTATTACAAGTTCCCATTTAGATGTTAAAACTTAAAAAGTGATGATTGATCGAATTATACCTTTAGTTTTACAATAATTAAAACACTCCAACCTGGGTTAACACCTCAACCATTGAGGTACATTATCAAGCTATGAAAACAATGAACACATTCTTTCTCAAAATGAAAATTGAATTGAAGAATGAATTGATTCTTTACAAGGGTTGATTACCCTTTATATACTAAGTACAAATAACCACCTAAAGTAACCAATTAGTGGTTAATAAGATAACTACTAAACTAATTAAGGGCTAACTAACTCTTTATCTTTATTCTCTTGATATACACCTTCACAAGTGCTATATAAAGTCTCCAATTATCGCACCGTCAAAGTTCATTTCATTGAAATAGAAGAAAAAATGCAGCATAAATCAAGAATAAATGGAACACTATTAAAATGACTAACAAATCAAGGGAAGAAATACATAACATGACCATTTTCCCAACATGAACAATCATCTTATTACATTTAAAAAATACTCCAATAAAATAGAACCCTAAATATTAATCCTAAATTTGATAAAATTAATAAAACTGCATAAAAAACTGTGAAAATTAAGAGTATCAAATTTACTCATTTTATTTGTTAGAAAATTTTGAATGCCAAATATGAATGATTGGAACTCCTCCTTTTAAACATGAGTTCACTTTTTTTCTCTTCCTGTTTCACTGTGTCTCATCTCTTTCGTTAAAGAGGATTAATTCCTTTTTTTTTTTGTCTAGTGAGTTTTTATTTTTTAAGAATAGGGGCATAATTGTCTAAATTTGGGGTGTGTAGTAATTTAAAAATAAATCACATTTTATATAGGGTATGTATAGTAATTGGGGTGTGTATAGTAGAATCATGGGTTTGTTTAGCCGCGGCCTTAACTATATTATTACTCGAGATTAAATTTTTTTAGTCCATTAAGTTACCACGTCTTTTAATTTAGTCCACATGATTATCACTTTTTGAATTTAGTCCATTATGTTTCAATTTTTTTTGTTCGATTAATTACCTGCTACAACAGGTTTAACAAGTCATTTTTTTAAAACACGCCACACACCACATAAAATGTTGTACATACCTCAAATGTTAAACACACCACACTAAAATTCAAAAAAAATTTTTGTCAAAAATAATTAAATTAAAAAGATAAAAATCTAAATTAATATAAAAAGTATGAATAAAAACTATAAAAAAATCACATAAATCATCAAAAATTAAATAAAGCTAAAAAATTAATAAATTTAATAATTTTGCAGACTTAGTTAACTTTTAATATTTTTAAATTTTATTTAGCTTTAATTTATTTTTATTTGATTTTTTTTTAATTTAATAATTTTTTCAGATTGGGTTGATTTTTCTTTTATTTAATTTTTCAAAATTTTGAATTCTTAACTGATTTTTTTAATTTAATTATTTTTAAATTTTATTTAATCTATTTTTTTTTCAGATTTAATTAAAATTTTTTTAATATTTATTTGATTTTTTAAAATATGTTTAAACTTTTATGGGTTATAAACTAATAAGGTCATTTCACTACTAATTTTTTCTAATAAAATCTACACCATAAATTCTTGTCTAATAGAGTCAAAATTTGAAATTTTTTCAATTATGCCCTTCCACCATATTTTAAAATTTTGAATTTATAAAATACACAATTATTAGTCAACTATTAAATGAAATTTTTTGAATTCCCGAAAATTTATTACTTTCTAAAATTTAAAAACATTCCTAAAAGGTAGGTCTCTCCATTTATTTTGTTAAGTTAAGGGATTCTGGAAATCTGCATTTCAACTCACGTATATGCAGTGTCGAATGCATATGCATTGTCTGTACATGTTTCAAATGCAGAAGTTAATGCATATCATTTAAGCACTTACGCATAATTCAAAATAATTTCTTCAAATTTAATTAGAATCTGATGATTATATTGCATATAACATTATATATAATTAATTCAAAATATGATGATTATATTGCATATCACGTTATGCATAATGCATTCGATTGAAATATGATAACAATTTTGCATATCACATTATGCATAATTCATATCATTTCCTAAAATGTGATTGCATATCACATTTACTAAAGTAATATGGTGAAAATTTTGCATAACCTAAAAAAACACTTAAATATAATTGCATAAACGATCAACTAATAACAAAATTTCACAACACTGCATAACCTAAAAAGCAAGTTTATTCAGAGTCTTTGATGCCACAAGCGACGGGTTTACACCAGCAGACCTAACACGTTTAGATTTACTTTCAAGAACGGAAACAGAGCTTTGAGTCTCTTGAATGCTGGCAGATTTGTTCTATAGGCAGATATGTGACGTAGATGCTACAATACCGTTGGACAATGATTTTTGCTCTTTAGCTTCAGTGATCTGTTCATTCACAGATGCGAAACAATTAGAGCAAGACCAATTCACATATACATCAATAGAAATGACCAAATGGATAACATGTATGTAAGTAAAACAAATCGAACTACATATTAAAAAATCGAGAAAGATTTACTGGAAATACAACATGTAAAACGTATTACTTGGATCATCTGCAACCAAATTTTGCATAAGAAGGTGAGAAAGGTTGCCAACTACAAATATCTGTACAAGTTGCAACTTTAGATTTCTGTCTGGGTTCTCAAAAAAATAAAAATAGATTTCTACTTGGGCAAACAGCTGCATGCTTTTTTCATTCCGTGTGTTGCAATCGAAGTGTGACAAATTTGTATAATCATATATTAGAAACAGATAAGTTCGGTAATCACATTTCTCAAGCTCCTCTAGGGCCTTTTTGGCTCCCTCCTCCAGCCGTAGTTGATGAATCCTTGCTCTTCTTTCTACCTGTATAAACATACATACAAAATAAATTATACATCGCATGCCCAAACGAGAGAGTTTTCTTATGGGGTATCAAATATACCAGACAAAGGAAAATGACCATAACATTTGGGTATTTCTTTACCACTGAAACATGGAAAAATGCTACTAGGAAGCAAGATTTGTCAAATCTCTTCCCATGGGAAGACTATTACATCTAATTTCAATTAAATTTGCCAAATCTCCTGCTATGGGAAATGATAAAATCTTATTTAAATCAAAATGTGTCACATCTCTTGGTACGGGAAGGAGATATAACCTTATCTAACGGTATTTTGGTCTCAAAAGTAAGAAAAACGAGAGTAGGTATAAAAGATTTCTACTTGGAGAGGGGTAAAAAATATTTTGCAACTTTAAAGTGGGTAGTTTGTAACATTCTCAGAGTTATTACATCTCTGCAATAAAGTTACTCCAAGATGACTACTAATACATTCAGAAAAGAAATAAGCAAAGCAAAAAAATTCAAGCAGCACACAATATCCACTAAAAGGAAATGTCCACTTAGCACTTTCATTAAATCAAAACCAGACATTATGTTCCTTCAGATCCCAGAGCATAATTATTAGGATATTTTCACTGCATACTGCAGGACTTTTCACTTTCATGTTAAAAAGTCATTGATTAGCTCATACACATCCAAGATTGCGGCATCCTAGTCATATTTCCATAGCGTACTTCTCTAATATCAACTGAACAATGATTATAACTCTTGAACATAATTAAACCAATGAGATCGAAACAAAAGCTAGATAGAGGCATGCATAGATGGTATATGGCCATAATTTGGTACATGAAATATTTAAATTTATAAAACAGAGCATCTGTATGTAGTGTCATAGAGCTTGCTCTAGAAGCACTGTCTATAAAATCAAACAATTTGAGGAGAGCCACATAAAAAATGGCTTACCGGAGTTTCACCCTTCTGCACAGGAGGAGCATAATTAGGATCACCAGGCTCAGCAAAATTACTGACAAATTGTGATATTCCTGGGAAATTAAATGGTAACATACAACTTGTAGTTAGTATAAGGAAGAAATTCAACTCATTTGAAGACTTTATCACAGTTATAACAACTAAAGACCTGAATATGGTGGGCATTTCCTCTTCTCAGGAGGTGGTTTGTATTCCAATGGTGGGCGAGGTTCAAACAATTTCAGAAGATTAGTTGTTAAACCAGTTGGATGACTCTAACCAATATGCATATTATTCAACAGAAGATCTATTAGCGATACCACAAATATGCAAACTATGAGCAAATTACTTTTGTCAAGTACTACAATCTATACACCGTATTTGAATGTTAATAGGATGAAACAAAAAAAAAAACGTATGTAAAAAAAAAAAAAATTTGCCTTAACACAAATAAAACCAGCATGAAACTTAGGATGCAGTCGATATAAGGAGAAATACAGATTTGACTAAATCATAAAAAAACAAGATCCAAAAGATCCCACACAAGAACAAACTGGTCATCTGGTCCCGATACCACTTTCCCTCTATCAGAGCTTATAGATCTCACAGTGCTTAAGAGAGAAAACAAGATCCAATAGATCAGCGCATCGGAGTCGAGGGGGTTGCAGATCGGCGGCTGCTTCGTCTTCGACGGCCAGGCGGCGGTGGCCACGAGGCTTTCTTCTTCGGCCACTTCGTCTTCTTCGGTCAGTGCGGCGGCAAAGCAACGACGACAGTCAAGGTGCTGCTTCGTCTTGGTTTGGGAGGCGACGGTCGTGAGGAGGGCGGCGGCGGTCGTGTTGGTGGGCGGCGGCCATGGTTCAGCGTCGAAATCGAGGGGGGCGGTTGCAAGAGAGGGAGGCGGTGGGAAAAGGGGGGCGGCGGCAGAGAGGATGTTGGGGGAGAGGCTAGGGTTTTAATTTTGGTTTTTGGTGAAGGTGGAGAATGAATTAAATGAGTATAGGATTCTTATTTATTTATATAAGGGTATTCTTGTATTTGTAACTCTATTCTGACTCTATTAGAAAAGTATACATATTGTGTCTCTATTAGATTAATGGGTTATAATAGTGGACTTATTAGGCAATAATCTCAACTTTTATTTTAAAAAATTTGTATTATTGAATTTTTTTTGTTAATTGATTTTTAAAATTTATATATTTTTTAAGATTTAGTTGGATTTTATAACGTTTTTTAAATTTTTATTCAATTTGTATTTTGTTTTGGGGGATGAAGGGCAAATAGGAAAGAATTGGGGTGTTTATAGTAATAAAAAATAATTTTTAAATTTTAGTGTGGTGTGTTTAACATTTGGGGTGTGTATAACATTTTATGGGGTGTGTGGTATGTTTTAAAAAATGATCTGTTAAACCTGATTTAGCAGGTAACTGGACAAAAAAAAAAAAAAAACATAATGGACTAAATTCAAAAAGTGATAATCATGTGAGCTAAATTAAAAAACGTGATAACTTAATGGACTAAAAAAAATTTAATCCCTTATTACTCCTTCCGTCCAATTTTATTATTTTCACTTTCCTTTTTTTGTTGTCCAATTTCATTATTCTCATTTCCTTTTTTGAAACAATGTTATTCATGCTACTCTATCTCCACCCTCCATCCATCACTTATTTACCCACTTTGCCATTCATTTTATTAATTATTTACAAATGGACCCCACAATAACTCATCATACCCTCAACCTATCTATTTTATGAATAAACTAATCAATATTCATTAAAACATGTGATCAGAGAAATGATCATAGAGAATTTGGACAGAGGGAGGATTGTTTTTTAAATGTTTACGATATCAACACCACTACAAGAAATGGGGAGAATAGCGACGAAAATTTTGCGACAAATCTAAATTTCATCGCTAAAATCAATTTTTAGCAACGAAATATAAATTTTCGCCGCTAAATTGTTAGATTTAATATTTGCAACAAAATATATATATTTCATCGCTATATTAGCAACAAATTGTTTCATTTTTTTGTTAATAATCAAAACAACAATGAAAATTATATTTCGTCGCTAATATTTTGCGATGAAATAGAAATTTTTGTGGCTAATTTCTTGAAATTGTTTTTTACAACAAAATTTATATATTTCATCGCTATATTAGCAACAATTTGTTTCATTTTGTTGTTAATAATCAGAAAAACTATGAAAATTATATTTCGTTGCTAATATTTTGCGATGAAATAGAAATTTTCGTGGCTAATTTTTTGAAATTAATTTTTGCAACAAAATTTATATATTTCATCGCTATATTAGCAGCAAATTGCTTCATTTTGTTGTTAATAATCAGAACAAAAATGAAAATTATATTTCGTTGCTTTATTAGCAACAAACTGCATCATTTTGTTGTTAATAATCAGAGCAACAATGACAATTATATTTTCTTGCTAATATTTTGCGATGAAATTGAAAATTTTTTGGCTAATTTTTGAAATTAATTTTTGCAACAAAATTTATATATTTCATTGCTATATTAGCAACAAATTGCTTCATTTTGTTGTTAATAATCAGAAAAACAATGAAAATTATATTTCGTCACTAATATTTTACGCTGAAATAGAAATTTTTGTGGCTAATTTATTGAAATTAATTTTTGCGATGAAATTAAAATATTTCATCGCTATACTAGCAACGTATTGCTGCATTTTGTTGTTAATAATCAGAACAACAATGAAAATTATATTTTGTCGCTAATATTTTGCGATGAAATATAATTTTTTGTGGCTAATTTATTGAAATACTTTTTGCGATAAAATAAAAATATTTCATCGCTAAACTAGCAACAAATTCTTTTATTTTGTTGTTAATAATTAGGACAACAATGAAAATTATATTTAGTCGCTATTATTTTGCGATGAAATATATTTTTTGTGGCTAATTTCTTGGAATTAATATTTGCAACAATATAAAAATATTTTATCGCTACACTTTTATCAAATTATTTTATTTTGTTGTTAATAATAAGAACAACAATGATAATTATATTTCGTGGCTAATATTAAATCAATTATGCTTATTAAATCAAGAAAATCGATTTATATAATTAAATGTTTAATAATTCTCCAAATTTTATGTCTATAAATCAGTATGAATGTTTATAAAAATATTTATAAATATGATGATGCAAATGAAGATGGACATAATTAAAGATGGGAGAATGAAGATTGATTGTAATATATATTATTTTTTTTTAAATTGTTAAAGTAACATTGATTTTTTACAATTGGAATTGTTTTAAAAATTACAATATATATACACATGTATATATACATATATAGTTGTTACAAGTTAAAAATTAATCAATTAATAAATGTGAAATAAATTATTAAATGAGTAAAAATAACTAATTTAGTAACAATTGAATACATATATAATTAATATTAAAAACTGAACCAAAGAGTTGTCTGCCCGAATGGTAGGCGCCCAGCTATAGGCGCCCATCCACCCGGGATCAATTCCCATTAAGACCAAATAAAATATTTATTTAAATAAAATGGGAGAGGGGGTATGTGAGTTGGGGTCGGTTGGGGCGGGGCGGGTGCGGGTTGGGTACGGGTTGGGGCGGGGCGGGTCGAGTGTTGGTGCGGGTTGGGGTGGGTCGTGTGCGGGTTGGGGCGGGTCGGGTGTGGGTGTGGGTGCGGGTTGGGTTGGTCGAGTACGGAAGTGGGTTTAGAGAATGATTCGTAAATCGGATATCATAGCCAAATATTAGCAACAAAAAAATTAATATTTTTGTCGCTAATGTGAGTTAGCGATGAAATAATTTTGTTGCGGGATTTGTTGCTATACACCCGTCGCTAACGTGTTTGCGACAAATGTTTGATTTTCCTTGCAAACATTTTGTGATGAAACTCATATTTTCGTCGCTAACATTTTGCGATGAAACTTATATTTTCGTCGCTAATATTTTGCGATGAAACTCAAATTGTCATCGCAAACATTTGCGACAAAATTAATTTTTTTTATCGCAAACACGTTAGCGACGAGCATATAGCAACAAATCCTGCGACAAAATTATTTCATCGCTAACTCACGTTAGCGACGAAAATATTAGAATTAGCGACAAATTTTTTCATGGCTAAATTGCAGCTTTCTTGTAGTGCACAAATAGATTAATACATTTTGTTAAACCAATAAATTTAAACACCTGCAAATATGCACATAAATGGCGATAAAAATAAGGTAAACATATTTTTATTTAAAAATGTGGGTTACAACTCTCGTTGATCTCTTAATTCCACTCTCTAAACATAATTTGATACCGGGGTCTCAGCGACGTGTTCCGGATTTTGAATTTAACCTACAATTTGGTAGTAGGGAGTTGATGGAGTCGTTTGTGACTTATTCCATCAAACTCGATTTGACCTACAATTTAGTAGTAGGGAGTTGATGGAGTTGTGACTGACTTATTCCATCTGAACCAATTTGACCTACAATTTAGTAGTAGGGGGTTGATGGAGTCGTATGTGACTTATTCCATCAGACTCGATTTGACCTACAATTTAGTAGTAGGGAGTTGATGGAGTCGTGACTGACTTATTCCATCTGCCCCTTAAATTCTATTTCCACACTCTTATTTATAAGAGATGAATGACTTAAAGAGCAAGAAAAACATATTCAAAAATCCTAAAAATAAGGAAAGAGATAATTCCTCAATTTTGGAGATATTATTTTATATTCTTATCTCCAAAACTAGGATTTACATAATATTAGACACGTTCAAAATTTAATAAAATTTGAGTGTCTACAAATGCCCCCACGAGATCTGTTGTAGAGATCTATTTCGAATGCAATTTGATCTCGAAATCTTGATGTAGAACTCAAAAGGTGATTTAGCATGCCCCCATGAAATTCTTGGAGAGTGGAGATGAAGAGCGAAAATTATCCCACTGGGCGTGCCAAATTTGTTAACCAATTTTCAAAAATCCTATAAGGAAAGAGATAATTGCTCAATTTTGGAGATATTATTTTATATTCTTATCTCCAAAACTAGGATTTACATAATATTAGACGCCAAAGTCTTGTATACACTCAAGTACATGGTGTACTTGAATGGACTTTGACTAGTCAATTGTTGACCGGTCAACGGTCAAACTTTGACCTTTTTTTTAAGAATTATTTTTTTCGATATTTTTTTTTCGATTTTTATTTTGAAAAAATGTATGTTAGTATATTGAAAAGTGAATCTTTATTTTTTAAATGAAAAGTGTATGTTACTATATTGAAAAGTGCAACATTGTTTTTAATGAAAAGTGTATGTTCTTATAACTGAAAAATGTATGTTATTATAATTTAAAAGTGTATGTTATATTAATGAAAAATGCATGTTATTATAACTGAAAAGTGTATGTTATTATAACTGAAAATTGTATGATCTATTAATGAAAAGTGTAAGTTTTACTCCCTCCGTCCAATTTTATAATTCCCACTTTTTTTTTTTGGGCTGTCCAATTTTATTATTCACATTCCTTATTTGGAAAATTTTTTATTCACACTACTTTATCTCCACCATTCAACCATCACTTATCTACTCAAATTGTTATTGACTATATTCATAAACAATCACTTTAGGGTACTGCTACTAACGCCCAAAACATGTTATACACACCCCATCATTTTAAAAATAAATATAGATAATTGTAAAATGACTAAGTAACCCTTATACAAATTAAAGATATTTTTTTTTAAAAAATTGAAAAAATCTTAAAAAATGTAATTAAAATCTAAAAAGTATTTTAAAAGATTAATAAAATCTTAAAAAAGAATTAATTTAAATAAATCAAATATTTTTTAAAAAATAATCTGAAAAAATTAAATATTATTTAAAAAGAAAAAAATAAACTACTCAAATAAAAAATTCAAAAATCAATTAAAAATAAATAAATTTGTAATTTTTTTAATAAATCGTAAAATATAATTAATTAAAAAATCAATTAAAATTAAGAATTCGAATAATGATAAATAAAATCTAAAAAATTAAAAATCACCTAAATCTTAAGAATTAATTAAATTAATTATAAATATTAAAAAAATAATTGATTTAATTATTTTTTTAAAATTTAGTTGAAATTTTATTTAGCTTTATTTTATTTTTAAAGATTTTATTTTTTAATTTAATATTGAGTTGATTTTTCTTTATTATTTTATTATTTTATAAAAAAATAATTGTTAATCCTTAATTTTTTTTTATTTTTTTTGATTTTTTTTTCAGATTTTATTTAGATTTAATTATTATTTTTTCATTATTTTTATTTTTCTTAATTTTTAATTGATTGTTCCATTTTTAAATGATTTTTAAAATTTAGTCGATTTTTTTAAATATTTTCAACGTTTACACGTAATTTTATTGTATTATTGATTTTTTTTGTTAATTAAATTTTATATGTTTTTAAAGATTTGGTTAATTTTTATTAGTTATGAGGGTTGAAGGGTAAGTAGGAAATAATTGAGGTGTGTATAATAATAAAAATTGAATTTTAAATTTTAATGGGGTGTGTTTAACATTTGGGGTGTGTATAACATTTTATGGGGTGTTAGTAGCCCCACCCATCACTTTATCTATAAATGGATCCACAACATCCCATCATACCCCCAAACTTATCTACTTTATACATAAACTAATCAATATTCATTAAAATCTGTGTCCTGAAAAGTGAGCATTTTAAAATTGGATGGAGGAAGTATAATATTATACTATAGTGTTAAATCATACTTTATTTAAATTTGAAAGCAAATACAATACAAGTTATTAAAATTTTGATATCCAAAAAATCCACTAGATTAGGGTTCTTTAGCGATTGAGAGCAATCAATTGTGTGTACATATTGTATTGATCCGATACAAAGTTTAGTGAGAAATGTTATGATCCTTTCGTGAATGTAAATTGAACCACATAAAATTTTTGTTCATTGTTATTCATTATTTTGTTCTTTACATTCAAAGTTTTCTGATTTCAATTTTGTAAATAATGTTTTTGTTTGTGATTTTTTTATCGAATGCAGGTAAAGAAAGCCACTCCTGAAGTATATATATATATATATGTATATATATATATAAATGTCCAAATTAGATAATTAATTGAATGTCCTGTATTGTCATCATCAGCACTGAATTCATATATTTTATGTCATTTTATACTTGAAGGGTCCTATTTAATGACTTAATTATTAAAAATAATTAGATCTACGAAAATAAGTTACAATAATCGGTAATACTCCACCAATCAATCAACTAATATTTAATTGGATCTACGAAAAATAATTTGTTGAATAATATTAATTGTTTTCACAAAATATTATAATTGATCAATATTATTTATTTTAATTGGAAATTATCAGTTCTGCATAGTTGAAGAGACTTATTCTATTTATAAAAATGCACATACATTGTATATAAGTTTTTTTTAATCTTTACTTGATTAAAAAGACCAAACTTAAATTAAAAGCACACTACAATAATATTGAAATAATAAATATTGAGCGGCTTTCCTTTTCTCCCTAAGTTATGGAAACTTACTTCCACTTCTTCACAATTGGAGGGGACATTGTTTCCTATTTGGATGTATGGAGATAGCTCAGAATTGTTTAAAAAATATGACACTTAAAACAAGCTTTTTTTCTTTAAAAATAAATATATGAGGATGAGGTGGGTTTTCAACAACCTATCAAACAAGCAGTGGTTGCCTTTCATGGTAATAATTAATACACACAACAAACTCGATTCCAACTAGCTACCTACATCATTGGGGCCTCTTTTATATGCGGCAAATCTATTGGAACTAACCTGGACATTGTTGAAAAAAAAAAATGGCTCTGCCTTTGATTTCTTTCATCTTAATGTTCCTACACATACTCAAATCTGATGCCAAAGTATCCTCCATAATTGTGTTTGGAGACTCCACAGTAGATTCTGGCAACAATAACTACATTCCCACACTAATGAAAAGCAATTTCAAGCCTTACGGAAGAGATTTCGATGGTGGCAAACCAACTGGTCGGTTTTCCAACGGACGGGTCGCCACAGATCTCATTTCAGAGGCTTTCGGGTTGAAAACAACCATTCCTGCTTATTTCGATCCAGCTTTTACCATTAAAGATTTTGCCACTGGAGTTTGCTTTGCTTCTGCTGGAACTGGCTTTGATAATGTCACCTCTAAACTTTATGTAAGTACCCATTATAAAGTAACACTTTGAACATCAGTTGCACTAATTGCACGGTGCAACCAATGTAATTTTTTGACATTTTTATACGATTCCATCTCTCTAATGCTAAATGCAGGGTGTAATACCTCTATGGAAGCAGCTAGAATACTACAAGGAATACCAAAGGCGGTTAAGACAGTATCTGGGCAACCAGAAAGCTGAACAAGTCCAAACAGAAGCTCTGCACATTATAAGTATAGGAACCAACGATTTCATGGCAAATTACTATCTCTTTCCAAAAAGATCAGCAGAGTTTAGTATTGAAGAGTACCAGAAGTTTCTAGAAGGCATAGCAAGAAACTTCATAACACAAATATACGAGCTGGGAGCACGAAAGATATCTTTAATAGGACTTACTCCAATGGGTTGCTTGCCACTTGAGAGAACAACAAATTTAGCAACTGGAGGAGGAGGAGGTTGTATAGATAAATACAACAACGTAGCCATGGCTTTCAATCAGAAATCAAACTTTCTAGTTCAAACTCTGAACAAGGAACTTTCTGGGCTTCGATTGGTATTCACCAATCCGTATCCCATTGTTCACGATATCATTCACGACCCTGCCTCTTTCGGTAAGCTATACACTACTTCACATTGATAATTTTTTTTACGGGAAATGGTTTTTTTTTTTAACTCATTTTTGCTTCCAAGGACACTTCACTTTCCTGAATTGAATTGTTTAATCATTGTAACCAATCGATCGCTCACCTGTTGTAGCAGGTTAAAAGACTAAAAATGACGAAACAGATGAATTTTGAAACAAAAAAATGAGCAAACTTACGGAACTAAAAACAATCTTTTATGAAATCAGAGTGAGCTCACTGAATGCAAACATTTTTCAGGTTTTGAACATTCAGCAAAGGCATGTTGTGGAACGGGAAGGTTTGAAGTGAGCTTTCTGTGTGATGAGCATAATCCATTTACATGTCTGGATGCAAGTAAGTACGTGTTTTGGGATACCATTCACCCCACAGAAAAAACAAGCGCAATAGTCGTAAATGATGCGATGAAACAATCACTAGGTGTATTTCGTTAACAAGTTTTCAATTACAAGATGAATAAATTCAGTCATTGACAGCCAATAGTACGATATGTGGTAAATGCACAATTGCACATTATGTTAGTACTACATAATTAACCAGGAAGTAGCTGGGGTAGGTAAAACAATAAAAGAAGTGAAGTATTTACATTAAACAAATTCAATAATATAGACCTTTGTACAATTTAAAATGGAGCATTAAATAATTGGTATACAACACAAGGACAATGACGGACCATTAAGTATTACTTACTTTTTTAGTTACAAAATTTAATTTCAAATAGTATTTTACTTAATATCTTGTGTACCCCCAAATTCTAAATCCTAGATGCACCACTGCTGGAATCAAAATGGGGATAAAACACCAAAGTAATAACACATTGCTGTTTTTCCATGATTGTCGCACACTTTACATTGATCAATACCAGATATTCCGAATTAAAAGCAGACACCAAGGAAAAAGATGTAGGAAACAGGAAATATTATTTTCGAACATTATTCCTAGAGCTCCATAAACCCAGAGTGTTTCATAACCTTTCACCACTAGGATAATTATGAATGCTTGATTTACTACTCTCTACCATAAGGTGCATATATGTTTTTCAGATTAAAAAAAGAAGATATTCGGTTACTGATACCAAAACTACAACGCCCTCCCTAGCATAATAGAAGCAGTTTGCAAGCACTTCATTGGAGTATGAAAAAGGGATCATGTCCAGGTAAAACATTTTGAGTGCATTCAGAGTTGAATGAAGCATTGTACATTAATCTATTACGACATATCACGATGAAACTGAAGAAGCAGATAAAACCTCATGAACCTGCATCACTTGGACCTCTTTGGAAAATGCAACTTGACCAACATGGGAAGTTCAGTAAGATCCACCTCAGACTTGCCCAACAGAATTTTCTTCAGCTTTTCATCACAATTAACTACATTCTTATTGACGGGATCCTATAAGAAGGAGAAAAGAAAACACGGGAGTTAGTTAAGCCAAAGAACAATGCAACTCAGTAAAACCAAACAGAGTTTATTACTACCATCAACACAAATTATGTCAAATATTTATTTTTGGCAGCAATGTGCATTATTCAACAGCTTAAGAAAAGAAGTTGAATTTGTTTCTTTCAAGAGATTCATAGATTCCTCTTGGCAGACAGGCAGGGATAAGGAGTAAGCTTCATCAGGGATAAGGAGTAAGCTTCATCGTATTATTGCTTCTAATGATTAGGCCCAAAGCAAATGCATGTTTTCAAGAAACTACACTTGCAATATCACTCTAAATAGGTCCATTCACACTATCTGGTTTTTAGAAATAAGAATTACCAATAAAAGGATAAACAAGGACTATTTTAGCAAACAAAGGCAATCAGTTAAACAGATCGCAACTTCATTATTCAATTATGTTGCCGAAAATCAGTAGAGAACACTCAGAATCTCCAACTTTGGACAACTAACCTGAAGTTTGTTCTCCTTTATATAAGACCAAACACGCTTAAAGCAATTCAGTTGAGAACTCTGAGATTGACCCATGAACTCCCTGAGTGTCGTGGGCAGATTTACTAGGTCAATCAAGTCTGCAACTTTCTTAGGATTGTCCGTAACAGCCTTTTTCAATCCCTGTGGGATCATGATTGCTCAGCTTTTTCTCTTCCCAGTTTTTGCAATCTCGAAATGCAATAAAACCGTCACAAGATATTTGCTGCAAAACCATAGTATAATCCTCTCACCATTAATATTCATATGAAACCAAACATCAACATTCAAGAATTTGGCCCCCAAGTCCTCCCAGAACAAATAAATGAACCCTAGTTTTCAATATGATTTCCTAGTACTCGTACTACATCTGTCTCACAAGAGGTAATTACAGAACCCATTGCAGGAATTTCGTCGAACACCTTATGTGCAATGTGCATAATCCAAGTTAAAGTTATCTAATAACAGTATATAGATAAAACAGCAATCATACCGAAGAGTCGGAAACGCAGATGGAGCCTCTTCGCCGGGAAAAATCCAGTTACAGATATTGGGAAGGGAGTGAATTCCGACCAATCTGCATACACTCCACACCTAGTAGTCTCTAATCGAAAGACTTTAATTCGATTAGAAATGCCGGGGCGGGCGGGTTGTCGAGAGTAACGGGTCGTGATGAACTGAACCGTTTTGGAATTTGGACACACAAAATAATGAATTCCGAAAAAACAGCATGTCTAGCTAATTATTATTTAAACATTTATAAAAACATATATTTTATTATTATTATTTAAATATTTGTCAAAAGTTCTTTTAGTTTTTTAAAAAACTCTCTTATTTACTTCATATATTTTTTCTTTTTACTCACTGACAAAAGTTTCTTTCTTCAATAACTAATAAACGGGATTTTTTATGATTTTAACACTCAATACTTGTCATTTTAACTCGTATTATTGTCATTTATAACATATAAGGTATTATATAACAATTTTTTGAAGAATGGCACACAATGTGCTATTTTGAGTGTTTTTAGGCAAAAATGAGATTTAAAAACCAGTCCAATATAATTCAAAGACATCACATTAGAAGCGTGTTAAAGAGAAGGTCGCAACGAAACAAGAATCAAGTAAATCCGAACTCGTAGCTTAAGTTATAAATAAAACAATGGTGAAGGATGACAAAAATCGAAGAATGTGTAGAGAATAATTGGAAGATATATTTTATTGATACTGAGAGAATGTATATAAAGAATTACATGTGGGCTTTTGTCTATACATAACTAATATGGGCCTAAATACATTTATACAAATATATATCCAATATGCCCCCTCAAGATGGAGAGCTGTCAACGACTCCAATCTTGGACATGAGATGACGAAGTCGAGGGCGAGCAAGGGGCTTCGTGAGAGCATCGACGAGCTGATCAGCCGAGGAGACATGAGAGACACGAAGGGTCGAATTCTAAACCAAATCCCAGACAAAATGATAGGTAATAGCAATGTGTTTTATTTGAGACTGAAAGACAGGATTGGAGCATATGTAGGTAGCACCAATATTGTCACAGTAGATTGCTGGCATAGATGTTTCTGGAACACGGAGTACAGAGAGGAGAGATCGTGTCCATTGAGTTTCAGCAGTAGTGGAGGCAATAGCACGATATTCTGCCTCTTTAGACGAGCGAGCAACAAAATGTTGCTTGCGAGAAGACCAGGAGATCGAATTTGCCCTAAGATAAACAATATAAACACCAGTGGAGGTTCGATCATCATAGTCCCCAACCCAATTAGCATGAGTAAAACAATGAAGAGCTGATGAAGATTGGCGACGGGGTAGGATACCCATCGATTGAGAACCATTGAGATACCGAAAGAGACGTTTAACGACCCCCCAATGACAGTGGGTGTATGCATAAACTCTAAGAGTTTGTTAACAGCAAAGGCAATATCCGGATGAGTGAAGAGCAAATACTGAAGACTGCCAAGAGCCTGGCGGTAGACAATGGAATCGGCAGGTGGAGAACCATCAGCAAAAGTGAGACCGGTTCCGGGTTGTAAGAGATTTTGAACCGGCTTGGCATCAAACATAGGAGAGAGGAAGTATTTGAACAAGTGTGCACGAAGCGTCCGTCTGAAGTACCTCCACTCCAAGGAAGTAGGAGTGAGACCTGAGATCCTTGATCGAAAACTTAGAGGCCAAGGCTGTGACAACGAAGTCCAGGAAACTAGATCGTCGATATACAAAAAAAAAAAAAAAAAGCAATGACGCCACCATTGTTGTAGACAAAGAGAGAGGCAACAGACTTAGTGTGTGTGAAACCCAAAGTTGCAAGGAATGAATGAAGAGCATAATACCACATCCTTGGTGCTTGCTTGAGGCCGTAGATAGATTTCCGAAGCTTGCACACATATGAGGGAAAGTTCTAATCCGAGAAACCAAGAGGTTGAGCCATGTACACGTCATCCAGAATTATCCCATGTAAGAAGGCATTGTTTACATTAAATTGACGAAGTGGCCAGTTTTGAGCATAACAAGACTAAGAATTATTCGGATTGTGGTTGGTTTGACCACAGACTGAATGTTTAAAACAAAGTGGGATAGCTCAAGTGGTTAGAGCACCACTACCTAGGCTTTAGATCCTGGGTTAGAGTCATGGGGATGGGAAAAGGGATGGGTATATAATGTAATTCAAAAAAAAAAAAAAAGAGAAGTCAATGCCTGATCACTGATGAAACCTTTTGCAACAAGATGAGTCTTAAACTTGTCAACGAAGTCGCCAAGCTTGCGTTTCACATGAAATACCCACTTGCAACCAACAAGATTCTGGGACTCAGATGGAGGTACTAAATCCCATGTGCCATTCTTGAGAAGTGTTGTAAATTCACAAGACATAGCATCTCGCCAACGAGAATCAAACATAGCTTGAGATATAGTACGAGGCTCAATATCAAATTGAAGAGAAGTAGTGAGACCATACCTCGAATTGGGTTTAAACATGTTGTTTCGTGCCCGAGTGATCATGGAATGTGATGGGGTTGGTGAAGGAGGCCGAACTGGAGGCGGTGGGAATCGTTTGAGTTGAGTGAGGAATCGGAGGAGGGACGGGAACAGGGCTTGTATCTGGAAGTGTATAGACGAGAGGTGGATAGATCAAGGCACATGTACGCACTTTGAGTGAGAGAATAGCCCAAGAAGACGTGTGGGGTGGAACGAGGTTCTAGTTTGTGAGAGGTGTATGGACGAAGCCATGGAAAACACTTACATCCAAACACACGAAGTTTAGATAAATTGGGAGGAGAATGAAAAAGGAGTTTGTATGATGATTTGAGAGCGAGGCCAACCTTAGGAATACGATTAATGAGGTAGGTAGCAGCGCAGAGAGAGAAAAAGTTAAGTAAGTGAGGGGCATTGAGACATGATGCAACAGAGCGAGGCCAGTATCAACAATGCAACGATGACGACGTTCTGAGGCACCATTGTGTTCAGGTGTATGAGGGGGAGTAGTGAGATGAGAAATGCCATGGGTTATAAGATATGGGCGAAGAGCAATGTACTCTCCCCCATTGTCGGAGTAAAGGGATATAATTTTGGTGGCAAAAGAGTTTTCTACTAGGGCTTTAAAAGCAACAAATGTGGAATGAACATCAGACTTGCGTTTCAGAGGATATAACCATATATATATTGTGAAATGATCAACAAATAACACATAATATTTAAAACCATAAGTTGATAACACAAGTGAGGTCCAAACATCATAAAAAATTAATTGAAGCGGAGTAGTAGAAGTAAGAGTAGAATTAGAAAATGGTAATTTGTGGCTCTTAATGCACTTGCAAGAGTCACATGATAAATTTTAATGTTTGTTCATCACTAGTTTATTGGCAGAAATAATAAAATCTAAAATTCTAGACGAGAGGTGACCTAGACGTGCATGCTTAATCGGGAGGGGCAATTTAGTAGTTGTGAGGGCTGAGGGAGATTCACCCACACCACCTGGTTACAAGTAGAGCCCGTTAACGCAAGGACCGCGAAGGCGAACGACGATCCCTCACCTGAAAATCACAATCAGAGAAATTAATCACAACATCATTCATTGCACATAAGCAAGAATCTGATGCAAGATTGCGGGAAATACTGGCACGTGCAATACATCAGTGAACATTAAGGAGGGATATGCAAAAAATGACAAAGATCCATAATCATTTCCAATAACCATACTGTCATTGTCGTCATACGGAGAGTGAAGAGATAGGTTTGCAAGGTCGGAGATGATATGATGAGAGGACCCCGAGTCGAGTATCCATTCAGAATTGGACAGGGCAGAAGCGGTCGTGTGGGCCGATGGGGAAGTGTAGGTCGAGCGGGCGGTTGTAAGCTGGGCAGTGGACTACACCACCTGGTAGTCCGTGCATCGGCGGGCTGAGTGGCCTGGAGTCCCACACAATTGACACTTGCCCATCTACGGGCGAGGACTGTAGTTATTGGGCGGTTGGGATGGGCGAGCTTACTGAGACCGAGATGGAGTGGAGGTATCTAGTGTTTAAGTAAAGACATAAATGTTGCACAGAATGTTGAGACAAATAGTGCAACACTGACTCTAACATAATATAAGAATTGTAAATCACACAGTGGAAGACTAAAACACTAAAAACAGTAAGAACACAATGGAATACTTTTTAACATATATTTTATTAATAACAAAACCTATGTTAGCCTTACGGCGAAAAAACACTTAGCTTGTAACTACAAAAATGTCGTGTGAAATGTCTCAACAATTACTTCAAAATTCCATAAACTGAAACTACAATCGAGGCAGGTACCTGAATCTGTTAAAAGACTTAAGTGAATGAACACTTTCTAAACACTAATCCTATATATGATTCACCCTCAATAGATACAAGACTAGAGCGAGGTACACGGGAAGATGGTATTCTTCGGCGTATGTTAAATGATACAACTACTGGCCATAACTCCTAAAAGGGATGAACGCTCAAGAAAGGTGTTACTCGAATAGTGCATACTGGAAAATGAAAGCCTCCTTCGGTATTTATAGAGAAAGAACAGAGTTCTAGAGTCTTCCATGTAAGATCCTACATTTTAGGATCTCAACTCCCATGATCTCTCTAGATCCTTCTTCAATCTCCCAGGTCGTTCTAAGATGCTCCAGGTCCTTCTAGCACGTCCTCCAACATTCTGGAATCTTCCAGGTTCCAGACTCTTGTAGAAGCTTCTAGAATCGTCCCTGAATGTGACAACATTTAGTCCAACATTTAATGTAACATTTTAGAGAAGACTTAGAATAAATTACGGAAGGTCAAATTAAGATGTTGTTGATAATGTTAAAGCATTTAAGAGTTTACAACATCTACAATCTCCCCCAATTTGACGTTTTGACTACAACACACCTGATGCACATATATTTTTATACATACTTCAGTAATATGTATTTAGGTGAGGTTAACATCTACATTAAATACTAGTTAAACAATACTTGTTGTAACCGTTGAATAATCGAATAAAGACCAAGAATAATGTTACTAGGATCCGTGTCATAAGATCAAAGTAATCTTATTCAAAACAAAACAAGTATAAACAATATACTTATTTACAAAAAAACATAGCTTTACAAAAATCAAAAGTTAAATCAGAGTATATATTAATATGTACTAGTAGTATACCCGTGTGATGCACGAAAGTATTTTTAATTACACATTGTATAAAAATAAATTTTATTAATATGAACAACAAATTTCAGGTATAAAGATTTATATAAATGAGTATTAATATTCTAAAGCACGAAAAGAACACGGTGATTCTAACACTTAATTTTTTAGATTATTACTTATCATTTAATAAAAAATAAAATTACTATTTTCGAATAAATACATATTTAAATAATTTCTGTAATTAATTATTTTAATAGGTTTTACAATTAAATTTTAAAAATAGATGTCTATAATTTTTCTTAAGAATGCTGAGTACTCATAATACAACACATTAGACATGGGCAACGGTCGGCGGTTACGGTTTTGGTTTTTCGGTAACCGTAACCGAACCGCGAACCGCCGGTTACGGTTACGGTTTTCAAACCGGCGGTTCGGTTTGAAAACCGCCGGTTTGGCGGTTTGTGTTTTTTTAAAAAAATATTATCTCCGTTTTCGCTCGTTTTCACTCCGTTTTCGTTCGTATTTTATTCGTTTTAACTCATTTTTTAGAAAATACATTACTAGAATTGAATAAAAATTATATAACTTAAATTTATACATTAAAAATAGAAGATTTGTGTATTAAAAAAATTAATTTTTTTTTTAAATAAAAAACCGGCAAACCGCCGGTTAACCGCCCAAACCGGCCAAACCGGTGGTTTGCGGTTTGTCAAAATGCCGAACCGTAACCGAACCGCCATTTTTCGGTTACGGTTCGGTTTTCAAACCGTAACCGGCGGTTAAAAATCGACGGTTTGGCCGGTTGGCCGATTTGACGGTTCGGTTTTGCGCGTGTCTACAACACATGCAGTAAAAAACATTCATAATAAAAAGAAAGCTATAAAAAGGGGAATGTCACAGCCAAATCAGTGGCGGATCCAGAAATTTGATTTTGGGGGTACGATAAATAATTTTAAAATATTATTTAATATCTAAAAACCTTATTCTATCAATGACTTCTATGTTAAAGTTGTTAAAGTTTTAACTATTCGAAAAGGAGTACAAACCCAACTAACGGGATATACAAACATATTAAATAAAAATATAAAACACTGTGAGAAGGTCGAAATTCATCGAGCTAATAGTTGAAAAAAGAAAACGAGTAGGTAAATAGACAAGTAAGTAAAAACATACTTAAATTATATTTGGTGCACACAATAAGTTTTATAAGAAAAATATACGTACCATCTCCGTCCAAATTCATTATGTTCATTTTTTTTAAAAACAAATTTTAATAAATGTTGATTAATTTATGTATAAAATAGATATGTTAGGGGGTATGATGGAGTATTGTGAAATTTACCTATAAATAAAATGAATATTTATAATTAATTATTGTTAATAATATTATTTTAAAAAAGAATAATAAAATTGAAGAAATTGTAATATTTAAATAAATGGTATAAAAGAAAAAATAAAAGGAAAAGGTTAAATAGACAATACCACCAATTAAAAAGTTAAGAAGAAGCCCAATTATGTGGCCCAATATCTTCACAGAATGTGCAAGTCCAATTAGACAATTAACATATACTGTAGTATAATACAGAGATTTTTTACATTTTGGGGGTACAGTTGTACCCCCTCGTACCTAGCTGGCTCCGTCACTGAACCAAACAAATCGAGCTTTTATCTTTTGAATATCAACTTGATTTTCTATAATTTCGAAAAAAAATAAAATTATTTATCAATGGTTTTCTATTGATAATCTGACATCAATTTATTAATTTATGATTTTTTTTAACACATCGCTTGACTATGTATTTGTTTATATATTAAATATATTTTTATGAACCTGTTCTCCAAATAAAAATAATTTTTCTTTATGCATAATAATAAAATTGACATTTTGATCAATTTGTATTCAACATAATAATCTGTTGTTCTAATTAATAAACGGTGGTGATAACTGATAACATAGCTTGTATCACATTAAGTTAAACAAACTTGATCATTTGTTTGCATCAACTAAATGTTACTATTTGATAATTCCTCAGAAACATACATCTGACTTTCTGGTAATTTCCAAACAACCGTTCCTAAAATGAATGAATTGTTGGGCTTGCTCAATAATAGTTGGGCCAAGAATTAAAGAAGCCCACAAAATATAATAATAATAATTATGTTTTGGCCCATTTTGGATATGTTTGTTAGAGGGCAGCAGCCTGCCTTTTGATTCCAGTAGCCAAGAAAAAGAAACAGGGGAGAAAGGGAGAGAAAGAAAAAGAGAGAGGGAGAAGAAGGGTTTGTCTTTTGGGGACTCGTTTCTTCACCGTTTTGTCTCAAATTTCGAGGGGGAGTTCGTGGTGACGTGCTCTTCACTTTAGTTGGAGTAGATTCTCACAAATCATCTCCAAGAGGTACAAAGAGAAATTTGTGATTTCATTCTCATTGTACTATTTTAGTTTGCTCTCTTCCTATATTTAGGGCATGTTTGATAGCAAAGATGGATTATCTAAGATTAGGATGATAACTAAACTTTATAAATTTTAAAGCATAATTTACCCTTAATCTAAGTTATCAAACAACCAATAAAAATGATATATAGTTAATCTAGATTTAATCTAAGCTATCAAACTTGGCCTTATTGTGTGTTCCAAGAATAGTATTCTTGAGAATAGTTTGGTGCTATTGGTGTTGATTCCTCTATTTGTAATAGAGAATGAAACTTTGTAATTCCCATTTGATATAGTGGAGTATTTTTCTGGATGGGGTCCCGTGTGTTGGTCCTGAAAGGAGTATGTTGGTCCCAAGTTGAGTTAATAATATTGAGTAAGCTAGTAAAAGTCTAGAGGGGAGGGGTGAATAGACTTTTAAAAATCTTTCAATATATCAGAATACGTAATGCGGAATTAATCAAAGTAACAATGAACCCAATCAAGTTTATACTCAACTTATATTCGAAATTCGAACTTCTGTATGAATACTCTACTTGTCTTGTTCTTATAAGCAATTAACCAATTAAGCAATTTAAACAAGTAAACAAACAGTAAAGTAAATCAACACACAACGATTTATAGTGGTTCGACAACTTGTCTACATCCACTCTCACAAATCCAGTTGTGAAATTTATTAACTCTTCCAATCGAGTGTTCTTGTGGTTTTAAGTCCCAAGATATAAGACTTCGATCTTATCGATAACACTTCCAAGTGCTTCTTCGATCTAAACTAGCTATTTAAAAGTAACTAGCGACTTGAAACAAAAATGTAAACGTAAAACTTCTCTAAGTCCAGTAGCAGCCTTCTTCAAATTCTTCACTTGTCTTCTGGCTTGAACTTTCTGAACTTTAACTCTGAGAGTGTATTTGCTTCGAATATCTCTTATGAATGCTTCAATTCTCTTGGTAACAGTAGTCTTCAAATGTAGAATACCATGGGGTATTTATAAGCTTCATTTCTCAAGACCTTTCTGTTATGTAACCAACTTTTCTTGAAAACTAACTTTCAACTTCTTCTTCTTATCCATCCACGCGTTTCTTCAGTTAATTAGTTATTCCATAACTAACTCTTCAATCCTTATCTTCAATACGCGTTTCTATAACTAACTTCTCCTTCTTGTCTTGTCTTGTTGCGCACTTGTCTTGTCTTCATACTTAGACAAATTCCGAGTCTTCTTCTTTACTCATCTTGTCTTGCGCAAGTCTTCTTCTGTAGACTTTGATATAGAACTAATCTAGTCCTATCAACTAATCTAACAAGACTATTACATTACTTTAAGCTTTATAACATAGCTTAGATTACACTTACAAAAAAAAAAAACATAAGTAAAGAACTAATCAGAAATATTACCTCCTTAAGGATTTGGAACACAAAATGCATCAAGGAGTCTTTTATGTATCTGAGCAATGTGATCTTCATTCTCGATCTTCTCCTTCTCTAGCAGCTCTTCCTTGAACTTCTTGATCTGGTTGAAGTCGATCCTCTTGCCAGAACTCAACATAGGAGTAGTCCATTTAGGATAGATCGGAACAAGAATGTTAAAGTTAACAGCATCAGCTATCCTCATAATCAAGTTCCATATCATCTGATCTTGAACTTCCATAAACTTGTCAAACATAGCATATAGCTCTTCATTGCTGTCTGCATCTCCAAATTTACGAATAATCTAGTGATCCAACTCCCATTGCAACTTGACTTTGAACCATACATCACGATGTTCATTGTCAATGAAGTTGTCTATGAAAGCATCTTCAACTTGATCTGGATTTGCCTTTAACTTCTGCAATCTTTGAATATGCTTGCCAACTTTCTTCTTGCTAGCATAATGCGAATCATCAAATTTTTGTTTCTTCAGGATTGCAGTTTCATCTTCAGTTTTAGGCTCTTCTTCAATGATCAACTTTCTCTTGACTTGTCTGGTCTGAACCTCAGGAATTGCAATCGACTTTCCTTTATCCAATCTCTTCTGCCTCTGCTTCTAAATCAGCTTTCTTCACTAGCCTTCTTTTCTTCGGCCTTCTCAACTCTTCTATAGCAGTAGCAACAGCTTTCATCTCTGGTTCAGCACTAGACTTTTCTTCAACTCTACTTGTCTCTTCCCCCTTTTTGGCTTCATCACTTGCCTTAAGAGTGAATAGACTAGTAAAGCGAGTCATTTCTTCTTTCAAAGATTCCTTCATAGCTTCTGCAGCAATCTCTATTTGCCTCTGATGCGTCTTGTCATGACTCATCTTGTCAAGACGATCAGCAATAAGTTCCAATTTCCTAGAGCTTGAAATGAATTCATCCTTGAAATGAGTAGCTGTTTGCCTAAGCAATCTGTTCTGTTCAGTCAGCTCTGAAAGAACAGTTCTAGCACACTTCAACTGATCTTGTGCTTCACGTCTTTGCTCATCCGCTATATCGATTTTTACACGGTAGAGACGTTCCATTTTCTTAGACTCTTCAGCCAATGATCTTGCAAAATTGATCGAACGTTTCTCTGAATAATCAATTTGCCTCTTCAAGAAGTCTTCTATCTAGTTATACATCTCTTATCTGAATGTTGAGTCCATCTGGTTGACTTCACCAACAATCAACTCTCTCGAATTATCTATAAGAGATTGATTCTGCTCCACAATGACTTCTTTCAAGTCAAATTTCAAGAACTCATCTATCGAAGACTGAACAACATTCTTCAAATCCATCTTCAAACTGTCTAGGAATCCTTCTGGAAAAACATGAGAATTTTGAGTTTCATCAATTATATCAACATCTTTGACAGTAAAATCATCCTCATCAAAGATAAAAGCTTCGACAAACTCATCATCTTCTTTAGTAGATAAGTCCAAATCATCTTGAACTTCAGCACGACCAGCAACTTCTTCAAACATATCAGTTTGAATACCAACATCAATGGTTTCAGCCACCAACTCTTCTTCCACAAAATTAGTTTGAACTCCAATATCAATCTTGTCTTGAGAAGACAAAACATCATCTGGAATATTCAGCATCCTTTTCACCAAAGCTGTCAAAGCATGCGCTGGGAGGAGTTCTAAGTGATCTTTTACTCCACTGTTCTCTTGTTGCTCCATCTCCCAGTCTTGGAAATTAGAAATGTCTCCCATTCCAGAAATTACTTCGAACAAGTCTTCTGTCGGGGCCTTCTTCAATGCAACCCATGTGCATATTCTCAAGAGTTTCTCAAACTATTCAGAAGATGAGTCTATCTCGACGGTTGGGAGCATCTTCCTCAGATTGTTAGACACTTTCGCACAAATCCTTTTCTCTCTTAAACACATTGGATAATACACCAAGGATTCAAATCTATGTACGGGAGGGGTCTGAGCAAGTGGGGTCCTTGTCTCAGTTGTTGCAGTGGCAACTAGAGGGGTTCCCGAAATAGATGGGTTGGGGGGTTCAACATATTCTGTTGAGGTTGAGGGAATTTGGATGGTGGTTTCTGGGGGATTCGATGTGTCTAGGTTCGGTTCGACAACTGTAGGAGTATCAGTTGTATCGAATATGGTAGTGTCTTGGGTAATGTTGGCTCTCAGTGGTTGCACTGCCAACACAGAGGATTTGGGTACAGGTTTGGCACGAGATCGGAGTGATCTTGCCTTGGTTTTGACAGGGAGAGAAAGAGGAATTGACAAAGTACGAGAAGAAGTACCAACCTTTTCAGCAGTCGACTTGTCTGGTGAGGGACTCGACTCGACTCTCACTAGTCGATAGACTTGAAGATCTTCCTCTTCCTTAGTCTCCTTATCTGATTGAGTTTCTTCAGAGTCTTCAGCTGGCTCAAACATAGCCTCCTCTGGCACATACTGAACTAGTCTCCCAATAGTTCCAGCCTCAGCCACGTCTTCAGAATCTTCATCCTCATCCGACTCGTCTTCCTCATCACTAGACAAAGCGGCTTCAAACATAGCATCTTGAGGATCGATCTGAATCTGCTTACGCCTAGATACCCTTCCTTCTACTTGCTTAGCTAGGGCTTCCTTCTTCAGATAATGTTTCAAGGCATGGAACGGCTTGCCTTTACTCCAACTAGTCTTGTTCGGCAGCAAGATGGGTAACAAAATGCTAAGTTTGTTGCCAAAACTTACAGCAGCAGACACAACCCAGTTGACTGTACTGGTGTCAACTTGCACATTCTTCTTGAAGTACATCAATCTGTCCAAGAAGAGTTTGGTCCAATTCCCTTCTGTGATGCCATCATGAATTACGCCCATCACTCTTGCCTTTTGGAGAGTCACAGAGTCATAACTCCCAGTAAATCCGAGCAGCATTTTTGAAGAAATATCCAACAATGTCTTGAACTTGTCAAGCAATTGATTCTTCTTGACAACAGGAATCTTTCCATCTCGACTCAATTTGAGTTTCTTTCCACAAAATATACTTAGATACTTCAGTTCTTGTCCTTCAGCATATCTTTCGATATCAATTGATCCGGACGGTAGCTTCAATGTTTCGGTCAAAATTTCACGAGTGAATTCTACTCGCCTTCCTCCAACAAAAGCTTCGATGGAGTCATCTTGTCGAGTAGCTGTGGCATAGAACTCGAGCACCTCTTCCTCTAGCACGATCTTAGGAAAGGCTTCCAAATAAGGTCTCAAACCACATCTCCAACACTTTGTCAGGATCTCTTTATTGTCATCTGTGTGATTTCCTTTGAAAAACACCGAGCCTTCCACATGCACCTTGCCTTCCGAGGTATACTTCCCTAAGTCGAATCTTGGCTGCATGTTGGTGCGAACATCGAACATCGAGACAATCGACATAGTAGGAGAGTGATAATCAAGCAGTTTAAGATTTGCAAAGAGTTTTGAGTGCTTGAAAGTAGGAAGTCATGAAAACGTGAGAAGAGAAGAGTGAACACTTGGGTTTTGATAAAACTTGAGTTTTGAATCAAGGGCCAAGATCGAGAGGTTTGATCCAATGATCAGATATGAAAGTCTTTTGGAATTCAGTTACGAAATCGAGAATATTACGTGATTTGATATTGTAAAATTTGAAATCCGCCCTTTCTATTGGTTAAGACAGAGAAGTGTACTCATCTGACCTAGCGTAGTAGAAATTAGGCGCGAACTAGGTGTATACACCTCATTAAAGGGAGTGTATAAATCCAATTCTAGGTTTTTCAAAATTTCGCATTATCAAATTACATTTATATCCTTAATTCGTACTGTTTAAACACTTAGATCATATTATAAGAACACTTATCTTGTCTGTTCGAGTCTATCCAGAACAGACGAGTAGACTAATGCGCACCAGACGAGTTCCCCCTTCGACTGTGCTAGTCTTCTTTGAATGTCGAACATCAATACATACATGTCTTATCTTGTGCGACGCGTTAGATAAGATACAGATAGTAAAGTAGAATAATTAATTTGAATATCATTCTAGTATAATAATCAAGGTTTCAAATCAAGATGACTTTTAACAAACTTAAGAGTTAACATAAGGATATTTAAGAAATCATAGATTCCCCCTTAAATGTTTATTCTCTTAGTATTACCCTCAGCTTTACTAGCTTCCTCATCGGGTTGTTTGGTCATCTTGTCTGACCTTGTATACCTATCCGTTGAGCGAGTAGACGAGTACTCTGTTTCTCCTTTCTTCTTGGTGATGTACCTGTCTGGTTAGAGTCTAGATCAATTAGTCCTAGACTAATGCATAATTCACGAAATCGAGCCTCAGGTAATGGTTTTGTAAAAATATCAGCTCTTTGAAAATCAGTGTGAATCTTTTCCATGCGAATATCCTTCTTTTCTACATGATCTCGTATGAAATGGTGTTTCACATCAACATGCTTACAACGTGTGTGTAATACAGGATTTTGTGTAATGGCAATAACACTGTTACTATCACAGAAAATAGGAACATTTGATTCACATATATTATAATCTCTAAGCTGTTGAATAAGCCACAATAGTTGACTACAACAACTACCAGCAGCCATGTACTCGGCTTCAGTAGTAGAGGTAGCAACACTTGTCTGCTTTTTCGAAAACCATGAAATGAGTTTTGTGCCTAAGAATTGACAGGAACCAGATGTAGATTTACTATCTATTCTACAACCACCAAAATCAGAATCAGAGTAGCCACTTAGGGATAAATCATCATTTGAAGGATACCATATACCACGATTTTCAAATATTTCAGAATCCGTTTAGTGGTTTCCATATGACTCTCTTTTGGGTTAGCTTGAAATCGAGCACATACGCCAACAGAAAATGCAATATCAGGTCTACTAGCAGTCAAGTACAGTAAAGAACCAATAAGACCACGGTAATGAGTTTGATCAGCACACTTACCATTCTCGTCTGGATCCATCCTGTAGGTAGGTAGCATAGGTACTCCAGAAGATTTACAAGTCTTAATACCA
This sequence comes from Galeopsis tetrahit, assembly GCA_963675135.1. Lineage (NCBI taxonomy): Eukaryota > Viridiplantae > Streptophyta > Magnoliopsida > Lamiales > Lamiaceae > Galeopsis > Galeopsis tetrahit. The sequence goes on along the minus strand of OY776120.1, from coordinate 64,176,186 downwards.
TACTTGTCTAGTAGATTACGAGTATACTTTGCTTGATTTATGAAAATCCCATCGGGGGTTTGTTTTACTTGAAGTCCAAGAAAATAAGTCATTTCTCCCATCATTGACATTTCAAACTTACTTTGCATGAGTGTTGAAAAACTTTCACTCAGCTTTTTGTTGGGTGATCCGAAAATGATATCATCCACGTAAATTTGAACAAGTAGGATGTCCTTACCTTCTTGTCTTCTGAACAAGGTTCTATCGACCTTGCCCTTAGTAAAACCATTCTCTAATAGAAATTGAGAAATAGTATCGTACCATGCTCTGGGAGCTTGCTTTAATCCGTATAAGGCTTTCTTCAACTTGTACACTTGGTTGCCTTTCACTTCGAAACCTGGAGGTTGTTCAACATACACTTCTTCCACAATAATACCGTTAAGAAATGCACTTTTAACATCCATTTGATATACTGTAAACTTCATATAAACAGCATATGCAAGAAACAATCTAATGGCTTCTAGTCTAGCAACAGGTGCATAAGTTTCATCATAATCTATGCCTTCAGCTTGAGAATAGCCTTGGACAACTAGTCTAGCCTTATTTCTAACAACTACATCATTCTCATCTTTCTTATTTTTGAAAATCCATCGTGTGCCAACTACATTATGATGTGTAGGTCTATCGACAAGTTCCCAGACGTCGTTTCGAACAAACTGGTTCAACTCGTCTTGCATAGCGATGATCCAATTACTATCAGCCAATGCCTCATTAACGGTCTTAGGCTCGATAGATGAGAGGAAATAACACCAGCAAAACAAAGATGGACTAGGCTGTTCTTGCGACTCAAAGAGTTATCGTCTAGTCTTCACACCAACAGTAGAGTCACCAATGATATTTTCAGTATCATGAGCAGATTTCCATGTTTTTCTAGTCTTAGTATGTATACTATCATCATCAAAATCATTTATAGCATCATGCATCTCAACATCATTTGTATCAGAAGATTTAATAGGAGTAGACGAGTCGACTAGCTCAGGCATGTCAACTGGTCTAGTAGGTTTACCTTGAGCACTTACCTTTTCCTTGTCATCAGACTCGAGAGCTTTCATGAACGGGTTATAGGCTTGAACAGATTCATAAGCTTCTGATTCTTGGTCAGTTTGGATCGATAGATCAGTTACCTTCTTACTGATCTGGTCGGCAGACGAGTCCTATAGGGATTCATCGAAAACTACATGTGGTGTCTCTTCCACACATAGGGTAGAGTAGTTGAATACTCTGAATGCTTTGCTAGTCGAGGAGTATCCTAAGAAAATCCCCTCGTCTGCTTTAGCATCGAATGCATTCAACTTACTTTTCCCATTGTTATGGATAAAACACTTACAACCAAATATATGGAAATATGAAACTCTGGGTTTTCGACCTTTCCATACCTCATAGGGCGTCTTACCTAGTGCTTTATTGATAGCACTTCTGTTTTGGGAGTGGCATGCAGTATTGATTGCTTCTGCCCAAAACTTCTGAGGAGTGTTATACTCTGTCAGCATTGTCCTGCAGGCCTCCTTAAGGGTTCTGTTCCTCCGTTCTGCTACTTCATTTTGTTGCGGTGTCCTTGCTGCACTAGTAAGGTGCTGGATATCACGCTTAGAACAAAATTCTTTAATATAGCAGTTAATGAATTCAGTACCATTGTCACTACGGATCTTGACAATGGACTGATTCTTCTCAACTTGAATCTTCTTCAACAGATCAGGTAGTAGTGTTTGTGTATCACTCTTCTTGTGTAAGAAGACTACCTAAGTGAACTTAGAATAGTCGTCTTCGACAACAAGTGTGTACCTTCTACCGTTCAAAGTTGGAGGAGTAATTGGGCCATGTAGGTCCATATGTAGTAGTTCAAGAACTCTACTTGTTGAGAGGGTTGGAATTGATTTAAAGGAACCCTTTACCTGTTTACCTTTCTGACAGGCATCGCATACATGTGACTTGAAATAGATTTCGTTGGGTATACCTTCAACAAGGTAATCTCTTGCAATCTTATTAATCACCTTAAAGTTCATGTGGCAAAGGCGTCTGTGCCAGAGCCAACTGATCTCTTTGGGTGTTTTAGTAAGAAGACAAGTGTCCCGCGGACAACTATTCAAATTCACGATATATACACTGCCTTGTCTTATGCCGACAAGCAGTACGGTATGAGTCCTCTTGTCTATGATTTCGCACTTTTGGCTTTTGAACTGCACATTGCAACCTCGATCACAAAACTGTGAAACAAATAGTAGATTATATTTCAAACCTTCTACATAGGATACGTCTTGTATCACCACGTCGCCATTTCGGATATAGCCAAAGCCTTTTGTGATGGCTGTAGAGCTATCACCGAATATAACCTTAGGTCCTTCTTGCTCATAGTAGCTTGATAGAAGTGCCTTAGTACCAGTCATGTGGTGCGAACAACCACTGTCTATGTACCAGGTTTCTCCTACTGAGCCACCCTTCTTGTATAGATCGAGTCGACCCTGCATTAGATGATATTTCATAATTTAGGTACCCTCCTTGTCTATTGGGGTCCTGGAGGGTTAGTCGAGTTCAGTGGAATCCAAATATACATTGGAGTCCTGAGCAAGTTTGATCTTTTAAGCTTTCGACCATATTTGTTGCAAAATAAGACCCTGTTGTCCTTGTCTGGCCTATCATCAGTCCTTGGGTCTACTCGTCCTTGAGTAGGCATAGGTCTATGATAGTCAGAGTAGGGCTTGTATGCATTTGGGCCATACGGTTTATAGACATGTTTATGTCTTTCCTCTCCTTCGATATCGTAGGATTCAGGCGGAGGATATAAGACGGGTTGAATACGATATTTGGGAGCCACATTCCTAGGCCTAGACGAGTAGAGCTGAGACTGCCTTATAAAAGGAGGTCTAGGCTCTTTCCATCTAGTTTGTACTTGTCTAGTACTCGTCTCCTCAGGATACCAATCCTCGTATCTGACCTGGTTTGGTTGTCCACGATTAGAGGTCCTGAACAAGTCTGTTGTTAACATTCTTTTTACCATTCTTTGGTAATTGGAATGTTAGCACCAGTCGGCTTGTGTACAGTGCCTTGGGATGTTGTTCTAGTATCGTATTCCATTGGTCTTTTGCCTTTATCATGTGTCAAAGAGCTTGAACTAACATCAGTAGGGTTCTTAATGACTTGAGTAGGCGAGTTAAGTGTATCAGCACCCAACCCTGTCTTATCATTTGGAGCCCTATACCTATCTGACAGTTTTTGATTAGTCATTGAAGATTTAATCAAGTCAGTAAGTTTAAGGTCCAAATTTACGACCTCAGTCTCTAAGAACTTGTTGCGTTCTTCAAGCTTTTTGCACTTGCTCTTTAAAACATTGAATTCATTTGTCTCAGTAGCATGTGTCTTAAGTAGGTCTTGATACAACTTTTATGTCAATGCACACTTGTCTTTGAGTTGTCTCAACTCTTCTTGCAAGCGTTCATTTAGGACTGTTATATTAGGATCTACTTTGGACTGAGCTTCCTTAAGATCAATGATTTCTTGTTTTAAGCCGATGTTTTCGTCGCTGACTTCCATGAATGCCTTATTAGCGAGTAGGAGGTCTTCTTCAGTCACACCAGTAGAGTGATGAAGACTACTTTCTACACCACTATCGGCTGTATCACTTTCATCAGAATCCGATTCATCACATGATTGAAATGAAGTTGCAGATGATACCTCTTGCTCAATTTTAGCCGTGCAGCAGAGTCCATCATCAGCTATAAATGCTTCATCATGATCAGACGGGTAGCTAGATGAAGACGATGGTAACTCGTCTGAATCCGTTTCAGAGTCATTATTAGCCATCATTGCCTTCTTACCCCTGCTGTATCTTCGTTCCCTTCTTGCTTTGCGTTCTTCGCGATCATCAGTGCTTAGGTCCGGACATTCGTAAATGTAGTGACCTGGTTTCTCACAATTATAGCATAAAGGATCGTTAGTAGACTTTTTATCAGGAGACTTATCCCTTCTCTTATCTCGTCTATCAGAACGCTTAATCTTCCTATCGTCAGACTCTTTATCTCGTCTATTACTTTTCGAGATTTCGTCTCTCCTTTCGGACGAGTTTCAGTCTCGTCTGGCCTCAGACGAGTTCTTAGAAGTAGAACCTATATAGTCTTTATAGAACTTCTTATATCTGCCATAGCGCTTGTTTAACCTGTCGAACTTCCTAACCATAAGGTTCATCTGATCTTTTAGACTTAGATCAGACTTATCTAACTCGTCTTTTATGCTAGCAGACTTAGACCTGTCTACTCTAGAGCTCTTAGACGTAGTAGACTTAAAAGCAACATTCTTCGACACAGCCTTCTCCCTATCATTACTGGCTATAGGATCTTCCTCATCTAGTTCGAACTCATGCGCCTTAAGGGTCTGGAACATGGTTTCTGGAGGCCATGAATCAATGTCTTGTGTGATTTTAATGATCATCTTGACCATTTTCCACCTTTCATCCAAAGCCTTCAAGATTCTCAGGTTAATCTCTCTTTCAGTATAAGTCTTTCCTAGTACTTCAAGATCATTCATGATTCTAGTAAATCGAGTATCCAATTCATCAATTGATTCACCTGACTTCATCTTAAATGTTTCAAACCTTTGGACAACTGTGGACAGTTTGCTTTCTTTGATCAGCGTAGTGCCTTCACAAAGAACAGCTAGTTTGTCCCACATTTGCTTGGCAGTCTTACATTTTAACACTTTGCCAAGATACTCGTTTGGCAAGGTGTGTAAAATATAATTCTTAGCAAGACTATCCAAATTGTTTTGACGCATTTCTTCAGAAGTCAATTCAGACCTTGGTTTAACAATCAGCTCGCCAACGGCTTTAGTTGGGTCCAGTGTAGCAGTGTTTTTGATCATGGTTACGACTGGTCCTTCTTTAATCACGGAGACCATCAGATCATGAGTTGAGCTGAAAATGGCTTCCATCCTCAACTTCCAGTAGTCGTAGTCCTGAACAGAGAACTTGGGAAGTTTGTTAGCACTTATCTCAAGAGACATGGTTTAGCAGTTTATCACAAGATTACAGCAAGAAAGTCAAGATACACATATATCAAGAAATGTGATACAAATCAGAACAAATACGAACCAAGACTTCACCCAAAGTCTTTAAATGTTATCAAGAAACAGCAGTTCGAAAACTACTGCTCTGATACCACTTGTTGGTCCCAAGTTGAGTTAATAATATTGAGTAAGCTAGTAAAAGTCTAGAGGGGAGGGGTGAATAGACTTTTAAAAATCTTTCAATATATCAGAATACGTAATGCAGAATTAATCAAAGTAACAATGAGCCCAATCAAGTTTATACTCAACTTATATTCGAAATTCGAACTTCTATATGAATACTCTACTTGTCTTGTTCTTATAAGCGATTAACCAATTAAGTAATTTAAACAAGTAAACAAACAGTAAAGTCACTACAAGAAATGGGGGGAATAGCGACGAAAATTTTGTGACAAATCTAAATTTCATCGCTAAAATCAATTTTTAGCAACGAAATATAAATTTTCGCTGCTAAATTGTTAGATTTAATATTTGCAATAAAATATATATATTTCATCGCTATATTAGCAACAAATTGTTTCATTTTGTTGTTAATAATCAAATCAACAATGAAAATTATATTTCGTCGCTAATATTTTGCGATGAAATAGAAATTTTCGAGGCTAATTTCTTGAAATTATTTTTTACAACAAAATTTATATATTTCATCGCTATATTAGCAACAATTTGCTTCATTTTGTTGTTAATAATCAGAAAAACTATGAAAATTATATTTCGTTGCTAATATTTTGTGATGAAAAAGAAATTTCCGTGGCTAATTTTTTGAAATTAATTTTTGCAACAAAATTTATATATTTCATCGCTATATTAGCAGCAAATTGCTTCATTTTGTTGTTAATAATCAGAACAAAAATGAAAATTATATTTTGTTGCTAATATTTTGCGATGAAATAGAAATTTTTGTGGCTAATTTCTTGAAATTAAATTTTGTAACAAAATTTATATATTTCATCACTTTATTAGCAACAAACTGCATCATTTCGTTGTTAATAATCAGAGCAACAATGACAATTATATTTTCTTGCTAATATTTTGCGATGAAATTGAAAATTCTGTGGCTAATTTCTTGAAATTAATTTTTGCAACAAAATTTATATATTTCATTACTATATTAGCAACAAATTGTTTCATTTTATTGTTAATAATCAGAACAACAATGAAAATTATATTTCGTCACTAATATTTTACGATGAAATAGAAATTTTTGTGGTTAATTTATTGAAATTAATTTTTGCGATGAAATTAAAATATTTCATCGCTATACTAGCAACGTATTGCTGCATTTTGTTGTTAATAATCAGAACAACCATAAAAATTATATTTTGTCGCTAATATTTTGCGATGAAATATAATTTTTTGTGGCTAATTTATTGAAATTACTTTTTGCGATGAAATAAAAATATTTCATCGCTAAACTAGCAACAAATTGTTTTGTTTTGTTGTTAATAATTAGGACAACAATGAAAATTATATTTAGTCGCTATTATTTTGCGATGAAATATATTTTTTGTGGCTAATTTCTTGGAATTAATATTTGCAACAAAATTAAAATATTTTATCGCTACACTTTTATCAAATTATTTTATTTTGTTGTTAATAATAAGAACAACAATGATAATTATATTTTGTGGCTAATATTAAATCAACTATGCTTATTAAATCAAGAAAATCGATTTATATAATTAAATGTTTAATAATTCTCCAAATTTTATGACTTATAAATCAATATGAATGTTTATAAAAATATTTATAAATATGATGATGAAAATGAAGATGGACATAATTAAAGATGGGAGAATGAAGATTGACTGTAATATATATATATATATATATATATATATATATATATATTTTAAATTGTTAAAGTAACATTGATTTTTTACAATTGAAATTGTTTTAAAAATTACAATATATATACACATGTATATATACATATATAGTTGTTACAAGTTAAAAATTAATCAATTAATAAATGTGAAATAAATTATTAAATGAGTAAAAATAACTAATTTAGCAACAATTGAATACATATATAATTAATATTAAAAAAATGAACCAAAGAGCTGTCTGCCCTGGGCGCCCATCCACCCGGGATCAATTCCCACTAAGACCAAATAAAATATTTATTTAAATAAAATGGGAGAGGGGGTATGTGGGTGCGGGTTGGGTTGAGTTGGGGTCGGTTGGGGCGGGGGCGGGGGTGTGGGTTGGGTTCGGGCGGGGCGGGTCGAGTGTTGGTGCGGGTTGGGGCGGGTCGAGTGCAGAAGTGGGTTTAGAGAACGATTGAATTGGTTCGGTTGGGGTGGGTCGGGTGTGGGTTGGGGCGGGTCGGGTGTGGGTGCGGGTGGGGTTGGTCGAGTACGGAAGTGGGTTTAGAGAATGATTCGTAAATCGGATATCATAGCCAAATATTAGCAACAAAAATTCTAATATTTTTGTCGCTAATGTGAGTTAGCGATGAAATAATTTTGTCGCAGGATTTGTTGCTATACACCCGTCGCTAACGTGTTTGCGACAAATGTTTGATTTTCCTCGCAAACATTTTGTGATGAAACTCATATTTTCGTCGCTAACATTTTGCGATGAAACTCAAATTTTCGTCGCTAATATTTTGCGATGAAACTCAAATTTTCATCGCAAACATTTGCGACAAAATTAATTTTTTTTATCGCAAACACGTTAGCGACGGGCGTATAGCAACAAACCCTGCGACAAAATTATTTCATCGCTAACTCACGTTAGCGACGAAAATATTAGAATTAGCGACAAATTTTTTCGCGGCTAAATTGCAGTTTTCTTGTAGTGAGTAAATCAACACACAACGATTTATAGTGGTTCGACAACTTGTCTACATCCACTCTCACAAACCCAGCTGTGAAATTTATTAACTCTTCCAATCGAGTGTTCTTGTGGTTTTAAGTCCCAAGATATAAGACTTCGATCTTATCGATAACACTTCCAAGTGTTTCTTCGATCTAAACTAGCTATTTACAAGTAACTAGCGACTTGAAACAAAAATGTAAACGTAAAACTTCTCTAAGTCCAGTAGCAGCCTTCTTCAAATTCTTCACTTGTCTTCTGGCTTGAACTTTCTGAACTTTAACTCTGAGAGTGTATTTGCTTCGAATATCTCTTATGAATGCTTCAATTCTCTTGGTAACAGTAGTCTTCAAATGTAGAATACCATGGGGTATTTATAAGCTTCATTTCTCAAGACCTTTCTGTTATGTAACCAACTTTTCTTGAAAACTAACTTTCAACTTCTTCTTCTTATCCATCCACGCGTTTCTTCAGTTAATTAGTTATTCCATAACTAACTCTTCAATCCTTATCTTCAATACGCGTTTCTATAACTAACTTCTCCTTCTTGTCTTGTCTTATTGCGCACTTGTCTTGTCTTCATACTTAGACAAATTCCGAGTCTTCTTCTTTACTCATCTTGTCTTGCGCAAGTCTTCTTCTATAGACTTTGATATAGAACTAATCTAGTCCTATCAACTAATCTAACAAGACTATTACATTACTTTAAGCTTTATAACATAGCTTAGTCACCTTAAAATCTATATAACGAATATACACTCAATACAATCGAAATTATGAGCTTCCTATACAACTTCAATAGCTTAGTATAAATCCTAACAAATATACAAAGTACTTATAAACTGTACTTGTCTTTCAAACATTTATACTTATCTTTTGAACTTAACTTTTGAAACTTTACTTGTCTTGTGAACTCTACCGATCTGCTCAAGACGACTTCATAACTAGACTAGATCAGTCAACACTTAGAAAATATTCAAGTCTACTTTTTGGCTTATCAAAACTCATCTTATCTTTTCATCATTTAGGACTTGTCTTAGGATTCATATCCCAACAAACTTGTCTTTTCAAACTTTGATCGAACCAGTCTTCAGCAAGATTATCCTGGACAACTCTGCTGATATGATGAACTCTTTATAGATAGCTAAGCTACTAAGTACTATTGAGTACTTAGTTGAATAACTATCTAAGGGAGTTATATGTGCAGAATTAGTGGTTGGCCCTTTAGTTTAAACTCCTTTTAGTTCTGAAATCACCTTAACAAAGTATCCAGTTCAAGGAACTTGTCCAAATCTATTTTGCACAGTTTTGTGAATATGTCTTTGAAAGTTCAGTTTGTGTGTAGTGTTGAATGAATGTTAATGCTTGAAAGTAAATCAACACAAGAGTTTATAGTGGTTCAGAGACTCAAGCTCCTACATCCACTTTTCCTGATTTAACAGGATAATTCCTTCACTCTTGGAATTAACTTGTTTTATAGTGCCAAGGTGCACTTGATCAACCACACCACTCCTTGGTGCCTTGATCCCTAGGATGTCTAGAGTCCTAGTACCCTTTCTCAACTCAGAACTGAACTGTTCTTCTCTCAACAGTCAGCTCCTTCCACTTCTACTACTACAACCTTCTAACTTTCTTACTTGAAAGGTATAAGGATTGAAGTAAGGTTCCAACTAATGAGATATCCTTTACAATGAAGGTCAGTGTATAAGGATAGGATATCTCTCTAAGCTTTGTATGGATATACAATGGGGTTCAGCTTAGAATGAAGTGTTTGAAGACTAAGAATGTCTTTTGAGGACTTTGAAAGCACTTGTTAACTTGTAGGATAGTTGGATGTGTTGAGGTGCTTCAAATGGTCTTCACACTTCTGTATTTATAGACAAATTTGAGGATTTGCCCGTTGGAGAGGCAGCCTCAAATGTCTATAAATGTCTTCCTTGAAATCTTCAAACTGGAAGACAGATTCTGATAGTGACATATCCTTAATTTGGGAAATAAATGGTTGTAACCACTTTGTCTTCATTCTGTAGCACTTTTCCCAATGTCTGACTTCAAGATTCACTTGGTCAAACATGGACATCTCTCCTTATCAATGATCCTGAGATAAGGACAACATTCCTTATCACTTGAACAACTCTACTTGTCAACATCAGCAGAATTTACTTATCAGCAGTGTTGGCTCTTTAGCTCTTCAGATGACTTGGCTCTTTCTCTTTCCATTTCTTCTTTTAGTTGAGCATATATATCTTGGAAGAAATGGATTTAACCTCTTCAGCATAGTTGGCCTTGATCTTCAAAGTTTGTTCTATTTCAATTGTGCTGAGACAATATTGCTGGACAACTCTTCTGAACTTGACATCTCTTGTAGTAGACTTGATCTTCAAGACCTTTTCCACTTAGTTGATATTCAGATAGGTTGTTCCACTTTGATTGGACTTTGATCAGCATACTTGTCCTTTAGCAGACTTGGGGTCAATCCAAAACTGAGCCTTAAGGAGACTAGGATAGATTTAAGCTTATAAGTATGTGTTCCCCCTCAACTAGTGCATCTATAGTTCTAAGAGCTGCCTAACACATCAGCTTCTCTACGGGCATGTTTGTTTTGGGATTTGGAGGATTTTGAAATCCGGATTTCAAAATCTAGTGGATTTTAAAATCCTAATGCTTTTATGTTTTGTGTTTGTCTTGGGATTTATGTAGGGTAGGATTTAACTTTATAGAATAGGGTTACAGGTTTTATAGGTATTTATATAGGATTTGTAGGTATCATATTCAAAACTCATTTTATTCCCAACAATTTCCCCTTTTTGATGATGCCAAAACCTATACAATCTATGCAAAGGTGACTTGATTACACTCATTACATTTTACTTCAGTGAAAGGTGACTGGAGTCAAGTTCCCTGAAAGAAAATGTGTTAGTGTATTTTCTGTTTTTCAGAGCATAGATGTTGATAAGTCAGACAAGTTAGAATTCAGTAATGTTGATTCAAAATGTGTTCAACTATCATTCAAATAAAAATCATTACAAGCATGTTGATAGTTGAACAGACATATCAAAGCATGAACATTATATCAGAGCATAAAATTAACTAAAGTACATGATCAGAGCAATATTTAACAAGATATTCTATCAGAGCATTAATCTTTAGGTATCAGAGCAAAATGTCATTAGAGCAAACTTCATATATCAGCAGTCTTGAGCAATTTCAGCATAGATGACCTAATTTGAACAAGCCAGCAACCAGAATATTCATTTCAGCACAGAAAAGGGTCAAGAGGACTTAGCCAATTCAGAGGCTATCTTCAGGAGGTGGCACCATTCCATATTGTGCCCATACTCTCTTTTTTAATTCCATGGCCTCTTGATTTGTGCCTTTTGGTCCTAGCACCATTCTGTTCAATTTCAGGATTTCAAAGAACTCCTGAAAGATTTTGGATTGATCAATGAAGCCTTCCTTCTTGGGGGGCATGTAGATGATAGGCTTAGGGGCTGTGAGTTCAATTCTTGCAATATCAGCAGCTGCAAGCAGTTGTTGATACAATTCCCTATAAAATTCAATCATGAACTCAGTGAAGGTGGAGTTGACATCCCTTCCATTCCACCTGTCAATGACATAGTAGTCATAGACAAATTCCCTCTTTGCATCTTCCCAAGCATAATTCAGCTGTTTTGGTACCCATTTATCCAAGTGTGGATATTTGGTGTCCATTGAGATCAGTAGTTGAGGCTTCAGTTTGTTGTAGGTTGCTCTTCTTCTTCTAGACTTCTGAAAGTCAGCTCTTCTCTTATCTCTTGCTCTATTAGCTTCTTCCATCAGATCCATCTTTTCTTCGGCCCTCATCATGGCCATCTTCTGTTGTGTTTCAGGGTCTTTGCCATACCCTTCTTGAAACAGCTTTGGTGGATCATTTATCAGCACTGTTGTCTTCTTCTTAGGTTGGGGTCCAAAGCCTTCTTCATACAACTCTTCAATATTCTCTGCAGCTTTGGCACCTTCAGTGGACTTAGTCTCAGCAGACCTGTCAGTTTCAGCAGATTTTGCTTTCTCAGCAGTCTTGGTCACTTCAGCAGTTTTGCTTTTCTTGGAGGTAGGCTCTTCTTCCTAAATCCTGAATTCAAGTGGCAAATCCAGACTGCTAGGAAAATCTGTAAAAGTTTCAACAACTTTCCTTTTGTTTCCTTTTGCTTTCTTGATTTAGCCTCTTGTTTGGACTCCTTTAGTGGATTTGTCCATTCCAGAAGCTTCTCCTCCTGGCCTCTACTGAAGCCTTGCTTTTTCTTCTTGTGCTGATGCCATTGAATTTTTCAATGCTATGGCCTCTTGTTCAGCACTGCTTGCTTCTTTCCCTTATCTTCAGCAGCCTTTCCCTTGCCCTTGTCTGAACCACCAATTATCAAGGCACCTTTGGCCCTTGCTCTTTCCCCCTTTTTGGCAGTATCAAAACATTGAGGTTTGAGCTCACTCATGTAGTTGCCATTAAGGATTGGGCTAGGTTCAGGGATTTCATCTCTTCTAGCAAATATACATTCTCATCATGTATATTCTGCATCCTGTCACTACTCAAGCTAAGGAAAGCTAGAACAGGCTTCATCTTTTGCTCAACAACCTCTTCCATGGTTGCTTTCAGAGATGCATCAAGTTGGGCCTGTAGGAACTCAGTAAGATTTGTCACAGCACTTTCAGCAATGTTGGCCATTACTTCTTGAGAAAACTTCTCTGAGGCAGCTATCACCATTGTCAGCCTCATCTCTTCAGCCCTTTTCTTTTGTAAAGCAGTTTTCTTTCCAAGGGCCTGCTTGACAGTCAATCTAAGAGCTTTGACATTGGAGTTGTGATTGTCTCTTAGCAGCTTCTGTTCTTTCTTGACCTCTTTTGAGATAGACTCCGTGCTTGACTTAGCTTTTTGAACTTCAGTGGAGATGGTTTGCAGACCAGATTCCACTCCACTTATCCTTGCTTCTAATGTAAGTAGCACTACATCTTCAGAGCCAGTTAATCTCATCTCCACAGATGCCAATGTTCTACCTTGCTCATCCAAGGTTCCAGAAGTTTGAGCATGAGCAGATTGGACTTGATGAGCCAAGGAGTCCAACTTAGCTGTTTGCATCCCAAGCAGAGCTTGTGCTGATCCAGAGTCCACTTGGATGGGAGCATCTGTTAAGAAATCATCTGCAAAGATTTGGTCAAGAGAAATACCTGCAAGTTCAGACAAATCAAATGGGTTAGAGAATAAGCACTCATCACCCTCAGTATTTTTTGTATAAGACTCTGATACATCAGCAACTTTCTTCTCATTTTCAACTACTTTTTGACTTCCTTCAATATAAATGTCCTCACACAAAGGAACAGGCCTCCTTTCACCAAGGGATTCTTGAAGTTCAGACTTGACTTCAAGAATAACCTGTCCTTCCTCACTTATTCCACCCTCATTTGGTGGTACACTCACAATCTTAGTGATTACTACCTCTCTATCATCCAAAACTCCCTCTAGTTTTTCAACTATACTCTCCTTTTCAACCCCTTCTCCTAAACCTGCAGCACCTTCACCCTCAACAGGGTTCAAAGAAGGCAGTTGTTGGGAGATCACAGTGCTTTTCTCAGCAGCCACTGAGTCATCCTGAATGATTAAGGGCTGATCAGTGTCCAACTCTCCTGACATTGAATAGGCCTTAACCAAACCAGCTTCTAGGATAGGAGCCTCCACATCTGTAAGCTGTGCCTTGGGTTCAGAAGAACCTTCATTGGTAGATGTGTCCTTGACTGTGTCACCAGCTTTGGTCAACACCTCTGAAGATACAGAGCCTTTTATATGGTAGGTGACAACAGGGTTTGAGAACTTGCTGGATTCAGAAGGGTTGGGTTGGGGAGGTTCAGGGAGGTTGGTCTGGGATGGTTCAGGAGGGTTGTCTTGAGGACATTTGGAGGGGTTTGAAGGATCATCTTTACCATCATCACTTGAGCTGCTATCAGGGTGCTTGATCCCTTTAGCCAGTCTCTCTTTCTCTTCTGCAATTTTGACAGCAACTAAATTGGCAAATACTTCCTCATCAATGAGGAGCCTTGTCTTATTTACTCCGGCAAAGTGGAGTAATCTGCCCTCTTCAATCTACCACCAGTTTGCACCTTTGTCAAGAATGACTTGTGCAATCTCCATGATGGATTTATCTTTCATATCAACTAACATCCTCAAATCGTGGAACATGGTTTGAAGTCTTGGAAATTCTGCAAGTTGTGGATACAAACTGTCCACAGTAGCCCTTGCTCCACCTCTGAGCATACTTTCATAAGTATACTCCTCCTCATCCTCATTTGATTGAGAACTTTGGGCTATAGGGGAGTTGGCTCTGGTTTCAGGGATGTTGGCTTGCAGAGCAGCTTCAGAGAGGTTGAGTTCAGGAGGGTTGGCTTTAGAAGGGTTGAGCTCAATAGAAGGTACTTCAGTTGCTTTTGAGAGCAATGGATCTGAAGGGGCTTTGCTAAGGGGGGTTGGCTCATGAAGTGCACTTTATAAAAACTTTGAATAGTGGAGCATAGATGAGTCAAGGGGAGACAGGAGTCTTGTCTCATCTACTGCAAGATCAGCTAACACATCAATTTCACTTCTTTGTGCACTCCCTTCTGGAGAATATCTCTTAGTAAGATCAACAGGGGTGATGGGTTGGTTAGGAGGGGTAACATGGGTTTCAGGGGAGTTGGGTTCAGGATTTTGGGTTTCAGGAAGGTTGGCTTCTATGGGTTGGCCTTCAGGGACTTTAGACTCAGGGGTTCCAGAACCAGAAGAGTTGGTCCTGGACTTGGATTTTGTCCTACTTTCTGCCCTGCTCTCCCTTAGAGCTGCTTGAAGAGATTGTTCCTCCTGAAGTTCCAGAATCTTGTTAGTGGGCTTGGCTCTCCTCTTACTTTCCCTACTGCTTCCACTTCCTTCTTCTTTCTTCTCAGGGACAACTTCCCTGGGTCTTTTATCACCCTTTTTCTTGTGCCTTGTCTCATTGTATTTTTGCCTTAATTCTTCTGAGTGATCAGAAGGCACTTGCACTCCCTCTTCCGCCACTTCATCAACTTCAGTTGATGCTCCTGAGGCTTCTTCTGATGGAAGTTGAGACAACTTCTTTGTTTTCACAGCCCTGGCCTTTGTCCTCTTCTTCAACTTGGGCTTTTCCTCTTGCTTCTCTTCAGCAGGTTTGGCCAGCTGCAATCTCCTTTGCTCAGTTTTCTTACTTAGCTTCCTGAACAAAATTTTTTGGGCAGGGAGGGGCTTGGAAAAGGTTTGCATCTCAGAATAATGAGCAAACTTCTCAATAAGCAAGCCTGCCCTTGTGCAATACTTGAGTTTGCTTTCCAATACAACCTTGTGGTGAGCTTTCACCTTAAACTTTGCCTTTTCCGTCATCATCTCAGACAAGATGAAGGTCCTCCAATAAAATTTGATGCCCTTATCACTGACATCAATCACTGCAGCCATAATCCTTATCCTTGGAGCACTCACTTTCTCCAAACTGCCAGTGTTCCTCATGAGATTCTTTGTGATTACCTCAAATAGATTGAGGAACTTGGCTTTGAGAGTCCTCTTGTGCTGTGTAGATGAGATTGGTCCTGGAACAAGGAGCCAATCTTGAGCAATTTCTTGCTCATGCCCATTGCCATAAAATTCTGGATTCCTTCCTTCAGAGGGCAATCCAAAAGCAGCATCTACATCTTCTTCAGAGAATTTCACTCTGTGAAATCTTTCTTCCTCTTCCCCTTCAGCTCTGTAAGAAAGCCTTGTTGTAACTTCTCCATCTTTTGGCTTTCCTCTCCACTTCAGAAAAGCAAAGAACTCAGCCATATAATTTTCAAGGTTGGAGTAACCTCTGGATCATCACACTTAAAAGAGATGACAGGCTAAAAAATAAGGTTGTTTCTGTGGCTAAGATAACCAAAATCAAGGTCAAGATCCTTGTTTGAGAAATCTACAACCATTTCAGGTCTAGCTTTGGGAGCTATTGAAGAACAGTAAGATTTTGAGAGAGTAAGAAAAACTAGGGTTTCAAGAGACTTTGAATGCGTGGGGAAGAATGAACTGTTGTATGGCTTCTTAAGACTTTTGAATATTCCAAAAGGAATGTATGTCAATGAGTAGGTGAGTCTTAAGGCAATTCAATGGTTTACAAATGAGGAAATCTAGATTGGACGGCCAAGATCAATTTCAGGGGAGTTGGCCAGTTTTGATCCAACGGTCATTAACCAATGAAACAGTGAAAAACTGTTTTTATTCAAACGTGTGAAGGAGTTTAATGTTTGTTTAAAGCTGGGGGGTTATCAAGGTAGATCATGTCTCGAATTTTTTAATGCAAACAAGAGTTAAATCTTAGCATTTAATGCATTGAAAGCGACTTTTTTTTTTGGTAAGGGTCAAATTGAATCCTTGAAAAGGTGATATCTTTAAAAGGAATGGGACAGTTATTGAAATAGGCAATGATTACCCAAAATAGGTGCTTATCAGACCAAGATTTGGTTTGATAGCCAAGACAACTTATCTGACCCTACATGGACAAGTGTCCTGAGATGATGTGGACAAGTGTCCTGAATTATAATGGACAAGTGTCCTGAACAATTGAGGTCATCTCTTCTTAGTTTCAGTAGACTTGACCAAGTCTGCTGAACTTTGCTTTCAGTTCCCCCTTGATTAATTAACTCCTTTGGACTCACTTTTCCAACTTCCCTGGATCAAGAAGTCCCAACTCTGCTGATAATTCCAAGAATCTTGCCTCTGCAAGTGGTTTTGTCAATATATCAGCTTTTTGATGATCTGTGTGGATTTTTACTAGCTTGATGTCTTTCTTCTCCACATGGTCTCTGATGAAGTGGTGCTTGATGTCCACATGTTTGCATCTTGTGTGCAAAACTGGATTTTGTGATATTGCAATGGCACTGTTGTTGTCACAGAATATAGGCACTTCAGCAGAGTTGACATTGTAGTCCCTTAGTTGTTGTCTCAGCCATAGGATCTGAGCACAACAACTTCCAGCTGCTAAATATTCAGCTTCAGTGGTGGAGGTAGCCACTGTGTTCTGCTTCTTAGAGAACCAAGAAATGAGCTTGTTCCCTAAGAATTGACATGTCCCTGAAGTGGATTTTATGTCAATTCTACAGCCTCCATAATCAGCATCTGAGTAGCCAGTTAGCTCAATGTTGTCATCAGCAGGGTACCAAAGGCCTAGATTTTCAGTGCCTTTGAGATACCTCAAGATCCTCTTAGCAGCCTCTAGATGACTTTTCTTAGGATTTGCTTGAAACCTAGCACAAACACCTACTGCAAAGGTGATGTCAGGTCTGCTGGCAGTAAGGTAGAGGAGTGAGCCAATGATTCCTCTATACTCAGTAGAGTTGGTTGGAACACCACTCTCATCTGGATCCATCTTCCAGTTTGTATTCATGGGGATCCTTACTGGCTTGCTGGTTGCACATCCAAATTTCTTGATCATTTCTCTGGTGTACTTTGCTTGGTTGATGAAGATCCCTTCTTTTGATTGCTTAACTTGTAAGCCCAAAAAGAAGTTCATTGACTTGGACGTATTTTTGCACACTTTTTGTACAACAATAACAATCCCCACAAGCATATGGGTTCGTTATAGTTGAGTAAGTATACGACCTAGTAGTTATCGTCCAAGGACCTAGAGAGAGCGTGGAGCCCCAAAACTATAAGTTAAAATGGTGTTATAGAAGCTAAACGGGAGGATAAAGCTAATACCAATTAAGAAAATAAACAACTAAACTAACTCTCAATAATGAAAGTGCAAGGTGGGAAAGTATTGCCTCGGGTGTATCCGTTTTGTGAGCAATTAAGTGAACTAGTGAACTAATTACATGATTTTACTAAGAATTCAGGTTAAGCTAAAGGCTATCACATGTGTGTGTAAACCCCCTCGAAAGGCATAAGTCAACATCGTGCATTGATTAGCAATTATAGGATATAACCAAATACCATAAGCTCCTAAGATAGTGTTTCATAAGCACTTTCAACACGGTTATTAATGCTTATCAAACGCCCTCTCACCAAACTCCTAGACGACCTCTATTTGTTTAGTGTCTAAAGTTGTCGGTCTAGCCATTAACCCCCCTCTCGGTTAGCTAATTACTAATTAACTTCTATTCAATTGACCAAAGCTCACACTCACACTCCCAATCATGCTACCCAACTCTCGTTGCAATAAACATAATCGAACATGCTCGCTAATAGGGTTGATCAACCAAATGAATCAATCAAAGTACAACTCTAGAAACATAAAAACCCAAATTATAAGCTAATCATGCAATTAATCCACAATTACACTCAATTCTCATCAAAACATCCACACCCAAGGCAATTGAGGATTAGCCTATGTCTAAATTAACAATTAGAATAAAACTCATGTAAATTAAACTACAAAACATTAATGAAATTGAAATTTGCAATAATAGAAAAATATCACCTCATTTGTCTTCAAATCCTCCAATGCTAACATTAAATGAAATACTAAATTAAATACTAGCTAAGAAATGAAAGAACAATTAAAACTAATCTATTGAGTGGAGTGGAGGAGAGGAAGTCTCCCCCAATGGAGCTCCCTGTTTCGTCGCCAAAATGCCCCCTGCGTGTTCTGTGTGTATCCCTTGGCCACTGTCTCTCAATTGGGCCAATTGGAGTGGGCCTCCTCAAATGTCTTTATCATTTAATGGGCCAAGCAAAGGAATTGGATTTATGGCGCGTGGGCCATGGATTAGAAATTCAGCTGCTTACTTACTGCTCCTTTAATCCATTTTCTTTCTTTGTTACAAACGTATGCAGCAATTTAAGCAAAAATTGCTTTTGAGAAATTAATTTGAGCTGCCTTCTTCAATTGGGCCACCTAAATGAGCTTGACTTTCCATATAATCGACTTCAAAATATTATTTGAGACGTGTTTTGCTCTAAAAATGCTCAAATCACCTATAAAAATAGCAAACAACGCCATTTCTCCAAATCAAGGGTAATTAGTCAATTTAATGTAAATAATGCATGAAATCATATAAAATTATATCCAATAAGTATGTGAATTTCAAGAAATTATCACACTAATCATTCATCATCCCCATCATTGACATCTCAAACTTGCTTTGCATGAGCTTTGAGAACTTCTTACACAGCTTCTCATTTGGGGATCCAAATATGATGTCATCAACATGTATTTGGACAAGCAAGATGTCCTCTCCTTCAGTGATTCTGAAGAGAGTTATGTCCACAGTTCCTTTGATAAATCCATGATCCAAGAGGAACTGTGATAGTGTGTCATACCAAGCTCTTGGGGCTTGCTTGAGTCCATATAGAGCTTTCTTCAGTCTGTAGACTTGGTTTCCAACTTCAAAACCAGGTGGTTGCTCCACATAGACTTCTTCTTTCAAAAATCCATTCAAGAAGGCACTTTTGACATCCATCCGGTACACTTTGAACCTCTTGTGGGGTGCATAGGCTAAGAAAAGCCTTATTGCTTCTAGCCTTGCCACAGGTGCAAAGGTTTCATCATAGTCAATGCCTTCTGATTGACAGTAGCCTTTTGCCACTAATCTGGCTTTGTTTCTGACAATCACATCATTCTCATTCTTCTTGTTCTTGAACACCCACTTGGTTCCAATAACATCTTGATGTGATGGTCTATCCACCAGCTCCCATACATCATTTATGGTGAATTGGTTCAACTTTTCCTGCATTGTTGTGATCCAATTTGCATCTTGAAGTGCTTCTTCAATGTCTCTTGGTTCCTGTTTTGATAGGAAACAACAAAACAAAGCACTTTCACCATGAAACCTTCTGGTTTTGACTCCTATACTTGGATCACCAAGTATCAGATCAGTAGGATGGTCAGACAACCATGTCCTTCTTTTTCTGATCCCTTCAGTAGAGTTGTCCTCTACTAAGGTTGAGTCACCAGTATCATAAAATTTAGGATAATTGAATGCAGGATCTAACTCAGGATCATATTCAGGGGTGTTGTCTTCAATGTCAGAGACATTGGCATTTTCAACATTTATGGTTCCCCCTTAAATATTAGATCCATTAACTACCTCAGCATGGCCTGCTTCTTCATTGGTAGTTGTTACCTGAGTGTGAACTGGGATTGGGTCAATCAGTTCACCATTTCCTTCAGTGGGGTTTGCCTCAAGAAGGTTGCCTTCAGGATTGTTGTCCAGTATTATGTTTTCAGGAAGATTATCTTGGACAACATCTATGTATACAGTGTCCTTGTCTTTTAGGCTCAATCTGGTTGTTCTTTGTGTGATTTCTTCAGTATCCTGGTCTTTGTTCCTGACCTCAAAAATAGATTCATCAAACACAACATGAGGTGTTTCCTCCACAATTAGGGTTTTACAGTTGTACCACCCTGAAAGCTCTACTGATTTGGGAGTATCCAAGAAATATCCCCTCATCAGCTTTTCTGTCAAAAGCTTTCAACTGCTCTTTCCCATTGTTGTGAATGAAACACTTACAACCAAATATGTGGAAATATGATACTTGAGGCAATCTTCCTTTCCAGAGTTCATAGGGGTTTTGCCTTGACCCTTATTGATCAAACATCTGTTCTGAGTATAACATGCAGTGTTTATAGCTTCAGTCCAAAACCTCTTAGGTAGATTTGAATCAATTATTAAGGTTCTAGCAGCTTCTTTTAGGGTACTATTCCTTCTTTCTGCAACTCCATTCTGCTGAGGAGTTCTAGCTGCTGAAGTTTCATGGGCTATACCATTTTGTGTACAATACTCATTGATGTATGAATTTATGAACTCAGTGCCTTTATCAGATCTTATCTTTATTATGTTAAGGCTCTTTTCATTTGATATTCTCTTTAACAGTTCAGGGAGTTTGACTTGTGTTTCCTTCTTATTAAGGAGAAATACTACCCATGTAAACCTAGAGAAGTCATCTACTACAACCAATGTGTATTTTCTACCATTTATGCTTGCAGGGGTAATTGGTCCAAATAAGTCCATATGTAAAAGTTCAAGTACCCTTTCAGTAGCGATGACTGGTTTTCCTTTGAATGAAGCTTTAATCTGTTTTCCTTCTTGGCATGGTTTGCAAACATGCTCCTTAATGAAAACCTCATTAGGTAGTCCTTTAACTAATGCATTTCTGGCAAGCTTGTTCATTGATTTAAAGTTCAGGTGGTTTAGCCTTTTATGCCATAACCAACTTTGTTCATTGGAGCTCTTAGCAATGAAACATGCAGCATCAGTAGACTTGTCCCAGTCAGCAAAATACATATTTCATTTTCTAGTTCCAGTCAGTAGAGTTTGTTGAGTTCTATCTTTGATTAAGCATTTTCCACTTGAAAACTCAACATTAAAACCTTTATCACAAAACTGACTTATGCTTAGCAAATTGTACTTGAGACCAGCCACATAAGATACATTGGATACCTTGATATTACCAATTATCAAGGTACCATAACCTTTTGTTGTTGCTTGTGAGCTGTCTCCAAATGTGACATTTGGGCCTTCTTTTTCAGTGAAATTAGTGAGGAGTTCTTTGTTTTCAGTCATGTGCCTTGAGCATCCACTGTCAAGGTACCATGCTGACTTTTTGTTCATGCTCCTCATCTTTTTGTGGCCCTTAGGTACCTGCAATTAGCAAGCTTTAAGTACCCTTTGAATTTTGGGTCCTGAGAGGTTAGCTGTACCTTTAGGAACCCAAACTTGCCTAATTACCCTGATTGATTCAAGGTGGCTAAGTTGTTTTCCTTTAGCATCAACATACACTGTCTTTCCTTTAAATGCCTTTGGGAAAGTGTGTGTGAAAGTGTTGACTCTGTAAGTTTCAGGAGAGTTGTCAAATCTCCTGAACTTATGAGTTCTTTGTGCTACTTGAGGAAATCTTTGAGGGAAGGCATACTTATGACCATTACCCTTTGGCATGAAGGGTTTTGGTTGTTTCATTTTATTTTGCCTTTGAGGATAGTTGTCCTTAGGTCTATTCAGCTGAGGCTTCCTCAGTAGAGTTGGCCTAAGCTGACCAAACCTTGGATAACTCCTCTGAACATTGTTCAGGAGAGTTGCCCTTCCATTGGGTCTACTCTGCTGACCAACATTCCTCTTGTGTTCAAGGACTTTGGCCTTTTCCTTAGGTTTGGGCCTAGTCTCCTGAAACACTTGAGTGGGCATCTCATTCATTTTGCCCTTCCCTTTGTTCAGTGGCTGAATTATTTCATTTTCAGCTTGGTGTGCCACTGATTTAACAAAGATTTTCTTAGTGTTACTTGTAGAAGCAACACTAAGACAAGGTGAAGATTCAAATGGATCAAAGCCTAATCCACTTCTTTGAGCCATAGGTCTTTGGTAACTTTGAATTTCCTCTATTGCTCTAGAGGATTTGTTCAAAGCAGAAATCTTTAATTTCAGGCTCTCTTCACTTGATTTAAGAATGTCATACTCATGTGAGAGATTTTCAAATTTTTCTTGAAGAATTTTTAGTTCAAAATCCTTTCTCTTCTGAGAAAGCAGTTGATCATCAATCTTCTTCTGTTGGTCAACTATCCTGAGATTTGCTTCCTCAAGTTCTCTCAAGACTTGTTGGTACAGTTTTGTAGATTTGATGTCAACTACTGTCTCAGCAGGTTTTGAAAGCTCAATTGAAAGCCTTTCATTTTCTCTCACACAATTGTCATGAAATTCTTGCAATCTAGTGAAATCTTCCATCAACTTTCCAAAAGAAAGTTTTAGGTTGACTTCACTAGTATTCTGTGATAAAAATGATGGTGAGCTAGAAGTAGAGGATACCCCATCATCCTCTATGGCCATGTTGCACACATCATCATCATCTTCACTGTTTCAGAACAGTCCATCAGAAGAGTTGAAGCTTTCAACACTATCAGATTCTTCACCAGCCATCATAGTTTTTCTGTTGGTGAACTTTCTATCTCTTTTGGCTTGCCTCTCTCTTCTCTCCTTAGAGCTGAGTTCAGGGCAGTCATACTGGAAGTGCTCTTTCTTCTTGCAGTTGTAGCACAGATCCTCCTCATCATCTTTCTTTGGATCATCTTTCCTTCTAGATGAGGATGGTTCAGCTCTGCTGGACTTTCTCCTATATGAGTACTTGTCCTCTGATCTTTTCTCTCCAGGCTTCTTATCCTCAGTCTGTGCTTCAGGAGAGTTGTACCTTCTCCTGAATTTGTTGTCTTGGTAGAATTTCTTGTATCTACCAAACCTTGAGTTGAGTTTGTCAAACCTCCTAGCCATGAGGGTCATTTCTTCCTTCATTTCAGTCTTAGAGACTAACTTAGATGATCTTGGAGTGGACTGCATCTCAGGTTCAGCAGTTTTGGCTTTGAATGCCACTCCTTTGGTTGGTAAGGAAGATTCCTCAGCCGGCTTCCTTCTGTTGAGGTCAAACTCATAAGCTTTGAGTTCAGAGAAGATTTGTTGCATGGGCATGGTGGAGAGATCCTTGGTATTTTGCATCATCATAGCATATACATCCTACTTTTGAGTGAGACTTCTCAAGATCTTCAGTCCAACTTCTCTCTTGGAGTATACCTTGCCCAAGGAGTTGATTTCATTCATCACATCTGTGAATCTACCAACAAACTTGTCAATGGACTCATTAGACTCCATTGTGAATTGTTCAAACTTCTGCACAACCACTTGAAGCTTGTTCTCCTTTATCTTTTCAGTACTCTCACACATTTCTGCAAGGAGTATATAACAAGTGTATGGGGGGGGGGGGAATACACTTGTATGCAATTTCTTTTCAAACTTTGATTAAACCAGTCTTCAGCAAGATTGTCCTGGACAACTCTGCTAATATGATGAACTCTTTATAGATAGCCAAGCTACTAAGTACTATTGAGTACTTAGTTGAATAACTATCTAAGGGAGTTATATGTGCGGAATTAGTGGTTGGCCCTTTAGTTTAAACTCCTTTTAGTTCTGAAATCACGTTAACAAAGTATCCAGTTCAGGGAACTTGTCCAAATCTATTTTGCACAGTTTTGTGAATATGTCTTTGAAAGTTCAGTTTGTGTGCAGTGTTGAATGAATGTTAATGCTTGAAAGTAAATCAACACAAGAGTTATTGTGGTTCAGAGACTCAAGCTCCTACATACACTTTCCCTGATTTAACAGGATAATTCCTTCACTCTTGGAATTAACTTGTTTTATAGTGCCAAGGTGCACTTGATCAACCACACCACTCCTTGGTGCCTTGATCCTTAGGATGTCTAGAGTCCTAGTACCCTTTCTCAACTCAGAACTGAACTGTTCTTCTCTCAACAGTCAGCTCATTCCACTTCTACTACTACAACCTTCTAACTTTCTTACTTGAAAGGTATAAGGATTGAAGTAAGGTTCCAACTAATAAGATATCCTTTACAATGAAGGTCAGTGTATAAGGATATGATATCTCTCTAAGCTTTGTATGGATATACAATGGGGTTCAGCTTAAAATGAAGTGTTTGAAGACTAAGAATGTCTTTTGAGGAATTTGAAAGAACTTGTTAACTTGTAGGATAGTTGGATGTATTGAGGTGCTTCAAATGGTCTTCACACTTCTGTATTTATAGAAAAATTTGAGGATTTGCCCGTTGGAGAGGCAGCCTCAAATGTCTATAAATGTCTTCCTTGAAATCTTCAAACTGGAAGACAGATTCTGATAGTGACATATCCTTAATTTGGGAAATAAACGGTTGTAACCACTTTGTCTTCATTCCGTAGCACTTTTCCCAATGTCTGACTTCAAGATTCACTTGGTCAAACATGGACATCTCTCCTTATCAATGATCCTGAGATAAGGACAACATTCCTTATCACTTGGACAACTCTACTTGTCAACATCAGCATAATTTACTTATCAGAAGTGCTGGCTCTTTAGCTCTTCAGATGACTTGGCTCTTTCTCTTTCCATTTCTTTTTTTATTTGAGCATATATATCTTGGAAGAAATGGATTTGACCTCTTCAGCATAGTTGGCCTTGATCTTCAAAGCTTGTTCTATTTCAATTGTGCTGAGACAATATTGCTGGACTTGACATTTCTTGTAGTAGACTTGATCTTCAAGATCTTTTCCACTTAGTTGATATTCAGATAGGTTGTTCCACTTTGATTGGACTTTGATCCGCATACTTGTCCTTCAGCATACTTGGGGTCAATCCAAAACTGAGCCTTGAGGAGACTAGGATAGATTTAAGCTTATAAGTATGTGTTGCCCCTCAACTAGTGCATCTATAGTTCTAAGAGCTGCCTAACACATCAGCTTCTATACTTGTCTTAGTCTACATGTTTCAACAGTCCTGAAACATGTTCATTCATATTGACTTATCTACTTGGCATGTCTCAAGGGGGTTTTGGTATCATATTCAAAACTCATTTTATTCCCAACACTGTGGTTTTTACCCTCTTGTGAAGGGGGTTTCCACGTAAAAGTTCTTGGTGTTATTGCGTATTTATTTTATGTAGTTAATTTGCATATTTGGTCTGTTGTCTATTGAACTTTTGTGGAAGTGATTGTTGCTTTTGTGCATTCCGCTGCGTAGAGCAACCAACTCTGATTTTGGCTCCTTCCACAACAGTGGTATCAGAGCCTAGGTTAAACTAGACTCGGACCATGGAGGGCATTGGTAGTAGCTCGATGATTAAGTTGACTGTAGAAAATTATTCTATATGGAAGCCCATGATGGAGAATTTGCTTTACTGCAAAGATTTGTATGATCATATTGAAGGAAAATATGTTAAACCCGAAAGTTTGGAAGCCAAGGAATGGGAGAAGCTTAGCAGAAAAACAATTGGTACAATCAGACAGTGGGTAGATATCAGTGTTTTTTACGTTGTGGCTAAGGAGACAGATCCGTGTGATTTGTGGAAAAAGTTACAAGAATTGTATGAGATGAAGAATGCGCAGAACAGGGCCTTTGTTATCAGAAAGTTAGTGAACTTGAAGTACAAAGATGGGAGTTCTGTAGCAGAGCACTTGAATGTTTTTCAAGACTTGGTAAATCAACTTTCTACCATGAATATTGCATTCGGTGATGAGGTGCAGGCTTTATTCTTGTTGAGCTCTCTACCTGATAGCTGGGACACTATGGTGGTGACGCTCAGTAATACAGCTCCGAGTGTAAAATTAACATTGAACATGGTTAAAGAAAGTATGTTCAATGAAGAGACTCGAAGAGAGGAATCTGGGGTTAGTTCTTCGCAAGCGCTTGTCACCGAGAATAGAGGTAGAAGCAAGAGTAGAGGACCTAAAGGTCGTGGTAAATCAGGAGACAACAGGTCTAAGTCCAAGGAAAGATTCAAGTGTTACTATTGTGGTGGATCCAACCACATGAAGAGAAATTGAAGAATTTGGAAGCAAGAGCAAAGGGAAGAGAATCAGAAGAAGTCAGAAGATAAAAATACAGCAGCCATTGTCACTCACTCCGATGATGATCAGACCGTAGTTTGTGTTAGCGATGAATGTCTCCATGTGGAGAATCCCGACGTTGAGTGGATAGAGAGTTGTGCTCCGAATAGAGAGTTGTTTACAAACTAGAAAGCATTGCACATCCTAGCCAAAGAATCTTTGATTCCTACTGCTCAAAGTAAGTCACTCCACCCTTGTGATTATTGTTTATTAGGCAAACAAAATCAAATTTCTTTTCATTCACATTCTAATCGAAAAGATGTTGTATTGGAGTTAATACATTCTGATGTTTGTGGTCCCTTCGAGGTGGAGTCGTTGGGTGGAAATAAATATTTCCTCACTTTCATTGATGATGCTTCAAGGAAGACTTGGGTTTACTTCTTGAAGAGCAAGAGTGAAGTATTTCAGAAATTTCTGTGGTTCCACACTATGGTTGAGAGACAGACAGGAAACGTTACCGAAATGTCTATGAACTGACAATGGTGGCGAGTACACTTCTAGAGAGTTCAAAGGCATATTGTGCTCAGCGTGGGATTAGACATGAAAGAACTATTCTGGGCACTCCTCAACATAATGGTGTGGCAGAGAGGATGAACAAAACCATTATGGAGAAAGTGAGATGTATGCTAAGGATGGCTAAGCTACCCAAGTCATTATTGGGTGAAGCTGTGTTGACTACTTGTTATTTGATCAATCGATCTCCATTAGTTCCTTTGGATTCTGATATTCCAGAGAGAGTATGGAGTGGGAAAAATGCCTCTTATTCCCACTTGAAGGTGTTCGGGTGCAAAGCTTTTGTGCACGTTCCGAAGGAGCAGAGAACCAAGTTAGATAGCAAATATACACCTTGCATATTTGTTGGATATGGAGATGAAGAGTACGGATACAGATTATGGGATCCAGAGAAGAAGACGATTGTGAGGAGTACAGATGTCATCTTCCATGAAAATGAGACGATGGAAGATTTGAAGAAGGGGGAGACCTTCACTCTGATACCTACTGGTGTTGCTGATCTAACACCACATGAGATTCCTACCATTGATGCTGAAAATGGTGGAGAAGAAGTTGAGAATGAAGATGAAGTTGGGATGGAAAATGATGACCCAAGAACTAGGAGATGTTGAGCAGGAGATTCAACGTGCACCACCAGAAAATGAAGAACATGGTGGAAGACCAGTGAGAAATCGAAGGCCAACTACATTGTATCCTAGTTTAGATTGGGCGTTGATTACGGATGAGGGGGAGCCAGAGAACTTTGAGAAGGTATATTCCCTCAAATACAAAGATCAGTGGCTTGAGGCGATGCAAGAAGAGATGGATTCTTTACACAAGAATCATACCTTTGATTTGGCTGAGTTGCCTAAGGGTAAGAGAGTTATGAAGAACAAGTGGGTATCCAATCTAAAGAAAGATGGTGATAAGGTAGTAAGACACAAGGCACGATTGGTCGTCAAAGGATTTACTCAAAAGAAAGGAGTTGACTTTGATGAGATTTTCTCACCAGTGGTGAAGATGAGTTCTATTCGCATTGTGTTGGGATTAGCAGCTAGCTTGAACCTGGAGATTGAGCAGCTTGATGGTCGAACAACATTCTTGCATGGAGAGTTAGTGGAGAACATATACATGAATCAACCACAAGGTTTTGAGGTTAAGGGAAAGGAGCACTTGGTCTGCAAATTGAGGAAGAGCTTGTATGGTTGAAACAAGCTTCACGACAGGGGTACATGAAGTTTGATTCTTTTATGGCTAGCCAAAGTTATAAAAGAACGGAGGCGGATCATTGTGTTTATGTCAAACACTTCCCTGATGGTAACTTCATTATTTTGTTGCTTTATGTTGATGATATGTTGATTGTGGGAAAGGATATTGTGTCAATTAGCAAGTTGAAGGGGGAGCTGTCCACATCCTTTGACATGAAGGATTTAGGTTCAGCAAAAAAAATTTTGGGCATGGAGATTATTCGTGACAGAAAGGCTGGAAGATTGTGATTGTCACAAGAAAAGTACATTGAGAAAGTACTTGAGAGGTTCAACATGAAACATGCTAAGCCCGTGTCCACGTCACTTGCTAACCACTTCAAATTGAGTAAGAAGTCTTGTCCCACGACTCGAGAGCATAGAGAAGAGATGTCAACAATTCCTTATTCCTCTGCAGTTGGTTCTTTGATGTACGCCATGGTGTGTACACGACCGGATATTGCTCAAGCTGTTAGCTTGGTGAGCAGTTTCCAATCCAGGAAAAGATCATTGGGAGGCCGTAAAGTGGATATTCAAATACTTGAGAGGAACTTCAAAATCATGCTTGAGTTTTGGAAGTTCGAAGCCGATTCTCATGGGATACACAGATTCAGACATGGGAGGTGATCTCGATGGGAGGAAAATTAGGAAATCCACTTCAGGCTGCTTTTTTACATTCGCAGGGGGGGCTGTCTCATGGAAATCAAAGTTACAAAAGTGTGTTGCCTTATCCACCACGGAGGCAGAGTACATTGCAGCGAACAAAGCTGTAAAAGAGATGATGTGGATGAAGAGATTTCTCCATGAATTGAGTTTGAAGCAAGAGGAGTACATGGTTTTTTGTGATAGTCAAAGTGCTATTGACTTGAGCAAAAATTACATGTATCATGCTCAAACGAAGCATGTTGATGTGAGGTACCATTGGATTGGAATGGTATTGGAGAAACAACTTATGAAGCTTGAGAAAATTCACACCGATAAAAATCCTGCAGATATGATGACTAAAGTGGTTACTCGTGAGAAACATGATTTGTGCGCCGGATTGGTCGGCATGAGCTTGAGGTAGATGTGACGTATATGGCCAACTATATTGGGAGGGGAAGATTGTTGGGGTTGCCCAATAATAGTTGGGCCAAGAATTAAAGAAGCCCACAAAACATAATAATAATAATAATAATTATGTTTTGGCCCATTTTGGATATGTTTGTTAGAGGGCAGCAGTCGTGCCTTTTGATTCCAGTAGCCAAGAAAAAGAAACAGGGGAGAAAGGGAGAGAAAGAAAAAGAGAGAGAGGGAGAAGAAGGGTTTGTCTTTTAGGGACTCGTGTCTTCACCGTTTTGTCTCAAATTACGAAGGGGAGTTCGTGGTGACGTGCTCTTCACTTTAGTTGGAGTAGATTCTCACAAATCATCTCCAAGAGGTACAAAGAGAAATTGGTGATTTCATTCTCATTGTACTATTTTAGTTTGCTCTCTTCCTATATTTATTGTGTGTTCCAAGAATAGTATTCTTGAGGATAGTTTGGTGTTATTGGTGTTGATTCCTCTATTTGTAATAGAGAAGGAAACTTTGTAATTCCCATTTAATATAGTGGAGTATTTTGCTGGACGGGGTCCCGTGTTTTTTACCCTCTTGTGAAGAGGTTTTCCACGTAAAAATTCTTGGTGTTATTGCGTATTTATTTTCTGTAGTTAATTTGCATATTTGGTCCGTTGTCTATTGAACTTTTGTGGAAGTGATTGTTGCTTTTGTGCATTCCGCTGCGTCAAGCAACCGACTCCGATTTTGGCTCCTTCCACAACATGGATTTGACATTGAATTGAACATCTACAAAAAAAAAAAAAATCATCTCAGTAGTATAGGAATTGAACATTCAAAAAAAAAATCATTTATAGAATATACAACTCCTTTACTATGAATCAACACATGAATTATACAACTCTAACCAAGAGAAAATGGACAAAGTTTGTAACTTCAACTTAAACAAAGAAAATATGGATCTTCTTCTCCATAAACCTAAACAAAGAAAATTTGTAATTAAGAAGAAAAAAAGTGAGCATAGGAAAGAACAAGACGACAGAATGGAAGAAGAAAAAATATTTTGTATTTCGTTTTCTCTTTCTACAATCTAATTTATGTGAATGCACATACCTGATTCAAATATTAGATGATTACACACATCCCTTTGTTACTCTATTTTCATCCAACAGTTGAAGAAGCAACATTTTACAATTCAAACCTAAAAAATATGGTACTCTAAAATGATTCAGTCTTGAATTGAGTTCGATCAAAATCATGATAATAAACCTACAAAAGCAATTGAGAGATGAGAAATCTAATAATCAATATAAATTTCAACCCTTTTAGATATCCCAAAGGTCGGCACAAAAATTCATGAATTTGTAAAGAACAATTTTGAAGAATAGAGGGGAAACGTACCTAGAAATGCAAATACCTTAATCCATCCACTACAACAATATTTATACAATGTAAAATAAAATTCTCTGTCTTATCTACAGATTTAATTTGAAGTGTTGAACAACAAGAAAAACTCCAACAATCACCTCGTTTAAAGCTGCAAATATAATTTCAAGAGGCATGCTATCACTTCTCAGTAAAAGGAAAAAAAAAAGAAGACCATGTTGCTGTCTTTTATCAGGAAAAAAAAAAATTAACTTAATATATACGCTCAACAAATTACCAGATTGCCCTTGGGCCACCGGTGGTAATCAACTCGTCACAGTGCTGCCACGTAGCTCCGTATGACCTGCAAAACACGCCGAAGGGGTCTCCGACGCGGGGATTTCGACGCCCAAGTCAGAAAACCGTTTATTTGGCACTCTCTTTGGTGGATATAGGGATTAGATGGCGAATTGAGGATGGAAAGGCAGTGCACATTCGTAAGGATCGATGGATTTAGCAGTTAAATGGGGGCGACCTTTTTCGTGTATTGCGAGTGCATGTAATGTGGATCGGTTCATCACTAAGGGTTATGTTTGGAACGTACAATAACCTGATTCGAAATGCTTTTCTCCCCTTTGAAGCCGAAGCCATTCTCAAAATTCCACTTTATGGAAAATATCGAAAAGATTAGAGATATTGACCAAAAAATTCGTCCGGAAAATACACAATTGCATTAAGCTATGAAGTTATTAGGGATCATGCAATAAAGGACCGAAACTTCGTGAAACCAGAATCATCAAGTTCCAAGAATAAATCGAAGATGCTTCATTTTATTTGGAACCTTAAAGTTCCCCCTAAAATTCGTATTTTCGGTTGGAAACTCACCAATGACACACTTGCTGCAGAAGGTAATCTTATGAACCATCACATTCCAATTGATCCTTTTTACCTCTATTGCGGCTACCCTTTTGCAGATTCCTTACATGCGCTGTTTTCATGCCCTCTGGCTAAGCAAACATGGAAGCAATTGGATATTTAAGAGACTCTTAAAGTTGCTTTGAGGGGCTCAATTATTGATCTGCTCTTTTTTCTTAAAAATAAAATTGACAAAGAGCAATTTTCTTTGGTGTTAGTCATAGCCTGGGCTATTTGGAAGGAGAGGTGTAGATGGCTTCACTCTGATGAATCTAAGCTGACAAACAATAAAATGAAGAATGTTTTCAAAGTAGATTGGGCCATTTGCTATTGGTATGATTTTGGGAACAATGATCTTCTCCTCCAGTCTCCAAATCACTTTAAGTCTATAAGAATGAAAGGCCAATACATGGATAAGCAAGGATTCGTTTTATATACAGATGCGGCTTTTGATGGAAATGCAACTTTTATGATGTTGGTTATGCACTGATGGATGAGGATCATTCTGTTATTCAACCAGGTGGATGCAGAATCGTTAATCTAGGTACTGTTACTGCTGCTGAATTAAGAGCCATAAAAATTGGTCTTACTAATTGTGTTAATAAGGGCTTTAAGATTAGAGGAATTCGCTCGGATTCACTTATTACTATAAAAGCCCTTACAACCGACCAAACTTTGGATGGTTTTGAGAACTCCATCGTTATTCGTATTAAGAAACTATTGAGGAAAATCCTAGTGTGGGATTGCCAACATATTTCCAGAGTCCAAAATGGAGTTGCTCACGCTCTTGCTCAACATGCCAGGAACACTTCAATACCTTACGATTGGATTGAAGATGATATTCTCCAGTATATTAAGGAGATCTGTTTCTGTAGTTGCTGATCAATTTTTCTCCTGGTATATTTTTTTTCAAAAAAAAATATATATATGTATATATTTCAACATTTTATTGTAGTATTTTGATTTAAATGTATACAATTATTTTCGTATAATTTTGAACCTTGAAACATAGGCACACCGACTTGCTTGGTTTACTAAGATGTTTTCGAATCCTCATATTTGAGTAAAGACTCTGAACATTGTGAAGGACCTATCGAATAGTACTTACATCTATTAAATAAATTGGAGTCTTACTTCTAATTAAACAATAATTTCTTAATTTAATCAACAATATACTAATTAAACAATTAATCAACAATTTCCTAATTTAATCAATAATTTCCTAACTTAAATCAATAATTTATTAAATTATTTAACACTTTCCTAATCAATCAATTTAATCAACACTTTCCTAAGCAATCAATTTTCTAATTACCAAATTATTCATCCAAATAATTAAAACAATACCCCTAATGTTTACTAATCAACAATCATTAATTGAACAATTAACACTAACTAACAATTAACATTAATTCTTACACGAGGATATCCTCATCTGGCATTTTGATAAATTCGAGAAGTATACCGTAAGCTCAGCTTACAAAATGGCGGCGAATATGATTTTTGGCAATGAGAACACTGATGACAGCAGGAGGAGGAAATTATGGAGGCTGCGGATCCCTCCTAAGGCGAAGCACTACTTCTGGACCTGCAACAATTTTCTACCAACCAAGGAGAGGCTACGAAGAAGGGGCATAGATGTGGACACAAATCGTGTGATATGTCCACCCAGTAGCAGTAGCGAGACAACATGACATCTTTTCATGCAATGTGAATTTGCTCTAAGATGCTGGGACTGTTATACCGAGTCAAAGAAGTCAACCTTTGACAAGTCAATCCTAGTCACCAGCTTGCGTGGCGAGGACTAGTCAACCAAGCCGTGCGACGACTAGTCAACAATCTGAAGAAAGTGTAATTAAGTGTGCTCGCCCAAAGATGTTGGCGAGCACATATTTAGCTAGGTTAGAAGAGAAGTGTTAAAGCCTTGGGAGAGAGTATGGAGCGTGGTCGGCACGGCTAGTGCGACCACCATCCCTCAAGACGACCAGGTCCTCCGGTGACCACCGTGGCCCAGCTCCTCGGCAGCTCAGGCGAGGACGACCACCAGAGGCGGTTTAGCATTAAATGCGGCGTCCCATAACCTTTTCGGGCAGAAACGCAGGTCCTATGGTAGTTTGCCACGTGTAAAGGCCGGGCAGCCCCAAAAAACTAGTATATAATTGAAAGTGTGCGGTGTATGAAGTGTTTAAGTTTAAGTAGATTAATGTTGTATAAAATGTTGGGACAAATTGTACAACACTGATTCTAACAGAATATTAGAAATAAAGATACACAACGGAAGACTTGAAACACTAAAAACAAACAAGACACAATGGAAATATTTTTCACATAGATTTTATAAATAAAAATCTATGCGAGCCTTACGGCGAAATCAATACTTATCTTCAAGTATACATGTTGTGTGAAATGTTACAGCAATAACCTTCACAACTGAAACTACAAACGAGGCAGGTGCCCTGTTCTGTAAACGAACTAAGTGTATAAGATTACACACTGTTGAAATGCTAGTCTATCTATGATTACACTCTCGATAGGTAAGAAAAGCACACAGCCATACGGGTGGGATACTTCGTATGATCTAAAATGTATAACTACTGGCCACAATTCCTAACAGGGATGAACACTCGGTCTAGGAGATTGATCGAATAGAATACACTGGATTGTGGAGCCTTCCTTCGGTATTTATAGAGTAGGGTGCGAATTCTAGAGGCTTCCAACATTGAGGTCCTATTTTTTAGGAACTCAACTTCCATGATCTTTTTAGATCCTTCTTGCATGCTCCAGGTCGTTCTAAAAGGTTCCAGGCTGGTCTAGTACATTCTGCAATGTTCTGGAGTCTTCCAGGTTCCAGATCCTCGTAGAAGCTTCTAGATCCTGCCAGAAATGCAACAACATTTAGATCAACATTTAATGTAGCATTTCAGAAAAGACTTAGAAAAAATCTCGGAAGGTCAAATTAAGATGTTGTTGAGAATGTTGATACATTTAAGAGTTAACAACATCTACAATCTCCCCCAATTTGACCTTTCGACTACAACACACCTGATGCACATATATTTCTATACATACTCAATGTTATGTACTTAGTTGAGGTTGACATCATTGCTAAGCACTAGTCAAGACAATATCTGCTGTAATCGTTGGATCAAATCAAATGAAGATCAAGGATAATCTTATAATGATCCGTGCTATAAGATCAAGATAATTTTATCCAAAACAGAACAAGTATAAACAATACACTTATTCACAACATAAGTAACTTTACTACAATCCTAAGTTAAGTTTTGGAACAACAACTTAAGACTTAAGTAAGACACTAACAAAAACAACTAACAAATATCAAAGCAACAACTGAATATAAGACAAAAAACTAAGACTAAACAACCTGCAGTAAGCACATGATAACCTGTAAACAAATTAAGCAAAGGCAGTAAACAAATATCATCAAGTGTAACCATAATTAAGCAAGTTGCAAAACAATAAACAACCTATCATCTAGAAATAAATAACAAGTGTATCAGAATTTCAGAATTCAAACTTAAACATTAATTACAGAGATTGAAACTGAATAAATGACATATATTACTGTGGTAACAGCTGCAGCATCAGATTCCTGCACAGTAGCCATTATGAGATCAGATCTCCCCCTGTCTTGTAGCTTGTAGCTTCTTCCTGTTCATCAGTGGAGATCACCATATAAGGTCTCCATGTCAGCATCATCATCATCTCCTTCATCAACAAAGTAAGTAGATGCAAGGTGTGCAACTACATCAGTCACTGCAGCATCTCCAGCATCAGGTCCATCACCAGCAGCAGCTGGAACTCCTCCATCATCAGTCATCTCTTCAATAATCACATTGGAGTTTGATGGTGGTGGTACTCCCCCTGTTGTAAGTGAAAGCATGTTGGTCCACCTGTCCTTCAGGAACTGGAGCTCATCAATTGTTTCCTACAAGTGTCAAAGCTGAAGTTTGATGAATTCCTGTGAAACACAGACATTACCAGAAATGTTGATACGGATGTTTTCAACATTTGGGGGTGCATTTCTCTGTTGAGGTCTGGAAGGGCCTGGATGTGCAGAAGTAGAGGGTCTGGAAGATCTCTGTGGGCTGTCAGTACCAGGAGCAACTAGGGGCAAATCAATCACTTTGTCCCCAATCAATAAGGCAGGAGCAATAGCAAGCTGTGGCACTCTCCCCCTCAAAACATCAGTCTTCTTAGAAGTGAAGCCATGGTGCTTCAGATAATTCGAAATCAAGACTGGATAGGGCAGATTTCCTTTCCCAGTAGTTTTCCCAGTAAACTTCTTCAAGTGGTGAAAGATAGTATGGCCTAGATTGAACTTCTTAAGTATAAAAATCATATACATAAGAATGGCTTGATCTCTGGTAATTTTAGTGGTGTTGGTAGTGGGGATCCAATTGTAAATAATCAGCTTATACAAAACAGAATGTAAGGAGGTTAAGTGTCTAGCTAGCTTCTTCCTAGTCCACTTAGTCTTTCTACCCCCTGTGATTGCAGTAATCACAACATCCATATCCGGATCATCATCCTCATCAACATTGGGAGTGTGCAGGAACTCATTAATAAGTTCTGGAGTGAATGACACATCTCTCCCCCTAAAATTAACAGTACCATAAGACCTAGAACTTCTCCTACCAGTGCTTTTCTTCATACAAGCATAGAACTCATAGGACCAATTAGTTAGAAAAGCTTCACCAAAAGTAACAGCATTCAACAGATTTCTATCCTCTAAAAATTTAACCATTCCCTTACTATCAAAATCAGGCATATTAATTCTTTTCTCAATCAACAGCTTCCTCTTAGAGTATATTTCTAACCTTTTCTCAACATAGTTAGAGTGATCAGAGATACCTTCACTTTTTTCCTCAGAAGGAAGTTCATCATCAGGATCAGAATCTCCATCATGTTTAGAGGAGCTTTTGGATGAGCTCTTTGCTTCAGCAGATCAGCTATTTGCCTCAGAAGATGAGCTGTCTCCACTTCCACCATCATCAGGTTCTGGTGTGGATTCCTTTGCAGCAGCAAATGACTCAGCATTCTTCTTAAGAGATTCTTGCATATCTCTTAGGCAAACATTGAAATCAGAATTAGAGTCTGATTCAACAGGTTCTTCTTCAGGGATCATCTTGGCCTTCCCTTTCCCTTTAGGATCAGCAACAGTTGTCTTCTCTATTGATTTCTCAGCAGCAACTTTCTTCGATTTCTTAGCAGCTTTAGTTTCTTCTTCAGAATTAGTGAACACTTGAATGGGTTCACCAGCATCAGCTCCAGCTTTCTTCTTCTTTCCCATGGATTCAGAGTAATCCACACGAGTGAACACACGGTACGACCTCCTTCTTTGTACAGGACTTCTCTGTCTTTTCCCTTTCTGCATATTCTTCTTGAAAGGAATAGGTGCAGACTCGTCAGAAGGTGAGAGAGAGGAATTTGTACCAGAATCAGAAGCCTGGGTGTCCTCCATTTCTTCATCCTCAGAATCGGATGCATCAGCATCGTCTCCTTCAACAACGGTTTCGACATTTTCTTCCGTTGAAACAGGAACAGTAGTATTAGAGCTTTTTGTTGCAGCAGCCATTTGAGCAGTTTGTTCGGCCAAATAGCTCGAGATATCCACAGTGATATCTCCGAATGTCATCACGGGTAGATGACCGGTAGTTCGAAGAGTATCAGACACCTCTTCGACAACCCTCGTAAACTGTTCAACGGTCGAATCTTGTTGGATGTGGGTAGTTGGTGGAACAGGAGCGGTTGTTGATGGGTTTGCAGAGACATTGGAGTCGGCATTTGAGGAGCTGGATTGTTGTGAGGCCATTGAAGCAAGAAGTTCGAGAGAGTTTTGGGCAGTTTGTTCGGAAGATTTTGAAGCAAAGTGTGAGTGAGAGTGAGATTGACGGTGGTTTCCAGCCATTTTAGAGGGACGATTGGATTTCCAAGGTAAGCTAAGGGAGTGTATACAACAATTTGGAAATACACGGCCAACAAAACAATTCTGCAAAACTTAGTACTCAACAAAATCAAAAATCACGATTAGCATTAGAATTTAATCTTATGAGTAATATTTATAGAGAGAACTATGTAGTTGGAGGTTAAATAACAAAAACTGATAGAGTATTCTAGAAATTTTCGATAATGCTCCACATAATTAGCCACAATCTAGATCATGGGTAATTAGTGGAGAAAATCCATTTAATTAATTTAATTAAATAATTAAGAAGCTTCCAGAATTTAAAGAATTAATATGTGCATAATCTGAAAAATAAATAAAGACGTGGGTTAGTTTCATTAAATAAAATGAAATAAATCCCAATCAATAATTAAATAATTACAACTAATAAAATTAAATTCGAATCAGACAATGTTGTGCTCAAAACTGTTACAAACACCTCAACACGGTTTTTACATGAATTTTCTTCATTTGTGTTGCACCATAATTTTTCTTTTTGTGTTATAGCATCTAATTTGTATTGATCCATTGTTCCTATAGAGTACATCGTAGTAGCGAACTCCGTGCCCCATACTTACTTAATGGATTACAAATATGTTGATGTTTTTACCAAAATATCACTTTTTGAAAAGAAGGCATCGTAGTAGTGAACTTCGTGCTCCATAGTTACTCAGTGATTTGGTACATCTTTTAGTATGCTAATAACATTCTCATTTTTATGCATTTGAGAGGTGTAAGACATGTTTATTTTTGCACTTCAAGGTTCTTAGTTTCGTAGATATTTTACATAGGAATTATTTAACTAAGTAAGAGATAGATTCAACTTATAAAATTTATACAACCCATGATGTTGTCCCAAATGCTGACGCATTTGTGACAACATCCATCCGAATTTTTTTTCAGATAGTGCTCATGCCAAGAGATTTTCTCAAGATAGAGAATCTCTCATGGTCTAATGCTTTAGTGAAAATGTCAGCATTTTGTTTTTCAGTGGGTACATACTCCAACTTAACAATATTCTTCTCTACTAAATCTCTCATAAAATGGTGTCTTATGCTAATGTGCTTAGTGAGTGAGTGTTGTACAGGATTCTTAGAAATGTTAATGGCACTAGTATTATCACAAAAGATAGTGAGTATACCATTCTCAATACTGTAATCATGGAACATCTTGCTCAGCCACAAGAGTTGTGTACAGCAGTTTCCAGCAGCTATGTACTCAGATTCTGCAGTAGATTGTGAAAAACACACTTCTGTTTCTTGTTGTGCCATGATACAAGATTGTTTCCCATGTAGAAACATCCTCCACTCGTACTCTTTCTATCATCTATATCTCCAGCCCAATCAGCATCACTGTAGCCTATCAAAATGTTGTTGGTGTCCTTAGTATACCAGATTCCAAGGTCACTTGTACCTGCAACATACTTGATAATCCTCTTCACAGCATTCAGGTGAGATTACTTTGGATTAGCTTGGTATCTAGCACACACACACACACTGTACATAATATCTGGTCTACTAGAGGTTAGACATAATAAACTAGATCTGTAAAGTGTTGGATCAACATCTATTCCAGCACTATCTTTGCAAAGTTTCAAAGAAGATCCCATAGGAGTTTTCATTGGTTTTGAATTCTCAAGACCAAATCTTTTAACCAAGTTCTTAGCATACTTACTCTGGGAGAATAAAATACCATCGCTGCATTGTTTGATTTGAAGACCTAGAAAATAATTCAAGTCTCCAACCATACTCATTTCAAATGTTGCAGTCATTGCCTCAATAAATTTACTCAACATTTTATCACAAGTAGAACCAAACACAATGTCATCAACATATATTTGAGCAATTAGTATATCATCTTCAGTGTGCTTAATGAACAAAGTTCTATCTGCCTCTCCTCTAATAAAATCATATTCCAAAAGAAAGTCAGTAAGCCTACCATACCATGCTCTAGGAGTTTGTTTAAGACCATACAAAGCTTTCTTAAGTTTATATACATGATCAGGATACTGTGGATCTTCAAATCCTATAGGTTGTTCAACATATGCTTCTTCATTCAATATGCCATTTAGAAATGCAGCCTTTACATCCATCTGATGAAGTTTAATATCAATAAAACATGCAATTGCTAACAGTAATCTAATAGATTCTATCCTAGCAACAGGTGCAAAAGTTTCATCAAAATCAACTCCTTCAACT
The DNA here is from genome assembly GCA_963675135.1 of Galeopsis tetrahit. Taxonomy (NCBI): domain Eukaryota; kingdom Viridiplantae; phylum Streptophyta; class Magnoliopsida; order Lamiales; family Lamiaceae; genus Galeopsis; species Galeopsis tetrahit. The sequence continues at coordinate 64,136,665 of OY776120.1, read as the reverse complement.
TGGGTGTAACCTTGTGCTACTAACCTAGCTTTGTTCCTAACAATATTACCAGATTCGTCAGTTTTATTCTTGAATATCCACTTTGTTCCAATGACATTAGTATGACTAGGTCTTGGAACAAATGTCCACACTTCATTTCTTTCAAACTGACCAAGTTCTTCATGCATAGCATTAATCCAGTTTTCATCAGTTAAGGCTTCTTTAGCACTCTTAGGTTCAATTTCAGATAAATAGCATTTAGCATTTACAACATTATACATAGAAGACATGCATATTGTTCTTACCACATCTACCTTATTTGATCTTACTCTTCCTCTTGTTTGCACTCCATCTGTAGCATCACATATGATCTGGTCAGAAGGATGACTCTTACCTATTCTTGAAAAATGATTCATTTTGGGAACATACTGATCATTCTGTGAGGTTACAACTAATTGTTCTATAGATGTTGACCCAGATGTGTTAACATTTGGTGCAACATTTTCAGACTTCAGTGTATTCTCAGAATTATCAGTGACCTGTGATACATCTTCTTCATCTTTGTCATCTGTAAGACCTTTATCATCATCAAACACAACATTAACAGGTTCTTGAACAGTGTTAGTTCTAAGGTTATATACTCTATAAGCTTTACTATTTCTAGAATAGCCTAAAAAGAAACCTTTATCACTTTTAGAATCAAACTTATGAAGTTGATCCCTATCATTCAGAATATAACACACACAACTAAATACATGAAAATATTTCACATTAGGTTTTCTGTTGTTCAAAATCTCATAAGGTGTTTGATTTGTGCCAGAACGAATAAAAACCCTATTAATAATATGGCATGCAGTATTCAATGCTTCTCCCCAAAATTTCTTAGCAAGACATTTGGAAGTAAGCATGACTCTTGCCATTTCTTGTAAAGTTCTATTCTTTCTTTCAACAATTCCATTTTGTTGTGGAGTTTTAGGAGATGAATATTCTTGCAAGATACTTTTTTTATCACAAAAATCATTAAACATGCTGTTTTCAAATTTCCTACCATGATCAGTTCTAATACGGCCAACTTTCAAGTTAAACACATTTTTGAACCTCTTATAAAGAATTTTAAATGCAGCAAATGCTTCAGATTTGTCTCTCAAAGACTTTACCCAGGTATATCTAGAAAAATCATCTACCACAACTAAGGAATACCTCTTTCCTCCAATGCTTTCAGTTTCCATAGGACCCATCAAATCCATGTGCAGCAATTCAAAGCATCGATGTGTAGAACAATGTGACAACATTTTGTGCGGCATTCTTACTTGCTTACCTTTTTAGCATGGTCCACATACAGTGGTATTGTGAAACTTCAGTTTTGGAATTCCTTTTACTGCATCTGCTTTGATTAGCTTTTTCATTGCTCTGTAATTTGCATGACCCAATCTTTGATGCTATAAAGTTTTTTCATCATGTTTTGACAAGTTACACATATTTGTTCATATAAGATAGCAATTATCAGTTGACCTAATACCAGTCATGACAAAAACTTCATCTTTATTAAGAACATAACATGAATCTTTATCAAATTTCACATGCAAATTATCATCACAAAGTTGACTAATGCTAATCAGATTTGCAAGTAAGCCATCAACATGCAAGACATTTTTGAGCTTAGGAAAACCTTCAACATTCAAAGTTCCTTTACCAACAATATTTCCTTTAGAACCACCTCCATATGTAACACTACAACTATTCAAGGTCACATAATCAGATATGAAGTCTATACGGCCTGTCATATGTCTAGAACAACCATTATCAAAGTACCATAAATCAGGTAAACATGCTTTTAGGGAGGTATGAACGACATTACAGGTAGCTTTAGGTTTCCATGCAGATTTCAGAAACTGTTTACCAGGATGTGACAGTTTTTCATGCAGCATTTTCAAGGTTTTATTTTCTTCAAACAATTTTATGCAGTAAGGACGAATATGACCAACTTTGAAACAGTAATGACAGAAATACTTCCTTTTAACCTTGTGAGTATCTGATTGTGCAGATGTTTCACCAGATGTTTCACCAGATGTGTCAACATTTGCCTTCACAAATTTCACAGGTTTTCTAAAATTATCAGAAACAGAAGCAGTAGTACCATCATAACCTAAACCATGATTATTAGACTTACCAGTAGCTATAGCATTATTTACCTCAGAAGCACTCTTGGAATATTTCTTGAAACATAAAGTGGAATTTATCAGTTTCTCCTTTAAGTTACAGATTTCCAGATCTCTTTTGGTAAGAATAACTTCTAGCTTGGTGATTGTGTCTTTTAGATCCTCATTCTCTTTATTCAAGGAATTAAGAGTGAGTTTCTGATTGTTCCAATCATCTTATAGCCTTTGGTATTTAGTGTCATCAGTCCTTTTTCCTACATCATCAACTAAACCATTAAAATAGTTCAAATCTGGGTGACTCTGTTCTAATGTTGCTGTAGATGTTGAAGCATCTGTTACAGCATCAGATTCTGTTTCATCCAGATCATCATCTGAGGAATCATTATAATCAATTCTGGTAAAATTAGAATATTCATTCTCATTTAACTCATCAAGATCATCATCAGAATCATCACTCAAGGTAGCACTAAAGTTCGGTTTTTGCTTAAGCCTAGTATTGGCACATTCATTTGCATAATGGCCATAACCAGAACAAGCATTGCATTGAACTGATTTTCGAAATTCAGGATCATACCTTGGTTTACCTTCACTCTTTGATAGTCTTGGTGTGAATTGACCTTTCCTCCTTTCTGGTTGAGGTGTTGATGTGTTGATTTGAATCTTAGGCTGAATGTTTCTAGATTTGTTCACATATTTCTTAAGAAACTTATTAAAATGCTTAGTGAGCAAGGCAATGTTGTTAGGATCCTTGAGGCATTTATCAAGCAATTCTTCATCTGAATCAACTTCAGTAATGATAGGTTGAATCTCAGAATTGTTTGATGTTTCCCCTCTAAAAACCACAACTTTCTTATCAACATTAGTTTCATCAACTTGATTAGTGTTTATCTCATATGTTCTAAGGATACTCACTAATTCATTTTGATTTAACTTATCTGTATCTTTTGCCTCTTCAATAGCACAAATTTTAGCATCAAATCTCTTAGGAACAAATCTTAATATCTTATGAACTACTCTAACATTAGAAATAGGGTCACCAAGAGAATGTGATTCATTGATTATCTCACTTAACCTTTCATTGTAGGCTGAAATTTTTTCATCTTCCTTCATTCGGAGATTCTCAAATTTTGTTCCCAACATTCGAAGCTTAGTCCTTCGAACACTGTTTGAACCCTCATAATGCTCTTGCAACCTGTCCCATGCATCTTTAGAAGTAGAACAGTTAGATATAATTTTAAACATTGAAACATCAACAGAAGTAAAAATAGCATTTAAAGCTTTAGAATTGTAGCTTGCTGTTGTTATTTCATCAGTCGTCCAATCAACTTCTCTCTTGAGTTGAACTTCACCATCTGCATCTGCTGGTCTCTTTGGAGCTTCCCAGCCTGTAAGTACAGTCCTCCAAGCACGTTCATCAATCGACTTGATGTACATACGCATCTTAGGTTTCCAATAAGCATAATTCGAACCATCTAAAACAGGTGGCCTAAGTGCAGTGGATATGTGATGTGTTTCCATTGCTAACAGAACTAAAAACACACTTAAATAAGGATCTAACCTAGTGTCGTCAGGTATCAGCTCTGATACCAACTGAAAGTGTGCGGTGTATGAAGTGTTTAAGTTTAAGTAGATTAATGTTGTACTAAATGTTGGGACAAATTGTACAACACTGATTCTAACAGAATATCAGAAATAAAGATACACAGCGGAAGACTTGAAACACTAAAAACAAACAAGACACAATGGAAATATTTTTCACATAGATTTTATAAATAAAAGTCTATGCGAGCCTTACGGCGAAATCAATACTTATCTTCAAGTATAAATGTTGTGTGAAATGTTACAGCAATAACCTTCACAACTGAAACTACAAACGAGGCAGGTGTCCTGCTCTGTAAACGAACTAAGTGTATAAGATTACACACTGTTGAAATGCTAGTTTATCTATGATTACACTCTCGATAGGTAAGAAAAGCACACAGCGATACGGGTGGGATACTTCGTATGATCTAAAATGTATAACTACTGGCCACAATTTCTAACAGGGATGAACGCTCGGTCTAGGAGATTGATCGAATAAAATACACTGAATTGTGGACCCTTCCTTCGGTATTTATAGAGTAGGGTGCGAATTCTAGAGGCTTCCAACATTGAGGTCCTATTTTTTAGGAACTCAACTTCCATGATCTTTCTAGATCCTTCTTGCATGCTCCAGGTCGTTCTAAAAGGTTCCAGGTTGGTCTAGTACGTTCTGCAATGTTCTGGAGTCTTCCAGGTTCCAAATCCTTGTAGAAGCTTCTAGATCCTGCCAGAAATGCAACAACATTTAGATCAACATTTAATGTAGCATTTCAGAAAAGACTTAGAAAAAATCTCGGAAGGTCAAATTAAGATGTTGTTGAGAATGTTGATACATTTAAGAGTTAACAACATCTACAATAATGCCTAGAAGGCTCATTTGTGAAGAAAAAGGTGACAATTTCCTACAATCCCCCTACCCAAAGCAATAAACACTCCCAAAACTCTAAGCGTTTAACATCTCCAAGAAGCTACTTTCTTGTGTTCTTATTGTTCATGCTATTTCATCATAAATCATCATATTAATCCCTTTAACACGTAATAAACCCCGATCATCATATATGTTTGTTTAGTGCTATCAAAAAGCCCACATCCGAGTCAACTCTACAAAAGCACGTACAACATTTGGCGCTAGAAGGAGGGGTCCTTTTACGTGTTCTTCGTCAAAGTTGCAACCAAATATCGAACGATCGGTTCGTAAACTCCTTATTTCAGGTTTTAATCCGTCGAAAGGTTTTAGAACTTAATCTACGTATTTTCATACATATTTTTGTTATTTTCGTGTTCTTAAATATTTGTAATATTTAGGCATATTTTGGAGTTTGATCTCTTTGTTTCACTGTTTCTATCACTTGTTTGTGGCTATTTTTCACAAATTCGTAGTTTTAGCACGTTCTTCTGCATAAGAACTCGGATCTTGTGTTTTTTATCTTCATAGTCTAGAACAGTCTCATCTTTGTAACTGATCACCAGAAATCACTATCAGAGATGTCTGATCACACTAAACGTGATGGAGTTCCGCCTCCTGGAGGGAACGAACCCCCTCCACCGGCTCCGGCCAATCAAAATGCCAATATAAATCTCAAGGAGATTTTAAACGATCCACAACATCTAAGGGACTTTACTGACTACCTCAACGAGAAGAGGAGAAAAAACAAGGCGATAGAACTCGAGAAAGCCAAGGATCTAGCTTTTGATAAAGCTCGAAAGGCTAAGGGTAATATCGAGGACGAGCACTCATATCACTCGTACTCGGTACGTCCCCGCGACAAAGGCAAGGAGAAAGCCCGCGACCACTCCCACCATAGTCACACGGGAGACTCGCAGAATTCAGTTTTTTTCCGGATGGCCGACAAGGGGGGAAGATATCCTCGCCCGATAAATTTCAATGTTGATGGTCGACCAGACAGGGCCGACCACAGAAAAAACAATCAAGGAGATAGGATCTCCGCCCTCGATCGCGTGGGGGATACGCGAGCACCTGGGAAAAGCTATCACAGTTATCGGCCTGAGAGGTCACTCCATCACTCGCTCGAGCGATCACACCGAAATCGATCTGATCGGCCGGTCGCATCACACCAAGGCCAGCGTGACGAACACGTTATGCCTCTACCTCAAACTACCGAGGAGGGACAGATTGCACAGTTCGTTGAAATACAGAAGTATTTGAAGCTTGAGGTTCAAAATTTGCGAGCAGAGGTGGCCGCATCAAAGCGAGGAAATATTCCGGCGATCACTCTGCCCATCTCGCCCCTGAACATCATGGTCCTCACCGCCCCCATTCTGAGAAAGATCCAGATGCCGACAATGGCGGCGTACGATGGCACGTCCGACCCTAGGGTGCACTTGTCAAAGTACTCCAATTATATGGCCTCAATCGGGGCAACAGAGGCCACACAGTGCATAAACTTCTCCTTGACTTTAGGAGACCGGGCCCATCGTTGGTACAAAACGTTGGGAGCCGGATTAATAAGCTCCTTCATCGAGCTGGGGTAACAATTTCTGACCTATTACAGGTCCATTGCTGCTCGCCCAGCATCCAAGCAGCGTTTGGCGAACGTTCGCCAAAGCCCAACCGAGTCAGCGAAAGACTTTATCGAGCGCTTCGATAGGTTGGTAATTGATGGGGGAGGCTGTGAATGATGAAACCAAGCTGATCTCAGCCGTTTCGGGCCTAAGAATAGGTTCCAAGCTCTGGAAATATATGCACACACTCTTCCCGGAATCTTATGCAGATTTCCGGAACAGGGCAGGCAACATCATTCAGATGAAGGAAATTCGGGACACTGCCAAGGCTAACGAGCAGCCTGAGGCAATAAAAAAGGTGTGGCCAAAAAGAGTTTTACAACTGGGGAGCCCTCTCAACCAAAAAGGGTGGTAAATCAAGGCAATAGTGCTCGTCCATCCAACTTTAGAGCTTTTGAAGAAGCACCAGAGATCACTCAGTTCAAGGAGACCCTCAAAATTGACCCGAGGTTCATCCTCGATGCACTCAAAGGAAGGAACTTGCTACCCCCGGCGAAGCCGATGCACACAAACGAGAACAACTTGGATGGAAACAAATTTTGCAACTATCATAATTACATCGGCCATCACACCAATGGGTGCCGAGATCTGATGAAAAATCTGTACAAGCTATACGTGGATGGCAAACTCACCGAGTTTATAAAGCCCAGAGGTGGGAATGACGACCACCGCGGGAAGAAGCGCCGCGATGAGGACAAGGGCGACCAGGATCTGCGCCAACAGATCAATCGCCAAAAGCTACTCCCCCCAATTTATGATCGTCGACATGCCGTCGTCATACAATGCTTTTCTCGGCCGACCTTTCTTCGACGAGTTCAAGGCGGCCGCCTCTACTTACTACTATTGTATTAAGTTTCCGAGCCCGACGGGAGTTATAACCGTCAAGGGTGATCAGGTGCGGGCGAGGGAGTGTCTCGTCCATTTTGCGAAGCGCCATTCTAAAGAAGCTCCCATGGTTGGAAAGTATATCGTGTGTCCTAACAAAGAAACAAACTTGAACTACTTGGAGGGATTTCCCAACAAATATCGAAAAATAGAAATTGGGGAGTCAAGTCAAATTCATGACGACCACCAAGTGGAGGTGGACGAGCACACCCCAATGGAGATCGACGAGCACGATCAGTTTGACGATCAGACACCTCCTGAGGTGGTCGACGACCAGGTTCCATATTTGGAACCTAGGCTAGGTTTTGAGCCAGAATACGGAATTGAGGATCCTCGTTGGAAAGAACCCAAAGAACGGGCAACTCCAGCGGAGGACCTTGAAACCATTCACCTAAATGATGCTAGTCCAGAACTTGAAGTATTCGTAGGGTCAAATTTGCAAGAACAATTGAGGGCAGAAATGATCGCTTTTTTGAAAGAAAACGTTGGAGCATTCGCATGGTCGCACGAAGACATGGTGGGCATCGACATGGATCATGCCTGTCATAGATTAAACATTGATCCGACAAAAAGACCCATCACTTAAAAACGAAGAAAGTTTGGGCCTGATAAGTATGCGGCTATGGCGGTCGAAGTAAAAAAGTTGATCGACAACAAGTTAATTGAGAAAGCTGGAACTAATCCCGAGTGGTTGGAAAATCCAGTGCTCGTCCGGAAGGCGACCGGGTCGTGGCGATTGTGTATAGACTACACATATCTGAACGATGCCTGTCCTAAAGATCATTTCCCAATGCCACACATCGATCATCTGGTAGATAATACAGCGGGACACGAAATGCTTACATTTATGGATGCTTTCGTGGGATACCATCAGATTGCGATGCATCCCGACGACCAGAGACATACAGTTTTCATGACAGCGACCGACATGTACAACTGAAAGAGAATGCCTTTCGGTTTGAAAAACGCGGGGGCAACGTACCAAAGACTGGTAAACAAAATGTTCGAGAAACTCCGGTGAGATGGTGGAGGTCTATATCGACGACATCGTCGTCAAAAGTTTACGGAAAGAAGATCACCTACACCACCTCGCCATGACGTTTGATATCTTGAAAGATTATAACATGAAGTTAAATCCGAAGAAATGCAGATTTGGAGTTGGCTCAGGAAAGTTTCTGGGGCACTTAGTTAGCTAGAGGGGCATCGAGGCGAATCCAAGCAAAATTCAAACAGTCATCGACATGCAAAGCCCAAGGAATGTAAAAGAAGTACAACGGTTGACAAGATGCCTAGCATCGCTGAACAGATTCATTGCACGAACGGGCGATCGTTGCAAACCTTTTTTCGACGAGTTGAAAAAGGGAAGGTTCGAATGGACCGATGAGTGCGAGAAAGCTTTCGAGAAGCTAAAAGAATATCTATCGGATCCGAAGGTCCTATCTAAGCCAGTCCCGGGCGAAATTTTATACTTGTACCTGGTGGCCACTGACTGTGCGATCAGTTCAGTGCTCGTCCGAGCTGAAGGGAGCACTCATCTGTCAATATACTACGTAAGTCAGTGATTGAGAGATGCCGAGTTGAGATACACTCCAATGGAAAAATTGGCCTATGCTTTGGTCATGAGCGTGAGAAAGTTGCGGCAATACATGTTCGACCACGAGGTGGTCGTTCTTACGACCTTTCCTTTGCGACGAGCACTACATCGGCCGGATACCACTGGAAGACTTTTGAAGTGGTCGGTAGAAATCGGCCAATTCGGGCTCACCTATGCACCTAGAACGACGATCAAGGGGCAAGTGTTGGCAGAATTCATAGTGGAGCTCACTTTCCCAAATGATTTAGACAAGGAAATTGAACTTCCTTGGTCTCTGTTTGTCGACGGCTCGTCGACGAGCACCAAAGCAGGGGCAGGGATCGTCCTCACCAGCCTGTCCGAACAAACTTTAGCTTCGGCAATCGAGTTCGCGTATCAGGCGACCAACAACGAGGCAGAGTACGAGGCTCTGGTCACTGGGATCAAGATGGCAATAGCCGTGGGCGCCAGAAAACTGAAAAAAAATTCTGACTCTCAGCTGGTGGTATGTCAAATTACAAGCAAGTACGAGGCTCGCGGCGACCAGATGTTGAAGTATCAAAACTTGGTGAAAGGATTGCTCGAGCAATTTGATCAAATCCACATCGAACAAATCCATAGGGAGGAGAATACGCAATCAGACGCTTTAGCTCGACTGGCCACTTCAGAGGGGGAGGCAATATTTTCAGAAGCGACGATCACTAAGCTTTCTTTCCCGTCAGTAACTAGAAGTTAAATTTTGCAGGTTGAAGCGACCAGCGACGAGGACTGGATGACGCCGATCACGAAGTATATCAAGACCGGCGAGCTCCCGACAGACAAAGTAAAGGCGACCAGACTACAACTCAGGTCGACCAGATACACCGTTTTTGGCGACCAACTGTACAAACGAGGGTTTTCAATGCCTTTGTTAAAATACCTCGGTGAAGACCAAGCAAAGATTGTCATGTATGAAATCCACGATGGAGTATGTGGAAATCACACAGGGTGGCAAGCACTCGCTTTGAAGATTATAAGACAAGGTTACTTTTGGCCTACCCTGAAGAAGGACGCAATCCACCACGCGCAGACGTGCAAGAGATGTCAAGCCTTCGCTCTCGCCATACACTCACCACCAGACGAGCTCACCTCGGTGTATAGTTCTTGGCCTTTCGCGAAGTGGGGGAACGACATCATTGGACCTTTCCCACTAGTTGCGGGGGGAGTAAAGTTCGTCGCTGTAGCAGTCGACTACTTCACCAAATGGACGGAGGCAAAGGCGCTGAAGACCATCACATCAGCCCAAATGACAAACTTCATTTGGAAAAATATAATTTGCAGGTTTGGCCTACCATGAGCTATCGTGACGGACAGCGGACGACATTTCAACAGTCAAGACATGCTGGAGTTCTGCTCAAAATGGAACATCAAGAAGCTATTCTCAACGCCCTATCATCCACAATCAAATGGTCAAGTAGAGGCCATAAATAAAATAATCAAGCACACACTGAAGGGAAAGCTGGAAGGATTGAAGGGCAAGTGGGCCGACGAGCTGCACATGGTGTTATGGGCATATCGGACGACCACGAGAAATTCTACAGGTGAAACTCCGTTCGCGCTCGCGTTCGGAACAGAGGCTGTCATACCAGCAGAAGGACAGGTCACCACCTTCCGAGTGGCAAATTATGAAGAGCAGTTGAACAACGACGCACAGCTCGCCGACTTGGACTTCCTTGAAGAGCGAAGACTCACAGCGGACGAGAAGAATGTGGTCTACAAACAAAGGTCAGAACGCTACTACAACACCAAAGTACGTACTCGACAATTTACTATTGACCAACTCGTACTTCGACGGGCGACGGAGCAGTCCATAGGCATACTTGGCCCGACTTGGGAGGGCCCGTACCGTATAACGCGCACGCTTTCAAACGGATCGTACGAGCTAGAAGATCTCGACGGCAAGCCGAGCAAGTACCCGTGGAACGCGATCAAGCTCAAGAAATATTATCAATAAGTATTCAATTTCGTACATTTGTATAGTTTGTATCTAGTTTCATTTCAATGCAGGCCAGTTTCTAAAGTTTCATCAAGTGTTAGACAAATTCTAAAGTTTTTTAGATAAGGCTCTGCGTAGCCAACTAGAAACGAGTTCAATCGACGAATGGTTAACTCTAAACACATACGGACGTAAACCAACGAAGGGTAGAGGTTCGGAAACGAGTTCAACCGTCGAATGGTTAACTCTAAAAGACAAGTACTCGTTCTCAAAGATACTTGTAAAATAGTGATGAAGACAATCACTATTTAAAAACAAACGAGTTCAACCGTCGAATGGTTAACTCTAAAAGACAAGTACGCATTCTCAAAGATACTTGCAAAATAGTGACGAAGACAATCACTATTTAAAAACAAACGAGTTCAACCGTCGAATGGTTAACTCTAAAAGACAAGTACGCATTCTCAAAGATACTTGCAAAATAGTGACGAAGACGATCACTATTTAAAAATAAACGAGTTCAACCGTCGAATGGTTAACTCTAAAAAAGACAAGTACTCGTTCTTAAAGATACTTGCAAATCAGTGACGACGACGATCACTATAAAACATAAACGAGCACAAACCAATGAAATGTTTAACTCCACAAGTAATAACATAAATTGAAAGTGACAAAGACGACCACTACAAAACGAACACATCATAAGCAAAAAAGTTCATTCATATTAAAAAAGACTTACAGGCTGAGATTACAAAAGAGGCCTCTAAGGCCAAACACTACAAAAAGGCCCTAGTGGCCAAGCAGTTACAAAGTAGGGAGAGAGTGGTCGCCGAGCAGATTCAAGGTTGGTCTCCAACTTCTGCAGCCTCTTCTCCGACCGGAGCATCTTGCTCGCTAGTATCGACCACCTCGATAGGAGCACTCTGCTCGCCCCTTTGGACCGGTGGGAGTTCAGGCGGACTCTCAAAATAAACTTTCATCGCCAAGAGGTGAGGAAACATGAAACCCATGTTCACCAGGTCGAGCAGAGGGAGGGTAGAGCCTTCTGCAGGTTCTTCTTCAATGAGAAGATTGTCGATAAAACCGCCAAACGGGGTCACGTCCACCTCCGGATGATTTTCTTTGAAGTGTCGAATGAGCTCGGGAGCAGTAAGAGCTACCGCGTAAGCAGCCCCAAATTCAGCGAGGATAGCTTTATCATCCCGCTCTTTCTTCATGACGACCAATTCTCGCCGAAGAGAGGCTAAATCATCCTCAGCAGATGTGAGACGAGATTGCAGAGTGGTCGCCTCTTCGCGAGCAGCAACAAGCTCACTGGACATCGCTCTCTTCTCGTCCTCGGCAACTTTGAGGCGAGCACGGAGATCTTCGATCATTTGAAGATCCTCTTGATCTTTCTTCCGAATAGCTGCAAGTTGGGCCTCGGAGTCTGCCACCTTTTTCTCAAGACCAGTGTTAGCCTGGGTCAGCCGGGCGATCGCCACATCCTTCTCTTCGTTGCCTTTCCGAAGATCGTGGATTTGAAAGGAAAGTTGCTCGGCCGCGTAAGATAGGCGACTAGCGCCGACGGCCATCAGTCTCGCGTTCTCGGCAGAATTTTGAACGTCGACCTCCTCGATGTATTTATTAGTTAGCGAACGGGGCAAATTCTTCATTGCCCAGATCGCGACCTGGTCCAGCACATCGTCGTCGGTCGGGTCCCGCGACCGGTAGTAATTGAGGAGATCTTCATTGAAGGGATCGGGACACGGGTGCTCGGCAATCCTGATAAAGATCAAAAGACAATCAGAAAAGGATACTTCTAGAAATGTTCAAAGGCATTTGTTGAAAGCTTACTTGGCAACCCGAGCGGCATTCCAGCCGAGTAATGTGATGTCCTCGGGGGCCCTCTGCTCGGCCGACGAGCTCGTAACGACCTCCTCGCGGGGATGGCCTTTTGGGGGGTAGCGAATTCCCCCTCGCGGGGATCTCTTCAGAGATATTCTCTGCTCGGCAGCAGGAGGGCGATGACCCCCTCGGGCAGTTTTAGCAGTTTTCCTGGGGGGAACCTCCGTGGTCTCCGCACGATCCTTCCTTTTGTTGGTGCCTTCGACGATGTCGCGCTCGTGACTGACCATCGCAGCACGCAGTGTTCGGTTCACCATCACTTGTTCAAGCTCGACGGTCGGAGGAAGATAGTTGATGACTTTCGCAGGAACCACTACTAAAAACGAAGAGTCAGTTTTCTGAAAGGAAGAGATTCCCTAAAGACTTAGAAATATTTTGATACCTGGAGGAAACTCTCCAGTGATGTGGTGAGGAGGTACTCGAAGACCTGCTCGCTCCCTTATACACTCGCGGTTCAAAAAGCGACAAGATCTCTGCAAATAGCGACGACGAGCGACGCAGCAGATGTGATATTGGAACAAGGGTGATAGACGGTGTTCGGCGGTCTTCGCGCGAACAGTTTCACCTACAAAAGCGAGGAGTTATTCAGTATAGACAAGAACGAGCACAAACTAAAAGACTTACCACGAATTCTTCGATAGTTGGTGGCAATGGGAATGCGATAAGAGGATCCATCAGGCCTCACAGCACTCTTCCAGTCCCCGGCAACCCACCACCAGTTGGTTTTCCAATCTCGGATCTTGTTGGGAACCCCTTCAACCAACTTGAAGCGGTCGCGACCTTTCACGTAGTACCAGCCTTTACCCACCTTCTTTCCGGCCTCGGCCGCCTGAAGGAGATAGTTGATCTCTTGCGGACTGAGACAGGTATGCCGACAACCGTTCTCGACGGCCTCCAGGCCGAACATTGTGAGGAGTTCGATTAGGTTTGACCATCCGTTCGGTAATATTTGAGAAGGTGCCACCCCAAGAAAATGCAAAAAGTTAGTAATACCGGGGTGCAGTGGGAACCTCAGCCCGGCCTCCATCATGCCGAAGTTCACGGTGACCATCCCTTCAGGAGGCTGGTCGACCCTCTCGTCTTCTCGTGGAACGAAGAAGCAAACGTCCTGAGGCAGTTGATATTTTTTACGAGAATTTGCTAGTTGGGCCGAGGAGACGGTGCTCGCATATTCACTGGTTGCATACTCTGATTCGTATGCTTCTCGGTATGTGCGAGGAATCTCTCTAGGCGGATACTCGCGGGTATATTGATAGTATGTCTCCCTCGAGAGCTCGTCCCCATCCAGTTCTTCCTGCCCGCTCAGTATATCTTCGATGCTCGTCGCGTAGCGAGCAATCTCTTCATACTCCTCGCGGAGAGTGTTCGTCAATGTATTTTCAACTCGGGCCAGGTCAATCTGCTTGCCCGTTTCCACATCCAAGACTGGGTCGCCCAGATCTGAGTCGACCTCCTCGACATCTTCCTCGGCATCGTTGCCGGCATCTTCCCTTGCAGACTCATCAGTCTCATTGGCAACCGCCGCGCCGACCACCTCTAGCATTTCGTCCCAACTGTCGGTCGGAAGGTTGGGGATTCCTACGCTAAGGGGGTTGGGCGAGTGAACGCCAGAACCCGAGGAAACCGTCCTCTCTACTAGGTCCCGACAAGGACTCTCGCCGGAACATCCAGCACCACCATCCAACGACGGCGAGCCACCACCAAACTCCATTTTTTCTATAGAAATGGGGAAAAAGAAAGTTCTAGAGAAGAAATGTGAGTTATTTACCTTTTTACCTATCGAAAACCACTCAAAGTAGCCGGAAAAGCTCGAAGGACTTGCTTGGAAGAAGGCTCGAGAAGGAGTTTGTAAATCGCAAAGAGTGGAAAGTGATTTCAAGAGAAGTGAGGTCGTATTTATAGGCAAAACTATTCGGGGACCAATGTGCAAAAAATGGGGTAAATTTTGCAAATTTCCAAAAATTCTAGGGTCATCCCCGAAATCGAGGCGGGAAAGTGGGCATCACACGCGACCTTTGAGGTCGGCACGCGCCCACGCGCCAAATTCAAATTTGCAGGCGCTGATCACGCGCCTGACACATGTCATATCCTTTCATCATCAAAACGCCTCGGAGAGCGTGCTCGGTGCGAGAAACGAGGCGACCGCCTCTAATTTTCGTCATCAAGATTCTAATTTGATTTGTTTGTCGAAGACAAGTCCGAAGTCCAAGAGGACGATCACACTGCTCGCCTTACTATTCAACGAACACGAAGAAAGGCGACCAGGGGGCAAATGTTATACCCAGTCAAAGAAGTCAACCTTTGACAAGTCAACCAGCTTGCGTGGCGAGGACTAGTCAACAAAGTCGTGCGACGACTAGTCAACAATCTGAAGAAAGTGTAATTAAGTGTGCTCGCCCAAAGATGTTGGCGAGCACATGTTTAGCTAGGTTAGAAGAGAAGGGTTAAAGCCTTGGGAGAGAGTATAGAGCGTGGTCGACACGGCTAGTGGACCACTATCCCTGAAGACGACCAGGTCCTCCGATGACCACCGTGGCCCAACTCCTCGGTAGCTCGGGCGAGGACGACCACCAGAGGCGGTTTAGCATTAAATGCGGCGTCCCATCACCTTTTCGGGCAGAAACGCAGGTCCTGTGGTAGTTTGCCACGTGTAAAGGCCGGGCAGCCCCAAAAAACTAGTATATAATGCCTAGAAGGCTCATTTGTGAAGAAAAAGGTGACAATTTCCTACAATCACCCCTACCCAAAGCAATAAACACTCCCAAATCTCTAAGCTTTTAGCTTCTCCAAGAAGCTACTTTCTTGTGTTCTTATTGTTCATGCTATTTCATCATAAATCATCATATTGATCCCTTTTAACACGTAATAAACCCCGATCATCATATATGTTTGTTTAGTGCTATCAAAAATCCCACATCCGAGTTAACTCTACAAAAGCACGTACAACAGGGACATTAGTGGCTTTAGAGGAAAAGTGGAGGAAACAGTTGTTGAGGTCGACGCCCTCGCTGAACTGTTCATGGCTATGATAGGGAAGCTCACAAATGAGGAAGGAGGGAGATTTGTTATGCTGTGTTGGCGAATATGGCGTAAAAGAAACTTGGTCTACTGGGAAGGGAAGGCATTGATACCAGCTGCTGCATTGCTCGACGCTGCAAGAGCATAGTACGAGTGGATTGCAGCTCGTCGCCCGGTGACGCAGAAGCAGGGACAACCGTTGTGCTCAAAGTGATTGTGGCACAGACCGAATGAGGGCTTCTTCAAAATAATTAAACGTGGATGGGGCTCTTTTCGCGGAGTCGGCAGGGGTAGGCATGGTGGTTAGTGATGACAGCGGGAGTTTCGTAGTGGCAAAAACAATGACCTTCCCGGGATGCTTGCGCCCAAAGGAGGTGGAGATCATTGGCATCCATGAGGCATTATCTTGGCTGGAGGAGTTGGGGTTCGAAAAGGTGAAGTTGAAATCGGATGCTAAGGTAGTAGTGGATGCTATCAATAAAGGAGATGAAGGAATTTTGAATTTCGACGACTATGTACGCGCTTGTGATACAATTAAGCGTAGCTTTATTTATTGTTCCATTTGTTTTGTTCCGCGAAGTGCTAATGAGATAGCTAGCACACACTTTTGCTAGGGTTTCTAAGCATTATTCTAGCTCTTATTCTTAGTTCGAGTCTCCAAGCTATGTGGAAGACCTTCTCGATAATTTATGTACTACCTGCGAATAAATGAACACTTCTTGCGTTAAAAAAAAAAAATCAAATTCCAAACAATACCGTACCCTAATATTTACTAATCAACAATCATTAATTAAAATATTAACACTAACTAACAATTAACATTATTTCTTAAATAAAATAATCTATAATAATTAACAAATAACATGAACTAACTACATCAACTACATGCAATTATATTTTAAATTATAAATAGCATGCATGTGATTCTATATTATAACTAATTAATATGCAATTTATATTACATTGCATTGATTAAAATTAAGATAACTAACAAATTAAGAAAATGTATCGTATACATTTTCAAAATAGATGATCGGAGATGATGCTCGAAATGCCCGTAAATCGACTCGCCTAAATTCTTTGGGTTCGTAAGCATGAGACGAAAGGAGACGAAATGATTTTTTTCTTTCTTTCTACCGAACGAATGGCACTACTGCCAAATATATAACCACAAATTTGTGATTAACGATGGAAATATTCGTCAATAATCACGAATATTAAAGACCGACTTTAATTTTTGTGGCTACCGAGGGGGCGGTTTGACCCGTGTTGATTTGGACCGTCGGTAGTTAAATTTCGAATATCGACCAACGGTTTCTGGCTGAAAACGACACCGTTTGAGGATCGTGTTCACCGACAGATCACAAAATCCATTCGTAAACGGTTGACTTTTTTCAAATGTAGTAATTCGTCGGTAATCCGTCGGTAACCCCGACGGATTCGGATTTTTTCAAATTTTTGTCGGTATATCACAATTTTTTTGTATTGTATGTATCACTACAAAAAACAGTCAATTTAAAGAGGGCAAAGGCGAGGGATTCACCCTCTTTAAATGGAATGGCGACAGCATAGGCGATGGGGACTCCCTGTCGCCAAAGTGCTCCTCGCTAATTTATTGGCGAGAGCACTGTCGCCAATTAAAGAGGGCGCGTCCCCACTCGCGAATTAAAGAGGGTGCGCCCCCTCGCCAATTAAAGAGGGGGGCCCACTCACGTATTAAAAAGGGCCTCCACCCTCGCCAATTTCATTAATTTAAAAAATTGTGAATTCTGGGTTTTGAACCCCCAACTTCCACCCAACTAGCCAATTTAATGGCATTATCTCTCTCTCAAACACGCGCGAGAATCGAACCCGGGACCTCCGGAACGGGAAGAGTTTATGCGCTCCTTGTGTGCCGTTTAGGCTAGGAGCTTTAGTCGTTATGTTTTGAATGCAATTAATATATATATATATATATATATATATATATTATAATTTCAGTTTTTTCTTCTTTCCTTCAAAGTAACTTGTTTATCTTTAAATTTTCAAAACACGTCTAATATATTTATTTTTAAATGTGAAATTATAATATTATGTGTTACAAATAATTAATTATGTTTATTTTATTTTCCAATTATAAAATTAAAGTTACTTGTTTATTTTTAAATTATCAAAACATATTTAATATATTTATTTTTAAATGGAAAATTATAAAATTATGTGTTACAAATAATTAGTTGTGTTTAATTTTGTTCTCCAATTACATTTTTTTAATTCATGATTATTCAATAATTATGTTTAATTAATTTTCTTCATAAATATATATATATATATATATATATATTTCAAATTTGTAATTAAATCATTGTTGTTAGTAAAAAATATTTGAATATATATACCTTCAATATAATTAAAATTAAAAATTTAACATTAAAAATAAATATCAAGTATCATTAATAATTAAAACTTAAAAATAAATACACCATTAAAATTGAAAGTAAAAGATAAATATTTAAAATTTGGAAACTAAAGAAACCTGTCACTTTAAAAAATATTAAAACAATAGTTTATAATTATTATAATTGTACAAAAATAACTCAGCTGAATTTTTAACTTATAACAATTATAAAATTTATAGATATAAACACCTTATTAATCTGATCCAATTTTAATTCATGATTATTCAATAATTATGTTTAATTAATTTGTTTCCCACATGTATATAATTAACAATATTTAACTATTTAATCAATCAAATAATAATAATTAACTATTAACCTAATTAATTAATCATATCTAACAATTACAGTAATATATATTAATTACAGTAAATAATATATAACCATAATTAGTATATATACTCCCCGGCATTAATTCCGCCCTCGCCAACTTCCAAAAAACCAATCCCTCGCCACCTGGGTTTCTTCATTTCCCGAGGGGTATTAATTTCCCTCGCCAATTTGCGAGGGATTTTGGTACCCTCGCCAACGCGCTCGTAAATTGGCGAGGGCACTTTTTTCCACTCGCTAATTCGCGAGTGTGATTCAATCCCTCGCCAATTCCCTCTTTATTTGTGTCCCTCTTTAAATCCCTCGCCAAATAGCAAGGGTTTAATTCCCCTCTTTAACTCCCCTCTTTATTTCAGCAAAATTTTGTAGTGTATGATTGATATATAAAATAAAAAAATCTATTTAAATTTTTTTCTCAAATTGAAAATCAGATAAAAATAATAATCAACTCCATTAAGAAAATGTTTATTTTAAATAAATACTACGTAAAAATAAACCTAATTATTTTAAGAAAGAATACGAAATAAATAGAGAAAATAAACAATGAATATATATTTTAAATAAAATAATTATTTAAAGCTTTTAAATGTTAGTGAGTCGTTTATCCCAATGATTTGCTTTTTTCTAAATTTAAGAAAATAATGTGAAATTAATATAATTTGAGTGTTTTTAATGGATCATCAATTACGAATTCCGGTTGATAATGTCATAATCCGGTTTCAAAAATTAAAATTAATAAGTCATTGAATTTAGTTGGAACTTGTAATTTTAATTTTCTTTAACTACAAAAAAATACATCGATTAGAGATCGATTTTGAGACTGTAACTCAACACACGTTAGAGACTGATTTGAGACCGATTTATGGAGGTCCTTATTTCATCCGTACCTAATATTTAGAAACTGAATTTATGACACAGTCTCAAATTAGGGACCGATTTTTGGTCAGTCTCTAAATTAGGGACCTGGCAATTTAATCTTAAAAATGGTCCCTAAACGTGAGTCGGCCCGAACTATTTGCGGGCCCTAATCGGGCTCTATTTGAGACTGATTGATGTCGGTCTCAAAATTTTGGTCTCTAATCAAAGCATTTTTTGTAGTGTTTGAAATGTATGCAATATCTTATTTATTTAGTTTTATGCACTTTAATATTATTTACAAATATTTGTATATTATTTATCGATCGTACCTTTAGTTTTAATTAATACCTTGGATCCATCATTGTTCCACGAGTTTGCAAAAACAAAAAATTGGTATCGGTTTGTAAGGGAGAAGGAAGAATATATATATATATACCAAAAGTTTCAGTTTAAAATTTTAAAGGGATGGGAGGTAAACTCAACAACAAAGTTTATACGAGTGTTTTCAATGCATACTTCAAATACCCCGAGGGTAAATAACCATGGTCTGTTCTTCATGTTTTGACTCGTTTTAGTTTTACTCTCGTCTCAACTATCTCTTTATACTTCAATATTATATTGTAGCAATTTGATTTAAATGTATATAATTATTCTCATATGATCATGATTTTAAACCTTGAAATATAGACATATGCACCGATTTAATTGTTAGGATATTTTCGAATCCTCATATTTGGATAAAGACTTCGAAACTTCGAACATTGTGGAGGGTGGAAATTTTTTTTTTAGTCCTATAAGTTTGAGAAATTTCAAAATAAATTCTTTAAGTTTCAGTCATTTACGTTTCAATTTTAATCTTTTTTTACATCAATTTTAATCCTTTATGTTTTGAAGGAATTATAATTGGTAAACTTGATGTCACATGTATTAAAAAATGCCACATCATCATGCCACATCACTATCTCTCCACTATATATATTAAGAAAAGAAAAGTACTATCTCTCCACTATATATATTAAGAAAAGAAAAGTACAGTTAATAACACCCCAAAATATTATATACAAACCACATAATTTTAGATATAAAAATAGATGTATATAAAATGACTAAATAACCCTTATATAAATAAAGAGTAAAATAATTTAAAAAATAACTTGAAAAAATCTGAAAAAAAAAAACTAACTAAATCTTTAAAAATAATTAATTTACATAATTAATTAATTTTTAAAAAAAAATCTTAGAAAATTAAATAGAATCTGAAATTAAAATTTTAAATAAAAAATATTGAAAAAAATCAATAAAACGTTAAACAAAATCAATAAAAAAGTAAGATTTTTTTATAATTTTCTTAATATTTATTTTTGATTGAGTTAATATTTCTTTCATTTTTTATTTTATTTAGTTTTTTTAGAAATTGAATCATTAGTTGGTATTTTTAATTTAAATATTTTATAAATTTTATTTATTTAATATTTTTAAATTTTATTTGGATTTAATTATTTTTTTCATTCAAATATTTTTTAATATTTAGTTTATTTTTTAAATATTTTTAAATTTTATTTAGTTTTTCGTATTATTTAATATTTTTTTAATTAATTTTTAAAATTTATATATATTTTTAATGGTTTAGTTGAATTTTAAGTTATATTTTTTGTTTTTATTCCATTTATTTTGAGGGATAAATGGTAATATGAAAGAATTGGGGTGTGTTTAGTAATAAAAATTGATTTTTAAACTTTAGTGGGATGTGTATAAGAGTTGAGGTTTGTATAACATTTTATGGAGTGTTAGTAGCTTCATAAAAAAAATTATCTCATCTACTCCAAACTAATTAATTGCTCCTCTATATGTATGAAAAAAAAATAATGCATCTACTTCAAACTAATTAATTTATTTATTTAAAATATATTTATTTATTATGAGTATTTGATAAAATGATGATATTATCCTTAAATTTAGTTATACATTTCAATTAATAAAGGAAAATAAGATTCACATAATTAACCTCGATTATTCATAACTACAACACCCTTTTGGTTCCGTTTGTGAAATTTATTTTGTTTCATATTTTTCAAGTTATATTTTTAAATTATTTTACTTTTTATTTATGTAAGTGTTACTTAGTCATTTTATATACATTTATTTTTGTATTTAAAATTATGGGGTGTGTATAGAGTATTTTGGGGTGTTATTAGCTATATATTTTATTTAATATATATAGAGGAGAGATAATGATGTGGCATTTTTTAACACATGTGGCACCAAGTTTATCAATTATAATTCCTTCAAAACATAAAAGATTAAAATTGATGTAAAAAATGATTAAAATTTAAAGGTAAAAGATGTATTTTGTAAAGTTGAGAGTTAAAGGATTTATTTTGGAATGTTTCTGTTGGGAATAAAATGAGATATGTTTTGATTAAATACCAAAACCCCCTGAGACATGCCTAAGTCAATTGATTGTATTCTAAAAATGCTAGAACACATAGCATAAGGCTAGATGAGAAGCTGATATGTTAGGCAGCTCTTAGATGATTAGATGCACAATTTGAGGGGGAACCTATGCTTTGAAGATTATCAAGATCAAGTCCCCTCAAGGCTCAAAATCTGGAACAAACACTAAGGACAAGCATACTCTATAGAAAACCTAATGTTCTGATCAGGAGAGTTGTCCAGAGAGGATATCCCTATGCAAGAACAAGATTGTAAAGCTCAAAAGGACAAGTTTACTCAAATGCTCTGATCAGGAGAGTTGTCCAAAGAGGTTGACTCTGTGCAAAAACAAAAGCTCTGAAGCTAAAAGGCCAAACATGCTGATCAGGAGAGTTGTCCAGAAGAGTTGTCTCAGCAAAATTAAACCAGAACAAATGTTCTAATGCTTGAAGGTCAACTATGCTGAAGAGAAGAAGACAACTACACCCTAAAAGACTTCATTGTATCATGCTGAAATCAAATCCAAGTGAAGCAAGGGAAAGAGCCAAGTCATCTGAAGAAGAGTAAGCCAACCATGCTGATAAGCAAAGTCTGCTGATAGTGATAAGCAGAGTTGTCCATTTGATAAGGAATGTTGTCCTATCATTGGATCAACCTTCAGAAGCCATGTCCAAGTCTTAACAAGAAGTCAAACATTGGGAAAAGTGCTGCAGAATGAAGACAAAGTCTTAACAGCCGTTTATTACTCAAATGAGGACATGTCACTATCAAGAATCTGTCTTCCAGTTTTGAAGAACACAAGGAAGACATTTATAGCAATTTGGGGCTGCCTCTCCAACGGGCAAATCCTCAAATTTGTCTATAAATACAAAAGTATGAAGACCATTTGAAAGCATCCAATCCAACAATCCAACTGACCTCAAGAGAATCCAACTGAAGTTCATAGAACTTTCAAAGCTTTCAAAGAGAATATCTTAGTCTTCAAACACTTCTTCTAAGCTGAACTTACTGTATATCCATACAAAGCTTAGAGAGATATCCTATCCTTATACACTGAACTTCATTGTAAAGGATATCTCATTAGTTGGAACCTTACTTCAATCCTTACCCCTTTCAAGTGAGAAAGTGAGAAGGTTGTAGTAGTAGAAGTGGTAGGAGCTGACTGTTGAGAGAAGAACAGTTCAGTTCTGAGTTGAGAAGAGGGTACTAGGACTCTAGACATCCTAGGGATCAATTCACCAAGGAGTGGTGTTATTGATCAAGTGCACTTTGGCACTATAAAACAAGTTAATTCCAAAAGTGAAGGAATTATCCTGTTAAATCAGGGAAAGAGGATGTAGGAGCTTGAGTCTCTGAACCACTATAAACTCTTGTGTTGATTTACTTTCAAACACTTTCATACATTCAACACTGCACACAAAATTGATCTTTCAAAGAACCTATATTCAAAGACTGTGCAAAAACTGTATTGGACAAGTTCTCTGAAACCCAACTGGATTGCATTGAATTGACAAAGTGATTTCAGAAACCTAAGGAGTCTAAACTTAAAGGGCCAACCACTATTCCGCACATATAACTCCCCTAGATAGTTATTCAACTAAGTACTCAATAGTACTTAGTAGTTTGATTATCTTAGAAGAGTTAATCATCTTCAGTAGAGTTGTCCAAGACAACCTTGCTGAGCTCTGGTTTGATCAAGTTGAAAAGAATTGCATACAAGTGTATTCCCCCCCATACACTTGTTATATACTCCTTTCAAGGACCAACAAGTGGTATCAGAGCAGGGGTTCAAAGACCACTGCTTCTGAAAATCCATCTTGATTTTCAAAAATTCACATATTTGTGTGGTCACTGAGCTGATCTCTATCTGAAATCTATCACCTGTTGACTAACTGTTTATTCTTGAGATATGGCCAACAACAATGCTGTTCCTCCACCTGCTGTTCAAGGATTGGACAACATGGCCACAAATCCAGTCAATCACATCTCACATCATAAACTGCCCATGTTTTCAATAGACAATTATGATTTCTGGAAAATTAGAATGAGAGCTCATCTTGCTTCCCTTCATACTGATACTTTGAGAGTAATCACAAAAGGTCCTTTTGTGTTTACTCAAACTAACCCCAGGGTGACAGATGAGCAAAGAGCTGATGTAAGGGAACTGATTCCCAAAGATGAAGATGGCTTCACTGCTGATGAAAAGAGGAAAGATAATCTGAATTATCTTGCAATGAACACTCTCTATCAAACAATTCCAGATGCAATTATGGGTAGAGTCTACCACTGCACCACAGCCAAAGAAATTTGGGATACTCTTGCTGAGATGTGTGAGGGTACATAAAAGATCAAGGAGAACAAGCTCCAAGTTGCTGTGCAAAAGTTTGAGCAATTCTCAATGGAAGCTGATGAGTCCATTGACAAATTTGCTGGTAGATTCACTGATGTGATGAATGAAATCAACTCATTGGGCAAGGTGTACTCCAGGAGAGAAGTTGGATTGAAGATCTTGAGAAGTCTCACTCAAAAGTGGGATGTCTATGCTGTGATGATGCAGAATACCAAGGATCTCTCCTCCATGCCCATGCAACAAATCTTCTCAGAACTCAATGCTTATGAGTTCGATCTCAAAAGAAGAAAGCCTGTTGAGGAACCTTCAAATCCTACTAAGGGAGTGGCATTCAAGGCCAAAGTTGCTGAACCTGAAATGCAACCCACTCCCAGATCATCAAAGTCAGTCTCAAAGACTGAAATGAAGGAGGAACTAGCCTTGATGGCTAGAAGGTTTGACAAGCTCAACACAAGGTTTGGTAGATACAAGAAATTCTACCAAGACAACAAATTCAGGAGAAGGTACAACTCCCCTGAAGATCAGGTCAAGGACAAAAAGCCTGAAGAGAAAAGATTAGAGGACAAGTACTCTGATAGGAGAAGGTCCAGTAGAGCTGACCCTTCATCATCAAAAGGAAGAGATGAATCCAAGAAGGATGATGATGAAGACATATGCTATAATTGCAAGAAGAAAGGGCACTTCGAGTATGACTGCCCTGAACTGAGCTCTAAAGAAAGAAGAGAAAGACAAGCTAAAAGAGACAGAAAGTTCACCAATAGAAAAGCCATGATGGCTGGTGAAGAATCTGATAGTGCTGAAAGCTTCAACTCTTCTGATGGACTATTCTCAAACAGTGATGATGATGATGATGTGTGCAACATGGCTCTTGAGGATGATGAGGTATCCTCCACTTCTAGCTCACTATCATTCTTATCACAGAACACTAGTGAAGTCAACTTGAAACTTTCCTTTGGGAAGTTGGTGGAAGATTTCACTAGATTACAAGAATCTCATGATAATTGTGTGAGAGAAAATGAAAGATTGGCTATTGAACTTGCAAAGAACTCTGAGGTAGCTGTTGATGTCAAATCTGCTGGGTTGTATCAACAAGTCTTGAGAGAGCTTAAGGAAGCAAATCTCAGGATAGTTGACCAACAAAAGGAGATTGATGATCAACTACTCTCTCAGAAAAGAAGAGATTTTGAACTGAGAATTCTAAATGCCAAGTTTGAAAACCTCTCACATGAATATGATATTCTTAAATCAAGTGAAGAGAGCCTGAAATTAAAGATGTCTGCTTTGAACAAATCCTCTAGAACAAATCCATTTGAATCTTCACCTTGTCTTAGTGTTGCTTCTACAAGTAACACTAAGAAAATCTTTGTTAAGTCAGTGGCACAACAAGCTGAAAATGAAATAATTCAGCCACTGAATAAAGGAAAGGGCAAAATGAATGAAATGCCTACTCAAGTGCCTCAGGAGACTAGGCCTAAACCTAAGGAAATGGCCAAAGTCCATGAACACAAGAGGAATGTTGGTCAGCAGAGTAGACCCAATGGAAGGGCAACTCTCCTGAACAATGTTCAAAGGAGTTATCCAAGGTATAATCAGCCTAGGCCAACTCTTCTGAGGAAGCCTCAGCTAAATAGACCTAAGGACAACTATCCTCAAAGGCCGAATAAAATGAGACAACCAAAACCCTTCATGCCAAAGGGTAATGGTCATAAAAATGCCTTTCCTCAAAGATTTCATCAAGCTACACAAAGAACTCATAAGTTCAGGAGAATTGACAACTCCCCTGAAACTTACAGAGTTAACACATTCACACATACTTTCCCCAAGGCATTTAAGGGAAAGATAGTGTATGTTGATGCACAAGGAAAACAACTTAGCCACCTTGAATCAATCAGGGTGATTAGGCAAGTGTGGGTTCCTAAAGGTACTGCTAACCTCTCAGGACCCAAAACTCAAAGGGTACCTAAACCTATCTAATAGCAGGTACCATTGGGCCACAAGAAGAGGAGTATGAGCAAAAAGACAGCATGGTACCTTGACAGTGGATGCTCAAGGCACATGACTGGAAACAAGGAACTCCTCACTGATTTTATTGAGAAAGAAGGCCCAAATGTCACTTTTGGAGACAGCTCACAAGCAATAACTAAAGGTTATGGTACTTTGATGATTGGTAACATCAAAGTAACCAATGTATCTTATGTAGCTGGTCTCAAATATAATCTCCTAAGTATCAGTCAATTCTGTGATAAAGATTTCAATGTTGAGTTCTCAAGTGGAAAATGCTTAATTAAAGATAAAACTCAACAAATTCTATTGACTGGAACTAGGAAGGGAAATGTGTATTTTGCAGACTGGGACAAGTCTACTGATGCTGCATGTTTCATTGCTAAGAGCACTAGTGAACAAAGCTGGTTATGGCACAAAAGGCTAAACCATCTAAACTTCAAATCAATGAACAAACTTGCTAGAAATGCATTAGTCAAAGGACTGCCTAATGAGGTTTTCATTAAAGAACATGTGTGTAAGCCATGTCAAGAAGGAAAACAGATTAAAGCCTCATTCAAAGGAAAACCAGTCATCTCTACTGAAAGGGTACTTGAACTTCTACATATGGATCTATTTGGACCAATCACCCCTTCAAGCATAAATGGTAGAAAATACACATTGGTTGTAGTAGATGACTTCTCTAGGTTCACATGGGTAGTATTTCTCCTTAATAAGAAGGAAACACAAGTTAAACTACCTGAACTTCTCAAGAGACTGTCAAATGAGAAAAGCCTTAGCATTATCAAAATAAGATCTGATAAAGGCACTGAGTTCATAAATTCATACATCAATGAGTATTGCACATCTAATGGAATAGCTCATGAAACCTCAGCAGCTAGAACTCCTCAGCAAAATGGAGTTGCAGAAAGAAGGAATA
The DNA here is from genome assembly GCA_963675135.1 of Galeopsis tetrahit. Taxonomy (NCBI): domain Eukaryota; kingdom Viridiplantae; phylum Streptophyta; class Magnoliopsida; order Lamiales; family Lamiaceae; genus Galeopsis; species Galeopsis tetrahit. Next base: position 64,109,756 of record OY776120.1, on the reverse strand, counting down.
GAACCTTAAAAGAAGCTGCTAGAACCTTAATTGCTGATTCAAATTTACCTAAGAGGTTTTGGGCTGAAGCTATAAACACTGCATGCCATACTCAAAATAGATGCTTGATTACTAAGGGGCAAGGCAAAACCCCTTATGAACTCTGGAAAGGAAGAATGCCTAAAGTGTCATACTTTCACATATTTGGTTGCAAGTGTTTCATTCATAATAATGGGAAAGAATAGTTGAAAGCCTTTGACAGCAAAGCTGATGAGGGAGTATTCCTTGGATACTCTCAAGTCAGTAGAGCTTTCAAAGTCTACAACAAGAAAACCCTTATTGTGGAAGAAACACCTCATGTTGTGTTTGATGAATCTATTCATGAGTCCAGGAATGAAAAATTGGAACCTGAAGAAATCACACAGAGGACAACCAGACTAAGCCTAAAAGACAAAGACACTGAATTCATAGATGTTGTTCAAGCAAATCTACCTGAAAATACTATATTGGACAACAATCCTGAAGGCAACATTCCTGAGACAAACCCTACTGATGGAAATGGTGAACTGAATGACCCAATCCCAGTTCACATCCAGGTAACAACTACCAATGAAGAAGCAGTTCCTGCTGAGGTAGTTAATGGATCAAATAATCAAGGGGGAACTCAAAATGTTGGAAATGCCAATGTCCCTGACATTGAGGACAACACCCCTGATTATGATCCTGAATTAGATCCTACATTCAATTATCCTGAATTCTATAACACTGGTGACTCAACCTTAGTAGAGGACAACTCTACTGAAGGGATCAGAAAAAGAAGGACTTGGTTGTATGACCATCCTACTGATCTGATACTTGGTGACCCAAGTATAGGAGTCAAAACCAGAAGTTTTCATGGTGAAAGTGCTATGTTCTGTTGTTTCTTGTCAGAACAGGAACCTAAAGACATTGATGAAGCACTTCAAGATGCAAACTGGATCACAGCAATGCAGGAAGAGCTCAATCAATTCACCAGAAATGAAGTATGGGAGCTGGTGGATAGACCTTCACATCAAGATGTTATTGGAACCAAATGGGTGTTCAAGAACAAAAAGAATGAGAATGATGTTATTGTCAGAAACAAAGCAAGACTAGTACACCAGAGAAATGATCAAATAACAAAGCAAGACTAGTGGCAAAAGGTTACTGCCAGCATGAAGGCATTGACTATGATGAGACCTTTGCACCTGTGGCAAGGCTAGAAGCAATAAGGCTCTTCCTAGCTTATGCAGCCCACAAGAGGTTCAAAGTGTACCAAATGGATGTTAAGAGTGCCTTTCTGAATGGAGTCTTGAAAGAAGAAGTCTATGTGGAGCAACCACCAGGTTTTGAAGTTGGAAACCAAGTATATAGACTGAAAAAGGCTCTATATGGACTCAAGCAAGCCCCTAGGGCTTGGTATGACACACTGTCACAATTCCTCTTGGATCATGGATTCACCAAGGGAACTGTGGACAGAACTCTCTTCAAAATCTCTGAAGGAGAGGACATCTTGCTTGTCCAAATTTATGTAGATGACATAATTTTTGGATCACCTAATGAGAAGCTGTGTGAAAAGTTCTCCAAGCTCATGCAAAGAAAGTTTGAGATGTCCATGATGGGGTTGATGAACTTCTTTTTGGGTCTACAAGTCAAACAATCAAAAGAAGGAATCTTCATCAACCAAGCCAAGTACACCAGAGAAATGATCAAGAAGTTTGGGTGTACATCAAGCAAGCCAGTAAGGATCCCAATGAACACAAATTGGAAGATGGATCCTGATGAGAGTGGTGTTCCAACCAACTCCACTGAGTATAGAGGAATAATTGGTTCACTCCTCTATCTCACTGCCAGCAGACCTGACATCACCTTTGCAGTAGGTGTATGTGCAAGGTTTCAAGCAAATCCTAAGAAAAGCCACCTTGAGGCTGCAAAAAGGATCTTGAGATATCTCAAAGGCACTGAAAATCTAGGCCTTTGGTACCCTGCTGATGAAAACATTGAGTTAACTGGCTACTCAGATGCTGATTTTGGAGGATGCAGAATTGACAGAAAGTCCACTTCAGGAACTTGTCAATTCCTAGGCAACAAACTCATATCTTGGTTTTCCAAGAAGCAAAACTCAGTGGCTACCTCCACCACTGAAGCTGAATATGTTGCTGCTGGAAGTTGTTGTGCTCAAATCCTTTGGCTGAGACAACAACTCAGAGACTACAAAGTCAACTCTACTGAAGTGCCAATATTTTGTGATAACAACAGTGCAATTGCAATATCACAAAATCCTGTACTGCACACAAGATGCAAACATGTGGACATCAAGCATCACTTCATTAGAGATCATGTGGAGAAGAAGGATATCAAGTTGGTAAAGATCCACACAGATCATCAAAAACCTGATATATTGACAAAGCCACATGCAGAGGCAAGATTTCTGGAATTATCAGCAGAGTTGGGTCTACTTGATCCAGGGAAATTGGACAATTGAGTCCAAAGGAGTTTATTCATTAAGGGGGAACAAATTTCAAACTTCAGTAGACCTGGTCAAGTCTGCTGAAATTCAGAAAGATGACCTAAATGATTCAGGACACTTGTCCATTGAATTTCAGGACAGTTGTCCACATCTTTTCAGGACACTTGTCCAAGTGGGGTCAGATAAGTTGTCCTAGCTATCAAACCAAATCTTGGTCTGATAAGCACCTATTTTGGGTAATCATTGCCTATTTCGAAATATGTCCCATTCCAATTACATATATCATCTTTTTGGGATTTAATTTGTCTCCCACCCAAAAGGTCACTTTCCATGCATTAAATGCCAAGATTTAACTCTTGTTTGCATTAAACTTTTTGGGACATGATCTATCTCGAAAATCCCCCAGCCTTAAACAAACATTAAAACTCCACCCACGTTTTGAACAAGACAGTTTTTCACTGTTACATTGATTTTTTACCATTGGATCAAAATTGGACAACAAAAGATGAAGCCTGTTCCAGCTTTTCTTAGCTTGAGCAGTGATAGGATGCAAAATATACATGATGAAAATGTATATCTGTTGGAGGAAATGAAGTCTCTAAACCAGGCCCAATCCCTAATGGCCACAACAATGAGTGAGCTAAAACCCCAGTGTTTTGATGCTGCCAAAAAGGGGGAAAGGGAAAGAGCTAGAGCAAAAGGTGCCTTGGTGATTGGGAGCCCAGACAAGGGAAAAGACAAAGCTGCTAAAGGAAAAGGAAAGGAGCCTGCAGTGCTGAACTTAGAAGAATTGGATGAAGAAGAGCAACTAGCACTTGCCTTAAAAAATTCAATGGCCTCAGCTCAAGAAGAAAGAATGAGGTTACAGCAGAGACCAGGTGGTGAGGTGTCTGGTTTGGACAAAGATGCTGAAGGTGTCCAAACTAGAGGAAAGATCAAGAGGGCAAAAGGAAAGAAAAGACAAGCTGAGACATTTACTGACTTTCCTAACAGCCTTGATCTTCCACCTAAATTCAGAATTGATGATGATGAGCCTACATCAAAGAAGGCCAAAGCTGCTGAAGAGCCCAAAACTGCTGAAAAAGACAAGTCTTCTGAAATGGTCAACATTGCTGAAGGTGCCAAAGCTACTGAAGATGTGGAAGCTTTATATGAAGAAGGCTTTGGACCTGGACCAAAGAAGACAAAGATGGTGGTACTAAATGATCCATCAAAGCTGTTTCATGAAGGGTATGGCAAAGACCCTGAAACACAACAGAAACTGGCCATGATGAGGGCCCAAGAGAAGATGGATTTGATGGATGAAGCACAAAGAGCAAGAGATAAGAGAAGAGCAAACTTCCAGAAACCAAGAAGAAGGAGAGCAACTTACAGCAAAATGAAGCCTCAGCTACTAGTCCCAATGGACACCAAATATCCACACTTGGATAAATGGGTGCCAATTCAGCTGAATGATACATGGGAAGAGGCTAAAAGGGAGTTTGTCTATGACTATTATGTCATTGACAGATGGAATGGAGGAGATGCCAACTCTTCCTTTGCTGAGTTCATGACAATTACTTGCAATTGCTGATATTGCAAGAATTGAACTCAATGCTCCCAAGCCTATCATTTACATGCCTCCAAAGCTTGATGGATGGATTGACCAAGCAAGGATCCTGAGGGAGTTCACAGAGATTCTTAAACTGAACAAAATGACCCTTGGACCCAAAGGAACCAACCAGGAAGCCATGGAACTCAAGAAGAGAGTATGGGCACAATATGGGATGGTGCCACCTAAAGAAGATGATCTCTGAAATGGCTAAGTCTTCCTGACTCTTATATGCTGAAATGGATAAAAACTTAGTTGGTTGCTAACTTGTGTTTTGGTCAACTACTCTGAAGATGCTCAAGCTGCTGATATGATGTGCTCTTATACCTAAATGCTGAATGATTTAAGAGTATATCATACTTTTGTAGTAAATGTGTGCTTATTTGTAATGTTTCTCATGCTCTGATATGTTTTTGTTCAAACTATCAACATGCTGTAATGATTCTCATTTTAATGATAGTTGAACATATTTTGAATCAAGAAACACAGATCTCTCTATGCCTATTCTTGAAAGATAAATGTCTTCTGAAGATAAATGTAATAGGTGTAGTCAAGTCACTTTTGCATAAAATGTATAGGTTTTGGCATCATCAAAAAGGGGGAAATTGTTGGGAATAAAATGAGATATGTTTTGATTAAATAACAAAACCCCCTGAGACATGCCTAAGTCAATTGATTGTATTCTAAAAATGCTAGAACACATAGCATAAGGCTAGATGAGAAGCTGATATGTTAGGCAGCTCTTAGATGATTAGATGCACAATGTGAGGGGGAACCTATGCTTTGAAGATTATCAAGATCAAGTCCCCTCAAGGCTCAAAATCTGGAACAAACACTAAGGACAAGCATACTCTATAGAAAACCTAATGTTCTGATCAGGAGAGTTGTCCAGAGAGGATGTCCCTATGCAAGAACAAGATTGTAAAGCTCAAAAGGACAAGTTTACTCAAATGCTCTGATCAGGAGAGTTGTCCAAAGAGGTTGACTCTGTGCAAAAACAAAAGCTCTGAAGCTAAAAGGCCAAATATGCTGATCAGGAGAGTTGTCCAGAAGAGTTGTCTCAGCAAAATTAAACCAGAACAAATGTTCTAATGCTTGAAGGTCAACTATGCTGAAGAGAAGAAGACAACTACACCCTAAAAGACTTCATTGTATCATGCTGAAATCAAATCCAAGTGAAGCAAGGGAAAGAGCCAAGTCATCTGAAGAAGAGCAAGCCAACCATGCTGATAAGCAAAGTCTGCTGATAGTGATAAGCAGGGTTGTCCATTTGATAAGGAATGTTGTCCTATCATTGGATCAACCTTCAGAAGCCATGTCCAAGTCTTAACAAGAAGTCAAACATTGGGAAAAGTGCTGCAGAATGAAGACAAAGTCTTAACAGCCGTTTATTACCCAAATGAAGACATGTCACTATCAAGAATCTGTCTTCCAGTTTTGAAGAACACAAGGAAGACATTTATAGCAATTTGGGGCTGCCTCTCCAACGGGCAAATCCTCAAATTTGTCTATAAATACAGAAGTGTGAAGACCATTTGAAAGCATCCAATCCAACAATCCAACTGACCTCAAGAGAATCCAACTGAAGTTCATAGAACTTTCAAAGCTTTCAAAGAGACTATCTTAGTCTTCAAACACTTCTTCTAAGCTGAACTTACTGTATATCCATACAAAGCTTAGAGAGATATCCTATCCTTATACACTGAACTTCATTGTAAAGGATATCTCATTAGTTGGAACCTTACTTCAATCCTTACCCCTTTCAAGTGAGAAAGTAAGAAGGTTGTAGTAGTAGAAGTGGTAGGAGCTGACTGTTGAGAGAAGAACAGTTCAGTTCTGAGTTGAGAAGAGGGTACTAGGACTCTAGACATCCTAGGGATCAATTCACCAAGGAGTGGTGTTATTGATCAAGTGCACCTTGGCACTATAAAACAAGTTAATTCCAAAAGTGAAGGAATTATCCTGTTAAATCAGGGAAAGTGGATGTAGGAGCTTGAGTCTCTGAACCACTATAAACTCTTGTGTTGATTTACTTTCAAACACTTTCATACATTCAACACTGCACACAAAACTGATCTTTCAAAGAACCTATATTCAAAGACTGTGCAAAAACTGTATTGGACAAGTTCTCTGAAACCCAACTGGATTGCATTGAATTGACAAAGCGATTTCAGAAACCTAAGGAGTCTAAACTTAAAGGGCCAACCACTATTCCGCACATATAACTCCCCTAGATAGTTATTCAACTAAGTACTCAATAGTACTTAGTAGTTTGATTATCTTAGAAGAGTTAATCATCTTCAGCAGAGTTGTCCAAGACAACCTTGCTGAGCTCTGGTTTGATAAAGTTGAAAAGAATTGCATACAAGTGTATTCCCCCCCCCCCATACACTTGTTATATACTCCTTTCAGGACCAACAGTTTAAAACTTATAGGACTAAAAAAAAAATTCCTCTTGTGGAGGAGTACCTATCGAATAGTCCTTGCATATGTTAAATAAATTGGAGTCCTTACCTCAAAAATAAAACAAAATAATGCCGACTAGTTTTGATCATGTCGAAGACGCATATCTCCAAAGTCCATATATGTCCAAAACAAAACTCCTCAAATCTAGACCATTAGGAATATTATGTATTAGAGTTTAGGGTTTACTATTTCTTTGTATATCTTGGTTCACATTCTTTAATTAACCTAAAGTCCATGCTTATAGTTTAACCTAAAAATTCATTATGTAATCTATATATTATCCTCGTGCCAGTATGACAAAAGACTTTATATTTTAATATTAATAGCAGTCTCAATATTTAAATATAAAAATGTATGGCTGAATCCATCACCGTCAATGTCCAATCAAGACTTTATATTTTCATGTCTCTACATCAAACGGTAGTGTGTGCAATCAAGACTTTATTACTTGTTCTATTTTTTTTTTCGAAGCAAGAGAGGTTTAGCTTCTATTATTGCAAGAACAAATAGGATTGGTTAGTCCAGCCACAAAGTTCGGAGGATCTACCATAAAGCTCGAGTTCTCAAGATCACGAGAAGCCCTAGCAAACTCATGCGCCATATAATTTGCGCTTCTTTTGACAAACAAAATTGAAACATTATTTAAACTAGATTTTAAAACTCTACAAGCTAAAATAAAATCACCAAATGTCGAATTGAAACTCTCGCATGAGTTAATTGCATCCACCACTATCTTCACGTCTCCCTCCACTATAACATTATCCATGCCTTCTTCTTTTATCCATGATAGTGCTTCAAAGAAACCCATCGCTTCTCCCACATCAACCTCAAAGCACCCCATTTTTAACATTGTCTTCCCAGCTACAAAAGTACCTGTATCACTTCTCAAGACCATTCATATGCCCATCTGCTGTGTATTATTAAAGAAGCTGGCATCTACATTTAACTTTTGCATTCCCATAGGTGGGTTGTGCCACACTGCACATCCTGAAATCTTGCAGCCCCTATGAATTCCTTTATCTCTCTTTCCTTCGTTCACATTAATCCACTCCAACCAGTAAGTTGCTGAGTTGTGAACCGCCTGAGATGGTAAATGAGACTCACCACTCCAAACCTTTGAATTCCTCTCTTTCCATATTTGCCATAAAATCATGCCGAAACTCGAAGCAGTAGTATGGCTTGGACTGCTTAGCATGGTAAACATAAGGCTCGCAATACCATCAACATGTTGCACTGTTGCCTCAATTTTGGATAGGAGACCTGCTGCATTCCAACAGTTTCTAGCAAATGAACAAGAAACAAACAAGTGCCAGCTATCCTCACCCTCCGTGCCACATAACACACATGAATTATCAACATCAATCCTTCTACTACCAAGATTGACTTTAGTAGGGATACAATTCCTTGCCACTCTCCACATAAAATCCTTCACTTTTGGCGGTACCCTAGTATTCCAAATTGTTCTCCACTGTCCATCCACTTCATAGTTTGTATCACTTGGTTGAGAAGTCGCCAATGCGTACGCAGACTTAACCGAATATTTCCCGTTTCTCGTATAATGCCACATGATTCTATCTGAGGCCCCTTCCGGTGGAAGGGCCATGCCGACAATACGATTCACATCAAGAGGGAGTAACTCTTCGATAAGAGGCACATCCCAAACTCTCAAGTCTGGGTCGAATAATGCAGCCACCTTCAAATCTTCCAATCCATCAACACTCTCTGAAATAACTCCAAAATTAGCATCATCTTTAATCCATGGGCTACTCCAGATTTGAACAGACGTCCCGGTGCCTATTTTCCACCTCACCCCTGCTCTAACAAGCACTTGGCTGGCCAAGATACTAGACCAAGTGTAACCTGGACACCATCCTTTTTCAGCAGTAAGAAAATCACTGTGTGGATAATAACGAGCTCGTAGGATACGGCTAATTAGCGCTTCCGGGTCGGTTACAAGCCTCCATCCCATCTTTCCCAATAGCGCAAGTGTTAGGAATTAATATACAAGAATTAATTCTCACCCTCTCTACAAGTTCGGACTTTTAGATGAGACGGAATTCTTTCATGGTATCAGAGCAAACCGGGCAAACGGCCTGGGTTCGATTCCTGTTGAAAGCACTCCACCCATTTAAAATTGTCCACTCGATGGGCCTCCTCCCCAAAAAGGGTAAGAGGTGTTAATCCGGCCCACGAGTGAGGGGGAGTGTTAGGAATTAATATACAAGAATTAATTCTCACCCTCTCTACAAGTTCGGACTTTTAGATGAGACGGAATTCTTTCAGCAAGATTAAACATATGAAAGTTTCTAAACCCACGACCGCCGGCATCCTTCCTTATACAAAGCTTCTCCCATTTCAGCAAATTGATACCCTTTGAAGCATCCGTTGAGTTCCCCCACCAAAACTTATTAATCATTACGTGCAGTTCATCCAATAATGTTTTTGGTAAGAGAAAGGTTGACATACAGAAGGTCGGGATCGCTTGAGCCGCTGCCTTAATCAGAACTTCCTTGCCTGCTTTCGATAATTTTTTTGTCCTCCAAGCTTGTAATTTTTCCCAAAGTCTGTCTCTCACGTACTTAAAAATATCCTTCTTGTTTCTTCCAATAAGAGATGGAAGGCCTAAGTACTTACCAGTATTTATGGAATTAGTGACGCCCAAAGCCTGCTTAATAAAATTACGGTTCTCTTCTCCAACATTTTTACTGAAGAAAACACCAGATTTACCATAATTGATAGCCTGACCAGAAACATTACTTGTTCTATTTAGATCGTTGAATTTTTTAATTTTTTTTTTGGAGGTAGCTAGATTCATTTTTTAATTTCAAATCATATATAATAACTTCCAGTGCTTTAAATTATCGAAATCATGTGAATCATATCTTAGATGTTCTATTCTATATAGGAGTATTATATTTATACTCCACCCAAAGTCCTTACTCCATATATACATTTATTTTATACAAACATTATGTATTTTATAATCTCTCTATCTTTTTTATCTCCTAACTCTTTATACTTTTATCCGTTCACTTTTCACCAATTTTATATCATTTAATATTGTATTTTTTAAAATCACACCAAAAAAAAATGTGCCAATTACAAAAGGACTGAAAAAAGTATTACAGTATGTGTAGTTAGTTGTTGAGGTAGGGAGAGATAAGAAAAAAAAAAGTAGAGAAATAGAAAAAATAGAGAAAGATAGAAATGAGAAAAGGTAAAAAGAAATTAATAGTAGATGTTGATAAAAAAATAAAATTATTTTCGATAAAACATCTAAAATGATAAAATGAGTAACTTTCAAATGTGTTTGGACATCCGTCAGTACATAGTTGAGACAGAGATCAACAATCTCTTCTTTTCCTCTTATTTGGTTTCAAACTACGGAATTAAGTGACTTAAGTTCATCTATTTTTAGTCAAGAATTACGAAAAGGAACTTTAGTTTCCTCTTATTTTCCATAACAATATACACACACGTATAATAGAAGGCAAATAATTTCTAATTAAAAAACAAACGAATGAAACCCTTATTAGCATCAATGATCATACGAAAACAAACACAAACAACATCTTAATTGGGATCCATCACACATTTCTTGAAACTCAATCTTATCTAGTAATATGAGCAATAAATGCTTCCATCTCCGCCCGCCCCGCCCTTCTCCGTCGCCCCTCTAACCACCGTCGCCAGTTCCACCACCCACTTTCTAACCTCCTCCCCTTCTTCCGACGCTATCAACCTCCTCAACACATTCTCAATTGTCGCCGCTTCTACCACCTCCCCGTCGCTCTCCCCCCATTTCCTCACCGGAAGCCCTACCTGCAGTATCTTCGTCACCAAAACGGCATTCGTCGGCCGATCAGAATGCATCGGCCAAGCCGCCATCGGGACTCCCATCATGATACTCTCTATAGTCGAGTTCCATCCACAGTGACTCGGGAATCCACCCGTCGACGGGTGGGCCAAGATCTTGGGTTGCAGGGCCCGGTCCCTCACCCCGCAACCCGTTCTTCGAACCCGTCGGGAAGCTCAACCCGACGGGTTTCTCCATCGAAAACGTTGGTATTAGAGAATATAATAGAATAATATATTATTGGAATAGTATAATATATTATAGGTAGTATTAGAGAATATTATAAAATAATATAATATATGAATAGTATAATATATTATAGGTAACAATCTTTTATTAATGGTTTATATTTATTTCCTTATTTATTTATTTCCTTGTTTATCTCACTTGTAATCCCTATATATAGTGTACCACTTTTATCATTTCATTAACGGTGATTGAATATAATTCTCACATGGTATCAGTCTAATACACTGAAACCCTTATCTCCCCCTCCCTATTTTTTCGACGTCTCCGACGGTCTGGTATCCCCCGTCGCCGCCTTGCCCCTTCCCCTTTCTTCTCAATTTTTTCGGCGTCCTCGACGAGCAGGTATCCCTCGTCGCTGCCTTGCTTATTTATCTCAAACGAGCTGGTCTCCCTCTCCCGGCCGCTTTTAGCCGCCATCGACGAGCTTGTATTCCTCGTCCCCCTTCTTCTTCTCGAGCGAGGTAGTCTCCTCGTCCTCCCTTCTTATTCTTCTCTAGCGAGCAAGTCTCCTCGTCCCCCATTTTTTTCTTCTTTTCGAGTGAGCAAGTCTCCCCGTCCCCTCTTCTTCTTCTTCTCGAGCGAGCAAGTCTCCTCACCCCCCTACTTCTTCTTCTCGAGTAAGCAAGTCTCCTCGTTCCCTCTCATGGCCGATCATGTTATCTCCATGACTGTTTTCACTCATATAGTGTTAGTCACACTCACCTACACTCTAATTTTCTTTATAGCCTCATGTTGTATCTTTTTTCTTCTACTTTTCTCTCTATTCGGAGAGCCCATGATCAATATCATTGGTTGCTCACCCCTTCGATCTATCTGGTTTGTGCTCGAATCAACTTCTTTCGACACACTTGCAAGTATTCCTTGCCTAATTTCTTGTCATTGTTCGTCCTTCAAAGGGTTTCGGTGTTTCGATCCATTTGCTTCCCGCTTTTGTGCGCCATGGCATGCTCTATTTTGTGATTCTGAATTTCCATTATTTCTCCTGTTGTATGAAAATAAAAGTGCATTGTTTTGCGGATGTCTTCACGAAGTTTCTATCTCAAACTCGCTCAAATTTTTGTGTACTAAGCTCGTGTTCATTTACATTCTCAGCTTCGCTTGACTGGGGGTATTAGAGAATATAATAGAATAATATAATATATTATAAGTAGTATTCGAGAATATTATAGAATAATATAATATAGGAATAGTATAATATATTATAGGTAACAATCTTTTATTTATGGTTTATATTTATTTCCTTGTGTTATCTATTTCCTTGTTTATCTCACTTGTAATCCCTATATATAGTGTACCACTCTTATTATCTCATTAACGGGATTGAATATAATTCTCACAGTTGGCCTTGTCGGCGTCCCGAAGCACCCAAATGAACTTCTGGGTGCTTCATTCGAGCCCCGTCGCTAATGCGTCCACCTAATCATCTGTCACACACGTCGTCGTTCCGAATGTCACGTAGATAACAGATTTTGGGGCCTGTTTGTCTAGAAATTTTATACATTTGTCGTCGGATTTATTACTAAAAGAAAACTTCGCCAGAATCAACGGCCCGATCGCCCAACTCTTTTGTTTTGGTCCGTTGATTTCTTTTAAGATAGCCAGTAACTGCCATTCCATTAACCTGCATGTGTTGTAAAGATCTCCGGATTTGTGCATCAAGCTGCCATTCTGTAAAGAGATGAAATAATTAAGGTCGTAGGAGATGGTACTCTCGATCAACGACAGCTCCCTCAAGCGCTCTATCGGGCACTCTATCCCGACTTGTTTATACACGAACTTCACCTGATACGATGCAATTGAGGCACAATTTTAAATTATTTTTAATTTTGACATATATTAAAAATATAAATTAACTTTATCTCAACTTTATAGTAATTTATTTAATAACTTCACCTGATACGATGTAGTCTTTTCTTTTGTTTGAGACTGCCAGATGCTATTCGACATTCTCTTTGTCTTCTGATGAGTATTGCCTTTAATGCGTTCTGTTATTTGATCAATCAGATCAACAGTCTTTAAGGCTCTTTATGGCCTGACAAGATCTGGTGAAGTTCATATCAGTTGTGGTCTTCTGATCGGCTGATCTCATGCAGTTAATATCAACTGATAAGGTATACAAGAACCTATCAGTCATATTTTACCAATGAACTTCAAGTATCTTCTAATCTTTAGTCTTCTACTCTTTAAGTCTTGAGCAAACACGTGTTGATCAGATGCAGTATCAGCTGATATACATACAACTGATCTCACACGACTAAGACTTAGGGGGATGTATTGGTTGTGGATTCTGTAGGATTTTTTTGGACTTTTAAAGTATGGGGGTATTCAATTCGGATTTTCAAAAGTCTTTAAAAATCCTGAGGTATTCAATACGTATTTTAAAAAGTCTTTAAAAATCTTTAGGTATTCAAAAGTCTAGGGATTTTAATACTCTATGGATTTTGTTGGATTCTCTTCAAAAATATAAACAAATTGCACTATCTAAAATCTCTTCTAAAAATAAGAGATTTCAACGGATTCTCTCAGAAAAATCTAAAGACGAAAGGTCAGAACTAAAGGATGACAATATTGACCCGAACCACGGGTACCCGCCCCACCCCACGAGTTTTGGGTCAAGTCGGATCCGCCCCGTATTGAGAATGGGTCTGATCAGATCCGCGAATATTTTCGAATTAATATATATATAAATTAATAATATATATATATTATTGATAAAATAATATCCCGTGAATATATATATATATATATATATATATTATTGATAAAATATTTTATTTATATATCTATAATATATATATAATATTAATTAAAAAAAACTCTTTCACATTAATAGTTTCAGCGCCGAAATTTATAAAAATATATGTAAATCAATAAAAAAAATATTTCACAATCCTGTCAAGTCTATCAAAATCCATATAAATCAATAAAAAAAAGTCAGTCAAACTTTGCATGGACTCTATGGATTTTATAAATCCACGTAATTTTTAAAGTAAAAAAAATCCAATAAAATCTCAATTGAATACACCCCCTTAGACTCAATACTATCTACTAAGCTTTATAAAACAGCTTAGATAACTTATCTAACTAGATTACAAATTATATTCTAACACTTAGATTACATATTTGGTTTTGGCCATCAAAACTAAAGGGCTGATAAAAATTTTGGATGAAAGAAAATTGTTGAAAGTTGTAACTTTGAGTGACACCTTTGTCCTTGCTTGCCTTAGACTATGTTTATCGGCAAGGGCGTACGCCCCTCTGCCAACTAAAAGACAATAAAAAAAACAATAAAAAAAAATCAAAATGAAATAAATTTCCATGACCGGGTCTTGCCAAGCCTTCGAGGCTTCCTACCAATCCTCCAACCACATAATGACATGTGTCAATATTCAATTGGTTATTTAAAATTGTTTTAAATAAATTTTATAATTTTAATTTGATAATATTATTAATAAAATATATTTATATATATTATATCAAAATTCATGTTTTTTTTTTTTTTTTTTGTCTATAAATAGACCAATATTGATAGGTTTTGGATCACAATTTCATATTCTCATCCAATTTCATTTCTCCAAATTTTACTCTATCATTTTCAAATCATGAATGCAAGTCATCCAAGTTATTTTTCAAACTCTCAAAATTATCCTAATTTTCAATCTTTTTTCTGAACACAGAAGATTATTCAAACTCCCAAGATTATGAAAATTCTCAGTTTTCTCCAAATATGAACCAAATTCCTACCTATGAACAAGTTGAGCCATCACAAAATGTCACTCGCAATTTATTTCGAAATACAAACTAAAGGTGCGAAAAAACTGCTTGGTGTGTGAAAGAAGATGTAGCCTTAATGTCAGCTTGAATTTTCGTTAGTGAAGATAAAATATGTGGCAAACATCAAAGGGGCAGCTCCTTGTGGACGCTAGTGCATAAATTGTATGAAGAAGCTCGAATCGATAATCCGGGGGAGATCAATTTTATGGATGATCCCACAGGTGATGGTCAACGTTTTCAATACTCTACTGAGCGCATTGCAAGCCTGACTAATAGAGAACAACTTCGCAATAGAGAAGCTCATATCGCTCTTAAAAATGACTTGATTGAACACATATGTCAAAAATTCGGCACTGGTAATTAAGCATGTAATTTTCATTTTTTTGCATTGTTGTATTCTATGCATCTATTTGTAACTTAATTTGTTTATTTATAGCATGTAATCCGGGAGAGCATATTGTATTTCAAATTTTCAACTCTTGTAATTTAATTATATTGAGATTGTAGTTTATTTTAATTGTACGCTAAAAATGCCTTTTTATTACGATTTATAAATTATTAATCTCAAATAATTTAATAGATTTCTTACCTCTTTTAAATATAATAAAAATTGATTATTGATAATATATAATTACAAAATAATATATTTGAAGGTTGGGGTGGGTTTTTTTTTTTTTATTTTTTTATGAAGGGGTGGGTTGTTGATAAAGTATGAAAGAATGAAAAGTAGTAGGGTATGTATGTGGAGGAGAGATAAATTATTTATTTATTAAAAGGTTGGGGTGTGGGAAGATTGTTGATAAATGTAGTATTAGGAAGAGTAAGGTAGACATACACTACAAAAAAGAGGTGTTTTGCCGACGGAAATAGAGACGGAAATTCGGTCGGAAATAGTGTTTTTCGACGGAAATACCGACAGAAAAATTCGGTCGGTGCTAACCTCGTCGGTTACTGACATATATTTTTTTTTAATTACCGACGAATTTTTTTTAATTTTTAATTACACCGGCGGAATATTCCGTCGGTAAACCAAATTCAAAAAAAATAAAATTGAACCCGGGTCCAGGCCAACGGACTGGCACAGCCCCGCCCAGAACCTGCAAGGCCCGCGAATAGGGGTGGGCACAAAACCGAAAAATCGAACCGACGATTTTCGATTTATTTGGTTCGGTTGTTCGGTTCGGTTGAAATATTTTTTATATTTAGGTTGTTCGGTTCGGCTCGGTTTATATTTTACAAAATCGAACCGAATTTCTTTATATAAATTAAAAAAAACTTATTTAATCAATAAATTATATGGAAAAATATGTTAACACAAAGAAACTCTATTTGAAGTATGTTAATTTATTAATTTTCAATCTCACTTTTTAAATTCGACATTTATTGTCTTCTTGCTCCACTAAAAAATAATTATCTCCCTTGAAGATGAATTTTATTGTGGAAAATGCAACAAAACCATTAATTTTTTGTGTGCTATTTTTATGGTTTGTAATTTTAAACTTTTAGGAACTTGTTAGTTTGGATTGTGAACTCTTGAACTTATAATTTGAATTTGATTTTTAATATAAAAAATCTTTGAAAAATGTTTAATTGTTGAAAAATAATATTTTATACAAGAATTTCGGTTTAAACTGAACCAACCGAACTTTTAATCGGTTCGGTTCGGTTCTAACAAATTTCGGTTCAATTTCGGTTTCAATTTTTAAATTCAGTTTTTTCGGTTGAAAAAAGTCCAAAATCGAATCGACCGAATGCCCATCCCTACCCGCGAGGGCCCGAGCTTAATTGGCTGAATATATTCGGCCTTTATGGGACTCCAACCCAGGTGTGTCGTGGGCGCCTAGTGAGGAGCGCCTACCACTCGGACAAGTCCGTTTTTCGTTTATAATCGTAATATTAATTGTATATGTACTCATTTTCGACCCATTTTAAAAAAAAAAATCACAAAATTTATTTCTTTCTATATTAATATAACTAAATTTGTGATTTATAACTATTTTAAATTTAATTTTTTTAATTTATATATTTTAAATCTAATTTATTTATTTTTTTGTGTTTTGATTAAAATTCTAAAAAGTTCATATCATGTATACATTTTTTTTTTCAAACAAATCTATTTAATAATTGAACATTCTTTTACAGCTTATATTAATCACTAAATTTGTGATTTATAACTATTGTAATTTTTTTTTATTATTTATATATTGTAAATCTAATTTATTTATTATATTTTTTGTGTTTTGATTAAAATTCTAAAAAGTTTATACATGTTTTACTCCTTTTTTTTTAAACAAATCTATTTTATAATTGAACATTCTTTTACTTATATTAATCACTAAATTTATGACTTATAACTATTGTATATGTGTGAATCTTATTTTCAAATAGTATATTAGTAATTTAATGTATGCATGCATCATATTTTTATTCAAAAAAATTGGAAAAACAAATTCATTTAATAATTAACATTCTCTCACTTATATTAATCACTAAATTTGTGACTTACAACTATTGTAAAATTAACTTTTTAATTTATAAATTGTAAAAGTAATTTTTTTGTTTTAATTAAAATTCTAAAATCCACATGTATAATTTTTTTTTTATTAAACATTATTTCACTTATATTAATCACTAAATTTGTGGCTTATAATTATTGTAATTTGTTTTTAATTTATAAATTGTAAATGTAATTTTTTTGTTTTAATTAAAATTCTAAAATCAACATGTATAATTTTTTTTTTTGATTAAACATTATTTCACTTATATTAATCACTATATTTGTGGCTTATAATTATTGTAATTTTTTTTAATTTATAAATTGTAAATGTAGTTTTATTTTTAATTCTTTTGTTTATTAATAATTATTTTATTTGTTAATTCACACAATAAAGACTTAATTATCATATAAACTAAATGGATATAAAAACTAAAGAAATTATGTCCAAACAATATAACATAAAAATTTCTAATTTAATCAATAATTTCCTAATTTAATATAAAATTTTATAATTTAATCAATAATTTCCTAGTTAACTTAATCATAACTTAATCAACAATTTTCTAATTTAATCGACATGTTTCTAATTTAATCAACAAATTTTCTATTTTAATCAATCATAATTTTCTAGCTAACAAATTTTCTTCTTTAATTAATAGTTTAATTTTTGCACAAATTTTTATTTTTTTATTTTGTGATTAGCGACGGAAATTTTCGTCGCTAATCACAATTTTTTTATTTTTTTTTATGGTTAGAGACGGAAATTTCCGTTGGTAATCTTTTTTTTTTTTTTGATTGCCGACGGAATATCCTTCGATAAATCAGTTGACTTTGTTAATCCGTCGGTATTTCACAGTTTTTTTTGTAGTGATAGCTCAAGATGTACATAATTTAAATGTAGCTAACATTATTCCCAGAGGTTGAATTCCTTTTCGTATTCCAGGTTTGAGTGCATTTCTTACAATTCCTCTAGATGTTATGAAAATCAGATTACAACCAGCTAGACAGCGCTGATCAAGGAGGCAGGCCGGTCTCTCTCTAGCAACAATTTTTTACTTCTCATTGGAAATTCATTTTTATAATTTCAATCTCTCTAGCAACAATTTTTTATAGAAGAGAATTTTGGAGAATTAGCTAGATGATTCATTCCCGTTTTAGGTTTAATACGTGATTTGGGTTACTATAAAATATAATTATACTCCTTCCATCCAAATTTTTTGAGCACGAATTTTAATGAATATTGATTAGTTTATGTGTAAAGTAGATAAGTTGGGATATGATGAGATGTTGTGGAGTTCATTTATAGATAAAGGGATTGTTTATGAATAAAGTCAATAACAAATTGAGTAAATAAGTGATGGTTAGAGACGGATGGAGATAAAAAAAATAGTGTAAATAGTAAATTTTCCAAATCTAATGTTTTAGTGTGTGGATTAGTAAGATCATGTGAAATTCGTTAACATTAGATTGATTATACTAATCTCTTGAAACGAGACTGTTTTGTTAGAATCAAAATCTCACGTCCAATTAATGCAACATTTGAGAATCTTACTTTTGAATAAGCAGAAAGTCACTACCACTACAAAAACGCTTGTTTATGCCGACGGATGTATACCGACGGATTTCCTTTCCGACGGCTGTACCGACGGATTACCGACGAAATTCAAAGTCAGAAGACTCTGCCGACGGAATTCAATTTTCGTCGGCTTTCCCGACGGGATACCGACGGATATACCGACGGACACTCAGAACTCTCTACACGGTGTCGTTTTTGGGTCATCGGCCGACGGAGTGTTCCGTCGGTATTGTAAATATTTTGTCGGTAACCGACCCGCATTAACTAACCGCCTTCTTGATCCACTCCCAAAATTAAATGTGGTCATTACCGACGGAAATATCCGTCGGTAACCGACCCGCAGTAACTACCATAATTAATGTTGGTCCTGAAAGGAGTATATAACAAGTGTATGGGGGGGGGAATACACTTGTATGCAATTCTTTTCAACTTTGATCAAACCAGAGTTCAGCAAGGTTGTCTTGGACAACTCTGCTGAAGAAGATTAACTCTTCTAAGATAATCAGACTACTAAGTACTATTGAGTACTTAGTTGATTGACTATCTAGGGGAGTTATATGTGCGGAATAATGGTTGGCCCTTTAAGTTTAGACTCCTTAAATTTCTGAAATCACTTAGTCAATGCAACACAGTCCAGTTTAGCTTCAGGGAACTTGTCGAAATCAATTTTGCACAGTCTTTGAATATGTATCTTTGAAAGATCAGTTTTGTGTGCAGTGTTGAATGAATATAAGTACTTGTAAAGCAAATCAACACAAGAGTTTATAGTGGTTCAGAGACTCAAGCTCCTACATCCACTTTCCCTGATTTAACAGGATAATTCCTTCACTCTTGGAATTAACTTGTTTTATAGTGCCAAGGTGCACTTGATCAAGAACACCACTCCTTGGTGAATTGATCCCTAGGATGTCTAGAGTCCTAGTACCCTCTTCTCAACTCAGAACTGAATTGTTCTTCTCTCAACAGTCAGCTCCTACCACTTCTACTACTACAACCTTCTCACTTTCACTCTTGAAAGGTGTAAGGGTTGAAGTAAGGTTCCAACTAATGAGATATCCTTTACAGTGAAGATCAGTGTATAAGGATAGGATATCTCTCTAAGCTTGTGTATGGATATACAATTGGGTTCAGCTTAGAAGAAGTGTATAAAGACTAAGATAGTCTCTTTGAAAGCTTGAGAGCACTTGTCAACTTGTAGGATAGTTGGATATTCTTGTCTAGGTTGAGGTGCGTTCAAGTGGTCTTCACACTTCTGTATTTATAGACAAAATGGAGGATTTGCCCGTTGGAGAGGCAGTCCCAAATTGCTATAAATGTCTTCCTTGAGTTCTTCAAACTGGAAGACAGATTCTTGATAGTGACATGTCCTCATTTGGGTAATAAACGGCTGTAACAGTTTTGTCTTCATTCTGCAGCACTTTTCCCAATGTTTGACTTCTTGTTAGGACTTGGACATGGCTTCTGAAGGTTGATCCAATGATAGGACAACATTCCTTATCATTTGGACAACTCTCCTTATCACTATCAGCAGTTTTGCTTTTCAGTATGGTTGGCTTGCTCTTCTTCAGATGACTTGGCTCTTTCCCTTTATTTCTCTTGAGTATGGTCTTAGCTTATTTCTTTGAGAACCTTTAGGGACTGGTTGTCTCAAACTCTTCAGCATAGTTGATCTCAGGCTTTCAGAGCACTTGATCTTTGATCAATTTAGCTGAGACAACTCCTCTGGACAACTCTCCTGATCAGTATATTTAATCTTTTTGCATCAGAGCACTTTCTGCATAGAGTTGACTTCTCTGGACAACTCTCCTGATGAAAACCTTTGAGTAGTCTTGTCCTTTTGAGCTAGGTAAGCTTGTTCTTGCATATGGCTAGCTTCTTTGGACAACTCTCCTGATCAGAGCTTTATGAATATTTTCTCTGGACAACTCTCCTAATCAGAGCATCTTCATTGGACTTGTCCTTTTGAGCTTTACAATCTTGTTCTTGTATAAGAGCATCTTCTCTGGATAACTCTCCTGATAAGAGCATCTTAGATTTCATAGAGTGTCCTTGCTCTTAAGTGATTGTTCCAGAATTTGAGCCTTGAGGAGACTTGATCTTGATTATCTTCAAAGCATAGGTTCCCCCTCAAATTGTGCATCTAATTGTCTAAGAGCTACCTAATATTTCAGCTTCTCATCTAGCCTATAATCTATATGTTCTAACATTCTTAGAACATATTTATATTGACTTAGGCATGTCTCAGGGGGTTTTGGTATTAGATCAAAACATATCTTATTTTATTCCCAACAATTTCCCCCTTTTTGATGATGCCAAAACCTACACAATTTAAGCAAAAGTGACTTGTCTACACCTATTACATGTATCTTCAGAAGACATGACTAAGGTCAATATTCCTGAAAAATAATGTGTTAGTGTATTCACTGTTTCTGTTGCAAGTAGGTTTTAAGATAGACATAGAGAGATTTTGTGTTTCTTGATTCAAAATAAGTTCAACTATCATTTATTAAAAATGATCATTACAGGCATGTTGATAGTTGAAGTTAACATATCAGAGCATGAATCAATACATCAGAGCAATTCATTACAGTAATTCAAAATAATATCTTCATCATCAGAGCACAGAACTTGTATCAGAGCAATTCATAGCAAACCAGAGCAAACAGATTAACACATCAGCAATCTTGACCATATTTCAGCATAGTTGATCATTCAAGTAAGGTCAGAAGACTTAGCCATTTCAAAGATCATCCTCAGGAGGTGGCAGCATTCCATACTGTGCCCACACTCTTCTTTTCAGTGCCATGGCTTCTTGGTTGGTTCCCTTAGGTCCAAGAACCATCTTGTTCAGCTTAAGGATCTCAGTGAATTCCCTCAGAATTCTTGCTTGGTCAATCCATCCTTCAAGCTTTGGAGGCATGTATATGATTGGCTTGGGAGCTGTGAGTTAAAATCTTGCAATGTCAGCAGCTGCAAGTAGTTGTTGATACAACTCTCTGTAGTATTCTAGCATGAACTCAGTGAAGGCAGAGTTTGCATCTCCTCCATTCCATCTGTCAATGACATAATAGTCATAGACAAACTCCCTTTTGGCTTCTTCCCATGTGTCATTCAGTTGAATTGGCACCCATTTATCCAAGTGTGGATATTTGGTGTCCATTGGGATTAGAAGCTGAGGCTTCATCTTGCTGTAAGTTGCTCTTCTCCTTCTTGGTTTCTGAAAGTTTGCTCTCCTTTCATCTCTTGCTCTGTTGGCTTCTTCCATCAGATCCATTTTTTCATGGGCCCTCATCATGGCCAGTTTCTGTTGTGTTTCAGGGTCTTTGCCATACCCTTCATGAAACAGCTTTGATGGATCATGGGCTAGAACAGTTGTCTTCTTCTTAGGTTCAGATCCAAATCCTTCAGCAAATAACTCTTCAGTGTCTTCAGAGGACTTGGTTCCTTCAGCAGTTTTGCCAGATTCAGAAGATTTGTCCTTTTCAGCAGCTTTGGCTTTCTTTGATGTAGGCTCATCTTCATCAATTCTGAATTCAGGTGGAAGATCAAGGCTGCTAGGAAAGTCAGTGAATTTCTCAATTTGTCTTTTCTTTCCTTGGGCCTTCTTGATCTTTCCTCTGGTTTGGACACCTTCAGCATCTTTGTCCAAACCTGACACTTCACCACCTGGTCTTTGTTGTAGCCTTACTCTTTCCTCTTGAGCTGAGGCCATTGAGTTCTTCAATGCCAATGCTAACTGCTCCTCTTCATCCAATTCTTCCAAATTCAGCATTTCTGGCTCTTTTCCCTTTCCTTCAGGGACTTTGTCCTTCCCTTTCACTGGACTCCCAATTACTAAGGCACCTTTTGCCCTTGCTCTTTCCCTTTCCCCCTTTTTGGCAGCATCAAAACACTGGGGCTTGAGGTCACTCATTGTTGAGGCCATCAGGGATTGGGCCTGGTTTAGGGACTTCATCTCCTCCAACAAATATACATTCTCATCATGTATATTCTGCATTCTATCACTGCTCAAGCTAAGGAAAGCTAGAACAGGCTTCATCTTTTGTTGCTCAAGCTAATAGCTCAGTGAGGTTGGCCACTGCACCTTCAGCAATGTTGGCCAACACTTCTTGGGAAAATTTTTCTGAGGTAGCTTTGACCATAGCTAGCCTTTGCTCTTCAGCTCTTCTCTTCTGCAGTGCAGTCTTCTTTCCAATAGCTTGTTTGACAGTTAGCCTGAGAGCTTTGACATTTGCATTGTGATTGTCTCTCAGCAGCTTTTGTTCTTTCTTGACCTCCTCTGAGATGGCTTCCATGGTTGATTTTGCACTTTGAACTTCAGTGGAGATGGTTTGGAGACCAGATTCCACACCACTGATCCTTGCCTCAAGAGTTGGTAGCACAACATCTTCAGAGCCAGTGAGCCTCATTTCTACAGATGCTAAAGTCCTTCCTTGCTCATTCAATGCTCCTGAAGTTTCAGCATGAGCAGATTGAACTTGATGAGCCAAGGAGTCCAACTTCTCTGATTGCATGCCAAGTAAGGCTTGAGCTGAGCCTGTATCAACTTGGATAGGTGCATCTGTGAGGAACTCATCTGCAAAAATTTGGTCAAGAGAAATACCTGCAACATCAGATAAATCAAACAAGTTAGGAAATAAGCACTCATCACCCTCAATTTCTTTTGCATAAGACTCTGATACATCAGCAGTCTTCTTCTCATTTTCAACTTGTTCTTTTCTCCCTTCATAATTAATGTTCTCACTCAAGGAATCAGGCCTCCTCTCATCAAGGGATTCTTGAAGTTCAGATTTGACTTCAAGAATAACCTGTCCTTCCTCACTTATTCCACCCTCATTTGGTGGTACACTCACTATCTTAGTGATGACTACCTCTCTTTCATCCACAACTCCCTCTGATTTTTCAACTAATCTCTCCTTTTCAACTCCTTCTCCTAATCCTGCAGCATCTCCACCTTCAACAAGGTTCAAAGATGGCAGTTGTGGGGAGATCACAGTGCTTATATCAGCAGCCACTGAGTCATCCTGAATGATTAAGGGCTGATCAATGTCCAACACCTCTGACACTGAATAGGCCTTAATCAAACTAGCCTCTAGTACAGGAACCTCAACATCTTTAGGCTGTGCCTTGGGTTCAGACGAACCTTCATTGGCAGATGTGTCTTTGGTTGTGTTACCACCCTTGGTCAGCACCTCTGAAGTTACAGAGCCTTTCCTATGATAGGTTTTAGGAGGATTGGAAAGTCTATCTGCTACAGAAGACTTGGGTTGAAGGGGTTCAGGGAGGTTGGCTTGAGGGGTTTCAGGAGGGTTGGGATTTGAAGGGTTTGAGGGATCATCAGGGGAATCATCATCATTAGAGCCACTGTCAGGGTGTTTGATTCCCTTGGCTTTTCTTTCTTTCTCCTCTTCAATCTTATTGGCTACCAACTTTGCAAAAATCTCCTCATCAATGAGGAATCTTGTCTTTGAAACTCCAGCAAAGTGTAGCAATCTGTTCTCCTCTATTTGCCACCAGTTTGCACCTTTATCTTGGATGACTTGTGATATCTCCATCATAGATTTATCTTTTACATCAACAAGCATCCTCAAATCATGAAAGGCCTTCTGAATTCTTGGAAATTCAGCAAGTTGTGGATACAAACTGTCCACAGTAGCCTTGGCTCCTCCTCTGAGCATACTTTCAAAAGTATACTCCTCCTCATCTCCACTTGAATGGGGACTTTGGGTTATAGGGGAGTTGGCTCTGGGTTCTCCTAATGTGGCTTCAGGTAGATTAAGTTCAGGGATCTTGGCTTCCGATGGGTTGGGTACAGTAGAAGGATCTTCAGTTGCTTTGGAGAGCAATGAATCTGAAGGGGCTTTACTCAGGGGGGTTGGCTCATGAAGTGCATGCTCTAAGAGCTTTGAATAGTTGAGCATGGATGAGTCAAGGGGAGACAGGAGTCTTTTCTCATCTACTACTAAATCAGCAAGCACATCTATGCCACTTCTTTGTTCATTCCCTTCAGGAGAATATCTCTTAGTGAGATTTACAGGGGTAATGGGTTGGTTGGAAGGGGTAACATGGGTTTCAGGGGAGTTGGGCTCAAGATACTGAATTTCAGGGAGGTTGGCCTCTATGGGTTGACCTTCAGGGACTTTGGATTCTGGAGTTCCAGAACCAGATGAATTGGTCCTTGACATGGATTTGGCCCTGCTTTCAGCTCTGCTCTCCCTTAGAGCCAATTGAAGAGATCTTTCTTCTTGAAACTCCAAGACCTTCTCAGTAGGTTTGGCCCTTCTCTTGCTGGCCCTGCTACTTCCACTTTCTTCCTTCTCAGGGACAACTTCCCTGACTCTCTTATCACCCTTCTTCTTTTGCCTAGTCTCATTGTACTTCCTCCTCAACTCTTCTGAGTGGTCAGAAGGCACACTCACTCCTTCTTCTGCCACTGCATCAACCTCAGCTGATGCTCCTGAGGCTTCTTTGGAAGACAATTGAGACATCTTTCTTGTTTTGACAACCCTGGCCTTTGTTCTCTTTTTCATTTTAGGCTTCTCTTCCTCCTGTTCTTCAGCAGGCTTGGCCAGTAACATCCTTCTTTTCTCAGTTTTCTTGCTGAGCTTTCTGAATAGGATCTTTTGGGCTGGGAGGGGCTTTGCAAAGGTCTGCATCTGGGAATAGTGGGAAAACCTTTCAATCAACACGCTTGCCCTGGTGCAATACTTGATTTTCCCTTCTAGCACCACCTTATTGTGGGCTTTCACCTTAAATTTAGCCTTCTCCTTCATCATTTCAGACATGATGAAGGTCCTCCAATCAAACTTGATGCCCTTATCACTGGCATCAATAATGGCAGCCATGATTCTGATCCTAGGATGACTGACCTGCTCTAAGCTTCCAGTGTTGCTTAGGAGGCTTTTAGCAACTACCTCAAACAGATTGAGAAACTCTGGCTTGAGAGTTTTCTTGTTTTGAGTTGAGGAGAGAGGGCCTGGAACTAATAGCCATTCTTGGGCTATTTCTTCTTCATGTCCAGTACCATAGACTTCTGGATTCCTTCCCTCATAAGGCAATCCAAAGGCTCCTTCCAGATCCTCTGAGGAGAATTTCACTCTGTGGAATCTCTCCTCCTCCTCTCCTTCAGCAGTGTAAGCTAACCTGGTTGAGACTTCTCCATCTTCAGGTTTGCCTCTCCACTTTAGGAAGGCAAAGAATTCTGCCATGTAACTTTCCAAGCAAGAGCTTGGTCTTTCTTCCAAGAACTTTTGGAGACCAGCCCTTCTCAACCATCTTAGGGTTGGAGTAATCTCAGGATCTTCACTTTCAAAGGAAAGAATGGGCTCAAAGTGAAGATTGTTTTTGTTGCTAAGATAGGCAAAATCTAGGTCTAGATCCTTGTTGGAGAAATCAACAAGCATCTCAGGTCTAACCTTGGGGGCCATTTAAAGTTGCAGAGAAAAGTTTGATGAAGAATGAGAGAGATTGAAGAACTTTTGAGTTAGGGTTTCGAATACTTGGGGAAGAAGTGTTTGTGGGTATCTTAAGACTTGTGAATATTCTAAAAAGAATGTTTGTCAATGAGTTGGTAAGGTCTTGAGACAATTCAAAGGTGAACAAAAATGGAAATCCAAAATGGACGGCTAGAATTGATTTCAGGGGAGTTGTCCATTTTTGATCCAATGGTCAAAAATCAATGTAACAGTGAAATAACTGTTTTATTCAAAACGTGGGTGGTTTTAAATGTTTGTTTAAGGCTGGGGATTTTTCGAGATAGATCATGTCCCAAAAAGTTTAATACAAACAAGAGTTAAATCTTGGCATTTAATGCATGGAAAGTGACCTTTTGGGTGGGAGACAAATTAAATCCCAGAAAGGTGAAAACTGTATTTCAAGGGACAGATTTCGAGATAGGTATTGATCACCAAAACTAGGTGCTTATCATACCAAGATTTGGTTTGATAGCTAGGACAACTTATCTGACCCTACATGGACAAGTGTCCTGAAGAACTGTGGACAGGTGTCCTGAATTTCAAGAGACAAGTGTCCTGAAGAGGTAAGGTCATGTTTCTGAATTTCAGTAGACTTGACCAAGTCTGCTAAGGTTTGATTTTGTTTCCCCCTTAATCAATGAGTTTCTTTGGACTTATTTGTCCAACTTCCCTGGATCAAGTAATCCCAACTCTGCTGATAGCTCCAGAAATCTTGCCTCTGCAAGTGGCTTGGTTAATATATCAGCTTTTTGATGGTCTGTGTGAATTTTCACTAGCTTGATATCCTTCTTCTCCACATGATCTCTAATGAAGTGGTGCTTGATGTCCACATGCTTGCATCTTGTGTGCAAGACAGGATTTTGTGATATAGCAATGGCACTATTGTTATCACAGAAAATTGGCACTTCAGTAGAGTTGACTTTGTAGTCTCTTAGTTGTTGTCTTAGCCAAAGAATTTGAGCACAACAACTTCCAGCAGCAACATATTCAGCTTCAGTGGTGGAAGTGGCCACTGTGTTCTGCTTCTTGGAGAACCATGAAATAAGCTTGTTGCCTAAGAATTGACAAGTCCCTGAAGTGGACTTTCTGTCAATCCTACATCCTCCATAATCAGCATCTGAGTAGCCAGTTAGCTCAATATTGTCATCAGCAGGGTACCAAAGGCCTAGATTCTCAGTGCCTTTGAGGTACCTCAAAATCCTCTTTGCAGCCTCAAGGTGGCTTTTCTTAGGATTTGCTTGAAATCTTGCACAAACACCTACTGCAAAGGTGATATCAGGTCTGCTGGCAGTGAGATAGAGGAGTGAACCAATTATTCCTCTATACTCAGTAGAGTTGGTTAGAATACCACTCTCATCAGGATCCGTCTTCCAATTTGTGTTCATTGGGATCCTTACTGGCTTGCTAGTTGTACACCCAAACTTTTTGATCATCTCTCTGGTGTACTTAGCTTGGTTGATGAAGATTCCTTCTTTAGATTGCTTGACTTGTAGACCCAAAAAGAAGTTCATCAACCCCATCATTGACATTTCAAACTTGCTTTGCATGAGCTTGGAGAATTTCTCACACAGCTTCTCATTAGGGGATCCAAAAATTATGTCATCTACATAAATTTGGACAAGCAGGATGTCCTCTCCTTCAGAGATTCTGAAGAGAGTTATGTCCACAGTTCCCTTGGTGAATCCATGATCCAAGAGGAATTGTGACAGTGTATCATACCAAGCCCTAGGGGCTTGTTTGAGTCCATATAGAGCTTTCTTGAGTCTGTAAACTTGGTTTCCAACTTCAAAACCTGGTGGTTGCTCCACATAGACTTCTTCTTTCAAGACTCCATTCAGAAAGGCACTCTTGACATCCATTTGGTATACTTTGAACCTCTTGTGGGCTGCATAGGCTAGAAAGAGCCTTATTGCTTCTAGCCTTGCCACAGGTGCAAATGTCTCATCATAGTCAATGCCTTCATGTTGGCAATACCCTTTTGCCACTAGTCTTGCTTTGTTTCTGACAATCACATCATTTTCATTCTTCTTGTTCTTGAATACCCACTTTGTTCCAATAACATCTTGATGTGAAGGTCTGTCCACCAGCTCCCATACTTCATTTCTGGTGAATTGATTCAGTTCTTCCTGCATGGCTGTGATCCAATTGGCATCTTGAAGTGCTTCCTCAACATTACTTGGTTCTTGCTCTGACAAGAAACAACAGAAAAGAGCACTTTCACCATGGAATCTTCTGGTTTTGACTCCAATACTTGGGTCACCAAGTATTAGATCAGTAGGATGGTCAGTCAACCAATTCCTTCTTTTTCTGATCTCTTCAGTAGAGTTGTCCTCTACTGAAGGTGAGTCATTTTGATCATAGAATTCAGGATAATTTAATGCAGGATCTAATTCAGGATCATAATCAGGGATGTTGTCCTCAATGTCAGGGACATTGGCATTTTCAACATTTTGAGTTCCCCCTTGATTATTTGACCCATTAACTACCTCAGCAGGAACTGCTTCTTCATTGGTAGTTGTTACCTGGATGTGAACTGGGATTGGATCATTCAGTTCATCATTTCCATCAGTGGGATTTGTCTCAGGAAGGTTGCCTTCAGGATTGTTGTCCAATGTGGATTTTTCAGGCAAAGTGGCTTGAACAACATCTATGAATTCAGTGTCTTTGTCTCTTAGCCTTAATCTGGTTGTCCTTTGTGTGATTTCTTCAGGTTCTAAATGATCATTCCTGATCTCAAAAATAGATTCATCAAACACAACATGAGGTGTTTCTTCCATTATAAGGGTTTTCTTGTTGTAGACTCTGAAAGCTCTACTGATTTGAGAGTATCCAAGAAATACTCCCTCATCAGCTTTGCTGTCAAAGGCTTTCAACTGTTCTTTCCCATTATTGTGAATGAAACAATTACAACCAAATATATGAAAGTATGACACTTTAGGCATTCTTCCTTTCCAGAGTTCATAGGGGGTTTTGCCTTGCCCCTTAGTGATCAAACATCTATTTTGAGTATGGCATGCAGTGTTTATAGCTTCAGCCCAAAACCTCTTAGGTAAATTTGAGTCAGCAATTAGAGTTCTAGCAGCTTCTTTTAAAGTTCTATTCCTTCTTTCTGCAACTCCATTTTGTTGGGGAGTTCTAGCTGCTGAAGTTTCATGAGCTATTCCATTTGATGTGCAGTACTCATTGATGTATGAATTGATGAACTCAGTGCCTTTATCAGATCTTATCTTGATAATGCTAAGGCTTTTCTCATTTGACAATCTCTTGAGAAGTTCAGGTAGTTTGACTTGTGTTTCCTTCTTATTAAGGAGAAATACTACCCATGTGAACCTAGAGAAGTCATCTACTACCACTAATGTGTATTTTCTACCATTTATGCTTGAAGGGGTAATTGGTCCAAACAGATCCATATGTAGAAGTTCAAGTACCCTTTCAGTGGAGATGACTGGTTTTCCCTTAAATGAGGCTTTAATCTGTTTTCCTTCTTGACATGGCTTACACACATGTTCTTTAATGAAAACCTCATTAGGTAGTCCTTTAACTAATGCATTTCTAGCAAGTTTATTCATGGATTTGAAGTTCAGGTGATTTAGCCTTTTGTGCCATAGCCAACTTTGTTCACTAGAACTTTTAGCAATAAAACATGCAGCATCAGTAGACTTGTCCCAGTCTGCAAAATACACATTTCCCTTCCTAGTTCCAGTCAATAGGGTTTGTTGAGTTTTATCTTTAATTAGACACTTTCCAGTTGAGAACTCAACATTAAAATCTTTATCACAGAATTGACTGATACTCAGGAGGTTATATTTGAGACCAGCTACATAAGATACATTGGTTACTTTGATGTTACCAATCATCAAAGTACCATAACCTTTTGTTGTTGCTTGTGAGTTGTCTCCAAAGGTGACATTTGGGCCTTCTTTTTCAATAAAATCAGAGAGGAGTTCCTTGTTTCCAGTCATGTGCCTTGAGCATCCACTGTCAAGGTACCATGCTGTCTTTTTGTTCATGCTCCTCTTCTTGTGGCCCATTGGTACCTGCATTTAGATAGGTTTAGGTACCCTTTGAGTTTTGGGTCCTGAGAGGTTAGCTGTACCTTTGGGAACCCAAACTTGCCTAATAACCCTGATTGATTCAAGGTGGCTAAGTTGATTTCCTAGTGCATCAACATACAATGTCTTTCCCTTAAATGCCTTTGGAAAAGTATGTGTAAATGTATTAACTCTGTAAGTTTCAGGGAAGTTGACCACTTTCCTGAACTTATGAGTTCTTTGTGCAGCTTGATGAAGTCTTTGAGGAAAGGCATTTTTATGACCATTACCCTTTGGCATGAAGGGTTTTGGTTGTCTCATTTTATTCTGCCTCTGAGGATAGTTGTCCTTAGGTCTATTCAGCTGAGGCTTTCTCAGATGAGTTGGCCTAGGCTGATTATACCTTGGATAATTCCTCTGAACATTGTTCAAGAGAGTTGCCCTTCCATTGGGTCTACTCTGCTGAGCAACATTCCTCTTGTGCTCAGGAGCCTTGGCCATTTCCTTAGGTTTTGGCCTTTTCTCCTGAATCACTTGAGTAGGCATTTCATTCAATTTGCCCTTTCCTTTGTTCAGTGGCTGAATTACTTCATTTTCAGCTTGTTGTGCCACTGACTTAACAAAGATTCTCTTAGTGTTACTTGTGGATGCAACACTAAGACAAGGTGAAGATTCAAATGGATCAAAACCCAATCCACTTCTTTGAGCCATAGGTCTTTGATAACTTTGAATTTCCTCTATTGCTCTAGAGGATTTGTTCAAAGCAGACATCTTTAATTTCAGGCTCTCTTCACTTGATTTAAGAATATCATACTCATGTGAGAGATTTTCAAACTTGGCATTTAGAATTTTAAGTTCAAATTCTTTTCTCTTCTGAGAGAGAAATTGATCATCAATCTCCTTTTGTTGGTCAACTATCCTGAGATTTGCTTCCTCAAGCTTTCTCAAGACTTGTTGATACAACTCAGTAGACTTGACATCAACAGCTACCTCAGAGTTTTTGGAAAGTTCAATAGCCAATCTTTCATTTTCTTTCACACAATTATCATGAAATTCTTGTAATCTAGTGAAATCTTCCATCAACTTTCCCAAGGAAAGTTTCAGGTTAACCTCACTAGTGTTTTGTGAGATGAATGATGGTGAACTAGAAGTAGAGGATACCTCATCATTCTCAAGAGCCATGTTGCAAACATCATCATCATCATCACTGTTGGAGAATAGTCCATCAGAAGAGTTGAAGCTTTCATCACTATCAGATTCTTCACCAGCCATCATGGCCTTTCTATTGGTGAACTTTCTGTCTCTTTTAGCTTGTCTCTCTCTTCTTTCTTTAGAGCTCAATTCAGGGCAGTCATATTGGAAGTGCCCTTTCTTTTTACAGTTATAGCACAGATCTTCATCATCATCCTTCTTGGATTCTTCTCTTCTCTTAGATGAAGAAGGATCAGCTCTACTGGATCTTCTCCTATCAGAGGACTTGTCCTCTGATCTTTTCTCTTCAGGCTTTTTGTCCTCAGCCTGTTCTTCAGGGGAGTTGTATCTTCTCCTGAATTTGTTGTCTTGGTAGAATTTCTTGTATCTACCAAACCTTGTGTTGAGTTTGTCAAACCTTCTAGCCATCAAGGCTAGTTCTTCCTTCATTTCAGTCTTAGAGACTGTCTTTGATGATCTGGGAGTGGGTTGCATTTCTGGTTCAGCAACTTTGGCTTTGAATGCCACTCCCTTAGTAGGATTTGAAGGTTCCTCAACAGGCTTTCTTCTATTGAGGTCAAACTCATAGGCTTTAAGTTCTGAGAATATTTGTTGCATGGGCATGGTGGAGAGATCTTTGGTATTCTGCATCATTACAGCATAGACATCCCACTTTTGAGTGAGACTCCTTAGGATTTTCAGTCCAACCTCTCTCTTGGTGTAGACCTTGCCCAATGAGTTAATCTCATTCATCACATCAGTGAATCTACCAGCAAATTTGTCAATGGACTCATCAGACTCCATTGAGAATTGTTCAAACTTTTGCACAGCAACTTGGAGCTTGTTCTCCTTGATCTTTTCAGTGCCCTCACACATTTCAGCAAGAGTATCCCAAATTTCTTTAGCTGTTGTGCAGTGGTAGACTCTTCCCATAACTGCATCTGGAATTGTTTGATAAAGGGTGTTCATGGCAAGATAATTCAAATTATCTTTCCTCTTCTCATCAGTAGTGAAGTCATCCTCATCCTTGGGAATCAGTTCCCTTACATCTGCTTTTTGCTCAGCTGTCACTCTGGGGTTAGTTTGAGTAAACACAAAAGGTCCTCTTATGATTACTCTTAGCATATCAGTATGGAGAGATGCAAGATGAGCCCTCATTCTAATTTTCCAGAAATCATAATTGTCTATTGAAAACATGGGCAGTTTGTGATGAGAAATGTGATTGACTGGATTTGTGGCCATGTTGTCTAATCCTTGAACAGCAGGTGGAGGAACAGCATTGTTGTTGGTCATATCTCACAAATAATCAGTCAGTCAACAAGTGATGGATTTCAGATAGAGATCAGTTCAGTGACCACACAAATATGAGAGTTTTTGAAAATCAAGATGGATTTTCAGAAGCAGTGGTCTTTGAACCCCTGCTCTGATACCACTTGTTGGTCCTGAAAGGAGTATATAACAAGTGTATGGGGGGGGGAATACACTTGTATGCAATTCTTTTCAACTTTGATCAAACCAGAGTTCAGCAAGGTTGTCTTGGACAACTCTGCTGAAGAAGATTAACTCTTCTAAGATAATCAGACTACTAAGTACTATTGAGTACTTAGTTGATTGACTATCTAGGGGAGTTATATGTGCGGAATAATGGTTGGCCCTTTAAGTTTAGACTCCTTAAATTTCTGAAATCACTTAGTCAATGCAACACAGTCCAGTTTAGCTTCAGGGAACTTGTCCAAATCAATTTTGCACAGTCTTTGAATATGTATCTTTGAAAGATCAGTTTTGTGTGCAGTGTTGAATGAATATAAGTACTTGTAAAGCAAATCAACACAAGAGTTTATAGTGGTTCAGAGACTCAAGCTCCTACATCCACTTTCCCTGATTTAACAGGATAATTCCTTCACTCTTGGAATTAACTTGTTTTATAGTGCCAAGGTGCACTTGATCAAGAACACCACTCCTTGGTGAATTGATCCCTAGGATGTCTAGAGTCCTAGTACCCTCTTCTCAACTCAGAACTGAACTGTTCTTCTCTCAACAGTCAGCTCCTACCACTTCTACTACTACAACCTTCTCACTTTCACTCTTGAAAGGTGTAAGGGTTGAAGTAAGGTTCCAACTAATGAGATATCCTTTACAGTGAAGATCAGTGTATAAGGATAGGATATCTCTCTAAGCTTGTGTATGGATATACAATTGGGTTCAGCTTAGAAGAAGTGTATAAAGACTAAGATAGTCTCTTTGAAAGCTTGAGAGCACTTGTCAACTTGTAGGATAGTTGGATATTCTTGTCTAGGTTGAGGTGCGTTCAAGTGGTCTTCACACTTCTGTATTTATAGACAAAATGGAGGATTTGCCCGTTGGAGAGGCAGTCCCAAATTGCTATAAATGTCTTCCTTGAGTTCTTCAAACTGGAAGACAGATTCTTGATAGTGACATGTCCTCATTTGGGTAATAAACGGCTGTAACAGTTTTGTCTTCATTCTGCAGCACTTTTCCCAATGTTTGACTTCTTGTTAGGACTTGGACATGGCTTCTGAAGGTTGATCCAATGATAGGACAACATTCCTTATCATTTGGACAACTCTCCTTATCACTATCAGCAGTTTTGCTTTTCAGTATGGTTGGCTTGCTCTTCTTCAGATGACTTGGCTCTTTCCCTTTATTTCTCTTGAGTATGGTCTTAGCTTATTTCTTTGAGAACCTTTAGGGACTGGTTGTCTCAAACTCTTCAGCATAGTTGATCTCAGGCTTTCAGAGCACTTGATCTTTGATCAATTTAGCTGAGACAACTCCTCTGGACAACTCTCCTGATCAGTATATTTAATCTTTTTGCATCAGAGCACTTTCTGCATAGAGTTGACTTCTCTGGACAACTCTCCTGATGAAAACCTTTGAGTAGTCTTGTCCTTTTGAGCTAGGTAAGCTTGTTCTTGCATATGGCTAGCTTCTTTGGACAACTCTCCTGATCAGAGCTTTATGAATATTTTCTCTGGACAACTCTCCTAATCAGAGCATCTTCATTGGACTTGTCCTTTTGAGCTTTACAATCTTGTTCTTGTATAAGAGCATCTTCTCTGGATAACTCTCCTGATAAGAGCATCTTAAATTTCATAGAGTGTCCTTGCTCTTAAGTGATTGTTCCAGAATTTGAGCCTTGAGGAGACTTGATCTTGATTATCTTCAAAGCATAGGTTCCCCCTCAAATTGTGCATCTAATTGTCTAAGAGCTACCTAATATTTCAGCTTCTCATCTAGCCTATAATCTATATGTTCTAACATTCTTAGAACATATTTATATTGACATAGGCATGTCTCAGGGCGTTTTGGTATTAGATCAAAACATATCTTATTTTATTCCCAACAATTAATCTGGTCATTACCGACGGAAATATCCGTCGGTAAAGGCAATTTTTTTTTTTGTATATAAACTGAAGAACAGATTAAAGAAACCCTCCCTCCTCCCTCCTCCCTCCTCACTCTTTTCTTCTTCATCTTCATCGCGCGAAGAAGAGGCTCGGCCGAGGTGATCTCTCGACTCGATTAGAAAATCTATACGGTACGCTTTCTTAATTTGTTAGTAATTAATTTTTAAGTTATATATGTATTGCCTATAATTATGAATTAAATTGCATGTGTTAATTTAAATTGTTATATAGATTAATATGAAATTAATTGTTTGTAGTTGATGTATATAGTTAATTATTTTGAATGTATGTAGTTGATATATCTAATTAATTAGATGATATTGTAAGTGGATAATTGCCTATATGTATAGCTAGTTGATGTATATAGTTATTTATAATAAATTGATGTGATTTGTTAAGATCGATATTGCATATTTTGCATAATTGATGTTAAATATATAATTGATATTATTGTTGAATTTGCATATACGTTGGAGTGGAGTTAATTACATAATTAAATTATGATATTGTACGTTATAATTAGCTAGATTAATATTGTTGATTTACTAATTATGAAATTATTGATTAAATTAGGGGCTTTGTTAATTATATTAGGAAATTGTTATTTTAAAGTTAGAAAAAATTGTTACTAAATTTATTAGGTTATAGATTGTTAATTAAAATAGAAAATTGTTAATTAAAGTTGAAAATTATTGAATAAATTAGTTATTGTTGAATAAAATAGGAAATTAGTTATTGTTGAATAAAATAGGAAATTATTTATTAAAATAGGTTATTATTGATTAAATTAGGTATTGTTGATTGAATAAAAAATTATTTATTAAAATATGTTATTATTTCTTAAAATAGGTTATTATTTAGGGATTAAATTTTAATTTATTAGATTATTGTTTTTTATTAAATTAAGAAATTTATTATTAATTAATTAGTATTATATATATAATTTATTAATTTAAATGTTTAAATTAAATAGATGACTGGAAATGGTGTTGGTGCCTCTGGTGGCTCGGGATCTCACGGGGCCTCCGGGTCACGTAGCCGATCGAGGAAGAGTCGATCCAAACTTAGACCCGAGGCGCCGGCGCCTACACTGTCACGAACACCATTATCGTCGCCTCCGCCACCCATTCCACACCCGTCGCCTGATCAGTCGTCGTCTCATTCGTCTGTCCGGGACCATCCTGCTGTTCCTGCTCAGGATGGCCGGGAGCGCGTTTGGGCTACAAGTGGAGGAGTGTAAGTAATTAAATACTTTTATTGTTTAATAATTAATAATTAATTAATTTCACATTCGTTTTAATTTATAATGTGTTTTGTTTGTTAATTAATGTCACAGATTGTTACCTGGTAACGAGGTCTCCAGGGCATGCACGGTTGCTTTTGGCTCTTTACCGATCTCTGCGGGTGCATATACCTGGTCGAAGGTCCCAAAACAAAAAAAGTTAGCGTACTTCGAGGAAATTCAGGTAGTAATTAATTACTTAATTATTTAATTAATGTTTGTTAATTTGTTCAATAATAAACAATTTATTATATGTGCAGAAACAAACCACTTGGGATCGGAATATGTACTCAGACCAGGCTATGTTCAAGTATTTCTGTAAATCGGCGCAGCAGCGGTATAAGGATTTAATGTACGAATGGAGAATGGCATGGCGGCGCGATGGGACGACGCAGAGCTTGGGTAAGGATGATAATGATGTTGTGTTGTGGGATTCATTGACGAGGGAGTGGCTGGATCCGGAGTACATCAGGAAGTGTGAGATTGCTAAGGCCAACCGGAGATCCGACGATGGGGGTGGGATGTCCAGGCATCGGACTGGAGCCCGGTCCATCCTTGAGCAGTCGATGGTCATTGTAAGTGTTTATTAATTTTTTAATTAATTTCAATAAATTTAATTATATATTTAATATATATAATACATAAATTTAATTATTAGGAACGGGATACGGGGCGTGTACCCACTCACTTAGACCGGATGAGCATTGCTCATCCGTTTAATGCTGATACACAGCAATCCACATACGGGCGCACAACTAACCTCCACGTAAGTAATAAAATTGTTTAATTAAATACATTTTTTATAATTTATTCTATTAATTTAAAATTATTAATTATGTAGTTGGAGATGAAACGGAGGATTGCCGAGATCGGAACTCAAGTCGACCCTACTCAAGCCGGAAGCAGAAGTGCCCCTACAGTCGAGGAGGTGGACCGGGCTTATTTGAAAGTTGCCCCCACCACCCGCGGACGAGTTCTGGGCCTTGGTCGTATGAGCGCTGATGTCATTTCCGGCGCTGGTCCGTCCCAAACGGCATCGCAGGGTTCCGTATCTTCCACCCCAATTCCTGATGTGACGATGGCACAATTCAACCATTACATGCATGTGATGCATGTGAATATGGGTCGAGAGATGGGGTGGTCGGACGAGAGGATCGAGGAGGTTTATCGGAGAACCATGCAAGCTCCTCCACCGACGGCCAACGTGAACGTGCCTGTTCCCCCAGCCCCCTCAGCCCCCGCAGCCCCCTCCCCCTATGTCCCGACCATGCAGCACGATGATGACATCATTGGTCAGTTCGTTGGCAACGATGACGACATTGATATATTCTACTATGGTCAATGAGTGACTTTGAATAATTTTTTTTTTTATGTGTTTAACAATTTTATTTTTATGTCTCGTAGAACTATTTACTTTTATGTCTCGTAGAACTATTTATTTTTTATCTGCATTTTTGTTGAACTATTTACTTTTATGTTTAAGTATTAGTTGTTTAATTTTAGTTATGTGTGTTTTATGTGTTAAAAATGTGTATATTTAAATTTGGATGTTCTATGTGATAGATAAACAACATTTTCATTGAAAATTGCCTTGAAG
The DNA here is from genome assembly GCA_963675135.1 of Galeopsis tetrahit. NCBI lineage: Eukaryota > Viridiplantae > Streptophyta > Magnoliopsida > Lamiales > Lamiaceae > Galeopsis > Galeopsis tetrahit. The sequence goes on along the minus strand of OY776120.1, from coordinate 64,072,276 downwards.
AAAGGCTGTTGTTGTGGTTACATTACATGCATACACTTAACATTACATAAACTTAGCAATACATATTAGAGACATAAACTTAGGATTACATCCAACCTATAAACTTGAACACATAGGGTAGAACACAGAATACTATGGCCACAACAAGAAAGTTCCTCTGCTTCTTTAGCTCTTCAACTTTTCCAGCTTCAAATCCTAATTCTGAGGTTAGTTGGTCAGATGTATCCTTATACATATCCCCAACTAGTTGCGCATGATTCAACTTGTTGTTGAGCTCTTGATTTTCAAGCAAAAGTGAGTCAATTCTCCTCACCATGCCCGGAAACATTCCGTGTGAACTCGTTCCTTGTCCGTGAATTTCGTGTTCATCGGCCCAAACAAAAAAGGAGCATCCATTACCATTTAGTGAATCTGGGCAAGTATAAAATAGTCTACCTCTGTTTTTTTCTTGCTTCGACATGCACACACGAGCTTCTTTTCCACAATGGCATACCACAATTTTCATGGATGTCGAAGATGAAGACATGAGTTACTGTATTTTTTTAAATTTTGATGTTTGTGAAGAAGTAGGTTGTTTTGAGTGTGGTTGGAGTGTTAAGAATACGTAGTTAAATTTTTTTTATACGCGTCTTTACCGACGGAAAGTGATTCCGTCGGTATTGACACATGTTCAATACCGACGGAATTTCCGTCGGTAATGTAAATACCGACTGAAAATTGGTCAACGGAATCTGACTGATTTGACATACATTTGAAATATGTGTTACCGACTAAAATTATCCGTCGGTATTGGCAATACCGACGGAATTTCGGCGCGTGATATACCGACGGACTGACATTTCCGTCGGCATGTAGTATTGAAAAACATTCCAGAACCTCAAAACACGCGAAAATTTTTAGTGTGGAGCAAAAAATTTGGATTGGAGCGAAAATTTAAGGTATGTTTTTTAGTGTGTAATTTTAATTTGGTGTTTAGTTTTTTAGTGTGTAATTTTACTACATAATTTTTACTTTTAGTGTTTAATTTTTAGTGTGTAATTTTATTTTGGTCAAATTGTTTAACAGATGGAATTGCCGGATCGTCGGTGGATGTATTGTACTCCTAGGCTCGTTTTAGGAAATGTGAATGTTGAATTTTATGATAAACTCGTGTCATTTGTTGAATTTGCAAAGCTACACCCACATTACATGTCTGAGGATTGTATTAGGTGTCCGTGTAATGCTAAGAAATGTAAGAATAGATCATTTAAAAGCATTGATGAAGTCTTATGCCACGTTGTTATGAATGGGTTCGTTGATAATTACTATAATTGGACAAGTCATGGCGAACAACGGTGGCCTTATAATTTTGATCAAGTCTTGTACTATTACACTACTGCAATTTATGAACAACCCGTACACGTTGAGCATGTCGGCACCAGTAACGATCAAGAGTTTGGGGTGGAAGAACCCGATATGTATCAAACAATGGTGATGGAAGCCGGTATGTCAAATATAGAGGAGGAACCAACGGATGAAGCATTTCAGTTTTATGAGATGCTCAAATTAGTCGATCAAGATTTGTACCCAGGGTGTGATTCTCATTCTCAGTTGTCATTTAATGCTCGACTTATGGCTATCAAGACGGAGAACAAGCTATCTAACAGAGCATTTGAGCAAATGACACAATTATGCAGTGAGATTTGTCCTGTCGATAATAAAGTACCTACGACGTTTCATCAGAGCAAACAACTGATGAAGAATATGGGTTTGCCGGTTGAGAAGATTGATTGTTGTGTGAATGGTTGCATGTTATACTGGGGTGATGACGATAGCGATCTTCTTATGTGTAGAATGTGTGGCCATCCCCGGTACAAAGAGGCACGACGGAAGGGACCAGGTGGTCAATCGAGCAAGACAAAAAAGAAAGTGCCACACAAGAGGATGTATTATCTTCCTATCATTCCTCGTTTAATGAGATTGTTTCAATCTAGTGCTACAGCTCAACACATGACGTGGCATGCAAGAAATTCTGAAGATACTGAGGCTGGGGATATGAGACATCCGTCCGACTCTAAAGCCTGGAAACACCTTGATAATGTGTTTCCAGGATTTGCTTGTGAACCGAGGAATGTGAGATTAGGCTCGAGTACTGATGGTTTTGCACCGTTTGGGAGTTATGGAAAGAAGTATTCTTTGTGGCCGGTGATACTGACTCCGTATAATCTACCTCCATGGATGTGCATGAAACCTCAAACAATGTTTCTGACTGTATTGGTGCCTGGTCCGTCGAATCCAAAGCATAAACTTGATGTTTATCTCCAGCCTCTTATTAAAGACTTGATCTTCCTATGGGATAACGGAGTCCAAACGTATGATGTTTCTAGGAAACAGAACTTCACGATGCGTGCTGCTTTATTGTGGACCATTAGCGACTTTCCTGCATATGCTATGTTGTCCGGGTGGAGTACAGCCGGAAAGCAAGCTTGTCCGTATTGTATGGAATATTCTGAAGCTTTCAGTCTCCCGAAGAGTAGAAAAGTTTCATGGTTCGATAATCACCGAAGGTTTTTACCTCGAGATCATCCATTTTGAAGGAATAAGGTGGACTTCACGAAGAATAGAACAGTCACAAACAATCGACCGCCCCTTCGAAATGGTATTTTATACATTTATTTTAACATGTTTTTTTGGGTTACATTTATTCTAACATTTATTAATCGTACAGGACAAAGTCTGTTACATGAGATTGAGTGGACGGGTTTGAACAAAACTACGGAGGAAAATGCAGAAGAACACAACAAAGGAATCCCAGGTAACTGGAAGAAAAAGAGTATTTTTTGGGACTTGCCATATTGGAGTTCACTATTGCTCCGACACAATTTGGATGTCATGCACATTGAGAAGAATGTGTTTGACAACGTGTTTCACACAATCATGAACACAGAAGGCAAGACGAAAGATACTCCAAAGTCCAGGGAAGAGTTGAACACTATCTGTCGCCGTGATGAGTTGGAACAGGATACCCGTACAGGTAAATATCCAAAGGCTTGCTACACACTAGATAAGACACAAAAACAGGAATTGTGTAGGTGGATTAAAGAGTTAAGATTTCCAGACGGCTACGTGTCAAACATGAGTCGATGCGTAGACACAACAAAAGGCAAAGTTGTAGGGATGAAGAGTCATGATTGTCATGTTTTTATGCAGCGCTTGATACCTATTGCGTTTCGAGAATTTCTTCCTCTGAATGTGTGGAGGGCTGTCACTGAATTAAGTCTCTTTTTTAGAGATTTAACGTCTACAACAATCAAGGTTGATGATATGAATCGTTTGGAACGAGACATTCCAGTTATTTTGTGTAAGTTGGAACGTTTTTTCCCACCTAGCTTCTTTGACTCGATGAAACACTTACCTGTTCACTTAGCGTATGAAGCTAGGATTTGTGGTCCAGTGCAGTACAGGTGGATGTACCCATTTGAGAGGTGAACAATTCTATTTCTCTCATTTAATTAGTTTTTAGTATATGGAGCCTTATTTTAATTTGTTAACTATTATAATTTTAGGTATCTCCACAACTTGAAGCGCAATGCTAAACAGAAGGCAAACGTCGAAGCATCGATTGATAATGCGTATTTGAATGAAGAGGTTGGCATGTTTTGTTCATATTATTTTGAAGACCATGTCAACACGAGGATCAGGAATGAACCACGTAACTTCGATGGTAGAGGTACGCAACAAGAAGTCGATGGCATGCTCTCTGTATTCAAGTCTAAGGGGCGACCTATAGGAAAAGCCACTGAACGATATTGGTCAACACACACAGAGGCTGAAATAGCACAAACGTACGTGTTATTGAATTGTGATGAAGTTCAGCCTTACATTGAGTAAGTATTTCATATATTTATCATTTAATTAAATAGCACTAAACGTGCGTCATTTATCATCTAATTGTGTTGTGAATTATTAGGATGTATACACAAGAACTACGACATGCAAATCAAAACATCTCAGATAGAGACATAGATACTAGTCTTCAACGTCAATTTGCCCGATGGTTCCAACGTTATGTGAGTATCATTGATTGAATTTTACGTGAACAAATAATTGTTTTGATTAATGTTAATTTTAACTGTACGTATAGGGACAATCGCACGATTTTCAGAGCCGGTTCTTACAGGATCTCAGCAAAGGACCACTACGTCGTGTGAGGACTTACAACGGCTATATTGTGAAAGGCTACATGTTTCATACATCAGAGTATGCATCAACAAGAACGACTAACAACAGTGGTGTTTGTCTTAGGGGTGCGAATTACAATGCAGATGCAAGTGATTACTTTGGGGTGTTGCACGAAGTCGTTGAAATTGAATATCCGGGATATCCAGTGAAAACCGTAATGTTGTTCAAGTGCCATTGGTTTGACACATCCCCTTTAGGAACCAAAATTCATCCGGAGTACAAGCTTGTGGATGTTAATTCGAAAAGGAAGTATAGCGGGGATGATCCGTTTGTATTTGCCTCTCAGGTATCTCAAGTCTACTACTGCACGTATCCAGGAGCTGGAAAACGTAATAGATCAGAATGGCACGCTGTTTGCAAAGTGAAGGCAAGGTCAATGGTGGAGGTCCCCCAAAAGGAAAACAACGATGAAGATGAACCCCCGTTTCAAATGGAACAAATAGAGAATCAAACTGAAGTGTTTGCGGGAGATTTTAATCTTTCGGTAGACTTGACGGCTGCAAATCCACAATTGATTGTTATTGAAAACGATAGTGGACATGAGGAGGAGGATGAACATGACGAGGGGGAGGATGAAGAAGATGAGGATGAAGAAGATGAGGAGGAAGAGGAAGATGTGGCAAATAATGAAAATGAAGACGAAGATGAAGATGAATATTAAATTAATGTAACCTAGCTATTTTATTTTGTACAATTTATAAGATTTCATTATTTATCATTTGGTTATAACTTATAATTTAATTATTTATCATTTGGTTATTTTATTAATTAACTTATAATTTAATTTAATTATTTATCATTTGGTTATAAAAATCCAATAGCGACGGAACATATCCGTCGCCATTTCCGTCGCTAACGGCAACGAGCCAAAGCCGACCGAAATATCCGTCGCCATTTCCGTCGCTAACAGCAACGAGCCAAAGCCGACCGAAATATCCGTCTCCATTTCCGTCGCTAACGGCAACGAGCCAAAGCCGACCGAAATAATCGTCGCCATTTCCGTCGCCATATCCGATTATAAATGTAACTTTCTCTCATTTCACGCGTATTTTCGATCTCTCCCCCTCCCTCCCTCCCTCTCCCTCTCTCTATGTCTCTCCCTCTCCCCCGCTCCGACCCTCTCCCCTTGCCCACGTTCGCAGCGACGCCACCCCCTTCTCCGGCCGGAGTCCGCCCATCCCACCGTCCTCGTCGCAGTCCCTCCGCGTCGCAGTCCGGCGACACCCTACCGTCCCTCCCCGACACGCCGCCGTCAAAGTCATGTGAGCACATCCCAACTATTACATTTTTGTAAATTTTTGTAAGTCTTTTAAAATGATTAAGTATTATTGTTAACGTAATATTCCTCATGTAATATCCGTTAGGGTGAATAATAATGTCCTTTCTCCATCATCTTGATATTCATCTTTAATTAAAATGATTAATTAATTATTAGTTTGTTCATAATTCATGTATATATTCTTCTTTATGTATATATTCATGTATATATTCTTCTTGATGGTTGGAAAATGGAGGCTCATTTATGTATGAAGGGGGGTTTCCTGTTCTTGATTTGTTGTATGTGTTTTGCCATGGGAGTCATTGCTCAGAAAGGAAATTCTAGTGTGGTGAATGTTGGGGCTTTGTTCACTTTTAATTCTGTGATTGGAAAATCTATAAGCCCAGCAATTCAAAAGTTTTTTTTTTTTTTTTAAATTCTGCAAGAAAACTTAACTTATATGCGCATGTAATCTGTGTAGTCCAAAATATGCGTACTCTGTGTAATCTTGAAACATAATATGCGTACTCTGTGTGATATGTATGTGTATATACGTGTAACGTATATGCTCTATGAAATGAGTCTGCAAGAAAAAGATTAGATTTCTGCTTTTTTTTTTGTTCCTGCATTAAGAGTCTTTTTCAAGCATTGTGTCCAAAATTGAATTTTATTAAACTGAAGATAGAGTGAATGGATTTTTAATTCATGATGTTGTAGTAATGAAGTTTGCTGAGACCGACCGAAACTATGCGAGCCTAATGAAGTTACTTGATCTCTGTTGAGGTATGTTCAATTTTTATGATAATTTAATTTATGTTTAAATATATAAAATGACAATTGAATCTTGATTCTTTTGAATTGATTTTGAAATGGCAGGGATGCAGTCGAGTCAGCGAAGGACAATTTAATATACTCCACGGTACGTATTAATATACTCACATTCTTGTTAAATTATTTCTCATATAAGTTTTTGTTAATGTTTACTATGTTGTTTTAATATTTCACAAAGCTTTTTCAAGCATTCTAGTGAGGGGTATAGTTGTCATAATCAGGAGCAAAATTCTATTTGCTTCTTACTTGATCGATCCTCTGCCAAATCCGGAACACCATTCGATGCCTTAGCACGATTTTGTTTTTGTTTATTCTGTTGGATGTAATGTAGATTTGTGTATTGAATTATTTAAGCAATTTTGATCGTGTATTGAATTTTGATCGTGTATTGAATTTTAAGCAATTATGTAAGCAATCGGGATCGGGTCGGATCCCGATTGCAAATAAAATTTTTTTTAAAATTTTTGGTACTTACCGACGGACTATTCCGTCGGTGTAGCGTCGGTAATACCGACGGGCGAGCCGACGGAATTCCGTTTTTTTTAAAAACATTTAATACTTACCGACGGAAAATTCCGTCGGTAAATTAAAATAATAAAATTTAAGTCCAACATATACCGACGAAAAATTGATTTGGGATCCGTCGGTAAAGGCGACCCGGTTTGAAAACTTGGTTTGAAAACGGGTTGGCTTGACTGCCGACGGAATTGAATCTGTCGGTATAGGCGACCCGGTTTGAAAACGGGTTGGTTTGAATCCGTCGGGAATCCGTCGGTATATACCGACGGACGCATATTTTCCGTCGGTAACCACTACCGACCAATTCATTGACGACGGATAAAATCCGTCGGTAATTCCGTCGGTAAGAGCCAATACCGACTGAATATCCGTCGGTATAACCGTCGGTAAAACACCTCTTTTTTGTAGTGTACAAAAAACACGCGTTTTAGAGACGGATTTACCGACGGAAATTCCGTCGGCCGCCCAGCTTACCGACGGAATGTTGTCCGTCTCCATTCATGTCGTCGGATTTTTTTGCCGACGGAATTTTTAATTCCGTCGCCACTACCGACGGAAAATTTCAGTCATGTTTTCCGACGGAATATTTCCGTCGGTAATTCCGTCGGTAATAATTAATTAAAATAATTAAAAAAGAAATTAAATTCCGTCAGCATTTCCGTAGGATATTCCGTCGGAAATTCCGTCGGCAATTCCGACACTGCCCCGACCCGCTCCGACCCGGCCCGGCACTGTAGCATATTGTAATAAATTGGCCAACATTTCGCCTTGCTGAGACTCGAACCCGGGTGTGTGGGCGCCTAGTGAGGGGCGCCTACCACTCGGACAAGTCTGTTTTTTGTTTATAGTTGTAATATTAATTGTATTTGTACTCATTTTCGACCCATTTTTTTTTTAAAATTCACAAATTATATTTATTTCACATATATTAATAAATATATTGTTTAACTTATATTTATATGAAATTAAATTTTTATAATTTATATATTTAAATTTAAATTTTAACATTTTTATTAAAATTCTGAAATATGCATATTTAAACTTTTTTTACTCTTTTTTTTTTTAAAAATCACGAAATTCATTTCTTCCACATATATTAATAAATATATTGGTTGTGGCTTATATTTATAGTAAATTTAATTTTTATAATTTATATATTTAAATTTAAATTTTAACATTTTTATTGAAATTTTGAAATATGCATATTTAAACCTTTTTTACTCATTTTTTTTTTAAATCACGAAATTCATTTCTTCCACATATATTAATAAATATATTGGTTGTGGCTTATATTTATAGTAAATTTAATTTTTATAATTTGTACCTAAATGATAAATAATTAATTAACTTTTATAAAATAAAAATAAATACATTACATTAATTGAATTAATTTTCATCTTCATCATCTTCATCCTCCTCTTCATCCTTATCCTCCTCATCATCATCTTCTTCATCCTCCTCCTCCTCCTCATCATCCTCCTCCTCATCCTCATCTTCATTCTCCTCTTCATCCTTATCTTCATTCTCCTCTTCATCTTCATTTTCCTCTTCATCCTCTTCTTCATCCCCCTCCTCTTCACCTCCACTATCGTTTTCAATTTCGATTAATTGGGGATTTGCAGCCGTCAAGGGTACAGAAAGATTGAAATCTCCCGTAAAGACTTCAGTTGGAGTCTCTATTTGTTCTGCTTGAAATGGAGATTCATCTTCAGTATTTGTGTCCTTTTTAGGGACTTCTACCATTGATCCTGCCTTTACTTTGCAAACAGCGTGCCATTCATAACCACGTGGAGCTCCCGGATATGTGCAGTAGTATACTTGAGATACTTGATGGGCAAATACAAATGGATCATCCCCAATATACGTCCTTTCCGAACTAACATCAACGAGCTTGTACTCCGGATGAATTCTTGTTCCTAAATGGCCTGAATCAAACCAATGACACTTGAACAACACTACAATCTTTGCTGGATATCCTGGATATTCTACTTCGACGACTTCCCGTAACACCCCAAAGTAATCACTTGCATCTGCATTGTAATTCGCACTGCTAACGCAGACGCCACTGTTGGTAGTTGCCTTTCTCGATGCATACCCAGACGTATGAAATTTGTAGCCCTTCACAATATAACTGTTGTAAGTCTTTACACGACGTAGTGGTCCCTTGTTCAGATCTCGTAAGAATCGACTGTCAAGAGCGTTATCCCGTCCCTATACGACTCAATTTAAAATTAATTAAAATAAATATTAAATTATTTACGTAAAACATAATTAAATGGTACTCACATAAAGTTGGAACCATCGGGAAAATTCACGTTGAAGACGAGCATCTATATATGTATATATCTGAGATGTTTGGTTCTGCTCGTCGTAGTTCTTGAGTGTACATCCTAATTCACAACATTCAAAAACTTGGTTAATATTAAATGACATAAATGAAGTGGTAGTTAAATAGACGATTTATATATGAAAATACTTACTCAATGTATGGCTGAACTTCATCACAATTCAATAACACATACGTTTGTGCTATTTTCGCCTCCGAGTCCGTCTCCCAATATCGTTCAGTGGGTTTTCCTATTGGCCGTCCCTTAGACTTGAATATGGAGAGCATTCCATCGACCTCTTCACTGATATCGTCAGCGGATCTACCACCGAAGTTACGTGGAACACTTCTTAACTTTGTGTTGAAGTGGTCTTCAAAGTAATAAGAACAAAACATGCCAACCTCTTCATTCAAATATGCATTCACAATCGATGCTTCAACGTTTGCCTTTTGTTTAGCATTGCGTTTCAAGTTGTGGAGATACCTGATATACATATATATATATATATATTATATATATATATATAAAACTTATAAGAATGCATGTTCCAACTTACACAAAATCACTGGAATGTCTTCCTCTAAACGAATCATATCATCGATCTTGATCGTTGTAGAGGTTAAATCTCTAAAAAAGAGACTTAATTCAGTGATAGCCCTCCACACATTGTGAGGAAGAAGTTCTCGGAACGCAATCGGTATCAAGCGTTGCATAAATACATGACAATCATGACTCTTCATCCTTGCAACCTTACCCGTTGTTGTGTCTACGCATCGACTCAAGTTCGATGCGTAGCCGTCCGGAAAGTTCAACTCTTTTATCCACCTACACAATCTTTGTTTCTGTGGCTTATCCAATGTGTAGCTAGCCTTTGGAAATTTACCTGTACGTACATCCTTTTTCAACTCTTCACGGTGACAAAGAGTGTTCCACTCCTCCCGAGACTTTGGAGTGTCTTTCGTCTTGCCTTCCGTGTTCATGATTGTGTGGAACACATTGTCAAACACATTCTTTTCAATGTGCATCACATCCAAATTGTGTCGTATCAATAGTGAACTCCAGTATGGTAAGTCCCAAAAAATACTCCTTTTCTTCCAACCACCCTCAATTCGTCTGTTGTGTTCCGCTGCATTTTCCTCAGTACTTTTTTTCAACCTCGTCCACTAAACCTCATATAACAACCTACGTCCTGTACGTACAGAGAGTAAATTATAAATGACACTATAAGCAATAAATAAATATACGTTTAGTACTCATTAAATAAATGTATAAAATACCATCCCGAAGTGGAGGTCGATTGTTTGTGACTGCTCTGTTCTTTAAGAAGTTCTGCTTATTTCTTCGAAACGGGTGACCTCGAGGTAAGAACCTACGGTGATTATCGAACCATGAAACTTTTCTACTCACCGGGAGACTGAAAGCTTCAGAATTCTCCATACAATACGGACATGCTTTCTTTCCGGCCGTACTCCACCCGGACAACATACCATATGCAGGAAAGTCGCTAATGGTCCACAAAATAGCAGCACGCATCGTGAAGTTCTGCTTTCTAAACACATCGTACGTTTGGACTCCATTCTCCCATAAGAAGATCAAGTCTTTTATAAGAGGTTGGAGATAAACATCCAGTTTGTCCTTTGGATTCGATGGACCAGGCACCAATACAGTCAGAAACATTGTTTGAGGTTTCATACACATCCACGGAGGAAGATTATACGGAGTCAGTATCACCGGCCACAAAGAATACTGTTTCCCATGCATCCCAAACGGTGCAAAACCATCAGTACACAAACCTAATCTCACATTCCTCGGTTCACAAGCAAAATCTGGAAACACGTTGTCAAGGTGTTTCCAGGCCTCCGAGTCTGCCGGATGTCGCATCTCCCTCGACTCAACCGAAGAGGAATCTGTAGCATGCCACATCATGTGTTCCGCTGTGGCACTTGATTGATATAATCTCATTAAACGAGGAATGATAGGAAGGTAGTACATCTTCTTATATGGCACTTCCTTCTTTGTCTTCTTCGATTGACCACCAGGTCCCTTTCGACGTGCCTCTTTGTACCGGGGATGGCCACACATTCTACACATCTTCAGACTGTTATCTTCGTCACCCCAATATAACATGCAACCGTTCACACAACAATCAATCTTCTCAACCGGCAAACTAACATTCTTCAACATTTGTTTGCTTTGATGAAACGTCGTAGGCACCTTATTATTTTGAGGACAAATTTCACTGCATAATTGTGTCACTTGCTCATATGCCCTGTTAGAAAGCTTGTTCTCGGTCTTAATAGACATGAGTCGTGCATTAAATGACAAATGTGAGTGAGATTCACAACCCGGATATAAATCTTCTTCGACTAATTTGAGCATCTCATAAAACCGAAATGCCTCATTCGTCGGCTCCTCTTCCATGTTTGAAAAACCAGCTTCCCTGATCATTGTTTGATACATATTCGGTTCTTCTTCCCCAAACTGCTGTTCTGCATCACATCCAAACTGTTGTTCTGCATCACATCCAAACTGTTGTTCTTCGTCCCCAAACTGTTGTTCTACCTCGTTACTAGTGCCAACATGATCGAAATTTACTTCTTGTTGATAGATTCCAACAGTGTAATAGTATAACACTTCATCAAATTTATAAGGCCAATGTGCTTCACCATGACTAGTCCAATTATAATAATTATCAACGAAACCATTCTTCACAATATGTACTAGGACCTCATCAATCTCTTTATATTGTTTATTCTGACATTTCTTAGCATTACACGGACACCTAATGCAATCCCCAATCATGTAATGTGGGTGGCGCTTTGCAAATTCAACAAATAAAACGAGTTCATTATAAAATTCCACATTCACATTTCCTAAAACCAATCTAGGAGTACAGTACATCCAACGACGGTCAGTCAAATCCATCTGTTAAACGTTTAAGTGGAGCAAGACATTATTAAACTAAACTTATAATAAATTCAAACAAAACTTATAATACAAAACATGCAATTACATTATATTGAATTTTATGTACGTATAGAGTAAAAATGGTAGAAAATGTACCGTAATTTGATGTTTCTGAATACCATAGCATAAAAATTAGGTAGTATAAAGTTTTGGTGAAAATTTGCAATATGAAAGTGGGAAAAAACTAGGCGGCAAAAAGTTTTGGTGAAATTTTCCCGACGGAAATGCCGACGGAAATCTAATTCCGTCGGCATTGTGCCCGCCCAATTTTCCGTCGGCATTGCGTTGGACCGACGGAATTTTCGTCGGCATTTATCTAATTGTTATTTCCGACGGAATGCTAATTCCGTCGGCATATTACCCGCCCAATTTTTCGACGGAATGCTAATTTTTGTCGGCATTTATCAAATGTCAATTTCCGACGGAATATATATTCCGTCGGTAATGTGGCGTTTTTTTTTTTTTTTTCTAATTAATTCAATTTGTTTGGTATAAAAATAAAAGTTGTTTAACAGTTGTTACGTTGTATAAAAACTAAAAACACTAACATATATAATTGTTACGTTGTACCACATATACTACATAAAAATAAAAGTTCGCACAAAAAAAGTTGTTTAACAGAAAAATATATAGTTCAACATAAAGATAAATAAGTTCAACACAAAAAAGTAAATAAGTTCAACACAAAAGTAAATAAGTTCAACACAAAATTAAATTGTTCAACGAAAGTTAAAAAAACTCATCCATATCTCCATCCAAATTGACGTTGACGTCGTCATCGTCGGCCTGCGCTGCACTTGGACCTGGAGCTTGATCTGAAGCTGCAGCTGGGGGGGCTTGCACCATCGTCTGTTGATAGACGACCTCGATCTGCTCAGCAGACATCCCCAACGTCCGACCCGCGTTGGCACTCCAGAGGCGGAAGTAGTTCTCGAACGTTGCCATGATGTTCGGATTCGGGATGGCAGTGGAGGATACGGACGCCTGCGATGCACTCTGGGACCGACCACTTGATGACCTCACGACGTTGCTCATCCGACCAAGGCCAAGGATCCTTCCCTTGGAGGTCGGGGCAACGTCAAGGTAAGCCTGGTCCACGTCAACAGCCGGAGGGGGACCGCTGCTTCCGGATTCAGCAGTAGTTGCAGCTTGCGTCTCGACCTCTTCAATCCTCTACCGGACGTTCAGCTACATAATTAAAAAATTAAAATTAATTTAATTATCTATATATATAGTTTAATACATAAATTTAATTAAACTTACGTGGAGGTCAGTAGTGCGCCCGTAGGTGGACGTATGTGTCTTGGCATCAAACGGATGAATAAGGCTCATCCGATCCAAGTGGGTGGGTGCACGTCCCGTCTCCCGCTCCTATTACGTATCAAATAAACATATACAAATTAATTTAGAAAACTAATACAAATAAATTAAATATAATTATTTATTTTTTAAAATTAATGAAAACTTACGAGAGCCATTGATTGCTCGAGGACGGACCGGGCTCCCCCCGATGCCTTGCCATCCCGCCTCCAACGTCGGTTCTGCGGTTGGCCCGAGCTTTCTCACACTTCTCTTGGTAAGCCGGGTCCATCCACTTCTCAACCAACGACTCCCACAGGTCAACACCATCCTCGTCTTTCCCGAGAGCACGCTCCTTGTTACTTTCGCGCCAGGCGAATCTCCAGTCGTACATCATGTTCGTGTACCGAGTAGAACAAACACCGTACCACTTCTCGTAAATAGTGTCGTCCGAGTAGATCGCCGTATCCCAACGAGCCTTTTTCTATACAAATATTCAACATATTTATCAAATAATATATATAATAAATTATCTATTAATTAATTATTTAATAAACTTTAATTATTGTAATTATATACCTAGAACTCCTCGAAGTATTCATCCTTTTTAGATTGCGGCACCAACGACCAAATGATAGCACCCTTAGCAATCTTGCACTTCAGAAAGGATGCTGTACAGATCCTGGACAACTCATTATCGGGCAACAACCTGTAAAATTATTAACAAATTTATAAACTAACACATTATAAATAAATAAATAAAGTTAATCGTTATTGAATATTGTTAAACATTAGAATTATTGACTTACGTTCCTAAATGGATATAAACCTCTTGCCTACGGTCTACGGATCGAACGGGATGCTGACGAGAAGAGGATCCTGCGGCTGTCGACGAACTAGACGACATCGTAGTCGGCGGCGGCGACACTACCACAGGAGGAGGAGCCATCACAGGTACTGATTGACCCCGAGGCCTCCTTGCACGTGACCCAGATGGCCTACGTGAACCAGAACCCTTATTCGGTACTTCACTCATCTGTTTCAATCAATAAAAAATACACAATTTAATTTACAATAACCTAATTTAATCAATAATTTACTAGTTTAATTATAGCATATTCCTAATTTAATCAACAATTTACCAATTTAATCAACATTTTCCTAATTTAATCAACAATAATTTAATTTCATTACTAATTTTCTAGTCTAATGAATAATATAAAATGTAATCAACATATTCCTAATTTTATCAATAATAATCTAATTTGATCCTTAAATTTTCTAATCTAATCAATAATTAACAATTTAATCAACATATTCCTAATTTAATCAACAATAACCTAATTTAATTATTATTTTTCTAATTTAATCAATAATAAAAAATTTAACATATTCCTAAATTAACAAACCTAAACCTAATTAAAATAATAGTTTTCTAATTGGGTCAATAATTATCAATTTAATGAACATATTCCTAATTTAATTTTTTTACTAATATAGCATATTCCTAATTTAATCAATAATTACTAATTTAATCAACATATTCCTAATTTAAATCAAAACAATATATAACCTAATTACAACGTGATACCACGGTCGAACCATCTAATTAACTATTAATTTAAACAATTGATTGATCAAACATGCATGCACCACCTATACATTAAAAATACTCTATATCAAAATTACACCATTAAATTAAACTAGTAATTAACTATACATATAACAATTAATTAATTAACCATAAAAAACTACTCTATCAAAATTATTCTTAATCAAAAAATTAAATAACATACTAACATGATCATAATATTTTAACAACTAACTAAATCAATAACATGCAAATCAACATTAAATTATTCATATTTACATATATGCATGCATAAATATATATATTTAAGTATTAAAATTAAACTAAGTAATAAAACTAATTAAGAAAACGTACCGTATCAATATAATCGGAGAAAATTGATTGAATAGCCTCGTCCTCGTCTGCCTCCCCCGAATCCCTCAATCAGAGCCTTAAGGTTTTTTTTCTAGCACAGCGTCTGTGAATCGCTTGCTTATATAAAAAAAAAAAAATTGGTTACCGACGGATTTGCTGACGGATATTCCGTCGGTAACCGCCCACTTTAATGCCAACGGTTATCTCTTTGGAAAACGAGGTGGTGCGAAATTAACGGATCAAATGCCGACGGATATTCCGTCAGCACTACACATTTAAGCTTGGAGAGCTTTTAGAAGAGCTCTCCAAGTGGGAGCTCTCCAAGCTAAATTGCACTTGGAGAGCCCTTAATTGCACTTGGAGAGCCCTTAAGCTTGGACAGCTCCCACTTGAAGAGCTTTTAAAAGAGCTCTCCAAGCTTAAATGTGTAGTAGTGGCATTTCCGTCGGCATGCCTATTTTAAAAATTCCGTCGGCATATTCCGTCGGTACATGCCGACGGAACGGAATTCCGTCGGCAAGTACGTTGACTTTTCAAACAACACGATTCCGTCGGAAATGCTGACGGAATTTAATCCGTCGGCAATTGTCCGTCTCTATAACGCGCGTTTTTTGTAGTGAGTGATCAAATATATGGTGCACAATTTTATATATATCATCACCGATGTTCATCTCACGGAACAAGCTAAAGTGTTTAAATCTTAGGATGATTCTTGATGTACTGAAATGGGTCATATAAGGTTTTGCCATGTTACGTACCCGACTAAAAAGGATTACCATTGGGGCGCGGATTAATTTCTCAATTATGAATTAGGGTTTCTTTCAAGTTTTATTTTTTTCAGTTTCAGTTTCGAACACTATTCATGTTGAAAGAGATCTATTGACCATTGGAATTCTTATTTGTCAATAGTCTTAACTTCTGCTCATTTGTGTAATGATTTTTGTGACTTCTTATTTAAACACTCATTTTTTTTTATAGATATAGATGCTTACCAATAGTAGGAAATTTATAGATATAGATTCTTAAATTTTTGTGACTTCTTATATATATGTTCTGCACACGCTAAAAAGTGTTTTTTAATGTAGTGTTGGAAAAATGTTTTCTTACAATTTAAGAATTTTGGATGAACATTTACGTTTTATCCAGGGAGTTAATAAATGTCATTATACATAATATATAGTAATATATTTGAATAATTAAAAAAGGAAAAATTTCCTACTTTCGACATTGTTCAAAAATAATATATAGAATAGTTTATTCTCGATCCATTAAATCTTCTTCTTGCCTCTTAAATGACAATATTTTAAAAAAAAAAAAAAATCCGTTTTAAAAGCTTTTGGTACAAAATTGCCTCATTCAGGGATATGTCTATCACCAACTGCTTGATAGAGTAAAGATAGCTGTAAAGAAGGATAAATTTACATTAACCATGATTTTATTTTTTAAATCAGAGAGTCGATACAGAATAATGGATTACTAATACTACTAAACTAGAAGATGTTAATAAGGATAAATATGTAATTTGATTAGAGCATTTTCGTCTCACGAATCTCATTTCGTGAGACAATCTCTTTAGACCTAGTTTCTTAAGGGAATGTTTGTTTTGGGATTTTGAGGATTTTAAAATTCGGATTTCAAAATCTAGTGGATTTCAAAATTCTAATGTTTTTTATGTTTTGTGTTTGTTTTGGAATTTATGTAGGGTAGGATTTAATTTTATAGTATAGGATTATAGGTTTTATAGGTATTTATATAGGGTTTGTAGGTAGGGGTGGGAATGGGCCAGGTTACCCGACAGGGGACTACGGCTCGGCCTATTAAAGCTCGGCTCGGCTTGACTCGTTTAATAAACAAGCCAGGCTCAAGCTTTTTTAGAAGCCTATTTAGCTAAATAGGCCGGGTTCAAGCTTTTTCGTAAGCCTTTTAAGCCCAATAGGCCGGCCTATATAACTTCACACACACACATATATATAATATATGTTGCGTCGAAAAAGAACGTCTATGGATATCAACCGTTCATTTGCGAGCGCTGCGAATCACGGGTTTTGAATCGCTCTTTATCATTGGCAATCTTCACGTACGATCTCCTCCAAGATCCCGAAATGATCTGCAAAAAAGCACGCCGGAGGGGAGTCCGGCGCGGAGTCTCCGACGCTCAAGTCAGAATCTTTCTAGGAGAGTAAAAGAGGAATTTTCCTGTGATTCTAGGGAAATTCTGGCGAATAGTGTGATATCTTTTCTCAAATCAATGTATATTTCGTAGGAGTTTTTTGTATATTCTCTAAAACGTATCTGATAATGTAAAAACAACCTGTTTATATACCTGGTCCTCTCTTTTCGGAGAGAGGAAGACCTTTTCTCCCTAAAATCGCCTGCACTTCCCTGTAAACTCGGCCCAAATCCCTGAAGACCTGGTCCATATCCCTAAAGACTCGGCCTCTCCATATACTGGCCCTATCTTCACGGATTGACTCCTTCTTTTTTCTTAGTTAGAAGAGAATGGTCCATAAGACCCACTTCCTTTGGGCCGGATCACTCGACCCAAAAGCTATTACCTCTCGGATATGGGCTAAAAGCCCAATTACTCCTATTCCCCTCTTTGGGCTTAGGAGTGTATTAATCCATCTCTACAAGCCCGTTGGCCTAAATAATATTATTATAATTTTATCTCGTTTCCACGTATCAACACCTCTAAGAGCGACATATTTTATCCGCATCAACTACTCCCCCTACTCTCGTAAAAAGGATAAATTTTAAGAGAGTAGGAAAAAGTAACTGAGATAAATTCTAAGAGGAATAATCTTTTCCGCTAATTGGTTCTTCTTCGCATTTCCCTTAAAATATGGCGTATTCAGTTTTTGATAATTATCCCAGAATCTTCATGACCTTTCCACTTCCACACGCCAACTCTATTTCGAAATTCGCATTCAGGTGTCTGCCCGAGGACCAACATCCAGTCGTCCTTCCTCAGTCACGCGCCTTTCCATTGGGAGGCATTTACTTCTCCTTGATTTTTCCCTTTATTCTCTCTTCGCCATAATTACTTCAAAATCCTCTTCACCCCGAAAAAACCCTCTTCTTTCTTCAGACTTATCTATTCCTTTAACTTGTGCTTCCGCTTCTTCACTACTGCAATTAACTTCTCGCGCACGTTCACCGGCCATATCATCGCCTTCGGAAACCGTCCTTGTCTCAGGTACCTCCTCTTCTTCCTCATTTTTCTTTTGTTGTATCCTCATGTCATCTTCTATTCCTACTTCGTCGGACTCCATCTCCACAGAAAGTTCAGCCTCCGGCTCACTTTCTTTGTTACTTATAACCAACCCCACCTTGAAGAATAGGATCTCTAGTTCTTCGATCCTTCCTCCCGAACGTGTCGCCGCTTTTCTTCGCTCGGGATCTTTCCCCCCGATTATACAGTTAGGGCAGCCCATAGGAAAGAACGCCTAAATTTTCCCGGTCCTAATACCCTAGCTTTCTGGGAGGCCCAACTGAAGGCAGGCCTCCGCTTTCCAATCCACCCCTATTTCTTTGAAATTTCCACTTACCTCCGCATACCCCTGAATCAATTCACCCCCAACGCCATCCGTGCAATGTTGGGTTTCTATATCTTGATGAAGGGGAATGGTGGCGAGCCCTCAGCCCAACTTTTCCTAACTCAGTACATGTGCAAATTTGCGGACGGGTTTTTCTATGCTTGCGGCCGTCCTTCCAGGACTGGGAAATTCATGGAAAAGCTCCATGAAGGGGTCCAGGACTGGAAGGATTACTATTTCTTCGTTACCAGTCCTTATCCTTGGGAGTTTCCTCACGAAAAATGGATTTACGAGAACCCTGGGGTGCCTCGTCCTCCTCTCTCTGTTTGCTCCTCTTTAAATTTGGATATAATGGACCACTTGAATGATAACGTGCTTGCCCATGGGTATTTTGACGTGATGGGCATATGTAAGAACCCTAGGGCCTTATCCCATTTTGGTTTCAGCCGCACTAATTACCCTCTAGGTCCAGATGATGGTAATATCATTTCTTTTCCCTTGTCATCGTCTTCCCGATTGAAACTGCTATCATTTGTTAACATCTTTTATGTTTTTCTTTGCAGCTATGAGTTGGTTAACCCAAATTTCTCGCAATGCCACCCCTCTTTCCATGGTAGCCAAATCTCCAGCCCCCGAAAGTTCCACGAAAGCTCCTGCTCCTCCCTCCCCAGTGAAACCTTCCACCGGGTCAGTTGGCAAACGTACGAGATCCTCCACTGAGAAGGCCATAATTTCCTCCCTGCCTCCTGCCTCTGATGCTTCTAAGAAGAAGAAATCTAAGACTAAATCTTCCCTACCCTCTTCAGCTAATGTTACTCCAGATACCCCTGGCGACATCGGGGTTGATCAATTTACAGCTTTCATAGAGCGTCACACTCCTACTCCTTCCATGAAGGCCCTCAATGCTTTATCCGTAGAAGAACGAATTGTGCACGCAGCCCACAGCTTTTCTCAGGTAAACTCCTGACACAGATGTTATTCTTTATGGCTAATGAGAAAGGGAGTATAGATATCTTACTTCTTTACATTATTTCCTGTGTAGTTTGGCCTCTTGTACTCTGACGTATCCGAACGGGCCCTCCAGTCCCTCCAGCTTCAGGATGATCTCCAGAGCCAAGTGGAACTGGAGAAGGTAAAGAAAGAGATTCTTGAGGCTGAGTTACGAGAAGCCAACCAGGAGCGGAAGGCATTTCAGGCTGAAAAGGCAAAGCTTTTGAAGGAGGTCTCTTCACTCAAGACTCAGCTTGTAGAAAGAGATAAGGGA
This sequence comes from Galeopsis tetrahit, assembly GCA_963675135.1. Lineage (NCBI taxonomy): Eukaryota > Viridiplantae > Streptophyta > Magnoliopsida > Lamiales > Lamiaceae > Galeopsis > Galeopsis tetrahit. Next base: position 64,052,109 of record OY776120.1, on the reverse strand, counting down.
ATTCAGCGCTTAGAGGTTGATCTTCCTTTGGCCGGGGTAAAGCTGTGCATTGATTCTCTTTTTACTTCAGCGGCGGGGCAGAAATTTCTGGGTACCTTGCATCGAGAATGGTTAGAAGCCTTTCTTAAGAGTACCAGCTTCTTGGGGGCAATGGGCGCGTATATTCCTCATTTTATTGATCATGGGTTTTCCAACGCCGTGGCTGAGCATTCTGATCCAGGATTCGATGGTCATTACACTCGTGCCCTTCGCTTGGATGAGTTGGCCACTCCCCCTAAGTTCCCTCATCCCTGGAGACCCTAAAGAGGATATCAGCACTCCTTGGTGGTTGCCTGGGATGAGGAAGGCTGTCTCAGAGCTAAAGGAGACTGCTCTAAAGTTGGATGATCTGGTACCAGCAAAGGATTTAACATTCCCAATCCATGTGGCTAACCCTGATCCTGTGGCGACCGTGGCGGCTGATGTTCTGGAGGAGAAGGCAGAGGGGGGCGACTCTAGTGGTCAGGTTGATGAGGCAGGGGAAGGCCTTGAGGGGAAGAGTGACATTCCCCTCTCTTCGTAACTCCATTTACTTTCTTTCATAACGCTCTGCTACTTAAAACACTTTTCCTTTTATTGGGGCCTTCAGGGTCTTTTTTGATATTTTCAGGAGACTCCACACTCCTGTGTTTCTTTGTGGAGGGCCAGGGCATGGTGCCCTCGGTCTTGGATATCTCTGTTTTACTTTTGCTTATCGTACCTGCACATTATCTCCTCGTATGCATATATATATATATATCTCTGTCTTAGTTATTACACATATGATGTCATGCTAGGGAATTTGTAAATTTAGCATGTTTCTAGCATCTTCTTGACACGTAAAGGCTCTAAAGCTCATGGAGAAGTTAGAGTTAAAAATATGGAGTTTGTACTTACTTGATGACTTGATAATGCTTCCAGTTTCTCCCAAGAGTTTGAATTTGTAGGGATTATACTCTCCCAAAAGTTAGAATTTGTAGGGATTATACTCTCCCAAAAGTTAGAGTTTGTAGGGATTATACTCTCCCAAAAGTTAGAGTTTGTAGGGATTATACTCTCCCAAAAGTTAGAGTTTGTAGGGATTATACTCTCCCAAAAGTTGTTTATACTCGTAAGAGTTCTTAGGGATTATACTCTCCCTGAAGTTGTTTATACTCGTAAGAGTTCTTAGGGATTATACTCTCCCTGAAGTTATTTATACTCGTAAGAGTTCTTAGGGATTATACTCTCCCTGAAGTTGTTTATACTCGTAAGAGTTCTTAGGGATTATACTCTCCCTGAAGTTCGAGGTCATTTTGATAATCGACAGGCTAGTCGTATCTTCCGCTCCATATCTCCTACTCCCCCTAGCTTTAGAGGCTGTCGTGGATGAAAACCCTAGGAATTATCCTTAAGCATTTCTCTCTCGAATCTTTGTGTGTAAGTTTTCCTGTTTCATCCAATGAGGTTTATCTAATCCTCCAAATTTTTTCAGGGTGTGGCAAACCTTGCAGGAGATGAGACGGATCTCACAGTATCTCTATTATCTTATTGTTTCAGCCTTCAAAACACATTCATTATCTCAACATTATATAAACACATGGCAATCATCTCAACACAGTATTTAACGTATGATAAACATATCATCACAAAATCAGAATATAAGAATCATCTCGTCATCACATTAACAGATATTAAGGGAACTCACTGAAATTTTTCCAAAAACGGTGCTCCATTGATCAAACGTGTTCATCAACATAGGTAAATAAGGGAACCTATGCCGGCCTCATTAAAAACCTCTCCGTGGTAAAACCCTGAAGGGAAAGCCACGTAGAGGGAAAAAGAGTGTCGGTGAAGCAATGTGTACAATTATTCAGATGAAAAACAAACATTTTAAAATTGTTCATAAAGGGAAGGATAGTAAAGGAATAACACCTTCCTCAAACATAAAATCTCTTCAAGTGACACACGTTCCATGGTCGCAATATTTCCTTCCCCGTCATGTCCTGGAGTTTGTATGCTCCGCCTCTTAGTACTTGTACCACTTTATACGGACCTTCCCAATTAGCTTCCATTTTCCCTGTATTTTTCAAGGCATCTGCTCTTCGGAGTACTAAATCTCCAGCTTTAAAGGAACGAGGGATCACCCTGCGGTCATATGCTGCCTTGATCCTGCTTTTGTATCTTTCTGCTTTCAGTCTTGCCATCTCTCTCTCTTCCTCTACCAGGTCTAGGGCCTCTCTCATCAGCTCTTCGTTCCTCTTCTCCTCAAAGTACGTAATTCTGTGTGATCCTAGCCTGGCTTCGGGAGGTATCACTGCTGCTGCTCCATACACCAAATAAAAGTGAGATTCACTTGTAGCTGTCTTAGGACTAGTCCTGTAGGACCAGAGAACGTTGTCTAGCTCCTTCACCCATCCTCCTCCTACTTTTTGCAGTCGTGTTCGAATACCATCCACTAGGATTCTATTTGTAACTTCCACTTGTCCATTGGCTTGTGGGTGGGCCACCGAAGTGAACCTCTGTATAATATTCCATCTCTCGCACCATTTCCTCACCTTCTCTCCATTGAATTGTGTTCCATTGTCAGAAACCAAGATTCTCGGCACTCCAAACCTGCAACAAATATGTCTAGCCAGAAAAAGAATTACATTATCTTCCTCTATCTTGGCCAAGGGCACGGCCTCTACCCATTTACCTTGGTGGATTTTGTCAGAAAAGAAAGTAGGTTTCTGGGGTTCATTGATTAGTACACCTCCGCTTTAATATTATTTACAAATATTCGTAGATTATTTATCGATCGTACCTTCAATTTCAATATCTTAGATTTGCCATTGTTCCACGAATTTGAAGAAAAAAAAAAAGGAATCGGTTTGTAGGGAGAGAGGGAGGAATATATACCAAGAGTTTCAGTTTTTGAAAGGGGTGAGGGGTAAATTCAACAATAGAGGGTATATGCGTGTTTTCAATGCATGCTTCAAATAACCGAGGCTTCATTTGGTTGGGTGAATTTGGACTTATGAATTTTGAATTCACAATAAAAATATATTCTACATGTTTAGATTATGAATGGATTTCAAATACTTCCACACACTTTTTAGTTAAAATTGTGAGAGATTTTAAATCCTCACTAAAACCATGTCATTTGAAATCCATGTATTTTTAAGTCATTTCATTTGAAATGCATCCTCAAATCAAATCCCCTCATCCAAACACAACCCGAGGGTAAATAACCATGGCCTTTTCTTCATGTTTCGACTCGTTTTAGTTTTAGTCTCGTCTCAACACTCTTCACATGCAATTGAATGATCTCTTTATATTTTATTGTAGTATTTTAATTTAAATGTATACAATTTTTTTCGTATGATTTTGAACGTTGAAACATATGGACACGTCGATTTGCTAGGTATGCTAGAATGTTTTTCAATCCTCATATTTAGGTAGAGTTAGAGACCGAACATTGTGGAGGGCCTATCGAATAGTACTTGTGTCAGTTAAAAATAAGTCGAAATCTTTTCTTCAAAAATAAAAATAAAATAATGCGGAATAGTTTTGATTGTGTCGAAGACGCATATGCTCGCTCCAAACTCCAAAGTACATATGTCCAAAATTCGTCAAATCTACAATATTATCATCGCCTCGTGCCAGTATGACAAAAAAGTTTCTATTTTAATATATATTAATGGCAGTCTCAATATTTAAATATAAAAATGTATGGCTGAATCCATCACCCTCCCTCGATGTCCACAAAATAAAGAGCAAAAAAAAAGATGATATTTTTGGTCCCTTCATCAATCGGTGGCCGGTAGGGTGTGCAATCAACACTTTATTACGTGTTTTATTGAATGTGTTTTTTGGGAGGTAGCTAGCTAGCTACATTCATTTACTCTATAATTAATTTCAAATCATAATAACTTTCTATATATCGTAATCATGTCAATCATATCTTAGAGGTTCTATTCCATATGGGCGCGTTTGGTACATGAGATTAGGGCAGATAATCTAGGCCTAATCTTTAGTTTGGTTGCCAATGATTTGGCCCGCGTTGAAACGTACGAAGATCACCAATCTCTTATCATTAGACAAAACTATCCGTAGTTTTAAACGAACAGAAACTTTAATTTGTTTCCTCTTATTTTCCATAACAATAGTAGTAATATCTAACACCAAGGCAAATAATTTATAATTAAACAACAAACGAATGAAACCCTTATTAGCATCAATCATACAAATTAAACACAAACAACATCTTAATTGGGATCCATCACACATTTCTTCCAATTCAATCTTGTCTAGTAATATGAGCAATAAATGCCTCCATCTCCGCCCGCGACGCCCCGCCCTTCTCCGTTGCCCCTCTAACCACCGTGGCCAGTTCCACCACCCTCTTTCTAACCTCCTCCCCTTCTTCCGACGCTATCAACCTCCTCACCACATTCTCAACCGTCGTCGCTTCCACCACCTCCCCGCCGCTCTCCCCCCATTTCCTCACCGGAAGCCCCACCTTCAGTATCTCCGTCACCAAAACGGCGTTCGTCGGCTGATCAGAATGCATCGGCCAAGCCGCCATCGGGACTCCCATCGTGATACTCTCTATAGTCGAGTTCCATCCACAGTGACTCAAGAACCCACCCGTCGACGGGTGGGCCAAGATCTCGGGTTGCGGGGCCCAGTCCCTCACCACCAGACCTTGCCCCGCAACCCGTTGTTCGAACCCGTCGGGAAGCTCAACCCGACGGGTTTCCCCATCGAAGACGTTGGCCTTGTCGGCGTCCCGAAGCACCCAAATGAACTTCTGGGTGCTTCGTTCGAGCCCCGTGGCTAAAGCGTCCACCTCATCATCCGTCAAACATGTTGTAGTTCCGAATGTGACGTAGATAACGGATTTGGGGGCCTGTTTGTCTAGAAATTTTATACATTTGTCGTCGTCGGATTTATTAGTGAAAGAAAGATTCGCCGGAATCAAGGGCCCGATCGCCCAGCTCTTTTGTTTTGGTCCGTTGATTTCTTCTAAGATATTGAGAAACTGGCCTTCCATTAACCTGCAGGTGTTGTAAAGATCTCCGGATTTGTGCATCAAGCCGCCATTCTGTAAAGAGATGAAATAATTAAGGCCGTAGGAGATGGTACTCTCGATCAATGGCAGCTCCCTCAGCCGCTCTATCGGGCACTCTATCCCGACCTGTTCGCACACGAACTTCACCTGATATGATAATTAAGATGCAATTTTAATTAAATTATTTTTAATTTTAACTAATTTGTTTAATAACTTAGATGATACACTTTAATTCGATCTATTCTACGTACAGAGTAAAAAGTTTAACATGATTAATTCAATTGTATATGTACCTGGCAGTAGCCGGAGAGGCAGTTGAAGGCGTAGGACTCTGCGGTGGGAATGGAGGCGACGTCTTCAACAACGGAAGAAATGAGGGGATCGTGAATGACTATGACTCGTGTGTGATTTTCCGACAATGAGGTCATTAATTGACCGAGTGGGTCCCTCATGCTCATGGCGGCGTCCCAGGCCGGCTGGAGGTGTGCGGGGAATTTGTTCCCGGAGGAGGGAACGGGCGGCGGAGAAGAGAACTCCGGGACAGGGAGATCGTGGAAGTGGATTTTGGCGACGTCGTCAGGGTTTAGGCCGTTGACACGGAGCTTGGCTTGGCGGTTGTGGACGGCGGAGCCGACGAAGTGGACGGGGATGTTGAAGGAGGAGATTTGGCACGAGAGTTGGAGCATCTGGTTGAGATGGCCTTGAGCTGGGAATGGAACCACGATCACGGAAACTCCGCCATTGTCGTCTTGGTTCGCTAAGCTTCCCATGTTTGAATAGATCCAGTTGATGAATTTCGCACAATATTTAATTTGTGGGATACCTATTATACTATATACTCCGTATATATAGAACAAAATGGTAGTTGGGATTGCTTACACCTTCCATTAATTAATACAAATGGAAAATTGAATTTTAATAATGGAATTCTCTCATAACTTCCTTTATTTCGTAAGATGAATTTTGGACACTTAAAAGTTTTTTAGAAAAAGTAATGCTTCAAGTGTTAAAATGTAATTTTGTAAATTTTTATGTACAAAGTAAAAAATGTGTTTAAATTGAATGTACATATAATGACAACAAAAAGTAATACTCCCTCTGTTCCATGATAATCATTTCACTGTTCCATGATAATCATTTCACATGTGAAGTGACACGCAAAATAAGAAAAATGAATTTAATGGAGATTTTAAGAGGTAATTTTGTAAACTTTTATGTATAAAGTAAATAAATGTGTTGACTTTTATTTATGTGTGGAGGAAAAGTAATGACATTTGTGTAAAAATTAATGATATTGTGAGGGTGGAATTTATAAAGAGTTTTCTATTTTAAGGTGTAAAAATTATTGTGGAACGTCCCGAAAAGCAAGGGCGAACGTACGTGAATGATCAGGAGGGCCATCGCCCCCCTCAAATTCCATGCTACAAGTTAATTATTTATATATATTAATATTAACTTTTTTTCCCTTTTAAGTCCCCCTTCCCCCCAAATAAAATACTACTCCCTCCGTCCCCTGATTACTTGCACACTTTTTTTATTGGGACGTCCCAAAATTACTTGCACACTCTTAATATGGAAATACCCCACAAAATTAATAACCTCACAATATCATTTTATTTTCAAATTTGTCACTCCTTTTTTCCATACATTTCACTTTACACATCATCAAATCCACTTTACACATCATCAAATTATCTAAAATACCGTACCCCTCATTTATCTTATATCATCAACCACTAAATCCACTTTTCTCAAACTATGCAAATTATCCCGCCGAGTCCTATGCAAATTTCGGACATCTTAAACTATGTTCACCTAAAATTTTCAAAAATTATTGATTTGTCCGAAAAAAAATCCCGAACAACTCTTTTTTTTCGGACAATGTTGATTTGTTCGGAAAAAAATCCCGAAATACAAGTCTTAAATTTTTTTATTTTTTAATTGAAGAATGATGGTTGTTTGGATGAAGTTGGTGATGGTGGGGATGATTTTGACATGAAATGGAATAGGTGGGTGTACTCATCTTCGTTTTTTTATAAAATTTCACACGAAGGGTATATGTGACATTTCACATGCTCTCTAGGATAAAAAAAAACGTCTGGTGGGTGTCCTCAATAGGTTGGTGTGTGTGTATAACCGCGCCCTTTTCCTAATTTATAAGGAGTGACGTCGTCGGCGCCTTCTTCTTGAAACAGCGGCGGCGACGCGAGGGAAGAGAGGCGACGGAGGCATAGTCTCAAGGGAGGAGGCATGGCGCCGGCACGAGGGAGGAGGCACGACGGTTGGACGGCGAGGCGGCGTGGATGAAGGGAAGGGGGAGCAGGCGACGTGGAGGGAGCGGTGAAGAAGAGAGAATGAGAGGAAAAAGTTGAGTGGGTGTACGCAAAAGAAAAAGAAAAGGGAAATTAGGGTTAAGAAAGAAGGGGGAGAAGAATTATGGTATTTTTTGTATTTTTCACGTGGGTGTCCTCATCTCACGTGTGTGTACTCAACCAAATGGGTGTCCTCAATAGGTCTGTGTGTGTATAACCGCGCCCAAAGAAAACCCCCCATAGCCGTCAATTACGAATAGTAAGTTTGTTATTTTAATTTATATGTAGGTGTATATTATTTGTTTTATTTTATTATTATAATTTTTTTTCTAAATATTTCATTCATAATTGACTATTAAAATTAATCATTTAATTATATTTAATTTGTTTGAGATTATTATTGATAAAAAACAGATAACTTTATATTAGTACTATAATATTTTTTAAACACGTTTGTAATTAAATCATTTAGTAATATTAAATAAAACTTAGCCCCTTACAAAATAAATTGATGAAGAAAATATAATTGAACAATTTAATTTGTTATATATTTTTTAAATTTTACATCACATTAAACAAAATAAATAAATAAAATATTTATTGTTCAAAAATTTAAGTATTCATTTTTTCTTATATATATATACATATATATATATATATATATATATTAAATCTAATGGAGTAGATTAAAAGACATATTTATATATTTGAGAAGCCTCCTAATTAATACCATTAATGTAAATATAATATAAATAAATATTATAATATGTATTAATGTTTTGGATTATTAAAAAAAATTGATTCCTCCTAACTTTGAGTTCTGGGTCCGTCTCTATCGAAAAGAAAAGTGTGAAAGTAATTATGGGATGGAGGGAGTACTATGAAAACTAAAATATATGTATATTGTGAAAATCGAATTTATAGGATTGTTTTCAGTTTTGGTTATGCAAATTTTATGGACAAGTTAAAAAGGTAGGTATAAAAAGTGTTGGAATTAATGAGTGAGAAATTAATTTGGATTCTCAGACGTAGTGGTCCAGAGTCACCTCCCACGTGTGCGTGATTTTAGGCGCAAGTATCTTCACAATTCTCTTCAACCTCCTGATATATGTCTATAAATACAGACTCTTCTCTTATTCCTCTTTCACGCTGAATTTTCAGCCCCTCTATTCTCCCCTCTCTCTACAATGTTCTTTGCTCTCCAAAGCAAACACTGATCGTTGCCGGAATTAGTTCCATGTGTTGCCGGAATATTTTTCCGTGTGTGTTCAGTTCGTACATAGTGCGTTCGTTGAGGCTTCGTATACAGTGGTGCTATTGTATTCGGAGTAGAAGTCGTTTTACCTTTGGGAACAGAGTGACGTACCAATCGAGCACTACCTGGGCGTATTCTGTTCTGGGGGAAAAGGGATTCCCTTGACTCGACTTGTTATCAAATTCTTCGATATTCCAGCCCGCCCTATCAGACGTATAGTTTCCAACAATCGCAGAACAGAATATATATTAATCAATTATTTATTTAACTGATAATTAATTAATTAAAGCTTTGGATAATTACTGCATTAATTAATTTTTTTTGGATTATCCACTGCAATATCGAATATTTGATCAATAATTAATTATTGGATTTAATTAATTACTGCCGTAACCGCTCCCTTCTCGAATTTTGATGATGAATTCTGTGAGCAGAGAGCTTGTATTTCTGATTCTCCCGTTCTTAGACGAGGAGAGATTTAAGGACACTGTGTCCAGAAAAATTAGAAAATTGATATCATGGCACCGAATCTATCGAGTACGGCGATTTACAGCGGTTCGCGGAATGAGATTCGTGATTTTCTGAATTTTGGAAGATTTGATTCTGAGAAGAGTTTCTCGGATAATATAATATGCAGAATTTTGAGAGCATATTTTATGAATCATGTATTTGAGAGATCTGGTGATTTTGAGAAGAGTTTCTCGCATAATATAATATGCAAAATTCTGAGAGCACGCGTGGAAATCCAATTAAATTGGAATTGGTTCTTGATTTTGTGAATCATGAATTTGAGACTTTCTATTTAAGAGAAAAAAAATACGCTCTATCCATTGAGTTGCAGGCGCTTACTCGCGGGATGAGATTCGTGATTCTATGAATCATGGATTTGTCGCGGGATGAGATTCGTGATTCTATGAATCATGGATTTGAGAGATCTGGTGATTCTAAGAAGAGTTTCTCGCACAACGCAGAATTCTGAGAGCATGCCTGGAAATCCAATTAAATTAAATTGGAATTGCACATCAATTAATCTATAGGATTAAATTAGAGGATGTGCTGATAAATTGATTAATTACATCAATTAATCAAGTGGATTTAATTGGATTTAATCACATCAATTAATCATGAGAATTAAATTGGAATTGCACATGTGCTCATAAACTGATTAATTACATTAATTAATCAAGTGGATTAAATTTAATCAAGAGGATTAAATTGTTGATTAATTACATAAATTTAATCAAGATGATTAAATTAGAATTGCACCTGGGTTGGCAAAGTAAAAGAGAGAGAATTGAAACATGATGTCATTTCTCATATTTTCGAATAAGCCATATATTATTTGAAAATTGATCCAATATTGAGAAGTTATCACAACTACAGTATACGAAATTCAAATTGATTCAAATTGACGGGATCTTAAGCTGTCAACAAAAATTAATGGATTAATTTTTGGCCTCAAAGAAGGAGTATCAAATTATATTTGATATGAAATTAAATATTTGTGCTCGAAGGCATAAATTTGTTTTGAATTTAGTTTAAAAGATTTTGACTAGTATATTTGATCGAAAATTATGCTCGAGTCACAGGTGACAATAAAAGTTACATTTGAAATTGAATTTAATTTTGGTATGTTGACCAAAGATTAAATTAATTTTGAAATTGGAAATAATTCCAATAAAAGAAAAATCAACGCTCGATTTTTTTTCTTTCAATGTATCGAGGCTGTGTCCAAATTTGGTGAATAAGAGAAATTCACAAATAAAGTGGCAAGCAGCTCGAATGTGGGGAAATGCATCTCCTCACATGGATACATTCGAATGTGAGGGAGAAAGGTCTCCGTCGACATGTTTTGAATTAAAAGGGGTAGCTAAGGTGTGACCTTAAAGCTAAATATGGAAAAACCTAAAATGGTTGAATTCAGTGGAATGTTTTCCACAAGTTATGTGGATTTGTTCATCTTGAAAAAATCACATTCGAGTAAAAGGCTCCACACGAGGAGTGAGAAAGTACTTTATTAATTTTATTGATGATTGTACAAAATTCTGCTACGTCTATCTTTTAAGAAGTAAGGACGAAGCTTTAGAAGCTTTTAAACTTTATAAAATTGAAGTAGAGAATCAATTGGATACTCGAATTAAATGAATTCGCAGTGATAGAGGTGGAGAGCACGTAGCTCCGTTTGAACAATTATGTGCTGAATAAGGAATAATTCATCAAACGACAGCCCCTTATTCACCTCAGTCTAATGGTGTTGCAGAAAGGAAAAACCGAACACTAAAAGAGATGATGAACGCAATGTTAATCAGCTCTGGTTTACCTCAGAACTTGTGGGGGGAAGCCATTCTGTCGGCTAACCACATTCTGAATAAGATTCCACATAAAACTAAGGATCAAACTCCTTACGAAGTATGGAGGAAACGAAAACCTTCATACAAATACCTCAAAGTGTGGGGGTGTTTGGCTAAGGTTGAAGTACCACTTCCTAAACAAGTTAAAATCGGCTCTAAAACAGTCGATTGTATCTTTATAGGATATGCTTCAAACAGTAGTGCCTATCGATTTCTGATTCACAAAAAATCTGAAATACCTAATATGACAGAAGGTACTACTATAGAGTCAAGGAACGTTGTGTTCTTTGAAAACATTTTTCCATTCAAGGAAAAAGAGGAAGTGAGTTCGAATAAGAGAACTCATGATGCAACAGATAACACTACTGGTCCTTGCACTCAAGAGAGTGAAGAACCAAGACGCAGTAAGAGAGCTAGAATTGATAAGGATTTTGGTTCAGAGTTCATTACTTATGCTTTAGAGGAAGATGAACCTAAAACTATCAAAGAGGATATGGCAAGACCAGATGCACACCTCTGGAAGGAATCCATAAAGAGTGAATACGAGTCTATTCTGCTAAATCACACATGGGAGTTGGTTGATCTCCCTAAAGGTTGTAAGCCCTTAGGATGCAAGTGGATCCTTAGAAGAAAGTACAAAGCAGATGGATTTATTGACAAGTACAGAGCTCGTCTTGTTGCAAAGGGTTTTAAACAAAAAGAAGGGTATGATTTCTTCGATACATATTCACCAGTGACAAGAATCACCTTCATTCGTGTGTTAGTCGCTATTGCTACATTGCACAATCTCAAAATACACCAAATGGACGTTAAGATTGTGTTTCTTAATGGTTAGATGGATGCTGAAATATACATGGATCAACCTGAAGGTTATGTTGCACCTGGAAACGAGAGAAAGGTGTGCAAACTTGTTAGATCACTGTATGGACTTAAGCAAGCTCCTAAACAATGGCACTTGAAATTTGACAATACGATGTTGTCAAATGGGTTTCGAATTAACGAATGTGACAAGTGTGTATACGTGAAAGATACACCAAATGGGTTTGTTATCGTATGCTTATATGTCGATGACATGTTAATCATGAGTAACAATCACAATATCATAGTTAATACGAAGAACATGTTAAGTAGAAACTTTGACATGAAAGACATGGGATTAGCAGATGTGATTCTTGGAATCAAGATAGAGAGAATGTCTGATGGAATTTCCTTGACACAGTCTCACTATGTGGAGAAGGTACTAAAGCAATTTAATGCCTTTGACGATCCACCTACTAAGACACCTTTAGAACTGAATGTTCATTTGAAAAAGAACAGAGGAGCACCAGTAGCTCAACTGGAATACGCAAGGATCATTGGAAGTGTGATGTACATTATGAACTGTACGCGCCCTGATCTTGCATGTTCGGTAAACAAGTTGAGTCAATATACGAACAATCCAAGTCAGAGCACTACAAAGCACTGAAAAGGGTCCTAAGATACTTGAAGTACACCCTTGAATATGGGCTTCACTACACGAGACATCCAGCTGTAGTCGAAGGATACAGTGATGCAAATTGGATATCAGACACTAAACACTCGTTATCCACTAGTGGATATGTATTCACTATTGGAGGAGCAGCAGTGTCGTGGAGGTACAAGAAACAAACGTGTATTGCCCGTTCCACAATGGAATCAGAATTTATCGCTTTAGACCTAGCCGGTGCAGAGGCTGAATGGTTGCGTAACTTTCTGGAAGACATTCCATGTTGGAACAAACCAGTACCTTCTGTGACGGTACACTGTGACAGTCAAGCTGCTATTGACAGAGCTATGAATGTCATGTACAACGGAAAGTCGAGACACATACGTCGTCGACACAACTCCGTTAGAGAATTGATCTCAACTGGAGTAATGTCCATTGATTATGTGAAATCAAAGGATAATATAGCGGATCCGCTCACGAAGAGTATAAACCGAGATCAATTGAACAAGCTGGTAGAAGGAATGGGTCTAAAACCCACAAGAAAAACCAAAGCAGTGGAAACCCAACCATGATGACTGGAGATCCCAAGAACTTGGTTCAATGGGAAAACGAAACAGTGGAAGTTAGTGATACAACACTTGAAAAACATGACTATTCCTGACAGCACTATCTCAAGTGTTAACGACCCGTAAGATGTGGTAAAGGTTGAGTCTTTGATTCTTAATGATTCCTAGAGTATAACAGGATACTCAAAAGGAGATCACCTATATAAATGAGAAGTGAGGGCCGCTTCGACCAAACATTTATGAACACAAAGGACGTCCATGGCCAAAATGGACAAAAACGTGAGAACGTTACGAAGACGAGATTGAAGTGTGCTAACATTGTTGACTAGGTATACACTAAGGAGGATTAGTTCAAGGCACTGCGTCAACTAAGCCGCCGGTATATCCGATAGTGTTTGGCTACGGAAAGTTCAAAGCCAAAAACTACTTTTCCGGATGCACGAAGATCTCAATCGAACTGAACACTGAGTCTGATGTTGTATAGACACAATTTTCACTCATGTGGGGGATTGTTGGAATTAATGAGTGATAAATTAATTTGGATTCTCAGACGTAGTGGTCAAGAGTCACCTCCCACGTGTGCGTGAATTTAGGCACAAGTATCTCCACAATTCTCTCCAACCTCCAGGCCTGATATATGTCTATAAATACAGACTCTTCCTTCATTCCTCTTTCACGCTGAATTTTCAGCCCCTCTCTTCTCCTCTCTCTCTGGAGTGTTCTTTGATCTCCAAAGCAAACACTGATCGTTGCTGGAATTAGTTCCGTGTGTTGTCGGAATATTTTTCCGTGTGTGTTCAGTTCGTACCTAGTACGTTCGTTGAGGCTTCGTACACAGTGGTGCTACTGTATTCGGGGTAGAAGTCGTTTTATCTTTAGGAACAGAGCGCCGTACCAGTCGAGCACTACCTGAGCGTATTCTGTTCTGCGGGAAAAGGGATTCTCTTAACTCGACTTGTTATCAGATTCTTCGATATTGCAGCCCGCCCTATCAGGCGTATAGTTTTCAACAAAAAGTTCAGAGGGAATATAATTTTTCTAACTAATAATTTTTAATAGAAAACTATAATAGTAGAAATAATGTTAATTTTATTGTATTGTATTTATTGAGATAGCGTGGATACCATATGCAATCAAAATTAAAGAATATTCGAACCTCGAGGTAGATGGGAAATCCCTTTCAAGATATGATTTTTTATTCTAAAAAAAATGAATGAGGTGTCAAGGCGGCACGTGAGAAACCCCACAAGTACTGATTTTCTGTGTTAAAAATTACTGCAGTTTCTGGTACATTACTAGTTTAGTACTATTGCCAGGGGTATGTGTACAACTGAGACTATCTTTATCCATGGCCTTCCACACCCCCAACCTTCTACTCCCTCATCCGTTTATAAGTTTTTCGTTATTTTTTGACACATAAATTAAAAAAAGTGATTAAATAATAGATGGGTCACACTTGCTTGCCCTTGCATGTACCATGCATACATCACCAAAATAGAATATGGGTCAGGAGATTATCTGCACCCGTTATTTTTTTAAGTTCACCCCAATTTTTTTACCCAATTCTTTTTACCACAGTTATCTGCACCCACTCATTTTATGAATTCACCTCCAAATCATTGTTTTACAACTACACCCGCTCATTTTATGAGTTCACCCCCAAATTATTTTTTTACCACAATTATCTACACCCACTCATTTTATGAGTTCACCCCCAAATTATATTTATACTACAATTATCTGTATCCACTCACTTTATGAGTTCACCCCCAAATTATCTGCACCGGCTCATTTTATGAGTTTAACCCCAAATATTTTTTTTAAATAATTATATTTAAAAAACTATATTATCTTTTTATTGATTTACACAAAATATAATAAAATCAACCTTAATTTATACATTTACAATTTGCAGCTGAGTTATCGTCGATTCACCACTAAATCACCCATATTTTTAAAAATAAAATCGTAAAAACATAATTAAAAAAAACAATTGAAATTAGTCACAAATCTCAATTTTTTTTTCTTTTAAATTTTTTTTTCAATTTTCAGTTTTATTTCAAACTTTTTATTTCTTCATTTTTTTCCTTCTTTTTTTTTTGTTTAGTATTTTTAAATTTTTTAATATAAAATAATATTATATATATAATTTTATTATAGTCGCTAGTACAATAAGTAATAACCAGTAATACCATAAATCATAATCAGTAATACCATTAATAATAATCAGTAATATCTTATACAAAAGTAAATAATTGCACACATCTAATTATATTCAATAATACCAAGAACAATTATTAGTAATACCACGGACAGTAATCTGTAATACCATTAATATTAATTAGTAAAATTTTATACAATAACAAATAATTTCACACATCTAATTATATAAAGTAATACCAAAAAATAATTATCAGTAATACCATGAAGGAATGAACAGTAATTAGTAATACCATAAACATTGATCATTAATATCTTATACAATAACAAATAATTTCACAAATCAAATTATATTTAGTAATACCAAAAACAATTATCAGTGATACCATAAACAATAATATATAATAACATAAACAATAATAATAAGTAGTAATGCCTTAATTAATAATAAATAATTCCACACAATCAGTAATACCACAAACAATAACCAGTAATACCACAATTAATAATCAATAATACTGTAATCAATAATCATTAATATTAATTTAATAGTGTATTAATAGTAATACCACAATCAATAACTAGTAATACCAATACCACTAACAATAATACCATAAAAAAAGTGGAGGGAGTGCAGACCAGGGTGCACTGAAGAAAATAGAGGGTGCATATTACTAAGCCCAATTGAAGAGAACCCTAGCCAAATAGAAGGGCACCCTAGGTTAGCAGTCGCCGCCTAAGATTTCATCGACAAGCTCACCGGCTTCGAGTGCCGACTGATCAGAGATCCATCGACAACATACTCACAGTCCTCCGTCGGACCGTTGTCAACCGGAGGAAGAGGCTGCGCAGGAGCATGGTGAAGAAGACGAAGCAATGTAGCTTCGATTTGGACAAATACGAACAACGAGAGCGAAGTGAGTGTTGCAGGCGAGTGCCATTGATGCCGGAGAAGCTCCTGAATCGTGAACACAAAGGAGATTGATCGAAGCAGTCGCGACGGTGGTCGAAATGAGTAGAGGTTTTGACCGCCATGGATCGTGGCCGAGATGGAAGATGATGTCGATTGTCATGGAATTGAAGAATCATGATTGCGATTTGAGGAGGGGGCTTAAGCGGCCGGGACGGAAGCGCCGTCATCGGCGTCGAAGGGGTGGTCGGATATGGTGGTGGCTGGGTCACCCACCGACCGACATGGATTTTCGACAGGTCCTTTACTCATCAAATTAAAATTGAAATTCAGGTGCACCGCCGATAGAATATAATAAATTAAAAGGAAAGGCCGAAAAAAAAAGTAAAAGAAAAAAAAAACGAAGAAATAAAAAATTTGGAAAAAAAATTGAAAATGGGAAGAAAAAAGGAAAAGAGGAGGGGAAAAAAATTAAAAAGAAAAAAATCGAGATTTGTGGCTAATTTCGATAGTTTTTTATTAATTATATTTTTACAATTTTTTTAAAAAGTATGGGTTACTTGGTGGTGAATCGACGGTAAATCGATAATAACTCGTTTGTATATTGTAAATATATAAATTAGAGTTTATTTTATTATATTTTGTGTAAATTAATAAAAAGATAATATAATTTTTTTAAATGTGATTATTTTTTAAAAATGATTTTGGGGTGAACTCATAAAATGAGTGGGTACAGATAATTGTGATAAAATAATAATTTGGGAGTGAACTCATAAAATGAGTGGGTGCAGATAACCGTGGTAAAAAAATGATTTGGGGGTGAACTCATAAAATGAGCGAGTACATATAACCGTGGTAAAAAAAGATTTGGGGGTGAACTCATAAAATGAGCGGGTGCAAATAACCGTGGTAAAAAAATGATTTGGGGGTGAACTCATAAAATGAGCGAGTACATATAACTGTGGTAAAATATGATTTGGGGGTGAACTCATTAAATGTGTAAGTGCAGATAATTATAGTAAAAAATAATTTTGGAGGTGAACTAATTATATGAATGGGTGTAGATAATTTGAATTAAAAAAAAAAAATGAAATTGAGGAGGTATGCACCATGCACTTGCATGCATACAAGTATTTGACATAATAGATATAGTACAAGTGATGTGATTGAGAGAGGAGAGAGATAGAGAGAAAAAGTAAGATATAAAGTCATGGGTAAGAAAAAGTACTTAACAAAAAGGGTATGGGAAGCTTATAGACGGACGAACCAAAATGGTAAAATGAGAAGCTTATAGGCGGACGGAGGGAGTATTAAATAAATAATTTATCTCTCCTCCACATACACTGATACACACCCTTCTATTTTTTCTTTTTCATACTTTATTAACAACTCATCTCAACCTTCAAATAAATTATTTTTTAATTATATATTATCTATAATCAAATTTTATTATATTTAAAAGATTAAGAAATCTATTAAAATATTTAGGATTAATAATTTATAAATTATAATAAAAAATATTTTACCATATAATTAAAATAAACTACAATCTCAATAATAAAATTAAATTACAAGGCTTGAAATTTGAAATACAATATAATAAATAAATAAAACTACAAATAAATGATTTGGGTGCATGATAGTTTGAAAAATCTTAAGAGTTTGAATAATAGTCCTTGTTCAAAAAAATTGAAAATTAGGATAATATTGAAAGTGAATAATTTGAGGAGTTTGAAAAATAATTTAAATGAATTGATAGAAAATGATAGAGTAAAATTTTAAAAAAATAAATTAGAAGATAATATAGAAAATATTAAATTGTAATAAAAACATATCAATATTGATCTCTATTTATTTATAGATAAATTTTTTTTATGAATTTTGATATAATATATATACATAATTTTTATTAATAATAATATAAAATTGAAATTATAAAATTTATTTAAATAAAATATAAATATCCAATTATATATCGACAAGTGTCCAAAATAATTTTGATTTTTTTTTTTGTTTTTTTTTGTCTTTTAGTTACTTGGGGGCGTCACGCCCCCAGCAATAAAGATAGTATGAGGAATTAGAAGAATTGGCCCAATCAACGATTTTGCTCATTTTTTATTTTTTATAAATACTTCAATTTAATTCATTTTTTTACACCAAAATCTCTCATTAATAGTTTATTTTCTAAAATAATTTTAAAAAAGTAAATAAAAAACGAGCGATTTTTTCTTTAAAAAAAGAAATAAACCCAAACCAAGTAAACTGATGGTTCAAAACGGTTACTTTAATTGGTTTAGTTACAATTTGTAAAATGGCAAAAAATGGGTTAAGAAATTTGATCACATTGAGTTCGGTTACGGTTTGGAATGGAATAAGAAATACTTGATACTCTATAATAACTAGATGTGACTGATTGAGAGAAAAGTGTATAATAAAATATGAGAGAGATGGTAGAAAAAATGGAATGGATGAAACAGACAAAAAAAATAAAAAGAATAACTTTCACCAAAATAGAGTGGGAGTAGTATTGTAGAAGATGATGTATTTGTCATCTTAATGTAGTATTGTAGAAGATTACGTATTTGTCTTCTTAATGATAACCGTTTCTGTCTTGACTAATCTTCTAAGTTTGTAGGTGAACAAATGCAATTCATACACGGCCGGGTTGATAGTTAAATTAACTTTTATTTGGAGCTAGCTTAATTAGTAGCAACATATACGTATTATTATTGTTGCTTTCTTAAAATTTTCCATTTAAATTGGGAAATATATATATAGCTAGAAAATTGAAATAAAATAAAATAATATATATATAAACTTTAATTTTATATATCATCATATAAGCTAGGGACAGACTGATGATATTAACTGGTATTTATTTGAGGTGGTGGAAGTCATTAAATTCTGGTACGTAATAATTGAGCTGAGTAATGAAACCACCAACTTCAGGACCCCTTCTTCTTATCTACTACTCCTGTATTTCATTTTAATGGTCATACATAATAATAATAATAATAATAATAATAATATTGTGCATTAAAATATAGAGTAGGGCTGTTGTGTACTCAAGTACACGGTGTACTTGAGTCCACTTGCAAACTGCCACATATGGATAAATAACATATTGCACGCTTATATACCAACTAGCTGTTACAGCCTAGTGGTTGCCCCCTCCATTGTTTTACACAAGGTCTCACGCGTTCAATTCCCACCTACATCATTTAGCACTCGTTTATATAAATTATAAAAGTGAGTGGAAGTTTTAAAAAAATTAGGAACACTTTATCTAGATTATAAAAGTGCAATAACCAAAAGGTGTATTTTAATAACAATGTTTTAAAAAAAATTAGGAACAGTTATTGTAGATTATAAAAGTACAAGTACTAATAACCAAAATGTGTATTTTAATTGTCATAAAAGTGCAAGAATAAATAAAAAAATGTGTGAAATTAATAACATTTAAAAAAAAAATTAGAAACAGTTTATTTAGATTATAAAGGTGCAAATACTTATAATCAAAACGTGTACCTTTAATAGTCATAAAAGTGTAAGCTTAAATAATTAAATGTGTGAAATTAATATATAATTTACACTTTTCATTAATAGAACATACACTTTTCAGTTATAATCATTAATAGATCATACACTTTTCAGTTATAATAACATACACTTTTCAGTTATATATAACTTACACTTTTCATTAATAGATCATACACTTTTCAATTATAATAACATATACTTTTCAGTTATAATAACATACATTTTTCATTAATATAACATACACTTTTCAGTTATAAGAACATACACTTTTCATTAAAAACAATGTTGCACTTTTCAATATAAACGTACACTTTTCATTTAAAAAATAAAGATGCACTTTTCAATATACTAACATACACTTTTTCAAAATAAAAATCGAAAAAAAAAAATCGAAAAAAAAAAATTCGAAAAAAAATTCAAAATTTTTTTTTTAAAAAAAAGTCAAAATTGACCGTTGACTACTCAAATACATCATGTACTTGAGTGTATACAAGACTTTGGCTAAAATATATTGTAAAATAAAACATCAAAATACGTAATTGAAATACAATTTTTTTTTTTTTGACAAATACATCAAGGAATAGCAAATAAAACCAACTCTACTTCATCCAGAAGAAGCAGATAAAAGATCCTTGAAATATTGAGGACAGACATCTTCATTCCAATCGTGAGGAGTAGAAGTGTATAAGCATTGTTGAGCCAATTCATGAGCAACCTGATTCCTGTGCCTAGGAATTTGCTGACAATCCCATAGTGACTGTTTTTGAAGCAAGCCCAAAATGTTCTTAATAACCTGACCAACCACACCATTTGCATCTTTTCTATGCATAATCAATTCAATTGCATCGGTAGAATCCGAACGGACACCATTGAGCTTTATATTCTTTTCATCACAAACAATCAAGCCCCTCTCTATAGCTTGTAATTCCGCTGCACTAACCGAATCTGGTTTCGGAATTCGCATTGCCCCAGCTAATAGAATAGTAGTTCCACCCTTAACAACTACAAAACCCACCGCAAAGAACTCGCTAACCAAATTGAAGGCGGCATCAGCAAAAAGAACATTACCCTCATCATAACTATGGCCCAGTTCTTTTGATTTTACTATAAAATCTGATGTAGTGTTTGCAATGAAGCTTGAACATTTAAAATCATTCCAACACGACACCGCCCAATTCACATTATACCCCACCTTTGCAAAACGCCCAACTTTGCTATCATTATGAACATAATTGCATCTTTCTTTCCAAATAGCCCATGCCACAATCATGATCAAAGCCATTTCATCCATCTTCAAATTCTGAGTAATCCAACCCAGAAATCCCAGCCCATCCCCATTCACGGCTTTATAAATCAAATACCATAAACCCAATGACTTCCAAGTATGCTTCGCAAAGGGGCACAAAAATAAGCAATACATAGTATCAGCATACCCAAAACCACAACATTTACATAAACTTTCTACAGGAACATGAGTACGGGCTAAATTTCCTTCAGAAGCAATAATATTCTTTGCCAATTTCCAAACAAAAATTCTAACCTTCTGTGGAATGTGGAGATTCCAAATTGTGCCATACACCTTCCTCATGAAATTCTGATTAGATGGGCCATCATTATTGAGCTGCAAACGTTTGGCTTGCTTTGTCATTTCAAATTCGTATCCCGAAGCCACCGTGAAGCATCCATGCGACGAGAAAGGCCAACTGATATGATCTTCCTGCTCCAAACCCTCCGTCGTAGTGGCTAAAATTTTCTGAGCTTCAAATGGCAGAAAAGCTTCATACCAGTTCTTCATTCCAGCAACCAGAATCCAAAAGGAAACGGTCCACATTAGATGCACTAACATTCTTGGATTTAATGCGCCCATTATCCAAACCGCTTACCCAATTGTCCTTGAAAATGTGAATCTGATCACCCTTTCCAACCCTCCAAATTGCACCCTCATCAAGCATTTCTTTACTCCAAATTAAAGATCTCCAGACAAAGGATGGATTCGATCCCAGCGAAAAATTTGATAAAGTAAGATTGGGAAAATACTTAGCTTTGAAAATCTTGCCCATCAAAGTATGTGGCATTGAAATGATCCGCCAAAGTTGTTTTGCCAATAATGCTTTATTAAACACCACCATACTCCGAAACCCCAGACCTCCATCATTTTTTGGCATACAAAGGTCATTCCACTTTTTTTCAGTGTTTTTTCCTTTCCATAGCATTATCTCCCCACTAAAATCCCGCCATGAGTTTTTCAATTTCCCCACAAATCACAACTGGAATTCGGAAACAAGACATAGCATAAGAAGGAAGCGCTTGTAGAACTGCTTTGATAAGGACTTCTCTCCCACCCTCCGAAAAAAACTTATGACCCCAAGATAGTATCCTTTTCCTAACACTGTCCACCAAATAACCAAATTTCAATCTTTTTGCCTTTGGTATCATAGCTGGAAGTCCCAAATAAAACTCATGTCCCTGAGAAGATCGAATTCCCAACATTGTTTTGGACTGAGAAACATTAGCTTGGCATGTATGATGACTAAAAGAGATATAGGATTTATCTCTATTAACAAGCTGTCCAGATGCCTTTTCATATGTGTAAATGTAATTCACAATTGCTTGTGTTTCCCTTTTTGTAGCCTTAAAGAAATAAAGACTATCGTCCGCAAAAAACAAATGTGACAAAATAAGGGCTGATCTAGCAATCTTAATCCCTGAAATCTGTTTGATATTAACCACTAATGATATAAGAGATGAGAAGACCTGGGCACATAAAACAAACAGATAAGGAGATAGTGGATCCCCTTGACGAAGACCACGAGTAGGAGCAAAGAAATCCGATTTTTTCCCATTAATATTAATACTATAAGTCACTAAAAGATATACACTTCCAAATCAAGTGAATCCAGTTCACTGGGAAATTCATAGCACAAAGTACAGACTTAAGAAAGGGCCATTCAATTCTATCATACACCTTACTCATGTCTAGCTTCAAAGCCGCATACCCCATCGTACTTTTAGAAGATTTTAGAAAATGCATCCCCTCATATGCCAGTAGAATATTATCCGTGATACACCTTCCGGGAATAAAAACACTTTGATGATGATCAATCAATTCCCCCAATACAAATTTCAGCCTATTTGTCATTGTTCTAGCCAAAATGCGATATGACACGTTGCATAGACTAATAGGTCTAAATTGTTTAGGAGAAACTTGATTACCTGTTTTTGGTATAAGAGTAATGACTGTCTGATTCCAGGATTGCAAATTATCATTTCCATTAAGCACCCGAAGAATTGCATCCGCTACATCATTGCCAATAGTTGACCATCCCTTTTGGTAAAATGATGCTGGAAATCCATCAGGCCCTGGCGCCTTCCATGGCGAAAGTTCCTTAACAGCTTTAAATACCTCATTTCTGGAGAAGGGAACTTGAAGAAATTTAAAAGTCTCCTGCGACATTTTCATATTTAATGATTGTGTCGCTCTACTGATATCTCTCTCTGATGGGTTACCAGAATCAAAAATATTCTGAAAGTAATGCAAAAAAACCTTCCGAATCCCATCCTGTGACTCAACATTATGACCATCTTCATCTTGGATATGTCTAATCTCATTCACTCTTTTCCTAAGATTTGCCCTTGAATGGAAAAACTTTGTATTACGATCTCCTTCTTTTAGCCAGTTGACCCTAGCTTTTTGCTTCCAAAACCATTATTCTTGTGTCTCAAGGTTTGCTAATTCATTTTCCAGATTTTTAACTTGATCCATTGGTGGAGTACGGGATTCATCATTCAATTTTTGATTAATCAAGCTCCTTGTTTTTTTGATCCTGTAAACCAGTGTTCCACCCTTATTCTTAGCCCAATTCTGAATAACTCTAGCACAAGAACTCAAAGTCTCCTGAAGGGGCAAAATATTGGCAGAAGAACTCCAAGCCACCTTCATAACCTTATCAAAATCTCCCTCCTTCATCCAGTAGTTCTCAAACCTAAAAGCTTTAGGACGCTGTGAATTCAAATATGGCCTAGCTATGTCAAATTCCATTAAAATTGGTCGATGATCAGAGCCACAATAATCCAGAACAGACGCTTGATGTACTGAAAATAAATCCATCCAATTATCATTTGCCAAGAATCTATCAATCTTTTCCTTGATATAGTTATGTCCCTTCGTATAATTATGCCAAGTAAACCTTGGTCCCTTCGTTTGCACAATTTTAAGTTGACAATATGAAACTGCATCTTGAAAGAGATCCATATTTGCAGTGTTGGCCTTTAACCCACCACTCTTATCACCATTAAACAGAACTTGATTAAAATCACCTCCAATAATTCAAGGTTGAGCTAAGTTAGATTGGTAATTTCTGAGCCTTTTTAAAAGTTGCCAAGAGGATGATCTTTTCTGGGGACAAGGATTACCATAAAATCCTGTGAATCTCCAATTACCAACCAGATTTGAAACTGAACAATCAATGTGTCCTGCTGAATAAGACAAAATAGAGACCATATTTCCATTCCAAAACATAACCAAGCCACCAGCGCGGCCACAAGAGTTAACACAAAATACATTAGTAAACCCTAATCGGACTCGTAATACATCAACAAAAGAAGAGTTACATTTAGACTCTGAGATAAAGAAAATATTAGGCTTATATCTAGCAACAAGGCCGCGCAGCTTCGAGAACGCACGTACACTGCAAATTCCACGTGAGTTCCAGCACAAGAGCTTCATTCTCCATGGTGGGGTTGAGTCACCTCAACCTCCGCCGATCCAGGAATCGAAATTTCCGATCCATAAGTCTCAATCATGCTTCGTGCCTTTTTGAAGAAAAACAAACCATCAATTTCATTTCTCACATGCTCCGCTCTTACAAAGTCTGCCAAATCAGCTGAATGATCCCTCCACAACCTCTTTTTCCCCGATTTCATATTGTTAGGAATAACTTCAGTCTCTCCATTTTCAATATTCTCACCCTGATTTACCTCCTCTCCTGACCAATTAGACTGATCCACTTCCTCCCTAAAAGGGACATAAGGCTGCTCTCCTTCGTTAATAACTTCCACATAAGCAGTGAAATCAAACGACTTAAAACACTTTCCAACATGGTGCACAACCCTGTAATCCTTAGCATTATCTGGTCCCCAAAGTGGGTCTTTTGCCATTCGATATTGAAAACCTGCAGGAACAGTAAAACTCAAAGGTTCTAAAACCAAACCTGTTCTTGGATCCACCTTGCCCAGCCCAGATCCAACCGTCGCATCAGCAACCTCTCTTCGCACTATTAAGTCTTGAAAAGTGTATACCACTGCCCTATCATTCTCCGGAGAATGATAATCCATATTCAAATTCCATTGAGTGTTCATTACCTCCTTCTCAGCAACCTCCCACATCTCCTTGACCCCTTCATCTATCAACACCGCCTTACTCTTCGCCCTTCTTTTCTTTTCCGATTCGTTGCTAGTTTGGTCATCTACCTCAATCACCTGCTTGCCCCTTACCACTCTCTGAACATCTGCATTGGCCTCCTCCTCAGCAACTGCTCTATCATTAACCTCCTTATGCCTAAGTAGTTGAAAAAACTCTTGCATGTCCCTCTCCGAAAGTTTATTCTGCTTATCCGCCCTTAACCATTCCGGAAAGTACTTTCGACTTTCAAACCAGTCTTCATCTTTGTCCTTAACTCGATTGCACCCCCTAACCGAGTGAGTGAGGTGTCCACAGAAGTAGCAGAAATCAGACAGCCTCTCATAGCGAAAGAAAATAACCGTAGTATTTTCGGCCACTGTAAAATGAGTAAACCTGCATAAAGGGGCCTCCGTATTCAACAACACACGAACCCTTAAAGAAACCCCACACACCCTTTCACCCTCCTTAGCATCCACACACACCACTTCACCAAGATGACCGCCCACTCTTTCACCAGTAGCTTTTGTCATTGCATGCGCCGGTAACCCATGGATCTGGACCCAAAAAGGGACCTGATCCATTTTGATAGTAGCATAACAGTCCGAACCTGCAAGTGGTCGAAGCACCATCAACGATCGACGAAGATTCCATGGTTGCATGTCTAGAATCTCCTCCATTTCCTCCTTCTTCTGAAAATCAATAACATATCTGCCATCTCCAACAGAAGTGAGCACAATGGGGGAGGCGACCTTCTAGTTTGTGGAAAGGAGACGCTTTAACTCATGAATGTTAAAGAACCTCCTAGACACAAACCGCATTATGACCGAAGATGTAGGGGTGATAAGCTCATTTGGATCACCTCTTATGTTAGAACCCTCTTTTTCAGAGATTGAAAACTCATCAAACTGTTTCTGAATAGCCATATCCATTTTGTGAAGAAGATGAAAAGGCTCATACAAGAGGAGAAAAAAACTCAAGTGTGTCTTTCTAGTTGCCCTAGCCCCCGAATATATAGCTGCACATTTGGGCAAGAAACCATGGGTGAAGTGAAAAACTATTGGCCATTCTGTAAAGGAAAAATCTTGTATGATTCGAAATCCAAACTTTCTGCCAAACATTCCGATTATCTATACGCCCTTCAATCCCAATCTAAGCACGCATACAAAAAGAGGCTCAGCGTAGAGTTAACCCCCAATATTGAAGCAAGTGTAGCGTACTCTCCGCGAGTGGGTTATAGAATCACAGAAAATCCAATGATGAGCAAAATAACATATTAACCGAGGCAATCTTCATGATATCGAATGTTTGTATTAATTGCATTGCACAATTAAAACCATTTCACGCCTAAAAACAGATAATAAATGCAATTTAAGGAGGAATTTAATAAGGGAATGTCATGAAGAAAGATAATATCTTCGGAAGAACTCTCCACAAGGCTCATAAGAGAGAAATATAGAGAGAGGATTTTGGAATTGAACAAATTTATTTTTTTGTATATCAATTAAACCCTTTTAATACAATTTTAATTTATTCTAATGTAAAGGTGTAAAAGTTTAATTGAGCTTGCAAAGAAATTATATATTTATATATAAAAATTTGTCAAAGAAATTTCTCATATAAAGTTGCAGACTTGCAAATACATTCATTTAAATATATGCGAATAATTTATATCATTTTTTAAAAATACATTTTAAATTTATATTTCTATACTTCATTTTTATTTATATAAAATGTCACTAAATTTTAACTTTATATCTTTTTTTTTTTTTTTCAAAGACATTATTTATACTATATTTATTATTTAACAACGCAACGAGAAGTTTATAGCATACAGAGAAAGTATTATCATTCGTATGTCATATTAATGTCGCAATTGAATTTTTCGGTAGTGGTGTTAGTTTTTTTTTACAAACTAGTGGTTCTAGTTATTTCCTCGTGGAATTACAATGCGTGACATGCCATGATGGAACGTGTAAATATTATTAGCCTTCTTTTCTTTAAATTTATTATGCCATTTTTTAATAAATATTAATTAATTTTATGTATAAAATAGATAAATTTAGAGTATGATAAAATATTATTTGATCTATTTATAAATAAAGTGATTTTTTATAAATAAAATAAATAATAATTTAAATAAATAAATACTCCCTCCATCCATGAAAAGTAGGGACATGGGGATGGGGCACATGTTTTAAGAAGAAGGTAGATAAAGTAGATAAAGTAAGGGTATTGTAGGGTATTGTGGGGTCCATTTTGAATAAAGTGATTGTTTGTGAATAAAGTTGATGACAATTTGAGTAATTAAGTGATGGTTGAAGGATGATAGTTTTAAAAAAGGGTATGTGGCTACATTTTGTGGACAAAGAATATAGGACAAATGAGACTACTTTTCGTGGACGGAGGGAGTAATAGATAAAAATAAAGTAATGTGAATAATATTACTTTTAAAAAAAAAAATATAATAAAATTAAATAAATAAAAATATTTAAAATAATAAAATTAAACAGTGGAAGAGAGTATATTATTTATTGAAAGTGACTCAACATGATGTAATATCCTTTCATTATTAAAACTTATATATTTTTTAAAGGGTGTTGAGAACTTATATTATTTTCTATATACTAATTTTGAATTTTTTAGGGGTATTGTGGCTTCTCAGAAGTCCTTTGCAACAAACTCTGTTGATGTTGAAGACTTAGTGATGTTATCAAAGATGTTATCATCTACGGTTGCAACATCTTAATTCGACTTTTTTTATATTTCTTAAGTCTAAATTTCAGTGTTCTACATAATGTTGCCTTTGATGTTGTAACATGCAGGTTGAAGATCTAGAAGATACACGATTCTGGAATAGAAGGATACTGAAGCTTGGAGAATATACTAGATCAAGCGGTTGCATGAGGAAACGTCAAGAATAGGCTGGAAGGTGCTAGAATTCGCTGGAATAGAGAGTGGGCGAAAAAGAAGGGATGAGATACTATTTTTTAGGAGATCGTGGATGAAGGTTCTAGGCTCATTTCCCACGTCTATATAAAGGCCAGAACGTCTTCATTATTTCTAAGAAGTATTAATCTATAAATCCTAAACTAGTGTTCATCATGTTAGGAATTTATTGTCATTATCATGTTCGTGTCGTTGTGCCGAAGTATACTAACTTCATGTACAACATAAACTATTATACACTTCTATAGATAGAGAGATCATAGAGTTAGATTAGTTTTTTGTAGTGTTTACACTTAAGCCACATTTAGATTTGATAATTTTATCGAGCTTTATGTCCGTTGTGAAAGTTATTTCACACACCATTTGTATTCACTCATTGATTAGTGAAAGTTTAGCCATGAGGCTCATTCATAGATTTTAAATTAAAATCTATGTAAAAGTTATTTCCATTGTGTCTTTATGTTTTCGTATTTAAAGTCTTCTGTTGTTCATATTTTCTGATATTCTGTAATCGAATTTGTGTTACATTAAGTGTTATAACATTTTCTGTACCATCAGTCTTGTTTTACTTAACACGCACACTTTCAGACTCAAACGAGTGTTGCCTCAGTTGCTAGATAATGCTCAATCAACTTTTATTTCAGGGAGATCAATATAAGAAAAGATTATGATCGCTTTTGAGGTTATTCATGCGATGAAGAAAAAAAGGACTGGGGGTACGAGAGATGTGGCTCTCGATCAGTAAAGCTTACAATCGAGTGTATTGGAATTATCTGGGGTGTGAGTTGTTAAAAATGGGATTTTGAGATATATGGGTGAATTGGATGATGATGTGTGTACGATCGGTTCACTATTCTTTTAGAGTGAATGATGTCATTGTAGGGCCTGTGTATCCAGGAAGAGGGCTACGTCCAGGAGACTCTTTGTCATCTTTTTATTATGTATTCGGAGGGTCTTTCCGCTCTACTCCGTCGAGCAAATCAACATAGTACTTTGCATATGATGAAAGTTTGCAAGCATAATCCGATTGTTTCTCACCTCTTATTTGCAGACGACTCATTATTATTCTGTCGGGCTATCAGTAGTGAAGCTACCACTCTAAAACAAGTACTAATCTAGTATGAACAGTTATATGGACAAGCTATTAATCTTTCCAAGTTTGGTATTTTCTTCAGTTCTAATGTCAGCCAACATATTAGAGGTTGTGTAGGTGGTATTCTGGGTGTCACCAGTGGCGGATACAAGAATTTAAATTTGGGGGTACGATAAATAATATTTTAAAATATTACTCCCCCCGTCCCACAAAGATAGCCACATATTCCTTTTTTGGATGTCCCAAATTATAGCCACATTTCCTCTTTTACTTTAGCATTAAATGCTTTATTGTCAATTTTACCCCTAATTAATAAGAGTAATTAATGCTGAGCAGATTTTGAAGTATGAAAATCCAAGGGCAAAATTGACACATTAGCTAAAATTGACTGCATTTATTGATTTTTCTTAATTTGTGTGTAAAGTCAAATGTGGCTATCTTTGTGGGACGGAGGGGGTAGTATTTAATATTTAAAGTCTTACCTGTTGATGTACATCATTTATAACTAATATAAAGAGGATATACAGATATAACAATGTGAAAATGTCAAAATTCATAGAGCTAATAGTTTAAAAAATAAAATATATGAGTAAAAATTGGTAGATTTATAGACAAGGGAGTAAAAAAATACTTAAATTATATTTGACTCACAGAAAAATATACCATTTTTGTTCAAATTCATTATTTTAGTATTTTATCTTCACTCTCAAACGATCACTTATTTATTCCAATTATCATTATATTTATCCATAAACGTTCACATATATATTTTATCCTAAATTAATCGATATTTATTAAAATTTGTGTCCGAAGAAATTTATTTTCAAAAGGGAATGAGAGTAATAAAATTGAAGGGAGTAATATTAATTAAATAAAGAATCAACACTCAATTGCATGGTACAATTGATGCAATTAAGTCGCAATTTTAACTTGGTTATAATTTGATGGGTTAAATATTCAATTGGAAAATTGATAATATATCTAATTCAATTCAATTACACGATATATATTCAATTGCATATAAGAATTTACCTAAAATATATTACAATTACGATCTCTTTTATATTTATAATATGACAAATAAATAGTAATATATAAAACTTGGGGAAGAAAAAAAAGAACTCAAAACACTGAACAACAAATATAAATTGAAAATGAAGCCCAATTGTAAAAACTAAGTAGCCCAATAGTAATTTTTGTCTCAAACGTGTGCTATAAGATATGGTACTAGTAGTAGTTTTTTTCATATTTTGGGGGTACAGTTGTATCTCTCGTCCCCACGTAGGTCCGGCTCTGGGTGTCACGCAACCCTTGAATACTCGTAAGTACTTAGGTATGCCTTCGTTGGTTGGTAGAGGTAAGAATGAATTTTTCGCCTACATTCGTGATATGTTATGAACAAGGCTCCACAATTAGCGAGATAAAAAGATTTTAAAAGCTGAGAAGGTTATCTTAATTAAGGTTGTTGCTCATTCTATACATATTTTTTGTATGAATACGTTCTTACTTCCATCTACACTAACGAACGAGCTTCATCGTACGATGAACTCTTTTTGGTGGTGGGGGGGGGGGGTGGGTCGGATCCGAGGAAGGGATTGAAGTGGACGAAGTGGGAAGATATGTGTGTGTGTGGGAGAGAAAGGTGGAATGGGGTTTCGAGATATGCACCTGTTTAATGTTGCTTTACTGGAAAAAATGGGATGGAGGTTGATGCACAATCCAGAAGCGTTGGTTTGTCGTTTGTTGAAGGCGAAATATTTTCTAAATGGTTTATTTATGGATGCCCCGTTGGGGAGTTCTCCTAGTTACACTTGGCAGATATATGGTCGTCAAATGATTTGGTCAAAAAGGGTTTGAGGTGGAAAGTGGGGCCAAGAGAAAGCATTAGGGTTTGGGGTTACCCGTGGATTCGCGATAGTTTGAGCTCCTATGTTTCGACACCGATGCTACCAGAATTTGAGGATATGAGGGTGTCTGATCTGCTAATCACTTGAACTAATCGTTGGGATGTCGAGCTCATTGAAATGGTGTTCTCGGAGGCAAATGCTAAGAGGATTCTGGGGACTCCTATAGCGCCCCCGGGATTCCTGGATAAATTAAAATGGAATGAGACGCGTAATAGGCTATACTCGGTGAAGTCTGCGTACAAATTGGCCGAACAACTTGTCCATAATCCATAGATGGAGGTTGATGGTATATGGGGGGATATTCGGAAGGTAAGAGCCCCTCATAAAATCTTGAACTATGCATGGAGATTGGGGAGGGTTTTTTTTACCAACTAAGTGTGAATTATTGCGGCGTAAGGTGGTGGATAATATTTTGTGTCTACTCTGTGTGGAAGGCATCAAGACCTGTTGGCATATTTTGTTGGCTGCTTACCTGCTAGACAGGTCTGGCGAGCTGCCAATCTGGAGGTAATGGTCGAGGGCGCCATTGTTCAGGTGGAGAGTTTCAAAGAATGGTTTTGGTTAATGCTAGATGGTCTAGATGGAGTTAGGTAGGCCGAGTTTCTTGGGTTACTTTGGCGAATATGGACGGATCGAAAGGAGAAATTGGGGAACGAGAGGTGTGCGGGGGCTGGTCGATTCCTCAGCTCGTCCACAACTACCTTCAAGAGTGGGGGGCAGCATGCATTCACCCTACCAAAGTTTCAATGCCTGCTTGTTGTAAAGTTTGGCACAAACCCAAGTTGGGTTTTGTTAAGCTAACACACAGAGGCCAGTTTTTGTATGATTCGATGAGGAAGGGGTTTGGGATGGTGATCTATGATGATGGAGGGATATTCATCTGTGGCCGAACGCTCATGTTACCCGAGAGCTTTGATGTGGAGTTAGGAGAGGCCATGGGCCTGAAGGAAGCCCTATCTTGGGTACATAATTTAGGATTTGAGAATGTGGAGGTGGACGCCAAGATAGTTTATGATGCAATCCGAAAAAGAAAATCGGCCACTTCGGTGTTCGGTAATTACATTGATTGTTGTATTGGTATTTTAAACTCTCTACTCCAGTTTTTAGTAAGTTTAGTAACTCGTAGTGCTAATATTGTTGCTAATTGTTTCGCTAGAGCCGCTAGAGATTTTCCTAGCCCTTCCAGTTAGGTCGAGCCTCAAAATTATATGGACGACCTTCTAATTGAGGTTTGCTCATGCTAATAAAGGCATATTTTTTTGCTCAAAAAGAAAAAGTCCTTCATCTTAGAATCCTTTCAATTTTGTAAGTTTGGATTTTTAAAAAAATCATTTTCTCTTTTTGAATCGATTTATAAACTCTCTCTTCCCTCACTTCTCCACCTATTTACATTTTCTAATTTTAATTTTATATAAATTCTACATTTTTTTTTAACTATTTCCTTTTTTCTCTTTTAATCATTCCATCATTTTTTTAGATAAATAAAATTGTATACATATACATTTTAAAATGTTATATTAAATTATATATATATATATATTTTTATAATCCTACATAATACGCTGTTACACTAGTTTAAATATATTTTCAAACTGATAAAAAAGAATCAAATAAATTAATAGGAGTACGTTTTTTAAGTAGAACTCTAACTATCACTCTACCATTCTTAGTTCAAGCATAGTTAGTTAATTATATATAAAAATTTATGTTATAACCTAAAAAAAATACGCTTATGTTCATAAATAAGTGATGTTTTAGATCTTTCTCGGTGAATTAAGAATGAATAAGAATTGACAAGTTTGTTATTGTGAGAATTATATTCAATACAAGAGATATACAAGGAAATAGATAAATAAAGAAATAAATATAAAACATAAATAAAAGATTACTACCTATAATATATTATAATATTCCTATAATACATTATACTATTCCTATAATATATTATTCTATTATATTTTCTAATACACCCGGTCAAGCGAAGGTGGAAATGTAAATGGACACGAGTTTGGTACGCAACAATCAAATAGGACATGCCAAGGTGCACAAAAGTGGGAAGCAAATGGATCGAAACACCGAAATCCTTTGAAGGACGAAAGATGACAAAAAATTAGGCACCAAACACTTGCAAGTGTGTCGAAAGCAGTTGATTCGAGCACAAACCAGATAGATCGGAGGGGCGAGCAACCGGTGATATCGATCATGGGCTCTCCGGATATAGAGGAAAGTGGAAGAAAAAATATGTAGCGTGAGGCTATTGGGAAAATTAAAGTGTAGGGGAGTGTGACTAACACTATATGCGTGAAGACAGTCATGGAGATAACTTGATCGGTCATGAGAGGGGACGAGGAGACGTGCTCGCTCGAAGAAGAAAAAAATATTAGGGAGGGGGGGGGGCGAGGAGACTTGCTCACTTGAGAAGAAGAAGGGGGACGAGGAATACAAGCTCGTCGGTGGCGGCTAAAAGCGGTCGGGAGAAGGAACGAGGGAGACCAGCTCGTTCGAGAAGAAGAAGGGGGACGATGAATATAAGCTCATCGGTGGCGGCTAAAAGCGGTCGGAAGAGGGAACGAGGGAGACCAGCTCGTTCGAGAAGAAGAGGGGGACGAGGGATACCAGCTTGTCGGTGGCGGCTAAAAGTAGTCAAAGGAGGGAACGAGGGAGACTAGCTCGTTCGAGATAAATAAGGCGGCGACGAGGGAGACCTGCTCGTCGAGGACGCCGAAAAATTGAGCAGAATGGGGAAGGAGCAAGGCGGCGACGGGGGATACCAGCCCGTCGGAGACGCCGAAAAAATAGGGAGGAGAAGAGAAGGGTTTCAGTGTATTAGGCTGATACCATGTGAGAATATCAGCTTTGATACTATGTGAGAATTATATTCAATCACCGTTAATAAGATGATAAGAGTGGTCCACTATATATAGGGATTACAAGAGATATACAAGGAAATAGATAAATAAGGAAATAAAACATAAATAAAAGATTACAACTATAATATATTATACTATTCCTATAATATATTATCCTATTCTTATAATATATTATTCTATTATATTCTTTAATAGTTATTAATGAATAATATTCTTTTTGAATTTTAACATATCCTATAATTTTAGTTTTCTATAAATATTTCATCTTTTTCACATATCTAGCTTTAACAAAAAAAAAATACGGAGTATATCTTTATATATTGACAAGTGTGTAGGGAGAGAAAACTTGTTATATATATGAGAAAAAATAAGAATGAAAGAAATCTCATAATTAAATATAAGTAAGAAATTATGAATATTTTTTAAAATAAAAAAAAATGTAATTAAAATTAGGAGAATGGTGGAAAAAATATTAAAACGTCATTTAACTGTATACAGTATACACATAATTTTTTACGAGAGAGACAACTAGTTAATCCTCCATTTTTATTTATCGTTGTTACACGGAATCTAAAATTAAAGATAATTAAACGTGTCACTTTCTCGACACACACAAATATTGTTTAGTCGTAAAAATATTTATATTATATATACACGCGATACATACTCCATAATCAGTACATATATATATATTTTTTTAAAATAATATACTCCGTATTTGTTAGTGTAGGTGTAAAACAAATGCTTCGTTGGTTTCATTTTTTTTTTTTCAAATAAAATATACTCTTCTTTTTTAAATTATCTCACAACATTTATTTAATTTTCTCTCTACTTTATGCTCTCTCCATCCATTTAAAGTGTGCTTGTATTTTTTTTTTCCACAAATTTTAAAGAATATTATTTATTATGTAAAGTTATAAAATAAAATAGGATAAACTAAATAAAATAGAGAATAGATAAAATAAATGGATAAGATTTTTTTAAAAAAAATTACGCACACTTATGTGACAATTAGAAAAGAAAAATAGACATATTTTTTGTGAATAAAAGAAAGTATATTTTTTTCTTTAATTTATCTATTTTATTTATAAATAAATAATATTTTTAAAAACTATGCAAAAAGAAACAAAATACCGTAGAAAATATATAAATTGAGTCGCTCAGATCTCGAGGAATTTAAAAAAAAAAGGAGTAGCTTATATTAAAGACTCATCATATGCTAGCTGTTAAGACTTGAGATACATATGATTTAATTTGTTGATTTCGAAAGAGATTTGTGATCAATTCAAATCTTACAATATACTAATTGATTTTATTTTTTTAGAAAGAGATTTGCGATCAATTCAAATCTTACAATATAATTGATTTTATTTTTTTTAACTCTATAAAATAAGCATATAACGTATAAGTAAATGTGTGGTGGTCCCTCAGTGCAATATTTGCCAACCACTTGTTTTATATATCTTCTTCTATCCCTTAAAAAAAACCCACAATTTATTAATTAAAAAGTATAATATTATAAATGTAGTTATTGTTAGGTAAAGAGATGCAAAGAAAAAATAAAGCGAGATAGTGACTATTGACAAAAAAAAAAAAATTATGAGATGTAAAAAAATGAGTAACTTTCGAATGGATAGAAAGAATATTATACAATTTTATTACTCTCTCTTTTTTAGTGAAAGTTACTCATAAGCTTTGAGTACAAAAATTAAGAATATAATAGAATAAGTAGATATATTAGAAATGATGTGATGAGAGAGGGGAATATAATGAAATTTAAGAGAGTTTATCAAAAAAATTAAAAAATAAAATGAATAACTTTTATTAAAATAGATGAAAAATAAAAGTTTGATAGAATAATAATTTTATAAGGCCACGCAAATCACTTAGCCAAATTAATCGCAATAAATAAATCATACAAGAGAAGTATACGTACTACTCCCTCTGTCCCATAGGAATTTGCGCACTTTCCATATATGGATGTCCCATACTAATTTGCACACTCCATAAAATGAAATATTGTCATAACCCTCACCCTCAAAATATACACATATTTATCCATATGTCATTACTTTTTCACACTCAATCTACCTTTTACTTTATTCATAAAAGTTTACAAAATTACCCCTCAAAACATCACTCATTACACTTTTTCTTACACATTTATTAAAATGTGTGCCATTTCTAGTGTGCAAGTTCCTCCGGGACGGAGGGAGTAGTTACTACACAAGTTCCCATGTAATAGACTTTTTCTTTAGGTTTATCATATCTATACAAATAATCAATACAATTTTAAGCTCAAGATCTTCATAATCAAGACGGATCACTCTGGAATCGTTGTCTCCTTCAATTCTGAGGAAGAGAAAAACGATTGTACCTTTTGCTCTCCATGACGTTCAAGTCTTCATTCTCAATACGAGATAACCCAACGCCTAAGATGGTCTCGTGTTAACAAAAAGAGACAAAGATCCTAAGGGCCATCAAACTCAACCCAACAAAACAGAACCCAACATGAGGCAAGGAGTCCCAAAACAAGGAATAGACCGCACATGACGTAGAGAAATACAAAACAAATTCTAGAAATTAACAGTAAAACAAAACTAAAACGATCTAAAAAGAGTAAACGAAATCAACAAATAACTCACATGAACGGTCACCGTGGCTCCGTTGGGGATGATCAAACTCATTGATCCCAACTACACCTTGAAAAATACCTACTTAAAATCGAAAAAATACCTAAGGAGAAACGCGGTAAGGCTACAACCGGCGGCGACAACGGTAGTACGGTGGTTTCTTGACATATCTAAGCGAATCCTTAGATCAGTTGTTTTCTTTTGTAGATTAGTGGCTGGGACAATGGAAGGGGGTGGTGGGCGGCGCCGGCCGTGAGAGCGTCGAAAACGGCAACCCGTAGCCGATTTACATGTGGGGAGATGAACGTAGATATTGATGGGAGGGAGGGAGTGGTCGTCGACGAAAGAAATAGAGGGGAAGGCCTTCTCTTGTTATTGTTGGGATATTCATCCTACCCCTAGTCTGAATAGATAATTATGTATTAGTTTTGATGCCAAAACAGATCATGTAATCTAGTGTTAGAATAATTTGTAATCTAGTGGATAGATTACTTAAGATGTTCTTATAAAGCTTAGTAATTAGTATTTCGTCTAAATCTTAGTCATGTGGAATCAGATGTATGTATATCATCAAATACCACATCTGGAAAAACACGCGTATACTCAAGACTTAAAGAGTAAAAGACTAGAAGATGAGGAAGTCCATTAGTGAAATCAGATGACAAGGTTTTTGTATACCTTAGTCAGCTGATATTAGCTACACGAGATCAGCCGAGTAGAAAATGTCAACTGATATGGACTCCAACAGATCTTGTAAAGAAAGCCTAAAGCATTTATGAAGAATTGTTCATTTGTTGGAACATATAACAGAAGCATTGAAGAAGGCAACAACCTCTTTGTTCATCACACTAGTTGGTACATTTAGAAAACCCAAACCCTACTTTCTTTTAGAAGTTAAGTTTGATTTTCAACCAGCTTTGTAAGAGTACTTGTTCTCATGATAACAAGTAGACCCAATTGCACACAGATGGTGTATCGAGGTTAAAGTCTTCTCTTGAGGCTATAAAGTAGCAAAGACTCCTTTTAAGGAATTAATATCACAGTTGAAACTGTGAGAGTGGACGTAGGAGGAGGAGTCTGAACGACTATAAATCTTGTATTCATTTACTTGCTTTATTGTTTATCATTTGTTAGCATAACATATATTTCATAAAACATGCTTTTAAAAGAGTCAAAATCACAAGTATAATTTCCATAATCAACTGATATCAAGTCAGTTGATATAGTCATTGTTTTCTATCAAAGTCATTCTTTGTAAAAGGTTTTCATTCAACCCACGAGTCTAAATATTTAGGGCCTACACAATTTCGCACTAACAGTTGAGTAGATAGTTGTCCAACTGATTAGCTAAGCAATCAGTATGTTAGTTATCTATCCTTGCTATTCTACACTCGCACTCGATCAGAACATATTATCTGCATCAGATGACATAGTATATAACTAGTTTGTTCGTCTCATCTGATCTTACACGGAAAGTTTTAAAATAACAAAGTTTATTCACCCCCTCCCCCTCTAGACTTTTTCCAACATACATACTCGTTTATAGGGACCAACAATTATTCTTTAAATAGAGGAGGGATGAGAGAGAATTTTGTATAGATGTACTGATACTCTTTCGCTCCTCACCAGTGTTCCATGAGATAAACTGAACTAAAGAGTACGTACAAACAGAGGCCGATATATTTGAACTCGTGAGCGTGACTCATTACGGGTCTTGTAATTAATGTACGAGTTCACTCATTCTCAAAGGAAAGGGAAAATGAAAAATATATTATACTTATAAAATAGTTTATTCTTCTGTCATAAGTTTCTCACTTATTTTAAATGTCTCATTTTTATTTATTTAAATGATAAAATTTACTATATTTCTTTTCATTTTACTATCTCTCTTTAGCTTTAAGATTTTTATAAGCTCTTCTATTTTCTCATTTTTCATTATTTAAGTTTTCTTCGTCAATTGGTTTGAGTTAATAATAAAAATATATTTTTGTTCTCTGTATTCTACATTTTGAAAAGAAAAATCGTGTGGCATTTCATGGACACTCCGGCAACCCCATCATATTAATGAGTTCATGTATCGAATTGTAAATTTTAAAAATGCATATTATAATTGATAAATATTATAAATATTGCATTTTTTTTCTATATACCCCTCCCATGTTTACCCAATTACTTGAAAACATGACTACACTAACTTAGGCAGTGAGACACTTACCACTTAAGTCATCTCACCTCGTCAAATGAATATTACTTGATTATTAAGAAACAATTACAATGTTTATTAATTCTTAGTATGACTTTTCTTACGGTAGTCAGGTCATACGATAAACTACACGTAGTCAGGGTGTCGACTTGTGCCACGTGGCGTTGTATGTGTCGTACGAACCTGCTACATGTTCTACGGGTTTAAGTTAATTAAAGGGGAAGTTACACTATAGGACAATCCACCCTTAGTCTTCAAGATTAAAAAAAAAATTATTAGAGTTTCAATTAAAGACAAAATGATACTTAAGTGTACCAATATACTCTTAT
Organism: Galeopsis tetrahit; assembly: GCA_963675135.1. Lineage (NCBI taxonomy): Eukaryota > Viridiplantae > Streptophyta > Magnoliopsida > Lamiales > Lamiaceae > Galeopsis > Galeopsis tetrahit. The sequence continues at coordinate 64,013,115 of OY776120.1, read as the reverse complement.
GTAACAATTAATTTTGAATTTTAAAAAGAGTTAATTTCATTAATGTTAAATATGCAAAGTCAACGAATTAAATTTGAAAAAGCTGGGAGATTATTCCTCGATTATAGCACTAATTCCAATTCAAAAACTTTCCTAAATTTGGAGACCATTGTTTCTGTGCACATACGATTACTCGACCACTCTCCATAGAAGATTTTCGAAGCATCCAAGCCTATCTGCACAAAAATCATAGAAGGTATGTTTGTTTCGACCTTTCATCTACTGCATGTTAATGGTTTGATCCTTCGTTTTTACAAATGAACTTTCGCATGTAAGAAATTTTTGATTTTTTAAGCTTTGCATTTGATATTCTTGATATTTTTCATGTATTTGGATGATGATTAGGGAAATTATACATAATCTGCTGTTTTGAAAAATCTTAATTTCTTGATTAGTGTCGTTTTCGTATACTCTATTTTTCAAGTTAAAGAATTTATTTCATTTGGAAGATGATTACTTAGTCTTTTAGGGGTTTATAAAGTTTAATTTTTTTATTATTGGGTATCATATACACACTATTTTGTAATTTTAAGTAGGGTAAATTTGTTTTTTTTTTGGTTATGTGCATCGCATAGACCACCATCATTGTGGAACGCATACACCCTGATTATGTGCATCAAAGCATAGAACTCTGTTTTCTTTGGTTCATAGATTTTTGTCTATCTCTGTTAAATATATGTGATAGATGTTATGTATATGTGTAAGAACTGGTTGCATGTGTATTTATTTACATACATTTGTGCAAATGACTAGGGGTAAAAAATCTGGTATTCAAATCAACGAAGGAGGGAGAAAGAACATCAAGAAAAGAAATAAGAAAGGTAGTAGCGGATCTGCAAGTAAGTGTTCATATTATAAAATTACAATTATACTTGGATACTATGTATAAAGAATTTAAACTGTTGTTTTTTAAATTTATTGTGTTGTGAATAAGATTGGATACCTATGAAACTATCATTTCGTCGACGTGTATGCATTGAATGAACTGTCAAAATTATGTAGTATTGCATTTATGTTGCTAATATGTGTTTCATTTCTATTTTGTTAAGGATCAAGGAATAAAAAAGTTACATTGAAGGTCAGGGATGACAAGGGAAAATGTTTGATAGTAACATGGGTGATTTGTTATTTCATAGCTTTTATATAGAACTGTAACTTTAATTTGTTGATACATGTTAGGTAAAAAACAGAAGGTTATGCGTTGCATGATATTATCAGATGATTCAGGTGATGTTTATATATACTACTGTGGTTTGTATTTTAGAAATATATCATACAATATTTCAGTTTTTAATGCATATATTCGTAGATTTTGAGAGTGAGGTTGAGCTGAAAGATGAAAGGGTTGAAGACACAACTTCTGCTTCTAAAGGTAAACTTAATATTACAAATAAAAGTTTAAAAAAATCAGTGTTTCTCCTTTTGTATTAGGTGTTAGCTTAGTGGAATATCTTAATTATAGATTAAGAGATTAAAACACTTCATGTGCAATTGATGTTGCAGATTCTGACGTTGGAGAATGCAGCCGAAATAAATGGAGAGAAGAGAAGCTGAATAAACGAAAAGCGAAGAACAATTTTGGCAAGTTATTTATATAATAAAGTGTTTGGTGTTATAAAATTGTTGCAATATAAATTAGTTATTATCTATATTTGGTAATTACAATTAACATTATTTCTTATAATTTCCTTCTACACAGGTGTTGTTGGTGTTAAAGCGGGACAATACTATTACCGTTCTAATATGCGTACCTGCTTTAAAGATTTGTTAGGATTGAAGGTTTCAGACATCCATTATCAAGAAATGAAACTAACCCCGTTCTGGTTTCTGTTAAACTCTATTTTGAATAATGGATGTGAAGAGATGATTACAAATTGCACTAAGTATGAGGAAGATGTCAGAGAAATTGTTACGAAATATGACGAAGTTTCTGGTTGTTTCATGATTGGATCAGAAGAACTGGAATTGCATAGACAGGATGTTGAGCTTATATTTGGAATGACATCTGGTAATGATAAGTTACCATTCAGGATTGATGATTATAGGCACCCTGAATGAGTTAGGGGATGCTTCCGAGAAGAGCTTGTTAGCAAAAAAATCCAACATATCTTTATACCGGCTAATGATAATGTCTAAAATCAAAGAAATACAGGAGCTAACTGATAAGGAATATTTGCAGGATGTTGCAAGGCTTCTGTGTTGTTACTTTATGTATGCGATTCTATGTCCGGTAAAGAGCGGGGCTTTACCATGGTATTTGATATTGTATCTGGAGGATTCCTATGAAATCTGCAAATACGATTGGAGTATATTTGTTGTGGAATATCTGAAATACCATGTTAAGAAAAGCAAGGACATGAAAGCAGGTGGATGTGCTATGGTATTACCGGTACGTAATTATTTTTTATACGATAAAAAATAAGTTTTATAATACTATAATGGATTGTTATATAATATAATGTATTGTGTATGCAGTTTTGGCTCTGTGAACATACTTCTTTGGTAAACCCAGTAGATGAGAGAGCCTTCCCAAGATTTTTGAAATGGGATCTAAATTATGTTAACACTGTTCTGGAACGTGGAAAGCTGCACAAACATACAAAGGTAATATAAATGTTAATGACATGTATACTATTTGATTATGCAAGATTAACCAGCAGTTTAAATTGTTATATATGTTGTAGGTGACTATTGATTCTTTGAAAGCACAGCCTTGGGAGGAAGAACAATACCAATCTCTATATGTGTTTAGAGATAATGAAAAGTCTAACAGGATGGCTACTGTTGACAGTAATCCTGGTAATTTTACAAATGCTCCGGGACAATCTAGCGCCACTGCTGATTTGAATCCGAACTCTGAGTCAGTTGATAGAGATCGGGTGTTATTGGAGAAACAGTCTCATATAAATTTTGATGTTGGATCGAGTTCAAGGATGAAAGGTGTAAGCATGGAGGATGGTCCTTCATTCGATATTGAAATTGAAAATAATAATCAAAATGTTGACATGGATGTTGAAGAAACTGTGATGAAGGTATGCAGTGATTTGAAAAGAACTTTACTAGAAGACCGCGATGAGATTGGTGGGTTTAAGAAAGGTGGAAGTAGTCCAGTGCAGAACGTCGGGGCAGATAACATGGAATCTGGTATTGATGATATGATAGGGATTCGAATGTGCAATGATAGGTTGGTTCTATAAATAAAACAACTGAAAGAAGAATTTGCGTAGGAAAGGTCTTCTTTTGAAATTGATAGGAAGACAAAGAATGATATGATAACAGGTCTCGAGCTGGAAATTGAATTGCTAAAAAGAGAGGTTGATATGCTTAGGAGGCCATCAAAAGCTTCCATAGAAGATGAACTTCTGTTGGAAGAACTTGATAAAGTAGAGAAAGAAGAGTTCGCAATTAAAAGCATCTGGTAGTAAAGTTGTTGCATCTGATAGTGTTTTAGCTTGTGAAAAAGACAATGCATATTAGAGTCCGCCTCCACCAATTGTTAATGTGGGTAAAAAGAACAACAATAGGAATTCTCCTAGTTCTTTGGTGTTTCGTGTGAAGGGGAGAACTGTTGTAAATGATAGAAAGCCTGTGTAGATATCTCCTCAAGTTCTGACGAAAGAATTGGTGTTGGTTCATGAAGTAAGTGATGATGAACATGCAGAGAAGGTCAACGAACGAGTTGTTGATAAAGGACAAAAACTGATCAAGTCTCCTTTCGAGACTAGTCTTCAAACTGTTAAGAATGCTCCATCAGAGTTGAAGCATCAGTTGTTTGGTGAACTTTATGATTATGTAAAGAGGTACTCTGAAACCTTAAAATATATATGCAGAAATGGATAGTTATATTTGATTATTATAACATTTCTACTATACAATTTTTAACATTATAATATTTTGGTTTATTTCTTGAAAATTCTACAGCCATTCGGTGTACGTGGGAAATGGTTCGCTCACTGATGTACCAATTACAATTTTGATCAACTTGCTAAACGAGAAGACTGTTGACAATCGGGTAAATTACTGATATGAATTTATTATTGATTTTTTTCTGTGTGTATATGTAATTTATTTGGAATGAGTGACGTTGATTCATGTGAAATTGCTAGCCTAACAAGTTATTGCAAAAATATAGGTTATAGATGCATGGTCCGATAGCATACGTTCAAGTGCTTTAGAAGAATATCCTGTTGCGCAACGTGTAACAATACTCACTTCTTCATGTTGGATAATATAGTGTTTATCTTTGAAGATGTGTTATTTATTACATTTCAAAAATAGAACATTGATATTTATATATATGGTTAATTCTAAATAAATACACCACCTTTAGTCTCGGTATCAATTTAATCACGACCTTTACGATTATTGTAAAAAACTCCAACCTTTCATCGTGTTGCAATTAGATACACATTTTTTTCTTCGGCCAACAATTGATGCCGAAGCTTGCCACGTCAGATTACACATATTCTTTTTTATTTTTTTATTTTCCACATTAGATTAAATTTTATATAAATAAAAATAAAAATAAAACTTTCGCTTCTTATGCGTCTTTCTCAAACTCAAATTCTTCTCCCTTTCTCAAAATCAATAGAGTTCTTCTTTTGCGTCTTTCTCACTTTTCAAACTCAATCAAGTTCTTCTATTCTAACCCTAAAAATCAAAATCCCCTAAAAATCATCCAAATCTGGTGGTTTATTTCTTCAGAAATTCTTCAATTATTGAATAATTTTGTTATTTTGTTCAACTAGTTCGAGAACTACAATTTATATGCTATATGGGAGAAGAAAATATTCTTAAAAAATATTCTAGTAATAATGTGTTTAACACTAATGATTACTGCAACAAAAATATTCTAGAAAATATTCCGAAAAAATATATTTAGCATACTAAAAGTCATAGTTAGACCGTCTAATGTACAAAACATTTACAATGGTAGGCTATAAGTATCTAAGTCACCTCCATTACCACTCCTTCCACCTCTTATTCTAGCTCTCACTGAATTGTCGCAGGCTTCACCACCTCCTCTTCTGCAATCAGGCGCCTGGAAGAATGAATATAACAATATACTTATAAGAAATATACGAATATTTAATAAAATAAGAAACTTACCCTCATATAATAGTGCCAAAGGCTTCGCATATCAATACACGCATGTCTTGGTTTGTCATTTTTCTTCAAACATGACAAACATATAACATTAAATTTTTTTGGAAGAAATAACATGACATTTTAAATCACTATATATGTGTGCCAAAAAAATCAGTATAAATGATCATAAACACAATCTTACATGCAATTTTTGTCTTTTGAAGTCCTTTGCACGGGGACAACTTTTTTTGTTGTGGCCCACTACATTACATACAGAGCAAGTCATTTGTATCACATGTCTTGTCAATTTTGTAGAATTTCTAGGATTTTCCTCAGAACATCTCTTCCTCATCTTATTGTTCACAATTTTTTTATTATTTAGCGTACAGTAAATGCACAATCTAAATACGAATGGGAGGAGTAGTAAATTATATTAAATTCATGTCATATATGAATTGCGTTCCTGGTAAAATTATTTTCACTAGTACTCTAAAACCAATCACTTCAGAAAGAGAATGACTTATGTGTAATTATGTACAAATCAATCAAATAAGGAAAACAAATATACAATTTATACATAATTACACATAAACTATTGGTACAAAAGTTTTTGTAATGACTTATGTGTAATTATGTGCAAATCAAGCAAATAAGGTAAACCAATATACAAAATCTCGGTAAATTAAATTTGTGGGTAATTGATGGAGATACGTCCCCTTTGGCCTTTTTCTGACAAGTTTGACAAATTCAAGAAGAGAGATTGTGACAAGAAATCAACTGATTGAAGAATTTACGGTATTCTTTTGAATTGAAGAACATAGTTCTTTTGAATTGAATTTACGGTATTCTTTTTGAATCAACGTAATTGAATTCGTGTCACTTTTTCGGGTATTCTTAGAATCAACGAACTAGTGTGTGTTTCTCGTATTATCATTTTTATACGCTTCCGCAACCTACATCAATTGGTATTCAGAGATCAGGTACGATTCTTGATGATGATTCCAATTATCGATGCATGTTTTGATGAAAATTGTGGTTATGATGGACCACCAGTTTTCGATGATTATTATGATGAAGAATGTGGTTTTGATAAACTGCCAATTTTCGATAATTTTGTCGATATTTTGGTTGATAATGTTGACGATGGCTATAGTGGCCCTCCAATTTTTTACGAGGAGAATGAAAATATTTTTATAATTGACGATGTTCATTCTAATATCATTGACTCAATGATGTAGGTTGAGCGAATTTATTTTGTTTGTTTTACGGATAATGATGGAAATCACACTATTTTGCTATTGGAATATTTTGTTCTTATTTTGTGGCCAAAAGAGTACAAAGATGTTCCAACTCGTCTTCGTACCTTTACAATGAGGATGAAGCTAGCAGCGATTCGAGGACGAATCGTTTTCAACCGGGTGAGAATGATGGAGATACGTCCCCTTTGGCCTTTTTCCGACAAGATTGATAAAATCAAGAAGAGAGATTGTGACAAGAAATCAACTGATTGAAGAATTAATGTGACAGAATCAAGAGGAAGAATCACGACAAATTAATTGATTGAAGAATTTATGTAGTATTTCCTTTTATGCTCTAGTTTACCAATAATACATTTAGTATGATTACACTCCTCCTTATTATAAAAGGGAGGAAGAATAAAGTTGTAAGGAAGAGATAGTTTTTGAATAAAAATAAAGAATAAAGAACAGAGTTCTTTTGAATTGAATTTACAGTATTCTTTTTGAATCAACGTAATTGAATTTGTGTCACTTTTTCGGGTATTCTTAGAATCAACGAACTAGTGTGTGTTTCTCGTATTATCATTTTTATACGCTTCCACAACCTACATCAGTAATCCGGGCCCAAAATGCAATGCCCGTGAAATTAAGGCAACATTATTATGCATATAAGGCAAAATAAATAACAAAATATAGTTATGTCTTAGTGGTAAAAGCTTACCCTTTTTACAAAGAGGTTGCAGGGGAGTGATGAGAACCACGATACGAAAATACGATTCCGACGAATCTCCGACTCAGGCCGGCAAGATTGACGGTTTGCAAATTGTGGTTTGCAGAATTTACTAATTCCTTTCTGATCATCCCTCACAGCTGGTTTACATCCTATTTATATGTATATGCCAATACCCACTACGAATGTGCCCTAAACTAGTAATAATGGGCCAAACCTAAACTAACTAGTAATTGTGGCCCAAATAACATGAAAGCCCAAATCAATTGGCAACAAAATATGCAGGCCCAAAACAATTAGAAACAAATCATACTCTCGTTAATGGCTTTTGGCCCGATAAACTTGTTGGGCCGCTCTTCAATCCGGCTCTCGTTGATACGAAATTTTGAGCCCACGACCCTTATTTCCATCATTCCCATCTCCTTCACGAACATCCTTGTCCTCAAGGATAAATTCAGGATCGGAATCTGATCCATAGGGGTCTATCAAGAAAAGTTGTTTGTTCTTGCATTTATGTCCAGGTGTAAATTTCTCGTCGCAATTAAAACATAGCCCCTTATCTCTTAGTTTTTGCATCTCTTCCCAACTCAAACGTTTGACTCCCGACGAAATGGGTTCGACACTACATGGAGTTGAATTTTCTGCTGCTAGGCCATTGTTTTTGGTTTCTTGATTGATGAAATTCACCCTTCTTGGTTCGATTTTACCTGCTTGCTTCACGGCAGTCAGATGGTCGTCTCTTAACCTGGCTAATTCAATTGCCTCTGAATACGTTTTTGGTTTGTACGCTCGGACTTCTGATGCTAATTCTGGGCGTAATCCCCCAATAAATGCTCCCACTAAAGCTCTTTCTGGCCAATCTTGCACTCTACTAGCTAATTTTTCAAATTTCTTCTGATAATCTCTTAGAGTTGTTGTTTGTTTAATGTGCGTCAATGCTTCATCGTAGTCAGTGTACTCGGATGGCCCAAAACGCACCATTAATTCTTTCTCGAAATGTCTCCATTTGATTTTCTTGTGTTTCTTTTTGTAAATCCGACCCAGCCACTGCCACCACATATTGGCCTCCCCTTCCAAATAATACGCTGCATACCTTACCTTATCATCTCCGTCAATCTCGTTTAAGTCAAAATATTGACTCACCCTGCTGAGCCAGGTAGTTGGGTCGGTCCCATCAAAGGTAGGGCAACATAATTTCGGCTTTCCCCTTCTACGTTCGTCCCCACTTTTATTTTCTCGCCTTCGTCTTTCGTTTCTTCCCCCTGTGTGTGTCGGATTTACCTCTCCCTCAGTTGAACTTGTTTCTGAAACGCTGCGCTCTTCTGACGAGGCTGTTCGACGACATTCTTGACGACCTCCGGCGATTCTTGCCGATCGAGCGCTCTAATTTCTCCATGGTATGGCCAATTTTTGTCATACTTGCTTCCAACTGCTCAAACCTGGTTTCTAATAATTCAATCCTTTCTTTATGCGTACCCGCCATATTGATCGTAGTTCTTGCCTTCTCTCAATGAGAGCACCAATTTGATGAGAACCACGATACGAAAATACAATTCCGACGAATCTCCGACTCAGGCCGGCAAGATTGACGGTTTGCAAATTGTGGTTTGCAGAATTTACTAATTCCTTTCTGATCATCCCTCACAGCTGGTTTACATCCTATTTATACGTATATGCCAATACCCACTACGAATGTGCCCTAAACTAGTAATAATGGGCCAAACCTAAACTAACTAGTAATTGTGGCCCAAATAACATGAAAGCCCAAATCAATTGGCAACAAAATATGCAGGCCCAAAACAATTAGAAACAAATCATACTCTCGTTAATGGCTTTTGGCCCGATAAACTCGTTGGGCCGCTCTTCAATCTGGCTCTCGTTGATACGAAATTTTGAGCCCACGACCCTTATTTCCATCAGGGAGCACTAACCCTCTCCCTTCTTTTTTTAATTTTTTACTTTTCTTCCCTTTAATTTTTTATTTTTTTTTTATTTTCTTCCCTTTTAATTTTTTTTTTACTCTAACTCATTATTTTGCATACAAGTAACAAACAAAATACCAACACATTAATACACAATACACAAAAAAATTAAGATAGTACACACAAAATACTATGAGAGTGTCACACATTTATGCATGTCAGTATTTGATAAAATACCAAAATAATAACACAATTTTAATGTGTGTTGCTGTTTTATACACTAATGTAGCATTATCACAAATTTTATGTAAATAGTATTACACCGTTACATTTAACAGTATTACATTATTGCAATTGACAGTATTACAAAGTGAAAACCAAAATATTTATCACTGGATCATTATTCTCTTCATCTCTAACCACATTATCCACTATTTTATCATACCCTCATTCTTCTTACACATTTCTTGTCTCTTTTTTTCATCACATGTGCACATTTTCTTAACAGTATCACACCTGAAAGGCATAAAGTATTACAGAATAAGAAACATGGTATTATAAAAGAAAAATATCAAAGCATTTGAGAATTCTACACTTTCAGCAATTTAGGGAAGTCGGACTCATGTTGTTTGCAAAACAATTCATCAATTTAGCACAAATAAATGCAAACAATACTGGATGGAGTACTAAATTATTCTACATCTCAACATACCTAGACAGTAACACAAGAAATACCTAGACAGTATCATACAAAAAACCAACTATTTTTACCAAATTGAATATGTGAAAACAAAGGTATGTGACAAGAAAAACCCAATTGTGTATGTCAATTGAGGGAGAGTGCTGAGTAAGCCCCTCACTTCTGGTGGAGACATCTCAGAGATATACATGGGAACAAATGTAATGGCTAACCCAATTCCAAAACCATCCAACAGCCTTGCAAAAAACAGTAGATACACATAGTGAGACCAGAGCATTAACAAACCACTCACAAAAATAAAACGCAGATGATAGCATTAGTATCGGAGGGCGGCCCATCGAAGCCGAAATTCCGTCGGAGCACATAGTGATTAATGTGGCTCCAATCAGTGGGGAAGCCACTGCTAAGCCTTGCATTGTAGGTTTATCCTTTCATCTAAATTCCCTTTTTATATAAATCATAACACCTGAATTTTTAATTCGATTTGCACATATCAATTCTACATGAAATTAATTACTAATTAAGATTTAAGAAGAAAGAATTATACCAGCCATGGTGGCGTAATCCCATCCTTGTAAAAAATTAGCAAGTGCAGCCACAACGGCTACAACCACAGACGCATTCATCTTCTTTTCACAGCAATTGATAGATAATAAACCTGCTACAATTGACCTAAAAACAAAAAACGAACACTTAATTTATAGTAATAAAAAGGCAAAAGACGAGGCGAATTGAAATCGAAATGGATCAGAAAATTACAATAGATAAGAGATCTGTATATATTTATTAATGGAGGGATTGAGCCGGGGGCCACTGTATATATGGAGCGGTTGTTGGAGATTTCGGTGACGTTTCGACAGAGGCAGGGAAAAGTGATCTTGAGGGTCGAATCGGCGAGAATGGGGAAGTTGCGGGGGTGGAGGGTTGGAGAAAGAGGGAATGAGGAGAGAAATAGAATAAATTAAACTCAGATCCAAAATAAATCATGGGGCGAATAAATAGGTAAATGGGTATTTTACACATAATTACACATAAGCTATGCATAAAAGTTTTTGCTGAAAATAACTTATGTGTAATTATGTGCAAATCAAGCAAATAAGGAAAACAAATATACAATTTACACATAATTACACATAAACTATTTATATAAAAGTTTTTGCGCTGAAGAAGAGTTCCTTAAAATAAAATCAACGCCTGAATACTTCAGCACACAATTAGGAATTTAAATGTTGAAGCCCTGACTGATAATAACACAAAAAACGACTAAAAAATTGAGAAATAAAAACGGTATCCCGGAAATAAACAATAGAATTTTCCATTTTCAAATAATACACTGCTTTTCCCACTGCAAGCATTAGAAATCTGATGAAAATGAAGGTTTACAAGCATTATTAGAACAAGAAACAATAATACAATTGAATTCGGTACGCCAAGGAGAACTCGGGAAAAAATTACAGGTGATTATGTATATATGCATACATACACTCCAAAATGCATCCATGCTTGTCTCTAATCATAAGGATTGCGGAAATTCTTCAAAAGTTCAGGGATATCGTACCCAAGCATGTCGTCAACTGACTGTATCATTTTAGGTTTCAGCTTCTCAAACTTATCTATACTGTAACCACTTAACACTTCCTTGAAGTGTTCCACATTTGGAAAATCCCCAGCTGGTAAATGGTGTTCCCTCTGGACCTGATAATTAGATGAGACGAGAGTTAGGCATGCACACTCATGAGTTAATTGCAAAATTGGACCCGTATACATTGGCCGTTAGAAATTTTAGTACCATACGAATCAACTTTCTCAACTAAGTCCCATTACTTTTTATATGAAACAATTTCAGTCTTAATTTGACAATGTTGCAGAGTTTTTTCACGTGCCGCTCATGTGAGCTACCAGAATTCCATGTAGCAATCGGATTAATGACTTGACGTCGTTTACATGACATAATGAGACCCCAACATATTAATTTCATCTAAAAGAATCACAAATGAATTATCATCCTAAAACAAAAAAGTGTGAATATGGGTTTGCAATTGCAGCACTTTAACTTTATGGACTCAATTGAGAAAATGTTTGCAGACTGGACTAAAATTGCCAACACCCAACAGATATGGGACCAATATTGCAATTTACTCGCACACCCATACATGAGAGAGAAGAGAGAGAGACAGAGACCTTTGCAAATTCATCAGGCAGGTTGTCAATGAGTCTCTGCTGTGTCTTGGCTTTGCCCATCATTGCTGGCATCTCCTTCTTCAGATGACTGATAATGTAAGAATGTATCTTAGCAGCCCTAGCACGTTTTACGAATTCATTTATCTGCACAACATAAACCATCAATTCCATACCATTAACCAAATCCTCCCATTTAGACAAAACAAACTCTGTTATTGTAAATCTGTAATCTCATACTCACACGACGATCACAAGCCTTCTTCGGTATGTCTTTCAAATCAGTCAGGAGGTCATCCTGTTCTTTCTCAAACAGGTCTTTACCAATGGGACCAACAACAGCCTCGTTTATTGGCTTATCATTAAATGAACTGCAAACACAGAAGAATACATGAAGCAACAGAAGAAACAAACTGCCTGAAAATAGAAAAATCAATCATAAATCAAAACATAAGATTATCTGATAATAGCAGACAGCTACCCAATATAAACTCTATTAACTTCAGGAGTGTTTAGCACTTTCCCAAGCGACCACATCAATGCACCGTATACCCGCATAAGCTGCAACAAGTAGAATTAAGTTAGCAAACGGTAGAAGGATAATAAAATGGGTTGAGGAAAAATCTTGAATAACTCGTACTTGTTGGGTATCAACTTGGTCAGCCTTGTTCAAAACCACACGTATCTTATCATCATGACCTCTTAAAGATCCAATGACTCGTTTGAATTCATCACTTATATCAAGTTTGTGAGGATCAAACAGAAGCAGGATCAGATCACACTTTGTGGCAAACCAAGATGTCACACCAGTAAAGTCGTAGCTCCTCTGTGTTCGTTGTTTTTCCCCAGATAAAACTCCAGGAGTATCCACAAATGTAATATGCTCCAGCAACTTTTAGCATTAAAACAAACAATTTACTGGATGAGATATTAAGAATTTTAGCTTTCCTTTGGAATTAAAAGATGAAAGATAAAGTTTGTCCTCACAGGATGTGGCATTTGAGAACACTCAAATTTTGACAAAAATGCAGTTCCAAAAGTTGTCAGACCGCTGAAAGGCATATCAGCTTGAACAGCAACAGTGTTTCCTGGGATGCTTCTCTCATCAGGTCCATTCTGTATAAACGAAAAGTATATTAGTGTTTACCAGAAGAAAAGGAAACGTGGTAGAAAAGCATTATAAAAGAGAAGCCCTAAGCATCATCATGTTCATCAGACAAGCTATTCTGATAGAAGTAGCGCACATGACACAAAAAAGGACACCAACAATGGATGCAATAAAAAATTAATTAATGGAAATACTGTTGATCGCATTAAGCCGTATCAGTAGGAAAACTATATAGAGTATGCTTGATTTGGGATAAGAAAACTGGATTTGGAATTTTGAAATCTAAATCTAAATCTAGTTCGACTTTGGAATTTTAGAATCCAGATTTTAAAAACCCAGCACATCCACCCCTTCAAATACCTATATACCCTATAGATACCAATTTTTCTACAACACACTCTCTCCAAGGACTCATTATGAAAATATGGTTTCTGTATTCCCTTTCTTAAGACCTTTTATTCTTACTTTTGCAACTTCCAACAAAACACACTAATTATTATACAATCATTCAATCATTACAATAATACAATTACAATCAACAATAATATGATAATATAATATCACACACTCTTACACATCATTTGACATAAAATTAAATACTACTCTATTTAAATTCAAAACAAACACACACAACTATTTATCCAGACTTTGAAATCCTCTAAATCTCAAATCAAACATACCCATTGGGAATTAATCATGTATAATGCACAAGTTGGCAACGGATAGCGTTGAACTTCAAATGGAAGAACCGTATAGAATTCAGTGTTAACTTACCTCTAATAACTAAAAAATTGTGCTATGGCTCAAAGCATAAAAGAAAGAGCAAAGAGACATACCATCACAACAACAAATCTATCTGTCGTCGGTTCTGGTCCAATGTGAGCACCTATCAAAGATAAAAGCATAAGAAAATCTGTTCTAAAAGGGGAAAAAAGGGTAGATTATTGCTCCAAAAGAATTGTTAAATACCTGGATAATTTGCTCTGAGCAAATGTTTGATGAATGTTGTCTTCCCAGTGGAGTATTGACCCAGTAACATCACCATAGGTTTAGCATCAAAATCACTATTGGCCTTCCACAACAGACAAATGCATTATTGGCCAAATTACATGATCAGCTAAAAATATTATTAGATGCAAGAATAAACCAGTAGTAAAATAGAGTTCTTTGTACGTTACTTCAAAGATAGGAAGTTGAATAGTTACCAATACTGGAGAAACGAAATCATTAAACCGATAGGTTAGTTCGAGGGGCTTCAGCTTCTGAACATACAACTTCTTCAAGCCATCAGTAATTGAAGTAACAGAGCTCAAAGGTACCTACAAATTATAAAATAGACAAAAAGGAAGCATCATTTTAGAGGATTTGATACAGAAGAAATTATGCCATGCAGGATGAAAAAGGAGATGTACGAAACTAACATTTTGAATCTAAAATTTTGAAGCAGTCATCCTTATATAAAATCTAAAGCATAAATACTCGATACAGTATATTCATATGTACAGAAAATGATTATTTAGAAAAAACATAAAGAAGAAAAACTGAATGGGATAGACATTTAAACCCACATTATCGTGCCTTTGGAAACCTTAAAGGTTAATGCTCCCTAAAAAAAATCAAATACGTTTAGATGCCTGATTAAACAGCAAAGATTGTGTACGGATGAAATAAAACTAGGAAAAGGGAGAAATGTTATGCTATCCACAAAAATAAAAAACCAAGATTACCTTCTTTGCAGATTTTGTAGAAGTAAACCAACTAGCTGCAGGTGAAGATTGAACTTGAGAACTGCCTAAATCATAAGAAAGTCAGGCACAAAAATTAAACAGAAAATCTCTAGTACAGATAACACCACCCATCTTACCATTCTCTTCAGGTTCACTTGAATATCGCTTTTTCTTCTGCATAAATTATTTAAAAAAAAAAAAAAAAAGGGCTTTCATATCTGCCATTCGAACTTAAACGAGAGTATAAACGAAAAATATAGAAACTTACTGCAAGTAGCACATCCAAACCTTCCAGGGTCGGAGGTTGTATGTTTTCAAAGTCCACTGCAATGTTTGATGTGGTTAACCATATGCAAAATTTTCTTATAATTACAACAATAATTATTTAAGGAACCAATGTAGATGTGACAAGAAACGCAAAAATGAGTGGGGCAAATTTGACATCCCAGTGGGCAGTTGTTACCTTCAGAGTTTAAAATATCACTTGTGATAGTATTCCCAGCTTGTGCTAAAGACACCAGCTACATAATCAATCATTAAGAGAGATTAGAAGCCCAGGATTTATCAGTTTCACAAAGAAAAACAATTTAAAAACAATAAGAACCTGCATTGCAGTAATGAATTCTTTAAACCCAAGAAAGCCTTGTCTTTTTGAATCAGCAATGGCCCACACCTTGTGGAAGCAGAAGAAGAGCACAAGGGGAAAAAAAATGATGAAAAACATAATACCAAAAAGATAATTACATTGAAATAAAGAAACTTTATTATAGTCCCAGGAACCCATTACTACAAGGTAGCATATATGAGTGCAATCATGGAATTATACGAAATTGTAGTTCAACAGAGACAGATTATCAGCATTAAATATATTAACTCAATTAATCAGAACTTATTCCAAAGAGAATTAACTGGATAATACTCTGAGAAGCAAAATTGAACAAGTTACCAGTTTGAGATCTTGACGAGGCAAGTTAGAGAGAGAAAAGAACTTGGTAGCATCAGCTCCACTAAGACGGCCATCTCCATCTGCCTCCATAAAATTAAATTAATCAGTAACTTAAAAAAAAATAGTCAAAACAGAAATGAAATTCGACAAGTGTAAGAAGGAACCTGAATCAGCGATAGAAAACCATTCTTGATAGATCTTCTGGTGGTCCTTGGAGCACCGAGTGATCGGCGCCGAACCTATCTCCATTTTCTTCTTTATAGGGATTCTCCAAACTCCAAATAATCGAGTTTACATACAATTAATTAATGGGCGAAACCAACCTTTTTTGGTTGTGGGAGCGAAAATCCGTTTAGGCTGCAATGAAAGTGAAACGCTGACGTTTTGAGCTGATCACGTCACTCATGTCATGTGTGCTGCTCCTATCCTAATTCTTTTACTTTTGACTTGTTTTTGTTGGAGAATCAATTACTGCGCTCCATGGAAGAAATATTCCGTCCATTTTGTAAATACTCCTTCTCTAGCTTTCACCGGGAGAGTATTAATTATTTTATATATAAAATAAAATTATTGTTTATTAATAAAAAATGATAATTTAAATAATAAGCTATGATTGAAAAGTGAAAGATAAAATAACTTGAATGATATTATTTTAAAAGATATATACTCCCTCCGTCCGCCTATAAGTTTCCCATTTTACCATTTTGGTTCGTCCGTCTATAAGCTTCTCATACCCTTTTTGGTAAGTACTTTTTCTTACACATCACTTTATATCTTACTTTTTATCTCTATCTCTCTCCTTCTTCCAATCACATCACTTGTACTATATCTATTATTTAATCACTTTTCTTAATCTCCGTACCAAAAAGTAACGAGAAGCTTATAGGCGGACGGAGGGAGTATATAAGAATATAATGCTTTGCGGAGAAAAAATAAAAAAAACAACAAAGTATGTGTTGTTGTTTAATGTGGGATCTAATGCTTTTGCATGAGTTTTATGGAATTTGTGGTAGGAATGGGTGTGGCTGCAATACGATGCGACGCGACCACAAAATACGATTCCGACGAATCTCCGGTTCAGGCCGGCAAAAATGACGGTTGCAAAATAATACTCCCTCCATCCGCTTATAAGCTTCCCGTAACTTTTTGGCACAAAGATTAAGAAAAGTGATTAAATAATAGATATAGTACAAGTGATGTGATTGGAAGAAGGAGTGAGATAGAGAGAAAAAGTAAGATATAAAGTGATGTGTAAGAAAAAGTACTTACCAAAAAGGGTATGGGAAGCTTATAGGCGGACGGACCAAAATGGTAAAATGGAAAACTTATAGGCGGACGGAGGGAGTATTTGCACAAGAAATCTGATATTCCAAACTAATTATTCTCTCAACCGATTTACAACCCTTTAATATAGGGGTATGCACATAACCCCGATTACTACTGCCCTAAACTTTTTTTTTTTTTTTTACAATACAACAAGGATTACAAACCAAAAAAATTCTTCGTCACTGAGCCGAAGAATCAACCAAATCCCTGATATATTGAGGAGAAACATCTTCAATCCAATCATAAGGAAATGAAGTGTATAATAAACTTTGAGCCAGTGCATGAGCCCCACGATTCATCTTCTTTGGAATATATTGGCAATCCCAAAGAGACGTTGGAGTAGATTTTTTATCCTATTAACCGTACGACCCTCACAATATCCGACTTGCAACTCGTTCATGATTGCATTGATTGCATCAGATGAATCTGAGCGTACTCCATTGACAATTATGTTTTTCATCATGCATCTTTCTAATGCCAGCTCTATAGCTCTTAACTCAGCACCACAAACAGAATTAGGATTCTCAATCCGTACAGCTCCTGAAGAGACTAAATCCAAACTAGGACCAAGCACCACATAACCAATCGCAAAGAAATGTTTCTCAATATTAAAAGCCGCATCTGTGAATAAAAGATTACCTGCACCATGTGTTGGATACAATTCCTTTATTTTGGTTATAAAATTCGAACTTGTGTTTTCAATTGTGCTTGATCTTTTGAAATCATGCCAATAAGAAACAGCCCAATCAACAATATACCATGGTTTGCCTATTCCAGGATGCATCCAGGCCTGCGTCTCCTTATGAATGAGCTTGCATCTTTCTATCCAAATAGTCCAAGCCACCATAATCACCAAAGCCATATCATCAAGATTTAGATTATGATAACACCAGGAAACAAAATCCATACCATCACCCGCCAAAGACTTGCTAATCATGTTCCATGACCCAATCGCCTTCCAAGTGTGCTTAGAAAAAGGGCATTGGAAAATGCAATGCATAGTATCCTCTCTATTAAACCCACAACACTTACAGAATGGATTAATCGGCACATGATGCAAGGCCAAATTGCCTTCAGAAGCTACCAGGTTCTTTGCTAGCTTCCACCCAAATATTCTAACCTTTTGCGGAACCTGAAGTTGCCAGATGCTCCCAAACACTTTTTGGATGATTGTGTGATTAGAAGGACCTGCAGCGTGTGTAGCTTTGGGCTTCAAAAGGCTTAACATTGCCACCTCATAACCAGATAAAATTGTAAACTTTCCATTCGAAGAGTGAGGCCAAACAAGCTGATCTCTTTCTTGTGATCTCGAGAGTAGTGTCTCTAAAATTATATCAGCTTCAAATGGCATGAAAGCCTGACGTACCAAGTGCTCATTCCAGCAACCCGATTCGAGGATAAACCTATTAACGTTGGAGGCACTAACATTTTTTGACTGGATATGCCCTTTATCCAAACCCAAAACCCAATTATCCTTAAAGATATGAATATCTTCACCATTACCAACCCTCCACAAAGCACCTGAATCAAGAAGCTCCTTACTCCACATGAGTGATCTCCAAACAAATGATGGATTAGATCCTACCTCAATGTCCGAAAACCTAACCCTATCAAAATATTTGGCTCTAAAAATTCTCGCAAGTAATGTATCTGGCAAACTCACAATCCTCCACAATTGTTTAGCCAGCAATGCTTTGTTGAAAAGGACGAGACTTCTAAACCCCAACCCTCCATCCTGCTTGGGAGTACAAAGATCAGTCCATTTTTTCCAATGTTTCTTCCTTCCTGACTCAGAATCCCCCCACCAAAACCCAGCCATAATTCTCTCAATATCATCACATGGAATTCTAAAACAAGACATTGCATAGGAGGGTAAAGCTTGCAAAGCAGCTTTAATAAGAACCTCTTTACCTCCTTCAGAGAAAAACTTATGATTCCAAGACAGCACTCTTTTCCGCACTCTGTCCACCAAATAACCAAATTTAAGTCTTTTAGCCTTTGGAACCACTGTCGGAAGACCAAGATAAAAATCATGATTTCGAGTAGAGCTAACTCCCAAAATCAACTTTGACTGGTCCCTATTATTGTGGCAAGAGCTGTTGTTAAATGTGATTGAAGATTTATCCCTATTCACAAGTTGGCCAGAAGCTTTCTCATAAATATAGATACAATTCGCAATCATCTGTGATTCCTCTCCTGTAGCCTTGAAAAAAATGAGACTATCATTTGCAAAAAACAGATGTGATAAAATAGGTGTCGATCGTGCAATTCTAATCCCCGAGATTAATTTGGCCTCAACTGCCGAGGATATGATGGAAGAGAAAACCTGGGCACACAGAACAAAAAGGTAGGGTGATAGTGGATCACCCTGGCGAAGTCCTCGAGTTGGAACAAAACAATCAGAATAAACCCCATTGATATTAATGCAGTAGGAAACTGAAGAGATACATCTCCAAACAATATTGATCCATCTCTCAGGGAAATCCATCTTATGTAGAATTGACAAAAGAAAAGGCCATTCAATTCGATCATACGCCTTACTCATGTCCAACTTCAATGCAGCGTATCCAACTTTACTCTTTGATGATTTCATAAAATGCATACCCTCATAAGCCAACAAAATGTTATCCGAAATAATGCGTCCAGGCACAAACGCACTTTGATGAGGATCAATTAAATCACCCATAACAGTTGCGAGTCTATTAGTCAAAGTTCTAACCAGAATACGATAAGCAACATTACAAAGACTAATATGTCTAAATTGTTTAGGGGATATAGGATTACCAATTTTTGGAATAAGAGTAATAATGGTTTAATTCCAGTCCTGCAGATTAGCACCTCCATTGAGGACATCTAATATAGCGGTAGACACATCATCTCCAACAAGATGCCAGTTATTGTGATAAAAAGAGGCTGGAAATCCATCAGGGCCCGGTGCCTTCCAAGGCGAGAGATCCTTAGCTGCTTTGAACACTTCAGCCTTCGAGAAAGGAATGTCAAGGAATGATACTTTCTCATTTGAAAGTTTGACATGAAGATAGTCTGTTGCTCTTGTAATTTCATCAGTTGAAGGATTACTTGTAGTGAAAATGCTCTGGAAATAGTTCATAAACACTTTTCCAATGTCTTCTTGTGATGCAAAAACCGTACCACTATCATCCTGAATTGTGCGTATGGCATTCACTTTCTGACGCAAATTAGCTCTAGAATGGAAGAATTTCGTATTGCGGTCACCTTCTTTCAGCCAAGCAACCCTAGACCTCTGTTTCCAGAACCACTCTTGTTGAGAAGTAAGGGTAGCTAGTTCGTTCTCCCATTTACCAATTTGATGCATATCTGGAATACTGGAGTCATCATTAAGGCTTGAGTTGATTAACTTATTGACACATTTAATCCGATGATCAATAGTACCTCCTTTTGTAGAAGCCCAATCCTTAATAATTTTAGCGCAATTCTGCAGGGAATCCTTCAATGGCATAGCTGGATTTGTTTGTTTCCAGGTAGATTGCATTACATTTTTAAAATATGGCTCCCTCATCCAATGGTTCTCAAACCTAAACTGCTTTTTGCGTTGTTGAAACAAGGGTGGATGCTGAATATCAAAGTCCAAGAGTATAGGTCTATGATCCGATCCTAGAAAATCCAAAGCTGAGGCTTCATACACAGAACATAATTCAAACCAAATATCAGTAGCCAAAAAACGATCAAGCCTTTCTTTAATATATAATTCCCCTTTTCTTCTATTATGCCATGTGTATTTTAACCCCTTCATTTTCAGGCATTTAAGCTCATTATGAATTACCACTTCTTGAAAAAGGGAAATATTAGCATCATTGCATGAAGCGCCTCCAAATTTCTCAGAATTATATAACACTTGATTAAAATCTCCACCAATAACCCAAGATTTTGGAAGATCAGGCCTGTAATCTTTAAGTCTTTTTAGCAAATTCCAAGATGCAATTCTATGATGAGTAGAAGGATTTCCATAAAATCCAATAAAACGCCAATTACCATTAGAGCTCGGAATTAGACAATCAACATGAGCAGAGGTGTAAGCTAGAGACAATAGAAACATCAATGTTATTCCAAAACAGAACCAAGCCCCCAGCACGACCATTAGAACCAACACAAAATACATTAGAAAACCCTAAACGTACTCGCAACACTTCAGCAAAACACTGGGTACACTTAGATTCAGAAACAAAAAAGATAGAAGGACGATGCATAATATTAATATTACGTAGACTATTGAACGCACGAGAGCTGCAAATTCCTCGTGCGTTCCAGCATATAATCTTCATTCTCCAGGGCGGGGTTGAGTCACCTCAACCTCCGCCAGACCTGGGATTGAAATTTCATAGCCATATGTCTCAATCATACTTTTAGCCTTCTTGAGAAAAAATAGCCCATCAATTTCATTTCTCACTGTTTCAGCCCTCACAAAATCAGCCAAGTCACTAGAATGGTCCTTCCACAACCTCTTTTTTCCTGACATCATGTTCCCTGGGATTGAATCCTCCTCTTCACAAGTAGGTAAACGAGCAGGAGCCTGATTAACTTCCTCACCAGTCCATTCAGATTGGCCCACCTCTTCTCTATAAGGAACATACGGCAGTTCCCCCTCATGAATGACCTCAACATAAGCAGTAAAATCAAATGCTTTGAAATTTCTATCCACATGATGCACCACCCTATAATCTTTTCCATTATCTTTGTCCTTTCCCTAAAGTGGTTCTTTTGCCATTATATACTCAAAGCCTGCATGGATAGTGAAATTAAGAGGTTCTAAAGCCATACCTGTCCTTGGGTCCATTCTTTCAGGCCCACTTCCCACCGCTTTCTCGCCCTCATCTCGTCTAGCCATCAAATCTTGAAAGGTATACACCACCTCCCTTGCATTTTCATCAGATTGATAATCATCGTTTAGATTCCAGTGGGAATTCATAACCTCCTTCTCTGCAGTCTCCCACATCTCTTTAACCCCCTCATCCACCAACACTGCTTTCCCTTTTGCCCTCCTTCTTTCCGAGTCATTACTAGCATCTCCATCCAGATTAATGGCCCCTCTCTCATGAACTGGTTGAACTCTTTCCACATTATTAGCCCCAATCTCACCCCTGATATTTGCCCTATCAAAGCCAAGAAGTCGGAATAAATCCTGCAAATCCCCCTCCGTTGGCCTTTTCTGCTTATCCGCCCTGAGCCAATCTAGAAAAAATTTGTGGTTGTCAAACCAGTCTTCATCCTTATCTCTCACCCTATTACAGCCCCTGACAGAGTGGGTTAGGTGACCACAAAAAGAACAAAAATCAGACAAGCGCTCATATCTGAAGAAAATAATCGTGGTGGCATTTCCAACAGTAAAATTAGTGAATTGGCATAGAGGGGCCTCAGTATCAAGCAGCACACGAACACGGAGTGACTCTCCCCATGCCTTTTCCCCATCTTTAGCATCAACTCGAACAACTTCACCTAGCACTCGCCCCACCCTTTCTCCAGTTATCTTGTTCATTGCATGTGTTGGTAGGCCATGGATCCGGACCCAAAAAGGAGCCTGATCCATCTTAACAGTATCAAAACAGTCAGATCCTTGAAGTGGCTTGAGCACCATTAGAGATCTTCGCAGATTCCAGGGTTGCATGTCAAGAATATCCTCCATAACAGAAGTATTATGGAAATCTATAACATACAAACCCTCGCCAACCAAAGTAATGTGGATGGAGGACGCAATCTTCCAGTTTATGAGTAGGAGCCTCTTTAACTCAGAAATGTTAAAGAATCTCCTAGACACAAACCTCAATATCACAGAAGCAGTAGGGGTGATAAGCTCACTGGCTTCAACAACAATATTGAAAACCTCCTTATCAGAAATAGTGCACTCACTAAACTTTTGTTGGACGGCCATATCCATTTTTTGAGGAGAAAAATTGAAATCATACACAAGAAGGAAGAAGTAAGGATGTTGAAAGTGTGCGTGCGTGCGATATACAGAGATGTTGTCTGTAGTGTTGGCACAGTCCAGACAACAATGAGCAGCGGAATTTAAACAAACACTTTGCAAAGAAGTATTTCAAAATTTGTGTAGATTAAATAATTAATCTACACGAATCACTTATATTAACTTTTAATATCAGTGACACAAATCAACAACCTCGTAAGGTTTGAAAAATCTAATTGACTATATGAAACTACCTCCCTTTTAGGTCTATACATATAATCTCCTAGACGAAATAAGTATGATACATATGTTGATTGGGTCTACAACAATCTATCATACTGTTGCATTAGTCCTCTATTAATTTGCAACGTTTTCAACTACATGCAACCTCCATAGATCAGTTTTTATATGATCTATAACTTCTCACTCCTTGTATTTATGCAGCCGCTTGACCTGGTAACTTCCACGTCTTCAATCCTGCATAAAAGGACATTAAGAACAACATCTAAAATCGGAGTTAGTGTAAGGAGAAAGGGCAAATTATGATGTTGACCAGAGTGATGGAACATTTTGTACAACACTCGACAAACAGAGTTGCCAAGAGTGTTGGATCAAAATAAGCATCACAGGTACAACATCAACAGATGTGACTGTCCAAATGCCCTAAGCCCTGAATATATAGTGAGGAATTGATCTGCAAAACCACGGCTATGCAAATAAACCATTGGCCAATCTTCAAAAGTATGATTCAGTCGGATTTGAAAACCAAAAATCCTTCTAAACATTTCGAAGCCCTATGCAGTATATCACTACCAGTGGGCAAATATGAAAAAAACTGGAACTCCGTCGTATGCACGCCCAGTATGGAGGCAAGTAGGTCTCACGCTCCGCACTTGTAATTAGAAAACCGATGAAAACCAATGATGAGGAAAATATTTAGAACCCCAAGACAATCTTAAAGCCAAATCAAATGTTTTAAAAAGATGAAACCGCACATTAAATTCACTTGCACATAAAGAAAATTTAATTCAAAAGGCAGTTTTCAAAAGGTTGATTTATCAAGGATGGAATAAATCTTTGATAAAAATATTAAAAGGAAGAACACCAATTAAATCTCTTAGAGAGAGAGAAAATTGGCTAGGGGGTAAAGAGTAGCATTATTTAGAAGTGTTTACTACTACCCTAAACTAACTACTAATAGTGCTCCAATTAATATGGAGCCCAAAACAATTAATCAAGTCAAATATGCAGCCCAAAATGAATTAAAACAAACCATACTAAAAAAATGAACTAAAGATGACAGACTTTTGACATGCTAAACCCATTGGGCCTTCAATCAGGCTCTCGATGATACGCGATCTTCAGCCGACGATCTTCATTCGTATCACAATATTGGGACGCGAATTAGGGTTTAATTGATTAAGGATTTAAACCTTTCTTGATCTGGGTAGAAACGTTTAAAAACGTTTGTGGCTTAATAATAATAATAGTTTGTTTCTTGACAACATTAAATACATTTTTGAATTAAATTTAAATAAAAAAAACAATTTCTAGAATATTTGTTAATTTATATTTTATAATTAAATATTTTTACTTATTTAAATTTAAAATAATATTTTTGTAATTTAATTAGTAATGGAGCGAAGTTGAGCAAATACATTATAGCAAAGTGCAATCATATCAAAATAATCCAATGATTGTAAAATCTTCCTCACCTCAGAAAGAGCCAAAAAGTACTCCATTAATTTTAGTTTATACTTTTTCCTTTGATAAAATATAGCACATACTTGCATACATGTTATTGGATTTTAAGTAATGAGATGATAATCATCTCAACAAAGGTGAGATCAACTCACCAGAATGCGCGAGCTAATTCCACACTTGACATGTTTTTATATTAAATATATAATATAGTACTTAATAAACTTTAATAAAAATATAGATGCAAGTATGCAACAAGTGGTAGTGATCAATGTGAAGGTAGTTCAACTAGTTAATTTATAGTACTCTAGTAATTTTGTAAAACTTTGAATGCTTGCTCAACTTTGAAAGTATATAAGCTAAGTTCGATAATATAAAAAAACGACGGTTCACAAAATCACGGATTCAAATTGTCGTAGCAGCAAGTCGCTAAATGCATAGAGAAAACAAAATTCCTCAAAATCATTGTGAAGTTAACAAGAGAGGTGGTCTACAATATAACAAATTAAGCGGCGTAGCAGCAAAAACTCAAGCCCTCTACGACGCCTCCTCCATGGTATCATCACCCACCAACTCCTGCTCACTGAAAAGATCCTTTTGAACAGGAACATCCTTCGTCTGCTGGGAGTTTATAACATCATCAATAGCTTTTCTAGCAGCAGCAGACGACGCATCTGCCTTAACCTTATCATCAGCCTCGTCTCCCTCAACTTCTTTGGCCTGCTCTGATGCTTCATCCTCTTGCTTCGGAGGTGGAACGAAAAATGGTATTTTACCCCTCTGCCAATCATGGAGAATCATCTTTGCACCCGTCATCAAGTCAGGTTCACCCCCCTTCAAAATGCAATAAATAAATCCATCATCCACGCAAATGGGAACATAGCTATATCTTTGTACATAAAATAAGAGTACACAGTAGAAAAACATTTTATTGTTGAGTAACATCTCAGCACGACCAGTTGCACGAACTGGTGCAGTTGTGACAAAAAAAAATCTGTCAAATTGTTTTTTTAATAATTTTTCGCAATAGAAAAGAATTAGTCCATGTGATAAAAAATATTAGTTGTATATTGAAACAGTACTAATATTGTTCGCCCTACAAATACTTTTCTTTTGTATGAAGTATGAACTAATCCTTCTCATTTTATATTTCAGTGTTTGCTGTGAATGAGTCAAACTTTGGTGCACAGAAGTTTTTGCCTTATTGTCATGTATAAAGAAATGTTGCGTTTAGGAAAGCATGCATGTCATATGACATATACTCCCTCCGTCCCGTCATAAGCCTCTCATTTCTTAAATGACAAAATTCATTCTCTCTACCTTTTCTCATTCCTATCTCTCTCTACTTTTTCTTCTTCCTACCTCTCTCTACCGCATCTACCCATTACACATTTTATACTATATTTCTTAATCTCCGTGCAAAAAAGCAAAGGGGAAGAAGCTTATGGCGGGACGGAGGGAGTATATGTTCTGAAATTACCAACACGCCCATGAGGCAAGTATTTTCTCAAAAATAACTCCACACACACACAAAAAAAAAAAGGGTAAGATTTGTTAGACAGGGGTAATTATTGTAATAATCACAGATTATTTAATTAAGGTGTGATTGTTGTAATAATCACAAATATTTAATTAAGGGCTAATTGTTTGTCAAAACAAAGTTTCAGATAATTACAAGTAATTACCTTTAGAAGTTTCCCAGATGATCTGCATAGCTGAAGAAGAAAATCATTATCATCCTCCCTGAAAATGAACAAGTTCAACACTTTAACACAGTGACTACATGACTTGTAATAACATAAACAAATAGAGTTTGGCATAATGTTGCCCCAGTGACGACACGAGTTCTTCTGTCAAATGTCTTAATAAGCAACCTTGAGATTCATCAAACTTTCTTCTTCTATCAATGTATATTAACAGAAAAATAAACTGTAAACTTACCAGTCACTTATTTTATAAGCCCTTTTTAGATGCTCCTTTTTAACACGTTTTAGAACTTCACCGATATGCTCAGAAGCATCTTGCAAGTTCGTCACACGTACCTGTGGATAAAGAGCAAAGCCCAATATTCTCAGAAGGAGTGCAAATGGAGCACAAGAAAACTTCTAGTAAATAAAAAACACATGCTTCAAGAATTTATCTCAGTTACATGATTATATTTGTTAAAAAATATTGGGAAATCACAAACATATGTAGAAGGTGAGTTGTTCAGCTTTTCATCAAATGCACAGCTCTTGATTATACATAACAGAAGTCAGAAAATTTGAAGGAAAGTCATCAATCAAACAAACGAGATCCCCTATATTATTAATTTTGTTTTCTAAAAGTTTAGTTTGAACATTTTCACTTAGCAAGCACCAATAAGAGGGGCATCAAATAGCATTAAAAAACCTATGACTGAGCCCAAAAGTTACTTACCACGCCCTTCAAGACAATATCTGTGTCAGTGTCCTTATTCTGGTAAACAACTCCAGGGCAATCAATCAGAAAGATCCTCTTTGTAAGTGTTATGTATTGCCAAACTTTAGTCTCCCCAGGAATCGGAGCAACTTTGCACACCTATATACATCCAAGAGATATGAACATAGATAATAAAATCAATAAACAGTAACACTTCTCAGCTCATGCTCTAAAACAAACATATGGCTAAATGTCCCAAGTAATATAAAAGTAAAATAATGTTTTTATGCCACAATCAACAAGTGTAGAAAAGCTCCTGCAACAATAAAAAAAACAAGTGTAGAAAAGCTAATTTTGAGGTGGTAGTTAAAGGTAGAAAGAAAGACGTACATTTTTTGTTCGTAAAGTATTGATAACTGATGATTTCCCAACATTGGGATATCCGACGAACCCAACAGATATAGCTTGCTTGTCACTTTTCAGGCGGGAAAATTGTCGTAATACTGAGAGAAGAGAACCCTAAATACAACAAAAGCCAAAAAAATACATTATTTAAATGCTCCAAGGATATACAGATGTCCATGCAACATGAGACAGTTATACAGAAAGTAAAATATATCCAGTAAATCGCTCAATTGTG
This sequence comes from Galeopsis tetrahit, assembly GCA_963675135.1. Taxonomy (NCBI): domain Eukaryota; kingdom Viridiplantae; phylum Streptophyta; class Magnoliopsida; order Lamiales; family Lamiaceae; genus Galeopsis; species Galeopsis tetrahit. The sequence goes on along the minus strand of OY776120.1, from coordinate 63,985,434 downwards.
GCAAATAAGTCATTTTGGTGGATTGGCACTGGTTTAAAAGTCTTCAATTTCCGCGTTTTTTTAGAGCCGGAAAATACTGGGATATATATATATATATAGATAGATAACAGAAAGTGAGTAATTGAGTAGTGGGTCACGCACTCATTATGCAACAATAATTTAAATTGAAGGTTAATCAGCTTCAGATCTCCATAGGACTTCAAAGTGAGAAGCCAATTGTTTACCTTTCCAAATGACTTGTTTATGCTTGCATGAAAAGCAAGAGTAGGGTACTCCTTGGATAATGTTCTAAGCCATCCTTTGGTAGCCCATGCTGGAACCAAATCACACTGTACACAGAAAGTGGGAGGAAGTCTTAATTTGACATTTAGGATTTAGGATGTAATGCTAACAAATATTTACGCGTAAATGGTCCAGACCTTGTTTAATAGAAGAATCATGTGCTTATGCTTGTGCTCCTTCAAATGCTTCTCTATATGGTAGCATCTTGTACCTTGTGGATCCCTGGCATCTAAAACCTGCCAATTATATAAAAAAAAATTAATTGCCAACTAAATACCATAGCAGGAAAAAAAGAGTTTGAAGATCATGCCAAACACATAATTTAGAAGAATCATCCAACGGGAGGATAAAACATCGAAAGATCAAGTTTTTGCCCCAACTCTACCTGGACAACAACATCTGAGGAGTCAATAACTTTGTAAAGCTCTCCCCATATGCGCTTACTTTGACCCTTTTCAAACATATTGTGGCGTACAAGGTCTCTAAAACCATCTTCACCTCCTTCAGATGTAGTAGCACCTTGTTTTTCTTCAAAGACATCTGCAAAGAAGAATTTAAAAGTTATCAGGTGTCTCAATTCTCAAAAATTACCCAAAACATTTTGAAGTGTGCCTCAAATTGGATAGCTATAAGGCGCACTGTTGCGCAAAGGGGCTTGCAATTTTTTTTAATTAAATATATTGTAAAGAATTTGATAAATACTTAAAATTTTAAAATATTTGAAATACGCGTGGGCAGAGGTGGTCAGTAATCGTATGGATTTTCTCAATGGAGATGAATAAGGCTTCTTTAACTAGTAATTGGACTTGTTCAGTCTAAGAATGAATGGAACCCTCAATGGCTAATCCCAAATTCAGTCATACATAGGTGCCCAAGGCACGTCTTGGAGTAAAAAAGGCTGGATAGGCACTATCTGCAGCAACCTTGCGTGCATAACTATGATATCGTACTCAATGACATCAGCATATCATAAAATCAGGCAAAGGAAGATTCAATATATATTATTTAGATAAATATTTTGTTCACCTTGAGAACCATCAGCTCTCTTTATTAATGATTCATAATCAGATGCCAGCAGTTTCGGTCTCTTCCTCTTTGTCTTAGGACCAAAGGCGTCAGAAAAGGGCTCTGTGTCGAGCAGATGAACTCTTGCTTGCTTAGAACACAATTAGAAGAAACAAATCAAATTACCAAACAAAAAGATGCAAGCTAGACAGTTTCATGTGTACATAACTAGGGTTATATCATCAAACCTTTTGATGATCATTCAAGAGGGACATAGGCAGCTTTCTTTCCTTCAAAATAACATTGTAATTGCTCGACATACGGTTCTGAAGCTCTTCTCGGAAAAATTCAAGCTGTTGTTGATTCACAACACGTGTGTTTCCTGTAAATGTCAACAACCAAATTATGTTCAGTTCATTTTCTCCACAAACTAAAATATCATTAAGAAGGACCAGTGATTTGTAATAACTATAGACGTCATACTGATATAGCACCTTACTGTTGCTCCTGAGCAAAGACTCATCCTGACTTTAGAAATTGAAATACGTTATGTGTCTAAACGTAAAATTGTATAGACTCGGAATGAATAAGACTCAATTACAGATCACATGCATCATGTATGAAGCTCTTAGGACTACCTATTGAACTTTACTTCTACACTTACTACCTAATAAAAGATGCTGCAAATTGATTTCTGGAATAATAATCTAGTTAATCGTAGAAATTAACATATTAGATAAGAAGGTTCTAGGCAAATCTAATTTAGAAATGAATGTGTGAAAAATATAATCTTGTAATAAACAAATGAAAAGGAGCATGTGATCAAAAGATAGAAAATTATAAATGTAAAAGCAAAACCACACATTGAAGTTGGTAAATAAAAGCAACCAACATCCCGACTCTATATATACTCCAATGCATGTAAAATGTTGTAATGTTTTAAAAAAAGGCTATTTGTTTAATATCAAAGCTTTCTGAACTTGTGCCTATTACCGTGGGCGGTCTAACTATTTTCATTTAATACTCTGCAACTCTTAAATTCCTTCACAAACTAATATCATCATTCAGCAAATCCTAATAATAATATTTGACCTACTCATAGCCAATGGTACCTTTCAAATAGGCAATAAAATTAATGTCATTATTAGTTTTCAATATTAAAAGCTTCAGCCCACTAGGAAGTTGCAGGCTAAAACATGTATATCCTTGAACAGAAGGCATACGCATAAGACCTCTACATATTCCTTATTTATGTTAGTGCAAAAACATAACAAATAATTGCACAAAATGTAGAAGAAATCATTCCCAAGCAACCAATTGAACGAATTTCATGTACGGAGTATCTTTTTGGATCAGAAAATAAGTTGGTAGCAAATGAACTCACCAAACCATCGGCGATCAGGCATAATCCGAGTGGACGGCAACTCCTTGGACTGCAAATCATGCTTTAGAATTTTACCACCTGAGTTGCGCACTGGGCGCGTGTTGTACATCTTGAGGCGCCGCACTGTGGCAGCACTTCGCCCGCTGCTGGATTTCGATTTGCCATTATCTCTGTTGACATCAAGGGAATGCTTTGGCTTTCCAGACACATTGACGGACTTCTCCTTCTTCTTCACCATGTTGTACGATTAAATCCACCAAAAATGTGTAGCTACAAAAGGTTTGAGTAGAGTTAGGGGTGTAATTGAGTCGGTCCAAGCAGAATAGTGCAGGGCACCAAATTAGATTAAAATTCGACTGAGCTCAATTTTTTTGAGCTTGAGCTAGACTCGATGACCTGTATAACATTCATACACTCTGCTCAACTAGGCATACAATAATATATTTTTGCAAGTTTTGTCAGCTCTATTAGCCTATATGAAGTTTGAGACAATGCCAAAAATTTTTTTAATAATAATTAAAGGATGTATTACTACAAATTAAGCATAAAGAGAAGTCAAGAATCAGCCTGTCCTTTTGCAATGTAAAAGTAACGGTACTTCAGATAAGAACATAAACTACACTTAAATCTTAGGAAAAAGATGTGAAAAGCGTAACGGTACTATGTTTCTTCTACCACTCAAGAAATGAAGAAGTTACTCTATACACTACTTGACCTAAAAACGAAGAATAAGAAGTTATAGCTCGCAAAATAGAGCTTTAACGAAAAACAGTGTAAACGCATCCATACCGTATTGGGGACTGAGACGACGCCGGAAAGATCAAGTTGATCGAGAAAGGGGGCTGCGTAATCGGCAGGTTTGACTGTCGGTACCGGCGGGATAGGTGCAGCAGCGGCTGCTGTTGCTTATTTCTAACAACAGAGACGGGAGAAGAAAAACTAGGGATTTCCAAAATAGAAATTGGAATCACATATTGAATAACGTTTTTTCTTATTTGTAGAATAAGCTGACGTTTTCTCAATAAAATTTATAAATGTTTAATAATAAAATTAACACACGTTATATTAAAAAATATATATATATAGATGGGCCAGCCCATCAAAACCCGCGTCTCAAAACGGGCCTGCTTGTTTAGTCACGCTTCTAAGCGGACTTAAAAAAATATGGCCCAATCTTCCATTTAAGTGTGGCAGAACTTTGACAATAGGGTCTGACAATTTACACCTCCATTTCGGTTTAGAACACTTCCTCTGTTAGTTTAATAATACAATAATCATGTAAAAAATCAAAAATATCCTTTAAATCATACAGTATTACACTATTAAATGCACCCTCACTACTAACTACACCCCTCCTTCAACTTTTAAAACCTAAACCTAATTTTTACTCCCCGCCCCGCCGTCGCCGCCGCCACCACTACCACCAAACACCAAATAATAAAATTTCAGATAGAACTTAGAAAAACTTTTTAAAAAAAATTAAAATTTTCGACAAATCAGTGTCGACCATATTCACTCTCGTCGACAATAATTTGTCGATGAGAGTGTATATAGTCAACCTAAGAAGGTCGAAAAAAATAAAAATAAAAAAACTTTAAAAAATCGACAATGTAATGTCTCGACCATATACACTTGTTGGTCGAAAAAAATAAAAAAAGAAATTCAACTATTTTAGATCGACCAAATACACTCTCGTCGACAACAATTTATCGACGAGAATGTATAGAGCCGACCCTAGTGTGTCGAAGAAAAGAAAAAAAAAAACAACAACATACCTGTGTTGCGCGTTGTTGAGGTTGGGGGCGGTTAGGGGTAGGGGACTAGAGGTGGATGGGTGGGAAAGGGGGTAAGGAGATGATTTTTTTTTTTTCTGCTGCTTTTGACGGATGGGAGGGAGGGAGGGGGGTGGGCGACGACAATGGGGGTGGGGAAGGGGAAGGTGGGAGACAACAACGGGGGTGGGGAAGAGGAAGGGAGAAAGAAGAAAAATTAGAGTTTTTGGGGTGGGGTGTGCTTAGTAGACACAAAAGGGTATTTAGAATAATTCAAAGGGGGTGCATCCATCCTGACAAATTTTAGGGAGGGTACATCAATCGGGGGACTGTTCTAAACCGAAATGGAGGTGTAAATAGTCAGGCCCTTGACAATATCATTCAAGATCAAGATCACGATTAAAGGCCAGACTATATACCCGTCCAGGATTATTAAATGTACTCCCCCTTCACATTTAATAATTTAATAATCATGTTAAATACCTAAACTGCCCTTTAAATAAAATTAGATTAGCACCGCGTATTACGCGGAAAGTTAATAAAATTAATATTTATATTATAAATAATTAAATAATTTTATAAAGTAAATTCCAAATAAAATGTGTGAGAAACAAACGAAATGAGATGTTTAATTTTTAATATTTAATAAATATGAAAACAATTTTAAAAAAATTATAAAATTTCAAAAAAAAAAAAAAAACAATTTAAGTAATAATAAAATAACTCTTAATGAATTGTAAGTCCACAACACCTTAAATAAATAAATATTTTGGTTAATTGCTAATTAAATCACAACATTTTCTTCATTTGCAATTTAATCTAAACTTTAAGATAATTGCAAATAAATCACAAATTTTAAATATTGTTGCAATTTAGTCTTTTTGACAATTTCAATTGTGTTCGGATCTAACATAATTTAGAGTTTTTAATGACATAACAACACCTTAATAAAACAATATTATTTTTTAATCAAATCAAATATTATAAGATATGATTTAGGGACAAAGTAGACTTCTAAGAAGTCTAATTTGCAATAATATTTAAACTTGGTGATTTATTTGCAATTATTTTGAGGTTTAGATTAGATTGCAAATGTTCAAAAGGTGGTGATTTAATTTGCGATTAACCCTTTTTAAAATTAACAACCTCCTTAAATTATGACACATAAACCAAATTAACCACAAAATGACACATAAGCCAAATTAACCACAAGATGACACATCATCAATTTAAACTCTCTATTAGTATATAAGGGGATTCTATATTATAAGAGTAGTGTATTATGTATATATAACAAATTTGTTAATCTTGTAAAATAATATAATTATTTATATAATAAATATGTATAAAATTATATAATAAGTTTTACATATATATATTTTCAAGCTTTATTTTTTAAATACATTAAACTTATAAATTTAAAATAATTACAGGAAAAATTTAATTGAGATATAAGATAAATGTAATTATAAAATAAAATTCAATACACACTAATAAAAATACATTTTAGATTATATTTTACTCAAGTACATTAAATCATTTAAAAATAAACAAAGCTAAAGAATAAAATGAATACTATAATAAAGTTAAGTAAATAAAATAAAAATTAATTTAATTAGTTAATATTAATACAATAAAATTTTCAAAATTTCATATCAACCACAACACCTTAAATAAATAAATAATTAGGGAGAAAATTCAATAATTAATAGGAATATAATATTTTGAAATAGTTTATAAATCATATCTTACTCAACCAATAACTTAATTACACATCATACTTTTTAAAATTAACAACCTCCTTAAATTACTATGACACATAAGCTAAATTAACCACAAAATGACACATAAGTCAAATTAACACCAAGATGACACATCATCAATTTAAACTTCCTATTAGTATATAAGAGGATTTGAGTAAAATAGACTTAATAAATACACTTTCCAAACCCTAATTCCTAAGTTGTCTCCACTGCTGCTACCTTCCACGACCGTCGGCTGCCGCTATCACCACCGGAGGAGGCGGCGCTGCCACCCACCACAAAAACTTAAATAAAAACTTAAAAATTTCAAATATATATATATATACATATATATACATTTTTCAACCAACCAGGGTCGAAAATATACATTATGGTCGACAACAATTTGTCGACCATAGTGTATATTTTCGACAATGGTTGGCCGAAAAAAAATATCAAAAATAAAAAATTTCGATAATAGTTGATCGAAAATAGACATTATGGTTGATAACAATTTGTTGACCACAATGTAATTTTTCGACTTGTGTTTATCGGAAAAAAAACCTGGAAGAAGAGGAATGGGCGCGGAGGGCACGGCGACCGACGGGTTGGGCGAGGGCTTCCCACGACGCGGTCTGGGCGAGGGCTTGGCGGGGGCGGCTGATTCACGCATTCTACAACACTAGAATAAACGACCGCAAGTATACGGTGTCTATCGTAGAGAAGTAAGTACGAGGTCGATCCCACGAGGAGGTATAACGTAAAAGTGTATTTTGTTAACGAAATTCTATTTAGACGCGATCGATTAAGTGAATGTGGTGAATTACCCTAAGATTGCCTACCAAATTGTCACAAATAAGCAATAAAGAGTAATGAAAAATCGATCAAATATCATGTAAATCAAGAAAACGAAAGTAAAACGGATTAAAACTCAAGTATGAGAAGGTGGGTTCCAAGGCAATTGTAAAACTTAGATACTGTATCCGTTTATGAATTGTTACTCGTTCAAATGGCCATTAAGGTTGTCTTCATATAGGGTTGATCACAAAAGAAGAATTAATCAATCTCTCGATCTAACTAATCCAAAGGAGCATGCGACATAAGTTCGTATCTCTACCTTACAAACATCACACCACCTAAAATAGCCCCAAAGATAATTCAATTCCCTCTCCGATAACTAATCCTCTCTCAAGCTCATAATAATACCGGGTTGCATGATTGCATACAATTAATGGAATAAATCTCTCAATCTTATCCCAATTAACAATGAATTAAGCAAATCATCATGGCCAATAACAACATGCTTCCAAATGAGAATTAAACATGCAAATAAGAGACATACACCATTTAAAGCAAGAAATTAGTTCATAAACTTCAATCCAAATAATTACAATGCCTTAGAACCATAAATGTTTAACCAAGAGCTAACATAATCAAATTACAAAATCCAAATGAAATAGCTAACTAAAAAGAGGGAGAAAGAGGAAGCTTAGTCTAAAATGTGGTAGAGAATGGAATTTCCAAGCTATTGCATCCTTCCTTGTTTAATTTGATGGAGAAATGAAGAAGAAATGGCCCAATCACCTTCAATTGTGTGTAACTATGTGTGAAATTTGAGGAATTGGGGAAGAATGTCTTGGATTTCAAGAAAGAGGGCTTATATAGTGTTGGGGTAGGGTTTGGATGCCAAAATTGCAAGTTAGTCCTTAAAAAATGGCCAAAATAGGGAAAAAGCACCGAAAATGGGGGTAGCACGGCTGTGCAAAACGGACATGGGCTTGGACAGGTGCTCGGCCGAGCAAGGAGCTCAGCCGTGCTGTGAGGGTGTATGCATTGGAGGGTGCTCGGTCGTGGCTGCTTCTCGGCTGAGGCGTGCGGAACAGGGGCATGGGCGTGCTCGGCCGAGGCATTGTGGACGGAGCTGGGCTGGGTGCTCGGTCGTGGCCTTGTCTCGGCCGTGGCGTGTCGACAGCCCAAAATTGTTGTTTCGGCCATGGGCTACTCGAGCATGCAGCTCGGCCGTGGCGCTGGATTAGGGTGCCGAAGTAGCTCGGTCGTGGCCCTTGCTCGGCCGTGAAGGGTGCTCGGCCGTGCCCTTTCTCGGCCCAAAATCCCTGTTTCGAGCATCTCTTGCTCGAGCACTCGTCTCGGGCGTGCTCTCGCTCGGTCGACTTCGGCCCTTTCTCGTTTCATGCATATCTTTCGCCTCGGGTGTCCGATTGACTCGATTCTTTCAGCTATTCCACTCCGTTTTTCGAGATGAATCCAACCGTGCACTACTCTTCCTGATCCAGTGAAGTATGGTTGGTGTTTTTCTCCAAATTCCATCGTATTTCCTACAAAATCGACAAAACACAACCTTTCTCTAATTTTGGCTTAAACTATCATATTCAATGCATAAATCAATGAAATACACATCAAAATATGTTTCACATGTGCCTCTAAAACGTGTAAATTCCACCCGAATCAGCGGCGGCGCCTGTTGAAAAGAGGGGAAAGGGAACAAAAAAGAGTCGGCAGCGTCGCCGGAGGAAGAGGGGCAGCGACGTCGTGGGAGGCACGAGGGGACGATACAGAGGGAGGGAGGGAGGGAGGGAGGAAAGTTAGTGTCGTTGGCCGAGGAAGTTGCAGAAAAGGAAAAAAAAAAGATGGGCGGCGCTAGTGCCGGCAGGTGGAGGGGCGGTGGCGACTACGCTGATGGCCTGCAGGTGGAGGGGCGGCGACGGCTACGTGGTGGCAGCAGGTAGACATGGTGGGGAGAAGAATGAAGAAGGAGAAGGAGGGGAGAAATTGAGGGATTGAAAAATTAGGGTTTATATTTGGGGGGTATTTATCTAATGAAATTTAGAGAGTATGGGGTAATTTGGGGAGAATACATCTATAATTCTTCACTTCAGTGGGGGTGCATTAATCGGGGGAGTATATTTAACAAAGTTGAAGGGGTATATAGCCTGCGACCGGTTAAATGCCCCCTTTTTCTACAAGTTCAACACTAATTTTTTTTTTTTAAATTTACATATAAAAAATTATATTATCTTTTTATTGATTTGATGTGTTAAAAAATAACACACTATAAAATTTCGCACTTGAAATTAATAATCACAAGTTGGGTTGAAGCTGAACATGTCCGCTCTGATAACCTCAAAACCCGCAAAAATAAGTCAGAGAGATCTCCAGCGCGAAGACTTTGACGCTCAAGTCAGAAGCGGCTATCTCAAAGAAAGGGCGAGGAGCAATTTGTGTCTCAAAGAAAACTCCTCTTTCATCTCAATCAGTGTTCTCGTCTCTCAAGAACATTTAGGTTTACTCAAGGTTATGGAGGTATGCCGAAAAGAATGTCAGGATCTTTCTGTTTAGTGTGTATATCAGAGTGTATAGTACGTATTTTGATTGCAGGTTATCTGAAATTGACTTTATCAAATCTAAAAATCGTACATTAGGGGAAGGGTTATCCACTTCCCCTGTTTCATCAATTGCCTAGGTCATAGGCTTATTTTTCCTTAGTTAGCTCATCCGAGCTCCAAAAAAAGGGTGACATGTGTGATAACTCCGTCAATCGCTTATCCACGTTGTGGAGTCAATGCTTCATGTGCCCCTTCAAGTTTAAATTCTGGAAATTCAAATTCAAGCCCAACAACCCACCTAAAAGTGTGGCAGACTCGTGACTTCTTCTCCTTAGGGTTGATTCTCATCATTATCCAGTGAATTCTCATGGTATTGGGCTCGACTCTCAACTCAATTCATCAATATACAAATCATTCATTAGCCTGTTAACAATTATACATGTAATAACGAGATAAATAATTAAATGGACACAAAATCATATCATATCATCAATAAATATTAAAGGATTTAATTCATCATATTTCCACTTGTCACTTTCTCATAAGATGAGATATTTTATCCACATCATAATTAAATTAAAATACAACTCATTAAAATCTTATTTATACACTCATGGAGTCCTTGTTAAGTCGTCGTCGAGTCACCGCCGAATCACTCATATTTTCAGAGAACATGATTTTCGAAAATATTTTTTAAACTAACCCTAAATCCCGGGAAAAAATCGAGAAAGTTATAAACTTTCAACAAAAACTATCGAAAAAGTTGCAAAAATTGGAAAAGAGTTTCGAAAAGAGTAGGGTAGTTTAGAAAATGAGAGTGGGTGAACTAAACTCTCGGAGGTAAATTCAACTGGGGGTGAACACAACAAAAACAGGCCATCAAGCAATTGTCGAATGTCGTGGACCAAAAATACTTATTTGACTGTCAGGTCGTCACTTTGCATTCAAAAATAAAAATATGTCTTCATTTCTTATTTTCTTGACCGTCCACATTATTAAATAATTTTAAATTCTAATACTAACAAAAAAATTAAAAAATCATATAACTATAAAAATGATAATTAAAATATTTTTTTTAATTAAATCTAAAGTATACTTCCTTCATCCCATATCTATATTCACATTTATCTTAGGACGAAAACTAAAAAAATGTACTCCCTCCGTCCCAGGATTGTTTGCATCATTTTATGAGCACGCAAACTAAGAAAAAGGTGTAATGAGTGGAGTGTTGAGGGGTAATTTTATAAAATTTTATGAATAAAGTAAAGTGAATGATTGGATTGAGGGTAAAAATAATGACATTTTGTGTAAATATGTGAATATTGTGAGGGTGGGGTTTATGAAAAAGTTTCATTTTTGGGTATAGTGCAAACAATTGTGGGATGGACGAATAAAGAAATAGTGCAAACAATTGTGGGATAGAGGGAGTAATAAAATAAGGGTATAGATATCCTTTTGACTTTATTAAAGTGATAAAATAAAGATATTGCGTAAGAAAAGTAATGATAAATAAATGAAAATTTTGAGGGCAAGAGTTGTTAGATTTTTTTTTTTAGGGTGAGAATTAATGTGGGACAAACAAAAACAAAAAAGTAAAGTATAAAAACTGATTTGATATAGAGAAGTATAAAATTTGAAAATAAAATACTACACTATTATTTTAAATTGAAACTAAAAACTGTAAAACAAAATCCAATAATTATGTAAGATTCTGATGACACGTGGAAAATATATAGATTAAACACATTATATGGTTATATGATTAAATTATTGTTTATTTTCGTTATTATGTGGATAATTGTTAATACATTGGTGGTGATGGACTTTTATGATAATAGATTGGGCCAAAATTTGAGTCAAACCCTATAAGAGTTGAAGTAAATGGGTTGGATAATGATGAAGATTGATACTAATGAAAAAGTTATAAGTATAACACCTTTTTAGATGGGTTGTTAGGCCTGAAGCTAGATTTGCGTAGTTTAAACCTATAGGGGCTCGAGCACCTACATGTTCTGAGATTTGAAATATAAGATCCATGCGAGTAGTTGGATCCCACAATGCGGGTAACAGAGTGTGCACGAGGAATTCGCCCATTCTCGGAGCTCGATTGAGCTGAATAAGGCAGACAAGCATTTTACTCAAGTCTACACAGCCCACTACTTGAAGAAAAACCAGGGGCGGTTGAGAAATAAGGAGAAGTGGATAGCCCTTCCCGAAGGTACACTTTAAATACATATTTTACATATCATTTTCGGTATTAAGTTGTTGTATGTTCTGACTAAAACACACATTTTACACTTTTTACACATACTCATTGGAAAGATCACTGACATTTTTTTCGGCACTCTTCTATACATTGAAATACACATGAATTAACTCTCGAGGGACGAGAGCTTTAACTAAATCGATAAAGGAGCACTCAATCCAATGGAGAGTGCTCCACACATCTTATTGAGATTGTTGGGTCTAACTTGAGCGTTGGAGTCCACGCGCATGAGATCTCTTCGACGTGTTTTTACGGGTGTTGGAGCCCGTGCAGAAGGAAGTTGTAGATCATTTCCAACCTTTGATCAACAATCCAAGGTTAGTAGATTGTTTATTGTTGTACGTTCATTTTAAAAACATCAAATGGCGTCGTCTATAGAAAAATTGCGTTAAGAAGTGAGGTCTTTATTTTAATTGTTCGTGATTTGATATTTGTCATACTTGAATATGGTTGAGGAATGAGATGGATTTTATCGATTACATGAGAATGTGGGGAGATGCACACTTGTTGTTAGGGGTGAAAATAGGTCGGGTCACCCAACATGGGCCTACGACCTGGTCTATTAAGGGTCTGGTTTGGCCTAACCTATTTATAACATGAGCCGATTATGACTTTTTAAAAAGCTTATTTACTTAAAGAGGTCGGGTTTAGGCTTTGTATAAAGCCTAATATGTCGACCTATTTAAAATTATGTATTATATATATATATATAATATAATTGTAGATAAATATTTATATATATTTTATAATATACTAATTCTTAAAATATAATACTAGCATTAATAGTAAATTAAAGCAAATTAAATTTGTTTAGTACTTAAGAAAACTTTTTTTTTATTTGAATTTGTCATTGTAGTACACTTATTTTGATTATGAATTTATTTATAATTTTAAATATTGAACCGCGTTTTTTATTTTTCGTATTGATTTTTTTTTTAAATAGGCTTCTAAAAGGCTCATAGGTCTGGCCTGTTTACTTAAAAGGCCGGGCCGAACCCATAAAAAAATATATCATAGATAATTGGTCAGGCTTAGGCTAATTCTTTTTAAATAGGCCTAGACTTTTTCGCATAAAGTTTGGCCTAACCTATTTCCACCCCTACGTATTGTACTTGTTTCATCTATGATTCAGGTGGGAAAGGATGGTGCGATGATGGTAAACCTTACGTTGATTATCTCGGCTAACATGATTACGCCGAGGTTTGTGGGAGATCTTGTGAATGAGGTCCAAAAGTCCCTCATGAGCTCAGAGCTGGTTTTGCTCACCATGGAGCATCTTAATCGAGGCAGGGGATGTAGAAATTCATTAGGAGTAGGTGGATCTTTTCTCCTGCATTCCCACTAAGACTTGGAGAACTTGTAGTACCACGAGTACCTTCAAGGAAAAATTAAGATTTATTGTGTGCAATACGTAGTTAAGGGTATCAAAGATGGATATGTGTCATCTTCACTGTTGAAGAAACCCGTGTAAACTTTTGATGAGTAGTTGCATAGAGGTGTGAAAAGTTTAGATAAAATCATTTAGAAGAGTTGGGCAAACCTTTGATGAGTTGTTGCACAAAGTTGTTGCTTTGGAGGAAGTGAGGAAGGTTAAAAAAGTTTAGATAAAGCATTTTCCCAATAAGAAGAAAAGGTCGATAATGAAGGAGTTCGTTCCTGGACTACCTGAAGGGGTTAAGTTAAGATATGAGCCAAGATTTGAGAAGTACACACCTCTATGCTAAAAACCTGCCGAGGTGCTAGAGGGTGTGGGAGACCATCCTGAGATGAAATTCCCATATACTAGATCTAGAGGACCGATGAAATCTGAGCCAATCAAGTTTTTTCATTTCCACCATGACTATGGGCATGACACTAATCAGTGTTTCCATTAGAGAGATGAGATCGAGAGAATGATCAAGGTCGAACATTTGGAAGAATTTACTCGCGGAGCTGGCCGAACCTTCAAGGGTAGAAAAAGAAAGAGCTTGAGGACAAACAAATAGGTGGAGGGGGGAGGGGAGGAAGAGACCTCCCTGGATGATGTTAGAGGTTAACTTTACCTATTTTGAATTTGGTCAAGACAATTTCGACATTTTGATTTTGGTCATTTATCTTTACAAAAATTTTAATTTTAGTCCATTGACCTGCTGTAGCATGTCACCAAACAGGTCATGACGACTAATGTGACATGTTGTTTGACTTTTTTTTTATACATGTGACAATGTTGAATGCACTTTTATGTTTATGTGACACCATTTGTATTAATAATTCATTAAACTAGTAAAAAAATTAAAAAATCAGAAATTAATAAAAAAATTGTTAAGTTATTTTAAAATAGTTAAATCGTTCATAAATTACTTTAAAATATAAAATAATTTATTTTATTGGTGTGAGGTTTATCTCATAATCTCGAGATTCAAATGAGTTCTAGTCTATTGAAGTACTCAACTGTTGGGAGAATCAGATGGTGTACTTAGTTGATAGAAGTCGTCTGGTATAGATTTCAATGAAATCTTCTCACCTGTTGTGAAGCATTGTAGCATCAGAATCTTGTTAGCTATGGTTGCTCAATATGAATTGGAGTTGCATCAGATGGATGTGACCACAACTTTCTTACATGGATCTCTTGATGAGAGGATCTATATGAAGTTACGAGAAGGGGAGGACAAGGTGTGTCTGCTGAAAAAGTCTCTCTATGGCCTGAAACAAAGCCCTCGTCAATGGTACTTGAGATTTGATGAGTACATTTGCTCAACTGATTTTACAAGGAGCTTGTATGACAGTTGTGTCTATTTTAGACGGGTTGGATCTGCTGTTACCTATCTTCTATTGTATGATGATGACATGTTAATATCAAGAGAGTTTGTTAACAATGTCAATCAAGTTAAGGAGATACTCAAACGGGAGTTTGAGATGAAAGATCCTGGTGAAGCCAAAGTGGTTCTTGAGATAGAGATCAGTAGAGTAGATGTGTCTATTCAGTTGAGTCAGCCGACATATCTGCAGAAGGTATTAGAGAGGTTCAGAATGCATCAACATCATCGATTGTCCAATCAGATGAGTCCCAGGAACAACCAAGAGCGAGCTCAGATGAGTAAGATACCTTATGCAAGTGCTGTAGGGAGTTTAATATATGCTATGGTGTGTTGTAGACCTGACTTGACTCATGCTATGAGGGTGATCAACAGATATATGAGTGACCCAGACTTAAGTTATTGGGAGACTGTTAAGTGGGTTATGAGATATGTTCTGGGATCAACTGACAAAGGTCTGAAGTTTCAGAAGATGTCAAGTGAGGGGGATGCACTTGTGGGGTACGTGGATGCAGATTATGCAGCCAATGTTGACACTAGATATTCCTTAACAGGATATGTGTTCACTCTATTTGGTACGCCTGTGTCTTGGAGGTCTATTCATCAATCTGTAGTTGCATTATCTACAACTGAAGCGGAGTACCTGGCTTTGACTGAAGTAGTTAAGGAAAACATGTGGCTGAAATAGATTCTTAAGGAATTTAGTTTATCTCAGAATAGTATGACTCTCTTATGTGATAATCAAAGTGCAATACATCTCGCAAAGCATTAGGGGCATCATGAACGAACCAAGTATATAGATGTGAAACTATACTTTGGGAGAGATATTGTGGAGAAGGGAACTGTCCATGTGGTTAAGATAGCTACTGAGGAGAACTCTCCTGATGCATTCACTAAGGCATTACCAAAAGAGAAGTTTGGTTTGTGTCTACCAGGTTTGCATTAGTGACCTCTGCGGAGAAGGTTGTTGGTCTTGTGGCAGAAGAACAGTAGTAGAGGCTGTCCTTTGAGAAAGATAGTGGAGCTGTTTAGTTCAAGGTGGAGATTTTGAGCTAAAGGTGGAGAATTGTGAGGTTTATCTCATAATCTCGAGATTCAGATGAGTTCTAGTCTACTGAAGTACTCAGCTGTTGGGAGAATCAGATGGTGTACTTAGTTGATAGAAGTCGTCTGGTGGACTCAACTGATGGGCGTATCAGTTGGTGGAGTCAGTCAAGATGACATAGGCCTGATCAGATGAGTGGAGGACCCAATCAGATGAGAAGGTGATGCTTAGAATTAGATCAAATGAGGTGTTCAGAAGAGTTTACATCAGATGAGATGATGTCTAGTAGCAAGGGAGTCTTTTGGCTAAGTGTTGGGATATCAGAAGAGTAATCAGAAGAGGGAGGTCTTCTGATAGGTCTTCTGATTGTGTCATCTGTTTGCGAGAGCAAGTGAAGGGCAGGGAGGTCAATTCAGATTGGGTCACGCTGAAAGTGTGAGTTTGTTAGGAGGTTTCAACAGAATCTACGCTGGTAATGATCACGCAATCAACGCACGCTACAATTATCCTTGGCTTATATAAATACCCCATAGCTTGTAATTGTAAAAGTTTGACGCTTACGAGCATTCGTTCTTGAGTTGAGAGTTCACGAGTGAAGTGAGGAGAAATCCCTTTCCGAGTTTGAGTGTTGTAAACATCTCTTTTATCAATCAATATTGAAGTCGTGTGTCCAGTGAATGTAGATCAAGTTGATCGAACCACTTAAATCCGCGTGTGCTCTATTTTCTGTTCTCTTTCTTTATATTTGTGAATTGCCTTCTTTGTTGGATTGTATTTGTGGTCTGATTATTCACTTGTGATTGGAGACGTCTAATCAGGGGATAATTAACTGACAGCTGAAATAATTTTTCATTAGAAAATTTAAAATTACTCTCGTAAATTAAATTTTGTAACTATTTTTTTATATATATTTGCAAATACCAAAAAATATATGACTTGAATATAAAATTACAAAAACAAATTTTCAATTGTAAATAATATATTTAAAATTCATAAAATGAGATTTTCATAATTCTGGCCCAATTATTTCATCCCCACCGATTTTTTTGATTTAATAAACATAAAAAATTAGATAAGATAAAATTAATAAATCTAAGGCTGTAATTGGTAAAAGTAACTCGATGAAAATGAAAAAATTGGGCCAGAATTTTGAAAATCTCATTTTGTGAATTTTAAATTTATTTTAAATATATATTTAAATTTTTTTTTTTTGTAATTTTATACTTAAGTCTCATATTTTTTGTATTTATAAATATATTAATACAATTTAGTTACAAAATTTAATTTTAAAAAAATCATTTTAATTTTTCTAAATGAAAAATTATTCTAGTAAAATTAAATTGAAAAAAAATAATTTTTATATTATTTTATATTTAAAAGTATCTTATGAATGATTTAATTATTTTAAAATAACTTTACAATTTTTTAATAAATTTTCGAGTTTTTAATATTTACTAGTTTAACACATTATTAATAGTACATTCAACATTGTCACATGTACAAAAAAAAGTTAAACAATATGTCACATAAGTCGTGACTTGTTTGATGACCTGATATAACAAGTCAATGAACTAAAATCAACACTTTTATAAAGATAAATGATCAAATTCAAAATAGGTAATGTTAATGGACTAAAAACAATATAATCCCTTAAAATTTCTCACTCAATTGTTTATTGAATGTATTAGGTGAGTGACAACCTCATCACCAACTTAAATGATCATTTGATAATTTGTCTTATTTGTTTCAAGTCTTTTTAAAAGAGAAATAAAATAGAGGAGTGGTCAGGTAATCTTATCAAGACAAACAAACAGTTTAATGAATTTTTTCTATTAACCAGTGTAGGATTTTAAAGACCATCAGATCAAATTTGTAATATTGCAAAGTTGAGTTGTCATGATCCTGAGAAGATAATGTTTGCATGAGACTAATCTAAATCAACTATATTTTTATTCATAGGTCAATATCAATTTTTTATGTCCCTAAAATTTAGTTTTTGTGACCGTTGTTGCTGTTTATTTATTCAGTTCACACGTACCAGTATGATTAATTTTATCAAAATATCCAATAATCTCCTTTCATTAAGAAGTCTATGAAAACAAAAATCATGAAAAATATGGTTTCAAATCAATAAGTCGACTTGTTGTTGTTACATCATAACATATTGATTTTGCAGAAATTTGGTTGAGAGAAAGAATGAGAGAGAGGGTGAGAATAATTGAGAGAATGAGAGAGAAAGTGAGAGTGAGGGAGAGAAGAATGATGGAGGGAATCACATACAGATATGAAAGGAGGAGAAGAGATAGAAAAGATGGCTTTTTTTGCCCTGAATCCTCCTCTTAAGCTCACAATTTTTCGCCTTCTAGATTCATTGCGTGTTTCAATCGTCAATCCACGCAGTCTATGGTGTGAATAAGGCACTAGAACTTGTTAATTCCTTGGAAAATTTCAGAGACGACGTCGAGAGTAAGAGAGGCAGCATTGGAATTGGAGAATGTGGTCGATTCTCATGTTTCAGATCAGTTTCTTTCACAATCTGAAACTGGACCATTGTTGTATTCCTTAGACCTGCAGGGAATTGAACAAGATATTGATGGCTTTATACAAAAGGTGATGAAAATGGACAAGTTATTGAATCCTTGGCAAGAAGAAGAAGGAGAGTCAGATATCTTGGGATTATCTAATCAATCTGAAGTAGATGTAATTAGAAGTTTGTTTATAAGTTGGTTGCCAGAAGAAGAAGAGTCAGATGATGATGACGGAGAAGAGACAGATATGTCTGGATTATCTTGATCAATCTGAAGTATATATTGTAACCAGAACTTTGTTTATAAGCTGGTTTGCAACAAAGCTGCTTCAATATTCCAGGGGATGAAGGAGGGGGTACATTCTAGATGTTACGATTGTCAATGATAATTCGACTCCGATTAGACGTCTCTAATCACAAGCAAAATAATCGGCCACAATTCAATTCAACGAAAGCATGACAATTCACAAATATAAACGAAAACGAAAAACAGAGCACAAGAACGATTTAAGTGGTTCGATCAATGTGATCTACATCCACTGGACACACGACTTCAATTTGATTAGTTCAAGAGATGTTTACAAACACTCATCACTCGGAAAGGGAATTTATCCTCACTTCACTCGTGAACTCTCAACTCTCAAAACGAATGCTCGTACGCGTCAAAGATTTACAATACAAGCAATGGGGTATTTATAGGCTGCCAAGGATGATTGCAGCGTGCATGGAACGTGTGAGGATTGCCACGTGGATTCTGTTACAACCATGTAACAAACTCACACTTCTTGTGTGATCCAATCTGAATTGACCTCCTTGCCCTTTACTTGTTTCGCAAGACAAGACGACGCCATACTTAGCCAAAAATTAACCCTGCTAACAGAACTCGACTAGTCTGGTCAGACCTCTACTTGTCTGGTCTTCCCAACTCGTCTTGTCTAGATCGCAACACCATCTCATCTGATCTGGTCTGAGTTAACTTGTCTGACTCCACCAGCTGATACGCCCAACAGCTGAGTCCTTCAGAAGACTTCTATCAACTAAGTACCTCGACTGATCTGCCCAACAGACGAGTACAGTAGTAGAGTAGAATCTACCTGATCTGTACCAGACGAGTCGCACTCGTCTAGTCTAGGAGATTTGAGATAAACCTCACAATTCTCCACCTTTAGCTCAAAATCTCCACCTTGAACTAAACAGCTCCGATCTATCCTTCTCAAAGGACAGATTCCACTACTAATCTGCCGCCACCAGACTAGTAGCCTTCTCCGCAGAGGTCACTAATGCAAACCAACTGACCTAAGATATAAACCAAACTTCTCCTTTGGAAACGCTTTAGTAAATGCATCAGCAGGGTTCTCCTCAGTAGCTATCTTAACCACTTGGACGCTCCCCTTCTCCACAATGTCTCTCACAAAGTACAGTTTCACATCAATGTGTTTGGTTCGTTCATGATACCCCTGATGCTTTGCGAGATGAATTGCGCTTTGATTATCACAGAAGACAGTCACACTGTTCTGAGATAAACCAAACTCCTTAAGAATCCCTTTCAGCCACATGCTTTCCTTAACTGCCTCAGTCAAGGCCACGTACTCCGCTTCAGTAGTAGACAATGCAACTACGGATTGATGAATAGACCTCCACGACACTGCCGTACCAAATAGAGTGAACACATATCCTGTTAAGGACTTTTGAGTGTCAACATTGGCTACGTAATCTGCATCCACGTATCCCACAAGTGCATCCCCCTCACTTGGCATCTTCTGAAATTTCAGACCCTTCTGTGCTGATCCCAGAACATATCTCATAACCCACTTAACCGTTTCCCAATGTCTTAAGCCTGGATCACTCATATATCTGCTGATCACACTCATAGCATGAGTCAAGTCTGGTCTACAACACACCATAGCATACATCAAACTCCCTACAACACTGGCATAAGGTATCTTGCTCATCTGAGTTCGCTCTTGGCTGTTCCTGGGACTCATCTGATTGGACAATCGATGATGTTGGCCAATAGGAGTAGAGACAGTTTTAGCCTTATGCATTCTGAACCTCTCTAACACCTTCTGAAGATAAGTAGGCTGACTCAGCAGAATAGACCCGTCTAGTCTACTGATCTCCATCCCAAGAATCACTTTTGCGTCACCAAGATCTTTCATCTCAAACTCCTGTTTGAGGATCTCCTTAACTTGATTAACACTGTCAATAGACTCGCCTGCTATTAACATGTCATCAACATACAACAGAAGATAGGTAACACCAGTCCCAACCCGTCTGAAGTAGACACAGCTGTCGTACAAGCTCCTTGTAAAACCAGCTGAGCAAATGTACTCATCAAATCTCAAGTACCATTGTCGAGGGCTTTGTTTTAGGCCATAGAGGGACTTTTTCAATAGACATACCTTGTCTTCCCCTTCTTCTATGTCCAACCCTTCTGGTAGCTTCATATAGATCCTCTCGTCTAGAGATCCATGTAAGAAAGCTGTGGTCACATCCATCTGATGTAGCTCCAATTCATATTGGGCAACCATAGCTAACAAGATTCTGATGCTACAATGCTTCACAACAGGTGAGAAGATTTCATTGAAATCGATACCTTCCTTCTGTGTAAAACCCTTAGCTACAAGCCTCGCCTTGTATCTAAGATTGCCACACCTCTGAGCCTCCACCTTCTTTTTATAGATCCACTTGCACCCAACCAACTTCTTGTTCTTGGGCCTTTGAACAATCTCCCATGTCTGGTTCTTGTTCAAAGAAAGCAGCTCCTCCTCCATAGCAACTATCCACTTCTCCTTGTCGTGGCAGCTGATGGCTTCTAAATAAGACTTCGGCTCTAGAGACTCCACCTCAAGAGCTGCACATAATGCAAATGAGACTATGTCAGCTTGTCCATACCTCTAAGGTGGGTGGACTTCTCGTCTGGTTCTGTCCCGTGCCAGCTGATAATGTTGAAGATCATTCTCACTTTGAGGATCGCCCTCCTCATCTGGATCAATATCATCTCCAAATGGTCTTGTGGAGTCAACTTGCTCCACCTCGACTTGTGTCTCGTCTGGTTGGTTATCAGCTGCACTAGTACTTGTACTAGTCTGTTCTGATAGAGGCATCCGACTCTCATCAAACGTCACATCTCTACTGATTATGCACTTTTGCATCCCAGCTTCGAGGCACCATAACCTGTATCCTTTCACGCCAGAAGGATACCCAACAAACACGCATCGCAATGCTCGAGGCTCAAGCTTATCTTGCTTGACATGAGCATAAGCTTGACATCCAAATACCTTCAAATGATTGTAATCGGCTGCACGTCCAGACCACAACTCCTCTGGGGTTTTATATTGCACAGCCGAGGAAGGACTTCTGTTTATCAAATAGGCTGCAGTAGACACAGCCTCTCCCCAAAACACCTTCGGCAGACAAGAACTGTTCAACATACACCTGACTCTCTCAAGTAGTGTCTGGTTCATCCTCTCAGCTACTCCGTTTTGCTGAGGGGTCCCTGGCACAGTCATATGCCGTACTATTCCTTTCGATTTGCAGAACGCATTGAACTCGTCTGATAGGTACTCCAGACCATTATCAGTTCTCAAATGTTTGAGAGTCTTGCCTGTGACATTTTCACATTCAATGAGCCATTCCTTGAATTTCTCAAATGCTTCTGACTTCGATTTCAGAATAGACACCCACACTTTTCTTGAGTAGTCGTCTATGATAGACAAGAAGTATTTTCCACCAGACCTCGTCTGATTCCTCGCTGGCCCCCATAGATCAGAATGGACATAGTCCATGATCCCATTGGTAGAGTGAACACCCTTACCAAACTTAAGTCTCTTGGACTTACCAAGAATACAAGACTCACACAAGTCGAGTTGAGTGATCTTGTCTTTGCCAAGCAGACCTTGCTTAGACAACTCTACTAGGCCCTTCTCGCCTACGTGAGCTAGTCTTTTGTGCCACAACATCGAGTTGTCTTGCACCTCTGCTACATCTGATCTACCAGCTACTGTTTCTCCCTTAAGAAAGTAGAGATCACTCCTTCTCTCACCTTTCAGGACAGTCAGCTCCCCTTTTGACACACTGAGCTCTCCATCAGCCGACTGGAATTTATAGCCCATAGAATCGAGCATCCCAAGTGAGATCAAATTTCTCTTGAGTTCAGGTACGTACCTAACACTCTTGAGTATTCTTACTACCCCATCGAACATCTTCAGGTGAACACTACCTTCTCCAACAACTTTGCAAGTGTGATCATTCCCAAGCAGAACAGAACCGCCCTTCTGTTGCTTGAAGTCATGAAACCAATCTCGTCTTGGAGTCATATGGAAAGAACACCCTGAATCAAGGATCCATGCTTGCTGTTCTGCAGAGGATGTGATGGTTAGTGCTTGAGCAGACTCGTAGCCTTCATGCTCCTTCTCAACTTGAGTCTGGTTAGCTTGATTCTTGTCATTAGAGGTATTGGCACCAGATTTCCTCAAGAACTGCTTGTATTTGTGACAAGCATTCTTATAGTGCCCAGGCTTGTTGCAATGGTAGCACACTGCCTCACCTTGATTGGACACAACTGATTTTCCCTTATCAGCTCCTTTGGGTTGACTAGACCCCTTCTTGGCACCAGATCGCTTCTGGCTACCTCTGATTGCCAATCCTTCTCCGCTACTGACCTTGTCTGCTTGAGACGTCTTGTTGTGCAGCAGCTTGGACTTGACAGCCAGCATTACATCCTCCAATGTAATACTTTCCTTCCTACCATACAAGATGGTATCCTTTAAGATTTCAAAGGACTTAGGGAGAGCACTCAATAGAATCAGAGCCTTATCCTCTTCCTCTAACTTGACATCTAAATTCTCTAGATCATCAAGAATTCTATTGAACTCATCAAGCTGATCCGGCATGGGTTTGTCATCCACCATTCTGAAGGCATACAGCTTCTGTTTCGAATAGAGACGGTTAGCTAAGGTTTTAACCATGTAAAGTTTACCTAGCTTGTCCCAGACCTCTTTCGCGGATTTCTCTTTAGCCACCTCTCTCAGAACCTTATCACCAAGGCAGAGAAGAATAGTGCTTCGAGCTTTCCTGAGCATCTTGCTCCTTTCAGCAGCAACGGAGGCAGATTCCTCAGCTGGAGCTTTAGACTCTTCGAGCATGTCGAACAAGCCTTGCTGTTCTAGGAGAGCCTGCATTTTGACTCTCCACAGCCCAAAGTCACCTGTGCCTGAGAACTTCTCAATATTATACTTGGTCGAATTCTCCATCTTCGAACTGGCAGTTGATTAATGGCTGACAATCGATTCCTCTCGTTTCCGATTCCCACAGACGGCGCCAATTGTTACGATTGTCAATGATAATTCGACTCCGATTAGACGTCTCTAATCACAAGCAAAATAATCGGCCACAATTCAATCCAACGAAAGCATGGCAATTCACAAATATAAACGAAAACGAAAAACAGAGCACAAGAACGATTTAAGTGGTTCGATCAATGTGATCTACATCCACTGGACACACGACTTCAATTTGATTAGTTCAAGAGATGTTTACAAACACTCATCACTCGGAAAGGGAATTTATCCTCACTTCACTCGTGAACTCTCAACTCTCAAAACGAATGCTCGTACGCGTCAAAGATTTACAATACAAGCAATGGGGTATTTATAGGCTACCAAGGATGATTGCAGCGTGCATGGAACGTGTGAGGATTGCCACGTGGATTCTGTTACAACCATGTAACAAACTCACACTTCTTGCGTGACCCAATCTGAATTGACCTCCTTGCCCTTTACTTGTTTCGCAAGACAAGACGACTCCATACTTAGCCAAAAATTAACCCTGCTAACAGAACTCGACTAGTCTGGTCAGACCTCTACTTGTCTGGTCTTCCCAACTCATCTTGTCTAGATCGCAACACCATCTCATCTGATCTGGTCTGAGTTAACTTGTCTGACTCCACTAGCTGATACGCCCAACAGCTGAGTCCTTCAGAAGACTTCTATCAACTAAGTACCTCGACTGATCTGCCCAACAGACGAGTACAGTAGTAGAGTAGAATCTACCTGATCTGTACCAGACGAGTCGCACTCGTCTAGTCTAGGAGATTTGAGATAAACCTCACACTAGATTTAGAGAATCTGTTGCCTGAAGAAGAAAATGATTATGCTGCTCTATTCTCAACAGAGAGGAAAATTTTCTCAAAATCAGAAGCGACCTAATGATTTGGTGGATAAACAAAGCTGCTTCAATCTTTTTAAAAGAGAGGGACTGCACTCAAACATTAGTCAACCCCTTGCCTGAAGATACTGCTGTGAATCTGGTTGGATTTACTGATCTATTTTGGGAAATAAGATATGACCTTCTTAATGATTTTGGAAAATTAAGAATTGGCGTGAAGATCGTTGGTATGGCAGGTATTGGTAAGACTGCTCTTGTTAAAAAGATTATGGAAGATCCTTTAATTTCAAGCAGGTTTGAATGTTGCATCTTTGTGAGGATGGGCCCGGAATGTATGCGAGCTATTCTAGCTCAAATGCCTGACAGTGGTGACAAAATGCTCATGGAAGAAGATGTGTACTAGATGCTCTTACAATCCGTTTCTACGAGTTCCCAGTAGAGGTAGTGAAGTTAGTTCAGTTAAGGTACCTTGCCCAGCTCACTTGTAACGGAAACCTCCCTCCTTCCATATCCAATCTTTGGGGCCTTCAAACCTTGATACGCATCAAGTCTTGTGTATCTTCCTGTCGAGATATGGGACTTGCAAGAGTTGGAGCATCTTCAGATCATGGCAAGAAACCTGCCTGATCCTCCTAAGCTTCCAAGATCTACAAATCTTAACCATTAAAAACTGCTACAGATCGATTACAAGAGCTCCCTAAGCTACCACCATCTCTAAGACAGTTTCGGCAGTGACTTGTGCAAAGAAAATGGCACCTAAAGATTGTGATGTTCGCCTTTACTCTTCATGGTTGGATGGATGATGGGTTAGTTTTCTTTAAATGCAAATTCTCATAAATATATCATCTAACACATAATAATTGGTCTTATTGCTTGCTTTGATTTATTATACTTAATTTATAGGTAGGATATTTATGTTTGATTTGCTTCCTTGTATTCATGTTGGTATTGATTCAGAATGCAAGCAACCGCTGCATTGCATTTAGGGTTATGTCAGTTTTTTGTTGTTCATGTTACAAAAGTAGGCAAATGCTGCTGCTGCCATTCCTTATTTCTAGTTATAAGTTGTTTCCACATTTTAAGTCTTATCACAGTGTATGCAAGTTTGGAGTATCTCTTCTTGTTCATTGAAATTAGAGGCAAAGATGGATCGTTGTTTGTCAAGCCCCAATTTAAATATATATATATATATAAAAAGTTGATGATATAAAAATCAAAGGAAATGAATCAAAATTTTAACATAAAAAATACTCTCTCCGTCCCACTTTCCATTTTTAGCATATTATTTTATCTCTCTCAATCACATCACTTATACTTTGGGGGTGTATTGGTTGTGGATTCTGTAAAATTTTTTTGCACTTTCAAAGTTTGGAGTATTCAATTCAAATTTTCAAAAGTTTTAAAAATTCTAAGGTATCTTTAGGTATTCAAAGATTTTAATACTCTATGGATTTGGTTTAATTCTCTTCCAAAAATATAAATAAATTGCACTATCCAAAATCTCTTATAAAAACTAGAGAATATTCTCTCAGAAAACTATGAAGACAAAAGATCAAAAGTAGGAATGACAATATTGACCCGATCCGCGGGTACCTACCCCACTCGCGAGCTTTGAGTCAGATCAAATTCGCCCCGTGTTGAGTATGGGTCGGGTCTGCGTCTTATGCCCGACCCGCGGGTATCCGTTCGCTCCGAATTAATATATAAACTTTATATAATATATTTTTTTTATTGGTAAAATACTTTTTATATATATATATATATATATATTTTTATTGGTAAAATATTTTATAATATATATATATATTATTAATTAAAAAAAACATTTCACAAAAAAAAAAAAAAAAATTCCATCCGAGTTTATGAAAATCTATGTAAAACAATAAAAATATATATTTCACAATTCTATAAAATCTATGAAAATTCATATAAATCAATAAAAAAAGTCCGTCAAACTTTGCATGAACTCTATAAATTTTATAAATTCACGTACTTTTTAAAGTGCAAAAAAATCCAATTGAATACACCCTTTCGTCTGAAGGGCCGGGGTATGATTTATAAGTTCATTAAACAATAAAATTTCTTGACAATTGAAATTGAAGCAGTTATAGGTTTGACATTCAATGCCTCTCTCGGCGATCAACTTCTTAATTTAAAATGTTTGTACGCATACAGACCAGTCAATTCATAAATAAATGTTTACAGAATTACCCTTAAATCCTACTAAATCCTACTCACTTTTTTTAATATGTTTGTCTATCTACATATAAAAGATATTTTAAACAATTAATTTTTAGGGTTAATTCTAAATAAATACCTCACCTTTAGTCTTAATATCAATTTAACCACAACCTTCACGATTATTATAAAAAACTCTAATCTTTTATCTTGTTGCAATTCGATACACATTTTTATTTTCCGGCCACCAATCGATAACGTGACTTGCCGGAGCTCGCCACATCAAATTACATATATATATTTTTTTTCACATCACATTATATAAATAACACATTATAAAAAAAAAAAAAAGGGCCTTTTTCTTCCTGCTTCTCCACTGCTTCTTTCTTCTCCACTTCTTAGTTGTCATCGATTGGTGGCCGGAAAATAAAAATGTATGTCAAATTGCAACAAGATAAAATTTTGGGGTGATTCATTTTGTCATTTTATATGTCTCTTCCTTAATGACACATACTTAAAATAGTAAAAAATACTGATATATTACACGGGAACTTCTCTAATAATTAATATTTAAATTATTTTTTTGTTCTTTAAATTATAAATTCAATTTACATATGATATGAATAATAACTTACTCTTAACTGGTATATTTGACTTCATATGAACGTTATTATACGGTGCCTATCCAATACACCTTCTGGAGTAACATTTTGGCAATCAATTTGGGAAAGTTGAGAATTGGGAGAATAATTAACAATACATCATTATTGTAAAAGGCAAAACACAATATAGGACAGAATAAAAGTAAAAAGATTAAAAGAATAAATTGATCTGATAAGGAGAATCTCAGCATTGCCTTCTGTGATGTACCACTAGGGGCTACGGCTAACCAACACTGGATTTTCCAAACCAAAATCACAAAAATACAACATAGAATTGGAACCAATTATGCTCATTTCTGGTTTAGGAATTAGGATATGCCAATGGTCTTGCCAAGCAGCCAGAGAACTAGGGATAACTCAAGTCCAAATATAGTGTGAAGAGAACTTCTATCCAGCACGAATCCAAATAGCGTGATTCCAGCTCTGTTGTTCTCAAAATATGTCACTGCGACACAACAAGAGTCGAATATATTTGATATGAGTTGGTGTTATGTTAAATAGTTTTATCGTGCAACTGATTCACACCTAACATATTATAATAGAACAACGTATTCAATTGAACAGACATAACTTACCCAAGGCCTGTCTCTTCTGAAATGAGATAGTGCTGAAAGCATATGATGGAATAAGTTTAGTATTGTCTAATTCATCTTCTTCATCTCCCGCATCGTCAAACTCAGACGATCCATTAGAATCCGTGGCAAACAATTGTCTGTCAGCTACCACTGCCACTGGGGTCTCACCATCTGTTGTATCAAACGAGTCGATTGTAGCACAAACGTGCCACTTGGCTGCAAGGCTCGTCACAGCCTGCGCTCTGTGGGTGATTCTAGACGCACTCCTCAACAAGATCAAGAGCCCAGCTACAAGACTCACCGAGCAAACCTAAGCAATAAACGGGGCGAGTAGTCATAAGAAGAGAGGCAAATTGACATTAGAATTGGAAAAATGATTGCAAAAATCGATTCAAAGTCTGAAATGATACATACCGCAAGTTCTCCAGTATTAAATATATTGACATTAGAATTGGGGCGAGTGGTCATAAGAAGAGAGGCAAATTGGCTAGCAGTGATGGAAATCAAAGACCAGAGTATGAACACTCTGTACCTATGACTTATGATCCTTAAATGCCTTCTGATTCTAAGGTGTTCTCTCAACACAGATTCAACGTTAGAATCAACCTGGAATAGCAGCCCAAAATCTTGCATTCGGAGAATCTGGAGATAGCAAAGTAGACGAAAGAGGACACAGACTAGAAAAAAGACGACTGTTCTGTAAAACCACGAGCAAAGGTCGAAGATGCAAGCAACAACGTTGCTAACAAGAACATTGCCCAGAAAGGCGATTTTAGTTCCTCCAGAACTGTACCACCATATCTTGTACCCACTCTCAGCAGCAAAACATGGTATCACAAATATGAATAGTATCTTCAGGGACCTCTGCGTGTCAAAAAGGAAACATTGTTTAGACATACACAAAGGTGTTCTACAATGGAAATGGCCACATTCTTTAGTTTAGCAAGTAATTGATTTGCACATACATGGATGAAGCCTCAAGGCATGTCCATAAAAATCATAACACCCTATAACTTGATGTTAAGACAGTGCAATCTCATACGAGTTGTGAGACATATTCAAATTAAATGCATTTTTACTCACTCAACACTAGCCCAATTGAATTTTGATCTGTCTAGAAGGTGTCGGCACCAATCTGTAATTTTACTTCAAGGGCCACAATATTTTCTTAACAATATCATCATGTATATTTTCAATTTGAGGCGGCAAACTCATGCACCTCAATTGCAATTGAGCCACAATTTTAATTTGGTAGTTAAAAAATTCAATTAGACAATTGATAATATACAATTATACATCCATTCAATTGCATATCATAATTTGTCTATTTAAAAAGGTATTTCTACTTAGACAAGGATCTAGAATTGTGGACCGATTATTTTATATTATATATAGTTTCAATTAAATCTAGATATTTACTTCAAGGAAGACAATTTCCTTTTATATTATAATCACGTAAAAGGAACAACTCATTTACAATAAAGATGTATAATAAATATCTACTTGTATAATATAGTAAAAAATTCAAATCCCCTAAATCCACGCGTCTCTGTTATCATTCTAAAGAACGAAGTGCTTCTTGTTACTTTGAAACCATGTTGAAGCTTTTATGAATGTGATTTTGGTATCTCGCTAATTAATCAATAAAAATCCACAAAACTAATTTGAAGTCAACAGCCATTAAATTCAGCAGTCAATTGAGAAACTTACATTCAATTGTTCAGTATAGCCTTGTCTAACGATCTCGCTTTCATCTCGCAGCTTATCGAAGAAGAGGAATCTCCGGAGACCATATCTACGAACAAAAGTGGACAAACAAATAAAGGAGACGGAGGCGACGCCGCTGAGGGAGAGCTGCGCAACCGTATCGTAGGGCCTACTGTGGCGGCTATCGCAATCATCACCGATGCAAGCGAGGACGAAATGGGAAAGCGCCGGAACCAGAATCGCGAAGACGAGGAAGACGAACCAGGAGAGACAAGTGGTCCAGGCGCTCGATTGATCGACGCAGAGCCATTTCAGCCATGTGCGGAAGCTGTGGAGCTCGTCGCGGGCATGGGATATGCAACGCGACATGGCTCTTTTCTTGTTAGGATTGTTTAGCAGGGTTTCTCTCTCTTCTCCCACCATCTTCACAAGTCGTACTATTCTCTGTTTGGATTCAGTTTTTTTTTTTTTTTTTTTAAAACAAAATCAGTGGTTCTGATTTGAATTTCTTGTGCTTATGATTACTATTAAGGATTATATAGTTTGGAGATCTTTGGATGATGAGTTGTAGTACTGGGTTTTTCTTTTCTTTTTTGTTGGCGGTGTTTGTTTGATGTGCGACTTTACCTTTTGTTTATGCAGATGGGCCAATGAGTTTGAGCCAAGTGGTGCAAAACTAATTATTTATTTCAATGTAACAAAATTGAGAAAGATGCTATTTTTATTTTTTTAAGAAATGATAATGTTACACTTGTTATTAATATTTAAATGTAGGGAAGAAAATCTCTATATTCAAATGTAGCTTAATGGAGTATAATTTACTCTAGCTGATATTGAGAGCAATGCTTATTTACTGGAGTAGGTCTTTTAAATAAAAGGAAGTCTAATTCATGCAATTGATGTACAAATTACACTATTCAATAAAAATAATTAATATTTTCTACAAATAATATTGACAAATTAATACTCCACTTGTCACAAGCTAAGTGTCCCATTTACTATTTACAAACTTATTAAATAATAATAGTATGAAATGGATAGTAGAGTATTGAAGTAAAGAAAGTAGAAAAGAGAAAAGTGGAAAAAAATAGAAATTAAAAAAGTTAGAGTGAAATAGTAGAGTGTTGAAAAAATGAAAATGAGTTAGTTTGACACATTCTAAATGATAAAATGAAACACTTAACTTGAGGCCTAGAAAATAATTTAGTGAAAGCTATTGATATTGTTTAATAAAAATAATTAATATTATTAAGTAACTAACGTCTAATAATTTTAGGTAAAAATTACTAATACTACTTATAAATACAAGATATGTTGTTTGAATATTAGGTATGACCCTATATAGAGATATTGATGCGAATTATATGTGGACGAAAAACACCTTATTATTGGACTAAATAATTAAGTTTTTAAAGATAAAGTAATGATTTTTCTAAATTTATTTCTTCAATTTTATTTTCTTTTACATATGAATTTCCCAAACCCTCTTTTAATAAACAAAATTATTTCGAAAAAAAATCAAATTAGAATAGAAATTAAAACAATTTACAATTATTTCAATTAGTAGGATACAAATTAGCAGCTGGCTTCAATATATTATTAATGCCAATAAACACCTCCAATCATACAAAAAGGTTAGTTAAAAATAGAGAGGTTTAATTTAGACCCGAGCCGCATATTTCTTGTTCGAGAAGAAGTCTTTCCATTTACTCCTCCAACTTTATGTCACGGAAATTACATGTATAAAATGAGTGGTGGTGTGTAAAAGACAGTGCATTATGTTTAAACTTGGTGTTACTTTGGTATAAGTGTGTCCGTTACACTATTTCATTTTGTATTTTTATTATTTGATTATTTACATTTGTTCTATTAAAAAATATCTAACATTCTATAATAATAATAATAATAATAAAGATAACATGCAGTAATAAAAATGAAGTAGATGAAACACGAAGAGAAACATGAAACACAGTACAAATGAATTAATGATCTAGTTATATTGTGGTGCATACGAGATTTGATTTTTTTTACATACAGAGAGATAGTGAGGTTTGTAAAAAAAAATGAAATTAGTAACTTTAGTTGAAACATTTAAAATTGATAACTTTCACATTTTTTTAATCACTTTTTACTATTACAAATATAATAATATATTCTTTAATTAATGTGTAAAAAACAAATTGACAATTTTCGATGGAACGGATTGACTATTAAATATTCCCTCAATTCCATGATTATTTGCACACTTTTCTTATTGGGACGTCTCAAAATTATTTGCACACTTTTAATATGGAAATACCCCACAAAATTATTACCCTCCCAACATTATTACCCTATTTATGACAACCCCTTTTATGACAAATACTTGTGTGTACCAGTTACATACATGTAACTTGTTCCTATTTAATACAATTTTCTAAATGAGTTAATGTTACTCATGAGTTATGATAAATACAATATAATATTAGTTTAAATAGAGTATAATATTAATTTAAATACAGTATAGTACTCCCTCCGTCCCACAAAGATAGCCCCACGTATTCCTTTTTTGGATGTCCCAAATTATAGCCACATTTCCTCTTTTACATTAGCATTAAATGTTTTATTGTCAATTTTACCCCTAATTAATAAGAGTAATTAATGCTTAGCCGATTTTGGAGTATGAAATTTAAAGGGCAAAATTGACACATTACCTAAATTTGACTGCATTTATTGATTTTTCTTAATTTGTGTGTAAAGTCAAATGTGGCTATCTTTGTGGAACGTAGGGAGTATTAGCTCACATATTGTATAATATTAGTTCAAATATTAAATAGGAACACGTTACATGTATACAGTGACGGAGCCAGGAAATCTCGATAGGGGGGCCCGATTAACATTACTAGGGGTGTGCAAAGTATGGTTCAGACCGATCAAACCGATCGAACCAAACCAAATCATTAAATATGGTTCGATTTTTTATTTACAGTTCAGTTTACGGTTTTTAGAATTGATCTTTCTTTAGTATGGTTTGGTTTACGGTTTTCACTAATGAAAAATCGCAAAAAAGGGAACCAAACCGAACTTATTTTATATATATATATATAAATATATATTATATAAAAAATATATATAATATAGATTTATAGTCTCTCTATTATATAATCCCTAAACTAGTAAACTCAAAACATTTTTCAAGCCTACAACAAGCCGCTCAAAATCAGAAACCTTACCCATTCTCTTTTATTTAGTATTTAACGTCCCAATAAAAAAAGTGTACAAATAATTACGGGACAAATTGAGTATATATATTAAAAAAAAAAAAAAATTGGTGGGGCCTGGCCCCAGTGTGGCTCCGCCCCTGCATGTATATAACTGCTACACAAGAGTACAACCCTTAATTTATTTTTAAAATTATTAATTTTTTTTTACATACATTTTACTTTATACCTCACCAAATCATCTAAAATACACATCTTTTATCTTAAATCATCAATCACTAAATCTCACTAAACCATCGAAATAATTTCGGAACCGGGAAGTAACAAGTACTCCATCCGTCCAATTTTATTATGCCCACTTCTTTGGGCACGGATTTTAATGAATATTGATTAGTTTATTCATAAAGTAGATAAGTTGAGGGTATGATAGGGTATTGTGGAGTCCATTTGTAAATAAATGATTGTTTATGAATAAAGTGAATGACAAAGTGGGTAAATAAGTGATGGTAGGAGGGTGAAGATAAAATAGTATAAATAGTATTATTTCCAAGAAGGGTACGGGGGGTACGGGGATAATAAAATTGAACAACAAAAAAAGGAAAGTGAGAACAATGAAATTGTAGAAAGGGAGTAACAACCAAGTGGGACTAGACAAACAAATGCCACGGTGGTGGGACCCCATCTTTGCAACGTGTACTATTCACATTTCAATCAGTCAAGTGGCCAGGCTGCCAATTGAGGTTCCTCCACTTGATAAGTCCAAAATCCAAATTTTCAGATTTAATTCCCATGTTAACGTTGGCATCTCTAAATATTGCACGAGTTCCATCTCAACACTTGTCGATAGCTAACACAAAATTTTATACCTTTTCAATTACTACAATATTTTGATGTTTTGGTCAACCAATTTGCATGTCGGGTAGGTTTCTTCGAATTCTGTGTGAGAGTTTCATTGGATGAATATTGCTTACAATCACAGGTGTTAAAATTAAACGAGCTAATGATTCAAAATGGGATTATTTTTTTGAGTCGGTAAGAATCCACGGTTTTATGCATTACACGTTGGATTGGTCTCATATAGAATCAATTTTATTATTGTGAATAAAAATTTTGATTTGATTAATTTTTTTTTATTATTATTATTTTTTTTTTGTAATTTTTTTTATTGATAATTTTTTTTCGAAATTGTGTGTTGAAAAGTGTAAGTTAATATTACTAAAAAGTGTAACACAATATTACTAAAAAGTGTAACACATTTTTTTATTAAAAAGTGTAAGTCACTATAATTGAAAAGTGCAACACAACTTTTAATGAAAAGTATAAGTCATTATAACTAGAAAATGCAAGTTAGTATAAGTAGAAAATGCAAGTTAGTATAACTAGAAAGTGCAACACAATATTATTAAAAAGTGCATGTCAATATACTTGAAAAGTGCAACACAATATTTTAATGAAAAATGTAAGTTGTTATAACTGAAAAGTGTAACAAAATACGAGTAAAAAGTGTAACATAACATTACTAAAAAGTGTAAGTCACTATAACTGAACATATTGTTGAAAATTGTAAGTCACTACAACTGAAAAGTGTAACAAAATATGACTAAAAGGTGTAGCATAACATTACTAAAAAGTGTAAGTCAATATAACTAAAAAAATGTTGAAAACACAATATTTTAATGAAAAATGTAAGTTGTTATAACTGAAAAGTGTAACAAAATACGAGTAAAAAGTGTAACATAACATTACTAAAAAGTGTAAGTCATACAACTGAAAAGTACAACATAACCTAACGGTGCAAAAAAACATGTTAAAAATTTGTAAAATGCATGTTACACTTTTCCATATTTACAACATGCACTTTATAACAGAAAAAATATATTTGAAAGTTGTTGGACATGGGAGTTGAACACTCAACCTGAAGATAAAATGGTTTGACCTTAACCATTTCAGCTACAGCAAATTATTTAAACATATTCCGCGTAATATTTATTTATTGTTGACCCTATCCATTTTCTAAAATGGACTCAATTCCTTATAAGGAATTGAGACTACAAGAGACCTACCCTTACACGTTTGCTCCATTTTTTAAATTAAGACTCATAATAGAATTTATAACTCTAGAAGACTAGATCTCATACAAATTTTTGTGTTTCGTTAAAAACATATCTAAATAAGATTATATCCGAGGAACTGGATCCAATATATCCTTTATAATTTTTGAATAAATTTTTTGTACACAATTAATATTTTTCAGTTAAAAAATTAATAATAATGAATATTTATATAATTTTTGAGTAACTTTTTTGTGCACCAAATGCAAAATTAATTATGTTCATTGAAAATTTTATAATCATGTGCAGTTAAAAAACTAATATTGTTTTAAAAAATTAATACTACTTCCTTCGTCGCCTATAAGCTTTCCGCTACTTTTTGATACAGAAATTAAGAAAAGTGATTAAATAATAAATATAATACAATTGATGTGATTGAAAGAAAGATAAAGAGAAAAAGTAAGACAAAAAGTGAAATGTAAAAATAAAAAACGTTTACCAAAAAGGGTATGAGAAGCTTATAGGCGAACAAACTAAAATGATAAAATAAAAAGCTTATAGGTGGACAGAGGGAGTACTATTTAGTTAAAACAACAAATAGTCACAAGTAGGGGAACCCAGGAGTGGAGAATTGACTTCCTAGTTCCTACTTACCCAACCACAATTTTTTTTTAGAAGGTTTACAAGATTATAACAAAATAAAATACAACTTCACGCTAAAGATCTTGATCTTCAAATCAATGCGGACGGTATCGCTGTCCCCTCCAATCGTTATAAGAGGAAAAATGAGTGTTCCCTTTGTCTTAATAAACGTCTTGGTCTCCAACCTTTAATCGAGATAACCCCATACTAATGTGTTCTCATGTCAAGAATAGGAAACAAAATAAATAAACAAAGTTCCACCAAGTACCAGATCTAATCCAAGGACTCTCGAGCCGATCTCAAAAGAGCCCCACCTCCATGCAAGAGTTCCACAATCACAACAGAGTCCCACAAAGGGGAAAAAGTCATACAAAGCGCAACAGAAACTAAAAAACTATACTAGAGCATAATAAACTACTTAAAAAAATATTAAACGGGATCAACGAAAAAATACCCGAACGGTCACCGTGGCCCCGTTAAGGATAATTTATATGTTGATCCCTAAAAACAAAATAAAAAAACTACATAAAAAATAGAACAGAAACTGAACCGACCAGCCGGAGGCATTGGCGACGAGAGAGCTTCCCAAATAAAACTCAGTAGATCTGAAGATCTACTAACTTAATCTAGCAAAAAATATGAAAAAAAAATGAAAACGAAAGGAAGCAGATGGCGGCGGCAAAACGATGGTGGAACGACGAAGACAACGATAACAAGAACGACGGATCTGCGGCGGTGGCCGATGGAGTAGGGGAGAAGCCACCCTCTAAAGAGAGAAGCTCTCCCCTCTCCCTAAGGTTACTATCTCTAAATTATTTACTGAAAAAAAAAAAAAAAAAACTATCTCTAACTTACTTACCCAACCACAATTGCTTGTGGATTCGATGTGGGATCATACACGTAACTAATGTTGTTTATTAAAAAACACTAATATTCATTCTGTTAAACTTTGTATGTATGATTCTCTTTCACAAGTTTTAAGAAATAATTATTGTTTATTTATAAAGTAGATGAATTGGTGGATATTATGGGGTATTGCAAGATGCACTTAGAAATAAAGTGACTGTGTATGAATAAGGTGAATGACAATTTGAATAAATATGTGATGGTTTGGAGGGTGATGATAAAAATATTATTTTTCTTTAAGACATACATATTAAGTTTAGACGGACAAAAATGAATACTTACATTCAAATCTAGAATGAATGAGTAATATTTAATGAAAACAACTAATAGACACTCAAGTATGGAAACCCTAAAGCTAGCTCAAGAGTGGAGGATTTGACGTGAGATCGTAACAAATAATATTGTTTAATAAAAACAACAAATACCGTTTAAAAAATGTAAGTGAGTGCACCTGGTCGACAACTTCATGGGAACGAACTACAACTACTAGTCAATAGTTGACGAGGTTATGGAGTATAATAATGAAAGCTTCCCTCAAATATCTTGGATCGTAGTACGGGAATACGTTCGCTCTAGCTAGGTATAATAATTTATATTCTTGCAAACTATTTTATGTAAATGTTACTCCCTCCATCCCAGTGAAAACTACCCAACTTTTTTTTTTCGTCTGTCCCAATGAAAGTTAGTCATTCTTTTTTTCGCAAATCACTCCCTCTCGCATTTCATTATATTTCTCCCTCTTTCAATCACATCACCTCTAATACATCTATTAATTTTATTATATTTCTTAACCTCAACTCGTGGTCTACCTAATTTAACTTGTTAGGTTTTTAGAGTTCAAAAGTTTGGAACAAACTTCAACCCATCCGATCAAACCCCCATCCTTCCCATCCGATCTCCCCCTCCACTCCTCCATGATCTTCACCCATCTCTCCATCATACCCATTATGTAGATCGTCTAATTTCTTCCTCTATCACGTAGATTTGTAAAAATAACACAATAGATCTACATTTACAAATCTGAGTAGATCCAGTTAGAAAATAGTAGCAGCGCCACAACACCACCGTCGTACCGCCGCATTGTCAGTCCACCGGTTGTAAGCCGTTGCCCACTTAGTTTTTTTTATCTAACTTTTTTTTAGGATTTATGTAGTTTTTTTTAGAGTGTTTGTGAGGATCAATGGGTAGATCCTTCTCGACGGCGCCACAGTGACCGATCAGGCGAGTTTATCTGTTGATCTCGTTTAATTTTTTTTTTATGTAGTTTTAGTTCTTTGGTTTGGTTGTCTTTTTTTCCAGTTTTTATGTCTTCCGCATGTGGTGCGGTTGTTTTGTTCCCTTTTGGCTATTTGTGCATTTTACGGCCTTTGTCCCTGTGGGGAGCCTGTTTTCCCTTAGTGGGGTCTGCTTCGTTTCTATTGTGGTAATGCTCTGGATCTTGGTGCTTGGTGACCTCTAGCTTTTTATTTTTTTCTGTTTATCTTAACAATAGACTACATTAGTGAGGGGTTTGTCTTGTTGTTAAGATGGAGAACTGTGTGTACGTTGTGGGCAAAGTGTACACTCGCGTCCCCTCTTCTCACGATTGGAGCGGATAGCGACACCGAATTAATCTGTCTCGGTTTGAATATTTCGTGCTTACAAATGTATTTATGTATTTTAATTGATCTTGTAAACCCTAAAAAAAAAATCACATTTCTTAACCTTTATGCCCAAAACTCATGGGTAACTTTCACCACGACAGAGCGCAATATTAATTTGCTCGCATCCCTTAATTTTTAAGTTTTATCTATTTGATTTTATACATTACGACCTAGCTAGTTGAAGACTAATTCTGATTGTGTATGTTTCTGAAGTGCAACCAGAGATTTGGGCCACCACACTACAAAAAATACGGAGATTAACGACAAAATTTTTTTTACTGATAGAATTTTGTCGCTAATTGCGACAGTTTTGCGACTAACTAGATCAAATGGTCAAAGTCTACCAGATTTGCGGCATAATTTTTTTCTTCACAATTTGCAATGAAATTCCAACACAAAATATAACGACAATATTTTTGTATGATTTGCGACAAATTATTTGTCGGAGATTTTTCACTAAACGTCTAACACATGGACTGTCGCAAACCGTAACCACGATTAACGATAAAAAATTTCATTGCAAACCAAAATCCGATGTTGTTTGTTTAAATATTTGCGATTAATGCTATTATCGTCACAAATTCTGTTGCAAATTTTTATGTCAAAATCTTGTAGAACCTCCTCTTCTCCCACATTCCGTCTAAAATACACTTTCAACATACATTCCTCTCTCCTTCTGTGTAAAGTTGACAATGAAGCTAATTTCAAAGTGCTCATTGCTACCAGAGTTACTCTACCTTTATTTCGCACCCCACATTTAATTTCACCGTATATTTTTGCATTTTTACAATTTAAATCTCTTATTTAATATAATTTTATTTTTATGAGATTAAATTAGATTATGAGTGAGCTATATTTTATTCATAAGTTGAATTAGTGTGATTGATATATGGTTTGATGAGTTGGTTGTTGTATAATATTGAAAATAAAATTTGAATATCGTTATATACAATCGAAACTCTACCCAATTTTTTAAGAATTGTAGTAATTAACACAGTGAGGTGAATTTAATTGCTTAACAAAAAATGCAATATACAAATCGTCATTGAATGTATTCAACTAATTGATTCATTGAAGGAAATGTTGACGATGAATTTTACAGAGAGCTTAGTACATTCATTGATTTTTCATCACTTCGGCCACAATGTATGAGTGGAGATCAAATTAAGTGTTCGTGTAATTTGAAAAAAATAATATTGAAATAAAGTATTTAGAAGCTTTGAAGAAGTTAGACTGTGTTGGGATATATCCTACCTCATGAACAACAATGTAATATGTATTAGTTTTGATGGCTAAAACAACTTAGATGTTTTAGAAGACAAGTTGATATGTAAGTTATCTGATAGGATATAAGCTGATGTTGTATAAATAGCTTATGTAGTCTAGTCGAGTGAACTCAATTGTATATAATTCAGCCGATATCACAAGGAAGTATAGTGCATAGAGTCAAGAGCAGAAGATTAGAAGATCAACAGCAGACTTGAAGAACAGAAGACCAGGAAACAAGATCAGATGAGAAGAAGACATTCACTGAGCTGATTGAATAGAAGATCAGATGACAAGATCAACATAGTCAAAGTGAAGAATGAGAATAAAACTAAGTATGGAACCAGTATCGCAAATATTAAGGAAACTTACCATATATCGGTTATGCCAGGACTTAAATAAGGAAACATGGCATATAAGGTAACCACTCAAGTAACCGTTCAGGATATTACGGTTAAAGTCGTTCAAAGAAGATTTGACTAACTAACTATTTTTCCAACGACTAGTTTTGAGAAGCAAATATTGAGAACTCAAGTAACAGATATCGAGAATTTGAGTATTCAAGATTTTAAGAATTCAAGAGTTCGAGAAAGAAGATCAAGCGATCAAGATATTCATCAGAGTTTCCGTATTCATAAGCCCAGAATCTTATTTCTTATTGTTAGGCTTATAAGTGATCAAACACTCTACTGTTTGATTTACTAGTTGGAGATCAAGAAGAACATCAAACCAAATCCTTAGTTGATAAGTTTGTTGTTATTCGAAGCAAGTTGTAAAAGTGCTAGTTCTTGTTAAATAGTTGATCGAGTACATCCGGAGGTGTCACAAGATTAAAGTCTTATTTCTTGGGACTTAAAAATTCAAGAAACCCAATTGGAAGGGATTAACATCGCGTTTGGAAACGTGAGAGTGGATATAGGTCTGGAGGCCGAACCACTATAAATATGGTGTTTTCTAATCTCTTTAAATACTGCAATTTACTAACTGTTTGATTATCCATGTTGCATAGTATTCAAAACCAGCATATATCATTATTAGCTGAGTATAAAGAGTTTTCAGAAGAAAAAGTCTTAAGAAGGTTTTTCATTTTAGAGCAAGTATAAATAATTTGGGTCACACACATTCACATTCCGCATACGCATACACATACAACTGACTAAGTTTAGCTGATATACACATTCACACTTCGATTTTCAAGAAAAATTTCAAAGTTTATTCACCCCTCCCCTCTAGACTTTCAACCATTCACTACTCGTTCAGGAACCAACAAGTGGTATCTGAGCAGTGGTTCTAAACGGACTGTTGTCTC
Source organism: Galeopsis tetrahit (assembly GCA_963675135.1). NCBI lineage: Eukaryota > Viridiplantae > Streptophyta > Magnoliopsida > Lamiales > Lamiaceae > Galeopsis > Galeopsis tetrahit. The sequence goes on along the minus strand of OY776120.1, from coordinate 63,944,965 downwards.
TTAATTATCTTGAAGCTTTTGATGGAAAGCCTTGGTAGTCCACTAGAAAAGATTAATATGACTACTGGAAAGTTCGCATGGAGATAATCTTTGGTTCAACTCATGATTTGATGTGGTCTGTGGTCACCAGTGGACCAATTACTGTTATGGCCCCAAATACAGCTACATGTGACACAACAAAACCAGTTGGTGCCTAGTACCAAAACCTAGAGCAGAGTTGACCACATACTAGTGGGATATTTATATCCCTATGTTTAGTTTTGATAAACCAAATCAAACATGTAATAGTATAAGTTGTATTATATAAACAACTTTATTATTTATCTTGTAATAGATATGATTCTGGTCAGAAGAGAAGACTTACACGCGTATGCTCAAGATCAGAAGAGAAGACCAAGAATCAGAAGAGGAGAATCAGTCGAGGGGGGAACTCGACTGATGATCAGCTGAGGTCTCACCAGTTGAGTAACCAAGATCAGCTGAGTAGCAAACACAGTTGAGGACCAAACTGGTAACTAGACAGAAGAGGTCCACCCAGCTGAGGAAGCAATCTAAGCCTAGTCTAATGTCATAACCAGAAGAGGTGATCCTAAAGATCAGTAGAGTCAATCAGCTAAGGCAAAGGTAATATGTATCTATATAAGGAAGATCAATCAAAGTTGATGTGGACCAATAGGAAAGCAATAGCTGACACTCAAGATTCTGACAAGGCAAGAAGCGCAAGAAAGGAAAGTCAACGTGGTATTGATTATTACTAGCCATCAGTAATAATCAATAACTACAATCAAGGAGATTGCAATTCCTGAAATAGTGGAAGATTGACTATGTCCCAACGGTAACATTCAAGTCTTACACTATAAATATGAGATCATTATCATAACTCACATATGAGTGATGAGATGCAAAGGTCAAGCCAAAGTTCGTAAATTCCTAAAAATTAGAAGAGCTCAAGAACTCGTTCATGAAGATTCAACAAAGTATCACCTCATCAATCCTAAGCCAGTATTGTCATATACATATCCAAAGCTTAGAGAGAATTTCCCAATCCTAGCATTAGGCTAAATTAGATTGTAAGGGAAATTCTAATTGCTAGTCCTCATACTGTTGGTCCCAAAACGAGTATAGTGACAGTCTAGAGGGGGAAGGTGGTGAATAGACTGTCAAGTGTTAGAAAACTTTTTCAAACAATTAGATCAGTTTAGACGTACAAAAGAGTTATGTACTCAGTCGTCTATATGCAATAAGTAAGTTCTGATCTGTAGAGTGAGTGTGTGATATAGCAGGTCAAGATAACAGCCTTACTGATTGCTGAAGTCAGCTGGTCAGTTGGAAGGTATCTCAAGAGCTAAGAGTGCGGAAATGTGTAGGCCATACGTATTTAAACTCGTGGGTATTTTATGAAAACCTTTGAAAACAGTGTTAAGACTAAGTATGAACAAGATAAATATGAATGCTGAATAAAGAATAAGCAGTAAAGAACACCGAAATTTATAGTGGTTCGGATCTCAATATCCTACGTCCACTCTCTCTAATCAGATAGAGAAATTCAATAGCTTGCTGCTTTATAGTCCCAAGAGAAGACTCTTCGGATCAAGAACCTCAACTACTTTCTGAGGAACTGATCTGTTTGTTGGTGAGGTAACAAACAACCTTTACAATGGTAAAAACCAATAAGTGAAGTATGTGTATAACCAACTGGTTCTAAGCTCTAAAGATGTGATCCTTTAAACTAGCTTAGGATCGGAAACTTAGAGCACTAAGAATAGAAATCTTTGCATGCTCTAAAGAACTCGATACTTGAATATTTTTCTCAAACTTGCTGTTTCTTGATGTATATGCAGTGAGAGTGAGTTCTTGCGTGGGGAGTTTCCGGTCCCTTGTTCCAAAGAACAAGTGTTGTATTTATAGAGAGATTTATGCTCAGAAACTAGTCGTTGGTGAGAACTAGCCGTTGCAACAAATCTTTCCAAGTATGGTCGCCATCTTCATAGGAATGGTGTTTGCAGATTTTTTGGTACGCCATTACCTTAGAAAGGTAAGGTGTATTAAATGCTCTGTACTTTTTCTGCAAATCTCTTGTACGACCTACTGGGTTGTCAACTTCATAGGTTCGTGTTGATGTTTCATTGGTCCACATTAGCTTGATAGTTGAGAGTAATCTTGTCTTCTGTTAGAGTAATTCAGATGTTAGTCCGACATTCTCTTTGTCTTCTGTTTTACTTGCCTTTGTCATCTGACTTAGTTAATCATAAATGAACTAACACTTGTGAAGGTGTTTTGTTCATAAATGCTAAGTGTTTCTTCGTCTTGAATGCTCTTTAAGGCTTGTTCTGAACAGATATAGACGAGTTCATATCTACTATGTTGTCTTCTGAACTTCGTTTGCAGATTATCATATAGAAGACCTAATCTATAAGGTATACAACAACCTTTATATTTGAGTCTACTAATGAACTCTTGGTGTCTTCTAGTCTTCTGTCTTCTTCTTAATATTCTTCAGTGGAGTGTACATATGAGTATTCAGCTGACCATTGCACTGCTGACTCTTAGACTAGAATTTACAAATACTTTCAATACTTCTAATCTTCGTAATATAGCTTAGGAATCTTACTTCTAGTTAAGACTAGACAATCTAACATGTACTCTACTGATCTGATTTTTTGCCATCAAAACTAAAGTTAATAATTACATTCAAATTAGGGGCTTGGATGAATATCCCAACAATTTCCCCATTTTTTATGAAGCCAAAACTAACTAAGCTAAGTTATTAGACCAGTTAGTGGATTGAGGAATAAGAGAAAAAGGTTAGATGATGACATATTAAGATCAGATAATAAGGTGCAGATGGCTTCTAAGGAAGACAATGAGTAATTGTCTTGAAGCTGAAAAAGTAAATTCTTGTATTAATAAGAGCAAAAAGGAAGTTTCAGATTACAAATACAAGATAGTTTTACTTCAGCACTTGATAAGGTCTTCCAGAGATACCAAAAGCTCGATAAACTCTCTTCCTGATCTTACGCACAAGATCTTGATCTCTGATCTTATCGTCATAACATATTTCATCAATGAGGTTTTCTGGTTCCCTCATGTCCTTCTTGTTGTTGACAGTGGTAGGGAGATCCCAGGCTGGAAATTCTGGCAGGACAATGTTGATGTTCTTCTTAGCTGCTTCTTCCATGACAATGCTTAAGAACTCTTTGTCCTTCCCTTCCAAAAAGCTTTCGAAGCAACCAAAAGCCGTCTGAGGATCTTGATTTCCCCATCTGCGAGCAAGATGATAAATTTTCCGCCATTGTTTCTTCAGATTCAACCATCTTAAGTTGTGAACTGGGTCTAGAAAATCATTAATTTGCTGATTTGAGGGCTCAGGCTTTGAAAGTTCTTCTTCATTTTTTCCAGATTCCTGCTTCTTTTTCAGAATGGTCTTCCTCCTTTTGTAGTTTGCATCAAATTGGGATGCTTTCTTTCTTTTAAGCTGTTGTTGATGACGTTCCTCTTCTGATTGCGCAAGCCTTTGACTTCTTCTGATTCTAAGAGGAACATCGTCATCTTCATCTTCAGACTCTTTCTCTTCTTCTTTTTCCGTTTCAGGATTATCTGTTTGCTTTTGGGACTTGTCTTCTTGATTTAGAGCAAGAGCATTAGATACATGTACAATATGAGAAATAGAAGGCATTATAGATGATGGAATTTTGGAAGAAATTCCCCTTGAGATATGCCTTATTGAGTCTAAGTCGATTGACTTCTGATTTGTTCTTCTGCATCTGCTAATCTCCTAGCCAGATCAGACTGATTTTTAGAAATCTTTTTCATTATTGCAGCAAAGTCTTCAGCTGCTTTCTCCATCTGTTTAGTAGCCTTTTCAGAGTATTGCTTTAACTGATCAGAGAATTGTTCTGATAACTTAGCTCTGACCTCTTCTTCCCCCTTTTGGCTTCTTCAATATGGGAAGTGAGCGCTTGAGTAAGTTTCGTAAGATGATCAGTATTGGCAGTGTTCAGAATACCAGTGGCTTTTTGACTTAGAAGATCAGTCGCCTTAGATGCAGTATCTTCAATTACTTTGTCTAGATGAACAGGGGCAGGAGCAAGTTGAAGTCGAAGCTTCAAATCTTCAGTAGTGATCTCAAGTTGCTTCTTGGCAAGCTTGAAATTTTTAAATTCATCTTCCATCTTCTGCGCATGCTCCTTGGCCAATTCCAACTGTTTGGTCAATTCAACTCTATGGGCAGCAGACTCTTTCTACAGCTCAAGATATTTTTGTTGGAGGTCAGAAGTGGTTTGCTTTTCCCTGTCCTGACTACGTTGTAATTCAACAACTTTCAGATCATCCACTTGCTTGATTAATTCTGTTCGATGCTCGTAATCAATTTTAGCAAGTCCTTTTTCGAACAACTTGGCTGAGTCATTCAAGCTTTTGTCAAAAGTTGTAACCACAGAATCAACTAGATCCTTCTCAAAATACTTCTTTATATTTTCTCGAACGGCTTTGAATATATCCTGATAAGTATCCAATTGGTATTTCTCGATTTTATGTTTCAGATTACTCAACTGAGGTGCTAGATGTAGATGTTTTTAACTTTTAAATGCCTTAACATTATCCACAACATCTTAATTTGACCTTCCGAGATTTTTTCTAAGTCTTTTCTGAAATGCTACATTAAATGTTGATCTAAATATTGTTGCATTTCTGGCAGGATCTAGAAGCTTCTACAAGGATCTGGAACCTAGAAGACTTCAGAACATTGCAGAACGTACTAGACCAGCCTGAAACCTTTTAGAACGACCTGGAGCATGCAAGAAGGATCTATAAAGATCATGGAAGTTGAGTTCCTAAAAAATAGGACCTCAATGTTGTAAGCCTCTAGAATTCGCACCCTACTCTATAAATACCGAAGGAAGGCTCCACAATTCAGTGTATTCTATTCGATCAATATCCTAGACCGAGTGTTCATCCCTTTTAGGAATTGTGGCCAGTAGTTATACATTTTAGATCATACGAAGTATCCCACCCGTATGGCTGTGTGCTTTTCTTATCTATCGAGAGTGTAATCATAGATAGACTAGCTTTTCGACAGTGTGTAATTTTATACACTTAAATCGTTTTCAAAACTGGGCACCTGCCTCGTTTATAGTATTAGTTGTGAAGGTTATTGTTGTAACATTTCACACAACATTTGTACTTGAAGATAAGTATTGATATTTCGCCGTAAGGCTCGCATAGATTTTTATTTATAAAATCTATGTGAAAAATATTTCCATTGTGTCTCGTTTGTTTTAGTGTTTCAAGTCTTCCGCTGTGTATCTTTATTTCTGATATTCTGTTAGAGTCAGTGTTGTACAATTTGTCCCAACATTCAGTACATCATTAATTTACTTATACTTAAACACTTAATACCAGCACACTTTCACTAGATCTTCATGCACAAGCTTTGCAAGATCAGCAAGAACTTGTCCGATTAAGGGAATATCAACACCATTTGATCCCATCATCGTCAACTTATACCAAATGATGTCAGTGAGAGATGTTCGAGTGAGAATTGTGTTTGATGAGGATTCCCCAATCTGTTGAACGTCTTTGTTTTTACCAAGAGCTTGTAAAAGTTCTTCAAACGGTCTTTGTGGAAGATTTTCAGGAATGGTAGCAATAATTCGTCTGAGGTCCTTATCCTCATCATCGCCATCGCTGAATGTCACAATGTCAGTTTTATCAATCTGGTTGTGATCAACATTCAATTCTTCATTGATTTCTTCGGCAATGTTTTCCTTATCTGAGCCATCACGGATTTGAAGATTCTAAGCAATTTCTTCAGCAGTTCGATTTACTTCAGGCGTCTCAGTGATTTGAAGGTCATCATCTCCTTCTTTATCCAAAATAATTAAATCAGTGAGGATTTCAGCTGCTCTCACAGAAGCACTTTGCATAGCTTCTTTGACAATTTCTAACTTGATTTTCTTCTTCTCGGTTGAAACAACCGGTATCTTCTCCTCAGCTTCTAGAGTTGGCTGCTCAATACTTTTAGATCCCTGAACCTTTGAGACCGGGGGTTGTGAAGGTTCAGCTATCACAATTTCTTGTGATTGATCGGATTGAGCATTGGACAGTGCATATTCATTTCTGACTGTTTCCTTCACCAGTTCAGAGATTGAGTTTAGCACGAATGTCTCAGAGTCAGAAGACTCATCGCTGACAGTGACTTCAGCTGTTTGCGCAGCATCAGTCTCTAGCTTTGCTGATTTCTCAGCATCATTGCTAGTCTGTTTAGGTGAACTCCCACTGAAATTAGATGTCGGGTTATCTGCTCCTTCAGCAGCGTTCCCTCCGACGTGATCCTGTGTAGAATCATCATCGTTGTTCGTCCTCTTTTCAGCTCCGGACTCGGGTCCATCGTTGCTGTGATATGAAGAATCCTTAGCAGGTTCAGATTCTTGTAATTTCGAAAGCTGTCCAAGCTTTCTAGTGACAAGTTCTGAAAGCGCATCATCAAATTTCAGACCATGAAGATCATCGATCTCAGCAGCCTCAAGTTGTTCCAACTCCCAGTCGTAGAACATGTCTACTCCGCCTTTTTCTTTGACTACATGAATGATTCTAGAGATGTCTGCAAATCGAAGTTCCCTCCAGGTCCAGATTCGTAAAATCTGTTTGAGGAAATCTGGATACTGCTTCAGCTCTGGATATTGTTCCTCTAAGATTGCTTCAGTTCGATATCTGAAGAGCTGTTCCTTAGGTCCTCTAGGGTAGATGGATAGGGAAGGATTGAAAGGTTTAGGAAGTGGAAGAGATTGAATTGATGCTTCGACTGGATCTGGTCGAGCAACATCTGCTGTGATTTCAAGGTTGGTTGGAGAAGAGGGGTTTGAAATTTGCACATAATCTAAAGTAACGTCTGCAACAATTTTCAAGGAATCAGTGGTTGGGTCAACAACAATAGTGTCTGCTGAGGGTAAGCTGATAGGTCCTAGAGTTGGATTTATAGCTGGGATTTCTGGATTAATGGGTACAATGGCGAGGGAATCATCAAATTGCGATGTTTCAGTTGATTTAAGTTTAGATAGATTGAATGGAGAAGAGTATATGGATTTGGATGTGGTTTCAGAGGGTTGAGAGGAGATGGGATTTGGGGCTAGGGGACTAGCAGTAGAAGACTTAAAGGAAATTTTGCGATTTACCTTAAGTTTATTGGTTGTTTTGACTGGAGAGATTTCAACAACATCACAAGTATCCTAAGCTTCAGCAGATGAATCTTCATCAGCTAGAGATTCCTCATCTGACTTCGTGGCTTCTGAGGAGGGTTCAGATGTGGTCGAGGCTGGAGCAGGTTCAACAATTTCCTTCTGCTTTTGTTTCTTTTGAGGGGCCTCTGATTTTGAGGATTCAACACCTTTCTTCCTCTTGGAATCTTCAGGAGTAGTTGCTTTCTCCTTTGTCAGCAACCATTTGGAACTTATGAACTTGGTTCCATTTCCCCATTGCTTCTTGTGAGGAAGCAGGATTGGTAGGATCACACTTAGCTTTGTGACAAAGCTGAGTTTGGAAGCAGGCCAGAAAGAGTCATTGTCTTTCCTCTTTATCTTCTTCGATTCACCAATGAACTTGTTTATGTAGTATCTCCCTCAATTGATTTTTGCTTTGTCGACTATGGCCTTCATTAGAATAATTTTATTCTGAGTGACACCATATAGGGATCCATGTTGACCCATTATTACCTTTGAGACAATATTGAACATATCTCTATACTATTTCTTCAACATAGATTTCTTCAAATGGCTTGGGGTTGTCCGAGCCAGTTTCAAATGATCTTTGAGAATGAACTCCTTCCAAACTTCGTCCATATCACCATAGGCATATTCCTCAGGTTTGTCTATACCTTCATGCTCCAAATCAAACATGTCGTTGAAGGTAATCACAGATAATAGAACCTTGTCATCCTCAATGTGTGAGGAGAGAGAACCATCGGACCTTAAGCGTAGAAAGATGTAGAAATCTGCTACATCTTCTGCATATATCAGCTTAGGACTGGTACCGATCAATTTCTTCAGACCTACATCGATTAGGACTTTTACAGTCCATTCTTGTTGAGGAGTATGTGGTCCTGAGAAATTTACACACCCTTCTGCCACCATTCGCTGTTTCGCCCATACGTCTGGCTGGTAAGTATTAGGTATGATGATTTCAGAAAATTCTCTTCGTGTATCAAGATTGTGGTGCCTGGATGAAGCCATTGTTAGAAAGATAGAGATGTTTGAAAGTTTTAGAGAGATGAGAAAGTAGAATTTTGAAAGCGCAAACTGAATAAAGATTCTAAGTCTTTCTTATATATGATCTGAGAAGTTTAATTAGCGGTCTAGATAAGATCTTATAGACTTAATGAACGATCTGGATGGAGGGGTGTATTCATCCAAATTTGAATCTTAAGGTCTGCCGCTTCATATTCTACAGGGATTTCAAAACTAAAATAAATAGCGTTTACGAAATCAGCTTATAGATTTTTCGGGTCCGCATTTAATGCTCAGCATTCTATTGGTTGGCAAATAAAGCAACTGTCCAATCTACACGAATTTTCAGGGCACGTACTCATAACTGATTTTGTGAGTCTTCTAGGACAAACTTAAGTTATTTTGCCATTTTAGTTCAGACGTGTACTAGTATGCTGAATAGCAATAAATGAAAACTGAACGCATTCAATGAGAACGAATTTCATTTAATTTGTCTTCTAATCATTTGACATGTGTATGTGGACAAGTAAGGAAGAAAAACAGATCAATCTATTTCAGCCGTGCTGAAACAGCAGTCAAGTTTTCTTCTGATTGAGCTTTTGATTTTCTTTTATCAGCTGAATACGTTCCCCGTTCAGCTGTCATGTCCTCTTCTGAAGATTTTTACCACTATTTGGTTTTCAACTGCAGTTTTCCTTTTAGCTGATAACCTTTCTTGCTTGTATTTCATCTGCATTACTTATCTGGGAGGATAAACTGTTAGACTTCAGATGTAATGTTCAGAATGAAATTTTCGAGATTAATAAGTTAAGAGAAATAAGTGAGAAAGCGTAAGAGTGTTCCAAGCTAAGGATATTTAAGAATATCATGGAAATTCCCCTTAAGACTTAGATATCTCTTGTTAAATAACTCTCAGCTGTAACATCTTCTTCATTGAGTTTAACTTACCTGTTTCCTTCATCCACTTGTCATGCATTGGATTGGACCTTGATGAACGAGGTCTCTTGCTGGAGGTCAGCTGAAATTGATATAAGGAAGAAATAGAGGAGCAAGAAGAAAGATAATTTATCCTCCAACTTCGGAGAAGAAGCTTTGCTTAACGCTTCATCTTCTTTCTCCTACAGTTTCCACTTCCACTGTCCCCCAATGTTTGTCTCTATAGCCAGCTGCACCCTTCATCCCCGGAGAGGAGGTTGAAGTAAGCGTGACATGAGACACCGAAGATTCAGTTTGGTTTAACATAAGACACATGAGATTCCAGCCACTGTATGATGATTTTGAAGGATTTTTCTGGCCTTGACCCATGTCTTGGGCTGTTTGGTTGTATGTAGCTCAATGCTTTTCATTCTCACGCCTTTTCCCTTTTTTTTTGATTTTGTTCCTATACAAGGGGATTGTTTATGAGTTATAGATGTGATATTTTGATCGCTTAACACAAGTATTTATACTAGAAGAGGTAAGATTCTTTGTAAGTAAATGTTAAAACCTAAGGTCTTATCCTCTGAAAAAAGTTTTTGAAAAACAGAGACTTTCTTGGAACTCTAAATATTCCTTTTGAACAACGTGTGGTTAAGATGATATACAGAGTTGATCTAAGGGTCCAAATTGATCGTAATCTTGAAAATTAATGTTTGGACTTCAGACCAGCATTAAATTATCATAAATGAATTTCAATTCCGAATCCCATGCATGTTAAACGTATTAAATGTAAACACGTAAATTAAAATAAGCGAGAATCAAGATAAATAATGACAGATAATCAGGTTACTAACAATGTAAGAATTTTAAAGCCTAGTCATGAGATAAACATGTAATGTAAACAAGTATGAGTAATAAATAAATGCAAGTAATCTGAGTGTTCTGAATAAGGAATTTTAAAGAATCATGGATTCCCCCTTGAATTAAGAACGCTCAGTTTCCCTCAGCTATACTAGCTTTCTTCATAGGGAAAAGACTTACCTGGATGATGAGTGTGTCTATTCAACTCATCTGTAAGGATAGTCTACACTTGTTGTCTGGTTGGAGCTGTTCTATGATCAGCTGAGTTAAGGTTGACTTCTCAGCAGCCGGTTTTGAGATATCCAGCTCCAGTAGGCCTAAAGAGAAACATAGTTCTCTAAACCTTGTCTCAGCTAGAGGCTTGGTGAGCATGTCTACTCTTTGAATATCTGTGTGAATCTTTTCCATTCTGATGTCCTTCTTCTCCACGTGATCTCTAATGAAATGATGTCTGACATGAACATGCTTGCATCTTGTGTGGAGAATAGGATTCTGAGTAATGGCTATTGCACTATTGCTATCATAATAGATTGGAACCTCTCTTGTTTTGATGTTATAATCCAACAATTGTTGACTTAACTATAGTAGTTGACTACAACAACTACCAGCAGCCATATACTCCGCTTCAGTAGTGGAGGTAGCAACTGAGGTTTGTTTCTTCGAGAACCAAGATATCAGCTTGTTTCCTAGAAATTGACATGTGCCAGAAGTAGATTTCCTATCTATTCTACACCCTGCGAAGTCAGAGTCTGAATAACCACTCAGTTCTAAACCTTCTACGGATGGATACCACAAGCCCATATTTAATGTACCCTTCAGATACCTTAGGATTCTCTTTGCTGCATCTAGATGACTAACCTTTGGGTTGGATTGAAATCTATCACATACACCTACAACAAATGTAATATCTAGTCTGCTGGCTATCAAATACAGGAGAGATCCTATGAGGGCTCTGTATTTTGTTTGATCTACGGATTTTCCATCCTCATCTGGATCCATCTTGAACGAAGTCATCATTGGAATCTTGCATACTTTGCTTGTCTGAGCACCAAACTTGGCAATCAGATTTCTTGTATACTTGGCTTGAGTGATGAATATCCCATCTGAACTTTGTTTCACTTGAAGGCCTAAGAAGTAGTTCATTTCACCCATCATGGACATCTCAAATTTGCCTTGCATCAACTTTGAGAACTTGTCGCATAACTCTTGATTTGGTGAACTAAAAATAATATCATCTACATAAATCTGAACCAATAAGATATCATTTCCTTCTTGGATTCTGAACAAGGTTATGTCTATTATTCTTTTTGTGAATCCATTATCAACCAATAATTGAGATAGTGTAGCATACCAAGCTCTGGGAGCTTGCTTTAGTCCATATAAAGCTTTCTTAAGTCGATACACTTGATCACTTTCCTCGAAGTTGGGGGACTGTTCGACATATACTTCTTCTACAAGTACTCCGTTTAAGAATGCACTTTTAACATCCATTTGATACACTTTGAATTTCATTCGAGAAGCATATGCCAGAAATAGTCTTATAGACTCAAGACGGGCTACAGGTGCAAAGGTTTCATCATAATCGATTCCTTCTGATTGTGAGTATCCCTTTGCAACAAGTCTAGCCTTGTTCCTTGTTATAACACCATTTTCATCTGTCTTGTTCTTGAATACCCATTTCGTTCCGATCACACTTTGATGTCTAGGACGATCCACAAGTTCCCAAACATCATTTCTTGTGAACTGATTGAGCTCTTCTTGCATGGCTGTAATCCAATTGCTATCTTCAAAAGCTTCATCAATTGTTGAGGGTTCCTTCAAAGAAAGAAAACAACAATGACAGAATAGTGTCTCAACAATATGAACTGAGGGGTTAACATTTGCCTTTTGCCTTCTAGTTTGGACACTGGAGCTTGAATCTCCAATAATTAGATCAGTTGAATGATCTCTTGTCCAAATGAATTTTGGATAAGTGCCATCAGGTGAATTAAGATCCCCTTCTGATGTTGTGTCACTAGGATTTTGACATTGATGTGTCTCAGCTGGTTTAGTAGTTTGAGTATCATCTGTCGGTTCAACTTTAGTTGTCTCTACAGGTTCAGCTGTGTTAACAGCTTCTTCTGTATTAACAGTTTCAGTTGTTCCCCCTACTTGAGTAGGTTCAGCATCTGCTCTGGGAGCTTCATTTACTATATTTGTCTAGGATCTTGTAGTGGGCCTCCTTGGTTTGAATTGATCTTCATCACTATCGTCGTCCTCTAAGAAGGGAATAGTGACCTTGACAAATCCTTTGTCTGCTGATCCCTTCTTTTTCAAATTTAGACTTTGAAACTTTTGAGTTAGGAGATCCACTTTATCAGCTGTTCTATCAGAAGTAGTTTCATCAAATACAACATGGGGTGTTTCTTCCACAATAATGGTCCTCTTATTAAAGACTCTAAATGTTTTACTTACTTGGGAATATCCTAAGAATATCCCTTCGCCTGTTTTAGCATCAAAGGCCTTTAGTTGGGTCTTCCCATTGTTATGGATGAAACACTTGCAACCAAAGATATGAAAATAAGATACTCTAGGTTATCTTTCATTCCAAATCTCATAGGGAGTCTTACCATGTCTTTTATAGATGAGACATCTGAAATGAGTGTGACAAGCTGTGTTGATAGCTTCTGCCCACCTTAGGTATGTCAAATTCAGCTAGCATTGTTCGAGCAACTTCTTTGAGAGTTCTGTTTTTCCTCTCAGCCACTCCATTTTGTTGTGGTGTATGAGCTGAACTTGTTTCATGTTGAATGCCATTGTTAGTGCAATAAGTGGTAATAGAAGAGTTGAGAAATTCACCACCTTTATCGCTTCTGATCTTGATGATCGTTGATCCTTTTTGGTTTTTAATCTTCTTCATTAGCTCTGGAAGTTTGGTCCTTGTCTCACTCTTTTCGAATAGAAAAGTAACTCATGTGTACTTGGAGAAGTCATCTACCACCACAAGAGTATACTTTCTGCCGCTAAGAGTGGCAGGTGAGATAGGTCCAAACAGGTCCATGTGAAGAAGCTCAAGAACTCTGCTGGTGGATGATACAGTCTTGCTTTTCATTGGCACTTTCGTCTGTTTGCCCTTCTGACATGCATAACACACCTGTAGATCTTTACTGAAGACTTCGTTAGGTAGGCCAATCACTAGTGAATTTCTTGATATGTTGTTCAGAGTTTTAAAGTTCAGATGACCTAGCCTTTTATGCCACAACCAACTTACTTCTTTAGAACTCTTTGCGACTAAACAAGTATCACTAGGACATCTTTTCCAATTAGCAACATAAATGGTTCCTATTCTGTTTCCAGAGAGTAGTACGTTTTTACTAATTCTGTCTACTACTTTACAATTAGTAGAAGAAAATTCAACACTATACCCTCTATCACAGAATTGAGAAACAGAAAGTAAATTGTGCATTACTCCGTCAACATAAGATACATCTTTTACCGATATGTCGCTATTGACTAAGGTTCCAATTCCTCTTGTTTTAGCCACATAATTATCACCAAAGACTACTCGTGGACCTTTCTTATCTCTGAGGTCTGAAAGGAGGTGCTTGGATCATGTCATGTAACGTGAAGCGCCTGAATCTATATACTAGATTTCAGCTTTTGATCCTCCTTTATTCTTTAGATCCACACGACCCTGCAACCAAATTATTGCTTAGTTACCCATTTTTTTTTGGGTCCTTGGGTGTTAGTACTACCCCTAGGAACCCAAATGTACATTGCTCTTCTGTAGAGCTTAGAGCATGTTAACTTGTTCCCTCGGGCATCACAATACCAAACCTTCTTAACTTTTTCAGAAGACTTGTGTTTTTTTATCCGTTTAGTAGTTGTCTTCTGATTCTCATTCAGATTAGATGTATTGGTTTTTAGTGATGGAAGCCAAACTCCATGTTTTGTTGATTATATTATATGATTTGGGAGGTGGATAATCAACAAACACTCTATCAACCTTTTGTTTCTGCTTAGTTATTTTCAGCTGGGACTTCTGAACAGAGGGTCCATGCTGTTTACAACTAAGTTGTTGTTCTAACACAATCTTCAGTAGTTGACTATAAGTCTTCTGCCTTAGACTGCAAAGCTGTTCCTTAGAATCCTTTGGTCGACCACCATGTCTGGTGATGAAGAAATTCATCTTAGGATCAGCAACAACTGGAAACAGAGGTTTTGGATTTTGAATAACTTTAGATCCCTTAGTTTCTTGTGTTACATCAATCACTTCAGTACAGGATTTGCAATCTTCTGTACTATTAGCCGGAGAAGATTCTTCTTCAGGAATCGGCTCAGGTTTGTCTACTACTTTACTAGTGACTTTACCTTCATAACCTATTCCTGATTTTACCTTTAGACTTCGGTTTACACAAATGCATTGATCAAGAACACTCTTGGCTCTGTTGATCTTGACAACCTTCAAGACTATCGGGTTCTTCTCTTTTATAAGCTCTCGGTGGTTACTAATAAGTTCCTCATGCGTTTTTCTGAGTTTTGAAAGTTCTTTTACTTCCTCACCATGAGTCAAACATTGTTTCGTATAAACTTGACTCAGAAAGGAATGTTTCTCCTTGAATTAAGACAGTTCTTTAGATAGCCTTCCATTAAGAGTCCTGAGTTTAAGAAACTCGTCTGACTTATGCTCTTTTAGCTGAACAATTTCAGTTCTCAGACGCATAGTCTCATATTCAGCTTCCACATAAGCTACTGTAGCCAAACTAAGATCAATCTTCAATTGTTCACAAGTGAGCTGAAGCTGATCTTTAGAGTCGGCATCAGATGAGTTTGACTCATCTGTTTATGAAAAAGATGAATGTATTGACATAGTTTTAGAGTGTACCTCCTTTTGTTCTCTTGCCATTAAGCAATGATCATCTTTGCGTTGATCCTCATCCTCAGATTCGAAACCAGACTCGTCTGAAGAAGAAGGTAGATCATCGTCTGAACTACTACTCTCTTCATCAGCCATCATGGCTTTTCTTCTGGATGAGTATCTTCTTTCTCTTCTAGCTCGAAGTAGTTCACGCTCCTTCTGACTTAGATCAGGACAATCAACACTAAAATGTCCTTATTTTTGGCAAGTGTAGCATAAATCTTTTCCTTCCTTGGAGCTTCGTGCTGGTGAGCTATCTCTTTTACTCCGAATAGGGCTAACATCTCTTCTACTGTTCCCTCTTCGATCTGTAGACTTTGCTCGTTTAGAAGAACTCGATTCTTCTCTTCTTCATTCAGGAGTCCTTTCAGATCGATCTTTGGACTTATATGAGGATGATGAGTTTCCTGCATGGTTAGATCTTCTGTTTTTGTAATCTGTATAGAAGCGTTTATATTTACCATGTTCAGATTGGAGATTATCGAATCTTTTCATCATCAATGCCATTTGCTCCTGTAAGCTAAGATCTGATGGAATATGTTCATTCTCTTCTCTCACTTTGGGTTCTTTTCCTGAACGGTTAGAGCCCTTGGCGGCAGCTGAAGCTTTAAATGCAACAACTTTAATAGAAGAGGTTGAAACCTGTTCGTCACCTATTTCTTGTGCTCTTTCAATATCATATTCGTGAGCTTTAAGAGTTTGAAATAATGTTTGTACAGACCAATGTTTGAAGTCTTTGTCACTTTTAATGATCCATACTTTGGTTAGCCATATCTTAGGTAAAACATATAATACTTTAGCATTTACCTCACTTTTCAGATAGGTCTTACCCAAGTCTGTGATCTCATTGAGTATCCTGGTAAACCTATTGTCCATTTGGTTAATAGTTTCACCAAGCTGCATATTGAAGTTATAAAACTCATGTACTGCTGTAATGAGCTTATTTTCTTTAATCTGTTGTGTGCCTTCACACAAAATAGCTAATGTATCCCACATTTCTTTAGCAGTTTTAAGACGAATAATTTTACCAGCATACTCATTTGACACAGTAGTCAAAATCATATTCTTAGTTGTTCTGTTGAGGTTGTGTTGCTTTGCTTCGTCTGGAGTGAAATCATCTCTGTTTTTGGGTACGAGTTGACCAACTGGAATTTCAGGATTTCCATCAGCTATGATAACAAACAACCTTTACAATGGTAAAAACCAATAAGTGAAGTATGTGTATAACCAACTGGTTCTAAGCTCTAAAGATGTGATTCTTTAAACTAGCTTAGGATCGGAAACTTAGAGCACTAAAAATAGAAATCTTTGCAGGCTCTAAAGAACTCGATACTTGAATGTTTTTCTCAAACTTGCTGTTTCTTGATGCATATGCAGTGAGAGTGAGTTCTTGCGTGGGGAGTTTCCGGTCCCTTGTTCCAAAGAACAAGTGTTGTATTTATAGAGAGATTTGTGCTTAGAAACTAGCCGTTGGTGAGAACTAGCCGTTGCAACAAATCTTTCCAAGTATGGTCGCCATCTTCATAGGAATGGTGTTTGCAGATTTTCTGGTACGACATTACCTTAGAAAGGTAAAGTGCATTAAATGCTCTGTACTTTTTCTACAGATCTCTTGTACGACCTACTGGGCTGTCAACTTCATAGCTTCGTGTTGATGTTTCATTGGTCCACATTAGCTTGATAGTTGAGAGTAATATTGTCTTCTGTTAGAATAATTCAGATGTTAGTCTGACATTCTCTTTGTCTTCTGTTTTACTTGCCTTTGTCATCTGACTTAGTTATTCATAAATGAACTAACACTTGTGAAGGTGTTTTGTTCATAAATGCTAAATGCTTCTTCGTCTTGAATGCTCTTTAAGGCTTGTTCTGACAAGATATAGATGAGTTCATATCTGCTATGTTGTCTTCTGAACTTCATTTGCAGATTATCATATAGAAGACCTAATCTATAAGGTATACACCAACCTTTATATTTGAGTCTACTAATGAACTCTTGGTGTCTTCTAGTCTTCTGTCTTCTTCTTAATATTCTTCAGTGGAGTGTACAGATGAGTATTCAGCTGACCATTGCACTGCTGACTCTTAGACTAGAATTTACAAATACTTTCAATACTTCTAAGCTTCGTAATATAGCTTAGGAATCTTACTTCTAGTTAAGACTAGACAATCTAACATGTACTCTACTGATCTGATTTTTGGCCATCAAAACTAAAGTTAATAATTACATTCAAATTAGGGGCTTGGATGAATATCCCAACACATACACGAAACCCACCTTCTACCATAAACCCCTAGAAGTTAAGTTGAGTGTTAGTCACCGTAATGAGTACAAGTGCTCATAAACACTTGTGGAGACCGTAGTAGTTTGAAACTGCTCAGAGTTCAAAGTCCTCCACTTGGGACTATAAAGGACAAGACGTGTTACTCTTGGCACGGTAAACATTACAAGACCCTTTATGTGATTAAGGGATTAACATCACGATTGGGATCGTGAGAGTGGATATAGGTTTGGAGGTCGAACCACTATAAATTATGGTGTCTTATTTACATGCTTTATTATTAATTGTAATCATCATACATGCATATTTACATTTGCATAAGCTTTAAAGAGAAAATGTTTTGTATCAACTGATACACTATCAGTTGATACTGCACATTATACTTTGCTATTCGAACTGACATGACCAGTTGACACCAAGTCAACTGATACCCCAAAATGTGTTTATGCATGAAGTAAAATTCTGTAATAAGTATAGACGAGTATAAATCTTAATGGGCACACTACAATTCCGCACTTAACTTTGATAGATAGCAAATCAGTAGACTAACTAGTCCTAGGCCTCTAGTGAAATCAGCAAACTAGTTATCTTGAAGAGTTAGTTTATTTTCCACACCATCAACAGACATTTAGTCAGCTGATCATACACGACTCGTCTGAATTTTCAGGGACCAACACAGATGAGATGAAGCAGAATAAATTGGCACGCTACCTAATGAATACATTGGCAAAGTCATCAAGTGCAAAAGTGCCAAAGATATGTGGGATGCTCTAACCACTCTGTGTGAAGGGATATAACAAATTAAGGAGAATAAGCTCACAACTGTAGTCCAAAAGTTCAAAACATTTAAGATGCAACAGGGTGAGAATATCTATCAATTGGATACAAGATTTACAAAAATCATCAATGAGATTGAATCACTTGGCAAGAAGTACACCAACAGAGAGATCAACTTAAATGTACTTAAAACATTGACACTTCAATGGCGCATGAAGAGCATAGTTATAAAAGATACCAAAGATCTCAATGAATGGAGTGTTCAAATGCTTTTCCAACACAAGAGAAAAGCCTATGAGTTTGAAATAGAAGGAGAAGATCCTCTAGAAAGTGATGAACATGACCACGTTATACCCTATACCAAAGGTGTTGCCTTCAAATCAGCTGGTAAGGCAACAAGTTCAAGTAAGGACCCACAAGGATTTGAATTGAGTCTCAAAGAGAAAATGTCACTAATGATGAAAATATTTGAAAAGCTAAATGGAAGATATGACAAATACAAGAAGTTCTACAAGAACTATCGTGATAGAGGTAACCACGAAGGACCATCATCAAAGTCATCAAGAAGAGATGATAGTGACACTACCCCAGAAAAGAAGAAGTATGAATCTAAGGAATCATACAGACGAGATAGGGACTCATCTGATCCAGAAGAGAAAGAAGAAGAGATGATTCAATACTAAGAAAAACCTCAAGCCAAAATGATGGAACATGATATAACTGCGAAAAGTCAGGTCACTATATCTATGAATGTCCAGAGCTAAGAACGAAGGACAAAGAAGAAAGAAAAGCCCGAAGAGATAAAAAATATGAAAACAGAAGATCAATGATGGTGGATGAAGATTCAGATCTAGATTCAGACGAGCTACCATCTTCCTCATCCTCATCTGGATTTCTTTCAGACAATGATGTGACCATTGATGACCTAACATACATGGCCAAGGAGGAAGAAGAGGTAACACCATCAAACACTTTCCTATCTTTTTCATCACACACGGATGAGTGTACCTCATCTAGTAGCGAAGTAGAGTGCAACTTCAACTTACTTGTGAGCAATTGAAGGATGACCTCGAACTTGCTACGAAAGCTTTTTCAGAAATTGAAGAGGAGAACGTGGCCCTAAAAAGTGAAATAATAAGGTTAAAAGAGCTCAAGTCTAAAGCTGACCCAGATCTTGTAGTCATGAATGAACGCTTGACTGAAGAGCTTAAACAACTTAAGGAAAAGTATGCATTTACTAACAACTTGTATCAAGGAATGCTAAAGACTCAATCACTTAAAACCATAGAGTTTCGCACATTAGAAGCTAAGTTTGATGAACTCTTTCAAAGACACAAGCTCTTAGAATATGAGAAGATTAGTTTAGACCTAAAAATAGCAGACATGAACAAAGATGCCGTAACTATTTCAACCTTGTCTGAATATTATAGACCACCTACTGATAAGATGGGTCTTGGTTTGGAAGAACCTAATCCATCACATTCTTCTCTAGCTAAAGATAATGAATGTGCAAGTTCAAGAAATCTTGTGTATGAGAAAGGTAAATGTCCATATAAACCTAAACCTTCTGTGAATGAAAAGACATTTGTACTAGTACAACCTAAGATTAACTTGCTCATTGCCAGAAATGGTGGTAGACCAGTTAATGCTAATTTTGTACAGCCAAGGTAAAATCAGCAAAGTTCTACTCAGTTGTATAAGCCCAGCCAGATACAAAAGAGTTACAAGCAGTTGAGACCAACCTATCTAAAAGAATCTCAGTTGTATGCAACTCAGCCAAGGAAGAATGCAAAATCTTTCAAAAGTAAATCCATTCTCTATGCACAACCAATGTCTTATGATATTGTTAGGAAGGATAAACCTCATTTACAGACTCAATCACTTACAACTAATGCACCCAAGTTGTATGTAACTAACCAAAAGACAGACTTTAAAATGAACATGACTCACAAGTCATCTGGTAGTTACTTAGCTGACACCAACACCACCTCAACTCGCACTAAGGCAAAAGTTGAGAAGATTTGGTACTGTGATGCCCAAGGGAGAAAACTTAAACGATCACAATTGTTTAGAAGAGCAATGTATAAGGGTGTTCCCAAGGGGTACAACTAACACCCAAGGACCCAAAACTAAATGGGTACCTAAGCAATAATCTATTTGCAGGGTCGCGTGGATCTGTACAGACGAAGAGGTTCACTAGGAGAAACATGGTACATTGATAGTGGATGTACCAAACACTTGACCGGAACAAAAGAACTCCTCCTAAACAATAAAGAACAAGAAGGTCCACGAGTTGTATTTGGTGATGATGCACTTTGTTGGGATATTCACCCACCCGTAAGGGTATTGATGTAATTTATGTAATAAGTTTTGATGGCCAAAACACTTAATAATTATTTAGTATTTATGTTATCCGATAGGATAAGCTGAGTTGTATAGAACCACTTATAATTCTTAGTCTAGTCATTGTGATATCATCTGAGATCACATCTTGGATTGACACACACTTACAAAAGATTTGAAGAGTAGAAGACTAAGAAGACCTTGAAGATAGAAGAAGACCATGTTTGAAGAAACTAGATATGGCAAAATGACCTGCCCCGAGAGATTTGGACTTGCCCTGCCCCCATTCTGAGAATGGGGCAAGTTAACCCCGCCCCGCGTGCAGAGCAGGGCAGGCATGGGTTTACATATTTATTGCTCTGCTCTGCCCCGCTCTGTCCTTAATTTATTTTTTTGGAAAAAAATCATGTTTTTTTTTATTATTATTTCTGGTGGTGCGGCGGTGGAGAACGGAGATGCAGTGGCGGTCCGAGGTGTGGCGACTGCACCTTCAATTAGGATTGAAAAGTGGAGGAAAGTTGTATTTATCAGGGTCATTTTTAGTATAAGAGTAGTTTATGTATTTTACATGATTATTAAATTAATAAATATGGAGAAGAAGTATACTTAACAAAGCTGGAGGGGTATATAGACAAACCCTTCAACTTTTATTCTTCAAATGGGCTACTGATCGATCATGGGCCTCAATTTGACAGATGGGCTGAATTCTTCAATATGGGTCACTACAAATAATATAGAAATCTAGAAATTTGGGCTTTGATTTTTTTTAGCCCAATTATTTTCTCCTCTTCTTCTGAATATATTTCTTTGATTGACTTCACAGTATATTAGATATGTGTTTTGTATTCAAAATTCTCAAATTTTCTACAAAAATAATACTCCCTTCCTCCAATTTTATTATGTCAACTTCTCCGGGCACCAGATTTAATGAATATTGATTAGTTTATGTATAAAGTAGATAAGTTGGGGGTATGATGGAAGATTGTGGGGTCCATTTATAAATAAAGTGATTGTTTATGAATAAAGTCAATGACAATTTGAATAAATAAGTGATGGTTCAAAGGTAAATATAAAATAATGTGAATATAATGAAATCCTATAAAATTCAAGCACTAATCATCAATATGTAGTAAAACCGTTTCAAGTGATGAAGAAGATTGAAAAGGTTGCCTACATGACTTTGGCATTACCTCCTACAACTACAATCCACCATTCATTTCATGTGTCACTACTCAAAAAAAAAAGTTGGAGACTTGATAAAGGTTCATTCCAAATTATCTGAATTTGATGATGGCGGTCTTGTGATTTTGCTACCAGTGTCTTCATCAAGGATGGTTAAGCGAGGCAACACCATGTTTGGGCCCGTTAGTTGCCAAGTGTTTGACTTTTTATTTATTAAATGACATATTTCTGAATCCTATAAATTCCTCTCTATTTCCCCATTTCTTTAACTACAGTAGAAATATTAATAAGTGGAAGTCCAATAATTTTTTGTACGGTTATTTACTTTTTTCACTATGAGCGGGCTTTTATCTTGTGGTTTACCGACTGACTGACTACAGTATATGATTAGTCTTGATTAAATTAAGGGCTGTAATAAATACTCTCTCCATATCTGTTTTTTTTTATTTGTTGGAACGAAATTAAAAAAAAAAAGTGTATTAGTTAAAGTGTTAGAAGAAATTTTGTAAATCTTTTTATATAAAGTTAACATAGTTTGATTGGAGTGTATGATGGGCCCAATAAATATGGGAGTAAATAAGTGTATATCGTGAAAATGAGTATGCAAATTTTTCAGGGACGGGGAGAGAGTAATAAATAATGGGTGAGTCTCTTGTGCTCTCAAGTACACGATGTACTTGAGTTGACCTTGACTGTCAGTTGGCCTCGGTCAACGGCCAAAAAAATTTTAAATTTTTTTTCCAATTTTTTTTTCAATTTTTTTTTATACAGAAAATTTACATTTTTTTTCAATAATATTTTCAGTTTTATTAACATACATTTTTCATTAATAAAACATAAACTTTTTGTGATAATAAGTATGTGATCACTATTAATGAGGTGATAGGAATTAATCACTATTTATAAGTATTTACAAGGAGATAAACATGGTAAATATAACAAACCATATCAAAGAGATATATACAAAGATATGGTCAAAATAAAAAAGATATTATTCCTATATTTACAGTATTCCCTATTACCCCCCGTCAAACAATGCTGAGGATGATGACGAACGCAGAGCTTGGATCGTAAAAATTCAAAGTTCGGCCGAGGAAGACTCTTAGTAAAGACATCGGAAAGCTGAAGATTGGACGGGACGAACTGGGTGAGGAGGCGACCAGAGGAGACCAACTCACGAATAAAATGGGAGTCAATGTCGATGTGCTTTGCTCGCTTATGGGCGAACGGATTTTGACTCCAAAATAAGGCACTTTTGTTGTCGCATAGGAGAGTTAGGGCGGACACGGGTAGTTGGCCAAGCTCCCGAAGAAGGTTGTTGACCCAAACGACCTCCTGAGCAGTGTTAGCAAGCGCACGATACTCGAACTCACAGCTCGAGCGAGCAACAGTGGGTTGTTTCTTTGCACTCCAAGAAACCAGGTTGCCGCCGAGAAAGATGGAATAACCGTACGTTGAACGCCGAGTGTCGGTGCATCGAGCCTAGTCTGCATCAGAGTAGGCGACCAACGAGTAGTCACTATGCCGACCAAAAGTAAGGCCAAAGTTAATCGTGCCTTTAACATACCGTAAAATCCGTTTTACAGCGAGGAAGTGATCATCAGTTGGCGACTGAAGGAACTGACTAACATGATTGACAACATAAGACAGATCCGGTCGAGTGATAGTCAGATACTGAAGGGCACCAACAAGCGAACGATAAAGAGTGTGGTCGACGAAGGGTGTCCCAGAGCAAACAAGAGATTCCCCCGCGACAAGGGGAGTGGAAACAAGCTTGGAGTCAAGTAGCTCGGCACGGACGAGGATGTCATGAGCGTACTTTGCCTGACTGAGAAAAAGTCCACCAGGAGTGTGCGAGACCTCAAGGCCGAGGAAGTAGCTGAGGCGACCAAGATCCTTGATCGCAAATTCTTTGTCGACGCGACGAATGAAACGTCGAATGACATTATGGTAACTCCCTGTCACAATAATATCACCGACATAAAGTAAGAGGTACAAGGTAATTGTACCACGCCGGAAGTAGAAGAGAGAGGGATCTGCTCGACTACAAAGAAAACCCAAGGTCTTAAGGAAGCTACTAAAGCGAATAAACCAGACGAGTGGAGCTTGTCGAAGACCATACAGAGCTTTCTTGAGGCGACAAACATAGTCTGGGAAGCGAAGATCAACAAAGACAGGGGGCTGAGCCATGTAAACGGTGTTTGTCAACTTCCCATGAAGAAAGGCGTTATTCACATCAATTTGATGCATGTGCCACTGATTCCGAACAGCCAGACACAGGATGATGCGAATAGTTGCAGCCTTGACAACCGGACTGAATGTATGTGAGAAGTCAAGGCCAGGTACCTGAGAGAAGCCCTGGGCGACCAGACGAGCTTTGTAGCGATCAACAGTACCGTCAACAAGATACTTGGTGCAAAAAACACATTTCGAACCAACAATATTTGTAGAAGGTGGGCGAGGAACCAATTCCCAAGTTTGGTTAGCATGCAGAGCATCAAGCTCAGATTGCATGGCAGCCAACCAATGTCGATGCTTAAGGGCGGATTTGAAACCCTTAGGCTCGACAGAGGTGGAGAGGGCGGACAGGAGTCAGGTGGTCGTAATGTCGGCAATGTGCCGAGTCTTGAAAATCCCATACTTGGCCCGAGTGATCATCGGGTGAGTCGAGGCAAGTGTAGGGCGAGCAGTAGGTGGTTGGGCAACTGGACGAGTAACAAGTGGTTGGGTAGCAGGGCGAGAAGGTGGGGGCTGATCAGTTAGACGAGCAGCAGGCACTTGAGCTGGCCGAGCAGGAGGCAAGACCGGTTCTGGAGGATCCGGACAAAGGACACAAGGAAGCTTGGGAGCAGCAGCCGATGGTTCCAAAAAAGAGCTGATCTCAAGGGAATCAATAGGCGAGGAAGGAGCAGGCTTGGCCGAGAATGGGAACACAGACTCATCAAACTGAGCATGGCGAGAAGTGTAGAAGCGGGAAGCGATCGGATCATAACACCGAAACCCTTTGTGAGAGGAACTGTAACCCATAAAAACACACGGAGCACTACGAGGAGCAAGCTTGTGGAGAGCATAATCCCGAAGATATGGAAATACGCGACAACCAAATTTTCTGAAGTTTGCAAAGTTTGGAGCAGTGCCGAATAGATGCTGAAAGGGCGACCTATCCCCAAGAACTGGGGTGGGCAAACGGTTAATAATGTAGACAACAGTGGAGAAAGCATCAACCTAGAAGTGATCAGGTATGCTCGCCTGAAATAACAACGAGAGCCCAGTTTCAGTGACATGACGATGCTTGCGCTTAGCCCGACCATTCTGTTGAGGAGTGTAAAGACAAAAGATTCGATGATGAATGCCATGATCGGTGAGGAAACTACGAACGCGACCATTAACAAATTCTGTACCACCATCACTCTGGAAGGCCTTAATATTGGTAGAAAACTGATTGCAAACAAAGGTGTGAAACTGCACGAACACATAAAAGAAGTCAGACTTGGCATGCAACGGGTAGAGCCAGGTGAATCTGGAGAAATTATCCACGAAAATGACATAGTACTGAAAACCATCATTAGAAGCAACAGGGGCAGGTCCCCAAAGATCACAATGAACTAAATCCAAAACACGAGATGCTCGCTTCTCATTTAATGCAAAAGATAAATGTTTACTCTTAGCCAATTGACACAGAGGACATAAGCCCGGTTTGGGCAAAACAGAAGTAAGGGACAACAAGCCCAATTTATTCAACAAATTAACTATAGAAATAGGAACATGGCCTAATCTACGATGCCAACACTCAAAGGAAGCCTTCAGTGACGAGCTCCGTAAAGCAGCGACCAAGGCTGGAGTGCCCTGCTCCAGGGCATAGAGTCCTCGACTATGCCGACCCCTCGCCAAGGGTTGCTTGGTCGCCCGATTTTGGATGACAAATGAGTCATTAGTAAACAAAACATCAATAGGAAAGTCCGAAGTAAGCTTACTAATGGATAACAATTTCTTAGTGAGATGTGGTACGACGAGCACATCTAACAAACAAACATCCTTATTAATCGAACACGACCCAACATGAGTGATCGGAATAGTAGAGCCATTAGCAACAATAACATTGTCGTTACCAGAATACGGGTGAGGATTTTCCAGGTCAGCCGAGTGAGAAGTCATGTGAGCGGAGGCACCACTATCGAGGAACCAAACTGAAGCAGGAGGATGCGAGACATGACACTGAGAGTCAAGGGCATGAGCAAGATTGGGCGCAGAAGGGGCAGGGCGAGCATAACGGTCTGGACATCGATTCGCATAATGACCCTGTTGGCGGCAAATCTGGCAAGTAGGAGGGTGGCGAGCAGGGGCTGAGCCACTAGCCGAGGATCCAGTGGTCACCTTGTGACCAGAACTCCGAGGAGAGAAGTTACGGGATTTGGTGCTAGGGCGAGTAGGCTTACCCGAGCGAGCAGAGGCAGAGAAAGCTGGAACGGGCGAGGACGAGGAGTCCATCGAGTGAGTAAACTGCTCATAGTTTAAGGCCTGATGGATCATATCCCGAAAGGCAGGCATGGGCGTCATAGCCATGCGAGTGTCAGAGAAACCAGCGAACTGGGGGCCGAGACCGATAAGAAACCAATGGCACTTGTCGTTATCATCAACAGGCTTACCGATGGAGGCGAGTTGATCGCAGGGAGCACGAAACTTCTTGCTGAAGTTGTCGACGGAGGTGGATCCACGACGAAGGGAGAGGAGCTGATTCCGCAGTTGAGTGATGCGGGAGACCGAGGTGTGACTGTAGGCTGTCTCGAGTGCGACCCAGATGGAGCGCAACGTGTCACAGTCGATGACCTCAGCCATGGCTTCTTCAGACAAGGAGGAAAGAAGTAGACTAAGGATCTTTTGATCCTTCTCAAACCAAGCGGTGTAGGCTGGGCTTTGAGCCGATTCACCAGATGTGGTGATCGACTTCGCCGGAGCAGGTGTCGTGCCATGAACGTAAGAGATGAGATCATGGCTTGATAGAACCGAGACTACCTGATTTCGCTAGAGCAGGTAGTTGGAGGATGACAACTTGATTGTCAAGAGATGAACCAAAACCTTAAGAGGGATGGTGGGGGGAGTGGGAGCCGCCGCCGCCATGAGGAGGGAAGGGAAGAATTTTAGCGTGAGCCTTTAGAGAGAAAATTAGGGTTTCGAGGAGTTAGACTGGTACTATGTGAGAATAGGTATGTGATCACCGTTAATGGGGTGATATGAATGAATCACTATTTATAAGTATTTACAAGGAGATAAACATGGTAAATATAACAAACCATATCAAAGAGATACATACAAAGATATGGTCAAAATAAAAAAGATATTATTCCTATATTTACATTATTCCCTATTACCCCCCGCCAAACAATGCTGAGGATGAGGACGAACGCAGAGCTTGGATCGTAAAAATTCAAAGTTCGGCCGAGGAAGACTCTTAGTAAAGACATCGGAAAGCTGAAGATTGGACGGGACGATATGGGTGAGGAGGCGACCAGAAATTGAAGAGGAGAACGTGGCCCTAAAAAGTGAAATAATAAGGTTAAAAGAGCTCAAGTTTAAAGCTGACCCAGATCTTGTAGTCATGAATGAACGCTTGACTGAAGAGCTTAAACAACTTAAGGAAAAGTATGCATTTACTAACAACTTGTATCAAGGAATGCTAAAGACTCAATCACTTAAAACCATAGAGTTTCGCACATTAGAAGCTAAGTTTGATGAACTCTTTCGAAGACACAAGCTCTTAGAATATGAGAAGATTAGTTTAGACCTAAAAATAGCAGACATGAACAAAGATGCCGTAACTATTTCAACCTTGTCTGAATATTATAGACCACCTACTGATAAGATGGGTCTTGGTTTGGAAGAACCTAATCCATCACATTCTTCTCTAGCTAAAGATAATGAATGTGCAAGTTCAAGAAATCTTGTGTATGAGAAAGGTAAATGTCCATATAAACCTAAACCTTCTGTGAATGAAAAGACATTTGTACTAGTACAACCTAAGATTAACTTGCTCATTGCCAGAAATGGTGGTAGACCAGTTAATGCTAATTTTGTACAGACAAGGTAAAATCAGCAAAGTTCTACTCAGTTGTATAAGCCCAGCCAGATACAAAAGAGTTACAAGCAGTTGAGACCAACCTATCTAAAAGAATCTCAGTTGTATGCAACTCAGCCAAGGAATAATGCAAAATCTTTCAAAAGTAAATCCATTCTCTATGCACCACCAATGTCTTATGATATTGTTAGGAAGGATAAACCTCATTTACAGACTCAATCACTTACAACTAATGCACCCAAGTTGTATGTAACTAACCAAAAGACAGACTTTAAAATGAACATGACTCACAAGTCATCTGGTAGTTACTTAGCTGACACCAACACCACCTCAACTCGCACTAAGGCAAAAGTTGAGAAGATTTGGTACTGTGATGCCCAAGGGAGAAAACTTAAACGATCACAATTGTTTAGAAGAGAAATGTATAAGGGTGTTCCCAAGGGGTACAACTAACACCCAAGGACCCAAAACTAAATGGGTACCTAAGCAATAATCTATTTGCAGGGTCGCGTGGATCTGTACAGACGAAGAGGTTCACTAGGAGAAACATGGTACATTGATAGTGGATGTACCAAACACTTGACCGGAACAAAAGAACTCCTCCTAAACAATAAAGAACAAGAAGGTCCACGAGTTGTATTTGGTGATGATGCACTTTGTTGGGATATTCACCCACCCGTAAGGGTATTGATGTAATTTATGTAATAAGTTTTGATGGCCAAAACACTTAATAATTATTTAGTATTTATGTTATCCGATAGGATAAGCTGAGTTGTATAGAACCACTTATAATTCTTAGTCTAGTCATTGTGATATCATCTGAGATCACATCTTAGATTGACACACACTTACTCAAGATTTGAAGAGTAGAAGACTAAGAAGACCTTGAAGATAGAAGAAGACCATGTTTGAAGAAACTAGAGATGGCAAAATGACCTGCCCCGAGAGATTTGGACTTGCCCTGCCCTGCCCCCATTCTGAGAATGGGGCAAGTCAACCCCGCCCCGCGTGCAGAGCAGGGCAGGCATGGGTTTACATATTTATTGCTCTGCTCTGCCCCGCTCTGTCCTTAATTTATATATATATATATATAATTTAATTAAGTAAACTAACCCTAACTTATACCAATATTTATTTTAGTTTAGTTTAATGATGAATATTAATGTTTAGTTTATATCATTTTAAATATTTTATATAATTTATATACATATAAAATGAGACTTGGGGCGGGGCAGGGCGGGGCGAGACTCAAAATGCTGCCCCATATGAAGCATGAGGCAGGGCGGGGCAGGGCAGGGCATAAAATGCTGCCCCGTAGCAGATCATGGGGCAGGGTAGGGCGGATACGTATATGCGCAGGGCAGATTTGGATATTGAGATACCTGCCCTGCTCTGCCCCATTGCCATCCCTAGAAGAAACAGATGAGAAGGCCCTTATATACCTTATATGCTGATATGGACTTCTAAAAGATGTCTATTGATTCAAGACTTCAAACCTTAGAAGAGATCAAGACAAGAAGATGAGGTTTTATCAAAGACTAGATGAGTTGGACTCATCTGTATGCAATCAGACCAGAACACACGTTCATGCTCTTAAGGCTGCTACATCGACCAAAACTTTAAATTAAAGAAAGATATCACCTCGATCCAGTTTTCAAATCTCTCAATACCACAATAAAATGAAATACTCAATTAAAATATATTTAAGAAATAAAAGAACAATTAAATCTAAACAAATCTATTGAGTGAAGGGAGAGGAGGGACTCTCCCAACACCTACTCCCTCTGTCGACTGTCCCACAATTGTTTGCACTCTTTCTTTATTCGTCCGTTCCACAATTGTTTGCACATCCCCAAAATGAAACTTTTTTATAAACTCCACTCTCACAATATTCACACATTTACACAAAATATCATTACTTTTACCTTCAATCCAATCATTCACTCTACTTTATTCATAAAAGTTTACAAAATTACCCCTCAAGACTCCACTCATTACACATTTTTCTTAATTTGTGTGCTCATAAATAGGTGCAAACAGTTCTGGAATGGAGGGAGTACCTATTTTCTATCTAAACCCTCCTCCACCTTACAAAATGGAAATGGTCTGTTTTAATATTGCTCACAGCTGCGTCCTGAAGCTGACCCATGGGTTATGGGCCTGCTATTGCCAACTCCTCTTTTCTTAATTGGACTCATGCAGGCTGCTTAAATTGCTGGAAGGGTCATATTTCTTGTGGGTACACCCCATAGATGCACTCCCCACCAAATTAGATTAGGCTAAGATGCACTCCCCCTTTCAAATTGTCATAAATACTATTTTCTCTATAAAATACATTTATTATCCCACTTTCTCGCCAACCTAATTTATAACCTTATCTTATCTATCTCATTTCACACCCTCAACAACCCGCCGCTCGCGGCTGCCGTCGTCGTCCCTCCCAGCTTCTCACTCTCTCCTCTCCCCTTCCTCCCACTTTTTTTCTGTCTTTTTTTTTCTGGTTATTCTCCCACTCCCCTACCCCTCGCCCCCACAGCCAGCCGCACCTAAGCCCTCCCCCTCTCTATGCGCAAGAAAAGCAGAAAATAGGAATGTTTTTTTTTCGACACACTAGAGTCGATTATATACACTCTCGTCGACGAGAGTGTATATGGTCAACCTAAAATTGTTGAAATTGTTTAAAAAAGTTTTGTAATTTTTTTTTGACAAATCAGTGTCGATCATATACACTTCCGTTGATAAATTGTTTTTGACATGAGTGTATATGATCGACTCATTTTTCAAAATTTATAAAAAAAAAAAAAAGAGAGATTTTTCTAAGTTTTTTTTAATTTCTAATTTTTTTTTGTTTGGATGAGTTGACCATCGAAAATGGTGACGGCGGCGACAACGGTCGAAAGTGACGATGGCTGCAATTAAATTAGGGTTAGGGATTAAAAGTTGAAAAAGAAGTGTAGTTAGTAGTGAGGTGCATTTAATAGAAGTATTTTACTTAAAAGGTATTCTAGGATTTTTACACTATTATTATATTAATAAACTTGCAGGGGAGTCCCCTTAACAAAGATGGAGGTGCATATAGCTGGACCCTTTGCTAAAATGACCACGAATTAGTTACTGCTTTCAACCCTCAACTTGGGTTTGGCTATATATACCCCTAAAGCTTTGTTAAATATACCTCGATTTTCATACCCTCTAAATGTGGCATCTAACATACTTAATATGCTTTTTTACATATTTAATTCAATTATAGACACACTCCCCCATTTAAAACTCTAACCCTATTTCTACTCTTTTCTTTCATTTATCCCCTTCCCCTTCACCATCTTCACCTTTCAGACGACGCCTCTCGCCCAGCCCACTTCGCTCTCCTCCCTCGCTGTCGGCGCCCCTCGCCCAACCCGCCAATCTCTCCTCCCCCACGCCGCCTCCTCCCTCGCCGCTATCGACCAACGTCCCCATTTTATTCCACCACCCATCTTCCTTTTTCTTCTTTTTTCCATCTTTCTTATTTTTTCTTTCGTTTTCTCAGCAGAAGAAAGCTCTACCCTACCAATTTCTTTTTTGGTATTTCATTTACATTTTTTTAATCATTTGTTGAAAATGGATAAACTCCATATCTCCCTTTCTTTACATTGTCTTCCCTCTCCTTCACAAAAGCTGCGGGAAACATTCAGGTGAGTTTTTTTTTTTTTACAAATCAGTGTCGAAAACATACACTATGGTCGACAAATTATCGTCGACCATAGTGTATATTTTTTTACCATTAGTTGTCGAAAATTTTGATATTTTTTTTAAAAAAATTTTTTTGATAAAATATTGTCGACAGGAGTTTTTTTCGTCGACAAACCAATGTCGAAAAATGTATTTTTTTGGAAAAAATTTATGTTTTTTTTTTATTATTATTTCTGGTGGTGCGGCGGTGGAGAACGGAGATGCAGTGGCGGCCGGAGGTGTGGCGACTGCACCTTCAATTAGGATTGAAAAGTGGAGGAATATTGTATTTATCAGGGTCATTTTTAGTATAAGAGTAGTTTATGTATTTTACATGATTATTAAATTAATAAATATGGAGAGGAAGTATACTTAACAAAGCTGGAGGGGTATATAGCCAAACCCTTCAACTTTTATTCTTCAAATGGGCTACTGATCGATCATGGGCCTCAATTAGACAGATGGGCTGAATTCTTCAATATGGGTCACTACAAATAATATAGAAATCTAGAAATTTGGGCTTTGATTTTTTTTAGCCCAATTATTTTATCCTCTTCTTCTGAATATATTTCTTTGATTGACTTCACGGTATATTAGATATGTGTTTTGTATTCAAAATTCTCAATTTTTCTACAAAAATAATACTTCCTTCCTCCAATTTTATTATGTCAAGTTCTCCGGGCACTAGATTTAATGAATATTGATTAGTTTATGTATAAAGTAGATAAGTTGGGGGTATGATGGAAGATTGTGGGGTCCATTTATAAATAAAGTGATTGTTTATGAATAAAGTCAATGACAATTTGAATAAATAAGTGATGGTTCAAAGGTAAATATAAAATAATGTGAATATAATGAAATCCTATAAAATTCAAGCACTAATCATCAATATGTAGTAAGACCGTTTCAAGTGATGAAGAAGATTGTAAAGGTTGCCTACATGACTTTGGCATTACCTCCTACAACTACAATCCACCATTCATTTAATGTGTCACTACTCAAAAAAAAAGTTGGAGACTTGATAAAGGTTCATTCCAAATTATCTGAATTTGATGATGGCGGTCTTGTGATTTTGCTACCAGTGTCTTCATCAAGGATGGTTAAGCGAGGCAACACCATGTTTGGGCCCGTTAGTTGCCAAGTGTTTGACTTTTTATTTATTAAATGACATATTTCTGAATCCTATAAATTCTTCTCTTTTTCCCCATTTCTTTAACCATAGTAGAAATATTAATAAGTGGAAGTCCAATAATTTTTTGTACGGTTATTTACTTTTTTCACTATGAGCGGGATTTTATCTTGTGGGTTTACCGACTGACTGACTGACTACAGTATATGATTAGTCTTGATTAAATTAAGGGCAGTAATAAATACTCTCTCCATCTCTGTTTTTTATTTTATTTGTTGGAACGAAATTAAAAAAAAAAAGTGTATTAATTAAAGTTTTAGAAGTAATTTTGTAAATCTTTTTATATAAAGTTAACATAGTTTGATTGGAGTGTATGATGGGCCCAATAAATATGGGAGTAAATAAGTGTATATCGTGAAAATGAGTATGCAAATTTTTCAGGGACGGAGAGAGAGTAATAAATAATGGGTGTGTCTCTTGTGCTCTCAAGTACACGATGTACTTGAGTTGACCTTGACTGTCTGTTGGCCTCGGTCAACGGCCAAAAAAAATTTCAATTTTTTTTTCGAATTTTTTTTTCGAATTTTTTTTTCAATTTTTTTTTTTATACAGGAAATTTACATTTTTTTTCAATAATATTTTCAGTTATATTAACATACATTTTTCATTAATAGAACATAAACTTTTTGTGAGAATAGGTATGTGATCACTATTAATGAGGTGATAGGAATGAATCACTATTTATAAGTATTTACAAGGAGATAAACATGGTAAATATAACAAACCATATCAAAGAGATATATATATATAAAGATATGGACAAAATAAAAAATATATTATTCCTATATTTACATTATTCCCTATTACCCCCCGTCAAACAATGCTGGGGATGAGGACGAACGCAGAGCTTGGATCGTAAAAATTCAAAGTTCGGCCGAGGAAGACTCTTAGTAAAGACATCGGAAAGCTGAAGATTGTACGGGACGAACTGGGTGAGGAGGCGACCAGAGGAGACCAACTCACGAATAAAATGGGAGTCAATGTCGATGTGCTTTGCTCGCTTATGGGCGAACGGATTTTGACTCCAAAATAAGGCACTTTTGTTGTCGCATAGGAGAGTTAGGGCGGACACGGGTAGTTGGCCAAGCTCCCGAAGAAGGTTGTTGACCCAAACGACCTCCTGAGCAGTGTTAGCAAGCGCACGATACTCGGACTCACAGCTCGAGCGAGCAACAGTGGGTTGTTTCTTTGCACTCCAAGAAACCAGGTTGCCGCCGAGAAAGATGGAATAACCGTACGTTGAACGCCGAGTAGTCACTATGCCGACCAAAAGTAAGGCCAAAGTTAAAAAAAAGTATATGATTAGTCTTGATTAAATTAAGGGCTGTAATAAATACTCTCTCCATATCTGTTTTTTTTTTATTTGTTGGAACGAAATTAAAAAAAAAAGTGTATTAGTTAAAGTGTTAGAAGAAATTTTGTAAATATTTTTATATAAAGTTAACATAGTTTGATTGGAGTGTATGATGGGCCCAATAAATATGGGAGTAAATAAGTGTATATCGTGAAAATGAGTATGCAAATTTTTCAGGGACGGGGAGAGAGTAATAAATAATGGGTGAGTCTCTTGTGCTCTCAAGTACACGATGTACTTGAGTTGACCTTGACTGTCTGTTGGCCTCGGTCAACGGCCAAAAAAAATTTCAATTTTTTTTTCGAATTTTTTTTTCAATTTTTTTTTTATACTGGAAATTTACATTTTTTTTCAATAATATTTTCAGTTATATTAACATACATTTTTCATTAATAGAACATAAACTTTTTGTGAGAATAGGTATGTGATCACTATTAATGAGGTGATAGGAATGAATCACTATTTATAAGTATTTACAAGGAGATAAACATGGTAAATATAACAAACCATATCAAAGAGATATATATATATAAAGATATGGACAAAATAAAAAATATATTATTCCTATATTTACATTATTCCCTATTACCCCCCGTCAAACAATGCTGGGGATGAGGACGAACGCAGAGCTTGGATCGTAAAAATTCAAAGTTCGGCCGAGGAAGACTCTTAGTAAAGACATCGGAAAGCTGAAGATTGGACGGGACGAACTGGGTGAGGAGGCGACCATAGGAGACCAACTCACGAATAAAATGGGAGTCAATGTCGATGTGCTTTGCTCGCTTATGGGCGAACGGATTTTGACTCCAAAATAAGGCACTTTTGTTGTCGCATAGGAGAGTTAGGGCGGACACGGGTAGTTGGCCAAGCTCCCGAAGAAGGTTGTTGACCCAAACGACCTCCTGAGCAGTGTTAGCAAGCGCACGATACTCGGACTCACAGCTCGAGCGAGCAACAGTGGGTTGTTTCTTTGCACTCCAAGAAACCAGGTTGCCGCCGAGAAAGATGGAATAACCGTACGTTGAACGCCGAGTAGTCACTATGCCGACCAAAAGTAAGGCCAAAGTTAAAAAAAAGTATATGATTAGTCTTGATTAAATTAAGGGCTGTAATAAATACTCTCTCCATATCTGTTTTTTTTTTATTTGTTGGAACGAAATTAAAAAAAAAAGTGTATTAGTTAAAGTGTTAGAAGAAATTTTGTAAATCTTTTTATATAAAGTTAACATAGTTTGATTGGAGTGTATGATGGGCCCAATAAATATGGGAGTAAATAAGTGTATATCGTGAAAATGAGTATGCAAATTTTTTAGGGACGGGGAGAGAGTAATAAATAATGGGTGAGTCTCTTGTGCTCTCAAGTACACGATGTACTTGAGTTGACCTTGACTGTCTGTTGGCCTCGGTCAACGGCCAAAAAAAATTTCAATTTTTTTTTCGAATTTTTTTTTCAATTTTTTTTTTATACAGGAAATTTACATTTTTTTTCAATAATATTTTCAGTTATATTAACATACATTTTTCATTAATAGAACATAAAATTTTTGTGAGAATAGGTATGTGATCACTATTAATGAGGTGATAGGAATGAATCACTATTTATAAGTATTTACAAGGAGATAAACATGGTAAATATAACAAACCATATCAAAGAGATATATATATATAAGGATATGGACAAAATAAAAAATATATTATTCCTATATTTACATTATTCCCTATTACCCCCCGTCAAACAATGCTGGGGATGAGGACGAACGCAGAGCTTGGATCGTAAAAATTCAAAGTTCGGCCGAGGAAGACTCTTAGTAAAGACATCGGAAAGCTGAAGATTGGACGGGACGAACTGGGTGAGGAGGCGACCAGAGGAGACCAACTCACGAATAAAATGGGAGTCAATGTCGATGTGCTTTGCTCGCTTATGGGCGAACGGATTTTGACTCCAAAATAAGGCACTTTTGTTGTCGCATAGGAGAGTTAGGGCGGACACGGGTAGTTGGCCAAGCTCCCGAAGAAGGTTGTTGACCCAAACGACCTCTTGAGCAGTGTTAGCAAGCGCACGATACTCGGACTCACAGCTCGAGCGAGCAACAGTGGGTTGTTTCTTTGCACTCCAAGAAACCAGGTTGCCGCCGAGAAAGATGGAATAACCGTACGTTGAACGCCGAGTAGTCACTATGCCGACCAAAAGTAAGGCCAAAGTTAATCGTGCCTTTAACATACCGTAAAATCCGTTTTACGGCGAGGAAGTGATCATTAGTAGGCGACTGAAGGAACTGACTAACATGATTGACAGCATAAGACAGATCCGGTCGAGTGATAGTCAGATATTGAAGGGCACCGACAAGCGAACGATAAAGAGTGTGGTCGACGAAGGGTGTCCCAGAGCGAACAAGAGATTTCCCCGCGGCAAGGGGAGTGGAAACAGGCTTGGAGTCAAGTAGCTCGGTACGGACGAGGATGTCATGAGCGTACTTTGCCTGACTGAGAAAAAGTCCACCAGGAGTGTGCGAGACCTCAAGGCCGAGGAAGTAGCTGAGGCGACCAAGATCCTTGATCGCAAATTCTTTGTCGACGCGACGAATGAAACGTCGAATGACATTATGGTCACTCCCTGTCACAATAATGACAAGGTAACTGTACCACGCCGGAAGTAGAAGAGAGAGGGATCTGCTCGATTACAAAGAAAACCCAAGGTCTTAAGGAAGCTACTGAAGAGAACAAACCAGGCGAGTGGAGCTTGTCGAAGACCATACAGAGCTTTCTTGAGGCGACAAACATAGTCTGGGAAGCGAAGATCAACAAAGACAGGGAGCTGAGCCATGTAAACGGTGTTTGTCAACTTCCCATGAAGAAAGGCATTATTCACATCAAGTTGATGCATGTGCCACTGATTCCGAACAGCCAGACACAGGATGATGCGAACAGTTGCAGCCTTGACAACTGGACTGAATGTATGTGAGAAGTCAAGGCCAGGTACCTGAGAGAAGCCCTGGGCGACCAGACGAGCTTTGTAGCGATCAACAGTACCGTCAGCAAGATATTTGGTGCGAAAAACACATTTCGAACCAACAATATTTGTAGAAGGTGGGCGAGGAACCAATTCACAAGTTTGGTTAGCTTGTAGAGCATCAAGCTCAGATTGCATGGCAGCCAACCAGTGTCGATGCTTAAGGGCGGATTTAAAACCCTTAGGCTCGGCAGAGGTGGAGAGGGCGGACAGGAGTCCGGTGGTCGCAATGTCGGCAATGTGCCGAGTCTTGAAAATCCCGTACTTGGCCCGAGTGATCATCGGGTGAGTCGAGGCAAGTGTAGGGCGAGCAGTAGGTGGTTGGGCAACTGGACGAGTAACAAGTGGTTGGGTAGCAGGGCGAGCAGGTGGGGGCTGATCAGTTTGCAAATACGCGAAGATATGGAAATACGCGACAACCAAATTTTCTGAAGTTTGCAAAGTTTGGAGCAGTGCCGAATAGATGCTGAAAGGGCGACCTATCCCCAAGAACAGGGGTGGGCAAACGGTTAATAATGTAGACAGTAGTGGAGAAAGCATCAACCTAGAAGTGATCAGGCATGCTCGCCTGAAATAACAACGAGAGCCAAGTTTCAGTGACATGACGATGCTTGCGCTCAGCCCGACCATTCTGTTGAGGAGTGTAAAGACAAAAGATTCGATAATGAATGCCATGATCGGCGAGGAAACTACGAACGCGACCATTAATAAATTTTGTACCTCCATCACTCTAGAAGGCCTTAATATTGGTAGAAAACTGATTGCAAATAAAGGTGTGAAACTGCACGAACACATCAAAGAAGTCAGACTTGGCATGCAACGGGTAGAGCCAGGTGAATCTGGAGAAATCATCCACAAAAATGACATAGTACCGAAAACCATCATTAGAAGCAACAGGGGCAGGTCCCCAAAGATCACAATGAACTAAATCCAAAACACGAGATGCTCGCTTCTCATTTAATGCAAAAGATAAATGTTTACTCTTAGCCAATTGACACGAAGGACATAAGCCCGGTTTGGGCAAAACAGAAGTAAGGGACAACAAGCCCAATCTATTCAACAAATTAACTGTAGAAATAGGAACATTGCCTAATCTACGATGCCAACACTCAAAGGAAGCCTTCAGTGACGAGCTCCGTAAAGCAGCGACCAAGGCTGGAGTGCCCTGCTCCAGGGCATAGAGTCCTCGACTATGCCGACCCCTCGCCAAGGGTTGCTTGGTCGCCCGATTTTGGATGACAAATGAGTCATTAGTAAACAAAACATCAATAGGAAAGTCTGAAGTAAGCTTACTAATGGATAAAAATTTCTTAGTGAGATGTGGTACGACGAGCACATCTAACAAACGAACATCCTTATTAATCGAACACGACCCAACATGAGTGATCGGAATAGTAGAGCCATTAGCAACAATAACATTGTCGTTACCAGAATACGGGTGAGGATTTTCCAGGTCAGCCGAGCGAGGAGTCATGTGAGTGGAGGCACCACTATCAAGGAACCAATCCGAAGCAGGAGGATGCGATACATGACACTGAGAATCAAGGGCATGAGCAAGATTGGCCGCAGAAGGGGCAGGGCGAGCATAACGGTCTGGACATCGATTCGCATAATGACCCTGTTGGCGGTAAATCTGGCAAGTGGGAGGGCGGCGAGCAGGGGCTGAGCCACTAGCCGAGGATCCAGTGGTCACCTGGTGACCAGAACTCCGAGGAGAGAAGTTACGGGATTTGGTGCTAGGGCGAGTAGGCTTTCCCGAGCGAGCAGAGGCAGAGGAGTCCATCGAGCGAGTAAACTGCTCATAGTTTAAGGCCTGATGGATCATATCCCGAAAGGCAGGCATGGGCGTCATAGCCATGCGTGTGTCAGAAAAACCAGCGAACTAGGGGCCGAGACCGATAAGAAACTAATGACACTTGTCGTCATCATCAACAGGCTTACCGATGGAGGCGAGTTGATCGCAGGGAGCACGAAACTTCTTGCTGAAGTTGTCGACGGAGGTGGATCCGCGACGAAGGGAGAGGAGCTGATTCCGCAGTTGAGTGATGCGGGAGACCGAGGTGTGACTGTAGGCTGTCTCGAGTATGACCCAGATGGAGCGCGAGGTGTCACAGCCGATGACCTCAGCCATGGCTTCTTCAGACAGGGAGGAAAGAAGTAGACTAAGGATCTTTTGATCCTTCTCAAACCAAGCGGTGTAGGCTGGGCTTGGAGCCGATTCACTAGATGTAGTGATCGACTTCGCCGGAGCGGGTGTCGTGCCATGAACGTGAGAGATGAGATCATGGCTTGATAGAACCGAGACTACCTGATTTCGCCCGAGCAGGTAGTTTGAGGATGATAACTTGATTGTCAAGAGATGAACCAAAACATTAAGAGGGATGGTGGGGGAAGTGGGAGCCGCCGCCGCCATGAGGAGGGAAGGGAAGAATTTTAGCGTGAGGCTTTAGAGAGAAAATTAGGGTTTCGATGAGTTAGACTGATACTATGTGAGAATAGGTATGTGATCACCGTTAATGGGGTGATAGGAATGAATCACTATTTATAAGTATTTACAAGGAGATAAACATGGTAAATATAACAAACCATATCAAAGAGATATATACAAAGATATGGTCAAAATAAAAAAAATATTATTCCTATATTTACATTATTCCCTATTACTTTTCATTAATGGATCATACACTATATCATACATTTTTCAATTATAATAACATAGACTTATCAGTAATAATAACATACACTCTTCGGTTATAATAACATACATTTTTCATTAAAAATAATATTGTACTTTTCAATATAGTAAAATACATTTTTCATTAAAAAACAAAGATACACTTTTCAATATACATTTTTTTTAAAAAAAATTTGAAAAAATAAATAAAATAAAAATCGAAAAAAAAAAGTGATTGGTCAACAGTTGACTATAGACTTTGACATAAATAATTTTGCAATTATTTATTATGCTATCGAGACAATTCTTCTTTTTAGAGGTTAGTATCAATATGCTGTGATTTATTTTTGAGTAGCGCTAGTCTTATATGAAATATTGCATATATGCATTTCAGCCATTCACACTCACATTCTTTATAAATACACCAACTGACAGCTCAATTCACATTTTTTATAAATACACCAACTGACAATTCAATTCACACTCATATTTTTTATAAATACACACACTAGCAGATATTGTACTTAGTCGTCTTCTCCGAGCAGTTTTTGGTTATCCCAGGCCGCGGTCGAACGCTGCAATTTACGACGGCCTTAATCTTAAAATATTTTCTATTTCTTTAAATATTTTTTAATAATTATTATGGATCAAGGTTATGTTATATTACTAAATGCAATAATATATGTTACTATATGTTATAATGTGAGTTACTTAATTAATAAAAATTCTAGAAAAAAATACTACTCCGTACATAAAAGAATCGGTATTACTATATAACAAATTATATGTTACTACATACTACAGTTTGAATTACTATATTGAATATGCGTTTGTTACTATATGTAACTTTATCAAATGATTTGCATTACAACATGGTTATTGTGTTTACTACATGCGATAATATATGTTACTACGTATTATAATGTGAGTTACTACCTTAACAAAAACACTAGAAAAAAAACGTGTTACTAAATATGAGAATTTGTATTATTATATAAAATAGTTTGTGTTATTACTACATAAAATAATGTGTGTTACTACATATTACAATTTGAATTACTACATTTAATATTCCGCGTTCGGAAATAAAATAAAAGATAAAAAAATTACATAAATTGATAAAATAAACGGATTAAAATTTTTGATCAAAATTAGAATACAAGTGTGTCAGTTGACAAATAAATTAAGAATTAACTCAAATGAATTAATGGTGATCCAATAGTATATATTTTCACTCCATTGACTTAATAAATCAATATTTTTAACTCAATTGATTTAATTGGTCAATATGCAATATTGCATATAAGTTTTTGTGTTCTGACTATAGATTGGCCACAACATTATTTTGGCGAAACAAATGTTTTCCTCCAGTAAAATTTACGGACGAGATTTTACAATGGTTGAAACTATGCTAGGCATTGGACTCTCAATTTTTTTGCTTTTCATGTCTCCGACGCTATGTGGTCTTTAAATAATATATTTTCGATGAAGTGAAATCCGTCGAAAACACGCGTGCAGCTAACCGTAGTAATATAGAACCCTGATACTTTATGAAACCTGAGTGTCACGCAACGTCTCATCCACGTAATTAAATAAAACATCTCCAAAACAAAATACATAAAATCAGAAAAAAACAGAAACTTTCCAAAACATATAACATCTCCAAAACAAATTAAGTTTTCTAATTTCATAAAATATTGTAAATAATTTATTTGTATATGTATAATTTCCTAATAGTTATTTTATAAAATATTTTAGAAAGATTTGATATATCATAAATTAGAAAATTCACTTGTATATACATGGACAAGTTTATCCATGATTCATTTTTCAATTTACTAACACAAACAAATAGTGGTGATGGATAACATAATTTATCTTGATGGATGACATAATTTATATTGAGTTAAAATTATTTATACAAATATGTTGAAAAAATATGAGACCATCTATAAAACCACCACAAACCTATAAAATATGGGTAGGGCTGCTGTGTACTCAAGTACACGGTGTACTTGAGTCCAGCTATATAGAGAATATATATTATATATAGGATAAATAATAAAATATTTAACAAAACCTATTGTAGCCTAGTGGTTGTCCTTGGATTGCCATAGCATCAAGCTCCAGGTTCGATTCCCACATTTAATACAATTTTCGATATTTTATTTTAGCAACAGTTTTTGTTTTTTTTATACATTAAAAGTGCAATTAATAAATAATAAAATTTGTATAAAATTTGTAAAATAAATAGCAACAGTTTTTTAATACTGTTGGTCCTTGGTGGAGTATAACACAAGTGTAGGGGGGGGGGGAATGCACTTGTGTATGCAAATTCTTTTCTTTTTGACAAACTGGTCTTATCAGGCAAGTTGTCTCACAACTAGCCTGAGTGAGAACTTTGATAGATACTTGTCCTATTGATTACTATTGAGTGATCAGTTGGCTAAATATCTAAAAGAGTTGCTAAGTGCGGAATGTGGTTGGCCTTTGACTCAAGAGATACTCCAATTTAATTTCTGAAAAATACAGTTATCAGGGACTTTGTCCAAAACAGTTTTTCTTAACTTACTGAATTTTGCTCTTTAAAATATGTTGGAATGTAAGTAAATAAAGAATGCAGTAAGTAAATGGCACACAAGTTTATAGTGGTTCAGAGACTCAAGCTCCTACATCCACTTTCCCTGATTGAACAGGATAATTCCTTCACAATGGAATTAACTTGTTTTATAGTGCCAAGGTGCACTGATCAACAACACTCTCTTAGTGTTTTGATCCCTAGGATAACTTGAGTCCTAGTGCTCAATCTCTCTGAGTTAAGACTGTGTTTCACAATAACAGTCCTTAACTCCTCACTTCTACAACAAACTCTTTCTTCACTAAATGAGATAGGGTTTGAGGTTTGGTTCCAACTAATAAAGATATCCTTTACAATAAGAACAGTGTAAAGGCTTAGGATATCTCAATGCTAAGCTTTGGATATTCTACAAAGATTGGCTTAGCTTAATGAAGTGATTCAGGAAACTTGGGATTCTAGAGAACAGCTTGGTTTCCTTTGAAAGTTTGATGATAGTTTGATAGCTTGTAGTTGGATGTTTGAATCCCTTGATCACTTCTGTATTTATAGGCAAATTTGAGCAGCTAACCGTTGGAGGGATAACAATTCAAACCTGTCTATTTTCAGCACCATTGAAAAGGCTATGAAGCTTGGCATTCTTTTATCCACTGTGTAAAAGACCTCTTCAATGGTTGCTTGAATGAATGTGTTGACTTCTGAAAAATGCGGCTGAGATGACTTGTGTCAGATTCCAAATATGCACATTTCCCAAGGTTGATTTGTAGCAGAAGCTACACTCAACCAACGGTCAGATGGGACAAGCTCCCTGAACATTCCTGCTGCAATTTAGAATGTTCCAACATTCATTCCATGCTTCACTCTTTAATGCTCTAAGTCTTTAATGCTTGGTTCAGGCATGATTGGCAATAAATGCTTCATTGAATGTGTCTTCTGTGGGCTTTGACATTCAATGCTCTTGATCATTTGTACTTCAACTGTCTTGATCATTTGCATTTATGAGCATTGCTTTACTGCTCTTGATCTCTTCAGCTAAGTTGTCCACTTGGTCAGTCTGTCTTGAAAGTTCAGTAACTTTGGCCTATAGACTTATCAAGCTGCCTAACATTCCAGCTTTGGACAACTATCCTGAACACTAAAATCTCACAACATTCCTGAGACTTTTCACTTAAGAAATCTACATACTCAAGTGTACAGAGACAACTTGCCTGAACTAGACTTGAGCTTATCTCAACTAATCTGAACATCATCAATCAGGGGTTTTGGTATCTAGATCAAAATCATTTTATTCCCAACAATTTCCCCCTTTTTGATGATGCCAAAACCTATTACAAAGGGAACTTGACTTATACTATACTTTACCTTCAGGAAGAGTGAACTGGTCAACTTGCCTGAAAGAAACTGTTAGCACAATAAATCAAGTATATATGAAATGTCAGGTTAGTTGAGATAATGAGTTGTTATCTCTTGATAGAAAATCAGTGGTCCTTTTATATATCATTGAGCATTACAGATCAGAAAATCAAAGGACAACAAGA
Source organism: Galeopsis tetrahit (assembly GCA_963675135.1). NCBI lineage: Eukaryota > Viridiplantae > Streptophyta > Magnoliopsida > Lamiales > Lamiaceae > Galeopsis > Galeopsis tetrahit. The sequence continues at coordinate 63,901,365 of OY776120.1, read as the reverse complement.
CTGATACAAAGAAAGTAGAATAACAACATCATAAGCAATCATAAAAACCAGATAGGGAAGAAGTGAACTTATCCATCAGAGAGTTCCATCATCTTGAGGAGCAATGCCATACTGAGCCCATACTCTTTTCTTCAGTTCCCAGATCTCTTTGTTGGTTCCTTTAGGGCCAGACTTCAACTTCTCCATCCTCATGATGTTGATGAATTCTTCCAGTATCTTTCCCTCATCAATTAAGTTCCCATTGAACTTAGAAGGCATGTACAGAATAGGACCAGGGGCCTTGAATTCAACTCTTGCCATCTCAGCTGCTGCAAACATCTTTTGGTAGAGGTCCCTATGGTTCTCAAACATAAACTGCACAAAGACTTCATCTACACTCTCTTCAAGCCACTTTCCAATGACATAAAAGTCATATACAAAACTTCTCTTGGCCTCCTCCCATGCATCATTCAGTGAGATTGGAACCCACTTATCATGGTGAGGGTACTGAGTGTCCCATCTTTGCAGCATTTGTGGTTTGAGCTTTCTGTAAGAAGCCCTCCTTCTTGGAGCTTTGAAGTTTGCCCTCCTTCCATCTCTTGCCTTGTTGGCCTCAACCAACTGATCCATTCTCTCTTTAGCTCTTAGAAGTGCTAGCTTCTCATATGTCCCTGGATCCTTTCCAAATCCTTCTTCAAACAGCTTAGAAGGATCATCAGCAAGCTTGGGCACAGCAACTTCAGGCTCTCTGTCTTGTTCAACTTCTTCAACTTCTTCTTCTTCAATGGCAGGCAGCTTGGCTGCTTTCTTCATCCTCTTGGATTTCCTCACTGGAGTTGATTCTTCAGACTGAAATTCTGATGGCAGAGTCAGGCTGGTTGGGAATTCATTGAAGGCTTGCAATTCCTTCCTTTTTCTTTCAGAAGCTCTTGTCACTTTCCCCCTTACTTCAGCAACCTTCTCTTTGGGGTCAAGTCCTGCAGACTCACCACCAGGTCTTTGGAGTCTCCTTGCCTGACTTTCCATAGCTGACATCATAGACTCCTTGACAGCAATTTGAATTTGCTCTTCTTCAGTCAAGTTTTCAATGTTCATTGGGCCTTTGCCTTTCCCAATGTCTTCTACTGCCTCCTCCTCAACATCAGGGACCTTCTCCTTTCCTTTGGATTCACCAATAACCAAGGTTCCCTTTGCCCTAGCTCTCTCTCTTTCCCCCTTTTTGGCATTATCAAAACACTGGGGCTTCAAGTCACTTATAGTGACAGAGAGATGTGAGTGAGCATGCATGAGTGAGGGACTTCAACTCCTGCAGTAGGTAAACATTCTCATCATGAATGTTTTGCATTTTGTCATCTGCCATGCTCAAGAATGTGTGAACAGGTTTCATCTTTTGAGCAACAATGGCATCTAAAGTGGCTTTCAGTGATTGATCAAGTTTGGCCTGAAGTTGATCAGTGAGGTTGGCCACAACTTGATCAGACACTTTGGCCATAAGTTCAACAGTGAACTTCTCTGCAGCCTCTTTCACCATTGCAGCTTTCAATTCTTCAGCCTTCTTTCTCTGTGTAGCAGTTCTTTGCCTTAATGCATCTTTGATTGTCCTTCTCAAGGCTCTCACATTATGCTTGTACAAATCTTTAAGGCCTTTCTGCTCTTTCTGCACAGATTTTGTGAACTTCACCATTTCCTCCTTTGCCTTTGTTACCTCTGTTGAAACTGTTTGCAGTCCAGTTTCAACACCACAGATCCTTGCATCCAGTGTAGGCAAGATTACTTCCTCTGAGCCAGTAAGCCTCATCTCCACAGAGGCAAGAGTTTTGCCTTAGTCATCTAGGGTGTCTACTGTTGCAGCATGAGCTTTCTCAACTTCCCTGACCAAAGTATCCAACTTCTCTGACTGTTGCTCAATGGATGTTGCAGTTTTTGATGCAATTTGCAAGCTAGCCTCAGTTGCATTTGCTTGCTCAAAGTAGATCTTGTTCAAGGTGGACACATTTGCTGAGACTGCTTCTAGGTCTATGTCAGCATCAACTGGGATTTCTGTAAGAGAGGCATCTGCAAAAATTTGCTCAATGGTGACAGCTACTGAATCTGCAAAACTAAGAGTGTTAGTAAAAACTCCCTCAACACCCTCATTCTTTTTATCTCCCAATAGGCCTGATTCATCAGCACCTATACTCTCATTTTCAACTTCTTTCTTTTCTTCATTTTCAATAGATAAGCTCACATTCACTGGAGAATCAGGCCTCCTTTCACCAAGGGATTCATCAAGTTCAGATTTGACTTGAAGAATAGCCTGACTCTCATATTGGGCTGCACCCAATATTTCTACTTCATCTCCCTCTATAATTGGTGCACTCAGGGAATCAGTAATCATACACTCATCCTCACCTCCTCCCTCTGATTTTTCATCACTATTTGCCTTTTCAACTCCTTCTTTTCCTAAACCTGACACCTCCATATCCTCAACAGGATCCACAGAGGGCAGTTGTTGGGAGATCACAGTGCTTGGGCATCCCAAGGCCACTGAGTCATCCTGAATGACTAAAGGCTGGTCAATGTCCAACTGTCCTGACATTGATGAGGCTTTAGCCAAACTAGCTTCTCCCATGGAAGTCTCAACATTGTCAAGCTGTGCCTCAGGTTCAGGAGAACCATCCTTGGCCAATGCATCTTGGACTGAGTCACCATCTTTGGTGAACTCCTCTGAATGATCAGAGTCCTTAACAAAAGGATAGGTCAAGTAATGTACCTGAGCAGAATTGAGGCCAGGAGGATTGGGATTGGTGTTGTCATCATCATCATCATTGTCATCATCAGATGGACTGTCTGGATGCTTGATTCCTTGTGCAATTCTTTCCCTTTCAGCAAGCACCTTCTCATGAACAATTGTGCAGAATAAGGCCTCAGTGGTTAACACACTGGTCTTCTTTACATTTGCAAAATGTAATAGCCTATTCTCTTCAACCTACCACCAGCTAGCTCCTTTATCCTTGATAGCTTGTGCTATTTCCACAATTGTTCTATCCTTGATCTCAACAAGTGCCCTGAGATCATAGAACTGTTGTTGCAGCCTGGGATATGCCTTCAATCCTGGATATAACTCATCCACATTGGCTCTTGCAATCTGCCTCAACATCCCTTCATAGGTGTACTCTTCACCACTTTCTTCTTCATCAGAAGAGTTAACTTGGGATTTAGGAGGGTTGGTTTTGGATTCAGGTAGGTTGAGCTGGGGCTCAGATAGGTTGGGTTCAGAAGGATTGGGTTCAGTGGAGCTTAAGACAAGTTGGGATTCAGGTGCTTTTGAGAGCAATGTTCCTGAAGAGGTAATTGGAATGGCTGGAATGGGTGGGAGAGTAAGTTGATCACCTTCTTGAAGAGCAGTTTCAAGAAGTTTGGTATAAGACAAAAGTCTGGGATCAAGGAGGGAGAATGGCCTATCTTCAATGTCAACTAAATCAGCTAACACATCAATTCCTGTTCTATCAGGAGCACCTTCAGGAGAGTAAACTTTCTTTGCAATGATTGGGGCATCTTCAGGAGTCTTGCACTCCTCTTCTTCATGCCTTGATGGAGATATTCTTTGAGATTGAATATCAGGAGAGTTGGCTTCAGGGCTGTTGGGCTTTGATTTGGACTTGGAGTTAGACCTACTTGCTTGTCTAATCTCCTTGAAAAATTCCTTCTTTTTCTTCTCCTCTTCCATCAACTTCTGCTTCTCAGAAGTTTTGATGATTCTTCTTCTTCTTTCTGACCTTGTTGGCTTATCAAGGTCCCTAAACTCTGTTACAGACTCAGGTTGCAAGGGGACAACCTCTCTGACTTCTTCACTTTCTTCAGGAGGATTGACTCCTTCTTCAGCAACCTTTTCAATCTCTTCAGAAGTGGCTCCTCCACTTCTTGACTGGCTTTCTGGGGGAGATTCACTCAGAATCTTCTTCATCTTCTTCATCTTTGGCTGAGCTTTTGGTGGTTGAGCTTTTCTCTTTCTTGGAGAAGTTCTGGTTGTGGGAACAACAGCACCTGCTTTCTTGGAAGCTGCATCCTGCTTCCTCTTTTCTGTCTTAGAAGACAGCTTCCTAAACATCACCTTTTGAGCTGGAAAAGGCTTTGGCTTGGCTTGGAGGTGGGTGTAATGTGCAAATCTTTCTAAGAGCAGGCTAGCTCTTGTGCAAAATTGGAGTCTCCCATCAACTACCACCTTGTGGTGCTTCACCTCTTTGAACTTAAACTTTTCATTCATCATCTTGTCTAGAATGAAATTTTTCCAGTTGAACTTGACTCTCTTCTCAGCAGAGTCAATCACAGCAGCCATCACTCTCAACTTGGGCATACTGATTTGTTCAACACTCCCAGAGTGGCTCAACAAACTTTTTACCACACAATCAAACAAGTGCCTAAATACTGGCTTCAAAGTGTTCTTGTTTTGAGCACTTACAACTTTCTTAGGTTCTATCATCCATGGATAGTAGAACTCCTGATCATCTTCCTCTTTGTACATCTCTGGATTCTGGCCTTCTGAAGGTAGCCCAAAGCTAGCATCCAGATCCTCAGCAGTGAAGATGATGGTGTGTTGGCTTTCTTCTTCTTCATCTTCCTCAGCATATGTGAGCTTGGTGCACACATCACCCTTTTTGCCCTTCCATCTGAGATAGGCAAAGAATTCTGCCATGAATGGATTCAGGCAGGAATCAGGTTTGGTGCCAAGAAATTTCTCAAGTCCTACCTCCCTTAGCCATTGAAGGACTTGATGAACTTCTGTGTCTGGGCTGTTAAAAGCAACTAGCTTTTCAAACCAAAGAGAGTTTGGATTGCTAAGATATGAGAAATCAATGTCCAAGGAGGAGTCATTGAAATCTACAAGTTCTTCTCTCTTAATTTTGGGAGCCATGGATAATATGAGAGTTGGGTAGGTTTTTGGAGAGGAGTTGCAGGTTTGAGAGGTTTTGAAAATCTTAAGAGATTGGAAATATGAGTGCGTGAGGAAGAAAGTAAAAATTGAGGAGTTTATATATGAAAGGAATTTATTAACCGTTGGTTAATAGATAATAACAGTGGGTAATTATGAAGAACCAATTGGATATAGTGGGGTAGTGGGCTTTCGGCGGTTTGATGGAGTTTTAATGCAAATCAATGGCCTTGATGATGGCTCAAGAATTCATGAAATCTTAATTAAGATTTTGCATTTAATGTTGATTTGCCATTTTGGGGGCAAAGATCTTCATAGTACACGTCATCCTAAAATGGCCTACTCTTAGACCAAGAAACCTTTAAAATGTCTAATCAATGCTAAAAATAGCAATAATTATCCAATTAATTCGGACAAACATCCTGAGATGTGTTTTGACTTCTCTCTTGGTCAACCTGTCTGACTAACATGCCTGAGTGGGTCCCAATGTTGCTGACTGGGTCCCACTAGGACAAAGCTCCTGACCAACATTGCTGAACATCATAAGGACAACTTTGCTGAGTTTCCCTCTTTGGCAGATTGCTTCAGTGAGGTTGGTCAACTTTGCTGAAGTTCAATTTAATGAACTTCCCCCTTCTTATGAGCTTCCTTCCTTCATTCCTCCATCTTCCCTGGATCAAGTAAGCCTAATTCAGCTGATAGTTCCAAGAACCTTGCTTCAGCTAGTGGTTTGGTCAAGATATCAGCTTTTTGCTTATCAGTGTGGATCTTGACAAGCTTGATATCTTTCTTTTCCACATGATCCCTTATGAAGTGATGCTTTATATCCACATGCTTGCATCTGGTGTGGAGCACTGGATTCTGTGAGATAGCAATTGCACTATTGTTGTCACAGAATATTGGCACTTCATTTGAGATTACTTTGTAATCTCTCAATTGTTGCCTGAGCCAAAGTATCTGAGCACAACAACTTCCAGCTGCTACATATTCTGCTTCAGTTGTTGAAGTTGCAACTGTATTTTGCTTCTTGGAGAACCATGAGATAAGCTTGCTGCCCAAGAATTGACAAGTTCCAGAGGTGGATTTCCTGTCAATTCTACATCCTCCATAGTCTGCATCTGAATATCCAGTGAGCTCAATGTTGTCATCAGCTGGATACCATAATCCAAGATTCTCAGATCCCTTGAGATATCTTAGAATTCTCTTGGCAGCATCAAGATGGCTCTTCTTTGGATTAGCTTGAAATCTTGCACATACTCCAACTGCAAATGTAATATCAGGCCTGCTTGCAGTGAGATATAGCAAGGATCCTATGATTCCTCTGTAGTTAGTGGAGTTTGTTGATTCTCCACTTTCATTAGGATCCATTTTTCAGTTGGTATTCATAGGAATTCTGACTGGCTTGCTTGAAGCACATCCAAATTTCTTGATCATGTCCCTTGTATACTTGGCCTGATTGATGAAGATTCCTTTCTTAGACTGTGTTACTTGAAGTCCTAAGAAGAAATTCATCAATCCCATCATGGACATCTCAAATTTGCTTTGCATGAGTTTGGAGAACTTCTCACACAACTTTTCATTTGGAGATCCAAATATAATGTCATCCACATAGATTTGGACTAACAAAATATCATCTCCTTCACAGATTCTGAACAAGGTTCTGTCAACAGTGCCTTTGACAAAGCCATGATCTAGAAGAAACTGTGATAAGGTGTCATACCAAGCTCTTGGAGCTTGCTTTAAGCCATAGAGGGCTTTCTTCAATCTGTACACCTTGTCTCCTTCTTCAAATCCTGGGGGCTGTTCAACATATACTTCTTCTTTGAGCACCCCTTTGAGAAATGCACTCTTCACATCCATTTGATACACCTTGAATCTCATGTGAGCTGCATATGCTAAGAAGAGTCTGATTTCCTCAAGTCTGGCCACTGGATCAAAAGTCTCATCATAATCTATCCCTTCAGATTGACAATATCCTTTGGCCACCTGTCTTGCTTTGTTTCTCACAATGATGTCATTTTCATTTTTCTTATTCTTGAACACCCATTTAGTTCCAATGACATCTTGATGAGTTGGCCTATCTACCAGCTCCCATACTTCATTTCTGGTAAACTGGTTCAACTCTTCTTGCATGGCTATGATCCAGTTGGTGTCTTGTAGTGCTTCCTCAATGTCTTTTGGTTCCTGTTCTGAAAGAAAACAACAAAACAGTGCACTTTCTCCATGAAATCTTCTAGTTTTGATCCCTTCACTTGGATTTCCAAGTATCAGGCTAGTTGGATGGTCATGCAACCAAGTCCTTCTAGGCCTGATTCCTTCAGGAGGATTGTCCTCATCTGAATTTGGATCACTAGATTCATTAAATTCAGGAAAGTTAATTGAAGGATCAAGTTCAGGATCATAATCAGGGGTATTGTCCTCATTGTCAGAAAGATTGACATTTTCATTGGTTCCCCCTTGAATATTGGATCCATTAACTACCTCAGCATTGCCTGCTTCTTCATTGGTAGTTGTTACCTGGTTTTGAACTGGGATGGGGCCAGTCAGTTCAATTTCTCCTTCAGGTTGGTTGTCTTCTGGTTGATTCCCATCAGGTAGGTTGTCCAGTTTTTGATTTTCATGAAGTTCAGGCTGGGCAACATCTACATACACTGTTTCCTTGCTTTGAAGCCTTAATCTGGTTGTTCTTTGTGTTATCTCATCAATATTCAGGTTTCTATCCCTGAACTCATTAACAGATTCATCAAACACAACATGAGGTGTTTCTTCCACAATAAGGGTTTTGCAATTGTAAACTCTGTAAGCCTTGCTGATTTGTGAATATCCAACAAATATTCCTTCATCAGCTTTGCTGTCAAAAGCTTTCAATTGTTCTTTTCCATTATTATGAATGAAACACTTACAACCAAATATATGGAAATAATCAACAGTGGGCAATCTATTTGGTGCAAATTCAACACTATATCCTTTATCACAAATTTGACTTATAGACAACAAGTTGTATTTTAGGCCTAGGACATATGAGACATCAGTAATTTTGACACTACCAATGTTTAATGTACCATAGCCTCTTGTGATTCCTTGAGAGCTGTCTCCAAAGGTTACTGAAGGACCATCTTTTTCTATAAACTCTGAGAGAAGCTCTTTGTTCCCAGTCATGTGTCTTGAACATCCACTGTCCAAGTACCATGTTGTTTTCTTGTTGATGCTTCTCTTCTTCTTGTGGTCCTTGCAGCCCTGCAAAGTCAAAATTTAGGTACCCTTTGAGTGTTGGGTCCTAGAGGGTTAGCTGTACCTTTTGGAACCCAAATCTGCCTGATTACTCTGATTGACTCAAAGTGACTGACTTGGTTTCCATTTACATCTACATACACAGTTTGACCCTTAAATGCCTTGGGTGCCTTCTGTGTATAAGTGTTGGTCTTGTAAGGTTCAGGAGAGTTGGTGAATTTCCTTGGGACATTTCTCCTGAAGTTACTAGACTTAGGTGCAGCTTGGAAAGACCTTTGTGGATAGGAGTTTGGATGGCCTTTTCCTCTTGGCATATGAGGTCCAGGCTTCCTAAAGGTTTTATACCTGTCAGAAGGGTTGGGCCTCAATCCATTCAGTTGAGGTTGCCTCATTTGAGTTGGCCTTTTCTGAACAGATTTTGGACAACTCTTCTGATGAGAATTCAGATAGGTTGACCTTCCATTGGTTCTACCTTTCTGAACCTCATTTCTCCTGTAAGCAATGCCTTTAACCTTTTCCTTAGGTATGGGTTTAGGGACATTGTTCACTTGAGTTGGTATAAAAATTCCTTTACCCTTATCCTTGATCAGTGGTTGATTTACTTCCAGTTCATTTTGTTGTGCCACTGATCTTACAAAAGTCATCTTAGAATTGCTTGAGGAGGCAATACTAAGACCAGGTGAGGGTTCAAATGGATTATAACCTAATCCACCCTTTTGAGCAAATGGTCTTTGAAACCCTTGAATTTCCTCTATTGCCTTAGCAGATTTGTTCAAGGCAGACATTTTCATTTTTAAGCTCCCCTCACTTAATTTTAGAGTATCAAATTCACTTGAGAGATTGTCAAATTTAGCTTGAAGAGTTCTAAAGTCAAAATCCTTTTTCTTTAGAATCAGACTTTGTTCATCAATCAACTTTTGTTGTTCAGAGACTTTGAGAGACATTTCTCCATGTTCTCTCACAATCTGCTGAAACAACTCAGATGATTTAATGTCAACCTCAGATTCAGGAAGATTGGACATTTTAATTTTAGACCTCAACTGTTCATTTTCTCTCAGTGCCATATTGCATACTTCTTGCATTCTGGTGAAATCTTCTAGCAACTTTTCAAAGTCAAGGTGGATTTCACTAGATTCATGTGTGTTAATTGAAAGATTGGAAGATGAACATACCTCTTCATTTTCAAATGCCATTTGGCAGTCATCATCACTGTCACTGTTGGAGAACAGTCCATCATCAGAAGAGTAGTCACTCTCTTCACTTGCTGATTCTCCAGCTACCATGGCCTTCCTGTTGTTCATCCTATTGTCTCTTTTGTTTTGCCTTTCTTTTCTTACTTTGGCACTTAGGTCAGGACAATCATACTGAAAGTGACCTTTTTTCTGGCAGTTGTAACACACATCTTCATCATCATTTTTCTTGCTTGAGGACTCCTTCCTCCTTGATGATGATGTTTCACCTTTGCTGTATTTCTTTTTATCAGCATATATGTCTTCTTTCTTCTCATCAGAGACTTTGTCCTCTGATTTGTTATCAGGAGAGCTGAATCTCCTTCTGGTTCTGTTGTCTTGGTAGAACTTCTTGTATCTACCAAATCTGGAGTTGAGCTTCTCAAATCTCCTTGCCATGAGTGCTAGTTCCTCCTTCATTTCTGATTTTGAAACAGATTGAGAAGATCTTTGAGTATTTTTCTTCTCTGTTTCAGTGGCTTTGAAAGCAACACCTTTGCTTGAGGAAGATGGCTCATCATGCACCTTCTTTCTGTTGAGATCAAACTCATATGCTTTGAGTTCAGAGAATACTTGCTGCATTGGCATGTTGTCAAAATTGCTGGTATTTTGCATCATGACAGAATATATGTCCCACTTTGATGTGAGACTTCTCAGAATCTTCAAAGCAACTTCTCTTTTGGCATAGAACTTGCCCAAAGAATTCATCTCATTCATGATGTCAGTGAATCAGCCATCAAGATGATCAATAGTTTCATTTGGCTCCATAGTGAATTGCTCATACTTTTGGATAGCCACTTGAAGCTTGTTTTCCTTTATCTTTTGGGTACCTTCACACATAAGTACTAGGGTATCCCAGATCTCCTTTGCTGTGGTGCAGTGATACACTCTTCCCATCACTGCATCTAGAATTGTCTTGTACAAGGTGTTCATGGCAATGTAGTTCAGATTGTGCCTTTTTCTCTCTTCTGCTGTCAGTTCATCCTCATCTTTTGGCAACAGCTCCCTTGGGTCTGCTTTTTGAGCATCAGTGACCTTGGGATTGAGCTTGGTGAAGGTGAATGGTCCTCTGGTGATGACTTTGAGCATTTCATCATGCTGGCAAGCAAGATGTGCTCTCATCCTGATCTTCTAGAAATCATAATTCTCAATTGAGAACATTGACAATTTGTGATGAGAAATATGATTGACTTAATTTGGACCCATGTTGTTGATGGTGTTGACAGCATCTCCTGGAACTGCATTGTTAGCCATTTTTATACAGATAGACAAAGGAAAATACAAGTAGATTTTTCAGAAATTTGGATCAGTTCAGTGACCACAGAAGTAATGTGAGTTTTTGAAGAACAGTTGGCTCTTCAGAGACAGTGGTCTTTGAACCCCTGCTCTGATACCACTTGTTGGTCCTTGGTGGAGTATAACACAAGTGTATGGGGGGGGGGGGGGGAATGCACTTGTGTATGCAAATTCTTTTCTTTTTGACAAACTGGTCTTATCAGGCAAGTTGTCTCACAACTAGCCTGAGTGAGAACTTTGATAGATACTTGTCCTACTGATTACTATTGAGTGATCAGTTGGCTAAATATCTAAAAGAGTTGCTAAGTGCGGAATGTGGTTGGCCTTTGACTCAAGAGATACTCCAATTTAATTTCTGAAAAATACAGTTATCAGGGACTTTGTCCAAAACAGTTTTTCTTAACTTACTGAATTTTGCTCTTTAAAATATGTTAGAATGTAAGTAAATAAAGAATGCAGTAAGTAAATGGCACACAAGTTTATAGTGGTTCAGAGACTCAAGCTCCTACATCCACTTTCCTTGATTGAACAAGATAATTCCTTCACAATGGAATTAGCTTGTTTTATAGTGCCAAGGTGCACTGATCAACAACACTCTCTTAGTGTTTTGATCCCTAGGATAACTTGAGTCCTAGTGCTCAATCTCTATGAGTTAAGACTGTGTTTCACAATAACAGTCCTTAACTCCTCACTTCTACAACAAACTCTTTCTTCACTAAATGAGATAGGGTTTGAGGTTTGGTTCCAACTAATAGAGATATCCTTTACAATAAGAACAGTGTAAAGGCTTAGGATATCTCAATGCTAAGCTTTGGATATTCTACAAAGATTGGCTTAGCTTGATGAAGTGATTCAGAAAACTTGGGATTCTAGAGAACAGCTTGGTTTCCTTTGAAAGTTTGATGATAGTTTGATAGCTTGTAGTTGGATGTTTGAATCCCTTGATCACTTCTGTATTTATAGGCAAATTTGAGCAGCTAACCGTTGGAGGGATAGCAATTCAAACCTGTCTATTTTCAGCACCATTGAAACGGCTATGAAGCTTGGCATTCTTTTATCCACTGTGTAAAAGACCTCTTCAATGGTTGCTTGAATGAATGTGTTGACTTCTGAAAAATGCGGCTGAGATGACTTGTGTCAGATTCCAAATATGCACATTTCCCAAGGTTGATTTGTGGCAGAAGCTACACTCAACCAACGGTCAGATGGGACAAGCTCCCTGAACATTCCTGCTGCAATTTAGAATGTTCTAACATTCATTCCATGCTTCACTCTTTAATGCTCTAAGTCTTTAATGCTTGGTTCAGGCATGATTGGCAATAAATGCTTCATTGAATGTGTCTTCTGTGGGCTTTGACATTCAATGCTCTTGATCATTTGTACTTCAACTGTCTTGATCATTTGCATTTATGAGCATTGCTTTACTGCTCTTGATCTCTTCAGCTAAGTTGTCCACTTGGTCAGTCTGTCTTGAAAGTTCAGCAACTTTGGCCTATAGACTTATCAAGTTGCCTAACATTCCAACTTTGGACAACTATCCTGAACACTAAAATCTCACAACATTCGTGAGACTTTTCACTTAAGAAATCTACATACTCAAGTGTACAGAGACAACTTGCCTGAACTAGACTTGAGCTTATCTCAACTAATCTGAACATCATCAATCAGGGGTTTTGGTATCTAGATCAAAATCATTTTATTCCCAACCATAGCAACATTTTTTTTATGCATTAAAAGTGCAATTAATAAATAATAAAATTTGTAAAATTAATAATAATTTTAAAAAAAAATTAGCAACATATTTTTTATACATTATAAAAAAAGTGCAAGTAATAGTAATATCATTAATTGAACTTACTAATAATATAATTAATAGTAATAAAAGTGCAAGTAAAAAAATAATAAAACGTGGAAAATTAATAATAATTTTTTTAAAAAAATTTAGCACCAGTTTTTCTAGATTATGAAAGTGCAAATACAAATAAACAAAAGGTGTATCATTAGCATACACTTTTCAGTTATAATATCATACACTTTTCAATTATAATACCATACATTTTTCATTAATATATAATTTACACTTTTCATTAATATAACATACACTTTTTAGTTATAATAACATACACTTTTCATTAAATAGATCATACACTTTGCAGTTATAATAACAATAAAACGTGTAAAATTAATAATAATTTTTTAAAAAAAATTTAGCACCAGTTTTTCTAGATTATGAAAGTGCAAATACAAATAAACAAAAGATGTATCATTAGCATACACCTTTCAGTTATAATATCATACACTTTTCAATTATAATACCATACACTTTTCATTAATATATAACTTACACTTTTCATTAATATAACATACACTTTTTAGTTATAATAACATACAATTTTCATTAAATAGATCATACACTTTGCAGTTATAATGACAAAGAATTTTCATTAAATAAACATACACTTTTCATTAATAGATCATACACTTTGCAGTTATAATAACATACACTTTTCATTAATATATAACTTACACTTTTCAATTATAATATCATAAACTTTTCAGTTATAATAACATACACTTTTCATTAAAAATAATGTTGCACTTTTCAATATAATAACATACACTTTTCATTAAAAAAACAAAGATACACTTTTTAGTCATAATAACATACACTTTTTCAAAAAAAAAAATCGAAAAAAAAAATTGAAAAAAAAAATCGAAAAAAAAAAAAAAGTCAAAGTTTGACCGTTGACCAACGATCAACGGTCAACATTTGACTAGTAAAAATCTACTCAAGTACATGGTGTACTTGAGTACATACAAGACTTTGGCATAAAATATAAATTCTGCAACAGACAGCAGCCTTCCCCGGTACATGTATGCCAATACACTCGGCCATTTTTGAATTTCTTCATCTTCAGTGGTGGCCACGGGAAAAGAGGTTTGGTGGGAAGGAGATGCGCAAGAGATACACATATCCCTGATTTGGACCGAATCGTAGAATGAGGGTAGAATGAGTGCTAAGGATACTAACACTGTAGAATGAGTGTTAAGGATACTATATATAGAGTTTTAAATCAAGAATAAACCCCTACATATTTTGTGTTTTTAATATGTAATTATACTGTTTTTGTATTTAATGTTTAAAGTCATCATCCTTGTTTTTAATACTTCAGAAAATTTAAGAGATTATTTACAGACTAATTAACAATAGCGATTTTCTTATTTACGTCATAATTGTCAAGACTAATTAAACAATAGCTAGTTAGTTAGTTAGGACCTTCTATATGTAGTTAGGGTGTCGTAACGTATCGTAATGACTACTGTAGTCAGTTAATCTAAGCCATTAAAAATTTAATCTAAAGGTTTAGATTTGATGACCTGTTACCTTTTGTAAATTTTACGATATGTATTGTCGTAATGCGTCGTAATGTGTCATAAATTTGTATTTTCTATTAAATTAAATTAATTAAAATATATTATTGTAAATTTACATTTTTATCCTTATACAATAAAATAATTTATTACAACAATTATCTACACCCGCTAATTTTATGAGTTCACTCCAAATCATTTTTTACCATAGTTATCTGCACCCATTCATTTTATGAGTTCACCCCAAAATCATTTCTTTTTTACAACGGTTATCTACACCCGCTCATTTTATGAGTTTACCCCCAAATTATATTTTTACCAAAGTTATCTGCACCCGCTCATTTTATGAGTTCACCCCCAAATTATTTTTATACCACAATTATCTTCACCCGCTCATTTTATGAGTTCACCCCAAAATTTTTTTTTTTAAATAATTACATTTAAAAGATTATATTATTTTTTTATTAATTAACACAAAATATAATAAAATCAACCCTAATTTATACATTTACAATCTACAACTGAGTCATTGCCGAGTTACCGTCGATTCACCACCAAATCACTCATATTTTTAGAAAAAAAAACGTAAAAATATAATTAAAAAAAACTATCGAGATTAGGCACAAATTTCAATTTTTTTTCTTTTTAATTTTTCTTCCCATTTTCAATTTTTATTCCAAACTTTTTATTTCTTCGTTTTTTTTTTTGTTTCCTACTTTTTTTTCATTAGTACTCCCTCCGTCCACCAAAAGTGTGCTCATTTCTTTTTTTGAGGTCCACAAAAACGTGCTTATTTTATTTAAATAGTTAACTTTTGAATATTTTTTCTACTTTACTAACAAGATTGAGTATCTACCAAATATATTTTCTACTCATTATATTAAATGGGCTAGTCTTGGGTGAGACCGTCTCACAGAATGATATCTGTGAGACGGCTTTTATATATAAAAAGTGATAGTGTTTGAGCAAAAAGTGATAGTGTTTAAGTAAAAAGTGATAGTCACTTTTATTAAAAATATTATCACTTTTTACTTAAACATTATCACTTTTTTTACAAACCAAAATCTGAAAAAAAAAATATGGGTTATCCTACCCAAAATTTTGAAATATGGGTTAAAAGGATCCGTCTCACGGAAAAAGATCCGTGAGACGGTCTCACACAAGTTTTTGCCATATTAAATATATTCTTTATAATTAAAATATGATTTTTTTAAAAGCACATATAAAAAAAAAAGTGAGCACACTTTTGGTGGACAGAGGGAGTATATTTTTTAGTTTTAATACAAAATAATATTATATGTATGATTTTATTATAATCTCTCCGTCCCAGTGAAAGCTCCTCATGAGCTTCGGACACAGAGGTTAAAAAATATATAACACATAAATCTCGAATGTGTGTAGGTTATGATGGGTGCTGGGCGCACTTTGACCCCGGTAATTACTTCGTGGAAGCATGAGGGTCAACACATTTCGGACGGATGAAAAAATGCATATGCGTCCGGAGGAATTAATTAGATGATAGTGTATGGATGTAGTTACCATCTTTTTGTTAGTTTTTGTGGTTAGAAACTTTGGAATACTTTTGTCTTTTTGGTATAATTTGTGTACAAATTGTCAACAAACAACATTTATAGATAATATGTGTACAAATTCTTGATGTGTAATATTTTTTGAACATGTATACGGTTTCAACGTTACAATGGATGACTTGTGTAATTTAATTGCTCTATTTTTTGAATGGTTTATCGTGCTTGAATGAGCCACTACAATTGTGTTACAAGTATAATATGGTGTATAAACCTATAGTTGGGATCATTTTTTTCAAAAAATTGACTTTTGTTTGAAAATAAGTTCCCAACAATTGGTCCATGTTCGAAAACATGTTCCCAACAATAAGGCCATGTTCGAAAATTTGTTCTGCGCGTTTCACATGGTCGAATTTTAAAACCAAAAGTTTTTGTAACAAACTTTTTTTCGAACATTTTGGCCATGTTCGAAATAATGTTCCCAACAATTGGTCAATGTTCGAAAAAGAGTACCCAACATTTGTCAAATGTTCGAAAATTACTTCCGCGAGTTTTACTTGGTCGATTTTTTAACCCCAAAGTTCCTGTAATGGACTTTTTTTCGAACATTGGAGCTATGTTCGAAAAAAAGTACCCAACATTCGCCATATGTTCGAAAATTACTTCCTCGAGTTTTACTTGGTCGATTTTTTAACCCCAAAGTTCCTGTAATGGATTTTTTTTCGAACATTGGAGCTATGTTCGAAAAAAAAGTACCCAACATTCGCCATATGTTCGAAAATTACTTCCGCGAGTTTTACTTGGTCGATTTTTTAACCCCAAAGTTCCTGTAATGGACTTTTTTTCGAACATTGGAGCTATGTTCGAAAAAAAGTACCCAACATTTGCCATATGTTCGAAAATTACTTCCGCGAGTTTTACTTGGTCGATTTTTTAACCCCAAAGTTTCTATTATTGACTTTTTTTCGAACATTGGAGCTATGTTCGAAAAAAAGTACCCAACATTTGCCAAATGTTCGAAAATTACTTCCGCGAGTTTTACTTGGTCGATTTTTTAACCCCAAAGTTTCTGTTATGGACTTTTTTTCGAACATTGGAGCTATGTTCGAAAAAAAGTACCCAACATTTGCCAAATGTTCGAAAATTACTTCCACGCAAATAATATTTGTTCGAAAAAGTGTTCGTGTTCGGCAATAAATATCGGGTATATATCATTTGTTCGAAAAAAGGTCTCGTACAAAAGGTGGGTGTCCTCATCCATGCAACATTAACCATGTGGGTGTTCTCATCCATGCAACATTAACCTTATAAAAACCATATACAAAACCATATAAAAACCATACATTCATAAAGCATTTAAGTTAACATACATGTTACAATACTTGTTAAAACACTAAAGTATCATTCTGATCGACCAAACTACGATTAATAAAAAACAACATTTGTCAAGTTTTTGTTGAAAATGATATAAAACAAGTTTTTGTCAAGAACGCCTAGCCCTTCCACGTCCCCGACCTCTTCCACATCCACGACGTACACTTGATGATGACGGTGCATCTTCTCCTACGTCATCGGAAGTTTTTCCGCCAATCTGCCTCACAACTTCTTCAATTTTTTGCATTACCCCATCGATTGTTAATGGCTCGTCGTTCCTCCACTTTTGCAACAACAAGGTCAACTCAACCTTTGCAAAATCTACCAAGTGCCCTAACTCAGCCCTACGTGGAGGCTCACGAGGAGGAAGTCTCCTATTTTCTGGATTTGAAACGTAAGGACGGTCGTTGGCGAGGTACCAATCAATATAACCATCGTTGCAATCCGAATCTTGGATACAACGCTCACCAAGTCTATCATCCGTAAGCATGTGTGCGTCCCACGTAGAAAAGTACTCCGCCATAGCACCCCACACTAGCTTTATTTTCTTGGATGTGGAACCGGTCCTCTTAACACGGGCAGCAAACGGCTTCTCAGGAACGGTTTGCACGTACCCGAACTGTCTGAGCACTCTATCTGGCATATACGACTCAACAATATCTCCGCACACAATACACCCATGAAAGTAAGATACCTCATCCAATGGATAGTTTTCTCGTACGGGACGATATGGATTCCAGTTAACCTACAACACCAAATTAAATAAAAAATGCGTATTTATCTTAAAAACAAATAAACAACAGACAAATATATTAATTTGGTTAGTAACGTACCTCGCTTGCTAGGAGGGTATCTAATCGCTCTCTAAAGCCTCTTACTCGGTCAACGCAGGGGCCTGTATGAGCTTCGGGTGCATAACGCATCGACAGTGGATCCGTAAGGGCAAATTCTGGATTATGAGGCGGCAATATCAAAGTAGGGAAGTGCTCATAAATCCAAGCCTACAAGTACAATATTATTAGGTCAATATCAAATGAAAAATATGAAATATTAACAAACTTATTTAAAATACTTAATACCTCCAATAACGTAAGGTAACTACCAATCTGCCTACACTTGAACTTTGACGCCATCCCAAATTGTCTATACAAATAGGCAAGTGCTGCGGTACCCCAAGCATAGTTAGGAAATTCTGTCATGTCGTCCATATACTGCAACCAATGTACGTGAACACGAGTACCACTTTTATCCGGGAACAAAGTGGTCCCAAACATGTACAACACAAACGCTCGGGCTGAATACAACACCTCGTCCTCGTTGTCCGAGGACATCATGGGCATAAAAGTCTCCCTTAGCCACGCTAGCTTCACAGAACCCCCTCGTTGCCCACTTAATGCTTCGTTGGCTTCTACTAAGGTTAAACCCAAATATTTCATCAAATAATCTGAAGCCAAAATATGTTCTTCGAAAGTAGACTGCACCGGGAGACCATTTACTTTCAAACGCGTGATACAGTAGACATCATCAAGAGTAATTGTCATTTCCCCGAAGGGCAAGTGGAATGAGTTGGTCTCTTCGTGCCATCTCTCAACGAAGGATGTGAGAAGGTTCTTGTTTGAATACTTGTAGGCTGCACGTCTAACATGAATCAATTTAGATCCTCTCAAAAACCTCCGCCAATGGCGCCAATTCTTTTCATCGTCGAACTCCCAATTCAATAGTTTGGTCACATGACAGTGACACTTCAACACATCTCGCTCCTCACCCAACCATATGAATTTGGCTACATGGTCTTGGAAGCTTTTGAGAAGGGGAGGTGCGATTACCAATGGCCGATCAACATTCACAACTCTTCTTTCTTTCTCTCCCTCATCATCTCCCTCCGCCTCTTCCTCTTCCTCGTCCTGTCCATCTCCCTCATCGTTGCCCTCATCCTTGTCTTGATCATCTACTTCCGGTTCTTGTAGAGTGGGCACCGGTTCTTGTAGAGTGGGCTCTTGAGGGTTGGCCTCTTGTGGAGTGGGCTCTTGAGCAATTGCATCTTGTGGAATGGCCTCTTGAGGGTTGGCCTCTTGTGGATTGGGCTCTTGAGGAGCGGCCTAATCGCTAATATGTTGCTTCTTTTTCCTGTTGGAAGCAGTCGGTCGAGCCCTACTAACACCCTCTACAAAAACCAACACAAACAAGCCATGTTCGAAATTAAAACCAAAACAAATAAGCCATGTTCGAAACCTAAACCAAAACAAACAACCCATGTTCGAAAATTACTACATGTTCGAAACTAAAACCAAAACAAACAAGCCATGTTCGAAATTAAAACCAAAACAAACAAGCCATGTTCGAAACCTAAACCAAAACAAACAACCCATGTTCGAAAATTACTACATGTTCGTAACTAAAACCAAAACAAACAAGCCATGTTCGAAATTAAAACCAAAACAAACAAGCCATGTTCGAAACCTAAACCAAAACAAACAACCCATGTTCGAAAATTACTACATGTTCGAAACGAAAACCAAAACAAACCAGTAATGTTCGAAAATTATACCAAAACCAACAAGCCATGTTCGAAACTAAAACCCAAACAAATAACAAATGTTCGAAACCCAATCCAACACAAACCATACATGTCCGAAAATTAGTTCCGCACAACCATCTAATGTTCGAAAAACCAGTCAACAACAGTTGATTTGTGCTAAACCATGTCAATTAGATGCCCATTTGTTTATTTTCATCCTAACACATAAAAAATTTATACATTCTACACATAAACATGATTATAACACAAAAAATCAACCTTAATCAACACATGCTGAATTAACCCCAAATTCAAAAAACAAAAATCGAAATTAAACATGCGTCCTACTCTTCTTCTCAAATATAAGCAAGAAAAACTAACATTTACCCATTTTTGCAAAATGAAAAAAAAAAAACGCTTGTAGATATTCTTCGAAAAAACAATGGAGTGGGGGAGAACGGTGCTCTCTCTTTTCTTTCTCTTCTTCGTCGCAGGTAGAGAGGGAGTGAGAGAGTAGGAGAGGGTGCAAAAATGGAGTGGGAGTGGGAGAGGTGGGAGGGAGTGCGAAAATGCTTTGGAGAGGAAAGGTTTGGGGAAGATGGAGAGTGGGTGTACCCAATCGAGAGAAGGGAGGGAGTGCGAAAATGCTTAAGGGCATTTTTGGGTTTTCCAGGTGGGTGCCCTCATCTGTTTTGTGGGTGTCCTCATCTCCTGGGTGTACTCATAGGAATCCTGGGTGCCTTTAGCCGCGCCCTTGCACAAAAGTTTTTGCGATGAACCATTTTTTTAAAATCGAACAAATATTATTAAGTATATATTTGTGTCAATAGATTCAGGCCCATTAGTAGTTTTATACAAGCTAAAGCTCACATATAAATCTTTATATACACTACCTCAGTAACAATAAAATATATCTTCAATCATTCTCTTTATGGTAACCAGAGTCATTTTTTGACTAACGTCACAAAATCTAATCCCCTTCCTTTTTAATCGGTCAAACCTTCTCTTCCTAACAAAATCCCTCCGCGATTTGTGGATCTGCCATCCATCTCCCCCCACCCCACGTCCTCTCCAGATTCACCCATGGTCAGCACCTCCTCCACCCACGGTTGTCATCCCTGGTCAAAACAACGCCAACTCCTCCTCCCTCATCGCATTCAACATCTCATCGCAACTCCCTCGCAAACTCACTTCCACCAATTTCACGGCTTGGAGCCTTCAATTCCGCATCCTTCTCACAGGATATGGGCTCCTTGGCTTCCTAGACGGCGCCAGCGTATGTCCCTCAGCCACTATCACCGAAGGCACTACCACCAGCCCGAATCCGCTCTATACTGCCTGGATTCGCCAAGATCAGTTGATCTTTAGTGCCCTCTTCCCATCGCTGATCTCCCTCATCGCCGGCGCCACTACCTCTGCCAAGGCTTGGGCGACACTCGTCAAGATTTACGGTAAGCCCTCTCGTGGACACATTCTTGCCCTCAAAACTAAACTCCGTAATTCTTCGAAAGGTACCCGCTCCGTTTCGGATTATATGCTAGAAATTCGCGGTCTTATTGATGAACTCTCTTTACTTGGCGTCACTACTGATCCCGAGGACCTTGTTCTCATTGTGTTTGTTGAGAAAGATCAAACAAATATCCCACATCGGAAAGGCACAAAAGGATCATGAGCTATAAAAGGATGGACTAGTATCCCCATTGGTATGAGGCATTTTGGGGAAACTCAAAAGCAAAGCCGTGGTGAGGGTTTGGAAAACCCAAAGCGGACAATATCATACCAAGTGGGGAATACGGAAGGGTCCATCCTGAAAAAACCGTAACAATTGGCGCCGTCTGTGGGAAAACGAACCCAGGGCTAGGGCCATAATCCGGACGAGTGTGCCTGATGTCAATAAACAGTTGGACGAACTAGAACCCCTTGGAGGAACGACAGTCTCGATGAGATAGGCGAGATGGTCTAGACAGAGTAAACCCGTCTCTTTGCGGCAGTAGTCTAGCTAGCTAAGTGATCTAGTTAGAGTGGGGTCGTTTGAGGGGAGGTACGTGGTCCCCCCATTGGTATGAGGCCTTTTGGGGAAACTCAAAAGCAAAGCCGTGAGGGTTTGGAAAACCCAAAGCGGACAATATCATACCAAGTGGGGAATATGGAAGGGTCCATCCCGAAAAAACCATAACAGTGTTAAATGGACTGGACGATACATATAAGGAATTCTCTCATGCCATTCAAGCTCGTGAAACTGCAATTGATTTTGACGAGATCCATGACAAACTTCTGAGTTCCGAAGCACATATGGCCGACCGATCTACTGCTCCTCCTACTCCTCTCCCAGCCACTGCCCTACTCTCGGCACCCCCTAGTGGTCGCCTCTCCCATCAATGCCCCAAGTACCAGTAGTAGCAGCCCGCCCATTCATCCTCTTGATCGTTCCAGCAGCATAACCATCCCCATTAGCCGCCTCTAACCTACTCTCCTCGCCCTTACATGGGAAAATGTCAGATGTGTGGGGCCCCAGGCCACTCGGCCCGTAAATGTGCAGATTACATATTTTCAAGTTCTAAGAAAATACTTTCACTCTTTCGTAAGAAGAACGTTTGTCTTCTACGTATCACTCCCGTGTCAGTCTTTGAGTTAATTGATTATTTACTTTTTTATTTTAGGAGCAAGATTAGAATTTACTGGTTATAGAATTACAAATAGCTGATGAGGAATTTCACTTTTTTTTTTTTTTTTGTTATTGGATCATCGCCAAAATTGACTCAAGAATTGAATTGAAGGCTGGGGTTCTTGAGTTGATTTATCTCCTTTTAAGTGTTTATTTTATTAAACAATTTGTATTTGTTGTTCGAAAATTACATATTCATGTTAATTTTTCTACTGGATATATAGAACTCCTAATTGATTTTGATATGCTCTAATATATCTGTTTCCTTTTTTTGACAGAGTTTTTATATCAATTTCAATTTATTGCTAGTGCTTACTAAACATGCCTACAGAGTTTTCATTTCTAGTTTCTCATTTTGATAATATCAGTATCTTCACTAGTCCAATGTGCATGATCAGAGTTATCAATGTTAAAAAATTCCTATACATTTTTTATATATTTGATTTTTCAATTCTGTTCTGTTAATGCACTATTTATATGCATGTACAAGTTTTATAATTTTGGAATGTGCATGATCAGAGTTATCAATGTTAAAAAATTCCTATACATTTTTTATATATTTGATTTTTCAATTCTGTTCTGTTAATGCACTATTTATATGCATGTACAAGTTTTATAATTTTGGAGTGTATAGATAATGTTTGTTTTATTTGTGCAGAAGATAATAATCGTTTTACTTACATTTTGCAGGTATGGCTAGTAAAAGAAAAAAAACAACACCGAAATTTTTTTGTCTTCGAGATGAGCAAATTTTACAACCGCCTAGAATGATGTCAACAAGAGTTCATCCTCAGAGTGCTAATGGTCAGTTTGACACAAATATGAATTGATCATTTATATGTTTCTTTCTTAAATATAATATTATTTATATGTTTCTTTCTTAAATATAATATTATTAGCATGTAATCATTTTTCCTTCGCAATTGTGTCACATTGATTTTTCTTTGTTAATATTCTGTAATTTGCAGCGATGACATCTCGAACTAAAGAGCATAGGACACTTCATCAAGGACGCACAGATAAAAGGAAAAAATCCAGTTGTTGTTGTAACATGTACAACTAATAGAAGAATTTATAATGAATGTGCAGATAAACAAGGCCCAGATATGGTATCACATCACCAGTTTATGAATATGCCAGGGCACACTAGTACGAGTAGTCATCCCAATATACTCGGAAGCTATGGGATGAATCAATCTTATGACATAGTTGAGGAGGAAGCAAGAATTGAGAAAGAACTTATGAATGAAAGCTAATGAGATGGACAACGAGATTATGGCTAGAATTTGGGAGGAATCAAGAAGCTATGATGAACATATGAATGAATGTTATGAAATGAATAGAGTTAGGGAGAAATCAAGATTCGAGGATGAAATAGAGCTATGAACACGAGCAAGGTAACATTGTAAATATATTATAGTACTTTATTTAAAAGTCTTTAAAATAATATTTATTTTTTATTTAAATAGGCAATGGAATTGGTGTTAAATCTAAGAAAAAAGTTCATCGAGGTCCCACTTATATGAAAAGTGTTTGGGGGACAACCTTTAAACTTAGAACGACATCGGTTTGGATTTAATGAATTTGGTCAACCAATAGATGGCGAGAGCAGCATGTTTACCCATTTTTATTTTTTTTAGGTACAATAGCAAGAAATGGTAAATTTTGTCCAATTGATGTGAAAGATTGGCGTGCAATGCCAAGGAAAGAAAAAAATGTTATGCTAGAGCTTGTAAAGGTAATCGTCATAATATTCATGTTGTGGATATTACTGAATTATTGTAATATAAACTATGTCATTTATTTATTTGAGTTTTTTTTTTTTTGTCTGTATTACTCCAAATTCAGTTTATTATGCTGAGTTGTTTTGCAATGAAATATTCCTTCTTATTGTTTATATGTTAGTTTTCAACCGACTGCAATATTTTTCTTGTTGCTCTGAATTTAATGTTTCATTTGCTTTGTTAAATTGAGGGGCTGATGTTTCTTTTTCAATTTTTTACAACCTCTATTTTTGTGCTTTCTCAATGCTAGCGTATTATTTTTTGTTTTGCTGCATTTTTTGCTGATCTATATGTATTTGAGTTTTTTATTAGTACTGTAATAACTGAAAATGTGATGCAGGAAAGGTTTCATATCCCTATTACTGCTGAGAAGTGGATTTTGTCATCCATTGGGGATAAATGGAAAAACTGGAAGCATGCTTTGAAAGAAACGTATTGGGAAGAAAATGTTCCTATTGTTCAATTGATAGAGAAGCTGGATGATAAAAGGGTAAAGTCCGAGCAGTTGATCAAACTTCCTATGTATTGGGGATCAGATGAAGCAAAGGTTCGTTGTGATTATTTAAGGTAATAAAAATATAAAACCTACATCTATTAATTATTTTCTTCAATTCAATTTCAGAAAGTAAGAAAGAAATAAGAAAGCGAGAGCTAAAAAAACCATGAAGCAAATAACTGGAAAAAGATCATTTGCTAAAGTTCGAGATAAGATGGTAATACAACTACAATTTTTTTTATTTGGGGTACTATTAACATATTCTATTATTTAATTTAATAATTTCCATTTTCAGACAAAGAAATTAGGACGGCCCCCAAATCGCTATGAACTATTGGGTGAATGTTTTGTTAAACCGAATGAGGAGTCAAGTAACAATGGTGATGCTAAAAGAAAATACGTAAGTTTGCATGACACAAATATTTTATTGTTTCATTAATGAAATATGCACCAACTCTTTATTTTTTATAAATGAATAGTTGAAAATGCAAGAACGCTCCCATCTTGCAGAAGATTTTGAGGATCCAATTGGTCCAAATGATATATTTGCACAAATCATAGGACCAGATCGACCTGCCTGTTCAAGTGAGGATGATGGACAAAGGCATCTGCCAATCAGATATATGGGGTGAACTTCCTAGGAGTACATCCAACCGTATCTTGAAGGAGCAGCAAGCACAAATTACAGAGTTGAAAAAATAGATTTTAGCACAGCAAAGATGTGGCGATTCACTAGTACCCTCTAGGGAACATGGATCAAACAATGCTACATCAAATTTACCTCCTATGGTATGGTAACATCTCTTATATTTTTATTTACCTGTTACTAATCGTAATACATGTTCAATATCATGTATTAGTGGCCAAATTAATTATTCGACAATTAAATATATGTATTTATTGTTTGTTTAAGGTTGGTGCATATGTTACTCTTAAGAGTTTATTTGATCCCAACAAAGTTGTTGCAAAAGGATGCATTCATAGTATCGATCCATGTTCTGAAGTAGGTGGCCAACTCTTGGGATCGAATTGGTGTGAAGTAAATGTGAAAGTGGTGCTTGAACCTGAAGAAGAATTGATTAGACCTTACGATAATCTTCAAAAGATTGCACATGCACTTGGAGAAATGATCGCTTGGCCTCATAATTTGGTATGCATTTTTATTATTCTAAAACACATATAAAATTATAAATATATATGAGTTGCACTCTTGTGTACCAGTTACATGTATGTAACTACTATATCCAATCCAATATATGTAACTACTATATCCAATCCAATAACCCATTACAAATAACACATGACCCATTTACTATATCAATTTAACACATACATTTTTTCATTGACCTTTATTTTACTTCAATTAATTTTTTTAATTTTATCATTAAAAAATAATACTCCATTAATTTTTTAAAATTTTATTTTTTTATTTTACTCAATTGATATTTATATTTATCTTTTTAATATTATTTTTTAAATTTATTTTTCTTCCTGTTTATCATTTGTGTTTCAAATGATAATTTTTTTAACGTACTCTCTTTTTATGTCATAAATAATTATTCTAAAATTTTAAAGTCTAATAAGAAAATTTTAAAAATAATACTAATTTTTTTTTAAGTATTAAATAGTATAATAATAATTTGTTCTAAAAAATAAAACTCTCACCTCTCTTAGGCAAGTGTTCAATTTTATTGGTACTATTTTACTTTAATTAATTGGTGTATAATTTTTACCTTTTCCTTTTAAAATTTTACTTCATTCCTTACAAATTTCACTTCGTTTTACATTGTTTAATTATTTTTTTCATTTGAACTTTCATTTTTTAATCACTTTATTTAATTTTTTATGAATATAATTTTTAGTTTATAAGTGTTATGATAACCGTTGATAAGTATTATGATATATTATTAGTTAATATGCAGTACTGTACATATTAGTTCATATACAGTATAATATTAATTTATATTGGTACATGTTTTAATTTTTTCGAGTTTCGAGTTCACATACTTTATGGTAATAGTTCAAATATAGTATAGTATTAGTTCAGATATTGTATAGTATTAGTTCACATACTCTATGGTACTAGTTCAAATATAGTATAGTATAAATTCAAATATTGTATAGTATTAGTTCATATATTAAATACTCCGTAATATTTTTATACCCACATTAATCTCTAGTACTATACAATATATTAACTAGTACTATACCATAGGCGTACTAATACTATATCGTATTTAAACTAATATTTATATTTAACAAAAAATACATAACTTAACACATTTATAATTTCAGGCATACCATGCAAATTAATACATCAATATTAAAAAAATGATATTAACTAACTAGTAAGAATAACAAAAGTGAGAATGAATCACACTGAACACACAATTCAATTAATAGATACGATCACACTCAATAAACATATGAATGCATCAACATGACGATGATCCCAAAGAAATAATAAAGTTGATGCAATATTATGCTGGTTTCTTCCCCAATTCTCAACTCATTTAAATTTCTAAATATAAATTATATTTTTCAATTAGATTATATTATTAATTAGTTTTAAAAAATAATCTACAACCTTAAAAAACTTGTAACAAACTAGATATCATTTTAGAAATAATGAAGACATAACAAAATAATCTTAGTTATTATAAATCAAATTAAAGCTAGAAAGTGAGCATGTCATATTCATACATTTATACCCAAATTAGAAAAAATTAGATTTTTTTTAGTTTAGTTTTTTTTTTCAATTTATTCTGTATTTGTTTCCTAAATTTTGGGCATTCTTTGAAAAAAAAAACTGGAAATTTTATTTCATAATTTTATTTTTGAGTTTCTTATTTTTTTAATATTCATTATGTTTTTATATTTATTTTTTAAAAGTTAAAGAAATAGAATAATATTTTACTTCGTGGTGATTCATTGGTGAATCAATAGTCGGTGTATAATTATAATTTTAATGAGTTGTATTTTAATTTAATTGATAAAATGGTAATATAGTATTTTACATGTATTTTTCTTTTAAAAAATTTGGGGGTGAAATTAATAAAAAAGAAGGTAAATAACTAATAACCCATGTAAAAAATTAGATTTAGTTATATATATGTAACTTGTACACATAAGTGCCTAAAAGAAGGGAGTGCCTTAAAAAAAAAAAAAAAAAAGGAGTGTGGATTTATTAAAAAAAGGAGGGTAAAGATACATACATGTAACTGGTACACATAAGCAATTGCCAATATATATTTATTTTATTAGTTTGATATTTTAACTATTTTATTTATTATTTATATTACATAGGTGGGTGACACCTAGTGAAAATTGATCGCTGCTTGAATACTGATTATAATAATGACACGTAAGTATATTATATGTTTTTTTCAAAGACTATCTTAAATTATTAGAGATTACCTTTTCAACTAAATAAATTGAGGTTTAAATGTTATATTTATACTGTTTCTAATGATTAAGATTAAATATTGTTTCTCAGTAACCCACCTATAGAATATAAATATATGTAAACATAAGTTATAGGGGAAGAGAGGGCACATATAGAATAGAAATATATGTAAACATAAGTTATAGGGGAAGAGAGGGAGACTTTGAGACAATTACCTCGAATAATTTATTGTTGTGATTGTGATTTGGTAGTTTCCTTTGATAGATTAAAATGCTTATTTGTGTAGGGGGAGGGGAAAAAAGGGATGAGTATTTAACTTTCCATCAAAAAAAAAAAAAAAAATAAATAAAAAAAATAAAGTAATGACATATGATATAATTTTGGGGAGTGACCGAGTGACTTATGTGTAATTATGTGCAAATCAAGCAAATAAGGAAAAAAATATACAAAACTTGGGGTAAATTAAATTCGCGGGTAACCCGGGCCCAAAATCCATAGTCCGCGAAATTAAGAAACATTATTATGCATATAAAGTAAAATTGTCATGGGGAGGGGAAAAAGGGATGGGTATTTAACTTCCATCAAAAAAAAAAAATACATTGCCTAGATTCATTAGAAAAAAATTATATATTTGGTTATTAGGTGAATTCGGAATTTGAAAACTATGATGATTAAATAATTTGTTTTCCTATATTATACTCTGTCCTCAAATCATGTTTCTACACTATTTTAAACTTATGAAAATATTGTGTTTTTGTAGGGTATGAGAAAGAATATCTGGATTTTTTCAAGGATGGAGATTGATTGATTAGTTATTCCTAAAGATTTGAGGGTTAAATAGCCTCAATTTAGAATTTCATTTTTTTTCTTCTAGCAATGACTTATGTAGAGATTATATTGACTATTTGTATTTGTGTAGAATTTATTTGATGTACTCTCATGAAATATTATCAAGTATTCGTGTCTAGTAGAATGTTAGTTTAATTTATTATGGTTTTCAATATTATTTCATGCGTAAGAATATTTTTTAATTTGAAATATTATTATAAATTTTTATTATTGTTATTAATCTAATTGAAATTAATATAAACTATCATGACACTAAATTGTGTATTATTAATTAATATTATAAAATAATAATAATAAATGATTTTTTTACGGGAATAATAAATGAGTGTTAAAATGAATGTATCTTGACATTTAATAATGTAGTATTAATTAAAATAGAAAATTAATGATAATTAAAAATAATTTTAATAATAATTTGTCCACATTTAATATTGCACTATTAATTAATATTAACAATTTATATGATTAATTAAGTGTAGGCTAAACTACATATTCATGACATTTAAGAATGTATTAATACATTGATACCTATTATTACATTAGCTTAGAGGACACTTTAAAGAAATGTCATGATAAATAAAGTGTATTAAAAAGTGGTTTATAAGTACAATTTTAAATGTCAAGAAATGCGATTTTTGTAGTAGTGTATGTTTCAACAATCCTGAAACATACTTAATCTATTTTACTTATATATCTTGGCATATCATCAGGGGTTTTGGTATTTTAATCAAAATCTCATTTTATTCCCAACAAACATGATTATTTTTACTAATTATAATAAATTTAACTTTTACTTAATAAAATATCACTATTCTAAAAGTGATAAATGTTTAGTTGAAAAGTGATAATATTTTTATAAAAAATGACTATCACTTTTTATTTAATTATTATCTTTTTTTACTTAAATATAATCACTTTTCAATTTTGAATTAATAAATGAGATTATATATTAGTGGACGTGATTATATTTATTAATTGTATTAGTTTTATAAGTTAATGGTTACTTTTATTTAAAAGAATATAAGATTTTTATAAAAATGATTATTTATTTTTACTTAAACATTATCACTTTTTTGATTCACGTTTAATGAATGGGATTACTATATGTTAGTGGACTTGATTATCTTTACTAATTATATCAATTTTTTGTTCACAAAAACTTATATGCCATATTGACCAATTAAGTCAATTGGCTGGAAATATTGTCTTATTAATTAAGTCAATGGCCTAAAAATATATGTTATTGGACCACCATTAATTCATTTGGGTTAATTATTATATTTATCAATTGGCCCGCTTGTATTTTAATTTTGACCGACGTTTATTTTACCCGTTTCTTTCATTTTTTTATTTTTTATTTTATTGCCGAACGCGAGCTGTTAAATGTAGTAATTCAAATTGTAATATATAGTATGTTGGGAATAAAATGATTTTGATCTAGATACCAAAACCCCTGATTGATGATGTTCAGATTAGTTGAGATAAGCTCAAGTCTAGTTTAGGCAAGTTGTCTCTGTACACTTGAGTATGTAGATTTCTTAAGTGAAAAGTCTCAGGAATGTTGTGAGATTTTAGTGTTCAGGATAGTTGTCCAAAGCTGGAATGTTAGGCAGCTTGATAAGTCTATAGGCCAAAGTTGCTGAACTTTCAAGACAGACTGACCAAGTGGACAACTTAGCTGAAGAGATCAAGAGCAGTAAAGCAATGCTCATAAATGCAAATGATCAAGACAGTTGAAGTACAAATGATCAAGAGCATTGAATGTCAAAGCCCACAGAAGACACATTCAATGAAGCATTTATTGCCAATCATGCCTGAACCAAGCATTAAAGACTTAGAGCATTAAAGAGTGAAGCATTGAATGAATGTTGGAACATTCTAAATTGCAGCAGGAATGTTCAGGGAGCTTGTCCCATCTGACCGTTGGTTGAGTGTAGCTTCTACCACAAATCAACCTTGGGAAATGTGCATATTTGGAATCTGACACAAGTCATCTCAGCCGCATTTTTCAGAAGTCAACACATTCATTCAAGCAACCATTGAAGAGGTCTTTTACACAGTGGATAAAAGAATGCCAAGCTTCATAGCCGTTTCAATGGTGCTGAAAATAGACAGGTTTGAATTGCTATCCCTCCAACGGTTAGCTGCTCAAATTTGCCTATAAATACAGAAGTGATCAAGGGATTCAAACATCCAACTACAAGCTATCAAACTATCATCAAGCTTTCAAAGGAAACCAAGTTGTTCTCTAGAATCCCAAGTTTCCTGAATCACTTCATCAAGCTAAGCCAATCTTTGTAGAAAATCCAAAGCTTAGTATTGAGATATCCTAAGCATTTACACTGTTCTTATTGTAAAGGATATCTCTATTAGTTGGAACCAAACCTCAAACCCTATCTCATTTAGTGAAGAAAGAGTTTGTTGTAGAAGTGAGGAGTTAAGGACTGTTATTGTGAAACACAGTCTTAACTCAGAGAGATTGAGCACTAGGACTCAAGTTATCCTAGGGATCAAAACACTAAGAGAGTGTTGTTGATCAGTGCACCTTGGCACTATAAAATAAGCTAATTCCATTGTGAAGGAATTATCCTGTTCAATCAGGGAAAGTGGATGTAGGAGCTTGAGTCTCTGAACCACTATAAACTTGTGTGCCATTTACTTACTACACTCTTTATTTACGTACATTCCAACATATTTTAAAGAGCAAAATTCAGTAAGTTAAGAAAAACTGTTTTGGACAAAGTCCCTGATAACTGTATTTTTCAGAAATTAAATTGGAGTATCTCTTGAGTCAAAGGCCAACCACATTCCGCACTTAGCAACTCTTTTAGATATTTAGCCAACTGATCACTCAATAGTAATCAGTAGGACAAGTATCTATCAAAGTTCTCACTCAGGCTAGTTGTGAGACAACTTGCCTGATAAGACCAGTTTGTCAAAAAGAAAAGAATTTGCATACACAAGTGCATTCCCCCCCCCCCCCATACACTTGTGTTATACTCCACCAAGGACCAACAAGTGGTATCAGAGCAGGGGTTCAAAGACCACTGTCTCTGAAGAGCCAACTGTTCTTCAAAAACTCACATTACTTCTGTGGTCACTGAACTGATCCAAATTTCTGAAAAATCTACTTGTATTTTCCTTTGTCTATCTGTATAAAAATGGCTAACAATGCAGTTCCAGGAGATGCTGTCAACACCATCAACAACATGGGTCCAAACCAAGTCAATCATATTTCTCATCACAAATTGCCAATGTTCTCAATTTAGAATTATGATTTCTGGAAGATCAGGATGAGAGCACATCTTGCTTGCCACCATGATGAAATGCTCAAAGTCATCACCAGAGGACCATTCACCTTCACCAAGCTCAATCCCAAGGTCACTGATGCTCAAAAAGCAGACCCAAGGGAGCTGTTGCCAAAAGATGAGGATGAACTGACAGCAGAAGAGAGAAAAAGGCACAATCTGAACTACATTGCCATGAACACCTTGTACCAGACAATTCTAGATGCAGTGATGGGAAGAGTGTATCACTGCACCACAGCAAAGGAGATCTGGGATACCCTAG
This sequence comes from Galeopsis tetrahit, assembly GCA_963675135.1. Lineage (NCBI taxonomy): Eukaryota > Viridiplantae > Streptophyta > Magnoliopsida > Lamiales > Lamiaceae > Galeopsis > Galeopsis tetrahit. The sequence goes on along the minus strand of OY776120.1, from coordinate 63,869,158 downwards.
CACTTATGTGTGAAGGTACCCAAAAGATAAAGGAAAACAAGCTTCAAGTGGCTATCCAAAAGTATGAGCAATTCACTATGGAGCCAAATGAAACTATTGATCATCTTGATGGCAGATTCACTGACATCATGAATGAGATGAATTCTTCGGGCAAGTTCTATGCCAAAAGAGAAGTTGCTTTGAAGATTCTGAGAAGTCTCACATCAAAGTGGGACATATATTCTGTCATGATGCAAAATACCAGCAATTTTGACAACATGCCAATGCAGCAAGTATTCTCTGAACTCAAAGCATATGAGTTTGATCTCAACAGAAAGAAGGTGCATGATGAGCCATCTTCCTCAAGCAAAGGTGTTGCTTTCAAAGCCACTGAAACAGAGAAGAAAAATACTCAAAGATCTTCTCAATCTGTTTCAAAATCATAAATGAAGGAGGAACTAGCACTCATGGCAAGGAGATTTGAGAAGCTCAACTCTAGATTTGGTAGATACAAGAAGTTCTACCAAGACAACAGAACCAGAAGGAGATTCAGCTCTCCTGATAACAAATCAGATGACAAAGTCTCTGATGAGAAGAAAGAAGACAGATATGCTGATAAAAAGAAATACAGCAAAGGTGAAACATCATCATCAAGGAGGAAGGAGTCCTCAAGCAAGAAAAATGATGATGAAGATGTGTGTTACAACTGCCAGAAAAAAGGTCACTTTCAGTATGATTGTCCTGACCTAAGTGCCAAAGTAAGAAAAGAAAGGCAAAACAAAAGAGACAAGAGGATGAACAACAGGAAGGCCATGGTAGCTGGAGAATCAGCAAGTGAAGAGAGTGTCTACTCTTCTGATGATGGACTGTTCTCCAACAGTGACAGTGATGATGACTGTCAAATGGCATTTGAAAATGAAGAGGTGTGTTCATCTTCCAATCTTTCAATTAACACACATGAATCTAGTGAAATCCACCTTGACTTTGAAAAGTTGCTAGAAGATTTCACCAGAATGCAAGAAGTATGCAATATGGCACTGAGAGAAAATGAACAGTTGAGGTCTAAAATTAAAATGTCCAATCTTCCTGAATCTGAGGTTGACATTAAATCATCTGAGTTGTTTCAGCAGATTGTGAGAGAACATGGAGAACATGGAGAAATGTCTCTAAAATTAAGTGAGGGGAGCTTAAAAATGAAAATGTCTGCCTTGAACAAATCTGCTAAGGCAATAGAGGAAATTCAAGGGTTTCAAAGACCATTTGCTCAAAAGGGTGGATTAGGTTATAATCCATTTGAACCCTCACCTGGTCTTAGTATTGCCTCCTCAAGCAATTCTAAGATGACTTTTGTAAGATCAGTGGCACAACAAAATGAACTGGAAGTAAATCAACCACTGATCAAGGATAAGGGTAAAGGAATTTTTATACCAACTCAAGTGAACAATGTCCCTAAACCCATACCTAAGGAAAAGGTTAAAGGCATTGCTTACAGGAGAAATGAGGTTCAGAAAGGTAGAACCAATGGAAGGTCAACCTATCTGAATTCTCATCAGAAGAGTTGTCCAAAATCTGTTCAGAAAAGGCCAACTCAAATGAGGCAACCTCAACTGAATGGATTGAGGCCCAACCCTTCTGACAGGTATAAAACCGTTAGGAAGCCTGGACCTCATATGCCAAGAGGAAAAGGCCATCCAAACTCCTATCCACAAAGGTCTTTCCAAGCTGCACCTAAGTCTAGTAACTTCAGGAGAAATGTCCCAAGGAAATTCACCAACTCTCCTGAACCTTACAAGACCAACACTTATACACAGAAGGCACCCAAGGCATTTAAGGGTCAAACTGTGTATGTAGATGTAAATGGAAACCAAGTCAGTCACTTTGAGTCAATCAGAGTAATCAGGCAGATTTGGGTTCCAAAAGGTACAGCTAACCCTCTAGGACCCAACACTCAAAGGGTACCTAAATTTTGACTTTGCAGGGCTGCAAGGACCACAAGAAGAAGAGAAGCATCAACAAGAAAACAACATGGTACTTGGACAGTGGATGTTCAAGACACATGACTGGGAACAAAGAGCTTCTCTCAGAGTTTATAGAAAAAGATGGTCCTTCAGTAACCTTTGGAGACAGCTCTCAAGGAATCACAAGAGGCTATGGTACATTAAACATTGGTAGTGTCAAAATTACTGATGTCTCATATGTCCTAGGCCTAAAATACAACTTGTTGTCTATAAGTCAAATTTGTGATAAAGGATATAGTGTTGAATTTGCACCAAATGAATGTATTATCAAAAATAATTCAACACAACAGGTGCTACTAACAGGGGTGAGAAAGGGAAATGTTTATTTTGCAGATTGGAGCAAAACCCCTGAAGCAGTTTGTCTTGTTGCCAAAAGCACAAATGAGCAAAGCTGGCTCTGGCACAAGAGATTGAATCATCTGAATTTCAAAACCATAAACAAGATTGCAAGAAACTCTCTAGTCAAAGGGCTGCCTAATCAGGTGTTCACCAAAGAACACATATGCCAGCCATGTTAGGAAGGAAAGCAGATCAAAGCTTCATTCAAAGGAAAACCTGTCATCTCAACTGAGAGAGTTCTTCAACTACTGCATATGGATTTATTTGGTCCAATTATCCCAGTAAGTTTAAATGGAAGAAAATATGCATTAGTTGTTGTTGATGATTTTTCCAGGTACACTTGGGTAGTATTCTTGTTGAACAAAAAGGAGACCCAAGTCAAGCTACCTGAATTGATGATGAGATTGAGCAATGAAAAGGGCCTAAGTATTGTCAAGATCAGATCTGACAAAGGCACAGAATTCATAAACTCATACATCAATGAGTACTGCAGCAAGAATGGCATCACTCATGAAACTTCAGCAGCAAGAACACCCCAACAAAATGGGGTTGCTGAAAGAAGGAACAGAACCTTGAAAGAGGCAGCAAGAACATTAATTGCTGAATCTAAATTGCCTAAAAGGTTCTGGGCTGAAGCCATTAGCACTGCATGTCACACTCAAAACAGGTCCTTAATCACCAAAGGACAAGGTAAAACCCCATATCAAATATGGAAAGGTAGATTGCCCACTGTTGATTATTTCCATATATTTGGTTGTAAGTGTTTCATTCATAATAATGGGAAAGAACAATTGAAAGCTTTTGACAGCAAAGCTGATGAAGGAATATTTGTTGGATATTCACAAATCAGCAAGGCTTACAGAGTTTACAATTGCAAAACCCTTATTGTGGAAGAAACACCTCATGTTGTGTTTGATGAATCTGTTAATGAGTTCAGGGATAGAAACCTGAATATTGATGAGATAACACAAAGAACAACCAGATTAAGGCTTCAAAGCAAGGAAACAGTGTATGTAGATGTTGCCCAGCCTGAACTTCATGAAAATCAAAAACTGGACAACCTACCTGATGGCAATCAACCAGAAGACAACCAACCTGAAGGAGAAATTGAACTGACTGACCCCATCCCAGTTCAAAACCAGGTAACAACTACCAATGAAGAAGCAGGCAATGCTGAGGTAGTTAATGGATCCAATATTCAAGGGGGAACCAATGAAAATGTCAATCTTTCTGACAATGAGGACAATACCCCTGAATATGATCCTGAACTTGATCCTTCAATTAACTTTCCTGAATTTAATGAATCTAGTGATCCAACTTCAGATGAGGACAATCCTCCTGAAGGAATTAGGCCTAGAAGGACTTGGTTGCATGACCATCCAACTAGCCTGATACTTGGAAATCCAAGTGAAGGGATCAAAACTAGAAGATTTCATGGAGAAAGTGCACTGTTTTGTTGTTTTCTTTCAGAACAGGAACCAAAAGACATTGAGGAAGCACTACAAGACACCAACTGGATCATAGCCATGCAAGAAGAGCTGAACCAGTTTACTAGAAATGAAGTATGGGAGCTGGTAGATAGGCCAACTCATCAAGTTGTCATTGGAACTAAATGGGTGTTCAAGAATAAGAAAAATGAAAATGACATCATTGTGAGAAACAAAGCAAGACTGGTGGCCAAAGGATATTGTCAATCTGAAGGGATAGATTATGATGAGACTTTTGCTCCAGTGGCCAGACTTGAGGCAATCAGACTCTTCTTAGCATATGCAGCTCACATGAGATTCAAGGTGTATCAAATGGATGTGAAGAGTGCATTTCTCAATGGGGTGCTCAAAGAAGAAGTATATGTTGAACAGCCCCCAGGATTTGAAGAAGGAGACAAGGTGTACAGATTGAAGAAAGCCCTCTATGGCTTAAAGCAAGCTCCAAGAGCTTGGTATGACACCTTATCACAGTTTCTTCTAGATCATGGCTTTGTCAAAGGCACTGTTGACAGAACCTTGTTCAGAATCTGTGAAGGAGATGATATTTTGTTAGTCCAAATCTATGTGGATGACATTATATTTGGATCTCCAAATGAAAAGTTGTGTGAGAAGTTCTCCAAACTCATGCAAAGCAAATTTGAGATGTCCATGATGAGATTGATGAATTTCTTCTTAGGACTTCAAGTAACACAGTCTAAGAAAGGAATCTTCATCAATCAGGCCAAGTATACAAGGGACATGATCAAGAAATTTGGATGTGCTTCAAGCAAGCCAGTCAGAATTCCTATGAATACCAACTGAAAAATGGATCCTGATGAAAGTGGAGAATCAACAAACTCCACTAACTACAGAGGAATCATAGGATCCTTGCTATATCTCACTGCAAGCAGGCCTGATATTACATTTGCAGTTGGAGTATGTGCAAGATTTCAAGCTAATCCAAAGAAGAGCCATCTTTATGCTGTCAAGAGAATTCTAAGATATCTCAAGGGATCTGAGAATCTTGGATTATGGTATCCAGCTGATGACAACATTGAGCTCACTGGATATTCAGATGCAGACTATGGAGGATGTAGAATTGACAGGAAATCCACCTCTGGAACTTGTCAATTCTTGGGCAGCAAGCTTATCTCATGGTTCTCCAAGAAGCAAAATACAGTTGCAACTTCAACAACTGAAGCAGAATATGTAGCAGCTGGAAGTTGTTGTGCTCAGATACTTTGGCTCAGGCAACAATTGAGAGATTACAAAGTAATCTCAAATGAAGTGCCAATATTCTGTGACAACAATAGTGCAATTGCTATCTCACAGAATCCAGTGCTCCACACCAGATGCAAGCATGTGGATATAAAGCATCACTTCATAAGGGATCATGTGGAAAAGAAAGATATCAAGCTTGTCAAGATCCACACTGATAAGCAAAAAGCTGATATCTTGACCAAACCACTAGCTGAAGCAAGGTTCTTGGAACTATCAGCTGAATTAGGCTTACTTGATCCAGGGAAGATGGAGGAATGAAGGAAGGAAGCTCATAAGAAGGGGGAAGTTCATTAAATTGAACTTCAGCAAAGTTGACCAACCTCACTGAAGCAATCTGCCAAACAGGGAAACTCAGCAAAGTTGTCCTTATGATGTTCAGCAATGTTGGTCAGGAGCTTTGTCCTAGTGGGACCCAGTCAGCAACATTGGGACCCACTCAGGCATGTTAGTCAGACAGGTTGACCAAGAGAGAAGTCAAAACACATCTCAAGATGTTTGTCCGAATTAATTGGATAATTATTGCTATTTTTAGCATTGATTAGACATTTAAAAGGTTTCTTGGTCTAAGAGTAGGCCATTTTAGGATGGCGTGTACTATGAAGATCTTTGCCCCCAAAATGGCAAATCAACATTAAATGCAAAATCTTAATTAAGATTTCATGAATTCTTGAGTCATCATCAAGGCCATTGATTTGCATTAAAACTCCATCAAACCGCCGAAAGCCCACTACCCCACTATATCCAATTGGTTCTTCATAATTACCCACTGTTATTATCTATTAACCAACGGTTAATAAATTCCTTTCATATATAAACTCCTCAATTTTTACTTTCTTCCTCACGCACTCATATTTCCAATCTCTTAAGATTTTCAAAACCTCTCAAACCTGCAACTCCTCTCCAAAAACCTACCCAACTCTCATATTATCCATGGCTCCCAAAATTAAGAGAGAAGAACTTGTAGATTTCAATGACTCCTCCTTGGACATTGATTTCTCATATCTTAGCAATCCAAACTCTCTTTGGTTTGAAAAGCTAGTTGCTTTTGACAGCCCAGACACAGAAGTTCATCAAGTCCTTCAATGGCTAAGGGAGGCAGGACTTGAGAAATTTCTTGGCACCAAACCTGATTCCTGCCTGAATCCATTCATGGCAGAATTCTTTGCCTATCTCAGATGGAAGGGCAAAAAGGGTGATGTGTGCACCAAGCTCACATATGCTGAGGAAGATGAAGAAGAAGAAAGCCAACACACCATCATCTTCACTGCTGAGGATCTGGATGCTAGCTTTGGGCTACCTTCAGAAGGCCAGAATCCAGAGATGTACAAAGAGGAAGATGATCAGGAGTTCTACTATCCATGGATGATAGAACCTAAGAAAGTTGTAAGTGCTCAAAACAAGAACACTTTGAAGCCAGTATTTAGGCACTTGTTTGATTGTGTGGTAAAAAGTTTGTTGAGCCACTCTGGGAGTGTTGAACAAATCAGTATGCCCAAGTTGAGAGTGATGGCTGCTGTGATTGACTCTGCTGAGAAGAGAGTCAAGTTCAACTGGAAAAATTTCATTCTAGACAAGATGATGAATGAAAAGTTTAAGTTCAAAGAGGTGAAGCACCACAAGGTGGTAGTTGATGGGAGACTCCAATTTTGCACAAGAGCTAGCCTGCTCTTAGAAAGATTTGCACATTACACCCACCTCCAAGCCAAGCCAAAGCCTTTTCCAGCTCAAAAGGTGATGTTTAGGAAGCTGTCTTCTAAGACAGAAAAGAGGAAGCAGGATGCAGCTTCCAAGAAAGTAGGTGCTGTTGTTCCCACAACCAGAACTTCTCCAAGAAAGAGAAAAGCTCAACCACCAAAAGCTCAGCCAAAGATGAAGAAGATGAAGAAGATTCTGAGTGAATCTCCCCCAGAAAGCCAGTCAAGAAGTGGAGGAGCCACTTCTGAAGAGATTGAAAAGGTTGCTGAAGAAGGAGTCAATCCTCCTAAAGAAAGTGAAGAAGTCAGAGAGGTTGTCCCCTTGCAACCTGAGTCTGTAACAGAGTTTAGGGACCTTGATAAGCCAACAAGGTCAGAAAGAAGAAGAAGAATCATCAAAACTTCTGAGAAGCAGAAGTTGATGGAAGAGGAGAAGAAAAAGAAGGAATTTTTCAAGGAGATTAGACAAGCAAGTAGGCCTAACTCCAAGTCCAAATCAAAGCCCAACAGCCCTGAAGCCAACTCTCCTGATATTCAATCTCAAAGAATATCTCCATCAAGGCATGAAGAAGATGAAGAATATCTCCTGAGAAAGAAGGCTGAAGAATTGAAAGCTGCAATGGTGAAAGAGGCTGCAGAGAAGTTCACTGTTGAACTTATGGCCAAAGTGTCTGATCAAGTTGTGGCCAACCTCACTGATCAACTTCAGGCCAAACTTGATCAATCACTGAAAGCCACTTTAGATGCCATTGTTGCTCAAAAGATGAAACCTGTTCACACATTCTTGAGCATGGCAGATGACAAAATGCAAAACATTCATGATGAGAATGTTTACCTACTGCAGGAGTTGAAGTCCTTCACTCATGCTCACTCACATCTCTTTGTCACTATAAGTGACTTAAAGCCCCAGTGTTTTGATAATGCCAAAAAGGGGGAAAGAGAGAGAGCTAGGGCAAAGGGAACCTTGGTTATTGGTGAATCCAAAGGAAAGGAGAAGGTCCCTGATGTTGAGGAGGAGGCATTAGAAGACATTGGGAAAGGCAAAGGCCCAATGAATATTGAAAACTTGACTGAAGAAGAGCAAATTCAAATTGCTGTCAAGGAGTCTATGATGTCAGCTATGGAAAGTCAGGCAAGGAGACTCCAAAGACCTGGTGGTGAGTCTGCAGGACTTGACCCCAAAGAGAAGGTTGCTGAAGTAAGGGGGAAAGTGACAAGAGCTTCTGAAAGAAAAAGGAAGGAATTGCAAGCCTTCAATGAATTCCCAACCAGCCTGACTCTGCCATCAGAATTTCAGTCTGAAGAATCAACTCCAGTGAGGAAATCCAAGAGGATGAAGAAAGCAGCCAAGCTGCCTGCCATTGAAGAAGAAGAAGTTGAAGAAGTTGAACAAGACAGAGAGCCTGAAGTTGCTGTGCCCAAGCTTGCTGATGATCCTTCTAAGCTGTTTGAAGAAGGATTTGGAAAGGATCCAGAGACACATGAGAAGCTAGCACTTCTAAGAGCTAAAGAGAGAATGGATCAGGTGGTTGAGGCCAACAAGGCAAGAGATGGAAGGAGGGCAAACTTCAAAGCTCCAAGAAGGAGGGCTTCTTACAGAAAGCTCAAACCACAAATGCTGCAAAGATGGGACACTCAGTACCCTCACCATGATAAGTGGGTTCCAATCTCACTGAATGATGCATGGGAGGAGGCCAAGAGAAGTTTTGTATATGACTTTTATGTCATTAGAAAGTGGCTTGAAGAGAGTGTAGATGAAGTCTTTGTGCAGTTTATGTTTGAGAACCATAGGGACCTCTACCAAAAGATGTTTGCAGCAGCTGAGATGGCAAGAGTTGAATTCAAGGCCCCTAGTCCTATTCTGTACATGCCTCCTAAGTTCAATGGGAACTTAATTGATGAGGGAAAGATACTGGAAGAATTCATCAACATCATGAGGATGGAGAAGTTGAAGCCTGGCCCTAAAGGAACCAACAAAGAGATCTGGGAACTGAAGAAAAGAGTGTGGGCTCAGTATGGCATTGCTCCTCAAGATGATGGAACTCTCTGATGGATAAGTTCACTTCTTCCCTATCTGGTTTTTATGATTGCTTATGATGTTGTTATTCTACTTTCTTTGTATCAGTCTTGTTGTCCTTTGATTTTCTGATCTGTAATGCTCAATGATATATAAAAGGACCACTGATTTTCTATCAAGAGATAACAACTCATTATCTCAACTAACCTGACATTTCATATATACTTGATTTATTGTGCTAACAGTTTCTTTCAGTCAAGTTGACCAGTTCACTCTTCCTGAAGGTAAAGTATAGTATAAGTCAAGTTCCCTTTGTAATAGGTTTTGGCATCATCAAAAAGGGGGAAATTGTTGGGAATAAAATGATTTTGATCTAGATACCAAAACCCCTGATTGATGATGTTCAGATTAGTTGAGATAAGCTCAAGTCTAGTTCAGGCAAGTTGTCTCTGTACACTTGAGTATGTAGATTTCTTAAGTGAAAAGTCTCAGGAATGTTGTGAGATTTTAGTGTTCAGGATAGTTGTCCAAAGCTGGAATGTTAGGCAGCTTGATAAGTCTATAGGCCAAAGTTGCTGAACTTTCAAGACAGACTGACCAAGTGGACAACTTAGCTGAAGAGATCAAGAACAGTAAAGCAATGCTCATAAATGCAAATGATCAAGACAGTTGAAGTACAAATGATCAAAAGCATTGAATGTCAAAGCCCACAGAAGACACATTCAATGAAGCATTTATTGCCAATCATGTCTGAACCAAGCATTAAAGACTTAGAGCATTAAAGAGTGAAGCATTGAATGAATGTTGGAACATTCTAAATTGCAGCAGGAATGTTCAGGGAGTTTGTCCCATCTGACCGTTGGTTGAGTGTAGCTTCTGCCACAAATCAACCTTGGGAAATGTGCATATTTGGAATCTGACACAAGTCATCTCAGCCGCATTTTTCAGAAGTCAACACATTCATTCAAGCAACCATTGAAGAGGTCTTTTACACAGTGGATAAAAGAATGCCAAGCTTCATAGCCGTTTCAATGGTGCTGAAAATAGACAGGTTTGAATTGCTATCCCTCCAACGGTTAGCTGCTCAAATTTGCCTATAAATACAGAAGTGATCAAGGGATTCAAACATCCAACTACAAGCTATCAAACTATCATCAAGCTTTCAAAGGAAACCAAGCTGTTCTCTAGAATCCCAAGTTTCCTGAATCACTTCATCAAGCTAAGCCAATCTTTGTAGAAAATCCAAAGCTTAGCATTGAGATATCCTAAGCCTTTACACTGTTCTTATTGTAAAGGATATCTCTATTAGTTGGAACCAAACCTCAAACCCTATCTCATTTAGTGAAGAAAGAGTTTGTTGTAGAAGTGAGGAGTTAAGGACTGTTATTGTGAAACACGGTCTTAACTCAGAGAGATTGAGCACTAGGACTCAAGTTATCATAGGGATCAAAACACTAAGAGAGTGTTGTTGATCAGTGCACCTTGACACTATAAAACAAGCTAATTCCATTGTGAAGGAATTATCCTGTTCAATCAGGGAAAGTGGATGTAGGAGCTTGAGTCTCTGAACCACTATAAACTTGTGTGCCATTTACTTACTGCACTCTTTATTTACGTACATTCCAACATATTTTAAAGAGCAAAATTCAGTAAGTTAAGAAAAACTGTTTTGGACAAAGTCCCTGATAACTGTATTTTTCAGAAATTAAATTGGAGTATCTCTTGAGTCAAAGGCCAACCACATTTCGCACTTAGCAACTCTTTTAGATATTTAGCCAACTGATCACTCATTAGTAATCAGTAGGACAAGTATCTATCAAAGTTCTCACTCAGGCTAGTTGTGAGACAACTTGCCTGATAAGACCAGTTTGTCAAAAAGAAAAGAATTTGCATACACAAGTGCATTCCCCCCCTCCCATACACTTGTGTTATACTCCACCAAGGACCAACATATTAACACACATTATTTTATGTAGTAATAACACAAACTATTTTATATAGTAATACAAATTCTTTTCTTTAGTAATACGTTTTTTATAGTGTTTTTGTTGATGTGGTAACTCACATTATAATATGTAGTAACATATATATTATCGCATGTAGCAAACACAATAATCATGTTGTAATACATATTGTTTTATTGTAGGATGATGCAAACAAACGCATATTCAATGTAGTAATTCAAACTGTAGTATGTAGTAACGTACATATAATTTTTTATGTAGTTAAACACATTATTACATGTAGTAATAACACAAACTATTTTATATACTAATACATATTATTTTATGTAGTAAAATATTTTTTTTCTAGTATTTTTGTTGATTTAGTAACTCACATTATAATATGTAGTAACATATATTATTGCATGTATTAAGATATATTGGTAATACAAAATAACCTTATCCATAATAATTATTAAAGAATATTCAAATAAATAGAAAATATTTAAAGATGTCGTAAATTGCACGTCCGGCCACGGCTTGGGTTGACCGAAAACTGCTTGGAGAAGACGACCATGTACAATTTCTGTTATTGGGTGTATTTATAAAAAATATGGGTGTAAATTTGACTGTCAGTGGGTGTATTTATAAAGAATGAGGGTGTGAATTAGTGTCACATCCCGATTTTAGGGCCTAGATGAAAACATACTTTGAGTGCTAATGAAATTCGAATTTATGAGTTTATAAAAAGATTTACAGCGGAAGATTTAATAAAACTCAAATTTCTTAAAGAAAATTATTACCAAACTTCAATTCAATTCAAGTAAGGCTCAAAAGTTGGTTTCAAAGAAATCAAATAGTGCGTTAGTGAACAATAAGTCTAACTCGAGATGCAACTAACTAATTAAAAACAAAAATAATATAAGGAAAAACATTGCTTGGTTAGACATCCACTTCCACCGTCCCTCCACCGCAACTCCGTCAATCTGTAAAATATTAAATTAATTGGGATGAGCAAACAACTAGCTCAGTGGGATCAACTTTGTCACAGTTAAATATCAATGCAAATAAAATCATAAACTCACAAACATGCGTACATAAGTCTTCCATATATTGACCAATTAAATTGGCCAATCTGTATACGGTGGAGTTGCCCCCAAGGATCTTACCATCCCGGACCGTAGTCCCCGCTAGCTATAACGATCTTTCCGTCGAAATAACCCATAATAAACATTCTTCCATATATTGACCAATTAAATTGGCCAATCTGTATACGGTGGAGTTGCCCCCAAGGATCTTACCATCCCGGACCGTAGTAGTCCCCGCTAGCTATAACAACCTTTCCGTCGAAATAACCCATAATAATCATAAACATAGGATCATGTAGCTAAGCAACAATTAAATTCACAAATAACATTTAAAGGTGACAAAGTGAATACATAGTAAGAAAATCCCACCTTAAAGTCTTGATTAATCTACGTAACTTGAATTAGTGCAAGAATTCCTCGTCACCTATAATGATAAATATTATCTTATTATTAACACATTAATTAGTCATGGCTTTACTTACTAATAAAAGTAACAGTAGAAATAATAATTAAGTTTGTGTCTTTAATTGATTATTAATTGAATGGATAACTAATATATATATATATTATTATTAAATTGGTAATTATTAATTAATATACACGGTTAACCCAAACAGTGATCACAAAATCTAATAATATTAACAAATTCATCTACTCCTATCGCCTAAGATTTTGAAATAAATTAATGGATTATAATTTAACATATTGATTAATTATATTTCCACTAATTATACATAAATACTAGAATATAAATAAAGAATAAATAAATTAACATAGTATATGTCGATTGGGTTACAAATTAAGAGTATGAGTACTATCCCTAATCAACCGAATAAGTGTAAAGAAATAAATAAAGGATAAATAAATTAACATAGTATATGTCGATTGGGTTACAAATTAAGAGTATGAGTACTATCCCTAATCAACCGAATAAGTGTAAAGAAATTGGTATAGATGACTCATCCACTTAATACTAATTCAAAATTATATATTTAGATATTTTGAATTTGGATTATAATATTGGACTGACGTTCCTAAAACTCAGGATTTTAGCATTTCGAAAATTGGTCTTTGGTCAATTGAAATATTAATTAAAGCATCTGTGATAAAGGTTTATAGCAACATTAGTAGTAAAATGAATTAGGTTTAAGGGATAGATTTAGGCTACTGGCTAGTTTAGACTAATAAATAAATATAGTAGATTGGTATAATTAAGAAAATGTATCTATCTACTTTTGAAACCGTATAATAATTTTGTAATATAAATCAATGAAAGACTGAGTATATTCGAGAAATATAGGATAAAATAAAAGTTACCGAGAGAAATAAGCGATTACTATATCAGCCAGAAGTGTAGATCAGTCTCGTAAAGAAGAAGGGCACGACAACTTTCTGCTTTCAGAAAGAAAACTATTTCACGTAGATTATTTTTTGAAAGATATCGGCTGTGGGAGAAAGGTTTTATTTTATATGATTATTGGTGCAAAGGCCGAGCATCAAGATAGGGTTAGAAAAATAAATTTAGTTGCGAAAATTATGGAATTATAGACTGTAAATCAAATCTGTAATTTGAATTGGAAAAGAAATTAGTCTTCCTTTCAAATAGGAACAACCAAAGATAACTTGAAAAGATTGTGGTGATGAGGGAAATAATTTACATGTATATATAAATATCTTAATAAAAAATTAATAATACTCCAAATTATAATATTGATATATGTATATTCAAAATATATATATACTTATCACAATCTATTAATTAAATATTTATACATATATTTATTATAAAATCTTTTAAATAATATCTTATAAGATATGATGAATAAAAATTTGGGGTGTTACAATTAGGCTAATGCATTGTGTTAATTATCATTTTTTACTACAAAATATCACTATGTAAAAGTGATAATGTTTAATTGTGTTAATTATCATTTTTTAATGCAAAATATCACTATGTAAAAGTGATAATGTTTAATTGAAAAGTGATAATGTTTTTATTAAAAGTGACCATCACTTTTTATATAAACATTATCACCTTTTCATTTAAGTTAATGAATGAGGTTATTTGTCAGTGAACATGATTATTTTTAATAATTTCATCAATTTTTCATATTATTTGTTACTTTAAGTTAATGAATGAGGTTATTTGCTAGTGAACATGATTATTTTTACTAATTTAATCAATTTTTCATATTATTTATTACTTGATGAATATAGCTATAAAAATTTGATATATCACTTTTAATTAAAAATATTATTATATAAAAAATGAATAGAAAGAAAATGAAAATATCGGCTTGATCAAAATATGGTGTATAAATTAGTTAAGATGGCCGCTTACCCTTTTAATTGGCTTGGATTGTTTCAATGGAGGGCAGCCCAATTTCACAGCGGTTGCGCCTTCTAATATTCTTAAAGTCTCCCAAATTTGTTTTAAGGACCGGTTGAATGGAGCTCCGTTTTATGAAATGAGATCTCTCCTTGAAAAAATATACATTCAATTTTTTTTTCATGAATTTTTTTGTTTTGTTGATCGATCACTTTTAATGGAGCTGGTGAGAATGAGTAGTGTAGTACGTGGCTTAGTGGTAAGGTAAGAGAATGATGTCTCAGTATCACTGATGAAACTAACTCTCCTTTCCCACTAACCCCATTATTTTTTCCCTCTATATAAACCCAAACCATTTCTCCTGTTTTAACAAAATCTCTAAACCACAAACATGAATTTCCCTCACTTTCTCTGTTTATTACTCTTCATTATTCAATCCCAATCCGTTTTATCCACCATCGGAATTAACTACGGCCGCATCGCCGATGACATTCCGTCTCCACCACAAGTGGTACAACTCCTCAAAGCGCAGGGTATCACCAAGGTCAAACTCTTCGACACCGACTCCACAGTCCTCTCCGCCTTCTCCGGCACCGGCATTTCCCTCACAGTGGCCCTCCCCAACGAGCAGCTCGGCGCCGCCGCCACCACCACATCCTTCACGGACGCGTGGGTACAATCGAACATCCTCCCTTACCACCCAAACACTAAAATCGAAGCGATTGCCGTCGGCAATGAAGTATTTGTCGACCCCCAAAACACCACTAAATTCCTCATTTCCGCCATGAAAAATGTCTACGCTTCCCTCGTCAAATACGACGTCGCATCCTCCATTAAAATCTCCTCCCCTATCGCACTCTCCGCCCTCCAAACATCCTACCCTTCATCCTCCGGTTCTTTCAAACCGGATCTCATCGAACCGGTCATCAAACCGATGCTCGCTTTTCTCAAACAAACCGGCTCTTACCTAATGGTAAACGCCTACCCTTTCTTCGCCTACGTCGATAACGCCGATACAATCTCGTTAGACTACGCCCTCTTCCGTGAAAACGCCGGCAACAAGGACCCAAACAATGGCCTCGTTTATAACAACTTATTGGAAGCCCAAATCGACGCCGTTTACGCTGCAATGACGGCGTTAGGTTTCAACGATCTCAAATTGGTGATTTCCGAAACTGGATGGCCGTCGAAGGGCGACGAGAATGAAGTCGGCGCAACCACTGAAAACGCGGCGGCGTACAACGGGAACCTTGTCCGGAGAGTGCTGACTGGTGGCGGGAGCCCGCTACGGCCCGATGAGTCTCTCCACGTGTTTTTATTTGCTCTATTCAATGAAAACCAAAAGCCCGGACCCACCTCCGAGAAAAATTACGGGCTTTTCTACCCGAATCAAGAGAAGGTTTATGATATCCCGCTCACGCTCGAGACTCTCTGATGCTTACAGATTACCTTAGTTGTTTAGTATTGATTTTTTTGGTTTATATATTTTTATTATTTTAATGTTAATTTAGTTTATCAGTATAAGCTTATGATGTTATTTCATTTTTTTTGTTACAACTTACATGGGATGCAAAGTTATTCGATTAATTAGCAACTGCAAATGTTTCGGGAAGTCTATTCTGGAGTCAACCATGAAACTTAAGAATATTCTAGAAGCTCTAATTAGTAGATTCATTTTTATGCTTCACTTATTGAAATGAAAAGTTTAAGAATTTAATATGATCAACTTTGAATTTTTATTTATATATGATCTTTGTTAATTTATTTAATCAATACTAATTTATGATTTATTTTACATGTACTCACGGTTTATAATATTTACTTTTATTTTAGATGTTAGGTAATTATTCTGAATATGATCACTACAAAAAATAGTGAAAATGGCGAGGGGGAAGGCAACGGATTCCCCCTCACTAATGAAGAAGGCAACGGCACTCCGCCACGGTATATGGCCGTCGCCTTTTGGCAAGGGCGTGGAGGCCGTCGCCTTTTCGCAACGGGGCCCAGCCGTTGCCAAGGCCGTCGCCACCAATATTCACGATTTTTCGCTCCAGCTGGGTTTCGAACACGGGACCTCTCGGTCCTGTAGAGTTTTGGGCGCCCCCTGTGTGCCGTTTAGGCTAGGAGCTTTAGTCGTCATGTTGTGAACACAATTAATATATATTCAATTTAATTTTAGTTTCAATTCTTTATTTCAATCCATTTTAAGTTTAATTGTTGCTTATTAAATTGTCAAAGCATATCATATTTATTTCTAAACGAGAATTAACTAAATTATAATGTGTTTCAAATTAAATAATTTAATTACGGTATCATTAATTAATTTACACTATTTAAATTTATTCTAATCTTCAATATACAACATTTAAATTCATTCTAATTTTCAATTCACAACATTATAATTACATACAACATTGAATATAATTATTTTCGATTATACATGTAAATTTATTCTAATCACATCATTTAAATTCATTCTAATTTTCAATTCACAACATTATAATTACATGCAACATTGAGTATAATTATTTTCTATTATACATGTAAATTTATTATAATCACATCATTTAAATTCATTCTAATTTTCAATTCACAACATTATAATTACATACAACATTGAGTATAATTATTTTCGATTATACATGTAAATTTATTCTAATCACATCATTTAAATTCATTCTAATTTTCAATTCACAACATTATAATTACATCCAACTACGACTTGAATAATTCATCATGTCAATCGACGTACGTCTACAACACACAAATTAACAACCAACGTCTCATTCCTCCAACTCTATTAAAATTAATTAATATAATTCCAAATATAATCTAATTATAATTATTCTAACACCCTAATTAACAAATAAATTCATATATAGACATAACACAATTATATATATAATTCTAACACCCTAATTAACAAATAAATTCATATAACTTAATTAATTAATTAAAACATACATTCATATAAAATACATGCCTAGTGTTCTCCATCCTTATATTCTCTCTCATGACACGTGTCCTTCATCCGAGTAGTGTAACAGGAGATCCCGTGCCATAATTAACGAGTTCATTTTAAATTTATATGCGTACGTAAGAGTTTTTTCTCTTCTCAATTCACCCAACTTATTTAGTTATTATTTTTTTAAATATATGAATGATATGTGTATTAAGTATAACTAGGGGTGTAAACGAGCCGAGTCGAGTCGAGAAGTGCTGAGTTATTATTTTTTTAAATATATGAATGATATGTGTATCCAACTCGATTGTTATACTCGAAGCTCGATACTCGAGTCGACTCGGTCGAGCCTAAAATTTTGAAGATCGAGCTCGACTCGATAAGAAACTCGATAAACTCGAGCTCGGCTCGACTCGACTCGATTACCTATCTAATTTTCAAAATTAATTTTAAAACATATTTTTTTGTAAAATAAACTCAAGCTCGACTCGGTTCGGTTCGACTCGACTCGATTACTCGTATATAAATATAAATTATATATTAATGGCAAAATAGTAAATATTGTTCAAGCTCGATTAGGCTCGCGAGCCTTTCGAGCCGAGTATTTATGAGCTCGAACTCGAACTCGGTAGCTACTTGAGTAGCTCGAAACTCGACTCGACTCGATTAACTTCGAATCGATTTCGATCTTTTTTCGAGTCCAGCACGAGTAGCTCGCAAGTAGGCTCGACTCACTTACACCCCTAAGGATAACTATATCAAAAATTACATTAATGTGATGATTAAGTTAGTATTAAAATTGTTTGAAAAAAAAAATTGATCTAATATATTTGAACCTTATAGATCATCATTTTGATATTAATTTTAATTTTTCATGTATATTTAATTATTTTATATTGTATTATGTTATGAATTATTATTCGTCAGCCAATATTTATATATGTTCATTTTATACATAGAATTTTATCGTGTTTTTAATTGAATATATCAATAATATATAGTATGTTAGTAATAATTTCTAAAATTTCATGTTAAATTTTAATTCAAGATTTTATTAAAATTTTCGTCATTTTTAAAACAAAAATTAAGATATTATATCCATAGAATCAATTTTGTGATATTTATTATGAACTAGTGTAAGACCCGCATTTTACGCGTAAACTTATAATTTATTAATTAAATAAATAATTTTTTAAATATACATAAAATTTTAAATTTCTTAATTTAGAATTACCTTACTTCTATATAATTTTCTTCTAATTATTGCATTTTCTTATTATCGAACATGAGAAAATTATGACATGATTTAATTAATTTATGTGGTTAGTTTTATTGTAAAATTTGATTAATTTAAATATATGCCAACTCAATAATCAATATCTCATTTGACTTGGATACATTAAATGAATTTTTTAATTAAATTAGGGCGACGGCAAAGGCAACGGGCCTACTGCCGTTGCCTTTTAGCGAGTGGGGGCCCGTTACCAAATGGCAACGGGGCCCATTGCCGTCGCCTTTTGGCAACGGGCCATATATGCCGTCGCCTTTTTGCAACGGGGCCCACTCCCGTTGCCTTATCCGTTGCCTTAAGGCAACGGCACCCGCCCCCGTCGCCTTTTTCCTTCCCGTTATCAATGTCGTTGCCAATTGGCAACGGTAGCCTGCCGTTGCCTTTTGCCGTTGCCTTCTGGCCATTATTTTGTAGTGGATTGTCATATTAATTCTTTGATGGAAAGTTAAATACCCTTTTTTTTTCCCCTTCCCATGACTCGAACCCAGGACCTAAGGCCTAGGTAGTGGTGAGCTATCCCACTATGTCATGATTGTCATATTAATTCATGTATAATAGTAGGGGCATTGTGTTGTGTCGTATACTCGTATTGCAAGATAATTGATAAAATGAAGACTCAAAATATTAAAAAATGAATACTTTATTATTTATTTTAATTAATGTGATGTAAAATTTAAAAAGTGACAAATTCAACGTACTATCAATCAGTGACGGACCCAGAAATTACAGATTGGGGGGCCCAATTTACATTAATACAAAGATAAAATATTTATATATACAAAAAAATTATTATAAATTTTTCAATACATCTCATTTCATTAATTTAAATTTAACGATTTTTGTTATATTTTGAAATAAAACAATTTTGATTGTTCTAGCTTTGAAAAAGTATACACAACTCCGATCGTTGTTGAGACTTTAGTCACTATTAGTCAAATGTAGAACTTAAAATATACTCCCCCGTTCATAGTGATTTTTATATTTTAATTGACTCACTTTTTAAAAAATGTAAATTTAGTGGAGTGTGAGATCAAATAAGTAAGAATCAGTTTGCGTGATTTAATAAAGTATAAAATAGATTTTGTGAGGTCTAAAAAAAATTAGTGAGGTGTATTAATAAGAGAAAATGTGGATATAAAATTAATAATAATTTTAAAAATAAAATGATATAGTAAATGTATCTATTTTGTGAATTATTTTTATATTTGAAGTGTACAAAGTAATTTTAAAACATAAAACATAATATAAATAATTACTAAAAAAATATATATAATATATATATAAAAAAAAAAAAAAATTGGTGGGGGGCCCAGTGACCCCCCTGGGCACTTCCTCGGTCCGTCACTGCTATCAATTATATTTTCTTGGATTACCAATCTTTCTCTAAGGAGCTAAGTTTTTTTATTTATATAATATTGAGTTGATTGCAAACATTTTTTTTTAAATCTATAATTTCGAAAAGTGATCAAACATGCAAATAGTTATTTTTATATATAAATATTAAAAGTGCAATAAAATAAAGGGCGAGATTTGTATTTGTGTTATTATTACATAAAATTAAAATAATGTGTGTTATTACATATTACAATTTAAATTACAACATTTAATAGCTAAAACACAAGCTGAAACAATTAACTCAAATGAACACAAATGAAATAATTAACTCAAATGATGGTGGCCTAATAACATATATTTTTAGTCCAATTGACTTAATTGA
This sequence comes from Galeopsis tetrahit, assembly GCA_963675135.1. NCBI lineage: Eukaryota > Viridiplantae > Streptophyta > Magnoliopsida > Lamiales > Lamiaceae > Galeopsis > Galeopsis tetrahit. The sequence goes on along the minus strand of OY776120.1, from coordinate 63,849,034 downwards.
TCATATTGAATGTGCATATAATTTTTTGTGATAAAATAATTCTTTTGAGATGATTTTTACAAACATGATTTATTAAATTAATATATCATCAATTCTACTCAATTTTTTTTAAAGAAAATTTAAAAATATTAAAATTTAATACTCCCTCGGTCCCATAGAAATTTGCACACTTTTCATAAATGGATGTCCCATACCAATTTGCACACTCATAAAAGGAAATATCTTCATAACCCTCACCCTCAAAATATACTTTTATTTACCATATGTCATTACTTTTCCACACTCAATCTAACTTTTACTTTACTTTATTCATAAAACTTTACAAAATTACCACTCAAAACATCACTCATTACACTTTTTTTTACACATTTTTTAAATTGTGTGTCATTCAAGTGTGCAAATTCCTCCGAGACGGAGGGAGTATATAAATATAGGAGTGGATGAGTGGGGTTGGGGGCAAGACCCTGGACAATAACTTAGGTCTGCCCCTCTTTATTTTTCTTACATAATATATTACTCCCTTCGTCCATGAAATGTAGTCCCATTTGTCTTATATTTTTTGTCCATCAAATATAGTGTCATACACTTTATAGAAACTATCACCCTTCAACCATCACTTAATTACTCAATTTGTCATCAACTTGATTCACAAAGGACCCCACAATACTCTATAATACCCTTATTTTATCTACTTTTTTTTTTAAAACTTGTGCCCTATCCCAATGGGACTACATTTGGTGGATTTTCTTGTAGTTATATTTTAAAATATTTTAAATTTTTTTGATGTATTTATATTTATAGATTAAGAAATACGCTTTTATATATATATATATCTTTATGTATATAATATATATTTGCAAACGTTTTTTACAGGCACGTGGCGCTAATTCATTGGTTTATCTCAATCTCTCTCTTTTTAAATCACTCTATTTCAAAATTCCTGAATTCTCATTCATTCTACACTTTTCTTTTAATCTCATCCATCCATTTTAAAACTTAATCTTGACCTTACATTCTTAATCTTATTTTCTATATAAATCCATCATCTCTTCTCAAAATCCCTAATTTCTCATTCATTCTCAATTTTACTTTTTATGTCATCCATTTATTATAATCAATTTATTGAAAATTTTGGATTTTGAAGACTTTTTATGTCATCCATTGATTATAATCAATTTAGTGATTATTTTGGATTTTGAAGATTGTATACTCAATAGAAATCCGACAATTAGTCTACTCAAAGATTTTGAAGATTTGAAAATTGTCTACTCAATAGAAATTCGACAATTCGTCAAATCAATGATATCATGTTTTAAAGATTGTGACTTTGAAAATTGTAAAGAAATTTTGAAGATTGAAGATTTTTAGAAATTTTGAAAATTGAAGATTTTTGTAGACATTTTTTACAGGCACGTGGCGCTAATTCATTGGTCTATCTCAATCTCTCTCTTCTCAAATCACTCTATTTCAAAATCCCTGAATTCTCATTCATTCTACACTTTTCTTTTAATCTCATACATCCATTTTAAAACTTAATCTTGACCTTACATTCTTCATTCATTCTACACTTTTCTTTTAATCTCATACATCCATTTTAAAACTTAATCTTAACCTTACATTCTTAATCTTATTTTCTATATAAATCCCTATCTCTTCTCAAAATCCCTAATTTCTCATTCATTCTCAATTTTAATTTTTATGTCATCCATTGATTATAATCAATTTATTGAAGATTTTGGATTTTGAAGACTTTTTATTTCATCCATTGATTATAATCAATTTAGTGAAGATTTTGAATTTTGAAGATTTGAAGATTTGAAGATTGTCTACTCAATAGAAATCCGACAATTCGTCTACTCAAAGATTTTGAAGATTTTATTGAAGATTTTGGATTTTGAAGATTGTCTACTCAATAGAAATCCAACAATTCGTCTATTCAATGGTATCATGGTTTAAAAACTGTTACTTTGAAGATTGTGAAGAAATTTTGAAGATTGAAGATTTTTGTAATTTATGTATATTTCTTCTTACATTTGAAGATTTTTTTAATTTATGATTGTCTCTCATCTTCTCATAGAAATCCAACAATTCGTCTTTTTACTTTTTTAAATTCAATCCACTCCAATTCATTGTCAATTTGATTGTCTACAATAATATTTTATAAATTCAACAATTCGTCAATAAAATTAATAAATTTAATCTTATCTATCTTCATATTTTCTAAAATTACTTCACAATAAGATTTGATTTTTTTTTCTAAAATTATTCAACAATTTTTTTCCTAAAATTACTCCAACAATATTATGTGCATAATTACACGTATTTTGGCTTTAATTTTTATAAATCTAACTTAATTAAATTTAATCTATATTAATAATATCTAAATAAAATTAATTTTAATCTTATTCCTAAAATTACTCCAACAATAAGATTTAATTTTTTCCCTATTTAATCTGTCTTAATAATATATAAATAAATTTAATTTTAAACTCATTCCTAAAATTACTCTCCAACAAGATTTAATTTTTTTTCTCTAAAATTACTCCAACAAACAATAATATTTTATAATTCCAATCTATAAAATTAATAAATTTAATCTTATTTATCTATCTTAATAATATTTAAAATAAATTTAATTTTAATCATATTTCTAAAATTACTCCAACAATAAGATTTGTTTTTTTTTTTTTTCCTAAAATTTCTCCAACAAACAATAATATTTTATAATTCTAACAATCCGTCTGTAAAATTAATAAATCTAATCTTATCTATCTTTCTATTTCTAAAATTACTCCAAATATTTTTTTAATAATATTTGTACATTACGGTATATATTTTTTTCCTAAAATTATTCAAACAATTCGACAATAAAATTTAATTTTTTTAATAATATTTGTACCATTACTGTATATATCTTCAACAATATGGGCACGATTCCAACAATTACCCCAATTTAATTTTAATCTTATTTCTAAAATTACTCCAACAATAAGATTTGATATTTTTTTCCCTAAAATTTCTCCAACAAACAATAATATTTTATAATTCCAACAATTGTCTATAAAATTAATAAATTTAATCTTATCTATCTTTCTATTTCCTAAAATTACTCAAAAAAATAAGATTTGACTTTTTTCCCTAAAATTACTCCAACAATTCAACAATAAGATTTGATTTTTTAAATAATATTTGTACTAGGGTCAAATCTTATTTTTAGAGTAAATTTTGGAGGATATCATAGAATAAATTATACTTTCACAATATTTTATTTTATGACATAATTCATATTGTTACAACATTTTTTTTTTATCTTTTTAATCGAATAAATTTTTTACAAATCTATACATGTTTAAAAGATTATTTTTTAATTAATAAATTAAAATTAAAATATATTATAAATTTATTTTAACCCCGTATATATATATGGTATCAATTAAAATTCAATTCACTTATCAACATGCCATTGGTATAATATGTAATTAAGTTAGACTAAAAACATTAACCTAATCTAAAATTTAGAGTAGAAATAAGAAAATCTTTAAAACTATTCATTCACTTACTTGATTTATAAGTAAATGAAATTTTCCCAATTTTAACCATTTTCAAATTCATATTAATCACACACATTCTAATCCACATATCTACACTTATCTCCGATTTTAAAATGTAGATTAGGGTGCATAATAAAGAATTAAAGCAAAGACCAATCAGAACTATTTGGAGAGATGCCATCATTGCAAAGGAAAGGCCAATCATAAGGGAAGATGTCATAAAAAAATGTAAGTTTCTACAAATGAGAATCCAAACTCCACACAATTCTTTGCTCTCCAAGTGATTATAACTAGAGCTGGCAAATCGGTCCGTCCGGCCCTGTCCAACCCAACCCATCGAGCCAAGCGATGTTTGTAGGTTGGATCGGACCGGCCCATAAATTAGTCGGACCTATAAAATTTGAGTTCAACCTAGCAAAAATTATATACATATAAACCTTGTTTTTTATTGGTAACATACTCACATATCATTTTTATTTATACAAATAGTTATAATTAAAAATATACATTATTAATATAATTAATTATACATAATTCATAACTAGTATAACATTATACTATATAAATAATTCATAAGTTCAAATTTCAAAGTCAAAATAAAATAAAAAACACAATAATATTTAAAAATAATGCACTTTACTTATTTTAATTATTTATTTGCCTAAAGAAAAAAAATTGATCGGGTCAAATGGCCTGCCCATGGGCCGGCGGGCCAAATTCAGCCTAGCTCATTAGGCCCGTCGGGTCGGGCCAAATATGCCCAGTTTTATATGGGCCTCTAAATTTAGAGCCCAGTCCATACTAGGTTTTGGGTTGGCTGGGCCGGCCCATCGGGTCGGGCCCAAATTGCCGACTCTAATTGTAACAGAGAAAAAACAGAAAGGAACAAAAAAATAGGCAACAAAAATAATCCAAAATACACCTAGAATATTCTAAAAATATTTATTTTCTAATATTAGGCAACAATATGTTGGGTCTATTCGTCGTCTCCGTTTAGATAAGAGAACACAGGCTCAAGAACCTGGGATTGGGATAGTAGAGAGGAAGACCAAGTTCATACGGTAGCACTCCACACTCAAGACTTTCACACTTAACTCTCGGTTGTACTTCACAAAGATGAAGAAGAAAGAATGACTCAAATCGGTCTTGAGTGGGAGGCTGCCAAATATATAAACAACTAGGGCAACATGTTGGCTACGAGCCATTTGTGTTAAGGCCTTGGGCCTAAGCCCAACAAATTCTCCACCTTTTTGGCCATTCCCTCTACAATCCAATTATCCGTAGGTCATCATCATCGCCTTAACACACACACCCACACATAGCACACACAACACACGCATAACACACATAACACCTATTGCACGCACATTGCACCTGCAAAAGCAAAAAACACAAAGTTTATACAAGGCATTAATAAAAAATGCAAAGTAAGCTATCTAGGGAAACACAAACAAACACGTTGGACACAAAGTACACAAACAATAACAGTTTAGACACACAAGTCACAAACAAAAAACATAAAAACAGAATAAACATAGAGGCTTCAAAAACAATCTTAATCAATAGAATCAAAATTCAAAGTTCTCATGCAAGACCTATGTTTTTCAACAGAAAGACACTTGGTGCCCATATCAGCAGGATTAAACTCAGAAGCAATTTTCTCAACATCAATAATGCCCTTTTCAATTATATCACGTACAAAATGGTATTTAACATCAGCGTGTTTAGTTTTTTCATGGTATACAGGATTCTTACACAATTGGATAGCAGATTGACTATCAGAATATACAACCACTTCTTTTTCCCTTGAGGAGAATAGGGTCCGGAGAGCCAGGGTTGCATTCCAAAAGGCCAGATTGAAGTGGATTAGGGAAGGCGACTCAAACTCTAAATATTTTCATACCATCGTCTCCAGGAAACAGAGGATGAATGAATTGAAAGGGCTTACCATCAAAGATGTTTGGATCGAAGGGGTGGACAGGGTCAAAGCAGATGTGTTCAATTTCTTCAAAGACTCCTTCGCCAAACAGAGCTGGAGAAGACCCAAGGTCACGGGGATTCAGAGTAAAGTTCTAGATGACGTAGAGAATTCATATCTTAGTGGTCAGTTCTCACGAGAGGAATTTTGTCGTGCAATGGAGAGTTGTGGGCCTGACAAGAGCCCTGGCCCGGACGATTTTAATTTTCAATTTGTCAAAACATTCTGGAGTATTCTTAAAGAGGATTTCTTCAAGGCTGCAACCGAATTCCATTTTATTGCTAGTTTGGCAAAGGGAATTAACGCCACTTTTATATCCCTTATCCCCAAAGTCAGGAATCCCACCGATATTAAGGACTTCAGACCTATCTCCCTGGTGGGGTGTTTCTACAAAATTCTTTCGAAGCTCCTGGCGAATAGGCTAGCTAAAGTGCTCGATCGAGTGATCTCTGAAAATCAAACAGCCTTCATCCAGGACAGGAATATCATGGATAGTATTGTGATTGCCAATGAAGTTATTGAAGAAGCAAAGGTGTTCAAGCTAGATTTTGAGAAAGCCTATGACTCGGTCGACCACATGTTCTTGCTCGATATTTTGGATCTCATGGGCTTCAACAGCAAATGGAGAGCGTGGATTAAGGAGTGCATTCAATCGACTACTTTATCTATTTTAGTGAATGGTAGCCCCACGGATGAGTTCAATATGGAGAAAGGAATTAGACAAGGCGACCCCCTATCACCGTTTCTCTTCACCATTGTGGGTGAATGCTTGAGTCTTATGATGTAAAAAGTTGTAGAGGGAGGTCAGTTTGTGTCGATCTCGGTGGGGAGCAACAGAATTCGGGTGTCTCATTTGCTGTTTGCGGACGACACCCTCTTCTTCGGCGAGGCATCCAGCAGCAATATTACTATCCTTAAAAGCATTCTCAGGCTGTTTGAAAATAAATTTCCATAAAAGTACGCTTTCGGGGGTGAACATTGCGGAGGAGGATTTGGCTTCTTGGGCCACCACCCTAAACTGTAAGACAAATGCTTTCCCCCTTAAATATCTTGGCCTTAGTATCGGCACTGATATTAGAAAGAGAGCTTCATGGAAAGAGATTGAAAACAAAGTGAATTCAAGACTGTTATCTTGGGAAAGAGAGCACTCCACACTCAAGACCTTCACACTTAACTCTTAGTTGTACTTCACGAAGAGAAAGAAGAAAGAATTACTCCAATTGGTCTTGAGTGGGAGGTTGCCAAAGATATAAACAACTAGGGCAACATGTTGGCTACGGGCCATTCATGTTAAGGCCTTGGGCCAAAACACTTGGGCCTAAGCCCAACACAATAAAAATAAAACAAAAGCTCCCCACGAAGACAAAGAAATTCCATTTATAAAAAATAAATGCAAAATGGATTTTACGCGAAGACGAAGAAATCCCATTTATAAAAAAATAAATTCTTCACACATTTTTTCGCTCTTTAAAAATATAAAATAGGTATATTTGCGATTGTAATAGAAACAAACAGAAAGGGAGTACGTGTGAATGTCCCACAATTATACAAAAACAAAGCAAAAACTTATATGCAAATTTGTTAGGTGTAAAATTGTGTAAAATTCTCAACCGCTCTATTTTATACTTTTGTAGATGTTGTTAATCTTAAATGTATTAATATTCACAAAAACATCTTCATTCCGACCCATCTGGTTACGAAATATTGCATCTACCATTCGTTGATATGTGGCTCTTGCATTGATTAGTCCAAACGATATTCTAACATAATCAAATCTCTAAATAATGAGCTTTTTCCCCTTGGATAATATTACTTACATAGGAGACAGGATGCTGGGCTGATCCATCCTCTTTCATCAATGTCGTGCTTAAAGAATGTTCCCCTACTAAAAGATACAAAATGAGTGTATCGCTTGGGGAGGGCTTCGCCAGCTTTGGCAATTGGGATATATGGAGCTTGAGTTCCTCGAATGCCTTGTAACAATGGTCATCCCATTCAAATCGAGATCCCTTCCTCAATGTTCTGAAGAAGTGATGACTCTTCTCTGTAGATCTAGCGATAAATCTACTCAATGATGTAATCCGGCCATTCAAGATCTGTAGCTCCTTTAAATTTTTTAGGGGCTACATGTCCATCACTGCTTTCACCTTAGTGGGATTGGCCTTAATTCCTCTTTGGGTTACCATGTAATCTAAGAATTTTCATGATCTTACTCCACATGAACATTTTACGGGGTTAAGTTTAATTCCATTTTGTCTTATCACTTGGAATATCTCCTCCAGGTCCTCAACATGACCTTCAGCTCTAGCACTTTTAGCCAGCATGTCATCTACGAAAATCTCCATATTCCGGCCCATCTGATTACAGAATATTGCATCTACCATTCGTTGATATGTGGCTCCTACATTGATTAGTCCAAACGACATTCTAACATAACCAAATGTCCCACCTGGTCCTCAACATGACCTTCAGCTCTAGCATCGTTAGAGCGGTGCAGTTTAGTCATTCTAACATAACCAAACGACATTATATAAAATTATATATTAATTTAACGGTGCGGCCAGAGCGGTTAAATACCTAAAATTTAAATTGCACCGTTAGAGCGGTCAGGTTTAGTCAAATTTTTTTAATCGCGGTTTAAAGTTGTTTTTTAAAATAACGTTGCGGTTCGATCTGTTTTAGCGATTTCTTAAATTTTATGATCACCCCTGGTTGTAGTTGTTAATGTTGTTGAACATTTATGTAGTGTGAATTATATGATGTTTCATATAATAGTATGTCGACAAGTAAAAATTGGCTCTCTCATACGAGCAATCGCCTCTGACATCGAGGCATGTGCAGAGATGAGATTATTTAGAAATAATCGTAATAGATCTTACCACAAATCTATTTAACTTGTTACGAAGTTAAATCAACGAATATTTTTGGACAAAAGTAGGAGGAAATTCAAGTTAAGTGTCGAGGATACACATGAACTGTGACTTTAGCATGTTACTAATATCTATAAGTTATATGGCAATGCGGTGCATGTCTAGGAAAGCAGCTATAGTGGGAGTCTGAAGATATTAATGTAAAAGGAATGACGTCTTTATTAACATGTTATATTGTGTTAATTAATCGATCAATCGAGTTGGGAACTTGATTATGAATACATAGATTTGATAAAAGGTTTAATATGCTCTTATGTTCAAGGGGTAGAAAGAGATCCGTCAATTAATGTTAAATTCAAAGAGTTATGGGGTATAACGAGTTTTGAAATCTTCATATAAAGCTGGTTGAGTTTTTATATATCCTTAACAAGTGTATAACATGAAAACTCATATTCTCGAGAGTCACACGATTTATTTGCCTGTATGAAAAGGTATTATGTGATGGTATAAAGATGTGAAGTAAACGAGCTTGAGGTTCAAACTTCATAGTTCATATGTGAGTGAGAGATGTAAATAAATAATTAATATTCCTTCCGTCCCATACTATTTTTGGTAAATTATTTTCTCTCTCCCAATCACATCACTTATACTTTATCTATTATTTTATCATACTTTATCTCTTACTAATCTACTCCCTCCGTCCGCCTATAAGTTTCCCATTTTTCTATTTTTGTCCGTCCACCTATAAGCTTCTCATACCTTTTTTGGTAAGTATTTTTTCTTACACTTCACTTTATATCTTACTTTTTCTCTCTATCTCTCTCATCTCTCCTCTCTCAATCACATCACTTGTACTATATCTATTATTTAATCACTTTTCTTAATCTTTGTGTCAAAAAGTAACGTGAAACTTATAGGCGGACGGAGGGAGTATTATTTTCTCTCTCACCATCACATCACTTGTACTACATCTATTATTTTATCATATTCCTTAATCAAAACACCCAAAAGAAAGGGGAAACTTATACAGGGATGGAGGGAGTATAATTTTATTTACATATATATTGAATATATATTTTGCACCTATGAAGTGGATAAGATGGAGAGAAGTTTAGGTAACTTCATATTTAGGAAAATTCAACGTGATTTTTCCTTACTTCAGAGATTGAAACATTTTTTGTCTCCCCATGTTTCACTTATGTAGAGAAACAAAGAAACTCATAATATAGAAATAGGATTTCTGTATAAGGAAACATAACATCACGTTCATACTACTTAAAGGCACTTAGATTGTGGATACAATAAGGGATTCGTGAATCAATTCATGTGATCGTATTCTGACTACGACTACGAGGATCCAGTGCGTATGTGGAATTCAACCAGGTTCGAGATATATTTCGCTGCATTACGAAATACAGGTTGGTAATTCTAATTTCTAAGTAATAAATTTCAACAAGGGTTTTGTACAAGATTAGGGTTAGGATTTTGAGAGAGGGTGTATGTATGTATACTATTTAACTAAAATGGGCAAATATGATATTCTGCATTCATATTTAATTAATGAATGGAAGGCGATAGTGTATCTAACATTCCTGGAGGGGCAACCCGCGCCTAAAACAATCATAACAATAGGGTCTGACTATTTACACCTCAATTTCGGTTTAGAACACTCCCCCGATTGATGCACCCTCCCATAATTTCGTCAAGATAGATGCACCCCCCCTCAAATTGTCATAAATGTCCTTTCTATCATTTAATGTATTTATACTAACAACACCCCCTCCGTCTGATGCACCCCCCCTGTTTTGAAAGACTCTCTCTCTCCCTCTTATTCCCTTTCCGTTTGAAGGCAAAAAAAGTTAATCTTCCCCTCCGACCGATTTCACCCCTCCACAACCACTGACGACACCCATTCGCGCTCCCTCTCTAGTCTACGCATGGACAAACGAAAAGACGCAGGTATGTAATTTAAAAATTAATGTTCTTGAGTTTTAATGGGTTTAGGGTGATGGTGCATTTGTTTAGTTTTTTTATGGTGCACTTGTTTAGTTTTTATGGTGTATGTATGGTGATTTTAATGCGTTATTATTTTAAGAATGTAATTGTTGATTTTGTAATGCTTTGTATGTGCTATTAAGGATGCGATTTAGGGTTTAGGGAGATTTGGTGCGCGATCGTTTGTAAATCTATGTATGTATGGTGATATGGTACGCGGTTGGTTGTTGGTTATCATTTTTTTTTGTTGGTTTTCTTTTTTTTGGTTGGTTGTCGTAATCGGTGAACCAGTGTCGACAGAAATTCACCCCGTCGACTCTGGTTCGTCGGCGATGTAGTTTGTCGTCGACATCGGATGATCGACCACAACTGTTGGTGGTCGACATTGTATGATCGACCACATCAGTTGTTGGTCGACATCGACTGATCGACCACATTAGTTGTTGGTCGACATCGACTAATCGACCACAACTGTTGTTGGTCGATCCTCTCTCGTCGACGATGCGAATTTAAGTCGACACCTACTAATCGACGTGTGTTTAATTCTTCAAATTTTGTTTGTAGTGTACAAGAGAGTGAGGCCAACCACTTCTAACAGAAAAAAAAAATGAGCAAATGGTTGAGCCCTCTCAAGGACAAAGTGAACCTCCACCTCAAGAAGAAATTGCACCTCCACCTCAAGAACAAAGTGCCTCCTCACCACCGCAAGAACAAAGTGCCTCCTCACCACTGCAAGAGCAAAGTGCACCTGAACCTCAAGAACAACAAATTTCCCCCGCGCTAGAACAACAACAACAAGTTGCACCCCAACCGCTAGTTGCTCCATCTATAGGTGAAGAATCTGAAGACGCGGATGAGGATGAGGTAGAATCTGAAGATAAATTTGACGATGATGACGATGAGTTCGATGATAGACATGAGGTAGCAAATGAAGAAGAGGAAGCAAATGATGATGTGGCCAATCCTCCACTGTTGACCACTTTCCAAACTCACGTGGCCAAGTACATTTGGAAGGGGGAAGAGCGCGCCGTGCTCAAGTGCCATAGCCACATTAGTAAGCTTTTGGCATGGGAATTTGCTGAGAACGAAGACATCCCACAACATCGACGATGGGTTAAGTATTTTAAAAAGTCCGAACTGCTTCAGACTATGAATTTCTCCTACAGATCCACTAACAAGAACCTCATCATTGCTTTTGTTGAGCGGTGTGTTGGTCCTGAAAGGAGTATATAACAAGTGTATGGGGGGGGGGGGGAATACACTTGTATGCAAATTCTTTCGAACTTCAATCAAACTAGAGATCAGCAATGTTGTCTTGGACAACTCTGCTGAAGATGTATAACCTTTTCAAAGATAACCAAGCCACTAAGCACTATTGAGTACTTAGTTGAATGAGTATCTAAGTTGGTTATAAGTGCGGAATTAGTGGTTGGCCCTTTAGTTTAAACTCCTTTAAGTTCTGAAATCACTTTAAGCAATAGTCCAGTTTTCAGGGAACTTGTCCACTTCAATTTTTGCACAGTCTTTGAATATATGTTCTTTGAGAAATCAGTTTTGTGTGCAGTGTTGAATGTATGAAAGTACTTTGAAAGTAAATCAACACAAGAGTTTATAGTGGTTTAGAGACTCAAGCTCCTACATCCACTTTCCCTGATTTAACAGGATAATTCCTTCACTCTTGGAATTAACTTGTTTTATAGTGCCAAGGTGCACTTGATCAAGAACACCACTCCTTGGTGAATTGATCCCTAGGATGTCTAGAGTCCTAGTACCCTCTTCTCAACTCAGAACTGAACTGTTCTTCTCTCAACAATCAGCTCCTAGCACTTCTACTACTACAACCTTCTCACTTTCTCACTTGAAAGGGGTAAGGGTTGAAGTAAGGTTCCAACTAATGAGATATCCTTTACAATGAAGATCAGTGTATAAGTATTAGGATATCTCTCTAAGCTTTGTATGAATATACAGTAGGTTCAGCTTAGAAGAAGTGTTTGAAGACTAAGATAGTCTTTTGAAAGCTTGAATGTTCTATGAGCTTCAGAATACTTGTGTAGTTGGATTCTGTTAAGGTCAGTTGAGGTGCTTTCAAATGGTCTTCACACTTCTGTATTTATAGACAAATTTGAGGATTTGCTCGTTGGAGAGGCAGTCCCAAATTGCTATAAATGTCTTCCTTGAGTTCTTCAAACTGGAAGACAGATTCTTGATAGTGTCATGTCCTCATTTGGGTAATAAACGGCTGTTAAGACTTTATCTTCATTCTGCAGCACTCTTCCCAATGTCTGACTTTAAGATTCACTTGTTAGGACTTGGACATGGCTTCTGAAGGTTGATCCAATGATAGGACAACATTCCTTATCAAATGGACAACTCTGCTTATCACTATCAACATACATGCTTATCAGCATAGTTGGCTTGCTCTTCTTCAGATGACTTGGCTCTTTCCCTTTACTTCATTTAGATGTGATCTCAGCATGATTCATTGAAGTCTTTTAGGGTGTAGTTGTCTTTATCTCTTCAGCATAGTTGGCTTTCAAGCTTCAGAACACTTGTTCTGGTTTAATTGTACTGAGACAACTCTTCTGGACAACTCTCCTGATCAGCATACTTGGCCATTAAGCTTCAGAACCTTTGTTTTTGTTTTAATTGTGCAGAGACAACTTCTCTGGACAACTCTCCTGATCAGCATACTTGGCCTTCAATAGCTTAGGTGACTGTTCCAAAATTTGAGCCTTAAGGGAACTTGTTCTTGATAGTCTTCAAAGCATATGTTCTCCCTCAAGTTGTGCATCTAATCATCTAAGAGCTGCCTAACATATCAGCTTCTCATCTATCCTTATTCTATATGTTCTAACAGTCTTAGAACATAATCATCTTGACTTAGGCATGTCTCAGGGGGTTTTGGTATTCAATCAAAACATTTATCATTTTATTCCCAACAATTTCCCCATTTTTGATGATGCCAAAACCTATGCATTTTATGCAAAAGTGACTTGACTATACTTAATACATTTATCTTCAGTAAGGTTGACTGAGGTCAATTTTCCTGAAAAAGAATGTGTTAGTGTACTCACCATTCATGTTGTAAATAGGTTTCAAGGATAGGCATAGAGAGATTTTTGTAACTGTGTTTCTTGATTCACAATATGTTCAACTATCATTCAAATGAGGATCATTACAGCATGTTGATAGTTTTGAACACAACATATCAGAGCATGAGAAATATTACATATAAGCACAAATTGACTACAAAAGCAAAAACTCAATCATGATATACTATCAGATCATTAAGCATTCAGATATCAGAACAAAAACATATCAGCAACTTGAGCATCTTCAGCATAGTTGACCAAATCAACAAGTTAGCAACCAACTTAAGTTTTCATCCATTTCAGCATATAACAGTCATGAAAACTTAGCCATTTCAGAGATCATCTTCTTTAGGTGGCACCATCCCATATTGTGCCCACACTCTCTTCTTTAGTTCCATGGCTTCCTGGTTGGTTCCTTTGGGTCCAAAGGTCATCTTGTTCAACTTGAGGATCTCTAGAAACTCTCTCAGGATCCTTGACTGGTCAATCCATCCATCAAACTTTGGAGGCATGTAAATGATTGGCTTGGGGGCATTGAGTTCAATTCTTGCAATATCAGCAGCTCCAAGCAATTGTTGATACAGCTCTCTGTAATATTCTATCATGAACTCAGCAAAGGAAGAGTTGGCATCTCTTCCATTCCATTTGTCAATGACATAATAGTCATAGACAAATTCCCTTTTAGCCTCTTCCCATGTGTCATTCAGCTGAATGGGCACCCATTTATCCAAGTGTGGATATTTGGTGTCCATTGGGATCAGTAGCTGGGGCTTCATTTTGCTGTAGGTTGCTCTCCTTCTTCTTGGCTTTTGGAAGTCAGCTCTTCTCTTATCTCTTGCTCTGTTGGCCTCATCCATCAATTCCATTTTCTCTTGGGCCCTCATCATGGCCAGTTTCTGTTGAGTTTCAGGGTCTTTACCATACCCTTCATGAAACAACTTTGATGGATCAAGAGCTAAGACAGTTGTCTTGTTTTTGGGCTCAGGTCCAAATCCTTCAGCAAACAACTCTTCAACATTTTCAGTGGACTTGGGACCTTCAGCACTCTTGTCAGTTTCAGAAGATTTATCCTTTTCAGCAATCTTGGACACTTCAACAGTTTTGTCTTTTTCAGCATTCTTTGCCTTTTTGGAAGTAGGCTCATCATCATCAATTCTGAACTCAGGGGGCAGATCAAGGCTGTTGGGAAAATCAGTGAATGTTTCAGCTTTTCTTTTATTTCCTTTGGCCTTCTTAATCTTTCCTCTAGTTTGTACACCTTCAGCATCTTTGTCCAAACCAGATACCTCTCCTCCTGGTCTTTGCTGTAGCCTAACTCTTTCCTCTTGTGCTGAAGCCATTGAGTTCTTCAAGGCAATTGCTAACTGTTCTTCTTCATCCAAATCTTTTAAGTTCAGCACTGTTGGCTCTTTTCCTTTTCCTTCAGCAATTTTGTCCTTTCCCTTAACTGGGCTTCCAATGACCAAGGCACCTTTTGCTCTTGCTCTTTCCCCCTTTTTGGCAGCATCAAAACACTGGGGTTTGAGCTCACTCATTGTTGTAGCCATCAGGGATTGGGCTAGGTTTAGAGATTTCATCTCTTCCAACAAATATACATTCTCATCATGTATATTCTGCATCCTATTACTGCTCAAGCTAAGGAAAGCTAGAACAGGCTTCATCTTTTGTTGGACAACCTCCTCCAAGGTTGCTTTCAGAGATGCATCAAATTGGGCCTTAAGAAGCTCAGTGAGGTTGGCCACTGCACCTTCAGCAATGTTAGTCATTACCTCTTAGGAAAACTTTTCTGATGCTGCTTTTACCATAGCAAGCCTTTGTTCCTCAGCTCTTTTTCTTTGCAATGCTGTCTTCTTTCCAAGGGCTTGTTTGACAGTTAGTCTGAGAGCTTTGACATTTGCATTGTGGTTATCTCTCAACAACTTTTGTTCCTGCTTGACCTCTTCTGAGATGGATTCCATGGTGGATTTGGCTTTTTGAACTTCAGTGGAAATGGTTTGGAGACCAGTTTCCACACCACTTATCCTTGCTTCCAATGTGGGTAGCACCACATCCTCAGAGCCTGTTAATCTTATCTCCACAGATGCTAGAGTTCTTCCTTGCTCATTCAATGCTCCTGATGTTTCAGCATGAGCAGATTGGACCTGATGAGCCAAGGAGTCCAACTTCTCTGACTGCATTCCAAGCAAGGCTTGTGCTGAGCCTGTATCCACTTGGATGGGAGCATCTGTCAAGAACTCATCTGCAAATATTTGGTCAAGGGAAATACCTGCAATATTAGACAGATAAAAAATGTTAGGGAATAAACACTCATCACCCTCAATTTCTTTTGCATAAGACTCTGATACATCAACAGTGTTCTTCTCATTTTCAACTCTTTCTTTTCTTCCTTCAATAATAATGTCCTCACCTAAGGAATCAGGCCTCCTTTCATCAAGGGATTCTTGAAGTTCAGATTTGACTTCAAGAATAACCTGTCCTTCCTCACTTATACCACCCTCTATTTGTGGTACACTCACTATCTTAGTAATCACAACCTCTCTTTCATCCTCTACTCCCTCTGATTTTTTAACTAAGCTCTCCTTTTCAACACCTTCACCTAGTCCTGCAACATCTCCACCTTCAACAAGGTTCAAAGATGGCAGTTGTGGGGAGATCACAGTGCTTATTTCAGCAGCCACTGAGTCATCCTGAATGAGTAAGGGCTGATCAGTGTCCAACTCTCCTGACACTGAATAGGCCTTAATCAAACCAACCTCTAAAGTAGGAACCTCAACATCTTTAGGCTGTGCCTTGGGTTCAGAAGAACCTTCATTGGCAGATGTATCTTTGGTTGTGTTACCACCCTTGGTCAACACCTCTGATGAAACAGAGCCTTTCCTATGATAGGTTAAGAGAGGGGTTGAAGGCAGATTGGATTCAGAAGGGTTGGGATTGGTTTCAGGAGGGTTGGGTTTTGAGGGGTTTGAGGGATCATCAGGGGAATCATCATCATTTGAGCTACTATCAGGGTGTTTGATGCCCTTAGCTTTTCTTTCCTTCTCCTCAATGATCTTCTCATCTACTAACTTTGCAAACACATTCTCATCAATGAGAACTCTTGTTTTTAGCACACCAGCAAAGTGTAGGAGTCTGCTTTCTTCTACTTGCCACCAGTTTGCACCCTTATCTTGGATGACTTGTGATATCTCCATTATAGTTTTGTCTTTAACATCCACAAGCATCCTCAAATTATGAAATGTCTTCTGAATTCTTGGAAATTCAGCAAGTTGTGGATACAAACTGTCCACAGTAGCCTTGGCTCCACCTCTGAGCATACTCTCATAAGTATACTCCTCCTCATCTCCACTTGAATGGGGACTTTGGGTTATAGGGGAGTTGGCTCTGTCTTCTCCTAAAGTGGCTTCAGGAAGGTTAAGTTCAGGAATGTTGGCTTCAGAAGGGTTGGGTGCAGTTGTAGGTACTTCAGTTGCTTTTGAGAGCAATGGATCTGAAGGGGCTTTGCTCAGGGGGGTTGGCTCATTAAGTGCAGATTCTAAGAGCTTTGAATAATTGAGCATGGATGAGTCAAGGGGTGACAGCAATCTTGTCTCATCTACAGCTAAATCTGCTAGCACATCTATCCTACTTCTTTGCACACTCCCTTCTGGAGAATATCTCTTTGTAAGATTGACAGGGGTGATTGGTTGGTTTGTGGGAGTTTCATGGGTTTCAGGGGAGTTGGGATCAGGATTCTGAGATTCAGGAAGGTTGGCCTCTATTGGTTGACCTTCAGGGACTTTGGATTCTGGAGTTCCAGAACCAGAAGAGTTGGTCCTTGACTTAGATTTGATCCTGCTTTCAGCTCTGCACTCCCTTAGAGCAAGTTGTAGAGATTTTTCCTCTTGAAGCTCTAATACTTTTTCAGTAGGCTTGGCCCTTCTCTTGCTAGCCCTACTGCTCCCACTTCCTTCTCCATCCTTCTCAGGGACAACTTCCCTGATCCTCTTTTCACCCTTAGACTTTTGTCTAGTCTCATTGTATCTCTACCTCAATTCTTCTGAATGATCAGAAGGTACATGCACTCCTTCTTCAGCAACTTCTTCAATTTCAGTTGAGGCTCCTGAATTTTCTTCTAAAGGGATTTGAGACACCTTTCTTGTCTTTACAGCTCTGGCCTTAGTTCTTTTCTTCAACTTTGGCTTCTCTTCAGCTTTTTCTTCAGCAGGTTTGGCCAGTTGCAACCTTCTTTGCTCAGTTTTCTTACTAAGCTTTCTGAATATTATTTTCTGGGCAAGGAGGGGCTTTGCAAAGGTTTGCATTTGTGAATAGTGGGAAAACCTTTCAATCAACAAGCTTGCCCTGGTGCAATACTTGAGTTTTCCTTCCAATACAACCTTATTGTGAGCTTTCACTTTGAATTTGGCATTTTCCTTCATCATCTCAGACAAGATGAAGGTCCTCCAATCAAACTTGATGCCCTTGTCACTGGCATCAATAACTGCAGCCATAATTCTGATTCTTGGATGGCTGACCTGCTCCAAGCTTCCAGTGTTGCTCAAGAGGCTCTTGGTGATTACCTCAAAAAGATTTAGAAATCTTGGCTTAAGAGTTCTCTTGTGTTGTGTTGAAGAGATGGGGCCTGGGACCAATAGCCATTCTTGTGCTATCTCCTCTTCATGGTCAGCACCATAGAATTCTGGATTCCTTCCCTCTGAAGGCAATCCAAAAGCTCCTTCAAGGTCTTCCTCAGAGAATTTCACCCTGTGAAATCTCTCTTCCTCCTCTCCCTCTGCTACATAAGAGAGTCTTGTAGCAACTTCACCATCTTCAGGCTTGCCTTTCCACTTGAGGAAGGAAAAGAACTCAGCCATGTAGCTCTCCAGACAAGAGCTTGGCCTTTCTTCCATGAACTTCTTGAGTCCAGCTCTTCTCAGCCATCTAAGAGTTGGAGTTACCTCAGGTTCTTCACTTTCAAAAGATGCAATAGGCTCAAAGTGAAGACTGTTCTTGTTGCTCAGATAGCCAAAATCGAGGTCTAGAGCCTTGTTGGAGAAATCAATGATCATTTCTGGTCTTACTTTGGGAGCCATTGAAGGTTACAAAAATGAATTTGAGTGAGTTTGAGAGTGTTTGAAGAAGATGAAAGCTAGGGTTTCGAATACTTGGGGAAGAAGTGTTTGTGGGGGTTCTAAAGACTTGTGAATATTCTAAAAAGAATGTTTGTCAATGAGTTGGTGAAGTCTTGAGGCAATTCAACGGTTAACAAAAATGGAAAACAAAATTTGGACGGCCAGGATTGATTTTATGGGAGTTGGCCAATTTTGATCCAATGGTTAAAAACCAATGTAACAGAGAGTAATTGGTTTTATTCAAAACGTGGAAGTTATTTAATATTAGTTAATGGTTGGGGAGTTTTCAAGGTAGATCATGGCTTGAAAAGGTGTAATGCAAACAAGAATTAAATCTTGGCATTTAATGCATGGAAAGTGACCTTTTGGGTGGGAGACAAATTAAATCCCAAAAAGATGATATCTGTATATGGAATGGGACAAATTTCAAAATAGGCAATGATTACCCAAAATAGGTGCTTATCAGACCAAGATTTGGTTTGATAGCTAGGACAACTTATCTGACCCCACTTGGACAAGTGTCCTGAAAAGATGTGGACAAGTGTCCTGAATTTCAATGGACAAGTGTCCTGAGTGATTTAGGTCACCTCTTCTAAATTTCAGTAGACTTGACCAAGTCTGCTGAATACCAATTTAGTTCCCTTTATTTCCATTAACTGCAATAGGATTTACTTGTCCAACTTCCCTGAATCAAGTAATCCCAATTCTGCTGATAGCTCCAGAAACCTTGCCTCTGCAAGTGGCTTAGTCAATATATCAGCTTTTGGATGATCTGTGTGGATTTTCACCAACTTTATATCCTTCTTCTCCACATGATCTCTAATGAAGTGATGCTTGATGTCCACATGTTTGCATTTAGTGTGCAAAACTGGATTCTGTGATATTGCAATGGCACTATTGTTGTCACAGAAGATAGGCACTTCAGTAGAGTTGACATTGTAGTCTCTTAGTTGTTGTCTCAGCCATAGAATCTGAGCACAGCAACTTCCAGCTGCAACATATTCAGCTTCAGTGGTGGAGGTAGCCACTGTATTCTGCTTCTTGGAGAACCAAGATATGAGTTTGTTGCCCAAGAATTGACAAGTCCCTGAAGTGGACTTTCTGTCAATTCTACATCCTCCATAATCAGCATCTGAGTAGCCAGTTAACTCAATGTTGTCATCAGCAGGGTACCAAAGGCCTAGATTTTCAGTGCCTTTGAGATACCTCAAGATCCTTTTTGCAGCCTCAAGATGGCTTTTCTTAGGATTTGCTTGAAACCTTGCACAAACACCTACTGCAAAGGTGATGTCAGGTCTGCTGGCAGTGAGATAGAGGAGAGAACCAATGATTCCTCTATACTCAGTAGAGTTGGTTGGAAAACCACTCTCATCAGGGTCCATCTTCCAATTTGTGTTCATTGGGATCCTTACTGGCTTGCTAGTTGTACACCCAAACTTCTTGATCATTTCTCTGGTGTACTTAGCTTGATTGATGAAGATTCCTTCTTTGGATTGCTTGGCTTGAAGTCCCAAAAAGAAATTCATCAGACCCATCATGGACATCTCAAACTTTCTTTGCATGAGCTTGGAGAACTTCTCACACAGCTTCTCATTGGGGGATCCAAATATGATGTCATCCACATATATTTGGACAAACAAGATGTCCTCTCCTTCAGTGATTCTGAAGAGAGTTCTGTCCACAGTTCCTTTGATAAAACATGATCCAAGAGGAACTGTGACAGGGTGTCATACCAGGCTCTTGGAGCTTGCTTGAGTCCATATAGAGCTTTCTTCAATCTGTAGACTTGATTTCCAATCTCAAAGCCAGGTGGTTGCTCCACATAGACTTCTTCTTTTAAAACTCCATTCAGAAAAGCACTCTTGACATCCATTTGGTATACTTTGAACCTCTTGTGGGCTGCATAGGCTAAGAACAGCCTTATTGCCTCTAGCCTTGCCACAAGTGCAAAGGTCTCATCATAGTCAATGCCTTCAGATTGACAGTAGCCTTTTGCCACTAATCTGGCCTTATTTCTGACAATCACATCATTTTCATTCTTCTTGTTCTTGAACACCCACTTGGTTCCAATAACATCTTGATGTGAAGGTCTATCCACCAGTTCCCATACATCATTTCTGGTGAATTGATTTAACTCTTCCTGCATTGCTGTGATCTAGTTTGCATCCTGAAGTGCTTTATCAATGTCTATTGGTTCCTGTTCTGATAAGAAGCAACAAAACATAGCACTTTCACCATGAAAACTTCTGGTTTTGACTCCTATACTTGGATCACCTAGTATCAGATTAGTAGGATGGTCAGATAACCAAGTCCTCCTTTTTTCTGATCCCTTCAGTAGAGTTGTCCTCTACTAAGGTTGGGTCACCAGTGTTATAGAATTCAGGATAATTGAATGCAGGATCTAATTCATGATCATATTCAGGGGTGTTGTCCTCAATGTTTGGAACATTGGCATTTTCAACATTTATGGTTCCCCCTTGAATATTGGATCCATTAACTACCTCAGCAGACATCTTTAATTTCAGGCTCTCTTCACTTGATTTGAGAATGTCATACTCATGTGAGAGGTTTTCAAATTTTGCTTGAAGAATTTTTAGTTCAAAATCCTTTCTCTTCTGAGTAAGTAATTGAGCATCAATCTGTCCTTGTTGGTCAACTATCCTGAGATTTGCTTCCTCAAGCTCTCTCAAGACTTGTTGGTACAACTCAGTAGATTTAATGTCAACTACTGTCTCAGCAGGTTTTGAAAGCTCAATTGAAAGTCTTTCATTTTCTCTCACACAATTGTCATGAAATTTTTGTAGCCTAGTGAAATCTTCCATCAACTTCCCAAAGGAAAGTTTCAAGTTGACTTCACTAGTGTTTTGTGATAGAAATGATGGTGAGCTAGAAGTGGAGGATACCTCATCATCCTTAATTGCCATGTTGCACACATCATCATCATCATCATCATCACTGTTTGAGAACAGTCCATCAGAAGAGTTGAGGCTTTCAGCACTATCAGATTCTTCACCAGCCATCATGGCCTTCCTATTGGTGAACTTTTTGTATCTTTTTGCTTGTCTTTCTCTTCTTTCTTTAGAGCTCAATTCAGGGCAGTCATACTGGAAGTGCCCTTTCTTCTTGCAATTATAGCATAGGTCTTCATCATCATCCTTCTTGGATTCATCTATTCCTTTAGATGATGAAGGGTCAGCTCTACTGGACCTTCTCCTATCTTTGTCCTCTGATCTTTTCTCTTCAGGCTTTTTGTCCTTTGCCTGATCTTCAGGAGAGTTGTACCTTCTCCTGAATTTGTTGTCTTGGTAGAACTTCTTGTATCTACCAAACCTTGAACTGAGTTTGTCAAACCTCCTTGCCACGAGGGCCATCTCTTCCTTCATTTCATCCTTGGAGACTGACTTTGATGATCTTTGAGTAGTCTGCATTTCTGGTTCAGCAGTTTTGGCTTTAAATGCCACTCCCTTGGTTGGTAGAGAAGTCTCCTCAGCTGGCTTTCTTCTATTGAGGTCAAACTCATATGCTTTGAGTTCTGAGAAGATTTGTTGCATGGGCATGGAAGAGAGATCCTTGGTATTCTGCATCATTACAGCATATACATCCCACTTTTGAGTGAGACTTCTCAGAATTTTTAAACCAACTTCTCTCCTGGAGTACACCTTGCCCAATGAGTTGATTTCATTCA
The DNA here is from genome assembly GCA_963675135.1 of Galeopsis tetrahit. Classification (NCBI taxonomy): domain Eukaryota; kingdom Viridiplantae; phylum Streptophyta; class Magnoliopsida; order Lamiales; family Lamiaceae; genus Galeopsis; species Galeopsis tetrahit. The sequence continues at coordinate 63,826,755 of OY776120.1, read as the reverse complement.
TCACATTAGTGAATCTACCAGCAAACTTGTCAATGGACTCATCTGGCTCCATTGAGAACTGTTCAAACTTCTGTACAGCCACTTGGACTTTGTTCTCCTTTATCTTTTCAGTACCCTCACACATTTCAGCAAGAGTATCCCAAATTTCTTTGGCTGTTGTGCAGTGGTAAACTCTTCCCATGATTGCATCTGGAATTGTTTGATATAGAGTATTCATTTCAAGATAATTCAAGTTATCTTTTCTCTTCTCTTCAGCAGTGAAATCATCTTCATCTTTAGGAATCTCTTCCCTTATGTCAGCTTTTTGATCTTCAGTTAATCTGGGGTTGATTTGAGTGAACATATAGGGTCCTCTTGTAATCACTCTTAGCATGTCAGTGTGAAGAGATGCAAGATGAGCTCTCATTCTGATCTTCCAGAAGTCATAGTTCTCAATTGAGAACATGGGGAGCTTGTGATGTGATATATGGTTGACTGGATTGGTGGCCATATTGTTGATTCCTTGAACAACATCATTAGGAACAACATTGTTGTTGGCCATAGCTTAAGAATAATATGTTAGTCAATGTTGTCTTGGACAACTCTGCTGAAGATGTATAACCTTTTCAAAGATAACCAAGCCACTAAGCACTATTGAGTACTTAGTTGAATGAGTATCTAAGTTGGTTATAAGTGCGGAATTAGTGGTTGGCCCTTTAGTTTAAACTCCTTTAAGTTCTGAAATCACTTTAAGCAATAGTCCAGTTTTCAGGGAACTTGTCCACTTCAATTTTTGCACAGTCTTTGAATATATGTTCTTTGAGAAATCAGTTTTGTGTGCAGTGTTGAATGTATGAAAGTACTTTGAAAGTAAATCAACACAAGAGTTTATAGTGGTTTAGAGACTCAAGCTCCTACATCCACTTTCCCTGATTTAACAGGATAATTCCTTCACTCTTGGAATTAACTTGTTTTATAGTGCCAAGGTGCACTTGATCAAGAACACCACTCCTTGGTGAATTGATCCCTAGGATGTCTAGAGTCCTAGTACCCTCTTCTCAACTCAGAACTGAACTGTTCTTCTCTCAACAATCAGCTCCTAGCACTTCTACTACTACAACCTTCTCACTTTCTCACTTGAAAGGGGTAAGGGTTGAAGTAAGGTTCCAACTAATGAGATATCCTTTACAATGAAGATCAGTGTATAAGGATTAGGATATCTCTCTAAGCTTTGTATGAATATACAGTAGGTTCAGCTTAGAAGAAGTGTTTGAAGACTAAGATAGTCTTTTGAAAGCTTGAATGTTCTATGAGCTTCAGAATACTTGTGTAGTTGGATTCTGTTAAGGTCAGTTGAGGTGCTTTCAAATGGTCTTCACACTTCTGTATTTATAGACAAATTTGAGGATTTGCTCGTTGGAGAGGCAGTCCCAAATTGCTATAAATGTCTTCCTTGAGTTCTTCAAACTGGAAGACAGATTCTTGATAGTGACATGTCCTCATTTGGGTAATAAACGGCTGTTAAGACTTTGTCTTCATTCTGCAGCACTCTTCCCAATGTCTGACTTTAAGATTCACTTGTTAGGACTTGGACATGGCTTCTGAAGGTTGATCCAATGATAGGACAACATTCCTTATCAAATGGACAACTCTGCTTATCACTATCAACATACATGCTTATCAGCATAGTTGGCTTGCTCTTCTTCAGATGACTTGGCTCTTTCCCTTTGCTTCATTTAGATGTGATCTCAGCATGATTCATTGAAGTCTTTTAGGGTGTAGTTGTCTTTATCTCTTCAGCATAGTTGGCTTTCAAGCTTCAGAACACTTGTTCTGGTTTAATTGTACTGAGACAACTCTTCTGGACAACTCTCCTGATCAGCATACTTGGCCATTAAGCTTCAGAACCTTTGTTCTTGTTTTAATTGTGCAGAGACAACTTCTCTGGACAACTCTCCTGATCAGCATACTTGGCCTTCAATAACTTAGGTGACTGTTCCAGAATTTGAGCCTTAAGGGAACTTGTTCTTGATAGTCTTCAAAGCATATGTTCCCCCTCAAGTTGTGCATCTAATCATCTAAGAGCTGCCTAACATATCAGGCTTCTCATCTATCCTTATTCTATATGTTCTAACAGTCTTAGAACATAATCATCTTGACTTAGGCATGTCTCAGGGGGTTTTGGTATTCAATCAAAACATTTATCATTTTATTCCCAACACGGTGGCACCCTGAGACCAACTCTTTTCACTTTCCATTCGGTGAAATTACCGTTACACTAAATGATGTTTTCTGCATTACCGGGTTACCTATTGAAGGACGGCCAGTACGGTCTACTCGTGTTGATCACATCTCTGCATATTCTGATGTTAGTAAGTTGTTGGGCGTAAAACCCGATGTTGCGAGGGGTTTAGTAAGTGGTTCACGGGGGTCTTCGGTCAAGTTAGAATGGTTGCGAGAGAACTTCATGGAGAAACAGTATTCTGATGACCGTGTTCACGTTTTGCGTGCTTCACGGGCGTACGTGTGGTATACATTTGGTTGCTCTTTATTTGCGGATAAGACTTGAACTCGTGTGTCCATGTCCTGGCTTTAGTATTTGGAGGATATGCAAGGTTTGCATGAGTATGCATGGGGAGCGGCCACATTGGCTTATTTATACAGACAACTCGGTTTGGCATCCAGATATAAGACCACACAGATATTAGGCTATTTGACTCTATTAGAGGTAAAATTCATACTTTCCTATATTGGTCTTTATTTTGCGTTTTAATCAATAATTTTAACCCGTTGTTGTTTGTTTGTAGGCTTGGATTTATGAATACTTTCCTGTATTGGTCAAACCTCCCCATAACATGGACTTCAAGACTGGTGATCCACTATCAGCGAGGTGGGCCCCTGAAGGATATGTCGGCCCATCGATGGCTCGTGTGCAAGCATTCCGAGAGCGTATGGATGCACTAGAACCATATGAGGTGAGAACTTGCCTTATCCTTTCTTTGGTGTGAATAAATGGTATTTAATCAATAATTTACTTGTAATGTAGGTTACGTGGAATCCATATGCAAAAATGAGACAAGATTATCCTTTGTATGAAGTCACGTACTTTCATGGTTGTTTGGTATGTGGTGATATCGTGGAGCCGTACATGCTAGATCGAGTCCTTCGATAGTTTGGATTTGTCCAAACGATTCCAGAGAGGCCTCTTATTGCACGTGCTGAACGAAGTGCTAAAACTTCAAAGAAGACTAAGCTTGTGTGGGGCTATTTGGCTGATTATTTTGAGACGTGGGACATGCACCTGCTTTCGCCTGAATGACTCGGAGAGAAGGCCAGACTACCGTGGGAGAGTGCTCCGGACTATAAAACATGGTTCACGCAGAACACACACGTGTTTTTGTCGAACCCAGCCACACGTGTGACAGCATCGTCTGATCGCGTACCCATTACAGATGATGCATGGCTTATGATCAGCCTCGCTCAAAACATGATGGCTCCATTGGTTCAAAGGTGAAAGGACGGAGACACACCGACAGCGGATGAGGCAATGCAGGTTATGGAATCAGCTTGTAGAACACTACAACCGCCACCTATTCTGTCGGCATCATCATCAAGGCCAACAAGAGGCAGGGGCAGGGGAGGAAGCGGAAGGAAACGGGCCAAGCGATAATTTGATGTTTAATTTATATTATTTGATGTTTAATTTGGATAATTTGATGTTTATTTGGATGATTTGATGTTTATTTGGATAATTTGATATTTAATTTGGATGATTTGATGTTTATTTTGGATGATTTGATGTTTATTTTGGATAATTTGATATTTAATTCAGATGATTTGATGTTTATTTTGGATGATTTGATGTTTATTTTGGATAATTTGATGTTTATTTTGGATAATTTGATGTTTATTTGGATATTTTGATGATTACTATGGAATATGAAAATTTATGTAGATGTGTTTAATTATTTTTGGATAAATTGATCAAATTTATGTATATGTGAAATTTATGTAGATGTGTTTAATTATTTTGGATAAATTGATTATAATGTCGACCAAACCTCATAAGCAAGACCTAACATGCGAATTTCAACAAACACATGTCGGTCGACTATTGCATGTCGACCACAAGGCCTCTGTTCATAATTAAGTTATCGAAAACTATGCGTTTGGTCGACCAAAACGCCTCTGTTCATAATTATGTAGTCGACAACAATGTGGTTGGTCGAGTTCATGTTGTCGACCAGGTGGGGGTGCATCTAGCAATATATTCGACAATGTAATGTCGATCGACACTCAATCGTCGACCGGAATAGAGTGTGTCGACGAGTAGTAGTCGGTCGACATGGTGTTGTCGACCAAATTGCCTCTGTTCATAATTTGGTAGTCGACATGGGGTAGTTTGGTCGACTACATGTTGTCGACGTAGAGTACTTCGGTCGACCCAACGTTGTAACTAAGTAATGACCAAATTTGTAATTAAAGGATCACAAACCATTCTATTTAAAACAAAACGAGTTTAAATGTACACAATTTATGGCCAAGTTACAAAATATACGAGTATTTCTGGCCAGCAAATGTACAAAAGAATGACTATTCCAAGTCATTTACAAAAGTTTGGCAAAAATAATGACTATTCCAAGTTGTTGGGAATAAAATGAGAAGTTTTGATTAAGATACCAAAACTCCTTAAGACATGCCAAATAAATAAGTCAGATTTGAATGAACATGTTCTAGGAATGTTAGAACATGTAGCTTAAGGCTAGTTGAGAAGCTGGAATGTTAGGCAGCTCTTAGAATGATAGATGCACAAGTTAAGGGGGAACACATGCTTAAAAGTCTACAATGTTCAACTCCCCTCAAGGCTCAGAATCAGATTGACCTTAAGTCTGCTGATGGACAACTGTGCTGATCAAAGTAAGTTCAGTAATAGATCAACCTATCTGAAGTTCAATAGAGATGAATGCATCATCAAAACCTAGTCTGCTGAAGCATACATCCAAGATCAGAAGGTTTGTCTCAGCAAGTCTGTCTCAGCAACATTGTACCAGAACAGTCTGAAGATCTACCCCAACTATGCTGATAAGGTCAAGACTACATTTCCAAAGTAATGAATGCTAAAAGACAAAACAAGAGATATACATGGAAAAAGGGAAAGATCCAAGTCATCTGTAGAGCTAAAGCCAACATTGCTGATAAGCAAACTCTGCTGATTATGATAAGCAGAACTGTCCAAATGATAAGTGTTGGGATATGAATCCTTGAAACAATGTTCTAATTGATGAAAGTATGTTTTGATGGCCAAAAGCAACTTAAAGTTAGTAATATATGTGGTTCTAAGTCATCTTAACTGAGTCATATGAAAACAAGATTACTGATCTTAACTGAGTCATCTGAAATAAGTTTACTGATCTTATTAAGAAATATTGAAAATAATATTACTGATCTTAATGGAATCTGAGAATAAGAATATTGATTTTACAGAGATATTTGAAATCTGAGTTTACTGATCTTATATACGATTACTGATCTTATTGTGTTTACTGATCTGATATATGAACTGTTAGGAACTAAGCTGATGTTTTGTATTGTATAGACAGCTTATAGTATAGGACTTAGATGTACTCATCTGTATATAGTTCAGTTGATGTATAGATAGATTTTATATATGTAAAGTTGTATTTGATTGTATTCAGCATTGTAAAAGTTCAGAACAGTAGTTTAGAACACTAGATTAGAAGAAGATCAGAAGACTATGAAGACTCAGAGGACTACTTCAGAATAAGAAGACTTCAAAGAAGAGTTGAAGAAAAGCTTAGAAGAATTCTGGAGAAGTTAGAACAATTTTTAAGTTACTGTGCTGACTGGCTTAAGAACAGTAAAAATCAGAACAGTAAGTTACTGTGCTGATTTGGTGAATTTGAAGAATAAGTTTGGATAGCTTATTTAAAGAGTAACTGAAGATATATTTGAAGATATGCTGACTTGGAATAAGAAGGAAGTTACAAAGTCGGTTACAAGAAGAAGTTACAAAAACAGTTTTAGAGTTAGTTGAGAGTTAGTTCACAAACTGCTAACTATCATACTAAGTTCTATAAATACTGTATGATCTCCTACTTGAAGAGAAGACTGCTACTACTGAACAATTACTGATCTTAGAAGAATTCAAGAGCAAGTCTACAATCAAGAACTCATAGAGTTAAGGAAATCGAAGCAAGGAGAAGCCACTGAATTGAAGAGAAGAAATCAAAGGCTACTCAAAGAGAAGTTTTACTTTTCATTTTAAGTTTGTGTTGTTGTAAACAAGTGTGCTAGTTACTTGTAGAATTACTAGTAGATCGAAGATACACTTGGAAGTGTAATCGATAAGATCACAGTCTTAATCTTGGGACTTTAAGCCACAAGAAACTCAAGGAAGAGTAATAAAACATCACAACTGGGATTGTGAGAGTGGATGTAGACTTATTGGTCGAACCACTATAAAATTCTGTGTTCTTTATTTTCTGTTTGATATTTGTTTAAACAAGAACAGTAGAATTTACTAAGTAAAGATCTGATTAAAAGTTGAGTATAAAACTAAAACTGGAAGTACTGATCTGACTCAGTAAGAACAGTATTATTCAGAACACTATTCCACATTATAAACTCTGATATTTTGAAAGATTTTTGAAAGTCTATTCACCCCTCCCCTCTAGAATTTCTTAGCTTACTCAATCTTAACTCAACTTGGGACCAACAAGTGGTATCAGAGCAGTAGTTCTTTGGACTGCTGTTTCTTGATAACCTTGTAGATCTTGAGGGAAATCTCACTGATCTTGCTACTCTTTCTTGATATCTGTCACTATCTGAATACTTGAAAATTATCTGCTATACTACTGATCCTATTTGTCTAATCAAACATGGATGACACTAATGTGAACAAACTTCCTAAGTTCAAGATTGCAGATTATGACTACTGGAAGCTTAGGATGGAGGCCATCTTTAGCTCAACCCATGATCTGATGGTGTTTGTGGTGACTAAAGGACCAATTGTCACCATGGTGGAAAACACTGCTGTTCTGGATCCTACTAAACCAGTTGGAGCACTGGTCCCTAAACCAAGGTCAGAACTAACTTCTGAAGAAATGAGACAAAACAATTTGGATAGTCTTGCTAAGAATTATATTTTACACACCTTGCCAAATGAGTATCTTGGTAAAGTGTTAAAATGTAAGACTGCAAAGCAAATGTGGGACAAATTGGCTATTCTCTGTGAAGGTACTACACTGATCAAAGAAAGCAAATTATCCACAGCTGTCCAAAGGTTTGAAACATTTAAGATGAAGCCAGGAGAAACAATTGATGAATTGGATACTCGATTTACAAAAATTATGAATGATCTTGATGTGTTAGGAAAGATTTATACTGAAAGAGAAGTTAACTTGAGAATCTTGAAAGCTTTGGATGAAAGGTGGAAAATGGTCAAGATGATCATTAAAACCACACAAGACATTGATTCTTGGCCAGCAGAAACTATGTTCCAGACACTTAAGGCACATGAGTTTGAGTTAGATGAAGAAGATCCTATTACTGTGATTCATAAGGATAAGGATGCCTCTAAGGACATAGCTTTTAAAGCCTCTACCTCTAAGGGGTCTAGATCATCTAAGTCTAAATCCTCAAGCATAAAAGATGAACTAGATAGTTCTGATCTTAGTCTGAAAGATCAGATGAGCCTTATGATTAAAAGATTTGATAGACTGAATAAGAGGTATGGTAGATACAAGAGATTCTATAAGGAAACCAAGGGTTCTAGTAACAGGGACTCTTCTGTGAACAGAAGGGATCAAAACTCTTCTGAAAGAAGGGATGAGATCTCTAATGAGAACAGGAGAGATAGGAACTCATCTGATAAGAGGGATAGAAAGTATTCTGATAAGAAAGACAGGAACTCAATTGACAAGCATGACAGGAACTCATCTAACAATCCTGTTTGCTATAATTGTGATAAGCCAGGTCATTATGCTTATGAATGTCCTGATCTGAGTTCTGAAGATCGAGAAGAAAGGAAAGCCAGAAGAGATCGAAAATATGCCAAGGGTAAGAAGGCAATGATGGCATACAATGATTCTGATTCGGAAACAAAAGAGTTGCCATCGTCTTCATCTGAATACCCCTCTAGCAATGAGAATGAAGCCTTCATAGTAGATGATGGACTGGTAATGATGGCCAAAATAAATGATGAGGTATCATCTGCTAACTCTTTTCAATCTTGCAAAAATTCTGACACTGATGAAAGTGATGCTGCTGATAGCAGTGTAGGAAGTAGTCTTCATCATTCCCAAGGAGTGACTGAAGAAGACCTTCTACAAGCTAACAAAGCATTCATTGAAATTAGTGATGAGAATATAACTTTAAAGCAAGAAATCATTAATCTGAAAGAAGCTCATAAATGCAAGACTATCAGAAGAGTTGTCCCAACTCCAAGAAAAGTATGCATCCATTGATAAACTATATCAGGGTATGCTTAAAACTCAAGCTAAAGAGACTAATGAATTCAATGATTTAAAGATTAAATGTGAAAAACTTGAAGAGCGCAATAGATTCTTAGAATCTGAAGTGGTGAGCCTAGATCGAAAGCTATCTGGGATGATTAACTCTACCAAGATTAATCAAAAAATCTCAGACAGATATAGAGCTTCAAATGATAAAAGTGGAATAGGTACTGATCTGCCTAGTTCCTCTACTTCAGAATTTAAGAACACTAATGGAGCTAGTTCAAGTTCTTTGCAACTAGATAAAGGAAAAGAACCTATGACTTATGATGATGATCCAAAACTCAAAGTACAGTCTAAATACATCCCTCCTACTACCAAGAATGGTAAAATGAAGAATGTATTAAGACCAGTACAGTCAAGACCATACCAGAAGAGTTATACTCCTCTAACCAGATCAGATCAGTCCTGGTATCAGAAGAGACAAACTCAGAACAGTAGGTCAAGACAAGCACAGGCAAGTTGGGAACAGCCTAGACCTCCTTTTATAAGGCAGTCTCAGCTGTATTCAACTAAACCTAGGAGATTTGTGCCTCATTATCATAACAAACCTGTTCTTTATCCTCCACCTTTATCTTATGATATCATTGGTGAGGAAAGACCAAAACGCATCTATAAGCCGTATGGTCCACATGCTTTCAGACCATATTCAAACTATTACAGGCATACTGATCTTACTGAAAAAGGGATAGAACCAAGGAAAGGCTATCTCAGAAAAATAGATCCTAAGTCTGCTGATAATTCGGAATTGGTTAACAAAGTACTGTTTTGTGATAAATTTGGAAGGAAACTGAAGAGGTCCCATTTATTCAAATCCTCAATGTTCATTTGGGTACCTCTCACTGCTAACCCCCAAGGACCCCAATAAACCAGGGTACCTAAATTATTAAGATCACTACCTTGCAGGATCGACTGGACTTATACAAGAAAGGTGGTTCAGTTGGTGAGACCTGGTACATAGACAGTGGGTGTTCACACCACATGACTGGTACCAAGGCCTTGCTTACTGACTATCATGAGAAGGAAGGACCAAAAGTCATCTTTGGAGACAGCTCCATGGCAATCACAAAAGGATTTGGATTCATCAAGAATGGAGATGTTGAAATCCAAGATGTCTCCTATGTTGAAGGTTTGAAATATAACTTGTTATCTGTATCTCAATTCTGTGACAGGGGATACAAAGTTCAGTTCAAAACCAGAAGATGTGAAATAATAGACAAAAGGACTCACAATGTTCTACTTGTTGGCACAAGACAAGGAAGTGTATACATTGTGAATTGGAATAGTTGTCCTAAGAATGATTGTCTTATTACTAAGAGTCCTAAAGAAAACAGTTGGCTCTGGCATAATCGCCTCTGCCACCTGAACTTTAAGATAATCAACAAGATTGCTAGAGAACATCTTGTTGAGGGCATTCCCAATGAAATCTATTCCAAATCACAAATGTGTGACTCCTGTCAAAAAGGTAAACAGGTAAAGGTTTCATTTAAGTCCATTCCAACTCTTTCAACCAGCAGAGTTTTAGAACTCTTGCATATGGATCTTCATGGTCCTATCAAACCTCCTACACTGAATGGAAGAAGGTATACTCTGGTTGTAGTATATGATTATTCTAAGTTTACTTGGGTAGTCTTTCTACACAAAAAGAGTGATACACAAACACTACTTCTAGATCTATTAAAGAGGTTGCAGGTTGAAAAAGGTCAACTCATTGTCAAGATAAGAAGTGACAAGGGGACTGAGTTTATTAACTGTTACATCTCTGACTACTGTTCTAAGTCTGGCATACAGCATTTGACAAGTGCAGCCAGAACACCTCAACAAAATGGTGTTGCAGAAAGGAGAAACAGAACACTAAAAGAAGCATGTAGAGCAATGATTGCAGAATTCAACACACCTCAGAAGTTTTGGGCTAAAGCCATTAACACAGCTTGCCACTCCCAAAACCGAAGTGCTCTTAATAAGGTGCATGGTAAAACACCTTATGAGGTATGGAAAGGCAGAAAACCTAGAGTTTCTTATTTTCATATCTTTGGATGTAAGTGTTTCATTCATAACAATGGCAAAAGTAAGCTAAATGCCTTTGATGCAAAAGCTGATGAAGGGATATTCTTAGGATACTCTTCAGTAAGCAAAGCATTTAGAGTGTTTAATTACTCTACCCTATGTGTGGAAGAAACACCCCATGTAGTCTTTGATGAGAATGTGCAGGACTCTGCTGATCATCAGCTCAGTAAGAAAATTGACAAACTAAAGCTTCAAACCAACAATGATGATAAGGATGCAGAAATATATGAATCTGTACAAGCATATAATCCTTTCCTGAAAGTCCTAGATCAAGATTCTGATAAAGAAAAGGTAAAAGACAAAGGTGAGTCATCTAAAACTTCTGATATGCCAGAATTGAATGACTGCTCTCCTATGAACAAATCTGCTAATATAAATGATATTGATCTGCATGATGATTTGCATGATATAAATGGTGATAGCATTTCTGTTAAGAATAGAAGGACATGGAAGTCTGCTCATTCTACTGATCTGATTTTAGGTGATTCTAGTAAAGGTGTTAAAACTAGAAAACAATTGTTTGATTCCCAGGAAGAACCTAGTAAGTCTCTATTTTGCTGGTGTTGTTTTCTATCCTCTATTGAGCCTAAAACTGTGATTGAAGCTTTAAGTGATAGCAACTGGATTATAGCCATGCAAGAAGAACTTAATCAGTTCACTAGAAATGAAGTTTGGGAACTTGTTGATAGACCTAGTAATCATAATGTTGTAGGCACTAAGTGGATTTTCAAGAACAAAAAGGATGAAAATGATCTTGTAGTTAGAAATAAAGCTAGATTAGTTGCTCAGGGCTACTCTCAAGCTGAGGGTATTGATTATGATAAAACTTTTGCTCCTGTAGCTAGACTAGAAGCTATAAGATTGTTCCTTGCTTATGCTGCACATATGAAATTCACTGTGTATCAAATGGATGTGAAAGGTGCATTTTTGAATGGTATACTTGCTGAAGAAGTTTATGTGGAACAACCACCTGGTTTTGAAGTGAATAGTCACCAAGTATACAGGTTAAAGAAAGCACTCTATGGATTGAAACAAGCCCCAAGAGCCTGGTATGATACACTTTCTCTATTCTTACTTGAAAATGGTTTTACAAAAGGCAAAGTTGATAGAACTTTGTTTCGAAGACAAGAAGGTAATGATATATTACTTGTTCAAATTTATGTGGATGATATTATTTTTGGATCACCCAACAAAACCTTGAGTGAAAGCTTTTCTACACTCATGCAAAGTAAATTTGAAATGTCTATGATGGGAGAAATGACATATTTTCTTGGTCTTCAAGTAAAACAAACTACAGAAGGTATCTTTATAAATCAAGCAAAATACACTAAGAATTCGCTAGATAAATTTGGTATTAAAACCTGTAAGACAGTTGGTGTGCCCATGCAACCTACATACAGAATGGATCCCGATGAAGGAGGTAAGTCTTCTGACCAACCTCACTATCGTGCTTCAATTCTGCTTCTTCAGCTTTCTTTTTCTTCAATACTTCAAGTTTTTCTTGTTTTATTTGTTCTTCACTTGAAATACCAATCTTCAACTTACTTCTGGATCTGGTAACTCTACCAGTTTCCTCTTCTTGCTCTTCTTCATCAGACAATATTAATTTCCTCTTCTTCTGAATAGAACTTTCAGTAACATCAGATTTCTTCTTCTCAACAATTTCTTGATCTTGTTGTTTCTGTTGCTTCCTGAGTTTGATTTTCTCATTCAGACTTGCAATTTCTTCTTTCAACTCATCTTGACTCACAACTAGTTGAGCTTGTTGTGACTGAGTTTGCTCCATTATTCTTCTTATCATGTCTTCCCCCTTTTTGGCTTCATCATGCCACTCTTCCAAGGGAGTCAAGTGTTGCTTCATCTTTGCATCCAACACTTGAGATAGACTTTTCTCTTGAAGTCTATGGAGATCATAAATTTTAGACATTGTATACTCCATAACTTTTTCATAAGAATTTTCTGAATGCATCTTATTCATTCTTTCAGTAGCTTCTTGGAACATTCTCACAGCATCTTCCAACTTAGCTTGAAGCTCTGCATTCTGCTTTTTCAACAGTTCAAAGCTAGAATTTTCAGATTCCTTCTCAATAGGAACTGTTCTGACCTATTCCTGCACATCTTCAGGAATGATAGGATCAACAGACTGAAATGGAATGCTTTCCATCTCTTCAGCATCCAAAACTTGATTTCCAACAACTTCTGTATCTTCAATCACAACAGTGTTCTCAAACACCTCTGTTGTATTGTCAACAGCTTCATCAACTTCCATAAAATCCTCTTCAACAACATTCTCAGCTTCATCAGCAACCTTCTCTTCACTTACCATAATAACATCATCATTTTCATCAGCAGTAGTAGTAGCAACATTTTCCACATAATATTTAAATCCTGTCAACCTTTCCACAAGTTGTACTACTGACTCAGGAGTAACTAGCTCAAGAAATGAGTTAACACCAGCTGCATGCATTTGCTCTGCTTCCCAATCATCAAAGATTGAAGCACCACCCATACCTTCCATAATGACTAGGTTCTCTTTAAGAGTACTCCTCTTAAGATACACCCATGTGCCTATCCTAAGGAGTTTCTCAAACTCAACTGAACTTTCATCCAATCCAGGAAACTGCTTCAACAAAGCCAATCTCAGATCTATCCTGATTCTATCTTCCTTATCACAAATAGAATAATCCATTAAACCAGCAGGTTTAGGGGCTATATATTCAGGTTCAGGGGATGATGAAATGTCAATTGGTACAGAAGAAGGTTCAAATTCATGTTCAGTAGAGTGATCATGAACTTGTATTGGAGAATGATGTGGTGAAGGTTGGTGTTGAGGACTTGAAATAGGAGTAGGAATAAAAGTAGTGTTCTGAGGGGATGAATGAGGAGTGTTCTGAGATACTGGAAAGTAGTGAGCTGATTCTCCAGAACATGAAGGTTGAGGGTTAATGGGATCAACTGGGCTTGGATCAGAATTTGAAGGGGTAGGAGAGATATCAACAAGCTTTCTCCTAGCACTTCTCCTCTTGGTTCTTTTATGTAAAGCAACAGGACTTGAATTACTAACCTCTTGCTCTTCAGAGCTTGCTTGCACCACAGTCTCAATGAACCGGACTGTTGGCTCTGAGGCAGCTGTAGCAGACCTCCCTCTCCTTGGTCTAGTACTGCTCGGATCATGCCTCGCTTTCGATCTTATCTCAGGTTGATTATCATCAGATCTGTACATTGAAGCTCCAGACTCTTGTGCTTCAGGTTCTTGAGATTTCTCCAAAGGGTTTTCTTGTTCAAAGCGAACAGACTCCTTCTTCATCAAGAATTTTCCATGATGGAATTTCTTGGGATTACTCCAGTACGCCTTTTTGACAACCAACTGAGGCAACAAGATACTCAGTTTGTTTCCGAACCCTAATTACGATTTAATCGAAAATTCCGATGTATCCTCATCGAACAAGACTTTATCTTTCTCATTTAACAGTCTTTCTAAGAAAAATCCTTGCCAATCACCTTGTACTCTGTCAATGATTGCTGCCATAATTCGGATTTTTGAACTTGATAGAGCATCCTGACTGTGATGTTGCCCTAACAAACATTTTCCAGCTATGTCCATTAGAAACTGCAGACCAGTAGGAAGAACATCTTTCTTAAGATGTCTTAGAGACTCAGGTTCTTCACCAGACCATCTGCCTACACATTCTTTCTCTTCCCCTGCTTTGTAGGTCAAAATATCTACAGGGCCTTGAGGCAAATCCAACATGACTTCCAGGATTTCCCTTGTAATCACTACCTTGTGCCCTGAAAGCATGGAATGGACACCATTGCTATCACCTTTAAGCTGTAAATAAAATTCCATCGCCTCTGGTTCAAACACATTCATCGGAGAAGATTCAAGAAACTTCCTCAGCCCGCATTCTTCGCACATCGTCAGAATAGCTTGATTTTCAGTACTGTGTCGTCCATTGAAGTAAACAGCATTTTCTACAAAAATGCCTTTTTCTCGAACCCAGAAATCAGAATCAAAGGTTCCTGCAACTTCGTTAGATTCACTTATAATGTTGATAATCGCCATTGTAGGATTTTGTAGAAGATAGATTATTGAGATTTTGCAGTAATTTTGAGTTTTGAGCTTTTCAGAAATGAACTCGCAAGGAAGATGAAGATGAAAAGTGATCGTGTTTATCAAACTCAAAATCAATCTAGGGCTAGGATTGAATTTGATTATCACAAAGAATGGTCGAGATTAAGTCTCGAAATTTGTGTTTATCAAGAACGGTTCATATTCTAGTACTATTCTTAATTTTGGAGCCAATTTGTGTTTGATAAATACACCACAGTTTTTAGGTTAGAAATAGAGGAGTGTACTAATCTTCTCTATTAGTAATCTAAAATTTGAGCAGTTTTTTTGACTTAGAGTATTCTAATCCAAAAGACTGTTCTGATGCAAATCAGCACAGTAGTTTCCAAAACTATTTCACTTCATTCTCTTCCTTATATATAAAGAAAATGTACTTATCTGGATCAGCTGAGTACTGTAATCAGTTGAGTAAACTTTTTAGAAATCAGATCAGTAGATGAATCAGCACAGTAGTTTTCAGATCAGTAGATGGGTCAGCACAGTAGTGTTCAGATCAGTACCCAATTTTCCTGATTTCACCTTTTTGATATCAGCACAGTAATCTTCAGGTCAGTACTGTGTCAGATTAGTAGAATTCTGTAAACAAATTAGTAGTAATCAAATCTTTCTGTAGACAGTTTAGTCAGTAATCAGATTAGTTCTGTAGAATAATTGATTTGTAATCAGATCAGTACTGTAGACAAAGAAACTTTGTAATCAGAACAGTTCTGTAGACAAGTCAATTTATTAATCAGAATATATCTGTAGACTGATATAGCCTGTAATCAGATCAGATTTGTAGACTTTTCAAATCTGTAATCAGATCAGTTCCCCCTTCAGTGGAGAATTCCTCTTCTGTGCCTGTTTCACCTTGGTAGAAGTGTTAGTACATTATATATAAGTGTAAAACAGTATAGATTAGTAAAAATATGTTTAATTTAATGATCACATCAAGGTTTATACTAAAGTGACTTAGTGTTCTGAGTCAACAAAAGGATCTTTAAGAAATCACAGATTCCCCCTTAATGTGTGTTCTCAGTGTCCCTCAGCTTTACCAGCTTCCTCATCGGGATTAAGGTCACTTTAGTAACCTTGTTACCTGTTTTAAATGTAGTGGTCTGACATGGGGTTGTTGTTGGGATATGAATCCTAGAACAAGTCCTAAATGATGAACAAAAGATAAAAGATAAAGTTTTGATAAGCCAAAAAGAAGACTTGAATATTTTCTAAGTGTTGACTAATCTAGTCTAGTTAAGTTGAAGTCATCTTGTACAGATCAGTAGAATTCAAAAGACAAGTACAGTTTAAAAAGTATTCATTAAAAGATAAGTACGATTTATAAGTACTTCATATATGTTAGATTGTTACTGAGCTATTTAATTAATGTATAGAGCTCATGATTTTTATATGTAATAGATTAGGTTTATTGTATAACTTGTAAGTTGACTAAGCTTGTATTATAAAAGCTTAAAGTAATGTAATAGTCTTGATAAGATTAGTATAGTCTACTTTACTGTTTGAAGAAGGAAGACCAGACAAGAAGAGTCGAAGTCTACTACTCAAGATAAGAAGACTACACAAGACAAGTCAACTTGAAGTTAGTTACAAATACGCGTGAAGAGATAAAGATATAGAAGTTAGTTATGGAATAACTAATTCATAACAGAAAACGCGTGGATTAATAAGAAGATTCAGTTGAAGGTAGTTATCAAGAAAAGTTGGTTACAACTTACTAAGTTCTTGAAGTTTGAAGTCTATAAATACCCCAAGGTATTCATTGACGACTGACTACTGAGATATTGAGAAATACTACTGATACAATGACGTTCATACTCAAGTGAAGTATTATCAAAGATAAATTTGAAGTTTACTCTCAGAGATTGGTTGAAGTTCAGAAAGATAGCCAGAAGACAAGTGAAGAATCAAGAAGGCTACTACTGAAGAACAGAGAAGTTTTTAGTTTTTGTTTGTTACTTTCAAGGTGCTAGATACTTGTAAAATTTCTAGTAAGATCGTAGACATATCTGGAGGTATAGTCTGTTGAAGATCTAAGTCTTCTTCTTGGGACTTTAAAGACAGGAACATACACTTGTACTCGATTGGAAGAGTTTTAGTGGAAACATCACAACTGGATTTGTGAGAGTGGATGTAGACAAGTTGTCGAACCACTATAAATCTTGTGTTTGATTTACTTTACAGTGTTGATTGTTTAAATTGATTAATTGGTTTAATTACATAACTGATCTAGACTAGTTGAATATAGAACAGAGTTCTCGAATTAAGTTGAGTATAATCTTGAATTGGGCTCATTGATAATTTCGTATTCCGCATAGTGTACTTTGATATTTCGAAAGAATTTTGAAAAGTCTATTCACCCCCCTCTAGACATTTTCACTAGCTTACTCGTTATTAACTCAACTTTGGGACCTACAAGTGGTATCAGAGCAGTAGTTTACGAACTGCTGTTTCTTGATAACCGACTCAAGACTTAGGGTGAAGTCTTGGTCCTTGACTGTTCTTGTATACGTGTTCTTGATCATATTCTTGTATCATCTGTTTTCCGTGCTCCCTGTTCTTGACTTATCTGTTGTTCTTGATCATAACTCTACTTAGCACTTATTTCTTGAAATCATGTCTCTTGAGATAAGCGCCAACAAACTACCTAAGTTCCAGGTACAGGATTACGACTATTGGAAGCTAAGGATGGAAGCCATCTTCAGCTCCACTCATGACTTAATGATCTCAGTCATCACTGAAGGTCCAATTGTGACCATGATCCCAAACACTGCTGCCCTCGACGCAAATCAACCCGTGGGTACTCTCGTCAAGAAACCAAGGTCAGAACTAACCTCTGAAGAAATGAGACAGAATAATTTGGATAGCTTGGCCAAGAATTACATCTTACACACTCTTCCTAATGAGTATCTGGGAAAAGTGTTAAAATGTAAAACTGCCAAAGAAATGTGGGATCGCTTAGCTATCATTTGTGAAGGGACCTCCCTAATCAAAGAAAGCAAGCTTTCCACTGCTGTCCAAAGATTCGAATCATTTCATATGAAATCTGGTGAAACAATAGACCAGTTGGATACTCGTTTTACCAAAATCATGAATGACTTGGAAGTCCTTGGTAAAACTTATACTCCACGTGAAATCAATCTTAGGATTCTAAAAAGCCTTGATAGTCGATGGAAGATGGTAAAAATGCTTGTTAAGAATACCCAAGATATAGACGTATGGACAGCAGAGACTATGTTTCAAACTCTAAAGGCTCATGAGTTTGATCTAGACGAAGATGAACCCATAGTAAGTAGTGACAGAGAACATGCTGTATCTAAGAACGTTGCTTTTAAGGCTAGTTCGTCTAAAATAGACAGGTCGAAGACTAAGACTAGGTCTGCTTCTGTGAAAGACGAGTTAGATACTGATCTTAGTTTGAAGGATCAAGTAAGCCTCATGGTTAGAAAGTTTGATAGGCTGAATAAACGTTTCGGGAGATATAAGAAGTTCTATAGAGAGCATAGAGGGTCTGCTTCTAAGAACTCGTCTGAGACCAGACGAGACCGAAACTCGTCCGAAAGGAGAGACGAAGTCTCGAAAGGTAACAGACAAGATAGAGAGTCTGATGGTAGGAAGATTACTCGTTCTGATAGACGTGATAAACGAAGGAACAACTCTCCTATTAAAAAGGCTACTAATGATCTCGTGTGCTATAACTGTGAGAAACCAGGTCACTACATATATGAATGTCCAGACCTGAGTACTGATGATCGAGAAGAACGCAAAGCACGAAGGGAAAGAAGATACAACCGTGGCAAAAAGGCAATGATGGCCAATAATGACTCTGACTCTGACTCAGACGAGTTGCCATCATCATCATCTAGCTACCCGTCTGAACCAGATCATGATGAAGCATTCATAGTTGATGATGGTCTATGCTTCATGGCTAAAATCGACCAAGAGGTATCATCTGTTACTTCCTTTCAATCATGTGATGAATCAGATTCTGATGAAAGTGACACTGCCAGTAGCCAAGTAGGGAGTAGTCTTCAGCACTCTACTAGTGCAGTTGAAGACGACCTCCTACTTGCCAACAAGGCATTCATTGAAGTCAGTGACGAAAACATCACCTTAAGACAAGAAATCATTGACCTTAAGGAAGCTCAGTCTAAAGTAGATCCTAATATAACAGTCCTAAATGAACGCTTGCAAGAAGAGTTGAGTCAACTCAAAGACAAGTGTGCATTGACAGACAAGTTGTATCAAGACCTACTTAAGACACATGCGACTGAGAAACATGAATTCAATGTCTTACAAAGCAAGTTCAAAAAGCTTGAAGAACGTAATAAGTTCTTAGAAACCGAGGTTGTCACTCTAGACCTTAAACTTACTGACCTGGTTAAATCTTCTAAGGTTAACCTTGAATTGTCAGATAGGTATAGGGCTCCTGCTGACAAGACAGGCATAGGTGCTGAGACACCCAGCTCGTCTACTCAAGTTCCTAAGAACCCTACTATTTTCATCTCAAGCTCTTTGACTAATGATAAAGGAAAAGAACCATTGATATACGATATTGACACTCCATCAAAAGGTTCTGTACCAAAACAAGCTCGAGTTAACATTCCAATTACCAAAGGTGGTAAAAAGAAAGTTAACAACAAGCCTGTTCCGTTTAAGACAAGTCAACAAAGGACTAGGAATCGTGGACGACCAAATCAGGTCAGATACGAGGACTGGTATCCTGAGGAGACTAGTACTAGACAAGTACAGACTAGACGACAAGAGTCTAGACCTCCTTTCATAAGGCAGTCTCAACTCTACTCGTCTAGACCTAGACAGGAAGGTCCAAAATATCGTACACAAGCTGTTCTATATCCACCACCTTTGTCATATGATATCAAAGGAGAAGATAGACCTAAACATGTCTATAAACCGTATGGACCTAATGCATATAAACCCTATTCTGACTATCATAGACAAGTGCCTGCTCAAGTAGAGATTAAGTCAAAAGGCTATCTCCAAAGAGTAGTCCCGAACTCGACTGATAGGCCAGATAAGGACAACAAGGTCTTATTTTGCAACAAATATGGTCGAAAGCTTAGAAGGTCAAACTTGTTCAGGACTCCAATGTACATTTGGATTCCATTGAACTCGACTAACCCCCAAGGACCCCAATAAACAAGGAGGGTACCTAAATTATGTATTATCATCTATTGCAGGGTCGACTCGATCTATACAAGAAAGGTGGCTCAACAGGAGAAACTTGGTACATAGACAGTGGCTGTTCGCACCACATGATTGGTACTAAGACTCTCTTATCAAGCTATCGTGAGCAAGAAGGACCAAAAGTGATATTTGGTGATAGCTCCATTGCTGTTACTAAAGGATTTGGTTACATTCGGAATGGTGACATAGAAATTCAAGACGTTTCTTATGTTGAAGGCTTGAAATACAATTTACTCTCTGTTTCACAATTTTGTGATCGTGGATACAAGGTGCAGTTCAAGAGTCAGAAATGTGAAATCATCGACAAGAAAACACACACAGTCCTACTAGTCGGCATTAGACAAGGAAGTGTGTACATAGTGAACTGGAACAGTTGTCCGAGGGACACCTGTCTACTTACTAAGAATCCTAAAGAACTTGGCTGGCTCTGGCATAGACGCCTTTGTCATCTAAACTTTAAGGTTCTTAATAAGATAGCCAGAGACTACCTTGTGGAAGGTATTCCCAATGAAGTCTACTATAAGTCACATGTATGCACCTCCTGTCAAAAAGGTAAACAGGTGAAGGGCTCTTTTAAATCTATTCCATCCCTCTCAACCAGTAGAGTTCTTGAACTTCTACATATGGACTTACATGGCCCTATAACTCCTCCAACTTTGAACGGTAGAAGGTACACACTTGTTGTGGTAGACGACTATTCTAAGTTCACTTGGGTAGTCTTCTTACACAAGAAGAGTGATACACAAACACTTTTGCCTGATCTATTGAAGAAGTTACAGGTTGAGAAGAATCAGTCAATTGTCAAGATCCGTAGTGACAAGGGTACTGAATTCATTAACTGCTATATTAAAGAATTTTGTTCTAAGCGTGGCATCCAGCACCTTACTAGTGCAGCAAGGACACCACAACAAAACGGAGTAGCAGAGCGAAGAAACAGAACTCTTAAGGAGGCCTGCAGGACCATGCTGACAGAGTATAATACGCCTCAGAAATTTTGGGCAGAAGCTATCAACACTGCATGCCACTCACAAAATAGAAGTGCTATCAATAAAGCACTAGGTAAGACACCCTATGAGGTATGGAAAGGTAGAAAACCCAGAGTTTCATATTTTCATATATTTGGATGCAAGTGTTTCATCCATAACAATGGGAAAAGCAAGTTGAATGCATTTGATGCTAAAGCAGACGAGGGGATATTCTTAGGATACTCCTCGACTAGCAAAGCATTTAGAGTATTCAACTACTCAACCCTTTGTGTGGAAGAAACACCACATGTGGTTTTCGAAGAATCTCAACAGGACCCGTCTACCAACAAGATCAGTGAGAAAGCTACTAAGCTAATTGTCGAAACTGACAAAGACTCAGAGGTATATGAATCCGTTCAAGCTTACAATCCATTTATAAAAGCTCTCGAGTCAGACGACCAGAAGAAGGTGAGTGCTCAAAGTAACTCCACTAGACCAGTTGATATACCTAAACTAGTCGACTCGTCTACTCCCATTAAAACTTCTGATGATAATGATGTTGACATGCATGATGCTGTACTTGATATAGATGATAGTATTACTGTTAAGAATAGAAATACATGGAAATCAGCGCATAATACTGAAAATATTATTGGTGACTCTACTGTTGGTGTTAAGACTAGACGACAACTCTTTGAGTCGCAAGAACAATCTAGTCCATCTCTGTTTTGCTGGTGTTGTTTCCTCTCATCTATCGAGCCTAAAACCATTAATGAGGCATTGGCTGATAGTAATTGGATCATTGCTATGCAAGACGAGTTGAATCAGTTTGTTCGAAACGACGTCTGGGAACTTGTTGATAGACCAAAACATCATAATGTAGTTGGCACCAGATGGATTTTCAAGAATAAGAAAGATGAGAATGATGTAGTTGTTCGTAATAAGGCTAGATTAGTCGCCCAAGGCTATTCACAAGCTGAAGGCATAGACTATGATGAAACTTATGCTCCTGTTGCTAGACTAGAAGCCATTCGATTGTTTCTTGCATATGCTGCTTACATGAAATTTACTGTATACCAAATGGATGTTAAAAGTACATTTCTTAACGGTATTCTTGTGGAAGAAGTATATGTTGAACAACCCCCAGGTTTCGAAGTCAAAGGTAACCAGGTATACAAATTAAAGAAGGCCTTATATGGACTTAAGCAAGCTCCAAGAGCCTGGTATGATACTCTTTCTCAATTTCTTTTAGAAAATGGTTTTACTAAAGGCAAGGTAGACAGAACCTTGTTTAGAAGACAAGAAGGGAAAGACATTTTACTAGTCCAAATTTACGTAGATGACATCATTTTTGGTTCACCTAACAAAGAGCTGAGTGAAAGTTTTTCAACACTCATGCAAAGTAAATTTGAGATGTCTATGATGGGTGAAATGAATTACTTTCTTGGACTTCAAGTAAAACAGACCCCAGAAGGGATTTTCATAAATCAAGCAAAGTATACTAGAAATCTTCTAGACAAGTATGGTATTAAGACATGCAAGTCTGCTGGCGTACCAATGCTACCTACATACAGAATGGACCCAGACGAACAAGGTAAGTGTACTGATCAAACTCATTACCGTGGTCTAATTGGTTCATTACTCTACTTAACTGCTAGTAGACCTGATATTGCATTTTCTGTTGGTGTATGTGCTCGCTTTCAAGCTAATCCAAAAGAGAGTCATATGGAAACCACTAAAAGGATTCTGAAATATTTGAAAGGAACCATCAATCGTGGTATATGGTATCCTTCAAATGATGATTTATCTCTAAGTGGCTACTCTGATTCTGATTTTGGTGGCTGTAGAATAGATAGGAAATCCACATCTGGTTCTTGTCAATTCTTAGGCACAAAACTCATTTCATGGTTTTCGAAAAAGCAGACAAGTGTTGCTACCTCTACTACTGAAGCCGAGTACATGGCTGCTGGTAGTTGTTGTAGTAAATTATTATGGCTTATTCAACAGCTTAGAGATTATAATATTTGTGAATCAAATGTTCCTATATTCTGTGATAATAATAGTGCAATTGCCATTACACAAAATCCTGTTCTGCACACACGTTGTAAGCATGTTGATGTGAAACACCATTTCATACGTGATCATGTTGAAAAGAAGGATATTCGCATGGAAAAGATTCATACTGATTTTCAAAGAGCTGATATTTTTACAAAGCCATTAGCTGAGACACGATTTCATGAATTATGCATTAGTTTAGGGTTAATTGATTTAGATCCTACTTGCCTATAGCTGTGTACTAACCAGACAGGTACATCAAACGAAGTATGGAGACAAGATCACTAGACTAGAGCACTCGTCTACTCACGCAACAGACAGGTATACAAGGCTAGACAAGATGACCAGACAACCCGATGAGGAAGCTGGTAAAGCTGAGGGTGATACTAAGGGAATAAACATTTAAGGGGGAATCTATGATGTCTTAAATATCCTTATGTTGCCTCTTATGTTGGTCAAAAGTCATCTTGTTCGAAACCTTGATCATTGTTTTAGATTGATATTCATCTTATTGACTGTTACTTTACTTGTACCATCAATTACACGGTTGAATGTGATGAGATAGGTACATGAAGTTGTTCGATGTTCAGAATAGACATACACAGATGAAGGGAGAACTCGTCTTGTGTATTTAAGCCAACTCGTCTGATGAAGCTTGAGTCTACCCGTCTGTTCTGGATGAACTCGAACAGACAAGCTAAGTTTTATTCTACAAGGCTAAGTGTTTAATCAAAACAAATTAAGGATATTATTGTAATTTGATAGTGTTAAAATTTGAATATCCTAGAAATTGGATTTATACACTCCCAGTTAATGAGGTGTACACATTCAATTCGCGCCAAAATATGAATATGTTAGGTCAGATGAGTACACTCCTCATTCTACCAATAAGAAAGGAGGATTTCAATTTTTACAAAATCAAATCACAATTTTGTCTCGGTTCCGTAACCGAATACCAAGGGTCCCGACCGTTGGATCTAACTCTTCGATCTTGACCGTTGGATCAAAAATTCAGTTTTAATCAAAACCCAAACACTTACACACATTCTACCCACGTTTTCACAACTCTTCTAAGTACTGATAGTTAATTTCTCGCACAATCTATTTCCTTATTCATAACAAATCGTTCACCATGTCTATTCGATCGATTCTCGATGTAAGTTCCAACATGCAGGCACCTTTTGATCTCGGAAGATATATAAATGATAACAAGGTGCATGTTGAACCATCACTATTTTTCAAAGGCAATCACAAGGAAGGAAACATGGAAATCTTGACCAAATGCATCAGATGCGGTCTACAGCCCTACCTAGAGGCATTTCCACAGGTTGTGTTGGAAGAAGAGGTTCTGGAATTTTATGCCAACGTCAATAGACAAGGAGAAGTGTTAGAATCTTTTATTGATGGGCATCGAGTGGAAATCACTAGGGAAGTGATGTTCGAAAGATTAAAGCTACCCATCGGAACGATTGATGTGGAGAAGTATGCTGAAGGGCAGGAGATGAAGTATTTGAGCATCTTCTGTGGAAAGAAAATGAAGCTCAAGCCAGATGGTAAAGCTCCTACTGCCAAGAAGGGTGATCTCTTGGAGAAATATCGCACTTTGCTGGACATAGCAAGCAAGATGCTTC
Source organism: Galeopsis tetrahit (assembly GCA_963675135.1). Lineage (NCBI taxonomy): Eukaryota > Viridiplantae > Streptophyta > Magnoliopsida > Lamiales > Lamiaceae > Galeopsis > Galeopsis tetrahit. The sequence goes on along the minus strand of OY776120.1, from coordinate 63,802,193 downwards.
TATGTGCCACTGGGTCTCATGACTCGGTCACTCAAGCCAAAACAAGGATCATGGCTGTTATCTATGATGGAATCACTGAGGTCAATTGGTTCAAATTGATAGCTGACAGGATAATGTACTTCGAACGAAGTGTAAGGGTGGATGCTGATACCAGACATTGGGTGGTATCTCAAGCAGTCGGATATGGAAACAAGCTGAGTATCTTACTTCCATTTTTGCTGCCAAACAAGAATGATTGGAGCAGAGGAAAGCCGTTTCATCCTCTTAAGTTTTACTTAAAAATTGAAGCAATGAGGAAGCAGGCTGCTGCAAGGCCAGCTGCCCCAAGGCAGGTTCAAATTGATGAGTCCGAAGTGTTGCCGTATGCCGATTCATCCAGTTCTTCTCAAGACAAGTCTGCAGAAGCAGAGTCTAGTACAGCGGACTCAGAGAAGACTCAGTCAGATGAAGAGTCGACTCAGGAGAAGGAGTCGAGTGAACAAATACCTGAGATGTATACTCTCGTGAGAGTTGAGTCGCCTACTCGTCCAGTCGAGTCGAGTATACAGGTTGGTACCTCTACTCAATCTGTTTCAATTCCTCTCTCTCTCCCGTCTACGTCTATCCGAACCAAGGCTAGATCACATCGATCTAGGCCTCGACCTGTACCCCCAACCTCGCAAGCACTGGCAGCACGACCGCTGAGAGCCAGTCTTCCCTTATACACTCCCATAAGTGATACAACTGATACTCCTACAGTTGTCATACCTGACCAAGCCACGTTACAGCCCATTGAAACCATTACTTTCGCACCCTCTCCCTCAACAGAATATGTTGAACCTTCTCACCCATCTGCTTCAGATAAGTCGCCAGTTGCCACTGCAACGACTGAGATAGGGACCCCACCTACTCAGACCCCGTCTGAAGTCAGATTTGAATCCTTGGTATATTACCCCATGAGTTTGAGAGAAAGGAGACTCCGTTCGAAGATGAGCAGAAACTTGAAAAAGAAGCTCTCGGCTATTGAAGTCGACTATGAATCCGAACAGTTTGAGAAACTTCTAAGAGTATGCACTTGGGTGGCATTGAAGAAGTCTGGCACGGATGATCTTTTTGAAGTTATCCTAGGCAAGGGAGGCATCTCAAACTTTATGGACTGGGAAATGGAACAGAAGGAGACTAGTGGTGTTCAAGATCACTCGGAGTTATTCCCAGCTCATGCCATCACAGATCTTGCTAAGAGATTGCTACACATTTCTGATGATGTGATGTGTTCAGAGTCAAAATTTGATGTGGGCATTCAAGTTTCAGACTCCGATTTTGCCACAGATATGGTTATGACTGAGGTTACGCAAGTTGAAGATTTCCAGTCTACTGATCCTATGGTGGACTTAGACAATGTCTCAAATCAGTTGAGAGGCATTGTGTTCAGATTTCAAGTTGATCATGCTAACAGTCCAAGGTCAGATTTTGCTTTTATAAATCGTTATTCTGATGATATACTTCCATTTGAACTCTGTGGATACATGGCGAAGTTGCACGCCTTGTTAAGAAAGGACTTGGCTGAAGATATGAGGAAGGCTAAGGAGGCTAAGTTAGCTATTGTGCCTTACTGTCCGTTTCCAAGTTTGAAAGCCATAGCTGGAAGTGTGTTTCCAGATTCAGAGGTAGTAGAAGACGAGGACGTAACTACTGCTACAGAAGGTCATTTGATATCTATTGCTGATGATGTGATCATGGAAGAAGCCATTCATGCTGAGGTTGGTCAGTCATCTCAAAGAATTTCCACTGCTTCCATAGATGAGTTGAAAGCTGGTTTGAAAAGTGTTGTAAAATCGTCCATTGATGACTTTCTCAAGTCTGATGTCAAGAGGATTCTTATGGAACAAAACAATGTCCTTGTGACAAGTTCAAAGGATTTGATAGTTGATGCAGTCAGTCAGGTAGATGAAGAATACAGACAGCATATGTTTGAGCAACTTGAGGGATTTCTTCAAGATCAAGTTGAATACTCAGAGAAGAGCTCAGTCGATTTTGCTCGCGTACTAGCTACTGAATCCAGGAAGTTGGAAAGAGTCTATAGAGCAAGAATCGAGGTTGCTGATGTTCAGAGGAAGGAAGCTTATGATCAGTTGACTCAAGCTCAACAAATTATTTCTGCTATGACTGATGAAAACAAGATGTTACGTTTGACCGCAACACATTTTAAGAATGAGTTGAACTTGTCTACTCAAAAGCTGGAGTTGGTTGCGACCAAGCTGGACAAGTTAAGTCAGAACAATTCGCACGAGAAGCAAATTGAAAGAGCTACGAGTCAAATGAAACAGGCTATGTATGAAGAGATGACTCGTTTCACTTCTCTTTTCTCTCTCCAGGCTACTGATGAAGCCAAAAAGGGGGAAGAGACGAAGAAGACACAACAATCTGCAGCTGAGATTAGTACTGAAGCTGAAATGGAAAAATCTAAATCCAGTGCTGAGCCAGAAGCAAAGGAAGCTGCTGAGGCTATGCAAGATCTCAGAAGGCCTAAGAGAGGCAGAGGTAGATTGGTTAAAACTGCAGAAGCTGAGCAAGCTAAAATTGAAGCAGAAGCTGATGAGTTAAAGAAGAAGGAGAAGGGCAAGGCCATTGCATCTCCAGAAGCTGAAGTGCAGACAAGAATGGTATCGAAAAGGAAGTCCATTACCATTGAAGAACCTACTCCTGAATCAACTATTTTGAAGAAGCAAAAGGTTAGTGATCCAAGTGATGAAGCTCATTATGCGAAGAAGAAGAAGATAGAAAAGCATATTGAAAGTTTGTTGAAGCAGAAGCCTGATGAAGATAAAATAGAAGACAAGCTCATTGATCACTTTATTGACAAGGAACATCGTCAAGATTGGATGAAAGTGAAGAGACAATGGGAACTAGATCACTGGATTATCAGAAAGTTTGGAGATTCTGATAACTCTGACGATCTTTATGCTATGTTTGACAAGTTCATGGAAGGACAGCATAAGATGCTATGGAATTTAATCATAAGGATATCTGCTGCTGCTAATTTTAATATTCTTGTTCCTGGTTTTCCAAAATGGAAGTGTCCTATGACAAGTTCAGGAAAAAGAGCAGATGTGAACCAGATCAAGAAGCAAGGGAAATTGTTGGGATATGAATCCTAGAACAAGTCCTAAATGATGAACAAAAGATAAAAGATAAAGTTTTGATAAGCCAAAAAGAAGACTTGAATATTTTCTAAGTGTTGACTAATCTAGTCTAGTTAAGTTGAAGTCATCTTGTACAGATCAGTAGAATTCAAAAGACAAGTACAGTTTAAAAAGTATTCATTAAAAGATAAGTACGATTTATAAGTACTTCATATATGTTAGATTGTTACTGAGCTATTTAATTAATGTATAGAGCTCATGATTTTTATATGTAATAGATTAGGTTTATTGTATAACTTGTAAGTTGACTAAGCTTGTATTATAAAAGCTTAAAGTAATGTAATAGTCTTGATAAGATTAGTATAGTCTACTTTACTGTTTGAAGAAGGAAGACCAGACAAGAAGAGTCGAAGTCTACTACTCAAGATAAGAAGACTACACAAGACAAGTCAACTTGAAGTTAGTTACAAATACGCGTGAAGAGATAAAGATATAGAAGTTAGTTATGGAATAACTAATTCATAACAGAAAACGCGTGGATTAATAAGAAGATTCAGTTGAAGGTAGTTATCAAGAAAAGTTGGTTACAACTTACTAAGTTCTTGAAGTTTGAAGTCTATAAATACCCCAAGGTATTCATTGACGACTGACTACTGAGATATTGAGAAATACTACTGATACAATGACGTTCATACTCAAGTGAAGTATTATCAAAGATAAATTTGAAGTTTACTCTCAGAGATTGGTTGAAGTTCAGAAAGATAGCCAGAAGACAAGTGAAGAATCAAGAAGGCTACTACTGAAGAACAGAGAAGTTTTTAGTTTTTGTTTGTTACTTTCAAGGTGCTAGATACTTGTAAAATTTCTAGTAAGATCGTAGACATATCTGGAGGTATAGTCTGTTGAAGATCTAAGTCTTCTTCTTGGGACTTTAAAGACAGGAACATACACTTGTACTCGATTGGAAGAGTTTTAGTGGAAACATCACAACTGGGTTTGTGAGAGTGGATGTAGACAAGTTGTCGAACCACTATAAATCTTGTGTTTGATTTACTTTACAGTGTTGATTGTTTAAATTGATTAATTGGTTTAATTACATAACTGATCTAGACTAGTTGAATATAGAACAGAGTTCTCGAATTAAGTTGAGTATAATCTTGAATTGGGCTCATTGATAATTTCGTATTCCGCATAGTGTACTTTGATATTTCGAAAGAATTTTGAAAAGTCTATTCACCCCCCTCTAGACATTTTCACTAGCTTACTCGTTATTAACTCAACTTTGGGACCTACAGTTGTCTCTTCTGAGTTTTATGCATTTGATGTACTGCTCTTAATTTCTGCTTTGTCTTCCTCTTGGTATAGGATCAGTACTTGAAATGTTAGTACAGTTCTATATACATATAGAATCCATATCTATCAACCCTAAGCTAATGCATAACTCTCTGAATCTCACTTCAGCCAATGGTTTTGTAAAAATGTCAGCTCTTTGAATATCAGTATGAATCTTTTCCATCCTAATATTTTTCTTTTCCACATGATCCCTAATAAAATGATGCCTAATGTCAACATGCTTGCATCTAGTATGTAAAACGGGATTTTGTGTGATGGCAATGGCACTATTACTGTCACAATATATAGGTACATTAGATTCTACAATATTGTAGTCTCTGAGTTGTTGTATTAGCCAAAGAAGCTGACTACAACAACTACCTGCAGCCATATATTCTGCTTCAGTAGTAGAAGTTGCCACACTTGTTTGTTTCTTTGAAAACCATGAAATGAGCTTAGTTCCTAAGAATTGACATGAACCTGAAGTAGATTTTCTATCTATTTTGCAACCTCCAAAGTCCGAGTCTGAATAACCACTTAAAGATATATCATCATCTGCAGGATACCATAATCCTCGATTAATGGTCCCCTTTAGATATTTCAATATCCTTTTGGCAGCTTCCAAATGACTTTCTTTGGGGCTTGCTTGAAATCTTGCACATACACCAACAGAAAAAGCAATATCAGGTCTGCTGGCAGTTAGATAGAGTAGAGAGCCAATTAAAGCACGATAGTGAGGTTGGTCAGAAGACTTACCTCCTTCATCAGGATCCATTCTGTATGTAGGTTGCATGGGCACACCAACTGTCTTACAGGTTTTAATACCAAATTTATCTAGCAAATTCTTAGTGTATTTTGCTTGATTTATAAAGATACCTTCTCTAGTTTGTTTTACTTGAAGACCAAGAAAATATGTCATTCCTCCCCTCTAGACTTTCTTAGCTTACTCAATCTTAACTCAACTTGGGACCAACAAGTGTCTATTCAGAAGAAGAGGAAATTAATATTGTCTAATGAAGAAGAGCAAGAAGAGGAAACTGGTAGAGTTACCAGATCCAGAAGTAAGTTGAAGATTGGTATTTCAAGTGAAGAACAAGAAAAACAAGAAAAACTTGAAGTATTGAAGAAAAAGAAAGCTGAAGAAGCAGAATTGAAAAAGAAGAAAGATAAGGATGTTAAGTTCTTGAAAACAAGGTTTGATAATAGAGTTGCTGCCTTAAAGAGGAAAATGAATGCTCAGAGAAAAGCTGAAGGAAGAGAATTTGACAAAAATTTTCAAGATGAGAACTTTGTGGATTTTATTGTTCTAATTGAGAATATGGAATGTTGGAAAAATCTGAAGAAGAAGTGGCAGATTGCAAACTTCATTGTGAAGAAGTTTGGTGATCATTCAAGCAAAGAAGCTGAATTTGCTGACTTTGAAGAGTTCATGCTGAACATAGATAAAGAGTTTTGGGAAGATATAGCACAAGTTGCTGCTCGTGCTGAAGTGAAGATATTATGTCCTGAAGAACCAAATTGGGAACCTCCAAGACAAGAGAATGGAGAACCAGATTACAAGGAAATTGGTAACATAATTGCTGAGATTATCAAAGAAGAAGGAATAACTGATCATCAACATATGATGGATATCAAAGCAAGGTTTTATGTTGCATTCAGAATCTGAAGATACAGAATGAAGATGAAGGAGAAGCTCACAAGATAACATTTCTAAAACCTTAATCTTTATTTCTATATTTTTTGTTTATTTCATATTTTGTTAGTATGTGTAATATGTGCATTATCTGATCTAAATATGATTATGAATATGAATCTGGAATTTTGAATTGATGAACTGTTATGATAGACTACATACTTAACTACTGATTTATTAACATTTAAGTAGTTTTGGCTTCATCAAAAAGGGGGAAATTGTTGGGATATGAATCCTTGAAACAATGTTCTAATTGATGAAAGTATGTTTTGATGGCCAAAAGCAACTTAAAGTTAGTAATATATGTGGTTCTAAGTCATCTTAACTGAGTCATATGAAAATAAGATTACTGATCTTAACTGAGTCATCTGAAATAAGTTTACTGATCTTATTAAGAAATATTGAAAATAATATTACTGATCTTAATGGAATCTGAGAATAAGAATATTGATTTTACAGATATATTTGAAATCTGAGTTTACTGATCTTATATATGATTACTGATCTTATTGTGTTTACTGATCTGATATATGAACTGTTAGGAACTAAGCTGATGTTTTGTATTGTATAGACAGTTTATAGTATAGGACTTAGATGTACTCATCTGTATATAGTTCAGTTGATGTATAGATAGGTTTTATATATGTAAAGTTGTATTTGATTGTATTCAACATTGTAAAAGTTCAGAACAGTAGTTTAGAACACTAGATTAGAAGAAGATATAAAGACTATGAAGACTCAGAGGACTACTTCAGAATAAGAAGACTTCAAAGAAGAGTTGAAGAAAAGCTTAGAAGAATTCTGGAGAAGTTAGAATAGTTTTTAAGTTACTGTGCTGACTGGCTTAAGAACAGTAAAAATCAGAATAGTAAGTTACTGTGCTGATTTGGTGAATTTGAAGAATAAGTTTGGATAGCTTATTTAAAGAGTAACTGAAGATATATTTGAAGATATGCTGACTTGGAATAAGAAGGAAGTTACAAAGTCGGTTACAAGAAGAAGTTACAAAAACAGTTTTAGAGTTAGTTGAGAGTTAGTTCACAAACTGCTAACTATCATACTAAGTTCTATAAATACTGTATGATCTCCTACTTGAAGAGAAGACTGCTACTACTGAACAATTACTGATCTTAGAAGAATTCAAGAGCAAGTCTACAATCAAGAACTCAAAGAGTTAAGGAAATCGAAGCAAGGAGAAGCCACTGAATTGAAGAGAAGAAATCAAAGGCTACTCAAAGAGAAGTTTTACTTTTCATTTTAAGTTTGTGTTGTTGTAAACAAGTGTGCTAGTTACTTGTAGAATTACTAGTAGATCGAAGATACACTTGGAAGTGTAATCGATAAGATCACAGTCTTAATCTTGGGACTTTAAGCCACAAGAAACTCAAGGAAGAGTAATAAAACATCACAACTGGGATTGTGAGAGTGGATGTAGACTTATTGGTCGAACCACTATAAAATTCTGTGTTCTTTATTTTCTGTTTGATATTTGTTTAAACAAGAACAGTAGAATTTACTAAGTAAAGATCTGATTAAAAGTTGAGTATAAAACTAAAACTGGAAGTACTGATCTGACTCAGTAAGAACAGTACTATTCAGAACACTGAACACTATTCCGCATTATAAACTCTTATATTTTGAAAGATTTTTGAAAGTCTATTCACCCCTCCCCTCTAGACTTTCTTAGCTTACTCAATCTTAACTCAACTTGGGACCAACAATAAGGAATGTTGTCCTTATCATAGGACCAATCATCTGAAGTGATGTCCATGTTTGATCAAGTGAATCTTGAAGTCAGACATTGGGAAGAGTGCTTCAAAGTCAAAACAAAGTGCTCACAACCGTTTATTTCCCAAATTAAGGACATGTCACTTTCAACAAACTGTCTTCCAGTTGCAGAGTTCAAGGAAGACATTTATAGACAATTGAGACTGCCTTTCCAACGGGCAAATCCTCAATTTTGTCTATAAATACAGAAGTGTGGAGACTATTTGAAGGCATCCAACTAATTCAACAAACATCAACAATTCTGAAGCTAAAAAGCTTACAAGCCTTTCAAAGCTCTCAAAGAGACTTTCTTAGTCTTCAAACACTTCTTCTAAGCTGAACCTTATTGTATATCCATACAAATCTTAGAGAGATATCCTATCCTTTTACACTGAGCTCATTGTAAAGGATATCTCAAACTAGTTGGAACCAACATCAACCCTTATACCTTTCCAAAAGAGAGATAGAAGGTTGTTGTAGTAGAAGTGGTAGGAATTGACTGTTGAAAGAAGAACAGTTCAATTCTGAGTTGAGAAGAGGGTACTAGGACTCTGATATCCTAGGGATCAAGGCACCAAGAAGTGGTGTGGTTGATCAAGTGCACCTTGGCACTGTAAAACAAGTAATTCCAAGAGTGAAGGAATTATCCTGTTAAATCAGGGAAAGTGGATGTAGGAGCTTGAGTCTCTGAACCACTATAAACTCTTGTGTTGATTTACTTTCAAATACTTACATTCATACAACACATCACACAAACTGACCTTTCAAAGACACATACTTAAGACTGTGTGAAAACAAGATTTGGACAAGTTCCCTGAAACTGTAAAATTGTTAAGGTGATTTCAGAACTTAAAAGGAGTTTCAAACCAAAGGGCCAACCACTAATTCCGCACATATAACTCCCTTAGATAGTTATTCAACTAAGTACTCAATAGTACTTAGTAGTTTGATTATCTTTAAAGAGTTATTCATCTCACAAGAGTTGTCCAGGACAACATTGCTGAAGTCTGTTTTGGTTAAGTTTGCAAAAGATTTGCATACAAGTGTATTCCCCTCCCCTCCCCACCATACACTTGTTATATACTCCTTTCATGACCAACAAGTGGTATCAGAGCAGGGGTTCAAAGACCACTGCTTCTGAAAATCCATCTTGATTTTCAAAAACACATTTTAGTGTGGTCACTGAACTGATCTTTTTCTGAATTACTATCATATTTGTATCTAACCCCTTTGTTTGAGATATGGCCAACAACAATGTTGTTCCACATGATGTTGTTCAAGGGATCAACAACATGGTCACTGATCCAATCAACCATATATCTCATCACAAGCTGCCCATGTTCTCAATTGAGAACTATGACTTCTGGAAAATCAGAATGAGAGCTCATCTTGCATGCCTCCACAATGATATACTGAGAGTGATTACAAGAGGACCTTTTGTATTCACTCAAATCAATCCCAGAATGACTGAAGCTCAAAGAGCTGATATAAGGTAGGAAATCCCCAAGGATGAAGATGAACTTACCACTGAGGAGAAAAGGAAGGATAATTTAAATTATCTAGCAATGCCCACCCTCTACCAAACTATTCCAGATGCAGTAATGGGAAGAGTCTACCACTGCACAACATCCAAAGAAATTTGGGACACCCTTGCTGAAATGTGTGAGGGGACTGACAAAATCAAGGAGAATAAGCTCCAAGTTGCTGTGCAGAAGTTTGAGCAATTCACAATGGAGCCTGAGGAGTCCATTGGCAAATTTGCTGGTAGATTCACAGATATAATGAATGAAATCAACTCATTGGGCAAGGTGTACTCCAGGAGAGAAGTTACACTAAAAATTCTAAGGAGTCTCACTCAAAAGTGGGATGTATATTCTGTGATGATGCAGAATACCAAAGATCTCTCCACCATGCCCATGCAACAAATCTTCTCAGAGCTCAAGGCCTATGAGTTTGACCTCAATAGAAGAAAGCCTGCTGAGGAATCTTCCTTACCAACCAAAGAAGTGGCCTTCAAAGCCAAAGCTGCTGAACCTGAAATTCAGCCCACTCCAAGATCATCAAAGTCAGTCTCCAAGGCTGAAATGAAGAAAGAAATGGCCCTCATGGAAAGGAGGTTTGACAAACTCAATTCAAGAAAGAAATGAAGTCAACCTGAAACTTTCTTTTGGAAAGTTGATGGAAGATTTCACCAGGTTACAAGAATTTCATGACAATTGTGTGAGAGAAAATGAAAGGCTATCAATTGAACTTGCAAAACCTACTGAATCAGTAGTTGATGTCAAGTCTACTGAGTTGTATCAACAAGTCTTGAGAGAACTTAATGAAGCCTCTCTCAGGATAGTTGGCCAACAAAAGCAGATTGATGATCAATTACTTATTCAGAAGAGAAAAGACTTTGAACTTAAAATTCTTCAAGCCAAGTTTGAAAATCTCTCACATGAATATGACATTCTTAAATCAAGTGAAGAGAGCCTGAAAATAAAGATGTCTGCTATGAATAAATCCTCTAGAGCAATAGAGGAAATTCAGAGCTTCCAAAGACCTATGGCTCAAAAGAGTGGATTGGGATTTTACCCATTCGAATCTTCACCTTGTCTTAGTGTTGCTTCAACAAGTAACACTAAGAGAGTCTTTGTAAGGTCAGTGGCACAACAAGCTGAAAATGAAATAATTCAGCCACTGAACAAAGGTAAGGGCAAAATGAATGAGATGCCCACTCATGTACTTCAGGGAATGTCACATCCCGATTTTAGGGCCTAGATGAAAACATATTTTGAGTGCTAATGAAATTCGAATTTATGAATTTATAAAAGATTTTACAGCGGAAGATTAAATAAAACTCAAATTTCTTAAAGAAAAGTATTACCAAACTTTAATTCTTCAAGTAAGGCTCAAAAGCTGGTTTCAAAGAAATCGAATAGTGCATTAGTGAACAATTAAGTCTAACTCGAGATGCAACTAACTAATTAAAAGCAAAAAATAATATAAGGAAAAACATTGCATGACTAGACATCCACTTCCACCGTCCCTCCACCGCAACTCCGTCAATCTGTAAAATATTAAATTAATTGGGGTGAGCAAACAACTAGCTCAGTGGGATCCTCTTTGTCACAGTTAAATATCAATGCAAATAAAATCATACACTCACAAACATGCGTACATAAGTCTTCCATAACATAAGTCTTCCATATATTGACCAATTAAATTGGCCAATCTGTATACGGTGGAGTTGCCCCCAAGGATCTTACCATCCCGGACCGTCGTCCCCGCTAGCTATAACGACATTTCCGTCGAAATAACCCATAATAAGCATAAGCTAGCTATAACGACCTTTCCGTCGAAATAACCCATAATAATCATAAACATAGGATCATGTAGCTAAGCAACAATTAAATTCACAAATAACATTTAAAGGTGACAAAGTGAATACATAGTAAGAAAATCCCACCTTAACGTCTTGGTTAATCTCGTAACTATATAGTTTGACTTATCACGAGCGTCTCTCGTCACCTAAACGATAAAATATTATGATTCAGTATTTCTATATCTATGGTAATATATATATCGAATCTCCTACGGATTACTATCTCTGACTCATAATAAATTATTAATTATATTTACTAGCATATAAGAAATATTTATAGAGATTTAATAGTAGTTTAATTATATTACTACCAATATAACAGTAAGTACTTAATAACTAAATCAATAGAATTTTGATAAGTTTAATTAATATATAATACGTATATGTAAATATACATTCAACCAAATAACTAATTAATAAGTATATTATATGAATAAGCAAGAGTTCAATCGGCAGGACATATCTAAGAAATTAAATATGTGCTTTTTCTTTAAAATCAAGAGTTTGGCATCCCTAGTAATTAAATACATATAATTCGAAACATGAATGTGACATAACTGATGGAGAAATTTATGAATCCTGTAACTAAATCAATCATTAACTGAATAGTTTAAAAATATTTGAATTGATGTGGAAAACAATTTATAAATAAATAGTAGATTAGTTTTAATGATTGACTAATAAATTAGCGACTTCTTTATTTTAAAAATCGGACGTACCAGTACTATAAGAAATTAATATGGAGGTTTTTGCATTAAAAAGGGTTTCTTCTATTAAAACTCAATCATAATCAACTAAGAACAGTAGTACATTCGATAATTGAATTAACTAGGGAATAAGAAGGGAACTTTACTGCTTTCGGCAAAAACTGTGGAGAGGTGTTGCTACTTCCGATCTAGATGTAGGAAAATATTTTTCGTTAAAACTTATTTTGGGAGAGACGTGTGCTATGGGAGAAGAGTTTTCTTTTCTGTGATTGTTTTGAGAAACTTACCGTATCATAAAGTAAGAGTGGAAAAGATAAGATTAGTTGAGAATAACTTGGGATTAAAGAAGTATGAGATCACATAGAAAATAAATCTCTCAAGTTTGAGTTTGAATGTAACAGAACTGAGAGACTTGGGGGATAAGTTTAGCGTACGTGTTAATAATCAAGGTAAAATTATTAAAATATTAATTGTAATAATAATAATAATGTATAACAATAATAAATTTACCTGATTGCACCTATAATATATATCAACTAAACATTAATATCTTATCCTATATATCAACTAAACATTAATATCTTTTAGTAATCTGTTTACGAGTGCATATGTGTATATCTTATCCTATATATAATGAATATATCAACTATATATTAACTAAACATTAATATCCTATATATCAACTAAACATTAATATCTCCAAATGAATATATATAATGTTTCATAATTTTATTTATTTTAAAGGAAATAATATCTTGTGCATTTTTAAGTGATTGGAAATTTACGGATGTTACAGGGAACTAGGCCCATACCTAAGGAAAAGGCCAAAGTCCCTGAACACAAGAGGAATGTTGTTCAGCAGAGTAGACCAAGTGGAAGGGCAACTCATCTGAACAATATTCAGAGAAGTTGTCCAAGGTATGTTCAGCCTAGGTCAACTCCCCTGAGGAAACTTCAGCTGAACAGACCCATGGTCAACCCTACTCAAAGGCACAATAAAATGAGACAACCAAAACCCTTCATGCCAAAGGGTAATGGTCATAAATATGCCTACCCTCAAAGACTCCCTCAAGTAGCACAAAGAACTCATAAGTTCAGGAGAATTGACAACCCTCCTGAAACTTACAGAGTCAACACTTTCACACACTCTTTCCCAAAGGCATTTAAGGGAAAGACATTGTATGTAGATGCTAGAGGAAAACAACTTAGCCACCTTGAATCAATCAGGGTAATTAGGCAAGTTTGGGTTCCTAAAGGTACAACTAACCTCTCAGGACCCAAAATGCAAAGGGTACCTAAAGCTTGATAATTGCAGGTACCTATGGGCCACAAGAAGATGAGGAGTATGAACAAAAGACCAGCATGGTACCTGGACAGTGGATGTTCAAGACACATGACTGGAAACAAGAACCTCCTCATTGAGTTTATTGAAAAAGAAGGCCCAAATGTCACATTTGGAGACAGCTCACAAACAATTACAAAAGGTTATGGTACCTTGATAATTGGTAATATCAAGGTATCCAATGTATCTTATGTGGCTGGTCTCAAATATAACCTCCTAAGCATAAGTCATTTCTGTGATAAAGGATATAATGTTGAGTTCTCAAGTGGAAAATGTTTAATTAAAGATAAAACTCAACAAACTCTACTGACTGGAACTAGGAGAGGATATGTGTATTTTGCTGACTGGGACAAGTCTACTGATGCTGCATGTTTCATTGCCAAAAGCTCAAATGAACAAAGTTGGTTATGGCATAAAAGGCTAAACCACCTGAACTTTAAATCAATGAACAAGCTTGCTAGAAATGCATTAGTTAAAGGACTACCAAATGAAGTTTTCTTTAAAGAGCATGTCTGCAAACCTTGCCAAGAAGTAAAACAGATTAAAGCTTCATTTAAAGGGAAACCAGTCATTTCTACTGAAAGGGTACTTGAACTGTTACACATGGACTTATTTGGACCAATTACCCCAATAAGCATAAATGGTAGAAAATACACATTGGTTGTAGTAGATGACTTCTCTAGGTTCACATGGGTAGTATTTCTCCTTAATAAGAAGGAAACACAAGTCAAACTCCCTGAACTACTAAAGAGACTGTCAAATGAGAAAAGCCTTAACATAATCAAGATAAGATCTGATAAAGGCACTGAGTTTATCAATTCATTCATCAATGAGTATTGCTCACAAAATGGAATAGCCCATGAAACTTCAGCAACTAGAACCCCTCAACAGAATGGGGTTGCAGAAAGGAGAAATAGAACTTTAAAAGAGGCTGCTAGAACTTTAATTGCTGATTCTAACCTACAAAAGAGGTTTTGGGATGAAGCCATAAACACTGCATGCTATACTCAGAATAGATGCTTGATCACTAAGGGACAAGGCAAAACCCCTTATGAACTCTGGAAAGGAAGATTGCCTAAAGTATCTTACTTTCACATATTTAGGTGTAAGTGTTTCATTCACAACAATGGGAAAGAACAGTTGAAAGCCTTTGAAAACAAAGCTGATGAGGGGATATTTCTTGGATATTCCCAAATCAGTAGAGCTTGCATGGTCTACAATTGCAAAACCCTTATTGTGGAAGAAACACATCATGTTGTGTTTGATGAATCTATTCTTGAGATCAGGAACAAGAACTTGGATACTGAGGAAATCACACAAAGGACAACCATACTGAGCTTAAAAGACAAAGATACTACCTTCATAGATGTTGTCCAGGCCAATCCTCCTGAGTTCACTAGACTGGACAATGATCCTGAAGGCAATATTCCTGAGACAAACCCTACTGAAGGAACTGGTGAACTGAATGACCCAATCCCAGTTCATAATCAGGTAACAACTACCAATGAAGAAGCAGGCCCTGCTGAGGTAGTTAATGGATCAAATATTCAATGGGGAAATGAAAATGTTGAAAATGCCAATGTCACTGACATTGAAGACAACACCCCTGAATATGATCCTGAATTAGATCCTGCATTAGATTTTCCTGAATTTTATAATGCTAGCTCAACCTTAGTAGAGGACAACTCTACTGAAGGGATCAGAAAAAGAAGGACATGGTTATCTGACCATCCTACAGATCTGATACTTGGTGATCCAAGTGTAGGAGTCAAAACTAGAAGGTTTCATGGTGAAAGTGCTTTGTTTTTATGTTTCCTATCAGAACAGGAACCAAATAACATTGAAGAAGCACTTCAAGATGAAAATTGGATCACAGCAATGCAGGAAGAGCTGAACCAATTCACCAGAAATGATGTATGGGAGCTGGTGGATAGACCTTCACATCAAGATGTAATTGGAACCAAGTGAGTGTTCAAGAACAAAAAGAATGAGAATGATTTGATAGTCAGAAACAAGGCCAGATTGGTGGCCAAGGGCTATTGTCAATCAGAAAGCATTGACTATGATGAGATTTTTGCTCCAGTAGCAGGACTTGAAGCCATAAGGCGTTCTTAGCCTATGCTGCCCACAAGAGATTCAAAGTCTATCAAATGGATGTCAAGAGTGCCTTCTTGAATGGTGTATTGAAGGAAGAAGTCTATGTAGAGCAACCACCTGGTTTTGAGATTGGAAACCAAGTCTACAGATTGAAGAAAGCTCTCTATGGACTCAAGCAAGCTCCAAGAGCTTGGTATGATACACTGTCACAGTTTCTCTTAGATCATGGATTTGTCAAAGGAACTGTGGACAGAGCCCTCTTTAGAATTTGTGAAGGAGATGACATCTTGCTAGTCCAAATATATGTTGATGACATCATATTTGGATCCCCTAATGAAAAGCTTTGTGAAAAGTTCCCAAAGCTCATGCAAAGCAAGTTTGAGATGTCAATGATGGGAATGATGAACTTCTTTTTGGGACTTCAAGTTAAGCAATCAAAAGAAGGAATCTTCATTAACCAAGCTAAGTACACCAGAGAAATGATCAAGAAATTTGGGTGTGCTACTAGCAAGCCAGTAAGGATCCCTATGAACACTAATTGGAAGATGGATCCTGATGAGAGTGGTGCTCCAACCAACTCTACTGAGTATAGAGGAATCATTGGTTCACTCCTCTATCTCACTGCCAGCAGACCTGACATCACCTTTGCAGTAGGTGTATGTGCAAGGTTTCAAGAAAATCCTAAAAAGAGCCATCTAGAGGCTGCTAAGAGGATCTTGAGGTATCTTAAAGGCACTGAAAATCTAGGCCTTTGGTACCCTGCTGATGACAACATTGAGTTAACTGGATACTCAAATGCTGATTATGGAGGTTGCAGAATTGATAGAAAGTCCACTTTAGGAACATGTCAATTTTTGGGAAACAAGCTCATCTCTTGGTTCTTAAAGAAACAGAACACTGTGGCCACTTCCCCCACTAAAGCTGAATATGTTGCAGCTGGAAGTTGTTGTGCTCAGATCCTTTGGTTGAGACAACAACTAAGGGATTACAATGTCAACTCTACTGAAGTGCCAATCTTCTATGATAACAACAGTGCAATTGCAATCTCTCAAAATCCAGTGCTACATACAAGATGTAAACATGTGGACATCAAGCATCACTTCATTATAGATCATGTGGAGAAGAAGGACATTAATTTGGTGAAAATCCACACAGATCATCAAAATGCTGATATTTTGACAAAGCCACTTGCAGAAGCAAGATTCTTGGAATTATCAGCAGAATTGGGACTTCTTGATCCAGGGAAGTTGGACAAGTAAGCCCAATGGAGTTAATTAGTCAAGGGGGAACTGAAAGTGATCTTCAGCAGACTTGGTCAAGTTTACTGAAATTCAGAAGAGATGACTCTAATCTCTTCAAAGAAGTTGAGCAGGACACTTGTCCATGGGAGTTCAGGACACTTGGTCCATATAAGCTCAGGACACTTGTCCATGAAAATTCAGGACACTTGTCCATGACATTTCAGGACACTTGTCTTGTGGGTACAGATAAGTTATCTTGGCTATCAAATCAAATCTTGGTCTGATAAGCACCTATTTTGGTTAATCATTGCCTATTTTGATGGATGTCCCATTCCTCTTAAAGTCATCACCTTTACAAAGATTTAATTTGTCCCCTACCCAAAAAGTCACTTTCAATGCATTAAATCTCAAGATTTAACTCTTGTTTGCATTAAAAATTTCAAGCCATGATCTATCTTGAAAATCCCCCAGCCTTTAACTAATATTAACTCCTTCCCACGTTTTGAATAAAAACGGTTTCCAATACTTTTTCATTGGTTATTAACCGTTGGATCAAGTTTTGGCCAACTCCCCTGAAATTAATCCTGGTCGTTCAAATTTGATTTCCTCATTTGTAAACCCTTGAATTGCCTTAAGACTTACCTACTCAATGACAAACATTCATTTTGGAATATACTCCAAGTCTTAAGAAGCCCTCAAACTTCATTTCTTCCCCACACACTCAAACACTTTTGAAACCCTAACTTTCTCAAACACTCTCAAAGCTTCTTACTGCTCTATCCATGGCACCCAAAGCAAGACCAGAGATGATTGTTGATTTTTCAAACAAGGCTCTTGACCTTGATTTCTCATATCTCAGCAACAAAAATAACCTCATCTTTGAGCCAATAGTCTCTTTTGAGAGTGAGGATCCTGAAATCACCCCTACCCTAAGATGGCTAAGAAGAGCTGGACTCCAGAAGTTTATGGAAGAAAAGCCCAGTTCTTGCATTGAAAGCTACATGGCAGAGTTCTTTGCCTTTCTTAAATGGAGAGGCAAACCAGCAGATGGTGAAGTGACAACAAAGCTGTCTTATATTGCTGAAGGAGAAGAAGAGGAGAGATTCCATAGAGTCAAATTCTTTGCAGAAGATTTGGAAGGAGCTTTTGGATTGCCTTCAGAGGTAAGGAATCCAGAATTCTATAGAAATGAGCATGAGGAGGAAATTGCTCAAGACTGGTTTCTAGTTCCAGGTCCCATCTCCTCAACCCAACACAAGAGAACTCTTAAGCCTAAATTTCTCAATATCTTTGAGGTAGTGACAAAGAGCATTCTAAGCAACACTGGAAGCTTAGAACAAGTGAGTGCACCAAGAATAAGAATTATGGCTGCAGTAATAGATGTTAGTGACAAGGGCATCCGATTCAACTAGAGGGAATTCATCATGAATGAGATGATGAAGGAGAAAGCCAAATTTTAGGTAAAAGCTCACAACAAAGTGGTGATGGAAGGAAAGCTCAAGTATTGCACAAGGGCAAGCCTGTTGATTGAGAGTTTTTCTCATTATTCTGAGATGCAAACCTTTGCAAAACCTCTCCCAGCCCAGAAAATTATGTTCAGGAAGCTTAGCAAGAAAACTGAACAAAGAAGATTGCTTCTGGCCAAACCTGTTGAAGCTGAGGTTGAAAAGAAGCCCAAGTTGAAAAAGAGGACTAAAGCAAGGGCTATCAAGACAAAGAAGTTGTCTCAAATTCCCTCAGAGGAGAATTCAGGTGCATCAACTGAGATTGATGAAGTTGCTGAAGAAGGTGTTCAAATGCCTTTAGATTCGGGTGAAATTAGGGACAAGTTCCCTATGGTGGTGAAAAAGAATAAAGGTGAAAAGTGGATCAGGGAAGATGTCCCTGATGAGGAAGGAAGTGGGAGCAGTAGAGCTAGCAAGAGAAAGGCCAAGCCTACTGAAAAGCTGCTAGAGCTTCAGGAAGAAAAGACTTTGCAAATTGCTCTAAGGGAGAGTAGAGCTGAAAGCAAAACTAAATCAAAGTCTAAGTCTAGAACCAACTCCTCTGGTTCTGGCACTCCAGAATCCAAAGTTCCTGAATCTCAACATCAAGAGCCCAACTCCCCTGATACCCACAAAACCCCTGAAAACCAACCTATCACCCCCCCTAAACCTAACCAAGAGGTATTCCCCAGAAGGAGCTGCAATTAGAGGGCCAATAGATGTGCTAGCTGACCTTGCAGTAGATGAGACAAGACTCCAATCCCCACTTGACTCATCCATGCTCAATTATTCAAGACTCTTAGAAGCTGCACTCCTTGAGCCAACTCCCCTGAGCAAAGCCACTTCAGATCCATTGCTCTCAAAAGCAACTGAAGCAACCACTTATTCTTCACATATAACTCCCTTAGATAGTTATTCAACTAAGTACTCAATAGTACTTAGTAGTTTTATTATCTTTAAAGAGTTATTCATCTCAGAAGAGTTGTCCAGGACAATTCATCCCCCCACCCCCCCACCCCCATACACTTGTTATATACTCCTTTCAGGACCAACCCTTCTGAACTAAACCTTCCTGAAGCCATTCTTCAAGCTAACCCTTCTGAACCCAGAGCCAACTCCCCTTTAACCCAAAGTCCACAATCAAGTGGAGATGAGGAGAAGTATACCTATGAAGGTATGCTCAGAGGTGGAGCAAGTGCTACTTTGGATAGTTTGTACCCTCAACTTGCTAAATTTCCAAGATTCCAGCAGCAATTTCATGATTCGAGAACTTTAGTGGAAGTAAAGGATAAAACCATTATGGAGATTGCTCAAGTAATTCAAGACAATGGTGCAAACTGGTGGCAGATTGAAGAGAGCAGGCTGCTACATTTTGCTGGAGTAATGAAGACAAGATTCCTCACTGATGAGGAAGTCTTTGCAAAACTAGTAACTGATAAAATTGCTGAGGAAAAGGAGAGAATTGCCAAAGGGATCAAGCACCCTGAAAGCAGTTCCAATGATGATGATAGCAAAGATGATCCCTCAAACCCCTCAAATCCCAACCTCCCTGAATCCAACCAGCCTTCAACCCATCTCTTGACCTATCATAGGAAGGGATCTGTTTCATCAGAGGTGTTGACCAAAGTTGGTGACACAACCAAAGATGCATCTGCCAATGAAGGTTCTTCTAAACCCAAGGCACAGCTTAAAGAGGTTGAGGCTCCCCACTTAGAAACTGGTTTGATTAAGGCCTTATCAGTGTCAGGAGTGTTGGACTGTCAGGAGTGTTGGACACTCACCAGCCCTTAATCATTCAGGATGACACAGTGGCTTTAGAGCCAAGCACTGTGATCTCCCCACAACTGCCTTCTCTGAACCCTGTTGAGGGTGGAGAAAGTGCAGGTTTAGGTGAAGGAGTTGAAAAGGATATACTAGTGGAAAAACCAGAGGGAGTAGTAGATGAGAGAGATGTGGTGATCACTAGGATAGTGAGTGTACCACCAAATGAGGGTGGAATAAGTGAGGAGGGGCAGGTTATTCTTGAAGTCAAATATGAACTTCAAGAAACCCTTGAGGAGAGGAGGCCTGGCCCCATGTGTGAGGACATTATTATTGAAGAGAGAAAAGAATCAGTTGAAAATGAGAAGAAGACTGCTGATGTTGGTCCCTAAACGAGTAGTGAATGGGATTAAAGTCTAGAGGGGAGGGGTGAATAGACTTTAAAACTTTTTCAATCAAAGAGTTGGGAACCTCTTCTGATTTCTATGTCAGCTGGACTACAAGTCAGCTAGACTACAAGTCAGCTGGTCCAGATGACTATAGTGATCTAATGAAGAGGTTTATATGCGGAAGTGAGTAGGCCTGTTTATTTAGACTCGTTCTAGAGTTTCTTTTGAAATAACCAATTTATTAACTTAGTGAAAGACTCAGTTGATGCTGGTTTTGAAAGATATGGCCTTAGTTAAAGATATTTAAAATCACAGTATGCACTATATAATAATATGAACAGGTAATAAAGTAAAGTGCAGTAAGTAAATAACACCGGATTTATAGTGGTTCGGATATACGTTCCTACGTCCACTCTCACGTCCTAACGTGATGTTTAATCCCTTTAATTTACCAAAAATTACAAGGGCTTGTCCTTTATAGTCCCAAGGGTAGGACTCTGAGATATGAGCAGTCCCGAACTACTGCGGTCTCCACAAGTGATTGGAAGCACTTGCACTTTACAGGGGTTTAAAAACGTAACCTTATGGTGGGGGTTTTGGGGTTTTTGAATGGATCCAACTAATGGTTCAAGCTTATAAATTGCTTAACCACTATGCCTAAATCAAAGGATTTACAATATGTGTAGGATTCATGTTCTTTGGTTGGATGGGAAATAACTTAAGAGCTAGAAGGGTGTTCTAATGATTTCTGGGCTCTTTGAGAACTCTCAACAAAATGTTGCTTTTTGCTTGCTTGCTTGTTTAGCCTTTGTGAATTCTTTTGTTGTATTTCTGTGTATTGTTATTCCTCATCCTCTTGTATTTATAGGGAGGATTGCTGCAACTAGTCGTTGGAGTTGACTAACCGTTGGGAAATCTTTCCATGTTTAGTTGATTCCTTGATTCCAGCCGTTTGATTGCTTCAAATCTGGGATGATGTCAATCTTCTAAGTATGGTAAGTCTTCATTTGAATTGCAAGATGACTTTGGAATCAGCCGAGTCCTTGACGAACTTCTAGTCTTCTGGTCTTCACTTCTAGTCTTCTGTCTTCTGATATCAGATGAGTATTACTCTTCTGATATTAGATGAGTATTACTCTTCTGATCTGGAAAATACTTGAGCTAACTTAGGCCATCTTTGACTTGGACTCCATCAGCTAAGTAGGTATACAAGCACCTTACTTATCTGGTCTTCAAGGATCTTCTAGTCTTTATGTCTTCTTGAGGTTGTGCATGTAAGCATATACTGTGCTGATCAGCTGAGATCAATACAGCTGATCACACAAGACTAGTCTAAGCTGTTCTATACAAAGTCAGTTGATCCTATTACATTTATAAACTTTAAGTGTTTTGGCCATCAAAACTATTCTAACATCAATTTGGGGCTTAGGGTGAATTTATATCCTAACAATTCTCCCCTTTTTGATGAAGCCAAAACTTTACTTGATAAATGCACTTAGTGAGTAAAATAAGAGTTTATAAATCTTAAAAATGAAGTTTCTGATGAAGACGATGAGAATTTGTCTTGTAAGAAAAAGAACTAATACTTGAATAACATATATGGAGTTTTACAGATTACAGGTGTTAGTATCTTTGAACTTCTTAAGAGGTCTTCATCAGGTCTTCAATTGTTTAGATGCGGAAGGCAAGATACAGACGAGTGCGAACTTCTTCCATGTGTTGCAGGTCTGTAACATTCTCTTCAGAGTAGATCTTCTCCAGAATTCGTTTGACTTCTATCATGTCTATTCTTCCGGATCCCAGAGTAGGTGCTTCCCAGACAGGGTCTTCAGGAGTTAGGATTCTGTAGCCAATCTCTTTAGCTGTCTTGACTATTTCTGTCCAAAGCACTTGATCTTCAACTTCCATGAATTGAGAGAATTGGAGAAATTCTTCTTCATAGGTAGAGAGAGGGCCAAATTTTCTCACTATGTGATGTTGGATTTGCCATTTCTTCTTCAGAGGGTACCACATATCTAGCTCATCTTGCAGAACCAACATATCTACATATGTGCTGTCAGTTACCAGAGCAATATCTTTCTTTTCTTTCTCTTTCAGTGCTTTCCTGAGTTTGGCCAATTTTCTCTCAAATTTAGCCTTGAGTGTCTTCGCATCCTTGAGCTTATTTTGCTTAAGCTCTTGAGCTTCAAGCATCTTTCTCTTCTTCAGTTCTTGAGCCTCTTTCTCTTCTGCAGTAGGCTCTGCTGGAACAGATGCTTTCTTATCTGTCTTTGCTTTCTCATCTGCCTTTCTTTTCCTTGTCATTCTCTTTTCAGTAATTTGTTCTACTGGTGCAGTGAGTTGCAGATTCTTGGCCGGGCCTTGGGTTTCTTCTTGAACAGCTTCTTTGCCTTGTCTGTTCTTGATTTTGCTTTTCAAACCTCCCAAGGTTTCATTCAGGTCGTCTTGTGATACTACCAGTTCAGCTTGCTGTGCAATAGTCTTCTCCAGAGCTTTTATCAATACATCTTCCCCCTTTTTGGCTTCAGCAAGAGCAGCCGCAAAAGGCTTCATGGCATTCAGAATTTCGACATGTAGAGTCTGCTTGAGGGCCATGGCATTGACTTTGCTTACATGAGTCAGATGGGAGATGCTGTGCTCTAGGACTTGAGCATGAGAAGTTGAGGAAGAGGCAGCTTCCAGCTTAGCTGTTAGTGTTTCCAGTTTGTCTGCTGTCTCCTTCAGCTGAGTCTGTAGTTTCTCATTCTCCTCAGCAGCTGATTGAAGGAGGGCTTGACCTTGAGTGGCTCGTGCTTCAGCATCTTCAAGCCTGGTTTTGTAGGTGGTCTCCATGCGGTTTATCTCATTTGCATAGAGATCAGCAAACATTTTGGATCTGTTAGCTGACTTCTTCATCTCAGTGCTAAGGTACTCTTCTATCTGCTGATGAAGTGCCTCACCAAATTTGTCCTCAATATCAATAATTTGGTTGGTGAGACGAGTCCTCTGCTCCTGAACAGCTTTCTCAACATATCTTGCTAGATGTATGCCTAATCCTTTCTCAAAGTGCAAGTCTATTGCTTCTTTGAACTGAGAACATATGTCTGTCTTATAGTTATCAGACGAAGTAGAGGTGGAGGCAGTACCTTGTGTTTGTGATGGTGGAATATTAGAATAGACCACCAATGCCTTGCCTCTCTCTTCAGCTGAAAGATAGTCTTCATTGAGAAAACTTGTAGTGGCATCAACCAGATGAGTAAGAATTCTTCTTCCTTTGTGATCTGGTTGTTCAAAGAAGTGTGTGAGCTCATCCTTTGGCATAAAATGAGCTTGGGATAATCAACACTTCATTTTCCTTTTCTTCTGTCTCTGCTGCTTTAGCTGAGTCATCTGCCAAAGCTTCGTCAGTCACCAGTAGATCTGCTGTAATTTCTAGTACAGATGCGTTCTCAGAGGTGGGCTCAGAAGGGACTCCTAGTATCCTCTTGCATACCCTAGTTAGGGCCTCTATGGGTAGCAGCTCAGTGAAGGAGTTGACTTGAGCAACCTCTCTCTGTTCCATTTCCCAGTCGAGGAAGTTAGCTCTTTCTCCCATTCCTTCCATGACTTCAATTAGATCATCAACCTCATCCCTTCTGAGTTCAATCCATGTACATACCCTTAGTACTTGCTCAAATTGGATTGAGTCCTCATCAACTTCAGGTACAGTAGACCTGAGCAAGTTGGCTATCTTCATTCTCATGATCTTCTCCCTAGTGCACATTGGATAGTGCACCATCTTGTACTGAGACTGAGATTGAGAAGGGTCTGCTGTTGCCAGGTCTTCTGGTGCAGAAGAGATAGTGGGGTTAGGTGTTTGGGTTTTTGGGACAGATTCCTCTGCTGTGTGAGTATCAGCAGGGATTTGGGAAGTGATATTTGTGTGTTGAATAGGTGGCTGTGATTGTTCTCCTGTGGGTTCTGTATCATCAGGGGTTCGGATTCGCTTGACTGGTTTATCTGCTGTTTGGAGATCAGAAGATGGCTGTGGTTTCTGAACTTGGTCCTCTACTGGGTGGATATCAGTAGGGGTTTGGGAAACAGTGTTTGAGGGTTCAGAAGGGTTGGCAGTTTCAGTAGGGTCAAAGGATGATATTGGGGCTATGCTCATGGGAGTAGGGAGCCTGGATTTCTTTGACTTCTTGGTGAAAGAAGAAATAGTCTTCTTTCTCTTCTGACCCTTAGACAGTTTTGAAGGAGTAATTGTAAGGGAGGGAGTAGAGGTACCTGCCTTCTTCAAAGGAGAGGCTGATGGAGTGGCATCTGAATCAGATGGGGAGATGAGCCCAGATCTGATCAGATATCTTCTTTGGGCTAGGGTCTGATTGTCATCATCATCAGCAGCCTTCTGATGAGCCTCTTCCTTGGCGTGCTCCTTCTCCTCTTTAGCAGAGTCCTGCACAGATTCTTTTTTCTCTTCAACTGCATCTTTTGAGGATGCCTCAGCCAATTTCATCTTCTCCTCCTTCAACCTTTCTGCCTCAGCAAGAGCTTCTTTCTTCAAGTAATACTTGGATGAGTGGAACTTCTTTGCCGGTCCCATCTTATACTTCTTTGGGAGAATCTCTGGGAGGATGATACTCAGCTTGTTGACAAAGTTGACTGTGGATGTCACTTTCCACTCCTTAGATTGCAAATCCAGAGAGACCTTCTTAGCTTCAAGAGCAATTCTATCTAAGAAGAGCTCTTGCCAATCTCCATCGATTTGATCCCAAATCGCAGCCATAACTCTAACTTTCAGAGTGGTAACTGCATCATGACTGAACGTATTGCCTAGCAGCATCTTGCCTGCTATGTCCATCAAAGTTTGGAACTTGAGATCAAGTTGGGACTTCTTAACTCCAGAGGCATTAATAGCCTTGACTCTTCCACCAGTAAACATCTCGATATATTCCTTTTCTCTTCACATGATGTAGGTAGAGATGTTGACCTTCCCCTAGGTAGATCAAATAGGTCCTTGAGAACTTCTCCAGTGATGCTGACCTTGTGTCTACCCATTGAACTTTCAATATACGAACCTTTGGACACAGCATTTGAATAAAATGACAGCACATCTTGCTCATAAACATTAGTAGGTGTTTCTTCCAGAAATTCACGAAGATTTAGGTTGAGACATCGAAGGAGAATCTCCTTGTTCTCAGCAGTGTGTTTGCCCTTGAAAAACAGAGCATTCTTAGTGAATATCTTCCCTTCCTTCGACCACTTTGCTGCATCGAGAGTGCCAGTGATCTTGGTCTTCTCATCATAAATTTCAATGATCCCCATTCTGAGTGTTGGTAGATAGGTTTAGAAAACTTGGTAGAGATTTTCAGAACGAGAGCGATTGAGTGCGTATTTATGTTTTGAGAGCGAAAGGGTTTGAGGAATGGCTTAAGGGTTGTATATATACTCAAGCAAATCTCGAATTGTGTATCGATCCAACGGTCAAAAATGATTTTATGAGGAGTAACTCTCAAGAATTCACTTCTTCGTCTTCAGCCAATTCCTTTAATTTTGCCGGCTAAACGTGCCATGTGTCTATTGTTGATTCGTTGGCAGAATTGTAATTGAGTACTAATGACATCACTACCAAAAATAGCCGTTGAGACTAATTTCAGTAATATTGATCATTCAAGGCAGTTTTCTATAAGTAATATGCATTCCTTATATAGGCCGAATTCCTTAATTACATTCAGAAACAAATCTAGAATGAATTACATGATGAAACAAAATAATCATTAGATTTTTGTTGAATAAGAGTGATCTGATCAGCAGAGTAAGTCTTCTGATTTTCTTGAAAAAGTCTACTGATTTTTTTTTTAAGTCTTCTGGTCAGCTGAGTTGGTCTTCTGATCAGTTGAGTAGGGATCTACAGTTGCTGAGTAAATCTTCTGTGTAAGTTTATCCAACCTGGTTTGATGGATCTTTCAGCAATTTCCCCCTTAACCTGGTTCAGAGACTCAAGCTCCTACATCCACTTTCCCTGATTGAACAGGATAATTCCTTCACAATGGAATTAGCTTGTTTTATAGTGCCAAGGTGCACTGATCAACAACACTCTCTTAGTGTTTTGATCCCTAGGATAACCTGAGTCCTAGTGCTCAATCTCTCTGAGTTAAGACTGTGTTTTCTCAATAACAGTCCTTAACTCCTCACTTCTACAACAAACTCTCTCTTCACTAAATGAGATAAGGGTTTGAGGTTTGGTTCCAACTTATAGAGATATCCTTTACAATAAAAACAGTGTAAAGGCTTAGGATATCTCAATGCTAAGCTTTGGATATTCTACAAAGATTGGCTTAGCTTAATGAAGTGATTCAGGAAACTTGGGATTCTAGAGAACAGCTTGGTTTCCTTTGAAAGCTTGATGATAGTTTGATAGCTTGTAGTTGGATGATTGAATCCCTTGATCACTTCTGTATTTATAGGCAATTTTGAGCAGCTAACCGTTGGAGGGATAGCAATTTAAACTTGTCTATTTGCAGCACCATTGAAACGGCTATGAAGCTTGGCATCCTTTTATCCACTGTGTAAAAGGCCTCTTCAATGGTTGCTTGAATGAATGTGTTGACTTCTGAAAAATGCGGCTGAGAAGACTTGTGTCAGATTCCAAATATGCACATTTCCCAAGGTTGATTTGTGGCAGAAGCTACACTCAACCAACGGTCAGATGGGACAAGCTCCCTAAACATTCCTGCTGCAATTTAGAATATTCCAACATTCATTCAATGCTTCAAGTCTTCAATGCTTGGTTCAGGCATGATTGGCAATAAATGCTTCATTGATTTTGTCTTCTGTGAGCTTTGGCATTCAATGCTCTTGATCATTTGCACTTTAATTGTTCTGATCATTTGCATTTATGAGCATTGCCTTAGCATGCTTGATCTCTTCAGCTTAGTTGTCCACTTTGATAGCTTGTCTTGTAAGTTCAGCAACTTTGGCCTAGAAACTTAATACATATCAAGCTGCCTAACATTCAGCTTTGGACAACTATCCTGAACTCTAAAATCTCACAACATTTCTGAGATTTTTGACTTAAGCATTCTACTTACTCAAGTGTTCTGAGACAACTTGTCTGAACTTAGACTTGAGCATATCTCAACTAATCTGAACATCATCAATCAGGGGTTTTGGTATCTAAATCAAAATCATTTTATTCCCAACAATTTCCCCCTTTTTGATGATGCCAAAACCTATTACAAAGGGAACTTGACTTATACTATACTTTACCTTCAGGAAGAATGAGCTGGTCAGTTTGCCTGAAAGAAACTGTTAGCACAATAAATCAAGTATGATATGTCATGTTAGGTTAGTTGAGATAATGAGTTGTTATCTCTTGATAGAAACATAGTGATCCTTTTATATAAGTCAAAGAGTATTACAGAGCTGAAAATTAAAAGGACTCACTAGTCTAGAACTGCAGAATAACAAGAAAAATCATAAAAGCAAATAGGAAAGAAATGAACTTATCCATCAGAGAGTTCCATCATCTTGAGGAGCAATGTCATACTGAGCCCATACTCTTTTCTTCAATTCCCAGATCTCTTTGTTGGTTCCTTTAGGGCCAGGCTTCAACTTCTCCATCCTCATGATGTTGATGAATTCTTCCAGTATCTTTCCCTCATCAATTAAGTTCCCATTGAACTTAGGAGGCATGTACAGAATAGGACCAGGGGCCTTGAATTCAACTCTGGCCATCTCAGCTGCTGCAAACAGCTTTTGGTAGAGGTCCCTATGATTCTCAAACATAAACTGCACAAAGACTTCATCTACACTCTCTTCAAGCCACTTTCCAATGACATAAAAGTCATATACAAAACTTCTCTTGGCCTCCTCCCATGCATCATTCAGTGAGATTGGAACCCACTTATCATGGTGAGGGTACTGAGTGTCCCATCTTTGCAGCATTTGAGGTTTGAGTCTTCTGTAAGAAGCCCTCCTTCTTGGAGCTTTGAAGTTTGCCCTTCTTCCATCTCTTGCCTTGTTGGCCTCAACCAACTGATCAATTCTCTCTTTAGCTCTTTGAAGAGCTAGCTTCTCCTGTGTCTCTGGATCCTTTCCAAATCCTTCTTCAAATAGCTTAGAAGGATCATCAGCAAGCTTGGGCACTCTTACTTCAGGCTCTTTGTCCTGTTCTACTCCTTCAACTTCTTCTTCTTCAATTACAGGCAGCTTGACTGCTTTCTTCAACCTCTTGGATTTCCTCACTGGAGTTGTTTCTTCAGACTGAAATTCTGATGGCAGAGTCAGGCTAGTTGGGAATTCATTGAAGGCTTGCAGTTCCTTCCTCTTTCTTTCAGATACTCTTGTCACTTTCCCCCTTACTTTAGCAGCCTTTTCTTTGGGGTCAAGTCCTGCAGACTCACCACCAGGCCTTTGAAGCCTCCTTGCCTGACTTTCCATGGCTGACATCATAGATTCCTTGACAGCAATTTGAATTTTCTCTTCTTCAGTCAAGTTTTCAATGTTCATTGGGCCTTTGCCTTTCCCAATGTCTTCTACTGCCTCCTCCTCAACATCAGGGACCTTCTCCTTTCCTTTGGATTCACCAATTACCAAGGTTCCCTTTGCCCTAGCTCTCTCTCTTTCCCCCTTTTTGGCATTATCAAAACACTGGGGCTTCAAGTCACTTATAGTGACAGAGAGATGTGAGTGAGCATGAGTGAGGGACTTCAACTCCTGCAGCAAATAAACATTCTCATCATGGATGTTTTGCATTTTGTCATCTGCCATGCTCAAGAATGTGTGAACAGGTTTCATCTTTTGAGCAACAATGGCATCCAAGGTTGCTTTCAGAGATTGATCAAGTTTGGCCTGAAGTTGATCAGTGAGGTTGGTCACAACTTGATCAGAGACTTTGGCCATAAGTTCAACAGTGAACTTCTCTGCAGCCTCTTTCACCATTGCATCTTTCAATTCTTCAGCTTTCTTTCTCTGTGCAGCAGTCATTTGCCTTAATGCATCTTTGATTGTCCTTCTCAAGGCTCTCACATTATGTTTGTACAAATCTTTGAGGCCCTTCTGCTCTTTCTGCACAGATTTTGTGAACTTCACCATCTCCTCATTTGCCTTTGTTACTTCTGTTGAAACTGTTTGCAGTCCAGTTTCAACACCACAGATCCTTGCATCCAGTGTAGGCAAGATCACTTCCTTTGAGCCAGTAAGCCTCATCTCCACAGAGGCAAGAGTTTTGCCTTGGTCATCAAGGGTGTCTACTGTTGCAGCATGAGCTTTCTCAATTTCCCTGACCAAAGTGTCCAGCTTCTCTGACTGTTGCTCAATGGATGTTGCAGTTTTTGATGCAATTTTCAAGCTAGCCTCAGTTGCATTTTCTTGCTCAAAATAGATCTTGTTCAAGGTGGACACATTTGCTGAGACTGCTTCTAGGTCAATGTCAGCATCAACTGGGATATCTGTAAGAGAGGCATCTGCAAAAATTTTCTCAATGGTGACAGCTACTGAATCTGCAAAACTAAGAGTGTTAGTAAAAACTCCCTCAACACCCTCATTCTTTTTATCTCCCAATAGGCCTGATTCATCAGCACCTATACTCTAATTTTCAACTTCTTTCTTTTCTTCATTTTCAATAGATAAGCTCACATTCACTGGAGAATCAGGCCTCCTTTCACCAAGGGATTCATCAAGTTCAGATTTGACTTGAAGAATAGCCTGACTCTCATATTGGGTTGCACCCAATATTTCTACTTCATCTCCCTCTATGATTGGTGCACTCAGGGAACCAGTAATCATACACTCATCCTCACCTTCTCCCTCTGATTTTTCATCACTATTTGCCTTTTCAACTCCTTCTTTTCCTAAACCTGACACCTCCATATCCTCAACAGGATCCACAGAGGGCAGTTGTTGGGAGATCACAGTGCTTGGGCATCCCAAGGCCACTGAGTCATCCTGAATGACTAAAGGCTAGTCAATGTCCAACTGTCCTGACATTGATGAGGCTTTAGCCAAACTAGCTTCTCCCATGGAAGTCTCAACATTGTCAAGCTGTGCCTCAGGTTCAGGATAACCATCCTTGGCCAATGCATCTTGGACTGAGTCACCATCTTTGGTCAACTCCTCTGAATGATCAGAGTCCTTAACAGAATGATAGGTCAAGTAATGTACCTGAGCAGAATTGAGGCCAGGAGGATTGGGATTGGTGTTGTCATCATCATCATCATTGTCATCATCAGAAGGGCTGTCTGGATGTTTGATTCCTTGTGCAATTCTTTCTCTCTCAGCAAGCACCTTTTCATGAACAATGGTGCAGAATAAAGCCTCAGTGGTTAACACACTGGTCTTCTTTACATTTGCAAAATGTAACAGCCTATTTTCTTCAACCTGCCACCAGCTAGCTCCCTTATCCTTGATAGCTTGTGCTATCTCCACAATTGTTCTATCCTTGATCTCAACAAGTGCCCTGAGATCATAGAATTGTTGTTGCAGTCTAGGATATGCCTTCAATCCTGGATATAACTCATCCACATTGGCTCTTGCAATCTGCCTCAACATCCCTTCATAGGTGTACTCTTCACCACTTTCTTCTTCATCAGAAGAGTTGACTTGGGATTCAGGAGGGTTGGTTTTGGATTCAGGTAAGTTGGGAATGGGTTCAGAAGAGCTTAGGACAAGTTGGGATTCAGGTGCTTTTGAGAGCAATGTTCCTGAAGAGGTAATTGGAATGGCTGGAATGGGTGGGAGAGTAAATTGATCACCTTCTTGAAGAGCAGTTTCAAGAAGTTTGGTATAAGACAAAAGTCTGGGATCAAGGGGGGAGAATGGCCTATCTTCAATGTCAGCTAAATCAGCTAACACATCAATTCCAGTTCTATCAGGAGCACCTTCAGGAGAATAAACTTTCTTTGCAATAATTGGGGCATCTTCAGGAGTCTTGCACTCCTCTTCTTCATGCCTTGATGGAGATATTCTTTGAGATTGAATATCAGGAGAGGTGGTTTCAGGGCTGTTGGGCTTTGATTTGGATTTGGAGTTAGACCTACTTGCCTGTCTAATTTCCTTGAAAAATTCTTTCTTTTTCTTCTCCTCTTCCATCAACTTCTGCTTCTCAGAAGTTTTGATGATTCTTCTTCTTCTTTCTGACCTTGTTGGCTTATCAAGATTCCTAATCTCTGTCACAGACTCAGGTTGCAAGGGGACAACCTCTCTGACTTCTTCACTCTCTTCAGGAGGGTTGACTCCTTCTTCAGCAACCTTTTCAATCTCTTCAGAAGTGGCTCCTCCACTTCTTGACTGGCTTTCTGGGGGTGATTCACTCAGAATCTTCTTTATCTTCTTCATCTTTGGCTGAGCTTTTGGTGGTTGAGCTTTTCTTTTTCTTGGAGAAGTTCTGGTTGTGGGTACAACAGCACCTGCTTTCTTGGAAGCTGCATCCAGCTTCCTCTTTTCTGTCTTAGAGGACAGCTTCCTAAACATCACCTTTTGAGCTGGAAAAGGCTTTGGCTTGGCTTGGAGGTGGGTATAATGTGAAAATCTTTCTAAGAGCAGGCTAGCTCTTGTGCAAAATTGGAGTCTCTCATCAACTACCACCTTGTGGTGCTTCACTTCTTTGAATTTAAACTTTTCATTCATCATCTTGTCTAGAATGAAGTTTTTCCAGTTGAACTTGACTCTCTTCTCAGCAGAGTCAATCACAGCAGCCATCACTCTCAACTTAGGCATACTGATTTGTTCAACACTCCCAGAGTGGCTTAACAAACTTTTTACCACACAATCAAATAAGTGCCTGTATACTGGTTTCAAGGTGTTCTTGTTCTGAGCACTTACAACTTTCTTGGGTTCTATCATCCATGGATAGTAGAACTCCTGATCATCTTCCTCTTTATACATCTCTGGATTCTGGCCTTCTGAAGGTAGCCCAAAGCTAGCATCCAGATCCTCAGCAGTGAAGATGATGGTGTGTTGGCTTTCTTCTTCTTCTTCTTCAGCATATGTCAATTTGGTGCATACATCACCCTTTTTGCCCTTCCATCTGAGATAGGCAAAGAATTCAGCCATGAAGGGATTCAGGCAGGAATCAGGCTTGGTGCCAAGAAATTTCTCAAGCCCTGCCTCCCTTAGCCATTGAAGGACTTGATGAACTTCTGTGTCTGGGCTGTCAAAAGCAACTAACTTTTCAAACCAAAGTGAATTTGGATTGCTAAGATAGGAGAAATCAATGTCCAAGGAGGAGTCATTGAAATCTACAAGTTCTTCTCTCTTAATTTTGGGTGCCATGGATAATTTTGAGAGTTAGAAAGGTTTTGGAGAAAAGTTGCAGGTTTTGAGAGGTTTTCAAAAGAACTTTGAGAGTTTGAAATTATGAGTGCGTGAGGAAGAAAGTAAAAATCGAGGAGTTTATATATGAGGGGATTTTATTAACCGTTGGTTAATAGATAATAACCGTGGGTAATAATAAAAAATCGATTGGATAAAGTGGGGTAGGCGGTTAAAAGAATGTTTAATGCAAATCAATGGCTTTGATGATGGCTCAAGAATTCATGAAATCTTAATGGAGATTTTGCATTAAATGCTGATTTGCCATTTTGGGGGCAAAGATCTCAATAGCACACGCCATCCTAAAATGGCCTACTCTTAGACCAAGAAACCTTTTAAATGTCTAATCAATGCTAAAAATAGCAATAATTATCCAATTTATTCGGACAAACATCCTGAGATGTGTTTTAACTTCTCTCTTGGTCAACCTGTCTGACCAACATGTCTGAGTGGGTCCCAATGTTGCTGACTGGGTCCCACTAGGACAAAGCTCCTGACCAACATTGCTGAACATCATAAGGATAACTTTGTTGATTATCCCTTTTTTACAGATTGCTTCAGTGAGGTTGGTCAACCTTGCTGAAGTTCAATTTAATGAACTTCCCCCTTCTTATGAGCTTCCTTCCTTCATTCCTCCATCTTCCCTAGATCAAGTAAGCCTAATTCAGCTGATAGTTCCAAGAACCTTGCTTCAGCTAGTGGCTTGGTCAAGATATCAGCTTTTTGCTTATCAGTGTGGATCTTGACAAGCTTGATATCTTTCTTTTCCACATGATCCCTTATGAAGTGATGCTTTATATCCACATGCTTGCATCTGGTGTGGAGCACTGGATTTTGTGAGATAGCAATTGCACTATTGTTGTCACAGAATATTGGCACTTCATTTGAGATGACTTTGTAATCTCTCAGTTGCTGTCTGAGCCAAAGTATCTGAGCACAGCAACTTCCAGCTGCTACATATTCTGCTTCAGTTGTTGAAGTTGCAACTGTATTTTGCTTCTTGGAGAACCATGAGATAAGCTTGCTGCCCAAGAACTGACATGTTCCAGAAATGGACTTTCTGTCAATTCTACATCCTCCATAGTCTACATCTGAATATCCAGTGAGCTCAATGTTGTCATCAGCTGGATACCATAATCCAAGATTCTCAGATCCCTTGAGATATCTTAGAATTCTCTTGGCAGCATCAAGATGGCTCTTCTTTGGATTAGCTTGAAATCTTGCACACACTCCAACTGCAAATGTAATATCAGGCCTGCTTGTAGTGAGATATAGCAAGGATCCTATGATTCCTCTGTAGTTAGTGGAGTTTGTTGATTCTCCACTTTCATCAGGATCCATTTTCCAGTTAGTATTCATAGGAATTCTGACTGGCCTGCTTGTAGCACATCCAAATTTCTTGATCATGTCCCTTGTATACTTGGCCTGATTGATGAAGATTCCTTTCTTAGACTGTGTGACTTGAAGTCCTAAGAATAAGTTCATCAATCCCATCATGGACATCTCAAATTTGCTTTGCATGAGTTTGGAGAACTTCTCACACAACTTCTCATTTGGAAATCCAAATATAATGTCATCCACATAGATTTGGACTAACAGAATATCATTTCCTTCACAGATTCTGAACAAAGTTCTGTCAATAGTGCCTTTGACAAAACCATGATCTAGAAGAAACTGTGATAAGGTGTCATACCAAGCTCTTGGAGCTTGCTTTAAGCCATAGAGAGCTTTTTTCAATCTGTACACCTTGTCTCCTTCTTCAAATCCTGGGGGCTGTTCAACATATACTTCTTCTTTGAACACCCCATTGAGAAATGCACTCTTCACATCCATTTGATACACCTTGAATCTCATGTGAGCTGCATATGCTAAGAAGAGTATGATTGCCTCAAGTCTGGCCACTGGAGCAAAAGTCTCATCATAATCAATTCCTTCAGATTGACAATACCCTTTGGCCACCAGTCTTGCTTTGTTCCTTACAATGATGTCATTTTCATTTTTCTTATTTTTGAACACCCATTTGGTACCAATGACATCTTGATGAGTTGGCCTCTCCACCAACTCCCATACTTCATTTCTGGTAAACTGGTTCAGCTCTTCTTGCATGGCTATGATCCAGTTGGTGTCCTGTAGTGCTTCCTCAATATCTTTTGGTTCCTGTTCTGAAAGGAAACAGCAAAACAAAGCACTTTCTCCATGAAATCTTCTAGTTTTGATCTCTTCACTTGGATTTCCAAGTATCAGGCTAGTTGGATGGTCATGCAACCAAGTCCTTCTAGACCTGATCCCTTCAGGAGGATTGTCCTCACCTGAAGTTGGATCACTAGATTCATTAAATTCAGGAAAGTTAATTGAAGGATCAAGTTCAGGATCATATTCAGGGGTGTTGTCCTCATTGTCAGATGAGTTGACATTTTCATTGGTTCCCCCTTGAATATTGGATCCATTAACTACCTCAGCATTGCCTGCTTCTTCATTGGTAGTTGTTACCTGGTTTTGAACTGGGATGGGGTCAGCCAGTTCAATTTCTCCTTCAGGTTGGTTGTCTTCTGGTTGATTGCCATCAGATAGGTTGTCCAGTTTTTTATTTTCATGAAGTTCAGGCTGGGCAACATCTACAAACACTGTTTCCTTGCTTTGAAGCCTTAATCTGGTTGTTCTTTGTGTTATCTCATCAATATTCAGGTTTCTATCCCTGAACTCATTAACAGATTCATCAAACACAACATGAGGTGTTTCTTCCACAATAAGGGTTTTGCAATTGTAGACTCTGTAAGCCTTGTTGATTTGTGAATATCCAACAAATATTCCTTCATCAGCTTTGTTGTCAAAAGCTTTCAATTGTTCTTTCCCATTATTATGAATGAAACACTTACAACCAAATATATGGAAATAAGCAACAGTGGGCAATCTACCTTTCCATATTTGATATGGGGTTTTACCTTATCCTTTGGTGATTAAGGACTTGTTTTGAGTGTGACATGCAGTGTTAATGGCTTCAGCCCAGAACCTTTTAGGCAATTTGGATTCAGCAATCAATGTTCTTGCTGCCTCTTTCAAGGTTCTGTTCCTTCTTTCAGCAACCCCATTTTGTTGAGGTGTTCTTGCTGTTGAAGTTTCATGAGTGATGCCATTCTTGCTGCAGTACTCATTGATGTATGAGTTTATGAATTTTGTGCCTTTGTCAGATCTGATCTTGACAATACTTAGGCCTTTTTCATTGCTCAATCTCATCATCAATTCAGGTAGCTTGACTTGGGTCTCCTTCTTGTTCAACAAGAATACTACCCAAGTGTACCTGGAAAAATCATCAACAACAACTAATGCATATTTTCTTCCATTTAAACTTACTGGGATAATTGGACCAAACAAATCCATATGCAGTAGTTGAAGAACTCTCTCAGTTGAGATGACAGGTTTTCCTTTGAATGAAGCTTTGATCTGCTTTCCTTCCTGACATGGCTGGCATATATGTTCTTTGGTGAACACTTGATTAGGCAGCCCTTTAACTAGAGAGTTTCTTGCAATCTTGTTGATGGTTTTGAAATTCAGATGGTTCAATCTCTTGTGCCATAGCCAGCTTTGCTCATTTGTGCTTTTGGCAACAAGGCAAACTGCTTCAGGGGTTTTGCTCCAATCTGCAAAATAAACATTTCCCTTTCTCACCCCTGTTAGTAGCACCTGTTGTGTTGAATTATTTTTGATAATACATTCATTTGGTGAAAATTCAACACAATATCCTTTATCACAAATTTGACTTATAGACAGCAAGTTGTATTTTAGGCCTAGGACATATGAGACATCATTAATTTTGACATTACCAATGTTTAATGTACCATAACCTCTTGTGATTCCTTGAGAGCTGTCTCCAAAGGTTACTGAAGGACCATCCTTTTCTATGAATTCTGAGAGAAGCTCTTTGTTCCCAGTCATGTGTCTTGAGCATCCACTGTCCAAGTACCATGCTGTTTTCTTGTTGATGCTTCTCTTCTTCTTGTGGTCCTTGCAGCCCTGCAAAGTCAAAATTTAGGTACCCTTTGAGTGTTGGGTCCTAGAGGGTTAGCTGTACCTTTTGGAACCCAAATCTGTCTGATTACTCTGATTGACTCAAAGTGACTGACTTGGTTTCCATTTACATCTACATACACAGTTTGACCCTTAAATGCCTTGGATGCCTTCTGTGTATAAGTGTTGGTCTTGTAAGGTTCAGGAGAGTTGGTGAATTTCTTTGGGACATTCCTCCTGAAGTTACTAGACCTAGGTGCAGCTTGGTAAGACCTTTGAGGATAGGATTTTGGATGGCCTTTTCCTTTTGTCATGTAAGGTTCAGGCTTCCTGAAGGTTTTATACCTGTCAGAGGGGTTGGGCCTTAATCCATTCAGTTGAGGTTGCCTAATTTGAGTTGGCCTTTTCTGAACAGATTTTGGACAACTCTTCTGATGAGAATTCAGATAGGTTGACCTTCCATTGGTTCTACCTTTCTGAATCTCATTTCTCCTGTAAGCAATGCCTTTAACCTTTTCCTTAGGTATGGGTTTAGGGACATTGTTCACCTGAGTTGGTATAAAAATTCCTTTACCCTTATCCTTGATCAGTGGTTGATTTACTTCCATTTCATTTTTTTGTGCCACTGATCTTACAAAAGTCATCTTATAATTGCTTGATGAGGCAATACTAAGACCAGGTGAGGGTTCAAATGGATTATAGCCTAATCCACCCTTTTGAGCAAATGGTCTTTGAAACCCTTGAATTTCCTCTATTGCCTTAGCAGATTTGTTCAAGGCAGACATTTTCATTTTTAAGCTCCCCTCACTTATTTTTAGAGTATCAAATTCACTTGAGAGATTGTCAAATTTAGCTTGAAGAGTTCTAAAGTCAAAATCCTTTTTCTTTAGAGTCAGAGTTTGTTCATCAATCAGCTTTTGTTGTTCAGAGACTTTGAGAGACATTTCCCCATGTTCTCTCACAATCTGCTGATACAACTCAGTTGATTTAATGTCAACCTCAGATTCAGGAAGATTGGAGATTTTGCTTTTAGACCTCAACTGTTCATTTTCTCTCAATGCCATATTGCATACTTCTTGCATTCTGGTGAAATCTTCTAACAACTTTTCAAAGTCAAGATGGATTTCACTAGATTCATGTGTGTTAATGGAAAGGTTGGAAGATGAGCATACCTCTTCATTTTCAAATGCCATTTGGCAGTCATCATCACTGTCACTGTTGGAGAACAGTCCATCATCAGAAGAGTAGACACTCTCTTCACTTGCTGATTCTCCCGCTACCATGGCCTTCCTGTTGTTCATCCTCTTGTCTCTTTTGTTTTGCCTTTCTTTTCTTTCTTTGGCACTTAGGTCAGGACAATCATACTGAAAGTGACCCTTTTTCTGGCAGTTGTAACACACATCTTCATCATCATTTTTCTTGCTTGAGGACTCCTTCCTCCTTGATGATGATGGTTCACCTTTGCTGTACTTCTTTTTATCAGCATATCTGTCTTCTTTCTTCTCATCAGAGACTTTGTCCTCTGATTTGTTATCAGGAGAGCTGAATCTCCTTTTGGTTCTGTTGTCTTGGTAGAACTTCTTGTATCTACCAAATCTGGAGTTGAGCTTCTCAAATCTCCTTGCCATGAGTGCTAGCTCCTCCTTCATTTCTGATTTTGAAACAGATTGAGAAGATCTTTGAGTATTTTTTCTTCTCTGTTTCAGTGGCTTTGAAAGCAACACCTTTGCTTGAGGAAGATGGCTCATCATGCACCTTCTTTCTGTTGAGATCAAACTCATATGCTTTGAGTTCAGAGAATACTTGCTGCATTGGCATGTTGTCAAGATTGCTGGTATTTTGCATCATGACAGAATATATGTCCCATTTTGATGTGAGACTTCTCAGAATCTTCAAAGCAACTTCTCTTTTGGCATAGAACTTGCCCAAAGAATTCATCTCATTCATGATGTCAGTGAATCTGCCATCAAGATGATCAATAGTTTCATTTGGCTCCATAGTGAATTGCTCATACTTTTGGATAGCCACTTGAAGCTTGTTTTCCTTTATCTTTTGGGTACCTTCACACATAAGTGCTAAGGTATCCCAGATCTCCTTTGATGTGGTGCAGTGATACACTCTTCCCATCACTGCATCTGGAATAGTCAGGTACAAGGTGTTCATGGCAATGTAGTTCAGATTGTGCCTTTTTCTCTCTTCTGCTGTCAGCTCATCCTCATCTTTTGGCAAAAGCTCCCTTGGGTCTGCTTTTTGAGCATCAGTGACCTTGGGATTGAGCTTGGTGAAGGTGAATGGTCCTCTAGTGATGACTTTGAGCATTTCATCATGCTGGCAGGCAAGATGTGCTCTCATCCTGATCTTCCAGAAATCATAATTCTCAATTGAGAACATTGGCAACTTGTGATGAGAAATATGATTGACTTGGTTTGGACCCATGTTGTTGATGGTGTTAACAGCATCTCCTGGAACTGCATTGTTAGCCATTCTTATACAGATAGACAAAGGAAAATATAAATAGATTTTTCAGAAATTTGGATCAGTTCAGTGACCACAGAGATAATGTGAGTTTTTGAAAGTCAATTTGAATGTTCAGCAGCAGTGGTCTTTGAACCCCTGCTCTGATACCACTTGTTGGTCCTTAGTGGAGTATAACACAAGTGTATGGGGGGGGAATGCACTTGTGTATGCAAATTCTTTTTCTTTTTGACAAACTAGTCTTATCAGGCAAGTTGTCTCACAACTAGCCTGAGTGAGAACTTTGATAGATACTTGTCCTACTGATTACTATTGAGTGATCAGTTGGCTAAATATCTAAAAGAGTTGCCAAGTGCGGAATGTGGTTGGCCTTTGACTCAAAGAAATACTCCTAATTGATTTCTGAAAAATACAGTTATCAGGGACTTTGTCCAAAACAGTTTTTCTTGACTTACTGAGTTTTGCTCTTTAAAATATGTTAGAATGTGAGTAAATAAAGAGTACAGTAAGTAGATGTCACACAAGTTTATAGTGGTTCAGAGACTCAAGCTCCTACATCCACTTTC
Organism: Galeopsis tetrahit; assembly: GCA_963675135.1. Classification (NCBI taxonomy): domain Eukaryota; kingdom Viridiplantae; phylum Streptophyta; class Magnoliopsida; order Lamiales; family Lamiaceae; genus Galeopsis; species Galeopsis tetrahit. The sequence goes on along the minus strand of OY776120.1, from coordinate 63,762,575 downwards.
CCTGATTGAACAGGATAATTCCTTCACAATGGAATTAGCTTGTTTTATAGTGCCAATGTGCACTGATCAACAACACTCTCTTAGTGTTTTGATCCCTAGGATAACCTGATTCCTAGTGCTCAATCTCTCTGAGTTAAGACTGTGTTTTCTCAATAACAGTCCTTAACTCCTCACTTCTACAACAAACTCTCTCTTCACTAAATGAGATAAGGGTTTGAGGTTTGGTTCCAACTTATAGAGATATCCTTTACAATAAAAACAGTGTAAAGGCTTAGGATATCTCAATGCTAAGCTTTGGATATTCTACAAAGATTGGCTTAGCTTAATGAAGTGATTCAGGAAACTTGGGATTCTAGAGAACAGCTTGGTTTCCTTTGAAAGCTTGATGATAGTTTGATAGTTTGTAGTTGGATGATTGAATCCCTTGATCACTTCTGTATTTATAGGAAATTTTGAGCAGCTAACCGTTGGAGGCATAGCAATTCAAACTTGTCTATTTGCAGCACCATTGAAACGGCTATGAAGCTTGGCATCCTTTTATCCACTGTGTAAAAGGCCTCTTCAATGGTTGCTTGAATGAATGTGTTGACTTCTGAAAAATGCGGCTGAGAAGACTTGTGTCTGATTCCAAATATGCACATTTCCCAAGGTTGATTTGTGGCAGAAGCTACACTCAACCAACGGTCAGATGGGACAAGCTCCCTGAACATTTCTGCTGCAATTTAGAATATTCCAACATTCATTCAATGCTTCACTCTTTAATGCTTCAAGTCTTCAATGCTTGGTTCAGGCATGATTGGCAATAAATGCTTCATTGATTTTGTCTTCTGTGAGCTTTGGCATTCAATGCTCTTGATCATTTGCACTTTAATTGTTCTGATCATTTGCATTTATGAGCATTGCCTTAGCATGCTTGATCTCTTCAGCTTAGTTGTCCACTTTGATAGCTTGTCTTGTAAGTTCAGCAACTTTGGCCTAGAAACTTAATACATATCAAGCTGCCTAACATTCAGCTTTGGACAACTATCCTGAACTCTAAAATCTCACAACATTTCTGAGATTTTTTACTTAAGCATTCTACTTACTCAAGTGTTCTGAGACAACTTGTCTGAACTTAGACTTGAGCATATCTCAACTAATCTGAACATCATCAATCAGGGGTTTTGGTATCTAAATCAAAATCATTTTATTCCCAACAGCCTGTTTATTTAGACTCGTTCTAGAGTTTCTTTTGAGATAACCAATTTGTTAACTTAGTGAAAGACTCAGATGATGCTGGTTTTGAAAGATATGGCCTTAGTTAAAGATATTTAAAATCACAGTATGCACTATATAATAATATGAACAGGTAATAAAGTAAAGTGCAGTAAGTAAATAACACCGGATTTATAGTGGTTCGGATATACGTTCCTACGTCCACTCTCACGTCCTAACGTGATGTTTAATCCCTTTAATTTACCAAAAATTACAAGGGCTTGTCCTTTATAGTCCCAAAGGTAGGACTTTGAGATCTGAGCAGTCCCGAACTGCTGCGGTCTCCACAAGTGATTGGAAGCACTTGCACTTTACAGGGGTTCAAAAACTTAACCTTATGGTGGGGGTTTTGGGGTTTTTGAATGGATCCAACTAATGGTTCAAGCTTATAAATTGCTTAACCACTATGCCTAAATCAAAGGATTTACAATATGTGTAGGATTCCGGTTCTTTGGTTGGATGGGAAATAACTTAAGAGCTAGAAGGGTGTTCTAATGATTTCTGGGCTCTTTGAGAACTCTCAACAAAATGTTACTTTTTGCTTGCTTGCTTGTTTAGCCTTTGTGAATTCTCTTGTTGTATTTCCGTGTATTGTTATTCCTCATCCTCTTGTATTTATAGGGAGGATTGCTGCAACTAGCCGTTAGAGTTGACTAGCCGTTGGGCAATCTTTCCATGTTTGGTTGATTCCTTGATTCCAGCCGCTTGATTGCTTCAAATCTGGGATCATGTCAATCTTCTAAGTATGGTAAGTCTTCGTTTGAATTGCAAGATGACTTTGGAATCAGTCGAGTCCTTGACGAGCTTCTAGTCTTCTGGTCTTCACTTCTAGTCTTCTGGTTAACTCGTCTGGCCATATGTCTACTGTCTTCTGATATCAGATGAGTATTACTCTTCTGATCTGGAAAATACTTGAGCTAACTTAGGCCATCTTTGACTTGGACTCCATCAGCTAAGTAGGTATACAAGCACCTTACTTATCTGGTCTTCAAGGATCTTCTAGTCTTCATGTCTTCTTGAGGTTGTGCATGTAAGCATATACTGTGCTGATCAGCTGAGATCAATACAGCTGATCACACAAGACTAGTCTAAGTTGTTCTATACAAAGTCAGATGATCTTGTTACATTTATAAACTCTAAGTGTTTTAGCCATCAAAACTATTCTAACATCAATTTGGAGCTTAGGGTGAATTTATATCCCAACAGCTGATGTATCAGAGTCTTATGTAAAAGAAATTGAGGGTGATGAGTGCTTATTTCCTAACCCTTTTGACTTGTCTGATATTGCAGGTGTTACCTTTGATCAAATTGTTGCAGATGATCTCCTTACTTATGCCCATATCCAAGTAGATTCCAGCTCAGCTCAAGCCATACTTGGAGAACAATCAGCAAAGTTGGACTTGCTGGCTCACAAGGTTGAATCTGCACATACTGAAACATCAGGAACTTTGGATGAGCAGGGAAGAACCTTGGTATCAGTTGAGATGAGGCTAACTGGCTCTGAAGATGTGGTCTTGCCTACCATTGAGGCCAGAATAAGTGGAGTTGAATCTGGTTTACAAACCATCTCCACTGAAGTCCAGAAAGCAAAGGAGAGCATGGAGTCAATATCAAAAGAGGTGAAAAGGGATCAGAAGCTGCTGAGAGACAACCACAACAAGAATGTGAAGGCCCTGAAATTGGTTGTTCAGCAAGCAATTGGCAAAAAGAGTGTCATTCAGAAGAAGAGAGCAGAGGAAATGAGGTTGGTTATGGTCAAAGCAGCTTCAGAAAAGTTTACACAGGAAGTGATGGCCAAGATTTCTGAATCAGCAGTAGCCAATCTCACTGACTTCCTGAAAGCAAGCCTTGATGCATCCCTCAAGTCCACTATGGAAGAAGTTGTTGCACAGAAAATGAAGCCTGTTCTTGCTTTCCTAAGCTTGAGCAGTGACAGAATGCAAAACATCCATGATGAAAATGTCTACTTGCTTGAGGAGATGAAATCCCTGAACCTGGCCCAGTCCATGATGGCCACCACCATGAGTGAGCTCAAACCCCAGTGCTTTGATGCTGCCAAAAAGGGGGAAAGGGAAAGAGCAAGGGCAAAAGGGGCCTTGACCATTGGTGGAGCAAGCAAAGGCAAGGACAAGGAGCCTGAAGGCAAGGGAAAAGAGAAAGCAGTCCTGAATGTGGAAGACTTAGATGAAGATGAGCAATTGGCAATTGCTTTGAAGAATTCAGAAGCTTCAGCACATGAAGAAGGAGCCAGATTGCAACAAAGGCCTGGAGGAGAGGTGTCTGGTTTGGACAGAGTTGCTGAAGGAGTCCAAACAAGAGGGAAAATCAAAAAGGCAAAGGGAAACAAAAGGAAGGCTGAAACATTTACAGATTTTCCCAACAGCCTAGAACTCCCTGCTGAGTTCAGAATTGAAGAAGAAGTGCCCACCTCCAAGATAGCCAAAACTGCTGAAAAGGCCAAAACTGCTGAAAAGGCCAAAGATGCTGAAACTGTCAAATCCACTGAGACTAAATCTGCTGAAGGTCCCAAAGCTGCTGAAATCAAAGAAAATGTTGAAGTGTTATTTGAAGAAGGCTTTGGACCTGAACCAAAGATGAAGACACCAGTGTTGGATCCATCCAAGCTGTTTGTAGAAGGATATGGAAAGGATGCAGAAACTCAACAACAGCTGGCTATGATGAGAGCACAAGAAAGAATGGATCAAGTTATGGAAGCTAACAAAGCAAGAGATAAGAGAAGAGCTGACTTTCAGAAGCCTAGAAGGAAGAGGTCTACATATAACAAGCTGAAGCCACAGCTTCTGATCAAGATGGATACCAAATATCCTCACTTGGATAAATGGGTTCCAATTCAGCTGAATGACACTTGGGAAGAGGCAAAGAGTGAGTTTATTTATGACTACTATGTCATAGGCAGATGGAATGAGGAAGACCCCAACTCCACTTTTACACAATTTATGATTGATTATCACAGGGAGCTCTATCAACAATTGCTTGCAGCTACAGACATTGCAAGAATTGAGCTTAATGCCCCTAAGCCAATCATCTACATGCCTCCCAAGAAAGAAGGCTTCATAGACCAATCAAGGATCTTCCAAGAATTCTTTGAAATCCTGAAGCTGAACAGAATGGTGCTTGGGCCCAAGGGAACTAATCAAGAAGCCATGGAACTAAAGAAAATGGTGTGGGCACAGTATGGGATGGTGCCACCTCCTGAAGATAACCTCTGAACTGGCTAAGTCTACTTGACCCTTGTTTGCCATAAGTGCTGAAATGGATGATTACTTGGTCTTGGTTGCTATCTTGTTGATATGGTCATTTTTGTTGAATGTGCTCAAGACTGTTGAAATATGCATTATGCTCTGATGACTATTTATTTGCTCTGATCATATGTCTTTGTTAGCTTTTGTAATTCTCTGATCAATTATCATGTAATTCCCTTGATTCATGCTCTGATAAGTTTGTTTAACTATCATCATGCCTGTAATGATCTATGAATTTATGAATGATAGTTGAACATGTTTATGAATCAAGAAACAGCATCTCATAATCTCAACTTGCCTGATTTTAAACCTATATGCAATCAGAACAGTGATTACACTAACACATTCTTTTTCAGAAAATTTGACCTAAGTCACATCTTCTGAAGATAAATGTAATAAGTATAGTCAAGTCACCTTTGCATAAATTATATAGGTTTTGGCATCATCAAAAAGGGGGAAATTGTTGGGAATAAAATGAGAAATTTTGATTAAGATACCAAAACCCCTTAATACATGCAAAATAAATAAGTCAGATTTGAATGAACATGTTCTAGGAATGTTAGAACATGTAGCTTAAGGCTAGTTGAGAAGCTGGAATGTTAGGCAACTCTTAGAATGATAAATGCACAAGTTAAGGGGGAACACATGCTTAGAAGTCTACAAAGATCAACTCCCCTCAAGGCTCAGAATCAGATTGACCTTAAGTCTGCTGATGGACAACTGTGCTGATCAAAGTAAGTTCAGTAATAGAACAACCTATCTGAAGTTCAATAGAGATGAATGCGTCATCAAAACCTAGTCTGCTGAAGCATACATCCAAGATCAGAAGGTTTGTCTCAGCAAGTCTGTCTCAGCAACATTGTACCAGAACAGTCTGAAGATCTACCCCAACTGTGCTGATAAGGTCAAGACTACATTTCCAAAGCAATGAATGCTCAAAGACAAAACAAGAGATATACATGGAAAAAGGGAAAGAGCCAAGTCATCTGAAGAGCTAAAGCCAACTTTGCTGATAAGCAAACTCTGCTGATTATGATAAGCAGAACTGTCCAAATGATAAGGAATGTTGTCCTTATCATAGGACCAATCATCAGAAGTGATGTCCATGTTTGATCAAGTGAATCTTGAAGTCAGACATTGGGAAGAGTGCTTCAAAGTCAAGACAAAGTGCTCACAACTGTTTATTTCCCAAATTAAGGACATGTCACTTTCAACAAACTATCTTCCAGTTGCAGAGTTCAAGGAAGACATTTATAGACAATTGAGGCTGCCTTTCCAACGGGCAAATCCTCAATTTTGTCTATAAATACAGAAGTGTTGAGACCATTTGAAGGCATCCAACTAATTCAACAAGCATCAACAATTTTGAAGCTAAAAAGCTTACAAGCCTTTTCAAAGCTCTCAAAGAGACTTTCTTAGTCTTCAAACACTTCTTCTAAGCTGAACCTTATTGTATATCCATACAAAGCTTAGAGAGATATCATATCCTTTTACACTGAGCTCATTGTAAAGGATATCTCAAACTAGTTGGAACCAACATCAACCCTTATACCATTCCAATAAAGAGATAGAAGGTTGTTGTAGTAGAATTGGTAGGAATTGACTGTTGAGAGAAGAACAGTTCAATTCTGAGTTGAGAAGAGGGTACTAGGACTCTGATATCCTAGGGATCAAGGCACCAAGAAGTGGTGTGGTTGATCAAGTGCACCTTGGTACTATAAAACAAGTAATTCCAAGAGTGAAGGAATTATCCTGTTAAATCAGGGAAAGTGGATGTAGGAGTTTGAGTCTCTGAACCACTATAAACTTTTGTGTTGATTTACTTTCAAATACTTACATTCATACAACACATCACACAAACTGATCTTTCAAAGACACATACTTAAGACTGTGTGAAAACAAGATTTGGACAAGTTCCCTGAAACTGTAAAATTGTTAAGGTGATTTCAGAACTTAAAAGGAGTTTCAAACCAAAGGGCCAACCACTAATTCCGCACAAATAACTCCCTTAGATGGTTATTCAACTAAGTACTCAATAGTACTTAGTAGTTTGATTATCTTTAAAGAGTTATTCATCTCAGAAGAGTTGTCCAGGACAACCTTGCTGAAGTCTGTTTTGGTTAAGTTTGCAAAAGATTTGCATACAAGTGTATTCCCCCCCCCCCCCCATACACTAGTTATATACTCCTTTCAGGATCAACACAAGTCATTTACAAAATTTTGACAAAAAGAATGAATATTCCAAGTCATTTACAAAAGTTTGACAAAAATAATGACTATTCCAAGTCATTTACAAAAGTTTGACAAAAAGAATGACAATCACCCTATCTATTACGATTTTCCTTATACGCGTCCATCCACCCACTTGTAGCTGATTTTTTGTATAGATCCCACGAACTTGCAACGGGAGGGAATGGGACATTGTCAGACAACACAACCTGTAGCAACCAATAATGACATTATTTGGACATCTATATATTTTTCGTAAATATTAAAAAGTTTGTACAATACCTTCACAAAGTGATTATCATTGACGTGACCAACGCAAATTTTTTTAGGGTTTTCAGGTGGCGAAGTTTGTAGAGGAAGAAATGTCAACGATATCTTATTACCCAAAGTTATCAAGGCCACATTGTAGGCCGATGCCACCAAGTACCCCATATAGGGTAGATGAAACCACAACTTTGACAGTGCAAAATCAGCAAAACAGTTTAGGGCAGTCAATGTCTCGCTGAACATCTTATCCTCTCTAAAGACACCCGTGTATAAGTGGACATGGTGACTCAACTCCGTAATCGTGTCTTGTCGAACTTTTGCCCAGTTGTCCTCCCCAAACCACATTGCCTCAGCTACCGCTCGAAAACCACAATAGCCGTCTGATACAACATTAACACATTCCACCACGAACGATTGAAAACGAACGGGCAATAGAGCTATAAGTCCTGCTTGTGAGGTAGATGAGCGCGTACGCTTGCGAGGAACCACCTATGCACCAAAAACAATATTTCAAAATAAGCAACGTATTAATAAGCAATGAGCCACAAAACATATAGACAAGACAAATACCTTGGCCTCCTGTTTCTTTTTATTCGAAGTAGACACCTTCGCCTCTTGTTTTTTTTTATTGAAGTCTTTGAAGACTCCGCCAACTCAATAACCGGGGTTGAGAAAGGCATTAATTCTATGTACTCAAAGAGGCTAGGATCCCGTTTTATCGAAGAAGCTTTAGGTTTTTTCTTATTTGTTTTGGGTCAACCACGGGTCTTGACTTTTGGCTCCGGTTCAATAAGAGAAGTGGTCTTTGGATTCCGAATGGCTTGCCTCAACATTACCCTCTTCTGCGTCGGCTCCTCCTGCTCCTTATAGGCAATCATCAAACCTTTAATAACCTCTTCATATCGGGTGTCAAGATCTTCAGCCACATCCTCTTTCACATCTTCCTCATTTCTCAAATTTGGCTCCATGTCAAACTTTCTCCAAAACTTATCAATAGCTTCTGAAGGTATCGATTTGCCAAGCCGGTGATATTCGTCGAGTTCGTGAGTGCATGGTAACCCGCATACCTTCCTTAGATAGTGATTGCATATGTCAGGATTGGACTCGCCATGTTCGATACACGTCATTTCTTTGTAAATCTTTTCCAATGCGTAAATTGACACCACTCCTACAAGCTCATGATATATCACAGACTTGAACTTGTGTAAAGAAACATTCACACTCTTCTCAAACGAGGTTTTAATTGCATTGTGGCTCGTTTGATAAAGTGTGTCTGTCTTTGACCAACAGATCTCAAAATTGCCCACGCTATTACCTAGCGACCTCTTCAGTGCTGCATGATGACTCTCAACCCTGAAATTATAGTTATAGTAATTATCATTTTAACTACACAATAAATAGAAAAAGTTCAACAACTAGAAACTACGAATTATCAACGAATAATCAACAATTATATATATAATATTAAAACATACATGTTCGTTGTTGTATTTTTATAATGCATGTATTCATCCGTCCACACGGCTATGAATCTCTCCTTTAAGGGATTTACCCACTGTGTCATGCAGTACGAGTATGCCTCACTTTCCTTGTGAACATTTGCATACTCACTTTGAAAAATCTGAAGAACGGTAGTCAATTCTTGTTCGGATGATGCGTTCATCATATTTTTCCATGAAAAGAAGAATCTTTCCCAATCCTCCTTGGTCTCAAACTTGCCTTTGCATTTGGCCAAAACATTCCTATCTATGTGCCATCTACATAGGAAATGTTTAGCCTCTGGAAATATGGAAGAAACAGTATTCGCGAGGGCTAACTCCCGATCAGTAACAACAACTCTTGGTAAACTCACATCCTCCAATAACTCACGAAGGACACTTAATGCCCACGTATAGTTCTCCTCCTTCTCACAATCGAGAAATACAGAAGCAACCGAGAAGGTCATGCCTGTGGATGTAAATCCTACCATCTCCAAATAGGGCAACTTATATTTGTTAGTCTTGTACGTGTAATCCATTATCAACACACTCGGAAATGCACGGTATAACTGAAGGCCTGTGGGGTGTGCAAAGAATACATCTTGAATAGTATTTGACACTGGACAATATATGTGGCTTTGATAATATTGATTATCAATCAACAATGTCATCAACTATTGTAGTTGACTCTTTCCAGCAAAACCTGCCAATTTATACTTGCTTCGAACATTGTACACGGTGCGGATGGTAGAATAGTTGTTCGGATTTCTCGACTTAAGCAATTTCAACACATCCTTCGGTGGAGCGTTGCACTTGGACATATCAACAACCAACTCTTCTTCTTCGAGCGTTAGCCTACCAACGTACGAGTGGCCCTCGAGGTAGATGGCTACAGGATGATTGTGGGTCCCACATCTCACGTCCAACCTCCACTCCTTTTCTAATATTTTTATGCCCGTTAACAGAAAAGGACATCCACACTTCTTCGACCCCGTTGTCCTTTTTTGGCCCTTTTGATCATCAAAATCAACATCATCATCATCGTTTGGTATCACAGATAATTGGTTTCTTCCCCTTGGCTTATTTTGGCGATAGGTTCCACCACGCTCACATGCCAATAAAACCTGTGCCTTCTTCTTGTCACTGCCATTATCTGAGCGTTTTACAACAATGACAATGTTGTGTTGTAAGGCTACGTCTCGAACCCATTCTTGTAAGGCCTCCCGAGTTTCGAAATAGTTAAAATTGGTGAAGACATTAGTGTAGTCCATCACAAGATCATTATCCGGGGCATCCTCATTAACCGAGGCATCCTTATTGACCGGGGCATCCTCATTAGTTGAAGCACCCTTGCTGGAACTGCCAAGGTTATCTCTGAAGACTTCTTCTCATTCTACAAAGATAGAATAAAATAAATAATATTTAGTATTGTTAAAATAATAAACAATAATAAAGAAAGGTAGCAATAAACATACTTACTTTGTTCTTTCTTTTCAAACCATGAAGACTACGACACCAATCACTTCCACAAATGAAAACTTGAACAGTATCGGAAGCCAATGATGCACGATAAGTATCAATAACTCTTCTCCCCGTACTAAAAGTAGCTTCCGAAGCCACTGTCGATACAGGAATAGCTAGTATATCTCGAGCCATTTTGGACAAAATTCGATACTTCAAATTGTTCGCCTTCCACCATTCTAAAGCATCAAATGGGGCTGAATCTCCTCCACAAACTAAGCAACCTTATTCTAAATATGCATCTAATTCAGACTTCTGTGGTTGAATGGTTTGATTTGATTTCACATACTGAGTAAATTCTGACCAACCCGAATCTGAAGTTTGAATATTTCGAGGGTCAAAGCCTCTTCCATCACGTTCTTGATTTTGAACATCATTACAAAATTGTGTTTCAGCAACATACTCAGCATATAACTCGTACAAAGCTTTCTTAACATTGGAGATATTTTGTTCACCTTCATCATTTGGATACATTTTTTGGAAGGAATAGTCAATAGCCACCATTTTACACCTGGGATCCAAAATGGCACATAAAGCCATCACCAAGTTACACTCACCCCAATACTTATCAAATTTCGCTTTCATAGCCCCAACCATTTCATGAATAAATGCATCTTCATCTTCGTCTTGATAGATTTTATCCAACAGAACTTTGATTCGACATATTTCATTGAGAAACAAATTCGAAGTTGGATACTCACTCCCAGAAATGATATGAGTGACTGAATTGAACACTTTTAAAATGGGAATTAATTTTTCTACCTTCATCCAATCTTCATTGCTTGGACAGTTTTGATAACGTGGCTCTCGCTCCTTATACCTCGGGAACACCTCTTTGAACAAGACTACAGTAGACAACATCTCGTATGTAGAATTCCACCTTGTCTTGCATTCAAGAATAAGCTTCCTATGAGGTAACTGTAATTGTTGCACAATTTCTGAAAACAACATCAACCTTCCTTCATTGTAATTAATGAAAGCCACATTGTCATGTATTTTCCCAACAATATTTTCAATTTTTGATAGTCCATCTTGAACCATAAGGTTCAAAATGTGGGCACAACACCGCACATGAAACAACTTCCCTCCACAAAGTAGCTTCTTGTTTCTTGAATAAGTTTCTCTTAAATATCTGATTGCCGAATCATTATTTGAAGCATTATCCACCGAAAGTGTATACACCTTATTCTCAATCCCCCACTCCTTTTTGCACTTATAAATATTATCAGCTATTTCAACACCACGATGAGGGGGAGGTAGATGAACAAAACTAAGCACCAGTTTTTGCAATTTCCAATTAGAGTCAATAAGGTGTCCTATTAGAACCATGTATTCTAACTTTTTTGGTTGGAAGACCTCCACATATCAGTTGTCAAACTGATTTTATATATGCCTTTCAGGAGAGACTTCAATTTCTTCTTCTCAATTTCATACACTTGCTCACAATCCTTCTTAATTGTGTTTCGTGAAACTTTTTCCCACATGGGCATGCCACGCCTTTGCATCATATTAAAACCTTCTTCCTCCACAATTGTAAAGGGATGTTCATGCATTAGAATCCAATGTGCCATTGACTCTCTCATTTTTGCCATATTAAACTTGCCATACGTTAGTGCAGGTGTTACTACTTGTCGATCATCCTCATTTGCTACTTCACTTGATTGAAAATTAATCATTCTTTGTTGCTTCTGATAAATCATTCGTTTAGCACATTTGGACAAATGTCTTGAGAGATGGGTAGTACTCTTACTTTTCATCATTGAGAGTTTGGAGTTGCAATGAGTACACATTGCTTTTATACCATCCGGACAATCAACTTCTCTAAACTCCAACCAAACTTTAGAAGTCTTTTGTCTTTTTTTCACTTGAAATTGAGACTCGTCTACTGCAGTATCAAGAGTGTCACCCTCAGCTCTAGCAGGAGCATCGCCATTTGAATTTGCAGTGTTACAAGGCGATTGATTATTAGGTGTAGGATTCACCATGCATTGATGAGGAAACATCGGCTGGAGAGATCGACATATCTAAATTAAACAAAAAACTTTAATTAGTTTTTAAGATAAAAAAAAAAAAAAGATTTCTCCAACCAAACCAAATGGGAAAAAAAGAGTAGAAGAAACTATTCAACCAAATAATCTCCAAATAATTCATGTGGCATTATTTCCAACCAAATTAATAATCTCCAATCAAATAGATTATTCAACCAAATAATCTGTATTCTGTAACCTAAAATATTAACATGTATTGGTAATTTGGCATTGATCAAACAAGAAAAATATTATTTACAGCAACACGCAATGAATTAGCAATTAATTAATTAGCATAGTCCCTTTAAAACCCCTCAATTTCAACTAACTATATAAGTCAATTTAAAAAAAAAAAAAAAAGCATCGAAACCGGAATGAAAAAATTTGGGTTGTTTGAAATTCTTGTTATTGAAATAAATGAACAAATATGGCATGAAGAAATTAAGAATAAGGCATGTCTAGAATCTAGCTACAGCGGATTATAAGAAATTCATCAACAAATTTTGAATTAATTACCGGTGGAAAGAGGAACTTGAGGGGAGATCGGAAGAGGAGTTGATAGATGGTGGGCCGGCGACTAGACGACGAGATCAGCCGCCAAAGAGTGCTCCAATTTGGTGGTTGCGGCGCCGCTGCGAAGAGATATTGTGAATCTGATGATATGCGGCGGCGAATTAGATTAGGGTTGGTTAAATTCTTTTTTTTTAATTATTTATTTAAATATAATATAAGTATATATTTAAAAAATAATAATGTCATATTAGTAAATACTCCTAAGAAGCTCGATTAGGTTCGCGAGCCTCTCGAGCCGAGTATTTACAAGCTCGAACTCGAACTCGGTAGCTACTCGAGTAGCTCGAAACTCGACTCGATTAGCTTCGAGTCGATTTCGATCTTTTTTCGAGTCGAGCACGAGTAGCTCGCGAGTAGGCTCGACTCACTTACACCCCTAATCACAAGGCCCCAATGGATCATCCGAATAATAAAAGAAATTCGGATCAAACTCTTCATCATCCGCCAAATTCTGAAAACAAACACAAAATCCATGCTATAATCGAAAGGATGTCAACGAAAATAATATAGTTGTATAATAATTCAAACACTCAACCCTCGTATCATTTGTTAGGATTAACTTATGTGCCAACACTGAACCCTAAACCATGCTATAATCGTAATCGAAAGGACAAATCGAATAAAAATACTATTCGTCGATATCCCCGTATCGACCAAAATACTTTAGGTCGGCAAGTACTAACCGACCACATACTAGGTGGTCGACTTCCTCCCATCGACCAGCACACACATGGTCGACTTCTTCCCATCGACCAGCAAGTACATGGTCGACGTCGTCCAATTGACCAAACCATACACGGTCGATGTCTTCCTATCGACCAAAATATACCAAGTCGATAAACCAGTATCGACATACATGCACTACCAAACTCAAAAATTTTAAACGCGCCAACATCCCAAGAAACCATTTTCTTCCAAATATATATCATAAAATACTCAAAATCAAGCAAGGAACAATATATGATGAATTAAACTAAGAAAATACCCTTGTATATCCCTACATTACGGAAAAAAAATGTCAAAAAGCAAAACATTAAACTTACATATTTGAAGAATCCTTCACGTTTTTCAACCATTTTGTTATCCTTAAAGGACCCCGAATACAAAGGAACGATTTTCACGAGTTAAAATGGTGAAACAAAGAGAGAAAAAAGATGAGAAATGAGAGTGGCCGATTTTTTTTTCGGTAACTTGAATGTGACAAAACGAAAGTGACAATATGGGGTTTAGGATGGAAGGTGAAAGGGCCGAAAATATGGGGGGTGCGTCCAGTAAGTGGGGTGCTTTTAGTATGTACCATTTTACTTTAATGGTATTTTTGGTATTTCACAATATTATTATAATATAAAAACAATAAAGGGGAGTGTTCTCACCGCAACTGGAGGTGTAAATAGTCCCACCCTAACAATATTAGCGCGCATATATAGCCCATGAGCCCAATACCAGCTAAACCAAAACTCAAGTTGGGCCAGCTACACCAAAACTCAAGTTGGGCCAGCTACGTAGACTTAGTAGTTGTATTTTTAAACGAATGTTGATTTAGTTGATAAATATTCGATATGATTAAAAATATGATATTTCTAATATTATGATAAATTTAGAATGAAAATATTATACGTATATTTTGATTATGACAAAAAAAAAAAAAAAATTGTACAGCTAGTACACAATGAATAGTAGATAAAGTGTGTTTCTTATTATTATTTATTTTTTTAATAATTTGGCCCTAGTATGATCTAATTAATCTTATTTTCGTTATCAGCCCAAAAATTCTAGAACGTAGAGTATAAGTGACATTAAAATTCTAAGGCCGCGGCTAAAGGCACCCGAGGATACTATGAGTACACACACGCGATGAGGACACACACAAAACGGATGAGGACACCCACGTGGAAAAGTCCAAAATACCCTCCTTCTTCTTCTTAACCCTAATTTTTCTCTTATTTTGGTACACCCATCAAATTTCTCTCCTCTCTCTCTGTCAATCGCCTCCTCCCACACTTAGGCGGTCGCGGCCCACCGCCTCCTCCCTTCCTCCCACTCTCAGGCGGCCGCGGCCCACTTTCTCACCCCTCTGTTTGAAGCTTCTTTCGCCGCCGCGACCCCTCCGTTTGAAGAGAAGACCAAGCGACGCGGCCGTCGTCGCCCCTCCTCCAAGCGACGCGGCCGCCGTCGCGAACCCTCCCTCGTCTTTCGCACGGGCGCCGTCGCGCCCCCTCCCCTTCCTCCTTCAAACGCCGCCGCCACTGGAGGTGTGCGCGCTCGCCGCCGCTACTGGAGGTGTGTGCAACCCCTCTCCTCCTCCCTCGTCCCCTCCTCCGTGCGAAGCGGCCGTCGTCGCCCCTCCTCCGTGCGAAGCGGCCGCCGTTCACGTCGCCGGCCAGTCGAAGCGGCCCCTAAGAAGACAAGTAGGTCAGTTTTTTATTTCTTGATTTAGGGTTTTTTTTTTTAATTCAGGAATTTTAGGAAAATTTGGGTATTTTAGAAGTTTGGGAATTATTTTCGAACCTATTGAATTTGTTTTGGAAAAAATTTCGAACAATTAATCTGTGTTTGTTTTGGAAAAAAATTCGAACATCTTGTTCGATCTTTTTTTTCGAACAAATTTGAGTTGTTTTGGAATTTTTTTCGAACATATTCAGTTTGTTTTGAAAAAAAATTCAAACATATTGGGTTTGTTTTGGAAAAAATTTCGAACATTTGGTGTTTGTTCTGGGAAAAATTTCAAACATCTTGTTATTTTTTAATATGTTTGTTCTGAAAAAAATTTCGAACATCTTTATTTTTGTTGAAATTTTGGAGTTTTTTTTGTTGAAGAATGGTGTTTGTTTTGGTGGTGGTGGTGGAGATAATTCTTTGAAATAGAATGGGTGGGTATACTCATCTTCGTTTTTTTCATAAATTTTATCCTAGGGGTATATGGAACAATTCACATGTTTTGAAAGATTAAAAAAATGTTTGGTGGGTGTACTCATAGGAAATCCAATTGCGCACCAAATTCTAATTAAACAAAGACCACCTATTTGATATTCTTTATTTTAAAGGTAAATGTTAAACTTTATACAATTTAAGTATAAAGTGGTAGTCAAATCCGGATACAACAAGGTATTATATACATGTATTGCACTATAATTTGTCCAGAATACAACACTAAGATTCTCGTTCCCAATTGTAAAGAGGTTGCCCGAATACACAAGAATGATGAGTCTTTAGCCATTTTCATTTGCATAATATTATATTGTCGAATATTTCCGACGTTGAGTAAGTAGTCTTGTTAAAAACCATGTCATTTTGAAACCTTTCAAATCTTCCAAATTTTGCATTGTCACACCAAATTGAGGACTTTCTTCTCCATATTATTCTTCCCAAAGCCGCGTATGTCTTGAAAATGAAAGGTGCCTACATATAGCCTCTATACAAGCAATTGACTAATGATGCACTGGTGAACAAATGACAAGACTATGTTAACTAGAGGTAGATGTGGTTCTTTAATCTTTACGCATCTATTGAATCTAAATCATAGAGGGAGCCAAGTGAGGCCCAGAGGGGCACTGGGCCCCCAAGATTTTTTATATTTTTTTATTTTATATATTTAGTTTCTATATATTTTTTTAAATTCCCTTTGAAATTTATTAGTAATCAAGGTATATATGTATATAAATTCTTAAATTTGAATGATATAAGATACTCCGTAATTATTAATTTATTAATTACTTAAATTATTTAAATATATTATCTAATTTTTCGCTGTCAACTTATTTTTTATTTATTTATTAATTAGGATATTAATATCATTGTTTCACAATTTTTCTCTAAAACATCGATTCCGTTCCTTTGTAAATAACATATTTTGCAATTTTTTTCATCTAAATTAAAGTGATTCATTTCCTAAAATGACCAACATGTCACTATCTCTCTCTACCTTTATTATTTCGTAATATCATTTTAATACTATTTGGAGTATTTTTTAAATTTTGTATAACAAACAAATGAGTCAATTACAGAGAAATAAATAGAGTATTATTTAGTTTTCAAGAAAAATATTAATCGGCCCCCTACACCTCCGTCACTGATCTAAATTATTGAAGACATAAAAGTCTTATATAGCTCCAACCAATCCAGTCTTGCCTAGCTTCCTAGCATATACTCTCTCTCCCCTTTCATTTAAAACTCTCCAATCTCCATAGTTAAATTGATTGAATTTCTCTAGGTTTAATTATTTTTCATTAGCCATACTTTATTTTCATTTTAATTAAATAGAGCATTCATGAAAACAAAACGATTATTTTTCATTAGTCAATACTTTATTTTCATTTAAAGTAGCATTCAAGAAAACAAATTGATAGCTTCTCCAAATGTTCCGATCAAATCTTGATCCAATAAACCTGTAATAGCCACTGGGATGGAGGGAGCAATATATACAGAGAAGATATAGATGACTAAATGGTAATATATGGGAGAAAATTTGTGTTTTATCTCAAGAAAATAATTCATTTATAAGTTTTCATAGCCAGGGTATTTTGGTAATTTCAGGTGCTTAGAGGGCACATTTAAGTTAATTGATATTCTATTATATTTAAATTTAGGGCCAAACTTCAGAAGAATTGTCGAGAATATTTATAATATATATTTGACAAGTATTATGAAAACAGTACTAACATATAAAAACAAGGGAGGGAGCACTTCAAAATAATAATTTACAAAAACTCATACATTCAATCAAATAACATCTGTAAAAAAGAATTCAATTAACACCATAATGTTTATACTGATTTATATATATACTAAACATAAAATTAATAACAAAAAATGAATATTAAACCACCAACTAACTAGCCTATAAGCATTCTGTCTCAGCAGAACCCAACTGCTGCAAGAATTACGTGACCAAATCAAAATCAATAACCTGTAGGAAACTCGCACGTGCCGAATTCTGCATCAAATTTAATAAATAAATAAATTGTAAGTATACAAAAATATGTAATATTAAAAAATTAAATAAAATTAGTAGCAGTTAAAAAGTTGCAATAACTTACTAGGAGAATGAGTGACGACGTAGGCGGCCCCACCAAAATCGCAGGACCCACTCTTCCGAGAGTTTTTCTGATAATAGCTGTTGAATGCGTAGGAAGCGTGGGCCACCACCGAGCTCGGATTGTAACACGTGGCACCTTCCTGAATCGGACGGCAATCAGCCCCTCCTTCCCCACACGCGTAATCCAACGCCTCCTGCAATTTCTTTTCCCCGGCCTTTTCGTTCGCCACGCACCACGTCTCCGCCGGCGCCTCCACCACCTTCGACTTGCTCTCGTTTAAGAGCGGCGAAGTTTTCAGAGCCTCCACTGTGAGGGGGATGTCATAAACCTTCTTCTGATTCGGGAAGAAAAGCCCGTAATTCTTCTCGGATGTGGCACCGGGCTTTTGGTTTTCGTTAAATAGAGCGAATAAAAACACGTTGAGAGGCTCATCGGGCCGTAGTGGGCTTCCGCCGGTGGTTAGAACTCTCCGGACAAGGTTCCCGTTGTAGGCCGCCGCGTTTTCGGTGGTTGCGCCGACTTCATTCTCGTCGCCCTTTGACGGCCATCCGGTTTCGGAAATGACTAATTTGACGTCGTTGAAACTTAAGGCCGTCATTGCGGCGTAAACGGCGTCGATTTGGGCGTCGAATAAGTTTTTGTAAACGAGGCCGCTGTTCGTGTCCTTGTTACCGGCGTTTTCACGGAACAAAGCGTAGTCTAATGAGATGGTATCGGTGTTTCCGATGTAGGCGAAGAAAGGGTAGGCGTTCACCATTAGGTAAGACCCGGTTTGTTTGAGAAAAGCGAGCATCGGTTTGATGACCGGTTCGATGAGTTCCGGTTTGAAAGAGCCGGAGGAGGAAGGGTAGGATGTTTGGAGAGCGGAGAGTGCGATAGGGGAGGAGATTTTAATTGAGGATGCGACGTCGTATTTGACGAGGGAAGCGTAGACGTTTTTCATGGCGGAAACGAGGAATTTAGTGGTGTTTTGGGGGTCGACAAATACTTCATTGCCGACGGCAATCGCTTCGATTTTGGTGTTTGGGTGGTAAGGGAGGATGTTCGATTGTACCCACGAGTCCGTGAAGGATGTGTTGGCGGCGGCGGCGGAGAGCTGCTCGTTGGGGAGGGCGACGGTCAGGGAAATGCCGGAGCCGGAGAAGGCAGAGAGGACGGCGGAATCGGTGTCGTAGAGTTTTGCCTTGGTGATACCCTGCGCTTTGAGGAGTTGTACCACTTGTGGCGGCGAAGGAAGATTATCGGCGATGCGGCCGTAGTTAATTCCGATGGAGCCGGAATCAGATAAAACGGACTTAATGAAAAGCAATGCACATAGAAAATGAAGGAAATTCATGTTTTTTATTTTTGGTGTTTGGGTTTATTTTGTTAGGGGTTTTGAGAGAGTTATATAGAGGAAAATGTTAGGTTAAGAGGAGTGGGTTCAGTAGGAAAATAAGAGGATTAATTTCTCTGCGACGCAATATGGCTTTTCACATCCTCACAAATTGACACGTGTCTCATAATATTTATTGCTATTTAAAAACACGCATTTCTCCACGATATGAGACAATTCCCTCCAACTTCCAACATATCTCCCCACTACTCTTTTTCAACAGCCCCATTAATTTATTAATATATTTACCATTTCATTAAAAAAAAATCGTGTTTATTTTCAATTATTAAATATATTCGTGTTTTTTAAGATATACAGAAACAACATAATAATAAATATTCTTTTTCACGTCGTTTGCTATTTTTATGAGATTTTAATAGTTAAATTATGAGGCAGGTGTCACTTTATAAGGATGTGGCGTAAAAGTAACACAATTTTATGTCATAGAGAAATTCATCCCAAATTGTAGGGGTGTGGGTGGCCTGATTTACCATTGTCAGCAATTAATTAATTCTTATACAAATAGATCACGTATAGTACATATATTTAAATGAATGTAAAATGTGTTGTTAATTTTTAAATTTATACTCCTATGATTGTAAAAAAATGGTTTTATGAATTAAAAAATATATGCATTGTTTGTCACCATACCACATTTATGTATATTTATATTAGTTCACCTTACTAACTTTTTGTTTGATTCTCCAACGTTTTTTTGAACGTTGAGGATTGATTTTCTTTCCAATTTTTTTTTTAAAAAACGTTTAAATGCTAGCTGTCAACAAATGATTAACTAGCTCATGATCTTACAATAATTACAATACTATTGCTGATGGTGCATTTAATGGTAAAAATTCATGTATAATTTGAGTATGAGTCTATCTATTAGTGTAAGTGAATTGAATTAGAGATGTAGATTATTTAGTGTATCAAACACAAATTACTAAATCGGATTATTATCTAATAAGTCCACTATTAGAACTCATTAATCTAATAGAAACACCAACCTGTATAATTTTCTAATAGGATCAAAATAGAGTTAAAAAACCAAGAATACCCTCTTATAAATAAGAACCTCTCTATTCATCTAATCTGTAATTCATTCACCTCATTCACCCAAAACCAAAATCAAAACCCTAGCTCCCTCTCCACCATCCCCCTCGGTGTCGTCGCCCCTTTTCCCACCGCCGCCGTCTGCAATTCCATCTCCCACGCGGCGTCGCCGATCTGTGTCGTGTGTGGAGGTGTTGCCGCTGATCTGCCATAGCCGGAGAAGTCGAAGCGACGACCAAGGCGAACAGATCTATGCCGTTTGAGGAGTTGTTGCCGCCGCCCAAACCAAGACGAAGCAGCACCTTTGCCGCCGTCGTTGCTTTTGTCGCCGCACTCGCCGAGGAAGACGAAGTGGCCAAAGAAGAAAGCCTCGTGGACACCGCCGTCTGGCCGTCGAAGATGAAGCAGCCGTCGATCTGCAACCCCCTCGACTCCGATGCGCCGATCTGTCGATCGCAAGACATTCTTATTTGTGAGTTCCCTTTAGATTATGATAATGATTTAGAAAATCGATCTCCCTTCCTAAAGGATATGGGTTAATCTCTTCCATAAATATTTTTAAAGATTTTTATTTATCTTTTCCATAAATTTATACATTCTTCTATGAAATAGAAGAAATTAGGGCATAGAAATTTTTCTTCACGGTTCACTAAAATTCAATTATGCAGAAAACACAAAGGTACACAAGTTTTATGTGTTTTCGATCTATTCCAGTTTTTAAGTATTTTAGTTTGGGTGTATATGAGCCTAGTCGAAGCTCGAAATTCGTCTTTATTGCTATACTTGAAATTCGAGTTGACTAGGTCGAGCCTAAAATTTTAATATGTAGTTAAATTTGTTTTACTTACATACATGTTTTTCATTTGGTCATTTCTATTGATGAATCTGTGAATTGGTCTTGCTCTAATTGTTTCAGGTGAATGAACAGATCACTGAAGGCTAAAGAGCAAAAATCGATGTCCAATGTGTTGTAGCATCTACTTCACATATCTGCCTATAGAACAAATCTGTCAGCATTCAAGAGACTCAAAGCCCTGTGGGTGAGATGTGCTAAAGACGGAAAATAAAGGCTAGGAGTGCTACTGATGTCTGGGAAATTACTATGGGTTAATATTTGCTAATTCTCTACTCTGTTTTTCTTTTCAACTAATGTACTGTACTTTTCCTCTTGTGGGTATTTCTTGTGCCCTCGTGATTTAATAAAATTCTTACTCTTGACTGATCCAAAAAAAAAAAAAAAGAGACTCAAAGCCCTGTTTCAGTTCTTGAAATATATTTAAGTGTTTTTTTAGGTTATGCAGAATTTTCATCATATTATTTTAGTAAATGTGATATGCAAAATAATTATTATATTTCAATTTAATTTTAGAAAATGGTTTGAATTATGTCTAATGTGATATGCAAAATTGTTATCATATTTCAATCGAATGCATTATGCATAACGTGATATGCAATATAATCATCATATTTTGAATTATGCATATCGTTATATGCAAAATAATCATCAGATTCTAATTAAATTGAAAGAAATTATTTTGAATTATGCATAAGTGATATGCAAAATAGTATCATATTTGAATCGAATGCATTATGCATATGCATAATTAGATGCATCTATTAAATAAATTTAAAAATCTAATTAATTAAAAAAAATTAAATTATAAAATATCTGTAATTAAAATTTACAATCTAATTAATTAAAAAAATTCAAATTATAAAATATCTGTAATTAATTCGAATTGACGTCTTTTTAGGAATTTTTAAATTATGGAAGCTTTTTTCAAGAATCTCTTAATCTATAATTATGGTAATTAGTTGACTCTGTAATTTGAATTAAAAATTTTGAATTGTGTCAAATTAGGAAAAGGGTAAATTTGTCTAAGATTTTTCATTTTGACTCTATTAGACAAGAATTTATGGTGTAGATTTTATTAGATAAAACTAGTAGTGAAATGGCCTTATTAGTTTATAACCCTTACTAAATTACTGTACATAGCATGTACCATATACATAAAGGTAAAGTCTAGTATGCACTCGAGTGCATGCTGTGCACTCTAGTCCATGTGCAGTTTTTAGTTTACTAACTTACACTTTTTGATAAATGGTGTTGCACTTTTCAATTATTACTAAAAATATTACTCCCTCCGTCCCATACTTGAAGCTACAAACCAAATTGGCACGGGTTTTAATAAATGAGTTGTTTATTAGTATTGTGTAAGATAAAGTGGGGGTAGTAAAGACTTTTCAACTTTATAAATAGTACTCCCTCCGTCCCATACTTGAAGCTACATTTTACCATTTTGGGCGTCCCATACTTGAAGCAACATTACCTAAAATAGTAAAAGCACTTTTAAACACTCTCCTTAAAACATCACAATATTACAACAAATGTCACTACTTTATTACACTAAAAAGTAACTTTATTACTATTTATAAAGTTGAAAAGTCTTTATTACCCCCACTTTATCTTACACAATACTAATAAACAACTCATTTATTAAAACCCGTGCCAATTTGGTTTGTAGCTTCAAGTATGGGACGGAGGGAGTAATAAAGTTACTTTTTAGTGTAATAAAGTAGTGGCATTTGTTGTAATATTGTGATGTTTTAAGGAGAGTGTTTAAAAGTGTTTTTGCTATTTTAGGTAATGTAGCTTCAAGTATGGGACGCCCAAAATGGTAAAATGTAGCTTCAAGTATGGGACGGAGGGAGTATTATACAGTTTAATAATTGAAAAGTGCAACACCGTTTACCAAAAACAACATGGACTAGGGTGCCGAACATGCACTCGAGTCCATAGCAGACCAACCCAAACATAAAAGACCAATTCACATTTAATCAATAGATCAAATCGTATTATGAGATGAATCAGATTTTCTATAATATTGTAGCTAGAGACTCGGCAAGCCTTTGAATAAAAGACAAGTAAATAAACAATAGGAGTTAGATGGCAATTATGAGAACCACGATACTCAATACAAATAAATCCATAATCCCTAGCTCAGACTAGCAAGAAACGGGGCTGTAAACGATTTTGCAAAATTAATTCTATTATTTTCTTCTTCTTTTCCATACGGTACTTTCACCCCAATATATATAGGATTTAATTTCTCCACAAAATAGATAAATATCCTAACATATCTATATTCCTAAAAATAAGGCAACAAAATAAAAGATAATCCATTGGGCCCTCCTTCAATCCGGCTCTCGACTATACATAATTTTGAGCCCACGACCCTAGTTCTCATCATTCCCATCTCCTTCACAAACATCCTTGTCCTCAAGGATGAATTCAAAATTATCGGAGTCCCATTCAAAGACGTTGATTAAGAAAACTTGTTTGATTTTATCTGGTTCAATCGAAGGTGCTTTTCTGCAATATTCTTCACAAAATTTGAAGTTTTTGTGTTGCATGTAAATCAATGCTAAATTTCCCAACAATCTCGAACAACCTTTCTCAACCATGATCCGAACCTTCTTCCCTTGAGATCTTGCGAACTTGGTTCTTTTTTCATAAATTGTTATTTCTTTGCAGTCAATTCCATCTTCATCATCAACCTCAACAAACTCATCGAAAATTGGTGGTACAGCATAACAACAATTTTCATCAAAATATTCATCGAAAATTGGTGGTACATCATAACCACAATTTTCATCGAAATATTCATCGAAAATTGGTGGTCCATCATAACCACAATCTGTTTTGATTTTTCTTTCCTCATCCTCCCTAGGCGTTGGGTTCACCCCTTTGTTTTGATTTTTCTTTCCTCGTCCTCCCTAGGCGTTGGGTTCACCCCTTCGTCGTAGCTTGTACCGAAGACGCGACGTTCTTTAGATGACGAACTTGACTTGGTTCTTGATCCGTTTCTTGATGATTTCTTGCGTACTAATCTAGCTAGCCTTCGTTCCATCTTCTCCATTGTGGAATTAATTTTTTCCACGCGGTTGCCTATCCCATTAAACCGAGCTTCTAGTTGATTGAATCTTGCCTCCAATATTTCGATTCTTTCACGGTGAGTCCTTATCATGACGATCGTGATTCTCAAATACTCTCAATGAAAGCACCAATTTGATGAGAACCATGATACTAAATACGAATAAATCCGTAATCCCTAGCTCAGGCTAGCGCAAACGATTTTGCAAAATTAATTCTATTATTTTCTTCTTCTTTTCCATACGGTACTTTCACCCCGATATATATAGGATTTAATTCCTCCACAAAATAGATAAATATCCTAACATATCTATATTCCTAAAAATAAGGCAACAAAATAAAAGATAATTCATTGGGCCCTCCTTCAATCCGGCTCTCGACTATACATAATTTTGAGCTCACGACCCTCGTTCTCATAGACAATTTTTACACGTCTATTTTTTCTTGCAATATAAAAATTACTACTCGTATTATCTAAACCAACCTTAATTTATAAAACAATTCATTGGCTGTGCCTTCCGTGCATGTTGGATTTTCCGTGTATGATTGATGATTGAAGGATGGAGATAAATTAGTGTAAATAATATTATTTTTTAAAAAAGAAATTGAGTTTCATAAAATTGGACAGAGAGGAATATTAGTTTTCTGAAATAATAGTATTATTTTTTATATATAATACTAATAATAATGTACAATACTGCGTCATTACTATATGTTTTGAATTACCGAAATCATCTATCAAGTAATGTAACGAAAGAACTCTCCAAAAAGTTGAGTGCAAAATATCCATTATTCAATATGACACGATACTATTTCTATTATTTAAAGATAAATAATTATTTGAGTAATGTAATAGTAACATTTTATTTAATAAAGTAAATTTTATCTATTTTAAAATATGTTCTGAATTATAAAATCACAATGAGATTACCTGCTTTAATTTCTGAATTAAAAAAAAATCTGATTCAGAAATAACAACTGAATAATTCAAATTTAAATGGAAATTCGCTCGGGATTCTTAAATTAATCATTATATATAGTACGATGCAACGACGACAATGATAAAAAAGAGTGAAAAAGAGGAGGTAAATTTTTTGGTCAAATCGGGAATGATGAGCTTGGAGAGTAGATTCGAACGTTGGAGATGCCAGATAATTGTTTATTACGAGTAATTGTTATGATAGATTTGGATCATTAATGTACGGAAATGCTGCTGTTGCAACGGGTCTTAGATTGAGGTGAGAGCAGACAATGATTATTTGTCTTTTTGTGGATCCACTCACGCTCCTTTTGCTCTACGTTACACATTCATGTCGGCTGAGTTTTAAAGAACTCGGACTTACTAACTCACGGGAAAATTTTATTTTTAGTCCTATAAGTTTGATACATTCCAAAATAAATTCTTTAAGTTTCAACTTTACAAAATACGTCCTTTACCTTTCAATTTAATCTTTTTTTACATCAATTTTAATCCTTTATCTTTCTAATGAATTAAAGTTGCCTGAATATTCTCTTTCCGGTGGAATGTGCTGACTTCGTACCTACCGCATTTATTTAATAAATGCCATGTCATCTGCCACATAATTATCTCTCATTTATATATACTTAAAAAATATCATGCAACATCATTAATTGACTATCAATCAATAAAAAATAAAATCTCTGCATCTACGTAATTAATTGAATATCTATCAAATTTTCCTGTAAACTCCCAAGTTCAATTAAAAACAAAATTGAAATATGCACCATTGATAAAACAATTCTATAATTAAAAATATTTTTTTTGACAGGATAATTAAAAATAAAATTGACAACAACTAAATTAAAACATAACAATTTAAAATATATGAACCTGTTCATATAAATTGATGCTTACAATATAATAAAGTTGTATTTCAATCTTTTCAAAAACTAACATTATTGATAATTCCTCCATCAACTCGATAATTCCTCCATTAAACAATATTCTCTTCATACTGCTTTCCAGTTTGTGTCGTGAATTGTGGCCTCAAACCTCCATGTACAAACGATGGTGAAGGGGCTCGGTCCAACCATAGAACAATAGGCATTCTCAAAGGTTGAAATTGACTTTCACAGCTAGCTTGATTGAGTAAAGCTTGGCTGAGAGCAGCCTCAAAAGCTTCATTATCTTCCTCCATTATACCCATGGAAGGTTCTGGGTACCCCTCTGAACGGGCATAACAAATTTCACTTAAACTAGTAAAATAAACTTCTAGCAAATATGTAACACTCACATTGGAAGGTCTCCCTCTTTTTTTTTCCTATGGTGGGTGGTTCACTCACCTAAAAAAACCATAACAATTTGTCAAAATATATTCAAAACATAATAATTGCTAACACAAAAAAATGGTAATTAAACTCGAATATTGCTCAAAACTGTATTATTTATACACATTCTTAAAATAAAATTGTTACGGAATTGTATCCACAAAGCAACTCCTTACAAATGATAAATCAAGACAACTAGAAACGCAATGAATTGAAACGTATAAAGAACTCAAAGAAAAACACGGGATTTACACTACAACATAAAAGGGTCTAATATATCACCTAAATATAACACTTTTATGAAAGCTACTTTATGTAACATATTTTGGTAACACTTTTATAATTTTATTGTTTTTGTAACATTTTTGTAACACTTGAGTAATATGTAACACTTAAATGCAACACTTTTAATTAAGTAACATTTTTTTTGTATTAAGTTTTGTAACATAAAATGGTAACACTTTTAATAAATAAAATTTTTAGGTAACTCTTTATTTAATTAACATGTAACATAAAAATTAAATGGCAAAAAGGAAGAAAGAAATTAAAATTTTAGAATACCACATTGCAACATAGTTTAAGAAGCTTTTTTATTTACGTGTTATACAAGTTAAAATTTTCAAATCTCATCTAAACTTATTAATCCCTTCATCTCTCTACATTTTATCTTTCCTATAGTTCTCTAACTTTTCCCTTTCATATCCATCTTTCTACTTTTTATTTTCTTATATATCTTTCTCAATATCAACAACCTATTGCATATATATTACTATATTTTTTAATCAATGTGCAAACAACAAATAGACAACTTTCAGAGTAATAAAGAAGTATTATTTTTTTCTATACAATCTACTTTATACACTTTAAGATAACTCACACATAAACTGACTTGATATAAAGTAAAATTTCTTACTATCAAAATCTCAAAAAAAAATAAAAAAAATACACTTTAACTATTCTTCGAAAAGGGTTTAATAAATATTAAATTAACAACAAATGAAAACCACATGAACTACAAAATCTGAAAATGCAAGCAAATAACTTTTGATTTTGCTGCAACATAACATCTCTAGCAAGCTCAATAAAACCAATATACAGGTATCTAAATTTATATTATGGAGTCATTGACTTATCTACAAAAATAAATTGCTCATTCATAATCAAGACCAAATTCATTTTAGAAAAAATCACAAAAAATGCTAGGGGTGTAATGCTATGATTAACTTTTGATACATAAATGAAACCAAACTGTAGTTTAATTGAAATCTTATTTAATTAAGAGAATCATAACAAATTAATCATCAGACTAATGCATAAATAATATTAGATCAAATCAATTTTTAGCTTTTAAAATCAAATTATAAACATTTGTACCTTAAGCACATGAATAAATCTTTGTTTAACTTCTTTTTTTTCTCACTTCCAAGCTTGATTACCTATTTCATTTTTCAACACTCTATTACTGCACAATCTCATAAATATTAATGCCAAATTCTTAGACATACTTAATGACATGCATCATCATGCTTAGTTACAAAGATTAATAAACGTATTAAAAATGTAAAAAACTTCTGAAGCTTAATAACAAAAGATCTTGCTGATACTATCGATCTAGAAAGTATGCTTATGGTGGTAAGGATTTACCTAGAGGAGTAATGGCACAAAGAGAAACATATAAGCACATGTATGTTGCAGTAATTTTTAATTCTGTAGAACATTTGGTTGATCTCGCAGAAAATCCTGGAAAGCTGATACCAAGCTCAGCAAATGCAGCCTTTCTCACTCATTTCTCTTCCAGTGAGAGTGATTTTGCAAAAAAAAAAAAGATTCATATGATTCACCTATTGAACCAAACAGTCCTGTGTGGATTTTCAGATCAGAGAGAAGTCGATGGATTACCTTATAGTGAACAAAATGTGGCTAATACATTTTGGTAGTGTAGCATAGCTGAACAAAGGACAGCAAGTTCAAGTCCTGAGCATCCTTTCTTTCGTGGACATGGGAGATATTTGCTTGGAGGTCACAGACATTCCTTCCGAGAGGATGGCAATGATATTAATGCATCAAGGTCCGTAGGTGCATCTCCAGTCGAAGCCCATAGGAGAAGAAGGTGTTGTATCAACATAGTTCCTGAGATTGGTGATGATATCGTAAGGGCTGTTAGAGATATGAACGAAGCTCTCAAGAGAAAACGTCTTGCTGAGGAACAACCAAATTCAACACTTAGCTGTTCAGCAAGGCTTCTAAGGAAGTGTGTCAAGGTTCAGTCCAGATGTCTCTGCTGTAACATGGTCAAAAAAAATATATATATAACAAAAGATAGGTTGCTAATTAGTTTAAACATAAATAGAACCCCTAGTCAAATTTAATATCTTTGACTCACTTCACCTTATTCGCATTAATTTTCAATATACAAAAAAGTGAAAATAGAACACATATGTACTTCTCATATTTCCCTTGAGCAAAACACTACTCCAAGTCTTCAACTGTTAAAAGAAATGACTATATCAGATAAACAAAATTAACTCAAGTGAGCATTAACTCAGATGAACAAAGAAACACATAATATACTAAAGAGTTAAATATCTAGTGCACACTGATATTAAGACTTACAACATGCAGATATAACCAAACTTATTCTTTTCAATGATTAATAAACTTCATAAAAATAAATAAGATATCTAATAGAAGTACAAACTAAAAAACTGCAATATCAAATGAAATATATTTGCATACAAGTGCAACACTTTCCTTGCTACACAAAGTTGCTTATACAACTTCTCTCTAATGTCCCTGCTTATTGGATCAATTTATTTACAAATATGGCTTTTATAGATAGAGTCATGATGAGTAGACAATGCAACACCAGAATGCAAGATGTCTCCAAAATCAATAATTATAATAGCATATAGTAATTAACATACCAAGATGTTACTAGATTGTTTCTTTTTATCATGTATCCACATTACCTTGATGGGGGTTCTCCAACCACCTTTCAATTACGAAAATAAATCAAATGTGCCAAATATATTCAGAAACAAACTATTCTCCAGAGAGTTCAAAGAGGCATGGTCTACAGATAAAGAAAAAATTATTAAGCTCATGGACAATTTCACACAAAACAAATATTTTTTACAACCGAATAGCCCAAACCCCAGCCAAGTGCTCGCGCCCTTCCATTGGAGCATTTCATCAAGCAGGTTATCTACATGTTTTGGCATCATTTATCCTGCAAACTCTGCCAAGATGAAATCATCCAAAATCAAATCATCATTAACAGTGATAAAGTACCACACATCTATGTTGACCAAAATGCACATAATATCGAAGGCTTTGATAAATTATTAGAACATATAGTTTACCTTCAAGAAACACACAAATCAGAATAGAGATTGATGAGTTTCTTCCAACTGCTTTGAATCTGGACATTGATCTCTCTAATATCAAAGCGTGAGTAACATTTCATTAAAATTTCAACGATGAGTAGCATTCCATTCAAATTTCAACGATTCACTGAAGTTGATCTTGTTAGGAAATTACTTGTAAAGATAGAAGCACCAAAAGAAACATCTTCAATTCTAGACATATAGATTCTTCAATGAGAACTCGACGCCGGTAAAGAGAGGGAAAAACAAAAATTGGTGTGAGTGCTGAAGCAGAATGCTAAGACCAAAAAAAAGGAGAGGGAAAAACAGAAAATTCCGTGAGAAAGTGGTCAAAAAATTAGCGGCAGTGTTATACTTTTTGGTGAAAAAAAATTGCCGGGAAGTTTAATACTTTTTGGTGGATTTCCCGCTATTTATTTAAATATGGTATTTCCATCTAAATAAATTGAATTTGGTATTGACAATTAAATAAAGTGTTAATAAATAATTCTACTAAATGATGGTGTTTATCAATTTTCGTTAAAAATAAGTAAGTTAAAAAAAATTAAGTTTCATATGTATTTGGTGCACGAATTTTAAATTTGCAACCTCGTCATATTTTTGGCTCACACTCGTTTTTTGTCTCCAAACTTCTTTTAAGTAACTTTATTAAAATTAAGTCATTTTTATGTAGTGGGGATGTATATATCTTGTAAGATTATTTTTTAAAAAATTTAAAATACTCCGTATTTTCATGATAAACAATTGTTCGAGTATATTATTCAGTTAACACCGCGAAAAATAATCGTAGCATGAACTCGAGAAGAATTGTTGATTATGGCTCCTTAGCTCGTCCTACGTGTCCAAATCACTCGTAGTTGACTAGTCAACATTGACACATGCTAGCTTGTCAGCTTGACCCAACTAATATATTTATTTTATAAGCGGTATCAACTTTCTAATAAAACACACTAGATTCATCTTGACGGACTATTTATCAAGTCGTCACTTGAGTATTCGATACTCGAGCATACAATTGTCAAACCGAGTCAACTCAATTTATGCCATCTCTACTCGTAATGCTCCAAATCATTGACAACTCATGGTGGATCTGTCATCACTTGCTAGTCACTTTACAGTCAGCAGTCAACAGTCAGCATCAATAACTAGTCACATTTCTAGCTTTTACTTGTCTAAACTAGTCTCTATCTGAGCGCCACTTTTGCCATCGTTCAACATTTCATGTTTTATCTTAATAACTTTTGTTGATTGTGTCGGGCTATGTTAGTCACTTCCAAAGTGTCCGTCAACTCATGTTAGTAACTCTGTTGCAAGAGGTTTAACACTTTCACCTCTCTCCTATACATGTAAAAAGATATATATACCCAAAATAAATAAACAATAACTATTTATATTCATAAGTTATTTATTCACGAAGGTTTTATTATACATACTACATAGGGGTGTATATAAGTTGAGTAGTGCTGAGCTCGAAATTCGACCCGATTGCTATACTCAAAGCTCAAAATTCGACTCAACTCGATCGAGTCTAAATTTTTAAAGCTCGAGCTCGACTCGATAAGAAACTCGATAAACTCGAGCTCGGCTCAACTCGATTACCGATAGAATTTTTAAAATTAATTGTAAAACTTTTTTTTTTCTAATATAATTAATGGCAAAATAAACTCGAGCTCGACTCGACGGAATTACATGTATATTTATGAATTATACTCCATATTAATGTCAAAACAGTAAATATTGTCCAAGCTCGATTAGAATCGCGAGCCTTTTGAGCCGAGTGTTTATGAGTTTGAACTCGGTAGCTACTCGAGTATCTCAAAACTCGACTAAACTCAATTGACTTCGAATCGATTTTAATATTTTTTCGAATCGAGCACTAGTAACTCACAAATTGGCTCAACTCACCTAAACCTTAATCTCGACACAATTAAACCTTCCTGTACCAATTAAAAATATGTATTAATCCCTTTTTTTTTATATAACATTCTGAAATCTATTTTTAAAAATATTATATATAAAATTGAGTCCCTTCATTTTTAGTGAAATATGGCTCTATTTTTCCCTCCATAAATGAAGACAAAATGAAAATTGGCTCCACCTTTTCAGTTTTCCCCCACTATGGAGTGAAAACCCTTTAACTTATCCTAGTTTCCCCGAGAGTTGAAACAAAATGAAATAGAAACCCTCTAAAAAATTTCCCAATTTCCATTGAGAGAAAACCCTTTCGCGATTGATCGTGCTTGAGAAGAAGAACAAGACAGATCGCCCCTGATAGTTATTAGAAAAAATCCTTCTGATTTCTTACTAATTTCGGTTCGTCATCGCGCGGTTAAAGGTATAATACTCCAGTCCCCCGTTCTTATTTTTCATGTTGATGGCCTGATATGAAGCAAAACTAGAAAATAAGATTTCAAGTGATCCCGTGTGAAATGATACAAGTTTCTTAACTTTCTTTGGCCTGCATTTTCTGATTTCTAATTTCGCCATTGGTGCTTGAATTATGTGCATATGTTAATTGAATTGTGGTTTTAATGTTCTCTTATTTTTCATTTAGACAGGGGTTTTGTCTTATTTTGTTTATGCATATTGGTCTTGTGTTATTTTTCATTTCGATAGTGTTTTAACTGAATTTTAAGTTGAAATTTAATGGTCAATTAATTGAATTTTTTTTCATGAGAAGTTACAATGTATAGCTTATGTTATCTTGGCTTCTGCTTTCTGGTGACTTCACTTCTTTGTTAAATGAGTTATATTACTCAGTAAACCCCAATTCTATCGGTGATCCGTGAATTTTATGTATCAGTATATCCCACAACTCATTTTCTCGTCCTAGTTTGAGCATTAATTTTGTTTATATCTGTAGAAAGATACTTCCAAGTAATTTTGTGATTTTTCCTTTATTTAAGCAGTTGATGAGGGTTGGTGCAGCTTAACTTGATTCGTTTTTCTCATAAATCAATTTGATTTCTGGATTAACTAATACTTGAAATATGGATGCTATGTTCTTGGTTGTAATATTTATTTGTTCCGCTTTGTTGCAGGTTTTCTTTGGTAGTTGATGAGTTTATGAGGTTTAACATGCTTCAACTTCTGAAAAAACCAAGGTCCCTTTCTCAAGGAAAGAAGATTACTGATATACTGAACTGGGCCAACAAAAAAGTAAAGAGTTCTGGCAGAAAATCTCACATGTAGAGTTTCAAGGTTGAAGATAACCTTCCATTTGTCACAAGTGTCTATATATATATATATATATATATATATATATATATGTATTATATACCTTGTTTATGTGATGCTATTGGCTTATTGCACTTTTTTTAGATGGTAATTATAGATTTCTAAATTTATATTGCAGGATAAGAGCCTTACATGTGGATTGTTCTATTTTCTTGTTGCCTGATGATATCATAGAGGTACAAATTTCTATTCTCTAAATATATCTGCTCAGCTTCTCTCAGAACCTTTTTCACTTAGATTCTGAAAGAAATAAACAGCTGCATGGGAAAGTAAATATATTGCAATATAACTCTCAATCTTCAATATAATGTCAAAGACAACTTTCTCTCAGTAACCAATTGCATGGCTCTATTCCAGAAACCTTTGGCAACAACTTTACAATGTGTCTTTTTTATGTGCTACTATAGTAGAACCATAGAAGAGGAAGTTATGATCTTACGTTTGAAAGTTCTTAGTTTCTGCTGGTGAGTAACATGTTCTATTCATGGCTACTGCTTTGAATAGTCCTAGCTTGTCACCCCCATTATTTTTCTTTCTAAATTTATCCTGCCTAGTGCCTAGGCCCATTTGCCGAACAAGACCACTCGCGCCTGATCGTGATTAGAAAATATCCTTCTGATTTCTTACTAATTTTCGATTCATCCATCGTGCGATTAAGGTATAATACTCCAGTCCCCAGTTCTTATTTTTGATGTTGATGGCCTGATATGAAGCAAAAATAGAGAATAAGATTCCAAGTGAACCTGCTGTGAAATGATACAAGTTTTTCTGACCTGCTTTTCTAATTTCTAATTTCCCCATTGGTACTTGAATTTTGTGCATATTTTAATTGAATTGTGGTTTTAATATTCTCCTATTTTTCATTTTCATATGGGTTTTGTCTTATTTTATTTATGCTTATGGGTCTTGTGTAATTTTTCATTTTGATGGTGTTTTAAGTGAATTTTAAGTTGAAATTTAATGGCATCATAATACGAGTGCATGTTGGACTTGTTCTTCTTTCTATCTAAAGCAACATTGTATACTGAAAACCGTAAAAGGAAATCACAGAGAAATTATAAGACATCTAATGAATTCTTTTATTCAGAAACTTATCTTAATGCTTTATGATGACACAATTAGTACCTTAATTTTTATGTTAATTGATCATTTCTTTATGGTGGTGTCTCTGTCTTGCCCAATCTGCACTGACTGAAAAAGGTTGAGAAATTTGATAATTTAATTCTTGCATGAAAACTATTTATCTGTAGAAAGACACTTCCAAGTAATTGAATGTTTTTTCCTTCATTTTTGCAGTTGATGAGGTGTTGGCTTTGTTTTCTTTTTCTCATAAATTAATTTGATTTCTGGATTATTGAAACTTGAATATGCATGCTATGTTCTTGGTTGTAATATTATTTGTTCTGATTTGTTGCAGCTTTTCTTTGGCAGTTGATGAGGTTTAACAAGCTTCAACTTCCGAAAAAATTGAGGTCTCGTTCTCAAGGAAAGGAGATTACTGATATACTGAACTGGGCCAATAAAAAAGTGAAGAGTTTACACATGGAGAGTTTCAAGGTTGAAGAGTCTTTGTTTATGGGAGGCTATTTTACTTTTTTGAGATGGTAATTATAGATTTCTCAATTTGTATTGTAGGATAACAGCCTTTCGCATGGATTGTTCTTTCTTGAGCTTCTCAGTGTTGTTGAGCCACGAGTTAATTGGAACCTTGTGACCAAGGTTGAAAGTGGTAATTTGTCCATTTTACTTTCATGGAAACTAATTTTGATATTTTTTTTATGCTACTTTCTTCTTCTATGTACGTAATATCCAAGTTACCAAAGCTCCTGTAATTGATTTTTTTAAAAGATTTTTTTGCAACAAAAATTTGAAACTTACGGCTATATATTGAATATATAATATCTGAACTTGTAGCTCTGAAATTATTTTCATAATGAACAAGTAAATATTGTCGTAGGATCTAATACTGAAGGGTTGCTAGTATCTGATGAAGTTACTCATGTGTGCTGAACAACTTTGTTCTGCAAAAAAAAAAAAAAGAACTGAATGTTTCAAGGCTCCGTCGTCATATAGTATGGTCTATTCAATTTTTTATCATTTTATATATGTTCTTGATTATTCCATGTCCTGGATTTCTGATTTCATTGTGTTATCTTTTATGTTTTCCTTTGGCCTTAGAAATCATATAAATATCCAATTCTTCATTTATTATAATTTTAACAGTATTTGTTATGCAGCTATATCCAAATGTGCTCCTGTATGACAACAACTCATTCATCAACGATGATTGATACACTTACTCTTCTGTTACACTAATTGAACTGTAAGTCTTGAACTCGTAGATATCAAATATTACCGATTTCATTCATTTTTAATAATCTAACACAGTTTCAATGCAGTTGATTATAAGTTAGGAAATCTATCTTCAAGTAGTAACTTACTCAAGTTGATGTATATTATAAAAACTTACTCTAAAGTAATATTGTTTGTTGATTGCTCACATTATTGCATTGCTTCAAATCTAACTTCTTTGAACTAGATCAAATCTTTAATTACTAGAGTTTTCATTTGTATTAAATATTCTGGCGTACATAAAAGCCTCATAGTGTATATATCAAGGGCGTGTAATTCTCAACATAGTTCTTTTGAGTTAACCAGTATTATGTTTTAATCACAAAGCTCTGATTGTTTCCAGATACGGGTTTCGTGTCATAGTGAGTGTATTGTACTTCAACATTCTTGATAAGTTTTAAAAAGCTCTGAGAAAGGATCTAAAACAGATCAGTTTCCTGCTGTAAAAAGACAATTTCTGTTGTCTAAAACAGTTTTTTGCTGTTAAAAATATCAGTTTTCTGCTGTCATAAAACTGCTGTCTAAAATAGTTTTCTGCTGTCATTCCAAACGGAGATCCCTCAATTGGCTGTCGTCTTTTGGGTGTTCTATATTAGTTGTGATTGATGTTAAATGGGTATATTCCTATTTTTCTTGTTTCTTTCTATATATTTGTTATTCTTCTATCAATTTTTGTGGTTTACTTTGTGAATTTTTTATCACCCCATGTTTATCTTTTTCTTTGAACGGTGATTTAGAGACAACATGGGTACTTTGTGAATGTTTTATCCCAATGATCTTTATTGGTCAAATTCCAATTGTTTTGCTAAAAATCTTGCTCGATATCTTCATATCATATCTAAGGTTAGTTTGAAGGGCATGTGCTTCTTAAAGAATCATTAAGTTGTTAACTCAGGAGTATCATGAAACTAGGCAAGATTTTTGTGGATTAATACTTATCGAACCTTGACAAAGTGAATTATAATAGTTACTTTTGTGCTAATGCTGACAGATTCACTGGCAAGATGACCCTATTATCTCGAGTCTTGTAAGTAAAGGAGAAGCACTTGTTGTATAATGTTTAGTGAAATATTATAGAGATGAGATAAATGTAATTGTTTCACGGGTAAGTATTCAAACTCTTTAAATTTCACTATAACTTATGTTATTGTGTTGTTGATGCAACATTTGCTCCCACTAACTAATATTCAAACTCTTTTTTAGATGAAGCAAGCCATGAGGTGATCAGGAAAAAAAAAGGTGTGGAAATGAAAAACAAAGTGCATGATCTTCTAAACTTCAGCGAACCATGTGATCGAGAGAGAGGATGGGAAAATAAAAAAAGAAGTGCAAGATCTTGTAGAATAGTTATTAAATCAGTTTGTTCAACAACCTATGTGTTTTATAGATTTCTCGGTCTTGTGTTCATGTAAGTGTATGAAATCTTAAGTATTAATCTACTTACATGATTATAAATTTTATAGATTTATTAATATACTTGATTTTTTTGTCAATGAGATTAAGTAGAGCATGATTTTATTTTGTTGTATAATTATTTAAGCACGGTAACATAATTATTTTTATATTATTTAAAAATGTAGCATTATAAAAATTAAAAGTGTTGTATATTTATTTAAAATATGTTACCTTACAAAATTAAACGTGATAAGTAGTGACACATTAGATAATTAAAAGTGTTATAATTATTGAAATAAATGTTGTCTTACATTTCAAAAGCGTTATTAAAATAGTGATACATTTAATAAAAAAGTGATACCTTTAAAGTCAAATGTAACATTTTTAAATTGTTAGCAACAAAGTGTTACACTTATTAACAAATATTAACGGTGTTACAGTAGGCTATTAAGGTGTTACATTAGACTTTAGGTTGCACGGGCAGATGCGACGCTCCTAAAAGTGTTACCTATTTTCTATGGTAACATTTTATAGTTATTCGATAACATTTTTTAGGTGTTGCCATATGCAACTTATGTTGTAGTGTTACGTGGTTCGATCAAATGATCTACGTCCACGGAGGATAGAAGACTCTCTTCACTAATCTCAAATGAAAGTTACAGATTACAAGTATTCACTAAGCTTGATCTCTCAAAACTCTCATATTCAGTAACCCACAATCTATGCACTAGATGGTGTATTTATAGATGTACAATGCAAGTTGTAACTGCCTCCAACAAACTAACTAACTAACAGAAATCAACTAACTCTGAAACTAGAATAACAGCACAGTAGAACTCAGCGCAGTAAAACTCAGCACAGTTGTCTCAGCAGACTAAGAACACTATATCAGCACAGTACTCTTTAGCAGACTAAGAGCAGTACTGTTCTGACCCGACCAGCAGAGTTGATACCTAAGATCACTAAACCTTATCAGCAGAGTACTCATTACTCTACTTGTACTGAAATAACCAAATATCAGAACACTAGTTACTGTGCTTATACTAAGCACAGTTCTGAAAATCAGCACACTACCACTTCTGATAGTAAGAACAGTTCTCCAATATTGCATTAATCTCAACAATTCTCCACCTTAATGCAAGATTGCCTTCTTCCCAGCCCTCCCCAAGGCTGTTTGTTCATTCTCTTCTTAATGAACATCCCAGGTACTAAGGTTTACCAACTCCATGCAATGGTTGAACTTATTGCTTGGTAATGCCTTAGTTAACATATCAGCTGCATTCTCTTCTGAAGCTACCTTCTGAACTTCAACAATGCTCTTCTCCAAGATGTCTCTAACAAAATGCAGCTTCACATCAATGTGCTTTGACCTCTCATGAAACACTTGATGTTTTGCTAGATGGATAGTGCTCTGATTATCACACAGCACAGGAACACTCTTCTGGAATATGCCAAAATCTCTCAGAATGCCCTTCAACCATATTGCTTCCTTCACAGCTTCTGTCAAGGCTATGTACTCAGCTTCTGTTGTGGATAAGGTCACCATAGATTGTAAAGCTGCTCTCCATGTTATAGCAGTGCCATACAATGTAAACACATAACTAGATAAAGACTTCCTTGTATCTATGTTTCCAGCAAAATCAGAATCCACAAATCCAATTAAAGGACTCTTGGTATCAGCACACTTCTCGAACAATAATCCTAAGTCTTCTGATCCATTCAGATATCTTAGAATCCACTTCAAAGCTTCCCAATGAAACTTTCCTGGATTTCCCATAAACCTACTCACCATACTAACAGCATAGGCAAGATCTGGTCTGCTACAGACCATAGCATACATGAGACTTCCTACTCCATTTGCATAAGGAACAGTAAGCATCTGCTTCTTCTCTTCATCTGTTTGAGGAGATTGCTTGACTGACAACTTGAATTGCTGACCAAATGAAGTACTAACTGGTCTGGACTGGTGCATAAGAAACCTTCTCAAGACCTTCTGAATATAACTCTTCTGGGATAGGAACAGCTTGTCTGCTTTCCTATTTCTGAAAATATCCATTCCTAATATTCTCTTGGCTTCACCCAAATCCTTCATCTCGAACTTGCTACTCAGCTGCTGCTTCAGCTGGGTAATCTTTCTCATACTCTTGCTAGCTATTAACATATCATCTACATAGATCAGTAGATAGGTGCTCTCTAGATAATCTTGTTTACCAATATATACACATCCATCATATTTGCTTCTTAAGAAACCAATAGAAAGCATGAATGTATCAAACTTTCTATACCATTGTCTAGGACTCTGCTTGAGCCCATACAATGATTTCTTAAGCAAGCATACCTTACTTTCTGTTTCAGGCATGATAAACCCTTCTGGTTGATGCATATATATTGTTTCAGCTAGTTCTCCATGTAAAAATGCAGTTTTAACATCTAGCTGATGTAACTCAAGATCATCTTGAGCAACCTTAGACAAAAGTAATCTTATTGAACAGTGTTTAACAACAGGAGAGAATACCTCATTGAAGTCTATGCCTTCTCTTTGTGTGAATCCTCTTGCCACCAACCTAGCCTTGAATCTGATCTGCTCTCTAGCACCACCAAATCCAACTTCAAGCTTCTTCTTGAACAGCCACCTGCAGCTCACTAACTTCTGGTTTTTAGGCTTCTCAACAAGGATCCAGGTCTGGTTTTTCTCCAAAGATTGCAACTCTTCTGACATGGCTGCTGCCCACTGCTCTCTTTCAGGACTGGTGATTGCTTCCCTATAGTTTCTTGGCTCATAATGCTCCACCTCTTCTGCTGTGATCAGAGCATATGACACAAGATCAGCCTGGCCAAACCTAGATGGGGGGGTGAATCTGCCTTCTGAGCCTATCTCTTGCAAGACTATAATTTCTCAAATCAGCAGGGTTGTCCTCCATGGTATCATCTTCTGAATTATCTTCTGGTACCTGTTCTGGAACAACCTCATCTGGTGTGTTATTTCCCAGATCAGTAGGGTTGACTACCTCCTCTGGTGCCAACTGATCTGATGTGGGAAACTCCACCTCAGCTGAGAAACTCTCTTCTGACTCATTTACAATTCTTCCATCTAGGTCATGGGAATTTCCATTATGAGGATATCCCATTACCTTTTCATTAAAATCAACATCTCTGCTGATTATTAGTTTCTTATGACCTGGTTCAAGGCACCACAATCTATAGCCCTTGACACCTATTGGATAGCCAATGAATATACATTTCAGAGCCCTAGGCTCAAGCTTATCCTGTCTAATATGGGCATAAGCTTGACATCCAAACACTTTAAGTTTTGAATAATCACACAGCTTGCCATACCAGATCTCATCTGGGGTTTTACCTTCTAAAGCAAATGATGGGGTTTTATTTATCAAATAACATGCAGTACATACAGCTTCTCCCCAAAAGCTTTTAGGTAATTTAACATCAGCTAACATGCATCTGACCCGTTCTAGAATAGTTCTATTCATTCTCTCTGCTAATCCATTTTGCTGTGGATTAAGAGGGACAGTTCTATATCTAGTAATGCCCTTCTCTTTACAAAATTCATAGAATTCAGCTGATAGATACTCAAGGCCATTATCTGTCCTTAAATGTTTTAAGGACTTTCCTTTCTTGTTCTCTATCTCAAGTAGCCATTCTTTGAATTTTGTAAAGGCCTCACTTTTCTGTTTGAGAATGAACACCCAAACTTTT
Source organism: Galeopsis tetrahit (assembly GCA_963675135.1). NCBI lineage: Eukaryota > Viridiplantae > Streptophyta > Magnoliopsida > Lamiales > Lamiaceae > Galeopsis > Galeopsis tetrahit. Next base: position 63,722,192 of record OY776120.1, on the reverse strand, counting down.
CTAGAATAGTCATCTATAATTGACATGAAGTACTTACCTCCACCAATGGTTTCTGTTCTTGATGGCCCCCAGACATCTGAATGAACATAATCCAGCAGCTCCTTTGTAGTGTGCTTACCCTTCTGGAATGACTTCTTCTTGGCCTTTCCAAGAATGCACTGCTCACAGAACTCCAGGCTTTTGAATGTCTTTTGGTGGAAAACCCCCTTCTTGGATAACTCCATCAAGCCTTTCTCTCCTACATGTGCCAGCCTCTTATGCCAAAGCATAGCATCTTCAGAACTCATGGTAACATCAGCAGCACCTGTGATTGTCTCACCAATTAAAGAATATAACCCATTAGACTTCTTCCCTTGCATCACTATTCTATCAGCTTTGGTGACAAACAAACATCCTTTTTCAGTCTTGAATTCATAACCCAAAGCATTTAGTGTGCCAAGAGATATAAGGTTTCTCTTCAAATCTGGAACAAATCTGACATTGGTCAGGATCACATGTTTATCATTAAACATCTTCACCCTCACAGTGCCAATCCCTCTCACATTGCAGCTTTCATCATTACCCAACAGAACTGATCCACCATTCATCATTTCCAGGTTTTGAAAACAAGATTTGGTAGGACACATGTGAAATGAACATCCAGAATCCAGCACCCATTCATTAACAAGCTTGCTATCTGTTATGCTCATAACCTCAGCACTATCATATCCTTCTCCTTCTGCTACATCAGCCTTGGCAGGATCAGTAGTCTTCTTATGCTCAGGACAATCTTTTATGAAATGTCCTTCCTTATGGCATTTGTAGCAAGCTCTGTCCTTGGCTACAAATCAATTCTTCTTCTGAGCTGGCTTGGCATGAAACTTCTTGCCTTGCCCTTTCTTCTTGTCATTCTTAAGTTTGATGTTAAGACCCTCAGCTTGGTTCTTGGTCTTCTTGGTTGAGTTTGCTACATGTAAACTCTTAGTTTTCAGAATGGACAAGACTTCTTTGAATTTTGCCTTACCCTCCTTGGTAATCAGCAAAGCATCCTTGAAGCTATCATATGAAGGTGGTAAGGACTCCAAAAGTAGAAAAGACTTCTTGTGATCATCTAAAGTAACTCCAACATTTTCAAGATCATCAACAGCTTGCATGAACTCTATTAACTGCTCATCAAGGGTCTTATCATCTGTCATCTTGAAATTGTTGAGCTTCCTCTCCATAAACATCTGGTTTGACAAAGATTGTGTCAAATACAGATCATCAAGGGTCTCAAATACAGCAGCAACATCCTTCTCCTTCATAACTTCCCTGAACACATTGTCTCCCAAACTCAGGACAACAATGTTGTAAGCTTTTTCCATAAGCTCTTCTTTCTTGGCCTGGTCTGCATCGGATGCAGCAGGGTCAAGGGGAGTAAGGGCCTCTTTCAGCCCATGGTGTGACAACAGAGCCTTCATCTTGGTTTTCCATAAGCCAAAATCTGTCTTACCATTGAATTTCTCTATCTCCAACTTCACAGAGCCCATTTCTTGATTCTTGACTTTATCTTCGGTTCCCACAGACGGCGCCAATTGTTACGGAATTGTATCCACAAAGCAACTCCTTACAAATGATAAATCAAGACAACTAGAAACGCAATGAATTGAAACGTATAAAGAACTCAAAGAAAAACACGGGATTTACGTGGTTCGATCAAATGATCTACGTCCACGGAGGATAGAAGACTCTCTTCACTAATCTCAAATGAAAGTTACAGATTACAAGTATTCACTAAGCTTGATCTCTCAAAACTCTCATATTCAGTAACCCACAATCTATGCACTAGATGGTGTATTTATAGATGTACAATGCAAGTTGTAACTGCCTCCAACAAACTAACTAACTAACAGAAATCAACTAACTCTGAAACTGGAATAACAGCACAGTAGAACTCAGCGCAGTAAAACTCAGCACAGTTGTCTCAGCAGACTAAGAACACTATATCAGCACAGTACTCTTTAGCAGACTAAGAGCAGTACTGTTCTGACCCGACCAGCAGAGTTGATACCTAAGATCACTAAACCTTATCAGCAGAGTACTCATTACTCTACTTGTACTGAAATAACCAAATATCAGAACACTAGTTACTGTGCTTATACTAAGCACAGTTCTGAAAATCAGCACACTACCACTTCTGATAGTAAGAACAGTTCTCCAATATTGCATTAATCTCAACAAAAATTATATGTAAATTTTATTGAGAACTTTTTAAAATATTGAAAACTTTTTAGAATTTCTTAAAATATACCTCTAGTCAATTAATTTAAAAAGACATGAAAAAATATACTCCCTCAGTCCCGGAAGTGTTTGCACCACAAAGTGGGCACACTTTTTAAGAAAAAAGTTTAATGAGTGGAGTGTTGAGGGGTAATTTTGTAAAGTTATATGAATAAAGGAAAAAGGTGATTGGAAAGAGAGTAAAAGTAATGGCATTTTGTGTAAATATGTGAATATTGTGAGGGTGAGATTTATGAAAGAGTTTCTTTTTATGGGTGTGCAAACACTTGTGGGACGGACAAATAAGGTAAGTGTGCAAACAATTGTGGGACGGAGGGAGTATATCACAATAAAACTATATATATTCCCCCATGTAGTGGACAGTGGTCATATTATTAACAAAAGAAAAAATTAAATAGACATGAGAAAGTATATTGACATAAAAAAAAAGTTCATAGTCATATGTATTCCCCATGTAGTGGTGCATATTTCAATTTTATTTTTAATTGAACTTGAGAGTTTACAGAAAAATTTGATAGATATTCAATTAATTACGTGGATGCAGGAATTTTATTTTTTATTGATTGATAGTCAATTAATGATGTGGCATATATTTTTTAAGTATATATAAATGAGAGATAATTATGTGGCAGATGACATGACATTTTTTAAATAAATGTACTACCAAAGTCAACACATTCCACCGGAAAGAGAATATTCAGGCAGTTTTAATAATTAGAAAGATAAAGGATTAAAATTGATGTAAAAAAGGATTAAATTGAAAGGTAAATGACGTATTTTGTAAAGTTGAAACTTAAAGGATTTATTTTGGAATGTATCAAACTTATAGGACTAAAACTAAAATTTACCCCTAACTCACTGTTTAAAGGAAGTTTGTGAGAAGAATAATTTTTGAGAGTTAAAAACTACTTGGAATTAAAAAAATGTGGGCTTGAAGTTATGAAAATTAATAAGCACTCTCCCTGCTTTTGCTCATTTGATTTTAACACTAAGATTTAATATACAAAATGTTTATTAGTATTATATAAGATAAAATAGTTTTTTTTTTTTTTGAAAATATATTAGTCAGTTGAGGAGACCGTAATTACAAAAATAGATGCTTTTGTATAAGAAAATTAATGGTGTGTAATTTTAAGATATTTAAAAGAAATAATTGAAAAAAATAAAATTATTTTTTATCATTTTTTAAAATGACAATTTAAAAAATAACTGACCAAAATAAGGGCATCCTAGAAACGGAGGAAGTATTATATGATTGATGATTAGGTGGGTTTGTTCTTGGCTTAATGTAGAATAATACATAAGAAAATGAATAAAAAAAAGAGTTCAAGCTTTTGCCCATTTTCAGTTAAATAGGTCGAACATGAATTTTTTCATATGTCCAAAAAAGTCCAACATGTCAATCTATTTAACTTCTATAATATATATAACATAAAAAAATTAATATATATGATAATTAAATAATTAAATAAATAAAAAGTAAGGAAACTTAGATTTAAAAGAGTCAATTTTATGATTTGATGATAATATAAGTGTTGTATGATTTTTTTTTTAAATGCACTTATAGAACTAAAAAGACCTTTAAAAGACATTTTTATATTTGTTGAGACGCACAATATAATCAGATGATGTGAACCAATGAGAAAATGTATTTTTTTTTTTTAAATCACGGGTATTCGGTCCAAGGAACGACTAATTTCGAGGGATCAATCCCACCATCCACTTGCGGGGGTCCCGTTTAAAGCTAGAGGTTTGCGTTTTGTATGGACTGACCCCATGAAAATAGTTTGCACCTTAGAGGGTTCGAACTTGAGGAGCACATTCTTAAGTTTCAAGCCTACACCAACTCCTTGGGGTTAAGGGAAAATGTAATTATTGTTACTATCTAACAAAATAGTTAAACTAATCTAAACAATAATGAAAAATATTATGGAACAACTGAAAGTTTACCTAAGCTAGTATGGTCGAATCTGATGTTCAAGTTTAAAGAAAGATATGCACCACTTTTAATAAAAATTTAAATTGGCTCACCAACGACTAGTTTTGAAAACCCACTATTATCTGTTAGTGAACTTATTTCACTAGGTTAGATTCATTTTTTTTTTTTTTTTTTTGTTAAAAAGTCTATTCATTTATCTTATCTAAACTTTATATTCTCACCTACTCGTTTCGAGAACTACAAATGGTATCAGAGCAGTTTAAAAAAATCACTAATTTTGATTATCATTAATTATTTTTTGTGAAAAAACCTTTGTGGTAGTATGAATAGTTCTTTTGAAGACTCATCTAAGTTTTCGTAAAATTATGGAAACCAACAATCATCATCTTTTTAACTTTTATGTGGAAAATCACGATTTCTGAAAATTCAGGATGAAAGCTCATCTCGGCTTTGTACATGATCAGATGTGGAGTGTCATTAACTCTATTGCAAAAGTTGGTATCTAGGCGCTAGTCGTCGGTCTACCTAGGTGCATTTCTCTTTGGACTTTCCGGCGTCGACATCTGATTCGAACGATCGAGCACACTTTTCAAAGTGGAATCGATGCTCCAAGTAAAACACATGACTTTTCCATGATGTATAACATTTTTTTTTGGTAACTACATATTTATAATTTTTTATTTTTGGCATTAATTTTGCAAATTTTAATTTCATTAGGGACTTCTTTGCAAATTTTTTACTTTTGTTAAATTGGAGTTTTTTTTTTTTTTTTGCTTAAGAATTATACCGATAAAATATTTTTAAAAAAAATAGATGGCTGACTAGGTGGCATGAATCCGCTCAATTACCAATTTTTGACTTTTGTAATCTTAATCAGGGAGAAAGGATCAATTACCATCATGTGCCCTAGCATTGTTGTTGATGGAAACCCAAACCATGCACTAGGCTTTTCCATTTCTAAGTCCAGTGAAAGGGTAGTATATATTTTAACTCGAAGATTTTACTCGATAAAAAATTAAATAAAAAAGAGGGGCAAATCAGAGCGGACATCAGACAAGATCAAGCTGAACAATTTGGATAGCATAGCAATGGGTCGCGTCCTTGGAGCCTTGAAATGATCATTAAATTGTACTAATACCCTTAAATTTTAATAGTTATACAAACATATATTTGATTATTCATTTAATTTATTTTAAATTTATATTATAATTTCTAGTCTATTAAGATAAACATTCAAAGCTCTTTTAAATTCAGGCTCTTCAAATTTTAAATTGTTATTAATAAATGTTTTACTTAATATTTTGAATGTGTGCATTTATTTTTATTTAAAATATAGTTTGTTAGGAAGGATTAGAACTCACTAAACCTTTAGAGGTTTGAATCCTTGCCGAAGGAGTAAAGACTACGCGTAGCACCATAAAAAACCTAGCATAGGGACCCTACCATAGTCCGATAAGATTTGCCCGTGGGAGATAGAAGAATTATCACTGATAGACCGATTTTCCTGTAATCGATCTCGTCCAGGAATAAACATAAATTTTTCATTTTTAATTTTAAATTTCAATTAGTTATTTAGTACGTCTGTAATGCATTGTATGTTTCATAATGGATTCCATTCTTTTACCATTTCTCGGAATTCGATGACTATTCATAGTTATATATTACCCTGATACTAAAAAAGAGTTCGGCCAAATGCATTTGGCATTATTATTATATATGTTCATATCTCTTGAACAATATTATGTTTTAAAGAAAGAAAAAAAAAAACTATCCAACTTGTATGCTTACAACTTGGGTTAGTTATCATTAATCTCAAGCTCATTTATACACGCAAACACAATTAATTGTTTTCTGAAGTCGACCACATGGCGACTAACACTATTAGCCGAGTTATATAAAATATATTCCTTGTCTCTTTCGAAATCTAGACAACTGTCCTAATACATTCATGAAGGATAAATCAAATAAATTGTGATCGTTTTAAATTGAATCTCATCTCATAAACTAAAATATATGTCAAAGTCTCGTATTATATATATATTCTTTAATATATAGTAACTAGGTTTGAGTCTAACTTTAAATTTGAAATCATAAAAAGATGACTATAAATGAACATATTTCTAAATTCTAAATAAACCTCCACAAGATTTTCACACAATTTTTTTATGTACTATATCAAAAATAAAAAATCAATCGTTATACAAATTTTTTTCTTCACAACGGTTAGTTATTTCAAATAATATGTGTAACACAGCTTATTAAATTTTCTAGTCAAGTTAACCTCAGAAGTGTGTGGCGATCTTAAATTGTGAGTTGTGACCTGGTTTCTTTTCCCTTTTTTTTTTTTTTTAAGGTTGCTATTTGGTTCAAAACCCAATTAATTTAAATAATCAATTTCACCGTTTAATAGTTGGGATTCCACTTAAAATCTGAATAAAATTCCGTATAGACGGACCCCATATGAATTATTTTCACCTTTGATCAATTAAAAATTATTTACACTTTAAAATTTTAAACCTAACTTTAAGAGGAATACACTCATAAATCTTAAGTCTATCATTAATTATCATGATCCGTAGCCAGTTGACTTGGTTTGTTTAGTGTGCAAAAACAGAATCCCAATTTTCCAAGAATGATACTAGTATATCCAGAATCCCAATTTTATAAATGCAGGTTATACGGAATTCAAACGGGAGAGGAGGCGAAAAAGGAGATGGCCGACTTTCTGGGCTGCTCGATGGGCTGCCTACCGCTGGAATTCTTGGGTATGAATGTAGGCTTAAACCACCACAAAACCACATCCTGGGCTGGAATGATAAAGAAGATACGCGGTAAATTGGGTGCTTGGAAGGACAAGCAGATTTCGATGGGTGGGCGCACTACTCTCATTCAAGCTGTGCTCTCGGCGGTACCTACTTATTACTTATCTTTCTTTAAAATCCCGTTATCTACTTTATCCGAAATTGAAAAAATCCAAAGAAATTTCCTGTGGGGCGGGGGAGTGGGGGAACAAAGGAAGATACCATGGGTTAGTTGGAACGAGGTGTGCAAAGATAAGAGTATAGGGGGTCTCGGGATTAGAGACCTAAAACTCTTTAATTCGGCCCTCCTAGGGAAATGGGTGTGGAGGTTACTCACTGAACCTAATAACTTGTGGGTAAGAATTCTGAAATCTAGATATGGAGGCCTTGGGAGTGAGGAGTTCACATATAGACGAAGGGGGGGCAGAATCACAGGTGTGTCTAGCTGGTGGAAAGAAATAAAGAAAATTTTTGTAGAACTAGGAGGGAGGGGAGCAAACAAAAAAATCGTGAGGGTAGTGGGGGATGGGAGAAATACAAAATTCTGGCATGATCCTTGGGTAGAAGAGGTCGGGGTTCTGAGCGAATCATTTCCAGGACTATATAACTTAAGTATGCAGAAGGAGATGTTGATTAGTAATATGGGGGAGTGGGGGAACAGTGGTTGGATATGGAATTGGGCCTGGGAAAGGGTGTTGAGCGTGAGAGATAGGGAGGAACTGATGGCATTATCTGTGATGGTAGACAAAATAAAATTCTCACAGGGCATGGATGACTCGTGGAGCTGGGCACTTGCTCCACACGGGGCGTATTCAACTAGCAGCGCGTACGCGAGCCTGCAAGAGGATTCAAATGCGGCGGCGGCCCTGATCGCAGTGAACCAAGTTTTTAAAAATCTGTGGGGCTGTTATGCGACAAAGAAGGCAAAATTAATCGGGTGGAAATGCTTGAGAGGTAGACTCGCGACGACCGACAATCTCAGCAAGAGAGGCGTCTCAATCCCAGTTGGAGATATGCAATGCAAGCTATGCAATAGTGAAGTTGAATCAACCGTTCATGTGCTGCTGGAATGCCCCTTTGCAAATGCTATATGGCAGCAGGTACACAGTTGGATCAAAGTGCAAATGGTGTCCCACAATAACATAAAGGTGCATGCATTACAACACACAGATGCACTTGGAGCAGGTAGAAAAAAGAGGAAGTTTATGGCAAGTGTATGGACCTGTGCTGTTTGGGAGATCTGGAGGTGTCGAAATGAGTCAAGATTTAATGACGAACGGAAGGAGGCGAAAAAAGCAGCAGAAAATATTAAAATTCATCTTTGGACTTGGCTAGGAGGACAAAATCTGTTGACAAAATACTCTTTGGTATCGGCTTGGTGTTGCGACCCTTTTAGTTGTTTCATAGACTAATTGGCGTGCGGGTTTGATGGAGGTTGTGTTTCGTTCATGAATATTAGTTAGGCTTTACTTGTAAATTCATGGGTTGAGTACCCTAAATACTCAAGTGATATGAAAATTCCATTTTACTGTTCAAAAAAAAAAGTATATCTTAACGTGTAAGAAAAATAAATGTTAATGTGGCAAATGATTATGGATCGCTATCTTCCAATTTCGAGTGTCGGCATTCATTTTCCGCGTCCAGACGTACATACATACATACATTAATTAATAGCTACTTCTACTTCGAATTGAATGTCGGCCTTTCAAGCATGGATTAATTACTATTAAATCATACGGTAGAAAATAATTGAACGTTTAGATTCATTGTATGGAGTATATGATTTTGTGTGGAAGAACACAGGAATGTACATGATGCATGCATGCCTTACACTTGAGACTTCTCTTTAAGTTTTAGGGGTAATAAAATTTTGTTCATGTTTTTTGTTTTGAATTGAAAAATTCAATTAATTAAAATCCATCTGTCTCACTTAATTTTTTAAAAGAAAATTGCACGTACCATTTGAATTTGTAGGAGTATTAACTGTTTAATCAAATATATTGGAATAGTTGCGTCACTGCACAAATTACTGAGTTGGGAATTTTTTTTCAACAACTTATAAATTTTAATTAATACTCCCGTCAAAATTCATTTTGCCCATTTTTGTGAGCACTGAATTTTAATGAATATTGATTATCTTATTAATAAAATTGTTAAGCTGGGGTATAATGGAGTACAAAATTAAATTGTGAGGTTCATTTATGATTATTTATAAATAAATTAAATGATAATTTAATTAATTAATTAATGATTGAAGGATGAAGATAAATTAATGTGAATAATATTATTTTTAAAAAAATAAATAAATAAAATTAAAGTACAATAAAAAAGAAAAATAAAAATAATAAAATTGAATAATTAAAATTCCTCAATCAACAAATACATTATTTGCAAGTCATTGATTTGTTATATATATATATATATATGTGTGGAGGGAGGGAGAGAAAGAAGGATAAAAGGACCTCCTAAATCGTTACAATTTTTTATGTTTCATATATTGTATTCTATATTATGGATTGTTTGACATTTGTTGTTTAATAAAATAATCAATGTTTCAAAATATTGAGTACAATCAGTGTTAATAATTCAACATAGTTTAACATCAAGTAAAATATGAAAAATGAAATAGAGGAGTCGAACGAACTATTAATAAAAAAACTCTTCTTCGTTCACCTCTCCCATTTAATTGGGAAAAATAAAACATAATATCCAAATTTGGTGCAAGTCAAATTAATTAATTGTTGAGTAATGCCAATGTGCGCAATCACAAAGAAAATATACCCCATCCATCTTAAAATGATGGTCCATTTTCAATTTATACACATACCAATAAAATATTGTGTTTAAAATTCTGAATGTTACGTATAAACATCCAAATTTACTCTTATTTATTGAACATTAAAATTTAATAAAACAAGATGGAGAATGAAAGAAACGCGTTTGACGTAGTGTTTGTTATAGACGTGTTTTTACATTTAATTAGGTCATCTACTCTTGTCCAATCGTGGCATAAAGTCGATTAACTTTTCCACATTGGTTTTACTGAAAAGGCCACAAGTAGTTGCTTACGGTTGAGAATAATTATTTATGACAAACAAGTCAAACAAACAAACCCACGAAGACTTTTGTTGCAAAAAATCGTATGATCGATGGATAGTCTCTCTCGGCCAGTCACCACTTATATATTTTTCATAATTTCTTCTGAGTGGGCAAATAATTTTATGACATATATATATTTCCACAGTTTTAAAATATGCCAAAAATTGTGTGATATGATTTCACATTAAAATATTATCTCTGTAATAATGTCTTATTGAGTGGAGGTGAAAAAGATGAAAGAAGAAATTATTTAATTAGTTTTTTTTAGTTTCGGTATTCGGTCTAAGGATCGATTAATTCGGAAATCAATTTCATCGTTCACTTGCAAGAGTCTCGTTTAAAGTTAGAGCAAAACTTTGCATGAACTGACTCTTTAGAAAAAAAAATTATTTAATTAATTAGTATCTGGTACTGCCTCCGTTCCAGAAATGTTTGCACCAAAAAGTGGACACATAAACTAAGAAAAAAGTGTAATGAGTGAAGTGTTGAGGGGTAATTTTGTAAAAAATTATGAATAAAGTAAATGATTGAATTGAGTGTAAAAATACTGATATTTTGTGTAAATATACGAATAATTGTAAAACAAATGAATAAAGAAAGTGCGTAAACAATTTTGGAACGGAGAGTATTTTTTTTTCTCAAAACAATAATGCAAAAAACACAATCTTCCATTGCAAGTTGAAAAACACCAAAATAAAGTTTCAACTCCAATGTCATTTCACTAACCAGGTTCAATAATTAATGTCTTCCCCTAAGGGCATGTTTGTTTTGGGATTATGTAGGATGGGGAAATCTTGGATGGAAAATCTTGATGAATAGTGATTGTGTATGTTTGTTTTGGGATGTTAAGTAGGATAGGATGTAACTTTATGTCAAATCAATTTTGTAAGAGAGTGTGATGTTGTATTATAAAATATAACTTTATGTCAAATCAATTAATAAAAGTGAGTGATGTTGTATTATTATAATAATAAAATATATATGTATGTTTAGGGGTGGATGGAGTTGGATGTTGAAATCCGGATGTGAAATCTCGAACTAGAACAGGACGGGGGACGTTACGTCCCACGTCTGGACGGGTGAGTCCCAAAACAAACATGCCCTAAGTTTTTTCTTCTTGTTTGAGTGTTTTTTATGGTTTGATTTAGATGTTTTTTACTTTTATTTTTTTTCTAATTAAATTTCTTGATTTGAAAGTACCTTAATGCATTGAAGGACCAAAAAATTTAAATTTAGAGGTACGAAATATTATTTAATATTTAAAGTTTTACCTATTGATGTACATCAATTATAACTAAAGCTTTAGAATTTAAAAAGAATGGTAGACCTTACTAAATAGATATACAGACATAGTTCAATGTGAAATTAAATAAAAATATAAGACACATTATGATAAAGCACTGTGAAAAGGTCAAAATTCATCGAGCTAATAGTTTAAAAAAATATATATACTACATGAGTAAAAATTAGTAGATTTATAGACAAGGGAGTAAAAAAAATACTTAAATATATTATATTTGTCTCACACAAGAAATTTTATAAGAAAAATATACTACCTCCGTCCCTGAAAAGTTTCCATAGTAACTCTCACGATATACACGTATTTACCATTCATACAATATTTTTTGGGGTCCACCATACACTCAATGAAACTACTTTATTTACTTTATATATAAAAGTTTACAAAATTACATTCAAGACTATAATTATTATACTTTTTCTTTAAACTTCGTTCCATCAAATGAAAGCTTTTCAGGGACGGAGGGAGTACCATTTTTGTTCAATTAATCCATTATGTCAATTTCTTATGACACTAATTTTAATAAATACTGATTAATTTGGGATAAAATAGATATGTTGGGGGAGGGGGTATGATGAGATCTACTTATAAATAAAGTGAACGTTTATGAATAAAGATAATGACAATTTGAGTAAATAAGTGATGATTTGAGAGTGAAGATAAAATATTAAAATAGTGTGAATAATATTATTTTTAAAATGGGAATGAGAATAATAAAATTGAAGGGAGTAATAATTAAACAAAGAGTCACACTCAATTGTATCGTACAATTGATGCAATTGAGTCACAATTTTGACTTGATTATAATTTGATGTATTAAATATCTAATTGGACAATTGATAATATATCTAAATCACTTAAAATTCGACCATTGAAAAAAAACTCTTGAAGTACAATTTTATTAGTAAAAAAGCTCCTGAAAATTATGGCAAGTCAACTACCATTTTTAGCACACATTGCGCCGTGATCCGGGGAGTGATTGACGCAACATTGCAGCGCCGTCGCCGGCCAACGCCGATCACCTTAACCTCTCGCTGCATATAGTTGGTTTCCTCTGTCCCGTTTAATTGCACTATATTGGTGCAAGATAGTTTTATTCCCTTATTCAGAAGCTTTGATTTTCTCTCTTCGTGAGAGCCTTCGGTGGGATCAATTGTTTTGAAAGTAAATCTTACGCGATTGCCATGAAAGTCCTCAGTTGGAATTGCAGGGTGTTAGGCCAACCTACCACTGTCCTGGCCCTTTGCGAATTGGCTCGGGTTCGGCAACCCGATGTCATCTTTCTCTCTGAAACTTTGTCGATCGCAAATAAGCTTGAAGAAGTTAGAGTTAAACTTAATTTTCAATCATGTTTGGCAGTGGATTGCAATGGCCGTAGTGGAGGGGTGACTTTGTTATGGAAGGAGATGCACAAATGCAGTGTTGCGAGTTACTCCTTAAACCATGTCGATGTTGTTGTATCTGATGCGACGGGGGATTGGAGGTTAACTGGTTTTTATGGATATCCAAGTAGAAGCCAACGTTGTTTGTCTTGGAATCTTCTTCGTGTTCTTGCTCGCCGAAATGATTTGCCATGGCTATGTATTGTCGATTTCAATGATATTCTTTCGGAAGATGACAAGCGCGGAAGAGTGGAGCACCCAAACTGGTTGTATAATGGCTTCCGAGATGCGGTAGCAGATTGTAGGCTCTCGGATATCATCATGATGGACCATAAATTTACTTGGCAAAGATGTAAGGGGACTGTGAATGCCATGGAGGAACGACTGGACCGTGCAATGGGAACCCCATCTTGGCATGCTCGGTTCCCTAATGTTGTACTCCACAATCTTGTCGCGCCGGTAAGTGATCATAATCCTATCTTCTTGATCATGGATACTACCCCTCCAAATTTTTTAAGAGAAGGTTTCAGTTTGAAAACAAATGGCTCACAAAGAGAGACTTGCCGACTGTGATAAAGAGAACGTGGGAGGGTTTTCAAGATTTCAATATTCTCCGACGACTCGAGGCCACGACAGAGACGTTGGACACATGGGGCAACCACTTAGCCATATCAATGAAATAAAACAAGAAGGATCTAGAGAACGAGATAAATTTCCTACAAAGACAAAATGATGCTGACTCGGCTAGACGTTCTTCCGAGTGTCGAAACCAACTTGCAAAGATCCTCATTGATGAAGAGGTCTTCTGGAAACAACGTGCCAACATTTTCTGGTTGAAGGGTTGTGACATGAATACCCGGTTTTTCCACCAATCTGCCACAGCGAGAAAGAAGGCGAACAAATTGTTTAAACTGACGGATAGAGAGGGTGTGATGTATGAGGGGCAGGCAGGCCTGTGATACGTAGTACATGAATATTTCTCCTCTATTTTTGAAGCAACCGACAACGCTCCTGCTATTGAGGAAATGTTGCAACCCATGTTGCCAGTTATAACGGCCGAACAAAATCAAGAGCTCACAACACCATTTTCCATTGAAGAATTCCATAGGGCGATTAATCAGATGCACCCGGATAAGTCTCTGGGACTAGACGGATTTAATCCGGGTTTCTACCAAAAATTCTGGGGTTTGGTGGGGCACAATATTTTCTCGGCGACTTTATCATGGCTAAAACAATGTCAGTTCCCAGATACCTTGAATGACACCCATGTAGTATTGATCCCAAAGTGTGACTCTCCAAGTACGATGAAAGACCTCCGACCTATTTCATTGTGCAATGTTATTTATAAAATTATCTCAAAGGTACTTTACAATAGATTCAAAAGCACAATCAGCGTTCATTAGTGGCTGAAGCATTCATGATAATGTGCTCATTGCTTTTGAAACGATTCATACCATGAAGTAGAAAAGAAGGGGCAGAGTGGGCTCATACCATGAAGTAGAAAAGAAGGGGCAGAGTGGGCAAGTTAGCCCTGAAAATCGATATATCAAAAGCATATGATAGGATCGATTGGCGCTACCTAGAATGTATCTTGGGAAAGCTTGGTTTCTCGGACACTTAGATAAGGTGGATGATGTTGTACGTTTGAACAGTGAGATACTCGTTCCAAGTTAACAATGATATGGTGGGACCATTAGGTCCTGGAAGAGGCCTCCGACAAGGGGATCCGTTGTCTCCGTATCTATTCATCCTTTGTGCGGAGGGGCTGTCTTTTTTAATCCGAAGAGCCTCAGATATGGGCAGAATTCATGGTCTTCGTGTGTGTAGAGGGGCGCCCACTATTTCACATCTTCTTTTTGCGGATGATAGCATACTATTTTATCGGGCTTCAGTGGAGGAGACCACAAATTTAAAGAGCTTGTTTGATGATTACGAATCAATTTCTGGACATGCCATAAATTACGATAAGTCTGGGACGCTATTCAGCAACAATGTTAGTGTGGAGCAAAGGGAGTTGGTGGGTAATGTTTTGGGAGTGCATCGACCCCTGAACACTGGCAAGTACCTCGGTTTACCTTCTTTAATGGGGCGTTCGAAAAGACAGACTTATCGACACCTTAAAGATAGGTTGTGGAATAAAATTCAGGGGTGGAGAAAAAAGAAGCTTTCCAAGGCAGGGAAATAAGTCTTGATCAAATCTGCTGCTCAGGCCATTCCAGCGTATTGTATGGGGGTATTCTTGCTCCCTCTATCGATCATTGATGAACTGCAGAAAATGCTTAATGCATATTGGTGGGGATCCGGGGGCAAATCGGCTGGTATGAAATGGACGACATGGCATAACATTTGCTCACACATGGCGGATAGTGGTATGGGGTTCCGGGATTTGTATTTATTCAACATTGCTATGCCTGGTAAAATGGGTTGGCGTCTCCTCACTCAGCCTGAGACCCTTGTATGCCGAGTTCTCAAGGTGAAATATTTCCCGAATGGAGATTTTTTATCTGCCCCGCTCGGCCACAACCCCAGTTATACATGGCGAAGTATTAGAGAGTCACAGGATATTGTTCGACGGGGAACGAGATGGAAGATAGGCACGGGAGAGCATATAAAAGTTTGGGGCCATCCTTGGATCCGTAGTGATCATGATTTTTGGGTGCGATCTCCGATACCAAATGGTCTCCAGGACATTCGAGTCTCAGAATTATTTATTCCTGGCCAAAGACGATGGGATGTGGAATTGGTAGAAACACTTTTTTCCAATGGCGATATAGAAGCAATCATCCATACGGCTATACCTCCACCTGGTTTTGAGGATAGAATGATATGACATTTCTCTCGAGATGGGGAGTACATCGTGAAATCAGCTTATGCATTAGCGAATACATTGGTTCACGAACCTCGAACGCACAGTGACAACTAGAGAGACTTATGGCGTATCAAAGGGCGTAAAAGAGGAAAACAAAGGCAAACATATACTCTCAATCTATGGTAGTCGGGTGTAGAACCTCTGAGCATTTCAAAGGGTGTTTTGTAGTTGCGGGAAGTTGTTGGTGTTCTGTTTATGAGGTACACACTTTTGGTGAAGGCATCGTCCCAATGAGATAAACGGACTTGAGAATGAGAAAGCATTGCCAAGGCATGTTCAACAATATGTCGATGTTTTCTTTCGGCCGTGCCGTTTTGCTCGGGGTGTATGGGCACAATAATTGATGTATAATGTCGGATTGGTTGAATATGAGAATCAAAGGCTTATATTCAGTGTCTCTATCTATACTAAAAATCTTTATTTTAGCATTAAACTGGGTTTCAACAAGGGATTTGAAATCAGCAAAGACATCTTTCACATCAGATTATGACTTTAATAAATATAGTTAAGTGTATTTTATTGCAGTATCAATGAAACTAATGTAATATTTGAAACCATTCAAGGATGTGATAGGAGCAGGATCCCAAAGGTTTGAATGTATTAAGGAAAATTGTTCAGTTACAATAGTTTCAGAGGTACAAAATGGGAGCTTGTGGCATTTAGCCATCATACAATAAGTACAAATCAAAGAAGAGACATCATCTAGGAAAGAAATAGAACTATTTTTAAGTGCTTTCTTAGTGATAGGATATGAAGCATGTCCAAGTTTCTTGTGCCAAAGGGCTAGAGATGAACTTCTTGGAATTTAAGTTGAGCAAACTTGGAAGGATGATAAATGATTTGATGGTCTCTTACCCCGGGGGCATATATCAGACGAGTGTTTGAAATGTGTAATAAAATTACTAACTCTTTAAGGTGACTAGTCTGCTGAATTTACTAGGGGCCTAGGACTAGTTAGTCTACTTAACTAATTACCCATCAGAGTTAAGTGCGGAATTTGTAGTGTGCCCATAAAGATTATACTCGTCTACTACTTAAAAAAAAAAATTCTAACTTCATGCATAAACAGTTTTGGGGTATCAGCTAACTTGATATCAGTTGATTATGACATTTCGAATAGCAAAACATTATGCAGTATCAGCTGATAAAATACACTTTCACTTTAAAACTTATGTTATGTAAATATGCATATATGACGATAACAGTTAATATAAAACATTTAAACAACACACCATCATTTATAGTGGTTCAGACTCCTTGTCCTACATCCACTCTCACAGTTCAGCTGTGATATTAATCCCTTCCAAGGACTTGTAATATTTAACGTGCCATGAGTAACACGTTTTGCTACTTTATAGTCCCAAGAGAAGACTTTGGATCCTTTGACAACCTCCTTGTTGTACTCGATCCCACTATTCATTGTGAGGAACTAGAACTCTTGCAGTGATTAACACTAACTTGGTTTATAAGGGTTTATGATAGAAGGTGGGTTTCGTGTCTGTGGACTAGGTGAAAATTTCCCTTATAATCTGATTTAGCCTTAAGCTAGGATTGGAAAATACTCTCTAAGCTTGGAACATATATGTGACAATACATGCTTAGATTGATGAGCTCACTCACTGTTTGGATGATGATACTTGTTGAATTTTCATTGAAGTTCTTCTTGAGATGTTCTTGATGGTGAAAATTTACGGACATTAGCTTGAACTTTGCATCCCTTCACTTATGTGTGAGATATGATAATTAACTCAGATATATATAGTGGATGATCTTGAATGTTACTGGTTGATGATAACAATCAATCTCCACTATTTCGGGAATCACAATCTTCTTGATTGATTCAATTAAATGTTATCGTTGCCACGTAACATTTAATGTATCATTTTACTTTCCATTCTCGAGCCTTGTGTCGTGTCAGCTTTTAGGTGTCTGTTGTCGTCTTCTTATTGGTCCACGCCAGTTCTGATTGGACTCTTCAATACGTAAGAACATATGACCTTTGCCTTAGCTGACTCACTCAGTTGATCTTGGATCCTGCTCTTCTGATCTCGACACTTAGACTTCTGATTGTTTTCCCAACTGTATGAACTTTGGTTGTCTAGTTACCAGCTTGATCCTCAGCTATGTTTGGTTCCTCAACTAATAATGATACTCAACTGATGTGACCTCGGCTGATCATACTCAGCTGGATCAGTCGAGTTCCCCTTCTACTAATTCTACTCTGTTGGTCTTGATCTTCTCTTCTTCAGCATACGCGTGTCTCTCCACTACATCAGTTGGGTTCCCCCTCGGCTGATGTTGACCAAAACCTATCTATTACAAGATGTATAATGAAGTTGTCTATACAATACAACTTATCCTATTACAAGTTAATTTTATTTATCAAAACAATACATAAGGGATATCAATATCCCAACATGATTTGGTGAAGAGGTTGGAGAAGACACAGCCAAATTGAACTTGTATAAGTCGTTCTCAAGTGTGCATTGGAGTAGAATTTGGTTGGTGAATTGATCCTTCACGAGACAATGAAAATGGTGAAACTCAAAATAAACATGATTATCCTTAGAAAATTGTGAGACACTCAATAAATTTTTCTTAATGTGAGGAACATGAAGAAGATTTTGTAATAGAAAAGAATGAGAAGTGGAGTTAGGATTTGACACAATTACAATAGAATTACCAAAGTTAGAAATATGGAAACATGCACTGTTTCCTATGTGGACTATTTTCGAACCTTGACACTCCAAGCCAACACCAAGGTTATTCAAGTCAAAAGTCATATGACTTGAAGCACCTGAATCTGGATACCAAGTGCTTTCCATTAAGGATTCTCCACCGTTGTAACTCATAGAATTTACAGAGGGCTGACATGACCTGGGTGGAGGTTGGTGTTGAACATTTTGACTACTCTGAGCATGTGATAGAGGAATGTATTCAACGTTTCCTCTATGATAGCAACCAGAGGTAGTGTGGTTGGTTCGAAAGCATATTTAGCAGTCTGGCCCATTGTTGTTTACATTAGTGATATTGGGGTTTCCTCTTCCACCTCGACCTCTTGAGAATCCTCCTCTAAAGAAACCTCATCCTCCTCGATTGTGGCCACCACGACCTTTGTTGTGTTTAAAGTTAGGGTTCCTACCCCTATGTCCTTGTTGAGGAATGTTGACATTGGGAGAGGACCCTTTATTACTAAAACGAGGAGAGGTAGAAGAAAAATTCTCTAGACGAGCTTCAAAACTTAATAATAACGAGATTATTTCAGCTACAGAAACTGGATCGATTTTAGAGCTAACGGACACCATAACTGGGTTGTATTCAGCACCTAACCCAGACTGATGTAGAGAAGGCGATCTTCAGTAATGATTTTGTTACCAATAGACATGGGTAAACCGAATTGCCTAAACCGTCGAACCGTCCAAACCGCCGGTTTGGTCAAACCTCCATTTATAGTTCAATAACCGAACCATTACTGATGTTTTGTTGTTCAGTTTCAGTTAGCCAAAATGAAAACCGTCGGTTTAACCAAATTTTTTTCCCTTTATCAAGGCTTACAGGCTGCAGCTTTAAGCCTTTCAGTTTGCAGGTCGTCCCTTTTTATGTTTTCAACCATGTAGATGTAGCCTTTGCAATAATGTAGCCTTTGTAGGCTATCTTGTGGGCTTGTCTCTTTGTATAATATAACATTTGTAGGCTACTTTGTCCTTTTAATTTTTAAGTTTTGAGTCAATTCCATGTACCCATTACCCACTCCATGAAGAAATTCAAATGAAAGGACAGATCCATGCTTTTGGTTTCGGTTGTTGCATAAATCTCCAAAACTTTTGACCATGTCCCTTTTCTTGTAGTCGTAGAGCACATATATATATATGTGTGTGTATATTCTCTATATCAACTCTCCATTTTTTCAATGATTTAGATTATATATATATATATGTATATATATATTCTCTCTCTCTCTCTCTCTATATATATATATATATATATATATTGTCTTTAAAAACCCAACTAAGTTAGAATCCATAACCAAAATTTCTTTAAAAAAATGATAGAAAAGTCTACTACTTCTTAGCAAATGATTTTTACTTGCTTTGCCTCCATCAGATTGAAACACCTTTTACCACCTTGTTTTAAGAAGCCATCCAATAGTTGAAGAAGAAGAAAAAAAAGGTTTAATCGACGGTTCAAAAACCGTAACGGACTCGGTTCCGATTCGGTTTCAATTACAAAATATCGAAAATTGAAATCGATAGTTTCTAACCGTTGCACATGTCTAGTTACCAGAAACATTCACTAAATCACTGTAGCCCTTAATCTTGTTAAGATACTCTCTGATGCTAAGAGAGTTCTTCTTAATGTCTTGAAGTTCATGTTTATAGTGCAATTTTAAAAAAGAAGCGAAGATGAGTACACCCACTCATTCCATTTCACCAGAATCACCCCCACTATCAACATTAAAACAACCACCATCATTAAATAAAAAAAATTCAACAAAAAAAAAATCGTAACAGACAAAAAATTAGAAAAATAAAATTTCGGGTTTTTTTTTCGAACAAATCAACAGTGTCCGAAAAAAAAAAGACTTGTTCGAGAATTTTACATGAACAAGGTTAAGATGTTTGGAAAATTTTCCTGAACAAACTCAATATGTTCGAAAAAAATACATCATTTGTCCCAAAAAAAAATCGGACACAATATTTCGAGAAAAAAATCGAATAAAGTAACGGGATTCGGCAAAAAATTTCGAACAAATACCAAAAATTCAAAAAAAATAACAAAAATTCAAAACCCTAATTTTTTTTTTGTTTGGATTTGTAACAAAAATTCTCAAACCAACTTACCTTCGTATGACGGTGGCGACGAGAAGAGGGGGAGAGGTGTGACCGCGAACGACACCGAAGGAGAGGGGGAGGAGGTGCAGCCGCGAACGGCACCGAAGGAGAGGGTGAGGGGGTGCGACCGCGAAGGGGAGAGGGTGCGGTCGCGAACGGCCGGCGACGAGAGGAGGGGGTGCGGCCGCGAAGGGGAGGGGAAGGGTTGCAATTTTTTTTTTATTTTTTATAGAGGACTAGAGGCCGGCGACGAGGGGAGGGGAAGCCGACGATGCTGCCGGCACAACTGGGGAGGTGGAGGCCGACGTTGCTCGTGGGAGGGAAGGGGAGGGGGCGAAAATGGAGGTAGGTGTACTGAATTTGAGAAATGAGGGAAGGATTTAGGGTTTTAATGGGGAGAGGGGTAATTTTGGGATTTCCAGGTGGGTGTCCTCAACTTACGGTGTTTGTACTCAGCCAGTGGGTGTCCTCAATAGGTTGGTGTGTGTGTATAACCGCGCCCAATTAATACTTATAACCACAGTTAAATGCCTCATTTTCCCATTTTTATGTCTTAACCTCCGGGTGAGTCGCATTCGAGGGTTGAGTTTACCCCCATAAAATACCACAAATACCCCCTCCCACTTACCCGCTCTCTCACACGTTTCTTTTTCCTTCCATTCAAACTATTCACCCTACAACCGACGTCCTGTTGGGATATTCATCCAGCCCCTAATCTGATTGTATTGTATAAGTTTAGTTTTGATGGCCAAAATTTAGATTAATAATTTGTAATATAGATGTAAGTTACCTAAGTTGTTTTATAAAGCTTAGATGTAATGTAAAATGTGTCTAAGTATAAGGAATCGACTATATGTATATCAGTTGATACCTCATCTGAACAAAAACGCGCTCGCTCTAGACTTATAGAGAAGAAGACTAGAAGACACTAGAGCTCGTTAGTGAAATCAGATCTAAAGGTTGTTGTATACCTTATAGGCTGAAAGTAACTATATGATAATCTGCATTGAAGATCAGAAGACCATTCAACAGATATGAGCTCATCTATATCTTGTCGAAGAAAGCCTTAAAAAGTATTCAAAGTCAAGCTCATCTGAAGATTCAGAGGACAGTTAACATTTATGGATGAGAAGAAAGTGTTTAGTTCATTTAAGTGCATTGAAAGCTACAATAACAGAAGACAAAGAGAATGTCGGACCAGTTCTGAATTGCTCAATCAGAAGACAAGATAGTTGTTTAACCAACTCGGATGATGTGGACTAATGGTGTTTCGACAACAAGTCTACAAAGTTGACTTGAACTAGGTCATTCAGAGATCTGTCAAAAGAAGTACAAGCATTAAATGCATCGTTACCATTTCTGGTAATGTCGTACCAGAATATTTGCAAACATCTACTCAAGGACGATCTCGACCATACTTAAAAGATTTGCTTGCAACGACTAGTTTCTCACCAACGGCTAGTTTGAAGCTCAAATCTCTCTATAAATACAACACTTGTTCTTTGGAACAATGTACCGAAAACCTTACAAGCAAAAATTCTCGTATTCAGCTGATATCAAGAACAACCAGTTTCATAATACTCTAGGTATCGAGTTCTTAAGAGCCAGCATAGATTATCTATCCTTAGAAGCTCTAAGTTTCTGATCCTAAGTCTGCATAAAGAATCCTATCTTTAGTGCTTAGAATTAGTTGGTTATACACATATCTTTACATTTCAGTTGAGAACCCTGTAAATGTTACTTGTTACCTAACCAACAAGTAGATCCGTAGCCTTAGAAAGTAGTTGAGGTTCTTGATTGTGTCTTCTCTTGGGACTATAAACTTAGCAAGATAGTGAATTTATTTATCTGATTAGTGAGAGTGGACGTAGGATATTAAGATCTGAACCACTATAAATACTTGTGTTCTTATTGCTTTATTTATTATTCGGTATATCATTCATACTGCACATATTTGATAAAAGCATTGTTTACAAAAGAGTCAAAATCCACCTAAGTATAAGTTTTACAAATCAGTAGATATCATATATCAGCTGATAAGCATTCATTGTTTTAAAGTCATTCTTTAAAAGGTTTTCATATCAACCCACGAGTCTAAATATTTAGGGCCTACACTTTTCCGCACCTATAACTTTTGAGATAACTCTCAAATTGACCAGCTAAATTCAGCAGTCAGTAAGATTGTTATCTTAATATGTTATATTACACTAGTACTCCATAGATCAGAACATATTGTTTGCATTCAGACGAAAGAGTATATAACTCATCTGATCTACACGCAAAAAGTTTTAATTAAAGTACTAGAGAGTCTATTCACCCCTCCTCTAGACTCTCACCATACTCGTTTTGGGACCAACACGTTCGTCCACCCACCACCACCACCGATCACCAGCGACTCGTGACGCCCCTCACCACGCCCGTCCCCCTTCCTCCAAAGGACAAAGGTATGTTCTAGTTAATTTTTAGTTTCTTTTAAGTTTTTTATTTAAATGTTTAGTTTTTATTGTTTAATAATTGTAGTTGGG
Organism: Galeopsis tetrahit; assembly: GCA_963675135.1. NCBI lineage: Eukaryota > Viridiplantae > Streptophyta > Magnoliopsida > Lamiales > Lamiaceae > Galeopsis > Galeopsis tetrahit. Next base: position 63,699,186 of record OY776120.1, on the reverse strand, counting down.
CATGATTTTATACAAATTCCAGTTTTTTCACGAGTTTTTGACGAAAATCGCTAAAAGTCAACAATGTCAAACTTAACACTAGTTCGCTGAGGTGAAGGTGAAATATCGGCCAAAAATTCCGAATTTATGTCAAAAACTAAAAAAAAAATTTCGAGAAATATGTTAACTTTTTTTCCGAATTTTATACAAAAAACTAAAGTTTTTTTTTCAAGTTTTGTACAAAAATGTAAACTTTTTTTTTCGAATTTTTGTGCAAAAATTCCAAGTTTATGTAAAAAAAAAAAACCCGAAAAAAGTGATTTTTTTTTTTCCAAGATTGGTACAAAATAAAAAATGAACCATTTCTTTTCAGAGTTTTGTACAAAAATGTGATTTTTTTTTGAGTTTTGTACAAAACTGAACATTATTTCGAATTTTTTCTTGTATGTAATTTATTGGATCCGATCCACCACATCCATATTTCATCCTCCCTCTCCAAACCAAGGTTGAAACTATCATTTGGTGGAAATATGATGGAAAATTTTAAAAATTATGAAAATTTAATACCAACAAACTTTTAGTACATAAATTTAACTAAGCAATTTGAACATAATGTTATTTCATATAATATTTATCATATTTTTTAAATTTTATTGACATTTTCTCAATTTTTTTGATATTTTATTAATATTAGGCGGAATATTGTTATTATATACCAATATTTATCAATATTTTAAAATTTTTACAAATATCATGATTTTTTTTTTTTATATTGAAAATATCAATTTCAAGTGAACCCCAAAATTGAAGTAATATTCGTTCATGCTCCAAACCCAAGATGGCGTAATGAAGTTGAGGAATATATTATGTTGGGCCAAATTAAGCCCAATGCAAATATGATAGTAGCTTATATATTACGCAGGTATCTTCATCTAGGTATAATATTCTTCGATAAGCGCAGATAGTGTCCCCTAAAACCAAAAACCCAAGGGCAAACCCAGACGGAGACGATTAATCGCGAAGAATGTCAGGTGTAGAGGAAGACAAGAAGCCCGCCGATTCAGCTGCGCACATCAATCTCAAAGTTAAAGGCCAGGTATTCACGCCCCCTTTCACTTGCGCCTATTTTTAGTGTCGAATGTTTGTTTATTTTTCATTTTTATTTTCACTGAGGTTTTCCCCCTAGATTCTGCAATTATTGATTCTCATGGTGAGAGAGTAGATGGGAATTGTACGGTTAATTCGTAGCGGACCTAGGGTTTATTGATTACGGAAGTAAGAAGTTGATATTCGATTTACCACTACGTAATACAGTTTTTTTTTTTTTGAAAGTAAAGAACAGAGCAGGCTCCTGTCTCGTATTCTTCTATCAATTCTTCATTTTGCTCCGATGTCCTGCCTCCCTACTACTCCACCTTAATCATGTAAGGTGGTAGAGTATGCTGCTTTTTGTGCCAATTGATGGGCCTGTTCAATGAATTTCCTTGAAATGTGGTCAATTTTGCACACTACAAAATTATTGACCAATTCCTCAATTCGATTAACTATATCACCTCCCGGCCCCAATAATCTGACCTTCTTATTGACAATGTTACATGCTTGCAACGAGTCTGTCTTCATCAATATGTGATCCATATTTCTTTCATTAGCGACTTTAAGACCCACCTCAATTGCCTTTAGCTCCACACATAGGGAACTTCCTTGTGGGCCAATCTTCTCCCCTCCTGAACACAATATATTTCTTCTGTTGTCATGAATTATCCAGCCGACCCCATATCTCTCCTTCTGTTGAGACTGGTTGATTTATGTTGTAGAATTATCTCTTCATTTCTTGGGTTTTTTTTATTTCTTTTCAAGTTAGTTGCTGTTGCGAAATGCAAAGGGGTAATCCAAACTGCCATCTCATGGATTTTATTTCTTAGCGTGTTTGTAATCTTACTTTCTAAAATTTTGATTTGGAACATTGGAATGGATAGATTGAAATTTACTTCTTTACTAAGCCCCAATGTTTTTTTTTAAACTAAGACCTTCTACGTGCATCATTTTTATCTTCTGATTTCTTCTTCAAAAGAACTTAATGCGAATTAGTATTATAGAAGTACAGAGGTTTAGTATACAAACTGGGGTTGTGTTTATTTTGAGGGATAAACCTGAAACAAATAAATCAGGTTTATCCCATGTTTACTTTAAACGGATCATCTAATTTTCACACTCTCTTTCTTGTTTCCCAACTGGAAATCTTGCCGGTCTATTCTTGATTTCTTGCCCCTTCTTCTTCCCTTTTTTAATGAGATTTCTTTAAGGGTGGTTTCCCTCTCCGTTCCGTTAATTTACATTTAAAACATCAAACAGCCCTTTTAATATACTCCCTCTGTTCTACAATAAGTGAAGTTTTAGCCTTTTTTTTTTCTTGTACACAACTGAATGATGTTTCATCATTCTTTACCCTGTTTGTTTCAATTATGCCCTCCTTTAACTTTAGAAAATTTCCTAATTTCTAACTTACTTTTATTAACTAAAATTAGTTGTGAAAGATTAGTTATTTTATAGTAAACTAAAATTAGGGAATTAATATGATTAGAGACCTCCCTTATTAATCAAGTGTATACTTGTCAATACATACCCTTTCTTAACTCCAACAAATTTCACGAAAATTCACTTATTGTAGAACGGAGGGAGTATAATTGAGGCAACGGAGAGATTTATCCATAATTGAAACTCACACAGGCACATATATATATATATATATATATATATATAAGGGTATGTTTGGATTTTGGATTTGCTTTCAAATTTCTGTTGTCGGTGTGAAGATTTTATTTCTTTGTATTGTTAATGTCTGAGCTAATGGATTGGGAATTGAGAGATGTGACCTGTATCTTGGGAGGACGATTCTGGCCTTTGTGAATTTGTATCACATGTGACCAGTGATTTACAGCCATGGCGAAGTTGCCTTCTCCTTGCCCCCTTTTCTTACAGTTCTGAGCCACCAGTTAGGAAAGAAGTGAGAGAGAGAGAGCTTCAGAATGGAAAGATGATGAATGAGGCCGGGTAATTTACCCTGTTATTATTTATCCATCCAACTAGTGGACGAAGGATAATGAAATTGGGATATGCGAAACCCTAACAATATTAGACAAACGTATATAGGAGATGTCCTGAAATTAATTATCCTTATCTCGCTTTTAACCCTACCACACCTTATCCTACCATCATGAAGTAACCACAGCCTTGACTGTATATTGTTTAAGCAAAACAACATATACAAGCCTACTGAATAAATGTCTTGAGGCCCTGTATCCCCCTGGATCTGCCGTTTGTGCACTAACACTCTTCCCTGAAGGATGGCCATTGATGAAGAACAAATCCTTTTTTTAAATAATTTAAACTGATTCGTGTTTTGAAAATTTTCATTAGGTCTCATCAAGGATTTGTGGCATGGTTTAAGTTTTCAATGCAATTCTTGTAAAGTTAACTGTTCAAAGATTAATGGTGTGGACCGTGTGGTTTGAGCTTATAGTTATGCTGTCTCAGCCTATAAGTGTTTTGTTATTGGGTTAATGCTGAGAAATGAGAGGCCCTGCCTTAATCAATGTTTTTCTCTTGTTCTTTGTTGCTGTTGATGTATCTATGTTTATCTGTTGATGTGTTCCTTGTTGCTTGAAGAATCAGCAGATCGTTTCTCATATAACCCTTGAAAATGTTTACTGGGTATTAATCTATTTTTCTTGAAACAAATCTCATTACAGTATTACTTTATTATTGTCTAGAGCAGGCATAACTTATCTTTTTTTATTTCATAAACCTGAATGTACTAGCATATTCAATGCCAGAGATTAGTTGGATATATATGTCTGTCTTTTGCTCTTTATCGTTGATTTTATTAGAAGAATATTAAATATCTTAAGCACCTAGTTACGTGAATTATGTGATTTTTGAGATTTTTCGACTTTTTAAGGAAGTTAATATTCCTGATTGCAATTTGTAGGATGGGAATGAGGTGTTTTTCAGGATTAAGAGAAACACGCAACTGAAGAAACTCATGAATGCTTATTGTGACCGACAATCCATGGATTTCAATGCTATTGCTTTTCTGTTTGATGGACGTCGCCTCCGACCAGAGCAGTCCCCTGATGAGGTGAAACCCCTATCCCATGCATCCTCACTCTACCCCACCACACATACACACACACATCTGCAACTTTGATGGACAAATCTCACTTAATGTGTACCTTTCTTTTTTCAGCTGGAAATGGAGGATGGTGATGAGATAGATGCGATGCTGCATCAGACTGGAGGTGCTACTGCTTAATGGTATATTAGGAAGAGCCCTAAATTGTAATATAAAAAGTCTTTTAGACTCTTTTAATTGCATGAGTTCAATGTCTATGACACTAGTCTTGTCTGGTTTTAAGAAGATAGTATTATCTTGCTATATTGGTATGGAAAATTGATCTTCTACTGAACAACCTATCTATGTCATGATCACTGAGTTTGAATTTGCCCTGGATATCTGTTTTTGTTGCTTCTTTATAGGACCAGTAATGCTGCATAAACTATTCATTTGTCTTTATCTGAGCTGGGTAAGCAACGATTTTATTTATTTAGGGGGAATGGAATTTTTTTTTTATTGACATTTGACATCAATAGTTCTGGCCTCTGGGATCTTGAGATTTTTTATGATGCTTCGTAATTTTTTTTGGAGGTGAGAAGTTAGAAACACATCTTAACTAGGTTTTTAGAAGCAGATGCTCTCATGAGTCTATGATTTCTTTGTCTCAAGTCTTGTAGCTATGTGCTATGTTAAGGGTCTGTTTGCTTGAGGGATAAGGAAGGTATTGATCAGCCTTGTCCTACTTTATCTCTTGTTTGTCTCAGTCCATGCATCATTGGGAACTTGGTGGTAATCCCCATCCTACCCCTGATATTTGTAATCAGCATTTTTCATCCTCGATCTGTATTTGCCTCAACTTCTCCTTTTTCACACTGAGCTAGTTAGTTGCCAAATCTAGTTTGTTTCTATACTGTGAGAAAGATCTCGTTTGTGTGCTTGTAATCTTTATTGTGTATCTGCCTTGGTTCAATTAGGTGCCAATTTATGTTTCGAATTCATCGAGGGATGTTAATATCTGAAAGAGAATGCATGGGGACGAATTTTACAAAAATATCAGTCTCTTGAAATTATCGTGTGAATGGGGGATTTGAATAATTTATGTCGATGAAAGAAAAATCAAGAGAGAACAATAGATGTATTGGGTAAGAAATTGGAACAATTATGGTGCACCAACTCAACCTAAGTGTAAAATTCAATTGCACAAAAAATTCCAGACATGGTACCAAACACAATATTAGAATAATGATATTGTATGCTCATCTATTCTCCCATACAAGCAGACCTCCCTTAAGTAGTACTATATGTGGAATTGTGGATACTCATATTAAGAAGTGTAATAAAAAGTATATTTTCATGAGTAATTTTGTAAATCTTTATCTATAAATTAAAGAGTTGAGTTGTGTGTATATATTTATTTACTTAAGTAATGACGTTTTGTGTAAAATTGAAAATATTCCAAGTGTGGAGTTTATAAAGTGATTTTTCATTTTATGGGATGAAAATGAGATTGTTGAAATGTATTTCTCTTCATTTTTATTTATAAGCCAGGTAGGCATTCATAAATTTGACACCGTACATGTGGAATAGAACTCATGTGTGCCCATGTTTGATAATGTCGTGACTATATATTTGATGGTCACTTTGAAATTGATTAAAAACTGTACCCCTTTAAATGAGAAATTATAAGCAAATCACCAGTGTAGTATCTTTGAGAGATGCTTAGAAAGAGACCTAAAATTTGGTGGATGTTATGTCGGTTGAATCAGATTAAATGAATTTTTCAACAAAAATTATCTAATGTTCATGTCTTCATTCCTCAAAATCCCGTTTTTTATAAATTATTTATCTCACTTCCGTTTTGTTTATCGGGGAGTACAATTGAAATGGATAAATTCAATGGATTAGTGCGAATTATTGCATAGAAATATTATTATTTTAAATTTGATTGATCTAAGTTCATGCAATTTTTTCAAATTTTCTTTTGGTCAATTATTGAATAAAATCAACTGTAAAGTGGAATTTCCCCTCCTGTTTTTTTAATCTCATACTAAGGTGTTTTCAAATTTAGAAAAGGAGATAAAGATCCATCAAAATACCAGATCATAAGGACTCTCGATTCCCCGAAATCAATCAAAATACCAGATCATAAGGATTCTCGATTCCCCCGAAATCATCAACAATGCGAAATAACTAAAAAACAGAAAAAAAAAAATTAAAAAGGGATAATGGATAATTCACTAATTTCACTCGAACGGCCACCGTGGCACTCAACTTGAGGAGATCTACCCATTGATCCCAACTCCACTAATAAAAAACCTATATAAATCCAATTAAGGATTTGAGCAAATCACAAGTGGTTCGCCAGACCGGTTGTGCGGCGGCGCAACGATGGGGAAGAGGTGACTGTGCAGCGAGCGGCGGATAGTTTTCAGCCTAGATCTACTCAGATCTGTAGATCTATCGTTTCTTACAAACCATCGGTGGAGCGCTTGATGGAATGGGAGACATACACACTTGTACATAACAACTAACAAGGATAATGGGAAGAGAGATGAAGATGGTGGGGGAGGGGAAGGTCGGCGTGGAGGGAGTGGGTTGCAGGATGGACTGCGGTGGAAGAAATTGAAGGCTGCAAAGAGTGTGTGTGAAAATTGCACACTCGCGGAGAGAGAGAGAGAAAATATTGCATATTTCTGTGTATGAAAATCGCACACACTCACGGTGAGAGAGGTGCTCTCGTTGGACGTTACTAAAATGCTATGCACACTTAGTATCAAACATTAATTGTAAAAAGTATTCACGTACACATTAAAAGCTAGGGGTCCACAATAATTTTTTTTTTCTAGAAAAGTCATCCAAAATTGATGATCCATCATAACCACAATATTCGTCAAATATTTCATAAAAAATAAATGGTCCCTATCGATACAAATGAGCAAAATTTTGAACAATAGAGTTAGTATGAAAATTCATCGTGGTCAAGACTTGCATAGTGCGTCTGTTGTTCTCCAAACCTAGAGACTACCACGTCCAATAAATTTGTTGAAATCAATCGAGGTCGATGTTTTTAGATTATGGAATCACCAAAGAAACAAGAAATTACGATCTAACAACACAGAAATATAAGTGGTTCGATCAAATGATTTACGTCCACTGTATGTGATGAGATTCCTTTTATATTCAACCATTTCACAAACGAAATTACAATCATAATTCTTCAACAACAAGCTAGAGTACACTCAATGTGAAAATCTTCACAACTCTCGTATTTAATTACTCAACAATTCAATAACAAAGTGTGAGTTCACTCTTTATCAATCACTCGTGTTTGATAGATGTTGATTACCCTAAAAATGTAAACATTCCTAGAGCTTATAGACACGAGTAACCTCCAAGTCTAAATGTTCAACCATCTGAGAAAGTAACCGCATTATGATTGTAATTGAATAATAGTTTTGAAATATAGAAACATAATTGCTCTTTTCTTTGCTCAACATTCAGTCTACTTGAACACAACTGACTAAACCTCAATTGTTGGTCGCTCAGCTATCAACTCCACTTAATATATTTGAGCAGACTTTGATTCCTCCCAAGTCACCTGAATTTAAATTCAACTACACTGAACACATATTCAATTAATGTTAGTCAAACTCAAATCTAATTCAAGAGGTTACATTCTCATATCAAACAAGTATAGCTTTTAAAATAAGGTAATTGTAGTTATAGTAGTAAGTTGCAATGCTTTAAAAAAAAAAAAAAAGAGGGAGAAAGAGAGTCAGTTGTAAAATCTAAAAATTGTCCATCTTCTACATCTAATGTGCAACAGTGCAAGGAATATGATTTAATAATTGTGGATGTGTTTGGCCTACAACTAAGAATTGATGAATAGTTTCACTCGGCGGCATTAATTGTGCGCTGTACTACTACTACTACTACCTTTGCCTTTTTAAATAAATCAAACTGAACTCATGGTTGTATTTGCACATTCAAATTTCCAAAAGCAACCACAATGGTGGTAAGAATCTGATTTTTTCCTTTTAAATTCACTTTATGCACATGTTTTCGCACCCTCATTCAATATATAAGCTACTCACTCTATACTCTAGTATATGCCTCAATTCAATCTCACTCAATCAAATTTTAAATCAACTACTCCAATTTTCGCGTTGATGGACACATGTCATATTAAAAAATAATCAACGTCTTATAATATTAAAGGTGACGCGTGTTAAAAATTCAGTAGAGTGAAATATCAATGAAACACTAAAAGTGGAACAGAAGAATGAAATCATTAGTTATTTTTGTTGTTTTGTAAGTAAATTAAGGTTATTTTTTTTTTACAAATTTACCGTTTATTATTATGAAAGAGAGGAAAAAGAAGAGAAAATTAAAAGAAATTTGTGAAAATAAAAGAAATTAAGAAATAAATTGTGTCAATTATCACAAAAGAAGGTATATAAATAAAATAAAATTAAAGATACAATAATTAGGAAGAAATGTGAAAAATAGTTTAAACAATAAATATTTTGAAACAAAATTTAAGTGTAAAATCGAGAGGAAGGAAGTATATAAATTTACACTTTTACTAACCACAATTTTTTTTTTGAAGGGTACTAACCACAAAAATCATTCCCCTGTTATACCAAAAAATCATTCCGCTTTCAAACGATAGAAGATGAAGTAAATAAAAACAAAATATAAAAAATAAAAACGATGAATTAATATAATCAAATCCTAAACCATGTAAAACCCAAACTCTTTCCGCAACATCTTATTAAAGACAAATACTTTTATGCGTCAATTTCACCATGCAATTGAAATGTAATTTAAAATAATATTAATTCAATTTTTGTTAAAAGGAACTAATGTTGTGCAATTGGTAAACTAATGCACAGTGTAACTTGTACATACCACTATTTTTTTTATCGGTAAAATGAATTTTATTCAAAGGGCACAAGAGATATCTAAACTAATTTAGTGTACAGTTCTTATCATCACATAGAGAACAGGAGAAATGAAACTACACAGTATTCAAACTATGCACTTAAGTGGATCTGTCACCCAAGTCCTAAAGGATGTAGTGTTTCGGGTGGGGTATTTGATTGTGACCCAACTCCATAGTCTTGCCCTTAGCTCCTCCTTTATTTTTGTGATTGAGAAAGTCTCGTTCCTGAAGAGGATTGCGTTTCTCCATTTCCATATGAGCCATACCATACATAACCATGTACATGTGGCGATCTTCTTCCCACTTCTTCCTTTGATGAGGCCTCCGAAACCTAGGAAATGATCTAGTAATTCTGACGGTAGTGCTGACGGTATTTTGAGCCAAGTCAGGCACTCCGTCCACACTTGGTTTGCTTGTGGGCATTCCAGGAAGATGTGTTTCTCAGTCTCCTCGCTCACACCACATAATACACACCTTAGGTCATCGTTTTGCTTGAGGATGTTTATTCTTCTAAGGTTTGATCTTGTTGGCAACCTTCCCCATAAGAGCCTCCATGCGTGCGCTTTGACTTTTGAGGGTGCAAAGTTTTTCCATATGCTTTTGAATCCTTGAATCATCTTGTCATCCGGTCTAATATCTTGGCTTTGGTTGAACAGGGTCGAGTATGTTGCTTTTGTGGAGAACTTCCCTGTTTTCGATGCTTTCCATTTCCACGAGTCCTCGGTTCCGTCTTTGGGTTTGCACCTGTCCAACACAGATATCAGATCGTTAAACGATGATAGTTCCCTATCAAAAAGTACCCTTCTCCATGTCCATGTCTATCTCCAAGATTCCCCTTCCCAAAGGCCCATTTCACCCACAATTTTTCCTTTGTTTATGCTAATCTGATACAACCTCCTAAATCTATCTTTAAGAGTACCCTCCCCCATCCAATTTTCCTTCCAAAAGAAAGAGTTTTTCCCATCCCCTAAGACCTTAGATAGGTTTCAGTGGAACCAGCCCCCATTACTCTCATCTACCACTTTTAACACATCCCTCCACCATAATGATACCCTTCCCACCCTCCCTGTTGGGAATAGGCCGAAGCCGTCTCCCCAAGTAGCCCCATATCTAGACCTAAGAACCCTAGTCCACAAGCTGGTTTTTTCATTTAAAAATCTCCACCCCCACTTTCCCAACAAGGTTTTGTTAAAAATTCCAATATCTCTAACCCCTAGCCCACCAAGTTGTTTCGTATTACACACTCTTTTCCAGTCAATCCATGCAACTCTCTTCCCATTACTCCCACCCCCCAAAGGAAATTACGTTGTAATCGCACAATCTCACTCATGGTTTTCTTTGGTATGTAATAGAAGGACAGATAGTATGTCGGAAGAGAAGAGATAACCGAGTTTAACAGCGTGATCCTGCCACCCATCGAGATCTTTTTGTCATCCTATCTTGCTAACCTATTCTTTATTTTCTCCACAATCGATGTCCATTCCACCGCTTTCCTGTGATTTGATCCGACTCTCATTCCCAGGTATGTGAATGGAATGGAGTCTACTCTGCATCCTAGGATCTCCGCCATGTCACTCAAAGTAGTATCCTCCACGTTTACACCAATGATCGAGCATTTCCCAAAATTGATTTTTAACCCAGACATCAACTCCATATTTTTTAGTACTCTTCGCATGACCCAAACATTCTCCAAGCTGGCTTCCCCCATGAGGATTTTATCATCCGCAAACTGTAGATGTGACACTCTGATCTTTTCCCGTCCAATTTATGCCGCTTTGTACAATCCTTCTTCTGTTGCCCTCTCCATAAGGATACTCAACCCTTTTGCGGCTATCAGGAAGAGGAAAGGGGACATGGGGTCCCCTTGCCTTAGACCCTTCTCCATTTTAAATTCTCCAGATGGACTGCCATTGACTAGGACCGATGCTGAAGCTGTCGTCACACACTCCATTATCCAGTTTCTCCATTTGGGATGGAAATTGAATCTTTCCATCATAAGATCTAGGTAACCCCAATCGATCGAGTCGTAGGCCTTTGCGAAATCGATTTTGAAGAAGGTTCGTACTATTCTTTCCCGTTTTGCTTCATCGATGGCCTCGTTTAAGACGATCACGCTATCCAAAATGGTCCTCTTTCCAATGAAGGCCGATTGTGCGTTGGAGATTATAGATGGTAGAACAGAGCCGAGCCTTTTTGCCAGGATTTTTGCTATGATCTTGTATATTCCCCCCACTAGGGAGATCGGCCTAAAGTCGTTCAAGTCCGTACTAACCTCATCGGCCTAAAGTCGTTCAAGTCCGTACTAACCTCCTTCTTGGGGATGAGCACGATGAAGGTTGGGTTGAAGCCTTTCACTAGTCGCCCATGGGTGTGGAACTCCTCCATGAGTTGGGTGAAATTAGGTTCCAGTAAATGCCAGAACTCTTTTAAGAAGCCAAAGTTGAAACCATCTGGACCAGGGCTTTTCGTGTTGTCGCATTCACTAATGGCTTCTCGGATTTCTTCCTTGGAGAAAGGGGCTATAAGCATGTCGTTCTCTGTGGTTGAGATCTGTTTCCTTGCAAAGCCTGTTGCTGGGATTGGTCTAGCCGTCCTTTGGTTTTTGAAATGGCTCTGGAAATGTTCGAACACTCCCTTCTTCACTGCTGAGACTTCTTCACTCCATTCTCCATCCACCATAAGGCTAATAATTTCATTTCTTTTCCTTCTTCTATTGATGTAGTTGTGGAAGAATCGAGTGTTGCAATCACCCTCCTTTACCCACTTGCACCTTGATTTTTGATAGTTGATCATACTTTTCTTTTTTAGTTCTCGGATCAATAGTTGTGGAAGAATTGAGTGTTGCAATCACCCTCCTTGTACATCCTACTATTAATTATTCGTTATTAAACTTGACATAAGTAGTTAATTTAAGTGTATTTCTTATATGTTTTGTATAAATTTTATTTTAAACCTAACTAAAGATCTTAAGTTAAATTACACGTCTATTTTGGATATCAAACTGAAAATCTTGATGCCACCACCCCGGTCTCATCGAACAAGGGGTCTTTTCTCTTGATTAAACATTTCTTTTCATATTTTTTTATTTACAAATTTAAGTTCGGGTAAATATATACTGATATCTATGATTAAATTTGTATATCTTAACTGACTCAAATTGAATCTCAAACGCTATATCTTTTGGTTATTTAGTACGTGCACAATTGGAGTTAATTTTGCATGTTTGGTATAAATTTTATTTTAAGCCTAATTACACTTCACTAAATCATCAAAAATATATGTCTTGTATTTGATTTTACTCGATAAATCTCATATTTTTAAAAAGTGTGTTGAATCTTTGTGTCTTTGTACATATACAAGTTATTATGGAACACATATAATATTAACTGTTTTGATCAGTATTAATTGATTTCATAATAATTATTAATTGAACATCATGAATGCACGGTGCAACTGATGCACCCCACCATTACTCAATTATTAAAATATGGAACCATTTATTTCAAAAAAAAAAAAATCCTCAAATCCCCTTGGACCCTCAATTAAATTTCTGTAAAATAAAATAAGAATTTCACAAAATAAATTCACTGAAAATAAAAAAAGGTAATGATAACATGCAAGAATATGAAACGGTCACGTGCGAGGCATGCTATATAAAGAGGACACAATAAGGAAAGAATTAAAGGCAGAGAAGGTGAGGTACTTGAAGAAGAGAAGTAATTAACTCATCAATGGCAATGAGGGAGGAGAAAAGGCTTTGCCAATGCACCCCCAAATCCTTCATTCCATACCTCTTCCTTTCAATTCTTTCCCTCTTTCCTACTCTTTCTTCTTCTTCTTCCTCCTCCGACCAATTATTCGATTACGGTGACGCCCTCTCCAAGAGCCTCCTCTACTTCGAGGCGCAACGCTCCGGCCGCCTCCCTTACAACCAGCGACTCACCTGGCGCCACCACTCCGGCCTCACCGACGGCCTCGAACAAGGGGTGGGTCTCTTCTCTTAATTAATTATACATTTCTTTTCATATTTTTTAATTTAAAAACACATTGAAATATCTATAGTCATGTACAAATATTTCAATTGAATCGCTAAATTAAGGTGTCTTTTCGATCATTTAACATGCACACAATTGTGTGCGTTTTTTAAATACCTTGAATATAAATGTATGATTAAACATCTATTTTCAACTTTGATTATCTTGATTCAATTTACCATACCAAAAATTTGATTGATGAGATTATTATGTATGTATGTATAGGTGGACTTGGTAGGAGGGTATTATGACGCCGGTGATAATGTGAAATTCGGTTTGCCCATGGCTTTCACCATTACAATGCTGTCGTGGGGCGTCATTCAATTCCGGCAAGAGTTGGCCGCCGCCGGTGAACTCCGCCATGCTCTTGAAGCCATCAAATGGGGCACCGATTATTTCATTAAAGCTCACACCCATCCCCATGTTTTATGGGCCCAGGTCTTTTTTTTTTTTTTTTTTTCTTTTAACTCTGTTTTTTGGTAGTATTTTAACTCTATTTATGTGTTTTTTACAGCAAAAAATAAATAAATTTAGATTGCAATAGCATAAAAAAATTGTGCAAAAAGAATTGTGGGCTTCAATTTAATTTCCCGAAATCACGCCGGAGAATAGAAGCGGTGTAGATTTTTGAATAACGAACTCCCCTGATTTCCCGGTGGGTCCAAAATTTTGAAAAATAAATTTGTTTTTGTTTTTTAGTCACTCAAATTCTCTAAAGCAAATTAAGTCTTTTACTACAGTCACTCATGTGTCGGTTTCAACGACAGAAAAAATGCCTTGTGTTAAAGCGAAAACTCTACTATCTCGTGCTTTGTGTGCTAATTAACTTAATTACCCTAATCATCACTAATTAAATTAATTAATTAATTATGATCAGGTGGGCGACGGGGACACCGATCACCTCTGTTGGCAGCGGCCGGAGGATATGACGACGTCGCGGCGGGCTTACAAATTGGATCGGGATAACCCGGGGACGGAGGTGGCGGCGGAGACGGCGGCAGCGATGGCGGCGGCGTCCATCGTGTTTAGGAGAACAAACCCACATTACTCCCACCTTCTTTTGGAGCATGCAAAACAGGTAAGTTAGTTAATGAGGTTGTTAAATTGGGGCACACAGGGTTAGGTTTATTTCGATATTATACGGCTAAACGTACGTAATCTTACTTTTTTTTATTTTAATTAAATTAGTTTGAGAATAATTAACAATGCTACGTGGAGGAATTTTAAAGTAGGTTCACTGTCTAACCTTTCCTCTACAACTACAAGTACTTCACATTATTTTAAATTAATTATTATAATTGAACCAATTAAATGATTTTTTATTTTTTACTTAAATGAGTAATCTATCTAATGTTATAGTTGAACCACGTAAATGAAATAATTACCACTTTAACCATTTATTTCTAAACCTATATAAAAAGTTAAGACAATTTGTTTTTTTTTTTGTTTTACTTATTACGTTAAAGACAATTGTATTATTAAGTGAATTTGTATATATTAAATACGTAGCCCACATATGTAAAAATGAGAAAAATGAGGGGAAAAAGAAAGCAATATCATTAAAAGAGACATAAGTATTCCTCGTAGCTTGGAGTAATGAAATGAAATTGATGCCTTTTTACAACTTGTAACATTTATGAGATCATATGTACCGATTTTAATATTCCACTTTGTATTTTGACTCGTGTCATGTCAAAACGTGATCAACCCCTTGTAATAATGAGGTCGAAACATGTTAAAAATTCAATAGTGTGGACGAAAAATGGAGCAAAAGAATTTCACAAAAAAAATATCTAAGGGCTGAATGAATCTGCACCCACATGTCATTAACTAGACAATCAACCTACGTACGGAAAGCGATTTCCCATTCATGGGTAGAACACATATACATTTCATTATCATTTTTGATAAATGTGGTGCCAAACAAACAGGGCATTAACTTGTTTATTATTTAATGATATTTTGTTGGTGCAGTTGTTTGAGTTTGGTGACAAGTATAGAGGTAAATACGACAGCAGTATAGGAGGAGCAAAAGGTTATTACACGTCGGTGAGTGGGTATTTGGATGAGTTGCTGTGGGCGTCTGTTTGGCTGTACAAAGCCACCGACAATGAATATTATTTGAATTATGCAATAGACAATGCTATGTCTTTTGGTGGGATCACTTGGTCCATTACTGAGTTCAGCTGGGATGTTAAATATGCTGGTCTGCAGCTCCTCGCCTCTATGGTAATTTATTCATTTCCCCCTTATAAATCTAATTTTAGAATGTCAACTAGATGGAAAATTCCTCTGCTCAACTCAATAACTTACATGACATTAATTAGAGATTTTTATTTTATTTATAATTATACTTGTACATATTTAGTATATTATGGTTAAAATAATAAAATTACGTGAGTTTGAGATTAAGTTGTCAAACCTGACGAGCTAAGTATTACTGTACTCGATAATGCTTTTAGGCAAAAAATTCTATGAATCTAGCTCACAAAAGTTTTATGGTGAACTAGCCAATACTGTTTAGTATAAGAAGTAATACCATTTAACATTCCAAATATTATAGTTTAGTGATTTGAGAACAATAGTATTGTTGTATATACTAAATAGTGTGTTATTCTGAAAAAAAAAAAAAAAAAAAAAGATTTGAGGTGAATATGATTCACAGAAAACTGGTCTGGTCTTTGAGTTATAATTAATATGGCTGATTTTTTTATGCTTAGGTGGGATTTTCTTTAAGTATATGGGGGTCGTAATAATTATAAGCATTCACTTCAATAGGCTGCCCCTCCACACTCTTGTTTTTTGATATTTCAACCCATTATTACTCTCATCATCAACACCAAATCAAAACATTTTGACCTCTCTTTCCCATTCTAGCCCTCTACTTTCCAAAGGCAAGAAAATAGTACTCTTAGTTACATAGAGTTGAACATTCCTTCTTCATTGCAGTATAATTGCTAAAAGTTCTAATCATCACAAGAAAAAAGCAGCAAAAGCAGTTTTCCTGATGGCAACATCACTAAGCTTTATCTCTATGTGGAATCCAGTTAAACTACATATTCTTTTTTTTAGGCAAAAGTTGGCGGGAAACGTTCATAAACTATAATAGATTAACATTTATTCTTTATAAAGTGTTAAAACGTCATAAATAATTATGTATTCTTGCAGTTACCAACGGAAGGAAAAAGCAAACAACAGAAGCAAGTCCTGGAGGAATACCACACCAAGGCAAAACACTATGTTTGTGCGTGTTTGAACAAGAACAACTCGACTAACGTGCAACGCACCCCAGGGGGGCTACTATACACCCGCCAATGGAACAACATGCAGTATGTATCTACTGCAGTTTTTTTACTCACGCTCTACTCCGAGCACCTCCATTCCACCAATCAAATGCTCGACTGTCCCACGGATTCTGTGGGGCCCGACGAGATCCTCTCCTTCGTCCAATCACAGGTGGCCTACATCCTGGGCTCCAATCCCATGGGGCTCAGCTACTTGGTTGGCTATGGACCTCACCATCCCATGAGGGTGCACCATAGAGGTGCATCCATGGAATCAAACAGAGATAGCAAAGTCTTTGTAGGGTGCACTCAGGGGTATGATAATTGGTATGGTCGACCCGACCCAAACCCAAATATCCTTGTCGGAGCCCTCGTTGGTGGGCCCGATGTTAAGGATGATTATGAGGATAGAAGGGGAAATTTTGTGCAAACCGAGGCTTGCACGTACAACACCGCCCCGTTGGTTGGAGTTTTTGCAAAATTGAAAGCAAAAGAAAAGGGTGATTCGAGTTCTGTTTCTTCTATATAAGATTATCAAAGTGTATAGAATCTGGGGGGATTGTTTTTGGTATAGCCACCCCACAAGGCAATTGTATTTCTACACGAGATGTATTCTCTTTATGTAATTTCCAAAGTCCAAATATAGTTATAAATTTTGACAGTACCAGACAGTGGCAATTTCAAATCATAACACATTGTAATGGAAGGAAGAGGATCCCCTCTAGTCCTGTATAGGAGGGTCATGTGTAGATGGAGGTTCATTGAATCATGCACACGCACACAGGGTTAGGCCCTAGCCTCCTCAATACATACGTTCGCCCCTGCACACACACATGATTCAATGGTCCTCCTCCTACACAGGACCCCCTCCTGTACATGAGGAGATTCTATCCGGTAATGGAATTGGGAGGCTTGTGGGTTGAGTAATTTGACTTAAATTAAATGTCACAATAACTAAATGTCACAAATTCAAGTCAACCCGATGTGACTTACTACTTGGTACATCAAATCCATGTAAATTTAATATGATATGAAGGTTACAATTGCAAAAGAAAAGACCACCCCTTCTAAAAAAACACACTTAATTGATTAAGACAAATTTATGTATGCAATCAGGTACCTCTCATGCAATTGAATTTTAAGTTAAAATTGTGAGTCATTTGTATTATGCAATTGGATGCATACAAATATAACTTCAAACCCGACTTGACTTGCCACACCCAAACACAATGCTCGTTTAACTGATGTTTGAATATGTGCATTCGTATTTAAGAGGGAGAAGTGATTTACAGAAGTAAGGATAGGTGATGCTAATGATGGTCATTCATGTTTTCATGGCATGCTTCACAGACGCTATAAGACTAAACACGAGCATGACATGATAAAAATGTGTGCTAATATAAGACGAACGCGAAAAGTTTCATAACGACATAACATACACAATATGACATATAAGAAAAAAAAAGAATTAAAAGTAGAATTTACGTTATAATATTACAAGATAATACACGTTACACGGTAAAACACAATAAGAAAAGTACAAAATCTCCAATAAAATTATAAAATAACAAGTCAATATACAATCAAAACGTATTTTCATGTTTAACGGGTTGACACGAGGACATGATAAACCTAAACACTCCCGTAATTTCTGTCCCTTTTTGTGTAAGTGCCATCGTGTGGTGATGCCCCCTTTCAAAATTTTTACATAGGTTAGTAATTTAATTTAAATATTTTAGGGTGTCCTGGGCTATAAATATTATTATGCCATCTAACTAACAGAAGCATTTATCATGCTTGTGCCATAGAAATACCAAACTCTAACAACCATTCATTTAACATAACAACTATTCACCGACACCTCCTAAACCACTGATACAACAAAATTTTCAGACATACACACATGGGTTGTGTGTACCAAACAAATAATTAATGACCAATGGCACACATGCCCAAACAAATAATTCATTCTTCCAAATTAGTTTTCACACTTTCCTTTTTTGTTTGTTCTACATCATAACTCGTATTCTCAAAATTTTCACTTATTTTCGTTCTTTGTCATTGTCTTTTTAATACAATACACTTATTTTATCACTTTAATAAAGTTGAAAGTATCTCAATATTTTTACTTAATGTCATTTTTGTTTTAAATGTAATGTCATTCTGATTAATCAATAAGTCAACGATTCAGAATGTCACTGACATCCAAGAAACAGGGATTCTTGGTACCATGTATATATGATATGCATATGCATATACATGTATGTATATCAATTTAACTCGGTCCATGTTCAAATTCTTCCTGGAATGTTAATGAGAATCATTGTTGTTAAGCGAACTGGGCTGCTCGTGAGCTTGACTCAACTTGGCTCGTTAAGGTTCAAACTTGACTTGTTAAACAATCTCGTTAGATACTCAATTTACTAACGAGTCGACTCATTAGACTTGATATCTAAAAAAATTATTTTAATTTCATTAGGCTAGCTAGACTTGACTCGACGAGTTCGTTTACGAGTCTAGTCGAGCTCATTTTTTTGCTCGCCAATGTAATTGAACTAAGCTGAGCTCTAACTTCAGATACTCGACTCGGCTCGAATAACAACTCTACTCATGTAGTCATGTTCATTCCCACTTATAAATTTTGAATCAAGTGCCCTATCAATCAATTTGTTTTCAGTCTTTAATTACCAGGCAAAAGGCATGGATACTGATTATATTCAAGATATGACAACTCAAGCACAAAGGGCTGTAGATTTATTTGATAACAAAACGTGTAACAACATCATCATTTATCAAGCTATTTTAGTGTGACAAGTAAGAAAGCATAGGAACATGATCCAAACTACTTAACTACACTTCCTTTCGAAATCACATGGCCTCAAATTTTGTATATAAGTATTCATCTTTTACCCGTAAATTAAAATATAAGAGCATCTCCAATGGGGGTAGAAGTCCAATGTGGATTTCTACTCCTAACTCAAATCAAGGGTAGAAGGGATTGGGGGGAAGATGATGTAGAGGAGAGAGGAGAAATTGGGTAGGAGAACTTCTATCCAAGTAGAAGTAAAATTAGGAAAAAAGAGAGAGTGGGATAGAGGGAGAGTGAACAACAAATGAGAAAAATAGGAGAACAAGTTAGAGAGTGTAACTCATTTGCGAGAGTAGACTTTAATGTGGTCCCAAAACTTTTTTTATTTGCATTTTTTTTTTTGGTAGAATGCATTGGGGGAGGTAGAAGTTTTTTGAAATAGAAGTAAGAAACTTTTGAGGTGACACATATGTGGCACACACGTGTTAAACTTAAAACCAAAAAATTCTAACCCGCACTGTGGATGCTCTAATATGTATGTCATAAAATGAAAATTATATTTTTATGACCACTCTTCAAACCATCACTTATTTATTCAAATTGTTATTCACTTTATTCATACACAATAGTTTTATTTATAAGTACACCATAATACCCTCCTCCAACACGTAAACTCGTACAAAATTTAGACGGAGAAAGTATTTCAAGAAGCAGTAAATATAAGAAGTTGAAAGGACAACAACTTTATGCAAACCCACCTAGTTCAGTATTTAAAATCTTGACTTTGAGTTGCATCCTCACCCAATTGGCGTAGTAGATCAATTCTGCGAACAACCTATAAGAAGAAAAAGGTAACATGAGAGAGGAAACCTAAAAGAAAATAGTGATATGGCATAATGGGATGTTGAACTAAATTTAATAAATGCCGAATGGAGTTCAATTAAGAACCATCAATAAATCACGCAGCCTACTCCATTGGCATTGAAAGAAAAGCCCCTTCCAAAAATAAAATAAAATAAAATGAAAGACAATAACTAAGAGGAAAAAGAAGAACCATAAATCAGCAGCAACAACAACAATAATAGAGTTCAAATTTATGGCCTCCCAAGTCCCACCCCACATTTTTATTTCAAATTCAAATCATCGTTTGTCGAACCGAATTTTGGTATAGATTTCAAATCCTATAAAATTCCATCTATAGTACATCTATTTTACATTTTTTTTAAACACGATTTTCATTGCACTATCAATCATCTATCTCCAACTTTTTAATTATTACTATTATTTACCAAACTCGACACTCTCTCTCTCCTTTTTACTTTACACACTCTCTCTTCTGCTTTACAAACAATTTACAATGCACAATCAATCATCTATCACCTATATTTTCAAAATCCTACAAAATCTACACTCTCAAACATATACAAAATCCAAATATGTCTTTTACTACTATTCATCAAATCCACCTATGAATGTTTCAAATCCAATCAAATTCATAAACAAACACCCCCAGTATCTCCAAAAAAAAAAAAAAAAAAAGAGTAGTGTATACTCTTCTAGGAAACAAACACATTGATACATGAAACAAATACAATGAAATTTTGTGATCTATCTGATCCTGAAAGTTGTGATTGCGATTAAGCATGGCCAATCCAAAACTAGAATCAGTTCTAAAATAAAATTTCACTGGAGCAACAAATTTAGGCATATATGATTTGCACCAAAGACAAGAAAAATCACAGGACTCCCCAAGACTTGTGTCAAGGCTTTTGAGGTGATTGATCAAAGAACTACAATTCAACCCCGTGAATTAAGGTCGCTAGTAAGGGAATCTGCATAGGTATCAAGGGAGTAATTCAAGAAAAAAAGTTGCATTGCTTGCTTCACAGAAAAAAAAAAAAAGCAACTTATGCTGCAAAGCAAAGATATTGAAATCAGGAAGAAGGATTTAACTCTATTGTGCAGCCTTTATCACTTGAAGTAACTTGCTTCACCTAACTAAATTGGGCTTGGATTTCTTGCAACCCACAAAAACAGAAAACAAAATAATAAAAATTCCCAGTTTGCAGTTTTCAGTAAACCACTAACATCAATGAGGCTTTGTTAAGTTGTACTACTGCTTAATTAATTTAGTTTATTTTCATAATATGATGCTAACATATAAATCAGGCAACAATTATCAAGGTCTAAACACACAGAGTTCAAGAAGTTGTATAAATCTTCAACCACAAGCTTCATTTTATTTATACCAAATTGATGCAACTTTTACAACAAAGTTAAACTTAATCTCCAACGCATGTTACTTCAAAATTTCTCTAGACAAAATACGCTCAATAGATTCTTTACTCTTCCAACAAGTACGTACCCTATATTGTATTTGTAGTTTATTTTTCCACTTGCAATAACGGTTCTGTTTCTACGTATACTTTTATTAGCATATTAATAACACAGATATAATATTATTAGCTCAAACACTGCCTGCATTTTCAAACATACCATTAGAGATGCAATTCATTAAAATGGAGATGCAATTCATTAAAAAACTGTCCACGAAAAATAATATTAGCTCAAACACTGCCTGCATTTTCAACTTAATTAACACATAAATAACATACCATTAGAGATGCAATTCATTAAAATGGAGTTCACATTTAGTTTCTGTAATTTATTATCCTACATCGATCTCATCCATAAACAAATGTCCTAGAAAATTCAATATCTAAATTCCAAACAGAATTTGAAGGTAGGACTGATTTAAAAAGGAAATCATTATTCAAACACCTGGCTAGTTTCTTCAACACCTGAAACTGGTGAAATCAGCAAGGCGAAGTATTTATACACAGCTTTAAAGGCACATCACTAAATTGAGTTAATTATAAATAGTTATATCTCATAAATCATACTACTGAGTAAAGCGTAGAACTAACCATTCACTAATTACAGCGAAAAACTAGTATCCAATTGATAATCAAAGGCATTCTTTCTGCCTCCGAGCATTATGCATTTGCTCTGTCTCAACCACAATTCATAATTTAAAAAAAAATAGTTCAAAAATTAAATTCCAACAGTATGAATACCAATAGATTCACGAACCAGAAAAAGCATTCGGAAGACAGTAGGCGGTGTCATTTAAGGCCTCTAATGGTACGGTGTCATTCGGAATCAGTCAATTTTATGTTTGATCTGTATCACCCTACCAAATGATGCCTGGGGACTGGGGAGGCAGAGCCTGTCATGAGAAAAATGAATGAATGTTTAAAAATAAATCGTTTAAAATGACTTCTTCTAGCATTTTGAGTAGCAAATTCATCAATAATATCTTCATAGTTAATTTGTTCTAGTTCATTTAATCTTTATTGTGACAGAGTGGATCGTAGATATGTTTTTAGCAATTTTAATTTAGAAAAATTTCTTCCTCCAGATGCTACGGTCACATGAATAATCAATAATATTATATACGCAATTAAGACATTAGAAATTTAGGATAGTAAACAAAGCAGGTACAAACTCAAAAATCTCAAGGACAACCTTTTTTTTCTGTTGATAAAGTAATTTGCATTTGAATCAATATCTAAAGAGTTGTCATGCTTTAAAGTATTCCCTAAATTCTCACTACATTCTTTTAATTTATTATCATTCAAAGATTTTAATTTATTTGAACCAAATAAAATTTCGAATTGTCAAACGTGATCACGGATCTGATGTCAAGATGAAATAAAGCCACTTAAATGAAATAAAGTACTTCCTCCGTCTCTGAAAAGTTTTCATACTTTCTTTTTTTGTTTGTCCCCAAAAAGTTTGCATACCCCAAAATAGAAATAATCATCACAATTCCCACCCTCACAATATACACATATTTACCCTTTATGCCATTACTTTTGGTACCCACCATACATTCAACACACCTACTTTATTTACTTTATATATAAAAGTTTACAAAACTACCCATCAACACTTTCATCATTACACTTTTTTCTTAAACCATGTGCCCAAGATTCCCCGCAAACTTTTTGGGGACGGAGGGAGTATATATTTTTTTTAAAGGTAAATGTAAGTCTTGTATAGAATAGATAAAGAAAAATATATTGAAATGGAAATTGAAAATGTGGAATACAAAATTGAAAATGTGGAATACAAAGTCTACTAGAGTGATAAAAGCCTTTAATTAGATATTGGAGTAATTGCTAATTATAATTAATTGTAGTTAGTACTCCCTCCACTTTTAAATAAGTGTCGCTTTGTCATTTTAATTATTTTTATAATAAGTGTCATTCTATGTTTTTTTCTTCAATTTTGACAATTTTACCCTTATAAAATAATTTACCTTCAATTTCAATTAATGTAGTAGCATAAATCATGGAAAAATCATAAATATTGTACATATGAATACCACATACATTCTTGACCACATTCTTTATTAAACAAAAATTTAATATCAAAATTATTTATCATTAATGAAGGGTAATATTGACCACAATTTAATATCTTAATTTGTTGAAAAATGTTAAAGTGACACTTATTCAAAAATGGAGGGAGTATTAAGTTATGGTCATTTTCCAGGGGAGGAAGACCTCAACGACGTTGTATCATACTGCAAATGTTTATCTATTTCTTTTTGGGCGCGGCTAAAGGCACCCAAGGATCCTATGAGGACACCCACAAAACGGATGAGGACACCCACGTGGAAAATATAAAATTACCCTCCCCTCAATTAAAACATTCTTTCTCTCTTTCTCACCCACAAATCGCCGACACCCACATTCTTTCTCTCTTTCTCACGAATTTCACCTACAAATCGCTGGCACCCACTCCGACGGCCTTCCCCCCACGCAGCCAGCTCCGCCGTCCACATGCAACAGCTCCGCAGCGCACGCAGCCTCTCCCCCCCCCTTTCGCGGCCGCAGCCCACTCCGCCAACGCCGCTCGACGTCGCGCTGCCCTCCCCGTCACGCTTCCTTCCACGGCGTGCGTCCTTTCGCCCTCCCGTCGCGCTGCCCTCATGTCACTACAAAAACGCTTGTTTATGCCGACAGATGTATACCGACGGATTTCCTTTCCGACGGCTGTACCGACGGATTACCGACGGAATTCAAAGTCAGAAGACTCTGCCGACGGAATTCAATTTCCGTCGGCTTTCCCGACGGGATACCGACGGATATGCCGACGGACACTCAGAACTCTCTACACGGTGTCGTTTTTGGGTCACCGGCCGACGGATTGTTCCGTCGGTATTGTAAATATTCCGTCGGTAACCGACCCGCATTAACTAACCGCCTTCTTGATCGACTCCCAAAATTAAATGTGGTCATTACCGACGGAAATATCCGTCAGTAACCGACCCGCATTAACTACCATAATTAATCTGGGCAATTTTTTTTTTTGTATATAAACTGAAGAACATATTACAGAAACCCTCCCTCCTCCGTCCTCACTCTTTCCTTCTTCATCTTCATCGCGCGAAGAAGAGGCTCGGCCGAGGTGATCTCTCGACTCGATTAGAAAATCTATACGGCACGCTTTCTTAATTTGTTAGTAATTAATTTTTAAGTTATATATGTATTGCCTATAATTATGAATTAAATTGCATGTGTTAATTTAAATTGTTATATAGATTAATATGAAATTAATTGTTTGTAGTTGATGTATATAGTTAATTATTTTGAATGTATGTAGTTGATATATCTAATTAATTAGTTGATATTGTAAGTGGATAATTGCCTATATGTATAGCTAGTTGATGTATATAGTTATTTATAATAAATTGATGTGATTTGTTAAGATCGATATTGCATGTTTTGCATAATTGATGTTATATATATAATTGATATTATTGTTGAATTTGCATATACGTTGGAGTGGAGTTAATTACATAATTAAATTATGATATTGTACGTTATAATTAGCTAGATTAATATTGTTGATTTACTAATTATGAAATTATTGATTAAATTAGGGGCTTTGTTAATTATATTAGGAAATTGTTATTTTAAAGTTAGAAAAAATTGTTACTAAATTTATTAGGTTATAGATTGTTAATTAAAATAGAAAATTGTTAATTAAAGTTGAAAATTATTGAATAAATTAGTTATTGTTGAATAAAATAGGAAATTAGTTATTGTTGAATAAAATAGGAAATTATTTATTAAAATAGGTTATTATTGATTAAATTAGGTATTGTTGATTGAATAAAAAATTATTTATTAAAATAGGTTATTATTTCTTAAAATAGGTTATTATTTAGGGATTAAATTTTAATTTATTAGATTATTGTTTTTTATTAAATTAAGAAATTTATTATTAATTAATTAGTATTATATATATAATTTATTAATTTAAATGTTTAAATTAAATAGATGACTGGAAATGGTGCTGGTGCCTCTGGTGGCTCGGGATCTCACGGGGCCTCCGGGTCACGTAGCCGATCGAGGAAGAGTCGATCCAAACTTAGACCCGAGGCGCCGGCGCCTACACTGTCACGAACACCATTATCGTCGCCTTCGCCACCCATTCCACACCCGTCGCCTGATCAGTCGTCGTCTCATTCGTCTGTCCGGGACCATCCTGCTGTTCCTGCTCAGGATGGCCGGGAGCGCGTTTGGGCTACAAGTGGAGGAGTGTAAGTAATTAAATACTTTTATTGTTTAATAATTAATAATTAATTAATTTCACATTCGTTTTAATTTATAATGTGTTTTGTTTGTTAATTAATGTCACAGATTGTTACCTGGTAACGAGGTCTCCAGGGCATGCACGGTTGCTTTTGGCTCTTTACCGATCTCTGCGGGTGCAATTACCTGGTCGAAGGTCCCAAAACAAAAAAAGTTGGCGTACTTCGAGGAATTTCAGGTAGTAATTAATTACTTAATTATTTAATTAATGTTTGTTAATTTGTTCAATAATAAACAATTTATTATATGTGCAGAAACAAACCACTTGGGATCGGAATATGTACTCAGACCATGCTATGTTCAAGTATTTCTGTAAATCGGCGCAACAGCGGTATAAGGATTTAATGTACGAATGGAGAATGGCATGGCGGCGCGATGGGACGACGCAGAGCTTGGGTAAGGATGATAATGATGTTGTGTTGTGGGTTTCATTGACGAGGGAGTGGCTGGATCCGGAGTACATCAGGAAGTGTGAGATTGCTAAGGCCAACCGGAGATCCGACGATGGGGGTGGGATGTCCAGGCATCGGACTAGAGCCCGGTCCATCCTTGAGCAGTCGATGGTCATTGTAAGTGTTTATTAATTTTTTAATTAATTTCTATAAATTTAATTATATATTTAATATATATAATACATAAATTTAATTATTAGGAACGGGATACGGGGCGTGTACCCACTCACTTGGACCGGATGAGCATTGCTCATCCGTTTAATGCTGATACACAACAATCCACATACGGGCGCACAACTAACCTCCACGTAAGTAATAAAATTGTTTAATTAAATACATTTTTTATAATTTATTCTATTAATTTAAAATTATTAATTATGTAGTTGGAGATGAAACGGAGGATTGCCGAGATCGGAACTCAAGTCGACCCTACTCAACCCGGAACCAGCAGTGCCCCTACAGTCGAGGAGGTGGACCGGGCTTATTTGGAAGTTGCCCCCACCACCCGCGGACGAGTTCTGGGCCTTGGTCGTATGAGCGCTGATGTCATTTCCGGCGCTGGTCCGTCCCAGACGGCATCGCAGGGTTCCATATCTTCCACCCCAACTCCTGATGTGACGATGGCACAATTCAACCATTACATGCATGTGATGCATGTGAATATGGGTCGAGAGATGGGGTGGTCGGACGAGAAGATCGAGGAGGTTTATTGGAGAACCATGCAAGCTCCTCCACCGACGGCCAACGTGAACGTGCCTGTTCCCCCAGCCCCCTCCCCCTATGTCCCGACCATGCAGCACGATGATGACATCATTGGTCAGTACGTTGGCAACGATGACGACATTGATATATTCTACTATGGTCAATGAGTGACTTTGAATAATTTTTTTTTTTATGTGTTTAACAATTTTATTTTTATGTCTCGTAGAACTATTTACTTTTATGTCTCGTAGAACTATTTATTTTTTATCTGCATTTTTGTTGAACTATTTACTTTTATGTTTAAGTATCAGTTGTTTAATTTTAGTTATGTGTGTTTTATGTGTTAAGAATGTGTATATTTAAATTTGGATGTTTTATGTGATAGATAAACAACATTTTCATTGAAAATTGCCTTGAAGAAAGGCTGTTGTTGTGGTTACATTACATGCATACACTTAACATTACATAAACTTAGCAATACATATTAGAGACATAAACTTAGGATTACATCCAACCTATAAACTTGAACACATAGGGTAGAACACAGAATACTATGGCCACAACAAGAAAGTTCCTCTGCTTCTTTAGCTCTTCAACTTTTCCAGCTTCAAATCCTAATTCTGAGGTTAGTTGGTCAGATGTATCCTTATACATATCCCCAACTAGTTGCGCATGATTCAACTTGTTGTTGAGCTCTTGATTTTCAAGCAAAAGTGAGTCAATTCTCCTCACCATGCCCGGAAACATTCCGTGTGAACTCGTTCCTTGTCCGTGAATTTCGTGTTCATCGGCCCAAACAAAAAAGGAGCATCCATTACCATTTAGTGAATCTGGGCAAGTATAAAATAGTCTACCTCTGCTTTTTTCTTGCTTCGACATGCACACACGAGCTTCTTTTCCACAATGGCATACCACAATTTTCATGGATGTCGAAGATGAAGACATGAGTTTCTGTATTTTTTTAATTTTTGATGTTTGTGAAGAAGTAGGTTGTTTTGAGTGTGGTTGGAGTGTTAAGAATACGCAGTTAATTTTTTTTTATACGCGTCTTTACCGACGGAAAGTGATTCCGTCGGTATTGACACATGTTCAATGCCGACGGAAATTCCGTCGGTAATGTAAATACCGACTGAAAATTGGTCAACGGAATCTGACTGATTTGACATACATTTGAAATATGTGTTACCGACTGAAATTATCCGTCGGTATTGCCAATACCGACGGAATTTCGGCGCGTGATATACATTTGAAATATGTGTTACCGACTGAAATTATCCGTCGGTATTGCCAATACCGACGGAATTTCGGCGCGTGATATACCGACGGACTGACATTTCCGTCGGCATGTAGTATTGAAAAATGTTCCAGAACCTCAAAACACGCGAAAATTTTTAGTGTGGAGCAAAAAATTTGGATTGGAGCGAAAATTTAAGGTATGTTTTTTAGTGTGTAATTTTAATTTGGTGTTTAGTTTTTTAGTGTGTAATTTTACTACATAATTTTTACTTTTAGTGTTTAATTTTTAGTGTGTAATTTTATTTTGGTCAAATTGTTTAACAGATGGAATTGCCGGATCGTCGGTGGATGTATTGTACTCCTAGGCTCGTTTTAGGAAATATGAATGTTGAATTTTATGATAAACTCGTGTCATTTGTTGAATTTGCAAAGCTACACCCACATTACATGTCTGAGGATTGTATTAGGTGTCCGTGTAATGCTAAGAAATGTAAGAATAGATCATTTAAAAGCATTGATGAAGTCCTATGCCACGTTGTTATGAATGGGTTCGTTGATAATTACTATAATTGGACAAGTCATGGCGAACAACGGTGGCCTTATAATTTTGATCAAGTCTTGTACTATTACACTACTGCAATTTATGAACAACCCGTACACGTTGAGCATGTCGGCACCAGTAACGATCAAGAGTTTGGGGTGGAAGAACCCGATATGTATCAAACAATGGTGATGGAAGCCGGTATGTCAAATATAGAGGAGGAACCAACGGATGAAGCATTTCAGTTTTATGAGATGCTCAAATTAGTCGATCAAGATTTGTACCCAGGGTGTGATTCTCATTCTCAGTTGTCATTTAATGCTCGACTTATGGCTATCAAGACGGAGAACAAGCTATCTAACAGAGCATATGAGCAAATGACACAATTATGCAGTGAGATTTGTCCTGTCGATAATAAAGTACCTACGACGTTTCATCAGAGCAAACAACTGATGAAGAATATGGGTTTGCCGGTTGAGAAGATTGATTGTTGTGTGAATGGTTGCATGTTATACTGGGGTGATGACGATAGCGATCTTCTTATGTGTAGAATGTGTGGCCATCCCCGGTACAAAGAGCCACGACGGAAGGGACCAGGTGGTCAATCGAGCAAGACAAAAAAGAAAGTGCCACACAAGAGGATGTATTATCTTCCTATCATTCCTCGTTTAATGAGATTGTTTCAATCTAGTGCTACAGCTCAACACATGACGTGGCATGCAAGAAATTCTGAAGATACTGAGGCTGGGGATATGAGACATCCGTCCGACTCTAAAGCCTGGAAACACCTTGATAACGTGTTTCCAGGATTTGCTTGTGAACCGAGGAATGTGAGATTAGGCTTGAGTACTGATGGTTTTGCACCGTTTGGGAGTTATGGAAAGAAGTATTCTTTGTGGCCGGTGATACTGACTCTGTATAATCTACCTCCATGGATGTGCATGAAACCTCAAACAATGTTTCTGACTGTATTGGTGCCTGGTCCGTCGAATCCAAAGCATAAACTTGATGTTTATCTCCAGCCTCTTATTAAAGACTTGATCTTCCTATGGGATAACGGAGTCCAAACGTATGATGTTTTTAGGAAACAGAACTTCACGATACGTGCTGCTTTATTGTGGACCATTAGCGACTTTCCTGCATATGCTATGTTGTCCGGGTGGAGTACAGCCGGAAAGCAAGCTTGTCCGTATTGTATGGAATATTCTGAAGCTTTCAGTCTCCCGAAGAGTAGAAAAGTTTCATGGTTCGATAATCACCGAAGGTTTTTACCTCGAGATCATCCATTTCGAAGGAATAAGGTGGACTTCACGAAGAATAGAACAGTCACAAACAATCGACCGCCCCTTCGAAATGGTATTTTATACATTTATTTTAACATGTTTTTTTGGGTTACATTTATTCTAACATTTATTAATCGTACAGGACAAAGTCTGTTACATGAGATTGAGTGGACGGGTTTGAAAAAAACTACGGAGGAAAATGCAGAAGAACACAACAAAGGAATCCCAGGTAACTGGAAGAAAAAGAGTATTTTTTGGGACTTGCCATATTGGAGTTCACTATTGCTCCGACACAATTTGGATGTCATGCACATTGAGAAGAATGTGTTTGACAACGTGTTTCACACAATCATGAACACAGAAGGCAAGACGAAAGATACTCCAAAGTCCAGGGAAGAGTTGAACACTATCTGTCGCCGTGATGAGTTGGAACAGGATACCCGTACAGGTAAATATCCAAAGGCTTGCTACACACTAGATAAGGCACAAAAACAGGAATTGTGTAGGTGGATTAAAGAGTTAAGATTTCCAGACGGCTACGTGTCAAACATGAGTCGATGCGTAGACACAACAAAAGGCAAAGTTGCAGGGATGAAGAGTCATGATTGTCATGTTTTTATGCAGCGCTTGATACCTATTGCGTTTCGAGAATTTCTTCCTCTGAATGTGTGGAGGGCTGTCACTGAATTAAGTCTTTTTTTTAGAGATTTAACGTCTACAACAATCAAGGTTGATGATATGAATCGTTTGGAACGAGACATTCCAGTTATTTTGTGTAAGTTGGAAAGTTTTTTCCCACCTAGCTTCTTTGACTCGATGGAACACTTACCTGTTCACTTAGCGTATGAAGCTAGGATTTGTGGTCCAGTGCAGTACAGGTGGATGTACCCATTTGAGAGGTGAACAATTCTATTTCTCTCATTTAATTAGTTTTTAGTATATGGAGCCTTATTTTAATTTGTTAACTATTATAATTTTAGGTATCTCCACAACTTGAAGCGCAATGCTAAACAGAAGGCAAACGTCGAAGCATCGATTGTTAATGCGTATTTGAATGAAGAGGTTGGCATGTTTTGTTCATATTATTTTGAAGACCATGTCAACACGAGGATCAGGAATGAACCACGTAACTTCGATGGTAGAGGTACGCAACAAGAAGTCGATGGCATGCTCTCTGTATTCAAGTCTAAGGGGCGACCTATAGGAAAAGCCACTGAACGATATTGGTCAACACACACAAAGGCTGAAATAGCACAAACGTACGTGTTATTGAATTGTGATGAAGTTCAGCCTTACATTGAGTAAGTATTTCATATATTTATCATCTAATTAAATAGCACTAAACGTGCGTCATTTATCATCTAATTGTGTTGTGAATTATTAGGATGTATACACAAGAACTACGACATGCAGATCAAAACATCTCAGATAGAGACATAGATACTAGTCTTCAACGTCAATTTGCCCGATGGTTCCAACGTTATGTGAGTATCATTAATTGAATTTTACGTGAACAAATAATTGTTTTGATTAATGTTAATTTTAACTGTACGTATAGGGACAATCGCACGATTTTCAGAGCCGGTTCTTACAGGATCTCAGCAAAGGACCACTACGGCGTGTGAGGACTTACAACGGCTATATTGTGAAAGGCTACAGGTTTCATACATCAGAGTATGCATCAACAAGAACGACTAACAACAGTGGTGTTTGTCTTAGGGGTGCGAATTACAATGCAAATGCAAGTGATTACTTTGGGGTGTTGCACGAAGTCGTTGAAATTGAATATCCGGGATATCCAGTGAAAACCGTAATGTTGTTCAAGTGCCATTGGTTTGACACATCCCCTTTAGGAACCAAAATTCATCCGGAGTACAAGCTTGTGGATGTTAATTCGAAAAGGAAGTATAGCGGGGATGATCCGTTTGTATTTGCCTCTCAGGTATCTCAAGTCTACTACTGCACGTATCCAGGAGCTGGAAAACGTAATAGATCAGAATGGCACGCTGTTTGCAAAGTGAAGGCAAGGTCAATGGTGGAGGTCCCCCAAAAGGAAAACAACGATGAAGATGAACCTCCGTTTCAAATGGAACAAATAGAGAATCAAACTGAAGTGTTTGCGGGAGATTTTAATCTTTCGGTAGACTTGACGGCTGCAAATCCACAATTGATTGTTATTGAAAACGATAGTGGACATGAGGAGGAGGATGAACATGACGAGGGGGAGGATGAAGAAGATGAGGATGAAGAAGATGAGGAGGAAGAGGAAGATGTGGCAAATAATGAAAATGAAGACGAAGATGAAGATGAATATTAAATTAATGTAACCTAGCTATTTTATTTTGTACAATTTATAAGATTTCATTATTTATCATTTGGTTATAACTTATAATTTAATTATTTATCATTTGGTTATTTTATTAATTAACTTATAACTTATAAAAATCCAATGGCGACGGAACATATCCGTCGCCATTTCCGTCGCTAACGGTAACGAGCCAAAGCCGACCGAAATATCCGTCGCCATTTCCGTCGCTAAAGGCAACGAGCCAAAGCCGACCGAAATATCCGTCGCCATTTCCGTCGCTAACGGCAACGAGCCAAAGCCGACCGAAATATCCGTCGCCATTTCCGTCGCTAACGGCAACGAGCCAAAGCCGACCGAAATATCCGTCGCCATTTCCGTCGCTAACGGCAACGAGCCAAAGCCGACCGAAATATCCGTCGCCATTTCCGTCGCTAACGGCAACGAGCCAAAGCCGACCGAATTATCCGTCGGCATATCCGTCGGCATTTCCGATTATAAATGTAGTTTTCTCTCATTTCACGCGTATTTTCCCTCAATCTCTCTATGTCTCTCCCTCTCCCCCTCCCCCACTCCACCTCATTTCCGAATATAAAGCCTCCTTGCCGTGGTCGCGGCCGCCGCCCATCCTCCCTACCTGCAGTCGTCGCCCATCCTCTCTCCAAGAAAGCCGTCGCCCACCGCCTCCTCTGCCGTCGCCGTCTTCGTTTGAAAGGTACATTTTTTTTATTCATCATCGAAACATTTAATTTAATTCAATTACTTGTATATTCATGTTTATATAAGGAGTGCTTTTATTTCTTGCAATGGTAATTGTATAGTGGTGAAAAAACTATGTTTCCATAATGTAACAATTTCTTTACGCCTCTCTGTCTCGATTTTTCTGCTTTATATGTCTTGGTTGCATCTTGGCTCGAAAAAGCTCTGTTTAGATGCAGATAAGATAACCTCTTGATATAAGAATATGATCAATCTGTGTAGATTTACCGACAGTTCGCGTTGAATTAATAATTATTCCTTGAATTATTGATTTATTTATTGTACTCTAAATCTCTTATCTTTGAACTATCAGCATGACCGAAACTATGCGAGCCTAATGAAGTTACTTGATCTCTATTGAGGTATGTTCAATTTTTATGATAATTTAATTTATGTTTATGTTTAAATATATAAAATGACAATTGAATCTTGATTCTTTGGAATTGATTTTGAAATGGCAGGGATGGAGTCGAGTCAGCGAAGGACAATTTAATATACTCCACGGTACGTATTAATATACTCACATTCTTGTTAAATTATTTCTCATATAAGTTTTTTGTTAATGTTTACTATGTTGTTTTAATATTTCACAGAGCTTTTTCAAGCATTCTAGTAAGGGGTATAGTTGTCATAATCAGCAGCAAAATTCTATTTGCTTCTTACTTGATCGATCCTCTGCCAATTCCGGAACACCATTCGATGCCTTAGCACGATTTTGTTTATTCTGTTGGATGTAATGTAGATTTGTGTATTGAATTATTTAAGCAATTTTGATCGTGTATTGAATTTTAAGCAATTATTTAAGCAATTTTGATCGGGTCGGATCCCGATCGCAAATAAATTTTTTTAAAAAA
Source organism: Galeopsis tetrahit (assembly GCA_963675135.1). Lineage (NCBI taxonomy): Eukaryota > Viridiplantae > Streptophyta > Magnoliopsida > Lamiales > Lamiaceae > Galeopsis > Galeopsis tetrahit. The sequence continues at coordinate 63,665,221 of OY776120.1, read as the reverse complement.
TTTTTGGTACTTACCGACGGACTATTCCGTCGGTGTAGCGTCGGTAATACCGACGGGCGAGCCGACGGAATTTCATTTTTAAAAAAAAAATTTAATACTTACCGACGGAAAATTCCGTCGGTAAATTAAAATAATAAAATTTAAGTCCAAAATATACCGACGGATCTACCGACGAAAAATTGATTTGGGATCCGTCGGTAAAGGCGACCCAGTTTGAAAACTTGGTTTGAAAACGGGTTAGCTTGACTGCCGACGGAATTGAATTCGTCGGTATAGGGGACCCGGTTTGAAAACGGGTTGGTTTGAATCCGTCGGGAATCCGTCGGCATATACCGACGGACGCATATTTTCCGTCGGTAACCACTACCGACCAATTCATTGACGACGGATAAAATCCGTCGGTAAGAGCCAATACCGACTGAATATCCGTCGGTATAACCGTCGGTAAAACACCTCTTTTTTGTAGTGTGTTGCCGCCGCCTGCAACCATCTCCACCGTCCCTCCCGTCGCGCTTGCAACCATCTCCACCGGCCCTCGTTCCCGGCCGCCGCCCTCCCTTCTCCCCACAGACGCGGCCGCCGCCCACCCCCTCCTCCCTTTCGCCGCGGCCGTCGTGCTCCTCCCCTTGCCGCCGCTACACAGGTAAGTTTAGTTAGAAAAATTAGGGTTTCTTAAAAAAAAATTAGGATTTTTTTGATTTTTTTTGAAGTTTGGGAATTATTTTCGAACATAGTGCGTTTGTTTTGGAAAAAAATTCGAACAACTTGAATTTGTTTTGGAAAAAATTTCGAACAAGATGTTCGATTTTTTTTTCCGGACAAATTTAAGTTGTTTTGAATTTTTTTTCGAACATAGTGCGTTTGTTTTGAACAAAATTTCTGAACAAAATTTCGAACAACTTGAGTTTGTTTTGGAAAAAATTTCGAACAAGATGTTCGATTTTTTTTTTTCGGACAAATGTAAGTTGTTTTGAAATTGTTTTCGAACATATTGAGTTTGTTTTGGTAAAATTTTCGAACATCTCAACTTTGTTTTGGTAAAAATTTCGAACATGTTAAAATTTTATTTTTATTATTGAAAATTTGAATTTTTAGGATTTTTTATGTTTTGGTGTTGATGGTGGGAATTCGAAATGATTCGGATGTGAAATGATGAATCGCGTGTGAACCGGAATAGATGGGTGTACTCATCCGGCGTTTTTTTTAAAAAACTACAGGAGGGGTAAAAAAGTCTTTTCGCACCACCCTTGAGACAAAAAAAATTCTCCGTAGGTGTACTCATAGGAAATCCGGGTGCCTTTAGCCGCGCCCTTCTTTTTTGGAAGGGAATTGATTGAAATTGTTTTTGGGCTTTGGCCCAAACAACTTTTTATTAGGCGTGGGCCTCCAACTTTCTTAAATGGCCACGGATAAATGACCCCCCATATGTTATGTCTTCACACCCACCCAATTTATATTTTGAACTAATAGACAAAAAAACTAAACTACCCCTGTGTGCTGAGTTCACCCATCACCCATTTAAAAAAAAAATACAATTTTTTTGCATTCCTCTCACACCCAAAACATAGTGTTTCTTTGTAATTGATTATTTTTATGTTATTATTATTTTATTTGACAGTATTATTGCATGATTGTGTAGTTGTAATGAATATATATGTAGTGTATTTAGTTTCCGAGTTTTTTTTTTTTTTTTACAAAAATCGCGTTTTGCAGACAACACTGGTTCGCTGAGTTTTGTGAGATTTTTCGGAAAAAAGTTACACGTCTTGAATCAAAACTCGGCCAACTTTTCCACGTTATGATTCAAAAATCGGCTAACCTTTCCACGTTTTGATTCAAAACTCGACAAACTAGTGCTGAATCATAATGTGGAAAAGTTGGCCGAGTTTTGATTCAAAACGTGGAACTTTTTTCAGAAAAATCTCACAAAACTCGGCGAACCAGTGCTGAGCTTTTGCAAAACACAATTTTTGTAAAAAAAAAACTCGGAAACGAAATACACTACACATATATTGAGTAGTGAGTGCGAAATCGAACCAAGGTGAAGAGAAATCCAAAAAAGGGGTGAGGTGGGAGGAATATTAGGGTTTATGAGTAAGGAGGGTAATTTTGGAAAATAAGAGGTGGATGAACTCATATGTGAGGGGTGAAGACATCCGAGGGGTGAAAACATAATAATTGGGGGGTCATTTATCCGTGGCCTTCTTATATCTACATCCACAAGTTCCACTCTCCTTTTATTAATTTAATATTCATGTAAAATATTTAAACTATCATCTTAATAAAATGATTATGATTAATGCACTCCCCCTCCACTTTTAAACCCTAAACCTAATGGGCAGTCGTCACCGTCGCAACCACCTCCGACAGCTGACACCACCACCACTTACACAATCTCAAACATTAACAAAAAAATCACAAAATTAAAAAAAAACATATGTTCGACAAACCAGTATCAACAGTATGCATTATTGTCGACAACAATTTGTCGACAATAGTGCACCTATTCGACACTGGTTTATCGAAAAACCCTAAAAAAATTCAAACAAAAAAAACTTAAAATTGTCAACAATATTTGGCCGAATATATGCATTATTGTCGACAATAGTGCATCTATTCGACACTATTGTGTCGAAATTTAAAAAAAATTAAAAAACCTACCTGCTCGAGAATGGAGACGAGAAGAGGGGCTACCTGCTTGAAATGGAGACGAAAAGAGTGATGGGCGTCGGGTAGAGTGGCTGAGTGACTGCGAAGATGGAGGGGGAGGTGACAACAACCGCGAGACTGAATAGGATGGGGAAGGATGCGGGGGTCGGCTGCGAGAACGAAAGGCGGTGGCGTGGGGAAGGGGGGCAGGCGGCCAGCTACCAGAATGGAAGGTGGCAGCGTGGGAAGGGCGCCGCGGCGGCGTCGTGGGAAAGGGGGACGACCAACTGTGAGAATGAAGAAATGAGGGAGGAGAGGAGAAATAAGGTTTTTGTTGGGAATAAAATGAGATTTTGATTAAGATACCAAAACCCCTTAAGACATGCCATGATAGATAAGTCAAATTGTTGGGAATAAAATGAGAAGTTTTGATTAAGCTACCAAAACCCCTTAAGACATGCCAAATGAATAAGTCAGATTTGAATGAACATATTCTAGGAATGTTAGAGCATATAGCTTAAGGCTAGTTGAGAAGCTGGAATGCTAGGCAGCTCTTAAAATAATAGATGCACAAGTTGAGGGGGAACACATGCTTAGAAGCCTATAAGAATCAAGTCCCCTCAAGGCTCAGAATCAAATTGACCTTAAGTCTGCTGATGGACAACTGTGTTGATCAACTCTGCTTAGCTATAGAACAATCTATCTGAAGCTCACATGAACCAAATGCATCATGAAGACCAAGGCTACTGAGGCAGATATCTAAGTTAAGAAGGTTTGTCCAGCAAAAATGTCTTAGCACATTTGAACCAGAACAGTTTGAAGATAAAGCTCAACTGTAATGATAAGTTCAAGACTATTGATCTAAGCCATAAATGATCAATGTTCATCAAGAGATATACATGTAAAGAGACAAGAGCCAAGTCGTCTGAAGAGCTAAAGCCAACATTGCTGAAAAGCGCACCTTGCTGATCTTGATAAGCAGAATTGTCCAAGTGATAAGGAATGTTGTCCTTATCATAGGACCAATCATCAGAAGTGATGTCCATGTTTGATCAAGTGAATCTTGAAGTCAGACATTGGGAAGAGTGCTTCAAAGTCAAGACAAAGTGCTCACAGCCGTTTACTTCCCAAATTAAGGACATGTCACTTTCAAGAAACTGTCTTCCAGTTGTAGAGTTAAAGGAAGACATTTATAGAAAATTGAGGCTGTTTTTCCAACGGGCAAATCCTCAATTTTGTCTATAAATATAGAAGTGTGGAGACCATTTGAAGGCATCCAACTACAATCCAACTATCCTGCATCCTAGAGGAAACTACAAGCTTAAAGCCTTCAAGCTTTTATAGAACATCCAAGTTTCCAGAAACACTCCTTCTAAGCTGAACCTCATTGTATATCCATACAAAGCTTAGAGAGATATCCTATCCTTTTACACTGAGCTCATTGTAAAGGATATCTCAAACTAGTTGGAACCAACATCAAACTTTATACCTTTCCAAAAGAGAGATAGAAAGTTGTTGTAGTAGAAGTGGTAGGAATTGACCGTTGAGAGAAGAATAGTTCAATTCTGAGTTGAGAAGAGGGTACTAGGACTCTGATATCCTATGGATCAAGGCACCAAGGAGTGGTGTGGTTGATCAAGTGCACCTTGGCACTATAAAACAAGTAATTCCAAGAGTGAAGGAATTATCCTGTTAAATCAGGGAAAGTGGATGTAGGAGCTTGAGTCTTTGAACCACTATAAACTCTTGTGTTGATTTACTTTCAAGTACTTACATTCATACAACACATCACACAAACTGACCTTTCAAAGATACTTATTTAAGACTGTGCAAAAACAAGATTTGGACAAGTTCCCTGAAACTGAAACTGTAACTGTGAAGGTGATTTCAGAACTTAAAAGGAGTTTCAAATCAAAGGGCCAACCACTAAATCCGCACATATAACTCCCATTAGATAGTTATTCAACTAAGTACTCAATAGTACTTAGTAGTTTTATTATCTCTAAAGAGTTATTCATCTCAGAAGAGTTGTCCAGGACAACCTTGCTGAAGTCTGTTTTGGTTAAAGTTTAAAAAGATTTGCATACAAGTGTATTCCCCCCATACACTTGTTATATACTCCTTTAGGGACCAACAAGTGGTATCAGAGCAGGGGTTCAAAGACCACTGCTTCTGAAAATCCATTTTGATTTTTAAAAATTACATTTTAGTGTGGTCACTGAACTGATCTTTTATGAAATCTTATCATATCTGTATCTAACTCCTTTGTTTGAGATATGGCCAACAACAATGTTGTTCCATATGATGTTGTTCAAGGCATCAACAACATGGCCCCTGATCCAGTCAATCACAAATCTCATCACAAGCTGCACATGTTCTCAATTAAAAACTATGACTTCTGATAAATCAGGATGATAGCTCATTTTGCCTGCCTTCACACTGATATGCTGAGAGTGATTACAAGAGGACCTTTTGTATTCACTCAAATCAATCCCAGAATCACTGAAGCTCAAAAAGTTGATGTAAGGGAGGAAATCCCCAAGGAAGAAGATGATCTCACCATAGAGGAGAAAAGAAGAGATAATCTCAATTATCTAGCTATGAACACCCTCTATCAAACAATTCCAGATGCAGTAATGGGGAGAGTCTACCACTGCATAACAACCAAAGAAATTTAGGATACTCTTGTTGAAATGTGTGAGGGTACAGATAAAATCAAGGAGAATAAGCTCCAAGTTGCTGTGCAGAAGTTTGAATAATTTACAATGGAGCCTGAGGAGTCCATTGACAAATTTTCTAGTAGATTCACAGATATAATGAATGAAATCAACTAATTGGGCAAGGTGTACTCCAGGAGAGAAGTTGCACAAAAGATTCTAAGAAGTCTCACTCAAAAGTGGGATGTATATTCTGTAATGATGCAGAATACAAAAGATCTCTCCACCATGCCCATGCAAAAAATCTTCTCAGAACTCAAAGCATATGAGTTTGACCTCAATAGAAGAAAGCCTGCTGAGGAATCTTCCTTACCAAACAAAGGAGTGGCCTTCAAAGCCAAAGCTGCTGAACCAGAAATTCAGCCCACTCCAAGATCATCTAAGTCAGTCTCCAAGGCTGAAATGAAGGAAGAAATGGCCCTCATAGCTAGGAGGTTTGACAAGCTCAATTCAAGGTTTGGTAGATACAAGAAATTCTACCAAGACAACAAAGTCAGGAGAAGGTACAACTCTCCTGAAGCCCAGGCTGAGGACAAAAGGCCTGAAGAAAGAAGATTAGAGGACAAGTACTCTGATAGGAGAAAGCCCAGCAGAGCTGAACCTTCATCATCTAGAAGGAGAGATGAACCAAAGAAAGATGATGATGAAGATCTGTGCTATAACTGCAAGAAGAAAGGGCACTTTCAATATGACTGCCCTGAAATCAGCTCAAAAGAGAGAAAGGAGAGGCAAGCTAAGAGAGATAAGAAATTCACCAACAGAAAATCCATGATGGCTGGTGATAAGTCTGAATCTGCTGAAAGCTTCAACTCTTCTGATGATGGATTGTTCTCAACCAGTGATGATGATGATGTATGCAACATGGCCATAGAGGATGATGAGGTATCCTCTTCTTCTAGCTCACCATCATTTCTATCACAAAACACTAGTGAGGTCAACCTGAAGCTTTCCTTTGGAAAGTTGATGGAAGATTTCACTAGATTACATGAATTCCATGATAACTGTGTGAGAGAAAATGAAAGGCTTTCAATTGAACTTGCAAAACCTTCTAAATCTGCAATTGATGTCAAGTCTACTGAGTTGTATCAACAAATCTTGAGAGAACTTGAGGAAGCTTCTCTCAGGATAGTTGACCAACAAAAACAGATTGATGATCAACTACTCACTCAGAAGAGAAAAGATTTTGAGCTAAAAATTCTTCAAGCTAAGTTTGAAAATCTCTCACATGAATATGACATTCTTAAATCATGTGAAGAGAGCCTGAAAATTAAGATGTCTGCTATGAATAAATCCTCTAGAGCAATAGAGGAAATTTAGAGCTTCCAAAGACCTATGGCTCAAAAGAGTGGATTGGGATTTGATCCATTCGAATCTTCACCTTGTCTTAGTGTTGCTTCAAGAAGTAACACTAAGAGAGTCTTTGTAAGATCAGTGGCACAACAAGCTGAAAATGAATTAATTCAGCCACTGAATAAAGGAAAAAGCAAAATGCATGAGATGCCCACTCAAGTGCTTCAGGGAACTAGGCCCATACCTAAGGAAAAGGCCAAAGTCCCTGAATACAAGAGGAATGTTGTTCAGCAGAGTAGACCCAGTGGAAGGGCAACTCATCTGAACAATATTCAGAGAGGTTGTTCAAGGTATGTTCAACCTAGGTCAACTCCCGTGAGGAAACCTCAGTTGAACAGACCCATGGTCAGCCCTACTCAAAGACACAATAAAATGAGACAACCAGAACCCTTCATGCCAAAGGGTAATGGTCATCAATATGCTTTGTAGATGTTGTTAACTCTTAAATGCCTTAACATTATCAACAACATTTTAATTTGACCTTCCGAGATTTTTTCTAAGTCTTTTCTGAAATGCTACATTAAATGTTGATCTAAATGTTGTTGCATTTCTGGCAGGATCTAGAAGCTTCTACAAGGATCTGGAACCTGGAAGACTCCAGAACATTGCAGAACGTGCTAGACCAGCCTGGAACCTTTTAGAACGACCTGGAGCATGCAAGAAGGATCTAGAAAGATCATGGAAGTTGAGTTCCTAAAAAATAGGACCTCAATGTTGGAAGCCTCTAGAATTCGCATCCTACTCTATAAATACCGAAGGAAGGCTCCACAATTCAGTGTATTCTATTCGATCAATCTCCTAGACCGAGCGTTCATCCATGTTAGGAATTGTGGCCAGTAGTTAAACATTTTAGATCATACGAAGTATCCCACCCGTATGACTGTGTGCTTTTCTTATCTATTGAGAGTGTAATCATAGATAGACTAGCATTTATAGTTTTATACACTTAGATCGTTTTCAAAACTGGGCACCTGCCTCATTTATAGTTTTAGTTGTGAAGGTTATTTTTGTAACATTTCACACAACATTTATACTTGAAGATAAGTATTGATATTTCGCCGTAAGGCTCGCATAGATTTTCATTTATAAAATCTATGTGAAAAATATTTCCATTGTGTCTCGTTTGTTTTTAGTGTTTCAAGTCTTCCGCTGTGTATCTTTATTTCTGATATTCTGTTAGAGTCAGTGTTGTACAATTTATCCCAACATTTAGTACAACATTAATCTACTTAAACACTTCATACACAACACACTTTCAGTTGGTATCAGAGCTGATACCTGACGACACTAGGTCAGATCCTTGTTTAAGTGTGTTTTTAGTATAGGTTAGCAATGTAAACACATCACATATCCACTGCACTTAGGCCACCCATTTTAGATGGTTCAAATTATGCTTATTGGAAGCCTAAGATGCGTATGTACATCAAGTCAATTGATGAACGTGCTTGGAGGACTATAATTACAGGCTGGGAAGCTCCAAAGAGACCAACAGATGCAGATGGTGAAGTTCAACTCAAGAGAGAATTGGATTGGACGGCTGATGAAATAACAACAGCAGGCTACAATTCTAAAGCGTTAAATGCTATTTTTACTTCTGTTGATGTTTCAATGTTTAAAATTATATATAACTTTTCTACTTCTAAAGATGCATGGGACAGGTTGCAAGAGCATTGTGAGGGTTCAGACAGTGTTCGAAGGACTAAGCTTCGAATGTTGGGAATAAAATTTGAGAATCTCCGAATGAAGGAAGATGAAACAATTTCAACCTACAATGAAAGGTTAAGTGAGATTATCAATGAATCAAATTCTCTTGGTGACCCTATTTCTAATGTTAGAGTAGTTCATAAGATATTAAGATCTGTTCCTAAGAGATTTGATGCTAAAATTTGTGCTATTGAAGAGGCAAAAGATACGGATAAGTTAAGTCAAAATGAATTAGTGAGTATCCTTAGAACATATGAGATAAACACTAATCAAGTTGATGAAACTAATGATGATAAGAAAGTTGTGGTTTTTAGAGGGGAAACATCAAACAATTCTGAGATTCAACCTATCATTACTGAAGTTGATTCGGATGAAGAACTGCTTGATGAATGCCTCAAAGATCCTAACAACATTTCCTTGCTCACTAAGCACTTTAATAAGTTTCTTAAGAAATCTGTGAACAAATCTAGTAACATTCAGCCTAAAATTCAAATCAACACATCAACACCTCAACTAGAAAGGAGGAAAGGTCAATTCACACCAAGACTATCAAAGAGTGAAGGTAAACCAAGGTATGATCCTGAATTTCGAAAATCATTTCAATGCAATGCTTGTTCTGGTTATGGCCATTATGCAAATGAATGTGCCAATACTAGACTTAAGCAAAAACTGAATTTTAGTACTACCTTGAGTGATGATTCTGATGATGATCTTGATGAGTTAAATAATAATGAATATTCTAATTTTACCAGAATTGATTATAATGATTCCTCAGATGATGATCTGGATGAAACAGATCCTGATGTTGTACCTGATGCTTCAACATCTACAGCAACATCAGAATAGAGTCACCCAAATTTGAACTGTTTTAATGGTTTGGTTGATGATGCAGGAAAAAGGATTGATGACAATGCATACCAAAAACTATTAGAAGATTGGAACAATCAGAAACTCACTCTTAATTCCTTGAATAAAGAGAATGAGGATCTGAAAGACACAATCACTAAGCTAGAAGTTATACTTACCAAAAGAGATCTGGAAATCTGTAACTTAAAGGAGAAACTGATAGATTCCACTTTATGTTTCAAGAAATATTCCAAGAGTGCTTCTGAGGTAAATAATGCTATAGCTACTGGTAAGTCTAATAATCATGGTTTAGGTTATGATGGTACTACTGCTTCTATTTCTGATAATGTTAGAAAACTTGTGAAATTTGTGAAGGCAAATGTTGACACATCTGGTGTAACATCTGCACAATCAGATTCTCACAAAGTTAAAAGGAAGTATATCTGTCATTACTGTTTTAAAGTTGGTCATATTCGTCCTTACTGTATAAAATGGTTTGAAGAACATAAAAACTTGAAAATGCTACATGAAAAACTGTCACCTCCTGGTAAACAGTTTCTGAAATCTGCATGGAAACCTAAAGCTACCTGTAATGTTGTTCATACCTCCTTAAAAGCATGTCTACCTGATCTATGGTACTTTGATAATGGTTGTTCTAGACATATGACAGGCCGTATAGACTTCTTATCTGATTATGTGACCTTGAATAATGGTAGTGTTACATATGGAGGTGGTTCTAAAGGAAAGATTGTTGGTAAAGGAACCTTGAATATTGAAGGTTTTTCCTAAGCTTAAAAATGTCTTGCATGTTGATGGCTTACTTGCAAATCTGATTAGCATTAATCAACATTGTGATGATAATTTGCATGTGAAATTTGATAAAGATTCATGTTATGTTCTTAATAAAGATGAAGTTTGTGTCATGACTGGTACTAGGTCAGCTGATAATTGTTATCTTATTGGAACAAATATGTGTAACTTGTCAAAACATGATGAAAATATTCTATGGCATCAAAGATTGGGTCATGCAAATTACAGAGCAATGAAAAAGCTAATCAAAGCAGATGCAGTAAAAGGAATTCCAAAACTGAGGTTTCACAATACCACTGTATGTGGACCATGCCAAAAAGGTAAGCAGGTAAGAATGCCGCATAAAATGTTGTCACATTTTTCTACACATCGATGCTTTTAATTGATGCACATGGATTTGATGGGTCCTATGGAAACTGAAAGCATTGGAGGAAAGAGGTATTCCTTAGTTGTGGTAGATGATTTTTCTAGATATACCTGGGTAGAGTCTTTGAGAGAAAAATCTGAAGCATTTGTTGCATTTAAAATTCTTTATAAGAGGTTCAAAAATGTGTTTAACTTGAAAGTTGGCCGTATTAGAACTGATCATGGTAGGGAATTTGAAAATAGCATGTTTAATGATTTTTGTGATAAAAAGGGTATCTTGCAAGAATACTCATCTCCTAAAACTCCACAACAAAATGGAATTGTTGAAAGAAAGAATAGAACTTTACAAGAAATGGCAAGAGTCATGCTTACTTCCAAATGTCTTGCTAAGAAATTTTGGGGAGAAGCATTGAATACTGCATGCCATATTATTAATAGGGTTTTTATTCGTTCTGACACAAATCAAACACCTTATGAGATTTTGAACAACAGAAAACCAAGTGTGAAATATTTTCATGTATTTGGTTGTGTGTGTTATATTATGAATGATAGGGATCAACTTCACAAGTTCGATTCTAAAAGTGATAAAGGTTTCTTTTTAGACTATTCTAGAAATAGTAAAGCTTATAGAGTCTATAACCTTAGAACTAACACTGTTCAAGAATCTGTTAATGTTGTGTTTGATGATGATAAAGGTCTTACAGATGACAAAGATGAAGAAGATGTATCACAGGGCACTGACAATTCTGAGAATACACTGAAGTCTGAAAATGTTGCACCAAATGTTAACACATCTGGGTCAACATCTACAGAACAGTCAGCTGTAACCTCACAGAATGATCAGTATGTTCCCAAAACGAATCCTTCTTCAAGAATAGGTAAAAGTCATCCTTCTGACCAGATCATAGGCAATGCTACAGTTGGAGTGCAAACAAGAGAAATAGTAAGATCAAATAAGGTAGATGTGGTAAGAACAATATGCATGTCTTCTATGTGTAATGTTGTAAATGCTGAATGCTATTTATCTGAAATTGAACCTAAGAGTGCTAAAGAAGCCTTAACTGATGAAAACTGGATTAATGCTATGCATGAAGAACTTGGTCAGTTTGAAAGAAATGAAGTGTGGACACTTGTTCCAAGACCCAGTCATACTAATGTCATTGGAACAAAGTGGATATTCAAGAATAAAACTGATGAATCTGGTAACATTGTTAGGAACAAGGCTAGGTTAGTAGCACAAGGTTACACCCAAGTTGAAGGAGTTGATTTTGATGAAACTTTTGCACCTGTTGCTAGGATAGAATCTATTAGATTATTGCTAGCAATTGCATGTTTTATTGATATTAAACTTCATCAAATGGATGTAAAAGCTGCATTTCTAAATGGCATATTGAATGAAGAAGCATATGTTGAACAACCTAAGGGATTTGAAGATCCACAATATCCTGATCATGTATATAAACTTAAGAAAGCTTTGTATGGTCTTAAACAAGCTCCTAGAGCATGGTATGGTAGGCTTACTGACTTTCTTTTGGAATATGGTTTTATTAGAGGAGAGGCAGATAGAACTTTGTTCATTAAGCACACTGAAGATGATATACTAATTGCTCAAATATATGTTGATGACTTTGTGTTTGGTTCTACTTGTGATAAAATGTTGAGTAAATTTGTTGAGACAATGACTGCAACATTTGAAATGAGTATGGTTGGAGACTTTAACTATTTTCTAGGTCTTCAAATCAAACAATGCAGTGATGGTATGTTCTTCTCCCAGAGTAAGTATGCTAAGAACTTGGTTAAAATATTTGGTCTTGAGAATTCAAAACCAATGAAAACTCCTATGGGATCTTCTTTGAAACTGTGCAAAGACAGTGATGGAACAGATGTTGATCCAACACTTTACAGATCCATGATAGATAGTTTACTATATCTAACCTCTAGTAGACCAGATATTATGTACAGTGTGTGTGTTTGTGCTAGGTACCAAGCTAATCCAAAGGAATCTCACCTAAATGCTGTGAAGAGGATTATCAAGTATGTTTCAGGTACACGTGACCTTGAAATCTGGTACACTAAGGACACCAACAACATTTTGATTGGTTATAGTGATGCTGATTGGGCTGGAGATATAGATGATAGAAAGAGTACGAGTGGAGGATGTTTCTACATGGTAAACAATCTTGTATCATGGCACAGCAAGAAACAGAATTGTGTTTCATAATCTACTGCAGAATCTGAGTATATAGCTGCTGGAAGCTGCTGTACACAACTTTTGTGGCTGAGTAAGATGTTCCATGACTACGGTATTGAGAATGGTATACTCACTATCTTTTATGATAATACTAGTGCCATTAACATTTCTAAGAATCTTGTACAACACTCACTCACTAAGCACATTAGCATAAGACATCATTTTATGAGAGATTTAGTAGAGAAGAATATTGTTAAGTTGGAGTATGTACCTACTGAGAAACAAAATGCTGATATTTTTACTAAAGCGTTAGACCATGAGAGATTCTCTATCTTGAGGAAATCTCTTGGCATGAGCACTATCTGAAAAAATTCGGATGGATGTTGTCACAAATGCGTCAGCATTTGTGACAACATCATGGGTTGAATTAATTTCTTACTTAGTTAAATAATTTCTATGTAAAATATCTACGAATCTAAGAACCTTGGAGTGCAAAAATAAACATATCTTACACCTCTCAAATGCATAAAAAATGAGAATGTTATTAGCATACTAAAAGATGTACCAAATCACTAAGTAACTATGGAGCACGAAGTTCACTACTACGATGCCTTCTTTTCAAAAGGTGATATTTGGTAAAAACATCAATATATTTGTAATCCATTAAGTAAGTATGGGGCACGGAGTTCGCTACTACGATGTACTCTACAGGAACAATGGATCAATACAAATTAGATGCTATAACACAAAAAGAAAAAATATGGTGCAACACAAATGAAGAAAATTCATGTAAAAACCGTGTTGAGGTGTTTGTAACAGTTTTGAGCACAACATTGCCTGATTCGAATTTATTTTTATTAGTTGTAATTATTTAATTATTGATTGGGATTTATTTCATTTTATTTAATTAAATTAACCCACGTCTTTATTTTTTTCAGATTATGCGGATTTTAATTCTTTAAATTCTGGAAGCTTCTTAATTATTTAATTAAATTAATTAAATGGATTTCCCCACTAATTACCCATGATCTAGATTGTGGCTAATTATGTGGAGCATTATCGAAAATTTTTCTGGAATACTCTATCAGTTTTTATTATTAAACCTCCAACTACATAATTCTCTCTATAAATATCGATCATAAGATTAACTCTCTTGCTAATTGTGATTTTTGATTTTGTTGAGTACTAAGTTTGAAGAATTGTTTTGTTGCTGTGTATATCTCAAAGAAGTGTGTGTAAACTTCCATTCATTACCTTGAAATTCCAACCGCCTCATTTAAATGGCTGAAAGAAATTCAAACTCCTCACAATCTCACTCTGATTCGAAAAACTCATCCCACTCTCGCACAAACCCTCTCGAAATCCTTGCTTCCATGGCTTCACAAAACTCAACCTCGTCGAATGCTGACTCAAATGTTTCTGCAACACCATCAATAGCTGCTCCTACTCCTCAAACTGCTCCCCAAACCGCTCCTCAAACAACCAACATCCCTCAAGATGCAACTGTCGAACAGTTCAATAGGGCTATCGAAGAGGTGTCTGATACACTTCGAGCTACTGGTCATCTGCCGATGATGACATTCAGAGATATCACTTTGGATATCTCAAGCTATTTGGCCGATCAAACCGCTCAAATGGCTGCTGAAACCAAAAGCCCCAAATCACCTGAACATACTGTTCACGGCTCGCAAGCTGAAAATGTGGAGGTCGCTACTGAAGAAGAAGCTACTGCTACTTCCGACCCCGAAGACGCTGAAATGGAGGACGCAAACATCTCTGAAAATGGTACAAACTCTTCACTCTCTATTTCTGATGAATCTGCACCTATTCCCTTCAAGAAGAATGCGCAGAAAGGCAAAAGACAGAGAAGTCCTGTATAAAGAAGGAGATCATACCGCGTTTTCACTCGTGTGGATTATTCTAAATCCATGAGGAAGAAGAAGAAAGCTGGAGCTGATGCTGGTGAACCCATCCAAGTGTTCACAGATTCTGAGGAAGAAGCTCCTGTTGCTGTTGAGAAACCCAAGAAAGTTGTTGCTGAGAAACCAAAGAAAAAGAAAGTTGTTGTTGATCCCAAAGGCAAAGGGAAGGCCAAGATGATTACTGAAGATGAACCTGCAAAATTAGATTCCAATTCTGATTCTGATGTGTGTTTAAGAGAAATCCTGAATTCTCTTAAGAAAAATGCTGAGCATTTTGCTGCTGCAAAGGAAGCTGCACCAGAACCTGAAGATTATGGCAGTGGTGATAGCTCTTCCAGTGCAGAAAACAGCTTTGAGAAAAGCTCTGCTAAAAGTTCTACACCAAGCTCGGATGACCCTGCTTCTGAAGAGGAAGGTATTTCTGATTCTCTTGAGACTCTAGTGAATAGGTTGGCTATTTATTCTAAAAGAAAATTGTTGATAGAGAAGAGAATCAATATACCTGATTTTGAAAGTAAAGGCATGATTAGTTTCTTAGAGGAAAGAAATTTGATGCATGCTGTGAATTTTGGTGAATCATTCTTGACAAACTGGGCTTATGAATTTTATGCTTGTATGAAGAAGAGTACTGGTAGAAGATCATCTAAGTGGTATGGGACTGTTAATTTTAGGGGGAGGGATGTACCTTTTACTCCTGAATTGATAAATGAGTTTCTGCATATTCCCAATGTTGAGGTAGATGAAGAACCTGACATGGATGTGGTAATTGCTGCTATAACTGGTGGTAGGGTAGTTAAGTGGACTAGATAAATGCTAGCCAAAGACCTCACTTCCCTACACTCTGTGTTATATAAACTCATTATCTACAATTGGATTCCCACCACAAACACTACCAAGATCAAAAAAGACCAAGTTGTTCTTATGTATAGGATCTCTGTGCTTAAGACATTCAATTTAGGCCTTACAATCTTCCACCACATGATGAGATTTACTGGAAAAGTTTCTGAGAAGGCAACCTACCCTATCCTGTTTTGATTTCCAACTACTTGAGGCACCATCATTTTGTTGCCAAGAACACTAATGTGTTAAGGGGGAGAGTTCCATTACTGGCCATTGCTCCTGCCTTACTCACTGGGGATAGAGTAATTGACTTGCCTATGACTGCCCCTGGTACTGAACATCAGCACAGACCTTCAGCTTCTGATTATCCAGAATCTTCCAGATCAAGACAGAGAAATGCACCCCCAAATGTTGAGAACATCCGTATCAACATTTCTGGTAATGTGTATCGTTCACAAGAATTCATCAAACTTCAATTACAGCACTTGCAGGACACCATTGAAGAACTCCAGTTCTTGAAGGACAGGTGGACCAATATGCTTTCACCTACAACAGGGGGAGTACCACCACCATCAAACTCCAATGTGATTATTGAAGAAATGACTGATGATGGAGTTCCAGCTGCTGCTGCTGGTGATGGACCTGATGCTGGAGATGTTGTAGTGACTGATGTAGTTGCTCACCTTGCATCTACCTACTTTGTTGATGAAGCTGATGATGCTGCTGCTGAGATGGAGACATTATATGGTGATCTCCACTAATGAACAGGAAGAAGCTACAAGACAGGGGGAGATCTGATATTTATTCAGTTTCAATCTCTGTAATTGATGTTTAAGTTTGAATTCTGAAATTCTGATACATTTGTTTTTTTATTTTTAGATGATAGGTTGTTTTGCAACTTGCTTAATTATGGTTACACTTGATGATATTTTTTTACTGCCTTTGCTTAATTTGTTTACAGGTTATCATGTGTTTACTGCAGGTTGTTTAGTCTTAGTTTTTCTTATATTCTGTTGTTGCCCTGATATAAGTTGTTTTTTTTTCTTGATTTTGTTATTGTGTTAGTGTCTCACTTAAGTTTTAAGTTGTTCTTCCAAAAACTTAACTTAGGATTTTAGTAAAGTTACTTATGTTGTGAATAAGTGTATTGTTTATACTTGTTCTGTTTTGGATACAATTATCTTGATCTTATGACACAGATCATTGTAAGATTATCATTGATCTTCATTTGATTTGATCTAACGATTATAACAGGTATCGTCTTGACTAGTGCTTAGCAATGATGTCAACCTCAACTAAGTACATAATACTGAGTATGTATAGAAATATATGTGCATCAGGTGTGTTGTAGTCGAAAGGTCAAATTGGGGGAGATTGTAGATGTTGTTAACTCTTAAATGCCTTAACATTATCAACAACATCTTAATTTGACCTTCCGAGATTTTTCTAAGTCTTTTCTGAAATGCTACATTAAATGTTGATCTAAATGTTGTTGCATTTCTGGCAGGATCTAGAAGCTTCTACAAGGATCTGGAACCTGGAAGACTCCAGAACATTGTAGAAATAGCTAGACCAGCCTGGAACCTTTTAGAACGACCTGGAGCATGCAAGAAGGATCTAGAAAGATCATGGAAGTTGAGTTCCTAAAAAATAGGACCTCAATGTTGGAAGCCTCTGGAATTCGCATCCTACTCTATAAATACCGAAGGAAGGCTCCACAATTCTGTGTATTCTATTCGATCAATCTCCTAGACCGACTGTTCATCCCTGTTAGGAATTGTGGCCAGTAGTTATACATTTTAGATCATACGAAGTATCCCACCCGTATGGCTGTGTGATTTTCTTATCTATTGAGAGTGTAATCATAGATAGACTAGCATTTCGACAGTGTGTAATTTTATACACTTAGATCGTTTTCAAAACTGGGCACCTGCCTCGTTTATAGTTTTAGTTGTGAAGGTTATTGTTGTAACATTTCACACAACATTTATACTTGAAGATAAGTATTGATATTTCGCCGTAAGGCTTGCATAGATTTTTATTTATAAAATCTATGTGAAAAATATTTTCATTATGTCTCGTTTGTTTTTAGTGTTTCAAATCTTCTGCTGTGTATCTTTATTTCTGATATTCTGTTAGAGTCAGTGTTGTACAATTTGTCCCAACATTTAGTACAACATTAATCTACTTAAATTTAAACACTTCATACACAACACACTTCCATGCTTATCCTCAAAGATTCCCTCAAGTAGTACAAAGAACTCATAAGTTCAGGAGAAATGACAACTCTCCTGAAACTTACAAAGTTAACACATTCACACACTCTTTCCCAAATGCATTTAAGGGAAAGACAGTGTATATTGATGCTAGAGGAAAACAACTTAGCCACCTTGAATCAATCAGGGTAATTAGGCAAGTTTGGGTTCCTAAAGGTACAACTAACATCTCAGGACCCAAAATTCAAAGGGTACCTAAAACTTGATAATTGCAGGTACCTAAGGGCCACAAGAAGTTGAGGAGCATGAACAAAAGACGAGCATGGTACTTGGACAGTGGATGTTCAAGGCACATGACTGGAAACAAGAACCTCTTCACTGAGTTTATTGAAAAAGAAGGCCCAAATGTCACATTTGTAGACAGCTCACAAGCAACTACAAAAGGTTATGGTACCTTGATAATTGGTAATATCAAGGTATCCAATGTATCTTATGTGGCTGGTCTCAAATATAATCTCCTAAGCATAAGCCAGTTCTGTGATAAAGGATATAATGTTGAGTTCTCAAGTGGAAAATGCTTAATCAAAGACAAAACTCAACAAACTATACTGACTGGAACTAGGAAAGGAAATGTGTATTTTGCTGACTGGGACAAGTCTACTGATGCTGCATGTTTCATTGCCAAAAGCTCTAATGAACAAAGTTGGTTATGGCATAAAAGGCTAAACCACCTAAACTTTAAATCCATGAACAAGCTGGCTAGAAATGCATTAGTTAAAGGACTGCCTAATGAAGTTTTCATTAAAGAACATGTTTGTAAACCATGTCAAGAAGGAAAACAGATTAAAGCTTCATTTAAAGGCAAACCAATCATCTCTACTGAAAAGGGTACTTGAACTTTTACATATGGACTTATTTAGACCAATTACCCCTGCAAGCATAAATGAAAGAAAATACACAATGGTTGTAGTAGATGACTTCTCTAGGTTCACATGGGTAGTATTTCTCCATAATAAGAAGGAAACTCAAGTCAAACTCCCTGAACTGCTAAAGAGATTGTCAAATGAGAAAAGCCTTAATATAATCAAGATAAGATCTGATAAAGGCACTGAGTTCATTAATTCTTACATCAATGAGTATTGCACTAATAATGGAACTGCCCATGAAACTTCAGCAGCTAGAACCCCTCAACAGAATGGGGTAGCAGAAAGAAGAAATAGAACTCTTAAAGAGGCTGCTAGAACTTTAATTGCTGATTCAAACCTATATAAGAAGTTTTGGGCTGAAGCTATAAACACTGCATGCTATACTCAGAATAAATGTTTGATTACTGAGGGACAAGGCAAAACCCTTATGAACTCTGGAAAGGAAGATTGCCTAAAGTATCTTACTTTCACATATTTGGTTGTAAGTGTTTCATTCACAACAATGGGAAAGAGCAGTTGAAAGCCTTTGATAGCAAAGCTGATGAAGGGATATTTCTTGGATATTCCCAAATCGGTAGAGCTTTCAGGGTCTACAACTGTAAAACCCTGATTGTGGAAGAAACACCCCATGTTGTGTTTGATGAATCTATTCTTAAGAACAGGAACAAAAACCTGGATACTGAAGAGATCACACAAAGGACAACTAGACTAAGCTTAAAAGATAAGGATACTACATTCATAGATGTTGTACAGGCCATTCCTCCTGAAATCACTAGACTGGACAACAATCCTAAAGGCAATACTCCTGAGGCAAACCCCACCGAAGGAATTGATGAACTGAATGATCCAATCCCAGTTCATGACCAGGTAACAACTACCAATGAAGAAGCAGGCCCTGCTGAGGTAGTTAATGGATCCAATATTCAAGGGGGAAATGAAAATGTTGAAAATGCCAATGTCCCTGACATTGAGGACAACACCCCTGAATATGATCCTGAGTTAGATCCTGCATTAAATTTTCCTGAATTTTATTATGCTAGTGACTCAACCTTAGTAGAGGATAACTCTACTAAAGGGATTAGAAAAAGAAGGACATGGTTATCTGACCATCCTACTGATCTGATACTTGGTGATCCAAGTGTATGAGTCAAAACTAGAAGGTTTCATGGTGAAAGTGCTCTGTTTTGTTGCTTCTTATCAGAATAGGAACCAAAAGACATTGATGAAGCTCTTCAAGATGCCAACTGGATCACAGCAATGCAAGAAGAGCTGAACCAATTCACCAAAAATGATGTTTGGGAGCTGGTTGACAGACCATCACATCAAGATGTTATTGGAACCAAGTGGGTGTTCAAGAAAAAAAAGAATGAGAATGATGTGATAGTCATAAACAAGGCCAGATTGGTAGCCAAGGGCTATTGTTAATCAGAAGGCACTAACTATGATGAGACTTTTGCTCTAGTAGTAAGACTTGAAGCTATAAGGTTGTTCTTAGCCTATGCTTCCCAAAAGAGATTCAAAGTCTATCAAATGGATGTCAAGAGTGCCTTCCTGAATGGTGTATTGAAGGAAGAAGTCTATGTAGAGAAACCACCTGGTTTTGAGATTGGAAACCAAGTCTACAGATTGAAGAAAGCTCTCTATGGACTCAAGCAAGCTCCAAGAGCTTGGTATGACACACTATCACAGTTTCTCTTGGATCATGGATTTGTCAAAGGAACTGTGGACAGAACTCTATTCAGAATCTGTGAAGGAAATGACATCTTGCTTGTCCAAATATATGTTGATGACATCATATTTGGATCCCCAAATGAGAAGCTTTGTGAAAAGTTCTCAAAGCTTATGCAGAGCAAGTTTGAGATGTCAATGATGGGCATGATGAATTTCTTCTTGGGCCTACAAGTCAAGCAGTCAAAAGAAGGAATTTTCATCAATCAACCTAAGTACACCAAAGAAATGATCAAGAAATTTGGGTGTGCTACTAGCAAGCCAGTAAGGATCCCAATGAACACCAATTGGAAGATGGATCCTGATGAGAGTGGTGTTCCAACCAACTCTACTGAGTATAGAGGAATCATTGGTTCTCTTCTCTATCTCACTGCAAGCAGACCTGACATCACCTTTGCAGTATGTGTATGTGCAAGGTTCCAAGCAAATCCTAAGAAGAGCCACCTAGAGGCTGCTAAAAGGATCTTGAGGTATCTCAAAGGCACTGAAAACCTAGGCCTTTGGTACCCTGCTGATGACAACATTGAGTTAACTGGATACTCAGATGTTGATTATAGAGGTTGCAGAATTGATAGGAAGTCCACTTCAGGAACATGTCAATTCTTGGGAAACAAGCTCATTTTTTGGTTCTCAAAGAAGCAAAATACTGTGGCCACCTCCACCACTGAAGCAGAGTATGTTGCAGCTGGAAGTTGTTGTGCTCAGATCCTTTGGTTGAGACAACAACTAAGAGACTACAATGTCAACTCTACTAAAGTGCCAATTTTCTGTGATAACAACAGTGCAATTGCAATTTCTCAAAATCCAGTATTGCACACAAGATGCAAACATGTGGATATCAAGCATCACTTCATTAGAGACCATGTGGAGAAGAAGGACATAAAATTGGTGAAAATCAACACAGATCACCAAAAAGCTGATATTTTGACAAAGCCACTTGCTGAAGCAAGATTATTGGAATTATCAGCAGAATTGGGACTTTTTGATCCAGGAAAGTTGGAGAAATAAGCCCAATGGAATTAATCAATCAAGGGGGAACTGGAAGTGAACTTCAGCAGACTTGGTCAAGTCTACTGAAATCCAGAAGAGATGACCCTAATCTCTTCAGAAGAGTTGAGCAGGACACTTGTCCATGGAGTTCAGGACTCCTGGTCCATATAAGCTCAGGACACTTGTCCATGTGGGGACAGATAAGTTGTCTAAGCTATCAAACCAAATCTTGGTCTGATAAGCAACTATTTTGGGTAATCATTGCCTATGTTGATGGTTGTCCTATTCCTCTTTTAAGCCATCACCTTTTCAAAGATTTAATTTGTCCCCTACCCCAAAAGTCACTTTCAATGCATTAAATGCCAATATTTAACTCTTGTTTGCATTAAACATTTCGAGCCATGATCTATCTTGAAAACCCCCCAGCCTTTAACTAATATTAACTTCCACCCACGTTTTGAATAGAAACAGTTTTCAAAACTGTTCCATTGGTTTTAACCGTTGGATCAACTTTTGGACAAATCCCCTGAAATTGATCTTGGCCGTTCAAAAATGGATTTCTCCATTTGCCAACCTTTGAATTGCCTTAAGACTTACCTAATCGATGACAAACATTCCTTTTGGAATATACTCAAAGTCTTAAGAAGCCCTTAAGTTTCATTTCTTCCCCTCGCACTCAAACACTCTTGAAACCCTAGCTTTCATCTTCTCAAACCCCTTCAAAACTCTTTACTGTTCTATCCATGACACCCAAAGTAAGACCAGAGATGATTGTAGATTTCTCAAACAAGGACCTTGACCTTGATTTCTCATATCTCAGCCATAAAACTAAACTCATCTTTGAGCCAATAGTCTCTTTTGAAAATGAAGATCCTGAGGTTACTCCCACCTTGAGATGGCTTAGAAGAGCTTGCCTGCAAAAGTTCATGGAAAGAAAGCCCAGTTCTTGCCTGGAAAGCTACATGACAGAGTTCTTTGCCTTCCTCAAATGGAGAGGCAAACCAGCAGATGGTGAAGTGGCAACAAGGCTGTCATATGTTGGTGAAGGTGAAGAGGAAGAGAGATTCCATAGAGTCAAATTCACTGCTGAAGATTTGGAAAGAGCTTTTGGATTGCCCTCAGAGGGAAGGAATCCAGAACTCTATGGAAATGGTCATGAGGTGGAAATTGCTCAAGACAGGTTACTAGTTCCAGGCCCCATTTCTTCAACCCAACATAAAAGAACTCTCAAGCCTGAGTTTCTCAACCTATTTGAGGTGGTAATAAAAAGCTTGATGAGCAACACAGGTAGTCTAGAGCAAGTGAGTTCTCCCAGAATCAGAGTTATGGCCGCAGTAATTGATGCAAGTGACAAAGGCATCAAATTTAACTGGAGGGAATTCATCATGAATGAGATGATGAAGGAAAAGGCCAAGTTTAAGGTGAAAGTCCACAACAAGGTGGTGTTGGAAGGAAAGCTCAAGTACTGCACTAGAGCAAGTCTGCTGATAGATAATTTTTCTCATTACTCAGAGATGCAGACCTTTGCAAGACCTATCCCAGCTCAGAAAATCATGTTTAGAAAACTCTCCAAGAAATCTGAGCAAAGGAGACAGCAGCTGGCTAAACCTGTTGAAGTAAAGGTTGAAGAAAGGCCTAAAGTGAAGAAGAGGACTAAGGCAAGGGCTGTCAAGACAAAGAAGCTATCTCAGATTCCCTCAGAGGAGAATTCTGTTGCATCAACTAAGATTGATGAAGTTGCTGAAGAAGGTGTCCAAGTGCCTTCAGACTCTGGTGAAATTAGGGACAAGTTCCCTATGGTGGTGAAGCAGAAGAAGGGAGAGAAAAGGATCAGGGAAGTTGACCCTGAAGAAGAAGGGAGTGGGAGCAGTAGAGCTAGCAAGAGAACAACCAAGACTACTGCGAAGCTTCTAGAGCTTCAGGAGGAGAAGACTTTGCAAATTGCTCTAAGGGAGAGTAGAGTTGAAAGCAAAACCAAGTCAAAGTCTAAGTCTAGAACCAACTCTTCTGGTTCTGGTACTCCAGAATCCAAACTCCCTGAAACTCAACCCCAAGACCAAGAGCCCAACTCGCATGAAACCCACATAACCCCCCAAGACCAACCCATTGTTCCTCTGAACCTCACAAAGTGATACTCCCCTGAAGGAACTGCTCAGAGAAGTCCAATAGATGTATTGGCAGATATTGCAGTTGGTGAATCAAGTTTGTTGTCCCCTCTTGATTCATCCATGCTTAACTTCTCCAAACTGCTTGAAGATGTACTAATAGACCCAACTCCCCTGAGAAAAACCACTTCAGAACCATTGCTCTCAAAAGCAACTGAAGAGACATTTGCTGAACCCAACTCTTCTGAAGCCAACCTTCAAGCCAACCCTTCTGAACCCAGAGCCAACTCCCCTATAACCCAAAGTCCCCAATCAACTGGAGATGAGGAGGAGTATACCTATGAGGGTATGCTCAGAGCTGGAGCAAGTGCTACTGTGGATAGTTTGTACCCCCAACTTGCTGAATTTCCAAGGTTGCAGAAGCAATTTCATGATTTGAGGACTCTAGTGGATGTGAAATACAAGACCATCATTGAAATTGCTCAAGTAATTCAAGACAAGGGTGCAAACTGGTGGAAAATAGAGGAGAGTAGACTGCTACACTTTGCTGGAGTTACAAAGTCTAGATTCCTCACTGATGAGGAAGTGTTTGCAAAATTGGTGGCAGACAAAATTGCTGAAGAAAAGGAAAGACTTGATAAGGAATCAAACACCCTGAAAGCAGCTCCAATGATGATGATTCTCATGATAGTCCCTCAGATCCCACAAATCCCAACCCCCTGGTCCCAAACAGTCATCCATTCATTACCTTACCTACCATAGGAAGGGTTTTGTTTCATCAGAAGTGTTGACCAAAACTGGTGACACAGCCAAAGATGCATCTGCCAATGAAGGTTCTTCTGAACCCAAGGCACAACTTACAGATGTTGAGGCTCCCCAATTAGAAGCTGGTTTGGTTAAGGCCTCATCAGTGTCAGGAGAGTTGGACACTGACCAGCCCTTAACCATTCAGGATGACACAGTGGCTTTAGAACCAAGCACTGTGATCTCCCAACAACTGCCTTCCTTGAACCTTGTTGAGGGTGGGGAAAGTGCAGGTCTAGGTGAAGGGGTTGAAAAGGATGCTTTAGTGGAAAAATCAGAGGGAGTAGTAGATGAGAGAGATGTGGTGATTACTAAGATAGTGAGTGTACCAACAAATGAGGGTGGTATAAGTGGGGAGGGGCAGGTTATTCTTGAAGTCAAATCTGAACTTCAAGAAACCCTTGAGGAGAGGAGGTCTGACCCTAAGTGTGAGGAAATCTTGAATGAAGGGAGAAAAGAAAAGGTTGAAAATGAGAAGAAGACTGTTGATGTATCAGAGTCTTATGAAAAAGAAATTGAGGGTGCCGAGTGTTTATTTGCTGACAAATTTGATTTTTTTCTGATCTTGTAGGTGTAACACTTGATCAAATTTTTGCTGATGAGTTTCTTACAGATGCTCCTATCCATATTGATTCAAACTCAGCTCAAGCTATCCTGGGTGAGCAATCAGCAAAGTTAGACACATTGGTTCATCAAGTGGAAACAACCCATGCTGAGAGTTCAGGAGCCTTGGATGAGCAAAGTAGAACTTTGGCATCTGTAGAGATGAGATTGATAGGTTCTGAAGAAGTGGTGTTACCCACCATTGAGGCTAGAATTAGTGGAGTTGAATCTGGTTTGCAAACCATCTCCACTGAAGTCCAGAAAGCCAAGTCTAGCATGGAGTCCATTTCAAAAGAGGTCAAAAAGGAACAAAAACTGCTTAGAGACAACCACAACAAGAATATGAAGGCTCTAAAGTTGGTTGTCAAGCAAGCAATTGGCAAAAAGAGTGTCATTCAGAAGAAAAGAGCAGAGGAAATGAGGCTGGCTATGGTCAAAGCAGCTTCAGAAAAGTTTACACAGGAAGTGATGGCCAAGATTTCTGAATCAGCAGTAGCCAACCTCACTGATTTTCTGAAGGCAAGCCTTGATACATCCCTCAAGTCCACCATGGAAGAAGTTGTTGCATAGAAAATGAAGCCTGTTCTTGCCTTCCTAAGCTTGATCGGTGACAGAATGCAAAACATCCATGATGAAAATGTCTACCTGCTTGAGGAGATGAAATCCCTGAACCTGGCCTAGTCCATGATGGCCACCACCATGAGTGAACTCAAACCCCAGTGCTTTGATGCTGCCAAAAAGGGGGAAAGGGAAAGATCAAGGGCAAAAGGTGCCTTGACCATTGGTGGAGCAAGCAAAGGCAAACAAGGAGCCTGAAGGGAAAGGGAAGGAGAAAGCAGTCCTGAATATGGAAGACTTAGATGAAGATGAGCAATTGGCAATTGCTTTGAAGAATTCAGTAGCTTCAGCACAGGAAGAAGGAGCCAGATTGCAGCAAAGGCCTGGAGGAGAGGTGTCTGGTTTGGACAAGGTTGCTGAAGGAGTCCAAACAAGAGGGCAGATCAAGAAGGCAATGGGAAAGAAAAGGAAAGCTGAAACATTCACAGACTTTCCCAACAGCCTTGAACTCCCTGTTGAGTTCACGATTGAAGAAGAAGTGCCCACCTCCAACATAGCCAAAACTGCTAAAAAGGCCAAAACTGCTGAAAAGGCCAAAGATGCTGAAACTGACAAGTCCACTGAGACTAAATCTGCTGAAGGTCCCAAAGCTGCTGAAATCAAGGAAAATGTTGAAGTATTATTTGAAGAAGGCTTTGGACCTGAACCAAAGAAGAAGACACCATTGTTGGATCCATCCAAGCTGTTTGTGGAAGGATATGGAAAAGATGCAAAAACTCAATAACAACTGGCTATGATGAGAGCACAAGAAAGAATGGATCAAGTTATGGAAGCCAACAGGGCAAGAGATAAGAGAAGAGCTGACTTTCAGTAGCCTAGAAGGAAGAGAGCTACATATAACAAGTTGAAGCCTAGATTGCAGCAAAGGCCTGGAGGAGAGGTGTCTTGTTTGGACAAGGTTGCTGAAGGAGTCCAAACAAGAGGGCAGATCAAGAAGGCAATGGGAAAGAAAAGGAAAGTTGAAACATTCACAGACTTTCCCAACAGCCTTGAACTCCCTGCTGAGTTCAGGATTGAAGAAGAAGTGCCCACCTCCAACATAGCCAAAACTGCTAAAAGGCCAAAACTGCTGAAAAGGCCAAAGATGCTGAAACTGACAAGTCCACTGAGACTAAATCTGCTGAAGGTCCCAAAGCTGCTGAAATCAAGGAAAATGTTGAAGTATTATTTGAAGAAGGCTTTGGACCTGAACCAAAGAAGAAGACACCATTGTTGGATCCATCCAAGCTGTTTGTGGAAGGATATGGAAAAGATGCAGAAACTCAACAACAGTTGGCTATGATGAGAGCACAAGAAAGAATGGATCAAGTTATGGAAGCCAACAGGGCAAGAGATAAGAGAAGAGCTGACTTTCAGAAGCCAAGAAGGAAGAGAGCTACATATAACAAGTTGAAGCCACAGTTGCTAATAAAAATGGACACTAAGTATCCTCACTTGGATAAATGGGTTCCAATCCAGCTGAATGACACTTGGGAAAAGGCAAAAAGGGAGTTTGTCTAGGATTACTATGTCATAGGCAGATGGAATGAGGAAGACCCCAACTCCACTTTTACACATTTTATGATTGATTACCACAGGGATCTCTATCAACAATTGCTTGCAGTTGCAGACATTGCAAGAATTGAGCTTAATGCCCCTAAGCCAATCATCTACATGCCTCCCAAGAAAGAAGGCTTCTCAGACCAATCAAGGATCTTCCAAGAATTCTTTGATATCCTGAAGCTGAACAGGATGGTGCTTGGGCCAAAGGGAACAAATCAAGAAGCCTTGGAACTAAATAAGAGGGTGTGGGCACAGTATGGGATGGTGCTACCTCCTGAAGATAACCTCTGAACTGGCTAAGTGTACTTGACCCTTGTTTGGCATAAGTGCTGAAATGGAAGATTACTTGATCTTGGTTGCTATCTGGTTAATATGGCCATCTCTGCTGATTATGCTCAAGACTACTTAAACATATCTCTTCTGCTCTGATGATTATCTATTTGCTCTGATCATGTGTTTTGTTAGTTTAGTAATGCTCTGATCAATTGATATGTAATTCTCCCGATTCATGCTCTGATATGTTTATTTGACTATCATCATGCTTGTAATGATCTATGAAATTATGAATGATAGTTGAATCTTTATGTGAATCAAGAATTAATATATCAATGTCTCAACATGCCTGACTCTAAACCTATATGCAATCAAAACAGTGATTACACTAACACATTCCTTTTCAGGAAATCTGACCAAAGTCTTATCTACTGAAGATAAATGTAATAAGTGTAGTCAAGTCACCTTTGCATAGAATGTATAGGTTTTGGCATCATCAAAAAAGGGGAAATTTTTGGGAATAAAATGAAAAGTTTTGATTAAGGTACCAAAACCCCTTAAGACATGCCAAATGAATAAGTCAGATTTGAATGAACATATTCTAGGAATGTTAGAACATATAGCTTAAGGCTAGTTGAGAAGCTGGAACGCTAGGCAGCTCTTAAAATAATAGATGCACAAGTTGAGGGGGAACACATGCTTAGAAGCCTACAAGAATCAAGTCCCCTCAAGGCTCAGAATCAAATTGACCTTAAGTCTGTTGATGGACAACTGTGTTGATCAAGTCTGCTTAGCTATAGAACAATCTATCTAAAGCTCACATGAACCAAATGCATCATGAAGACCAAGGCTACTGAAGCACATATCTAAGTTCAGAAGGTTTGTCCAGCAAAAATGTCTTAGCACATTTGAACCAGAACAGTTTGAAGATAAAGCTCAACTGTACTGATAAGGTCAAGACTACTGATCTAAGCCATAAATGATCAATGTTCATCAAGAGATATACATGTAAAGAGACAAGAGCCAAGTCATCTGAAGAGCTAAAAAGCCAACATTGCTGAAAAGCAAACCCTGCTGATCTTGATAAGCAGAATTGTCCAAGTGATAAGGAATGTTGTCCTTATCATAGGACCAATCATCAGAAGTGATGTCCATGTTTGATCAAGTGAATCTTGAAGTCAGACATTGGGAAGAGTGCTTCAAAGTCAAGACAAAGTGCTCACAGCCGTTTACTTCCCAAATTAAGGACATGTCACTTTCAAAAAACTGTCTTCCAGTTGCAGAGTTCAAGGAAGACATTTATAGACAATTGAAGCTGTCTTTCCAACGGGCAAATCCTCAATTTTGTCTATAAATATAGAAGTGTGGAGACCATTTGAAGGCATCCAGCTACAATCCAACTATCCTGCATCCTAGAGGAAACTACAAGCTTAAAGCCTTCAAGCCTTTATAGAACATCCAAGTTTCCAGAAACACTTCTTCTAAGCTGAACCTCATTGTATATCCGTAAAGCTTAGAGAGATATCCTATCCTTTTACATTGAGCTCATTGTAAAGGATATCTCAAACTAGTTGGAACCAACATCAACCCTTATACATTTCCAAAAGAGAGATAGAAGATTGTTGTAATAGAAGTGGTAGGAATTGACTGTTGAGAGAAGAACAATTCAATTCTGAGTTGAGAAGAGGGTATTAGGACTCTGATATCCTAGGGATCAAGGCACGAAGAAGTGGTGTGGTTGATCAAGTGCACCTTGGCACTATAAAATAAGTAATTCCAAGAGTGAAGGAATTATCCTGTTAAATCAGGGAAAGTGGATGTAGGAGCTTGAGTCTCTAAACCACTATAAACTCTTGTATTGATTTACTTTCAAGTACTTACATTCATACAACACATCACACAAACTGACCTTTCAAAGATACTTATTTAAGACTGTGCAAAATCAAGATTTGGACAAGTTCCCTGAAACTGTAACTGTTAAGGTGATTTCAGAACTTAAAAGGAGTTTCAAACCAAAGGGCCAACCACTAATAGATAGTTATTCAACTAAGTACTCAAAGTACTTAGTAGTTTGATTATCTCTAAAGAGTTATTCATCTCAGAAGATTTGTCCAGGACAACCTTGCTGAAGTCTGTTTTGGTTAAAGTTTAAAAAGATTTGCATACAAGTGTATTTCCCCCCCCCCCCATACACTTGTTATATACTCCTTTATGGACCAACTGTTGGGAATAAAATGAGATATGTTTTGATCTAATACCAAAACCCCCTGAGACATGCCTAAGTCAAGATAAATATGTTCTAGAAATGTTAGAACATATAAATTATAGGCTAGATGAGAAGCTGAAATGTTAGGCAGCTCTTACACAATTAGATGCACAATTTGAGGGGGAACCTACTTTTAAGATGATCAAGATCAAGTCCCCTCAAGGCTCAAAAATTCTGGAACAATCACTTAAGAACAAGGACACTCTATGGAAAACCAAAAGCTGTGATCAGGAGAGTTGTCCAAAGAAGCTGTCCATATGCAAGAACAAGCTTACCTAGCTCAAAAGGACAAGACTACTCAAAGGCTTTTGATCAGGAGAGTTGTCCAGAGAAGCCAACTCTATGAGTAAAATGCTCTGATGATAAAAGACCAAATTTGCTGATCAGAAGAGTTGTCCAGAAAAGTTGTCTCAGCAAGATTAAATCAGAACAGATACTCTAAAGGTTGAAGGTCAACTATGCTGAAGAATTAAGGACAACCATACCCTAAAGAAATGCAATATGCCAAGATCATCTTAGAGAGAAATAAAGGGAAAGAGCCAAGTCATCTGAAGAAGAGCAAGCCAACCTTGCTGAAAAGCAAAATTGCTGATAGTGATAAGGAGAGTTGTCCAGATGATAAGGAATGTTGTCCTATCATTGGATCAACCTTCAGAAGCCATGTCCAAGTTCTAACAAGAAGTCAAACATTGGGAAAAGTGCTGCAGAATGAAGACAAAGTCTTACAAGCCGTTTATTACCCAAATGAGGACATGTCACTATCAAGAATCTGTCTTCCAGTTTGAAGAATTCAAGGAAGACATTTATAGCAATTTGGGGCTGCCTCTCCAACGGGCAAATCCTCCATTTTGTCTATAAATACAGAAGTGTGAAGACCACTTGAAAGCATCCAACTAACCTCAACAGAATCAATCTACTCAAGCATTCTGAAGCTCATAGAACATTCAAGCTTTCAAAAGACTATCTTAGTCTTCAAACACTTCTTCTAAGCTGAACCCATTGTATATTCATACACAAGCTTAGAGAGATATCCTATCCTTATACACTGATCTCCATTGTAAAGGATATCTCATTAGTTGGAACCTTACTTCAACCCTTACATCTTTCAAGTGAGAAAGTGAGAAGGTTGTAGTAGTAGAAGTGGTAGGAGCTGACTGTTGAGAGAAGAACAGTTCAGTTCTGAGTTGAGAAGAGGGTACTAGGACTCTAGACATCCTAGGGATCAATTCACCAAGGAGTGGTGTTCTTGATCAAGTGCACCTTGGCACTATAAAACAAGTTAATTCCAAGAGTGAAGGAATTATCCTGTTAAATCAGGGAAAGTGGATGTAGGAGCTTGAGTCTCTGAACCACTATAAACTCTTGTGTTGATTTACTTTACAAGTACTTACATTCATTCAACACTGCATACAAAACTGATCTTTCAAAGATACATATTCAAAGACTGTGCTAAACTGATTTGGACAAGTTCCCTGAAGCTTAACTGGACTGTTTTGGATTGGGAAAGTGATTTCAGAAATTAAAGGAGTCTAAACTTAAAGGGCCAACCACTATTCCGCACATATAACTCCCCTAGATAGTTATCCAACTAAGTACTCAATAGTACTTAGTAGTTTGATTATCTTAGAAGAGTTAATCATCTTCAGCAGAGTTGTCCAAGACAACCTTGCTGAACTCTGGTTTGATCAAAGTTGGAAAGAATTGCATACAAGTGTATTCCCCCCCATACACTTGTTATATACTCCTTTCAGGACCAACAAGTGGTATCAGAGCAGGGGTTCAAAGACCACTGCTTCTGAAAATCCATCTTGATTTTCAAAACTCTCATATTTGTGTGGTCACTGAACTGATCTTTATCTGAAATCTAATACTTGTTGACTGACTGATTATTCTTGAAGAATGGCCAACAACAATGCTGTTCCTCCACCTGCTGTTCAAGGATTGGACAATATGGCCACAAATCCAGTCAATCACATTTCACATCATAAATTGTCCATGTTCTCTATAGACAATTATGATTTCTGGAAAATTAGAATGAGGGCTCATCTTGCATCTCTTCACACTGACATGCTTAGAGTAATCACAAGAGGACCTTTTGTGTTTACTCAAACTAACCCCAGATTGACAGATGAGCAAAGAGCAGATATAAGGGAACTGATTCCCAAAGATGAAGATGACTTCACTACTGATGAAAAGAGGAAGGATAATCTGAATTATCTAGCAATGAACACCCTCTATCAAACAATTCCAGATGCAGTCATGAGAAGAGTCTACCACTGCACAACAGCCAAAGAAATTTGGGATACTCTTGCTGAAATGTGTGAGGGCAAGGTCTACACCAAGAGAGAAGTGGGGTTGAAGATCTTGAGAAGTCTCACTCAAAAGTGGGATGTCTATGCTGTAATGATGCAAAACACCAAAGATCTTTCCACCATGCCCATGCAACAAATCTTCTCTGAACTCAAAGCTTATGAGTTCGACCTCAATAGAAGAAAGCCTATTGAGGAACCTTCAAATCCTACTAAGGGAGTGGCATTCAAAGCCAAAACAGCTGAACCAGAGATGCAGCCCACTCCAAGACCATCAAAGTCAGTCTCAAAGACTGAAATGAAGGAAGAACTAGCCTTGATGGCTAGAAGGTTTGAAAAGTTGAACTCAAGGTTTGGTAGATACAAGAAATTCTACCAGGACAACAAATTCAGGAGATACAACTCTCCTGAAGCTCAGGCCGAAGTCAAAAAGCCTGAAGAGAAAAGATCAGAGGACAAGTACTCTGATAGGAGAAGGTCCAGTAGAGCTGAACCTTCATCATCAAAAAGAAGAGAAGAATCAAAGAAAGAAGATGATGAAGATCTGTGCTATAACTGTAAAAAGAAAGGACACTTCCAGTATGACTGTCCTGAATTAAGCTCTAAGGAGAGAAGAGAGAGGCAGGCCAAAAGAGACAGGAAATTCACCAACAGAAAGGCCATGATGGCTGGTGAAGAATCTGATAGTACTGAAAGCCTCAACTCCTCTGATGGACTGTTCTCCAACAGTGATGATGATGATGATGTCTGCAACATGGCTCTTGAGGATGATGAGGTATCCTCTACTTCTAGCTCACCATCATTCATCTCACAGAACAATAGTGAGGTCAACTTGAAGCTTTCCGTTGGAAAGTTGATGGAAGATTTCACTTTGTTACAAGAATTTCATGATAACTGTGTGAGAGAAAATGAAAGATTGGCCATTGAACTTGCCAAAAACTCTGAGGTAGTTGTTAATGTCAAGTCTACTGAGTTGTATCAACAAGTCTTGAGAGAGCTTGAGGAAGCAAATCTCAGGATAGTTGACCAACAAAAGGAGATTGATGATCAACTTCTCTCTCAGAAGAGAAAAGATTTTGAACTTAAAATTCTCAATGCCAAATTTGAAAACCTCTCACATGAATATGATATTCTTAAATAGAGTGAAGAGAGTCTGAAATTAAAGATGTCTGCTCTGAAGAAATCCTCTAGAGCAATAGAGGAAATTCAGAGTTATCAAAGACCTATGGCTCAAAGAAGTGGATTAGGTTTTGATCCATTTGAATCTTCACCTTGTCTTAGTGTTGCTTCTGTAAGTAACACTAAGAGAATCTTTGTTAAGTCAGTGGCACAAACTGAAAATGAAGTGATTCAACCACTGAACAAAGGAAAGGGCAAAATGGATGATCTGCCTACTCAAGTGATTCAGGAGAATAGGCCAAAACCTAAGGAAATGGCCAAAGCTCCTGAACATAAGAGGAATGTTGGTCAGCAGAGTAGACCCAATGGAAGGACAACTCTACTGAACAATGTTCAGAGGAATTATCCAAAGTATAATCAGTCTAGGCTAACTCTTCTAAGAAAGCCTCAGCTGAATAGACCCAAGGATAACTTTCCTCAAAGGCAAAATAAAATGAGACAACCAAAACCCTTCATGCCAAAGGGTAATGGTCAAAAGAAAGCCTTTCCTCAAAGATTCCCTCAAGTAGCACAAAGAACTCAAAAGTTCAGGAGATTTGACAACTCTCCTGAAACTTATAGAGTTAACACTTTCACACACACTTTCCCAAAGGCATTTAAGGGGAAGACAGTGTATGTAGATGCTAGAGGAAGACAACTTAGCCATCTTGAATCAATCAAGGTTATTAGGCAAGTTTGGGTTCCTAAAGGTACAGCTAACCTCTCAGGACCCAAAACTCAAAGGGTACCTAAACCTATCTAATTGCAGGTACCAATGGGCCACAAGAAGAGGAGCATGAACAAAAAGACAGCATGGTACCTTGACAGTGGATGTTCAAGGCACATGACTTGAAACAAGGAACTCCTCACTAACTTCATTGAAAAAGAAGGCCCAAATGTTACTTTTGGAGACAACTCACAGGCAACTACAAAAGGTTATGGTACTTTGATGATTGGTAACATCAAAGTAACCAATGTATCTTATGTGGCTGGTCTCAAATATAACCTCCTGAGTATCAGTCAATTCTGTGACAAAGATTTTAATGTTGAGTTCTCAAGTGGAAAGTGTCTAATTAAGGATAAAACTCAACAAACCCTATTGACTGGAACTAGGAAGGGAAATGTGTATTTTGCAGACTGGGACAAGTCTACTGATGCTGCATGTTTTATTGCTAAAAGTTCTAGTGAACAAAGTTGGTTATGGCACAAAAGGCTAAACCACCTGAATTTCAAATCTATGAATAAACTTGCTAGAAATGCATTAGTTAAAGGACTGTCTAATGAGGTTTTCATTAAAGAACATGTGTGTAAGCCATGTCAAGAAGGAAAACAGATTAAAGCCTCATTCAAAGGTAAACCAGTCATCTCCACTGAAAGGGTACTTGAACTTCTACATATGGATCTGTTTGGACCAATTACCCCTTCAAGCATAAATGGTAGAAAATATACACTGGTGGTAGTAGATGACTTCTCTAGGTTCACATGGGTAGTATTTCTCCATACTAAGAAGGAAACACAAGTCAAACTACCCGAACTTCTTAAGAGATTGTCAAATGAGAAAAGCCTTAGCATTATCAAGATAAGATCTGATAAAGGCACTGAGTTCATTAATTCATACATCAATGAGTAATTGCACATCTAATGGAATAACTCATGAAACCTCAGCAGCTAGAACTCCCCAACAGAATGGAGTTGCAGAAAGAAGAAATAGAACTTTAAAAGAAGCTGCTAGAACCTTAATTGCTGATTCAAATTTACCTAAGAGGTTTTGGGCTGAAGCTATAAACACTGCATGCCATACTCAAAATAGATGTTTGATCACTAAGGGGCAAGGCAAAACCCCCTATGAACTCTGGAAAGGAAGAATGCCTAAAGTGTCATACTTTCATATATTTGGTTGCAAATGTTTCATTCACAATAATGGGAAAGAACAGTTGAAAGCCTTTGACAGCAAAGCTGATGAGGGAGTATTTCTTGGATACTCTCAAATCAGTAGAGCTTTCAGAGTCTACAACAAGAAAACCCTTATAGTGGAAGAGACACCTCATGTTGTGTTTGATGAGTCTATCTTTGAGATCAGGAATGATCATTTGGAACCTGAGGAAATCACACAGAGGACAACCAGACTAAGCCTTAAAGACAAAGACACTGAATTCATAGATGTTGTCCAAGCCAATCTGCCTGAAGAACCCACATTGGACAACAATCCTGAAGGCAACCTTCCTGAGACAAACTCTACAGATGGAAATGGTGAACTGAATGAACAAATCCCAGTTCACATCCAGGTAACAACTACCAATGAAGAAGCAGTTCCTGCTGAGGTAGTTAATGGGTCAAATAATCAAGGGGGAACTCAAAATGTTGAAAATACCAATGTCCCTGACATTGAGGACAACATCCCTGATTATGATCCTGAATTAGATCCTGCATTTAATTATCCTGAATTCTATGATCAAATTGACTCAACTGCAGTAGAGGACAACTCTACTAAAGAGATCAGAAAAAGAAGGACCTGGTTATCAGACCATCCTACTGATCTAATACTTGGTGACCCAAGTATTGGAGTCAAAACAAGAAGATTTCATGGTGAAAGTGCTCTCTTCTGTTGTTTCTTGTCAGAGCAAGAACCTAGTGATATTGAGGAAGCACTTCAAGATGCCAATTGGATCACAGCCATGCAGGAAGAACTGAACCAATTCACCAGAAATGAAGTATGGGAGCTGGTGGATAGGCCTTCACATCAAGATGTTATTGGAACAAAGTGGGTGTTCAAGAACAAGAAAAATGAAAATGATGTGATTGTCAGAAACAAAGCAAGACTTGTGGCAAAAGGATATTGCCAACATGAAGGCATTGACTATGATGAGACATTTGCACCTGTGGCAAGGCTAGAAGCAATAAGGCTCTTTCTAGCCTATGCAGCCCACAAGAGGTTCAAAGTATACCAAATGGATGTTAAGAGTGCCTTTCTGAATGGAGTCTTGAAAGAAGAAGTCTATGTGGAGCAACCACCAGGTTTTGAAGTTGGAAACCAAGTTTACAGACTCAAGAAAGCTCTATATGGACTCAAACAAGCCCCTAGGGCTTGGTATGATACACTGTCACAATTCCTCTTGGATCATGGATTCACCAAGGGAACTGTGGACAGAACTCTCTTCAGAATCTCTGAAGGAGAGGACATCTTGCTTGTCCAAATTTATGTAGATGACATAATTTTTGGATCCCCTAATGAGAAGCTGTGTGAAAAATTCTCCAAGCTCATGCAAAGCAAGTTTGAGATGTCCATGATGGGGTTGATGAACTTCTTTTTGGGTCTACAAGTCAAGCAATCTAAAGAAGGAATCTTCATCAACCAAGCTAAGTACACCAGAGAAATGATCAAGAAGTTTGGGTGTACAACTAGCAAGCCAGTAAGGATCCCTATGAACACAAATTGGAAGATGGATCCTGATGAGAGTGGTATTCCAACCAACTCTACTGAGTATAGAGGAATAATTGGTTCACTCCTCTATCTCACTGCCAGCAGACCTGATATCACCTTTGCACTAGGTGTTTGTGCAAGGTTTCAAGCAAAACCTAAGAAAAGCCACCTTGAGGTTGCAAAGAGGATCTTGAGGTACCTCAAAGGCACTGAGAATCTAGGCCTTTGGTACCCTGCTGATGACAACATTGAACTAACTGGCTACTCAGATGCTGACTATGGAGGTTGTAGAATTGACAGAAAGTCCACTTCAGGGACTTGTCAATTCTTGGGCAACAAACTCATATCTTGGTTCTCCAAGAAACAAAATACAGTGGCCACCTCCACCACTGAAGCTGAATATGTTGCTGCTGGAAGTTGTTGTGCTCAAATCCTTTGGCTAAGACAACAACTCAGAGACTACAAAGTCAACTCTACTGAAGTGCCAATTTTCTGTGATAACAATAGTGCCATTGCTATATCACAAAATCCTGTCTTGCACACAAGATGCAAACATGTGGACATCAAGCATCACTTCATTAGAGATCATGTGGAGAAGAAGGATATCAAGTTGGTGAAAATTCACACTGACCATCAAAAAGCTGATATACTAACTAAGCCACTTGCAGAGGCAAGGTTCCTGGAATTATCAGCAGAGTTGGGACTTCTTGATCCAGGGAAGTTGGAAAAATGAGTCCAAAGAAGTTCATTGATTGAGGGGGAAATAAACTCAAACTTCAGCAGACTTGGTCAAGTCTACTGAAAATCAGAAATATGACCTTACCTCTTCAGGACACTTGTCCATTGACATTCAGAACCTTTGTCCACATCTCTTCAGGACACTTGTCCAAGTAGGGTCAGATAAGTTGTCTCAGCTATCAAACCAAATCTTGGTATGATAAGCACCTATTTTTGGTGATTAATACCTACTTCGAAATCTGTCCCATTGAAATACAGTTTTCACCTTTCTGGGATTTAATTTGTCTCCCACCCAAAAGGTCACTTTCCATGCATTAAATGCCAAGATTTAACTCTTGTTTGCATTAAACTTTTTGGGACATGATCTATCTTGAAAAACCCCCAGCCTTAAACAAACATTAAAAACCACCCACGTTTTGAATAAAACAGTTATTTCACTGTTACATTGGTTTTTGACCATTGGATCAAAAATGGACAACTCCCCTGAAATCAATCCTAGCCGTCCATTTTGGATTTCCATTTTTGCTCACCTTTGAATTGTTTCAAGACCTTACCAACTCATTGACAAACATTCTTTTTAGAATATTCACAAGTCTTAAGATCCCCACAAACACTTCTTCCCCAAGTATTCGAAACCCTAACTCAAATTTTCTTCAAACTCTCTCAAAGCTCTCTCTGCAAATTTCAATGGCCCCCAAAGTTAGACCTGAGATGCTTGTTGATTTCTCTAACAAGGATCTAGACCTGGATTTTGGCTACTTAAGCAATAAACACAATCTTCATTTTGAGCCAATAATATCCTTTGAGAATGAGGATCCTGAAATCACACCAACCTTGAGATGGTTGAGGAGAGCTGGACTTCAAAAGTTCTTGGAAGAAAGACCAAGCTCTTGCTTGGAGAGCTACATGGCAGAATTCTTTGCCTTCCTCAAGTGGAGAGGCAAACCTGAAGATGGTGAAGTATCAACCAGATTATCTTACACAGCAGAAGGAGAGGAAGAAGAGAGATTCCACAGAGTAAAATTCTCCTCAGAGGATCTGGAAGGAGCTTTTGGACTGCCTCATGAGGGAAGGAACCCAGAAGCTTATGGTAATGGTCATGAAGATGAGATAGCCCAAGAATGGCTATTAGTTCCAGGCTCCATCTCTTCAACACAGAACAAGAAGACTCTCAAGCCAGAGTTTCTCAATCTTTTTGAGGTAGTTGCTAAGAGCCTCTTAAGCAACACTGGAAGCTTGGAGCAGGTCAGTCATCCAAGAATTAGAATCATGGCTGCCATTATTGATGCCAGTGATAAGGACATTAAGTTTGATTGGAGGACCTTCATCATGTCTGAGATGATGAAGGAGAAGGCAAAATTCAAGGTGAAAACCCACAATAAGGTGGTGCTAGAAGGGAAAATCAAGTATTGCACCAGGGCAAGCTTGTTGATTGAGAGGTTTTCCCACTATTCTCAAATGCAGACCTTTGCAAAGCCCCTCCCAGCCTAGAAGATCTTGTTCAGAAAGCTTAGCAAGAAAACTGAACAGAGAAGGATGCTCATGGCCAAACCTGCTGAAGAACAGGAGGAAGAGAAGCCTAAGATGAAAAAGAGAACAAAGGCCAGGGCTGTCAAAACAAGAAAGATGTCTCAATTGTCTTCAAGAGAAGCCTCAGGAGCATCAGCTGAAGTTGATGCAGTGGCAGAAGAGGGAGTGAGTGTGCCTTCTGACCACTCAGAAGAGTTGAGGAGGAAGTACAATGAGACTAGGCAAAAGAAGAAGGGTGATAAGAGAATCAGGGAAATTGTCCCTGAGAAGGAAGGAAGTGGAAGCAGTAGGGCCAGCAAGAGAAGGGCCAAACCTACTGAGAAGGTGTTGGAGCTTCAAGAAGAAAGGTCTCTTCAATTGGCTCTCAGGGAGAGCAGAGCTGAAAGCAGGACCAAATCCATGTCAAGGACTAATTCATCTGGTTCTGGAACTCCAGAATCCAAAGTCCCTGAAGGTCAACCTATAGAGGCCAACCTCCCTGAAACTCAGAACCTTGAACCCAACTCCCCTGAAACCCATGTCACCCCTTCCAACCAACCCATTACCCCTGTAAATCTCACTAAGAGATATTCTCCAGAAGGGAATGTGCAAAGAAGTGGCATTGATGTGCTTGCAGATTTAGCAGTAGATGAGACAAGACTCCTGTCTCCCCT
Source organism: Galeopsis tetrahit (assembly GCA_963675135.1). Classification (NCBI taxonomy): domain Eukaryota; kingdom Viridiplantae; phylum Streptophyta; class Magnoliopsida; order Lamiales; family Lamiaceae; genus Galeopsis; species Galeopsis tetrahit. The sequence continues at coordinate 63,625,946 of OY776120.1, read as the reverse complement.
TGACTCATCCATGCTCAATTATTCAAAGCTCTTAGAACATGCACTCAATGAGCCAACCCCCCTGAGTAAAGCCCCTTCAGACCCATTGCTCTCAAAAGCAACTGAAGATCCTTCTACTGCACCCAACCCATCTGAAGCCAACATTCCTGAACTTAATCTGCCTGAAGCCCTATTAGGAGAACCCAGAGCCAACTCCCCTATAACCCAAAGTCCCCATTCAAGTGGAGATGAGGAGGAGTATACCTATGAAAGTATGCTCAGAGGAGGAGCCAAGGCTACTGTGGACAGTTTGTATCCACAACTTGCTGAATTTCCAAGAATTCAGAAGGCCTTTCATGATTTAAGGATGCTTGTTGATGTGAAAGACAAATCTATGATGGAGATATCACAAGTCATCCAAGATAAGGGTGCAAACTGGTGGCAAATAGAGGAAAACAAATTGCTACACTTTGCTGGAATTTCAAAGACAAGATTTCTCATTGATGAGGAGATATTTGCAAAGCTGGTAGCTGATAAGATTGAGGAGGAGAAAGAAAGAAAAGCCAAGGGAATCAAACACCCTGACAGTAGCTCCAATGATGATGATTCCCCTGATGATCCCTCAAACCCTTCAAATCCCAACCCTCCTGAAACCCCTCAAGCCAACCTCCCTGAATCCTCTCAACCCAAGTCTTCTATAGCAGACAGACTTTCAAACCCTCCTAAAACCTATCATAGGAAAGGCTCTGTATCTTCAGAGGTGTTGACCAAGGGTGGTAACACAACCAAAGACACATCTGCCAATGAAGGTTCTCCTGAACCCAAGGCACAGCCTAAAGATGTTGAGGTTCCTGTACTAGAGGCTAGTTTGATTAAGGCCTATTCAATGTCAGAAGAGTTGGACACTGATCAGCCCTTAATCATTCAGGATGACTCAGTGGCTGCTGAGATAAGCACTGTGATCTCCTCACAACTGCCATCTTTGAACCTTGTTGAAGGTGGAGATGCTGCAGGTTTAGGAGAAGGAGTTGAAAAGGAAAGTAGTTTTGAAAAATCAGAGGGAGTTATGGATGATAGAGAGGTAGTTATCACTAAGATTGTGAGTGTACCAACATATGAGGGTGGTATAAGTGAGGAAGGACAGGTTATTCTTGAAGTCAAATCTGAACTTCAAGAATCCCTTGATGAGAGGAGGCCTGATTCCTTGAGTGAGAACATTATTAAAGAAGGGAGAAAAGAACAAGTTGAAAATGAGAAGAAGACTGCTGATGTATCAGAGTCTTATACAAAAGAAATTGAGGGTGATGAGTGCTTATTTCCTAACTTGTTTGACTTGTCTGATGTTGCAGGTATTTCTCTTGATCAAATTTTTGAAGATGAATTCTTAACAGATGCACCTATCCAAGTAGATTCAGGCTCAGCTCAGGCCTTACTTGGGATGCAATCAGAGAAGTTGGACTCCTTGGCTCATCAAGTCAAATCTGCTCATGCTGAAACCTCAGGAGCATTAAATGAGCAAGGAAGGACTCTAGCATCTATAGAAATGAGGCTCACTGGCTCTGAAGATGTTGTGCTACCAACCCTTGAAGCAAGGATCAGTGGTGTGGAAACAGGTCTCCAAACCATTTCCACTGAAGTTCAGAATGCCAAATCCACCATGGAAGCCATCTCAGAGGAGGTCAAGAAAGAGCAAAAGCTGCTGAGAGATAATCACAATGCTAATGTCAAAGCTCTCAGGCTCACTGTCAAACAAGCTATTGGAAAGAAGACTGCATTGCAAAAGAGAAGAGCTGAAGAGCAAAGGCTAGCTATGGTGAAAGCAGCCTCTGAAAAGTTTTCCCAAGATGTGTTGGCCAACATTGCTGAAGGTGCAGTGGCCAACCTCACTGAGCTTCTGAAAACCCAATTGGATGCATCTCTTAAGGCAACCATGGAGGAGGTTGTCCAACAGAAAATGAAGCATGTTCTTGCCTTTCTCAGCTTGAGCAGTGACAAGATGCAAAATATACATGATGAGAATGTATATTTATTGGAAGAAATGAAGTCTCTAACCCAGGCCCAGTCCTTATTGGCATCCACTATGAGTGACCTGAAGCCAGAATGTTTTGATGCTGCCAAAAAGGGGGAAAGGGAAAGAGCAAGGGAAAAAGGTGCCTTAGTGATTGGGAGTCCAGTGAAAGGGAAGGACAAAGCCCCTGAAGGAAAGGGAAAAGAGCCAGTAGTGCTGAACTTGGAAGAATTAGATGAAGAGGAGCAGCTAGCATTGGCATTGAAGAACTCAATGGCCTCAGCTCAAGAGGAAAGAGTGAGGCTACAACAAAGACCAGGTGGTGAAGTTTCAGGTTTGGACAAGGATGCTGAAGGTGTCCAAACTAGAGGAAAGATCAAGAAGGCCCAAGGAAAGAAGAGACAAGTTGAGAAATTCACTGACTTCCCCAATAGCCTTGATCTTCCACCTGAATTCAGAGTTGTTGATGATGAGCCTACATCCAAGAAAGCCAAAACTGCTGAAGAGCCCAAAGCTACTGAACAGGACAAGTCTTCTGAATCTGGCAAAACTACTGAAAGTCCCAAGACCACTGAAGACATTGAAGAATTATTTGCTGAAGGATTTGGACCTGAACCTAAGAAGAAGACAACTGTCCTAGCCCATGATCCATCAAAGCTGTTTCATGAAGGGTATGGCAAAGACCCTGAAACACAACAGAAATTGGCCATGATGAGGGCCCAAGAGAAAATGGATCTGATGGAAGAAGCCAACAGAGCAAGAGATGAGAGAAGAGCAAACTTTCAGAAACCAAGAAGGAGGAGAGCAACTTATAGCAAGATGAAGCCTCAGCTTCTAATCCCAATGGACACCAAATATCCACACTTGGATAAATGGGTGCCAATTCAACTGAATGATACATGGGAAGAAGCCAAAAGGGAGTTTGTCTATGACTATTATGTCATTGATAGATGGAATGGAGGAGATGCAAACTCTGCCTTCACTGAGTTCATGCTAGAATACTACAGAGAGTTGTATCAACAACTACTTGCAGCTGCTGACATTGCAAGAATTGAACTCAATGCTCCCAAGCCTATCATCTATATGCCTCCAAAGCTTGAAGGATGGATTGACCAAGCAAGGATCCTAAGGGAGTTCACAGAAATTCTGAAGCTGAACAAGATGACCCTTGGACCTAAAGGAACCAACCAGGAAGTCATGGCACTCAAGAGGAGAGTATGGGCACAATATGGGATGCTGCCACCTCCTGAGGATAATCTTTGAATGGCTAAGTCTTCTGACTTTTCTCTGGGTGAAAAATTATCTTATCTGAAGATACTTTTGCTATGTGGTCAAATCTGCTGAAATTGGACAAGCCTGCTGATATGTGCATTGACATGCTGTTTGCTCTGATATGATTTAGAATGATCTGATACAAGAATTGATGCATTCTACTTTGCTATCTGGAATATCTTGTATTAGTTAGCTCTAGGTGTTAAAGCTCTGATACCTGAAATTGTCTATTTTGCTCTAATCTCATGTTTAGTGTGTCTTGATTTGTAATGACTTCATGCTCTGATAAGTTATATTCAACTATCAACATGCTTGAGAAGAGGGTACTAGGACTCTAGACATCCTAGGGATCAATTCACCAAGGAGTGGTGTTCTTGATCAAGTGCACCTTGGCACTATAAAACAAGTTAATTCCAAGAGTGAAGGAATTATCCTGTTAAATCAGGGAAAGTGGATGTAGGAGCTTGAGTCTCTGAACCACTATAAACTCTTGTGTTGATTTACTTTACAAGTACTTACATTCATTCAACACTGCATACAAAACTGATCTTTCAAAGATACATATTCAAAGACTGTGCTAAACTGATTTGGACAAGTTCCCTGAAGCTTAACTGGACTGTTTTGGATTGGGAAAGTGATTTCAGAAATAAAGGAGTCTAAACTTAAAGGGCCAACCACTATTCCGCACATATAACTCCCCTAGATAGTTATCCAACTAAGTACTCAATAGTACTTAGTAGTTTGATTATCTTAGAAGAGTTAATCATCTTCAGCAGAGTTGTGCAAGACAACCTTGCTGAACTCTGGTTTGATCAAAGTTGGAAAGAATTGCATACAAGTGTATTCCCCCCCCCCCCATACACTTGTTATATACTCCTTTCAGGACCAACACCAACATAAATTTTGATAAATATGTTTCAGGAATGTTGGAACATATAGATTAGGCTAGTTGAATAGCTGACATGTTAGGCCGCTCATAGATGTTTAGATGCATAAGTTGAGGAGGAACACAAGCTTAGAAGATCACAAGAATCAAGTTCCTCAAGGCTCAGAATCATAAGACTTCAACCCTGCTGATAGTGCAAGAAGAGTTCAACACTACTGATGGTGAAATCAGAAGTGCAGATCAGAAGAGTTAACCTCTACTGATAGTCCAATGCTTAAAGGATACATCAATTGGACCAAGCCTACTGACAAGAACTCTATCAAGATCAGAAGAGATGCTCAGCAGAGTTAATCAGCACACTAAATCAGAAGTGTTCAAAACCAAACTAAGTCAAAAGACAACTATGCTGATGAGGTCAACTTTACTGATATGGATGATATGCACTTAGAAGTAATCTCAAGACTGGATCAGAAAAGATGAGAAGTCAACTCAACTGAAGAAGCTAGCCAACACTACTGATAGACAAGTCAGCTGATGAGATAAGCATGAGTACAGATCTGTCCTGATGATAAGGAATGTTGTCCTTGATCATGGAACAATGATCAGGAAGAATGTCTTCAAGATTGACTACTGAATCTACAAGTCAGACAGTGGGAAGAGTGCATATAAGTCAAGACAAGAAGCTCTAGTCGTTTACTTCCAGTGTAGAAGACGTGTCACTTTCAAGGAATCTGTCCTCAAGATGCAAAGTTCAAGGAAGACAACAATAGACAATTTGAGTTTGTCTTTCCAACGGACATAACCTCACTTTGCTCTATAAATACTGGAGTATGGAAACCATTCAAGGTGTGGAAACTACAAGCATTCAAAGCATACAAGCCTTTAAGCTCTATCAAGAATATATCATTCTTAAGTTTCCATACACTTCCAGTTACCAACTAAGCTGAACCAATTGTAAATCATTCAAAGCTTAGAGAGATATTCTATCTTTATACAGTACTTCATTGTAAAGGATATCTCAACCTAGTTGGAACCAACCTCAACCCTTAAACCTTTCAAGGAAAGTTAGAAGTGTTGTTGTAGAAGTGTAAGAACTAGAACTGTCAAGTGAAGAACAGTTTATTTCGAGTTGAGTGAGTACTAGGACTCAGAATTCCTAGGGATCAAGGCACTAAGGAGTAGTGTGGTTGTTCAGTGAACCTTGACACTATAAAACAAGTTAATTCCAAGTGAATGAATTATCCTGTTAAATCAGGGAAGTGGATGTAGGAGCTTGAGTCTCTGAACCACTATAAACCACTGTGTTATTTACCGTTAAGTAATTTAATAGAAGTAACACATTCATACACTGCACACAAATTGATCTTCAAAAGATATTCAACACAAACTGTGCAAAACAGATTTGGGATAAGTCCCTAGATAATTGTTAAGTGTTAAGAAAGTTTTCAGAATTAAAAGGAGTTTAACTATAAAGGGTCAACCATAATTCTGCACATATATATAACTTACTTAAATAGTTATTCAACTGATTACTTCATAGTTCTCAATAGTTTGATTATCTGAACAAAGTTATTCATACTCAGAGAAGTTGTCCAGTCAACTCTCCTGATAGTCTGATTGTTTGAAAAGAATTTTTTTTGCATACACAAGTGCATCCCCCCTCCCTATACACTTGTGTCATACTCCTTTCAGGACCAACAATTTTCATTTTAAAGCATAATTCATCCACAAATTCGAGCAACATCACGACAAATCACCCCCCAAACTTAAAGATTTTCTTGTACCCAAGCAAAGAAAGAAAAGAACAAAGAAGAGTGATTGTGTTTTAATTATGGACTCAATTAAATCAATGATATGATCAAGTGAAATTTCAATGAACAATTATAAACCATGAACTCTCCTACCATCTTAATGCAAGTTGTGATTAAAACAAAGCAAAGTCAAGAACATTCACAATCCTCACAAGAAGTGTTTCTTTCATTCACACAAGTAAATTGAGGTCAGGTTTCCACTCATCAATTGAATCACATCACATAGTCACCATAAACTTGCCACAAATCTCATCTATCTACCACTTTGTTATGCTTGACAATAAGATCAAAAGGACTTTGCTTAGGACGTAACGTAGGCTCTTTTGAAAGGTATGAAGAATTTGGAAAGATGTGACTCGACTAGTGGAGGACAACAAATAATATTTTCATTTTATCATTTCATTCAAACCAAACTATACATCAACCTCACTTTTCTTTTCATTCTAAATAATTTTTCTTCCTTTTTTTTTAAGAGTCAACTTTTGCTCTTAAGCTCTTTTTTTTTTTTTAGAGTTCACCTCTTGGATCTTTTTCATTCATTTTTTCGTTTTTGTAAAGACTCTCATTTTCTTTTCTTTCTCTCTTGCTCAACATCTTTTTTTTTTCTTTGCTCAAACATCCCACATACATAACAATAAAAGCTCATATTTTTTCACTTTTCACTTGTCCTCCACTAGTAAGGGGCAAAGACTTATAAAGTTCAAGTGGTTAAACATTTTAGGTTGCCAAAAAAATCAAGTTTTAAGACTCAAATTGACTAACTATGGGAAAATTATTTTTGGTATGTGAACATTTGTCTAAGTGGCTTTTAATAATAAAAGATGTCCTAAATCATATCCTATTGTTTCACACACTTGTGGTTTCAAGCAAGACTTATGGCAAGTTCTAGAATTATAGACAATGACCAATCCATTCTCAAATAAACAACCGAATTATGATTGGTTCAAGGATCAATACTCGCCGGGTTTTCAATGATGTGAATACAAGCATTATCTTAAGCCTCGTTCCTCTCACAACAAACACTCAAATAGTAGGTCCATTCATGAATCAACTCTCAATTCACATAGAAAGTAACAAAATCAATCATCTTATGAATACTCATCCAAAATCAACTCATTCACATCAACCAAGAAATGATATCATTCATATAAGAATCACATGAAATAATTCATTCAAACATCCACAAATGTTAAGAAATGAGCAAATTGAGAATGTAGAGGGTACCAATCACAAATCTACAACCAAATCGAAGTTTCACATCCAAATTCAATCAAAAGAAGAATAGAGATAGACATAAAGAGGAAAAGAAATCTCCAATTTCACTTGTTGGGATGAATATTTTTTCTTCTTCTAGCTCCATGCCCTTCCCAACGCATTTCGGTTCGATTCTTCTCCTTCCAATGCTCGAAACTCATGCAATATTCACTATCCTCACTTTCAATCAACAAATTTGTTAGATCTCGCCAAATGATCAAACACAATAAAATTCATGTGCTTGGGTGCAAATTTTCTTTTAAGAACGACCACATCCCCCAAACTTTTTCATTACTATGCAATTAAAAGTTTTAAAAGAGAAGTGATAAAATAAAATTGCAACCAAGCATTAAACATTGACTCAAATCCAACACATATGATAAGATTAAATTCACCATCATGAAAATCAATCAGAAACCAATCCAATATTCTAAGACCATGCATCATAATCACCAAAGGTATGTGTTTTTATGCAAGATGAGCAAAGTACAAATGATATCAAGAAAATTTTCCTTCCCCCCAGACTTGGGCATTGCTAAGCAATTCCAAGTTGGGAATAGGGTGTACCTTTCATGATGGCTATAATCTCCTTTTTTTTAATCCACATCTTCAATGATAACACGTGCATTTCCTCTATCCTTTGACCACACGTCCACACAAATTCTTCCAACAAGATTAAACTCACCCATCATAAAAAAGCAACAACAAGAAACATAAAAGACAACTACACTATGAAAGCAAGTAAAAATGGGTTGCCTCCAATTTAGCGCTAAGTTTAACGCCTTCAAGCCAGACGGAACTTATAGAGTTCAAACTTCCTCTTTCCTCTTGACACCACCAACTTCTTTTGAAGAAGAAGCATAGTGGTGCTTCTTTGCTTTGTTCTTCACTTTCTTCTTTTTGTCATACCAATCCTTCACTTTTTTCTTTAGAACTTTTGAGCTTGAATCAACTTTTTTTCTCAACGTTTCTTCCTAGTCCACAAAGAAAGTTAATATTTGTAACACAAGATTTGCTTGAACAATGTGAATCATTAAGAATTTGAGAAGTGGAGAGTATAGCATGGCTTATGCTTGAGTTTGAAGAAATTTCCATATCCTTCATTGCAAATGCTACTTCCTTATCATCCACTTGCAACTTGATCTCTCCATCTTTCACATCAATTGTTGCTCCCCATATAGCTAAGAATGGTCTCCCCAAAATCAAAGGAATTTCGGGGTCCTCTTCCATATTCATCACCACAAAATCGGCACGAAAGCTAAATTTGTCTTGAAGAAATTCTGAATCCATTGTAGAAGAAGTTATTCGTTTGCTCTTCTACAAACCCGTGTTGAGGGCATCTTCTCAAGAGACTTTGGAATCTTTCCCATGCACTATATATACTTTCATTCTCCCTTTGAAGAAAATGAGTAATATTGGTCTTGCATTGAAGAGTCTTTGATGGAGGGAAGAATTTCTATAAGAACCTCTTGCTAAGGTCATCCCATGTGGCTACTCGGTTGTTGATCATTGAGGTAAGCCATTCTTTAGTTTTATCTTTCAAGGTGAAAGAAAAGAGCTTCATCTTCAAAGTATTTTCATGTACCCCATTGATCTTAAACGTATCCGCATACTCTAAGAATCGGGACAAGTGTTGATTGGGATCTTCAAGTGGCTCACCCCCAAATTGCCTCTTCTCTAGCATACGAATTAGACTCGGGCTAATCTCGAAATTGTTGGGCGCAATCGGAGGGCGCTCAATTCCATTATAATACATTTGAACCGGGGGTTCAAAGTAGTCACAAATAGTTCTCTCTTTCCCTCGTTCAACATCGACCTGATCATCCTCCGCCTCAATCACTCGGTTATCGATTGGAGGAACGATGTTTTGAGGATTGTTGTTTCTTTGGTTATCCCGTATTGCTCTTTCTTGTGCAAGTCTTTGATTTCGATCTCAATTTTTTTCTTCTAGCAGTAGCTTCAATCTCCAAATCAATAGGAATATGTTCAATTCCACTTTCTCTTGTGTTCATGCACCTATAAAATCAATCAAGAATAAAATTTCAAAGACAAGACAAGACAAGACAAACAAAGAACTTACAAACAAGAAAAATAAAATCACTAGTATTCAAGTTCAACGAACACTAAGTTACACGAAAACAAAACTAGTCCCCAGCAACGGCACCAAAAACTTGACACATACTTTGTAATAATCCCCTCTCAAGTATAAGATGATCCTTGTAATATCAGTAAGTGTCCGGTTTAGTATCAATCCACATAACTAGATTGCTCGTGTAACCTTAATGCTATGTGTTACCACTTGAATATAGTGAAAATTCATAGTGTGAACAATTAAATTAAATGCAAACTTAAGAGAAATAACTATTGATTAACAAAAACTAATGTGACATGATAAGAATCAAGTGAATAGAGGTAGTTTCCGGGTGTTCCTCGTTGTGTGAAAATAGTGTTAAAGCTCAACTTCTATGTGTAATTCGTAGGTTGGTGCTTGGTAGAAGCAATCACTAATGCATATATCTCATAAGGCACCTAGGATCGAGAGGAAGAATAGAGACGTTTTTGCTCGGGTAATCACACAATTAGGGGATTCTACTCTATCTAAATTAAATTGATCTAATCCATAATCACGTTTTTCCACTTGAATACTAGAAACCAAGCTCATATGGTCTTCTCACTAATTACCTAAACTCACATTCAAGCAATTAATGTTGATTAATGGGGTTCTAATGAAAATTACTCAACTCTCGTTGCGATAATCCAATATTAACTCAATTCACTCGTCCCCAACCCTCGATTATACGATCTATCAAGACTAACCAACTCTCGTTGCACTAATCGAGCTTCAACATATAATCTACTAATTGAATTCAAGCAAATGATCATTTAAAACCTATAAACCTAACCAATACACATTCGAATTGAATTATACAATCAAAATTAAGTTAATAAAACAAAATCCATCACAAATCAAAACACCCAAACACATATATGCTTAGCCCATGGCTAAATTAACAAAATAAATGAAGAAACTAGAGAGAAACAATATACCCATAATCAATAATACCAAAATGCTTCAATAATAGTAAGATATCACCTATTTGCTTGAAAATGTAGAGAAAGCCTTGAATTTTTTTACAACTCCTTCAATCCTAGCTTGGATAATGAAAATATAACTCAAATGTAAAGTATTATATGGCTAAAACTAGCTACTTGATGTGAAAGATGATGAAAAATGGCGTGGATGAGCTTGAGAATGATGGTCTCTACCCAGGGGGTATCTATTAGACGAGTGTTTTTAAGATGTGTAAGAAAATAAACTAACCCAACTAGATGACTTGGTCAGCTGACTTCGCTTTAGGCTTAGGACTAGTTAGTCTACTGATTAGTCTTCTTATAGAGAAGCGTGTAGAATGTATTGTACCCATATTAAAGATTATACTTGTGAGCTGCTTATTTTTATTTTATTTTTTTACTTTAATGCATAAACATATTTGGGGTATCAGCTGACTTGGTGTTAGCTGATCATGAACTTTCGAATTGCAAGTATAATATGCAGTATCAGCTGACTTTGTGTCAGTTGATATAAGACATTTTCCACTTAAAACACTAGTAGGGCACCCGTGCTAACGCACAACATGATATGTTAAATTTATGTATTAAAAGTAAATTTATTACGAATGTAAAATAAGTTTATTTTTTTTGTTAAATTTTTGTATTAAAAGTTGGGTTGGGTCTCAAATAGACCATTTGACCTTTTTTTCGTTAATTAATTTTTTTTTACATTTTTTTTCTAAAACGTGTAAGTTATTATAATTGAAAAGTGCAACACAGTGTTAATGAAAAGTGTAAGTAATTATAACTAAAAAGTGCAACGCAATATCACTGAAAAGTGCAACACAATATTTCATTAAAAAGTATAAGTCACTATAATTGAAAAGTACAACACAGTATTAATGAAAAATGTAAGTCATTAAAATTAAAAAGTGCAACACAATATTATTAAAAAGTGCAAGTCAGTGTAACTGAAAAGTGAAACACAATATTAATGAAAAGTGTAAGTTATTATAACTGAAAAGTACAACATAATATTACTGAAAAATGCAAGTCAGTATCACAATTTTTAATGAAAAGTGTAAGTTATCATAAATGAAAACTGCAACACAATATTAATAAAAAATGTAAGTCACTATAAATAAAAATATTATTGTAAAGTGTAAGACAATACAATTAAAAAGTGCAACACCATATAACTAAAAAGTGCAATATAACATTACCAAAAGGTGTAAATCAATATATATAAATGAAAATATTATTGAAAAGTGTAAGTCACTACAATTGAAAAATGCAACACCATTTAACAAAAAAAAAGTCAACGGTCAACTCAAGTTCTTATATGAACTTGAGTCTACATAAGACTCACCCTTAAAAGTTTGTTATTAAATTTTCATAAACTTTAAAATTTATTGATATCAATATTCAAGTATATCCCTCGATATCTTCACAAAGTTAAGGTCTCGATATTTTTAACATTATGAATAAAATTTTAAGGTTAGTTTTGTATTTTTCGTAACGTTTGAGACCAGGTTTGCAACAAATGTTTCGTATATGACCAAATATGCAAGAAATACACTTAATAGCCACATGAGTCGCATGTGGCACACCTTCCGTTAACTTTTGACAGATTTTGGGACTAAATTTGCAATAAAATTTTGCATGAGACCAAATTTAAAGATAAAAAAATCGTATGGGACCAAATTCAAAAAACATGGGTCGAAATCCAACATAGACATGATTTATGGGACCAAAAGTGTAATTTTCTCGTTTATGATATGAAAATATCATTAAATCATTATAAAGTGTGGAACAATGTCATAGTAATTAAATAAAAGATAAATTATATTCAATTAAATAATGCAATAATTCAATATCAATTGTAGTTTAACGTACAGAAAAAAAAATCCTGATTTTTTTTTGTAAAACTTAAGTGTTAAATTATTGTAAAATCATACATTCCTAGAAACTTCATGAAATACTACATTTTGTGTGATATTACAATCACAATTTGTTATTTTAGACACAACTGCACCATGACTAAATACATGCTTCTGCAAAAAAAAAAAAAAAAAAAAAAAAAAAACCTACAAGAGAAAACAATTGTCGCTGATTTTTATTAATAGACATAACATATGACACAATCAACGAAGACTGTCTACGTTAAAACTTGAAAGATAATCTAGGCTCGATATGAATGTCAATTGTTCAACACAACTTTCAGTTAAAACCTTAGCTTAAAAAATCTTATCAATCAACCTAGTTACACCAACCTACACATAGAACAAAATATTATATTATAAAATTATAGCAAATGCAAAAAATTTAAAGGTATACAAAATAAACATTATCGATGTTTCAACTTTCAGATTCAATGGATCAAGTACATCCGAAAACATCAAACTATTCAAAAATTCAGAAGTATGGACATCTGAAAAATTGTAAACATTTGAATCAGGCCTGCAAGAACTGTCATAGCCCAAATAAGTACGTGATTCATTTTCATTTAATTGAATCATGTACTCATTTATTATAAGTACTCCCTCCGTCCCAGTGAAAGCTACTCAACTTTCCTTTTTCGTCCGTCTCAATGAAAGCTACCCATTCCTTTTTTGGTAACTATTCACTCTCACATTTCATTATATTTTTCTCTCTCTCAATCACATCACCTCTAATACATCTACTTAGGTCATATTTGATAGCTAAAATTAGGGGTAGATTAACGGGAAAATTGCATTTTTAGTCCTATAAGAATATTTTTAAATAACTTTTAGTCCTGGTATTTGAAAGTGATCCTTTTTTATGCAATATTGGTCCTGTAAGTTAAATTTTGGATGGAACCGTTAGTTTAAAAAATAATATTAATATAAGTAAATAAATTATACTCCATATAATCAAATATATTCTTAAATTATAATTTAATTGGAAAATATATATAGAATTTGGTATAATATGAAAATACAATTTTTTTTTTCAAAATCAAATACTCCGTAATAATTTATGTAGAAACTGATTTTTTTTATATATAGATTTGGAATATAATTAAAAAAACAAGTAAAATTTTCAAATCAAATAATAATTTAATGTAAATTATGAAATTACTCTAAATAATTTTTGAATAAAAATCAATAAAACTAAAAAAAAAAACAGTTATATAATATGTGGAGTATAATTTGAAGATAATTTATATAAAATCTGAACATTAAATTATTATCAAATAAAATTAAAAAAATATTGATTACAAATATTTAAAATGTAAATTCAGAAAACAAAAATTAAATTAAAAACTAAAGATAATACAGTAATAAATATAAAGCAAAATATATATACAAAGACTGTATATGTATATATCTTCCCCTCCATGACGTGGTCTTCTTCTCGCCGGCGAGCGCCCCAGCCCCGATCGCCGCCAACGCCGCCACTCTGGTTCCATTCTCGTCACCACCTTACCTTCACCCATCACCACTGCCTCTATTAACCCCATATTCTTCTGAAATCTCATAAAAATTTGGCTACAAAAAATTCGAATCCAATGCCGAAATTCATAGCGGCTACCCACTCTAGCCTCGTGTTAACTTATCAATTTTAAATTTCAATCTCTCCTTCATCTTCAATTTTTGAAGTTTAATCGGATTTTTTTTCAAATTTTTACTGTTTTTTCAACTATGTTTTTGTGATTTTTTATATTTGTGTTAATGTTTGGGATTGGGCCTTGTGGCGTGGTGCGACATTCGGCGATGGGGTGTGGCGATCGAGGGTGGCCGTAAGATTTGAGATTTTGGTCGGATGTTATGGCTCGTGAGTGTGTTTTCTGTCTTTGGGAATTTCCGGCGAATAGATGCAGTATGGGATGATGGGTTGGGACAGCGTACATGGGAGTAGCTGTGGTGATTGGGATGTCGCCGAAAATTTCTGCCGGGAGGGAGACGCCGGAAAGTTCGAGGGGGGCTAAAATTTTAATAATTTAAACATTTGTATTATAATTATAAATTATTTAATTGATTTTAATTTACAAAAAATACTGTTGTTAACGGAACGTTAGGCTCACTCATCATTTCTGTTAACAATTAACAGAAGTATTTTATAGGATCAAAAGTGTAGATAAAAGGACTAAAAGTGATTTGAACCTATTTCTACAGGACTAAAAGTGCAATTTTCCCGTAGATTAACTCCATCTCAATCCTTATAAATTGTTTGATAGCTAAGATTAAGTGTAAATTATGCTTTAAAATATGTAAAGTTTAGATATTATATAATCTCAAGTTAATATGTCTTAACTATCAAACATGGTCTTATTATATTCGTATTTCTTAACCTCCGTGCCCGGAGCTCATGGGGAGCTTTCCCCGGGACGGAGGGAGTATAACTTAACAACATTTAACGTAGGTGCAGGAATAAATGTACTTTGCAAATAATCATAATCATCCATCATATTCTTAAAATTTGGATAAATGTCATTAACAATAGTAGATATCGAATCATCACCACCCTTCAGCAAAATACTCTCAAGTATTTGTACATCACACCAATACTCACTACAGAAAATCACGCATTTTATGACGAATTTTTTTGCAACGACAAAAAAATCGTCAATTTGTTACTTAAAGACGACAAATTTTAATTTTCGTCATAAAAATACTAGAAATTGTGACAATTTAAATTCATCACCACTTATAATTTTTTTCGTCACAATTTTGTATATTTTGTGACGATGTTAATAAATATGTCGCAATAATGATATGTGACGATCCTAATAATAATTGGTGACAAAATTTGCAGTCATGAAAAACATGTTTTCTTGACGATGCTAAACTTTTGTCATTAATTATAAGAAATAACTTGTGATAAAATTATTTCGTCATAGTAAAAATTGGTGAAGATTTTAATAATAATAGATGACGATATTCGACGTCATAAAAATATATTTTCATGGCGATATAATTTCCTCATTAATTATTCAAAATATTTAGTGACACAATGTTTTCGTCACAAAAATTATTAGTGACTATTTTAATAATAATTGATGAGCATATTCGACATCATAAAAAATACATTTTCGCGACAATACTATTTTTCGTCATTAATTATTCAAAATATCTTGTGACAAGATGCTTTCGTCACAAAAATAATTAATTGGTGACGATTTTAATAATAATTGATGACGATATCTAATGTCATAAAAAATACATTTTCGTGACAATACTATTTTTCATCATTAATTATTCAAAATATCCAGTGACAAAATATTTTCGTCGCAATAATAATTGATGATGATTTTTTACTAATAATTGATGACGATATTCGACGTCATACAAAATATATTTCCATGATGCTATTATTTTTTATCATTAATTATTCAAAATATATAGTGACTAAATGTTTTTGTCACAAAAATAATTGATGACAATTTTAATAATAATTGATGATATTCAACGTAAAAAAAAAAAAAAAAACACCTTTAAGTTGTTTATCAATTACAACATATCTTTTTTTTTTCTTTTGTAATTCGATACACCACCTTTTTAAGTTTTGCAATTCAATGCATACACCTATTTTTCAGCAACACATAAATGATGTGAATGTCGAAGCCACATTAATGTAATACATAGATGTCCACTTAAATTTCATGACTAATGAATAAAACATTTTTTATTTTCAAAATGTTTTTGAGTAAAAGCAATATGCAAAATTTCAGATTTTTTTTTCCTGCGACTTGGAGGACGCAATCCTATTGTTTTGAGTTTTTGGAGAAAAATGATAATAATTAAATTGATTTGTGATTTATTTTTAAAAATAATTTTTTAGTATTGTTTTTAGTTAAAACGTTTTAAAATTAAAAAATATAAATAATTTAGATTAGCAATGACATTTATGTGGCACCTCAACAACTTTGACAATAACACTATAATTTAATTGTTATCAGAAAATAGACAGGTGCATTGAATTGCAAAACTTATGTACACAATTTTTAGACGGACATCAAACATTATACCCTCGACCCATATGAGTTCTAACATATTACATAAAAATATTGACTCCATCTACATGACTCTTAAATCCAAGTCTAAGAAAAATGAGGATAACTTTTAATAAGTTCAGTCAACCATAATATATTGTAAAAAAAATCAAGTAACTGATTTTTTTTTTAAGTCTTTATAAACTTCTAATTACTAGGGGTGGGTATTCGGTTCAATTTTGAACTTTTTTTTAACCTAATTGAAATAATAAAAAAAAATTAAAAGTTGAACTGCAACCGAACATGATTGATGTATAATCGAATTGAACCAAATCGAATTAAATTTCGATCAGTTCAGTTTAAATCGATTTTTTTTTCCTAATAAACAATACTCCCTCCGTCCCAAAATTACTTGCACAGTTTAACCGACACGTTTTTTAAGAAAAGTGAATTTAGTGGTTGGTGATTTAAGATAAAGAATGGGTATTTTATGTGATTTGGTGAGGTGTAAAGTGGATATGATGAGGTGTAAAGTAAAATGTATGTAAAAAGATGGTGGCAATTTTGAAAATAAAATGATGTTGGAAGGGTATTAATTTTGTGAGGTATTTTCATATTAAGAGTGTGCAAGTAATTTTGGGACGTCCAAATAAGGAAAGTGTGCAAGTAATCACGGAACGGGGGGAGTAATATTAAGAAAAAATCCCCGCAATCTCTTAGCATGAGAATTACTATACCAAATACAATAAGGGATGAGGTGAGTATCCACTGTGAAAATTTAAGACATATTTGGAGAGTAGGATTATGAAGCCTCAAAACACTGACTAATTAGTTAAACAAACGTATAAATATGATGTGAGTATGCATTAATCTGGATTTCTTACAACTTAACATGTATTCAATCCTCATATAATATGCCCCCAGATCACGCAACAAATAATAAAGGATTCAACTTTACTAAGTAAATCTTACTTTCTCATATTCAAAATATATGTCATTCTAAGTTCGCTCATGCACAAATCTTAAGAAAAAATAAATTATTTCTCATGTTACCCTTAATTAATGATTGTACATCTCATAAAAAAGAACATATTTAAGTCATTATTTAGTGATCTTAAGGTTAAATTTGGAAGAAATGCAATTAATTTGCATTGAAAAGTATAAAACATCATATAATTTACAAAGAAAACGAAAGGTCGAAATGACTTATATTAAGAATAAGAGGGAGTATTTTTTAAAACATAACATTGTTAGTAAGTCCACCATTTAACACTGTACTTTCTCTACACAAAGAAGTGAGTCCAACATCCTCTTGCTTAATGAATATGGTCTAGATTACGAGCCCAAGTTGAATGAAAGTTCACAACACAAAAGATGGAGTTAATTAATGATGTGGCAAATTAATTCTTCAAACCAAATAATATTGTACTTCCTCTATATATAAACTCAAATTTATTTTGAATACATATATTATATATTAGCTTTAGCAGGAGTTTTCATTTTCTTTCATCCTCAGGAGATCAGACATTCAGTTATTGCACATCAATTATTTTCGATCTAGTCCTGTCGATTTTCAAAAATTGCTATAAATGGAGAGAAAAATGCAAAGAAACTCAGCACTAATGTGATGAAAAATATAGGAAAATCAAGCATATGACAATAAGATACCTAGAAAAAAGAGACTATGGGGACAGGGGCAATATTTGAAAAGAAAAAAATGGTTGATGTAGATTAGCATAGACAACTAACTCTCAATCTTAGATGGAAAATATCTATGAGTAAACAACTCAAAAATGGAAATTAACAAAGAGAGCCTGAGAAAGGGTGGAAATTAACAAGGAGAACTAAACAATCACAAATAGCAGCTTGCAGCCTTATGATATCAGTCGTAAAGAGTTTGAAGTGTACGATGAGCCTTGAAATCGCCAAATAGGCAGAACTTTTATGTAAGCCTCTGTAGTATATACATATATATACATATGGGAAATATAAACACAGTCATTGGGGTTCAAATAAATGAGCCTACCTCTGTTATCAGAGATAACAAATCCAACAAACTAGAGGAAAAAAATTATAACATATAGTGATGTAGACGGCCGTCAATCATGAATTCAAATTACAAACTCCATGTAAGTGATTGCAGGCACCATACTGATGGAAAGCCACAGGTCATAAAGGTTTTTCAGAGAAGGTCAACTACAAAGACTTGATTGAAGGAATTTTACTTAATTGAAGGAATTACTGGGATTACTGATTGCTTGTGATTTTGATTTAATTACTTTGTTTCCTTAATTATCATTTTGAATTCATAGTATAATAAGAGAGTAGATTAATAGGGAGAGATATGTTAAGAAATAAGTGAGAAATTACTCTACAGCGTGGAAGCTGAATGCTAGGTTAATTCAAAGAGTCTATTCTTGAATTTCTAGATTATCCTTGTGTAAGAGGATTCATCAATTGGTATCATGGCCGTTACGACCCAACTACCACAAATCCGCGCGTAACCATGGTATCAAACAGACAACGACTAGCAAAAATCGAAAACTCCATTGATCAGTTGAGCGAGGCAATGCAAGCCAACTCTCTAAACCACGGCCGATCAGATGAAGAATCTGAGGGAGGTCGGCGCCGTAATCCACAGCGGGAAGGAAGGGACCATACGACTGGTATCATTGACCTCGAACAAGGGAGGCGACGATTCCAATGAAGAAAGATCGAGAACCCGTTGTTTAAAGACACTAGAGGACAGAATTATCGGGGACGATGGGGCCATAATCAGCATACTAACAATCTGGGAGCCGAGCACATTGAACGTTGAGGACCTCGGAGAGGGTTGTACTTCGAAAAAGACTCTCGTGACGGGTCGGGCGACCAGACCAATCCTTTCGCCACTTACCCTGATTCGTTCCACCAAGATGGATCAACCCAAGAAAACGACGACGACGAAGACTCCACAGATAGCTCCGACGAGGAGTCAAGGAGATCGATCCAAACTCGACGTACTGAGAGACCAAAAGATAATAGGCCAAAGGGAGTCCGAATGGATTTCCCGAAATTCTCAGGCAAAGATCCTATAAACTGGGTTGACAAAGCCGAACAATACTTTGAAGTCAAGGGAGTTCGAGTCAGAGACTGTGTACAAATCACATCATATTACCTCGATGGTAATGCACGACAGTGGTGGCGTTGGTTCGAACAAACGAACAACCAGTACCATGGGATCGATTCAAAGAAGGGCTGCTCACTCGATTATGGAAACACCAGTTTGAAGATATCAACGAGTCAATGAGTCGAATACGACAAATAGGAAGTTTCCAAGACTACCTAACAGAATTCGAAATTCTAATCAATCGGGTACCGCATTGGCCCATGAGCGCCCTTTTGGGAGCATTCATGGCAGGCCTCAAGAACGAGATCAGCCACAAACTAAAAATGTGGCAACCTCGAGATCTATCTAAAGCCATCGAGTTGGCTAGGAGAAAAGACGAGCAACTGCAAGCAACCGGAAATGGGAATCAAAGGGGAGGGCATTTACCGTTCAGCCGCAACCCCACAGCCCAAAACGTGGGGCATAGGCACCACCCAAGCAATGAGCACACCATCATCATCCACTAATCCCAAAGCCGTTGGCACAGGCAACAAATAGGGAGACAACGAACACAATTATCCAACGACGAGATTAATCGTCGTAGGCAAGCTGGGTTGTGTTTCACATGTAATGAGAAGTATAGCTGGAATCATGTGTGTACAAATGCGAGAATGATGAGTCTGATTATAGAAGAATGGAACCCGACAGTCGAGGAAGAAAAGGCACCAAAGTATGACAAAGGCCCCGAGGACGAAAAAGAACAGGGAGAATCCATCGACTTCAAATGGTTAGAGGAAAGTATGGATGCACCACCAATCCTTGCCACCCTAAACCAAGGAGGTAGACCGAACTCACTCCGCTTCGACGGAAGCATAAAAAACAAATTTGTCTTGATCTTGGTAGATAGTGGAGCTTCACTCAATTTTATTTCCCAAGGTGTGGCTACCCTACTACCAGTGACAAGGAGTTCAAAAACTCGTCGAATCCAGATAGGAGGAGGGCAACTCCTCGAATCTAACACTTGCTATGAAAATATTCTCTTACACATTCAAGGTATGTGCTTCCACGTTACATTACATGTTATTCCTTCACCCGATATAGATGTCTACTTGGGTATGCCTTGGTTGGAATTGGTCAGTCCCTTACTCATGGATTGCAAAGAATTCTCCATTAATGTCTGGTGTGGAGACGAGATGGTCCTCTTGAAGGCCATCGGGTATCAACAGGTACATAACAAACAAGACGACGAGCTGCCTAAGGAAACCCTCTATTTCCTTACATCACCAGGAGTTTCAGGACATATCAGCACCAGCGAGACCAACAGACAAACAGATACAGCCGCATTGCTGGAGAAATACAAGACTGTAACAAGTGACATGACCTCACTACCACCGAATCTGGTTGATAGATGAGTCCAAACCAGTGAATGTCGCACCATACCGCTATGCCCACTATAAAAAAGATGAGATTGAAAGACAAGGTCGCCGAGATGCTACGAACCAGGCTGATCCGTTACAGCACAAGCCCATTTTCATCCCCTGTATTGCTCGTTAAGAAAAAGGATGACTCATAGCGTTTCTGTACAGATTACCGGGCCCTCAATGCTGCGACCATCAAGGATAAATTTCCTATCCCAATCGTTGATGACATGCTCGACGAATTACATGGGGCAAAATATTTTTCAAAGCTCGATTCAAAGGCTGGTTATCATTAGATACAAATGCACTTGGACGATATCCACAAAACTGCATTCCGGAATCACAACGGGCATTACGAGTATTTGGTCATGCCATTCGGTTTGAGTAACGCGCCTCTACTTTTCAAGCTATTATGAATCATATTTTTCGCTCCCTTTTACGTCGATTCGTGCTTGTATTCTTTGACGATATTTTGGTGTACAACACAAATTGGGACGATCATTTACAGCATCTAGAAGCAATCCTCACTATATTACAGGACAATCACTTCGTCATCAAACTATCCAAATGCTTCTTTGGGGTTCGTGAGGTTGAGTACCTCGGTCATTTTATTTCACAACAAGGGGTTCGAGTGGACCCTAAGAAGATCACAACTGTGATTCAGTGGCCAATTCCGAATACTGTTACCGAGCTGAGGGGGTTTTTTTGGGGCTTGTTGGCTATTATCGAAAATTTTGTCCGAAGTTTGGAGAAATTGCACGGCCCCTGCATAACCTCACTAAGAAGAATAAATTTCATTGGTCTCCAGAGGCACAAACTGCATTCGAGCTACTAAAAAGGCCATGAGTTCGACCACTGTGCTCGCACTACCCAACTTCGATGCATAATTCACCATCGAGACTGATGCAATAGGTTTGGGAATCGGCGCCGTATTATCACAAGCAGGTCGTCCAATCGCCTTTATGAGTAAAGGAATCGCAGCATCAAAATTATCATGGTCCGTTTACGAAAAAGAGATGCTCGCTGTTTTGGAGGCAATCTGCTGTTGGCGTCCTTACTTGATCGGTCGTCAGTTCAAGATTATTACGGATCAGAGAAGCCTAAGATTCCTCCTAGAACAACGAATTACTACCCCAGAACAACAAAAGTGGATTGCAAAGCTCGTGGGATTTGGTTATGAGATCGTTTACCGGCCAGGGAAGGAAAATGACGTAGCTGATGCACTATCTCGTCGAGGCTCGCATGACGAACTCGCCCAACTTGCTCTAACTGCCCCTTCAACGGACCTTTGGCCTCAAATCGCTGCTACAACAGCCCAAGACCCAGAACTGGGTCCAATCTTAATTCGGCTGCAACAGGGAGAGCTTGTCGACGAAGGATTTCGATTACGCCACGGTTGCATTGCTGCCCAGGGGCGTATCAGGGTACCAGACGGCCCCATTCGGGCCACACTACTCAGTGTATTTCATGCTTCGACTTTTGGGGGTCATTCCGGTGTTCTACGAACCTTTAAACGTCTCCAACAGTTATTTGACTGACCGGGTACGAAAAAAGCAGTAGCAGAATTCGTAAGATCTTGTGATACCTGCCAACGGAGTAAAACCGATAGCCAAAGTCCAGCCGGTCTGCTTGCACCTCTCCCCATACCACAACAGATTTGGATCGACATCTTTATGGATTTTGTGACTGGACTCCCCAAGTCGAGAGGGAAGGATACAATCATGGTGGTGGTCGATAGACTCTCTAAATACGGACACTTTATTGCACTCAATCATCCGTATAATGCCAAAGACATAGCTGACCTCTTTGTCCGCAATATAGTTCGCCTTCATGGGATACCAAAAACAATCATCTCCGACCGTGATAGAGTCTTCATAAGCACGTTCTAGCGAGAGTTATTCAAACTACAGGGTACCCAATTGAAAATGAGTTCTTCCTACCACCCGCAAACCGACGGACAAACCGAGGTGGTCAATCGTTGTCTTGAGCAATACCTTTGCTGCTTTACATACCAAAGGCCGAAGGAATGGGAAAAGCACTTGGCATGGGCTGAATTTTGGTATAACACATCATACCACCGCTCCATCGACATGACAGCTCTGTCTGTTACGGCTGTCGGCGTTGCAGCGACGGGTCCCATCCATGTCGCCGAAAAATTGGCTTCGCCGGTGATATCTCAAGCAGCAGCGGCACAACACGTAGGGCAGGGGCTAGGGTTTCTCCCTCCATTTGGGCTTCTTTATGGGCTAGGGTTACCCAACTCAAATGTCCACCCACATATTGAGTTACTACACCCCCCCAGATTCATAACCCCAGCTTCAGTCAATACACTTCCTAGGGTTTCCTAACTTTGCAGATGCACACCCACAGATTGAGTTACTACACCCCCAGTTTCAGTCAATACACCCCCGAGGGTTTCCTTACTTTGTAGATGCGCACCCACTGCATTACTACATGCACCCCACAGCGCACCCACATCTTCCATCCATGCACCCAAATCTTTTAGCCACTACTCATGCAGCCTCGGCCACGTCTCAGGCTCCACTGCCATTGCCCATTTCGTTGGTAGTTGTTTGAGTCTTGTGGCTTTATTTCAGTGAATCGATTTTTGGCGTTGGTTATTTTCGTTGAGTTTCTTCGTGAGTCGATGAAAGTTTTGAGGAATCAAGGCGAGTTTGGGTACTTCCTTCTCGCGATTTCCTTCTTGTCTGGACATTGTATTTGGGGGGAATTGAATTGGAGATTTCTGGCCGAAGTTGGTTTTCTGGTATTGAGTTTGGTGCTCGGTGATTGTTGGGGATTGGTAGTTACCGACTCTATTCTGGTAAGTTAATTTCTAGCGTTGGTTATCTTCGATGAGTTTCTTCGTGATTCGATGACAGTTTTGAGGAATCGAGGCGAGTTTGGGTATTTCCTTCTCGCGATTTCCTTTTTGTCTGGGCATTGGACTTGGGTGAAAATATTGGGGATTCCTGGCTAAAGTTGGTCTTCGGGTTTGGAGTTGGTGATTTGAGTTGTTAGCTGTGCAATTTGGCCAATTTGAATTTGCGGTTGTGTGCTGCTTTTGATTTTATTTTGATTTCGTTTCTGTAAACATTTTAGCATGTTTACTTGTACTCGGCCTTTGGTCCGTCATGTGGACTTATGGCTTTATGTTTCTTTTTTCCCTTTTTTTACTTTTAATGCAAAACCTTTTATTGGCCGCTCCATCGACATGACACCATTTGAGGTTGTTTATGGGCGACCTGTCGTCCCAATTCCAGCATACGAAGCAAGATCGACGGTCGTACACGAGGTCGATGTTCAACTATGGGAACGCACAAATCTGATCTGAGAACTCCGACTGAATTTGGAAGCAGCCCAAAACCGAATGAAGCAGTATGCAGATAACAAACGACGACCAGACGAATTCGCTGTGGGCGACTAGGTATATCTGAAGCTACAACCCTACCGCCAAACTTCGGTTTTTCGACACATCAACCAGAAATTGGCGAGCAAGTTCTATGGGCCTTTTCAGATACAAGACCGAATTGGCCCAGTAGCGTATCGTTTACAACTACCAGCTAAGTCCAAATTTCATCTTGTTTTTCACATCTCCTTGTTGCGCCGCAAGGTGGGTGAGCCCTCTCTGGCACAGCCGACTTTACCACCATATTCTGCCGAGGGACACTTGACGATTACCCCGAAAAGGGTGATCGCATATCGCACCACTTCCAACAAAATCTTTGAAGCCCTAGTTCAATGGAAAGGCATGACTGGCGATGATGCCACTTGGGAAGCTACCGACGAACTGCGCCTCCGTTTCCCAGACCTCAACCTTGAGGACAAGGTTAATTTTTCAGGTGGGGGTGATGATGGAAAGCCACAAGTCATAAAGGTTTATCAGAGAAGATCAATTACAAAGACTTGATTAAAGGAATTTCACTTAATTGAAGGAATTACTGGGATTACTGATTGCTTGTGATTTTGATTTAATTACTTTGTTTCCTTAATTATCATTTTGAATTCATAGTATATTAAGAGGTTAGATTCATAGGGAGAGATAGGTTAAGAAATAAGTGAGAAATTACTCTACATCGTGGAAGTTGAATGCTAGGTTAATTCAAAAGGTCTATTCTTGAATTTCTAGATTATCCTTGTGTAAGAGGATTCATCACATACCTATAAATTGAAGTTCACACTTTCCAGTCAAATTATATCATGCTTGCTGTATGGAAACTCATTTGAAAGTGATGTTTGCAGCTTAAAGTGTGTAATTGTCAATATCTAAATATGAATCAATTGATTAATTATTATAAAACACATTAGTTTAACATAGAGAAAACTCTACTGGTGAAACTTGAATTCACAAATTCACATTAGTGCACCATAAGCAATACCCAAATTGCATTAAATCATAAAATCAAAATGATATGAAATTAAACAATCTGCTCTGAGACCAATCTATTTATGAATGAGAAAAATCGAAAATAATGCCACAGGAGTTATTAACCGACTCCACACTATAATTAAACACATAACCAAACAAATTGAGAAAACCAAAAAGAAAAACAGATAAACAACATCATACCTTCTCATTGGGAATAGTCCTTCCAAGATTATTCACTCTAATCCTCACAATTTCTCTAATCCACGCACTATCGTTGCCACTCCACGCAAATTCAATGCACGACAGTTTGGTGTAATAATTCTCCTCGCACGGCAGAATTGGAGGCTCCACCACAAGCTTAGGACCGGCTTCACTCTTAACTGTGAACCAGATAATTCTGACTACCAATCAATTCAAACTTTAATTAGTGTACCTGAAAATGAAATCAATATTCCTCTTTTGTCGCGAACTTAAAATCAGCAGTAATGAAGAACCAATTGATTCAAACTTCGACGGCGAAGAGCAACACAAATGATCGAAAGAACAACCACCGGTGGAGGCGCGACAGAGATCGGCTGGATTCAATGGAGGCACGCGGAGGTCAGCCAGATTCAGTGGAGTTCATCATTCTTAGAATCGGAGGAAAATACTTTTACTGTTGACAATTTTCCTTTTAAAACTAATATGTTTGAATTTTTTTTATTTTAAAAAGAGAGGAAGATTACTTACCTGAACTTGAAGATCGTCGATAGATATGTTTTTTTAAAAGTGTAAAATTAACAGCATCAAAGATATATAAGTTATAAAACCTGGTCACCCAATGCGTCACAATCGTCAGTCAAAGGATAAGCATAAAACAAATTTATATTTCGAGAGTTACCTTTTATAATAAAGATTCTTATCTTGGTCAACTCTAAGGCACCAAATCAAAATTTTCTGAATCAAGAGTTTCTAAATTAAGATCAATTCCTCCTCTATAACTTCCTCTCTCCACTGTTTTGAGTCAGTAACTCACGTAATACAAATGAACAAATTCAGTAATCAAAGTTGAAGTAAAAAACCTAGAAACTATAACAATGCATCCAAAGACATTATAGTGATGGTAGTGTAATTAGGCAAATCTTGATCATAATTTGAAGTTCATTTTTTTACCTAAATTCTTAAGGCAAAAAAATGTAATTAAAGTTGAATAATAAGTGGTTAGAGCACCACTACCTAAGCCTTAGGTCCTGGGTTCGAGTCATGGGGAGGGGAAAAGAGGGATGAGTATTTAACTTCCATCAAAAAAAAAAAGTTGAATAATAAGTAAATGTAGATGTATTTCTCAAGTAAACAAATGCACACATATACATATATATTGGGGAGCTTGTGTGCATAAAGCTCAGTTAATGTTGAATACAAGTTGATAACAATATCTTAAACAAGAATAGGAAATCTTTTAGTCACAAAAGGGATATCAAGCAGATAAAATAATTGAGGAGGCATATGTACAAATAAGAATGCAAACATTAATGATAGATATAAAATCTTTATAAATACACACATGAAAGGCAAACATTAATTGAGGAGACTCATTCTCCTTTTATATATAAAGATTAATACCCTAGGACGAGAGGATTGAAAGTAACTACTATAATTGTTTCAAACTATATTAAAGAGGGTAATGAAGAATGTGAGCACACACATTCATCAAGTTATGAAACTGAAGGATTACTTGTGTGCATGTTCCACTGATAAAAGCATTGCAAAACCTTCTCCCGCCAAAAGTCCTGTAATAATTAGCCTAAATTTCCCCTGTAATTTCTGATGGAAAGTATTATTTTCAAATTTTAATTCTATGTTCTATAATATTTGTGTATTTGATCTGGGCATGGACAGAAACTGCATGACAAATTTATAATTTGATCTTGGCGTGCATCATCTTTTCCCTCAGGTAAACATAATTTCATGACGCACGCATAAATCTCAGTATCAAATTCATAGCAAATATAACCTGAATCTTCCAGAATTCGTATCTAAATTAGCATTCTCATAACACACATACAATCAAGAGTGGACCAAAAGCAAATAATTACATAGGCGTGTGAAAGCATAATTAGAGAAGAATAAGAAAACCCTTACGCAACTCTGTGGAGCCCCATGAGCGATCCTTCAAGAGCAGACCCGACTCATCAGCTCAAGGCACAACGACATAGGAGCAATCCTACTGTCCATTAGTGGGGTCCGATTTGTGCATATTAATGTATTTAACAAAAACGCACACCCAAAATTAATTTGGTATTATATGTAAAGGTAAATAGATACGTATTTTATATTATTCTATCATATATATATTTCTCTAAAAATTTAGAGGAATTTTGCACAAAGTAAATGAAAAGATTCCATAATTTCCATTTGAGTGATCAGAGGCTTCCAGAGAGAGAATCATAGCTAACTGCAAAATCAGTTTTGTTTAGTAGGAGTACAAAATATTCACTTAAGCAAAAACTTGTTGTTGGTAAGAATCAGTTTTGTTTAGTACAAAATGTTCACTTACGCGACTTGCTGTTGCTTACTTAGAATCAGTTTTGTTTAGTACAAAATGTTCACTTAAGCAAAAACTTGTTGTTGCTACTAAGTTGTTTTACCTGCATCAATTGTGTCTGAAGCCTCATTCTCTTTACCGTAGTTCTTATATCTTCTTAGGACAGGTCTTAGAAATGTGGCCCTCCTTGCCACAATTATAGCAATATCTCTTATGTTCATATTTTTTCCTTCCCAGTCTAGAATAGAACCTCGTCTGATCCTTCTTAAAGTAGGCATCTTTCTTGTAGCGGTCACATGACTCTTCCTCAACATGAATCCGATGCATTAACATATTAACGGTTAAAAAATCCTCTTGCATCAATCTAGCACGAAATTCTCTCCAAGAATATGGGAGCTTGGAGACTATGACACTTGCATGAAAGCTGTCTTCTATATATGTTCCAGAAGCTTTAACAGAATCAGCCATGCGATGGAGTTCTTGATATAGAGAATATAAATATGTGGAAAATATTATTTCTTGATTAGATGTAGGAATGATTTACAATGGGTATTTATACAAGTGATATTTAGGTCTAACCTAACCCTAATGGGCTTTATAAGAGAGCCCATAGGAAACTAAGATGGGCCTATACAATAAATAAGAATAAGAGTGTATTTACTAATATAGGTCTAATACGCCCCATCAAGATGGAGCACCATTGGTGAGTCCAATCTTGGACATGAGAAGTTGTAGACGAGTGCTGGAGAGAGGTTTCGTGAGAGCATCCGCAAGTTGATCGGCCGAAGAGACATGAGACACACGTAGTTGTTTTGTCTTGATGAGATCATGGACAAAGTGAAAGTCAATGGCAATGTGCTTCATTCGTGAGTGAAAGACAGGGTTCGAGCACAGATATGTGGCACCAATGTTGTCACAGTAGAGGGCTGGTGTAGGTGAAGTGGGGAAGTGGAGTTCCTGAAATAGGGATTTGAGCCATTGAACTTCAGAGGCAGCAGCAGCAAGTGCTCGATATTCGGCTTCAGTCGAGGAGCGAGCAACAGACTTTTGTTTCTTAGATGACCATGAGATAGGGTTAGACCCTAGAAATACAATGTAGGCGCTGGTGGAAGTTCGGTCATCAGTGTCTCCGGCCCAATCGGCATCAGTGAAGCAGTGAAGCGATGAGGATAGACTAGAGGTGAGGGTGACCCCAACGTTCCTTGTACCGTTCAAGTACCGTAGTAGACGTTTGACAGCACCCCAGTGAGTGGTAGTGGGTGCATGCATGAATTGCGACAATTTGTGCACGGCAAAGGCAATGTCTGGCCTGGTGAGTTGTAGATATTGAAGGGAACCAAGGACCTGACGATATTGGGTGGCATCTGCAGGCGAGGACCCATCCGAGATAGACAGGCGAGCAGAGGTCGGTAGCGGGGTGCGAACAGATTTTGAAGTAAGCATGTTGTACCGGGCGAGCATGTCAGTAACATATTTGCGTTGAGAGAGGAAGCATGAGTTTTTAGATCTGAGAACTTCCACTCCCAAGAAATAAGATAGAGGACCAAGGTCCTTGACCGAGAACTTGGCACGGAGGTCGGCAGCCACACGAGCAAGCATAGGTGTGTTGTTGCCCGTTAGAATGAGGTCGTCGACATAGACGAGAAAGTAGGCGACCACTCCAGTGTTGTTGTAGACGAACAGAGATTCGTCCGAGTGAGTGGGAGTGAACCCAATTTCTTCGAGGAAGGAGCGAAGAGCATAGTACCACGTGCGAGGAGCCTGTTTCAAGCCATAAATGGATTTGTGTAATTTGCAAACATAAGATGGAAAGGTCTTATCCGCAAAGCCAAGAGGTTGTGCCATGAAAACTGTGTCTGAGAGTGTGCCATGGAGAAAGGCGTTGTTGACGTCAAACTGTTGGAGGGGCCAATGCTGAGTGACAGCAATGCTGAGAACTGCTCGCACAGTGGCCGGCTTGACGACCGGACTGAAGGTCTCAGTGAAGTCAACACCTGGTCGTTGGTGAAAGCCTTTGGCAACTAGGCGAGCTTTGTACTTGTTAAGAGATCCATCAGGTTTTCGTTTGATACGAAAGACCCACTTGGAGCCGACCACGTTCTGAGATGTATTGGGAGGAACTAAGTCCCAGGTGCCGTTCTGAAGAAGGGCATCAAACTCAGCCGACATGGCTGCTCGCCAGTTTTTGTCCTTGAGTGCCTGCGACACACAACTCGGTTCAATGTCAGAAGTGATGACAGAAGTAAGCCCATACCTCGGATTTGGCTTGAACACGTTGTTTTGAGCTCGAGTTACCATGCGAGGTGCAGGAGGTCGTAAGGGAGCATTGGTCGGCACAGGGATGTCGGATGTGGTGGCGGGCAGCGGGGAGGTAGGTGTGGGTATGGTCGGCGGGGGTATATTCAATTGATCGACCAATGTGGGATGTTGGGGAATGGTAGTGGTCGGCACTTGGTTGTGGTCGAGGACGGTCGCGGCAGAGTGAGGCAGCGAAGGTGTTAGAAGAGTGGGCGAGGAGCTGGGATCAGAGGAAGTAGGCGGCGAGGAGGTGGAGGTCGACAAGGGAGATGGTTGGATAATGGGAGGGGTGGAAAAGGGAAACGTATGTTCAACAAACTGAACATGCCGCGAGGTGTAGATTCGGTTTGTGGAGCGATCAAGACAGAGGTAAGCACTCTGTGTGGGCGAGTACCCAATAAAGACACATGGAGTAGAGCGAGGATCAAATTTGTGAGTGGTGTAGGGGCGAAGTAAAGGATAGCAGAGGCAACCAAATATACGGAGTTTGGTTAGGTTAGAGGGGCGAGTAGTGAGTTTTTCATAGGAGGATGCCATATTGAGGTTAACTTTGGGAATTCGATTTATGATGTAGGCTGCCGAGCAGACAGCATAGGGCCAATAAGTGAGAGGCATGGAGGCATGGTGAAGAAGAGCTAGGGCTGTGTCAACCACATGACGATGGCGACGTTCAGACATGCCATTGTGTTCGGGAGTGTGAGGTGGGGTGGTGAGGTGTGCAATGCCATGGGTTTGAAGAAAGGGGCGAAGAGCAATGAACTCTCCCCCATTGTCTGAGTAGAAAGTTTTGATTGTGTTTTGATAGTTATTCTCAACAAGAGTTTTGAATGTGATAAATGTGGGGAGAACATCTGATTTTCGTTTTAGAGGGTAAACCCATATGTACTTGCTGAAGTGGTCAACAAATAGCACGTAGTATTTGAAATTATCAGGGGACAAGACAGGCGACGACCAGACATCAGAAAAGATAACATCAAGTGGTTTAGTAGACACAATGCTTGAATCATAAAAATGTAGTTTGTGACTTTTGATACATGAGCAAGAGTTACAGTTGAAGTGTTTGGAAGGTGCACTGGATAAGCTGAGCTTGGAGAGGGTGTGAGCAAGGATTTTTGTCGATGGGTGGCCAAGACGAGCATGCCAGGTAGTGGTTGTGAGGTGTTGAGTGGTGAAGGCTTGCGGGGAGGTGTTGGACATGTGTGCCGGCCAGACATACAAGTTATTGATACGACTCCCAACGAGGAGAATGCTCCCCGAGTGACCATCCTGCACCTGAAAGGAAGATCGATCAAAGACAATGTTAACATTATTATCACGACAGAGGCTAGAGACCGAAATCAAGTTTTTCGAGATGTGTGGGACAACTAAGACATTCGAAAAATTGAGAGACTCAAGTTGAGGAAAGCGCATAGAGCCAATGTAGGATATGTGTAAACCTTTACCATCACCAATTTCAACATTGTCAGGCCCATCAAATGGTGAGTGAAGAGAGAGGTTGGCGAGGTCGTTGGTGATGTGATGCGAAGCACCTGAGTCAAGAATCCAGTGCTCGGCAGGATGTGCCGAAGAGGCTGAGTGGGCCGAGTACGCCGGGCGTGCACCTGTTCGATTGAGGCGGGAGGTCAGTGGGTACTGTCCATGTGGGCGGCGAGGACCAGTAGATGGAGCAGTGGGCGATGAGGGAATCTCAGGGCAAGTGCGAGCAGTGTGCCCCGGTGTACGACAATATTGACAGGTGCCAAGATAGGGCCTTTGCGAGGACTGGCGAGGACGAGTGTCAACAGTTTTAGACCTCGAGTCAGGTCGCGAGGAGCGATGATGAGGTTTACCAGCAGTGAGAGCAGATGCAGGTATGATGGCCGAGGCTGGTCGCGAGGCAAGTTGAACCTCGGTACTGAGGAGCTTGTCGCAGAGCTCGGCAAAAGAGATGGGTTGTTCGCAAGCTTGGAT
The DNA here is from genome assembly GCA_963675135.1 of Galeopsis tetrahit. Lineage (NCBI taxonomy): Eukaryota > Viridiplantae > Streptophyta > Magnoliopsida > Lamiales > Lamiaceae > Galeopsis > Galeopsis tetrahit. The sequence continues at coordinate 63,594,082 of OY776120.1, read as the reverse complement.
GGCATTTGCTATGTCATTGTAAGACTCATCAAGGTCGGTTAGGACCTGAAGGGTGACGTCCTCGGCATCAGAGGTAATGCCGAGGAGAGCAAGTTCGTCGATCACAAAGCGAACTTCCATAAGGAAGTCAGAGATCGGGCGAGCACCTTTGGACAGAGAGCGAAACTTGGTTTTGAGGGCAAGGATGCGGCCTCTGGAGGGTTTTCCAAACATACTTTCAAGCATCGACCAGGCTTCACAGGAGGATTTGGTTGATGCAACAAAGGGAATAAGTTCAGGAGACATGGATCCAACCATGGCCGAAAAGATAAGGTTGTCCTGACACACCCACAGATCGTGTGCAGGGTTGGGAACGGTGGCGGTGGTGTCGGTGGTGCCGGCGGCAGCTGGGATTGTGGAAGGTGGGCATGGATGCGTGCCCAAGACATAGCCAAAGAGGTTGTGTCCAGTAAGAAGAAGACGAAGCTGAAATGACCAAACACCATAGTTGGTGGAGGTGAGCTTCAAGGACATGTTTGCAAGGCCTTTAAAGGTGATTGGTGCCGGCAACTGAGAGGAGGCGGCCATTGTATAGAGTAGAGCAGCGGAGAGAGTAGAGGGGCAGTAACGAGTTGGGCGTCGTACGACGGACGGCGGCGGCGGCACTTCAGAGACGAAGGCGGCGGCGGCGTGAGTGGGGAGCGGCGGCGGCGGCTGGAGTTTGCAGCGGCGGCGGCGGCTAGGGTTTGGATCAGGCGTGAGCCAAATGACTCGATGATACCATATAGAGAATATAAATATGTGGAAAATATTATTTCTTGATTAGATGTAGGAATGATTTACAATGGGTATTTATACAAGTGATATATAGGTCTAACCTAACCCTAATGGGCTTTATAAGAGAGCCCATAGGAAACTAAGATGGGCCTATACAATAAATAAGAATAAGAGTGTATTTACTAATATAGGTCTAATACTTGAACCTGTTCAAGAATCGAAACCCCATCAACCATCTGAAAATGGACATATTTGTTGATTTGCGACCCCATAGTTCCAAAATCATCATCGTATAGTGATTTGAGTTCTTCCCAGAGCTCTCGAGCAGAGTAATTTTTTTGTGAGTATAATTGAAAAAGATAGTCAGTTAATGAATTTAAAATGTTGTGGCGGCACAAGTAGTCATCATCAATCCATCTCTGGATTGCTGACTTGACTTATCCTTCTCTTCGGAACTAGCTTCCGGATTGAAATATGTGCTGGAGCATAGCTCGGAAAGTACGTACGCTATGTTCAACTGATTCAGGAAAAATTTCATTTGATGCCTCCAAGAGTGGTAATTTCTTCCATTGAATCGGGTAGTCTGTATAGGAATCAGTTGCTCTGGACGAACTGAATTAGCTGTATAATGCAAGTTCCCCTGACTGGGAACTGAAGTGGAAATATCAGCTTCATTTTGTTTTGTCACAGCAGGAATAGATTCAGTTTCATTTCTACTAGCAGGAATCTGTTTCTGGTTGTTGGAAGTAGGAGTTGGCTCGGAAGTTCCTGCTGCGGCTTGTTTTCTCTTGATAGGAGGGAAAATTACTTTCCTCACTCTGGAAACGCCTGCCTCCATTTGGCTTTTCTCAGTAGCACTTTGCTTTGCAGCAGCTATATAGACCTGCAGTTCAGATTATTTAATACCTGTATGTTCTTCCTCTGGGTGATTTTTCTCTAGGAAATTATTAGTCTAGAGTTGAAAATGGATTTTGTCTTGTATTTGCAATAACACTTGCCAAAACATGGCTAGGAAGAAATAGAAAATTCTGTTTTTCCTTCTTCTCGTCAAATATAAGTATCTAAGGCATGTCTACATGTTTTTGCAAAGAAAAGACATTTTACCTTGACCGTGATTGCAATTTCAAAATGGCTTCCTGAATAGAAGGAAAGCTATTCTTCAAGGATGACCATTGTGTAGCTGTCGAGCTTATTCCTGAGTTCATAGTATGTTCAACATTAATATAAAACCTCATAATGATAACAACCAGGATGTACAAGGAGAATGCCTAAATGTGGCTGCAACAATCTGAAAGCAAACCGATTAAGCAAAGAAAAAGCATTCTCAAATAATCAGAGCAGCTTCGAGAAACTCTTAACATGTTGTCAAAAGTATGGGAAATCTAAACAAAGATATTTAAAACATTCTCAGACACTCATCATCTTCTAATGAGATCTGACTATGTTTTATTCGAAACAGAATCTCATTCTCACGTTTTTAGAAAAGAAACAACTTAGAATTGTAAGATCACCTATACCTCTGATGAGTAAAATGATACTATAAAATAGAGTTAGTGGCTAATTTTGAATCATCACTCAGATAGAATACAGAAAGGCAGAAAGTAGATGTGAAATACCTCTATAATAAATTTCTCAAAAGGTCATATTCTGAGCTTAACCAAGAGCAATTTCACTTGGTAATAAAAACTAAATTGTAACTCAATTCAATTCAGGCAACTATATTCTATTAAAAGGCAAAAGATTGTGGTTATTAAATACTACGAAGATCATCACCTCTTCCAGGAAGCATATTTCCATCATTCATGGAGAAATCACCAATTTCAACCATGGTTGTCCCATTCCTGTTGTGAATTGCTACCCTTCTCTTGTCTGATAACTGCACACCACGCGAACCAGGATCATTAAACAAGCAACCATATGACTTACATAGTTACAGATAGCTGACGCAAGAAATGGATGAGATAATTACATATATGTGAAATAAAGAGAAATTAGGTGTCCGCATAAATTAATCTAAAGTCTACAGGACTGAGCGAAGAGTCTAATATTTGATAGTTCGCCTTTTTTTTTTTTTCACCTTCTATGTTTCTATATTGATTGATGTGAACCTGGTGCATATAGCTTGGGATCTTTTATGTTTCTTACATGTTTTAATAAAGACAAAAGTAACTCTACATATGATGTTATAACATCTCAGTGTACGGTAAGCTTATTTCATTTATTATGTATAACTCGAAAACAGTATTTAGATTCCAAATTTTGGGAGCTGCAAATAAGACGAATAAATGCCCATAAAGATCAAATATATATGTATAACAACATTGGTTATCTCTTATTACACAGGAAGAGAGATGAAATTATTCTACAAGATATCTATTGAAGGTCATATTACATATGAATTGGCAATACAGTTTAGGCAATGGCATGAAAACACTTCGCTAGAATTGTATTTTCAAGAATTTGATACATTAGTTTGCTTTGTTTGGATTTTACAATAGTAGTATGTAAAAAAGAGATAAACCTTTTAGATACATTAGCTTCTCAATTTTCTTCTCTTCGGATGCAGATACACAACAACAAACTGATACAAGTTGAACTTACTGTATGTTCAACTTTACATTTAAAAATATATTTGGAAACTGAACTAAAACCCCTACTTTCACTTTCAAAAAATAAAAAATCGAGGAACTTACATGGAGCTCTATACAGAAATGTTCATGCGTATATTCTTATCACATTTTAACATTCTTAATTATACAACTAAATTAGTTTGACACACTAAAAAGTCCTCTATCTTGGATTGAACAATACATCATATAAACCAAACACAAATCAAAACAAGGAAATGGCAGTTTTCTTCAACTGATAACAGAATAAACATCTAACAGAAACTCAAAAATGAAATGAAATGAAACGACTTTTCGTTTCCTGTTGCAGTTTTTTTTTCTAATTAAATATGAATTAAATTTTAAAATAAAATAAACTAACCTTGCAAATGACTTTGCCATTGGAATTCGCTCCCGATTCAGCCTGAACATCAATCGGTTGCTGCTGCGGCCGCTGTTTTGTGTGATAATCTACGTCATCGCCGTCACTACGTAACGACGTCGTGCGGAGGACATGTGCAGCTGTGGCCGAACGAGCCGGCGGTGGCTAAACCGGAAAGTTCGAAGCTGGGCCGTCCAGCGGCGGCCGACCGTACGCTCAACTCGGTGGTTGTCTCCAAGTCGGATGCATTCAGGATTTGTAGAACTGTGTCTTCGATCTTACGACCGTTTTGTTGCGGATTTAGGCGGGACCAAAAAGAAATAGAAAAAAAAAAAAGGAAAAAAGAAAAAAAAAAAAAAAAAGGAAAAAAGGTTCCACCGAGACTTGAACTCGGGTTACTGGATTCAGAGTCCAATGTCCTGACCACTAGACCATGGAACCATGTTGTTAATAATTCGAAAATAATAAATATAAAACATGATTTAATGAGAACATTTATTCACATACAAATGAGTGTCATTGATCCATTTTTCCAGATAACATACATATTCTTTGAAAATGTTTGTTTAAAAAAAAATGACTGAAATTTGTATAAATTTCAAGAAACAAAACGTACGGTGATGTTTACTTTGGGCTTTGATTGGTTTTGAAAATCGGTTTTTTAAATCCTGAATTTTTTGATACTCCGATAAATAGTAATATGAGTGTTTCTTCTGAGTTTTCGAATAGTAAATTTTTTTAACTTTACGTCAAATCAATATGTAAGATTAAATGAAATTGTATTATTATTGTTGGGTGAGATTATAATGATTAGTTGATTGTGTAATAATTGAATGTATTATATTATTTTATTGTTGAGAAAAATTATAATGATAGAAGTGATATTATATAGATATAGCATTATGTCAAATCAATATGTTTGATAAGGGTGGTTGTAGGATCTTAAAATAAAAAAACCTAGTTTTTAAAACCAAAAGTAAACATCACCTAAGTGTTTACTATTCGTTGAAATGAATTACCTCATAAAATACGTGAAGTGTGAAGTGAACGTAGAAACCGAGTCTTCAAATCACTATAATATTTGTGTTATTTACTTTTTTTTTTTTTAGGATTACATAGTGTTGGGATATGAATTCTAATATAAGTCCTAAATGATGAAAAGATGAGTTGAGTTTTGATAAGCCAAAATAAGACTTGAATAATTTCTAAGTGTTGACTGATCTAGTCTAGTTATGTAAGTCGTCTTAAGCAGATCAGTAGAGTACAAAAAGAAGAGTAAAAACATAAGTATGAAAAGTTTAAGTATGTTTGAAAGACAAGTACGTTTTATAAGTACTATGTTATGTTTGTTAGGATTTTATATTGAGCTAGTTAATCATTGTATAGAAGCTCATAGTTCTTATTATTCACATATTGATGTATAGATCTTAAGGTGACTAAGCTGAGTTATAAAGCTTAAAGTAATGTGTTGGGATTTAGCCCAAGTGTGGTTTTGGCCATTGGGCCTACACACAAGGGCCTAACTTGTTGATGCCCTAGTTCTTGGCAGCCTTCCCATATATTGAGTCACCCTCTCCATTAACAATGTGATGAGACGATACGCGTAATGTAGACGTGAGATTGGAGAGTGGAGAACAAGGGTGAAGTGCTACCCATCTTAGTGTTAGGTTATCTCCACTACAATTCCGATAAAACCCGACACGTGTCTGAGCCCGTTCGTATAACCCGCGAGTACGTGTGGCGGCCGGCGGCACCGAAACCCAACAGTGGTATCAGAGCCTGGTTCCGCCGTCGGCCGCCTTGCCACCATAACTCTTGCCGGAGTTGTCCACCAGATCGTCGTCCGTCGCCATCTTTGTGGGCGGAACCCTTGCAGCCGCCACCGTGATTCCCGTGCAGTCTCTGTAACGCCGCCGTCTTTGTGGGCGGAACCCTAGGTGCCTCCGCCGTTGACGCCTGCTGCCGATAGCAGCGCCACCGCGTCGCGCTCCCCATCGTGCCGCCGCCTCTGTGATCGGCGCCGTCCCTGCTAGCGATCAGTTGCCGCCGGCGTGCAGCCTCCGTTCCGTCGCTGTGAGTAAGTATTTGGGGTGAGAGAGAGCCGCGTGTTGCTGAGTTGCTGAAGCAGGTAAGATTTTATTTGGTTTAATTTTCTGTCGCATGGATGCTGTTGGCTAATTTTTTATTTTATTTTTATATTCAAATTGGTTTTGGGTTGCTGTCAGTAGGTTGAGGGTATTGAATTTGTATTCAATTTCTGTAGTAGGGTCAAAGGGTTTATTATTTTTAATCTATTTGAGTTGTAGCCTCAATTGCTTATTTTCTCGATTTGGACTATGTTTGGGGTATTTACATTTGAATGAGCTGTGTGTTTTGTATTTTGTTAATCCCTGCTACTCACTGATTATCAGAGCAAATTAATTTGGGCTGTGTGTTATGTGTCTGTTAATTATTATGTGGTGATTTAATTTGAGTTAATTGAGTTGCTTAAATTATTTTACCTTATGTAGTTTTTAGGGTATCTTTGTGAGTTCCGTCTATTTGTGATTTTATTTACGTCGTGCATCGTAAATGTTATTGCTTCCGCTTGTCCTCTGTGATATATTCTTTGTGCTTGATTATGCTTTGTGCTTAGTGTCTTTTGTGGTTATTTTCTTTGTGGATCTTTCTTTGTGCTTATATCTTTGTGTTGCTTTGTGATTTTCTTTGTGATGCATGTGTAGATGATGGGCTAGTGGGAAGGTGTGGGAATGGTTGCATGATTATACTTGTTGGTTTCGTGGGAATTATAAGTATATGTTTATATGTATGTGTGTTATGCATGACTTCATACATTGTGGTTTCATGTTTTCTCCCTATCCCATTTTCATCTAGTTGCATGTTAGTATCCTGAACATGTTTATTGAGCTTTGTGTCTTGATCTTTGTGTGCTTCTTCAATGCATTCTTCTTTTGTGTGATCATGAATGATTGATTGTTTCTTGGTGTTTGGAGATCATTCCCAGTAAGGTGGAGTGATTTTGTCTTTGTGAGCTATGTATACGTTATGATATCATGTCTTTGTGCCTTTGTGTTTCCCTTTGTGAATGCTCCGAGTGAGGTGGAGCTTGTCTTTGTGTGCCTTTGTGTCTTTGTGCGAGTCTTTGTGAATGCTCCAAGTGAGGTGGAGCATTGTCTTTGTGATTTTTTCTTTGTGAACTAACTTCTACGTACGTAGACAATCTTTGTGTTTTCTTTGTGTGTTGTCTTTTGCAGGTACGTGGAAGTGGGTTGGGCGATGATGACAAAATTGTTTGTGGATTGTGGATTGTAGTTGGGGATGACCAAAAAGGTGGAGAAATGTTGGGATTTAGCCCAAGTGTGGTTTTGGCCATTGGGCCTACACACAAGGGCCCAACTTGTTGATGCCCTAGTTCTTGGCAGCCTTCCCATATATTGAGTCACCCTCTCCATTAACAATGTGATGAGACGATACGCGTAATGTAGACGTGAGATTGGAGAGTGGAGAACAAGGGTGAAGTGCTACCCATCTTAGTGTTAGGTTATCTCCACTACAATCCCGATAAAACCCGACACGTGTCTGAGCCCGTTCGTATAACCCGCGAGTACGAGTGGCGGCCGGCGGCACCGAAACCCAACATAATGTAATAGTCTTGTTAAGATTAGATGATAGGACTAGTATAGAATGGTTCTATATCGAAGTCTACTACAGAAGTCTACTAAAGAAGAAGACTGGATGCGCAAGACAAGGCAAGTACTGAAGAAGACTAAAGATTTGTCTAAGTATGGAGACTAGACAAGTGAGAAGATAAGAAAGAAGAAACTGCTTAGTTGGAAACGCGTATGAAGATAAGTATTAAAGAGTTAGTTATGGAATAACTAGTTAACTGAAGAAACGCGTGAAAGGATAAGAAGAAGCGGTTAGAAGTTAGTTACTAAGAAAATTGAGTGTAAGATTTGAGTACCTGCATATTGAGGTCTCCTTTCAAGAAAATGTGATAGCAAGTCAAGTTCTTCAAGCATTCAGTCAGAGGCCCGGAGAAGCCCGGTTGATAACGGTCCATATGCTATCGGGCTTGGTCCATCTACCGCCAAATCTTACTACGGAACTACAAAAGCAGGGGCTAAGCAACAGGGTTGTATACAACATAAGAGGAAATTTTAAAGTGAAAGTTAAACTGGGTGCCATCCATTATTCGTACTGGCTTCATGGAGAATGCCAGTTGGAAATGACAAGTCCACCAAACAGTTTTCTGATAAGTCGAAGCTGCAGAACTAAGAGATAGTTAGAGGGACGCTTTCGTTTTTCTTGGCCCCTCAAATTTATATTGCATAGGTTCTTTTTAGTACAAATACAATGGTGATGAACAATTCGTTTAGAGTGCACAGATCAGATTTCCAACTAGATAATGATTTATATGCATGACTTGTTAACAAGATCAGATAGTATACGAAGTAGAACAGCAGTTATAGTTTTAGTATTACCAACAATTCAGGACAGAAATCCTTCAATTTTATTCGATTGAATACTAATGTGTAAAGTTAAAAGCTCAGGCAGAAGCAAGAGGTTATTATATAGAGTATTGAAACTGATCCCATCTTACGCAAAGCTTTCGAATTCATTCAGCTCTAGTTCATAGTCTAATCTTTAAGGAGCCTCTAGCTTATAATCTTTTATTGCTAAAAGAAACTAGCTGATCAACATCTTCTATGACATATCAGAGGATAAAGATTCAGTGTATTCTTTTATAATTATTGCTCTTACTCTATCTTTTAGCAATTCCAGATTCATGTTCTTATTCAGGTTCATATAATAATATTCTTATGTTGATTCTTAAGTGTGTTAAAAGTCATCTTGATCGAAACCTTGACTGATGTATTTGAATGATATTGGAATTAATTATTCTATTATACTACTCGTACCTTCATTCACGCGTCACATAAGACGAGACATGTACATGAAGCTGTTCGACATTCAGACAGACAAGCACAGTCGAAGGGGGAACTCGTCTGGTGCTGACAAGTATACTGATCTGTTCTGATGAACTCGAACAGACAAGATAAGTTCTCTCATGATGTTAAATTCTATAAGTATGTGAGTTGTTTGTTTAAAAACATTAATGTAATTTGATAGTAAAAAGTTGGAAAACCTAGAACTGGATATATACACTGTAGACACTGAAATTTTATTAAATTTTGAACGTGTCTAATATTGTAAATCCTAGTTTTGGAGATAAGAATATAAAATAATATCTCCAAAATTTGAGGATTATCTCTTTCCTTATTTTTAGGATTTTCGAATATCATTTTTTTGCTCTCTAAGTCGTTCGTCTCTTATAAATAAGAGAGTGAAAATAGAATTGTAGCAGTTTCAGATGGAATAAGTCAGTCACGACTCCATCAACTCCCTACTACTAAATTGTAGGTCAAATCAGGTTAGATGGAATAAGTCACGAACGACTCCATCAACTCCCTACTACTAAATTGTAGGTTAAATTCAAAATCCGGAACAAGTCGCTGAGACCCCGGTATCAAATTATCGACCCCGGTATCAAATTATGTTTAGTGAGTGGAATCAAGAGATCAACGAGAGTTGTAACCCAAATTATAAATAAAAACATGTTATCCTATTTTTTTATCACATTCTTTTATGCATATTTGTAGGTGTTTAAATTTATTGGTTTACATACACTCCTTTAAATGAGGTGTATACACCCAGTTCCCGCCTAAACTCTACTACACTAGGTCAGATAAGTACACTCTTCTGACCTAACCAATAGAAAAGGTGGATTCCAAATTTTACAAAATCAAATCACATAATCGTCTCGATTACGCAACTGAATTTCAAAAGTCCCCACCGTTGGATCAAACCTCTTAATCGTGGTCGTTGATTCAAACTTTCCTTGTGACAAAACCACTCAACTCAACTCAACTCTCCTCTTATCACGCCTCACGTGTTGGAATTAATGGGAATTAATTGGGTTTTGACACCCTGATCTAATTTAATTAATTAGACGGACTAAACGTTAATTAAGAAATAATTGAACGTGACATAGTCGATCTACTCGCGGAGTAGATGAACGTGGTATATTTAATATCTCAAAACCGAGTTGAGGTGAGTGAGAAATTAATTGTTGAACTTGGTCTTCAAGATTTAGTCTTCAAGACTTATCCACGTAAGAGATATTTTCGTGATTTTCCACGATTTTCTCAATATTCCCACGATCTTCTCAACAACCTTCAAGGGTTTCTTGTGCCTATAAATACAGACTCTTCCCTCATACATCCTTAAGCTGAAATTCGCCCCTCTAACCTTCTACTCTCCTCTCGTCCCTACGCAGTGTGTTGAGCTCCCAAAAGCCTTACACTGTTCTTTCTTGTGTCGGATTTATATCCGAGAGTGTTCAGTTCGTACTAAGTACGTTCGCCGATACTTCTTATACAGTGGTGCTACTGTGTAAGAAGTGAAAGTCGTTTTACCTTTGGGAACGGAACGCCGTAACAGTCGAGCACTATCCTGGGCGTATTCTGTTCTGCGGGAAAAGGATTTCCCTTGACTCGACTTATTTGTTTTATCGTATCTGTTATCTGAAATCTTCGATATTGCAGGTTGCAGTTTACACGGCGTAAGCAGTTTCCAACAATCGCAGAACATAATATATATTAATTAATTTAATTTATTGAATAATTAATTAATTAATTAAAGCTTTGGATAATTACTGCCAATATTGAGATTTAATCGTTAATTAATTAAACTTAATTAATTACTGCAATATCAGAAGAGAGAGAGGAAAAGACGAAAGGATGAGCAATCTTCTGTGAAATCCTAATTGCAATTCTGCCGCCTCCAGAAAAATTAGAAGATTTGATCTCATGGCATTGCCTCTGCCATTCAATATTTCCGTCGGTGAAAACGGTGATTGTTTCACCAGACATCTGAAGATGAAACTCCAGTTGAGATTTTTTGTGATCTTAACACTAAATTCGATCCGGAACAGAGGATGTCGTCGACCTTCAGCGACGATGAAACAGCTCCCTTCTCCGGGTTTCTCGGCGTCGTTGCCGCTCTCATCCTCTCCGGTATGGGCGCGACTTACGGAACAGCAAAAAGTGGAGTTGGGGTGGCATCGATGGGGGTGATGAGACCAGACCGTGTGATTGTGTTACGGCTGGTATTTTGGGTATTTATGGAATGATTATTGCTGTAAATATCAGCACTGGAATTAACCCCAAAGCACCGATAGAATGATTTCTGTTTATTACATTAATTAATTTATTTATTTTAGATAACTAATTAATTAAGTTTTAATTTATTCCAGATGTTCTGGTCTAAACCTCCAGATGTTCTGGGAGGTGGTCTCCATCATTAAGCTGCACGCGCCTTGAGAGATCTGGTGATTCTGAGAAGAGATCTGGTGATTCTGAGAAGAGTTGAGCACCCCTGAAAATCCAATTAAATTGGAATTATCCATTGAGCTGCAGGCGCTTACTCGCGGGGCGTGCCTGAAAATCCAATTAAATTAAATTGGAATTGCACATCAATTAATCTATAGGACTAAATTAGAGGATGTGCTGATAAATTGATTAATTAACGTAATTAATCAAAGAGGATTAAATTGGATTTAATTAAATCAATTAATCGAGAGGATTAAATTGATTAATTACATCAGTTAATCAGGAGTATCAAAGTGTATTTGATATGGAGGAGCATGGCTTCGTTGGAGCATGTAGGAGCATGGCTTCGTTGATATAGAGCATGGCTTCATTGATATAGAGCATGGCTTCGTAGAAGCATGGCTTCGTTGGAGCATGGCTTCGTGGACAACATCTCCGGCTTAGGCTGAATTGATGTATTCTGAGAACAGAATTGACTTTGTCAATTAATTACAAAATAAAATAAAATTATCTCTGGGAATTAAATATTTGTGCTCGAGAGCATAAATTTGTTTTGAATTTAGTTCAAAAGATTTTGACTAGTATAATTTGATCGAAAATTATGCTCGAGTCACGGGTGACAATAAAAGTCACGTTTGAAATTGAATTTAATTTTGGTATGTTGACCAAAGATTAAATTAATTTTTAAGTTGGAAATAATTCCAATAAAAGAAAAATCAAAGATCGATTTTTTAATGTATCGAGACTGTGTCCAAATTTGGTGAATAAGAGAAATTCACAAATAAAGTGGCAAGCAACTCGAATGTGGGGATATGCATCTCCTCACATGGATACATTCAAATGTGAGGGAGAGAGGTCTCCGTCGACATGTTTGAATGAAAAGGGTAGCTAAGGTGTGACCTTAAAGCTAAATATGGAAAAATCTAAAATGGTTGAATTCAGTGGAATGTTTTCCACAAGTAATGTGGATTTGTTCATCATGAAAAATCACATTCGAGTAAAAGCTCCACACGAGGAGGGAAAAAGTACTTTATTAATTTCATTGATGATTGTACACGATTCTGCTACGTTTATCCTTTAAGAAGTAAAGACGAAGCTATGGAGGCTTTTAAACGTTATAAAAATGAAGTAGAGAATCGATTGGACACTCGAATTAAATCAATTCGTAGTGATAGAGGTGGAGAGTACGTAGCTCCGTTTGAACAATTATGTATTGAATCAGGGATTATACATCAAACGACAGCCCCTTACTCACCTCAGTCTAATGGTGTTGCGGAAAGGAAAAATCGAACACTAAAGGAGATGATGAACGCAAGTTAATCAGCTTTGGTCTACCTCAGAACTTGTGGGGGAAGCCATTATGTCGGCTAACCACATTCTGAATAAGATTCCTCACAAAACTAAGGATCAAACTCCTTATGAAATATGGAGGAAACGAAAACCTTCATACCAATACCTCAAAGTGTGGGGGTGTTTGGCTAAGGTTGAAGTACCGCTTCCTAAACAAGTTAAAATCGGCCCTAAAACCGTCGATTGCATCTTTATAGGATATGCTTCAAACAGTGGTGCCTATCGATTTTTGATTCACAAATCCGAAGTACCGGATATGACAGAAGGCACTACAATAGAGTCAAGGAACGCAGTGTTCTTTGAAAGTATCTTTTCTCTTAAGGAGAAAGAGGAAGTGATTTCGAGTAAGAGAACTCTCGAAGCAACAGACGACACTGTTAGTCCTTCCACTCAAGAGAGTGAAGAACCGAGACGTAGTAAGAGAGCTAGAATTGATAAAGATTTTGGTTCAGACTTCATTACTTATGTTTTGGAGGAAGATGAACCTAAAACTATCAAAGAAGCAATGGCAAGACCAGATGCACACCTCTGGAAAGAAGCCATAAAAAGTGAATATTAGTCTATTCTCGTAAACCACACATGGGAGTTGGTTGACCTCCCTAAAGGTTGTAAGCCCTTAGGATGCAAGTGGATCCTTAGAAGAAAGTACAAAGCAGGTGGATCTGTTGATAAGTACAAAGCTCGTCTAGTTGCAAAGGGTTTTAAACAAAAGGAAGGGTATGATTTCTTCGATACATACTCACCAGTGACAAGGATCACCTCCATTCGGGTGTTGGTCGCTATTGCTGCCTTGCACAATCTCGAAATACACCAAATGGACGTTAAGACGACATTTCTTAATGGTGAGATGGATGCTGAAATATACATGGATCAACCTGAAGGATATGTTGCTCCTGGGAACGAGGAAAAGGTGTGCAAACTCGTTCGATCACTATATGGACTTAAGAAAGCTCCCAAACAGTGGCACTTGAAATTTGACAATACGATGTTGTCAAATGGGTTTCGAATTAACGAATGTGATAAGTGTGTATACGTGAAGGACACACCAAATGGATATGTTATTGTGTGCTTATATGTCGATGACATGTTAATCATGAGTAACAATCACGATATCATAGTTAATACGAAGAACATGTTAAGTAGAAACTTCGACATGAAAGACATGGGATTAGCAGATGTGATTCTTGGAATCAAGATAGAGAAAACGTCCAATGGAATTTCCTTGACACAATCTCACTATGTGGAGAAGGTACTAAAGCAATTTAGGCCTTTGACGATCCACCTGCTAAGACACCTTTGGAACTCAATGTTCACTTGAAAAAGAACAGAGGAGAACCAGTGGCTCAACTGGAATACGCAAGGATCATTGGAAGTGTGATGTACATCACGAACTGTACAGGCCCTGATCTTGCATGTTCGGTAAACAAGTTGAGTCAATACACGAACAATCCAAGTCATGAGCACTGGAAAGCATTGAAAATGGTATTAAGATACTTAAAGTACACCCTTGATTATGGGCTTCACTACACAAGACATCCAACTGTAGTCGAAGGATACAGTGATGCAAATTGGATATCAGACACCAAAGACTCGTTGTCCACTAGTGGATATGTATTCACTATTGGAGGAGCAGCAGTGTCATGGAGGTCCAAGAAACAAACATGTATTGCTCGTTCCACAATGGAATCAGAATTTATAGCGCTAGACCTAGCCGCTGCAGAGGCTGAATGGTTGCGTAACTTTCTGGAAGACATTCCATGTTGGAAAAAGCCGGTACCTGCGGTAACGGTACACTGTGACAGTCAAGCTGCCATCGGGAGAGCTACGAATGTCATGTACAACGGAAAGTCGAGACACATACGTCATCGACACAACTCCGTTAGAGAATTGATCTCCACTTGAGTAATGTCCATTGATTATGTCAATACGAAGGACAACATAGCGGATCCGCTCACGAAGAGCATAAACCGAGATCAATTGAACAAGCTGGTAGAAGGAATGGGTCTAAAATCCACAATAAAAACCAAAGCAGTGGTAACCCAACCATGATGACTGGAGATCCCAAGAACTTGGTTCAATGGGAAAACGAAGCTGTGGAGGTTAGTGATAAAACACTTGAAAAATACGACTATTCCGGACAGCACTATCTCAAGTGTTAACGACCCGTAAGATGTGGTAAAGGCTGAGTCTTCGACTCTTAATGGTTCCTAGAGTATAACGGGATACTCGAAAGGAAGTCACCTATATAAATGAGAAGTGAGGGCCGCTTCGACCAAACATTTATGAACACAAAGGACGTCCATGGCCAAAACGGACAAAAACGTGAGAACGTTACAAAGACGAGATTGAAGTGTGCTGACACTGTTGTCTAGGTATACACTATGGAGGAATAGTTCAAGGCATCGCGTCCACTAAGCCGCCGGTATATCCGATAGTGTTTGGCTACGGAAAGTTCAAGGCCAAAAACCACTTATCCGGAAGCACGGAGATCTCACTCGAACTGAACACTGAGTCTGATGTTGTATAGATACGATTTTCACTCATGTGGGGGATTGTTGGAATTAATGAGAATTAATTGGGTTTTGACACCCTGATCTAATTTAATTAATTAGACGGAATAAACGTTAATTAAGAAATAATTGAACGTGACATAGTCGATCTACTCTCGGAGTAGATGAACGTGGTATATTTAATATCTCAAAACCGAGTTAAGGTGAGTGAGAAATTAATTGTTGAAGTTGAAGAGTTTCAACTTGGAAAGTTTGAGAATGTGGGAATTTGTCCCACATAGGAAACCTACAAAACATTTATGATGTATAAAGGTATTGAAGTAACTTGGTAGTTCAACTATCTAAAAGAGGTACACTCCTCTAAGAGCCACACGCGCGCGCGCTCGCCCGTCCGGCCGGCTCGGCTTCGGCAATTGGTCTTTGGGGCCCACCTATCTTTTTGCAGACCCAAAATCTCCGAAAGCCCAACTCAGGAATGGGCTCCAAACTTACGCTGAAATTCGCCCCTCTACCCTTCTACTCTCCTCTCGTCCCTACGCAGTGTATTGAGCTACCGAAAGCCTTACACTCGAAGCAATTGGTCTTTGGGGCCCACCTATCTTTTTGCAGACCCAAAAACTCCGAAAGCCCAACTCAGGAATGGGCTCGGCCCATTCGAACTACTTCAAGAATTATTTGAAAGTCTCAAACTTAGTCTTCAAGATTCGGTCTTCAAGACGTGTGAGATAATATCTCAACCGCTGCGATATTTTCGCGATATATTCCCACGATTTTCTCAACAACCTCCTAGGGTTTCTTGTGCCTATAAATACAGACTCTTCCCTCATTCCAAACTTATGCTGAAATTCGCCCCTCTACCCTTCTACTCTCCTCTCGTCCCTACGCAGTGTATTGAGCTACCGAAAGCCTTACACTGTTCTTTCTTGTGCCGGATTTATATCCGAGAGTGTTCAGTTCGTACTACGTACGTTCGCCGATACTTCTTATACAGTGGTGCTACTGTGTAAGAAGTGAAAGTCGTTTTACCTTTGGGAACGGAACGCCGTAACAGTCGAGCACTATCCTGGGCGTATTCTGTTCTGCGGGAAAAGGGTTTCCCTTGACTCGACTTACTTGTGGAATTTATTTGTTATTCTGATATTTTTGATATTGCAGTTTACACGGCGCAAAGCAGTTTCCAACAGTGTGTTATCTGTTGATATATATTTAGTTCCTGAAAAAAAAAAAAAAAAGATTTGAGGCCTGATTTTGCAGAATGTTGGCTTTATCCCGTTACTTTGCTGCATCAATTTGTCCATTATATCAGGAATTGCTTGTACTTGTTAGAATATATTGATATTAAGACTTAAGTCATGCATGCCTGCCCATTATGCAATCTATTGACTAATATACCTGCATCACTCTGTTCGAAAAGAAAATAACTGAGTCAAGATTGCAAGAACATGCTAAGGTTAGGTATTTTAAGTCTTGTAAATTTGTTGGACCAAAAAATAATTTCCCACCGACTCAGGTCATGACACAAGTTTTACTTCTGTAACTCTCTGTCCTTTACTAATGTACTTGACATTGTGCTTCGTTCAATACATACGGCTCTTCTTCAGATTGTCTATGTAGTGTGATTTTCTTCTGGACACTCTAATTTGTTTTGAGCTATGTTTGTGTACACCAGGTCATGCATAATTGAATTTAAAGATTTATTGATATGCAGGATCGGAAGAAATTCAGGGACTTGAGATCATATACCTTGTTCTTGAAAAATACAAGGACCATGATTTTGGGACCTGTTCTTTACATCAGTTAAACCTTTGATTGCTAAGCAAGAGGGTGGCGAAGGTGACATGAACGAAGAAACATGTTCACTGTTTTATTCTTTAGGCGCCAATTACAAGAAGCCAAGTCGGCTGTTTTTCTGCTTTCTTGCAATGAGTAAAAGCTATGATCTTGTGCCACTATTATCAAGGGAGGGAAATCTTGTCCCTGACTTTTTTTCCACGCTTAGAGTTCCATCAGCTTCTGATTCCTTTCTTCTTTACGTTTTAGAGTTCATTGAGAACCTATTGAAGCTTGACAGCATAAAAAATGTTCTACTTCCTCATCTTGATGAGCTTATAAAGAGCTTGCGCTTTTTGTTCACGGATAAAAAGTCCTCCAAGAGGTATTCCTATTCCTTTCTGTTTCTTGTTCATGCTAGTCAAGAGATCCGAATTCTGTTTTTTATATTTTCCTTTTGCTTGTTCAAAAAATTTCCAACATTAAGGGGGACTCTCCATTTCTACCTCAAGTCATAACATGATACTTATTTCTTACCTGAATCTCAGCTAGTTTGTGTTGAATATTTTTACCTCAAGTCTGAATTAGGCCAAATTATAATAATAAAAAATTTCTTTGGTTATTGGTGTGTGGTGGTTTTCTAGATTTAGATTCCATTATTCACCGAATTTGCTTATTCCTGTAGGAATTTGGTCAAGTTCCCCGGTAAAAGAGAACTCACTATCTTCAACTTGTTAGCAAAGTATGTAAAGGAGCCATCCAGAGCCAAAACTTTTATTGATATATATGATGCTTCCGCTTCTTACAAAGAAACATCAGAATTTAGGTTCAACTAAGGATTAATCTTTCTCATCTGCTTTCTATAATATTGAGGTTCTTTCTTTTGTAGATACTTGTGTCGAGGTATTGCAAATTATCCGCCAAGTGGTAACATTCCTCGGGAGTGCAAGCAGTAAAGAGATTTTGAATTCAGTTACCCCACTTCTTATTTCTGCTGATTTAGCCGCCCGTAACTCAATATGTGACGTTCTTGATGCTGTCGCTGCAAATGATTCTTCTTTGTGTATATTGGTAATGCAAGACCTTAGTAAATTTTCTTATATAGCTCACGTCCATTCTGCTTTAAAAGGTAAACAGTAAGATTATCCTGTATCGATAATTTCAGGCAAAAGTTATTCGTGAACTCAGAAATGGAGATGGGTGGTCGTGACTATGACAAAATACTCGAAGAGGTTAATGTGAATTTCTTTAACACCATTCAGGAAGAGCATGCATTGCCAATCTTGGCTGACGCTGTTCATGACTGAAGAATTGATTTTACGGCAAAGTGCATTCAGACTACTGCTTTCCTGGTAAGATCTTGAACGGATCACTTAAATCTGACAAAAAATGGTCAGAAGCCGGCATTCTGCACATAGTGAACAAGTTTTTCTTGAGACATATGGGAAATGCAATGGAAAAGGAAGTTGCTGTTAAAAAGGTATCAGTCTGTTATATAAATTTTTTCTTTGTTCATCAACCCTCTATTCTTGATATTTTACAATTACGAAGTTAATTGAGAGTAGTCCCCGTGTTTATTATTTTGTCATGCTTAGAAAATTGCAGAGGGTAGGGAGACTATCAAGTTTAAAAAAACCTGCTTGAGTTATTATCTTGGTTTTAGATTAAATTGGGTCTTTATTTAGATGATGATAAGAATGAATATAGTCTTTGATCTCCAACTCCATGTCAGCAAACTGATATTTACAGCTTAGAAAATTACTCAAGGAAGGAAGACTGTCATGTTTAAAAATAGTCCTTGCTGGAGTTTTTTATCTTGGTTTAGATTAAATTGGGTCCAAAGTAGTTTCTTGAGCTTCCTATCATTGTTATTTTTATTTAGATGTGGCTTATAAAATAGTCCTTGCTGATGATAAGAATGAATAGAGTATGTGATCTCCAACTTCGTTTTTGCTTTATGGTGTTTTTTGTCACATATCTGCCTATTCATTCATTTGTCCCTATTATTAAATAAATTATCAGGACCTTACCTTTTATGGCTGTCATGCTTTGTCTTTGTAATGTATGTCGAGCAGTGTTGGGAAGTGGTATATTAGTACTTTGATATAAATACTCTTTTGCTGGCGTTGCAATCACACTTGGTGAATAAGTAAGACTAATATTGTTTGGTTATAGGTATGGATTGATTTACTTGGAGAAATGGTGTTGAAGCTTCCCGAGAAGGCAAACCAAGATTTTTTCAAGAACATAATACACTTACAGGTATTACTCCTTTTAGTTTCTCAGGGAAAATGATTAAGTGACTGTAACTCTAATTTATGTCATTTTTTCTTAATGTAGAAACACAGGAGAGCAAGGGCACTGTCTCGCTTTTGTACCATTGTCAGTTGGAAGAATCTGTCGGAGGTAATCTTGCTATTTCTTTTGAAAAAGCTTTATGTTGCGTTATTAATCTGTACACATTTTGTAGGTCATCGCCTATGGAGTGTTTGTTCCACTTCTTTTTAGCATGTTATTTGATGCCCAAGATGGGAAGGATGAACATATCAAAAGATGCCTTGGGATCCATTTCTGGTTGCATGGAGTATTATGCTTTGCTACGCAGATGCTTCCGTGACCTGTTACTAAAACCAGTCAAGCAAAAGCTTTTGTTGCGACTTATCTGCTCTATCCTTGACCATTTCTGGGATTCATCTTTTGTTGCACCTGATCCATATACCATTAATAAGAAGCCGTTGTTGACACTGAGAAAGTGTAGTTCTGGTACAAGTGATGACATGCAGGAGTGCTTGCAAAATGAATTATTCCCCAAGATTCAGAAGTTGTTAACTACTACTGACTCTGACAAAGTCAATGTTAAGTCCGGCTTAGTTTCCTAAAATTGCTTCCTGCTCAAGTCATGGACTCTCAACTTCCGACTATTGTTCACCGCATTTCAAATTTCTTGGAAAGTGTACGTGATGAAGCTAGATCTGCATTGTCTGATTGCTTAAAGGAGCTAGGGTTGGAGTAGTTGCACTTTATTGTTAAAGTTTTGAAAGGCACGTTAAAGAGAGGTTTTGAATTGCATGTGCTTGGGTACACACTCAATTTCAATATGCGGGAAGTTGGATTACTACTTAGATGATCTCCTCTCCATTGCTTTGCTGTGAATGATATACTTCTGAGGAGAAAGAGGTGGAAAAGATTGCTTCAAAAATGAAAGAGACAAAAAAGCACAACAAGTCAGTCCTATGAAACTCTGAAATTGAGCATCACTTTCAAGACTCATGCTATGAAACTGCTTTCATCTGCATACACAGATTAATCAGAAAACAAAGTTGAAATTAGTAATAACAGTTGTTTTCGCTCTCGGAGTCCTGGAGAATTACTTGAAAAAACTGAAGCTGAACGGAGAGGATGGGCAACTCTTAAGAATGCTAGATCCTTTTGTCAGTTTATTGTAACAGGTGCACTTAGGTGCTTGTCTCTGCTAGTAAGGCGGCCTTTGCCATCCCTCCAGTCACAAGCTGACAAGATAAAGAATTCTCTCTTGGTTATAGCGCAGGGTTCATTAAATACTAGCAGTCAGAGGACAGAGTCATGTATGAAGTTATTGACTCTGAGAAACACGATGCTCATCCAATTTCCTATGTTTGTCGATTTTTTGACTTGGTACCAAGGTGGAAAACAGAGTCATTGGGGTGTTGCAGCACAGGTAACCTCAATCACTTGTTTTATCTATAATATTGCCTTCTTATTTGGTAGTGCTACCATCACTCAATCCTTGTCTACACATATTTTTTTTGTTCAACTCTTTCTAGTTGCTACTGGTACAGTGCTAAATTCTTAGGATCTATTCCAGGTTTTGGGTTTACTGGTTGAAACAATCGGGAAAGCTTTCCAAGCACACCTCAGTAGAGTACTTCCAGTAATGAGAAGAATTTTTCAGTGCTGTAACATCAAGTAGCCAACAAGATTCGTCAGATGTTCCATATTGGAAGGAGGCGTATTATTCATTAGTTATGTTAGAGAAGATCCTAGGTCAATTCCATAATAAGGAACTTGAGGTATGAGTTTTTATTCTATATGTCCACTATTTATTTCTCTGATTCTCATATCATTTAATGTTTACCTACAGGATATATGGGAAAGTACTATTTGTGAACTTCTGTTGTATCCTCACTTTTGGCTTCTTACTTTGCCAGAGTAGCCGTTGCTCGTAAAGAAAACCGTCAAGTGTCGACAGAAACATTCTTCCTTATGAAACCCAGCATACTTTTCCATATAGCTGTTTCTTTGTGTTGTCAACTGAAGGTGCCTTCAACGGACGAAGCAGCTGGAATCGTTACCATGCAAAACCTCGCGTTTTCAATTTGTGGTCTTCAATCATTTCTAGTCAAGAATGAAACTATGAATGCTTCTACTTTCTGGTCGAGCCTTGATCGTACTGAGCAAGATCGTTTCCTTAAAGCATTTAGTGTTCTTGATCCGAGAAAAGGAAGGAGATCGAAACCTTGATTCTTTAATTTCTGATGCAAGTGGTCAGCCTAATAAAAATGAACATCCATTTATTTCCTATTTGCTTCAGAGACTGCCAAAGATTACCTTTCATATGGAGGTTACTCAGGTTTGTTTTTCAAATAATATTTGTGCATGACAGACATATGGATTTGATTTCCAATTTGCAGATGAAAATTGTGTTCGATTGTTACAAATCAATTTCACCAAAACTTGTTGGTTGCTACTCGCCTTCAACGGGAGATGGAATCCACAGTTACGCATATCAACTGTTGTACAAAGCCTGTGAAGGTTACGCTGGAAAAGTTATTACTGGTAAGTAATTATTTCAATATTGTAACTCTGTCAAATCTGATGTTATTTTTTTGCACCACATTAAGAATCTTTTTCAAATCTCATGCCATGCCAGATGATCTGAAGCAATTTGCTCAAGAGGTCTCCGAAAGCATAAGAGATATCATCGGGGTACAGAATTTTGTCCACATTTACAGCGAGATAAGGAAAAATCTCAAGACGAAACGAGATAAGAGGAAACAAGGAGAAAAGATCACGGCTGTTGTGAACCCAGAGCGAAATGCCAAGAGGAAACTTAGGAATGCGGCCAAGCATCGCCATCACAAGAAAAGGAAAATCATGACCATGAGAATGGGAATGGGAATGGGAATGGGAATGGGAAGATGGATTCATTGACCATGAAAACGGGAAAATTTTATTGATTTGTAATTACTGCTTTTTACCCACATTTCTGATTTACTCATTTATAGCAAAATCGGAGAAGGTACATTGTATTCGTATTAAGAGTGAATCGAGTCAAGTTTTGGTCGGATCAAATATGATCGGTTCGATGCATAGCAGAGGGAGAGGAGGAAGAGAGATTTCACAGGGTGAAATTCTCTGAGGAAGACCTTGAAGGAGCTTTTGGATTGCCTTCAGAGGGAAGGAATCCAGAATTCTATGGCGTTGACCATGAAGAGGAGATAGCACAAGAATGGCTATTGGTCCCATCTCTTCAACACAACACAAGAGAACTCTTAAGCCAAGATTTCTAAATCTTTTTGAGGTAATCACCAAGAGTCTCTTGAGCAACACTGGAAGCTTGGAGCAGGTCAGCCATCCAAGAATCAGAATTATGGTTGCAGTTATTGATGCCAGTGACAAGGGCATCAAGTTTGATTGGAGGACCTTCATCTTGTCTGAGATGATGAAGTAAAATGCCAAATTCAAAGTGAGAGCTCACAATAAGGTTGTATTGGAAGGAAAACTCAAGTATTGCACCAGGGCAAGCTTGTTGATTGAAAGGTTTTCCCACTATTCACAAATGCAAACCTTTGCAAAGCCCCTCCCTGCCCAGAAAATCATGTTCAGGAAGCTTAGTAAGAAAACTGAGCAAAGAAGGTTGCAATTGGCCAAACCTGCTGAAGAAAAAGCTGAAGAGAAGCCAAAGTTGAAGAAGAGAACTAAGGCCAGAGCTGTAAAGACAAGAAAGGTGTCTTAAATCCCTTCAGAAGAAAACTCAGGAGCCTCAACTGAAATTGAAGAAGTTGCTGAAGAAGGAGTGCATGTACCTTTTGATCATTCAGAAGAATTGAGGCAGAGATACAATGAGACTAGACAAAAGTCTAGGGGTGAGAAGAGGATCAGGGAAGTTGTCCCTGAGAAGGATGGAGAAGGAAGTGGGAGCAGTAGGGCTAGCAAGAGAAGGGCCAAGCCTACTGAAAAAGTGTTAGAGCTTCAAGAAGAAAAGTCTCTACAACTTGCTCTAAGGGAGAGCAGAGCTGAAAGCAGGACCAAATCTAAGTCAAGGACCAACTCTTCTAGCTCTGGAACTCCAGAATCCAAAGTCCCTGAAGGTCAACCAATAGAGGCCAACCTTCCTGAATCTCAGAATCCTGATCCCAATTCCCCTGAAACTCATGTTACTCCCACAAACCAACCAATCACCCCTGTCAATCTTACAAAGAGATATTCTTCAGAAGGGAGTGTGCAAAGAAGTGGGATAGATGTGCTTGCAGATTTAGCTGTAGATGAGACAAGATTGCTGTCACCCCTTGACTCATCCATGCTCAATTATTCAAAGCTCTTAGAATCTGCACTTAATGAGCCAACCCCCCTGAGCAAAGCCCCTTCAGATCCATTGCTCTCAAAAGCAACTGAAGAACCTTCAACTGCACCCAACCCTTCTGAAGCCAACATTCCTGAACTTAACCTTCCTGAAGCCACTTTAGGAGAAGACAGAGCCAACTCCCCTATAACCCAAAGTCCCCATTCAAGTGGATATGAGGAGGAGTATACTTATGAGAGTATGCTCAGAGGTGGAGCCAAGGCTACTGTGGACAGTTTGTATCCACAACTTGCTAAATTTCCAAGAATTCAGAAGACATTTCATGATTTGAGGATGATTGTGGATGTTAAAGACAAAACTATAATGGATATATCACAAGTCATCCAAGATAAGAGTGCAAACTGGTGGCAAGTAGAAGAAAGCATATTACTACACTTTGCTGGTGTGCTAAAAACAAGATTTCTCATTGATGAGAATGTGTTTGCAAAGTTAGTAGATGAGAAGATCATTGAGGAGAAGGAAAGAAAAGCTAAGGGCATCAAACACCCTGATAGTAGCTCAAATGATGATGATTCCCCTGATGATCCCTCAAACCCCTCAAAACCCAACCTTCCTGAAACCAATCCCAAACCTTCTGAATCCAATCTGCCTTCAACCCCCCTCTTAACCTATCATAGGAAAGGCTCTGTTTCATCAGAGGTGTTGACCAAGGGTGGTAACACAACCAAAGATACATCTGCCAATGAAGGTTCTTCTGAACTCAAGGCACAGCCTAAAGATGTTGAGGTTCCTACTTTAGAGGCTGGTTTGATTAAGGCCTATTCAGTGTCAGGGGAGTTGGACACTGATCAGCCTTTACTCATTCAGGATGACTCAGTGGCTGCTGAAATAAGCACTGTGATCTCCCCAAAACTGCCATCTTTGAACCTTGTTGAAGGTGGAGATGTTGCAGGTCTAGGTGAAGGTGTTGAAAATGAGAGCTTAGTTAAAAAATCAGAGGGAGTAGAGGATGAAAGAGAGGTTGTGATTACTAAGATAGTGAGTGTACCACAAATAGAGGGTGGTATAAGTGAGGAAGGACAGGTTATTCTTGAAGTCAAATCTGAACTTCAAGAATCCCTTGATGAAAGGAGGCCTGATTCCTTGGGTGAGGACATTATTAATGAAGGAAGAAAAGAAAGAGATGAAAATGAGAAGAAGGCTGCTGATGTATCATAGTCTTATGCAAAAGAAATTGAGGGTGATGAGTGTTTATTCCCTAACATTTTTGATCTGTCTAATATTGTAGGTATTTCCCTTGACCAAATATTTGCAGATGAGTTCTTCACAGATGCTCCCATCCAAGTGGATACAGGCTCAGCACAAGCCTTGCTTGGAATGCAGTCAGAGAAGTTGGACTCCTTGGCTCATCAGGTCCAATCTGCTCATGCTGAAACATCAGGAGCATTGAATGAGCAAGGAAGAACTCTAGCATCTGTGGAGATGAGATTAACAGGCTCTGAGGATGTGGTGCTACCCACATTGGAAGCAAGGATAAGTGGTGTGGAAACTGGTCTCCAAACCATTTCCACTGAAGTTCAAAAAGCCAAATCCACCATGGAATCCATCTCAGAAGAGGTCAAGCAGGAGCAAAAGTTGCTGAGAGATAACCACAATGCAAATGTCAAAGCTCTCAGACTAACTGTCAAACAAGCCCTTGGAAAGAAGACAACATTACAAAGAAAAAGAGCTGAGGAACAAAGGCTTGCTATGGTAAAAGCAGCCTCAGAAAAGTTTTCCCAAGAGGTAATGGCCAACATTGCTGAAGGTGCAGTGGCCAACCTCACTGAGCTTCTTAAGACCCAACTTGATGCATCTCTGAAAACAACCTTGGAGGAGGTTGTCCAACAAAAGATGAAGCATGTTCCAGCTTTCCTTAGCTTGAGCAGTGATAGGATGCAGAATATACATGATGAAAATGTATATTTGTTGGAAGAGATGAAATCTCTGAACCGAGCCCAATCCCTGATGGCTACAACAATGAGTGAGCTCAAACCCCAGTGTTTTGATGCTGCCAAAAATGGGGAAAGGGAAAGAGCAAGGGCAAAAGGTGCCTTGATTATTGGAGGTTCAGACAAGGGCAAGGGCAAAGAAAAAGCTGCTGAAGATAAGGGAAAAGAGCCAGCAGTGCTGAACTTGGAAGACTTGGATGAAGAAGAGCAGTTAGACATAGCCTTGAAGGCCTCTATGGCTTCAGCACAAGAGGAAAGAGTTAGGCTACAGCAAAGACCAGGAGGAGAGGTATCTGGTTTGGACAAAGATGCTGAAGGTGACCAAACTAGAGGAAAGATTAAATAGGCCAAAGGAAACAAAAGAAAAGCTGAAACATTCATTGATTTTCCCAACAGCCTTGATCTACCCCCTGAGTTCAGAATTGATGATGATGAGCCTACTTCCAAAAAGGCAAAGAATGCTGAAGACAAAACTGCTGAAGTGTCCAAGATTGCTGAAAATGATAAATCTTCTGAAACTGACAAGAGTGCTGAAGGTCTCAAGTCCACTGAAGATGTAGAAGAGTTGTTTGCTGAAGGATTTGGACCTGAGCCCAAAAAGAAGACAATTGTCCTAGCTCTTGATCCATCAAAGTTGTTTCATGAAGGGTATGGTAAAGACCTTGAAACTCAACAGAAACTGGCCATGATGAGGGCCCAAGAGAAAATGGACTTGATGGATGAGGCCAACAGAGCAAGAGATAAGAGAAGAGCTGACTTCCAAAAGCCAAGAAGAAAGAGAGCAACCTACAGCAAAATGAAGCCACATCTACTGATTCCCATGGACACCAAATATCCACACTTGGATAAATGGGTGCCAATCCAACTGAATGACTTATGGGAAGAAGCCAAAAGGGAGTTTGTCTATGACTATTATGTCATTGATAGGTGGAATGGAAGGGAAGTCAACACCACCTTTGCTGAGTTCATGATTGAATACTTCAGAGACCTTTATCAGCAACTACTTGCAGCTGCTGATCTTGCAAGGATTGAAATCGCTGCTCCCAAGCCAATCATCTACATGCCTCCCAAGCTGGAAGGATGGATTGATCAATCTAGGATTCTCCAAGAATTCCTAGAAATTGTGAAGCTAAACAAGATGGTTCTTGGACCCAAGGGCACTAATCAAGAGGCCATGGAACTGAAAAGAAGAGTGTGGGCACAATATGGGATGGTGCCACCTCCTGAGGATGACCTCTAAAATGGCTAAGTCTTCTGACCTTTTTGGTGGTTGAAAACTTATCTTATCAGAAGATATGTTTAATTGGTCATCTATGCTGAAGTTTGGTCAAGAATGCTGATGTGCTCTGAAAATCTGTTTGCTCCGATATGCTATGATTGCTCTAATATAATTTTTAGCTCTGATACTTGAAGATCTAGATGTATTTAGTATATGCTCTAATGTAATAGTGTTTTGAATTCATGCTCTGATATGTTAACCTCAACTATCAACATGCTTGTAATGTACTTTTGAATGAATGATAGTTGAACATCCCTTGAATCAAGAAACACTGTTACAAAAATCTCTCTATGCCTATCTTTGAAACCTATTTGCAACATGAATGGTGAGTACACTAACACATTCTTTTTCAGGAAAATTGACTCTAGTCATGTCTTCTGAAGATAAATGTAATAGGTGTAGTCAAGTCACTTTTGCATAAAATGTATAGGTTTTGGCATCATCAAAAAGGGGGAAATTGTTGGAAATAAAATGATAAATGTTTTGATTGAATACCAAAACCCCCTGAGACATGCCTAAGTCAAGATGATTATGTTCTAAGATTGTTAGAACATATAGAATTAGGATAGATGAGAAGCTGATATGTTAGGCAGCTCTTAGATGATTAGATGCACAACTTGAGGGGGAACATATGCTTTGAAGACTATCAAGAACAAGTTCCCTTAAGGCTCAAATTCTGGAACAATCACCTAAGCTATTGAAGGCCAAGTATGCTGATCAGGAGAGTTGTCCAGAAGAGTTGTCTCAATACAATTAAACCAGAACAAGTGTTCTGAAGCTTGAAATTCAACTATGCTGAAGAGATAAAGACAACTACATCCTAAAAGACTTCAATGAATCATGCTGAGATCACACCAAAATGAAGCAAAGGGAAAAGGCCAAGTCATCTGAAGAAGAGCAAGCCAACTATGCTGATAATCATGTATGCTGATAGCGATAAGCAGAGTTGTCCATTTGATAAGGAATGTTGTCCTATCATTGGATCAACCTTCAGAAGCCATGTCCATGTCCTAACAAGTGAATCTTAAAGTCAGACATTGGGAAGAGTGCTGCAGAATGAAGACAAAGTCTTAACAGCCGTTTATTACCCAAATGAGGACATGTCACTATCAAGAATCTGTCTTTCAGTTTGAAGAACTCAAGGAAGACACTTATAGCAATTTGGGACTGCCTCTCCAAAGGGCAAATCCTCAAATTTGTCTATAAATACAGAAGTGTGAAGACCATTTGAAAGCACCTCAACAGAATCCAACTACACAAGTATTCTGAAGCTCATAGAACATTCAAGCTTTCAAAAGACTGTCTTAGTCTTGAAACACTTCTTCTAAGCTGAACTCATTGTATATCCACACTGATCTTCATTGTAAAGGATATCTCATTAGTTGGAACCTTACTTCAACCCTTACCTCTTTCAAGTGAGAAAGTGAGAAGGTTGTAGTAGTAGAAGTGGTAGGAGCTGACTGTTGAGAGAAGAACAGTTCAGTTCTGAGTTGAGAAGAGGGTACTAGGACTCTAGACATCCTAGGGATCAATTCACCAAGGAGTGGTGTTCTTGATCAAGTGCACCTT
This sequence comes from Galeopsis tetrahit, assembly GCA_963675135.1. Taxonomy (NCBI): domain Eukaryota; kingdom Viridiplantae; phylum Streptophyta; class Magnoliopsida; order Lamiales; family Lamiaceae; genus Galeopsis; species Galeopsis tetrahit. The sequence goes on along the minus strand of OY776120.1, from coordinate 63,565,913 downwards.
GGCACTATAAAACAAGTTAATTCCAAGAGTGAAGGAATTATCCTGTTAAATCAGGGAAAGTGGATGTAGGAGCTTGAGTCTCTGAACCACTATAAACTCTTGTGTTGATTTACTTTCAAAGTACTTTCATACATTCAACACTGCACACAAAACTGATCTTTCAAAGGACATATATTCAAAGACTGTGCAAAAACTGTATTGGACAAGTTCCCTGAAAACTGGACTATTGCTTAAGTGATTTCAGAACTTAAAGGAGTTTGAACTAAAGGGCCAACCACTAATTCCGCACTTATAACCAACTTAGATAGTCATTCAACTAAGCACTCAATAGTACTTAGTAGCTTGGGTATCTTTGAAAAGGTTATACATCTTCAGCAGAGTTGTCCAAGACAACATTGCTGATCTCTGGTTTGATCAAAGTTTGAAAGAATTTGCATACAAGTGTATCCCCCCCCCCCATACACTTGTTATATACTCCTTTCAGGACCAACATCCTGAAATTGGAAAAGTTCGGAGCAAAGCCGAATAAAACCTGAAAGGGCGACCTGTCCCCAAGAACAGGCGTGGGCAGACGGTTGATAATGTAGACAGCCGTGGAAAAGGCATCAACCCAAAAGTGGGCGGGCATGCTCGCCCGAAACAATAAAGATAGCCCAGTTTCAGTGACATGCCGATGTTTGCGTTCAGCGCGACCATTCTGCTGAGGAGTGTAAGGACAGGAGATGCGATGATGAATGCCATGGTCGGCAAGGAAGCCGGTAACACGACCATTAACAAACTCAGTGCCACCATCACTCTGGAACGTCTTAAGAGAAGTGGAAAACTGATTGCAAACAAAGGTGTGAAACCGAACAAATACGTCATGGAAATCAGACTTGGCATGCAGAGGATAAAGCCAAGTAAATCTGGAGAAGTCGTCCATAAAAATCAAATAATACCGAATACCTTCATTAGAAGCAACAGGGGCAGGTCCGCAAAGATCACATTGAACTAAATCCAAAACATTAGAAGCTCGCTTTTCATTTAATGCAAAGGATAAATGTTTACTCTTAGCCAACTGACACAGAGTACAAAGGCCCGGATTGGGCCAAATAGACGTAAGTGACAAAAGGCCCAATTTATTCAATAATTTAACAACAGAAATAGGAACATGGCTTAATCTACGATGCCAACACTCAAAAGAAGCCTTCAACGACGAACTCCGTAAAGCAGCGACCAAGGATGGAGTGCCCTGCTCCCGAGCATAGAGTCCTCGACTATGTCGACCCCTCGCCAAGGGGTGCTTGGTCGCTCGATTTTGAATGATAAATGAGTCATTAGTAAACAAAACATCAACAGGAAAGTCAGAAGTAAGTTTACTAATGGATAACAATTTTTTAGTAAGATGTGGTACGATTAGCACATCTAACAAACGAACATCCTTATTAACCGAAAACTACCCAACATGAGTGAACGGAATAGTAGAGCCATTAGAAACAATAACATTATCGTTACCAAAATACGGGTGAGGATTATCCAGGTCAGCTGAGCGAGGAGTCATGTGTGTGGAGGCACCACTATCGAGGAACCAATCCGAAGTAGGAGGTTGCGAGACGTGACACTGAGAATCATATCTTGATCCACTCTTAAATCTTCGTTCTCTCTCATCTCAAGAATACTAGGAACGTGCAGCAGATTCGAGTTCATTGCCGGTGAGAAATTGGGATCCCATCACGTTGCCGGAGGTCTACCATTGCCGGCGATTTCCAAGGCCATCTCCAAAATGCACACTCCGTTAAAAAGATCTCTCTTTAAATTTCATCTTGATTTTTTTCTTCTTGATTCGTTCATCTTGTTTCGTTCATCTTGATTCTTTTCTTTAAACGTGCAGCGGGGTGACGTGTGTGGAGGGGGGAAAGATGCGGCGGCGGCGACGGGAGTGGGAGTGGCGCCGCCGCCGCACGCTGGGGTACAAAAAAATTTTAAAAAAGGTGAGAGGCCATTGAGAAGGGGGGACGGCGGCCGCGATGTTGGGCGAGGGTTTGGGTGGAGGAAGGCAGGGCGGCAGCGGCGCTGGGAGAGGGAGAAGAGGCGTCGTGGTCGTTCTCCCTAGTCTTCTTAAGACTAACAAGTGCGGAACATAATTTCCACTCTTGATCTTATTCTAATTTAGAAGTACGCATTCCTGAAAAAAAAAACTAAAACAGGTTTGCGCTTCATATGCTTTTTTTTTTTTTATGTGTGTATAACATTTAGATTGAGATTCATATCTAATTTAGCTCTAGTCGAGTAATTGTAAGGTCACCTTATGTCGTGTCATGCAGGAATTCATGGGCAAAAACTGTTGGAAAATGTGCTTCGAAGTGAGCTTCGACTCGATATCTCATTCGTCCATTTTGGAGTTGAAATGAATGTGAAATGATTTTTAAACAGTTGTTGTAACCAAAATTTGAGTAGGAAAAAATAAAGTGGTTTTTGTCCTATATTGGAAAATATCTAATGAGAAAGTGGGTATAATGAACTCATTAGTAGCGTGTAAATATTATACGAATGTCGCACCGATTTGATAGCGGACAAAAAGCTACTTTTACCTTGAATTTTCCATTGTAACCGCCGAAATAAATTTCGAGCAGTTTCAATTTGAATTTTGGTTAATGGCTGAAGGTTACACGCATGTGCATGCATTGAATTCAGAAGGTTATATGAATGCGTGAATTCAAATGGCGGTAGGTTATGCATGTTTTGAAATAATTCATAAAAAACTGCATTTAAGTGAAATGACCGTTCTTGTCCAATTTTATTGCAATATTTATTGCGGCAACATTTGAGTTGGCTATAAATAGTTGCATTCCACAATCCCAAAGAGACGTGAAAAATTTGGAGAGATCAAACACATTCCGGCATTTGCCTTGTTGTTCTTACTTCTTATAGTTGCTAACATTCCCTTGGCACTTCGGTGATATATTTCGGGCAACTTTTCGGTTCGCCGTAAGCAAAATACGTGTACTAGTATTTTTTCTATTTAATCGTTGTATCCTGGAAAACAAACGTCCTAATAGTCACTAGCACCGAGAGTGAAGGACGAATATTGTTTTAAGGAAATTGTGTTTACACAAGTCTCGATTCTTCGTTTTCTAAAAAGTGTTTTAGCCATCTAGGGTGCAATTTTTCTAACAAAAACCTCCTTGCTATGAATGTTATGTGGAAGTACATGGAACAGGTGAGTTGAGTTCTTGGTAGGTGAATATGAAATTAAGTTTTTTTTTTCCATTTTATGCAGCTAATTGAGATCCGGTGGTATGACACGCTCGCGGGGCCTTGCTCCTATTCTCCTTTGCAGTTTTTCTCCTTTTTAAAAATTTAGGACTTTTCCGATAAGTAAGAAGTTCGTTCCAGTGTTGGTCAGGACACCACTCAGGCATTTGTTTAGTAACTTCATATTTCTCTCGTGCATCGTAAACTGCTTCAGATATAGAATTACCCATACTCTTCTCCCAAAGAGCTCTTATTGCTCCATCTTCAATATGATCCCACACATAAGTACTCTGGTGCAATTAAAAAAAAAATTGTAAATATGAGAATGCATTAAATGTATAAAGGGCTGAAATAAATTTATTTCTACCTCAAATCGATTCCAAAGAGTCCTCTTATTATATGGCATCTCAGTCCAATTAGGGTAACCCCCTTTAAATCCTGTTCGAAGATGGTTGCTAGGGGTGGGAATGGGCCAGGCCTTGGTAGGCTTTAAGAAAAAAAGTTGGGCCTGTTATATATTTCTTAGGCCCGAGCCTGGCCCATGACCTGTTATAGGCTTTTTTTAAAGGCTCAAGCCTGGCCTTTTTAATAAATAGGTCTGGCCCGAAAGCCTTTTAAAGGCCTCTTAATCTTATTAGCGTGTTTTTTTTTTTAAATCTACAACAATATTATCATAAAATTATAAAAATTAACTCTTTAAATCTTCAAATAAGAAATGAAATAAAATGTTCCAAAAAAAATATTCAACTATTACAAAGAAAAATATAACTAGTGTTACTAAATTTTCTTACTTATTTATTTGAAAATCACATATTATATAAGTATATATTTATAATATATATATATATATAATATGTGTGTGTGAAGTTATATAGGTCGGCCTGTTGGGCTTAAAAGGCTTACGAAAAAGCTTGAGCCCGACCTATTTAGTTAAATAGGCTTTTAAAAAAGCTTGAGCCCGGCTTGTTTATTAAACGAGCCGAGCCGTAGGCCCCTGTCGGGTAGCCTGGCCCATTCCCACCCCTAATGGTTGCCAATGGTTTGTGATACCTTTTTATCGGGCCAACCTCCTTGAGGAGTGAGCGAGATGTGCCTCCTATCAACTCGATCGGCTGCGCCCTCCTCTCCTCTATTACAATCTTGGCCTTTCTTCCTCTTTAAAGTCGGATCAGCACTAACATTGGCTTGGTTGGGTGATGCTATTGAGTTCAAGTCCGTCTCTGAATTAGTAGTTGCAGATTGTGATTGTGCGATCGCTCTTGCCTTTCGGGTAGATATCATCCCAAAGGTTCGAATATATGTTTGGGCCCTTGTGCATCTAGGTGCATTAGTTGGTACGTGATCTGGCGTACTACATTGTTGTGACATTTTAGGCTTGTTGACAAGTGGTGGTCATTGTGAAGCCTGATTTGTCGAATGACCGAACAAAGAAAAAGTCTGAATACGGGATCAAACATCTCAGAAAATATATAAATTTTACAAATCATTATAATGAACACATCCTAATTAATAAAAATAATTAAGAACAAAGACAGTAAATGTGTTTGTCTAAATTAATTGTCATCTAAAGGATTGAACTTTATCAAAGTGAAGTTATATTCATTATCATCAGTGTAAAATGTGTGGAGTGAGATGAAGAAAGTTTAGATAAATCCATGTCCCCATAGACCATAATTGCTGTCAAATATCTCATTATTTTTTCTTGTAGTGATTCTACGGTGATGCAGAGGGCGATCCATGGGAAGCTGCTTTCATGGGCCATCTTCGTTTGATGGGTGTATATTATGGGACCAGGGGTATGCACAGAAACGGTGCCACAATGGGGCCAGGAGGGGAGGGTCCAGTGGCCCCCCACCAATTTCTTTTTCTATTATATATGTATATATGATAAATATTTTATAATAATTATATATATTATGGGGTAATAGTTATTCTCATCATATATATATATGAAAATAAAAGTATTATTTTCATTTTTAGATATACATATTAAGTATAGAAGAATAAAAACTAAATGCTTGCATAAAAAGTTTGGAAGGAAGAAATATTTTTTCTTGGGTGGGGCTATTAATAGCACATGCAATGTTATACACACCCAAATGTTAAACACAACCCAGTAAAATTTATAAATCAATTTTTATTAATAAACACACCCCAATTTTTTCCTATTTGCCCTTTTAACACTTAAAATAAAATACAAATTGAATAAAAATCAAAATAACATTACTCTGTATTAAAATTAATTAAATCTTAAAAATATATAAATTAAAAAAAATATCATCCGTCAAAAAAAGAATTATCAAAAAATATATTCAATGATATGAAAAATATTTTAAAAAATATAAAAAAAATATTTGAATAATAAAATTAATTAAAAAATCTAAAATATTATCAACTAAATTTTCAAAATAATTAAATTGTTTTTTTTAATTAAATCTGAAAAAAATTAAGTAAATAAAAAAAACTCTTCAAAAATTAATTAAAGCTACAAATTTTTTTAAAATATTAAAAAAAAATCAACTAAATTTTCAAAACTTATTTAATTAATTAATTTTTTAAGATTTAGGTATTTTTTAATTATATTAATTTGAATTTTTTTCTTTTTTAATTGTTTTTTAATTTAAATATTTTTTACAATTTTATTTATCTTTAATTGGTATTAAAAAAAATTATTTGATTGTTTTTATTTATTTATTTTCTAATATTTTTAAATTTTATTAAATCTTCTCATTTTATTTTTCAAAATATTTAATTGATTTATTATTTTAAATATTTAGTTGACTTTTTCAAAATATTTTTCAGATTTTTATTGCGGAGTATATTTTTTCAAATTTTTTAAAATTATTTTACTCTCTATTTAAAGGTTACTTAGTCATTTTATAGGTATCTATTTTTGTCTTTAAAATAATGGGGTATGTATAACATTTCATGGGGTGTTAATAGTCCTACCCTTTTTTTCTTTTCTTTTTTCATGTGTTTTTTACTTAAATTTGTTTGTTAATACTCCAAAAATAAATTGTTTTTTCAATAGAGTCAATAATATAGATTGATGGTATATTTGAGCTAGATTATTGTCTAAATTTTTGCTAAGAATCGCAAAAATGTCCTTAAAATTGAACAATATTATTGATTTTTTTTTTTATTTTAGTTTAGTGTTTTAAGTTTTTGTCCATTTATATTTAAAAGTATTTTTATTGTATGAATTATAGAATATTGGAATACATTAATGTATTAATTAAACGACATTTACAATCGCAAAGGAAAAGTTTTTTTAAATTTAATATTTTAGCAATTTTTAAATTTTTTTGCTTCATTTTGAGTTGAACTATCAAAACTTCAAAATAAAATGAAAGTCGGCTTGTTAAATTTAATTTAATGAAATATATTGATAATTTTATCATAAAATTTCGATGAGTATAATAAGTACTGAAAGTGTGTGGGGGGATGGTATCTAGTGTTTAAGTAAAAAACAGAACAATGTTACACTGAATGTTGTGACAATTAGTGTAGCATTAACTCTAACAAAATGTGAATAAGTAAACACAGTACACAGCGGAAGTCTAAAACACTAAAACACAATACGAACACAATGGAATAATTTTTAACATAGATTTTATTAATAACAAAACCTATGTTAAGCCTTATGGCGAAAATAACTTAGTTCCTAAGTTATATACAAAAATGTCGTGTGAAATGTCTCAACAATTACTTCAACATTCCACAAACAGAAACTACGATCGAGGCAGGTGCCTGAATCCGCAAATAGACTTAAGTGTAAGAACATTGTCTAAAGAACTAATCTGATTTATGATTCACTCTCACTCGATACAAGACTAGAACTAAGTACACTAGAAGGTGTGGTATCCCTCTGCGTACGTTAAATGATACAACTACTCACCATAACTCTGAACTAGGGTTGAACGCTCAAGAAGGTGTTACTCGAATAGTGCATACTTTGAAATGAAAGACTCCAGCGGTATTTATAGAGAAATAACCAAGTTCTAGATTCTTCCATTTGAGATCCTATTTTTTAGGATCTTAACTCCCATGATCTTTCTAGATCCTTCCACAATGTTCCAGGTCGTTCTAAGCTGCTTCCAGGACCTTCTAGCACTTCTAGCACGTTCTCCTAGGTTCTGGAATCTTCCAGGTTCCAGACTCTTGTAGAAGCTTCTAGATCCTGCCAGAAATGTGAAAGCATTTAGCTCAACATTTAATGTAACATTTCAGAAAAGACTTAGAAAAAATCAAGGAAGGTCAAATTAAGATGTTCTTGATAATGTTAAAAACATTTAAGAGTTAACAACATCTACAATCTCCCCCAATTTGACCTTTCAACTACAACACACCTGATGCACATATATTTCTATACATACTCAGTACTATGTATTTAGGTGAGGTTGACATCAAGTCTAAATACTAGTCAAGACAATACCTGTTGTAACCGTTGGATCAAATCAAAAGAAGATCAAGAATAATTTCACTAAGATCCGTGCCATAAGATCAAAGTAATCTTATTCAAAACCAAAACAAGTATAAACAGTACACTTGTTTACAAAACATATAACTTTACAAAAATCAAAAGTTAAATCAGAAGATCATATATGAATATGTACTAGATCAACCTAAGACTTATGTAAGACTCAAAATAAAGCAGAGTAATAACGAAGAAAAGAAAAACAAACAGAGCAAAGACTAAAAATAGAAACAAAGCAAAAAATGTGAAAAACAATATCTAACAAAGACTTAAACAATAAGCAGTAAGCAAATGAGAATTAAAGAGAAGTGTACTTCTGAATTATATTATCATCAAGGCAAACAATTTAAGCACTAAGCAGTAAGCACATGATAATTAAAGAGAGGTGTACTTCTATATTATCCTCAAAGCAAACAATTTAAGCAGATTGAATAATAAGGCAAGTTAGAAAGACAAAACAAACAACAACTAACAAAGACCTAAAATCAGCAAGCAGTAAGCAAATAAGAATAATTCTTTAAGGCAAACAATTTAAGCAAACTTGAAGCAGTAAGCAAATAAGAATAATTCTTAAGGCAAACAGTTTAAGCAAACTGAAAATAGAGCAAAGTTAGAAAAAACAAATTCAATAAACAACTAACTTATACAACATGCAGTAAGCAAATAATGATAAGTAAGAAAATAATTTAAGCATAAAAGCAGTAATCTATTATCATAAATGCCAACAAATTAAGCAAGTTGAATAAAAGACAACCTATCAACTAGGAAGAAAAAACAGAATCTGTAAATCAACTTAAACACAGAATAGATGAATAAGATCAAGAGAAGTATAAAAAGCACAAATACTTAAGAAACTAAACAAGTGACATATATTGTTGTATCAATAGCTGCAGCATCATGTTCCTGCACATAATCACTTATAATGTTCAGTCCTCCCCCTGTCTTCTATCAACCTGTTCAGTTGTTACCATAACCTGTTTAGATGTCATAAAAAACATTCATACGTTTATCAACATCAGCAAATTAATCCTCCTCCTCTTCAACAACAGTGATTGGTGTAGCAACAAATGAACTACATCATTCGATTCAACAGTCTCTTTATTAACAACATCAGGTACACAATCAGCTTCTGGTACATCTTCATGAAGCTCTTCACTTCGAACCCCAGAAGTTGATGGTGTTTCTCCCCCTGTGGTAGTAGAAAGCGTCTCTAACCACGGACTTTAAGGAACTGAAGGCCATCAATAGAGTCCTGTAAACGTTTCAGTTGAAGTAAAATAAAAGATCTAGAAACAGAAAAAGTTTGACCAATGTGACCACCAGTGTGCTTCACATTCGGTGTAGCATTTCTCTATTCAGTTCTTGCTGGAGCTGGTCGAGCTGGAATAAGAGCATCTCTGTGATCAGAACCATCTGAATTTTACAATAAATCAGATCAACATCACCAAGTAAGAGAGCAGGTGAGATAGTCATCAAGGGTACCTTGCCTCAAATAACCTCAGTTTCCTCAGGTTTTAAAAATTCATGCCTCTTGAGGTATGAACATATCAACAATGGTAAGGTAAATTCCCTTTATAATAAATATCACTATAAGCTGCATATGGTGAAAATAGTTAAATCCAGATTGAAATTCTTCAACACAACCATCATCTTATACAACAATGTAGCTTGATCCTTAGTCACCTTAGTGAAATTTGTAGAGGGTATCCAATTGTAGACAATTAATTTATGGAGTACAGAGTATAGAGATGTGAGATCTTTAGCAAACATAAAAAATTTCACCTAGATAATCTACCACCAGTTATAGAGGTAGCAACCAAGTTCAAATCAAGTTCATCTTCATCAATCACATGCTCTATCTCTAAGAGATCATTAATCAATTTCAGAGTAAGTGAAATTAATCTCCCCCTAAACTGTACATTCCCATATCATTTAGAGTTACGTCTACCCATACTCTTCCTAAGTCAAGCATACAATACATATACCCAATCAAACACAAAAGTATCACTCAAAGTTACAGTTTTCAATAATTTCCTTTCAAAAATTATATGAACCCTTTACTTCTCAAAATCAGCAATATTAATTCTATTTTCCTTTAACAACTTTCGTCAAGATAACTTAGTGATTTTAGCAACTACCCTATCAATCTAAGAATTATTATCAGGATCAGAATTACCTCCTTTAGAATTTGTTTCCTCAGCTGATTTAGAGTCCTTACTACTGCTCTTCTCAGAATCATCACTTCTACTCTCATCAGGGTCTGGTGTTGCGGCACTTGCTTCAGCATTTAATGCAGCATTCTTCCTCAGAAACTTCTTAATCTCACGCACAGTGGGATTATCCTCTGGATCAGATTCAATTCTTTTGGGCAAGTCTCGTTCAGCAGCAACCATCTTTCCCTTTGGATCATACTTCCTTTTGACTCATTTCTCAGTAACCACATTTTCTTCCTCCGATTAAGAAAACACCTTGAATCGGTTCATCATCAACACTACTTTCTTTCTTTTGTCTCTTCAGTGAGTTATAGTAATAACTCTTGTGAACAAAAAGTTGGATCTCCTTCGTTGAACATGGGCTAATCTTTTCTCTTTTCTTTCTTAACGATCATCCTAAATGCAATCTATTCAGATTCATCAGTATTAAAAAGAGAAAATTTAGTTTCACCTGAGTTAGCATTCGCATCGGCCTCCTTCATTTGAGCGTCCTCAGAATCGGATGTCTCAGCATTTGCAGACTCGTTCTGCTCAGCAACAGGAAAATCATCAATTTCCTTTTCACTCTCACCTAGAGAGGAAGCTATCGAGGCAATTGCCTCTGTTTCAGTATTAGGACTTGGAAATTGGGGCTTTTATGAGGTGAACGAACCAAGTGTAGTGGTGAGTTTTTTTTTAGTTTTCAGTAATGAGAAATGTCAATGGTCATATTTCCAATTAGTAGAAATATATTCTCAGAATTCACATTCGATTGAGACATATTCTCAACAGCTTGGTTCAGCTCGTTAAGGGTCGAATCGAGTGGAATGTGAACAGTTGTAGGAATGGGTGTAACTGGAGTTGTTTGGGTAAGTGTTTCAGCTTTTCTTGTAGCAGTTGGGGAATTTTGGTGTGAAACGGCCATGAAAGCGAAATTATTAAGATTTGAGAGAGATGGAGATGACGGTTTCGTGGGAGTTTGAGTATGGTGAGATGGTTTCTTTGTTTCCTGTCATTTAAGCACCAAAAAATCGAAAAGATAATCACAAAATTCGAGACAAACAAGGCTTTAGCAAATCTTAAAAAACAATACTCAAATCACTCGAAAAAATGCAATGCTTAGTATATCATGTTATGAGAAGAATACAGGAGAGAATGCATAGTTGGAAGTAATACGTATAAAAATTCAAAACTAACTAAGGAAGTTTCTAGAAGAAAATCGATAATATTCCATAAACTTAGCCACAAAAATAGATCATGGTCGATTAGTGGGTAAAATCATAATTAAATAATTAATTAAATTAAGAACATTCTAAAATATTTAGTATTTAAATGTGTATAATCTGAAATAAAACAAGGATGTAGGTTAGTATAATCAGGAATAAATAAAATAAATTTCCACAAATAATCAAATAATTACTACTTATAAAAATATAATCGAATCATCTAATGTTATGCTCAAAACTGTTACATACACCTCAACACAGTTTTTACATGAATTTACTTCATTTGTGTTGCACCATATTTTTTCTTTTTGTGTTATAGCATCTAATTTGTATTGATCCATTGTTCCTGTAGAGTACATCGTAGTAGCGAACTCCGTGCCCCATACTTACTTAATGGATTACAAACCTCTTAATGTTTTTACCAAATATCACCTTTTGAAAAGAAGGCATCGTAGTAGCGAACTCCGTGCCCCATAGTTACTCAGTGATTTGGTACATCTTTTAGTATGCTAATAACATTCTATGTTTTTATGCATTTGAGAGGTGTAAGACATGTTTATTTTTGCACAACAAATTTTAGATTCAAGAATATTTTACAAAGGAATTATTCAACGAAAATAGGAAATAAATTAAATCTATAACAACTATACAACCTTACGATGTCGTCCCAAATGCTACGACATTTATGACACCATCCATCCAAAATTATTCAGATACTACACATACCAAGAGATTTTCTCAAAGATGAGAATGTCTCAAGGTCAAGACCTTAGTAAATATATCAACAATATGATTTTCAAAAGGTACGTATTCCAACTTCACCATGTTCTTCTCCACTAAATCTCTCATAAAATAATGCATAATGCAAATGTGTTTAGTGAGTGAGTGTTGTACTGAATTTTTAGAAATGTTTATGCACTCATATTATCACAGAAAATTGTAAGGATATCAATTTCAATTTCATAGGCATGAAACATCTTGCTTAACCACAAAATTGTTTCCTATGTAGAAACATCCTCTACTCTTACTCTTTTTGTCATCTATATCTCCAGCTCAATCCGCATCACTATATCCAATCAAAGTGTTGTTCATGTCCTTAGTGTACCATATCCCAAGTTCACTTGTACCTGCATCATACTTGATAATTCTTTTCATTGCATTCAGGTGAGATTCCTTTGGATTAGTTTGGTACCTAACACAAACAAAACACTGTACATAATATCTGGTCTACTAGAGGTTAGATAAAGTAAACTTCTTATCATGGATCTATACAATGTTGGATCAAAATCCTTTCCAGCACTGTCTTTGCAAAGTATCAAAGTAGATCTCATAGAAGTTTTCATTACTTTTTAACTTTCAAAATCAAACCTTTTAACCAAGTTCTTAGCATACTTACCTTGAGAGAAGAATATACCATCCTTACATTGCTTTGATTTGAAGACCTAGAAGATATAATTCAAGTCTCCAACCATACTCATCTCAAATGTTGCAGTCATTGCTTTAACAAATTGGTTAACATTTTATCACAAGTTAAACCAAACACAATGTCATCAACAAATATTTGAGCAATAAGTAAATCTTCTCCAGTGTGCTTAATGAACAAAGTTATATCAGTTTCTCCTCTAACAAAACAATCAGGGTATTGTGGATCTTTAAATCCTTTTAAGTTGTTCAACATATGCTTCTTCATTCAAAATGTCATTTAGAAATGCAGTTTATACACCCATTTGATGAAGTTTAATTTCAATAAAACATGCAATTGCTAGCAATAATCTAATAGATTCTATCCTAGCAACAAGTGCAAAAGTTTCATCAAAATCAATAACCTCAACTTGGGTGTAACCTTGTGCAACTAATCTAGTCTCAATCCTAAAAAAAATGTTATCAAACTCATTAGTTTATTCTTATAAATCAACTTTGTTCCAATGACATTAGTATGACTAGGTCTTGGAACAAGTGTCCAAACTTCAAATCTTTCAAACTGACCAAGTTCTTCATGAATAACATTAATTCAATTTTCATTAGTTAATGCCTCATTAACATTTTTAGGTTCAATTTCAGAATAGTAACACTCCGCATTAACAACATTCTAAATAGAAGATATGCATATTGTTCTTACCACATCTACCTTATTTGATCGTACTCTTCCTCTTATTTGCACTCCAACTGTAGCATCACCTATGATCTGGTTATAAGGATGAATTTTACCTATTCTTGAAGAAGGATTCATTTTGGGAACGTACTGATCATTCTGTGAAATTACAACTGACTGTTCTGTAGATGTTGCTCCAGATGTGTTAACATTTGGTGCAGCATTATCAGACTTCAGTGTATTCTCAGAATTGTCAGTTACTTGTGATACATCTTCTTCATCTTTATCATCTGTAAGACCTTTATCATCATCAAACACAACATTAACAGATTCTTGAACAGTGTTAGTCCTAAGGTTATAAACTCTATAAGCTTTACTATTTCTAGAATAGCCTAAAAAGAAGCCTTACACTTTTAGAATCAAACTTGTGAAGTTGATCCCTATCATTCAAAATATAACACACACAACCAAATACATGAAAATACTTCACACTTGGTTATATAACATTCAGAATCTCATAAGGTGTTTGAATAGAACCAGATCGAATATAAACTCAATTAATAATATGGCATGATGTATTCAATGCTACAACCCAAAATCTCTTAGCAAGACTTTTAGAAGTGAGCATGACTCTTGCCATTTCTTAAAAAGTTTTATTCTTTCTTTCAGCAAAGACATTCTGTTGTGGAGTTTTAGGAGATGAATATTCTTGCAAAATACCATTTTTATCACAAAAATCATTAAACATGCTGTTTTCAAATTCCCTACCATGCATGATCAATTCTAATACGGCTAACTTTCAAGTTAAACACAGTTTTGAAATTCTCTATAAATACCGCAGGAGCCTCTCATTTCAAAGTATGCACTACTCGAGTAACACCTTCTTGAGCGTGTGAAATGTCGAGTAGTGCATACTTTGAAATGAGAGGCTCCTACGGTATTTATAGAGAATTTGAAAATTGTGTTTAACTTGAAAGTTAGCCGTATTAGAATTGATCATGCATGGTAGGGAATTTGAAAACAACATGTTTAATGATTTTTGTGATAAAAATGGTATTTTGCAAGAATATTCATCTCCTAAAACTCCACAACAGAATGTCTTTGCTGAAAGAAAGAATAAAACTTTTTAAGAAATGGCAAGAGTCATGCTCACTTCTAAAAGTCTTGCTAAGAGATTTTGGGTTGTAGCATTGAATACATCATGTCATATTATTAATTGAGTTTATATTCGATCTGGTTCTATTCAAACACCTTATGAGATTCTGAATGTTAGATAACCAAGTGTGAAGTATTTTCATGTATTTGGTTGTGTGTGTTATATTTTGAATGATAGGGATCAACTTCACAAGTTTGATTCTAAAAGTGTAAGGTTTCTTTTTAGGCTATTCTAGAAATAGTAAAGCTTATAGAGTTTATAACCTTAGGACTAACACTGTTCAAGAATCTGTTAATGTTGTGTTTGATGATGATAAAGGTCTTACAGAGGACAAAGATGAAGAAGATGTATCACAAGTCACTGACAATTCTGAGAATACACTGAAGTCTGAAAATGCTGCACCAAATGTTAACACATCTGGAGCAACATCTATAGAACAGTCACTTGTAAGTTCATAGAATGATCAGTATGTTCCCAAACCGAATCATTCTTCAAGAATAGGGAAAAGTCATCCTTCTGACCAGATCATAGGCGATGCTACAGTTGGAGTGCAAACAAGAGGAAGAGTAAGATCAAATAAGGTAGATGTGGTAAGAACAATATGCATATCTTCTATTTGGAATGTTGTTAATGCGGAGTGTTACTATTCTGAAATTGAACCTAAAAATGTTAATGAGGCATTAACTGATGAAAATTGGATTAATGTTATTCATGAAGAACTTGGTCAGTTTGAAAGATTTGAAGTATGGACACTTGTTCCAACACCTAGTCATACTAATGTCATTGGAACAAAGTTGATTTATAAAAATAAACTGATGAGTTTGATAACATTTTTTTAGGATTGAGACTAGATTAGTTGCACAAGGTTACACCCAAGTTGAGGTTATTGATTTTGATGAAACTTTTGCACTTGTTGCTAGGATGGAATCTATTAGATTATTGCTAGCAATTGCATGTTTTATTGACATTAAACTTCATCAAATTAATGTATAAACTGCATTTCTAAATGGCATTTTGAATGAAGAAGCATATGTTGAACAACTTAAAAGGATTTAAAGATCCACAATACCCTCATTGTTTTGTTAGAGGAGAAACTGATATAACTTTGTTCATTAAGCACACTAGAGAAGATTTACTTATTGCTCAAATATATGTTGATGACATTGTGTTTGGTTTAACTTGTGATAAAATGTTAACCAATTTGTTAAAGCAATGACTGCAACATTTGAGATGAGTATGGTTAGAGACTTGAATTATATCTTCTAGGTCTTCAAATCAAAGCAATGTAAGGATGGTATATTCTTCTCTCAAGGTAAGTATGCTAAGAACTTGGTTAAAAGGTTTGATTTTGAAAGTTAAAAAGTAATGAAAACTTCTATGAGATCTACTTTGATACTTTGCAAAGACAGTGCTGGAAAGGATTTTGATCCAACATTGTATAGATCCATGATAAGAAGTTTACTTTATCTAACCTCTAGTAGACCAGATATTATGTACAGTGTTTTGTTTGTGTTAGGTACCAAACTAATCCAAAGGAATCTCACCTGAATGCAATGAAAAGAATTATCAAGTATGATGCAGGTACAAGTGAACTTGGGATATGGTACACTAAGGACATGAACAACACTTTGATTGGATATAGTGATGCGGATTGAGCTGGAGATATAGATGACAAAAAGAGTAAGAGTAGAGGATGTTTCTACATAGGAAACAATTTTGTGGTTAAGCAAGATGTTTCATGCCTATGAAATTGAAATTGATATCCTTACAATTTTCTGTGATAATATGAGTGCATAAACATTTCTAAAAATTCAGTACAACACTCACTCACAAAACACATTTGCATTAGGCATTATTTTATGAGAGATTTAGTGGAGAAGAACATGGTGAAGTTGGAATACGTACCTTTTGAAAATCATATTGTTGATATATTTACTAAGGTCTTGACCTTGAGACATTCTCATCTTTGAGAAAATCTCTTGGTATGTGTAGTATCTGAATAATTCTGGATGGATGATGTCATAAATGTCGTAGCATTTGGGACAACACCATAAGGTTGTATAGTTGTTATAGATTTATTTCTTATTTTCGTTAAATAATTCCTTTGTAAAATATTCTTGAATCTGAAATTTGTTTGTGCAAAAATAGACATTTACTACACCTCTCAAAAGCTTGAAAAATTGAGAATGTTATAGCATACTAAAAGATATACAAAATTCACTGAGTAACTATGGAGCACGGAGTTCGCTGCTACGATGCCTTCTTTTCAAAAGGTGAATTTTTGTAAAACATCAAGAGGTTCGTAATCCATTAAGTAATTATGGGGCACGGAGTTCGCTACTACGATGTACTCTACAGGAACAATGGATCAATACGAATTAGATGTTATAGCACAAAAAGAAGAAAATGAAATGAAAAGAAAAAATGCTGAAAAAATTGGCAACATTGGATAGGTAAAACCTGTAAAAAAACCAATGTTGAGGTGTATGTCAAATCCTTGAGCACAACATTACATGATTCGATTATATTTTTATTAGTTGTAATTATTCAATTAATTGTGGAAATTTATTTTATTTATTCCTGATTATACTAACCCAAATCCTTGTTTTATTTCAGATTATACACATTTAAATACTAAATATTCTAGAATGTTCTTAATTTAATTAATTATTTAATTATGATTTTACCCACTACTTAACCATGATCTATTTTTGTGGCTAAGTTTATGGAGTATTATCGAATTTTCTTCTAGAAACTTCCTTAGTTAGTTTTGAATTTTTATACGTATTACTTCCAACTATGCATTCTCTCCTATATTCTTCTCATAACATGATATACTAAGCATTGCATTTTTTCGAGTGATTTGAGTATTGTTTTTTAAGATTTGCTAAAGCCTTGTTTGTCTCGAATTTTGTGATTATCTTTTCGATTTTTTGGTGCTTAAATGACAGGAAACAAAGAAACTACCTCACCATACTCAAACTCCCACGAAACCGTCATCTACATCTCTCTCCAATCTTAATAGTTTCGCTTTCATGGCCGTTTCACACCAAAATTCACCAACTGCTACAAGAAAAGCTGAAACACTTACCCAAACAACTCCAGTTACACCCATTCCTACAACTGTTCACATTCCACTCGATTCGACCCTTAACGAGCTGAACCAAGCTGTTGAGAATATGTCTCAATCGAATGTGAATTCTGAGAATCTATTTCTACTGATTGGAAATATGACCATTGACATTTCTCATTACTGAAAACCAAAAAACTCACCACTACACTTGGTTCGTTCACCTCATAAAAGCCCCAATTTCCAAGTCCTAATACTGAAACAGAGGCAATTGCCTCGATAGCTTCCTCTCTAGGTGAGAGTGAAAAGGAAATTGATGATTTTCCTGTTGCTGAGCAAAACGAGTCTGTAAATGCTGAGACATCCGATTCTGAGGACGCTCAAATGAAGGAGGCCGATGCGAATGCTAACTCAGGTGAAACTAACTTTTCTCTTTTTAATACTGATGTATTTGAATAGATTGCATTTAGGAAGATCATTAAGAAAGAAAAGAGAAAAGATTAGCACATGTTCAACGAAGAAGATCCGGCTTTGTGTTCACAAGAGTTATTACTCTAACTCACTGAGGAGACAGAAGAAAGAAAGTAGTGTTGATTATGAACCGATTCAAGGTGTTTTCTTAATCAGAGGAAGAAAATGTGGTTACTGAGAAATGAGTCAAAAGAAAGTATGATCCAAAGGGAAAGATGGTTGCTGTTGAACGAGACTTGCCCAAAAGAATTGAATCTGATCCAGAGGATAATCCCACTGTGTATGAGATTAAAAAGGCTCTGAGGAAGAATGCTGCATCAAATGCTGAAGCAAGTGCCGCAACACCAGACCCTGATGACAATAAAAGTGATGATTCTGAGAAGAGTAGTAGTAAGAACTCTGAATCAGCTGAGGAAACAAATTCTGAAGGAGGTAATTCTGATCCTAATAATAATTTTGAGACTGATAGGATAGTTACTAAAATAACTAAACTATCTAGACGAAAATTTTTAATAGAAAAGAGAATTAACATTGCTGATTTTGAGAAGTAAAGGGTTGATACAATTTTTTATTGAAAGAAGATTGGTGAAATCTGTAACTTTGAATGATACTTTTGTGTTTGATTGGGTATATGTATTGTATGCTTGACTTAGGAAGAGTATGGGTAGACGTAACTCTAAATGATATGGGAATGTACAGTTTAGGGGGAGATTAGTTTCACTTACTCTGAAATTGATTAATGATCTCTTAGAGATAGAGCATGTGATTGATGAAGATGAACTTGATTTGAACTTGGTTGCTACCTCTATAACTGGTGGTAGATTAACTACGTGAAATTTTTTATGTTTGCTAAAGATCTCACATCTCTATACTTTGTACTCCATAAATTAATTGCCTACAATTGGATACCCGCTACAAATTCCACTAAGGTGACTAAGGATCAAGCTACATTGTTGTATAAGATGATTTTTGTGTTGAAGAATTTCAATTTGGATTTAACTATTTTCACCATATGCAACTTATAGTGATATTTATTATAAAGGGAATTTTCCTTACCATTGTTGATATGTTCATACCTCAAGAGGCATGAATTTTTAAACCTAAGGAAACTGAGGTTATTTGAGGCAAGGTACCCTTAATGACTATCTCACCTGATCTGTTCCTTGGTAAAATGATTGTTGATTTGCCTTGCAAAATTCAAATGGTTTTGATCACAGAGATGCTCTTATTCCAGCTCGACCAGCTCCAGCAAGAACTGAACAGAGAAATGCTACACCGAATGTGAAGCACACTGTTCTTTAAAGTCCGTGGTTAGAGACGCTTTCTACTACCACAGGGGGAGAAACACCATCAACTTCTGGGGTTCGAAGTGAAGAGCTCCATGGAGATGTACCAGAAGCTGATTGTGTACCTGATGCTATTCATGAAGAGACTGTTGAACCAGATGTTGTACAATGTGCACTGTTGTTGAAGAGGAGGAGGATTAATTTGCTAATGCTGATGAACGTATGGATGTTCTTTATGACATCTAAACAGGTTATGGTAACATCTGAACAGGTTGATACAAGACAGGGGGAGGACTGAACATTATAAGTGATTATGTGCAGGAACATGATGCTGCAGCTATTGATACAGCAATATATGTCACTTGTTTAGTTTCTTAAGTATTTGTGCTTTTTATACTTCCCTTGATCTTATTCTTCTATTCTGTGTTTAAGTTGATTTATAGATTCTGTTTTTCCTTCCTAGTTGATAGGTTGTCTTTTATTCAACTTGCTTAATTTGTTTGCATTTATGATAATAGATTACTGCTTTTATGCTTAAATTGTTTTCTTACTTATCATTATTTGCTTACTGCATGTTGTATAAGTTAGTTGTTTATTGTATTTGTTTTTTCCTAACTTTGCTCTATTTTCAGTTTGCTTAAACTGTTTGCCTTAAGAATTATTCATATTTGATTACTGCATCAAGTTTGCTTAAATTGTTTGCCTTAAAGAATTATTCTTATTTGCTTACTGCTTGCTGATTTTAGGTCTTTGTTAGTTGTTGTGTGTTTTGTCTTTCTAACTCGCCTTATTATTCAATTTGCTTAAATTGTTTGCTTTGAGGATATTATAGAAGTACACCTCTCTTTAATTATCATGTGCTTACTGCTTAGTTCTTAAATTGTTTACCTTGATGATAATGTAATTCATAAGTACACTTCTCTTTAATTCTCATTTGCTTACTGCTTATTGTTTAAGTCTTTGTTAGATATTGTTTTTCACATTTTTTGCTCTGTGTTTATTTTTAGTCTTTGCTCTGTTTGTTTTTATTTTCTTCATGTTTTTGCTCTGATTATTTTGTTTAGTTTTTTTGTTTTTGAGTCTTACATAAGTCTTAGAACTAATCTGGTATATACCCTTATATGCTCTGATTTAATCTTTGATTTTTTGTAAAAGTTATATGTTTTGTAAACAAGTGTACTGTTTATACTTGTTTTGGTTTTGAATAAGATTACTTTGATCTTATGGCACGAATCTTAGTAAAATTATTCTTGATCTCTTTTTGATTTGATCCAACGGTTACAACAGGTATTGTCTTGACTAGTATTTAGACTTGATGTTCAACTCACCTAAATACATAATACTGAGTATGTATAGAAATATATGTGCATCAGGTGTGTTGTAGTCGAAAGGTCAAATTGGGGGAGATTGTAGATGTTGTTAACTCTTAAATGCTTTAACATTATCAACAACATCTTAATTTGACCTTCCTTGATTTATTCTAAGTCTTTTCTGAAATGTTACATTAAATGTTGTACTAAATGCTCTCACATTCAGGCACGATTCCAGAAGGTTCTACAAGAGTCTGAACATGGAAGAGTCCAGAATGTTGCAGAACGTGATAGAAGAGTTTAGAGCATTGTAGAACGACCTGGAAGATGGCAGAAGGATCTAGAAAGATCATGGAGGTTGAGGTCCTAAAAAATAGGATCTCGTAATGGAAGGATCTAGAAGCTGTGTATTTCTCTATAAATACCGCAGGAGCCTCTCATTTCAAAGTATGCACTACTCGAGTAACACCTTCTTGAGCGTTCAACCCTAGTTAGGAGTTATGGTCAGTAGTTGTATCATTTAACGTACGACGAGGGATACCACACCTTCCAGTGTACTTAGTTCTAGTCTTGTATCGAGTGAGAGTGAATCATAGATCAGATTAGTTCTTTAGACAGTGTTCTTACACTTAAGTCTATTTACAGATTCAGGCACCTGCCTCGATCGTAGTTTCTGTTTGTGGAATGTTGAAGTAATTGCTGAGACATTTCACACGACATTTTTGTGTATAACTTAGGAACTAAGTTATTGTTTCGCCGTAAGGCTTAGCATAGGTTTTGTTATTAATAAAATCTATGTTAAAAATTATTCCATTGTGTTCTTATTGTGTTTTAGTGTTTTAGACTTCCGCTGTGTACTGTGTTTACTTTTTCACATTCTGTTAGAGTTAATGATACACTAATTGTCACAACATTCAGTGTAACATTGTTCTGTTTTTTACTTAAACACTAGATACCATCCCCCCACACACTTTCATGTAGAACAATGTGACAGCATTTTATGCAACACACTTACCTGCTTACCTTTCTGGCATGGTCCACATACAGTAGTACTCTGAAACTTCTGTTTTGGTAATCATTTTCACTGCATCGACTTTGATTAGACTCTTCACTGATCTATAATGTGCATGTCCCACTTTTTGATGCAATAAGACATTTTCATCATTCTTTGACAAATTACACACATTTGTTCCAATGAGATAACAAGTATCTACTGCCCTAGACAATTTTCATCTTTATTAAGAACATACACATGATTCTTTGTCAAATTTTACATGCAAATTATCATCACAAAGTTGACTAATACTAATCAAATGAGCAAGCAAGCCATCAACATGCAAAACGTATTTAAGCTTAGGAAAACTTTCAACATTCAAAGTTCATTTACCTATAATTTGTCCTTTAGAACAACCATCATATGTAACATTACCATCATTCAAGGTCACATAATCAGATAAGTAGTCAATTTGTACTGTCATATCTCTAGAACAACCACTATCAAAATACCATTGACCAAGTAAACATGCATTCAAGGAAGTGTGAACAGCATTACAAGTAACATCAGATTTTCATGCAGATTTCAGAAAATGTTTCATAGGATGTGACATCATTTTAGTTAACATTTTCTCATATCTCAGATCATAAAACATTTGCATGCAGTACGGACAAATATGATCAATTATCGAAAAATAATGACATACAAATTTCTTTTCAATGTTTTTGACTTTGTGAGAATCTGTTTGTGCAAATGTTACAACATATGTTTTAACATTTGCCTTCACAAACTTCACAGCATTTTCAAAATTCTTAGAAAATAGAAGCAGTTTCACTATCATAACGTATACCACAATTATCAGATTTACCAATAGCTATAACATAGATCAGAAGCACTCATAGAAAATTATATGAAACTTAAAGTAGAGGTAATCAATTTCTCCTTCAGTTTACAAACTTCAAAAATCTCTTCTGGAATGTATGACTTCTAGCTTGGTAATTGTTCCTTTCATATTCTCATTCTCTTTGTTCAAAGAATTAAGAGTGAGTTTATGAGAGTTACAATCATCCAACAACTTTTGGTACTTATGATCATCAATCCTTATGCCTGCATCATCAACAAATCCATTAAAACAATTCAAATTTGGGTGACTCTGTTTTGATGTTACCATAAATGTTATGACATTAGGTGCAGCATCAGAATCTGTATGATCCAGATTATCATCTAAAGAATCATCATAATCAATCTTGGTATGAAAAGTAAATTCAACATCTTTTGATTCATCAAATTCATCATCTGATTCATCATTTAAGATAGTACTAAAATTCAGTTTTTGCATAAGTCTAGTATTGGCACATTAATTTTCATAAAGACCATATTCAGAACATGCATTGAACTGATTTTCTACAATAAAGATCATACCTTGGTTTACCTTCACCTTTTTTATAACCTTGGTTGAAATTGACTTTTCCTTCTTTCTGGTAGGGTGTTGATGTGTTGATTTGGATCTTTGGTACATCATAACCTGTAAGTACAGTCCTTCAAGCACGTTCAAGAATCGACTTGATATACATGCACAACTTAGGCTTAAAATATGGATAATATGTTCGGGTGCCTAAGTGTAGTGGATATGTGATGTGTTTCCATTGCTAACATAAACTAAAACACACTTTAAGCAAGGATTTAACCTAGTGTCGTCAGGTATCAGCTCTGATACCAACTGAAAGTGTGGGGGGGGATGGTATATAGTGTTTAAGTAAAAAACAGAACAATGTTACACTGAATGTTGTGACAATTAGTGTAGCATTAACTCTAACAGAATGTGAATAAGTAAACACAGTACACAGCGGAAGTCTAAAACACTAAAACACAATACGAACACAATGGAATAATTTTTAACATAGATTTTATTAATAACAAAACCTATGCTAAGCCTTATGGCGAAAATAACTTAGTTCCTAAGTTATATACAAAAATGTCGTGTGAAATGTCTCATCAATTACTTCAACATTCCACAAACAGAAACTACGATCGAGGCAGGTGCCTGAATCCGCAAATAGACTTAAGTGTAAGAACACTGTCTAAAGAACTAATCTGATCTATGATTCACTCTCACTCGATACAAGACTAGAACTAAGTACACTAGAAGGTGTGGTATCCCTCGGCGTACGTTAAATGATACAACTACTGACCATAACTCCGAACTAGGGTTGAACGCTCAAGAAGGTGTTACTCTAATAGTGCATACTTTGAAATGAAAGACTCCAGCGGTATTTATAGAGAAATAGCCAAGTTATAGATCCTTCCATTTGAGATCCTATTTTTTAGGATCTTAACTCCCATGATCTTTCTAGATCCTTCCACAATGTTCCAGGTCGTTCTAAGCTGCTTCCAGGACCTTCTAGCACTTCTAGCACGTTCTCCTAGGTTCCAGACTCTTGTAGAAGCTTCTAGATCCTGCCAGAAATGTGAAAGCATTTAGCTCAACATTTAATGTAACATTTCAGAAAAGACTTAGAAAAAATCAAGGAAGGTCAAATTAAGATGTTGTTGATAATGTTAAAGCATTTAAGAGTTAACAACATCTACAAGTACATACTATTATTTTATCTTTAAAGTAATGTTAATCGGGCTCTCCTATCGAGATTTCCGGACTCCGTCACTGGGTATGCATGCTTTGCCGTCACTGGGTATGCATGCTTTGCCAAGAGGTGTGTTTTCTTCACACCTACACTTGGTAAAATATTGGATTTGTTTCAAGTGCGGCTTATTTTGGATGATGGTTTTCTGAATTGGTTTTGCAAGCAATGCGCATCAAGTTCAGTCCATAGATCACAGCTTTGTGGAGGCTAACTCTTATCACTTTACTTTGACAACTTTGGCACTCACATAATGCAGCAGTGTTTGATGGAGCACAGGCTACGCCAGAATCCATTCGCACCTTTGTTTGGGCTTTAGTTGGTGAAGCTAGATTCTGATGTCTCTCTATCTTTTTCTTTAAGGTAGTGTTTGGATGGAGGGATTTGATTTGAGAAGGTATTTCAAATGAAAGTATTTAAAAATAGATGGATTTCAAATGACATGGTTTTAGTGAGGATTTAAAATCCTCTCAACACTACAAAAAACGCGCGGTTTACCGACGGATCTACCGACGGAATTGTGGTCGGTAGGCGTGGTTTCCGACGGAACTACCGATGGAATAATTCAGTCGGTTCTAGGCTCGTCGGCCCGGTTTACCGACGGAATTTTTTTTTCCGTCGGTAGTACCGACGGATTCCCGACGGAATAAATCAGTCGAGTCTGCCGACGGATCTCATTCCGTCGGTAGGTCGAATGACCCGTTTTGAAACCGGGTCTGATTTCTGTCGGCAATTCCGTCGGACGTCCGTCGGTAGTACCGACGGACTTGCCGACGGAAATTTATTTTAGAATTTTTTTTTTTTCAAAAATATATCCGTCGGCTTCTGTCGGGAATTCCGTCGGTACTTTCCGACGGATCTGCCGACGGAACTCGATTTTATATTTTTTAAATCGGAATTATATTCCGTCGATGCCCGTCGGTGGTTCCGTCGGTAGTAAGGTAACCCAAATAAAAATTACTGGGGCGGATCGGACCCGACCCCGACCCCGACCCGACCCCGACCCGCTACCTGTTATTAAGGCCACCATTTATTCTGGCCTTGCTAGGAATCGAACCCGGGTGTGTGGGCGCCTAGAGAGGGGCGCCTACCACTCGGACAAGTGTGTTACTTGTTCGTAATTGTAATATTAATTGTATATGTACTCATTTTCGGCCCATTTTTTTTTTTTAAATTCATAAAATTAATTTCTTTCATATATATCAAATAATTAAATTTGAAATCTATAATTTATATTTTTATAATTTATATATTTTAAAATACTAAAATATTCATATTTTAACTAAAATACTAATATTTTTTAGTAAAAAATTCATTTTTTTGCTAATTATTTTTTAAAAAATTTCAAAAAATTAATGTCATTCACATAAATTAAATAATTAAATTTGTAATCTATAATTTATATATTTTTAAATACTAAAATATTCATTTTTTTTACTAAAATATTCATTTTTTTGCTAATTATATTTTAAAAAATTTCAAAAAATTAATTTTTTTCACAATTTTTAGTTGTAACTTAATGATAAATATTTTTAAATTGTACATCTAATAAAATAATTAGCTTACATTATATAATTTATTATTCATCTTCTTCTTCTTCTTCATCTTCTTCATCTACATTTTGATTATTTGTCTCATCTTCCTCCTCTTCATCATCATCCTCCTCCTCCTCCTCCTCCTCATCCTCTTCCTCTTCATTTTCATCATCTTCCTCATTTTCATTATCGTTTTCAATTTCGATCAATTGTGAATTTCCACCCGTCAAGTCTACGTGGATATTCAAATCTCCCGAAAAGACTTCAGTTCTAGCCTCTATTTGTTCCGTTTGAAACGGAGAATCATCTTCATCACTCCTGTCCTTTGTAGGGACTTCTACCATTGATCTTGCCTTTACGTTGCAAACAGCGTGCCATTCAATTTTACTACGTGATCGTACTGGATACTTGCAGTAGTATACTTGAGATACTTGATGGGCAAATACAAATGGATCATTCCCGATATAGCTCCTTTTCGGATTAACATCGACGAGTTTGTACTCCGGATAAATCCTTGTTCCTGAAGGGCCTGAATCAAACCAATGACACTTGAACAACACTACAGTCTTTGTTGGATATCCCGGATATTCTACTTCAACGACTTCGTGCAACACCCCATAGTAGTCACTTGCATCTGCATTGTAGTTTGCACTGCTAACGCAAACACCACTGTTGGTAGTCGCTTTTCTCGATGCATACTCAGATGTATGAAATCTGTAGCCCTTCACAATATAGCCGTTGTAAGTCTTTACACGACGTAGTGGTCCTTTGCTGAGATCCTTTAAGAATCGATTCCCAAAATCGTTTGACCGTCCCTATACAGTTCAAATAATTAACATTAATTATGAATCATATTTATTTACGTAAAATTTAAGGAAATGGTACTCACACAACGTTGGAACCATCGGGCAAAATCACGTTGAAGACGAGCATCTATATCTGTATCTGAGATGTTTTGTTCTGTTCGTCTTAGTTCTTGAGTATACATCCTAATTCACAACATCCAATCACAATTAATATTAAATTACATAAATGAAGTAATGATAAAAATATGAAATACTTACTCAATGTAAGGCTGAACTTTATCACAATTCAATAACACATACGTTTGTGCTATTTCTGCCTCTCTGTTCGACTCCCACTCTCGTTCAGTGAATTTTCCTATTGGTCGTCCCTGAGACTTGAATATAGACAGCATTCCATCAACCTCTTCACCGATATTGTCTGTATCTCTACCACCGTAGTTACGTGGTTCACTTCTCAACCGAGTGTTGACATGGTCTTCAAAATAATAAGAACAAAACATGCCAACCTCTTCATTCAAATATGCATTAACAATCGATGCTTCCACATTTGCCTTTTGTTTAGCATTGCGTTTCAAGTTGTGGAGATATCTGATTTATAATAAAAAACATATATTTTAATTCAGTGAACATGCATGCATGTAGTATATATAAAAAATGAAAAATGTAAGAGTTTACCTTTCAAATGGGTACATCCACCTGTACTGCACTGGACCACAAATTCTGGCTTCATACGCTAAATGAACGGGTAAGTGTTCCATGGAGTTGAAGAAGCTAGGTGGAAAAATTTGTTCCAACTTACACAAAATCACTGGAATGTCTTGCTCCAAACGAATCATATCATCGATCTTGATCGTTGAAGATGTTAAATCTCTAAAAAAAAATACTTAATTCAGTGATAGCCCTCCACACATTGAGAGGAACAACGTCTCGGAACGCAATCGGTATCAAGCGCTGCATAAAAACATGACAATCATGACTCTTCATCCCTGAAACCTTACCCCTGTTTATGTCTGCGCATCGACTCAAGTTTGACACGTAGTTGTCTGGAAAATTCAACTCGTGAATCCAACGACACAGTTGTTGTTTCTGTGGCTTATCCAGTGTGTAGCAAGCCTTCGGATATCTACCTGTACTGGGATCCATTTTCAACTCTTCGCGACGACAATAAATGTTCAACTCTTCCCGGGACTTTGGATTATCTTTCGTCTTGCCTTCTGTGTTCATCATTGTGTGGAACACATTATCAAACACATTCTTCTCAATGTGCATCACGTCCAAATTGTGTCGGATCAATAGTGAACTCCAGTATGGCAAATCCCAAAAAATACTCTTTCTATTCCATCCACCTGGGATTCGACCGTTGTGTTCAGCTGCATTTTCCTCAGTAGATTTTTTCAAACCCGTCCACTGAATCTCATGTAACAACGTTTGTCCTGTACGGTAACATTATACTAGAAGAAATTAATAAAACATATACGTATAACATTATACTAGATCAAATAATTGTATAATTAAAATACCGTTTCGAAGGGGCGGTCGATTGTGTGTAACTGTTCTGTTCTTCAAGAAGTTGTTCTTATTCCTTCTAAATGGATGATCTTGAGGTAAGAACTTTCGGTGATTATCGAACCATGTAACTTTCCTACTCTTCTCAAGACTGAAAGCTTCAGAAAAATCCATACAATACGGGCATGCTTGAAACCCAGCCGTTTTCCACCCTGACAACATAGAATATGCAGGAAAGTCGCTAATGGTCCACAATACAGCAACACGCATCGTGAAATTCTGTTTTCTGAACACATCATACGTTTGGACACCACTTTCCCATAAAAAGATCAAGTCTTTTATAAGAGGCTGGAGATAAACGTCAAGTTTATCCTTTGGATTCGACGGACCTGGCACCAATACAGTTAGAAACATTGTTTGAGGTTTCAAGCACATCCATGGAGGAAGATTATACGGAGTCAGAATCACCGGCCACAACGAATACTGCTTTCCAAAGCTCCCAAACGGTGCAAAACCATCAGTACACAAACCTAGCCTCACATTCCTCGGTTCAGAAGAAATATTGGGATACACGTTGTCAAGGTGTTTCTAGGCCTCCGAGTCCGCCGGATGTCGCATCTCCCTAGACTCGGTCGAAGACGAATCTGTTGCATGCCACGTCATGTGTTGTGCTGTGGCAGTAGATTGATACAATCTCATTAAACGGGGAATGATTGGAAGATAATACATCTTCTTGTGTGCCACTTTCTTCTTCGACGACTTCGATTGACCAGCGGGCCCCTTCCGACGTGGCTCTTTGTAACGAGGATGACCACACATCTTACACATGTTCAGATTGTTATCTTCATCACCCCAATATAACATGCAACCGTTTACACAACAATCAATCTTCTCGACCGGCAATCCCATATTTTTCATCATTTGCTTGCTTTGATGATACGTTGTAGGCACCTTATTCTCAGGAGGGCAAATCTCACTACATAATTGTGTCATTTGCTCATATGCCCTGTTAGAAAGCTTGTTCTCGGTCTTGATAGCCATAAGTCGGGCATTAAATGACAGTTCAGAGTGAGAATCACAACCCGGATACAAATCTTGATCGCATAATTTGAGCATTTCATAAAACCGAAATGCTTCATTCGTCGGCTGCTCTTCTACATTTGAAAAACCGGCTTCCATTATCATTGTTTGATACATATTGGGTTCTCCCTCCCCAAACTGTTCTCCCTCCCCAAACTGTTGTTCCCCACCAAACTGTTGTTCCCCACCAAACTGTTGTTCATTACTCGTGCCGGCTTGATTACCATATATTTGTCTTTCATAGATACCAGCAGTGTAATAGTATAAAACTTGATCAAAGTTATAAGGCCAACGTCCTTCGCCGTGAAATGTCCAGTTATAATAATTAACAGTGAAACCATTCTTCAGAACATGTACCAAAACCTCATCAATCGACTTAAATATTTTATTCTGACATTTTTTGGCATTACACGGACACTTGATACAATCCCCATGCATGTAATGTGGGTGGAGCTTTGCAAATTCAACAAATGACACAAGTTCATTGTAAAATTCACTATTCACATTTCCTAAAATGAACCTAGGAGTTTCATACATCCATCGACGATCCGGCAATTCCATCTGTTAAACATTTAACATAAAATTCTTACAAACATATAAAAAAATGCACAACTAATTAAACTACACAACTAAACTACAAATATATAAAATGCACAACTAATTAAACTACACAACTAAACTACAAATATATAAATTGCACAACTAATTAAACTATAACCATATAAAATGCACAACTAAACCAGAAAATTTAATCAAGTAAAAAAGAAAAACGTACCTCCATTTGCTTGCTCTCATACAATTTCTACAATTTTTTTCGACTGAGAGAGAGAAAGGGGAAGAAACTTTCTGTAAATATTACGCGCTACCGACGGATTTTGAAATTCCGTCGGTGCGTACATTTTGAATCTACCGACGGATTCCAAATTCCGTCGGTAGGGTGCCGCCCAAACTTCCGTCGGTAGAGTACTTGGCCGACGGAATTTCCGTCGACAGACTTTATTTCCGACGAAATATTTATTTCCGTCGGCAGACTTTATTTCCGACGAATATTTATTTCCGTCGGCAGACGTTATTTCCGACGGAATATTTACTTCCGTCGGTAATATTGGCGGGAAAAAATAAAAATCGAAAAAATAAAATAAAAAATACTTTACTTTATACCAAAATCTAACGAAAAATTATGTATTATGTATAAATTAAAAACAATAACATAAATAAACAATCCATTGACAAACATCGATCAACCGAAATAAATATGTCCAACGGAAAATTAAATAGTTTAACAGAAAAAATAAATAGTTCGACAGAAAATTAAATAGTTCGACAGAAAAATAAATAGTTCAAACATCAACCATTATACGGAAAAAACTCATCATCACCACCACCAATGAAATCCAAGCCGTCGTCGTCTGCCTCTACATCTGGAGCATTGAAAGGGGGAACTGAACCAACCGGAGCATCGAAATGCGGAGGGGGAACTGGACCAACCGGAGCATCGAAAGGCGGAGGGGGAACGCTCATCGCCTGTTCAAAACATGTATTTATTTGTTCAGAAGACCTCCCCAACGATCGACCCATAGTGTCAGTTAGCTGTCGGAAGTAGTGGTTCATCATGTGTACTACGTTCGGGTCCGGAACAGCAGTGGAGGATACAGAGGCCTGCGATGCACGCTGGGACGAACTGGACGACGCAGCTCTCACTGAGCGGCTCATCCGGCCAAGGCCAAGGACCCGTCCTCGATCAGCCGGGGCAACGTCCAGGTAAATCCGGTTAAGATCAGGCGGAGCGCTGGGCCCGGCTTCAGCAGAAACCTGTGTCGTCTCCTCTTCAATCCTCCGGTTCACATCCAACTACATAATTACAAAAAAATTAAATTAATACATAGTTCAATACATTTAATTAATTAAATATTAAAAAAACATCACAATTTAATTACACTTACGTGAAGCTGGGTAGTGCGTCCATATGTGGACGTCTGTGAATCTGGATCAAACGGATGAAAAACGTTCAACCGATCCACGTGTGTGGGTTCACGCCCAAGTTCCCGCTCCTATTTCGTACCAAATGAGCATATAAAAATTATTTTATATAATATAATATAAATAATTGAAATAAATTTAGTGAACACTTACTAGAGCAATTGAGTGCTCATACGCGGATCGCCCCCCCCCCCCCCCCCCGATGCCTTGACATCCCACCTCCCCCATCACTTGTACGGTTGGCTCGAGCAATTTCACACTTCCTCATGTACTCCGGGCTACTCCAATACGTGGTCAACGTGTTCCACACGTTGACTCTATTTTCGTCCACCCCCAACGTCTGCACCACGCCACGTTTACGCCAAGCATTCCTCCAGGTGTACATTATCTCGTTATACCTAGACTGACATGAAGATAGCCAGTGACGGTGGATATCGTTGTCCGAAAATAACTCCCTCTGCCAATAAGCATGTTTCTGCACATATTCGATCAGCATATTTATCAAATAATATATATAATAAATTGTTTATTAATATTTAATTGAATGCACTCAAATACCTGGAATTCCTCCCAGTATTCATCCTTTTTCGTCTGCGGCACCTTCAGCCAAGAGTAACCATTCGCAACAATCTTGCACGCTGTAATCACCGTAGAGCAAACCTTCGATATCTCATTACTAGGAAGTAAGTTGTGACATTATATATTAAGAAACAAACACATTATAAATTAAAAAAAAAAACCTACAAAAATTGATGCTATTAAATATTGTTAAACCTTAAAATTATTTAATTAATTACTTACTGTACACCCTCAATCCATATTTTCAGTCTGTGTTCTCGGGCCCGCGTGGGATGTCCACGAGCTGCCGACGACTGAGATGACGGTGGTGAATGCTGTGGAACGGATGCCGACGACGTCAACGTAGCAGGCTCAACAGGCCTAAGTGAGCCTCTCCTACGTCGAGATCCTGAGGCCCCACTAGCATCTTGACTCATCTATTTTAATAAATAAAATTTAAAAGTATAATAAATTAGTCAATAATTAATATAGTAATGAAATCAATAATTTTCTATTTTAATTAATAACATTTTAGTAATTTAAGTCAATAATTTCCTAATTTAATCAATAACAAAATCACGTTACTAATGAAATCAATAATTTACCAAACTAATTAATAATGACTTAATTTAAACAATAACAATAATTACTATATTTACAACACCTCTACTTATAAGAATAATTACTAATTTAATCAACAATAATAACCTAGTTTAATTATAAGAATAATTACTAATTTAATCAACAATAATAATCTAGTTTAATTATCAAAACGAACTAACAAAACTACATTATATATTTGAACTAACATACATTAATTAATTACAATTAACCAATAAAAAACATATAATCCACGTACTAACATATATTTGAATGAATTATACATATATATTCATCAACTACGTACATGAAATTTTATAATAATTAACATGCAATTTATAACCTCTACTTATAAGAATAATTACTAATTTAATCAACAATAATAACCTAGTTTAATTATCAAAACGAACTAACAAAACTACATTATATATTTGAACTAACATACATTAATTAATTACAATTAACCAACAAAAAACATATATTTGAATGAATTATACATATATATTCATCAACTACGTACATGAAATTTTATAATAATTAACATGCAATTTATAATAATTAACATGCAATTTATAATACAATAACTTAATTAAAATTAATTAAGAAAAAATGTACCGTTTAAATTGAAGAAAATTGGAGTAGATAATCGTAATGCCCTTTGCCGATCAATCCACGCACCACGCACAAGAAAATCCACGAACAGGAGACGAACAGGGAGAGGGGGACGAAAGCAAAAAAAAAATTTCCCTTATGGGGAAGAACTGCCTCTCTTCGGCAGTTCTTATAAAAAAAAAAAATTTGGCTACCGACGGATATTTCCGTTGGTAGCACGCGAATATTAATTAGTCAGTCAAAGCGGTGCGACTACCGACGGATATTTCCATCGGTAGCACGCGAATATTAATGTGTCAGTCAAAGCGGGTCGGCTACCGACGGATATTTCCGTCGGTAGTCGAAATTTGAACGACCGACGGAAAAAATCCGTCGGCAAGCAAGGCTAAACGACACCGTTTGGCTGCGGAACTAAATTCCATCGGGAAGTCCGTCGGCCGGTCCCGACGGATCTTGTATTCCGTCGGGAGTCAGTCGATTCGAGAATTCCGTCGGCGATCCGTCGGTCCGACCGACAGAATGGATTCCGTCGGTAGCCTTCCGTCGGCAAACTCCGCGTTTTTTGTAGTGCAAATTTAACTAAAAAATATACTAAGAATTTTAAATCCATTCATTTACTTTTTAATCTAAATAAGTGGAGTGAATTTGGATGGTGGATTTGAAATCCATAGATCAAATCCCTCCATCCAAATGGAGCCTAAGATTATTTAATGCAGATTAGCAAAAAAAAAATCCAAAATTCTTCCTTTGTGGTCGTTTGAATTTTTTCGGCATCTCCTCATATATCTCCGATTCTATATATTTGACACGTGTCAAAAGCATGAGTGACACTTGTCAAGATTTGGAGAGATCAAATCCTTCTTTTATATATAAAGATTGATGATATGATGTGATTTTATATCCATTTAATTGTTTATCTCATTATTACATGGATAGTTGTGAATGGGTTAATGAATTATTTGTGTATTGATGTATTGGGCCGAATCTTGAGCCCAATATCATGTCATGAGAATTAAAGTGAATGGACTGGATAATGATGAGAATCAGCCCTAAGAAGAAGAAGAAGCCATGAGCCCGTCACCTTTTTAGGTGGATTGTTGGACCAGAATATGAATTTCCGGAGTTTAAATTTGGAGTGGCTCAAGCACCTCCAAGTCCTCAAGGTTTAAAACCCGAGACTTTCGCATGAAGTTTTGACTCCACAACGCGAATAAGGGACTTGCGAAGATATCACACATATCCCCCTTTTTTCGAAGCTCGGACGAGCTGACCAAGGTAGGATAAAGCCCAATTCTACTATATATACTGTCCGGCTTGTTTGAGTTTTTTTTTTTTTTTTTTATGGAAGTTAAATACCCATCCCTTTTTTCTCCTTTCCATGACTCGAACCCAGGACCTAAGGCCTAGGTAGTGGTGCTCTAACCACTTGAGCTATCCCACTTTGTCCCGGCTTGTTTGAGTTGCTTCTACAAATTAATTAGCGCAGTGAAGGCTTTGAATCTAAAGGCAAGCCCATTACTGCCTTAGCCCAAAATTAACTATTGGGCTTCCCAATTAATAAAATTACAACTTTGCCATTATAAAAAGGGCGCGGCTAAATGCACCCGGATTTCCTATGAGTACACCCACAAGATTTTTTTTTTGTCTCAAGGGTGTTGCGAAATGACGTATTTACCACTTCTGTACTTTAAAAAAAATGCAGGGTGAGTACACCATCTATTCCATTTCACACCCGAATCATTCGGATTCCACCATCACCACCAAAACATCAAAAATCCAAAAAACTCAAAATTTAAACAACAAAAATAAAATCGTAATATGTTCGAAAATTTTACCAAAACAAAGTTGAAATGTCCGAAAATTTTACCAAAACAAACTCAATTTGTTCGAAAAAAATTTCAAAACAACTTAAATTTGTTCGAAAAATAAAATCGAACATCTTGTTCGAATTTTTTTCCAAAACAAATTCAAGTTGTTCGAAAAATTTTCCATAACAAACACAATATGTTCGAAAAAAATTTTAAAACAAACTCAATATATTCGAAAATAATTCCCAACTACTAAAAACCCTAATTTTTCTAAAATGTTCGAAAATTTTAGGTGGACATAGTTAAAATGTCCGAAAGCATTTCACAAACAAATTCAATTTGTGCGAAAAAAAATCCCGAACATAATTTATCAAAAAAAAACAACGATTTTTTTTGAATGGGCAAATCGAAGAGCAAGAAAAAAAAAATGGGAACCTACCAGATCTGTGTAATGTTTCAAAAATGTTGGGAACCAGATCTGTAAAACAATTTTGTCCAAATGTTTCAAAAAAAAAATCGCTTGCAAAAACAATAAAATTTTCGAAAAAACAATAGAAACCTACCAGATCTTCTTCTTCAAACAGCGTGCCAACGAGTTTCTTCTTCTTCAAACCGCGGCGGCGGTGGCGAGGCTTGGGTGATGAGGGGTGCGAACGGACGGCGCCTCCTTCTTCAAACACCGGACGGCGGTGGCGACTTCTTGAAACAGGGGCGTCGGCGTGGCGAGGGAGGAGGAGTGACGTCGTCGACGCCTTCTTCTTTAAACACAGGCGGCGGCGCGAGGGAGGAGGTGGGTGGGCGGCGGCCATTGGAGTGGTGGGTGGGTGTACTGGAATGGAAATGGAGAGAAGAGAAAGTATGGAAAGGGAGAGAAGAGAAAGAATGGTTTTAATTGAGGGGAGGTTAATTTTGTATTTTCCACGTGAGTGTACTCATCCGTTTCGTGTGTGTACTCATCGCGTGGG
Source organism: Galeopsis tetrahit (assembly GCA_963675135.1). Lineage (NCBI taxonomy): Eukaryota > Viridiplantae > Streptophyta > Magnoliopsida > Lamiales > Lamiaceae > Galeopsis > Galeopsis tetrahit. The sequence goes on along the minus strand of OY776120.1, from coordinate 63,530,316 downwards.
TGTACTCATAGGAAATCCGGGTGCATTTAGCCGCGCCCTTATAAAAAATTCAAAACACATGATCAAAAGTGCAATCCTTTTTTCCTTTGTGACTTTTTATTTATTTATTTTATCAAATTCTAATTATAACTTTCTTTACTTAAATTGTCAAGTTAATTAAATGAATTTGATAATGGTAAAAAAATTAGAACTTATTATATTTTACAATTGTGAGTTTTAAAAAAAAAAATTGTAAATGTTTTATATATATAATATGTGATTGTATTCTCATTTTGTATAATTTAATTAGAAATTGTGTGATGAACATTAAAATCAAAGGCTATGAGAAAACAACCTGATTTTCGAAAATTTATAATTAAGAAATTGAAATATCAAGAAAATGAAAATTTATCGGACTCAGTTATTACTCGTAGTTGTAATTTTATTTTCACTGTATGAAATAATTCATACGTATCATGATTATTTGCTACATCTCACTAAATCTCATTCACACCTTACTAAATCGTCTAAAATACCCTTCATTTATTTTACCCCACAGACTGCTTAATTTTATTTCTTTTAAAGTGTGTCGGTCAACCCGTGTAAGTCATTAAAGAAGGAAATGAGTGTATTTTATTTATATATAAAATAATGTTTATGTACACATATTTTTAAATTATTAATTGATCGTACCCCTAGTTTTAAAATTTTGGGTCCGCCACTGGATAAGACAATGACTTTGACGATTGAGAGAAAATGGAAAGTGGATAACCCTTCCCCTCAACGTTTGATCTATAGCTTTGAATGTGTAATTTTTAGAGAACTTACTATCAGAACACGTAATATACACACTTTTACACATACTCACTGAAAAAATTTCAAACATTCTTTTCGGCACCTGCGTAACCTGGAGTAAATTTGATTGTTCTCGAGAGACGAGAATATTAATTGAGACAAAAGAGGAGCTTTCTTTGAGACACAGATTGCTCCTTGCCCTTTCTATGTTATAGTCGTTTTTTACTTGAGCGTTAGAGTCCCCACACCGAAAATCTCTTCGGCGTATTTTTGCGGATTTCGAGGTTATCGAAGTTGACGTGTTCAACTTCAATCCAGCCTATGATTTTTAATTCGAAGTGCGAGATTGTTTATCATTGTATGTTATTTTTTGACACATCAGAATAGAAGTAGAGGAGATGGGAAATAACGGAGAATGGGGAGAGGGGAAAGGAACTCGTTTCCTACAATTATTACAATTGATGAGTAAGTGACATCTTATATTATTAATTAGGTGAAGAAACTGTCTAATTTTTTTATGACACGTATTTTCTCAATACTCGCCTCTCAAGTATAAAAGGGTTCTCGTAGTGAAGATAAGTTCCTGATTTAGTATCAATTCACATACTAGATTGCTCGTGTATACTTAATGTTGTGTGTCGCCATTTGAATATAATGAAAAGACCTGGTTTGAGCAATGAAATTAAATGCAAATTTAAAAGAGACAATTATTAATTAATGAGAACAAGTGTGATATTGATATAGATCAAGTTATGAGATATAGTGTTCAAGAGTTCGTCATTGTGTGAAAATCAAGTTAAAGCTTGACTTTGGTGTATAATTCGTAGGTCGGTGTTTGGTAGGAGTGATCACTAAAGCATATACCTAATTGAGCACCTAAGATCGTGAGGAATGATAGAATCGTTTTTGTCCGGGTAATCACACAATTAGGGGGTTCTAACTAATCTATTCTAATCTATTCCCTAATCATCTTTTTCCACTTGAATACTAAGACCAAACTCCTATATTCTCCTCACCAATTACCCAAACTCACATTCAATGTAATTAGTGTAGATTAAAAGTGTTCTAATGGAATTACTCGACTCTCGTTGTGATAATCCAATATAAACTCAATCCACTTGATCTCAACCCTCAATTATACGATCTAACACGACTAACCAACTCTTGTTTCACTAATCATGCTTCAACATACAACTTAATAATTGAAATCAAGTCAATGGTCATTTCATTACTTATTAATCTAACCTAAACACCTTCCAATTGAATTATACAATCAAAACTAAGCTAAAACACAAATAGACTTAGGTCATAGCTAAATCAACAAAATAACTAAAGAAATGGGAGAGAAATAACAAACCCATGATTAATAACACCAAAAACCTTAAATAAAATTAAGATATCACCCCTTTAATTACAAATGTATGATAAAACCTTGAAATTCTTCACAAACTTATTGAATCCTTTATTGGAAATGAAATTAAAACTATTTTGCTAGCTATTCTATGATTAACTACTTAATTCTATAGAGAAAACAGACTCTTTAAGATGAAAAATAGTTTTGGGGAGCTTCAACACTCTCCAATGACTTTTTTTCTTTAATAAAAATTAAAAATATGGACTTTTATACCCTTCCTAATCAGTGTGGCACGTGTCCCTAGGTCAAAAGGAAGAAGGTGGACAAAATTCGAGTTGACTCGGCTGAGTTGGGTAGCTCGATCGAGTCGCACTTTAGTAGAAGCCTATTTACGCTTTTTCCGTTCAGGAGCTCGACCGAGTTGGATGGCTTGGCCGAGCACCTGACTTTCCAATGTTCTGAGCAGCTCGGCCGATTTGGGTGGCTCGGCCGAACACTTGAAACTTCAATTTTTGAGTAGCTCGGCCGAGTCACCCTCTTCCTCCTTATTTTGTGCATAAATTTTGTTCCAGAACTTCGATTGGCTTGATTCTCATTTCATTTTGACCCTCTCTTCCATGTCTTTCATGTGATCCACTTTTTGAATTGATCCATCCACTTGATTTTTCATGAATTTCTTCCATACACTATTTTCCTATAAATCAAGCAAAAATGACGATGTGTAAAAAATTCGACAATTAAGCCACTTTCACACAATTCTTACAAGCATAAAACGACATTCAAAGCATAATTCATCCACAAATTGGAGCAATCTCATGACAAATCATTTTAATCACTTCGTCCCTCTATAAGTTTTTCATACTTTTTTTAGCAAATATCTTTTAAATTTTTATTCTTATATTTCACTTTACATCTTAATTTTTCTTTATTTTTGAATTACTTTTATTATATCTATTATTTAATCACTTTTCTTAATCTTCTGTGCTAAAAAGTAGTTGGAAAATTAAAAAAAATATATACTGTATAAACCTTGTGACATGTGGCAGCACCTGAAAAGATATGTGGCAAAAAAATTGACACATGACATGAACAAAATGACACATGACAAATGTGGCATTAACAAAACGACACTTGACAAAATTTGGAGAAACCTCCTTTTATAATATAAGATTAATTGAATAAAACTTGAAATGAAACTACTAAAAAAGAGTTACTCTTCTGTTAACTAGTTGGATCGCGTTGCTGCTAATACTGTTTAGTAAAATTAACTAATATTGTTCATTAAAACAACTACTCCTTTCATATGATTTTAGATTCATCATTTACTGTGTGCGCGGTGGTGTGATATTAAGATGTTTAAAGGGTGTAATTTAATATGAATTTATTTATTTTTTGTTGGAAACTGCTTACGCCGTGTAAACTGCAATATCAAAAAAATATCAGAATAACAAATAAATTCCACAAGTAAGTCGAGTCAAGGGAAACCCTTTTCCCGCAGAACAGAATACGCCTAGGATAGTGCTCGACTGTTACGGCGTTCCGTTCCCAAAGGTAAAAAGACTTTCACTTCTTACACAGTAGCACCACTGTATAAGAAGTATCGGCGAACGTACGTAGTACGAACTGAACACTCTCGGATATAAATCCGGCACAAGAAAGAACAGTGTAAGGCTTTCGGTAGCTCAATACACTGCGTAGGGACGAGAGGAGAGTAGAAGGGTAGGGGGCGAATTTCAGCGTAAGTTTGGAATGAGGGAAGAGTCTGTATTTATAGGCACAAGAAACCCTAGGAGGTTGTTGAGAAAATCGTGGGAATATATCGCAGCGGTTGAGATAATATCTCACACGTGGATAAGTCTTGAAGACCGAATCTTGAAGACTAAGTTTGAGACTTTCAGATAATTCTTGAAGTAGTTCGAATGGGCCGAGCCCATTCCTGAGTTGGGCTTTCGGAGTTTTTGGGTCTGCAAAAAGATAGGCGGGCCCCAAAGACCACCAAAGACCAATTTCTAAATCCGAGCCGAGCCGGCAGGGCGGGCGGGCGCGCGCGCGCGTGTGGCTCTTAGAGGAGTGTACCTCTTTTAGATAGTTGAACTACCAAGTTACTTCAATACCTTTATACATCATAAATGTTTTGTAGGTTTCCTATGTGGGACAATTTCTCACATTCTCAAACTTTCCAAGTTGAAACTCTTCAACTTCAACAATTAATTTCTCACTCACCTTAACTCGGTTTTGAGATATTAAATATACCACGTTCATCTACTCCTAGAGTAGATCGACTATGTCACGTTCAATTATTTCTTAATTAACGTTTATTCCGTCTAATTAATTAAATTAGATCAGGGTGTCAAAACCCAATTAATTCCCATTAATTCCAACAATCCCCCACATGAGTGAAAATCGTATCTATACAACATCAGACTCAGTGTTCAGTTCGAGTGAGATCTCCGTGCTTCCGGATAAGTGGTTTTTGGCCTTGAACTTTCCGTAGCCAAACACTATCGGATATACCGGCGGCTTAGTGGACGCGATGCCTTGAACTACTCCTCCATAGTGTATACCTAGACAACAGTGTCAGCACACATCAATCTCGTCTTCGTAACGTTCTCACGTTTTTTCCATTTTGGCCATGGACGTCCTTTGTGTTCATAAATGTTTGGTCGAAGCGGCCCTCACTTCTCATTTATATAGGTGACTTCCTTTCGAGTATCCCGTTATCCTCTAGGAATCATTAGGAGTCGAGGACTCAACCTTTACCACATCTTACGGGTCGTTAACACTTGAGATTGTGTTGTTCGGAATAGTCGAATTTTTCAAGTGTTTTATCACTAACCTCCACAGCTTCGTTTTCCCATTGAACCAAGTTCTTGGGATCTCCAGTCATCATGGTTGGGTTACCACTGCTTTGGTTTTTATTGTGGGTTTTAGACCCATTCCTTCTACCAGCTTGGTCAATTGATCCCGGTTTATGCTCTTCGTGAGCGGATCCGCTATATTGTCCTTAGTATTGACATAATCAATGGACATTACTCCAGTGGAGATCAATTCTCTAACGGTGTTGTGTCGACGACGTATGTGTCTCGACTTTCCATTGTACATGACATTCGTAGCTCTCCCGATGGCAGCTTGACTGTCACAGTGTACCGTTACCGCAGGTACCGGCTTTTTCCAACATGGAATGTCTTCTAGAAAGTTATGCAACCATTCAGCCTCTGCAGCGGCTAGGTCTAGCGCTATAAATTCTGATTCCATTGTGGAACGAGCAATACATGTTTGTTTCTTGGACCTCCACGACACTGCTGCTCCTCCAATAGTGAATACATATCCACTAGTGGACAACGAGTCTTTGGTGTCTGATATCCAATTTGCATCACTGTATCCTTCGACTACAGCTGGATGTCTTGTGTAGTGAAGCCCATAATCAAGGGTGTACTTTAAGTATCTTAATACCCTTTTCAACGCTTTCCAGTGCTCATGACTTGGATTGTTCGTGTATTGACTCAACTTGTTTACCGAACATGCAAGATCAGGGCGTGTACAGTTCGTGATGTACATCACACTTCCAATGATCCTTGCGTATTCCAGTTGAGCCACTGGTTCTCCTCTGTTCTTTTTCAAGTGAACATTGAGTTCCAAAGGTGTCTTAGCAGGTGGATCGTCAAAGGCCTAAATTGCTTTAGTACCTTCTCCACATAGTGAGATTGTGTCAAGGAAATTCCATTGGACGTTTTCTCTATCTTGATTCCATGAATCACATCTGCTAATCCCATGTCTTTCATGTCGAAGTTTCTACTTAACATGTTCTTCGTATTAACTATGATATCGTGATTGTTACTCATGATTAACATGTCATCGACATATAAGCACACAATAACATATCCATTTGGTGTGTCCTTCACGTATACACACTTATCACATTTGTTAATTCGAAACCCATTTGACAACATCGTATTGTCAAATTTCAAGTGCCACTGTTTAGGAGCTTGCTTAAGTCCATACAGTGATCGAACGAGTTTGCACACCTTTTTCTCGTTCCCAGGAGCAACATATCCTTCAGGTTGATCCATGTATATTTCAGCATCCATCTCACCATTAAGAAATGCCGTCTTAACGTCCATTTGGTGTATTTTGAGATTGTGCAAAGCAGCAATGGCGACCAACACCCGAATGGAGGTGATCCTTGTCACTGGTGAGTATGTATCGAAGAAGTCATACCCTTCCTTTTGTTTAAAACCCTTTGCAACTAGACGAGCTTTGTACTTCTCAACAAATCCATCTGCTTTGTACTTTCTTCTAAGGATCCACTTGCATCCTAAGGGCTTACAACCTTTAGGGAGGTCAACCAACTCCCACGTGTGGTTTAAGAGAATAGACTCGTATTCACTTTTTATGGCTTCTTTCCAGAGGTGTGCATCTGGTCTTGCCATTGCTTCTTTGATAGTTTTAGGTTATTCTTCCTCCAAAACATAAGTAATGAAGTCTGAACCAAAATCTTTATCAATTCTAGCTCTCTTACTGCGTCTCGGTTCTTCACTCTCTTGAGTGGAAGGACTAACAGTGTCGTCTGTTGCTTCGAGAGTTCTTTTACTCGAACAGTCTTCCTCTCTTTCCTTAAGAGGAAAAATGTTTTCAAAGAATATTGCGTTCCTTGACTCAATTGTAGTGCCTTCTGTCATATCCGGTACTTCGGATTTGTGAATCAGAAATCGATAGGCACTACTATTTGAAGCATATCCTATAAAGATACAATCGACGGTTTTAGGTCCGATTTTAACTTGTTTAGGAAGCGGTACTTCAACCTTAGCCAAACACCCCCACACTTTGAGGTAGTTGTATGAAGGTTTTCGTTTCCTCCATATTTCATAAGGAGTTGGATCCTTAATTTTATGAGGAATCTTATTCAGAATGTGGTTAGCCGACAGAATAGCTTCCCCCCACAAGTTCTGAGGTAGACCAGAGCTGATTAACATTGCGTTCATCATCTCCTTTAGTGTTCGGTTTTTCCTTTCCGCAACACCATTATACTGAGGTGAGTAAGGGGCTGTCATTTGATGTATAATCCCTGATTCAATACATAATTGTTCAAACGGAGCTACGTACTCTCCTCCTCTATCACTACGAATTGATTTAATTCGAGTGTCCAATTGATTCTCTACTTCAGTTTTGTAACGTTTAAAAGCTTCTATAGCTTCGTCTTTACTCTTTAAAAGGTAAACGTAGCAGAATCTTGTACAATCGTCTATAAAAGTAATAAAATACTTTTTCCCTCCTCTAGTTTGTACAAACTTCAAATCACATACATCCGTGTGAATTAAGTCTAGAGGAGCAGCAGTGTTCCTTTCAACAGTTTTAAACGGTAGTTTGGTCATTTTTACTTCCGTGCATATTTCACATCGTTTGGATGTATCAACGTTGTCAATTTTAAGTAAATCGAGATTTACTAATCGCTTTAAGGATTTTAGATTCACATGTCCTAATCTAGAATGCCATAAAGAGGAACATTCAACGATATAAGCAGAAGTGGAAGCAATTTCATTAATAACTTGTTTGCCTTTGGGGCTTACAACCATTGTGCTTAATTTAAACAAACCATTCTCGAGATAACCCTTCCCGAGAAAGTGACCAAACTTACTTAGAACTATCTTATCAGATTCAAAGACTAGTCTAAATTGATTGCTAACTAGAAGAGATCCCGAAATCAGATTCTTCCGGATGTCTGGGACATGCAGCACGTTCTTCAATGTTAGCTCCTTTCCAGATGTCAGTTTAAGCACCACTGACCCAATTCCAGCCACTTCAGATGAGGCTTGATTGCCCATGAACAATTTTCTCCCATCAGATGGAGAGTAGTCTGAGAATGCAGATCTCTCCGAGCAGACGTGGCAGGTGGCACCAGTGTCCACAAACCACTCTTTCTTGTTGTCCACCATGTTGACCTTCGTCACCACTGCGGACATGTCCAAATCCGTAAGGTTCACAGAATCTTATGCTTTCTGTTTGCCCTTTCCCTTATCGTCACGACGAGGTTGACGACACTCACTAGACCTATGGTTTGGTTTCCCACAGTTGTAGCAATTTCCAGTGAATTTCTGCTTTGTGGCTGGACCCTTCCCCTTCACATTCTTCGTTGTGGGGGCAGCAGATTCGTTTGGACGTCTCATTTTCCTTGACGGACCCTCTTGTTCCATCAAGTTAGCTTTGGCTTCAATCTGGAGGGCAGATCCCTTGCCTTCTCTCTTCCGATTGTCCTCCTCAATTCTGAGACGGATAATCAGGTCCTCCAAGCTCATCAGCTTTCGTTTGTGCTTTAGATATGATTTGAAATCCTTCCACGATGAAGGCAGTTTCTCGACCACGGTCGCTACTTGAAATGCATCAGGTAAGACCATATCCTCAGCAGCAATCTTGTGGAAAATAATCTGCAGTTTCTGGACTTGATCCACTACAGACTTATTGTCGTCCATCTTAAAATCGTACAGTTGTGAAACGACGAATTTCTTTAATCCGGCGCCTTCAGTTCTGTATTTCTTTTCCAAGGATTCCCACAGTTCCTTGGCAGATTGAATGTCACAGTAGACACTGTAGAGGGCATCAGAAAGTCCTCCAATAATGTGATTTCTGCATAGATAATCACCACTTAGCCATTGATCATAGAAGATCCTTTCTTGTTGGCTAGCATTTGCCTCAGGCTGTGTAGGTTTTGTTTCGGTTAAAAACCTATCCATTCCAAGCATGGTCAAGTAAAATCGCATCTTACTTTGCCATCGCTTGAATTCAGTTCTGGAAAATTTTTCCGGTTTTTCTCCTTGTACGACCATTGGCCTCGCCCCTGGTGCGGAGAAGGTAAACATGGGATCCCTTACGGGATTGTGGAAGGCAGGGAGTGGTTCATGCGGATTGCTTCTGTTTTTTACTCTTTCCGCATGATCACTTTGTTTTCCGTGTGATCTCAAGTCGGAACTGTGCGACTCTGAACGATCAGGAGACGCTCCGTTATTAGCATCGTTGCCAATATTTTCAGTGCCACGCACTGCTTCCGTATTAACGGGATCGACATCCATGTTATCATTCATCTTTGATACTGCAGTGAATTAATTAAATTAATTAAGTCCGAAAATATTAATTAAATTAATTAAGTCCGAAAATATTAATTAAATATTCTGTTCTGCGATTGTTGGAAACTGCTTACGCCGTGTAAACTGCAATATAAAAAATATATCAGAATAACAAATAAATTCTATAAGTAAGTCGAGTCAAGGGAAACCCTTTTCCCGCAGAACAGAATACGCCCAGGATAGTGCTCGACTGTTACGGCGTTCCGTTCCCAAAGGTAAAACGACTTTCACTTCTTACACAGTAGCACCACTGTATAAGAAGTATCGGCGAACGTACGTAGTACGAACTGAACACTCTCGGATATAAATCCGGCACAAGAAAGAACAGTGTAAGGCTTTCGGTAGCTCAATACACTGCGTAGGGACGAGAGGAGAGTAGAAGGGTAGGGGGCGAATTTCAGCGTAAGTTTGGAATGAGGGAAGAGTCTGTATTTATAGGCACAAAAAACCCTAGGAGGTTGTTGAGAAAATCGTGACTAAGTTTGAGTCTTTCATATAATTCTTGAAGTAGTTCGAATGGGCCGAGCCCATTCCTGAGTTGGGCTTTCGGAGTTTTTGGGTCTGCAAAAAGAAGGGACGAGAGGAGAGTAGAAGGGTAGGGGGCGAATTTCAGCGTAAGTTTGGAATGAGGGAAGAGTCTGTATTTATAGGCACAAGAAACCCTAGGAGGTTGTTGAGAAAATCGTGACTAAGTTTGAGTCTTTCATATAATTCTTGAAGTAGTTCGAATGGGCCGAGCCCATTCCTGAGTTGGGCTTTCGGAGTTTTTGGGTCTGCAAAAAGATAGGCGGGCCCCAAAGCCGAAGCCGAAGCCGAGCCGGCCGGACGGGCGGGCGCGCGCGCGTGTGGCTCTTAGAGGAGTGTACCTCTTTTAGATAGTTGAACTACCGAGTTACTTCAATACCTTTATACATCATAAATGTTTTGTAGGTTTCCTATGTGGGACAATTTCCCACATTCTCAAACTTTCCAAGTTGAAACTCTTCAACTTCAACAATTAATTTCTCACTCACCTTAACTCGGTTTTGAGATATTAAATATACCACGTTCATCTACTCCGAGAGTAGATCGACTATGTCACGTTCAATTATTTCTTAATTAACGTTTATTCCGTCTAATTAATTAAATTAGATCAGGGTGTCAAAACCCAATTAATTCCCATTAATTCCAACATTTTTAATCTCGATAATTGGTCCAAAGATCGACTAATTCGTGGAACCAATCCCACCGCACGAGCGAGGGCTAAAGCCATAACAATGTTTTGTATGGATTGTACTCATAGAAATCGTATGCACTATAGAAGTTTTGAATCCAAGATGTAGATATGAGCATACTCCTAACCAAGTCTACGCAACCAGATCAACTCCTTGAAGTTGAAAAGATTGATTTATTATTAAATTACTCTCTCCGTCCCACAAAGATAGCAACGTATTCCTTTTTCGGATGTCCCAAATTATAGCCACATTTCCTCTTTTACTTTAGCATTAAATGTTTTATTGTCAATTTTACCCCTAATTAATAAGAGTAATTAATGCTTAGCAGATTTTAGAGTATGAAATTTCAAAGGCAAAATTGACACATTAGCTAAATTTGACTGCATTTATTGATTTTTTTTAATCTGTGTGTAAAATTAAATGTGGCTATCTTTGTGGTACGGAGGGAATAATAAATGATATTAATTTGAGACATTCATTTTGAGAAATATTAACTCCTTGAAGTTGAAAAGATTGATTTATTATTAAATTAATAAATGATGAGTTAATTTGAGACATTCATTTTGAGAAATGATAAATTTAAAATTGAACGGAGAAAGTAATATTTTTCAGTAAAATTACTACTGTTTAGTGAAAACACGAAAAAATATTAACTGAAAATTAGAAAAAAAAAATTGGAATTTCACCCCATTGTCATTATCAACTAGTACTTTTTTATTTTGTCGTCTCCCCTGTTATTGGAAGAATAATAACGTGAGCATGTTTGGATGCCCCGGATAAGGTCCAACAATTTTCTCATTCACTAAAAAAAAACTAATTACTTTTTAATATGATAAATATCAATTATTTATATATTGAAATAAATATGAAACACTAAAATTGAAATAAGTTATTTTATTTTTTACTTCTACAATTACTTTTTTTTTTTGTTTATTCGTTTCACAATTGTTTTGCACATTTAAAAAAAGAAACATTTTCATAAATTCCACTCTTTGTGCAAAACATTTTTGGGACGGAGAAAGGTATAATTTAGCTGTAATTCTCAGAACGAAAAATCAACCGGTGGTGGAAAAAAATCAACTACAGTCGACACCCATTGTTCACAATTCATTTTCCAATACCCCAGTGATCCAACCAAGGACAATATAATATGTGGTCCATATTGATATTGTTCATATTATATATTGTTTGAAAATAGAAAAAAGGCAATATTATAGATATCTCAATATTATCTCATATATGTGGTCATAGTATTTCGAAATTTTATTTTCTGCAGGCCTATCAAGTGTCAAAAACATCACCAAAAGGAAAATAATTTTGAGGCAGGCCCCACAAGGCATGATATGTTCATTTAGAGATCTACAGCCACAATACAATCAATTATCAAGGCTTTTCCAGAAAATGGTAAAGAACCCTAGCTACTAGTTGCAATAAATCTTGTTTCATAAGTGGTGTAAAATCTTTGCAAGAATTGGGTTATGAAATCCGACTTCAGTTTGTAGGTTATTTCAGTTTGTTCAATAAAAGTAAGACTTCTAGTACGGAAAAATCATCTATATTTTGCGCCCAACACTTGTGTAAAATAAGACATTCTGATCAAACATCCATTACATAAGACATCATATTTTACATAATCCATCAAACACTCACAAGTTCACAAGCAAGCCACACCACAGAGTTTAGATACATGACATAACCCAGCAAACAAGCAAACACAGTTTGCATTATTTAGACAATTCTGAAAGGAAACACCACATAATACTAACGGAAGAATAAACGAGCTTCAAACCGAGCAATGCTGCTGCTACACAGGCACCATTGCAGCGTGACAGTCTTTGAGCTCATCCACATCTTCATGAGACTGAGACGTGACACCCGACTCCTCGGTTGCCACAAATTTGTTTACCTCTGCATTGAGGCATATGGCTTCAAATATAAGCTCCTTCACTTCCTCAAGCCTCTCTTCAGACAGGGAAACCTCAGCCAGAAGTCTCCACGCTTTGTCCTCGGTCGCCTTGTCATAATCTTGCTTTCGTTTCAGCACCATATGCCCACTAATCTCCCAAACTGCGGGGTTAACTTGAGTGTCGAGGAGCTCAGAACTCACTTCCCCTAGAGCCTGCTTCTCAGCATAGCACTGGATTGTTCACATAACACTCAATTAGCCAGATTTACAATAACATTTTAATTAATATATAGTAAGTCTCTTGTACACCAGTTGTACAATAACAAATAATACAGTTCAGTGAACACAACTAATAAAACAATTAATAACATTTAAAAATGCACATATGAGAGTTGTATGAAGTTTGATGGGCATTTATCCTAACCTGTGGGAAGAGGAAAACTCGTTTTCCAGAATCAGCAATAAGCACATTGTAGGGAATGTTGTTCTCTTGCAAGCAAATGCATGCATCTGAGACGACGTTCGATAAATCTTCCAGACTATTCCCACCCTCGAAAACCAGTCCTCTGACCGGATAATTCAGAATGTAAGAAATTTTCACTCCACCATTAGTAGTGGTTATCTTCTTGGATGGAGCCTTTTCAATGGGAAAAGGCGTTGCCAGGTAATATGCCTGGAAATGAAGGTGATTAATGGTAGCAAATGCACCCAAGCTATTGTAGCCTAGGCGGAAGTACGGGTTCTGGGCTTCCACAGCCATGTGGAGAGCAAGCAAGAAGCTCCCACGATCGATCCTCTGGGGCAAGCATTCGAAAATTCGAGGGATCAGCAGCACATGTCCATATTCAATTGGACTAACCTGTTAAATCATGCAACAATTTCATTAAACACTTATACTTGGAACACAAAGAAAAGACTAAACACACAGTTGCAAAGAAAGATAGAAACACACATTAATGGCAACAACGCTCGGTGAATTCTCGACATCAATGGGTGCATTCGGAGAGAAATGGACGACTTCGTCCTCACTGGCCTCGAACTGAAATAGCACCTCTTCTTGCCCAACTTTTGTAAAGTTGAACTTGTTTTCATCGAAGGGCTGCAACACCTTATCGACACGAAACTCAGTAGGCCTCTTCTGGAGGTGCCTTCCCTCATTCAGCTGGGCAATAAACCCATACTTCCCAGGAATCACCTATGAACAAATATTTATTTACTCACAGTAAAATTTCGGACACAACATATCAAGCCTAAGAATTTAATTCAAGAAATTCGGTGCAGACTAGTTGAACAAAAAGACAAAGCTTGAATGGAGAGGAAAATAACAAACCTTGGTTGCGCAAGCAGTGACATCATAGCGGAAGAGTCCTCTCTGCATACGATCCTCCCACTACACACATATGTCAATTTCACACAATTATTACATAGTTTCAGTAAAAAGTAAATCACTTGCGGTAAATTTGTATGGTTTTTACCTCCCCAAGAAGAAGGGAGTCCAAGAACTCGACAGATTGTTCATTGTTCTCAGAGCCCTTTTCAGAAACAACCTTGTTTGGCTTCTTAAAAGCATACATAGGCAGCCTTGCCCCTAATCAATTCAAGAATCCAACTCAATTTCACATCACAAAAGTCAATATTTAAACTAAGCAGGGTTAAAAAAATTACCAGGAATGCAGCAGCTCCTGAGACAATTACGGCCGCAGCCGGGAGCGTGGCGGGCGCCGTCCTCCGCCTCATCCTTTTGGTAGTTGGAAACAACAGTAGGAACCCTCTTAATCCTTAGCATCATTTTTGGATAACTTTATTGAAATTACACTTGCTTTGAAAGATGAAAAAGTAGGGACGATCGAATAATAGAATACTAAACAATTTAGGAGATAATAAATAACAAATTTACAGAGCTAATTGAAGAAAATGAAACCGCCGCCGGCAAGAAAGAGGAGGTCGGAGGGGCTGCCGCCTTCAGAGGGCAAAGCGCCACGCCCGCCGTGCGGCGAAGGGTTGGTCGCTGTCACACAGCCCTTGCGTCGTACTGCTCGGACATGTACAACGGACCGATTTGACCTTAAAAAAGCCGTGATTGTCGACAACTTTGCTACCTGGGTTTTACCCCTCTGGAGACAAAAATACAAGAACGGGGTTTACCGGAACCCTATTTAAAATCCAGGGTTTCTGCGAGAAGAAATTGGATTGAAAGAGTGCGATGATTTGTTGTGTGTGGTGGTAGCGGTAGTTGGGGGATTAAATAGGAGAAAGAGGAGGGGGTTTGAACTTGGCTGTGGTTGCGCCCCATAATTGATGTGGCCTTGGATTGTTTCACCCATTTCACGGGGTCCTCCCTTAATTGGATTTTTGCTTCCACCCCAACTCAAACCAACCAACAATCCTATTCCAAAGCTTTTACCTAAACTACCCCCTCCGTCGGATAAAAAAGTGTAATACCCAGCAAGATTTTATTTATAAAGTAAATAAATCTGTTTACTTGTGTGTATATGTGAGACAAAAGTAATGACATTTTGTGTAAATTTGAGGGATGTTGTGAGGGTAAAGTTTATAAAATATTTTTCATTTTAAGTGCGTGAAGAAAAAAGTGTGAAAGTTATTGTGGAACGGAGGAAGTAGTATTTGAATCAGTGTGTTAGATGGTATCTATCATATATGACACCATGTTTAACTTAACTATGTTCTACTTAAGCATTTGGATCACGCTCCCTTTTAAAATATATTTCTTCAAATTTCTCTTTAAACTTCACATTTTTTTCTACTTATTTTTGTGTTCTACTTAAAGTTTTACAATTCATTTCTTGACAAGTTGTGGTCCCCCGTGTATTAAAAGTTCATTTTTTTACACAAAATTACATCAATTGATACTTACTTTCATTTCTCTTAATACATTTTTACTTTTCTTACTCTTATCTCTACACCTTTTTGTTTTTCTTACACTTTATCCCTGCATTTTTTTACTTTTTTATATTTTTTACAACAACTTTATATAAAATAATATTTCATCTATCCCTTATTAGCTTGCACCAACTTTTTGGCACACAAAATAAGAAAGGAGAACAATGATTAAGTTTTTGAGGAATACTTTTATAAATTTTTAGGTATAAAATGAAGTAGGAAATTGGATTGTGTGTATATGTGAACTCAAAAGTAATGATATTTGTATAAAATTGTGATGATTGAGGTTAAGAAAGGTTTACTATTTTTTGTGTTTGCAAGTTATTGTGGGAAGTCAAAAGAAGAAAAGTATACAAATTAATAGGGGACAAATGACGTACGTTCTTTAAAACTTGCGTCATCTCTGAAATATAAAGTTTAATGAAAAACGGAAAGAGTAATTGAGTAGGAGTTTTATAAATTTATGAACCAAATAATATAAATAAATGAGATCAATTTATATATAAAATTGTTTCACACTGATTTTGGTGTCAGACAAAAAGACCAAAAACTTATATGAATAAGTTTTAAGTTAGGGCATCTCCGATGGAGAGGCAAATACCATATTTGCCACCTAAAATGCTCTCCAATGTTGTAACACTGTTGGTGGCAATTGGCCACAATTCATTTTTAATGACAAATTAAGTTTGTATGCAATTTTTTTTTCTATTTGCCCTAAAAGCCTTTGTTTATAATTTTTTTCATTTATTGTTTAATTTATTTAGAATATATTATTTAAATTAAATAATGAAATAATTTTAAATTTTATAATTAAAAATATTTAAAAATTGAAAAATATAATTTAATTGTAAGACAACGTTAATAATTTAAATTATAAAATACAATAGAAAACAAAACATGGAGTATAAATTTAAATTACAAAATACGATAAGATAAAAACATACAAATTATATATTTAATAATAAAAAAATATTTAATAAAATATAAATAAAAAATATAATATTACGAATATTCTTTTAGAATATTTCTATTGAGTTGAAATTTGAATTTGATAATTAGAGATAATTTTACTGTTTAATTCAAATTTGATTGTAAATTGATAATTTTAGTATCAATTTGAATCGGAGGATGGATTGGAGATGGCGTTACACCATTTCAACCATATAATAAAATTGATTCTTAATGGATATAGGTAATAGCGTGATTAATAAAAAAAATAGTTGTCAATGTATGGTGTGTTTAATTTGAAATTGAGGTGGATGAGAAAAATAGCAGATGGACTTATTTCAGTGAATATAAATTTGTGTTTGATTTGCGATGATACTCACTCCGTCTCAAAGGAATTTAATGAGTGATGTTTTAAGGGGTAGTTTTGTAAAGTTTATTAATAAATTAAAGTAAAAAATCGATTGAGGGTGTAAAAGTAATGATATATGAGTAAATAAACGTATATTTTGAGGTTGGGATTATGAAGATATTTCTTTTTATAAAGTGTGCAAATTAGTGTGGAATATCTATATATGAAAAATGTGTAAATTTCTATGGAACAAAGGAAGTATAACATTATTTTATTATTGTTTGTTGGTTGGGTTTAGATTGAACGATTGTCTAATAATTATGTGTGGTTTGCAATAGGGAAAATATCAGTCACTCAATTTTACCTCTTTTCATATTCATAAAGTCTAGTATGCACTCGAGTGCATGTTGTGCACCCCTAGTCCATGTTGCACTTTTCAATTTTATTGACTTACACTTTTTGTTAAATGGTGTTGCACTTTTCAATTATTATACTAAAAGTATTATTATACAGTTTAATAATTGAAAAGTGCAACACCATTTACCAAAAAGTGTAAGTCAATAAAACTGAAAAGTGCAGGTACACAACATGCACTCGAGTGCATACTAGACCAACTCTTTCATATTTGGTCACCCACATTTAGTTACTATCAATTGGTCACCCATTTATTATATTCTATCTCACGCATCTTCTAAACTAATTAAACAAACTCATAAGCAAGAATGAACCATTTGCAAAAATTACCAATATTTACCTTACATTATATTTATAATAGGTCAGGATGCATCTTGTAGAACGTGATTCATCAATCAAGCAGCATGTTGTTGGTTTACATTTTATTTTATAATGAGAATTCTTTCTCATGTATCTGGATAGTCAGAAAATTTCAGTAAGTTTTTAATAATTATTTAATTCAATTATGAATTCATTTTTGTTGGTTTACTTTTTATTTTACAGAAAATGAGAAACTCAAGAGATAGAATGCAACTTTATACTCTGGGTTATTTTTTTTAACCGTTGTACTCTGTTTTTCAATTCTTGGTTTCATATTGAATTTGTATAATAATTGGAGATATAAACTTATTTCAATTCATTTCCCTATTTATAATTATTGGAGCATAATTTGTGGTGAAGATTAATTGTAAATAATTTTCTAAAATTATCTATTCAAGAAAAATTCATAAACTTATTTTTCATTCTAAATATTTTTCTATTAAGATCATTATTGTTGATTTCTTGAAATGTTAGTCAAACAATTGGCCATTTGAAATTAATTGAAATAAATTTCTATCTTCTGAGTTTTTCATTTCCTAATTATCTATAAAATAAAAAGTAAACCAACGTTCTACAAGATGCATCAGAGTTCTTTCTAACCTATTATATCACGTTCTACGAGATGCATCAGAATTCTGATCTATTATATTTTATAATGTAAATATTGGTAATTTTTGCCCATGTTTCTTGCTTCCGTATTTGTTTCATTAGTTCTGGAAGCTGCAATTTTTTTAACCTTAGCTCAAAACTCTTTCTCCGTTAGTCAAATTTTAATATAAAATATAATAAGTGGGTGATCAATTTTGATAGTGACTAAATATGTGGATGACCAAATATGAAAAGAGGTAAAATTGGGTGACCAAAATTCATATTTTCACTTTGCAATATTAAAATGTATGTGTAATAATAATCATGCATTTTTTTTTGTTGTTGTTTTAATATAAAATTTTTTAAAAAAAATCTTTCATTCAATTATAAATTTTTCACTTTCTTTTTTTATAATCAAATCATTTTATACTCCTATGTTATTTTCTCTTTCACCATTCTACCATTTTTATTATATATTATTATTTTATTATATTTTTTAATCTCGAATCCATGGTAAATTTGTTTCGAAGTGGCAACAAATGAAAAACAACTTAGGTTCCATGACATTGATTCGAGGAAGGAAATTTCACAACGGAATGTTTTATAGTTCTGGATAGAGAGCATATTTTATACAAATGTAACTAAAGAACTTACACTTGAAATTTCACTTATTCACTCCGACATGGTTCTGTTTTGTACACTTTTTTCTACTAGTGATTTTTTCCCTAAATTTTCATTAACATATTTTAGTAAAAGTAACATTTGTATGTATTCAATTGCATCATATGATGCAATTGATAGAATTGAGTCACAATTTTAATTTTAAAATTTTAATTGAACAATTAAAAATAATTTCAAATAACTTAAAATTTAATTTATATTTTAACGAACTCCTCCTAATCATTGTTTGGATTGTGGCTTTCATCATCTTTATTTTCATTTCACTTATAAAACTACAACATTATATATATAAGAGTAATGATATGGAACTCAATGTACATTATAGCATATATAAGTATTTTATGTCCATGATTCCATTAAAAAATTATCATCGAGTTTCATATCAAAATCATATATAGATGTATATATGCATATATCCCACATATGTGATATGTATATAGTATATACATGTACATAAATATTGAAATGAATTATATTTGTGATACTATTCATCATGTTAATAAATAATTAATTTGTTGTTAAATGTATAATACTTTCTTCCTTCCATATAAAATTTTCACACTTTTTATATTTGAATGTCTCATATCAATTTGCACACTCCATAAAAGGAAACGTTTTTATAACCCCATCCTCAAAATAAATATATATTTATTCATATATCATTATTTTTTCACACACTTAATCTACTTTTTTCTTTACTTTATTTATAAAAAATACAATAAATATATATTTATTCATATATCATTATTTTTTCACACACTTAATCTACTTTTTTCTTTACTTTATTTATAAAAAATACAATAATGACACTGTCCCTCAAAATATTACTTTTTTTAATAAATATATATTTATTCATATATCATTATTTTTTCACACTTAATCTACTTTTTTCTTTACTTTATTTATAAAAAATACAATAATGACACTGTCCCTCAAAACTGTCCCTCAAAATATTACTTTTTTTATGGAAGTTAAATACCCATCCCTTTTTTCCCCTCCCCATGACTCGAACCAGGATCTAAGGCCATCCCTTTTTTCCCCTCCCCATGACTCGAACCCAGGATCTAAGGCCTAGGTAGTGGGTGCTCTAACCGCTTGAGTTATCCCACTTTGTCGTCCCTCAAAATATTACTCATTACACATTTATTTACACATTTTTTAAAATGTGTGTCATCCAAAGGTGCAGATTCCCTTGGATGGACGGAGGGAGTATACATGCAACTATGTCTATATATATAATTTTTTATTCGACTAAATATGTCTTTGTTACTTTGTTGTCAATGATTTCACGTAGTACATAAGTGTGCACTATATATATTAACTATGTATTTTTGTTCTAGATGGCCATCGGTAAATTATAAATAATTATCTCAGAGTACTTCCAAAGGTACTGGAACAGGCATTAGTGATTGAAGATAAGAGAAGAATTTTATAAAGAAAATGATTCTTGGAACTGAAAAGCTTCAACAAGTCCTACCAAATTATCTTAATTTAATACTATTATCTTGTTAATTGTTCAATCAAGCGTATCTCTTTGAATATTCCTCACTTTATTCTAATTAAACAATTTCATCACAAATTGCCATTATATACTTAGAGGTGGGAATGGACTAGGACTAGGTAGGTCTTACGAAAAAAAATCTGACCTGTTTAAATATTTTTTAGGTCCGAGTCTGGTCCATGGCCTGTTATAATTTTTTTTTAAGGCTTGGCTTGACCTTTTTAATAAATAGGTCTTGCTCGAAAGCCAGGTCTTTTTAGTTCTATTAGTGCATTTAAAAAAAAAATCTCCAACAATTGTATTTCATCAAATCATAAAAAAATCACGAATTGTATTGCTTAATGCTTACTAGTTAGAAATTATATATATTAGACACTTTTATTTAAGATGTTTTCTATATTTAAGTATTTATATATATATATTAAATTAATTAAATAGGCCGGTCTGTTGAGCTTGAAAGGCCTACAAAAAAGCTCAAGCCCGGTCTATTTAACTAATTGGCTTTCAAAAAAGCTTGAGTCCGACTTGTTTATTAAACGAGTCAAGCTGAGCCGAGCTTTAATAGGCCGATCGAGCCGTAGGCCCTGTTGAATAGTCTAGCCTATTTCCACCCCTAACTGTCACTATTATATATAGTACGGAGTATTTGTTAATCACTTTAAAAATTTCTCAGTTTCTCATTTTTATGTCTCAACGAAATAAAAGATATTCATTTCCTTTTTTTACAACTACCATTTAATTTATCTTTCTCTACTTTTTACCATTTTAGGTCTCTTATCATCATTTTTTATATCTAAATTATATATATATATATATATAAACCTTGTTATGTATTGGTTACATACTCACGTATACTTTTTATTTATACAAATAATTATAATTAAAAATATACATTACTAGTGTGTTAATTATACATTACACTATATAAATAATTCATAAGTTCAAATTTTAAAGTCAAAATAATATTAAAAAATATAATAATATTTAAAAATAATGTACTTTACTTATTTTAATTATTTATTTGCCAAAAGAAAAAAATTGATCGGGCCAAATGGGCTGCTCAGGGCCAGCGGGCCAAATTCAGCCTAGCACATTTGGCCCATCGGGCTCATCAGGTCGTGCCACATAGGCCCAGTTCTATATGGACCTCTAATTTTAGAGCCCAACCCATACTAGGTTTCGGGTTGGTCGGGCCCAAATTGTCGGCTCTATCTATAGGGTCCCGACATGTTTCATCAGCTCCACTTGTTTGGATTATAAATTGATTTCAAATACTTAGATTTTTGCTCACACACTTTTTAGTTAAAATTGAGAGAATTTTAATTCCCACTAAAATCATGTCATTTGAAATACATCTGTTGGTCCTGAGTGGAGTATGACACAAGTGTAATTTGGGGGGGGGGGGGGGAATGCACTTGTGTAGTCAAATTCTTTTTTTTTTAAAACAATTTAGTCTTATCTGGGAAGTTGTCTGACCACTACTCTGAGTGAATAACTTTAATAGATAATCAACCTACTGAAAACTAGGAAGTGATCAGTTGGATAACTATCTAAAAGAGTTGCTAAGTGCGGAATGTGGTTGGCCTTTTCTTTGAAAGAATACTCCAAGTAATTTCTGAAAAACCAGTTTATCAGGGACTTTGTCCAAAGACTGTTTTGTTTAACTTTGCTGAATTTTACTGTTTCAAAAGATCTTAAGTGTGTAATGTGAATTAGAAATGAATGCAGTAAGTAAATGACACAACAAGTTATAGTGGTTTAGAGACTCAAGCTCCTACATCCACTTTCCCTGATTTAACAGGATAATTCCTTAACACCTGGAATTAGCTTGTTTTAAAGTGCCAAGGTGCACTGATCAACAACACTATCTTAGTGCTTTGATCCCTAGGATAATCTGAGTCCTACTGCTCAAATTCTCTGAGTTAAGACTGTATTCACTCTTCACAATCCTTAACTCCTCACTTCTACAACAAACTCTACTTCACTTATGATGTAAGAGTTTGAGGTTTGGTTCCAACTAATTGAGATATCCTTTACAATAAGAACGGTGTAAAGGGTTAGGATATCTTAGTGCTAAACTTTGGATATTACAAGAGTGTCTTAGCTAGAAGTGATCAGGAAACTTGAGATTCTAAGAATAAGCTTTTGTTTCTTTGAATGCTTGATAGTAATTTGATAGCAGATTGTTGGATACTTGAATCCTTGGATCACTTCTGAATTTATAGAACAATTTGATCATCTATCCGTTGGAGAGATAGACTTTCAAATTGTCTATTTGCAGCTCCATTGAAACGGCTATGAGAGCAACCTTCTATTATCCACTGTGCAAGAAGGTTCTTCAATGGTTGCTTGAATGAATGTGTTGACTTCTGGAAAATGCGGTTGAGAAGACTTGTGTCAGTTTCCAAAATTGCACATTTTCAAGGTTGATTTATGGCAGACTTTGTACTTTTCCAACGGTCAGATGGGACAAGTACTCTGAACTTTTATGCTGCACTTGGAATGTTCTTCCATTCATTCAATTCTTCAATTTTTAAAGCTTCTAAATCTTCAATGCTTGTTCAGGCTTAATGGCATTAATGCTTCATTAAAGTTGTCTTCTGAGATAGTGGCATTCAATGCTCTTGATCTTCTAAGACTTCAACTTGATATGTTATTGCCCTTATTAGTGCCTTTAGTTCAGGCTACTTACTTGAGTTTCTGAGCATTCAACCATGTTGTCTTCTTCAGCAAACTTGTCTTTATGCATTCAGTAGACTTGTCCTAATTGACTTAGATAAACAAACTGCCTAACATTTCAGCTATGGACAACTAACCTGAACACTAATCATCTCAACATTTCTGAGATTTTTTACTTAAACAATTTTACTGTCTCAACTATCCTGAGACAACTAGACTGATTCACTTTCTATCTATCTCAACTAAGCTGACCATCATCATTCAGGGGTTTTGGTATCTTAATCAAAATCAATTCATTTTCCAACAATTTCCCCCTTTTTTATGATGCCAAAACCTATTTACAAAGGAAACTTGACTTACACTAAACTTGTCTTCATGAAGGATGATCTGATCAATTTTCCTTAAACAAACTGTTAGCACAATAATAAATCAAGTATATAGGTTAGGTCAGGCTAGTTGAGATAATGAGTTGTTATCTCTTGTTAAAATCAGTTAACCTATTCATATATATCATCAAGCATTGCAGTACAGAAAATTTGAAAGGACTAACAATGCTAGATTTAAAAAACAGATAGAAAAACAACAAATTAAAGGTAGATAAGTGAAGAATGAACTTATTCTTCAGAAGGAGCCATCATCTTGTGGGGCAATCCCATACTGAGCCTACACTCTCTTCTTTAGTTTCCAAATCTCCTAATTTGTTCCCTTGGGGCCCAGCTTCATCTTCTCCATCTTCATAATGGAGATAAACTCCTCCAGAATTTTCCCTTCATCAATCAAGTTCCCACTGAACTTGGGAGGCATGTACAGAATGGGACCTGATGCCTTGAATTCCACCCTAGCAATGTCAGCTGCTGCAAACAGCTTCTGATACAATTCCCTGTAGTTGTTAAACATGAACTGGGCAAAATTTTCTTCAACATTCTCACCAAGCCATTTGCCTATGAAATAGAAGTCATAAACAAATCTCCTCTTAGCTTCTTCCCATGCATCATTCAGTTGAATGGGCACCCATTTGTCATGGTGAGGATATTGAGTATCCCATCTTTGTAGCAGTTTAGGTTTCAATCTTCTGTAGGAGGCCCTCTTCCTTGGGGCTTTGAAGTTTGCCCTTCTTTTATCCCTAACTTTGTTGGCCTCAACCAACTGATCCATGTTTTCCTTAGCTCTTTGAAGAGCCAATTTCTCCTAAGTTTTAGGATCTTTGTCAAATCCCTCTTCAAACAGCTTTGAGGGATCATCAGCAAGCTTGGGCATCTTCTCTTCAGGCTCCTTGGCTTCAGCTTCTTCTTCAGCTTCTTCTTCAACTTCTTCTTCTTCTTGGATTTCAGGCAATTTGACTGCCTTTTTCAGTCTCTTTGATTTTCTTACCTGAGTTACCTCTTCAGTTTGGAACTCAGTGGGCAGGGTCAGGCTTGTTGGGAACTCAGTGAAGGTTTGCTCTTTCTTTTTCTTCCAGTGGCTTTTGAAACCTTCCCCCTTACTTCAATATCCTTGTCCTTGGTATCTAATCCAGCAGATTCTCCTCCAGGCCTTTGCTCCCATCTGGCCTGATCTTCTATCACAGAAGCCATAGACTTCTTCACTGCAATTTGAATCTGCTCCTCCTCAGTCAGATCTTCAAAGTTCATTGGTCCTTTGCCTTTTCCAATGTCTTCTGCTCCAGCTTCAGGTTCTTTGTCTTTTGCTTTGGGCTCACCAATCTTCAAGGTTCCTTTGGCCCTTGCTCTCTCTCTTTCCCCCCTTTTTGGCATTATCAAAACATTGGGGCTTCAATTCACTCATGGTGACAGAGAGATGGGTTTGAGCATAGTTGAGAGACTTGATCTCCTGAAGCAGATATACATTCTCATCATGTATATTCTGCATTTTGTCATCAACCATACTCAAGAAGGCATGTACTGGCTTCATCTTCTGAGCAACTATCTCATCCAAAGTAGCCTTCAGGGATTGATCAAGTTTGGCCTGCAACTGATCAGTGAGATTGGCCACAACTTGATCAGAGACTTTGGTCATAAGTTCAATAGTGAACTTTTTAGCAGCTTCCTTGACCATTGCAACTTTTAGCTCCCCTGCCTTCTTTCTTTGAGTTGTTGTCGTTTGTCTCAAGGCATCTTTGATGGTCCTTTTCAATGCAAGTACATTGTGCTTGTAGCTCTGTGTCAAACTCTTTTGCTTTTGCTTCACAACCTTTGTGAACTTTGTCATTGCTTCCTTTGCTTTTGTAACTTCAGTGGAGACTGTTTGCAGTCCAGTCTCAACTCCACTGATCCTGGCATCTAGAGTTGGCAACACTACTTCCTCAGAACCTGTAAGCCTCATTTCAACTGATGCTAGAGTCCTCCCTTGACCATCTAGAGCATCTGAGGTTTCAGCATGGGCTTAACCCAACTTCCCTGACTGCTCCTCAATGGATGTGGCAGTCTGGGAAGCAAGTTGCAGTCCTGCTTCAGTGGCATTGGCTTTTTCAAAGTTGATTTTGGACAAGGTGGTCATGTTTGCTGAAATTGCTTCAAGATCAGCATCAGTGTTGACAGGAATATAGGTCAATGAAGCATCTACAAATATCTGCTCAAGTGTTACAACTTCAGAACCTGCAAAACATAAAGGGTTAGGTAAAACACCCACATCACCCTCTTTCTTTTCAACTCCCTTAGGGCATGTTTGTTTTGGGATTTTGAGGATTTTGAAATCCGGATTTCAAAATCTAGTGGATTTTAAAATTCTAATATTTTTTATGTTTTGTGTTTGGTTTGAGATTTAAATAGGGTAGGATTTAACTTTTTAGTATAGAATTATAGGTTTTATAGGTATTTATATATGGTTTATAGGTATTTATAGCCAGAGTTGACTTTTATAGGGTTATAGGGTGGAATTTTGAAATCTTGAATCAAAATCCCAAACTATAACGAGGGTGGAGTTTCGAAATCCCAAATCCGGATTTCCCATCCCAAAACAAACATGCCATTAGGATCTGATACATCAGCATCCTTACAATTATTTTCAACTGTATTCTTTTCTTCATTTTCAAAAGATGTGCTCACAATCACTGGAGAATCAGGCCTCCTTTCACCAAGGGATTCATCAAGTTCAGATTTGACTTGAAGAATAACTTGACTCTCATGTTGGGCTTCACCCAACATTTTAATCTCCTCTCCCTCTTTTGGCGGTGCACTCTTACTGCCTATGATCACACACTCACCATCTCCTCCCTCTGATTTTTCATTACTATTATCCTTGTCAACTCCTTCATGTCCTAATCCTGACACCTCTATATCCTCAATAGGATGCACAGAGGGTAGTTGATGGGAGATCACAGTGCTTGGGCTTCCCAAGTCCACTGAGTCATCCTGAATGATTAAGGGCTGGTCAATGTCCAACTTTCTTGACACTGATGAGGCCTTAATCAAACCAGCATCTCCTATGGAAGTCTCAGCATTGTTCAGCTGTGCCTCAGGCTCAGAAGAACCATCCTTGGCCAATGCTTCTTGGACTGTGTCACCACCCTTGGTCAACACCTCTGATTGCTCAGAGTCCTGAATGGAATGATAGGTCAAGTAATGTACCTTAGCAGGATTGGGTCCAGGAGGTTTGGGATTGGTGGTGTCATCATCATCATCATCTGCATCATCTGAAGTGCTATCAGGATGTTTGATCCCTTTAGCCAATCTTTCTCTTTCAGCAAGCACCTTCTCATGCACAATGGTGCAGAATAAAGCTTCAGTGGTCAGTACACTTGACTTCTTTACATTGGCAAAGTGTAAGAGTCTGTTCTCTTCAACCTGCCACCAGCTAGAACCTTTGTCCTTAATAGCCTGAGCTATTTCCACTATGGTTATATCCTTGATCTCAACAAGTGCCCTGAGATCATAGAACGGCTGCTGAAGTCTGGGGTAATCCTTCAACCCGGGATATAGCTAATCCATATTGGCCCTTGTTATCTGCCTTAGCATGCCTTCATAAGTGTATTCCTCTGTATCATCATCATCTTCAGAGGAATTGGATTTGGACTCAGAAGGGTTGGTCATTGATTCAGGTAAGTTGGGCTGGGATTCAGAAGGGTTGGATTCAGGTGAAATGGGGATCAATTGGGTCTCAGGTGCTGTAGAGAGCAATGTTCCTGAGGGGGTAGAAGGAAGATTGATAGGAACGGGCTAGATAGGGGGTATGGTAGATTGATTTCCTTCAAGAATGGCATTTTCCAGGAATTTGGTGTAAGAAATCAATCTAGGGTCAAGAGGGGAGAAATGCATATTTTCTTCATCAGCAAGATCAGCTAATACATCTATGCCTTCTCTATCTGGAGCACCTTCAGGAGAATAGGTTTTCTTAGGAAGAACTGGGGCATCCTCAGGAGTTTTGCACTCCTCTTCTTCAGGCTTGGGGGACCCATGAGTTAGTGATATTCTTTGAGATTGAATATCAGGAGAATTGGTCTTGGGGCTCTTTGACTTTGATCTTGTCTTGGAGTTAGACTTGCTGGCTTGTCTAATCTCCTTGAAAAATTCCTTTTTCTGCTTCTCTTCCTCCATCAACTTCTTCTTTTCAGAGGTTTTGACAATCCTTCTTATTCTTTCAGATCTTGTTGGTTTCTCAAGATCTTTGAATTCAGTATAGGCTTCTGGTTGCAAGGGGACAATCACCCTGAACTCTTCACCAGCTTCAGGAGGGTTGACTCCTTCTTCCTCCACTTTGTCAATTTCTGCAGATGTTTCACCACCACTCTTGGAAGTATTGTCTGGAGAGGATTAACTGAGTATCTGCTTCATCCTCTTCATCTTAGGTTGAGTCTTGGTGGGTTGGGACTTTCTTTTTCTTGGAGAAGACCTTGGTACACGTGCAACTGTCAATGCTTGCTTGGCTGCAACACCTTGCTTCCTTTTCTCTGTTTTTGTGGAGAGCTTTCTAAACATCACTTTATGTGCTGGAAAGTGCTTGGGTTTGATTTGCAGATGGGTGTAGTGGGAAAATCTTTCCAGGAGCATGCTTGCTCTTGTGCAATATTGCAGTTTCTCATCTACCACTACCTTGTGGTGTGCCCTTTCTTTGAACTTAAATTTTTCATTCATCATCTTCCCCAAGATGAATGTTTTCCAATTAAATTTGATTCCCTTTTCAGCAGAATCAATAATAGCTGCCATTACTCTCAGTTTTGGCAAGGTAATTTGTTCCACACTGCCTGAATGGCTCAGTAAACTTTTTACCACAATATCAAACAAGTGCTCATACCTTGTTTTCAAAGTTTTCTTATGTTGGGCACTAGCTAGCTTCTGAGGCACTATCATCCAATCATTGGAGAACTTCTGCTCCTCTCCTTCTCTATAGAACTCAGGATCATTTCCTTCAGAGGGTAATCCAAAACTGGAGTCCAAATCTTCTGAGGTGAAGATAATGGTGTGTTGTGATTCCTCTTTTTCACCCTCTTCTGCATAAGTGAGTTTTGTGCAGACATCTCCTTTCTTGCCTTTCCATCTGAGGTAGGCAAAGAACTCAGCCATATAAGGGTTTAGGCATGAGTCTGGTTTGGTGCCCAAGAACTGCTCAAGCCCTACATCTTTCAGCCATTAGAGAACTGGATGGACTTCTTCATCCGGACTGTCAAAGGCAACAATTTTCTCAAACCACAGAGAGTTTGCATTACTGAGATATGTGAAATCAATGTTCAGTGATGGATCATTGAAGTTTACTAGTTCCTCTCTTTTCAGTTTGGGAGCCATGTATTTTTTTTTGAAGTTTGGAAAGAATGGAAGGGATGGTTCGAAAGTTTGAAGGTTTACAGAATTTTGCTTGAGGGTTTTGGAAAAATTTGTGCGTAAAAATGGGTGTAAAAACTGAAGGTTTTTATATCCCAGTGGTTTTATTAACCGTTGGACAAAAGCATTAAGAGGTGGACAATTCTCTAGGCAAGATGGATAAAGTGGGGTAGTGGGCTTAGGAACGGTTAGATGTAGGTATTAAGATAATCAATGGCTTTGATGAGAGGCTCAGTAATTAATGCAATCTTTTAAGGATTTTGCATTAAATGCTGGAATGACCATTTGGGGACTAAAATTTGAATACCTCACGTCATCCTAAAAATAGGCTACTCTTTACCCAAGAATTCCCTTAAATGTCTAATCAATGCTAAAAATAGCACTTATCATCTTATCAGTTTGGACAAATGTCCTGATAAGTGATCTGACCTTTATTTTGGTCAAATGATCCGACCAAAATGCCTGAGTGGGTCCCACAAGGTCAATCCTCCTTACCAACAGTGTTGAAGGACATGTGGACAACTCTACTGAATTCTACTTTCAGCCAGGCCATTTCAGTGAGTTTGGTCAACTTTGCTGAAGTTCAATTTAATGAACTTCCCCCTTCATTTGTGCTTCCTTCTTCATTTTTCCATCTTTCCTGGATCAAGTAAGCCCAACTCTGCTGACAGCTCCAGAAATCTTGCTTCAGCTAATGGCTTGGTCAAGATATCAGTTTTTTGCTTATCAGTGTGAATTTTGACAAGCTTGATATCCTTTTTCTCCACATGATCCCTTATAAAGTGATGCTTGATATCAACATGTTTACATCTTGTGTGAAGCACTGGATTTTGTGAAATAGCCATTGCACTATTATTGTCACAAAATATAGGAACTTCATTTGTGATAACTTTGTAATCTCTTAGTTGCTGTCTGAGCCAAAGTATCTGAGCACACCAACTTCCAGCTGCTACATATTCTGCCTCAGTTGTTGATGTTGCAACTGTGTTCTGCTTCTTTGAGAACCATGACATTAGTTTGCTACCCAAGAATTGACATGTTCCAGAGGTGGATTTTCTGTCAATTCTACACCCTCCATAATCAGCATCTGAATATCCAGTGAGCTCAATATTGTCATCAACTGGATACCATAATCCAAGATTCTCAGTTCCTTTGAGATATCTTAGGATTCTCTTGGCAGCTTCAAGATGGCTCTTCTTTGGATTTGCTTGAAATCTGACACACACTCCAACTGCAAATGTGATATCAGGCCTACTTGCAGTGAGATATAGTAGGGATCCAATGATGCCTCTATATTCAGTGGAGTTGGTAGATACTCCACTTTCACCAGGATCCATCTTCCAATTGGTGTTCATAGGAATCTTGACTGGTTTGCTTGTTGCACATCCAAATTTCTTGATCATGTCCCTTGTATACTTGGTTTGGTTGATGAAAATTCCTTTCTTTGATTGGGTGACTTGAAGTCCCAAAAAGAAATTCATCAATCCCATCATGGACATCTCAAATTTGCTTTGCATGAGTTTTGAGAATTTCTCACACAATATCTCATTTGGAGATCCAAATATAATGTCATCCACATAGATTTGGACTAACAAGATATCATCTCCTTCACAGATTCTGAACAAGGTTCTGTCAACAGTGCCTTTGACAAAACCATGATCTAGAAGAAACTGTGATAAGGTGTCATACCAAGCTCTTGGAGCTTGCTTCAATCCATATAAGGCTCCTGCTTCAAAGCCTGAGGGTTGTTCAACATAGACTTCTTCTTTCAGTACCCCATTGAGAAAAGCACTCTTCACATCCATTTGATACACCTTGAATCTCATGTGAGCTGCATAGGCTAAGAACAACCTTATTGCTTCAAGTCTGACCACTGGTGCAAAGGTTTCATCATAGTCAATTCCTTCAGATTGACAGTATCCTTTGGCCACCAGTCTTGCTTTGTTTCTCACAATGATGTCATTTTCATTTTTCTTATTTTTGAACACCCATTTGGTTCCAAAGACATCTTGATGAGTTGGCCTATCCACCAGCTCCCATACTTCATTTCTGGTGAACTGGTTCAGCTCTTCTTGCATGGCAATGATCTAGTTTGTGTCTTGTAGTGCTTCCTCAACATCTCTTGGTTCCTGTTCTGAAAGAAAACAGCAAAACAAAGCACTTTCTCCATGAAATCTTCTAGTTTTGATCCCTTCACTTGGATTTCCAAGTATCAGGCTAGTTGGGTGGTCATGCAACCAAGTCCTTCTAGACCTGATTTCTTCAGGAGGATTATCCCCTTCTGAAGTTGGATCCCTAGATTCATTAAATTCAGGAAAGTTAATTGAAGGATCAAGTTCAGGATCATATTTAGGGTTGTTGTCCTCAATGTCAGGAACATTGACATTTTCATTTGTTCCCCCTTGAATATTGGATCTATTTACTACCTCAGCAGAGCCTGCTTCTTCATTGGTAGTTGTTACCTGATCTTGAACTGGGATGGGGTCAGTCAGTTTAATTTCTCCTTCAGGCTGGTTGTCTCTTGGTTGATTGCCATCAGGTATGTTGTCCAGGTTTTGTTCTCCATTGAGTTCAGGCTGGGCAACATCTATAAATACTATTTCCTTGCTTTGAAGCCTTAGTCTGGTTGTTCTTTGTGTTATCTCATCAATATTCAGGTTTCTATCCCTGAACTCATTAATAGATTCATCAAACACAACATGAGGTGTTTCCTCCACAATAAAGGTTCTGCAGTTATAGACTCTGTATGCCTTGCTGATTTGGGAATATCCAACAAATATTCCTTCATCAGCTTTGTTGTCAAAAGCTTTTAACTACTCTTTCCCATTATTGTGAATGAAACACTTGCAACCAAATATATGAAAATATGCAACAGTGGGCAATCTACCTATCCATAATTCATATGGAGTTTTACCTTGACCCTTAGTGATTAAGGATCTGTTCTGAGTGTGGCATGCAGTGTTGATGGCTTCTGCCCAAAACCTTTTTGGCATTTTGGATTCAGCAATCAGTGTTCTTACTGCTTCTTTTAAGGTTCTGTTTCTCCTATCAGCAACACCATTCTATTGAGGAGTACTTGCTGCAGAAGTTTCATGTGTGATGCTATTTTTGCTGCAATACTCATTGATGTATGAGTTTATGAATTCAGTGCCTTTGTCTGATCTGATCTTGACAATACTTAAGCCCTTTTCATTACTCAGCTTCATCATCAACTCAGTTAGTTTGACTTGAGTCTCCTTTTTGTTCAGTAGAAACACCACCCAAGTGTACCTGGAAAAATCATCAACAACTACAAAAGCATATTTCCTTTCATTTATGCTTACTGGAATTATTGGACCAAAAAGATCCATATGTAGTAGTTGAAGAACTCTCTCAGTGGATATGACAGGTTTCCCTTTGAGTGAGGCTTTGATCTGCTTTCCTTCCTGACATGGCTGGCACACATGTTCTTTGATGAATACTTGGTTTGGCAGCCCTTTCGCTAGAGAGTTTCTTGCAAGTTTGTTGATGGTTTTGAAGTTCAGGTGGTTCAGTCTTTTGTGCCACAACCAACTTTGTTCAGTTGTGCTCTTGGCAACTAGACAGACTGCTTTAGGGGTTTTGCTCCAATCTGCAAAATAAACATTTCCCTTTCTCACCCCTGTAAGTAGCACCTGTTGTGTTGATTTGTTCTTGATTGAGCATTCATTTGGTGCAAACTCAACACTATATCCTTTGTCACAGATTTGACTTATAGATAGCAAGTTATATTTTAGGCCTAGAACATATGAAACATTAGTAATTTTTACATTACCAATATTTAATGTACCATAACCTCTTGTGATTCCTTGTGAGCTATCTCCAAAGGTTACTGAAGGACCATCCTTTTCAATGAAGTCTAAGAGAAGTTCTCTATTTCCAGTCATATGTCTTGAACATCCACTGTCCAAGTACCATGCTGTTCTTTTGTTTATGCTTCTCTTCTTCTTGTGGTCCTTGCAACCCTGCAAAGTCAAACTTTAGGTACCCTTTGAATGTTGGGTCCTAGGGGGTTAGCTGTACCTTTTGGAACCCAAATCTGCCTAATTACTCTGATTGACTCAAAGTGACTGACTTGGTTTCCATTTACATCTACATACACAGTCCTACCCTTGAATGCCTTAGGTGGTTTCTGTGCATAAATGTTAGTCTTATAAGCTTCAGGAGAATGATTGAAATACTTTGGGACATATCTCCTAAAGTTACTTGACTTAGGTGCAGCTTGGTAACGCCTTTGTGGATAAGTGCTTGGATGGCCTTTTCCCTTTGGCATGAAGGGTCTAGGCTTCCTGAAACTGTTATACCCGTCAGGAGGGTTGGGCCTTGATCCATTCAGTTGAGGTTGCCTCATTTGAGTTGGCCTTTTTTGAACAGATCTTGGACAACTCCACTGATGAGTGTTCAGATAGGTTGGCCTTCCATTGGTTCTACCTTTCTGAATCTCATTCCTCTTGTACACAACATTCTTAACCTTTCCTTTAGGTTTGGGTTTAGGAACATTGTTTACTTGAGTAGGTATAAGAGTTTCTTTGCCCTTATCCTTAATCAGTGGCTGATTTACTTCCATTTCATTTTCATTTAGTTGGGCCACTGACCTTACAAAGATCATCTTAGAGTTACTGGTTGAAGCAACACTAAGACCAGGTGAGGGTTCACATGGATCAAAACCTAATCCACTTCTTTGAGCCATTGGTCTTTGAAACCCTTGAATTTCCTCTATTGCTCTAGAGGATTTGTTCAAGGCAGACATCTTAAGTTTTAGGTTCACCTCACTCAATTTCAGAGCATCAAATTCATGTGAGAGATTGTCAAATTTAGCTTGTAGAATTCTTAGGTCAAAATCATTTTTCTTCAGAACTAGATTTTGCTCATTAATCAGTTTTTGGTGTTTAGAGACGTTGAGAGACATTTCATCATGTTCTCTCACAATCTGCTGATACATCTGAGCTGATTTAATGTCAATCTCAGGTTCAGGAAGGTTAGGAGTTCTGGCTTTAGAACTTAGACGTTCATTTTCTCTCAATGCAATGTTGTGTAACTCTTGTAGTCTGGTGAATTCCTCCATTAACTTTCCAAAGGAAAGTTTCAAGTGGGTTTCACTAGATTCATGTGTGTTATTTGAAGAGTTGGAAGATGAACATACCTCTTCATTTTCAAAAGCCATTTGACAGTCATCTTCACTGTCATTGTTTGAGAATAATCCATCATCAGATGAATATAAACTTTCCTCACTTGTTGATTCACCAGCAACCATGACCTTTCTGTTGCTCAATCTCTTGTCTCTCTTGTTCTGTCTTTCTTTTCTTTCTTTTGAACTAAGATCAGGACAATTATATTGGAAGTGTCCCTTCTTCTGGCAGTTGTAACACACATCTTCATCATCATTTCTCTTGCTTGAGGACTCCTTCCCCCTGGATGATGATGGATCATCCTAGCTTGACTTCTTCTTGTCAGCATATTTGTCTTCTTTCTTTTCATCAGAGTGTTAGTCCTCTGATTTGTTATTAGGAGAGTTGAATCTTCTCCTGCTTCTGTTGTCTTGGTATAACTTTTTGTATCTACCAAATCTGGAGTTTAACTTCTCAAATCTTCTGGCCATGAGTGCCACTTCCTCCTTCATTTCAGTCTTAGAGATTGACTGTGTTGATCTCTGAGCACTCTTTTTCTCTGTCTCAGCAGCTTTGAATGCAACTCCTTTACTGGAGGAGGATGGCTCCTCATGCACCTTTTTCCTGTTTAGATCAAACTCATATGCTTCGAGTTCAGAGAACACTTGCTGCATGGGCATGTTATCAAGGTTGCTAGTGTTCTGCATCATGACTGAATAGATGTCCCGCTTGGATGTGAGACTTCTCAAGATTTTCAGTGCTACTTCTCTTTTGGTATAGAATTTGCCAAAAGAGTTTATCTCTTTCATGATGTCAGTGAATCTGCCATCAAGATGATCAATTGTTTCATTGGGCTCCATGGTAAATTGTTCATATTTTTGAATTGCCACTTGAAGCTTGTTTTCTTTAATCTTTTGGGTACCTTCATACATGAGTGCTAAGGTGTCTCAAATCTCTTTTGCTGTGGTGCAGTGATACACTCTCCCCATCACTGCATCTGGAATTGTCTAGTACAATGTATTCATGGCAATGTAGTTCAGGTTGTGCCTTTTTCTTTCTTCTGCAGTCAAGTCATCTTCATCTTTTGGCAACATCTCTCTTGGGTCTGCTTTCTGAGCATCAGTGACTTTGGGGTTTATCTTGGTGAAGGTGAAAGGCCATTTGGTGATTACTTTGAGCATTTCATCATGCCGACAGGCAAGATGTGCTCTCATTCTAATCTTCCAAAAATCATAGTTCTCAATTGAGAACATTAGCAGTTTGTGGTTAGAAATATGGTTGACTTGGTTGGGACCCATGTTGTTGGTGGTCTCAACAGCATCTCCTGGAACTGCATTGTTTGCCATCTTAAGAGAATAGAGTTAGATAAGCACAGTAATGTTTTTCAGAAAATGGATCAGTTCAGTAACCACAGGAATAATGTGTTTTGAAAATCAGTTGGATTTTCAGAAGCAGTAGTCTTTGAACCCCTGCTCTGATACCACTTGTTGGTCCTGAGTGGAGTATGACACAAGTGTATGGGGAGGGGGGGGGAATGCACTTGTGTAGTCAAATTCTTTTTTTTTTTAAACAATATAGCCTTATCAGGGAAGTTGTCTGACAACTACTCTGAGTGAATAACTTTAATAGATAATCAACCTACTGAAAACTAAGGAAGTGATCAGTTGGATAACTATCTAAAAGAGTTGCTAAGTGCGGAATGTGGTTGGCCTTTTCTTTGAAAGAATACTCCAAGTAATTTCTGAAAAACCAGTTTATCAGGGACTTTGTTCAAATACTGTTTTGTTTAACTTTGCTGAATTTTACTGTTTCAAAAGATCTTAAGTGTGTAATGTGAATTAGAAATAAATGCAGTAAGTAAATGACACAACAAGTTATAGTGGTTCAGAGACTCAAGCTCCTACATCCACTTTCCCTGATTTAACAGGATAATTCCTTAACACCTGGAATTAGTTTGTTTTAAAGTGCCAAGGTGCACTGATCAACAACACTATCTTAGTGCTTTGATCCCTAGGATAATCTGGGTCCTAGTGCTCAAATTCTCTGAGTTAAGACTGTATTCACTCTTCACAGTCCTTTACAATAAGAACTGTGTAAAGGGTTAGGATATCTTAGTGCCAAGCTTTGGATATTACAAGAGTGGCTTAGCTAGAAGTGATCAGTAAACTTGAGATTCTAAGAATAAACTTTTGTTTCCTTGAATGTTTGATAGTAGTTTGATAGCAGATTGTTGGATACTTGAATCCTTGGATCACTTCTGAATTTATAGAACAATTTGATCATCTATCCGTTGGAGAGATAGACTTTCAAATTGTCTATTTGCAGCTCCATTGAAACGGTTATGAGAGCAACCTTCTATTATCCACTGTGCAAAAAGGTTCTTCAATGGTTGCTTGAATGAATGTGTTGACTTCTGAAAAATGCGGCTGAGAAGACTTGTGTCAGTTTCCAAAATTGCACATTTTCCAAGGTTGATTTATAGCAGACTTTGTACTTTTCCAACGGTCAGATGGGACAAGTACTCTGAACTTTTCTGCTGCACTTGGAATGTTCTTCCATTCATTCAATTCTTCAGTTTTTAAAGCTTCTAAGTCTTCAATGCTTGTTCAGGCTTGATGGCATTAATGCTTCATTAAAGTTGTCTTCTGAGATAGTGGCATTCAATGCTCTTGATCTTCTAAGTCTTCAACTTAATCTATTATTGCCCTTATTAGTGCCTTTAGTTCAGGCTACTTACTTGAGTTTCTGAGCATTCAGCCATGTTGTCTTCTTCAGCAAACTTGTCTTTATGCATTCAGCAGACTTGTCCTAATTGACTTAGATAAACAAGCTGCCTAACATTTCAGCTATGGACAACTAACCTGAACACTAATCATCTCAACATTTCTGAGATTTTTGACTTAGACAATTTTACTGTCTCAACTATCTTGAGACAACTAGACTGATTCACTCTCTATCTATCTCAACTAAGCTGACCATCATCATTAAGGGGTTTTGGTATCTTAATCAAAATCAATTAATTTCCCAACAACATCTATTTTTAAATCTTTTCATTTGAAATACCTCCTCAAATCAAATTCCCTCATCCAAACACAACCTGAAGCTCTATTTAGATGGAGGGATTTAGTCTATGGATTTTAAATCCACAATTCAAATCTACTTCACTTGTTTGGATTATGAATGAATTTCAAATATCTAGATTTGTGTCCACACACTTTTTAGTTAAAATTGAAAGAATTTTAAATTCTCACTAAAACCATGTCATTTGAAATTCATGTATTTCTAAATATATTCATTTCAAATGTCTCATCAAATCAAATCCCTCAATTCAAACACAACATGATAGAACTTTGTCTCTATTCAAACTTGTAGAGACACTTCCCCTCATGAATATCATGAAATTATTTTTATCTTATCTAAATGTTCGAACTATAAAATTCAGGCAAATACTTATGTGTACCAGTTACATACATGTAACTGGATTCAATTTTCTATTTACCCTCTTTTTTTAATAAGTTCACACTCCCTTTTTTTAGGCACTTATGTTTACAAGTTACATACATGTAACTAAATCCAATTTATTAATTTCACCCCCAATTTTTTAAAAGAAAAATACATGTAAAAAACTATATTACAATTTTATCAATTAAATTAAAATACAACTCATTAAATATAATTATACACTGACTATCGAGTCACCAATAAATCACCACGAAGTCAAATATTATTCTATTTTTTTAACTTTCAAAAAAGAAATACAAAAAAATAACGAATATAAAAAAATATTGAAAAAAAATATGAAACTCAAAAATAAAATTATGAAATAAAAATTTCAGTTTTTTTTTTTTTAAAAATGACCAAAATACAAAAAAACAAAATCGAAAAAAAAAAAACTAAACTAAAGAAATTCAATTTTTTTCTAATTTGGGTATAAATGTAAGAAAATGACATGCTCAATTTTTAAATTTAATCGGATTTATAATAACTAAGATTATTTTTTTATGTGTTCATTATTTCTACAATGATATCTGGTTTGTTATAAGTTTTTTTAAAGTTGTAGATTATTTTTTAAAACTAATTAATAACATAATCTAATTGAAAAATAAAATTTATATTTAAAAACTTAAATTAGTGGAGAATTGAGGAAGAAACCAACATAATATTACATTAACTTTATTATTTTCTTTGTGGTCATCGTCGTGTTGATGCATTCATATGTTTATTGAGTGTGATCGTATCTGTTAATTGAATTGTGTGTTCAGTGTGATTCATTCTCACTTTTGTTTTTCTTACTAGTTAGTTAATACTCCATCCGTCCCACTATTAATGGAACATTTGTCAAAAACTCTTGTTCCATTATTATTGGAACATTTGCCACCTACTTCAATCTCCTTTAAAAATCTCCCTTAATATCTATTTATTTACCCTCCATGTCATTACTTTTTACACACAAACAAAAGATTCTCTCTCCAATAAAGTTGAAATACCCATAATATCCCTCCTAAAAGTTAATTTTATCACATTTAATACTAATAAACAATTCTACATGACAAAGTGGGATTGCTCAAGTGGTTAGAGCACCTCTACCTAGGCCTTAGGTCCTGGGTTCGAGTCATGGGGAGGGGAAAAAAGGGATGGGTATTTAACTTCCATAAAAAAAAAAAAAACAATTCTACATTAAAACTCGTGCAAATAGTAAATGTTCCATTAATAATGGGATGGAGGGAGTATCAATCTTTTAGTGCAAATAGTAAATGTTTCATTAATAATGGGACGGAGAGATTATCAATTTTTTAATATTGATGTATTAATTTGCATAGTATGTCTGGAATTATGAATGTGTTAAGTTATGTATCTTTTGTTAAATATAATATTAGTTTAAATACGATATAATATTAGTACGTCCATGGTATAGTACTAGTTAATATATTGTATAGTACTATAGATTAATGTGGGTATAAAAATATTATTTAATATATGAACTAATACTATACAATATGTGAATTAATACTATACTATATTTTAACTAGTACCATAAAGTATGTGAACTAATACTATAAAATATGTGAACTAATATTATACTATATTTGAACTAGTACCATAAAGTATGCGAACTCGAAACTCGAAAACATTAGGATTTGTACCAATACAAACTAATATTATAATGTATATGAAC
The DNA here is from genome assembly GCA_963675135.1 of Galeopsis tetrahit. Classification (NCBI taxonomy): domain Eukaryota; kingdom Viridiplantae; phylum Streptophyta; class Magnoliopsida; order Lamiales; family Lamiaceae; genus Galeopsis; species Galeopsis tetrahit. The sequence goes on along the minus strand of OY776120.1, from coordinate 63,491,474 downwards.
TAATATGTACAGTACTGCATATTAACTGGAGTAATAATATACCATAATACTTATCAACTGTTATCATAACACTTATAAATAAACTAAAAATTATATTCATAAAATAACTAAAATAAAGTGAATAAAAAATGAAAGTTCGAATGAAAAAAATAATTAAATAATGTAAAACGAAGTAAAATTTATAAGGAATGAAGTAAAATTTTTAAAGGATAAGGTGAAAATTATACACCAATTAATTAAAGTAAAATAGTACCAATAGAATTGAATACTTCCATGAGAGTTTTCTTTTTTAAAATAAATTATTATTATACTATATAATACTTAAAAAATAATTAATATTATTTTTAAAATTTTCTTATTTGATTTTAAAATTTTAGAATAATTATTTGTGGCATAAAAAGAAAGCACGTGAAAAAAATTATCATTTGAAACACAAATAATAAATAGGAAGAAAAATAAATTTAAAAAATAATATTAAAAAGATAAATATAAATATCAATTGGAGTAAAATAAAAAATATAAAAAATTAATGGAGTATTTTTTTTAATGATAAAATAAAAAAAATTAATTGAAGTAAAATAAAGGCCCATGAAAAAATCTATGTGCTAAATTGATATAGTAAATGGGTCATATGTTATTGAATTGAATATAATAAATGGGTCATGTATTATTGAATTGAATATAATAAATGGGTCATGTGTTATTTGTAATGAGTTATTGAATTTGATACAGTAAATGAGTCATACGTTATTTGTAATGGATTATTGAATCACTAACTAGTACACAAGAGTTCAACCCTAAAATTAATTTATATTAATTTTGAGAAAATTTATAAAAAAAGGCCATTTAGACACCTAGCTTCTTAATAAAGGACAACTATTATAATCTTTTTTAAAAAGGACAAAAACGCATGTTAATAACCCATTATACCCTTATATTTAAATATGGAAATTAATTTATTAATTTAATAATTAAATAACAAGTCTTCATCTTCCTTATTTGTCGCCATAGATTCAACACATACCTCTTCAATTGATTATCAACATTGACAAATGTTACCTGATCCAGGCGCTCATAGTTTCTGCTAGAATCCCATACGGGGGTTTCTTGGCCGGAAAACTCAAATCTTCAAGCTTTTTGATTAATCCATGATGAATCAAACATAATCCCGCTGCATCTACAAACGATTGGCCTTAGATTTCAGATTGGTGAAGCAACAATCCTCGATTTCCTCTTGAAATCGAGGGATCTTTTTCTTCTTTTAGTTTCTGTTTCAGTTTTGGGTGACCCCTCACGCCCAAAAACTGATTTCCGATGATTCTCAAAGTTTCTGCTGCTTAGAGGCTTGTTCCTCTCTTTCAACGACAGCCATGGCTATAAGGTCTCGTCTCCTTTGCTCTTCCATAATTGTTTCCTCGATCTGTTCTTTCGACTGCACATGATCAAGAGACTTTCCACGCGATCGTTTCTTTATATTACTAGGGGATTTAAACTTCACCGATTTCTTCATTATGGATGACGGACGCGAAGCGCCGGAGATACAATAGAAACTTTTAATTCCAAGGGTCAGATGAAGAGTTTTGCCAAGGGTATAATTTTTAATTCCACACGTACACACATAATTTGCAAAGAATTTAGGATTTTTTGAGATGATTTTAATTTAGGTTCAATTTGCTCCGTTTTCGTGTAATTGTGATGATTTACGTGCGCGTTGCTAAAATGTAGTTCATGATTATTTGTTATTGGTTTGGTCAAGGGATAATGCAGATCTTATTTTGCATATGTATACATATTTTTGCATAATCACATTCTAATATGAAGACACCGTACTATTTTTTCTGCATTATTCATTTTGTTATGCAGTTTTAGATTTCATTTTTCTGCATTATTCATTTTATTATGCAGATTTAACTTTTATATTACTTTTCCAACCATGGTCTAGGGAGCAAAATGTTCTTCTCACTTCTCACTTCGTCTTCTTCCGTACTTCACGGTTTCCTTTCTTCACAAATTGAAAAACCCCAAAATTCTGCACAAAATTAAGCTCTTCTGACCGGTGTTAATTAATTTTAGGAAGGTTTTAATTAATTGCGTAATTCTTGGAATTAATGAGCTGATAGAGTCAGTTTTAAATTTCAAACATAAGGTTTTAATTAATTGCGTAATTCTTGGAATTAATGAGCTGATAGAGTCAGCTTTAAATTTCAAACATTTAAAGAATTTATCCATATTAATTCCGAATTTTATGTATTAAGGGCATGATGGTACATTTATGTGCCATTTTGTCCTTATTTTGAAACTATTTTGAATCATGTCTTTATTTAAAAAAACACTAGGTGAAATGACCTTTTATGTGAAATCCCCATTAATTTTCTTAGTTATTAAATTTTTAAATATACTTAACTATTCTTCTACTGGTAGCTTGTTAATATTTTTTAACAAAGAATTTCATACGTACACGTAAAAGAATTTTGCAATTTAAGAATTCAATAAAATAAATGGGTGTTAGGATTAGTTAATGTATTTTATTAAAAAAAAAACAATTAAATTCATATAGGAATATTTAACTAAGTCTGTTAGCTCATGAGCTATAACTAATTTAACTATTGCTAATTAACTCACTTGAACAGTTAGTTTATAGTAACTCGATATTGTATGTTTTATTCACAATGAAAGATTTGAACCTTAAACTGTAAAGGGTAATATAAAGTAGTGTGCTTATACTAAACACAATAAACATGTATTGTTTTCTTTTGTAACTTCCCTTTTGTTAGTTAGTTTGAATAGTTAGTGGTTAGTTAGTAACTTCTACTAGTTGTTACTTAGTCTATAAATATAGATTAGGGTCTTTTGTATTACTCATGCATTTTAAGCATTGTAAGCATTGTAACACTCAATATATGAAATATCTTTTGTTTTTGTATTTCCTTCTTTACAATTATTAGATGAGTGTGTGTTTACATCTCTACATGGTATCGGAGTTATGTATTGATTAATTTATGATCGATTAAATAAGTTTGTCGATCATATATTTTCCGCAATTCGGTATGCATGAATTTCCGAATTTCTTGAGTTTTTGTACTCATTTCTGCCAAATCTTTGATGGATTTGGATTTTTCTCTTTTCGAGATTATTCTTTACGGGTTTTATGCTCATGAATTTTTGGATTCGATTTTATCTTGATTCGAATTCTTCTTTGAGTTTCATACTCATTTCTTTGCGAGTTATATCCTCGTGAGTTTTATATTTGATTTCATGTTGATTCGAAATCGATTTTTCGTGTTTATCACGATTTCATTTTTTTTTGGAATATTTGTGGAATTCTCACCACGGATTGGATGAATTCGATTATTGGTGTCTATGATGGACATGGAGGTAACGTAGTTGCCAAATTCTGTGCAAAGTACCTTCATCACCAAGTGCTCAAGAATGAAGAATATGTGGCTGGTGGATTTTTGTGTTGTTTTCGGTCGATTCTCGACGTTTGGAGATTATCATCACTCACATTGTCAAAATGAGGTTGATTGACATCCACTCTCATTTTGAGGGGGGGTGTAAAGGGTAATATAAAGTAGTGTGCTTATACTAAACACAATAAACATGTATTGTTTCCTTTTGTAACTTCCCTTTTGTTAGTTAGTTTGAATAGTTAGTGGTTAGTTAGTAACTTCTACTAGTTGTTACTTAGTCTATAAATATAGATTAGGGTCTTTTGTATTACTCATGCATTTTAAGCATTTTAAGCATTGTAACACTCAATATATGAAATACCTTTTGTTTTGTATTTCCTTCTTTACAATTATTAGATGAGTGTGTGTTTACATCTCTACATATATAAACATAGAACTGTTTAAATAAACATATTATCAAAATAAAAAAATTATTTAAACTGAGGGGCCAAAATTTTGTAAATAATGAAATTAGTGACGCGTTTGATCTACGACGACTGGACCAATGGCGTCGTCCTCATAATTAATTGAACACAATATAATAATAAAATAAAACGCACCAAAGGAATTAAACTAATACTAAGTAGGTAAGGAAATGGAATTATTAAAGTATTGTAGGGCTTTCAGCAAACATAATTTTCCACATGACATCATAAAGTATATGAAATTTCCCACGATCATTGTATTCGTAATTCACAAACCCTGACATTATTTAGGTAGAGTTGTACGAACCATATGGATTCGGTATTTAAAAAATATCGAAATTTCAGTATAAATATTTATATATCGTACCAAAATTATGGTATACATCGATTTTTTAGTATATACCGATTCATACTGAAAATATTGAAATATTGTTTCATACAGAATACTGGTATATATTGATTTACTAGTGTAGAACCCGTGTATTACACGGAATTTTAAATATTTAATAATAAAATTTTATTTATTTACTTAATTTAATTTTTCATATTTTTATAATTATATTTTTTAAAAAATGATTTCACAAAATTATAATTATTTTGTTAAAAAGATTTAACATTTTTTTTAATTATATTTATTATAACATTGTATTATAATATAAAAGTTTAATGAACATAATATTTTGAATTATACAAAATAATTACATTTATGTTAGTTAATTTTATAAAGCAAAATTCTAAGAAAATTTGTAAGAATCAGATGTGACATTGACATTTAATAAATATGAAAACAACTTTTAAAAAAATTATAAAATTTCGAAAACAAACAATTTAAGTAATATTAAAATATCTCTTAATAAATTATAAGTCAACCTTCAATATCAACCACAACACCTTACATTTAATAAATATGAAAATAAGTTTTAAAATATTATAAAAGTTTAGAAACAAATAAATCAAATAATATTAAAATAACTCTTAATAAATTGTAAGTAAACATTCAATATCAACCACAATACAATTAAATAAATAAATATTTTAGTTAATTGCAAATTAAATCATAACATTTTCCTCATTTGCAATCTAATCTAAACTTTAAGGTAATTGCAAATAAATCACAAACTTTAAATATAGTTGCAATTTACTCTTTTTGACAATTTTAATTGTGTTCGAATCTAACATAATTTAGACTTTTTAATGACATAACAACACCTTAATAAAACAATATTGTTTTTCAATCAAACCAAATATCAAAAGATATGATTTAGGGACAAAGTAAACTTGTAAGAAGTCTAATTTGCAATAATATTTAAAGTTTGTGATTTATTTGCAATTCTTTTAAGGTTTAGATTAGATTGCAAATGAGCGAAAGGTCGTGATTTAATTTGCAATTACCTCTTTTTAAAATTAACAACTTCATTAAATGATGACACATAAGTCAAATCAACCACAAAATGACACATAAGCCAAATTAACCACAAAATGACACATCATCAATTTAAACTCCTTAATAGTATATAAGGGGATTATATATTATAGAAGTAGTGTATTATGTATATATAACAAATTTGTTAATCTTGTAAAATAATATAATTATTCATATAATAAATATTATGTATAAAATTATATAATAAGTTTTACATATATATTTTCGAGCTCTATTTTTTAAATGCATTAAACTTATAATAAATTTAAAATAATTGCAGAAAAAATTACTTGAGATATAAGATAAAAGTAATTATAAAATACAATTTAATAACTAATTAAATAAAGAATTGTACATCCCAATAAAAATAAATTTTAGATTGTATTTTACTCAGAAGAACATTAAATAGTTCTAAAATAAATTAAACTAAAGAATAAAATGAATACTACAATAAAGTTAAGTAAATAAAATAAAAATTAATTTAATTAGTCAATGTTAAAATAATAAGAATATAATATTTGGAAAGAGTTTATTAATCATATCTTACTCAATCAATAACTTAATTACACATAATACTTTTTAAAATTAACAACTTCATTAAATTATGACACATAAGCCAAATCAACCACAAAATGACACATAAACCAAATTAACCACAAAATGACACATCATCAATTTAAACTCCCTATTAGTATATAAGGGGATTATATACTATAGAAGTAGTGTATTATGTATATATAACAAATTTGTTAATCTTGTAAAATAATATAATTATTTATATAATAAATATTATGTATAAAATTATATAATAAGTTTTACATATATATTTTCGAGCTCTATTTTTTAAATGCATTAAACTTATAATAAATTTAAAATAATTGCAGAAAAAATTACTTGAGATATAAGATAAAAGTAATTATAAAATACAATTTAATAACTAATTAAATAAAGAATTGTACACCCCAATAAAAATAAATTTTAGATTGTATTTTACTTAAAAGAACATTAAATAGTTCTAAAATAAATTAAACTAAAGAATAAAATGAATACTACAATAAAGTTAAGTAAATAAAATAAAAATTAATTTAATTAGTCAATGTTAAAATAATAAGAATATAATATTTGGAAAGAGTTTATTAATCATATTTTACTCAACCAATAACTTAATTACACATAATACTTTTTAAAATTAACAACTTCATTAAATTATGACACATAAGTCAAATCAACCACAAAATGACACGTCATCAATTTAAACTCCCTATTAGTATATAAGGGGATTATATACTATAGAAGTAGTGTATTATGTATATATAACAAATTTGTTAATCTTGTAAAATAATATAATTATTTATATAATAAATATTATGTATAAAATTATATAATAAGTTTTACATATATATTTTCGAGCTCTATTTTTTAAATGCATTAAACTTATAATAAATTTAAAATAATTGTAGAAAAAATTACTTGAGATATAAGATAAAAGTAATTATAAAATATAATTTAATAACTAATTAAATAAAGAATTGTACACCCCAATAAAAATAAATTTTAGATTGTATTTTACTTAGAAGAACATTAAATAGTTCTAAAATAAATTAAACTAAAGAATAAAATGAATACTACAATAAAGTTAAGTAAATAAAATAAAAATTAATTTAATTAGTCAATGTTAAAATAATAAGAATATAATATTTGGAAAGAGTTTATTAATCAAATCTTACTCAACCAATAACTTAATTACACATAATACTTTTTAAAATTAACAACTTCATTAAATTATGACACATAAGTCAAATCAACCACAAAATGACACATCATCAATTTAAACTCCCTATTAGTATATAAGGGGATATTGAAAATATTGAGACACTGTTTTATACTGAAATTAATTATTGTATTTAAGTTTTTTTAATTTAAATTTTAAATTATTTAAATTTAAGAAAATAAATTTATAAATTATATTATAAAATAATTTTTTTATTAAAGTTTCAGCATTTCGATATATATCGGTATACCATTTTATTCCCAATACCAATTTTTTTACCGAAATGCCAATGTATAATTATTCTTCATACCATTAGCGTACCTGAATTTTCGTTACGGTATCATACCCATTCTCCTCCACCAAACATCCCCTTATGATCATATTATTATTTTTAGGCAACAATTTTTGTGCAGCTTGGGCCCTTTTGACACGTACACTTTTGATACATTTTAATTAGAACTTACAAATCGGTCGTCCAATCCAACTCACTCCATATGACCAAATAATATTCAAGGATTGGGTTGACCGGCCTATGAACTAGTCGGACCTATAAGATGAGAGCCCAGTCTAGTTCATCCCAGCTTAGTCCTGAGATAATTTTTTTATATATATATTTCTAGAAAAAAATTATATATAAAAACTTTATTATGTATTGATTACATACTCACATATAATTTTTATTTATACAAATAATTATAATAAAAAATATACATTACTAATATATTAACTATACATAATTCACAAACGACCATAACCAATATAGTATTACACTATATAGCAAATTCAAATAGAATTATAAATACTCACTCCGTTCGCTCATACGCTTCTCATTACTTTTGGACACATATATTAATAAAAGTGATTAAATTATAGATATAGTAAAATTGATGTGATTGAGAGAGAGAAGTAGATAGAGAGAAAAAGTAAAATATAAAGTGAAGTGTAAAAAATAAAAAATAAAAGATAAATGCCAAAAAAGTTATGAAAAGTTTATAGGCGGAAGGACCAAAATGAAAAATTTATAGACAGATGGAGGAAATAATTCATAAGTTCAAATTTCAAAATTAAAATAAAATTACAAACACAATAATTTTAAGTATACAGTAATTTATAATTTTAATTGTTTATTTACCTAAAGAAAAATAAAATGATCTAGCCAAACGGGCCGCCTACGGCCTGTTGGGCCAAATTCAGTCTAGTTCATTAGACTCGTTGGACTCGAAGTGGGTCATATAGACCCAGTTCAATATGAGCCTGTAATTTTAGAGTCCAATCCATATTAAGCTTCAGATCTGGCTCAAATTGCCCACTCTAAATTTTTAATGAGTAATTGGACAAAATAATAAAATAAAAAGTAGTACTTAGTTTATATATAGATTATTAATTTATATAAATATTACAATTTCCATGTTGGACATTTTTAGTAATTTTCAGTTATACAAACAATTTTTGCACAAAAACTATTTAGTAAAAAGTAATGTGTTTTAAAATTAAACCAATAGAATGTGTTACTCCTTTTTTAAATGCATTAAAAATAATGTGTTTTAAAATTACACCAATAGAATGTGTTACTCTTATTTTTAATGCATTGACTTCCTACTTAATCCATTTTAGCTAGATGATGTATATGCTTTCTACCAAATTATTAAAAAAATGTGAGAATTATTTGGTAAATATATTCATGTGTGAAATTACAACTACACGAGCATGAAAGAGAATTATTTACATAGAATAAAAAGTACTCCTAGTCAATGCTTATCCCTTTCTTACTTTTTCCGACCCAAAAATGTTTGTCATCTTATGTGCATACAAATTAAAAAAATAATGTAATGAGTAAATTATTTATGACTAATTTTATAAATGAAAAAAATTGATTTTTTAAATGTGTAAATAAGTGTGAAAAGGAAGTACTTGAATATAATCATTATTCACAATTATTACCTCATTTCAATCAAGAGATTTAAACGTTCACTCACTTTTTGAGAATATAAATTCAAATTTCCTTTAATTTATATTAAATATGTTTCACGAAACCGTTACATACAACATTTTTTCAAACAAGGGATTTGTCTAAAAAGAAAAGGAAAGAAAAGAGACAATTGAAATAGACAATAAATCTGCTCCCCCTGAAAATAGACATTCATGATCTTAACTCATATATGCCATAAAAAGGAGCCTAACAAAAATTAAGAAAAAACTGGTAGATTAAGGTATGCTCTCAAATGGAATCTGATAAGAGATTGAGCACCATACCTACGAAATTTCGTGGGAGTTTCTTATAATACTTATAAGCTAATACCATGCTGCCACCTATTCATTGAAGATTGAAGATTTCATAAGTTTTTTAACATCACGTGTGTATTGTCCTTCAAGCATGCTTTTTTTTTTTTTTCTTTTTCTAAGGGAGTACAAGCCGTAAATAAAAAATAAATTAAAAGTTTTTAGTACAATAGCTATGTCCCTAACCCACAGAGGTATGGTTGGTTTATACACCGACTTTCTCTGTTTAAATTTAATATGTTCATTTTTTTAACAAAATTTTTAATGAATATTGATTAGTTTATGTATGAAGTAGATTTGTTGATATATAAAGTAGATGAGTTGGAGTTATGATAAGTATAGTGAAATTCACTTATAAATAAAGTGATTATTTATAAATAGAGTAAATGATAATTTGACTAAATAACTAATGGTTAGAGGGGAAATAAAGTAGTGTGGATAATATTATTTTTAAAAGTAGAATGAAAAAAATGAAATTTAACAAAAAAAAAAAAAATGTGAATAATGAAATTGAATGAAGGGAGTATTTGATGTAGGCAGAGGGAGCGTATAAAAAAATGAATAAATATGAAGAACACAAAGAATACATTAATTTCATTGATTCTACAAATACCCGAAAAAGTGACAAGAACTCAAACACGTTAATTAACAAAAATACCTTAAAAGAGATATTGAGATAAACTCTCATATTTTATTAAGCAATTCAACTATCCAATAACAATATAGAACTTATCTATTTATAATATGAAATAGGCTTGAAGAATAAAAAAATTATAAATACTAAGAGCAACACTTGTGTGAAATATTTCACACATAAAATATATCTAATTAAGATAATTTTTTAAAATTCACGGGTCAAAAGTCTAGATTCGGGTCGCCCAAAAATTTTGCGGTCGCAAGCAAGTGGTTTACTACATGACGAATATATTGTTACTACAAGATTAAAATATTATCACTATAAGACCAAGTGTATTACTATATGTCAATAAATATTCTAGAAAATTCACCCAAAAAATTAAATGTCCAGAATTTTTTTGAATTTATAGTAGTACACTTTTGACCTTGCAGTGACAATATTTTAGTCACGTAGTAAAAAAATACTTGAAAGCGAAAACATAAATTTTTACCTCTAATTTACCTTAATTATGTATATTTCATGTATGAAATATTTCATTTAAAATTTTGTGAAATACTAAATATAATAAAATTAAAACAAATCTCCTAAATATAAGCATAAATATCAAATCAAATATTGATTCCCATTAATATCTCCATCATTTTTCCATTCTTGAAGACGGTTCACCCTCGAATCGTGTTCGTTCTCATCGTAAAGATGTGAAAACAAGTTGAAACATATTTGTATTCTTTTGACCACAAAACGATAACAATTTGACATTCTTTCGCAAAAATAGTGTAAATTCCATCATCATTGGTAAAAAAAACTAAAAACAATTGTTCTCAACTAGACATGCGCAAAATCGAACCGTCAAACCGGTCAAACCGACGATTTTTAACCGCCGGTTACGGTTTAAAAACCGAACCGTAATCGAAAAATGACGGTTCGGTTATGGTTTGGCATTTTGACAAACCGCAAACCGCCGGTTTGGCCGGTTTTGGCGGTTAACCGACGGTTTGACAATTTTTTTATTAAAAAAATTGATTTTTTTAATACACAATTCTTCTATTTTTAATGTATAAATTTAAGTTATATAATTTTTTTTCAATTCTAGTAATGTATTTTCTAAAAAATGAGTTAAAATGAATAAAAATCGAACAAAAACGGAGTGAAAACGAGCGAAAACGGAGATAATATTTAAAAAAAAAAGAATAAAACCGCCAAACCGGCGGTTTTTGAACCGCAACCTCTATCGTTAAGTAAAAAATATTGGATGAATACCCTCCATTACAAAAATACTATCTTACTCCTTTTCCTAATAAAAAATTGGGGGGCCACTATAAGCATCGTCAACATCATCAACCAAAATATTTACAAACTTATTAAAAATTGGTGGTCCATCATAACTACAATCTTCATCAAATATTTATCGAAAATTGGTGGTCCATAATAACAACAATATTTATCAAAATATTCATCGAAAATTGACGGTCCATCATAACCACAATTTTCATCAAAATATTTATCAAAAAATGGTGGTCCATCATAGGCTTCATAGCCACAATTTTCATCAAAATATTCATAAAAAATTGGTTGTCTACCATAACTACAATCTTCATTAAAATATTTATCGAAAATTGGTCGTTCTTCATAACCACGATCTTCATAAAAAATTGGTGGTCCATCATATTCACCATGGAATATAGGGCCATATACTAAGAGCATTGATCGGTTGACATATTTGCATATTATCATCTTCATACGTTTATTGCTCATCACGAATAGCATTGTAAATCGGTAGAAATCTCTGAAACCATTATTAAGAATCATACCTAATCTCTAATTACCACCTGCTGCCTGCAGCAGGAACGTATAAAAATATGAATAAATACGAAGAACACAAAGAATACCCAAATTTTGTAGATTCTATGAATACCCGGAAAAGTGACAAGAACTCAAATACGTTGATTCGCAAAAAATATCGTAAAAGAGATATTGAGATAAACTCTCATATTTTATTAATCAATTCAACCCCTCAATAACAATATACTCATTCCATCCCGGGAAAAGCTCCCCATGAGCTCCGGGCACGGAGGTTAAGAAATACTAATATAATAAGTAGATGTATTAGAGGTAGAGATGTTTATCCGGGCCAGGCTAACCGGGCTGGCCCGTTTAACCCTAAAAAATACAGGGTTAGGGTTCATGAATCGTAGGCCCGTTTAAATCCGGGCTTTTTTTACCCGGACCGGTTAGCCCGCGGGTTACACCGGGGCAGCCCGCTAGCCCGAATTGTTACCCTTTATTTTATTTTTTTAATAAATAACTTGTGAACAAATTTTGGGTCATTTGACCAATATCAATAACTATAACCAATAAGTAGTCAATTACCATCTATTAATCATTATTATTGTTTTTTTATTAGATTATGATATTTTTTTGGTCATATTAAGGATCAATGAGTTCTAGAATTGTGTTTAAATCATACTTTTATTTTCTCGTTTACCGATCATTAACTAATTATATATTTTTCTATTTTATTTGCTTGTTGGACGTGTCAAATGGGGCATTTAATTTTAAAATTTAAAAAATTATTGTAGCCCGTTAGTGGCCCGTTTAGCCCGTGGCCCGCTAGGGTTAGGGTTAGGTCCTAACAATTGTAGGACCGTTAAGTATGAACCGGTTAAGGCCCTAGCCCGTTTAGCCCGTAACCCTGTAGGGGTGACCCTATAGGGCTAGGGCCAGCCCGATAGACATCTCTAATTAGAGGTGATGTGATTGAGAGAGAGAGAGAGAGAAGAATATAATGAAATGTGAGAGAGAATAGAATCAAAAAAAGAATAGGTAGCTTTAATTGGGATGGACAAAAAATGAAAGTTGGGTAGCTTTCACCGGAACGAAGGGAGTATAATTTATTTATAATATAAAATATGATTGAAGAATAAGAAACATATAAATACTAAATATAATAAAATCAAAACAAATTTCCTAAATATAAGCATAAATATCTAATCAAATATTGATAGTGATTCCCATTAATATCACCATCATTCTCCCATTCTTGAAGACGATTCACCCTCGAATCGTGTGCGTTCTCATCGTAAAGGTACGAAGATAAGTTGGAACATCTTTGTATTCTTTTGGCCACAAAACGATAACAATTTGACATTCTTTCGCCAACATAGTGTAAGTTCCATCATCATTGATAAAAAAAATCAAAATAATTTTTCTCAACCTCCACCGTTAAGTCAAGAATATTGGGAAGAATATCCACACTACAAAAATACTTTCCTTCTACTTTTCCTCATAAAAAATTGGGGACCACCATAACTAGAGATGTTTATCCGGGTCGGGCTAAACGGGCTGGCCTGATTAACCCTAAAAAATGCAGGGTTAGGGTTGATAGATAGTAAGCCCATTTAAATCCGGGATTTTTTGACCCGGACCGGTTAGCCCGCTGGGCTAAAAGGGCCAGCCTGCTAGCGCGAGTTACTATGTCTTTTTTTAAGATTCAATTTTTTTTTTAAATGTACTCTAGCCCGTTAGTGGCCCGTTGCCCACTAGGGTTAGAGTTAGATTTTAACTAGTAATGGATCGATTAAGATCAAACCGGATAAGGCCCTAATCCGTTTAGCCCGTGGCCCTATAGGGCCGACCCTATAGGGCTAGGGCTAGCCCGATAAACATCTCTAACTATAACCATCTCCAACATCATCAACCAAAATATCAACAAACTCATCGAAAATTGGTGGTCCATTATAACCACAATCTTCACCAAAATATTTATCGAAAATTGGTGGTCCATCATATACACAATCTTTATCAAAATATTCATCGAAATTGGTGGTCCATCATAACCACAATTTTTATCAAAATATTTATCGAAAATTGGTGGTTCATCATAGCCGGCACAATCTTCATCAAAATATTCATCGAAAATTGGTGGTCCATAATAACCACAATTTTCATCAAAATATTTATCGAAAATTGGTGGTCCATCATAACCACAATCTTTATCAAAATATTCATCGAAAATTGATGGTCCATCATAGCCACAATTTTCATCAAAATATTTATCGAAAATTGGTGGTCCATCATAGCCACAATCTTTATCAAAATATTCATTGAAAAAATTGGTGGTTCATCATAACCACAATCTTCATCAAAATATTCATAAAAAATTGGTGGTTCATCATATTCAACACGGAATATAGGATCACACGCCACACATTGATTGGTTGACAGATTTGCATATTATCATCTTCATACATATATTGCTCATCACGAATAGTATCGTAAATTGATTGAAATCTCGAAATCATAATCGAGAATCGTACATAGTCTCTAATTACCAACTGATGTAGGCAACATTTTTTTGTCGTGGTGTTGTTGCTGCAGTTAGTAGATACATATAGGTTTGAGTCTGACTGTCTTAAACATTGATACTGTATATATGTATTGCTCATAGGTGAATTTGTGTTAATATATATGGACAAGTTTCGCTAACATTGCATGGAACACGTGACTAAGCCTAGTGAAATAGTTGCAGCCAAGTCTAGAAGGTTGAGCTCACTTCTAGAAGTCTAACGGTCAGAATTGTTAGCTAGAATTTGTTAACAACCGTTATTTAACCAATTAGTGGTTAGGTAGAACAATTTAGAATATCCTAAAATATGTGTAAATGCTATATAATGTAATATAATGTAATCACTCAACATTTATCAATTCAGAGTGAAAATATATTTTTAACAAATTTTCTTTTCCATTCTAATTCTAATTTCAAAATTTATTGTGTAATGAAAATATCTTTGGATAATTTTGAATCTATCCGCTATTCAAGTTTTTCCTGAATGCAATAAATATCACCAGGAACTATGTACGGTCAAGAATTAGCTAGGTGTTGAATTTCTTGGAACTATGAAATTACTTGAATATTCGCTACACAACTCCAACATACCAATGTTTAACTCAATATCTAGTATTGTTGTATGTACAATTAATTTACTCTTGATAGAGATAAAAATATGAATAAATACTAAGAACACAAAGAATACACCAATTCTATAGATTCTATGAATACTCGTAAAAGTGACAAGAACTCAAACACGTTGATTCGTGAAAAATATCGTAAAAGAGATATTGAGATAAACTCTCATATTTTATTAATCAATCCAACTCCTTAATAACAATATAGACTTATTTATTTATAATATGAAATAAACTTGAAAAATAAGAAACATATAAATGTTAAATATAATAAAATCAAAACAAATCTTCTAAATATAAGCAAAAATATCTAATCAAATATTGATATTGATTCTCATCAACATCTTTATCATATTACATTGAAATCTTTGAACTTTTCGAGTTAGACAACTTTCAACTTTGGTTAACTTTCGGAAATAATAGGTTTAATGAAGACTAAAATGTATGTAAAATGCTATTGTATACTTATTCTGGAAAAAAAAAAATTAGGTGTGTTGGGAATAAAATGAGTTTTGATTATGATACCAAAACCCCCCAAAGACATGCCAAGTAGATAAGTCAATTTAGATAAACATGTTTTAGGACTGTTGGAACATGTAGACTAAGACAAGTAGAGAAGCTGATGTGTTAGGCAGCTCTTAGATAAATAGATGCACAAGTTGAGGGGGAACACATGCTTAAAAGCTTAAATCTGTCCAAGTCCCCTCAAGGCTCAGTTTTGGATTGACCCCAAGTCTGCTGTAGGACAAGTATGCTGATCAAGTATAATCAAAGTGGATCAACCTATCTGAAGATCAACTAAGTAGAATAGATCCTGAAGATCAAGTCTACTACAAGAAATGTCAAGAAGAGTTGTCCAGCAACATTGTCTCAGCACAATTGAACTAGAACAAGCTTTGAAGTTCAAGGCCAACTATGTTGAAGAGGTCAAGTCCACCTATCCAAGATATATGCTCAAATATCAATGCAAAGAAGAAATGGAATGAGAAGGAGTCAAGTCATCTGAAGAGCTAAAAAGCCAACACTGCTGATGAATGAACTCTGCTGAATCTGATAAGTAGAGTTGTCCAAGTGATAAGGAATGTTGTCCTTATCTCAGAATCATTGATAAGAAGAGATGTCCATGTTTGACCAAGTGAATCTTGAAGTCAGACATTGGGAAAAGTGCTCAGAATGAAGACAAAGTGGTTACAGCCGTTTATTTCCCAAAACAAGGACATGTCACTATCAGAATCTGTCTTCCAGTTTGAAGATTTCAAGGAAGACATTTATAGACATTTGAGGCTGCCTCTCCAACGGGCAAATCCTCAAATTTGTCTATAAATACAGAAGTGTGAAGACCATTTGAAGCACCTTAAGAGAATCCAATCTACAGAATCCAACTACAACTATCCTGAAGCTTCAAAGTCCTCTAAAGACATTCTTAGTCTTCAAACACTTCATCTAAGCTGAACCTCATTGTATATCCATACAAAGCTTAGAGAGATATCCTATCCTTATACACTGATCTCCATTGTAAGGGATATCTCATTAGTTGGAACCTTACTTCAACCCTTATACATTTCAAGTGAGAAAGTTAGAAGGTTGTAGTAGTAGAAATTGAAGGAATTAACTATTGAGAGAAGAACAATTCAGTTCTGAGTTGAGAAAGGGTACTAGGACTCTAGACATCCTGGGGATCAAGGCACCAAGGAGTGGTGTGGTTGATCAAGTGCACCTTGGCACTATAAAACAAGTTAATTCCAAGAGTGAAGGAATTATCCTGTTAAATCAGGGAAAGTGGATGTAGGAGCTTGAGTCTCTGAACCACTATAAACTCTTGTGTTGATTTACAGTCAAAGTACTTTACATACATTCAACACTGCACACAAACTGGACTTTCAAAGATACATATCACAAACTGTGCAAAACAAGATTTGGACAAGTTCCCTGAACTAGATAGACTGTTTAAGGCGATTTCAGAATTTAAAAGGAGTTTAAACTAAAGGGCCAACCACTAATTCCGCACATATAACTCCCCTAGATAGTTATTCAACTAAGTATTCAATAGTACTTAGTAGTTTGATTATCTTAGAAGAGTTAATCATATCAGCAGAGTTGTCCAGGACAACCTTGCTGAAGACTTGTTTGATCAAAGTTTGAAAAGAAATTGCATACAAGTGTATTCCCCCCCATACACTTGTTATATACTCCTTTCAGGACCAACAAGTGGTATCAGAGCAGGGGTTCAAAGACCACTGCTTCTGAAAATCCATCTTGATTTTTAAAATCACATATTTGGTGTGGTCACTGAACTGATCTCTATCTGAAATCTATCATATCTGTATCTAACCCATCTTATTTTGAGATATGGCCAACAATAATGCTGCTGTTCCACCTCCTGCTGTACAATGGCTAGACAATATGGCTACTGTTGGGATATGAATCCTTGAAACAATGTTCTAGATGATGAAAGTATGTTTTGATGGCCAAAAGCAACTTAAAGTTAGTAATATATGTGGTTCCAAGTCATCTTAACTAAGTCATTTGATGAGAAACTTAAATTGAGTTTACTGATCTTATTTAGTAATACTAAGAATAAAATTACTGATCTTAACTGAGTCATATGAAATAAGATTACTGATCTGAGTATGGAAACAGAGGATAATTTTTAGTGATCTTATGTATTTGGATCTGAGTTACTAATCTTGTATATTTACTGATCTTATATGCTTACTGATTTTATGTGTAAGTTACTGATCTTATATATATTTACTGTTCTTGAATACTTACTGATCTTATATGAAAGTTATTGATCTTACATGAGTTACTGATCTTATTGTTTACTGATTTTATGTGAACTAAGCTGATGTTTTGTATTGTATAGACAGCTTATAGTATAGGACTTAGTTGTACTCATCTGTATATAGTTCAGTTGATGTATAGATAGGTTGTATATGTGTAAAGTTGTATTCTATTGTAATCAGCAGTGTAAAGTTCAGAACAGTAGTTTAGAACTAGATTAGAAGAAGATCAGAAGACTAATGAAGACTCAGAAGACTACTTCAGAATAAGAAGACTTCAAGAAGAGTTGAAGATAAGCTTAGAAGAAATCTGGATAAGTTTTGAAAGGTTTTGAGTTACTGTGCTGACTGACTCAGCAGAGTAAAATCCGAAGAGTAAAAATCAGAGCAGTAAGTTACTGTGCTGATTTGGTAAAATTGAAGGTTAAGTTTGGAAAGCTTATTTAAAGAGTAACTGAAGATTTATTGAAGAAATGCTGACTTGGAAGTTGAAGGAAGTTACAAAGTCGGTTACAAGAAGAAGTTAGAAAAACAGTTTTAGAGTTAGTTGAGAGTTAGTTCACAAACTGCTAACTGTCATACTAAGTTCTATAAATACTGTGTGATCTCCTACTGCTAAGACTACTGATCTTAAAGCATTTACAAGCAATCTAAGTCTACAGAGCACAAGAAGAACTCGTAGAGTTGAAGGAGATTAAAGAAGAGAAGCCACTGAATTGAAGAGAAGAATCAAAGGCTATTCAAAGAGAAGTTTTACTTTTCAAGTTTAAGTTTGTATTTTGTAAAACAAGTGTGCTAGTTACTTGGAGAATTACTAGTAGATCGAAGATATACCTGGAGGTATAATCGATAAGATCACAGTCTTAATCTTGGGACTTTAAGCCACAAGAAACTCGAAGAAGAGTAATAAAACATCACAACTGGGATTGTGAGAGTGGATGTAGACATTTGTCGAACCACTATAAAATTCTGTGTTCTTTACTTTTCTGTTTGATATTTGTTTAAATTGTTTAACTAAGAACATTAAGAATTTATTAAGTAAAGATCTAAAGAAAAGTTGAGTATAAACTAGTAAGGCCCATATTGTTTTGAAAGTACTGATCTGAGCTAAGTAAGCACAGTACAGTACATAAGAAGACTAAATTCCGCATTGCATATTCTGATATTTTGAAAGATTTTTGAAAGTCTATTCACCCCTCCCCTCTAGACTTTCTTAGCTTACTCAATCTTAACTCAACTTTGGGACCAACAAGTGGTATCAGAGCAGTAGTTCTTTGGACTGCTGTTTCTTGATAACCTTGCAGATCTTGAAGGAAATCTTACTGATCTTGCTACTCTTTCTTGATATCTGTCACTATCTGAATACTTGAAATCTATCTGCTATACTACTGATCCTATTTGTCTAATCAAACATGGATGACACTAATGTGAACAAACTGCCTAAGTTCAAGATTGCAGATTATGACTACTGGAAGCTTAGGATGGAGGTCATCTTTAGCTCAACCCATGATCTAATGGTGTCTGTGGTGACTGAAGGACCAATTGTCATCATGGTGGAAAACACTGCTGTTCTGGATCCATCTAAACCAGTTGGAGTACTGGTCCCTAAACCAAGGTCAGAACTGACTTCGGAAGAAATGAAACAAAACAATTTGGACAGTCTTGCCAAGAACTACATTTTACATACCTTACCAAATGAGTATCTTGGTAAAGTACTAAAATGTAAGACTGCAAAACAAATGTGGGACAAATTGGCTATTCTTTGTGAAGGTACTACACTGATCAAAGAAAGCAAGTTATCCACTGCTGTCCAAAGGTTTGAATCATTTAAGATGAAGCCAGGAGAATCAATTGATGAGTTGGATACCCGATTTACCAAAATTATGAATGATCTTGATGTATTAGGAAAGACTTATACTGACAGAGAAGTTAACCTGAGAATCTTGAAAGCCTTGGATGAAAGGTGGAAAATGGTCAAGATGATCATTAAAACCACACAAGACATTGATTCTTGGCCAGCAGAAACTATGTTCCAAACACTTAAGGCACATGAGTTTGAGTTAGATGAAGAAGATCCTATTACTGTGATTCATAAGGATAAGGATGCCTCTAAGGACATAGCTTTTAAAGCCTCTACCTCTAAGGGGTCTAGATTATCTAAGTCTAAGGCCTCAAGCATAAAAGATGAACTAGATAGTTCTGATCTTAGTCTGAAAGATCAGATGAGCCTTATGATCAAAAGATTCGATAAACTGAATAAGAGATATGGTAGGTACAAGAGATTCTATAAGGAAACTAAGAGTTCTAATAACAGGGACTCTTCTGTGAACAGAAGGGATCAAAACTCTTCTGAAAGAAGGGATGAGATCTCTAATGAGAACAGGAGAGATAGGAACTCATCTGAAAAGAGAGATAGAAAGTATTCTGATAAGAAAGACATGAACTCAATTGACAAGCATGACAGGAACAGAAAACATTCTCCTCCTAAAAGAACTTCTAACAATCCTGTTTGCTATAATTGTGATAAGCCAGGTCATTATGCTTATGAATGTCCTGATCTGAGTTCTGAAGATCGAGAAGAAAGGAAAGCCAGAAGAGATCGAAAATATGCCAAGGGTAAGAAGGCAATGATGGCTTACAATGACTCTGATTCGGAATCAGAAGAGTTACCATCGTCTTCATCTGACTACCCCTCTAGCAATGAAGATGAAGCCTTCATAGCAGATGATGGACTGGTAATGATGGCCAAAATAAATGATGAGGTATCATCTGCTAACTCTTTTCAATCTTGTAACAATTCTGACACTGATGAAAGTGATGCTGCTGTTAGCAGTGTAGGAAGTAGTCTTCATCATTCCCAAGGAGTGACTGAAGAAGACCTTCTACAAGCTAACAAAGCATTCATTGAAATCAGTGATGAGAATATATCTTTAAAGCAAGAAATCATTAATCTGAAAGAAGCTCAGTCAAAAGTAGATCCTAATATAGCTGTCATAAATGCAAGGCTATCAGAAGAGTTGTCCCAACTCCAAGAAAAGTATGCATCCATTGACAAACTATATCAGGGTATGCTTAAAACTCAAGCCAAAGAGACTAATGAATTCAATGATTTAAAGATTAAGTGTGAAAAACTTGAAGAGCGCAATAGATTCTTAGAATCTGAAGTAGTGAGCCTAGATCGAAAGCTATCTGGGATGATTAATTCTACTAGAATTAATCAAACTATCTCAGACAGATATAGAGCTCCAAATGATAAAAGTGGAATAGGTACTGATCTGCCTAGTTCCTCTACTTCAGAATTTAAGAACACTAATGGAGCTAGTACAAGTTCTTTGCAACTAGATAAAGGAAAAGAACCTATGACTTATGATGATGATCCAAAACTCAAAGTACAGCCTAAATACATCCCTCCTACTACCAAGAATGGTAAAATGAAGAATGTATTAAGACCAGTACAGTCAAGACCATACCAGAAGAGTTATACTCCTCTGACCAGATCAGATCAGTCCTGGAATCAGAAGAGACAAACTCAGAACAGTAGGTCAAGACAAGCACAGGCAAGTTGGGAACAGCCTAGACCTCCTTTCATAAGGCAGTCTCAGCTGTATTCAACTAAACCTAGGAGATTTGTGCCTCATTATCATAACAAACCTGTTCTTTATCCTCCTCCTTTATCTTACAATATCATTGGTGAGGAAAGACCAAAACGCATCTATAAGCCGTATGGTCCACATGCTTTTAGACCATATTAAAACTATTACAGACATACTGATCTTACTGAAAAAGGGATAGAACCAAGGAAAGGCTATCTCAGAAAATTAGATCCTAAGTCTGCTGATAATTCTGAACTGGTTAATAAAGTACTGTTATGTGATAAATTTGGAAGGAAACTAAAGAGGTCCCACTTATTCAAATCCTCAATGTTCATTTGGGTACCTCTCTCTACTAACCCCCAAGGACCCCAATAAACTAGGGTACCTAAATTATTAAGATCACTACCTTGCAGGATCGATTGGACTTATACAAGAAAGGTGGTTCAGTTGGTGAGACCTGGTACATAGACAGTGGGTGTTCACACCACATGACTAGTACCAAGGCCTTACTTACTGACTATCATGAGAAGGAAGGACCAAAAGTCATCTTTGGTGATAGCTCAATAGCAATCACAAAAGGATTTGGATTCATAAAAAATGGAGATGTTGAAATCCAAGATGTCTCATATGTTGAAGGTTTGAAATATAATTTGTTATCTGTATCTCAATTCTGTGACAGGGGATACAAAGTTCAGTTCAAGACCAGAAGATGTGAAATAATAGATAAAAGGACTCACAATGTTCTACTTGTTGGCACAAGACAAGGAAGTGTATACATTGTGAATTGGAATAGTTGTCCTAAGAATGCTTGTCTTATTACTAAAAGTCCTAAAGAAAACAGTTGGCTCTGGCATAAACGCCTCTGCCACCTGAACTTTAAGATAATCAACAAGATTGCTAGAGAACATCTTGTTGAGGGCATTCCTAATGAAATCTATTCCAAATCACAAGTATGTGATTCCTGTCAAAAAGGTAAACAGGTAAATGTTTCATTTAAGTCCATTCCAACTCTTTCAACAAGCAGAGTCTTAGAACTCTTGCATATGGATCTTCATGGTCCTATCAACCCTCCTACATTGAATGGAAGAAGGTATACTCTAGTTGTAGTAGATGATTACTCTAAGTTTACTTGGGTAGTCTTTCTACACAAAAAGAGTGATACACAAACTCTACTTCCAGATCTATTGAAGAGGTTGCAGGTTGAAAAAGGTCATCCCATTGTCAAGATTAGGAGTGACAAGGGGACTGAATTTATTAATTGTTACATCTCTGACTACTGTTCTAAGTCTGGTATACAGCATCTGACAAGTGCAGCCAGAACCCCTCAACAAAATGGTGTTGCAGAAAGGAGAAACAGAACACTAAAAGAAGCTTGCAGAGCCATGATTGCAGAATTCAACACACCTCAGAAATTTTGGGCAGAAGCTATTAATATAGCTTGCCACTCCCAAAATCGAAGTGCTCTTAATAAGGTGCATGGTAAAACACCTTATGAGGTATGGAAAGGCAGAAAACCAAGAGTTTCTTATTTTCATATCTTTGGATGTAAGTGTTTCATACATAACAATGGCAAAAGTAAATTAAATGCTTTTGATGCAAAAGCTGATGAAGGAATATTCTTAGGATACTCTTCTGTAAGCAAAGCATTTATAGTGTTTAATTACTCTACCCTATGTGTGGAAGAAACACCCCATGTTGTCTTTGATGAGAATGTGCAGGACTCTGCTGATCATCAGCTCAGTAAGAAAATTGACAAACTACAGCTTCAAATCAACAATGAAGATGATGATACAGGAATATATGAATCTGTACAAGCATATAATCCTTTCCTGAAAGTCCTAGATCAAGAGTCTGATAAAGAAAAGGTAATAGACAAAGGTGAGTCATCTAAAACTTCTGAAATACAAGAATTGAATGACTGCTCTCCTATGAACAAATCTGCTGATATAAATGATACTGATCTGCATGATAATTTGCATGATAAAAATGATGATAGCATTTCTGTTAAGAATAGAAGGACATGGAAGTCTGCTCATTCTACTGATCTGATTCTAGGTGATTCTAGTATAGGTGTTAAAACTAGAAAACAATTGTTTGATTCCAAGGAAGAACCCAGCAAGTCTCTATTTTGCTGGTGTTGTTTTCTATCATCTATTGAGCCTAAAACTGTGATTGAAGCTTTAAGTGATAGTAACTGGATTGTAGCCATGCAGGAAGAACTTAATCAGTTCACTAGAAATGAAGTTTGGGAACTTGTTGATAGACCTAGTAATCATAATGTTGTAGGCACTAAGTGGATTTTCAAGAACAAAAGGGATGAAAATGATCTTGTAGTTAGAAACAAAGCTAGATTAGTTGCTCAGGGCTACTCTCAAGCTGAGGGTATTGATTATGATGAAACTTTTGCCCCTGTAGCTAGACTAAAAGCTATAAGATTGTTCCTTGCTTATGCTGCACATATGAAATTTACTGTGTATCAAATGGATGTGAAAAGTGCATTTTTGAATGGTATACTTGCTGAAGAAGTGTATGTGGAACAACCACCTGGTTTTGAAGTGAATAGTCACCAAGTATACAGGTTAAAGAAAGCACTCTATGGATTGAAACAAGCCCCAAGAGCCTGGTATGATACTCTTTCTCTATTCTTACTTGAAAATGGTTTTACAAAAGGCAAGGTTGATAGAACTTTGTTTAGAAGACAAGAAGGTAATGATATATTACTTGTTCAAATTTATGTGGATGATATTATATTTGGATCACCCAACAAAACCTTGAGTGAAAGCTTTTCTACACTCATGCAAAGTAAATTTGAAATGTCTATGATGGGAGAAATGACATATTTTCTTGGTCTTCAAGTAAAACAAACTTCAGAAGGTATTTTTATAAATCAAGCAAAATACACTAAGAATTTGCTAGATAAATTTGGTATTAAAACCTGTAAGACAGTTGGTGTGCCCATGCAACCTACATACAGAATGGATCCTGATGAAGGAGGTACTGATCTTATACCAAGAAGGACATGAAGCAGAAACTAAGAGCAGTACATCAAAACTCAAAAGTCAGAAGAGACAATCCTATGTCAGATCACTAAAACAGGTAACAAGGTTACTAAAGTGACCTTCATCCCAATGAGGAAGCTGGTAAAGCTGAGGGACACTGAGAACATACATTAAGGGGGAATCTGTGATTTCTTAAAGATCCTTTTGTTGACTCAGATCACTAAGTCACTTTAGCATAAACCTTGATGTGATCATTAAATTAAACATATTGTTACTAATCTGTACTGTTTTACACTTATTTCTCATGAACTAACACTTTTACCAAGGTGAAACAGGCACAGAAGAGGAATTCTCCATTGAAGGGGGAACTGATCTGATTACAGATTTGAAAAGTCTACTAATCTGATCTGATTACAGACTATAGCAGTCTACAGATTTATTCTGATTAATGAATTGACTTGTCTACAGAACTGTACTGATTACAAAGTTTCTTTGTCTACAATACTAATCTGATTACAATTCAGTTATTCTACAGAACTAATCTGATTACTGACTAATCTGTCTACAGAAAGATATGTTTACTACTAATCTGTCTACAGAAATCTACTGATCTGATACAGTACTGATCTGAGGATTACTGTGCTGATATTAAAAAGATGAAATCAGGAAATTTGGGTACTGATCTGAGGATTACTGTGCTGACCCATCTACTAATCTGAAATCTACTGTGCTGATTCATCTACTGATCTGATTCCTAAAAAGGTTACTCAGCTGATCACAGTACTCAGCTGATCCAGATAAGTGAAATTTTCCTTATATACTAGTAAGAAAATGAAGAGAAATAGTTTTGGAAACTACTGTGCTGATTTGCATCAGAACTGTCTTTTGGTTTAGAATTCTCTAAGTCAAAAATTGTTCAAATTTTAGATTACTAATAGAGAAGATTTGTACACTCCTCTATTTCTAACCTAAAAACAGTGGTGTATTTGTTAAACACATATTGGCTCCAAAATTAAGAATTGTACTAGAATATGAACAGTTCTTGTTAAACTCGAATTTCGAGACTTAATCCCAACCATTCGTTGTGATAATCTAATTCAATCCTAGCCCTAGATTGGTTTTGAATTTGACAAAAAACGATCACTCTTCATCGTCTTTCTTACGAGTTCATTTCTAGAAATCTCATAACTTCATAACTACTGAAAAATCTGGTTTCTACAAAATTCTCAAATGGCAACTATCAATATTATCAATGAAACTAACGAAGTTGCAGGAACATTTGATTCAAATTTCTGGGTTCGCGAAAAGGGCATTTTTGTAGAAAATGCTGTCTATTTCAATGGCCGACACAATGCTGAAAATCAAGCAATTCTGACAATGTGCGAGGAGTGTGGGCTGAGGAAATTTCTGGAATCATCTCCACTCAATGTCTATGAACCGGAGGCAATGGAATTTTATTTACAGCTCAAAGGAGATAGCAATGGTGTTCACTCCATGCTTTCTGGGCATAAGGTCACTATCACAAGGGAAATCCTAGAAGTGATGTTGGATTTGCCTCAAGGTCCAGTAGACATCATGAATTATAAAGCTGGAGAGGAGAAGGAATGTGTAGGAAGGTGGTCAGGAGTTGAAACAGAGTCCTTGACTAATCTGAAGAAGGATGTTCTTCCTACTGGTCTGCAGTTTTTGATGGACATAGCAGGAAAATGCTTGTTAGGGCAACATCATAGCCAGGATGCTTTATCAAGTTCCAAGATTAGAATTATGGCTGCAATCATTGACAGAGTTCAAGGTGATTGGCAAGGATTTTTCTTGGAAAGGCTGCTGATTGAGAAAGAAAAAGTTTTGTTCGATGAGGATACTATGGAATTTTCGATTAAATCGAAATTAGGGTTTGGAAGCAAGCTGAGTTTCTTGTTGCCTCAGCTGGTTAAAAAGCCGTATTGGAGTAATCCCAAGAAATTCCATCATGGGAAATTCTTGATGAAGAAGGAGTCTGTTCGTTTTGAACAAGAGAACCCCTTGGAACAACCTCAAGAACTTGAAGCACAAGAGTCTGGAGCTTCAATGTACCGATCTGAGGACAATCAACCTGAAGTTAGATCGAAGACAAGGCATGATCCGAGCAGTATTAGACCAAGGAGAGGAAGGTCTGCTACAGCTGCCTCAGAGCCAACAGTCAGATTTGTGGAGACTGTGGTGCAATCAAGCTCAGAAGAGCAAGAGGTTAGTGTTCCTAGTCCTATTGCTGTGCATAAAAGAACTAAGACAAGAAGTGCTAGGAGGAAGTTAATTGTTGTCTCTCCTACCCCTTCAAACTCTGAACCAAGCCAAACTGAAACCCAAAACCCCCAACCTGCATGTTCTGGGCAATCAGAACACTATTTTTCTGTGACTCAGAACACTCCCCATTCATCCCCTCAGAACACTAATTTTTATCCTACCCCAATTTCTAGTCCTCAACATCAAACTTCACATCAACCTTCACCACATCAATCCCCAACACAGATTCATGATCACTCTACTGAACCAATTGACATTTCATCATCCCCTGAACCTGAATTTATTGCTCCTAAACCTGCTGATTTAATGGAGTACACTATCTGTGATAAAGAGGATAGAATCAGGATAGATTTGAGGATAGCTTTATTGAAGCAATTTCCTGGATTGGATGAGAGCTCAGTTGAGTTTGAGAAACTCCTTAGGATAGGCACATGGGTGTATCTTAAGAGGAGTACTTTGAAGGAGAATTTGGCTATAATGGAAGGTATGGGAGGTGCTTCAATCTTTGATGATTGGGAAGTAGAGCAGATGCAAGCAGCTGGTGTTAACTCTTTTCTTGAGTTAGTTACTCCAGAATCTGTAGCTCATCTTGTTGAAAGGCTAACAGGTATCAAGTATTCTGTTGAAAAGATTGCAACTCCTAATTCAGATGAAGATTTGTTTGTGGGAAGTGAAGAGAAAGGTGTTGATGAGGCTGAGAATGCTGCTGAAAAAGATTTTATGGAAATTGATGAGGATGTTGACAATGCAACAGAGGTGTTTGAGAACACTGTTGTTATTGAAGAAACAGAAGCCTTGGAGAATCAAGAGTTAAATGCTGAAGAGATGGAAAGCATTCCAATTCATTCTACTGATCATATTATTCTTGAGGATGTGCAAGAACAGATCAGAACAGTTCCTGTTGAGAAGGAATCTGATAATTCTGACTTTGAAATGTTGAAAAAGCAGAATGCAGAGCTTCAAGCAAAATTGGAAGATGCTGTGAAGATGTTTCATGAAGCTACTGACAGAATGAATAAGATGAATTCTGAACACTCTTATGAAAAGGTAATGGAGCATACAATGTCCAAAATTTATGATCTTCATAGATTGCAAGAGAAGAACCTGTCTCAAGTGTTGCATAAGAAGCTGGAGCAACACATATCTTCCTTAAAAGAGTGGCATGATGAAGCCAAAAAGGGGGAAGATAAGACAAGGAAAGTAATGGAACAAACTCAGTCACAACAAGTTCAGTTGGTTGTGAGTCAGGATGAGTTAAAAGAAGAAATTGCTATTCTGAATGAAAAGCTGAAACTAAGGAAGCAACAGAAACAACAAGGTCAAGAGATTGTTGAGAAGAGACCTGATATTGCTGAAAGTTCGATTCAGAAGAAGAGAAAGTTAGTCTTGTCTGATGAAGAACAAGAAGAAGAAGAAACTGGTAGACTTACCAGATCAAAGAGCAAATTGAAAGTTGGAATTTCAAGAGAAGAGGAAGAAAAACTTAATGTTTTGAAGAGAAAGAAAGCTGAAGAAGCAGAACTGAAAAAGAAGAAAGAAAAGGATATCAAGTTCTTAAAAACAAGATTTGATAACAAAGTTGCTGCTTTGAAGAAGAAATTGAAAGCTCAAAGGAAAGCTGAAGGAAAAGAGTTTGACAAAGATTTTCAAGATGAAAACTTTGTGGATTTTATTGTTCTAACAGAGAATATGGAACATTGGAAAAATTTGAAGAAGAAGTGGCAGATTGCAAACTTCATTGTGAGGAAGTTTGGTGATGATTCGAGCAAAGAAGCTGAATTTATTGATTTTGAAGAGTTCATGCTGAACATTGATCAAGAGTTTTGGGAAGACATAGCACAAGTTGCTGCTCGTGCTGGAACCAAGATATTATGTCCTGAAGAACCGAATTGGGAACCTCCAAGACTGGAAAATGGAGAACCTGATTACAAGGAGATCAACAACATAATTGCTGAGATTATCAAAGAAGAAGGAATAACTGATCATCAACATAGTATGGATATCAAAGCAAGGATGTATGTTGCATTCAGAATCTGAAGATACAGAATGAAGATGAAGGACAAGCTCAGAAGATAACATTTCTTAACCTTAATCTTTATTTCTATATTTTGTGATCATTTCATATTTTGTTAGTATGTGTAATATGTGAAATACCTGATCTGATTGTGAATATGATATGATTTCTGAATTGATGAACTGTTATGATTTACTACATACTTAACTACTGATTTATTAACATTTAAGTAGTTTTGGCTTCATCAAAAAGGGGGAAATTGTTGGGATATGAATCCTTGAAACAATGTTCTAGATGATGAAAGTATGTTTTGATGGCCAAAAGCAACTTAAAGTTAGTAATATATGTGGTTCCAAGTCATCTTAACTAAGTCATTTGATGAGAAACTTAAATTGAGTTTACTGATCTTATTTAGTAATACTAAGAATAAAATTACTGATCTTAACTGAGTCATATGAAATAAGATTACTGATCTGAGTATGGAAACAGAGGATAATTTTTAGTGATCTTATGTATTTGGATCTGAGTTACTGATCTTGTATATTTACTGATCTTATATGCTTACTGATTTTATGTGTAAGTTACTGATCTTATATATATTTACTGTTCTTGAATACTTACTGATCTTATATGAAAGTTATTGATCTTACATGAGTTACTGATCTTATTGTTTACTGATTTTATGTGAACTAAGCTGATGTTTTGTATTGTATAGACAGCTTATAGTATAGGACTTAGTTGTACTCATCTGTATATAGTTCAGTTGATGTATAGATAGGTTGTATATGTGTAAAGTTGTATTCTATTGTAATCAGCAGTGTAAAGTTCAGAACAATAGTTTAGAACTAGATTAGAAGAAGATCAGAAGACTAATGAAGACTCAGAAGACTACTTCAGAATAAGAAGACTTCAAGAAGAGTTGAAGATAAGCTTAGAAGAAATCTGGAGAAGTTTTGAAAGGTTTTGAGTTACTGTGCTGACTGACTCAGCAGAGTAAAATCCGAAGAGTAAAAATCAGAGCAGTAAGTTACTGTGCTGATTTGGTAAAATTGAAGGTTAAGTTTGGAAAGCTTATTTAAAGAGTAACTGAAGATTTATTGAAGAAATGCTGACTTGGAAGTTGAAGGAAGTTACAAAGTCGGTTACAAGAAGAAGTTAGAAAAACAGTTTTAGAGTTAGTTGAGAGTTAGTTCACAAACTGCTAACTGTCATACTAAGTTCTATAAATACTGTGTGATCTCCTACTGCTAAGACTACTGATCTTAAAGCATTTACAAGCAATCTAAGTCTACAGAGCACAAGAAGAACTCGTAGAGTTGAAGGAGATTAAAGAAGAGAAGCCACTGAATTGAAGAGAAGAATCAAAGGCTATTCAAAGAGAAGTTTTACTTTTCAAGTTTAAGTTTGTATTTTGTAAAACAAGTGTGCTAGTTACTTGGAGAATTACTAGTAGATCGAATATATACCTGGAGGTATAATCGATAAGATCACAGTCTTAATCTTGGGACTTTAAGCCACAAGAAACTCGAAGAAGAGTAATAAAACATCACAACTGGGATTGTGAGAGTGGATGTAGACATTTGTCGAACCACTATAAAATTCTGTGTTCTTTACTTTTCTGTTTGATATTTTTTTAAATTGTTTAACTAAGAACATTAAGAATTTATTAAGTAAAGATCTAAAGAAAAGTTGAGTATAAACTAGTAAGGCCCATATTGTTTTGAAAGTACTGATCTGAGCTAAGTAAGCACAGTACAGTACATAAGAAGACTAAATTCCGCATTGCATATTCTGATATTTTGAAAGATTTTTGAAAGTCTATTCACCCCTCCCCTCTAGACTTTCTTAGCTTACTCAATCTTAACTCAACTTTGGGACCAACAGCTACCAATCCAGTTAACCATATATCACATCACAAATTACCCATGTTCTCAATTGACAATTATGATTTCTGGAATATCAGAATGAGAGCTCACCTTGCATCTCTCCACACTGACATGTTGAGGGTAATTACAAAAGGACCCTATGTGTTCACTCAGCTCAACCCCAGACTAACTGATGAACAAAGAGCAGACACAAGGGATGTGATTCCCAAGGATGAAGATGACTTCACCTCAGAGGAGAAAAGGAAAGATAATCTGAATTATCTAGCCATGAATACCCTCTATCAAACAATTCCAGATGCAATCATGGGAAGGGTCTACCACTGCACAACTTCCAAGGAAATATGAGATACTCTTGCAGAAATGTGTGAGGGTACTGAAAAGATAAAGGAGAACAAGCTCCAAGTGGCTGTGCAGAAGTTTGAACAATTCACAATGGAGCCAGATGAGTCCATTGACAAGTTTGCTGGTAGATTCACAGATGTGATGAATGAAATCAACTCCTTGGGCAAGGTGTACTCCAAGAGAGAAGTTGAATTGAAGATCTTGAGAAGTCTCACTCAAAAGTGGGATGTATATGCTGTGATGATGCAAAATACCAAGGATCTCTCCACCATGCCTATGCAATAAATCTTCTCTGAACTCAAAGCTTATGAGTTTGACCTCAACAGAAGGAAGCCAGCAGAGGAATCTTCCTTACCAATCAAAGGAGTGGCATTCAAAGTCAAAGATACTGAACCAGAAATGCAGTCCACTCCAAGATCATCAAAGACAGTCTCTAAGGCTGAAATGATGGAAGAAATGGCTCTGATGGCCAGGAGGTTGGACAAACTCAACTCAAGGTTTGGTAGATACAAAAAATTCTACCAAGACAACAAATTCAGGAGAAGATACAACTCTCCTGTAGCATATGCTGAGGACAAGAAACCTGAAGAGAAAAGATCAGAGGACAAGTACTCTGATAGGAGAAAGTCCAACAGAGCTGAACCCTCCTCATCTAGAAGGAAAGATGATCCAAAGAAAGATGATGATGAGGATCTGTGCTACAATTGCAAGAAGAAAGGGCACTTCCAGTATGACTACCCTGAACTCAGCTCCAAGGAGAGAAGAGAGAGGCAAGCCAAAAGAGATAGAAAGTTCACCAACAGAAAAGCCATGATTGCTGGTGAAGAATCTGACAGTGCTAAAAGCTTCAACTCTTCTGATGGACTGTTCTCAAATAGTGAAGATGATGATGATGTGTGCAACATGGCCATAGAGGATGATGAGGTATCCTCTACTTCTAGCTCACCATCATTTTTATCACAGAACACTAGTGAAGTCAACTTGAAACTTTCTTTTGGGAAGTTGATGGAAGATTTCACTAGGTTACAAGAATTTCATGACAACTGTGTGAGAGAAAATGAAAGGCTTTCAATTAAGCTTTCAAAACCTGCTGAGACAGTAATTGATATTAAATCTACTGAGTTGTATCAACAAGTCTTGAGAGAGCTTGAGGAAGCAAATCTCAGGATAGTTGACCAACAAAGACAGATTGATAATCAACTGCTCTCTCAGAAGAGAAAAGATTTTGAACTAAAAATTCTTCAAGCAAAATTTGAAAACCTCTCACATGAGTATGACATTCTAAAATCAAGTGAAGAGAGCCTGAAATTAAAGATGTCTGCTTTGAAGAAATCCTCTAGAGCAATAGAGGAAATTCAAAGTTACCAAAGACATATGGCTCAAAGAAGTGGATTAGGCTTTGATCCATTTGAATCTTCACCTTGTCTTAGTGTTGCTTCCACAAGTAACACTAAGAAAATCTTTGTTAAATTAGTGGCACAACAAGCTGAAAATGAAATAATTCAGCCACTGAACAAAGGGAAGGGCAAAATGAATGAGATGCCCACTCAAGTGTTTTAGGAGACTAGGCCCAAACCTTTGGAAAAGGCCAAAGTCCCTGAACACAAGAGGAATGTTGGTCAGCAGAGTAGACCCAATGGAAGGGCAACTCTCCTGAACAATGTTCAGATGAGTTATCCAAAGTTTGGACAGCCTAGGCCAACTCTACTGAGGAAGCCTCAGCTGAACAGACCTAAGGACAACTATCCTCAAAGGCAGAATAGAATGAGACAACCAAAACCCTTCGTGCCAAAGGGTAATGGTCATAAATATGCCTTCCCTCAAAGATTTCCTCAAGTTGCACAAAGAACTCATAAGTTCAGGAGATTTGACAACTCTCCTGAAACTTACAGAGTCAACACTTTCACACACACTTTTCCAAAGGCATTTAAGGGAAAGACAGTGTATGTTGATGCACAAGGAAACCAACTTAGCCACTTTGAATCAATCAGGGTAATTAGGCAAGTTTGGGTTCCTAAAGGTACAACTAACCTCTCAGGACCCAAAATTCAAAGGGTACCTAAAGCTTGCTAATTGCAGGTACATAAGGGCCACAAGAAGATGAGGAGTATGAGCAAAAAATCAGCATGGTACCTTGACAGTGGATGCTCAAGGCACATGACTGGAAACAAAGAACTCCTCACTGATTTCACTGAAATAGAAGGCCCAAATGTCACATTTGGAGACAACTCACAAGCAACAACAAAAGGTTATGGTACATTGATAATTGGTAATATCAAGGTATCCAATGTATCTTATGTGGCTGGTCTCAAATACAACTTGCTAAGCATAAGTCAATTTTGTGATAAAGGCTTTAATGTTGAGTTTTCTAGTGGAAAATGCTTAATCAAAGATAAAACTCAACAAACTCTACTGACTGGAACTAGAAAAGGAAATGTGTATTTTGCTGACTGGGACAAGTCTACTGATGCTGCATGTTTCATTGCTAAGAGCTCTAATGAACAAAGTTGGTTATGGCATAAAAGGCTAAACCACCTGAACTTCAAATCAATGAACAAACTTGCTAGAAATGCATTAGTAAAAGGATTGCCTAATGAGGTTTTCATTAAAGAACATGTGTGTAAACTATGTCAAGAAGGAAAACAGATTAAAGCCTCATTTAAGGGAAAACCAATCATCTCTACTGAAAGGGTACTTGAACTATTACACATGGACTTATTTGGACCAATTACCCCTGCAAGCATAAATGGAAGGAAATACACATTGGTTGTAGTAGATGACTTCTCTAGGTTCACATGGGTAGTATTCCTCCTTAATAAGAAGGAAACACATGTCAAACTCCCTGAACTGCTAAAGAGACTGTCAAATGAAAAGAGCCTTAACATAATCAAGATAAGATCTGATAAAGGCACTGAGTTCGTAAATTCATACATCAATGAATACTGCATACAAAATGGGATAGCTCATGAAACCTCAGCAGCTAGAACTCCTCAGCAGAATGGAGTTGCAGAAAGAAGGAATAGAACCCTAAAAGAAGCTGCTAGAACCTTAATTGCTGATTCTAACCTACCTAAGAGGTTTTGGGCTGAAGCTATAAACACTGCCTGCTATACTCAGAACAGATGTTTGATCACTAAGGGTCAAGGCAAAACCCCCTATGAACTCTGGAAAGGAAGACTGCCTAAAGTGTCATATTTCCACATATTTGGTTGTAAGTGTTTCATTCACAACAATGGGAAAGAGCAGTTGAAAGCTTTTGACAGCAAAGCTGATGAGGGGATATTTCTTGATATTCTCAAATCAGTAGAGCTTTCAGGGTGTATAACTGTAAAACCCTAATTGTGGAGGAAACACCTCATGTGGTGTTTGATGAATCTATTTTTGAGGTCAGGAACAAAAACCTGGACACTGAAGAGATCACACAAAGAACAACCAGATTGAGCCTAAAAGACAAGGACACTGTATTCATAGATGTTGTCCAAGCCAATCTTCCTGAAAACATAACACTGGACAACAATCCTGAAGGCAACCTTCCTGAAGCAAACCCTACTGAAGGAAATGGTGAACTGAATGACCCAATCCCAGTTCACACTCAGGTAACAACTACCAATGAAGAAGCAGGCTCTACTGAGGTAGTTAATGGATCAAATATTCCAGGGGGAACCATAAATGTTGAAAATGCCAATGTCCCTGACATTGAGGACAACATCCCTGAATATGATCTTAAATTAGATCCTGCATTTAATTATCCTGAATTTTATGATAATGGTGACTCAACCTTAGTAGAGGACAACTCTACTGAAGGGATCAGAAAAAGAAGGACATGGTTGTCTGACCATCCTATTGATCTGTTACTTGGTGATCCAAGTATAGGAGTCAAAACCAGAAGGTTTCATGGTGAAAGTGCTTTGTTTTGTTGTTTCCTATCAGAACAGGAACCAAGTGACATTGAGGAAGCACTTCAAGATGCAAACTGGATCACAACTATGCAGGAAGAACTGAATCAATTCACCAGAAATGATGTATGGGAGCTGGTGGATAGACCTTCACATCAAGATGTTATTGGAACCAAGTGGGTGTTCAAAAACAAGAATAATGAGAATGATGTGATAGTCAGAAACAAAGCCAGACTAGTGGCAAAAGGCTATTGTCAATCAGAAGGCATTGACTATGATGAGACCTTTGCACTTGTGGCAAGGCTAGAGGTAATAAGGTTTTTCTTAGCCTATGCAGCCCACAAGAGGTTCAAAGTATACCAAATGGATGTCAAGAGTGCCTTCTTGAATGAAGTTTTAAAAGAAGAAGTTTATGTGGAGCAACCACCTGGTTTTGAAGTTGGAAACCAAGTCTACAGATTGAAGAAAGCTCTATATGGACTCAAGCAAGCTCCAAGAGCCTGGTATGACACTTTGTCACAGTTCCTCTTGGACCATGGATTTATCAAAGGAACTGTGGATAGAACTCTCTTCAGAATCACTGAAGGAGAGGACATCTTGCTTGTCCAAATATATGTTGATGACATTATATTTGGATCCCCTAATGAGAAGTTGTGTGAAAAGTTCTCAAAGCTCATGCAAAGCAAGTTTGAGATGTCAATGATGGGGATGATGAATTTCTTTCTGGGCTTACAAGTCAAGCAATCAAAGGAAGGGATCTTCATCAACCAAGCCAAGAACACCAGAGAAATGATCAAGAAATTTGGGTGTACAACCAGCAAGCCAGTAAAGATTCCCATGAATACAAATTGGAAGATGGATCCAGATGAGAGTGGTGTTCCAACCAACTCTACTGAATATAGGGGAATCATTGGCTCACTCCTCTACCTCACTGCCAGCAGACCTGACATCACCTTTGCAGTAGGTGTTTGTGCTAGGTTTCAAGCAAATCCTAAGAAAAGCCATCTAGAGGCTGCTAAGAGGATCTTGAGGTATCTCAAAGACACTGAAAATTTAGGCCTTTGGTACCCTGCTGATGACAACATTGAGCTCACTGGCTACTCAGATGCTGATTATGGAGGCTGTAGAATTGACTGAAAGTCCACTTCAGGGACATGTCAATTCTTAGGGAACACTCATTTCTTGGTTCTCTAAGAAGCAGAACACAGTGGCAACCTCCACCACTGAAGCTGAATATGTTGCAGCTGGAAGTTGTTGTGCTCAGATCCTTTGGTTGAGACAACAACTAAGAGACTACAATGTCAACTCTACTGAAGTGCCTATATTCTGTGACAACAACAGTGCTATTGTAATATCTCAGAATCTAGTTTTGCACACAAGATGCAAACATGTGGATATCAAGCACCACTTTATTAGAGACCATGTGGAGAAGAAGGACATCAAATTGGTGAAAATCCACATAGATCATCAAAAAGCTGATATATTGA
Organism: Galeopsis tetrahit; assembly: GCA_963675135.1. Lineage (NCBI taxonomy): Eukaryota > Viridiplantae > Streptophyta > Magnoliopsida > Lamiales > Lamiaceae > Galeopsis > Galeopsis tetrahit. The sequence continues at coordinate 63,455,241 of OY776120.1, read as the reverse complement.
CAAAACCACTTGCAGAGGCAAGATTCTTGGAATTATCAGCAGAGTTGTGACTTCTTGATCCAGGGAAGTTGGACAAATGAGTCCAAAGGAGTTAATTATTCAAGGGGGAACTGAAAGCAAAGTTCAGCAGACTTGGTCAAGTCTACTGAAATTCAGAAGAGATGACCTCAATTCTTCAGGACACTTGTCCATTGAAATTCAGGACACTTGTCCATGTATGGTCAGATAAGTTGTCTTGGCTATCAAACAAATTTTGTTTGATAAGCACCTATTTTGGGTAATTATTGCCTATCTCAATAACTGTCCCATTCCTTTTAAAGATATCACCTTTTCAAGGATTCAATTTGTCCCTTACCCAAAAAGTCGCTTTCAATGCATTAAATGCCAAGATTTAACTCTTGTTTGCATTAAACAATTTGAGACATGATCTACCTTGATAACCCCCCAGCTTTAAACAAATATTAAACTCCTTCCCACGTTTGAATAAAAACAGTTTTGCACTGTTTCATTGGTTAATAACCGTTGGATCAAAACTGGCCAACTCCCCTGAAATTGATCTGGGCCGTTCAATCTAGATTTCCTCATTTGTAAACCGTTGAATTACCTTAAGACTCACCTACTCATTGACATACATTCCTTTTGGAATATTCACAAGTCTTAAGAAGCCATACAACACTTCATTCTTCCCCACGCATTCAAACTCTCTTGAAACCCTAGTCTTTCTTACTCTCAAAAACCTTCTCAAAATCTTTAACTGTTCTTCAATGGCTCCCAAAGTGAGAACTGAAATGGTTGTTGACTTCACAAACAAGGATCTAGACCTTGATTTTGGCTATCTTAGCCACAAAACAACCTTATCTTTGAGCCTATCATCTCCTTTGAGTGTGATGATCCAGAGGTTACCCCAACCATGAGATGGTTGAGAAGGGCAGGCCTTCAAAAGTTTATGCAAGAAAAGCCAGACTCTTGCCTTGAATCTTACATGGCTGAGTTCTTTGCTTTTCTAAAATGGAGAGGAAAGCCATAAGATGGAGAGGTCACCACAAGACTTTCTTACAGGGCTGAAGGAGAAGAAGAAGAACGATTTCACAGGGTGAAATTTTCTGAAAAGGATGTAGATGCTGCTTTTGGATTGCCCTCTGAAGGGAGGAATCCAGAATTTTATGGCAATGGCCATGAGGCAAAGATTGCTCAAGATTGGCTCCTTGTTCCAGGATCAATCTCATCTACACAACACAAGAGAACTCTCAAGGCCAAGTTCCTCAATTTATTTGAGGTAATCACAAAGAGTCTCATGAGCAACACTGGCAGTTTGGAGCAAGTGAGTGCTCCAAGGATAAGGATTATGGCTGTAGTGATTGATGCCAGTGATAAGGGCATCAAATTTGATTGGAGGACCTTCATCTTATCTGAGATGATGAAGGAAAAGGCAAAGTTCAAGGTGAAAGCCCACCAAAAGGTTGTATTGGAAAGCAAGCTCAAGTACTGCACAAGGGCAAGCTTGCTGGTTGAGAAGTTTGTTCATTATTCTGAAATGCAAACCTTTGCCAAGCCCATCCCTGCCCAGAAAATCTTGTTCAGAAAGCTAAGCAAGAAAACTGAACAAAGAAGGATGCTTATGGCCAAACCTGCTGAAGCTCAACAAGAGGAGAAGCCCAAGATGAAGAAAAGAACAAAGGCTAGGGCTGTCAAAACCAAGAAATTGTCTCAAATTCCATCAGAAGAAGCCTCAAGAGCATCAACTGAAGTTGATGAAGTGGTAGAAGACGGAGTGCAAGTGCCTTCTGACCACTCAGAAGAGTTGAGGCAGAAGTACAATGAGACAAGACAGAAGAAAAAGGGTGATAAAAGGCCCAGGGAAGTTGTCCCTGAGAAGGAAAAGGAAGGAAGTGGGAGCAGTAGGGCAAGTAAGAGGAGAGCCAAGCCCACCGAAAAGGTGCTGGAACTTCAGGAGGAAAGGTCTCTCCAAGTAGCTCTAAGGGAGAGCAGGGCAGAAAGCACGACTAAGTCTAAGTCCAAGACCAACTCTTCTAGTTCTGGAACCCTAGAGTCCAAAGTCCCTGAACGCCAACCCTTAGAAGCCAACCTTCCTAAAACCCAAAATCCTGAACCCAACTCCCCTGAAACCCATGTTACCCCTCCGAACCAACCCATCACCCCTGTTAGATATTCTCCAGAAGGGAGTGCACAGAGAAGTGCAATAGATGTGCTAGCTGATCTAGCAGTAGATGAGACAAGGCTACAATCTCCTCTTGATTCTTCTATGCTCAACCACTCTAAACTCTTAGAAGCTGCACTTCATGAGCCAACCCCCTTAGCAAAGCCCCTTCAGAATCATTGCTCTTAAAAGCAACTGAAGTACCTTCTATTGAGCTCAACCCTTCTGAAGCCAACCCCCCTAAACTTAACCTGCTTGAAGCTGCAATTCTTGAAACCAGAGCCAACTCCCCTATAGCCCAAAGTTCTCAATCAAATGAGAATGAGGAGGAGTATACTTATGAAAGTATGCTCAGAGGTGGAGCAAGGGCTACTGTGGACAGCTTGTATCCACAACTTGCAGAATTCCCAAGACTCCAAACAATGTTCCATGATTTGAGGATGTTAGTGGAAGTGAAAGATAAGCCCATCATGGAGATTGCACAAGTCATTCTTGACAAAGGTGCAAACTGGTGGCAAATAGAAGAGGGCAAAGTGGAGTAAACAAAACAAGGTTCCTCACTGATGAGGAAGTATTTGCCAAGTTGGTTGCTGACAAGATTGCTGAGGGGAGAGAGAGGGTTGCTAAAGGGATCAAGCAACCTGATAGCAGCTCAAGTGATGATGGAAAAGATGATCCATCAAACCCCTCCAACCCTCCTCAAGACAACCCTCCTGAACCATCCCAGACCAACCTCCCTGAAACCTCCCAACCCAACCCTTCTGAATCCAGCAAGTTTTCAAATCCTCTTGTCACCTATCATAGAAAAGGCTCTGTTTCTTCAGAGGTGTTGACTAGAGTTGGTGACACAACCAAGGACACATCTGCCAATGAAGGTTCTTCTGAACCCAAGGCACAGCTTATAGATGTGGAGGCTCCAATCCTAGAAGCTGGTTTTGTTAAGGCCTATTCAGTGTCAGGAGAGTTGGACACTGATCAGCCCTTAATCATTCAGGATGACTCAGTGGCTGCTGAGAAAAGCACTGTGATCTCCCAACAACTGCCACTTTTGAACCCTGTTGAGGGTGAAGGTGATGCAGGTTTAGGAGAAGGGGTTGAAAAGGAAAGTAGAATTGAAAAATCAGAGGGAATTATGGATGATAGAGAGGTAGTGATTACTAAGATTGTGAGTGTACCACCAAATGAAGGTGGAATAAGTGAGGAAGGACAGGTTATTCTTGAAGTAAAATCTGAACTTCAGGAATCCCTTGATGAAAGGAGGCCTGATCCTTTGTGTGAGGACATTACTTATGAAGAGAGACAAAAATTAGTTGAAAATGAGAAGAAGACTGCTGATGTATCAGAGTCTTATGCAAAAAATACTGAGGGTGATGAGTGTTTATTCACTAACCCATTTGACTTGTCTGATATTGCAGGAATTTCTTTTGATCAAATTTTTGTAGATGAACTACTCACTGATGCACCTATCTAAGTGGATTCCAGTTCAGCCCAAGCAATCCTTGGTGAACATTCAGCAAAACTGGACTCCTTGGCTCATCAAGTTCAAACTGCCTATGCTGAAACTTCAGGCACCTTAGATGAGCAAGGAAGAACATTGGCTTCAGTAGAAATGAGACTGACAGGCTCAGAGGATGTAGTATTGTCCACAATTGAAGCCAGGATCAGTGGAGTAGAATCAGGATTGCAAACTATCTCTGCAGAAGTTCAGAAAGCAAAGACAAGCATGGAATCAATTTCCAAAGAGGTCAAGAAAGAGCAGAAGCTACTAAGAGACAATCACAACTCCAATGTCAAAGCACTTAGGTTGACTGTCAAGCAGGCCCTTGGAAAGAAAACAGCTTTACAAAAGAAAAGGGCTGAAGAGTTGAGGCTGGCAATGGTGAAAGCTGCCTCAGAAAAGTTTTCTCAAGATGTTATGGCCAACATTGCTGAAAGTGCTGTAGCAAACCTTACTGAGTTCCTAAAAGCCCAGCTTGATGCATCTCTGAAAGCAACCTTGGAAGAGGTTGTTGAGCAAAAGATGAAGCATGTTCTAGCTTTCCTTAGCTTGAGTAGTGACAGAATGCAGAATATACATGATGAAAATGTATATCTGCTAGAAGAGATGAAATCCCTGAACCTAGCCCAATCCCTAATGGTAACAACCATTAGTGAGCTCATACCTCAGTGTTTTGATGCTGCCAAAAAGGGGGAAAGAGAAAGAGCAAGGGCCAAAGGTGCCTTGGTTATTGGTGGTTCAGACAAGGGCAAGGAAAAGGCTACTGAAGATAAGGGTAAGAAGCAAACAGTTCTGAACTTAGAAGATCTTGATGAAGAAGAGCAGTTAGCCATAGCAATGAAGAACTCAATGGCTTCAGCACAAGAAGAAAAGGCAAGGCTTCAACAGAGGCCTGGAGGAGAAGCTTCTGGAATGGACAAATCCACTTAAGGAGTCCAAACAAGAGGCCAAATCAAGAAAGCAAAAGGAAACAAAAGGAAAGTTGTTGAAAATTTTACAGATTTTCCTAACAGCCTTGATTTGCCACTTGAATTCAGGATTGAGGAAGAAGAGCCTACCTCCAAGAAGAGCAAAACTGCTGAAAAGGTCAAAACTGCTAAAATGACCAAGACTGCTGAAAAAGCCAAGTCTTCTGAAACTGACAAATCTGCTGAGACCAAGTCTACTGAAGGTGCCAAAGCTGCTGAAAACATTGAAAAGCTATATGAAGAAGGCTTTGGACCCCAACCAAAGAAAAGGACAACTGTGCTGATGAGTGATCCATCAAAGCTGTTTCAAGAAGGGTGTGTCAAAGACCCTGAAACACAACAGAAGCTAGCCATGATGAGGGCCCAAGAAAAGATGGATCTGATGGAAGAGGCTAAAAAGAGCAAGAGATAAGAGAAGAGCTGACTTTCAAAAGCCAAGAAGAAGGAGAGCAACATACAGCAAATTAAAACCACAGCTACTGATTCCCATGGACACCAAATATCCACACTTTGATAAGTGGGTGCCAATACAACTGAATGATACATGGGAAGAGGCAAAAAGGGAGTTTGTCTATGACTACTATGTCATTGACAAATGGAATGGAAAAGATGTCAACTCCACTTTTACTGAGTTCATGATAGAATATCACAGGAAATTATATCAGCAATTGCTAGCAGCTGCTGACATTGCAAGAATTGAACTCACTGCCCCTAAGCCAATCATATACATGCCTCCAAAGCTGAATGGATGGATTGATCAGTCAAAGATCTTCCAAGAATTCTTTGAGATCCTGAAGTTGAACATGATGGAACTTGGTCCAAAGGGCACTAATCAAGAGGCCATGGAATTAAAGAAGAGGGTGTGGGCACAATATGGGATGGTGCCACCTCCTTAAGATAATCTCTGAATTGGCTAAGTCCTCTTGACCCTTCTTTCTGCTGATCTGAATGTCTTGACTACTGATTTGTTGAAATTGGTCATCTATGCTGAAATTGCTCAAGACTGCTGATGTGTTTTGCTATGATGACTGGTTTCTCTGATACTTAAGGATTAATGCTCTGATGAACTATCCTGTTAAGTATTGATCTGATCATTAGATAGTTTATTGCTCTGATTATGTAGTTAGTTTTGATTTATGCTCTGATGTAATGTTCATCCTCGGATATGTTTGTTCAACTATCAACATGCTTGTAATGATCTCTTATTTGAATGATAGTTGAACATATTTTGAAACAACATTACTAAATTGCAACTTGTCTGACTTATCAACCTATATGCAATAAAAAATAGAAAATATACTAACACATTTTCTTTCAGGGAACTTGACCTCAGTCACCTTCACTGGAGTAGAATGTAATAAGTGTAATCAAGTCACCTTTGCATAGATTGTATAGGTTTTGGCATCATCAAAAAGGGGGAAATTGTTGGGAATAAAATGAGTTTTGATTATGATACCAAAACCCCCCAGAGGCATGCCAAGTAGATAAGTCAATTGAGATAAACATGTTTTAGGACTGTTGGAACATGTAGACTAAGACAAGTAGAGAAGCTGATGTGTTAGGCAGCTCTTAGATAAATAGATGCACAAGTTGAGGGGGAACACATGCTTAAAAGCTTAAATCTGTCCAAGTCCCCTCAAGGCTCAGTTTTGGATTGACCCCAAGTCTGTTGAAGGACAAGTATGCTGATCAAGTATAATCAAAGTGGATCAACCTATCTGAAGATCAACTAAGTAGAATAGATCCTGAAGATCAAGTCTACTACAAGAAATGTCAAGAAGAGTTGTCCAGCAACATTGTCTTTGCACAATTGAACTAGAATAAGCTTTGAAGTTCAAGGCAAACTATGCTGAAGAGGTCAAGTCCACCTATCCAAGATATATATGCTCAAATATAAATGCAAAGAAGAAATGGAATGAGAAGGAGCCAAGTCATCTAAAGAGCTAAAAAGCCAACACTGCTGATGAATGAACTCTGCTGAATCTGATAAGTAGAGTTGTCCAAGTGATAAGGAATGTTGTCCTTATCTCAGAATCATTGATAAGAAGAGATGTCCATGTTTGACCAAGTGAATCTTGAAGTCAGACATTGGGAAAAGTGCTCAGAATGAAGACAAAGTGGTTACAACCGTTTATTTCCCAAAACAAGGACATGTCACTATCAGAATCTGTCTTCCAGTTTGAAGATTTCAAGGAAGACATTTATAGACATTTGAGGCTGCCTCTCCAACGGGCAAATCCTCAAATTTGTCTATAAATACAGAAGTGTGAAGACCATTTGAAGCACCTTAAGAGAATCCAATCTACAGAATCCAACTACAACTATCCTGAAGCTTCAAAGTCCTCTAAAGACATTCTTAGTCTTCAAACACTTCATCTAAGCTGAACCTCATTGTATATCCATACAAAGCTTAGAGAGATATCCTATCCTTATACACTGATCTCCATTGTAAAGGATATCTCATTAGTTGGAACCTTACTTCAACCCTTATACCTTTCAGGTGAGAAAGTTAGAAGGTTGTAGTAGTAGAAGTGGAAGGAACTAATTGTTGAGAGAAGAACAATTCTGTTCTGAGTTGAGAAAGGGTACTAGGACTCTAGACATCCTAGGGATCAAGGCACCAAGGAGTGGTGTGGTTGATCAAGTGCACCTTGGCACTATAAAACAAGTTAATTCCAAGAGTGAAGGAATTATCCTATTAAATCAGGGAAAGTGGATGTAGGAGCTTGAGTCTCTAAACCACTATAAACTCTTGTGTTGATTTACATTCAAAGTACTTTACATACATTCAACACTGCACACAAACTGGACTTTCAAAGATACATATCACAAACTATGCAAAACAAGATTTGGACAAGTTCCCTGAACTGGATAGATTGTTTAAGGTGATTTCAGAATTTAAAAGGTGTTTAAACTAAAGGGCCAACCACTAATTCCGCACATATAACTCCCCTAGGTAGTTATTCAACTAAGTACTCAATAGTACTTAGTAGTTTGATTATCTTAGAAGAGTTAATCATATCAGCAGAGTTGTCTAGGACAACCTTGCTGAAGACTGGTTTGATCAAAGTTTGAAAAGAAACTGCATACAAGTGTATTCCCACGAAATGGACTAGACTACTCTTATTCCCATGTGGGTGAAGACCAAGAAATTAGAGCTCCAAAAATATAAATGGGCCCTGACCCAAGCCCAAAGTCCAATTTCCAAGATCTAAGGCCCATGACCCACAAGCTTGACTCGGCACAGCCGGACGAACAACGCTCGTCTACACACGTATGGTCCATAAGATTGCTCCATAACCTCTATAATTTGAACTTTGTTGGTGTTGCTACTTCTAATGTTATAACATTTGACACAATATCAAGAATTTAGTCTTTTTACAATTTGTCTAAGTTTTTATTTCAATGTTACAATGTTTCCTTCGATGTTATGACATGCATGATGGCGATCTAGAAGATTCTACAATAATTTGAAAAGGTTAAAGGTTCCAAAATTAAAGAGAAGCTCCTAGATCATGAGGTTGTATTTAAGTAGCATCAAGTAAGATCTTACAAGACCCTGGAATGGACTACACGAATTGAGAAAGTTGAGATCCTAAAAATGGGATCTCACATATGAAGAGTTCATTATTGATAAAAATGTGTTAATCGAGTAATATCCTAGACTAAAATTGATATTGTTAGGAATTATGGTCATTAACATTATTTTGTAGTTATATCGAAGTATACCAACTTCATGTACAACATAAACTTATTTAGATATCAAGAGATATGAGATCTTTGATAGATAAATATGTTTTTGATAGTGTTCTACACTTAAGCCGTGTTTAGATTTGATAGGATTATCGTGTCTTGTTTCAGTTGTGAATATTGCATGTTGTAACATTTCATATAACATTTTGTATTCACTCTTATTAAGTGAAGGCTAGCCATGACATTTTGTATTCACTCTTATTAAGTGATCATTTTGTAACATTTCAGTTGTGAATATTGCATCTTCGAGAGCCAAACATATAACGTAGATAGAGTGACATAAGAAATCAAGGGCATGTTTTGGAGTTGGAACAAAGCGAACAACATAATAAGACCCAACTCAAATTTCAGAGAATGGCTTTCTGACCCTCGGACGGTCGTCATGTTTTAGGCAGCTACTCAACACAATTGGCTCTTGGAGATGGGTCGTATCAGTAAGCTACAAGAACCAAATTTTGATAGATAAACCAAGTTAGTGAGTTTTCTTTCTTTTCAATCATTGCAGAAACAACCAGTACCTCATGTACCTTGTATTTTTGCTGTAACTATTTTTTATATCAATAATATTCTTTTGCCTGACCAAAAAAAATTGTGAATATTGCATGTTATAAATTTTAATTAAAATCTATGTCAAAATATTTTCATTGTATTTTAGTGTTTTAGACTTCAACTGTTATATATACATTCTGTTTATTATGTTTTTGAGTCGATGTTACACTGAATGCTATAACATCTTGTGTAACATCATTATTTTTTTCTAAACACACACTTTCAATTGACACCAGAGCCTGAAGCTGATGTCATTATTAGATTTAGATCATGTGTTTTAGTGTATTGGCGTGTCATTTTGCAATGAAAACACAACATATGTCAACAACACTAGGTCACCCGTTTTAAATAACAAATTATGCATATTATTTTAGTATTTTTGTACCACATTTTTGTAATATTTTTTTTTCAATGTCTTTATAGACCTTCATCCCTTTTTGTTGCATTGATCATTATGCTCAGCCTGCATGTACAATACTTCAATTTATATAATTTTGATTCTTGTAATTTTACGTTTCTTTTACCTACAGGCTACGCATAGTATGATTTTACATTTGCCTTTCAAAATCAAATAATCAAATATAAAAGAAATAAAAGTACACATACACAAAAGTGTACAGTAAAAATACACGAGGCAAAGAAAAATAAAAAAAACAAGAACGAATATATGACTTTTCATAAAATAAAGGGCTAATTCTATATAAATACACCTCTATAGGGTCATTCTCAATTTAATCACAACCTTCAAGATTATGATAAAAACTCACAATTTTTAATGTTCTTTCAATTCAATACACACTTTTTTTCTCCAACCAACAAGTGATAGATGTGCTTCACCAGAAAGTGTGTATATTTGCCACATAATATTATACATAATACTCCCTCCGTCCAATCAGGACCGGTCCTAGGAATATCGTGGCTTGAATCGAACTTTAAAATAGGCCCCATCTCTTCACATTTTTTATTCTATACGAATTCGTGAAACATAATGTAAAACAATTTTCAAAGGATTAATAATATATAATTTTTATCAATACTTAAAATAATACGACAATAGTGTTCCAATCAATTACATAAATATGACTCGTCTAACTGTTTTAGTAGCAAAAGTATTAATCAAGTCAGAATAATCAAGTTGCTCAATAATTCCTTGCTCAATTGATAGCATTGCTAGTCCATTCAATCTTTCTTTCTTGTGACATGGTTGATCGGAGGTAAGTATTAATGAGTTTCAACTTTGAGAAACTTCTTTCTGCACTTGCTACTGTAACTGGTATTGTCAACAAAACCTTATAAGCAATGTACACATTTGGAAAACACATATCCATTTTCTTCAAATAATTCACCACATCAATTGCAGGTTTTGTTCTTGTCGGTAAAGAGCACTTCAAAAATGATAACTCCAAAAATAATTCATTGCCTTCAACGTCGGAAACACCATTATGTGTTAGAGAATTTTGAAAATTCATACAAGACCTCAACAATCTTTCATCATCAGCACTTCGTAATTTCTCCATATTGAACAAAAATCCAAAAACCTCTTCATATTTTTTGAACTGTGTAAATCGGGATTCTATGGAACCCCGAGCTTGATAAATTATAAAGAGAAAGTAATTAACTCTAAAAGAATCCTCGGCTAACTATGATATTTCTTCACTGCTGGTTTCATCAAATTGTTTCTTTTTTCGAATAATACGTTTTTCTCTAAATATAGCTTCAATACCCATCTCACTTGCCATTTCCTTAGCTTCACCCATGTCCTTATCAAAATCAGTTTCTCTATATTTTTCAAGAAATGAAATAAGCCTTTGCAAAAGAGTGATAGCAACATCATTAATTATCTATGTTCTCAAATTGAAAAAATTTGCTAACACGATTGATGGCATATAATAACTTGTACCAAATAACCACACTAAGTAAAAACTCAAAATTCTATGCTTATAAAAGATTTATGTATAAGAGACTTTCCAACTTCTATTTAGTCTTATATATTATATGCGTATTATATTATATATATATTATATATATATAAGAGATATTTTAAAAGATATATACTATATATATAAAAGAGATTTTTTTAAAAAATGGGCCCCTAAAAATATGGAATATTTCTGGGCCTGAATCGGTCGCCTCGTTGGCCTTACATTAGGACTGGGCCTGCGTCCAATTTTATTATGATCACTTCTTCGGGCACGGGTTTTAATGAATATTGATTAGTTTATGTATAAAGTAGATAAATTGGGAGTATGATGAGATGTTGTGAGGTCCATTTATAGGTAAAACGATTGTTTATGAATAAAGTTAGTGACAATTTGAGTAAATAAGTGATGGTTGGAGGGTGGAGATAAAGTAGTGTGAATAGTATTATTTCTAAAAAAAAGAATGGACATAATAAAATTGGACAACCAAAAAAGAAAATTGAAATAATGAAATTAGACGAGGGAGTATATTTTAATTATTTTTTAATTTCAAATTGCATTACACATCTTAGACATAATAAATAACAACTTTTAAAATTAAAATTTATCGAAAATGCTAGTTTTAGGATTTGGAAAATGGAATAAAATCAATCAATCTTGGGAGCAATAGCCACAATGCAGTGCGATTGGAATATTTGATCTCGTGGAATTTAAACATTCTTCATAAGCCGCGTCATCACTTATTGGTCGGAGAAAAAAAAAGTATTAAATTGAAGCAATATTAAAAGTTATGATTTTTTATTATAATTTTAAAGACCATGATTAAATTAAGATTGAGTTTAAAGGTCGTGTATTTATATGAAATTAACCCTAAAATAAACACAAAAATACAACCTAATACAAAAAACTATCCTGTTAGAAAGTTTTGTGCACAACAGATGCATTATATAAAATTTCATTTAAAAATTTAAATTTTACTTTGCTTCAAAACTAAATCAGATAAGATATGTTCACGCATAATATATATGAGATGTGAATTTATTTCAAAGACGTTTTTCACTACAAAAAAGACGCGTTTTGGAGACGGATTTGCCGACGGAAATCACGTTTTTCACTACAAAAAAGACGCGTTTTGGAGACGGATTTGCCGACGGAATTTCCGTCGGCCGCCAGGTTTACCGACGGAATTACCGACGGAATGTTGTTCGTCTACTTTCATGTCGTCGGCTTTTTTTGCCGACGGATTTTTTAATTTCGTCGGCATTACCGACGGACATACCGATCGACGGAATATGTCAGTCATATTTGCTGACGGAATATGTCCGTCGGTAATCCGGACAACCCGTTTAATAAACCGGGTCAATATTCCGTCGGTAATTCCGTCGATAATAATTAATTAAAATAATTAAAAAAGAAATAAATTTCCGTCAGTATTGTCGACGGATATTCCGTCGGATATTCGCTCGGCAATTCCGTCGGAACTGCCGTCGGATAGTCCGTCGCCTTTATAGTGACGGATATTCCGTCGGTAAATTCCGACAGAATTAATTTTGAATAAATTTATTTCAGAAAAACATATGGGGACGGAATATGCCGACGGAATATCCGTCGTCTTTATAGTGACGGATATTCCGTCGGTAAAACAAAACAATTTTAAAAAAATATAGATGGGACCGGGGAGGCCCCGACCCGGGCTCGACCCGACCCCGGCCCGATCCTATAGCATTTTGTATTAAATTGGCCAATATTTCGGCCTTGCTGAGACTCGAACCCGGATGTGTGGGCGCCTAGTGAGGGGCACCTACCACTCGGACAAGTCTGTTTTTTGTTTATAGTTGTAATATAAATTGTGTTTGAACTCATTTTTGACCCATTTTTTTTTAAAACTTCACAAATTATATCTATTTCACATATATTAATGAATATATTGTTTAACTTATATTTATATCAAATTAATTTTTATAATTTATATATTTAAATTTTAATTTAAACATTTTTATTAAAATTCTGAAATATGCATATTTAAACCTTGTTTACTCATTTTTTTTTAAATCACGAAATTCATTTCTTCCACATATATTAATAAATATATTGGCTGTGGCTTATATTTATAGTAAATTTAATTTTTTAAATTTATATATATAAATTTTAATTTTAATATTTTTATTGAAATTCTGAAATATGCATATTTAAACCTTTTTTACTCATTTTTTAAAAACAAATCACAAAATTCATTTCTTCCACATATATTAATAAATATATTGGTTGTGGCTTATATTTATAGTAAATGTAATTTTTATAATTTGTACCTAAATGATAAATAATTAATTAACTTTTATAAAATAAAAATAAATACATTACATTAATTTTCATCTTCATCGTCTTCATCCTCCTCTTCATCCTTATCCTCCTCCTCATCATCTTCCTCATCCTCCTCCTCATCCTCATCCTCATCTTCATTCTCCTCTTCATCCTCATCTTCATTCTCCTCTTCATCTTCATCTTCATTCTCCTCTTCATCCTCATCTTCATTCTCCTCTTCATCTTCATCTTCATCTTCATTCTCCTCTTCATCCTCTTCTTCATCCCCCTCCTCTTCACCTCCACCATCGTTTTCAATTTCGATTAATTGGGGATTTGCAGTCGTCAAGGGTACAGAAAGATTGAAATCTCCCGTAAAGACTTCAGTTGGAGTCTCTATTTGTTCTGTTTGAAATGGAGATTCATCTTTAGTATTTTTGTCCTTTTTAGGGACTTCTACCATTGACCTTGCCTTTACTTTGCAAACAGCATGTCATTCATAACCACGTGGAGCTCCCGGATATGTGCAGTAGTACACTTGAGATACTTGATGGGCAAATACAAATGGATCATCCCCAACATATGTCCTTTTCGAACTAACATCAACGAGTTTGTAATCCGGATGAATTCTTGTTCCTAAATGGCCTGAATCAAACCAATGACACTTGAACAACACTACAGTCTTTGCTGGATATCCTGGATATTCTACTTCGACGACTTCCCGTAACACCCCAAAGTAATCACTTGCATCTGCATTGTAATTCGCACTGCTAACGCAGACGCCACTGTTGGTAGTCGCCTTTCTCGATGCATACCCAGACGTATGAAATCTGTAGCCCTTCACAATATAATCGTTGTAAGTCTTTACACGACGGAGTGGTCCCTTGCTGAGATCTCGTAAGAATCGACTGTCAAGAGCGTTATCCCGTCCCTATACGTATCAATTTAAAATTAATTAAAATAAATATTAATTTATTTACGTAAAACATAATTAAATGGTACTCACATAACGTTGGAACCATCGGGAAAATTCACGTTGAAGACGAGCATCTATATATGTATCTGAGATGTTTGGTTCTACTCGTCGTAGTTCTTGAGTGTACATCCTAATTCACAACATTCAAAAACTTGGTTAATATTAAATGACATAAATGAAGTGGTAGTTAAATAAACGATTTATATATGAAATACTTACTCAATGTATGGCTGAACTTCATCACAATTAAATAACACATACGTATGTGTTATTTCCGCCTCTGAGTCCGTCTCCCAATATCGTTCAGCGGGTTTTCCTATTGGCCGTCCCTTAGACTTGAATATGGAGAGCATTCCATCGACCTCTTCACTGATATCGTCAGCGGATGTACCACCGAAGTTACGTGGAGCACTTCTTAACTTTGTGTTGACGTGGTCTTCAAAGTAATAAGAACAAAACATGCCAACCTCTTCATTCAAATATGCATTCACAATCGATGCTTCAACGTTTGCCTTTTGTTTAGCGTTGCGTTTCAAGTTGTGGAGATACCTGATATATATATATATATATATATATAATTATAAGAATGCATGTGTAATTGTAAAGAAATAAAATAAGTAATATTTTACCTTTCAAATGGGTACATCCACCTATACTGCACCGGACCACCAATTCTCGCTTCATACGCTAAGTGAACGGGTAAGTGTTCCATCGAGTCAAAGAAGCTAGGCGGAAAAATTTGTTCCAACTTACACAAAATCACTGGAATGTCTTCCTCTAAACGAATCATATCATCGATCTTGATCGTTGTAGAGGTTAAATCTCTAAAAAAGAGACTTAATTCAGTGATAGCCCTCCACACATTGTGAGGAAGAACTTCTCGGGACGCAATCGGTATCAAGCGTTGCATAAATACATGACAATCATGACTCTTCATCCTTGCAACCTTACCCGTTGTTGTGTCTACGCATCGACTCAAGTTCGACGCGTAGCCGTCCGGAAAGTTCAACTCTTTTATCCATCTACACAATCTTTGTTTCTGTGGCTTATCCAGTGTGTAGCTAGCCTTTGGAAATTTACCTGTACGTACATCCTTTTTCAACTCTTCACGGCGACAAAGAGTGTTCAACTCCTCCCGAGACTTTGGAGTGTCTTTCGTCTTGCCTTCAATGTTCATGATTGTGTGGAACACATTGTCAAACACATTCTTTTCAATGTGCATGACATCCAAATTGTGTCGTATCAATAGTGAACTCCAGTATGGTAAGTCCCAAAAAATACTCCTTTTCTTCCAACCACCCTCAATTCGTCTGTTGTGTTCCGCTGCATTTTCCTCGGTACTTTTTTTCAACCCCGTCCACTGAACCTCATATAACAACCTACGTCATGTACGGAGAGTAAATTATAAATGACACTAAAAGCAATAAATAAATATATGTTTAGTACTCGATCATTAAATAAATGTATAAAATACCATCTCGAAGTGGAGGTCGATTGTTTGTGACTACTCTGTTCTTTAAGAAGTTCTGCTTATTTCTTCGAAACGGGTGACCTGGAGGTAAGAACCTACGGTGATTATCGAACCATGAAACTTTTCTACTCACCGGGAGACTGAAAGCTTCAGAATTCTCCATACAATACGGACATGCTTTCTTTCCGGCCGTACTCCACCCGGACAACATACCATATGCAGGAAAGTCGTTAATGGTCCACAAAATAGCAGCACGCATCGTGAAGTTCTGCTTTCTAAACACATCGTACGTTTGGACTCCATTCTCCCATAAGAAGATCAAGTCTTTTATAAGAGGTTGGAGATAAACATCCAGTTTGTCCTTTGGATTCGATGGACCAGGCACCAATACAGTCAGAAACATTGTTTGAGGTTTCATGCACATCCACGGAGGAAGATTATACGGAGTCAGTATCACCGGCCACAAAGAATACTGCTTCCCATGCATCCCAAACGGTGCAAAACCATCAGTACACAAACCTAATCTCACATTCCTCGGTTCACAAGCAAAATCTGGAAACACGTTGTCAAGGTGTTTCCAGGCCTCCGAGTCTGCTGGATGTCGCATCTCCCTCGACTCAGCCGAAGAGGAATCTGTAGCATGCCACGTCATGTGTTGTGTTGTGGCACTTGATTGATATAATCTCATTAAACGAGGAATGATAGGAAGGTAGTACATCTTCTTATACGACACTTCCTTCTTTGTCTTCTTCGATTGACCACCAGGTCCCTTTCGACGTGCCTCTTTGTACCGGGGATGGCCACACATTCTACACATCTTCAGACTGCTATCTTCGTCACCCCAATATAACATGCAACCGTTCACACAACAATCAATCTTCTCAACCGGCAAACCAACATTTTTCAACATTTGTTTGCTTTGATGAAACGTCGTAGGCACCTTATTATTTTGAGGACAAATTTCACTGCATAATTGTGTCACTTGCTCATATGCCCTGTTAGAAAGCTTGTTCTCGGTCTTAATGGCCATGAGTCGTGCATTAAATGACAACTGTGAGTGAGATTCACAACCCAAATATAAATCTTCTTCGACTAATTTGAGCATCTCATAAAACCGAAATGCCTCATTCGTCGGCTCCTCTTCCATGTTTGAAAAACCAGCTTCCCTGATAATTGTTTGATACATATTCGGTTCTTCTTCCCCAAACTGTTGTTCTTCTGCCCCAAACTGTTGTTCTTCGTCCCCAAACTGTTGTTCTACCTCGTTACTAGTGCCAACATGATCGAAATTTGCTTCTTGTTGATAGATTCCAACAGTGTAATAGTGTAATAGTATAACACTTCATCAAATCTATAAGGCCAACGTGCTTCACCATGACTAGTCCAATTATAATAATTATCAACGAAACCATTCTTCACAATATGTACTAGGACCTCATCAATCTCTTTATATTGCTTATTCTGACATTTCTTAGCATTACACGGACACCTAATGCAATCTCCGATCATGTAATGTGGGTGGTGCTTTGCAAATTCAACAAATAACACGAGTTCATTATAAAATTCAACATTCACATTTCCTAAAACCAATCTAGGAGTACAGTACATCCAACTACGGTCAGGCAAATCCATCTGTTAAACATTTAATATATATAATCAAGACATTACTAAACTAAACTTATAATAAATTCAAACAAAACTTATAATATAAAACATGTAATTACATTATATTGAATTTTATGTATAGAGTAAAAATGGTAGAAAATGTACCGTAATTTGATGTTTCTGAATACCAGAGCACAAAAATGAGGCAGTAGAAAGTTTTGGTGAAAATTTTGCAATATGAAAATAAGAAAGACATTAGTTTTGGATAAATGTTCCCGATGGAAATGCCGACGGATTTAGATTCCGTCGGCATTTTGCCCGCCCAATATTCCGTCGGTTTGACGTGAAACCGACGGATTTTCCGTCACAATTTTTTTTTCCGACGGAAATAACATTCCGTCGGCATTTTATCAAATTGAGATTTCCGACCGCCCAATATTCCGTCGGCATGACATCCAACCGACGGATTTGCCGTCGGTATTTCTCAAATTGCAATTTCCAACGGAATATATATTCCGTTGGTAATGTTATTTTTCGATTTTTTTTCATATTAAATAAACATTGTTTGGTATAAAAATAAAAGTTGTTTAACAGTTGTTACGTTGTATAAAAACTAAAAACACTAACATGTATAATTGTTACGTTGTATAAAAACTAAAAACACTAACATATATAATTGTTACGTTGTATAAAAACTAAAAACCTACATAAAGATAATAGTTCAACAGAAAGATAAATAAGTTGAACACAAAAAAGTAAATAAGTTCAACACAAAAGTAAATAAGTTCAACACATAATTAAATTGTTCAACGAAAGTTAAAAAACTCATCCATATCGCCATCCAAATTGACGTTGACGTTGATGTCGTCGTCGTCGGCCTGCGCTGCACTTCGACCTGAAGCTTGATCTGGAGCCGGAGCTGCAGCTGGCGGGGCTTGCGTCATCGTCTGTTGATAGACGGCCTCGATCTGCTCAGCAGACATCCCCAACGTCCGACCCGCGTTGGCACTCCAGAGGCGGAAGTAGTTCTCGAACGTTGCCATGACGTTCGGATCCGGGACGACAGTGGAGGATACGGACGCCTGCGATGCACTCCGGGACCGACCACTTGATGACCTCACGACGTTGCTCATCCGACCAAGGCCAAGGATCCTTCCCTTGGAGGTCGGGGCAACGTCAAGGTAAGCCTGGTCCACGTCAACAGCCGGAGGGGGACTGCTGCTTCCGGATTCAGCAGTAGTCGCGGCTTGCGTCTCGACCTCTTCAATCCTCTGCCGGACGTTCAGCTACATAATAAAAAAATTAAAATTAATTTAATTATCTATATATATAGTTTAATACATAAATTTAATTAAACTTACGTGGAGGTCAGTAGTGCGCCCGTAGGTGGACGTCCGTGTCTCGGCATCAAACGGATGAATAAGGCTCATCCGATCCAAGTGGGTGAGTGCATGTCCCGTCTCCCGCTCCTATTACGTATCAAATAAACATATACAAATTAATTTAGATAACTAATATAAATAAATTAAATATAATTATTTAATTTTTAAAATTAATGAAAACTTACGAGAGCCATTGATTGCTCGAGGACGGACCGGGCTCCCCCCCGATGCCTTGACATCCCGCCTCCAACGTCGGTTCTGCGATTGGCCCGAGCTTTCTCACACTTCTCTTGGTAAGCCGGGTCCATCCACTTCTCAACCAACGACTTCCATAGGTCAACATCATCCTCGTCTTTCCTCAGACCACGCTCCTTGTTACTTTCGCTCTAGGCGAATCTCCAGTCATACATCATGTTCGTGTACCGAGTAGAACAAACACCGTACCACTTATCGTAAATAGTGTCGTCCGAGTAGATCGTCGTATCCCAACGAGCCTTTTTCTATACAAATATTCAACATATTTATCAAATAATATGTATAATAAATTATCTATTAATTAATTATTTAATAAACTTTAATTATTATAATTATATACCTGGAACTCCTCGAAGTATTCATCCTTTTTAGATTGCGGCACCAACGACCAAGTGATAGCACCCTTAGCAATCTTGCACTTCAGAAAGGATGCTGTACAGATCCTGGACAACTCATTACCGGGCAACAACCTGTAAAATAATTAACAAATTTATAAACTAACACATTATAAATAAATAAATAAATAAAGTTAATCGTTATTGAATATTGTTAAACATTAGAATTATTGACTTACGTTCCTAAATGGATATAAACCTCTTGCCTACTATCTACGGATCGAATAGGATGCTGACGAGAAGAGGATCCTGCGGCTGTCGACGAACTAGACGATATCGTAGTCGGCGGCGGCGACACTACCACAGGAGGAGGAGCCATCACAGGTACTGATTGACCCCGAGGCCTCCTTGCACGTGACCCAGATGGCCTACGTGAATTAAAACTAAGTAATAAAATTAATTAAGAAAACGTACCGTATCAATGTAATCGGAGAAATTTGATTGAATAGCCTCGTCCTCGTCCTCGTCTGCCCCCTCGAATCCTTCTTGATCAATTGTTTTTTTTTTCAAACAAAGTTTCTGTAATGTAATCGCTTCCTTATATAAATTTTTTTTTTACCGACGGATATTCCGTCGGTAGCCGCCCACTTTAATGCCAACGATTATCTTTTTGGAAATCGAGGCGGTGCGAAATTAACGGGTCAAATGCCGACGGATATTCCGTCAGCATTTCCGTCGGCATGCATATTTTAAAAGATCCGTCGGCATATTCCGTCGGTATAGGTCGACGGAACGGATTTCCGTCGGCAAGTACATTGATTTTTCAAACAACACGAATCCGTCGGCTTTCCGTCGGAAACGCCGACGGAATATAATCCGTCGGCAAACGTCCGTCTCCATAACACGCATTTTTTTGTAGTGTTTGTCGTATATTAAAAACTAAATTTTTTTAGGGGTAATAAAGATATTATTCTAAATTTTTTAGGTAAATTAGAATAAAAATCTGATGCAAATTTGCAACTTGTAAAAAAAAAAAAAAAAAAAAAAAGTAGGTACTGGGCCTAAGCACAAGGCAATGGCCACGGATAAGGGTTGGGGTATATACCCCTCCAACTTTGTTTAATACACTCCCCCTTCATTTTATTTAATTCAATATATATATATGAAATACCAATTTGCCCATTTAGTAAAATGCTATAATACATACACTCCCCTCAAAATCCTAACCCTAATTTTACACAAAACCCTAACCCTAATTTTAAGCAGCCGCCGACACCATGGTAGCCTCCTCCGGCGCCACCTCCAAAATGTACTCAAAAAAAAAAAAATCGACCAACCAGTGTCGATCGACACTGGTTGATCGACTGTACATAGAACATATGGTCGCCTAAAATTTATCGACCAAAAACATCTTTATCGACAACATTGTATCGAAAGAAAATAAAAAAATAATTTTGAACAAAGAATGTCAACGAAAAACATTATGGTCGATAACAATTTATCGACCATAATGGTTTTGGTCGATATTCCTTGTCAAAAATTAAAAAAAAAAAAAGGAAAAGAAAAGTACCTTTCCGGGAGAAGGAGGAGGGCGACGGCGTCGCTGGGCGAGAGGAGCGGCGCCGCCGCTGTTTGCTACAAAAAATTAAAAAAAAAAGGGCAGTGTGGCGGCGGTGCTCGGCGAGGGAGGAGGGCGAAGGGACGCAGACCTTGGCGTAGGCGGCGCGAGTGCAGCGAGGGGGAGGGAGGGGGAGTGCGACGGTCAAGGGAAGTGCGGCGAGCGGGCGAGCGGCTGGCGCGGCGGGAGAAATGGCAACCATGAATTGAGGAGGAAGAAGATGGAAGAAATGGGGAAAAAATGTAGTGGGGAAGAAGAAAATGGAAAAAATTAGAGTTAGGGTTTAGAATGTAGGGGAGTGTATCTATCTTTGTATTTTATTGTATTTTTGTTGAAGGGCAAAATTGATATTTCATAAATATATTGAATTAATAAAAATGAAGGGGAGTGTATTAAACAAAGCTGGAGGGGTATATACCTAGGGGTGGTTTGGTATGGTATACCGACAATACTGAACCATACCGTTATCATACCGAAAATTTCGATATTGAAAAAAATCATATCGTTACCGTACCGAAATTTCGGTATACCGTAATCTCGGTATACCGAAATTTTCGGTATGTAAAAATTCATACCGATACCGTACCGTAATTTCGGTATACCGAATTTTCGGTACGATATATCGATATACCGTACCATATCGGTATACCGATTCATATCGAAAATATTGAACCATCATTTCATATCAAAATATCGGGATATTAATTCATACCAAAAATATTGAAGCATTGTTTATACCGAAATTAATTATTTAAGGTTTATTTTATTTAAGTTTTAATAATTAAAGTTATTTTAATTTAAAAATAATATAAATTATTATTTTATTAAGGTTTCGATATTTTGGTATATCGATATACCGTTTCATACTGAATACCGAAATTTTTTCGGTATACCGAAATACCGCGGTATGATCATTTTCCATACCGTTACCGTACCGAAAATTTCGGTATGATATCATACCGTATCGAAAATTTCGATATACCAAAAATTTCGATAATTTCGATATTTTTCGGTATGAAAAGCTCGGTATACCTAAATTTCGGTATATTTACCCACCCCTATATATACCCCAACCCCACAGATAAATGCCCCTAAAATATTATGTTTTCACACTTCACCTTAACTTATTTTTTGAACTAATAGTAAAAAAGATTATATTACCTTATATGTTGAGTTCACCTATCTCCAAACTAAAAAATAAACAACTTTTTACATTCCCTCTCCTCCCTCCCAAAATTAACAGTAACTATATTCTTTCTCAAAAAAAATTGAAACTATTGCATTTATAAAAATAGCTTGAAGAGACTTAGGTCTAATGGTTCAAAAAATGAATTGTTCGTTACGTATATGTAAATTTTCTTTGTATTTTTTAAAGTATATATAGTTTACATATTTTTGTATTTTTATAGTATATCTTTGTAATTAATTATTTTTCGTGCTATTATTGTTTTATTTGATCATATTGTTGCATAATTGTGTAGTTATAATGAATATATGTGTAGTGTATTTCGTTCTCGAGTTTTTTTTAAATCGCATTTTGCAAAAATTCAGCACTGATTTGCCAAGTTTTGTGAGATTTTTCGGAAAAAAATTCCACGAGTTGTCTACAGTTTCGAAAAAAAGTTCCACGAGTTGACCACATTTTCGAAAATAAGTTCCACGAGTTATCTACATTTTCGGAATAAAATTCCACGAGCTGACTACATTTTCGAAAAAAAAGTTCCCGAGTTGACTACATTTTCGAAAAAAAGTTCTACGAGTTGTCTACATTTTCGGAATTTTTTTCAAGCAATACCAAAATTCAATTTTTTTTATTTTCTTGGCCGAGTTATATGTAAACTCTCGGAAGCTTTGACCGAGTTTTTACACGAAATTCGGTCAACCAGTGTTGAGAATCGACTAAAACCATTTTATCTTTCCCATTTCATGTTTTGTGCAAAAATCAACTTTATTCAACGATTGAAATCAAAAATTATTTCTAAGAACACTTATTAATCAAAGATTTTGGAGCCAAGGGGTTTTCTTTTGATTTTGAAAATGGGTGAAGTCAAAAGGTTTTATTATTATTATTATTATTATTATTATTATTATTATTATTATGTATAAGAGTGTTGGTGAGTGAAAATGTTATTTGTGAGGCTAAAGGCACCCAAGGATCCGATGAGTACATCCGTGCGATGAGGACACCCACGTGGAAATCTAAAATATAACCCTCCATTTCAAACCCTAATTAAATTCTTTACATTCCTTCATTTCTCACATTTTCACATGCACCCACCTCCCCGTCCCTCCCAATCGCCGCCACCGTCCTTCTCTCTCCCCACTCACGCCGCCGTCGCCGCCGCCCTTATCCCTCCACACTCACGCCGCGCCGCCCACCTTCTCCCTCCCCACTCACGCCGCGAAGCCCGTCCGCACCGACGCCGTCCCCCACGCCGTCCGTTCGCAGCGACGCCTCCACTATCAACGCCGCCCGTTCGCAGCAACGCCTCCACCATCAACGCCGCTCGTTCGCAGCGACGCCGTCCCCCACGCCGCCCGTTCGCATCGCCTCCTTTCTCGTCCGTCGTTTCAAGTAAGTTAAGGTTTCTGAAAATTAGAAAATTTAGGTTTGTGAAAAAATTAGGGTTTATTTTGGATGTTTTGGGATTATTTTCGAACAATCTATGTTTGTTTTGGAAACAAATTCGAACAATTTGTTTTTGTGTTGGAAAAAATTTCGATCATCTTGTTCGATTTTTTTTTTCGAACAAATGTAAGTTGTTTTCAATATTTCTTCGAAAATAATACTTTGTTCATTAAAAATTTCGAACACATTGAGTTTGTTGGGTAAAAATTTTCGTACATCTTAACATTGTTCGGTTAATATTTTCGAACATCTTAAGAATTTTTTTTTATTATTTTTGTCGAGTTTTTGAGTTTTTGTTGAAGAATGGTGTTGATTTTTTGTGTTTTGGTGGAGGTGGAGATGATTCTGTTGTGAAATAGAATGGTGGGTGTACTCATCCGTCCTTTTTTTTAAAAAAAGTGCAGGAGGGGTACAAACGTTATTTTGCATACCCCTTGTGTTAAAAAAAAAAAATTCGATGGGTGTACTCGTAGGATCGTTGGGTGCCTTTAGCTGCGCCCTTTTATGTAGGGTGAACTCATATTTGGAGGGGAAGACATCCAAGTGTGAAAATTGGGGGACATTTATCCGTGACCCAAGGCAAGACACAGGCCTGAGCCCTGAAGACAAGTGAAATTGTGAGCCCAGCATAAGAAGATTCCAAACCGGCCGTACCGTTGGAATCTTTCACGTGAACCATCCAACTTGCCCATGCTTTCTTTGCTAGTGGGACCTCTACACCATTTATAATAGTAGTACTCGCTTCAAAATAAAAATAAAAATAAATAAATAAAGCTTGGTGTATACTTAATAAGGCCCACCAGTTTTAGATAAATCGATTGATAATTATTCTCATCTAACCCTTTTATTTTATCCAAATAATAAATTAGCAATATCATATATATATATTAAAAAACAAAAAAAAATGAGTTTATTGCTGCTTAGGTGCCATTTTCACCCTCCCACTCTATGTAGGTGCCATCTTTTTTAAAAATTGACATTAGGTGTCAAATTCACCCTGAAAAACCCAAATTGCCCTTATTAAACAACTCCTCTCATCTTCTTCTTTCTCCTCTCTCCTCTCTCCTCACACATTCTTTGATTTTTGCAGATGTCCCATCAATGCAATTTGAATTTCAAAACCACTCTTAGTATTACTTTATCCAAATTATCCTTCAACTCATAGTGCAAGAACTAGTCGAGGTGGCTGGATAATCGTGTTTTAGGCATTCTCGTCTGCAAAACTTCCGGCAGCGGTGATGGAGGCTCGACAGCCATGGCGAAGCAGCGGCGGCGGCGATGGAGGCTCGGCGGCCATGGAGACTCAATAGCCATGGCGAAGGTTCGCCGCCAAAGTTCAAGGCGATGGAGGCTCGTCGGCAATGGCGAAGGCCACCATCTTCGTCGGAGAAAAGCACAGCAGCGACGACAAGCCACGACGACGGACTTCTCTTCCCCGGCGGCCATGGCGAAGCAGCGGAGCTTGATGCAGACGGGCGGCGATCTGAAGAAGACGAAGCCACCTCCATGGCCGACGTCGCCGATCTACTTCGGACGAAACAGCCGCACTGCGTCGGAGGCGAAGACTCGCTCGCCGGAGGTTCTCCCACCCGCCACTCCGACGATCTGCATCTTCGATCTTGAAGAAGGCCTCCCCCACTGCGCCGCTCCCACCTGTTCTCGCCTCCGACGCTGTACATCTCGCCGGATTTTTCTCAGGCGGCGGCCTCAAAATTGCTAGGGCATGGACTAGGGTTTTCTCACCCATTGGGCCTGTTAGGCTAGTTTTTTTTTTTTTTTTTTTTGTTTTTTTATAGATGCAAATAAATTATTCGTTGGTGCAATTTAAATTTTTCGTTGGTGCAAATAAATTATTTGTTGGTACAATTAAAATTTTATTCGTTGATGCAAATCTTTCTTTGTTGATGCAAATTATATTTGCTACAAATGTTATTTTTATATTTATTTTGTATTTTTTTTTTTGATTTTGTGAGTTTTATATTGTTTTTTAATTTTTTGTGCATTTATTTTCGAATTTTTTGTTATTTTTGTTATTTTTTTTTTGTTAATTAAAATTGATTGTTGAAAAAAATGAATCTCACACATGTTTGTTACCCAAAAATTGATTGTTACCCAAAAAAATTTACTCAAACAAAAATAATCTGCATCATTGTTTAAAATTTTTTTAATTTTTCAGAATACAACATCATCGTTTTTTGTACATGCTTGACTCTGTTTGTTCTTTTTTTTTCCATTATTTCACAATTCAACCAAAATAAGATCAACTTTTTAAAAAAAAAAATACAAAACTAAATTCTCAAAAAATACGAAGAAAAATTCAACAACGAAAAAAATAAATTTGCATCAACGACGGTAAATTATTTGCATCATCGGAGAAATTATTTGCATCAACAGAGAAATTATTTTGCATCATCGAATAAATTATTTTGCACCAACGAATAAATTATTTTGCACCAACAAATAATTTATTTGCACCAACCGTTCTAGTAAAAAAATAACATATTTGTTTCATCTAAAAAGCAATTCTAAGTGTCTTCAAGGGTGTTTTAATTGAAAGAGTGGGGACACATTAGGGGTGGGAAACCTTAGCCCACTAGCAGGCCCAAGTGGGATGTGGAAACCCTAGCCCCTACCCTAGCCGCCGCTTGAGAAAATTCCGGCAACAATTTGTGGAAGAAAAAATCCGGCCTTCGTCTCCATCTTCATCGACCGTCATCGTCTTCAATTTGTGGAAGAAAAAATTCAGCCTTCGTCTCCATCTTCATCTTCATCGACCGTCATCGTCTTCAATTTCGGCAACAATTTGTGGAAGAAAATTCCGGCAACAATTTGTGGAAGGAAAAATCAGTTACAAATCCAAAATAAAAAACCTCACCATCGTCTTCAAAAAATCAAAAACCTAAATAAAAAATCAATTAACAGATACAGATCAAAAACCATCGTCTTCAAAAATCCAAAATTAAAAAACCTCACCTATGAATTCCAACGGCGGAGGAGAAGCGGCGGAGGGGCGTCGTTCACAGATCTCGCGACGACGAAGCCCATCCTTCACGATCTGTGCCGCGACGGTCTAAAAAAAGGCCAGATATCTACGCCGGGAAAAATGGCCAGATCTAAAAAAAACAGATCGGGAAATGGCCAGATCATCTAGGAAAAATGGTCCTGAAAATGGCCATTCATCTTCGCCATCGACGACCAAACCTGTGATTGTGATTGTGATTGTGATCGGGAAAAGCTTCATCTCCGGAAAATGGCCATTCATCTTCGCCATCGACGACGGAGCTTCAAGGGCAGCGACCATGGAGTTCAAGGCGGACGGCCATGGTGGGGGCGTCGATGGCAAACAGCTTGGCCATGGCGGTGGTGGTGGTGGTGTTGGGCCGTTTTCGTCGGAGGCGGCGGTTTTTTTTTTTTTTGAAAACGATGAGTTGTGGAGAGAGAGAGGGAGTGGGAAGAAGATATGAGATGGCATCTTTCTTACTTTCCTCTTCTATAAGGGCAAGAATGTAATCTTGACCCTCAAATAGCACCTATAGGAGTTTTTTTTCTTTTGTAGCACTTAATGGGTTTTGCCAAGTCCAAAAGGCACTAGAATAGAATGGCCCCAAAAAAAATTATATAAAATATTTCAAACATGAAATATAGATAATTAAATTAAATTTGGAATAAAAATTTGTGGGTCATATTCAGGTCAACACGGTTCAAATTCAACCAAAATATATTTTTTCGCTTTTAGTATTGCTTTACTCATGACCAAAATTATGTTTACTACATGACTTAAATATTGGCACTAAAAGATACCACTACAAGTCCAGAATTATTCTGGACAATTAATTTTTTAATTGAATTTGCCAGAATATTTTAAAACTTTTTATAGTAACACATTTTTTGTCTTTAGTACGTAATAATATATTTTAAGCTATTACAAAGCTGAAATATGTTATTATAAGGTCAAAAATATTCTGCTACTACAAGGCCAACACTATGTTACTGCAAGACTAAATTATTGTCAATACAAGACCAAAAATGTATTACTACAAGTCAAAAAAAAAATCTGAACACTTAATTTTTTGATGAATATAATTTTCCAAAATATTTTTTGACATGTAGTAGTACACTTTTGGTCTTTTAGTGATAATATTTTGGCCTTGAAGTAACAATATATTGGTCATTTAGTAAACCATCTACTTGCGACCCGCAAATTTTTTAGGTGACTTGAATTCAGACTTATGTCCCAATTTTTTTTTTTTAAAATTGCCTTAGTTAAACATATTTCATGTGTGAAATATTTCATACAAGTGTTGCTCTTTAAAGAATATAGAAGCTTATGAGTTATGAAACCACTAGTCTCACATGCTCAAGTGAAATATTCTCGGTATATTCAATTTTTTTACCGATACCAATATTAACATAAAGTATATTTTCATGATATTCATAAAAATAAAAACAGTAGGTCTTGACAGTCTTGTGTGGACTCAAGCGCATATATGCACTTGAGTCCATATAACAGTCGGGTTAGGCACGACTTATATGGTACATAACGTGCGACTTAAACAAAGTTGAGGCAATAGCGAAAATGGTACTGCCTTGCCTACTTCCCTTCAAGGTTAAGGGTTCAAATCACGCATCTAACTCTTTTTGTTGAACCATGTAAATCGAGCTTAAAGACATGTTCACTTATCATTTAGGCTGCTGTCATACTCAATATTCGATATCAATATATTAATTGGTATTTACACAAATTTAAGATCTCAATATTTTTACAAGTTTAGGACCCCACACATTTTCGCACTAACAGTTGTGTTAGATAGTCGTCAAACTGATCAGCTGATAAGCAATCACTATGTTAGACTTTTCACATCCTTTTTTAGATTCGTTAACCTTGAAGATCGAGACGTTGATTCCAATCTACGGATCTTCTAGACTGTCTCCCAACCTCGCTCGAACACCGGGTGGACGGCGCGCTATCAAACGTGGAGAAGGTGCCTCAGTTTCGTCTCCTTGAAACCCTAGCCGTTTTTCTCAATTTCGTGTGTGCTAGGGTTTCAAAACTATTTTGAGGCTCCTATTTATAATCTCCATAAGTTCATGGGCCACACTAGGGATCCATTAGAAGGTATAGGGTTTGGGCTTCTTACAGGCCCAAATACTCTTATGTTCAGCCCAGAACATATAATTTGGCCCGAGAACATTAATTCATTCCACTAGAGAATTAATGTTGCACTCCCGTCCTATCCCTAACTGAATCAGGGCTTCTATTAGACTTTATAATTTCCCGTGTTTAAGATATCGCACGTCCATTAATTATTAAAGCTTCTGACTTATTTAAATAATTAATTTCTATAATTCCTTGAGTAGTACCACTCAACCTTGTTGTCGTACGGATTAAATCCACCTGCAGGGTTTAATACGACAATCCTTTATGAGTTTCCTCAAGGGGACATCATCAGTCTGGAAGTACAGGACACGGTGCCCTAATGCCAATAAGTAGACATCATGCGAGCGATGCCACTACCCAAAATACGGAGCGTGAAGAATCTACCAAGATTCTCACCTATGGTACATTAAAGTAGTGAACAAGCACCCCACACATCTAAATATCACACTTAGGGTTAAGAATCATAAAAGTCACCAAGACCTCTAGTTCTTCATAACAGTCAGAACAGAAGAACATGTCTTATCTGTGATCCATTCAATAAGCCACATCGCACTAGTATAAACTAATGGCCAAGACAAACCACTAACAAGTTTACACTACAACTTAAACTAATAATTTTGTCCATAACTATCTCAGTTGTGAATACTGTTTATATCTTACAAGGAACTGACAATGTGATCTTCTGTGTGACTACAAACCCACCACATCGTCTACAATGCAAGATAAGCAGACATACAAGTAATCACAAAGAATGCAATAATGTGAAAAACCATTTATTTCAGATAAAAGGAAATTGATTATACGTCACAAAAGCCCACTAAAAGTTTGCTTTACAGTATACACCAACATGGTGGACGCATCGGACTTCTTCTTCTTCTTTCCTTTTTTGGGTCGACCACGAGTGTCTTTCTTAGGAGGTGGCTCAATAAGAGTTGTAGTCTCGGGGTTTGCAAGCTCCCTCATACGCTTCAAGAAGATGAGTTGCTCCTCCGGAGAGAAGCTCTTATAAACCTCAAACCGATTTTTATTGTGGGTGGGAACGGGGTCAATCGGTGTGGTGGTTAGGGTAGGCTCCATATCCAGCTTCCTCCAAAAGGGATCAATGGCATTCACGGGTATCGGTTTGTCACAGTAAACATACTCCTCGATCTCATGACCACAGGGCAAACCGTACACCTTCCTCAAGATATGTTGACACTCTTTAGCATTGAATCCGGGTCGTTTGATCACCTTGATTTCTTCAAAGTTCTTTTCTAGAGCCATAAACGACACCACCCCTCGTAAATAATTGAAAACGTTTGACGAGAACCTATGTTGGGCAACATTCAAACTCTTTTCGAATGAGGCTTTAATTGAAACATGGCATGCCTCGAATAGAGTGTGACATTTCTCCCAACACGTCTCAAAATTTTCTAAGGAATTGCCGAGCATTCTTTTCAAGGCGGCATGATGGCTTTCGACCCTGATCAGAGAAAATTTAAAACGTTAGGCAACTTACAAATTAAAGTAATAATTTAAATAAAGACAAAAGTATAAACATACCTGTTGGTTGTGGTGTTGCCAAATTGCATAAATTAATTTGTCCAAGCCCTTACGAACCTCTCTTTGTAAGGGGTAATCCAACTCTTGAACACATAATTCACGGGCTTCTTCGGAAATTTGGACTTGAACTTAGTAAGAGCTTCTTCAAAGTCGGACTGGGTATCGGACCTCCACAAATAGTTGAAATGAGAGTTGAATACCTCCCATTTTTTGACATCTTTAAATGCACCCTTGCAGTTGGCTAATACATTCCGGTCAATGTGGAATGTACAAAGAAAATGACGGGCTTCAGGAAATTTCTTAGCCACAACATTCATCAATGCAAGCTCACGGTCCGTGATAATAACATCGGGAAGAGAAGATGAGCCCAACACATCTCGAAGCACCTCCAATGCCCATATATAATTTTCTTCTTTCTCATCCATTAGGTACACCGACGCAACACAAAATGTGATCCCAGTCGATGTAACCCCCACAATCTCCAAATAAGGTAGCTTGTACTTATTTGTCTTGTATGTGCAATCTATCATGAGTACCTTCGGAAAAGCACGCACCATTTGGAGTGAGACGGGATGTGTAAAAAACAACTCGTTAAGAGTGTTTGTCTTCTCACTTCTTCGTGTGGCATGAAAGTAATTTTGCTCGACAAGTTGACTCATCAAATATTGCAACTGACTACGTCCACAATATTGATGGATTTTATGCTTCAACGTTACATTGTAGATCGTTCGAAGAGTCGAGTGATTGTTCTCATTCTTCTTCTTCAACTTCATCAATACAGATTTAGGAGGAGCGTGTAATTTGGACATTTCGACAACGAAGTCCTTTTCCTCGGTAGTTAGGCTGCTGGTATAAGAATGTCCCTCAAGGTAACGGGATATTGAATGGTTATGTGTACCGCATTTCATCTCCAATCTCCATTGCATTTGAGATTCTTCTGTACCCTTCAACATAAAAGGACACCAACATTTCTTGGTGCCCGTAACCTTTCCACTCTTTTCTTCTAACACCTCGTTCTTCTTAGCCTTCTTCTTCATAGAAGTTGTAGGCTTCTTCTTTTCACGGTACACACCGCCACGCTCACACGTCAAGAATACACGAGCTTTTTTAGTACCTTGGCCGTTATCCGACCGCTTCACAACAATAACTATGTTGTGTTGTTTCCCCGTCCTACGCACCCAAGACAAGAGTGCGTCACGAGACTCGAACAAAACCATATTCGTGAAGACGTCCGTGTAGTCCATAACAATTTCATGACCCTGGACGTCATCATTCTCCCTTTCAACAACGGAGTCATTCACCCACTCATCATCATATTTGTACTCCTCGTACTCCTCTTCGAGACAATATTCGTCCACCCAAACATCGTCCTTCTCATCACCCAAATTCTGAAATTCAAAAAACCAAAAATTAAGTAATGTTCGAAACTTTGTTCAAAACAAAAGCTTCATGTTCGAAAAAAAAGTTCAAAACAAAAGCTTCATGTTCGAAAAAAAGTTCAAAACAAAAGCTTCATGTTCGAAAAATTATTCAAAACAAAAGACCTATGTTCGAAAAAAAGTTCAAAACAAAAGATATTTGTTTTGAACTTTTTTTCGGACAACACGACCATGTCCGAAAAAAAAATACGAACATGGTCGTCTTCTTCGCAGAACCAGTCGCGAAAAGGGGCTTTTTTGAAAAACGAAAAAATGCAATACATAATGTCAAAATGTATGTCCTAAATGCATATTATTTCAACTACATACCTGAAAGTTTGGTGTGGGGTGTATAGAAGTGTTTAAGTATAAGTAGATAAATGTTGCACAGAATGTTGAGACAAATAGTGCAACACTGACTCTAACAGAATATCAGAAATTAAGATTCACAGCGGAAGACTTGAAACACTAAAAACAAACGAGACATAATGGAAATACTTTTAACATAGATTTTATAAATAAAAATCTATGTCTGCCTTATGGCGTAAAATCAATACTTATCTTCAAGTACAAATGTTGTGTGAAATGTTACAACAATAACTTTCACAACGAAACTATAAACGAGGCAGGTGCCAAGTCTAGAAAACGAACTAAGTGTATAAATTATACACTGTCGAAATGCCTAGTCTATCTAATGATTACACTCTCAATAGATAAGAAGACACACAGTCATACGGGTGGTATACAACGTATGAACTAAAATGTAGAACTATTGGCCACAATTTCCTAACAGGGATGAACGCTCGGTCTAGGATATTGATCGAATAGAGCACACCGAATTATGAAGCCTTCAATGGGTATTTATAGATGTGGGATACGAATTCTAGAGGCTTCCACATTGAGGTCCTATTTTTTAGGAAA
This sequence comes from Galeopsis tetrahit, assembly GCA_963675135.1. Lineage (NCBI taxonomy): Eukaryota > Viridiplantae > Streptophyta > Magnoliopsida > Lamiales > Lamiaceae > Galeopsis > Galeopsis tetrahit. Next base: position 63,422,785 of record OY776120.1, on the reverse strand, counting down.
CTCAACTTCCACAACTTCCATGATCTTTCTAGATCCTTCTAGCATGCTCCAGGTCGTTCCAAATGCATCTAGGCTGTTCTAGCATGTTCTCCAATGTTCTGGAATCTTCCAGGTTTCAGATCCTTGTAGAAGCTTCTAGATCCTGCCAGAAATGCGACAACATTTAGGTCAACATTTAATGTAGCATTTCAGAAAAGACTTAGAAAAAATCTCGGAAGGTCAAATTAAGATGTTGTTGATAATGTTAAAACATTTAAGAATTAACAAAACATCTACAATCTCCCCCAATTTGACCTTTCGACTACAACACACCTGATGCACATATATTTCTATACATACTCAGTTTTATGTACTTAGTTGAGTTTGACATCATTGCTAAGCACTAGTCAAGACAATACCTGTTGTAATCGTTGGATCAAATCAAATGAAGATCAAGGATAATTTCATAATGATCCGTGTCAAAGGATCAAAACTATTTTATCCAAAATAGAATAAGTATAAACTATACACTTACTCACAACATAAGTAACTATACTAAGATAATAAGTTGAACTGGAAGAATTAACTTAGAATCTAAGTAAGACACTAACAAAAACAAAATAATAAAAAATCAGAACAAAGAGGAGTAAACAAAACAAATACTCCAGCAACCTGCAGTAAACACATGATAATCTGTAAACATTTTAAGCAAAAAGCAGTAAACAAATATCATCAAATGTAACCATAATTTAAGCAAGTTGCAACAAATAAACAAACTAACATCTAAGAAAATAAATAACAAGTGTATCAGAATTTCAGAATACTTAAACATTAATTACAGAGATTGAACTGAATAAATGGCATAAACAACAACCATTATGAAATCAGATCTCCCCCTGTCTTGTAGCTTGTCCCTGTTCATCAATGTTCCTGTTCATCAGCTTCATCCACAAAGTAAATAGATGCAAGATGTGCAACTACATCAGTTACTCCAACATCAGCAGCATCAGGTTCACCACCAGCAGCAGCAGCAGTAGGAACTCCATCATCATTCAATTCTTCAATCACCACATTTGAATTTGATGGTGGTGGTACTCCCCCTGTTGTAGGTGAAAGAATACTGGACCACCTATCCTTCAGGAACTGAAGCTCATCAATGGTTTCCTGCAAGTGCTTGAGCTGCAATTTGATGAAATCCTGTGAAAGATACACATTACCAGAAATGTTGACACGAATGTTCTCAACATTTGGGGGTGCATTTCTCTGATGTGTTCTGGAAGGGCCTGGTTGAGCAGAAGTAGAGGGTCTGGAAGATCTCTGTGGACTATCAGTACCAGGAGCAACTATGGGCAGATCAATGATTCTGTCCCCAATCAATAAGGCAGGAGCAATAGCAAGTAGTGGCACTCTCCCCCTCAAGACATCAGTCTTCTTAGCAGTGAAGTCATGGTGCTTCAGATAGTTTGAAATCAAGACTGGATAGGGCAGATTTCCTTTCCCAGTAGTTTTCCCAGAAAATTTCCTAATATGGTGAAAGATAGTATGTCCCAGATTGAACTTCTTAAGTATAGAAATCCTATACATAAGAATGACTTGGTCTCTTGTAATCTTAGTGGTGTTGGTAGTGGGAATCCAATTGTATATGATCAACTTATACAAAACAGAATGTAAGGAGGTTAAGTGTCTAGCTAGCATCTTCCTAGTCCACTTAGTCTTTCTACCCCCTGTGATTGCAGTAATCACAACATCCATATCTGGATCATCATCCTCATCAACATTAGGAGTGTGCAAGAACTCATTAATAAGTTCTGGAGTGAATGGCACATCCCTCCCCCTAAAATTAACAGTACCATAAGACCTAGAACTTCTTTTTCCATAACTTTTCTTCATACAGGCATAGAATTCATAAGACCAGTTTGTAAGAAAAGCTTCACCAAATGTAACAACATTCAACAGATTTCTATCCTCTAAAAACTTAATCATCCCCTTACTATCAAAATCAGGCACATTAATTCTTTTCTCAATCAACAGCTTCCTCTTAGAGTAAATTTCTAACCTTTTCTCAACATAATTAGAGTGATCAGAGATACCTTCACTTTCTTCCTCAGAAGGTAGTTCCTCATCAGGATCAGTGTCTCTATCATGTTCAGAGGAGCTTTTGGATGAGCTCTTTGCTTCAGCAGATGAGCTCTTTGCCTCAGAAGATGAGCTGTCCCCATTTCCACCATCATCAGGTTCTGGTGTGGACTCTTTTGCAGCAGCAAATGACTCAGCATTCTTCTTAAGAGATTCTTGCATGTCTCTTAGGCAAACATTGAAATCAGAATCAGAGTCTGATTCAGTAGGTTCTTCTTCAGGGATCATCTTGGCCTTCCCTTTGCCTTTGGGATCAGTAGCAGCTTTCTTCAGTAATGGTTTCTCAACAGCAACTTTCTTTGGTTTCTTTGCAGCAACAGTGGTAACTTCGGTTTCTTCATCAGATTCAGTGAACACTTGAATGGGTTCACCAGCATCAGCTCCAGCTTTCTTCTTCTTTCTCATGGATTCAGAGTAATCCACACGAGTGAATACACGGTACGATCTCCTTTTTTGTACAGGGCTTCTCTGTCTTTTTCCTTTCTGTGCATTTTTCTTGAAAGGAATAGGAGCAGACTCTTCAGAAAGTGAGAGAGATGAGTTTGTACCAGAATCAGAAGCTTGGGCGTCCTCCATTTCTTCATCCTCAGAATCGGATGCAGCAGCAGCTTCTCCTTCAACAACGGTTTCGACATGTTCCTCCGTTGAAACTGGAACAGTAGGATTAGGGCTTTTTGTTGCAGCAGTCATTTGAGCAGTTTGATCGGCCAAATAACTTGAGATATCCACAGTGATATCTCTGAATTGGATCACGGGTAGATGCCCAGTAGTTCGAAGAGTTGCAGACACTTCTTCAACAGCTTTTGTAAACTGTTCAACGGTCGAATCTTGTGGGATTTGGGTAGTTGTTGGAACAGGAGCGGTTGTTGATGGGGTTGCAGAGACATTGGAGTCGGCATTTGAGGAGTTGGATTGTTGTGAAGCCATTGAAGCAAGAATTTCAAGAGAGTTTTGGGCAGTTTGTTTTGAAGTTTCAGAAACAGAGTGTGAGTGAGAGTGAGATTGAGGTTGGTTTCCAGCCATTAAAGGGACGGTTTGAATTTCGAGGCACGAGGTGGGAGAGTGTATACAACAATTTTGGGAAATACACGGCCAAACACAATTTCTGCAAGAAGTGTACTTAACAAAGCTCGACAATCAACAAATTAGCAACATAAATCACAATTAATTGAGTTTTATGGAGAGAATGTATGTGTAGTTGGAGGTTAACACGATTAATTCCAGAAATAATGTGATAGTGCTCCACATTTTTAGCCACAACCTTGATTATGGTTTAATTAGTGGGAAAAATCCATTTTATTAATTAATTAAATAATTAAGAAATTTCTAGAATAAAGACTAAGTCCAAGCATAATCTAAAAAAAAAACGTGGGTTAGTAATTTAAATAAAATAAATCTCATTAAATAATTACTACTTATAAAAATAAATTCGAATCAGGCAATGTTGTGCTCAAAACTGTTACAAACACCTCAACACGGTTTTTACATGAATTTGCTTCATTTGTGTTGCACCATATTTTTTCTTCTTGTGTTATAGCATCTAATTTGTATTGATCCATTGTTCCTGTAGAGTACATCGTAGTAGCGAACTCCGTGCCCCATACTTACTTAATGTATTACAAATATATTGATGTTTTTACCAAAGAATCACCTTTTGAAAAGAAGGCATCGTAGTAGTGAACTCCGTGCTCCATAGTTACTTAGTGATTTGGTACATCTTTTAGCATGCTAATAACATTCTCATTTTTATGCATTTGAGAGGTGTAAGACATGTTTATTTTTGCACTACAAGGTTCTTAGATTCGTAGATATTTTACAAAGGAATTATTTAACTAAGTAAGAAATAAGTTCAACTTATAAAAATTTTTACAACCCATGATGTTGTCCCAAATGCTGACGCATTTGTGACAACATCCATCCGAATTTTTTAGATAGTGCTCATCCCAAGAGATTTCCTCAAGATTGAGAATCTCTCATGGTCTAATGCCTTAGTAAAAATGTCAGCATTTTGTTTCTCAGTAGGTATATACTCCAACTTCACAATGTTCTTCTCTACTAAATCTCTCATAAAGTGATGTCTTATGCTAATGTGCTTTGTGAGTGAGTGTTGTACAGGATTCTTAGAAATGTTAATAGCACTAGTATTATCACAAAAAATTGTAAGTATACCATTCTCAATACCATAGTCATGGAACATCTTGCTCAACCACAAGAGTTGTGTACAGTAGCTTCCAGCAGCTATATACTCAGATTCTGCAGTAGATTGTGAAACACAATTCTGCTTCTTGCTGTGCCATGAAACAAGATTGTTTCCCATGTAGAAACATCCTCCACTCGTACTCTTTCTATCATCTATATCTCCAGCCCAATCAGCATCACTGTAGCCAATCAAAATGTTGTTGGTGTCCTTAGTATACCAGATTCCAAGGTCACTTGTACCTGCAACATACTTGATAATCCTTTTCACAGCATTCAGGTGAGATTCCTTTGGATTAGCTTGGTACCTAGCACAAACACACACACTGTACATAATATCTGGTCTACTAGAGGTTAAATACTGTTGGGAATAAAATGAGATATGTTTTGATCTAATACCAAAACCCCCTGAGACATGCCTAAGTCAAGATAAACATGTTCTAGAAATGTTAGAACATATAAAATATAGGCTAGATGAGAAGCTGAAATGTTAGGCAGCTCTTAGACAATTAGATGCACAATTTGAGGGGGAACCTATGCTTTGAAGATGATCAAGATCAAGTCCCCTCAAGGCTCAAATTCTGGAACTATCACTTAAGAGCAAGGACACTCTATGGAAAATCAAATGCACTGATCAGGAGAGTTGTCCAGAGAAGATGTTCTTATGCAAGAACAAGATTGTAAAGCTCAAAAGGACAAGTCCAATAAGATGATCTGATCAGGAGAGTTGTCCAAAGAAAGTGTCCATATGCAAGATTGGCAAAATCAAAAGGACAAGCTTAATAACTCTGATCAGCAGAGTTGTCCAAAGAAGCTAGCCATATGCAAGAACAACTTTACCTAGCTCAAGAGGACAAGGCTACTCAAAGGCTTTGGATCAGGAGAGTTGTCCAGAGAAGCCCACTTTGTATGAAAAGTGCTCTGATGCTAAAAGACCAAATATGCTGATCAGAAGAGTTGTCCAGAAGAGTTGTCTCAGCATGATTGAATCAGAACAGATACTCTAAAGGTTGAAGGTCAACTATGCTGAAGAATTAAGGACAACCATGCCCTAAAGAAATGCAATATGCCAAGATCATCTTGGAGTGAAATAAAGGGAAAGAGCCAAGTCATCTGAAGAAGAGCAAGCCAACCTTGCTGAAAAGCAAAACTGCTGATAGTGATAAGGAGAGTTGTCCAGTTGATAAGGAATGTTCTCCTATCATTGGAACAACCTTCAGAAGCCATGTCCAAGTCCTAACAAGAAGACAAACATTGGGAAAAGTGCTGCAGAATGAAGACAAAGTCTTACAAGCCGTTTATTACCCAAATGAGGACATGTCACTATCAAGAATCTGTCTTCCAGTTTGAAGAACTCAAGGAAGACATTTATAGCAATTTGGGGCTGCCTCTCCAACGGGCAAATCCTCCATTTTGTCTATAAATACAGAAGTGTGAAGACCATTTGAAAGCATCCAACTAACCTCAACAGAATCAATCTACTCAAGCTTTCAAAAGCTCACTGAACATTCAAGCTTTCAAAAGACTATCTTAGTCTTCAAACACTTCTTCTAAGCTGAACTCATTGTATATTCATACACAAGCTTAGAGAGATATCCTATCCTTATACACTGATCTCCATTGTAAAGGATATCTCATTAGTTGGAACCTTACTTCAATCCTTATTCCTTTCAAGTGAGAAAGTGAGAAGGTTGTAGTAGTAGAAGTGGTAGGAGCTGACTGTTGAGAGAAGAACAGTTCAGTTCTGAGTTGAGAAGAGGGTACTAGGACTCTAGACATCCTAGGGATCAATTCACCAAGGAGTGGTGTTCTTGATCAAGTGCACCTTGGCACTACAAAACAAGTTAATTCCAAGAGTGAAGGAATTATCCTGTTAAATCAGGGAAAGTGGATGTAGGAGCTTGAGTCTCTGAACCACTATAAACTCTTGTGTTGATTTACTTTACAAGTACTTACATTCACTCAACACTGCACACAAAACTGATCTTTCAAAGTACATATTCAAAGACTGTGCAAAACTGATTTGGACAACTTCCCTGAAGCTTAACTAAACTGTTTTGGATTGGGAAAGTGATTTCAGAAATTAAAGGAGTCTAAACTTAAAGGGCCAACCACTATTCCGCACATATAACTCCCCTAGATAGTTATTCAACTAAGTACTCAATAGTACTTAGCAGTCTAATTATCTTAGAAGAGTTAATCTTCTTCAGCAGAGTTGTCCAAGACAACCTTGCTGAACTCTGGTTTGATCAAATTAGCAAAAGAATTGCATACAAGTGTATTCCCCCCCCCCATACACTTGTTATATACTCCTTTCTGGACCAACAAGTGGTATCAGAGCAGGGGTTCAAAGACCACTGCTTCTGAAAATCCATCTTGATTTTCAAAACTCACATATTTGGTGTGGTCACTGAACTGATCTCTTTCTGAAATCCATCACCTATTAACTGACTGATTTTTCCTTGAGATATGGCCAACAACAATGCTGTTCCTCCACCTGCTGTTCAAGGATTGGACAATATGGCCACAAATCCAGTCAACCACATTTCTCATCACAAACTGCCCATGTTTTCAATAGACAATTATGATTTCTGGAAAATTAGAATGAGGGCTCATCTTGCATCTCTTCATACTGATACGTTGAGAGTAATCACAAGAGGACCTTTTGTGTTTACTCAAACTAACCCCAGATTGACAGATGAGCAAAGAGCAGATATAAGGGAACTGATTCCCAAAGATGAGGATGACTTCATTGCTGATGAAAAGAGGAAAGATAATTTGAACTATCTTGCCATGAACACTCTCTATCAAACAATTCCAGATGCAGTTATGGGAAGAGTCTACCACTGCACCACAGCCAAAGAAATTTGGGATACCCTTGCTGAAATGTGTGAGGGCACTGAAAAGATCAAGGAGAACAAGCTCCAAGTTGCTGTGCAGAAGTTTGAACAATTTTCAATGGAGTCTGATGAGTCCATTGACAAATTTGCTGGTAGATTCACTGATGTGATGAATGAGATTAACTCATTGGGCAAGGTCTACACCAAGAGAGAGGTTGGACTGAAAATCCTGAGAAGTCTCACTCAAAAGTGGGATGTCTATGCTGTAATGATGCAGAATACCAAAGATCTCTCCACCATGCCCATGCAACAAATATTCTCAGAACTTAAAGCCTATGAGTTTGACCTCAATAGAAGAAAGCCTGTTGAGGAACCTTCAAATCCTACTAAGGGAGTGGCATTCAAAGCCAAAGTTGTTGAACCAGAAATGCAACCCACTCCCAGATCATCAAAGACAGTCTCTAAGACTGAAATGAAGGAAGAACTAGCCTTGATGGCTAGAAGATTTGACAAGCTCAACACAAGGTTTGGTAGATACAAGAAATTCTACCAAGACAACAAATTCAGGAGAAGATACAACTCCCCTAAAGATCAGGCTGAGGACAAAAAGCCTGAAGAGAAAAGATCAGAGGACAAGTCCTCTGATAGGAGAAGATCCAGTAGAGCTGATCCTTCTTCATCTAAAAGAAGAGAAGAATCCAAGAAGGATGATGATGAAGACCTGTGCTATAATTGCAAAAAGAAAGGGCACTTTCAGTATGACTGCCCTGAATTAAGCTCTAAAGAAAGAAGAGAGAGGCAAGCTAAAAGAGACAGAAAGTTCACCAATAGAAAGGCCATGATGGCTGGTGAAGAATCTGATAGTGCTGAAAGCTTCAACTCTTCTGATGGACTATTCTCCAACAGTGAAGATGATGATGATGTTTGCAACATGGCTCTTGAGGATGATGAGGTATCCTCTACTTCTAGTTCACCATCATTCATCTCACAGAACAATAGTGAGGTCAACTTGAAGCTTTCCCTTGGAAAGTTGATGGAAGATTTCACCTTGTTACAAGAATTTCATGATAACTGTGTGAGAGAAAATGAAAGATTGGTCATTGAACTTGCCAAAAACTCTGAGGTAGCTGTTGATGTCAAATCTACTGAGTTGTATCAACAAGTCTTGAGAGAGCTTGAGGAAGCAAATCTCAGGATAGTTGACCAACAAAAGGAGATTGATGATCAACTTCTCTCTCAGAAGAGAAAAGATTTTGAACTTAAAATTCTCAATGCCAAATTTGAAAACCTCTCACATGAATATGATATTCTTAAATCAAGTGAAGAGAGTCTGAAATTAAAGATGTCTGCTCTGAAGAAATCCTCTAGAGCAATAGAGGAAATTCAGAGTTATCAAAGACCTATGGCTCAAAGAAGTGAATTAGGTTTTGATCCATTTGAATCTTCACCTTGTCTTAGTGTTGCTTCTGTAAGTAACACTAAGAGAATCTTTGTTAAGTCAGTGGCACAAACTGAAAATGAAGTGATTCAACCACTGGACAAAGGAAAGGGCAAAATGGATGATCTGGCTACTCAAGTGATTCAGGAGAATAGGCCAAAACCTAAGGAAATGGCCAAAGCTCCTGAACAAAAGAAGAATGTTGGTCAGCAGAGTAGACCCAATGGAAGGGCAACTCTACTGAACAATGTTCAGAGGAGTTATCCAAAGTATAACCAGCCTAGGCTAACTTTTCTAAGAAAGCCTCAGCTGAATAGACCCAAGGATAACTTCTCTCAAAGGCAAAATAAAATGAGACAACCAAAACCCTTCATGCCAAAGGGTAATGGACAAAAGAAAGCTTTTCCTCAAAGATTCCCTCAAGTAGCACAAAGAACTCAAAAGTTCAGGAGATTTGACAATTCTCCTGAAACTTATAGAGTTAACACTTTCACACACACTTTCCCAAAGGCATTTAAGGGGAAGACAGTGTATATAGATGCTAGAGGAAGACAACTTAGCCACCTTGAATCAATCAAGGTTATTAGGCAAGTTTGGGTTCCCAAAGGTACAGCTAACCTCTCAGGACCCAAAACTCAAAGGGTACCTAAACCTATCTAATTGCAGGTACCATTGGGCCACAAGAAGAGGAGCATGAACAAAAAGACAGCATGGTACCTTGACAGTGGATGCTCAAGGCACATGACTGGAAACAAGGAACTCCTCACTGACTTCATTGAAAAAGAAGGCCCAAATGTTACTTTTGGAGACAGCTCACAAGCAACTACAAAAGGTTATGGTACTTTGATGATTGGTAACATCAAAGTATCCAATGTATCTTATGTGGCTGGTCTCAAATATAATCTCCTAAGTATCAGTCAATTCTGTGATAAAGACTTTAATGTTGAGTTCTCAAGTGGAAAGTGTCTAATTAAGGATAAAACTCAACAAATACTATTGACTGGAACTAGGAAGGGAAATGTGTACTTTGCAGACTGGGACAAGTCTACTGATGCTGCATGTTTTATTGCTAAAAGTTCTAGTGAACAAAGTTGGCTATGGCACAAGAGGCTAAACCACCTGAACTTCAAATCTATGAATAAACTTGCTAGAAATGCATTAGTTAAAGGACTACCTAATGAGGTTTTCATTAAAGAACATGTGTGTAAGCCATGTCAAGAAGGAAAACAGATTAAAGCCTCATTAAAAGGAAAACCAGTCATCTCCACTGAAAGGGTACTTGAACTTCTACATATGGATCTGTTTGGACCAATTACCCCTTCAAGCATAAATGGTAGAAAATACACATTAGTGGTAGTAGATGACTTCTCTAGGTTCACATGGGTAGTATTTCTCCTTAATAAGAAGGAAACACAAGTCAAACTACCTGAACTTCTCAAGAGATTGTCAAATGAGAAAAGCCTTAGCATTATCAAGATAAGATCTGATAAAGGCACTGAGTTCATTAATTCATACATCAATGAGTACTGCACATCAAATGGAATAGCTCATGAAACCTCAGCAGCTAGAACTCCCCAACAAAATGGAGTTGCAGAAAGAAGGAATAGAACTTTAAAAGAAGCTGCTAGAACTTTAATTGCTGATTCAAATTTGCCTAAGAGGTTTTGGGCTGAAGCTATAAACACTGCATGCCATACTCAAAATAGATGTTTGATCACTAAGGGGCAAGGCAAAACCCCCTATGAACTCTGGAAAGGAAGAATGCCTAAAGTGTCATACTTTCATATATTTGGTTGCAAATGTTTCATTCACAATAATGGGAAAGAACAGTTGAAAGCCTTTGACAGCAAAGCTGATGAAGGAGTATTTCTTGGATACTCTCAAATCAGTAGAGCTTTCAGAGTCTACAACAAGAAAACCCTTATAGTGGAAGAAACACCTCATGTTGTGTTTGATGAGTCTATCTTTGAGATCAGGAATGATCATTTGGAACCTGAAGAAATCACACAGAGGACAACCAGATTAAGCCTAAAAGACAAAGACACTGAACTCATAGATGTTGTTCAAGCCAATCTGCCTGAAAAACCCACATTGGACAACAATCCTGAAGGCAACCTTCCTGAGACAAATCCCACTGATGGAAATAGTGAACTGAATGATCCAATCCCAGTTCACATCCAGGTAACAACTACCAATGAAGAAGCAGTTCCTGCTGAGGTAGTTAATGGGTCAAATAATCAAGGGGGAACTCAAAATGTTGAAAATACCAATGTCCCTGACATTGAGGACAACACCCCTGATTATGATCCTGAATTAGATCCTGCATTACATTACCCTGAATTCTATGATCAAAATGACTCACCTTCAGTAGAGGACAACTCTACTGAAGAGATCAGAAAAAAAAGGACTTGGTTGTCTGACCATCCTACTGATCTGATACTTGGTGATCCAAGTATAGGAGTCAGAACCAGAAAGTTTCATGGTGAAAGTGCTATGTTTTGCTGTTTCTTGTCAGAGCCAATTCAGGAAGAACTTCAAGATGCCAATTGGATCACAGCCATGCAGGAAGAACTGAACCAATTCACCAGAAATGAAGTATGGGAGCTGGTGGATAGACCTTCACATCAAGATGTTATTGGAACAAAGTGGGTGTTCAAGAACAAGAAAAATGAAAATGATGTGATTGTCAGAAACAAAGCAAGACTAGTGGCAAAAGGGTATTGCCAACATGAAGGCATTGACTATGATGAGACATTTGCACCTGTGGCAAGGCTAGAAGAAATAAGGCTCTTTCTAGCCTATGCAGCCCATAAGAGGTTCAAAGTATACCAAATGGATGTCAAGAGTGCCTTTCTGAATGGAGTCTTGAAAGAAGAAGTCTATGTGGAGCAACCACCAGGTTTTGAAGTTGGAAACCAAGTTTACAGACTCAAGAAAGCTCTATATGGACTCAAACAAGCCCCTAGGGCTTGGTATGACACACTGTCACAATTCCTCTTGGATCATGGATTCACCAAGGGAACTGTGGACAGAACTCTCTTCAGAATCTCTGAAGGAGAGGACATCTTGCTTGTCCAAATCTATGTAGATGACATAATTTTTGGATCCCCTAATGAGAAGCTTTGTGAGAAATTCTCCAAACTCATGCAAAGCAAGTTTGAGATGTCCATGATGGGGTTGATGAATTTCTTTTTGGGTCTACAAGTCAAACAATCTAAAGAAGGAATCTTCATCAACCAAGCTAAGTACACTAGAGAAATGATCAAGAAGTTTGGGTGTACAACTAGCAAACCAGTAAGGATCCCTATGAACACAAATTGGAAGATGGATCCTGATGAGAGTGGTATTCCAACCAACTCTACTAAGTATAGAGGAATAATTGGTTCACTCCTCTATCTCACTGCCAGCAGACCTGATATCACCTTTGCAGTAGGTGTTTGTGCAAGGTTTCAAGCAAATCCTAAGAAAAGCCACCTTGAGGCTGCAAAGAGGATTTTGAGGTATCTCAAAGGCACTGAAAATCTAGGCCTTTGGTACCCTGCTGATGACAATATTGAGCTAACTGGCTACTCAGATGCTGATTATGGAGGATGTAGGATTGACAGAAAGTCCACCTCAGGGACTTGTCAGTTCTTGGGCAACAAACTCATTTCTTGGTTCTCCAAGAAGCAAAATACAGTGGCCACCTCCACCACTGAAGCTGAATATGTTGCAGCTGGAAGTTGTTGTGCTCAAATCCTTTGGCTAAGACAACAACTCAGAGACTACAAAGTCAACTCTACTGAAGTGCAAATTTTCTGTGATAACAATAGTGCCATTGCTATATCACAAAATCCTGTCTTGCACACAAGATGCAAACATGTGGACATCAAGCATCACTTCATTAGAGATCATGTGGAGAAGAAGGATATCAAGTTGGTAAAAATTCACACAGATCATCAAAAAGCTGATATACTAACTAAGCCACTTGCAGAGGCAAGATTCCTGGAATTATCAGCAGAGTTGGGACTTCTTGATCCAGGAAAGCTTGAAAAATGAGTCCAAAGAAGTTCATTGATGGAAGGGGAAATAAACTCAAACTTCAGCAGAATTGGTCAAGTCTACTGAAAATCAGAAATATGACCTTACTTCTTCAGGACACTTGTCCATTAACATTCAGGACCCTTGTCCACCTTTCTTCAGGACACTTGTCCAAGTGGGGTCAGATAAGTTGTCCCAGCTATCAAACCAAATCTTGGTATGATAAGCACCTATTTTTTGGTGATCAATACCTATTTCGAAATCTGTCCCATTGAAATACAGTTTTCACCTTTCTGGGATTTAATTTGTCTCCCACTCAAAAGGTCACTTTCCATGCATTAAATGCCAAGATTTAACTCTTGTTTGCATTAAACTTTTTGGGACATGATCTATCTCGAAAAACCCCCAGCCTTAAACAAACATTAAAAACCACCCACGTTTTGAATAAAACAGTTATTTCACTGTTACATTGGTTTTTGACCATTGGATCAAAAATGGACAACTCCCCTGAAATCAATCCTAGCCGTCCATTTTGGATTTCCATTTTTGCTCATCTTTGAATTGCTTCAAGACCTTACCAACTCATTGACAAACATTCGTTTTAGAATATTCACAAGTCTTAAGATCCCCACAAACACTTCTTCCCCAAGTATTCGAAACCCTAACTCAAATTTTCTTCAAACTCTCTCAAAGCTCTCTCTGCAAATTTCAATGGCCCCCAAAGTTAGACCTGAGATGCTTGTTGATTTCTCTAACAAGGATCTAGACCTGGATTTTGGCTACTTAAGCCATAAACAAAATCTCCATTTTGAGCCAATAGTATCCTTTGAGAATGAGGATACTGAAATCACACCAACCTTGAGATGGTTGAGGAGAGCTGGACTTCAAAAGTTCATGGAGGAGAAACCAAGCTCTTGCTTGGAGAGCTACATGGCAGAATTCTTTGCCTTCCTCAAATGGAGAGGCAAACCTGAAGATGGTGAAGTATCAACCAGATTATCTTACACTGCAGAAGGAGAGGAGGAGGAGAGATTCCACAGAGTAAAATTCTCCTCAGAGGATCTGGAAGGAGCTTTTGGATTGCCTTATGAGGGAAGGAATCCAGAAGTTTATGGTACTGGCCATGAAGATGAGATAGCCCAAGAATGGCTACTAGTTCCAGGCCCTCTATCCTCAACTCAAAACAAGAAAACTCTCAAGCCAGAGTTTCTCAACCTTTTTGAGGTAGTTGCTAAGAGCCTCTTAAGCAACACTGGAAGCTTAGAGCAGGTTAGTCATCCAAGGATCAGAATCATGGCTGCCATTATTGATGCCAGTGATAAGGGCATTAAGTTTGATTGGAGGACCTTCATCATGTCTGAAATGATGAAGGAGAAGGCAAAATTCAAGGTGAAAACCCACAATAAGGTGGTGCTAGAAGGGAAAATCAAGTATTGCACCAGGGCAAGCTTGTTGATTGAGAGGTTTTCCCACTATTCCCAGATGCAGACCTTTGCAAAGCCCCTTCCAGCCCAGAAGATCCTGTTCAGAAAACTTAGCAAGAAAACTGAAAAGAGAAGGATGCTCATGGTCAAACCTGTTGAAGAACAGGAGGAAGAGAAGCCTAAGATGAAAAAGAGAACAAAGGCCAGGGCTGTCAAAACAAGGAAGATGTCTCAATTGCCTTCAAGAGAAGTCTCAGGAGCATCAGCTGAAGTTGATGCAGTGGCAGAAGAAGGAGTGAGTGTGCCTTCTGACCACTCAGAAGAGTTGAGGAGGAAGTACAATGAGACTAGGCAAAAGAAGAAGGGTGATAAGAGAATCAGGGAAGTTATCCCTGAGAAGGAAGGAAGTGGAAGCAGTAGGGCCAGCAAGAGAAGGGCCAAACCTACTGAGAAGGTGTTGGAGCTTCAAGAAGAAAGGTCTCTTCAATTGGCTCTAAGGGAGAGCAGAGCTGAAAGCAGGACCAAATCCATGTCAAGGACTAATTCTTCTAGTTCTGGAACTCCAGAATCCAAAGTCCCTGAAGGTCAACCTATAGAGGCCAACCTCCCTGAAACTCAGTACCTTGAGCCCAACTCCCCTGAAACCCATGTCACCCCTTCCAACCAACCCATTACTCCTGTAAATCTCACTAAGAGATATTCTCCAGAAGGGAATGTGCAAAGAAGTGGCATTGATGTGCTTGCTGATTTGGCAGTAGATGAAACAAGACTCCTGTCTCCCCTTGACTCATCCATGCTCAATTATTCAAAGCTCTTAGAGCATGCACTCAATGAGCCAACCCCCCTGAGTAAAGCCCCTTCAGATTCATTGCTCTCTAAAGCAACTGAAGTACCTTCATTTGAGCCCAACCCTTCTGAAACCATTATCCCTGAACTTATTTTGCCTGAAGCCCTAGTAGGAGAACCTAGAGCCAACTCCCCTATAACCCAAAGTCCCCACTCAAGTGGAGATGAGGAGGAGTATACTTATGAAAGTATGCTCAGAGGAGGAGCCAAGGCTACTGTGGACAGTTTGTATCCACAACTTGCTGAATTTCCAAGAATTCAGAAGGCCTTTTATGATTTAAGGATGCTTGTTGATGTGAAAGACAAATCTATGATGGAGATATCACAAGTCATCCAAGATAAGGGTGCAAACTGGTGGCAAATAGAGGAAAACAGATTGCTACACTTTGCTGGAGTTTCAAAGACAAGATTTCTCATTGATGAGGAGATTTTTGCAAAGCTGGTAGCTGATAAGATTGAGGAGGAGAAAGAAAGAAAAGCCAAGGGAATCAAACACCCTGACAGTAGCTCCAATGATGATGATTCCCCTGATGATCCCTCAAACCCTTCAAATCCCAACCCTCCTGAAACCCCTCAAGCCAACATCCCTGAACTTTTTCAACCCAAGTCTTCTATAGCAAACAGACTTTCAAACCCTCTTAAAACCTATCATAGGAAAGGCTCTGTATCTACAGAGGTGTTGACCAAAGGTGGTGACACAACCAAAGACACATCTGCCAATGAAGGTTCTTCTGAACCCAAGGCACAACCTAAAGATGTTGAGGTTCCTGTACTAGAGGCTAGTTTGATTAAGGCCTATTCAGTGTCAGAAGAGTTGGACACTGATCAGCCCTTAATCATTCAGGATGACTCAGTGGCTGCTGAGATAAGCACTGTGATCTCCTCACAACTGCCATCTTTGAACCTTGTTGAGGGTGAAGATGTTGCAGGATTAGGAGAAGGAGTTGAAAAGGAGAGAATAGTTGAAAAATCAGAGGGAGTTGAGGATGAAAGAGAGGTAGTCATCACTAAGATAGTGAGTGTACCACCATATGAGGGTGGAATAAGTGAGGAAGGACATGTTATTCTTGAAGTCAAATCTGAACTTCAAGAATCCCTTGATGAGAGGAGGCCTGATTCCTTGAGTGAGAACATTATTAAAGAAGGGAGAAAAGAACAAGTTGAAAATGAGAAGAAGACTGCTGATGTATCAGGGTCTTATACAAAAGAAATTGAGGGTGATGAGTGCTTATTTCCTAACTTGTTTGACTTGTCTGATGTTGCAGGTATTTCTCTTGATCAAATTTTTGCAGATGAATTCCTAACAGATGCACCTATCCAAGTAGACACAGGCTCAGCTCAGGCCTTACTTGGAATGCAATCAGAGAAGTTGGACTCCTTGGCTCATCAAGTCCAATCTGCTCATGCTGAAACTTCAGGAGCATTGAATGAGCAAGGAAGGACTCTAGCATCTGTAGAAATGAGGCTCACTGGCTCTGAAGATGTTGTGCTACCAACCCTTGAGGCAAGAATCAGTGGTGTGGAATCTGGTCTCCAAACCATCTCCACTGAAGTTCAAAATGCCAAATCAATCATGGAAGCCATCTCAGAGGAGGTCAAGAAAGAGCAAAAGCTGCTGAGAGACAATCACAATGCCAATGTCAAAGCTCTCAGGCTAACTGTCAAACAAGCTATTGGAAAGAAGACTGCACTGCAAAAGAGAAGAGCTGAAGAGCAAAGGCTAGCTATGGTCAAAGCAGCCTCTGAAAAGTTTTCCCAAGAGGTATTGGCCAACATTGCTGAAGGTGCAGTGGCCAACCTCACTGAGCTTCTGAAGACCCAATTGGATGCATCTCTTAAGGCAACCATGGAGGAGGTTGTTCAACAGAAAATGAAACCTGTTCTAGCTTTTCTTAGCTTGAGCAGTGACAAGATGCAAAATATACATGATGAGAATGTATATTTGTTGGAAGAAATGAAGTCCCTAAACCAGGCCCAATCCCTGATGGCCTCAACTATGAGTGACCTCAAGCCCCAGTGTTTTGATGCTGCCAAAAAGGGGGAAAGGGAAAGAGCTAGAGCAAAAGGTGCCTTGGTGATTGGGAGCCCAGTCAAAGGGAAAGACAACATTGCTGAAGGAAAAGGCAAAGAACCTGAAGTACTGAATCTGGAAGAATTGAATGAAGAAGAGCAATTGGCACTTGCTTTGAAGAATTCTATGGCCTCAGCTCAAGAAGAAAGGATGAGGTTGCAACAAAGACCAGGTGGTGAAGTATCAGGTTTGGACAAGAGTGCTGAAGGTGTCCAAACTAGAGGAAAGATCAAGAAGGCCCAAGGAAAGAAGAGACAAGTTGAGAAATTCACTGACTTTCCTAGCAGCCTTGATCTTCCACCTGAATTCAGAATTGATGAAGATGAGCCTACCTCAAAGAAAGCCAAATCTGCTGAAGAGCCCAAATCTACTGAAAAGGACAAATCTTCTGAATCTGGCAAAACTGCTGAAGGTACCAAGTCCTCTGAAGACATTGAAGAGTTATTTGCTGAAGGATTTGGACCTGAACCTAAGAAGAAGACAACTGTTCTAGCCCATGATCCATCAAAACTGTTTCATGAAGGGTATGGCAAAGACCCTGAAACACAACAGAAATTGGCCATGATGAGGGCCCAAGAGAAAATGGATCTGATGGAAGAAGCCAACAGAGCAAGAGATGAGAGAAGAGCAAACTTTCAGAAACCAAGAAGGAGGAGAGCAACTTATAGCAAGATGAAGCCTCAGCTTCTAATCCCAATGGACACCAAATATCCACACTTGGATAAATGGGTGCCAATTCAGCTGAATGATACATGGGAAGAGGCCAAAAGGGAGTTTGTCTATGACTATTATGTCATTGACAGATGGAATGGAGGAGATGCAAACTCTGCCTTCACTGAGTTCATGCTAGAATACTACAGAGAGTTGTATCAACAACTACTTGCAGCTGCTGACATTGCAAGAATTGAACTCACAGCTCCCAAGCCAATCATATACATGCCTCCAAAGCTTGAAGGATGGATTGACCAAGCAAGAATTCTGAGAGAATTCACTGAGATCCTTAAGCTAAACAAGATGGTTCTTGGACCTAAGGGAACCAACCAAGAAGCCATGGCATTGAAAAGAAGAGTGTGGGCACAGTATGGAATGCTGCCACCCCCTGAGGATGATCTTTGAAATGGCTAAGTCTTCTGACCTTTCTTGATTAATCAACTATGCTGAAATATAGTCAAGATTGCTGATGTGGTGTGCTAATCTGCCTGCTCTGATTTGTTATGGATTGCTCTGATACAAGCTCTGTGCTCTGATGCTGAAAATCTTATTTATGTCTTAAATTGTTAGAATGAAATGCTCTGATGTATTTAAGTGTTATTGATTCATGCTCTGATATGTTAATTTCAACTATCAACATGCTTCTAATGATCTTTGAATGAATGATAGTTGAACTTATTTTGAATCAAGAAACACTAATCTCTCAATGCCTATCTTGAAATCTACTTGCAACAAAAAACAGTGAATACACTAACACATTATCTTTTCAGGAATATTGACCTTAGTCATGTCTTCTGAAGATACATGTAATAGGTGTAGTCAAGTCACTTTTGCTTAGATAGTGTAGGTTTTGGCATCATCAAAAAGGGGGAAATTGTTGGGAATAAAATGAGATATGTTTTGATCTAATACCAAAACCCCCTGAGACATGCCTAAGTCAAGATAAACATGTTCTAGAAATGTTAGAACATATAGAATATAGGCTAGATGAGAAGCTGAAATGTTAGGCAGCTCTTAGACAATTAGATGCACAATTTGAGGGGGAACCTATGCTTTGAAGATGATCAAGATCAAGTCCCCTCAAGGCTCAAATTCTGGAACTATCACTTAAGAGCAAGGACACTCTATGGAAAATCAAATGCACTGATCAGGAGAGTTGTCCAGAGAAGATGTTCTTATGCAAGAACAAGATTGTAAAGCTCAAAAGGACAAGTCCAATAAGATGATCTGATCAGGAGAGTTGTCCAAAGAAAGTGTCCATATGCAAGATTGGCAAAATCAAAAGGACAAGCTTAATAACTCTGATCAGCAGAGTTGTCCAAAGAAGCTAGCCATATGCAAGAACAACTTTACCTAGCTCAAAAGGACAAGGCTACTCAAAGGCTTTGGATCAGGAGAGTTGTCCAGAGAAGCCCACTTTGTATGAAAAGTGCTCTGATGCTAAAAGACCAAATATGCTGATCAGAAGAGTTGTCCAGAAGAGTTGTCCAGAAGAGTTGTCTCAGCATGATTGAATCAGAACAGATACTCTAAAGGTTGAAGGTCAACTATGCTGAAGAATTAAGGACAACCATGCCCTAAAGAAATGCAATATGCCAAGATCATCTTGGAGTGAAATAAAGGGAAAGAGCCAAGTCATCTGAAGAAGAGCAAGCCAACCTTGCTGAAAAGCAAAACTGCTGATAGTGATAAGGAGAGTTGTCCAGTTGATAAGGAATGTTCTCCTATCATTGGAACAACCTTCAGAAGCCATGTCCAAGTCCTAACAAGAAGACAAACATTGGGAAAAGTGCTGCAGAATGAAGACAAAGTCTTACAAGCCGTTTATTACCCAAATGAGGACATGTCACTATCAAGAATTTGTCTTCCAGTTTGAAGAACTCAAGGAAGACATTTATAGCAATTTGGGGCTGCCTCTCCAACGGGCAAATCCTCCATTTTGTCTATAAATACAGAAGTGTGAAGACCATTTGAAAGCATCCAACTAACCTCAACAGAATCAATCTACTCAAGCTTTCAAAAGCTCACTGAACATTCAAGCTTTCAAAAGACTATCTTAGTCTTCAAACACTTCTTCTAAGCTGAACTCATTGTATATTCATACACAAGCTTAGAGAGATATCCTATCCTTATACACTGATCTCCATTGTAAAGGATATCTCATTAGTTGGAACCTTACTTCAATCCTTATTCCTTTCAAGTGAGAAAGTGAGAAGGTTGTAGTAGTAGAAGTGGTAGGAGCTGACTGTTGAGAGAAGAACAGTTCAGTTCTGAGTTGAGAAGAGGGTACTAGGACTCTAGACATCCTAGGGATCAATTCACCAAGGAGTGGTGTTCTTGATCAAGTGCACCTTGGCACTATAAAACAAGTTAATTCCAAGAGTGAAGGAATTATCCTGTTAAATCAGGGAAAGTGGATGTAGGAGCTTGAGTCTCTGAACCACTATAAACTCTTGTGTTGATTTACTTTACAAGTACTTACATTCACTCAACACTGCACACAAAACTGATCTTTCAAAGTACATATTCAAAGACTGTGCAAAACTGATTTGGACAACTTCCCTGAAGCTTAACTAAACTGTTTTGGATTGGGAAAGTGATTTCAGAAATTAAAGGAGTCTAAACTTAAAGGGCCAACCACTATTCCGCACATATAACTCCCCTAGATAGTTATTCAACTAAGTACTCAATAGTACTTAGTAGTCTGATTATCTTAGAAGAGTTAATCTTCTTCAGCAGAGTTGTCCAAGACAACCTTGCTGAACTCTGGTTTGATCAAATTAGCAAAAGAATTGCATACAAGTGTATTCCCCCCCCCCCCCCCCCATACACTTGTTATATACTCCTTTCTGGACTAACAAATACAGTAAACTACCTATCATGGATCTGTAAAGTGTTGGATCAACATCTGTTCCAGCACTGTCTTTGCAAAGTTTCAAAGAAGATCCCATAGAAGTTTTCATTGGTTTTGAATTCTCAAGACCAAATCTTTTAACCAAGTTCTTAGCATACTTACTCTGGGAGAAGAAAATACCATCACTGCATTGTTTGATTTGAAGACCTAGAAAATAGTTCAAGTGTCCAACCATACTCATTTCAAATGTTGCAGTCATTGCCTCAACAAATTTACTCAACATTTTATCACAAGTAGAACCAAACACAATGTCATCAACATATATTTGAGCAATTAGTATATCATTTTCAGTGTGCTTAATGAACAAAGTTCTATCTGCCTCTCCTCTAATAAAATCATATTCCAAAAGAAAGTCAGTAAGCCTACCATACCATGCTCTAGGAGCTTGTTTAAGGCCATATAATGCTTTCTTAAGTTTATATACATGATCAGGATACTGTGGATCTTCAAATCCTATAGGTTGTTCAACATATGCTTCTTCATTTAATATGCCATTTAGAAATGCAGCCTTTACATCCATTTGATGAAGTTTAATACCAATAAAACATGCAATAGTTAGCAGTAATCTAATAGATTCTATCCTAGCAACAGGTGCAAAAGTTTCATCAAAATCAACTCCTTCAACTTGGGTGTAACCTTGTGCTACTAACCTAGCCTTGTTCCTAACAATATTACCAGATTCATCAGTTTTATTCTTGAATATCCACTTTGTTCCAATGACATTTGTATGACTAGGTCTAGGAACAAGTGTCCACACTTCATTTCTTTCAAACTAACCAAGTTCTTCATGCATAGCATTAATCCAGTTTTCATCAGTTAAGGCTTCTTTAGCACTCTTAGGTTCAATTTCAGATAAATAGCATTCAGCATTTACAACATTACACATAGAAGACATGCATATTGTTCTTACCACATCTACCTTGTTTGATCTTACTCTTCCTCTTGTTTGCACTCCAACTGTAGCATCGCCTATGATCTGGTCAGAAGGATGACTTTTGCCTATTCTTGAAGAAGGATTCGTTTTGGGAATGTACTGATCATTCTGTGAATTTACAGCTGACTGTTCTGTTCTGTAGATGTTGACCCAGATGTGTTAACATTTGGTGCAACATTTTCAGACTTCAGTGTATTCTCAGAAGTGTCAGTAACCTGTGATACATCTTCTTCATCTTTGTCATCTGTAAGACCTTTATCATCATCAAACACAACGTTAACAGATTCTTGAACAGTGTTAGTTCTAAGGTTATAAACTCTATAAGCTTTACTATTTCTAATATGACATGCAGTATTCAATGCTTCTCCCCAAAATTTCTTAGCAAGACATTTGGATGTAAGCATAACTCTAGCCATTTCTTGTAAAGTTCTATTCTTTCTTTCAACAATTCCATTTTGTTGTGGAGTTTTAGGAGATGAATATTCTTGCAAGATACCCTTTTTATCACAAAAATCATTAAACATGCTGTTTTCAAATTCCCTACCATGATCAGTTCTAATACGGCCAACTTTCAAGTTAAACACATTTTTTAACCTCTTATAAAGAATTTTAAATGCAGCAAATGCTTCAGATTTGTCTCTCAAAGACTCTACCCAGGTATATCTAGAAAAATCATCTACCACAACTAAGGAATACCTCTTTCCTCCAATGCTTTCAGTTTCCATAGGACCCATCAAATCCATGTGCAGTAATTCAAAGCATCGATGTGTAGTACAATGTGACAGCATTTTGTGTGACATTCTTACCTGCTTACCTTTTTGGCATGGTCCACATACAGTGGTGTTGTGAAACCTCAGTTCTGGAATTCCTTTTACTGCATCTGCTTTGATTAGCTTTTTCATTGCTCTGTAATTTGCATGACCCAATCTTTGATGCCATAGAACATTTTCATCATGTTTTGACAAGTTACACATATTTGTTCCAATAAGATAGCAATTATCAGCTGACCTAGTACCAGTCATGACACAAACTTCATCTTTATTAAGAACATAACATGAATCTTTATCAAATTTCACATGCAAATTATCATCACAAAGTTGACTAATGCTAATCAGATTTGCAAGTAAGCCATCAACATGTAATACATTTTTAAGCTTAGGAAAACCTTCAACATTCAAAGTTCCTTTACCAACAATCTTTCCTTTAGAACCTCCACCATATGTAACACTACCACTATTCAAGGTCACATAATCAGATAAGAAATCAATACGACCTGTCATATGTCTAGAACAACCACTATCAAAGTACCATAATTCAGGTAAACATGCTTTTAAGGAGGTATGAACAACATTACAGGTAGCTTTTGGTTTCCATGCAGATTTCAAAAACTGTTTACCAGGATGTGACAGTTTCTTATGCAGCATTTTCAAGTTTTTCTGTTCTTCAAACAACTTTATACAGTAAGGACGAATATGACCAATTTTGAAACAGAAATGACAGATATACTTTCTCTTAACCTTGTGAGACTCTGTTTCTGCAGATGTTGCACCAGATGTGTCAACATTTGCCTTAACAAATTTCACAGGTTTTCTAAATTTATCAGAAATAGAAGCAGTAGTACCATCATAACCTAAACCATGATTGTTAGACTTACCAGTAGCTATAGCATTATTTACCTCAGAAGCACTCTTGAAATATTTCTTGAAACATAAAGTAGAATTTATCAGTTTCTCCTTTAAGTTACAGATTTCCAGATCTCTTTTGGTAAGAATAACTTCTAGCTTGGTGATTGTGTCTGTCAAATCCTCATTCCTTTTATTCAGAGAATCAAGGGTGAGTTTCTGATTCTTCCAATCATCTAACAGCTTTTGGTATTCATTGTCATCATTCCTTTTTCCTGCATCATCAACTAAACCATTAAAACAGTTCAAATCTGGGTGACTCTGTTCTGATGTTGCTGTAGATGTTGAAGCATCAGGTACAGCATCAGAATCTGTTTCATCCAGATCATCATCTGAGGAATCATTATAATCAATTCTGGTAAAATTAGAATATTCATTCTGATTTAATTCATCAAGATCATCATCAGAATCATCACTCAAGGTAGCACTAAAATTCAGTTTTTACTTAAGTCTAGTATTGGCACATTCATTTGCATAATGACCATAACCAGAACAAGCATTGCATTGAACTGATTTTCGAAATTCAGGATCATACCTTGGTTTACCTTCACTCTTTGATAGTCTTGGTGTGAATTGACCTTTCCTCCTTTCTGGTTGAGGTGTTGATGTGTTGATTTGAATCTTAGGCTGAATGTTGCTAGATTTGTTCACAGATTTCTTAAGAAACTTATTAAAGTGCTTAGTAAGTAAGGCAATGTCGTTAGGATCCTTGAGACATTCATCAAGCAATTCTTCATCTGAATCAACTTCAGTAATGATAGGTTGAATCTCAGAAATGTTTGATGTTTCTCCTTTAAAAATCACAACTTTCTTATCAGCATCATTTTCATCAACTTGATTAGTGTTTATTTCATATGTTCTAAGAATACTCACTAACTCATTTTGACTTAATGTATCTGTATTTTTTGCCTCTTCAATAGCACAAATTTTAGCATCAAATCTTTTATGAACAGATCTTAATATCTTATGAACTACTCTAACATTAGAAATAGGGTCACCAAGAGAATGTGATTCATTGATTATCTCACTTAACCTTTCATTGTAGGATGAAATGGTTTCATCTTCCTTCATTCGAAGATTCTCAAATTTTGTCCCCAACATTCGAAGCT
Organism: Galeopsis tetrahit; assembly: GCA_963675135.1. Classification (NCBI taxonomy): domain Eukaryota; kingdom Viridiplantae; phylum Streptophyta; class Magnoliopsida; order Lamiales; family Lamiaceae; genus Galeopsis; species Galeopsis tetrahit. The sequence goes on along the minus strand of OY776120.1, from coordinate 63,398,485 downwards.
TTGTCCTTCGAACACTGTCTGAACCCTCATAATGCTCTTGCAACCTGTCCCATGCATCTTTAGAAGTAGAACAGTTAGATATAATTTTAAACATTGAAACATCAACAGAAGTAAAAATAACATTTAAAGCTTTAGAATTGTAGCTTGCTGTTGTTATTTCATCAGCCGTCCAATCAACTTCTCTTTTGAGTTGAACTTCACCATCTGCGTCTGCTGGTCTTTTTGGAGCTTCCCAACCTGTAAGTACAGTCCTCCAAGCACGTTCATCAATTGACTTGATGTACATACGCATCTTAGGCTTCCAATAAGAATAATTCGAACCATCTAAAACGGGTGGCCTAAGTGCAGTGGATATGTGATGTGTTTCCATTGCTAAACTAAACTAAAAACACACTTGACCAAAGATCTAACCTAGTGTCGTCAGGTATCAGCTCTAATACCAACTGAAAGTGTGGTGTGGGGTGTATAGAAGTGTTTAAGTATAAGTAGATAAATGTTGCACAGAATGTTGAGACAAATAGTGCAACACTGACTCTAACAGAATATCAGAAATTAAGATTCACAGCGGAAGACTTGAAACACTAAAAACAAACGAGACACAATGGAAATACTTTTAACATAGATTTTATAAATAAAAATATATGTCTGTCTTATGGCGTAAAATCAATACTTATCTTCAAGTACAAATGTTGTGTGAAATGTTACAACAATAACTTTCACAACGAAACTATAAACGAGGCAGGTGCCAAGTCTAGAAAACGAACTAAGTGTATAAATTATACACTGTCGAAATGCCTAGTCTATCTAATGATTACACTCTCAATAGATAAGAAGACACACAGTCATACGGGTGGTATACAACGTATGAACTAAAATGTAGAACTATTGGCCACAATTTCCTAACAGGGATGAACGCTCGGTCTAGGATATTGATCGAATAGAGCACACCGAATTATGAAGCCTTCAATGGGTATTTATAGATGTGGGATACGAATTCTAGAGGCTTCCATATTGAGGTCCTATTTTTTAGGAAACTCAACTTCCACAACTTCCATGATCTTTCTAGATCCTTCTAGCATGCTCCAGGTCGTTCCAAATGCATCTAGGCTGTTCTAGCATGTTCTCCAATGTTCTGGAATCTTCCAGGTTCCAGATCCTTGTAGAAGCTTCTAGATCCTGCCAGAAATGCGACAACATTTAGGTCAACATTTAATGTAGCATTTCAGAAAAGACTTAGAAAAAATCTCGGAAGGTCAAATTAAGATGTTGTTGATAATGTTAAGACATTTAAGAATTAACAACATCTACAATACCACTATAAAGTCATAAGATGCAAAAAAAACAAGCATAAACACCAACGCAAACACTAAAAAACCCTAAACATAAAAACTCTTTCATTTTCAAAAAAAAAAAAAAACTTTCAAAACATGATAAATAACTTACAAATGAGTCTTTGGCACCACCACTCGTAGTTATTACATCATAATTGACAATTTTCGACTCCATCTTCGCTCTAAAAATCGAACTTGCAGAAATGGAAATGTTGGAATGGAGAGAAAGTGATGACTCTCTGCATTCCCGCGTTTAGAAAAGGAGGTGGGTGTACTCATCCGGTGATTTTTTTTAAAAATGTACAGGAGGGTAAATACGTCATTTCGCAACACCCTTTTCACAAAAAAAAAACTTACCTGGGTGTACTCATAGGAATCCAGGTTGCCTTTAGCCGCGCCCTTTATAGAATTGTGCTGCCTTTTTTTTCTCCTTTCTCTAATCATTCTTGAGCCCAATCATTTACTCCCCTTCTTGATTATTCCTTCGATTAACTCACAATATTATCGAGGCGTGCTTTACTCTAAAAATGCTCATTTTTCCTATAAAAAATGTTAAACACATATCTTTCTCATTTCAAGTGTAGTTAGTCAATTTAATGTATATAATGCATGAAATCATATAAAATTATGCAAATTAAATACATGAATTTCAAGAAATTTTCAAATTAATCAGTTACATCAGCTAGATGTCAAAACTGCATTCTTGCATGGTGATCTAGTTGAAACAATATACATGCACCAACCAGAAGAGTTTGTCATGCCTGAAAGTGCAAGTAAGGTATGTTTGCTTAAGAAATCGATTTGTATGGGCTTAAGCAAAGTTTCAGACAATGGTATAGAAAGTTTGATCATTTCATGTTTTCTATTGGTTTCTTAAGAAACAGATATGATAGTTGTGTGTATATTGGTAAACAAGAAAATCTAAAGAGCACCTATTTATTGATCTATGTAGATGATATGCTTATAACTAGTAAAAGTGTGAAGAGGATTACTCATAGAGCCGTCAAAATGGGCTGGGCTCGTTGAGCCAGCCCGCCCAGCCACTAAAAATAGTGGGTTTGGTTAGGATTTTTCAAGCCCGTCAGGAGGCGGGCCAGGCCGTTTGGGTTGCGATCTTTGGCGGGTTAGTGCGGGCTTTGGCATGCTGGCCCGCCATATTTTGGTATTTTTATTAAATATTATATTTAATTAAAAAATATAAAAAACAATATAAAATTTTATTTTTTTATCCTTTCCATGACTCGAACCAAGACCTTAGGTCTAAGTAATGGTGCTATAATCACTTGAACTATCCAACTTAATTTGCCTTAAAAACAATATATAATAAACCTAACTAAAAACAAAAACTCTAGCGCATGACAGATTATAGAAGCAGCCGCATTTTTTTCCTTCTTTCTTCATTTTCTAAATTTCTATACTCATAATACCCTATTTTATACTGTATATATAATATATGTATATTATTATTGTAGTTTATAATATATTATATACAATTAATAATGACAATATTTCTAATTCGTGATGTGTATTTCTATTATGTACAATATATATATATATATATATATATATATATTAATTTTTTATGTTTTTTTTATGAATTTAATAAAAAAATTTGTAAAAAAAAAAAGTTGGCCCGCCTAAACCTGCGGCCCGACTATTTTTGGGTTGGGTTGAGGTTTTGGCAGCTCGCCTAGCAAACGGGTTGGCCCGCCCCGCCAAATGGCGGGCTTTTGCGATTTTGGCCCGTCCCGCCCTGCCGGCCCGTCTTAACAGGTCTAATTACTCAACTGAAGAAGCAGCTGAGTAACAAGTTCGTAATGAAAGATTTGGGTGAAGCCAAGAGGATATTTGGGATATATATCTTCAGAAATAGAAAAGTCGGAAATTAAGTTCTTCCTTTCCCAAAAGAGTTGTGTTCAGAAGGTCTTAAGGAGGTTTCTTATGCATCAATCAAAGTCAGTGAGCACTTCATTTGGTCAGCAATTCAAGTTATCAGTGAAGCATTCTCTTCAAACAGAAGATGAGAAGAAGCAGATGCTTAATATTCCTTATACTAATGGAGTGGGTAGTCTCATGTATGCCATAGTGTGCAGTATGCCTGATCTAGCCTATGTAGTAAGTATGGTGAGTAGATTCATGGGAAACCATGGGAAGCTGCATAGGGAGGCTTTAAAATGGATTCTAAGATATATGAATGGACCAGAAGACTTAGATCTAGTGTTCGAGAGGTCAGATGCTACTAAGAGTCCTTTGTTGGGTTTTATGGATTTTGATTTTGCTGGAAATATTGATTCAAGGAAGTCCCCATCTGATTATGTATTTACTTTGTATGGCACTGCTATCACTTGGAGAGCAGCCTTACTATCTATGGCGACCTTATCCACAACAGAAGCTGAGTATATAGTCTTAACTAAAGTAGTCAATGAAGCATTGTGGTTGAAGGGCATTTTGAGAGACTTTGACATATACTAGAAGGGTTTTTCCAGTTCTGTGTGATAATCAGAGTACAATTCATCTAGTTAAATATCAAGTGTTCCATGAGAGGTCGAAGCACATTGATGTGAAGTTGCATTTTGTGAGGGATGTCTTAGAGAAGGGCCTGGTAGAAGTTCAGAAAGTTGCTACTGAATAAAATGCAACAGATATGTTGACTAAGGCATTACCAAGCAATAAGTTCAATCATTGCATAGAATTGGTAAACTTTAGGACTTGAGATGTTCATTAAGGAGAGTGAACAACAGCCTTGAGGAGGACTGGGAGGAGGCAATCTTGTATTAAGGTGGAGAATTGTTAGAATTAATGCAATATTGAAGATGTCATTTGTTCTAATGCTTATTAGAAGAGAAGTTTGTCGTCTGGTTTGGGTCAAGGCAGCTGAGTGAGGGCAACTCAACTGATAAGGTTTAGTCATTTGATTAGGATCAACTTGTTGGATAGGGTGATGACAACTCTGTTGAGTGTAAGTCGTGTGATCTATATCAGGAGGGTTGGGATCCAACTGAAGCCATATCAACAGATTCAGTTATTTCCAAAGTTAGTTTCTAGGAGCTATTTATGTTAGTTAGTTAGTTAGTTTGTGGCGGTTTCAAGTGACATTCTATCTCTATAAATACACCACTAAGTGCATAGATTGAGAGTAAGACTTAGTGTCAAATCTGTGTGATCAATCTTAGTGATTAATTCTTTGTGAGTTGAGCGAGTTAGCAAATTTATTTGTGAATCATATTTTTAATTGTAAACACTTGTTCAAGTTAAGAAAGAGAGTTTCTATCTTTCGTGGACGGACATCATTTGATCGAACCACATAAATCCCGTCTTCTTACTCGTACAAATTTATTGCGTTCTTATTTGTCTTGTTTTATTATTTGTGATTGAAACAGTTAAGTGCAATATTCCATAATTAAAAAAAAAAAAAACCAATTCTGCTGGTTAGCCATCTTTTTCGTACCAAGATATCAGATGTTGAGTTGATTGAATTGAATGAGCAAGTTGGGTAGATGTTTGGGAAATTACCAACTCGCAACTGGCTCTTCTCACCACAACTTGGGTACAATACAATTCATGAACTTGAACACAGTACCTCAAAAACAATAAAAACACAAGTTTTAGTCTTAGAGTAGATGGTGTAGGTATCAACCAACAAGGAATATTGGACTAGACTACACTCTTTCATGCCTATAAATCCTATTCTACCTTCTCAACTTGTATTTGGTAAAAGCCGTAATTGTTGCAATATCAAACGGAGGGAGCATAACTATAAGACAAAAAAATGATATTGAGTGACACGAATTTTATTACATTTTCTTTCCGTAACTACTTATTTATCCGTTAATTGATATTTATTTTATATTTAGAATTTTTTAAAAAAGAATTTTAATCGTTTCACGTTTTTTTAACATTCCGTTCTGTTTTAAGAAATGTATTTTTAAAATACGTCATGACTAAATTACTTAAGAATTAAAATACGTCTGAATAAGTTAAAACTGACATAAATAGTGACTTTTTATCCTTTTTTTTTTTCTTTTAGAATTAAGTAGGGTATGCATTAAAAAGTTTGCTATTAATTATGAATTTTTTTTTTAACCATATTCCATGATTTTATTTTTTTATAAAAATATTAATTTTTATTAATTAATGAGAGATGATCGATTAATTAATAAAAAGTAAGTTATAAATTAGAATCGTATTTTCTAATTAAAGTTAAAGGTATGATAAAATTGAAAAATATTAGGTAAAAATATCATATAATGTTAAAATGTTATTTATTTAGGGTTGGTCTGCATGGACTCGAGTGCATGTTGTGCACCTTAGTCCATGTTGCACTTTTCAGTTTACTGACTTACATTTTTTGGTAAATGGTGTTGCACTTTTCAATTATTAAACTGTATAATAATATTTTTAGTAATAATTGAAAAGTGGAACATCATTTACCAAAAAGTGTAAGTCCGTAAACTGAAAAGTGCACATGGACTAGAGTGCACAGCATGCACTCGAGTGCATACTAGACTTTACCATTTATTTATTATTGGATTGAGTATAGGTTTAGGAATTCCACTAAAAAACACTATTTCGAAAATCATGCACAAAAATCTCTTTTCGAAAATTTCAGAGTCAAATAAATCATACCTTAGACCATCTCCAAAGGAGAGGCTAATGAGCACTTTCCATGACAAATATGGTATAAGTCATCTCCAAGGGGATCTCTAAAGTGGTGGCTATTTGCCACAAATGAATAGTGTGTGGCAAATTTGCCTCCGTACTATTCATTGTGGCAAACATATTATATATATTTTTTGATTTAGTTTTTAATTTTAATTAATAGTTATTAAGATTTTAAAATTAAAATTATACCATTTAATTTTAAGATAACATGAATAATTTAAATTACCAATACATGATAGAAAATAAAATATAATTGGGTGTTTGTGTGAAATCAATTTGTATTTTTTATTTTGTATTGAATGAATCATTTTGTTGCTTAATTTATTTAATTTAAATTTAATCGTAATAAAATTCAATATTTGATTATAAATAAACATTTGATAAAATGGAATATAAAAAAAGATAAAATTAAGAATATTCTAAGAGAATATTCTCATTGAGTTAAAATTTGAGTTGAATGGTTGGAGATGATTTTACTGTTTGACTTAAATTTAGTGGCAAATTGGGAGTTTTAGTGGCAAATTTGCCACCAGCGTTGAAGATGCTCTTACATTGTAGGTGCATGCTCTTCAATGTCAGATTGGATGAATGAGAAGTTTGATATATATAACACTTCATTTCTCTCTAATTTTTATTATTTTTATTGTTCATTACTTAATGATTCATATTTGGAATTATAAAAAAAAATATATATATATATTTTAAAACAACACGATATTACATTAAATTAAATATCATTATTTATTCATATTAAAAAATAATTTTATTACCTATAAAGTTAAAAAAAAATTACTACCCTTACATTTATCGATCTCTAATAACTCATAATACTAATTAAACAATTCATACAATAAAATTTGTGACTAAAATTTAAGTCCACTTATCTTACGGACAACATTGTACCATCCTAAATAAATGGGAAAATTACAATTTAATTATCCATAGAAACCATGTGTAAATACTCCATCCAATTGTGATGATGCAAATGTGTGGCATTAATTTTTGAGGCTGTCAATTAAATCCATGACTTAATTAATTTGTCTTGGCAATTAAATCTGGTGGATTGAAAATTTGCGATAATGATACTTTGGATTTATCCTCCGAATATCGGTCGACTTATCCCAAGTCAATTCAACCATAGTATCTTACCGACAACAATTCACAACGAAAATTGATTTTTATTGACAATAATTTCTTGTAAATTCTTTAAAAAAAATTAGCTAGAGAAATTATAGTAGAGAATTGTTGTCATTAAAAGATACATCCTTTTCATACTTGAAGACTCAAACCAATCGGACACTAGTTTTAATTAATGAATTGTTTATTAGTATTGTGTAAGATAAAGTGGGGTAGTAAAAAATTTTCAACTTTATAAATAGTAATAAAGTAGTGACATTTATTGTAATATTGTGCTGTTTTAAGAAGATTGTTTAAAAATGTTTTTATTATTTTAGGTAAGTGTCATCAAGTATGGAATACTCAAAATGGATCATCAAGTATGGGACGGATGGGGTAATTTTTTTAGTATCCACACATGCTCCCACGTACTTGTGGGGGTGAAAAAAAAAAAAAAAACTGACTCGGACTGTATTGGAATATTTCGTACATAAAATATATATATATAATTAAAGTAAATTGAGACAAAAAAATTGCTAGTGAAACTTAATTGAAAAAAAAAAGTGTTCTCATATGTTGTCTTATTATAAAGCCAAAATATGCTAACGCAAGATCTGAATATGCTGCTACAAGGACAAAAACAGAAACATAATTTTTAAGGCGAATTAATACTACATTTGTTCTCAGAATCACACTCAATCACTCAAACTGAAAAATCAACCTTCTGTCTAATCACACTCAATCACTCGAAATGAAAAATTTTCTCATCACTTCACTCTTTATCTCACTCAAAGATATTTGTATGGATCAACCTTTGCAATCACACACATCAAATGCATTTGTACTGGCACTCTACTCCAAAGTTGATTGCAATTATTGGCAAAGTGAGTTAGTTTACACCATTAGCTAATTGTTACAACAAACCACACACAAATTGACTCAAATAATAGGAAGTTACGTCCATCTGACTACAATACAATTATAAAAATCATAATTGTCACTTGAGTAGACTTGTCCCAATATCAGCCGAGAACAACTCAACTGATATAATACACCTATGAAACCTTCATAAGACAACTCCGTTGTATGATGACCAATTTCGATGAACATGATCAACTCCATTGACCTCTTCTCACCTGAACAATCCAGCTGATAGTTTAGTTGGACTACTCAGCTGACTTCACTATGATCCAACTCAACTGACTTGAACTATTTAACTTCTCAGCTCATCTGATTGGCCAAGGTCATCTCATCTAAATTTAATTAAGTTGATTCACCTCTATCTATCTGAATTTATAAGAATTTGTCATCTGAATAATATTCCACAACTAATTCACAAAAAGTTGTTAACCTCAATGGATTTGATTTTGAGATGTACCTCTTATATTATACTCCACTACAATATTTAAAAAATGAATATAAACATTTGGTGGTAGAGGAGGATAAAGAGAGTCAAGGTACAAAGCTCTTCTCCCTATATATACACGCGGATATTCAATAGGCCCCTCCACAACTTTCTTCTCTCTCTCTCTCTCTCTGTCATCACAATATTCATATTTTAGAGAAATGGAGAAAGTGATGAATAAATCGCAGATGTTGAAGCTTTTGCTAATAGCTTCTATGGTTATGACAACACCCCTGTTATCCACATCTCATCGCTCCAAGTATCTCTACTTTATCCTTAACATCCTCATTCTCGTTGTCGGAGCTGAAGCTGGCCTTGTTTCTTTTTTCCTCCAAAACAACGTCGACAAACTCATCCAAAATTCTGCTGTTCATGATCATATTAACACAGACGTCGTCACGAGTATTACTATTAATATCCCAATCCCAACCCCACCTGCACATCACATTAATAAAGCTGTGGAAAACAATTGCTCTGAGGATGTTAAACCTCCCAGCATCTTCTTCATCGAAGACGAAGATGAAGATGAAGATGAAGACGAAGATGAGGAAGAAGAATTGTTCGAAAAGGCTGAGACTTTTATTGGAAACTTTTATAAGCAGCTCAAGATGCAGAGAGAGCAATCCTGGAATAAACTTAATTAATTGATCATCTCCATCAAAACACTTCTTAATTATATTTATTTGCCCATGGCTTTAAACACTAAATTATTAATTGTTGCATAAATTTCAACATTCAAATTCATTTTATGCCAATTTATTGGGCATGAATTTAATTAATAAATATTAATTAGATTATATATAAACTTAATAATTAAGTTGAAGATATGAATGTGGTGATTGTGAATTTCATTTATAAATAAAATTATTATTTATGAATAAAGTATATATACATGGCAGTTTGAGTAAATAAGTGAGGATTGAAAGATAATAATAAAATATTGAATAATATCTTTTTTAAATTAGTTTTTTAAAAAATTAATTTACAAGAAATAATTTTCTACCTATTTAAACTTTTGAATAAAACATAATTTGGTATCAAAGTCTTAAGGCTAGCTATCGTCCAAAGGAATTCTTTCACAGCTAGCTCGATCATAATATTTAAAAATGCTTTTGTATTTCAGTAAGTTTCATATTGATCTTATCAATTTTCTACATCTCAATATATTTAAGTTTTAGCTAGCTAATAATTTGGAAACTATAAATAAGTGTTTGGGTATATATATATATATATAGATAGGGTATGTTTATGAAGAAGTGTCAATTAACGCTACAATATGTTTCTAACGCTAGCCTATCCCAGCCTAGGTAACTTCTGCATTAAGACGCAACACTATTCTACCATTCTAGCTACTTGATCCACTATTTTTTCTATTATTTTATCCCTACACTCGTAAAATTTGCTACCGTTGGATCTCCAAGAGTAGGGTTTTAAGTTATGTATAATTTAAATTGAATTATAACATGAATTATTTTATCCGTGTATTGGAAGTTCAGGTACCATATAACACAAATAGTCAAATAATATCTTAAATTCAAATTAACGGAGAGTATTAATAAATGAAATAATTTTACATTTTAATTTACAAGTTCAACTTTTAAATTAAATGAGATGAAATTATTTTATAGTATAAGAAATCATCTAATTTATCACTTAAAAATTATACTCGTAGTGTATAATATTATTTATTTTCCTATAAAAAAAAGGTTTGGATAATCAGAGACGAAGTCAGGGTTTCAAAGGGGAATGACACCCGTGGCATTTTCATTATTTTACTATCATATATTGCAAATTCAATATATTATTTATTAAAATTAAAAAAAAAAGTTAATATTTAGTATTATATAGTGTTATGGGAGTATTTTTAAATATAGTAATATAATTATTAATTATATAAAATTTAAAATATGATGATTTATAAACAAAAAATATGAAAGAAATTAAAAAATTGGATAATTTCGGTGCTATGAGTTAAAACGTATATGTTTGAGCATAGCTAAATTTATATATTTTACATGAAATTGATAACTATATACTCCTTAATCTAGGCTTCGTCTGGGGATAACATTTCTGAACATATATAGGCAGATATTTGAGTGGTGTGAACAAAATATCTTAAATCACAGAATAAAAAGGCATACATTTTTTTTGAACATATACGCAGGTATTTGAGTAGTGCGAACAAAATATCTTCTTTTTTTCGAAAAAAAAAAGGCAAAAACAATATCTTAAGAAAGATGCATTTTTATCCTCTTTAATTACATCATGAACCAACTGCGTCAAGTGAAAAGTGCACTATGAATCATCCAATTTTATTCACACTTATCATTTTATTTATTTTACTTTATGTTCACTATTTATATTATTGAAAAGTATTAAATGAAAAAATAAACCATGCATGTGTTAAAATTTTAAATAGTTGAATATAAAAAAATGACATAGAGGAATTAAACCACTCCACAACCCGCTTGTTCATGATTTTCTCGTGAAGCAAAAAAATGCTTGGTTTTTTGAGGATATTGTAACTGTTATATAAGTTATATAAGTTGAATTGTGATAGGAACTACAATTGAATTTATTTTGTCCATTTTATCATTGTTAATTTGTTTTACGAATATTTGGTGTTTGATGCAAATTTACATTGTGTTAAAACATTCACAAAAGAGAAATATTGTACAACTAAATTCGCAAGTCAAACTTTATGTGATGGGTCAACCCATTTTTTGTGGGTCAGATAGCAGACAAAGATATAATCATATCAAAAAAAAAAAGTAATTATAGTTGGTGTATCCAGCAATTGAATCTTTTGTTTAGTAGCAGAGGTGTGGGGTTCAAATTTATTTGAATGCATTTTTTTTTCCCCTATATTTTTCACACTACATATTATGCAATTACATATTTTCCTATTTACTTATTTCACCTGAAGAGGTGGGTTGAGATGTATAAACTTTAGATTTATGAACTAATCTCATATTTGTTCATTTTTTTGTATATGGATACAAAAGTTAAATGCTACCAAACAAGGAAGGAAATGTTTTTACACACCTCTATCCAAAACCCATCAAACAAAAAAAACCTTATAGTATTATGCAATTACACATGACATTATTATGCAATTACACTTAACATTGTAACATATAAAAAATTGTGAAATAGTATTACTCCATTACACTTGACAGTGTAACAACATAACAATTTTTATAGATTAATATTATGACATTACATTTTAACAGTATTATACAACTACACTTGTCAGTATTACATTAAAAATATTTTTAAAAAGGTAAATTTTGAGGGGCATTAAATCAAAACTAAAACAATATTACAAGCAAACTGTAACAATATTACATGCAATTATACCAAAATTTTATTCCCATAGCATCCTTTTCTTTTTCTCTAACCACGTACATTATTCATCACTTTATCATCCTCACTTCTTGACCTTGTTTTTATCTATATACATCACATTTTTCCAAAGTATCACACCTGAAGGTATATATAGTATTACAGAAGTACACTTGATAGTATTACATTAAAAATATAACAGTATTACATTAAAAAAATATAAGGAAAAAGGTCAATTTTGAAGAGCATCAAATCAAAACAAAAACAGTTCACTAACAGCTCATTAGAAACCTAACTCAAATTCTCAAAACTATTTGCTAAACTTTAAGAAGTTTAGATGTCAAAAAATAATATTGTATTACATCTTAAGCTACACAGTATTACGGAGTACATATTATGCTTCATTGTATTACTTGTTTAAGGTCATTAGCACAGTCCCTATGAATAGAAAACAAGGATAGTTACAAGTCACCATCGTATGATCAAATCTGAGATATGTTGGAGTGTGGAGCCTGAATTAACCTAATGGGCTTGGAGTGGGGAGCAAGTTTGTTCTTAATAGGCTTAGGGTTAATTATGGCATGTTTGTTCATAATGGACTTGGAGTAGGGAGCAAGTTTGTTCCTAATGGGCCTAGGGTTAGGGCAAGTTTTCTATTATAAATAGATGTTCTCTCTTTGTAATCATTGCGCATCCAATAAACATAGTGAAATACCTGGCTTGGCATCGCCCCCAGACGTAGTCGAAAGACGAACTGGGTAAACAAATGTCGTGTTATTTTCTTATCGTCATCGTGTGTTTATTTCCTAACAACTGGTATCAGAGCCTCGGGTTTAGAGGGAGCAGTCACGATGAGAGACGAGAAGACATAGCCCACCACACGACTAAAGCCAAGTCCGCAAGAGAGATGTTGCAGATCTTGGAGGAGATGTATCAGAAGCCCACAACGGCGAACAAGGTTCACCTGATCAGACGGTTGTTCAACCTCAGGATGTCGGAGAGCACACCCGTGCAAAAACACCTGAACGAGTTCAACATGATCATTGGGCAGTTGTGTTCTGTCGAGATCGACTTCAGTGACGAGGTACTTGCTTTAGTTTTGTTAACTTTTTGCCTGACAGTTGGGCTGCCACAGTAACTGCAGTTAGCGCTTCACCCGCGAAAGATAAACTGAAGCTTGACGAAGTGAGGAATCTGATGATTAGCGAGGAGGTTCGCAGGAAAGAATCTGGATCCACTTCAGGGTCAACGCTGAACGCGGAAGAAGGGGGCAGATCGAAGGGTAGGCAGAATCGTGGCAGATCAGAGTCCAGAGGAAAGAGTCAATCCAACAAAGATAAAGACTCGATCCAGTGTTGGAATTGTGATGAGTTTGGTCACTACATGAACCAGTTTTCAGCACCCAAGAAAAACAGGGAGGGACAGGACGAGAAGAAGACAGCAAACGCAACCACAGTTGATATTGGAGACGCGTTGGTCTTGGGTGTTAGTAGTCCGGTAGAATTGTGGGTGTTGGATTTTGGAGCATCATTCCACTCTTGTAGTGATGCTAAATTTGTTAAGTGTACGTTCATTGATTATGGTGGTGATGAGTTCTGTTATAAACTTTGGGATGAGAATAACCGAAAGATTATTCCCAGTAGAGACGTAGTTTTCAATGAACAGAATATGTACAAGAACGAATTGGAGGCATCAGATTCTGACAAGATCAATCGTGGCAGATTAGAGTCCAGAGGAAAGAGTCAATCCAAGAAAGATAAAGACTCGATCCAGTGCTGGAATTGTGATGAGTTTGGTCACTACAGGAACCAATGTTCATCACCCAAGAAAAACAGGAAGGGACAGAACGAGAAGAAGACAGCAAACGCAGCCACAGTTGATGTTGGAGACGCGTTGGTCTTTAGTGTCAGTTGTCCGGTAGAATACTGGGTGTTAGATTCTGGAGTATCATTCTACTCTTGCAGTGATGCTAAATTTGTTAAGTGTACGTTCATTGGTTATGGTGGTGATGAGTTCGGTTATACACTTTGGGTTGAGAATAACCGAAAGATTATTCACAGCACAGATGTAGTTTTTAATGAACAGGTTATGTACAAGAACAAATTGGAGACATCAGATTCTGACAAGACCAATACCCAAGAGGTTGAGTTAGACATCTCAAACTCGAGTGGGAGTAAGGAGTGTCAGAATGAAGAAGAGGTTCCTATTGAAGAACCAAAGACCCCACCACCATCGGAGAATCCCCTGCAGAGACCAGTTAGAGAGCGACGTGCACCTAATAGGTATTCACCCTCTAACTACTACTTGTTATTTACTAAGGTGGCGACCTCAGAGAAGTTGAAGCTATGCATAGCTTCAATTGGCCTTGGAACTTGAAGATAAGGCTTGACGATGCCAGGCGGATACAGGAGGAGAATCAAGAAGATATGGTTACATGTAGAATTCAGTCTCCAAGTGGGAGATTGTTGGAGTGTGGAGCCTGAATTAACCTAATGGGCTTGGAGTGGGGAGCAAGTTTGTTCTTAATAGACTTAGGGTTAATTATGGCAAGTTTGTTCATAATGGACTTGGAGTAGGGAGCAAGTTTGTTCCTAATGGGCCTAGGGTTAGGGCAAGTTTTCTATTATAAATAAATGCTCTCTCTTTGTAATCATTGCGCATCCAATAAACATAGTGAAATACCTGGCTTGGCATCGCCCCCAGACGTAGTCGAAAAACGAATTAGGTAAACAAAGTTCGTGTTATTTTCTTATCATCATCGTGTGTTTATTTCCTAATAAGACAATCATGAGGTAATCATTTTAGACTATCCATGGTTTGTCGATTTTAATTCATTTTGCTTCAAATTATAACGTAACATAGTAGACAATGCATAATTGTAATGTAAGCAGGGATGGTTGTCATAGTCCCATTGTTGGAATGGTTACTTCCCTTTCTCTATCATTTACTATTAACTTCAAATAGAAACAGAAATGTGGAGCTCAATGACATTCTTGCGGATCATAGACAAAATCAATATAACCTTTATCACTTATATAAAGAGGATAATTTAAGAGATGATTTTATTGATTCTATAACAGAGTATATAAAGAGTTACAGATGGGCTTATGTGTGTACAAAGAGACTAATGGCATAAATACATTTATACAATTATATACTTAACATGCCCCCTCAAGATGGAGTGGTATCGACAACTCCAATCTTGGACATAAGAAGGCGCAGCCAAGCGCTAGCAAGAGGTTTGGTGAGAGCATCTGCAATTTGATCTGACGATGAGACATGAGAGACGCGGAGGGACGTCTTCTGAACCAGGTCTCGAACAAAGTGGTAGTCGATGGCAATGTGCTTCATGCGAGAGTGGAAGACAGGATTGGAGCATAGATAGGTAGCACCAATGTTGTCACAGTAAATGGTCGGGGTCGAAGATTCTGAGACATAAAGTTCAGAAAGGAGAGATCGTGTCCATTGAACTTCAGCCGCAGTAGAGGCAATGGCACGATATTCAACTTAAGTGGACGAACGAGCAACAAATTTTTACTTACGAGATGACCAGGAGATATGGTTTGCTCCAAGATAAACAATATGTAAGCATCAGTCGAAGTTCGATCATTGCAGTCCCCAGCCCAATCCGCATCAGTGGAACAATGAAGAGTAGAAGAGGACTGACACCGCAAAAGAATTCCCAGTGAGCGCGTAGCATTGAGGTATCGGAAGAGGCGCTTGACGGCTCCCCAATGAGATTTAGTGGGAGCATGCATGAATTGGGAAAGTTGGTTGACAACAAAGGCAATATCCGGACGCGTGAAGAGTAAGTACTGAAGGCTGCCAAGGGCCTGTCGATAGGTGGTAGCATCAGCGGGAGGCGATCCATCAAGAAGCATAAGATTGGCACCGGGTTGTAAAGGGGTTTGAACAGACTTCGAGTCAAGCATGTTGTATTCAGCAAGTAGATCAGTGGTATACTTGCGTTGTACTGGCTTGCAGGCGGATTTAGTTCGAAGGACCTCCACTCCAAGAAAGTAGGAGAGGTTGTCAAGATCCTTGACTGAGAATTGAGATGCCAGTGCCGAAATAACTTTGTCAAGAAAGGAGGGTGTGTTTCCAGTAAGGATCAAATCATCAACATATACCATAAAGTAGGCAAGAACACCATCCTTGTTGTATACGAAGAGGGAGGCATCTGATTTTGTGTGACTGAACCCCAGGGTGGCAAGAAAGGCGTGGAGAGCATAGTACCATGTCCTAGGTGCTTGTTTGAGACCATATATAGATTTCCGGAGTTTGCAGACATAAGAGGGATAGTTTGAGTCTAGAAAACCCGGAGGCTGTGCCATGTATACTTCATCCGGAAGAGACCCGTGCAAAAAGGCATTGTTGACATCAAATTGACGGAGAGGCCAGTGTTGGGTAACTGCAAGACTGAGAATGATGCGGACTGTTGCTGGTTTTACTACTAAACTCAATGTTTCTGAGAAATCAATGCTAGGGTGTTGATGAACGCCTTTAGCAACAAGACGAGCTTTAAACTTGTCAATGGAGCCGTCAGGATTGCGTTTCACACGAAACACCCATTTGCAGCCAATGAGATTCTGTGAACTGGCCAGAGGTACCAAATCCTAGGTGCCATTTTGTAGAAGAGCTGTAAATTCATTAGACATAGCACTTCTCCAGCGAGGGTCAGACATAGCTTGAGAAACAGTGCGAGGTTTAATGTCAGAAAGTACAGAAGTGGCAAGACCATACCTAGGACTAGGTTTGAAGATGTTGTTGCGTGCCCGAGTGATCATGGGATGTGACGGTGCCGATGAGGGAGGCCGATCAGTGGACGGTTGCTCACTCGGCTCAATGGATGGAAGAGTATGTGTTTTGGTTTGGAGAAAGGGAACTCATTTTCAACGAACTCAACATGGCGAGAAGTGTATAGGCGGGAGGTGGACAAGTCAAGACAAAGGTAGGCGCTTTGAGTGGTAGAGTAGCCTAGGAAGACGCATGGGGTAGAGCGAGGCTCAAGCTTGTGGGATGTGTATGGGCGCAGCCACGGGAAGCACTTACACCCAAACACACGAAGTTTGGAAAGGTTGGAAAAAGTGTGGAAGAGAAGTTCAAAGGACGACTTTAGAGAAAGGCCAACTTTAGGGAGGCGATTTATGAGGTAAGTTGCATTAGATAGGGCGAAGGGCCAATAGGATAGAGGTATTGAGGCTTGATGTAGTAGAGCAAGGCCAGTGTCGACAATGTGACGATGACGACGTTCAGAGGCACCATTGTGTTCCGGGGTATGAGGTGGGGTAGTAAGGTGATTAATGCCATGGGTTGTGAGAAATGGGCGAAGGGTTATGTATTCACCACCATTGTTAGAGTAGAGTGTAATAATTTTAGTGGCAAGAGTATTTTCTATAATGGCTTTAAAAGCAATAAATGTGGAATAGACATCGGATTTTTGTTTGATAGGAAATAACCATATATACTTAGTGAAATGATCAACAAAAAGCACATAATATTTATAACCATCATTAGATAACACAGGCGAAGTCCAAACATCAGAAAAAATTAATTGGAGCGGAGCAATAGACGTAAGAGTAGAATCAGAGAAAGGTAATTTGTGACTCTAAATACATTTGCAAGAATCACAAGAAAAACTTAAATTATTGTCTAGCACAAGTTTATTGGAAGAGACAACAGAGTTCAAAATTTTAGATGAAGGGTGACATAGCCGAGCATGCCAAATTGGAAGGGGCAGTTTGGAAGCCGTGAGGGCCAGGGGAGATCCACACACACCACCAGGCCACAAGTAAAGTCCATTAACGCGAGGACCGCGAAGGCGAACGACCCCCGATTGACGACCCTCACCTGAAAATCACAATTTGAAAATTGAATCACAACATCATTCATGGCACAGATATGTGAAACAGATACAAGATTACGAGAGATGCAGGGCACGTGTAACACATTAGTAAATAACAGTGTAGGGCAAGCAGAAAATGACAAAGATCCAATGTTTGAAATAGACAGACCATAACCATTTCCAATTATAACACTATCGGTGCCATCATAGGGGGAGTGGAGTTACAGATTGGCAAGGTCCGATGTGATGTGATGAGAAGCGCCCGAGTCGAGGACCCATTCAGAATCAGAGGGAGCCAAAGCGGTCGTGTGCACGGAAGGAGATGCATAGGCATGGCGAGGGGCAGCAGATGGCTAGGCAGAGTTGGATATGACATGGTAGTCTGTGCATTTACGGGCTGAGTGGCCCGGAACTCCACATAATTGGCATTTGCCCATGTATGGGCGAGAGGAGTAGTTGGGAGCAGGCTGATGAGGGCAACCGTGCGGCTGGGACGATCTGGGGGGCTGCTGCGTGGGCTGGCGGTACTTAGGCCGCGGATGGGAGAAGCGGCCACTGGGAGGTGTCGATAGTAGGGCGGTGGCCGGGAGACTCGCCGGAGCAGCAGGTAGGCGATCGACCATTTGTGCCTCAAAGCTTAGAAGCTTGTCATGAAGCTCGTCAAAGTCAATCATGGTGTCACAAGCCTGAATCGCGTGAGATAATTCCTTATAGGAGTCGTCAAGACCGGTTAATACCGTAAGGGCCAGATCTTCAGCGTCAATAGTAACACCAAGCAGAGAGAGTTCATCAACGAGACCCCGAATCTCAAGCATATAATCTGAAATGGAGCGATTACCTTTCGTCGGATTGCGAAGCTTGGTTTTGAGAGCAAGAATGCGACCACGGGAAGGATTACCGTAGGTCTTGACAAGGATTGCCCAGGCCTTGGCGGAAGTGGTGGCGCCGACAATGAGGGAAATGAGAGAGTGGGAGATGGCGCTGAGGAGGGCACTGAAGATCAACTGATCTTGGCGAATCCAGGCCGTGTGAAGAGGATTCGGTTGAGTGGTGCTGCCTTCTATGGTGGTCTCCGCCGTACAGGAAATCGGTGTCGTCCAAAAAATCGAGAAGACCGTAGCCTGTAAGGAGACTGCGAAATTGAAGGCTCCAAGGTGTGAAGTTGGTTGAAGTGAGTTTGTGGGGGAATTGGGAGGAGACATTGAAGGCTATTAGCGGAGAGGAGGTGGAGGTTCCGGCGATGACAACCGCAGGTGGGGTGGGTGTGCCGGTCATGATTCTGCTGATCCACAAATCACGGAAGAAGATTGTGGTGGGAGGGGAAAGTTTGACCGCTTAAAAAAGGAAGGAGGATCAAATTTGGGACGTGAGTCAAAAATTGGCTCTGGTTACCATAAAGAGGATAATTGAAGAGATGATTTTATTGATTCTATAATAAAGAGTTACAGATGGGCTTATGTGTGTACAAAGAGACTAATGGACCTAAATACATCTATACAATTATATACTTAACATTATAAACTTCAAGATTTCTTGTTAAGACATTTCAACTAATTTCAGGGTCATATAGCAGAATCTTGTACTATCATTTGTAAAAGTAATGAAATATTTTGTCCCTCCTCTAATTTGTACAAATTTTAAATCACATACATCTGTGTGAATTAATTCTAAGTAAACTTTGATATCCGCTGCCAACACTAAACATCCTTGTATGATTTATTTTATAATATTGTAGAATTCATTAACCATTCTATGTCACAAGTCAAGATGGAACAGCAACAATAATGGTATTGAGTATTGAGCTTGAAAATTGAAGTGTGGACGGGGAGGTGTAATCTGGCCACGGTGATCGCTGCTCTAGCAGCGTCAACAATGGCGGAGTGGAGAATGGTTTGGAATCCATAAGTCCGATTCAGAGCACAGCAACACACGCTGTGTCGCGGCATTGCCCACAATAATAATGTCTTTAGGTTAAAGTTGACATAACTTTCTTTGCAGACACTATGGAGATGGGCATTGGAATTATAGTGCATGACGATGTTGGGGATTTCGTTTTTTGTCGCAAAGCTAAAATTCAAGGTCCTTATCATATCGATGAGGGAGAGGCACTTAGCCTTCTGGAGGCACTTACTTAGATAAACGAGTTAGGGTTTGAAAGGTGGAGGTTGAAGTGGATGCCAAGTTCGTTTCGAATGCTATGAATTCTCTCACCAAGCGTTCTCTATTTTTGGGAATTTTATAGATGTGTGTAAATCTATAGTATCTACTATTCCTTTTTTCAATGTTGATTTTGTCCATCATGTTGCCAATTAAAAGGTGCATCGACTTGCTAGAGCTGCTAGGGATTTCTCGAACCCCCATGTTTGGTTTGATCTCCGTCTATGTTACAATGGTTCAAATAATAATGACTAAGGAGCAATCCAATAGTCTATACGGATGCACGTGTGTGCTCGTCCGGTTGAGCTTGGGCCTAGTCCTGGGCTCGTGACTCGTGGGTTTTAAATTTGGGCTTTCAAGCCCATCTATAATTTTGGAACTTGAATATTTGGGCTTGACTCATACAAATCAAGTTTTCAGAAATTTGAAGCCCAATTTGTAATTGGGTTGACCTAAATGAATTTAAGTTGAATTTGAACTATGATGAATTTGGACGTCCGGGATGTCTAAGTACATTGGTATTAAGAATTGTGATGAACTTGGACGTTTGAGTGTCTAGGTTTATAGACGTTTCAGTAATGAATTTGTAACCGCAATGAGTTACAAAACCATGAATGTCATAATTAAATCTTGTAACCGCAAGGGGTTACAAATAGCATAAATGTCATAATAAATGTGGAGACCCCTCACATGTTGGAACATGCCTATAAATAGGATGCACGTTTCATGTTGCAAAACACTCATGCACACTCACAAAACACTTGAGATTTTCTTGAAAAATCATAGCATCATACATTCTGCATCAAACATATAGAGTGTAGTCCAGTTTTCGTGTCGATTTAGTTCGTTGGAACTCTATACGTTGTGGTGTTGCTCGTATAGAGGCGAAAGTCGTTTTACCTTTGAAAACGTTACGTTAAATCGTGAGCACTAGTCGGGACGTATTCATTTTGCGGGAAAAGGGTTTCCTTGACTCGACTTTAACTTTATTCCTATTGTTCGTGAGATGAGGTCGTTGTTGCTGATTTCGAGAACCTGCTTGTTTTGAAAAGCTGCTAAAAGAGGGAAAATTGAAGACTTTGTGTAAATATTAATTTAATTGTATTTACAATTTTGTTATTTATTTTTGTCAATTTTGTAAAGCCATTGTTGGGTGCTCAAAAATTTCAACAATCGCAAAACGAATATTATACTCGTAGCAATGGTTAAGGACGGAGATAACGATAACAACATTATAATTAGCACAGTTCATCTGGGAGGATCCACCCGTGGTCGATGAAAACGACACGGATAATGCTAAACATGTTGTATACGACCAATGGGTCGTTGTAACTTTATGATTCGTAACTATGTCCTAGAAGGGCTTGTTGACGCACTATATAAGGTTACTGCTCGGTTTGTACTTTTAGAGAGTTGTGGAACTCTTTGAAAAGAAAGTACAAAACCTTAGATATCAGTATTAGCAAAGCTTATCTAGATCCTTCTAGATAAATCTCCGCTGATGTATATCGTAGCTTTAGGGAGTTTGTTAGACAACTTATCTCCTATCTTTAAGAGTTTGTTACAACAATACCTTGTAAATCAAATGTATATATACGTCCCCATGTAATCACATTCAATTCAATGAAACACAGATTATAAATTCTATATGGTATCAGATACGGTTCGATCTAAATTCTAAATTAAATTAGGTTTTCTTTCTCCTTGCCGTCATCATGTCATCGGACTCCACCACCACACCGACCACTACCACCACCGAGCGGGACTCGTCACCTCCCCTTGTTCCCATCTCTGCTCGTCACGATCTTCCGATCAAACTCTCTCATAAGAATTACCCCCCCTGGAGAGCGCACCTTCTTGCGCTTCTCAAAGGCCATAACTTGCTCGGTTTTGTTGATGGATCAAAACCTTGCCCTACTCGCAGAACGGATGGCTCGAATGCTGCCGCTATTGCTCTTTGGGTGCAACAAGATCAACTCCTTCTTGCTGCCATTTTTGGTTCTCTTGCCCCAGATGTATTGTCGATTGTGTCCTCCGCCGCTACATCTGCTGAAGCTTGGGAAATCCTCACACGGTTGTTCGCTGGACGTTCCAGGTTCCGTGTTAATCAACTCAAGAGTGAATTGTATCGTGTCACCATTGACGATCGCTCTATCACTGAGTTCCTTCACTATGTCAAATCAAAGGCCGATGAATTGGCTATTATCGATCAACCTGTATCCCAGGATGATCTTACCCTCTTCGTGATCAATGGTCTTGGTCCCGAGTATGGACGTATTGTTGGTCCGATTCGGACTCGCGAGTCTTCTCTTCGCTTTGAAGAGTTGCATGATTTATTGTTTGAGCATGAGTTAACGCTCAAACGGCAGGATGCTGCATCTAAACAATTAGTGGCTTCGGCGAATTCTGCTCAATCTCGCCCTGGCCCCTAGTTGCACAAAGGTCGCAACAATCAGAATTTTTGAGGTAATCGTGGTCCTCAATATTCTTCTGATCCACATTCACACCAGCCTTCCGCTCAAAATAGAGGTCAGTCACAACGTTCATTTCAGCACCGTGGCTCCAATTCCTCATTCAATTCTGCACCAGTTGTGTGTCAACTATGCGGATTCAAAGGTCATTCGGCTCTCACCTGCCGTAGGCCCCCTCTTCAGGCCAACCTTGCCTCTTCTCCGATGGGGTCTTCCACTGATAGTCATTGGCTCGTTGACTCAGGTGCTTCCCATAACATGACTTCAGATCTCTCAAATCTTTCCATCCATTCTGAATATGATGGCACTGATGAGGTTCATCTTGCGGATGGTACGAGTCTTCCCATTTCTCACACGGGTACTTCATATTTAAATTATCCTACTCGTACTTTTCACCTTTCTAATATTTTATGTGTTCCGAGTGCTCGGAAGAACCTCCTATCAGTCAGTAAATTTACTCGTGATAACAATGTTACTATGGATTTTTTTCCGTCCCATTTTCTTGTGAAGGATCGAGTCACGGGGGCGCCTCTTGTTAAAGGCGCATGTCACGAAGGAGTTTACCACCTTCATTCTGGCATTCCTCAAAGTTCTTGTGGTCCCAAGGTGGCAAATCTGGGTGTTCGGGCATCTCATCTGGACTGGCATGCGCGGTTGGGTCATCCGTCTGTAGATACCAACCGTTTTATTATTAGGCAATTTAAATTACCTGTTTTGAACAAATCCCAGATTTTGGGCAATGATTATGTTTCTTGTCGTTTGAGTAAATCAACTAAATTACCGTTTGCAATTAGTTCATTTTGTGCTGCACATCCTTTACATTACATTTATGCGGATGTTTGGGGCCCCTCCACTACTCCCTCGTTTGATGGTTCTAAATACTTCCTACTACTTGTTGATTTATATTCCCGATACTGTTAGCTTTTTCCAATGCGTGCAAAATCTCAAGTACACTCTATATTCATGAATTTTATGCCTCTAGCATAGAGGCAATTTGGCTATAAAATTAGAAATCTTTATTCTGATAATGGTGGTGAATTTCTGGCTCTTCGTCCATCTCCGATTCGATTAGGTATCAGTTGGTTAACTACCGCTCCACATACGCTACAACAAAATGGCATTTCTGAACGTCGAAATCGTCATATATTGGAAATTGGACGTGCCTTATTGCATCATGCTAACCTTCCAATGCAATTCTGGGATTTTGCTTTACAAACTGCTATTTATCTAATCAACCGAATGCCGACTGTGGTTCTCAATCATCACAGCCCCTTTGTCCGTTTGTTTGGAATGCAGTCGAATTATAAAAAATTAAGGGTTTTTGGTTGTCTTTGCTTCCCTTGGTTATGACCTTATTTTGCCGGGAAAGCTCACTCCGCCGTCCAAACCTTGCATCTTTGTTGGATACAGTCCCTCGCAGAGTGCCTATCGTTGTTTGGATATTGCTACTGGGCGCATCTATATTTCACGCCATGTTCAATTTATTGAGTCGAAATTTCCTAGCTTCTCGCCACCCCAGATGCCTTCATCTCCTCCCTTGCTAAGCACTATTACGCTGCCTATAGCCTCGCCTGATCCGCCCTCTCAGCCTCGCGCTGAGCAACCTCATGTTCTTTCGCCTTGTTCGGCACAACAAGTTGTACCAACTCCTGCTACTGCCCCCTTGGTTGAACAACCCCCTCTAGTTGCTGTTCCTCTACCTACTCGTTCTCACTCCATGAGAACTCGAAGCCTCAATAACATTAGCAAGCCTAAGCTTCTTTATGCTGCAACAAAACACCCTCTTCCACGTGATGTTGAGCCATCCACAGTACATCAAGCTCTCTCTATCCCTAAGTGGCGTGAAGCAATGGCCGAAGAATTTACCGCTCTTCAACGACACGGTACTTGGGATCTCGTTCCCCCTCCCTCTACTGGAAATATAATTGGCTGCAAATGGGTATTTCGGGTAAAATGCAAGCCCGATGGCTCGGTGGATAAATACAAAGCTAGGCTAGTTGCTAAGGGTTTTAATCAACGCCATGGAATTGATTTTAAAGAGACATTCAGTCCCGTTGTTAAACCCGCGACTATCCGAACTGTTCTTACATTGGCAGTTACTTCTAATTGGCCTCTTAGGCAACTTGACGTTAGCAATGCATTTTTACATGGTCACCTTGATTTGCCCGTGTATATGAAGCAGCCTCCCGGCTTCAAAGATTCCTCTCGCCCGAATCACGTTTGCTTGCTTCGTCGCTCTCTTTATGGGCTTCGTCAGGCCCCTCGAGCCTAGTACGAGGCTCTTTGCTCGGCCCTCCGCAGCTTCGGCCTCATTCGCTCCGAGGCTGATTCCTCTCTCTTCACATTTCACAAAGGGACAGACCGCTTATATGTTCTTGCTTATGTTGACGATTTAATTCTTACAGGCTCATCTCCTTCCTTGATTGCTGCCCTCACCAAACATCTCCAATCCATATTTGCAGTAAAGGACCTTGGTTATTTGTCATATTTTCTTGGTGTTGAAGTAGCTCAATGCAAGCAGGGCCACTTTCTATCTCAAAATAAATATCTCGTGGATCTTCTTCGGCGTCACAAAATGGACGGGGTTAGACCTGTTGGCACCCCAGCAGCTACAAAGCCTCCGTTGAATTCTGGGACAGTTGATGCCACCGAGTATCGAAGCGCTATTGGGGGGTTGCAATATTTGACGATCACTCGACCGGACATTTCATTCACTGTTAATCGCCTTGCTCAATATATGTCGTGCCCTACGTCTGCTGCATGGAATTCTGTCAAGCGATTATTTCGATATCTCAAAGGCACGTTGCATCATGGCATTCTTCTACGACGGACTGATCGTTTAGTTATTACAGCCTACTCCGATTCAGATTTTGCCGGAGACCTATCAGACTGCAAGTCTACCTCGGCCTATATTGTGTTCCTTGGCACCACTTCAATCTCGTGGCGTTCTCGCAAGCAAAGGGGTGTCGCTCGGTCCTCTACTGAGGCCGAGTATCGAGCTTTGGCCACTGCAGCTTCTGAAATATGTTGGCTTCAACATCCTCTCCGTGACTTGCATGTTTCGCTCAGTGCCCCACCCCGCCTTTTGTGTGATAACATGGGTGCCACTCGTCTTGCGTTGAATCCTGTCCAACATTCACGCATGAAACATATTGCCATCGACCTCCATTTCGTGCAGGATTTGGCTTCAAAGGGTGGTCTTTCGGTTGCATATGTTAACACCATTGATCAGCTTGCAGACCTACTCATAAAGCCACTCTCTCGTGCTCGCTTTCAGGACCTTCGATCCAAAATCTCTGTGGCTGACGGCACGTCGATTTTGCAGGGGCGTATTAGCAAAGCTTATCTAGATCCTTCTAGATAAATCTCCGCTGATGTATATCGTAGCTTTAGGGAGTTTGTTAGACAACTTATCTCCTATCTTTAAGAGTTTGTTACAACAATACCTTGTAAATCAAATGTATATATGCGTCCCCATGTAATCACATTCAATTCAATGAAACACAGATTATAAATTCTATAATCAGAACTAAGAAGTTCGTGGTATGAATCTCTAATACTTGATTGTGAAACTCCGGATTGGAAAAAATACAATCGGAGAATGGTCAAATGTTATAATAATAATAGCATATGAATAAATTACATTTACGGATATTTATGTAATTAAATGTTCCTCTTTATAGCATTTGAGATTTTTGTAAATCTAAAGCTATAAAAAGATTAATAAATTATAATTTATTAATATTCCAAATATCAATAAATCTAAAGGGTTGTATGATATGTGTGGAAGTTTGAAAATTGACAAAAATTGTCATTTAATTTTGAAAGGAACATACTAGACCTCTACACTTAAGTCACATAGACGTATGCGATTTGAAGTTTGTGCAATTAGAGGTGGGTTTGTAAATACCTCAAAATGTGGGGGTATTTAAAAATGTTTGATCTCAAGCAGATCTGCTACAAAAGGCTTAAAATCGAGATCAAACAAATGTGCTAGAAGGAATGAGTCCAAAAATCTACAAATAAAAACGTAAGTGGTAACCCAACCATGTTGACTGGAGATCCCAAGATCTTAGTTCAATGGAAAAACTAAGCTGTGAATGTTTGTTGAAAACACTTGGTATTCCCGACTATTCCTTGGAGAGCACAACACCAAGTGTCGAAACCCGTAAGATTGTGGTAAAGGTTAAGTCTTTGACTTTTAATGATTCCTAACGCCTCGAGGAGGTTGAGTATGACGGAATACTCTAAAGGAGATCATCTATATAAGTGAGAAGTGAAGGCCGCTTCGACTAACACTTATTAAATCAAAGGATGTCCATGGCAAAAACGGACAAAAACGTGAGAACGAAAAGACATTGAGACTTTATTGTGTCTACATTGTTATCTCGGTACACACCAAGGAGGAATTGTTCGAGGCATTGTGTCCACTAAGCCACCGGTGTACTCGAAAGTGTTTGACTACGGAAGGTTCAAAGCCACAAGCTACCTATCCGGATGCAATAGTGTCTCTTGAGAACTTGATTGCGAGTCTGCATAACTATAGGTGTAATTTCCACTCATGTGGGGGATTGTTGGAGAAATTGGTTAGAAATTGATTAGTTTTAAATAATTAATTGAATTTAAAATAAGAGTGGAAAACACTCGTCTTTGACCAATTTATTGAGGGCTATAAATGTAATTTCAAGGAAATTAAATGACATAAAATCGTTCTACTCTCGGAGTAGATGATCATAGTGTATTTAAATCTCAAAATCGAATTTATGTGAGTGAGAAATTAATTCACGAAGTTGAAACGTCAAATAATATACTTTATGGGATAAAGTGTTACAACATGATAATTGTCCCACATTGAAACTTTGAAAGTTTAATGGGGATAATTACACCTTATAAATAGGAGGATGTTACAATGGTTCAAATAATAATGACTAAGGAGCAATCGGTCTATACGGATGCACACGTGTGCTCGTCCGGTTGAGCTTGGGCCTAGTCCTGGGCTTGTGACTCGTGGGTTTTAAATTTGGGCTTTCGGGCCCATCTATAATTTTGGAACTTGAATATTTGGGTTTGGCTCATACAAATCAAGTTTTCAGAAAGTTGAAGCCCAATTCGTAATTGGGTTGACCTAAATGAATTTAAGTTGAATTTGAACTATGATAAATTTGGACGTCCGGGATGTCTAAGTACATTGGTATTAAGAATTGTGATGAACTTGGACGTTTGAGTGTCCAGGTTTATAGACGTTTCAGTAATGAATTTGTAATCGTAAGGAGTTACAAAACTATGAATGTCATAATTAAATCTTGTAACCGCAAGGGTTATAAATAGCATAAATGTCATAATAAATGTGGTGACCCCTCACATGTTGGAACATGCCTATTATAAATAGGGTACATGTTTCATGTTGTAAAACACTCATGCACACTCACAAAACACTTGAGATTTTCTAGAAAAATCATAGCATCATACATTCTGCATCAAGCATATAGTGTCTAGTCCAGTTTTCATGTCGATTCAGCATATAGAGTGTAGTCCAGTTTTCATGTCGATTCAGTTTGTTGGAACTCTATACGTTGTGGTGCTGCTCGTATAGAGACGAAAGTCGTTTTACCTTTGAAAACGTTACGTTAAACCGTGAGCACTAGTCGGGACGTATTCGTTTTGCAGAAAAAGGGTTTTCTTGACTCGACTTTAACTTTGTTCCTATTGTTCATGAGATGGGGTCGTTGCTGCTGATTTTGAGAACCTGCTTGTTTTGGAAAGTTGCTAAAAGAGGAAAAATCGAAGACTTTGTGTAAATATTAATTTAATTGTATTTACAATTTTATTATTTATTTTTGTCAATTTTGTAAAGCCATTGTTGGGTGCTCAAAAATTTCAACAATATTGTCGTGGGTATACCTAAATAAATGGAGGTTATTCGATTTAATTAACTTGTTTTAAAGAAACTTATACTCCCATTCGAGCATAAAATTCTCATCTTTTTATTTTGTACGTCTCAATACAAGCTTACCATGTCATTTTTTAAAACCTATGACTATCAAATAATTAATTTCACCTTTCAATTTATTAACATCAATTGATACTCAATTAATCATTAAAATATTAAATTAACAATTATATCACTTTTACTACATCACCTTCTCCACTATTTTGCTCCACTATTTTATATATTTAAATGTTATGTATATTAATTCTTTCATTAAATCTTCCCATGAAAGCTTTAAAATATTAAATTTACAATTAATATCACTTGTACTAAATCACTTTTCCAATATTTTATATATTTTTAATCACTTTTCCTATATTTTATATATTTTTAATCACTATCTCTTGTATTACTCACATTTTATATTAATTCTTCTTAATCTTTGTGAAATATTCCCATAGAAAGCTTCTCCGGTGACGGATGGACACAACAAAAAATGTTCCATCTCGTGAGGAATTTTGTGAGGAAAAAATCCTCACTAAACAAAATGTCGAGGAATTTAATGAGGGGACCCAACCCTCGATAAATTTTTATCGAGGAAGTGCAACATTTAGTGAGGGATTTAAGCCCTCGACAAATAGCTAGGGTTTAATCCCTTGATAATTTCTTTTTTTCTGTTTAATCCGTACCCTCGCAGAATCCCTTGTTGTTGAGCGAGGGTAAAATCCCTCACAAAATCCTTCGCTAAACTTTTAAAAATGCGAAATGGGTGATGGGGATCCACTAGTACAAAGTCATGCAAACAAAAGGTATTCTTTGATCATACATGATGCGCCTATTACAAGAGCAAGGGCTAAGAAGATAAATGAGACTTTGATGAGCTTAATTGTTGAAATGAAAGAAAACGTACAGCGGTACAAGACAAGTCTAAAGAAGGCCTACTTTTTTTTTTTGATCGGTAAAGGTCCTCTTCATTAACTCATTAAGTACAAGGGGTACTCAACCCGTACATGAAAAGGTGAATCAAGAAAGATACATGTATTACTCTTAAAATAGAAAAGGGAAAGCAATAAGCTGGAGGAGATAAATAGATAATCTCCCAGTTAACTTTTAAAATCTTAGAGTTTGGCTATTCTGTGGCCTCCTTGTCTTCAAAATCCACCCAGCAGACTCAGAGCATAAACAATAGATTCAGACTCCCAGGCACTTCCGCGGATCCGTATGCCAATCTAAGATTGTAACTCTCTCCATTCCGTCGACTCTTGCCGTGAACCAAGCTCTTAAATTGCATCTGAGGCTATCAAAAGTTTTGTGCATATTCGGGACTGACCCTTTATGAATTATCTCATTCCTCAAATTCCAAATAGTCCACACCAGTCCTACCCAGATCGTTGTTGCAATTCGTCTCACATTTCCACCACCCAAGATTCCCGAGAAATGTAGCAGATTCGTACCTGGGTCTATATGGGTAGCCATTGAGATTTTGAGCCAAGCCTTCATCTTGTCCCAGAGGATTTTTGTACTCTCGCATCCGAAAAAAAGATGGCCGCTGTCCTCCTCCGCTGCTTTGCAGAAAACGCACTTGGTTTGGTCAGTGCTGATTTGGATTCTTCGTTTTTTTAGGTTGTCGATTGTAGCTAGTCTATTTTTGAGCAGTTTCCATGCTGTTATTGATGCTTTCCTCGGCGCGCAGTTTTTCCACACTCTCTTGTATGGTTTTTTGTCCAGCAGTGGTATCACCTGTCCCTCTTCCTTCGAAATCATCCTCATATATGCTTCTTTGGTCGTGTATATACCGTTTGGTGCTCCCCTCCATCTCCAGGTGTCTTGACTCGATAGTTGCAGCTTGTACCTGTTCACCAAAATTGTTAGTTCATCAATCTTAGCAGCCTCCCTATCGTTGACACTACGTCTCCACTTCCAATCCCAAACCCACCCCTCTTCCAACCATCTCCCCATGTCACTAACTGTATTATCCTTCTGGGTACTAAGGTTAAATAATCTAGGGAATTTATCCTTCAAAGCCCCCTCCCCTGCCCATTCATGTGACCAGAAAAGTGTTTTGCTACCATCTCCTAAGACTCGAATAAAATCTTTGTTCATACCCATTCCTTCTTCACCCTCGAATATCTCACACAAGTCTTTCCACCACCCCGACCCTCTCACTAGATTGCCCCTACCTCCGCCTACCCTTGACCTGCCGCCTAGTTCCCCATATTTTGATTTGAGAATTCTTACCCACAACCTATCCTCTTCTATCAAAAACCTCCATATCCACTTCCCTAGTAGCGCCTAATTAAAATTCTCGATCTCCCTAATGCCTAGACCACCCTCCTCCGTATTTCTACATATATCTCCCCACCTAACCCAAGCTATTTTTTTGTTATTTTCGTTTCCACCCCAGAAGAAAGCTCTCTGAATTTTTGTGATCTCTCGGCTTATTTTTTTTGGCATCTTATAGAAAGATAAACTATAGATCGGCATTGCGGACAGCACTGATTGGATCAACGTTACTCGTCCCCCAGCAGACAACAATTTGCCTCCCCATTTAGAGACCCTTTTCTTAATTTTTTCCACCACTTCTACCCACATTTGGATCCTCTTGTGGCTTGTTCCCACTTTCATGCCTAGGTAGGATAATGGTAATTCTGCCACCTTGCAGCCAAGAGTTCTTGCCCACTCTTGGATTCTGGCCTGTTGTATGTTGACGCCTGAGATTGAGCATTTGTTAAAGTTTACTTTCAACCCCGATATTGCCTCAAAGTTCCTTAGGATGGCCTTCACCACCTTGATATTTTCGTTTTCTCCCGATCCTAGGAACACCGTGTCATCGGCGTACTGTAGATGAGACACCCTTATCTTATCTTTCCCGATTACAGCCGGTTTTAATGCTCCAATCTCCACTGCTTGTTATGTGATCAGATTGAGCCCCTCAGCCACCACAAGGTAGAGGAAAGGCGAAAGCGGATCGCCTTGTCTAAGGCCTCTCTTCAGTTTGAATTCTCCGGAAGGACTCCCGTTGACTAGGACTGAGGCTGTAGCCGTCGACACACATTCTTTTATCCATTTTCTCCATTTCTGACAGAAGTTCAGACCTTGAAGCATTACATCGAGAAAATCCCAGCTTACCGAGTCGTAAGCTTTTGCAAAGTCCACCTTGAAGAAGAACCTCGGGGTTTTTTTCCTCTTAGCCTCCTCCATTGCCTCGTTTAACACCAAAATACCATCCATTATGTTCCTCCCACCAATGAAAGCTGATTGTTTGTCTGATATTACCATGTCCAGAACTTTACCCAACCTTTTTGCTAGCAATTTTGCAATGATCTTGTATAGGCTGCCTATCAAAGAGATAGGACGGAAATCGGTCAGATTTTGGGCACCGTCTACTTTTGGTATAAGAACTATGAAGGACGGATTCAGTCCTTTTACAATTTTTCCATGTTGATGGAACTCTTCCACTAACCGGGTGATTTCTGTCTCCAATATATCCCAGAACTGCTTGAAGAAACCTAGGGAGAATCCGTCTGGGCCTGGACTTTTGTTACTTTCGCAGTCCCACACTGCTTCTTTGATCTCTTCTTTGGTGAATGGTGCTACAAGGACGGCATTATCGCAGTCATCTAGTTTCTTCTTAAAGATAGAATTCAGTAGTTGTATCCTTGGCCTTGGGGCCTCGTTGAATTGATTGCTGAAAAACTTGAAAACTTCACCCTTCACCTCCTCTACATTTTCCAGCCATTTACCTTCTGCCATTAATCCACCAATTTCATTTCTTTTATTTCTCTTATTGATGAAATTGTGGAAGTATTTCGAGTTCGCGTCTCCTTCTTTAATCCACCTCTGTTTGGCTTTTTGGAACAAAAAACTATCTCTGCATTGTAGGTCTTTTGCAAGTTCCCCCTGTAGTTGGAATCTCTCAAATGCCTCCTCTTCTTCCAGCCCGAAGGTGTCATCTATGGCATCCAGTTCCTCGATCTTGTCTTTTTTCAACTTGATCTTGGCCTCGACTGAACCAAACACTGTTGTGTTCCATACTCGCAGGTCTTGTTTCAGTAGTTTTAGCTTTTCTTTCAAAACGAACCCACTCCATCCGCTAACCTGGTAAGTTCCCCACTTGTTTGATACAAAATCTTTGAATCCCAGGCTTGACTACTTTTAAAGGGATGTCATGAAACTAATTTGGACTAAAAGATATATTTATAAGTGCATGGGCTTTAAAAAATGTGGCACACATGAAGCCCATCAGATTTATTATTTTATTTTTACTATTAGTTGTTTAGACACTTAACATATTTTAGGAAATTTCAAGAGTTACTTTTTTTTTAGCGTTGAATTGAGTCCATTATTAGTAGAGTTTTAAATTAGGTATAATTCAAATTTGTGTTTGATACTTTAATTAGTTGAGTTATTCCAACCTTCTCATAAATATCTGTATTTTACTATTTTTTAAAGACTTGAAGTCAAATTTTGAATCAATGAAAGCTGGCCTGTACACAATTACTTGTTACACTTTTTGTAAATACTTTATAAATTAATCAAGATTCAATTACCGCCATATATATATATGCTTCGACTTTTGAATATAGTCTGACAGGTTGTTTGAATAATATTACTTCATGAATTGTTGTCTTAAGTGCTACCACACAAAATTCTTATGAGGCCAAACCCAAATTAAACACTCTCTCTTTAAAACTACGTACGCCAATAGGTTCTCACGGTAGAATAATAATCATATTTTCAATAAAAATAATTAAAAATTATGACCTTTCACTACAGTATAAAAATGTATGATTTTTTTATATAAAAATATATCTATCATTTTTTTTTTTTTTTTAAGGTAGTAGAATTACAGATAGGGGTTAAATTACATATCACCTGCCTTCACCTATCCAAACAGCAAATTCTACCAATAGATCACAAATTCTAGACTCAATCGTGAGTGAGTGGAAGGATCAACAAACAACCAGCAAACCTCGAAACTCCGCGATCTAAGAAAATAGCAACGGTCGTGCTACAAACCTCCCAAACCACATAAGAACGGACCCAAGACCTACCAGCTCCAACAGACACAACAAAGTGCCACCATGGGAAAACCCGAAAACGGGAAGAAAACCCATCATAACAGGGAAGAAGACAAACCAGCGGGGAAAGGGAAAATATCGACAGCGGTACAGGGAAAATACCGAGAGCATAAAATAACGGCATCGAAAGAAAAAACGATCCTAGAAACACCAGATCTAAACTAAAAATCAGACTAAATGAACATGAAAGGAAAAAACGAAATAAAATGGGATCAGACGGATGACTCACCCGATCGGTCACCGTGGCTCCGACGGGGAGATTCACCCATTGATCCTAACTAAATTCCTAAAAAAACCCCTTCGCCAAATAGAAAATCGGTGCAGCGGCGCTACAGGCGACGCGGCAGGCGGCGACTCTGCAGACGGTGTGTTGAACGGTGGTTTTACAAGCGACGCGGCAGCTCGCGGCGGTGTTTCAAGCGGCGCGGCGGCAGGCGCCGGAATTTCAAGCGGCGCGGCGGCGCAACTTACCTTCTGTACAGAAAATAGACGATTTTGTGTGATTTTGTGTGATTTCAAGCGACTCCGGCGGTGATTTTAATTGGGGAAGAAAGAAAAATATATCTATCATTTTACTTAAAAATAAGTATCACATTAGCAACAAGAAACACTCTCTTGTGGCATATCTCACAAATTTAATTCATCAAATGTTAAAAGAAGAAATAAAGTAAGAAGGGTTTTTCTATGCATGGTCAGGAAGGATGTTCGTCCTTCCTGACAACAGGAAACGAATTAAAAATCGACATGTCATCTATTTTCGTCATAGTGCGATCTAGTTTTGCCCTGTAATAAAATAATTAATTTCTAAATAAAATATATATAATTACAAAAATATCCTTATACTCAAATTTTACATATTTTTATAAATTATTTTAGTACCCCACCCACCCCCAAAGTCATCTTCTTCAATCTGTATCTTCTACAGAAATCAATTAATTGTGAAGTCACATAAATATTGCTAACATAGTGTGTAACCAAATTTTGCAATGCTTAAATCTATTCCCCAGGCTACACGAGACTTCAATCAATATTCAATAATTTTGAATCGCTAAAATAATAAAACCACATAAACTTCAAGAGAAAATTGAAAATGAAGGGTTGGAAGTAGAAAATTAAGTTAGGGGTATTGTTCGACGACGAAGGCGCGCAAAGCTTTGCAACAAAATTTTAGGGTTTACAATCGCGATCTCGAAATTGCGATTCACTCTTTCCGGGTTTAGATTTAAGTTTTGAAATTTGTGTTTTCAAATAGTTTGTTGATGTTGTTTAGCCAATTTAATGATTTCTTTTCAGATTAGGAATGGTGGTAGTTTTTCGGTAGAGAATTAGAGATTTGTAAAGTTTAGTAGCGATTATAATTTGAAGAGTTTGAATTGGAGATCAATTGTTTCTCTCGATTGTGCGGAACTGAGGATGAGGAAGATTGGGGTGGCAACAAAGGGGTGAGGATCGTGAGTTGGTTGTGTGGCGGCGAAGATAGGGTGATGTGGGGGTAAGGTCGGCGGTGGGGGTGGGAGTAGAGTAGTAGACAATGATTGATGATGATGAGATGGAGATTAATTTCCATTTCCCACAGACGGCGCCTGTTGATGTGCCAAAATTTGCACGAGAGGATTGAGTGTCCTCCGAATTAGATATCCTGCTCTTCGAACACGTACAATCACTCCAAATAAGCTGCCTTCACTCGAAATCTTCAAGAACCTACAAAGAACACGCCAGAGGGGAGTCCGGCGTGGACACTCTGATGCCTAAGTCAGTATAGGGCTTATCAATATCTCACAAGGATCTCGAGATCCTTGATTTATCAAACAAGTTCTCAAAGAATATCCGAAAGGCGTTTTGTTTCAATATATCAAGTTTTGTAAAGTAAGAATGTCTAACCTGAAAACATCTTTGGATTTACCTATTTATAGAGATTCCTTCCCGAGAGGAAGTCAAGGCTTCCTTCTGTTTCGGAGCCACCTCTTGGACCCAGCCTGGGTAGGTTGACAAGGTCTTCCATTCCTCCACTTCCGGAAAGACCGGGGCCACTCTCCCTAGTGGACTCTTTCCACTACAATGAAGGAGAGAAGAATCTTTCTTTGGTCAATCTTAGTCCGATTCTTGCGGAGTTCTCCTATATTCTCGGTCTACCAATTCATATCAAGACTAAGTCTTCCTGATGTTTCTCTCCGGGTGGAGCTTCCTCCAGAGGGACTTCCAGGAGAGATTCTTTATCCAGAGAGTATTCCATAATCCAATACTTCCACTTTTATCCTATCCTCCATACACGTGTCAACTTCTTATCGGATGACATTTTTAGGCCGCATCATCTACTCCCCCCTACTCTCGTAAAAGGGGTATATCTTTTGTGAGAGTAGAAAATTCCAGTGAGCCTAGTATAGAGGCGTTTCTGGAGAGACGTGTATTATTCTTGCTTCGGAGAGGAATTTCAAAAGTGCTCCCCTTCGGAGATTTTTCTGCCTTGGCCACCTATAATTTGGCAATGGCCTGACTCTTGGCTTCATAACCTTCAAAGAGTTTTCTCAAGAACTTTAGGGAATCTCTCCCCCTTTCAAGGAATCACCTCTGGTTTCAGGTGGCTCGAGGAGGTTTTCCTTGACTTTTAGCGAAATTTTTGTTTTCTAAGTACCCATCTTGGGTCTTAGTTATGGGGAGATGCTCCCCAGTTCTCCTTGGCCTCTGAGCCTCTACTTGTCTCTCACTTTCATTTAAAAGATTTTGATTCATAAAACCTTTCTTTTCATTGATTAATCCTTTTGGGTTTCCATCAGGGTGAGGACTCTCTGGAGCTCCTCGGCCCCTAGGCCTCTGAGTGTTTCTCACTCTCATTCTTAAAAGATTTTGATTCATAAAATCTTCTCATTTCATTGACTAACCCTTTTGGGTTCCAAGCATGGTGAGGGCTCTCTGGAGCTCCTCGGCCTCTAGGCCTCTAAGTGTTTCTCACTCTTATTCTTAAAAGATTTTGATTCATAAAATCTTCTCATTTCAGTAACCCACTTGGGTCTCAAGTAAGATGAGGGCTCTCTGGAGCACCTCGGCCTCTAGGCCTCTGAGTGTTTCTCACTCTTATTCTTAAAAGATTTTGCTTCATAAAATCTTCTCATTTCAGTAACCCACTTGGGTCTCAAGTAAGATGAGGGCTCTCTGGAGCACCTCGGCCTCTAGGCCTTTGAGTGTTTCTCACTCTTATTCTTAAAAGATTTTGCTTCATAAAATCTTCTCATTTCAGTAACCCACTTGGGTCTCAAGTAAGATGAGGGCTCTCTGGAGCACCTCAGCCTCTAGGCCTCTGAGTGTTTCTCACTCTTATTCTTAAAAGATTTTGATTCATAAAATCTTCTCATTTTAGTAACCCACTTGGGTCTCAAGTAAGATGAGGGCTCTCTGGAGCACCTCGGCCTCTAGGCCTCTGAGTGTTTCTCACTCTTATTCTTAAAAGATTTTGCTTCATAAAATCTTCTCATTTCAGTAACCCACTTGGGTCTCAAGTAAGATGAGGGCTCTCTGGAGCACCTCAGCCTCTAGGCCTTTGAGTGTTTCTCACTCTTATTCTTAAAAGATTTTGCTT
This sequence comes from Galeopsis tetrahit, assembly GCA_963675135.1. Taxonomy (NCBI): domain Eukaryota; kingdom Viridiplantae; phylum Streptophyta; class Magnoliopsida; order Lamiales; family Lamiaceae; genus Galeopsis; species Galeopsis tetrahit. The sequence continues at coordinate 63,361,569 of OY776120.1, read as the reverse complement.
CATAAAATCTTCTCATTTCAGTAACCCACTTGGGTCTCAAGTAAGATGAGGGCTCTCTGGAGCACCTCAGCCTCTAGGCCTCTGAGTGTTTCTCACTCTTATTCTTAAAAGATTTTGATTTATAAAATCTTCTCATTTTAGTAACCCACTTGGGTCTCAAGTAAGATGAGGGCTCTCTGGAGCACCTCGGCCTCTAGGCCTCTGAGTGTTTCTCACTCTTATTCTTAAAAGATTTTGCTTCATAAAATCTTCTTATTTCAGTAACCCACTTGGGTCTCAAGTAAGATGAGGGCTCTCTGGAGCACCTCGGCCTCTAGGCCTCTGAGTGTTTCTCACTCTTATTCTTAAAAGATTTTGCTTCATAAAATCTTCTCCTTTCAGTAACCCACTTGGGTCTCAAGTAAGATGAGGGCTCTCTGGAGCACCTCGGCCTCTAGGCCTCTGAGTGTTTCTCACTCTTATTCTTAAAGGATTTTGCTTCATAAAATCTTCTCATTTCTCTAACCCACTTGGGTCTCAAGTAAGATGAGGGCTCTCTGGAGCTCCTCGGCCTCTAGGCCTCTGAGTGTCTCTCACTCTCAATTCAAGGTGTTGATCATATCAAGACCCTTCAAGTTCAAGTAATCCGCTTGGATTTAGAGTAGGGGGAGGAACTTTCTAGCTTCCCTCGGCCTCGTGGCCTTTAAGTATTTTTCACTTTTGTATTCTCATATCTCATATATGCTCAGTTATCTAAAGATCCTTCATCATTTCATCACTCCTAATTTTCAAACTTAGTCGTCCGGCTACTCAAGGTGGTTAGCCGTCATGCGTTTTAGAATGCTCAAAGTATGCTTATGAATCATATCTTAAATTGTTAGGAAATATGTGCTCATACAAATTTCCAAGAATCTCCAAATGTTTTCATCACATCTTATAAAATCTTCTAATATTCATCAAAGATAAACATACATTTTAACATAATTTAGAAAAAATTAGACTCATCACTAATCAAAAACACGTTCTTAACCATGCCTAAATTCTCAATCATTCTCTCGATTCAATCACGAAATTCTCCTAAGTAATCCCCTTAACATTTCTCAAATCAATCATTTCTGAAGCCTTAGCAAATGCTCATATGCTTCGAGGTTTTATGTTCTAAACAACTACGTCTAGGTAACACATATCATATCACAAAGTAAAATTTAAAGTAAAAAGGTAAAATATACACTTTTCACTTACGTGGCTTCATATCAGCATCTCGGAGGTAGTAGGCCTAGACCCTTCATCACCCCCTTTAAGCATCGAAGTGTAAAGCATTTGCAAGGTCCGTCATCATGCTCGTCTCCGAATATCGCATCTCAACACCCTAGATGATCTTACTCACCTAATAGATCGACTCTTGGGTATATCCTTCTTTACAGTAGCCTTGTAGCCCTCATGAGTACCTGCTCCTCCTTCATGGGTTTCTTTTATCACGTAATCTCCTTTGGGAGACATCTTAGATAGGGATGGGTCAACGATCGTTTGTATAATTGGCCACCCAAGATGTAGTATCTTAACCGCAAAGCTCGAGCTTCTCTAGAAGCTGCAGGGGCTGGTCCTTTATTCAGCTCTTCTCAACTTTTGAATATCAAATTTCAGCACCCTGGGGAGAGTTTGGTCATCTTCAGCAGCTGGGCTCGGTGGAGCTTCAACTCCTCAAATGTTTTCTGATATTTTTCATCCCACTCGAATCTGGATCATTTGCTTAAGATCCTCTTTGAAGTTCTTCTCGTGTTTGGTTCTCAAGCCCCGAACACTCATGTTTATTCCATAATCATCTAGATCATGCCCCGTTTCGGGACCTGGGAAGGCTGGTTCTCAGTTTCTGCTCGAGGCTCTCTCCTCTCATCCTCGGGTTTCTCGAGTGTTTTAGCAATTAATTCCTTAATAAATATTTGGTGATCCACTTGGATCTCGAGTAGGGTGAGGTAATTCTATTTTCCCTCAACTCGTGATTCTAGTAGGAAACTCAATCCACCACATTTGAGCTCATTCGGGTGTTCTCTCCCGGTTTAGATAAACCCACTCTTTGACATTCAATCAGTTTACCCAGAAGCCTTTCAGGACCTGGACAAGCTTAATCTGAAATCTGAAGTCACATCTAGAATATCGAGGCATGTCAATCATACAAAATTCAGAGATAAGTATGTTAGCCCCACATTCTGAAGTCACGAATCATTATTAATCCTTAGTCATGGATTCTAGAGCATATAGTAACCACATAAACTCAACATGCTACTCATGCTCTCTAGTATCTCAAGTCAATCTTCAAATTTTAACATCACATCTAGAGCGTCTAGACATAATAATCATGTAAAAGTAGGAGGGTCGTACTTGATTTAGGGAAAACAAAGTATGATACGCATATTAATCTCATAATGACATACTTATAACAATATCGAATCAACGAATATCATAGCTTATTCATGTTACACTCATCATGACATACTCATTATAAAATCAAGTTAGCATAAAAGATATAACCTTTTTTAGCTTTATCAAATTTTGTACTAACCGGTGGTATCGATATACTCGTTATTTGGGGGTCAGCACCATAGCAGAGTAAGTATCATAATCCAGCTACTCGTTTGGTTCTCCATAGTTCTCTGCTCTTTCGGGCTCCTCCAGGACCTCTAGGTTCTCCAGGTTTACTTGTATATCAATCCCGAATTGATCCTGTAAAGATACACCAAAAAAGGGGCCTCCAACACAAGCTCTCAAGTGCTCAGATAAGCTTCATAAGCCTCAATTATATAATCTAAATATGAAATAAGGGAATTTCAGATCTGGATGATCTCCAGCAACCTCCAAGACCTCTGTAGGTTCCAATCTCAGTTGGGTATATTTCTAAAACCTCCCTCGAGGCCCAGATCGGTATCCTCCTGCAGCATTGCGGTTTCCTGTTCCTCCAGAGTTTCGGGGAGCTTCTGGGCTGGACATCCCTGCTGTAGATTCTCTCTTCCTCTCTCCACTAGCTGGTTTCACCTCCAGCCTCTTGGATTGCCTCACCTCTTCGAAGGTGAGATATTTTTCGGCTCTAAAGATTCTCAAATTCTCTACCCGCTTCAGGTAATCCATCATCCTCTCACCCATTCTAGTTTTCGGACTTATCATTTTGTTTGTTTAGGGTTATTGGCCTTAATCTCAGGGACCTAAATAGGCTCAATCTTCACTTTCCATTTCCGAGCTTATCCCAAAATCCTCTAGGACTTGGATAGACCGAATATATAATCTGAAATCTTCTGAACCTACCTAGAGATCCTCCAGAACTTGGGTAGACTTAATCTATAATCTGAAATCTTCTGAACCTACCCAGAGATCCTCCAGAACCTGGATAGGCTCGGTCTGTAATATGAAATTATATCTAAAATATGGAAACATGTTAATTGTGTGCAAAATCATAATCATCATCAACGTCTAATCATTAATCATCATCAACGTCTAATCATCATCAACGTCTAATCGTCATCAACGTCTAATCGTTAATTCTACCACATAAAGTAATCACAAGACTCAACATGTGAATTGCTTACCCATGCTTCTACGGTTTCAAGTAATTCTCAATTCTAAGATTATTTCTAGAGTATCAATCATGTTAGCTTAGGAGAATCATGCTTAATTCAATGGAAAAGTTTGTGTCATATATGTCAATATCATTAAAATATGCTCATAGCAATATCAAATTATTATAAAAGATCTAATACTTTAGGCTCTATCAAACACATGTACTAACCTGTAGTACCGATGCATTTATCATATCTCTGCCTCGTACTCTCGCGTTTAGATTTTGGACCTCGAGGCCCTAAATACTCTTCCTCATACCTCCAAGTTTTTATTTTGGACCTCGGGGTCCTGAATACTCTGCTGCTCGTGGAGGGGCACACATGTTGTCATCCCCTGCAGTGGCTGGAGGTATCTCCTTGCCAGGTCCACTCTCGAGGGCTCGAACACTCTGTTTCCTCTCATGTTCCTTCCGCTTCTGCCCTCGAGGGCCCTCCAGTACTTCGGCAGGTTCGATTCTCAAGGGTGTGTACTTCTCAAACCTCCCACGAGGACCTGACCGGGAACCTCCAGATAGATTGTTGTCTCTTGTTGAGTTGGAAGGCCGAGGGATCTCTGGGCTGGAACGTCTGGAGGGGCCCTCTTTTCTTCTTTCTCGATCCTGTGGCCTAGTCTCCAGTCTCTTGGCTTTTCGAACCTCCTCCAGGGTGCGGTACTTCTCTGCTCTATGTAGCAGCTCATCAAAGTTCTTAACTAGCTTCTTAGCTAAGGAGGAGAAGAAGTCTCCATCCCGTAATCTGTTAGTAAGAGCATTGATCTTCACCTCCGGAGAAGCTGTAGGGACCTCCAGAGCGGCCTGATTGAATCTCCGGAGAAAAGATCTTAAACTCTCGTTCTCCCCTGAATTCCTCCCAAGATCGGATTGTATTGGGTTCCAATTGAGTGAACCATTGCTGCGCTGCTTTTGCCAGGGTGGTCAGGAACACCCTGCACTTGATTCCTTCTCCGTAGCGGTGTAATAATACCACATTCTCAAACCTTACTAGGTGTTCATACGGGTCCGCCGTGCCGTCGTATTCAAAATTGAGGGGCTTGAAATTGAATGGCAGTTCATCCTGTAGTATGCTAGGAGAGAACTGACATCCGAAGACATACGCGGATCTACTTGCTCGATTGTTCATCTGTCTCCTCATATCCTTCATCTCCTTCTGCAGAGCCTGTAGCTGGTCGCTAACTGGCCCTCCGTAGGTATCATCAGTGCTTTCTTCTGCTTCAGGGAGTTCTATCCCTCGGGGTGCCAAATCTACATTCCTTCTTGTATTCCGAGGAGGAAAGCTTCTTTCCGCTCGGGAGGGCACCTTATCATCTCCTTCTACCCGCATCCCTACTTCCTTGGATAGCACTTGAGAGGCTCCTGGTGCCTCTTCCTGGGGTCTCGGGGTAGGTACCTCCAGATTCCCTGGTGTAGCTCTGGGGGCTCGATCTCCTTGAGCCGCGAAAGCTCTCTCTACAGCCTGCTTGATGAGGATGTTCAATTGATCGGGAGAGATCAGCAGTGGTCCTGATTCTGGAATGTCCTCTCGTTGGGGATTTGTGGTCCAGAACTCTGGGGCCTCAACGTTCCCTGTTGTCCCTTCTTCGATTGGGAGGGGATGATTTTCCTCTCCCAAGCCTGTATTAGGCGTCACTGGCGGATTTACTCCAGAAGGGGTATGCATTGGATCTTTTTCCCTACTTCCCTTTGACGTAGGGTCATTCGGCAAATGAGGATTTTCCCCTGCGAGGGGTCTCTTTCCCGAAGTAGATGTGTTATTTCCGCCACCCATTTGCTCGAACAGGTAGAAATTCGTGAGAAAATCTTTCAACTCTTTCCCACAGACGGCGCCAGTTGATGTGCCAAAATTTGCACGAGAGGATTGAGTGTCCTCCGAATTAGATATCCTGCTCTTCGAACACGTACAATCACTCCAAATAAGCTGCCTTCACTCGAAATTTTCAAGAACCTGCAAAGAACACGCCGGAGGGGAGTCCGGCGTGGACACTCCGATGCCTAAGTCAGTATAGGGCTTATCAATATCTCATAAGGATCTCGAGATCCTTGATTTATCAAACAAGTTCTCAAAGAATATCCGAAAGGCGTTTTGTTTCAGTATATCAAGTTTTGTAAAGTAAGAATGTCTAACCTGAAAACATCTTTGGATTTACCTATTTATAGAGATTCCCTCCCGAGAGGAAGTCAAGGCTTCCTTCTGTTTCGGAGCCACCTCTTGGACCCAGCCTGGGTAGGTTGACAAGGTCTTCCATTCCTTCACTTTCGGAAAGACCGGGGCCACTCTCCCTAGTGGACTCTTTCCACTACAATGAAGGAGAGAAGAATCTTTCTTTGGTCAATCTTAGTCCGATTCTTGCGGAGTTCTCCTATATTCTCGGTCTACCAATTCATATCAAGACTAAGTCTTCCTGATGTTTCTCTCCGGGCGGAGCTCCCTCCAGAGGGACTTCCAGGAGAGATTCTTTATCCAGAGAGTATTCCATAATCCAATACTTCCACTTTTATCCTATCCTCCAAACACGTGTCGACTTCTTATCGGATGACATTTTTAGGCCACATCAGATATTATCTTAATATCATATATTTGTAAACATTTTAGGTGCCACATGTCACAAAATGATTGGTCTATTTCAGTCTATTTTTTCTCAAATGACTCTATTTCAAAATCTATTTTTTCTTATTAATTTCACATTTATTAATTTTTTTATTAATCTTAATCATTAATCTTAACCGTACATTTTTTAATCTCATCTTTTGAATATTAAAATTTAAATGAAACAGAACTATACTTTTGAATATTCAAAATTTAAATGAAATCGAATTCCGCAACCTCATTCAATTAATTTCTATATAAGAGTCATTTCTATTGATTTTCATTTCATTGTCATCGATCGATTGTTTCTTCTTTTCTCATTTCATTTCTACAATATTTTTATTATTGTTTTTATTTTGCAGAATTCTTCAAAAAAAAAATTCCAGAAATTCTCATTTTCCTTATTTTTCACTTCTATATAAGAGTCGATTGATTCTTTAATTTTTTTTTTCCAGAAATTCTTATTTTCCTTATTTTTCACTTCTATATAAGAGTCTATTGATTTTCATTTATAGGTTATTTTTTCTTTTCTCATATCATTGTTCTATTTTTTTTTAATTTTTTTGTTTATGTTTTGCTACAATATTTTTATCATTATTTTTTATTTTGCAGAATTATTTTTTATTTTACAGAATTTTTCGATTTTTTTATTTCACAAATTCTATACTGTAACTTTTTTGTCGTTTTTGTTTTGCTACAATATTTTTATCATTGTTTTCATTTTGCAGAGTTCTTCAAAATATTTTTCCAGAAATTCTCATTTTCCTTATTTTTCACTTCTATATAAGAGTCTATTGATTCTTCAATTTTTTTTATTTTTTTAGAAATTCTCATTTTCCTTATTTTTCACTTCTATATAAGATTCTATTTATTTTCATTTATTTTTCACTTCTATATAAGAGTCTATTGATTTTCATTTATAGGTTGTTTTTTCTTTTCTCATATCATTGTTCTATTTTTTGTATTTATTCGTTTTTGTTTTACTACAATATTTTTATCATTATTTCTTATTTTGCAGAATTATTTTTTATTTTGCAGAATTTTTTACTTTTTTTATTTCATAAATTCTATACTGTAACTTTTTTTGCTATTTAAAACTTTTCGAATTTGAATTTTTATTCAATTATTTTTTGTTTTTATAGTTCTCTCTCCTCCCTTTCATTTTTTTTTTCTTTTCTTCAATTTGAATTTTTATTCAATTTTTTTTTTTAGTGGTCTCCCCTCACTCTCATTTTTTTTTTTTTGACAGTTATTTTTATTTACAATTTTTCTATAATAAAATTTCAAATCACAAGAGAATGAGTTACACACTTTGAGAGAGATGATTAATAATTTTATGAAAGAGAGGATTAATAATTTTATGAGAGAGAGGATTAATAATTTTATGATCACCTAATTGTTTTAGACTATGCAAGTTCAAAACAAATAGACTATGCTAAAGTTCAAAACAAAGATTCGTTAGATTACAAAATTAATTTTGTATAGTCAATAATATTTTATCACTCCATGATTTTGTATAGTCAATAATATTTTATCACTCCATGATTTTGTATAGTCAATAATATTTTATCACTCCATGTAATTCTTTTAATTTCTATTTCATTGTTTTATGTGAGGTTAATTTTATATATCTTGATCCAAATTTCTATTTACATTATTTTATAAGTACTTGCATTTTAAATCACACTTTGGGAGAGATTTTATGATCAACATTTATTTATCTTCTATATCGTGCTCCGATTTTTGTAGATTTATATTTTAAATTGATATATTTATTTTTTTGATGTTCAACATTCTTTATCTTCTATTTAAAATTTGAAGATTTTGTTGGAGGATGATGCTAAGGGGATGATTTTTTTAATTTTTTTTTTTGACAGAAATAGTTGAGTATGGTTAGTTAACATTATTTTTTATTTTTTTTTTGTAGGTATATTTTTTTATTTTCAACCTTCTTTCTTTTGATATTTTTCAACTGTCTTAAATTTGTTTTGTCTATAAAAAAATTTCTCTTTCACTTAAATAGTTAAATAGTAGAGTTAATTTTTAAATTTGTGGTTATATAAAGTTATCTCACTTTTCTGAAAAAAAAAATAAAAAAAATTAACATAGTTATTTGAATTTGTATTTTAATTTTATTTTTCATATATCATTCTTAAATGCATTTATTTTTCTTATATCATTGTTTAAATGTTTGATATTCTTATTTATAAGTTGTATTGTTTTAAAATCTTTTCTAACAAAAAAAAAATGTGATTGAAATTTTGAAACACGTGAGTTAGAGGAAATACAATTATTTACATTTATAAGTTTATATTAATCTATACTTTTCTTATTCATGTGCCAAAATTTACACGAGAGGATTGCGTGTCCTCTGGATTGGATGTCCCACTCTTTGAACACGTACAATCACTCCAAGTATGCTGCCTTCACTCGAAATCTTCAAGAATCTGCAAAGAACACGCCGGAGGGGGGTCCGGCGTGGACACTCCGATGCCTAAGTCAGTATAGGGCTTATAAGAATCTCCCAAGGATCTCGAGATCCTTGATGTATCAAATCAGTTCTCAAAAAATATCGAAAAGGTATTTTGCGTTTTGTATACCAAGTTTGTAATATAAGAATGTCTAACCTGAAAATCTCCTTGAATTTACCTATTTATAGAGATCCTTCCTCGAGAGGAAGTCAAGTCTTCCTCTTCTTTCGGAGCTGCCCATAAGACTCGGCCCTGCTGAGTGGACGAAGTCTTCCCTTCTCTCCACTTCCTGAAGACTCGGCAACACTCCTTCTTAGTAGACTTGGTTCCCTAAGATAAAGGAGGATAAGGTCTTCCTTTTATCAAGTCTGGACCGAAAATGGCGGAATCTCCCTACATTTAAGGCTCACGACCTTATGTCAAAACTGATTCTTCTGAAGCTTCTTTCCAGACGGAGCTCCCTCCAAAGGGATCTCCAGAGGGGATTCTTCATCGGAGAGTATTATATAATCTGATCCTTCCACTTTTATCTTATCCTCTATACACGTGTCGACTTCTTATTAGGTGACATTTTTAGGCCGCATCATCTACTCTCCCCTACTCTCGTAAAAGGGGGACATCTTTTGTGAGAGTAGAAAAATTTCCTAAAATCTAGTACAAGGGTCCTTCTAGAGAGACGTGTATCATTCCTGCTTCGGAGAGGAAGTTTCAAAACATGTCCTTCTCCGAAGGCTTTTCCCGCCTCCAACTAGGGAGACTTTTCGGTTTCCGCGCGTGGGCCCCACGCGATCGCTTTTCTCTCTCCTTTGTTATTCTCCCGAGGAAAATTCTCGATTCCACCCCATATCTTCTCCCATTTACTCCACACAACCGCCTCTTTTCTTTTCTTCCTTTTTCAAATTTCATTTCGTCCCAAAAGTCTCTTATCGTCTTCATCTTTCTCCTTCGGTGTTCTTTCTCCCGAGTTTTCGCCGTCGCCGGCCGCCCCGACCGATTCCGTAGTCCTTCTAATCAAGGTAACCCAGCTATCTTTTTTTTTCTTTTATTAGCACTGTAACTCGATGTCAAGCCCCCTTTCTCCGCCTGAAACTCTTAGCCAAAACTCCTCTGAATTGACTCCCTCTCTGATGGGGAGTCCAGAGAATAAGATTTCCCCTTCATCCCAAATCGACCATACTCATCTAGTTAGCCTTACTCATGCCTATGGTTTTCCATCGGAATATACCTTTCGCGTTCCTCGCTCAAATGAACGCCCAGATCTCTCCCAACCCCTGACTCTTGCTTTTTTCGAAGCTCAACTTAGGGCAGGGCTACTATTTCCGATTCATCCCTATTTGGCTGCCATATCGACTCGCATGCAGATCCCTCTTAACCAGTTTACTCCGAATGTTATCCGTACTATGATAGGCTTTTTCATCCTAGTGAAAGGGAATGGGGGTGACCCGTCTGCTGAACTATTTCTAAGCCAACATTCTTGTAAAGTGAACGATGGCTTCTTTTATGTTAGTGGGCGAAGGTCTCGTGTCTGTAAGTTTCTGAAAAAACTCCATGAAGAAGACTCATCCTGGCGAGATTATTATTTTTTTGTTACAAGCCCCACTGATTGGTCATTTCCTCACGGGGATTGGATATCCCACAACCCAGGAGTGCTTCCTCCTCCTTTGAAAGCTTATTCTGTTTCCAATCATATTGTTATGACTGATCTCAATACTCACATCCATCTGTACGATTATTTCGATATTCCTGGTATTTGTAAAAATCCTCGCATCCTCTCCCACTTTGGCTTTTGCCCTCAAGACTTCCCTTTAGATTCTCGAGATGGTAAAAAATCTTTTATTCTTGTTTCTTACTTCTCGTATGTGGCTATTTTTCTACATTCTGAACATCTTCTTGGTTATCTGCAGCAATGAGTTGGCTAACTCACATCTCACGGGATGCCCCTGCTCTCAGCATAGTGAACACCCCTGCATTATCCGCTCTAGAAGATCCTCCAAAAGCTCCTCCGTCTCCTGCTCTCGAGAGCTCAGCAAAGACCCCGGCTCCAGGGAGCCCTTCAAAGGTTCCTCCTCTCCCCGGTTCATCTACTCAAGTTCCTGGTTCAGTTGCTAGGAGAACCCGATCAGCTGCCAACGCCTTCTTTTCTGACTGTGGCACCTCTAAGAAGAAGAAGGGAAAAACGACCCGTGCTGAGAAGGAATCTCCCCCTCCTACTGTGTACGAGCCTCTCCACCGTCTTATCGACCGATGCCCTGCTCCTCCCAACGCTGAGTTATCCGACACGCCTCTTCCTGAAGATCTACTACTCCGGGGGGCTCATCTTTTTTCCGAGGTACTTTCTATTATTTTCAGATCTCTGCCTTCTTCACATCCTAAACATTACTTTTTTTTCTTTTGTAGTTTGGTCTTATCCATACTAAGATACTCGACCAAGGCGTTGAGATGGTGGCTGAGCTCGAACTTCTCCGGGCCGAAACATCTTCTCTTCAGTCGACCCTCAAGGAGATCACTACGGAGAAAGACAAAGCTCATAAACGAGCTCAAGCTCTGGTTGAGGAGTTATCTCTTCTACGGACTCAAAGCAAGCAAGATGCAGCCAGGATTAAGTATCTGGTGCAGGAGGTGGGACGGATGGAAAGCGAGTTACCAGACGTCGGAGTGCAGGCTTGCATTAAGTCTCTATTCACTTCCTCCTTGGGTCAAGAGTTCTTGGGGACTCTCCATACCCAGTGGCTGTCCGGCTTCCTAAAGAGCTCGAGCTTCTTATGCGCCATGGGGCCCCATATCCCTCATTTCATCGACCATGGCTTCAGCAATGCTGTGGCCGAACACTCAGCCCCGGGGTTCGATGGGACCTACTCCCGTGAGTTCCATCTGGATCAACTCGCTACTCCTCCAAAATTCTTGGGGGATCCTAAGGAGAGCCCCGACAGTCCTTGGTGGTTGCCCGGCATGAATCAGGCCATCACCAAGTTGCAGGCTGCTAAGGTGAGCATGGCTGAGCTAAAGCCCCTGGAGCGTCTAGTTTATCTTTATGCCTCTGCTCCAGAGATGGCAACAAAGGTAGATGGAGGGACAGGCGTTGAAGATACCGTGAAAGGTACAGAGGGTCCAGAGGAGGGCGGAGGGACAGGCGTTGCATGACCCAATCTTTGATGCCATAAGACATTTTCATCATATTTTGACAAGTTACACATATTTGTTCCAATAAGATAGCAATTATCAGCTGACCTAGTACCAGTCATAACACAAACTTCATCTTTATTAAGAACATAACATGAATCTTTATCAAATTTCACATGCAAATTATCATCACAAAGTTGACTAATGCTAATCAGATTTGCAAGTAAGCCATCAACATGTAAGACATTTTTAAGCTTAGGAAAACCTTTAACATTCAAAGTTCCTTTACCAAGAATTTTTCCTTTAGAACCTCCACCATATGTAACATTACCACTATTCAAGGTCACATAATCAGATAAGAAATCAGTACGACCTGTCATATGTCTAGAACAACCACTATCAAAGTACCATGAGTCAGGTAGACATGTTTTTAAGGAGGTATGAGCAACATTACAGGTAGTTTTTGGTTTCCAAGCAGATTTCATAAACTGTTTACCAGAATGTGACAGTTTTTTATGCAGCATTTTCAAAGTTTTCTGTTCTTCAAAAAATTTTACACAGTAAGGGCGAATATGACCAACTTTAGAACAGTAATGACAGATATACTTCCTTTTAACCTTGTGAGGATTTGATTGTGCAGATGTTGCATCAGATGTGACAACATTTGCCTTCACAAATTTCACAGGTTTTCTAAATTTCTCAGAAATAGAAGCAGTAGTACCATCATAACAAAAACCATGATTATTAGACTTACCAGTAGCTATAGCATTATTTACCTCAGAAGTACTCTTGGAGTATCTCTTGAAACATAAGGTGGAATTTATCAATTTCTCCTTTAAGTTACAGATTTCCAGATCTCTTTTGGTAAGAATAACCTCTAGCTTGGTGATTGTGTCTTTCAGATCCTCATTCTCTTTATTCAAGGAATTAAGAGTGAGTTTCTGATTGTTCCAATCATCTAACAACTTTTGGTGTTCCTTGTCATTAGTCCTTTTTCCTGCATCATCAACTAAACCATTAAAACAGTTCAAATCTGGGTGACTCTGTTCTAATGTTGCTGTAGATGTTGAGACATCAGGTACAGCATCAGAATCTGTTTCATCCAGATCATCATCTGAGGAATCATTATAATCAATTCTGGTAAAATTAGAATATTCATTCTGATTTAATTCATCAAGATCATCATCATCAGATTCATCACTCAAGGTAGCACTAAAGTTCAGCTTTTGCTTAAGTCTAGTGTTGGCACATTCATTTGCATAATGGCCATAACCAGAACAAGCATTGCATTGAACTGATTTTCGAAATTCAGGATCATACCTTGGTTTACCTTCACTCTTTGATAGTCTTGGTGTGAATTGAGCTTTCCTCCTTTCTGGTTGAGGTGTTGATGTATTGATTTGAATCTTAGGCTGAATGTTTCTAGATTTGTTCACAGATTTCTTAAGAAACTTATTAAAGTGCTTAGTGAGCAAGGCAACGTTGTTCGGATTTTTGAGGCATACATCAAGAAATTCTTCATCAGAGTCAACTTCAGTAATGATGGGTTGAGCTTCAGAAGTGTTTGATGTTTCCCCTTTAAAAACTACAACTTTCTTATCAGCATTAGCTTCATCATCTTGATTAGTGTTTATTTCATATGTTCTAAGAATACTCACTAACTCATTTTGACTTAACTTATCTGTATCTTTTGCCTCTTCAATAGCACAAATTTTAGCATCAAATCTTTTAGGAACAGATCTTAATATCTTATGAACTACTCTAACATTAGAAATAGGGTCACCAAGAGAATGTGATTCATTGATAATCTCACTTAACCTTTCATTGTAGGCTGTAATTGTTTCATCTTCCTTCATTCGGAGATTCTCAAATTTTGTTCCCAACATTCGAAGCTTAGTCCTTCGAACACTTTCTGAACCTTCACAATGCTCTTGCAACCTGTCCCATGCATCTTTAGAAGTAGAACAGTTAGATATAATTTTAAACATTGAAACATCAACAGAAGTAAAAATTGCATTTAAAGCTTTAGAATTGTAGCTTGCTGTTGTTATTTTATCAGCCGTCCAGTCAACTTCTCTCTTGAGTTGTATTTCACCATCTGCGTCTGCTGGTCTTTTTGGAGCTTCCCAACCTGTAAGTACAGTCCTCCAAGCACGTTCATCAACTGACTTGATGTACATACGCATCTTAGGCTTCCAATAAGCGTAATTCGATCCATCTAATACGGGTGGCCTAAGTGCCGTGGATATGTGATGTGTTTCCATTGCTAACCTACACTAAAAACACACTTGACCAAAGATCTAACCTAGTGTCGTCAGGTATCAGCTCTGATACCAACTGAAAGTGTGTGGTCGTGGTATATATGAAGTGTTTAAGTTTAAGTAGAATAATGTTGTACTAAATGTTGTGACAATTGGTACAACACTGACTCTAACAGAATATCAGAAATTATAACTAACACAGCGGAAGACTTGAAACACTAAAAACAAACGTGACACAATGGAAATAATTTTTCACATAGATTTTATAAATAAAAATCTATGCTAGCCTTACGGCAAAAACCAATACTTATCTTCAAGTATAAATGTTGTGTGAAATGTTACAGCATTAACATTCACAACAGAAACTACAAACGAGGCAGGTGCCTTGTTCTAAAAACGAACTAAGTGTATAATGTATACACTGTCGAAATGCCTAGTCTATCTAAAGATTACACTCTCAATAGATAAGAAGACACACAGCCATACGGGTGGGATACGAACGTATGATCTAAAAGGTAGTTCTACTGGCCACAATTCCTAACAGGGATATACGCTCGGTCTAGGAAGTTGATCGAATAGAGTACACTAATTTGAGAAGCCTTCCATCAGTATTTATAGTAGTGGGGTGCTGATTCTAGAGGCTTCCACAATGAGGTCCTATTTTTTAGGAACTCAACTTCCATGATCTTTCTAGATCTTTCTTGAATGCTCCAGGTCGTTCCAAATGGTTCCAGGCCGTTCTAGCATGTTCTCCAATGTTCTGGAATCTTCCAGGTTCCAGATCCTTGTAGAAGCTTCTAGATCCTGCCAGAAATGCGACAACATTTAGATCAACATTTAATGTAGCATTTCAGAAAAGACTTAGAAAAAATCTCGGAAGGTCAAATTAAGATGTTGTTGATAATGTTAAGGCATTTAAGGATTAACAACATCTACATAATCCAGCCCTTAAAACTTTCTTCACCACTGCTTTGTATCCTTCATGACTAGCTGCATCACCTTCATGGATCTCTTTGAGTGTGTACATCGCTTCTCGGGTTGATATACACCTCAAATATGGTTGTGTGAACGATTTCTTGTATAAGTGCCCTCCGATAATACAATATTTGATCCGAAGGGCTCGGGTCTCTCTGGTGGTAGGGGCGTCTGCTCCCTTAGTGAGTTCCACCCATATGGCTCTTCTCCAATCATCTTCCTCCTCAATGGAACCAATAGGGTTCTCGAGGGTCTCTCTTTCTGCCACTACCAAGGTCACTGTTCCTTGTCCATCAAACTCTGTGGAGCTAGCGAGTTTGGAGAGGCTATCCGCCTGCATATTTTTCTCTCGAGGTATCTGGACTACCTCGCACTCTTGGAATTTGCCCATCACTTCTTTGGCTCGTTCCAGATAGGCAACCATCCTACTATCTTTGGCTACATACTCCCCATTCACCTGTTGAACAACTAAATTGGGAGTCTGAGTATAGGGTTACCTTTGGAGCTCCCAATTCTAATGCCATCTCCATTCCTCTGATCAAAGCTTCGTACTCCGCTCCATTATTCGAGGTCATGAATCGAAACCTCACTGAAAATTGTAGGTCCTCTCCTTGAGGGCCCGCTAGCACAATCCCTGCTCCGCATCCGCTCAGAGTCACTGAGCCATCTACATATACCTTCCATCCCTCAGCTTCCTCTGGTTTGGTCGACTCTTGGATGAAGTCGGACAAAGCTTGGGCTTTTATGGCTTTCCGTGGCTCGAAATCCACATCATATTCTTGGAGCTCTATTGCCCATTTCACCATCCTTCCAGAGAGGTCTGCTCGCCCTATAACCTGTTTCAGAAAGTAATTAGTGCGGACCAGTATTTTGTAAGAGAGGAAATATGGGCGCAGCCTTCGCACTGTAACTACCACTGCCAGAGCAGCCTTTTCAATTTCTGAGTATCGAGTTTCAGCCCCTTGCATGACCTTACTGACGTAATAAATAGGATACTGAAGAGATCCCTCTTCTTTAACCAAGGCGGTGCTTAGTGAGAATTCCCCTACGGAGAGATACAAAATGAGAGTATCTCCCGGAGAAGGCTTTGTCAGCTTCGGTAGCTGGGATAAATGATGCTTCAGGTCTTCAAAGGCCTGTTGGCATGTTTCATTCCATTCAAACTTGGTTCCTTTCTTGAGAATCTTAAAGAAGGGATGACTCTTTTTGGCAGACTTAGCTATGAACCTGCTCAATGTTGTAATCCTCCCATTGAGCGTCTGGAGCTCTTTCACGTTTCTCGGTGGTTGCATGTCCAATACAGCCTTCACCTTGGCTGGATTCACTTCTATACCTCTTTGAGTGACCATGTATCCGAGGAACTTCCCTGATTTTACTCCAAAAGAGCACTTGGCGGGGTTCAACTTAATGCTGTTCTCTCGAATTACTTGGAAAATTTCCTCCAGATCTTCCATATGCTGATCTGCCTTTACACTCTTATCCAGCATATCGTCTACATATATCTCCATGTTCCTCCCCAACTGTCTCTGAAAGACAGCATCGACCATCCTTTGATACGTTGCTCCAGCATTGATTAATCTGAATGGCATTCGAACATAGCCGAACGTTCCACACGCTGCTATGAAGCACACTTTGGAGACATCTGAGGGGTTTAGCTGGATCTGGTGGTATCCTTGGTATGCATCCATCATGCTTAGCAGCTCGAAGCCTGAAGTTGCATCTACTAACTGGTCTATTCTTGGTAACGGATAGTGGTCTTTAGGGCATGCCTTGTTGAGGTCCCTGAAATCGATGCACATTCTCCATTTTCCTCCCCCTTTAGGCACTAGCACAGCATTGGAGAGCCATTCTGGGAATTGGACTTTCACCACGTGTCCTGCTTTCAATAGCTTCTCGACTTCTTCTTTCACGATGTTATTCTTTTCAATTCCAAAATTTCGTAGTTTCTGTTTCACGGGCTTTGCCTTTGGATCAACATTAAGGTAATGTATTGCTATCTCCGGAGGGACCCCTGTCATGTCAGTTGGAGAAAATGCAAATATATCGGAATTTCGACGTAATGTAAAGATTACCTTCTCTGTGAGTTCAGGTCCCAGTTGGGTACCTATCTTAGTGGCAAAGCCGAGTTTCCCTGGGAAGAGCTCCACGCTCATCAGTTCCTCGTCTGTTTTAACATTCACCTGTTCAGGTGTTGCTCCCTCTACTTTCTTCCTCTTGACCTCAGGGTCATCTCCTCTCGTCCGCTCCAGGCCCTTAGTCAGGGCTCTGTCCGCCATCTTTACAGACTCTGCATAGCACTTCCGTGCTTGGTACTGGTCTCCTCTTACTTCTCCCACCCCTATGGCTGTAGGGAATTTCATTTTCATATGAAATGTAGAAATGATTGCCTGAAAGAGATTCAGGCTAGGTCGTCCCATCACAACATTGTATGATGAGGGGATGTCTACAATAAGGAACTCCACCAAGTGGACCTTCCGAGCTGGAGCGTCCCCCAATCCTACCTGTAACATTACTGATCCCAAAGGTTGGATGGCACCTCCGGAGAAACCATACAGAGAGGTATCTACAGGACGCAGCTTCACACTCAGCTCCATTCTCTTGAAACATTCAAAAAACATAATGTCAGCTGAACTCCCCGTATCTACGAAGATTCGAGCAACATCGAACCCAGCTATGTCGGTAGTGATCACCAGAGCATCGTTGTGATCTTCCTTAACTCCCTTCACATCCTCCGGCCCAAATCGGATATTGGGCGTCTCCGTCATACGTCCTACTTCTCTTAACTGACCCCCTTGCTCTGCTTTTAGAGCTCGGACACTCTGTTTTCTCTTCCGAAAGGAATCTCCATCGGCTGGTCCTCCCACAATCATGTGAATCACTCCTCTCTTCGGCGGTGGAGGGGGCATATCTTCGGCCGCCTCTCTGGTGTCCTTCTCTTCCGGTTTTCTTTCATGGTCTTTTCGCTTCTGCCCTCGAGGGCCCTGTCTGTCTCTAAATATAAATTCTTTTAGATGGCCCGCTTGGATCATCCTCTCAATCTCGTCTTTCAGGTGGTAACATTGATTTGTGTCATGTCCATATTCATTGTGAAATCGGCAAAATCGATCAGACTTGGGCTTCTGAGGTCCTCGACCTCTGGAATATGGGAATTTCAAGTCTGGATGATCTCCTGCTACCTCCAGTACTTCAGCAGGCTCAATCCTCAAGGGCGTGTATTTCTCAAACCTCCCGCGAGGGCCAGACTGGGGACCTCCGGAGGGATTGTTATCTCTTGTTGATCCAGAGGTCCGAGGGACATCTGGGCTGGGTCGTCTGGAGGGACCTTCTCTTCTTTTCTCTCGATCTTGTGGCCTAACCTCCAGTCTTTTGGCTTTACGGACCTCCTCCAGGGTGAGGTACTTCTCTGCTCTGTGCAGCAACTCATCAAAATTCTTAACTGGCTTCTTAGCTAAGGAGGAGAAGAAATCTTCATCCCGTAATCCGTTGGTGAGAGCGTTGATCTTCACCTCCGGAGAAGCTGTAGGGACCACCAGAGCGGCCTGATTGAATCTCCGGAGAAAAGCTCTCAAACTCTCGCTCTCCCCCTGCCTCAGATTGAAGAGGGTCAAAGTGGCCCATGGTTACCTCCGAGCACTTGCAAATTGATGGAGAAATAACTCACTGAATTCCTCCCAGGATCGGATAGTATTAGGTTCTAGTTGAGTGAACCATTGCTGCGCCGCTTTTGCCAGGTTGGTCAGGAACACCCTGCACTTGATTCCTTCTCCGTAGCGGTGTAATAGCGCAGCATTCTCAAATCTTACTAGGTGTTCACAAGGGTCAGCCGTACCGTCGTATTCGAAATTGAGGGGCTTGAAATTGAATGGTAGTTCATCCTGTAGTATGCTAGGAGAGAACTGACATCCAGAAACATACGCGGATCTACTTGCTCGATTATTCATCTGTTTCCTCATATCCTTCATCTCCTTCTACAGGGCTTGTAGTTGATTACTAACTGGCCCTCCGTAGGTATCATCCGTGCTTTCTTCTTCTTTAGGGAGTTCTGTCTCTCGGGGTGCCAGATCTGCATTCCTTCTTGTATTCCGAAGGGGAATGGTTCTCTCCGCTCGGGAGGGCACCTTATCGTCTTCTTCCGCCCGCATCCCCATTTCCTTGGACAACACTTGGGAGGCTACAGGTGCCTCATCCTGGGGTCTCGGGGCAGGTACCTCCAGGTTTCCTGGTGCAGCTCTGGGAACCCGATCTCTTTGATCCGCGAAGGCTCTCTCTACAGCTTGCTTAATGAGGGCGTTCAACTGATCGGGAGAGATCAGGAGCGGCCCCGAGTCTAGAATATCTTCTCGCTGAGGATCCGCTGTCTGGGACTCTGGGGCTTCAAGGTTCTCTGTTACTCTCTCCCCGACCAGTAGGGGATGACTTTCGTCGCCCAAGCCTGGGGTATGCGCCAATGGCTGATTTGATCCAGAAAGAGTATGGACTGGATCTTTCCCCCGGCCTCCCCTTGATGGGGGATCCGTTGGCAAAGGGGAATTTTCCCCTTGAAGATTCTTCTTTCCCGAAGTAGATGTTGTTGGGATATGAATCCTATAGACAAGTCCTAAATGTTGATAAAAGATAAAGATGAAGTTTTGATAAGCCAAAAAGTAGACTTGAATATTTTCTAAGTGTTGACTGATCTAGTCTAGTTAAGAAGAAGTCATCTTGTATAGATCAGTAGAGTTCACAAGACAAGTACTAATTCAAAAGACAAGTACTAGTTTTAAAAGACAAGTATTATTGAAAGATAAGTACGAATTATAAGTACTTCATATTTGTGTATATTAACTGATTAGTTTGTTATTGAGCTATGATTTAATTACTGTATAGAAGCTCATGATTGTTTTATGTAAAAATATATTGATGTATAGTTTTCTAAGATGACTAAGCTTTGTAACAAGAGCTTAATTTAATGTAATAGTCTTGTTAGGATTAGATGATAGGACTAGATTAGTTCTATATTGTAATCTGAAGAAGTCTACTGCACAAGACAAGTAGAAGAAGAAGTCTACTACTACTAGACAAGACAGGTGCGACTCAACAAGACAAGACAAGACAAGAAGACTAAAGTTAGTTACAGAAACGCGTATTGAAGGTAAAGATTGAAGGAGTTAGTTAAGGAATAACTAATTAACTGAAGAAACGCGTGAAAGGATAAGAAGAATCAGTTACAAGTTAGTTTTCAAGAAAAGTTGGTTACACAACTGAAAGTTCTTGGAATTAGAGTTTTATAAATACCGCAAGGTATTAAACGATTAAAGACTACTGATTCTACTGCATATTGAAGCATTATTGAAGATTCAAGTGAAGAAATTACTCTCAGAGATTGAAGTTCAGAAAGTAAAGCTACACAAGACAAGTGAAGATCAAAGAAGGCTACTACTGAACGAAGAGAAGTTTTATTTTTGTTTACTGTGTTTCAAGTTGCTAGATACTTGTAAATCGCTAGTAAGATCGAAGAAGCACTTGGTAGTGTTGTCGAGAAGATCTAAGTCTTATTTCTTGGGACTTAAAGCTACAAGAACATATTACTCCATTAGACGAGTTAATAAGAATTTCACAACTGGGTTTGTGAGAGTGGATGTAGACAAGTTGTCGAACCACTATAAATCTCGTGTTTGATTTACTTTACTGTTTTGTTTGTTTGAATTGATTAACTGTTTATTTGTTGAACATACATAACTGAACAAGACAAGTTGAGTAAACACTAGAACAGAGTTCTCGAAATAAGTTGAGTATAAACTAGAATTGGGCTCATTGGTATATTCTGATTTCCGCATCGTACTTTGATATTTCGAAAGATTTTTGAAAAGTCTATTCACCCCCCTCTAGACATTTTCACTAGCTTACTCGTTATTAAACTCAACTTAGGGACCTACAAGTGGTATCAGAGCAGTAGTTTACGAACTGCTGTTTCTTGATAACCAATTCAAGACTTGGGTGAAGTCTTGACCCGAGACTATACGTGCTCTTACGAGTTCTTTATCACTATACTTGAAAAATATCTGTTTCTTGATACTATACTGTGTCATACGTATTTTCTTGAATCATGTCACTCGAAATCAGCGCTAACAAGTTACCTAAGTTCCAGGTTCAGGACTATGACTATTGGAAACTAAGGATGGAAGCCATCTTCAGTTCCACTCACGACTTAATGATCTCCGTCATCACTGAAGGTCCAATTGTGACCATGGTCCCCAATACTGCTGCCCTCGACAAAGACCAACCCGTGGGTACTCTCGTCAAGAAACCAAGGTCAGAACTAACCTCAGAAGAAATGAGACAGAATAATTTGGATAGCTTGGCTAAGAATTACATCTTACACACTCTTCCTAACGAGTATCTGGGAAAAGTGCTAAAATGTAAAACTACCAAAGAAATGTGGGATCGCTTAGCTATCATTTGTGAAGGGACATCCCTAATCAAAGAAAGCAAGCTTTCTACAGCAGTCCAAAGATTTGAATCATTTCATATGAAAGCTGGTGAAACAATAGACCAGTTGGATACTCGTTTTACCAAAATCATGAATGACTTGGAAGTCCTTGGTAAATCTTATACTCCACGTGAAATCAATCTTAGGATTCTCAAAAGCCTTGATAGTAGATGGAAAATGGTAAAAATTCTTGTTAAGAATACCCAAGATATAGACGTGTGGACAGCAGAGACCATGTTTCAAACTCTAAAGGCCCATGAGTTTGATTTAGACGAAGATGAACCCATAGCAAGTAGTGACAGAGAACATGTTGTATCTAAGAACGTTGCTTTTAAGACTAGTTCGTCTAAGGTAGACAGGTCGAAGTCTAAGACTAGGTCTACTTCTGTGAAAGACGAGTTAGATACTGATCTTAGTCTGAAGGATCAGGTAAGCCTCATGGTTAGAAAGTTTGATAGGCTGAATAAACGTTTTGGAAGATATAAGAAGTTCTATAGAGAGCATAGAGGGTCTGCTTCTAAGAACTCGTCTGAGACCAGACGAGACCGAAACTCGTCCGAAAGGAGAGACGAAGTCTCGAAAGGTAACAGACAAGATAGAGAGTCTGACGGTAGGAAGATTACACGTTCTGATAGACGTGATAAACGAAGGAATAACTCTCCTATTAAAAAGGCTACTAATGATCTCTTGTGCTATAACTGTGAGAAACCAGGTCACTACATATATGAATGTCCAGACCTGAGTACTGATGATCGTGAAGAACGCAAAGCACGAAGGGAAAGAAGATACAACCGTGGCAAGAAGGCAATGATGGCCAATGATGACTCTGATTCTGACTCAGACGAGTTGCCATCATCCTCATCTAGCTACCCGTCTGAACCAGATCACGATGAAGCTTTCATAATAGATGATGGTCTATGCTGCATGGCTAAAATCGACCAAGAGGTATCATCTGCTACTTCTTTTCAATCTTGTGATGAATCAGATTCTGATGAAAGTGATACTGCCAGTAGCAAAGTAGGGAGTAGCCTTCAGCACTCTACTAGTGCAGTTGAAGACGACCTCCTACTTGCCAACAAGGCAATCATTGAAGTCAGTGACGAAAACATCATTTTAAGACAAGAAATCATTGATCTTAAGGAAGCTCAGTATAAAGTAGATCCTAATATAACAGTCCTAAATGAACGCTTGCAAGAAGAGTTGAGACAACTCAAAGTCAAGTGTGCATTAACAGACAAGTTGTATCAAGACCTACTTAAGACACATGCTACTGAGAAACATGAATTCAATGTTTTAAAAAGCAAGTGCAAAAAGCTTGAAGAACGTAATAAGTTCTTAGAAACCGAGGTTGTCACTCTAGACCTTAAACTTACTGACCTGGTTAACTCCTCTAAGGTTAACCTTGAATTGTCAGATAGGTATAGGGCTCCTGCTGACAAGACAGGCATAGGTGCTGAGACACCCAGCTCGTCTACTCAAGTTCCTAAGAACCCTACTATTTTCATCTCAAGCTCTTTAACTAATGATAAAGGAAAAGGACCAATGATATACGATATTGGAACTCCATCCGAAGGCACTGTACCCAAACAGACTCAAGTTAACATTCCAATTACCAAGGGAGGTAAAAAGAAAGTTAACAACAAGGTTGTTTCGTTTAAGACAAGTCAACAAAGGACTAGAAGTCGTGGACGACCAAATCAGGTCAGATACGAGGACTGGTATCCTGAGGAGACTAGTACTAGACAAGTACAAACTAGATGGAAAGAGCCTAGACCTCCTTTCATAAGGCAGTCTCAGCTCTACTCGTCTAGACCTAGGAAAGTAACTCCAAAATATCGTACTCAACCCGTCTTATATCCTCCGCCTGAATCGTATGATATCGAAGGAGAAGAAAGACCTAAACATGTCTATAAACCGTATGGACCTAATGCATATAGATCCTACTCTGACTATCATAGACAAGTGCCTGCTCAAGTAGAGATTAAGTCGAAAGGCTATCTCCAAAGAGTAGACCCGAATTCGACTGATAGGCTAGATAAGGATAACAAGGTCTTATTTTGCAACAAATATGGTCGAAAGCTTAGAAGATCAAACTTGTTCAGGACTCCAATGTACATTTGGATTCCATTGAACTCGACTAAATTATGAAATATCATCTAATGCAGGGTCGACTAGATCTATACAAGAAGGGTGGCTCAATAGGAGAAACTTGGTACATAGACAGTGGCTGTTCACACCACATGACTGGTACCAAGGCACCTCTCTCAAGCTACCATGAGCAAGAAGGACTAAAGGTTATATTCGGTGACAGCTCTTCAGCCATCACAAAAGGCTTTGGCTACATCCGAAATGGCGACATAGAGATACAAGATGTATCATACGTAGAAGGTTTGAAATATAATCTATTATCTGTTTCACAGTTTTGTGATCGAGGTTACAAAGTGCAGTTCAAAAGTCAAAAGTGCGAAATCATAGACAAGAGGACTCACACCGTACTACTCGTCGGCATAAGACAAGGTAGTGTGTACATTGTGAATTGGAATAGTTGTCCGCGGGACACTTGTCTTCTTACTAAGACACCCAAAGAGGTCAGTTGGCTTTGGCATAGACGCCTTTGCCACATGAACTTTAAGGTGATTAACAAGATTGCAAGAGATTACCTTGTTGAAGGTATACCCAACGAAATCTATTTCAAATCACATGTATGCGATGCCTGTCAGAAAGGTAAACAGGTAAAAGGTTCCTTTAAATCCATTCCAACCCTCTCAACAAGTAGAGTTCTTGAACTTCTACATATGGACTTACATGGCCCAATAACTCCTCCAACCTTGAACGGTAGAAGGTACACACTTGTTGTGGTAGACGACTATTCTAAGTTCACTTGGGTAGTCTTCATACACAAGAAGAGTGATACACAAACACTTTTGCCTGATCTGTTGAAGAAGTTACAGGTTGAGAAGAATCAGTCAATTGTCAAGATCCGTAGTGACAAGGGTACTGAATTCATTAACTGCTATATTAAAGATTTTTGTTCTAAGCGTGGCATCCAACACCTTACTAGTGCAGCAAGGACACCACAACAAAATGGAGTAGCAGAGCGAAGGAACAGAACTCTTAAGGAGGCCTGCAGGACCATGCTGACAGAGTATAATACTCCTCATAAGTTTTGGGCAGAAGCTATCAATATTGCATGCCATTCCCAAAACAGAAGTGCTATCAATAAAGCACTAGGTAAGACGCCCTATGAGGTATGGAAAGGTCGAAAACCCAGAGTTTCATATTTCCATATATTTGGCTGTAAGTGTTTTATCCATAACAATGGGAAAAGCAAGTTGAATGCTTTCGATGCTAAAGCAGACGAGGGGATATTCTTGGGATACTCCTCGACTAGCAAAGCGTTCGGAGTATTCAACTACTCTACGTTATGTGTGGAAGAAACACCACATGTAGTTTTCGATGAATCACTACAGGACTCGTCTGCCGACCAGATCAGTAAGAAGGTAACTGATCTATCGATCCAAACTGACCAAGAATCAGAGGTTTATGAATCTGTTCAAGGTTATAACCCGTTCATGAAAGCTCTCGAGTCTGATGATCAGGAGAAGGTAAGTGCTCAAGGTAAATCCACTAGACCAGTTGACATGCCTGAACTAGTCGACTCGTCTACTCCTATTAAATCTTCTAATGTAAATGATATTGAAATGCATGATTCTATAACTGATCTAGATGATGATAATATGCTTACTAAGACTAGAAAAACATGGAAATCTGCTCATGACACTAAGAATATCATTGGTGACTCTACTATTTGTGTGAAGACTAGACGACAACTCTTTGAGTCGCAAGAACAACCTAGTCCATCTTTGTTTTTCTGGTGTTGTTTCCTCTCATCTATCGAGCCTAAAACCATCAAAGAGGCTTTGACTGATAGTAATTGGATCATCGCTATGCAAGACGAGTTGAATCAGTTTGTTCGAAATGACGTCTAGAAACTTGTCGATAGACCTAAACATCATAATGTAGTTGGCACTCGATGGATTTTCAAAAACAAGAAAGATGAGAATGATGTAGTGGTTCGAAATAAGGCTAGACTAGTAGCCCAAGGCTATTCACAAGCTGAAGGCATAGATTATGATGAAACCTATTATATTATTTAGGCATTATTACATTTAGATGAAAAACATATTATTAAATCTTGATTGATATATTGATATTGTTAATACACAATCTTGATTGATTGCATGAATTATTTATTGTACTTTTTAAAAAAATTATTCATTTATATATTTAATTTTTTAATAAGAAAAAAATAAAATTATAATTATAAAAAATAATGACTATATTAATTTATTAAACCCTAAAATAACTCTATTTTTAATTTATAACTTTAATTTTAAATTTTAAAATTTAGATCAGGTTTAGTGGTTTAGGATTTTAGGGTTTAGTGATTTAGGGTTCAGGTTTAGGGTTTTAGGGTTCAGGTTTAGGGTTCAGGGGTTTAGAGTTTAGGGTTTAGTGGTTTCGGGTTTTAGGGTTCAGGTTTAGTGGTTAGGGTTCAGGGTTTAGTGGTTTAGGGTTTTAGGGTTCTAGAGGTTTAGGGTTAATTATATTAATATAGTCATTAATTTTTATAATTTTAATTTTTTGTTACTAAAAAACTTACATGTATAAAAGAATAGTTTTAATTTTTGTAGAGTACAATAAATAAATTAAATGTGTAATATTTAATAATTACGTATTAATAATAAAACCCGTTAAAAATATTTTTTTAAAAATCTTAAAATATTTTATTTCCTAATTATATGGATAGAGGTTGAGATATACCTACAATTATATATTTTTTCAATTTTTAAATTAATTAAATAAGTTAATATGATGATTGGATAATGTCAAATCATCATTTGACTCCATAAATAGACTATTAATGGGCTCCATATCATTTCTCTATATATATATATATAGAAATAAATGTGTATAATATTTATTTATTTTTGAAATGTTAACTTATTAATATGAGACTCGAAATATATGAAAGTAAGTATTTTTTCTAATTTTCAAAACTTAGACATTTATTAGATTATATTTTTTCATTGACTTAGTAAATAAATTTTTTGAAATTTATGGAAGTAATTTTTATGTAGAATATTTGGATTAAAAAAAATATATCTCATATTATATTAAATTATACTCTTTCATCCAAATTCGTTATATTTATTTCTTTGTACACGAGTTTTAATGAATATTGATGGAGTGTTATTGGGTCTATTTATAAATAATTTAAATTTAAAATTTATTTAATGTTAACTAACCAATATTGATGCAGATAAATATGTCGCTCTTTGAGAAGTCGACACGTGGAAACGGGATAAATTATGATAGTTGTGATTAGGTCAATACACCGAAGAAACAGGATTAATATACCCCTGGGCTTAAGCAGGGAAATTAGAGAAATCGGGGTGATTGGGCCTTTAGCCCATATTTGGAGAGATTAATAGCCCTTGGGCCTGGAAGGATCCGGCCCAAATAGGGGACGAATAGTCAATCTTTTCTAGCCAAGTCAAATGAGTGGGTCAACCCACGAAGATAGGGGCGGATATGCTGAAGAACCAAGTCTCCAGGGAGAGTGAGACCGATTCTTTAGGGAATGGGCCGAAGATATAGGGAGAACGAGTCTTTTCCTCTCCGAAGAGAGGGGCCAGGTATATAAACAGGTTATTTCCATATTCTTACTTACGTTTTTACACAATATATACATTCTTACAAAATATACACTAAAGAGAGAAGAAACACCACTGTATTCGCCGGAATTTCCCTAGAGATACAGGGGAATTCCTCTTCGATTTCTCCTACGGCCGATTCTGACTTCAGCGTCGGAGCTTCTACGCCGGAGCCCCCCTCCGGTGTACTTTTGCAGGTCATTTTCGGATTCCCAAGGAGATTTACTTGAAGATTGCTAAGGAGAAAACGAGTGATTTGATTCGTGATTAGCAGTGCTCGTAGAGGAACGACTGATATCTAGAGGCGTTCTTTTTCGACGCATCAATTGGCGCCGTCTGTGGGAGCATTTCTAGCTAAGGCGTGAGAAAAGTTCCATATTAAATGGGTGGAGGGCAAGATCTGACGAAGCAGACTAAGGAGAAGGGAGATTCCACTCCTCTTCCCTTTCCTCCGCCCCCACCAGGTTTTCCTGTGAATAGAAATCTGGGGAAACAACCTGTGAACCCTACAGTGGAAGATATCCCTCCCGTCCAAGAGGGGAACACGGCGGGTACCTTGGAAGCTTTGGGAAGTGGTACAGATAAGGACACTCCACAACCCAACGTTCAACCGGAACTCTTCACTGTCTCTCAAGACCAATTGGACGTGATGATAGAGCAGGCAGTAGAAAGAATAATTACATCTCGTGGACTTCGCCCTCCTGGACCTACTCCACCAGTTAATGAAGGAACAAAGCAGAATCCACCGGAACATGTCATCGATTCGGCTCCAGTCCCTTCTAAGAATGAAGGTTTCCCCCAGAATCAAGAAGAAAGGGTACCTTCTCAAGCCGAAAGAAGTGTTCTTGATCGCCCTCCCAGGAGGAATACAGAGAGGATCCATGGTGATACCATTCTGGATACGGGGATAGGAGAGAGTACGGATGACACTTACCACGGAGCGGTTAGTGACCAAATACAGGCTCTACGGAAAGAAATGAAAGACATGTAGAAGCATATGAGTGACAACGTAAGGAAACCTTCTTACGTTACTGGTTATCAATTTTCATCCACTATTTTACAAGATGAACTGCCTCCTAATTTTAAATCTTTAAATTTCGAATATGATGGCACCACAGACCCGTACGAGCATCTGATGAGGTTCGAGAATGTCGCCCTATTGCATCGATACGGAGAGGGCGTCAAGTGCAGGGTATTTTTGACTACCCTATCTAAAGCGGCACAACAATGGTTCACCCAGCTAGGGCCAGATACTATTCATTCATGGTCGGAGTTCAGTGAGCTATTCTTGCACCAATTTGCCAGCGCTAGGAGGCAACCTAGAGCCACCTTCACCTTGTTTAACATGCGACAAGGGGAGAATGAGAGTCTTCGGGCTTTCTTGAAACGGTTCAATCAAGCGGCCTTAGAGGTACCAACAGCCTCTTTGGAGGTCAAAATCAATGCTCTCACTAATGGGCTGAGGGACGGAGACCTGTTTACGTCTCTAGCCAAGAAGCCGGTACGGACCTTTGACGAATTACTAAGGAGTGCAGAGAAATACCTCACCCTGGAGGAGGTGAGGAAGGCTAAGCGATCGAAAACCAAGACGATAGTGGGTAATGGAGAACGAAGAAGGGAGATAGTGCCGAGGAGGCCCAGTCCAGAAAGACATCGGAACGCGAGTGGGCCGGGAAATATAAAAGGAGAGGAAGCTGCGCCCTGGAACTCCAGGGGAAGGATAAGGAGGTATACCCCTCTGAGGATCGAGCCGGCAGAGGTTTTAGAAGTGGCAGGGGACCATCCCGATATGAAGTTCCCCTACTCACGAAACAGGGGCCCCCAGAACCCCAAGTCAGATAGATTCTGTAGATTCCATAATGACTATGGTCACGACACGAACCAATGCTGGCACCTGAAAGACGAAATAGAGAGAATGATTCAAGCAGGCCACCTAAAGGAATTTATTTTTAGAGATCGACAAGGTCCCAGAGGGCAGAAAAGAAAGGACCCTGAGGGCAAACCAGAGGAGAATAGAAGGGAGCAGAGAAAGAGCACGAAAGATCAACCACCCCCTCCTCAAAAGAGGGGAACTATTCATATGATTATGGGTGGCCCCGCTGACGGAGATTCCTTTAGACAAAGGAAGCAGAGCGTCAGGTCATTGAAGAGTGGAAGAGACATGGAATGTCGTGAAATAGGAAAGATGACAACAACTCCTGATATCCATTTCGGACCAGAAGACATTGGAGAACCCAGAGAGATACATAATGATGCACTCGTCATTACCACGGATATAGCGGGATATGATGTGGCTAGGATCTTTGTAGACACGGGAAGCTCCGCTGATATCATGTTCCTAGCGTGTTTTAAGAAGATGGAATTAAACATAAAACTCAGACCAGTGGAGACAGTCCTCTATGGATTTTCAGGGGGTGCCATTCAACCCCTTGGTTCAGCGTTATTACAGGTAGGGTTAAGAACTGCTCCTAACCGACGCGTGCAAGTGATAGAGTTTTTGATAGTGGATGTCACATCATCATATAATGTGGTGATGGGAAGACCGAGTTTGAATATTTTTCAGGCCGTGATTTCCACCTTCCACATGAAGATGAAATTCCCTGCCTCGGGGGGCGTGGGAGAGATATGTGGAGACCAGTACCAGGCAAGGAAGTGTTACGTAGAATCGGTCAAGATAGCGGACAGGGCCGTATTCCGAGGGATGGAGAGATTTAAGGGTGAAGACCCTGAGTTGAAAAAACAGAAAGTGGGTGAACTAGTGCAAGAGCAACCCAAGGCCAAAGCAGATGAGGAATTAATGAACATCGAGCTTTACCCAGGAAAACAGGGATTCACAACCAGGATAGGTACACACATGAACCCTGAGCTCCAGGGAAAGATGATACTCGCCCTCCAGGAGAATGCGGATATTTTTGCTTTCACGGCGACGGATATGACAGGTATCCCTCCAGAGATAGCAATGCATTACCTTAATGTGGATCCCAAAGCTAGGCCAGTGAAGCAGAAGTTAAGGAACTTTGGTAAGGAGAAAAATCTCATTGTGAAAGAGGAGATCGATAATCTGTTGAGTGCAGGGCATGTGAAGAGGGTGTAGTTCCCGGAGTGGCTGTCAAATGCGGTGCTAGTATCTAAAGGAGCTGGCAAGTGGAGAATGTGTATCGATTTTAGAGACTTGAATAAAGCATGCCCAAAGGATCACTACCCCCTGCCCCGAATCGACCAGCTGGTAGATGCCACGTCTGGGTTTGAATTACTCAGCATGATGGATGCGTACCAAGGGTACCACCAAATCCAGTTGAACCCCCTTGATATACCAAAGGTATGCTTTATAGCCACGTGTGGTACTTTCGGTTATGTACGTATGCCTTTTGGACTAATAAATGCAGGAGCCACCAATCAAAGAATGGTAGACTCGGTGTTCCGAGGGCAGATAGGCAGGAACATGGAGGTTTACGTGGATGATATGCTGGCTAAAAGTGTCAAGGCAGAGGAACATATTGGCGACCTGAAGGAGATATTCCAGGTAATCCGAGAGAATGGTATTAAATTAAATCCGGCTAAATGTTCTTTTGGAGTAGGGTCAGGGAAATTCTTGGGATATATGGTGACCCAAAGAGGGATAGAAGTTAACCCTGCTAAGGTGAAGGCGGTGCTCGACATGCAGCCCCCTCGGAATTTGAAGGAATTGCAAACCCTGAATGGTAGGATCACAGCTCTCAGTAGGTTCATATCAAGGTCAGCAGAAAAGAGCCACCACTTCTTTAGAACATTAAGGAAGGGGTCGAGGTTCGAGTGGGACGACCAGTGTCAGAAAGCTTTCGAGGAACTCAAGCTTCACCTTGAACAACTTCCGAAGCTGACGAAGCCCTCTCAGGGAGATGTGTTGCTCTTATACCTTTCAGTAGGGGAACACTCCCTGAGCACTGCCCTGATGAAAGAGGAAGGTTCCACACAGCAACCTATCTATTACGTGAGCAAGGTCATCCAAGGGGCAGAGATCAGGTATTCAGAAGTGGAGAAGGCAGCCCTGGCGGTGGTGGTAACGGCTAGGCGATTACGCCCCTACTTCCTGTCCTATAAAGTTATGGTGCGAACTAATTTCCCTTTGAAGCAGACACTAGGGAGAGCAGACTTATCAGGTAGAATGGTTAGATGGGCAGTGGAATTACAAGAGTACGATATTGATTATGAACCAAGGAGGGCCATCAAAGCCCAAACTTTAGCAGACTTTATTCAAGAATATACCAGAATGGAGGAAGAACAAGGTTGGAAGGTATATGTTGATGGTTCCGCATCTGCTGTAGGATGTGGAGAAGGGATAGTATTGGTTGACCCTGATGGCCAAGAAGTACAGGTAGCCATCAAGTTTCGGTTCTCAACCTCAAACAACGGTGCAGAGTATGAAGCCCTGATTAGAGGGGCTAACATAGCGGCAGAGTTATGGGCACAAAAAGTCACCCTGTATTCCGACTCACAGTTGATAGTACAACAGGTCAAGGGGGAGTATCTTGCCAAGGATGAAAGGATGATCGCCTACCTAGAGCAGGTAAAGAAGTTAAAGAATAAATTACAGACCTTTGAAGTAATACAGCTACCAAGAGAAGAGAATGAAAAAGCAGATGGGCTATCTAAGCTGGCCAGTTCCACTGAATTTGAGGGACACGGAAAAATAACCTTGTTAGTGGCAGACCAATTAGCCACCGAGACCCTAGTCGGAGAAATAACAGCAGGAGATGATTGGAGGAGAGAAATATGGGAAGAGCTGAAGAGAGGACAAGTAACTCCAATGTCCAGAGAAGCCAAAGCTTGGAGAAGGAAATATTGTATCTTAGGGGACCAATTATACAAGAGGTCATTCGCTCAACCTTATTTAAAATGCCTTTCGAAAAGAGAAGCAGAGCTAGTGATTAAGGATATTCATGAAGGTTGTGCATCTAGCCATGAAGGCTATCAAACTATGGTGAAGAAGGTATTTAGAGCGGGTTTCTACTGGCCCAATATAATCAGAGACGCTAGGGAGTATGTGAAGAAATGCGAGAAGTGCCAGAAGAACGGACCCTTAATACGAGTACCTGCAGAGGAGATGGGGGCCATGCACTCGCCCTGTCCCTTCGCTAAATGGGGAATAGATCTAGTCGGACCCTTCCCCCTGGCACCTGGGGGAAGGAAATTTTTTATTGTGGCCGTGGATTACTTTAGTAAGTGGGTAGAGGTTGTACCCTTGGCCAAGATAGAGGAAGATAATGTAATTCTATTTCTGGCTAGACATATTTGTTGCAGGTTTGGAGTGCCCAGAATCTTGGTCTCTGACAACGGGACACAATTCAATGGGGAGAAGGTGAGAAAGTGGTGCGAAAGATGGAATATCATACAGAGATTTACTTCGGTGGCCCATCCACAAGCCAATGGACAAGTGGAAGTTACAAATAGAATCCTAGTAGATGGCATCCGAACGCGATTGCAAAGGATAGGAGGAGGATGGGTGAAGGAGCTAGATAATGTTCTCTGGTCTTATAGGACCAGTCCCAAAACAGCCACAGGGGAATCTCCTTTTTATCTGGTGTATGGAGCAGCGGCGGTGATACCTCCCGAGGCCAGGCTTGGGTCACACAGAATTACATATTTCGGGGTCACACAGAATTACATATTTCGAAGAAAAGAAGAATGAAGAGTTGATGAGGGAGGCCCTGGACCTGGTAGAGGAAGAAAGAGAGATAGCAAGACTGAAAGCGGAGATATATAAAAGCAGGATCAAAGCAGCTTATGATCGCAGGGTGATTCCTCGTTCTTTTAAAGTTGGAGATTTAGTACTTCGAAGAGCAGATGCCTTCAAAAATACAGGAAAAATGGAAGCTAATTGGGAGGGTCCCTACAAGGTAGTACAGGTACTAAAAGGCGGAGCATACAGGCTCTAGGACATGACAGGGAAAGAGATATTGAGGCCATGGAACGTGTGCCACTTGAAGAGGTTTTATGTTTGAGGAAGGTGTTATCCCTTTACCATCTTCCCCTTTATGAACAAATTTTATGTTTACTTTTCATTCGAATAATTGCTTCACCGACACTCTTTTTCCCTCTACGTGGGTTTCCCCTTGGGGTTTTACCACGAAGAGGTTTTTAATGAGGCCGGCATAGGTTCCCCTTATTTGCCTATGTTGATAAACATTTTGAATCAATGGAGCATAGTTTTTGGAAAATTTCAACAATTTCCTTTAATGCATGATTAATGTGATGATGAGATGATTTTTATACTCTGATGCTATGATGAGATGACCCTTATACATGTTGATTTTATGATGAAATATTTCTCATATATTGAATATTGTGCTGAGATAACTGCCAAATGTCCATGTAATGAGGGTGGAGATAATAAATGCGTTCAACATAAGATGATAGATATATTGCAAGATAGAGAAACATACATCGATTCATAAATATTTTACCTAAGGATAATTCCCAAAGTTTCTATACGCGACAGCCTCTAAAGCTAGGGGGTATGGTAGCGGAAGATGTGATTAACCTGCCAATAATCCCTAAGAACTCTTACGAGTATAAACAACTTCAGGGAGAGTATAATCCCTAAGAACTCTTACGAGTATAAACAACTTCAGGGAGAGTATAATCCCTAAGAACTCTTACGAGTATAAACAACTTCAGGGAGAGTATAATCCCTAAGAACTCTTACGAGTATAAACAACTTCAGGGAGAGTATAATCCCTACGAATCTTAACTTAAGGGAGAGTATAATCCCTACGAATCTTAACTTAAGGGAGAGTATAATCCCTACGAATCTTAACTTAAGGGAGAGTATAATCCCTACGAATCTTAACTTAAGGGAGAGTATAATCCCTACGAATTCTAACTTTTGGGAGAGTATAATCCCTAAACATTTTAACTTTTGGGAGAGTATAATCCCTAAACATTTTAACTTTTGGGAGAGTATAATCCCTAAACATTCTAACTTTTGGGAGAGTATAATCCCTAAACATTCTAACTTTTGGGAGAGTATAATCCCTAAACATTCTAATTTTTGGGAGAGTATAATCCCTAAGAACTCTAACCCCAGAGAGAAACTAGAAGCAGTATCAAGTCATCAAGTAAGTATAGAAACATAAACCCTATACTATCACTTAGGACTTCTTTGTGAGCTTTAGAGCCTTTACGCGTCAAGAAAATGATGAAGACATAATAAATTCATAAGAAAAGAAAGAGCAGGGTAGGAGCCACGTTATGTGTCTAAACAACAGAGATATAAATATATATGTATACGCATGCCAGGGAATAATATGCAGGTACGAGGTTGAGCAAAAGTAAAGCAGGAATATTCAAGACCTAAGGCACCATGCCTAGGCCCTCCACAGAAAAACCCCGGAGTGTGGAGTCTCCGGAAAATACCAAAAAAGGGCCTTAGTGGCCTTAACAAAATAAAAACTGTTTTAAGAGTACCAAAGTGATATCAGAGATCTAAAGTTATGAAGAAAGGGGAATGTCACTCTTCCCCCCAAGACCTCCTCTTATCTCCTCAACTCGCCCACTAGAGTCACCTCCCTCCGCCTTCTCCATCAGAGCACCTGCTGCCACGGTAGCCACTGGAGTTGGGTTGTCCACATGAATAGGGAAAGTCATATCCTTTGCCGGTGCAAGATCATCCAAGTTCAGGGCAGCATCTTTCAGTTCCAAAACTGCTTTCCTCATCCCAGGTAACCACCAAGGGGTATTGATGTCCTCCTTAGCATCTCCAGGGAACTTAGGGGGAGTGTCCAGTTCGTCCAACCGAAGGGCACGAGTATACTGACCATTAAATCCTGGAGCAGAATGTTCAGCTACGGCGTTAGAAAACCCATGGTCAATGAAATAGGGGATATATGCTCCCATTGCCCCTAAAAAGTTGCTACTCTGAAGAAAGGCCTCCAACCACTCCCGATGCAAGGTACCTAGAAATTTTTTACCTATGGCAGAGGTAAACAGGGACTCTATACATAATTTCATACCAGCTAGAGGAAGAGTAACCTCCAGTTGTTCAACCCGTTTACCAAACTCTTTCTTCAACGAAGAAACCTCCTCCGACAACCTTGTCTTCTCCGCTTGAAGTGTCTTACATTTCTGGTTAGCCTCCCGTAACTCTGCTTCGAGTATCTCCTTCTTTACTTTCTCCAACTCTACTTGGCTTTGGAGATCATCCACTAGCTGAAGGGACTGGAGAGCTCGTTTAGACACATTGGAGAATAGGAGACCAAACTACACAATGAACAATCTAAAGAAGTAAGACAGGTATACTTTTTTCTTATTAAATTACCTAGAAATATATCTGCACGAAGAGTCTACCTGAGTAAAGCTGTGGGCGGCATGCACAACTCGCTCTTCGAAGGACAGAGCGTTAAGGGCCTCGATGGCAGGGGTCGGGATGTGACGCTCTATGAACGCCAGGAGATGATCGACATTAATCTCATCAGGAGCGTCGGAAGCGACATTAGGCAGAGAGGATTTGGTCTTGGACTTCTTCTTCCTAGAAGCATCAGAGACGGGAGGCAACGTGGAAACCAGGGCCTTCTCAGTAGATGACCTGGTACGTTTAGCGACTGACCCGGTGGCAGGTTTCACTGGGGAAGGAGGAAGTTGAGCCTTTGAGAAACTTTCAGGGGCCGGAGACTTAGCAACCATTGAGAGGGGAGTGGCATCGCGGGAGATTTGAGTTAACCAACTCATGGCTGCACAAAGAAACATGAAAAAGGTGTTAACAATCACAACAAAGTGAATTTTGAAGACAATACAAAAAAAGAAATGATATTACCATCGTCGGGACCTAGGGGATAATCGGGGCGACCAAAACCGAAATGAGAGAGGGCTCTAGGATTCTTACAGATACTCATCACGTCAAAAAAGCCATGGGCAGAGACATTATCATTTAAATGAGTCATAACGTCCAGGTTTAAAGAAGAACAAACGGAAAGAGGAGGACGAGGTACCCCAGGATTCTCATAAATCCACCCCTCATGAGGAAATTCCCAAGGAAGAGGATTTGTAACAAAGAAATAATAGTCTTTCCAGTCCTGGACCCCTTCATGGAGCTTTTCCATGAATTTTCCGGTCCTGGAGGTATGACCACTAGCATAAAAAAACCCGTCCGCAAACTTGCACACGTACTGGGTTAGAAAGAGTTGAGCTGAAGGATCCCCACTGTTTCCTCTCATCAGGATGTAGAAGCCTAACATTGCGCGTATAGCGTTGGGGGTGAACTGGTTCAGAGGTATGCGGAGATAAGTGGAAATTTCACAGAGATAAGGGTGGATCGGGAAACGGAGGCCCGCTTTTAGTTGAGCCTCCCAAAAGGCTAAGGTATTATGACCTGGAAAATTAGGGCGCTCTTTCCTATGCGCAACCCTAACTGAATAATCGGAGGGGAAGATCCCTGAGCGGATAAAAGAGGCAACGCGCTCAGGAGTAAGGATCGAGGGACCAGAAATTTTGTCTTCCAAAGCTTGGTCGGTTACGGGAAATATGGGAAACGAGTCGGAAGTGGAACTCTCCATGGATATGGAGTCTGAGGAGGATGACATAAGGATATTGTAAATGAGAAAAGAAAGGAAGGAGTAGATACCTGGAGCAAAGTCGGTTTTAGGAGTGATGACGGAATGGCCGCTAGACGTGTGTAGAGGAGTTAAAATTGCAGAAATGAAAAGGAAGATGAAAAATAGATAAGTTTGGAAGGAAGGAAAAAGGGATTTTTGGGGGAAAAAATGGGTTTTGAAATAATTGGGCAAAGGAGAGGACCGAGGAGAATTAATGGCACCCCAATCAAAAGGCGCGTGAATGAAAAAGGGCGGCTTGGTGTTGGCTCTTGAGTGGACGCACGGCTACGTATTTTGAGGGCAGGATTGCGTGTGGAAATGCAAAAGGCCTGAAGCCTTCTGAGGGTAATTATTACGAAGGGAGTCAAATCAGTAATATTTCGAAGGGTATTTTAAGGAATGGAATACATCTTTAATATCTATCTCAGTGTTATTATTTTCCTACTCTCCTAAAAATTATTCCTTTTATGAGAGTAGGGGGAGTGGTTGATGCAGATAAATATGTCGCTCTTTGAGAAGTCGACACGTGGAAACGGGATAAATTATGATAGTTGTGATTAGGTCAATACACCGAAGAAACAGGATTAATATACCCCTGGGCTTAAGCAGGGAAATTAGAGAAATTAGGGTGATTGGGCCTTTAGCCCATATTTGGAGAGATTAATAGCCCTTGGGCCTGGAAGGATCCGGCCCAAATAGGGGACGAATAGTCAATCTTTTCTAGCCAAGTCAAATGAGTGGGTCAACCCACGAAGATAGGGGCGGATATGCTGAAGAACCAAGTCTCCAGGGAGAGTGAGACCGATTCTTTAGGTAATGGGCCGAAGATATAGGGAGAACGAGTCTTTTCCTCTCCGAAGAGAGGGGCCAGGTATATAAACAGGTTATTTCCATATTCTTACTTACGTTTTTACACAATATATACATTCTTACAAAATATACACTAAAGAGAGAAGAAACACCACTGTATTCGCCGGAATTTCCCTAGAGATACAGGGGAATTCCTCTTCGATTTCTCCTACGGCCGATTCTGACTTGAGCGTCGGAGCTTCTACGCCGGAGCCCCCCTCCGGTGTACTTTTGCAGGTCATTTTCGGATTCCCAAGGAGATTTACTTGAAGATTGCTAAGGAGAAAACGAGTGATTTGATTCGTGATTAGCAGTGCTAGTAGAGGAACGGCTGATATCTAGAGGCGTTCTTTTTCGACGCATCAAATATTAGATTATTTGATCCATTTTTTTTTATGTATTTTGTATGATATTGAGTTGATCAATATTTATTTACAAATTAATTAAAGAATATTTTTAAATTAAAATTTCAAATTTTAAAAACACTATATTAATGAAGTGAATTATACAAACTATAATTTTACACGTTTACCGTGTTATATCATATAGTTGTACATATTATTGCCTAAATTAATATTTGACTAATTAATTAATTAATATGAATTAGTCATGATTAAGTAAGATTTTTGGATTATCAATAAAATAATTTTTGAAATTAGCAAGATCTATAGAAAAGATAACAAATTTATCAAATTTTCGAAATTTATGGGAGTAGGTATTTTATCATAATAATACGGACATAATATAAAAAAAAATGCAATATTTGCCATATGAATATTTCCTTAAATTTTTATTAAATTTGTTATCTAAATAAATTAGATAATGTTTTTGCGTAATTTATTATATTAATTTTTTTATAAATAAATTTATAATTTATATATATATATATATATATAATGTAATCTATATTAATACAACATTTAAATTTTCCATTGTTTTTAATAAAATAAAAAATTTTACAAATATATACATGTTTTCATTTTTTTTAATTAATAAATTTAAATTAAACATATAATATAAATTTATTTCAACCCGCGTAATACGCTAGTCTTACACTAAGTTATCATATATTTGCAAACATTTCAACAGGCACAAAATGATTGGTTTATCAGAATCTATTTCTTCTGAAATCCCTCCATTTCAAAATCTCTTTTTTCTCATTAATTTCACTTTTTATTAAATTTTTTTTAATCTTAAATATTAATCTTAAAATCCATATTAATTTTGAATATTAAAATTTAAAATGAAACAGAATTTCCTGCATAATTCTATATAAATCTAACATCTTTCTTTCATTTCAGCAATCATAATTTTTTTTACAATTTTCGTTTTTCCTTCTCCAATATGTATTTTTTGTAATTTCTTTAATATTTGTAATTTCAACCTGTTTATTTTCAATTGTAATTTTGTAATCATTATTTATTTAAATAATAGAAATTTATTTCTTAATTATCCAATTATATCAATAACCTTTTACATATATGTCTTATATTTTGATTCTTAATTTTAATATATTTTTTCATATTTGATCTGATTTCAATAAAAAATAATTACCTTTTAAATTTTATCTTTTTCTGTTCTGTTCTGTATGTATCACACAAGTTATTTACTTAAATTAAGTAATCCAAATTAATGTAATATTTATTTTTTTAAAATTAAACAATATACCCAAAACATATTAGTACTATTTTTTATCAGTATGATAAAAATATGTAAGATGATTCCCATATATATAGAAGAATATAGTTAGTAGTATCAATGCAAATCATAACAATAACAAAAGGATCAGAAGTATTTATTTTGTTATGTGTAGGACATAACAATTAGTAAATTTATATATTCGACGTTAATACTGGATTCAGGCTAACTGTAATTATTGTTTCAATAATTTTAAAAACAACCATTTAAATTTAAACAGTCAACTATAACAATATATGAAAGTAAGAATACAATTCTAAATAAAATTATTGGTTCTTAATTATTGAGAGCAAATGTAAATATAAATTACTACTCCAATTTATGAAATTTAAAAAGACGACGGAGTGTTGGACCTTTTTTTCTTTTTTATGGGAATTAGCATTATAAGCTTTCAGGTTTTAGTAAATATTTTTGTATTTTTGTATTTTTAATTAATATGTTTTTATTTTGGAATTTATTATTATAAGTTTTATATTTTTTTGATTTATTTAATATGTGTGGAGAAAAAATATTGACATTTGTGTAAAATTGAGGATATTGTGAGAGTGAAGTTTATAAAGGAGTTTTCATTTTAAGGGTGTGAAAGTTATCGTGGAACATGCAAAAAGGTAAGTGTGAAAGTAATTTCAAAACGGAGAGAGTATTATTTTGAAATTATCATTTATTAAGTATTAACAATATAATGTTAAACAATTTTAAGTTTATTATTAATTTTGAATTTAAATTTAAATTAGATGTTCAATTTTTTTTTTACTAAATCACAAATATTTATTGCAATAATTATTATAATTTAAAATTGTACTAATATTCCTTTAATTTCATTTATTAATTTTTTTCAAAATTTTTTGTGCAAATTCTTTAGGTGTAAATATGTGCAAAATACTCTTCAAAAAAAAAAAGTGCAAATAGGTGCAAAATGCACATTTAAAAGTTTTGGATCCATTTTATACATTCGGATCCTCATCTATTACACCCAAATTCCCCAAATTCTAAAAAGTCAGTTGCTCATATCTCTTTCCCTCTTTTCTCCGCCGTGCGGAACCCCAGTTAAGCCGTAATCAGACGATACCGTCGCACTCCTAATATCGCCGCAGAGACGTCGTCGGAGGTTCTGTGGGCAGGGCGACTCCCTGTTCGTAATCCTTGTTTCTCTCTTTTTCGAACGATCGCGTCTGCAATGGGTTTTTGAGACCATCGTTTGCGGCGACCGGTCGTCAATCGGAGTCTGTGACAGTCTGCGTCGGCCGTGGCAACTGGATTTTGGACTTCACGTTGCAGCAGGAGCCTTAAGTCATAGTGGCTTGGTTTTGAGAATTTGATTCTCTTCAAGGTCTAATTTCTGGATTTTAGAAAAATTGCAAATGTTTGAGGATTTCTTCCATTGATTATGGATATGTAACTGCAATTCCATTCTCCTGTATTATGCCGCCTTTTGCCTCTGATTTTTATCAGCAACTGTTGGTTTTCTAGTTTCATTAATTTTGATTTGTGTGATTTTTTTGTTATATATATAGAGTGAGGAAATTTGGTGAGAAGCTTCAAGGAAATTAAAAGAGGTGCTAACGATGCGGATGCATTTGTAGGCAATTTGAGACTGTGTAGGTACATTTACATAGGTACATTTACATACCCAGGAGAGTAACGGGCCATCATCTTGGATTTGTAAGTATTTAGGCATTAATCTTCATATTGTTTAATTGCTTATTGTATAATAATTGCTGGTTTTTTTAATTGTGTCAAGTGTAACTACCTGATATTGTCAAGTGTAATGTTATAATGAGGAAAAAA
Source organism: Galeopsis tetrahit (assembly GCA_963675135.1). Classification (NCBI taxonomy): domain Eukaryota; kingdom Viridiplantae; phylum Streptophyta; class Magnoliopsida; order Lamiales; family Lamiaceae; genus Galeopsis; species Galeopsis tetrahit. Next base: position 63,320,482 of record OY776120.1, on the reverse strand, counting down.
AAAAACAAGTTTCAATAGTGGATTGACTATTAATTATTATAGACCGGACATTAATAAATGTTGGTATGGATTCACCTTAGCTAATGAGTTGTAATTGTGTAATACCGTCAAGTTTAATTGTGTAATGCTATCAAATGTATTGTGCAATACTATCAAGTATAATGTTGTAATACTATCTCATAAAGTGTAATGTTGCAATACTATCAAGTGTAATGTTGTAATACTGTCAAGTGTATTGTGCAATATTGTCAAGTGTAATTGTCTAATACTGTCAAGTGCATTGTGCAATACTGTCAAGTGTAATTGTCTAATACTGTCAAATGTAATTGTGTAATTGAAGGAATAAGGTGTGGAGTCTGTGGAATTGGAGGAATAATGTAATATTCGAGAATGGAGAATGGGATATCAAAAAGATCACGGAGGAGATAAAAGGGCGGTATTGGAGCTGGTGTTTGGTGGGCAATCTTAACAAACGTGGATCATCCTTTAGGGGCTGGTACGCAGAACCAATACTGCACACTGCATAGCCTCATCATGCAATTTAATTACTTGAGCTTCTGCCAGTAGTCTTATATTTTCATGTAGATGTTAATTTAGTTTTCCTACTTCTGTATTTGTAATTTTCCAGTTGCTTGGTACATCTTGTACCTTGTAAACCTCTTTTAATTTATTATTGAAACCTTTTTTCAACGATAAAAAAAAAATGGAATTGTGTAATACTGTCAAGTAATGTTGTTATACTTTATAACTTTCAGGTTTAAGAGAAGGTGCACTTGTGATGAAAAAAAAGACAAAGAAGAGATTTGGTGATAAAAATAGATTTTTCAATGTGTAATATTGTCAAGTGCAATAATGCAGTACTGTCTATGATGGTGCAATACTATGTTTTTACATGATAATGTAATAATGTCAATGTTATTGGGAATATTTTTTATGTTATTACTATGTTTTTGCAAAATAAAATATAACTAATATAATAAATTTTGGTATTTTGTGGGTTATTAGGAGGAAAGAAAATAAAATAATAAAAATGGAGTTGGTTTCATGTGCACAGTGTGCATGTGCACACTAATGCACAGATCAATCATATATCTATTTACAAAGATAAATATAAGTAATTAAGTAATGAATGTTCTAGTGGTTATAGATACATTTCATAAGTATCAGGTCATGTCTTTTTTTTTTCGTTTTTTTTTTTCAGTTTTTTTTTTCTTTTCATTAATAAAATTTCCACTTTTTTTTTTCGTTTTTTTTTTCTGTTTTTTTTTGCTTTTTTTTTTCGTTTTTTTTTTCAGTTTTTTTTTTTCATTTTTTTTTTTCGTTACTCACTTCCACTTTTCAATAATTACTCACTTTTCAATAATAATAGTCTCTAACTTTCATTAATAAAATTTCCATTTTTCACTAATAACAGTTAATTATCACTTTTCATAACAAAATTACCAATTTTCACTAATAATAGCTCTATCACTTTTCAGTAACAAAATTTCCACTATTCAATAATACTATAATTACCACTTTTCGGTAACAAAATTTCCACTTTTCAATAATAAGAATTACACTTTTCAGTTAAAATATCTACCACTTTTCAATAATAAAAATTACATTTTTCAGTTAAAATATCTACCTTTTTCGTTTTTTTTTTCAGTTTTTTTTTTTTCAGTTTTTTTTTCGTTACTCACTTCCACTTTTCAATAATTACTCACTTTTCAATAATAATAGTCTCTACCTTTCATTAATAAAATTTCCATTTTTCACTAATAACAGTTAATTATCACTTTTCATAACAAAATTACCAATTTTCACTAATAATAGCTACCACTTTTCAGTAACAAAATTTCCACTATTCAATAATACTATAATTACCACTTTTCGGTAACAAAATTTCCACTTTTCAATAATAAGAATTACACTTTTCAGTTAAAATATCTACCACTTTTCAATAATAAAAATTACATTTTTCAGTTAAAATATCTACCACTTTTCAGTAACAAAATTTCCATTTTTCAATAATAAGAATTACACTTTTCAGTTAAAATATCTATCACTTTTCAATAATAAAAATTACATTTTTAAGTTAAAATATCTACCACATTTCAATAATAAGAATTACACTTTTAGGTTCAAATATGTAGCTTTTCAATAATAAGAATTACACTTTTCAATTAAAATATCTACCACTTTCAATAATAAAAACTACATTTTTCAGTTAAAATATCTACTACTTTTCAATAATAATAATTATATTTTTCAATAATAAAATCTACCACTTTTCATTACTTTACTTTATTAATTAATTAATTAATTAATTTACCATTATTAATTAATTACAGTTCTCATTTTTATCGACCAATATTTACAATTATTAATTAACTTACAATTCTCATCACTTAATTAATTTACAATTATTAATTAATCTATAATTTTCATTTTTATTTTGCTTATTGCTATCATTGTTAATTTAATTAATTAAAACGGGTATATTTAATTATAAATTGTACCGTTAAAATTATTATTAAAATTGAAAAAATGTTATTCTTATTATTGAAAAGTGGTAGATTTTGTTATTGAAAAATATAATTATTATTATTGAAAAGTGGTAGATATTTTAACTGAAAAATATACTTAAAAATGTAGTTTTTATTATTGAAAGTGGTAAATATTTTAACTGAAAAGTGTAATTCTTATTATTGAAAAGTGGTAGATATTTGAACTCGAAAAGTGTAATTCTTATTATTGAAAAGTGGTAGATATTTTAACTTAAAAATGTAATTTTTATTATTGAAAAGTGATAGATATTTTAACTGAAAAGTGTAATTCTTATTATTGAAAAGTGGAAATTTTGTTACTGAAAAGTGGTAGATATTTTAACTGAAAAATGTAATTTTTAATATTGAAAAGTGGTAGATATTTTAACTGAAAAGTGTAATTCTTATTATTAAAAAGTGGGAATTTTGTTACTGAAAAGTGGTAACTATTATTATTGAAAAGTGAAAATTTTGTTACTGAAAAGTGGTAATTTTGTTACTGAAAAGTGGTAATTATTATTAGTGAAAAGTGGAAATTTTGTTACTGAATAGTGGTAACTGTTATTAGTGAAAAGTGGAAATTTTATTAATGAAATATATCGACTATTATTATTGAAAAGTGGAAGTGAGTAACGAAAAAAAATGAAAAAAAAAAAACTATAAAAAAAAACGAAAAAAAAAAAAACTAAAAAAAAAAGTTTAAAAGGGTTGTAATTAATTAATAATGGTAAATTAATTAATTAATTAAGTAATGGATTATAAATTAATTAATAGGAAAAAAATGGAATTATAACGAGAAAATGGATAATAAGTTAGAGTAGGAGGAAAATGACAAAAGCAATGTGCACCAAACAATGTAGGAGGAAAGTTGTGTTAAGAGGAGAAAACAAAATATTAAAAATGCGGAGGAAAGAAAACATTTTAGTTTGCAAGGATTGAACCCTGTGGTCTTTAAGGTAAAGTTCGTTAAGAACCACCACTAGGCTAAGTCTTACCTCTAGGCTAAGTCAATTAAATGTAAACAATATAACCGCTTCGCTATATATTATGTGGATTTGATACTCTATTTAAAAAATTTGCACCTAATTACACTTAAGAGATTTGCACACCAGTTATTCCTAATTTTTAATTCTCTTATTCTATTAATATTATTATATATATATATATATATATAATCTAATATATATTGTTACAATATTTTTTTATGTTTTAATATAATAATAAATTTATATAAGTTTTAAAAATAATTTTTTATTAATAAATTAATATATATCATAGTATAAATTTATTTCAATCCGCGTAATACGCGGGTTTTACATTAGTTTTAAATATATATATATATATAAATCTGCATAATAATAATGCCTTATCAATTAACCAATTAAATTTAAATTGATTCTGCCGTCTTTTATCATTTTCATTATTATAAATTTATTAATTTTAAATATTCTAGTCAATAGATTTTATAAATTTTTCCATCAAATCATTCAGTTAAATTCGAGATTTTTATGGAAGATTCAATTATTTAAATTCTAACTTTTCTCTCAAGAAAATCTATTTCTCTCTCTATTTATAGAGGATTCTATTCACAAAACAAAAACATACGCATAAAAATATTCTCACACAAAAATTACAAATTTATTTATTTTACTTTTGAATCATGGAAGTTGACCCAAAGAGGATTAAAGTTAAAGTTGTTTTTATTGTATGCATTGCATCCACGACACAAAATCGAGGTGAGATTTCTTGATTGACTATACTTTGTCATTTTTAAGTATTTCGTATGAGTGATTTTATTCTTGCTGCATCTTACATCCTATGTTATTATGGTTGGTTTATCCAACAAGCTTATGGTTGGTTTATCCAACAAATCTATGTTATTATAGTTGGTTTATCCAACAAACTTATGGTTGATTTATCTAACAAGCCTATGTTATTATATATGATTGACTTTGCCAACAAACTTATGAAATTGTATGCATGTTTGTGAGTTACTCCCTCCACTTTTAAATAAGTGTCATTTTAACAATTTTCAACAAATTAAAATATATAATTATGGACCATTTTACCCTTCATTAATGAAAACTAATTTTAATATTAAATTTATGTTTAATAATGAATGTGGTCAATATTGCATGTGATATTCATGTATATAATAATTAAGGTTTATCATGATTTATGTTATATTACTATATTTAAAAGGGAAAAAACTTAATTTAAGGTAAAAAAATTGAAGGAAGTATAATGTATAAGGGTAAAATTGTCAAAATTAAAGAAAAAGATGTAGAATGACACTTATTTTGAAAATATTAAAAAAGGCAAAGTGACACTTAATTAAAAACGAAGGGAGTATGATTTTATTCACATGTTATATTTAACTGTGACAAAGTTAATCTCACTGAACTAGTTATTTTGCTCACCCCAATCATATTAACATTTTGCAGATTAAAGTTAATCTCACTGAACTAGTTATTTTGCTCACCCCAATCATATTAACATTTTGCAGATTAAAAAGATTAAAGGAGTTGCGGTGGTGGAGGGATGGTGGATCACCTCAAGTGTTACATAATTTTTATTTTAAACCCTTATTTCATTTTGAAAGTTAATTCATGTATTTTTAAATTATTAAAATTTGAAATTGTTTAATTTTTTTAAACAAAGTCATGTCCCCTTATTGTTAGTACTTACTTCCGCTGCAAATATTTTTATAAAGTAGTAATAAATTTAATCTATATTAGTATTTCAAAGCCTTTTTAAGATATATTACTTAGTTGGTGTTTTCAACTAGGCCCCTAAAATAATCCACAATTATTTTACACAAAATTGTACTTCGTATTACTTTTGAATTCACACATGCATAAAAGTCAACTCATTTATTTACTTTATATATAAAAATTTATAAAATTATTTTTTAATAATTCTATTTATTATTACACTTTCTTAATATTTGTATTCATTTACTTGTTACGAGAGGGAGGGATAGTACCTACTTGAATTTAAATTTTCGAACATTTGGTAGAATCTAACCCTATACAATGCACTAAATTTTGTCTTTACTAAGAATGCAACTTGCCCACTGTATTGTTAAAAACCATCTCAACATATAATATAAGAGGATGTGAAAACCATCAACTTATATGATGATTTACATCCTCATCCCACGCACACGTTTTTCATTATGATTGGGTAACACTATTTGTTTTATTTTGACTTAGATTCCCTCAAAAAGAATAGATAAGGCGCTTTTCATATTATCCTATTCCCTTTTTCTTTTCCATTTAAACTAAACTACTATAGTCTGAATGAAGGGATTATAGTTTCATGTATATGAGACGATACTTTAATTTAATATTTACACATTACTTTGATTCAATGCAAGTGTGATTATAAGTTTATTGATCATAAAAGTTTATAAACAATGAAAACTTATTTAATCTATGAACTTATATTTTGATCTGTCACGTGAACCCCATCATGTGAGACACTGAGACGTGCTACAAGTTTCTGTACAAATTATTATCCTAAAGTTTATGTATTTAATAAAAAATGCATGGATAATTACTTATCAAATTAATACTAGCACTTTTTAAATAGTAATAGTACACTTTTTAGTAAGTAATATTAATATTTTTTTAATAAGTACTATTAACACTTTTCACTAATTTATACTCATATTGTTTAGTAAAAATAATACTATAATAACCTACAAATAATGTTGAACTGATAAAATTATGTATTTCATTTATAACATTTTAATGCAATAACTTTTAAGTCATCACATCAATTAATATATAAAACTTGAAAAAAAAATGGATGAAACATTTTGATAATATATTTGTAAGACGAATCATATCATCATAGTTTATAGAAATTAATTTCACATGATAAATAACCAAAAAAAAAAAAAATTAGAAAAGTATATAAAGATTTCTTTAATTAATTACGTACCTGTTCAATTAATTGAAAATTAGAAAAGCAAATAAAGATTTCTTAAGTTAATTACCTCAATTAATTGAGTAATGGTTAATATGATTCCCTATTTATACGAGATCATGGTTAACCTAAAAAATTAATGTTAGTATATTATATTACTAGCATTTTTATTAAAAAAAATATATAGTACTCATATTTTTCAGCAAATATTATATATATGCATTTTTCAGCTACCCTATAAAATATAGGGATGATAATGAGACGGGTTTAAATTCAGTGCATCACTCTTTATGAGCCGAATCTGAACCTGATTAAACAGGTGGGAGATGGGTTGTGATTTTTGTCAAATCCACCAACTTGCATCGTGACCCGTCTCAAAATTATAGGAGTATTTAATACTCCTTTGTAGATTTTTCGTATGAAATTTTAATTTAAACTATTATATATTTTAATTTAAATTATTTAATACTAAAATAATAAAGATATTATGTATATTAATATTAATTTGAAAATAATTAAATAATATTATGTATATAAAAATAATAATCCCTTCTGCATGATTATTTTTATGCCAAATTCTCAGGTGTATTCAAGTACACGGTGTCTTGATTGGACTTTGACGGGTTTACGGTCAAACTTTGACTTTTTTTTTTCGATTTTTTTTTTGAAAAAGTGTATGTTAGTATATTGAAAAGTCTATCTTTATTTTTTTAATGAAAAGTGTATGTTACTATATTGAAAAGTGCAAGTGTGCAACATTGTTTTTAATGAAAAGTGTATGTTATATTAATAAAAAATGTATGTTATTATAACTGAAAAATGCATGTTATTATAACTGAAAAGTGTATGATCTATTAATGAAAAATGTATGTTATTATAAATGAAAAGTGTATGATCTATTAATGAAAAGTGTAAGTTATATATTAATGAAAAATGTATGATAACTGAAAAATGTACGTTATTATAGCTGAAAATATTATTGAAAAATGTAAATTTTAGTTGACTAGTCGAGGTTCACTCAAATACACCGTGTACTTGAGTGCACAAGAGACTCGCCCAATTTTTATATGGAAAATGGCACGTCGAATAAGAAAAGTGAATTTAGTGGAAATTTTGTAAAAAATTATGTATGAAGTAAATAAATGAGTTACTTTTGTATATGGGTAAAGAAAAAATAAAGACATTTGTGTAAGTTTGAGAACATTACTATAAGGGTGGAGTATATAAATAGATGTTTATTTTAAATGTGTGAAAGAAGGTTTTAAAAAGAAAAGTGAACCAAATAAGTGAATATTAAAAATATGAGAGAAGGGTCCTGAGAGACTGGTAAATCAAAGCGACCTGGTTGCCATGCCTAATAAAATATGATTTGCATGTCACAATAGACAAAGAGATGATGTTTGGTAGGTTTGTTAAAACAAGATAAAATAAAAGGAAATAAAAGTGGATAAAACCCTTCATCGAAGTACGAGAAATAATAATAGTAATAATTATTATTCCTTATCCAACATCGATCATCATATCATATATCATGTCAATCCAAATAAAACTCCCCATATAAATACGTGTGCTACCATCCATCTTCTCTATATCATTCATATATTAATAATATACTGTAGTATAATTAAAAAGATAAAAGAATGTTGGCAATATTTCACAAGGCGTTTGCGAATCCACCGGAAGAGCTGAATAGTCCGGTGGCCCATAAAAAACAGAAACAGCTCCCTCACGAAACTCACACTCAATTCTTGGCTTCACACCCTCCCGACAACACCTTTTCTCTCAACTTCGGAGATGCGGCTCTTCTTGCCTATGTTAAACCCGATCATCATTCCAATTCCTTCCTCAATCATAACAACAGGTCTTTCATTTCTCTATTTTTCTTTTTTTTTTTTTTTTTTAATTATCACGGTTGCTCTTTCTGTACAAATTTATTATACCACCACTTTATTTAGATGAAATTTTAGAAAATATTGATTAGTTTAATTTTAATTTTAATTTTTTTAAGGAGAGTTATTAAGTTGAATAATAGTAAATTTAACCGGCCGGGCGGAGTATTATTTATGATCGAGCATAGATATGGCGCTCATGTTTTGTAGAATTAATTAGCTTAGCTTGCTTTTTTAGGGACCGGTGATTTGAAAAGGGCTGGAAAATATATAAAATGAAATCATGCAACTTATCATACATCTACCCGGCCGGCCTATAATTAAAATATGAATATTATATTACAGTAATTCATAAGAGGGGTAATCCTAGAAATGAGTAGGAAATATTATAAGGAGAGGCCACAACTGGGCCAAGATTAGTAGTTAAAAAAGAAAATGAAGCATGCGGGGACTCCAAGAAAAGTAGTTTTTTAATAACATTTGACAAAATTCAATTTTTTTTGTTTCTGTTATAATTAACTAACATGGTATATAATGCAGGTTAATGTTTAGTGGTTACGATGAGATATATTGTATGTTCAAAGGAAGTTTGAAGAATCTGTGCTCACAAATAAAGCAGTACGGATTATCAAGAAACGCCAATGAGGCGATGCTTGTGATTGAGGCGTACAGGACCCTTCGTGACAGAGCTCCATATCCAGCCGACCAAGTTATAAAGGAGCTGGATGGTTCCTTTGCATTTGTTGTTTACGACTCCAAAGCCGGCACTGTTTTTACTGCCCTCGTACGTATACCACTGGCCTGGCCTTTTTATTTTTTTAAGTTTTTGGATTGAATTTAAATACTGTACTAATATAATTAATTTTGTTTAAAAAAAAAAAATTCAGGGTTCTGATGATGGAGTTAAGTTATATTGGGGCATTGCTGCAGACGGTTCAGTGGTGATTTGTGATGATCTGAAAGTGATAAAAGAGGGGTGTGCCAAATCATTTGCGCCATTCCCAGCGGGGTGTATATTCCACAGCGAGGGAGGGCTGATGAGCTTTGAGCATCCAATGAATAAAGTGAAGGCGATGCCGAGAGTGGACAGCGAGGGAGTAATGTGCGGTTCCAACTTCAAAGTGGATATGTACACCAGAGTTAATAGCATCCCTCGCGTTGGAAGTCAGGCTAATTGGGTCGACTGGACTACTACTAATTCTCACCACCCTGCATAGTTGTTTCGTGGAGTATAAATAAAATTACAATTTCGATCTAAAGATCAGTCCTACTGTATGTATGTAGTGACTTTTAATTTGACTACATAATAAACAAATGTCTCTTGGTTCTCATTTAATTTGTCAAACTTTTTCTCTTCTCATTAAACTAGAAAGAGGTCAACTTGATATATACGAAATATAATGTTGATATATACGAAATATAATGATGATGTAAGTGCAATTTGATATATACGAAATATAAAGCATTTTCTTTTTGGGAACATATTTATCAAATGCTCATAAAAATGAGAGAGGTGAAGTAAGAATGATGAGACGACCAATATTTAACCTGAAATTAATTTTTAGATTGTCTCAAAACAATTAGGACGAGTTATTAACTCGACAAATAAATACCAAATTCCTCCCAGCGCTCTTTATTAAACAAATAAATAGACAAAAAAATTCTCACCTTCTGAAATCTCAAATATCTCATCTTTAATATAATTGTATATTTTTTTAATTAGACCTCTGTTTTTTTTTTTTTTGTATTTTTTTTAAATGCGTAACAAAATATAAAATAAAATAAAAAAATTAAAAGTAATTTATTTAAATACAACATTTTTCTTATAGTTTTGGATGCAAAATATTTATAAGACTGCCTTTTTTAGAATTAAAATATTTATTAATCTAACTTGACTTTTTGTTACATATTTAAGCCCGAGGAGAAGTTAGGTATAAAATTCATCAAATCTTAGGAAATTTTAATATTTGCGGGTGAGCCTATCTTCGCGGGTTAACCCGTCTTAAAAGATCATTAGCTAAAATAGTTAAATTTGAATGTTACAACTATTATGTTCTAGTCCCCTATATACTAATAGAGAGTTCTTATTGCTTATGTGTCGATTTTTCGTGAGTTTGAATGATGTGTCAATTAATAGAGAAGTTATAATTATGTAAATGATTAGGTGTCAAATATATACAAAGTTAAGTGTACGTATTAATAATAATGATGTGTCATGAGTATTAATACCATGTATAAATAATAATTACTCAATCAATTCCTAATCAATATATATAGACTATAGTATATATATATATATATATATTATTACTAAAAATATAATTATAATACATTTTTCACATAATTGTAAAAAATGTGATAGAATTCCAACGAATTAGTTTTTCAAATGTGTTTAAATAATTTATAAGTTTACATATTTAAAAAGTGAAGCTTTAATATATATTATAAAATTTAGAAATATATATAATTTAATATATTTATTTATATTATTATTATTATTTTATATGATGAAAAATTTAATTTATACATATGTAAAATATTATGTTGTAATTAAAATAAATTTTATAAGTTGTCCGCGTAACACATGGGATGTTATCTAGTGTTATACTATATGTTAGTTGTATCTATTAACAAATCATCCAAGAAACCAAAAAAGTAACACAAACAAACAAATCACAACCAAGAACTCGAAAGAACTTAAACTTATTTGCAAAAACATCTCAAAACTTAAAAGAACAAATCAAACACCAAATTTCCATTTACACTCTTCGCAAGTTTTTTATTGAGAACATCTTTTGACCAAATTTCAATTTACATGTCCAAATATTCAAATAAAACGCCTGAAATAAAAACACTTGTGCAATGTGTAACACATATTTGGCCAGAATCACTTCCCTTGTGAAAACTACACAACTAAATTTTATTTACAGTTGGAGAAAAAAACAATACAATAGCAGTTCAACTCCTCTATTTTAACTTTCACATTCCACCTTCTTGACTATTAACACGTTTTGATATTGTATATATAATTCGTTGATTATTTTTTACCATCCCGAGTATGGAACACAAGAAATTGACACAGATAATTTAATCCGTGTATTCAGAGGAGAGGCGAATCTCGAACGAGACTCATTGCTTCAACCATCGTCTCCCTAAACCTCGTGACATTAACTATCACATTCTGGCCATTAAGGTACACTTCCTTCCCCGCCTGGAGCGAAAACGCGCCTCCCGGATCCACAATGGCCGTATGGTTCCTAGACCCGAACACTTTGAAAAGCGAACTCTCCTCAGCCTCAATTTTATATCTCAAATACTTTACTCCCATTGCACGAGCCGGGTCGCCATAATACGTCCGAGCAGCCCATTCTAAGCCTATTAAATCCAGTTGCACCATAACTGCCCCATCCGGCAAAAACACTTCATTAGTCAGACCAGCTCCGTGAGCTCCCACGAGGACGCTGCACGCGTTAACCATGCCCGAAAACACGTCTAGATTCGCAATCACCTTCGCTCTACGAACAACCATCACTCTGAAGCCTAAACTCTTCATCATTGTAACGACTTCGTCTTCGTTCAGAATCCTTCTCGTTGTCGTACGAGACAGGAGCATTACCGTTGGCCTTTTAATCTGGGCGACGTGGCTGAATTTCAAGTTGAACGAATTTCGAAGAAATTGCTTGAAGTTGTTCATTGAAAGCCCTGTTGGAGCTTTACTATTGTTTAAAGATAAATGATAGTGAAAATTTAGGCCAATTACAGCTGCGGGAAAGCAATGAACGGCCCCCCGATTTACATCCGGGTTTATGATTTCGTGAGATGTTAAACGGGCCAGGAGCTTTGCGTACTTTCGAACAAATGAAGGCTTGTAATCCATTAGTATGAATTGGACGCGGGATTTGAAGAGGGATGTTGTAATGTAGAGAGGGATGATGATTTCGTTGAATTCGTGGAAGACGTTGCCGGTGAAGCCACCGGAGGAGAAGATCACGGCGGGGTTTTGGTGGTTGTGTTGACAGAGTGGCGGCGAAGTTGTGCGTAATACTTTTACGGGAGTGATGGTTTGGAGGAGGGTGTGGTCTTCTTGTCTTGCGTAAGGCCGGATAATCGTTTCGTCGTCTACAGTTGGATTTAAGGCGATGGTGGTTAGAGTCATTGTCTTCGTGTCGATTTGTAGAGGCTGATTTGCAACGCAGTGTTTGGAGTAGTGTTTTTGTGTTGTGCACGCAAATCCTGTTTCTTTCAACTTCTTTACCTCTTCCCCTGTTTGTTTATAATGAATGAATTGTTATAAGTATTAGCTAGTATTAAATAAAATTTGATTTTTTGAAGAATGAATTACCTTTCATTAGTCTTGAGAGAAGGAAGTCGAGGGATTCTTGATTTTCTTCTTCAAGGCTTGTATTGAATTGCATGACTTTTCTGGAGGAATAATGCAAGCCTGCAAATAAATTCCAAAGTATTAAGGTCGAATATGGTGAAGCTAGGAAAGGGATTACTGAAATTAAATTAAATGATTAACTACGTTGGTCCAATTGAATATTGGTGCCCCAGAAAAGATGAAGGTAGAACAAAGGAAGCAGCAGTAAGAAGATCCATGGAGTTATGCGTAAAACCTGCAGCTTCAATGCCTCTTTCTCCTTCTCCATAATTAATTACTTAATTGATGTTACCCAAGAAAAACGATGGATACTATGATGGAGAAACCAAAATACGGAGTAGTAGAATATTAGAGTTGGTGAAATATCAATATGTTATTGAGATAATCGAAATTAATCAATTACTAAATAAAAAATTTAAGAGTTGAATATTGATTTTAAAATAAACTAACTGTTTATATAAAAAAAATTGAATTTAAGCATGAACAATATTGTGTAATTTTCTTTAAAAAATAAAAATTAGAAAAACAAATACTACTCCGTATTAAAAATGTAAATTACTCCATAAAAATGGACTTTTGAGGGCATGGTTTAGGCCGGCCCTCAAAAACATTTTTATTTATTCTTCATTTCGCATCTACAAACTATTGATTTATTATATTCTTGACTTTTTGTATAATACATGGATTTTGACTAGTCCAAACTCCAAAGTAAGATGTAGTATTATTAAAAAAAAAAAAAGTGAAATAAAAGGAATTGATATAGAGAAAGATACATGTTAAAGATTCAATAGGGTGTAATCATAACAAAAAATAATCAATGTGTCAAGATTGTAGTTAGGTTCTTAACTGTTAATTAGTTTCTTAACCGTAGATTAGCAGTTCCTAATTAGTTAGTTAGGCCATCTCTTCTTATAGGTATATAAATACCTTTCTCCTCATTTTTGTACATACACTTTTTGACAGGAGATAATTTGATTTCTTCATCTTCTACATTTTTTCAATCTTGTGTGGAGATTGATGTTTTTCTCCATTTTGTTCTCTATTTCATACCTTTAACATGGTATCAGTATAGCCATCACCGATCGTCTCCGCTTCCCCCCTTTTCACGATTTCTAGGGTTCTTCCCCCCCTTTTAATCCGGCGACTCCTCCGATTTGACGCAGCTTTTCTCGATTCTTGGCCGTTCATCTACTTTCTTCAATGGCGCCTGATCCGAATTCTCTAGACCCAGCCAAGAACCCTCTCTCTCCTCTCGCCCTGCACCACAACGATAATCCTGCAGTCGCGATAGCTCTCGATCCGTTAATTGGTTCGAACTTCGTCTCCTGGAGTCATGCCATCAAACGAGGTCTGAGCGTCAAGAATAAACTGCCTTTAATCGACGGTTCGCTCCCTCAACCCGTTGAAGCCGATGATCCGGCCATCTTCGCCGCTTGGGTTCGTGCAAACGATTTGGTGTTGATGTGGATTCTCAACTCCATCTCTCCGGATATCAAACACACTCTGGAGTATTTCTCATCCGCTCAACAGGTATGGGACGAACTTAAAATTCGATACACTAGTTCTGATGGCACTAGGGTGTTTCATTTAGAGAAAAGTCTTAGTTCCATTACTCAGAGTAGTCAATCTCTTGTTACATACTACAATCAATTTAAGAGTCTATGGGATGAGTATCTTAGTTTTAGGCCTATCTTATCTTGCTCTTGTGATGCCTTGAAAACATGTGAATGTGATATTCCTAAGAAAATTGCTAAAACACAAGAACAGGATGCTGTGATGAAATTTTTGATAGGCCTTGATGATTCCTATTCGGCTCTTCGCAGTCAATTGCTCCTTACATCCCCTTTCCCTCCCCTAGCAAAGGTTTTTTCATTGCTCCTGCAGGAAGAGTCTCAAAGAGCTTTAAATACTTCTTTTCCTGTTACTACTGATTCTGTGGCCATGCTCTCTAGGCAGCCTAATCCCAAATTTTTCAAAAACAAAAGGAAACCTCTCTTGTGTAGTCATTGTGGTGGCACCACCCACACTGTAGATAGGTGCTTTCATTTGATTGGCTTTCCCCCTGGTTGGAAAGGTCCTAGAGGTTCTAAACCCCCTGTTGACAACACATCTTCTGCCAATATGGCTTTTCCCCCTCCCTTACAAGGGGACCCTGTTGCCTCCAATCCTCTAGTCAGTCAAGATTTGTTTGATCAGTTCTTGATCTTTACTAAGACACAGCAAAGCCAGCACCCTCCTTCTCCCCCACATGCTGCAGCTGGGGCCTTTGTGCATCAGCCTGAGAATCCTCAAAATTCAGGTACATCTTTTTGCTCTAACTCTTTAGGCAACAATTCACATTTTTCCACATGGATTTTAGACACAGGGGCCACAGACCATATGACTTCTGACTTTACTTTGTTTTCTACCCCTCCCTCTAAATCAAATATTCAGATCAGTTTGCCTAATAATGCCACTTCCACAGCAACTTATATAGGGAACATCATTCTTAATGATTCTTTGACCCTATATAATGTCTTATATGTACCTGATTTTACACATAATTTGCTGTCCATTTCTCACCTTACTAGATACTCCAGTTGCTCTGTCAATTTCCTATCCTCACACTGTGTTTTGCAGGACATATCCACCAAGAGAGTGATTGGTTCTGCTGAACAAACTGGAGGGCTTTACATTCTCAAGATTGCAATCAATCCTGTACACTCTGCTTCCTTTTCTAGTACCTTTGATTTGTGGCATTATAGACTAGGGCATATCTCTACTAAATACTTGTCTACTATTGACCAGTTGAATGTAAAAGCAACAAACAAGAATCATGTTTGCAACATCTGTCCTTTGGCTAAGCAAAAGAAACTATCTTTTCCTATTAGTACCTCAGTTTCTTATTGTGCTTTCAATTTGATTCACTGTGATGTATGGGGCCCCTTTTCTACCATTTCTCATTCAGGGCACAGATTTTTCTTGACTATAGTGGATGATTTTACTAGATGCACATGGATTTATATGTTGAGGCACAAATCTGATGTTAAGGTTTCTTTGCTTAATTTTTCAAATATGATTCATACTCAGTTTAATGCTAAAATAAAAATCTTAAGGAGTGACAATGGCACTGAATTTTTGCTACATGATTTCTATCACAATTTAGGGATTATTCACCAAACCTCTTGTGTGGAAACCCCACAACAAAATGGTTTGGTTGAAAGAAAACACCAACACTTACTCCAAGTGGCTAGATCCCTCCTTTTTCAATCTAGCTTACCCCTAAAATTTTGGAATGAATGTGTGCTCACTGCTGCCCATTTGATTAACAGAACTCCTTTGCCTATCCTTTCAAATAAATCACCTTTTCAGCTTCTGCATAACAAGGAGGTGGATTATTCTTACATGAGAGTTTTTGGTTGTCTTTGCTATGCTAACACCCTCACTACTAATAGACACAAGTTTCACCCTAGAGCTATTAAATGTGTTTTTCTGGGATATCCCTTTGGTACCAAGGGCTACAAACTCTTAGACTTTAATTCTGGAAAGATCTTCATTTCCAGAAATGTCAAATTTTTTGAACACATTTTCCCTTTTGCTACTACTCATATCACTCAGTCCTTACATGATGTCAACACTAATGTGCATTCTTCTCCTATTGTTATTAATGATGATCAGTGTTCTGAAACTTGTGAGAATCCTAATGTCTTAGACCCATCTATCAATAACATTCAGGATCTTAACAATATTGGTCCTCCTACCACTGTTTGTACTGATCCTATTGTTTCTCAACCTATTAGAAGATCTGATAGACATAGACATCCTCCAGCATATTTGGATGTTTATCAAACCTCTTTACCTTCTTCCACTTCTAATTCCAGCATCTCTACTAAGAAAGGAAGACAGTATCCCATTTCTGACTATTTGTTTACTGGCCATCTTTCCAAGCCCTTTCTATCCTATACAGCAAACATTTCACAAATAACAGAACCCACCTCTTATAAGCAGGCTGCAAAAGATCCTAATTGGCAGAAAGCCATGGACATAGAACTCCAGGCCCTTGAAAAGGCCAATACATGGACCCTTGTCCCTCTTCCTCCCACAAAACATTCTATTGGTTGCAGGTGGGTATATAAGGTGAAATACAAAGCTGATGGCTCAATAGAGAGGTACAAGGCAAGGTTAGTGGCCAAAGGTTACACTCAGCAAGAAGGTATTGATTTCTTTGACACCTTTTCTCCTGTAGCTAAGATTACTACTGTTAGAATTCTGCTTGCTATAGCTATGGCTAAGAATTGGCATTTGCACCAACTTGATGTTAATAATGCCTTTTTGCATGGTGATTTGGATGAGGAGGTTTATATGTCACCCCCTCCAGGGTATAATACTCAGAATAGAGTTTGTAGGTTGAATAAAAGCTTGTATGGCTTAAAACAAGCATCCAAACAGTGGTTTCAAAAACTATCTGATTCTCTTATTACTATGGGATTTATCCAATCTGTTGCTGATAACTCATTGTTTACCAAATCTACTGCCTCTTCATTTACTGTTATTCTTTGTTATGTAGATGATCTTATTGTTACAGGAAACTCTCTCCCAGACATCATTTTCATTAAAAATCATCTTCACAAACTTTTCACTATTAAGGATCTTGGTCCCTTGAAATACATCTTGGGTATTGAAGTGGCCAAGAGTCCAAAAGGTTTGCATTTGTGTCAAAGAAAGTACACTTTAGATCTTCTTCATGAGTTTGGCTATTTAGATAGCAAACCTTTTTCTACTCCCATGGATCAAAAGCTAACTTTCTTTAATGCACAAGCTCCTTTACTTACTGATCCTACCTCTTTCAGAAGCATTGTAGGAAAATTGTTGTATCTCACCATAACAAGACCTGACATTGCTTTCCCTGTCCATGTTCTTACCCAGTGTATGAGTAAACCTACTACAGCTCATCTAGCTGCTGTACATCGTTTACTTAGATATCTTAAGGGTAATCCAGGGCAAGGAATTTTTTATTCTTCTACTAATAGTTTTAAACTTCATGCCTTTTCAGACTCAGATTGGGCAAGATGTCAAGATACAAGGAAGAGCATCACTGGATATGCAATCTACTTGGGAGATTCTCTCATCTCCTGGAAATCCAAGAGGCAGCCAACTGTGGCAAGATCTTCTGCAGAGGCAGAATATAGGGCACTAGCTACTACCACATGTGAGGTCCAATGGATTCTATACATCCTTAAAGACCTCCATATCCTTCATGATCAACCTGCAGCCCTCTACACAGACAGCAAATCTGCTCATGCCATGGCCCACAATCCATGTTTCCATGACAAAATCAAACACATCTCCATAGATGTCCACTTCACTAGAGAAAAGATCCACAATGGTGTAGTCAACCTTATCCATATTCCATCTCAAGACAACCTAGCTGACATCATGACAAAGCCTCTACCACCTTCTTCATTCAATCATTTCAAGTCCAAATTGGGCCTCTTCAACATCCATGCCCAATTTGAGGGGGGTGTCAAGATTGTAGTTAGGTTCTTAACTGTTAATTAGTTTCTTAACTGTAGATTAGCAGTTCCTAATTAGTTAGTTAGGCCATCTCTTCTTATAGGTATATAAATACCTTTCTCCTCATTTTTGTACATACACTTTTTGACAGGAGATAATTTGATTTCTTCATCTTCTACATTTTTTCAATCTTGTGTGGAGATTGATGTTTTTCTCCATTTTGTTCTCTATTTCATACCTTTAACACAATGTCTCATAATAGTAAAAAAAGACATGTGTTAAAGATTCAGTAAAATGTAATACATAAATGAGATAAAAGAATTGATGTAGAGAAAAAAAAATGAAAAGCCGTTTTCACGGAAGCTGATAGTAAGTAAGATACAAACTATAATACAAATGTTTTTGAGGGAGTTTAAATTTTAATTTAAAAAATACTCTATGCATAGCCTATTAACCCTTATGCTATAGGAAACAAGAGTGAATCCAAAATAGTCCCAACAAACTTACAAGTTGAATACATAAAATTGCGTGAGGAAATGAGTTATGTTAGAACTTCACTGTCAGGACGTAGTTATACGGTTACTCCCTCTCTTTGTTTTATGTTAATACGAAAACCATTCGCAGATTAATTAATAGGCCCCAAATTTATAAATAATATATTTCAGTTATTCAACTGTTTGAACTATTCTACGTTTTGTGAAAAATAATGTGACTGCTGGCTGGACTCTCTTGTAAGAATGACACGATCAAATTTATTAGTTGTATTTGTTTTATACACCCTTCCTCCATTCCGTCCTAAGCTTTTCGTTTGTTTTTTTGCACATTAATTAATTAAGGAATATAATCTTACATTGTATTGTTAAAAAGAGAGATAGAAAAAATAAAAGGATAGAGAAAAAAAAAGTATAGAAAGAGAAGAGGCGAATATCATTGAATAGTTAAATTCAATGTATGAATTTTTTTTATATGATTGTACTTCGCAATGTTTGTTCTATGTAAAACATGCAAGTGCATTGCATCTCTTTACTATTAATTAATTAAATAAATAAATAATGACAAATATATCTTTATAATTTAAAATAAATAAAAATATGTAATTATAAAATGACATACAATATATCTAGAGCCGTCAAATAAGTCGGGTCCATTAGACTGCCATTTTTCTTTGACTGTGATGATCGGGATGGGTTGGTCTGGTCTGGTCGGCTCAGGTTGGACCGGGTCATGTCGGGTTTTATTATATAAGTTTAATTACAAAATACAATAAAGACATTTTAATAATTTATATTATTTTTACAAAAAATAAATATTTTATCTAATAATAAAATGCGATCGCTCACCACGACAAAGTTAAATGGCATGTCAACTTTTCATTGAATGTTTATTGTAGATAGAGTGAACCATTTGTCTCGCGATAAAAAAAGCCCGTAGAAAGATAGCTTATGTTGCGGTAAAAAAAATTGTGTAGGACACCCGTTTTAACAAAATGGGAAGCTTAGCAAGGGACAGGAAGATTATTATTTATCATGATAGGGTGAAATACAAAATATACCGTGCGTGTGACGACATAAAGAAGATGAAATCAAATAGAGACATGTTAATCATAATTTAGAAAAGAAGAAGAGTTAAGAGGCGGCTCTCTTGGATTTATTTTTGTAGCAGCATGAAACGAAGAAGAAGATTATTAGACAAGTTGGGGTGTGAATTGACTAGGTATATATCTTTCTGGAAATATTATATATGATGATCAAAAAAAGGCTACTGATCTTGATTAGAGACTTTGATTTGTGGTGTTACGTTGAAAACTACTTCAATTTAATTCGCTCATTGTTTTGTATTAACAATGGATGTGCTTGTCTGAATCAAAAAACGTATGCATCATATCAAATTGAAACTACGGTTCTCAATTTTCCATTTGTCAATTTAATGACTATATTTACACGTTTCAATTTAGTCAATACTCATCCAATTATCTATACTGGTATATATTATAAACGTCATCATTCATGTATGCTCCTTTATTTTATTTTATTTTAGGGTTGCATAACTTGCACGAAAAATATATATTCTTTTTAGATTGGTTGACAAGAGATATTCTAACTTCTTCTATCCAAATATGTGACCAATACAGAAACTATTTTGATTAGGCGTGGTAATATTCTTTGTCCAACTTAGGATCAACATAAAGTTCACGCTGCTTTGCCCATAAAAACACAAGCCCAAAAATAATACTGTTAAATTTAGTACAAGTGACGTGATCGAAAGAGAAAAAAATAATAGACGTAGTACATGTGATGTGATTGAGAGAGGTAAAATAATATGTCAAAATAGAATGAATAACTTATTGTAAAACGTGCAAAAGAGAAAAATGAGAAAGTTTTAGTGTGATGAAGGGAGTACAATTTTATCTAGTTTTTTTATGATTAAAAAAGAAAGCCATATAAACAATAATTCTTGTTGCTAATGAATATGAGGCTCGTGGTAGGACAAAACTTAGCAGTTCAATTCCTCTTTGGATCATTAACACATCCCAGACATTAAATATAAAGTCCGTTAATTTTTTTGTCAAAAAAATTGTTTTATATTCAAAGTATAAAATTGGAGTTAATTAGGTTAGTGAGCCTTTTGTTGGATCATCTTGTGAAATTTGTTAGACAAATTGAGCTCAAACTTATACATAAACTCAAATTGAGCTCAAACTTATACATGATCTCACAATTTTATCAGCATAAATCTATTTGTGTACAAGATAGAAATGCAGTTCTCAAAGAATACAAAATTACTTTACCACACACTTTATGAAACAAGAAAAAACCCCGCATACAAATATATTAAAACCAAAATAAAATTTCCCTGAATTATCCGGGTATGTACACATACAAGATGGGGTATGAGATGCTATCTGATTTATTAACATGTGTTATGTTAAAAATGATCTACGCCTCAAATTAACGAGGACGAAATATAAAAAATCCAGCAGAGTGGAAAACTAAGATGGTTTGATCCTCTGTATCCAATTCATAATTATCTCCCAGCCCAATCTGTAACAATACTAAATGCTTCAACAAGAGTTTCCCTAAACCTCCCAAGATTGACCTTCACATTCTGTGTATCAAGATACACACTTCTTGCTGCCCTATACCCTTTACTCGAGAACAAACCCGAAGGATCTGTAATAAAAGGGTGATTTCGTCCATACAGTTTAACAAGAGAACTTTCCTCTGCTTCTATTTTGTACTTCAAATAATGAACCCCCATGGCAGCCGCAGTGTCGCCATAGTAGGTGTTGGATGCCCATTCGGTTCCGATCAGCTCCATTTGAATCATCACGGCACCTCGGGGCAGGAATATCTCGTTCGTTAAACCCGCCCCGTGCACCCCGACTAACACGCTGCACGAATTTATCAGCTGGCTGAACTTGTTCAAATTGGACACCGTTTTTGATCTCTTGATCACAATCACTTGGAACCCAACTTTCTTCATTACTTCAATCATCTCGTCTTCGTTCAGAATCCGCCTTGTGGTGGTGCGCGATAGAAGCACTAGCCTCGGCTTGCGTATCTGGGAGACGTGCGTCAACTTAAGTTCCAGAGCACGTCTCAGGAATGCCTGGAATTCAGGCATTCCGTACCCTCCAGGGATGTCCCTGGAGTCCAGGGCTAGATTATCGTGGTACTTTAGCCCGATAACCGAGCCTGGGAAGCAATGGATCGTCGCGTTTTTAGCGGGGTCCATCACTTCGTAGGCCGATAAACGGGATATAATCTTTCCGTATTTGGCCATGAAGGACGGCTTGTAATCTTCCATGATTAGGAGGACTCGGGATTGGAATTGCTTGGCGGTGATGAAGAGGGGGATGATGATTTCGTTCATTTCGTGGAAGACGTTTCCGGTGCTTCCCGACGAGAAGACGACGGCGGGGACGTGGTGGTTGTGTTGGCAAGGCGGCGGAGATGTGGTGTTTGTGTGGTGGAGGATGTGGACGGGCGAGATCGCGTTGAGCTCGTCTTCTTGTCTTGCGTAAGGCCGAAACACGGTTTGGTTCCTTCGATGATCGGACAGTACATAAACCGTCATGTTGGTGGTGTCGATTCTCACCGGTTTATTTGATACGCACATAATCGAGTGGTATGTCTTGTCACATGCAAAACCCGTTGCATCAAGATTTCTTTTGTCCTCCCCTGTTTGTTTCAAGAAACACAATTGTCTTTCTTAAGACTAAAAATTCAAATTCTTTAAAAAGAAAAATGAATTACATACCTCTTACTAGTCTTGATAAGTGAAAATTGACGAATTTTTGCTCTTCAAGTGTTTTGTTAATGGGGTTTCCGCCATTGAAGCTCGTTTGTGAAGTAGAAAAGTATTGGACCCCTGCAATTTGGTAAGAAATTTCTTAAACACAAATAAATTTTAATCCAAGTGAGAAATTATGAAAGAAAAAATTACATTGATGAAAGGGAATTGTGTTGCACCAAAAGAAATCAAGGCCAAAACAAAGCAAAGGGAGAGAGAGGAGGAAAATGATACGAGTTATCAGCTTCTTAGGCTGTTTCTCCATTTTCCACTTGTTTCTCAACTTCTTCTTCTTCTTCTGCATGAAATAGATGAGTAAATATAATTATTGAAGACGGCAATTTCAAACATTAAACAACTTAGTTATCATGTCAATTCAATACGAGTAAAATTTATTGAATAAATAAGTCATTACATAAAAATGTTTACATAATTAAGATCACATCACACAAGAATTAGTCTTTTTCAAAATATTGGAGCATTATTTATTCTTACATTTAAGTAGGAGCCTTCGGAAAGCGGTAAAGCATTTCTTCAGTAGATAACACTTGGAATATTGTTCATACGGGAGTGGTGTCAAACTCAGGTTCAAATTCAAGAAAATTTTGAAATATTCGAGCTCGTCGATAACTTATATAACATCAATTAAATATTTTATTTCATTCATAATTAAAAGTATATTAATATAATTAATTAGCATAATAGAGGTAAAAAAAAATAACAAATTCTTGTATGCAGTGCATACATACAATTGGATTTTAAGTTATTGTCTAATTGAATTTTTATTTTTTCACATTAGAATCAAATTAAAATTGTGATTCAATTGCATCACACAATTGGGTGCACACAAGAGTGATTCGAGGTAAAATTATAAAATTATGTGAGCTCGATTAGACTCACGAACCTACTATTGTTGAGCTCGAATTCTATGACTACTCAAGTAGTTTGAGCTCGACTAAATTAAATTTGAGTCGATATTTAGAATTTTTTTTCTAAACTGAGCATAAGTAACTCATGAACGGGCTCGATTCACTAGCTCCCGCCTCCTAATTAGTGATGCAATGGATATTTAATTAATAACGACATATATTGAATCTTATTTTAGGCCAATGCTTATGCAAATTGCAAAGGACTTCTCTTTTGAACCAAATGAAGCAAAAGATATTGAAGTTTCAAAAGTCAATATAATTCTAATGCTTCTTATAACAATAAATGACGTAATCTATTTGATTAGTATCATCTTATTGCACGACTGTGTACTCGTTCCAACTAAAAACTTGAGACTACACCCATATGATGAAAATCAACATTCAATTTATTTTCTTGTTCTACTGTTTGTTTGATCATTCTTTAACCAAATTTTCTTGTGATATATATAAATTGATAATTTTATAAGAAAAAGAAAAAAGACTAATGGCGTATCCATGAAGCAAAAACCTAACACCCTATGTATTGAATATGAAGCAAAAAAGATGATTAATGGCAGGATTAAAAAATAAAAATTATTCGCAAATAACAATAACAATAACAAATTAAATAAAAAATAAAATAAAACCTGAAAACCTCGTATCTCGAGCGGCTTTACGGTTGAAAGCATGGCGATGGTATCAGCTTTATAATTGACACAGTGATAAGGTAAAGAATGGAGCCAAAAATCTGTATTTTATAACATCGTGTGAATCTCTTTATATGTAAAGGGTGTGAATAAAATAATTTACAAAATTAGATTAGGAAACTATTGACAGTTATACACTACTGCCTAAGATAAATGCATAACAATATCAATTACGTACAAAGATTAATTTGTTGTATCAATTATATATTCAAAGTCAGAATGCATGACACATTTTATTCTCTCAAAATTCCTACAAACGTCATCTTGTTTTTTTTTTTCACCAGCTTTAGAATAAATGCAAATTTAGTCACTATGAAGAGAAATTTAACTAATTAATTATTAAATAATTAAAATTAATTAACTAATAAATGTAAATAGACTCGTCAGAATTGTCAAAGATCGATGGTGTTTTGGGGAAAAAGATTGAATTGGCCTGCTGATGATGTCTACAAAATATATTATAAAATTAATAAAATTTACATAAACCCATATATAATTTCCACATGACTATATATTTTCTTGATGATGCCAGATCCTGTTGATACATCTCTTTCTTGAAATTAAATTAGTTAACTTGTTACTTGTAAAATAACTTAGGAAAAAGAAATAACAAGAAAAATTCAATCGGGAACTTATAGTAGTATAACAATTTAGGAACAAAGAAATAAGAAAGGGTTTCCATTCGTTAGGTAGGTTTCCCACTTTTCGATAATAGAAAACGCATTAAATACCATTGGATCATTGATCTAACATACTTCCTCCGTTTTTGTTTTATATGATATTTTAAACCTTTTATCTTGTACATAATTAAATGATGTTTTAGAATTTTTACACAGTTTATTCCAATTATATCATCCCTTTAACTTTGGAAACAATCATAATTTCTAAATTACTCTAATTAACTAATCTCCAAGGTAAATCTTTTCCCTATACAAACTTGCCATGTATGTAAAATTAATGTAATGTATGGAATAAAATTAATGTAATTAGAAGCCTATATTATTATCTAAGGGTATAATTGTCAATACATATCATTTCTTAATTCTAACAAATTATTTTAAAACATCATATAAAAAAACGGAGGGAGTATATAATTATTTGTGTATGATTGCACTATGCAATATTGCATTTGTTCTATACAATGTGAAATCGCACAGCTTCGTCTTACTAATAAATTAAATTAATAAATATAAAATGACAATAATATCCTTTAAAATTTAAATAAGTTAAAATATTTAATAATGAAATACTATACAATTATGGTTATCAAACATGTTGGCCCGGGTCGGGTTGTTTTTTGGGTCAAATCGACTGTTTTCGGGTTGGCTATAACATTTTCGAGGGATCGGGCCAATGTGGGCCCGTCAGACTTTGAGTGGATTATCGGGCCATCGAGTCAAAATGACCTAATTTTTTATAATTAATAAATAAATATTAATATTTATAATAAAAAAATAAAATAAATAAATGTTAATTAAACAAATATCTAATTAAAAATATTATAATTATTTTGCAAAACTTGTGATCTATAACGAAAATATATGAGGTGTTAATTTTTTATTGATCATCTATTGTTAGGAGGTCTGAATGTCATTCCTAACTATAGAAAAAACCAACAAAGAAAAGAGCAATAGTCTTAACTCTACGTGATATGCTATAATATATGGAGTGATTTAATTCAATCCGAATCTAATGTACTTTTAAAAAAATCAAAATAAAAATACATAGGATTATTTCTAGTGTAATATTCTTTTCATTTTGTTTCACTTACCCATTTTAGATGTCCGTTATAACTTTTATATTTTTTTAAATTATAAAATTCATTGTGTTTCTCTACTTTTTTTTTTTTTTTTTTTATCTATATATCTACCTATTTTCTTTCTTTATATTTCTCTTTTTTATTTCTATCTATTTTTTCTTCTTTCTATCCCTCTCTATCTCAATTATCAATTACATGTTTTATATTATACAGGAGTATTTCTTAATTGTCAAGTAATTCGGGTCGATTAGACGTCTTCAACCAAGTAGAACACTTGAATATAGAAGAAATAACTGCTCTAGGATAGTAATTCAGAAAAGTAAGCAACGAGACAAACAGCACACAAGAATTTAAGTGGTTCGATCAATGTGATCTACATCCACTAGACCAGACGAGTACTTCTTTGATTGATAAAGAATGTTTACACACTCATTCACTCGGAATAGGATATTTCCTCACTTCACTCGTGAACTCACACAACTCAAAGATTACAATCGTACTTGCATCCAAAAAAAACTCTGTGATTTTTCTAACCTTTACAATGTACACAAACAAGAGTTTATAAAGACCAAAGGTAGTTGCTGCTGTTAGGAACTGTTTTTAAGTAGTTACCAACCGTTTGCAACCGCTTGTAACAACCCATGTGCTCTGTTATTGTCCAACTGAAATGGTAGTTATGCCCTCAAGTTGTTGTAACTGTAATACAGTTAGTTAAACTAACTAACTTTCATATCAGAAGACTTGTCCATAAAGATCAGAACACTACTTAGTGATCTGATACTCAACTCTTCTGTTCTGGTGATCAAAAGCTGACTCTGCTGATAGACTCCATACTGTGAAGATCTTTTACTGTGCTGATGTACTGATTTAATAGTAATGTGCTGAAGTACTGATCTTGGTACACTCTGCTGAAGTACTGTACTGACCTAGTACTGTGTTGATCTGACCAACTGTGCTGAAATCTAAGCATCACCTCCTCAGCTGATTGAAACCATTCAACTCATGTGATTTCAGCCTAAGTCATCTTATCTGATCCTATCAGCTCACTACTCACTTAGTGTGCTGACTTTGAGATTATGAGATAACACTCACAATTCTCCACCTTTAGCTCATAATCGAACTAATCTCCACCAAAAACAAAAAATACCAACACTATTCTCCTCAAAGAATAGCCTTCACTACTGATCTTCTGCCACAAGAACAGTAGCCTTCTCCTCAGATGAATTAATGCAGTCCAATAAGTTTAAGACACAAGCCAAACTTCTCTTTTGGCAATGCCTTAGTGAACGCATCAGCAGGGTTCTCCTCTGTAGCAATCTTCACTACCTGGACCACCCCCTTCTCTACAATATCTCTTACAAAGTACAGTTTTACATCTATATGTTTAGTTCTCTCATGATACCCCTGATGCTTTGCAAGATGTATTGCACTTTGGTTATCACAGAAGACAGCCACACTTCTTTGTGATATACCAAACTCCTTCAAGATCCCCTTAAGCCACATGCTCTCCTTTACTACTTCAGTCAAGGCTACATATTCTGATTTTGTAGTAGATAATGCAACTACGGACTGATGTATTGACCTCCATGATATAGCTGTACCAAATAAGGTGAATACATACTCTGTCAAGGACTTTCTTGTGTCTACATATCCCACAAGTGCTTCTCCCTCATCTGATATCTTCTGAAATTTCAGACCTTTCTCAGCTGATCCCAAAACATATCTCATGACCCACTTAACTGTCTCCCAATGACTTAAACCTGGATCACTCATGTATTTGCTGATTACACTCATTGCATGAGTTAAATCTAGTCTACAACACACCATAGCATACATTAAACTCCCTACTGCACTGGCATAAGGAACCTTACTCATCTGAGCTCTTTCTTGGCTGTTCTTGGGACACATCTGATTGGATAGCTTCTGATGCTGACCAATTGGTGTAGAAACTGACTTAGTTTGATTCATCCTGAATCTCTCTAACACTTTCCTCAGATAGGTAGGCTGACTAAGCTGAATTGCTCCCTCAACTCTACTGATCTCCATCCCAATAATCACTTTAGCTTCACCAAGATCTTTCATCTCAAACTCCCTTTTGAGAATCTCCTTAACCTGATTGATACTGTTAATAGACTCCCCTGCTATTAACATATCATCTACATACAACAGAAGATAGGTAATTGAACTCCAAACTCTCCTGAAGTAAACACAACTGTCATACAAGCTTCTTGCAAAACCAGCTGAGCAAATGTACTCAGCAAACCTTAAATACCATTGTCTAGGGCTTTGTTTGAGTCCATAGAGTGATTTTCTGAGTAAGCACACTTTGTCTTCTCCATCTTCTATGTCCAACCCTTCTGGTATTTTCATGTAGATCTTCTCATCTAAAGTCCCATGAAGAAATGATGTGGTCACATCCATCTGATGCAGCTCCAATTCATATTGAGCAACCATAGCCAACAAGATTCTGATGCTACAATGCTTTACAATGGGTGAGAAGATTTCATTAAAGTCAATACCTTCTTTCTGTGTAAATCCTTTAGCTACAAGTCTTGCCTTGTACCTAATCTTGCCACCTCTCTGAGCCTCCACCTTCTTCTTGTAGATCCACTTACACCCAACAAGTTTCTTGTTCTTAGGCCTCTCAATAATCTCCCAAGTCTGGTTCTTGTTCAGAGATAACAGTTCTTCCTCCATAGCAACTAACCACTTATCTTTGTCATGGCGGTTTATGGCTTCTGTGTAAGTTTTAGGCTCCAGAGACTCCACCTCAAGAGCTGCACATAATGCAAAAGATAATATGTCAGCTTGACCATACCTCTGAGGTGGGTGGACTTCTCTTCTTGATCTGTCCCTAGTCAGCTGATAGTCATGAAGATCAGTATCACTATGAGTAGTTTCCTCCTCATCTGGATCAATCTGCTCTTCAGTTAGTGTTCTGATGTCACCATGCTCCACCTCCACCTGTGTCTCATCTGGTTTGTTGTGTGCTGTACTGGAGCTTGCCTCCTCTTTCAATGACATTATATTCTCATCAAAAGTTACATCTCTACTGATAATGCACTTCTGCATTCCAGCTTCTAGGCACCACAATCTATACCCTTTCACACCTAAAGGATACCCTACGAACACACATTTCAAGGCTCGAGGCTCAAGCTTATCTTGCTTGACATGGGCATATGCTGAACAACCATAAACTTTCAAATTACTGTACTCAACTGCATGGCCAGACCATAACTCTTCTGGGGTTTTAAATTGCACAGCTGAGGAAGGGCTTCTGTTTATCAAATAGGCTGTTGTTGACACTGCTTCTCCCCAAAATACTTTAGGCAATCCCGAGCTGCTCAACATGCACCTAACTCTCTCAAGCAAAGTCTGGTTCATTCTCTCAACTACTCCATTCTGCTGAGGCGTACCTGGTACTGTTATATGCCTCACTATACCCTTCTTCTTGCAGAACACATTGAACTCTTCTGATATGAACTCCAACCCATTATCAGTTCTCAAATGCTTGAGCTTCTTTCCAGAGACATTCTCAACCTCAGTGAGCCATTCCTTAAACCTTTCAAATGCTTCTGACTTTGATTTCAGGATAGTGATCCATACCTTTCTTGAGTAGTCATCTATGATAGACATGAAGTATCTCCCACCACTTCTGGTCTGATTCCTAGCTGGCCCCCATAAATCTGAATGGACATAGTCCAAAATTCCTTTGGTAGAGTGTGAACTCTTTCCAAACTTCAATCTCTTGGATTTCCCAAGAATGCAGTGCTCACACAAATCAAGCTTTGTGATCTTGTCACCACATAGCAATCCTTGCTTACTTAGCTCAAGTAGGCCCTTCTCTCCTACATGACCTAGTCTTCTGTGCCACAACATTGAGTTGTCTTGCACTCTTGCCACATCTGATCTGCCTATAACTGTTCCTCCCTTAAGAAAGTAGAGATCATTCCTTCTCTCACCTTTAAGAACAGTAAGCTCCCCCTTTGAAACTCTGAGCTCTCCATCTTCTGATTGGAATTTATAGCCCAATGAATCCAGCATACCAAGAGATATCAAATTTCTCTTGAGTTCAGGAACATACCTGACCCTCTTGAGAATCCTCACTACTCCATCTTACATCTTTAAGTGTACTGTACCTTCACCTTTGACTTTGCAAGTGTGATCATTCCCTAACAACACAAAACCTCCATTCTGATGCTTAAAATCATGAAACCAATCTCTTCTTGGAGTCATGTGGAAAGAGCACCCTGAATCTAAAATTCAATCTTGCTGTTCTTTAGTGGAAGTGATGGATATGGGACTGAGCTGACGCATAACCCTTCTGCTCTTTATCCTCTTGGGTTTGATTTGCTTGATTCTTATCAACAGGGTTCTTGGGACCAAATTTTCTCATAAGTTGTTTGTACTTGAAACAAGTACTCTTATAGTGCCCAGGTTTGTTGCAGTGGTGGCACACTACTTCCCCTTGATTTGACACTGCTGATTTACCTTTATCAGCTCCCTTGGGTTGACTAGACCCCTTCTTGGAGACAGACTTCTTCTGACCTCCCTTGATTGCCAATCCTTCTCCACTGCTACTTTTATCTCCTTGAGATGTTTTATTATGTAGCAGCTTGGACTTGACAGCCAAGATCACATCCTCCAATGTGATTGCCTCTTTTCTACCATACAAGATGGTGTCCTTTAGGATTTCAAAGGACTTAGGAAGAGCACTCAACAAGATCAGAGCCTTATCCTCTTCTTCAAGCTTGACATCCAAATTCTCCAGATCATCAAGTATCTTGTTGAACTCATCTAGCTACTCCGTAATGGGTTTGTCATCTCCCATTGTAAAGGCATACAGCTTCTGTTTCGAATAGAGTTGGTTAGCAAGAGTTTTCACCATATATAACTTCTCAAGCTTATCCCAAACCTCCTTCGTTGACTTCTCTTTAGCAACCTCCCTCAAAACCTTATGTCCAAGGCAGAGTAGGATCGTGCTTCGAGCTTTCCTGAGCAACTTGCTCCTTTCAGCCGCAGCTGTTGCAGTTTCTTCTGCAATCTCTTTGGATTCTTCGAGAGCCTCGAATAATCCTTGTTGTTCAAGGAGGGCCTGCATTTTGACCTTCCACAGCCCAAAATCTCATATGCCTGTAAACTTCTCTATGTTAGGAACTGTTTTTGAGTAGTTAGCAACCGTTTGCAACCGCTTGTAACAACCCATGTGCTCTGTTATTGTCCAACTGAAATGATAATTATGCCCTCAAGTTGTTGTAACTGTAATACAGTTAATTAAACTAACTTTCATATCAGAAGACTTGTCCATAAAGATCAGAACACTACTTAGTGATCTGACTCTGCTGATAGACTCCATACTGTGCTGATCTTTTACTGTGCTGATGTACTGATCCGAAGTACTGATCTTGGTACACTCTGCTGAAGTGATCTTGGTACACTCTGCTGAAGTACTGGTACCAGTGTTTTTAAAACCGGACCGGCCGGTTCAACCGATTCGACCGTGAACCGGTCATGGATCCGGTCCATAAAGTGGCTAAAAATCGTTTTTACGGTCAAACTGGATGGAACCGGCCCAAACTCGGCCCAGAACCGAAAAATCGGTTCAAACGGTCCAGAATTTTTTTTTTTAAATGTTTAAACTTTTTTTTATGGAAAAACCGATTCCCAAAGGGTCCAGTTTCTTTTAAAAATATTTAAATTTTTTTGAACATGAAACTAAGGTGCACAAGCCATTTTATAAGGTTATTCTTTCATGTTTCTTCACCCTTTATTCGATATGGGATAAATTTTATATGTGTATTTATCACTAACACTATTTTTATATTGTTTTGCTCTAGTGTTTTTTTACTCATTTTCGATGTGGGATATAAATCTCATATATTTGTAGTTTACTAACCCTCTTAGTTTTATATAGTTTTCCTTTCATATTTTTTATAACTTCTTTCAATGTGGGATAAACTCATATGAGTGTTTATCACTAACACTCCTATTTTTATATATTTTTATATTGTTTTGCTCTAATGTTTCTTTTACTTTGATGTGGAACGTTAATCTCATATGTTTGTAATTAAATTGTTTTTTCTTCTTGTTTTTTCTACTTCTATTTCGATGTGGAACATAAATCGCATATGTTTGTTACTAACACTCTTATTTTTACATTATTCTTTTTTCATGTTTCTTCTACTTCTTATTTAATGTGGGACAAAAAACTCATATGTTTGCTTGTTACTAATATTGTTGTTCTCATATTATTATTTTTTTCTCTTATTTTTTCAACTCCTGAACTTGTGAAATATGAATGATGGAGAATGAATGATGGGATATTTTAATTAATATTTATTATTTTATGAATTTACTGTATTTATTTTAATATGATTTTTATAAGTGTATTTTTTTTAATGTAACATAAAAAAAAAATTAAAAAAATACATAAAAATTATTTTACTGGTTGGACCGTGAACCGTTGCCTAATCCGGTTTGATCACCGGTTCGGTTATGAAAACACTGCTTGGTACACTCTGCTGAAGTACTGTACTGACCCAGTACTGTGTTGATTTGACCAACTGTGCTGAAATCTAAGCATCACCTCCTCAGCTGATTGAAACCATTCAACTCATCTGATTTCGGCCTAAGTCATCTTATCTGATCCTATCAGCTCACTACTCACTTAGTGTGCTGACTTTGAAATTATGTGATAACACTCACATTAATCTTCGTGTAAAAAGTAAAGGAGAAACTTATGACGGGACGGAGGAAGTATTATATTAGACACAAAAACTATTACTCCCTCGTCCCACAATAACTTTTACATGCAGGTGGACACACATATTAAGAAAGTGTCATAACTAGTAGGGTTTTAAGAGATAGTTTTGTAAATTTTTATGTACAAAGTAAATAAATTAGTTAGACTTGTGTGTATGTGTGGGCCCAAAAGTAATAGCATTTTGTGTAAAATTGAAGACATTGTGAGAGTGGAGTTTATAAATGGTTTTTTCATTTCAAGGGTATGAAATATATTGTAAAACGTTCGAAAAGGAAAGTGTGAAAATTATTGTAAAATGAAGGAAGTATAAAACAGGTTCGCTAAAATTTTACAGTATATTTTGTAATATTTTTTACCGTATAAAATATTACATTTTAGTATGGTGATGTACATCGATCTGCTAGTGCACCCACATGCCCTACATAACTCCGTCTCTGCTACCACTCACACTCATATATTGTTTTGTAATCATAGTTTGGACATCTACATGATCAAAACGGTAACCCATGGAAGTTGGTATGGTAATGTAGACTTGAGATGTATGATTATGTTCCTCTTTAGGTTTTAGGTTCCATTCGAAATCTTAGAAGTGCAAACAATTCCTTAGGCCATGTTTGTTTTTGGATTATGTAAAAAGAGGAAAATTCCAATAAATAGTGATTTTTAGTAGAATAAGATAGTAATTTTATGTCAAATCAATTTCGTAAGAATAGGTGATGTTGGCTTTATGTCAAATCAATTGTATAAGAATGAATGGTTTTGTATTATTGTAATAATAGAATATATATGTATTTTTTGGGGTGAATGTAATTGGATGGAGAAATTCGGATATTAAATTTTGAAGTAGAACAAGACGAGGGATGTTACGTCCTACGTCTAGACGTGTGAGTACCAAAACAAACATGCCTTTAGAGTTTTGTTCTGGCATAAATTGGGACCTGCACTAGTTAGAGACGACAATTTGGGTCCGATCAGATAGGTCAGCCTGACCAACCCGAAATTCAGTATGGGTTGGGCTAAAAATTTATAGGTCCATATAAAATCAAGTCTATTTGACCTGACCCATCGGGGCCTGATGGGCTAGGTTAAATTTGTCTAATGGGCCCGTTTGGTCAGAACAAGTTTTTTTTTCTTTAAAACAATTAAACAATTAAAATTAGTAAATATTTTATGTTTTAATTTTATAATAACTTTGAAGTTTGAACTTATGAGTTATTTATAATTCTATTTGGACTTGTTATGTATTGTAAGATATATTGGTTAATGATGGTCGTTTATGATTTATACATATTTAGTAATGTATATTGTATATTGTTAATTATAATTATTTGTATACATTAATATTATATGTGAGTATGTGATCCATATGTAATAATGTTAATATATATATATATATATATAATTTATGCTAGAAATATTTAAATAAAAATTATGTCATGGGTTGGGTTGGTCCGTTAACCCGCTAAGATGGACTAGGTTGGGCTCCCAATCCCATTTTATAGGTTCAACTAGTTCATGGGCCGGTCTTTAGGGGTGGGCATAAAACCGAAAAAACCGAAAAATCGAACCGACAATTTTCGGTTTATTTGGTTCGGTTTATTCGATTGTTCGGTTCGATTCGGTTGAAATTTTTTAAAATTTTGATTTTTTCGGTTCGGTTTATATTTTCTAAAAACCGAATCGACCGAACTATAAATAAAAATAAATATAATTAATTAATAAATAATATCTTCCTTATATACTAATTCTAAATCTTCTTACTCCTACGTGTCACTCCAAATTCTTTCCATCAGCACTTTCTAATTTTATAAGAATTTCACATTATTTTTTCTCTTTTTCTTTTTTTCTCTCTCATCTCTCTTTTAACTACATTATTGATTTTTTTTTTCTCTTTCTTATTTCATTTCTCTCTCTCTGCATCTATGAAATTTTTTCATTTTTCCTCTTATTCTTCATTTCTATTAATTTTTTTTTTCTCGATTCTTTTTATCATTTTCTTTTATAATTTTTTTACAATCCCCACGAAATTCGT
Organism: Galeopsis tetrahit; assembly: GCA_963675135.1. NCBI lineage: Eukaryota > Viridiplantae > Streptophyta > Magnoliopsida > Lamiales > Lamiaceae > Galeopsis > Galeopsis tetrahit. Next base: position 63,285,796 of record OY776120.1, on the reverse strand, counting down.
GGGTTTTGCACTAGTATATATATAATCCTAGATCTAATCTAACAGTAAACAATTAAACATTTATTCCATTTCTGCCAATTCCCCTACATCCACCACACCGTCGTTAGGCCCACCAGCGCCACCACGCCGTCTTCGACGTTTGTCTCCCTTCGTCGTCTCCGAATCTTCCACCACAGTATGTTCTGCTTTGCTTGAATGCCCTTTTATTTAAATTATATATGCTTTTTTATTTTGGGATTTTTAGATTATGTTTTTAGATATTTGATTTCATTGAATATAAATTGGAGATCTACTACAACATATTAATTATATTTCCAGATTTGTTGTAACATATTATTTAATTTATTTTACAGTAGATTATTTAGCATATTTAATAGAAGATTTTGAATTCTCATAGATTTCATGTTCTCTTAGAAATTGCTCGAGATATTTTTTCTGTTCCACCTCAACGGTAGCTTCAGAATCTGTCTTAGCACGTCACGGGAGGACGAGTGCTTGATGAGGAGTTCACCAAGTTGTGTTTAAAGTTGGGCTTCGCAAAAAAAAATAAAAAAAAATCTTTTCTAGTTGAAGAAAGTATTGAGGATATTGAAGAAATAAAAAGTAATATATTTATATTTTATTTGTTTATAATTTCAATTCATATGATATAATCTTTTAGATTTTGATAGTTGTATTTTCTTTTTTATAGGTTTTTGAGAAATGACTTTTTGAGATTCACCCGATGCATGATTGTGTGGGATTTGTGATGAGGTTCTATTATGTGAGATTTGTTTGATTATGAACTTGAATTTATGTGGGATTTGTAATGAGATTATTGTTGGAAACTGGTCTACGCCGTGTAAACTGCAATATCAAAATATCAGAATAACAAGTAAGTTCCACAAATAAGTCGAGTCAAGGGAAACCCTTTTCCCGCAGAACAGAATACGCCCAGGATAGTGCTCGACTGTTACGGCGTTCCGTTCCCAAAGGTAAAACATATGCTTGAATGAATATCTTTGGTGAAAGGAGAAAGTGGAAAAGTTGAAAGAAAAAGAGAAAGATGAAAAGAAAATCAAGGGAAAAGAAAGGGGGGACAAAGAGCCCCAAAAGCTTGAAAGAAAAAAAAGTGTTCAATGGTTTTGTGGTGTAGAATGTGCTTAAAAGAGAACAAATAAATTGTGGAAGTTAGAGTTTTTGAGTTGCAATCCGCGCAATTGTAACTTTATCTTGAGAAGTTTTTGAGATGTGTCTATGCGTCTTTATCTCTCGCTCCCCACTAGTTTATAAGTTACTTCATCCAAATTTACCCTACCTTGACCAAAGAGCCAATGTTACATCCTTGATTAAGTTCTATTGATCACATTGTTGAGCATTTGAGTGTGGTGAAAAGTAGAAGTTGGGCAAGCATATGGTGATTGCATAGCATAACTTGGTTGATGAGTGCATTAATATCCTCAATTTGTTTGTGTGTTTGAGAGAAACACTTCATCATGTGAGTAGAGGACTTGAGCATTTGGATTTTGTTTCCCATTCACAATGTGTTGTGTGTTTATGCATTCTTTGATCCATGAGTGTGAATTGCAATAGTGAGCCTATGACCTTCATTGAGAGATGCACTTTGAGAAAGAGATATCATTACATTCTACTTTGCATGTGTGAATTACATTGAATATTCCATTGTGATCATTCCACCCTCATTGCTTTAAGTGCTTAGTTGTTTGAGGACAAACAACATTTTAAGTTTGGGGGAGTTTGATTCGGGTGGAATTTACACGTTTTAGAGGCACATGTGAAGCTTGTTTTGATGTGGATTTCATTGAATTATGCATGGATTATGATTGTTTGAGCCAAAATGAGAGAAAGGTTGTGTTTTGTCGATTTTATAGGAAATACGATGGAATTTGGAGCAAAACAGCAACCATACTTTACTGGATCAAGAAGATGAGTGCACCGTTGGATTCGTCTCGAAAAACGGAGTGGAATAGCCAAAAGAATCGAGTCAATCCGACACCTGAGGCGAAAGATATGCACGAAACGAGGAAGAGGTGGAAATCAAGAGGGAGCACGGCCGAGCTCATGGCTCGGCCGAGCCAATTTCAGGCCACGGACGTGCACCACGCTCGAAGAAACGCAGCTTGATACAGCGATTTTGGCCAACTCAAGGGCACGACCGAGAACACAGCTCGGCCGAGCACCCCAGCCCAGCTTTGTCCGCACACCACGGCCGAAATGATGCCACGACCGAGCTCCATCCTCCCCTGCTCCACACGCCTCGGCCGAGACAAGGCCACGGTCGAGCTCCACCCATGCCCAACTTCAATTTCGGTGCCATCTTCATAATTTGGCCATTTTTTAGGGACCAACTTGCAAATTGTCCATCCAAACCCTACCCCAACACTATATAAACCCTCTTTCTTGAAACCCAAGACATCCTCCCCCAATCCACACATAGTTACACATACTTGGAGGTGTTTTGACCATTTCTCTCTCAATTCTTCATCAAATCAAGGAAGAAATGAGGCATTAGCTTGGGAATTCCACTCCCTACCACATTCTAGACTAAGCTTTCTCTTTCCCTTTCTTTTTATTTAGTTATTTCATTTGGATTTTGTAATTTGAACAAGTAGTGGTTCTAAGGCATTGTAGAGATTTGGATTAATGTTTATGAGTAATTTCTTGCTTTAATTGGTGTTTATCTCTTATTTGCATGTTTAATTATCCATTGTAAAGCATGTTGTTAGTGGCCATGATGATTTGCTTGATCCATTGTTAATTGGGGTAAGATCGAGAGATTTATTCCATTTAATCGTATGCAAGCATGCAACCCGATATTATTATGAGCTCGAGAGAGGATTAATTATCGGAGAGGGATTTGAATGATCTTAGGAGCTATTTTAGGTGGTGTAACATTTGTGAGGTAGAGATACGAGCCTATGTTGCATTGCGCCTTTGGTTAATTAGATCGAGAGATTAATTAATTCTTCTTGTGTGATCACCCTATATAAGATAACCTTAATGGCCATTTAAACGGGATAACTCTCATAAACGGACGTCTAAATACTACAATTGCCTTGGAACCCACCTTTTCTTCTTTGCGTTTTTATCCATTTTACCTTCGTTTTCTTGATTTGCATGTTATTTGATCGATTTCGTCATTACTCTTTCGTTGTTTATTTGTGACACATTGTTAGACAATCTTAGGAGTAATTCAACTTTCAAATTATCGATCACGTCTATTTAGAACTCGATTAGCAAACTACCACTTTTACGCTTAACCTCCTTGTGGGATCGACCTCGTGCTTATCACGCTACGATAGACGCCGTATACTTGCGGTTGTTTATTTAGTGTTGCATAACACGTGAATCAAGTTTATGGCGCCGTTGTTAATTCCAACAATCCCCCACATGAGTGAAAATCGTATCTATACAACATCAGACTCCGTGTTCAGTTCGAGTGAGATCTCCGTGCTTCCGGATAAGTGGTTTTTGGCCTTGAACTTTCCGTAGCCAAACACTATCGGATATACCGGCGACTTAGTGGACGCGATGCCTTGAACTATTCCTCCAAAGTGTATACCTAGACAACAGTGTCAGCACACTTCAATCTCGTCTTTGTAACGTTCTCACGTTTTTGTCCGTTTTGGCCATGGACGTCCTTTGTGTTCATAAATGTTTGGTCGAAGCGGCCCTCACTTCTCATTTATATAGACGACTTCCTTTCGAGTATCCCGTTATACTCTAGGAATCATTAAGAGTCGAAGACTCAGCCTTTACCACATCTTACGGGTCGTCAACACTTGAGATAGTGTTGTCCGGAATAGTCGTAATTTTCAAGTGTTTTATCACTAACCTCCACAGCTTCGTTTTCCCATTGAACCAAGTTCTTGGGATCTCCAGTCATCATGGTTGGGTTACCACTGCTTTGGTTTTTATTGTGGGTTTTAGACTCATTCCTTCTACCAGCTTGTTCAATTGATCTCGGTTTATGCTCTTCGTGAGCGGATCCGCTATATTGTCCTTCGTATTGACATAATCAATGGACATTACTCCAGTGGAGATCAATTCTCTAACGGAGTTGTGTCGACGACATTGTTGGAACACGCCGACGAAGGCGGTCCGTCACCGGGATCGTTGTCGGATGCCAAACGTATAAAGGAATAAAAAACTAAACATTCATCTAAAACAAAGTTTAGATTCGTTACCCTTGGAGATCAAGGCGTTGATTCCAATCTACAGATCTTCTAGTCTGTCTCCCAACTTCGCTCGAACACCGGGTGGACGGCGTGCTATCAAACGTGGAGAAGGTGCCTCAATTTCGTCTCCTTGAAACCCTAGCCGTTTTTCTCAATTTCGTGTGTGCTAGGGTTTCAAAACTGAATTGAGGCTCCTATTTATAATTTCCATAAGTTTCATGGGCCAGACTAGGGATCCATTAGAAGGTATAGGGCTTGGGCTTCTTACAGGCCCAAATACTCTTATGTTCAGCCCAGAACATATAATTTGGCCCGAGAACATTAATTCATTCCACTAGAGAATTAATGTTGCACTCCCGTCCTATCCCAAACCGAATCAGGGCTTCTATTAGACTTTATAATTCCCCGTGTTAAAGATATCGCACGTCCATTAATTATTAAAGCTTCTGACTTCTTTAAATAATTAATCTCTATAATTCCTTTGAGTAGTACCACTCAACCTCGTTGTCGTACGGATTAAATCCACCTGCAGGGTTTAGTACGACAATCCTTTATGAGTTTCCTCAAGGGGACGTCATCAGCCTGGATGTACAGGACACGGTGCCCTAATGCCAATAAGTAGACATCATGCGAGCGATGCCACTACCCAAAATACGGAGCGTGAAGAATCTAACAAGATTCTCACCTATGGTACATCAAAGTAGTGAACAAGCACCCCACACATCTAAATATCACACTTAGGGTTAAGAATCATAAAAGTCACCAAGACTTCTAGTTCTTCATTACAGTCAGAACAGAAGAACATGTCTTATCTGTGATCCATTCAATACGCCATAGCGCACTAGTATAAACTAATGGCCAAGACAAACCACTAACAAGTTTACACTACAACTTAAACCAATAGTTTTGTCCATAACTATCTCAGTTGTGAATACATTTTATATCTTACAAGGAACTGACAATGTGATCTTCTGTGTGACTACAAACCCACCACATCGTCTACAATGCAAGATAAGCAGACATACAAGTAATCACAAAGAATGCGATAATGTGAAAAACCATTTATTTCAGATAAAAAGGAAATCAAATATACGTCACAAAAGCCCACTAAAAGTTTGCTTTATAGTATACACTAACAATCTCCCACTTATACTAAAGCTTAACTTTTAGTATACACATAAAGACATCAACATTTCTCCCACTTATACTCAAAGTCTAGCTTGTAATACATCGTAAACCAAGACCCTCTACATGTTTCTCAAAGACTTTTATTGCCAGCGTCTTTGTGAAAGGATCAGCCAAGTTATCCAACGACGCAATCTTAGCTACAGCCACGTCTCCTCGATTTACGATATCTCGTATAATGTGGTACTTTCGCTCTATGTGTTTACTTGCTCTATGGGCTCTAGGTTCTTTCGAGTTTGCCACTGCCCCCGTGTTATCACAATAAATAGTGATACACATCGGCATACTCTGAGATACCCCTAATTCCAGAAAGAAATTACGCAGCCAGACAGCCTCCTTTGCAGCCTCTGAGGCAGCTACGTACTCGGCTTCCATAGTGGAGTCCGCGATGCATTTCTGCTTCACACTTCTCCAAGATATGGCTGCGCCTCCCAGCATAAACACATAACCCGAGGTTGACTTCCGTTCATCTCGATCAGCTTGGAAATCTGAATCGGTATAACCCAAAGGAATCAAACTATTTGACTGGTATACTAGCATATAATCTCGAGTCTTTTTCAAGTACTTGAGAATATGCTTAACAGCAGTCCAGTGTCCTTGACCAGGGGTAGACTGATATCTTGCTACCATGCCGACTACATAGCAAATATCAGGCCTCGTACACAGCATCGCATACATAAGGCTTCCTACAGCCGAAGCATAAGGAACCTTAGCCATCTCCTCTATCTCCTTCTGTGTCTTAGGACACATATCTTTAGATAGAGGGACTCCATGTCTGAAAGGTAGCACACCCTTCTTGGAATTATGCATGGCAAAACGAGCAATCACAGTATCAATGTAAGACGCTTGAGATAAACACAGCATTCTCTTTTTTCGATCACGAGTGACCTTAATACCAAGAATGTACGATGCTTCTCCCATATCCTTCATTTGAAACTGTTCTGAAAGCCACACCTTTACGTTTGATAATACTTTCACATTGTTGCCAATAAGAAGAATATCATCTACGTATAGTACTAAGAATACCACTACGTCTCCGTCACTCTTTTTGTACACACAACTTTCATTTTGACATTGTTCAAATCCAAAAGATTTGATCACCTCGTCAAAACGAATGTTCCAAGACCTGGAAGCTTGTTTTAGCCCATAAAGAGACTTTTTCAACTTCCAGACTAGATGCTCTTGGCCTTTCTTCACATAACCCTCGGGTTGCTGCATATAGATGTCCTTATCCAAATTTCCATTAAGGAAAGCTGTCTTGACATCCATTTGCCAAATCTCATAGTTCATGTGATTAGCTATGGATAAGAGAATCCGGATCGATTTTAGCATGGCTACTGGTGAGAAGGTCTCGTCATAGTCGATTCCTTCTTTCTGGGTAAAACCCTTTGCCACCAACCGTGCCTTAAAAGCAGTAATCTGCCCATCAGACCCTCTCTTACGTCTGTAGACCCACTTACACCCAACGACTTTCTTGTCGTGGGGAAGTTCACTTAGGTCATACACTTCCATAGCATCCATAGATTCAATTTCTGAATCCATGGACTTGTGCCAAGACTCTGCATCTTTGTCTTTGATTGCCTCTTTGTATGTCCAGGGTTCGTTATCATCATGTTCATCGCTTGGAATCAAGTCAATAGACTCTCCCACAAACATGAAACGATCAGGTTGGCGAACAATCCTCCCACTACGACGAGGCAATGTATACAAAGGTTCATCAGAGTCGCCACGTTGTGCAGTCTCTTGTGGTATTTCCTCTTGCACACTCGGTGTGCCATTGTCTCCTCTCAACTCATTTAGAATGATCTCAGTATTGGACTTATGCTCATTCATATAGTCTTCTTCTAAAAATCGGGCATTGGTACTCACCACCACCCTCTGATCATTAGGACTATAAAAATAACCACCTCTCGTTCCCTTAGGGTATCCTACAAACAACCGTACTTCAGTTCTAGGTGCCAACTTATCAGCTTCCTTGTTCAGCACATGTGCTGGACAACCCCAAATCCGAATGTGGTTTAGACTAGGCTTTCGCCCAGACCACAATTCAATCGGGGTTTTTGGAACCACTTTAGAAGGTACATAATTTAGAAGGTACGCTGCTGTTTCCAAGGCATAACCCCAAAAAGAGGTGGGTAATGAAGCATAACTCATCATCGATCTCACCATATCTAATAGAGTCCTATTCCTTCTCTCAGCCACGCCATTCTGTTGCGGAGTACCAGGCGCGGAGAGCTGGGATCTAATCCCGTTATCTAATAAGTATTGCCTAAATTCATTGCTAAGGTACTCGCCACCACGATCAGAACGCAGTGACTTGATACTCTTACCATGACGGTTCTCCACTTCTGCCTTAAATTCTTTGAACTTGCCAAAGCATTCAGACTTGTGGCGCATCAGGTAGATGTATCCATATCTTGAGTAATCGTCAATGAAAGTGACGAAGTACTCAAAGCCTCCTCTAGCTTGAACAGTCATAGGCCCACACAAATCAGAGTGAATCAATTCCAACACATCATTAGCCCTATTACCCTTGGCCTTAAAAGGCCTCGAGGTCATCTTGCCTTCCAAACAGGATTCGCAGACTGAGAATGGTTCCATTTGGAGAGACTCTAAAAACCCACTACTTAGTAGTCTTTGAATCCTTCTTAGGTTGACATGACTCAATCTTAGATGCCAAAGGTATGTTTGATTCAACTTAGAAGGTTCCTTTCTCTTATTTAATGATGATGATGAATGAGCTTCAGTCACAGTATGATATGCACACGTAATAGTATAAAGATTGTTTTCTAACGTGCCAGAACAGATTAAAGAGTCATTTCTCATAATAACAACATTGTCATTAAAAACAACTGAGCATCCATCCAAAAACAACTTCGAAACAGAAATTAAATTTCTCCGAAAATTCGGCACGTATAAAACGTTCTTTAATACTAAAACAGAATTAGAAAAACATAAGTGCACGTCTCCCACTGCAAGGTGTAACAACCACTGATACTATCGCAGCATTGCCCAAACTAATAGTAATCTCGCCCTCACTCAGTTCCCTTGTCTGCAGAAACCCCTGCAAGGTGTAACAAACATGGTCAGTGGCTCCTGTATCTACTACCCAAGAAAAGGCAGAACAAGCCGCAAAACATGTTTCAACAACTAAAGCGAGAGACGTACCAGAGTTGTCCTTTTTCAGGAGAGGACAATCAGACTTTCAATGTCCCGTCTTGTTGCACTTGAAACATTTGCCCTTCGGCTTTTTCACGCCACCAGAAGGCGCTAGTTTCTTGCTCCCACTGCTTTCACCACCACTCTTTTTCTGTAAAGGCTTTTTCTTCTTCTTGCCATTAGACGAAGAAGGTCCAGCCTGAACAGTAACATTGGCCTGTGGTCGTTTACCCATGAGACCCTCCACCGCGACCAATTCTGTAAGAAGCTCGGTTAAAGTATAATCCTTCTTACTCATGATTGCGTTTACACGGAAGTTCTCAAAAGACTTTGGGAGCGAGTGTAGGATCATATCGATCTTGGTGTCATTATCGATTAACCCTCCGAATACCTCAATCTCATTCAGATATTCCATCATCTTGAGACCGTGGTCCCTCACGGACGCTCCCTCTGGCATAGAGGTTGACATGATCTTCCTCATAGCCTCAAAGCGGGCAGCCCTATCTTTCTCACCAAAAAGCTCTTTGAGGCTCAACATCATAGCTGCGGCACCAGGCATAGTTTGATGCTGTTGTTGTAAAACATTTGACATCGAGGCCAAAATGTAACAACGAGCCATATCATCAGCCTTGTGCCACTTCTTATGAGCCTCCCTTTGCTCTTCAGTAGATTCGACTCCCAAAGGGGCAGGAGCAGGTGTATCGAGCACAAACTTGTACTCATCAGCAACTAGGACAATGTCCAAATTTCTTTTCCAATCCAAGTAATTTTGACCAATAAGCTTATTTTGATTTAAGATAACCATAAGTGGGTTGAATGTCACCATAATGTATCTGAAATAAATAAAATGCAAGCAATAAATCACATAAGTTTGAAGCATAAAACATTGGAAACCTTCAAAACCAATATTCAACACAACCTCCAACAGCCCAACAAACACATATGCAAGCCACGTTAGGGTGGTCGTTTACACATGTATTCATCGACCAGACATTTAGTCTTTAATTTCAATATCACGTCAACTTATCCTTATGACGAATGAAATTAACAGTCGAACTTTAACTGGCCATGTGAACTAGAACAGTGACCCCGTTGGGGGGTTATATTAAAATTCACATCTAAGTGATGACCACAATTTAACAACAGTTATCTTGAATTATTCTTTACTGATGAACTCATGGATGACACATCCGTTAGGGAAGATCACACACTTCATCTAAAGATTAAAACAGTTTTATTAGAAGTCTTAACTAATAAGCTCGTGAATGTTGCACCCGTTAGGGGAAGACTCCCAAGGTCCCACGAGCAACATACACCTTACTTAAAGACCAATTGTGGAGGCCTATAAATTAATTAAAAAAATTTAATTATTCCACTTAGTCATTTAAACTTTGAAGATTATTCACAGGCATAACAAATTAACTAAATAATACAAGTATGCCAATCATAACAAGATGCGATAAATAGAGGAAAAAATAAATAAATGCACATCTATCGCAACCCCTTGAAAAACCTATCAAAAAACAGCCTACAATAAGCTATTACAATGATAAAACAGTGGCGCGGACGGATGCCTCGCATCGGCCTCTCACGCAATGCAAAAATCTCGAATACGCGTCCACCGACTAAAAATGGCAGAAAACTTCATCAAGACGTTTGAATTAGGTCCCGCCACCGGCTGTCCCAGCTTTGCTGGGAAATGTGTAGATCTCGTCTAGACGTTTCCGAAAAGGTCTTACGGGCTGAAAACGGATACCCGAGTCAAACGTTGTGGCCAAAACAGTTTTTCCTGTAAAAAAAACAGCTTTCACCGTCCAAAGCCATAACCCGAAAACTCGGATCGCCGTTTCCAGATCTTCCATCGACATCGCCCATTCTCACGATCAAATTTACAATAAAAACGAGCAAAACCCTACTACAGTGATCTATGAAAAAAATCTTATACTACCCACACTTATTATCTGGTGGGAAAAACAATTACAACATCACACAAGGGTTGCGATAGAATTAAAACCTTAAATAATAATTGACAGAAACGAATCCATACAAGAAACAAAATAAATTGAATCATACAATCATACGTTTCAAGCAGAGCCAACAATCCACGAATCCAGGCTCTGATACCAATTGTTGGAACACGCCGACGAAGGCGGTCCGTCACCGGGATCGTTGTCGGATGCCAAACGTATAAAGGAATAAAAAACTAAACATTCATCTAAAACAAAGTTTAGATTCGTTACCCTTGGAGATCGAGGCGTTGATTCCAATCTACAGATCTTCTAGTCTGTCTCCCAACTTCGCTCGAACACCGGGTGGACGGCGTGCTATCAAACGTGGAGAAGGTGCCTCAATTTCGTCTCCTTGAAACCCTAGCCGTTTTTCTAAATTTCGTGTGTGCTAGGGTTTCAAAACTGAATTGAGGCTCCTATTTATAATTTCCATAAGTTTCATGGGCCAGACTAAGGATCCATTAGAAGGTATAGGGCTTGGGCTTCTTACAGGCCCAAATACTCTTATGTTCAGCCCAGAACATATAATTTGGCCCGAGAACATTAATTCATTCCACTAGAGAATTAATGTTGCACTCCCGTCCTATCCCAAACCGAATCAGGGCTTCTATTAGACTTTATAATTCCCCGTGTTAAAGATATCGCACGTCCATTAATTATTAAAGCTTCTGACTTCTTTAAATAATTAATCTCTATAATTCCTTTGAGTAGTACCACTCAACCTCGTTGTCGTACGGATTAAATCCACCTGCAGGGTTTAGTACGACAATCCTTTATGAGTTTCCTCAAGGGGACGTCATCAGCCTGGATGTACAGGACACGGTGCCCTAATGCCAATAAGTAGACATCATGCGAGCGATGCCACTACCCAAAATACGGAGCGTGAAGAATCTAACAAGATTCTCACCTATGGTACATCAAAGTAGTGAACAAGCACCCCACACATCTAAATATCACACTTAGGGTTAAGAATCATAAAAGTCACCAAGACTTCTAGTTCTTCATAACAGTCAGAACAGAAGAACATATCTTATCTGTGATCCATTCAATACGCCACAGCGCACTAGTATAAACTAATGGCCAAGACAAACCACTAACAAGTTTACACTACAACTTAAACCAATAGTTTTGTCCATAACTATCTCAGTTGTGAATACATTTTATATCTTACAAGGAACTGACAATGTGATCTTCTGTGTGACTACAAACCCACCACATCGTCTACAATGCAAGATAAGCAGACATACAAGTAATCACAAAGAATGCGATAATGTGAAAAACCATTTATTTCAGATAAAAAGGAAATCAAATATACGTCACAAAAGCCCACTAAAAGTTTGCTTTATAGTATACACTAACAGACGTATGTGTCTCGACTTTCCGTTGTACATGACATTCGTAGCTCTCCCAATGGCAGCTTGACTGTCACAGTGTACCGTAACCGCAGGTACCGGTTTTTTCCAAAATGGAATGTTTCCAGAAAGTTACGCAACCATTCAGCCTCTGCAGCGGCTAGGTCTAGCGCTATAAATTCTGATTCCATTGTGGAACGAGCAATACATGTTTGTTTCTTGGACCTCCACGACACTGCTGCTCCTCCAATAGTGAATACATATCCACTAGTGGACAACGAGTCTTTGGTGTCTGATATCCAATTTGCATCACTGTATCCTTCGACTACAGCTGGATGTCTTGTGTAGTGAAGCCCATAATCAAGGGTGTACTTTAAGTATCTTAATACCCTTTTCAACGCTTTCCAGTGCTCATGACTTGGATTGTTCGTGTATTGACTCAACTTGTTTACCGAACATGCAAGATCAGGGCGTGTACAGTTCGTGATGTACATCACACTTCCAATGATCCTTGCGTATTCTAATTGAGCCACTGGTTCTCCTCTGTTCTTTTTCAAGTGAACATTGAGTTCCAAAGGTGTCTTAGCAGGTGGATCGTCAAAGGCCTTAAATTGTTTTAGTACCTTCTCCACATAGTGAGATTGTGTCAAGGAAATTCCATTGGACGTTTTCTCTATCTTGATTCCAAGAATCACATCTGCTAATCCCATGTCTTTCATGTCGAAGTTTCTACTTAACATGTTCTTCGTATTAACTATGATATCGTGATTGTTACTCATGATTAACATGTCATCGACATATAAGCACACAATAACATATCCATTTGGTGTGTCCTTCACGTATACACACTTATCACATTCGTTAATTCGAAACCCATTTGACAACATCGTATTGTCAAATTTCAAGTGCCACTGTTTGGGAGCTTTCTTAAGTCCATATAGTGATCGAACGAGTTTGCACACCTTTTCCTCATTCCCAGGAGCAACATATCCTTCAGGTTGATCCATGTATATTTCAGCATCCATCTCACCATTAAGAAATGTCGTCTTAACGTCCATTTGGTGTATTTCGAGATTGTGCAAGGCAGCAATAGCGACCAACACCCGAATGGAGGTGATCCTTGTCACTGGTGAGTATGTATCGAAGAAATCATACCCTTCCTTTTGTTTAAAACCCTTTGCAACTAGACGAGCTTTGTACTTATCAACAGATCCATCTGCTTTGTACTTTCTTCTAAGGATCCACTTGCATCCTAAGGGCTTACAACCTTTAGGGAGGTCAACCAACTCCCACGTGTGGTTTAAGAGAATAGACTCGTATTCACTTTTTATGGCTTCTTTCCAGAGGTGTGCATCTGGTCTTGCCATTGCTTCCTTGATAGTTTTAGGTTCTTCTTCCTCCAAAACATAAGTAATGAAGTCTGAACCAAAGTCTTTATCAATTCTAGCTCTCTTACTGCGTCTCGGTTCTTCACTCTCTTGAGTGGAAGGACTAACAGTGTCGTCTGTTGCTTCGAGAGTTCTTTTACTCGAACAGTCTTCCTCTCTTTCCTTAAGAGGAAAAATGTTTTCAAAGAATACTGCGTTCCTTGACTCAATTGTAGTGCCTTCTGTCATATCCGGTACTTCGGATTTGTGAATCAGAAATCGATAGGCACTACTATTTGAAGCATATCCTATAAAGATACAATCGACGGTTTTAGGTCCGATTTTAACTTGTTTAGGAAGCGGTACTTCAACCTTAGCCAAACACCCCCACACTTTGAGGTAGTTGTATGAAGGTTTTCGTTTCCTCCATACTTCATAAGGAGTTTGATCCTTAATTTTATGAGGAATCTTATTCAGAATGTGGTTAGCCGACAGAATAGCTTCCCCCCACAAGTTCTGAGGTAGACCAGAGCTGATTAACATTGCGTTCATCATCTCCTTTAGTGTTCGGTTTTTCCTTTTCGCCACACCATTAGACTGAGGTGAGTAAGGGGCTGTCGTTTGATGTATAATCCCTGATTCAATACATAATTGTTCAAACGGAGCTACGTACTCTCCTCCTCTATCACTACGAATTGATTTAATTCGAGTGTCCAATTGATTCTCTACTTCAGTTTTGTAACGTTTAAAAGCTTCAATAGCTTCGTCTTTACTCTTTAAGAGGTAAACGTAGCAGAATCTTGTACAATCGTCTATAAAAGTAATAAAATACTTTTTCCCACCTCTAGTTTGTACAAACTTCAAATCACACACATCCGTGTGAATTAAGTCTAGAGGAGCAGCAGTGTTCCTTTCAACAGTTTTAAACGGTAGTTTGGTCATTTTTGCTTCCGTGCATATTTCACATCGTTTGGATGTATCAACGTTGTCAATTTTAAGTAAATCGAGATTTACTAATCGCTTTAAGGATTTTAGATTCACATGTCCTAATCTAGAATGCCATAAAGAGGAACACTCAACGATATAAGCAGAAGTGGAAGCAATTTCATTAATAACTTGTTTGCCTTTGGGGCTTACAACCATTGTGCTTAATTTAAACAAACCATTCTCGAGATAACCCTTCCCGAGAAATTGACCAAACTTACTTAGAACTATCTTATCAGCTTCAAAGACTAGTCTAAATTTGTTGCTAACTAGAAGAGATCCCGAAATCAGATTCTTCCGGATGTCTGGGACATGCAGCACGTTCTTCAATGTTAGCTCCTTTCCAGATGTCAGTTTAAGCACCACTGGCCCAATTCCAGCCACTTCAGATGAGGCTTGATTGCCCATGAACAATTTTCTCCCATCAGATGGAGAGTAGTCTGTGAATGCAGATCTCTCCGAGCAGACGTGGCAGGTGGCACCAGTGTCCACAAACCACTCTTTCTTGGTGTCCACCATGTTGACCTCCGTCACCACTGCGGACATGTCCAAATCCGTAAGGTTCACAGAATCTTGTGCTTTCTGTTTGCCCTTTCCCTTATCGTCACGACGAGGTTGACGACACTCACTGGACCTATGGTTTGGTTTCCCACAGTTGTAGCAGTTTCCAGTGAATTTCTGCTTTGTGGCTGGACCCTTCCCCTTCACATTCTTCGTTGTGGGGGCAGTAGATTCGTTTGGACGTCTCATTTTCCTTGACGGACCCTCTTGTTCCATCAAGTTAGCTTTGGCTTCAATCTGGGGGGCAGATCCCTTGCCTTCTCTCTTCCGATTGTCCTCCTCAATCCTGAGACGGATAATCAGGTCCTCCAAGCTCATCAGCTTTCGTTTGTGCTTTAGATATGATTTGAAATCCTTCCACGATGAAGGCAGTTTCTCGACCACGGTCGCTACTTGAAATGCATCAGGTAACACCATATCCTCAGCAGCAATCTTGTGGAAAATAATCTGCAGTTTCTGGACTTGATCCACTACAGACTTATTGTCGTCCATCTTAAAATCGTACAGTTGTGAAACGACGAATTTCTTTAATCCGGCGCCTTCAGTTCTGTATTTCTTCTCCAAGGATTCCCACAGTTCCTTGGCAGATTGAATGTCACAGTAGACACTGTAGAGGGCATCAGAAAGTCCTCCAATAATGTGATTTCTGCATAGATAATCACCACTTAGCCATTGATCATAGAAGATCCTTTCTTGTTGGCTAGCATTTGCCTCAGGCTGTGTAGGTTTTGTTTCGGTTAAAAACCTATCCATTCCAAGCATGGTCAAGTAAAATCGCATCTTACTTTGCCATCGCTTGTATTCAGTTCCGGAAAATTTTTCCGGCTTTTCTCCTTGTACGACCATTGGCCTCGGCCCTGGTGCGGAGAAGGTAAACACGGGATCCCTTACGGGATTGTGGAAGGCAGGGAGTGGTTCATGCGGATTGCTTCTGTTATTGACTCTTTCCGCATGATCACTTTGTTTTCCTTGTGATCTCAAGTCGGAACTGTGCGACTCTAAGCGATCAGGAGATGCTCCGTTATTAGCATTGTTGCCAATATTTTCAGTGCCACGCACTGCTTCCGAATTAACGGGATCGACATCCATGTTATCATTCATCTTTGATACTGCAGTAAATTTTAATTAAATTAATTAGTTCCGAAAATATTAATTAAATTAATTAAGTCCGAAAATACTAATTAACTATTCTGTTCTGCGATTGTTGGAAACTGGTCTACGCCGTGTAAACTGCAATATCAAAATATCAGAATAACAAGTAAGTTCCACAAATAAGTCGAGTCAAGGGAAACCCTTTTTCCCGCAGAACAGAATACGCCCAGGATAGTGCTCGACTGTTACGGCGTTCCGTTCCCAAAGGTAAAACGACTTTCACTTAATACACAGTAGCACCACTGTATAAGAAGTATCGGCGAACGTACGTAGTACGAACTGAACACTCTCGGAAATAAATCTGGCACAAGAAAGAACAGTGTAAGGCTTTCGGTAGCTCAATACACTGCGTAGGGACGAGAGGAGAGAGAAAGGTAGAGGGGCGAATTTCAGCGTAAGTTTGGAATGAGGGAAGAGTCTGTATTTATAGGCACAAAAAACCCTAGGAGGTTGTTGAGAAAATCGTGGGAATATATTGCAAAAATATCGCAGCGGTTGATGAGACTTTGAAGTAGTTCGAATGGGCCGAGCCCATTCCTGAGTTGGGCTTTCGGAGTTTTTGGGTCTGCAAAAAGATAGGTGGGCCCCAAAGACCAATTGCCAAATCCGAAGCCGAAGCCAAGCCGGGCGGGCGCGCGCGCGCACGCGTGTGGCTCTTAGAGGAGTGTCCCTCTTTTAGATAGTTGAACTACCAAGTTACTTCAATACCTTTATACATCATAAATGTTTTGTAGGTTTCCTATGTGGGACAAATTCCCACATTCTCAAACTTTCCAAGTTGAACCTCTTCAACTTCAACAATTAATTTCTCACTCACCTTAACTCGGTTTTGAGATATTAAATATACCACGTTCATCTACTCCGCGAGTAGATCGACTATGTAACGTTCAATTATTTCTTAAGTAACGTTTAGTCCGTCTAATTAATTAAATTAGATCAGGGTGTCAAAACCCAATTAATTCCCATTAATTCCAACAATTATATTATGTGTGTGATTTGAATTTATTATGTAGAATTCAATGGATGAACTTTTTATTATGTAGAATTTGTTAGGTAGAATTCTTAGAATTTGTGGATGAACTTTTATTACGTAGAATTCTTCTGATATTGCAGAATTAAAAGTGCACAATAATGCACAGGTTAACTCTCTATGTATGACTAAGGGCAAAAATATTAAATTAAGTCACTGTTGTCCAAGTGGTTGCAATTTTATATTTTCGCTATTTCTGTTTGTATTTTTTACCTCACGTTCAATTACATTTCATGTTTTTTTCGTTCAATTCCATTTCATGTTTTTTTATTTTAATTACAATTTTATATTTTTGTTATTCCTCTTTGTAATTTTTTCGCTTATTTCTATTTGTAATTTTTTCCCAATTTTACAAAGCATGTATGGTACATACCTCAATTTCAAATTATTTGCACTCATTCATTTAATCAGTTCACCTTTCAAATCATTTTTTACTATAATTATCTGCACTTGCACATTTAATGAGTTCACCCCCAAATCTTTTTTTACCACGCTATTTGTACTCGCTCATTTTATGAGTTCACCCCAAATCATTTTTTACCACGGTTATCTGCCCCCACCATTTTATGAGGTCACTCCCAAATTATTTTTTTATCACGATTATCTGCATCCGCTCATTTTATGAGTTCACCCCCAAAATATTTTTTAAAAAATAATCACATTTAAAAAAATTATATTATCTTTTTATTAATTTACACAAAATATAATAAAATAAACTCTAATTTATATATTTACAATATGTAGACGAGTTATTGTTGAGTTAGCGTCGATTCACCACCAAGTCATCTCGATTTTTTTCTTTTTAAATTTTTTCCCATCATATTTTCCTTTTTTCTTCCCATTTTCATTTTTTTTCCAAATTTTTTATTTCTTCGTTTTTTTTTTTCTTTTATTTTTTTTTCCTGTCTTTCTTTTTCATTTTTTTCATGTATACTTTTTTAATCTTAATACAAAATAATATTATAGGTATGATTTTATTATAGTTGATCGGCGAGGCACCTGAATTTCAATTTTAATTTGATGAGTAAAGGACCTGTCGAAAATCAATGTCGGTCGGTGGGTGACCCAACCACCACCATATCCGACCACCCCTTCCACGGCGACGGCGGCGCTTCCGTCCCGGACGCTGAAGCCCAAGACCCCTTCTCAAATCGCAATCTCGATTCTTCAATTCCATGACAATCGACATCATCTTCCATCTCGGCCACGATCCATGGCGGCCGAAAACCTCTACTCATTTCGACCACCGACGCGACTGCTTCGATCAATCTCTTTTGTGTTTGCGATCCAGGAGCTTCTCCGACATCAATGGCGCTCACCTGCAATACTCAGGTCGATGCCGCTTCGCTCTCGTTGTTCATCTTTGTCCAAATCGAAGCTACATTGCTTCGTCTTCTTCACCATGCTCCTGCGCAGCTTCTTCCTCCGGTTGACGACGGTCCGACGGAGGACTGTGAGTATGTTGTCGATGGATCTCTGATCGGCCGGCACTCGGAGCCGGTGACTTTGTCGATGAAATCTCAGGCGTCGACTGCTGACCTAGGGTGCCCTTCTATTTGGCTAAGGTTCTCTTCAATTGGGTTTGGTAATGTGCACCCCCTATTTTCTTCAGTACACCCCGATCTGCACTCCCTCCACTTTTTATGATATTATTGTTATTGGTATTGGTATTATTATTTATTGATTGTGGTATTACTCATAATACACTATTGAATTAATATTAATGATTATTGATTACGGTATTATTGATTATTAATTGTGGTATTATTGGTTATTGTTTGTGGTATTACTGATTGTGTTGAATTATTTTTTATTGCTTAAGGCATTACTGATTATTATTATTATTATTATTTATGGTATTATATATTATTGTTTATGGTATTACTGATAATTATTTTTGGTATTACTGAATATAATTTGATTTGTGAAATTATTTGTTATTGTATAAGATATTAATGATCAATGTTCATGGTATTACTAATTACTGTTCATGACTTCATGGTATTACTGATAATTATTTTTTGGTATTACTTTATATAATTAGATGTGTGAAATTATTTGTTATTGTATAAAATTTTACTGATTAATATTAATGGTATTATCGATTACTGTTCGTGGTATTACTAATAATTGGTTTTAGTATTATTGAATATAATTAGATGTGTGCAATTATTTGTTATTGTATAAGATATTGTTAATTATTGTTAATGGTATTACTGATTATTGTTTATAGTATTACTGGTTATTACTTATTGTATTAGCGACTATAATAAAATCATACATATAATATTATTTTATATTAAAATTTTAAAAAATACTAAAGAAAAAAAAAGCTGGAAAAAAAATGAAGAAATAAAAACTGAAAATGGAAAAAAAAATTAAAAAGAAAAAAAATTGAGATTTGAGACTAATTTCGATAGTTTTTTTTAATTATATTTTTAGGATTTTATTTTAAAAAACATGGGTGATTTAGTGGTGAATAGACGGTAACTCAGCTGCAAATTGTAAATGTATAAATTAGGGTTGATTTTATTATATTTTGTGTAAATTAATAAAAAGATAATATAGTTTTTTAAATGTAATTATTTTTTAAAAAAATATTTGGGGGTGAACTCATAAAATGAGTGGGTGCAGATAATTTGGGGTGGACTCATAAAGTGAGTGGGTGCAGATAACTGTAGTATAAATATAATATGGGGGTGAACTCATAAAATGAGCGGGTGCAGATAATCATGGTAAAAAAATAATTTGGGGGTGAACTCATAAAATGAGCGGGTGTAGTTGTAAAAAAAATGATTTGATGGGTGAATTCATAAAATGAGTGGGTGCATAACTGTAATAAAAATATTATTGAAAGGTGAACTTATTAAATTAGTGGGTATAGGTAAAATATAAATAAAAAATTAAAATTATGGGGGGTATGGTGCATACACGGATGCACACAAGTGTTACTCTAATAATATTTATCACTTTTCATTAATAAAATTCACACTTTTCAATAATAATAGTTACTCCCTCCGTTCCATAGAAACTTGCACACTTAGATTGACACACAATTTAAGAAATGTGTAAGAAAAGGTGTAATGAGTGATGTTTTGAGGGGTAGTTTTGTAAAGTTTTATGAATAAAGTAAAGTAAAAAGTAGATTGAGTGTAGAAAAGTAATGGCATATGGGTAAATAAGAGTATATTTTGAGGGTGGGGGTTATGAAGATATTTCCTTTTATGGAGTGTGCAAATTGGTACGGGACATCCATTTATAGAAAGTGTGCAAATTCCTGTGGGACGGAGGGAGTACTACTTTTCAGTAACAAAATTACCACTTTTCAATAATAATAGTTACAACTTTTCAGTAACAAAATTTCCACTTTTCACTATTAAAGATTACCCTTTTTAGTAACAAAAATTCACTTTTCACTATTAAAGTTTACACTTTTTCAGTAACAAAATTACTATTTTTCTACTACAATGTGAATTACACTTTCAGTACCACTTTTCAATAATAAAAATTACACATTTCAGTAACGAAATCTACCACTTTTCAATAATGAAAATTACACTTTTCAGTATACTTTTAAGTTAAAATATCTAGCACTTTTCAATAATAAGAATTACACTTTTCAGTTAAAATATGTACCACTTTTCAATAATAAGAATTACACTTTTCAGTTAAAATATCTACGACTTTAAATAATAAAAATTACATTTTTCACTTAAAATATCTACTACTTTTCAATAATAATTTCAGTAATAAAATCTACCACTTTTCAATAATAAGAATAATGTATTTTTTAATTTTAATAATAATTTTAACGGTACAATTTATAATTAAATATACCAATTTTAATGAATTAAATTAACAATAATGATAGCATAAGCAAAATAAAAATTATAGACTAATTAATAATTGTAAATTAATTAATTAAGTGATGGATTGATCTATAAAAACGAGAATTGTAAATTAATTAATAATTGAAAATATTGATGATAAAAATGAGAATGGTAAATTAATTAATTAATAAAGTAATAGATTATAAATTAATTAATTAATAAGTAGAGAAAAAATTGGAATTATAACTATAAGTGAGAAAATGAGATAATAAGTGAGGGTGGGATGAGGATAAGGACAAAAGCATGTGCACCAAACCTGTTTTGTTTTGGTGCACATAGTGCATTTGAGAATTTCCCTTTTTTTTAATTTTAGGCAGAAAAAATTTGATTCGATTCGAACCAACCGTATTGTAATTCGGTTCGGTTCGGTTCGATTCATTTTTTTTAAACTTCGGTTAATTCGGTTCGGTTGAAAAAATGTCAGAATCGAACCGAACCGACCGAATGCCCACCCCTACCGGTCTTACCCAATCCACAAACATCGCTTGGTTCAATGGACTAGACAGTACAAATTGTCAGCTCTAGCACTAGTGAACTGTGGACCTGTTAAGATTAAAAAAAAAAAAAAATCAAACCAGTACAAATTAAAAAAAAAAGAAGGATGATACCATAAATAAATAAATAAAAAGGTGCAAATTTCCGTTTGTAATAGTCAACTGGTTGTCATGCATGTTTCATCTTTATTTTTAAAATTGTGGTATGGTATTGTCTTTGCACGACTCCTGAAATGTTAGGAAGAAGAGTTTGTTTGAGGTAGCTGTGCCAGTGTGGATCTGATCTAACAACTGAATATATAATTTGTCAATGAAAAAGAAATATGCATATTCATCATCTTTACAAGTCAATCAATGTGTGGGAGAAAGGTGGGAGGTCCTGTAACTTTGTTACTCATCATCTCTTTGCTTCATCTTGATCTTTTTTGGACAAACTTTCATCAATGTATGCATTCTTTTTTTTCAAGACATATCTGTTATTTTTAAGTTTCGATATTCGATCTAAACATATCGATGTTGACTTGTTTCAGCAGTGCAGCCCGTCTCAAGCTCACAACCTCAACATCACAACCCCTCCAAATCCCTCTTTGCAACACTTGTCACAGGTTAGTAGTAATGTAGTATATCATTCTGCAACAAATATGACAACTTGATTTTACAAATATATAGCTAAATTTAAAAAATGACATTCGTATATTTCATTTAAAAGTACAATAAAATTATATATTTAAAGCAAAAAAATAGATATAGATTATATAAATATTGTCTGACGAAAAATAATTGACAATACAATATACTCGTAATACATAATACAATACATAATAACATATACATGATAAAATACAACTAATACTAAAATAATGACTTATAAGCTTCGAATATATAGCTTGAAGGGTAATGTGAAGTTCACTTATTAATTGTGTAATAATAAAGTTAATGATAATTTGAGTAAATAAGTGATGAAGGGGTGGAGATAAAAATAGTATTTTCATTTTGAGACAATACATATTAAATTTGCACATACAAAAATAGAAACCAGACAGGTCCAGACTTATTAAATTTACACATATAAAATTAAGATTAAAAAAAAATCACATTTTTTTAGATTTTGCGATAACGTATTATATATTCGCGATATTTTATTTTTCGATTGCGATCCAATTTTTGAATCATATTGATATCGATTGTTAGTACTCCCTCCGTCCAATTTTATTATGCCAATTTCTCCGGGCACGGGTTTTAATGAATATTGATTAGTTTATGTATAAAGTAGATAAGTTGGGGGGTATGATGGGATGTTGTGGGGTCCATTTATAGGTAAAGTGATTGTTTATGAATAAAGTTAGTGGCAATTTGAGTAAATAAGTGATGGTTGGAGGGTGGAGATAAAGTAGTGTGAATAGTATTATTTCAAAAAAGGAAATGAGCATAATAAAATTGAACAAACAAAAAAGAAAAGTGGGAATAATGAAATTGAACGAGGGAGTAATATTTTTTGAATGTTTTCACAATACTAAAAAAAATACATTATCTAATATTCATATTACAATTTACCATATTCAAATTTGTGATAAATCTGTCATATTTTCATCTTGATTTTGGTAATATTTGAACTCTAAAAATTGAAAATCACCATTCTCAAAACTATTCCCAATTTTGAAAAGGAAAAAAAAAAGAAAAAAGATTCTGAAATGTGTTGGTAAAATTTGCGAACTCCAAAAAGTGGGAGCAAAATCATTTTTATTCATAGGCTACTTTTACCGTTTTTGAAAAAAAAAATAAAAAAAAAACCAGAAATTGAACTATATTCCCCAATTCTCATCCAATTTTACACTACAATTGAAAAAAATACATTACATCTCAATATTCATATTATAATATCTAAATTTATGATTCTTGATCTTAGGTAATGTTTACAAACTAAAAAAATTGGGGCATAATCACTTTTCTTAAAAGCTACTCGCCAATTTTGGGGAAAATAATTTGATTCTGAAACTTAGTTGCAAACTCTAAAAAGTGGGACCAAAATCACTTAGGGGATGTTTGTTTTGGGATTATGTAGGATGGGGGAAATCCTGGATGGGGAAATTTTAGATGTGGAAATTCTGATGAATAGTAATTGTGTGTGTTTGTTTTGGGATTTTGAGTAGGATGAGATTTAACTTTATGTCAAATCAAATTGTGTAAGAGTAGTTGAATGTGATGTAATAGTATGATTATGTCAAATCAAATTGTGTAATAGTAGTTGGATGTGATGTAATAGTAGGATGTATAGGGGTGGATGTAGTTGGATGGGGAAATCCGGATGTGAAATCCCGAAGTAGAACAAGGACGTGGGACGTTACGTCCCACGTCCGGACGGGTGAGTCCCAAAACAAACATGCCCTTAGGGTATGATTGGTATGGAGTAATGGGCTTAGAATGAAATGAACATTCATGGGTTTATTCCTAATCTCATGATTGGTATGTTTTTTTACACGGAATCGTGATTCTTTATGGAATGGTGATTCCCAAAAATAAAGAATTATGATTCCTCTTCATCCCCCTATCTTTACCTATTCCATTCTATGTGGAATCAAATTATTTTTATTTTTTAAAAAAAATTATCACTCATATTTTATTTTTACAAAATTATCCTTATCAACAATTAAAGAGATATTCATTAACAATCTTATCCAACCCTAATCCACGATTAAAAAGATATACATTAACTTTCTTTAATCTAATTCACCCAAGAGAGAAGGACGCTGAGAAAAAACGCAGAAGAGAAGAACACTGAGAAAAAGAACCCTGAAAAAGAACGCCGAAAAAGAATGCACTCTCTTTCTTCTATCCATCTCTCCCTGATTAATTTTTATGAATGTTCGCTGAAAAAAAATGCAGAAGAGAAGAACGCTGAGAAAAATAACCCTGAAAAAAAACGTCGGAAAAGAATGCACTCTCTTTCTTCTATCCATCTCTCAGTGATTAATTTTTATGAATGCTCTCTGTTTCGAGTTATATATATATATATATATATTCATGCTTCCTGAATTTCTAAAGTTGGTATTATTGATTCATCTTATATGTGTTGTTTGATTTTTTTTACAGATATTATAATAATGGTTTAAATTTATTTATATAAAATTACGTGTAAAAATATACACCATTTTTTTAAATGAATGATTATTTATGTTTAATTTTATTATTAAAATAATAGCATATTAATAATTTAATATGTTTCTATAAAATATGTATAAGGGTATTTTAATTTTATTATTAAAATAATAGCATATTAATAATTTAATATGTTTCTATAAAAATATGTATAAAATATGTATAAGGGTATTTTAATTTTATTATTAAAATAATATTTTAGTCATTTAAAATAAACTTTTTACATTATTTTACATTCATTTTATTATACCAATCATGAAAATGGAATCAATTCATTCATGAGTTCATTCCATTCAACCACATTTTCATTCAGTCATACCAATCATACCCTTATTTTTTTTCCCAAAAGCTACTCTCACCGATTTTGAAGAAAAAATAAAGTTATTTGGTATTTGTTGGTAACAAACACACTTTGTTTCTGCTGCTTTTTTTACTCATCACATTATTCACATTATTTAGCATATATTCAAATGCTTAATCCGAGCAGGGAAAGATCGAAGAGAGCTAGAAAGCAGAGGATATGCATGTGATGTTGCTGAAAATTCAATCGTTTGTGCATCCAACAGAGCAGTAACAATCGACACCCGCAGGAATATCTCGATTTACGCCTCGTCTATCCATACAGAAACAAGTGTTAAACCATATGCTCGTCGAAAGGACGAGTACCTTCTCCAGTACATAACACCAGTGAAGATACTGGGAAGCAATGGGGCACCTACTTGCCAATACAACCATCAAGTTCCTGCTCTCATCTTCTCGTCTGGAATCACTAATAACGTATTCCATGAATTCAACGACATCATCATCCCTCTATTCATCACCGTTAGGCATTTCCAAAAAAAGTTGCACATCATCCTCGAGGATTACAATTCTACGTTCGTCACCAAATATAGCAAGATTTTTTCTCGATTATCCAGTTATGAGGTCATGAATCCGGCTGCAAATCAAAGTGTGCATTGCTTTCAAGGCTTCATTCTTGGACTCAAGAGCCTGAATTCTAGTGAAATCCGGGGAGGATACTCCACCAATGATTTCCAGTTCTTCCTTAGAGAAACCTACAACCTGAAATTCAAACATGTTTCCAAAATAAGAAAGCCAACAATAATGCTTTTATCACTCGAAAAAACGAGGAAGTTTCTAAATGAAGACGAGATAGTATCCATGATCAAAGGGTTGGGGTTCAAGGTCATCATTGCCAGAGCAAAAGAGGCAGCAAATCTGGATCAATATTCCAACATGATTAACAAGTGTGCAGTGCTTGTGGGAGTTCATGGTGCAGGGCTCACGAACGAGCTGTTCTTACCTGATGGGGCAGTTATGGTGCAAGTAGAACCACTTGGCCTTGAATGGACTTCAGCCAATTATTATGGCAGCCCGGCCCGTGGAATGAATTTGCACTACCTGCAGTACAAGATTGAAGCAGAGGAGAGCTCACTCGTGGAATTATATGGACGCAATCATTCTGTTATTACAGATATAGAATCTATCAACGAAAAGGGGTATCGAGAAAAACGTGCTATTTATCTTAAACAGCAGAATGTAAGGGTGAATATAACGAGGTTTAGGAAGACAGTACTACAAGCAATTCAACTGATTCGAATGCATCATTAATTTGGTAAGTTCTCGT
Source organism: Galeopsis tetrahit (assembly GCA_963675135.1). Lineage (NCBI taxonomy): Eukaryota > Viridiplantae > Streptophyta > Magnoliopsida > Lamiales > Lamiaceae > Galeopsis > Galeopsis tetrahit. The sequence goes on along the minus strand of OY776120.1, from coordinate 63,259,652 downwards.
CAACAATAAAAAAACAAAAGATTGTATCACAAAATGTGTTCTCAAGGACTGACTAATTCATAACTTTACATCACTAGATTTACTACAGTTTGAGTCAGTCATATGTACTTGAGATCTTTTAAACCATGAAGCATTAATGAAGCTGCTGAGCTCTCTGCCTCTTTCACTCGTGGCTTCTCTTTGCCATTAACAAAGAAAACACGTCCCCCAATTTCAATTTCGACTGAGCATGTGTACGTCTTCTCATGAGCACGTCCATCCTCTTTCTGGATTCTGCACAAATTTAAAAGGCAAACAAGTTAGGTTTGGTAACAAATTGGAAAAAGGATATGACGAGCATTACAAAAACACCGCTATATTTAGAATGGGAAATTGATTGTGTTGTGCAGAACTTGCTGAAATGCGTGTATTTAGAATTATCATTAAACAAATCTGTGTTTTCAAATTTTATTGTCGTAACAGTTTGCCTCCACAGATAAGTAAGAAGTTATTAAACATAAAAACCTACGGACATATCTGTCAAAAGTGATTAAGCGTATTTTTTAATAAGCATGTTGTTCGAAAAGGCTATGGTCTATGAGACATAACAAGAAAAAGGCTTACGTGTAAATTGGTTTAGGCCACTTCTTCTTGCCACACTGCTCATGCAGCTTTTGTTTTGCTGATTCAATTTCACCGTCCACGTTGAGTTTGCCAAATGGGTACATATTTAAGTTGTCTCCAGATTCGTAAGACAGCTTCTCAAGAGCAAGCTTAGCTGCATTGAGCCTGGCATTCTCCTTTTGATCGGAAGTCGCCGATATAATAAATTGGCCATCAACAAAAACACTAGCAACAATTTTATCTTCTTGTGGCCAATATTTGATATCAACTTGTTTTCCATCTTTTTGGCACAACTCGTAAAGCAGTGTTACGGGCTGTGGTTGGTGTTCCAGCGCCTCTAGCATAATCAGTGGGTCTAGAAGGTCTCTGAAAATCTGATTCAATATTGATGGAAACTTATAAACATAAGAACATGCACTCATAAATTAAAAAGTTTCCGTTAATTCACGATTTTGCGGATGAATACCAATTAAAAGGAATGGAAACTAACCGTCCACATTATCTCCAAATTAAAGTTGCAATCAATATATACCGCAGCTGCCAGTGATTCTATTATGTCAGCAAGAACTTTTGGTGCTTTAACCAAGCCCCCATAAATCTGTGATTCAACTTCTTCTTGTACTGTTGTTACAAATGCTCTTACCTGAAACATATAAAGGCGTGGAAGGGGTACGATTTTGATAGAGTTCAAAAATGGAAAAGTTGGTTTAGGTACCTAAAAAAAAGCACTTGATCAAAGATTACATGGAATATTGATGGTGGTAAAACTCATCAAAAGTACATCCATTATGATGTTTCATCTTGTGTTTTATTTACTTTAATACATGTGATACTGTGTAATGTCATTTAGTACACATGACATGTATTAAAAGCAATGAAGCACCAGATAAAACACCAAAACAAAATAGGAGAACCATTATGTAATCTTTAATTAAGTGCTTATTAGATAAGCAAATCAACTTTACCATTTTCAACTCTAACAAAGCCATGTCCCCATGGAGCCACATGTACAAATAAACATTAAATAGCAAGACCACGCACGCCTACAAGCAAACACCATATCCAATACAGAAAGAAAAAAAACATAATAATAGTACATCAAAACCTATCTTCTTTTGTTTCGACAACTCCTTACACTAAAAATCAAATCAGTTTCATATACAAACTCATTTGGATATTAATTAAATTAACATACAAATTATATAACGGGACCATTGAGATAAATAGTAAAATTCCGAGCTCACACAAAAGATGATATTATACCCAAAAAAAATTCATACCAAAAAAAAAAAAAAAAGACTCACACATCAAACAACAATATTACCAATTAAGCCCAAACAAAACAAAAAATTTAAAAAAAAATACAGAAAAAACTGAAACAACAACAATATTACTGTACCAATTAAGCCCAAACAAAAAGAAATAAATAAATAAAAGCACCTTTTTATCAAGGGCATTAACATTGTGGCGCACATATTTATAGAGGCGGTGGCGGACGGTGACACGCGCGAGCTTCTCGGTGCTAATATTGGCGGCGCGTGCGAGCGACAGCTTGCCGGGGTCGACGCCGGGATATTTGAGGAAGAAGAAATTGGAGAAAGCTAAACCGAGGGCAGCGTCGCCGACGAATTCGAGGCGCTGGTAGGAGGGAGCGCCGCCGTAGGAGGAGTGAGTCAAGGCCTCTTCTATAAGCTTCTTGTTTTTGAAAGTGTATTTGAGAATATCCTCCACGGCTCTCACCGACGCCGCCATGTCGGCGACTTCTTCATTCTCTGCAGCACTCTCCGGCGGCGTGTATGTGTACTTGATTATCGGCGGCGACATCATGTATTTGTTGTGTTGTTTTTCTCGGAAAGGGGGAGGAGTAATGAATGAGGTTTTGAGGGTATTTAACAGGTGTTTAATGGGCCGCTCCGATTATTTGTTCCATATATACGAATTCAAAATATCAATACATATTTTCATAACTTCTTCATATTTCTACATTGATATTTTCAACTTTATTAATTAAAAGTTAAATATATTTGAAAAAAACCATTAATTCATAATTTAAAACGCAAGTAATTAAAAAAATGCATTTTTGTAGATGTTGTTACGGGAAAATATCACAAACAGTCCTGTAACTTTTGTCGAATCCGTGTTTGGTCCTTTATCTTTTTAAATTATCGTCTGTAGTCCTTTTATTATCGCAACAGGTCCTTTTCGGCAAAAAATTAAAAAAATGACCTGAATTCACATGTGCCGGTCACGTGAGTGTCAAATTCCGACGAATTTGCTTGCGTGTCATTCCACATCACTAACTATTTAGGAAAAAAAATCACAAATGGTCTTGTAACTTTTATTTAATCCACATTTGGTCCTTTATCTTTTTAAATTCTCACCTGTAGTCCTTTTATCTTTATTTTCGACAACAACAAAAAAAAAGGCTTAAACCACATATTAATTAGACACCACATCTAATTCTAAATTATATTTTTAATTAAAAAAATGGTTGTCCCCATATTTTTTAAATGAACTACTACTAATTCCTTTTTTAAAATTTGTACTCAGAGAAAAGTAAATATTATGTGTGAATTGAAGGAGAAATTATTTTACTCTATAGTACCCCACCCTCCTTAACAATAGTATTAGAAATTGTCAAACTCATCATATCAATTTACTTGTATTTGTAGGAATACAAAATAATTAATTTTCATATTTCACTTTTTTAAGGTTATTGATTAATTAACTAATTATTTCCACAGATATGAGTAATGGGTGTGACTCCAGGAAACTAAGTATATACTTAGGGGGCCATGGCCACCCCATCTCACCCTCTTTTTTATATATATATATTAAATTTTAATATTTTAATGTTTTTAGTATTTTTTAAATTAAATACAATTAATGTTAGATTAATTTAATAAATTATTATTGATAAAAAGATGATCCTACTGTATTGATAAATGTATTTTAGAAACTTAATTATTAATACTCCCTTCATCTATGTATAGTGTGTATGAAAATTAAAATAGATATACAAAGGAGATAAAATAAGTGTGGTTGGATATATATATATAAGAAGAATTATGCACACTTTATTGCATAAATATTATAATTATATATATATATATATATATTAGTGTTTTGAATTATTAAAAAAATTTGCCCTCTGTCCCTGGCCCAATCAATGCTCATTTGTATCATGACAACAATTTAAAGGTAATTGGTCAAAGAGTGAGAATTATATGTGGTGTCTAATTAATATGTGGTTTAAGCCTTTTTTTTGTTGAAAATAAAGATAAAAGGACTACAGGTGAGAATTTAAAAAGATAAAGGACCGAATGTGGATTAAATAAAAGTTACAGGACTATTTGTGATTTTTTTTTTCTCAATAGTTAGTGATGTGGAATGACACGCAAGTAAATTCGCCGGAATTTGACAGTCACGTGACCGGCACATGTGAATTCAGGTCATTTTTTTAATTTTTGGCCGAAAAGGACCTGTTGCGATAATAAAAGGACTACAGACGATAATTTAAAAAGATAAAGGACCAAACGCGGATTCGACAAAAGTTACAGGACTGTTTGTGATATTTTCCCATGTTGTTACTCTTAAATGTCTTAATATTCACAACAACATCTTAATTCGACCTTTCTTATTTTTCCTAAGTCCAAATTCACTGTTCTAGCTAATGCTGTTTTGGATGCTGTAACATCGCAGGTTGAAGATCTAGAAGTTTCTACACTGTTCCAGGATGGAAGGTTCTGGAAGGTTGCATAATGTTGTAGATCAGGCGGTTGCATGCTAGAGGCGTCCAGAAAAGGCTGGAATGATCTAGAAGCGATTGAATGAGGAGTGGGAGAAAAAGAAGGAATGAGGTCCTAAATTTTAGGAGATCATGGATGAAGGTTCTAGGCTCCATTTACACGCCTATAAATAGGCCAGAACGTCTTCATTATTCAGCATGGAGAATTAAGAGTAATCACATAATGTCTATGTGAAGTATTCGTCCTACTTAGACATTATCGTGATTATTATTTCTTCTTCATCAGATTCTCGTGCATCATGAAGAAATACAAATCAGATCCGAGAGTCACATATTTTACGAAGTGCTATTCTTTAATTTCTAAACTAGTGTTCATCCTGTTAGGAATTAATTGTCATTAGCATGTTCATGTCGTTGTGTTCCAACTTCCTGTACAACATAGACTTTTCTATACTTCTTTGATAGATAGATCATAGAGTTAGATTAGTTTTTGGTAGTGTAATTTTTACACTTAAGCCGTTTTTAGACTCGATAGGTTATCAAGTCTTATTTCCGTTGTGAATATTTGTTCACACACCATTTGTATTCACATAATTATTAGTGAAAGTTTCGCCATGAGGCTCGCATAGATTTTAAATTAAAATCTATGTTAAAAAGTTAATTCCGTGTCTTTGTGTTTTCATTCTTTTAAGTCTTCCGCTATTCGTATTATGATATTCTGTAATCGAGTCAGTGTTACATTGAGTGTTCTAACATTGAGTGTAACATTGTTCTGTTTTTCACTTAAACACTAGTAGATACCCCACACACACTTTCAGTTGGTATCAGAGCCAATACCTGACGACACTAGGTTTAGATCCTTGTTTAAGTGTGTTTTAGTTTATGTTAGTAATGGAAACACATCACATATCCACTGCACTTAGGCGCCCGAACATATTATCCATATTTTAAGCCTAAGTTGTGCATGTATATCAAGTTGATAGATGAACGTGCTTGGAGGACTGTACTTACAGGTTATGATGTACCAAAGATCCAAATCAACACATCAATACCCCACCAGAAAGAAGGAAAAGTCAATTTCAACCAAGGTTATCAAAAAGTGAAGGTAAACTAAGGTATGATCTTTAATATAGAAAATCAGTTCAATGCATATTTTGAATATGGTCATTATGAAAATTAATGTGTCAATATTAGACTTAAGCAAAAACTGAATTTTAGTACCACCTTAAATGATGAATTTGATGAATCTAAATATGTTGAATTCGCTTTTCATACCAAGATTGATTATGATGATTCTTTAGATGATGATCTGGATGATACAGATTCTGATGTTGCACCTGATGCCATAACATCTATGGTAACATCAAAACAGAGTCACCCAGATTTGAACTGTTTTAATGGGTTTGTTGATGATGCAGGTATAAGGATTGATGATTCTAAATACCAAAAGTTGTTAGATGATTGTAACTCTCAGAAACTCACTCTTAATTCTTTGAACAAAGAGAGTGAGAATCTGAAGAACAATTACCAAGCTAGAAGTCATACATTCCAGAAGAGATTTTTTAAGTTTGTAAACTGAAGGAGAAATTAATCACCTCTACTTTAAGTTTCATAAAATTTTCTAAAAGTGCTTCTGATATATGTTATAGCTATTGGTAAATCTGATAATTGTGGTATATGTTATGATGGTTAAACTGCTTCTATTTCTAAATTTTTTAAAATGCTGTGAAATTTGTGAAGGCAAATGTTAAAACATCTGTTGTAACATCTGCACAAACAAATTCTCACACAGTAAAAAACATTGAAAAGAAGTTTGTATGCCATTATTTTTCGAGAATTGATCATATTTGTCCTTACTACATAAAATTGGTTGATGATCTGAGATATGAGAAAATGTTACCTAAAATGATGTCACATCCTATGAAACATTTTCTGAAATCTGCATGGAAATCTGATGTTACCTGTAATGTTGTTCACACCTCTTTGAAAGCATGTTTACTTAGTAAATGATATTTTGATACTGGTTGTTCTAGACATATGACAGGACATTTGACTACTTATTTGATTATGTGACCTTGAATGGTGGTAATGGTAATGTTACATATGGTGGTGGTTTCGAAAGGAAAGATTAATTTCTAAAGGAACTTTGAATGTTGAAGGTTTTCCTAAGCTTAAAAATGTTTTACATTTTGATGGATTGCTTGCTCATTTGATTAGTATTAGTCAACTTTGTTATGATAGTTTGCATGTAAAATTTGACAAAGAATCATGTGTATGTTCTTAATAAAGATGAAAATTCTCTAGGGCAGTAGATAATTGTTATCTCATTGGAACAAATGTGTGTAATTTGTCAAAGAATGATGAAAATGTCTTATTGCATCAAAAATTGGGACATGCACATTATACATCAGTGAAGAGACTAATCAAAGTCGATGCAGTGAAAAGGATTACCAAAACAGAAGTTTCAGAGTACTACTGTATGTGGACCATGCCAGAAAGGTAAGTAGGTAAGAGTGTTGCATAAGATGCTGTCACATTGTTCTACACATCGATGTTTCGAATTGTTGCACATGGATTTAATTGGTCTTATGTCTTTGCTGTAAGAAAGAATATAAATCTACAAGAAATGGCAAGAGTCATGCTTACATCTAAAAGTCTTGATAAGAGATTTTGGGTTGAAGCATTGAATATTGTATGCCATATCATTAATAGAGTTTATATTCGATCTGGTTCTAATCAAACACCTTATGAGATTTTGAACAACAGAAAACTAAATGTGAAATATTTTCACGTATTTGGTTATGTGTATTATATTCTGATTGATAGAGATCAACTTCATAAGTTTGATTCTAAAAGTGTAAGGTTTCTTTTTAGACTATTCTAGAAAATAGTAAAGCTTATAGAGTTTATAACCTTAGGACTAAAGTTGTTCAAGAATCTGTTAATATTGTGTTTGATGATGATAAAGGTCTTACAGATGACAAAGTTGAAGAAGATGTATCGCAAGTGACTGAAAATTCTGAGAATACACTGAAGTCTGAAAATGCTGCACCAAATGTTAACACATTTGGAGCAACATCTACAGAACAGTCAGTTGTAACTTCACAGAACAGTCAGTATGTTCCCAAAAGGAATCCTTCTTCAAGAATAGGCAAAAGTCATCAATCTTACCAGATCATTGATGATGCTACAATTGGAGTGCAAACAAGAGGAAGAGTAAGATCAAATAAGGTAGATGTGGTAAGAACAATATGCATGTCTTCTATTTGCAATGTTGTGAATGTAGAGTGTTATTATTCTAAAATTGAACCTAAAAATGTTAATGAAACAATTACTTATGAGTTTGGTAACATTTCTTAGGAACGAGACTAGATTAGTTGCACAAGATTACACCTAAGTTGAAGTTATTGATTTTGATGAAATTTTTGCACTTGTTGCTAGGATAGAATCTATTAGATTATTACTAGTAATTGCATGTTTTATTGACATTAAAACATCATCAAATGGATGTATAAGCTGCATTTCTAAATGACATTTTGAATGAAGAAACATATGTTGAACAACTTAAAGGATTTGAAGATCCACAATACCCTGATCGTTCTATTAGAGGAGAAACTGATATAACTTTGTTCATTAAGCACAATTGAGAAGATTTACTTATTGCTCAAATATATGTTGATGACATTGTGTTTGGTTTAACTTGTGATAAAATGTTAACCAATTTGTTAAAGCAATGACTGCAACATTTGAGATGAGTATGGTTGGAGATTTGAATTATTTTTTAGGTTTTCAAATCAAGCAATGTAAGGATGATATATTCTTCTCTCAAGGTAAGTATGCTGAGAACTTGGTTAAAAGGTTTGATTTTGAAAGTTAAAAAGTAATGAAAACTTCTATGAGATCTACTTTAAAACTTTGCAAAGACAATGCTGGAAAGGATGTTGATCCAACATTGTACAGATCTATGATAAGAAGTTTTACTTTATCTAACCTCTATTAGACTAGATATAATATACAGTGTTTTTGTTTGTGCTAGTTACCAATATTATCCAAAGGAATCTCACCTGAATGTTTTGAAAAGAATTATCAAGTATGTTTCAGGTACAAGTGAACTTGGGATTTGGTATACTAAGGACACCAACAACACTTTGATTGGATACAGTGATGCGGATTGAGCATGAGATATAGACGACATAAAAAGTAAGAGTATAAGATGTTTCTACATGGGAAACAATCTTGTTGTTAAACAAGATATTTCATGACTATGGAATTGAATTGATATCCTTACAATTTTCTGTGATAATATGAGTGCATAAACATTTCTAAAAAATTCAGTACAACACTCACTCACTAAACACATTTGCATTAGGAATTATTTTATGAGAGATTTAGTGGAGAAGAACATAGTGAAGTTGGAATACGTACCAACTGAAAATCATAATGATGATATATTTACTAAGGTTTTGACCTTGAGACATTCTTATCTTTGAGAAAATCTATTGGTATGTGTAGTATCTGAATAATCCTAGATTGATGGTGTTACAAATGTTGTAGCATTTGGGACACCATAAGGGTGTATAATTGTTATAGATTTAATTTATTTCCTATTTTCGTTGAATAATTCATTTGTAAAATATTCTTGAATCTAAAATTTGTTGTGCAAAAATAAACATGTCTTACACCTCTCAAATGCATATAAATAGAATGTTGTTAGCATACTAAAAGATGTTGTTAATCACTGAGTAACTATGGAGCACGGAGTTGACTACTACGATGCCTTCTTTTCAAAAGGTGATTAATAAAATACATCAATAGGTTCATAATCCATTGAGTAATTATGGGGCACGGAGTTCGCTACTACGATGCACTCTTCTAGAAAAATGGATCAATATGAACTAGGTGCTACAACACGAAAAGAAAAGAAAAAATGGTGCAACACAAATGAAGTAAATTCATGTAAAAACCGTGTTGAGGTGTATGTAACAGTTTTGAGCATAGCATTAGATGATTCGATTATATTTTTATAAGTAGTAATTATTTGATTATTTGTGGAAATTTATTTTATTTATTCCTGATTATACTAACCCACATCCTTGTTTTATTTTAGATTATACACATTTAAATGTTAAAAATTCTAAAATGTTCTTAATTTAATTAATTATGATTTTACCCACTACTTACCCATGATTTATTTTTGTGGCTAAGTTTATGGAGTATTATCGAATTTCTTCTAGAATCTTCCTTAGTTAGTTCTTATTTTTATACGTATTACTTCCAACTATGCATTCTCTCCTATATACTTCTCATAACATGATATACTAAGCATTGCATTTTTTTCGAGTGATTTGAGTATTGCATTTTAAGATTTGCTAAAGCCTTGTTTGTCTCGAATTTTGTGATTATCTTTTCGATTTCTTGGTGCTTTAATAATAGGAAACAAAGAAACTACCTCACCACACTCAAACTCCCACGAAACTGTTATCTTCATCTCTCTCAAACCTTAATAGTTTCACTTTCATGGCCGTTTCACACCAAAACTCACCAACTGCTACAAGAAAAGCTGAAACACTTACCCAAAATAACTCCAGTTACACCCATTCCTACAACTGTTCACATTCCACTCGATACGACCCTTAACGAGCTGAACCAAGCTGTTGAGAATATGTCTCAATCGATGAAGAATTCTGAGAATCTTACATTCTTACTGTTGGAAATATGTTCATTGACATTTCTCACTTCTGAAATCCCAAAAACTCACCACTACACTTGGTTCGTTCACCTCACAAAAGCCCCAATTTCCAAGTCCTAACACTGAAACAGAGGCAACTGCCTCGATTGCTTTCTCTCTGGGGGAGATTGAAAAGGAAATTGATGATTTTCCTGTTGCTGAGCAGAATGAGTCAGCAAATGCTGAGACATCTGATTTTGAGGACGCTCAAATGAAGGAGGCCGACGCTAATGCTAACTCAAGTTAAACTAACTCTTATCTTTCTAATACTGATGAATCTTAATAGATTGCATTTGGGAAGAATGTTGGAAAAGAAAAGAGAAAGAGGAGCCATGTTCAACGAAGGAGATTCGGCTATGTGTTTATGAGTTGATTACTCTAACTTACTGAGGAGAAAGAAGAGAGGAAGTAGTGCTGATGATGAACCGATTCAAGTTCTTTTCTTAATCGAAGGAAGAAAATGTGGTAACTGAGAAACGAGTCAAAAGGATGTATGATCCAAAGGGAAAGAAGGTTGTTGCTGAACGAGACTTGCCCAAAAGAATTGGAATCTGATCCAGAGGATAATCCCACTGTGTATGAGATTAAGAAGACTCTGAGGAAGAATGCTGTTTGAAATGCTGAAGCAAGTGCCGCAACACTAGACCCTGATGACAGTAGAAGTGATGATTCTGAGAAGAGCAGTAGCAAGGACTCTGAATCAGCTGAGGAGACAAATTATGAAGGAAGTAATTCTGATTCTGATAATAATTTTGAGATTGATAGGTTAGTTGCTAAAATAACTAAACTATTTTGATGAAAGTTGTTAATGGAAAGAAGAATTAACATTGCTGATTTTGAGAGTAAAGGGTTGATACAATTTTTTTATTGAAAGGAAATTGTTGAAATCTGTAACTTTGAGTGATACTTTTGTGTTTGATTGGGTATATGTACTTCATGCTTGTCTTAGGAAGAGTACGGGTAGACGTAGCTCTAAATGATATGGGAATGTACAATTTAGGGGGAGATCAGTTCCATTTACTATAGAATTGATTAATGATCTTTTAGAGATAGAGTCTGTGATTGATTAATATGCACTTGATTTGAAACTTGGTTGCTACTTCTATAATTGGGGGTAGATTAACTAGGTGGAAGAAAGTTATGCTTGTTAAAGATCTCACATCTCTATACTCTGTACTCCATAAATTGATTGTCTACAATTGGATACCCTTTACAAATTCCACTAAGGTGATTACGGATCAAGCCATATTGTTGTATATGATTTTTGTGTTTAAGAATTTCAATTTGGATTTAACTATTTTCACCATATGCAGTTTATAGTGATATTTATTATAAAGGGAATTTACCTTACCATTGTTGATATGTTCATACCTCAAGAGACATGAATTTTTGAACCTAAGGAAACTGAGGTTATTTGAGGCAAGGTACCCTTAATGACTATCTCACCTGCTCTGTTACATGGTGAAAGGATTGTTGATTTGAACTGTTACAAAATTCAGATGGTTCTGATCACAAAGATGCTCTTATTCCAACAAGACCTGAACAGAAAAATGCTACACCGAATGTGAACACATTGGCGGTCACATTGGTCAAAATATTTCTGTTTCAAGATCTTTTATTTTACTTCAACTGAAACGTTTACAGGACTCTATTGATGGGCTTCAGTTCCCTAAAGTCCAGTGGTTATAGACACTTTCTACTACCACAGGGGGAGAAACACCATCAACTTCTAGGGTTCGAAGTGAAGAGCTCCATGAAGATGTACCAGAAGCTGATTGTGTACCTGATGCTATTAATGAAGAGACTGCAACTTGTACTGTTGTTGAAGAGGAGGAGGATCAATTTGCTGATGAACATATGATTGTTCTTTATGGTAACATCTGAACAGGTTATGATAACATCTGAACAGGTTGATACAAGACAGGGGGAGGGCTGGACATTATAAGTGATAATGTGCAGGAACATGTTGTTGTAGCTGTTGATACAACAATATATGTCACTTGTTTAGTTTCTTAAGTATTTGTGTCTTTTATACTTCCCTTGATCTTATTCATTTATTATGTGTTTAAGTTGATTTACATATTCTGTTTTTCCTTCCTAGTTGATAGGTTGTTCTTTATTCAACGTGTTTAAATTGTTTGCATTGATGATAATAGTTTACTGCTTTGTGCTTAAATTGTTTTCATACTTATTATTATTTGCTTACTGCATGTTGTTTATGTTTATGTTAGTTGTTGTCTGTTTTGTTTTTCTAACTTGTCTTATTATTCAATTTGCTTAAATTGTTTGCTTTGAGGATAATATAGAAGTACACCTCTCTTTAATTATCATGTGTTTACTGCTTAATGCTTAAATTGCTTGCTTTGATGATAATATAATTTAGAAGTACACTTCTCTTTAATTCTCATTTGCTTACTGCTTATTGTTTAAGTCTTTGTTAGATATTGTTGTTTTTCACATTTTTTGCTCTGTTTTTATTTTTAGTCTTTACTCTATTTGTTTTTTCTTTTCTTCATTATTGCTCTGATTTATTTTATTTAGTCATACATAAGTCTTAGGTTGATCTAGTACATATTCATATATGCTCTGATTTAACTTATGATTTTTGTAAGTTTATATGTTGTTCAGATAAGTATATTGTTTATACTTATTGTTGTTTTGAGTGAGATCACGTTGCTCTTATGGCACGGACTATGTGAAATCATTCTTGGTCTTTCTTACTTTGATCTGGAAGCTACAACAGGTTTTGACTTTATTAGTACATGGATATGATGGTAATGCTCTAGCATGTACATAATACTGAGTATATATAGAAATATATGTGCATCAGGTGTGTTGTAGTCGAAAGGTCAAATTGGGGGAGATTGTAGATGTTGTTACTCTTAAATGTCTTAATATTCACAACAACATCTTAATTCGACCTTTCTTATTTTTCCTAAGTCCAAATTCACTGTTCTAGCTAATGCTGTTTTGGATGTTGTAACATCGCAGGTTGAAGATCTAGAAGTTTCTACACTATTCCAGGCTGGAAGGTTCTAGAAGGTTGCAGAATGTTGTAGATCAGGCGGTTGCATGCTAGAGGTGTCCAGAAGAGGCTGGAATGATCTAGAAGCGGTTGAATGAGGAGTGGGAGAAAAAGAAGGAATGAGGTCCTAAATTTTAGGAGATCATGGATGAAGGTTCTAGGCTCCATTTACACGCCTATAAATAGGCCAGAACGTCTTCATTATTCAGCATGGAGAATTAAGAGTAATCACATAATGTCTATGTGAAGTATTCGTCCTACTTAGACATTATCGTGCTTATTATTTCTTCTTCATCAGATTCTCGTGCATCATGAAGAAATACAAATCAGATCCGAGAGTCACATATTTTACGAAGTGCTATTCTTTAATTTCTAAACTAGTGTTCATCCTGTTAGGAATCAATTGTCATTAGCATGTTCATGTCGTTGTGCCGAAGTGTTCCAACTTCCTGTACAACATAGACTTTTCTATACTTCTTTGATAGATAGATCATAGAGTTAGATTAGTTTTTGGTAGTGTAATTTTTACACTTAAGCCGTTTTTAGACTCGATAGGTTATCAAGTCTTATTTCTGTTGTGAATATTTGTTCACACATCATTTGTATTCACATAATTATTAGTGAAAGTTTCGCCATGAGGCTCGCATAGATTTTAAATTAAAATCTATGTTAAAAAGTTAATTCCGTGTTTTTGTGTTTTCATTCTTTTAAGTCTTCCGCTTTTCGTATTCTGATATTCTGTAATCGAGTCAGTGTTACATTGAGTGTTCTAACATTGAGTGTAACATTGTTCTGTTTTTCACTTAAACGCTAGTAGATACCCCACACACACTTTCACAACTAATTAAAAAATAAAGACGTGTTTTCTTAATGTATATTACTAATTTTGACATTAGTTTTTTTAATTTTAATTTAGTATTTCTTATTTATTAATAAATATGTTTGTTGAATTTTGTGTATGCTTTGAATTAAAAATATGACATTTTTTATTTATTATTTATGTCCTTTTTTTTTTATGTTGGCATGATTTTGTGAAATAAACATTTTCTTTTCTTAAAATTAGGAAATTTATCATTAAAACTACATTAGTTGAGAAAATATACATTTATTTTAGAGTTAGTCTTATGTGAAATATTGCTTACATGCATTTCATCCCAATTAGGCAAGTCAAAATCCTAAGTCAAATTAAGTCAATTTTAAAAAATTCGCGGGTCATAAGCCTGGATCCGGGTTGCCCAGAAAATTCGCGGGTTGCAAACAAGTGGTTTACTACATGACCAAAATATTGTTACTACAAGGCCAAAATATTACCACTACAAGGCCAAAAATTTAATACTACATGTCAAAACATTCTGAAATATTCACCAAAAAATAAAGTCTCCAGAATATTTTTGAACATGTAGTAATACACTTTTGACCTTGTAGTGATAAAATTTTGGTCTTGTAGTAACATTGTTTTAGTCATGTAGAAGTCGAATAAGTCAAAATTATTTTAGTAATTTTGCTCCCAAAAAATAAGTGTCCAGAATATTTTTGAACTTGTAGTAATACACTTTTGACCTTGTAGTGACAAAATTTAGTTCTTGTAGTAACATAGTTTTGGTCATGTAGTAAAATAATAGTAGTATATTAGAGTAAAAATAAATATTTTAATTAAGGTTGACCCGCTTTGACCCGTGTTGACCCGTGTTGACCCACGAATTTTGACCTAATTTACCTAAATTAGTCATATTGCATGTATGCAATATTGCATATAAGTTTTTGCCTTTATTTTATGTTCATGAGATTGTTTTTTTGTTCAATTTTGAAAATATAAAAGGGTTATATCATCATATATGTACCAAAAAAATTATACTCCATCTTCGCGTGATTACTTGCACATTTTTCTTATTGGAACATCCCAAAATTACTTGCACACTCTTAATAAGGAAATACCTTACAAAATTAATACTCTCCCAATATCATTATATTTTTAAAATTGTCACTCCTTTTATACATTTTACTTTACACATCATCAAATCACCTAAATTATCCCTCATTTATCTTATATCACCAACCACTAAATTTCAAACTATGCAAGTAATGTTGGGACGGAATGATTGTTTTAAGAACTTATTTGTATGTGACAAAATACTTGAGGAGCTAAAGGCATGAGAAAATACTTTAAGAACTTACTAGTACTTGATGAGATAATGATGAAAATCAATACTAATATTCGATTAGATTATTATGCTCGTATTTAGTAGATTTGTTTTTTATTTTATTATATTTAGTATCTATATGTTTCTTATTCTCCAAGTTTATTTCATATTATAAATATATAAGTTTTAGATTGTTATTAAAGAGTTCAATTGACTAATAAAATATGAGAGTTTATCTCATTATCTCCTCTATTCTTAATGAATCAACGTATCTGAGTTTTGTAGAATTAGTATGTTCTTTATGTGTTATTCGTATATCTTCTTTATTTATTATAAGCTCTCGCTGCTACATCGGTTGGTAATTAGAGACTAGGCACTATTCTTGATAATGGTTTCAAGATTTAAATTGGTTTACGATACTATTCGTGATAAGCAATCAACGTATGAATATGATAATATGTAGATCTGTCAACCGATCAATACCTTATGTAGTCTTATATTCCATGATAAATATGATGGGCTACCAATTTTCAATGAATATTTTCATGAAAATTGTGGTTATGATGGACCACCAATTTTCGATAAATATTTTGATGAAGATTGTGATTATGATGGACCATCAATTTTTTATAAGTATTTTGATGAAAATTGTGGTTATGATGAATTACCCATGTTCGATAAATATTTTAATGAAGGTTGTGATTTTGATGTACCACCAATTTTTAATGTGTTTGATGATATTTTGGTTGACGATGGTTATAGTGGCTTCTCAATTTTTGATGAGGAAAGAAAGAATGGAAGTATTTTTGTAGTTGAGGGTGTTCACTGGAGGTTGAGAAAAATTATTTTGTGGTTTTTACCAATGACGATGGAAGTTACATTGCTTTGGCAACAGAATATCAGTTTGTTATTGTTTTTTGGTCAAAAGAATACAAAGATGTTACGTCTTCATACCTTTTTTATGAGAACCACGATTCGAGGTGAATCATCTTTAGGAAGGGAAGAATGATGAAGATATTGATGAGAATCAATATTAATATTTGATTAGATTATTATATTTAGGAGATTTGTTTTGATTTTATTATATTTATCATTTATATGTTTCTTATTCTCCAAGCTTATTTATATTATAAATATATAAGTTTTAGATTGTTATTAGAGAGTTAGATTTATTAATAAAGTATGAGACTTCTGATAATAGTTTAGGAGTTTAGATGAAAAGTGTTACTTGGATGCAATTGATTGCACATATACAATTAAAATTGAGCTCCAATGAATTAAGTCAAATGTAAAATTAAATATTGATTTGAATATATTGAACATTAAAATTCAAGTATATTTATATACTTAATTGCATATAGATACATTTTTTATACAAAAATGGATTCATTTATGAAAATAGTTATAGGCGTGATCACCACTCACGCTTCTGTTTTTTTATTTTGTATTAAATTAATGAAAGATTTAAAAAATAAAATAAAAATAAGAAAGGCGTTACTGCCAGGAGTGTCTGTCAAGTAAAAGTTAAAAAAGTAAAAGTTAAAAAACAAAAAAACAATAATATTCTCAACCGGCAGGTGAGCCTCTGATTGTGACAAGACCCAACAAACCAAGAGTAATTTTTTTTAATTTGGGAATAAGGGTTTATATTTACAGAAGAGAAAATGTACAAAACTTACAGAAGAAATCATTTGTTGCTGTTGTTGGAGTATTGATACCCAACTTCATAAGCATGTAGCCGTATCCCTCCAACTAACGTTATTACTCTACCCCCACTATCTACTCCCTTATTACTCCACTTCACCACTTCATTACCCCTAAAAAAAAAAACTACTCCACTTGTCTTTCACCCTTTCATTATCCTTAAAAAAAACTACCCCCTTCATTACTACTGTGTGTTGTGTGTGTGAAGACAATTTTTAAAAAAAATCTTCATTTCTCCATCTTAACGGTAGGTATATATATGCAAAAAAAAAAAAAAATTAATTTATTATATTTGTTTAATTTTTTTTTTTTACTCTTCTCAGGTTATTTAATTCATAAAGTCTAGTATGCACTCGAGTGCATGTTGTGCACCCTAGTCCATGTTGCACTTTTCAGTTTTACTGACTTACACTTTTTGGTAAATGGTGTTGCACTTTTCAATTATTATACTAAAAATATTATTATACAGTTTAATAATTGAAAAGTACAACACCATTTACCAAAAAGTGTAAGTCAGTAAAACTGAAAATTGCAACATGGACTAGGGTGCACAACATGCACTCGAGTGCATACTAGACCAACCTTATTTAATTTGTTTAGGGATTTCAAACGTGGTATCAACAAAAGGACCGTGTATTTGAAGAATTGAACATATTCAGGTATTTTATTTTATTTTTGTTATATTTATTTAAATATATAGATGTTGTGCCTTAGGGAATTAGTTTTTTTGCAAATATATTATTTTTCTTTTTTGTAATTTAGTACATATTCTACATAAATTTAATTGTTAGTAGAGATAGAAACATTTAATTGTTAGTATAGAAAAATTTACTGTATTTTCTATTTTCTGATAATGAAAAAAAACTTGTTGCTGTTAATTTATATACATTACATACATCCAAATTTAATTGTCAAAATTAATTAAATAAATAAGTCAGTCCCTTATATAAACTTTTTTCTTTATTAGTAAAATAAGATGGAGTTGTGACACACATAGAAAGTTGTAAGTTCCCATATAGTGTACACATGTTTTTGTGTAATTCCCCAAAGCAGTCTGAAAAGTGCCATTCATTTAAGCAACATTTTTTTATTTTTTCGTGTGGATTTATTCTGCGTAGATCATCTTCCTAACCAGTATTTGCAAATTGCAATGCATATTTACAAACTAATTCAATTTTGTGTCTATGTAATTGTTACGAGCTTTTCTTACTGGTGGTATTAAATTAGTCATATTTACTACTCCTACTATATTTGAATGTTATGTATTTTTATAAATTTATATGAATGATGAGTTGGATTTATTGCATATTTTTGTGCGTTAATTGAATATTCTTTGTGAATTAAATTAGTATTTTGGTGCATCTTTTTGACTCATTATTTTGTGATTTCAATTACTTTGATATTTTTATTTTCTTATTTAATTCAGGTAAAATTGAAGCATTTTGATGAGAATGAAATCGAGGCACTAAAAGAGTTGAACTAAAAGAAAGAAGGAAGTCCAATGAAGAAAAGAGAGGAGATGGGCTGAATTTTGGGCTGTTAATACATAGAGCAAGAAAATATCAAGTTGGGCCATTATGATGGGCCAGAATTATTTTAATGATAGGCCAGAATTATTTTAAAAGGTGAATATCCCTTTCTTGGAGGACATATACACGCTACAGAAGAAGAGCGGTCATTCTGGGAAGAGGGCAGGCAGGAGGCGGCCACTGTTCTGGACAATTGGAGATTCTGGAATTGCCGTGAGAATTAAAACAATGGTTCTGATCTTGTTTTTATCGTTTGCTCTTATTATGTTTAGTAGGTAAATTGTTTTTCTAGCCCGAGGATGTGAAACCTGGATTTATTTATGCCTTTTTAATTAATTGATTAACGGTTTATCTCAATCCCTATTTCGATTTCGTTATTATTTGATTATATGCGAAGCATGTTTTGATCAATAGATTTATTAAGACTGGCCATCCGAGTTTATTTGTTATCAATTCTAGTTAATTCACAATTTATAATCCGTAATTATTATATTATTGTGGATATCGTAGCAACTAAGGCAGAACACCTTAGGGGATAATAACGTCTAGGTTGCATGAAACGAGTGTCTCGTATTCATGGTCTAGTTTATTATATTGTTTTAGCTCTTTAATGTGTTCCTTGAGTTGAACCATAAATACATGTTTTAGGGTTATTCGTAGGGATAGATTAATTGGGGGTCGTACTTTCTAATTAATTAAACTTAAGAAACAATTCGAACTACTTTGGTCGTACCACTGGTTTAGGGATAAGATTTGAGATTAGATTGAGATTGCCGGGTTCACTAATTAAATTGGTAAAATTAATTAAGTGGAAGCAATCTGAGGGCTAGATCGTTCTTTATATTTGATTCTTGTTTATTTTTATTGCTTACTTTTATTTTTCATGCTTTCTAGTAGTCAGATAGAAACCACCAATTCAACTCCCCCCATTTTTACTGCTTTCATAACACAATTTATTCAATTGAGTTTCACCACTCCCTGTGGGATCGACCCTTACTTACTCTACTGCATAGTGGATATTTAAGGTATTTATTTTTGGGTGCCGGCGACAGCACACCAAATTTTGGCGCCGCTGCCGGGGAATGGTTGTAAATTTGATTGAATTTTTTGTGTTTTTAATTTCTGTCAAAAAATTTCCAGAAAATTCTGAAAAAAAAAAAAATTCTGAAAAAAAATCCAAAAAAAAAATTAATTCACGTTGCTGTTGTCTTGTGCTATTCCGCAATTGGTACTAACACTGACCCCTTCAGTGTCTTCTTGTTCAGGTTCTAGAAATTGTTTGTAGGTTTATTCTCTCTACTCTTTGTGCTATGTATGACTTTAGGTATGAGGACTATCAAAGCACTTACTAGGTTCATGAGTCAAAGGATGATGCATTGGAGAAAATTGCAAATCTGATGCAATTGATGATGAAGGGAAAGACTCCAGAAATTCGACCATGTCAAATTTGCTCCACCACAGATCACACCACTGATGACTGTCGAATTTTAAATGATGCAGTAGGGCAGCAATACCATGATTATAGACCTCAACTATTCAGAAATTCTGAGAGGATTTATGATAATGGTGGATGGATGGATTCGGAGCAAAAGTTTGAACGCGCATTGAAAGATATGTTGAATTCTTTGGCTTCGAACATATTGAGTTATCAGGAGACTCTCCAGTTAAGATTTAAGATCATGGCTGATGATCAAAAGCGTATGGAGGTTCAATTGAGCCAAATGACGAATGTCATAAGCCAATTGCAAACACAATTGATAGAAAAACTGGTGAAAGATGTTGCAGAGCTGAACAAAGTTGAAGTAGATGAACATCCTAAGGTGTCTAACGACCAGATTAAGGCACGTGACGAGTCGGTTGAGTCTGAGGGAGTTATACAGGAAAAACAGGATGCAGTTTCACTAACACTGACCCCCTCAGTGTCAGTGTACCAGAACATAAAAATGAAGTAAAATCTCATGAATTCAATCATGTTATTACTAATTTAGTTCCCTTTCCCTCCAGGCTAAAAAAGGTCGAGAAAGATGTTAGGGAGCAGCAACTAGTCAATGTCTTTCGAAGGGTTGAGATCAACATACCACTAGTTGAGCAGACAAAGCAAATTCCGAGATATGCTAAACTACTGAACGAGCTTTACACCGACAAACAATGGCTATCTTGGAATGAAAAGATCTTGACTGGAGAGAAGATTGTTTCTCAATGCAAAATGCCACTAACTAGAGAGGGTTATCATATTCCTATTACGTGAAAGAGAAGTTGGCCGTCGAGCCAACGACGTTAATAAAAGGCGCTTATTGGGAGGCAACCCAATGTTTATTTAGTTTTTATTTTGCTATTTTTGTTTTTAATTTTGTTTTTGTGTGTTTGAGGATCAGAAGAGGATTTCAGATAAGGCGTGGGCACGCCTTAAGGAAAGACTTCTCCTGGAATTTTTTTTCTTTCATTGAAGTGACAAGATAAGGCGTGGGTACGCCTTAAGGAAACACTTCTCCTGAAATTTTTCTTGCATTATTCATTTGCTTATTTAGTTTTTTTTATTTTATTTGATTTTATTTTCTATTTTTTTTTTCTCATGCACGCAGGCATACTACAAGCCAATCAAACCAAATTCAGTCCAGCTGCACAGATGCCCCACCCCACCTTTCCTATCTTACTCTCGCCATCTCTCCCTCTCACCGAAAATGCAGCAGCCCGACTGCTCCACCGCTTACTCTGATTCTCACATCTCCGATGTCACCCCGTTCAAAAAAAATGTCAGTAAGGGCTCAGCCTCTCGAGCTCGATTCATTTGAGCTCGAATTACACCCGACGCATGACGAGCTGACATCGTCAACTTTGGTAACCCCGTTCCACTCTAGTTTTTAATTATTTATGGTGTTATGCTTTGTTGTGTTCTTTTGCTTTTATGCTAGGGACTAGCACCTATTTAAGTGTGAGGGGATGATTTATTGTTAGAGGATTTTATGCAGATTGGAATTATGTGAAAAAAATGTGTTTGTTGTTTGAAGCATGTTTAATTGGTTGCTTTCCCTATGTTTTTTTTATTACTGGATTTTTGTTAAATTGCTAAAATCATGAGTTGTGAGTCTTGATTAGTAGCCTGATTGATATTCATATCTTATGCCTTGAAATTGAATTGGTTCTTGGTTTATTCATGCCTGAAATGGTGTACTTGATTGTTTGATTTTGGTGAACTTACATTGGTTTTCTTGAGGAGTGAATAATCTTATTTGGTATCCTAAGTTGAAAAAAGAGTGAGTAATGAGAAAAATGAGGGGCTGAAACAACTGCCTACTGTAGGGGGCTCAAGTGTTCGTAAACGAATAAACTTAGCTAAAACCCGAAAAGTAGAGAGGAGCTGCGGACCTCATTTGAAAAAAAGAAAAGAAAAAAAAGGCAGAAACATCTACCTACTTCAGGGGGCTTAAGTGTTCAAAAATGAATAAACTTAGCTAAAACCCGAAAAGTGGAGAGAAGCTGCAGACCTTTTGAAAAAAAATTCCAAGGTGGAATTAAAGCTGAAAAAAAAATTGTAGCTCAAAAAAAAAAAAAAATTGAATGGAGATGGATACCTTAGGATTTGAACTTTGAAGTCATCTTCCTAACCAGTATTTGCAAATTGCAATGCATATTTACAAACTAATTCAATTTTGTGTCTATGTAATTGTTACGAGCTTTTCTTACTGGTGGTATTAAATTAGTCATATTTACTACTCCTACTATATTTGAATGTTATGTATTTTTATAAATTTATATGAATGATGAGTTGGATTTATTGCATATTTTTGTGTGTTAATTGAATATTCTCTGTGAATTAAATTGGTATTTTGGTGCATCTTTTTGACTCATTATTTTGTGATTTCAATTACTTTGATATTTTTATTTTCTTATTTAATTCAGGTAAAATTGAAGCATTTTGATGAGAATGAAATCGAGGCACTAAAAGAGTTGAACTAAAAGAAAGAAGGAAGTCCAATGACCAATAAAAAGGTATGGAATATAAAAGAAAAAAAGAAAACCTAAAACCATAAGCTCACAAGTCGAGCCAGAGGCCGGACTGCCGTTAAAACCTTTTCTGGGAAAACCCTCCTTAGGGACAAAACCCAGGTGAAGGAAAAAGGTAAACTCCTCTAACAATCAATGTCTGTAAAAGACGGTATACAAATCTTTATGCAAGAAAGTAAGTAAGAAATCTGGAGGATACCCCCTCCAAATGCCGTTGATCTTCGTCTTGGCCACTGCGTCAGCCGCCTGGTTGGCCTCTCTAAAAGTGTGAGAATACCGAATGTGCATGTCTGTGGTAAGAGGATGAACCTGACTCCAGAGACCCTGCAGGCGCCAAGGGATAGAAGGAGTAGAGCTCATCAAAGTGCTAACTGTCAGACTGGAGTCCGACTCGATCCATAGGAACCGCCACCCTTGGGCATGGGCATACTGAATAGCAATGAGTGCCGCTGCTAACTCCGCCTCAAAAGGAATACCCCAACCAACCTCTTGGGCAATAGCCGCAACAAAGAAACCCCTGAAGTTTCTAAACACCGCCCCTGCATGCAGGCTACCTGGAGAGGATGTTGCACTGCCGTCTGTGTTGATCTTGTACCAATTCGGATCTGGAGGGATCCATCTAACAGACGAACCTTGTCGAGTCGGCTTGTGCCTGCCCAAAACACAAAGAGATATGGCAATCAAGAGATCCCGAACTGAATCGTCGGCATAACCCCGAGAGATGCTATTGGCTTCCCTAATACCAGCAACGATTTGCGCCATACAACGTCTGACCGAGGGGGAGACCCCATCAAAGACCACCCTGTTCCGCAGAGCCCAAATAGCCCAAACTGTAGTGACAAATGCTGCTCTCCATAACTCTAAAGACTGCGGACTCAATCGAACTCTAGTAGCTTGGAGGAAGATATCAAGAAAGCTGATCCCCGTGTGGATCGTGACTCCAAAAGGCTGAGTCAGATGCTGAAGAACCTCCAGAGTGAATGGACAGTGAGCTAATAAGTGGTCTAAAGACTTAGAGTCTCTACGACAGAGCATACACATCGAAGGACCGTGAATCCCAAATGAGACCAGCCAATCAGAAGTGGGGAGCTTGCCCCATATCGCCCTCCAAATAACCGTAGAACGACACATCGGAATGAAGGAACTCCAAATCCACGACGACCAGCCAAGACGAGGGAGAGGAGATCTAAGCATGTCATAGGCCACTCGAGAGGTTAGCTCCCCTGAGGTGGTACCTTCCCAAATACGTTTGTCAGGGCCATGAAGAACCCTAATCTGAAGGATGTCTCTGACGATATCTGTGAAGTCCGTAACGAAGCACTCCACAAAGTGCCAACAATCGTCATAGAAGAAGTCCCCAACCGTGCTCTTCAGGGTAGCAGCAAACCAATCCGGGAGGCCAATCTTATCAGAAATAGTGTAACCCAACCAGTTATCATGCCAGAAGCTGACTGTCGAACCCCTACCAATCAACCATCTCGACCCATCAGAAAGCCTCGAAACATGAGGACGAATACCCGGCCCAATATATGAGATCCTCCCATGGGGACGCAATCTGCCATCCGAGGTAAAGTGTCTCCTGTGAAGCAGATCTGTATCTGGAGATCTGTGCTGAAGAATGTCCCAACTCAACTTACAGAGAAAGGAGGCATTCGCCAATCTAATGGAGCGAACCCCCATCCCTCCTTCTCCAAAGGGAGCACAAACCCCTTTTCACGAGACCGAACAAGAACCACTCTTACGATTGACGTCACCCTTCCAAAGAAAGTTGCGCATAGCAGATTCCACTTGGCGAAGTAGGGAAAAAGGCCACTTGTAGACCATCATAGAGTGGACCATAGATCCCGTGATAACCGAGTTAATCAAACATCGTCTCCCTACCAAGGAAAGGGAGCTACCCTTCCAACGACTGAACTTGGCAATAACATCATCTGCCACAGGCTGTAGATGAGCCTTCCTGGGGCAACCACGAAAGATCGGAACTCCTAGGTAGGTAAAAGGAAGGGAACCTTCTACGATGCCTGTGACTCTGAGCATCTGACGATGAAGCCTTTGGGGAACAGCACGCCCAAAGAAAGCCCTAGACTTCGGAGGACTATAGATCTGACCTGAAAGACGACCATACCCCTGTAAAACAGCATGCAGGTTCCTGATATTAGACTCAGTGGCCCTCAAAAATATCATGATGTCGTCCGCATAGAAGAGATAACGAGGGACATATCGGATGGGACAAAGTCGGCCTCTATCGATCTCCCAATCAATCCATCTCCCAAGCGCCTCCTCCGCAATACAAAAAAGCAATGGTGATAGAGGATCTCCCTGACGCACACCCCGGGAGCAAGAAAAGTACCCCTTCGGCTCCCCATTGATGAGAACTGAAATCCTAGCCGAGTCCAGGACTCCTCTCACCATAGATATGAAAGTAGTACAGAAGCCCATCCTTGCCATAACGGCCTCCAGAAACCGCCAAGAGATGGTGTCAAACGCTTTGATCATGTCAATCTTCAAGGCCATATGCCCGTGAACTCTCGGGTAGTCCAGGGTATTAATGACGTCAGATGCAAGAGCAATGCAGGTGTGAATCCGCTTCCCCGAGACGAAACCAAACTGATATGCAGAGAGACAACTACTAACGAATGTGCCCAATCTCAAAGATAGAACTCTGGTCATGACCTTAAAGATGAAGTTACCCATCACAATCGGGCGAAACTCCTCCACTTTACGGGCCCCTTCCGTCTTGGGAACAAGCGTCATGAAGCAGGAGTTCAGCCCAGGAGGTAAAAGTCTGAAAATGAAGTAGTGTCTAACAGCATCGATCACCTCCTGGCCCACAATGTCCCAGCAACCCTAATAAAAGCAGCCCCCAAAGCCATCCGGACCCGGAGCGCTCGAAGCATCCATATCAAAGACAGCCCTTCGAACCTCTTCCGCTGAGGGAACACTCACAAGTAGACCATTATGGGCATCAGTCACAACGGTATCCATAAAGTTGTCCAGAATACTAGCATCGAAAGGAGATGACCGATCATCCGCAAACAACTGAGAATAGTAAGTAACCACATGGGAACTGATGGTGGTGTCCAAGTCCAATGAAGAAAAGAGAGGAGATGGGCTAAATGTTGGGCTGTTAATACGTAGAGCAAGAAAATATCAAGTTGGGCCATTATGATGGGCCATAATTATTTTAATGATAGGCCAGAATTATTTTAAAAGGTGAATATCCCTTTCTTGGAGGACATATACACGCTACAGAAGAAGAGCGATCATTCTGGGAAGAGGGCAGGCAGGAGGCGGCCACTGTTCTGGACAATTGGAGATTCTGGAATTGCCGTGAGAATTAAAACAATGGTTCTGATCTTGTTTTTATCGTTTGCTCTTATTATGTTTAGTAGGTAAATTGTTTTTCTAGCCCGAGGATGTGAAACCTGGATTTATTTATGCCTTTTTAATTAATTGATTAAAGGTTTATCTCAATCCCTATTTCGATTTCGTTATTATTTGATTATATGCGAAGCATGTTTTGATCAATAGATTTATTAGGACTGGCCATCCGAGTTTATTTGTTATCAATTCTAGTTAATTCACAATTTATAATCCGTAATTATTATATTATTGTGGATATCGTAGCAACTAAGGCAGAACACCTTAGGGGATAATAACGTCTAGGTTGCATGAAATGAGTGTCTCGTATTCATGGTCTAGTTTATTCTATTGTTTTAGCTCTTTAATGTGTTCCTCGAGTTGAACCTTAAATACATGTTTTAGGGTTATTCGTAGGGATAGATTAATTGGGGGTCGTACTTTCTAATTAATTAAACTTAAGAAACAATTCGAACTACTTTGGTCGTACCACTGGTTTAGGGATAAGATTTGAGATTAGATTGAGATTGCCGGGTTCACTAATTAAATTGGTAAAATTAATTAAGTGGAAGCAATCTGAGGGCTAGATCGTTCTTTATATTTGATTCTTGTTTATTTTTATTGCTTACTTTTATTTTTCATGCTTTCTAGTAGTCAGATAGAAACCACCAATTCAACTCCCCCCATTTTTACTACTTTCATAACACAATTTATTCAATTGAGTTTCACCACTCCCTGTGGGATCGACCCTTACTTACTCTACTGCATAGTGGATATTTAAGGTATTTATTTTTGGGTGCCGGCGACAGCACACCAATGAATGTAATGTGTTAGTATTAAATTCAAATATAAATAGAGGAATGACGAAATATAATGTAGAAGTAATTATCAACAAAAAAGAAATTATATATATATGCCACTAGATATAATAAAATCCACTATTTAATTGTTAGAATTCATTTTTATAGGATGAAGTAATATATATATATATTGTATATTAATATTATTTGCTGCCTAATCTGATTATGACTATTTTTTACCTAAATTTATATTTTTGCATTAAGTACTTATGTTTACAATTTTCAGAATGGAAAACGAGAATATTTGTATGGGACCAGTAGATAATTTTGTACTGAATGAACAAGCCACACATCGTTTTGGCACCATTTACGTCAACAACACTCAAATTAACAACGTGTTGTCAATCTCTCAAGGAGCTGGAAACATTTTCTGGACCAATAGGGAAAATTCTGACCTAGAGGATGTACGACTTCACCCTCGAGTGGTAGATGACACGTGTTTTTCAATACTCGCCTCTCAAGTGTAAGAGGTTTCTCGTAGTAAAAGTAAGTGCCCTGTTAAATTATCGAACCACGGGACTAGTTAGCTTGTGTAGCCTTAGTGTTATACGCGTCACGTAATTATAGTGAAAGAGCATGGGGTGAGCTACTAAAACTAAATGCAAAAATCAACAAGATAAATACTAACTAAGAAAAACAAGTAAAATGACTATCAAATATCAAATGTGAGAAGTAGTGTTCGGGTGTTCGTCATTGTGTGGAAAATTGAGTTAAAAGTCGACTTTTATGTGCAATTCATTGGATGAAACTTGATAGAAGCAATCACGAGTGCTTTTGTCTACTAAATCACCTAGGATCGAGAGGATGAATAGAAGCGTTCTTACCCGGGTAATCACACAACTAGGGGGTTCTACTCTATCTAATTAACTAAACTAATCCCTAATCATGCTTTTCCACTTGAATACTAACAACCAAGCTCCTATGGCCTTCTCACTAATCACTCAAATTCTCATTCAAACAATCAATGTAGATAAATGGGGTTCTAATGAAAATTACCCAACTCTCGTTGCGATAACCCATTATTTACTCATTCACTCGATTCACAACCCTCGATTATACTATCTACCCCGATTAACCAACTCTCGTTGCATTAATTGGGTTTCACATATAACCTATTAATTGAGTTCTAGCAAATGATCTATCAAAACCCATAAACCTAACCAATATTCCTTCCAATGAATTACACAATTAAAATTAAGCTAATAACACAAATTCCATCACAAATCAAAACACCCAAACACCAACAAACCTAGTTAATAATTAAATTAACAATTGAAAGCAAGCTTATGAAATATAAATAACAAAGCATTAAATTCAAGAAAGGTATCACCTCATAAAGTCTTCAAATCCTCCCATGCTTACATAAAATTAAATACTCAATTGAAATCTACCTAAAATATTAAATAAAAGTTAAACTAATGTGTGGAGTAGAAGGAGGTGGAAGTTCTCCAATGGCTTTGCCCTGTTTTGCCCGTCCAATTCCTCTCCCCCCCCCCCCCCCGGTTCTGTTTCTGCCCTCAATCCCTCAATTTACATGGGCCAATATGGAGTGGGCCTTTTCTTTCTTTATTTTTAATTGACTTCCTTTTCTTTTGCTCCCTCTGCCTAACTCCCAATTTAATGAAATGGGCCCTTGAGTAAATGGGCCTGGATTCCATCTCTTCACGGCACTATGCAAGAAATGGTGTGGCATGTTTCATTCTTATTTCAATTCACGTGGGTGGCGTAGTAAATGGCCCAGACATTGGGCTTTAAAGCCCAATCATTTTCTTTTCTTCTCGGTTTATCCTTTCGATTGACTCACAATATAATCGAGATGTGTTTTGCTCCAAAAGTCATCATTTTTCCTATAAAAATAGCAAACAACATACCTCTCTCCAAATCCAGTGCAATTAGTCAATTTAATGTAAATAATGCACGAAATCCTATAAAATTATGCAAATTAAACACATGAATTTCGAGCAGTTTTCACACTAATCAGTAGACGTGTTAGAGAAAATGGGCTTTTACGGTCCGTATAGGTGTGAACCTATGAAACATGATCATCATCTTATCACTGCACTAGTGGAGAGATGGCGCCCAGAGACACACACCTTCCACTTTCCGATCGGGGAGGTCACTATAACATTGCAAGATGTGGCTGTTTTATGGTGGCTGTCGATAGAGGGAGAACCTGTTATATGTCCGGAATTGAGACATTCACCATCAGAATGGCGGACATATATTGAAACTTGGCTAGGGTTCCGGCCAATTAACGGAGAGATGAGGACTACCAATGCGATCCACCTGACTTCAATTACAGAGCACCTAAGGCGCCAGCATATTGAATGGAATACACCACAAGTGCGTGTTGATCAATATGCACGAGGATGCGCGCTTATACTGTTGGGTAGTTTTATGATGCCCGACTCCTCTCGATCTTCTGTTCCATTGTTATATTTAAATTTCTTAGAGGATGTGACGAGAGCTGGAACCTATAGTTGGGGAAGTACAGTACTGGCTTTCCTATATAGAGAGCTCTGTAAGGCAGCACGCGTTGGTGCACGAACTATTGCTGGAGCATTGTCGTTACTACAGGTATTTGTTAATATTTAACAACATTTTAAATATTAATTCATTGTTATATTGTACATATTTGTCAAAACATTTCATACTCATTGCAGATTTGGGCATGGACGAGAATAAACGCTATTCAATCTTTGAATATACGTCACATGCTTATAAGAGAGCCAATGTTCGGTGTGAACAATCGCAACTTGGGGCTTGCTCCGTATGGATCTAAGTATGATTTTATACTTAAAATAGATTTATTTATTTTATTTATTTATACTTATTGTGTTATATATATTGAATATATATAAATTATAGGTGGAGTAGCTATCATGACCATACAAGAACGGGGAGAAACGCAGTTCGTTTATACAGAGACATATTTGATCGTTTGATAGACTCACAAGTAAGTAATTATCGTGTATCATATGACATATTGATGGTTTTCTAAACTTACAAATAAGTAATTTTTTATGCAGTTTGAGTGGCAACCTTTCGACATGGATGCGCCTGAGATATCAAGTCTTTCATCCCGTTGTCTCAATTGGAATTGGATGTCAGAATGTCCACTAATCAATGTTAGTATAGTGGAGATGCATCACCCGAATAGAGTGCTGAGGCAATTCGGTTATATCCAAGGCATTCCACGCGCGATAGACACTCATCATGCGACGTTGCACTCTATCAATCGAAAAGGGCGGGAGGGTTGCAACTGGGCTCATGTACATAATGTTTGGATTGAACACTGGAATAGTAGAAGCCCGTTTGGACCAACTCGTCGCATCAATGGTAGAGGTTCTGTCACCAAGGAATATATGCAGTGGTATCGTCGGATTACACGACGTATAATTTCCCCTAATGAGTACACTGTGGAGTCTCAGGGCTTCCAGCCACCAAGGACTACTTTAAGAGATCAAGTGGTACAAGTTCATTCATTTTTTATGTTCATAGCAATATGAACTAAAAAATGTTTACATAAAAATTCACTTATTTATTTCCTTGTAGATCCATATGTTCTCTCGTTTAGGATTCTGTCAACATCGAACTAGACTCGACAGTAGATCATCACTGGTGGAGTACTATAATACGACGAGTAGAATTCTCCAAGAGACGGCGCCTATTCTGAACGTACCTCCGTACCTTGTAGATCCACCAGTTGTTGACAACACAGAAGTTGAACAGAGGACTACAATCAGGTGAGGCACATATCGTAAATCTAATAAGTAAAAGATGAGTTAAGAATCATACATCTAACCAAAACTCCCAAACCTCAGGTGAGGCACATATCGTTGTGAAGTCCCTATCCCAAATGCATCGTCCCTTAGTGTTGATCATCATGTACCAACAATCATGTCGTTCTTTTAACGAAGAAATTCTTTCTTTAACATGGTCAACAATGTAATTCCGATTTGGAAACTTTCGATTAAGCCAGGTTGTAGCGTTGACTATGGGCTGACTATTGTCGGCTCCCCCAACTATCCATCTACCTATAGAATGTTCATAACTGAGGCACTGAGCAAGAGATAAATCTGCATTAGGAGTCCAGAAACAATCATTCTCACACCTCTCGAAATGATTCTTCGCCTTCCATTGAGTCTTCATTACAACCTACAAAAAATTAATGATCTATCAACATTATCAATTAAAAAAAATACAACATGTGAGAATAGCATTAATTAATACAAGACTAATAGATGTAGACCACGTGTTCACCCAAATAATGGAAATATAATCAATTAACGTTTAAAATAATGTAACTAACATTACAACATTATAAAATTCAACGACGTGACGCAAATTGTTGAGTTGAAGGTCCAGCTCTATCTTGTGCTTGGTACTGTTGTCTGGCGCGTGTGTGTGCCCAATCCATCTCATTATGGATCCTAGACGTCACGTCCCGACCACGGCGCTTTATCCTGCGCTCTGGATTATGCTTCAATTCGAACAATGGTTCATCCCACTCTTCAATATCTGGCAACGGCGCAAAAAAACCTGAGGAGTACGTCCTAGAATACGTATCTGTACTGTAAACGTGAGGCACAAACTGTGTTGAATCAACTCTGTATTGTCTACACACTTCAAGTGCATGAGAGCATGGAAGACCATTCACCATCCAATTACCACAAGTGCATTCACGATCTCTTAGTGAAACTATACTCGTATAATGACGCGTCGATCCTACCAAATAAGTTGATACTTTGGCTGTTTATCTTTGAAGATCGTAGAAGTCCACTTGATGTGTCATCCCCAATCGTTGCTCAGCGTCAAATTGTGCTAAAACATGAGTGGGCCACCTCTGATTCCTTTGTCGTAGACTCATTAGTTCTTGTTGACGTTTAAAAAAGACATTTTTCGCCCGCATAAATGTTACACTCACGATGGCAGTGATTGGAAGGCGTCATGCACCCTTCAGAACACCATTGATTGTTTCAGACATGTTTGTCGTCATAATACCATAACGACGACCTCCATCATGAGAAAATTTCCACTGACTAGCATCGATTGCTCTTAAATAATCATAAGCTGGACGATTTAAAGTTTTAATTTGTTTCATCGTTTGCTCAAAATACCGGACATTAGAAGTTTTTCCTGCTTGGTAACATAAGTCCTTCAACTTCACGTTCTTGAATTTAGAGTTGAAGTTTGAAGCAACATGTCGTAAGCAAAAGCGATGCACACCTTTAGGTTCACAAAATGCTGGAACACGATCCATTGCTTTCAGTAAGCCTTTATGTCTATCTGAAATAAGACATATGTCGTTCTGATCACCCACAACGTGTGTAGCTACCATATTAAGAAACCAACGCCATGATCGAAAACTTTCCTCGTCGACAATGGCAAAAGCTACTGAAATGATCTTTTGATCGGCATCCATGGTGTTGGCAATGAGCAGTTTGTGTTTATACTTAGTGTATAGGTGTGTACCGTCCACAACAAGTACTTTGCGACAGTGTCTGAATGCCTCGATGCATGGTCTGAATGCCCAAAAGACATATCCTAACGTGTGCACGACACCATCACCAGTATCACTGTGAAGCCACTCCACAATGGTCCCGGGGTTATACTTTTGTAAAGCCCCCATGTACTTGGGTAGATATTGACATGAACTCTCCCAGGTTCCGAACACGTTCTCCCTAGTACGTTTCAACGCTTGCCATGCCTTTTGATAAGAAATAGTGTAATTATATTTTTTATCAGCATGCTCCACAACAAGTTTGACATTGTATGTTGGATCAACGTGCACCAAGCTCTCCAGGTCAACTACAAGCAAGTTTTTACAAAGATTTCTATGAGTGTTTGAGCTTGTATCCATAAGACAGGAATGTGGTGGGCCCAACTGGCTGATTTTCCAACAATTATGTTTTTTACTCAAATGTGCACGCAACCACCACTGACAATTTTGCGATGCTGGGCAATGGTCAATACCATTGTTAGTGTTTTTCTTACACACAATTTTCCAAATGGTCAGTGTGCTCTACACAACTCTATACTCACGTCTTACATGACGCACCGAGTAATCCTTCACGATAAATTGCATTTGTTTTTTATCTGTGAAAAACATCCCTTTCCACAAAACTCCATGTTCTGCATTGTACATCCTAGTCTCACTTGGAATACCTATTGAATCAGTAGGTATTTCCTCGTAAGTCGATGTAAAAAATGGTACATTTGATAAATTTGGATGCGGTGGCACTATTGGCATTTGATCATCATGTGGATGGTAATACCCAGTTGTTGGACCCTCGTCATCAGATGAACCCTTCTCGAGACCTGAATTAGTACTATCTTGAGAAAGTATCTCGTCATCATTACTCTGATCCGTATCAAGTGCCGGGAGATCAACTACAGTTGAATTGTGCTCGGCGACCTCATTTGTAATACCACGAGGTATAACATGCATTACAATCATATCCACCTCTTGAGTGGTGTTCATCTGCCCATGAATCCCAAGCTCGTGGGGCCTCATTTGTAACACCAGATTGATAGGGATGGTTATGATCATAACCACTGATATGCTCATCTACCCATGAATCTCAAGCTCGCGGGACTTCATTTGTAACACCATATTGATAGTGAAAGTTATGATCATAACCACCGATATGCTCACTTGCCCATGTATTATGGGGTGCTTGTGGGGGCACCTTCATTTCAGACTCCACTAATAATTCAACAAGATTGAGACGGCTATTCGGACTGAAAAAGAAGCGAAGATCACGATTGCTCTTAATAGGGTAGCATGACGACACATCTCCATTATTAATTACGGAAGACACATTCAATGAATAAATATTCAGATCCAATCCCGTAATCTCCGACAACTCACGTAATAGATCGTCAAAATCAATCATACGATCAACACGTGTCGAGCCAACAATTACTCCGCAAGAGCGCACTATAATTCCTATGTCTTCTGGGGTGGTCATATCTTCAAAAAACCAACATTTATTAATTAAAATTTTTAGAAAAAAAAAACCTTTTAATATTTATATATGTTCTCGTAAAAATATAACTAAGATTTTTTAAGTCAGACTCTCATATATTTACTTTTACATACAATATATTAATAGATGTAAAAATATAACTAAGATTTTTTAAGTCAAACTCTCATATATTTACTTTTACATACAATATATTAATAGATTTGTTAAGTAAAAAAATATTTTATTCAAACCATGCTTTCAATAAGTATACATTAAAAATAATATCTTATTTTAATTTACTAAGTATCATATTAATAGATTTGCTAAGTAAAAAAATATTTTATTCTATTTTTTTTAAATAAGAGTATTATACACTTAATGAGAGAATTATATATATCAGTATCTTATAATTATTAAAATAATTATATAATTTTTAATTATACACTAAAAACAGTTAGGAGTTATAGTATAACCTATTCAATTGAGAAAACTAGTGAATAATAACCTAGTACAGCTAATCAGGGGGAGGAGGGTCATGGCCCCCTGAATTCCATTCAAGAGCACCTATATATATCTAATAGTATTAATTTATTTTATTTTAGTTTAGTTTAGTTTGGTCCCCCTAAAATATGTATGGGCTTTATATAAATTTGGCTGCTCAGGCCCAAAACCTACTAAAATTCTTCGCAAAAACTTATATGCAATATTGCTTACGGGTCAAAACGGGTCAACCTTAATTAAAATATTTATTTTCACTCTAATATATTATTATTTTACTACATGACCAAAATTATGTTACTACAAGAAATAAATTTTGTCACTACAAGTTCAAAAGTATATTACTACAGGTTCAAAAATATTCTGGACACTTATTTTTTGGGGGCAAAATTACTAAAATAATTTTGACTTATTCGGCTACTACATGACTAAAACAATGTTACTACAAGACCAAAATTTTGTCACTACAAGGTTAAAAGTGTATTACCACATGTTCAAAAATATTTTGGAGACTTTATTTTTTGGTGAATTTTTCAGAATGTTTTGACATGTAGTATTAAATTTTTGGTCTTGTAGTGATAATATTTTGGTCTTGTAGTAACAATATTTTGGTCATGTAGTAAACCACTTGTTTGCAACCCGTGAATTTTCTGGGCAACCCGATTCCAGGCTTATGACCCGCAAATTTTTTAAATTTGACTTTTGGACTTAAGGTTTTGACTTGCCTAATTAAGATGGAATGTATGTATGCAATATTTCACACAAGACTAACTCAAAATTCTTACATATTGATATCATTCATTTCCGCAATAGTCACAAACTCACAGACAAAGTGGGATAGCTCAAGTGGTTAGAGCACCACTACCTAGGTCTTAGGTCCTGGGTTCGAGTCATGGGGAGGGGAAAAAAGGGAGTTTTATTTAACTTTTATAAAATAAAAGTCACAAACTCACAATCACAAGTTTGCTGTTTTTAACTTTTGTTTATATAGTTATTTAATTTTCTTTATTTCATTATTTATTAATTTATTATTTTAATTATTCCCACAGATTTGATTCATAATTGACATTTAGAATTAATTATTCAATTAACAATTTTAGTATTTTTAGAATTTGGTTGGTAGGTAAAAGAAAAAAAACATAAAACTAATTGTTGTTGTATATTGAAAAGGAGATTGTGAGGAGGTTTAACATAGATTCACTTATAAATAATTTTTATGACATGAAGATTTGATTCATAATTGACATTTAGAATTAATTATTCAATTAACAATTATAGTATTTTTAGAATTTGGTTGGTAGGTAAAAGAAAAAAAAACATAAAACTAATTGTTGTTGTATATTGAAAAGGAGATTGTGAGGAGGTTTAACATAGATTCACTTATAAATAATTTTTATGACATGAAAAAAAGATGTTCTAAATTTTAAAGTTTAATGTTATAATTTTAAAAAATTATTATAATATATTGTATACTCCTCTTGTTTATTAAAAATGTGCTCACTTTTTTTAAACATGTTTTAAAGTTCATTCATATTTTAATTATAAAGAAGAAATGTGGGGTAACGAGTAGAGGGTACAGTTGGTAGATCAACAATTTTATTAATAAAGTAGAATATATACTTAACAGTTAACTAGTTAAATAGAATGAACATATATCTCTATGGACACAAAAATAGATTTGAGCACATTTTTTTTGGACGAAGGAAATATTATATATAAACTTGATAATATATAATTTAAATTTGATTACTTTAAAATTGTACTTTTACTTTTGCCCCTCCCCCCTAACTATTCATCCTGGGACCGCCCCTGCAGGTAATGTGTATTTTTTTCAGAAATTTTCAATACAAAATAAAATAAAATTATACCACCTTTCTTAAATTTCACAAGAATCTTTCTTAAATAATAATTTATCAATAATTAGGCAGTTCATAATTAATTTATAGAAATACTATATTGATGAATATATAAGCTTAAATAAAGAACAATGTCTTAACTATTACACATATTACGTCAAAATTCAATAACTACTTTTATAATGCATCAAAATTAATAATAATATAACCATATATTAAACATCATAGAAATAAAAAAAATCATGCAAGTATCGAAATAGAGTTGTTTAAGTACTAACCTTTATGATGATTCTTTCTAATCTCTTACAACTAAATCGTCACGTCCACCAATTGAAATTGTCACGTCCAACAACTGAAAATATTTTTAGCACATTAGTATATTGTAAATAAGTAAAAGTTATTAACAAATATTTATGTAAATTAAAGAGAATTACCAAATAAAACTGTTAGAAGAATAAGAGCAAGAAGAAGAAATATATATTAGAACTAGCGTAAGACCCGCATATTACGCGGGATTGTAAAAATAATTATTTAACACATGGTAAATTTAATATAATTTTTTTAAATGTATAGCTATGTAATTTAATTTACACTGAAAAAAATATAAAAAAAATTGAAAGGAACAAAAAAAATTTAAAAATAATAATAAATGTAAATTGATACAAAATTAGATTTTTGTGAAACCATATAGAATTAGATTTAGAAACTGAAAATGAGTGGATAAGAAAGTCAAGTCCGTTATAAATCATTTAAAAAAAGAAATAAAAAATTTAAAATTCAAAGTTACATAATTAAAGAGATTTTAAAATGGGGAGAAGGTATATTGTGTTCAATTTTGGTCCCTTCTTTTTTTTTTTTTTTTGTTATTTTTCTAGATAAATCAATTTTTTGTGGGAATTGCATGCACTCGGTATATATTGTGAGTTACAATATGAATAAAATAATTGGACATGCTGTAAAATTAAATGACAATTTGAGTAATTAAGAGAAAGATAACAATGAAAATAAAATGATAACTCTTTTTTAAGAATAAATTATATACTCCGAAACAAACAAATTCAGTAATTGTCTCTTTTTTAAGTATGTCATCCAATGTAGACTATCATATCTATTAAAAAACACTTTACTTTTGGACAACTGCACTATCGATGGCACCAATACTTTTATTTACTTATACATGGATGATACTTAATTAAACATTTGATTTATTTAGACGATAGAATTACAGATCAAAATTGTGAAAAAAAGAGAGAGCTTAATATACCTATATATTATTTTAACATAATGCATTAACAAATAATTCTGAATATTAGTAATTTACGTATACAATTTTTAGTACATCAAACAATTGATAACAAAATTAGAATTTAAAATAATGATTGAAATATGCTTTTGTAACACTAAATGGTGTGATTTCCTTTTGACACGTAGTTTTGATTTAAGAAGATTAACCTGCAAAACAAAATTAAAAGAAAATCAATTGAAAGTGAAACAAACTGTGAAAAGTGATTAAACAAACAGTGGGAGAGATTAAAAAAAATAGTGAACGAACCTATAAAACTGAATCAACAGTTTATTCCCTGGAAAAAGCTGTGCAAGGACTGATTATGTCACACAAGGGTTTAGGATTCTAGTAGAACCCACGTACTTTGTGGAATTTAAAAAAAAAATATATATACTTAGAGGTTTAGAATTCCAAATTGATGTATACAGAATCTTCTGACTTAATTAAGTAACCGAGTGAAAATAATGAAAGGTCGTCATGAAAATTTTTCAATAAAATAAAATTCATAATATGCAATAAAATAATGAAAGGTCGACTTCAATTCTAATTTTAACAATGACGAAAATAAATAATATGACTGATTGAGCTAATTCACCCTAAAAAAAACACATGATTTGAAGAAGTACCTGAATGGAATGGTAGTAGAAGATGTGACTCCAATATCATAATCATACAACAATCCTCCAAAAGTGGAGAATAGACTTGTCATAATATATCACACTTATGGACTTACCTATGCATTCAGTAAAAATTAATACAACACAAAATAATCCCAAAAATCTCAAGCATTTGAAGTGAAATTAATGATGCTCATGAAAAGTTGTAAACGTAACGAAAGAATAGTAAAAACAATAGAAATTTTCTCACGCTCGTTACCTTCATTGTTCATAACTACGAAAAATTCTCCATTCTTAAACTCAAATTAGAATAAATAGAGTCTAGATGTACGTTACCTTATAGTTAATAAAGATCATTTCCTTGTTCTTTTGTATCTCTTCCTTGGTGCTGCTCACTGGAAGCTCTGCATTGCAGTCATACGATATACTATTATGGTTTACATTCAAGAAATGAACGAAGATTTATTCCTGAAGAAAAAAGTTAACAGACCCAGTTTCAGAACATAAGATTAAAACTCCAATTTCGTGATATATCTCACATTAAATATCAAGATTTTCATGAGTTGCATTTGAAATCAAAACAATTATCACATAAATTTTATAGATTCACGTACACATCATATGTAGAATCTGGAAAAACATACAGATTAGAAAAAAAAATACAGAAAATAGAAAATTGTAAAAATCAAATTAGAAAAATGACACACCATTAAAAAAGCTTACCACGGCGGCACAATGTAGTCGAGACGGCGGAATGAAGCAATTGTGGGAGTGGGAGAGAGTTGAAAGGAGCCGAGAAGAAGAAAGGATAATAACAAAGCTGACCGATTTCCACATAAATCTAAGTACTGATTCACACAACATAGTGTAAAATTGAAGAAGAATAATTAGCTACTTGAGAAAAAAGAATGGAGAGATTAGAGGAGAGTAACGACAGCATTAATAAGAATGGAGAGATTAGAGGAGAGTAAGGCAGGGCATATTAATGAAAATGAAAAAACAAATGAAACCGTAAAAATAATTTAATGGCCGAGATCGAATCACATAATAACGGATAGTTAAGATTAAAACAAAAAAATCAAATTAATAAGAGTGGAGAGATTTTGAAATGGAGAGTTTTGAAGGAGAGAGAATTAAAACAAATTAATAAGGTTGTTGCAAATATATATATACTAGTGTAAAACCCACGAATTTCGTGGGAATTGTAAAAAAATAAAAAAAAAAATGGTAAAAAGAATCGAGAAAAAAAAAAGAGAGAAATTTGTATAAAGAAAATTTAGGAGAGGAGAGAGAGAAAAATTGAAAAAAAGAAGTAAAAGAAAATATTAATAAGACTTATAAAAGGAGAGAGGAGGGAGGAGAGATGAGAGATGAGAGAGAAGAATTGAAAAAAATTGTAAAATAAAATAATTGAAAATTGTGAGAAAATTAAAAAATTAGAATAGGAGAAAATGAGATGCCACGTGTAGAGAATAGGATTCAGAAATAGTATATAAGGGTAGATAGATAGGAAGGCTTGTAATGGGCAAATTTTTAAGTTTTGGAGAACAAAAAATTTCAAGTCTTGCACTGGGCAAATTTTACCAGAGCATAAAATTTTTGAGTTTGAAGGAGAAAATGATAGGATTTGTTACAACCGGTCAAAGAGGCTCGCCTGTCCGGTGAGCCTTTATTAAATTTTTTTGTTTTGTTTTGAAAAAAAGAAACGGTTTTAAGCACTAATTCATTTTTACACCATTTTTCTATTTTAATTCATAAACCCCAACCCCAATTTTCTATCTTCAAT
Organism: Galeopsis tetrahit; assembly: GCA_963675135.1. Classification (NCBI taxonomy): domain Eukaryota; kingdom Viridiplantae; phylum Streptophyta; class Magnoliopsida; order Lamiales; family Lamiaceae; genus Galeopsis; species Galeopsis tetrahit. The sequence goes on along the minus strand of OY776120.1, from coordinate 63,219,936 downwards.
TAATATGTATGGTGGCTAAGAAATATAAAATTCACAAATATAGTGATATTATGTTAGTATGTACGAAGAATCGATAACAGAAAAATATCTAGAATATAAAAGAAAGAAGAAAAATAAATTTCTTGAAATATTCTTAATATGAATTGATAATTTTAGAGAGTTACCATTAATTTTCACAATAAATGTTGGGACGCCCAAGGAAAGTGTGCATAAAATCCTTGGACGGAGGATATTTTCCCATTTTTTTTTTGTTTTGTTTTTATACTTGCTCACGCGGGTGGTGAGTTGTCTTGTCATAGATGAATGGTCAACACGCTTTTAATTTTCAGTTTTGTACATTAACATAAACCCTTATTCCCAAATTAAAAAATTATTCCCAAATTAAAAAAAAAAAATTCCGACAGACACGCTCGACATTATGTCTGGGGTGTTAAAGGCGTGTTTGGCAGTAACACCTTTCTTATTTTTTTTATTTTTTTAAAATCTTTCATTAATTTAATACAAAATAAAAAAACAGAAGCGTGAGTGTGGTGTTTAAGCCTTTAAGACAGGCGTGGTGGTGATTACGCCTATGACTATTTTCATAAACGAATCCATTTTTGTTACATTTTCAAGAGAGACTCTAAAAAATGTATTATTTAAATAAAATTGTTTAATACCCTAAATTTGCTTCTTTCATTCTCTTCTACTCCTAAAATTTCATTTTCCAATTCACAATGCTATCTACTATTCATCCATACACAAAAATTTATATAAAATATTTTATACATAAAATATAATTAATAAAAGGAAATTAAGGCAAAAATTCACAAAGTAACATATACTAACCTACAAAAATTAAGGCAAAAATTCACAAAATTATAGTATAAAATATTTCGAATTCACAAATACTAACCTACAAATTTTTAGATGTTGCTTTAATTATGATATTTCATGTAAATGTTGAGACTTTTGGCGTAGAGTCAGGCAACTACTCTAAGGCCCTCCCCAGTGGAGAGGTTTTTTTGGTGACATGGAACACACAAAAATTTTGTGGGGGAGGTTTTTAGCCATTGGGAAGAAAGTTTGGTGGTTGGAGGTTTTTAGGGGAGGTTGTAACATTTAAACCTAGATTTTTTGAGAGAGAGAGAGAGAGGTGGGCCCCCCAATAAAAAAATGAAAGAAAATGAGGTGGACCCCCCAAATATCTATTTTTGGGTTTATTATTGGGGGTAGTTTGGTTTTGGAGGTTGGAGTTTTTTGCTTTTGAGGTGGCGCGGCAATGAAAAACCTACTTTTTGGGGTTTATGATTGGGGAGGGCCTAAGAGCAACCACATTGGTTGCATTTTAGGCGGTTATAACTCTAAAATAGGAGTTATTACCAATGCAATAAAATGTTATAACACTCCCTCTCTCCTTATTTGGTTATTGCAGAGTAACGGATGTATATTAATAAAATATAGTAAGATAATGAATGTATATTAATAAAATTAATATAAAAGGATGATGGGTCCCTATAAAATGGGTTATAACTATTAAAGAGATGTGGTGATTAGTAGGCACGATTATTTATAGAGAAATTGAGAAGTGTAAGAGAATGTTTTGTTATAACCTTACCACTAATAAGCTAACATTGAAAAGGTAATATTGATATGAAAGCTGTCAAGTAGCCTTTTTCCAGGTCTCTCTTGCAGTAAATGCCAACGGCTACTTCTTTCTCTTCTTCAAAGTTCAAACTCATTTTGAGTTATTTCAATATTTGTCGGTTTGCTACTCGTTGGGTTAACGTGGCCTTTTTTATGATTAAATGCATCGTCCACTTTTAATTAAATGCCCACGAAAATATTCGGAAATTTTTCCTATATATTCTTGATATATCCATTTTTCGTGATCATCGATATCGATATTAGGAAAAAATGATATTTCCACGATATTTATAAAAAATAATTGAAAATATCGATAAAAATCGATATACAATAACAATATCGAGACTAATATCGATAAAATATCGAAATAATATCGAAAAATGTCGATAAATTTAAAAAAATATCATATGAAATAACATTGTATGCAATATTTTATATAAATTTATCATAAATGTTTTGTTGAATTTATGTATTAAAAGTTAGTTATTAAATTTTTACAATTTTTAAATTTTACCGATATCGATATATCCATAAATATTTCCACAAATTTAAGGTCTCGATATTTCCATCGATACCGATATTTTTGACCTTGAATGCCCCAAACAATTGTTCGATTTTGTTCTTCATCTCAATTTAGCTTCAATAAAAATTATATACTCACTCTGTCTCACAAGAATTTGCACACCTCATAAAATGAAATATCTTCGTAACCCCACTCTCAAAATATACTCTTATTTACCCATATGACATTACTTTTCCACACTTAATCTACTTTTTACTTTACTTTATTCATAAAACTTTACAAAACTACCCCTCAAAACATCACTCATTACACATTTTCTTACACATTTCTTAAATTGTGTGTCATTTCAGGTGTGCAAGTTTCTATGAGACAAAGAGTACATGATTTTACTCCTAAAATAATTATTTTTCCTAAAAAAATACACAAAACACCACATTATTTCTCAGTGTTAGCAATTAACCAAATTGACTAATAAAAACATGAAGAAAAAGGGTGGTGCTAAACATACAGAATCTGTATGTACACACGGGGTTATTTTCGTTCATTTTTTATTTAAGTTGTGCTAAAATGACTAATATACCCTTATTCAAATATATTGCTTAACTATTATTTTTTAATAAAATATTAAATATTTAATTTATTTAAGATAATAAATATTATTAAAAAAAAGGTAAATTTCAATATTTTTTGGGCAAATTAAACATACACTATTCTTGAAAAACAAAATTTAAATAAATTATACTTTCTTTAATAAAACAATTAAGGAAATTATATTATATTAACATTTAAAATGTAATGACTGCATTCTAAATTATATATATTTAAAATTATGGGGTGTTACAGTTTAGGGTTCGACTACTCGATTCTCACCGTTCATAGTTTAGGGTTCGATTACTAGTTCAAATGTGTTGATCACATTTAAATTCAATAGTGTACACTTATGAATCATCAATTTAATTTTTAATGTGTTGATCACATTTAAATTAAATAGTGTACACTTAAGGTTCGATTATTCGATTCTCACTGTTTAGGGTGTAGGGTTCGATTACTCGTTTCAATGTGTTGATCACATTCAAATTCAAATAGTGTACACTTATGATTCATTAATTTAATTTCCAATGTGTTGATCACATTTAAATTCAGTAGTGTACACTTAAGGTTCGACTATTCCTCACCATTCAGGGTTTAGTGTTCGATTACTCGTTTCAATGTGTTGATCACATTTAAATTCAAATAGTGTACACTTATGATTCATTAATTTAATTTCCAATGTGTTGACCACATTTAAATTCAATAGTGTGCACTTTAGGTTTGACTACTCGATTCTCACCGTTCAGGGTTCAGAGTTTATGGCTTAGGGTTCGATTACTCGTTTCAATGTGTTGGAGTTTAATTAAGATTAGAGACAATCCTATAGACACAACTAGGAAAAGAGACAATAAATTATAGTATTAGGATTAAGGTCAAATTCATAACCAAATAACCAATTATGCCCTTATTCTTTCATCACACCAATATATTAAATTAAAACAATAATTAAAATTAAAATTTTTAATTTCAAATCAATGTAAATTAAAATTATATTTTAAATTTGAATCATTTCATGGTCAACAATGATATCTTCTATACCAGAAACATTCCATTTTGAAGTTACGAATTCGATGTTTCTGCAAATCCCATCTTCAATAATCAATATCTTCGATCTACAAATCTCATCTGTTTTGATGCAATGATTCCATATGCAAATTCCATCTGTGATAATCAATAATTCGATCTTCAAATCCCATCTTCGATATGCGATCATCACCGAACTACCCGAAATAGAGTTAATTTTGAGTTTCTAAATCTCATCCGAGAACCATTACATTATCTAGGTATGCAATTTTATTCCGGTTTGTTTTAATTCAATAGGTGATAATTCGATTGGTTCATTGTTATTCCAATTTATACCCTATCCGACACGGTCTTCGATTTTTTCTAATTCTCCCCTATTTTTTATTATGCGATTTAGGGTTCTATTGAACGTGTTAATTGGAGAAGCTAATTTACAGAATTAGAAATAAAATATGTTGTGATTTTAAAGTTCGAATTCGAGGATAAAACTCAGTTGATCCGTGTTCAACAATTTTCAAAGTTCAAAGACATTGTTAATGAAATAATCGGTATGTGGCCCATATTATCGAATTCTAAGATATGAATGTGTTATTCTATTGATTGCATAAAGAATTGTTCTTTATCATCTGATTCTGATTTGGTTAGTTTAGTTGAATTTTGCCAGATTTCATTGGAAAAATTAGTTGAAGTTTATGTTTGTTCTACACAGTCTAAGAATTTAGTACTTGATATGCATAATTCACAAAGTTTGGGCGTTAGTTTGGCAATCAGTGATGATCGTGTTAATGCTTCTGCATCCCAGACTCAATTGTCAAATATACCTGATAATCGTGTTGACATTGCATATATATTTTTTTTTTGTTTGTTTGTTTAGATGATATTTTTTTGCATATGGTTTACCATCTAAGCTTATATGCAACGTATATTTTCACATATGCTCTAAATATTTAGCATATATTTCAATATATGCATTAATTAGATATGTCTTCATTACCAGAATAATGAATCTCATATTAAAATAATGTATACAAATATAAAATTAATATTAAAAGATTCTAATTTACCAATCATAATTATGGGCAATTATTACCAGTTACATTTCATGGAAAGTTACAACCCACAAATTTTAATTCAATCATCATTTAATTTACCAATCACAATTATGGGCAGTTATTACCAGTTTCATTTCATAGAAAGTTACAATCCACAAGTTTTAAGTCAATCATCATTAATATAATATTATTAATTTTAAATATATCCACTACTCCCCACAATTATCTCACGTAATCCAAACCAACAATATATTTTTGACATTTTCAAACATATTGATATTCAATGGTAATTTTTTTCTATAAATAATATTATAATTACAATTTACAATTTCTAAAATGAATAGTTTATTTTGATTATATATAACATCTATAAACAAACGATTCACGTAATAATACTATGATTATCGTAGTAATCATAAATATAGATAAAATGGTGTATTTTGCATTCTTATTGCACATATCACAATGTGCATATTTGTTTGGCATATACGTGCGCATATATTCCATTACGATCTGTTCCACGTTACTGAATTAATTACATTATATGTATTTATTTTTTTTTGAAAGAAGCTTCTCCAATACTCCAACTCTGTTTTAGGAAGGTTTGAAATTTCGAACGCAATTATGACCGAGATTTCCGAGAATTTAATATTTTATCAGTTCTTATTTTAATTTAATATTTTATCTTATTAGGAAGGTTTGAAATTTCGAACGCAATTATGACCGAAATTTCCGAGAATTTAATATTTTATCAGCTCCTATTTTGAATTTACTATTTTATCTTAATTGAATATGCAAATTTCGGTTTTAATTATAAAGGAAGGTTAAAATTGTACTTTTATAAATCAAATTGTCCTTCTTCCTAACTTTTAAAATTTTTTTCTTTATTTCTAGTTTGTATAAGTGAAATGTCCTATATACTAATTACCCCAATGTGTTGATCACATTTAAATTCAAATAGTGTACACCTATGATTCATTAATTTAATTTACAATGTGTTGACCACATTTAAATTCAATAGTGTGCACTTAAGGTTCGACTACTCGATTCTCACCGTTCAAGGTTCAGATTTTAGGGCTTAGGGTTTGATTACTCGTTTCAATGTGTTGATCACATTTAAATTCAAATAGTGTACACCTATGATTCATTAATTTAATTTCCAATGTGTTGATCATATTTAAATTCAATAATGTACACTTAAGGTTCGACTACTCGATTCTCACCGTTCAGGGTTTAAGGTTACGATTACTCGTTTCAATGTGTTGAATTATTAGTGTTAGAAATTAAATTAACTATTCTACAATTATCACCTTAAATTACGAAAATTTAATTATTAGTGTTAGAAATTAAATGAAATTATGAAAATTGAATTATTAATGTTAAAATAAAATATTTGACACTTAAGGATTAAAAAATTCATAATTTTACACTAATGTTGTTAAAATGAAATATTTTACACTAAGGGATTAAAAAAATCATAATTTTACACCAAGGTTGTTAAAATGAAATATTTTACATTTAGAGATTTAAAAATTAATAATTTTACACCAAGGTTGTTAAAATGAAATATTTTACACTTAGAGATTAAAAAATTCATAATTTTACACCAAAGTTGTTAAAATTAAATATTTTACACGTAGAGATTAAAAAAAATTATAATTTTACACTAAGGTTGTTAAAATGAAATATTTGTTAGATTAAAGTTTATTAAAATTAAATTAGTGTTTGTTGGACTATGGATTATTAAAATTAAATCAGTGTTTGTGAGATTAAAATTAAAATTCAACTATCTCTCAAATCTATTTTAATCAACTTAAATTAAAAATGTGAAGATTTGATATATTTTTTTTTTTGTACGATAGCAATGTTGAAGATTTGGTTATTCATGGAGAAGGAAAAAACTTGAAGCAAAATTAATGGTGTTAATGGTTGCAACACATATTAAGTTTCAAAATAGAGGTAATGATGATGTGGCATAATTATGTGTATTCGGGGAATTAATTTAATGGTCGTTTGTGTGTCTTGATTAGCGTAAATGCAGCAGAGACTAGCATCCGTGATTTATTTAATTAATATTTAGTCATTATCGATCTCTAATTAAGGGTATATTGGTAATTAAGTAATTAATAAAACATTAATTAAATCAAAAAAAGAATTTGTATATACAGATTCTGTATACACATCATTACCGGAAAAAAAAATGAGCACAAAATGTATACCAAAATGAGTAAATTACACTATAGGATATTTCACCCTAAGTCTTTGTAATTCAAGGAAAATTCAATTACAGTTACAAATCAAGCCAAATTAACAAATTTAAAGTACAATTCTACCCCTACTGTTTTGATAAGAATTTCAATTTTGAAATAAGAAGATTTAATTAATTTAAGCAAAGAAAAGTCAACTAAATCCAAAACCTTTAATAAAAATCTGAAATATTTCTTTGCTCGATAATTGCGCCAAATTCTTAATTCAAATAACTTTCCTAACAACTCATCCAACATTAATTCCTAAAACATTTCTTATTCTCTCTCCATTGAAGCTGGAAGAAGAAAACAAAAAGCAAGAACAACGCTTGTGCAGAGAATCGTTCAAGGTATTGAGTGGAAAAATCATCTCCTGCATGTTATTGTTGTTCGATTCTCTGAATAAATGATATTGGGTTTATGGAAAAAATCTGATTTTTAGGGCTTTGCATATACTGGGTTTTTCGTTGATTTTAGGGATGATTAAAAAAAATTTCGACTACATGCATTTTATACGATGTTTCCTTCGTTGATTATACTGACTTTGCATAAGATGTTTCCTTCTCTGTTTTCTTAGTTCTAACGATCTCTGTTTTTTGCATTTTAGAGAAACATAATAAATAGCATATGAGGTATATTCGATCCGATGATTAAATCATTTTATAAAATCATAGAAACGTATTTTACTATAATTTTCCTGTATTTATAAGAAAATCTATGTATTTAGTATGGATGGGGCATATTCGTTTAAGATGTGTTTGCATGTGGCTAAAGATTTGAATTTCCATACAATTTGGTAATATATTTTTTGCAGATGACTAGACGGAAGAGATCCGACATTCAGATTAATGAAGGAGGAAGAAAAATTATGAAAAAGCGCATAAAGAAAATAGATAGCAGGACTTACTAAGTAAAGAAAGATACATACATATAGTGTTATTCTGTTCAAGTAGTACATATTGACATGTTATTTGGGTAAAATTTTTAATTTATTATATGACACTAAGAAAGCATGATCTGCATTTGATTACATTCGGTTTCATCATATGATACAATACATATAAATTATATTTTATTGGTTTGTTTGGTTTGTTTTATCATTAGTTTTTGCTTGTGGTTGAATTAGAGATATTTGTTAATAATCATATGCATAAAATAAATCATATATTAAAGAACATGCACAAATATAATACATATAATATAGTATATGCATACATCAATACATATAAATTATATAATACATAAATTATTCATATTAATATTCAGTATACACAATCATATGAATAAATATAGAAATTATTATCCAAATTGAAATTCATATATAGTTCTCTTTTAGGTCAAAAGTTTCAGTTTATTTGAATATATATTTCTTTTAATTAAAATTAATTAGAAATATAAAAAAGAACCTACAAAAGGTATAAACACTATTATTTTTTTAATATAATTACTATACAACAAATATGCATAACAAACTAAATGTAGTATAATATATGCACAAAGTAGCTCATATATAAGTTAATATGCGAAAATTTAATACATATAATAGCATATATGCATTAAAAACACATATAACATATAATATGCATAACTATAATACATAACAAGATCGAATATCCTTTAATTTAATATTTTCGTTATTGTTATTTGGAAATATAAACAATAATAATATAGATGCTATAATAAAGGATATTTGACTATTTTGAAAATTGATATATTAATTTATATGACAAAAAAATATTAGAATTTATTTATAAAATGATACAAAAATTATTAGAGATATATGTCAAAATTATTAAAAATAATACATATTAAAAATTATTTGTTTACTATTTTATAGATACTGAGGTTATTTTATTAAATTACGTGTAATTGTTGTTAGAAGCTTTGAAAAATTAATTAATTGAATAAGAATAAATAAAATATTAAAAACACATTTATAACTATTAAAAGAGAATTTATAATTAATTTATTCGAACAACATTGCAGTTAAAAAGTTTTTAAATATGATAAATGTTATTTAATTATATATTTAATGTTGAATAATTTAAAGAGATGTTGCATTAATTGAGGGCATAATGAAAACAATGAATTGAATGAGTAAATTCGGTTTCAACAATAAATGGAAAGGTAACTACAAATAAGGGAAACTTATTCAAATTGTAACCTCCAGAATTGAGTTGAGGGCATATTAGGGATAAAAAATATGAATTTGTTCTAAACTGGAACCTCCATAATTTTTACCTTGAATTATATGATGGGCTTGAATCTTGTCCTATATTATAAATAAACTCTATCAAAATCATACAAATTCCACTCGAATCAAGTTTTGGTCATGATCTTGAAGTACCATAGTATCGGGTGAAAATTAAATCTGGCAATAAATTAGCCTGCCTACTCGCGTTCTTCAGTCTTCACATGAGTTTATTTCCAGGCAGGGGCGGACCCAACACGTTTACTTAGGGGGGGCCAAAAATAAAATTTTAAAGTAGTCAAATTTAAATTATACATTAAAAATTATATTTTTTTAATAAGAATTTATATAATTTACTTATCATACTTTTTAAAAATATAACATTAAACTTACGCCACGTTAAAATTTAGGTTCTACCGTTCTACAAAATAATCAAATACCCATACAAATGAATTAATTTGAAGACTACATTAAATTCAAAATTCTAACTCTTATTTAGTAATTAATTAATTATATAATTCTTATTTATCATTGACCTACAAAAATAATAAATTATATAATTCTTATTGAATTAATCAATAATAAAATAAAATAAATAATATATAAATATAAATTAAAATAACAAAGCTCACAAATTTGCGGCCGCCATCTGCTGTTTATTACCGTTTATACCGTAAACTTTTTTTATTTGAGGGGGGCCAACTTAAAATTTTAAAATTAAAAATTAAACTAGTATATAAATATAAAAAAATTAAAAATTAAAAATTTGCGGCCGCCATCTGCTGTTTATTACCGTTTATACGGTAAACTTATTTTATTTGAGGGGTCCAACTTAAAAAATTAAAATTAAAAATTAAACTAGTATATAAATATACTACTTGTAGGATAAAATTTGGGGGAGGCCAAGGCCCCCCTTAATCAACACATAGGTCCGCCCCTGTTTTCAGGGACGGGCCTAGGCTTTAGCCAAGGGTGGCCATGCCCCCCTCCACTCCACACCCCCTTGTATATATATTATTAAAATTTAATGTTTTTTTTATTTTTTTTTAAAATTAAGTAAAATTAATGGTATATTAATTTTATAAATTATTTTAGTAGTGAGTTTATTATAAAAGTCAGTCTCAAAATAAATTTTTTATTACACTTTTAGTAGTTATGTGCTATAAAAATTTACGGTGTTAAGACTATTATTGATAAAAAATGGATCACTTTGTATCACTTTAATATTTTTTAAATATGTTTACAATTAACTCATATAATATTATATTATACATAAATATTATAATTATACATACATTAAAATTTTTTATCAATAATTTTTTCGGCCCCCCTAACATCAAGTTCTGGTTCCGTCCCTGTTTATTTCTATGTGCTGCCACCAAATTTTCACGAATGCACAGTCCACTAAGACGTGCCAATGTGCCATGCCATTTTAAATCAGTTTTTAAATCTCACAATAAATAGTACTTCCTCCATTCCTGAAAATTTTTCATTTGATGAAACGAAGTTAAGGAAAACGTATAATAATTAGAGCCTTAAACGTAATTTTGTAAATTTTTATATATAAAGTAAATAAAGTAGTTTGATTGAGTGTATGATGGACCCCAAAAGATATTGCATAAAGGGTAGATACGTGTATATCGTGAGAGTGACTATGAAAACTTTTCAGTAATGGAGGTAGTAGTACTCAAAATCTAATTTTTAAATTCTAAAAAAAAACATCACGATGATTTGGTAAACAAGCATATAATAGGACAATTGAATAATGCATAAGTCGAACGACTATAATGAAAGTCCCGCACAACTTAAACTTAATACTCCCTCCCTCCATCTATTTTTTTATTTATTTCTCCGAATTTATTTACATTTATATTGTGCTGATTTGTTTTTTTTAATTAATTATTTATGTAAAAAGAAAAAAATTAAGAGTGAAGATAAAATAAAATAATGTGAGAATAGTATATCATTTTTTAGTAAAGGGTAGGGCATTATGGACTCATGGTGCACTTTTGAGTCAGAAAATAGGATATATATTATAATATAATTGATGTATTAATTTTTTTTTTTTTTTTGACAATACAACAAGGATAAACTGATCAAAAAACCACTCTTACTGAAAAGAGTAGGAACTGGCAAGATCCCTGTAATACTGTAGACAATCATTTTCACACCAATCTTGAGGCAATGAAGTGTAGTAGATACTTTTAGCTAACGCATGAGCTATGTAGTTATCTTCTCTAGGCACATATTGACAGACCCACACTAGGATCTGTTGCAATAGGTATTTGATTTTGCTCACCATTTCCCCTTCAACTTTTCCATAATCCAAATTATTAATAATGCAATTTACTGCATCACGAATCAGATCTAACACCATTAATTTTAATATGATGCTGAGAGCATTTTTGTAATCCAATCTCAATTCCACGGAGCTCTGCAGCACAAACTGTTCCCACATTCTTAATTCTCTGTGCTCCTGCAAATAGTACACTCCCCTCTTGGTTCAGAACAACAAAACCAATCGCAAAGAAATTCTTTTGAGGGTTAAAAGCTGCATCAATATATAGCAAAATACCATGTCCATCCATATGGCTTACTTCCTTCTGTTTAGTTATGAAATCCTGACACGTACCAACAATGTTTTTTGCATTCAGATATTCATGCCAGTAAGAGACAGACCATTCCACATTAAATTTGACACAGGCTTGCAATCTTTTAAACCTAGTATCAACATCTTTTTCATGCAACAATCTACATCTCTCTTTCCAAATTGCCCAAGCAATAATCCAAATCAAAGCCATACAGTCACTATCCATCATTTGAGCACACCAAAGTACAAAGGCCATGCAATCCCCTCGTGTAGCTTCCTTAATGTTATACCACAAACTTTGATTTTTCCATGTATTCTTTGCAAAGGGACATTTAAAGATGCAATGCATAGAATCCGCCCAAAAGAAGCCACACAAACTACAAGTAGTATCCACAGGCACATGATGCATGGCTAAGCTCCCTTGCGAAGGGATAATATTATGCAAAAACTTCCAGCAGAAAATGCGTACCTTAGGCGGCAACTTGAGTTTCCAAATTTTCTGCAAATGAACATGACCTCCTCTTACATTCGATGTGCCAATACCAGTTGTATCCACAAGACCCTTATCTATCTTCTTCGCGACTCCATAGCCCGTAGCTACTGTATACTTTCCAGAAGATGATGTTGGCCAAAAAAATTTATCCTTTTCCTGCATACCACAAGTTGACATCTCCAAAATTCGATCAGCCTCAAAAGGCAAAAAGGCCTGTCGAACGAGTAGCTCATTCCACTCACCAGAATTTAAAAGATATCTACTAACGCTTGAACCACTTGCAAGCTTAGAAGATATTCGCCCATCATTCAAGCATGTGACCCATCTATCTTTGAAAATATGAGTGTCTGCACCATTACCAATCCTCCATCGTCCACCCATCTCCAGAATATCGCGACTCCATATTAAAGACCTCCACACAAAAGAAGGGTTGGAGCCCACTCCTATATCAAAAAACCCCGAGTGTTTGAAGTAACGTGCTTTGAAAATTTTACCAATGAGTGTATCCGGCTTTGTAATGATTCTCCAAAGTTGTTTGGCCAACAAAGCTTTGTTAAAATGGATCATACTGCGAAATCCCAAGCCGCCTTCTGTTTTAGAGGCACACAAAACTTCCCATTTCTTCCAATGCAATTTCTTTCCTGAATTACTGTCACCCCACCAAAACCCAGCAATAATCCGTTCAATGTCATGGAAAATTGATGTAGGGAGTCTAAAACACGACATTGCATAAGATGGAACAGCTTGAAGGACGACTTTGATTAGAACTTCTTTACCTCCCTCAGAGAAAAACTTATGATTCCAAGATAGCACACATTTTCGAACTCTATCCACCAAGTAGCTAAACTTTAATTTTTTAGCTTTTGGAACAATCGTAGGAAGGCCAAGATAGAGGTCATGTCCTTTTGAAGATTGAATGCCCAGAATCAATTTTGATGACTCCATATTCGCTTGGCAAGTGGATGGACTGAACAAAATGGAGGATTTATCCCTATTGACCAATTGACTAGAAGCCTTTTCATACACATAAATGCAATGTGCCATAACTTGAACTTCATGAGTAGAGGCCTTAAAAAAGAGGAGGCTGTCATCAGCAAAGAATAAATGTGAAAGCACAGGAGCTGATCTTGCAATTTGAAAGCCAGAGATCAGCTTGGAAGAAACAGCCGAAGAGATGATGGAAGAGAATACTTGAGCACACAGAACAAAAAGGTAGGGTGAAAGTGGATCACCTTGACGAAGACCACGAGATGGAGTAAAAAAGTCGGATAAGGTTCCATTAATCTTGACCGAATACTGCACTGATGATACACACCTCCAAATTAGATTAATCCATTTTGAAGAAAATCCCATAGCCTTGAGCACCGACATAAGAAAGGACCATTCAATCCTATCATATGCCTTACTCATATCAAGCTTTAGAGCAACAAAGCCAACCTTGCTCTTGGATGATCGAAGATGATGCATCCCCTCATAAGCCAACAGAACATTATCAGTAATAAGGCACTCCGGAACAAAAGCACTTTGAAACTGGTCAATTAAAGCCCCCAACACACTTTTCAGCCTATTAGTAATGGTCCTCGCCAGAATCCTATAACACACATTACATAAGCTTATAGGTCTGAAATGTTGAGGATGAGTAGGCTTACCAATCTTAGGGATAAGTGTTACAATAGTCTGATTCCAGGACTGTAATGACTCATCACCATTCAGAATATTCAGAATAGCAGAAGAGACATCATTTCCAATGAAAGACCAATTGGATTGATAGAAAGACGCAGGGAAACCATCTGGGCCCGGAGCTTTCCAGGGCGAAAGATCTTGGAGTGCTTTAAAAACCTCATCTTTCGTAAAAGGAGAATCCAAAAAATTTAATGCCTCATTTGATAGCTTGCTCTTAATAAATTGAGTGGCTCTCTGGATGTCATTTGACGATGGGTTGCACGAAGAGAAAACCTGTTGAAAGTGATCAGAAAAAACTTTTTTGATATTCCTCTCCTCAAATTGCCAAACTCCATTATCATCTTGAATTTGCACCAGATTGTTGATCCTGTTACGAAGAGAAGCACGAGGGTGGAAAAACTTCGTATTTTGATCACCTTCTTTAAGCCAAGTGACACGAGCCCTTTGCTTCCAGAACCACTCATCTTGCATAGTTAATCTAGCCAATTCAGCCTCCAAATCATGAACCGAATCCATATTAAGGCAATAATCCTCCATATCCAACAACCTATCTAACTCCCCTTGCACATTCTTAATTTTTTTAGAAATCGTCCCTCCCTTCTGTTTTGCCCAGTTGTGCAATAAGGTTCCACAATTTTTCAATGATTCCTGGAGATTAGTCGTAGCATTACCTTTTATCCATGCAGTAGACATAACCTTTTGAAAATCCACCTCTTTCAACCAATAGTTCTCAAATCTAAACGGCTTTGAAGAATTGGACGAAGTAACCTGCCCATGAGCCTCAAAAGAAATGAGAATAGGCCTGTGATCCGAACCCGAAAAACTTAAAGTCGAAGCAAAATATTTGGGAAACAAGTCCAGCCAACTTTGAGAGACCAAAAAATGTTCAAGCTTTTCCTTGATATAGTGAGTGCCTTTTCTTCGATTGTGCCATGTAAATTTAGGCCCATGCATCTTAACACAATTCAGATCATTTAATAGCACCACATTATGGAATAAATTAATATGTGCATTTTGTCGTTTCAGGCCCCCAAATTTATCACCATTAAACAAGACTTCATTAAAATCTCCCCCAATAATCCATGGCTTTGGCAGTAGAGGTAGGTAATTCTTAAGGCGAGAGAGCAATTGCCACGATGCATTGCGATTTTGTGGATTAGGATTACCATAGAAACCGGTGAATCTCCAATTACCAAAAGATTCGGAAACACTACAATCAATATGACCCCTAGAGTACGACAAAATAAATAGATTGCATTCATTCCAAAATAAAAGCAAGTCTCCGGCAAGGCCACAAGCAGGTACACTGAAAACAGAAGAAAACCCTAATCTAATCCTGAGACGAGTAGCAACAGAAGAACTACATTTTGATTCGGAAATAAAAACAACTAAAGGATGATGCATAGAGACCAGGCTGTGAAGCCTCCCGAACGCTCATGCACTACAGACCCCACGAGCGTTCCAACATAAAATTTTCATTCCCCATGGCGGGGTTGAGTCACCTCAACCTCCGCCGAGTCCGGATACCCAAGCGCCGTACCATACGTCTCGAGCATACTTTTTGCTTTTTAAAAAAAACCCCAATCCAAACCATCAATTTCACCCCGAACCCTCTCTGCACCCACATAGTCAGCAAGATCCCCTGAACAATCCCTCCAAAGACGCTTCTTACCAGCTGGCATATCATGTGGAATAAACACAGCATCTTCATCCCTCTCACCTTTTACACCTTTCCTGATGTTAAGTGTATCAGGCCAATGATTCTGCCCCACCTCCTCCCTCAAAGGAACATATGGTACTTTACCCTCATGAATAATTTCAACATACTCCGTAAAATCGAAAGCCCTAACATTGTGCCCAACATGATGAACAATACGATAGTCCTTTCCATTGTCATGTTCTGGTCCCAAAAGAGGAATCCTAGCCATCCTGTATTCATAGCCTTCAGGAATAGAAAAAGTTAATGGTTCCAAAATTGTACCTGTTTGTGGATCCACCCTTGCTTTGTCACAATCAGTCGCCAAATCACCACCCTTGCTTCTTGGCATCAGATCCTGAAAGTTATAAACCTCCTCTCTTTCATTAAGACAAGCTCGAACATTGACATCAAAATCTCTGCAGGTCTTGTTGACATCCCTCTCAGCTTCTTTCCACATTGCCTTAACACCATTGTCCAAGAGAATGGCTTTCCCTTTGACCCTTCTTCTTTCCGCAAAGTCCGCCTGGGAAGGGATGTCTGTGTTAGACTGCCGCTGTTGTGAATGCCTATCAATAACCGGCACCTCCTGATCATGCACAGCTCTCACTCCATCAGACCCTAAAATCGCTTGCATGCCCCCACCATCAGCATCACCATCACCCTCTTCACCATCTAGGCCCCTGATCACCAACCCTTGGTCCACATTAACCCCAATGCTCCTCAAAAAGTCATGCATGGCAGTTTCAGATGGGTTTTTGATCTTATCCGCACGAAGCCAATCCGGGAAGAATTTATGCCTTTCCAACCAATCATCATCCCTATCCTTCACCATAAGGCATCCTTTCACAGAATGGTTAAGACGCCCACAATATGAACAAAAATCAGAGAGTCGTTCATATCTAAAAAAGATAACATACTTAACCTTTTCCACCGTTAAGTAAGAAAATCGACACAAGGGGGCCTTTGTATCCAGCAAGATACGAACCCGGAGTGATTCTCCCTAAGCCACTTCTCCATCCTTAGCATCCACCTTCAAGACTTTGCCAATAACACTGCCCAACCTCTCTCCAGTAACCTTGTTCATTGCATGGGCCACCAAACCATGGATCTGGACCCAGAAAGGCACAAAATCCATTTTCATAGTTGCAAACCTTTCTGACCCAGTTAATGGCTGGATCACCATCAAGGATCTCCTAATATTCCAGGGCTGCGACTCAAGTACCTCCTCCATCTCCGATTTCTTCTGAAAATCAACAATGAACATTCCATCTCCAACCATAGTGAGACTCAGAGATGAAACAAATTTCCAGGATGAAAGAAGAAGCTTTAACTCAGAAATGTTAAAGAACCTTCGAGCAACAAATTTAAGTGCCATAGATTTGGTAGGAACTAACAGCTCGTTGGAGAGGAGTTCTGTGTTAGACTCCTCATTTTCCGAAATTCTGCATGCATCAAATCGCTCTTGGATCGCCGTCGCCATTAAAAGCTGAAAGAGGAGAGAATCGTATAGGAGAAGAAAGAAGTGGAAATGTGACTGTTTGATTTCCCATGTCTCCAAATTTATAGCCCCAAATCCACTTACAAAACCAGGGGAGAATGCATTTACCATTGGCCCTCTCACAAAAGGTGTATCGTTTTGGATTTCTTTACCACCAAATCGGCCAAACATTGATCCTCCCAAGACAAATCTTGGTTGTTGCACCAAAAAGAGAGAATACGAAAGGCTTCGTGCATCAACCGCCTAGTAAATGGGCAAGTATTTTCCACGCTCGTAATGCTGGTAGGGGTAAAAAGAACCGAAGCTAATGATGAGGCGTATATTACCAAAACCAAGATAATCGAAAACACATGATGAATGTTTTCAAATAACCAAACACACATTAAATGAGGGGAATGTAATTTGAAAAGGCGAAAAACAAGAAAACTAATGAAGTAAAAGAGGGGATTTTGATAAAAAAACGGCTGACTCACACTCAATCCATGAAGACGAAGTGGAGAGGGATTTTGGTAGGGATTTTGATGTATTAATATATATTCACTTATAGCCATAGTACTATCTAGTTTTTTCCAATATTTTTTAAATTTATTTTTAATTTTGGTGTTGCACTTTTCAAAATTCGCGTATTACGCGAGATTGTAAAAAGAAAAATGATTACATAAAAAATGAAAAAAAATGTAAATCAGGAAAAAATTGTCGGAAAGAGAGAGAAAGAAATAAAAGAATTTTAAAATTAGATGAGGTAACCGCAAAGAAGAAAACGGTTAAAAATAAGAAATTCTATAAAATTAGGAAAGTGGAAATGGAGAAGAATTGAGATGCGAAAGAATAGATTCAGAATTAGTATATAAGAGTAGATTTTGGTGTTGCACTTTTCATTTATTTGACTTACACTTTTCACTAACTTACACTTTTTGATAAACGATATTGCACTTTTCTATTATAGTGTCCTACACTTTATAATAATATTTTTATTATAGTGACTTACATTTTTTAGTAATATTGTGTTACATTTTTAGTTGTGTGACTTACATTTTTTGATAAATGGTGTTGCACACTTTACAATAATATTTTTATTTATAGTGACCTACACCTTTTAATAAATATTGTGTTGCACTTTTGACTTACACTTTTTAGTAATATTGTGTTGCACTTTACACTGACTTGCATTTTTTTATAATATTTTGTTGCACTTTTTTATAATATTGTGTTGCAATTTCCAGTTGACTTATAATTTTTATTAATATTGTATAAAAAAAAGGCGAAAAAAAGGAAAAAAAAAAATCAGCCGAAAAAAAAAATAGGAGAAAAAAAGGAAAAAAAAACCAGTCCAAAAAAAAAGGAAATATGAGAAAAAAAAGGAAAAAAAAAAAAGAGAAAAAAATGGAAAAAACTAAATTGCAAAAAAAAAAAAAAGGGAAAAAGATGGAAAAGTAAAAATAAATAAATATATACAACCGGAGTGTATATAAGACTTTAGTAAATAATAATTGTAAAAATGAACAGATAAAGAAAGGGTAAGAATTATAAAAATAGACAGTAATCGTCATTACATACTCCGTATGTATTACTATGAGAGCAAATTATTATTGTAAGGGCAAGTATTGCGCTTACAATAACACACACAGACCTGAGAACAACGATTTCGACCTGCAAAACTTTCCGCCACATCCTTGCACATAAATTCTTCTTATGTGGTTTTATTAAATATTAATAAAAAGTTAAAAAAATTAACGGATTCCCAACATAGAAAATTAATTAATATACCTTCCAATTTTTTATGATTATTAAAATTGTACTATGTAAATATGATTAAACCATTTTAAATTCTGTTGGTCATATCTTCCTCCTATATATCGCTTTGTCCGAAAGAGCTTCCTCCCAAACAAATCCCAATATTTCCAAGATATCAGTTTCATATTTTATTCTAGCAAAAAGCATAGATTCCAACTTCTATAATAATTGTAGTTCTTAAAAAAAAAAAAAAGCATAGTAAAACCCTTAATTGACCATGAGATCGAATCCACCTCCGGCTTGCATGGCCACACGAGGCGCTTGCACATTAAGAAGCAACTGTTGTAGCCACCTTCTCGTGGTCGGATCTTCCTGCAAATCACCATTAACAACATTCGCCATATCAAAAACTTTGTTTACAACACTTCATTAAGATATTTGTAAGAACACATTGATTCATATGAATTTTATAGTAAGCTCCATAAAATTGTTCAATATCACAATTTAAGGAATAATATATAAAATCAAGTCATTTTAAAAGTTAAAACGTGATCTTTGTATGCTAAACAATATCACTTCATATACTAAATAGTACTCCCTCCGTCCCTTAGATAAGTTTACACTTGCTTTTGGCATAGTGATTAAGGCATATAATATTAAATGTGTCGTGGGTAACTAAGGTTGAGAGATGTAGAAAGAAGAAAAGGAAGAGAGGTAAAAAAGAGAAAAGGAAGAGAGAGATGTATGAATGAAAAAAGGTAGTGAGAGATGGTGGATTTTGTCAAATAAGAAAATGTAAACTTTGTGTTGGGACGGACCAAAAAGGAAAATGTAAACCTTTCAAAGGAACGGAGGGAGTATTACATAGAAGAAGAGAGTTTGCATGAATCTGGTTCACAGTAGAGCTAATCTTGTAAGAAAAAAACTTCATTTTTATTTTTTTTACAATTAGACTAAACCTCCTGAAATCACAATAATTACACTTACACGAAGGCAGTTACTAAACGTTGCATCCCTCAACATTTCAGGCAGACAAGTTCTAAGGGCTTCACAAGCTCTGCAGAAAACAGGGTGATGAGACAAGGAATATATGTAATATGTGTGTGACGGGGAAGAGATGAGACAAGGAAGAATATATGTGTTTGTGTGTGTGTCGAGCAACCTTAGATTGTCGGATAGTCGGAGGTAGCATCTAATAATGTGCTTTAGCAGACGAGAAGAAGGCTGTTCTGCAAGTGTCGTAATCATGGTTGATAGAACCCTACTTACAGCATAGAACCTCTCTGCTGTGGTGCATATGTATTCTAAACCCACATCATCCAGCAAAATCTTTTGTACAATAAATGTTGCTACCTGTAAATAAAATGAAGCTCGTAAAAGACAATCCCCTTACCATAAACGGAGAAGCCTAGAAAGCTCTTTGGCAATTAGCAGATAGTGTACTGTGAGATTATGTAAACAAAATCCGAGTTTTAGTCCTACATCTTCAGTCACTGTCTCATACATATCCTTCCACTTGCAAAAATGCAACCATATGTGCTAGATAATGAACAGAAGAATCTAAAACCAAATATAAATAAATGGACTCACTAAATCCTGTGAATTTTTTTTGACTCACTACGAATTAAGAGGGCGCTTGGTATGAGAATGATAATGAGATTCATTAAATAGTGAAGTACAATGAGAACTATGGTTATATTGTTAGTGTTTTTTTAACTAATCTTGGAATAAGTGAGGACAAATTATGATTGTTGATTGAGGAATAGTGAAATGATTGAGAAGAAATTATTATAGGAGGGGAGGTAGTTAATCAAAATGGGGCAATGATTACGGATTACCTTATTGAGTCTTCATTACCCAATACGAAGTATGATGAAGGTGGATTGATATCTTACATTATTCTCATTACCATTCCTATTGAAAAAAATTTAGCCAACTGCCCCCTAAGTTCTGCCAATAGAAAGAGTGTTTATCTTATGCTTGTGAAACAGACACAACGAAAGTCAGAGCTTCAATTTCATTCAAATACATGCATATGAAATAACTAATTATTATGTTGAAACCTGTCAACGGAGTACATTCACTTCAATGAGACCTTGTAGCAAATTTATATTCGTGTGCAAAAAAAATGGAGTCTAACATTGTGTATTAGCAGCATATGGTGTGCACACGGAAAAAGGAGCTACCAAAACCACACAAAGGGAAAAAAAAAAAAAAGGCAAATTGTTGAAGAAACTCACTGTTTTTGATAGTTCACTTCCCATTTCCATTGTGCGTAAGCACAATGGAATTATCTCAGTAAAGAGAAGAAAATTGATAACTTCAGTGTCGTCAACCTGGAAACAAAATTACAAACCATTGATCTTGTATCGTGAAAGAAAAAAAAAAAAGAATACATTTACTAAAAACAGAAATGCGTCTAAAACATTACTGAAATGTTGCAAAAAAACTGTATATGGGGCCACACATATAATAAAGGTGTTAATGACATATATTGATTCTTCATTCAATTCAATCAATTTCATTAATGGAAATGTAGATCATAAAGAGAGACAGATGAACTAGGGGAGCTAAAAGAATAGCAACCAGAAAGCGACAAATTACACAAGTTCAGTGGATATCTACAAAAATGAATAAACCATCTCTCCCTGGGTCCAGCTTGTCTTTTTTGGATTAGTATGGAGCCAAATAACTATAGCTAAACAAACAAGGCGAAAGCACTCCTATTTGTGCTTGTATTAAGAAAACAAAATTTCTGAATAAGCAATTACCTTCACCAAAGCACCAATGACTCCTAAGCTCGTAAGCCTCAAGTACTCAAACGGCCTAGACTTGCTCGTAGTATTCAGAAAAGGATACAGGTATAAAGGAATGTGGGCTGCAATAAATCATAAGATGCAAAGCCCCATTTAGTGTTCTCAGTAGCATATTTGTGTATTCCAAAAAAAAGTAGTAACAGTTTCATTAACCTCAATTATACAAGTAAAAATATGAGAATCAAAGAAACACTAGACTGTAATTCATACATAAAACACCATCAATAATCATTCAGCATGTTATCAATTCCAGGAAAAAAAAAGGTGAAATCAAATAGAAACTACATAAAAACAATGGGTCCCCCCCCAAAAAAAAATTAAATACATAAAAACAATGGTGAAATTACATAGAACCAGAAACATAACAAAAAAGCAATAACAACAGTAAACTGTTAATCCTAAATAAAAACATAACAAAAAAGCAATAAAATAGAAAGTTCCCCTCCTCAAACACAAAATTGTGTAGCGTCTTAGATTGAAGGTTTAATTTCTATAGTCTATAGGACAGAAAAATGCAACAATAGATCCATACAATTGTAATAAAAATTACCAGTTAGAAACATCATTCTGGTTTCGGGATGGGAGGCAACACACTGCAACAAATTAAAAAATCAGCATGTTAGCTCCAGAGTACAGACAAAAAGGGATTGATATATGCCCTCATTAGTCACTGGTTAATTCTTTTTCTTTTCCTTGAGATTGATAAACAAATTATAATTTGGGAATCATCTTTCAGGGGGCTAATACTTTTGTCTATTTTAGAAATGCTGAGGGGAGAGGAAAAAGTATGGGCTGCAGAGATGGACAAATCAACTGAAATATGTACACATACAAAACAATGAAATCATCGCATTTGGGCTATAAATTTTTTTATATAAAAATACTCTCATAGACAAGAAACTAAGGAATAAATTGACTATAACAAAAGAAATGAAGAGTATAGCAAAAGGGACAGTCCACTAAAACAACATAAGAAGAGAATGAGAAAACATGAGATAATTTAAGAAGATGATAATACCTGAAGAAGAGCAAGTGCATTGCAAACTCTATTTGACTGCGCCGGAGTAAGGTTTGGCGGTGATAAAACTGGGTAAATGGAAACTATTTCCTGCAGGATTTCAAGAGAACAGAATAGGAAAGAGGAGTCGTATCAGTCAAAATAAGCAGCAACACCAGAATGAAATTCAGTGATGAGGGAACAACAGAGAAATCGGGTGGTGAATAAGAAAAAGACATTCCCCCTTCTGAAAAATGAGGCAAAAAGTTTGCATAGCCCCATCTCCAATGTAGAATTCAGTGGAATAAGAATGTTAATTCCAATAGAAAGAAAACGGATTGCACACAAGCTAGCAATCAAACCACAAATTGATTTTTTATTTCCTATAACAGGCTCTTGAAAACCTAGTAATTTCAGTAAGAACCATTCCTTTTTCAGGTTCATTAGATTTCTGATTGCTCGGAAACCCTACTTATTCTAATGTTTCTGAAATTAAACATTGGAAACTCATAAAGCATAAATTGCGCACATAAATACAAAATGTAACTACAATAAAGAAAACATGTCTTCATCCAAAACCGGTCTTCATTGGAAACTCGTAAAGCCTAAATTGCGCACATAAATACAAAATGCGACTAAAATAAGGCAAACACGTCTTTATTAGAAACCGGTCTTCATTGGAAACTCATAAATGTCTTTATTCGAAACTGGTCTTCATGCCGAGTTTACCTCGATTCAAAGATAATCAAGTAATAACATCCAAAAAAAAAAAGTTTTGGAATAAGAATTAGTAATCGAATGAAATAAAACACTTCGATAAGAGCCCATACCTAGAGTGAACATCTATAACCCAATTGAGGCTTTGTCAAATAAGCAAACCCCCTATTAATGTCTTTTTGAGAAAGAGCCAAAGTATAGAGGAAGCAAGCAAGCTACAAGAAAAACAAGGTCGCCAGTGATAAAAACAAACCTGTAGAAGCGCAGCAATTGTACCGAAAGAGTTCCATAGCAACGGAGCCAAATCTAGAAACAGCTCCCGTTTCTACTAGAATGAATAATGAGAAACAGTTAATAAGACATAAATTAACTAGCAAAGAGATGATAAATAATGCCCAAATCACACTATTCCTATGAGAAATCATAAGGCGAACAGAGAAATCTTTCAGGTGAGAAACAAAATTTCCAGGAAATCAAGCACATTGCCCCCAATTTATACACAATCATTTTTTATTTTTTTTGTAACTTATTTATTCTTAATAGTTGGTGCCAATGAACTATCCTACCGTTACCTCACTTCCAGAACGTGTATTTCACAGAATTAAATCAAAACCCCTTGAACAGTAAGCAAATCTGCAACACCTTATACTTCAAAGAGAGAGAGAGCGATTTTTTTTTGCTTATAAGGTACGAGAAGAGGAAGGGGAACAATTGAATACCTTGGAAAGTTCGAGAAGGGCATTTTCCCGGAGATCGGGGTTGCAGAGATCGAGAACAAGGAGTTCCATGGATTGAAAATTCCGGTCCTTAATACTGACAGCGGAGATGCTACCCAGCTCAAAGGGGCCGGTTTTCATATTCATGGATGGGTATAAGTTTGCCATAACTTCTTCGCTTTCTGATTTCGAGATTTCCAGAAGACGGTTGATGCCTACGCCTGTGTGCTGGCTTGCATGCGGCTAGCTTCGCGTGGAGGTTTCTGCCAATTGACACGCAGCAATGAAATTGATTCGATTTCGTATGGATATGGACTGTAAATTGGAATTTGGAAATAAGAGTGAGTGAGTGAGTTTATAGACTACATTGGGGAATTGGGGAAACAAAACAACCACCAATTGTGAAGCCAACTATGGAATATTTCCCATTACAAAGCCCAGTGGGCTCAAAATGGACAAAACTCCTCCGACAAACTATGGACTTTCCGTTGGCGTGGGTTATATGCCCCTCCAGGAATGTTAGATGCACCCATGCACTCCCCCATCCATTTACTATTAATTAAAAATGTATGTGAAATACCATATTTGTCCTTTTAGTAAAATATTATAGATACATACATTTTCCTCTTAAAACCCTAACCCTAATTTTACAGCAGTCGCCGCCGCCGACACCATGACCTCCGTCAGCCTCCACAGCCACCACCTTCGGCGTCATCCCATACAAAATATATTGAGAAAATTTTAAAAACAAAACTTAAATTTTAAAAAAAGTAATAAAAAAAATTTGACCAACCAGTGTCGATCAACACTAATTTGTCGATGAAAAAAAACACCCTTGTTGACAACATTGCATCGAAAGAAAAAAAAATTCGACAAGAAATGTCGACCAAAAACATTATGGTCGACAATGTCGACCATAATATTTTTGGTCGACATTTCTTCTCGAAATTAAAAAAAAAAGCGTACCTTTACAGTACAGAAAGGGGAAAAAAGCTACGGAGGAGACGACGGCTTACGGTGGGGACGGTCGGGCGGGGAGAGAGGTGGGCGAAGGAGGCGGCGACGCCGCCGCTATTTGTTACAGAAAAATAAAAAAAGAGGAGGGCGGCGACGACACTAGGCGAGGGAGAAAGGTCGGCGTCGCCGCTTGTAAGCACATAAACGAGAAAGAAAAACGAGGGAGGAGGAGAGACAAAGTGGGATAGCTCAAGTGGTTAGAGCACCACTACCTAGGCCTTAGGTCCTGGGTTCGAGTCATGGGGAGGGGAAAAAAAAGGGATGGGTATTTAACTTTCCATAAAAAAAAAGGGAGGAGGAGGAGTGGAAGGGTGACGACTTGGGCGCAGCGGTGTACGGCGAGCATGGGCACTTAGATTGTGGATACAAGAAGCGGTTCGTGAATCAATTCATGTGACCGTGTTCTGACTACGAGGATCACAGTACTTATGTGGAATTCAACCGGGTTCGAGATATCTTCCGCTGCATTACGAATTACAGGTTGGTAATTCTAATTTCTCAATTATTAATTTATGTTGGAAAATGTTGGTTTTGACCACATTTTATAAAATATTAAGTGACAATTTTATAACCCGTTTTGCGTAAATGGATTTAGTTGATTTGATTTTTCAAAACCAAATTTTAGGTGAATGAGAAATTAATATTAAAGTTGGTCATTTAATGTGTGAATAAATACATTCAACATATAATGGTAATAGTGATGGATTGTGACTTGACATGAAATGTCATGTCCTTTGGTGAATAGTTGATTATTTCAATGGTTGTGTCTTTTAGAATTATTGTATTAATTTAAGAGACATACCTTTTGGTGAATAGTTGATTATTCCAATGATTGTGTCTTTTAGAATTATTGTGTTAATTTAAAAGACATACCTTTTGTGAATAGTTGCTTATTTATAAAGGTTGCAACTTTTGGGAAAATGAGTTTATTGTGAAGAGTCACACCTATTACCTAAAGACTATTGGAAGTCTATAAATAGATCCCTTACATTGGTCAATTGATTCATTCATTTGGAAATTCATTTCCATTGATTCATGGTCAAGAATTGAAAACTTGAGTTTAAAAACTACATATGCATACTTAGCATTTTAGAACTGTAGTTGCTACATTATAGTCGAGTCGAAAGTTCCGAATATCCATTTTGCGATTCGTCGATAGCTTCCGATTTGTAGTGCAACAGTCGTGAAGTTTGAAGTCGTTGTATCTTGGGGACGGTTGCCAGTGATCCGTATTACACCTGTGTACGGGGCAATAACGTCTTAGGGAGATAGAGTCAAACTCTAGCCTCGACTTTCGTGTTTAAGTCTGTGTCAACATTTAATATTCGTCTACACATACACCTTATTTCTAACAATCGTAAGACGTTATTCTTGTGTATTCAAAGATTGGCCTGTAAGTGACAAAAGATCTCACTCATTTTCAGGGAAGTTTATTTCAAAATCATTTGTGAATTTTAAATTAAATTCCTTTGAATTTGATTACTATTCAAAATATTCGTTTGAGATTTTTTATGAATAACTTGTCTATTGAATAAATACTCTTCATAGTTTATGAGATACAACTCCAATGTTGCTAGAATTAATCGCTATCGCAGAAAATTGAATCAAATAGCAGCGTTGTTGGGGTTCCGCGTAAACGGACGCGACACTTCTTCAAAATTGAAGAGAAACGTGCGAGATGATGATTCAGACAGGTACGAGAGAATCATATCTCATTTTTTGTGATAATTTGGAAAGACCACACTAGATGTTGGTTAAATTACCAACTGTCAGTTTTTGGAAATTGGGTGAGGTAATCTTATGAAATAGTTTATTTAGTAATACTTGAGGTATTATAAATATTATTTCATAATTTTGGATCACTTCATTGTTAATATCAAATTAAATTTAATTTGGGATCAAATAATTTGTGCTTGAAGAACGCAAATTGTATTTTGGATTCAATCCTAAAAACCTTAATTTGTATGATTAGATTGAAAATCATACACGAGTTAAGGTGACACTAAAAATCCATATACAAATTGAATTTATTTTTAATTAATTTCAGAATTGAAATTGTACTTGAGAGCACAAATATAATTTTGAATTTAAATTCAAAAGATTTTGGCTCGTATAGTTTGATCGAAAATTATGCTCAAGTTATGGGTGACATTAAATGCTACATTTGAAATTGAATTTAATTTTGGTATGTTGACCAAAGATTAAATTAATTTTTCAGTTGGTAATTGGAATGAAGTCCAATAAAAGAAAAATTCAACGTTCGATTTTCCAATGTTTCGAGATTGTGTCCAAATTTGGTGAATAAGAGAAATTCACAAATAAAGAGACAAGGAACTCGAATGTGGGGGAATGCGTCTCCACAAATGGATACATTCGAATGTGGGGGAAAGAGGTCTCCGTCGACATATTTGAATGTAAGGGAGTTAGCAAAGGTGTGACCCTAAAGCTAAATATGAAAAAACCTAAAACGGTTGAATTCCGTGGAATGCTTTCCACAAGTTATATGGATTTGTTCATCTTGAAAAATCACATTCGAGTAAAGTCACCACATAAGGAGATAAAATCATGTGAACTATGAAAAGGGATAAAGTGATTCCATGATTATCTCAAAGTGTGGGAGTGACTAGTAAAGATTGAAGCATGTGGTAATGCTTATCGATTTGAAATGAACAAATCGAAAATTCCTGGGGTGGAATTTTATCTAGTTGTGAAAATTGGATATTTGAACACAAACTCTGAGCCCATCATTGGAAATGTGGGGGAGCAGTGTCATGAAAATCCTCTATGCAAACTTGCATAGCTCGTTCCACAATGGAATCGAAGTTCATTGCATTGGACAAGGCTGGTGAAGAAGCAGAATGGCTTCGAAACTTCTTAGAGGATATTCTCGGTTGGAACAAACCAGTGCCTCCAGTGATGATACATTGTGATAGCATGTCGACTATTGGGAGGGCACAAAGTAATATGTATAACGGTAAATTTCGACACATTCGTCGGAGACATAACACCGTTAGACATTTGATCTCAAGTGGAGTAATCTCCATTGGCTATGTGAAGTCAAAAGAAAATATTACAGATCCGCTTACAAAAGGCATTAACCGAGATCAAATGTATAGTGCGGTAAGGGGAATGGGGTTAAAACCCACACATTAAAGGGTGTTCATATCGGTAACTCGTCCATGCTGACTGGAGGATCCCAAGAACTTGGTTCAACGAGACAACTAAGTTATGAAGCACTCAGATGTGCACTTGAGAAAACTAAAGAAACCCATTCTCGATTCCCTTCAAGTGCAACCTTACACCTTCCGGTGCAGAAAACCTACTGACGTGTGGTGAGGTTAAGCTTAACAGCTTTTAATGATTCTTATATCCCAAGGGTGGAGTATTGCAGGGTACTCTTGATAGGAGATCACCTATATAAGTGTGAAGTGGGGCCGCTTTAAAAGAAAACACACTTATGAATCCAAGATATGGTCCAGGACCGAAACGGACACAACTTGAGAACCAAAGGGTATCAGAGTCGTTGCTGTGTATATGTCATTGTCTTGGTTTACATAAAACGCCAAGCAGTTTAAGACATCGTGTTCACTGAGTGGCAAGTAAATCCGATGGCATTTTACTAGGGAAGGTTCAAAGCCTGAAGCTACCTATCCCGATGCAGTAATGATTCGTCGGAACTTTCATAGGGAGTCACATGCATTAATTTCATTCATGTGGGGGATTGTTGAAAAATGTTGGTTTTGACCACATTTTATAAAATATTAAGTGACAATTTTATAACTCGTTTTGCGTAAATGGATTTAGTTGATTTGATTTTTCAAAACCAAATTTTGGGTGAATGAGAAATTAATATTAAAGTTGGTCATTTAATGTGTGAATAAATACATTGTTGAATGTATTTTGTTGGGATATGAATCCTTGAAACAATGTTCTAGTTGGTGATTGTATGTTTTGATGGCCAAAAGCAACTTGTAGTTAATAATATATGTGGTTGGAAGTCATCCTAACTAAGTCATCTTATGAAAACCTTATAATCTGAGTTTACTGATCTTATGTGTTACTGATCTGATATATGAACTGTTAGGAACTAAGCTGATGTTTGAATTGTGTAGACAACTTATAGTATATGACTTAGGTGTACTCTTCTGTATATAGTTCAGATGCAGTATAAATAGGTTTTATATGTGTAAGCGTGTATTCTATTGTATTCAGTATTGTAAAAGTTTAGAACAAGATCAGAAGTTTAAGAAGACTCAGAAGACTACTTTAGAATGAGAAGACTATCAAGAAGAGTTGAATTGAAGCTCAAAGATATAAGAGAAGTATTCTGAAGGAGTTAGAACAGTTGTTGAGAACTGTGTTGACTGACCCAGAACAGTAAAATAGAAGAAGAGTAATTTTACTGTGCTGAGTTGGTGTGATTGAAGAATAAGTTTGGAAAACTTATTTAAGGTGTAACTGAAGATATATTGAAGATATGCTGACTTGGAGATAAGAAGTTAAGTCGGTTACAAAAAGAAGTTACAAAAACAGTTTTAGAGTTAGTTGAGAGTTAGTTTCACAAACTGCTAACTGTCATACTAAAGTCTATAAATACTGTGTGATCTTCTACTGCTAAGACTACTGCTATAAAAGATATTCTACTGATTCAAGAGCTATCAAAGTATTCAAAGCATTCAAGAACTCACAGAGTTGAAGGAGATCAAAGAAGAAACTGAGAAGAGCCACGTATTGAAGAAGAATCAGAGGCTACATTCAAGAGAAGTTTTACTTTACTATTTTAGTTTGTGATTTGTTGTAAA
Organism: Galeopsis tetrahit; assembly: GCA_963675135.1. Classification (NCBI taxonomy): domain Eukaryota; kingdom Viridiplantae; phylum Streptophyta; class Magnoliopsida; order Lamiales; family Lamiaceae; genus Galeopsis; species Galeopsis tetrahit. Next base: position 63,189,922 of record OY776120.1, on the reverse strand, counting down.
CAAGTGTGCTAGTTACTTGTGAAATTACTAGTAGATCGAAGATATTCCTGGAGGTATAATCGATAAGATCAAAGTCTTAATCTTGGGACTTTAAGCCACAAGAAACTCAAGAAGGAAGAGTTAATAAAACTTCACAACTGGAGTTGTGAGAATGGATGTAGACATTTGTCGAACCACTATAAATCTTGTGTTCTTTACTTTCTGTTTGATATCTGTTTATATTATTTAACTAAGAACATTAAAGGTTTACACAGTAAAAGTTTAAAATCAAAGTTGAGTATAAAACTGAAACTGGAAGTACTGATCTAACCCAGTAAGAACAGTACTGTCCAGAACACAATTCCGCATTAAAACTCTGATATTTTGAAAGATTTTAAAAAGTCTATTCACCCCTCACCTCTAGACTTTTTCTAGCTTAATCAATCTTAACACTCAACTTGGGACCAACAAGTGGTATCAGAGCAGTAGTTCTTTGGACTGCTGTTTCTTGATAACCTTGTAGACTTTGAGGGAAGTCTTACTGTTCTTGTCACTGATTCTTGATCTTTGTCATTACTTGACTATCTGAAATCACTTGCAATATTACTGATCTTATCTGTCTGATCAATCATGGATGAAACTAATGTGAACAAACTTCCTAAGTTCAAGATTGCAGATTATGACTACTGGAAACTAAGGATTGAGGCCATCTTCAGCTCAACTCATGATTTGATGGTTTTTGTGGTCAAAGAAGGTCCAATCACTACCATGGTGCCAAACACTGCAACACTGGAACCATCCAAGGCCGTTGGTGTACTTGTCCCCAAACCAAGGTCAGAATTAACTTCGGAAGAAATGAAACAGAACAATCTGGACAGTTTGGCTAAGAACTACATTTTACATACCCTTCCCAATGAGTATCTGGGAAAAGTATTAAAATGTAAGACTGCCAAAGAAATGTGGGATCGACTAGCTGTTCTTTGTGAAGGGACCACCCTAATAAAGGAAAGCAAGTTATCCACAGCTGTTCAGAGGTTCGAATCATTTAAGATGAAGGCTGGTGAAACTATAGACCAGTTGGATACTCGTTTCACACGTATTATGAATTATTTGGAAGTGCTAGGAAAGACTTATACCAATAGAGAAATCAACTTGCGTATACTTAAGTCTCTAGATGAAAGATGGAAGATGGTCAAGATGATCATCAAGTCCACACAGGACATAGATACCTGGACAGCTGAAACCACCTTCCAAACACTAAAAGCACACGAGTTTGAATTGGATGAAGAAGATCCAATAGTTAGCAGTGATAGGGAGAAGGAAATCTCCAAGAGTATTGCTCTTAAGGCATCTACCTCTAAGAAGTCTAGACCATCTATGTCTAAGTCCTCAAGCATAAAAGATGAACTAGATAGTACTGATCTTGCTCTTAAGGATCAGTTGAACTTAATGATAAAGAGGTTTGATAAACTCAACAAGCGTTATGGTAGATATAAGAGATTTTATAAGGAAACTCAGGGTTCTAGTAACAGGGACTCTTCTAGGACCAGAAGGGATCACAAATCTTCTGAAAGGAGAGATGAGGTCTCTAATGAGAAAAGAAGAGATAAAAACTCTGCTGATAGGAAGGATCAGAACTCTACTGATAGAAAGGATATGAATCGATACCGTTCTCCTATTAAACATTCTACTAATGAACCTTTGTGTTATAACTGTGAAAAGTCAGGTCATTACATCCATGAATGTCCTGATCTAAGTGCTGAAGACAGAGAAGAAAGGCAAGCAAGAAGAGAGCGCAGATTTGCCAAAGGTAAGAAGGCTATGGTGGCTTACAATTATTCTGATACGGATTTAGATGAGTTGCCATTGTCTTCATCTGAATACCCCTCTAGCAATGAGAAAGAAGCCTTCATTGCAGATGATGGACTAGTCATGATGGAAAAAATCGAACAAGAGGTATCATTTGTCAATTCTTTCCAAACATGTGATAATTTTGATTCTGACTCTCATGATACTGCTGATAGTAGTGTAGGGAGTAGTCTTCATCATTCCAATGGAGTGACTGAAGAAGACCTCCTACAAGCTAATAAAGCATTCATGGAAATCAGTGATGAGAATATTTCTTTAAAACAAAAAATCACTAGTCTACGAGAGGCTCAGTTAAAAGTGGATCCTAATATAGCTATTATAAATGCACGACTATCAGAAGAGTTGTCTCAATTCAAAGAAAAGTATGGATCTACTGACAAACTATATCAGGATATGCTTCATACACAAGCCAAAGAGACCAATGAGTTCAATGATTTAAAGATTAAATGTGAAAAACTTGAAGAGCGCAATAGATTCTTAGAAGCTGAAGTACTGAGCTTAGATCTGAAGCTATCTAATATGATTAACTCCTCTAAGATTAATCAAACATTATCAGACAGATATAGAGCTCTAGACGATAAAAGAGGAATAGGTGCTACTGTGCCTAGTTCTCCTACTTCAGGCACTAAGAACACTAATGGAGCTAGTTCAAGTTCTTTGCAATTAGATAAAGGAAAATAACCTATGACTTATGATAATGATCCAAAACCTAAAGTACAATCTAAATACATTCATCCTACTACCAAGAATGGTAAAAAGAAGAATGTATCAAGACCAGTACAATCAAGACCATACCAGCAGAGTTATACTCCTCTGACCAGAGCAGAATAGTCCTGGAATCAGAAGAGACAAACTCAGCACAGTAGGTCAAGACAAGCACAGGAAAGTTGGAATCAGCCTAGACCTCCTTTTATAAGGTAGTCTCAGCTGTACTCAACTAAACCTAGGAAATTTGTGCCTCATTATCATAACAACCCTATTCTTTATCCTCCACCTTTATCTTATGATATTATTGGAGAGGAAAGACCAAAACGCATTTATAAGCCGTATGGTCCACATGCTTTTAGGCCCTATTCAAACTATTACAGACATACTGCTCTTACTGAAAAAGGGATAGAACCAAGGAAAGGCTATCTCAGGAAAATAGATCCTAAGTCTGCTGATATTTCTGATATGGTCAATAAAGTATTGTTCAGTGATAAGCATGGTAGAAAATTGAAGAGGTCTCAATTATTCAAATCTTCAATGTTTATTTCGGTACCTCTTACCACTAACCCCCAAGGACCCCAATAAAAAAAGGGTACCTAAATTATTATGATCACTACTTGCAGGGTCGATTGGATCTATACAAAAATGGTGGCTCAGTTGGAGAAACTTGGTACATAGACAGTGGGTGTTCTCACCACATGACTGGTACCAGGGCTCTTCTTTTTTACTACAATGAGCAAGTAGGACCCAATGTGATCTTTGGAGATAGTTCCATGGCAATCACAAAAGGATTTGGATACATCAAGAATGGAGATGTAGAGATTCAATATGTCTCATATGTAGAAGGTTTGAAATACAATTTGTTATCTGTGTCTCAATTTTGTGACAGGGGTTATAAAGTCTACTTCAAAAGCACTAAATGTGAAATCTGGGATAAGAGAACACACACTATTCTACTGGTTGGAGTAAGACAATGCAGTGTCTACATTGTGAACTGGAATAGTTGTCCTAGGGATACTTGCCTTCTTAGTAAGAGTCCTAAAGAAATCAGCTGACTATGGCACAGACGCCTATGCCATATGAACTTTAAGATAATTAATAAGATAGCAAGAGATTACCTTGTTGAAGGTATCCCTAATGAGATCTATTTCAAGTCACAAGTGTGTGATGCATGCCAGAAAGGTAAACAGGTAAAAGTTTCCTTTAAGTCAATTCCTGTTCTTTCTACTTGCAGAGTCTTAGAGCTCTTGCACATGGATCTTCATGGTTGTTGGGAATAAAATGATACATGTTTTGATTAAATACCAAAACCCCCTGAGACATGCCCAAGTCAAGATGATTGTGTTCAAAATGTGATAGAACACATAACATAAGGCTAGATGAGAAGCTGATATGTTAGGCAGCTCTTAGATGATTAGATGCACAAGTTGAGGGGGAACCTATGACTTCAAAGTGATCAAGATCAAGTCCCCTCAAGGCTCAAAGTCTGGAACAAACTCTAAGGACAAGAAAACTCCATGTGAAACCAAAGGCCTTGATCAGGAGAGTTGTCCAGATGAGTTATCACTATGCAAGAAGAAGATTGCAAAGCTCAAAAGGACAAGATTAATGAAATATTATGATCAGGAGAGTTGTCCAGAGAAGTCAACTCTATGTGAAAAGCCCTGATGCTAAAAGATCAAGTATGCTGATCAGGAGAGTTGTCCAGAAGAGTTGTCTCAGCTAGATTGAATCAGAACAGATACTTTAAAGGTTGAAGGTCAACTATGCTGAAGAAGCTAGAGACAACCATACCCTAAAGAACTCCATTGAAACATGCTAAAATCAACTTGGAGTGAAAGAAAGGGAAAGAGCCAAGTCATCTGAAGAAGAGCAAGCCAACCTTGCTGATAAGCAAATCTGCTGATAGTAATAAGGAGAGTTGTCCACTTGATAAGGAATGTTGTTCTATCATTGGATCAACCTTCAGAAGCCATGTCCAAGTCCTAACAAGAAGTCAAACATTGGGAAAAGTGCTGCAGAAAGAAGACAAAGTCTTACAAGCCGTTTATTACCCAAATAAGGACATGTCACTATCAAGAATCTGTCTTCCAGTTTGAAGAACTCAAGGAAGACATTTATAGCAATTTGGGGTTGCCTCTCCAACAGGCAAATCTCCATTTTGTCTATAAATACAAGGAGTGTGAAGACCATTGAAGCACCTCAACCTTGACAAGAATATCCAACTATCCTACAAGTCAAAGTGCTTTAAAAGCTATCAAAGACTATCTTAGTCTTCAAACACTTCTTCTAAGCTGAACCCAATTGTATATCCATACACAAGCTTAGAGAGATATCCTATCCTTACACCTTGATCTTCATTGTAAAGGATATCTCATTAGTTGGAACCTTACTTCAATCCTTACCCCTTTCAAGTGAGAAAGTGAGAAGGTTGTAGTAGTAGAAGTGGTAGGAGCTGACTGTTGAGAGAAGAATAGTTCAGTTCTGAGTTGAGAAGAGGGTACTAGGACTCTAGACATCCTAGGGATCAATTCACCAAGGAGAGGTGTTATTGATCAAGTGCACCTTGGCACTATAAAACAAGCTAATTCCAAGAGTGAAGGAATTATCCTGTTAAATCAGGGAAAGTGGATGTAGGAGCTTGAGTCTCTGAACCACTATAAAATCTTGTGTTGATTTACCTTACAAAGTAGTTACATTCATTCAACACTGCACACAAAACTGATATTTCAAAAGATACATATTCAAAGACTGTGCAAAACTGATTTGGACAAGTTCCCTGAAACTTAACTGGACTGTCTTGGATTGTCAAAGTGATTTCAGAAACATAAGGAGTCTAAACTTAAAGGGCCAACCACTATTCCGCACATATAACTCCCCTAGATAGTTATTCAACTGAGTAATCAATAGTGCTTAGTAGTTTGACTATCTTAGAAGAGTTAATCATCTTCAGCAGAGTTGTCCAAGACAAACTTGCTGAGCTCTGGTTTGATCAAAGTAGAGAAAGAATTGCATACAAGTGTATTCCCCCCATACACTTGTTATATACTCCTTTCAGGACCAACAAGTGGTATCAGAGCAGGGGTTCAAAGACCACTGCCTCTGAAAATCCATCTTGGTTTTCAAAATTCACATATCTGTGTGGTCACTGAACTGATCTCTATCTGAAATCTATTACTTGTTGACTAACTGATTATTCTTGAGATATGGCCAACAACAATGCTGTTCCTCCACCTGCTGTTCAAGGATTGGACAACATGGCCACAAATCCAGTCAATCACATTTCACATCATAAATTGCCCATGTTCTCAATAGACAACTATGATTTCTGGAAAATTAGAATGAGGGCTCATCTTGCATCTCTTCATACTGACATGTTAAGAGTAATCACAAGAGGACCTTTTGTGTTTACCCAAACTAACCCCAGGGTAACAGATGAGCAAATAGCAGATGTAAGGGAACTGATTCCCAAGGATGAGGATGACTTCACTGCTGATGAAAAGAGGAAAGATAATCTAAATTATCTTGCCATGAATACCCTCTATCAAACAATTCCAGATGCAGTCATGGGAAGAGTCTACCATTGCACCACAGCCAAATAAATCTGGGATACTCTTGCTGAGATGTGTGAGGGTACAGAAAAGATCAAGGAGAATAAGCTCCAAGTTGCTGTGCAAAAGTTTGAACAGTTCTCAATGGAAGCTGATGAGTCCATTGACAAATTTGCTGGTAGATTCACTGATGTGATGAATGAAATCAACTCATTGGGCAAAGTGTACTCCAGGAGAGAAGTTGGATTAAAGATCTTGAGAAGTCTCACTCAAAAGTGGGATGTTTATGCTGTAATGATGCAGAATACCAAGGATCTCTCCTCCATGCCCATGCAACAAATCTTCTCAGAACTCAAAGCCTATGAGTTCGACCTCAATAGAAGAAAACCTGTTGAGGAACCTTCAAATCCTACTAAGGGAGTGGCATTCAAGGCCAAAGTTGCTGAACCTGAAATGCAACCCACTCCCAGATCATCAAAGTCAGTCTCTAAGACTGAAATGAAGGAAGAACTAGCCTTGATGGCTAGAAGGTTTGACAAGCTAAATACAAGGTTTGGTAGATACAAGAAATTCTACCAAGACAACAAATTCAGGAGAAGATACAACTCCCCTGAAGATCAGGCCAAGGACAAAAAGTCTGAAGAGAAGAGATTAGAGGACAAGTACTCTGATAGAAGAAGGTCCAGTAGAGCTGACCCTTCATCATCAAAAGGAAGAGATGAATCCAAGAAGGATGATGATGAAGACCTGTGCTACAACTGCAAAAAGAAAGGGCACTTCCAGTATGATTGCCCTGAATTAAGCTCTAAAGAAAGAAGAGAGAGGCAAGCTAAAAGAGACAGGAAGTTCACAAATAGAAAGGCCATGATGGCTGGTGAAGAATCTGATAGTGCTGAAAGCTTCAACTCTTCTAATGGACTGTTCTCAAACAGTGATGATGATGATGATGATGTGTGCAACATGGCTCTTGAGGATGATGAGGTATCCTCCACCTCTAGCTCACCATCATTCTTATCACAGAACACTAGTGAAGTCAACTTGAAACTTTCCTTTGGGAAGTTGATGGAAGATTTCACTAGATTACAAGAATTTCATGATAACTGTGTGAGAAAAAATGAAAGATTGGCTATTGAACTTACCAAAAACTCTGAGATAGCTGTTGATGTCAAATCTACTGAGTTATATTAACAAGCCTTGAGAGAGCTTGAGGAAGCAAATCTCAGGATAGTTGACCAACAAAAGGAGATTGACAATCAACTACTTTCTCAGAAAAGAAAAGACTTTGAACAAAAAATTCTAAATGCCAAGTTTGAAAATCTCTCACATGAATATGATATTCTTAAATCAAGTGAAGAGAGCCTGAAACTAAAGATGTCTGCTTTGAACAAATCCTCTAGAGCAATAGAGGAAATTCAGAGTTATCAAAGACCTATGGCTCAAAGAAGTGGATTAGGTTTTGATCCATTTGAATCTTCACCTTGTCTTAGTGTTGCCTCTACAAGTAACACTAAGAAAATCTTTGTTAAATCAGTGGCACAACAAGCTGAAAATGAAATAATTCAGCCACTGAACAAAGGAAAGGGCAAAATGAATGAAATGCCTACTCTAGTGCTTCAGGAGACTAGGCCCAAACCTTTGGAAAAGGTCAAGGCTCCTGAACACAAGAGGAATGTTGGTCAGTAGAGTAGACCCAATGGAAGGGCAACTCTCCTGAACAATGTTCAGAGAAGTTATCCAAGGTATAATCAGCCTAGGCCAACTCATCTGAGAAATCCTCAACTGAATAGACCTAAGGACAACTATCCTCAAAGGCAAAATAAAATGAGACAACCAAAACCCTTCATGCCAAAGGGTAATGGTCATAAAAATGCCTTTCCTCAAAGATTTCATCAAGCTGCACAAAGGACCCATAAGCTCAGGAGAGTTGACAACTCCCCTGAAACTTACAGAGTTAACACATTCACACATACCTTCCCAAAGGCATTTAAGGGAAAGACAGTGTATGTTGATGCACAAGGAAAACAACTTAGCCACCTTGAATCAATCAGGGTGATTAGGCAAGTTTGGGTTCCTAAAGGTACAGCTAACCTCTCAGGACCCAAAACTCAAAGGGTACCTAAACCTATCTAATTGCAGGTACCAATGGGCCACAAGAAGAGGAGCATGAACAAAAAGACAGCATGGTATCTTGACAGTGGATGCTCAAGGCACATGACTGGAAACAAGGAACTCCTCACTGATTTTATTGAAAAAGAAGGCCCAAATGTCACTTTTGGAGACAGCTCACAAGCAACAACAAAAGGTTATGGTACTTTGATGATTGGTAACATCAAAGTAACCAATGTATCTTATGTAGCTGGTCTCAAATATAATCTCCTAAGTATCAGTCAATTCTGTGACAAAAATTTTAAAGTTGAGTTCTCAAGTGGAAAATGTCTAATTAGAGATAAAACTCAACAGACCTTATTGACTGGAACTAGGAAGGGAAATGTATATTTTGCAGACTGGGACAAGTCTACTGATGCTGCATGCTTCATTGCTAAAAGTACTAGTGAACAAAGTTGGTTATGGCACAAGAGGCTAAACCACCTGAACTTCAAATCTATGAATAAACTTGCTAGAAATGCATTAGTTAAAGGACTGCCTAATGAGGTTTTCATAAAAGAACATGTGTGTAAGCCATGTCAAGAAGGAAAACAGATTAAAGCCTCATTCAAAGGTAAACCAGTCATTTCTACTGAAAGGGTACTTGAACTTCTACATATGGATCTGTTTGGCCAATTAACCCTTCAAGCATAAATGGTAGAAAATACACATTGGTGGTAGTAGATGACTTCTCTAGGTTCACTTGGGTAGTATTTCTCCTTAATAAGAAGGAAACACAAGTCAAACTACCTGAACTTCTCAAGAGACTGTCAAATGAGAAAAGCCTTAGCATTATGAAGATAAGATCTGATAAAGGCACTGAGTTCATAAATTCATACATCAATGAGTATTGCACATCTAATGGTATAGCTCATGAAACCTCAGCAGCTAGAACTCCTCAGCAAAATGGAGTTGCAGAAATGAGGAATAGAACCTTAAAAGAAGCTGCTAGAACTTTAATTGCTGATTCAAATTTACCTAAGAGGTTTTGGGCTGAAGCCATAAACACAGCATGTCATACTCAAAATAGATGTTTGATCACCAAGGGGCAAGGCAAAACCCCCTATGAGCTCTGGAAAGGAAGAATACCTAAAGTGTCATATTTTCATATATTTGGTTGTAAGTGTTTCATACACAACAATGGGAAAGATCAATTGAAAGCCTTTGATAGAAAAGCTGATGAAGGAGTATTCCTTGGATACTCTCAAATCAGTAGAGCTTTCAGAGTCTACAACAAAAGAACCCTTATTGTGGAAGAAACACCTCATGTTGTGTTTGATGAGTCTATCTCTAAGATCAGGAATGACAGTTTGGAACCTGAAGAAATTACATAGAGGACAACCAGATTGAGTCTAAAAGACAAGGACACTGAATTCACAGATGTTGTCCAAGCCAATCTACCTGAACATATCACATTGGACAACTATCCTGAAGGCAATCTTCCTAAGACAAACCCTACTGATGGAAATGGTGAACTGAATGAGCCAATCCCAGTTCACATCCAGGTAACAACTACCAATGAAGAAGCAGTTCCTGCTGAGGTAGTTAATGGGACAAATAATCAAGGGGGAACTCAAAATGTTGAAAATACCAATATCCCTGACATTGAGGACAACACCCCTGATTATGATCCTGAATTAGATCCTGCACTAAATTATCCTGAATTTTATGATCAAAATGACTCAACCTCAGTAGAGGACAACTCTACTGAAGGAATCAGAAAAAGAAGGACTTGGTTATATGACCATCCTACTGATCTGATACTTGGTGACCCAAGTATAGGAGTCAGAACCAGAAAGTTTCATGGTGAAAGTGCTATGTTTTGTTGTTTCTTGTCAGAACAGGAACCAAAAGACATTGATGAAGCACTTCAGGATGCCAATTGGATCACAGCAATGCAGGAAGAGCTCAACCAATTCACCAGAAATGAAGTATGGGAGCTGGTTGATAGACCTTCACATCAAGATGTTATTGGAACCAAATGGGTGTTCAAGAACAAAAAGAATGAAAATGATGTGATTGTCAGAAACAAAGCAAGACTAGTGGCAAAAGGTTACTGCCAGCATGAAGGCATTGACTATGATGAGACATTTGCACCTGTGGCAAGGCTAGAAGCAATAAGGCTCTTCCTAGCCTATGCAGCCCACAAGAGGTTCAAAGTGTACCAAATGGATGTCAAGAGTGCCTTTCTGAATGGAGTCTTGAAAGAAGAAGTCTATGTGGAGCAGCCACCAGGTTTTGAGATTGGAAACCAAGTATACAGGCTAAAGAAGGCTCTATATGGACTCAAGCAAGCCCCTAGGGCTTGGTATGACACACTGTCACAATTCCTCTTGGATCATGGAGTCACCAAGGGAAGAGTGGACAGAACTCTCTTCAGAATCTCTGAAGGAGAGGACATCTTGCTTGTCCAAATTTATGTAGATGACATAATTTTTGGATCCCCTAATGAGAAGCTGTGTGAGAAATTCTCCAAGCTCATGCAAAGCAAGTTTGAGATGTCCATGATGGGGTTGATGAACTTCTTTTTGGGTCTACAAGTCAAACAATCTAAAGAAGGAATCTTCATCAACCAAGCCAAGTACACAAGAGAGATGATCAAGAAATTTGGGTGTACATCAAGCAAGCCAGTAAGGATCCCAATGAATACTAATTGGAAGATGGATCCTGATGAAAGTGGTGTTCCAACCAACTCCACTGAGTATAGAGGAATCATTGGATCACTCCTCTATCTCACTGCCAGCAGGCCTGACATCACCTTTGCAGTAGGTGTATGTGCAAGGTTTCAAGCAAATCCTAAGAAGAGTCATCTTGAGGCTGCAAAGAGGATCTTGAGGTATCTCAAAGGCACTGAAAATCTAGGCCTTTGGTACCCTGCTGATGACAATATTGAGTTAACTGGCTACTCAGATGCTGATTATGGAGGATGCAGAATTGACAGAAAATCCACTTCAGGAACTTGTCAATTCTTAGGCAACAAACTCATATCTTGGTTCTCCAAGAAGCAAAACACAGTGGCTACCTCCACCACTGAAGCTGAATATGTTGCTGCTGGAAGTTGTTGTGCTCAAATCCTTTGGATGAGACAACAACTCAGAGACTACAAAGTCAACTCTACTGAAGTGCCAATATTCTGTGATAACAATAGTGCCATTGCTATATCACAAAATCCTGTCTTGCACACAAGATGCAAACATGTGGACATCAAGCATCACTTCATTAGAGATCATGTGGAGAAGAAGGACATTAAGTTAGTGAAGATCCACACAGATCATCAAAAAGCTGATATACTAACTAAGCCACTTGCAGAGGCAAGATTCCTGGAATTATCAGCAGAGTTGGGACTTCTTGATCCAGGGAAGTTGGACAAATAAGTTCAAAGAAGTTCATTCACTAAGGGGGAAAATAAACTCAAATTCAGCAGACTTGGTCAAGTCTACTGAAACTCAGAAAAGATGACCTTACTTCTTCAGGACACTTGTCTCTTGAAATTCAGGACACTTGTCCACAACTCTTCAGGACACTTGTCCATGTAGGGTCAGATAAGTTGTCTTGGCTATCAAACCAAATCTTGGTATGATAAGCACCTATTTTTGGTGATCAATGTCTATTTCGAAATCTGTCCCATTGAAATACAGTTTTCACCTTTCTGGGATTTAATTTGTCTCCCACCCAAAAGGTCACTTTCCATGCATTAAATGCTAAGATTTAACTCTTGTTTGCATTAAACTCTTTGGGACATGATCTATCTCGAAAAACCCCCAGCCTTAAACAAACATTAAAAACCACCCACGTTTTGAATAAAACAGTTCTTTCACTGTTACATTGGTTTTTGACCATTGGATCAAAAATGGACAACTCCCCTGAAATTAATCCTAGCCGTCCATTTTGGATTTCCATTTTTGTTCACCTTTGAATTGCAACAAGACTTCACCAACTCATTGACAAACATTCTTTTTAGAATATTCACAAGTCTTAAGATCCTCCACAAACACTTCTTCCCCAAGTATTCGAAACCCTATCTCTAAATTTCTTCAAACTCTCTCAATCTCTATCAAACTTTTCTCTGCAACTCTCAAATGGCCCCCAAAGTTAGACCAGAGATGCTCATTGATTTCTCCAACAAGGCTCTAGACCTTGATTTTGGCTACCTGAGCAACAAAAGCAACCTTCATTTTGAGCCCATAGTATCCTTTGAGAGTGAGGATCCTGAAATTACACCAACTCTAAGATGGCTGAGAAGAGCTGGTCTACAAAAGTTCATGGAGGAAAGACCAAGCTCATGCTTGGAAGGTTACATGGCTGAATTCTTTGCCTTTCTCAAGTGGAGAAGTCAACCTGCAGATGGAGAGGTTTCCACAAGGTTGTCATATACTGCAGAAGGAGAGGAAGAAGAGAGATTTCATAGAGTGAAATTCTCTTCAGAAGATATTGAAGGAGCTTTTGGATTGCCTTATGAGGGAAGGAATCCAGAAGTTTATGGTACTGGCCATGAAGATGAAATAGCCCAAGAATGGCTATTGGTTCCAGGCCCCATTTCTTCAACTCAAAACAAGAAGACTCTCAAGACAAAATTTCTCAACCTCCTTGAGGTAGTTGCTAAGAGTCTCTTGAGCAACACTGGAAGCTTGGAGCAGGTCAGCCATCCAAGAATCAGAATCATGGCTGCTGTGATTGATGTTAGTGACAAAGGCATCAAATTTGATTGGAGAACCTTTATCATGTCTGAAATGATGAAGGAAAAGGCTAAATTCAAAGTGAAAGCTCACAACAAAGTTGTGCTAGAAGGGAAACTCAAGTATTGCACTAGGGCAAGCTTGTTAATTGAGAGATTCTCCCATTACTCTCAGATGCAAACATTTGCAAAGCCCCTCCCAGCCTAAAAGATCCTGTTCAGGAAACTCAGCAAGAAAACTGAGCAAAGAAGGATGCTTATGGCCAAACCTGCTGAAGAACAGGTTGAAGAAAAGCCTAAGATGAAGAAGAGAACCAAGGCCAGGGCTGTCAAGACAAGGAAAATGTCTCAATTATCTTCAGGAGAAGCCTCAGGAGCATCAGCTGAAGTTGATGAAGTGGCAGAAGAGGGAGTAAGTGTGCCTTCTGACCACTCAGAAGAGTTGAGGTTGAAGTATAATGAGACAAGGCAGAAGAAGAAAGGAGATAAGAGGATCAGGGAAGTTGTCCCTGAGAAGGAAGGTGAAGGAAGTGGGAGCAGTAGGGCCAGCAAGAGAAGGGCCAAGCCTACTGAGAAAGTGTTGGAGCTGCAGGAAGAAAGGTCACTACAATTGGCTCTAAGAGAGAGCAGAGCTGAAAGCAGGACCAAATCTAGGTCAAGGACCAACTCATCTAGTTCTGGAACTCCAGAATCCAAGATCCCTGAAGGTCAACCTTTAGAGGCCAACATCCCTGAGTTTCAGAATCCTGAGCCCAACTCCCCTGAAACCCATGTTACCACTTCCAACCAACCCATTACCCCTGTAGATCTCACTAAGAGATACTCTCTAGAAGGGAGTGTGCAAAGAAGTGGCATTGATGTGCTTGCAGATTTAGCAGTAGATGAGACAAGACTCCTGTCTCCCCTTGACTCATCCATGCTCAATTATTCAAAGCTCTTAGAACATGCACTCAATGAGCCAACCCCCCTGAGTAAAGCCCCTTCAGACCCATTGCTCTCAAAAGCAACTGAAGCACCTTCTACTGCACCAAACCCTTCTGAAGCCAACATCCCTGAATTAAACCTCCCTGAAGCCACTCTAGGAGAACCCAGAGCCAACTCCCCTATAACCCAAAGTCCCCATTCAAGTGGAGATGAGGAGGAGTATACTTTTGAAAGTATGCTCAGAGGAGGAGCAAAAGCTACTGTGGACAGTTTGTATCCACAACTTGCTGAATTTCCAAGAATTCAGAAGACATTTCATGATCTAAGGATGCTTGTTGATGTAAAAGACAAGTTTATGATGGAGATATCACAAGTCATCCAAGATAAGGGTGCAAACTGGTGGCAAATAGAGGAGAACAGATTGCTACACTTTGCTGGAGTTTCAAAGATAAGATTTCTCATTGATGAGGACAGTTTTGCAAAGCTAGTAGTTGATAAAATTGAGGAGGAGAAAGAAAGGAAAGCTAAGGGAATCAAACACCCTGACAGTAGCTCAAATGATGATGATTCCCCTGATGATCCCTCAAATCCTTCAAACCCCAACCCTCCTGAAACCCCTCAAGCCAACCTCCCTGAACCTTCTCAACCCAAGTCTTCTGTAGCAGATAGACTATCAAACCCTCCTAGAACCTATCATAGGAAAGGCTCTGTATCTTCAGAGGTGTTGACCAAGGGTGGTAACACAACCAAAGACACATCTGCCAATGAAGGTTCTTCTGAACCCAAGGCACAGCCTAAAGATGTTGAGGTTCCTATGCTAGAGGCTAGTTTGATTAAGGCCTATTCAGTGTCAGAAGAGTTGGACACTGATCAGCCCTTAATCATTCAGGATGACTCAGTGGTTGTTGATATAAGCACTGTGATCTCCCCACAACTGCCATCTTTGAACCTTGTTGAAGGTGGAGATGTTGCAGGTTTAGGAGAAGGAGTTGAAAAGGAGAAGTTAGTGGAAAAATCAGAGGGAGTAGTAGATGAGAGAGATGTGGTGATCACTAGGATAGTGAGTGTACCTCCAAATGAGGGTGATATAAAGGCAGGCTATTCTTGAAGTCAAATCTGAACTTCAGGAATCCCTTGATGAAAGGAGGCCTGTTCCTTTAAGTGAGGAAATTAACAAAGAAGGGAGAAAAGAAAGAGTTGAAAATGAGAAGAAGGCTGCTGATGTATCAGAGTCTTACATAAAAGAAATTGAGGGTGATGAGTGTCTATTTCCTAACTTGTTTGATCTGTCTAATGTTGCAGGTATTTCTCTTGAACAAATTTTTGCAGATGAGTTCTTAACAGATGCACCTATCCAAGTAGATTCAGGCTCAGCTCAAGCCCTACTTGGAATGCAATCAAAAAAGCTGGATTTCTTGGCTCATCAAGTTCAATCTGCTCATGCTGAAACTTCAGGAGCATTGAATGAGCAAGGAAGGACCCTAGCATCTGTAGAAATGAGGCTCACTGGCTCTGAAGATGTTGTGCTACCAACTCTGGAAGCAAGGATTAGTGGTGTGGAAACTGGCCTCCAAACCATCTCCACTGATGTACAAAATGCCAAATCCACTATGGAAGCCATCTCAGAGGAGGTCAAGAAAGAACAAAAGTTGCTGAGAGACAATCATAATGCCAATGTCAAGGCTCTCAGGCTAACTGTCAAGAAAGCTCTTGGAAAGAAGACTGCATTACAAAAGAAAAGAGCTGAAGAGCAAAGGCTAGCTATGGTGAAAGCAGCCTCTGAAAATTTTTCCCAAGAGGTATTGGCCAACATTGCTGAAGGTGCAGTGGCCAACCTCACTGAGCTTCTCCAAGCCCAACTAGATGCATCTCTGAAAGCAACCTTGGAGGAGGTTGTTCAACAAAAGATGAAGCCTGTTCTAGCTTTTCTTAGCTTGAGCAGTGATAGGATGCAGAATATACATGATGAAAATGTATATTTGTTGGAGGAGATGAAGTCCCTGAACCAGGCCCAATCCCTAATGGCCACAACTATGAGTGAGCTAAAACCCCAGTGTTTTGATGCTGCCAAAAAGAGGGAAAGGGAAAGAGCTAGAGCAAAAGGTGCCTTGGTGATTGGGAGCCCAGTCAAAGGGAAAGACAAAGTTGCTGAAGGAAAAGGAAAAGAGCCTGCAGTGCTAAACTTGGAAGAATTGGATGAAGAAGAACAATTAGCACTTGCATTAAAGAATTCTATGGCCTCAGCACAAGAAGAAAGGATGAGGTTACAACAAAGACCAGGTGGTGAGGTGTCTGGTTTGGACAAAGGTGATGAAGGTGTCCAAACTAGAGGAAAGATCAAGAGGGCAAAAGGAAAGAAAAGGCAAGTTGAGACATTCACTGACTTTCCCAACAGCCTTGATCTTCCACCTGAATTCAGAATTGATGAGGATGAACCTACATCAAAGAAAGCCAAAACTGCTGAAGAGCCCAAAACTGCTGAAAAAGACAAATCTTCTGAAATGGTCAACATTGCTGAAGGTACCAAAGCTACTGAAGATGTGGAAGTCTTATATGAAGAAGGCTTTGGACCTGGACCCAAGAAGACAAAGATTGTAGTATTGAATGATCCATCAAAGCTGTTTCATGAAGGGTATGGCAAAGACCCTGAAACACAACAGAAGCTGGCCATGATGAAGGCCCAAGAGAAAATGGATCTGTTAGAGGAAGCACAAAGAGCAAGAGACAAGAGAAGAGCTAACTTTCAGAAACCAAGAAGAAGGAGAGCAACTTACAACAAGATGAAGCCTCAGCTTTTGGTCCCAATGGACACTAAATATCCACACTTGGATAAATGGGTGCCAATTCAGCTGAATGATACATGGGAAGAGGCTAAAAGGGAGTTTGTTTATGACTACTATGTCATTGACAGATGGAATGGTGGAGATGCCAACTCTGCCTTTGCTGAGTTCATGATAGAATACTATAGAGAGTTGTATCAACAACTACTTGCAGCTGCTGACATTGCAAAAATTGAACTCAATGCTCCCAAGCCTATCATCTACATGCCTCCAAAGCTTGATGGATGGATTGACCAAGCAAGGATTCTGAGGGAGTTCACAGAAATTCTGAAGCTGAACAAGATGACCCTTGGACCAAAAGGAACTAACCAGGAAGCCATGGAACTCAAGAGGAGAGTGTGGGCACAATATGGGATGGTGCCACCTCCTGAGGATGATCTCTAAGAATGGCTAAGTCTTCTGACTCTTTCTGGATGAAAAATTATCTTACCTGAAGATATCTTTTGCTATGTGGTCAAATCTGCTGAAGTATTGGACAAACCTGCTGATATGTTGTTTGCTCTGATATGGTTTAGATTGCTCTGATACAAGAATAGATGTGCTCTATTTTGATATCTGGAATATTTTGTATTAGCTCTGTTACTTGAAAAAGTTGTTTTGCTCTGATCATATGTTTAGATTGTATTTGTAGTAAAATGTTATCTTGAATTCATGCTCTGATAAGTTATCTTCAACTATCAACATGCCTGTAATGACTGTTTATGAATGATAGTTGAACCATCTTTGAATCAAGATACATTATTGCAAAAATCTCTCTATGCCTATCCTTGAAACCTACTTGCAACAAAAACAGTGAATACACTAACACATTGTCTTTTCAGGAATATTGACCTTAGTCATGTCTTCTGAAGATATATGTAATAGGTGTACACAAGTCACCTTTGCACAGAATGTGTAGGTTTTGGCATCATCAAAAAGGGGGAAATTGTTGGGAATAAAATGATACATGTTTTGATTAAATACCAAAACCCCCTGAGACATGCCCAAGTCAAGATGATTGTGTTCAAAATGTGATAGAACACATAGCATAAGGCTAGATGAGAAGCTGATATGTTAGGCAGCTCTTAGATGATTAGATGCACAAGTTGAGGGGGAACCTATGACTTCAAAGTGATCAAGATCAAGTCCCCTCAAGGCTCAAAGTCTGGAACAAACTCTAAGGACAAGAAAACTCCATGTGAAACCAAAGGCCTTGATCAGGAGAGTTGTCCAGATGAGTTATCACTATGCAAGAAGAAGATTGCAAAGCTCAAAAGGACAAGATTAATGAAATATTATGATCAGGAGAGTTGTCCAGAGAAGTCAACTCTATGTGAAAAGCCCTGATGCTAAAAGATCAAGTATGCTGATCAGGAGAGTTGTCCAGAAGAGTTGTCTCAGCTAGATTGAATCAGAACATATACTTTAAAGGTTGAAGGTCAACTATGCTGAAGAAGCTAGAGACAACCATACCCTAAAGAACTCCATTGAAACATGCTAAAATCAACTTGGAGTGAAAGAAAGGGAAAGAGCCAAGTCATCTGAAGAAGAGCAAGCCAACCTTGCTGATAAGCAAATCTGCTGATAGTAATAAGGAGAGTTGTCCACTTGATAAGGAATGTTGTTCTATCATTGGATCAACCTTCAGAAGCCATGTCCAAGTCCTAACAAGAAGTCAAACATTGGGAAAAGTGCTGCAGAAAGAAGACAAAGTCTTACAAGCCGTTTATTACCCAAATAAGGACATGTCACTATCAAGAATCTGTCTTCCAGTTTGAAGAACTCAAGGAAGACATTTATAGCAATTTGGGGTTGCCTCTCCAACGGGCAAATCTCCATTTTGTCTATAAATACAAGGAGTGTGAAGACCATTGAAGCACCTCAACCTTGACAAGAATATCCAACTATCCTACAAGTCAAAGTGCTTTAAAAGCTATCAAAGACTATCTTAGTCTTCAAACACTTCTTCTAAGCTGAACCCAATTGTATATCCATACACAAGCTTAGAGAGATATCCTATCCTTACACCTTGATCTTCATTGTAAAGGATATCTCATTAGTTGGAACCTTACTTCAATCCTTACCCCTTTCAAGTGAGAAAGTGAGAAGGTTGTAGTAGTAGAAGTGGTAGGAGCTGACTGTTGAGAGAAGAACAGTTCAGTTCTGAGTTGAGAAGAGGGTACTAGGACTCTAGACATCCTAGGGATCAATTCACCAAGGAGAGGTGTTATTGATCAAGTGCACCTTGGCACTATAAAACAAGCTAATTCCAAGAGTGAAGGAATTATCCTGTTAAATCAGGGAAAGTGGATGTAGGAGCTTGAGTCTCTGAACCACTATAAACTCTTGTGTTGATTTACCTTACAAAGTACTTACATTCATTCAACACTGCACACAAAACTGATATTTCAAAAGATACATATTCAAAGACTGTGCAAAACTGATTTGGACAAGTTCCCTGAAACTTAACTGGACTGTCTTGGATTGTCAAAGTGATTTCAGAAACATAAGGAGTCTAAACTTAAAGGGCCAACCACTATTCCGCACATATAACTCCCCTAGATAGTTATTCAACTGAGTACTCAATAGTGCTTAGTAGTTTGACTATCTTAGAAGAGTTAATCATCTTCAGCAGAGTTGTCCAAGACAACCTTGCTGAGCTCTGGTTTGATCAAAGTAGAGAAAAAATTGCATACAAGTGTATTCCCCCCCCCATACACTTGTTATATACTCCTTTCAGGACCAACAATGGTCCTATAAAACCTCCTACATTGAATGGTAGAAGGTACACTTTAGTTGTGGTAGATGATTATTCAAAGTTCACTTGGGTAATCTTCTTACACAAAAAGAGTGGTACACAAACCCAACTACCAGATCTGTTGAAGAGGTTGCAAGTAGAAAAAAAGGTCAGCCCATTGTCAAGATAAGAAGTGATAAGGGGGCTGAATTTATAAACTCCTACATTAAAGAATATTATTCTAAAACTGGAATTCAACATTTGACAAGTGCAGCTAGAACACCCCAACAAAATGGTGTAGCTGAGAGAAGAAACAGAACGCTAAAGGAAGCATGCAGAACAATGGTGGCTGAGTACAATACACCACAGAAGTTCTGGGCTGAGGCAATTAATACTGCTTGCCACACTCAGAACAGAAGTGCTCTTAACAAGGTACATGGTAAAACACCATATGAGGTATGAAAAGGTAGAAAGCCTAGAGTTTCTTATTTTCATATCTTTGGCTATAAGTGTTTTATCCATAACAATGGAAAGAGCAAATTAAATGCTTTTGCTGCTAGAGCAGATGAGGGGATATTTTTAGGATACTCCTCTACTAGAAAGGCATTTAAAGTATTTAATTACTCTACTCTATGTGTGGAAGAAACACCCCATGTTGTCTTTGATGAAGTTGTACAGGACTCTACTGATCATCAGCTCAGTAAGAAAGTTGATGATCTGAAAATTCAAACTGACAAAGAAGATGATGAAGAGACTGAAGTCTATGAATATGTACAATCTTACAATCCATTCCTAAACATCCTAAAGAAAGATGAAGATGTAGAAAAGGTAAAAGACAAAGGTAAGTCTTCTAGACTAATTGACATGCCTGAATTGGTTGACTGTTCTCCTGTGAATAAATCTGCTGATATTGATATTAATGATACTGATATGCATGATTTAGATGATGAAAGTATTCCTGTTAAAACTAGAAAAACATGGAAATCTGCTCATTCTACTGATCTGATTATTGGTGAATCCAGTAAAGGTGTAAAGACCAGAAGACAACTGTTTGATTCCAAGCCAGAACCTAGTAACTCTTTATTTTGTTGGTGCTGTTTTCTTTCTTCTATTGAGCCCAAGACTGTAAAAGAGGCTTTGGCTGATAGTAATTGGATTATTGCTATGCAAGATGAATTAAATCAATTTACTAGAAATGATGTATGGGAACTTGTAGAGAGACCTGCTGATCACAATGCGGTAGGTACTAAATGGATTTTCAAAAATAAGAAAGATGGGAATGATCTTGTAGTGAGGAATAAGGCTAGATTAGTTGCATAGGGCTACTCTCAAGCTGAAGGTATTGATTATGATGAAACATTTGCCCCTGTAGCTAGACTAGAAGCTATAAGATTATTTCTTGCTTATGCTGCTTATATGAAATTCACTGTGTATCAAATGGATGTTAAAAGTGCATTTTTAAATGGTATACTTGCTAAAGAAGTTTATGTAGAACAACCTCCTGGATTTGAGGTGAATGGTAACCAAGTATACAGGTTGAAGAAAGCACTCTATGGTCTGAAGCAAGCCCCAAGAGCCTAGTATGACACACTTTCATTATTCTTAATTGAAAATAGTTTTACTAAAGGCATAGTAGATCGTACTTTGTTCAGAAGACAAGAAGGGAAATACATTTTACTTGTTCAAATTTATGTGGATGATATCATTTTTTGGTTCACCCAACAAAAGTATGAGTGAAAGCTTCTCAAAGCTCATGCAAAATAAGTTTGAAATGTCAATGATGGGTGAAATGACTTACTTTCTTGGCCTTCAAGTAAAACAATCATCTGAAGGTATCTTTATCAATCAAGCAAAATATACAAGAAATCTGTTAGATAAATTTGGTATCAAGACTTGTAAAACAGTTGGAGTACCTATGCTACCTACATACAAAATGGATCCAGATGATCGAGGTAAGTGTGCTGATCAATCCCATTATCGAGCTCTAATTGGTTCTTTACTCTATTTAACTGCTAGTAGACCAGATATTGCATTTACAGTAGGTGTATGTGCTAGATTTCAGGCCAATCCCAAAGAAAGTCATGTGGAAACTGCTAAAAGGATATTGAAATATCTAAAGGGTACCATTAATCGAGGTTTGTGGTATTCTGCAGATGATGATTTATCCCTAAGTGGTTATTCAGATTCTGACTTTGGTGGTTGCAGGACAAATAGAAAATCAACTTCTGGTTCATGCCAATTCTTAGGTTCTAAGCTCATATCATGGTTTTCAAAGAAACAAACAAGTGTGGCAACTTCTACTACTGAAGCAGAATATATGGCCGCAGGAAGTTGTTGTAGTCAACTTCTTTGGCTAATGCAACAACTTAGAGACTACAATATTGTGGAATCTAATGTACCTATATTCTGTGACAGCAATAATGCAATTGCCATCACTCAAAATCCCGTTTTACACACTAGATGCAAACATGTAGATGTTAGACATCATTTCATTAGGGATCATGTTGAAAAGAAAAACATTAGGATGGAAAAGATCCATACTGATATTCAGAGAGATGACATTTTCACAAAACCTTTGGCTGAAACTAGATTTAGAGAGCTGTGCATAAGTTTAGGATTGATAGACATGGATCCTGCATGTATATAGAAACCTGTACTAACATTTCAGGTACTGAGCTGATACCAAGAACAATACACCAAGAAGGATAATCCAGAAGAATAGACCACGTTAAGACCACTACATTTCATCACAATCAGGTAAAAAAGTTACTAAGGTGCCAAATCCCGATGAGGAAGCTGGTAAAGCTGAGGGAATTGAGAATATACATTTAAGGGGGAATCCATGATTTCTTAAATATCCTTTATGTTGACTCAGAGCACAAGACACCTTAGAACAAACCTTGCAAAGACCCTATTTTAATTATTCTTTACTGATCTGAACTATATTTTCACCTATATTACATAAACTGACACTTCTACCAAGGTGAAACAGGCATAGAAGAGGAGTTCTCCATTGAAGGGGGAACTGATCTGATTACAGTATTGACCCGTCTACAAATCTGATCTGACTACAGAGTTAATCTATCTACAAAACTGATCTGATTACAACATTAATCTGTCTACAAAACTGATCTGATCATAGAGTTAATATGTCTACAGAGAAATGATTCCAGTCACCGTACTGATCTGAGAGTACTGTGCTGATACCAAAAAGGTGCTCAAAATATTGAGAAAGTATAAATCAGAAAAATTGGGAACTGATCTGAGGATTACTGTGCTGACCCGACTAATGATCTGATCCTCAAAAAGTATACTTAGCTGATCACAGTACTCAGCTGAATCCAGATAAGTAAATTTCATTATTATAAAAACAAGAAAATGAAGAGAAGTGTGCTTGGAAACAACTGTGCTGATAGACATCAAAACAATATTCTGCCTTAGAAAATTCTAAGTCAAGATCTGTTCAAAACTAGATTATTAATAGAGAAGATTAATACACTCCTCTATTTTTGACCTAATTTTAATGGTGTATTTATCAATAACTAGTTGGCTCCAAAATTGGAAAGGGTTTTATTGAATCTGGAACGTTTTTTTAAAATTACACATCTCAAGACTCAATCCAAGCCACACATCGTGAAAAATCAATTCAATCTGAGCCCTAGATTCACATTGAATTTGATAAACACGATCTCAATCACTTCATCTTCTTCACTTTACATTTATGGAAATTACGAACTTGAAATCTTTCTCAAAACACTACTACTCTATCTTCTACTCTACACTTCTATCAAATGGCGATTATCGATATCATAAACGAATCTAATAAAGTTGTGGGTACCTTCAATCCATTGAAATGGATTAAGGAAAAGGGCATTTTCGTGGAAAACGTTGTTTACTTCGTAGGAAGGCAGAACGCAGAGAATCAAGCTATTCTCACAATGTGCGAAGTGTGCGGGCTGCATAAGTTTTTAGAATCATTCCCCAAGATGGTTTTTGAACCTGAGGTAATGGAATTCTACTTACAGCTCCATGGCGACAACAACGGTGTTCGATCAATGCTTTCAGGGAATAGAGTATCATTGACAAAAGATACTCTTGGTATATCTTTTGATCTACCTGACGGTCCTGTTCGTATTCTGAAATATATGGAAGGGCAAGAGAAAATGTGCGTGGGTAGATGGACTGGAGAAGAACCTAAGTCTCTGCAAAATCTCAAAAAGGTTATTCTTCCCGCTCCCCTTCGGTTGTTAATGGACATTGCTAGAAAATGTTTATTAGGGCAACATTACAGCCAAGATGCTCTTACGAATTTGAAAATTCATGTCATGGCGGCAATCATTGATCGTGTGGATGGAGATTGGCAAGGATTTTTCCTTGAAAGGTTGTTAAGTGAGAAGGACAAAGTATTATTTGACGAGGAATCCAAAGAATTCTCAATCAAGGCGATGCTTGGTTATGGAAACAAGTTGAGCATCCTATTGCCAACTTTAGCAGAAAGAAAGGTTGATTGGAGTCCACATAAGAAGTTCCATCAAGGAAAGTTTTTGTTCAAAAAGGAATCTATGGTGTTTGAACAACAACAACCGCAAGTTTCTAGTGGTTCTATGTTTAGATCGGATGATGAGGAACCTGAAATAAGATCCAAGGCTAGGCATGATCCAAACAGAGTTCTAGTCAAGAAGGATAGGACTGCAAAGTTAACCCCAGAGCAGTCAGAGCAGTCTTTTCCCGTGGAGAAGGAGGCTATCTCGGAGCAAGAGGTAAGTACTTCTCCCATTAAACATTCAACTAATGAACCATTGTGCTATAACTGTGAAAAGCCAGGTCATTACATCCATGAATGTCCTGATCTAAGTGCTGAAGACAGAGAAGAAAGGCAAGCAAGAAGAGAGCACAAATTTGCCAAAGGTAAGAAGGCTATGGTGGCTTACAACGATTCTGATACGGATTCAGATGAGTTTCCATCGTCTTCATTTGAATACCCCTCTAGCAATGAGAAAGAAGCCTTCATTGCAGATGATGGACTAGTCATGATGGTAAAAATCGAACAAGAGGTATCATTTGTCAATTCTTTCCAAACATGTGATAATTCTGATTCTGACTCTCATGATACTACTGATAGTACTTTAGGGAGTAGTCTTCATCATTCCAATGGAGTGATTGAAGAAGATCTCCTACAAGCTAATAAAGCATTCATGGAAATCAGTGATGAGAATATTTCTTTAAAATAAGAAATCATTAGTCTACGAGAGGCTCAATTAAAAGTGGATCCTAATATAGCTATCATAAATGCAAGACTATCAAAAGAGTTGTCTTAACTCAAAGAAAAGTATGCATCTACTGACAAACTATATCAAGATATGCTTCATACACAAGCCAAAGAGACCAATGAGTTCAATGATTTAAAGATTAAATGTGAAAAACTTGAAGAGCGCAATAGATTCTTAGAAGCTGAAGTACTGAGCTTAGATCTGAAGCTATCTGATATGATTAACTCCTCTAAGATTAATCAAACATTATCAGACAGATATAGAGCTCCAAATGATAAAAGAGGAATATGTGCTACTGTGCCTAGTTCTCCTACTTCAGGCACTAAGAACACTAATGGAGCTAGTTCAAGTTCTTTGCAATTAGATAAAGGAAAAGAACCTATGACTTATGATAATGATCCAAAACCTAAAGTACAGTCTAAATACATTCATCCTACTACCAAGAATGGTAAAAAGAAGAATGTATCAAGACCAGTACAGTCAAGACCCCTACATTGGTCAATTGGTTCATTCATTTGGAAATTCATTTCCATTGATTCATGGTCAAGAATTGAAAACTTGAGTTAAAAACTACATATGCATACTTAGCATTTTAGAACTGTAGTTGCTACATTAGAGTCGAGTCGAAAGTTCCGGATATCCATTTTGCGATTCGCCGATAGCTTCCGATTTGTAGTGCAACAGTCGTGAAGTTTGAAGTCGTTGTATCTTGGAGACAGTTGCTAGTGATCCGTATTGCACCTGTGTACGGGGCAATAACGTTTTACGGAGATAGAGTCAAACTCTAGCGTCGACTTTCGTGTTTAAGTCTGTGTCAGCATTTAATCTTCGTCTACACATACACCGTATTTCTAACAATTTCAACATTTTTCTTCATCTTCCCTCCTTCTCACCATCGTGCTGCCGCCCCCTCCATTCACCATCGTCACGTCGTCACCCTCTCCCACCCTTGCGTCGAGTCGTCGCTGCCCTCTCCCACCCTTGCGTCGAGTCGTCGCTGCCCTCTCCCACCCTTGCGTCGAGTCGTCGCTGCCCTCTCCCACCCTTGCGTCGAGTCGTCGTAACTGTCGCGATGCAACCCACTCCCTCTCTACGTCACGTCGCTGCCTCATCACTCTTGCCTTACCCCCTCCAATTGGGAAAAGTCTGAAAACCATGGTAACATAAAATATTTCCTCCGTCCGCCTATAAGTTTTCTGTTACTTTTTGGCACATGGATTAAGAAATGTGATTAAATAATAGAGTCATTACAAGTGATGTGATTGAAAGAAAGAAAGAGAAAGATAGAGAGAAAAAGTAAATTTAAAGTAAAGTGAAAGAATAAAAAATTAAAAGATATTTGTCAAAAAGGGTATAAGAAGCTTATAAGTGGACAGATCAAAATGGCAAAATGAAAAGCTTATAAACTGACGGGGAGTAGTTTTTTCAAAGAGAAGGTATGAAGCAATTAAATGTTTCTTTATGTTGGTTTTGATTTAGTTTTAGACTTGTTTCGATTTTGCCTGGAATTTGAGGATGATTTTGAATTTGATTTCGATTTTTTTATTAGTTTGGATCTGTTTTCGTTTTTTCTTCAGATTTTGAATTTGGCTTGTTTGAAAAAAAAATTTGAATTATTTTATTATTTCTTGAAAATTTGATATTTTTTTGGATTTTTTTACAAAAATTGCTACTTTTTCGGATTTTTTTTTCGAAATATGGGTAATTCGACGGTGACTCATCTACAGATTGTTAATGTATAAATTAGAGTTGATTGTGTTATATTTTGTGTAATTAATAAAAGAATAATATAGTTTTTTTATGTGTATTTTATTTTTAAAAAAAATGTAGGTGAACTAGGGCATTTAACCGGGGCCATTTAAAATTTCTATAATCCATTAATGTAAAAATTGGGCCTAGGCAGCTCGATTTTTCCTAATTTAGGAAGGCATGGGTTATATGCCCCTCCAGGATTGTTAAATGCACTCCCGATACACCTAACCATCAAAATAGAAAGATGCACTCCCCCAAATTACCTTTTATACCCTTTTCTCTTCAAATATTCAGTAATAAATGCACCCCAACACTTAAACTCTAATTTTTTCATCTTCTTCTCCACTTCTTCCTCCTCCTACCACACTCGTCGGCCGCAGCCCTAGCGCCGCCCCGCAACACTAGCGCCGGCCAACATAGAGGTGTGTGTTATTTGCCAACACGACCAACACTCCATTTTGCAACATCGCGGTGGTGGCGACGCCTCTTCTCCCTCGCTCAGTGCCGGCCATCGCGCTGCCTGAACCCCACCCAAATTGCCCCTCCTCCCTCGCCCAACATCCTGGCCGCCGCCCGTCGGCCGTCCCCTCCTCCATCCTCTAAAAAAAAAAAATCATATTTGTAGCTTAGCAAGCATGCGGCGCCGCCGCCCCTCACACGCCTAGCGCTGCCGCATCCTTCCCCACCCCACCCCACCCCACCGCCCTGCCTGAACCAAGCTGTCGCTGTCCCCACTTCTCCCCGTATGGAACGCGCACGTTTGATTGTTTTTTTAAAAAATAATTTTCGACAATAATGTGTCGACCGTAAATACTCTCGTTGAAAAATTGTTGTCGACGAGAGTGTTTAAGGTCACTACATTATTGTCGAAAATTTTCAATTTTTTTTAAAAAAACATCATGCGGCGAAATCTTGTCGGTAGGAGTGATTTTGGTAGACTCTGATTTGTCAAAAATAAGAGATTTTTTTTTTAAATTCTAAGTTTTGTTTTTTAATTTCTAAATTTAATTGGGGCGATGGTGGCTGTCGGATGTGGGGGGAGGGGCGACGGCTGCCGGAAGTGGGGGGAGAGCGACGACTGGTGACTCTCTCATTAGGGTTAGGGTTTCTTTTTTTGATTGTAATTAGGGTTAGGGTTAGAATTAGGGTTCAGTTTGAATTTTAGGGTAGTGCATATATCCTTTGTATTTTATTAAAAGGGCAAAACAAGTATTTTACAAGAATATTTAATTAATATATAAAAGTGAAGGGGGAGTGTATCTAACATTCATGGAGGGGAATATAACCCACGCCATTTAGGAATTAAGGAGGTAAAATATATTTTTTTCACACCAAATTCACTTGCTCGCCGCTGTTGAGGAAGGAGAAGGGCTCACTGCTGCCATCACCACATGCTCGCAGACATAGATTCCAGCCTCTAGACCAGTTTTCATATTTTCATATTTTTCAATTGATTTTTTTTTAGGAGGGTTTACAAGATCATCAAATAGAATTACAAATCACGAACTAAGATCTTGATCTTCAAACCAGCGGATCACCAAAGTATCGCCGTCCATTTCAATCGTGAGAAGAGGAAAGACGAGTTTCCCTTTGCCTTAATAGATGTCCAGGTCTCCAATCATTAAACGAGATAACCCCACACTAAGGTGTTTCATGTCAAGAATAGAAAAAAAAAAAAAAAAGGCAAAGTTCCACCAAGTACCCGATCCCAAGAACTAGAGCCCAAGGACTCTCGAGTCTATCTTTCACATTGTTAAATTATAATCATTGTTTGGTTCGTGTTTGTATACTTTTGTGCATTGTTTG
The DNA here is from genome assembly GCA_963675135.1 of Galeopsis tetrahit. Taxonomy (NCBI): domain Eukaryota; kingdom Viridiplantae; phylum Streptophyta; class Magnoliopsida; order Lamiales; family Lamiaceae; genus Galeopsis; species Galeopsis tetrahit. Next base: position 63,161,687 of record OY776120.1, on the reverse strand, counting down.
GATTTGTATGCTCATTGATTGGGTTTGTATGCTCGTTTAGGTTTGGGTAATGGGACGGGTTTGTATGCTCGTTTAGGTTTGGGTAATGGGACGGGTTTATATGCTCGTTTAGGTTTGGGTAATGGGACGGGTTTGTATGCTCGTTTAGGTTTGGGTAATGGGACGGGTTCAAACTCAAACCCACATTGAATCCGTTCTGCATGGGTCAGGTATGGACTCAGTTAAGCGGGTATGGGACGGATCGTAATTTCTGCCAAATCCCTCCCACCAAACCAAACTCGCTATATATAAATATAGTAATATTTAATATATATATATATATATATATATGTGTGTGTGTGTTTCTATTTATATAAACTTATATGCATATTAATGCATACAGTATATGTTTGTAAAAATATTTTATATGTAGTTTTTTTAGTATAAAATGAATATGAAATTTTGTATTAAAATAAAGATATTGTATATATTGAAATTAAATTTTAAAAAATTATGCGGGGTGGGGCTGGTAAAACCCGACGAGTCTTCAAGCAGGCGGTGGAGGGGAATATGGCATGTCCGAATATGAGAATTTTCTAGCGGGGCAGGTCTTGAGACAGAGCATACCCGTCCCAAACCCACCCCGTTGTCATCCCTACTTTTGAGTTTGAATTTGTATACTCATTTTCATTTTGTATGCTCAGTTAAAAAAAAAATCATTAATGGTTCTATTCGACAACAATTTATGTCCTCTGCACTCTTGTTATAATTTCAAAACAAACATACTTTAATCGTTTGTTAAAATCTAATAATCCTTTAAACTTTGTTCAAATTATAAAGGACATTATAGTTTGTGTTATGAATAATATTTATATTGTATGAATGTTCATTTATTTTCTTCAAATATTTACTATGTGTCCTTTGAAAACACATAGTTGGTTCATATACCTACATTAATAGTGCACTTCTCATTTCCTATACTTAAACTTGTATTGAGACCTATAAATATAGGTGTTAATGTTGCAATAGACACTTGAGGAGCAATCAAATATTTATATATTATCTTTACATATTGTTCACTTTGTCAACATATGAAGTTGTATGCTTAAATTATTTTACAACACGTTATCAACACAAGGCTCGTAATTGATAAACATTCATACCAACAAAATTCTAATAATGAATGATTTCAGGGACTATACAAAGTTATGTATTGAAATATTTAGAATATATTTTCTTGCAATATTTATTTGTCACCTCTTATTCCATTACTATTTTGATGATTATATTATTTTTACAATTAACCAGTCACTGGTTTATTTGATCTTTGGCAAAACTTGAATTTGTGGCTCTTGATATTACTGAAAAAAAACTATTTGTCATGTATTCTTGATGTTGAAATTAATTTGAATGACATGGGTCTTGGAGATTGCATAAAAGTGACAAATCAAACATTTAATCCAGGTAAGGCTAAAACCTTGATTTTCCTTCGCCACCATCTTAATGAGGATTAAGAAGAAAGTTGTTATTCGAGTTGAGTATTTAAAGTTCGAGCTCAACTCTGCTCAATAATATTGACGAGCTAAAAAATAAGCTCGACTCGACTCGTTAACGAGCCTAACGAATCTAATGAAATTAAAAGAAAAAAATTAGATATTGAGCCTAACGAGTCAAGCTCGAGCCAGCTCGTTAGTAAATTGAGTATCTAACGAGCTCGACTCATTTAACGAATGAGTCGAGCCGAGCTCACGAGCAGCTTAGTTCGTTTAACAGCACTAATGAAAAAATTAAGTAACAGTGAAAGATCCACTTCAATTGTGTACCAATTTTAAAGAAAGATATGACCATAAAAAAATGGTGATCTTGCCAAAGGCTTGTTATGATTGACTACATTTAAGATTGCAAGATTATCACTTCCCAGTTAAAATTATGTGGAGAAAAAATTATTGATGATGATATGCTTGAAAAAAACATTCTCCACCTATCAAACTTCTTATATGCTTTTGCAACAACAGTATCGTGAGAAGGCTTTTACTAAATATTCTGAACTAATCTCATGTTTATTAGTGGCTGAGTAAAAAAATGAGCTTTTGATGAAAAATCATGAATCTCGTTCAACTGGTCGTGCTCCACTTCCTGAAATGAATGTTGTATCGTTTAATAATAGTCAAAACTCCTACAACGGTCATGGACGAGGTCGTGTATTGGCCGAGACAGATTTCAAAATGATTATAGAGTTTTTTTACTACCAGATACAAGTTTCGAAGAGCTTTTACTAAGAGATACAAACTTTAAATCTTATTAATACTAGGTACAAATTGTGTGTTGAAATTTCAAAATTACATTTCCCCTTCTATACACTTACCCACTAAAACTCCTCAATCTCTCTCATTCAAATCATCCATAATCTATCTATTCTCTCACTCTCAGAACCTGTCTCTCTCCTTACGGCGAATCGGCGATGGCGTTCGGCGATTCGATGGAGACATATTTCTTTGTTCGCAAGGATTTCAAGATCACTATTTATTTGGTTCAAATCTCGTCACATTTCTGCATTTTCTGACTTGTGAAAGACGTTCATCGCACGGATTCACCGCACCATATCCGCGAGCACCGCCGTGTGCCACCGCCTCGGTGAGAAGAACCCTAGCCTCGCGTTTGTTTCGAGGTGCCAAAAAGATCTATCATTGGAGTCAATACTAAAAAATATTGAAATTCAGAGGAGATTGTGCAGTGAGTCTTGTCGCGTGCAATATGTGTATTTGTGGAGTCATTTAGTAGTAGTAGGGTGGTGTTTTTTAGATCTGTGGGTAACGCGAGAAGGAATTCAACTCACAACCTGTGACATATGTGGAGAGAGAATTGGAAACTAACTAAGATTTGATAGAAAATGGTATTTGAATTTATTCAATCTTTTCCCCATGTGTTTATGTGTGTTTTGGGGTTTATGAATTTTGGTGATGAACTCATCATAGTGATTCATCCTATACTTGTACCATGTTTATTATAATACTCTCCTTAATAAAAATCATTGTTTAGAGTACTGTTATCTTTTTAAAATTAATCAAATTATATTGTTCACAATATGAGGGATCTAGGTAAGTGTGAGTACTGAAAATGTACAATGTTTGTGATTAGTTGTAAATGTTTACTATCTGTTTGTTATAATGTGCATTATTTGTTTGTTATAAATATGCATTGTTTGTTGTAAATGTGTACTATTTGTTTGTTATAAATGACATTGTTTGTTATAAATGTGAATTGTTCACTTGGTGTGTGTATTTTTTTGATTTTTTTTTGTAAATGTATAATGTTTATTGTAAAAGTGCATTTTTCACTAGGTGCATGCATTTTTATTAACTCGTGTGAACACTTTCGCTTCAATGTATTTTAAACTTGTCCCTCACATTGTCTTAAATCTAATGCAACTAGAAAAATATATTTTTTTCATTATTTAGCAGGAAGTCTTCATCCTTCAGCAATAATAAAAAAAAAAAATTCCCTCAAATTGTCGGACGGAAGTCTTCAGCAAACAATGAAGGACTTTTAATTTTTTAAGAGAGCGAAGTTTTTATTTGAAGGAATTAAGGAGAGAGAAGTTAATTCTGAAGTTGATTAAACAATTCAAACACAAGTCTTTTTTTGCTGATTGAGACTTTATCACGTGGAGCCGTGGAGAGGACAGTTAAAAAGAAGGGTAGTACAATAAACTTACTACCCTTTTTGTAGTTTACATTAATAGAAAATTGGGTGTGTATCTGAGAGTAATAAATGCTTCTAAAATGTATCCTAGAGTAATTGCTTTAACATCAAAAGAAGAGAACAACTCACTTGATACAAAGCTCAAATAGGATCATTGTCATCGATGTGGGGCGAATGGACATTGGGCTAAGGCATGTCGCATGCTTAAGCATCTTATTAACTTATATCAAGAATTGATCAAGGGAAGGAAAAAGAGGAAATAATTGAAACAAATTTTGTGAATAGTGAGTTCGATAATGAGAAGTTTGACATAACAAAATTTGATATTGATGATTACCTTACCCACCCTGAAGGTGGTAATTAGAGTGATATAATACTCGGTCGAAATTTCCTTTGATTTTCCATTATGTAATGTTTGTTTTCGCTTGCTATTAGGGTTAATTGCAAAAAAAAAAAATCATGACCTTTAGTAGATTTATCAATTACAACATATACTTTTTTTTTTTTTTTTTGCAATTACCAACTTTTTTAGTTTTACAATTTAATGCACCGGTAAATTTTTCGATCAACTTTAAAATGATGTGGCGTCGAAAAGATCAAAATCGCCACATTGACACCAAGTAAGACGGCCAACTAATTAATTATTATTTTTAATGAAAAAAATAATAATTTTAAAACTATAAAAAAATACAAAATTAAACAAGCACTTACGAATAATTATCCTAAACACACACGCACAAGAAGACATCAATTCTATTCACTCATAATTCACATGTATCCGACAAACACAGTGGTTCCTATAATCTTATTTAAGCAATAGAGGAAATAAGTGTGGTTAGTCAATAGAATTCGCATGCACCCCTGCAATTACACACATTTTTTTTTCTTCTTATTAAGGGTATTTTGGGTTCATGGTGTCATTTAATGACTCTTCTAGGATTTATCAATAACTGTGGTTTGTGCTATTGGTGTGCGATTAGGAAAAAATAAGTCAATAGAGAAAATAAAATTGGGTGATTGTTATGAATAATATTTATATTATATGAATGTCCATTTATTTCCTTCATAATATCCACCATGTGCCCTTTGATATTCATAGGTTGTTCATGTATTTACATTAATAGTGCACTTTTCATTTCATCGTCTCAAGCTTGTATTGAGATCTATAAATAGGGGTGCAAATGTTGTAGTAAACACTTGAAGGTGGAAAAAAGTATTTATATGTTATCTCTATATCTTGTTTACTTATTTCACATATGTAGTTATACTTTTAAGTTGTTTCACAACACGTTATCAGCACGAAGCTCGTAAAATATTTCTACCGACGAAATTCAGATAGTGATACATTCCAGGTATTGTACGGAGGTATGTATTAAAATGTTTAGAATATATTATCTTACAATATTTATTTGTCATCTCTTATTTCATTACTATTTTGATGATTATGTTATTTTGCAATTAATCAATCTCTTGTTTATTTGATAGTTTCCAACATGTCAAACTTGACAAAATTTAAATTTGTGGCTCTGGACATTATTGGAAAATTTTTGTAATGAATTCTTGATGTTGAAATTCATTTGGATGCCATGGGTCTTGGGATTCCATAACAGTGGCAAATCAAGCATGTATATAATAAAAAATAAGGCTAAAGGCCCAAAACCATGATTTCCTTTGTCACCATCTTGATGAAGGATTGAAAGATGAATACCTCACGGTGAAAGATCCACTTTAATTGTGGACAAATCTTAAAAAAAAGATATGATTATAAATTCGTGAGTCAGTACAACTCAACTATGTTCAGAATCACTTCTCAATTAAATTTATGTGGCATGTATATAATAAAAAAATAAGGCAAAAGGCCCAAAACCATGATTTCCTTTGCCACCATCTTGATGAAGGATTGAAAGATGAATACCTCACGGTGAAAGATCCACTTTAATTGTGGACAAATCTTAAAAAAAAATATGATTATAAATTCGTGAGTCAGTACAACTCAACTATGTTCAGAATCACTTCTCAATTAAATTTATGTGGCATGTATATAATAAAAAATAAGGCAAAAGGCCCAAAACCATGATTTCCTTTGCCACCATCTTGATGAAGGATTGAAAGATGAATACCTCGCGGTGAAAGATCCACTTTAATTTGCGAGTTCCTCCCCTCGTGGCTCGGCAAAATATAAGGACGTCGTCGGCATAAAAAAGGGCTACGGGACAGCTTAGTCCCCTCCTTATGAAAGTTGTTTGTATACTCCCTTCAACGATCGCGGCATCTAGCATGAGGGAGAGGACTTCACCTGCCATGCAAAACAGAAGCGGGGACAAGGGGTCCCCCTGCCGCACACCCTGAGAACATTGAAAGTACACGTGTGGTTGACCATTGACGAGGATGGAGAGGCGAGCCGAGGTTAATATGCATCTTATTAAGTTGCCGAAATTCTCTCCAAAGCCTAACCGACGCATCACCTCTAGCAAGAAATCCCAACTAAGTGTGTCGAGAGCCTTGCGAATGTCAATTTTCAAAGCCATGTTACCCTGAATTCGCGTTCGATCCAAACAGTTGATCCCTTCCGAGGCTAAAGCGATGGCGTGATGTATGCTACGACCATGGATGAACCCAAATTGAAATTCTGATAGAATCGCTGAGAGGACAGGCCCCAATCTGTTTGCAAGGATTTTCGAAAGCGCTTTAAATAGAAAGTTACCAAAGACAATTGGACGAAAGTCTTCAATTTTGTCCGCGCCTGTTGTCTTCGGGATTAATGTTACCCAATTGAAGTTCAATCCGTGCGGCAAAAAACTATACCGGAAGAAATATTGTGCTGCTCTAATTATGTCTTCTTCGATGCACTCCCAGGCTGATTGGAAGAATGTGCCATCAAATCCATCCGGACCTGGTGCGCTGTCCGCAGATAATTCGAAGAAGGCAGCCCGTATTTCCGCTATCGAAGGGGCTGTTGTTAAAGAAATGTTTTGGCTCTGGGACACCCTCTCTGCGATCAGTCCATTCATCAGATTGAATGCTTCTAGAGCTGCTGCCCGAGGAGGAGCAGTGAATAAGTTTTTGTAGAAATCAGAAATGTGTGTTGCAATTGTTTCTTGATCGGAACATCGTGCCCCCTTAATATTCAGTGAATCCATCGGACGGTGTGTTTTTCTCATCTGATTCATCTTATGGAAAAATTTCGTGTTCGGATCCCCATTGTTCAACCATGTTACACGATTTTTCTGAGCAAATAGAGTGTGTTGCTGCTGCAACAATAGGTTAAGCGCCAGGCGAGCATCTATCTCCAGCTGAGTAGTTTCCGCTGTGTACCCTACCCTTCCAATTTTGCATTGTATTTTCAGTAAACGATCTTTTGCTTCAGCCACCCTTGTGTGCACGTTGTGAAAAACGTCTTTGTTCCACTTTCGCAAAGCCACTTTGAGACGCTTTAGCTTTAACTTGACTAAGAGAATTGGGTCCGAAGCTGGAAGAAAGACCTGCCATGAACGTTGGGTCTCCTCGAGACAGCATGGATCACATAACCACATTTTTTGAAAGCGGAATGGCGAGTGACGCTGACAATTGCGCCTTTTACAGTTCATCAGGATAGGGTGATGGTCCGAGGAGGCATGCGGCAATGCTGAGGCCGAAATCATGGACCATAATTCCAAGAATCCACTGGTGGACATGATTCTATCCAATCGCGAGGCAACCATACTCCCATTCTTTCACCGTACCACCCAAGTGTGTTTTGGGCCCGCAATTTCCAAGTCAGCGAGCATTGCATCCGCCACAAATTCTCGAAATTCCCTGCACGCAGCTGGGCTTGGTGGTGCTAAGCCCACGTGCTCATGAGCACCCATCACTGCATTGAAATCTCCCATCAAGCATAGAGTACTTAATCTTAAGTCCAGGATGTCCCTCCACAAAACCCGGCGAAGAACCTGGTCCGAGGCAGCATGAACCAGCCCCATATGGAAGGTATTATTGTGAACTGTAGTGCGAATGATAATTAGTTGCTCCGAAGTGAACTCTACTGAAGTGACGGAGCGAAGAAAATCTTTGCAAAATATCCAAATGTTGGGACGCATTTGGAGGCGCTGGTTCTCAACCAAAAAATTTAGATCAATAGACTTCCAGAAACATCCGGGAATACTCTCAAAACAGACCTTCGGTTTCACTATTACCAAGAAATCTGGGCGATGAGTTATACAGTGGCTGTGGAGGAGATTCTGGGATGCCAAATTCCCAATCCCCTGTATATTCCAGAACAACACAATCATTGATCACCACTTTCGTAACCGTGCTTCGGCGGTTCATACTCTGATTCTGATCCTTCAATATCTGATATTTCCAGGTTCCCCCATCGGCCGCGTGCTGCATTGGCCATACATTTGTACCTCGGGGAGCTAGAATTTTCCACTGAATGAAGGGGGGATCCAAACTGTAGGCCCCTTTCCTTAGCGGCTTCTTTGAAGGCCCTCTCTAGGGGATCGGTTGTTGAGGGAGAGGCGTGGATAACTGATTTAAGTCGGCGTTTGGGGCCTCCGTTAATTTCATTATTATCGTGTTATGTAGTTGTCGATGTGTCCATGCTAACCGCTTCATTTATTGGGTGCCCATGAGTTGGGTGTTCGTCCCCATTGTTCAGGTCGGGGTCTAGTGCCGCAAAGCTATTGTGAGTTTCCAATGAACCCTCCCGATCCTGCGAATCCTTTTGGGCCATTGGTGGATCCCTCGGGGGGTGGCGCCGTCGAGGACGTTCGTTTCTCCCTGTTGTCTTTGGAGGCTGTCGAGTGGGAGCGGGAGGCAGATCTTGCAATATCTTAATATGCAATATCTTAATATGCAATATCTTAATATTTCTCTTCTTTAGAATATAAATGGCTATTGCATTTTCATAAAATAAAAATAATTAGACTGTAAATATCTTACTTTTATATTTTATTTTTGTTTTATAAAAGAAATGAAAAATGGTATAACAACATCAACATTTAAGGAAGAAGATGGAGATCTATGTCTCGTGGATAGTGTTACTACACACACTATATTCAACAACACGAAATTATTCTCACATTTAAAAATGGAGAGAAGCTAATGTAAATACAATATCTGGTTATACAAAAAATAATTGAAGGCTTTGGAAGAGCCAATATTCTATTATTTGGAGTGACAAAATTCATTATCAATGATGCATTGATGCCTTATCCTCTGGAAAGCCTCAAAGAAATTTATTGAGTTTTAAAGATATTCGTTTGAATGAATATCATCTTGAGACTACGAATGAAGGCAATATTGAGTATCTTAATATTACTACAATTGTTGCGGAAAAGAAATGTATGTTGGAGAAGTTACCTGCTTTGTCCTCGGATTTGTATTACACGAGGATAAGAACAATTAAAATTTATGTTGTAGTAAACCAAAAGGTTACTACCGAATTTAATGTTTGGCATAACTGATTGGGCCATCCCGGTTCCATAATGATGCGAAAAATTGTAGAAAATTCATGCGGGCATCCATTGAAAAATGCTACAACCCAATGAATTTTCATGTGCTGCTTGTCCACAAGGTAAATTAATTATAAGGCCATCACCAACTAAAGTTGAGCATGAAAATTTTATGTTCTTATAACGAATTCAAGGGGATATATGCGGACACATACATCCGCCAAGTGGACCATTTAGATATTTTATGATTTTGATTGATGCATCGACTAAGTGGTCACATGTATGCTTATTATCTTCTCACAATTTGGTTTTTGCAAAGTTATTGGGACAAAATAATACGATTGCGAGTACAATTTCATGATAATGCAATTAAGAGTCTAAGACAATTCGTCTTGAAAATGTTGGTGAATTTTCATCTCAAAGTTTTCAATATTTATTGTATATCAATTGAAATACATATTGAGCATCTGGTTGCTCATGTCCATACATATAGAACATTCTTGTTGAATCACTTATAAAATGTATTCAATTAATTGTCCGACTAATATTGATAAAATATAAACTCCCTATTTTAGCTTGGGATCATGTTAAATTGCATACGACAGCACTTGTGCGCATCATGCCAACAAGTTATCATAGCATTTCCCCCGTACAAATGGTTCAAGGTCAGGAACCAAATATATCCCATCTAAGAACTTTTTGATGTGTTATATATGTACCGATTGCTCCACCACAACGCACAAATATGGGCCCCCAAAGGAGAATGGGGGTATATGTTGGGTATGAATCTCCGTCTATTATTAAATATTTATAAACATTGAACGGAGATCTATTCACGTAAATGTTTGTTAATTGTCATTTTGATGAAAACAACTTTCCCAACATTAGGGGGAAAAGTAAGCAGCTGGAAAGGAATATTTATTGAAATGAATTATCATTGAATTGCATGGATTCTCGTACAAAGTAGTGTGAACTTGAAATTAAAAAGATAATTCATTTGCAAAAGATTGTGAATCAACTGCTAGACGCATTTACTGACCTTAAAAAAGTTACAAAATCTTATATTTCAGCTGCTAATGCTCTTAACAGAATTGATGTCCCTGAAGGACCATCTTCCATGGCAAATGAGTCTACGACATGCCTGAAGTGTGGTAGACCTCTTGGTTCCAAATATAAAAATTCTCAAAAAATAAAAAGAACAAATATTGAGGATGGTCATAATGTGAACAATCCTGTTGAAAAATCTGACATACTACTAATGGTCCCAGAAAAAATGATATTTCAGGCGTCCAGAAGTTATGAAATATCGACAAATTATGTCAGAACAGGAGAAAGATGGAACCGAAATGAAATCGACGTCAACAATATCTTTGCATATAATGTAGAGCTTAATATAATGGAAGATGATAAGGATCCTGAACCTACATCTATTGATGAATGTAGAAAACGAGATGATTGGCTAATGTGGAAAGACGCAATAAATGCAGAATTTCAATCTCTTATTAACCGAAAAGTTTTCGGACCTTTTGTCCGTACACCTAATGGTATAAAAATCGTGGGGCATGAATGAGTAATTGTGCGAAAAAAAAAAGAGAAAAATGAAATTGTGAGGTATAAAGCCCGGCTTATCGCACAAGGTTTTACCTAAATGCCAAGTGTTGATTATGAGGAGACTTATTCTCTTGTGGTGGATGCAATAACTTTTCGTTATTTAGTAAGTCTGGCAGTGCAAGAAAAACTTGAAATGCGTCTATTAGATGTCGTGATGAGGATCCACCAGTGCAAAGTCATGAAAACAAAAAGAATCCTTTGATCATACATGATGGGCCGATTACAAGGGCAAGAGCTAAGAAGATAAATGAGGCTTTGATGAGCTTAGTTGCTGAAATGAGAGAAAATGTGCAAGACAAGCCCGAAGAAGGCCTAGTAGTGAATGTTATTGGGCTGGACTACGAATAAAGAGATGTCATGAAGCTAATTTGGGCTAAAAGACATAATTCTAAGTGCACGGGCCTTCAAAAACGTGGCACACATGAAGCCCATCAGAATTATTGTTTTATTTTTATTATTATTAGTTATTTAGATTATTTACATTTTCTAGGAAATTCAAAGAGTTAGGAGTTACATTTTTAGCTTTGAATTGAATCTTTAGTGGCCTTTTAAGACCATAGGTGTAGGTTATGAATGTATTTACTCTTAGGAGTTACTTTCTAGCCTATAAATAGGCCTTGTATTCCATTGGGAAGGGAGACCAAGTTTAATACGAAATTACAAGCTTTTGTTTTCTTATTCTCTTTGTGAGGTTAATTAATTTGAGAACTTATCAAGAATCTTGAGCAAGATCTTGTGGCGTTCAATCATACCAAGGTTCTTGGCTCTTCTATAGCCAACGGGTCAAGGTTTTTATGCTCTAAGTAAGATCAATTCAAATCTCGATTTTGGAAGATCCGCTGCTTAATTTATACGTTGGGTTCTTAGATCATTATATCTAATGGGTCCTTCGTCTCTATCCACATCAGTTTGGTATCAGAGCAATTTGATATTGATCTGATTTTATTTTATCGTTGTTTATAGTATTTAGTTTCAAAAAAAAAAAAACGTAAAAAAAAAAAAAATTGAATATCTTGCTGTTTTTTTTTCTTCATATCTAGAGAAGCAAGTCCAAAAAAAAAAAAAAAGGACGAGAATAGTTATAATATTTGTTTTACATAATTGTTACCTCTTCATATTACAGTTTCAAGAATTCCTTGTTCCCTACATCTATAGGACTAAGGGATTATTGAGTGTTACTGGAAATTGTTCAAACTTGATTTTGTTCTCAAATTTTGAGTAGTAGAAGGCTAGAGTGGTGAGATTATTAGAGGGGAGGTAAAAGCCAAAAGAGTGATACAAGAGTGAATTGCGAGGATTTTTTTTTTAATATTTTGAGTGAAACACGAGTGATTTGTGAGAAATTATATACTATGACAGGAACACCCAATGAACAACAAGAAGCTTTCACCCTACAAGCCATGCAACAACAATTTGCAAGGTTTGGAACAGTTCTTGATGGTCTAGTAGATCGGATAGAGAGATTGGAACAGCCTACACAAAGGGAGCCTAGAAATGCCAATGCAAATCAAAGAAGGCAATTTGAGGAGTTAGAATCGGAGGAAGAGGTGGATGATGATATGGGGGCTGTTCATCAAGCACATGGGAGAGGGGGTAGAAGAAGGCGAAACGACGAAGTGAATCGAGGTATGGGGAACATAAAGTTTCACATCCCAGCTTTCCATGGGCGGAGCGATCCGGAAGCGTATTTGGAGTGGGAAAAGAAGGTAGAACTCATTTTTGATTGCCATAATCACTCGGAGGATAAAAAGGTAAAACTTGCAGCGATTGAGTTCACCGACTATGCTATAGTTTGGTGGGATCAGTTTGTTACCAATCGGAGACGGAATGGAGAAAGGACAATTTCCACTTGGGCTGAAATGAAAGTGGTTATGCGTAAGAGATTCGTACCCTCTCATTATTTTCGTGAATTGTATCAAAAACTTCAATCTATGAATCAGGGTACAAAACCTGTGGATGAATACTATAAGGAGATGGAGGTTGCCATGATTAGGGCAAACGTTGAAGAAGATCGGGAGGCGACCATGGCTCGTTTCTTGAATGGGCTGAATAGAGATATTGCTAACATTGTGGAGCTTCAACACTATGTGGAGCTTGAAGATATGGTACATACAGCCATGAAAGTGGAAAGGCAATTGAAGAAGAAGGGTTACGTGCAAAGGAGTTACACACCAAATTCTCAATCTTCAAGTAAGATGAAAGAAGGGGTCCCCAAAGCGACCTTTGGAGGTTCTCCAAGACCACAAAGTGAGACGTCAAAGGCCAAGTCTAGTGAGACTGATAAAGGAAAAGGTACTGTCACTACACCTTCTCGTAGTCGTGATGTTAAATGTTTTCGTTGTCATGGCTATGGGCATATTGCATCTCAATGTCCAAATAAGAAAGTGATGATCCTAAAAGATAATGGTGAAATTGAGTCGGAGGGTGAGAGTGAAGATGAGAGTGAAGAGCAAGTTGAGAAAGTCTCCGCTGAATCGGGAGAACTCTTGGTGGTAAGAAGATCTCTAAACATGCAAGCAAAGGTGGGAGAAGTGGAACAACAAAGAGAAAATATCTTTCATACAAGGTGTTTGGTTCGAGAAAAGGTATGCATGTTAATTGTTGATAGTGGGAGTTGTACTAATGTTGCTAGTATGGAAATGGTGGAAAAATTGAGTTTAATTACGTCGAAGCATCCTAATCCATATAAGCTTCAATGGCTTAATGAATGTGGAGAAATTCGAGTAAATAAACAAGTTTTGGTGTCATTCTCTATTGGCAATTACAATGATGAAGTTTTATGTGATGTGGTACCAATGCATGCAAGTCATATCCTTTTGGGAAGACCATGGCAGTTTGATAGGCGAGTGATGTATGATGGGTATCATAATCAATTCACATTGAAGCATCAAAATAAGAAAATCATGCTTGTATCTTTAACTCCACAACAGGTTCTTGAGGATCAAATCAAAATGTCTCGATCAAGGAGAGCACGTGAGATTGAAGAAAAAAAAGATGACAAAAAAAAGAGTGGAGAAAAAAATAAGAGGGCTGATTTGAGTGTTTCCGAGGGAGAAAAAAAAGTGGATGGAAGTGAGGACAAAAAAAGAGAGAATTTCTTTGCAAGAGGGAGTGAACTAAAGAGAGCTTTTGTTGAAAAAATGAGTGTATTGGTGTTGGTACATAAGGAAACTTTTTTAAGCACTAACGAATTAACATCTTTCTTTGCCTAGTTCTTTTGTGTCTCTTTTGCAGGATTATGAAGATGTCTTTCCGGAGGAGGAACCGAATGGTTTACCACCATTAAGGGGCATCGAACATCAGATTGATTTCGTTCCGGGTGCAACACTTCCAAATCGACCCGCTTATAGAGCTAACCCGGAAGAAACAAAAGAAATCCAAAGGCAAGTAGAGGAGTTGATGACTAACGGAAAGATTCAAGAAAGCTTGAGTCCGTGTGCTGTACCGGTGATTCTAGTACCAAAGAAGGATGGAACGTGGAGGATGTGCACATATTGTCGCGCCGTCAACAAAATCACGGTAAAGTATCGCTATCCTATCCCTAGGTTAGATGATATGCTTGATGAATTGCATGGGGCTATGTTATTTTCTAAAATTGATTTGAAAAGTGGTTATCATCAAATAAGGATCAAAGAAGGAGATGAATGGAAAACTGCTTTCAAAACAAAACATGGTTTATATGAGTGGTTGGTAATGCCGTTTGGCTTAACTAATGCACCAAGTACTTTCATGCGATTAATGAACCATGTTTTGTGTGATTTTATTGGAAAATTCGTGGTTGTGTACTTTGATGATATCCTTATCTATATCAAAAGTATGGAAGAACATCTTAGTCATGTGCATAAAGTGTTAGAAGCTTTAAGAAAAGAATCTTTGTATGCTAATCTTAAGAAGTGTTCATTTTGCATGGATAAAGTTGTTTTTCTTGGTTTTGTGATAAGTGCTAATGGGATTGAAATGGAAAGGGATAAAGTCAAGGCTATTCTAGATTGGCCAGTTCCTACTAATATTGCTCAAGTAAGAAGTTTTCATGGTCTTGCTAGTTTCTATCGACGATTTGTTAGAGATTTTAGCACCATTGCCGCACCACTAAATGAAATTGTAAAAAAAGAAGTTGGTTTTCATTGGGGAGAAAAGCAAGAGCATGCATTTAATCTTTTGAAAGAAAAACTCACTACTGCTCCAATTCTTGCATTACCTGACTTTAATAAAAGCTTTGAACTTGAATGTGATGCATCTGGAGTAGGTATAGGTGCTGTTTTAATGCAGGATGGAAAACCGATTGCTTACTCAAGTGAGAAGTTGAAGGGAGCTCAATTGAACTATCCAACTTACGACAAGGAGTTGTATGCTTTGGTGAGGGCATTAGAAACATGGAAACATTACTTGTGGTCTCGAGAATTCGTTATCCATACGGATCATGAATCTCTCAAATACCTTAAGGGACAAGGTAAGCTTAGTAAGAGGCATGCTAAGTGGGTAGAATTCATTGAATCTTTTCCATATGTAATTAAGTACAAAAAGGGGAAAGAGAACATTGTGGCTGATGCATTATCTAGAAGGTATACTTTGATCACTACTTTGAGCTCTAAGCTTCTTGGTTTTGAATCTATCAAGGAAATGTATGTTGATGATTCTGATTTTGCATCCATTTATTTGGCTTGTGAGCATGCTGCATTTGAGAAATTCTATAGGCATGAGGGATATTTATTTCGTGAAAGTAAATTATGCATTCCTAAATGTTCTATGCGTGAGTTGCTTGTTAGGGAAGCACATGGGGGAGGTCTAATGGGACATTTTGGAGTACATAAAACTTTGGGTATCTTGTGTGATCATTTCTATTGGCCAAAAATGCGTGTTGATGTTGAAAGAATTTGTGAACGATGCATAACTTGCAAGCGGGCTAAGTCAAGAGCTCATCCACATAGATTGTACACGCCATTACCTATACCGAATGAACCTTGGGTAGACATATCCATGGACTTTGTTTTGGGTTTGCCAAAATCAAGGAAAGGTAAAGATTCTGTGTTTGTGGTGGTTGATAGATTTTCAAAAATGGCACATTTCATTCCATGTAATAAGACTAATGATGCAACTCATATTGCTGATTTATTCTTTAAGGAAATTGTTCGTTTGCATGGAATTCCAAAAACCATTGTGAGTGATAGAGATGTAAAATTTTTATGTCACTTTTGGCGTGTTTTGTGGAATAAATTGGGTACAAAACTTCTGTTTTCTACTACTTGTCATCCTCAAACGGATGGAAAACTGAAGTCGTTAATAGAACTTTGTCTCAATTACTTAGAGTTTTGATTCAAAAGAACTTAAAAAATTGGGAAGATTGTTTGTCGTTTGCTGAATTTGCTTATAATAGAAGTGTTCATTCTGCTACTAATCATTCTCCTTTTGAGGTTGTTTATGGATTTAATCCAATAACTCCACTTGATCTAGTACCAATTCCCATTGAAGAACGTGCGAGTCTAGATGGAAAAGCAAAAGCCGAGATGATTAAAAAGTTGCATGAAAGAGTGAAACTCAATATTGAGAAAAGAACTGAGCAATATGTCAAGCAAGCTAACAAAGGTCGTAAACGAGTCATCTTTGAGCCCGGTGATTGGTTATGGTTACACTTGAGGAAGGAGAGATTTCCAAGCAAGAGAAAGTCAAAATTACAGCCAAGAGGAGATGGTCCATTTCAAGTGATTGCACGAGTCAATGACAATGCATACAAACTTGACCTTCCTGGTGAGTATAATGTAAGTGCAACTTTCAATGTTACTGATCTTTCTCCCTATTCTGATGATGTAGATTCGAGGACGAATCCTTTTGAAGAAGAAGGGAATGATGAGGATCCACCAGTGCAAAGTCATGAAAACAAAAAGAATCCTTTGATCATACATGATGGGCCGATTACAAGGGCAAGAGCTAAGAAGATAAATGAGGCTTTGATGAGCTTAGTTGCTGAAATGAGAGAAAATGTGCAAGACAAGCCCGAAGAAGGCCTAGTAGTGAATGTTATTGGGCTAGACTACGAATAAAGAGATGTCATGAAGCTAATTTGGGCTAAAAGACATAATTCTAAGTGCACGGGCCTTAAAAAAATGTGGCACACATGAAGCCCATCAGAATTATTGTTTTATTTTTATTTTTATTATTATTAGTTATTTAGATTATTTACATTTTCTAGGAAATTCAAAGAGTTAGGAGTTACATTTTTAGCTTTGAATTGAATCTTTAGTGGCCTTTTAAGACCATAGGTGTAGGTTATGAATGTATTTACTCTTAGGAGTTACTTTCTAGCCTATAAATAGGCCTTGTATTCCATTGGGAAGGGAGACCAAGTTTAATACGAAATTACAAGCTTTTGTTTGCTTATTCTCTTTGTGAGGTTAATTTATTTGAGAACTTATCAAGAATCTTGAGCAAGATCTTGTGGCGTTCAATCATACCAAGGTTCTTGGCTCTTCTATAGCCAACGGGTCAAGGTTTTTATGCTCTAAGTAAGATCAATTCAAATCTCGATTTTGGAAGATCCGCTGCTTAATTTATACATTGGGTTCTTAGATCATTATATCTAATGGGTCCTTCGTCTCTATCCACATCATGTCGTTACAACATATTTGTACGGCTCATTAGAGAAAGATATTTATATGCAATCCCTGAAGGATTAAAGGTACCGATAATGAAAAACGAGAATTCTCAAAACATGTATTCAGTCAAGTTGAGAAAATTCTTATATGGATTAAAGCAATCTAGTTGCACGTGGTACAATTGTTTGATGCATTCTTGATTAAGGAGGGGTATAACAATGATCATATATACCCTATGTTTTTATTAAAAGATTTGGATGTGAATATGTGATTTGTTGTGTATGTTGATGATTTGAATATCATTGGGACCCCTACAGAGTTATCAAAGGTCGTGGCTTCCCTTAAGAGAAAATTTGAAATGAAGGATTTTGGTAAAACAAAATTTTGTTTGGGTTTTCAAATTGTACACTTCGATAATGAGATTTTTATGCATCAATCCACTTATGTTATGAAAGTGTTGAAACAGTTTTATATGGATTAAACACATCATTTAAGCACACCTATGGTTGTGCGTTCACTAAATGTAGCGAAAGATCCATTTCGACCTCGCGATGAAAATAAAGAACTGCTTAGTCAAGAAGTACCATATTTGAGTGCAATAGGTGCACCAATGTATCTTGCTAGCAACATTAGGCCTAATATATCATTTGTTATTAATTTATTAGAAATATATAATTATTCTCCAACTCGTAGGCATTGGAATGAGGTTAAACATATTTTTCTATACCTTAGAGGGATAATGAATATGGATTTATATTTTTCAATCTCATCAGAACCTTGTTTAGTTGGTTATGCAGATGCAGTTTACTTATAATATCCGCACAAAGCCTGATCGCAAACATGTTATTTGTTCACATATGGAGGTACAACTATTTCATGGCGTTCTATTAAACAAACTGTAGTTGCTACTTCATCTAACCATGCAGAGATCCTAGCAATTCACGAGGCAAGTCGTGAATGTGTTTGGTTGTGTACCGTCACACAACATATTTGTGGACAATGTGGATTAAACTCAGTGAAAAATAATCCAACGTACTGTGATATATGAAGACAATGTTGCATGTGTTACCCAACTAACAGAGGGATTTATCAAAGGTGATAGGATAAAATATATTGATTCTAAATTCTCCTTTACCCACAATCTTCAGCAAAAGAATGACGTTAGTATGCAACAAATTCGTTAATGTGATAATTTGGCTGATTTATTTACCAAGTCTTTACCTACTTCAACGTTTGAGAAATTGAGATACAAAGTTGGAATGCGATGTCTTAAAGATGTGAAGTGATGTAATCATCAGGGGGAGTTAACACACGTTTCTTCTCATTTTTACCTAGTAAGGTTTAATAAGGTGTGATCGTATCTAATGGACATTCAAGGGGGAGTGTCATGAATAATATTTATATTATATGAATGTCCATTTATTTCCTTTATAATATCCACCATGTGCCCTTTGATTTTCATAGGTTGTTCATGTATTTACATTAATAGTGCACCTTTTATTTCATCGTCTCAAACTTGTATTGAGACCTATAAATAGGGGTGCAAATGTTGTAGTAAATACTTGAAGGTGGAAACAAGTATTTCTATGTTATCTCTATATCTTGTTTACTTATTTCACATATGGAGTTATACTTTTAAGTTGTTTCACAACAGTGATTAGTTATAAAATTGGGTTTCTCGTGCTCTCTTCCCAAATTCCATGGAGAATAAGAGCACTGCGAATCTGAGCCCATCTTAAACAAACAAATCGATTGAAGGATTGACGAATTGAAGAACACGATTAAGATTTTTGTGCAAATAAGGGCTTGTTTAATTTTGTATTCTTTTCAGAGTTTTAAAAAAAAAATTCATTAAAAAATACTCCCTCCATCCAATATTATTATTCCCACTTTCCTTTTTTGGTTGTCCAATTTTATTATGTCCATTCCCTTTTTAGAAATAATATTATTCACACTACTTTATCTCCACCCTCCAATCATCACTTATTTACTCAAATTGTCACTAACTTTATTCATAAACAATAACTTTACCTATAAATGGACCCCACAATATCCCATCATACCCCCAACTTATCTACTTTATACAATATTCATTAAAACCCGTGCCCGGAGAAGTGGACATAATAAAATTGGACGGAGGGAGTAATAATTAATTAGTTGGCAGTCAATGTGGCGATTTTGATCTTTCCGGCGCCACATCATTTTACAATTAATCGAAAAAATTATCGGTGCATTAAATTGTAAAATTAAAAAAGTTGATGTATCGAATTGCAAAGAAAAAAAGTATATGTTATAATTGATAAATCTACTAAAGGTCGTGATTTTTTTTTTTCAATTAACCCTTTCTATTATGAAATGTCTTAGTATCATTTACTTTAGAATGACTATGAAATATTTCATTTATCTCAAAAAAATAAAATTGTAAATTTCTTACATTTTTTTTTTGCGTTTAAATTATATGGACAATGGTATGAAAACATCAACATTCAAGGAAGAAGATGGAAACCTATGTCTCGTGAATAGTACTACTATGCACATTATATGCAACAATAAGAAATTATTCTCACATTTAAAATGAGGAGAAGCTAATGTAAATACAATATCCCTTTGTACAAAAATAATTGAAGGCTTTGGAAGAGCCAATATTCTATTACTCGGAGGGACAAAATTCATTATCCATTATGCTTTATTCTCCGGAAAGTCTCAAAGAAATTTATTGAGCTTTAAAGATATTCGTTTAAATGGATATCATCTTGAGACTACGAATGAAGAAGATATTGAGTATCTTATTATTACTATAATTGTTACGGGGAAGAAATGTATGTTGAAAAAGTTACCTGATTTGGGAAAACTCAAAAGCAAAGTCGTGGGGGATTATCCCAAAGCGAACAATATCATACCAATTGGAATACGAAAGGTCCTCCCGGAACCCAACAAATGGCATCGTCTGTGGAGAAACAGAGTGATCCAAGATAGTGAATGACTAAACCTTAGAGAAGCGACAGAGTCTATGTGGACTAGGCGAGATGACCTAGACAAAGCGAACAGTCTCGGTGAACTAGGTAGGATGACCTAGATTAGAGATGTTTATCCGGGTCGGGCTAACCGGGCTGGCCTGTTTAAATTCGGGTTTTTTTTACCCGAACTGGCTAGCCCGCAGATCTACAGGGCCAACCCGCTAGCCCGAGTAGTTACCTTTTTTTTTTAATAATAACCTTAGAAATTTTGGGTCATTTGGCCTATACTAGTCATAACTATAAACATTAAGTAGTCAATTACCATTCATTGGTCATTATTACTATTTTTTTTAATTAGATTAATATATTTATTTAGCTTTATTTGACCATATTAAGGACCAATGAGTTCTATAATTGTGTTTAAATATACTTTTGTTTTCTCATTTACCGATCATTAATTAATTATACTTTTTCTATTTTATTTTCTTGTTTGACACGTCAATTGAGACCTTTAATTTTAAAAGAAAAAAAACTGATGTAACCCGTTAGTGGCCCGTTTAGCTCGTGGCCCGCTAGGGTTAGGGTTAGGTCCCAACAATTGTAGGACCGTTAAGTATGAACCGATTAAGGCCCTAGCCCGTTTAACCCCGTAGCCCTGTAGGGCTGGCCCTATAAGGCTAGGGCTAGCCCGATAGACATCTCTAACCTAGATAGAGCGGGTCGTTTGACGGGAGGATTGTTGGTGTCAAACAAATGTCCCATATCGGATAAGCATTGAAGGATCATTAGGTATATAAGGATAGACTAATATATTCATTGGTATGAGGCCTTTTGGGGAAACTCAAAAGCAAAGTCATGAGGGCTTAGCCCAAAGCGGACAATAACATACCAATTGAAATACGAAAGGTCCTCCCGGAACCCAATAAGACCATTTAAGTATTTTATGGTTTTGATTGATGCATCGACTAAGTGGTCACATCTATGCTTATTGTCATCTCACAATTTAGCTTTTGCAAAGTTAGTGAGACAAATAATACAATTGCGAGTACAGTTTCCTGATAATGCAATTAAGACAATTTGTAATGTTGATGAATTTGTATTACAAACTTTCAACGATTATTGTATATCAATTAAAATACATATTGAGCATCTAGTTGCTCATGTTCATACACATAACGGTCTTGTTGAATCATTTATAAAGTGTATTTAATTGATTGCTCGACCATTATTGATGAAATCTAAGTTCCCTATTTCAGCTGGGGGTCAGGCTATATTGCATGCGGAAGCACTTGTATGCATCATACCAACAAGTTATCATAGTATTTCTCCAGTACAAATGGTTCAAGGTCAGGAACCAAATATATCCAATCTAAGAACTTTTAGATGTGTTGTATATGTATTGATTGCTCCACCACAACGTACAAAGATGGGTCCCTAAAGGAGAATGGGGTTATATGTTGGGTATGAATCTCCATCTATTATTAAATACTTAGAACCATTGACAGGAGATCTATTTACGGCAAGGTTTGCCGATTATCATTTTGATGAGACAATTTTCCTAACATTAGGGGAAGAAAGTAAGCAGCTGGCAAGGAATATTTATTGGAATGAATTATCATTGAATGACCTGAAATCTCATACAAAGCAGTGTGAACTTGAAGTTCAAAAGATAATTCATTTGCAAAAGGTTGCGAATCAACTGCCAGGCGCATTTATTGACCTTAAAAGAATTACAAAATCTTATATTTCAAATGCCAATACTCCTAAAAGAATCGATGTCCCTGAAGGATCATCTTCAATTGCAAATGAGTATACGGCACGGCTGAAGCGTGGTAGACCTCTCGGTTTCAAAGATAAAAATCCTCGATAAAGGAAAAGAGCAAATATTGAGGATGGCCATAATGTGAACATTCTTGTTGAAAAATATGACATACTACATAAAGTCCCAGAAAATGATATTGAAGTCATTGAGAAATTTCAAGCGCCCGAAAATGATGAAATATCGACCAATTATGTCAGAACATGAGAAAGATAGAAGCAAAATGAAATCGACGTCAACATTATTTTTGCATATAGTGTAGCGCAAAGGCGGATCTACATATATATTTAGGGGTACAACTGTACCCTTAAATTTAAAAAAAAAAATCTTTGGTAATTTTTTTAAAAATAATGTGTCAAACAAATCTTAACAACTAAAACTATTATACCTCCATTCTTAAATTTTCAAAATTCTAAATTTGGATCCGCCACTAATGTAGTGCTCAATATAATGGAAGATGATAAGGATCATGAACCTACATCTATTGCAATCTTTTAATAAACGAAAAGTTTTTGGACCTATTGTTCGTACAACTAACTGACCTAAGGTATAAAACCCGTGGGGCACAAATGAGTATTCGTGTGAAAAAAAATGAAAAAAATGAAATTCTGAGGTATAAAGTCTGGCCTGTCAAACAAGGTTTTACCCAAAGGCCTGGTGTTGATTATGAGGAGACTTATTCTCGTGTGGTGGATGCAATAACTTTTCGTTATTTAATGAGTTTGACAGTACAAGAAAAACTTGAAATGCGTTTAACGAATGTTGTTACAGCCTATTTGTACGACTCTTTAGAGAATGATATTTATATGACAATCCTTAAGGGATTAAAGGTATCTATAATGAAAAGCGAGAATTCTCAAAACATATATTCAATCAAGTTGAACAAATTCTTATATTGATTAAAACAATCTGATCGCATGTGATACAATTGTTTAAGTGCATTCTTGATTAAGGAGGGGTATAACAATGATTCTATATACCCTTGTGTTTTTATTAAAATATCTGAATGTGAATATGTAATCATTGATGTATTTGGTGATAATTTGAATATCATTGGGACTCCTATAGAGTTATCAAAGGTCGTGGCTTCCCTCAAAAGGGAATTTGATATGAAAGAACTTGGTAAAAAAAAAATTTATTCGGGTCTTCAAATTGAGCACTTTGAAAATGGATTTTTTTTGCAAATTCACTTTTGTTATGAAAGTGCTGATACGATTTTATATGTGGATAAAACACATCCTTTAAGCACACCTATGGTTGTGCGGTCACTGAATGTAGCGAAAGATTCATTTCGACCTCATGAAAAAAAATGAATAATTGCTTGGTCAAGAAGTACCATATTTGAGTGCAATAGGTGCACTAATGTATCTTACTAGCAACACAATACCTAATATATCATTTCCTGTTAATTTATTAGCAAGATATAGTTCTTCTCCAACTTGTAGGAATTGAAATAGTGTTAAACATGTTTTCCGATACCTTAGAGGGAAAATGAATATGAATTTATATTTTTCAAACTCATCAGAACCCTGTTTAGTATGCGCGTTGTTTATCAGGCACTAGGGCTATTACACGAACCGAGCCGCTCGTGAGCTCGGCTCGGCTCAATAAGGCTCGAGTTCGGCTCGACTCGTTCGTTAAATGAGCCAAGCTCGAGCTCGTTAGATACTCGATTTACTAACGAGCCGGCTCGAGCTCGACTTGTTAGGCTCGATATCTAATTTTTTTTCTTTTAATTCCATTAGGCTTGGCTCGGCTCGATAGGCTCGTTAGACCTTTTAACGAGTCGAGCTGAGCTCGTTTCTTAGCTCGCCAATGTTAGCGAGCCGAGCCGAGCCGAACTCGAACTTCAAATACTCGGCTCGGCTCGACTCGAATAACAGCCCTATCAGGCACACACAAAACCCGATCCCAAACAGGTTATTTGTTCGCAAGTAGAGGTACATTTATTTCATGGTGTTCAGTTAAACAAACTTTAGTTGTTACTTCATCTAACCATGCAGAGATCCTAGAAATTCACGAGGCAAGCCATGAATATGTATGGTTGCGTTCCGTCACACAACATATTTGTGGACTGTGTGAATTAAACTTAGTGAAAGATAGTTCAACTATGATATATGAAGATAATGTTGCATTTGTTAGCCAACTTACAGAGAAATTTATCAAAGGAGACAAAGCATATTGATCATAAATTCTTCTTTACTCATGATCTTCACCAAAAGAGTGACATTAGTGTGCAACAAATTCGCTCAAGTGATAATTTGACATTTTTTATTTACCAAATCTCTACATACTTCAACTTTTGAGAAATTAAGATACAAAATTAGAATGTGGCATCTTAAGAATGTGAAATGATGTAATCATCAAGGGGAGTTAATACACACTTCTTCTCATTGAATTTTACCTAGTAATTAACGAGACATAATCTTATCTAATGGACATTCAATGGGAAGTGTTATAAATAATATTTATATTGTGTGGATGTCCATTTATTTTCCTCACAAGATTCATTATGTGTCCTTTGAAATATATAATTGGTTTATGTACCTACATTAATAGTATATCTCTCATTTCATCTTCTTAAATTTGTATTGAGACCTATAAATTAAAGGTGCTAATGTTGTAGTAGACACTTGAAGATGAATCAAATATTTATAAATTCACTTTACATATTTTTCACTTTTGTCAAAATTATATGTTCAAGTTGTTTTACAATAGTTTGAAGAAAATTATAACAATTCATGAAAATTTATTCAAACTACCATAAATATGTGATTGGAGTAAAATATGATTACCCTAACATTTATCCAATTGAATAAATGAAACATATAACCCAAACACTCATACTACATAGTCTACATTAATATTCATTCGTCACGTAATAACTTCACGGTTTCCTTTTCGTAACGTTACACAATAACTTTCACATCTTTAAAATGAAAAATTCTTTATAAACTACACTCTCACAATATTCACAATTTTACATAAAATATCATTATTTTTTTGCTTCGCGTATACACAAGTTAACTCATTTAATTATTTTTTACATAAAAAATTATCCCTTACCCCTTAAATTCCTACCTATCATTACACTTTGTTAATATGTGTGCCCACCAATTTATGAAGGTTATTGTGGAATAGATGGAGTAATAAAAAGTTTTGGGTAATGTTGTGTCAAATGCTGGTGAATTTAGATAATAGGTCAAATATAGTCTTGGTTTATTTGGTTTGACGGAAAAGGTAGGAAATACTTTTTTATCCCACTTTTTCATTGTTTGGTTAATTCAATTAAGGTCCGAGAATTTATTTGGGCCCAAGTCAATTTTTCCCTCTATTCCTCCACATATGCATTATTATTGATGGTATAGTCTAGTATGCACTCGAGTGCATGTTGTGCACCCTAGTTAATGTGCACTTTTCAGTTTTACTGACTTATACTTTTTGGTAAATGGTGTTGCACTTTTCAATTATTACTAAAAATATTATTATACAATTTAATAATTAAAAAGTGCAACACCATTTACCAAAAGTGTAAGTCAGTAAACTGAAAAGTGCAGCATGGACTAGGGTGCACAACATGCACTCAAGTCCATAGCAGACCAACCCATTATTGATAGAAGGGGGTAAGTTTATTTGTCCATCAATCCAAACATATAAATTAGTCCAATATTTTAATTTGTGAAGAGTGCATTCTCCGGTCTAACAAACCAAACTAGCCTTTATAGTAAATTAGATGAGCACCTGCTTATTACGTAAAATATTAATAAAAATTAATATTTATAATATATCGTATATTTTAATCATTTTAAAAGATAAAATCTAAATAAAAAAAATTAGAGCAACAAAATCTAGACAAATAATTTTCTATCATTTAAAATCAATAAATTAAATTTAATACTCCCTCCGTCCAGTGATTACTTTCACATGTGAAGTGACACACAAAATAAAAAGAGTGAATTTAGTGAGAATTTTGAGGGGTAATTTTATAAATTTTTATGTATAAAGTAAAGAAATGAGTTGACTTTTGTGTAAGTGTAGAGAAAAAATAATATCATTTGTGTAAAATTATTAATATTGTGAGGGTGAAGTTTATAAAAGATTTTCCATTTTAAGGGTGTGAAAGTTATTGTGGAACGTCCCGAAAAGGAAAGTGAGAAAGTAATTGAGCCGAGTAACATATTTACTAATTTAATAATTAAGTAATTACTAAAATACTTTTTAAACATAGTAAATATTCACCAAATATTTAACCTATCATCATAATTATTTAAAATCAACTCAACATTAATTTATTTAAAATCAACTCAACATTAATTATGATGACACCTAGATAATACCATACATAATGACATTTAAAAATAGAACACATCATACAAAATAAAGGAGAGAACGACACATCATCAAAATTAAGGAGAATACGACACATCAAAAAAAAAAAAAAAAAAACTCTCTATTACTATATAGTGGGGTGTTCATATGATCATTCCAAGTATATGTTTTTAAATTCTATAAACATCTTCTAAAAGTGATTCCACCCTATTTTGTGGAATTTACAAAGACGCCTAAAATTTAAAACTCGGTTTCTCCACTGTATAATCTTGTGCATAAAGAATGTATACACAATACTGTTATTTCTTTATGAAAGCTGTCAGTTTTTCTTAGGATAGTCCCTTGGTCCAAATATGGTTGATCCAATTCTCACATTAGTGCTGCCCATTTCGATCTGCAGGCGTAATGTAATAACAACAGTCAAGTAATAACCTATGGCCATATTTTTTTGTCTAGTATCACACATTTTCGTAGGTAACTTCATGCAAACTAAATTTTTTATAGGTACCTAAACTTTTTTTTTTTGTTATTAAAAGTATTTTAACTAACAAAATTTCATTTCAGGAGCTCCTTCGAGACAATAATTGACAATTTTTTTCTACTCACCTTAATGTTCCCGTTACAAAAGTATTTTCTGCAAGTCGATTTAGGTGCACGTCACTTGAAGTATTGAGGTTAAAACGACTTGCTCAAATACATCCGGATATTAATAAAATTAATGTAAATACATTATTTAACAGGATCATTAAGATAATTCGAAAATTTCATCAATTTTTGTCTCGGGGGAGCTTGTGTAATAAAATTAGAATACTTAAAAGGCTTTTTTAAAACAAAAAAATAGTTCAAGGACCTATCAAAACAAGAATTGATAGTTTAGGGATTTGTTGATGTGTTATGCCGAAATAGAACTCACAAAAAGTGAATCATCGAGTAAGTAAATCACCGAAAGTTGAATACTAGGCTTACCGCTTGCTCAAAGTCACCAGACATGCCCATTGATAGCTCACACTGAGATTCTGTGATTCCTAGTGCCTTGCATACCTCACTTCTACACTTCAACAGAGTCTATTGCATTGCAAAGTTACACATTTTAGTATTCAGTACTCCGTATAATCTTTAAATGAAGAGGGAAGAACAAATTAAAATAACATGATGACAGTTATAACTAAAAATCACTTATCCAGAAAGAAATGAAATAAAATAGCTAGCGAGCGAGCAACGTCTAACTATAGAAAGTCCCATGCATATTGTAAAATAACATGATGATTCACGATGTAGAACTTAAAAGTTACGTGAGTGCAGAAATCAGGAATAAGCGGAATATACCTTAAAATTCTCAGGAGTTGATGTATAGTCAGGCATCCCAATTGTCATCAATCCAGAAAACACAAGGTTTGGACAACGTAGCATGACATGCTTCGCAAGATCCACAGACTCTGATGGATTAACACCATGTTTTGCTGCATAATCCATTTGCCAATAATATCAGGTATCTGCATGAGATCAGGATAACAAGTTTCGAGTGCTAATTCAGAAAGAAAGGATTAGCATGATAGGTCAGGTCAAACATCCATGAAGTTCAGAAAACTGAAAACCAGCTTTTCTTTACTTTTTCTATTTTTTTGAAGAATTTCAAGCATTATGATGCATTTGTAAATTATCATGAATAGGGTTATACTCAAAGAGTGCACATCCTATCTTTTGAAGAAAATCAAGAGTGTTCTCACTGTTCTGCAACCACTATGATGACAGATGCAGTATAAATCAGGATCAATCTTAAGCAAATGGTAAGACCTCCATCTAAGACAGACCCAGCCCTGACTATCAATGTTATCTGCCTTGTGTCACCATCTAAGAAGAAGCTCTGGAATTCCCCAAGATAAGGATAAATATTTGAAATGATCCCAACTAAATCGAGTACAATCGATCTGACATAGATAGAGACGATCTATATAAGCTCATGCACTCCATATAATCTTGTGGCAGGAGAATCTCTGGATCTTATTTTACCTAGGGTTGCATTTGTTTATGGCCCCCCACCCCATATTTTTATTTCAAATCAAAATCCCTGAATTTCAAACAGGATTTTGGTATAGGATTTCAAATCCTATAATACACATATTTTGCTTTTTTCAACACAATTTCCAATACACAATCAATCATCTATCTCCCACTTTATTATTATTATCTACCCAACAAACACTCACTCTCCTCATTTTTATTTTACACACTCTTTCCCCCACTTAACACAATTTTCAATACCCCGTCAAAAAACAAAAACACAATTTTCAATACACAATCATTCATCTATCACCTACTTTTTATATCAAATCCTACAAAATATATGCTCCCAAACATACACAAAATCCAAATACACCTTTTACTGTTCATCAAATCTACCTAGTGGATTTCAAATCCAATCAAAATGATAAACAAACTGATACGCATCAAATATATATTATAGTAATTTACTTTAATTAATAAAGTGGCCCATGGGTTTTAGTAATCCAGGGTTTAGTCTTTATATATTGTCTTTGTCTCTAGTGAGACTTAGGTATCATTATTTACGGCTTAGGCTTGGGACGGGATCTTTCCCGTAGGAATCGGCCGTTAGGCTTGGACTATCTTATTTTCCTTTCAATATATTCAATCTTATTTCGTTTATCCATTCTCTTAACTCTTGGACTATCTTATTTTCCTTTCAATATATTCAATCTTATTTTGCAATCTTATTTCCTCACGAACCTCCATTCGCCTCAGGTCGGACCAATTGTTAGAGTTAAAGAGAATGGATAAACGAAATAAGATTGAATATATTAAAGGAAAATAAGATAACACCGGGAATAATCCCATCCAAGCCTAATGGCCGATTTCTACGGGAATTATCCCGTCCCAAGCCGATTCCCACAGGAAAGATCCCATCCCAAGCCTAAGCCGTAAATAATGATCTCTAAGTCTCTATATAAAGACTAAACCCCACTTTATTAATTAAAGTAAATTACTATAATATAATATATATTTAATATTTGATGCGTATCACAAACACCCCCTCCCGTGATCTATTGAAAAAAGAGCGTCCAGACACTACCGCAGATTAACTTTTATAGGCAGAAGTGTGGAGTATTAAGGTAGGAATAGATCAATGGTGCAGATCTTTGGGAGCTCATGACAAGTGAATTAAAAAAGCTAGGTGTGGCGTAACTACATTGTTCATAGATCTACACAATACAAATAACTTTTTTGAAAGCATTTTGAGTTTTCGAAGACAGCAATGATCAAGCTGGTGCATCATCAACTATTAAAAGTTCAATTGGAGACACCATGTTGATTAAAGCAATATAGTCTATTGTTTCTCCAAAAGGTCAAAGTAATATTTTTCAGTGGTAATATTGAAAGAGTAATGATTTCATTACTCACATACTTCTCCACTGGTGTTCACTTGAACCATAACCTTCAAAGGACGCCTTCCAAAATTTGAAACTGCACGATCAAGGTTATTGGTAACCTGAATCAGATACAACATTGTTACAACGTTGAGATTGCATCAAACTTTTGGGTTTAGTTAAGAGCACCAATCTTGCAGGGAATTAAATTTGGCAAGCAGACAACAAGAAAAAAAATGTTAGAACTGATAAGCATGTAATAGTCAGAGTCAGACATCATGTAGATGTAGGGCCTTTCCCACTTTTCTCTTAAGAGAAAATATGAATCATCATTCATCAGAATGGAGAACAGGAGGAAAGTATTTAGCATAAAGCGTAGATAGATTATTACGATGGCAAAACTCATTACAACAATAGATCATCACTTTCAGAAAAGTATTCGTCCCCCTCAGTTGAATATTCACTTCTACACTTAACTACATAATACCTTAACTCATTCACTTCATCTTCTAAAGTATAATCAGGTATTACTATCAACTATAAGGAATATATTCCTAACTACTTAAATTGAAATCGAAGTTTTGAGACTTGACAATGCTTTTTGCAAGACTTTTACCTTCTCATTATCAACTCCCTCAATCATGGCTAGATTTGGAACAGCAGCTGCGCATAAACAGGACAAATAATGAAATCTTATTTTTCTTTTCTGCATAAATATAATATCTTCTATTTTTAGAACCACCAACAATTGACAATGAAGTACAAGAGTAATTGAAACTGTGTTAAGCACTAATGATACTTACTTAACAGCGCTTTCACTTTGTTGCTCTGCAAATGGCCAATAAAATGCCACTCAATGTCCTCAGGGAGCTTCATACGTAAAAAACACCCCGAAATTTAGATTAAAATTAATAAACATCCACTCAATTCCAATGTAAACTTTCAATTCAAGATATAGAATGAACCTGAGGGGCTTTTTCGATAATTTCCTGGACGTAATTTTCGCCAAAACATCGATGCCCAACGTTGTATACTTGTTCGACGAGGGAAACCGGTTTGGTCTTGCTCACCGCAACCACCCGAACATCATCGGCGCGGCGGCTGGACCTTTCTGCCGCAAGTCGGACACGATGCAGCACCGCACGTAGCGCCGTCGACGCTACACCTTCCACAGCCGGAGCTGCCATTAGATCGGAATGCCTTGTCCTCTCACACCGCGTTTACGATACTCTTGTTTTCTATAATGAGAATTGTGGAAATATTATACAAGCCTCAATGAAAATTGGAGGTCCAAAACCCCCCTTTCGAAATTGGAACCCCTGTAGATATTCTTAGCATTTTTCTACAACATCAACCACAGGAATTTCTTGCATTATCCATATCTAGGTCATTTTTTGTGATTACCTCCGACCGAAATTGTCAATGTCTAATTACATCATATTTTTCGTGATGGCAAATTCTTGTAGTTAATTAACTTAATTTTGAGTGATTTGCATATATAATTAAAATTGGGTCACAATTACATTACATTAATTGTATTATATAATTAATTTTTTTTTTAAAGTAAAGACTCCAATTTATTTAGCAAATTCAAGAATCATTCGATAGGCCGTCCACAATATTTGGAGGCTCTACCCAAATATGAGAATTCAGAAACATCCTAGCAGATCTAGCAAGCCGATGAGCTTTCCTTTCATATTCGTCATATGGCTAATAGCAACAATTGAACACGAAATGAAGGTAGGCACCAACCTCTTACAAGCGTCTATAGTATCTCCAAAAACTGATTACTGCTTTCAATGGGAATTCATAGCATCTGCTACTAAAGTAGCATCCACTTTCACAATAATCTTTGTAAAATCCAACTATTTTATCTAATATAAAGCCTCCAATAAACTTAAGGCCTCACCTTCGTCGACTCAATACAAACTCCCTCCATCGTCTTGTATGATAGGCCCAAAGCCCATCTGGTTCGAGTCCTGGAAAAATGCAGTGTCGATATTCATTTTAACAAAAGATGTTGGTGGTACATGCCACACCTTGCACATAGGAGTCGTGGGCTGGTTGGACCTGATCGTCCTCACTGCTTCCCACTCCATAAGGTTTGTTAACGCCAAGCTAGCAACCCTCTTGGCATCAGTACAACTCCCATTCCACACAAGTTCATTTCTTTCCTTCCATATCCTACATAGGATCATGACAAACAAGGAGGCATGATTCTCGTCCACGTGTTTCAACATAGCAAATACTAACTCCATAGTCGATTCCGCAATTTGCAACTCTCTATCCAAAGTCGCCCAAAATGGTGTTTCTCTCCACATGCTCGTCACATACTGGCACATGAACAGTGCATGCCAACTGGCCTCTTCAACCATCAAGCAATGAGGGCACTCTTTAGTACAGACTACTCGCCTACTATAGAGCTTCAGTTTAGTTGGAAGGAAACCCTTACACAACCGCCACACAAAATTCTACACTTTAGGTGGCATTCCTAACTGCCAAATCTTATTCCACACGTGCACAACATCCGAGATTCTGTCGTCCACCATATCAGCACCCAAACAATACGTTGATCGTACCGTATTTTTTCTGTCACGAGCATAGTGCCACACAAGTTCATCATCGTAACCAGTGGGGGCTACACCCGTTTTTAGAATTATGTCTGCATCAACTAGGTCAAATAAATATCATATCTTCTCCTTATCCCATCCCCTTGAGTCTGGTAGCACTAGTTCGGCAACTTTGCAATCCATGAGCGTCGGATCAGGTATGTTCCGGATCCAAAAGTCGTTGGCATCATTTACCCACGGTTGTCCCCAAATTCGGACATTCATCCCCATCCCCACTTTCCATCTAGCCCCTCGCCTTACTAGATATTGAGCCTCCCAAATATTCTGTCACGTAAAGCTCAGGGAGGAGCCGAGACCCACCGTTAGAAAATCCCCATTGGGAAAATATTTGGACTTAAAAATGCGACACACTAATGAATTTGGTTCCTTTTGGTGTCTCCAGCCAAACCTTTCCAAGCATGGCAACATTGAAAAGGTGGAGGTTCCGAAAACCTATACCTCCCTTCTTTTTCAGTCCACATATGTCGTCCCACGTAATCCATTTAAGTCCAAAAGAATTGCTTCCCGAGCCCCACCAAAAGGAGTTCATCAT
Source organism: Galeopsis tetrahit (assembly GCA_963675135.1). Classification (NCBI taxonomy): domain Eukaryota; kingdom Viridiplantae; phylum Streptophyta; class Magnoliopsida; order Lamiales; family Lamiaceae; genus Galeopsis; species Galeopsis tetrahit. The sequence continues at coordinate 63,128,723 of OY776120.1, read as the reverse complement.
TCATTATATTTCATCCATGTGAGTGGAGGGTAAGAGAAATATGCCCATGCAATACGCCAGAATAGCTTGGGCTACTGATTTGAGCAAGAACTCCTTACCCGCCTTCGAGAGCTTCTTATCCATCAACCATTGGATCCGAGGCCACAACCTATCTGAGATACATAAAGATCTCTTGTTTATGTCTCCCGATCAACGATGGCATCCCAAGGTATCTTCCGGTGTTGAGTTGATGAGTAACGCCAAAGATATTCTTTACTACCTCTTGTTGGGATATACTCATGTTCCCACTAAAAAAAAGTATCGGACTTACCATAGTTAATGGCCTGCCCCGACACACCCTCATAATCATCCAATAATTGTTTCAGATTCACAACTTCATCATTTATCGCACGACAAAACAACATGCAATTGTCGGTAAAGATCAAGTGAGAAATTCTCGGTGCCCGCCTACAAACACGCAGCCCATGCAACCGCCCCTGATTTCTTGCCCTTCGAATAAGAGAGGAAAGCCCCTCCGCACATAATAAAAACAAGTAGGGGAAAAAGCCCCCCCCCCCCCCCCCCCCGTCGAAGACCTCGACTTGGATAGATGGGCCCTACCATATCATCATTTACTTGGAATGAATAGGTGACAGTACGAACACACATCCTCATCCACATCACACAAGTATGAGAGAACCCCAACCGACAAAGGATACTCTCCAAATAGTGTCAATCTACTCGATCGTATGCTCTGCTTATGTCAATTTTCAACACAACATCCCATATAGACATTGTCTCTTCTCTTTTCATGGAGTGGATAGCTTCGAAAGCTATCAAGATGTTATCCTGAATACCCCTTCCACTCATGAATGTTGATTGGGCCGGATTAATCAGCATAGGGAGAACCTCCTCAAAGCGGTTGCAAAGGACTTTTGAAATGATCTTATACACCACGTTACACAATAAAATAAGGCGTAGATCTTTCTACTCTCCGGGATATCATACTTGGGTATAAGAACCACGTGAGTTGCATTAAGCTCAACCGGGAACGTCTAGTTATTTAGCCATGAAACTGCATTGCTGAATATGTCATTCCCCACCACACCCCAATTCTTTTGGTAGAAAGCTAGGTTGAAACCGTCGGGTCCATGAGATTTATCCGGATGCATCTAGTTCACTCCCTTGTGAAACTCTTCGATCGAGAAATCGCGAGTGAGGGTGTTATTTTGGTCCTCTATAATCATTGGTTGCAGGGCTTGAAGGACCGAATCCACTCCATTATTTTCGGCATTAACTTAAAAAACCCATGAAAATATTCATACACCACCCCCGCAAAGCCCTTGTCGATTAGACACCCAATCGCCATCTTCGCTTTTCAAACGGGTTATCAAATTCCTTTTCTTCCCGACCGAAGCTGACCTATGAAAAAATCCCGTATTCGCATCACCATCTTTGAGCCAAAACACCTTGGCTCTTTGCCTCAAGAAAGCTTCCTTATGAATTATCAATTCGACAAGTTCACGTTTAAGGGTTTTTGTTGGGATATTCATCCTACCCCTAATCATATTAGATGATATATACTTAGTTTTGATGGCCAAAACCAGATCAGTAATCAAGTGTTATATTATAATTTGTAATCTAGTAGATAGGTTACCTAAGCTGTTTTATAAAGCTTAGATGATATAGTAAGAAGTCTAAGTCTTAGTCATGTGGGATCAGCTATATGTATATCAGCTGATACCACATTTGATCAACACGCACTCGCTAAAGATTTGATAAGTAGAAGACCAAACACTAGAAGACACTTGAAGTTCATTAGTGAAATCAGATTGAAAGGTTCTTGTATACCTTATCATCTGATGTTAGCTACATGAGATTAGCTGATCAGAAGACCTACCAGCTAATATGAACTTCACCAGATCTTGTCAAGCCTTAAAGACTGTGATATGATCTGATAACATAATGCATTAATGGAAGTAAAGGCAAGTTCACCAGAAGACAAAGACAATGTCGGATAGCATCTGACAGACTCAACTGAAGACAAGACTGCAAGTCTAAAGTTTCCGAGACAAAGCTTATTTCTATTTCATATTCATAGAGCTTAGAAAGTGTGATTCTTTCACACTTAGTTAGTTACTCACATACTTTACTTTATTCGTAGAAAAACCCAACTTTGTAAAGGTACTTATTCTTACAATAACAAGTAGATCCGTATACACTAAGGAAAGTGTATCTCCATCAAATTCTTCTCTTGGGACTATAAAGTAGCAAAGACCTTTGTTTAAAGGAATTAACTTCATAGTTGAGCTGTGAGAGTGGACGTAGAACAAGTTGTTCGGACCACTATAAATACGTGTGTTATTTATTGTTTTATTGTTTATTGTTTATTGTTATATTGATTATTCATATTTCTCAAATCATAAGTTTTTAAAAGAGTCAAAATTCATTAAGTATTGTTTTTACCATCAGCTGATATCATACATTGTTTGATAAAGTCATTCTTTATTAAAAGGTTTTCATTCAACTCACAAGTCTAAATATTTAGGGCCTACAAAATTCCGCACTAGTAGCTTATTAGATAGCTGTCCAACTAACCAGCTGATATAACAATCAGTAGGTTGGTTATCTATATCTGCTACTCTACACTCGCACTCTAAGATCAGATCATCTTATTTGCATCAGACAACTAGAGCATATATCTCATCTGGTTGTCTCATCTGATAAAGAACACACAAAGTTTGAAAATATGAAAGTCTATTCACCCCTCCCTTTGTAGACTTTCACCAGTATAAATACTCGTTTAGGGACCAACAAGTGGTATCAGAGCAGTGGTTCTAACGAGCTGCTGTCTTTGAGATCCTAGACTTATAGGAGAAGTGCTTGTAGCTCACTTGAACAAATCTATTTTGAAAACCCTCATTTTTTCTCATAAAATCATAATCATGGGTTCTAACTCTTATATTAGGAATTTATCGAAGTTTTCCATCGAAGAATATGATTATTGGAAAGCTCGCACGGAAGCTCAGTTCAGCCAGATTCATGATCTCATATGGGATGTGATCACCCTAGGACCAATCATCGTGATGGCTCCTAACACAGCCATAGGGAATGTCGAGATTCCCATTGGTCAGCTTGTGCCCAAACCAAGAACAAATCTCACCTTAAATTAATGAGATGAAGCAGAACAACCTCGACAGAAGAATATGCTTCTAACTAATGTTACTAATGATTATGTTGGCAAAATTATTCATTGTAAATCTGCCAAAGAAATGTGGGATACTCTAGTTGTGATGTGCGAAGGAACTGAGCAAATTAAGAAAAATAAGCTCATCACTGTTGTCCAAAAGTTTGATAACTTTAAGAAGCAGTTTAGTGAGACCATTGACCAGCTAGTTTTTTTTTTTTTGGGTCAGGACCATTGACCAGCTAGATAACCGCTTTAATAAAATTATTATTGAGATTGAAGGTCTTAGCAAAACTTATACTAACAAGGAAAATACCAAAGTTTTGTATGCTCTTCCTAAGAAATGGCATACAAAAGTTTGGATTATCAAAGAGAATAAAGATATGAAAACTGGTATGTTCAAACTTTGTTTCAAACCCTTAAAGCTCACGAGTATGATATCAATATATTAGAGGAATTAAATGATGAACAGATTGTCAGTCCATCTTCTTCTAAAACTGTTACTTTCAAAGCTTCAGTGCCAGTCCGTCAAGGGATCTAGCCTTTCTAGTAAAGCTCCTAAGGTAAGAGAAGAGCAAGAACCTTTAGATCTCAGCCTTTAAGAACAGATGACATTGATGATGAAGAGATTTGATAAACTAACCACTCAGCATGGTAAGTATAAACACTTTTATAAAGATTACAAGGATAAGAAAGCTAACCATGTAGGAGAATCATCATCTTATAAGTCCAAGTACCGATCAGAACACACTCTAGAGCGTAGAAGATGAGAGCATAGCTCTTCCAAACGAGAGGAGTCATCTGATCGAAGAGGCAGTAGCAGAAGAGAAGCTACTCCTACCAGAAGCTCAAGGGATGGTAAGGATTTATGCTATACCTATAATAAACCTGGACATTTTAGTGTTGATTGTCCAGAGCTCACCTCTAAGGAGCGAGAAGATAAAAGAGCTCGCAGAGACAGAAGACTCTCCAGAGAAAAGGCAATGGTAGCTTATGAAGAAAGGGATAGCAATTTCAACCCGGCCCGCTCGGACCCGCCCCACCCTGGACCCGTATTGAAATGGGGCGGGTCCGTGACCCGGACCCGTCACCCTTTTTGTATTTATTTTTTTATATATATTATACATATAAATTTAATATATCTTCAATATTTTGCATATAACATATATATAATAATAATTCACCTTCATACATATATTTTAGGTTAATATAAATTGATAAAACATAATATCAAATACAATATGATATTTCATCTAAAAATTTATATCAATATTAACCTCTTTATAATGTGAAAATAAATTTATAAACATGCTTCTAAAAATATTTTATTTATTTTTCAATACAAATCTAAATTTTATTTATATATTTTTTAAAAATATATTTATTATTTTTTAAAAAATATTTTTTAAAATTTATAATGGGTCGCCTCGATTTGCCCCGCCCTACCCCGTTACCCGAACGGGTCAACCCGAACCCGTAGTGAAACAGGCAGGTTCGGGTATCTAGGTACCCAACCCGGCCCATTTCCATCCCTAAAAGTGATTCAGATCTTCCCTCTTCATGCGAATCAGGGTTCTTATCTGATGGAGATGATGCACTCTCTGACGACCTTGGAATGATACTCGAACTATTTCAATACATTCCTCCTATGCTTCACACACAGACGAGTCTGACTCATCTGACGTCGATTCGACTAATCACCTTCAGTTCACTTGTGAACAATTGAAGATTGATTTGAGATTGGCAACACAAGCTTATGCGGAAGCTAAGGATGAAACGATGCGCTTGAGAGCTGAAATAATTCGGCTTAAAGAGCATAAGTTAGAAGAGGATCTTAAACTCTTGACTATGAATGAGAGACTGTCTGAAGAACTAGCTCAGTTCAAAGACAAACACTCATTCTTGAGTCAGGTAACCAACTTCTTACTCATGCTACTAAGACTGAAGAATTTCTCGCTCTTAAAGTCTCGTATGATGAACTCCTTGGCAACCACAATGAGTTAATAAAGGAGAAGAATCTTTTAGACCTCAAAGTAGCCGAGATCAATCAAGCAAAGGAAGCTCTAGATCAAATCAATGGCTCTCATAGAGGTAGAAAAGTAAAAACAGGATTAGACTTTGAAGGTAAGTCTTCTGCCAATCAACAAGGTGAGGACCAGGCTGATGAAACAGAAGATGAGCACATCTGCTGCCCCCTGTATGATTCTTCTACAGCTGAGAGTACATAATATGTTAGTTCTGGTACTCAAGTGGTTGAACCAATCAAAGGCTCTTCTAAGCCTGATATTATCTTAAATCCCTAGCTAGCTCTTGTTGTTGTTGATCCTAAGATGAATTTCCTTATAACTAGAAATGGTGGTAGGTCAAAGGATTCAAAGGAAAAGTTGCGTAATCTGAGGCAGAAGGCCTATGGTCAGCTGTTGAAGTTTGTGCTTGAACAACAGAAGGGTTGTGATCAGCCAGGACCCTTTTCTAAGAAGAAGTCTCAGCCGAATGCAACCAAGGCTAAAAAGTTGTCACCAGCTGACAAAAGCCCTGTTAAGTATGCACCTCCAATTTCTTATGAAATTCTTAACATACCTGGATTTAAGAATCAGTCACAATCAGCCGATGCACCCAAACTGAAGGAAAATTAGAAGACAGATCCTAATTTGTCACATGAGTAAGAGTCTTCTGATATTCACTCAACTGACACTACTAAAGCTTCTTCAGCTAAGGAAAAAGTTGAAAAAGTTAGGTATTTTTATGCCCGTGGGAACAAGTTGAAATGCTCAAGATTGTTCAAAAGAACAATGTACATATGGGTTCCCAAGGGTAGTACTAACACCCAAAGACCCAAAACAAAATGGGTACCTAAGCAATGATTTGATTGCAGGTTCGAGTGGACCTATGGAAGAGAGGAGGACCAAAAGCTGAACTATAGTACATAGATCAAGTGCTTCACATCACATGACTGGAACAAAGCACCTCCTCACGAACTTCAAAGCTCAAAGAGGTCCACGTGTTGTTTTTGGTGACAACTCCATTGGTAAAACAAGAGGAGTTGGAACCTTAATCAACAGTGACATATCGGTAACAAATGTATTTTATGTTGATAGTCTTAAACACAATTTATTATCTATTTCTCAGTTCTGTGACAGAGGGTATAATGTTGAATTCTTTTCCAATGGTTACAAGATTATGAATAAGACTAGTAATGTTGGGATATGAATCCTTGAAACAATGTTCTAGATGATGAAAGTATGTTTTTATAGCCAAAAGCAACTTAAAGTGGTGTGCTGTCGCCGGCACCCAAAAATAAATACCTTAAATACCCACTATGTAGTAGGGAAGTAAGGGTCGATCCCACAGGGAATGGTGAAACTCAACTGAATAAATTTGTGTTATGAAAGCAGGAAAAATGGGGGGAGTTGGATTGGTGGTTTCTAACTGACTACTAGAAAACAAGAAAAATAAAAGTAAGCAATAAAAATAAACAAGAATCAAATATAAAGAACGATCTAGCCCTCGGATTGCTTCCCCTTGAATAATTTAACCAATTTAATTAGTGAACCCGGTAATCTCAATCTAATCTCAAATCTTATCCCTAAACTAGCGGTACGACCAAACTAGTTCGAATTGTTTCTTAAGTTTAATTAACTAGAAAGTACGACCCCCAATTAATCTATTTCTACGAATAACCCCAAAACATGTATTCAAGGTTCAACTCGAGAAACGCATTAACGAACCAAAACAATAGAATAAACTAGACTATGAATACGAGACACTCGTTTCATACAACCTAGAAGTTATTATCCCCTAAGGTGTTCTGCCTTAGTTGCTACGATATCCACAATAATATAACAATTACGGATTATATATCGTGAATTAACTAGAATTGATAACAAATAAACTCGGATGGCCAGTCCTAATAAATCTATTAATCAAAACATGCTTCGCATAAAATCAAATAATAACGAAATCAAAATATGAATTGAAATAAACCGTTAATCACAAAATCAAAAAGGTATAATTAAATCCAGGTTTCACATCCTTGGGCTAGAAAAACAATATATATACTAAACATAATTAAAAGAACAAACGATAAAATCAAACTCATCACGGCTGCTGTCAGCTTCCAATCCCAGATCAATTCACAGCCGCCTCCTGCTTGCTTACTTCCCAGAAAAAAAATTCCGCATCTTCAAAACGGCGATTCCTTTTTAAAGATCGATTCGACCCTTCGATTAAGGGCTCCCACAATTCAAATTGGTTCCCAAGCCCATTATACTAGGGCCATCTTCATCTTTTTTTTTTTCTTTTTCTGCCAAAGCCTACGGTTGCTTCACAATTGATTAGGCACATTAGGCCCAATACTTTATATATTCAGCAACCAACTAATCACCTATCTCCTTTTTCAATATTCAAAATGCTTCAATTTTACCTGAAATTAAATAAGAAAATAAAATATCGAGGTAATTGAAGTACACGAAATAATAAGTCAGAAAAATACACTAAAATATCAATTTACTTCACAAAGATTATTCAATTAAAGCACAAAAATAGGCAATAAATCCGACTCATCATAAAGTTAGTAATATATGTGGTTCTAAGTCATCTTAACTGAGTCATATGAAATAAGTTTACTGATCTTAACTGAGTCATATGAAAACTGAGTAACTGATCTTATTGTGTTTACTGATCTGATATATGAACTGTTAGGAACTAAGCTGATGTTTTGTATTGTATAGACAGCTTATAGAATAGAACTTAGATGTACTCATCTGTATATAGTTCAGTTGATGTATAGATAGGTTTTATATATGTAAAGTTGTATTCTATTGTATTCAGCATTGTAAAAGTTCAGAGCAGTAGTTTAGAACACTAGATTAGAAGAAGATCAGAAGACTAATGAAGACTCAGAAGACTACTTCAGAATAAGAAGACTTCAAAGAAGAGTTGAAGAGAAGCTTAGAAGAATTCTGGAGAAGTGCATAACAGTTTTGGAGAACTGTGTTGACTGGCTCAGAACAGTAAAAATCAGAACAGTAAGTTACTGTGCTGAGTTGGTGAATTTGAAGAATAAGTTTGGAAAGCTTATTTAAAGTGTGACTGAAGATATATTGAATATGCTGACTTGGAATAAGAAGGAAGTTACAAAGTCGGTTACAAAGAAGAAGTTACAAAAACAGTTTTAGAGTTAGTTGAGAGTTAGTTCACAAACTGCTAACTGTCATACTAAGTTCTATAAATACTGTATGATCTCCTACTGCTGAAGACTACTGAACAATTACTGATCTTAGAAGAATTCAAGATCAAGTATACAAGCAAGAACTCTCAGAGTTAAGGAAATTGAATTAATGAGAAGCCACTGAATTGAAGAGAAGAAATCAAAGGCTACTCAAGAGAAGTTTTACTTTTCAGTTTTAAGTTTGTGTTTTGTAAAACAAGTGTGCTAGTTACTTGTAGAATTACTAGTAGATCGAAGATACACTTGGAAGTGTAATCGATAAGATCACAGTCTTAGTCTTGTGACTTTAAGCCACAAGAAACTCAAGGAAGAGTTAATAAAACATCACAACTGGGATTGTGAGAGTGGATGTAGACTTATTGGTCGAACCATTATAAAATTCTGTGTTCTTTATTTTCTGTTTAATATTTGTTTGATATTTGTTTAAACAAGAACAGTAGAATTTACTAAGTAAAGATCTAACTAAAAGTTGAGTCTAAAACTAAAACTGGAAGTACTGATCTGACGCAGTAAGAACAGTACTATTCAGAACACTATTCCACATTATAAACTCTGATATTTTGAAAGATTTTTGAAAGTCTATTCACCCCTCCCCTCTAGACTTTCTTAGCTTACTCAATCTTAACTCAACTTGGGACCAACAAGTGGTATCAGAGCAGTAGTTCCTTGGACTGCTGTTTCTTGATAACCTTGCAGATCTTGAGGGAAATCTCACTGATCTTAATACTATTTCTTGATATCTGTCACTATCTGAATACTTGAAAGCTATCTGCTATACTACTGATCCTATTTGTTTAATCAAACATGGATGACACTAATGTGAACAAACTTCCTAAGTTCAAGATTGCAGATTATGACTACTGGAAGCTTAGGATGGAGGCCATCTTTAGCTCAACACATGATCTGATGGTGTCTGTGGTGACTGAAGGACCAATTGTCACCATGGTGGAAAACACTGCTGTTCTGGATCCTTCTAAACCAGTTGGAGCACTGGTCCCTAAACCAAGGTCAGAACTGACTTCTGAAGAAATGCGATAAAACAATTTGGATAGCCTTGCTAAGAATTATATTTTACACACCTTGCCAAATGAGTATCTTGGCAAACTGTTAAAATGTAAGACTGCAAAGCAAATGTGGGACAAATTGGCCATTCTTTGTGAAGGTACTACACTGATCAAAGAAAGCAAATTATCCACAGCTGTCCAAAGGTTTGAAACATTTAAGATGAAGCCAGGAGAAACAATTGATGAATTGGATACTCGATTTACAAAGATTATGAATGATCTTGATGTGTTAGGAAAAACTTATACTGAAAGAGAAGTTAACATGAGAATCTTGAAAGCTTTGGATGAAAGGTGGAAAATGGTCAAGATGATCATTAAAACCACACAAGACATTGATTCTTGGCCAGCAGAAACTATGTTCCAAACCCTTAAGGCACATGAGTTTGAGTTAGATGAAGAAGATCCTATTACTGTGATTCATAAGGATAAGAATGCCTCTAAGGACATAGCTTTTAAAGCCTCTACCTCTAAGGGGTCTAGATCATCTAAGACTAAAGCCTCAAGCATAAAAGATGAACTAGATAGTTCTGATCTTAGTCTGAAAGATCAAATGAGCCTTATGATCAAAAGATTTGATAAACTAAATAAGAGGTATGGTAGATACAAGAGATTCTATAAGGAAACTGTTCCGGCCCAGATTGGAACAAGACATTCAATTTTTTGTAATTTTTGTATAAGTTTAGATAGAAGGTTGAAGATAGGGAGATGGAGGAAGGAGAGGAATTTTGAGAGAGAAATTGATAGTACTAACTTCTTGGAATTCATTCAGCCTGCAAATGGCCTCATAACAACTAATTGGGACCACTATCCTTTTGTAATTTAAGACATCCTAAAGGACTAAAGTGCAAAAACATTAAACTACTAAAATAGATGAATAAGGAAGTAATCCAACGGCTGTGATAGGTACACCTCTCTAATTTTCCACCGTTAGATCATTCTTACTCTTTCAGACCAAACTCCTCAATTGTTGTACTTTCCTCCCCTTTCTCACGAACTTTATCTTCTTCACCAAACGATGCATCTTCTTCCTCAAACGAAGAACCCATTGTTTGAGCTTTAGTTTCTCCGATGCACATAACAATACCTCCCGGAATAGACAATCCTTGTCCCCAAGGATTCAGAAGTGGAAAACGTTTGGCTATATAAGAGGTATGCTCGTACGATTCCATTTCCCAATCTGCCGGCGCCCACTTTACCTCAACCTGTGCTATGCTTTTGTTTTCAGGAACAGACGATTTGATTTCGCAAAGTTGCAGTGGCTGCACCAACATGGCTCCATCTTCATCGAGGACTGGCAAGATGCTCGAAGGTATGTGTTTCGCCCCAATATACTTCTTTAGAAGAGAAACATGAAATATAGGGTGAATTTTAGAACCTGTGGGTAGATCTAGGCGATAGGCAACTTGTCCAATTCTTTCTAGAATCTTGTATGGACCAAAGAATTTCGAAGAAAGTTTCAAATTCCTGCGTATGTAAACTGAGTTTTGCTTGAATGGTTGCAATTTCAAATACACCATATCTCCAACATCAAAAACCCTTTCTTGCATGTGCCTATCAGCAAAAAACTTCATACGACCCTGTGCAATTTGCAAATTTGTTCGTATCTGTTCTGTGAGTAGTTGTCTTTGCTGTAGAAGTGAAGTGACATCTGGATTAGTAGCTTCTACTGGTAACTCCACTCCAAGAACAGTAGGTAGATACCCATACAAAGCTTGAAATGGGGTCATTTTGAGACTGGTATGATAGTTAGTGTTATACCAGTACTCAGCTAATGGCAACCATTTCAGCCAATGCCTTGGATTATTATGCACCATACACCTTAGGTATTGCTCCAAACATTGATTAACCCTCTCTGTCTGGCCATCTGATTGAGGGTGGTAAGCAGAACTCATCTTGAGTTCTGTCCCCAATAACTTGAAAAGTTCCTTCCAAAAAGAACTTGTGAATATCTTGTCCCTATCACTTACAATACTAGTGGGTAAACCATGTAGTTTGTAAATGATATCCAGAAAAGTTTTAGCTAGAGTTTGGGCTGTGAAGGGGTGTGAGAGAGCTATGAAGTGTGAGTACTTGGTAAATCTGTCCACCACCACCCAAATGACATTCTTTCCCCATGATTTAGGAAGTCCTTCAATGAAATCCATAGAAATGTGAGCCCAAGCTTGTTTTGGTATAGGCAGGGGCTGTAGCAAGCCAGGGTAAGAACCTCCATCTGCCTTATTTTGTGCACATGTGCTACAGGCCTTCACCCATTCAACCACATCACCTTTCATGTTAGGCCAGAAAAAAGCCTTCTTAATTCTCAAATAAGTACCATGAATACCTGAGTGTCCACCCAAACCTATGTTGTGAAATTCTTGTAACAACAAGTCTCTTACTCCACCTGTGGAACCAACAACCAATCTGTTCTTGTATTTCAAAATATCACCCACCAGCTGGAATTTAGGGTAGACCTTGGAATCCAGAAACTTAGCATTGAGAATCTTTTGGATGAAAGCATCATTGGCATAGCTTTGGTTGATATGTTCCATCCAGTGGTGTAGCACAGTAGTTAAGGACAAACATTCATGTGCATCAGCTGCCAAGTTATCCTTACCCTTCTTGTACTAAATCTCATAGTCCAGCCCTAGAAGCTTGGTAATCCATTTCTGCTGTAGTGGAGTCACCACCCTTTGATCTAAGAGGTGCTTGAGAGATTGTTGATCAGTTTTGATAATGAATTTTTTCCCTTGTAAGTAATATTTCCACTTTTGGACAACCATCAATACAGCTAGGAACTCCCTCTCATAGATGGAAAGAGACTGATTCCTAGGGCAAAGTGTTTTACTCATGTAAGAGATAGGTCTACCCTCTTGCATAAGCACTGCACCAATACCCTTTCCACTAGCATCTGTCTCCACCACAAATTGCTTCTTAAAATCTGGTAGAGCTAGTACAGGAGCTGAAACCATGGCTCCCTTCAATGTTTGGAATGCAGCTTCAGCTTCTGTGTTCCATGTGAATCCATCTTTCTTGAGCAGATTAGTTAATGGCCTACTAATCATGCCATAATTCTTAATGAACTTCCTGTAGTAACCAGTAAGACCAAGAAATCCCCTCAACTGCTTAACATTCTTTGGCAAAGACCACTGCACCATACTTGAAATCTTATTTGGGTCAGTTGCTACACCTTCTTGTGAAATTATATGCCCCAAATACTCAATATGTTTCTGGCCAAACTGACATTTACTCATCTTGGCATACAACTTGTTTTCTCTCAAAACCTGAAGCACCATCTCTAGGTGTTCCAAGTGTTCTTCCCAACTCAAACTGTAAATTAGTATGTCATCAAAGAAAACCAATACAAATTTCCTCAAAAATTTCCTGAATACCTTATTCATCAAAGATTGGAAGGTAGCAGGGGCATTGCATAGACCAAAAGGCATCACCAAGAACTCATAGTGCCCACTATGAGTTCTAAATGCAGTGAGGTATCTGTGCTCTGGTGTCATTAAGATCTGGAAGTAGCCAGATCTTAGGTCAATCTTTGAGAAGAACTTAGCCCCATGTAACTCATCCAATAATTCATCAATGATGGGTATTGGATAGTTATGTTTAATGGTGAGCTCATTTAAGTATCTGTAATCTACACACATTCTCCATGTATAATCTTTCTTTTTGACCAGAATTACAGGAGATGCAAATGGGCTTTTGCTATCTTGAACCACCCCTGTATTCAACAACTCCTTGACAATCTTCTCAATTTCCTCCTTGTGAGCATGTGAAGTTCTATAAGGAAATTGTTGCTTGGGTTGACTCCCAGGTTTGAGCAATATTTGATGTTCCACCCCTCTTTCAGGTGGTAAGCCAGTAGGTTCCTCAAAGATATCCTTGTAGTCATTAAGTAGGCTCTGCAATTTTGTCTCTTCTACCTCAATGTGATGGCAGAATTCCACCATGTACATTTCTTCTATCTCACCCATAGAATCTCCATGACATAACTAAAACAAGCCATAATTTGTTATCAATCTACAATCTGCAGTTGATGTGAAAGCTTGTAGAGTCACTTTTTTTCCCAAAACAGTGACAGTGAAGGTCATTTTTTCATAATCCAACTCAATTGGTGTGCAAGACTTCAGCCAATCACCACCAAGAATCAAATCACAACCATCATTTTCTAGCACCCTAAGTGGATAAGAGAAATCATGTCCTTGCATTTTCCAGAAAAAAGGATCCACTTGCTTGTCACTAACCATTCTTTGTCCATTTGCCACTCTCACCAATATAGGATTAGTTGGTGTGAGTGGGCACTTTAATCTCTTAGCAGTTCCAGCTTGTATGAAGCTGAGAGTACTTCCAGTGTCAATGAGAATATGCAGCCTTTGACTGTTGTATTCCCCAAATAGCCTCATAGCAGGAAGGCCACAATCACCTGCAATTGCATCCAATGTTAGTTGTATTTCCCCCATGGGTGCATTTTCCAACTCCCCTCCTGGTTCATCTATAAAAGTTCCTTCATCTTCATCAGCCATGATCATATAGGCCACCCTTTGTTTACATTTGTGACCAAAGGTATATGGCTCATCATAGTTGTAGCATAACCCATTCTCTCTTCTTGCAGCCATTTCAGTGGGGGTTAGCATCTTAATGGGAGTTTTGTTTTGAATTTTGGCTGGTGATGTATGGGTATGTTCAGGTTTTTTGAAGGATGTGTTTGGGTAATTGTAACTTTTGCTGAATGGTTTGAGCTTCTTTGTTAGTGCTTCAAGAGTTAGCACTTGCTTTTCTCCCAGGTTAATAGCTTGCTGTAGAGTTTCTGGTTCAAACATTGATATGGCAGATTGCAACTCATCATTAAGTCCACTAATGAAACTTGTCACATAATATTTTTCAGAAAACACCTCCCCTTTAATCAACATCATGCAAGCCCTAAGTTCTTCAAACTTTTCAACATAATCAGCATATAAACCAGTTTGTTTAAGCTTACTGAAGTCAGCTATAACCCTAGAATCTTTCATATCTTCAAATCTAGTAGTTAATACCTCCAAAAATTGTTCCCAAGGTAGCTCTATATGTTTTTGTGTATAGTTATGAAACCATAATGCTGCTCTGCCATCAAAATGCATGGAAGCAAGATTTACCTTGTGTGAATCTGGAACATTTGGTATTAGCTTGAAGTATGAGTTGCACTTCAAAATCCAGCTTCTGAGGTTTTTGCCATCAAACCTTGGAAACTCTATTCTGGGTAGAGGAGTATGCACCACTGCTCCTTGATGCTCATGAGACTACTTGCTCCCTGATGTATCCTGATATTGTGTGTATTGTCTCATGGTGTTAGATACAGAACTTGGATCACCTAATATTGAATTCTGCCCAAGCTGATTTTTTCCTTTATCCAGGTTCATGATTTGCATCTGCATCATTGCCAATGTTTTTGTCACATGATCCAACTGTCCCACCACTCCTGAAAGGTGATCATCCACTCGAGAGGTAATTCCTTGTATGGACTCTTGTATTTTTGCCTCAGTAGATTCCCACTTCAATGCTTCCATTTGTGTCCATTGCTCTAATTTTTTCTGTGAATCTTGCAGTTACTTAAGACGAGTGCCCTCTGCCATGCTCGTAGAACAAACAGGCTCTGATTACCAATTGTTCCGGCCCAGATTGGAACAAGACATTCAATTTTTTGTAATTTTTGTATAAGTTTAGATAGAAGGTTGAAGATAGGGAGATGGAGGAAGGAGAGGAATTTTGAGAGAGAAATTGATAGTACTAACTTCTTGGAATTCATTCAGCCTGCAAATGGCCTCATAACAACTAATTGGGACCAACGTCCTTTTGTAATTTAAGACATCCTAAAGGACTAAAGTGCAAAAACATTAAACTACTAAAATAGATGAATAAGGAAGTAATCCAACGGCTGTGATAGGTACACCTCTCTAATTTTCCACCGTTAGATCATTCTTACTCTTTCAGACCAAACTCCTCAATTGTTGTACTTTCCTCCCCTTTCTCACGAACTTTATCTTCTTCACCAAACGATGCATCTTCTTCCTCAAACGAAGAACCCATTGTTTGAGCTTTAGTTTCTCCGATGCACATAACAGAAACCAAGGGTTCTAGTAACATGGACTCTTCTGTGAACAGAAGGGATCAAAACTCTTCTGAAAGAAGGGATGAGATCTCTAATGAGAACAGAAGAGACAGGAACTCATCTGATAAGAGGGATAGAAAGTATTCTAATAAGAAAGATAGGAACTCAATTGACAAGTATGACAGGAACCGAAATCATTCACCTCCTAAGAGATCTTCTAACAATCCTGTTTGCTATAATTGTGATAAGCCAGGTCATTATGCTTATGAATGTCCTGATCTGAGTTCTGAAGATCGAGAAGAAAGGAAAGCCAGAAGAGATCGAAAATATTCCAAGGGTAAGAAGGCAATGATGGCATACAATGATTCTGATTCGGAATTAGAAGAGTTGCCATCGTCTTCATCTGAATACCCTTCTAGCAATGAAAATGAAGCCTTCATAGCAGATGATGGACTGGTAATGATGGCCAAAATAAATGATGAGGTATCATCTGCTAACTCTTTTCAATCTTGCAAAAATTCTGACACAGATGAAAGTGATGATGCTGATAGTAGTATAGGAAGTAGTCTTCATCATTCCCAAGGAGTGACTGAAGAAGACCTTCTACAAGCTAACAAAGCATTCATTGAAATTAGTGATGAGAATATATCTTTAAAGCAAGAAATCATTAATCTGAAAGAAGCTTAGTTGAAAGTGGATCCTAATATAGTTGTCATAAATGCACGACTATCAGAAGAGTTATCCCAACTCCAAGAAAAGTATGCATCCATTGACAAACTATATCAGGGTATGCTTAAAACTCAAGCCAAAGAGACTAATGAATTCAATGATTTAAAGATTAAATGTGAAAAACTTGAAGAGCGCAATAGATTCTTAGAATCTGAAGTAGTGAGCCTAGATTGAAAGCTATCTGGGATGATTAACTCTACCAAGATTAATAAAACAATCTCAAACAGATATAGAGCTCCAAATGATAAAAGTGGGATAGGTACTGATCTGCCCAGTTCCTCTACTTCAGGCCCTAAGAACACTAATGGAGCTAGTTCAAGTTCATTGCAACTAGATAAAGGAAAAGAACCTATGGCTTATGATAATGATCCAAAACCTAAAGTACAGTCTAAATACATCCCTCCTACTACCAAGAATGGTAAAAAGAAGAATGTATTAAGACCAGTACAGTCAAGACCATACCAGAAGAGTTATACTCCTCTGACCAGATCAGATCAGTCCTGGTATCAGAAGAGACAAACTCAGAACAGTAGGTCAAGACAAGCACAGGCAAGTTGGGAACAGCCTAGACCTCCTTTTATAAGGCAGTCTCAGTTGTATTCAACTAAACCTAGGAGATTTGTGCCTCATTATCATAACAAACCTGTTCTTTATCCTCCACCTTTATCTTATGATATCATTGAAGAGGAAAGACCAAAACGCATCTATAAGCCGTATGGTCCACATGCTTTCAGACCCTATTCAAACTATTACAGACATACTGATCTTACTGAAAAAGAGATAGAACAAAGGAAAGGCTATCTCAGAAAAATAGATCCTAAGTCTGCTGATAGTTCTGAAATGGTTAATAAAGTACTGTTTTGTGATAAATATGGAAGAAAACTAAAGAGGTCTCATTTATTCAAAACTTCAATGTTTATTTGGGTGCCTCTTACTGCTACTAACACTCAAGGACCCCAATAAATAGTGGGTACCTAAATTACATGTGTATAGAGATATGTACTAACATTTCAGGTACTGATCTTATACCAAAGGAAGATAAAGCAGAAACTAAGAGCAGTACATCAAATGCATAAAATTTAGAAGAGACAACCCCATGTCAGACCACTACATTTAAAACAGGTAACAAGGTTACTAAAGTGACCTTCATCCCAATGAGGAAGCTGGTAAAGCTGAGGGACACTGAGAACACACATTAAGGGGGAATCTGTGATTTCTTAAAGATCCTTTTGTTGACTCAGAACACTAAGTCACTTTAGTACATACCTTGATGTGATCATTAAATTAAACATATTTTTACTACTTTGTACTGTTTTACATTTACAGCTCATGAACTAACACTTCTACCAAGGTGAAACAGGCACAGAAGAGGAATTCTCCACTGAAGGGGGAACTGATCTGATTACAGATTTGAAAAGTCTACAAATCTGATCTGATTACAGGCCATATCAGTCTACAGATCTATTCTGATTAATAAATTGACTTGTCTACATAACTGTTCTGATTACAAAGTTTCTTTGTCTACAGTACTGATCTGATTACAATTCAATTATTCTACAGAACTAATCTGACTACTGATTAAACTGTCTACAGAAAGATTTGATTACTACTAATCTGTCTACAGAATAGCACTGATCTGTCACAGTACTGATCTGAGGATTACTGTGCTGATATCAAAAAGGTGAAATCAGGAAAATTGGGTACTGATCTGAAAACTACTGTGCTGACCCATCTACTGATCTAAAAACTACTGTGCTGATTCATCTACTGATCTGATATCTAAAAAGGTTTACTCAGCTGATCCAGATAAGTACATTTTCTTTATATATAAGTAAGAGAATGAAGTGAAATATTTTTGGAAACTACTGTGCTGATATGCATCAGAACAGTATTTTGTCTTAGAATACTCTAAGTCAAAAACTGCTCAATTTTAGATTACTAATAGAGAAGATTTGTACACTCCTCTATTTCTAACCTAATTACTGTGGTGTATTTATCAAACACAATTTGGCTCCAAAATTGAGAATGGTATTAGAATATGAACAGTTCTTTTAAACACGAATTTCAAGACTTAATCTCAACCATTCTTTGTGATAAACAAATTCAATCCTAGCCCTAGATTGGTTTTGAATTTATCAAATACGATCACTTTTCATCTTCATCCTCCTTACGAGTTCATTTCTGGAAAATTCATAACTCAAAATCTACTGCAAAATCTCAATAATCTATCTTCTACAAAACCCTACAATGGCGATTATCAATATTATCAGTGAATCTAACGAAGTCGCAGGCACTTTTGATTCTGATTTTTGGCTGCGAGAAAAGGGCATTTTTTTGGAAAATGCAGTATACTTCAATGGCCGACATAGTGC
Organism: Galeopsis tetrahit; assembly: GCA_963675135.1. Taxonomy (NCBI): domain Eukaryota; kingdom Viridiplantae; phylum Streptophyta; class Magnoliopsida; order Lamiales; family Lamiaceae; genus Galeopsis; species Galeopsis tetrahit. The sequence continues at coordinate 63,110,089 of OY776120.1, read as the reverse complement.
AGAAAACCAAGCCATTCTGACAATGTGCGAAGAATGCGGGCTGAGGAAGTTTCTTGAATCATCTCCGATCAATGTATTTGAACCAGAAGTGATGGAATTTTATTTGCAGCTTGAAGGTGATAACAATGGTGTCCATTCAATGCTCTCTGGGCACAAGGTCTCGATTACAAGAGAAATCCTTGAAGTCATGTTGGATTTACCTCAAGGCCCAGTGGATATTCTGACCTACAAAGCAGGAGAAGAGAAAGAGTGTGTAGGCAGATGGACGGGTGAAGAACCAGAGTCTCTAAGCCATCTTAAGAAGGATGTTCTTCCTACTGGTCTTCAATTTCTAATGGACATAGCTGGAAAATGTTTGTTAGGTCAACATCACAGTCAGGATGCACTAACAAATTTGAAAATCTGAATCATGGCAGCAATCATTGACAGAGTGCAAGGTGATTGGCAAGGGTTTTTCTTAGAAAGATTAATAAGTGAGAAAGAAAATGTCTTGTTCGATGAGGATACAATGGAATTTTCGATTAAATCGAAGTTAGGGTTCGGAAACAAGCTGAGTATTTTGTTGCCTCAGTTAGTTGTCAAGAAGGCGTACTGGAGTAATCCCAAGAAATTCCATCATGGAAAATTCTTGATGAAGAAGGAGTCTGTTCGATTTGAACAAGAACATCCTTTGGTGCAACCTCAAGAACCTGAAGCTCAAGAGTCTGGTGCTTCAATGTATCGATCTGATGATAATCAACCAGATATAAGATCGAAAGCGAGGCATGATCCGAGCAGTACTAGACCAAGAAGAGGAAGGTCTGCTACAGCTGCCTCAGAGCAAACAGTCCGGTTTATTGAGACTGTGGTGCAAGAAAGCTCTGAAGAACAAGAGGTTAGTAATTCAAGTGTTGTTGTTTTACATAAAAGAACCAAGGAAAGAAGTGCTTCTAGACCTAGGAGGAAGCTTGTTGATTTCTCTCCTACCCCTTCAAATTCTGATCCAAGCCCAATTGATCACATTGACCACCAACCTTCATGTTCTGGAGAATCAGCTCACTATTTTCCAATTTCTCAGAACACTCCCCATTAATCTCCTCAGAACACTCCTGTTTCAAGTCATCAAAACCAACCCACTCCACCTCATTCACCCACACAAGTTCATGATCACTCTACTGAACATGAATTTGAGCCTTCTTCTATACCAATTGACATTTCATCATCCCCTGAACCTGAATATATAGCCCATAAACCTGCTGGTTTAATGGATTATCCTATCTGTGATAAAGAGGATCGAATTAGGATAGATTTGAGATTGTCTTTGTTGAAACAATTTCCTGGTTTAGATGAAAGCTCAGTTGAGTTTGAGAAACTTCTTAGGATAGGCACATGGGTGTATCTTAAGAGGAGTACTCTTAAAGAGAATCTAGCTGTTATGGAAGGTATGGGTGGTGCTTCAATCTTTGATGATTGGGAAGCAGAGCAGATGCTTGCAGCTGGTGTTAACTCATTTCTTGAGCTAGTAACCCTAGAGTCAGTGGTGCAACTTGTTGAAAGATTGACTGGATTTAAGTACTCTGTGGAAAATGTTGCTACTGCTGCTACAGATGAAAATGATGATGTTATTATGGAAAGTGAAGAAAGGATTGTTGATGAAGTTGAGAAAGTTGTTGAAGAGGATGTTATGGAAGTTGATGAAGCTGGTGACAATACAACAGAGGTGTTTGAGAACACTGTTGTACTTGAAGAGACAGAAGTTGTTGAAAATCAAGATTTGAATGCTGATGAACTGGAAAGCATCCCATTTCAGTCTGCTGAACCTATCATTCCTGAAGATGTGCAGGAACAGATCAGAACAGTTCCTGTTGAAAAGGAATCTGATAATTCTAGCTTTGAATTGTTGAAAAAGCAGAATGAGGAGCTTCAAGCTAAGTTGGAAGCTGATGTGAGAATGTTCCAAGAAGCTACTGAAAGAATGAATAAGATGCATTCAGAAAATTCAGTTGAAAGAGTTATGGAGCATACAATGACTAAAATCTATGATCTCCATAGACTACAAGAAAAGAACCTATCTCAGGTGTTGCATGCAAAGATGGAGCAACACTTAACTCCCTTGAAAGAGTGGCATGATGAAGCCAAAAATGGGGAAGACAGGATAAGAAGAGTAATGGAACAAACTCAATCACAACAAGCTCAACTAGTTGTGAGTCAAGACGAATTGAAAGAAGAGATTGCCAGTTTGAATGAGAAAATCAAGATTAGGAAGCAACAGAAACAACAAGGTCAAGAAATTGTTGAGAAGAAGAAATCTGATGTTGCTGAAAGTTCTATTCAGAAAAAGAGGAAATTAATCTTGTCTGATGAAGAAGAACAAGAAGAAGAGACTGGTAGGATTACCAGATCCAGAAGCAAATTGAAAACTGGTATTTCAAGTGAAGAACAAGGAAAGCTTGAATTGTTAAAAGAAAAGAAAGCTGAAGAAGCAGAGTTGAAAAAGAAGAAGGATAAGGATGTTAAGCTTTTGAAAACGAGATTTGATAATAGAGTTGCAACTTTGAAAAGGAAAATAAAAGCTCAGAGAAAAGCTGAAGGAAAAGAGTTTGATAAAAATTTTCAAGATGAGAATTTTGTTGATTTTATTGTCCTAACTGAAAATATGGATTACTGGAAAAATCTGAAGAAGAAGTGGCAAATTGCGAACTTCATTGTGAAGAAGTTTGGTGATCATTTGAACAAAGAAGCTGAATTTGCTGATTTTGAAGAGTTCATGTTGAACATTGATAAAGATTTTTGGGAAGATATAGCACAAGTTGCTGCTCGTGCTGAAGTGAGGATATTATGTCCTGAAGAACCAAGTTGGGAACCTCCAAGACTTGAGAATGGAGAACCTGATTACAAAGAGATTAGTAACATAATTGCTGAGATCATCAGAGAAGAAGGTATCACTGATCATCAACATATGATGGATATCAAAGCAAGGCTTTATGTTGCATTCAGAATCTGAATCTGAAGATAAAGAAAGAAGATGAAGGACAAGCTCACAAGATAACATTTCTAACCTTAATCTTTATATTTTCAGTTTATTTCATATTTTGTTAGTATGTGTAATATGTGCATTATCTGATCTAAATATGATTATAAATATGAATCTGGAATTTTGAAATGATGAACTGTTATGATAGACTACATACTTAACTACTGATTTATTAACATTTAAGTAGTTTTGGCTTCATCAAAAAGGGGGAAATTGTTGGGATATGAATCCTTGAAACAATGTTCTAGATGATGAAAGTATGTTTTGATGGCCAAAAGCAACTTAAAGTTAGTAATATATGTGGTTCTAAGTCATCTTAACTGAGTCATATGAAATAAGTTTACTGATCTTAACTGAGTCATATGAAAACTGAGTAACTGATCTTATTGTGTTTACTGATCTGATATATGAACTGTTAGGAACTAAGCTGATGTTTTGCATTGTATAGACAACTTATATAATAGAACTTAGATGTACTCATCTGTATATAGTTCAGTTGATGTATAGATAGGTTTTATATATGTAAAGTTGTATTCTATTGTATTCAGCATTGTAAAAGTTCAGAGCAGTAGTTTAGAACACTAGATTAGAAGAAGATCAGAAGACTACTTCAGAATAAGAAGACTTCAAAGAAGAGAAGCTTAGAAGAATTCTGGAGAAGTGCAGAACAGTTTTGGAGAACTGTGCTGACTGGCTCAGAACAGTAAAAATCAGAACAGTAAGTTACTGTGCTGAGTTGGTGAATTTGAAGAATAAGTTTGGAAAGCTCATTTAAAGTGTAACTGAAGATATATTGAATATGCTGACTTGGAATAAGAAGGAAGTTACAAAGTCGGTTACAAAGAAGAAGTTACAAAAACAGTTTTAGAGTTAGTTGAGAGTTAGTTCACAAACTGCTAACTGTCATACTAAGTTCTATAAATACTGTATGATCTCCTACTGCTGAAGACTACTGAACAATTACTGATCTTAGAAGAATTCAAGAGCAAGTCTACAAGCAAGAACTCTCAGAGTTAAGGAAATCGAATTAAGGAGAAGCCACTTAATTGAAGAGAAGAAATCAAAGGCTACTCAAGAGAAGTTTTACTTTTCAGTTTTAAGTTTGTGTTTTGAAAACAAGTGTGCTAGTTACTTGTAGAATTACTAGTAGATCGAAGATACACTTGGAAGTGTAATCGATAAGATCACAGTCTTAGTCTTGGGACTTTAAGCCACAAGAAACTCAAGGAAGAGTCAATAAAACATCACAACTGGGATTGTGAGAGTGGATGTAGACTTATTGGTCGAACCACTATAAAATTCTGTGTTCTTTATTTTCTGTTTAATATTTGTTTGATATTTGTTTAAACAAGAACAGTAGAATTTACTAAGTATAGATCTAACTAAAAGTTGAGTCTAAAACTAAAACTGGAAGTACTGATCTGACTCAGTAAGAACAGTACTATTCAGAACACTATTCCGCATTATAAACTCTGATATTTTGAAAGATTTTTGAAAGTCTATTCACCCCTCCCCTCTAGACTTTCTTAGCTTACTCAATCTTAACTCAACTTGGGACCAACAAGTAAGCACGTACTACTCACTGGCATCAGACGAAGAACTGTTTATCTTGCTAACTGGAATAGTTGCCCTAGTGATACTTGTCTAGTGGTTAAGAGATCTAAAGAAGTAAGTTGGCTATGGCACAAGAGGCTTGATCATCTGAACTTTAAAACTCTAAACACTATTGCAAAGAACTCACCAGTGGTTGGCTTGCCTAATGAAGTTTTAGTAAAGAGCAACAGGTGTGTGATGCATGTCAGAAGGGCAAATAGACTAAAGTGCCAATGAAGGGCAAAACTGTATCATCCACCAGTAGAGTTCTTGAACTCCTTCATATGGATCTGTTTAGTCTAATCTCGTCTGCTACCTTAAGTGGTAGAAGGTATACTCTAGTGGTTGTGGATGATTATTCCAAATACACTTGGATTGCCTTTCTATTCGAAAAGAGTGAGACCAAGACCAAACTGCCAGAGCTGATGAAGAAGATCCATAACAATGGGAAAACTCAATTAAAGGCTTTCGATGCTAAATCTGATGAAGGAATTTTCTTAGGATATTCCCAAGTCAGTAAAGCATTTAGAGTTTTTAATAAGTGGACCCTTTTAGTGGAAGAAACACCACATGTTGTTTTTTATGAATCTTCTGTTGAGAATATATACAACTGATAGAGTAGAGCTCCTGACTGAGAAGTTTAAAGAATTAAAGCTTAAATAGAAAGGATCAGTTGATGACGACTATGTCGAAATCACTATTCCTAATCTTGATGAGTATGATGATGATTTTCAGCCAATGAGACCTACTACAAGATCCCAGACGAATACTGTAAATGATGCTCCAAGAGTTGATACAGAACCTACTCAAGTAGGGGGAATAGCTGATGTTGGTAACACGGCTGATGCTGATCTGACAGATGATACTCAAGTTGATGATCCAACTGAGAATCCGATAGATGATACTCAAGTTGATGATCCAACTAAGACACATCAATGTCAAGATCCTAGTGACACAAAAACAGATGAGGTTGCAAACCCCACTGCAGGTACTTACCCAAAGCATGTATGGGCAAGAGATCATTCACATGATCTTATTATATGAGATTCAAGCTTCGGTGTCAAGACAAGAAGGCAAAAGGCCAAATCTAACCAATCTGCTCATATAACCGAGACCCTCTTTTGTTATTGTTGTTTTCTTTCTTTGAAGGAACCAACAACCACCGAGGAAGCTCTACAAGATATCAATTGGATAGTTGCAATGCAAGAAGAGCTCAATCAGTTCCCAAGGAACGATGTATGGGAGCTCGTAGACCGTCCTAATCATCAGAACATCATTGGTACCAAATGGGTATTAAAAAACAAGACAGATGAAAATGGTGCCATAACAAGGAACACGGCTAGACTTGTTGCAAAGGGCTATTCAAAATTAGAAGGGATTGATTATGATGAAACCTTTACATCTGTCGCACGTCTTGAGTCTATTAGACTATTCCTAGCTTATGCATCACATATGGGATTTAAGGTGTATCAGATGGATGTCAAGAGTGCATTTTTAAACAGAGTAATTGTGGAGGAATTTTATGTTGAACAACCTCCAGATTTCGAACAAAACAATATAGTATATCGTTTAAAGAAGGCCCTATATGGACTAAAACAGGCTCCTGGAGCTTAGTATGATACACTATCCCAGTTCCTGATTGACAATGGATTCATTAAATGTGTTATTGACAGGACGTTGTTTAGGATACAAGAAGGAAATGATATCTTATTGGTTTAGATTTATGTAGATGATATCATCTTTGGTTCACCCAATCAGCAGATGTGTGACACGTTCTCAAAGTTGATGCAAGGCAAATTTGAGATGTCCATGATGGGATAAATGAACTACTTCTTAGGTCTACAAGTGAAGCAAAGTCAAGATGGTATATTCATTACTCAAGCTAAGTATACAAGGAATCCGATTGCCAAGTTTGGTGTTTAGATGAGTAAGGTTTGTAGGGTTCCCATGATGACTTATTTTAAGATGGATCTAGATGAGGATGGTAAATCAGTAGACCAATATAAGTATAGAGCACTCATAGGTTCTCTTTTGTACCTGACTGCTAGTAGACCAGATATCACCTTTGTTGTTGGTGTGTGTGCAAGATTTCAAGCAAATTCGAAGGAAAGCCACCTAAAAGCAGCTAAGAAGATTTTGAAGTATCTCAAGGGTACAATTAATAATGGTTCATGGTATCAATCGGATGATAGTTTGGATCTGAGTGGTTATTCTGACTCTGACTATGGAGGGTGCAGAATAGATAGGAAATCTACATCTGGCACTTGTCAGTTTCTGGGAAGTAAGCTGATTTCTTGGTTCTCCAAGAAGTAGACCTCAGTTGCTACCTCCACTACTGAAGTCGAATATATGGTTGCTGGTAGTTGTTGTAATCAGTTGTTATGGTTAAGTCAGTAGTTATTGGATTGTAACATTGTTACTAAAGAAGTTCTTATATATTGTGATAGCAACAGCGCAATAGCCATCACTCAGAATCCAGTTCTCCACACTAGATGTAAGCATGTGCATATAATACATCATTTTATTAGAGATCATGTGTAGAAGAAGGATATTAGAATGGAGAAGATACACACAGATATCCAAAGGGCGGATATGCTCACTAAGCCTTTAGCAGAAGTAAGGTTTAGAGAGTTGTGTTACTCCTTAGGTTTTTTAGAGTTAGACATCTCTATGCCATCAGTTGGGAAGACACTAGTTGAGACTTAGGAGATATTAGACCAGATGAAGAGATCAGATGAGTTGAATAGACAAACTCATCTAACTGGTAAGTCTATTCCCAATGAAGAAAACGGCTAAAGCTGAGGGAAATTTTTATAGAGATATTTATTTCAATGGGAATTTCTATGAAATTCTTAATTATCCTTGATAAAAATAGCTCTACTGCTTTTGTATAAATGTCTATATATTGTATATAATTCATTTTCATTAGATAGGACTAATTAGTTTTAGGGGGAATTTCCTTGTAATTTCATATGAATATATATCTTTTAATTCATACCCTACCAGGCATCTACTAATAAGTTTAACAAGTGTTTCAGGATTCAACAACTGATATCGCATCAGTTGACAGAACTACTACAACTGAAAGAAGTACCTATCAGATGAAGGGGGAATTCAATTGATACTCACATCGAGTGTTCGATAAATAGACAACAAGTGGTTATTAGCTGAAGGGGGAATTCAGCTGATACCAGAAGATGTTTGAAAAGATCAGAAGATATGCAAGCGGATCAGATCATCATCCAGATGATATGTCTATCAGTTGTTTACATTACACAACTGATATCAAATAACACTTTCTTACCTAACTCATTTATTTTCTGTTATCATTCATTGCAAAATGCATTTATTATTCAGTTTTCATTAAATTAATTCATTTCGTTAGAAGTTATGAGCATACGATTTGCATAAAACATCCTCTGTTTTAGCAATAATTGCATTCTCCTTAATTCCCACGCATGTCTGACATGACTTTTCAAACTGGCCAATCGTGGGCTAATCGCATTTAATGCGGAGCTGAAAATTAATTATTTTTGGTAAATAAAGTGCAATTTTGAAAATTACTGAAGTCCACAGTAGCCGAACATTCACTGATTCTGGACCATTGGATGGAAACGATCTAATCTAAGACCATTCAATTCTTTTCTAAGAACGATCTCAACCATCCCACTAAAATTTACTTTCTCATATAAAAGGAAGAATTAGTAATTTTTTAAAACTTTACGCTTTCATTTCTTTCGATCTCATACTTTCTTAACTTCTCGTCGGCAACTTTTCGAAGTTTTCTCTCAATCATCAATGGCGAGATAACCATCCACCGAGAAAATTACTGTAGCACCTGAAGAGTTTGAACCGTTCAGATGGAGCAAGGAGGATCGGATAATCTTTGAAGGTTTTGTTTACTTTAAGGATCCTCAAGATCAAGCACAAATCTGGACTATGCACGCTCTAACCAGAGCAGGGTTGAGGAAATATCTGGAATCAGCACCGTTCGTACTTCTTGAAGAAGTTGTGGCCAACTTCTTCATGTACCTTGTTGAACGCCCCGATGGAGGACTTACTTCTTTCGTCGGAAGGCACATAATCAAACTTTATCCTAAGGATTTTACTACCTTGTTCGGGATGAAGGATATTGGGGACCCGAACCTAGAGGAATACAAGTCAGGAAGGGAAGACAAAGGTCTTAAGGAGTTTGTGGAGGACAGTTATGCCAAGTTGGCCGTCGAAAGCTTGAAGAAACCGATGTTGAAAGAGAAATATCGATATCTCTTCGACATAGTAAGCAAGATTTTGATGGGCCACACCGGAAGTTTAGATGGCTTAACCCTACCCAAAATCAGGTTTATGATGGCTCTTTGTGATGGACCATAAATTAATTGGCCGAGGTATTTTATCAGCAGATATGCCTCTGAAAAGAAGAAGATTGTAAGGAAGAAAATGGTCGCTTCTAGCCTGAATCAATACTTCCTTACTGCACGAAACTCAGTATCATCCTACCCCATCTGTTACCTGGAAGGAAAGATTGGGGATCTTTAAAAAAATTCCATTACTCAAAATGGATGTTTACTACAGAGAAGGCAAAGCAGGCAAGGGCTGCCCTAGCTACTGCTAAAAAAAGGAAGGCAGGAGATGTTCCTGCACCAACTGCTCAACAATCCAAGAAACCAAAGTTGAAGTGGAAGGTGGTTCGATCTCCACCTGCTGCTAAACCAGTCCAATCTACCTCATCAGAAGCTACGACATCAGATGAGCATCAAGAAGTTGCACCAGAAGCTGCATCAGCTAAAGCACCCCCCAAGCCCTACCAAAGCCAAATCTAAGGTTAGTCGCAAACTTGCCTTGGATTTTTCCTCAATCCCTCTAGACATCTTACCTTTAACCTCTTCTAAACCCCTTGCCTTAACCTTATCACCCCACTTCTCACCTAAACAATCAGCTGACATTCCATTAGCTGATATCCATTCCATTCACTCTCCACCCCCTCGACTCAAAAGCTTGCCCGAGCCAAACCATACACAAAACGATCCATCAACTGATACTTCTACAGCTGTTAAAACAAATATACCCACAACATACATTATTTTTGTTGACCCCTTTATCAACCTGTTAGAAGTAGCAGCTAAGGTTGCCAAAACCTATCAGAGATTTCTAACTCCGCATCCCCATCCCCATCCAACATTGAAACCATATCAGATGTTGCTCGACCAGACCCAGTCGAGACAACAAACTTACCTACATCTACCCCACTCCCAAAACCTTTCAACCCAAACCTCACCAACTACCCCTATTGGACCTATCGAGCAATACTTACGCATGACGATGTGTATAATGCTCGAGGCCAAGTTCCCTGAGCTGAAGTTAGACGAAGGACTCTTTGAGTCAATTCTTCGCATCTGGACTTGGAGACAAATCCGAGGAGGCAGTGTTCATTTATTCACCACTGCAATTCGAGACAAGGGATGAGAAGATAACTTTTATGACTGAGAGTTGGAGCAGTTGGAGTCAGCTGGAATCGAGAGTGTCTTTTCCCTTCACTCTAATGACTCACTTTCTAAACTTGTTGCTAGAAAGCTTGTACAACTTTCGAAACCACAAGCTGATGAGACTATTGAGGATAAGAAGGACAATAATGACGATGGGCCTGAGGTCGGAGCTAAAAAGGACACGGCCAACGATGAAGATAATACACAAGATCAAGTCGGAGGGAAAGCTGATGGCGCATCAGTGGACCCCGCAACTGATTTAGGTGGGAGTTCACCTAAATAGTCTGGCAATGAGGCTGAGCAATCAGGTGAGCTAGAGATAGAAGTTGAGCTAGTACTCAAAGATGTAAGTGATCATGTGATGGAAACGATCACAACATCAGTTGAGGTACCGTCCAATGTTCAAGTTGATCAGCTACAAGAAGTTGTAACAACTGATTCTTCACAGCCCTCGGTCTCATAGAATCAGGGATCCCAGAGTCTTGAACAGCCAGCTCCTAGAGTTGAGGAGAAGTTAGCTGTTTAAGATGGTGAAGATCTGGTTATTCTTAATGCCAGCGATGTTGAAAGAAAAAAATCAATATTCATCAAGCGAAATGTTAAAGAAAAGAGAGCTGAACTTCAAGAGGCTCTAAATGAACTTGCTGGAATTCAGACGATACAATTGGCACTAAGTGGCCCTTCCAGACTTGTTCTTTCAGATGACGAAGAGGAAACAAGACGAGCTCTGTACAAGCTAAAGCTCAAGGATGAAGAAATTGGTCTTCCTCTTCTCACTCACCTCATAGGTGACCTCTCGAAGAAAGTTTACAACAATGTGACTCATATCATCAAAGATTCTAATCGACGTCTCAAAGAAACAGCTGAGTCGTCAAACAGAACCATCTATGATGCCATCCATAAAAATATGAAGAAGTATTTTGAGTTGGATCTCACCAATGCACTCTTGGGCAAGATGGATACATTCAATCAGAAGAACGTCGAGTACACGATCAAAGCTCTTAAACCTTGGATGCTGAAAGCAAAGCTGAATTAATGAAGCAGATTGATGATAACAGAGAAGAAGAGTTGAAGAGAAGCCAAGAAAGAGAGCACGCATCAACTCAACATCTTAAGAAGAGAGTTTACAATGCTTATCAACTCTGATCTAATGAAGACACCTTATCTTAGCTGTTAGATTTCTTACTTGTATTTGTAATAATTTTCACACCTTATTAATACAAGTACTTATCTTTTCAGCTTCTAGACAACATCTCATTGTCTACATCAGAAGTAGTATTGTTCATTTACTTTATTGATTACAAATTATCATCTTTTCTGATAACTTAAATCATATTTATTAGATGGTTTTGGCATAAAAAAAATGGGGAAATTGTTGGGATATTTATCCTACCCCTAATCAAATTAGATGATATATACTTACTTTTGATGGCCAAAACCAGATCAGTAATCAAGTTTTAGATTATAACTTGTAATCTAGTGGATAAGTTACCTAAGCTATTTTATAAAGCTTAGATGATATTGTAAGAAGTCTAAATCTAAGTCATGTGGGATCAGTTGTATGTATATCAGCTGATACCACATCTGATCAACACACACTCGCTCAAGATTTGAAGAGTAGAAGACTAAAGACTAGAAGACACTTGAAGTTCATTAGTGAAATCAGATTGAAAGGTTCTTATATACCTTATCAGCTGATGTTAGCTACATGAGATTAGCCGATCAAAAGACCTACCAGCTGATATGAACTTCACCAAATCTTGTCAAGCCTTAAAGAGCCTTAAAGATTGTGATCTGATCAAATAACATAATGCATTAATGGAAGTAAAGACAAGTTCAATAGAAGACAAAGAGAATTTCGGATAACATCTGACAAACTCAACCGAAGACAAGATTTCAAGTCTAACAACTTAAGTTGATATGGACCAATTAGAAGATGACAACTCAGCTATTGAAGTTGACTCGGACTAGGGTTTCAAAGATATTTGCAGGATCGTACAAGGCATTTAATGTGCATTAAATGCACATTCCTTTCGTTGGGATATGAATCCTAATACAAGTTCTATTTGATGATGAGATGAGTTTTGATAAGCCAAAAAGAGGAATTGAATATATTCTAAGTGTTAACTGATCTGTTATGGAAGTCTTCTTGTATGAGACAAGATCAGATGAGATGAAGTAAATACTGAAATATGACTAAGTATAAAAAGACAGATTACTTTATATAGGTTTTTCAAGATAAACTTAAATATTGTATAGAAGCTTATTTTATATTTTGTTGTAATTGTAATAGTCTCTATGATAACTAAGCTGATCTATAAAGCTTAAAGTAATGTAATAGATTAGATAGCTTAGAAAGAACAAACAGAGTTCTACAAGACAAGACAAGTCAAGACAGAATTGAAGATTCGTATCGAAGATGAAGTCTGAAGATATAAAGTTTGTTACAAATTAAGTAACTAATTAACCGTCGTATTAGAAGATGCATATCAAGAAACGGTTACAAGAGTTACTTAAAAGGAAGTTATCAAGAAAGTTTGTTGGATAACTAACTTATCTTTACAAGGTGAAGTCTATAAATAGTTGAAGGCATTCGACATTTGAAGACTACTGGATCTGCGTATATTGAAGTATTCAAGAGATATCAAACACTCTTAGAGTTCAAAGTTCATATTGAAGAAGAAAGCCCAGAATATAAGAGACTACTCAAGAAGGCGTATTGTAAAAACAGAAAAGTTTTCTTTATTGTTTTTAGTTTGTATAAGATTGCTAGTTGCTTAAAAAATAACTAGTACAGATCGAAGATATATCTGGTGATATAATCGAAAAGATCGAAGTCTTATTTCTTGGGACTTAAATCCACAAGATGGTCTTTCTGAAATTAAAAGAACTATTGAAGATGTCAAAAACAGTGTGCGGTTTACTAACCAATCAGAGCCTAGGTTGAAGAAATTCTTTGATGTTGTGCATCATTTAGGAATTCAAGTGAAAAAGTTGATCATTGATTGTCCAACTCGTTGGAATTCTACTTATGAAATATTAGTTGAGGCGTTTAAAGTTAAGGATGAATTTCCTATATTTAAAGAGGGAGGGCCTTTATATCACTGTTGCCCTAGCTTTGAAGATTGGAACAAAGTGAAGGATGTTATCGACATTTAGAGGTTTTTTTATAAAGCCACTCATGTAGTTTCCGGAGTTGATTACCCTACTTCTAATGCGTATCTTGCTGTTATTTGGAGAGTCAAACATGTATTGAATGAAAAAGAAAATCATGTTGAGTTTTTTAGAGTGATGATTAGAAAAATTAAGGACAAATTTGACAAATATTAGGGAGATTGTAATCTTTTGATGGCTATTGGAGCAATACTTGACCGCAGGTTCAAAATGAGATTGGTTGATTTTGCTTTCAATAATATATATAATAAAGTGGATGCACGAAAAAATGTGATGAAGGTTCGAGATGCATTGTATAGTTTATTTTTTTAGTATGTTGAAGTTGATCAAGCAAGATCCCGAAAGCGTGCCATTTCAAAAAAATGTTCTTCTACATGTGAATACTCCGCATCTAAAGGAAAATTTGTACCTTCTAGTTTATCTTTGTATGATGCATATTTAGACACTGTTGAGGTTCATAGACCTTCAAAATTGGAGTTGGACATTTACTTGGAAGAGGGGGTTCTTAGATGTCAAGATGCAGATGCTAGTAAAGAGTTTGATGCTTTAGCTTGGTGGAAATCTCAAGAATTGAAGTTCAAAGTTTTATCCAAGTTAGCTCGTGATGTTTTAGTTATTCCTATAAGTACAGTGGCATCAGAGGCCACACTTAGTGCAGGAACTCGAGTGTTAGATCCTTATCGTTCAAGGTTAACTTTTGATATCGTGCAAGTTTTGATTTGCGGAGGAGATTGGATTCGTCAACTTCACGGGATTAAGAAGCCCATCATGACACATGTGAGTTATATTTTTTATTCATTTGAGATATGTGCATGTTTTGATGAATAAACTGAGTTTTAATTGGTTTTTATTTTTATTTAGGAGCAAGAAGAGTCTATTGATGTCATGTTGCAAGCCACTTGAGTTGCAAGAGTGATGGATGAATAAATGCTTTTCATTGGTATTCTCTTGAAGACTTTTATGAAGATTGCTATTTTATTATTTGTACTGTTACTGTAATAGGATTTTATGGCTTGTAATGAGAGTTTAAATAGCAAAATTGTCACTTTAGAATTTATTATAATTAATGTTTTACTCCACAAAAGTTTCGAATCGAATACTCGAAAAATATTATTTAAATATTTTTCTAAAAAATATATGAATCGAATACTATCGAAAAACTAATCGAATCGAATATTGAATCGAATTTAATATTCGAAAATTAAACGAATACGAATATTCGAATACTTTAACGAATCAAATCGAATATAGTGGTATTCGCTTCGATTTGATTCGTTTACAACCCTAATCCAAACCCCCGATTTGTTAGTCTTTTGTACATCACAAACCTTCCCATAAAATTCCCGAGTTGAACACCAATGGGTTCCGAGAAGAAACTCATTGGGAGATCAAGGACTTGAACCCAAAATAAAGCCTTATTTAGGGGAACCTGGATAGGGTGTTCCCCCCATGCAGATGGTGTACCACCAAGAGATGGTCGTCGAAGAACGAAGGGCCACTATCTAAAATATTTTTCAAATTCAGATGGTGGTAGAATTGAAAATTTTACATGTCTTTCCCCACTGCCTTCACCGTCGAGCCTCGTCTCGGTTTCTAGATCGTAGCCATTCAGTTCTTTATACCATTGAACTTAATGGACTCCTCCATCAAAAACTTCCCAACAATATTGTGATCCACCGATTATCCACCACTCGCCTCAACTGTAGGATCAAGGATTAACTCCTCATTTTCATCGATTAAAAATCCCGAAATTATTCTTCCATAGTACCAGTTGTCAACTCTCAAACGTGGAGAGAAACAAATTTTTGAATAACATATGATTGGAATAAAGCATTCTAAGTGCTGGTGTCGCTTTGTTTTGTTTTTGCGACGACACAAAATTCGTCACAATTTCTTACTTAAACATGACGAAATTTATTTTTCGTCATTAAAGTACTAGAAATTGTGACAAGATTTAAATTCGTCACCAATCACAAATTTTTTCGTCACAAATTTGTTTATTTCGCGACAATGTTGATAAATATGTCACAATAATACTATGTGACGATTTTAATATTAAATGGTGACGAAATTCGACGTCATGGAAAATAGTTTTTCTTGACAATGCTAAACTATCGCCACAATAATAATTGGTGACGATTTTAATAATAATTGATGATGATATTCGATGTCATAAAAAGTATATTTTCATGACGATACTATTTTTCGTCATTAATTTCTCGTCACAATAATAATTGGTGACGATTTTAATTGTAATAGATGACGATATTTGACGTCATGAAAAATATTATTTTATGACAATATTATTTTTCGTCATTAATTATTCGAGATATTTAGTGACAAAATATTTTCGTTACACAAATAATTGATGACGATTTTCATAATAATTGATGACAACAGTCAACGTCATGAAAAATATATTTTCATGACGATATTATTTTTCATCATTAATTATTCGAAATATTCAGTGATAAAATTATTTCGTCACAAAAATAATTAGTGACGATTTTGCTAATTATTGTTGACGATATTCAACGTAAAAAACATACATATATTCATGACAATACTATTTTTCGTCATAATTATTTGATATATTTAGTGACTGTTGGGATATGAATCCTAGAACAAGTCCTAAATGATGAATAAAAGATAAAAGATAAAGTTTTGATAAGCCAAAAAAAGACTTGAATATTTTCTAAAGTGTTGACTAATCTAGTCTAGTTGAGTTGAAGTCATCTTGTACAGATCAGTAGAATTCGAAAGACAAGTACAGTTTAAAAGAAAAGTATTCAAAAGATAAGTACGGTTTATAAGTACTTCATATATGATAGATTGTTACTGAGCTATTTAAATGTTGTATAGAGCTCATGTTTGTATATGTAATAGATTAGATTCATTGTATAGTTTATAAAGTTGACTAAGCTTGTATTATAAAAGCTTAATGTAATGTAATAGTCTTGATAAGATTAGTATAGTCTACTTTACTGTTTGAAGAAGGAAGACCAGACAAGAATAGTCGAAGTCTACTACTCAAGATAAGAAGACTACACAAGACAAGTCAACTTGGAGTTAGTTACAAATACGCGTGAAGTGATAAAGATATAGAAGTTAGTTATGGAATAACTAATTCATAACAGAAAACGCGTGGATTGATAAGAAGATTCAGTTGAAGGTAGTTATCAAGAAAAGTTGGTTACAACTTACTAAGTTCTTGAAGATTGAAGTCTATAAATACTTCATGATGGTGATCAATTGAAAACTACTGATACACTGACGTTCATACTCAAGTGAAGCATTATCAAAAGATATATTTGAAGTTTACTCTCAGAGTTGATTAGAAGTTCAGAAAGATAGCCAGAAGACAAGTGAAGAATCAAGAAGGCTACTACTAAAGAACAGAGAAGTTTTTAGTTTTTGTTTGTTATTTTCAAGGTGCTAGATACTTGTAAAATTTCTAGTAAGATCGTAGACATATCTGGAGGTATAGTCTGTTGAAGATCTAAGTCTTCTTCTTGGGACTTTAAAGACAGGAACATACACTTGTACTCGATTGGAAGAGTTTAGTGGAAACATCACAACTGGGTTTGTGAGAGTGGATGTAGACAAGTTGTCGAACCACTATAAATCTTGTGTTTGATTTACTTTACAGTTTTGATTGTTTAAATTGCTAAATTGGTTTAACTACTTAACTGATCTAGACTAGTTGAGTATAGAACAGAGTTCTCGAAAATAAGTTGAGTATAATCTTGAATTGGGCTCATTGATAATTTCGTATTCCGCACATTGTACTTTGATATTTCGAAAGAATTTTGAAAAGTCTATTCACCCCCCTCTAGACATTTTCACTAGCTTACTCGTTATTAACTCAACTTGGGACCAACAAGTGGTATCAGAGCAGTAGTTTACGAACTGCTGTTTCTTGATAACCGACTCAAGACTTAGGGTGAAGTCTTGGTCCTTGACTGTTCTTGTATACGTGTTCTTGATCATATTCTTGTATCATCTGTTTTTCGTGCTCCCTGTTCTTGACTTATCTGTTGTTCTTGATCATAACTCTACTTAGCACTTATTTCTTGAAATCATGTCTCTTGAGATAAGCGCCAACAAACTACCTAAGTTCCAGGTACAGGATTACGACTATTGGAAGCTAAGGATGGAAGCCATCTTCAGCTCCACTCATGACTTAATGATCTCAGTCATCACTGAAGGTCCAATTGTGACCATGATCCCAAACACTGCTGCCCTCGACGCAAATCAACCCGTGGGTACTCTCGTCAAGAAACCAAGGTCAGAACTTACATCTGAAGAAATGAGACAGAATAATTTGGATAGCTTGGCCAAGAATTACATCTTACACACTCTTCCTAATGAGTATCTGGGAAAAGTGTTAAAATGTAAAACTGCCAAAGAAATGTGGGACCGCTTAGCTATCATTTGTGAAGGGACATCCCTAATCAAAGAAAGCAAGCTTTCCACTGCTGTCCAAAGATTCGAATCATTTCATATGAAAACTGGTGAAACAATAGACCAGTTGGATACTCGTTTTACCAAAATCATGAACGACTTGGAAGTCCTTGGTAAATCTTATACTCCACGTGAAATCAATCTTAGGATTCTAAAAAGCCTTGATAGTCGATGGAAGATGGTAAAAATGCTTGTTAAGAATACCCAAGATATAGACGTATGGACAGCAGAGACTATGTTTCAAACTCTAAAGGCTCATGAGTTTGATCTAGACGAAGATGAACCCATAGTAAGTAGTGACAGAGAACATGCTGTATCTAAGAACGTTGCTTTTAAGGCTAGTTCGTCTAAGATAGACAGGTCTAAGACTAAGTCTAGGTCTGCTTCTGTTAAAGACGAGTTAGATACTGATCTTAGTCTGAAGGATCAGGTAAGCCTCATGGTTAGAAAGTTTGATAGGCTGAATAAACGTTTCGGAAGATATAAGAAGTTCTATAGAGAGCATAGAGGTTCTGCTTCTAAGAACTCGTCTGAAACCAGACGAGACCGAAACTCGTCCGAAAGGAGAGACGAAGTCTCGAAAGGTAACAGACAAGATAGAGAGTCTGATAGTAGGAAGATTACTCGTTCTGATAGACGTGATAAACGAAGGAACAACTCTCCTATTAAAAAGGCTACTAATGATCTTGTGTGCTATAACTGTGAGAAACCAGGTCACTACATATATGAATGTCCGGACCTGAGTACTGATGATCGAGAAGAACGCAAAGCACGAAGAGAAAGAAGATACAACCGTGGTAAGAAGGCAATGATGGCCAATAATGACTCTGACTCTGACTCAGACGAGTTGCCATCATCCTCATCTAGCTACCCGTCTGAACCAGATCACGATGAAGCATTCATAGTTGATGATGGTCTATGCTTCATGGCTAAAATCGACCAAGAGGTATCATCTGTTACTTCCTTTCAATCATGTGATGAATCAGATTCTGATGAAAGTGACACTGCCAGTAGCCAAGTAGGGAGTAGTCTTCAGCACTCTACTAGTGCAGTTGAAGACGACCTCCTACTTGCCAACAAGGCATTCATTGAAGTCAGTGATGAAAACATCACCTTAAGACAAGAAATCATTGATCTTAAGGAAGCTCAATCTAAAGTAGATCCTAATACAACAGTCCTAAATGAACGCTTGCAAGAAGAGTTGAGACAACTCAAAGACAAGTGTACATTGACTGACAAGCTGTATCAAGACCTACTTAAGACACATGCGACTGAGAAACATGAATTCAATGTCTTACAAAGCAAGCTCAAAAAGCTTGAAGAACGTAATAAGTTCTTAGAAACCGAGGTTGTCACATTAGACCTTAAACTTACTGACCTGGTTAACTCATCTAAGGTTAACCTTGAATTGTCAGATAGGTATAGGGCTCCTGCTGACAAGACAGGCATAGGTGCTGAGACACCCAGCTCGTCTACTCTAGTTCCTAAGAACCCTACTATTTTCATCTCAAGCTCTTTGACTAATGATAAAGGAAAAGAACCATTGATATACGATATTGACACTCCATCAAAAGGTACTGTACCAAGACAAGCTCGAGTTAACATTCCAATTACCAAGGGAGGTAAAAAGAATGGTAACAACAAGCCTGTTCAACCTAGAACTAATCTTCAAAGGACTAGGAATCGTGGACGACCAAATCAGGTCAGATACGAGGACTGGTATCCTGAGGAGACTAGTACTAGACAAGTACATACTAGACGACAAGAATCTAGACCTCCTTTCATAAGGCAGTCTCAACTCTACTCGTCTAGACCTAGACAGGAAGGTCCAAAATATCGTACACAACCTGTTCTATATCCTCCACCTTTGTCATATGATATCCAAGGAGAAGAAAGACCTAAACATGTCTATAAACCGTATGGACCTAATGCTTATAAACCCTATTCTGACTATCATAGACAAGTGCCTGCTCAAGTAGAGATTAAGTCAAAAGGCTATCTCCAAAGAGTAGACCCGTACTCGACTGATAGGCCAGATAAGGACAACAAGGTCTTATTTTGCAACAAATATGGTCGAAAGCTTAGAAGGTCAAACTTGTTCAGGACTCCAATGTACATTTGGATTCCATTGAACTCGACTAACCCCCAAGGACCCCAATAAACAAGGAGGGTACCTAAATTATGTATTATCATCTATTGCAGGGTCGACTCGATCTATACAAGAAAGGTGGCTCAACAGGAGAAACTTGGTACATAGACAGTGGCTGTTCGCACCACATGACTGGTACTAAGACTCTCTTATCAAGCTATCGTGAGCAAGAAGGACCAAAAGTGATATTTGGTGATAGCTCTATTGCTGTTACTAAAGGATTTGGTTACATTCGGAATGGTGACATAGAAATTCAAGATGTTTCGTATGTTGAAGGCTTGAAATACAATTTACTCTCTGTTTCACAATTTTGTGATCGTGGATACAAGGTGCAGTTCAAGAGTCAGAAATGTGAAATCATCGACAAGAAAACACACACAGTCCTACTAGTCGGCATTAGACAAGGAAGTGTGTACATAGTGAACTGGAACAGTTGTCCGAGGGACACCTGTCTACTTACTAAGAATCCTAAAGAACTTGGCTGGCTCTGGCATAGACGCCTTTGTCATCTAAACTTTAAGGTTCTTAATAAGATAGCCAGAGACTACCTTGTGGAAGGTATTCCCAATGAAGTCTACTATAAGTCACATGTATGCACCTCCTGTCAAAAAGGTAAACAGGTGAAGGGCTCTTTTAAATCTATTCCATCCCTCTTAACCAGTAGAGTTCTTGAACTTCTACATATGGACTTACATGGCCCAATAACTCCTCCAACTTTGAACGGTAGAAGGTACACACTTGTTGTGGTAGACGACTATTCTAAGTTCACTTGGGTAGTCTTCTTACACAAGAAGAGTGATACACAAACACTTTTGCCTGATCTATTGAAGAAGTTACAGGTTGAGAAGAATCAGTCAATTGTCAAGATCCGTAGTGACAAGGGTACTGAATTCATTAACTGCTATATTAAAGAATTTTGTTCTAAGCGTGGCATCCAGCACCTTACTAGTGCAGCTAGGACACCACAGCAAAATGGAGTAGCAGAACGAAGGAACAGAACTCTTAAGGAGGCCTGCAGGACCATGCTGACAGAGTATAATACGCCTTAGAAATTTTGGGCAGAAGCTATCAACACTGCATGCCACTCACAAAATAGAAGTGCTATCAATAAAGCACTAGGTAAGACGCCCTATGAGGTATGGAAAGGTAGAAAACCCAGAGTTTCATATTTTCATATATTTGGATGCAAGTGTTTCATCCATAACAATGGGAAAAGCAAGTTGAATGCATTCGATGCTAAAGCAGACGAGGGGATATTCTTAGGATACTCCTCGACTAGCAAAGCATTTAGAGTATTCAACTACTCAACCCTTTGTGTGGAAGAAACACCACATGTGGTTTTCGAAGAATCTCAACAGGACCCGTCTACCAACAAGATCAGTGAGAAAGCTACTGAGCTAACTGTCGAATCTGACAAAGACTCAGAGGTATATGAATCCGTTCAAGCATATAATCCATTTATAAAAGCTCTCGAGTCAGATGACCAGAAGAAGGTGAGTGCTCAAGGTAACTCTACTAGACCAGTTGACATGCCTAAACTAGTCGACTCGTCTACTCCTATTAAATCTTCTGATGATAATGATGTTGACATGCATGATGCTGTACATGATATAGATGATAGTATTCTTGTTAAGAATAGAAATACATGGAAATCAGCGCATAATACTGAAAATATTATTGGTGACTCTACTGTTGGTGTTAAGACTAGAAGACAACTCTTTGAGTCGCAAGAACAATCTAGTCCATCTCTGTTTTGCTGGTGTTGTTTCCTCTCATCTATCGAGCCAAAAACCATTAATGAGGCATTGGCTGATAGTAATTGGATCATTGCTATGCAAGACGAGTTGAATCAGTTTGTTCGAAACGACGTCTGGGAACTTGTTGATAGACCAAAACATCATAATGTAGTTGGCACCAGATGGATTTTCAAGAATAAGAAAGATGAGAATGATGTAGTTGTTCGTAATAAGGCTAGACTAGTCGCCCAAGGCTACTCACAAGCTGAAGGCATAGATTATGATGAAACTTATGCTCCTGTTGCTAGACTAGAAGCCATTCGATTGTTTCTTGCATATGCTGCTTACATGAAATTTACTGTATATCAAATGGATGTTAAAAGTGCGTTTCTTAACGGTATTCTTGTGGAAGAAGTATATGTTGAACAACCCCCAGGTTTCGAAGTCAAAGGTAATCAGGTATACAAATTAAAGAAGGCCTTATATGGACTAAAGCAAGCTCCAAGAGCCTGGTACGATACTCTTTCTCAATTTCTATTAGAAAATGGTTTTACCAAGGGCAAGGTAGATAGAACCTTGTTCAGAAGACAAGAAGGGAAAGACATTTTACTCGTCCAAATTTACGTAGATGACATCATTTTTGGTTCACCTAACAAAGAGATGAGTGAAAGTTTCTCAACACTCATGCAAAGTAAATTTGAGATGTCTATGATGGGTGAAATGAATTACTTTCTTGGACTTCAAGTAAAACAGACCCCTGAAGGGATTTTCATAAACCAAGCAAAGTATACTAGAAATCTTCTAGACAAGTATGGTATTAAGACATGCAAGTCTGCTGGCGTACCTATGCTACCTACATACAGAATGGACCCAGACGAACAAGGTAAGTGTACTGATCAAACTCATTATCGTGGTCTAATTGGTTCATTACTGTACTTGACTGCTAGTAGACCTGATATTGCATTTTCTGTTGGTGTATGTGCTCGCTTTCAAGCTAATCCAAAAGAGAGTCATATGGAAACCACTAAAAGGATATTGAAATATTTGAAAGGAACCATCAATCGTGGTATATGGTATCCTTCGAATGATGATTTATCTCTAAGTGGCTACTCTGATTCTGATTTTGGTGGGTGTAGAATAGATAGGAAATCTACATCTGGTTCTTGTCAATTCTTAGGCACAAAACTCATTTCATGGTTTTCGAAAAAGCAGACAAGTGTTGCTACCTCTACTACTGAAGCCGAGTATATGGCTGCTGGTAGTTGTTGTAGTCAATTATTATGGCTTATTCAACAGCTTAGAGATTATAATATTTGTGAATCAAATGTTCCTATATTCTGTGATAGTAATAGTGCAATTGCCATTACACAAAATCCTGTTCTGCACACACGTTGTAAGCATGTTGATGTGAAACACCATTTCATACGTGATCATGTAGAAAAGAAGGATATTCGCATGGAAAAGATTCATACTGATTTTCAAAGAGCTGATATTTTTACAAAACCATTAGCTGAGGCACGATTTCGTGAATTATGCATTAGTTTAGGGCTAATTGATTTAGATCCTACTTGCCTATAGCTGTGTACTAACCAGACAGGTACATCAAACGAAGTATGGAGACAAGATCACTAGACTAGAGCACTCGTCTACTCACGCAACAGACAGGTAAACAAGGCTAGACAAGATGACCAGACAACCCGATGAGGAAGCTGGTAAAGCTGAGGGTAATACTAAGGGAATAAACATTTAAGGGGGAATCTTTGATTTCTTAAAAGTTCCTTATGTTGACTCCTTAGTTTGGTAACAGTCATCTTGTTTGAACCTTGATCTTTGTTTTAAATTAATATTCGGCATATAAATTCTACTCGCCTATCTGTCGTACTAAAGAAGACAGGTACATAGAGCTGTTCAAACATTCAGACATATATGCATAGTCGAAGGGGGAACTCATCTGGTGGACATAAGACTACTCGTCTTGTGCCATTCACCCTACTCGCCTTATGAAGCTTAGTCCTACTCATCTGTTCTGGATGGACTCGAACAGACAAGCTAAGTTGTCTTTGTTCTTCATTGAATATGTGTTAATATGTTTACTCGAAACAAATTACCAATGTTAAAGTAATAAGATTGTGTTCAAATTTGAAAATCCTAGAATTGGATTTATACACCACTAGTTAATGAGGTGTACATATTCAATTCGTGCCAAAACACGACCAAAATAGGTCAGATGAATACACTCTTTTATTTTGCAAATAAGAATGGCGGATTTCATTTTGTACAAAATCAATTCACATTTTTTTTCTCGGTTCCGTAACTGAATACCAAGGGTCCCGACCGTTGGATCTAATCCTTCGATCTTGACCGTTGGATCAAAAATTCAGTTTTTAAACAAAAACAAACACTAACACTCATTCTACCCACGTTTTCACAACTCTATTCTCTTCTAAGTGCTGACAGTTGATTTCTCGCTCAATCTATTCTCTTACTCATAACAAATCGTTCACCATGTCTATTCGATCGATTCTCGATATAAGTTCCAACATGCAGGCACCTTTTGATCTCGGAAGATATATAAATGATAACAAGGTGCATGTTGAACCATCACTATTTTTCAAAGGCAATCACAAGGAAGGAAACATGGAAATCTTGACCAAATGCATCAGATGCGGTCTACAGCCCTACCTAGAGGCATTTCCACAGGTTGTGTTGGAAGAAGAGGTTCTGGAATTTTATGCCAACGTCAATAGACAAGGAGAAGTGTTAGAATCTTTTATTGATGGGCATCGAGTGGAAATCACTAGGGAAGTGATGTTCGAAAGTTTAAGACTACCCATCGGAACGATTGATGTGGAGAAGTATGCTGAAGGGCAGGAGATGAAGTATTTGAGCATCTTCTGTGGAAAGAAAATGAAGCTCAAGCCAGATGGTAAAGCTCCTACTGCCAAGAAGGGTGATCTCTTGGAGAAATATCGCACTTTGTTGGACATAGCAAGCAAGATGCTTCTATGTGCCACTGGGTCTCATGACTCGGTCACTCAAGCCAAAACAAGGATCATGGCTGTTATCTATGATGGAATCACTGAGGTTAATTGGTTCAAATTGATAGCTGACAGGATAATGTACTTCGAACGAAGTGTAAGGGTGGATGCTGATACCAGACATTGGGTGGTATCTCAAGCAGTCGGATATGGAAACAAGCTGAGTATTTTACTTCCATTTTTGCTGCCAAACAAGAATGATTGGAGCAAAGGAAAGCCGTTTCATCCTCTTAAGTTTTACTTAAAAATTGAAGCAATGAGGAAGCAGGCTGCTGCAAGGCCAGCTGCCCCAAGGCAGGTTCAAATTGATGAGTCCGAAGTGTTGCCGTATGCCGATTCATCCAGTTCTTCTCAAGACAAGTCTGAAGAAGCAGAGTCTAGTGCAGCCGACTCAGAGAAGACTCAGTCAGATGAAGAGTCGACTCAGGAGAAGGAGTCGAGTGAACAAATACCTGAGATGTATACTCTCGTGAGAGTTGAGTCGCCTACTCGTCCAGTCGAGTCGAGTATACAGGTTGGTACCTCTACTCAATCTGTTTCAATTCCTCTCTCTCTCCCGTCTACGTCTATCCGAACCAAGGCTAGATCACATCGATCTAGGCCTCGACCTGTACCCCCAACCTCGCAAGCACTGGCAGCACGACCGCTGAGAGCCAGTCTTCCCCTATACACTCCCATAAGTGATACAACTGATACTCCTACAGTTGTCATACCTGACCAAGCCACATTACAGCCCATTGAAACCATTACTTTCACACCCTCTCCCTCAACAGAATATGTTGAACCTTCTCACCCATCTGCTTCAGATAAGTCGCCAGTTGCCACTGCAACGACTGAGATAGGGACCCCACCTACTCAGACCCCGTCTGAAGTCAGATTTGAATCCTTGGTATATTACCCCATGAGTTTGAGAGAAAGGAGAATCCGTTCGAAGATGAGCAGGAACTTGAAAAAGAAGCTCTCGACTATTGAAGTCGACTATGAATCCGAACAATTTGAGAAACTTCTAAGAGTATGCACTTGGGTGGCATTGAAGAAGTCTGGCACGGATGATCTGTTCGAAGCTATCTTAGGAAAGGGAGGCATCTCGAACTTTATGGACTGGGAATTGGAACAGAAGGAGACCAGTGGTGTTCAAGATCACTCAGAGTTATTCCCAGCTCATGCCATCACAAATCTTGCTAAGAGATTGCTACATATTTCTGATGATGTGATGTGCTCAGAGTCAAAGTTTGATGTGGGCATTCAAGTTTCAGACTCCGATTTTGCCAAAGATATGGTTATGACTGAAGTTACGCAAGTTGAAGACTTACAGTCTACTGATCCTATGGTGGACTTAGACAATGTCTCAAATCAGTTGAGAGGCATTGTGTTCAGATTTCAAGTTGATCATGCTAACAGTCCAAGGTCAGATTTTGCTTTTATAAATCGTTATTCTGATGATTTACTTCCATTTGAACTCTGTGGATACATGGCAAAGTTGTACGCTTTGTTAAGAAAGGACTTGGCTGAAGATATACTGAAGGCTAAGGAAGCTAAGTTAGCTATTGTGCCTTACTGTCCGTTTCCAAGTTTGAAAGCCATCGCTGGAAGTGTGTTTCAAGATTCAGAGGTAGTAGAAGACGAGGCCGTGACTACTACTACAGAAGGTCATTTGATATCTTTTGCTGATGATGTGATCATGGAAGAAGCCATTCATGCTGACGTTGGTCAGTCATCTCAAAGAATTTCCACTGCTTCCATAGATGAGTTGAAAGCTGATTTGAAAAGTGTTGTAAAATCGTCCATTGATGACTTTCTCAAGTCTGATGTCAAGAGGATTCTTATGGAACAAAACAATGTCCTTGTGACAAGTTCAAAAGATTTGATAGTTGATGCAATCAGTCAGGTAGATGAAGAATACAGACAGCATATGTTTGAGCAACTTGAGGGATTTCTTCAAGATCAAGTTGAATACTCAGAGAAGAGCTCAGTCGATTTTGCTCGCGTACTAGCTACTGAATCCAGGAAGTTGGAAAGAGTCTATAGAGCAAGAATCGAAGTTGCTGATGTTCAGAGGAAGGAAGCGTATGATCAGTTGACTCAAGCTCAACAACTTATCTCGGCTATGACTGAAGAAAATAAGAAGTTACGTTTGACCGCAACCCATTTTAAGAATGAGTTGAACTTGTCTACTCAAAAGCTGGAGTTGGTTGCGACCAAGCTGGACAAGTTAAGTCAGAACAATTCGCATGAGAAGCAAATTGAAAGAGCTACGAGTCAAATGAAACAGGCTATGTATGAGGAGATGACTCGTTTCACTTCTCTTTTCTCTCTCCAGGCTACTGATGAAGCCAAAAAGGGGGAAGAGACAAAGAAGACAAAATCTACTAGTGCTGAGATTAGTGCTGAAGCTGAAATGGAAAAATCTAAATCCAGTGCTGAGCCAGAAGCAAAGGAAGCTGCTGAGGCTATGCAAGATCTCAAAAGGCCTAAGAGAGGCAGAGGTAGATTGGTTAAAACTGCAGAAATTGAACAAGCTGAAGAGTTGAAGAAGAAGGAGAAGGGCAAGGCTATTGCGTCTCCAGAAGCTGAAGTACAGACAAGAATGGTATCGAAAAGGAAGTCCATTACCATTGAAGAACCTACTCCTGAATCTACTATTTTGAAGAAGCGAAAGGTTAGTGATCCAAGTGATGAAGCTCATTATGCGAAGAAGAAGAAGATAGAAAAGCATATTGAAAGTTTGCTGAAGGAGAAGCCTGATGAAGATCAAATAGAAGACAAGCTCATTGATCACTTTATTGACAAAGAACATCGTCAAGATTGGATGAAAGTGAAAAGGCAATGGGAACTAGATCACTGGATTATCAGGAAGTTTGGAGATTCTGATAACTCTGACGATCTTTATGCTATGTTTGATAAGTTCATGGAAGGACAGCATAAGATGCTATGGAATTTAATCATAAGAATATCTGCTGCTGCTAATTTTAATATTCTTGTTCCTGGTTTTCCGAAATGGAAGTGTCCTATGACTAGTTCAGGTAAAAGGGCAGATGTGAACCAGATCAAGAAGTATGAAGATGAGCTGCTAGACAATGAGAAGATTGAAGACGAAGAACATATCAAAGAGATTCATACTAGACTACTCAATGCTTTCTGTGTTCCAGATTCAGAAAGAGGTAACTTTTCAGTATAGTTTTTTTTGCTCTGATATGTTGTTATTCAAGTATTTGTAATATCTACTGATCTACTTCTGAATGAATAAAAAAGATAAAGTACTATTTTGATGTTGAAAGGCAAGATAACTACTTAACTAGTCTACTAATAAGAAAAGATTCAAGTAGTTTTGGCTTCATCAAAAAGGGGGAAATTGTTGGGATATGAATCCTAGAACAAGTCCTAAATGATGAATAAAAGATAAAAGATAAAGTTTTGATAAGCCAAAAAAAGACTTGAATATTTTCTAAAGTGTTGACTAATCTAGTCTAGTTGAGTTGAAGTCATCTTGTACAGATCAGTAGAATTCGAAAGACAAGTACAGTTTAAAAGAAAAGTATTCAAAAGATAAGTACGGTTTATAAGTACTTCATATATGATAGATTGTTACTGAGCTATTTAAATGTTGTATAGAGCTCATGTTTGTATATGTAATAGATTAGATTCATTGTATAGTTTATAAAGTTGACTAAGCTTGTATTATAAAAGCTTAATGTAATGTAATAGTCTTGATAAGATTAGTATAGTCTACTTTACTGTTTGAAGAAGGAAGACCAGACAAGAAGAGTCGAAGTCTACTACTCAAGATAAGAAGACTACACAAGACAAGTCAACTTGGAGTTAGTTACAAATACGCGTGAAGTGATAAAGATATAGAAGTTAGTTATGGAATAACTAATTCATAACAGAAAACGCGTGGATTGATAAGAAGATTCAGTTGAAGGTAGTTATCAAGAAAAGTTGGTTACAACTTACTAAGTTCTTGAAGATTGAAGTCTATAAATACTTCATGATGGTGATCAATTGAAAACTACTGATACACTAACGTTCATACTCAAGTGAAGCATTATCAAAATATATATTTGAAGTTTACTCTCAGAGTTGATTAGAAGTTCAGAAAGATAGCCAGAAGACAAGTGAAGAATCAAGAAGGCTACTACTAAAGAACAGAGAAGTTTTTAGTTTTTGTTTGTTATTTTCAAGGTGCTAGATACTTGTAAAATTTCTAGTAAGATCGTAGACATATCTGGAGGTATAGTTTGTTGAAGATCTAAGTCTTCTTCTTGGGACTTTAAAGACAGGAACATACACTTGTACTCGATTGGAAGAGTTTAGTGGAAACATCACAACTGGGTTTGTGAGAGTGGATGTAGACAAGTTGTCGAACCACTATAAATCTTGTGTTTGATTTACTTTACAGTTTTGATTGTTTAAATTGCTAAATTGGTTTAACTACTTAACTGATCTAGACTAGTTGAGTATAGAACAGAGTTCTCGAAAATAAGTTGAGTATAATCTTGAATTGGGCTCATTGATAATTTCGTATTCCGCACATTGTACTTTGATATTTCGAAAGAATTTTGAAAAGTCTATTCACCCCCCTCTAGACATTTTCACTAGCTTACTCGTTATTAACTCAACTTGGGACCAACAGTGACAAACTTTTTTCGTCCCGAAAATAATTGTTGACGATTTGAATAATAATTGATGACGATAATCAACGTCATAAAAATATATATTTTCATGACGATGTTATTTTTCGTCATTAATTACTTGAAATATTTAGTGATTTTTTTTATTGTCACTATGATAATTGGTGACAATTTTAATAATAATTGATGACGATATTCAACGTCATAAAATATATATTTTCATGCCGAATTTTACCCGTATCGTCCCGCGTAATTTTTTTAATTTTTTAAAATTAATTTTAATAAATACAATATATTTATTTTGATATTATATAATTCAAATTAAATATATAATTGTTTAAAATAACATTTCCTATTCATTTTATACTAAAAAACTAAATAAACAATATTTTTACAAACATATATATAAATTTAAATTTTAACATTTTCATTTTATATGACATATTATTATAACATTTACTTAATTTAAATTTTAACATTTTCATTTTATATGACATATTATTATAATTATATTATAATTTTTTTTTCGCATATAATTCTAAATACGTTTGCGAAAATTTTATTTAATAGTACTATATTAACTGTGATGATGTAGATGTAAAAAATTGAATGTTATTATTTTGTACCATTCATAAAAAAAAAAAAAAAAAAAAAAAAAACACTCCTCGCTCCAATTTTATAATTACCACTTTTTCTTTTTAACTATCCAATTTTATTATTCTCATTCCTTATTTGGATATTCACACTATTTTATCTCCACCCTTCTATCATCACTTGTTCAAATAGATAGAACATCTTAATCATCGGATTGGAGTAGAGCTATAGAGGAATGTTTATGGGTCAATTTCTAAGTATTTTCAAATTAACATGACTACATATATAGTGATCCACTCCAAAAAAAAAAAGAACCCTCGTAAAAAACACTTCTAGAAAGCCTTCTATGATGATTGGACTTATGTTGCATAATGTCACGAAAACTATAAATCAAATTTTAATCCACCATTCCTGTCAACCTTCATCATCGACAATTGAACATCCAAGTAGAAAATTTAAAGAACTCAACAACAAAAAAATTGCAAAATTTGCAGAACACACATTCTGCATTGTAGAAACCACATTTCAGATCATTAGCAACAAATGATGT
This sequence comes from Galeopsis tetrahit, assembly GCA_963675135.1. Classification (NCBI taxonomy): domain Eukaryota; kingdom Viridiplantae; phylum Streptophyta; class Magnoliopsida; order Lamiales; family Lamiaceae; genus Galeopsis; species Galeopsis tetrahit. The sequence goes on along the minus strand of OY776120.1, from coordinate 63,079,664 downwards.
GTTGCATATTTATGCAAACCACACAGTAAAATAAAATATTAATTCAAGTTGCATATTTCAGAAAACCAAAATACTACCATAATTACTCGAAAAAAAATATATATATATATATACAAACCTAATTTGCCAAATCGAACCATAATTGAATAACTAATCCCCTTCAAAGAAATTAAATTCATGCTGCATATGACATCATAATCCAGAAACTACAAATTCATAAAGAATATTAATTAAACAAATCATCACCATCCAATCCAAAAACCAGCAGCTATGAATAATCCAAACAAAACTCATTCAATTACAAATTAAACATCGAGAAACAGAACAGCAAAACACCACCATATAAGCAAAGAAAGCAAGGGAAACATTCCAAAATTTTAATCTAACCTCAGCTGCTAAAAAAAAGTTTTCTGCTGTCAATAATAATTTTACTGCTGTTAGAAACAGCTCTTTATATATAACATTGGCATTGCATACATTCTGCTGTTAAAAAACAGCACATTGTGCTGTTAATCAGGGTATGCAATGTACACCAAAATTTGTCTCAAGCACAAATCATACATCAAATACCAATCATACATTAAGCGATGAAATAAAATAACACAAAAAGGAAAGATAATACCAATCATGCTTTTAGTCAAGAATTCCAAGAATTTTTTACATCCAAGCACAAATGAGAATATTCCAAGAATTCCAAATTATTGGACCAAACTCGAAGAAAGGGAGGGGTAGTGTTTCAAGATTAGCTAGTGTAATTACGAATCTTTTTTTTTGCAAACACAAAACGTTTTTAGATTCTGAACACAATTCGAGTATTACAGCTAGAACAAGATTGCTAGGGGCAATCGATAAATGTTAAATTTGACCTAGACAATTTTCCAACATAACAACAGATACAATGCAAGTCAATCACTCTGAATTGACCTACAAACATAAGAACTCTTTAAAATGTGTAATTACGAATCTTATTTATATGATTTGGTATTTTTCTACCAATGGCTGCCTGTTGTATTTTTTTAACCATTACAAGGTTGAAAATATCATTCTAAGAAATCATGATGATGGTAAAAGATAGTGGCCAAATTATGAAGAATTCAGAGTTTAGCAAGTCCATCCTTCATTATCTAAAAAGAGCACATTATTGCTGGAAAATATATACACTCTGCCAATGAAGGCCATTACCCATTCTTCATCTTCACTTTTCTAATTATTTCATAAATCATTTCAGGTCAAACTTTCTCTATTTTGGATCATTATTATACTGTTTCTGTTTAGTTTTATTTTCTCTAATATACATGTATGTATTAAAAGACAATTGAAAAATGTGCGATTCATGGAATTTCTCTTTCAAATTTTATTAGAATTTACTATAAATTCCAGCAATTTTTCTTAAAAATTTATGGCATCTAATAAAATGAAAAATCAGTAAGAAGGACAACTAAGTTTTGAAACCACCAGTAATTACTAATTACCATGGGTTCGAACAGTAGAAAATATAATAAAAGCAGCTCACTGTAACAAAACGAAAATGACAAGTTTTCCTGTCACTGTAGCAAAAATAAAACAAATTAATTTGTTATAGATCATAACCTTAATTCGTTGAATGAATGTGCAATATGACTTTCGTGAAAGCACACATAAATCTCAGTATCAAATTCAAGATAAACAGCTCTTTATTTTCAGCCAACCAAAAAATTCAAATCAAATCGTTATGACACATGTTCAGTAAACACCCGGGAAACAACAAAACAGAGCATCACGGCACTAATATTTACCGCCTAAGAAACAACTTGTCTTTAACCAATCACAAAACGCTTTATTCACTGTAATTCATCATGAATTGACCAAAGATTCAGAACAACAAAAAACCAAAAACCAAGTAATTCAATTAGCGTGTGATAGCATAATTAGAGAAACAATGAGCAAATCCATACACAGATTCGGGGAACACCAGGCGCGTTCAACATGAACTCAAATTCGGGGAACACCAGGTGCGATCCTTCAGCAATACTTATTCAACATGAACTCAAATTGAATAGAAGGGTTTGTTATATTTAACGTAAAGGCGTGATTGTGGTTGGCGAATTGATCCGCGCATAGGAGAGTCGAGGGTTCTAAGATTTAGGTCTTGTGACTGAATTTATAGGATTAGGGATTTGGATTTACCCGCTCCGCTGCTAGCGCCAAATTTTCCTGGCAAAAAAATTAAAGATAAAATCGTATTATATTTAAATTGTTTTCCTTTATATAATAATTAATTTAAATTATTTATGTCTTTCAAAATTGATTAAGTGATATTTGGTGCAATAATAAGGAAGAATATTGATATGGAAATATATTCTTGGAGTATATATTATTATTCGAGGACTAAGGAGAATATTGATATGGAAATATATTCTTGGAGTATATATTATTATCTGAGGACTAAGGAAGAATACGTATATGAAAATATGTTCTTAAGTATATTATTATGAAATATATTATTAGCATCTAAAAAATCTAAATCTTTTGGCATTTTTCTAATTAAAATTTGAATTATTTATGTTTATTTTGTTGTATTTATACCATTGAAATTAGACTTCAATGAATTGAGTCAAAATGTTTCTTTAAAATTAAATTGAACATTAAAATTCAAGTGTATTTATACACTCGATTACATGAGAGAATTTGTCAAGTACATAAGTATATAAATTTTGTTTGTGAATATTTATAAACATTAGTTACTTATGATAATATGGGATTTATATGCATCTTTATACAAAAATCTTTTTTTAGAACAAGCACCTTTAAAATTAATATTGTGTATTAGTTTTATTTATACTTTTCAAATTTAACAATAATAAATTATTTGTTTCTCATATAATGTAATATTTTAATTAGAGTATTAATCTATGAGATCGGACATTTGAAGAAGTTTGATATATACGAAGAGTAGTGAAGAATTTAAATCTAACTAATTTTTTGATCACAACTCTTGTTTTATTATGGTGTACTGAAATAGTGAAATTTAAAACTACTAATACAAAAGTTTTTATTTGAGAATACGTGTGTATGCAATCACATGGCTTCGGGTTTCCCAAAATCTCAATACAATTCGTCAGCTGATCATAGAAGTTATCATCTGGACATCTTTCTCGTTTCTTTGATTTTGGTCGTGAAAAGCCTTTGCATTGAAATTGTTCATGTGCATTTTGTGGCATCGAGTTCTGATCAATTTAACTAACTTTATTACTCCCTCCGTCCCCTACTTGATGACCCATTTTGCCATTATGGGTGTCCCTTACTTGATGAGACATTACCTAAAATAGCAAAAACACTTTTAAATAATCCCCTTAAAACATCACACTACTTTATTACACTAAAAATTAACTTATTACTATTTATAAAGTAGAAAAATATTTACTACCCTCACTTTATTTTTCATAATACTAATAAACAATTCATTCCTTAAAACTCGTGGCCAATAGGTTTGTGTCATTAAGTAGGGGACGGAGGGAGTAATATTTATAAAGTTGAAAAGTCTTTACTATCACTACTTTATCTTTTGTAATACTAATAAACAATTCGTTCGTTAAAACCTGTGCCAATAGTTTTGTGTCATCAAGTTGGAGACGGAGGGAGTATCACTTATTAACCGAAATAATTACATTTATAAACTAATATCATATCACTTATTAACCGAAACTATTATACTTATAAATTTGTACTTTAACTTTTGTGTCCAGTTCAACATGTCAGTGTGTAAATGTTATTGTATTAGTTTATAAACATAATTGTATCATTGAATTTAGGGTACATGAACAAATTTTCCCGAAAGAATTTACATTTTTTTTAACACACTAGTAAGTAAATAGTGATGCTACTTAGTAATATAATACAAAAATATTTTAGTCAAAGAAATGTATTTTTTTTTATGTGTTCAAATTAAATAATTAAATAAATTAAGAAATTTGAGCCAAAAGAATTTTGGAATTGGAGCCAAATCAAAAGAATTTAGAGCCAAAAGATTTCAGCGGATATTTCAAAATTCTTTTGAAGATTTTTTTTTAAATTTTAATTAGGAAAATCCCAAAATATTGAATTATTTTATCCGGCGAATACCATATACAGCGTATATTATATTAATTAATATTATAAAATTTGAAGATTATTTCAAATTTTACTTAGGAAAATTCCAAAAGATTTAAATTTTTTACGCCGCTATTACCATATATCATAATAATATACTCCAAGAATATATTTTCATATCAATATTCTTCCTTATTCCTCGCATAATCATTCAATTCATATTAATCTTCCGTATTCCTCTCGGCTCTCACCACGCAAGCCGGTATTTTTTTCTCTCTAAATTTCATATACAGCGGAATTCTCAAAATTTTTATTAGGAATATTTCAAATTTTGATTTTATTCAATCTCCCACAAAAATATATATTTACTTTAAATTCGCATGCCTCCATGAGTTTATTAAGGTTCTCTTACTTTTTTTCACATATCCAAATCACTCTCAACCCCTACACTCCATTGGTGTGTTCTTATTTCGGTTCTTGTGCTGATACTGATTTCTTATCGTGCCCTAGGTGAGTTTTCTATATATATATATATATGTGTGCGTGCGCGCTGTGCGTATATATATAGTTATATGTGTATGACTTGTCTGAGTGTGTATATATAATACCTATGTACTGTTTCAATTTGAGTACAATTTATATATTTCTTCAAACCAAATAATAATTTAATGTAAATTCTAAAATTATTCTAAATAATCTATGAATTAAAAATCTACATTAAAACTTAAATTTAAGGTTCTCAAAAAAAGAAAAAAAAAAAAGCCAAAATAAAAAAAATATGAAAAGCGGTCTGAGATGATATTAAAAAAATCTGGAGATCGATTAAAATATCAGTAAAAAAAAATCTCTTAACCCATATCCTTCCCAAAATTAAAACACCCACCCACCTAACTTATAAGTTATAACCCATGTACTCTCAACGTGATTCATCTAAATCATAATAACAAAACACGTCTAATTCCGCGGCGGCGCAAACAGAGGCAAGGACGACGACCACCATCGACGAGCAGGGTAGCACCACCGTGGAAGAGGATCGGCGACGAGTAGCGTATTCATATTTTTTCTAATTGAGAGGAATACGGCGGCAGGCATAAGGCGGAGGTAAGGGTGACGACTACCATCGGCGCGGAGGGTTTCTCCATCTTGGTGAACCTTCAATTTTTTGTACCCATCATCCTCCCTCCCTTTGCGATTTTCTATTTTCTCCAGTTAACCCCTTTTTTTTTTTGGCGAAGAACCCTAATTCACAGCCCCTTCTTCTAACGCTTCTATTTAACATTCACGGCCCCTTCCCGGATCATGTATTATTGATGTTCTTCATACTACTTTATCCATTGAATTTTGGGTTTGATTTCTTGTGATTTTCGGGTACAATTCTGTGGTGGATTTTGGGTTTCATTTTTTTGTTATTTTGTTGGTGATTTATGTGAAGATTTTGTTAAATATGTTATTAGGCATTTATTTTTCTTTGTATGTTCTAACGGCTGCGTGTATGACACACACATTAAATCTGTTAAAATTAACAGAAAATAACTATGGGACTACAAGTGTAGAAAAAAAGACCAAAATTGATTTTTACTATATTTTTACGGAACTAAAAGTGCAATTTTCCCATTAAAAGGTCATCCACTCCCAGGGGACCATAATAGGGTTTTACCTCTTATATGCCATGTCTCACATGAATATTTTTTTAATGTAACTATTTTCATCGATATCTAGATAATGGCTCTTGGAGGTATGAAAAGAAAACGCAATTTTATTTCAAGGGAAGGTATTAGAGAATATGAAAAGAAATAAATAGAATGGCAACAACAGAAACATATCATCCTTCAAGTGAAGGAAATCAACAGGGTGGTGTTTTTGCGCCAAATTTGGCAACCGAAAGTGTTGAATTATTGAGGCATGGCACCTCTGAAGTTCCATCAACAGAAGATGAAGCTGCAACAATAGGTAAATTTATCATTTTAATTATTGTTATGTTTACTTGACTATCTATATATTATAACAAATGTTTAATGTCCACATGTAGGTGTTGAGTCTAAGAAAAAATGTCGAGGTCAAACACTTGGGAAGGGAATACTGAAGTACTTTACAAATACTGGAAATAAAATGAAGATTAGAGTAGATCCTACGGTTGGAAGACCTTTAAACGGAGACGAGTCTGCAAAGCTTGCATCCCAAATTGGGATAGTGACTCGGGATGTTCTTCCACTTCCGAAAAAGTGGAAAGAAGAGGATACAAAAGATGGGTTGGAGCCGAAAGATGGGTTGGAGCCGGGATTCGATCATTTGAAGGTATGTGTATAAATTGATCTCATTTATTTTCACATTTTGTAATTAATCTGAAGTGTTTACATTAAATGTAGATCCACATGGATGTCAATATTGATGAGCCTGGTGTGAGACAAGCTCTAGTTGATAGGTTGAAAATTAGTAGTCGAAACCAACGTCACAAGTTGCATAAGCATTTTGTTAAATATGCAACTTTGGAAGAAGCAAAAAATAACAAACCCGATTTATGTCGTACCCAAGAACAATGGGAAGAGCTTTGTGATCTTTTTTCATCAGATAACTACAAGGTAATAATTCTTTTTAAAAAATTATGCTTAAATGTTATGATAAATTTATTAGTATAATTTTATATATTAAAGTTGTATTGTTTTTCTAGCGTGAGTGTCAGGTGAATAAAGAAAATAGGAGCAAGTTGAAATGCAAGCTTATAAACTTATTTCGGGAAGAAAGGCTTTTGTAGTTAAGTTCCATGAAATTGTAAGTAATTTCTTACTCATGTTTAGTAATGTTTAATTATTGGTTGATGGTTGGATTTTGTTTAATTAATTAACTTTAAATATATTTGTGTTTTTTTTTTTTGGATAGTTGTGGTGTTATTGATTTTACGATCAATTCATTTGAGCTAGGTAAATATGTTAATTTTTTATTAATTTTTTACAGTCTAAACATGAGTTAAATGGTGAAGAGTGTGATAGGATTGAATTCTATGTCCGTACACATTCTTAAGAGAAAGATGGTTGGAAATCCAACGAGGCTAAAGAAAATTGGGTAAGTCATGTAGGCATGTACAAATGAGATTTCATTTTATTACTAAAATTGATGCTAATTTTTTTTGTCATAATTAATGACCACATAGGAGAAAATGGTAAAGAAGCGAGAAGAATATGTTGAGCAAGGAATTGATAAAAGTTCTACTGAAATTGTTCTTGAGGTCCTAGGCCATGGGACTGGTTATATAAAAGGGTTTGGTTATGGTCCAAAGCCTCCGAGTAGACGTAGTGTTTCAGATGCTGCTTCTAACCAATTGGAAATGGAGTTACTTGAGACAAAAGAAAAGTTGGAAGCGTCTGAAACTCGCGTAGGTGCACTCCAGGAAGAAGTGAGTGATATAAAAGGCACCATGAACAAACTTATGAATTTCTTGGCCGAGAGAGGAATAAGTCTTTAAGATTTAGGAGAATCTTCCTTATAATTATGTTTATTCATATGTTTGTTGCTTTTAACTTTTGAAACAATTAAGTTCATTGTATTTTTTTTATCTTATCATACAATTTAAATTTATTTATCATCTTTAATTTAGTGGTCAATCTAAATATTTATTTATTATAAATTATTAATTAAATTAGTTCATTAAAAATGCAATTAATGACAAAAAAAATTGTCACCGTACACTAATTAGTATTGACGATAAATATTGTCACTATATATATATGTATATATTTATGACGATTGTTATTTTGTCACTAAAATATTACTATTTAATGACAAATTGTGTTGTCATTATATATATGCACATATGATGACAATAAAAAATTCGTAACAATACAATTATCATATTCGTCACTAAATAATATTTCTTATGACAAAAATGTTTCGTCACTAAATAATATTTCTTATGACAAAAATGTTCTGTCACTAAATAATATTTCTTATGACAAAAATGTTTCGTCACCATTTCTATGCTATTTAGTGATCAAAAATATTTTGTCGCTGAATATTACCCTTTCGTGCATGACGCATTGTGTCGTCATTATAAATACATATGTATAACAACGATTAAAATTTTTTCACTAAAGTGTTATTCTTTGATGACGAACTATATAAAAGGTGACGAAATTATTCATTTAAATTGTGACGATAATATTGTCACTAAAATTTGACAAATGCGGTGGAAAATGGAAAAAATTGTCACTTAAAATTATTATTTTAGTGACAATAAATCAAATCGTCATGTAAAGTTGAACTATTTGGTGACGAACTCTATAAATTACGATGAAATAATTAATTTATTTGTGACGGAAATTTCGTCATTACAATTTTAAAAGGTTGATATGAAATGGATAATCGTCGCTAAAAATTAATATTTTAGTGACAATAAATAAAAACGTCATTTAAAGTTAAACTTTTAGTGACGAAATATCATATTCAGCGATAAAATTTAGTGTCAAATGTGATGATTTATTCGTCACCGTAGATGGAATAATATAGCGACGATGAACTTTAGTGTCGCCAAAAGATGATTGTTGATGACGAATTCAAATAAAGTCACATTTACCTAATGCGACGCACCTACAGCGACCTTCTTTGCGACGGAGAAAAATCGTCGTCAAACACATTTCGTGACGAAAATTGATGTTTTTATGACGAATTGTTGTCGTCGCGATTTCTCAAATTTCCTGTAGTGGGAATACACCTGTATGCAAATCTTTTTCAAACTTTAACCATACTGGTTTCAGCAAGGTTGTTCTGGACAACTCTTCTGATATGAATAACCCTGAAAAGATAATCAAACTACTAAGTACTATTGAGAACTTAGTTGAATAACTATCTAAGGGAGTTATATGTGCAGAATTAGTGGTTGGCCCTTTAGTTTAAACTCCTTTTAAGTTCTGAAATCCTTTTTAACATATAAACTGTTTTCAGAGAACTTGTCCAAATCAGTTCTGCACAGTCTTAAGTATATGTCTTTGAAAGGTTACTTTGTGTGCTGTGTATGAATGTGTTGTTTGAATGAAAATACTTTGAAAGTAAATCAACACAAGAGTTATAGTGGTTCAGAGACTCAAGCTCCTACATCTACTTTCCCTGATTTAACAGGATAATTCCTTCACTCTTGGAATTACTTGTTTTATAGTGCCAAGGTGCACTTGATCAACCACACCACTCCTTGGTGCCTTGATACCTAGGATATCAGAGTCCTAGTACTCTCTTCTCACCTCAGAATTGAACTGTTCTTCTCTCAACAATCAATTCCTACCACTTCTACTACAACAACCTTTTATCTCTCTTTTGGAAAGGTATAAGGGTTGAAGTTTGGTTCCAACTAGGTTGATATATCCTTTACAATGAGCTCAGTGTAAAAGGATATGATATCTCTCTAAGCTTGTATGGATATACAATGTAGTTCAGCTTAGATGAAGTGTTTCTAGAAACTATGAATGTTCTAAGAAAGCTTGAAGGCTTATGAGCTTGTAGTTGGATACTAGTTGGATACCTTCAAATGGTTTCCACACTTCTGTATTTATAGAACAATTTGAGGATTTGCCCGTTGGAAAGACACCCTCAAAAAGTCTATATTTGTCTTCCATGAACTCTGCAACTCGAAGACAGTTTCTTGAAAGTGACATGTCCTTAATTTGGGAAGTAAACACCTGTGAGCATTTTGTCTTGACTTGGAAGCACTCTTCCCAATGTCTGACTCCAAGATTCACTTGATCAAACATGGACATCACTTCTGATGATTAGTCCTATGATAGGAACAACAATCCTTATCACTTTCAGCAGAATTTCTTATCAGCAATGTTGGTTTTGCTCTTCAGATGATTTGGCTCTTTCTCTTTCAGTTCATGTATCTTGATGGTTCTTGAGCATTCATGACTTCATATCAGAAGCCTTGACCTTATCAGCACAGTTGGGCTTGTCTTGAAAGTGTTCTGGTTCAATTGTGCTGAGACATCTCTGCTGTTCAAACCTTCATATGCTTCAGTAGACTTGGTCTTGATGATGAATTCTATTCAATTGATCTTCAGATAGGTTGTTCCACAACTAAGCTGACTTGATCAGCACAGTTGTCCATCAGTAGACTTAATGTCAATTTGATTCTGAGCCTTGAGGGGACTTGATTCTTGTAGTCTTCTAAGCATATGTTCCCCCTCAACTTGTGCATCTATTATTCTAAGAGCTACCTAACATTCCAGCATCTCAACTAGCCTTAAGTTACATGTTCCAACACTCCTGAAACATGTTCATTTAAATCTGACTTATCTATTTGGCATGTCTTAAGGGGTTTTGGTATCTTAATCAAAACTTCTCATTTTATTCCCAACAATTTCCCCCTTTTTGATTATGCCAAAACCTATACATTCTATGCAAAGGTGACTTGACTACACTTTATTACATTTATATTCAGTAGATTTGACTAAGGTCAAATTTCCTGAAAGAAATATGTTAGTGTAATCATTGTTTGAATGCATATAGGTTTAAGTCAGGCAAGTTGAGACAATGAGATGTTATCTCTTGATTCACAGATCATTACAAGCATGATGATAGTTAAACAAACTTATCAGAGCATGAATCAGAGAAATTACATATCATTTGATAAGAGCAAAACTAACTAAGAAAACATATGATCAGAGCAAGTGGGAAGGCATGTGATCAGAGCAATAAGGGGACATGTGATCAGCAGAGATGACCAAATCAACAATATCAGCAGCCAAGAGCAAAAACTCATCCAATTCAGCACTTAAGGAAATTAAGGGCCAGGAGGACTTAGCCAGTTTCAGAGATTGTCTTTAGGAGGTGGCACCATTCCATACTGTGCCCAAACCCTCTTCTTTAACTCCATAGCCTTTTGGTTTGTTTCCTTAGGCCCAAGCACCATCCTATTCAGTTTCAGGATCTCAAAGAACTCTTGGAATATCTGTGATTGATCAATGAAACCTTCTTTCTTGGGAGGCATGTAGATGATTGGCTTAGGGGCATTGAACTCAATTCTTGCCATGTCTGCTACATCAAGAAGCCGTTGATAGAGTTCCCTATGATAGTCAATCATGAATTGAGTGAAGGTGGAGTTGGTATCTTCTTCATTCCATCTGCCTATGACATAGTAATCATAGACAAACTCCCTCTTAGCCTCTTCCCAGTTGTCATTCAGCTGGATTGGAACCCATTTATCTATGTGTGGATATTTGGTGTCCATTTTGATCAGCAGCTGAGGCTTTAGCTTGTTGTATGTAGCCCTCTTCCTCCTTGGCTTCTGGAAATCTGCTCTTCTTTTGTCTCTGGCTCTGTTTGCTTCCATTATTAGATCCATCTTCTCTTGGGCTCTCATCATGGCCAATTTTTGCTGAGTTTCAGTATCTTTGCCATAGCCTTCTTCAAATAGCTTTGATGGATCATTAGCCAGCACAATGCTCTTCTTCTTAGGTTCTGCTCCAAAACCTTCTTCAAACAGTATTTCTACATTCTCTTGAGCTTTAGCAGTCTTCACAAGTTCAGCAGTTTTGACAATCTCAGCAGATTTGTCTTCTTCAGCATTCTTGACCTTTTCAGCAGTTTTGACTTTCTTGGAGGTGGGCACTTCTTCCTCTATCCTGAACTCAGCAGGGAGTTCTAGGCTGTTGGGAAAATCTATGAATGTTTTAGCCTTCCTTTTCTTTCCCTTTGCCTTCTTTATTTGCCCTCTAGTCTGGACACCTTCAGTAGATTTGTCCAGTCCTGATACTTCTCCTCCAGGCCTTTGCTGAAGTCTTGCTCCTTCTTCTTGAGCTGATGCTACTGCTCATCTTCATCCAAATCTTCCAAATTTTGGACTGCTTTTCCTTTTCCTTCCAAATCTTTTCCCTTGCTTCCCTCACCAATAGTCAAGGCACATTTTTCCCTTGCTCTTTCTCTTTCCCCCTTTTTGGCAGCATCAAAACATTGGGGTTTGAGTTCACTCATGGTGGTAGCCATTAGGGACTGAGCCAGATTCAATGACTTCATCTCCTCAAGCAGATATACATTCTCATCATGTATGTTCTGCATTCTGTCACTGCTAAAGCTTATAAAAGCTAGAACAGGCTTCATTTTGTGCTCTACAACCTCCTCCATGGTTGTTTTGAGGGATGCATCAAGGTTTGCCTTTAGGAAATCAGTAAGGTTGGCCACTGCAGATTCAACAATTTTGGCCATCACCTCCTGAGTAAACTTCTCTGAAGCTGCTTTGACCATAGCCAGCCTCATTTCCTCTGCTCTTCTCTTCTGAAGTGCAGTCCTCCTTCCTATTGCTTGTTTGACAACCAATTTCAAAGCTTTCACATTCTTGTTGTGGTTGCCTCTGAGCAGTTTCTGATCCTTTTTTACTTCCTTTGTTAAGGACTCCATGCTGGTCTTGGCTTTTTGGACTTCACTGGAGATGGTTTGCAAACCAGATTCAACTCCACTGATTCTTGCCTCAATGGTTGTTAGCACCACTTCTTCTGAGCCAGTTAACCTCATTTCTACTAAAGCAAAAGTCCTTCCTTGCTCATCTAAAGCTTCTGAGGTTTCAGCATGGGCAGACTCCAGTTGATGAGTCAAGATGTCCAACTTTGCTGACTGCTCTCCAAGGATGGCTTGAGCTGAACTTGATTCAACTTGAATATGGGCATCTATAAGAAAGTCATCTGCAAAAATCTGATCAAATGTAACACCTGCAATGTCAGAAAGATCAAATTTGTCATCAGTAGTCTTCTTCTCATTTTCAACTAGTTATTTTCTCCCTTCACTGATAATGTCCTCACACTCAGGGTCAGGCCTCCTCTCCTCAAGGGTTTCTTGAAGTTCATATTTGACTTCAAGAATAACCTGCTCCTCACTTATACCACCCTCATTTTGTGGTACACTCACTATCTTAGTTATTATGACATCTCTCTCATCCTCTATTCCCTCTTATTTTTCAACTAAGACATCCTTTTCAACTTCTTTACCTAATCATGCAGCTTCTTCACCCTCAACAGGGTTCAAAGAAGGCAGTTGTTGGGAGATCACAGTGCTTGGTTCTAAAGCCACTGAGTCATCCTGAATGGTTAAGAGCTGGTCAGTGTCCAACTCTCCTGACACTGATGAGGTCTTAACCAAACCAGCTTCTAAGTGGGTAGCCTCAGCATCATTAAGCTGTGCCTTGGGTTCAAAAGAACCTTAATTGGCAGATGCATCTTTGGTTGTGTTGCCATCTTTGGTCAACACCTCTGAGGATACAAAGCCCTTCCGATAGTAGGTTAGGTAGTGGATTGTTGGCTGTTTGGGACCAGGGGGGTTGGGATCTGTGGGATCATGAGAGTCATCATCATTAGAACTGCTATCAGGGTGCTTGATCCCTTGGGCAATTCTATCCTTCTCTTCAGCAATTTTATCTGCCACCAACTTTGCAAAGGCTTCTTCTTCAGCCAGGAATCTTGTCTTGTTCACTCCTGCAAAGTGTAGCAGCCTACTCTCTTCAATTTGCCACCAGTTTGCACCATTGTCTTGAATTACTTGGGCAATCTCCATGATGGTTTTGTCCTTCACATCAACTAGAGTTCTCAAATCATGGAATTGCCTCTGAAGTCTTGGAAATTCAGCAAGTTGGGGGTACAAACTATCCGCAGTAGCTCTGGATCCACCTATGAGCATACCTTCATAGGTATACTCCTCCTCATCTCCACTGGATTGGGGACTTTGGGCTATAGGGGAGTTGGCTCTAGGTTCAGTAGGGTTGGCTTCAAGGTTGGGTTCAGGGAGATTGGGTTCAGAAGGGTTAGGTTCAGCAATGATTTCTTCAGTTGCTTTTGAGAGCAATGGTTCTGAAGTGATTTTTCTCAGGGGAGTTGGCTCAAATAGTGCAGCTTCTAAGAATCTTGAGTAATTCAGCATGGATGAGTCAAGGGGTGACAACAGTCTTGACTCATCTACTGCAATATCTGCCAATACATCTATTGGCCCTCTTTGTGCAGCTCCCTCAGGAGAATATCTCTTTGTGAGGTTTAGAGGGATAATGGGTTGGTCTTGGGGAGTAATGTGGGTTTCAGGAGAGTTGGGCTCTAGGGTTTGGGTTTCAGAAAGCTTGGATTCTGGAGTTCTATCTTCAGGGGAGTTGGATTTGGACTTAGACTTAGACTTTGTCCTACTTTCAGCTCTACTTTCCCTTAGAGCTAATTGCAAAGTCTGCTCCTCCTGAAGCTCTAGCAACTTCTCAGAAGGCTTGGCCCTTCTCTTGCTAGCTCTTGAGCTTCCACTTCCTTTCTCATCAGGGACAACTTCCCTGATCCTCTTCTCTCCTTTCTTCTTCTTCACCACCATAGGGAACTTATCCCTTATCTCCTCAGAATCTGAGGGCACCTGCACTCCTTCTTCAGCAATTTCATCCACCTCTACTGAAGCACCTAAATTCTCTTCTGAGGGAATCTGAGACAACTTCTTTGTCTTGACAGCCCCTTGCTTTTGTCCTTGTCTTCAATTTGGGCTTCTTCTCAACCTCTACTTCAGCATGTTTGGCCAATTGCTGTCTCCTTTGTTCAGACTTCTTACTAAGTTTCCTGAACATGATTTTCTGGGCTGGAAGGGGTTTAGCAAATGTTTGCATCTCAGAATAATGAGAAAACTTCTCAATCAGCAAACTTGCCCTTGTGTAGTATTTCAATTTTCCCTCCAATACAACCTTCATGTGGGATTTGAATTTGAACTTGGCCTTTTCCTTCATAATCTCACCCAAAATGAAGTCCCTCCAATTGAATTTGATGCCTTTGTCACTAGGATCAATTACTACAGCCATTATTCTGATCCTAGATAGCTAACTTGCTCCAAACTCCCAGTGTTGCTCAGCAAGCTCTTTGTTACTACTTCAAAGAGATTGAGAAACTCAGGCTTGAGTGTTCTCTTGTGTTGGGTTGAGGAGATTGGACCTGGAACTAGCAGCCATTCTTGAGCAATCTCTTACTCATTTCCAGTTCCATAAATTTATTGATTCCTTCCTTCTAAATGCAATCCATAAGCACCTTCCAAGTCCTCTGCAGTGAACTTGACTCTGTGAGACCTCTCCTCCTCTTCACCCTCAGCAACATATGTCAACCTAGTTAACATATCTCCTCCATTGGCCTTTCCTTTCCACTTGAGAAAGGCAAAGAACTCTGCCATATATTGCTCTAAGCAAGAACTGGGCTTGTCTTGCATGAACTTTTGAAGGCCAGCTCTTCTCAGCCATCTCAAAGTGGGAATAATTTCTGGAGCTTCACTCTCAAAGGAAACTATTGGTTCAAATATGAGGTTGTTCTTGTTACTTAGATAGTTGAAATCAACATCCAGTTCCTTGTTGGAGAAATCCACCATCATCTCTGGTCTTACTTTGGGTGCCATTGATAGAATAGTAAGAAGTTTTGAGAGTGTTTGAGAAAATTAGGGTTTCAAGAGAGATTAAATGCGTGGGGAAGAAATGAAAATTGGGGGCTTCTTAAGACTTGGAGTATATTCCAAAAGGAATGTTTGTCATTGAGTAGGTAAGTCTTAAGGCAATTCAAGGGTTGGCAAATGAGGAAATCAAATGTTGGATGGCCAGGATTAATTTCATGGGAGTTGGCCAAAAATTGATCCAACGACTGAAATTAATGGAACAATTTTGAAAACTGTTTTTATTCAAAACGATGGAGGAAGTTAATATTAGTTAAAGGCTGGGGGGTTATCAAGGTAGATAGTGGCTCGAAATGTTTAATGCAAACAAGAGTTAAATCTTGGCATTTAATGCATTTGTTAAGAATAAAATGAGAAGTTTTGATTAAGATACCAAAACCCCTTAAGACATGCCAAATAATCAAGTCAAGTATTGAATGAACATGTTCTAGAAATGTTAGAACATGTAGCTTAAGACTAGTTGAGAAGCTGGAATGTTAGGCAGCTCTTAGAATAATAGATGCACAAGTTGAGGGGGAACACATGCTTAGAAGACTACAAGAATCAAGTCCCCTCATGGCTCAAGAATTAATTTGACCTTAAGTCTGCTGATGGAGAACTATGCTGATCAAGTTGCTTAGTTGTGGTACAACCTATCTGAAGATCAATTGAATAGAATGCAACATCAAGACCAAGTCTATTGAAGCATATATCTAAGTTCAGAAGGTTTGACAGCAAAAATGTCTCAGCACAATTGAACCAGAACAAATCTCAAGATCAACCCAACTGTGCTAATAAGGTCAAAGTTGTTGATCCAAAGCCATGAAGGCTCAAAGACCAATCTAGAGATATACATGGAAAGAGAAAGAGCCAAGTCATCTAAAGAGCAAAGCCAACATTGCGGATAAGCAAAGTCTGCTGATCCTGATAAGCAGAACTGTCCAAATGATAAGGAATGTTGTCCTTATCATAGGACCAATCATCAGAAGTGATGTCCATGTTTGATCAAGTGAATCTTGATGTCAGACATTGGGAAGAGAGCTTCAAAGTCAAGACAAAATGCTCAAAGCTGTTTACTTCCCAAATTAAGGACATGTCACTTTCAAGAAACTGTATTCCAGTTGCAGAGTTCAAGGAAGACTAAAATAGGCAAATTGAGGCTGTCTTTCCAACGGGCAAATTCTCAAATTTTTCTATAAATACATAAGTGTAGAGACCTTTGAAGGCAACCAACTAGTGATCAACAATTTTGAAGCTACAAGCTCACAAGCCTTTCATAGTTCTCAAAAGACATTCTTAGTCTTTTATACACTACATCTAAGCTGAACCTTATTGTATACCCATACAAGCTTAGAGAGATGTCCTATTCCTTTACACTGACCTCATTGTAAAGGATATCTCATCCTATTTGGAACCAAACTTCAACCCTTATACCTTTCCAAAAGAGAGATAGAAGGTTGTTGTAGTAGAAGTGGTAGGAATTGACTGTTGAGAGAAGAACAATTCAATTCTGAGTTGAGAAGAGAGTACAAAGACTCGGATATCCTAGGGATCAAGGCACCAAGGAGTGGTGTGGTTGATCAAGTGCACCTTGGCACTATAAAATAAGTAATTCCAAGAGTGAAGGAATTATCCTGTTAAATCAGGGAAAGTGGATGTAGGAGCTTGAGTCTCTGAACCACTATAACTCTTGTGTTGATTTACTTTCAAAGTAATTTCATTTAAACAACACATTCATACACAGCACACAAAGTAACCTTTCAAAGACATATACTTAAGATTGTGCAGAACTGATTTGGACAAGTTCCCTGAAAACAATCTAAGTGTTAAGGAGATTTCAGAACTTAAAGGAGTTTAAAGTAAAGGGCCAACCACTAATTCCGCACATATAACCCTCTTATATAGGTATTCAACTAAGTACTCAATAGTACTTAGTAGTTTGATTATCTTTAAAGAGTTATTCATCTCAGTAGAGTTGTCTAGGACAACCTTGTTGAAACCAGTTTGGTTAAAGTTTGAAAAAGATTTGCATACAAGTGTATTCCACCCCCCCCATACACTTGTTATATACCCCTTTCAGGACCAACAAGTGGTATCGGAGCAGGGGTTCAAAGACCACTGCTTCTGAAAATCCATTTTTGATTTTCTAAAACCATATTTTAGTGTGGTCACTGAACTGGTCTTTCTGAAATCTTATCATACTTGTATCTAACCCTTCTGTTTGAGATATGGCCAACAACAATGTTGTTCCACATGATGTTGTTCAAGGTATCAACAACATGGCCCCTGATCCAGTCAATCATATATCTCATCACAAGCTGCCCATGTTCTCAATTGAGAACTATGACTTCTGGAAAATCAGGATGAGAGCTCATCTTGCTTGCCTCCACACTGATATGTTGAGCGTGATTACAAGAGGACCCTTTGTATTCAGTCAAATCAATCCCATAATTACTGAAGCTCAAAGAGCTGATATAAGGGAGGAAATCCCCAAGGAAGAAGATGATCTCACCACTGAGGAGAAAATGAGAGATAATTTAAATTATCTAGCAATGAACACTCTCTATCAAACTATTCCAGATGCAGTAATGGAGAGAGTCTACCACTGCACAACTGCCAAAGAAATTTGGGACACCCTTGCTGAAATGTGTGAGGGCACTGACAAAATCAAGAAGAATAAACTCCAAGTTGCTGTGCAGAAGTTTGAGCAATTCACAATGGAGTCAGAGGAGTCCATTGACAAGTTTGCTGGTAGATTCACTGATATCATGAATGAAATCAACTCATTGGGCAAGGTGTACTCCAGGTGAGAAGTTGCACTAAAGATTCTAAGAAGCCTCACTCAAAAGTGGGATGTATATTCTGTAATGATGCAGAAAACCAAAGATCTCTCCACCATGCCCATGCAACAAATCTTCTCAGAACTCAAAGCTTATGAGTTTGACCTCAACAGAAGAAAGCCTGCTGAGGACCTTCCTTACCAACCAAAGGAGTGGCTTTCAAAGCCAAAGCTGCTGAACCAGAAATTCAGCCGACTCCAAGGTCATCAAAGTCAGTCTCCAAGGCTGAAATGAAGGAAGAAATGGCCCTCATGGCTAGGAGGTTTGACAAGCTCAATTCAAGATTTGGTAGATACAAGAAATTCTACCAAGACAACAAAGTCAGGAGAAGGTATAACTCTCCTGAAACCCAGGCTGAGGACAAAAGGCCTGAAGAAAGGAGATCAGAGGACAAATGAGAAAAACCTTAATATCATCAAAATGAGAAAAGGCTTAATATCATCAAAAATAAGATCTGATAAAGGCACTGAGTTCATTAATTCATACAACAATGAGTATTGCATTGAAAATGGAATAGCCAATGAAACTTCAACAGCGACAACCCCTCAGTAGAATGGGGTTGTAGAAAGAAGGAATAGAACTCTTAAGGAAGATGCTAGAACTTTAATCGCTGATTCAAACTTACATAAGAGGTTTTGGGCTGAAGCTATAAACACTGCATGATATACTCAAAATAGATGTTTGATTACTAAGGGACAATGCAAAACCACTTACGAACTCTGGAAAGAAAGATTGCCTAAAGTATCTTACTTTCACATTTTTGGTTGTAAGTGTTTCATTCACAATAATGGAAAAGAGCAGTTGAAGGCCTTTGATAGCAAAGCTAATGAAGGGATATTCCTTGGATATTCCCAAATCAGTAGAGCTTTCAGAGTCTACAACTATAAAACCCTTATTGTGGAAAAAACACCCCATGTTGTGTTTGATGAATCTATCTTTGAGAACAGGAATAAGAACCTAGATACTGATGAAATCACACAAAGGACAACCAGACTAAGCTTAAAAGACAAATATACAATGTTCATAGATGTTGTCCAGACCAATCCTCCTGAAATCACTAGACTGGACAACACTCCTGAAGGCAATCTCCCTGAGGCAAACCCCACTGAAGGAAATGATGAACTGATTGACCCAATCCCAGTTCACAATCAGGTAACAACTACCAATGAAGAAGCAGTCCCTGCTGAGGTAGTTAATGGATCCAATGTTCAAGGGGGAAACAACAATGTTGAAAATGCCAATGTCCCTGACATTGAGGACAACACCCCTGAATATGATCCTGAATTAGATCCTGCATTAAACTTTCCTGAATTTTATAATCCTAGTGACTCAACCTTAGTAGAGGACAACTCTACTAAAGGGATCAGGAAAAGAAGGACTTTGTTATATGACCATCCAACTGACCTGATACTTGGTGATCCAAGTGTAGGAGTCAAAACTAGAAGGTTTCATGGTGAAAGTGCCTTTTTTTGTTGTTTCTTATCAGAACAGGAACCAAAGGACATTGATGAAACACTTCAAGATGCAAACTGGATTACAGCCATGCAGGAAGAACTGAACCAGTTTACAAGGAATGATGTTTGGGAGTTGGTTGACAAACCATCACATCAAGATGTTATTGGAACCGAATGGGTGTTCAGGAACAAGAAGAATGAGAATGATGTGATAGTCAGAAACAAGGCTAGATTGGTGGCCAAAGGCTATTGTCAATCAGAAGGCATTGACTATGATGAGACTTTTGCTCCAGTGGCAAGACTTGAAGCAATAAGGTTGTTCTTAGCCTATGATGCCCACAAAAGATTCAAAGTCTATCAAATGGATGTCAAGAGTGCTTTATTGAATGGAGGGCTTAAGGAAGAAGTCTATGTAGAGCAACCACCTGGTTTTGAAATTGGAAACCAAGTCTATAGACTGAAGAAAGCTCTTTATGGACTCAAGCAAGCTCTAAGAGCTTGGTATGACACACTGTCACAGTTCTTATTGGATCACGGTGTCAAATGGACAGTAGATAGAACCTTGTTCAGAATCTGTGAAGGAGATGACATCTTGCTTGTCCAAATATATGTTGATGACATCATATTTGGATCCCACAATGAAAAGCTATGTAAAAAGTTCTCAAAGCTCATGCAAAGCAAGTTTGAGATGTCTATGATGGGAATGATGAATTTCTTCTTGGGCCTACAAGTCAAGCTATCAAAAGAAGGGATCTTCATCAATCAAGCTAAGTACACCAGAGAAATGATCAAGAAATTTGGGTGTGCTACTAACAAGCCAGTGAGGATCCCAATGAACACTAATTGGAAGATGGATCCTGATGAGAGTGGTATTCCAACCAACTCTACTGAGTATAGAGGAATCATTGGCTCTCTCCTCTATCTCACTGTTAGCAGACCTGACATCACCTTTGCAGTAGGTGTATGTGCAAGGTTTCAAGCAAATCCTAAGAAGAGCCACTTAGAGGCTGCTAAGAGGATTTTGAGGTATCTCAAAGGCACTGAGAACCTAGGCCTTTGGTACCCTGCTGATGACAATATTGAGTTAACTGGATACTCAGATGCTGATTATGGAGGTTGCAGAATTGATAGGAAGTCCACTTCAGGAACATGTCAATTCTTGGGAAACAAGCTCATCTCTTGGTTCTCAAAGAAGCAAAACACTATGGCTACTTCCACTACTGAAGCTGAGTATGTTGTAGCTGGAAGCTGTTGTGCTCAAATAATATGGTTGAGACAACAACATAGAGATTACAATGTCAACTCTACTGAAGTGCCCATTTTCTGTGACAACAACAGTGCAATTGCAATCTCACAGAATCCAGTACTACACACAAGATGCAAGTATGTGGACATCAAACATCACTTCATTAGAGACCTTGTGGAGAAGAAGGACAAGCAAGATGTCATCTCCTTCACAGATTCTGAACAAGGTTCTGTCTACTGTCCCCTTGACAAAACCATGATCCAATAGGAACTGTGGCAGAGTATCATACCAAGCTCTTGGAGCTTGTTTGAGTCCATAAAGAGCTTTCTTCAGTGTGTAGACTTGGTATCAAAACCAGGGGGTTGCTCTACATAGACTTCTTCCTTCAGTACTCAATTCAAGAAAGCACTCTTGACATCCATTTGATAGACTTTAAATCTTTTGTGGGCAGCATAGGCTAAGAACAACCTTATTGCTTCAAGTCTTGCCACTGGGGCAAAAGTCTCATCATAGTCAATGCCTTTTGATTGACAATAACCTTTGGCCACTAATCTGGCCTTGTTTCTGACTATCATATCATTCTCATTCTTCTTGTTCTTGAACACCCATTTGGTTCCAATAACATCTTGATGTGATGGTCTGTCAACCAGCTCCCAAACATCATTTCTTGTAAACTGGTTCAGCTCTTCTTGCATGGCTGTAATCCAGTTTGCATCTTGAAGTGCTTCATCAATGTCCTCTTTAAGAGTTCTATTTCTTCTTTCTGCAACCCCATTCTGCTGAGGGGTTCTAGCTGCTGAAGTTTCATGGGTTATTCCATTTTCAGTGCAATACTCATTGATGTATGAATTAATGAACTCAGTGCCTTTATCAGATCTTATCTTGATAATGTTAAGGCTTTTCTCATTTGACAATCTCTGTAACAGTTCAGGGAGTTTGACTTGTGTTTCCTTCTTATTAAGGAGAAATACTACCCATGTGTACCTAGAGAAGTCATCTACTACAACCAATGTGTATTTTCTACCATT
Organism: Galeopsis tetrahit; assembly: GCA_963675135.1. Taxonomy (NCBI): domain Eukaryota; kingdom Viridiplantae; phylum Streptophyta; class Magnoliopsida; order Lamiales; family Lamiaceae; genus Galeopsis; species Galeopsis tetrahit. The sequence goes on along the minus strand of OY776120.1, from coordinate 63,057,634 downwards.
TATACTTGCAGGGGTAATTGGTCCAAATAAGTCCATATGTAACAGTTCAAGTACCCTTTCAGTAGAGATGACTGGTTTCCCTTTAAGTGAAGCTTTAATCTGTTTTCCTTCTTGACATGGTTTACAAACATGTTCCTTAATGAAAACTTCATTTGGCAGTCCTTTAACTAATTCATTTCTTGCTAGTTTGTTCATGGATTTGAAGTTCAGGTGGTTTAGCCTTTTATGCCATAACCAACTTTGTTCATTAGAGCTTTTGGCAATGAAACATGCAACATCAGTAGACTTGTCCCAGTCAGCAAAATACACATTCCTTTCCTAGTTCCAGTTAGTAAGGTTTGTTGACTGTTATCTTTGATTAAGCACTTATTACTAGTGAACTCAACATTATATCCTTTATCACATACTGACTTATACTTAGGAGATTATATTTGAGACCAGCCACATAAGATACATTGGATACCTTGATATTACCAATTATCAAGGTACCATAACCTTTTGTAGTTGCTTGTGAGCTGTCTCCAAATGTGACATTTGGGCCTTCTTTTACAATAAATTCAGTGAGGAGGTTCTTGTTCCCAGTCATGTGCCTTGAACATCCATTGTCCAAGTACCATGCTGACTTTTTGTTCATACACCCTAGCTTCTTGTGGCCCATTGGTACCTGCAATTATCAAGCTTTGGGTACCCTTTGAATTTTGGGTCCTGAGAGGTTAGTTGTACCTTTAGGAACCCAAACTTGCCTGATTACCCTGATTGATTCAAGGTGGCTAAGTTGTTTTCCTCTAGCATCTATATACACAGTTTTTCCCTTAAATGCCTTTGGGAAAGAATGGGTGAAAGTGTTGACTCTGTAAGTTTCACGAGAGTTGTCATTTCTCCTGAACTTATGGGTTCTTTGTGCTCCTTGAGGGAATCTTTGAGGATGGGCATATAGATGACCATTTCCCTTTGGCATGAAGGATTTTGGTTGTCTCATTTTATTGTACCCATAAGGAGAGTTGACCTTGGGTCTGTTCAGCTGAGGTTTCCTCAGGGGAGTTGCCCTAGGCTGAACATACCTTGGATAACTTTTTTGAATGTTGTTCAGATGAGTTACCCTCCTATTGGGCCTACTCTGCTGAACACCATTCATCTTGTATTCAGGGACTTTGCCAATTTCCTTAGGTATAGGCCTCTTTCCCTGAAATACTTGAGTGGGCACTTCTGGCACTTTGCCCTTTCCTTTGTTCAGTGGCTGAATTTATTCATTTTCAGCTTGTTCTGCCACTGACTTAACAAAGACCCTCTTAGTGTTACTTGTTGAAGCAACACTAAGACAAGGTGAAGATTCAAATATCCTAACCCACTCTTTTGAGCCATAGATCTTTGAAAGCTCTGAATTTCCTCTATTGCCTTAGAGGATTTATTCATAGCAGACAACTTAATTCTCAGGCTCTCTTCACTTGATTTAAGAATGTCATACTCATGTGAGAGGTTTTCAAATTTGGCTTGAAGAATTTTAAGTTCAAAATCTTTTCTCTTCTGAATAAGTAGTTGATCATCAATCTGCTTTTGTTGGTCAACTATCCTGAGAGAAGCTTCATCAAGCTCTCTCAAGACTTGTTGATACAACTCAGTAGACTTGACATCAATCACATATTCAGAAGACTTTGTAAGTTCAATTGATAGCCTTTCATTTTCTCTCACACAATTATCATGAAATTCTTCTAACCTGGTGAAATCTTCCATTAACTTTCCAAAGGAAAGCTTCAGGTTGATCTCACTGGTGTTTTGTGACTGAATTGATGGTGAGCTAGAAGTAGAGGATACCTCATCATCCTCTATGGCTATGTTGCACACATCATCATCTTCACTGTTTGAGAATAGTCCATCATCAGAAGAGTTGAAGCTTTCAGCACTTTCAGACTCATCACCAGCCATCATGGCTTTTCTATTGGTGAACTTTTTGTCTCTTTTAACTTGCCTCTCCTTTCTTTCTTTTGAGCTGAGTTCAGGGCAATCATACTAAAAGTGTCCTTTCTTCTTGCAGTTGTAGCACAAGTCTTCATTATCATCTTTCTTTGATTCATCTCTTCTTCTGGATGATGAAGGTTCAGCTCTGCTGGACTTTCTCCTATCAGAGTATTTATCCTCTGATCTTCTTTCTTCAGGCCTTTTGTCCTCAGCCTTGGCTTTAGGAGAGTTGTACCTTCTCCTGACCTTGTTGTCTTGGTAGAATTTCTTTTATCTACCAAACCTTGAATTGAGTTTGTCAAATCTCCTTGCCATTAAGGCCATTTCTTCTTTCATCTCAGCCTTGGAGACTGACTTTGATGATCTTGGAGTGGACTGCATTTCTGGTTCAGCAGCTTTGACTTTGAAGACCACTCCTTTGGTTGGTAAGGAAGATTCCTCACCAGGCTTATTTCTGTTGAGGTCAAACTCATAAGCTTTGAGTTCTGAGAAGATTTGTTACATGGGCATGGTGGAGAGATCTTTGGTACTCCGCATCATCACAGAATATACATCCCACTTTTGAGTGAGACTTCTTAAGATCTTTAGTGCAACTTCTATCCTGGAGTACACCTTGCCAAATGAGTTGATTTCATTCATGATATCAGTGAATCTGCTAGCAAACTTGTCAATGGACTCCTCAGGTACCATTGTGAACTGCTCAAATTTCTGCACAGCAACTTGGAGCTTATTCTCCTTGATTTTGTCTGTACCCTCACACATCTCAGCAAGGGTGTCCCAAATTTCTTTGGCAGTTGTGCAGTGGTAGACTCTCCCCATTATTACATCAGGAATTGTTTGGTAGAGAGTGTTCATTGCTAGATAATTGAGATTATCTCTTCTTTTCTCCTCAGTGGTGAGATCATCTTCATCCTTGGGGATTTCCTCCCTTATATCATTCCTTTGAGCTTCAGTAATTCTGGGATTAATTTGAGTGAATACAAAGGGTCCTCTTGTAATCACTTTCAGCATATTAGTGTGGAGGCATGCAAGATGAGCTCTCATTCTGATTTTCCAAAAGTCATAGTTCTCAATTGAGAACATGGGCAACTTGTGATTAGATATGTGGTTGACTAGATCAGGGGCCATATTGTTTTTTTTTTTTTTTTGAAGTCTCGGGTATCCGGTCTTGGACCAACTAATCCGGGGGGACCAATCCCACCGCCCACTTGCAGGAGCCCCGTTTAAAGCCAGAGTTTTGTGCTCTGTATGGACATGGCCCCATAGAAATAGGGGTCATATTGTTAATGCCTTGAACAGCATTATGAGGAACAACATTGTTGTTGTTGGCCATATCTCAGACAGGAAATTGTTAGACAATAGTTATTAAGATTTCAGAAAGATCAGTTTAGTGACCACACTAAAATGTGTTTTTGAAAATCAAAATGGATTTTCAGAAGCAGTGATCTTTGAACCCCTGCTCTGATACCACTTGTTGGTCATGAAAGAAGTATATAACAAGTGTATGGGGGGGGGGGGGAATACAGTTGTATGCAAATATTTTTCAAACTTTAACCAAACTGGTTTTAGCAAGGTTGTCCTGGACAACTCTTCTGATATGAATAAATCTGAAAAGATAATCAAACTACTAAGTACTGTTGAGTACTTAGTTGAATAACTATCTAAGGGAGTTATATGTGCGGAATTAGTGGTTGACCCTTTAGTTTAAACTCCTTTTAAGTTCTGAAATCCTTTTTAACATATAAACTATTTTCAGGGAACTTGTCCAAATCAGTTCTGCACAGTCTTAAGTATGTATCTTTGAAAGGTTACTTTGTATGCTGTGTATGAATGTGTTGTTTGAATGAAAACATTTTGAAAGTAAATCAACACAAGAGTTATAGTGGTTCAGAGACTCAAGCTCATACATCCACTTTTCCTGATTTAATAGGATAATTCCTTCACTCTTGGAATTTCTTGTTTTATAGTGCCAAGGTGTACTTGATCAACCACACCACTCCTTGGTGCCTTGATCCCTAGGATATCAGAGTCCTAGTACTCTCTTCTCAACTCAGAATTGAACCATTCTTCTCTCAACAATCAATTCCTACCACTTCTACTACAACAACCTTCTATCTCTCTTTTGGAAAAGGTATAAGGGTTGAAGTTTGGTTCCAACTAGGTTGAGATATCCTTTACAATGAGCTCAGTGTAAAAGGATAGGATATCTCTCTAAGCTTGTATGGATATACAATGTAGTTCAGCTTAGATGAAGTGTTTCTGGAAACTATGAATGTTCTAAGAAAGCTTGAAGGTTTATGAGCTTGTAGTTTCCTTTTGATTGCAGGATAGTTGGATACTAGTTGGATGCCTTCAAATGGTTTCCACACTTCTGTATTTATAGAACAATTTTAGGATTTGTCTGTTGGAAAGACAGCCTCAAAAAGTCTATATTTGTCTTCCTTGAACTTTGCAACTGGAAGACATTTTCTTGAAAGTGACATGTCCTTAATTTGGGAAGTAAACGGCTATGAGCATTTTATCTTGACTTTGAAGCACTATTCCCAATGTCTAACTCCAAGATTCACTTGATCAAACATGGACATCACTTCTGATGATTGGTCCTATGATAGGAACAATAATCCTTATCACTTGGACAGTTCTGCTTATCACTTTCAGCATAATTGCTTATCAGCAATGTTGGCTTTGCTCTTTAGATGACTTGGCTCTTTCTCTTTCAGTTCATGTATCTTGATGGTTCTTGAGCATTCATGACTTCATATCAGAAGCCTTGACCTTATCAGCACAGTTGGGCTTGTCTTGAAAGTGTTCTGGTTCAATTGTGCTGAGACATCTCTGCTGTTCAAACCTTCATATGCTTCAGTAGACTTGGTCTTGATGATGCATTCTATTCAATTTATCTACAGATAGGTTGTTCCACAACTAAGCTGACTTGATCAGCACAGTTGTCCATCAGCAGACTTAATGTCAATTTGATTTTGAGCCTTGAGGGGACTTGATTTCTGTAGTCTTCTAAGCATGTGTTCCCCCTCAACTTGTGCATCCATTATACTAAGAGCTGCCTAACATTTCAGCTTCTCAACTAGCCTTAAGCTACATGTTAACACTCCTGAAACATGTTCATTTAAATCTGACTTATCTATTTGGCATGTCTTAAGGGGATTTGGTATCTTAATCAAAACTTCTCATTTTATTCCCAACAATTTATATAGAATTTAGTGCATATAAATGTGACTCTTTCTCGATACTTACATGATTGTTATGATGAAATAATATGAATGAAATCATCATTCATGAATTTATTCTAAATTTTATGATTTTATAATTTATAGAAAATAATCATCATTCCACAAGGAATGGTGATTCCAAAAGTAAAGAATTTGCATTCCTTCCAATTTCTGATTTAACTAAGCACTCAATTTTTTAATAAATAATAATAATTCTATTACTTAATAATAAAAATTAAATAATTATATTTTATAAAAATATTAATATAATATATAATCTCAAGAATGAAAATAATAATATACTCCCTCCGTCCATGAAAAGTAGTCTCACTTGCCCTATATTTCTTGTCCACAAAAGTAGTCTCATACCCTTTGTGTAAACTATCACCCTTCAACCATCACTTAATTACTCAAATTGCCATCAACTTTATTCACAAACAATCACTTTATTCACAATGGGTCCCACAATACCCTATAATACCCTTACTTTATCTACTTTATCTACATTTTTCTTAAAACACGTGCCCCACTCCCATGGGACTACTTTTCATGGATGGAGGGAGTAATAAATTTAAAAAATATATATAATAATATATTATATTTTAACAATTATATTATTTCTCAACTAATATTATAAATATAATAATATAAAAAATAATTTAATAATTTTCAACAATATGATACTTTAAATTATTTTTAATAATATAAAATAATAATATAATAATTATCGATAATATAAATAATAATATTATTCTTTAATTTATTTAATAGTAAAAATAGTTATAATATATTTATTTTAAAATAAAAATATTATTCTCATTTAAATTATAAATAATAAAATTAATAATAAGATAAATATATAGTAATAATAATAACTCTTCTACCAATAATAATTGTTGGTCCCAAAGTTGAGTTAAGATTAGAATAAGCTAGAAAAGTCTAGAGGGGAGGGGTGAATAGACTTTTAAAACTTTTCCTAAAATATTAGAGTTATATGTGAAATTTAGTGTTCTTATTTAGTACTGTGCTAATACAGGATCAACTTAGTACTCTTAGTATTAATGTGAGCATTTACAGTTTATACTCAACTTTTTTATTATGAATTTTACTACTGTTCTTGAATCAAGTAATTCGTCTACTCAACAAGATTTCTCAATCTAGTAGTTTATACGAATTCTTTTAATAACTTAAGAATATAAAACAGTATGTAAATGAACACATAATTTTATAGTGGTTCGACAAATGTTTACATCCACTATCACAATCCAGTTGTGATGTTTTATTAACTCCTTGAGTTTCTTGTGGCTTAGAGTCCCAAGACTAAGACTTTGATTTTATCGATTATACCACCAGGTATATCTTCGATCTACTAGTAATTCACACAAGTAACTAGCACACTTGTTTACAACAGAAATCACAAACTAAAAAGTAAAACTTCTCTTTGAGTATAGCCTTTGAATATTCTTCTTCAAAACTGGACTTCTTGGTTTGATCTTCTTGAACTCTGTGAGTTTCTTGAATACTTCTAAGACTTGAAATGCTCTTTTAATGCTCGTACTTTTAGTAGTTTTTTCAATAGAAGATCTTTCGGTATTTATATAACTTAGTAAGGTAGGTAGCAGTTTGTGAAACTAACTCCAACTAACTCTTAACCGCTTCTTGGTTTGATCTTCTTGAACTCTGTGAGTTTCTTGAATAATTCTAAGACTTGAAATGCTCTTTTAATGCTCGTACTTTTAGTAGTTTTTTCAATAGAAGATCTTTCGGTATTTATATAACTTAGTAAGGTAGGTAGCAGTTTGTGAAACTAACTCCAACTAACTCTTAACCGCTTTTTGTAACTTGTTTCTCCAACTAACTTCAACTGTTTTAAGTCAGTCTTCATATCTTCCAATATATTCAGTTACGTCCTTCAAATAAGTTTTCCAAACTTATTCTTTAGCTTCGACTTAAGCACAGTAAAATACTCTTCTCAGATTTTACTGTTCTTATGTACTCTTCACAAGTACTCTTCTTATGATCTTCTGTTCTGAGCTTCTTCAGAATACTTCAATCTACTCTTCTTTGTAGTCTTCTTATTCCAGAGTAGTCTTCTCAGTAGTCTTCTCAGTAGTCTTCTGACTTCACTCTAGTCTTCTTCTATCTAACTATACTAATTACAATACAATGCAAGCTTTCAAATATAAAACCTATCAATACTTCAACTGAATTATATACACTAGAGTATATCTAAGCATATACTATAAGCTGTCTAACAATTCATCATCAGCTTAGTTCCTAACAGTTAGAATATATTTATCATATAAGATCAGTAAATTCAGTTTTCATGACTTCACGGGATGACTTAGTTAAGATGACTTCTACCACATATATTATTAACTTTAAGTTGCTTTTTGGCCATGAAAACTTATTATCATCAATTAGGACTTTGTTTCTAGGATTCATATCCCAACAATAATTATTAAAATATTAATAAAAATATATTATTAACAACAATCAATAATAATATTATTATTAAATAATAATTTTAACACTCAATTATAATAATAATTTAAAATATATTTATACAATACTACATTTCATTCCTACGTTATACCAATCATAAGAATAAACACTCATATATCATTCCATTCAAACCTTAATTTCATTAATTAATGAGTTCATTCCTATAATTTCATTCAATCATACAACCATGTCCTCATTCTTTCTTAAAATTTGTGATACATCAAAAGACCCCTACATTATTAACTTTTGTTTCGTAAGGACTCTAAACTATTTTTAGTTGAGTTTATTTACCCATAGGTTCATTTTATTAGTGTCTAAAACAATTAAGTTCAAAAAAATTTAAACATTACTGTTAGGCAAGGTTGAAGAAGTTAAAAATTTAAACATTACGGGTAGTCGGGCAGATTTGCTACGCTTAGATTTTTTTATTATATAAACACAGTTTTCACCCCTTAATCGATATAATTTGGCAAAAAAAAAAAAAGCATTGTACATCATGACAAAGTCATGAGTGTTACATAGATCTTCTTTTTCTCTTGAAAAAAGTGTGTAAAATTGTCCAAATTGGACTTCTAAACCAAAAAAAAAAAGTAAGTTTTTTTTTTTTTTTTTTTAATATTGGCGCCTAGGCCGATTTTTCACCAAAAGCACCTAGAGAGGCAAAATCGAGTCGGCAAGGGGTCGACTAGGCGGTCGCCTAGGCCGATTTTTGCAACAGAGTTAATAGGTTCAAATGGGTATCAAAATACGTATTATACCCTGTATATAATAAAACTTCTCTCTTCACAATCTAACCCTAATCTCCCACTCCTCCATAAAAAAAATGGAACACGGGGTAATAATCTCTTCATCCTCCTAGAAAATGCCATGTTCCGACAATAAATCAAAGGATTTTTTTTTATAAATCCCATTAAAACTTCAATTAGTAGAAATGAATTGGATTGCAATCTTTGTCATAGTAAAAGGCATCAAAAATTGAATTTTGGAGAAGGGATTTGTTGGGAATAAAATGAGATTTTGATTAAGATACTAAAACCCCTTAAGACATGCCAAGTAATATTAGTCAAATTTGGATAAGTATGTTTCAGGAATGTTGGAACATATAGATTAGGCTAGTTGAACAGCGGAAATGTTATGCAGCTTATAGATGTTAGATGCATAAGTTTAAGTTGAGGGGGAACACAAACTTAGAAGATTACAAGAATCAATTTCTCTCAAGGCTCAGAATCAAGAGGATCTCAACCCTGCTGATGATCAAAGTGATCAACTGTGATGATAGTCAAATCAACTCAGTAAAGAGACAACCTCCCTGATGATCAATTCAGATGAATATATCAGTTAGACCAAGTCTATTGACATGCATACAAACAAGATCAGAAGAGATGTCCAACAGAGTTGATCAGCACACTAAACCTGAAGTGTTCACATCAAGTGTAAAACAAGAGACAACTGTGTTGATAGGATCAATTCCACTGATATGGAAGAATGGATGCTTAGAAGCTATCAATCATGATCAGTGAAGATGAGGAGCCAACTCAACTAAAGAAGCTAGCCAACAGTGCTTGAAGGACAAGTCAGCTGAAAGTGATAAGCAGATCAATCCTGATGATAAGGAAAGTTGTCCCTTATCATGGACACATCGATCAGAAGAAATGTCCATGGTTTGAATACTGAATCTTCAAATCAGACATTGGGAAGAGTGCATCAAAGTCAAGACAAAGAGCTTCAAGCCGTTTACTTACCAAATCAAGGACATGTCACTTTCAAGAATCTGTCTTCAAAATGCTAAATTCAAGGAAGATAAATATAGATAATTTGAGGTTGTCTCTCCAACGGACATAACCTCATCTTGCTCTATAAATACTGGAAGTTTGGAAACCATTCAAGCATCCAATTAGTCAAGGAAACTACCTTCATACAAGCCTTCAAGCTTACAAATAATACATCATTCTTTAGTTTCCAAACACTTCCAGTTCATCTAAGCTTGAAACTCGTTGTATATCAATCAAGCTTAGAGAGATATCCTATCCTTATACAGTTCTTCATTGTAAAGGATATCTCACCTAGTTGGAACCAGCCTCAACCCTTAAACCTTTCAAGGAAAGTTAGAAGAATTGTTGTAGAAGTGTGAGAACTAGAATTGTCAAGTGAAGAACAGTTTAGTTCAAGAGTTGAGAGTGAGTACTAGGACTCAGAATTCCTAGGGATCAAAGCACTAAGGAGTAGTGTGGTTGATCAGTGCACCTTGGCACTATAAAACAAGTTAATTCCAAGTGAATGAATTATCCTGTTAAATTAGGGAAAGTGGATGTAGGAGCTTGAGTCTCTAAACCACTATAAACCTCCTGTGTTATTTACTTTCAAGTAATTTCAAGTAACACATTCATACAGTGCACACAAACTGATCTTCAAAAGATATACATCACAAGTTGTGCAAAACAGTTTTGGAACAAGTCCCCTAAAAAGCAGTTAAGTGTTAAGAAGAATTTCAAAATTAAAAGGAGTTTAAATATAAAGGGCCAACCATAATTCCACACATATAACTTACTTAGATAGTTATTCAACTGAGTACTTCATAGTATCCAGTGGTTTGATTATCTGAACAAAGTTATACATACTCAGAGAAGTTGTCCAGGACAAATCTGCTAATAGCCTGATTTGATTAAATTGAAAAGATTTGCATACACAAGTGCATTCCCCCCCATACACTTGTGTCATACTCCTTTCAGGACCAAAAATTGGTATCAGAGTAGGGGTTCAAAGACCACTGTGACTTGGTTCGTATTTTTGCACTTTTTACAACCACACGATCCCCACAAGCGTATGGGTTCGTTAGTAGTAAGATAAGTGTCCCAAGTAGATTTTCGTTCCAAGGACTTAATTGGGTGAAAATGAGTCCCTAAAGTTGCAAGTTATCATGCTATTGTAGTAACTAAAAGATGTTGTTTGGACTTTTGGGAATAAGAACAAAAGTATTAAACTAGATTAACAAAAGTAATAAGAAATAGTGACAAGAGAAATAACAAGCTATCTAACTTTCTTTTGGAAAGTGCAAGGGAAGGGTATTGCCTCGGGTGTTTCCGTTCTGTGAGCAATTAAGTGAGTTAATGGACCAATTACATGAATTAGCTATGAATTCGGATTAAGCTAAAGGCTATCACATCTATGTGTAGACCCCCTCGAAAGGCATAGGTATACAATGTGCATTGATTAGCAATTATAGGATCTAACCAAATACCATAAGCTCCTAAGATAGTGTTGCATAAGCACTTTCAACACGGTTACTAATGCTTATGAAACGCCCTCTCAAAAAACTCCTAGACGACCTCTATTTGTTTAGTGTCTAAAGTTGTCGGTCTAGCCATTAACCTCCTCTCGGTTAGCTGATTACTAATTAACTTCTATTCAATTGACCAAAGCTCACACTCACACTCCCAATCATGCTACCCAACTCTCGTTGCAATAAACATAATCGAACATGCTCGCTAATAGGGTTGATCAACCAAATGAATCAATCAAAGTACAACTCTAGAAACATAAACACCCAAATTCTAAGCTAATCATGCAATTAATCCACAATTACACTAAACAACCATCAAAACATCCACACCCAAGGCAATAGGAGATTAGCCCATGGTTCTAGAAGAGAATCCCATGGCTACAACAACAAATAACATCAAACTCATGGTAGAATAGCAAAAGATTGGAGAAATTAAGAAAATACCAAATTGAATTGAAAAATAGAGTAATATCACCTTGATCATGAGAATTTAGTTACAAACCGATGTAATAGACGATGTCCGATGATAATCGTAGCTTGATTTGGAGTAAAAACCACTATTCTATCTAATCTAATGAAGAAATTAAACTAAAATATGAAGAACACCTACTACTATGTGAATGTGTGTGAGAATAGCTTTGTAAAAGTGGGAGAGAGCTTTTTAATTCAAGAATTAAAGTATTGATAGTGTTGGGATAGGTCTTGGGGTGAAATTTGCACTTAAGTCCTTGAAAATTGGATAAAATACACAAAAACCGCCGAAAATAGGTATGACTCGGCCGAGTTGGACCACTCGGCCGAGTTGGAGTGTTAAACATTTGGGCGTTTTCTTCATGGCTCAGCCGAGTGGTCCAACTCGGCCGAGTTGCGGCGCTTTCCAGTGTTCTGCCTCGCCCAGCAGCTCGGCCGAGTCAGGGAGCTCGGCCGAGTTGCAAATCATTCCAACATTCTGCCTCACCCAGCATCTCGGCCGAGTCAGGGAGCTCGGCCGAGTTGCAATGTTTATCCAGATTATGCTTCGCCCAGCAGCTCGGCCGAGTTGGGGAGCTCGGCCGAGTTGCACTCCGAACTTGTTTTGTGCATAACTTTTGCTTCCGACCTCCAAACGACTTGATTCTTTTGGCCATTCCACTCTGTTTTTCGAGACGAACCCAATGTTTAGCTTCTCTTCTTGATCCAGTGAAGTATGGTATGTGTTTTTCTTCCAAAATACATCGTGTTTCCTACAAAATCGACAAAACACTACCCTTCTCTTATTTTGATCAAAGCAATGATAATCAACCAATAATTCAATGAAATAAACATCAAATGAGCTTCAAATATGCATCTAAATCGTGTAAATTCCACCTGAATCAACTCCCCCAAACTTAAAGTGTTGCTCATCCTCGAGCAACGAAAGAATTAAAACATGAAGGTGAAATTTACAACTATATGATCAATGAAAGATCCTACGTATCAAATGACATGAAATGAATTCTTCTTCCTCAAGATACATTCTTAAAATGATCACAAGTTCAATATTGAAGATCCAACTCATTACTCACACATGCTCTACACACAACAACAAGTGATGGTGATGACAATATCAAGATGTTCAAGTTTAACTCACAAGAAATAGTGTTTCACTCAAACACTAAAACAAATTAAGGACAATAAGCAATCCTCAATCAAATCATGCATTGCAATTGCCATAAGCTTGCCCAAGCTCTACCATCTTTCCACCACAAACATGTTCAACAATGAGATCAATAGGGCTTAACCAAGGACGTAACATTGGCTCTTTGGACGGGGTAAGATGAATATGGAAAAAGTGACTCGTCTAGTGGAGAACAAAAGTTGTTTTTCAACAATTCAAGCTCATGCTCTTAAGGTTTACAACCTTCATTCTCGCTTTTCATTTAATTTCCTCAAATGCATTCATCTCCTCATATTTTTCTAGCAAATTTCTTTTCTTTTTAAGCTCTTGGGGCTCATTGTCCCTCTTTTCTTTCTCAATTATTTTCTTTTCACTTCCATCTTTTTCTCTTTTTCATAACTTTTGCCAATTTTTCCTCTCAAACCAAAGACACTAAAGCACATATTTTGCACTTTTCTCTTTTATTCTCCACTAAATATGGATATCAAATGCCCAAAAGGATGAGTGGTTAAACATTGTAGGTTGCCAAGAAAATGGGAAACAAGCTCAAATGGGCTAACTACGAAAGATTTCTTCGGTTATTTGGAAAATTTGGCTAAGTGACTTGTAATACGAAAGATGGCCTACATCATATCTCAAAGTATCACACAAACATGATCTCAAGCAAGAACTTGGGCAAGTTCTAGAAATGCAAGCAATGAATTGATCCACTCAACAATGAAATAAACCGAATTAATGCTCAGTTCAAAGTTCAACTCTCACCGGTTCATTCAAGACTCAAACATTCATCCATTATCACCACACATAACTCATTGTGCAAGCAAAACATCCATAAGTAATAAGATGACAACAACACAAACAAGATGATTCATTCCAATCATGTACACATTCAAGGAATCAAATTCACAACAAATCACCATCAAATGTATCTAAATGATCATTAAAGCTCAAATTGCACACATGCACAAGAATACACATTGGTGTCAATATAAAATGTAAAAACGAACATACCCCCCCAAACTTTTTCATTGTCAAGCAATTAAAAGTTTGGAAAAATAGTTTTGCAATGATATTGACACCAAGTGTTATTCATACAAATCTACACACATAGGCCACTATCCCAATAATTAAAACTAAGAGTAGCTAAGCAATCCATATTATAAACAAGAATATAAATTCCACTACCCCCCAAACTTAGTAATTGCTATGCAATTCATAAGTTTAGAGTGGGCGTACCTCTTACGATTGCTATAACTACACCTTCTTCCAAGCACAAGGTTCCACTTTCAATCCACTTGTCCATTCGATCCAAGCTCTTCCAACAAACATCAAAACTCACAAACACATCAAACTAAAATAACAAAGCAAATAAAATGAACAAGAAATGAAATAAAGCAAGTAAAAATGGGTTGTCTCCCATTTAGCGCTAGGTTTAACATCCTATGCCGGACGGAACTTAACAAGTTCATACTTCCCTTTCTTTGAATGGAGGATGATAGTACTTGACATTGTGCTCATCGGTGATGAACACTTCGTCCTCCTCACTTTCCAACGCAATGCCTCCTTCATAGGCCAATTTCTTCATGACCAACATTTTGCGTTCCTTGAGCTTCATCTTTCCAAGTACTTCCATCACCCCCAAGGTGCACCATACCACCTTATCTCCAATTTCAAAACATTTTTCAATCTTTCTCTCCTTTACGCTCTTCCTTTTCCCTTCTTCATCTTTACTATCCTCAAGGAACTTATCAAAACTCTTCTCCTTATAAAACTCCCCCAAACTTGAGTTTTGCTCAAGTTTGGGAGTTTGCTTCAATTTGTTATCATCTCCCGGATCTTTCAATGGGACTTTGGTAATGGCTCTTTCACATAAATGTCACATCCTTGGATGGAGGGAGATTCATTCTTTCTTGGGGAACTCTCAATTGAGCCATACTTGGAGAAAATCACTTTCTCACCATTCACCTCCAATGTTACCTCCCCTTTTCTCAAATTGATGTTTGCTCCCCCGTGGCAAGAAACGACCTCCCAAGAATCAATGGGATATTTTCATCTTCTTTCATATCTAACACCACGAAGTCGGCCGGAATGATGAACTTGTCAATCTTCACCAATACATCTTCAATGATCCCTTTAGGATGGGTGATGGAACGATCCGCTAATTGGAGAGTAATTGATGTGGGCACTACTTCTCCAAGTCCCAAACTCTTGAAGATTGAAAGTGGCATCAAATTGATGGTAGCTCCCAAATCACAAAGAGCTTTCATCATGGGACCATCACCAATCTCACATGGGAGAGTGAAACTACCCGGATCCTTGAGCTTTTCGGGAGGAGTTCGTTGAAGAATAACACTACACTCCTAAGTCAAATTGATCTTCTCATCATCAACTAGTTTCTTCTTGTTTGCTATTGCATCCTTTAGAAACTTCATGTAATGAAGTATTTGCTCTAAAGCATCCGAAAGTGGAAGATCAATGTGGATTTTCTTGAAGATATCCAAAAACTTTCCAAACTTTTCATCCATCTTCTTCATGTATCTTACTGGGTATGGAAGTGACTCATATGTAATGGGCACCCCCCATTTATCACAAGGTACCTCAAGCTTCTTCTTTTTCAAATCTTTGGCAATTCTCCACTTTGGAATTCTTGGAGCAACCTCCCCACTTCCAACTTTTTCTATCCCCTTCTTTTTCTCTTCCTCCCTTTCTTTTGCCTTCAACACTTCACCCTCTTCCAATTCAATTGAAGAAACTCCATATTGTTCACCACTTGAAATTTTAATAGCATTACAATGCTCACGTGGGTTTACCTCGGTGTTTGAGGGCATTTTACCCTTTATATGTTGAGATCCAATGGAAGTTGTCAATTGTCCCATTTGGAATTCCATTGATTTTTTATTACTCATAAGTTGGGCAAGCATGAATTCCATTGTTTTTTGATTACTCATGAGTTGGGCAAGGATGGAGTCGGATGCTTCAGATTTCTTCTCACTTGTCTCCATCTTCTTCATGAGGTGTGCAAAAAGCTCATCCGTGGAGGACTTCCCTTCTCCACTTGGAAATTTTGCTCCGGAAGGATATTGAATAACACCTTTAGGATTGGAATAGGATAAATTCTCATTCCTCCAAAAATTCGGATTTTGAGGAGTTTGGTATTGAGGGGATGGACCCCCTTGTCCTTGAGATGATGAAGGTTTCCCTTGGAATCGGTTTTGAGTAGAAGCTTGAAATCCTTGACCACGATTTTGGTATTGTGGTTGCCCTTGATATTGTCGATTCCCTTGAAAATTTTGTGGGCGTCCTTGTTGACCCATGTATTGCACTTCTTCCATAGGTCCCATTTGAGGATCATCTTGCACAAAGGGTAAATGATTATCTCTTGTTTGAGATAAAACATTCACCTTTTCAATGAGCGTGTCCATCATTGCTCTCATGCTATCATTGTCATCCACTTGAGCTACCCTATTTCGTGCTCCACGGTATACTCTCATCTTGAAAGTATTGCTTGATATCCCTTCCATTATGTCAGTGATCTCCTCCACCGATTTCCTCCAAATTGACCCACCCCCTCCCCCCCCCCCCCCCCCCGCACAAGCATCAATGTGGTCTTGATCTTCCACTCGTAACCCACTAACGAACCAACATGTTGTTTGTTCTATTGGGAAACCATGATGGGGGCATGTGATGAGAAGATTCGTAAACCTTTCCCATGCTTCTTTGATTCCCTCATTTGGACCTTGTTGGAACGTAGAGATATTTTTGTTTGGCTTCCATAGTCTTTGAAGGAGGGCAGTACTTCAATAGAAATCTCTTCTTCAACTCTTCCCATGTCCTCACTTCTCCGGTGGGAATGCTTGATTGTAGCCAAGCTTTTGCTTTCCCCGACAATGTGAATGGGAACAGCCTCATCTTTTTAGCATCTTCCGACACTCCGTTTTGCTTGAGAGTGTCGGCCATCTCCAAGAATTTAGCAAGATGTTCATTCGGGTCTTCCTCAAATCCTTCCTCCGTCCTTTCTTCAAATTGTCTCTCCCTCAACATCCTTAATAAAGAGGCACTAATATCAAAATTGTTTGCCTCCACCCTTGGTCTTGCCAACCCATCGTAATGCTACCTAGGTTGAGGCTCAAAATATTCCCTCATTGGCCTTCCATGGTACACACGTTGTGGCTCTTCTATATGTGGAGGTGGAGGGATGTATTCCTCTTGAATTTGTTGAGGGTGAGGATATTGGTTTTGAGGTGGATATTGTGGATTTGGATTATGGAGATTTGGTGGTGGGTTTGGAGGTGGATTCCCTCCAACTTGGTTTCCAACTTGGTGATTCTCTCTTTGAGGCTCATCATCTTCATTTGGTGGAGGATTCATCTCTTCAATGTTCTCCATCTCAAATGGTTCTTCTATGACTCTTTGTCGGTTCCTACTTTGATTCCTTCTTCTTGCGTGTGCCTCGATCTCAAGGTCTAACGGTTCAAGGTTTCCTCCACGTGATCTTGTGATCATGCACCTACAAAAGAAAAATGTCAAAGCCCACAAAGATGAACAAAAACAAAATAACAAAAAGAAATGCTACTATCAATAACACTTAACAAACTCTAAGTCTCACTAACAACACTCGCTTAAGTCCCCGGCAGCAGCGCCATTGACTAGGTTTGTATTTTTGCACTTTTTACAACCACACGATCCCCACAAGCGTATGGGTTCGTTAGTAGTAAGATAAGTGTCCCAAGTAGATTTTTGTTCCAAGGACTTAATTGGGTGAAAATGAGTCCCTAAAGTTGCAAGTTATCATGCTATTGTAGTAACTAAAAGATGTTGTTTGGACTTTTGGGAATAAGAACAAAATTATTAAACTAGATTAACAAAAGTAATAAGAAATAGTGACAAGAGAAATAACAAACTATCTAACTTTCTTTTGGAAAGTGCAAGGGAAGGGTATTGCCTCGAGTGTTTCCGTTTTGTGAGCAATTAAGTGAGTTAATGGACCAATTACATGAATTAGCTATGAATTCGGATTAAGCTAAAGGCTATCACATCTATGTGTAGACCCCCTCGAAAGGCATAGGTATACAACGTGCATTGATTAGCAATTATAGGATTTAACCAAATACCATAAGCTCCTAAGATAGTGTTGCATAAGCACTTTCAACACGGTTACTAATGCTTATGAAACGCCCTCTCACCAAACTCTTAGACGACCTCTATTTGTTTAGTGTCTAAAGTTGTCGGTCTAGCCATTAACCTCCTCTCGGTTAGCTAATTACTAATTAACTTCTATTCAATTGACCAAAGCTCACACTCACACTCCCAATCATGCTACCCAACTCTCGTTGCAATAAACATAATCGAACATGCTCACTAATAGGGTTGATCAACCAAATGAATCAATCAAAGTACAACTTTAGAAACATAAACACCCAAATTCTAAGCTAATCATGCAATTAATCCACAATTACACTAAACAACCATCAAAACATCCACACCCAAGGCAATAGGAGATTAGCCCATGGTTCTAGAAGAGAATCCCATGGCTAAAACAACAAATAACATCAAACTCATGGTAGAATAGCAAAAGATTGGAGAAATTAAGAAAATACCAAATTGAATTGCAAAATAGAGTAATATCACCTTGATCATGAGAATTTAGTTACAAACCGATGTAATAGACGATGTCTGATGACAATGTTTATCCAGATTCTACCTCGCCCAGCAGCTCGGCCGAGTTGGGGAGCTCGGCCGAGTTGCACTCCGAACTTGTTTCGTGCATAACTTTTGCTTCCGACCTCCAAACGACTTGATTCTTTGGGCCATTCCACTCCATTTTTTAGACGAACCCAATGGTCAGCTTATCTTCTTGATCTAGTGAAGTATGGTATGTGTTTTGCTTCCAAAATCCATCGTGTTTCCTACAAAATCGACAAAACACTACCTTTCTCTTATTTTGATCAAAACAATGATAATCAACCAATAATTCAATGAAATAAACATCAAATGAGCTTCAAATATGCATCTAAACCGTGTAAATTCCACCCAAATCACACTGCCTCTGAAAATCCATTTTGATTTTCAAAACCAAATTCTAGTGTGGTTACTGAACTAATCTTTTTGAAATCCTAACACTCTGTGGAGACCATCAACAACATGGCTACAAATCCAGTTAACCACATATCTCATCACAAGCTACCAATGTTCTTAATTGAGAACTATGACTTCTGGAAGATCAGGATGAGAGCATATCTTGCATGTCTTCATGATGAGATGCTGAGAGTCATCACAAGGGGACCATTAGTTTTTATGCAAGCTAATCCAAAGGTCACAGCTGCTCAGAAAGCTGACCCAAGGTAAGAAATCCCCAAGGATGAAGATAACCTCACTGCAGAAGAGAGAAGGAGGCACAACCTCAATTATCTTGCCATTAACACTCCCTACCAAACCATTCCAGATGTTGTAATGGGGAGAGTCTACCACTGCACAACAGCCAAAGAAATATGGGATACTCTTGCAGAAATGTGTGAGGGTACAGATAAAATCAAGGAGAACAAGCTCCAAGTTGCTGTGCAGAGATATGAACAATTCACAATGGAATTAGAAGAGGCCATTGACAAATTTACTGGTACATTCACAGACATAATGAATGAAATCAATTCATTGGGCAAGGTTTACTCCAAGAGAGAGGTGGCTCTCAAAATCTTAAGATGTCTCACTCCAAAGTGGGATGTGTATTCTATAATGATGTAGAACACCAAGGATCTCTCTACCATGCCCATGAGACAAGTCTTTTCAGAACTCAAAGCTTATGAGTTTGATCTAAACATAAGAAAGCCAAT
Source organism: Galeopsis tetrahit (assembly GCA_963675135.1). Classification (NCBI taxonomy): domain Eukaryota; kingdom Viridiplantae; phylum Streptophyta; class Magnoliopsida; order Lamiales; family Lamiaceae; genus Galeopsis; species Galeopsis tetrahit. The sequence continues at coordinate 63,038,203 of OY776120.1, read as the reverse complement.
TGAGGAACCCTCATTGCCAACCAAATGAGTGGCATTCAAAGCCAAAGCCGCTGAACCTGAAATGCAGTCCACTCCAAGATCATCAAAGTCAGTTTCTAAAACTGAAATGAAGGAAGAGCCAGCCCTCATGGCCAGAAGATTTGAAAAACTCAACTCAAGATTTGGTAGATACAAAAAGTTCTACCAAGACAACAAGGTCAGGAGAAGGTACAACTACTCTGATAGGAGAAAGTCCAGCAGAGCTGAACCTTCATCATCTAGAAGGAAAGATAATTCCAAGAAGGATGATGATGAAGACCTGTGCTACAACTGCCAAAAGAAAGGGCATTTTCAGTATGACTGCCCTGAGCTCAGCTCTAAGGAGAGAAAGGAGAGGCAAGCAAAAAGAGATAGAAGACTCAACAAAAGAAAAGCCATGATGGCTGGTGATGGGTCTCAAAGTGATGAAAGCTTCAACTCTTATGATGATGGACTGTTCTCTAACAGTGATGATGATGATGTGTGCAACATGGCCATTGAAGATGATGAGGTATCTTCTACATTTAGTTCATCATCTAATGACTCACTGGAAATTAGTGATGTCAACCTGAAACTCTCCTTTGGAAAGTTGATGGAAGACTTCACTAGATTACAAGAACTACATGAAAATTGTGTGAGAGAGAATGAGGTACTATATTCTGAAATTGTAAAACTTTCTCAAGCTGAATCTGTAGTTGATGTCAAGTCTACTGAGTTGTATCAACAAGTCTTGAGAGAACTTGATGAAGCCTCTCTCAGGATAGTTGACAAACAAAAGCAGATTGATGAGCAACTGCTTATTTAGAAGAGAAAGGATTTTGAACTTAAGATTCTTCAAGCTAAATTTGAAAACCTCTCTCATGAATATGATGTTCTTAAATCAAGTGAAGAGAGCCTGAAAAATAAGATGTCTGTAATGAATAAATCCTCTAAGGAAAAATAGGAAATTCAAAGCTTCCAAAGACCTATGGCTCAAAAGAGTGGATTGGGACGTGATCCATTCGAATCTTCACCTTGCCTTAGTGTTGCTTCAACAAGTAACACTAAGAGAATCTTTGTTAAATCAGTGGCACAACAAGCTGAAAATGAATTAACTCAGCCACTGAACAAAGGAAAGGGCAAAATGAATCAAGTGCCCACTCAAGTATTCCAGAGAGCAAGGCCCATACCTAAGGAAATGGCCAAAGTCTCTGAGTACAAGAGGAATGGTGTTCAGCAGAGAAGACCCAATGGAAGGGCAACTTATCTAAACAACATTCAGAGAGGTTGTCCAAAGTATGTTCAGCCTAGGCCAACTCCTCCGAGGCAACCTCAGCTGAACAGACTTAAGGTCAACTCTCCTATAAGGCACAATAAAATGAGACAACCAAAACCCTTCATGCCAAAGGGCAATGGTCATCTAAATGCCCAACCTCAAAGATTTCATCAAGCTGCACAAAAGACTCATAAGTTCAGGAGAAATGTCAACTCTCCTGATACTTACAGAGTTAACACTTTCACACATTTTCCCCTAAAGGCATTTAAGGGTAAAACTGTGTATGTTGATGAAAGAGGAAAACAACTTAGCCACCATGAATCAATCAGGGTTATTAGGCAAGTATGGGTTCCTAAAGGTACAACTAACCTCTCAGGACCCAAAATTCAAAGGGTACCTAAAGCTTGATCATTGCAGGTACCAAAGGACCATAAGAAGATGAGGAGCTTAAACAAAAAGACAGCATGGTACTTGGACAGGGCACATGACTGGAAATAAAACACTCCTCACTGAATTTATTGAACAAGAAGGTCCTAATGTTACATTCGGAGACAGCTCTCAAGCCACTACAAAAGGTTATGGTACCTTGAACATTGGTAATGTCAAGGTAACTAATGTATCATATGTGGCTGGTCTCAAGTATAATCTCTTAAGCATAAGTCAGTTTTGTGATAAAGGATATAATGTTGAGTTCTCAAGTGATAAGTGCCTAATCAAAGACAAGATAACTCAACAAACTCTACTGACTAGCATAAGAAAAGGAAATGTATATTTTACTGACTGGAATTTGTCTACTGATGCTATATGTTTCATTTCTAAGAGCTAAAATGAACAAAGTTGGTTATGGCATAAAAGACTTAACCACCTGAACTTTAAATCTATGAACAAGCTGGCAAGAAATGCATTAGTAAAAGGACTTCCTAATGAAGTTTTCATTAAAGAACATGTTTGTAAACCATGTCAAGAAGGAAAACAGATTAAAGCTTCATTTAAAGGAAAACCAGTCATCTCTACTGACAGGGTACTTGAACTTTTACATATAGACCTATTTGGACCAATCACCCCTGCTAGTATAAATGGAAGAAAATATACACTGGTTGTAGTAGATGACTTATCTAGATTTACTTGGGTAGTATTTCTCCTTAATAAGAAGGAAACACAAGTCAAACTCCCTAAGCTAATGAAGAGATTTGTTGGTCCTGAAAGGAGTATATAACAAGTGTATGGGGGGGGGAATACACTTGTATGCAAATCTTTTCAACTTATGATCAAACCAGAGCTCAGCAAGGTTGTCTTGGACAACTCTGCTGAAGATGATAAACTCTTCTAAGATAATCAAACTACTAAGTACTATTGAGTACTTAGTTGAATAACTATCTAGGGGAGTTATAGGTGCGGAATAGTGGTTGGCCCTTTAAGTTTAGACTCCTTAAGTTTCTGAAATCACTTTGTCAATCCAATACAGTCCAGTTTAGTTTCAGGGAACTTGTCCAATACAGTTTTGCACAGTCTTTGAATATGTATCTTTTGAAAGATCAGATTTGTGTGCAGTGTTGAATGAATGTAAGTACTTGTAAAGCAACTCAACACAAGAAGTTATAGTGGTTAAGAGACTCAAGCTCCTACATCCACTTTCCCTGATTTAACAGGATAATTCCTTCACTCTTGGAATTAACTTGTTTTATAGTGCCAATGTGCACTTGATCAATAACACCACTCCTTGGTGAATTGATCCCTGGGATGTCTAGAGTCATAGTACCCTCTTCTCAACTCAGAACTGAACTGTTCTTCTCTCAACAGTCAGCTCCTACCACTTCTACTACTACAACCTTCTCACTTTCTCACTTGAAAGAGGTAAGGATTGAAGTAAGGTTCCAACTAATGAGATATCCTTTACAATGAAGATCAGTGTATAAGGATAGGATATCTCTCTAAGCTTTGTGTATGGATATACAGTGAGTTTAGCTTAGAAGAAGTGTTTGAAGACTAAGAATGTCTTTTGAAGACTTTAAAGCTTTCAGAATAGTTGTTCAGTTGGATGTAGAATGGATAGATGCTTCAAATGGTCTTCACACTCCTTGTATTTATAGACAAAATGAGGATTTGCCCGTTGGAGAGGCAGCCCCAAAATGCTATAAATGTCTTCCTTGAGTTCTTCAAACTGGAAGACAGATTCTTGATAGTGACATGTCATTAATTGGGTAATAAACGGCTTGTAAGATTTTGTCTTCATTCTGCAGCACTTTTCCCAATGTTTGACTTCTTGTTAGGACTTGGACATGGCTTCTGAAGATTGATCCAATGATAGGATAACATTCCTTATCAAATGGACAACTCTCCTTATCACTATCAGCAGATTTTCTTATCAGCAAAGTTGGCTTGCTCTTCTTCAGATGACTTGGCTCTTTCCCTTTGCTTTGCTTGAAAGTGATCTTAGCATATTTCAATGAGGTTCTTTAAGGTATGGTTGTCTCTAACTCTTCAGCATGGTTGACCTTCAATCATTAGGACCTTTGTTCTGGTACAAGCTTGCTGAGATAGCTCTTCTGGGACAACTCTCCTGATCAGCATACTTGGCTTTTTAGCTTCAGAGCTGTTGTTTTCACAGAGTTAACCTCTCTAGACAACTCTCCTGATCAGAGCATTTGGCTAATTTTGTCCTTTTGAGCTCTACAATCTTGTTCTTGCATAGAGATACTTCTTCTGGACAACTCTCCTGATCAGAGCATTTGGTTTTATATGGAGTTTTCTTGTCCTTAGTGTTTATCCAGATTTTGAGCCTTGAGGGGACTTGATCTTGATCATCTTTAAAGCATAGGTTCCCCCTCACATTGTGCATCTAGTCATCTAAGAGCTGCCTAACATATCAACTTCTCTTCTAGCCTAATACTATGTGTTCTAGCATTTTTAGAACACAATCATATTGACTTAGGCATGTTTCAGGGGGTTTTGGTATTTAATCAAAACATATCTCATTTTATTCCCAACAAGATTGTCAAATGAGAAAAGCCTTAATATCATCAAGATAAGATCTGATAAAGGCACTGGGTTCATAAATTCATATATAAATTAGTATTGCATTGAAAATGGAATAGCCCATGAAACTTCAGCTGTTAGAACACCTCAACAGAATGGGGTAGCTGAAAGAAGGAATAAAACTCTTAAAGAGATTGCTAGAACTTTAATTGTTGATTCTAATCTGCCTAAGAGATTTTGGGCTGAAGCTATAAACACTGCATGTTGTACTCAGAATAGATGCTTGATCACAAAGGGTCAAGGTAAAACCCCATATGAACTCTGGAAAGGAAGATTGCTTAAATTATCATATTTTCACATATTTGGTTGTAAGTGTTTCATTCACAACAATGGGAAAGAGCATTTGAAAGCTTTTGATAGCAAAGCTGATGAAGGGATATTTCTTGGATATTCCCAAATTAGTAGAGCTTTTAGAGTCTACAATTGTAAATCCCTTCTTGTGGAAGAAACACCTCATGTTGTGTTTGATGAAGCTATCTTTGAGAATAGGGATAAAACCTTGGATTTGAACGACATCACACAAAGAACAACCAGGCTAAGCCTAAAAGAGAAAGATACTTTATTCACTGAAGTTGTCCAGGCCAATCCTACTGAAATCAACACCGTGGACAACCCTCCTAAAGGCAATCTACCTGAGGCAAACCCCACTGAAGGAAATGATGAACTGAACGACCCAATCCCAGTTCATAATTAGGTAATAACTACCAATGAAGAAGCAGGCTCTGCTGAGGTAGTTAATGGATCCGCTATTCTAGGGGAAACTAATAATGTTGAAAATTCCAATGTCCCTGACATTGATGTCAACTCCCCTGAATATGATCCTGAATTAGATCCTGCATTAAACTTTCTTGAATTTTATGATCCTAGTGACTCAACCTTAGTAGAGGACAACTCTACTAAAGGGACCAGGCATAGAAGTAGTTGGTTATCTGACCACCCAACTAGCCTGATACTTGGAAATCCAAATACTAGAGTCAAAACTAGAAGGTTTCATGGTGAAAGTGTTATGTTTTGCTCTTTCTTATCAGAATAGGAACCCCAAGACATTGATGAAGCACTACAAGATGCAAACTGGATCACAACCATGCAAGAAGAGCTGAACCAGTTTACAAGAAATGATGTTTGGGAACCGGTTGACAGGCCATCACATCAAGATGTTATTGGAACAAAGTGGGTGTTCCAGAACAAGAAGAATGAGAATGATGTGATAGTCAGAAACAAGGCCAAATTGGTGGCCAAGGGTTATTATCAATCAGAAGGCATAGACTATGATGAGACTTTTGCACCTGTGGCAAGACTTGAAGCTATAAGGTTATTTCTAGCATATGCTTCCCATAAGAGGTTCAAAGTCTATCAAATGGATGTCAAGAGTGTTTTTCTGAATGGAGTGCTCAAAGAAGAAGTCTATGTGGAGCAACCCCCAGTGTTTGAAGAAGGAGATAAGGTGTATAGACTCAAGAAAGCCCTTTATGGACTTAAGCAAGCTCCAAGAGCTTGGTATGACCCCTTGTCACAATTTCTGTTGGATCATGGCTTTGTCAAAGGGACAGTTGACAGAACCTTGTTCAGAATTTGTGAAGGAGATGACATCCTACTTGTCCAAATATATGTGGATGACATCATATTTGGATCACCAAATGAGAAACTTTGTGAGAAATTCTCAAAGCTCATGCAAAGCAAGTTTGAGATGTCAATGATGGGGTTGATGAATTTCTTATTGGGACTTCAAATTAAGCAATCATAGGAAGGAATCTTCATCAACCAAGCCAAGTATACAAGAGAGATGATCAAAAAGTTTGGATGTTCAACAATCAAGCCAGTGAGAATTCCAATGAACACCAATTGGAAGATGGATCCAGATGAGAGTGGAGTTTCAACCAACTCTACTGAGTATAGAGTAATCATTGGATCACTTCTGTATCTCACAGCCAGCAGACCTTACATTACCTTTGCAGTAGGTGTATGTGCAAAGTTCCAAGCTAACCCTAAGAAGAGTCATCTAGAAGCTGCAAAGAGGATCTTAAGATATCTCAAAGGCACTAAAAATGTAGGCCTTTGGTACCCAGCTGATGATAATCTAGAGCTCACAGGATATTCAGATGCAAACTATGGAGGATGCAGAATTTATAGGAAGTCCACTTCTGGAACATGCCAATTCTTGGAAAGTAAGCTCATCTCTTGGTTCTCAAAGAAACAAAATACTGTGGCAACTTTAACCATTGAAGCTGAATATGTTGCAGCTAGAAGTTGTTGTGCTCAAATCCTATGGTTGAGACAACAACTCAAGGACTACAATGTCAACTCTCCTGAAGTGCCAATATTCTGTGACAACAACAGTGCTACAGCAATCTCACATAATCCAGTATTGCATACAAGATGCAAACATGTGGACATCAAGCATCACATCATAAGGGATCATATGGAAAAGAAGGACATCAAATTGGTGAAAATCCACACAGATCACCAAAAGGCTGATATTCTAACCAAACCTCTAGTTGAAGCAAGATTTGAGGAGCTTTCAGCAGAGTTGGGACTTCTTGATCCAGGAAAGATGGACAAATAAGTCCAATGGAGTACATCAATCAAGGGGGAACATGGAATGTTCTTCAGCAGACTTGGGAAAATGACACCTCTGTTAATATCAAAGTCTACTGAACTTTAGAAGAGATGACCCAAAAGAATTCTGAGAAGTTGGGTAGACCAATTTACTGCTCTGGGCCCACTTCAGGTGTTTTGGGTCAGGGTAGGTGTCCATGTGGGGTCAGATAAGCTGAAATAGCTATCACATACAAAATCCAGGGATGATAAACACCTATTTTAGATAATCATTGCCTATTTCGATGGTTGTCCTATTCCTCTTCAAGCCATCACCTTTTCAAAGATATAATTTGTCCCCTACCCAATATGTCACTTTCGAAGCATTTAATGCAAAAGATTTAATTCTTGTTTGCATTGAAACTTTTAGCCCACAATCTACCTTGATAACTCCCACAGCCTTAAAAAGCCTTAACTTCTTATCCCACGTTTTGATAAAACTGTTCCATTGGTTTTAATTCAAATATGACCCGTTGGATCATTTAATGACCAACTCCCTTGAATCAATCCTGGCCATCCAGTTTTGATTTCCTCATTTGCTAAACGTTGAATTGCCTTAAGACTCACTAACTCAATGACATACATTCCTTTTGGAATATACACAAGTCTTAAGAAGTCCTAGTTTCACTTCATTTCATTTCTACGGCTTTAACAATTCACAAACCCTTACCAGAATTCTCTCAAAACTCCCAAGCTTTTCTTACATTCTTCAATGGCTCCCAAGATTAGACAAGATAAACTTGTTAACTTCTCAGATAAGAGGTTAGACATCGATTTCTCCTATCTCAGTCACAAAAATAACCTCACTTTTGAACCTATCATCTCTTTTGAGAGTGAACTCCCAGAAGTTACTCCTACTCTTAGATGGTTGAGAAGAGCTGAACTGTAAAAATTCATGGAAACAAAGCCAAGTTCATGCCTTAAACAATATATGGCTGAGTTCTTTGCTTTTCTAAAATGGAAAGGTAAAGCTACTGGAGGTGAAGTCCAAACCAGGTTGACCTATGTGGAAAAAGGTCAAGAGGAGGAAAGCTCTCATATTGTAAATTTTTCTGAAGAAGATTTAGAAGATGCCTTTGGATTGCCTTCAGAAGGAAGGAATCCAGAATCTTATGGTGTTGCTCAAGAATGGCTTATCACTCCAGGTTCAATCTCTTCAACACAACATAAGAACACCTTGAAAACAATGTTTCAAACACTCTTTGAGGTAGTTACCAAGAGTATTCTCAGCAATACTGGTAGTCTTGAGAAAGTAAGCCAACCAAGAATCAGAATCATGGCTGCTGTGATTGATGCTAGTGATAAGGGCATCAAGTTTAATTGGAGAGACTTCATCATGGGAGAGATGATGAAGGAAAAGGCAAAATTTAAGGTGAAGGCACACCTGAAGGTTGTAGTGGAGAGCAAATTGAGATATTGCACAAGGGCAAGTCTCCTGATTGAAAGGTTCTCCCACTATTCACATATGCAGACCTTTGCAAAGCCTCTTCCAGCTCAGAAAATCATGTGTTACAAAATTGTCCAAGAAAACTGAGAAGAGAAAGATGCTATTGGCTAAACCTGCTGAAGAGGTGGAACAGAAGCCAAAAATGAAGCCTAGGAGAAAGGCTAAAGTGGTGAAGACAAGAAGAATGACTCAGATCGTTTCTGAGGAAGATTATGATACTTCAGCAGAGTTGGAAAAGGTTGCTGAAGAAGGTGATCAATTGTCATCTGACTCAGATGAATTAAGGGAAAAGTTCCCTATGGCACTGAAAAAGAGCAAGAAGGCATCTGCCTCAAAGAAAAGGGACAGGGAAGTTGTCCAAGTGGAGGAGGAGAGTGGCAGCTCAATGCCAAGCAAGAGAAGGGTCAAAACTTCTGCAAAAATGCAAAGTTTGAAGGAAGAGGAGACTTTGAAGAAAGTGCTCAAGGAGAGTAGAGCAGCAAGTAAGTCAGGATCAAAATCCAGATCCAAAACCAACTCTCCTAAAGCTGGAACCCCAGAATCCAAACTCCCTGAAACCCAGCAGTCTGAGCCCAACTCTCCTGATACCCACAAAACCCCTGAAAACCAAACCATCATTCCCTTAGATCTTACCAAGAGATATTCTCCATAGGGAACAGCTCAAAGAAGTCCAATTGACATCTTAGGTGATATTGCTATAGATGAATCAAGGCTACAATCACCCCTTGATACAGATTTGCTAACATATTCAGGTTTCTTGAGGCTGCAATGTTAGAACCCACACCCATAAGCAAACTCCCTTCAGGAATATTGCTCTCAAAAGCACCTGAATCAACCCTTGCAGAGCCCAATGTCCCTGAACCCAACCCAGAAACCAACTCTCCTGATCATACTACCAACTCTCCTATAACCCAAAGTCCCCATTCTGATGGAGATGAGGAGGAGTATACCTTTGAGGGTATGCTCAGAGGAGTAGCAAAGGTGACTGTGGACAACTTGTATCCCAACCTTTATGAATTCCCAAGGCTGCAGAAGAATTTCCATGATCTTAGGGCCTTAGTAGAGGTCAAAGATAAGACACTCATGGAAATTGCACAAATTATCCAAGATAAGGGTGCAAGTTGGTGGAAAATAGAAGAAAACAGGCTTCTACACTTTGCTGGTGTTCAGAAGACAAGATTCCTGACAGAAGAAGTTGTTTTTGCCAAGTTGGTGGAGGATAAGATTGCTGAGAAGAAAGATAGGATTGCCAAAGGAATCAGACATCCTGATAGCAGTTCTAATGATGATGGTTATGATCCCACAAACCCCAACCCTCCTGGTCCTCAGAAGAGTAAGGTACATTATCTTACATATGAAGGTGCAAAGGACTTTGAAACTTCAGAGGTGTTGACCAGTGCTGGTGACACAGTCAAAGATGCATCAGCCCATGATGGTTCAATTGAGCCTGAGGCACAGCTGAATTATGTTGAGACTTCCATTGGTGAAGCTAGTTTGGTTAAAACCTCATCAGTGTCTGCAGAGTTGGACACTGACCAGCTTTTAACCTTTCAGGATGACTCAGTGGCCTTGGTATGCCCAAGCACTGTGATCTCCCAACAACTGCCCTCTATGAATCTTGTTGAGGATGTAGAAATGAAAAACCAGAGGGACATAAGGATGATAGTGAGGTAGAAATCACTGGGTTGTGAGTGCACCACCCAAAGAGGGAGAGGAATGAGTTAGTGAGGAAGGACAGGTTATTCTTGAAGTCAAATCTGAACTTCAAGAATCCCTTGATGAGAGGAGGCATGTTCTTCATGAGTGTGAGATCACCTACGAACAAGGAGAAAAGAATATAGTTGAAAATGAGAAGAAAGTTGCTGATGAGTTAGAGTTTTATGAAAAAGAATTTGAGGGTGTAGAGGGTGATTTGGCTAACAAATTTTTCTTTGCAGACACTGCAGGTATTACTCTTAATCAAAAAATTTCTGCAGATAAGTTCACATATGCTCCTGTCCAAGTTGATGCAAGTCTATCAAGCCTAAATCTTGCAAATGCTGCACTAGAGGTGCATTCAGCAAAGTTGGAGATGAGGTTAACAGGACACTTGCCTCAGTTGAGATGAGGTTAACAGGTTCAGAGGATGTGGTGTTGCCCACAATTGAAGCAAGAATCAGTGGTGTTGAGTCTGGTTTGTAGACAATCTCTACTGAAGTTCAGCATGCCAAGGATAGCATGGAGAAATTCACTAAGTCTGTGAAAAAGGATCAGAAGCTGCTCCTTGACAACCATAACAAAAATGTCAATGCTCTAAAGCTGGTTGTTAAGCAAGTCATTGGAAAGAAGTCAGCACTTTAGAAGAGAAGAGAAGAAGAGATGAGAATGGCCATGGTTAAGGAAGCATCAGCCAAGTTCAATAAAGAAGTTTTTGTCAAGATCTCTGAAGCTGCAGTGGCCAACCTCAGTGAGCTTCTAAAGGCCAACTTGGATACATCACTTAAGGCCATAATTGAGGCAGTTGTTGAGCAGAAAATGAAACCTGTCCTTGCTTTTGTGAGTATGAGTAATGACAGGATGCAAAACATTCATGATGAGAATGTTCCCTCCTTGAAGAGATCAAGTCCCTGAACCAGGCTCAATCACTAATGACTACTACAATGAGTGACCTTAAGCCCCAATGTTTTGATGTTGTCAAAAGGGAGGAAAGGGAAAGAGCTAAAGCCAAAAGGTGCCTTGAAAATTGGTGGAAGTAGCAAAGAGAAAGAGCAAGTGCCTGAAGTAGAAGGGAAAGGCAAGAACGTGATGGACATAGAGGATTTGGATGAAGAAGAACAGCTAGCAATAGCACTAAAGAACTCTATGGCTTCAGCACAAGAAGAAGATGCAAGATGGCAGCAAAGGCCTGGTGGTGAATCAGCAGGCTTGGACAAGCAAGCTGAAGATGTCCAAGTCAGGGGGAAAGTGAAGAAGGCTAAGAAGAGCAAGAGAAGTGAAGAGACATTCACTGATTTCCCAAACAGTCTAGACCTGCCACCTGAATTCAGGATAGAAGAAGAGCCAAGCCCCAAAAGGAGTAAGACTGCTGAAGAGAAGTGGCCAAGAGCCCTGAAAAGAAGAAGACCCCAGTCTTAGCTAATGATCCTTCAAAATTGTTTGAAGAGGGTTTTGGAAAAGATCCTGAAACACAGCAAAAGTTGTAAATGATGAGAGCTCAAGAAAAGATGGAAGCTCTCATGGAAGCCAAGGAGGAAGAGGGCTTCACACACTAAGCTCAAGCCACAGCTGCTGATCAGGATGGACACTAAATATCCCCATCTTGATAAATGGGTCCCAATCCAGCTGAATGATGAATGGGAGGAAGTTAAAAGAGAATTTGTTTATGACTTTTATGTCATAGGCAGATGGATGGATGAAGACATTGAGTGCATTTTTACTCAATTCATGTATGATAATCATATGGAGCTTTATCAGAAACTCTTTGCTGCTGTAGATATAGCAAGTGTGGAATTCAAAGCTCCTGGTCCCATCATCTACATGCCTCCAAAGTTTGGACATGAAGGCTTCATTTATCAGCGTAAAATTCTCCAAGAATTCATTGATATTCTCAAGATGGAGAAGCTGAAAGTTGGACCCAAGGGAACCAACAAGGAGATCATGGAACTGAAGAAAAGAGTTTGGGCACAGTATGGGATGGCGCCACCTCCTGAAGATGATCTCTGAAACTGCTAAGTTTCCTTGCTCCCTTTTCTCATGGCTGCTAATGTTTATGATTAATGTTTCTTTGCTCTATTTACATGCTCTGATTGGTTAATTTGTCTATCATCTTGCTTTGTAATGCTCAAATGTTATATCAATGAAAATTAACCATTTTGCTTCAAGAGATAATATCTCATTGTCTCAACTTGCCTGACTTAACCTATATATGCTTAAACTGTGATTATGCTAACATTTTCTTTCAGGAAATTTAACCTAGTCATCTCTACTGAAGATATATGCAATAGTATAGTCAAGTCACCTTTGTATAGGAAAGTTGTCCCTTATCATGGACACATCGATCAGAAGGAATGTCCATGGTTTGACTACTGAATCTTCAAGTCGGACATTGGGAAGAGTGCATCAAAGTCAAGACAAAGAGCTTCAAGTTGTTTACTTCCCAAATCAAGGACATGTCACTTTCAAGAATCTGTCTTCAAGATGTTAAATTCAAGGAAGATAAATATAGACAATTTGAGGATGTCTCTCCAACGGACATAACCTCATCTTGCTCTATAAATACTGGAAGTTTGGAAACCATTCAAGCATCTAACGTTCATACAAGCCTTCAAGCTTACAAAGAATACATCATTCTTTAGTTTCCAAACACTTCCAGTTCATCTAAGCCTGAAACTCGTTGTATATCAATCAAGCTTAGAGAGATATCCTATCCTTATACAGTTCTTCATTGTAAAGGATATCTCACCTAGTTGGAACCAACCTCAACCCTTAAACCTTTCAAGGAAAGTTAGAAGAGTTGTTGTAGAAGTGTGAGAACTAGAACTGTCAAGTGAAGAATAGTTTAGTGCAAGAGTTGAGAGTGAGTACTAGGACTTAGAATCCCTAGGGATCAAGGCACTAAGGAGTAGTGTGGTTGATCAGTGCACCTTGGCACTATAAAACAAGTTAATTCCAAGTGAAGGAATTATCCTGTTAAATCAGGGAAAGTGGATGTAGGAGCTTGAGTCTCTGAACCACTATAAACCTCTTGTGTTATTTACTTTCAAGTCATTTCAAGTAACATATTCATACACTCCACACATACTGATCTTCAAAAGATATACATCACAACTTGTGCAAAACAGTTTTGGGACAAGTCCCCTGAAAAGCTGTTAAGTGTTAAGAAGAATTTCAGAATTAAAAGGAGTTTAAATATAAAGGGCCAACCATAATTCCGCACATATTACTTACTTAGATGGTTATTCAACTGAGTACTTCATAGTATTAAGTGGTTTGATTAACTGAACAAAGTTATACATACTCAGAGAAGTTGTCCCAGGACAACTCTACTGATAGCCTGATTTGATTAAATTAAAAATATTTGCATACACAAGTGTGTTCCCCCCCCCCCCATACACTTGTGTCATACTCCTTTCAAGACCAACAAGTCTCTTGTTCAAGGAAATGTGAAACCATATTTTTTTTTGTGAAGAACACACAAGGAGGCCTCTACTCATTAGTCGATGTTGTTTAGCCGCGAACTATGTCGTCACGATCTGGATGAATTGAAGACGAAGGGTTTGGTCGGCAGCTTTAGTGGTGCAGATGTTCTTGGGATTCGACGCATATTTTCTAAATTTATTCGTTTTGTATTATCAATTTTCTGGATTTTTTCGAATTTTGTTATGAATTTGCTGGGTTTGATTTGAAGTTTGTGCAAGCATATTTAAGTGTTATGGCGACTTATGCAATTACAAGTTTCTTCTAATTTTGTTATAAATTTTATAAGTTTATTCGAATTTTGTTATGAATTTTATGGGGTTGATTTAGAATTTATTCATTTGTGCAAGCATATTTCAGTGTTATGCAACTTTCTTGTTGATTTATGCAATTATAAATTTCCTCGAATTTTGTTACGAAATTTATGGGTTTGCTCGCATTTAGTTATGAATTTTCTGGGTTTGATTTTAAATTTGTTCCTTTGTGAAAGCATATGTAATTGTTATGCAAATTTCTTGTTGATTTATGCAAAGTTTTTTTGTTTGTTTGTGCAAAGTCGTGTAGGGGCTTGAAGAGTCTGAGTATGGAGAGTCTAAGTAATGATAGTCTTGTTTGATTTTTTTTTTCTTCAGAATTTTATGAAGTTGTAAATAAGAATATAAATGATTTTCATTGAATTGAATTGAATTGAGGAGTATAATATTAATTGTTTATATAAGATAATTTACTTTCCTTACAAGACTTTTCTATTCTATCAAAAAGGAAATAAATCAAGATTTTCCTATTCAATTAAAAGGAAATATGTAACAACCCTACAAATCTAAAGTTAGTTATTCACTTATTCTATATATGTATTTAAATTTTCAATTTTTTTTAATAAAATATTTCACTCGATTTTAAAAACATACCGATTATTCTTATCTCTTAAAATTTCATAAATGATTATTTAAAATTAATTAATATATATACGTGAACTAATTATGTTATAGATATGATTTTAAATGTACGTATAATCATTATTTGATATATTATTTTCTTTATTTTGAATTTTTTTAATAAAATATATAGATATACATGTCCGTTTGAATTTAACTTCAGAAATAAAGATTCTTCAAATTTGGATTGATTTCAAAATTTATATTCGGTCGCCAATTATTATTATTTTTATTATTATAAATCTCAAATGCTCATATATATCAATTTCAAGATAAGCCACCAAATCTGAATTTAAATTTATACGTCATTTCCCGTATTAATATTATTTTAAAATTCTTTATTTAATTAATGCATGAAATATGATATATTATGAAAAATATATATTAAAACTTTCATCACCATCTATGAGAAATATTTTAAGTAAATTTTTATGATAGATTCAAATCCCTAACTTGGCTCACAAGAAAAACTATATTCTCTCCTATAAATAGAGGACCCAAGTTGTAAAATAAAAGACACATAAAAAAAACATTCTCACACAAAAATCATAGATATATTTATTCTACTCACGATTCATGCAAGTCGATTCCAAGAGGATTAAAGTTATTTTTCATTGCATCCACGACATAAAATCGATGTGGAATTTTCTTACTTACGTATTCACTTTGTCGCATTTCGTATTCACTTTGTCGCATTTAAATGTTATTTGTGAATTTAATTGTTGCTTAACTACATGATCCTATGTTTATGATTATTATGGGTTATTTCGATGGAAAGGTCGTTATAGCTAGCGGGGACTACGGTCCGGGATGGTAAGATCCTTGGGGGCAACTCCACCGTATTCAGATTGATCAATATATGGAAGATTTATATTATGGAAGACTTATTTACGCATGTTTGTGAGTGTATGATTTTATTTGCATTGATATTTAACTGTGACAAAGGGGATCCCACTGAGCTAGTTGTTTTGCTCACCTCAATCATATTATCTTTTTACAGATTCACATTATTAAAGGAGTTGCGGCCCCAATCATATTGTCTTTTTACAGATTCACATTATTAAAGGAGTTGCGGTGGAGGGACGGTGGAGGAGTGTCAAGAAATAATTTTTTATTTAAAGTCACACATTTTAGTTGTATTAAATTGTGTTTACCTTTAAAATAAATTTATTTATTTTCAAGTGATTAATTTTATGTTTTCAAAATTGTCTTTGTTTTAATATTACTTCCGCTTCAAATATTTTTTTATAAATTAATAAATTTAATCTGCATCAGTATTTCAATGTCTTTGAAAAATCAAGATAAAACAATATTTTTTAGTTGGCCTTCAAATAGTAGAAGAATGGTCAGGATGTGACAACGTGGTGATAGACTTGTAAAAAAAAAAAAAAACTCTTCTAAAGTATTTTTTCTGATTTTAATAAAATATAAGTTATGTCATCCACCACCGTTCTTGTAGACTTGTAAAAAAAAAAAACTCTTCTAAAGTATTTTTTTCTGATTTTAATAAAATATAAGTTATGTCATCCACCACCGCTTCGACTCCAATAAGGTATAATGTGAAATTTAATTTAACTTAATGTTATTGGTCATGGAAAGATGATCACATGATATATGATACATGCATCACATGCTACGTAGGTTTCAAGTTCAAAATGATATTATGAAACCATGATATTAAATGCATTCACTACATGACTATTTAAATTCTTTTTTTCGAGGACGAAATTTTTTTTAGGGAAAAAAGATGTAACACCCCTGAAAATCTAAAGTTAGTTATTCTATATATGTATTTAAATTTTCAATTTTTTTAATAAAATATTTCACACGATTTTAAAAACATACCGATTATTCTTATCTCTTAAAATTTTATAAATGAATATTTAAAATTAATTAATATATATACGTGAAGTAATTATGTTATAGATATGATTTTAAATGTACATATAATCATATTTGATATATTATTTTCTTTATTTTGAATTTGTTTAATAAATTATATAGATATACATACTTGTCCGTTTGAATTTAACTTTAGAGGAATAAAGATTCTTCAAATCTGGATTGATTTCAAAATTTATATTCGGTCGTCAATTATTATTATTTTTATTATTATAAATCTCAAATGCTCATATATATCAATTTCAAGATAAGCCACCAAATCTGAATTTAAATTTATACGTCATTTCCCGTATTAACATTATTTTAAAATTCTTTATTTAATTAATGCATGAAATAAGATATATTACGAAAAATATATATTAAAACCTTCATTAGCATCTATGAGAAATATTTTAAGTAAATTTTTATGATAGATTCAAATCCCTAACTTGTCTCATAAGAAAAAACTATCTTCTCTCCTATAAATAGAGGACCCTAAATAGAGGACCCAAGTTGTTGGGACATGAATCCTAAGACAAGTCCTAAATGATGAAAAGATAAGATGAGTTTTGATAAGCCAAAAAGTAGACTTGAATATTTTCTAAGTGTTGACTGATCGATAAGATGAGTTTTCATAAGCCAAAAAGTAGACTTGAATATTTTCTAAGTGTTGACTGATCTAGTTTAGTTATGGAAGTCGTCTTGAGCAGATCATAGAGTTCACAAGACAAGTAAAGTTAACAAGATAAGTATGAAAGAGAAAAAGACAAGTACAGTTTATAAGTACTTTGTATATGTGTTAGGATTTATACTGAGCTATTCATGATGTATAGAAGCTCGCTAATGTTTTATATTCATTGTATAGATCTTAAGGTGACTAAGTTATATTATAAAGCTTAATGTGATGTAATAGTCTTGTTAAGATTAGACTATAGGACTAGATAGGTTATTGTTCTATATTCAGAAGTCAAAAGTAGAAGACCTGCGCAAGACAAGTCAAGTTGAAACAAGACAGGTGCGCGGCAAGACAAGACAAGAAGGAAGAAGTTAGTTACAAAAACGCGTGTAAAGATAAAGATTAAAGAGTTAGTTAAGGAATAACTAATTAACTGAAGAAACGCGTGGATGAATAAGAAGAAGAAGCTAAGAGTTAGTTTTCAAAAAAAGTTAGTTACATAACAGAAAGTTCTTGAAGTTGGAAGCTTATAAATACCCCATGGTATTCTACATTTGAAGACTATTGTTACTAAGAGAATTAAAGCATTCATAAGAGATATTCGAAGCAAAACACACTCTCAGAGTTGAAGTTCAGAAAGAAGCCAGAAGACAAGTGAAGGATTCAAGAAGGCTACTACTGAATAGAGAAGTTTAATTTTACATTTTTGTTTCAAGTCGCTAGTTACTTGTATTTTGCTAGTTGGATCGAAGATATATCTGGAGATATAATCGAGAAGATCACAGTCTTATATCTTGGGACTTAAAATCACAAGAACACTCGATTGGAAGAGTAATAAGAATTTCACAACTAGGTTTGTGAGAGGATGTAGACAAGTTGTCGAACCACTATAAATCGTTGTGTGTTGATTTACTTTATTGTTTGTTTACTTGCTTAATTGATTAATTGCTTATAAGAACATGACAAGTAGAGTGTTCATACAGAAGTTCGAATTTCGAATATAAGTTGAGTATAAATTTGATTGGGCTCATTGTTACTTTGATTTATTCCGCATTACGTATTCTGATATATTGAAAGATTTTTAAAAATCTATTCACCCCTTCCCTCTAGACTTTTACTAGCTTACTCGATATTATTAACTCAACTTGGGACCAACAAGTGGTATCAGAGCAGTACTTTTCGAACTGCTGTTTCTTGATAACATTTAAAGACTTTGGGTGAAGTCTTGGTTCGTACTTGTTCTGATTCGTATCACATTCCTTGACATATATGTATCTTGATTTCTTGCTATTATCCTATCCGATCAACTGCTTAACCATGTTTATTGAGATCAGTGCTAACAAACTTCCCAAGTTCTCTGTACAGGACTATGACTACTGGAAGTTGAGAATGGAAGCAATTTTCAGTTCAACACATGATCTAATGGTGTCTGTGATCAAAGAAGGACAGTCGTCACGATGGTTCAAAACACTGCTTCACTGGACCCGTCTAAAGCCGTTGGCGTGCTAGTTCCTAAGCCAAGGTCAGAATTGACTTCTGAAGAAATGCGTCAAAACAATTTGGATAGTCTTGCTAAGAACTATATTTTACACACCTTGCCAGACGAGTATCTTGGCAAAGTGTTAAAATGTAAGACTGCCAAGCAAATGTGGGACAAATTAGCTGTTCTTTGTGAAGGCACTACGCTGATCAAAGAAAGCAAACTGTCCACAGCTGTCCAAAGGTTTGAAACATTTAAGATGAAGTCAGGTGAATCAATTGATGAATTGGATACTCGCTTTACTAGAATCATGAATGATCTTGAAGTGCTAGGAAAGACTTATACTGAGAGAGAGATTATCTTGAGAATCTTGAAGGCTTTGGATGAAAGGTGGAAAATGGTCAAGATGATCATTAAAACCACACAAGACATTGATACATGGCATGCAGAAACCATGTTCCAGACCCTTAAGGCGCATGAGTTCGAACTAGATGAGGAAGATCCTATAGCCAGTAGTGATAGGGAGAAGGCTGTGTCGAAGAATGTTGCTTTTAAGTCTACTACGTCTAAGAGTTCTAGTGTAGACAGGTCTAAGTCTGCTAGCATAAAAGACGAGTTAGATAAGTCTGATCTGAGTCTGAAAGATCAGATGAACCTTATGGTTAGGAAGTTCGACAGGCTAAACAAGCGCTATGGCAGATATAAGAAGTTCTATAAAGACTTTAGAGGTTCTACTTCTAAGAACTCGTCTGAGACCAGACGAGACCGAAACTCGTCCGAAGGGAGGGACGAAGTCTCGAAAAGTAACAGACGAGATAGAGAGTCTGACGATAGGAAGATTAAGCGTTCTGATAGACGAGATAAGACAAGGGATAAGTCTCCTGATATAAAGTCTACTAATGACCCTCTATGCTATAACTGTGAGAAACCAGGTCACTATATTTATGAATGTCCAGACCTGAGCACTGATGATCGTGACGAACGCAAGGCAAGAAGGGAACGAAGATACAACAAGGGTAAGAAGGCAATGATGGATAATAATGACTCTGAAACGGATGCAGACGAGTTACCATCGTCTTCATCTAGCTACCCGTCTGATCATGATGAAGCATTCATAGCTGATGATGGACTCTGCTGCATGGTTAAAATTGAGCAAGAGGTATCATTTGCAACTTCATTTCAATCATGTGATGAAACGGATTCTGATGAAAGTGATACAGTCGATAGTGGTGTAGGGAGTAGTCTTCATCCCTCTACTAGTGTGACTTAAGAAGACCTCCTACTCGCTAATAAGGCATTCATGGAAGTC
The DNA here is from genome assembly GCA_963675135.1 of Galeopsis tetrahit. Lineage (NCBI taxonomy): Eukaryota > Viridiplantae > Streptophyta > Magnoliopsida > Lamiales > Lamiaceae > Galeopsis > Galeopsis tetrahit. The sequence goes on along the minus strand of OY776120.1, from coordinate 63,018,396 downwards.
AGCGACGAAAACATCTTATTAAAACAAGAAATCATTGATCTTCAGGAAGCTCAGTCTAAAGTAGATCATAATATAACAGTCCTAAATGAACGCTTGCAAGAAGAGTTGAGACAACTCAAAGACAAGTGTGCATTGACAGACAAGTTGTATCAAGACCTACTTAAGACACATACTATTGAGACAAATGAATTCAATGATTTAAAGAGCAAGTGCAAAAAGCTTGAAGAACGCAACAAGTTCTTAGAGACTGAGGTCGTAAATTTGGACCTTAAACTTACTGACTTGATTAAATCTTCAATGACTAATCAAAAACTGTCATATAGGTATAGGGCTCCAAATGATAAGACAAGGTTGGGTGCTGATACACCTAACTCACCTACTCAAGTCATTAAGAACCCTACTGATGTTGGTTCAAGCTCTTTGACACATGATAAAGGCAAAAGACCAATGGAATACGATACTAGAACAACATCCCAAGGCACTATACTCAAGCAGACTGGTGCTAACACTCCGATTACCAAAGGTGGTAAAAAGAATGTTAACAACAGACCTATTCCGTTTAAGACAAGTCGAAAAAGGACCACTAGTCGTGGACGACCAAACCAGGTCAGATACGAGGATTGGTATCCTGAGGAGACGAGTACTAGACAAGAGGACTCATACCGTACTGCTCGTCGGCATAAGACAAGGCAGTGTATATATCGTGAATTGGAATAGTTGTCCACGGGACACTTGTCTTCTTACAAAAACACCTAAAGAGATCAGTTGGCTTTGGCATAGACGCCTTTGCCACATGAACTTTAAGGTGATTAATAAGATTGCAAGAGATTACCTTGATGAAGGTATACCCAACGAAATCTATTTCAAGTCACATGTATGCGATGCCTGTCAGAAAGGTAAACAGGTAAAGGGTTCCTTTAAATCTATTCCAACCCTCTCAACAAGTAGATTTCTTGAACTACTACATATGGACTTACATGGTCCAATTACTCCTCCAACCTTGAACGGTAGAAGGTACACACTTGTTGTGGTAGGCGACTATTCTAAGTTCACTTGGGTAGTCTTCTTACACAAGAAGAGTGATACACAAACACTCCTACCTGATCTGTTGAAGAAGATACAAGTTGAGAAGAATCAGTCCATTGTCAAGATTCGTAGTGACAAGGGTACTGAATTCATTAACTGCTACATCAAAGAATTTTGCTCTAAACGTGGCATCCAGCACCTTACTAGTGCAGCAAGGACACCGCAACAAAATGGAGTAGCAGAACGAAGGAACAAAACCCTTAAGGAGGCCTGCAGGACCATGCTGACAGAGTATAATACTCCTCAGAAGTTTTAGGCAGAAGCGATCAATAATGCATGCCACTCCCAAAACAGAAGTGCTATCAATAAGGCACTAGGTAAGACGCCCTATGAGGTATGGAAAGGTCGAAAACCCAGAGTTTTATATTTTCATATATTTGGTTGTAAGTGTTTTATCCATAACAATGGGAAAAGCAAGTTGAGTGCATTTGATGCTAAAGCAGACGAGGGGATATTCTTAGGATACTCCTCGACTAGCAAAGCATTCAGAGTGTTCAACTACTCTACCCTATGTGTGGAAGAAACACCACATATAGTTTTCGATGAATCTCTACAGGACTCGTCTACCGACCAGATCAGTAAGAAGGTAACTGATCTATCGATCCAAACTGACCAAGAATCAGAAATTTATGAATCTGTTTAAGCCTATAACCCATTCATGAAAGCTCTCGAGTCTGATGACAAGGAGAAGGTAAGTACTCAAGGTAAACCTACCAGACCAGCTGACATGCCTGAGCTAGTCGACTCGTCTACTCATGTTAAATCTTCTGATGCAAATGATTTTGAAATGCATGATGCTATAGTTGATCTAGATGATGATAGTATGCATGCTAAGACTAGAAAAACATGGAAATCTGTTCATGATGCTGAAAATATCATTGGTGACTCTACTGTTGGTGTGAAGACTAGACGAAAACTTTTTGAGTCGCAAGAACAACCTAGTCCATCTCTATTTTACTGGTGTTGTTTCCTCTCATCTATCGAGCCTAAAACCGTTAATGAGGCATTGGCTGATAGTAATTGGATCATCGCTATGCAAGACGAGTTGAACCAGTTTGTTCGAAACGACGTCTGGGAACTTTTCGATAGACCTAAACATCATAATGTAGTTGGCACGCGATGGATTTTCAAAAATAAGAAAGATGAGAATGATGTAGTCGTTAGAAATAAGGCTAGACTAGTTGCCCAAGGCTATTCTCAAGCTGAAGGCATACATTATGATGAAACTTATGCACCTGTTGCTAGACTAGAAGCCATTAGATTGTTTCTTGCATATGTTGATTATATGAAGTTTACTGTATATCAAATGGATGTTAAAAGTGCATTTCTTAATGGTATTCTTGTGGAAGAAGTGTATGTTGAACAACCTCCAGGTTTCGAAGTGAAAGGCAACCAAGTGTACAAGTTGAAGAAAGCCTTATACGGATTAAAACAAGCTCCCAGAGCATGGTACGATACTCTTTCTCAATTTCTATTAGAGAATGGTTTTACTAAAGGCAAGGTCGATAGATCCTTGTTCAGAATACAAGAAGGTAAGGATATCCTACTTGTTCAAATTTACGTGGATGATATCATTTTTGGATCACCCAACAAAAAGCTGAGTGAAAGTTTTTCAACACTCATGCAAAGTAAGTTTGAAATGTCAATGATGGGAGAAATGACTTATTTTCTTGGACTTTAAGTAAAACAAACTCCCGATGGGATTTTCATAAATCAAGCAAAGTATACTCGTAATCTACTAGACAAGTATGGTATTAAGACCTGTAAATCTTCTAGAGTACCTATGCCACCTACCTATAGGATGGATCCAGACGAGAATGGTAAGTGTGCTGATCAAACTCATTATCGTGGTCTTATCGGTTCATTACTATACTTGACTGCTAGTAGACTTGACATTGCATTTTCTGTTGGCGTATGTGCTCGATTTCAAGCTAATCCAAAAGAGAGTCATATGGAAACCACTAAACGGATTCTGAAATATTTGAAAGGACCATCAATCGTGGTATATGGTATCCTTCAAATGATGATTTATCCCTAAGTGGCTACTCTGATTCTGATTTTGGTGGTTGTAGAATAGATAGGAAATCTACATCTGGTTCTTGTCAATTCTTAGGCACAAAACTCATTTCATAGTTTTCGAAAAAGCAGACAAGTGTTGCTACCTCTACTACTGAAGCCGAGTACATGGTTGCTGGTAGTTGTTGTAGTCAATTATTGTGGCTTATTCAACAGCTTAGAGATTATAATATTTGTGAATCAAATGTTCTTATTTTCTGTGACAGTAACAGTGCTATTGCCATTACACAAAATCCTATTTTACCCACACGTTGTAAGCATGTTGATGTGAAGCATCATTTCATACGTGATCATGTAGAAAAGAAGGATATTCGCATGGAAAAGATTCACACTGATTTTCAAAGAGCTGATATTTTCACAAAACCATTACTTGAGGCTCGATTTCGTGAATTATGCATTAGTCTATGACTAATTGATCTAGACCCTACTAGTATATAGCAATGTACTAACCAGACATGTACATTACTAAGAAGAAAGGAGAAACAGATAAGTTACCACAGAATGCAGAGCACTCGTCTACTCGTCAACAAGACAGGTAAACAAGGTCAGACAAGATGACCAAACAACCCGATGAGGAAGTTGGTAAAGCTGAGGGTAATACTAAGGAAATAAACATTTAAGGGGGAATCTTTGATTTCTTAAATATCCTTATGTTGACTCTTAAGTTCGTTAAAAGTCATCTTGCTCGAAACCTTGATTACTATAATAGAATGATATTCAATAATTATTCTACTCTACTACCTGTGTATACTCTTATGTGTCGCACAAGATTAGATAGGTATATGGAGCTGTTCGACTTTCAAATAAACTAGCACAGTCGAAGGGGGAACTTACTTGATGCATATTAGTCTACTCGTCTGTTCTGGATAGACTCGAACAGACAAGATAAGTGTTTTTATGATTCAATACACTCTAAGTGTTTACACAGTGCGAATTAAGGATATTAATGTAATTTGTTAATGTGAAAATTGGAAAACCCTAGAATTTGATTTATACACTCCATTTAATGAGGTGTATACACCCAGTTCGCGCCAAAATTCTACTACGCTAGGGCAGATGAGTACACTCCTCTGTTCTAACCAATAGAAAGGGCGGATTCCAAAATTCTCAATACCAAATCACATAATCGTCTCGATTACGCAACTGAATTCCAAAGGTCCCAATCGTTGGATCAAACCTCTTGATCGTGGCCGTTGATTCAAACTTTCTTTCTTAACAAAACCACTTCACTCTCCTAGAATTACTCCTCACGATTCATTCTTTACTTTCCTACTATCAATACATTCAAATTGTCTAGCAATCTCTTAACTGCAATCAAATATCACATTTATTACTACCATTATGTCGATCGTATCTATGTTCGATGTAAGGACTAACATGCAGGCTAGATTCGATCTAGGCAAGTTCATTACTAAAGGAAGGTCCATGTTGAAGGCTCAGTGCTCTTCAGTGGAAGGCACACTGAAGGAAACAGAGAGATACTGATCAAATGCTACAGGTGTGGGCTGAGACCCTACTTGGAGGCATTCCCAGAGGTAGTTTTCGAGGAAGAAGTGCTTGAGTTCTATGCCACAGCTACTCGACAAGACGACTCTATTGAAGCCTTTATTGGAGGAAGGCGAGTAGAATTCACTCGTGAATTTCTGACCGAAACGTTGAAGCTACCGTCCGGATCGATTGACATCGAAAGATATGTTGAAGGTCAAGAGTTGAGATATCTAAGTATCTTTTGTGGTAAGCAACTCAAATTGAATCGAGATGGAAAGATTCCTGTTGTCAAGAAGAATCAATTGCTTGACAAGTTCAAGACATTGCTGGATATTTCTTCAAAGATGCTGCTCGGAGTTACTGGGAGTTATGACTTTGTGACTCTTCAGAAGGCAAGAGTGATGGTCGTAATTCATGATGGCATCACAGAAGGAAATTGGACTACACTCTTCTTGGACAGATTGATGTATTTCAAGAAGAATGTGCAAGTTGACACCAATACTGCAAATTGGATAGTATCTGCTGCAGTTAGCTTCGGAAATAAGTTAAGCATTCTTTTACCCGTCTTGCTGCCGAACAAGACGAGTTGGAGCAAAGGCAAACCGTTTCATGTTTTGAAGCACTATTTGAAGAAGGAAGCCCTTGCTAAGCAAGCTGCAGGTAAGCATATTGAGCGTAGGCAGATTCAGATTAATCCTCAAGATGCTATGTTCGAAGCCGCCTCGTCTAGTGCTGAGGAAGATGAGTCGGATGAGGATGAGGAATCTGAAGAGGTTGCTGAGGCTGGAACTAGTGGAAGACTAGTTCAGTATGTGCCAGAGGAGGCTATGTTTGAAGCTGCTGATGATTCGGAAGAGACTCAATCAGACAAGGAGACTCAGAAAAAGGAGGAGGATCTTCAAGTCTATCGACTAGTGAGAGTCGAGTCGAGTCCCTCACCAGACAAGTCTCCTGCTGAAAAGGTTGGTACTTCTTCTAGTACTTTGTCAATTCCTCTTTCTCTCCCCGTCAAAACCAAGGCAAGGTCACTCCGATCTCGTGCCAGGCCTGTACCCAAAACCTCGTCTGTGTTGGCAGTGCAACCACTGAGAGCCAACATTACCCAAGATACTACCATATTCGATACAACTGATACTCCTACAGTTATCGAACCAATCCTAGACACATCAAAGCCCCCAGAAACCACCATCCAAATTCCCTCAACCTCAACAGAATATGTTGAACCCCCCAACCCATCTATTTCGGGAACTCCTCTAGTTGCCACTGCAACAACTGAGACAAGGACCCCACTTGCTCAGACCCCTCCCGTACATAGATTTGAATCCTTGGTATATTATCCGGTGTGTTTAAGAGAGAAAAGTATTCGTGCGAAAGTGTCTAACAATTTGAGAAAGATGCTCCCAACAGTCGAGATCGACTTGTCTTCTGAACAATTTGAGAAACTCTTGAGAATATGCACATGGGTTGCATTGAAGAAGGCCCCGACAGAAGACTTGTTCGAAGTAATTTCTGGAATGGGAGGCATTTCTAACTTTCAGGACTGGGAAATGGAGCAACAAGAGAACAGTGGCGTCAAAGACCCCTTAGAACTCCTTCCAGCGCATGCCTTAACAGCTTTGGTGAAAAGGATGCTAAGTATCTCAGATGATGTTTTGTCTTCTCAAGACAAGTTTGAAGTTGGAGTTCAAACTGATCTGCTGGAAGAAGAGTTGGTTGCTGAAACCATTGATGTTGGAATTCAAACTGATTTGTTAGAAGATGTTGTTGGAAGTGCTAAAGCTAAAGACAACTTGGTCTTATCTGCTGAAGAAGAAGAAGACAAGTTGGTTGAAGCTTTTGTCTTTGATGAAGATGAGATCGTGGTTAAAAATCATGATGATGATGCTATTCATGCTCCACATGTATTTCCAGATGGATTTCTAGACGGATTGAAGACAGACTTGAAAAATGTTGTTCAGTCTTCAATAGATGAGTTCTTGAAATTTGATCTGAAAGAAGTTCTCGTGGAGTAGAATCAATCTCTTGTAGATAGCTCGAGAGAGTTGATTGTTGGTGAACTCAACCAGATGGACTCAACTTTTAGACAAGAGATGTATGCCCAGATAGAAGATTTTCTGAAAAGGCAAGTTGATTATGCAGAGAAGCGTTCTATTAGCTTTGCTAGATCGTTAGCTGAAGAATCAAGAAAGATGGAACGTCTCTACCGCGTCAAAATTGAGATAGCGGATGAGCAAAGACGTAAAGCACAAGATCAGATGGTGCGTACTAGAACTGTTCTTACAGAGCTAACTGAACAGAACAGGTTGCTCAGACAGACTGCTACTCATTTCAAGGATGAGTTCATTTCAAGTTCAAGGAAATTAGAATTTACTGCTGATCGTCTTGACAAGATGAGTCATGACAAGACGCATCAGAGGCAGATTGAGATTGCTTCTGAAGCAATGAAGGAAGCTTTGAAAGAAGAAATGACTCGCTTTACTAGTCTATTCACTCTTAAGGCAAGTGATGAAGCCAAAAAGGGGGAAGAGGCAAGTAGAGTTGGAGTAAGTCATTCAAAGTCTAGTGCTGAACCAGAGGTGAAGGCTGCTGTGTCTGCTATGCAAGAGCTAAGAAGGCCTAAGAGAGGTAAGCTTGTGAAGAAGGCTGACTTAGAGCAAGCAAAGAAAGAAGAGCAGATGAGACAGGTGAGGGCAAAGGTGTTGCTTCTCCTGAGGTTCAGACCAGACAGGTCAAGAGAAAGTTTATTATTGAAGAAGAGCCTAAAGCTGAAGATGAAACTGCAATCCTAAAGAAGCAGAAGATTGATGATTCGCATTATGCTAGTAAGAAGAAAGTTGGCAAGCATATTCGAAGATTGCAGAAGTTAAAGGCAAATCTAGATCAAGTTGAAGATTCTTACATTGACAATTTTATTGACAGTGAACACAGAGATGCATGGTTCAAGGTCAAGATGATATGGGAACTTGATCACTGGATTATTCGCAAGTTTGGAGATCATGACAGCAATGAAGAACTTTATGTTATTTTTGACAAGTTCATGGAAGTTCAAGATCAGATGTTGTGGAACTTAATCATGAGAATTGTTGTTGCTGTGAATTTTAACATTTGTGTTCCGATTTTTCCAAAATGGACAACTCCGATGTTAGGTTCAGGAAAGAGGGTCGATATGAACTATGTGAAGAAATTTGAAGAAAAGTTGCTCGAGAAGGAGAAGATTGAGACTGAAGAGCACATTGCAGATATTCATAGAAGAATCCTGGAAGCATTCTGTATTCCAAATCCAGACAAAGACAACATCAGTAAGTAGTTGTAAGTACTTTACTCATTTCTATTTTCATTTTGCTAAGTATGTGTAATCTACTGATCTTATTTTGAATGAATGAAAAGATAACATGTTTTGGTGAAAGACAAGATAACTACTTAACTAGTCTACTATTGTGAAAAGATTCAAGTAGTTTTGGCTTCATCAAAAAGGGGGAAATTGTTGGGATATGAATCCTAAGGCAAGTCCTAAATGATGAAAAGATAAGATGAGTTTTGATAAGCCAAAAAGTAGACTTGAATATTTTCTAAGTGTTGACTAATCTAGTCTAGTTATGGAAGTCGTCTTGAGCAGATCAGTAGAGTTCACAAGATAAGTAAAGTTAACAAGATAAGTATGAAAGAGAAAAAGACAAGTACACTTTATACGTACTTTGTATATGTGTTAGGATTTATACTGAGCTATTCATGATGTATAGAAGCTCGTTAATGTTTTATATTCATTGTATAGATCTTAAGGTGACTAAGTTATATTATAAAGCTTAATGTAATGTAATAGTCTTATTAAGATTGGACTATTGGACTAGATAGGTTATTGTTCTATATTCAGAAGTCTAAAGTAGAAGACCTGCGCAAGACAAGTCAAGTTGAAACAAGACAGGTGCGCGGCAAGACAAGACAAGAAGGAAGAAGTTAGTTACAAAAACGCGTGTAAAGATAAAGATTAAAGAGTTAGTTAAGGAATAACTAATTAACTGAAGAAACGCGTGGATGAATAAGAAGAAGAAGCTAAGAGTTAGTTTTCAAAAAAAGTTAGTTACATAACAGAAAGTTCTTGAAGTTGGAAGCTTATAAATACCCCATGGTATTCTACATTTGAAGACTACTGTTACTAAGAGAATTAAAGCATTCATAAGAGATATTCGAAGCAAAACACACTCTCAGAGTTGAAGTTCAGAAAGAAGCCAGAAGACAAGTGAAGGATTCAAGAAGGCTACTACTGAATAGAGAAGTTTACTTTTACATTTTTGTTTCAAGTCGCTAGTTACTTGTATTTAGCTAGTTGGATCGAAGATATATCTGGAGATATAATCGAGAAGATCACAGTCTTATATCTAGGGACTTAAAATCACAAGAACACTCGATTGGAAGAGTAATAAGAATTTCACAACTGGGTTTGTGAGAGTGGATGTAGACAAGTTGTCGAACCACTATAAATCGTTGTGTGTTGATTTACTTTATTGTTTGTTTACTTGCTTAATTGATTAATTTCTTATAAGAACAAGAAAAGTAGAGTGTTCATACAGAAGTTCGAATTTCGAATATAAGTTGAGTATAAATTTGATTGGGCTCATTGTTACTTTGATTTATTTCGCATTACGTATTCTGATATATTGAAAGATTTTTAAAAGTCTATTCACCCCTCCCCTCTAGACTTTTACTAGCTTACTCGATATTATTAACTCAACTTGGGACCAACACAAGTTGTAAAATAAAAGACACATAAAAAAAACGTTCTCACACAAAAATCATAGATATATTTATTTTACTCACGATTCATGGAAGTCGGTTCCAAGAGGATTAAAGCTATTTTTCATTACATCCACGACATAAAATCGATGTGGAATTTTCTTACTTACGTATTCACTTTGTCACCTTTAAATGTTATATGTGAATTTAATTGTTGCTTAGCTACATGATCCTATGTTTATGATTATTATGGGTTATTTCGACGGAATGGTCGTTATAGCTAGCGGGGACTACGGTTCGGGATGGTAAGATCCTTGGGGGCAACTCCACCGTATACAGATTGGTCAATATATGGAAGACTTATTTACGCATGTTTGTGAGTGTATGATTTTATTTGCATTGATATTTAACTGTGACAAAGGGGATCCCACTCAGCTAGTTGTTTTGCTCACCCCACTCATATTCTCTTTTTACAGATTCACATTATTAAAGGAGTTGTGAGGGACGGTGGATGCGTGTCAAGAAATAAATATTTATTTTAAAACTGCAATTTAATTAGTTCATATGTTATTTAAAGTATTTTGTTTAAATAAAAATTCACATATTTTAGTTGTATTAAATTGTGTTTACCTATTCTATCAAAAGGAAATAAATCAAGATTTTCCTATTCTATCAAAAGGAAATAAATCTATTTGAAATATACAATCTCAAATTGTAGGAAATCAAATCAAATTAAATCAAACAAGATATTGAGATTATTTGATGTTATTTTCCCCCATTAAGCGACGTGAGATGAGCTCCGACTCGTAGCTTAGTTCGAGAACATTCGAAGAGCGGTCGTGGTAGAGTCTTTGTAAATATATCCACTAATTGCAAATCAGATGGAACAAAAGAAGAGTGGTTAAACGACTATAATTAACGAGTTCCCGAACAAAGTGATAATCAATGTCAATGTGTTTGGCTCGTTTATTGGCACTTGAATTTTGGCTAAGAAAGACAACATTATTGCTGTCGGAGAATAGAGTAGGGCAAGAAGGCAACTGAACATGCAATTCACGAAGAAGTTGAAGGATGCAAACTAGCTCAGAAGCGGCATTAGCCAAGACCCGATACTCAGATTCACAACTTGAACGGGAAACAATTGATTGTTTCTCTGCACTCCAAGAAATAAGGTTTCCACTGAGATAGATGGAGTATCCACAGGTGGAATGTGGAGTCTCAACACAACGGGCCCAATCAGCATTAGAGTAAGCCAAGATAGCGGGCGACGAGTCACAGGTGAAGGAGAGACCATATGAGAGAGTATATTTGACATAGTGTAGGATGCGCTTGACAGGTTGAATATGCTCGATCGTCGAGCTATGAAGATGTTGGATGACAAGATTAACAGCAAAAAAGTCAAATTGGGTCGGGTGATCGTAAGGTACTAAAGGGCACCCACCAAGGAACGATAAAGAGTAGGGTAGTTAAACAAGGGACCATCCATAGGCAGTTGATAACCTGTAACAAGAGGAGTAGACACATGTTTGTTGTCTTCAAAGGTGGCCCATTGAAGAATGTCTCGAGGGTAATTCACATGATTAAAAAAATACCAGAAGCGGTGTAAGTAACTTCAACACCTAAAAATAACTCAACTTACCCATATCCTTGATAGTAAATTCTTGACGAAGCAAATCAATGAAAGACTGAAGAATAGAGAAACTGTTTCCTGTTAAGATTAAATCGTCAACATAGACCAAAAAACAAAATCTGAGAACCATTAATGTAAATAAAGAGGGAAAAATCAGAATAACTACAAGTGAAACCAATACTAATAAGAAATTCATTGAGCCGTTGAAACCAAGCACGAGGTGTCTGTTTGAGCCCATATAATGCCTTCTTGAGGGGACAAACGTGGTCTGGGAAGTTGGCATCCACAAAACTATGGGGTTGTTCCATAAAAATAGGTCTGGAGAGGACACTGTTTAGAAAGATATTTTTCACATCGAGTTGATGAAGAGGCCAATTATTTAGCACAACTAGAGATAGAACAACACGTACAATGGACACTCGAACCACATGAGTGAAGGTATGGGAGTAATCAAATCCCAAAACTTGAGTGAAGCTTTGGGCAACGAGATGAGCTTTGTAACGATCGACCGAACCATCGACTAGGAACTTAGTTCGAAAAACACATTTGAAATCCACAATGTTGGTAATAGAGGGGCGAGGAACCAGGTGCCAAGTGTGATTTCGAAAAGAGCTGACAAGACGAACACGTACCGATTTTCTCTAGTAATTATTTCTGGAGTGGACACCAATTTCAAAACTGAAATGTGGAGTGCGACACATTGTAGAGATCATTTCATATGGATGATGAGGAGCACTCAACGAGATGAGTCCTTGAATGCCCATTTCAAGGACTTTGGTAAGCAAGGACACAATGTAATTAATTTCTCAAACAATTTTTTAATGACCTACAAAAGCTTAAGGCATAAGCTTGTGAAAGTCAATATGAGCCAGAACACCCAATACAACCAACGAAGCGTGGTCCATTACACAAGATTGTGAATTTTCTAGGTTAGATTTTAAATTTGTTCCTTTGTGAAAGCATATGTAATTGTTATGCAAATTTCTTGTTGATTTATGCAAAGTTTTTTATTTGTTTGTGCAAAGTCGAGTAGGGGCTCGGAGAGTCTGAGTATGTAGAGTCTAAGTAATGATAGTCTTCTTTGATAATTTTTTTCTTTAGAATTTTATGGAGTTGTAATATAAAAAGAATAAAAATAATTTTCATTGAATTTGATTAAATTGAGGAGTATAATATTATTTATATAAGATAATTTACTTTCCCTACAAGTCTTTCATATTCTATCAACACGAAATAAATCACGATTTTCCTATTCAATCAAAAGGAAATAAATCAATTTTAAATATAAAATCTCGTAATTGTAGGAAATCAAATCAAATTAAATCAAGACAAGATATTTAGATTATTTGATGTTATTATCCCCCATCAAGCGACGTGGGATAAGCTCCAACTCCTAGCTTAGTTCGAAAATATTCGAAGAGCGATCGTGGTAGAGTCTTTATAAATATATCCATTAATTGCATGTCAGACGGAATAAAAGAAGAGTGGTTAAAAGACTATAATTAACGAGTTCCCGAACAAAGTGATGATCTATGTCAATATGCTTGGCCCGTTTATTGGCACTTGGATTTTGGTTAAGAAAGACAACATTGTTGCTGTCGGAGAATAGAGTAGGGCAAGAAGGCAACTGAACATGCAATTCACGAAGAAATTGAAGGATGCAAACTAGCTCAAAAGCGGCATTAGCCAAGACCCGATACTCAGATTCACAACTTGAATGAGAAACAATTGATTGTTTCTTTGTACTCCAAGAAACAAGGTTTCCACCGACATAGATGGAGTATCCACAAGTGGAACGTCGAGTCTCAACACAACGGGCCCAATAAACATTAGAGTAAACCACGACAGTGGGCGACGAGTCACGAGTGAATGAGAGACCATTTGAGGGAGTATGTTTAGCATAACGCATGATGCGCTTGACAGCTTGAATGTGCTCGATCGTCAATCTATGAAGATGTTGGATGACAAGATTAACAGCAAAAAAGATAAATTGGGTTGAGTGATCGTAAGGTACTAACGGGCACCCGCCAAGGAACGATAAAGAGTAGGGTCTTCAAACAAGGGACCATCCGTAGGCAGTTGATAACCTGTAACAAGAGGAATAGACACATGTTTGTTGTCTTCAAAGGTGGCCCATTGAAGAATGTCTAGAGGGTATTTCACATGATTCAAAAAATACCAGAAGCGGTGTAAGTAACTTCAAGACCTAAAAATAACTCAACTTACCCATATCCTTGATAGTAAATTCTTGACGAAGCAAATCAATGAAAGACTGAAGAATAGAGAAACTATTTCCTGTTAAGATTAAATCGTCAACATAGACCAAAAAACAAAATCTGAGAACCATTAATGTAAATAAAGAGGGAAAAATCAGAATAACTACAAGTGAAACCAATACTAATAAGAAAGTCATTGAGTCGTTGAAACCAAGCACGAGGTGTCTGTTTGAGCCCATATAATGCCTTCTTGAGGGGACAAACGTGGTCTGGGAAGTTGGCATCCACAAAACTATGGGGTTGTTCCATAAAAATAGGTCTGGAGAGGACACTGTTTAGAAAGATATTTTTCACATCGAGTTGATGAAGAGGCCAATTATTTAGCACAACTAGAGATAGAACAACACGTACAATGGACACTCGAACCACATGAGTGAAGGTATGGGAGTAATCAAATCCCAAAACTTGAGTGAAGCTTTGGGCAACGAGACGGGCTTTGTCACGATCGACCGAACCATCAACTAGGAACTTAGTTCGAAAAACACATTTGAAATCCACAATGTTGGTAATAGGAGGGCGAGTAACCAGGTGCCAAGTGTGATTTCGGAAAGAGCTGACAAGACGAACACGTACCGATTTTCTCTAGTAATTATTTCTGGAGTGGACAACAATTTCAAAACAAGCGTGTTTGGTGCAGCCCTAATGTACAATGAGAGAATCTTATGTTTGGTTGTTTCATAAGTTCCTTGATGCAATGGGCGGAAAGGCACTTGTGACCATCATGTCTGACCAAGACATGCAATGCAAAATCTCATTGCCAAGGTATTTCCCCTAGCAAAACATAGACTTTGTAGTTGGCATTTGTTGAGGAATTGTATGCAAAATCTTAAAAAGCCCGGATTTTGCAAAGATCTTCGAATGCTCATGAAGAAAACTTTGTCTATGAATGAATTTGAGCAACGTTGGCAAGAAATAACAGAAACTCACGATGTAACGAGAAATCGTTGGGTCATGGAACTCTATTCTAAAACTGAAATGTGGAGTGCGACACATTGTAGAGATCATTTCATATGGATGATGAGGAGCACTCAACGAGATGAGTCCTTGAATGCCCATTTCAAGGACTTTGGTAAGCAAGGACACAAGGTCATTAATTTCTCAAACATTTTTTTAATGACCTACAAAAGCTTAAGGCATAAGCTTGTGAAAGTCAATATGAGCCAGAACACCCAATACAACCAACGAAGCGTGGTCCATTACACAAGATTGTGAATTTTCTAGGTTAGATTTTAAATTTGTTCCTTTGTGAAAGCATATGTAATTGTTATGCAAATTTCTTGTTGATTTATGCAAAGTTTTTTATTTGTTTGTGCAAAGTCGAGTAGGGGCTCGGAGAGTCTGAGTATGTAGAGTCTAAGTAATGATAGTCTTGTTTGATTATTTTTTTTCTTTAGAATTTTAAGATTGAATTGGATTAAATTGAGGAGTATAATATTATTTATATAAGATAATTTACTTTCCCTACAAGACTTTCCTATTCTATCAACACGAAATAAATCAAGATTTTCATATTCAATCAAAAAGAAATAAATCAATTTAAAATATACAATCTCGTACTTGTAGGAAATCAAATCAAATTAAATCAAGACAAGATATTGAGATTATTTGATGTTATTATCCCCCATCAAGCGACGTGGGATAAGGTCCAACTCGTAGCTTAGTTCGAAAATATTCGAAGAGCGATCGTGGTAGAGTCTTTGTAAATATATCCATTAATTGCATGTCAGACGGAATAAAAGAAGAGTGGTTAAACGACTATAATTAACGAGTTCCCGAACAAAGTGATGATCTATGTCAATATGCTTGGCCCGTTTATTGGCACTTGGATTTTGGTTAAGAAAGACAACATTGTTGCTGTCGGAGAATAGAGTAGGGCAAGACGGCAACTGAACATGCAATTCACGAAGAAATTGAAGGATGCAAACTAGCTCAAAAGCGGCATTAGCCAAGAACCGATACTCAGATTCACAACTTGAATGAGAAACAATTGATTTTTTCTTTGTACTCCAAGAAACAAGGTTTCCACCGAGATAGATGGAGTATCCACAAGTGGAACGTCGAGTCTCAACACAACGGGCCCAATAAACATTAGAGTAAACCACGACAGTGGGCGACGAGTCACGAGTGAATGAGAGACCATATGAGGGAGTATGTTTAGCATAGCGCATGATGCGCTTGACAGCTTAAATGTGCTCGATCGTCAAATTATGAAGATGTTGGATGACAAGATTAACAGCAAAAAAGATAAATTGGGTTGAGTGATCGTAAGGTACTAAAGGGCACCCGCCAAGGAACGATAAAGAGTAGGGTCTTCAAACAAGGGACCATCAGTAGGCAGTTGATAACCTGTAACAAGAGGAGTAGACACATGTTTGTTGTCTTCAAAGGTGGCGCATTGAAGAATGTTTCGAGGGTATTTCACATGATTCAAAAAATACCAGAAGCGGTGTAAATAACTTCAAGACCTAAAAATAACTCAACTTACCCATATCCTTGATAGTAAATTCTTGACGAAGCAAATCAATGAAAGACTGAAGAATAGAGAAACTGTTTCCTGTTAAGATTAAATCATCAATATAGACCAAAAAACAAAATCTGAGAACCATTAATGTAAATAAAGAGGGAAAAATCAGAATAACTACAAGTGAAACCAATACTAATAAGAAAGTCATTGAGCCGTTGAAACCAAGCACGGGGTGTCTGTTTGAGCCCATATAATGTCTTCTCGAGGGGACAAACATGGTCTGGGAAGTTGGCATCCACAAAACTATGGGGTTGTTCCATAAAAATAGGTCTGGAGAGGACACTGTTTAGAAAGATATTTTTCACATCGAGTTGATGAAGAGGCCAATTATTTAGCACAACTAGAGATAGAACAACACGTACAATGGACACTCGAACCACATGAGTGAAGGTATGGGAGTAATCAAATCCCAAAACTTGAGTGAAGCTTTGGGCAACGAGACGAGCTTTGTAACGATCGACCGAACCATCGACTAGGAACTTAGTTCGAAAAACACATTTGAAATACGTACCGATTTTCTCTAGTAATTATTTCTGGAGTGGACACCAATTTCAAAACAAGCGTGTTTGGTGCAGCCCTAATGTACAATGAGAGAATCTTATGTTTGGTTGTTTCATAAGTTCCTTGATGCAATGGGCGGAAAGGCACTTGTGACCATCATGTCTGACCAAGACATGCAATGCAAAATCTCATTGCCAAAGTATTTCCCCTAGCAAAACATAGACTTTGTAGTTGGCATTTGTTGAGGAATTGTATGTAAAATCTTAAAAAGCCCGGATTTTGCAAAGAGTTTGGAGTGCTCATGAAGAAAACTTTGTCTATGAATGAATTTGAGCAACGTTGGCAAGAAATAACAGAAACTCACGATGTAACGAGAAATCGTTGGGACATGGAACTCTATTCTAAAACTGAAATGTGGAGTGCGACACATTGTAGAGATCATTTCATAAGAATGATGAGGAGCACTCAACGAGATGAGTCCTTGAATGCCCATTTCAAGGACTTTGGTAAGCAAGGACACAAGGTCATTAATTTCTCAAACATTTTTTTAATGACCTACAAAAGCTTAAGGCATAAGCTTGTGAAAGTCAATACGAGCTAGAACACCCAATACAACCAACGAAGCGTGGTCCATTACACAAGATTGTGAATTTTCTAGGTTAGATTTTAAATTTGTTCCTTTGTGAAAGCATATGTAATTGTTATGCAAATTTCTTGTTGATTTATGCAAAGTTTTTTATTTGTTTGTGCAAAGTCGAGTAGGGGCTCGGAGAGTCTGAGTATGTAGAGTCTAAGTAATGATAGTCTTGTTTGATTATTTTTTTTCTTTAGAATGTTATGGAGTTGTAATATAAAAAGAATAAAAATAATTTTCATTGAATTGGATTAAATTGAGGAGTATAATATTATTTATATAAGATAATTTACTTTCCCTACAAGACTTTCCTATTCTATCAACACGAAATAAATCAAGATTTTCCTATTCAATCAAAAGGAAATAAATCAATTTTAAATATACAATCTCGTAATTGTAGGAAATCAAATCAAATTAAATCAAGACAAGATATTGAGATTATTTGATGTTATTATCCCCCATCAAGCGACGTGGGATAAGCTCCAACTCGTAGCTTAGTTCGAAAATATTCGAAGAGCGATCGTGGTAGAGTCTTTGTAAATATATCCATTAATTGCATGTCAGACGGAATAAAAGAAGAGTGGTTAAACGACTATACTTAACGAGTTCCCGAACAAAGTGATGATCTATGTCAATATGCTTGGCCCGTTTATTGGCACTTGGATTTTGGTTAAGAAAGATAACATTGTTGCTGTCGGAGAATAGAGTAGGGCAAGACGGCAACTAAACATGCAATTCACGAAGAAATTGAAGGATGCAAACTAGCTCAAAAGCGGCATTAGCCAAGACCCAATACTCAGATTCACAACTTGAATGAGAAACAATTGATTTTTTCTTTGTACTCCAAGAAACAAGGTTTCCACCGAGATAGATGGAGTATCCACAAGTGGAACGTCGAGTCTCAACACAACGGGCCCAATAAACATTAGAGTAAACCACGACAGTGGGCGACGAGTCACGAGTGAATGAGAGACCATATGAGGGAGTATGTTTAGCATAGCGCATGATGCGCTTGACAGCTTAAATGTGCTCGATCGTCAAACTATGAAGATGTTGGATGACAAGATTAACAGCAAAAAAGATAAATTGGGTTGAGTGATCGTAAGGTACTAAAGGGCACCCGCCAAGGAACGATAAAGAGTAGGGTCTTCAAACAAGGGACCATCCGTAGGCAGTTGATAACCTGTAACAAGAGGAGTAGACACATGTTTGTTATCTTCAAAGGTGGCCCATTGAAGAATGTCTCGAGGGTATTTCACATGATTCAAAAAATACCAGAAGCGGTGTAAGTAACTTCAAGACCTAAAAATAACTCAACTTACCCATATCCTTGATAGTAAATTCTTGACGAAGCAAATCAATGAAAGACTGAAGAATAGAGAAACTGTTTCCTGTTAAGATTAAATCGTCAACATAGACCAAAAAACAAAATCTGAGAACCATTAATGTAAATAAAGAGGGAAAAATCAGTATAACTACAAGTGAAACCAATACTAATAACAAAGTCATTGAGCCGTTGAAACCAAGCACGAGGTGTCTGTTTGAGCCCATATAATGCCTTCTTGAGGGGACAAACGTGGTCTGGGAAGTTGGCATCCACAAAACTATGGGGTTGTTCCATAAAAATAGGTCTAGAGAGGACATTGTTTAGAAAGATATTTTTCACATCGAGTTGATGAAGAGGCCAATTATTTAGCACATCTAGAGATAGAACAACACGTACAATGGACACTCGAACCACATGAGTGAAGGTATGGGAGTAATCAAATCCCAAAACTTGAGTGAAGCTTTGGGCAACGAGACGAGCTTTGTAACGATCGACCGAACCATCGACTAGGAACTTAGTTCGAAAAACACATTTGAAATCCACAATGTTGGTAATAGGAGGGCGAGGAACCAGGTGCCAAGTGTGATTTCGAAAAGAGCTGACAAGACGAACACGTACCGATTTTCTCTAGTAATTATTTCTGGAGTGGACACCAATTTCAAAACAAGCGTGTTTGGTGCAGCCCTAATGTACAATGAGAGAATCTTATGTTTGGTTGTTTCATAAGTTCCTTGATGCAATGGGCGGAAAGGCACCTGTGACCATCATGTCTGACCAAGACATGCAATGCAAAATCTCATTGCCAAAGTATTTCCCCTAGCAAAACATAGACTTTGTAGTTGGCATTTGTTGAGGAATTGTATGTAAAATCTTAAAAAGCCCGAATTTTGCAAAGAGCTTGGAGTGCTCATGAAGAAAACTTTGTCTATGAATGAATTTGAGCAACGTTGGCAAGAAATAACAGAAACTCACGATGTAACGAGAAACCGTTGGGTCATGGAACTCTATTTTAAAACTGAAATGTGGAGTGCGACACATTGTAGAGATCATTTCATATGGATGATGAGGAGCACTCAACGAGATGAGTCCTTGAATGCCCATTTCAAGGACTTTGGTAAGCAAGGACACAAGGTCATTAATTTCTCAAACATTTTTTTAATGACCTACAAAAGCTTAAGGCATAAGCTTGTGAAAGTCAATATGAGCCAGAACACCCAATACAACCAACGAAGCGTGGTCCATTACACAAGATTGTGAATTTTCTAGGTTAGATTTTAAATTTGTTCCTTTGTGAAAGCATATGTAATTGTTATGCAAATTTCTTGTTGATTTATGCAAATTTTTTTATTTGTTTGTGCAAAGTCGAGTAGGGGCTCGGAGAGTCTGAGTATGTAGAGTCTAAGTAATGATAGTCTTGTTTGATTATTTTTTTCTTTAGAATTTTATGGATTTGTAATATAAAAAGAATAAAAATAATTTTCATTGAATTGGATTAAATTGAGGAGTATAATATTATTTATATAAGATAATTTACTTTCCCTACAAGACTTTCCTATTCTATCAACACGAAATAAATCAAGATTTTCCTATTCAATCAAAAGGAAATAAATCAATTTTAAATATACAATCTCGTAATTGTAGGAAATCAAATCAAATTAAATTAAGACAAGATATTGAGATTATTTGATGTTATTATCC
This sequence comes from Galeopsis tetrahit, assembly GCA_963675135.1. Classification (NCBI taxonomy): domain Eukaryota; kingdom Viridiplantae; phylum Streptophyta; class Magnoliopsida; order Lamiales; family Lamiaceae; genus Galeopsis; species Galeopsis tetrahit. The sequence goes on along the minus strand of OY776120.1, from coordinate 62,998,425 downwards.
CCCATCAAGCGACGTGGGATAAGCTCCAACTCGTAGCTTAGTTCGAAAATATTCGAAGAGCGATCGTGGTAGAGTCTTTGTAAATATATCCATTAATTGCATGTCAGACGGAATAAAAGAAGAGTGGTTAAACGACTATAATTAACGAGTTCCCGAACAAAGTGATGATCTATGTCAATATGCTTGGCCCGTTTATTGGCACTTGGATTTTGGTTAAGAAAGACAACATTGTTGCTGTCGGAGAATAGAGTAGGGCAAGACGGCAACTGAACATGCAATTCACGAAGAAATTGAAGGATGCAAACTAGCTCAAAAGCGGCATTAGCCAAGAACCGATACTCAGATTCACAACTTGAATGAGAAACAATTGATTTTTTCTTTGTACTCCAAGAAACAAGGTTTCCACCGAGATAGATGGAGTATCCACAAGTGGAACGTCGAGTCTCAACACAACGGGCCCAATAAACATTAGAGTAAACCACGACAGTGGGCGACGAGTCACGAGTGAATGAGAGACCATATGAGGGAGTATGTTTAGCATAGCGCATGATGCGCTTGACAGCTTAAATGTGCTCGATCGTCAAACTATGAAGATGTTGGATGACAAGATTAACAGCAAAAAAGATAAATTGGGTTGAGTGATCGTAAGGTACTAAAGGGCACCCGCCAAGGAACGATAAAGAGTAGGGTCTTCAAACAAGGGACCATCCGTAGGCAGTTGATAACCTGTAACAAGAGGAGTAGACACATGTTTGTTGTCTTCAAAGGTGGCGCATTGAAGAATGTTTCGAGGGTATTTCACATGATTCAAAAAATACCAGAAGCGGTGTAAATAACTTCAAGACCTAAAAATAACTCAACTTACCCATATCCTTGATAGTAAATTCTTGACGAAGCAAATCAATGAAAGACTGAAGAATAGAGAAACTGTTTCCTGTTAAGATTAAATCGTCAATATAGACCAAAAAACAAAATCTGAGAACCATTAATGTAAATAAAGAGGGAAAAATCAGAATAACTACAAGTGAAACCAATACTAATAAGAAAGTCATTGAGCCGTTGAAACCAAGCACGAGGTGTCTGTTTGAGCCCATATAATGTCTTCTCGAGGGGACAAACATGGTCTGGGAAGTTGGCATCCACAAAACTATGGGGTTGTTCCATAAAAATAGGTCTGGAGAGGACACTGTTTAGAAAGATATTTTTCACATCGAGTTGATGAAGAGGCCAATTATTTAGCACAACTAGAGATAGAACAACACGTACAATGGACACTCGAACCACATGAGTGAAGGTATGGGAGTAATCAAATCCCAAAACTTGAGTGAAGCTTTGGGCAACGAGACGAGCTTTGTAACGATCGACCGAACCATCGACTAGGAACTTAGTTCGAAAAACACATTTGAAATACGTACCGATTTTCTCTAGTAATTATTTCTGGAGTGGACACCAATTTCAAAACAAGCGTGTTTGGTGCAGCCCTAATGTACAATGAGAGAATCTTATGTTTGGTTGTTTCATAAGTTCCTTGATGCAATGGGCGGAAAGGCACTTGTGACCATCATGTCTGACCAAGACATGCAATGCAAAATCTCATTGCCAAAGTATTTCCCCTAGCAAAACATAGACTTTGTAGTTGGCATTTGTTGAGGAATTGTATGTAAAATCTTAAAAAGCCCGGATTTTGCAAAGAGCTTGGAGTGCTCATGAAGAAAACTTTGTCTATGAATGAATTTGAGCAACGTTGGCAAGAAATAACAGAAACTCACGATGTAACGAGAAATCGTTGGGACATGGAACTCTATTCTAAAACTGAAATGTGGAGTGCGACACATTGTAGAGATCATTTCATAAGAATGATGAGGAGCACTCAACGAGATGAGTCCTTGAATGCCCATTTCAAGGACTTTGGTAAGCAAGGACACAAGGTCATTAATTTCTCAAACATTTTTTTAATGACCTACAAAAGCTTAAGGCATAAGCTTGTGAAAGTCAATACGAGCTAGAACACCCAATACAACCAACGAAGCGTGGTCCATTACACAAGATTGTGAATTTTCTAGGTTAGATTTTAAATTTGTTCCTTTGTGAAAGCATATGTAATTGTTATGCAAATTTCTTGTTGATTTATGCAAAGTTTTTTATTTGTTTGTGCAAAGTCGAGTAGGGGCTCGGAGAGTCTGAGTATGTAGAGTCTAAGTAATGATAGTCTTGTTTGATTATTTTTTTTCTTTAGAATGTTATGGAGTTGTAATATAAAAAGAATAAAAATAATTTTCATTGAATTGGATTAAATTGAGGAGTATAATATTATTTATATAAGATAATTTACTTTCCCTACAAGACTTTCCTATTCTATCAACACGAAATAAATCAAGATTTTCCTATTCAATCAAAAGGAAATAAATCAATTTTAAATATAAAATCTCGTAATTGTAGGAAATTAAATCAAATTAAATCAAGACAAGATATTGAGATTATTTGATGTTATTATCCCCCATCAAGCGACGTGGGATAAGCTCCAACTCGTAGCTTAGTTCGAAAATATTCGAAGAGCGATCGTGGTAGAGCTTTTGTAAATATATCCATTAATTGCATGTCAGACGGAATAAAAGAAGTGTGGTTAAACGACTATAATTAACGAGTTCCCGAACAAAGTGATGATCTATGTTAATATGCTTGGCCCGTTTATTGGCACTTGGATTTTGGTTAAGAAAGACAACATTGTTGCTGTCGGAGAATAGAGTAGGGCAAGAAGGCAACTGAACATGCAATTCACGAAGAAATTGAAGGATGCAAACTAGCTCAAAAGCGGCATTAGCCAAGACCCGATACTCAGATTCACAACTTGAATGAGAAACAATTGATTGTTTCTTTGTACTCCAAGAAACAAGGTTTCCACCGAGATAGATGGAGTATCCACAAGTGGAACGTCGAGTCTCAACACAACGGGCCCAATAAACATTAGAGTAAACCACGACAGTGGGCGACGAGTCACGAGTGAATGAGAGACCATATGAGGGAGTATGTTTAGCATAGCGCAGGATGCACTTGCAGCTTGAATGTGCTCGATTGTCAAGCTATGAAGATGTTGGATGACAAGATTAACAGCAAAAAAGATAAATTGGGTTGAGTGACCGTAAGTTACTAAAGGGCACCCGCCAAGGAACGATAAAGAGTAGGGTCTTCAAACAAGGGACCATCCGTAGGCAGTTGATAACCTGTAACAAGAGGAGTAGACACATGTTTGTTGTCTTCAAAGGTGGCCCGTTGAAGAATGTCTCGAGGGTATTTCGCATGATTCAAAAAATACCATAAGCGGTGTCTCGAGGGGACAAACGTGGTCTGGAAAGTTGGCATCCACAAAACTAAAGGGTTGTTCTATAAAAATAGGTTTGGAGAGGACACCGTTTATAAAGACATTTTTCACATTTAGTTGGTGAAGAGGCCAATTATTTAGCACAACTAGAGATAGAAAAATACTGATAATGGACACTCGAACCACAGGACTAAAGGTATGGGAGTAATCAAATCTCAAAAGTTGAGTGAAGCTTTGGGCAACAAGACGGGCTTTGTAACGATCGACTAAACCATCAACTAGGAACTTATTACGAAAAACTCATTTGGAACCCACAATGTTGGTAATATGAGGGCAAGGATCCAGGTTCCAAGTGTGATTTCGGAAAGAGCTGACAAGACGAACATGTATCGATTTTCTCTAGTAATTATTTCCGGAGTGGAAAATAATTTCAAAACATACGTGTTTGGTGCAACCCTAATGTACAATAAGACCATAGAATCTTATGTTTGGTTGTTTCATAAGTTCTTTGATGCAATGAGGGGAAAGGCACCGGTGACCATCATGTCTGACCAAGACTTGGCAATGCGAAATGCCATTGCCAAAGTATTTCCCATAGAAAAACATAGTCTTTGTAGTTGACATTTGTTGAGGAATTGTATGCAAAATCTTAAAAAGCCCGAATTTTGCAAAGATCTTTGAGTGCTCATGAAGAAAACTTTTTCTATTAATGAATTTGAGCAGTGTTGGCAAGAAATAACAGAAACTCAAGGTGTAATGAGAAATCGTTGGGTCATGGAACTCTATTCTAAAAGAGAAATGTGGAGTGCGACATATTGTAGAGATCATTTCATAGGGATTTATGCAAAGATTTTTTTATTTGTTTGTGCAAAGTCGTGTAGGGGCTCGGAAAGTTTGAGTATGGAGAGTCTAAGTAATGATAATCTTGTTTGATTATTTTTTTACTTTAGAATTTTATGGAGTTATAATATAAAAAGAATAAAAATGATTTTCATTGAATTGAATTGAATAGAGGAGTATAATATTGTTTATATAAGATAATATTATTTTCAAAAGGAAATAAATCATAATTTTTATATTCTATCAAAAGGAAATAAATCAATTTGAAATACACAATCTCATAATTGTAGGAAATCAAATCAAATTAAATCAAGACAAGATATTGAGATTATTTGATGTTATTATCCCCCATCAAGCAAGACGTGGGATGAGCTCCAACTCGTAGCTTAGTTCAAAAATATTCGAAGAGCGGTCTGGTAGAGCCTTTGTAAATATATCCACTAATTGCAAGTCAGACGGAACAAAAGAAGAGTGGTTAAACGACTATAATAAACGAGTTCCCAAACAAAGTGATAATTTATGTCAATGTGCTTGGCCCGTTTATTGGCACTTGTATTTTGGCTAAGAAAGACAACATTGTTGCTGTCGGAGAATAGAGTAGGGCAAGAAGGAAACTGAACATGTAATTCACGAAGAAGTTGAAGGATGCAAACTAGCTTAGAAGCGATATTAGCCAAAACTCGATACTCAGATTCACAACTTGAACGGGAAACAATTGATTGTTTCTTTGCACTCCAAGAAACAAGGTTTCCACCAAGATAGATGGAGTATCCACAGGTGGAACATCGAGCTTCAACACAACGGGCCCAATCAGCATTATAGTAAACCACGACAGTGGGCGACGAGTCACGAGTGAATGAGAGACCATATTAGGGCGACGAACTCACCGAGACAATGTTGGTAATAGGAGGGCGAGGAACCAGGTCCCAAGTATAATTTCGGAAAGAGCTAACAAGACGAACACGTGCTGATTTTCTCTAGTAATTATTTCCGGAGTGGACAACAATTTCAAAACATTCGTGTTTGGTGCAGCCCTAATATTCAATGAGATCATATAATCTTATGTTTGGTTGTTTCATAAGTTCCTTGATGCAATTGGGGGAAAGGCACCGGTGACCATCATGTCTGACCAAGACTTGGCAATGCGAAATGCCATTACCAAAGTATTTCCCCTAGCAAAATATAGACTTTGTAGTCGGCATTTGTTAAGGAATTGTATGCAAAAATCCTAAAAAGCCCGGATTTTGCAAAGATCTTGGAGTGCTCATGAAAAATCTTTTTCTATTAATGAATTTGAGCAGTGTTGGCAAGAAATAACAGAAACTCATAGTGTAACGAGAAATCCACTACAAGAAATCACACATTTCGTGATGAAAATTTTTGCGACGACATAAAGATCGTCACAATTTGTTGCTTAAAGGCGACAAATTTTATTTTTCGTCATTAAAATACTAGAAATTGTGACAAAATTTAATTTTATCACCGCTTATAAAAAAAATCGTCATGAATTTGTAAATTTCATGACGATGTTAATAAATATGTCACGATAATAATATATGACGATTTTACTAATCATTGGTGACGAAATTCGACGTCATTAAATATATATTTTCTTGACGATGCTAATTTTTCGTCACTAATCATTAGAAATAGATAGTGATAAAATAATTTCGTCACAATAATAATTGGTGACGAGTTTGATAATAATTGGTGACGACATTTGACGTCATCAAAATATATATTTTCGTGACGATATTAATTTTCGTCATTTATTATTCAAAATATTTAATGACTTAATTTTTTCGTCACAATCATAATTTTTGACGATTTTAATAATGATTTGTGACGAAATTCAACATCATAAAAAATATATTTTTATGACAGTGTTAATTTTCGTCATTAAATATTCCAAATAATTAGTGACAAAATGCATTAGTCATAACAATAATATGTGACGATTTTAATAATAATTGATGACGAAATTCGACGTCGTATATAATATGTTTTCATGACGAATCTACATTTAGTCATTAATTATTGACAAAAAAATATGTCACAATAGTGATTGGTAACAATTTTAATATTTATTGGTGGCGATATTCGACGTCATAAAAAATATATTTTCATAACAATTATCTATTTTTCGTTATTAATTATTTAAAATAATTAGTGATAAAATTGTTTCGTCACACTAATAACATGTGACAATTTTAATAAGAAATTAGCTACAAAAGAATACATCAACCTTGCAACACACTATTCCATATGAAGACAACAATCTCAAGTCTCTTCTTAGAGTTAGCGAGTGATATAAACACATATCAAACAACAACTAGTATATTATACACCAGAACTAACAAAATTTTAATTTTAGACGTATGAGTAATTAAAGGCTAAGAGTATATATTACCAGTTTCAAAAAGCAAAAGTTTTGTTTCAAATTGTTGTAAATTTTATTCAAGGTATCAATTTCGTTACAACTAAATTGTTACATAAAATCATATATTTAATGGAGTACTAAAATATTAATTTGTTACTAATATTTTATAACATTTACCATCTCATTTCATTTCACAAATTTATTTACACATTATACTATACAAACATTTGAAAAACCTTAAAAGCATAAGATCATAGGACAATAATCTTATTTCAACAAAATAATAATTTTCAAGTGGACTCAATCTACAATGTCAACATATTCGGAAAAAAACTATTAATGTCCTAAAGTTGACTAAAAAATTAAATATGTCTAAAAACATTCTAAGCAATTATACAAAAACGTACTTGAACATTTCAATGTATCTAATAGCTTGAATAAAAAAATTATATACTTGATCGAAGTCTTAATTAGTCTTCCTGTCTACGATCAAAGTAAAATTTCATTGTCATATTAGAGACACGACAATAAAATATCATAAGATAACAAAAAATTATCGTGCACAAATACAAGTTCACTACATTGATATGAAACCATTGGTAATGACAAATGACAACGTCTAGGAAAACTTCTTTGTGAACAATCCTAATAACATGTGCTTCATTTCATTCTGGCTCTTTTTTAGACTTTTGACTTCATCATTTTTTCTTGCTATCTCTTCATCTTGCTTTTGGCGCTGCTCTTCGTTAAGCTTGATTTGTTCTTATTGAGAACTTATAAGGGAGATAGCATCTTGTAACTCATTTTGTGCCCTGGATAATTTCTCATGAGTTTCCTGCATTTGTGGTGGACCAAACCTCATTCTTGTAACTCATTTTTTCTAAATGGCACTACTCCGTATCCCATACCTCATTCATACCCACTATGTGTACCAAGAATCTCCATGATCATAATTTCTCTTTCAGTGGATTTTCTTCATCTTCGTCAACTTGACTTGCTTTTTGCTTCATTTCATTCTATAATTCATAAGCAAATATAGTTCATCAATATATTGACACAGATTTTTGTAACAATAAGTAATAGCAAATCTATATAACATACATGCTTTTGTGCAGTTTCCTCATTTACGTATTCTCCATTCTTTCTCAAATGAGTGTTCCCAAAGTTATCCACTTCACTTTTGTTGTAATTTGAAAAAAACAATGAGTGGAAAATAAAAAAAAATGTTTGAAATTAAAACACGAACCATTTCCATCAACCGTGTAACAAATGCTTTTGAACCCGAGCTATGGGGATAAGGCACATGTGACCTGTTATCTCTATTTTGTTTTGATTTTTTCTACAATAAAAATTAAGGGTGAAAAGTTATCATTGTAGGAAAAATGAAAGATTAAGAAAAGTAAGTGGAAGTACACAACAAGAAACCTGAAAATCTGGATGTGAGAAGTGATCACACTGCATATGCCATTTGTTAAGGTCAATTCAATCATATGGGGGTTTGATTTTTGGATCTTCACTAGCTTTCACAACTTTCTTATGGTAACCACTTAATGTTCCCTTCCAATGCTTATAGGCATTATAAAACGTTGCATATACACACTCTTTCACAAATGGATCATTTGACCATCACTTGATATGAAACCATTTCTAAAACAATAAAAAAATAACAAGTCAATCATCACATATTTATTTATATGCACATTGCAATAGAATATAGCTTAGGATACTACTTAATATATAAAAACGAAAACTTACATCTAATCTCGCATAAAATTGTAGTCATCATTCCAAGAGCCCGTAAAATCAAGTTCATGACTATGCCTTACAATAATTCCAATTCCATTTGCAAAATGTGTTGCATGCTTAATTGGCTTCATGAAACCTTCGTGGAACTCAATTTCTAGCACCTTTCCTCCCTAAACATTAATAAATTAATCATTGTCGTTATAAATGTTAAGTACATATAAGAGGCTTGTATATTAAAAGCAATTTCAAATAATTAATATAAATGAAATGGATAAGTCTTTAAGTTTAGATACTTACATTTTTAGCAATCTCATTCTCAATTGATTTGCCCACACTAGGTCCCCAACCTCTTTTTTTAGTGGTTGCTAATGAGGTATTGCAATTGATAAAGAAAATTAGCATTCATTATTATGCGAAGGGAAAATGTAACTAGTTATTGGATGCAAACCTATGTAAATTCTTTCACTAGGTAACAGATTTGCTTGATGGGAATCACTTGAAGTTGTTAGTGTTGGTCATAAAGTTTAAGTCGATTTCTTAATGAAATAAAAATAAGTATATTGCCTAGAGACACATTTATCATGTACTTTTGAATTATTACAACATTATGTATCTCTTTACATCAAAATTGGATGTAAGATGATAGTTCCACTTGTTTGGGTATCAGTCTAGCAAATAAAAAAGTACAAAGGAAAACCATTGACACCTAAACTATGATGTTAAATCTTCAATAGCTGAATTGGATATATATGAAAGTAATTATCAGTTGACTTTGAACCATATAATCCTATAAAATGCTGAACACAAAGACAACTACCTGTTGTTCTAACTGGTGTAACTTCTGATGACAGATTATCGACACGTGGAGACCTAGGCGGTGAGCTTGAAGCTGAGATAGGCTGCTCTATGGCTAGATTTGAAATGTTTTGAGTTGTCTGTTCGTTTCTACCAATATTGCTACCACTCTTCGTGGTAGGGCGACATAGCACTATTCCTCATGGTGGCATGTTCAGCTGCACATCAACACAAAAGTTCAGTACATGTAAATTTAATTGCATCTCATCAATTAAAGACTCCTAGAATTTATAAAGAAAACCAGGAATAAGAATCAACTTAAACCCCACTTTTATAAGATAATCAACAAATATCAATCTAGTTGACCCTAAAAATTTGAAAGTATATGTAAATAAATAAATAAATGGTGAAATCAGAAGGAACTCGTTGTGTTTTACACCCATTGCAACAAAGTAGGTTATCACCAGTTAAGATCGTTGGATTTATTCGATCAAGCTCGTTAAATTAGTTTAGTTTTGCATGCACAAAACTACTTATAATCAATTTAGTAAATTAAAGAATACAAGGTTGAAACGAAGAATTTAATCTTCTAGGCATATCACAACATGGTTTTCATGCCTGTTTTGGCTAAACAAACCACATGAATTCATGAGAACAAATCTCCAGAAGCTGAAGTAGAAGCTTTGTACTACTTGTGTGCTTATCAAACATGAAATGTCCAGTAAAGAGTCCAAAGCAAGTTTACAACAGTTACAACACAAAGAATTTGCAAGCGGGCGAGATTCTAAAAGTTCATCTAGTTTCTCCAATGATTGAATTCTTTCACGATTCATTGCAAAAACTTGAAAAAGATCAAACGGGAAAGTGCCCTGTTATGCATATAACACTTCAGGTTCAGTAATTTATTTATGGATAATTGAATAAAGTTCTATCAATTCTCCTCAATTTATTTGTTAGCTTAATTTATTCAATCACATTTACCTTGTTTAGAGGTGAATAATGTCGAGTGCAAATAATTTAATTAAAATAACTTGGATTTTTAGAACATGACACATTAATTGTTAGGAAGAAAATGAGTTTAAAAAATACGACCTTTTTTAGATTGAGGGAGTAGTGTGGGGCACGATACTGGATAATTGGTAATGATGCACAAAATTGAGAAGCCTTTAAAGACTAAAGTAAGATCAAAACTTTTATGACCTATCCAAAAACAGAAGCTTAATTGTTAATGTAAAAATTAAATTCAATTAATCAAGAGTGTGCAGCTGGGAAACAACTCTCAGAATCAGCGTACACATTAGACAGTGTACCGACTTTTGTCCATGACAACTAATGATCAAAATGCCTCCTTCCAATTTGAATGTTACTTTTTTAATTGTTTTTTATTTTAATGATTACAATAGGCATACAATTGATAATGAATTGGTATATATCTTTATAAAGAGAAAATGGGAAATGAAGGAAAACATTATAAAATGTAGGATCACTCTGCAGAAAACCACATTTGTTGCAATGACTCGTAAAGTGTAGACATCAAAAATAAAATTGTGCAAGGGTACTTACATTAACAAGCTCAAAGTCTTGTACTCGTTTTATTCTAGCAAAGAGTTCAAGATGTTCCCGAGGGGTAATGATTTAAAGCAGAACATCAAACTAAGGATAATACCCAATCTAATAAAAGAAAACGAACAAGATTAATCGACTGATAGATAACTGCAAATAAACAAAAAAAATTATTCAAGCACTAGAAGATACCCATAAAATTAAGAAAATCTCCAACAAGAAAAATCCTTGAATTGAAGCGATGTTTTAACATATGCAACCATACACATTAAACTAAATCAAAGCCATATACGATTCAGAACAATGAAAAATCCCAGCAATATTTTTTTCTTAAATTGGGGATGCAAGTCTTCCCCTGGTAATTAAGATGAGTATAGAAGAGTTACCTGAAAATTTGTTCACTCAAATCATCAGAATGGTGTGAATTCGACGTAATTTCACAAACACAATGGGTTGTGGCAGCGAAATGCGTTGAGAATCGGCGTGGAATTAGGAATTCTGATTTTTTGAGAAGGACTGTCAAACGGGGCGTCGAAAGAGGGTGGGTGCGACGCTAAGAAAGGCCGTGGTAGGAGTAACTGCGAATCGATCAGCGTATTTCTCATTGAAATTGAAATTGAAGTATTTTTTATGAGGGACAAAGTGGGATAGCTCAAGTGGTTAGAGCACCACTACCTAGGTCTTAGGTCCTGGGTTCGAGTCATGGGGAGGGGAAAAAAAAAGGGATGGGTATTTAACTTCCATAAAAAAAAAGTATTTTTTTATTGTGGAGTAAGACTGGGGATTTAGGGTTCCCTCCATGTTTACCCGCGTTTCTGAAATTATTTTTGACTAAATCGCATATTTAAAATATGGGTGAGTCTAGTGCATGTTGTGCACTCGAGTCCAATACATGGTTATATATTAGTCACAGCAAAAGTAATACACAGGCCCAGTGGCACCTCTTCCCTTAATTTAAAAAGTGCAAGTACTAATTGACAAAGGTGTACGTTGTAAATAATAAAAGTGCAAGTGATTCGATTCCAATTTGCTACAATATTTTTTTTAAATACATATTTTCCAAGATTATAAAAGTGCAAGTATTAATTGACAAAGGTGTACGTTGTAAATAGATTATAAAAGTGCAAGTACTAATTGACAAAGGTGTACGTTGTAAATAATAAAAGTGCAAGTACTAACTCATAAAAAATGTGTAACATTAATAACTAAAAAAAATATATGAGCAACACTTTCTACTAAATATAATCTTGCACTTTTTAGTTATAAGGTTTTATACTTTTTAGTAATATAATGTTACACTTTTAAGTTAAAAGTGAATTATGTTTTATAGTAATAATTTTGTAATGCACTGTTTACTAAAAGTAAGTCACACGATTCAGTAAACAATGTTGCACGTTTTGCTGAAAATAAAAATTATCAATAACAAAGGATAAAAACTTTATAAACAATACTGTCTAAAAATAAGTACAATCTAAAACAAACGTGGATTTGGAGTAATTGAGTCAAATTCATTGAAACCAATTGGTGTGGTTTCTTTAGCCTTCTTCTTATTCTTTATATTCTTCTTGCTCATCTCAAGAGGACCTTTTATTCTCTTCCCCCTTTCTTTTGTTTTAGAACGTGTTGGGTCGAGTATCACAGTTGACGTATTCAACTCAACACTCCTCTTAGCCTTCAATGCATCAATAGAAGAAGAGAGAGTCTTCAAACCTTCTTCTACAATACCAATTGCTTCCTCATCTTCCTCACAACTCAAAGCAATGTTATATAATGTCCTTGAAACTCTATGCGTCCATGGTAACTTACTTCCTTTCAAACAAATTTCAATGCATTTTCCAAACTTTTTCCAAACATGTGATTTAGCTAATTTCAATACCTTTTCCAAACTTCTATATTACATTGGCACACACTATTGACATATAAACTCATACTGTCATACACCATTTAGTTATAACAATATACACTTATACTAAAAACAAACATATAATACTGTTTCATACAAAATTTTCAGTAAAATAACAAAGTAATAAAAATTTACAAAAAAGAAGTACTAAGAAAAAAAACATTGAAGAATGGAGAAAACAAATACCTGTAAATATAAAATTTCAAAAACAACGAAAAAGAACATGCAAGAGTTTAACAAAGACAGAGTGAAAAGAAACACTAAAATACAACTTACAAAAACAAAAAATACAGAAAATCAACACAAATAACAATACGTTACTCACAACAACACAAAAATACATGAAATCAAAACATGTAGACAAACATAAACAAAGGAATAAGAAAAATTAGGGCTATAACACATGAAACAACAAAATGGAGCAGAAAAATGCATATAGTTCGAAAATAACTATAACGTAACAAATATACAAAAGAATCAAACAAAGATTGAAAAAAAAAAACAAAAAAAAAATTGAAAAGTATGAAGAAGAAAGGTACCTGTATCGCGATGGAAGAATGTCGACAACAAAGTACAGTATATCAACAAAGACAACGATGGCAACGATGGAAGACAAATATAGGTTGAATCGTGAAAAATGGTGAGAGATCCAGCGAATCTTGCAAGAGAAGAAACGAGAGAGATGAGTGAGAGGGAAGGTGAAAGAGCGCAAAGGAATGAAAAAAAAAACTTAAATAAGCAATAGGCGAGCAGGGCGGGTCGGCGGGCGGGCGGGTCGGACTGGGGTGTATAACATACACTCAGGTGTATACTAGACCTTGGCTTAAAATATCACTTTTTTATAACGAAAATAGTATAATTTTGTTACAATTACTTAAATTTTTGTATAGAAAATAGAATTTCGATTCAATTACTCAACTCTTTGTAACGAAAAATAGAATTTTGTTACAATAAGTCAACTTTTTGTAGTAATTTAAATTTCCGTGATTAGGGGTGTGCACCGGTCCGAAATCGGATCGGACCAGGACCGAAATCTATCCTAATGGATGGACCGGAGACCGGGCCGTAATTAATCTGGTCCAGGTTTGGACCGATTTTTTATTTTATTTTTAAGTGTTTTTTTTTTTCAAGTTAAGGGAAGCAAGAACAAGATTGATGAATTTGTAGATGAAAATTAATGTGTTAACTCTACATTTGAAATTAATCTAAGCCAATGTGAATAAAAGTAAATTAAATGTTTTTGTTAAATTATATATTTGAAAAAATGTAATAGATCTCAACAATTTTACCTCACATCCTCATCAATTACTTGATTTTGAAAAATAAGTGAGAGTGCATTAGTAAAATAATATAAAGAATATACATAAAAAATGAAATATACTATTACGTTTTAGTTTTAGACCGAAAACCCGAAATCCTAAATTTGAAGGACCGAAGTTCGGCTCGGTCATTTTTTGCAGACTCCTATTCGTGATACTACGTATTGTAGTAACATCAATATTTCGTACACATAATTGTTATACTTCATATAATATAAACAATGATATTTTACATCCGTAACAATGACACTTTGTTTAGTAGAAGCAATGACAATAAAAAGGTATGGAATATAAAAGAAAAAAGAAAATCTAAAACCATAAGCTCACAAGTCGAGCCAGAGGCCGGAGTGCCGTTAAAACCTTGCCCGGGAAAACCCTCCTTAGGGATAAAACCCAGGCGAAGGAAAAAGGTAAACTCCTCTAACAATCAATGTCTGTAAAAGACGGTATACAAATCTTTATGCAAGAAAGTAAGTAAGAAATCTGGAGGATAGCCCCTCCAAATGCAGTTGATCTTCGTCTTGGCCACTGCGTCAGCCGCCTGGTTGGCCTCTCTAAAAGTGTGAGAAAACCGAATGTGCATGTTTGTGGTAAGAGGATGAACCTGACTCCAGAGGCCCTGGAGTCGCCAAGGGATAGAAGGAGTAGAGCTCATCAAAGTGCTAACTATCAGACTAGAGTCCGACTCGATCCATAAGAACCGCCACCCTTGGGCATGGGCATACTGAATAGCAACGAGAGCCGCTGCTAACTCCGCCTCAAAAGGAATACCCCAACCAATCTCTTGGGCAATAGCCGCAACAAAGAACCCCCTGAAGTTCCTAAACACCGCCCCTGCATGCAGACTACCTGGAGAGGATGTTGCACTGCCGTCTGTGTTGATCTTGTACCAATCCGGATCCGGGGGGATCCATCTAATAGACGAACCCTGTCAAGTCGGCCTATGCCTTCCCAAAACACCAAGAGATCTGGCAATCAAGAGATCCCGAACTGAACCGTCAGCATAACCCTGAGAGATGATATTGGCTTCCCTAATACAAGCAACAATTTGCGCCATACAACATCTGACTGAGGGAGAGACCCCATCAAAGACCACCCTGTTCCGCAGAGCCCAAATAGCCCAAACTGTAGTGACAAATTCTGCTCTCCATAACTCCAAAGACTGCGGACCCAATCGAACTCTAGTAGCTTGGAGGAAGATATCAAGAAAGCTGATCCCCGTGTGGATCGTGACTCCAAAAAGCCGAGTTAGATGCTGAAGTACCTCTAGAGTGAATGGACAGTGAGCTAATAAGTGGTATAAAGACTCAGAGTCTCTACGACAGAGCATACACATCAAAGGACCGTGAATCCCAAATGAGACCAGTCAATCAGAAGTAGGGAGCTTGCCCCATATCGCCCTCCAAATAACCGTAGCACGACACATCGGAATGAAGGAACTCCAAATCCACGACGACCAGCCAAGACGAGGGAGAGGAGATCTTAACATGTCATAGGCCACTCGAGAGGTTAGCTCCCCTGAGGTGGTACCTTCCCAAATACGTTTGTCGGGGCCATGAAGAACCCTAATCTGAAGGATGTCTCTAACGATATATGTGAAGTCCGTAACGAAGCACTCCTCAAAGTGTCAACAATCGTCATAGAAGAAGTCCCCAACCGTGCTCTTCAGGGTAGCAGCAAACCAATCCGGGAGGCCAATCTTATCAGAAATAGTGTAACCCAACAAGTTATCATGCCAGAAGCTAACTGTCGAACCCCTACCAATCAACCATCTCGACCCATCAGAAAGCCTCGAGATGTGAGGACGAATACCCGGCCCAATAGATGAGATCCTCCCATGGGGGCGCAATCTGCCATCCGAGGTAAAGTGTCTCCTGTGAAGCAGAGCTGTATCTGGAGATCTATGTTGGAGAATGCCCCAACTCAACTTACAAAGAAATTAGGCATTCGTCAATCTAATGGAGCGAACCCCCATCATTCCTTCTCCAAAGGGAGCACAAACCCTCTTCCACGAGACCGAACAAGAACCACTTTTACGATTGACGTCTCTCTTCCAAAGAAAGTTGCGCATAGCAGATTCCACCTGGCGAAGTAGTGAAATAGGCCACTTGTAGACCATCATAGAGTGGACCATAGATCCCGTGATAACTGAGTTAATCAAACATCGTCTCCCTGCCAAGGAAAGGGAGCTACCCTTCCAACGACTAAACTTAGCAATAACATCGTCTGCCACAAGCTGTAGATGAGCCTTCCTGGGGCAACCACGAAAGATCGAAACTCCTAGGTAGGTAAAAGGAAGGGAACCTTCTACGATGCATGTGACTCTGAGCATCCGACGACGAAGCCTTTGGGGAACAGCACACCCAAAGAAAGCCCTAGACTTCGGAGGACTATAGATCTGACCTGAAAGACGACCATACCCCTGTAAAATAGCATGTAGGTTCCTAATATTAGACTCAGTAGCCCTCAAAAATATCATGATGTCATCCGCATAGAAGAGATAACGAGGGACATATCGAATGGGACGAAGTCGGCCTCTATCGATCTCCCAATCAATCCATCTCCCAAGCGCCTCCTCCGCAATACAAAAAAGCAATGGTGATAGAGGATCTCTCTGACGCACACCCCGGGAGCAAGAAAAGTACCCCTTCGGCTCCCCATTGATGAGAACTGAAATTCTAGCCGAGTTCAGGACTCCTCTCACCATAGATATGAAAGTAGTACAGAAGTCCATCCTTGCCATGACTGCCTCTAGAAACCGCCAAGAGATGGTGTCAAACGCTTTGATCATGTCAATCTTCAAGGCCATATGCCCGTGAACTCTCGGGTAGTCCAGTGTATTAATGGCGTCAAATGCAAGAGTGATGCAAGTGTGAATCCGCTTCCCCGGGACGAAACCAAACTGATATGCAGAGAGACAACTACTAACAAAAGTGCCCAATCTCGAAGATAGAACTCTGGACATGACCTTAAAGATGAGGTTACCCATCACAATCGGCCGAAAATCCTCCACTTTACGGGCCCCTTCCGTCTTGGGAACAAGCGTCATGAAGCAGGAGTTCAGCCCAGGAGGTAAAAGTCTGAAAATTAAGTAGTGTCTAACAGCATCGATCACCTCCTGGCCCACAATGTCCCAACATCCCTGATAAAAGCAGCCCCCAAAGCCATCCGGACCCGGAGCGCTCGAAGCATCCATATCAAAGACAGCCCTCCGAACCTCTTCCGCTGAGGGAACACTCACAAGGAGACCATTATGGGCATCAGTCACAACGGTATACTAGCATCGAAAAGAGACGACCGATCATTCGCAAACAACTGAGAATAGTAAGTAACCACATGGGAACTGATGGTGTCCAAGTCCGTAGTAAGGATGTCTTCAATGAGAAAAGACGTGATACCCCCTAGCTATCCTAGTCTGCTGAGAAATGTGAAAGAATCTGGTGTTTCTATCTCCGTCAGTCAACCACTGCAAACGGTTCCTCTGAGTGTAGTATTCTTGCCTGGCCGTCAACAACTCATCAAGATCAACCTGCGCCTGAATCTCATCAGCAAAGGCTGCCTCATAATCACCCTCCAACTCTATACGGTGCTGAATGTCAGCCAGGCGACGTGTGGCAGACTCGATCTGGGTGAAAACATTCCTGAACACAGTCCTGTTCCAAATCTTCAAAGCAGACTTGAGCCTCTTCAACTTCCACATAACACAGACAATAGGGTTCTGGTGCATCAACGGTTGGGTCCATGAAGACTCAACAACTGATTTGAAGGAATCATGCTGGCACCACATACTGAGGAACCGAAAAGGACGACGAACCTGAACCCAGTCTGATCTGACAGTAAGGAGCAAAGGATGATGATCTGACTTATGTCTGGGAAAAGCAATAACCTCCACGCCTGCCCATAAATCCAGAAAATCCTGATTAGCTAACACCATGTCCAACCTAGCAGCTTGAAGACCCCTGGGACCCCGACGAATAGACCACGTGAACTGAGATCCAGCGGTATCCAAATCAATCAAACCCGACTCAAACATGAATTCCCTAAAATCAAGAGAAGCTCTAGGAGTAGCCACAGAACCCGGACTTCTCTCATGCATCCCTGTCACCACATTAAAACTAAAAGACCAAGAATGAGTGGCATCCCTAGTCTCAATTATAACAATCTGATATGAGTTATGACAAACTCTAGATGTAAGAACATGAGTAGGCTTACAAAGAATCCAAATATTGGGAATCGAAGCAACTCTATAGTTAACAGTAAACACAACCAAATTCAAAGACTGCAAATAACGAGAGGAAAGGCTAGAAATTATAACCTTAGGCTCGTAGATGGCGACCCAGTCAGGGTTCTTTTATACTGAACAACTTTCAGATGGCACCACCTCCTTTGGTCTCTTCCATCTTGGAGCACGCCTGCAGTAGACATGCTAGACCCATAACATTGCCGCTTCGACGTCCTGTCAGAGGACGGAGTGCCCCGGCTCATGACGCCCTTAGGGATACTGCCAAGGAGCCTTTTATGGTAGAGGACTCCAGAAGCAGTGATACTTTGTCTTCGTAATAGTGATACTTCATATTGTAAAAACAATGATACTTCGTACCATAGAAACTATTATACGTGAATGTTTATCAACAAATTTTCACAGTTATATGTAACAATTATACTTCTCTGTATCTATAATTTTTTCATAATTTTTATTATTTTCAATTTGTGTTACAATATTCACCATATCTTTAAAACCATTTTACGTTTTTACAAAAATAAATATGTTTCTGTATACTCTCTTTTTGTCCAATTTCATTATTCTCATCTTTTATATATATATATATTATTTAGATCTTCTTGGTATTCGATCTTCTAAGTTTTCTAGTCTTTAACTCTTACGAATCTGCGTGTTAGCCATATATAATTCAGATAAGTTGATATACACTTCTAATGGTCCTATAGACTACTATAATCAACTAGAGACTTGTCAAAAGTCGATAATCATATTATATTGTGTTTTTTGACTAAATCATCAAAACTAATACAATTTTTTTTTCAATAATTGTTAAGTCAAATTTAGGATTTAAAATCAAATTAAGATTCCCTAAAAAAAACAAATTAAGATATTGAACACTTGATTTGAGATAATCCAATGAAGTGCGTTTTAGCGCGATTCAACATAAATTTCAAATAAACTTTTATATTTTATAAAGTTTGAAGCACGATTCGAAGTCGATAAGTTAAAACATTAAAATAAGTGTATACATATCGACTTGTGTTGGACTTGATTAATCATAAAAAAGCTCAAAATAAGTTCGAATAATTGTGTATTTTGATTGGGCATTTTCCATGTTTTCATATTTTTAATTAACAAATTAAAATTTTCATCTTACCCATACTAATTAACTTTTTTTTTTTTTAAATAAAATATTTCTACTACGTACACCAATTATTTTACGCCCCTCATGTGAATTTTTTTTTTTTAAATTCATAAACCAATTTATGATCAAATGAACAATAAATTTTTTTAGAAATTTTTTTGGCGCTTAACATTATTACATGGTCAACTTTGTTTTCGAAAAATTCTAAAAAAATTTGAATTTACTTGAGGAAAATTATTCCCTCCCATTTTCAAAATTTCTTCTCACACGTATAAAAAACCCTTCTTTTTGTGTGAACTCATAAGTTATAATCTCTTTCCTAAAAGATGCAGGATGCAACCGCCGTCGTGTTACTAAAACGTAGACGGCTTCGCAAGGTGTTGTTCAGTACGGGAGTCACGACGATGTTCCTCGCCTCTCTTGAGTGGGGCACTATCGACGCCGACGGAAAAGAAAAACCGGACGAGGAGGCGTTTGATCGGCCTCTATTGCTCACTACATATCCGTGTTTCGTTTCAAGCGCCTCTACTTTTGTCGCCGCTAATCAACTTAGCCACTGATCGTGAAATTTCCTTCCTGATTGCTTGTTGGTTTGTTTCTGTAGAAGAATCATTTTTTGCTTTTATTATGTGTCAATGTATATATGAAATTTCCTTCCTGGTCACTTGTTGATTTTGGGGATCTCTTTGATTTTGAGTATTATGCAGTTTAAACTCAACCGAAAAAGAAAAGTTTGTATTGTGAATTCAGTCTAAATTGGGGATTTGATCCCAAGCTTGTGAAAACTATTAGAGACTTTGAGAATAAGGCAGTTAAAAATAAGAAAAGTAGAAACGAATTGTGTCCAAAATTTGTAAGAGTATAATAGTATATTACTAACAAAGAGGGTTCCGCAACTTCTTTATTCAATTAGATTTCTCCAAAAAATGCTTCTTATACATTCGGCCTTTTGTGTGCTAACATTGATAAACTGTTGATCAAGGTAATGTTGTAACATTCCAACTGGTTTCTTTGATGATTAATCAAATCTATGTACTCCATATTTCAGAGTTGTTGACATGTTGTCTATACAATCACTTTAATTTGTTGCTTTAATTTTCTTATTTGAATACGTTGCAACACTTACTCTTTAGGGCATATCCTATATTCTTTGTTAATTTGGCTCAATCCAGTGGCAACACCTGATTTCTCAAAGTCTAAAAATGGTATTTTTGCTGAGAAGAGGCTTCTCGAGGAAATTGTTCAGCACAGGGTTTGTGTGGTTGATTTTGAATTCACGTCACAAGTACATGAATACTAGAAATGCTTATAATTGAAAATGCTTTTAAAAGTCTAATTTGAGAATATCTCGATCTTGAAAAAAATCTTTATTAAATTTAGAGGTGTGAAGATTAATGTTTTATTTTTATTTGACTTGGATATTGTATATAACTATCCCAGTGACTTTGATACTGTTGTTGCCATTGATTTTTTATGTTTCAGGTAATAATAATCCTTCAAGAACTTGTCACACATTTATTGCTCTTTAACAGAACCATGTTGGGATGAACTTTGGCCTCTCTGTTGTTGGACCTTTCATTACAACAATCTATGATTACGATGCTAATCTATTAGTATGGTATGTGATTCTCTTGTTAAGCATCTTTGGTTACATTACATTACCACAAGTTTATTATCTTGCAAAATATTTATTCACATAACTTACTTTTACTTTAGCTATAGCTAGATGTTTTACTACAAGTATGCAATGACACCAAGGAAATGCTAATTGCATCTTGTTATCATAGTCACGAGTCTTCCTTATCTTTACAGGTGTTGTTCTAGGCCTTCTGAGGCAGCCAAGATGGGGTCACTTGAAAGATGTACACAACACAAGGCATTAAAACTTTGTAAAAGAAGCAATGGTAGCATCTAATCCAGAAGCAACATCTCTTGGTTAAAATTTGGAGGTATAAAACACCACCCCCTACCTCTTGTCGATTTGCAATGTAAACAAGTATATTATTCTTCCGGACTGCGGAACAAAATCTCATTTGTGCAATAGCATAGCTGACATTTGTAGAGATTTGAATTTAAATAAAAAAGAAATTTTGTTTCAGTATCAAGCTTGCCAATTTTTTATAGCAACTAGGCATATACATGAAAATTGCAATAATAATTAGGTAGAGCTGCATGCAGGGTTATAAACAAACTAAGGTTATGTTAACTTGATATGGAATTCTATTTGATTAAAGACTAGTTCTTTGTTAATATTATGAACCGATATATTATACATCAATTATAAATGTTTCTAAATAACCTTTTGACATAGATTACATCAATTATGATGTTTCTAAATAACCTTTTGACATAGATTGATGAATAGCTGCTTTAGATGTTATTTGACGCTTCGTACTTTTGGCATTTCTTGAGCTTCTTTGTTTTCAAGTGTGAATTTGGTTTTGTACTTTTAATTTTTTATTCGCGGTGCTTGTAAAAGTAAGGTAAAAGCTTTTTATTGTTTACTTTTCAGTAATATTAACCTTTGATTCAGTTGAATTTTTACTTTTTTGCAATCTAAACATAAGGACAGTTGAAAATCTAATGATGATAAAGAAAATTGGGTAAGTAATGCATGCATCTACTAATGAGATTTCATAGTATGTTACTAAAGTTGATGCTAATTTTTTTTTTTTAATAATTAATGATCAAATAGGTGAAAATCGCTTGTTATATTATAAGGTTTGGTTGTGGTTTAAAGCTTTCAAGTATACGCCATGTTTCGGATGATGTTTCTCTAACCAATTGCAAAGAGAACTACTTGAGACAAAAGACAAGTTGGAAGTATCTGAAATTCACATGGGTTTACTACAGATAAAAGTGAGTGATTTAAAAGGCACCATGAAGAAAATTGTAAATGTATTGATTGAGAAAGAACAAGTCTTTCAAATTTATGAGAATATTCTTTATATTTGTTTTTAAGTTGGTTGCTTTTAAGTTTTGACTTTTGGTAG
Source organism: Galeopsis tetrahit (assembly GCA_963675135.1). Taxonomy (NCBI): domain Eukaryota; kingdom Viridiplantae; phylum Streptophyta; class Magnoliopsida; order Lamiales; family Lamiaceae; genus Galeopsis; species Galeopsis tetrahit. The sequence goes on along the minus strand of OY776120.1, from coordinate 62,976,201 downwards.
TTCATTGCATTTCTAATCTAATCATGCCATTTAATTTTTACTAGTAGGGCACCCGTGCTAACGCACGGACTGATGTGTTAAAAAATATGACGACATTTTAAATTTAAAATATTATTTATAGTGTAAATTAATTTTATAATAATACAACTAACTTATATTAATATATATATATATATATATGTTATCATAAGTAAAAAATTAATTATTGTTAACTATACTATATTGAATTTATAAAAATAATAAAATAAACATTGATAAGATGTTCATAAATTGTTAATTTTAAAATTTAGTTACATATAGGTCTTATACTATATAAATTTAAACTTAGCATAAAAATAAATAAAATTAATGTGTAATAATTAAATATATGTATATTTATGATACAACAAAATTATTAAATTACTATATAATGTTAAAGAATATTACAGTAATTTTGATAACATAAATTGCATTCAATTAAATAATAAAATAATTTAAAATCAATAGTAATAGATAATAAAAAATAAGTAACTTAAAACTTATAAAACTTAAAAATTAAATTATTATAAAATCACTACGTTCTTTGTGATATTACAATCACGATTGTTGTCAAGACATAACATGATCTTCAAACCACGACGATTTGTTATTCTAAATACAACTACATATAATTGACCATGACTAAATACAAATTTTTTTTAAAAAAAAGAAGTGAATAAGAAAATGATTGCCCCTAACTTTTATTAATAGTTATAGCATATGACACAATCAACGGAAGCTGTCTACGTTGAAATTTGAAAGACAATTTAGGATCAGAAGGTGTCAATGTAAGTCGCGGTATCAATACCAGGTTTCCACAGCTACTTCCAATTAGAACCTTAGCTTCAAGAACTTCATCAACCAACCTGGATATAACTAACCTGACAATAATAAAGACATTATAGATAAAATAAATGCAAAATTTTAAACGATAAAAAATAAAATAAAAAGTTACTAAAATGAAAAGACACAAATTTGGTTCCATTGCATAGGCCATTTGAGTGATCTATATTTCTCAATAACATTAACGACGTTCCAACTTTCAAATTCAGCTCATGATCAGGTACACCAGAACACTTCAAACTATTCAAACATTCTGAAGTATGGACATTAGCCAAATTATCAACATTCATATCAGATCTGCAAAGACTGTCGGAGCTCAAATAAGTACGTGATTCATTTTCATTTAACCGAATCATGTGCTCATTTATTGACCTGACAACATCTAACGTGGGTGCAAGAATAAATATACTTTGTAAATCGTCATGATCATCCATCTTATTCTTAAAATCAGGATAAATGCAATCAACAATAGTAGAAATCGGATCATCACCACACTTTAGCAAAATATCCTTAGGAATTTATACATCAGATCCGAACTCAGTTTCTTTTCCTATAGTGCCATCTCCAATATAGGTTATCCATTCAGAAAAATAATTCAATTCATGTAGAAGTTCATCAGATCTCAGGTTTTGAAGCCTCATGTTCTTATTGAGTTTCAGAAGAGTACAATCATTCCACAAATTAGATGAATTGAAAGTAGCGTGAACGATATCAGGCCTAGTTCCTTTTGAAATAACAGGTAATATCTGACGAAAATCACCTCAAAGCACAACAGTCTTACCGCCAAAAGGCAGTTTAGATGACAAAAGATATGTGAGCTGCATAATATCCTTCAAAGTATTATCAAGAGCCTCAATGCAATATCTTTTAACCATTGTCGCTTCATCCCATATTATAAGATCACATTTAATAAAAGATCAGCAAGAGAACTTCCTTGGTGAATATTGCATGTAGATTCTTCAATAACATCAATTGGAATGGAAAATCTGGAATGAGCAGTATGTTCATCGGGAAGAAGGAGTGAAGCTATACCACTCGAGGGTACATTAATTACAATTTTGCCCTTAGATCTCAAACATGTTGACAAAGTATTCCATATAAAAGTTTTGCCTGTTCCACCATATTCATAAACAAAAAACACACCACTCTTACCAGATTGAATGGACGTAATTATTCTATCGTACACACCATGTTATTCATCTTTAAGTTTGCTAATTAAATCCTCATACTCTAACTTCAAATCAAACATGTTGTATGTAAACTCATTCAAAATCAATCTATTTCTAGATGAAAAGTTCGGATCATGGTTTACCACCGGCATGCCTTCAAAATCTTGCAAAGACTTACCAAGAATCCTCAACATATTACCATTTTTTATCAAACAACAACTCTTGATTTCATCACGTGTCATCCTTAATTCTACAAGAAATTACAATTAAAATTATATTAGTTAATTATGATAAAATAAATTAATATAGAATTTTGATTTTTTCATAAGTAAAAGTGTGATAAATTTATGCAAAGTAATCAAAATTTATAGTTGCATAATAATTTAAAGTAAATTTAATTGAAATTTAGAGTTGTATCTTTAAAAATTTTGATAAATTTATGCAAAGTAAATTATGTGAAATAATATAATCAATCAAAGTTTTCAGTAAATCACAAATAATTTAAAGTAATTAATTGATCAAATGACTAAAAATGACTTCCATATTAGTGAAGTTGAATAATTATAATGCAATTAAATTAAGAAAGGAAATAATTAAACATACCTGGAAAATGCATAATTCTCCGTCTATTATAAAGAATATCATTAGAGAGATGTCACCAACACTTTTCCCAAATATCATAAGGTCGACCCAACGAACCTGATGTTAGTAGTGTAACAAATAAAGATCTCACCGAAAATGCTGAAGCCCAACGGCTAACCTCGTCCATACCATCAACATACTCTCTATCATCTTCAAACAAACCTCTATCAAAGAAAGCTTCCTGAAATATTGGATGAATTACTCAATTGAATTTCTTCAAATCATCATAAGATGTAGTTCCACGAACTACATTCAAGTGTATCCCCAAGTAATGTGCCTCACCAGCACCAGGAGGAACATAACAAATACGCCTGATTGAAAAATCCCTCTTTCTTTCAACCCACTCTCTAATTTTCGGCTTCCATATAATAAATTGTGGTATTTCAGCATAAGTCAAATTGCTTGCTTAAGAAGAATTAATCTTGTTGAGTTCAAACCAAGCTAAGAACGTGCTTTGCTTTACCGATGGTAATTCCAAGATCGATTCCAAAGATGTACCATCACCAAATAAAAGAGACTTCTGTAAGATGAAATTCCAAACGTTCAACTCGAGGACTTCTGTAATTAATCTCAAACCCGTAAATTCTTCAAGCAGCTTCACATGGAGAAATGTACCTACAGTCATAGTATATTTTAACTTCATCTAAATATGGTTTCCCATCAGAGTGCTCCTTACTTTCAAAGAACGATACAGTAACACGATCATGTCCTTTGTTGACATACTTGAACAGGTATTTTATGGATCTTGATTGATTACACCATTCAACATTGATGTGTACACCATACTTCAAAAGAAGATAACGATTATGGGGAACAACGTGTCTGTTATCCAAAATAGAGCCCTTCTTATTCAAAGTCCTTCCATCATCCCTTTGCCTATAAATAGGATAACCATCTTCATCAATAAAAGACTCTGAAACAAATCTTTTAGGAAAATGTTTTGTACATGAACCTTCATCGGTCATGCAAGGAGATATTGGATTTTCAGCACCACAAGTACCATGAATCATTAAATCACAAACAACATTAAAATATTGTGGATCATTTTTCTTATCAGGTAGCTCAGTAGAAATAATTCGATCAATATCATTCCCAGATGAAAACTGTAACAATTTTTTTTAAATTAGATAAAGAATAATAAATTATAATAAAAACCTAATGTAGCAAGATTAAATATATACAAACATCATTGTGATTTTCAAGAAACACCAATATATGTGCATGGGAAAGACCTCACTTTTGAAATTCAATAGTATAAAACACTGCAGATAAAATTGAAAAAAATATTAAAATATAAAATGTAGTGAATACATGTTATTAAATGATAATAAAATTATAAATTTAAAAGAAAAAAAATAAATCTAAATACCTGCTTTGACATTCCCAAACATTTTTTTCTTTCGAATATCATTTAATAATCCTTCAAATTTAATCTTAAATATTCGACATATTATATCTGGACGATCTTCAGGATTAAGTCCCTTTTATTTTAAAAGAACGTACAATCTCAGACCATTTTTTATTGCACGTGAAGGTTATAAATAATTGAGGATAACCGGCCCATGCTTAATAAATGGGCCTCAATTAATATGTGTGAAATTGAACTTTGACAAGCTTAGTTTTAAAATGTGATGCTTCCATAAATATTTTAAAAAGGACTCATTAATATGGGACACATGTTTGATTAATACAAAGAGAGGAAACAGGTGTCCCCCTCTAAAAATAATTTGAAAATACATAAACATCATTTTTCTAAGAATATATCTCTCTCTACGGGCATGAAGAAATAAAAATGCAACCCTGTAAATTCCATTGGCAAATCGACAGTCTTACGGGTGACGGATCATCACAATAGACGAAGGTTTTTGCTATACACGTTAAGGGCTCTCTTTCAGTACCAGATTCGAGAAAATCGGCGTGGCGGAGCGACACGGGTGTTTTAGTGTGGTGACCCTTCCTTTCACCGTCGTAGCTGCGGTCGTACAATCGAGGGACGGTCGATGAGTTAGTTTGCTTTAGAGTACGTTTATTCCTGCCATAGTGCGTTCTTCTCCGTCGTAGTGCGTTCCCCCCGCCATAGTGCGTCCCTCCATGTCGTTGTGCGTCTCTATCAGTTTCGCAAATATCAATGAATTTCATAGTTTTGGAATGCACGGGGATTTGGAAGAAAATGTGCATTTCAGAATCTGAAAAGATTGGTGAGTACTTATAATCCCTCTGTTTTATTTGTGATTGAATCGAAAGTATCTGTTGTTTTGGTTGGTAGTAGTTGGAAGTCCATTTTGAAGTTTGTATATAGTGGTGAAGATTAACTTGTACAACATTTGTTATTTGATATTTTGGGGAGAGAGAGAGAAGAGAGGGAGAGGGAGAGAGAGAGAAGCAATGAGGAAATTCGATCGATGGCCGATGTTTTTCAAGAGAGAATGGAATCGGTGCTGGCCATTCCTTGTCAATGTTAGAGATAAAAATTATTGAAAAGAGATTTTGTCAATATTCGGTTCTTTCAACTAATGATAAAAGTTAGAAGCTAGAAGTTGTACACTTAGTGGTCTAGGCTTCGCCAAGTGTGCAGAATGTTTGTTTGCTAATGAATTGTGAGGAAGAATTTGAATTTAGGTATATTGAATTGTGTGAAGATGTTTGTCCTGGGTTTTAATAAATTGCATTAGACATAAGTATAAAGACATAAAAATTGCTTGTTTTGATAAATTGCCATCTATTTTTTTTTCATACATAGACGGAGCCACTAAGGGCCCAGCGGGGGCAGTGAGCCCCCCACTAATTTTTTATTTTTTTTTATATATTTTTCGTTCCGTAATTATTTATGTAATTTTTTATTGAAACGTTTTAAGATTACTTGCACACTCCAATATGAAAATAATTTACAAAATTAATACTCCACTACATTATTTTATTTTCAAAATTTCTACTCATTTTAAATCCACATTTTCATCTACACCTCACTAAATTCTATTTTACATTTCATCAAATCACTCAAAATACTCCTCCTTTATTTAATCTCAAAAACCGCTAAATTTTTTTTTCTTAAAAAGTGAGCCGATCTTCCAAAACATCACGAGAAGGGGGAATATAATTTTTTTTAGCTCTACATTTATCTAATGGTAATTAATGTCTCCGCAGGGTTGCAAGTTAAATTTTAACATTGTTCCGTTTATTATGAGCCGAAACAATCAAAATTGATTTCCTTCAAAACATAACAAAAGTCGTTAAATTTAAATTTAATGAAATGAAATATATTGAAAATTTTATAATGAAATATTTTTGTAGGTATAATATTATTTTATTTTTATAGTAATGTAAATCGGGCCCCCCAATTTAGAATTTTTGGCTCCGTCACTGGTTTCATAACTGGTGATACAATTCACAACTCTTGACATTTCAATTGCCAGAGTAACTTGCATGGAGAGTAACTTGCATGGAGATGTATGCATATTTTGCATGTGTAATGAGCCAATCAGTAGCTTGAGCAAGTGTAGGTCATCTGATATGTTTCTTTAATGTTCTATGTTGGGATATGAATCCTAAAACAAGTCCTAAATGATGATTGAATGATAAAAGATAAAGTTTTGATAAGCTAAAAGAAGTTTGAATTTTTCTAAGTGTTGACTAATCTAGTCTAGTTAAGTTGAAGTCATCTTGAACAAGATCAGTAGAGTTCACATGAGTTAACATATGAAAAGGCAAGTACTTATAATTGATATCGTATTATTACTTCATATGTGTTTATATTAACTGATTAGATTGTTATTGAGCTATGAATAATCATTGTATAGAGCTCATAATTTTTTATTGTAATAGATAGATTGTTTGTATAGTTTTAAGTTGACTAAGCTATAAGCTTAAAGTAATGTAATAGTCTTGTTAAGATAGAATAGTCTACTGTTGAAGATTGCAAGAGAAGGCTAGACAAGAAGAGTTAACGTGCTTACATGACTACACAAGACAAGTTATCTAGAAGTCAACTTGGAGATACTTAAAGGAAAAGCGCGTATGAAGATAAGATTACAGAGTTAGTTAGAAATAACTACTTAAACAAAAAACGCGTGGAAGGATAAGAAGATTCAGTTAGAAGTTAGTTTTCAAGAAGAGTTGGTTACAACTAACTGAGTTCTTGATTTCTAAGTCTATAAATACCTCAAGGTGTTTATCATTCAAAGACTACTGAAAATACATATACTGAAGCTACATACTGAAGAATTGTTTGAAGTTTCTCTCAGAGATTGAAGTTCAGAAAGAAGCTACACAAGACAAGTGAAGAACAAGAAGGCTACTACTGAACGAAGAGAAGTTTTATTTTTGTTTACTGTTTCAAGTTGCTAGTTACTTGTAAAATAGCTAGTTAGATCGAAGAGGCACTTGGTAGTGTTGTCGAGAAGATCTAAGTCTTATTTCTTGGGACTTAAAGCCACAAGAACATATTACTCCATTGGACGAGTTAATAAGAATATCACAACTGGGTTGTGAGAGTGGATGTAGACAAGTTGTCGAACCACTATAAATCGTTTGTGTTGTTTACTTTACTGTTTTGTTGGTTTTTAATTGCTTAATTGTTTAATTGCCTAAATACACGTCTAAACTAGATTAGTTGAGTATAGAACAGAGTTCTTGAATTTTAAAGATTGAGTATAAACTTTAATTGGGCTCATTGTTAATTTCGTATTCCGCACATTGTAATTTTGATATATCGAAAGATTTTAGAAAAGTCTATTCACCCCCCTCTAGACATTTTCTTTAGCTTCCCTCGATATTAACTCAATCTTTGGGACCTACATTCTATTTGTAATTTCTTTCAAGATTATATATAGTTGTAATGTCCTTGTAGGGATGTTGGTCAAGAAAGGAGTATATAACAAGTGTATGGGGGGGAATACACTTGTATGCAATTCTTTTCAACTTTTGATCAAACCAGAGCTCAGCAAGGTTGTCTTGGACAACTCTGCTGAAGATGATTAACTCTTCTAAGATAATCAAACAACTAAGTACTATTGAGTACTTAGTTGAATAACTATCTAGGGGAGTTATGTGTGCGGAATAGTGGTTGGCCCTTTTAGTTTAGACTACTTTAGTTCTGAAATCACTTAAGCAATATAATCCAGTTTTTCAGGGAACTTGTCCAATACAGTTTTTGCACAGTCTTTGAATATATGTTCTTTGAAAGATCAGTTTTGTGTGCAGTGTTGAATGTATGAAAGTACTTTGAAGATAAATCAACACAAAGAGTTTATAGTGGTTCAGAGACTCAATCTCCTACATCCACTTTCCCTGATTTAACAGGATAATTCCTTCACTCTTGGAATTAACTTGTTTTATAGTGCCAAGGTGCACTTGATCAATAACACCTCTCCTTGGTGAATTGATCCCTAGGATGTCTAGAGTCCTAGTACCCTCTTCTCAACTCAGAACTGAACTGTTCTTCTCTCAACAGTCAGCTCCTACCACTTCTACTACTACAACAACCTTCTCACTTTCTCACTTGAAAGGGGTAAGGGTTGAAGTAAGGTTCCAACTAATGAGATATCCTTTACAATGAAGATCAGTGTATAAGGATAGGATATCTCTCTAAGCTTGTGTATGAATATACAATTGGGTTCAGCTTAGAAGAAGTGTATGAAGACTAAGATAGTCTTTTTGAAAGCTTGAATGTTTATGAGCTTCAGAATACTTGAGTAGTTGGATTCTGTTGAGGTGCTTTCAAATGGTCTTCACACTTCTGTATTTATAGACAAATTTGAGGATTTTCCCGTTGGAGAGGCAGCCCCAAATTGCTATAAATGTCTTCCTTGAGATCTTCAAACTGGAAGACAGAATCTTGATAGTGGCATGTCCTCATTTGGGTAATAAACGGCTTGTAAGACTTTGTCTTCATTCTGCAGCACTCTTCCCAATGTCTGACTTCAAGATTCACTTTTTAAGACTTGGACATGGCTTCTGAAGGTTGATCCAATGATATGACAACATTCCTTATCAAATGGACAACTCTGCTTATCACTATCAGCATACTTGCTTATCAGCATAGTTGGCTTGCTCTCTTCAGATGACTTGGCTCTTCCCTTTGCTTCATTTTGATGTGGTCTTAGCATGATTCATTGAAGTCTTCTAGGGTGTAGTTGTCTTCAGCATAGTTGACTTTCAAGCTTCATAACATTTGTTCTGGTTTAATTGTGCTGAGATAACTCTTCTGGACAACTCTCCTGATCAGCATACTTGGCCTTTGAGCTTCAGAACCTTTGTTCTTGCACAAAGACAATCTCTCTGGACAACTCTCCTGATCAGGGTATTTGAATATACTTGGCCTTTTGAGCTTTAGAACCTTTGTTCTTGCTTTAATTGTACAGAGACAACTTCTCTGGACAACTCTCCTGATCAGAGTATTTGGTTTTTCATAGACTTAGTGATTGTTCCAGAATTTGAGCCTTGAGGGGACTTGTTCTTGATAAACTTCTAAGCATAGGTTCCCCCTCACATTGTGCATATATACAACTAAGAGCTGCCTAACATATCAACTTCTCATCTAGCCTTTATTCTATATGTTCTATCATCTCTAAAACATACTCAACTTGACTTAGGCATGTCTTAGGGGGTTTTGGTATTTAATCAAAACATATCTCATTTTATTCCCAACATTTTCCCCCTTTTTGATGATGCCAAAACCTACACATTCTATGCAAAATTGACTTGACTACACCTATTACATTTATCTTCAGAAGACATGACTAAGGTCAATATTCCTGAAAAACAATGTGTTAGTGTATTCACTATTTATGTTGCAAGTAGGTTTCAAAGATAGGCATAGAGAGATTTCTGCAATAATGTATCTTGATTCAAAGGTAGTTCAACTATCATTCATATAAAAGTCATTACAAGCATGTTGATAGTTGAAGATAACCTATCAGACCATGAATTCAAGACATCATTTCATTACAACTATTCAGATCATATACTAGACATAATATCTAGAGTTTCAGAGCAAAACAACTGAGAACTTAGGAGTATCTAGATCTCCAAGTTTCAGAGCATCTTCTAGTATCAGAGCAAAAACACAGTACTTCAAGTATCAGAGCAGAATACTTGTATCAGAGCATCCAGATCATATTAGAGCAAACAGCATGTCAAGGCACACCACATCAGCAGACTTGTCCAAATTTCAGCATACATGACCAATTAAAAGAAATGTCTTCAGATAAGATAAGTTTCTATCCAAAAAGGGTCAGAAGACTTAGCCATTTTTCAGAGATCATCCTCAGGAGGTGGCACCATCCCATATTGTGCCCACACTCTCCTTTTCAAGGTCATGGCTTCTTGGTTTGTTCCCTTGGGTCCAAGAACCATCTTGTTCAGCTTGAGGATTTCAGTAAATTCCTTCAGGATTCTTGCCTGGTCAATCCATCCTTCAAGCTTTGGAGGCATGTATATGATTGGCTTGGGAGCTGTGAGTTCAAATCTTGCAATATCAGCAGCTGCAAGTAGTTGTTGATAGAGCTCTCTGTAATACTCTATCATGAACTCAACAAAAGTGGAGTTGGCATCTCTTCCATTCCATCTATCAATGACATAATAGTCATAGACAAACTCCCTTTTAGCCTCTTCCCAAGTGTCATTCAGCTGAATTGGCACCCATTTATCCAAGTGTGGATATTTGGTGTCCATTGGGATCAGTAGCTGAGGCTTCATCTTGTTGTAGGTTGCTCTCCTTCTTCTTGGCTTTTGGAAATCAGCCCTTCTCTTATCTCTTGCTCTGTTGGCTTCATCCATCAAATCCATCTTTTCTTGGGCCCTCATCATGGCCAGTTTTTGTTGTGTTTCAGGGTCTTTGCCATACCCTTCATGAAACAGTTTTGATAGATCATGAGCTAGGACAATTGTCTTCTTCTTAGGTTCAGGTCCAAATCCTTCAGCAAATAGCTCTTCAACATCTTTAGTGGACTTGGGACCTTCAGCACTTCTGGCAGTTTCAGAGGGCTTGTCCTTTTCAGCAGTCTTGGGCTCTTCAGCATCTTTGTTTTTGTCAGCATTCTTAGGCTCTTTAGCAGTCTTGTCTTCTTCAGCAGCTTTGGCCTTCTTTGAGATAGGCTCATCATCATCAATTCTGAATTCAGGTGGTAGATCAAGGTTGTTGGGAAAATCAGTGAATGTCTCAGCTTGTCTTTTCTTTCCTTTTGCCCTCTTGATCTTTCCTCTAGTTTGGACACCTTCAACATCTTTGTCCAAACCAGACACCTCACCACCTGGTCTCTGTTGTAACCTCACTCTTTCCTCTTGAGCTGAGGCCATTGAGTTTTTCAAAGCAAGTGCTAACTGCTCTTCTTCATCCAAGTCTTCCAAGTTCAGCACTGCTGGCTCTTTCCCTTTTCCTTCAGTAACTTTGTCTTTTCCCTTGACTGGGCTTCCAATGACCAAGGCACCTTTTGCTCTAGCTCTTTCCCTTTCCCCCTTTTTGGCAGCATCAAAACACTGGGGTTTGAGCTCACTCATTGTTGTAGCCATTAGGGATTGGGCTTGGTTCAGAGATTTCATCTCCTCCAACAAATATACGTTCTCATCATGTATATTTTGCATCCTATCACTGCTCAAGCTAAGAAATGCTAGAACAGGCTTCATCTTTTGTTGGACAACCTCCTCCAAGGTTGCTTTCAGGGATGCATCAAGTTGGGCTTTAAGAAGCTCAGTGAGGTTGGCTACTGCACTTTCAGAAATGTTGGCCATCACCTCTTGGGAAAATTTCTCTGAAGCTGCTTTCACCATAGCAAGTCTTTGTGCCTCTGCCCTTTTCTTTTGCAATGTTGTCTTCTTGCCAAGAGCTTGCTTAATGGTCAGTCTGATAGCTTGAACATTTGCATTGTGATTATCTCTAAGCAGCTTTTGATCCTTCTTGACCTCCTTTGAGATGTTCTCCATACTGACTTTGGCTTTGTGAACTTCAGTGGAAATGGTTTGAAGACCAGATTCCACTACTTCAATTCTTGCTTCTAATGTGGGTAACACCACATCCTCAGAGCCTGTCAGCCTCATTTCCACAGATGCCAAGGTTCTTCCATGCTCATCTAATGCTCCAGAGGTTTCTGCATGAGCTGATTGAACTTGTTGAGCCAAGGAATCCAACTTTGTTGATTGCAAGCCAAGTAGGGCTTGTGCTGATCCAGAATCAACATGGATGGGAGCATCTGTCAAGAAGTCATCTGCAAAGATTTGATCAAGACTTATACATGCAATGTTAGACAAATCAAACAAGTTAGGGAATAAGCACTCATCACCCTCAATTTCTTTTGCATAAGACTCTGATACATCAGCAGCCTTCTTCTCATTTTCAACTTGTTCTTTTCTTCCTTCATTTAAAATGTTCTCACCCAAGGAATCAGGCCTCCTTTCATTAAGGGATTCTTGAAGTTCAGATTTGACTTCAAGAATAACCTGTCCTTCCTCACTTATACCACCCTCTATTTGTGGTACACTCACTATCTTAGTGATTACTACCTCTCTATCATCCACTACTCCCTCTGATTTTTTGACTAAGCTCTCCTTTTCAACACCTTCACCTAGACCTGCAACATCTTCACCTTCAAATAGGTTCAAAGATGGCAGTTGTGGGGAGATCACAGTGCTTATTTCAGTAGCCACTGAGTCATCCTGAATGATTAAGGGCTGATCAGTGTCCAACTCTCCTGACACTAAATAGGCCTTAACCAAACCAGCTTCTAGTATAGGAACCTCAACATCTTTAGGCTGTGCCTTGGGTTCAGAAGAACCTTCATTGGCAGATGTTTCTTTGGTTGTGTTACCACCCTTGCTCAACACCTCTGATGATACAGAGCCTTTCCTATGATAGGTTCTAGGAGGGTTTAAAAGTCTGCCTGATACAGAAGATTTGGGTTGAGTAGATTCAGGGAGGTTGGCTTGAGGGGTTTCAGGAGGGTTGGGGTTTGAAGGGTTTGAGGGATCATCAGGGGAATCATCATCATTTGAGCTGCTATCAGGGTGTTTGATGCCCTTAGCTTTTCTCTCTTTCTCCTCAATGATCTTATCATCTACCAACTTTGTAAAAACTTCCTCATCAGTGAGGAATCTTGTTTTCATCACACCAGCAAAGTGTAGCAGTCTAGTTTCTTCCACTTGCCACCAGTTTGCACCCTTATCCTGGATGACTTGAGAGATTTCCATGATTGTTTTGTCTTTAATATCCACCAGCATCCTTAAATCATGGAATGTCTTCTGAATTCTTGGAAATTCAGCAAGCTGTGGGTACAAACTATCCACAGTGGCCTTGGCTCCACCTCTGAGCATACTTTCATAAGTATACTCCTCCTCATTCTCATTAGATGGAGAACTTTAGGCTATAGGGGAGTTGGCTGTGGTTTCATTAATTGCAGCTTCAGGCAAGTTGAGTTCAGGAGGGTTAGCTTCAAAAGGGTTAGGTTCAATTGAAGGTTCCTCAGTTGCTTTTAAGAGCAATGATTCTGAGGGGACTTTGCTCAGGGGAGTTGGCTCATTAAGTGCATGTTCTAAGAGTTTTGAGTAATTTAGCATAGATGAATCAAGAGGGGACAGTAGCCTTGTCTCATCCACTGCTAAGTCTGCTAGCACATCAATGCCACTTCTCTGCACACTCCCTTCTGGAGAGTACCTCTTAGTAAGATTGACAGGGGTGATAGGCTGGTTGGGAGGGGTAACATGAGTTTCAGGGGAGTTGGGTTCAATATTCTGGGTTTCAGGGATGTTGGCCTCTATTGGTTGACCTTCAGGGACCTTGGATTCTGGAGTTCCAGAACCAGATGAGTTGGTCCTTGACTTGGATTTGGTCCTGCTTTCAGCTCTGCTCTCTCTTAGAGCAAGTTGGAGAGACCTTTCTTCCTGAAGTTCCAACACTTTATCAGTAGGCTTGGCCCTTCTCTTGCTGGCCCTACTGCTCCCACTTCCTTCACCATCCTTTTCAGGGACAACTTCCCTGATCCTCTTATCACCTCTAGACTTTTGCCTAGTCTCATTATACTTTTGTCTCAATTCTTCTGAATGATCAGAGGGCACACTTACTCCCTCTTCAGCAACTTCTTCAATCTCAGTTGAAGCTCCTGAATTCTCCTCTGAGGGGATTTGAGACATTTTCCTTGTCTTCACCACTCTGGCCTTTGTCCTCTTTTTCAATTTTGGCTTTTCCTCCACCTTCTCTTCAGCAGGTTTGGCCATAAGCATCCTCCTTTGCTCAGTTTTCTTGCTGAGCTTTCTAAACAGAATCTTCTGGGCTGAGAGGGGCTTTGCAAAGGTTTGCATTTGAGAATAATGGGAAAATCGTTCAATCAACAAGCTTGCCCTAGTGCAATACTTGAGTTTCCCTTCTAGCACAACCTTGTTGTGAGCTTTCACCTTAAACTTGGCCTTTTCCTTCATCATCTCAGACATGATGAAGGTCCTCCAATCAAATTTGATGCCTTTGTCACTAGCATCAATAACTGCAGCCATAATTCTGATTCTTGGATGGCTGACTTGCTCCAAGCTTCTAGTATTGCTCATAAGACTCTTAGTGATTACCTCAAATAGATTGAAATTTTTTGGCTTGAGAGTCTTCTTGTTTTGTGTTGAAGAGATGGGACCTGGAACCAAAATCCATTCTTGTGCTATCTCCTCTTCATGATCAGCACCATAAAGTTCTGGATTCCTTCCCTCAGAAGGCAATCCAAAGGCTCCTTCAAGATTTTCTGAAGAGAATTTCACTCTATGAAATCTCTCTTCCTCCTCTCCCTCTGCCACATATGAAAGCTTTGTAGAGACTTCACCATCTTCAGGCTTACCTCTCCACTTGAGGAAAGCAAAGAACTCAGCCATGTAGCTTTCTAAGCAAGAGCTTGGTCTACCCTTCATAAACTTCTGCAATCTAGCTCTCCTCAACCATCTCAGGGTTGGTGTAATCTACGGATCCTCACTTTCAAATGATACTATGGGCTCAAAGTGAAGACTGTTTTTGTTGCTTAAGTATCCAAAATCAAGGTCTAGAGCCTTGTTGGAGAAATCAATGATCATTTCTGGTCTAACTTTGGGAGCCATTGAAGGTTTACATAAATGAGATTGAGAGAGTTTTGAGAGAAAGTTTGAGAGAGTATGAAAAAAAAAACTAGGGTTTCAAGGAGTTTGAATGCGTGGGGGAGAAGTGATGTGAATATGGCTTCTTAAGACTTGTGAATATTCCAAAAGGAATGTATGTCAATGAGTAGGTGGGTCTTAAGCCTTATTCAACTGTTTACAAAAGTGGAAATCCAAAATGGACGGCCAAGATTGATTTCAGGGGAGTTGGCCAGTTTTGATCCAATGGTCAAAAACCAATGTAACAGTGAAAAACTGGGGGGGTTTTCAAGATAGATCATGTCCCAAAGGGTTTAATGCAAACAAGAGTTAAATCTTGGCATTTAATGCATGGAAAGTGACCTTTTGGGTGGGAGACAAATTAAATCCCAAAAAGGTGAAATCTGTATATGGAATGGGACAGATTTCGAAATAGACAATGATTACCCAAAATAGGTGCTTATCAGACCAAGATTTGGTTTGATAGCTAGGACAACTTATCTGACCCCACTAGGACAAGTGTCCTGAAAAGATGTGGACAATTGTCCTGAAATTCAATGGACAAGTGTCCTGATAAATGAGGGTCATCTCTTCTGAGTTTCAGTAGACTTGACCAAGTCTGCTGAAGTTTGAAATTTGTTTCCCCTTAATGGATAAACTCCTTTGGACTCATTTGTCCAACTTCACTGGATCAAGTAGACCCAACTCTGTTGATAATTCCAGAAATCTTGCCTCTGCAAGTGGCTTTGTCAATATATCAGCTTTTTTATGATCTGTGTGGATCTTTACCAACTTGATATCCTTCTTCTCCACATGATCTCTAATGAAGTGATGCTTGATGTCCACATGCTTGCATCTAGTGTGCAATACAGGATTCTGTGATATGGCAATAGCACTTTATTGTCACAGAAGATAGGCACTTCAGTAGAGTTGACATTGTAGTCTCTTAGTTGTTGTCTCAACCACAGAATTTGAGCACAACAACTTCCAGCAGCAACATATTCAGCTTCAGTGGTGGAAGTAGCCACTATATTTTGCTTCTTGGAGAACCAAGATATGAGTTTGTTGCCTAAGAATTGATAAGTTCCTGAAGTGGACTTTCTGTCAATTCTGCATCCTCCATAATCAGCATCTGAGTAGCCAGTTAACTCAATGTTGTCATCAGCAGGGTACCAGAGGCCTAGATTTTCAGTGCCTTTGAGATACCTCAAAATCCTTTTTCCAACCTCAAGATGGCTTTTCTTAGGATTTTCTTGAAACCTTGCACAAACACCTACTACAAAGGTGATGTCAGGTCTGTTGGCAGTGAGATAGAGGAGTGAGCCAATGATTCCTCTATACTCAGTAGAGTTGGTTGAGATACCACTCTCATCAGGATCCATCTTCCAATTAGTGTAAATTGGGATCCTTACTGGCTTGCTTGTTGTACACCCAAACTTTTTGATCATTTCTCTGGTGTACTTAGCTTGGTTGATGAAGATTCCTTCTTTTGATTGCTTGACTTGTAGACCCAAAATGAAGTTCATCAAACCCATCATGGACATCTCAAACTTGGTTTGCATAAGCTTGGAGAACTTCTCACACAGCTTCTCATTGGGGGATCCAAATATGATGTCATCCACATATATTTGGACAAGCAAGATGTCCTCTCCTTCAGTGATTCTGAAGAGAGTTTTGTCCACAGTTCCTTTGGTGAATCCATGATCCAAGAGGAATTGTGACAGTGTGTCATACCAAGCCCTAGGGGCTTGCTTGAGTCCATATAGAGCCTTTTTCAGTCTGTATACTTGGTTTCCAACCTCAAAACCTGGTGGTTGCTCCACATAGACTTCTTCTTTCAAGACTCCATTCAGAAAGGCACTCTTGACATCCATCTGGTACACTTTGAACCTCTTGTGGGCTGCATAGGCTAGAAAGAGCCTTATTGCTTCTATCCTTGCCACTGGTGCAAAGGTCTCATCATAGTCAATGCCTTCATGCTGGCAATAACCTTTTGCCACTAGTCTTGCTTTGTTTCTGACAATCACATCATTCTCATTCTTTTTGTTCTTGAACACCCACTTGGTTCCAATAACATCTTGATGTGAAGGTCTATCCACCAGCTCCCATACTTCATTTCTGGTGAATTGATTCAGTTCTTCCTGCATGGTTGTGATCCAATTGGCATCTTGAAGTGCTTCTTCAATATCACTTGGTTCTTGTTCTGACAAGAAACAACAGAAAAGAGCACTTTCACCATGAAATCTCCTTGTTTTGACTCCAATACTTGGGTCACCAAGTATTAGATCAGTAGGATGGTTAGACAACCAAGTCCTTCTTTTTCTGATCTCTTCAGTAGAGTTGTCCTCTACTGAAGTTGAGTCATTTTGATCATAAAATTCAGGATAATTGAATGCAGGATCTAATTCAGGATCATAATCAGGGGTGTTGTCCTCAATGTCAGGGACATTGGTATTTTCAACATTTTGAGTTCCCCCTTGATAATTTGACCCATTAACTACCTCAGCAGGAACTGCTTCTTCATTGGTAGTTGTTACCTGGATGTGAACTGGGATTGGATCATTCAGTTCACCATTTCCATCAGTGGGATTTGCCTCAGGAAGGTTGCCTTCAGGATTGTTGTCCAATGTGAGTTTTTCAGGCAGGTTGGCTTGGACAACTTCTATGAATTCAGTGTCTTTGTCTTTTAGGCTCAGTTTGGTTGTCCTCTGTGTGATTTCTTCAGATTCCAGGTTTTCATTCCTGAACTCATGAATAGATTCATCAAACACAACATGAGGTGTTTCTTCCACAATAAGGGTTTTCTTGTTGTAGACTCTGAAAGCTCTACTGATTTGACAATATCCAAGGAATACTCCCTCATCAGCTTTGCTATCAAAGGCTTTCAACTGTTCTTTCTCATTATTGTGTATGAAACACTTACAACCAAAGATGTGAAAGTATGACACTTTAGGCATTCTTCCTTTCTAGAGTTCATAGGGGGTTTTGCCTTGCCCCTTAGTAATCAACATCTATTTTGAGTATGGCATGCAGTGTTTATAGCTTCAGCCCAAAACCTCTTAGGTAAATTTGAATCAGCAATTAAGGTTCTAGCAGCTTCTTTTAAGGTTCTATTTCTCCTTTCTGCAACTCCATTTTGTTGGGGAGTTCTAGCTGCTGAGGTTTCATGAGCTATTCCATTAGATGTGCAATACTCATTGATGTATGAATTTATGAACTCAGTGCCTTTATCAGATCTTATCTTGATAATGCTAAA
The DNA here is from genome assembly GCA_963675135.1 of Galeopsis tetrahit. NCBI lineage: Eukaryota > Viridiplantae > Streptophyta > Magnoliopsida > Lamiales > Lamiaceae > Galeopsis > Galeopsis tetrahit. The sequence continues at coordinate 62,958,201 of OY776120.1, read as the reverse complement.
GCTTTTCTCATTTGACAGTCTCTTAAGAAGTTCAGGTAGTTTGACTTGTGTTTCCTTCTTATTAAGGAGAAATACTACCCATGTGAACCTAGAGAAGTCATCTACTACAACCAATGTGTATTTTCTACCATTTATGCTTGCAGGGGTAATTGGTCCAAATAAGTCCATATGTAGTAGTTCAAGTACCCTTTCAGTAGAGATGACTGGTTTTCCTTTGAATGAGGCTTTAATCTGTTTTCCTTCTTGACATGGTTTACACACATGTTCTTTAATGAAAACCTCATTAGGTAGTCCTTTAACTAATGCATTTCTAGCAAGTTTGTTCATTGATTTGAAGTTCAGATGGTTTAGCCTCTTATGCCATAACCAGCTTTGTTCACTAGTGCTCTTAGCAATGAAACATGCAGCATCAGTAGACTTGTCCCAGTCTGCAAAATACATATTTCCTTTCCTAGTTCCAGTCAATAGAGTTTGTTGAGTTTTATATTTAATTAAGCATTTTCCACTTGAGAACTCAACATTGAAATCTTTATCACAGAATTGACTGATACTTAGGAGATTATATTTGAGACCAGCTACATAAGACACATTGGATACTTTGATGTTACCAATCATCAAAGTACCATAACCTTTTGTTGTTGCTTGTGAGCTGTCTCCAAAGGTGACATTTGGGCCTTCTTTTTCAATAAAATTAGTGAGGAGTTCCTTGTTTCCAGTCATGTGCCTTGAGCATCCACTGTCAAGGTACCATGCTATCTTTTTGCTCATACTCCTCTTCTTGTGGGCCATTGGTACCTGCAATTAGATAGGTTTAGGTACCCTTTGAGTTTTGGGTCCTGAGAGGTTAGTTGAACCTTTAGGAACCCAAACTTACCTAATCACCCTGATTGATTCAAGGTGGCTAAGTTGTTTTCCTTGTGCATCAACATACACTGTCTTTCCCTTAAATGCCTTTGGGAAAGTGTGTGTGAAGGTATTAACTCTGTAAGTTTCAGGGGAGTTGTCAACTCTCCTGAACTTATGAGTTCCTTGTGCTACTTGAGGAAATCTTTGAGGAAAGGCTTTCTTATGACCATTACCCTTTGACATGAAGGGTTTTGGTTGTCTCATTTTATTTTGCCGTTGGGGATAGTTGTCCTTAGGTCTAGTCAGCTGAGGCTTTCTCAGTAGAGTTGGCCTAGGCTGATTATAACTTGGATAACTCTTCTGAACATTGTTCAGGAGAGTTGCCCTTCCATTAGGTCTACTCTGCTGACCAACATTCCCCTTGTGATCAGGAGTTTTGGCCATTTCCTTAGGTTTTGGCCTAGTCTCCTGAGGCACTTGAGTAGGCAAATCATCCATTTTGCCCTTTCCTTTGTTCAGTGGCTGTTTGTTTTCATTTTCAGTTGGTGCCACTGACTTAACAAAGATTCTCTTAGTGTTACTTGTAGAAGCAACACTAAGACAAGGTGAAGATTCAAATGGATCAAAGCCTAATCCACTTCTGTGAGCCATAGGTCTTTGATAACTCTGAATTTCCTCTATTGCTCTAGAGGATTTCTTCAGAGCAGACATCTTTAATTTCAGGCTCTCTTCACTTGATTTAAGAATATCATATTCATGTGAGAGGTTCTCAAACTTGGCATTTAGAATTTTCAGTTCAAAATCTTTTCTCTTCTGAGAGAGTAGTTGATCATCAATCTCCTTTTGTTGGTCAACTATCCTGAGGTTTGCTTTCTCGAGCTCTCTCAAGACTTGTTGATACAACTCAGTGGATTTGACATCAACAGCTACCTCAGAGTTTTTGGCAAGTTCAATAGCCAATCTTTCATTTTCTCTCACACAGTTATCATGAAATTCTTGTAACATAGTGAAATCTTCCATCAACTTTCCAAGGGAAAGTTTCAAGTTGACCTCACTATTGTTTTGTGAGATGAATGATGGTGAACTAGAAGTAGAGGATACCTCATCATCCTCAAGAGCCATGTTGCAAACATCATCATCATCATCACTGTTGGAGAACAGTCCATCTGAAGAGTTGAAGCTTTCAGCACTTTCAAATTCTTCACCAGCCATCATGGCCTTTCTATTGGTGAACTTTATGTCTCTTTTAGCTTGTCTTTCTCTTCTTTCTTTAGAGCTCAATTCAGGGCAGTCATACTGAAAGTGCCCTTTCTTTTTGCAATTGTAGCAGAAGTCTTCATCATCATCCTTCTTGGATTCATCTCTTCTTTTGGATGATGAAGGGTCAGCTCTACTGGACCTTCTCCTATCAGAGGACTTGTCCTCTGATCTTTTCTCTTCAGACTTTTTGTCCTCAGCCTGAGCTTCAGGGGAGTTGTACCTTCTCCTGAATTTGTTGTCTTGGTAGAATTTCTTGTATCTACCAAATCTTGAGTTGAGCTTGTCAAACCTTCTAGCCATCAAGGCTAGTTCTTCCTTCATTTCAGTCTTTGAGACTGACTTTGATGATCTGGGAGTGGGTTGCATTTCAGGTTCAGCAACTTTGGCTTTGAATGCCACTCTCTTAGTAGGATTTGAAGGTTCCTCAACAGGCTTTCTTCTGTTGAGATCGAACTCATAGGCTTTGAGTTCAGAGAAGATTTGTTGCATGGGCATGGTGGAGAGATCCTTGGTGTTTTGCATCATCACAGCATAGACATCCCACTTTTGAGTGAGACTTCTCAAGATCTTCAGTCCAACTTCTCTCTTGGTGTAGACCTTGCCCAAAGAGTTGATTTCATTCATCACATCAGTGAATCTACTAGCAAACTTGTCAGTGGACTCATCAGACTCCATTGAGAATTGTTCAAACTTCTGCACAGCAACTTGGAGCTTATTCTCCTTGATCTTTTCTGTACCCTCACACATTTCAGCAAGGGTATCCCAAATTTCTTTGGCTGTGGTGCAGTGGTAGACTCTACCCATAATTGCATCTGGAATTGTTTTGTAGAGGGTGTTCATTGCAAGATAATTCAAGTTATCTTTCCTCTTTTCATCAACAGTGAAGTCATCTTCATCCTTGGGAATCAGTTCCCTGACATCAGCTCTTTGTTCATCTGTTAATCTGGGATTAACTTGAGTAAACACAAAAGGTCCTCTTGTGATTACTCTCAACATGTCAGTTTGAAGGGATGCAAGATGAGCTCTCATTCTGATCTTCCAGAAGTCATAATTGTCAATTGAGAACATGGGCAATTTGTGATGTGATATGTGATTGACTGGATTGGTGGCCATGTTGTTGATTCCTTGAACAACATCATGAGGAACAGCATTGTTGTTGGCCATATCTCAAGAACAAACAGTTAGTCAACAAATAATAGATTTCAGATAGAGATCAGTTCAGTGACCACACAAATATGTGATTTTTGAAAATCAAGATGGATTTTCAGAAGCAGTGGTCTTTGAACCCCTGCTCTGATACCACTTGTTGGTCCAGAAAGGAGTATATAACAAGTGTATGGGGGGGGGGGGGAATACACTTGTATGCAATTCTTTTCAACTTTTGATCAAACCAGAGCTCAGCAAGGTTGTCTTGGACAACTCTGCTGAAGATGATTAACTCTTCTAAGATAATCAAACTACTAAGTACTATTGATTACTTAGTTGAATAACTATCTAGACGAGTTATGTGTGCGGAATAATGGTTGGCCCTTTTAGTTTAGACTCCTTTAGTTCTGAAATCACTTAAACAATATAATCCAGTTTTTCAGGGAACTTGTCCAATACAGTTTTTGCACAGTCTTTGAATATATGTTCTTTGAAAGATCAGTTTTGTGTGCAGTGTTGAATGTATGAAAGTACTTTGAAGATAAATCAACACAAGAGTGTATAGTGGTTCAGAGACTCAAGCTCCTACATCCACTTTCCCTGATTTAACAGGATAATTCCTTCACTCTTGGAATTAACTTGTTTTATAGTGCCAAGGTGCACTTGATCAATAACACCTCTCCTTGGTGAATTGATCCCTAGGATGTCTAGAGTCCTAGTACCCTCTTCTCAACTCAGAACTGAACTGTTCTTCTCTCAACAGTCAGCTCCTACCACTTCTGCTACTACAACAACCTTCTCACTTTCTCACTTGAAAGGGGTAAGGGTTGAAGTAAGGTTCCAACTAATGAGATATCCTTTACAATGAAGATCAGTGTATAAGGATAGGATATCTCTCTAAGCTTGTGTATGAATATACAATTGGGTTCAGCTTAGAAGAAGTGTATGAAGACTAAGATAGTCTTTTTGAAAGCTTGAATGTTCTATGAACTTCAGAATACTTGAGTAGTTGGATTCTATTGAGGTTCTTTCAAATGGTCTTCACACTTCTGTATTTATAGACAAATTTGAGGATTTGCCCGTTGGAGAGGCAGCCCTAAATTGCTATAAATGTATTCCTTGAGATCTTCAAACTGGAAGACATAATCTTGATAGTGACATGCCCGTTGGCTTGCTCTCTTCAGATGACTTGGCTCTTCCCTTTACTTCATTTTGATGTGGTCTTAGAATGATTCATTGAAGTCTTCTAGGGTGTAGTTGTCTTCAGCATAGTTGACTTTCAAGCTTCATAACATTTGTTCTGGTTTAATTGTGCTGAGATAACTCTTCTGGACAACTCTCCTGATCAGCATATTTGGCCTTTGAGCTTCAGAACCTTTGTTCTTACACAGAGACAATCTCTCTGGACAACTCTCCTGATCAGAGTATTTGAATATACTTGGCCTTTTGAGCTTTAGAACCTTTGTTCTTGCTTTAATTGTACAGAGACAACTTCTCTTGACAACTCTCCTGATCAGAGTATTTGGTTTTTCATAGACTTAGTGATTGTTCCAGAATTTGAGCCTTGAGGGGACTTGTTCTTGATAAACTTCTAAGCATAGGTTCCCCCTCACATTGTGCATCTATACAACTAAGAGCTGCCTAACATATCAGCTTCTCATCTAGCCTTTATTCTATATGTTCTATCATCTCTAGAACATACTCAACTTGACTTAGGCATGTCTCAGGGGGTTTTGGTATTTAATCAAAACATATCTCATTTTATTCCCAACAAGGGATTTTTGTGTTATTTTTTTGGCATTAATATATTTAAACACATCTTTTTGACATTTTTCCTTTCATGAACACATGTATCATGTATGTATCTAATGTCACAAAGAAGTATACTGGAGACTGTTGAAAATATTTTTTGAATTATTCGAAGTTCTGTCTGGTTACGTTACTAAGGAGAAGAACGAAATCATGATTTCAAAGATTGTTAATGATGCAACGCTCATGCAGGTTGGAGTACAAAATCAACTGACAAATATGAAAAATAAAACTTCTGATCTGATTCAAGTTGATATACTGAAACACCAGGTTTGTCCTATTTGTATTGCATCCTGAACTTTTTTTAGTCAGATATATATGGTTATTGACCTATATGTTTTACTTAGAATACTCTCTAAAAAATTAAGAAAAAAGAATACTCTCTAAAAAAATAATTAGAATTTAGTTTATTCATTAAACAACCCGAAAAGCTAATATGAATATTATGGAAGAACCTTGGTACAAGCATAACATTTCAATAATTGTTGATACTGTGCCCCGAGTTTTATTCCTTATGTAGAAATGAAAATGAGAAAAATCTATATGCAATTCATCACATTTCAGATATATCTATGAGAGATGTTTGTAAGAAGAAGATTACTCAATAAATTTTCATGTCCTTAACAGAATATAATTGAGAATGGAGAATGTAGGATATTTACCAATACTGGACATAAATCTACATAGAACTTTTAAGATTTTATGATTCCAATAGATTTGAAAGTTTTTTCATATTTTTCTTAAAGGAATGGAAATTGTAACATTTGAAAGGTTGCGGATTTTTTTAAAACTAATTGAAAAGAAAGGGAGTTGGGGCTGGGAGAAATGGGTAGAGAATAAAAAAGAAAAGAAGAAAAAGAATTAATGTTGAATCTCTCATTAGTAACAAATTTCTATACTGCATCCGGTAGATGTTATTTAATTTCATGTTTTAGAAATCTCAATTTCATACATTTTATGCTATTTATTTTGATTGTCTTTTGCAATACATGATTTGTATAAGTTGTTTATACGTATGGATCGGTGATTGGCAGAATGCTACCCCATGATCATGAATTTAATTTATATAGTGTAAGTTATAATATAACCTGGTGTTTATGATTATGTATTCAATTTCCTTTTTCAGTGTCGATTTATAACTAATAATCTTATTTTTTGTTCTTGTTTCAACATTTGAACAAAAATATAGGGAAATCTATATATATATATATTTGCAAACCTCTAAAGTGACACATGTCACAACCACACCCTTCTATCTCAACCTCTTTCTTCTCGAAATCTCTCCATTTCAAAATTCCTCAATTCTTATTCATTTTAACTTTCATCTTTTCATCTCAACCCTCCATTTTAAGTTTTAATCTCAACCCTACATTCTTATTTCTAGATCTATAAATATGTAATTTCTATTAGTCACAAATTCATTCTCAATGTTTGTGTGCATCTCTTTCTTTCATTCTTCTCGAGTATCAATATGTTTCTTCCTTTCATTCTTAATATTGTTATGGCTTGAAATTTTCACTATGTGTTTAGTACTTTTTTATGGATATTTGAAGTGTGTTCTATCTACTTTTTTTATGCGAGTCCACTTTTGTTTTTTGATACATCTAATTTTTTTTTTTCGTGTTTTAATTTGCAGGTTCTTAATATTTAAAGGCTTGGTCTGCAATTTGGCATGGAACTGTGTGGATTGTTTGGAGAAGCAGGAATGAAATTGCGTTTAGAGGTGCACAATTTAACGAAGATATAACGCTCCAAAGAATCAAAATAGAGACGTTCAGATGGCTTAAGGCTAAGTCTATGATTCACCATTGGAATAGTTTTGAGGATTGGGATCGTGAACCGATACTTTGTTTTAGTTAGACCCTTTCCTTTTGCTCATTTTATTGTATGTTGTAACTGTTTAGGACATTTCTGATGTTTACAATTATTTACGTTAGTTAAATTATTCTTATCTTTAATGTACAAAGATGATTCATATTTGATGTGCATTTTTAGTTTTAATTACATATATATATTTGAAGTACATTTATTTTTTTTATGAGATTTTTCTTTTGATTCATATATTAATTCACCTTAATATTTTCATTATATGGAATCACCTTAATATATTCGTTAATTTCTTTTACCTTCGTATATTCATTAAGATACATTTTTTTCTTCAATTAAATATCTTCATTATATGGAATCACCTTAATTTCATTCTTTTGTTATTAACACTACAAGAAAAAAGACTTATAGTCACACATCTTTTGTCACACTATAAAATAAATATGGTAAAATGTATTATGTAGTCACATTAAGTTTTTTAGTGTGTTAATATGTATATTATAAATACACTAAATATTAAGTGTGTGGATATATACTCAATTATCACACCTAATAATACCAATTGTCTATCGTCACACCCCTTTTAACACACTAAAAATAGATGTGTTTATAAGTACATTTTAAATACATTATATTTTAAGTGTGTTAATAAGTATATAATTTACCACACTAAAATAATAAGGTGTGTTAATATTAACTCTAATACCACACTATTGTATTAAGAATTATAAAACTCAAATTATATTAATTTTTTATTTTCATTTTATATGGCTGATAAGATTTTAAAAAATATAAGAACGTATTTTATTAATGAAATTTATTTTTTATTTAGACAAAAAATTTCTTCATAAATTAATTTTTTTTATAGAATAAATAATTTAATTGTTACTATTTTTTTCATGATTTTCACAATTTTTTTTTACTTACGTTAATAAATTCCAATCAGCCATTTTCAATCTAAAATTTTATTTTTCAACTAAATAAGATTTAAAATAGTATATATATATTCTCGTGCTTTTTTTCATATTAAATTAGTTGTGGTAGAATGGTTAAGATGTTAACATGCATATGAGAGGTGCAGAGGTCGAGTCTTGATTAGGAGATTTTATTTTTAACATTTTTTTGTAGTATATAAATGTATTTTAGAGTGTGATAACATCTAATTTATCTTCACATTTTAAAATGTGATGATATCTCACTAGTCTATCCTCAAACGACTTTAGACCACATATAAAATTAATGTGGTAATTGATCAAATGTGGTAATAAATATTTTATTATAAAATTGATCAAATGTGGTAATAAATATTTTATTATAACATTTTTGCATGTGTTTAAAAGTGATTTTTTTTGTAGTGTAATATCCTATTAATTATGATTTAATCTAACATATTATATGGAATCACCTTAATTTCATTCTTTTGTTATTAATATCCTATTAATTATGATTTAATCTAACATACTAATTACTATCATATGAAAATAAATATTGCATTAAAAATGTGCTTACTTTAATTCTTTTGTTATATTAATTGTGGTCAAATATATTAATATTGATATGCATGTAATAAATATGTATATACAAAAATATTATTTTTATTAATAACAACATTCCATTATAATGGTTGCTAATTAATTTTAATATATTTTTTTGATAAAAACAATTATTTTAAATGTGATTTTAAATGTGATTATAAGTATTATTTAATTAAGTCCTAAAATTATTCAATTCGTTTTTGAATTTTCAGTTTTTTTTAAAAAAATTTAATTATGATTCAATTATGTGTTATTTTATATATCTAATATTTATAATTTTATTTAGTATTTAGAATGTAAAGTTTAAAGTCAGTAATTGTTAAAAGTCATTATTATATTGCATAATTTATTCAATTAGGAAATTTATTTCTTAAAAAAAGCATGTAATACGAAAATATCAGTATAAATCATTTAAACACGTGACAAAATTTAATCTTTAACAATTAAAAAGTAACAGTAACAGTTAAAGTGGCCGCTAACGAAAGGGCATAATTTAGTCAATTAAATATCCATAATTGTAGACTATAAAATAATGACTTTAATCCATGTCTTCTCACTGTATATAGGATACTATGTAAATCATTCGAGAAAGAAAAATCTTAAACTCAAATCAATTTATGTGTGAATCAACTTTTAAAAATAAAAATTATTTAAAAAATGGGTGAACCACCATTGACTTTTAGACGCAATACTTATTTAAATTATTATTCAAATTAAATTTATATGGTTTATCTTATTATATACTCCGTATATTTGTAATTTTTATTTTATTCTAGCTTTCAATTATGAAAAATTGGAACTCACGTTGAAGTAATACCTCTTGCCAACATTTATGATGTTACATGAATATTTATATTTTTCTTATTAATTATCTTTATATTAAATTTAAAATTATAATCTTATCCTTATCAACTTAATTAAGTAATAAAAATGTGCTTAATTTTATTAATTAGTTATTAGTATCATATTAAATGTGATTTAATATAGCATACTAACCATCATATATATTAAAATAAATATTGCATTAAAAGTGTGCTTAATTTCATTCTTTTGTTATTAGTTTTTTTTTTTTCGAACCAAACTTTTGTTATTAGTTAATATCATATTAAATGTGATTTAATCTAACATACTAACTATCGTATGAAAATAAATATTGCATTAAAAGTGTGCTTACTTTCATTCTTTAATTTGTTATTAATACCATTTTAATTGTGATTTAGTCATATATATATATATATATATATATAGTATATATTAATATTGATATAAAAAAATATATTTGTTCATTAATACACTAATTAATTAGTTGTTGCTATTTAATTTTTAACATGATTTGTATGAAAATCAAATAAGGTATGTTAATCACTTAATTTTACATTTTAATGTTTATATCTTATTAATTATATATATATTATTAAAATATATTGATACATTTTAAATATCTATTCAATATAATATTTTTTTATACATTCGAATTATATAATTTACTTACCATTATAAATAAATATATATACTATGGAGTATAATTTAATACATAAAATTAATTCAATTTCAATAATATAATTTAGGTATAGTATATATATATATATATATATATATATATATATATATATATATATATATATATATATATATATATCAAAGGTTATAGCATTTTAAAGGGGATCGATAACATTATCTATGCTAATAGAATATTAATAGAATTTCTAAAATTCTGAAAATTTAATTTTAAAATAATCTTAAATGATTTGAAAATAAATGTTGATCAGCTCTATATAATATATATTAAATATTAGCAATATGTTATTAAAATTATGACATTTTTATAAATTATGTGTATAGTTTATATATAGACAATAATATGTGTAAATTTCATAATTATTTTTAATATTTGACTAATAATTAAGAGTATTTCCAATTTTGAATTATATAACAACTAATTAATTAGTGTATTAAATAATAAATATACTAAGATATAAAATTAATTTAATTTGGATACTGTATTATAAGAATATTATATATATATATTAGTAAAATGGAATAGTATATATAAAATTGACGCATTATCTTCTTAAACAATAAACTATTGAATACATTTAAAAAGTTATAAATGGAAGAGCATATATAAAATTATAATTCAATTTAAATAATACGGAGTAGTATAATTTATCTTTATTTTATTAATTTTAGTTTTAGGGTGTTTGATTTTGATCATTTTTTTGTTCAATTTAAGTCATTCGGAATATCAAACATTATAGTTTTAGGGTGTTTGATTTTGGTCTCTTTTAGATTGTTTTATTAAGTTTTTTAAAATTATTTTTCCATTTTGGTCCCGTTTAGTTTGACCCATTTTTTTTCAATTCTACACAATATAGTATACTCATTCTAAATAAAAAAAAAAAAACTAGAATTAGGAAATTTAAATAACTGAAATCAACATGAATTAAAAGCTATTAAAATTGGTTATGTAGGTTTGTAAATTATTGTACACATTTCTATTAAGTACGATTGGAAATTCAAATAACTGAAAGATCATATGTAACCATATATCTCATACAACAAGTTATCTTCAACCCTAAGTCCCTAACTGCCGAACATAGCTATGTTCTATAAGAAATACTTGAAGTTGTTCGTTTCAGTGATAATTGAATATTCTTTTTGTATAGTTACTGAAGTATTGATGAAACTTTCATATGGAGATCTCTTTCTGCAGTCGTTAGATCCCACATAAACAATGTTCTTAATGTTACATCGATTGATATGCCTTCTCTATTGTTTTCTGGAGGACGTAATGTACATTCTAGATGTTCTATCCCAATAAACATTTATGAATCATCCACGTGCAACATAATATCTGATACTCATTTGTCAAAACATATAATAAAGTCAAAGCTGATAATATGGATTAGACACTGATGATTAACATATTTTGTTTTGATGCACTTGATCGAAGCTTAAGATGTATAGTTAGAAGTTTTGATTGATTGATGTCTAATTTGCCTTTTGAAAGAAATACGGTAGTTCTAGGTGGAGACTTCAGACAAATTCATCCCGTCATTTCCAAATATTCTAGAGAACATATAATTCACCTCGCTATCATTTTTTCATATACGAAGAAACATTGCAAGGTATTAAGGCTGCCGAGGAACATGAAGTTGCAGACTGAAAATTCTAATGGTAATAATACATTTGATGAGGTAGTTGAATTCTCAAATTGAATTTTGAAAGTTGACGATGAAGATCTTGGAGATAGTGATGAGAGTTTTGCAGATATTGATATTTCGGGAGATAATTTTATTTTAGATGCACATGATCCTGTTGTTGCTATAGTTGACAACATTTACCCATCTATCTCTGATAATTTTGATATGTGTAAGTATTTTGAGGATAGATTTATACTTGCACACACACATAAAGAAGTTGAAAGTATTAACGAGATAGTGTTAGCGATGATACATGGTGATACAAGAGAATATTTGAGTTCAGACAGTGTTTGTCCATCAGAGTTTAGACGTGATGGTATGAGACATGTGTTTTCATATTGACTTTCTCAATTCTCTTAAGTGTTTTGGTCTACCAAACCATCAGTTGGTTTTCAAAATAGGTGTCCCTATAATGTTGTTTAGAAACATTAATCTGAAGTCCGATTTGTGTAATTGAACTGGACTAATTGTTACAAGACTTGGAAATCACATCATCGAAGGACAAATTAATTATGGAAGGAATATTTTTTGTCCCGAGAATGACATTAAGTGTTTCGGATGACACAACTTCCATAAATTTTGAAGGAGACAATTGATATTCTATTATCTTTTGCAATGACGATAAATAAAAATCAAGGCTAGACCATTTTCATGGTAGGTGTGTACCTTCCGAAACCTGTGTTCACATGACATAGTAACACAGACTTACAGCCTTTAGAGTCAAGAACAAGAGTGGATAGAAAATTATTTACCTAGATTCAAATGGAAAAATATGTAAACGTACAACATATGTTGTTTACAATAATTTTTTTCACAATTTGTAATTTCGTATTTCAATTTCTTTTATAAATAAATTAATAATTCTCTCTTTTTTTTTTTATATATATGATTTATATTGTTACAATATTTTTTTAATCTTTTTAATAGAAATAATGAATTTATAAAGATTATTTTTTAAAGATTTTTGTTTTTATTTGTTTTTTTAATTTAATAATTTTTTTCAGGTTGAAATGATTTTTCTTTTATTTAATTCTTCAAAATTTTAAATTCTGATGTTTTTAATTTAATTATTTTTAAATTTGATTTCATGTATTCAATATTTTTTATGATTTAATTTAGATTTAAATAATTTTTTAAATTTAATTTGTTTTCTTAATGTTTTAGATTTTTAAATATTGTTTTATTTAAATATTTTGTAATATTTATTTTATTTTCTAAAATATGTTTAAACTCTTATTTAAAAAAATGTATTATTGAATATTTTTTGTTAATTGATTTTTAAAATTTATATATTTTTGAAGATTTAGTTTATTTTTATAATGTTTTTTTTAATTTTTTTTTTTAGGGACAAAAGTTAAATAGGAAAGAATTTGGGTGTGTATTGTAATGAAAACTATTTTTAAATTTTAGTGTAGTGTTTTTGACATATAAGGTGTGTATAACATTTTATGGGGCGTGTTTTAAAAAATGACGATACAAAGTATGCTAATGGAATAATTGAGGCAATTTTTTAGGTATCAACTTATTTGAGAAATTTGTTTTCAATTCAACTCCTATCATCAAGTATGAGTTGTCTGGACGAGATTTTTTCAAATGTTGTGCTGGTAGAGTGTTCGTACCAGTGCTGGTGAAGTGTTATTTTTATATGGATATGAAGGTACGAGTAAGATCCAGTGCTGGTGGAGTGTTATTTTTATATGAATATGAAGGTACGAGTAAGACTTTCATATGGAGAACAATTTATACAATCATTAGATGTCACATCGACATAGTTCTTAATGTTGCATCGAAGTGGGGTATACCTTCTTTACTATTGCCTAGAGGACGTACTACACATTCGAGGTTTTTTATTTTTATAAATATCACTAAATCGTCCACTTGCAACATAATATATGATACTCATTTGTCAGAACTTATAATAAATTCAAAGTTGATAATATAGGACAGGGTTGATTAACATATTTTGTTTTGAGGCACTTGATTGATGCCTAAGAGACATAGTTAGAAATCTTGATGGGTCCATGTTTGATTTGCCTTTAAGAGGAAGGACAATCATTTTGGTGGAGATTTCAAACAAAATTTTCATGTTATGTCAAAGGGTTCTAGATAAGTTATAGTTCACTTTACCATTTATTCATCATATTTGTAAGAACATTTCAAGATACTCCGAATGATGAAGAACATTAGGCTATAAACTGAAAATTTTTATGGTAGCAACACTTCCGACAAGATAGTTGAATTTTAAAGTTGGATTTTAAAAATTGTGGATGGGGAACTTGAAGATAGTGATGAGATTTTCAAAATATAGATATTTGTGAAGACAATTTGATTTTAGACGTGTGTGATCCAATAGTTTCTATCGTTGACGATATTTATCCATTTGTCTTTGATAACTTTGATATAGATAAATATTTTGAAGATATATTGATACTTGCTCCAACACATAAAGAAGTTGGAAGTATTAATGAGACCGTGTTGACGATGATATCTGGAGATACAAGAGAATATTTGAGTTCATATAGTGTTTGTCAATCAGAGTATAGACTTGGTGGTATGGGATAATTGTATTCCTTTGATTTTATGAAGCTAGGTGTAATGGTATAGACTAGGTGTCATGGAGTTGATCGTTACGAGACTTGGAAACCACATTGAAAATACTTTCTGGATTGACTGTTGGTAGAAAAGTATATGTATCCATATAATTGACATTTAGTGTTTCAGATGACATAACTTTTGTAAAGTTTCAAACATGAATTTTTTTTATTATATTGTATTTAACAATGATGATAAGTAAAAATCAAAGTTAGTTCTTATCTACTGTAGGTGTGTACCTTCATAGACATGTGTTCACACACAAAAAAATGTATGTTGCAGTATTTAGAGTTAAGAGTCAGAGAAGATTGACAATTATTTGTCTCAATTTAAATGGAAAAACATGTAAACGTACAATAAATATTGTGTATAAGGAATGATTTTTTCAAAATATGTAATTTTGTATGTTGATTTCTTTTATTAATAAAATTATATATCTTTATTCTATTATTTTAAAAAATATATATATGATGTAATGTGTTTTGATATTTTTAAATAAAATAATAATTTATGAAATCCTTTTATAATTAAAAGATTAATTTTTTTAATTCAATGGTTATACTATATAACAAAAACATATTACTTACTTAAATATATGGATTAATTTTTTTATTTTTTATTTCAACTCCGCGTAAATACGCGGGTCTAACGCTAGTTATGGTATAAAGTTTGAAAGAAAGAAATTGCATCAAAATGATAAAACTTATATTGTAGGTCCCTAAGTTGAGTTAATATCGAGGGAAGCTAAAGAAAATGTCTAGAGGGGGGTGAATAGACTTTTCTAAAATCTTTTGATATATCAGAATTACAATGTGCGGAATACGAAATTAACAATGAGCCCAATTTAAAGATTATACTCAACTTAATTCGAGAACTCTGTTTTATGTACTCAACTAGTCTTGTTCAGTTATGTATGTTTAACAAGTAAACAATTAATCAATTCAAACAAACAAAACAGTAAAGTAAATCAAACACGAGATTTATAGTGGTTCGACAACTTGTCTACATCCACTCTCACAACTCCAGTCGTGAAATTCTTATTAACTCTTCCAATTGAGCAATATGTTCTTGTAACTTTAAGTCCCAAGAAATAAGACTTAGATCTTCTCGATTATATCTCCAGATATATCTTCGATCTTACTAGCTATTTTACAAGTAACTAGCAACTTGAAACAATAAACGAAAATAAAACTTCTCTTCGTTCAGTAGTAGCCTTCTGATCTTCACTTGTCTTGTGTAGCTTCACTTTCTGAACTTCAATCTCTGAGAGAAATTTCTTCACTTGAATCTTCAATAATGCTTGCAGTATCAATATTTCAGTAGTCTTTAACCAATGAATACCTTGGGGTATTTATAGACTTCCAATTCCAAGAACTTTCAGTTGTGTAACAACCTTTTCTTGAAAACTAACTTGTAACTTATTCTTTTTATCCTTTCACGCGTTTCTTCAGTTAATTAGTTATTCCTTAACTAATTCTTCAATCTTTATCTTCAACACGCTTTTGTAACTAATCTTCAACTTGACCTGTCTTGTTTAGTTACGCACCTGTCTTGTCTAGTAGTAGTAGACTGCGTCTTCTACTTACCTTGTGCAGTAGACTTCTTCAGATTACAACATAGAACTAATCTAGTCCTATCAACTAATCCTAACAAGACTATTACATTACATTAAGCTTTTATAACACAAGCTTAGTCAACTTATAAATCTATACAACAGATCTATCTATTACATAGAAATATCATGAGCTCTATACAACAATTAAATAGCTCAATAACAATCTTAACATATACAAGTAACACATATGAAGTACTTATACATCGTACTTGTCTTTTAAATATAAACAATACTTGTCTTTTAAAAACTAGTACTTGTCTAGAATTTCTACTGATCTGTACAAGACGACTTCAACTCAACTAGACTAGATCAGTCAATACTTAGAAAATATTCAAGTCTTCTTTTGGCTTATCAAAACTTTGTCTTTTATCTTTTATTCATCATTTAGGACTTGTTCTAGGATTCATATCCCAACAATTTCCCCCTTTTTGATGAAGCCAAAACTACTTGAATCTTTTCCACAACAATAGTAGACTAGTTAAGTAGTTACCTTGTCTTTTAACATCAAATAGTACTTATCTTTTCATTCATTCAGAAATAAGATCAGTAGATATTACAAATACTTACTCAAAATAAAACTAAGTAATCAGAGCAAAAAAACAAACAATTAATCTGATATACTACCTTATTTAAGAACTTGGAACACCAAAAGCATCTAGTAGCCTTTTGTGAATGATAGTCATGTGTTCTTCCGTTTCGATCTTCTCCTTCTCCAGTAGGTCTTCTTCAAACTTCTTAATATGATTGTGATCGATCCTTTTTCCAGAACCTAACATAGGAGTAATCCATTTAGGAAAGATAGGAACAAGAATATTAAAACTTACAGCAGTTGCAATCCTCATGATCAAGTTCCATAGATTCCTGTCTTGATTTTCCATGAACTTGTCAAAAATTGCGTATAACTCTTCTTTGCTCTCTGGATCTCCAAACTTGCGAATAATCCAGTGATCCAACTCCCAATTCAGTTTGACTTTGAACCATGCATCTTTATGTTCATCATCAATGAAATTATCAATGTATGCATCTTCAACTTGATCTGGATCAGTCTTCAACTTCAGCAAATTCTTGATATGCTTTCCCAGCAATTTCTTGTTAGCATAATGAATTTCTTCCAGCTTCTGCTTCTTATGAAGAGCTTCAACCTCTTCATCACCAATATCAGCTAAAATATCTCCTAGTTCTTCTTTCTTCTTTTCTAGAACAAGTTTCCTCTTGACTAGTCTAGTCTGAACTTCACCTTCAGGAGACGCAATGCTTTTTCCTTTTAGCAATCTTTTCTTTTTCTGTTCTTCAGCTTCATCAAGATCAGCTTTCTTGACCAGCCTTCCTCTCTTGGGATACCTTAACTCTTCTATCGCAGTCGCAGCAGCTTTAACTTTCGGTTCTGCACTTGACTTCTCTTCAACTCTACTTGTCTCTTCCCCCTTTTTGGCTTCATCACTTGCCTTAAGAGTGAATAGACTAGTGAATCGAGTCATTTCTTCTTTCAGTGCTTCCTTCATTGCTTCAGCCGCGAGCTCTATCTGCTTTTGTTGGGTCTGATCACGACTCATCTTGTCTAGTCGATCAGCAGTAGACTCCAACTTCTTCGAGTTAATAGCCAATTCATCCTTGAAATGAACAGCTGTCTGACGCAGTAGAGTGTTTTGTTTAGTCAGCTCAGTGAGAATAGCTTGAGAACGCACCAACTGATCTTGTGCTTCTCGTCTTTGTTCATCTGCTATCTCAATCTTCACTCTGTATAGTCTTTCCATCTTACTAGACTCTTCAGCTAAAGACCTAGCAAAATTAACAGACCTGTTCTCCAAGTAGTCAACTTGTCTTTTCAAGAAGTCTTCAATTTGCGTATACATTTCTTGTCGAAACGAAGAATCCATCTTATTCACTTCTCCAACTATCAATTCCCTGGAGCTGTCAACTAGGGACTGATTTTGTTCAACAAGAACTGTCTTCAACTTTGATTCTAAGAACACTTCAATAGACGACTTCACTACCTCCTTTAATTCTGTCTTCAACTCATCTATAAGTCCTTCTGGAAACATATGAGCAGTAGACTGAGTTTCAGTTAACTCATCTTCATTAAACAAGATGGCTTCAACAAACTCATCATCTTCTTCACCAAAATCAATTGAGTTGTTGTCTTCTTCTTCAACATATACAGCATCTTCCGCAGACGGATCAGTCGGAACAGCAACATCAACTAACTCAGCTGGCAACTTTTCTTCCACAAGGTCAGTTTGAATACCAACATCAAATATGTGTGAAGCAGGCAACACATCATCTGGTACATTCAGCATTCTCTTTACCAGAGCTGTAATAACATGAGGTGGGAGAAGTTCTGAATAATCTTGAACTCCACTATTCTCCCTTTGCTCCATCTCCCAATCCATAAAATTGGAAATACCTCCCATGCCTTGGATGACTTCAAACAGATCATCAGTAGAAGATTTTTTCAATGCAACCCAAGTGCATATTCGAATGAGTTTCTCATACTGTTCTGATGAGGTGTCTATCTCAATAGACGAGAGCCTCTTCTTCAGATTGTTACTAACTTTAGTACGAACCCTCTTCTCCCTTAAGCACATCGGATAATAAACAAGGGATTCAAATCTAACATCAGACTGGGTCTGAGCAGGTGGGGTCCCTGTCTCAGTTGTTGCAGTGGCAACTGGTATCTTGTCTGAAGTAGATGGGTTGAGGGGTTCAACATATTCTGTTGAGGTAATAGGAATTTGGGTGGTGGTTTCTTGGGGCTTTAATGTGGCTTGGTTTGGTTCGACAGTTGGAGAAGTATCAACTGTATCAAATATAGTAGTGTGTGGGGTTATGTTGGCTCGAAGTGGATGTACTGCCAACACTGATGAGGTTTTGGGTACAGGTTTAGCACGAGATCGGAGTGATCTGGCCTTGGTTTTAACAGGGAGAGAGAGAGGAATTGACAAAGCTCTAGAAGAAGTACCAACCTTTTCTTCAGTCAACTTGTCTGGTGAAGGACTCGACTCGACTCTCACCAGTCGATATACTTGCAATTCGTCCTGTTTCGTCTCAGGCTCCTTGTCTGAGTGAGTTTCTTCCGAATCTCCTTCAGCCTCAATCATAGCCTCCTCTTCCACATACTGAACTAGTCTTCTACTAGTACCAGCCTCAACGTTTTCAGAACCTTCACTGCCTGACCCGTCTTCTCCAGAACTAGACGAGGCAGCTTCAATCATGGCATCATCAGGATTGATTTGGACTTGTCTGGTGGCAGCCGATCTAGCAGCAGCTTGCTTTGCCAGGGCCTCCTTCTTTAAATAATGCTTTAGAGGATGGAATGGCTTGCCTTTACTCCAACTCGTCTTGTTGGGCAATAAGATAGGTAGAATGATACTTAGCTTGTTTCCAAAGCTAACATTCGCAGTTACAACCCAGTTGACTGTACTGGTGTCAACTTGCACAAACCTCTTGTAATACATCAACCTATCCAAAAATAGTTTAGTCCAGTTTCCTTCAGTGATTCCATCGTAAATCACAGCCATTATTCTTGCTTTCTGGGGCGTCACAGAGTCAAAACTCCCAGTGACTCCTAACAACATTTTTGATGCGATATCAAGAAGAGTCTTGTACTTGTCAAGTAGCTCCTTCTTCTTGACTACAGGAACTTTACCATCACTTTTCAATTTCAGCTTCCTTCCACAGAAAATACTCAAATACCTCAACTCTCGTCCTTCAGCATATCTTTCGATATCTATCGAACCGGATGGCAATTTCAGAGATTCTGTCAGAAAATCACGAGTAATCTCCACTCGCCTTCTTCCAACAAAGGCTTCAATCGAGTCGCCTTGTCGAGTTGCAGTAGAATAAAATTCTAATACCTCTTCTTCTAGCACCACTTCAGGAACTGCCTCCAAATAGGGTCTCAATCCACATCTGAAGCATTTAATCAGAATTTCTTTGTTATCTTCAGTGTGATTCCCTTTGAAGAACACCGAACCCTCCACATGCACTCTTCCTTCTATAATGTACTTGCCTAGATCGAATCTTGCTTGCATGTTAGTACGGGCATCAAATATCGAAACAACCGACATAGTAGAATAAGTAAGAAGAATAAGAGATTTCGAAAGATCTTGAGAGCTTGAGAAGTTATGAAAATCAAGAGATAAACACTTGTGAGTAGTTACGAACGAGGAGTGTGGGTTTTGTTTAAACCTTGAGTGTGGAGTCAATGGTTGAGATTGAGTGATTTAATCCAATGGTTAAGTATGAAAGTCCTTTGAAATTCAGTTTGGCGGAATCGAGAATATTACGTGATTTAGTATTGTGAAATTTGAAATCCGCCTCATCTATTGGTAGAATAGAGGAGTGTATTCCTCTGACCTAGCACAGTAGAGTTTTTGGCGCGAACTGGTTATATACACCTCATTAAATGGAGTGTATACATCCAATTCTATCAACCTTTCAATACTCAAATTACATATATATCCTTAATTCGTTTTGTTTAAACACTTAGAGTTTTTATATCAAAGGAACACTTATCTTGTCTGTTCGTGTCTATCCAGAACAGACGAGTAGACTGACATGCACAAGATGAGTTCCCCCTTCGATTGTGCTTGTCTGCTTTGAATCATAAAACGATTATATGTACCTGTCTTTTCTTGCACTACAGATTAGATGTAATACAGGTAGTCGAGTAGGATAATTAATAATGAATATCAATCTAAATCAATGATCAAGATTCAAACAAGATGACTGTTACCAAACTAAAGAGTCAACATAAGGATCTTTAAGAAATCAAGGATTCCCCCTTAAATGTGTATTCCCTTAGTATTACCCTCAGCTTTACCAGCTTCCTCATCGGGTTGGATGGTCAACTTGTCTGACCTTGTATACCTGTCTGTTGAGTGAGTAGACGAGTGCTCTGTGCTTTCATGGTAACTTGTCTATTTCTCCTTTCTTCTTAAGACTGTACCTGTCTGGTTAGTACATTTCTACATACTAGGAGGATCAAGATCAATTAGTCCTAGACTAATGCATAATTCATGAAATCGGGCCTCAGCTAATGGTTTTGTGAAAATATCAGCTCTTTGAAAATCAGTATGAATCTTTTCCATGCGAATATCCTTCTTTTCTACATGATCACGTATAAAATGATGTTTCACGTCAACATGCTTACATCGTGTGTGCAGAACAGGATTTTGTGTAATGGCAATCGCACTATTACTATCACAGAAAATAGGAACATTTGATTCACAGATATTATAATCTCTAAGCTGTTGAATAAGCCATAATAATTGACTACAACAACTACCAGCAGCCATGTACTCGACTTCAGTAGTAGAGGTAGCAACACTTGTCTGCTTTTTCGAAAACCATGAAATGAGTTTTGTGCCTAAGAATTGACAAGAACCAGATGTAGATTTCCTATCTATTCTACAACCACCAAAATCAGAATCAGAGTAGCCACTTAGAGATAAATCATCATTTGAAGGATACCATATACCACGATTGATAGTTCCTTTCAAATATTTCAATATCCTTTTAGTGGTTTCCATATGACTCTCTTTTGGATTAGTTTGAAAACGAGCACATACACCAACAGAAAATGCAATATCAGGTCTACTAGCAGTCAAGTAGAGTAATGAACCAATAAGACCACGGTAGTGAGTTTGATCAGTACATTTACCATTCTCGTCTGGATCCATCCTGTAAGTAGGTTGCATAGGTACTCCAGAAGATTTACATGTCTTAATACCATACTTGTCTAGTAGATTACGAGTATATTTTGCTTGATTTATGAAAATCCCTTCTGGGGTCTGTTTTACTTGAAGTCCAAGAAAGTAATTCATTTCACCCATCATAGACATCTCAAATTTACTTTGCATGAGTGTTGAAAAACTTTCACTCAGCTTTTTGTTAGGTGATCCAAAAATGATGTCATCTACGTAAATTTGGACGAGTAAAATGTCTTTCCCTTCTTGTCTTCTAAACAAGGTTCTATCTACCTTGCCCTTAGTAAAACCATTTTCTAATAGAAATTGAGAAAGAGTATCGTACCAGGCTCTTGGAGCTTGCTTTAGTCCATATAAGGCCTTCTTTAATCTGTATACCTGATTACCTTTGACTTCGAAACCTGGGGGTTGTTCAACATACACTTCTTCCGCAAGAATACCGTTAAGAAATGCACTTTTAACATCCATTTGATATACAGTAAATTTCATGTAAGCAGTATATGCAAGGAACAATCGAATGGCTTCTAGTCTAGCAACAGGAGCATATGTTTCATCATAATCTATGCCTTCAGCTTGTGAATAGCCTTGGGCAACTAGTCTAGCCTTATTCCTAACGACTACATCATTCTCATCTTTCTTGTTTTTGAAAATCCATCGAGTGCCAACTACATTATGATGTTTAGGCCTATCGACAAGTTCCCAGACGTCGTTTCGAACAAACTTATTCAACTCGTCTTGCATAGCGATGATCCAATTACTATCAGCCAATGCCTCATTAATGGTTTTAGGCTCGATAGATGAGAGGAAACAACACCAGCAAAACAGAGATGGACTAGATTGTTCTTGTGACTCAAAGAGTTGTCGTCTAGTCTTCACACCAACAGTAGAGTCACCAATAATATTTTCAGTATTATGCGCTGATTTCCATGTATTTCTATTCTTAACAATAGTACTATCATCTATATCATGTACGGCATCATGCATGTCAACATCATTATCATCAGAAGATTTGATAGGAGTAGACGAGTCGACTAGTTTAGGCATGTCAACTGGTCTAGTAGAGTTACCTTGAGCACTTACCCTTTCCTTGTCATCGGTTTCGAGGGCTTTCATGAATGGATTGTATGCTTGAACGGATTCATATACCTCTGAGTCTTTGTCAGATTCGATAGTTAGTTCAGTAACTTTCTCACTGATCTTGTTGGTAGACGAGTCCTGTTGAGATTCTTCAAAAACCACATGTGGTGTTTCTTCCACACAGAGGGTTGAGTAGTTGAATACTCTAAATGCTTTGCTAGTCGAGGAGTATCCTAAGAATATCCCCTCGTCTGCTTTAGCATCAAATGCATTAAACTTGCTTTTCCCATTGTTATGGATGAAACACTTACATCCAAATATATGAAAATATGAAACTCTGGGTTTTCTACCTTTCCATACCTCATAGGGTGTCTTACCTAGTGCTTTATTGATAGCACTTCTGTTTTGTGAGTGGCATGCAGTATTGATAGCTTCTGCCCAAAATTTCTGAGGTGTATTATACTCTGTCAGCATGGTCCTGCAGGCCTCCTTAAGAGTTCTGTTCCTTCGCTCTGCTACTCCATTTTGTTGTGGTGTCCTTGCTGCACTAGTAAGGTGCTGGATGCCACGCTTAGAACAAAATTCTTTAATATAGCAGTTAATGAATTCAGTACCCTTGTCACTACGGATCTTGACAATTGACTGATTCTTCTCAACCTGTAACTTCTTCAACAGATCAGGCAAAAGTGTTTGTGTATCACTCTTCTTATGTAAGAAGACTACCCAAGTGAACTTAGAATAGTCGTCTACCACAACAAGTGTGTACCTTCTACCGTTCAAAGTTGGAGGAGATATTGGGCCATGTAAGTCCATATGTAGAAGTTCAAGAACTCTACTTGTTGAGAGGGATGGAATAGATTTAAAAGAACCCTTTACCTGTTTACCTTTTTGACAGGATGTGCATACATGTGACTTGTAGTAGACTTCATTGGGAATGCCTTCTACAAGGTAGTCTCTGGCTATCTTATTAAGAACCTTAAAGTTTAGATGACAGAGGCGTCTATGCCAGAGCCAGCCAAGTTCTTTAGGATTCTTAGTAAGTAGACAGGTGTCCCTCGGACAACTGTTCCAATTCACTATGTACACACTTCCTTGTCTTATGCCGACCAGTAAGACTGTGTGTGTTTTCTTGTCAATGATTTCACATTTCTGACTCTTGAACTGCACCTTGTATCCACGATCACAAAATTGTGAGATAAATAGTAAATTGTATTTCAAGCCTTCAACATAGGAAACATCTTGAATCTCTATGTCTCCATTCCGAATGTAACCAAATCCTTTAGTAACGGCAGTGGAGCTATCACCAAATATCACTTTTGGTCCTTCTTGCTCATGGTAGCTTGATAAGAGAGTCTTGGTACCAGTCATGTGGTGTGAACAGCCACTGTCTATGTACCAAGTTTCTCCTGTTGAGCCACCTTTCTTGTATAGATCGAGTCGACCCTGCATCAGATGATATTTCATAATTTAGGTACCCTCCTTGTTTATTGGGGTCCTTGGGGGTTAGTCGAGTTCAATGGAATCCAAATGTACATTGGAGTCCTGAACAAGTTTGACCTTCTAAGCTTTCGACCATATTTGTTGCAAAATAAGACCTTGTTGTCCCTATCTGGCCTATCAGTCGAGTTCGGGTCTACTCTTTGGAGATAGCCTTTTGACTTAATCTCTACTTGAGCAGGCACTTGTCTATGATAGTCAGAGTAAGGTTTGTATGCATTAGGTCCATACGGTTTATAGACATGTTTAGGTCTTTCATCTCCTTCGATATCGTATGACAAAGGTGGAGGATATAGAACAACTTGTGTACGATATTTTGGACCTTCCTGTCTAGGTCTAGACGAGTAGAGTTGAGACTGCCTTATAAAAGGAGGTCTAGACTCTTGTCGTCTAGTCTGTACTTGTCTAGTACTAGTCTCCTCGGGATACCAATCCTCGTATCTGACCTGATTTGGTCGTCCACGATTCCTAGTCCTTTGTTGACTTGTCTTAAACGGAACAGGCTTGTTGTTAACTTTCTTTTTACCTCCCTTGATAATAGGAATGTTAACTTGAGCTTGTTTTGGTACAGTACCTTTAGATGGAGTGTCAATATCGTATATCATCGGTTCTTTTCCTTTATCATTAGTCAAAGAGCTTGAGATGAAAATAGTAGGGTTCTTAGGAACTAGAGTAGACGAGCTTGATGTCTCAGCACCTATGCATGTCTTGTCAGCAGGAGCCCTATACCTATCCGACAATTCAAGATTAACTTTTGAAGAGTTAACCAGGTCAGTAAGTTTAAGGTCTAAAGTGACAACCTCGGTTTCTAAGAACTTATTACGTTCTTCAAGCTTTTTGAGCTTATTTTGTAAAACATTGAATTCATGTTTCTCAGTAGCATGTGTCTTAAGTAGGTCTTGATACAACTTGTCTGTCAATGCACACTTGTCTTTGAGTTGTCTCAACTCTTCTTGCAAGCGTTCATTTAGGACTGTTATATTAGGATCTACTTTAGACTGGGCTTCCTTAAGATCAATGATTTCTTGTCTTAAGATGATGTTTTCGTCACTGACTTCAATGAATGCCTTGTTGGCAAGTAGGAGGTCGTCTTCAACTGCACTAGTAGAGTGCTGAAGACTACTCCCTACTTTACTACTGGCAGTGTCACTTTCATCAGATTCTGATTCATCGCAAGATTGAAAAGATGTAGCAGATGATACCTCTTGGTCGATTTTAGCCATGCAGCATAGACCATCATCTACTATGAAAGCTTCATCGTGATCTGGTTCAGACGGGTAGCTAGATGAAGATGATGGCAACTCGTCTGAGTCAGAGTCAGAGTCATCATTGGCCATCATTGCCTTCTTACCACGGTTGTATCTTCTTTCCCTTCGTGCTTTGCGTTCTTCTCGATCATCGGTACTCAGGTCTGGACATTCATATATGTAGTGACCTGGCTTCTCACAGTTATAGCACAAGATATCATTAGTAGCCTTTTTAATAGGAGAGTTGTTCCTTCGTTTATCACGTCTATCAGAACGAGTAATCTTCCTACCATCAGACTCTCTATCTTGTCTGTTACCTTTCGAGACTTCGTCTCTCCTTTCGGACGAGTTTCGGTCTCGTCTGGTCTCAGACGAGTTCTTAGAAGCAGACCCTCTATGCTTTCTATAGAACTTCTTATATCTTCCGAAACGTTTATTCAGCCTATCAAACTTTCTAACCATGAGGCTTACCTGATCCTTCAGACTAAGATCAGTATCTAACTCGTCTTTCACAGAAGTAGACCTAGTTTTAGACTTTGACCTGTCTACCTTTGACGAACTAGCCTTAAAAGCAACGTTCTTGGACACAGCATGTTCTCTGTCACTGCTTACTATGGGTTCATCTTCGTCTAGATCAAACTCATGGGCCTTTAGAGTTTGAAACATAGTTTCTGCTGTCCATACGTCTATATCTTGGGTATTCTTAACAAGCATTTTTACCATTTTCCATCGACTATCAAGGCTTTTGAGAATCCTAAGATTGATTTCTCGTGGAGTATAAGATTTACCAAGGACTTCCAAGTCATTCATGATTTTAGTAAAACGAGTATCCAACTGGTCTATTGTTTCACCAGCTTTCATATGAAATGATTCGAATCTTTGGACTGCAGTGGAAAGCTTGCTTTCTTTGATTAGGGATGTCCCTTCACAAATGATAGCTAAGCGATCCCACATTTCTTTGGCAGTTTTACATTTTAACACTTTTCCCAGATACTCATTAGGAAGAGTGTGTAAGATGTAATTCTTGGCCAAGCTATCCAAATTATTCTGTCTCATTTCTTCTGAGGTTAGTTCTGACCTTGGTTTCTTGACGAGTGTACCCACGGGTTGATTTGCGTCGAGGGCAGCAGTATTGGGAATCATGGTCACAATTGGACCTTCAGTGATGACGGAGATCATTAAGTCGTGAGTGGAGCTGAAGATGGCTTCCATCCTTAGCTTCCAATAGTCATAGTCTTAAACCTGGAACTTAGGTGACTTGTTAGCGCTGATCTCAAGAGACATGATTTCAAGAAATAAGTGTTAAGTAGAGTTATGATCAAGAAAAATAGATAAGTCAAGAACAGGGAGCACGAAACAGATATAACAGGAATATTTGATCAAGAACACGTATATAAGAGCAATCAAAGACAAGGATTTCACCCTAAATCTTAAATCGGTTATCAAGAAACAGCAGTTCGTAAACTACTGCTCTGATACCACTTGTAGGTCCCTAAGTTGAGTTAATATCGAGGGAAGCTAAAGAAAATGTCTAGAGGGGGGTGAATAGACTTTTCTAAAATCTTTCGATATATCAGAATTACAATGTGCGGAATACGAAATTAACAATGAGCCCAATTTAAAGATTATACTCAACTTAATTCGAGAACTCTGTTTTATGTACTCAACTAGTCTTGTTCAGTTATGTATGTTTAACAAGTAAACAATTAATCAATTCAAACAAACAAAACAGTAAAGTAAATCAAACACGAGATTTATAGTGGTTCGACAACTTGTCTACATCCACTCTCACAACTCCAGTCGTGAAATTCTTATTAACTCTTCCAATTGAGCAATATGTTCTTGTAGCTTTAAGTCCCAAGAAATAAGACTTAGATCTTCTCGATTATATCTCCAGATATATCTTCGATCTTACTAGCTATTTTACAAGTAACTAGCAACTTGAAACAATAAACGAAAATAAAACTTCTCTTCGTTCAGTAGTAGCCTTCTGATCTTCACTTGTCTTGTGTAGCTTCACTTTCTGAACTTCAATCTCTGAGAGAAATTTCTTCACTTGAATCTTCAATAATGCTTGCAGTATCAATATTTCAGTAGTCTTTAACCAATGAATACCTTGGGGTATTTATAGACTTCCAATTCCAAGAACTTTCAGTTGTGTAACAACCTTTTCTTGAAAACTAACTTGTAACTTATTCTTTTTATCCTTTCACGCGTTTCTTCAGTTAATTAGTTATTCCTTAACTAATTCTTCAATCTTTATCTTCAACACGCTTTTGTAACTAATCTTCAACTTGACCTGTCTTGTTTAGTTACGCACCTGTCTTGTCTAGTAGTAGTAGACTGCGTCTTCTACTTACCTTGTGCAGTAGACTTCTTCAGATTACAACATAGAACTAATCTAGTCCTATCAACTAATCCTAACAAGACTATTACATTACATTAAGCTTTTATAACACAAGCTTAGTCAACTTATAAATCTATACAACAGATCTATCTATTACATAGAAATATCATGAGCTCTATACAACAATTAAATAGCTCAATAACAATCTTAACATATACAAGTAACACATATGAAGTACTTATACATCGTACTTGTCTTTTAAATATAAACAATACTTGTCTTTTAAAAACTAGTACTTGTCTAGAATTTCTACTGATCTGTACAAGACGACTTCAACTCAACTAGACTAGATCAGTCAATACTTAGAAAATATTCAAGTCTTCTTTTGGCTTATCAAAACTTTGTCTTTTATCTTTTATTCATCATTTAGGACTTGTTCTAGGATTCATATCCCAACATATATTTATATTATTTTTTTAAATACTGAATGTGATATAGTCATGTTTATTGTTATACCTCTAATTGAAGATTTTGTACATATAGTTAAGCCTTTGAGAAGGAAAGATGAAACAAAAAAAATACATTCTAGAAATGAAATAAAAAAGAGGCCGCCCTTTTCAAATTCTTGCAAAAAAGGTTAGTGAATATTTACCTTACTATGAGTGTATTAAAACACCTTAAATGTTTATATTTTTTAAATAATGTCTAAATACAAATATTAGTTTTATTATAATTATAAATGAGATATTCAATGAAGAATATTATTAATTGAGTATGATAACTTTGCTAGAATTTAGGTAATAATAGTGAATAGAAAATTGTGGAATATAATTTTAGATTAGTTGGCAACTTAAAGATGAATTGAAGAATAATGTTGATAGTATCCCTGCAAAATAATTTCAATTGAAATAGAAAAGTAATTGCAACCTATAAACTTTTCACACGTATAAATATTAATTGAGGGTGGACATATAAATCATTCAATGGACATAAATAGTCAAAAATTTATAAATCTTTACAGATTTAGTTCATGAGAATTGAAATAAAAAACTTAAAGATAATGAAATTCCTTCAAGTGTCGTTGAGACCAAATATTTTACTTTTACTTAATCAAAAACACAATTTAATGTACGTTTAAACATAAAAAAAACAGAAAATAAAAGTAATAATTTGTTAAAAAGACATATATAAATAAAGAAAACAAAATAACTGATTAAAAATGTAACAAAAATTTAATAATACATATTCCCTCCGTCCCACAACTGTTTGCACACTTTTCTTATTCGTCCGTCCCACAATTGTTTGCACACCCTAAAAAGGAAACTCCTTCATAAATCTCATCCTCACAATATTCACATATTTACACAAAATGTCATTACTTCACTCTCTTTCCAATCACCCTTTTACTTTATTCATTTAACTTTACAAAATTACCCCTCAACACTCCACTCATTACACTTTTTTCTTAATAAGTATGCCCACTTTGTGGTGCAAACACTTCCGGGACGGAGGGAGTAATGAATAAAAGATACACTAAATTATAATCTAGATGCTTCAACAACTTGAAAAGAACAACGCGTGAAACCTTTAATAGAGTTATCTTTCAGGAATCTGCTAAATCCAGATTGAAAGATTAGTCGTTTAACTTCATTCTTCACGGATACATTCCAATACTGAAGAATGCATTCCAATACTTATCACCAACAAAAGTCAATGTTAAAATAGAATGCTTGGTGAAAGAGATTCAAAAACTTTTAGGTATAGTGTGTAAAAAATATAAATTCAAAAAGTTAATTAATTAAAAAAACAGATTAAATCATTGAAAGAAATACATGAAAAATTAAAACTTACCAAACAACGTACCCCTTTTAAGATTTGATTTTGATACGACACGGGAAAATGAATAAGGACTGGAAAAGAAAGGGCATCATTGCCTCGATAGTCCTAGCTAGAACGTTTAGCCAATTCTTTGCCTAAATAAGTATGATTTTTAAGATTAATAATATAAATGTATAAGAAAAAAACTAAAAAAGAAATATATCTTTAGTGCGAATTTGAATATTATTTGAAAAGGAAGGAAGTAAGGGACCGTCTTTGGAATATAAAACATTGTAACATAGTCGCGTAACTGGATATAATTTGTTTCATTGAACAAATTAAAACCTTCATCAAATGTCCAAACTCGATTACCTTCACGTAACTTAGCAACCCAACATTGACCGTTAGGTTTCTTAATGAATATAGATTGCGTAAATTTTTTACCATAAATAGAATTCACATAACAAAAAGATATATCCTACAAAAGAGAAAATAATACATGTTATATAAATAGAATTAATATAATTTATTAAGAAGAAAAATAAGATATAAACTTACTAACCATTTTATCCATTAATTTATTATGATTTGACAGAACATAATGAATACAAAAGTCATACGAATGAGGTGAATAATAATGATATTGATAATTCATTAAATTATCCGTCTTCATTAATAATTCTCCAACTACATATAAAAAATAAAACTTTAGATTATATGTCAATAAAATAAATAAATATTAACATACAAGTAAAATATATAAATTTTACTTTATAAAAGTTTTCTATCGTTGAAAAATGTGTTGGAAAGAAAAGTTAAGATTTAAAAAATTCGAAAGAGAAGAAGTATGAAATATAACTAATTCAAAGATTCATTCATAATAATGAATGAATCTAAATAAATTACAATAATTTTTCAAGGCCAAAAAAAGTTACAGAGATTGAGAATCGTGGCATGAATCGTGGGATTTTAATTGAAACAATAGTTGACCTATAGATAAAATAGGTTGAAACGTTACAAACGAAAAATAAGAAAGTAGGAACAGAAGTAACAGAGTGAGACGGCGCCGGAGGGAGCAGCTGCGGCGGACGGCAGGCTTTGCTTCATCCCAGTCTCCTTAGTCTCTGTCATTTTTTTTAATGTCTTTTTTAACATTAAAATGTAACTTATTTGTATTTTATTCAGCAAAAACAATGGAGACAGAATCCGATCCGATTCACGATTTCTATTTTTCACCGTTTATCTTTTTTTTTTTTTTGTTTAAGAAAGGCCGCCTAGTCGGCGATTTGGCCGTCTAGGTGGCGATTTGTCACTTCATCCACGATTTTCTTGGCAAATTTGATAAAATGGGGGAGGCACGGATTTTTGGAAACTCTGAGAATCAAAATGAGAGAGAATTTTAATGTTAATGGTCATTTTTTGTTATCATTATAATTTTTTTTTATGTACTAATATTAAGCAAAATTAAGAATCACACAAAAAAAATACTCAATAAGATCATAATCTAATCAAACCTTCCAAATACTTCGGTTAATATTGTTGGTCCTGAAAGGAGTATATAACAAGTGTATGGGGGGGGGGGAGAATACACTTGTATGCAATTCTTTTCAACTTTTGATCAAACCAGAGCTCAGCAATGTTGTCTTGGACAACTCTGCTGAAGATGATTAACTCTTCTAAGATAATCAAACTACTAAGTACTATTGAGTACTTAGTTGAATAACTATCTAGGGGAGTTATATGTGCGGAATAGTGGTTGGCCCTTTTAGTTTAGACTCCTTTAGTTTCTGAAATCACTTAGTCAATACAATCCAGTTCAGTTTCAGGGACTTTGTCCAAATAGGTTTTGCACAGTCTTTGAATATGTATCCTTTGAAGAATCAGTTTGTGTGCAGTGTTGAATGTATGAAAGCACTTGTAAAGTAAATCAACACAAGAGTTTATAGTAGTTCAGAGACTCAAGCTCCTACATCCACTTTCCCTGATTGAACAGGATAATTCCTTCACTCTTGGAATTAACTTGTTTTATAGTGCCAAGGTGCACTTGATCAATAACACCTCTCCTTGGTGAATTGATCCCTAGGATGTCTAGAGTCCTAGTACCCTCTTCTCAACTCAGAACTGAACTGTTCTTCTCTCAACAGTCAGCTCCTACCACTTCTACTACTACAACCTTCTCACTTTCTCACTTGAAAGGGGTAAGGGTTGAAGTAAGGTTCCAACTAATGAGATATCCTTTACAATGAAGATCAATGTATAAGGATTAGGATATCTCTCTAAGCTTTGTATGGATATACAGTAAGTTAAGCTTAGAAGAAGTGTTTCAAGACTAAGAATGTCTTTTGAGGACTTTGAAGCTTTCAGAATGATTGCTCAGTTAGGTGTAGAATGGATGCTTCAAATGGTCTTCACACTTCTTGTATTTATAGACAAATTTGAGGATTTGCCCGTTGGAGAGGCAGCCCCAAATTGCTATATATGTCTTCCTTGAGTTCTTCAAACTGGAAGACAGATTCTTGATAGTGACATGTCCTTATTTGGGAAATAAACGGATGTATAAGCTTTGTCTTCATTCTGCAGCACTCTTCCCAATATCTGACTTTCAGATTCTCTTGCTAGGACATGGACATGGCTTCTGAAGGTTGATCCAATGATAGGACAACATTCCTCATCAACTGGACAACTCTCCTTATCACTATCAGCAGTTCTGCTTATCAGCAAGGTTGGATAGCTCTTCTTCAGATGACTTGGCCCTTATCCTTTGCTTCACTTGAAAGTGATCTTAGCATGATTCATTGTAGTTCTTTAAGGTGTGGTTGTCTCTATCTCTTCAGCATAGTTGACCTCAAGCTTTTCAGAGTACTTGATCTTGATTGTGCTGAGACAACTCTTCTGGACAACTCTCCTGATCAGCATACTTGGCCTTTGAGATTTAGAACTTTTGTTCTTGCACATAGACAATCTCTCTGGACAGTTCTCCTTATCAGAGCATTTGAATACACTTGGCCTTTTAAGCTTCAGAACCTTTGTTCTTGCTTTAATTGTGCAGAGACAACTTCTCTGGACAACTCTCCTGATCAGCATTCTTGAGCTTTAGTGGTTGTTCCAGAATTTGAACCTTGAGGGGACTTGTTCTTGATGGTCTTCAAAGCATAGGTTCCCCCTCACATTGTGCATCTATACAACTAAGAGCTGCCTAACATATCAGCTTCTCATCTAGCCTTATTCTATATGTTATATAATCTCTAGAACATAGTTAACTTGACTTAGGCATGTCTCAGGGGGTTTTGGTATTTAATCAAAACATATCTCATTTTATTCCCAACAATTTCCCCCTTTTTGATGATGCCAAAACCTACACATCCTATGCAAAAGTGACTTGACTCACTACAAAAAATGAGCGATTTACCGACGGACCTACCGACGGAATTGTCGTCGGTAGGCGTGGTTTCCCGACGGAATTACCGACGGAATAATTCAGTCGGCTCTAGACTCGTCGGTACGGGTTACCGACGGAATTTTTTTTTCCGTCGGTAGTCCCGACGTATTCCCGACGGAATAAATCTGTCGAGTCTGCCGACGGATCTCATTCCGTCGGTAGTCCGAATGACCCGTTTCGAAACCGGGTCTGATATCTGTCGACAATTCCGTCGGTCCGTCTGTCGGTAGTACCGACGGACTTACCGACGGAAATTTAATTTTAGCATTTTTTTAAGAAAAATATATCCGTCGGCTTCTGTCGGTAATTCCGTCGGTACGTGCCGACGGATCTGCCGACGGATCTAGATTTTATATTTTTTAAATTCGGGATTATATTCAGTCGGTGTCCGTCGGGGGTTCCGTCGGTAGTGCCGACGGAATTATCCGTCGGCAAGTCAACCCAAAAAAAAAAATTAATTGACCCGACCCGACCCCCGAACTGTTATTAAGGCCACCATATATTATTCTGGCCTTGCTAGGAATCGAACCCGGGTGTGTGGGCGCCTAGTGAAGGGCGCCTACCACTCGGACAGATGTGTTACTTGTTCGTAATTGTAGTATTAATTGTATATGTACTCATTTTCGACCCATTTTTTTTTTAAAATTCACAAAATTAATTTCTTTCAAATATATCAAATAATTAAATTTGAAATCTATAATTTATATTTTTATAATTTATATATTTTAAAATACTAAAATATTCATATTTTAACTAAAATACTAATATTTTTTTAGTAAAAAATTCATTTTTTTGCTAATTATTTTTAAAAAAATTTCATAAAATTAATTTCATTCACATAAATTAAATAATTAAATTTGTAATATAATTTATATATTTTTAAATACTAAAATATTCATTTTTTTTACTAAAATATTCATTTTTTTGCGAATTATATTTTTAAAAAAATCAAAAAAATAATTTCTTTTCACAATTTTTAGTTGTAACTTAATGATAAATAAATATTTTTAAATTGTACATCTAATAAAATAATTAGCTTACATTATATAATTTATTCTTCATCTTCTTCCTCTTCATCTTCTTCATCTACATTTTCATTATTTGTCTCATCTTCCTCTTCATCATCATCCTCCTCCTCCTCCTCCTCCTCCTCCTCTTCCTCTTCATTTTCATCATCTTCCTCATTTCCATTATCGTTTTCAATTTCGATCAATTGTGAATTTCCAGCCGTCAAGTCTACGTGGATATTCAAATCTCCCGTAAAGGCGGAGGAGGGGGGACGCTCATCGCCTGTGCAAAGCATGTATCTATTTGATCCTGAGGCATCCCCAACGATCGACCCATAGTGTCAGCCATCTGTCGGAAGTAGTGGTTCATCCAGTTGACCATGTTCGGGTCCGGAGGAGCAGCAGTGGAGGATACAGAGGCCTGCGATGCACGCTGGGACGAACTGGACGACGCAGCTCTCACTGAGCGGCTCATCCGGCCAAGGCCAAGGACCCGTCCTCGATCAGCCGGGGCCTCCTCCAGGTAAATCTGGTTAAGATCAGGCGGAGGGGCGGCGCTGGGCCCGGCTTCATCAGCAGAAGCCTGTGTCGTCGCCTCTGCAATCCTCCGGTTCACATTCAACTACATAATTACAAAAATATTAAATTAATACATAGTTCAATACATTTAATTAATTAAATATTAAAAAACACATCACAGTTTAATTAAACTTACGTGAAGCTCAGTAGTGCGTCCATATGTGGACGTCTGCGAATCTCGATCAAACGGATGAAGAACGTTCAACCGATCCACGTGAGTGGGTTCACGCCCAAGATCCCGCTCCTATTTTGTACCAAATGAGCATATAAAAATTATTTTATATAATATTATAATATAAATAATTGAAATAAATTTAGTGAACACTTACTAGAGCAATTGAGTGCTCATACGCGGATCGCCCCCCCCCCCCCCGATGCCTTGACATCCCACCTCCCACATCACTTCTACGGTTGGCTCGAGCAGTTGCACACTTCCGCACGTACTCCGGACTACTCCAATACGTGGTCAACGTGTTCCACACGTCGACTCCATCGTCCTCCCCCAACGTCGTCTGCTCCACGCCACGACTACGCCAAGCAGTCCTCCAGGTGTACATAATCTCATTATACCTAGACTGACATGAAGATACCCAGAGCCTGTGGATATCGTTGTCCGAAAAAAACTCCCTATGCCAATAAGCATGTTTCTGCACATATTCGATCAGCATATTTATCAAATAATATATATAATAAATTTTTTATTAATATTTAATTGAATGCACTCAAATACCTGAAATTCCTCCCAGTATTCATCCTTTTTCGTCTGCGGCACCTTCAGCCAAGAGTAGGCATTCGCAGCAATCTTGCACTTAGTAATCACCTCAGTGCAAATCTTCGATATCTCATTACCAAGAAGTAAGCTGTGACATTATATATATATTAAGAAACAAACACATTATAAATTAAAAAACGTACAAAAATTGATGCTATTAAATATTGTTAAACCTTAAAATTATTTAATTAATTACTTGCTGTACATTATCTTCAATCCATATTCTCAGTCTGGTTTCTCGGGCACGCGTGGGATGTCGACGAGCTGCCGACGACTGAGATGACGGCGGCGAATGCTGTGGAACGGATGCCGACGACGTCAACGTAGCAGGCTCAACAGGCCTAAGTGAGGTTCTCCTACGTCGAGATCCTGAGGCCCCACTAGCATCTTGACTCATCTATTTTAATAAATAAAATTTAAAAGTATAATAAATTAATCAATAATTAATATAGTAATGAAATCAATAATTTCCTAATTTAATTAATAACATTTTAGTAATTTAAGTCAATAATTTCCTAATTTAATCAATAACAAAATCACGTTACTAATGAAATAAATAATTTACCAAACTAATTAATAATGACTTAATTTAAACAATAACAATAATTATTATATTAATCATACCGTACAACACCCCTACTTATAAGAATAATTACTAATTTAATCAACAATAATAACCTAGTTTAATTATAAGAATAATTACTAATTTAATCAACAATAATAACCTAGTTTAATTATCAAAACGAACTAACAAGAACTACATTATATATTTGAACTAACATGCAATTTTTAATTACAATTAACCAATAAAAAACATATAATCCACGTACTAACATATATTTGAATTAATTATACATATATATTCATCAACTACGTACATGAAATTTTATACGAACTAACATGCAATTTATAATAATTCAATAACAGTTTTATAATAATTATAAACATGCAATTTATAATACAATAACTTAATTAAAATTAATTAAGAATTTATAAAACGTACCGTTTAAATTGAAGAAAATTGGAGTAGATAATCGTTATGCCCTTTCTCGATCAATCCACGCACCACGCACAAGAAAATCCAATCCACGAGGAGAGAACAGGAGATGAACAGGGAGAGGGGGACGAAAGGAAATTTTTTTTTTTCCTTATGAGGAAGAACTGCCGAAGGCAGTTCTTATTTAAAAAAAAAAAATTCTGGCTACCGACGGATATTTCTGTCGGTAGCACGCGAATATTAATGACACGCGTCTTTTCCGTGGTATTTTTCGTGGTATCCGAGGCGGTGAGTCAAAGCGGGTCGGCTACCGACGGATATTTTCCGTCGGCAGTCGAAATTTGAACGGCCGACGGAAATAATCCGTCGGGAGGTAAGGCTAAACGACACCGTTTGGCCGCGAAACTGAATTCCGTCGGGAAGTCCGTCGGACGGTCCCGACGGATCTTGGATTCCGTCGGGAGTCAGTCGTTTCGAAAATTCCGTCGGCGATCCGTCGGGGCGGCCGACGGAATGGATTCCGTCGGTAGCCTTCCGTCGGCAAACTCCGCGTTTTTTGTAGTGACTACATCTATTACATTTATCTTCAGAGGACATGACTAAGGTCAATATTCCTGAAAAACAATGTGTTAGTGTATTCACTGTTTATGTTGCAAGCAGGTTTCAAAGATAGGCATAGAGAGATTTCTGTAATAATGTATCTTGATTCAAAGGTAGTTCAACTATCACTCATATAAAAGTCATTACAGGCATGTTGATAGTTGAAGATAACTTATCAGAGCATGAATTCAAGACATCATTACAAATGATCATTTCATCACAACTATTCAGATCATATACTAAACATAGGATCTAGATTATCAGAGCAAAACAACTGAACACTTAAGAGTATCTAGATCTTCAAGTTTCAGAGCATCTTCTAGTATCAGAGCAATAACAAATTACTTCAAGTATCAGAGCAGAATACTTGATATCAAGATAGATGCTTGTATTAGAGCATCCAATGCATATCAGAGCAAACAGCATGTCAAGGCACACCACATCAGCAGGTTTGTCCAAAAGAAATATCTTCAGATAAGATAATTTTCTATCCAAAAAGGTCAGAAGACTTAGCCATTTTTTCAGAGATCATCCTCAGGAGGTGGCACCATCCCATATTGTGCCCACACTCTCCTTTTCAAGGCCATGGCTTCTTGGTTTGTTCCTTTGGGTCCAAGAACCATCCTGTTCAGCTTGAGGATCTCAGTAAATTCCTTCAGGATTCTTGCCTGGTCAATCCATCCTTCAAGCTTTGGAGGCATGTATATGATTGGCTTGGGAGCTGTGAGTTCAAATCTTGCAATATCAGCAGCTGCAAGTAGTTGTTGATAAAGCTCTCTGTAATACTCTATCATGAACTCAGCAAAAGTGGAGTTGGCATCTCTTCCATTCCATCTGTCAATGACATAATAGTCATAGACAAACTCCCTTTTGGCTTCCTCCCATGAGTCATTCAGCTGAATTGGCACCCATTTATCCAAGTGTGGATATTTGGTGTTCATTGGGATCAGTAGCTGAGGTTTCATCTTGTTGTAGGTTGCTCTCCTTCTTCTTGGTTTCTGGAAGTCTGCTCTCCTTTTATCTCTTGCTCTGTTGGCTTCATCCATCAAATCCATCTTTTCTTGGGCCCTCATCATGGCCAGTTTTTGTTGTGTTTCAGGGTCTTTGCCATACCCTTCATGAAACAGCTTTGATGGATCATGAGCTAGGACAGTTGTCTTCTTCTTAGGTTCAGGTCCAAATCCTTCAGCAAATAGCTCTTCAACATCTTCAGTGGACTTGGGACCTTCAGCACTTTTGGCAGATTCAGAGGACTTGTCCTTTTCAGCAGTCTTGGGCTCTTCAGCATCTTTATTCTTGTCAGTATTCTTGGGCTCTTTAGCAGTCTTGTCTCCTTCAGCAGATTTGGCCTTCTTTGAGATAGGCTCATCATCATCAATTCTGAATTCAGGTGGTAGATCAAGGCTGTTGGGAAAATTAGTGAATGTCTCAGCTTGTCTTTTCTTTCCTTTTGCCCTTTTGATCTTTCCTCTAGTTTGGACACCTTCAACATCTTTGTCCAAACCAGACACCTCACCACCTGGTCTCTGCTGTAACCTCATTCTTTCCTCTTGAGCTGAGGCCATTGAATTTTTTAAGGCAAGTGCTAATTGTTCTTCTTCATCCAACTCTTCCAAGTTCAGCACTGCTGGTTCTTTTCCTTTTCCTTCAGCAGCTTTGTCTTTTCCCTTGACTGGGCTCCCAATCACCAAGGCACCTTTTGCTCTAGCTCTTTCCCTTTCCCCCTTTTTGGCAGCATCAAAACACTGGGGTTTGAGCTCACTCATTGTTGTAGCCATTGGGGATTGGGCTTGGTTTAGAGACTTCATCTCCTCCAACAAATATACATTCTCATCATGTATATTTTGCATCCTATCACTGCTCAAGCTAAGGAAAGCTAGAACAGGCTTCATCTTTTGTTGGACAACCTCCTCCAAGGTTGCTTTCAGGGATGCATCAATTTGGGCCTTAAGGAGCTCAGTGAGGTTAGCCACTGCACCTTCAGCAATGTTGGCCATCACCTCTTGGGAAAATTTCTCAGAGGCTGCTTTCACCATAGCAAGTCTTTGTGCTTCTGCCCTTTTCTTCTGCAATGCAGTCTTCTTTCCAAGTGCTTGCTTGACAGTGAGTCTGAGAGCTTTGACATTGGCATTGTGGTTATCTCTCAGCAGCTTCTGATCTTTCTTGACCTCCTTTGAGATGTTCTCCATACTGACTTTGGCTTTGAGAACTTCAGTGGAAATGGTTTGAAGACCAGATTCCACTCCTTCAATTATTGTTTCTAATGTGGGTAGCATCACATCCTCAGAGCCTGTCAGCCTCATTTCCACAGATGCCAAGGTTCTTCCATGTTCATCTAATGCTCCAGAGGTTTCTGTATGAGCTGTTTGAACTTGTTGAGCTAGGGAATCCAACTTTGTTGATTGCAAGCCAAGTAGGGCTTGTGCTGATCCAGAATCAACATGGATGGGAGCATCTGTCAAGAAGTCATCTGCAAAGATTTGATCAAGACTTATACCTGCAATGTTAGACAAATCAAACAAGTTAGGGAATAAACACTCATCACCCTCAATTTCTTTTGCATAAGACTCTGATACATCAGCAGCCTTCTTCTCATTTTCAACTTGTTCTTTTCTTCCTTCGTTTAAAATGTTCTCACCCAAGGAATCAGGCCTCCTTTCATCAAGGGATTCTTGAAGTTCAGATTTGACTTCAAGAATAACCTGTCCTTCCTCACTTATACCACCCTCTATTTGTGGTACACTCACTATCTTAGTGATTACTACCTCTCTATCATCCACTACTCCCTCTGATTTTTTGACTAAACTCTCCTTTTCAACACCTTCACCTAGACCTGCAACATCTTCACCTTCAACAAGGTTCAAAGATGGCAGTTGTGAGGAGATCTCAGTGCTTATTTCAGCAGCCACTGAGTCATCCTGAATGATTAAGGGCTGATCAGTGTCCAACTCATCTGACACTGAATAGGCCTTAATCAAACCAACCTCTAGCATAGGAACCTCAACATCTTTAGGTTGTGCCTTGGGTTCAAAAGAACCTTCATTGGCAGATGTGTCTTTGGTTGTGTTACCACCCTTGGTCAACACCTCTGATGATACAGAGCCTTTCCTATGATAGGTTCTAGGAGGGTTTGAAAGTCTGTCTGCTACAGAAGATTTGGGTTGAGTAGATTCAGGGAGGTTGGCTTGAGGGGTTTCAGGAGGGTTGGGGTTTGAAGGGTTTGAGGGATCATCAGGGGAATCATCATCATCTGAGCTTCTATCAGGGTGTTTGATGCCCTTAGCTTTTCTCTCTTTCTCCTCAATGATCTTCTCATCTACCAACTTTGCAAAAACTTCCTCATTAGTGAGGAATCTTGTTTTCATCAAACCAGCAAAGTGTAGCAATCTGCTCTCCTCCACTTGCTACCAGTTTGCACCCTTATCTTGGATGACTTGTGATATCTCCATTATTGTTTTGTCTTTTACATCCACAAGCATCCTCAAATCATGAAATGTCTTCTGAATTCTTGGAAATTCAGCAAGTTGTGGATACAAACTGTCCACAGTGGCCTTGGCTCCACCTCTGAGCATACTTTCATAAGTATACTCCTCCTCATTCTCATTTGATGGAGAACTTTGGGCTATAGGGGAGTGGGCTGTGGTTTCATTAATTGCAGCTTTAGGCAAGTTAAGTTCAGAAGGGTTGGCTTCAGAAGGATTAGGCTCAAATTAAGGTACCTCAGTTGCTTTTAAGAGCAATGATTCTGAGGGGGCTTTGCTCAGGGGAGTTGGCTCATTGAGCGCATGTTCTAAGAGTTTGGAGTAATTTAGCATAGATGAATCAAGGGGGGACAGGAGCCTTGTCTCATCCACTGCTAAGCCTGCTAGCACATCAATGCCACTTCTCTGCACACTTCCTTCTGGAGAGTATCTCTTAGTGAGATTTACAGGGGTGATGGGCTGGTTGGTTGGTGTAACATGGGTTTCGGGGGAGTTGGGTTCAGGATTCTGAATTTCAGGGATGTTGGCCTCTATTGGTTGACCTTCAAGGACCTTGGATTCTGGAGTTCCAGAACCAGATAAGTTGGTCCTTGACTTGGATTTGGTCCTGCTTTCAGCTCTGCTCTCTCTTAGAGAAAGTTGGAGAGACCTTTCTTCCTGAAGCTCCAACACTTTATCAATAGGCTTGGCCCTTCTCTTGCTGGCCCTACTGCTCCCACTTCCTTCACCATCCTTTTCAGGGACAACTTCCCTGATCCTCTTATCACCTCTAGACTTTTGTCTAGTCTCATTATACTTCTGTCTCAATTCTTCTGAATGATCAGAGGGCACACTTACTCCTTCTTTAGCAACTTCTTCAATCTTAGTTGAAGCTCCTTAATTCTCCTCTGAGGGAATTTGAGACATTTTCCTTGTCTTCACCACTCTGGCCTTTGTCCTCTTTTTCAATTTTGGCTTTTCCTCCTCCTTCTCTTCAGCAGGTTTGGCCATAAGCATCCTCCTTTGCTCAGTTTTCTTGCTGAGCTTTCTAAACAGAATCTTCTGGGCTGGGAGGGGCTTTGCAAAGGTTTGCATTTGAGAATAATGGGAAAATCTTTCAATCAACAAGCTTGCCCTGGTGCAATACTTGAGTTTCCCTTCTAGCACAACCTTGTTATCTCCTCTTCATGATGGGACCTGGAACCAGAAGCCATTCTTGTGTTATCTCCTCTTCATGATCAGCACCATACAGTTCTGGATTCCTTCCCTCAGAAGGCAATCCAAAGGCTTCTTAAAGATCTTCTGAAAATAATTTCACTCTATGAAATTTCTCTTCCTCCTCTCCTTCTGCCACATATGAGAGCTTTATAGAGACTTCACCATCTTCAGGATTACCTCTCCACTTGAGGAAAGCAAAGAACTCTGCCATGTAGCTTTCTAAACAAGAGGTTGGCCTTCCCTCCATAAACTTCTGCAATCCAGCTCTCCTCAACCATCTCAGGGTCTGTGTAATCTCAGGCTCCTCACTTTCAAATGATATTATGGGCTCAAAGTGAAGACTGTTTTTGTTGCTTAAGTACCCAAAATCAAGGTCTAGAGCCTTGTTGGAGAAATCAATGATCATTTCTGGTCTAACTTTGGGGGCCATTGAAGGTTTACAGAAATGAAATTGAGAGAGTTTTGAGAGAAAGTTTGAGAGAGTATGAAAAACTAGGGTTTCAAGGAGTTTGAGTGCGTGGGGGAGAAGTGATGTGAATATGGCTTCTTAAGACTTGTGAATATTCTAAAAAGAATGTTTGTCAATGAGTTGGTGAGGTCTTGATGCAATTCACAGGTGAACAAAAGTGGAAATCAAAATGGACGGCCAGGATTGTCTTCAGGGGAGTTGTCCAATTTTGATCTAATGGTCAAAGACCAATGTAACAGTGAGTGGTTGGTT
The DNA here is from genome assembly GCA_963675135.1 of Galeopsis tetrahit. Classification (NCBI taxonomy): domain Eukaryota; kingdom Viridiplantae; phylum Streptophyta; class Magnoliopsida; order Lamiales; family Lamiaceae; genus Galeopsis; species Galeopsis tetrahit. The sequence continues at coordinate 62,915,880 of OY776120.1, read as the reverse complement.
TTATTCAAAACGTGGAGGCTATTTAATATTAGTTAATGGTTGGAGAGTTTTCAAGGTAGATCATGGCTTGAAAAGGTGTAATGCAAACAAGAGTTAAATCTTGGCATTTAATGCATGGAAAGTGACCTTTTAGGTGGTAGACAAATTAAATCCAAAAAAGGTGAAATTTGTATTTGGAATGGGACAGATTTCGAAATAGGCAATGATTATCCAAAATAGGTGCTTATCAGACCAAGACTTGGTTTGATAGCTAGGACAACTTATCTGACCCCACCAGGACAAGTGTCCTAAAAAGATGTGGACAACTGTCATGAGATTAAATGGACAAGTGTCCTGATAAATGAGGGTCATCTCTTCTGAGTTTCAGTAGACTTGACCAAGTCTGCTGAAGTTTGAAATGAGTTCCCCCTTAATGAATGAACTCCTTTGGACTCATTTGTCCAACTTCCCTGGATCAAGTAGACTCAACTCTGCTGGTAATTCCAAAAATCTTGCCTCAGCAAGTGGTTTTGTCAATATATCAGCTTTTTGATGATCTGTGTGGATGTTTACCAACTTGATATCCTTCTTCTCCACATGATCTCTAATGAAGTGATGCTTGATGTCCACATGTTTGCATCTTGTGTGCAAGACAGGATTTTGTGATATTGCAATTGCACTGTTGTTGTCACAAAATATTGGCACTTCAGTAGAGTTGACTGTGTAGTCTCTGAGTTGTTGTCTCAGCCAAAGGATTTGAGCACAACAACTTCCAGCTGCAACATATTCAGCTTCAGTGGTGGAAGTACCACTGTGTTTTGCTTCTTGGAAAACCAAGATATGAGTTTGTTGCCTAAGAATTGACAAGTCCCTGAAGTGGACTTTCTGTCAATTCTGCATCCTCCATAATCAGCATCTGAGTAGCCAGTTAACTCAATGTTGTCGTCAGCAGGGTACCAAAGGCCTAGATTTTCAGTGCCTTTGAGATACCTCAAGATCCTTTTTGCAGCCTCAAGGTGGCTTTTCTTAGGATTTTCTTGAAACCTTGCACACACACCTACTGCAAAGGTGATGTCTGGCCTGCTGGCAGTGAGATAGAGGAGTGAACCAATTATTCCTCTATACTCAGTGGAGTTGGTTGGAACACCACTCTCATCAGGATCCATCTTCAAATTTGTGTTCATTGGGATCCTTACTGGCTTGCTTGTTGCACACCCAAACTTCTTGATCATTTCTCTGGTGTACTTGGCTTGGTTGATGAAGATTCCTTCTTTTGATTGCTTGACTTGTAGACCCAAAAAGAAGTTCATCAACCCCATCATGGACATCTCAAACTTGCTTTGCATAAGTTTGGAGAACTTCTCACACAGCTTCTCATTAGGGGATCCAAATATTATGTCATCCACATAGATTTGGACAAGCAAGATGTCCTCTCCTTCAGAGATTCTAAAGAGAGTTATGTCCACAGTTCCCTTGGTGAATCCATGATCCAAGAGGAATTGTGACAGTGTGTCATACCAAGCCCTAGGGGCTTGCTTGAGTCCATATAGAGCCTTCTTCAGTCTGTATACTTGGTTTCCAACCTCAAAACCTGGTGGTTGCTCCACATAGACTTCTTCTTTCAAGACTCCGTTCAGAAAGGCACTCTTGACATCCATTTGGTACACTTTGAACCTCTTGTGGGCTGCATAGGCTAGGAAGAGCCTTATTGCTTCTAGCCTTGCCACAGGTGCAAAGGTTTCATCATAGTCAATGCCTTCATGCTGGCAGTAACCTTTTGCCACTAGTCTTGCTTTGTTTCTGACAATCACATCATTCTCATTCTTTTTGTTCTTGAACACCCACTTGGTTCCAATAACATCTTGATGTGAAGGTCTATCCACCAGCTCCCAAACTTCATTTCTGGTGAATTGATTGAGTTCTTCTTGCATTGCTGTGATCTAGTTTACATCTTGAAGTGCTTCATCAATGTCTTTTGGTTCCTGTTCTGACAAGAAACAACAGAACATAGCACTTTCACCATGAAAACTTCTGATTTTGACTCCTATACTTGGGCCACCAAGTATCAGATCAGTAGGATGGTCAGACAACCAAGTCCTTCTTTTTCTGATCCCTTCAGTAGAGTTGTCCTCTACTAAGGTTGAGTCACCAGTGTTATAGAATTCAGGATAATTGAATGCAGGATCTAATTCAGGATCATATTCGGGGGTGTTGTCCTCAATGTCAGGGACATTGGCATTTTCAACATTTTGAGTTCCCCCTTGAATATTAGATCCATTAACTACCTCAGCAGAGCCTGCTTCTTCATTGGTAGTTGTTACCTAGATGTGAACTGGGATTGGATCATTCAGTTCACCATTTCTATCAGTGGGATTTGCTTCAGGAATATTGTCTTCAGGATAGTTGTCCAATATAGCATTTTCAGGGAGATTGGCTTGGACAACATCTATGAATTCAATGTCCTTGTCTTTTAGGCTTAATCTGGTTGTTCTTTTTGTGATTTCTTCAGGGTCCAAGTTTTTGTTCCTGATCTCAAAGATAGATTCATCAAACACAACATGAGGTGTTTCTTCCACTATAAGGGTTTTCTTGTTGTAGACTCTGAAAGCTCTACTGATTTGAGAGTATCCAAGAAATACTCCCTCATCAGCTTTGCTGTCAAAGGCTTTCAACCGTTCTTTCCCATTATTGTGAATGAAACACTTACAACCAAATATGTGAAAGTATGATACTTTAGGCAATCTTCCTTTCCAGAGTTCATAGGGGGTTTTGCCTTGCCCCTTAGTAATCAAGCATCTATTTTGAGTATGGCATGCAGTATTTATAGCTTCAGCCCAAAACCTCTTAGGTAAATTTGAATCAGCAATTAAGGTTCTAGCAGCTTCTTTTAAGGTTCTATTCCTTCTTTCTGCAACTCCATTTTGTTGGGGAGTTCTAGCTGCTGAGGTTTCATGAGCTATTCCATTAGATGTGCAATACTCATTGATGTATGAATTTATGAACTCAGTGCCTTTATCAGATCTTATCTTGATAATGCTAAGGCTTTTCTCATTTGACAGTCTCTTAAGAAGTTCAGGTAGTTTGACTTGTGTTTCCTTCTTATTAAGGAGAAATACTACCCATGTGAACCTAGAGAAGTCATCTACTACTACCAATGTGTATTTTCTACCATTTATGCTTGCAGGGGTAATTGGTCCAAATAAGTCCATGTGTAGAAGTTCAAGTACCCTTTCAGTAGAGATGACTGGTTTTCCTTTGAATGAGGCTTTAATCTGTTTTCCTTCTTGACATGGTTTGCACACATGTTCTTTAATGAAAACCTCATTAGGTAGTCCTTTAACTAATGCATTTCTAGCAAGTTTGTTCATTGATTTGAAGTTCAGGTGGTTTAGCCTCTTATGCCATAACCAGCTTTGTTCACTAGTACTTTTAGCAATGAAGCATGCAGCATCAGTAGACTTGTTCCAGTCTGCAAAATACACATTTCCTTTCCTAGTTCCAGTCAATAGAGTTTGTTGAGTTTTATCTTTAATTAAGCATTTTCCACTTAAGAACTCAACATTGAAATCTTTATCACAGAATTGACTGATACTTAGGAGATTATATTTGAGACCATCTACATAAGATACTGTTATGATTGTCAATGATAATTCAACTCTGATTAGACGTCTCCAATCACAAGCAAACTAATCGACCACAATTCAATCCAACGAAAGCATGGCAATTCACAAATATAAATGAAAACGAAAAACAGAGCACAAGAATGATTTAAGTGGTTCGATCAATGTGATCTACATCCACTGGACACACGACTTCAATTTGATTAGTTCAAGAGATGTTTACAAACACTCATCACTCGGAAAGGGATTTTATCCTCACTTCACTCGTGAACTCTCAACTCTCAAAACGAATGCTCGTACGCGTCAAGAATTACAATTACAAGTAATGGGGTATTTATAGGATTCAAGGTGATTGCAGCGTGTGTTGAAAGCGTGCTCTGTTGCCACGTGGATTCTGTTACAATCGTGTAACAAACTCACACCTTCAGCGTGACCCAATCTGAATTGACCTCCTTGCCCTTCACTTGTTTCCACAAGACAAGACGACTCCATACTTAGCCAAAAATTAACCCTGCTAACAGAACTCGACTAGTCTGGTCAGACCTCTACTTGTCTGGTCTTCCCAACTCGTCTTGTCCTTCGCAACACCCATCTCATCTGTTTGGACTCCTCCAACTCATCTGATATGGTCTGAGCTAACTTGTCTGACTCCACCAGCTGATACGCCCAACAGCTGAGTCCTTCAGAAGACTTCTATCGACTAAGTACCTCGACTGATCTGCCCAACAGACGAGTACAGTAGTAGAGTAGAATCTACCTGATCTGTACCAGACGAGTCGCACTCGTCTAGTCTAGGAGATTTGAGATAAACCTCACAATTCTCCACCTTTAGCTCAAAATCTCCATCTTGAACTAAACAGCTCCGATCTATCCTTCTCAAAGGACAGATTCCACTACTAATCTGCCGCCACCAGACTAGTAGCCTTCTCCGCAGAGGTCACTAATGCAAACCAACTGACCTAAGACATAAACCAAACTTCTCTTTCGGTAATGCCTTACTAAATGCATCAGCAGGGTTCTCCTCAATAGCTATCTTAACCACTTGGACGCTCCCCTTCTCCACAATGTCTCTCACAAAGTACAGTTTCACATCAATGTGTTTGGTTCGTTCATGATACCCCTGATGTTTTGCGAGATGAATTGCGCTTTGATTATCACAGAAGACGGTCACACTGTTCTGAGATAAACCAAATTCCTTAAGAATCCCTTTCAGCCACATGCTTTCCTTAACTGCCTCAGTCAAGGCCACGTACTCCGCTTCAGTAGTAGACAATGCAACTACGGATTGATGAATAGACCTCCATGACACTGCCGTACCAAATAGAGTGAACACATATCCTGTTAAAGACTTTCGAGTGTCAACATTGGCTGCGTAATCTGCATCCACGTATCCCACAAGTGCATCCCCCTCACTTGGCATCTTCTGAAATTTCAGACCCTTCTGTGCTGATCCCAGAACATATCTCATAACCCACTTAACCGTTTCCCAATGGCTTAAGCCTGGATCACTCATATATCTGCTGATCACACTCATAGCATGAGTCAAGTCTGGTCTACAACACACCATAGCATACATCAAACTCCCTACAACACTGGCATAAGGTATCTTGCTCATCTGAGTTCTGTCTTGGCTGTTCCTGGGACTCATCTGATTGGACAAACGATGATGTTGGCCAATAGGAGTAGAGACAGTTTTTGCCTTATGCATTCTGAACCTCTCTAACACCTTCTGAAGATAAGTAGGCTGACTCAGCAGAATAGACCCGTCTAGTCTACTGATCTCCATCCCAAGAATCATTTTTGCGTCACCAAGATCTTTCATCTCAAACTCCTGTTTGAGAATCTCCTTAACTTGATTAACACTGTCAATAGACTCGCCTGCTATTAACATGCCATCAACATACAACAGAAGATAGGTAACTCCAGTCCCAACCCGTCTGAAATAGACACAGCTGTCGTACAAGCTCCTTGTAAAACCAGCTGAGCAAATGTACTCATCAAATCTCAAGTACCATTGTCTAGGGCTTTGTTTGAGGCCATAGAGGGACTTCTTCAACAGACAGACCTTGTCTTCCCCTTCTTCTATGTCCAACCCTTCTGGTAGCTTCATGTAGATCCTCTCGTCTAGAGATCCATGTAAGAAAGTTGTGGTCACATCCATCTGATGTAGCTCTAATTCATATTGGGCAACCATAGCTAACAAGATTCTGATGCTACAATGCTTCACAACAGGTGAGAAGATTTCATTGAAATCGATACCTTCCTTCTGTGTAAAACCCTTAGCTACAAGCCTCGCCTTGTATTTAAGCTTGCCACCCCTCTGAGCTTCCACCTTCTTTTTATAGATCCACTTACACCCAACCAACTTCTTGTTCTTGGGCCTTTGAACAATCTCCCATATCTGGTTCTTGTTCAAAGAAAGCAGCTCCTCCTCCATAGCAACTATCTACTTCTCCTTGTCGTGGCAGCTGATGGCTTCTGAATAAGACTTCGGCTCCAGAGACTCCGCCTCAAGAGCTGCACATAATGCAAATGAGACTATGTCAGCTTGTCCATACCTCTGAGGTGGGTGGACTTCTCGTCTGGTTCTGTCCCGTGCCAGCTGATAATGTTGAAGATCATTCTCACTTTGAGGATCGCCCTCCTCATCTGGATCAATATCATCTCCAACTGGTCTTGTGGAGTCAACTTGCTCCACCTCGACTTGTGTCTCGTCTGGTTGGTTATCAACTGCACTAGTACTCGTACTAGTCTGTTCTGATAGAGGCATCCGACTCTCATCAAACGTCACATCTCTACTGATTATGCACTTTTGCATCCCAGCTTCGAGGCACCATAACATGTATCCTTTCACGCCAGAAGGATACCCAACAAACATGCATCGCAATGCTCGAGGCTCAAACTTATCTTGCTTGACATGAGCATAAGCTTGACATCCAAATACCTTCAAATGATTGTAATCGGCTGTACGTCCAGACCACAACTCCTCTGGGGTTTTGTACTGCACAGCCGAGGAAGGACTCCTGTTTATCAAATAGGCTGCAGTAGACACAGCCTCTCCCTAAAACACCTTCGGCAGACAAGAACTGTTCAACATACACCTGACTCTCTCAAGTAGTGTCTGGTTCATCCTCTCAGCTACTCCGTTTTGCTGAGGGGTCCCTGGCACAGTCCTATGCCTTACTATTCCTTTCGATTTGCAGAACGCATTGAACTCGTCTGATAGGTACTCCAGACCATTATCAGTTCTCAAATGTTTGAGAGTCTTGCCTGTGACATTTTCACATTCAATGAGCCATTCCTTGAATTTCTCAAATGCTTCTGACTTCGATTTCAGAATAGACACCCACACTTTTCTTGAGTAGTCGTCTATGATAGACAAGAAGTATTTTCCACCAGACCTCGTCTGATTCCTCGCTGGCCCCCATAGATCAGAATGGACATAGTCCATGATCCCATTGGTAGAGTGAACACCCTTACCAAACTTAAGTCTCTTGGACTTACCAAGAATACAAGACTCACACAAGTCGAGTTGAGTGGTCTTGTCTTTGCCAAGCAGACCTTGCTTAGACAACTCTACTAGGCCCTTCTCGCCTACGTGAGCTAGTCTTTTGTGCCACAACATCGAGTTGTCTTGCACCTCCGCTACATCTGATCTACCAGCTACTGTTTCTCCCTTAAGAAAGTAGAGATCACTCCTTCTCTCGCCTTTCAGGACAGTCAGCTCCCCTTTTGACACACTGAGCTCTCCATCAGCCGACTGGAATTTATAGCCCATAGAATCTAACATCCCAAGTGAGATCAAATTTCTCTTGAGTTCAGGTACGTACCTAACACTCTTGAGTATTCTTACTACCCCATCGAACATCTTCAGGTGAACACTATCTTCTCCAACAACTTTGCAAGTGTGATCATTCCCAAGCAGAACAGAACCGCCCTTCTGTTGCTTGAAGTCATGAAACCAATCTCGTCTTGGAGTCATATGGAAAGAACACCCTGAATCAAGGATCCATGCTTGCTGTTCTGTAGAGGATGTGATGGTTAGTGCTTGAGCAGACTCATAGCCTTCTTGCTCCTTCTCAACTTGAGTCTGGTTAGCTTGATTCTTGTCATTAGAGTTATTGGCACCAGATTTCCTCAAGAACTGCTTGTATTTGTGACAAGCATTCTTATAGTGTCCAGGCTTGTTGCAATGGTAGCACACTGCCTCACCTTGATTGGACACAGCTGATTTTCCCTTATCAGCTCCTTTGGGTTGACTAGACCCCTTCTTGGCACCAGATTTCTTCTGGCCACCTCTGATTGCCAATCCTTCTCCGCTACTGACCTTGTCTACTTGAGACGTCTTGTTGTGCAGCAGCTTGGACTTGACAGCCAGCATTACATCCTCCAATGTAATACTTTCCTTCCTACCATACAGGATGGTATCCTTTAAGATTTCAAAGGACTTAGGGAGAGCACTCAATAGAATCAGAGCCTTATCCTCTTCCTCTAACTTGACATCTAAATTCTCTAGATCATCAAGAATTCTATTGAACTCATCAAGCTGATCCGGAATGGGTTTGTCATCCACCATTCTGAAGGCATACAGCTTCTGTTTCGAATAGAGACGGTTAGCTAAGGTTTTAACCATGTAAAGTTTACCTAGCTTGTCCCAGACCTCTTTCGCGGATTTCTCTTTAGCCACCTCTCTCAGAACCTTATCACCAAGGCAGAGAAGAATAGTGCTTCGAGCTTTCCTGAGCATCTTGCTCCTTTCAGCAGCAACGGAGGCAGATTCCTCAGCTGGGGCTGTAGACTCTTCGAGCACGTCGAACAAGCCTTGCTGTTCTAGGAGAGCCTGCATCTTGACTCTCCACAGCCCAAAGTCACCCATGCCTGAGAACTTCTCAATATTATACTTGGTCGAATTCTCCATCTTCGATCTGGCAATTGATTAATGGTTGACAATCGATTCCTCTCGTTTCCGATTCCCACAGACGGCGCCAATTGTTACGATTGTCAATGATAATTCAACTCCGATTAGACGTCTCCAATCACAAGCAAAATAATCTACCACAATTCAATCCAACGAAAGCATGGCAATTCACAAATATAAATGAAAACGAAAAACAGAGCACAAGAACGATTTAAGTGGTTCGATCAATGTGATCTACATCCACTGGACACACGACTTCAATTTGATTAGTTCAAGAGATGTTTACAAACACTCATCACTCGGAAAGGGATTTTATCCTCACTTCACTCGTGAACTCTCAACTCTCAAAACGAATGCTCGTACGCGTCAAGAATTACAATTACAAGTAATGGGGTATTTATAGGATTCAAGGTGATTGCAGCGTGTGTTGAAAGCGTGCTCTGTTGCCACGTGGATTCTGTTACAACCGTGTAACAAACTCACACCTTCAGCGTGACCCAATCTGAATTGACCTCCTTGCCCTTCACTTGTTTCCGCAAGACAAGACGACTCCATACTTAGCCAAAAATTAACCCTGCTAACAGAACTCGACTAGTCTGGTCAGACCTCTACTTGTCTGGTCTTCCCAACTCGTCTTGTCCTTCGCAACACCCATCTCATCTGTTTGGACTCCTCCAACTCATCTGATCTGGTCTGAGCTAACTTGTCTGACTCCACCAGTTGATACGCCCAACAGCTGAGTCCTTCAGAAGACTTCTATCGACTAAGTACCTCGACTGATCTGCCCAACAGACGAGTACAGTAGTAGAGTAGAATCTACCTGATCTGTACCAGATGAGTCGCACTCGTCTAGTCTAGGAGATTTGAGATAAACCTCACAGATACATTGGTCACTTTGATGTTACCAATCATCAAAGTACCATAACCTTTTGTTGTTGCTTGTGAGCTGTCTCCAAAAGTGACATTTGGGCCTTCTTTTTCAATAAAATCAGTGAGGAGTTCCTTGTTTCCAGTCATGTGCCTTGAGCATCCACTGTCAAGGTACCATGCTGTCTTTTTGCTCATACTCCTCTTCTTGTGGCCCACAGGTACCTGCAATTAGATAGGTTTAGGTACCCTTTGAGTTTTGGGTCCTGAGAGGTTAGATGTACCTTTAGGAACCCAAACTTGCCTAATCACCCTGATTGATTCAAGGTGGCTAAGTTGTTTTCCTTGTGCATCAACATACACTGTCTTTCCCTTAAATGCCTTTGGGAAAGTGTGTGTGAAAGTATTAACTCTGTAAGTTTCAGGGGAGTTGACAACTCTCCTGAACTTATGAGTTCTTTGTGCAGCTTGATGAAATCTTTGAGGAAAGGCATTTTTATGACCATTACCCTTTGGCATGAAGGGTTTTGGTTGTCTCATTTTATTATGCCTTTGAGGATAGTTGTCCTTAGGTCTATTCAGCTGAGGCTTTCTCAGAAGAGTTGGCCTAGGCTGATTATACCTTGGATAACTTCTCTGAACATTGTTTAGGAGAGTTTCCCTTCCATTGGGTCTACTCTGCTGACCAACATTCCTCTTGTGTTCAGGAGCCTTGACCTTTTCCAAAGGTTTGGGCCTAGTCTCCTGAGGCACTTGAGTAGGCATTTCATTTAATTTGCCCTTTCCTTTGTTTAGTGGCTGAATTATTTCATTTTCAGCTTGTTGTGCCACTGATTTAACAAAGATTTTCTTAGTGTTACTTGTAGAAGCAACACTAAGACAAGGTGAAGATTCAAATGGATCAAAGCCTAATCCACTTCTTTGAGCCATAGGTCTTTGATAACTCTGAATTTCCTCTATTGCTCTAGAGGATTTGTTCAAAGCAGACATCTTTTATTTCAGGCTCTCTTCACTTGATTTAAGAATGTCATACTCATGTGAGAGGTTTTCGAACTTAACTTGAAGAATTTTTAGTTCAAAATCTTTTCTCTTCTGAGTAAGTAATTGAGCATCAATCTGTCCTTGTTGGTCAACTATCCTGAGATTTGCTTCCTCAAGCTCTCTCAAGACTTGTTGATACAACTCAGTAGATTTAATGTCAATTACTGTCTCAGCAGGTTTTGAAAGCTCAATTGAAAGTCTTTCATTTTCTCTCACACAATTATCATGAAATTCTTGTAATCTAGTGAAATCTTCCATCAACTTCCCAAAAGAAAGTTTCAAGTTGACTTCACTAGTGTTTTGTGATAAGAATGATGGTGAACTAGAAGTAGAGGATACCTCATCATCCTCAATAGCCATGTTGCACACATCATCATCATCATCACTGGTAGAGAACAGTCCATCAGAAGAGTTGAAGCTTTCATCACTATCAGATTCATCACCAGCCATCATGGCTTTTCTGTTGGTGAACTTTCTGTCTCTTTTGGCTTGCCTCTCTCTTCTTTCTTTAGAGCTCAATTCAGGGCAGTCATACTGGAAGTGCCCTTTCTTTTTGCAATTGTAGCACAAGTCTTCATCATCATCCTTCTTGGATTCATCTCTTCCTTTTGATGATGAAGGGTCAGCTCTACTGGACCTTCTCCTATCAGAGTACTTGTCTTCTGATCTTTTCTCTTCAGGCTTTTTGTCCTTGGCCTGATCTTCAGGGGAGTTGTACCTTCTCCTGAATTTATTGTCTTGGTATAATTTCTTGTATCTACCAAACCTCGAGTTGAGCTTGTCAAACCTCCTAGCCATGAGGGCCATCTCTTCTTTCATTTCAGTCTTAGAGACTGACTTTGATAATCTTGGAGTGGGCTGTATTTCTGGTTCAACAGTTTTGGCTTTGAATGCCACTCCCTTGGTTGGTAAAGAGGATTCCTCTGCTGGCTTTCTTCTATTGAGGTCAAACTCATAGGCTTTGAGTTCTGAGAAGATTTGTTGCATGGGCATGGAGGAGAGATCCTTGGTATTCTGCATCATCACAGTATAGACATCCCACTTTTGAGTGAGACTTCTCAAGATCTTCAATCCAACTTCTCTCTTGGAGTACACCTTGCCCAATGAGTTGATTTCATTCATCACATCAGTGAATCTACCAGCAAATTTGTCAATGGACTCATCAGGTTCCATTGAGAATTGCTCAAACGTTTGCACAGCAACTTGGAGCTTGTTCTCCTTGATCTTTTATGTACCCTCACACATCTCAGCAAGAGTATCCCAAATTTCTTTGGCAGTTGTGCAGTGGTAGACTCTACCCATGATTGCATCTGGAATTGTTTGGTAGAGGGTGTTCATGGCAAGATAATTCAGATTATCTTTTCTCTTTTCATCAGCAGTGAAGTCATCTTCATCTTTGGGAATTAGTTCCCTTATATCAGCTCTTTGCTCATCTGTCACCCTGGGGTTAGTTTGAGTAAACACAAAAGGACCTCTTGTGATTATTCTCAAGGTGTCAGTATGAAGAGAAGCAAGATGAGCTCTCATTCTGATTTTCCAGAAATCATAATTGTCTATAGAGAACATGGGCAGTTTATGATGTGAAATGTGGTTGACTGGATTTGTGGCCATGTTGTCCAATCCTTGAACAGCAGGTGGAGGAACAACATTGTTGTTGGCCATGGCTTAAGAATAAGATATCAGTCAAATGGTAAGATTTCAGATAGATCAGTTCAGTGACCACACCAAATATGTGATTTTGAAAATCAAGATGGTTTTTCAGAAGCAGTGGTCTATGAACCCCTTCTCTGATACCACTTTTTGGTCCTGAAAGGAGTATATAACAAGTGTATGGGGGGGAATACACTTGTATGCAATTCTTTTCAACTTTTGATCAAACCAGAGCTCAGCAAGGTTGTCTTGGACAACTCTACTGAAGATGATTAACTCTTCTAAGATAATCAAACTACTAAGTACTATTGAGTACTTAGTTGAATAACTATCTAGGGGAGTTATATGTGCGGAATAGTGGTTGGCCCTTTTAGTTTAGACTCCTTTAGTTTCTGAAATCACTTAGTCAATACAATCCAGTTCAGTTTCAGGGACTTTGTCCAAATAGGTTTTGCACAGTCTTTGAATATGTATCCTTTGAAGAATCAGTTTGTGTGCAGTGTTGAATGTATGAAAGCACTTGTAAAGTAAATCAACACAAGAGTTTATAGTAGTTCAGAGACTCAAGCTCCTACATCCACTTTCCCTGATTGAACAGGATAATTCCTTCACTCTTGGAATTAACTTGTTTTATAGTGCCAAGGTGCACTTGATCAATAACACCTCTCCTTGGTGAATTGATCCCTAGGATGTCTAGAGTCCTAGTACCCTCTTCTCAACTCAGAACTGAACTGTTCTTCTCTCAACAGTCAGCTCCTACCACTTCTACTACTACAACCTTCTCACTTTCTCACTTGAAAGGGGTAAGGGTTGAAGTAAGGTTCCAACTAATGAGATATCCTTTACAATGAAGATCAATGTATAAGGATTAGGATATCTCTCTAAGCTTTGTATGGATATACAGTAAGTTAAGCTTAGAAGAAGTGTTTCAAGACTAAGAATGTCTTTTGAGGACTTTGAAGCTTTCAGAATGATTGCTCAGTTAGGTGTAGAATGGATGCTTCAAATGGTCTTCACACTTCTTGTATTTATAGACAAATTTGAGGATTTGCCCGTTGGAGAGGCAGCCCCAAATTGCTATATATGTCTTCCTTGAGTTCTTCAAACTGGAAGACAGATTCTTGATAGTGACATGTCCTTATTTGGGAAATAAACGGATGTATAAGCTTTGTCTTCATTCTGCAGCACTCTTCCCAATATCTGACTTTCAGATTCTCTTGCTAGGACATGGACATGGCTTCTGAAGGTTGATCCAATGATAGGACAACATTCCTCATCAACTGGACAACTCTCCTTATCACTATCAGCAGTTCTGCTTATCAGCAAGGTTGGCTAGCTCTTCTTCAGATGACTTGGCCCTTATCCTTTGCTTCACTTGAAAGTGATCTTAGCATGATTCATTGTAGTTCTTTAAGGTGTGGTTGTCTCTATCTCTTCAGCATAGTTGACCTCAAGCTTTTCAGAGTACTTGATCTTGATTGTGTTGAGACAACTCTTCTGGACAACTCTCCTGATCTGCATACTTGGCCTTTGAGCTTTAGAACTTTTGTTCTTGCACATAGACAATCTCTCTGGACAGTTCTCCTTATCAGAGCATTTGAATACACTTGGCCTTTTAAGCTTTAGAACCTTTGTTCTTGCTTTAATTGTGCAGAGACAACTTCTCTGGACAACTCTCCTGATCAGCATTCTTGAGCTTTAGTGGTTGTTCCAGAATTTGAACCTTGAGGGGACTTGTTCTTGATGGTCTTCAAAGCATAGGTTCCCTCTCACATTGTGCATCTATACAACTAAGAGCTGACTAACATATCAACTTCTCATCTAGCCTTATTCTATATGTTTTATCATCTCTAGAACATAGTTAACTTGACTTAGGCATGTCTCAGGGGGTTTTGGTATTTAATCAAAACATATCTCATTTTATTTTCAACAAATATTAGTACATAAACCTTCAAATAATACCAAAATGTTATTAACAATTGCCTACTTTAACAAATAATGTTGAAGACTTGTTCAACAAACTTTTAAATAACACCAACATTGATCTCCACCAAATCTTCAATCTTCGACAAACAAAATAATATCAAAATCTTAAAAAACCCTGATAAGTCTTCAAGCCTTGATAAACAAAAATAAAATAACTAAACTATGTATCTAGATGTAAATACAAAATTTTATAAATTTTATCCTATAACAATACATCATCATAAAAGAAAAATATCAACAATACTAACTATATATCAACCGTACAAAAGAGAGAAAAGAGATTTGATGAGAATGACAAACAAAAATGACGAATTTATAGTGAAGATGAAAAAGACGTTACAAATTTTATGGAATTGATCTGAAGGACACAATTCAATCTAGAAATATCAACGGTTAAGATGAAGAGTAATAAATGACAACTATTAAATAAAAATAATAAATGGGAGTTACCATATTATACAGAAGACCAAATGAACGGCCGAGATCAAAATGAAGAAAACGATCAACGGTCCACAAAGTTTCCCGCCGAAACAAAATATGGAAATATGTAGGTGTATTATATATTTATAGATAGATTTATTACCATATTTAATTTAATATTTATTTATTAGCAATTAAATTAGTTCATCACAATATTTTTTTATCAATTATAAATATATTTGATTAATATATGTATATACAATTAAATCAAAATCTCAATAAAAAATGTTATTTCATGACAATTTATTGGTCACAAAAGAAAATTCAATTAATGACAAAAGACATTGTCACCGTATACTAAACAATAATGATGATATATATTGTCACCATATTTTTTTGTGACAAAATATTTTAAAAAAGACAAAATATATTCGTCATCATTTTTTCACTATTTTACGACCATAAATATTTTGTCACTGAATATTATCATTATGTGACGCATTGTGTCGTCATTATATAGATATATATAATGACTGTTAAAATTTCGTCACTAAAGTATAATTATTTGGTGACAAACAATATAAAATGTGACGAAATAATTTATCTAATTGAGACGAAAAATTTGTCTCTAAAATATAAGAAAGTTGGTAGAAAATGGAAACAATTGTCACAAAAAATTAATATTTTAGTGACAACAAATCAAATCATCATTTAAAGTCGAACTTTTTGGTGACGAACTATATAAATAATAACGAAATAGTTAATTTAATTGAGGCGAAAATTTCGTCATTAAAATTTGACAAAGTTGATAGAAAATGGATAATCGTCACTAAAAATTAATATTTTAGTGACAAAAAAATCAAATTGTCATGTAAAGTTTAACTTCTAGTGACAAAATACCATATCTAGTGACAAAATTGGATGTCAAAAGTGACGTTATATTCGTCACCATAAATGAAATGATATAGCGACGATGATCTTTAGCGTCACCAAAAGATGACTTTTAATGACGAATTCAAATAACGTCGCATTTACCTAATGCGACGCACATACGGTGACCTTCTCTGTGACACAAAAAAATCGTCACTAATCACCTTTTATGACGAAAAATGGTGCTTTTATGACGAATTGTTGTCGTCGCGATTTTTCAAATTTCCTGTAGTGATCGTTGGGTCATGGAACTCTATTCTAAAAGAGAAATGTGGAATGTGACACATTGTAGAGATCATTTCATAGGGATGAATAGGAGCACTCAACGAGATGAGTCCTTGAATGCCCATTTCAAGGACCGTGATAAGCAAGGACACAAGGTCATGAATTTCTCAAACATTTTTTTAATGACCTACAAAAGCTTAGGGCAGAAGCTTGTGAAAGTCAATATGAGCCGGAACACCAAGTACAACCAACGAAGTGTGGTCCATTACACAAGATTGTGAATTTTCTGGGTTTGATTTTAAATTTGTTCCTTTGTGAAAGCATATGTAATTGTTATGCAAATTTCTTGTTGATTTATTCAAAGTTTTTTTGTTAGTTTGTGCAAAGTCGTGTAGGGGCTCGGAGAGTCTGAGTATATGTGGAGAGTCTAAGGGGGTGTATTGGTTGTGGATTCTGTAGGATTTTTTTGGACTTTCAAAGTTTTGATGTATTCAATTCGGTTTTTCAAAAGTCTTTACATATTCTAAGGTATACAATACAGATTTTAAAAAGTCTTTAAAAATATTTAGGTATTCAATAGTTTATGGATTTTAATACTCTATGTATTTTGTTGGATTCTCCTTAAAAAATATAAATAAATTTCACTATCCAAAATCTCTTCTAAAAATCAGAGATTTCAACAGATTCTCTCAAAGAACTCTAAAGACGAAAGGTCAAAAGTATAGATGATAATATTGACCCAATCCACGGGTACCTGCCCTACCCCACGAGTTTTGGGTCAAGTCGGATCCGCCCCGTATTGAGAATGGGTCTGGTCTTGGTCTTACGTCCGACCCGCGAATATCCCTGAATTAATATATATATATATATATATATTATTAATTTATATATATATATATATTATTGGTAAAATACTTTATATATATATAATATTAATTTATAAAAACTCTTCACACCAAAGTTTATGAAAATCTATTTAAATCACTAAAAAAAGAGTATATTCCACAGTTCTGTCAAGTCTATCAAAATCCATATAAATCAATAAAAAAAAGTCAGTCAAACTCTGCATTGACTCTGTGGATTTTATAAATCCACGTACTTTTCAAAGTCCAAAAAAATCCAATAGAATCCTAATTAAATACACCCCCCTAAGTAATGATAGTCTTGTTTGATTATTTTTTTACTTCAGAATTTTATGGAGTTGTAATATAAAAAGAATAAAAAAATGAGTTTCATTGAATTGAATTGAGGAGTATAATATTGTTTAAATAAGATAATTTACTTTCCCTACAAGACTTTCCTATTCCATCAAAAGAAAATAAATAAAGATTTTCCAATTCAATCAAAAGGAAATAAATCATGATTTTCCTATTCTATCAAAAAGGAAATAAATCAATTTAAAATATACAATCTCATAATTGTAGGATATCAAATCAAATTAAATCAAGAAAAGATATTGAGATTATTTGATTTTATTATTCCCCCATCAAACAAGATGTGGGATGAGCTCCAACTCGTAGCTTAGTTCGAAAATATTCGAAGAGCGGTCGTGGTAGAGCCTTTGTAAATATATCCACTAATTGCAAGTCAGACGCAACAAAAGAAGAGTGGCTAAACGACTATAATAAACGAGTTTCCGAACAAAGTGATAATTTATACCAATGTGATTGGCTCGTTTATTGTCACTTGGATTTTAGCTAAGAAAGACAACATTGTTGCTCTCGGAGAATATGGTAGGGCAAGAAGGCAACTGAACATGCAATTCACAAAGAAGTTAAAGGATATAAACTAGCTCGAAAGCGGCATTAGACAAGATGCGATGCTCAGATTCACAACTTGAACGGGAAACAATTGATTGTTTCTTTTCACTCCAAGAAACAAGGTTTCCACCGAGATAGATGGAGTATCCACAGGTGGAACGTCGAGCCTCAACACAACGGGCCCAATCAGCATTATAGTAAACCACGACAGTGGGCGACGAGTCACGAGTGAATGAGAGACCATATGAGGGAGTATGTTTGACATGGCGCAGGATGCGCGTGACAGCTTGAATATGTGCTCGATCGTCGAGCTATGAAGATGTTGGATGACAAGATTAACAGCAAAAGACAAATTGGGTCGAGTGATCGTAAAGTACTAAAGGGCACCCACCAAGGAACGATAAAGAGTAGGGTCGTCAAACTAGGGACCATCCGTAGGCAGTTGATAACCTATAACAAGAGGAGTAGACACATGTTTGTTGTCTTTAAAGGTGGCCCGTTGAAGAATGTCTCGAGGGTATTTCACATGATTAAAAAAACCAGAAGCAGTGTAAGTAACTTCAAGACCCAAAAATAACTCAACTTACCGATATCCTTGATAGTAAATTCTTGACGGAGCCGAGTAATGAAGGACTGAAGAATAGATAAATTGTTTGTTGTTAAGATGAAATCGTCAACATAAACCAAAAGATACAAAATCTGAGAACCATTAATGTAAATAAAGAGGTGAGAATCGGAATAACTACAAGTGAAACCAATACTAATAAAAAAGTCACTGAGCTGTTGAAACCAAGCACGAGGTGTCTGTTTGAGCCCATATAATGCTTCTTGAGGGGACAAACGTGGTCTGGAAATTTGGCATCCACAAAACTAGGGGTTGTTCCATAAAAATAGGTTTGGAGAGGACACCGTTTAGAAAGATATTTTTCACATCGAGTTGATGAAGAGGCCAATTATTTAGCATAACTAGAGATAGAACAACACGGACAATGGACGAACACGTACCGATTTTCTCTAGTAATTATTTCCGGAGTGGACAATAATTTCAAAACATGCGTGTTCGGTTCAACCATAATGTATACAATGAGACCATAGAATCTTATGTTTGGTTGTTTCATAAGTTCCTTGGCACCGGTGACCATCATGTCTGACTAAGACTTGGTAATGCGAAATGCCATTTCTAAAGTATTTCCCCTAGCAAAACATAGACTTTGTAGTTGGCATTTGTTGAGGAATTGTATGCAAAAATTTAAAAAGCCCGGATTTTGCAAAGATCTTGGAGTGCTCATGAAGAAAACTTTTTCTATTAATAAATTTGAGCAGCGTTGGTAAGAAATAACAGAAACTCATAGTGTAACGAGAAATCGTTGGGTCATGGAACCCTATTCTAAAAGAGAAATGTGGAGTGTGACACATTGTAGAGATCATTTCATATGGATGATGAGGAGCACTCAACGAGATGAGTCCTTGAATGCCCATTTCAAGGACCGTGATAAGCAAGGACACAAGGTCATGAATTTCTCAAACATTTTTTTAATGACCTACAAAAGCTTAGGGTAGAAGCTTGTGAAAGTCAATATGAGTCGGAACACCCAGTACAACAAACGAAGTGTGGTCCATTATACAAGATTGTGAATTTTCTGGGTTTGATTTTAAATTTGTTTCTTTGTGAAAGCATATGTAATTGTTATGCAAATTTCGTGTTGATTTATGCAAAGTTTTTTTGTTTGTTTGTGCAAAGTCGTGTAGGGGCTCGGAGAGTCTAAGTAATGATAGTCTTGTTTGATTATTTTTTTACTTCAGAATTTTATGGAGTTGTAATATAAAAAGAAAAAAAATGATTTTCATTGAATTGAATTGAGGAGTATAATATTGTTTATATAAGATAATTTACTTTCCCTACAAGACTTTCCTATTCTATCAAAATGAAATAAATCAAGATTTTCCTATTTAATCAAAAGGAAATAAATCATGATTTTCCTATTCTATCAAAAGGAACTAAATCAATTTGAAATGTACAATCTCATAATTGTAGGAAATCAAATCAAATTAAATCAAGACAAGATATTGAGATTATTTGATTTTATTATCCCCCCATCAAGCAAGACGTGGGATGAGCTCCAACTCGTAGCTTAGTTCAAAAATATTCGAAGAGCGGTCGTGGTAGAGCCTTTGTAAATATATCCACTAATTGCAAGTCAGACGGAACAAAAGAAGAGTGGCTAAACGACTATAATAAACGAGTTTCCGAACAAAGTGATAATCTATGCCAATGTGCTTGGCTCGTTTATTGGCACTTGGATTTTAGCTAAGAAAGACAACATTGTTGCTGTCGGAGAATAGGGTAGGGCAAGAAGGCAACTGAACATGCAATTCACGAAGAAGTTAAAGGATATAAACTAGCTCAGAAGCGGCATTAGACAAGACGCGATGCTCAGATTCACAGCTTGACTGGGAAACAATTGATTGTTTCTTTTCACTCCAAGAAACAAGGTTTCCACCGAGATAGATGGAGTATCCACAGGTGGAACGTCGAGCCTCAACACAACGGGCCCAATCAGCATTATAGTAAACCACGACAGTGGGCGACGAGTCAAGAGTGAATGAGAGACCATATGAGGGAGTATGTTTGACATAGCGCAGGATGCGCTTGACAGCTTGAATGTGCTCGATCGTCGAGCTATGAAGATGTTGGATGACAAGATTAACAACAAAAGACAAATTGGGTCGAGTGATTGTAAGGTACTAAAGGGCACCCACCAATGAACGATAAAGAGCAGGGTCGTCAAACAAGGGACCATCCGTAGGCAGTTGATAACCTATAACAAGAGGAGTAGACACATGTTTGTTGTCTTCAAAGGTGGCCCGTTGAAGAATGTCTCGAGGGTATTTCACATGATTGAAAAAATATCAGAAGCGGTGTAAGTAACTTCAAGACCCAAAAATAACTCAACTTACCCATATCCTTGATAGGTAATTCTTGACGGAGCCGAGCAATGAAGGACTGAAGAATAGAGAAATTGTTTCCTGTTAAGATGAAATCGTTAACATAGACCAAAAGATACAAAATCCGAGAACCATTAATGTAAATAAAGAGGGAAAAATCGGAATAACTACAAGTGAAACCAATACTAATAAGAAAGTCACTGAGCTGTTGAAACCAAGCACGAGGTGTCTGTTTGAGCCCATATAAGGCCTTCTTGAGGGGACAAACGTGGTCTAGAAAGTTGGCATCCACAAAACTAGGGGTTGTTCCATAAAAATAGGTTTGGAGAGGACACCGTTTAGAAAGACATTGTTCACATCGAGTGGATGAAGAGGCCAATTATTTAGCACAACTAGAGATAAAACAACACGGATAATGGACACTCGAACCACATGACTGAAGGTATGAGACTATGAGAGTAATCAAATCCTGAAAGTTGAGTGAAGCTTTGGGCAACGAGACGGGCTTTGTAACGATCGACTGAACCATCGACTAGGAACTTAGTTCGAAAAACCCATTTGGAACCCACAATGATGGTAATAGAAGGGCGAGAAACCAGGTCCCAAATGTGATTTCGGAAAGAGCTAACAAGACGAACACGTACCGATTTTCTCTAGTAATTATTTTCGGAGTGGACAACATTTTCAAAACATGCGTGTTTGGTGCAGCCCTAATGTACAATGAGACTATAGAATTTTATGTTTGGTTGTATTATAAGTTTCTTGATGCAATGGGGGGAAAGGCACCGGTGACCATCATGTCTTACCAAGACTTGGCAATGCGAAATGCCATTGCTACAATATTTCCCTTAGCAAAACATAGACTTTGTAGTTAGAATTTGTTGAGGAATTGTATGCAAAATCTTAAAAAAACCGAATTTTGCAAAGATCTTGGAGTGCTCATGATGAAAACTTTTTCTATTAATGAATTTGAACAGCGTTGGCAAGAAATAACAGAAACTCAGGGTGTAACGAGAAATCGTTGGGTCATGGAACTGTATTCTAAAAGAGAAATGTGGAGTGCGACACATTGTAGAGATCATTTCATAGGGATGATGAGGAGCACTCAACGAGCTGAGTCCTTGAATGCCCATTTCAAGGACCGTGGTAAGCAAGGATACAAGGTCACTGAATTTCTCAAACATTTTATTAATGACCTACAAAAGCTTACAAACATTTTAGGGGACGTTTGGAGGAACTTGTTGTTGACGTCAACTCCTTGTTGATCTTTTCGTGGCCATGCTAGGGAGGCTTACAAACGAGGAAGGTGGGAGATTTATCATGTTGTTTTGGAACATTTAGCGCAAGCGAAATATGGTCTGTTGGGAAGGGAAGGCATCGATGCCGGCTGTTGCAGTCTTCGACGCAACCAGAACACTGACTGAGTGGATTGCAGCCCGTCGTCCCAGGGCATAGAGACAGGGGCCTTCGCCGTGTCCAAAGTGGCACCGCTCGGGTGCGGGTTTCGCAAAAAATAATGTAGATGGGGCTCTGTTTGCGGAGTCATAAGAGGCTGGGGTGGGCATGTTGGTTCGCGATGATAGTAAGGGTTTGTGGTGGCGAAAACAAAGGTCTTTCTGAGGTGTCTACGTCCGGAGGAGGTGGAGATTATTGGCATCCACGAGGCTTTATTTTGGATGAAGGACCTGGGGTTTGAGAAGGTGGTGGTGGAGTCGTATGCAAATGTGGTAGTGGATGATATCAATAGAGCAGAGGTAGGAATTTCAGCTTTCGACGACTATGTACACGCTTGTGGTATCATGAAGCATAGTTTTACTTCTTGTTCTATTTACTTTGTTCCGCGTAATGCTAATATGGTGGCATATACTCTTGCTAAGAGTTTCTAAAAATTATGGCAAAAACTTATATGCAATATTGCATACATGCAATATTGATTAATTAAGGTAAATTAAGTCAAAATTTGCGGGTCAACGCAGGTCAAAGCGGGTCAACCTTAATTAGAATATTTATTTTCACTCTAAATTATTAACTTACTACATGACCAAAACTATGTTACTCCAATACCTAAATTTTGTCACTACAAGGCCAAAAGTGTATTACTGCAAGTCCAAAAATATTCTGGACACTTATTTTTTTTGGACAAAATTACTAAAACAATTTTGACTTATTCGGCTACTACATGACTAAAACAATGTTACTACAAGACCAAAATTTTATCACTACAAGGTTAAAAGTGTATTATTAAATGTTCAAAAATATTCTGAAAACTTAATTTTTTTGGTGAATTTATCAGAATGTTTTGACATGTAGTATTAAATTTTTTTGCCTTGTAGTGGTAATATTTTGGCCTTGTAGTAACAATATTTTGGTCATGTAGTCAACCACTTGTTTGCAATCCGCGAATTTTCTGGACAACCCGGATCCAGACTTATGACCCGCGAATTTTTTAAAATTGACTTAATTTGACTTTTGAACTTATAATTTTGACTTGCCTAATTGGAATGCATTGCATGTATGCAATATTTCACACAAGACTAGCCCAAAAATTATTCTTGGGTCGAGCCTCTAAGTTTGATGGAAGGCCTTCTCGATGAACCTTGTCCTAATTGCGAATAAATGAACACTTTTGAGTTAAAAAATAAAATAAAAATTTATTATTGTTTGAAATAAATAAGAACATTTTAATAAAAGATCTAGTCATTTATGAAACATTGAAAATTGAAAAATCGGTAAATCACTATTCCTATTTCCTACATCAGTCTCCCGAAGTAAAACGGAGTAAACGCTACTGGCTGGGGCTGGTTGCAAACGCGATTTCGTAACTCGGGTCTGAAGTCTGGCGACTCTTTGCCCGGCGCCAACGAAGAGCACGTCCTCTGCTAGTGTTGGAAGCCTCAGGACTCGAGAGTTGATCAAAACGGTTTCTTCCATGTGATATAATTTTCTTCTGTGATCTTCCGAAGCCGAGTTGATGGGACTTCAGTTCAGGCGCCGAGACTACAAAGCCGAAGAACAGGCCCACGCGCTCCCCCGCGCGCGTACAGACACTCATCCTCTCTCCACTTCATCTTCTGCATCTCACCAGGTAATCTCCTCCTCGACGTTTAAGAATTTATTATGTTATGAAAAGAATCATCTAATTGTGGCAGAATTTGCGATTTAAGTAGTGATGTGAGAAAATAAATTGTTTTCGCACATTATTGCCAATGCTGTTGATGGAATTGATTAAGTACTGTTTGCTTGCTTCATTTAATTGTGTTTTCAATATTTAGCCTTACTTCATATGGTAATGTAGTTTAGTGAACTTTAGGTGAAAGAATCGGAAGGTGGAAAGGATGATTTCTTCGATCCTCTTAGGGCTACTGATGGAACAGCAGAAGTCTCGGTGAATGCTATCCACCTTGAAGATATTAGTTCTAAGGCGACAGTGGCCGGTGATATCTCCTCTCAAACGAGAGTGAGGAAGGAATGGATTTATTTCAAGAAAATGTTGATGCAACGATTTCCTGTTTCTAAAACAACACAAATCTCCATGGTATAATAGTAGATAGATATGAAACTTCAATTTTTGGATGTTTGAAAATTTTCGTCCCCAATAACTGTATGTGGCTGCTACCATGAAATAAAAACTAAACTCAGTTTAGGATTTTGTATTTTTGGGGGAGTGGCTGAAAATTAACAAGTTACTTGATATTGCTCCTCTCCCAACAGGTGTCTGGTGTGGTGAAAGGTGTTAACAGAGGTAGATTACATTCTGTGATCTTTTCCTTTTTTTTCTTTTCATATTAACTGCTAGTGCTCGGATGTAACACTTTGTTGATATTGGCAGCAATTGAGACATCATCAAAAGATCTACATTCGGGGGAGTTGGATGATCACAAAAATTTCGAAGAGGAAGAAGTTAGGGTTATCAGTCAACAGGAGTGTCTGAAAAAGTTGCAGGAACTCAAAGATGAAATCAACCGGTCTTGGTGTGCAGATGATCGTGTAACATCTTTAAGGTTGTCAATTAAGGTGAATTTCTCTATTTTGACTCAGTATTAGGTTCCTGCCTGCTGTTGTTTGGTATTACTTATTCAAGGGACCTTTAGTCTCGAGCAAAGGGAGGGGGGGACTGTACGTCTATAGTCTTGTTTAGTTGTCAGTAGTTTGATGTAATCATGAATTTTTTTCTCTAAAGCGCTTCATGAATCAAGCGAAATAATTCTTGACTTGCTACATTTAACCAGTGAAACAACTTCTGTAAGATACTTTTTCTATTTACATATTTTACATGCATAACACAAATATTTATGATTATAATGGGCAGTAAAAAATAAACTCCCTATTTGTCCTATAAGCTCAAGTTCTTTCTCCAAGTTTTCCAAATTAAACCAAAGTTGGTGGACGGCATCTTGAACTGTTGAAATCAGGAGTCTCTAGGGGAGTTTAGGAGATGATTTCTAAACTATCATACTGACTCATATTCATCAGTGCCTCATGTGTTAAAATTTAGAGCTTCTGAAAATTGATATGTTATCTGCAGGCTGCGAGGCTTCTAATGGATTCATCTGTAATCCAGTTTTATCCAACTCTTTTTGTTCTAGCAACTGATATAATGGACATGCTTGGTGATCTGGTCTGGGACCGGATTAAGCAAAAAACAGAGATCACTGAAGGAGGCTTTGTTTGCTCTTTACCAGGTTTGTTACATGGATATTGAACTGGATTTTTCTTTCTTCTTTTTGGTATAATTTGGCTTAGTGGAATAGATATAAGTAGGCGGATAAAAGAACGAACTAAAAATGCTTGGGACAAAGAATTCTAGGACACATTATTTGTCTTCCTAGTCTTTGACACAAGAAAGGGATTTTTTTTTTATCTACACTCATTGTGTCGAAAGAGTAATGATTTTTTATCCTGTTAATTGTTTATCACAATCATTTCGAATTGGGGGGAATTAATGTTATATTAAAGGAAAAATAAAAAGTTCAAAAGCACAAGCCGAACCAGAGGCCGAGCGCCATCAAAATCCTGCTTGGGAAAACCCTCCAAGGGACAAAACCTGGGCTAAGGAAAATGCTACACCCCTGTAAACCACCTACCATTCACATCAATATAAGGCCCGGAAAATTGACCAAAATCAAAAAGGTTGAAACAGGGAAAAGGACTTATGGGGGTTCAAAAGCAACAATCATTTCAAATTGGTTATGATGCTTGAATTACAGAAACTTTTAATATATAAAAACTAAACGTTTCATATTCTTTTCTTTTATAGAGGTTGAGGAGGAGTGAAGTTTAAAAATGATCTCATATAGTATTAGATATCCACATCTATGATGCCTTATTCCTGAACATTTACTGCCTAATGAAATTTGTATAATTGCACATGATATGCCTTCTCTTTGTTTGCAGATGACTTCAAAGCAGGGGATATATCCTTTGAGGCCAAAGAAACGTGCAATAACTGGTTCAGCAAAATCAGCTCTGTTCCTGAGCTACTTCCTCGCATGTGAATCCCCTGCTTCTCTCTTTATTTCTATGCATGGAGTATCATTATCATCATCATCATCGTTAAGATGTCTCTCTTGCTTCCGTTCACTATTTCAATTTTAATTATTCATTGAAACATTTTTTTGCAAATAAAACTCTGTCAAACAATACATCAATATAGCATTAAGATTTATTGAATATGCAGGCAATGAGAAGATTAAAGTTGTCCTTCAACGCAACTTTTGTTTTACGTAATATACTTTTTCACCCAACACTGCCCCAAGAACTGACATCATTGATAATTTTGTTATGAACCAGTGATAGAATATAGAATACATGTTACTATTTGCACCAACACACTACAGGGACATTTTACCGTGATGCTGAGCTTGCCATTTTCCCCTCCTAATTTTTAACTGATGTAATTTATACTTGGTTTTGGGCTCACAACATGATTCATTATTGATTAAAATCAAGCAAAATTTTGATCTCTTTGCCTCCAAAGTTTTCTTTGATAGTTCGGTGCCAGTTCCTTGCATGAGGATGGGAAGAACATATCTGAATTGAATTATTGAACACAATAAAATAATGCTGTTAGGAAGGTTGCTCCTGATCCAGTTTTAGCTCTGCTGTGGAGATGAAACACTACAATAAAGCTTTGATCAACATTTTGAGATTTCACTTTTTCTTTATCAAGCTCTTTGTTTGCGCATCATGTTCTTCATTTTTGTCCGGTCTGATAATTTTTCTTTTGTGTATTGAAGCTATCTGGAGCTTGCAATATTGCCTTGCTGGCGCTTCCTTCACGATCGTTCTGAGGATATCCTTCAACGTTTGGTTGAGATGACAAGGGGCATTGCTGATCCGGTGACGTCAGCTTACTGCCGCTTGTATTTGGTTCAGTGTGCTCAAAGGCTACCACATCATGACTCAGGTGCAGATTCTTGGTTTATTACATATGTACGTAATTGAAGTTTTTTATGTGCTCTCTTCAATTTTGAAGGGTTATTGACTTCATTACCGGTAAACAGTGATTAGCATGGAAAACATTTCATTATTTGATTGTGAGTTTGATATAATTCATTCAATGCCTTAAATATTATTAATTTATTATTATTGTAGTTAGGGATTTTTAAAATTAAGTTTTTAATAAACAACCCGTGGGCTTTATTGCTTGTGGGCTAAGTTAGGGTTTAGGTTTTGAGTCTTAAATGGCAATCCTTGCTTGGGTAGATTACTCCTTGTAATTCTGTGGTTTGAACTTCAAGTTCAAATTAATAATATCAGTTTATTCAGTGTCTATCCCTCTACTCCATCAATTTGGTCCGACCTGCCGGATCACAAACACTCCATGACTACGCGCTGTCTAGCTGAGAGACTGGCCACGGTGGAGAAGGGACTGAAAGTACTACTCTAAGAGTAGAAGGATCGAAAAACAAGAAAACAATACAAATATAATATAAAAAGTTTTACAAGAAAACCTAAACCCTAACTTAGCCCACAAACAATAAAGGCCATGGGCTGTTTATTAAAGACTTAATTAAAAAAAGCCTTAACTATAATAATAATAATATTAATAAGACAATAAATGAATTATATCAGAGTTTGAGTAATATGAACTTATGGGAAATCTAGGATAGTTTCACTTTAATTTTGTGCTTAGGGATAGAAAATGATATAGATATTGGACATCACCCTATGTTGGTACTTAATCTCATAATATGTAGTAAGATCATAGCAAGCTCAAACTATGGAGAGAGCACTCTGGATATATTTCATCGAAGTTTACAAGTCACATCATCCATATTTGGATGAGTGCGTGAAATGCATGCTACCTTTCTAGTCCTAATCTCTTTTAGGTTTCCTCTTTGTTATTTGTAGCTCGTACTTTTCCTTGTTTACTTTGAAATCTTCATGCCTCTCACAAGCAATGGATATTGCATTCTGCGACAGGTTATCTGATCACTTGCATTAATGACCTGAAACTGCTACTGATGCGCATTATGCCAGCCAAAGAAGCCGTGGACGAGAATCTTTCTGGAAATAATAAATTACTGCTTACTCTAATTGAACCCACTATAGAGTACATCTTGAAATGCTTATTCAAGGATCTAAAGCAGGTTTTGGCTAATTTATATTTAGATTCTGCTTCTTTGCTGATATATTTTGATGGCTGGATGAATTGATAAGTCTGACTGCTTCTTTAGTTCTTCTTGAACACTTGTTTCGTTCATAGTGTTGGAATGGAATATGAGAAATACTTTTTTTTTTTTTTTCTCTTGTAAGATCTGCTTTAAAAGTTCAATTTTGTTTTAGAATGCAGAATGCTATTTATCGAGTTATGAAAAATAAGATCTTCCCTAGGTTTTCATTTCCAAACCAAATGTTAGTTTGACCCCAAAATAGTAGTTTGCATGTCTCAAACTTCTGTAAAAATGATTTATTTAAAAATGACAAGATAGATGTATTTTTTTTATGGTTTGTTTCTGACTTTCTGTAATTTCTTATTGGAAATGTTTCACTTCGCTGGATCGTGAATGCAATGCTTTGACTGATTGACTATATTTACTGGCAGATGGATATTAGCAATTTGCTTGTCTCCCTTGGTATGAGGATCAGCCCAACAATATTGTTTGAAAATTATTCATGCATCTCGATTATCCTTCATTATATACTGAAAGAGCTTCCGATTGGATTTACTTGTTTAAATGCCATGGAGGTGCTGCATCTCATAGAGACAACTGACGATGGGTCTTTCGATCAGGCATGTGTCTTAAAATTCAGATAAAATTAAATTCCTGCAGTTGTGGTGTTTTGTTGTTCTTTTTTGATACTTATAATCTGGCCGATTAATTCTTGATTGCAGTCTTTCAATTTCAAATTGCTTGGACAAAGGCTATGTGAAACGGTACACGAAGTGAGCCGGGTCCAGTTGGTAGTGGATAAAATTATCCAGGTATTATATTATTTCTGAATTTTTATGTAGAATTTTTTATTCTCTATTACTCCCTCCGTCCCAGAAATGTTTGCACCACTTTATGGACACACAAACTAAGAAGAATGTGTAATGAGTGGAGCATTGAGGGGTAATTTTGTAAACTTTTATGAATAAAGTAAAGTAAATGATTGGATTGAGGGTAAAAGTAATGGCATTTTGTGTAAATATGTGAATATTGTGAGGGTGGGGTTTATGTGCAAACAATTGTGGGACGGACGAATAAGTAAGGAGTGCTAACAATTGTGGGACGGAGGGAGTAGTACTTAGTGGTAAATATCATTCATCTTATGTAGTTACATTGGTTAATTTTACTGAGGACATATTGCATTCATCTGGGATTTTTAGTGCTTGTTTTCTGTTTCCCCTAAATTTTAGAGGCATAGATTTCTGCTCCAAGTGTCTTTCAATCTGTTTTAAGTGAGTTCATTATGTAATTCGTTAATACTCATGTCTGAACCTGCTAATATTTACATAATATCAACATTCTCTCTCCACTTTAAACTAAAAACTGCATGCACCTTTACCCTAGTGTAGGACTGGGTGAAAGCCTTTAAGTTGTCTATAATGCTCTTTCTGTGATGCTTACCTTCTCTATTTTTTACTTATCATATATTATTTGCTGGAATAAATTAATTATTAGTATGTGATACTGCTTGACTTCTCTTGTAAGATTTCCTTTATTGATTATTTAGATGCATCTACATTTCAGGTTCTATCTTGTTATGACAACCTTGATGCATTCTTGATGATTGCGGATGCTTATTTGGATATTATCTTGGAGAACCAGTTGGTAATATCAAGCTTTGTCAACCAAGGTTTCAATCTTGTATATGTTATCAATCTTATGATATTCCTATCATCTTGTTTTTACAAGTTATGATTGTTATAATATGTGCTGATCTCTTAAAGGATATTCTTTTGGAAAGGAAGATCAAAGGAAATCTTTAGGTGCAAAAACTTGTTTTTATCTTTTAGACTTTTACTACCCTAACATCTTGGGATTATAAACAC
Source organism: Galeopsis tetrahit (assembly GCA_963675135.1). NCBI lineage: Eukaryota > Viridiplantae > Streptophyta > Magnoliopsida > Lamiales > Lamiaceae > Galeopsis > Galeopsis tetrahit. Next base: position 62,886,057 of record OY776120.1, on the reverse strand, counting down.
GAACATCCCTTTGACAAAATCTGCCAAAAGCTGATGCTGCCTCCTGATGTATGCTTCTCTAGGTCAGCCATAATGTCAATATTTCCAGATCATTTATATGTTACAATTCTTCAATTGATGCTTGAATGGTGATGCAGATGTAAGCTGAAAGTAAGTTCAATTTTCATTAAATATAGTGATGAAGCTTCTTCTGCCAATTGGCTAGATTAATTGGCCACGTGCCTTATTAGTTTCTTGGTGTGATGGTATTACGACTACTTCTTGTAGGTTTAAAAAATTCTCCTAAAGCTTAGAACTGTGATATTAATCATGAAAACATTCTTCTTAATTTTGGTTTTTGAACACCTTGACTTTTTCTCGTGATGTTTAGTCTTAATAAAGGTGAATTTTGTAGTATCTGAATTTGGAGTGGACGATTGAGATAAGTACACATCTGTCTTACTCTAATCCATTTTGCAGGATGCATTCTTAAATGTAATACTGGATGGGATATTGGAGCGCATAAGTGTAGGCAAGATAGATGAAAATGCATTACTGATACTGCAGTCAATTTTCTTGAAAATTATTACTCATTTTGCCGACATAGAGAAAATATTAGCTATGGTAAGCTTTTGAATAAATTTCTTCTATATGCAATTTTCCCAATACATTATTGTCACGTGGCTAGATTTTCATCCCCTAATTCCATTTAATTCATAATAGCTTGATCTTTCATCAGTGCTTTTGGTCAGGGGCTTGAATTCTCATAAACTGTTGTTACTGATTGGCATTAAAATTCATGTTTTGTAGAACCATTTTGTTGACATCTTGGATATGATGCACGGGAGCTCAAGAAACTCTATCAATATGCACATTCTTAGTATGGCAACACGGTATCATCTTGTCCCATAATTTGACATTTGGATTCTCTATAATTTCTACTCCATTTAACTTTCTTAGTGAATCCGAAGTGCATTGATGATATTGATTGGCTTATTATCTATCTTTGATTAATGACAAATACTTCTATGTACCAGTTGCACCATGCAACTCAAGTGCATTTTTAAATGGTATTAGTTATTTTACTAAAATGTATTATTTGGTCAGCATTAGCTGTTTCACTGAACGATATTAGTTGTTATCATTGAATATTATTAGTTGTGCACCAATTGCATGGTGCAACTGGTTCACCCAAGTATTAATCTTTAACAACATTTTTGTTGAAAGCAATGGCATGTTTGTCTGTCATATACTGCTTGAGTCATGACATTTATAGATTACAAGATTTTCGTATCATTAAACTTTTATAAAGTTTTGATATTGTTTATTTTAAACCCTTTTCAGTTTTAAATGTAGATGTTAGTATAGTTGGAAAATCCCTGATACCATGTTGTGATAAACTAAGATCATTATGTTTATGTTTAACGGTCCAAAGACAATTTTTTGATTCTGTCTCTATATGTAGTTGATATACTAAGCTGGAAACAATAAAGAGCATCTCCAAACCATTAAGAAATAGTTACCCTCATATTTTGAGATGCGGGATATGGGTGAAAGCCAAGTTCATTCAAAAAGATTCACTTGGGTCGTTTGAGGAGATTACTTGGGCTATCTCATGAAACTTACACAAAGAAACTCTTAGAACGTGCCAAAAATTGATACCTGTATACTTGTGGATACTCCAGTAACGTAAATATTCAAATAACATAAAGCATAAATCATGTTTATAAGCTACAATCTTCTTTTGACATGATAGAAAAACTACATGTACTATACACCTCAAATTCTATATAATAATAATAAGTCATATACAACATAATGAGATAAAACAAGTTTGATAAGCAAAAAAACTTTAAGGGCTGCCTCACGCTCCCTTACAGCTTGATCAGCACCACTATTATGGAAATTCTTGGCTAAAAGCTCCATTAAGGGGTTTTCATGCAAACATTGCCCATATGTTACAATCTAAATAAGGCTTGAGAGAGAGTGTTAAAGATATTAGCATATGTAGTGTAGGTTACAATCTAATGAGGCAAAGAATGATGGAAAATCTCGTACTAAACTTAGATGAGCTATACATAGAAACAACATATACTATTATATTTAACACTCTCCCTCAAGCTGGAGCCTGGAGGATATATATCAACCATATCCAGCTTGCTGCAAGGCTCTGAAAAACGTTGCCCACCTAATGCTGTGGTGAAAATATCAATCACTTGATTAGATGAAGAAGTGAATGAGTGACAATCTTCTGATCCATAATGCACTAAGGAATAAAATGGCAATCAACCACAATATGCTTTGTTTGTTCATGAAAGACTGGATTACCTGCAGTGTGAATAGCTGCTTCTTATCACAAATACCTAAGCATCGGTTCACTGTATGAGAAACCTAATTCTTCAAGAAAGTTCTTCAACCATAACATCTCAGTCATGGTGTGAGCCATGCCTCTATATTCAGCCTCAGCTGTTGATCTAGCCACAATTGTCCGTTTCTTACCCCGCCATGCCACTAGGTTCCCCCTACATTAGTACAATATCCAGAAGCAGCGAATATGCTGAAAATAGGACCAAGACAATCAAAACCTTTATCCGAATCCTCTTCCCTTGCATTAGTTCTCTGAGGTGATGTTTACTTTGGAATTTAAAAACCCGGTTTTGTGTTAAGATCCTACACCTGTTTTTCTTAGGGATTTAAAAACCGGTTTTAAAAAACCACTCAAAACCACCCCTATCAAGCATAATGATTTGACATGAAGTTAAATCCTTATAATATCACTCCAATCATTATTATTTCTCTCAATAATAATATAATAAATCCAATCATTACACAATCATCTAATCATTATAATTTCATCCAACAATAATATAATAATACAATTTTATTTAATCATACACATTGATTTGACATAAAGTTAAACCCTCTCCTATTCAAAAACTAAAAAAAACACATATTACTATTCATCAGGATTAAAAAAACCCAGGATTTCAACAACTTGTTTTCAAAACCATTAAACCACCCAAAACTCAAAGTAAACATCACCTGAGTAAATTACTGAAAAAGAGTCCATGATTGGAATATTTGACGGCTTAAAGACATTTTTAGATGTAATAAGTGAATAAGATCCTGAAGGCATGCATGGTGAAATTCTTTTCGGTTAAATTTTTCTCAGCATCTCTGCGACGTTTTGTTGATGATCTATATGATATGATAGTAAAAGTTACTCTAGGGAATTTCTTGATGTTATTTCGCATGCAGCTAAAGAAATTATTTACTTATTCCATTGACATTATTGATGCAAGTTTTCAGGGAGAAACATGCACATTTGCTGGTATCATGGTCCATGAAATGATGCATGGAGTTATGACACTATATTTATCAGTCACACATTTTTGTTAAATCATTACTTGAACAGACCACAAAGATAGACGTATCATTCTTCACGTTTCCATTTTCTGTTGCAAACTTTTGTTAGTTCTTTTGCATAATTGTTATCATGTACATGTAATATGCTGGAAGATAAGAATAACTGAATTTTCTAGTATGTTTTGTCTTTTGGAAGTTTACCATAATAATCGTTTTTCAGGAATGGTGAAATTCAAGATCCAACCGTGATTGAGGTGCTACTTGAAGTTGCTCAGGCCTTATATGATGACTTAGATTTCTCAAATATGAGAAAGGATGATTACCGGCATCCATCTCGTCTAATTTGCCGTTTTGTATATATGGTAACCTACTTTTAGTTCCAAAGATGTTTTGTTTGTTAACAATTGAGGACTCTTTTTCTTTTTTTATACTGCCTACACATCTGCACTTTTTATTGTTAGGTTGACCATGGGACTGATGTCGAAAGTCATTTAAGGTTTCTTGCCCAATGTCGTGGAGCTTTTTATAGCATTAGTGAACTCCAGGTTTCACACCCTCTTTTCTTTACCTTTCTTGGTTTTTGTTACTGTCTTCTTATTCATGATTCTCGTAAGTGACTAGGTTATTCAGTTCAATTGCTGCAATTTTTTGCTCTCAAATGTTTTACAAAACAGATTGAATTCTTGGTCTCTGGTTCACCTTATTGCACAGTAGCTAATAAGTTCTGTTATGATGTCGTATCTTGTAGAAATAAAAAAAAACGGCCTTTTGTCATTCCATATTATGAGATTAAAAAGGCTAACTATATGATGAATCCCAACTTCAATGAACAACTGGTCTTGAAATACGAAGGTAGTCAATTGTATGCTTGTTTTGAAAAAAATACCTATTCATAATATGTAATTCCAATTGGCGTTTTTCAGTGAAGTTTTTGTTATAAAGTAAAATCACTATATTGAATACACATTGGGTAAAAATTGAACAGTTGCTTTAGTAAAATTATCCTTTTATAAAATATATTCATAGAACTTTGCACAACTTTTTGTAATAATTGAACTCTACCCAGGGTCCTGCATAAACGCAGCTGAAACTAATAAAAAAACTTTTATATAGAACATTCAGTACCAGGCTCCTGACAGCGAAGAAGCTGAAGATGCTTGTTACTTAACTGTGCCCTTGAGCTACACGAGACATAGCTCGATTTGTTTGAATAATTGGCTTATTTTAGGTTTTGGTTGATTTGGAATTTGGAAATCCAAAAACAATTCTACTTAGAGATCTTGAAATCTGGTTTAAAAAAACCACCACTACAACACCTATAAACCTACTATCACACTACAATCAATTTTCTCTCCTTGCACTTTAATATATTTAAATTATCACGGTATCACCCAACAATCATACCCAACAATAATATAATAATTCTCATCATTTACTCTTATTGATTTGACATAATGTTAAATCTCACCCTACTTAAAATCTCAAAACAAACACCATTACTATTTATCAGGATTTCAAAATCTACTAAATTTTGAAAACTAATTTTCAAAATTCACTATATACCCAAATCAAACACCTTTAGTGTTTCATTTGGCTGATCAGGATTGCTTTCTCCCCTTCTTTTCTTTCTGATTTACTCGCCTCTGGAGGATGGGGGCCATTGTAGCTGATAGATATTACTCAAGTCTATTAACCTGCATGGACTGTCTCACAACATTCACAGTTCGATACTCTGAACTTGTCAACTCTGCTTGCGTTAAATATGGAAGCTTCAAGTGACATTATTTGTTAAATGCAGGAGATTCTTGTTCATTCCAGTAACAACTTAGCTGTTAAAGCTATGAGGGATGAAAATAACAGCATCAGCTTTGTCAAATCATGTCTGGCATTTAATGAAGTTACAGTACCTGCTATTCCTACTAGCTTAAGGCAGTTGAACTTGTATATTGAAACTGCAGAGGTGCAATTTCATTTCATTTGGTTTTACAATCATATTCTTGGAACTACGTGCTCATCTCTTTATCTTTTCTATGCATCAGGTTGCATTACTGGGTGGCTTTATTTCTCATTCAGATGGGCTTATAAATGCAGCATTAAATTGTTTGCCAAATGTAGACTCTGTCAATGGTTAGTCAAGTACTTTCACCAGAAATGCTAGTGCAATTTGTGACCATTAAAAAAGGGATCATATCATTTTGCCACCTGTACTATACCCCTTTTATCAAATTGGTACCTGTTCAATTTTATTTTTCCCGATTGCATCTTCTACTATTCGGGATTGACCAGTTGCCACCTGTACTTTGTTTTAGTGTTTTTTTCTGGCCAAAAGTCGAACACGTGACTTGTAGGAGACCAGTTGCAACCTGGAGTGTATTTAACTGTTGTTGATGAAGAAGAGAATCACCCAAGAAGGGATCAAATTCGAAAGTATCGCGGGAGATTTTGTCCTGTGGTAGATAAGATGTTAAGAGTTGAAGAAGAGGTCAAGTGACTTCATTCCACATTGTATTGGTCATGATCAGTTTGAGATTGAAATGGCATATGGATCCAGGTTCAAAGTGCAAGTCACTTGTTCGACTTTTGGTCGGAAAAAACCCCTTGAACAAAGTATAGGTTGCAACTGGTCAATCCCTAATAATAGAGGATGCAATTGGAAAAATAATATACAGGTACCAGTTTGATAAAAGAGGTATAGTATGGGTGGCAAAATGATATTATCCCTTAAAAAATGCTTTAAAGTAACATTACAAGAAACCATGAGCTTGACTGGAGAGTTTAAGAGGATAGTTAATTCTAGTAGTTGATATTCTACTAATAGGAAAAACTTTTGTGGTGTTCATGAAAGTGAATGTAAAAATCAATTCAAGCACTGAGATATGAACGTCCTGTTAACCTCTAAAATGTTGGTTATTCTTATTCTGAAATATGTATGCTACGTCTATCCTTTGCCTGGTTCCTTACGCTCCTCTTTCACTTTTTCCATAGCAACTGATCAAACATTATCTGACCTTTAAGACGTATCTTATTGTTTCCTTGTTCTACTGCTTTACAACAAATTGAAGTGCTGAATTATTGTGCTTCCTGTAGTTCTGCGGATGGCCGAAGATGGTGATATGATTATCTCGTTGATATGCAAGTTATGTGCCATGGTGATGGTTCCAGGTATTATTGTTTGCCCCATCGTTTTAACTTTAGAGCTGGAAGTAGCTCTAAATTTGTCACCTCTTTTGAACTTTACTGATGCCCCAGTTTCTTACTGAAGGTAGCCTTGAACAAGGAGTAGCATCGATTCATAGGCTTTTGTTGTCTTTCCTCGACTCCCAGTCATGGTGATGCTTCCCTTCACATATTTATTAAACTCACTCCATTTGTAATTTCTATTTGGTGCTAATTTGTTCCCATGTTGTAGGATAATGCCTGGAATGAAGGCTAAAGTATTGTTAGCAATTATTTTCTTATCTGCAGCAAAATCCCAGAATCAACTGCCGTACGGGTACCATGCTGTCAGTCGAGAGGTAATTCTGTTTGGTCTAATACTCCTTGATCATGAATCAGGTTTTGTATGCATGACTTACTGCATATCTTCTAGCTTTTAACTTTTATTCTAACAACAAATTATTTGGAGAGAACCAGTGAAAACTATCATTATGCAATGAAGAGTTAACATATTCGAGAGTAAATTGTAAAATTAGTCCCATATTTATTGGGTGTTTGCGATTTTAGTCCTATTCAAATTAATTTTAAAATGCTACTATTGTAGTCTTATATTGACAATTTTTTGTTATAGGATGATAATTAATTTGTTGTTTTTTATTTCTTAATTAAAACTAATATGTTGGGATCTCCTTATGCCACATAAGTGATGCCAAGTCATTAGTCCGTTTGCTACATGAAATACCAGAAGCACATGTGAGCAACTCGTGCAAATATCCTGCAACCTTGTCAATCTACAGCTAAAATAGCATCATTTTAAAAGTTACGGAATTTAATTGAGAAAATTAATTCATATGAGACTAAAATTGCCAACACCTAATAGACACGAGATCAATTTTGCAATTTATTCAAATATGTGAAGTACTTGAAGTGAGTTGCAATTGAATTGTCTTTTAGGGTAATAAGTCCATATTCTTGAGTGGGATTTTTGAGATCATTGACCTGATACTGATCTGAGGTATACTTCAAATTTGTAACTCGGTACTAAGTTTAGGTTGATAAAATCTTTACACTACACCCAATACTATTAATATAGATATGCAAACATACCAAAATGAACTAGTATATATACATGATGATTGATTTTTGCCCCAAGTAAATGTAAGCTAAAAACGAGTAAATGAGAGAAGGGTAACTTAGGACGTGTTTAGGGTTTACAGGAGTGCATTTTTTAGCTCTTTTGAAAACATAAAAATACATTAGGGGCTTGATTGGACTTGGAGTAATAGTTTAGGGTCCTGGGTGTACCTTCTCCCAAAATTAAAACCTTTTAAGGTAAAACTTGGAAAAATAAATTTGATTACTGAGCAAGTAAGTGGAGCTTTAAGGGAAGGAAAAGTCATCCTACTCTCTTTGTTGGGTATCATGAAAGAACCAATATAAGGGGATGATATTTCTTCTTGAATTTATCCTTCAAGTAGGCTGGATTGAATAATTTACGACCCCTCACACCCCCTCCCTCTCTCTGTTTTGTGCAACTCACATATGTTAAAAGTACACGCCACACATATCTTCCTGTGTTGGATGGGTTGCTCACTTGTGCAAACATATTTTTTCACTATTCAGGTCATTGGCAATCTTCATTTATTTTATGGTGTTCAATCCTATCACGAAGAACTGTTGTCGCTGTCTGGTGTTGTTTTTCAGGACATCGTAAATATCATAATGCAAGAGTCGTCTAAGGTAAATTATTACTACTGTATTATTATTATTATTATTATTATGATTATTGGGGCAATTTTTTTTCACTTCTTTCAATCTCAATTTTGTTACTCCATAGCTGCTACTTTTTACGTGGTTATTCAGATTTTGTGAATTTCCAAAACAGCAGACAATCAGACATCCCCTTTTGACAATGATGCCTTGTGAACTTGAATTCTTTCTTTTAGGCTGTCCGTGGAAAGATAGCTCTCGAAGCTTGTAACTGTGTTGCGTCATCCTTTACAGTAAGTAAATCATGCAAAAAACTTGGTGTTAAGACCACAAACTCTGAAAGCATTCATCTTCGATATAATTATGTTTTTTATTTTCATGTTTTATTTTAGATGTCTGAAGAAACATTAGAAGTGTGCTCCAAATTGGTGGAAATTGCCCAGTCTTGCTTGAGTACAGGTGACAAGTTTTTGCAATCTACTTTGAAGTTTTTAGATGCTCAACAATTTCATGTGTAGGATACTCGGTGGGTGGAATTTGGTCTCTGAATTTATAGTTTGAATCTTGTATTTTAACACTCCCTCTGTACCACTAATATAGATTGAACAAATTTTCACAGATTAAGATGTAGTAATTGTTTCCTATATTCTTCCTATTTTACCCTTTCACAAGATGACAAAAAATTAAATGTTTATTGAAATTTTGTTAAAAATAGGTCTTTTGGTCAAATAAAAAAGGGCGCGGTTCTACTGTACACACTCCAAAAAATATTGCACAAAAATAGTCTTAAATCACATGTCTGTATTACCCATTTATATATACTATATATTATGAATTAATCTTTAAACCTAATCTTTATCATATTTTTAACGTTTGCTTGTTCATGTACTCCTCAAAATCCTTAAACCCTTAAACTGCAATCAATGAATTAAACACGAGTAGAGATTTATACTCCCTCCGTTCCACAAGAATTTGCACACTTTTCATATATGGATGTCTCATATCAATTTGTACACTCCATAAAAGAAAATATCTTCACAACCCTCACTTTTGAAATATACTCATATTTATCCATATGTCATTACTTTTCCACATTCAATCTACTTTTTACTTTACTTTATTCATAAAAGTTTACAAAACTACTCTTCAAAACATCAATCATTACACATTTCTTAAAATGTGTGTCGATCAAAGGGTGCAAGTTCCTACGGGACGGAGGGAATAGCTAATAAAGGAGTCAAACGACATGAACATAAATCATACTCCCTCAATGTAAGCGCCTTTTTTACCATGCAATATATTTTTTTCTTGAGTAAGGGTATAATGGTTTTAAAATGGGGTGTGAATAGCAATTTAAAAATAAATTATACTCTCTCCGTTCCCTACTTAAGAGCATAAACTTATTGAGTACGAGTTTTAATGAATGTTTATTAGTTTTATAAATAGTAATAAAGTTACTTTTTAGTGTAATAAAGTAGTGACATTTGTTATAATATTATGATATTTTTTTAAGGGGATAGTTTAAAAGTGTTTTTGCTATTTTAGGTAATGAGTCAATAAGTAAGAGACAACCGAAATAACAAAATGGGTCATTAAGTAGGGAATGAGGGAGTATTTAATAGCAAGGTTTTTTCACTTGTAGTTTTTGCATATAAGAGCAAGGTTTAAATTTTGTTACAAATAAGGTCAAAATCCTAAAAATGTACTATCTTACCCTAAATATTTAAAACTGAATTTTAATATATTAATTAGTTAACTATTTTAAAATTTGAAATGTAAATCTTTCTCTTTCTCTCAAACACTACATCTCCAATTTTAGGACTTTCCCCAAATATCTGATATTTAAGTCTTCCCCAAATATCTGATATTCAATTGCATTTTCCCTAAAGCTCTGATATTCAATTTCATTTTTAAACTTGAAGATCTGCAGAAAAATCGTCAAAACAAATTAGATTTTTTCTTCAGAAAAATCTCTGACTTGATTATGCAGAAAGATCTGCAGAAAAATACCAAAGTTGCATCAACATATTAATAATGCAGAAGTGTGCAGTAAATTATGTGTATATATATATATATGCACATATCATTATGCAGAAAAACGACTTTAATGCAAATTAGATATGCATTAATAAAATCCATCGATTAATGTAGGCCACATACTAGTGACTTGATTCAAGACTTCTAGAAACGTTGAAAACTGATTAACACGAATCAACTTGGTTTTCCCATCGAATTCGATCTTGAGTTTCATGAAATAATCCATTGATTGATAATCTGCTATTTATCAGAAAACCGTAGAATAATAACAAAATAACATGTAGAAACGACTAACAATCAATTTGCATCTCTGTGTTTGGCCAAATATATGAACATATAATACTTTTGAAACTGGAATCAATGATTTAACACAGTAATTGAAATCGTAAAAATCGAACCAGTCACTTGCACCGCGTCTGTGTTGTCACGTCGCCGCGAATGAGATTAGGTGGGGGGTTCGATCGTGGACGATGACGGCAAGAAAGATCTGTCATCCACAATGCTTTTGTCTTCCATTCGGGGGGTTTGATCGTATTTGGCGCCTATATTCGTGGTGAAGACAGACCGACGTTTGTGGATGAAATTAAAGAAAGTCAAAAAACTAAATATCATTGTCACGATCTTGATGTGTGATTTGAAAAAAGAAAAAATATTGAATTAATGGAAGATGGTTGAAAAAAAGACGAGATATAAGGAATTATATGAAAAATTCATTAATTAAATAATTATATTTTAAATTAGTCTTGCTTGATTTGAAAAAGGAAAAAAATATTGAATTAATGGAAGATGGTTGAAGAAAAGGCGAGATATAAGAAATTATACGAAGAATTCATTAATTCATTAATTAAATAATTATATTTTAAATTAGTCTTGATATTTAAAAATAAGGGCATAATATGTTATTTACAATCAATTTTGACCTTATTTTAAATGATTAGAATTTTTTTTCTTAATTGGATAAGTGTCTCTAAAAATAACACTTTTTATAAAAATTCTCTATTTAATATGGGGTACAGTAGTTGGGGTGTGTAGATTCAAATGTATTGATATTTCGTGCAAACTTGTAAATATTGAGAAGGTTAAATTTATGAACAATATATATATATATATATATATATATATATTTTTTTTTTAATATGCAAGTTATTTTGGAACTTTCGAATAAGAAAAATGTGCAAATTATTATGAGACGAAATAAGTAATATTTTTTTGGATAATAATATATATTTTCAAAATATATTAATCCCTCCGTCTAAAGTCAATAAGTATGATTTGTATAATTTCTTTAAGTCAATAAGTATGATTTGTATAATTTCTTTTGGTACGGGTTTAAAAAAAATACTCCCTCAGTCCTCGTGAAAACTGTCACAATTTTTTTTTATCTATCTCAATAAAAGTTATTTGTTTTATTTTTAACAAAAAATATCTCTCATATATATCAATCTCACATTATGTGATGAGTATTAGTGGTGTGAGAAAATGAGTTTGGAATGAGTTTAGAGTCTTTAGACACTATTCTCAAACAAGCAAACTTGTGGTTTGTAAGACAAAATGAGTTTGTAACAATTACAAGGCTGGAATCCAAGTAGTTGCACCACCACAAATTTGGGAGATGCAACAAAGAAAGTAAAAATAAAAAAGTTTAACTATGCACATTCTAACAAATCCCTAATTCAGAGGGATCAGGGCTATTTTTCTTGCTCACTCGTGGCTTATAAAATTTTAGAACCCCTCGAAAATGTTAGTATATATAACTATATATGGTCATGCTATATTAAAAAACTTTTGGATGAATAAAAAAAAAATCAAACTCATTTTATTTTTTGATGCTATCAAACAAATTGTGAGACGTGAAATTGAAGGCAAAAACTTATATTGACTAATTAAGGTAAATTAGGTCAAAATTTATGGGTCAACGCCAGGTCAGCATGGGTCAACGCGGGTCAAAAAAGTCAACGCGGATCAACCTTAATTATAATATTTATTTTCACTCTAAAATATTATGTTAGTACATGATCAAAACTATGTTACTATAAAACCAAAATTTTGTCACTACAAGACCAAAAGTGTATTACTACGAGTTCAAAAATATTCTGAACACTTATTTTTTTGAGCAAAATTACTAAAATAATTTTGACTTATTCGGCTACTACATGACTAAAATAATGTTACTACAAGACCAAAATTTTATTACTACAAGGTCAAAAATGTATTACTACATGTTCCAAAATATTCTGGAGACTTAATTTTTTTTGGTAAATTTGTCAGAATGTTTTGACATGTAGTATTAAATTTTTGGCCTTGTAGTGGTAATATTTTGATATTATAGTAACAATATTTTGGTCATTTAGTAAACCACATATTTGCAACCCGCAAATTTTATGGGCAACCCGGATCTAGACTTATGACCCGCGATTTTTTTTAAAATTGACTTAATTTGACTTTTGGACTTAGGATTTTGACTTGCCTAATTGAGATGGAATGCATGTATGCAATATTTCACATAAGACTAGCCCGAAATTGAATGAATTTTTCTTATTAAAAAGAGAGAGAATTGTAAGAAATACTACAATCACTAGCTTTATTAAGAAAGAAAATTGCAAATAACTCCACAAGTTTTTTTTTTTTTTTTATATATTGAGAGTATAACTTAATTACTTATTTTAGAGGGAAAAAATTACAGCCACACATTATATTTCAATTTGATATACAGTACTATAGATGTTGGGATTTTTTTTTTTTGTTTTTAATTAATTAAATTCAACACAATTTTTTTTTTTTTTTTTTGAGATAGAATTACAAGATAGGAACATACATTACATTTCACGCTCACCTACCAAAAGAGTAAATTTCTACCAGACAACCCGTAATCTCCAAACTCAATCGTGAGAGAGTGGAAGGATCATCGATCAAGCCAGCAATCCTTGAAGCTTTGGCACTAACTCAAGGACAACCAGATCCATTTCATCAGGCACAACAAAGGCCCACCATGGAAAAACCCGTAAACGGGGAGAAAAACCCATCACAACAGGGGAGGAACCCCAAAACAGCAGGGGAGGAACACCCATAACTTTAGGGGAAAGTAAAATCAACATGCAGAAAAAGAAAAGCAGAAAAACAAACAGATCTAATCTAGAAAACAAACTAAAATAACATACGGAAAGCATAAAAGAAAATAAAAATGGGATCAAACAGATGACTCACCCGATCGGCAACCGTGGCCCCGACGGGAGGTTCACCCATTGATCCCAACTAATATCCTGAAAATGACCCCTTCACCCACGGGACAATCTGAAGCCGAGAAGAAAAAACGGAGTTCCGGCGGCGGCAGCGGCGGCGGTCAGGCGACGGTGGCGGACCTGCGGTGGAGAGCGACGATTTGGAGGCGGTTCTAACCTGGAGTTTAGTAGAACCTACTAGTTAACATTTGTAGAGCCTCACAACATTCTTTTCTCATTGCTTCCTCCCTCCCGCTGTCAGAATTTTTCTGTGTCAGTTTGTTACCTCTGCATATATGCACACAATTATACACACGTATAACCACAATTTCTCTCTCTTTCTCTCTACATTCATACAAGTTTTTTACTCTCGTCACTTAGGTTTCAACAACAGTCAGGACAAAATGTTTTCACTTAGGTTTCAATAACAGTCACGACAAAATGTTTTACTCTCACCAGCTGCTAGCTCGGAAAGCTCCTCTCGGTCAAATATGGTGGGAATTTCATTTACTTTATTGCTCTTTTTAGCTTTTTTTTTTGTAATGGCATGGGTTTCTGCTATAGGATTGGTTGATTTAACTTGTAAGACATTTTTTATATCATGTGGCGCAAAATATGATAATATGTAGTCTGTTTCGGAAAAGGTATACTGCAATATTGAAGAATCTGATAACAAGTAGAGTCAAGCAATATTGAAGAATCAATATTGAAGAATCTGATAACAAGTCGAGTCAAGGAAACCCTTTTCTCGCAGAACAACAGCAGAATAGAATACGCCCTCAACTGCTATGGTGCTTTGTTCCCAAAGGTAAAACGACTTCTCTTAATCAATCAGTAGCACCACTGAAATAAAGCCACGAACGTACTAGGTACGAACTGAACACACACGAAAAATATTCCAACAACACACGGAAAAAATTCCGGCAACAACACACGGAAAAAATTCCGGCAACAACACTGGAGAGAGAAGAGAAGAGAAGAGAAGAGGAGAGGCAAATTTCAGGTTGAAAAATTATGAGGGAAGATTCTGGTATTTATAGGCAAATAAAATTCTAGGTGGTTGTAGAATTCGTGCGTGGGCCCAGGCCCATTGGGTTAGGGTGCGAAAAAATTGCAAAACGTGGAGAGGTCCTTGGAGACCAAGTTTGAGGTTTCCAGGTTCTGAAAGCTTATTGAAGTGTTACGAAATGGGTCAAGCCCATAATCGAATGGGTCGGTCGAATTCCTGTGTTGTGTTGGGCTTTCGGAGTTTTTGGGTATTTTTGGAATTCTCATGGGTAACGTCTCAACTTCAATTTCTGCTAGCTGTTTGGATTGTTCTGCTCTTTGAATCTTAACGTTCGTTTCAAAATTAAAGTAGTGATTGTTTATGAGAGAAAAGTAAAACTCCTCTTGGGTAGAATTTCCCCCTTTTTTTGGTTGAAATTCAAATGTGGTTTTATCAATTTAAATTCCTGATACCTACTAATTTCTGTTTCTTCTTTGGATTTCTGATGTGGTTTATCAAGATGACTGGTAAGGCCACTATTTCTCCCATTCCCATCGGGTTTTCTTCTATAGCTGGGAATTAGGATTTGGTGTTATATGATTGTGAATTTCTACTCTTAATTTTGCATAGGCTGAAATATATGGACATTAATTTGAACTCATATTCCTTATGTCTTTTCAATGTTTGGATTGTATAGATATGAATCAGTTACATTGCCAGCAAATCGGGATGAAGAGTCACTTCATTTATTTTGCCATGGTAATGGTATTGAATTTCTGGTTCTTATATAATCTAGTTAGTGAATGTCCCACCATAAACATGCATGCTGTAATGAGTTGGAGGGTTGCTGAGTTGTTTATGTGTCATTCAATACCAAAGTGCCTATATAGTGTCTGTATTAATCCTTTTTTAGCTAATGTGTTTAATTAATCTCATTAATTGTTCTTTTGTATAAATATATAATGACAAAAAAACTGCAAGTATGTGGTTTATATCTTTTGTAGAAATCATGGTGTCCCATATACAGTATATGCTAATGTGGAATTCGATTTCTTTTTAAATCAAAACCATGGTATAAATGAGGAAACCTTTGAATATTGAATTTGTGTGTACTCTCTAGTTTGCAAAATCAACTTCCCTATCTATTACTTTGAATGATAATTATGATTCATATCAGGGAGATGAATTGAAACTGTGACTTGCAAGTTTCTGTACGGGCCTATAAGTTGAGTGAGACTGTGAATCAAGTAGCTAGTTTGTAATCTTTTGTGGTTTCTTCATCAAATGATAAACCAAAGAAAACTGATGCATATGTACGTGGCCCCGTACGTTTGGAAATGTGATGTGTGTAGGAGCTAGGACTTTCCCCTGTTGTGGGGTTGAGAAGAAATAGATGGTGTGCAATATTAGAGACACATACCACCAGACCATAGCAAAATGCAAGGATTACACACACTCCTTGTCATTTTCTCGGGGCACCCGTTTGTATCTAGTTGGGCCGATTTGTGAAGGGGAGGAATAGTGTTTGCCTTTTTCATCTGTTCCAAATGTTGCGTTGTTGACTGACTGATCCAACTTGTACGACTTCCTTCGCTTGTTGTATTCGGCACAAGATTTCTACGTCGGAACTTAGAAGCTTTGCCTTTGTATGAAAATTAAAAATCAGATAAAAATGGAAAGATTTTTTATTATTGAAAAGAATGTAATCATGTCTATGCGTAGCTTCGTGTGGAGAGGAGATACATCTATTGGAAACTCGCCGCTTTTCACCTACTCCAACACATCCATCTATTCGATTAAATCATCACTATACGGAGTATTGGCCAGATTACATCCCTTTATGTTATTTTTATTAATTGCATAGAAGCAATTGGATTTTTTTATTTTTATTTTTTGACAATGATTTTTGCAAAAAATATAATACATAGTAGTTTTTTTTTGACAATGTCATTAGGCCACATCCAAAAATTAAGTATTCATTTTTTCTAATTACTTGATTAATGAAAATGATTTCTCAAATAAAAAAAATTAATATGCACTGTTTTTTTTTACTAATATAAATTATTTTTTTGATGGTTACTACAAATATTTTTGCCAAAAAATAATAAATTAATGATTCATTTTTTATAATTACTTAATAAATAAAAATGATTTCCCAAAAAAAAAAAAAAAGGATTTAATTTAATATACACAAAAAAATCGATTTAGTCGTATATACCCAACAATTTGATGGGCCTGCTTTGTATGATTTAACTATAGGCCTAAAATAATGCCCAAATATAGGCCCAAGATTCATTCAAGGTTGAACTTTATGTTTAATATTTTAATTGTTGTTAAAAAATAAATAAATTTAGAGCAATTAGACAATTTGTTCAATAAGAAAGTTTATATTAATAAAATAGACAAGAAATTATAAAAAAACCTAACAATCAAAAATAATTCTTACTAATGACAAACGAGATGAAAGATATGGTCCAACAACTGCATGGGCCTGCTTAATATAATTTCAAATTTGGCCCAAACGATAAAACGCCCAACATTGTTGTAGAAGGTTTTACGTACACCATGTTTTAATATTAAACATACAATATAAAAAGTGTGTAATTGATGTAAAAAAAAAAAATGACCGTTGAATAATTTGGCTGTTGTCCAACTAGTAGAAACTACAATTTGACCGTTGGTTGGGGTGGGGCCGGGTTCATATCATCCCTATCATACCCATGTAATTATAAAAATATAAAAGGTCTCCAAAACTACAACACATTCTTATCAAAAGATACAATACATAAGCAACAAAATATGTCATTTGCTAGCAACTACATCGCAAAGGGTTCATACCTTAGGTATGTGAAATCATGTTGCTGAAACGGCACGTAACCCTGGAAGGTTGTACTACTCATGTGAAGTGCATGATTTCTCTCATTGGTTGGTGTGCTATCGCCTGCACCCAAAAATAATTCCTCAACTACCCACTAATATAGTAGGGCAAGTAAGGGTCGATCCACAGGAAACAGTGTAATTTAATCGAATTAATTTGTGTGCGAAAGCAATTAAAAAGGGGGGAATTTAGGTTGATTAACTAATAACTACTAAGAAATACGAAATAATAAATTGCAATATAAAATTAACAAAGACTCAAATAGTGAGAAAGATCTAGCCCTCGGATAGCTTCGCCTTAATTAATTATACCAATTTAATCAACAAATCCGATTATCTCAATTTAGTCTCGAATCTTATCCCTAAACCAGCGGTACGACCAAATTAGTTCGAATTGTTTCTTACGTTTAATTAATCAGCAGGTACGACCCCCAATTAATCTATCCTTACGAATAACCCTAAAACATGTATCTAAGGTTCAACTCGAGGAACGCATTAAAAAATTAAAACAATAGGATAAATTAGACTATGAATACGAGACACTCGTTTCATGCAATCTAAATGTTACTACTCCCTAAGGTGTTCTGCCTTAGTTGCTACAATTCCCAAAATATTATAACAATTACGGATTACAATTTATGGGATAGCTAGAATTGATATATGAATAAAATTGGGTGATCAAGCCTATTAAACTCCTAATTCAAACATGCATAGCATCTACTCAAGTAATAACAAAATCGAGATATAAATCAAAATCAATCAGGAATTATTTAATTAAACAGGCATAATCTATATAAGCTTTCATGTCCTTGGGCTAGAATAAAGAAATTAGCTACTCATAATCAACAAAATAATACAGTTCAATAGAGAATTCATAGTATTTCAATATCTCAATAATAATAAAAATACGAGAAGCTGAATAAATTCAAGCAAAATACATAATCATTGATGTGCTCCTCTTCTCAGATACGCCACCAGCCCTTCTCCCAAGCTTTCGAAATCCAGCGTTGACTCTTCCTCGCGTCCTCAATGGCTGCTTAGGGGTCTGCCCTTCCAACAGGGAATAATCCCCCAAATATTATTCTGGCCCAGCCACCAATTAATGGGCCCAAACATACTTCTCTTTAATTTCATAAAGTCCACGATCCAACTTCTTTTATTTTGGATTTCCTTTACTTGACCCATTTAGCTCTTTAGTCTCCACACAACTCGTCTGTGTAGTATTAAAATACTCCATTTATTTCCTGAATTAATTAGGAAAATAAAATATCAAAGTACTTATCACCATAAAATAATGAGTCGGAAAAATACACTTAATTAGCAACTTAAATCACATAGAATATCCAATTAAAGCACAAAAATATGTCAATAATCCCGACTCATCAAATCCCCCCACACTTGAATCATTGCTTGTCCTCAAGCAACAATTATAATCAAAGAGAACACAATATCACATCATCAAAACAACCACCGAACTACTTAAATGTTCAAACAAGATTAACTAGAATACTTTCACACAACTCTAGCATTTGAATTTGCTTTTTGAGCCATAATCAAAGTAACTCGTCCCTCTTATACAACTAATTAAGACCTTTTACTCACACCCAAGCATGAAACTCATCAATTAATGATCATCCCAAGTACATCAGTAGTTCCTCAAAACCTTGTTTTCAGTTCATTTGGTTCAATCCTCTCTCAAAGTACTAATCTGAGTGGCGTCCGTCTCCTCATTTCTCTCTCTCTTTTTTTTTTTTTGGAATTGGAATCTTTTCAACTTTCAAACGAAGTCTGCAGCTCCTCTCTACTTTTCGGGTTTTAGCTTTTTTTTTTTTTGTGTTATTAATTTTTTTTCATTCAAAGCACATGAGCCCCCTCAAGTAGGTAGCTGTTTCAGCCCCTCGTTATTTTTTTCATTTCAATTTCTTTTCAACTCAACTCCTTTTTTTCTTTTCCTCCATCCGCAATTATTTCATTATTTTCAACTTCGTCCACCAACTCAGATTTTCCTTCTTAAGAGAACCAAAATAAATTTGCCCAAAATACAAGAAATTTAGGGCTACTTCAGCACCAAAATAACCAAAAATCAACTCGATTCCACCACTCAAGCATGCGTATCAAATCCAATCGTTAATTAGGGCAAACTACCAAAGATCACAACATATTAATTTAACAAAAAGAAACAAATTTCAGCCACTAGATTCATATGCAAATATTCAAGTCATCAAGTTTCAAACACTCAAGCATGCCCCATAAGATTCACCAATATATACAAGAAGCAGAAAGACATGAACCACTCGATACAAATCACCCCCACACTTAAATAGGTGCTAGTCCCTTAGCACTAAAGCAAGAGATACAAAAGGCAAACACCATATAAGAATGAAAAGCAGAGTGGAACGGGAGTACCAGATTCTAAGGTGGTGGCGGTTGTCGAAAAATGTTGTGGCACGTGAACACGAGCCTTGGATGACTGGGCTTCTTCAATGGACCAAAGGTAGCTTTTTACTTAGATGGCCTGCGGAAGAATTTTTTTATCAAATTAATCAATCATGCAGGCCATATTATCCGTTACCATATATCCATGAAAATCAACGCAAGTGCTATGTAGACAAAAGCAAGGGAAAAGATCAGTAATAGGGAAAAAAAATAGAAAACAAAAACAAAGCAAATGAAAATAAACTAAACAATAAAATTAAACATTGGGTTGCCTCCCAATAAACGCCTTTTTTTTAACGTCGTTGGCTCGACAATCAACTTCTCTTTCACGTAATAGAAATAAAATAATCCTTCACATCTAGTGGCATCTTCCATCGTGAGGAGATGCTCTCTCCTATCAAACTTTTTCCATTCCAAGATAACCATTTTTTGTTGATAAAAAACTCATTCCGGAGTTTGGCATATCTTGGTATTTGCTTTGTCTGCTCAACTAGTGGTATGTTGATCTCAACCTTTCGAAAGGCACTGACTAGTTGCTGCTCTTTGACATCTTTCTCGACCTTTTTGAGCCTGGAGGGAAAGGGAACTACATTAGTAATAACAGGAATTGATGCAAAAAAAATTGTCTTACTTTTCTGTTCTAGTACACTGACACTGAGGGGGTCAGTGTTAGTGAAAACTACATCCTGTTTTTTCTGTATAACTTCCTCAGTCTCAACTGGTTCGTCTCGTGCCCCAATCTGCTCACTAGGTTCCTCGACTCTTTCCTCTATGTCGATTCGGTTAAGCTCAACAACATCTTCCACTAAATTTTCATTCCATTGTGTTTGCATTTGGCTTATGACATTCGTGATTTGACTCAATTGAACCTCCAAATTCTTTCGCCTAGACTCTGAGTCCCTTATGTGTGCTTGTGTATATTGATGAAATTCCTCCGTATTGGCTTCCATGGACTTCAACAAATCAGCCAGTGATGGTTCAAAGCCCCTCTCACCACTGTCTTGTTCATCCACCAAGCTCGTATGTGCCAACAGGTTTCTCTGTTGAAAATTCAACGTGTTCAACTCTATAGTTTTCAACAAATCTTCAAATGAGGGTTCAGAGTTTTGCTCAGAGTTGATCCACCCATCATCATCATAAGTCCTCTCATAATTTCTGAATAATTGAGGCCTTTGATCATGGTATGGTTGCCAATAATCGTCACCGGAGTAAGTGCTTTTTTTTGGATTTTTCTGAAATTTTTTATTTTTTTGGAATTTTTCAGGAGTTTTTTTTTGACAGAAATTAAAAACACAAAAAATCCAATCAAATTTACTACCATTCTCCGGCAGCGGCGCCAAAATTTGGTGTGCTATCGCCGGCACCCAAAAATAATTCCTCAACTACCCACTAATATAGTAGGGCAAGTAAGGGTCGATCCACAGGGAACAGTGTAATTTAATCGAATTAATTTGTGTACGAAAGCAATTAAAAAGGGAGGAATTTAGGTTGATTAACTAATAACTACTAAGAAATACGAAATAATAAATTGCAATATAAAATTAACAAAGACTCAAATAGTGAGAAAGATCTAGCCCTCGGATAGCTTCGCCTTAATTAATTATACCAATTTAATCAACAAACCCGATTATCTCAATTTATTCTCGAATCTTATCCCTAAACAAGTGGTACGACCAAACTAGTTCGAATTGTTTCTTACGTTTAATTAATCAGCAAGTACGACCCCCAATTAATCTATCCTTACGAATAACCCTAAAACATGTATCTAAGGTTCAACTCGAGGAACACATTAAAGAATTAAAACAATAGGATAAATTAGACCATGAATACGAGACGCTCGTTTCATGCAATCTAAATGTTACTACTCCCTAAGGTGTTCTGCCTTAGTTGCTACAATTCCCAAAATATTATAACAATTACAGATTACAATTTATGGGATAGCTAGAATTGATATAGGAATAAAATTGGGTGATCAAGCCTATTAAACTCCTAATTCAAACATGCATAGCATCTACTCAAGTAATAACAAAATCGAGATATAAATCAAAATCAATCAGGAATTATTTAATTAAACATGCATAATCTATATAAGGTTTCACGTCCTTGGGCTAGAATAAAGAAATATGCTACTCATAATCAACAAAACAATACAGTTCAATAGAGAATTCATAGTATTTCAATATCTCAATAATAATAAAAATACGAGAAGCTGAATAAATTCAAGCAAAATACAAAATCATTGATGTGCTCCTCTTTTCAGATACGCCACCAGCCCTTCTCCCAAGCTTTCGAAATCCAGCGTTGACTCTTCCTCGCGTCCTCAATGGCTGCTTAGGGTCTGCCCTTCCAACAGGGAATAATCCCCCAAATATTATTCTGGCCCAACCACCAATTAATGGGCCCAAACATACTTCTCTTTAATTTCATAAAGTCCATGATCCAACTTCTTCTTTTATTTTGGATTTCCTTTACTTGGCCCATTTAGCTCTTTAGTCTCCACACAACTCGTTTGTGTAGTATTAAAATACTCCATTTATTTCCTGAATTAATTAGGAAAATAAAATATCAAAGTACTTATCACCATAAAATAATGAGTCGGAAAAATACACTTAATTAGCAACTTAAATCACATAAAATATCCAATTAAAGCACAAAAATATGTCAATAATCCCGACTCATCATTGGTGTATGCCTATAACCAATGTACCTACAAGAATGGATGAGTTGGAGGTTTCAAGTGGTTAACATCGTGTTGTTGTGACCCAGCCTACTCCAACCTCTTATCCAATCACTCTGCAGAGTATGCTAATTGCAAATGCAATAACAATTGCAGTGATTCTTTTTGCAAGTGGGATGTTGAATAGGTTTGGTAATCATAGATTATACTGAATTGTTATTATTACCTAATATTGTTATTACTGCCTCTGTATTTTGCTTATGTATGGTCTGTAGTGATGCATTCTATGTCTTTTACCACATTTTTCCTTGGAGATCATAGATTGTGCTCATGATGTATTACTGAATGAATGATAAAAATGTTCATAGAAATTGATATGCTAACATGCTAGTGTTTTGTGAATGCAGCAAGCTTTGCATGGAAAACATTTCTTGTAGGGGCATACACACACTCTTTGAATAGATCACTAAGTTCTTCTCTGTTAGCCGTTGTCCACCCACTCAAAAAGTGAGTCTTAAGGTTTTGAAGCAAATGATACAAGCAGTAGAAGTGAATAGGGTGTGAAAAACTTCGTTGAATGGAGACATTAAGCCAGGGTTCCTATCGGAAATGTACATGATCTACTTATCATGTTTTATAAAATCGCGTAACATTTCCAAAAACCATTTCCAGTTTTCTTTTGTTTCGGATGAAACAATACCATATGCAATCGGAAACAAACCTGCAAGGATACATTGAAAAAAAAAAACCCAGTTAAACATAAGTTGGAATTTTTTCATCATCCTAAATCATTGGATCAAATAGAACTCCAAATATCCAACTAAAGAAATATTATTCTATACTTACTTAAAAATAGTTTCTAAAAACAACACTAAAAATTAGGAAAAATACATATGAGTGGAAAACATAGTCCCTAGTTCAGATTTTTCTGGTACATAAAAGTTGTATCATGATAAAGGAGTTTTTTTACGTACTGTTATCTCCATCCATAACTGTCGTTGAAAGCATCTTGTCCTTTGCTCAGCCATTCATGAATGTCCCATCAATAAAGATCATTGGGCGACAGTGACGAAACCCATCCATACAAGCTTTAAAAGAAACAAATAATCGCTCAAAATGATTAGTTTCACTGTTTGTCTGAATTTCGGCTAAGCTACCAGGGTTTGTCTTTTTTATATCTTCATAGTACCGCATAAGTTGGTCATAGGACTCGTAGTAACCACAAAAAATATCACTACGGGTTGACTCGATACTTCGTCAGGCTTTCCAATAAAGGATATCCAATCCATAACCATGATTCAACGACTCAATGATATTCTTTCCACTAATTGTTGGATTGAACTTCACCTTATCTATTGCCCCCTCCGTTCCATAAGTGTTTGCACCACAAAATGGGCACACATTTTAGGATAAAAAGTGTAATGAGTGGAGTGTTGAGGGGTAATTTTGTAAAGTTAATTGATAAAGTAAAGAGAGTGGTTGGAATTAGTGTAAAAGTAATGGCATTTTGTGTCAATATGTGAATATTGTGAGGGTGGAGTTTATGAAGGAGTTTCCTTTTTAGGGTGTGCAAACAATTGTGGAACGGATGAATAAGGTAAGTGTGCAAACGTACAATTGTGGGTCGGAGGGAGTACAAAGGATGATATGATGTTGTTGTTAAGCCTGTTTTTATTTTATTTTTCGGTGATCAAACTACCAACACATTTATGAACTAAGTTAGCTTCATAAATGACAAAATGATCATTTGTAGGCCGCCTCTTAACTTTGATATACCACTCACATTTAGGCCCTTTTGATCCTTACATACTGCATGAATGTATCTCCCATCGTTTTGTACATATTGAAACTTGTATCCTAGTTTCAGCATGTACTTAATGAGCTATTCTCTAAACTCAGTAGCACAACTACTAAATTCTAACCCAATACTATCTTTCATGATTTCAACCCAATGATCAGACAAGAGTGGCTTCTTCTTCTCTAGTGGACATACATCAAAAGCTGGAATACTTCCAATCCTAGAAAATTCAATTTCATTCAGAACATTAACACCTTTTCTTTTTTTACCACATTTCTCTTTGATTTTACTGCCTAATTCCCCTTCTCTACTACCCACATTATCACTATTTTTTTTTATGGGGGTTACAAGATCATAAAATAAGATTACAAATCACGAGCACAAGATCTTGATCTTCAACCATAGTATCGTCGTCCACTTCAATCGTGAGAAGAGGAAAGACGAGTTTCCCTTTGCCTTCACAGATGTACATGTCTCCAATCTTTCAACGAGACAACCCCACACTAAGGTATTCTCATGTCAAGAATAGGAAACAGAAGAAAAAGGCAAAGTTCCACCAAGTACCATATCCCAATAATCAGAACACCGGGGCTCTAGAGTCCATCTCAAAGAGCCCAACCAACAAAAAAGAAGTCCAACTATCACAACACATACCCATAACGGGAAACGAGACGCCCAAGGAGCAGCAGGAACAACAAAAAACAACTAAAACACTATACTAAACAAACAAAATAAAGCAATCTATAAAACAGTAAACATGATCAACAAAGAAATACCCGAACGGACACCGTGGGCTCCGTTAGGATAATTTCTACGTTGATCCCTAACAAGAAATGAAGAAGACAACTACATAAAGAAGGGAAAAAATTGAAAAAATCGGTGCAACGGCGAGGGTGACGACAAGAACAAAGTAGATCTAAGGATCTGCTTCCTAGATCTGAAAGGAGGGCGACGACGGAAGGCGGCAGACAGTGACGGTCTAGATCTGGCACAATAACTCAAAGATCTCTAAGAAAACGAGCAGATCTACATGACAGAAGGCTAGATCTACAAGATCCATAAGAGAAAGAGGTGGAGACAGAACTATGTGCGAATCATAACTGGAGTGTGTGAAAATCGCACCTCCAGTGTGTGAAAATCGCACACACACGCTCCGCGACCCACGAGTTCCATTATCACTATTTTCCTTTCCCCCATTTTTAGAGTGGCAGCAGAATACATTAAAAACAGGGGGTTATCTATTTTGAGGGTCCAAATTATCATCAATAAACCTTAGGGGACATTGGATTATGGGGTTTGTTTCTACTATGATCAACAAGATTTAATTCTGGGACAATTTTAATGACATCAACAACTACAATTAATTGAGACGTGTGTTTGGACAAAGAAATCATGTTTTTTAAATCAGAGTTACAACCCAAAAAAAATCAACAACACTTCCCATAGAGAAACTACAAGAAATATTCTAAGAATTCAATTCGACCCACGTACCGAAAATGTGACCTAGGAACTTGTCGAACGAAACACTCCCGTTCACGTTTAAAAGCTTGGTCCTCACTTGGTATTTGACCTAGGCAATAAATGAAAATTCCATTTCTGATGAAGTCCAAAAATTCCACTTCTTCTCCGGTGAATATCATTCTTCTACGGGGAAAAGATGAGTGTTTCGCCCATAGACGGAGGGACGTTGGGCCCAGGGGGGTCACTGGGCCCCCACCAAATTTTTAAATAATTTACTATATATATTGCTATATGTTTCCTAAATAGTATTGGTCTAGTGGTCTATCTTTATAAAAAATTTACTTTTACCACACAAATCAGAGTTCGATTCCACCTGTAGAATTTGCCTTAAAAATAATTATTAGTTTATTTTTTGGTTTTATGATAATCATATTTTAGCAATTTTGACACTACTTCCTCTCTTCCTGAACTGAAATAATTAAATGTTCCATCGAAACATAACGAAAGTCAATCTGTTCAATTTAAATTAATAGAATGAGATTATTGATAATGTTATAATGATTTTTTTAATAAATATAATATTATTACTTTGAGTAATATTTATGACTTGTGTCAGTTGTGTGAATCTAAAACTTTTATTTATTACGTTTTTATACTAATGTTAATCGGGCCTCCCAACCCTAAATTTCTGGCTCCGTCACTGGTTTCTCCGATGGGAAAATGATGATTTCCGAACTCTAAGCCCACGTCTTCTTCGATAGAAAACGAACCTGCCCAGAATATTTGATAGAGGAAGCTATGATCCTCGTATATTGGATTTTCCATACTAGTAGGTATGCGAGGAAGGGGAGAAAGTACGATAATGTGATGCTTGTTAGACTTATTCATTTTGTGCAGGATGAGGGCATATTTGTCATTTTATGGTCATATTTGTATCTCTAAGTAATTCTAAAAAGTGGTTGTACTAAAGAGTACTAGAGGTTTGGAAATTGTACTATAGAGTAAATAATCTCTAGATGCATCATGTATGAATAAGTTTTCACCAGAAAGTGAATTCAGCAATTAATAATTTAAATTTAGTATTATGAATAGTTTTTAATAATTTAAGTGATACTTTTTAATATTGAGACTAATACATTTCATTAATTTAAGTGAAACACTTTAGCATTAAGATTAATGTTGGTCCCAAAATGAGTATCTATGAGAGAGTCTAGGGGGGTGAATAGACTTTCTAAGTATTTTAAAACTTTTGCGTGTAGATCAAATGAAACGATCAGATGAGTGATATACTCTATCGTCTGAAGCAGATAATATATTCTGATCTTAAGTGCGAGTGTGATATAGCAGATCAAGATACCAAACCTACTGATTGCTTAAATCAGCTAGTCAGTTGGAAAGCTATCTTAACAGCTATTGATTACTAAGGTGTGGAAATGTGTAGACCCTAAATGTTTAGACTCATGGGTATTTTATAAAAACCTTTTAAAGAATGACTTTAAAACAATGAATGATATCAACTGATATATCTGCTGATTTATAAAACTATACTTAGTGAGTTTTGACTCTTTTAGAAAACTTATGATTTTAACAAATATTAACAATATAGACAATATGAATGATATACAAAATATAAATAAAGCTATAAAGAACACAAGTATTTATAGTGGTTCGGATTTCAATATCCTACGTCCACTTTCACTAATCAGATAGGGGTGTTTGTTTTGGGACTCACACGTTCGGATGGGGGACGTGACGTCCCCCGTCCTGTTCTAGTTCGTGATTTTACATCCGAATTTCACCATCCAACTTCATCCACCCCTAATAATACATATATATTATACTATTATAATAATACACCATCCTACATTCTTACACAATTGATTTGACATAAAGTTACATTATATAATATTATAATACAACATCACCCACTCTAACACAATTGATTTGACATAAAGTTACATCCTATCATACTCAAAATCCCTAAACAAATACACATAATCAATATTCATCATAATTTCTCCATCTAGGATTTCCCCATTCGGATTTCCCCCGTCCTACATAATCCCAAAACAAACACCCCCTTAGTGAAATTTACTATATTGCTAACTTTATAGTCCCAAGAGAAGACTTTGTGATCGAGATACACAACTAATTTCGGTGTATACTGATCTACTTGTTGGGGAGTGAACAAGTACCCTTTACAACTGTGAGTTTATCTCATAATCTCATAGTCATCACATTATGTAAGTAGTGAGCTGATAGGATCAGATAAGATGACTTAGGCCGAAATCAGATGAGTTAAAGGTTTTCAATCAATTGAGGAGGTGATGCTTAGAGTTCAGCACAGTTGGTCAGATCAGCACAATACTTCAGCAGAGTTGGTCAGCACAGTACTTTAACAGAGTTGGTCAGCACAATACTTCAGCAAAGTAGATCAGCACAGTACTGGATCAGCACAGTACTTGTTCAACACAGTAAAGATCAGCACAGTATGGAGTCTATCAGCAGAGTTAGCTTTTGATCACAAGAACAGAAGAGATGAGTATCAGAACACTAAGTAGTGTTTTGATCTTTATGGACAAGTCTTCTGATATGAAAGTTAGTTAGTTTAACTAGTTGTATTACAGTTACAACTACTTGAGGGCATAACTACCATTTCAGTTGGGCAATAATAGAGCACATGGGTTGTTACAAGCGGTTGCAAACGGTTGATAACTACTCAAACAGTTTCTAACAGCAGCAACTACCTTTGGTCTTTATAAACTCTTGTATGTGTACATTGTAAAGGTTGGATGGAATTGTAGTACGTTTTGTAATCTTTGCGTTGTGTGAGTTCACGAGTGAAGTGAGGAAATATCCTATTCCGAGTGAATGAGTGTGTAAACATTCTTGATCAATCAAAGAAGTACTCGTCTGGTCTAGTGGATGTAGATCACCTTGATCGAACCACTTAAATTCTTTGTGTGCTGTTTTTCTTGTTGATTACTTTTTGAATTACTATCTTAGCTGGTTATTTCTTATATCTTCAAGTATTCTACTTGGTTGGAGATGTCTAATCGACTGGAATCCTTGACAATTGGCGCCGTTTGTGGGAATCTGAAGTAGCTGTAGATCTAAGATGGGGAATTCTACCAAGTACAACATAGAGAAGTTTACAGACACAGGAGATTTTGGGCTGTGGAAGGTCAAGATGCAGGCCCTCCTTGAACAGTAAGGATTATTCGAGGCTCTCGAAGAATCCGAAGAGACTGCAACAGCTGCGGCTGAAAGGAGCAAGTTGCTCAGAAAAGCTCGAAGCACGATCTTACTCTGCCTTGGAGATAAGGTCTTGAGGGAGGTTGCTAAATAGAAGTCAGCGAAGGAGGTTTGGGATAAGCTTGAGAAGTTATATATGGTGAAAACTCTTGCTAACCGACTCTATTCGAAACAGAAGTTGTATGCCTTTAGAATGGGAGATGAAAAACCCATTATGGAGCAGCTAGATGAGTTCAACAAGATACTTGATGATCTGGAAAATTTGGATGTCAAGCTAGAAGAAGAGGATAAGGCTCTTATCTTGTTGAGTGCTCTTCCTAAGTCCTTTGAAATCCTAAAGGACACCATCTTGTATGGTAGAAAGGAGGCAATCACATTGGAGGATGTGATCTTGGCTGTCAAGTCCAAGCTACTACATAATAAGACATCTCAAGGAGATAAAAGTAGCAGTGGAGAAGGATTGACAATCAAGGGAGGACAGAAGAAATCTGCCTCCAAGAAGGGGTCTAGTCAACCTAATGGAGCTGATAAGGGAAAATCAACAGTGTCAAATCAAGGGGAAGTAGTGTGCCACCACTGCAACAAACCTGGGCATTACAAGAGTACTTGTTTCAAGTATAGACAACTTATGAGAAAATTTGGTCCCAAGAACCCTGTTGATAAGAATCAAGCAAATGAAACCCAAGAAGATAAGGAGCAGAAGGGCTAACGAGTCAGCTCAGTCCCTACCCATCACTTCCACTAAAGAACAACAAGATTGAATTTTAGATTCAGGGTGCTCCTTCCACATGACTCCAAGAAGAGAATGGTTTTATGATTTTAAGCATCAGAATGGAGGTTTTATGTTGTTAGGGAATGATCACACTTGCAAAGTTAAAGGTGAAGGTACAGTACACTTGAAGATGTATGATGGAATAGTGAGGATTCTCAAGAGGGTCAGGTATGTTCCTGAACTCAAGAGAAATTTGATATCTCTTGGTATGCTGGATTCAATGGGCTACAAATTCCAGTCAGAAGATGGAGAGCTCAGAGTTTCAAAGGGGAAGCTTACTGTTCTTAAAGGTGAGAGAAGGAATGATCTCTACTTTCTTAAGGGAGGAACAGTGATTGGCAGATCAGATGTGGCAAGAGTGCAAGACAACCCAATGTTGTGGCACAGAAGATTAGGTCATATAGGAGAAAAGGGCCTACTTGAGCTAAGTAAGCAAGGATTGCTAGGTGGTGACAAGATCACAAAGCTTGATTTGTGTGAGCACTACATTCTTGGGAAATCCAAGAGATTGAAGTTTGGAAAGAGTTCACACTCTACCAAAGGAATTTTGGACTATGTCCATTCAGATTTATGGGGGCCAACTAGGAATCAGACCAGAAGTGGTGGGAAATATTTAATGTCTATCATAGATGACTACTCAAGAAAGGTATGGATCACTATCCTGAAATCCAAGTCAGAAGCATTTGAAAAGTTCAAGGAATGGCTCACTGAGGTTGAGAATGTCTCTGGAAAGAAGCTCAAGCATTTGAGAACTAATAATGGGCTGGAGTTCATATCAGAAGAGTTCAATGTTTTCTGCAAGAAGAAGGGTATAGTGAGGCATAGAACAGTACCAGGTACACCTCAGCAGAATGGAGTAGCTGAGAGAATGAACCAGACTTTACTTGAGAGGGTCAGGTGCATGTTGAGCAGCTCTGGATTGCCTAAAGTATTTTGGGGAGAAGCAGTGTCAACAACAACCTATTTGATAAATAGAAGCCCTTCCTCAGCTATGCAATTTAAAACCCCAAAAGAGTTATGGTCTGGCCATGCAGCTGAGTACAGTAATTTGAAGGTTTATGGTTGTTTAGCATATGCCCATGTCAAGCAAGATAAACTTGAGCCTCGAGCCTTGAAATGTGTGTTCGTAGGGTATCCTTCAGGTGTGAAAGCGTATAGGTTGTGGTGCCTTGAAGCTGGGATGCAGAAGTGTATTATCAGTAGAGATGTAACTTTTTAATGAAAGTAGAATGCTATTGAAAGAAGAGGCAAGTTCAAGTGCAGCACACAACAGACCAGATGAGACACAGGTTGAGGTGGAGCATGTTGACACCAGAACACTAACTGAAGATCAGATTGATCCAGATGAGGAGGAGACTACTCATAGTGATACTGAGCTTCATAACTATCAGCTGACTAGGGACAGAACCAGAAGAGAAGTCCACCCACCTCAAAGGTATGGTCAAACTGACATAGTATCATTTACTTTATGTGTAACTCTTGAGGTGGAGTCTCTAGAGCCTAAAACTTACACATAAGCCATCAACTACCATGACAAAAAGAAGTGGTTAGTTACTATGGAGGAAGAACTGTTATCTCTGAACAAGAACCAGACTTGGGAGATTGTTGAGAGACCTAAGAACAAGAAACTTGTTGGGTGTAAGTGGATCTACAAGAAGAAAGTGGAGGCTAAGAGAGGTGGCAAGATTAGGTACAAGGCAAGGCTTGTAGCTAAAGGATTTACACAGAAAGAAGGTATTGACTTTAATGAAATCTTCTCACCTGTTGTAAAGCATTGTAGCATCAGAATCTTGTTGGCTATGGTTGCTCAGTATGAATTGGAGCTGCATCAGATGGATGTGACCACAACATTTCTTCATGGGACCTTAGATGAGAAGATCTACATGAAAATACCAGAAGGGTTGGACATAGAAGATGGAGACGACAAAGTGTGCTTACTCAGAAAATCACTCTATGGCCTTAAACAAATCCCTAGACAATGGTACTTAAGGTTTGATGAGTACATTTGCTCAGTTGGTTTTGCAAGAAGCTTGTATGAAAACTGTGTTTACTTCAAACGAGTTGGGAGTTTAGTTACCTATCTTCTGCTTTATGTAGATGATATGTTAATAGCAGGAGAGTCCATTAACAGTATCAATCAGGTGAAAGAGATTCTCAAAAGGGAGTTTGAGATGAAAGATCTTGGTGAAGCTAAAGTGATCCTTGGGATGGAGATCAGTAGAGTTGATGGAGCAATTCAACTTAGTCAGCCTACTTATCTGAAGAAGGTGTTAGAGAGATTCAGGATGAATCAAGCTAAGTCAGTTTCTAAACCAATTGGCCAGCATCAGAAGCTATCCAATCAGATGTGTCCCAAGAACAACCAAGAAAGAGCTCAGATGAGTAAGGTTCCTTATGCCAGTGCAGTATGGAGTTTAATGTATGTTATGGTGTGTTGTAGAGCAGATTTAACTCATGCAATGTGTGTAATCAGTAGATACATGAGTGATCCAGGCTTAAGTCATTGGGAGACAGTTAAGTGGGTCATGAGATATGTTCTGGGATCAGCTGAGAAGGGTCTGAAATTTCAGAAGATATCAGATGAGGCAGAAGCTCTTGTGGGATATGTTGATGCCAACTATGTAGCCAATGTAGACACAAGAAAGTCCTTAACAGGGTATGTATTCACCTTATTTGGTATAGATATATCATGGAGGTCAATACATCAGTCCGTAGTTGCATTATCTACTACAGAATCAGAATATGTAGCCTTGACTGAGGCAGTTAAGGAGAGCATGTGGCTTAGGGGGATCTTGAAGGAGTTTAGTATATCACAAAGAAGTGTGACTGTCTTATGTGATAACCAAAGTGCAATACATCTTGAAAAACATCAGGGGTATCATGAGAGAACTAAGCATATAGATGTAAAGATGTACTTTGTAAGAGATATTGTAGAGAAGGGGGTGGTCCAGGTAGCGAAGATTGCTACAGAGGAGAACCCTGCTGATGCGTTCACTAAGGCATTGCCAAAAGAGAAGTTTGGCCTGTGTCTCAGACTTATTAGACTGCATTAATTCCACTAAGGAGAAGACTACTGTTCTTGTGGGAGAAGATCAGTAGTGGAGGTTATTCTTTGAGGAGGATAGTGTTGGTGTTTTATTTTTATGGAGATTAGTTCGATTATGAGCTAAAGGTGGAGAATTGTGAGTGTTATCTCATAATCTCATAGTCAGCACACTATGTAAGTAGTGAGCTGATAGGATCAGATAAGATGACTTAGGCCGAAATCAGATAAGTTGAAGGTTTTCAATCAGCTGAGGAGGTGATGCTTAGAGTTCAGCACAGTTGGTCAGATCAGCACAATACTTCAGCAGAGTTGGTCAGCACAGTACTTCAGCAGAGTAGATCAGCACAGTACTGGATCAGCACAGTACTTGTTCAGCACAGTAAAAATCAGCACATTATGGAGTCTATCAGTAGAGTTAGCTTTTGATCACAAGAACAGAAGAGTTGAGTATCAGAACACTAAGAAGTGTTCTGATCTTTATGGACAAACCTTCTGATATGAAAGTTAGTTAGTTTAACTAGCTGTATTACAGTTACAACTACTTGAGGGCATAACTACCATTTGAGTTGGGCAATAATAGAGCACATTGGTTGTTACAAGCGGTTGCAAACGGTTGATAACTACTCAAACAATTCCTAACTGGAGCAACTACCTTTGGTCTTTATAAACTCTTGTATATGTACATTGTAAAGGTTGGATGGAATTGTAGTACGTTTTGTAATCTTTGAGTTGTGTGAGTTCACAAGTGAAGTGAGAAAATATCCTATTCCGAGTGAATGAGTGTGTAAACATTCTTGATCAATCAAAGAAGTACTCGTCTGGTCCAGTGGATGTAGATCACATTGATCGAACCACTTAAATTCTTTGTGTGCTGTTTTTCTCGTTGATTACTTTTTGAATTACTATCTTAGCTGGTTATTTCTTATATCTTCAAGTATTCTACTTGGTAGGAGACGTCTAATCAACTGGAATCCTTGACAACAACTGATTCAAAAGTTGTAAAGTAAATGAGTGTTTATAACCAACTCAATGTGTTAAAAAACACACTACTAATTCTAAGCGCTAAAGATATGGATCTGTATACAGGCTTAGGATCGGAAACTTAGAGCTTCTAAGGATAGAAAATCTATGCAGGCTCTTAAGAACTCGATATGAATATTTCAAAAGGCTTGGTGTTCTTGAGATCAGCTGAAATGGTGAGTTCTTGTGTGTAGAGTTTCCTTGTGTTGTTCCAAAAAAATAAGTGTTGTATTTATAGTGGATTTGAGTTCCAAAACTAGTCGTTGGTGAGGAACTAGCTGTTACATCAAATCTTCCATTTGTGGATAGAGATCTTCATGACTTAATGTTCATTCTTTAGTCTGGTACGATATTACCTGAAATGGTAACATACATTAAATGCTTGTACGACTCTGCATAAAGGTCTCTGCATCTCTAGTCCAAGTCAACTTCATAGCTGTGTTGCCATCTTCTCATTGGTCCACATTAGCCGAGTTGTTAGACTAACTGTCTTGTCTTATGATAAAGCAATTTAGAATCGGTCCGACATTCTCTTTGTCTTCTATTATCATTGCCTCTTCTTTCCATTAGTTTTTTTTTTTTTTTTTTTTATGGAAAGTTAAATACCCATCCCTTTTTTCCCCTCCCCATGACTCGAACCCAGGACCTAAGGCCTAGGTAGTGGTGCTCTAACCACTTGAGCTATCCCACTTTGTCTCTTCTTCCCATTAGTTAGTATCATAAATGAACTGCCACTTCTTCAAGGGCTTATCATCTTAAATGCTAACTGTCATCTGAAAGTCATATGAGCTTGACTTTAATGCTTTTTGAGGCTTCTTCTAGACAAGATCAGATGAGCTCATATTTGTTGAATGTTCTTCTGATTTGTTGCAGATTATCATATAGTTTGTTAGGATATAAATCCACCCCAAGATCTTCAATGTATTAGTAATAGTTTTGAGGGCCAAAACACTTAGAGTTTATAAACCATGTAATATGGTCTACTGATGTTGTATAGATCAGCTCACTACTTAGTCTAGTCTTGTGAGATCAACTGTATATATCTCAACTGATATCACAATCCCATCTTACACGCGTAAGCTCAAAAGATAAAGAGAAGAATACCAGAAGACTAGAAGACCCTTGAAGAACAGCTAAGTTAGGTGCTTGTATACCTACTTAGTTGACATTGTCCTAAAAAGGAAGTTGTCCATCAGAAGAGGATCCATAAGATTAGATGAGGTTTATTCATCTGATAACATATGACAGAAGACACCTGATCAGATGACCCCACCAGGCGACTAAGACCGAGATCAGATCAGAAGAGTACCCATCAAACAAGATAATTTTCTTAAGGACAGATTCCTAGTCAGCTTCTAAATTCAAAAGAGACCTACCTTATATAGAAGATTGACAAGATTCCAGAATTGGAGCAATCAAGATCAATCATCATGGAATCATCATCAACAAGGAAAGATTTGCGAACGACTAGTCAACTCCAACGGCTAGTTTGTCCTAATCTATGCCTATAAATACAAGATGAAGAGGAAAACACAATACATGAAAACACTACGCAAGAACTCCCAAAGCTAATTTCAAGCAAGCAAGAAGAAAGCTACATTCACTAAGAGTTCTTGTCCTAATCTATGCCTATATCTATATGCTTAAACCATTAATTGGATCCAAGGACGGAGCCACACTGGACCCAGAGGGGCCCAGTGGCCCCCCACCACTTTTTTTATATATATATATATATGCTAAATTTTTTTAAAAATAATTATATATGTATTATTTTGGTAATTATTTTTATTATATATAAATAAAAATATTATTTTCATTTTAAGATATACATATTAAATTTAGACGGAACAAAAAATGAATGCTTACCTACAAAGTTTAGGAGGAAGAATTTTTTTTTTCTCTTTTTCATGTATTTTCTTCTTAAATTTATTTCATAATACTTTAAAAAATATTTTTTTTAATAGATCGAGTCAATAAATTGATGATGTGTTTGAGATTATTGTATAAATTTTTTGCTAAACTCACAAAAATATCCTTAAAATTGAACAATATTATTGATGTTTTTTTTTAAATAGTGTTTTAAATTTTTTGTAGATTTATATTTAAAAGTATTATATTGTTTCGCTTCATGATTAAATTATAACTGAAGAAAGAAAATGATTTAAATTTTTTTTAACGGTATTAATAATTAAGCAATTTTTAAATTGTTTCGCTTCATTTTAAGTCGAAACTACCAAAACTTCTTATACAAATCGGGCCCCCCAATCATAATTTTCTGGCTCCGTCACTGAATTTGGATCATATCAAAAATCCCAAACCCTACACTTTAAGGTTAAGTTTTTGATCCATTGTAAGAGTGCAAGTGCTCACAAATCACTTGTGGAGACCGCAACAGTTTGAAACTGTTCAGATCTCAAAGTCCTTCTCTTGGGACTATAAAGGACAAGCCCCTTCAAATTTGAAGATTTTAAGGGATTAACATCACGATAGAGTCGTGAGAGTGGACGTAGGACTTGCAATCCGAACCACTATAAATTACAGTGTTATTTACTTTATCTGCACTTACTTTCAGTTATTTCCATATATTCTTATATTCATTGCATACTGTGTTTTACAAACTACTTTAAAAGAAGGCCACTAAGTTTGTCAAACCAGCTGATACCAAATCAGCTGAGTATTTGACATAAGAATTAATTAAGGTTTTTCAAAGATAACACATTTCCGCATACATAAACTCAATCAGATCACTTGAAGTGAGCTAGATGAGCAGGCTTGTAGTCCAGCTGACTTAGTGAGCCAGACGAGTTATAACTCTTTACTACTCGTTCAGGGACCAACATAGTTACTTTCAGTCTATAAGGTATACAAAAACCTTTAGATCTGATTTTACTAATGAGCTTCAATGTCTTCTAGTCTTCTGAAAGTGTGTTCGGTATAGTGTTTAAGTAAAAAATGGATTAATGTTGTACCAAATGTTGGGACAAATTGTACAACACTGACTCTAACAGAATATCAGAAATAAAGATACATAGCGGAAGACTTGAAACACTAAAAACAAACGAGACACAATGGAAATATTTTTCACATAGATTTTATAAATAAAAATCTATGTGAGCCTTACAGCGAAATATCAATACTTATCTTCAAGTACAAATGTTGTGTGAAATGTTACAACAATAACCTCCACAACAGAAACTACAAATGAGGCAGGTGCTTTGTTCTAAAAATGATCTAAGTGTATGAATTATACACTGCCGAAATGCTAGTCCTATCTATGATTACACTCTCGATAGATAAAGAAAAGCGCACAATCATACGAGTGGGATACTTCGTATGAACTAAAAGGTATAGCTATTGGGGCCACAATTTCCTAACAGGATGAACACTAGTCTAGGGTATTGATAGAATAGAATACACTAAATTGTGAAGCCTTCCTTCGGTATTTATAGAAGTGGGGTGCGAATTC
Organism: Galeopsis tetrahit; assembly: GCA_963675135.1. Lineage (NCBI taxonomy): Eukaryota > Viridiplantae > Streptophyta > Magnoliopsida > Lamiales > Lamiaceae > Galeopsis > Galeopsis tetrahit. The sequence continues at coordinate 62,848,795 of OY776120.1, read as the reverse complement.
TAGAGGCTTCCAACATTGAGGTCCTATTTTTTAGGAGCTCAACTTACATGATCTTTCTAGATCCTTCTTGCATGCTCCAGGTCGTTCTAAAAGGTTCCAGGCTGGTCTAGCACGTTCTGCAATGTTCTGGAATCTTCCAGGTTCCAGATCCTTGTAGAAGCTTCTAGATCCTGCCAGAAATGCAACAACATTTAGATCAACATTTAATGTAGCATTTTAGAAAAGACTTAGAAAAAATCTCGGAAGGTCAAATTAAGATGTTGTTGATAATGTTAAAGCATTCAAGAGTTAACAACATCTACAATCTCCCCCAATTTGACCTTTCGACTACAACACACCTGATGCACATATATTTCTATACATACTCAGTTTTATATACTTAGTTGAGGTGAACATCTACACTAAATACTAGTCAAGTCAATACTTGTTGTAATCGTTGGATCAAATCGAACGAAGATCAAGGATAATCTTACAATGATCCGTGCCATAAGATCAAGATAATTTTACCCAAAAAAAGAATAAGCATAAACAGTACACTTATTCACAACATAAGTAATTTACTAAAATCATAAGTTGAACTTGAAGAATTAACTTAAGATTTGAGTAAGACACTAAAAAAATACAATTAGAGCAAAGAAATAAAAGCAAACAAAAACATAACAGAAACTAAGGATCAGAACAAGGAAAAAAATAAAAGTACTACTAACAATCTAGACTGACCTAAACATGATTAACAACCTGCAATTAAACAATCAATAACCTGTAAACCTATATAAGCAAACAGTAGTAAACAAACATCATCAACTGTAAACATAATTAAGCAAGCTGTAAATCAAACATAAGTGGAAATAAAACATCCTATAATCTAGAAAATAAATAACAATTTTATCAGAATTTACTTAAACATAAAGTACATAAATTGAATCTGAAAAATGGCATAAATTGTTGTGGTAACAGCTGCAGCATCAACTTCCTGCACAATTGCCATTGAGAATTTAGATCTCCCCCTGTCTTGCAGCTTCTTCCTGTTCATCAATGGAGGTCACCATACAAGGTCTCCATGTCATCATCATCATCAGCTTCATCAACAAAGTAAGTAGATGCAAGGTGTGCAACTACATCAGTCACTGCAGTATCTTCTCCAGCATCAGGTCCTCCACCAGCAGCAGCTGCTGTAACTACTTCATCAGTCATCTCTTCAATAACCACACTGGAGTTGGATGGTGGTGGTACTCCCCCTGTTGTAGGTGAAAGCATATTGGTCCATCTGTCCTTCAGGAACTGGAGCTCTTCAATGGTGTCCTGCAAGTACTGTAATTGAAGCTTGATAAGTTCCTGTGAAACACAAACATTCCCAGAAATGTTGATACGAATGTTCTCAACATTTGGGGGTGCATTCCTCTGTCTTGATCTGGAAGGTCCTGGTTGATCAGAAGTTGAAGGTCTGTGCTGATGTTCAGTACTAGGAGCAGTCAAAGGCAAGTCCAGTACTCTATCCCAGTGAGTAAGGTAGGAGCAATAGCCAGCAATGGAACTCTCCCCCTCAACACATCAGTGTTCTTGGCAACAAAACCATGGTGCCTCAAGTAATTGGAAATCAAAGCAGGATAGGGTAGGTTACCTTTCTCAGAAACTTTTCTAGTAAATCTCATCATGTGGTGGAAGATTGTAAGGCCTAAATTGAACTTCTTAAGAACAGATATCCTATACATAAGAACAACTTGGTCTTTTGTGATATTGGTAGTGTTTGTGGTGGGGATCCTATTGTAGATAATGAGTTTATATAACACAGAGTGTAGGGAAGTGAGGTATTTGGCTAGCATCTGTCTAGTCCACTTAACTACCCTACCACTAGTTATAGCAGAAATTACCACATCCATGTCAGGTTCTTCATCCACCTCAACATTGGGAATTTGCAGAAACTCATTTATCAATTCAGGAGTAAAAGGTACATCCCTTCCCCTAAAATTAACAGTCCCATACCACTTAGATGATCTCCTACCAGTGCTCTTTTTCATACAAGCATAAAATTCATAAGCCCAGTTAGTTAAGAATGATTCACCAAAATTCACAACATGCATCAAATTCCTTTCCTCTAAGAAACTAATCATGCCTTCACTTTCAAAATCAGGTATATTAATCCTCTTCTCTATCAACAATCTTCTCTTAGAATAAATAGCCAACCTATTTTCTAGAGTCTCATAAGAATCAGGAATACCTTCATCATCAGAAGCAAGGTCATCATCATTTGCAGAGCTTGATGTGGAGCCTTTAGCAGAGCTTTTCTCAGAGCTGCTTTCTGCACTAGAAGAGCTATCACCACTACTATCATCTTCAGGTTCTGGTGCAACATCTTTTGCAGCAGCAAAATGCTCAACATTTTTCTTAAGAGAATTCAGGATTTCTCTTAAACACACATCAGAATCAGAATTGGAATCTGATTTTGCAGGTTCATCTTCAGTGATCATGTTCTCTTTCCCTTTGCCTTTTAGTTCAGCAACAACCTTTCCTTTGCCTTTCAATTCAGCAACAACTTTCTTCTTCTTGGATTTCTCAGTAACAACAACAGCAACTTCAATCTCTTCTTCAGAATCAGTAAATACCTGAATAGGTTCATCAGCAGCATTTCCAACTTTCTTCTTCTTCCTCATGGATTCAGAATAATCCACTCTAGTGAACACACGGTTTGATCTCCGTCTTTGTAAAGGGCTTCTCTGTCGTTTGCCTTTCTGCACATTTCTTTTAAAGGAAATAGGTGCAGACTCATCAGAAACAGAGAGTGAGGAGCTTGTACCATTTTTAGAGATATGTGCGTCCTCCATTTCAGCATCTTCGGGGTCGGAAGAAGTAGCAGCTTCTTCTTCAGTAGCGACCTCAACATTTCCAACTTTCGAACCGTGATCAGTGGGTTCAGGTGATTTGGGGCTTTTCGAAGCAGAAGCCATATGAGCAGTTTGTTCGGCCAAATAGCTTGAGATATCCAAATTGATATCTCCGAATGTCATCACGGGCAGATGGCCAGTAGCTCGAAGAGTATCAGACACCTCTTCTACAGCCCTAGTGAACTGTTCGACAGTTGCATCTTGTGGAATGTTGGCTGTTTGTGGAGCGGTTTGAGGAGCAGTTTGAGGAGTAGGAACGGTTGTTGATGGTGTTGCAGAGGCATTTGAGTCAGCATTTGACGAGGTTGAGTTTTGTGAAGCCATGGAAGCAAGGATTTCGAGAGGGTTTGTGCGAGAGTGGGATGAGTTTTTCGAATCAGAGTGAGTTTGTGAGGAGTTTGAATTTCTTTCAGCCATTTAAGTGAGGCGGTTGGAATTTCAAGGTAATGGATGGAAGTTTACACACTTCTTTGAGATATACACAACCAAGAATCAATTATGCAATCTTAGTACTCAACAAATTCAGAAATCACGATTAGCAAGAGAATTATTCTTATGATCGATATTTATAGAGAGAATTATGTAGTTGGAGGTTTAATAACGAAAACTGATAGAGTATTCCAGAAAATTTCGATAACGCTCCACATAATTAGCCACAATCTAGATCATGGGTAATTAGTGGGTAAAATCTATTTAATTAATTTTAATTAAATAATTAAGAAGGTTCCAGAATTTACAGAATTAAAAAATCGCATAATCTGAAAAATAAAGACGTGGGTCAGTAATTAATTAAAATAAATAAAATAGATTTCAATAAATAATTAAATAATTACAACTAATAAAAATAAATTCGAATCAGGCAATGTTGTGCTCAAAACTGTTACAAACACCTTAACACGATTTTTACATGAAATTTCTTCATTTGTATTGCACCATATTTTTTCTTTTTGTGTTATAGCATCTAATTTGTATTGATCCATTTTTCATGTAAAGTACATCGTAGTAGCGAACTCCGTGCCCCATACTTACTTAATGGATTACAAATATCTTGATGTTTTTACCAAAACACCTTTTGAAAAGAAGGCATCGTAGTAGTGAACTCCGTGCTCCATAGTTACTCAGTGATTTTGATACATCTTTTAGAAATTACCACATCCATGTCAGGTTCTTCATCCACCTCAACATTGGGAATTTGCAGAAACTCATTTATCAATTCAGGAGTAAAAGGTACATCCCTTCCCCTAAAATTAACAGTCCCATACCACTTAGATGATCTCCTACCAGTGCTCTTTTTCATACAAGCATAAAATTCATAAGCCCAGTTAGTTAAGAATGATTCACCAAAATTCACAACATGCATCAAATTCCTTTCCTCTAAGAAACTAATCATGCCTTTACTTTCAAAATCAGGTATATTAATCCTCTTCTCTTAGAATAAATAGCCAACCTATTTTCTAGAGTCTCATAAGAATTAGGAATACCTTCATCATCAGAAGCAAGGTCATCATCATTTGTAGAGCTTGATGTGGAGCCTTTAGCAGAGCTTTTCTCAGAGCTGCTTTCTGCACTAGAAGAGCTATCACCACTGCTATCATCTTCAGGTTCTGGTGCAACATCTTTTGCAGCAGCAAAATGCTCAGCATTTTTCTTAAGAGAATTCAGGATTTCTCTTAAACACCCATCAAAATCAGAATTAGAATCTGATTTTGCAGGTTCATCTTCAATGATCATGTTCTCTTTCCCTTTGCCTTTTGGTTCAGCAACAACCTTTCATTTGCCTTTCAATACAGCAACAACTTTCTTCTTCTTGGATTTCTCAGTAACAACAACAGCAACTTCAATCTCTTCTTCAGAATCAGTAAATACCTGAATAGGTTCATCAGCAACATTTCCAACTTTCTTCTTCCTCATGGATTCAGAATAATCCACTCTAGTGAACACACAATTTGATCTCCGTCTTTGTAAAGGGCTTCTCTGTCGTTTGCCTTTCTGCACATTTCTTTTAAAGGAAATAGGTGCAGACTCATCAGAAACAGAGAGTGAGGAGCTTGTACCATTTTCAGAGATATGTGCGTCCTCCATTTCAGCATCTTCGGGGTCGGAAGAAGTAGCAGCTTCTTCTTCAGCAGCGACCTCAACATTTCCAGCTTTCGAACCGTGATCAGTGGGTTCAGGTGATTTGGGGCTTTTCGAAGCAGAAGCCATTTGAGCAGTTTGTTCGGCTAAATAGCTTGAGATATCCACAGTGATATCTCCGAATGTCATCACGGGCAGATGGCCAGTAGCTCGAAGAGTATCAGACACCTCTTCGACAGCCCTAGTGAACTGTTCGACAGTTGCATCTTGTGGAATGTTGGCTGTTTGTGGAGCGGTTTGAGGAGCAGTTTGAGGAGTAGGAACGGTTGTTGATGGTGTTGCAAAGACATTTGAGTCAGCATTTGACGAGGTTGAGTTTTGTGAAGCCATGGAAGCAAGGATTTCGAGAGGGTTTGTGCGAGAGTGGGATGAGTTTTTCGAATCAGAGTGAGTTTGTGAGGAGTTTGAATTTCTTTCAGCCATTTAAGTGAGGCGGTTGAAATTTCAAGGTAATGGATGGAAGTTTACACACTTCTTTGAGATATACACAACTAAGAATCAATTATGCAATCTTAGTACTCAACAAATTCAGAAATCACGATTAGCAAGAGAATTATTCTTATGATCGATATTTATAGAGAGAATTATGTAGTTGGAGGTTTAATAACGAAAACTGATAGAGTATTCCAGAAAATTTCGATAATGCTCCACATAATTAGCCACAATCTAGATCATGGGTAATTAGTGGGTAAAATCTATTTAATTAATTTTAATTAAATAATTAAGAAGGTTCCAGAATTTACAGAATTAAAAAATCGCATAATCTGAAAAATAAAGACGTGGGTCAGTAATTAATTAAAATAAATAAAATAGATTTCAATAAATAATTACAACTAATAAAAATAAATTCGAATCAGGCAATGTTGTGCTCAAAACTGTTACAAACACCTTAACACGATTTTTACATGAAATTTCTTCATTTGTATTGCACCATATTTTTTCTTTTTGTGTTATAGCATCTAATTTGTATTGATCCATTTTTCATGTAAAGTACATCGTAGTAGCGAACTCCGTGCCCCATACTTACTTAATGGATTACAAATATCTTGATGTTTTTACCAAAACACCTTTTGAAAAGAAGGCATCGTAGTAGTGAACTCCGTGCTCCATAGTTACTCAGTGATTTTGATACATCTTTTAGAAATTACCACATCCATGTCAGGTTCTTCATCCACCTCAACATTGGGAATTTGCAGAAACTCATTTATCAATTCAGGAGTAAAAGGTACATCCCTTCCCCTAAAATTAACAGTCCCATACCACTTAGATGATCTCCTACCAGTGCTCTTTTTCATACAAGCATAAAATTCATAAGCCCAGTTAGTTAAGAATGATTCACCAAAATTCACAACATGCATCAAATTCCTTTCCTCTAAGAAACTAATCATGCCTTTACTTTCAAAATCAGGTATATTAATCCTCTTCTCTTAGAATAAATAGCCAACCTATTTTCTAGAGTCTCATAAGAATTAGGAATACCTTCATCATCAGAAGCAAGGTCATCATCATTTGTAGAGCTTGATGTGGAGCCTTTAGCAGAGCTTTTCTCAGAGCTGCTTTCTGCACTAGAAGAGCTATCACCACTGCTATCATCTTCAGGTTCTGGTGCAACATCTTTTGCAGCAGCAAAATGCTCAGCATTTTTCTTAAGAGAATTCAGGATTTCTCTTAAACACCCATCAAAATCAGAATTAGAATCTGATTTTGCAGGTTCATCTTCAATGATCATGTTCTCTTTCCCTTTGCCTTTTGGTTCAGCAACAACCTTTCATTTGCCTTTCAATACAGCAACAACTTTCTTCTTCTTGGATTTCTCAGTAACAACAACAGCAACTTCAATCTCTTCTTCAGAATCAGTAAATACCTGAATAGGTTCATCAGCAACATTTCCAACTTTCTTCTTCCTCATGGATTCAGAATAATCCACTCTAGTGAACACACAATTTGATCTCCGTCTTTGTAAAGGGCTTCTCTGTCGTTTGCCTTTCTGCACATTTCTTTTAAAGGAAATAGGTGCAGACTCATCAGAAACAGAGAGTGAGGAGCTTGTACCATTTTCAGAGATATGTGCGTCCTCCATTTCAGCATCTTCGGGGTCGGAAGAAGTAGCAGCTTCTTCTTCAGCAGCGACCTCAACATTTCCAGCTTTCGAACCGTGATCAGTGGGTTCAGGTGATTTGGGGCTTTTCGAAGCAGAAGCCATTTGAGCAGTTTGTTCGGCTAAATAGCTTGAGATATCCACAGTGATATCTCCGAATGTCATCACGGGCAGATGGCCAGTAGCTCGAAGAGTATCAGACACCTCTTCGACAGCCCTAGTGAACTGTTCGACAGTTGCATCTTGTGGAATGTTGGCTGTTTGTGGAGCGGTTTGAGGAGCAGTTTGAGGAGTAGGAACGGTTGTTGATGGTGTTGCAAAGACATTTGAGTCAGCATTTGACGAGGTTGAGTTTTGTGAAGCCATGGAAGCAAGGATTTCGAGAGGGTTTGTGCGAGAGTGGGATGAGTTTTTCGAATCAGAGTGAGTTTGTGAGGAGTTTGAATTTCTTTCAGCCATTTAAGTGAGGCGGTTGAAATTTCAAGGTAATGGATGGAAGTTTACACACTTCTTTGAGATATACACAACTAAGAATCAATTATGCAATCTTAGTACTCAACAAATTCAGAAATCACGATTAGCAAGAGAATTATTCTTATGATCGATATTTATAGAGAGAATTATGTAGTTGGAGGTTTAATAACGAAAACTGATAGAGTATTCCAGAAAATTTCGATAATGCTCCACATAATTAGCCACAATCTAGATCATGGGTAATTAGTGGGTAAAATCTATTTAATTAATTTTAATTAAATAATTAAGAAGGTTCCAGAATTTACAGAATTAAAAAATCGCATAATCTGAAAAATAAAGACGTGGGTCAGTAATTAATTAAAATAAATAAAATAGATTTCAATAAATAATTACAACTAATAAAAATAAATTCGAATCAGGCAATGTTGTGCTCAAAACTGTTACAAACACCTTAACACGATTTTTACATGAAATTTCTTCATTTGTATTGCACCATATTTTTTCTTTTTGTGTTATAGCATCTAATTTGTATTGATCCATTTTTCATGTAAAGTACATCGTAGTAGCGAACTCCGTGCCCCATACTTACTTAATGGATTACAAATATCTTGATGTTTTTACCAAAACACCTTTTGAAAAGAAGGCATCGTAGTAGTGAACTCCGTGCTCCATAGTTACTCAGTGATTTTGATACATCTTTTAGAAATTACCACATCCATGTCAGGTTCTTCATCCACCTCAACATTGGGAATTTGCAGAAACTCATTTATCAATTCAGGAGTAAAAGGTACATCCCTTCCCCTAAAATTAACAGTCCCATACCACTTAGATGATCTCCTACCAGTGCTCTTTTTCATACAAGCATAAAATTCATAAGCCCAGTTAGTTAAGAATGATTCACCAAAATTCACAACATGCATCAAATTCCTTTCCTCTAAGAAACTAATCATGCCTTTACTTTCAAAATCAGGTATATTAATCCTCTTCTCTTAGAATAAATAGCCAACCTATTTTCTAGAGTCTCATAAGAATTAGGAATACCTTCATCATCAGAAGCAAGGTCATCATCATTTGCAGAGCTTGATGTGGAGCCTTTAGCAGAGCTTTTCTCAGAGCTGCTTTCTGCACTAGAAGAGCTATCACCACTGCTATCATCTTCAGGTTCTGGTGCAACATCTTTTGCAGCAGCAAAATGCTCAGCATTTTTCTTAAGAGAATTCAGGATTTCTCTTAAACACCCATCAAAATCAGAATTAGAATCTGATTTTGCAGGTTCATCTTCAATGATCATGTTCTCTTTCCCTTTGCCTTTTGGTTCAGCAACAACCTTTCATTTGCCTTTCAATACAGCAACAACTTTCTTCTTCTTGGATTTCTCAGTAACAACAACAGCAACTTCAATCTCTTCTTCAGAATCAGTAAATACCTGAATAGGTTCATCAGCAACATTTCCAACTTTCTTCTTCCTCATGGATTCAGAATAATCCACTCTAGTGAACACACAATTTGATCTCCGTCTTTGTAAAGGGCTTCTCTGTCGTTTGCCTTTCTGCACATTTCTTTTAAAGGAAATAGGTGCAGACTCATCAGAAACAGAGAGTGAGGAGCTTGTACCATTTTCAGAGATATGTGCGTCCTCCATTTCAGCATCTTCGGGGTCGGAAGAAGTAGCAGCTTCTTCTTCAGTAGCGACCTCAACATTTCCAGCTTTCGAACCGTGATCAGTGGGTTCAGGTGATTTGGGGCTTTTCGAAGCAGAAGCCATTTGAGCAGTTTGTTCGGCTAAATAGCTTGAGATATCCACAGTGATATCTCCGAATGTCATCACGGGCAGATGGCCAGTAGCTCGAAGAGTATCAGACACCTCTTCGACAGCCCTAGTGAACTGTTCGACAGTTGCATCTTGTGGAATGTTGGCTGTTTGTGGAGCGGTTTGAGGAGCAGTTTGAGGAGTAGGAACGGTTGTTGATGGTGTTGCAAAGACATTTGAGTCAGCATTTGACGAGGTTGAGTTTTGTGAAGCCATGGAAGCAAGGATTTCGAGAGGGTTTGTGCGAGAGTGGGATGAGTTTTTCGAATCAGAGTGAGTTTGTGAGGAGTTTGAATTTCTTTCAGCCATTTAAGTGAGGCGGTTGAAATTTCAAGGTAATGGATGGAAGTTTACACACTTCTTTGAGATATACACAACTAAGAATCAATTATGCAATCTTAGTACTCAACAAATTCAGAAATCACGATTAGCAAGAGAATTATTCTTATGATCGATATTTATAGAGAGAATTATGTAGTTGGAGGTTTAATAACGAAAACTGATAGAGTATTCCAGAAAATTTCGATAATGCTCCACATAATTAGCCACAATCTAGATCATGGGTAATTAGTGGGTAAAATCTATTTAATTAATTTTAATTAAATAATTAAGAAGGTTCCAGAATTTACAGAATTAAAAAATCGCATAATCTGAAAAATAAAGACGTGGGTCAGTAATTAATTAAAATAAATAAAATAGATTTCAATAAATAATTAAATAATTACAACTAATAAAAATAAATTCGAATCAGGCAATGTTGTGCTCAAAACTGTTACAAACACCTTAACACGATTTTTACATGAAATTTCTTCATTTGTATTGCACCATATTTTTTCTTATTGTGTTATAGCATCTAATTTGTATTGATCCATTTTTCATGTAGAGTACATCGTAGTAGCGAACTCCGTGCCCCATACTTACTTAATGGATTACAAATATCTTGATGTTTTTACCAAAACACCTTTTGAAAAGAAGGCATCGTAGTAGTGAACTCTGTGCTCCATAGTTACTAAGTGATTTTGATACATCTTTTAGTATGTTAATAACATTCTCTTTTGGTGCATTTGAGAGGTGTGATACATGTTTATTTTTGCACTCCAAGGTTCTTAGATTCGAAGATATTCACCGTACTTATAAAATTTATACAACCCATGATGTTGTCCAAAATGCTAACGCATTTGTGACAACATCCATCCGAATTTTTCAGATAGTGCTCATGCCAAGAGATTTCCTCAAGATAGAGAATCTCTCATGGTCTAAGGCTTTTGTAAAAATATCAGCATTCTGTTTTTCAGTGGGTACATACTCCAACTTAACAATATTCTTCTCTTACTAAATCTCTCATAAAATGGTGTCTTATGCTAATGTGCTTTGTGAGTGAGTGTTGTACAGGATTCTTCGAAATGTTAATGGCACTAGTATTATCACAAAAAATTGTAAGTATACCATTCTCAATACTATAGTCATGGAACATTTTGCTCAGCCACAAAAGTTGTGTACAGCAGCTTCCAGCAGCTATATACTCAGATTCTGCAGTGGATTGTGAAACACAATTCTGTTTCTTGTTGTGCCATGATACAAGATTGTTTCCCATGTAGAAACATCCTTCACTCGTACTCTTTCTATCATCTATATCTCCAGCCCAATCAGCATCACTATATCCAATCAAAATGTTGTTGGTGTCCTTAGTGTACCAGATTCCAAGGTCACTTGTACCTGAAACATATTTGATAATCCTCTTCACAACATTCAGGTGAGATTCCTTTAGATTAGCTTGGTACCTAGTACAAACACACACACTATACATAATATCTGGTCTACTAGAGGTTAAATACAATAAACTACCTATCATGGATCTGTAAAGTGTTGGATCAACATCTGTTCCAGCACTGTCTTTGCAAAGTTTCAAAGTAGATCCCATAGGAGTTTTCATCGGTTTTGAATTCTCAAGGCCAAATCTTTTAACCAAGTTCTTAGCATACTTACTCTGGGAGAGGAAAATACCATCGCTGCATTGTTTGATTTGAAGACCTAAAAAGTAATTCAAGTCTCCAACCATACTCATTTCAAATGTTGCAGTCATTTCCTCAACAAATTTACTTAACATTTTATCACAAGTAGAACCAAACACAATGTCATCAACATATATTTCAGCAATAAGTATATCATCTTCAGTGTTCTTAATGAACAAAGTTCTATGTGTCTCTCCTCTAATAAATCAATATTCCAAAAGAAAGTCAGTAAGCCTACCATACCATGCTCTAAGAACTTGTTTAAGACCATACAAAGATTTCTTAAGTTTATATACATGATCAGGATACTGTGGATCTTCAAATCCCTTAGGTTGTTCAACATATGCTTCTTCATTCAACATGCCATTTAGAAATGCAGCTTTTACATCCATTTGATGAAGTTTAATATCAATAAAACATGCAATTGCTAGTAATAATCTAATAGATTCTATCCTAGCAACAGGTGCAAAAGTTTCATCAAAATCAACTCCTTCAACTTGGGTGTAACCTTGTGCTACTAACCTAGCCTTGTTCCTAACAATATTACCAGATTCATCAGTTTTATTCTTGAATATCCACTTTGTTCCAATAACATTACTATGACTAGGTTTAGGAACAAGTGTCCACACTTCATTTCTTTCAAACTGACCAAGTTCTTCATGCATAACATTAATCCAATTTTCATCAGTTAAGGCTTCTTTAGCACTCTTAGGTTCAATTTCAGATAAATAACACTCAACATTTACAACATTACACATAGAAGACATGCATATTGTTCTTACCACATCTACCTTATTTGATCTTACTCTTCCTCTTGTTTGCACTCCAACTGTAGCATCACCTATGATCTGGTCAGAAGGATGACTTTTACCTATTCTTGAAGAAGGATTCGTTTTGGGAACATACTGATCATTCTGTGAAGTTACAACTGACTGTTCTGTAGATGTTGACCCAGATGTGTTAACATTTAGTGTAACATTTTCAGATTTCAGTGTATTCTCAGAATTGTCAGTGACTTGTGATACATCTTCTTCATCTTTGTCATCTGTAAGACCTTTATCATCATCAAACACAACATTAATAGATTCTTGAACAGTGTTAGTTCTAAGGTTATACACTCTATAAGCTTTACTATTTCTAGAATAGCCTAAAAAGAAACCTTTATCACTTTTAGAATCAAACTTATGAAGTTGATCCCTATCATTCAGAATATAACAAACACAACCAAATACATGAAAGTATTTCACATTAGGTTTTCTGTTGTTCAAAATCTCATAAGGTGTTTGATTAGTGCCAGAACGAATATAAACTCTATTAATGATATGGCATGCAGCATTCAATGCTTCACCCCAAAATTTCTTAGCAAGACATTTGGATGTAAGCATGACTCTTGCCATTTCTTGTAAAGTTCTATTCTTTCTTTCAACAATTCCATTTTGTTGTGGAGTTTTAGGAGATGAATATTCTTGTAAGACTCCTTTTTTATCACAGAAATCATTAAACATGCTGTTTTCAAATTCCCTACCATGATCAATTCTAATACAACCAACTTTCAAGTTAAACACTTTTTTGAACCTCTTATAAAGAATTTTAAATGCAGCAAATGCTTCAGATTTGTCTCTCAAAGACCTTACCCAGGTAAATCTAGAAAAATCATCTACCACAACTAAGGAATACCTCTTTCCTCCAATGCTTTCAGTTTCCATAGGACCCATCAAATCCATGTGAAGTAATTCAAAGCATCGATGTGTAGAACAATGTGACAGCATTTTGTGCGGCATTCTTACCTGCTTACCTTTTTGGCAAGGTCCACAAACAGTAGGATTATGAAGCTTCAGTTTTGGAATTCCTTTTACTGCATCTGCTCTAATTAGCCTTTTCATTGCTCTGTAATTTGCATGACCCAATCTTTGATGTCATCGAGTATTTTCATCATGTTTTGACAAGTTACACATATTTGTTCCAATAAGATAACAATTATCTGCTGACCTAGTACCAGTCATGACACAAACTTCATCTTTATTACGAACATAACATGAATCTTTGTCAAATTTCACATGCAAATTATCATCACAAAGTTGACTAATGCTAATCAGATTTGCAAGTAAACCCTTAACATGCAAGACATTTTTAAGCTCAGGAAAACCTTCAACATTCAAAGTTCCTTTACCAATAATTTGTCCTTTTGAATCACCACCATATGTAACATTACCACCATTCATGGTCACATAATCAGGTAATAAATCTATACGACCTGTCATATGTCTTGAACAACCACTATCAAAGTACTATAGATCAGGTAGACATGCTTTTAAGGAGGTATGAACAACATTACAGGTAGTTTTAGGTTCCCATGCAGATTTCAGAAACTGTTTCCTAGGATGTGACATTTTTTTAGGCAACATTTTCTCATTTTTCATTTCTTCAAACCTTTTTATACAGTAAGGACGAATATGACCAATTTTGCAACAGTAATGAAAGATAAACTTCCTTTTAACCTTGTGAGGATCTGATTGTGCAGATGTTACATCAGATGTGTTAACATTTACCTTCACAAATTTCACAGGTTTTCTAAAATTATCAGAAATAGAAGCAGTAGTACCATCATAACCTAAACCATGATTATTAGACTTACTAGTAGCTATAACATATTTTACCTCAGAAGCACTCTTGGAGTATTTCTTGAAACATAAAGTGGAATTTATCAGTTTCTCCTTTAGGTTACATATTTCTAGATCTCTTTTGGTAAGAATAACTTCTAGCTTAGTGATTGTGTCTTTCAGGTCCTCATTCTCTTTAATCAAGGAATTAAGAGTGAGTTTCTGAGAGTTCCAATCATCTAACAACTTTTGGTGTGCATTGTCATCAATCCTTTTTCCTGCATCATCAACCAAACCATTAAAACAGACTAAATTTGGGTGACTCTGTTCTGATGTTGCTGTAGATGTTGAAGCATCAAGTACATCAACAAAATTTGTTTCATCCAGATCATCATCTAAGGAATCATTATAATCAATTTTGGTAAATTTAGCATATTCATTACCAATTAATTCATCAAGATCATCATCATCAGAATCATCCCTCAAGGTAGCACTAAAATTCAGTTTTTGCTTAAGTTTGGTATTGGCACACTCATTTGCATAGTGGTCATAACCAGAACAAGCATTACATTTTACTGATTTTCGAAATTCAGGATCATACCTTGGTTTACCTTCACTCTTTGATAGTCTTGGTGTGAATTGACCTTTCCTCCTTTCTGGTTGAGGTGTTGATGTGTTGATTTGAATCTTAGGTTGAATGTTTCCTCTAGATTTGCTCACAGATTTCTTAAGAAATTTATTAAAGTGCTTAGTGAGGAGGACAATGTTGTTAGGATTGTTGAGACATTCATCAAACAATTCTTCATCCGAATCAACCTCAGTAATGATAGGTTGAGACTCAGATTTGTTTGATGTTTCTCCTTTAAAAACAACAACTTTCTTATCATCATTAGTTTCATCAACTTGATTATTGTTTATTTCATACGTTCTGAGAATACTCACTAACTCATTTTGACTTAACTTATCTGTATCTTTGGCCTCTTCAATAACACAAATTTTAGCATCAAATCTTTTAGGAACAAATCTTAATATCTTATGAACTACTCTAACATTAGAAATAGGGTCACCAAGAGAATGTGATTCATTAATTATCTCACTTAACCTTTCGTTATAAGATGAAATAGTTTCATCTTTCTTCATTCGGAGATTCTCAAATTTTGTCCCCAGCATTCGAAGCTTAGTCATTCGAACACTGTCTGAACCCTCACAATGCTCTTGCAACCTGTCCCTTTAGAAGTAGAACAATTAGATACTCCCTCCGTCCGCCTATAAGTGTTACGTTACTTTTTGGCACGGAGATTAACAAAAGTGATTAAATAATAGATATAGTACAAGTGATGTGATTGAGAGAGGAGAGAGATAGAGAGAAAAAGTAAGATATAAAGTGAAGTGTAAGAAAAAGTATTTACCAAAAAAGGTATGGGAAGCTTATAGGCGGACGAACCAAAATGGTAAAATGGGAAGCTTATAGGCGGACGGAGGGAGTATAATTTTAAACATTGAAACATCAACAGAGGTAAAAATAACATTTAAAGCTTTAGAATTGTAGCCTTCTGTTGTTATTTCATCAGCCGTCCAGTCAACTTCTCTCTTGAGTTGAATTTCACCATCTGCATCTGCTGGTCTCTTTGGAGCTTCCCAGCCTGTAAGTACAGTCCTCCAAGCACGTTCATCAATCGACTTGATGTACATACGCATCTTAGGCTTCCAATAAGCATAATTCGAACCATCTAAAACGGGTGGCCTAAGTGTCGTGGATATGTGATGTGTTTCCATTGCTAACATAAACTAAAAACACATTAAAAGCAAGGATCTAACCTAGTGTCGTCAGGTATCGGCTCTGATACCAACTGAAAGTGTGTTCGGTAGAGTGTTTAAGTAAAAAACGGATTAATGTTGTACCAAATGTTGAGACAAATTGTACAACCCTGACTCTAACATAATATCAGAAATAAAGACACACAGCGGAAGACTTGAAACACTAAAAACAAACGAGACACAATGAAAATATTTTTCACATAGATTTTATAAATAAAAATCTATGTGAGCCTTACGGCGAAATATCAATACTTATCTTCAAGTACAAATGTTGTGTGAAATGTTAAAACAATAACCTTCACAACAGAAACTACAAACGAGGTAGGTTCCTTGTTCTAAAAACAATCTAAGTGTATGAATTATACACTGCCGAAATGCTAGTCCTATCTATGATTACACTCTCGATAGATAAAGAAAAGCGCACAGTCATACGGGAGGGATACTTCGTATGAACTAAAAGGTATAGCTATTGGGGCCACAATTTCCTAACAGGATGAACACTAGTCTAGGATATTGATCGAATAGAATACACTAAATTGTGAAGCCTTCCTTCGGTATTTATAGAAGTGGGGTGCGAATTCTAGAGGCTTCCAACATTGAGGTCCTATTTTTTAGGAGCTCAACTTCCATGATCTTTCTAGATCCTTCTTGCATGCTCCAGGTCATTCTAAAAGGTTCCAGGCTGGTCTAGCACGTTCTGCAATGTTCTGGAATCTTCTAGGTTCCAGATCCTTGTAGAAACTTCTAGATCCTGCCAGAAATGCAACAACATTTAGATCAATATTTAATGTAGCATTTCAGAAAAGATTTAGAAAAAATCTCGGAAGGTCAAATTAAGATGTTGTTGATAATGTTAAAGCATTCAAGAGTTAACAACATCTACATCTCCAGTCTTCTACTCTTCAGGTATTGAGTAAAGCGCTCATTTGATCAGATGAGGTATCAACTGATATACATACAACTGATCCCTCAGACTTAGACTTAGACACTTCAATACTTCTAAGCTTTATAAAACAACTTAGGTAACCTATTTCTAGATTACAAATTATTACTCTAAACCTTACTCTACTGATCTGGATTTGGCCATCAAAACTAAACATAGAAATTAAAATCAGATTAGGGGTTGAATGAATATCCCAACAATTTCCCCCTTTTTGATGAAGCCAAAACTAGTTAACTAAGCTAAGTTATCAGATCTGTTAGTTAATAATTTGAAATTCATCAAGGTTAGAAATAATAAGTATCAGAACAATAACAAGCAAATAACTTCTAAAGAAGACAATGAGAAGTTTTCTGAAGCTGAAAAGTAAGAACTTGTATTAATCAAAGCATAGGAAAATGAGATTACAAATACAAGTTAATTACTTAATAGCTTGGAAAGATAGGTCTTCAATAGATGCCATAAGCTTGGTAGACTCTCTTCTTGATTTTTCGAACAACCTGTTTGTCTCGAACTTTCTCATCTAAAAGACAATGTTTTGAACCAGCAAATCAGATTCCCTCATGCCTGGTTTCCCATTGACAGTTTCAGCTGCCTTCCAACAGGGAAATTCAGGTAGAAGGATGTTGATGTTCTTCTCAGCTACTTCTTTCATCACAATCCTTAGAAATTCTTCGTCTTTTCCTGTGAGAAGGCCTTCGAAACAACTGAAAGTTGTCTACTGATCAATATCTCCCCATCTATACGCAAGATAATAAATTATCTGCCATTGCCTTTTCAGATTCAGCCATCTCAGATTGTGAACTTGATCATCTTCAACGTCGTCTTTAATGCCTTATGGGATTGGCTCTTCAGCAGACTTCTTCTTCTTTGCAAGAGTCTTTCTTCTTTTGTAGTTTGAGTCAAATGGTGTAGATTGCTTCCACTTCAGTTCTGTTTAATGTTGTTCCTCATCCGAAGGAGCAGGACGTGAAATCCCTTTCCTTAAGGCAATAGGAACATTGTCTTCATCTTCTTCAATTTGAGCAGGAGGTAAGGCAAGTGATTCTGCTTGAACAATTGTTTGCTTCTGCGTGTGAATGTCTTCATTCCTAGCAATAATAGCATCAACTACAAGGGCTAAGGCAGGGTCAAAAATATGATGAGTAGAATGATCAGATGTGGAAGGAATTTGTGAAATTCCCCTTTGAGAAGTGAATTCTTTCATCTGTTCTGCCTGCTTCTTCAGTTGCTCTTCTGCATCTGCTAATCTCCTAGGTGAAATTCCCCCTTGAGAAGTGAATTCTTTCATCTATTCTGCCTGCTTCTTCATTTGCTCTTCTACATCTGCTAATCTCCTAGCCAGATTAGATTGCTGACTTCTTCAATTCTTCAGAAACTTGCATTGATAACTTAGCTCTGGCCTCTTCTTCCCCCTTTTTAGCTTTATCAATATGGGAAGTGAGCGCTTGAGTAAGTGTCTTGAATTGATCAGAATTTGCAAAGTTAGCATTATTCAGAACAATAGTTGATGTCTTCTCTAAATGTGTAGTAGCCAAGTTTGCAGCTTCATATGCGATCTGCTTGATGTCTGGAACAGTGGGTGCAAGCTCAAGTCTTGCTTTTAGATCTTCGACAATCAATGAGAGTTGATTCTTTGTCATCTTCAAATTATCATTCTCTTGTTCCATCGCGAGGTTAGGGTCCTTCGACCGTTCTAGCTGCTTCTGAAGAGTTTCCCTCTGAGTAGATGCCAACGTCTCTACTTCTTGAAATTTAGCTTGGAGTTGTTCAGTAGAGGAGTGCTCTCGGGCCATACTCCACTTCAGTTCAGTAGAGGTGTCATCTATAATTTGCATCAGTTCTTGCCTGCCATTTCGATCCATTTCCTCTAAGGTCTTTGCCATCGGCTCTCCACTTTACTTGAGAATATCATTAACTGATTTAATGATGGCATCTGTAAGATCGACATCAAAGTACTTCTTCATGTTATCACAAACTGCTTTATAGATGTTATCATAAGTGGTCTTATCTCTTTCTATAATTCGACGATTTGAATCCTTCATCTTAGGAGCAAGCTCTTCGAAAACCAACTTAGATAAGTCACCAATCATCTAAGAAACAAATAGTAGGTTGACTTCTGAATCCAATAACTTCAATTTGTACCATAGGATATCACCTCTTAGGAGTTATGGCCAGTAGTCGTATCTTTTAATGTACACCGAAGAATACCAACTTCCCGTGTATTTTGCTCTAGTCTTGTATCTATTGAGAGTGAATCATAGATAGGATTAGTTCTTTAGACAGTGTTTATTCACTTAAGTCTTTTTACAGATTCAGGCACCTGCCTCGATTGTAGTTTCAGTTTGTGGAATGTTGAAGTAATTGTTGAGACATTTCACGCGACATTTTTGTACTTACAAGCTAAGTCTTTTTCGCCGTAAGGTTAGCATAGATTTTGTTATTAATAAAATCTATGTTAAAAAGTATTCCATTGTGTTCTTATTGTTTTTAGTGTTTTAGTCTTCCGCTTTGTGATTTACATTCTTATATTATGTTAGAGTCAGTGTTGTACTATTTGTCTCAACATTCTGTGCAACATTTCTGTCTTTACTTAAACACTAGATACCACGCACACTTTCAAATGTTATCTGATATCAACAGTGTACTGAGAATAGTTGATTTTTGTCTTTTGAAATGATCTTCTGTTTTCGAATATCAGCTTATATTCCCCCTTCAGCTGATAACCACTTGTTATCTGAATTAGATACCACTTGAAAAACTTGTTGAATCTTTTGAGCACTTTTGTGGAGATATCAACTGTGTTCCCCCTTCAGTTGATAACCACTTGCTGGATTGCATTCTATTAACTCCACTTGTTGTATAATGATATTTAAAATGCATAGAGTGGGTTAAATAGAAGAACTTATGAAATTCAGAAGTGTAAGTGTTAGATTTACATATGACAGAGTTGAGAGAGTGAGCATAAAAACATAATTTAAAAACAGAAAGCAAAGAGTGTTCTGAATTAAGGATCTTTAAGAATTTCAAAGAAATTCCCCCTAAACCAGATATCTCTTGTTAAATATCCCTCAGGTTTAATTATTTTCTTCATCGGGATTGGACTTACCTGAATGATAAGTGTGTCTATTCAACTCATCTGGTCTTATTGTCAGGCTTGAGCTGCTCCACGATCAGCTGAGTCAGAGAAGACTTCTCAGCTGCAGGCTTCGAAATATCCAGCTCTAAAAGTCCAAGTGAGAAACACAACTCTCTAAACCTCATCTTAGCTAGAGGTTTAGTGAGCATATCCGCCCTTTGGATATCAGTGTGAATCTTTTCCATTTTAATATCCTTCTTCTCCACATGATCTCGAATGAAATGATGTCTAATCTGAACATGCTTACATCTAGTATGGAGAACATGATTCTGAGTGATGGCTATTACACTATTGTTATCACAATAAATTGGGACTTCTCTAGTAACAATGTTATAATCCAATAACTGCTGACTTAACCATAACATATGACTACAACAACTACCAGCAACCATATATTCGGCTTCAGTAGTGGAGGTAGAAACTAAGGTTTGCTTCATGGAGAACCAAGATATCAGCTTACTTCCTAAAACTGACAAGTGCTAGAAGTAGATTTCCTATCTATTTTGCACCCTTCAAAGTCAGAATCAGAATATCCACTTAGATCTAAGCTATCTACTGATGGATACCACAAACCCATATTCACTGTACCTTTTAAATACCTCAAAATTCTCTTAGCTGCCTCTAGGTGGCTCATCTTAGGATTGGATTGAAATCTATCACACACACCTACAACAAAGGTTATATCTGGTCTACTAGCAGTTAGGTACATGAGAGATCCTATAAGGGCTTTATATTGGGATTGGTCGACAAACTTACCATCCTCATCTGGATCCATCTTAAAGGTTGTCATCATGGGAATCTTACACACTTTACTTGTCAGAGCACCAAAGTTGGCAATCATATTCCTTGTATACATAGCTTGTGTAATGAATATCCCATCTTGACTTTGCTTCACTTGTAAACCTAAGAAATATCTCATCTCCCCCATCATGGACATCTCAAATTTACCTTGCATCAACTTTGAGAACTTGTCGCACATTTGTTGATTGGGTGAACCAACGATAATATCATCAACATAGATTTGAACCAATAAGATATCATCTCCTTCTTGAATCTTAAACAATGTCGTGTCAATGATTCCTTTTGTGAATCCATTATCAATCAGGAACTGAGATAGTGTATCATACCAAGCTCTAGGAGCCTGTTTTAGTCCATAGAGAGTCTTCTTTAAACGATATACTTGGTCATTATGTTCGAAGCCAGGGGGTTGTTCAACATAGACTTCTTCCACAAGTACTCTATTTAAAAATGCACAATTGACATCCATCTGATACACCTTAAATCTCATTTTGGACGCATAAGCAAGGAATGGTCGAATAGACTCAAGACGAGCAACAGGTGCAAAGGTTTCATCATAATCAATCCCTTCTGATTGTGAATAACCATTCGCAACAAGTCTAGCCTTGTTCCTTATTATGGCACCATTTTCATCCGTCTTGTTTTTTAATACCCATTTGGTACCAATGACGTTCTGATGGTTAGGACGGTCTACGAGCTTCCACACATCGTTCCTTGTGAACTAATTGAGCTTTTCTTGCATTGCAACAATCCAATTGCTATCTTGAAGTGCTTTCTCTATGCTGGCTGGTTCCTTTAGAGAGAGAAAACAACAATAACAGAATAGAGTTTCAGCTATATGAGCTGATTGGTTAGCATTGGCTTTTTTCCTTCTAGTATTGACACTGGAGCTTGAATCTCCTATAATCAGACCAGTTGAATGATCTCTTGTCCAAATATGCTTTGGATAAGTACCACTAGATGGGTTGGCAACCACATCTGGTGTTGTGTCACTAGGTTCTTGACATTGATGTGTCTCAGCTGGATCATCAGCTTGAGTATCATATGTCAGATCAACTTCAACTATATTTCCAGTGTTAGTTGTATTACAGGCATCTTATGTTTCTACAACATCAACTGTTCCTTCTACTTGTGTAGGTTCAGTATCAGCTCTAGGAGCATCATTTACTGCATTCGTCTGATATCTTGTAGTAGGTCTCCTTGGTTTGAATTGATCAACACCATCATTCTCATAATTTGAGAAGGGAATGATGACTTCAACATAATTGTTGTCATCTGATTCATCCTTCTTCAGATTCAAACTTTTAAGCTTTTCAGTGAAGAGATCTACTTTATCAGTTGTACTCACAAAAGTAGATTCATCAAATACAACATGGGGTGTTTCGTCCACTACAAAGGTCCTCTTATTAAAGACTCTAAATGCTTTACTGACTTGGGAATATCCTAAGAAAATTCCTTCGTTTGATTTAGCATCGAATGCTTTTAATTGGGTCTTCCCATTGTTATGAATGAAACACTTGCAACAAAAAATATGGAAATAAGATACTCTAGGTTTTCTATCATTCCAAATTTCATAGGGAGTCTTACCATGTCTCTTATAAATCATGCTTCTGTTCTGAGTGTGACAAGCTTTGTTCACTGCTTCTGCCCAGAACTTCTTAGATGTGCCAAACTCAGCTAACATGGTTCGAGCAGCTTCTTTGAGGGTTCTATTTCTCCTCTCAGCTACTCCATTTTTTTGAGGTGTATGAGCTAAGCTTGTCTCATGCTGAATACCATTGTTAACACAATAAGTGGTAATAGTTTAGAAACTCACCACCTCTATCGCTTTTGATTTTGACGATCGTTGAACCTTTCTGGTTCTGAATCTTCTTCATCAGCTCTAGAAGTTTGGTCCTTGTCTCACTCTTTTCGAATAGAAAGGTCACCCAAGTGTATTTAGAATAATCATCTAAAACCACTAGAGTGTACATTCTACCACTTAAAGTAGCAGGTGAGATAGGTCCAAATAAGTCCATATGAAGTAGTTCAAGGACTCTGCTGGTGGATGATACAGTCTTGCTTTTCATGGGCACCTTCGTCTGTTTGCCCTTCTAACATGCATCACACACCTGAAGATCTTTACTAAAAACTTCATTAGGCAAACCAACCACTAGTGAGCTTCTTGCAATAGTGTTTAGAGTTTTAAACCAACCACTAGTGAGCTTCATTAGGCAAACCAACCACCAGGCCTTTTATGCCATAACCAACTTACTTCTTTAGAACTCTTAGCCACTAAACAAGTATCACTATGGCAGCTCTTCCAGTTAGCAACATAAATTGTTCCTTCTCTGCTACCAGAGACTAGTACGTGCTTACTAATCTTGTCTACTACTTTACAACCAGTAGATGAGAATTCAACATTATACCTTCTATCACAGAATTGAGAAACGGAAAGTAAATTGTGCTTTAAACCATCAACATAAGATACATTTGTTATCGATATGTCGCCATTGACTAAGGTTCAAATTCCTCTTATTTTACCAAGGGAATTATCACCAAAGACAACTCGTGGACCTTTCTTCTCTTTGAGTTTCGTGAAGAGGTTCTTTGATCCAGTTATGTGACGTGAAGCGCCTGAATCTATGTACCATAGTTCAACTTCTAGTCCTCCTCTCTATGCAAGCAAATTATTTCTTAGGTACCTATTTTGTTTTGGGTCCTTGGGTGTTAGTATTACCCTTGGGAACCCAGATGTACATTGGTCTTCTGAACAATATTGAGCATTTTAGCTTGTTCCCATGGGCATCACAATACCAAACTTTTTCAGCTTTTTCCTTAACTGAATCAGCTTGATTAGTGTCAGCTGAGTGAAATTTAGAAGTCTTTTGCTCATGTGACAGATTGGGGTCTGTCTTCTGATTTTCCTTCAGCTTGAGTGCATCAGCTGATTGTAACTAAATCTTAGATCCATGTTTGTTAATAATTTCAAAAGAAATTGGAGTTGCATACATAACAGGCCTTTTGTGAACTGTGTTCAGCTTTTTAGCCTTGGTTCCATTCGGCTGAGACTTCTTCTGGGAAGAGGGTCTCGGCTGATCACAACCCTTTTGTTGTTCTAGCACAATGTTCAGCAGTTGACCATAGGTTTTATGCCTTAAACTACGCAGTTTCTCTTTTGAATCCTTTGGCCTACCACCATGTCTGGTGATAAGAAAATTCATCTTAGGATCAACTACAATAGGAGCTGGCTTTGGATTAAAGATCACACAACCTTTGACTCTTGCAATTTTGGGATTGGTTTAGTTACTTGAGTGCTAGCTTTAACAAAGATAGTACTCTCAGCTGGAGAAGAATTTTCATCCTGGAAACAGCAGTCAGACTCATCTTCTGTTTCTTCAGCTCGGTCCTTACTTCGCTGAATATTAGAAGATTTGCCTTCATGACTTACTCCTGGTTTTTCTTTAAGACTTCTAGAGAAGCCATCGATCTGATTAAGGGCTTCCCTTGCTCTGTTAATCTTGGCTACCTTTAGGTTTAAAAGATTCTTCTCTTTTATTAGCTCTTCATGGCTACCAAGGAGTTCATCATACTTGCTTTTGAGAACTCAAAATTCTTTAGTTTCAGCAGCATGAGTCGTCAGCTGATTCTTATGCACATGGGTCAGAATTGAGTGTTGATCCTTAAGCTGAGATAGCTCTTGGGCCAGTCTATCATTCATCGTCATAAGCTTAGGATCGGGTTCTGACTTTTGCTCCTTCAGCTGAACAATTTCAGCTCTCAATCGCATAGTTTCATCCTCAGCTGTCACATAAGCTGATGTTGCCACTCTAAGATCAATCTTCAATTTTTCACAAGTGAACTGAAGGTGATCTTTAGAATCGGCGTTAGATGAGTCGGACTCATCTGTGTGTGAGCAAGAAGAAGAATGTATTGAAATAGTTTTGGAGTTTACCTCTTTTTCTTCTCTTGCAATCATGCAATGATCATTTGAGAGAACTTCATCTCCATTAGTTAGAAACCCTGATTCGCCAAATGAGGATAGATCATCATCTGAATCACTACTGTCCTCATCAGCTATCATGGCCTTCCTTCTGGAGAATCTTCTCTCCCTTCTTGCTCTAAGCACATCTCGCTCCTTTAGTGTAAGGTCTGGACAATCTACACTGAAATGACCAGGTTTATTGCAAGTATAACATAAATCATTACCTTCCCTTGAGCTACGGTTAGGAGTATCATCTCTTCTGCTACTTCCTCTTTAATCAGAAGACTCTTCTCTTCTAGAAGAACTATGTTCTTCTCTTCTACGCTCTGGGGTGCGTTCTGATCGGTCCTTGGACTTATAAGATGATGATGAGGATCCTTCTGATGGTTAGTTCTTTTATCTTTATAATCCCCATAAATTTTTATACTTACCATGCTGAGATTGAAGTTTATCAAATCTCTTCATCATCAATGCCATCTGTTCTTGCAAGCTAAGATCAGCTGGAATCACCTCTTCTCTCACTTTGGGTTCTTTGCTCGAACGGATAGATCCCTTGGCGGTTGCTGAAGCTATGAAAGCTACAACTTTAGTAGAAGAAGGCGTAGTCTGTTCATCACCTGTCTCATTTTCTCTTTCAACATCATATTCGTGAGCCTTGACAGTTTGGAATAAATTTTAAATGGACCAATTCTTAAATTCTTTATCATTTTTAATGATCCAGACTTTAGTTAACCAGATATTGGGTAGGGCATACATTACTTTAGCGTTGACTTTGCTTTTCAAGTATATCTTACCTAGATCTTCAATTTCATTAAGTATTCTGGTAAATCTATTGTCCATCAGGTCAATATTCTCACCAGGCAGCATCTTGAAGTTGTCAAACTTCTGTACAGTCGTGATAAGTTTATTTTCCTTGATCTGCTCAGTACCTTCGCACATGATAGCCAATGTATCCCACGTTGCTTTGGCAGGCTTTAGACGAATAGTATTACCAGCATACGCATTAGGAACTGAAACTAAAATCATATTCTTAGCTATACATTCGAGGTTGTTCTACTTTACTTCATCTGGTGTGAGACTTTCTCTAGGTTTAGATACTAGCTGTCCAATAGGAATCTCGGGATTCCCTATGGCTGTATTAGGAGCCATCACGGTGATAGGTCCATTTGTGATCACGTCCCACATCAGGTCATGTATCTGGCTGAAAGCAACCTCCATTCTTGCCTTGCAGAAATCATATTCTTCTACAGAAAACTTAGGTAAGTTACGAGTGTAAGAATCAGAACCCATAATGAGATATGTATGAGTTTTATGAAAATAGGGTTTTCAAAGTATGGATATGTTCAAGTGAGCTACAAGGACTTCTTCCTTAAAAGTCAAGTAACAGAATCAACAGCTCGTTAGAACCATTTCTTTGATACCACATGTTGGTCCCAAAATGAGTATCTATGAGAGAAAGTCTAGATGAGGGGTGAATAGATTTTCTAAATATTTTAGAACTTTTGTGTGTAGATCAGATTAGACGATCAGAAGAGTGATATACTCTATCGTCTGATGCAGATAATATGTTCTGATCTTGAGTGCGAGTGTGATATAGCAGATCAAGATAACAAACCTACTGATTGCTTAAATCAGTTGGTCAGTTGAAAAGCTATCTTAACAACTAAGGTGCGGAAATGTGTAGGCCCTAAATGTTTAGACTTGTGGGTATTTTATGAAAACCTTTTAAAGAATGACTTTAAAACAATGAATGATATCAACTGATTTATAAAACTATACTTAGTGAGTTTTGACTCTTTTAGAAAACTTATGATTTTAACAAATATTAACAATATAGACAATATGAATGATATACAGAATATAAATAAAGCTATAAAGAACATAAGTATTTATAGTGGTTAGGATCTCAATATCTGTTGGGATATGAATCCTAAAGACAAGTCCTAAATGATGAAAAGATAAGATAAGTTTTGATAAGCCAAAAAGAAGACTTGAATATTTTCTAAGTGTTGACTGATCTAGTCTAGTTATGAAGTCGTCTTGTATGAGACAAGATCAGTAGAGTTCACAAGACAAGTACTAGTTTCAAAAGATAAGTATAAATAAAAAAAAAAGACAAGTACAGTTTATAAGTACTTTGTATACTTGATAGGTTTTATATTGAGCTATTTGAGATGTATAAAAGCTCATGTTTCGTTTGTATTCTGTATATAGATTCTTAAGATGACTAAGCTTTATAACAAGAGCTTAATGTAATGTAATAGTCTTGTTAGGATTAGATGTTAGGACTAGATTAGTTCTATGATGTAATCTGAAGAAGTTTACTGCACAAGACAAGTAGAAGATGAAGTCTACTACTACTGGACAAGACAGGTGCGCAACTCAACAAGACAAGACAAGACAAGAAGACTGAAGTTAGTTACAGAAACGCGTATTGAAGATAAGGATTGAAGGAGTTAGTTAAGGAATAACTAATTAACTGAAGAAATGCGTGAATGGATAAAAAGAATCAGTTACAAGTTAGTTTTCAAGAAGAGGTTGTTACACAACTAAAAGTTCTTGGAATTGGAAGTTTATAAATACCGCAAGGTATTCATTCATTAGAGACGACGGAAAAACTATTGAAGAGTTATTGAAGATTCAAAGAAGAAATTACTCTCAGAGATTGAAGTTCAGAAAGTGAAGCTACACAAGACAAGTGAAGATCAAAGAAAGCTACTACTGAACGAAGAGAAGTTTTATTTTTGTTTACTGTTTCAAGTTGCTAGATACTTGTAAATCGCTAGTAAGATCGAAGAGGCACTTGGTAGTGTTGTCGAGAAGATCTAAGTCTTATTTCTTGGGACTTAAAGCTACAAGAACATATTACTCCATTGGACGAGTTAATAAGAATTTCACAACTGGGTTTGTGAGAGTGGATGTAGACAAGTTGTCGAACCACTATAAAATCTCGTGTTTGATTTACTTTACTGTTTAGTTTGTTGTTTAATTGATTAACTGTTTATTTGTTGAACATACATAACTGAACAAGACTAGTTGAGTATAGATAGAACAGAGTTCTCGAAATAAGTTGAGTATAAACTAGAATTGGGCTCATTGTTATATTCTGATTTCCGCATCGTACTTTGATATATCGAAAGATTTTTGATAAGTCTATTCACCCCCCCTCTAGACATTTTCACTAGCTTACTCGTTATTAAACTCAACTTAGGGACCTACAAGTGGTATCAGAGCAGTAGTTTGCGAACTGCTGTTTCTTGATAACCAACTCAAGACTTGGGTGAAGTCTTGGTCCGTGATTGTACGTGCTCTTACGTGTCCTTTATCACTATACTTGAAAATACCTGTTTCTTGATACTATACTGTGTCATACGTATCTTCTTGAATCATGTCACTCGAAATCAGCGCTAACAAGTTACCTAAGTTCCAAGTTCAGGACTATGACTATTGGAAACTAAGGATGGAAGCCATCTTCAGTTCCACTCACGACTTAATGATCTCCGTCATCACTGAAGGTCCAATTGTAACCATGATCCCCAATACTGCTGCCCTCGACAAAGACCAACCAGTGGGTACTCTCGTCAAGAAACCAAGGTCAGAACTAACCTCAGAAGAAATGAGACAGAATAATTTGGATAGCTTGGCCAAGAATTACATCTTACACACTCTTCCTAACGAGTATCTGGGAAAAGTGTTAAAATGTAAAACTGCCAAAGAAATGTGGGATCGCTTAGCTATCATTTGTGAAGGGACATCCTTAATCAAAGAAAGCAAGCTTTCCACAGCAGTCCAAAGATTTGAATCATTTCATATGAAAACTGGTGAAACAATAGACCAGTTGGATACTCGTTTTACCAAAATCATGAATGACTTGGAAGTCCTTGGTAAATCTTATACTCCACGTGAAATCAATCTTAGGATTCTCAAAAGCCTTGATAGTCGATGGAAAATGGTAAAAATGCTTGTTAAGAATACCCAAGATATAGACGTATGGACAACAGAGACCATGTTTCAAACTCTAAAGGCCCATGAGTTTGATTTAGACGAAGATGAACCTATAGCAAGTAGTGACAGAGAACATGCTGTATCTAAGAACTTTGCTTTTAAGGCCAGTTCGTCTAAGATAGACAGGTCAAAGTCTAAGACTAGGTCTGCTTCTGTGAAAGACGAGTTGGACACTGATCTTAGTCTGAAGGATCAGGTAAGCCTCATGGTTAGAAAGTTTGATAGGCTGAATAAACGTTTCGGAAGATATAAGAAGTTCTATAGAGATCATAGAGGGTCTGCTTCTAAGAACTCGTCTGAGACCAGACGAGACCGAAACTCATCCGAAAGGAGAGACGAAGTCTCGAAAGGTAACAGACAAGATAGAGAGTCTGATGGTAGGAAGATTACTCGTTCTGATAGACGTGACAAACGAAGGAATAACTCTCCTATTAAAAAGGCTACTAATGATCTCTTGTGCTATAACTGTGAGAAACCAGGTCACTACATATATGAATGTCCAGACCTGAGCACTGATGATCGAGAAGAACGCAAAGCACGAAGGGAAAGAAGATACAACCGTGGCAAGAAAGCAATGATGGCCAATGATGACTCTGATTCTGACTCAAACGAGTTGCCATCATCCTCATCTAGCTACCCGTCTGAACCAGATCACGATGAAGCCTTCATAGTAGATGATGGTCTATGCTGCATGGCTAAAATCGACCAAGAGGTATCATCTGCTACTTCTTTTCAATCTTGTGATGAATCAGATTCTGATGAAAGTGATACTGCCAGTAGCAAAGTAGGGAGTAGCCTTCAGCACTCTACTAGTGCAGTTGAAGACGACCTCCTACTTGCCAACCAGGCATTCATTGAAGTCAGCGATGAAAACATCATTTTAAAACAAGAAATCATTGATCTTAAGGAAGCCCAGTCTAAAGTAGATCCTAATATAATAGTCCTAAATGAACGCTTGCAAGAAGAGTTGAGACAACTCAAAGACAAGTGTGCATTAACAGACAAGTTGTATCAAGACCTACTTAAGACACATGCTACTGAGAAACATGAATTCAATGTTTTAAAAAGCAAGTGCAAAAAGCTTGAAGAACGTAATAAGTTCTTAGAAACTGAGGTTGTCACTCTAGACCTTAAACTTACTGACCTGGTTAACTCTTCTAGGGTTAACCTTGAACTGTCAGATAGGTATAGGGCTCCTGCTGACAAGAAAGGCATAGGTGCTGAGACACCCAGCTCGTCTACTCAAGTTCCTAAGAACCCTACTATTTTCATCTCAAGCTCTTTGACTAATGATAAAGGAAAAGGACCAATGATATACGATATTGGAACTCCATCCGAAGGCAATGTACCCAAACAGACCCGAGTTAACATTCCAATTACCAAGGGAGGTAAAAAGAAAGTTAACAACAAGGCTGTTCCGTTTAAGACAAGTCAACAAAGGACTAGAAATCGTGGACGACCTAATCAGGTCAGATATGAGGACTGGTATCCGGAGGAGACAAGTTTTAAACAAGTACAAACTAGATGGAAAGAGCCTAGACCTCCTTTCATAACGCAGTCTCAGCTCTACTCGTCTAGGCCTAGGAAAGTGACTTCAAAATATCGTATTCAACCCATCTTATATCCTCCGCCTGAATCGTATGATATCGAAGGAGTAGAAAGACCTAAACATGTCTATAAACCGTATGGCCCAAATGCATACAAGCCCTACTCTGACTATCACAGACCTGTGCCTACTCAAGTAGAGGTCAAGTCAAAAGGCTACCTCAAGTAGAGGTCAAGTAGACCCAAGAACTGCTGATAGGCCAGACAAGGACAACAGGGTCTTATTTTGCAACAAATACGGTCGAAAGCTTAAATGATCAAACTTGTTCAGGACTCCAATGTACATTTGGATTCCATTGAACTCGACTAACCCCCCAGGACCCCAATAAATAAGGAGGGTACCTAAATTATGAAATATCATCTAATGCAGGGTCGACTCGATCTATACAAGAAGGGTGGCTCAGTAGGAGAAACTTGGTACATAGACAGTGGTTGTTCGCACCACATGACTGGTACCAAGACACTTCTATCAAGCTACCATGAGCAAGAAGGACCAAAGGTTATATTCGGTGATAGCTCTACAGCCATCACAAAAGGCTTTAGTTACATCCGAAATGGCGACGTAGAGATACAAGATGTATCATACGTAGAAGGTTTGAAATATAATCTATTATCTGTTTCACAGTTTTGTGATCGAGGTTACAAAGTGCAGTTCAAAAGTCAAAAGTGCGAAATTATCGACAAGAGGACTCACACCGTACTACTCGTCGGCATAAGACAAGGTAGTGTGTACATTGTGAATTGGAATAGTTGTCCGCGGGACACTTGTCTTCTTACTAAGACACCCAAAGAGGTCAGTTGGCTTTGGCATAGACGCCTTTGCCATATGAACTTTAAGGTGATTAATAAGATTGT
Source organism: Galeopsis tetrahit (assembly GCA_963675135.1). Taxonomy (NCBI): domain Eukaryota; kingdom Viridiplantae; phylum Streptophyta; class Magnoliopsida; order Lamiales; family Lamiaceae; genus Galeopsis; species Galeopsis tetrahit. Next base: position 62,817,659 of record OY776120.1, on the reverse strand, counting down.
GAGAGATTACCTTGTTGAAGGTATACCCAACGAAATATATTTCAAATCACATGTATGCGATGCCTGTCAAAAGGGTAAACAGGTAAAAGGTTCCTTTAAATCTATTCCATCCCTCTCAACAAGTAGAGTTCTTGAACTTCTACATATGGACCTACATGGCCCAATAACTCCTCCAACTTTGAACGGTAGAAGGTACACACTTGTTGTGGTAGACGACTATTCTAAGTTCACTTGGGTAGTCTTCTTACACAAGAAGAGTGATACACAAACACTCCTACCTGATCTGTTGAAGAAGATTCAAGTTGAGAAGAATCAGTCCATTGTCAAGATCCGTAGTGACAAGGGTACTGAATTCATTAACTGCTATATTAAAGAATTTTGTTCTAAGCGTGGCATCCAGCACCTTACTAGTGCAGCAAGGACACCATAACAAAATGGAGTAGCAGAGCGAAGGAACAGAACTCTTAAGGAGGCCTGCAGGACCATGCTGACAGAGTATAATACTCCTCAGAAGTTTTGGGCAGAAGCTATCAATACTGCATGCCATTCCCAAAACAGGAGTGCTATCAATAAAGCACTAGGTAAGACGCCCTATGAGGTATGGAAAGGTCGAAAACCCAGAGTTTCATATTTCCATATATTTGGCTGTAAGTGTTTTATCCATAACAATGGGAAAAGCAAGTTGAATGCATTTGATGCTAAAGCAGACGAGGGGATATTCTTGGGATACTCCTCGACTAGCAAAGCATTCGGAGTATTCAACTACTCAACCTTATGTGTGGAAGAAACACCACATGTAGTTTTCGATGAATCTCTACCGGACTCGTCTACCGACCAGATCAGTAAGAAAGTAACTGATATATCGATCCAAACTGACCAAGAATCAGAAGTTTATGAATCCGTGCAAGCCTATAACCCGTTCATGAAAGCTCTCGAGTCAGATGATCAGGAGAAGGTAAGTGCTCAAGGTAAATCCACTAGACCAGTTGACAAGCCTGAACTAGTCGACTCGTCTACTCCTATTAAATCTTCTGATGTAAATGATATTGAAATGCATAATGCTATAATCGATCTAAATGATGATAATATGCTTACTAAGACTAGAAAAACATGGAAATCTGCTCATGATACTGAAAATATCATTGGTGACTCTACTGTTGGTGTAAAGACTAGACGACAACTCTTTGAGTCGCAAGAACAACCTAGTCCATCTTTGTTTTGCTGGTGTTGTTTCCTCTCATCTATCGAGCCTAAAACCATCAAAGAGGCCTTGGCTGATAGTAATTGGATCATCGCTATGCAAGACGAGTTGAACCAGTTTGTTCGAAATGACGTCTGGGAACTTGTCGACAGACCTAAACATCATAATGTAGTTGGCACTCGATGGATTTTCAAGAATAAGAAAGATGAGAATGATGTAGTCGTTAGGAATAAGGCTAGACTAGTAGCCCAAGGCTATTCACAAGCTGAAGGCATAGATTATGATGAAACATATGCTCCTGTTGCTAGACTAGAAGCCATTCGATTGTTCCTTGCATATGCTGCTTACATGAAATTTACAGTATATCAAATGGATGTTAAAAGTGCATTTCTTAACGGTATTTTTGCGGAAGAAGTGTATGTTGAACAACCCCCAGGTTTCGAAGTCAAAGGTAACCAGGTATACAGATTAAAGAAGGCCTTATATGGACTAAAACAAGCTCCAAGAGCCTGGTACGATACTCTTTCTCAATTTCTATTAGAAAATGGTTTTACTAAGGGCAAGGTCGATAGAACCTTGTTCAGAAGACAAGAAGGGAAAGACATTTTACTCGTCCAAATTTACGTAGATGACATCATTTTCGGTTCACCTAACAAAAAGCTGAGTGAAAGTTTCTCAACACTCATGCAAAGTAAATTTGAGATGTCGATGATGGGTGAAATGAATTACTTTCTTGGACTTCAAGTAAAACAGACCCCAGAAGAGATTTTCATAAATCAAGCAAAGTATACTCGAAATCTACTAGACAAGTATGGTATTAAGACTTGTAAATCTTCTGGAGTTCCTATGCAACCTACCTACAGGATGGATCCAGACGAAAATGGTAAATGTGCTGATCAATCTCATTATCGTGGTCTTATTGGCTCATTACTGTACTTGACTGCTAGTAGACGTGATATTGCATTTTCTGTTGGTGTATGTGCTCGATTTCAAGCTAACCCAAAAGAGAGTCATATGGAAACCACTAAAAGGATATTGAAATATTTGAAAGGGACCATCAATCGTGGTATATGGTATCCTTCAAATGATGATTTATCTCTAAGTGGCTACTCTGATTCTGATTTTGGTGGTTGCAGAATAGATAGGAAATCTACATCTGGTTCTTGTCAATTCTTAGGCACAAAACTCATTTCATGGTTTTCGAAAAAGCAGACAAGTGTTGCTACCTCTACTACTGAAGTCGAGTACATAGCTGCTGGTAGTTGTTGTAGTCAATTATTGTGGCTTATTCAACAACTTAGAGACTATAATATCTGTGAATCAAATGTTCCCATATTCTGTGATAGTAATAGTGCAATTGCCATTACACAAAATCCTGTCCTACACACACGTTGTAAACATGTCGATGTGAAACACCATTTCATACGTGATCATGTAGAAAAGAAGGATATTTGCATGGAAAAGATTCACACTGATTTTCAAAGAGCTGATATTTTCACAAAACCATTGGCTGAAGCTCGTTTTCGTGAATTATGCATTAGTCTAGGACTAATTGATCTAGACCCTACTTGCCTATAGCTATGTACTAACCAGACAGGTACATTCCTAAGAAGAAAGGAGAAACAGACAAGTTACCACAAAAGAGCAGAGCACTCGTCTACTCAATCAACAGACAGGTATACAAGGTCAGACAAGTTGACCAAACAACCCGATGAGGAAGCTGGTAAAGCTGAGGGTAATACTAAGGGAATAAACATTTAAGGGGTAATCTTTGATTTCTTAAAGAACCTTATGTTGACTCTTAAGTTTGTTAACAGTCATCTTGTTTGATCCTTGACCATTGTGCTAGATTGATATTCACCTTATTTTATTTTTACTCGACTACCGGTATCTCACCTAATCTGTCGCACAAGATAAGACAAGTTCAAATAGTCGTTCGATGTTTAAAGTAGACAAGCACAGTCGAAGGGGGAACTCGTCTGGTGCATATTAGTCTACTCGTCTGTTCTGAATAGACTCGAACAGACAAGATAAGTGGTCTCATGATTTAAAATACTCTATGTGTTTAAACAATACGAATTAAGGATATAAATGTAATTTGTAAATGAAAATTTTGGAAATCCTAGAATTGGATTTATACACTCCATTTAATGAGGTGTATATAACCAGTTCGCGCCAAAACTCTACTATGCTAGGTCAGATGAGAACACTCCTCAATCCTACCAATAGAAGAGGCGGATTTCAAAATTTTACGATATTAAATCACGTAATATCCTCGATTCCGTAAAACTGAATTTCAAAGGACTTTCATATCTGTCCATTGGATCAAACCTTTCAATCTCAACCATTGATTCCAAAACTCAAGGTTTAACAAAACCCATACTACTCGTTCATAACTGCTCACAAGTTCTTTACTTCTTGATTCTAATAACTTCTCAAGCATTCAACACTCCAAACCCCTCGATTTTCATAACCGCTCTACCATGTCAATTGTTTCGATGTTCGATGCTCGTACTAACATGCAGGCGAGATTCGATCTCGGAAAGTACACCACTGAAGGAAGAGTGCATGTGGAGGGATCGGTGTTTTTCAAAGGAAATCACACCGATGATAACAAAGAAATTCTGATGAAATGTTTTAAATGCGGTTTAAGACCCTATTTGGAGGCGTTTCCTGAAGTTGTGCTGGAAGAAGAGGTGTTAGAATTCTATGCCACAGCCACTCGACAAGACGACTTGATTGAAAATTTTGTTGGAAGAAGGCGAGTGGAAATTACTTCTAGGCCCTATTTTTGGGATGTGACAATATACAACAACCTTTAGATCTGATTTTACTAATGAGCTTCAATGTCTTCTAGTCTTCAAGTCTTCTACTCTTCAAGTCTTGAGTAAAGCGTTCGTTTGATCAGATGAGATATTAGTTGATATACATACAGTTGATCCCTCAGACTTAGACACTTCAATATTTTTAAACTTTATAAAACACCTTGAGTAACCTATTTCTAGATTACAAATTATTACTCTAAACCTTTCTCTATTGATCTAGTTTTGACCATCAAAATTAAACATAAAAATTACAATCAGATTATGGGTTGGATGAATATCCCAAGTTCCCAACAAATAATACCTTTTAATAATTTAAGTGAAACCTTTTAACATTACAACTAATATTACTTTTTAATAATTTAAAAGTGATATCTTTTTAACTAATACGTTTCAATAGCACAATTAATTTTGTATCAATTTCCCCCCTCCCCAACCCCACCCCTACCCCACCCTTTTATATATATTATTATTATTACTAAAAATAAATAAATTAATAGTAAATTAATTTAATAAATCATTTTACTGGTGAATTATTGAAAAAGTTGTCTCAAAATAAATTATATATTACATATTTGATACTTATATATAAAAGTAATTATGTTGTAGATAGGTTAATTACAAAACTAATAAAAGGATAATCACTTTTGTATTAGTTTAATATATTTGAGATAGATTTGCAAATGCATGTAGTGGTGGAGTATATATAAATAAATAACTTAGCATCTTTAAAAAAAGATTGATGAGGAAAGATAAGTTATATATATATAACTCATAGTTTAATTTAATAATTTCATTAATTTTACATCACATTAAACAAAATAAATAAATAAAGTATTTGTTGTTCAATAATTTAAATGTTCATTTTTTTCAATTATTCATACTATATGACAGACAACAATATATTTTGAATCATTAATTTTCTTTTGGCCCCCTAACATCGAGTCCTGAGTCCGCTCCTGACTGGCATATACAATACTTCATTTGTTCATCATATCGTACTCCTTAGGAATAGTAATAAAGATAAGTAAAATTTTATTTTGGTACTGTAAAGTAGAACAAGTTGTATTGAACAATAATTAATTTATTTGGTATATCCATTTATATTTGTTGAGATATTACAAATATCTTGTTGGAAAATTAGAATGAAAATGTAGTTTTGGCTTTAATTTTTTTGTTTAACTTAATTTATACGGCAACCAAATTTCCTGCATTTTAGTCTAAGTAGGGTATCACAAGTTTCACGGTTGATAGAGCCACTTTTTATATAAAATTACTACTTTGTTAGACTAAGGCTCGGATTAATTTGACTATATATAGGATAGGAATAAGAATTGAATTATTTCATGCGAGACAACAGTTTTATACACGAGACTTATTTCCACTATATATATATATTTGTTAGGAAATTAAATATAAATGAATTAATCTCACCACTCATTATAAATTCGAAATTTTAGAAGGGAATGACTTTTTTTCAAAGTTGTATGATATGTGATTTTTTTTATTTAAATTATGTTTTAAAATAAAATATAAATGCTAAATTGAATTTTGGTCTTATATATAAGACCACTTTATACATGAATTCCTCGCCATATCACACACTCAACGTTAAAAATATTTTAATTGGTCTACTAAATTAAGTATATATGTTATTTATCTATATATCTTCATATAAACAATATATTGCATAAAGGTTTTGATATGAAATAAAATGAAAAAAATTCTTATAGAAAATTAATGTAATCATTACAATTATATACGTACACATCTTATTATCCCTTTATCCAATAATTCATACTACTCTCCCTTCCCATATACTCCCTCCCTCCACCAAAATTAATCTCATTTATCTTATATTTTTTATCCATAAAAATGTCGCTTTTTAACCATCATTTAATTACTTAAATTGCCATCAACTTTATTCACAAATAATCATTTTATTTCCAATGAAAATCACAATACCCTATGGATGGAGGGAGTACAATAAGTCCCTTGTGTGTGGTTAGTTAATGCATTCACCACGAGATTTAACATTCATATTAGAAAAAGGATATGCTTAAAAAATATATATATATATATTCATTCCACAAGGCAAGAATCAAATCCCTCTATTGTATCGCCTAGTGTTTAAAATATTTTTGAACTTCTAATATTACATTTTTTACTAGCACTTTTAACTTTGTAGTGACAATATTTAAATATGTAGTAACATAAATTTGATCATGTAGTAGAACAATACATGAAAGTGAAAAATATTTTAGTTAAATTTGACCAACATTGACCTTTGAATTTTTGCCTCAAATTTACCGTTATGACATAGTGACTCCCTACCTAGCTACATTTTCTCTTTACTTAAGTATTAAATGTTTTAATGTAAATTTTATCCCTAATTTAATTTTTCAGAATTACTCATTTTATTCCACCACTTTAAAATTTACACCAGATTTATAAAAAATCAAAAATAAAATAAATATATTACTCTTGATATTTCTTAATCGAAAAAATATCACTATCACTTTTATTACGAAGTTTACCTCTCTTTTTAGATTTGGTCACCCTCAAAATTGGTCACTCAATTATTTTTCTATCAAAATTGACTAAAAGGAACAAGAATGCTTTCTATAACTTTGTTTAAAATTCATTTTCCTATTTATAATATATAATTCGCATGATCATCTACTAACATTCGCGTTAATCAAACAATCACCATTATTCAGATTTATCAGAGGAATAGATCTACGCTTGCAAACCATTATTCAGATTTATCAAAGGAATAAATCGATAGAACATATAGAAACATGAAGTACATGTTTTTGGAGAAAGAGGAAAACTAGCTATGAATTTTAGGAATGCTTATAAGTTTAGGTGAATTTTGCGTTCAAAACTTGTTGACTAACCGTTGGATCAATTTTAATAGTGATTAAGAGAATGAAGTGTATGGAATGGGAGAAGTATAAAATACTAAAATAGAGGAAATAAAAGGAGGTAGGTGTAATTAAGTCGTGGGAAGTTGTAATTAATAACCGGTCAAAGTGGTGCGTAAGGGGTCCACGTGGAGAAACGGTGGCCGTCCGTTATGTTGACTCTTGTTTCTCACATAGAATGCGGCGGCCCATTTGCGAAGAAGAAGAAGAACCAGTCAAGTAGTTTACTCCTCACTCTATTCCCATGACATCTGTACCCTTTGACGCATCATCTTACCTCACTTTATATACCCCTAGCCTGCCTTTTTCTTACATATTAATTCATTTCCCATTCAGTCTATATCTGACTTTTACTTTCTTAATTTAGACTTCAAACACTATACAAGATCTAATTCAATTTCATTTTCTTCACTGTTTATTAACATGGCGGAACAAGAGTATAACAACACATTTGATCACCACACAATGATTCTCAACTCCTTCGATGATCATCATCAATATGGGGACAACAAAAGGGTTCCCTATGAAGTCGATTTCTTCGCCCATAATAAGATCATTTGTGACCAACGTTCATCTACTCCTCAAGAAGAAATCAACAAAATTGACGACAACAACCTTAACCTTGATCTTCAGGTTTTTTTTTTTAATTTGAATAATCAAGAAGATGTAAATTTTTTATTGAAATTAATTTTGATTAGTAGTTTTGTTTGTTTTTACTATGTTTAGACTGATTTAAATCTTCTGACTACCAACACGCGGGTTGGATCATCACAACTTGGGAAGAGGAGGACTTCAAATAGTAATGATGTAAGCAAAACAAATTTTGTTAATCTCACGGATACAATTTTTTTTTTTTGGTCTTTGTAATTTTTACATTTTTTTTAAATGGTCCTTATAAAAAGGATGAACAAACGAATTTAGTCTCAATGTTTTTTTTCATATGTACTAATGTTGGAATCTTTGAAACGATCGTAGTTTTTTTTATCAGTAACTTAGCTGGAATTGATTGCCCAGGTGTCGAGAACATGACAAAAAACGACGTCGGGAGGATTTTGATAATTTATTGGTACATATAAAAAATATTTGGTACATATATTTTTGGGACAATTTTGGAAAAAGTAAAAAGTTATGGGATGAAAAAAGATTAGGAACATGTCCTCGATCTAGCTGTTGTTTAATTTCTGACAATTAAGCAATTAATTACATTGGTGCAGTTTGTAGTACTGAAGGCAGAGGTTGATCGGATGAAGAAAGAAAATGAGCGTTTAAGAGCTCTATTAGATCAAATTAACGCCAACTATTATTCACTCAAGATGCATATTCTATCCCTCTTAAACCATCAGCAGAACCCTAAATCTCAAAACAAATCAGACGATCACAAGGTTTGCATCACCCAATTCAATTTATAATTTGTTTCACTTTTCATAATCCACTTATTACAAGGAGCTAATTATTTTTTTAAAGATATAACAATCCGGCCAATCCACAATGTGAAATTAATTAAGGCCAGAATTAGATCGAACATGTAAATTATTGTATTGGTGGACATTTAGGGCAATTGTAGAGAAGAAGAAGAAAAGCAAGATTGCTCGGGCTCGCCACTATGCAACGTAGGCTATAAGAACTCCAAAAGAGAGAGCCCGGAAAAGAGTTTTGGAGGATGGATCCCCAATAATGATCAGAATTTTGATAGCCAGGCTGCAGCCGAGGCAGCCATGAAGAAAGCCCGCGTTTCGGTTCGGGCCAAATCAGACGCTCCCACGGTACCCATTTTTAGATCCATTTTTCATTTTGTGTTTCATTACTAGTTTAATACATTAATATACATGTTATTAATGCATGATTACTTATAATATAAGTCATTTATTACAAGTACTAATCTGATAATTTGATATTGGAGTGCAGCGTCAAAATCTTCATATTATTTATGATAAAAAATATATGTACACACATAAAAGTAAAACCCTAGCTAGGTATGGATAAATTGATATCTATTTAAAACGTACTATAAAAGTAATATATATATATATATATATATGTGAATTTAGATAGACTTTATTAATACATGCAGTCAATAACATTACAGATTTCGTAGCTAGCTAGCTCGAAAGAATTTGAAGAGTTGACTAATTCTAATAAATATTAATTCTAATGAACGTGAAAAGTGATGCACAGTCTGAATGTCTTGTCTTGACTTGGGATTAAAATATAGTGCAAGGGGATGTTTATTTGGTCCGGTAATCAGTTTCATTTTTTTAGATGAAATTAAAAAACATATAAACCCTCCGCACCATGATAACATGAAGTAGAATACACTTATTAAAAACAATGTAATAATGAGTAAGATTTTTAAGGGATAATTTTGTAAATTTTTATGTATAACATAAATAAATAAGTTGATTTGTGGGTATGTGCGGGTTCAAAAGTAATTACTATTTTATGTAAAATTAAGTATATTGTGAGTATAAAATTTATAAATGAGTTTTTCATCTTAAGGGTGTAAAAATTATTATAAGACGGATGGAATATATATATATTTTTTAAATATAAAAAAAAAATTGAAAATGGTCAATGGCTTTTAAATGTAAAAATATGGGAAAAATTGCACTTTTGGTCTTTAAGAATTGTAAGAATGAGGTTAAATTAATTACTTTCGGTCATTTTATATACACTTTTTTGTATTTTTTTAAATTATAATTAAAAAATATTTTTGTATTTTTTTTAATTATAATTACATTTTTTAAAATATATTTTGGTCAACTAACTATTTCCATCCAAAAAACTTAAATATAGGATCAAATCTGGCATAAACAGGACCATTTTAAAATCTGAGCACTAAAAGTGATTTTGGAAAATAAAAATGCAATTTTCCCTAAAAATATGTCTGGACAATATGTTTTTGTATTAGGAGAGAAAAATTCATTTTACGTCCTGTAACTTAGACCTAATCCAATTTATATCCTTTAAGTTTTCACTTTTTCGATTTACGTCCTTTCTGGTCCAATTTACGTCCTTTTCGCCGGAAAATTTTCAAACTCACCGGAATGTGAGGAATAAATTGGGATTCCGGCCAAATAGTCCAATTTACGTCCTTTAAGTTTGAATTTTTTTAAATTTTAATAAATAATTTTTCTAAAAATATCTTTAAAATTTTTAAAATATTATTAAAAATCCGAAAACATCATTAAAATTAAAAAATATAAAATGTGTAAAATAAAATTCCAAATATCTTATTTAATTTTTTAAAAATTTCATTAAAAATTATAAAATGTGTAAAATAAAAATAAAAAATTTTACAATTGAAAAAATAAAAAATGTTTAACTTAAAATTAAAAATTCAAAAATCTTATTAAAAATTCTAAAAATTTTATTATAAATTCTAAAAAGCTCTTTAATTTTTTAAAAAATGTGTAGATTAAATATTAAAAATTCTAAAAACCCAATAATAATAATAAAAATCAGACTTGATTCGAACTCATACGTCATTAAAGTTTTTCACGAACTCCTAATTTTTTTTTGATTTCACACCTTGATTTATTATAGAACAGTGTCAAATTCATTTTAATGAGGTTTTTAGAATTGTATAATTTTTTTATTTTATTTTAAAAAAATTATTTTATAGATTTTTTTTATTTAGAATTTTATGTTTTTATGAGATTTTTAGAAATTTTTTATTTTTACTTTACAAATTTTTAATATTTTTAGAATTGTAGATTTTTTTATTTTTTATAAGAATTTTTTATTTTTATTTTACACCGTTTATAAATTTTAATGATATTTTTAATTTTTTTCAGAAATTTTTAATTATTAATTTCTAATTTTTAAACTTAAAAGACATATATTGGACTATTTGACCGGAATTCCAAATTTCCGGCGAAAAGGACATAAATTGGACCTAAAAGGACATAAATTGGACACCCTAGGACGTAAATTGAAAAAGTGAAAACTTAAAGGATATAAACTGGATTAGACCTAAGTTACAGGACGTAAAATGAAATTTTCTCGTATTATGATTTGAAAAGGTACTTGGTTTGTATTGTATGCATCATGTATACATTTATATATCATTAATTAATTTTGTGAGAGTATATATAGATTTCAGACGGGTGTCAATGGAGAAAGTACGGTCAAAAAATGGCAAAAGGAAACCCATGCCCTCGAGCTTATTACCGCTGCACCATGGCCGTTGGATGCCCTGTTCGTAAACAAGTAAGCCATTTCTTAACTCTATACAATATTTCAATTATGACTAAATTAAAACACGGAGTTTAGTAAATATAGAGAAGTAATTTTAAAGTCGCGCGAATGTTGATGAACACTGCATGCAGGTGCAAAGATGCGCGGAAGACCGATCAATTCTGGTAACAAACTACGAAGGGAAGCACAGCCACCCACTCCCAGCGGCTGCCATGGCGATGGCATCCACCACCTCCGCTGCGGCCGCGATGTTACTCTCCGGATCAATGCCGAGCAGCGACGGACTACAATATCCAAACATGATGTCAACAACTCACCAGTTTCCATTTTCGCAAAACGTGGCTACATTATCTGCAACAGCACCATTCCCTACTATCACTCTCGATCTTACAAATCAACAACAACAACGTGATTGTGATAATTTCTTCACAAATCAATCCAACAATCTTAGCAATTCACAACAAATGGTGAATGCCATTGCTGCAGACCCTAATTTCAATGCCGCCCTAGCTGCAGCTATAACCTCCATTATTGGCAATGCAGCTCAACCAAATAATGGCGCTCAAGATCAATCATAATAATTTACTATCAACATATATATATATTAGCTAGGATTGTTGGAAAATTCATGAGTTTTTTTTTTTTGCCTAGCTATATAACATATTCTATGTCACAATTCCACTGCAATTTGTTTTTTTATTGCCCTAAAAAGTGGAAGTCGGTATGCATGTGATTCCACTACATATATGGATCTTTAACACGTGTTTTCATGATTATTATTGAGTGTTGATTACTTTTTCACTAGCTTTACACGTTCCAATAATCTAGATAGTGAAATATAGGATGAAATACTAAAAATGTTATGGGTAATTTCATTCCATGTACACTACAAAAAATGCGTTGATTTTCGATGGTATTTGCAGCGGGAAAACCGTCGCAAATCACCTTTGCGACATAATTTGCAACGGTTTTGGGTTCATAGCAATTTCTATCGTCACAAAGATTTGCGACGAATTTTTAAAAGCAGTCGCAAATTTACGATGACAATATTCATCGCAGATTTATGACGGTCATTTTCGTCGCAAATAATTTTAATATAATTATAAATATATAATATATGCAGATAAAATGTGTCGTCCCGTAAGAACTTGACATGTGGAGCTAAGATGATTATAATATCCTTTGAATCTGATAAAGGAGTAATATTATGTTCATTATTCTTTCATATTATTGATTATGTTTAGATATGATGGTGGGTCATATTGTATTGATTTGGGTCATCATATTTTATTATATTTATCTATAGGGCGCTGCTAAAGGCACACACAGATCCTATGAGGACACCCACGCGATGAGGACACACACAAAATGGATGAGGACACCCACTACAAAATCACAAAATTACCCCCTCTCTCACTTAAAACTAATTCATTCTCTCCTTTCTCAAATTCAGACACCAACCTCCATTTTTACGCCTCCATTTCTTTCTCTCTTCAGGTAGGCGGCGCTGCAACCTACCACTCCACCGTCGCGGTGGCCCACGCCGCCCACTGCGCAACACTGTCCCTCTCTTCGCGGCCGTTCGCGGCCGCTTCCTCTCGTCGCCGTCGTCGTCCCCGTTTCCCCACCCAACACGCGCGACAACGCCGCCCTCTCTCCCGACGTAGCCGCGGCGCAGCTCCGCCTCCACTTCCCACGCGGCGACAGCGCCGCCCTCCCTCCCCACGTCGCCGCCTCTTCTCCTCCCTCGTCCGCCGTGGCCGCCGTCGCCCTCCTCCCAGAGACGCGGCCGCTCGCACCCCTCCTCCGCCACCGCCACCGCCGCCTGTTCCAGGTAGGATTTTTTAAATTTTTTGGAATTTTAGGAAATTTAGGGTTTTTAGAAGTTCGTGATTTATTTTCGAACCTATTGAGTTTGTTTTGGAAATATTTTCGAACAATCAGTGTTTGTTTGGGAAAAAATTTCGAACATTTTGTTCGATCTTTTTTTTTCGGACAAATTTAGGTTGTTTTGGATTTTTTTTCGAACAATTTGTGTTTGTTTTGGAATTTTTTTCGAACAATCTTTGTTTGTGTTGGAAAAAATTTCGAACATTTTGTTCGATCTTTTTTTTAGGACAAATTTAGGTTGTTTTGGATTTTTTTTCGAACAATTTGTGTTTGTTTTGGAATTTTTTTCGAACAATCTTTGTTTGTGTTGGAAAAAATTTTGAACATTTTTTCGAACAAATTTAGGTTGTTTTGGATTTTTTTTCGAACAATCTGTGTTCACTTTGCTATTTCAAAGAATTGGGCCTTCATTTTTGTTGTTTTGGTGGTGATGGTGGAGATCCTAACAATGAACCAGGTGTGAAATGAAATCGGTGGGTGTACTCATCCGTTCTTTTTTTAAAAAACGTGCCAGAGGGGTACAAAAGACATTTCGCATACCCCTGTTGATAAAAAAAAGTTTATGTGGGTGTACTCATAGGATCCTTGGGTGCCTTTAGCCGCGCCCTTATCTATATTCTATATGGGCTGCTATGGACCTGCCTGGAGTCGAGGCCTAGGCTCATCTCGGAACAAGTTCATACGGACTTGGGCTGAAAGCCCACCAACGAGAAGGCCCTAAAGGTCGAGTATGTACAACAAACTTGCCTACTTCCCCATTTCAAGGTTGGATTATTGGGTCCATTTGAATCAAGATAAATAAAGCAAAGACCAAAGTTGACCGGGTCTCAAGGAAGTGGTTGTGTCCAACTTCGAGATAAGCATGCACAAGCTAGCTTGAGGAAGTCTCAGTCAGTTGCTAGAGATATGCAGGTCAAGTCAGCTAGACGAAGTCTGAATCAGGTCTGATAAAAGGGGGAGACATGATTTCCTCCCCTAGGTATGTTTTATACGTCACCTGATATGCAATTATGGCTGTGAAGAATAATTTTTCTCGTGGTTTATCTATATATGATGCGTATTTAGACACTACTGAAGTTGATAGACCATTAAAAATTGGAGTTGGACATTTACTTGATAGAGGGAGTTTAAAGATGTCAAGATGAGGATGCACGTAAAGATAGGGGCGGAGCCAGTGTGGTACATGGGGTACAACTGTACCTCCAATTTTTATTTTTATTTTTTATCTTATACAAAAAAAAAATATTAATAATGTTAGGAAATTTTATGGCCAATTCTAAAACTCTGCATCTCCACTATTTAGTTATGCTTTAGAGGCACAATTGTCCATAATAGCCCAATTGTCAAATCTTTGAAAAAAATCTTACAGTTTCTTTTCTTCTCCCTCAACTACATATACGCAAACAATGAGAATTATGTCGACTAATTATAATTTAATTTAAACATTATGTAATTTTTTTATTTAAATTATATTAAGTTGTATAACTTTCATTATTAAATAATCTCCGTCTCCAAATTATTTGCACATTTTTTTATTGAGATATTCTAAGATTAGTCGCACACTCTCAATATGAAAACAATTCAAAAAACTTAATATCTTCATAACATTATTTTATTTTTAAAATTGTCATCCATTTTCGGTCGACATTTTACCCTAGCACCTCACGAAATTTCCTTTACACCCTATTAAATTATCTAAAATACCCTCAATTTATTTGACCCTACACAATACTAAATTTTATTTTCTTTAAAAGTGTATCGATCAAACTATGCAAGTCATCTGAAACGGAGACAATAATATTTTACTTAATATTTTTCATACCCCCAAATTTCAAATCCTGGATACGCCACTGCGTAAAGAGTTTAATGTCTTAGATTGGTGTAAATCTTAAGAACTAGAGTTCAATGTTTTATCCAAGTGAGCTCGTAATGTTTTAGCTATAGTTACATGATCGGAGGCTAAATTTAGTATAGGAACTCGAGTGTTGAATCGCTCAAGGTTAACTCCCGATATGGTACAGATTTTAATTTGTGGAGAAGGTTGGGTTCGCCAACTTCATGGGATCAAGAAGCTCATTACGATACAAGTGAGTTATGTTTATTTTTTTAATTTATTTGAGATATATGCATGTTTTGATGAATAAACGTAGTTTTAATTGATTTTTATTATTATTTAGGATTTATGCAAGAAGAGCCTATTCATGTCAGTGAGAAACACTTCAGATCGAATTACAGCTTGAGCAGCTGAAATGAAGAAAGAAGCGAGAAACACTTCAGATTGAATCACAACTTGAGAAGCTGGAATAAAGATAGAAGTGAGAAACACTTCAGATTGAATCACAGTTTGAGCAGCTGGAATGAAGATAGAAGTGAGAAACACTTCAGATTGAATCACAGCTTGAGTAGCTGGAAGAAAGAAGTGAGAAACACTTTGGATTAAATCACAGCTAGAATGAAGACAGAAGTAAGAAACACTTCAGATTGAATCACAGCTTGAGCAGCTGGAATAAAGATAGAAGTAAGGGACACTTCAGATTGATTCAGGAATTACAGCTTGAGCAGCTGGAATAAAGATAGTAGTAAGGGACACTTTAGATTGATTTAGGAATTACAGCTTGAGCAACTGGATGGAAGTAAGAAATACTTCGGATTTGAGTCTTTGACGATAAACTTCGAGGATTGATAGGGGTGAAGGTGCACTATACCTAACCCTTTGAAGACAATAAGCCATAAAACCAACCAAGTACGTGAAAAGTGTTACTTTTTACTTCTACTTACGTTTTTTAATAATGATATATTTTGAATCATTGTTTAAAACCTCAAAGCCTACATGTGCTAACACTACGATGAAAAACTAAGAAGTTTTAAATAAAGCTATGAGATATAGTTGACTTACTTAAAACATTTTGCTGAGATATTGAAATAATATCATGATAGAGCTTGTCAACTACTTTGCGAGCAAGATATACATATGTAACTGTAAATGCAAGCATGTATATGAGCAGAGAAGCAGATAATGAGATTACGAGGATCGAAGGTATGAAAGCCTCACCAAAACGGGAGCACAAACAAGGGGTGTGAAAATCCCCCACCATTCAAAGAGGCATGAAAGCCTCACCAAAACGGGAGCACAAACAGCCCCCAAAACCACCACATGGTTATGAAAAACCTTGGAAATTGTTTATTGTTACAAGCAAAAAAGAAATTGTTTGTGATACTGCAGGAAATAAAATGCATGATAAAGAAAGTCTTCAAGACTCGGGGGAGTGTTCGACAGCAACCTCATTTACCTCAGCTTGATCACTTGATCCACCTCCTTCCTCCTCGTTCTCCTCATGACCTGGGGCAGCTACGGACAAGGGATTGGAAGAAGGCACATCCAGCGGATAGTTTGGAGATTCCATGGCTTTCAGGTCCTCGAGCTTCACACCCGAGTTCTGCAAGTCCTGAACAGCCTTCCTCATGATAGGCAGCCACCAGGGAGTGGTAATCAACACCTTAGGATCGTCCGGGAATGTCGGAGGAGGAGTTAGGTTATCCAAGAGGGTGTCCCGGTTATACACTCCATCAAAACCCTCCCCCTGATGTTGTGATATGGCCTTATCGAAACCATGGTCTACAAAATGAGGGATGTAACGTCCCATGGCACCCAAAAGGCTGGAGCTTCGGAGATAAGCTTCCAGCCAGCCCTTGTGAAGAGTTCCCAGGAACTACTGCCCTGCAAGAGATAAAAAGAGCGAGTCGACGTAGATTTTTACCCCAAAGGAGAGGAGTTCTTGCTCTTGCTGTTGAATTTTCGAGCGGAGAAGGTGGACTTCTTGGGTAAGGGCACGAGCCTGGTCCTTTATCTTATCCTTCTCTTGCCTTGTCGCTGTGAGCTGGGCCTTGAGATCCTCGGTCCGGGAGCATTCTTGAGTTATTTGAGCCTAAAATACCTCGTTCTGTTGAACGGAGTTAAGGGTGTGCTCAAAAAGGCCAAAGAAGTAGAGGCCGAACTGAGAACATTGAATAAAAGTTAAAAGATGATAAAGTGTGAAAACTTTGTAAACGACTAAAGTATGAGCATACCTGAGAAAAGGAATGGGCCGCTTGAATCATCCGGTCTTGAGTGGAGAGGCTCACCATAGAACGGATGGTACTTGAAGGAAGATACTGGTATACGAACCGGGAGATAACATCTGAGCTGACATTGACCTCGGGATTAAGGACGATAGGAGCCGGCGGAGGAGTATCTTGTTTTCCTTTAGTCTTCTTCCTGGAAGTGCTGGAGTCAGGAGGAGTGGGATCTCGCATACTTACCATTCGTCCAGAGGAGGATCGAATCCTCTTAGAAATCGAACTACGAGCTGGAAGTGCAGATGCTTCTGGTGCTTTAGCCTTTGAAGAACTTTCGAGAACAGGGCAGGTTTGAGTCGAGCTTGCAGGAGCAGGATCATGAGTGACTTGAGATAGCCAGTCCATATCTGAAAAAGAAACACAAACACTCTTTAGCTTGAAAAGTTATGAGTTAACGCGAAAAAAAAAAAACCAAAAGAGCACAAGTTACCATCGGTGGGTCCGAGGGAGAATTCTAGGGTACTGAAACCAAAATGGGACAATGCTCGTGGATTGTTACAGATAGGAGAAACATCGAAAGGCTTGTGGGCTTGGGCATGAGCATTGAGATTAAGCATGATAGACATGTTAAGAGATGAACCAGAAGTGGGATGAGGGCCTCGAACCCTAGGATTCTCATAACCCCACCTAGCATGCGGAAAATTCCAAGGAGAATGGGGAGTTACAAAAAACTAGTTATTCCTCCACTACAGATTCCCATCCGGAGGTTTTTCCATGAAAACACAAACGCGTTTGACATGACCACAGATGTAGAAGAAACCGTCTAAAAGTTTACAACTGAACTGACTTTGAAAGAGATCGGTTGTGGGTTCTCCCCCATTTCCCTATATTAGGGCATAAAACCCAATCATCATCTTAAGGGCATTGGGAGTGAACTGATTTAGAAGAATGCGAAACATAGTGGAAACTCGATATAGAAAATCAGGCACGGGAAACATAAGGCCTGCTTGTATTTGAGCATCCCAAAAAGCTAAAGTGGGAGTTAGAGTGAAATTCGGTCTTTCATCTCTGTGAGGGATTCTCACCGAGAAAGAGGAGGGAAAAACCTGAAGATGATGATATGATCTTAGCGTGGCATGAGTTATGTGAGAAGTGTCCGATGCATGGTCCGCCAAATGAAGATTTGTGATCGGGAAATGCAAAACGGGCACAAATTCAGAGTTACTAGTGGACGGAGCCTCTAGGGGTTCGCCACTAGAGAGGGTAAACATGGGGAGTTTGAGAGCCCTAAAGTCTAAAAGACGAGAATAAGGTACGAAGAAAATACCTGAGTCGAGTGGCCGGAGGAGAAGCCACGGAACAGATTTTCGACAGGCCGGAATGCTTGGATGCTAAAGATAAGTTAAAGCGGGAGAAAAATACAAAATGACTAAAAGACGAAATGACTTGGACAGGGAGTCATATATTCGAAAATGAGATGGGGATATTAGATGGTCAGGATCGTTCAGAAGAAGATTTGGATGGGCCAAATGGACGGCCCAAATTAAAGCCTATTTAATCTTTGAAAAGTTTCAAAAGATTGAGGCAGTGCAGACGCTGAAGAGAGAGAAGATCATTAATGATGATAGCATGTACCGAGAAGTCCGATTTGATTGGGCGGTTATAGAGAATCATGCGGAATTCGAAGAGACGCCTAAGTGGGACACGGTTTCAAACTTAGGCGGAATTAAATTCGGATTCAAGTCCGAATAACTTCGAGTACCTCGAGGTACATGAGATTTCAAAGTGATAATATCGGAATTTGACACTCGTAAAGAGTATGTTTCAGAACGTGACGCCTATGAAAAGGTTTGATATGATATTCGAGAATTACTTGATACAGGCTCGAGCATGGGTATTCTCGAGGACCTCGAGGTCCTGAAAATGCTGAAATGTTGAATAACGCCCTTGATGAGAGTTTGATATGACGCCCTTGATAAAGGTCTGATTTTGAATGTTACACTCAAATAATATGTGTTTTGATATTTGAAGCTGGATTTGCTTGGATTTGAATTTGAAACCATGCCTAGGACCCCGAGGCCCTACAGGTACTTGAGATATGAAGATTAATTACATGTCTGACCTACTCTCATAAGTGTGACCCACTTTACAAGAGTATGGGGGAGTGGTTGATGTGGACAAAATGTGTCGTCCTATGAGAAAAGGACATGTGGCGTCCGGATGAGTTATATCCGATGAGGTTTGGATATGATTACATAATTATTCATTTACTTATATCGATTATTAGGATGACAATTATTAATATATTGATGATGGACATCTGAGATGATAGATTGGGCCTAGTTTCGGCCCAAACCTATAGAGAATGAGACCAATGGGCCAGATGAAGATGAGAATCGGCCCTGAGATGAGCGAGTCGTAAGCTTTCCACCTTTTTAGGGGAATTGTTGGGCTTGGACCCATATTTTCGGAGTTCAAACCTGGAGGTTCTCGAGGACCCCTCTAGGTCCTGGAGATTCAAATCGCGAAACATGCGCATCAAGCATGGACCCCACTTCGTGGGTAAGGGACGTCTGGGGATATCACACGTATCCCGCTTTTCTCGGAGCTCGGACGGGCTAATGGAGGCAGATTTGGTCTTGGGCTTGAGCCCACTACTTTGGCAGTTGAGAGAAAGAGTGGAAGTGGATAACCCTTCCCCCAAAGGTATTATTTATACGCCATTTCGCGGGTCATTTATGATATCTAACTACATAACCAGAAACCTAATATTCTGATACACTTATCCACCGGAAAGTTCCCTTACATACTTTCTGGCACACTGATATAAGTTGAAATACACCTGAATTACTATTGAGAAACAGGAATATTCCACTGATATTATCTAGGGGTTTTCTCCGAAATAGACTGCCCTTTACTTTTTCCTTGAGATCGCCGGTTCTGACTTGAGGACCCGCGTCGGAGATCTCTCCGGCGGGTTTTTTGCAGGTGTCGAAGCCTTTTGAAGACGAAGAGTTCAGCTATAATCTAGCCTGTGATCGTCGAATCTCAGGTGCGAGATTATTAATCGTTGTGCATTCTTTTTTGTGTGAGGAGAAATCGACCCAACACCGAGGGACTCAATATTGGGCCATGTCATTAATTAATAGCCAAATTAACGGCATAGCAGCCAGCCATGAAAGAAAAAGGAAGAAAAACAGATTTGGGTTTTTAACATTTTGGTTTCAGACGTGGACTTTGAAGGTAAAGGAAAGAAGTTTTTGGTTTGGACCCTGGCTATATCCCCTCCGGCTTTGTTAAGTATACTACCTCGATACATACACTCCCCAAAAAATGGTTTACGTTAGATGTACAAATTATCCAAATTATCCTCTTCTCTCTTAAATGACATAGGTTAAATGCACTCCCCCATTAAAACCGTAATTCTTCCCCCCCCCCCCCCACACCCTTCTCCCTCGCCGTGCCTCCACCAATCGTAGCGCCGCCTCCGCGCCCTCTCCCTCCCCCATTCATGTTTTTTTCTTATGCTCGATTCTGCCATAGAGGTTATCGGCCATGGAGGTCACGACCCCCACCTGCACGCGGCCGCCCTCCCGTCGGCCATGTGGGTCGGCCACGGCCCCCGCGCACGTCGTCGCATCCTTCCCCCCGTCGCGCATATTTGCAGGTTTTTTTTTAATTCTTTTTAATTTATTTTCGATAATAATCAATTGCCCAAAAACACTCTTGTCGATAAGAATTTGTCGAGGAGAGCCTTTTTGGTCGATCCACTTTATTGAAAATTTCAATTTTTTTAATTTTTTTTTAAAAAAATTGTCGACTAAATTTTACCGACGAAAGAGTGTTTGGTCGACAAACCTGTGTCGACGAGAGTGTTTTTTGTCGACTCTGGTTTATCAAAATAAGATTTTTTTTAATTTTTATGTTTTTTATTATTTTTAAATTTATTTAAGGGGGCAGCGGCGGTTGTCGGAGGTCGGGCGGCGGCCGGAGGGGCGGCTAACGGCGACGACTGCTTTTCCTATGGTTAGGGGAAGTGTATTTATCTTTGATATATTTTACTTAAAGGATAAATTTGGTATTTTACACTAATATTAAATTAATAAATGTAGAGGGGGAGTATACTTAACAAAGCTGGAGGGGTATATAGCCAGAGCCAAGAAGTGGGCTTTATAGTTTTGGAGAGAAGTATGAAAGTTGGAATAGGCAATAGCAACTGTGAGCTTTGAAGGAAGATTGGGACACATCTCTTTGCGTGAGGTTTGGAGAAAGAAGAAAAACTATGGATTCTTCTTTTATTTTTATTGCTTTAGTAGTTATGTCTAGTGACCAATTTTATTTCTAGCATTAGTATGTGAAACCTTGTTTTAATTATATTTTTTTAATTATGTGGTTAACGATTTATTTCAATCCTTGTCTCGATTTCGTTATTATTTAATTTTATGCTAAACGTGTTTTAATTAATAAATTTATTATGACTAGTCATTCGAGTTTATTTATTTATCAATTCTAGTCCATTCACAATATATAATTCGTAATTGTTATATTATTGTGAATATTATAGAAACTAGGGCATGCATAACACCTTAGGGATGATAACATCTAGGTTATATGAAACGAGTGTCTATGTTATCCTATTGTTTTAATGAGTTAATGTGTTCCTCGAGTTGAATCTCGAATACATATTTTGAGATTATTCGTAGAAAATGATTAATTAGGGTCGTACCTTCTAGTTAATTAAACATTTTGGCGTCGTTGCCGCGGAATTGTGGTAAATTTAATTGAGAATTTTGTGTTTCTAATTTTTGTCAAAAGAATCCTGAAAATTCTGAAAAAATAATCACCTTGCTATTGTTTTTGTGTTATTCTGCAATATGTACTAACATTTTCCCCCTCAAGGTCTTCTTATTTAGATTCTATAAATTGATTGCCATTTTATTCTCTCTATTCTTTTTGCTATGTATAATTTCAGGTATGAGAACTATCAAACCACTTACGCATATGACAATCATTGGCAACGATACCATAATTGCATACCTCAAATATCCAGAAATTATGAGAGGAGCTATGATAACAGTGGGCGGATTAACTTTGAGCAAAAGTCTGAACCTTCATTCGAAGATTTGATGACATCAATGGCGTCAAACATGTTGAGTTTTCAACATACTGCCCAATTGAGATTTCAGGGCATAGTTGATAGACAAAAGAGTATGGAGTCTAGGCAAAAGAATTTGAAAGTCTAATTAAGTCAAATGACGAGTGTCATAAGCCAATTGCAAACACAATAGTGAAAATCTAGTGGAAGATGTTGTTGAGCTTAACTGAATCGGCATAGAGGAGAGATTTGAGGAGCCTAGTGATCAAATTGAGACACGAGACGAGTCTGTTGTGGCTGAAAAACCAGTAGATAAAAATCTGGACTCAAAGACAGACACTGACCCCTTTAATGTCAATGTACTATAACAGAAAAGTAAAGCAAAATCCCGTGCATGAATTCCGGTTGTTCCTTTTCCCTTTAGGCTCAAAGAAGTAGAGAAATTGTTGGAAATACTGCACCGGTAAGAGTACTGCAATATCGAAAATACGGAAACAGAAAGTCAAGCCAAGGGAAAACCCTTTTCCCGCAAAACAGAATACGCCCAGGTAATCAGTAGCACCACTGTAGATGAAGCCTCAACGAACGTACTAGGTACGAACTGAACACACAGATAATCTGTAAAAACGAGAACAATATATTCTCCTGGGAGAAATATATTGCGGCAGAGAGAGGAGAAAATGAATTGAGCGATTTATTATGAGGGGAAGAGTCTATATTTATAGACAGGTCAAACCCTATAAGGTTGCAGAATTCGTGGGTGGGCCTCAGCCCATCAGCACTGGTTGCGTGTCCGATATTCTCGGAAGATGTGGTAAGTGGTTCTTGACCACCACGTTTGAGTTTCAAGAGGCTCCAAAAAATTCTGAGCTTTGAAGTGGGCTTGTTTTCAGATTGGGCTTTCGGAGTTTTTGGGTCTGTAAAAAGATAGGCGGACCCCAAAGACCACCAAAGACCAATTGCCAAATCCAAATCCGAAGCCGAGCCGGACAAACGAGCGGGTGCACGCGCGCGCGCGTGTGGCCATTTGGGGAGTGTACCCCTAATACATGGTTGAACTTCATGTCCACTTCAATGCCTTTAAAGTCCTTAAATCTTTTGGACTTCCTATGTGGGATAGGTGACCCTTCACCTTCCCACTCTCAAACTCAAAGTTGAAACTCTCAACTTCATTAATTAATTTCTCACTCACCTTAACTCGGTTTTGAGATATTAAATATACCACGTTCATCTACTCCGAGAGTAGATCGACTATGTCATGTTTAATTATTTAATAATTAACATTTAGTCTCTCTAATTAATTTAATTAAATAAGGTTATCAAAACCCAATTAATTTTTCAATTAATTCCAACAATCCCCCACATGAGTGAAAATCGTGTCTATATAACATCAGGCTCAGTGTTCAGTTCGATTGAGATCTCAGTGCATCCGGAAAAGTAGTTTTTGGCTTTGAACTTTCTGTGGCCAAACACTATCGGGTACACCGGCGGCTTAGTGGACACAGTGCCTTGAACTAATCCTCCTTAGTGTATACCTAATCAACAGTGTCAGCACACTTCAATCTCGACTTCGTAACGTTCTCACGTATTTATCTGTTTTGGCCATGGACGTCCTTTGTGTTCATAAATGTTTGGTTGAAGCGGCCCTCACTTCTCATTTATATAGGTGATCTCCTTTCGAGTATCCTGTTATACTCTAGGAATCATTAAGAGTCGAAGACTCAGCATTTACCACATCTTTCGGGTTGTTAACACTTGAGATAGTGCTGTCAGGAATAGTCAAGTTTTTCAAGTGTTGTATCACTAACTTCCACAGTTTAGTTTTCCCATTGAACCAAGTTCTTGGGATCTCCAGTCATCATGGTTGGGTTTCCACTGTTTTAGGTTTTGTTGTGGGTTTAAGACCCATTCCTTCTACCAGCTTGTTTAATTGATCTCGGTTTATGCTCTTCGTGAGCGAATCCGCTATATTGTCCTTTGACTTCACATAGTCAATGGATATTACTCCAGTTGAGATCAATTCTCTAACGAAGTTGTGTTGACGACGTATGTGTCTCGACTTTCCATTGTACATGACATTCATAGCTCTGCCAATAGCAGCTTTACTGTCACAGTGTACCGTCACAAAAGGTACTGGTTTGTTCCAACATGGAATGTCCTCTAAAAAATTACGCAGTCATTCAACCTCTACACCGGCTAGGTCTAAATCAATAAATTATGATTCCATTGTGGAACGGGCAATACATGTTTGTTTCTTGGATCTCCATGACACTGTTGCTCCTCCAATAGTGAATACATATCCACTAGTGGATAGTGAGTCTTTACTGTCTGATATCTAATTTGCATCACTGTATCCTTCGAGTAAAGCTGGATGTCTTGTGTAGTGAAGCTCATATTCAAGGGTGTACTTCAAGTATCTTAGGACCCTTTTCAGTGCTTTCCAGTGCTCGTGACTTGGATTGTTCGTGTATTAACTCAGGTTGTTTATAGAACATGCAAGATCAGGGCGTGTACAATTCGTAATGTACATCACACTTCCAATGATCCTTGCGTATTCCAGTTGAGCTACTGGTTCTCCTATGTTTTTTTTCAAGTGAACGTTTAGTTCCAAAGGTGTCTTAGCAGGTGGATCGATAAAGGCATTAAATTTCTTTAGTACCTTCTCAACATAGTGAGATTATGTCAAGGAAATTCCACTAGACGTTTTCTCAAACTTGATTCCAAGAATCACATCTGCTAATCCCAAGTCTTTCATGTCAAAGTTTCTACGTAACATGTTTTTCATATTAACTTTGGCATTGTGATTGTTACTCATGATTAACATGTCATCGACATATAAGCATACGATAACAAATCCATTTGGTGTATCTTTTACATATACACACTTGTCACATTCGTTAATTCGAAACCCATTTGACAATATCGTATTGCCAAATTTCAAGTACCACTGTTTAGGAGCTTGCTTAAGTCCATACAGTGATCTAACAAGTTTGCACACCTTTTTCTCGTTTCTAGGTGCAACGTAAACTTCAGGTTGATCCATGTATATTTTAGCATCCATTTCACCATTAAGAAACGCAGTCTTAACGTCCATTTGGTGTATTCCGAGATTGTGCAGAGCAGCAATTGCGATTAGTACACGAATGGAGGTGATCCTTGTCACTGGTGAATATGCATCGAAGAAATCATACCCTTCTTTTTGTTTAAAGCCCTTTGCAACTAGACGAGCTTTGTATTTGTCAACAGATCCATCTGCTTTGTATTTTCTTCTAAGGATCCACTTGCATCCTAAGGGCTTGCAACCTTTAGGGAGATCAACCAGCTCCATGATTTAACAGAATTAAATCATATTCCCTTTTTATGGCTTCTTTCCAGAGGGGTGCATCTGGTCTTGCCATTTCTTCTTTGATCGTTTTAGGTTCATCTTTCTCCAAAACATAAGTAATGAAGTCTGAACTTAAATCCTTATCAATTCTAACTGTCTTACCGCGTCTTGGTTCTTTACTCTCCTAAGTTGAAGGACGTGCAGCGTCATCTGTTGCTTCATGAGTTCTTTCATTCAAACTCACTTCCTCTTTTTCCTTAAACGGGAAAATATTTTCAAAGAACATTGCGTTCCTTGACTCAATTGTAGTACCTTCAGTCATATCAGGTATTTCAGATTTGTGAATCAAAAACCGATAGGCACTACTGTTTGAAGCATATCCTATAAAGATACAATCAACTGTTTTAGGGCCGATTTTAACTTGTTTAGGAAGTGGTACTTCAACCTTAGCCAAACACCCCCACACTTTAAGGTATTTGTATGAAGGTTTTCGTTTCCTCCATAATTCATAAGGAGTTTGATCCTTAGTTTTATGTGAAATCTTATTCAGAATGTGGTTGGCCGACAGAATGGCTTCCCCCCACAAGTTCTGAGGTAAACCGGAGTTGATTAGCATAGAGTTCATCATCTCTTTTAATGTTAGGTTTTTCCTTTCCGCAACACCATTGGATTGAGGTGAGTAAGGGGTTGTCGTTTGATGTATAATTCCTGATTCAATACATAATTGTTCAAACGGAGCTACGTACTCTCCACCTCTATCACTGCGAATTGATTTAATTCGATTGTCCAATTGATTCTCTACTTCATTTTTGTAACGTTTAAAAGCTTTTGTAGCTTCGTCTTTACTTCTTAAAAGATAAACGTAGTAGAGTCTTGTACAGTCGTCTATGAAAGTAATAAAATGTTTTTTCCCTCCTCTAGTTTGTACAAATTTTAAATCACATACATCCGTGTGAATTAAATCTAGAGGGGCAGTGTTCCTTTCAACAGTTTTAAGTGGTAGTTTGATCAATTTTGCTCTAGTGCATATTTCACATCGTTTGGATGTATTAATATTATCGATTTTAAGTAAATCTAGATTTACTAATCGTTTTATGAATTTTAAATTTACATGTCTTAAGCTAAAATGCCATAAAGAGGAACACTCAACGATATAAGACAAAGTAGAAGCAATTTCATTAACAACTTGTTTGCCTTTGGGGCTTACAACCATTGTACTCAACTTAAACAGACTATTCTCGAGATAAACTTTCCCGAGAAAGTGACCAAACTTACTTAAAACAATTGTATCAGACTTAAAAACTAGCCTGAATTTACTACTAACTAAAACAGACCCCGAAATCAGATTCTTCCGGATGCCTGGGACATGCAGCACGTTCTTCAGAGTTAGTTCCTTTCTAGATGTCAGCTTCAGCACCACTGATCCGGTTCCAACCACTTCAGACGAGGTTTGGTTGCCCATGTACAGCTTTCTCCCATTAGTAGGAGAATAGTTGGAGAATGCAGACCTCTCCGAGAAAACGTGGCAAGTGGCACCAGTGTCCACGAACCACTCCTTCTTATTGTCCACCATGTTGACCTCCGTCACCACTGCAGACATGTCCAAATCGGTAAGGTTCACAGAATCTTGTACTTTCTGCTTTCCTTTTCCTTTGTCGTCACGACGAGGTTAACAACACTCACTAGACCTGTGGTTTGGTTTCCCACACTTGAAGCAATTTCTAGTGAATTTCTGTTTTGGGGCAGGACCCTTTCCCTTCACAAACTTCGTTGTGTTGGCAGTAGACTCGTTGGGATGTTTCCTTTTCTTTGATGGACCCTCTTGTTCCATCAGGTTTGCCTTAGCTTCAATCTGGAGGGCAGGTCCCTTGCCTTCTCTTTTTCTATTGTCCTCCTCAATTCTGAGACGGACAATCAGATCCTCCAAGCTCATTTGCTTCCGTTTGTGCTTGAGGTATGACTTGAAATCCTTCCAAGATGAAGGCAGTTTCTCGACTACAGTAGCTACTAGAAAGGCATCTGGCAGAACCATGTCTTCAGCAACTATCTTATGGAAAATAATCTGCGGTTTCTAGACTTGATCCACTACAGTTTTGTTATCCTCCATCTTAAAATCGTACAGCTGTGCAACGACGAATTTCTTCAGTCCTGCACCTTTAGTTCTGTACTTCTTCACCAAGGACTTCCACAACTCCTTGGCAGATTTAATGTCACAGTAGACATTGTAGAGGGCATCAGACAGTCCTCCAATTATGTGGTTTCTACACAGATAATCACCACTTGACCACTAATCATAAAAGATCCTTTCCTGCTGACTGGCACTTTCCTCAAGCAGTGTAGGTTTATTCTCAGTCAGAAACCTATCCATTCCAAGTATAGTCAGATAGAACAACATCTTACTCTGCCACCTCTTGAATTTAGTCCTTGAGAATTTCTCAGGTTTTTCTCCTTGCACTTCCATGGGCCTCGGCCCAGGTTGGGAGAAAGTAAAAATCTGATCCCCAAAGGTATTCTTAAACGGGGGAAGTCCTCCAAGAAGGTTGCCCTCGTTTCTGGCTTTCTGAATATATTCTCCAGCCTTATCTCCAGATTTCACACCAGAATTGTGTGAGGTAGATGGAGCAGGAGCTTTGTCCTTATTGGCATCGTTGCCAATATTCTCAGCAGTGTTTTCAGCACCATGAACGACCTCTGTATTAGTGGGGTCTATATCCATGTTGTCCTGAGATTTCGACATTGCAGCAGTAATTAATTAATTATTTAGGTCCGAAAAATTAAATTAATTAATTAATTAAAGATATTATGTTCTGCGATTGTTGGAATTACTGCACCGGTAAGGGTACTGCAATATCGAAAATATGGAAACAGAAAGTCGAGTCAAGGGAAAACCCTTTCCCGCAGAACAGAATACGCCCAGGTAGTGCTCGACTGGTTTGGCGTTCCGTTCCCAAAGGTAAAACGACTTCTACTTCGTAAACAGTAGCACCACTGTAGACGAAGCCTCAACGAGCGTACTAGGTACGAACTGAACACACAAATAATCTGTAAAAATGAGAACAATATATTCTGCTGGGAGAAATATATTGTGACAGAGAGAGGAGAGAATGAATTGAGCAATTTATTATGAGGGGAAGAGTCTGTATTTATAGACAGATCAAACCCTAGGAGGTTGCAGAATTCGTGGGTGGGCCTCATCCCATCAACACTGGTTGCGTGTCCGATATTCTTAGAAGACTTCCGATATTTTCGGAAGACGTGGTAAGTGGTTCTTGACCACCACGTTTGAGTTTCAAGAGGCTCTAGATAATTCTGGAACATTCTGAGCTTTGAAGTGGGCTTGTTTTCAGATTGGGCTTTCGGAGTTTTTGGGTCTGTAAAAAGATCAGCGGGCCCCAAAGCCGAAGCCGAGCCGGGCGGGCGTGCGTATTGCGGAAGCCGAATGGGGAGTGTACCTAGAGATGTGTATCGGGCTGGCCCTAGCCCTATAGGGCAGTCCTATAGGGCTATGGGCTAAATGGGCTAGGACCTACAATTGTTGGGACCTAACCCTAACCCTAGCGGGCCACGGGCTAAACGAGCCACTAACAGGCTAAAATAATTTTTTTTTCCTTTTAAAATTAAAGGTCTCAATTGACACATCCAACAAACAAATAAAATAGAAAGATATATAATTAGTTAATGATCGATAAATGAGAAAAAAAAAGTATGATTTAAACACAATTCTAGAACTCATTGTCCTTAATATGGCCAAATAAAGCTAAATAAATATCATAATCTAATAAAAAAAAGAGAAAAAATCATTTTACGTCCTGTAACTTAGGCCTAATCCAATTTATATCCTTTAAGTTTTCACTTTTTCGATTTACGTCCTTTCTGGTCCAATTTACGTCCTTTTCGCCGGAAAATTTTCAAACTCACCGGAATGTGAGGAATAAATTGGGATTCCGGCCAAATAGTCCAATTTAAGTCCTTTAAGTTTGAAATTTTTTAAATTTTAATAAATAATTTTTCTAAAAATATCTTTAAAATTTTTAAAATATTATTAAAAATCCGAAAACATCATTAAAATTAAAAAATATAAAATGTGTAAAATAAAATTCCAAATATCTTATTTAATTTTTTAAAAATTTCATTAAAAATTATAAAATGTGTAAAATAAAAATAAAAAATTTTACAATTAAAAAAATAAAAAATGTTTAACTTAAAATTAAAAATTCAAAAATCTTATTGTAATTCTAAAAATTTCATTATAAATTCTAAACATCTCTTTAATTTTTAAAAAATGTGTAGATTAAATATTAAAAATTCTAAAAACCCAATTATAATAATAAAAATCAGACTTGATTCGAACTCATACGCCATTAAAGTTTTTCTCGAACTCCTAATTTTTTTTTGGATTCCACGCCTTGATTTATTGTAGAACCGTGTCAAATTCATTTTAATGAGGTTTTTAGAATTGTATAATTTTTTATTTTATTTTAAAAAATTTAATTTATAGATTTTTTTTATTTAGAATTTTATGTTTTTATGAGATTTTTAGAAATTTTTTATTTTTACTTTACAAATTTTTAAAATTTTTAGAATTGTAGATTTTTTAATTTTTTTTTTAGAATTTTTTATTTTTATTTTACACAGTTTATAAATTTTAATGATATTTTTAATTTTTTTCAGAATTTTTTAATTATTAATTTCTAATTTTTAAACTTAAAAGACATAAATTGGACTATTTGACCGGAATTCCAATTTTCCGGCGAAAAGGACATAAATTGGACCTAAAAGGACATAAATTGGACACCCTAGGACATAAATTGAAAAAGTGAAAACTTAAAGGATATAAACTGGATTAGACCTAAGTTACAGGACGTAAAATGAAATTTTCTCTAAAAAAAAATAGTAATAATAACCAGTAATGAGCTACTTAATGTTTCTCAATTGACCCAAAATTTATTATAAGATTATTTATTTAAAAAAAAAAAAAGGTAACAATTCGGACTAGCGGACTGGCCCGGTTTAGCCCGCGGGCTAATCAGTCCGGATCAAAAAAGCCCGGTTTTAAACGGGTCTATAATTCATGAACCCTAAACCTACATTTTTTAGGGTTAAACGGGCCAGCCCGGTTAGCCCGGCCCGGATAAACATCTCTAAGTGTACCCCTAATACATGGTTGAACTCCATGTCCACTTCAATGCCTTTAAAGTCCTTAAATCTTTTGTGGACTTCCTATGTGGGATAGGTGACCCTTCACCTTCCCACTCTCAAACTCAAAGTTGAAACTCTCACCTTCATTAATTAATTTTTCACTCACCTTAACTCAGTTTTGAGATATTAAATATACCATGTTCATCTACTCCGAGAGTAGATCGACTATGTCACGTTTAATTATTTAATACTTAATGTTTGGTCTCTCTAATTAATTTAATTAAATAAGGTTATCAAAACCCAATTAATTTTTCAATTAATTTTGTTGGGATATGAATCCTAATATAAGTCCTAATTGATGAAAGAAGTAGTTTTGATAAGCCAAAAAGAGGAATTGAATATATTTCTAAGTATGGACTGATCTAGTTATGGAAGTCGTCTTGTGAACAAGATCTGTAGAGTACAAAGTTTAAGTATGAAAGAAAAGTTTAAGTATGAAAGAAAAGACAAGTACATTTTTATAAGTACTGTGTCATGTTTTTGTTAGGTTTTTAATGAGCGAATAATTGATGTATAGAAGCTCATATGTTTTGTATATTGATGTATAGATTTAAGTTGACTAAGCTGAGTTATAAAACTTAATGTAATGTAATAGTCTTGTTAGGATTAGATGATAGGACTAGTATAGATTAGTTCTACATGGAAGTATACTACTGAAGAAGTCTACTGAAGATAAGAAGACAAGATAAGACAAGTTATGAAGTCTGAAGATTTGTCTAAGTATGGAAGACCAGACTAGACAAGTGCGCATAAGGAAGGAAGATTCTTAAAACCAGAAACGCGTAAGAAGATAAAGTCTTATATTGAAGAGTTAGTTATGGAATAACTAATTAACTGAAACGCGTGGAAGGATAAGAAGGAACAGTTACAAGAGTTAGTTATCAAGAAAGTTAGTTGGATAACAAACTGTTCTTGAAGGTTCAGAAGTTTATAAATACTCCAAGGTATTCTACGATTCAAGACTACTGAAACTGAATATACTAAAGCGTTCTAAGAGATATTCGAAGCAAATAGAAGTTCACAGAGTTCAAGTTCAGAAAGTTGAAGCCAGAAGACAAGTCAAATTCAGAAGGCTACTACTGGACTAAGAGAAGTTTTTCTTATTGATTGTTAATTGTTCAAGTCGCTAGTTACTTGTAAATAGCTAGTTGTAAGATTGAAGATATATTTGGAGATATAATCGAGAAGATCGAAGTCTTAGTTCTTGGGACTTAAAGCCACAAGATCGGTTAATAAAATTTTGCAACTAGAGTTGTGAGAGTGGATGTAGAGAAGTTGTCGAACCACTATAAATCTTGTGTTGTTTACTTTACTGTTTTATTAGTTGTTTAATTAATTAACTGCATATAGAATAGACACGTTAAGTGTTCATACAGAAGTTCAATTACGAAATTAGTTGAGTATAAATTGTTGGGCTCATTGATAAATCTGATATTTCCGCATAGTGTACTTTGATATATTGAAAGATTTTGAAAAGTTTATTCACCCCCTCTAGACATTTTCCTAGTTTACTCAATATTATTTACTCAACTAGGGACCTACAAATTCCAACCGAGAAATCTATATATATAAAAGGAAGATAAGTCTTCTCTTCTTCTGCCATGTGTCAAAATTATATGGCTAGATTTTTGACATGTGTCAAGCGATGTCACTATACTCTTTACATGTGTAATGAAATGAATTTTAAGCGTTTCCTTATTCAATTTTTTATGTTGGTTGTGCCTCTCGAGCTTCCTCACTTCCACCGATTAAATCGAAAACCTCTGTGTCGGCAGAAAAATCGTTGTCATCATTTTCTAAATTTCTCTCCGCCATTGTCCGTCGGCCTCCATGATCCCGACTCCTCCATCTGCATCGCCTGTTTTGCCACATCGCGTCACCGCTGGACGTCGCAAGCTCTGCCTTCCGATTCGTTTCCTTCAATCCAGAGGTTTTGCTATCTCTAATCCTTTGTAGCCATATTATAATATGCAAATGGAGCGTTGGTTTATCGGCGAACAATAAGTATTTCATCTACCCCAACTACGATCAAACCATATTAATTGCAATTACAGTCCATATATTTCGTTAATTGTCTCTATTATGTCTAAATTCGAACATCTGAAATTGGGTTTGTAGATGCTATAGTTTCATGAATCTATATGCACAACCATTTTTTTTGGTGTTTTGAGAATTTGGATACTACACTGAGTGTCAGTGTATTAGCCGTGTAGCACTGATAAAACTGTGAATGTGTGTGTGCCTATTATCTTTTTTTTTTTTTTTGCAAACAAGAGTTTGATTTAAATAGTGATTTGGTGATGTTTGCAGGATATTGTGGCTGATCTGCAGGAGGTTTGTGAACTCCTTGCAATTAAAAGGTTCTTGATATATTAACATCATGATATAGAATGGAATAATGTTTTATGTTTATTAGTGTTATAGTTTAGGCTTTTAGCACATTGAATCATGAAGTGCCTGCGGATCAGATATTGTCCACCCATGAAAGAAAAGTCAAGTTTATCTTATAATTGTGTTCCATTGCAACAGGAAGAGGCTTTTAGAGAAGAAAAAATCGCAATGGAAAATATAGCTACAATAATAGTAACTCTGACATCTAAGAAAACTGATATGGTGAGTTCTTAATGTTTTAGTTTGTTGTGTGTCAATATCTTTCTAGCATTTTGTGATAGCAACATTTTTTATGCCCGAATGAATGGCAGTAATTTTTTATATCTTTTTTGTTGAGTTATGCAATATAAGGCTGTTTCGTATCTTAATCTATCCTTTGATTGTAGAGGTTGTAGATTTTCTTAAACCCTTCCATACAAAGGTAATAGTTTTTTTTTACCTTTTAGAATGCTGATTAAGAATTTAATGATTTTGTATGTGGAGAAATATTATTGTAGTTCCCAGTGATTGAGATAATTTGTGATAAGATGAGATTCAGTCCAGTACCAAATGCAGATGAATTGGAATCAATATATGATGCTCCATTACATATAAGTTCTGAAGGTTTGTATGTTAATCAATGTTGTTTGTCATGTTTGAGTTGCAAATTGCTGAAAAAAAGATTATGAGCATTTTACAGGATGAAAATTGGAGAGGCGAGGAGTGTGATTGGATGGAGGACGGGAAGGAAAAACTATGGCCGCCAGAAAAGAGACTCTGATGGTCGCAGCTACCACAGTCGCTGAAGGCTCCAATCTTGGTACCGTTTTCTGCCACTTCTCTTCATTATAAAAAATTGCTACGATTGAGTTTTCTAAATTTGAATGTGAACTGAGGCTCGGGAGTAAATTGGATCCTTTGGTTGTAGAGGTTGTAATTGTTCTTAAACCGCAGCCGAACAAGTATGCTTATGTAGCAGAAATTAGGTCCATTGTCGAGTCCCAAAACAAGGCACCGAGGGGAATGTTTGTTGGGATGCTTACTAGATCTGCTGCAGAAGAGGTAACTGAAACTCTATTTATTCCTTTTTAATTATATCTTTGTTTTTCTTTGTTACTCTACATTTTTGGTGCATTGGAAATGCAGAGATCCTTGGAACAAACCTTACATGATAAACTCCCATACATTAGGAATGGAATTCCTTTAGTTATTATCTTTCGTGCATTGAGAATTGTGGCAGATAAAGATATTTTAGGATGTATCTGCCATGATTTCAATGATGTTCCAATGACAAAGTTGTTGCAGCCTTCCTTGGAGGAGGCATTTGTGATACAAAATCAGCAGGTATCAACATGATTTTTCTGTATCTAATGACTAATATCTGCTCTTGGTGAGAACTATTTTTCTCAATATTTTTCCATCTGTAATAGCCAGTTGTGTGCCTGTAATTGTGTTTCTGGTGCTAATTGTAATTTCATGTTTTTATACTCTTCTCCTCCCTTAAAATGTTAAAATGTGTCTTACATGTTGGAATTCCTATATGCATTCTACAGGTCGTATTGCTTATATTGAAAATTGGTGGCCATTAAGGTATGTGATATTGAAATTGGTAGCTTCTCATAATATTTTTTTATCGACAGACATTTTTACTTTCGTAATTATCTTGGTATAATTGATTTGAACGCATAAAGATGTTTATTGAAATCTTAGGCCAATGTTGTAATTAAAATATCGTGGGTAAATTCTTAGCATATGACATAAATAATTTTGGCAAATGTGATCCAAGGAAGAATGGACTTGCTTAAAGTGTTACTATTATTCTATATTTCCTTGAAAGGGTGCCCCCTCATAAACTGATCAGAATTTGAAGAACAACATATTAGTGCAGTTAAATATAGTAGTTCCAAATCAGAAATCTACAGCTTTGCTTGCACATACAACATTTACTTGGATGCATTGAAGCTTCGCTCAAGTCCCTGGGCATAGAAGACAATATTTTACATGCTTGATCTTGAAAAAAATTGGGATGTATTTTTTGTTTCTTCAATTACCAATGAATTTAGATTGTAAACAGATAATGAGAGTTTAACTTGATCCACTGATGTGGTGAAATTTGTGAGAATAATGTAATAAGAAACAATCAAACTTGCTTACTGAGCGTGTAAAGGATACATACATATATATAATTGTATATATGAGTTTTTCTTCTATTTAATTTATAAGATTTAAAATATACCTTATGATTCTTTTGCTAAAGTAAAGAAATGAGAAATTGGTAGGCACTTTAATCATTTCTTCAAATGGTGGAAGTCTCTGGAGTAAACAAAGTGGAAACTTATCAACCGTAGCTTCTCTAGGACTAAACTAAGTTCAAAACTATTGTGAATTTTTGAGGGTGTTGTCGTTTTTTCTTAATTCTAAACATCTATATTTTTAGTGTTATTTTAAAACATAGCTTATTTCTTCTTAGTTTAAAATCTTAATTGAGTTTTTTAAGTGTAGAGACGTTAACAAGACTTTCTGTCTTGCTATGTGAAATATTTGTTTGTTCATTGAGTCAATGGAGGCATGCAACTTTTCATTTTTCTCCACACACACAAAAAAAAAAAAAAATTGCATCCCTTTAGGCATTTCATACAAAATACATTAAGATTTATATTAGTTTCTTTGACTGAAAATGCAGAAAAAAGAATATTGATATCTGATGCAGTTCTTTTACTGAAAGCCTGTAATTGCAAGTAGTTTTCTTTTAATGCAGGATGCACATTATGCGAGCTCATGTATTTGTTGTTATTTTGTATACTTTCTTTACAGGTTGATTTCTTGATAAGCATCTTGAATTGGTGTAGGAGTATAATATTTTTTACATAATGTTTATCTTTCTCTTTCCAACCTCTTTCTTTGAAGAGCCTTACAGAGGGGTTAAACTATAGAGTTGGTGAAGGTCACAAATCTGCTAAATTATGCACATCTCTTGATGATCTTGACCTAAACAATAGGTCAAGATGTGTTCTGTTGCGTAAATGATAAATTTTGCATGATCTTTATGAGAAGAAAGGACAAAGCCCTTGATACAATAATATGTGTCGTCTTGTTATCGATCTTATTCATTGCTGGACGTGATCATGTCGACCCTTTATTTCACGAGTAAGTACATTTGTCTATTGTATTGATTTATAATTTTTTGGTTTGGAAAGGGAGAATGAATGCGGCTATCATGCGTGAGCAATTTGAATTTAATCCTTGAATTGGTGATGGCAAGGCATCGTCATCTGTTTCCAGTCTTTTCTTTACTAATTCTTTGGTTCTATTGATTTTCTGTTTCCAATTGTATTTCTATTTATATACTGTATTTAATATTTTGATTCTCTAATTATTATCTGGTGAAATTTCAGTTTAAGTGGTCTCTTTTTCAGTTTTTCTTATATTTCTGCAAATACCAAAAAAATTGCGTACAATTTTCATCACTGCTGGCCTTAACTTGTGTCCATTTCTTTTTTCCATCTAGCTATAAGGTGTTCTTAAATCCTAGCACCACTGATGTAGTCTGCACAACAAAAGCTGAAGCACTGGCGATGGGCAAAAAAGTTGTGTGCGCCAATCATCCCTCAAACGACTTCTTCAAGCAGTTCCCAAATTGCCGAGTATATGATGACTACGAGGGCTTTGTTAAGGAGACATGCAAGGCATTGCAAGACCAGCCTGCTCCCTTTACGGATGAGCAGAGGCACAAACTCTCTTGGGAGGCCGCAACGGAGAGGTTCCTAGATTCTGCAGAGCTTGACAACACGGAGAAGAAACTGCTAAAGAAACCATCGAGGCTTTGTATGTCTACATCCTTCAGTTTTAATAGGAAAATTGAAGATGCATGTGCATTGGCTCATTATGTGAGAACTGGATTTGTAAGCAAGAAACCAGATGGAGAGCAATTTCAAGTGGTTGGATTATCTAATCCTACGATGAAAAAGAAGACAAATCGTTCACGAAAGTGGTCTTTCTGATACTGGCTTCTAAAAGCATTCTGGAAGTTCTGTAACTTGTGCATTTGCTGATGTTTAGAAAGGTTAACTCTATCCACTGATTTATAATGTTCTTTCCCTTTGTCTCTATTATCTTTGGGCTACATTTGAAGCAGTTCTTGTTGACGTTGCGTTTGTTTGGACTTGGAGATTGCTTTTTTCTTTCTTCTCTAGCTATGTTTGATTGGAACGTGAGGAGATATGTGAAAATTTAAGATAGTTTTTCTTAATTATAAGTTTCTGCCTTACTTTCTGTTATTGTAGTAAGTAGATGAAAAGTGAAGGAGAGACATAGCAATCTGGATCTTTGGCGTTTTTTGGTGTCTGTTCTGTTGAGATCTTATGTTTCTAGCATTTCATTGGGTTTTTTGGAGGTGGTATTTTGTGAATTGAAAATATGTTTCAGTGAATTTGAGAAAATTGTATCTTAATTAGACAGATTGATAATGAAACACTTGGGATGTTCAACTTTTATTCAATTAGAAGGTTAATCTCATTTAACACAGTGTCTTTGATTTCTTGAATTCCCTTTTGCTTGGTTGAATCTTTAAGACAAAAAGAAAACAAGTCAATAGAATAGTACAACAAAAAGGATAAAACAATTGATACACTACATTTCATGTGCACACTTCTTTAGTACAAGAAGAAAGTAATTACTTGCGGAAAACGGACCCGTGAGATATTGTGTGCATAAACGAAAGAACATAAACTTTATTGGTGGTTCTAACATGGAGATTTTGTCCAAGAGCTATTACGTCTTTTGACATTGAAATTTTTTTTTATTTGATTCATTCGAATTGTATAACTGACCCGTGCATCGCACGGGCAAAAAACTAGTATGTCAAAGAGCAACAAATATGCCTTTCGAAGGGTTGAGATCAACATACCATTAGTTAAGTCGAAAAAGTAAATCCCCAGATATGCCAAATTATTGAACGAGCTAGCAGTGAGTATCTTGAAATGAAAAGATCTTGATTGGAGAGAACACTGTTTCTCAATGAAAAATGTCACTGAATAGAGAAAGATATTCTACTCCTATTACGTGAAAATAAAGTTGGTTGTCGAGCCTACGACGTTAAGAAGAGACGTTGATTGGGAGGCAACCCAATGTTTTTATTTTATTAATTTTATTTCTCTTTTGTTCTTAATTTTATTTTATTTTCGGTTAATAAAAATTCCAGTTTTTTTTGTCTCTCTAGGCTTATATTATTCTAGGACCGACTTATATTATTCGGGTTGGTCTAGTATGCACTCGAGTGCATGTTGTGCACCCTAGTCCATGTTGCACTTTTCAGTTTTACTGATTTACACTTTTTGGTAAATGGTATTGCACTTTTCAATTATTAAACTGTATAATAATATTTTTAGTATAATAATTGAAAAGTGCAACACCATTTACAAAAAAGTGTGAGTTAGTAAAACTGAAAAGTACGTACAACATGGACTAGGGTGCACAACATGCACTCGAGTGCATACTAGACTTTATGATATTATTCTGTTAATAAATGCTCCACTCTTGTATGGGTGTTTCTCTTGAATATGTTGATGTGATGTGAGTTGGTGTTTGTTAGGTATACTAGGGAATATTCGAAACTTGACCACTTGAGTATTTGCATACGAGTTAAATGGCTGAATTTTTCTTTTGTTAAATATGTTGTGGTCTTGAGTAGTTTGTCGTAATTGACAATTGGATTGATATTCATGCTTGAGTGATGAATCAAGTTATTTATTGGTTATTTTGGTTCTGAAGTAGTGATATTCGCTTTGATTCGATTTGAATA
The DNA here is from genome assembly GCA_963675135.1 of Galeopsis tetrahit. NCBI lineage: Eukaryota > Viridiplantae > Streptophyta > Magnoliopsida > Lamiales > Lamiaceae > Galeopsis > Galeopsis tetrahit. Next base: position 62,778,777 of record OY776120.1, on the reverse strand, counting down.
TTTGATTATTTTCACGAATACGAATTAAATATTATGGTAGTCACTTCGATTCAATTCGTTAACAACCCTACTCGTAGGGAGCCTTAGACGGTTGTACAAGACCTACATCCAACAACTTCTCTAGTTGTTTCCTCAACTTTGCCAACTGGTCAGGAAAAACTTGATACGGGGTTTGGTCAGGCACCCTCGCCCCTAGCACCAACTCGATCTTGTGATATGTGTTCTATCTCGGTGGTATTTCCTTAGGCAACCCGGGAGATAACATATCCTTAAATTATTTCAGCAAATGTGCAACAACATCCATCACCTCTTAGCAAAGTCCAGGCTTGATCTGGACCAATGCAACAAGATATGTCATTTCACCCTACTTTAGTATGGCCTTCAACTGAATGGTCGAGATCAAGACATGTAATATCAGTTACAAATATTAGTTAACTAGTGTAAAATCCCGCGTATTACGCGGAACATAAGAAAATTTTATATATTTATTAAAAAAATAATAGAAAAAGAGAAGAAAAAAGAGGAGAAAAAAGAATTTAAATTTAAAATTAGATAAAAGAAAGAATAAAAAAATGCATATTTTTTATAAAATAACAAAAGTTAAATTGAAGAAAATAAGTTTTGAGTGGATAGAAGTTGGGAAATTAAACTAAACCGCTTAATTAAAAAATGATTAGCCATTAATATTCTAATTATTCCTAATTATTTTTTTAAAACCATCCAATAACTACCATTTAAACACACTTAGTGGGGAGGCAAGAAACGGTTCTTGAAATCAAATAAGGCAGCCTTCTCTTTTCCATAATCTACTTCACCCAAGCAAACAGCATAAAGAAAACCATTCTCCTTTTCAAAATAGAAATCAGCCTCTCCATTAATCGGTCTGTGTTTCATATATTCATCCTCTTGTCTGCAATTTGAAATTGGTGGTTATATCCTCTACCAAGAGTTACTTGTTTCTTCACCCACTTATATTGAAAGGTGTGTTAATGTTTTAGGCTCTAATTTATTTTTCCGTCAATGCTAATCATTTTAGAATCCACTTTAAACCCCAAAATATTGATATTATAATGTTATTCAGTATATATAGGATATGCAGATTATGGACTCTCTCTGCAATATTTTATTTCGAATGTTTAGAGAGTGTAGATGATAGATTAGTTGTGTTTAATTTTAATACATGATCCATGCATAAGAGTGATGTCATGTTATCCGGATACTTTTAATTATGCAGTATGCAGTTTATGATTTTATTATTAGTATAGTCATTATATTAATAAGTATTAAATTAATAATTATACTATGATAACAAATTAGGGATCGAGTAGATTGATTTTTTAGAATTATTCTTAAAGACAGTGAATGATAATTGCTCAATGTGTTTATATAGTATCCTTTGTTCTAAAATTTATCAATGATTAGGACTTATAAATATCATAATTCAAGGATGCTATATTATAGGAATTAATATTATAATTGCATTATTTTATAAAACTGCAGTGGCATTAACATTCTCATAATTATCAGATTTATATCATTATCAGATTATATTATTGGGTTGGAGGAATATAATTTATCAAATTAAGTTTGGAATTTAGGGTTTCTGAGTTGAGGATTTTTATTCCTTCAAATTTACCTATCACTATTTTCTATTTAGTCCTTCATTATTTTAATCCTTGCAATTTCGTCCCTAGGTTTATAATGAAAATCAATGGTTACGTATTTGTTTCAATTAGTTAATTGTTAATTAGATGACGTATTGATTAGTTTACAACAATTAATGCAATGAAGCAGCAATTACAAGGATTAATTTGTACGAGACTTTTACGTATCATTTCCACGTTCATCTATCGAGGTAGATTTTTAATTGCTTTATTCTCTACGGTGGTTTGTAGAGGTCTTTTGCATTTGTTATTCATTATTTAATATTTTGGATAAATGATTTGAGTTAATTGTTTGCTATATGAACTCATTACTATGTCTATTGGCCAGATATATTATATGTATTGACAAAGTTTGTGACAAAGTATATTATATATTGGCAAAGTTTATGACAAAGTATATATATATACATATATATATATATATATATATTGGCAAAGTTTGTATATTGACAAAGTTTGTGGCAAAGTTTATTATCTATTGGCAGTGTTGCAATGGCAAAGTTTGCAAGGTATCAATGGTAAAGTATATGTGGCAATGTGAATGTTATTCAATAAGTTGCAATTACTTGATTATTTATTTTTAGCATTAAATATTGAATGACTTAATCCCACCGAGTGTGCTTGCATGCTCACCCCCATCAATTTACAATTTCAGGTTAAAGAGTTGGACGGCAAGGAGTTGTGATGTGAGACGATCTTCTTTAATTAAGAATAAAAATAATGGATTATTTATGCTTATTATATTGGATTATGGTTTTTCTTTATGAGTCCTTAGTTGTTAAGTTACACGTGAACTTTCAACTTGAATTTTACTATAATTGTTTTTAGCTGCTTGGTTAAACGAAAAATTTAAAATGATAGTCGTTACACTCTTATTTTTACCGTTGTGAGTTTAATATTTAATATTTAGCACGTTTAAGTTAATTATTTCAACTACTTTTGAAAATGTCCGTATTTTCAAAATTGGGGTGTGACAAGACACTATTATTTCTGCCAACCTTCGTCTCACCCTCTACATACACCCCTTCACAAACGTGGGATAGTCCACATTATGAATCATGAGGCCGCCCAAGTAAGGTGTCATAACAACTTTTGCCATGGTCAAAAACTCGTTTCCAAGTATCACATTAAAGTCATCAATGGACACTGACTGCCCCTTCTACGCACCACCCTTCAACTCCTCGTTGGCCACGCCTTGGATTGGTTTTTCCTCCAAATTAACAACTTTAATTCGGCCAGTGTGGGGTGACACATCCAATCCAACCTTTCTCACACGTTCAACAACAAAGTTATGTGTAGCACCACTGTCCACCATTGCCATAACTTCCCAATCATTCACGGAGATCCTGATGTACATCATTCGTTAGTGATTTTTCTTACTCCCTTGTAAAGCATTCAACAATGGTAATGGATTAACCCGAGGAGCACCAACTGCATCACCATATTTCTCGAACTCAGCCCAAAGCATTCAAATTTCCGCGCTTCAAGCAATTTTAAGAATTCCCCTCCTTATTATTCTTCTTTTTATCATCAACATGATGTTGGGACGACGACTCCAAGGAATTTTAAGAATTCCCCTCCTTATTATTCTTTTTATTGTTTAGTTTTTTCCCTAATTTATCCATGTCCTTCCCCTTCCCCTTCCCCTTCCCCTTGCCCGATTTTTTCTTTTTATCGGACTTAGGGACACTAAAAACCTTGAAATCGACAAAACGGTCAACAACTGATCGGGCAGATCTTTGACACCTTGACGTCTCAAATATGCTTAGGCCTAAGATTGCAACCCTACCATGAAATTGAACAACTTATCCCTATCAAACATCAACAAATTTAACTCTCACATAGTCACGAACAGATGTAATGTTCTTGAGTTTCCTCGGGGCATCCCTTACATGCTATGAAGTATTGTGAAATAAGAACTGGTCTTCCAACTCTCTCTATAGTGCAATCCATTTCTCAATAGGGTCATGGTCTGTAGTGGCGTTGTACATTAGATTAACAAAATATCCCCCATAATTTTGCCTCCCCTTAAGGTATGTGCTAGTTATGGACATCTTCTCATCATCTAGGACATGAGTCATTTAGAAATACGTCTCCATATCCCAAAAAAATATCAAACTCCTTCGAACTTTAAACACCCTTGAACGACTTCAAATCTGGAACTTTCCCCTTGGAAGAGTGTCTCTCATCGCTCATAGTCAATATAAAAGTCCTCTTCACTACCCTCAAATCGTTTAGAATTCCTTCACTTTTAATGTCAACCGCACTTGTCAAATTGCCAATTTGTTCTTGACAAAATATGATTCGACTCTCTCAACAAATGAAGGAAGATCAACCACTAATTTTAGGATCCCCTCAACCACATTGTGCACCACTTTAACCGCCATATCTTTAACACGAACTTATTGAAAATTAGTCCCACAAATTCAGAAGTTTTAGGGGTGGAAAACTCACGATTTTGTTCAACCATCACTACAACATATCGACACTAGAACCCACATCAGGGCTCTGATACCAAATGTCACAAGGTTGATTTATACCCACAATTTTTTGCCTTGTGTGGAACTGATCACACATAGATCAATCAGCCCATTCCCTCACCAGGACTCATGTTTAATTATTTAGTGAGTATACGTAATTCAATGTAGCAAGCACATATGTAAATTAAGCAGCGAAATTAAAACATAGAACACACCCAACTCATACGAGAAATCATTCCTAACCTTTGAATTACTCACAAAATACAAAGGAATGCATCTGACTTGCTGCACACACGAATTATGTGCAACTCAGGGCCAAATCACAACATAAGTAACGTAATGGAAAACCCTCCTCACTTGGACGAAATTCCCACAACTGTTAGATTAGTTTTGCTGCTAGGTGTCGCAATCCTGCAAAATCCAGCCTCATGGGCATGTTTGTCCCAAAACTACCTTTAACCTACCTTGTCAACCGTCCAAATTTTATCCAATCAATCCACTTAATGAACTAGTTGCACGGGTCGGGTCGGGAAACCATCGCCCACCCATATGTCTTAGGCGCTGCTTAGACGCACATCATGTAGACGACCGCCCAGGTCCAAGCTAGAGACTCTACCTAGTTAGCACTAGACGACACCAACTACCCCAACTCACATTTCATCAACCCCATATTTAGTCCAGTTCATTCGGACTAAATGTAGCTGCATGCCAATATAGGGATGGCAATGGGGCAATTATGGGACGGGTATGCCCTGTTCCAGGACCCGCCCCGCTAGAAAATTCCCATACCCAGGACCCGCCCCTCTTGAAGACCTGCCGGATTTTACCCGCTCTGCATTTTTTTTTAATTAATATTAATGTATACAATATCTTTATTTTGATATTACATAATTCAAACTAACTATATAATTGTTTAAAATAACATTTCATATTCACTTTATACTAAAAAACTACATATAAAATATTTTTACAAACATATATACATTAACATGCATATAAGTTTATATAAATATATATATATTAAATATTACTATATAAATATATAGTGAGTTCGGGTATGGGTTGGTGGGACGGGTTTGGCAAAAAACACTACCCGTTCCATACCCGACCCATGCGGAACGGGTTCAATGCGGGTCTAGGTTTGGATCCGGACCGTCCCATTGTCACCCCTATGCAAACACTATCCACTTAAGTCGTCCACAGACGAAGACGTCTTGACACCATATTTCCGAGACACTCCAATAACTAGACAAAGTCTAGCAAAGACCTGTTATAGCCTTATAGCCATTAATATGTACCATTCAATTCTGTGATGATGTGATCTATCCTTTGTCCATTTCTACCGATCTATTTTTACATTTACTTATTAAAATACTTTTGACAAAAAACCTCAACAAACTTGTTTTACGGAAATTTTATGGTGAACTCGATAATACTGTTTAGTATAGAAAGTGTAATCATGATTTAAGTATCCGTTTAGTGATTTTAAGAGGAATAATGTATAAAATCATCACAAAAACTTATATGCAATATTGCATACATGCCATATTGACTAATTAAGTCAATTTAGCTGAAAATATTGACTTATTAAGTCAATGGGCTAAAAATAAATATTATTGGGCCACCATTAATTCATTTGGGTTAATTTTTAATTTATTTGCCAACTGGCCCGCTTGTGTTCTAATTTTGACAAAAAATTTTAACCCCTTTATTTTACCAGTTTCTGTGATTTTTTTATCTTTTATTTTATTGCCGAACGCGGGATATTAAATGTAGTGATTCAAATTGTAATATGTAGTAACACACATTATTTTATGTAGTAATAACACAAACTATTTTATATAATAATACAAATTCTTTTATTTAGTAACACGTTTTTTTTTCTAGTGTTTTTGTTAATATAGTAACTCACATTATAATACGTAGTAACATATATTATCGCATGTAGTAAACACAATAACCATGTTGTAATTCAAATCATTTGATAAAGTTACATATAGTAACAAACGCATATTCAATGTAGTAATTCAAACTGTAGTATGTAGTAACATATAATTTTTTGTATAGTAATACCGATTCTTTTATGTAGTATTTTTTTCTAGATTTTTTATTGATTAAGTGACTCATATTATAACATATAATAACATATATTGTTGCATGTAGTAATATAAAATAACCTTAATCCATAATTGTTGGCCCCAAGTTGAGTTTATAATATTGAGTAAGCTAGTGAAAATGTCTAGAGGGGAGGGGTGAATAGACTTTTCAAAAATCTTTCAATATATCAGAATACACAATGCGGAATTATCAGATTAACAATGAGCCCAATCAAATTTATACTCAACTTATATTCGGAATTAGAACTATTGTTATGAACACTCTACTTGTCTTGTTTAGATAGGCAATTAATCAATTAAGCAATTTTAAACAAACAGTAAAGTAAATCAACACACAACGATTTTATAGTGGTTCGACAACTTGTCTACATCCACTCTCACAACTCCAGTCGTGAAATTTATTAACTCTTCCAATCGAGTATTCTTGTGATTTTAAGTCCCAAGATATAAGACTTAGATCTTCTCGAAAACACTACCGAGTGCCTCTTCGATCTAACTAGCTATTTTACAAGTAACTAGCAGCTTGAAACAGTAAACAAAAATAAAACTTCTCTTCGTTCAGTAGTAGCCTTCTTGTTCTTCACTTGTCTTCTGGCTTCTTTCTGAACTTCAATCTCTGAGAGTAAATTGCTTCTTTGAATCTTCAACAATGCTCCAATAGTTTTTTTTTTCAGTAGTCTTTTAATCGTTCAATACCTTGCGGTATTTATAGACTTCCAATTCCAAGAACTTTCAGTTGTGTAACAACATTTTCTTGAAAACTAACTTGTAACTGTTCTCTTATCCTTTAACGCGTTTCTTCAGTTAATTAGTTATTCCTTAACTAACTCTTCAATCTTCATCTTTAACACGCTTTTGTAACTAACTTCAAGTTGACCTGTCTTGTTGAGTCGCGCACCTGTCTTGTCCTTCAGTAGTAGACTGCGTCTTCTACTTGTCTTGTGCAGTAGACTTCTTTAGATTACAACATAGAACTAACCTAGTCCTATCATCTAATCCTAACAAGACTATTACATTACATTAAGCTCTTGTTACAAAGCTTAGTCTACTTAAACACTATACATCGATTATACAACTACATACGAAATAATATGAGCTTCTATACATTTCAAATAGCTCAATATAAAACCTATCAAGTATACAAAGTATCAACAGTTTATAAGTACTTGTCTTTTTCCCTTTTATACTTATCATGTTAACTTCATTCGTTTTATGAACTAGTACTTGCTTTGTGAACTAGTACTTGTCTTGCGAACTAGTACTTGCTTTGTGAACTAGTACTTGTCTTGTGAACTAGTACTTGTCTTGTGAACTCTACTGATCTGTACAAGATGACTTCTTCTTAACTAGACTAGATCAGTCAACATTTAGAAAATATTCAAGTCTACTTTTGACTTATCAAAACTTCATCTTTTATCTTTTATCATCATTTAGGACTTGTCTATAGGATTCATATCCCAACAATTTCCCCCTTTTTGATGAAGCCAAAACTACTTGAATCTTTTCACAATAGTAGACCAGTTAAGTAGTTATCTTGTCTTTAAACATCAAATAGTACTTATCTTTTCATTCATTTCGAAACAAGATCAGTAGATATTACAAAAATAAAACTAAGTACCAGAGAAAAAAAAACTAATCTGATAAAGTACCTCCTTCTGGATTCGGAACACAGAATGCATCGAGTAGTCTCTTATGAATTACTGACATATGTTCTTCAGTCTCGATCTTCTCTTTATCCAGCAGGTCTTCTTCAAATTTCTTGATATGGTTGAAGTTGATCCTCTTTCCAGAACCTAACATTGGAGTGATCCACTTCGGAAAGATAGGAACTAGAATATTACAATTCACAGCAGCAGCTATCTTCATGATCAAATTTCATAGCTTCCGATCTTGAGCTTCCATAAATTTGTCAAAAATAACATAAAGTTCCTCAGAACTATCAGCTTCTCCATATTTACGAACAATCCAGTGATCTAACTCCCATTGCAACTTGACTTTGAACCAATCTTTACGATGTTCATCATCAATAATGTTGTCAATGAACGCATCTTCAACTAGATCTAGATTAGCTTTCAGCTTCAGCAGTCTTCTAATATGCTTACCCAGCTTCTTCTTGCAAGCATAATTAGATTCATCATCATCATCAACAATCTTCTGCTTCTTCACGATTTCATCAGTTGTATCCTCTTGTTGATCTTCAATCACAAGCTTCCTTTTTGTTTGTCTGGTTTGAACTTCAACTTCAGGATCTGCAATATTCTTGCCTTTCTCCAATCTTTTCAACTCCGATTGTCTAGCTTCTTCAAGATCTGCCTTCTTCACCAACTTGCCTCTCTTAGGCCTTTTGAGATCTTGTATAGCAGTAGCAGCTTCCTTCATTTCCGGTTCAGCACTTGACTTCTCTTCAACTCTACTTATCTCTTCCCCCTTTTTGGCTTCATCACTTGCCTTAAGAGTGAATAGACTAGTAAATCGAGTCATTTCTTCTTTTATAGCTTCCTTCATAGCTTCTGAAGCTATCTCAATCTGTCTTTGATGTGTCTTGTCCTGACTCATCTTGTCTAGTTTAGTAGCAACTAACTCTAGCTTTTGAGTAGACAGAGCTAACTCAGTCTTGAAATGAGTAGCAGTCAACCTCAGCAATCTGTTTTCCTCAGACATATCTCTTAAAAGCTTCTTGGCTTGCACCAACTGATCTTGTGCTTCACGCCTTTGCTCATCTGCTATCTCAATCTTAACACGGTAAAGACGTTCCATCTTGCCAGATTCTTCAGCTAACGATCTAGCAAATGAGATAGATCTTTTCTCAGAAAAGTCAACTTGCTTCTGTAAGAAACTTTCAACTTCTGCATACAACTCTGCTCGGAAAGTTGAGTCCATTTTGTTGACCTCTCCTACAATCAATTCTCTTGAGGAGTCAACAAGCGATTGGTTCTGCTCAACTAGCATGTCCTTGACTTTCGAATTCAATAACTCTTCAATAGCAGAATGGACAACAGCTTTCAAGTCCGACTTTAGCTCTACAAGATAACCTTCAGGAAAAACTTGAGTAGACGACTGAGCTTCAGAGACAACTCCTTCTTGAACTTTCTCAACAAGTTCATCTTCATTAAACATCACAGCATCCATAAACTCATCGTCTTCTACTCCAAATTCGAAAGAATCAGCATCATCAGAGTTTTCAGACTCATCCTCTGACTGATTTGAAGTTTGAATACCAGCATCAACAAGTTTTGCTGTCAACTCTTCTTCCAGTAGATCAGTTTGAGTTCCAATATCAAACATGTGCGACGCAGGCAACACATCATCTGACACATTTAGCATCCGCTTCACCAGGGCTGTAAGTGCATGTGATGGAAGAAGTTCTGAATAGTCTTGAACTCTACTATTCTCTTTCTGTTCCATCTCCCAGTCCATAAAATTTGAGATGCCGCCCATTCCTTGGATAACTTCAAAAAGATCATCTGTTGAGGATTTCTTCAATGCAACCCATGTGCATATCCTAAGGAGTTTCTCAAACTGTTCTGATGAGGTGTCTATCTCAATAGACGAGAGACTCTTCTTCAGATTGTTACTGACTTTAGCACGAACCCTCTTCTCCCTTAAGCACATCGGATAATAGACGAGGGAATCGAATCTAATTTCAGAAGGGTTCTGAGCAGGTAAGGTCCCTGTCTCAGTTGTTGCAGTGGCAACGAGTGGGGTTTCTGAAATAGACGGGTTGATGGGTTCAACATTTTCTGTTGAGGTAAAAGGAATTTGGATGGTGGTTTCTTGGGGCTTTGATGTGGCTTGGTTTGGTTCGACAGTTGTAGAAGTATCAACTGTATCAAATATAGTAGTGTGTGGGGTTATGTTGGCTCTTAGTGGTTGCACTGCCAACACTGTCGAGGTTTTGGGAATAGGTTTGGCACGAGATCGGAGTGATCTAGCCTTGGTTTTGACGGAGAGAGAGAGAGGAATTGACAAAGTTCGGGAAGAAGTACCAACCTTTTCTTCAGTCGACTTGTCTGGTGAAGGACTCGACTCGACTCTCACCAGTCGATACACTTGCAACTCTTCCTCTTCCTTCTCAGGCTCCTTGTCTGAGTGAGTTTCTTCAGAATCTTCTGCAGCCTCAAACATAGCTTCCTCTTGCACATACTGAACTAGTCTACCACTAGTTCCAGCTTCAGCTTCCTCAGAATTTTTGCTCTCCGATTCGTCTTCCTCAGAACTAGACGAGGCAGCTTCAATCATGGCGTCGTCTGGATTGATATGAACTTGTCTGGGAGCAGCAGCTCTTCTAGCAGCTTGCTTTGCTAGCGCCTCCTTCTTCAGATAATGCTTGAGAGGATGAAATGGCTTGCCCTTACTCCAACTAGTCTTGTTGGGCAACAAGAGGGGTAGAATGACACTTAGCTTGTTCCCGAAGCTTACATTCGCAGACACAACCCAGTTGACTGAACTAGTGTCGACTTGCACATACTTCTTGTAGTACATCAACCTATCCAAGAAGAATTTAGACCAATTTCCTTCAGTGATACCATCATGAATCACGGCCATTATTCTTGCTTTCTGGAGCGTCACAGAGTCAAAACTCCGAGTGACTCCTAGCAACATCTTTGATGCGATGTCAAGAAGAGTCTTGTATTTGTCAAGTAGCTCCTTCTTCTTGACAGCAGGAATTTTACCATCCGATTTAACCTTAGCTGCTTTCCACAGAAAATACTCAGGTACCTCAACTCTCTGCCTTCAGCATATTTCTCGATATCTATCGATCCGGACGGTAATTTCAACGATTCAGTCAAAAATTCACGAGTAATTTCTACTCGCCTCCTTCCAACAAAGGCTTCAATCGAGTCGCCTTGTCGAGTGGCAGTGGCATAAAATTCTAACACCTCTTCTTCCAGCACTACTTCAGGAAATGCCTCCAAATAGGGTCGTAAACCGCATCTGAAGCATTTTATCAGAATTTCTTTGTTGTCATCAGTGTGATTTCCTTTGAAAAACATCGATCCCTCCACATGCACTCTTCCTTCGGTGATGTACTTTCCGAGATCGAACCTTGCTTGCATGTTAGTACGAGCATCGAACATCGAAACAATCGACATAGTAGAACGGTTATAAAATCAAGAGATTTCGAAAGTGTTTGAGACGTTATGAAAATTAAGAAATACTGAACTTGTGAGCAGTTATGAACGAGTAGTATGGGTTTTGTTAAACCTTGAGTGTTGAAATCAATGGTTGAGATTGAACAAGTTTGATCCAATGGACAGATATGAAAGTCTTTTGAAATTCAGTTTTACGGAATCGAGAATATTACGTGATTTAATATTGTAAATTTTTTAAATCCGCCTCTTCTATTGGTAGGATTGAGGAGTGTACTCATCTGACCTAGCATAGTAGGGTTTTGGCGCGAACTGGGTATATACACCTCATTAAATGGAGTGTACAAATCCAATTCTAGGGTTTTCAAAATTTTATTTAACAAATTACATGCATATCCTTAATTCGTATTGTTTAAACACTTAGAGTATTTAAATCATAAGACCACTTATCTTGTCTGTTCGAGTCTATTCAGAACAGACGAGTAGACTAACGTGCACAAGACGAGTTCCCCCTTCGACTGTGCTTGTCTGTGTTGAACATCGAGCGATTACTTGAACCTCTCTTTTCTTGCGCTACAGATTAGACGTAATACAGGTAGTCGAGTAAAATAATTAAGATGAATATCATTCTAAGTCAATGGTCAAGGTTCAAACAAGATGACTGTTACCAAACTTAAGAGTCAACATAAGGATCTTTAAGAAATCAAAGATTCCCCCTTAAATGTTTATTCCCTTAGTACTACCCTCAGCTTTACCAGCTTCCTCATCGGGTTGTTTGGTCAACTTGTCTGACCTTGTATACCTGTCTGTTGGGTGAGTAGAAGAGTGCTCTGCTCTTTTGTGGTAACTTGTCTGTTTCTCCTTTCTTCTTAGGAATGTACCTGTCTAGTTAGTACATTGCTACATACTAGTAGGGTCAAGATCAATTAGTCCTAGACTAATGCATAATTCACGAAATCGAGCCTCAGGTAATGGTTTTGTGAAAATATCTGCTCTTTGAAAATCAGTATGAATCTTTTCCATGCGAATATCCTTCTTTTCTACATGATCACGTATAAAATGATGTTTCACATCAACATGCTTACAACGTGTGTGCAGAACAGGATTTTGTGTAATGGCAATAGCACTATTACTATCACAGAAAATGGGAACATTTGATTCACAAATATTATAATCTCTAAGCTGTTGAATAAGCCATAATAATTGACTACAACAACTACCAGCAGCCATGTACTCGGCTTCAGTAGTATAGGTAGCAACACTTGTCTGCTTTTTCGAAAACCATGAAATGAGTTTTGTGCCTAAGAATTGACAAGAACCAGATGTAGATTTCCTATCTATTCTACAACCACCAAAATCAGAATCAGAGTAGCCACTTAGAGATAAATCATCATTTGAAGGATACCATATACCACGATTGATGGTTCCTTTCAAATATTTCAGAATCCTTTTAGTGGTTTCCATATGACTCTCTTTTGGATTAGCTTGAAAACGAGCACATACGCCAACAGAGAATGCAATATCAAGTCTACTAGCAGTCAAGTACAGTAATGAACCAATAAGACCACGATAATGAGATTGATCAGCACATTTACCATTCTCGTCTGGATCCATCCTATAGGTAGGTTGCATAGGAACTCCAGAAGATTTACAAGTCTTAATACCATACTTGTCTAGTAGATTACGTGTATACTTTGCTTGATTTATGAAAATCCCTTCTGGGGTCTGTTTTACTTGAAGACCAAGAAAGTAGTTCATTTCACCCATCATAGACATCTCAAATTTACTTTGCATGAGTGTCGAGAAACTTTCACTCAGCTTTTTGTTAGGTGACCCAAAAATGATGTCATCTACGTAAATTTGGACGAGTAAAATGTCCTTCCCTTCTTGTCTTCTGAACAAGGTTCTATCGACCTTGCCCTTAGTAAAACCATTTTCTAATAGAAAGAGAGAGAGTGTATCATACCATCCTCTTGGAGCTTGTTTTAGTCCATATAAGGCTTTCTTTAATCTGTACACCTGGTCACTTTTAACTTCGAAACCTGGGGGTTGTTCAACATACACTTCTTCCGCAAGAATACCATTCAGAAATGCACTTTTAACATCCATTTGATACACAGTAAACTTCATGTAAGCAGCATATGCAAGAAACAATCTTATGGCTTCTAGTCTAGCAACAGGTTCATAAGTTTCATCATAGTCTATGCTTTCAGCTTGTGAATAGCCTTGGGCTACTAGTCTAGCCTTATTCCTAACGACTACATCATTCTCATCTTTCTTGTTCTTGAAAATCCATCGTGTGCCTACTACATTATGATGTTTAGGTCTATCGACAAGTTCCCAGACGTCGTTTCGAACAAACTGATTCAACTCGTCTTGCATAGCAATGATCCAATTACTATCAGCCAATGCCTCATTAACGGTCTTCGGCTCGATAGATGAGAGGAAACAACACCAGCAAAACAGAGATGGACTAGGTTGTTCTTGCGACTCAAAGAGTTGTCGTCTAGTCTTCACACCAACAGTAGAGTCACCAATGATATTTTTAGTATCATGAGCAGATTTCCATGTTTTTCTAGTCTTAGTATGCATATTATCATAATCTAGATCAGTTATAGTGTCATGCATTTCAATATCATTTACATCAGAAGATTTAATAGGAGTAGACGAGTCTACTAGTTCAGGCATGTCAACTGGTCTAGTGGATTTACCTTGAGCACTTACCTTCTCCTGATCATCTGACTCGAGAGCTTTCATGAACGGGTTATAGGCTTGAACAGATTCATAAACTTTTGATTCTTGGTTAGTTTGAATCGATAGATCAGTTACCTTCTTACTGATCTTGTCGGTAGACGAGTCCTGTAGAGATTCATCGAAAACTACATGTGGTGTTTCTTCCACACATAGGGTAGAGTAGTTGAATACTCTGAACGCTTTGCTAGTCGAGGAGTATCCCAAGAATATCCCCTCGTCTGCTTTAGCATCGAATGCATTCAACTTGCTTTTCCCATTGTTATGGATAAAACACTTACAGCCAAATATATGGAAATATGAAACTCTGGGTTTTCGACCTTTCCATACCTCATAGGGCGTCTTACCTAGTACTTTATTGATAGCACTTCTGTTTTGGGAATGGCATGCAGTATTGATCGCTTCTGCCCAAAACTTCTGAGGAGTATTATACTCTGTCAGTATGGTCCTGCAGGCCTCCTTAAGAGTTCTGTTCCTTCGCTCTGCTACTCCATTTTGTTGTGGTGTCCTTGTTGCACTAGTAAGGTGCTGGATGCCACGCTTAGAACAAAATTCTTTAATATAGCAGTTAATGAATTCAGTACCCTTGTCACTACGAATCTTGACAATGGACTGATTCTTCTCAACTTGTATCTTCTTCAACAAATCAGGTAGGAGTGTTTGTGTATCACTCTTCTTGTGTAAGAAGACTACCCAAGTGAACTTAGAATAGTCGTCTACCACAACAAGTGTGTACCTTCTACCGTTCAAGGTTGGAGGAGTTATTGGGCCATGTAAGTCCATATGTAGAAGTTCAAGAACTCTACTTGTTGAGAGGGTTGTAATAGATTTAAAGGAACCCTTTACCTGTTTACCTTTCTGACAGGCATCGCATACATGTGATTTGAAATAGATTTCGTTGGGTATGCCTTCAACAAGGTAATCTCTCGCAATCTTATTAATTACCTTAAAGTTCATGTGGCAAAGGCGTCTATGCCAAAGCCAACTGACCTCTTTGGGTGTCTTAGTAAGAAGCCAACTGATTCAGGCGGAGGATATAAGACGGGTTGAGTACGATATTTTGGAGTCACTTTCCTAGGCCTAGACGAGTAGAGCTGAGACTGCCTTATGAAAGGAGGTTTAGGCTCTTTCCATCTAGTTTGTACTTGTCTAGTACTTGTCTCCTCAGGATACCAGTCCTCGTATCTGACCTGATTAGGTCGTCCACGACTTCTAGTCCTATGTTGACTTGTTTTAAACGGAACAGCCTTGTTGTTAACTTTCTTTTTACCTCCCTTGGTAATTGGAATGTTAACTTGAGTCTGTTTGGGTACAATGCCTTCGGATGGAGTTCCAATATCGTATATCATTGGTCCTTTTCCTTTATCATTAGTCAAAGAGCTTGAGATGAAAATAGTAGGGTTCTTAGAAACTTGAGTAGACGAGCTGGGTGTCTCAGCACCTATGCCTGTCTTGTCAGCAGGAGCCCTATACCTATCTGACAATTCAAGGTTAACCTTAGAGGAGTTAACCAGGTCAGTAAGTTTAAGGTCTAGAGTGACAACCTCGGTTTCTAAGAACTTATTACGTTCTTCAAGCTTTTTGCACTTGCTTTTTAAAACATTGAATTCATGTTTCTCAGTTGCATGTGTCTTAAGTAGGTCTTGATACAACTTGTCTGTCAATGCACACTTGTCTTTGAGTTGACTCAACTCTTCTTGCAAACGTTCATTTAGGACTGTTATATTAGGATCTACTTTGGACTGAGCTTCCTTAAGATCAATGATTTCTTGTTTTAACATGATGTTTTCGTCACTGACTTCCATGAACGCCTTATTAGCGAGTAGGAGGTCTTCTTCAGTCACACCAGTAGAGTGATGAAGACTACTCCCTACACCACTATCGGCTGTATCACTTTCATCAGAGTCTGATTCATCACATGATTGAAATGAAGTTGCAGATGATACCTCTTGTTCAATTTTAGCCATGCAGCAGAGTCCATCATCTACTATGAATGCTTCATCTTGATCAGACGGGTAGCTAGACGAAGATGATGGTAACTCGTCTAAGTCCGTTTCAGAGTCATTATTAGCCATCATTGCCTTCTTACCCTTGTTGTATCTTCTTTCCCTTCTTGCCTTGCGTTCTTCACGATCATCAGTGCTCAGGTCTGGACATTCGTAAATGTAGTGACCTGGTTTCTCACAGTTATAGCATAAAGGATCGTTAGTAGACCTTTTAATAGGTGACTTATCCCTGCGCTTATCTCGTCTATCAGAACGCTGAATCTTCCTATCATCTGACTCTCTATCTCGTCTGTTACTTTTCGAGACTTCGTCTCTCCTTTCGGACGAGTTTCGGTCTCGTCTGCTCTCAGACGAGTTCTTAGAAGTCGAACCTATATAGTTTCTATAGAACTTTTTATATCTACCATAGCGTTTGTTTAGTCTGTCGAATTTCCTAACCATAAAGTTCATCTGATCTTTCAGACTTAGATCAGACTTTTCTAACTCGTCTCTTATGCTAGCAGGCTTAGACCTGTCTACTCTAGAGCTCTTAGACGAAGTAGACTTAAAGGCAACATTCTTCGACACGGCTTTCTCCCTATCACTACTGGCAATTGGTTCTTCCTCATCTAATTCGAACTCATGCGCCTTAAGAGTCTGGAACATGGTTTCTGAGGGCCACGAATCAATATCTTGTGTGGATTTAATGATCATCTTGACCATTTTCCATCTTTCATCCAAAGCTTTCAAGATTCTCAGGTTAATCTCTCTTTTAGTGTAAGTCTTTCCTAGTACTTCAAGATCATTCATGATTTTAGTAAATCGAGTATCCAATTCATCAATGGATTCACCCGACTTCATCTTAAATGTTTCAAACCTTTGGACAGCTGAGGACAGTTTGCTTTCTTTGATCAGCGTAGTGCCTTCACAAAGAACAGCTAATTTATCCCACATTTGCTTGGCAGTCTTACATTTTAACACTTTACCAAGATACTCGTTTGGCAAGGTGTGTAAAATATAATTCTTAGCAAGACTATCCAAATTGTTTTGACGCATTTCTTCAGAAGTTAGTTCTGACCTTGGTTTAACAATCAGCTCTCCAACTTCTTTGGTTGGGTCCAGTGTAGCAGTATTTCTGATCATGGTAACGACTGGTCCTTCTTTGATCACAGATACCATCAGATCATGAGTTGAGCTGAAAATGGCTTCCATTCTCAACTTCCAGTAGTCGTAGTCCTGAACAGAAAACTTGGGAAGTTTGTTAGCACTTATCTCAAGAGACATGTTTAGCAGTTTGATTAGATAGGATGGTAGCAAGAAATCAAGATACAGATATATCAAGAGAGTGTGGTATGAATCAGAACAGAAATGAACCAAGACTTCACCCTAAGTCTTTAAATGTTATCAAGAAACAGCAATTCTAAAACTACTGCTCTGATACCACTTGTTGGTCCCAAGTTGAGTTTATAATATTGAGTAAGCTAGTGAAAATGTCTAGAGGGGAGGGGTGAATAGACTTTTCAAAAATCTTTCAATATATCAGAATACACAATGCGGAATTATCAGATTAACAATGAGCCCAATCAAATTTATACTCAACTTATATTCGGAATTAGAACTATTGTTATGAACACTCTACTTGTCTTGTTTAGATAGGCAATTAATCAATTAAGCAATTTTAAACAAACAGTAAAGTAAATCAACACACAACGATTTTATAGTGGTTCAACAACTTGTCTACATCCACTCTCACAACTCCAGTCGTGAAATTTATTAACTCTTCCAATCGAGTATTCTTGTGATTTTAAGTCCCAAGATATAAGACTTAGATCTTCTCGAAAACACTACCGAGTGCCTCTTCGATCTAACTAGCTATTTTACAAGTAACTAGCAGCTTGAAACAGTAAACAAAAATAAAACTTCTCTTCGTTCAGTAGTAGCCTTCTTGTTCTTCACTTGTCTTCTGGCTTCTTTCTGAACTTCAATCTCTGAGAGTAAATTGCTTCTTTGAATCTTCAGGACCCGCCCCGCTAGAAAATTCCCATACCCAGGACCCGCCCCTCTTGAAGACCTGCCGGATTTTACCCGCTCTGCATTTTTTTTTAATTAATATTAATGTATACAATATCTTTATTTTGATATTACATAATTCAAACTAACTATATAATTGTTTAAAATAACATTTCATATTCACTTTATACTAAAAAACTACATATAAAATATTTTTACAAACATATATACATTAACATGCATATAAGTTTATATAAATATATATATATTAAATATTACTATATAAATATATAGTGAGTTCGGGTATGGGTTGGTGGGACGGGTTTGGCAAAAAACACTACCCGTTCCATACCCGACCCATGCGGAACGGGTTCAATGCGGGTCTAGGTTTGGATCCGGACCGTCCCATTGTCACCCCTATGCAAACACTATCCACTTAAGTCGTCCACAGACGAAGACGTCTTGACACCATATTTCCGAGACACTCCAATAACTAGACAAAGTCTAGCAAAGACCTGTTATAGCCTTATAGCCATTAATATGTACCATTCAATTCTGTGATGATGTGATCTATCCTTTGTCCATTTCTACCGATCTATTTTTACATTTACTTATTAAAATACTTTTGACAAAAAACCTCAACAAACTTGTTTTACGGAAATTTTATGGTGAACTCGATAATACTGTTTAGTATAGAAAGTGTAATCATGATTTAAGTATCCGTTTAGTGATTTTAAGAGGAATAATGTATAAAATCATCACAAAAACTTATATGCAATATTGCATACATGCCATATTGACTAATTAAGTCAATTTAGCTGAAAATATTGACTTATTAAGTCAATGGGCTAAAAATAAATATTATTGGGCCACCATTAATTCATTTGGGTTAATTTTTAATTTATTTGCCAACTGGCCCGCTTGTGTTCTAATTTTGACAAAAAATTTTAACCCCTTTATTTTACCAGTTTCTGTGATTTTTTTATCTTTTATTTTATTGCCGAACGCGGGATATTAAATGTAGTGATTCAAATTGTAATATGTAGTAACACACATTATTTTATGTAGTAATAACACAAACTATTTTATATAATAATACAAATTCTTTTATTTAGTAACACGTTTTTTTTTCTAGTGTTTTTGTTAATATAGTAACTCACATTATAATACGTAGTAACATATATTATCGCATGTAGTAAACACAATAACCATGTTGTAATTCAAATCATTTGATAAAGTTACATATAGTAACAAACGCATATTCAATGTAGTAATTCAAACTGTAGTATGTAGTAACATATAATTTTTTATATAGTAATACCGATTCTTTTATGTAGTATTTTTTTCTAGATTTTTTATTGATTAAGTGACTCATATTATAACATATAATAACATATATTGTTGCATGTAGTAATATAAAATAACCTTAATCCATAATTGTTGGCCCCAAGTTGAGTTTATAATATTGAGTAAGCTAGTGAAAATGTCTAGAGGGGAGGGGTGAATAGACTTTTCAAAAATCTTTCAATATATCAGAATACACAATGCGGAATTATCAAATTAACAATGAGCCCAATCAAATTTATACTCAACTTATATTCGGAATTAGAACTATTGTTATGAACACTCTACTTGTCTTGTTTAGATAGGCAATTAATCAATTAAGCAATTTTAAACAAACAGTAAAGTAAATCAACACACAACGATTTTATAGTGGTTCGACAACTTGTCTACATCCACTCTCACAACTCCAGTCGTGAAATTTATTAACTCTTCCAATCGAGTATTCTTGTGATTTTAAGTCCCAAGATATAAGACTTAGATCTTCTCGAAAACACTACCGAGTGCCTCTTCGATCTAACTAGCTATTTTACAAGTAACTAGCAGCTTGAAACAGTAAACAAAAATAAAACTTCTCTTCGTTCAGTAGTAGCCTTCTTGTTCTTCACTTGTCTTCTGGCTTCTTTCTGAACTTCAATCTCTGAGAGTAAATTGCTTCTTTGAATCTTCAACAATGCTCCAATAGTTTTTTTTTTCAGTAGTCTTTTAATCGTTCAATACCTTGCGGTATTTATAGACTTCCAATTCCAAGAACTTTCAGTTGTGTAACAACATTTTCTTGAAAACTAACTTGTAACTGTTCTCTTATCCTTTAACGCGTTTCTTCAGTTAATTAGTTATTCCTTAACTAACTCTTCAATCTTCATCTTTAACACGCTTTTGTAACTAACTTCAAGTTGACCTGTCTTGTTGAGTCGCGCACCTGTCTTGTCCTTCAGTAGTAGACTGCGTCTTCTACTTGTCTTGTGCAGTAGACTTCTTCAGATTACAACATAGAACTAACCTAGTCCTATCATCTAATCCTAACAAGACTATTACATTACATTAAGCTCTTGTTACAAAGCTTAGTCAACTTAAAAACTATACATCGATTATACAACTACATACGAAATAATATGAGCTTCTATACATTTCAAATAGCTCAATATAAAACCTATCAAGTATACAAAGTATCAACAGTTTATAAGTACTTGTCTTTTTCCCTTTTATACTTATCATGTTAACTTCATTCGTTTTATGAACTAGTACTTGCTTTGTGAACTAGTACTTGTCTTGCGAACTAGTACTTGCTTTGTGAACTAGTACTTGTCTTGTGAACTAGTATTTGTCTTGTGAACTCTACTGATCTGTACAAGATGACTTCTTCTTAACTAGACTAGATTAGTCAACACTTAGAAAATATTCAAGTCTACTTTTGGCTTATCAAAACTTCATCTTTTATCCTTTATCATCATTTAGGACTTGTCTATAGGATTCATATCCCAACAATAATAATCATTAAAGAATATTTAAAGAAATAGAAAATATTTAAAGAATAAGGCCGCCGTAAATTTCAGTGTTCGGCCGCGGCCTGGGGTGGCCGAAAACTGCTCGAAGAAGACGACTAAATACAATTTTTGTTAGTGGGTGTATTTATAAAAAATATGGGTGTGAATTGAACTGTCAGTGGGTGTATTTATAAAAAATGTGTGGTTGAGCTGTAAGTGAGTGTATTTATAAAGAATATGAGTATGAATGACTAAAATGCATATATGCAATAATTCATGTAAGACTGGCCCTAGAAATCATGCATTTTTTAAATTCTGAATACTCGCGTATATTATACAATATTACATTTCCAATTGCAGGTACGTGAAATTTTGAAAAACTTAACCTTGATTTTTTTTTTTCAAATAAATTATTTTCTGAAATAAAAGGGAAGAGCCTTCTAATATAAATTACAAAGACAAAAGAGAAAATGAATTGATTCTCATTAATCGATTAACTTGTTTTTTTTCACTATTATTATTTGTGGCTGATGATTAGAGATACCTGACCGGAAATTAGGTACTTTGCTAGCTGAGGTGACATTGGAAGTTGATTCGAAAGCATACCAGAAATTAGTTAGGAGCTTTATTCGAAAATGAGGTTGGAATTATTAACATGACGGTAAAAAAAACATCATGAGGGAGAGAGTTAGGCTGGATTAGTTTATTTGTCAATATTTTTTATCATGTTCTATTATCTGGATCTTTAACACATATTGCTATAGGTATTATTAGCCGTAAATTATTTTTTTCACTTTACACGTGTCAATATATATTTTAGATAGTAAAACATGGGGTACTAGAATACAAAAAATGATATATACATGTGATTTCATTCAATGTGAGTAGTGTTATTAAGCGAATCAGCTGCTCGTGAGCCCGGCTCGACTCGCTCATATAGATAAATGAGTCGAGCTCGAACTCGTTAGAATGCTCGATTTATAAACGAGTCGGCTTGATAACTAAAAAAAATCTTTTAATTTTTCATTATGCTCGAATTGTGAGTCAAGCTCGAACTTCAAGTATTCGCCGGATGCTTGAGTCACAACACATACACATATAGACACTAATAAAATATGGATCCTGATCATGAATATCACCGCCTGCCATGACTTTAAGCAGAAGCCGCATGCAACCGGCCCCATCATTTAACTGTTAACGCTCACTTTTACTTTTTCCGCTCTAAATTCTAATGTTGGGCGGTTGGTTCCTTATTTATTAACTTTATCAACAATCTTATTAATTTTATTCACTTTTCTTCACTTGCACCTTTACTTTCCTACTGCCCTCATCCTTTTAAATATCCTTCATTAAAAAAAAAAAACGATATAATGAAATCAAAATTAATTTCAAAATTTAAAATTAAAAAAAAAAGTACAAAAATTAATTAATAAGTCAAATTGAATAACTTAAATAAGAATATACTTAAAACTCATAGTTCCTATATACTTCCTCCATCCAATTTTATTATTCTCATTTTCCTTTTTTGGTTGTTCAATTTCATTATGTCCATTCCCTTTTTGGAAATAATACTATTCACACTATTTTATCTCCATCCTCCAACCATCATTTATTTACTCAAATTGCCACTAACTTTATTCATAAACAATCAATTTACCTATAAATGGACCCCACAACATCCCATCATACCCCCCAACTTATCTACTTTATACATAAATTAATCAATATTCATTAAAATTTGTGCCCGGAGAAGTGAGCATAATAAAATTGGACGGAGGGAGTATAAATTAGTAACATGATTAAACACAAAGTTTTTTTTTTTTTTAAGTATCATTGTACATAAAATATGTCACTGTTGTGCATATGAAGTATCAATTCATCGTGCTATTTTAAATATTGAATAGTGAACTAATACAAATCATGCAAGTTGGTTATTATCATAGGTTCGTATTTTGGTCCATAATTTATTAAACAATCAAATCGACTTCATATATAATCGTTTCCTTGTTAAATTGGATCAAATTATCGGGTATGTATTCAAGTTCGAAAAACATGCCTATATATGCACGTGTTATACTCATTCTTCACTAATATAATCAAAACAATGAACTCGTCCTAGTCATCACGACGATCAGTGAATAGGATGAGAATAATTCAAAAGGTCAGTAAATACCGGTCAAGAATCAACGTACATGCACCTTAAAGACAGTTTGTCAATGCCACCTTTACATCGATTTGTTGATCACCACCTCACATGCCACCTTTCTAATTGACCACCTAGATCGGTTTAGTTAGCAAGGTCATCTAATGTGAATATCCACTTGTAACGAACAGCCATGTATATAAGGCACTACAAAAAATGTCTAAATTAGAGACCAAAGTTTTGACACCGTCATAAAACGATCTCAAATAAAGACTTATTTGAGACCATTTTGAAAAAATTACGAATTTTGAGACCGATTTCATTTCAGTCTTTAATTTTATGTATTCAGACCGTTTAGAGACCGTATTGGCGGTCTCTAACCCGAAATTAAATTTCTGATTTTAAATTTTGTTTTGAGACCGCATTAGCGGTCTTTAATTGGTATTAAGAATTTCAATTCCCAAATTTTATTTTGACTGCCATTTTTGTCCGCTCATTTAGAGACCGTTTTGTGAATACGGTCCCTAACCCGTTTATAAACCCGTTTGTAACCCGTCTATAAACCCTAGTTTATTTGTACCGCCTTTTTCACTTTCACCCTATGCAATTTCTCACGGCCCTTGCGATTCTCTCTTGTTGTCTTGCAGCGACTAGAGCTGGCAAATTGGGTCGTCCGGCCCGGCCCATCTAGCCAATCGATGTTCGTGGGTTGGGTCGGGCCGGCCCATGAATTTTTCAGGCCTATAAAATGTGAGTCCAATCTAGCCCATCCTAGCCCACTAGACTAGCGGGCCGGCCCAGCCCATGAAATAATTTTTTAAAAAAATATTTTTAAAAAAATTATATATATAAATGTTGTATTGGTCACATACTCACATATAATTTTTAATTATACAAATAATAATAATTAAAAATATGCAATACTAAAGTATTAATTATACATAATTTATAAACGGTCATAATCACTATAACATTACACTCTATAACAACTTCAAATAAAATTATAAATAATTCACAAGTTCAAATTTCAAAGTCAAAATAAAATAAAAACACAATAATATTTAAATATAAAATACTTTACTTATTTTAATTATCTATTTGTTTAAAGAAAAAATATTGATCGGCCCAAACGGGCTGTCCATGGGCCAGCGGGCCAAATTCAGCCTAGCCCATTAGGCCCACCGGTTCCATCAGGTCAGGCCAAATAGGCCCAGTTCTATATGGGCCTCTAATTTTAGAGCCCAACCCATTCTATGTTTCGGGTTGACCGAGTCAGCCCATCGGGTCGGGCCCAAATTGCCGGCTCTAGCCGCGACGACTCCAACTCCGTCCCTGTTCTTAAGAAGATATCGCTGACGCTGCCTCTTCGCCGCCGCCTGTTGGTTATCAATCGTCTCCACCAAATTTAAGTTAAGGTAATTTTTGGATTTTTCTATTTTGAGATTTTGTTTGAAAGAATTGATACTAGAATATTAAAAGATGAGAGAAATAAATTGAGGAGAAAAAAAATTAGATGAGTATGAGATTAAATATAATAAAATTATAAATAAAATATAAGTGATGTGATTGAAAAAAGAGAAGGAGAAAAAAAAAAAATATGAAAAAAAAATTGAATGAGAAACTTATTGTGGGATTTATAGTGGGATGGAGGGAGTATATAATAAAGAAATTAATTAATATATATATATAATTAATTTTAAAAATTACACAAGACAATTATTTGTCAAAGTGGTGGGTGCCCAGTATAAATCCCACAAAGACCAAATAAATGGTCATTTAAATAAAGTGGGTGTGGGTAGGTATGGGGTTCGGGTCGGGTGTGGTGTGGGTTCGGTTCGGGTCAGGTCGGGCGTGGGTTCGGTTCGGGTCAGGTCGGGTGTTTAGTTCGGCCGTGTGGGTCGGGGTTCGAGACCGAATGTGGCGGTCTCTAAATTAAAGACCGTTTTGAGACCGTTTGAGGGCCCAAAAAAAGTTCGGACCGACCAATTGTTTGAGACCGTTTGTAGACTGCTACAATTTAGAGACCTAAAAAATTCGGTCTATAATTTGAGATCGATACATGAAAACGGTCTCAAAATATTTAAAACGAACCTAATAGTGACCAACCAAAAACGGTCTCAAAACGGTCGTCAATGCGTTTAGAGACCATTGGTTGTTAATTGAGGTGTTTTTTGTAGTGAGGACTTCAGTCCATCTAAGTCGTCCATGCCTACATCTCAAAGGATAAAGACATGTCAGTTCGTTCGTCGATGTGTAGTTTACTTAGTCATTAAATAGTAAGGACTCACGTGTCACCTAGTCGAATGCGTGTCCTTCTCTAATGACACGATCAATGTAATCACTACAACTCATGCTTGTATGTAATATTTAAAGAGTCTCTGACCTAATTAATGAATACGATCCAAATACTCAAAACAAATTCTTCTCTCCCCCATTCACTGCAATAATTATTATATTACCTCCATGTAAATAATACTCCCTCTGTCCACCAAAAGTGTGCTCACTTTTTTTTATACATATTTTTTAAAAAATCATATTTTATTTATAAAGAATATATTTGAGATAATGAGTAAATAATATATTTCGTAGATACTCAATCTTCTTATTTAAGTAAAAAAATATTCAAAAGTGAACTATTTAAATAGAATAAACGTATTTTTTGTGAACCTAAAAAAACAAGTGAGCACACTTTTGGTGGACGGAGGGAGTATATACTTTGTTTGATTTGTCAATTTCTTTTCTCTTTTTTTTTTTGAGGGAGAGATTTGTCAATTTCAAGCCATGTATGATCATATACCGACTATTAACAATATGTCCATGTTTGCTTTAAAAGTGTATACTTATTTTAAATAGTACCCGCTCCATCCCCTAAAGATTTATTTTTATTTGGCATTATTGTTATTATATTCAATAAATAAATGTAACTACTCGTGAAGTTTACACATAAAATTCAAAATTTCATGCAGAATAAATAATGTTTAATTGATTATCTGCATAAAACTTAGAATATGATTATCTTTGTAAGAGCTTAAAATACAAGTATTTTTGCGTGAGAATGGGAGTAATGAATGATAGAAATATGGTAGCTAGAATATTTTATTTGTGAGCAGTATATAGTACTCATTTAGGCGGATTAAACTTTATGATTGCATTGAATGTACAATTTTAGGGGTCATTATGGGTTATGGATCGTGCACTTCTCAACTTGGCCCACCCTAAATCCTATTGGCTACAAATTGTGATAAATAGTAGTTTGGTGTTTTATTAATTAAATTCCATGAGGGAGGCTGGATTTCAATTTTCGAAACACAAAACATGTGATAAGTTTACAAGACCATAACGTGGCTTGTGAAGCAACCTCAGATGAATTGGAGGTACATGTGCATGCCTGACCAGCTTGTTAGGACAACAGGCTAGCTCCTACAATATTAATTCACCCATCTACACCTATTACCTAATGTCTTTTTTCATTATTAATTCAGAGTAATTGTGGTAAGTAACCTCAAATAACTGCACAATAAATGAACTCTGGGGTTGGCCTCAAACTTAATTAGGATCGAGTACCAAAATAATTTCATTTCATCTAAAAGTCCGATCAAATTTGTAGATATATAGGTAATTATTTTATTTATATTAACTTTTTAATACTCTTTTTCACTCGTGGATCGGAATATCACCTCTATGGTCTCTATCATTTGAGGAAGATACTCATCAAGTGGACAATTTAATGGATGGAGTTGTTTTCAACAGGAAATGAACTCAGGACGTACGGGTGTGAGCCTGAGGCTTTGATACCATGAAAATTTGCTCTAGCTTCAAATAGCTAGAGTCTCTGCTAGTGAGCGGTGAAATTGGTCGTCAAAATTAGTCTGTCTTTAAACTGATACCGGACCGGACTTAAAAAAATGCACAATAAATGACATTACTATTTACCTAATGCCTAGCCAGCCATTAGGCCTCAAAATCATAAAGTTAATATGGACCCAATATTTTATTTCGTGAAGAGTAGAGTAGATACTTCTTCCTTCACATTAAAGTAGATTTATATTTATTCAGATCTATTTCAATTTTCAAATTGTTGTCTTGTTTTAATTTCTACTAGTTGTCTAAGAGTATTGGTACTATTACACATATATTTTTATTTCACACATTTTGAAATAAAAATTAACTCACGAACAAAGGGATAGTCTATATCAATGTGTTTGGTCATTTTATATGCGATCGGATTTTGACTTAGGAACATAGCACTTTTGTTGTCGCATAGTAGGCGAGGGGGGTCGATGGGTAGATTTCCCAGTTCGCAAAGAAGGGAAGTGACCCAAACTAGTTCTGAGGTGGTGTTCGCCATAAATTCGCAACTGGATCTGGAGACGGTTGGTTGCTTTGTGGCGCTCCATGAAACGAGGTTTGGGCCGAGGAAGATAGCGTAGCCATATGTGGATTTGCGAGTGTCTAAGCATCGAGCCCAGTCGGCATCAGAGTAGGCGAGTAGATGGGACGGGCTGCAAGAAAAGGCGAGACTAAACAGAATAGTTCCTTTGACATAACGAAGAATCCTTTTGACTGCCCGGAAGTGGTCCAGTGTCGGGCAGGACTGGAATTGGCTCACAGTGTTTATGACGAAGGAGAGATCTGGTCGAGTAATGGTGAGATATTGTAGGGCGCCGATCAGCGAATGATACAAAGTTGCATTCGAGTAGGGAGTGTCGAACATCCGGAGATTTTCAGTCGAGGATAGGGGAGTGGCTACAAGTTTAGAGTCGAGCATGTCGGCACGGGAAAGGATGTCACGAGCATATTTTGATTGGCTGAGAAAGAGACCAGACTGAGTGTAAGTAAGTTCTAAGCAAAGAAAATATTTATATTTACCTAGGTCTTTGATGGCGAACTTGTTTTGAATGCGAGCAGTGAGACGAGTAATAGAGGAGTCGTTATTGCCATTGATAATGATGTCATCGACGTGGACGAGTAAGTAGAGAGTTGTGGTCTCCTAAGAGAAAATAAAGAGAGATGTGTCAGACTTACTTTCAATGAAGCCTAAAGATATGAGAAAAGAGCTAAAGAGAAGAAATTAGTCCCTAGGTGCATATTTTAGACCGTAAATGGCTTTGTTTAGGCGACAAACAAAGTCGGGACGAGCAGGATCAATGTGACCAGGTGGTTGCTCCATGTGGACAGGTTTGTGAAGACGATCATGAAGGAAGGCATTATTTACGTCTAATTGACGGAGAGACCAATGTTTGAGGACAGCGAATGAGAGAATGATGCGAACAGTGGAAGCTTTGACGACCGGACTGAAATTATGGTCGTAGTCGAATCTAGAAAGCTGAGAAAACCCTTGGGCGACGAGACGAGTTTTGTGGCGATCAATGTTGTCGTTCGATAAGTATTTTATTCTGAACACCCATTTGGATCCAATAACATTTTTGGTTGTCGGACGAGGAACAATAGTCCACATATCATTGAAGTGAAGAGCATGTAATTCGGTATCCATGGCCGCGATCCATTCAAGAGATTTTGAAGCAGATTTAAAGCCTTTAGGAACTTTAGTGGAATGAATGGAGGCGAGAAGGGCAGTCGTGGCGAGGAAGAAATTATTGGCTGGGTGCTTGGGTTTGAAAAATACCATATTTGGAGCGAGTACGCATTAAGTGAGTGGGACAAGGAATGTCTACTCGTTGAGGTGGAGAGCGAGTGGGTAGGAAAGGAGGTTGGCGAGGAGCAGGCAAGGGAGGTGGAGCTAGTGGAGGAGTTGTTACCAGTAAGGAAATGGAGTCCGCGACCGATATGCAAACAGAGCAAGGCGAGGACGAACTGGTGGGAGAATGTTGAGGAAGAGAAGACGGTGGAGGAGTAGGAGAGGGATCCGTGTAAGTAGCGGGGTCGAGAGAAGTGCGCGAGGACGAGCATGGTGTCGTGTCTTTGAAAGGAAAGGTGTGCTCGTTAAACTGCGCATGGCGAGCAACATAAATTCGAGAGAAAATGGGATCAAGACAGTAAAATCCATAGTGGCGAGAACTGTAGCCAATGAAAACACAAGGAATGCTAAGAGGAGAAAGTTTGTTAGCAGCATAGTCACGAAGATATGGGAAAACGTGACATCCAAAGACATGCAAATTATCAAAGCGAGGAGGAGAAGAAAAACAAGTTTGTAAGGAGTTTTGTTGTTTAGTACAGAAGAAGGGATACGATTAATAAGATAGACAGCTGTACCAAATGCCTCCACCCAATATTGAGAGGGTACCGAAGAGTGAAACAAAAGAGAAAGACCAGTTTCAGTAAAGTGACGATGTTTTCTCTCTGCTCAGCCGTTTTGAGCAGGGGTATAAGGACAGGACATGGTGTGAATAATGTCGTGCATGTTTAGAGAATAATTGTTGAAGTTTATTGTTTGTGAATTCATTGCCCCCATCAGAGTGAAATCTTTTAATGGTAGTGTTGAATTGGTTTTCCACTAATTTTTTAAAGTGAACAAATATAGAGTGAAAATCAGACTTTTGCTTCAAAGGGTAAAATCGTACAAAATGAGAAAAATCATCCATAAATATAGCATAGTATCGATAACCATCGCATGATGTAGTGGGAGAAGGTCCCCATATTTCACAGTAAACAAGATTTAATAGTGAATGTGCTCGAATTTTATTAAGAGTAAAAGGTTGGCGAGAACTCTTAGCAAGTTAGCAAGATGTACAAGATACAGGAGTAGGGAGAACAAAAGTGACAGAAATAAAACCTAATCTAGCGAGCAGTTTCACATTGTTAAAATGAGTGTGAACTAGACGATCATGCCATAGTTCATAAGAAGCCTTTATTTTATTTTTAGTATGAAGAGCAGAGAAGAGAGAGTCAAAAGATCGATCAAAAATATAGAGTCCCTTTTCACGATGGCCCCGAGCGAGCAGGGTCCCTGTAGCTTGATTCTGAATTTCAAAAGAGGAGTTAGTAAAACGAACAGAGACGTGGAGCTCGGAAGTAAGCTGGCTAACTGTCACGCCCCGAATTTAAAAATATTGACCTTTCAAAAAGTAGTTAAAATAACTAATTTTAATGTGTCAAAAATTGAATCTTAAATGTATAACGTTAAAATAAAGGGACGCAATGGCTATAAAAATTACTTTAAGTATTGCAGCGGAAACAGTTATAATAAAATCAAGAAGTTCACATTTAACAAATCAATTAATTAAAATCCATAATAAACATGAAATAATTCTTTATTCTTAAATACATGAACATAGTGTCTCATCACCACTCCTCGCCATCCAACTCTTCAACCTGAAATTGTAAATTGTTGGGGGTGAGCATGCAAGCACACTCAGTGGGATTTAAGTCATTCAATAGTTAATGTTAAAAATAAATAATCAAGTAATTGCAACTTAACAAATAACATTCACATTGCCACATATACTTTGCCATTGATACTTTGTCATTGTAACATCATCGCATGTTTGTGGACCTTCCCAAAGCCAAATTAATGACTAAGGTATTCCCACACGTAGACATCGCATGTTTGTGGACCTTCCCAAAGCCAAATTAATGACTAAGGTATTCCCACACGTAGACTTTTCAATCGCATGTTTTGTGGACCTTCCCAAAGCCAAATTAATGACTAAGATAGTTCCACACGTGAGCACGGCGGGTTACACCCGAAGACCCGTCGGTCCCGGACCCCATCTGGAGCCCCTGGCTATTAGATAACTTTGCCACAAACTTTGCCAATATATAATGTACTTTGCCATATAACAATAGAAATGAATTCACATATTAAACAATTAACTCAAACATTTATCTAAAACATTAAATAGAGAATAACATGTCATTGCAATAGAACTCTACCAATCACGGTATAGATTAAAGCAATTAAAAACCCACCTCAATAGATGAATGTACAATGATATGTGGAAGCTTCGTACGTATAAATTAATTCTATCGCCTGGCCATGCAATACATAGTGTCAAGATGGATTCCGATCAGCTAGACGTCTCCAACTAATTAGAACACTTGAATATAGAAGAAATAACTGCTCTTAGGATAGTAATTCTGAAAGTAAGCAACGAGACAAACAGCACACAAGGATTTAAGTGGTTCGATCAATGTGATCTACATCCACTGGACCAGACTAGTACTTCTTTGATTGATAAAGAATGTTTACACACTCATTCACTCGGAATTGGATATTTCCTCACTTCACTCGTGAACTCACACAACTCAAAGAATACAATAACGTACTAAATCTCTCATCCCAAAAAGGGTGTCAACCTTTACAATGTACACAAACAAGAGTTTATAAAGACCAAAGGTAGTTGCTGCTGTTAGGAACTGTTTTGAGTAGTTATCAACCGTTTGCAACCGCTTGTAACAACCCATGTGCTCTGTTATTGCCCAACTGAAATGGTAGTTATGCCCTCAAGTTGTTGTAACTGTAAAACTGTTAGTTAAACTAACTAACTTCGAACCAGAAGACTTGCCCATAAAGATCAGATCACTACTTAGTGTTCTGATACCCAACTCTTCTGATCTGATGATCAAAAGCTAACTCTGCTGATAGACTCCATACTGTGCTGATCTTAACTGCACTGACCAAGTACTGTGCTGACCCAAGTACTGTGCTGACCTGGTACTGTGCTGACCCAAGTACTGTGCTGATCTGGTACTGAGTTGATCTACTCTGCTGAAGTACTGATCTTGGTACACTCTGCTGAAGTACTGATCTTAGTCCAGTCTGCTGAAGTACTGATCTTAGTCCAGTCTGCTGAAGTACTGATCTTAATCCAGTACTGTGCTGATCTTACTGTGCTGATCCCAACTGTGCTGAACTCTAAGCATCACCTTCTCATCTGATTGAAAACCCTTCAACTCATCTGATAAGGCCTAAGTCATCTTATCTGATCCTATCAGCTCAGTAGTTTACTGTGCTGATTTTGAGATTATGAGATAACACTCACAATTCTCCACCTTTAGCTCATAATCGAACTAATCTCCACCAAAAACAAAAACACCAACACTATTCTCCTCAAAGAATAGCCTCCACTACTGATCTTCTGCCACAAGAACAGTAGCCTTCTCCTCAGAGGAATTAATGCAGTCCAATAAGTCTAAGACACAAGCCAAACTTCTCTTTTGGCAATGCCTTAGTGAACGCATCAGCAGGGTTCTCCTCTGTAGCAATCTTCACTACCTGGACTGACCCCTTCTCTACAATATCTCTTACAAAGTACAGCTTTACATCTATATGTTTAGTTCTCTCATGATACCCCTGATGCTTTGCAAGATGTATTGCACTTTGGTTATCACAGAAGACAGTCACACTTCTTTGTGATATACCAAACTCCTTCAAGATCCCCCTAAGCCACATGCTCTCCTTTACTGCTTCAGTCAAGGCTACATATTCTGATTCTGTAGTAGATAATGCAACTACGGACTGATGTATTGACCTCCATGATATAGCTGTACCAAATAAGGTGAATACATACCCTGTCAAGGACTTTCTTGTGTCTACATTGGCTGCATAGTCGGCATCAACATATCCCACAAGTGCTTCTGCCTCATCTGATATCTTCTGAAATTTCAGACCTTTCTCAGCTGATCCTAGAACATATCTCATGACCCACTTAACTGTCTCCCAATGACTTAAACCTGGATCACTCATGTATCTGCTGATTACACTCATTGCATGAGTTAAATCTGGTCTACAACACACCATAGCATACATTAAACTCCCTACTGCATTGGCATAAGGAACCTTA
This sequence comes from Galeopsis tetrahit, assembly GCA_963675135.1. Taxonomy (NCBI): domain Eukaryota; kingdom Viridiplantae; phylum Streptophyta; class Magnoliopsida; order Lamiales; family Lamiaceae; genus Galeopsis; species Galeopsis tetrahit. Next base: position 62,745,966 of record OY776120.1, on the reverse strand, counting down.
CTCATCTGAGCTCTTTCTTGGCTGTTCTTGGGACACATCTGATTGGATAGCTTCTGATGCTGGCCAATTGGTGTAGAAACTGACTTAGCTTGATTCATCCTGAATCTCTCTAACACCTTCCTCAGATAGGTAGGCTGACTAAGCTGAATTGCTCCCTCAACTCTACTGATCTCCATCCCAAGAATCACTTTAGCTTCACCAAGATCTTTCATCTCAAACTCCCTTTTGAGAATCTCCTTAACCTGATTGATACTGTTAATAGACTCCCCAGCTATTAACATATCATCTACATACAACAGAAGATAGGTAACTGAACTCCCAACCCTCCTGAAGTAAACACAGCTGTCATACAAGCTTCTTGCAAAACCAACTGAGCAAATGTACTCATCAAACCTTAAGTACCATTGTCTAGGGCTTTGTTTGAGTCCACAGAGTGATTTTCTGAGTAAGCACACTTTGTCTTCTCCATCTTCTATGTCCAACCCTTATGGTATTTTCATGTAGATCTTTTCATCTAAAGTCCCATGAAGAAATGCTGTGGTCACATCCATCTGATGCAGCTCCAATTCATATTGAGCAACCATAGCCAACAAGATTCTGATGCTACAATGCTTTACAACAGGTGAGAAGATTTCATTAAAGTCAATACCTTCTTTCTGTGTAAATCCTTTAGCTACAAGTCTTGTCTTGTACCTAATCTTGCCACCTCTCTGAGCCTCCACCTTTTTCTTGTAGATCCACTTACACCCAACAAGTTTCTTGTCCTTAGGCCTCTCAACAATCTCCCAAGTTTGGTTCTTGTTAAGAGATAACAGTTCTTCCTCCATAGCAACTAACCACTTCTCTTTGTCATGGCAGTTGATGGCTTTTGTGTAAGTTTTAGGCTCCAAAGACTTCACCTCAAGAGCTGCACATAATGCAAATGATACTATGTCTGCTTGACCATACCTCTGAGGTGGGTGGACTTCTCTTCTGGTTCTGTCCCTAGTGAGCTGATAGTCATGAAGCTCAGTATCACTATGAGTATTCTCCTCCTCATCTGGATCAATCTGATCTTCAGTTACTGTTCTGGTTTCAACATGCTCCACCTCCACCTGTGTCTCATCTGGTTTGTTGTGTGCTGCACTTGAACTTGCCTCTTCTTTCAATGGCATTCTACTTTCATCAAAAGTTACATCTCTGTTGATAATACACTTCTGCATCCCAGCTTCAAGGCACCACAACCTATACCCTTTCACACCTGAAGGATACCCTACGAACACACATTTCAAGGCTCGAGGCTCAAGCTTATCTTGCTTGGCATGGGCATATGCTGAACAACCATAAACTTTCAAATTACTGTACTCAGCTGCATGGCCAGACCATAACTCTTCTGGGGTTTTAAATTGCACAGCTGAGGAAGGGCTTCTGTTTATCAAATAGGCTGCTGTTGACACTGCTTCTCCCCAAAATACTTTAGGCAATCCAGAGCTGCTCAACATGCATCTAACTCTCTCAAGTAAAGTCTGGTTCATTCTCTCAGCTACTCCATTCTGCTGAGGTGTACCTGGTACTGTTATATGCCTCACTATACCCTTTTTTTTGCAGAAAACATTGAACTCTTCTGATATGAACTCCAGCCCATTATCAGTTCTCAAATGCTTTAGATTCTTTCCAGAAATGTTCTCCACCTTAGTGAGCCATTCCTTAAATTTTTCAAATGCTTCTGACTTGGATTTCAGGATAGTGATCCATACCTTTCTTGAGTAGTCATCTATGATAGACATGAAGTATCTCCTACCACTTCTGGTTTGATTCCTAGCTGGCCCCCATAAATCTGAATGGACATAGTCCAAAATTTCTTTGGTAGAGTGTGAACTCTTCCCAAACTTCAATCTCTTGGATTTCCCAAGAATGCAGTGCTCACACAAATCCAGCTTTGTGATCTTGTCACCACATAGCAATCCATGCTTACTTAGCTCAAGTAGGCCCTTCTCTCCTACATGACCTAATCTTCTGTGCCACAACATTGAGTTGTCTTGCACCCTTGCCACATCTGATCTGCCAATAACTGTTCCCCCCCTTAAGAAAGTAGAGATCATTTCTTCTCTCACCTTTAAGAACAGTAAGCTTCCCCTTTGAAACTCTGAGCTCTCCATCTTCAGACTGGAATTTATAGCCCAATGAATCCAGCATACCAAGAGATATCAAATTTCTCTTGAGTTCAGGAACATACCTGACCCTCTTGAAAATCCTCACTACTCCATCATGCATCTTCAAGTGTACTGTACCTTCACCTCTGACTTTGCAAGTGTGATCATTCCCTAACAACACAGAACCTCCATTCTGATGCTTAAAATCATGAAACCACTCTCTTCTTGGAATCATGTGGAAAGAACACCCTGAATCTAAAATCCAATCTTGCTGCTCTTTAGTGGAAGTGATGGATAGGGACTGAGCTGACTCATAGCCTTTCTGCTCCTTATCATCTTGGGTTTGATTTGCTTGATTCTTATCAACAGGGTTCTTAGGACCAGATTTTCTCATAAGCTGTTTGTACTTGTAACAAGTACTCTTAAAGTGCCCAGGTTTGTTGCAGTGGTGGCACACTACTTCCCCTTGATTTGACACTACTGATTTTCCCTTATCAGCTCCTTTGGGTTGACTAGACCCCTTCTTGGAGACAGACTTCTTCTGACCTCCCTTGATTGCCAATCCTTCCCCACTGCTACTTTTATCTCCTTGAGATGTTTTGTTATGTAACAGCTTGGACTTGACAGCCAAGATCACATCCTCCAATGTGATTGCTTCCTTTCTACCATACAAGATGGTGTCCTTTAGGATTTCAAAGGACTTAGGCAGAGCACTCAACAAGATCAGAGCCTTATCCTCTTCTTCTAACTTGACATCCAAATTCTCCAGATCATCAAGAATCTTGTTGAACTCATCTAGCTGCTCCGTAATGGGTTTGTCATCTCCCATTCTAAAGGCATACAACTTCTGCTTCGAATAGAGTCGGTTAGCAAGAGTTTTCACCATATATAGCTTCTCAAGCTTATCCCAAACCTCCTTCGCTGACTTCTCTTTAGCAACCTCCCTCAAGACCTTATCTCCAAGGCAGAGTAGGATCGTGCTTCGAGCTTTCCTGAGCAACTTGCTCCTTTAAGCCGCAGCTGTTGCAGATTCTTCTGCAATCTCTTCGGATTCTTCGAGAGCCTCGAATAATCCTTGCTGTTCAAGGAGGGCCTGCATTTTGACCTTCCACAGCCCAAAATCTCCAGTGCCTGTAAACTTCTCTATGTTGTACTTGGTAGAATTCCCCATCTTAGATCTGCAGCTACTTCGGTTTCCCACAGACGGCGCCAATTGTCAAGATGGATTCCGATCAGCTAGACGTCTCCAACTAATTAGAACACTTGAATATAGAAGAAATAACTGCTCTTAGGATAGTAATTCTGAAAGTAAGCAACGAGACAAACAGCACACAAGGATTTAAGTGGTTCGATCAATGTGATCTACATCCACTGGACCAGACTAGTACTTCTTTGATTGATAAAGAATGTTTACACACTCATTCACTCGGAATTGGATATTTCCTCACTTCACTCGTGAACTCACACAACTCAAAGAATACAATAACGTACTAAATCTCTCATCCCAAAAAGGGTGTCAACCTTTACAATGTACACAAACAAGATTTTATAAAGACCAAAGGTAGTTGCTGCTGTTAGGAACTGTTTTGAGTAGTTATCAACCGTTTGCAACCGCTTGTAACAACCCACGTGCTCTGTTATTGCCCAACTGAAATGGTAGTTATGCCCTCAAGTTGTTGTAACTGTAAAACTGTTAGTTAAACTAACTAACTTCGAACCAGAAGACTTGCCCATAAAGATCAGATCACTACTTAGTGTTCTGATACCCAACTCTTCTGCTCTGATGATCAAAAGCTAACTCTGCTGATAGACTCCATACTGTGCTGATCTTAACTGCACTGACCAAGTACTGTGCTGACCCAAGTACTGTGCTGACCCAAGTACTGTGCTGACCTGGTACTGTGCTGACCCAAGTACTGTGCTGATCTGGTACTGAGCTGATCTACTCTGCTGAAGTACTGATCTTGGTACACTCTGCTGAAGTACTGATCTTAGTCCAGTCTGCTGAAGTACTGATCTTAGTCCAGTCTGCTGAAGTACTAATCTTAATCCAGTACTGTGCTGATCTTACTGTGTTGATCCCAACTGTGCTGAACTCTAAGCATCACCTTCTCATCTGATTGAAAACCCTTCAACTCATCTGATAAGGCCTAAGTCATCTTATCTGATCCTATCAGCTCAGTAGTTTACTATGTTGATTTTGAGATTATGAGATAACACTCACACTTAGGATAGCAATTGCTCGAATTTCTTATTAACTAAGCATTGCTTTGTTAGAATAATAAAAACTAAGGGCCGAAAGGAATGTGGTTTTTTGTTCAATCAAGTGTTGTCCACCAACATATATATAGCATGAGAGATTAGGAGATGAGTAGAATAACTTTTAAAGAAAATAAAGGGGATGTATTCGGTTACTTACATGCCTTAATTCACAAAATTTATAATGAAATTGTTACACTTTGAAACCGCTGTTGAGAAATAAGTCTCTCATTGCCCCACTAAAGACCCCACTAAAGACTAAAGGAGTTACAAAATTTAAAACACGAGGAAGTTAAAAATAATTTATTTACAAGTAATAATAATTTATTTAAATTAATTAATACTAATAGAAGGTTAAAAAAAATACTGGGTATTACACTAACATATAGCAAGTTTTTAGTGATGCTGGGAACCACAAGAACATTAGATAAAGAGAGAAAAGAGGTAAAAGATTTAGAGCCAATATGAGTAATTGGAAGGGATGTACCATTCCCGACCACAACACGGTCAGAACCTGAAAAGGGCAGCCGGCGAGGAGACCATATGAGCAGAGGCCCCTGTGTTAATGTACTAGTCATAAATATTGGAAGGAGCGATCGAGGAGTATGCCGATAAGGACTCAACACAATTGGATTTCCGAGTATGAGGAGCCGTGTATCGTTGAGGACAGGAAACAACAACATGGCCTTCAATTTTGCAAATTTAATAGCGGGAAGTGTAGCGACCACGACCGTTTCCACCAAAGCTTCCTTGAGAGCGACCAGCCGAAGAAAGGGGGCCTCTACCAAGCAGACCTCGTCCTTGGCGAGGTGGGCGAGCAGACTGAGCGAAGAAGGAAGGGATAACAGAAGTCGAAGTAGAGGTGTTGTTGAGTGATCTGGTGAAGAGGTCATGCGACTCAACCAAGGAGAGCAGGTCAGGAAATGCGGGAAGAGGAGAAACATTGATTTGAGAGGTATAGAAATTGTGAAAGTCGGGACCAAGACCCCGAAGAAACCAATGGGATTTGTCCGTATCATTGAGAAGACATCCCATGGTCGCTAGTTGGTCGCATAGATTCTTGAATGAAAGACCATATCCAGTAACAGTGCAGTGACCTTTCTTGATGGTTTGAAGTTCGTCTTTGAGACGGAGTTCGCGAGCTTTGGACGTTTGCTTGAACGCTGTGGCTAGGGACTACCAGATGTCTACTGAAGAGCAACAACCAACGATGACAACCATTGTTTCCTCCGTTAAGGTGGAATCAAGAAGACATGTACGATTTGATCACGAGCGCTCCTAAGAAATATAATCAGGATTGACGGTGGTGGTGCCATCTTTGGAAACTGTGGGCGGTGGTGCCGGCGAAGATCCATCTACGAATGGAAGATACTTTTGGGTAGCAAGAAGTGGGTGAATTTGTGTGTACCACATAGGGTAGTTGGTGGGTTTAAGTTTAACCGTAACGAGGCGGGTCATTGCATGGAGAGTGAGGGTAGAGTCAAAAACAGAAGTGGTCGTGGTTGCAGGTGATGGATCCGCCATGGATGATTTGAAGGAAGAAAAAGAAATGAGGAGGAAGAAGAAAGGGTTTTGCTCAGTAATTAGGCTGATACTATATTATGATATTGAAAAATGATTTTCATTAATTGAATAATACCCAAGAGACCTATGTTTATATAAATGAAAACCCAACTAATCAAAATTGGTCATATAACTACCTAACCAACCAAACTAACTAGCTAACTATATTATCAATTAGTATTGGTTTCTACCCATATTATTCACAGCACGCATTGTGCGTGAAAATTTATAATGATCAATGTTCCATTATTTTTATTAGGAATTAGGAGTGGGAATGGAATAAGCTACCCAATAGGGCTACCCAATAGGAGTTTACGGGTTGACCTATTAAAGCTCAACTCGGGCACGACTCGTTTAATAAATGAGTTACGCTCTGACTTTTTTAAAATTCTATATATTTAATTAAATAGGCTAGGCTTGGACTCTTTCGTAGGTATTTTAAACTCAATAGGCTGACTTATTTAACTCTCTTTATACATAATATGTACTCTCTCTGTGCTGGGATGATTTACATGGTTTGATCGACACAATTTTAAGAAAGAGCGATTTAGTGGTTGGTGATATAAGATATTTTAAGTGATATAGTGGGGTGTAAAATGGATTTAGTGAAGTGTAAAGTAAAATATAGGTAAAAAAAAATGAGTATCAATTTTGAAAATAAAATGTTTTTTTTTTTTTCCTGAGGGTAGAATTACAAGATAGGAATATTGAAATTACATCTCTCGCTCACCTATCTATTACAAAGAAACTCTACCAAAGACTCATATTCCAAACTCAATCTTGAGAGAGTGGAGAGTCACACAAGTAATCCATCAGGTTCCTCGATCAAGAAAGATAGCAAATCTGCTTCAGATAAGAAACAAATTGTCGCCCACTACGACTCGCGCTACAAACTTTCAAAATCATAGAAGACGGCCCAAGGACAACCAGTGTCAACCAAGCACACCATTAGTGCAACAACAGACCCATAAAGGGGCAGGAGACCCACAGAAGGGGAAAAGGACCCATTAAAGGCAAGAAACCCACAATAGGGGAAGAGAACCCATAAAGGGATAATAATAGCAGTAAAAAAAATAGGAAACAAAGCAGGAAAAAAACCAAATAAAGTAAACAACAAAAGTAAAAAAACGAGAATCTAAAAAAAAAGGGATCAACGGAAGAAACTCAACTATACGGTCACCGTGGCTCCGTTGGAGAGGATCTACTCATTGATCCCAAGTGAAATTCGAAGAAAAACCCCTAAACCTACTGAAATATCTGAAAAGGAGGGTCGACGAGGCGGCTCTTCTACGGTGCGGCAGCGGTGCGGTGGTAGTCCGGTGGTGGTGAGCGGCGGTCTGGCGGCGGATCTACTCTATATAAAAAACATTACCAAATCTACCTATTTTTCTAGCTATTTTGTAGATCTAAAACTACTTCATGAAAAATCTGGAAGAATAACAAGCTGAAGACGTATAGAAGAGAGAAGGTTGGCAGCGCCGGAGGGCTTCGGCTGCGGTGGGCGCCCCCACAACGAAAGCTTGTGCCAGATCTACATTAAAGGGTGGGGAGGAGTGGCAGTTTGTGATGGAGGGTTGTTGCCGTGAGGGGGGGGAAGGTAAGAGCGGCGTCTCAAACCCTAAACCAAGAGTTTTAGAGAGAGAAAGTGGGGAAAAGTAAAGTATGATTTTTGTGGGGTATTTCCATATTAAGGGTGTGCAATTGATATTGGGACGTCCCAATAAGAAAAGTGTGCAAGTAATCACGGGACGGATGAAGCACATAAATATATAATAACAATGAATACAATAAATATATAATACTCCCTCCGTCCCACATAAATTTGCACACTTTCCATATATGAATGTCTAATGCCAATTTGCACATTCCATAAAAGGAAATATTTTCATAACCCTCACCCTCAAAATATACTCTTATTTACACATATGTAATTACTTTTTCATATTCAATCTACTTTTTTGTTTGTTTGTTTTTCGCTCCTAAGCGCTCATTTTTTATTTATTTGAACTTTTTTTTAAAATACATTACTAGAATTTGATACAATTATACAACTTAAATTTATACTTAGAAAATAGAAGAATTGTGCATTGAAAAAAAAATAGAAGAATTTTGTATAATAAAAAAAACTCGTAAAATTGACGGTTGAACTGTCGCTTTTAAAGGGACAAGCGTGTAGTCAATTTTACTGCTACCAAGGAGGTTTCTGATCCTAATAGTATGAATAATAAAATGTCTGATCCTAATACTACGAATGTTAAAATGTCCGACGGTGCGGTATATATATAATCAAACTGTAGAGAATGTATGAATGGAAAGATAATTTTATTAACAATGAGCATGGGTATAAATAGACTACATAATGGGTTTTATACAAGAAAGTTAACTTGTGGACCAAGATAACTTGGGGGCCAAGATATATATAATATTCCTAATACAGTAACTTGTGGGCCAAGATATACATAATATTTCTAATACGCCCCCTCAAGATGAAGCACCATTGGTGATTCCAATCTTGTTCACAAGTGGTTGAAGACGAGGACGGGATCGGCAGAAGACACAGGATCTACTGTGAGAAGAGGGCGAAGCTCTTGGGCGTATGCAACAACTTGAGGAGAAGAAGAAGATTCATCTTCTTGGGTTTAGAAGAATGTGGTCTCGTTCTTGATGAGTTGTTGCAGAAGAGGGCGAAGCTCTTGGGCGTATGCAACAACTTGAGGAGAAGAGGAAGATTCATCTTCTTGGGTTTGGAAGAACGTGGTCTCGTTCTTAATGAGTTGTTGCGAAAGAGGACGAACCTCCTGGGCATATGCAACAACTTGAGGAGAAGAGGAAGATCCATCTTCTTGGGTTTGGGAGAACATGGTCTCGTTCTTGATGAGTTGTTGCAGAAGAGAGCGAACCTCTTGGGCGTATGCAACAACTTGAGGAGAAAAATTGGTAGCAGTATTGCTAACCAAATCTTGGTGTATTTTGGTGATCCTAAGATCAGTAAAGAAAAATAAACGAGGCATAAGCCTTAGTATCGAAGGCGAACAACAGAAGGAGTTGATGCATGGAGGGATGTGTGTGGATTTTTTTTTTTTTTTGTTGGGTTTAATGAAGAAAAGATCAAATAGACCTAATCTTGAAAAGGTAGAAGAAAAAAATATAGGATTTAGGAGATGGGAAAATATTCCTGAATCTCGGAGATGGAGGTGTGATCGTGAGGATCGAAAAAAAAGGCGTTAGCTTGTAGAAGAAAAAAAATAGGATTTGGGAGATGGAAAAATATTCCTGAATCTCGGAGATGGACGTGTGATCGTGAGGATCGAAAAAAAAAAGGTGTTAGCTTGTAGAAGAAAAAAAAATAGGATTTGGGAGATGGAGGTGTGATCGTGATTCGTGAGGATCGAAAAAGAGGCGTTGGCCTGAAGAAGAAAAAAAAATAGGATCTGGGAGATAGAAAAATATTCCTGAATCTCGGAGATGGAGGTGTGATCGTGAGGATCGAAAAAGAGGCGTTGGCCTGAAGAAGAAAAAAAAAATAGGATCTGGGAGATGGAAAAATATTCCTAAATCTCGGAGATGGAGGTGTGATCGTGAGGATCGAAAAAAAAAGGCGTTGGCCTGAAAAAAATAGGATCTACGAGATGTGAAAATATTCCTGCATCTCGGAGATGGAGGTATGATCGTGAGGATCGAAAAAGAGGCGTTAGCCTAAAGAAGCTCTTAATACCATGTAGAGAATGTATGAATGGAAAGATAATTTTATTAATAATGAGCATGAGTATAAATAGACTACATAATGAGTTTTATACAAGAAAGTTAACTTGTGGACCAAGATAACTTGGGGGGCCAAGATATATATAATATTTCTAATACAGTAACTTGTGGGCCAAGATATACATAATATTTCTAATACAAACGTTCTATGCGGGCTCAAAGGCATAAAGGGGTTATTTTTTAATTGTTTCACGTAAATGTGTCATTTTAGTTCGATTTTTAATTACCATAACTATCGTTTCGGTTAAACCGACGGTTACTAACTGCCTGGTTACGGTTTACTCGTACATAGATGTTGAGACATATCGGAGGTGAGTGATTGTATTTTGTTGGGCGGGAAAATAAACAAGAAATGAGAATGCGTGAGCATCACTCTATGTGTTGTTGCTCCTCCTCACGATTCACGAGTCAGCCAGCCCAAATCCTTCTGTCCAATTCCAATGCCCTCATTACCCAACCACGTGAATTCAATTCTTTTGTCCCTCACTTTCACATGTGAAGAAAGAGAAACCTTAAACTATTACCACAATTTTTTATTTTGCAAATTAACCCAAAATCGGAAATACTAAATTTTACTACTACTCTAGTAGGCCAAAGGATTAAAATCTAGCTAGTATCAAGTTGACCTGAAAACAGTGGTAGATGCAATGCAATTCCATTCCGAAGGCCGCCCTTAAATTAGGAACGAACTCATCATGATGTCTAATAAACTAGTGCCCGCCGCAATGTGTCAAAACCCTTCGTTTATACTCCATCAATATTGAGTGAATTTGCATCCTCAAAATTGCACATTTTTAAAAAAATGTATAAGATAAAAGTGTAATAAGTAATCTCAAAAGGTTGGCCTAGTAGTATAGGTTTAAAACTTAGTAGTGTGCTCTCAGGTTCGAACCCTTTAAAGTGCAAATAAAACATATGAGACCAATCCATACAAAGTGTAAAACTTAGTTTTAAACGGGATCATTAATATGTATATATTTTGAGAAAGAATGTTATGAAAATATTAATTTTTAGAATGCTCAAATTTTTATGAAATATTTTAATTCAACAAGTATGCAAATTTATGTGAAACAAATTAAATATTATAGTAGTAGCGTTGATCATGACGGCACGTGCCCTTCTGTGTGGACGGCTGCCTTCCCAGTCCTCTAGTTAATGGTCCGGGAATTTGAATTTCACCTCATACTATACAAAAATGGCAACAACTCCTATATACACTAGTTCCATCCCATCAAATTGGTCCCTTTTTTTATTTTGTTATTCTTTTCATTCAACAATATTTTCTATGTTCACGTCTAGCGTGTTTCTTTTTTACACAAATTTTATGAAATATGGAGTGTTATTTGTTTATGAATAAAATAGAGACTAGATAAAAAAAAATTAGAAAATTCTTCAAGAAAATTAAGTGTTCAAAATATTTTTGAATTTGTAGTAATACACGTATGACCTTATAATGACAATATTAGGATCATGTAATAATATAGTTTTGATCATGTAGTATAACAATACTTAAAAATGAAAAAAAAAAAATTTAGTTAAATTTAACCTACATTGACTCGCTTTGATCCGAGTTTGACCTACAATTTTTTGTCTCAAATTTACATTAATTAGCTATATTTCACGTATGTAATATTTCATATAAATTTTTATCAAAAAAAGTAAACACATTTCATACGGACATAGAGTGTATTATATGATTTTACTAAAAAATATTAATTGATTTCACTGAACAATATTAGTTATACGGTATAAAAATGGTGCAGAAGAAATACATTAACTTATATATACGTGAAAAAGAAAATATTAATTTTGAAGGGGGAATAGTATTAATGTTTTTCACCATTTGAACTTATACTTTTTATCCCATGAACTAATATTATTTAACTCTTTTTTCTATATTACTCAAAATATATAAAAAGAAAAATTATAATTGATTGTAAATTTTAAGCCAAAATTAAATTAAAATTGCATCAACTAACTCCACGTAAAACGATTTTAATGATTTTATTCGCTGATATATAGCTACCTCATCATCACAATATCACATCATAGTTCCACAATCCCAACGGAAATATTTCCCCTTTTTAATTTTAATTGGCACATTTTGGAGCAGTAATATTCACCAGAGTTGGTCTCCTACACGTGCACATTAATGCACATGTCAATCATATATCTATTTATAATTAAAGACAACTATAAATAATTAAATAATGAATGTTCTAGTGGTTATAGATACCCCTAGCATGAGGTCATATGTTCAAATCCTTTCAAACTTGTTTTTTTGTCTACTTACATTTTTCAGTTAAAATATCTACCACTTTTCAGTAACAAAATTTCCACTTTTCAATAATAAAATTACATTTTTTCAGTTAAAATATCTATCACTTTTCAATAATAAAAATTACATTTTCAAGTAAAATATCTACCACTTTTCAATAATAAGAATTACACTTTTCAGTTCAAATATATACCACTTTTCAATAATAAGAATTACACTTTTCAGTTAAAATATCTACCACTTTCAATAATAAAAACTACATTTTTCAGTTAAAATATCTACCACTTTTCAATAATAATAATTATATTTTTCAATAATAAAATCTACCACTTTTCATTACTTTATTAATTAATTAATTAATTTACCATTATTAATTAATTACAGTTCTCATTTTTATCGACCAATATTTACAATTATTAATTAACTTACAATTCTCATCACTTAATTAATTTAAATTTATTAATTAATCTATAATTTTCAGTTTTTTTTGCTTATTGCTATCATTGTTAATTTAATTAATTAAAACAGGTATATTTAATTATAAATTGTACCGTTAAAATTATTATTAAAATTGAAAAAAAATGTTATTCTTATTATTGAAAAGTGGTAGATTTTGTTATTGAAAAATATAATTATTATTATTGAAAAGTGGTAGATATTTTAACTAAAAAATGTAGTTTTTATTATTGAAAGTGGTAGATATTTTAACTAAAAAGTGTAATTCTTATTATTGAAAAGTGGTAGATATTTGAACTGAAAAGGGTAATTCTTATTATTGAAAAGTGGTAGATATTTTAACTTAAAAATGTAATTTTTATTATTGAAAAGTGATAGATATTTTAACTAAAAAGTGTAATTCTTATTGTTGAAAAGTGGAAATTTTGTTACTGAAAAGTGGTAGATATTTTAACTGAAGAATGTAATTTTTATTATTGAAAAGTGGTAGATATTTTAACTGAAAAGTGTAATTCTTATTATTGAAAAGTGGGAATTTTGTTATTGAAAAGTGGTAACTATTATTATTGAAAAGTGGAAATTTTGTTACTGAAAAGTGGTAATTATTATTAGTGAAAAGTAAAAATTCTGTTACTGAATAGTGGTAACTGTTATTAATGAAATGTGGAAATTTTATTAATGAAAAGTAGCCACTATTATTATTGAAAAGTGGAAGTTAGTAACGAAAAAAAAACTAAAAAAAAAAAACAAAAAAAAAAAAACTAAAAAGAAAAAAACTAAAAAAAAAAAACTAAAAAAAAAACGAAAAAAAAAAACTAAAAAAAAAGTTTGAAATGACTGTAATTAATTAATAATGGTAAATTAATTAATTAATTAATAAAGTAATGGATTATAAATTAATTAATTAATAGAAAAAAAATGGAATTATAACCATAAATAGAGAAAAATGGATAATGAGTTAGAATAGAGGATAAAGACAAAAGCATGTCCACCAAACCTGGTTTGGTTGGTGCATTTGAGAATTTCCCTATTCACTTGTTGGTGGCTTTTGAAACTTAAAATTTATTTTAAAATATTTATCATTTTAATAAAAATTTCACATTTTATCCCTAATATTTTCCTTTTACCTCATTTCTCTCTCTCTATCTTTTATGATAATAAAAAATAAATTTTAAAAATTATATTTCTTAATTTAATACAAAATAATAAAAATTATAAATATTAGTATTTTCATCTCATTATTATTTGAACATTAGTCAAAAACATTCAGTTGAACATTTTCTTATTTAGAAAAGTCAACTTCTCACTCCTTTTAAAAATTCCTTCAAACATTTACTATTAATTATCTCACATGTCATTACTTTTTACTACTAACAAAATATTACTCCATTCGTCCAATTTCATTATTCCCACTTTCTTTTTTTTTGTTGTCCAATTTTATTATGTCCATACCCTTTTTGGAAATAATATTATTCATACTACTTTATCTCCACCCTCCTACCATCACTTATTTACCCACATTGCCATTCACTTTATTCATAAAAATCATTTATTTATAAATGGACCCCACAATACTCCATCACACCCTCAACTTATCTACTTTATGAATAAACTAATCAATATTCATTAAAACCCGTGCCCGGAGAAGTGAGCATAATAAAATTGGACGGAGGGAGTATATCTTTAATAAAGTTGAATTATACATTCTATCTTTTTTAAAAATTACTTTATCACTTTTAATATCAATAAACAATGGGTATTATATTCAAATTTGTGTAAACAGTAAATGTCAATAAACAACGGGGCGGATTGAGTATGGAAAAAAGTGGAAGTATATGTTTGTTAGGTAATATGATAATAGTAGAGTATATAAAAATTTAGAATTGGAAAAGTGTGTGGCCGTGACGATAAGAAATTAGCTAGGAATACCAAATGGCCATCGAAGATGCCGGACCCCAACACCCACCCAAAGAATAAAGACGCCCAATTAATTCTATTCAAATTCAATTAAATAAACAGGAATGGAGGGAGGCTATAAGTATAAATAAATGTTCACATATACAGGCAGCGAATAACATTTACTACTCACCTTTTCACATATATAAATATACTTCTAACTCCAGATTTTCTCTCCCCAATGGACTGGACAAGGGGTCCCACCATCGGCCGCGGCTCCTCCGCCACGGTGTCGCTCGCCACCACCCCCGCCGGCCACCTCTTCGCCGTTAAGTCCGCCGACGTTTGTTCTTCTACCTCGTTACATAACGAGCAGAATTTGATTTCTCAACTTTCCTCTCCTTTTATAATCAAGTGCTTCGGCTCTGAAATTACGTCGGAGAATAATAAATCCGTTTGCAATATTTTCTTGGAGTATGTTTCCGGCGGTACTCTCGCCGATCTGGTAAGGAAACAGGGCGGTTCTCTGCCGGAAAACGCCATTCAGCTGTACACGAATCAGCTGCTTAAGGGGCTGAATTATCTTCATACGAATGGAATTGTTCACTGCGATGTAAAAGGTCAGAATATCTTAATTGGAAATGACGAGTTGAAAATTGCGGATTTTGGGTGTGCGAAGAGGGCGGAAGGTGCGTTCGCCGGAACGCCGGCGTACATGGCGCCGGAAGTTGCGCGGGGCGAGGAGCAGGGTTTTCCGGCTGATATTTGGGCTTTGGGGTGTACAGTCATTGAAATGGCGACGGGGCGTAATCCATGGCCGGAGATGAAGGACCCTACGGCGGCTCTTTACAGAGTGGCGTTTACCGACGACGTGCCGGAGATTCCGAGGTGGTTTTCCGATGGGGCCAAAGACTTTGTGGCAAGGTGTTTGATGAAATGCCCGAGAGAAAGATGGACGGCTGGTGAACTGTTGCAGCATCCGTTTTTTGATTCTTTGGTAAAGTGGAGGAAGAAATCTCCGACTAGTGTAATTGATCACCACTTTTGGGATGGTGTGGAGGTTTCGGATCCGGATTCTGTACCCGACCCCTTGGAAATTGGGTCGGGTTCGGATAATCCAGCGGATAGGATTCGAGATTTGATTGGAGATTATGATGCTGCAGGGTGGACAGAGGAGGATTGGGTGACGGTGAGGGACTATGAAGCACAAGAAGAATGTTATGAAGATTTGATTATTTCGATTGAAAATTCCGATTTATTATTAAATTCTTTTATTATTGATGAAATTAGGAGCATTGATTTTAGTAGTTCACATTCCCAAGTACTAATGTTTAGTGATACGGAAATTGATGATTCTTCATCAACCATTGTTAGTTTTGAGAGAAGAATTGCAATGAAGATTAATTTTTTTGATTTACATGATCAAATATTATACTCCCTTCTGTCAACGGATAAGTTACTACTCTTTTACCTATTTACATATGTTTTAAAGAATAATGCTACCCCATTCATATATAATTGAAACATTTGTTTTTTTTTTTTTTTTTTTTATAGATCTTAAGAAATATAGTTTCAAAATAGAAAAGATAAAGCGACCATGAGAATGTTGACATTTAAAAAAATATGTCAATTAAGTTGGAACGACAAATAGGTCAATTACAGAAGAATGAAGGGACTAGTATTTAATGTGTAGTGGAAGAAAAAAAAATGAACTTAACAAAGAACCCTTAAAATAAGAAAATGAATAACCAATTTCATAAAAGACACATTATTTTAGACTAAATACTAGCATCCTTTGGGTAATGATTCATTTCTATTTCTTATATACCCCCAACTCTATCTTCCCATGGTTAAACAAATTCTTTGATACAAGTATGCATTCAAAAATAGTGTGAAGGTCAATTAATTAAATAACCGAATTCTTATATGATTAGTAAATAGAAATATATGAAACTAAATAAATAAATAAATAAAAAATACACGTCATTTGATACACTGGAACGATATAATGAAATATTTTACTATGTACGAAAGGGCGTGATAACTTATTTTTAGTGACTAAATATCTTTTTTATTTTTTTTCCTCAAGGCATGATAACTTTCTAAGCAAACCGACCGATGTGCGATTCAAATTTTCAAAATATATTTCTATGAATGGGCTTTGACGGAGAGTTTGGTAAGATTGGGCCCTTTGTCTTTGTGTGTGAACAATGATGCAATCCATTGACTTTAATTGCTTACAAAAATAATGTCAACCAACCACAAAGCATTCAGACCTCTAGTGTGAACGTGTGAGACTTGGAGAATCAATTGAAAAAATATATGTAAAATGTCGATGGAGAAGACTTTTAAGAGAGATTTTAAATGTGCAATGAACCAGTGAATATATATATTCTAAACATATACTCACCATACATTTTTTTTTTAATTTCCACTATTTTATCAACACTTATAAACTTTTATTTTATACATTAATTTTTTTAAAAAAATTCAGTGTTCAACTTAACTTGTTAGAAAGTATTAAGATAATCGATTTCAAATATGAAGGAATTGATCTAATGGTGGGTAGACTTGAGATTTAAAAGTGTACTTCTTTCTAGGTTCCATATTCAAAATCATTAAGTTGTAAACAATTTTTAAAGGTCAGTTCATACATAACGCAAAACTCTAACTTTAAACTTTAAACGGGATCCCGCAAGTAAAAAATGAAATTGGTCTCCTAAATTAGTCGATCAAAAAATCGAATATTGAGAATTAAAAAAAAAAAAAAAAATCAAATTTCATTTAGATTGAGTGTGAACATGGAAGACTTGAAGAAATATGATATTCCTATGAGAAGTTGAAGTGTCAAATCATAGTGTTTTTCCTTGCGACAAAATAAAAAAGGTGGTTCAGAAGGTCAACCATACTTTTATGTAAGAAATTGAAAGTTGAAGCCTTTTCAAGTTCAACTAAGACATGAAACCGCCTGATTATTTCAAAACATATCTGCTCAATTACGGTTAAGTAGTAGGAATGTTCAATTGTTTTTCACTCAAAAAACAAAGAACGTTTAGAATTTTTTTCGATTTTCAATTTTCTTTAACAAAAAACGAGTAGACCAAACTAAAGTGAAATGTATGTCTTTTTTTGCACGACATAAGTTTTAAAAATAATTTATATTTTAATATATAAAGTAGGAGTAATGATATAGAATCAACCATCTAATTTTTTATAAATCAGATTAATGAATTGTCAAGCAACAGTCTTGTATTCAGGGGCGGACCGAGTGAGGGACTAATTTTTTATAAATCAGATTAATGAATTGTCAAGCAACAGTCTTGTATTCAGGGGCGGACCGAGTGAGGGACTTGGGGGTACAGTTGTACCCCCAACTTCAAAATATTTGTTTGAGTATATATGCATTTTCTATGTTTTTTATGGATGAATTATAAAATATTGTTAATACCTTGTTACTAGAATTGAACCAATAAAATTCTTTTTCATCTCAAGTGTCGGTCATTCACTAATTCTATTTAAACTTATTTGAATTCACTAACTTTATTTAAACTTATTTGATTTCATTGCATGCATTTGATGGTATGATTTTTCTTTTTCACTTCCAAATCTTCAATTGGGCCGTATAATTAATGTTTTTCCCATTTTATTCTACCTCCAAATCTTTATTTATGTCAATTCATTTAAAACTTTTATATAATATTGATTAATAAATTTAAAATGATTTTTTTTTAGATCAAAGTTGTAATCCTACCATTCCATTTTTATTTGAACATTTACAGTTTACACAAATTTTAATGTATGAATTATTTATTGATATTCAAAATGAAAATGTTACTTTTTTAAAGGGGTAATATAAATATTTCTACTTTCTTGAAAATATGATCTTCTATTAATATGTAAAAAGTAATAACATCTCTTGTAAATAAAAGATGTTTGAGGGAGATTTTTAAAGAGATAAATAGTTTATTTTTTTTAATAAAAAAATGTTCAATTAAAAATTAGATAAATGTTTTTAACAAATGTTAAAATAATAATGAGTTCACCATAAAACTTATGTGAAACAAATTTATAGAAAATTTTGTAAAAAATGAAAACTCATTTGAACTCTATACAATATCTCATTTATTTACATATTTAATTTAATTCTATGCACCTTAAAATATAACATAATTATTAAGTATGAATACTTTTTACTTATTTATTAATTCGTACCCCCATACTCAAAATCCTGGGTCCGCCACTGCTTGTATTAATCTTGAAGCAAAACATACTAGAGCTCATTGTTAGCAGTATGCATACGAATAAGGACGGTAAGATTCATGACAATCGACTTTAAGATGTTTTAGAATTAATCGAATTAGGCCGGAGGTTAAAGATAAAAAATTAGAAAAATATATTTAAATTGAAAAAAATTGTATTTATCTTTAAAATATATTAATATAATTTTATTATTTATTTTAAATTATACTCCGTAATTGATAATGACGTGGCGTGACAACTCATTAATCTGGTTTCATAAAAAATCAGATGGTTGGTTTTATATCACTACTCTATAAAGTAGATATGAGATAAAAAGTAAAGAATATTTTCTACGATCATTAACTTTATTAGAAAAGTAGAAAAAATACTTAAAAATTAACTATTTAAATAAAATGAACAAGATTTTGTGTGGAAGAAAAAATAAGACTGAACATATTTTTCGTAAATTGGGGAGTAATATAATATTAATGGAAATTTATAATCATTGATTTAGGTTCAGACGTTCTCATAAATTGTACTTCCTCCTTCCAAATTCATTATGTTGATTGCTTCGTGCATAGAGTGTATAAAGTAGATAAATTAAGGATATAATGGTATATTAGTAGGGTTCATTTAAATGATTATTGAATTTGAAGGGTTCAAATAAAAAAAGTAGTGTAAATAAATTAAGGATATAATAGTATATTAGTAGGGTTCATTTAAATGATTATTTAAAGAAAAACGTAATATATTAAGGGATTTTTAAAATTAATAAATTAGTCAAAATTTTAAGTAGACTATTTTTAGACCTTTCTTCCTAATATTTTTTAGAGTTGGCAACAATCCTAATACTTCCAAGCAGACAAAATAAACTGAAGTAGGTGGATTAACCAAAATATAAGTACGTAATGTTTTTGCAGATAAGTTTTAATTAATCCAAAATAAGCCAGCGATTTATCTCAAATGTATCTGTTCTTGTCGAGGCAGAGTAGGTGGTTGGTTAGTCTAAGCCACTAAAACAAGAAACAACAATAATAATCATGGCAAGCACACACCCTAAATCATTTTTTATGACTATGAACCACAATATTTCAGAGCCCGTCCAGACATTTTATTTGAACGACAAATAAGCGATCTACACCATTAATAATAAATGAAAGTATAAACATAAATTATTAAAAGTGAATTCTTCTAGAAATTTTAGAAATAAAATCATCAATAAGATATTCATAGTGTGATGAATATTAACTCTTGAATAAGATGATGGTGACCCATTAACCTTCTCTCTCTAAGCGAAAACTCTCCCCCTTCTCTCTACATTAGCTTACAAAATAAGCTGCCCTCCACCTCTAAAATCCCAAAACCACCACCGCCCACCTCTTAACACCCCACCACCTCTTCACACCCACAACCGCCTGCGTATAACCCCTCCATCTTCAACCCCCAAACAAAATCACACAACATCGCCTATTTTCTGCACAGAAGTTAGAAGTTGAGCCGCCGCGCCGCTTGAAACTCCACCGCCTGTCGCCGCGCCGCTTGCAACACCGCCGCTCAACGCACCGCCTGCAGAGTCGCCGCCTGTAGCGTCGCTGCACCGCTTTTCTATTGGACAAAGGGGTCTTTTTTAGGGATTAAGTTGGGATCAATAGGTGAATCTCCCCGTCGGAGCCACGGTGACCGATCGGGTGAGTCATCCGTATGATCCCATTTTATTTTCGTTTTTTCCTTTCTTCATGTTATTTTAGTTTGCTTCTTAGTTTAGATCTGGTGTTTTTAGGATCGTTTTTCTTCCTATGCCGTTATTTTCTGCTTTCGGTATTTTCCCTTTACCCGCTGTCGGTATTTTCCCTTTCCCCGCTGGTTGTTTTCTTCCCTGTTATGATGGGTTTTCTTCCCGTATTCGGGTTTTCCCATGGTGGCACTTTGTTGTGCCTGTTGGAGCTGGTAGGCCTTGGGTCCGTACTTATGTGGTTTGGGAGGTTTGTAGCACGACCGTTGCTATCTTCTTAGATCGCGGAGTTTCAAGGTATGCTCGTTGATCGTTGTGTTAGGGTTATACTGGCAAGTATGCTTTTAGTGCTACTTATGTATACAAACTGATTCTTGCACTTATAAATGAGAATAATATTTTTATCACTGGTTGCTTTAAATATAATGAATGTTAATTATTTATTGCATAAACGTTCAGCTGTATTTTACATTGTAGACAATGTGGTGTGTAGAAGATCACATAAGATCACATTGTCAGTTCCTTGTATATAAGTACAATTGATTCACAACTTAGATGGAATTAAACAATCCATTGGTAGAAGTTGAGGTGTAAGGCTCGGATTGGTTTATCTTGACCAAGAGATTACAGTAGTGCATTATGATGTGCTGAATAGGACCTACAGAGAGGTAATTCTTCTAGACTGACTTAAGGAATGAAGAATTAGACCTCAGTGGTTGTTGATTTCTTAATCTCTGTCACTTAAATGGGATTGTCTGTAGTTAAGAAGTATTGCTTTGATTTATTATGGGTAAAGAATCAATTTGATTCAATACTTTGTATTTTGGGCAATATTATTAATTACAGGACAGATTGCCAAAATTAATACAGAGAATCGTGTCTTGGAGTGTCGAGTTGATTATGTCCCCTTGGTGGGCTCAGAAGGTTTATCATATCAAATCTGATCAGTGGAATTTATTTCCGGTATGATAATAATGTTGAGCTGTCCTTACTCCGAGGAATAAAAGATATTAATTAATTAAAGCATTCAATAGCTTAAATTAATTGATGGACATTGAATCTTAAACACGGGAAATAATAACCGGGAGCCATATTTCGTAATATGGGTTAGGATGGATAGTGCAATATTAATTATATAGTGGAATGAATTAATATTAATGGGCTGGAAAAATATTGTGGCTCAATATTGATTTTTGGGCCCATTGGGAGGTCCAATCCTAATTCTCCTAAAGGCCCCTCAAGTAGCCCAATAAAAGTCTATTAATTAAGGTAATTAAAAGATAAGGATTAATTTTGTTGCAAGAAATTAGAGAGAGATATTTATGGAAAAAGATATATGGAAATAAGAGATTATTTCTATATTATTCCAAGATAAATTGACCGGTCAATTTTTCTTTCTTGTAAGAGAAGAAACATAGATTCTCTCTTATAAAAGGAGAAGAAAAAAAATTGGTACTCTTGAGACTAAGAAAAGAAAAAAAAAAGATCTGTAATTTTCGAAATTACAGTGTGTGCAACAAGAGAAAATTAATTCTTCCTTGAGAGTTAATAGTTCGTGAGATCTCCCACCGGGTCAACGGACTAGGACTTAGGGAATACTTGAGAAGGCAATTGGGTTGAAGTTGTTACTCTTCTCAACGATATCTCTCCGATTTAAAGGTAAACACGTAATCCCTTAGTTCCGCATGTTTAGGGATTTAATTATTTTACCGTACATTCATTACATAAATTAGTTGATTTAATTTGTTTAAATTATGATATTAGATTTATGATAATTCATATTTAAATTACGTCCTAAATAGATTTGGGTAATTTTAAAGGAGTCTCAAAGGATTCCCGAGAGTCTCAAAAGATCCCTAGGGCATCTCAAAAGATTCCCGGGAGTCTCAAATGATTCCTAGCTCGATGGTCCATAACCCACAAGTGCCAATAATTCCCCACAAAGGAGATGAGGAATGTGGTCCCATAATAATTTCCCACAAAGGAGTTGGGGACCACAAGATTTGGGGACCACATTGTTGGGGGACTATTATTGGGTATTGAGATTACTTTCCCAACAGATGGTATCAGAGACAAGGTTTTGGGCTCTGTAATTTAAATTAGAATTTAAATCTATTTAGATTAAATTGATATTTGGATGGTAGAATTGTTAGATCTTTTTTGCAGGTATCCAATTATCATGGTTTTAATGTATGTTTTAATTTATGTTGTTTGAATGTGGTTTTTAATCTGATTCGGTCAAATTTGTTTTTCCCGTGAGAAAATCCACGTGTAGATTAGATTATTTAATTTGTAATAGACTAGTCTAGATGTTAGATTTATTTTTTGTAAATAAATTGTAACGAATCAAAGACGAAGACCGTTGGACGGATTAAAGAATCGGAGGCGCACCCGGACGACCAAGCCACACGGGCTGGTTGTGGGCGTGGCGTGATTTTTTTTGTTGCGGCCGTGGGAGTACGAATTTCTTGTGTCTTCAAAACGAGAAAATTAAACCATGATAATTGGACGTGTTTGCCTAATTTGTGTTTAATTTTGTTTTGTTATTATGCTATGATTATTTGTTAATTTTGCATGAGGATTCGTGAAAAACCTCAAGTTTAAAAATTACTAAGTATGTTTTTTTAATCAAATTTATTTAAGATAATAAATTGATTAAATGGCCTCCATAATTTATTTATTTGTGAAGTCTTTTGGCTACGCATTGGCAAGTGCCTCTCTCCCTATCGGATAGGCCAAAGGATAAGTTCACATGAATAAATTCCTTTAAGGATGATTGTGGATTATTACTAGTGGCGGTATGACCCTCCCATCGAGTGGCTTATTCAAAACGAAATAATAGTCCTGTATTTAATTATGGTTATTACTTAGGTATAAAATTGATATATTAACTTCCCATCGGAGTCCCTGTCAATTTTATATGGCCAGGTTAAAGCCAACTATTAATTTGAATTAAAGGTTTGTAACTGCTTTGTTGGTAACCTGCTTAAATGTATTTGAGTAAACGTTCACACTCATCGTGACTTGCTTAAATTGGTTTTAAGATGTTGGTTGATGCATGTTTATATCGATTTTTGAGGTTTTTGATATAGTACATGTGATCAAATTATGTGATAATTTTTGTGTTAATAGGATATTAATACAAATTGTATATTTTATTCTCAGTTCAGCATGTCGTCTCCTTTTAACCCACTGTTTAGTATACTTAAGGAAAATAAATTGGAAGGAGAGAATTATGTGGATTGGAAAAGACATTTATTTATAGTTGATGCGGCCTAAAAATGTCACCTAATGAGGAGTCGACACGTGTATGAATGATAGGATTGGGAAGAATGGATAGAATCATTTAGGGTTCTCTGGATAAAGAATCCTCTCCGGAGGGCTCTCGGGAGGGAGCTTCGTCTGGAGATGAATATCAGAATCAAACAGTTTTAGCTAAGATCGTGGGTCGCAAATATAGGATGCTCCCGCTATTTCCGTTCTAGCTTTGATGAAAAGAAGACTCTGTCCTCCTTTATTTTAGGAGGATAAGTCCACGAAGATAGGATGCTGCCGAGTCTTCAGGAAGTGGAGAGTAAGGGAGACTGGGTCTCCTCAGTAGGGCCGAGTCTTACGAGCAACTCCGAGATAAGAGGAAGGCTTGACTTCCTCTCCAGAAGGTATCTCTATAAATAGGTAATTTTGAAGATATTTCCAGGTTAGACACTTACACCTTAAAACCTAATATACTGAATACCAGCATCTCTTCTTGCGATTCTTTGAGTTGATTTAAGATATCAAGGATCTTGAGATCCTTGGGAGATTTGATAAGCCCTATACTGACTTAGGCATCGGAGTGTCCACACCGGACTCCCCTCCGGTGTGTTCCTTGCAGGTCATTCGAAGATTTTGAGAGGAGATAATCTATTCAGGACTATTATACACGTTCGGGAAGAAGGACATCCATTTCAGAGGATACCTAATCCTCTCGTGCAAATTTTGGCACATCAACTGGCGCCGTCTGTGGGAAAGAATTGAAAGATTTTCTCACGAGTTTCTACCTGTCCAAGCAAATGGGTGGCGGAAATAAAACCTCTATTTCCGGGAAGAGGAGTCTTCCAGGAGAAAATTCCCCCTTGCCGACTGATCCTCCGCCAAGGGGAGGTCGGGGAAAAGATCCAATCCATGTACCTTCTGGATCAAATTAGCCATTAGCGCCTACTCCAGGCTTGGAGGACGAAAGTCATCCCATACCGGTCAGAGAGGGCACAGAGGGGAATCTGGAGGCCCCCGAGTCTCAAACCGCAGATCCTCAGCAAAAGGACACTCTAGACTCGGGGCCGCTCCTGATCTCTCCCGATCAATTGAACGCCCTCATCAAGCAAGCTGTAGAGAGAGCCTTTGCTGACCAAAGAGACCGGATTCCTAGAGCTGCACCAGGGAACCCGGAGACACCTGTCCCAAGGCCCCAAGACGAAGCACCTGGAGCCTCCCAAGTGTTGTCCAAGGACATGGAGATGCGGGCAGAAGAAGATGATAAAGTGCCCTCACGAGCGGAGAGAAGCATCCCTCTTCGGAGCACAAGAAGAAATGCAGACCTGGCACCCCGAGGTATAGAACCCCCTGAGACAGAAGAAAGTACAGATGATACCTACGGAGGGCCCGTCAGCGACCAACTACTGGCCTTACAGAAAGAGATGAGAGATATGAAGAAGCAGATGAGCAATCGAACCAGTAGATCCGCTCATGCCTCTGGATGTCAGTTCTCCCCTAACATATTACAGGATGAACTACCATTCAATTTCAAGCCCCTTAATTTTGAATACGATGGTACGACAGACCCATACGAGCACCTAGTGAGGTTCGAGAATGCAGCATTGCTACACCGCTATGGAGAGGGAATAAAGTGTAGAGTATTCCTAACTACTCTAGCAAAAGCCGCACAACAATGGTTCACCCAGTTGGAACCTAACACAATCCGATCCTGGGAAGAATTCAGTGAGCTCTTCCTTCATCAATTTGCTAGTGCCCGGAGACAGCCGAGGGCCACTTTGACCCTCTTTAATTTGAGACAAGGAGAAGGTGAGAGTTTAAGAGCTTTCCTTCGAAGGTTCAATCAAGCAGCTCTGGAGGTCCCTACCGCCTCTCTAGAGGTGAAAATCAACGCTCTAACGAACGGATTGCGTGATGGAGACTTTTTCTCCTCTCTAGCTAAGAAGCCTGTTAAGAACTTTGATGAACTGCTGCACAGGGCAGAAAAGTACCTCACTCTGGAGGAGGTCCGAAAAGCGAAGAGGCTGGAGGTTAGGCCACAAGATCGAGAGAGGAGAAGGGAAAGAGAAGGCCCCTCCAGGCGGTTCAGTCCAGAAGTCCCCCGGACCTCTGGAGCAGTTAGAGATAGCAACCCCTCCGGAGGTCCCCGATCCGGCCCTCGGGGGAGGTTCGAGAAATACACACCCTTAAGAATTGAACCCGCTGAAGTACTGGAGGTAGCAGGAGACCATCCGGATTTGAAGTTCCCATATTCCAGGAGTCGAGGACCTCAGAAGCCTAAGTCTGATCGATTCTGCCGATTCCACAATGAATATGGGCATGATACGAATCAGTGTTACCATTTGAAAGATGAGATCGAGAGGATGATCTAGGCGGGTCATCTAAAAGAATTCATATTTAGAGACAGGCAAGGCCCTCGGGGGCAGAAACGAAAAGAACCTGAAAGAAAACCAGAGGAGAAGGAAACTAGAGAAGCGGTAGAGGATATACCCCCTCCACCGCCAAAGAGAGGAGTAATTCATATGATTGTGGGAGGGCCAGCAGATGGAGATTCCTTCCGAAAAAGAAAGCAGAACGTCCGAGCTCTAAAAGTGGAACAGGGAAGCCAATTAAGAGAAGTGGGACGTATGACAGAGACGCCCAATATCCGATTTGGGCCGGAAGATGTTAAAGGAGTCAAAGAAGATCACTATGATGCTCTGGTAATCACTACCGACATAGCTGGATTCGATGTTGCCCGAATCTTCGTAGATACGGGGAGTTCGGTTGACATTATGTTTTTCGAATGCTTCAAGAGGATGGAGTTGAGTGTAAAGCTGCGTCCTGTGGATACCTCTCTGTATGGCTTCTCCGGAGGTGCCATCCAACCTTTGGGATCAGTAATGCTACAGGTAGGGTTGGGAGATGCTCCAGCCCGGAAAGTCCATTTGATAGAGTTCCTTATCGTGGACATCCCTTCATCATACAATGTCGTGATGGGACGACCCAGCCTGAACCTCTTTCAGGCAATCATTTCCACATTTCATATGAAAATGAAATTCCCTACCGCCGCTGGAGTAGGAGAAGTGAGAGGAGACCAATACCAAGCACGGAAGTGCTATGCAGAGTCTGTGAAGATGGCGGACAGAGCCCTGACTAAGGGCCTGGAGCGGACAAGAGGAGATGACCCTGAGGTCAAAAGGAAGAAAGTTGAAGGAGCAATACCCGAACAGGTGAATGTTAAAACAGACGAAGAACTAATGAGCGTGGAGCTCTTCCCAGAGAAACTTGGCTTCACCACTAAGATAGGCACCCAACTGGGACCTGAACTCACAGAAAAGGTAATACTTACATTACGTCGAAATTCCGATATATTTGCATTTTCTCCAGCTGACATGACAGGGATCCCTCCGGAGATAGCAATACATTGCCTTAACGTTGATCCAAAGGCAAGACCTGTGAAGCAGAAACTACGAAATTTCGGGATTGAAAAGAATAATATTGTGAGAGAGGAAGTCGAGAAGCTATTGAAAGCAGGGCATGTGGTAAAAGTCCAATTTCCAGAATGGCTCTCTAATGTCGTGCTAGTTCCTAAGGGGGGAGGAAAGTGGAGAATGTGCATCGACTTTAGGGACCTTAACAAAGCGTGCCCTAAAGACCACTATCCGCTACCAAGGATAGACCAGCTAGTAGATGCAACCTCAGGCTTCGAGTTGTTAAGCATGATGGATGCATACCAAGGGTACCACCAGATCCAACTGAACCCTGCAGATGTCCCTAAAGTGTGCTTCATAGCAGCCTGCGGAACGTTTGGATACGTTCGGATGCCATTTGGGCTAATCAATGCCGGAGCAACATACCAAAGGATGGTCGATGCTGTCTTCCGAAGGCAGCTGGGGAGGAATATGGAGATATATGTAGATGATATGTTGGCCAAAAGCGTAAAAGCAGATCAACATGTAGAGGATCTAGAAGAAATTTTTCAAGTGATCAGAGAGAATGGCATCAAGTTGAATCCAGCCAAGTGCTCTTTTGGAGTAAAATCAGGGAAGTTCCTCGGCTACATGGTCACTCAGAGGGGTATAGAGGTGAATCCGGCTAAGGTGAAGGCGATACTAGATATGCAGCCACCAAGAAATATAAAGGAGCTCCAGACGCTCAATGGGAGGATTACCGCATTGAGCAGATTCATAGCTAGATCTGCTGAAAAGAGTCATCCCTTCTTCAGAATTCTCAAGAAAGGAACCAAATTTGAATGGAACGTAACATGCCAAAAGGCTTTTGAAGATTTGAAACAACATTTATCCCAGTTGCCGAAGCTAACAAAGCCTTCTCCGGGAGATACCCTCATCTTGTATCTCTCCGTAGGAGAGTTCTCACTGAGTACTGCCTTAGTCAAAGAAGAGAGGTCTCTGCAGCACCCTATTTATTATGTCAGTAAGGTCATTCAAGGGGCCGAAAACCGATATTCAAATATCGAGAAGGCTGCTCTGGCCGTGATAGTTACAGCGCGAAGGCTGCGCCCATATTTCCTTTCTTATAAAATACTGGTCCGCACTAATTACTTGCTGAAACAGGTCATAGGGCGAGCAGACCTCTCTGGAAGGATGGTGAAGTGGGCAATCGAGCTCCAAGAATATGACGTGGATTTTGAGCCGCGGAAGGCTATAAAAGCCCAAGCTTTGTCCGATTTCATCCAAGAATCGACCAAGCCAGAGGAAGTCGAAGGATGGAAAGTGTATGTAGATGGCTCAGTAACCCTGAGCGGATGTGGAGTAGGGATTGTGCTAACAGGCCCGCGAGGAGAGGACCTGCAATTTGCGGTGAGGTTTCAATTCATGACCTCAAATAATGGAGCAGAGTACGAAGCTTTGATCAGAGGAATGGAGATGGCATTAGAATTAGGAGCTCCAAAGGTAACTCTATACTCAGACTCCCAATTAGTTGTTCAGCAGGTGAATGGTGAATACGTAGCCAAAGATAGCAGGATGGCTGCTTATCTGGAACGAGCCAAAAAAGTGATGGGCAAGTTCCAAGAGTGCGAGGTAGTCCAGATACCTCGAGAGAAGAACATACAAGCGGACAGCCTCTCCAAGCTCGCTAGCTCCGCAGAGTTTGATGGAAAAGGAACAGTAACTCTAGTAGTGGCAGAAAGAGAGACTCTGGAGAACCCCATTGGTTCTATTGAAGAGGAAGATGATTGGAGAAGAGCTATATGGATAGAACTCACCAAGGGAACAGACGCTCCTACCACTAGAGAGACTCGAGCCCTTCGAATCAAATATTGTCTTATTGGAGGGCATTTGTACAAAAAATCATTCACACACCCATATCTGAGGTGCATATCAATTCGAGAGGCTATGTACACACTCAAAGAAATCCATGAAGGGGATGCAGCTAGTCACGAAGGATACAAAGCAGTGGTGAAGAAAGTTTTAAGGGCTGGATTATATTGGCCCTCCATGACAAGAGACGCTAAGGAGTTCGTGAGAAAATGTGTCAAGTGTCAGAAAAATGGCCCATTGATAAGGACCCCTGCGGAGGAGATGGGAGCGATGCACTCTCCCTGTCCCTTCGCTAAATGGGGAATCGACCTGGTAGGACCCTTCCCTCCAGCCTCCGGAGGAAGAAAGTTCCTGATAGTAACAGTGGAGTATTTTAGCAAATGGGTGGAAGCTGCTCCCCTAGCTACGATAGATGAGGAGAATGTGATTAAATTCCTAAGAAAGCAGATTTGTTGCAGATTCGGAGTACCCAGAATATTGATCTCCGATAACGGAACCCAATTTAACGGAGAAAATGTGCGAGGATGGTGTGCAAGACTGAACATAATACAGAGATTCACCTCTGTAGCTCACCCTCAAGCTAATGGACAAGTGGAGGTCACTAATCGAACGATAGTAGACGGTATCCGAACAAGACTAACGACGATAGGAGGAGGATGGGTAAACGAGCTAGATAATGTATTGTGGTCATACAGAACTAGTCCAAAGACAGCAACTGGAGAGTCCCCATTTCAGCTGGTCTACGGAGCTGCGGCGGTGATACCTCCAGAGGCAGTATTGCGATCACACCGAATCGCCCAATTTGAAGAACATCGGAATGAAAGATTGATGAGAGAGGCTCTAGATTTGATGGAAGAAGAAAGAGAGATGGTCAGAGTACGGGCTGAAAGATATAAGAGCAGAATTAAAGCCGCATACGACCGGAAGGTGATCCCGAGGTCCTTCAGAGAAGGCGATCTAGTGCTAAGGAAAGCTGACGCCCTGAAAAACACAGGAAAGTTAGAGCCCAACTGGGAGGGGCCTTATAGAATCACACAGGTACTGAAAGGAGGAGCATATAGACTGCAGAGTATGGAAGGGGTCGACATAGCTAGACCCTGGAACGTTTGCCATTTGAAGAGATTCTTTATTTGAAGAAAGTGTAAGGTCTTGAGACCATTTATGACTTTTGTTTCGTGATTTTTCGCATGGATTCATATTTTGCTTGATGTATTTTTGCGGCTTCACCGGAGCTCTTTTTCCCTCTCTACGGCTTTCCCCTTTGGGGTTTTTCCGTATGGAGGTTTTTAATGAGACCGGCGTAGGTTATCTATGGCCTATGTTGAAAATTGACAATAAATCAATGAAGTCTTATCCCTTTTCGAAGAAAGAATTATTCAGAATTATTATGTCTTACTTATCTTTCTTGTATTCGAATATGCGACGTATAAATATAACAATAAAGAGAGTGAGAGACACTCAGAGGCCTAGAGGCCGAGGTGCTCCTGAGAGCCCTCATCTTACTTGAGACCCAAGTGGGTTACTGAAATGAGAAGATTTTATGAATTAAAATCTTTTAAGAAAAAGAGTGAGAGACACTCAGAGGCCTAGAGGCCGAGGTGCTCCAGAGAGCCCTCATCTTACTTGAGACCCAAGTGGGTTACTAAAATGAGAAGATTTTATGAATTAAAATCTTTTAAGAAAAAGAGTGAGAGACACTCAGAGGCCTAGAGGCCGAGGTGCTCCAGAGAGCCCTCATCTTACTTGAGACCCAAGTGGGTTACTGAAATGAGAAGATTTTATGAATTAAAATCTTTTAAGAAAAAGAGTGAGAAACATTCAGAGGCCTAGAGGCCGAGGTG
This sequence comes from Galeopsis tetrahit, assembly GCA_963675135.1. Lineage (NCBI taxonomy): Eukaryota > Viridiplantae > Streptophyta > Magnoliopsida > Lamiales > Lamiaceae > Galeopsis > Galeopsis tetrahit. Next base: position 62,715,292 of record OY776120.1, on the reverse strand, counting down.
CTCCAGAGAGCCCTCATCGTACTTGAGACCCAAGTGGGTTACTGAAATGAGAAGATTTTATGAATTAAAATCTTTTAAGAAAATGAGTGAGAGACACTCAGAGGCCTAGAGGCCGAGGTGCTCCAGAGAGCCCTCATCTTACTTGAGACCCAAGTGGGTTACTGAAATGAGAAGATTTTATGAAATAAAATCTTTTAAGCATAAGAGTGGGTGACACTCAGAGGCCTAAAGGCTAAGGTGCTCCAAAAAGCCCCCACCCTACTTGAGAACTACACAGACTAGATACTGAAGAGAGCAGGTTTTATGATTCAGGAGTCATGAGAAGGGGGAAGATGATACCCCACAACCAAGTCACCTGATATCAAAACACTATACAGCCGAGAAATAATTCCAGAATAGCCTACAAGACCAACAAAAAGGGGGGGGAAGAGAATACACCTCCAACACATTCCTTGCTGATCTTGTAAGCTACTCATGCAAGAAAGAAAGAGACAACAAAACATGCAACATCAAGCTAACATAATTACTACAAAAAGCCCCCACATATCCAGGAGTGTGGGGTCCCCTACAAAGTATGAGGAGCAAATGTTATGAGCAGAAAATAAAGAGTGTAGCAAAACAACAGAAAAGTAGATTGTTTATGATGATCAGGAATATGATATATAAACTGCTTCAACCCCCTCAACCTCAACTCCTTCAGCTACTTCAGCTCAAGTTCAGCCACCATCTCGACACCTCGGTCGAGTATCTTGGCATAGGTAACGCCAAACTACAAAGAAAAGGAAAATGATGTTGGAGATGTAAAGAAAATAAAGATCGTGAAGATAAGAAAAAATAGAAGATACCTCTGCGAAAAGATGAGCGCCATGGAGCAGTTGGTCCTCAGGAGGGGAGGAATCAGATGAAGCAGTAGCATGGGAAGGAACGAGACATCGGTCAATGAGACGATGGAGAAGTTCATATGGAGAGGAGCTTTTCTCGACAAGAGTACGGGGCGTTTTTCCCTTCTTTTTCCTAGAGGTCTCACAGTCAGCAAAAACGGCGTTGACAGCCGAACGGGTTCTTTTAGCAACTGAACCTGGGACCTGAGCGGAAGAGCTAGGGAGAGGAGGAATTTTTGAAGAACCCTCTGGAGCCGGAGTCTTAGCAGAGCTCTCGAGAGCGGGAGACGGAGGAGCCTTGGGAGGATCTTCTGAAGCAGATAACACGGGGGCCTTTACTATGCTGAGAGCAGGAGCATCCCGGGAGATGTGAGTTAGCCAACTCATCTCTGCAAATAACCAAGAAGACATTCAGAATACATGAAAATAACCATATGCAAGAAATAAAAACACAGCAGTGGAAGATTTTTTACCATCTTGAGGATCTAAAGGGAAATCTTGAGAACAAAAACCGAAGTGGGAGAGGGTGCGAGGATTTTTGCAAATATCAACAATGTCAAAATAGTCTTTCAGACAGATGTGAGTATTGAGGTTGCTCATGACAGTATGATTGGAAACAGAGTAAGCTTTCAGAGGAGGAGGGATTACGCCGGGATTGTGGAACAACCAATCTCCGTGAGGAAATGGCCAATCAGTGGGACTTATGACGAAAAAATAATAATTTCGCCAGGACGAGTCTTCTTCATGGAATTTTTTCAGGAATTTGCAAACACGGGACCTCCGTCCACTAACATAGAAAAAACCATCATTAACCTTACAAGAATGCTGGCTCAGAAACAGTTCAGCAGTTGGGTCGCCCCCATTCCCTTTCACCAGGATGAAAAAGCCTATCATGGTACGGATAGTATTTGGAGTGAATTGGTTAAGAGGAATCTGCATGCGGGTTGATATGGCAGCCAAATAGGGGTGGATCGAAAATCGCAGTCCTGCCCTAAGATGTGCTTCGAAAAAAGCAAGGGTTTGGGGCTGGGATATATCTGGGCGTTCATTTAAGCGAGGAGCGCGAAAGGTGTACTCAGAAGGAAAACCATAGGCATGAGCAAGACTAGCTAAATGGGTATGATCGATTTGGGAAGCGAGGGAAATTTTATTTTCTGGACTCCCCACCAGAGAGGGAGTCGCTTCTGAAGAGTTTTGGCTAGCAGGGGGACTCGACATCGATTTACAGTGATAATAAAAGAAAAAAAAAGATAGCTGGGTTACCTTGAATGGAAGAACTATGGAATCAAGCGAGACGGTCGGCGATGGCGAGAGCTTGGGAGGAAGAACACCGGAGAATAAATATGAAGACGACGAGAATTTTCTGGGAGAATGAGGTTTGAAAAGAAAAGAGAGGAAAAGGGAGTAGTTGCGTGAAGTAAATGAGGAGAGATAAGGGGAAAAATCGAGAACCTTCCTCGGGAGGATAACGAGGCAGAGAAAGGGGGGCGCGTGAAGTCCATGCGCGGAAGCCGAAAAGACTTCCAGGATAGAAGGCGGGAAAAGTCTTTGGAGGAGATAATGTTTTGAAACTTCCTCTCCAAAGCGAAGAAATACACGTCTCTCCAGAAAGACCTCCGTACAAAGTTCTAGGAAATTTTTCTACTCTCACAAAAGATGTCTCCCTTTTACGAGATTAGGGGGGAGTAGATGATGCGGCCTAAAAATGTCACCTAATGAGGAGTCGACACGTGTATGAATGATAGGATTGGGAAGAATGGATATAATCATTTAGGGTTCTCTGGATAAAGAATCCTCTCCGGAGGGCTCTCGGGAGGGAGCTTCGTCTGGAGATGAATATCAGAATCAAACAGTTTTAGCTAAGATCGTGGGTCGCAAATATAGGATGCTCCCGCTATTTCCGTTCTAGCTTTGATGAAAAGAAGACCCTGTCCTCCTTTATTTTAGGAGGATAAGTCCACGAAGATAGGATGCTGCCGAGTCTTCAGGAAGTGGAGAGTAAGGGAGACTGGGTCTCCTCAGTAGGGCCGAGTCTTACGAGCAACTCCGAGATAAGAGGAAGGCTTGACTTCCTCTCCAGAAGGTATCTCTATAAATAGGTAATTTTGAAGATATTTCCAGGTTAGACACTTACACCTTAAAACCTAATATACTGAATACCAGCATCTCTTCTTGCGATTCTTTGAGTTGATTTAAGATATCAAGGATCTTGAGATCCTTGGGAGATTTGATAAGCCCTATACTGACTTAGGCATCGGAGTGTCCACACCGGACTCCCCTCCGGTGAGTTCCTTGCAGGTCATTCGAAGATTTCGAGAGGAGATAATCTATTCAGGACTATTATACACGTTCGGGAAGAAGGACATCCATTTCAGAGGATACCTAATCCTCTCGTGCAAATTTTGGCACATCAATAGTCTTGACTGCACAACAGCATAAGTGGGTCCTTGATGAACCTAAAACCCCTGTCCCTACGGATGAGACGAACCAAGAAGATAAGGAATATCATAAGGAGTGGATGAGATCCGATGAAATGGCTAGGTGTACCATCTTGGCTTCAATGTCAGATGTCTTGCAACACCAACACCAGAACATGGAATCCGCTTCAACTATTATGATGAACCTTAAGGAACTTTTTGCTCATCAGAATCGTATGGCTAGACAAATGACCATGAGAGATATGTTATCACAGAAAATGGTCGAGGGAACGTCTGTGAGGGATCACGTTCTTAAAATGATGGGTTTCCTTAACAAACTTGAGATTCTTGGTGCTGAATTCGATGCGGAAACGCAGATCGATTTCATACTCCATTCTCTACCGAAAAGTTTTGAGCAGTTCCAACTGAACTATACGATGAATAATCAAGAGTATACGTTGGCTCAGCTCTTGCAAGCTTTAGTTTCGGCTGAGATGTTAATGGGACCAAGGAACGAGCATACAGCTATGTTGGCAAATGATCCATCTTCTAATTCTACACCGAAAGGTGGAAAGAAGAAGAAGAAGGCAAATGGCCTGAAACAAGCTAATAATAAGGAAAAGATACCAATTGAGGGAGGTGTCAAGAAAAAGACCACTAAGGGAAAGTGCTTCAGTTGCGGTCTGAAAGGACATTGGAAGTCAGCCTGTACCAAGCCTAAGAAGGCTGGTAAGCAAGGTAATTCTCACGCACTAGTAATTGAAACTTGTTTAGCGGTGTATTCTTCCCATTCGTGGGTGGTGGATACGGGAGCCACTGATCATGTTTGTTTCAATTTTCAGGGGTTCAAGCTAACCCGACAACTTAGTGGGAGTGAAATCATCATCACCATGGGCAATGCTACGAAAGTGGCGGCTGTTGCAGTGGGAGATGTGCAACTATCTTTTAGTGATAGAATTTTAGTTTTAAAAGACGTTCTTTATGTTCCGAGTTTTAGAAAGAATTTGATTTCAGTTTCTAAACTATTTTTGGATGGATATTCAGTTTCTTTTAATAAGAATGTCGTTATTTGTCGTAATGACGAGATTATCTGTTCGGGAGCATTGGTGAATAATCTTTATACTATTAATTGTGCATATTCCACACAAAATGAATCGTATAACACATCGACTATTTCTAAGAAAAGAAAGCATTCTTCAGACATGAACGAAACACTTCTGTGGCATCTTACTTAGACTTGGTCATATTAATCTAAGAAGGATTCAAAGGTTGGTGAATGACGGCTCGTTGGAATCACTCCAGGTTGAGCCGTTTCCAACATGCGAATCATGTTTAGAGGGTAAAATGACCAAAAGAGCTTTTGGGGCAAAGGGGAATAGAGCTAGTGAAGTGTTGGAACTCGTTCATACTGATGTATGTGGACCAATGTCAATTCAAGCAAAATGTGGTTTTGAGTATTTCGTTACTTTTATCGATGATTACTCAAGATATGGATACATCTATCTAATGCGGCATAAGTCTGAGACCTTTGATAAATTCAAAGAGTTTAAGGTTGAAGCAGAAAAGTATAGGGAAAAGAGTATCAAGTTTCTACGATCAGATCGTGGAGGCGAATACCTCAGCAATGAATTTTTGGGCTACTTATCAGGTGAAGAGATTGTATCCCAATTAACTGCCCCCGGAACCCCCCAACAAAATGGGGTTGCAGAGCGAAGAAATCGAACTCTTTTAGAGATGGTCAGATCTATGATGAGTCATTCAGATTTACCTAAGTCGTTTTGGGGTTATGCCTTTGAAACAGCGACTTACATTCTGAATTTGGTACCTTCCAAATTAGTTCTTAAAACCCCTACTGAATTGTGGACCGGGCGAAAGCCTAGTCTAAAACACATAAGAATTTGGGGGTGTCCTGCATACGTGTTGGACAAGGAAGCTGGAAAGTTAGACCCTCGTTCAGAATTAAGGCTGTTTGTAGGATATCCTAGAGGAACGAAAGGGGGTTTATTCTACAGTCCAAAGGATCAGCGAATTGTGATAAGCACACATTCTAGAGATTCTTGGAAGAAAACTATATGAGTAATAGAAAGCCCAAGAGTGAGATTACCTTAAAAGAATTAAGAGGGCCAACTCCTATACCAAGTGTACAAGTAGATGTACCAAGCGATACACAAACACAACCGGAACCTCGTCGTAGTGGGAGGGTTGTGAGACAACCTGAACGGTTCATGTTCGTGGGAGAGTCTTCGGACTTGGTCCCCGGAGAGGATGAATCTGACCCCTGGACGTACGATGAGGCAATCAAAGATAAGGATGCAGATTCTTGGCAAACTGCAATGGAAGCAGAAATGGGGTCTATGGATCATAACAAAGTGTGGGAGCTTGTGGAACCACCCAAAGGCATAAAGCCTATTGGATGCAAGTGGGTCTACAAGAGAAAAAGAGGATCATATGGGAAGGTTGAAACCTTCAAAGCTAGACTAGTGGCAAAAGGATATACTCAAAAAGAGGGAATCGATTATGAGGAGACCTTTTCGCCTGTAGCTATGCTTAAGTCTATCCGTATTCTCTTGTCGATTGCAGCTCACCTAGACTTTGAGATCTGGCAAATGGATGTCAAGACAGCTTTCCTAAATGGAAGTCTTGAACAAGAAATCTACATGCGCCAACCCGAAGGCTTCATTGAAAAAGGCCAAGAGAATCTTGTATGCAAGCTTAAAAGGTCAATATATGGACTTAAGCAAGCATCGCGAGCTTGGAATCAATGTTTTGATCAGGTGATACAATCCTATGGATTTGATCAAAATGAGTTTGAGAGTTGTGTCTATAAGAAGTGTATCGGAACTGCTTTGGTATTCTTAGTATTATACGTAGACGACATTCTGCTTATTGGAAACAATAAAAAGGTGTTGACAGACGTGAGGGTATGGTTGTCAAAATTCGCTGATCACATCCTTGGGATTAAGATTACTCGAGATCGCCAGAAAAGGATGATATGCTTATCCCAAACCTCATACATAGACACTATTTTGAAACGATTCAGCATGCAAAATTCCAAGAAAGGATTTGTTCCTTTCAGACATGGAATTCATCTATCTAAAGAGATGTGTCCTAAGACACAAAATGAGATGGATGAGTTGAGAAACATTCCATATGCGTCGGCAGTTGGAAGCCTCATGTATGCAATGATGTGCACGAGACCGGATATTTGTTTTGCTATAGGCATGGTAGCAAGATATCAAAGTAACCCAGGGAAAGAACATTGGACTGCAGTTAAAAACATTCTCAAGTATCTAAAAAGAACTCGAGATAGAATGTTAGTTTATCAGTTAGACAGTCTGTTCCCTGTGGGTTATACGGACTCAGATTTCCAATCAGACATGGATTCTAGAAAATCTACCTCGGGTAGTATGTTTTGTTTGGGGGGTGGAGCCATGACATGGAGAAGTGTGAAGCAGAAATGCATCGCTGATTCTACCATGGAAGCCGAATATGTAGCTGCTTGTGAAGCAGCGAAAGAAGCGGTTTGGCTTAAGACCTTCTTAGTGGACTTGGATGTGATTCCGAATTTGCCCAGCAGTATCACTATTTATTGCGATAATGCTGGAGCAGTTGCAAATTCAAGGGAACCAAGAGCCCACAAAGCAAGCAAACACATTGAAAGGAAATACCATCTTATACGAGAAATCGTTAAGAGAGGAGACATAGTGGTGGCAAAGATCGCATCGGAAGACAACATAGCTGATCCTTTCACAAAGGGTCTGCCTCAGAGTACATTCGAGAGACATGTGGAAGGAATGGGGGTCAAGTGCGTTGCCAAGCTGCTTTGAGTATAAGTGGGAGAATTTAATAGGACATGTAGAACATGGACGTGCTGTAGTATACTTAAAAGCAGACTTTGAGTATAAGTGGGAGATTGTTAGGGTTATACTGGCAAGTATGCTTTTAGTGCTACTTATGTATACAAACTGATTCTTGCACTTATAAATGAGAATAATATTTTTATCACTGGTTGCTTTAAATATAATGAATGTTAATTATTTATTGCATAAACGTTCAGATGTATTTTACATTGTAGACAATGTGGTGTGTAGAAGATCACATAAGATCACATTGTCAGTTCCTTGTATATAAGTACAATTGATTCACAACTTAGATGGAATTGAACAATCCATTGGTAGAAGTTGAGGTGTAAGGCTCGGATTGGTTTATCTTGACCAAGAGATTACAGTAGTGCATTATGATGTGCTGAATAGGACCTACAGAGAGGTAATTCTTCTAGACTGACTTAAGGAATGAAGAATTAGACCTCAGTGGTTGTTGATTTCTTAATCTCTGTCACTTAAATGGGATTGTCTGTAGTTAAGAAGTATTGCTTTGATTTATTATGGGTAAAGAATCAATTTGATTCAATACTTTGTATTTTGGGCAATATTATTAATTACAGGACAGATTGCCAAAATTAATACAGAGAATCGTGTCTTGGAGTGTCGAGTTGATTATGTCCCCTTGGTGGGCTCAGAAGGTTTATCATATCAAATCTGATCAGTGGAATTTATTTCCGGTATGATAATAATGTTGAGCTGTCCTTACTCCGAGGAATAAAAGATATTAATTAATTAAAGCATTCAATAGCTTAAATTAATTGATGGACATTGAATCTTAAACACGGGAAATAATAACCGGGAGCCATATTTCGTAATATGGGTTAGGATGGATAGTGCAATATTAATTATATAGTGGAATGAATTAATATTAATGGGCTGGAAAAATATTGTGGCTCAATATTGATTTTTGGGCCCATTGGGAGGTCCAATCCTAATTCTCCTAAAGGCCCCTCAAGTAGCCCAATAAAAGTCTATTAATTAAGGTAATTAAAAGATAAGGATTAATTTTGTTGCAAGAAATTAGAGAGAGATATTTATGGAAAAAGATATATGGAAATAAGAGATTATTTCTATATTATTCCAAGATAAATTGACCGGTCAATTTTTCTTTCTTGTAAGAGAAGAAACATAGATTCTCTCTTATAAAAGGAGAAGAAAAAAAATTGGTACTCTTGAGACTAAGAAAAGAAAAAAAAAAGATCTGTAATTTTCGAAATTACAGTGTGTGCAACAAGAGAAAATTAATTCTTCCTTGAGAGTTAATAGTTCGTGAGATCTCCCACCGGGTCAACGGACTAGGACTTAGGGAATACTTGAGAAGGCAATTGGGTTGAAGTTGTTACTCTTCTCAACGATATCTCTCCGATTTAAAGGTAAACACGTAATCCCTTAGTTCCGCATGTTTAGGGATTTAATTATTTTACCGTACATTCATTACATAAATTAATTGATTTAATTTGTTTAAATTATGATATTAGATTTATGATAATTCATATTTAAATTACGTCCTAAATAGATTTGGGTAATTTTAAAGGAGTCTCAAAGGATTCCCGAGAGTCTCAAAAGATCCCTAGGGCATCTCAAAAGATTCCCGGGAGTCTCAAATGATTCCTAGCGTGATGGTCCATAACCCACAAGTGCCAATAATTCCCCACAAAGGAGATGGGGAATGTGGTCCCATAATAATTTCCACAAAGGAGTTGGGGACCACATTGTTGGGGGACTATTATTGGGTATTGAGATTACTTTCCCAACACGTTGATCCTTCCACCCTCTCACGATTGAGTCTGGAATTTGTGATCTTTTGGTAGAATTTGTTGTTTGGATAGGTGAGGGCAAGTGATATGTAATTTAACTCCTATCTGTAATTCTACTACCTTAAAAAAAAAACTCTTGAATTAAATGGGATAATCAGCAGAGTTTTGATTTAGTGTAATTGGATTCAGGTAAGTTAACTCAAGTTCAGATTAGTAGAGAAGGTTTGTTGAAGAATTTCTATCTAGAGAGAGTGCCGGGAGTATAATAGTATATTTAAGACTTAACTTTAATTTTTTTTACAAGAAAAAACACACATATGAATAGGCCCTCCTAATAGAACATATGGCAAAAGCGGTCACTCCTCCAATCCCACCTCGGGTTCGCCAATTATGTATTTACTTTAAGCGATCGATACTCGATTCGAAATTGATAATTTTTTTGACTCAACTGAAATTGAAACCGTGAGCCATAACCAAAATCTTATATATAAGCTTTAATTTATGTTAGAACGTTAACCCGTTAAGTGACTACCTGCAAATGTCATCGCATAATTTTGAAGTCAGGGCACCACCAAATTAGATGATCGATAATCAAGATCTCCATTCTGTAAAACAAAATGGTAGTAACAAAACCATAACCATAACCAAAACTTTTAAATCATAAAATTCTGATTTAAGATTGTGAGTGTTATTGCATAATCTCATATCAGCTGTGTTAGTCAGTTGGTAGTATCAGCCGATGGTGTTAGGTGTTGAAGTCGGGTAAACTAACTTAGCACTGATCAAATGAGTTGAAGGTTTTCGGTCAGCTGAGGAGGTGATGCTTAGAGTCAGCTAAGTTGGTCGGATCAGAAGTGATTGGATCAATTGAGTAGATGTCTATCAACAGAGTTAGTCTTTTAACTTAGTTGGAGATCAGAAGGGGAGATCAACTGATGAGTCTTCTAATAAGCTCATCTGTTACGAGTTACAAGTAGCTGTCATTTCGATTGGGTAAGGGCGGAACACGTGAGTTTGTTACAACAAACTAACGGCTTCATGTTTTAAACACATTGCATCAATCACCATTGATCAGTATATATACTCTAGCACTTGTATTTTGTAAAGTTTGACGTGAAACGAGCATTCGTCTTTGAGTTGTGAGTTCACGAGTGAAGTGAGGATAAATCCTATTCCAAGTGAATGAGTGTGTAAACATTCTTGATCAATTAAAGTTGAAGTCGTCAGTCCAGTGGATGTAGATCACATTGATCGAACCACTTAAATACTTGTATGTTGTGTTTTATCTTGTTTGTTTACTTTTGTGAATTGGTATTTTAACTGGGTCATTACAATCAAGAGTGTTATGTGATTTGAGACGTCTAATCTTGTGAATTTCTTGACAAAGATAAATGCACTATAGAAATGGCAGTTGGGAAATCAAAATGCAAATAAAAGTGAAAATGAAATGATGTATGAAACAGTTACATCTCTAACTTCACCTAATCACATAACAACATTTGTGTGAACTTAATGCACGTGAAATTCTACTTATTTTAGATTCATTTACGAAAAAAGGTCTAGGTTGTGGGAATTTGATTTGAGGAGGTATTTCAAATGAAATGATTTAAAAATATATGGATTTCAAATGACATGGTTTTAGTGAGAATTTAAAATTCTCTCAATTTTAACTAAAGATTGTGTAAGCAAAAATATAAGTATTTGAAATCCATTATGTAGGTCCCCAAAGTTGAGTTAATATCGAGTAAGCTAGTGAAAATGTCTAGAGGGGGGTGAATAGACTTTTCAAAATTCTTACGACATATCAAAGTACAACGCGGAAATCAGAATATATCAATGAGCCCAATTCAAGTTTATACTCAACTTCTTAATTCGAGAACTCTGTTCTATGTATACTCAACTAATCTTGTTCAGATATGTATGTAAACAGTTAAGCAATTAAACAAAACAGTAAAGTAAACAACACAAACAATTTATAGTGGTTCGACAACTTGTCTACGTCCACTCTCACAAACCCAGTTGTGATGTTTCCACTAACTCTTCCAATCGAGTACAAAGTGTGTGTGTTCTTGTAATTTTAAGTCCCAAGAAAAAGACTTAGATCTTTTCGACTATACTACCAAGTATATCTTCGATCTTACTAGAGATTTACAAGTATCTAGCAACTTGATAACAGTAAACAAAAAACAAAAAACTTATTCAGTAGCAGCCTTCTGGTTTCTTCACTTGTCTTCTGACTTGCTTTCTGAACTTCAAAATAACTCTGAGAGTGTTTGCTTCGAATGCTTCAATAATGCTTCAGTACGTAGATTTGCAGTAGTCTTCAAATGATAAACACCTTGAGGTATTTATAGACTTCTGAATTCAAGAACTTTGTCAGTTGTAACCAACTCTTCTTGAAAACTAACTTTATCCTTTCATACTTATCCTTCCACGCGTTTAAGTAGTTAATTAGTTATCTCTAACTAACTCTTCAATCCTTATCTTTATATTTATTCAAAACGCGTCGAATAACTAACTTCAACTACATATGTTGACTTGTCTTGTTGAGTCTTGTGGTCTTGTTCCGCACTTGTCTTGTGTAGACACCTTCTCTTCTTGTCTGGTCTCGCAATCTTTAGTAGTAGACTAATCTAATCAACTAATCTAATCCTAACAAGACTATTACATTACATTAAGCTCTTTTGTTATAAAACTTAGTCAACTTACAAAACTATACAATGAATATTACATATGAAAAACAATGAGCTTCTATACAATGTTTATTATAGCTTAATAACAACCTAAACAGTTAATATAACAAAGTATATACGAAATTATAAGTACTTGTCTTTTCTTTTATAACAACACTTGTCTTATGTGAACTCTACTGGTCTGTACAAGATGACTTCTTCTTAACTAGACTAGATCAGTCAACACTTAGAAAATATTCAAACTACTTTTGGCTTATCAAAACTTCATCTTTATCTTTTATCATCATTTAGGACTTGTTCTAGGATTCATATCCCAACAATTTCCCCCTTTTTGATGAAGCCAAAACTACTTGAATCTTTTCTTAATAGTAGACTAGTTAAGTAGTTATCTTGTCTTTTAAACATCAAATAGTACTTATGTTTTCATTCATTCAAAATAATACCAGTAGATTTACACATACTTCAAAAATAAAAAACAATAAAAAACTAAGTATCAGAGCAAACAAAATATAAACTAATCTGAGAGAGTACCTCCTTCTGGATTTGGAACACAGAATGCATCTAGGAGTCTCTTGTGAATTACTCTGATATGATCTTCATCATCAATCTTCTCCTTGTCTAGCAGCTCTTCTTCATATTTCTTGATCTGGTTAAGATCAACTCTTTTACCTGAGCTTATCATAGGAGTCTTCCACTTCGGAAAGATCGGCACTATAATGTTGAAATTCGCAGCAACAGATATCCTTAATATCAAATTCCAAAGCATTTTGTTCTGGCCTTCCATGAACTTGTCAAACATAGCATACAGTTCATCTGAGCTATCAGAATCACCATATTTCCTGATAATCCAATGATCAAGTTCCCATTGTCTCTTCACCTTGAGCCAGTCTTGACGATGCTCTTTGTCAATGAAATAGTCAATAAATTGATCTTCCATCTGATCTTCATCAGCTTTCAGCTTCTGTAATCTTTCAATATGCTTACCAATCTTCTTTTGGCTTGCATAACGACTTTCATCATTAGGATCAACAACCTTCTGCTTCTTCACAACTGCAGTAGGTTCTTCAGCTTCTTCAATAGCTAACTTCCTTTTGGTTTTCCTCTTAGTCTGAACCTCAACTTCAGCTTCTGAAGATGCAACACCTTTGCCTTTCTCCAGTCTCTTCAGCTCTTCTGCTCTAGCAAGCTCAAGATCAGCAGTTTTAACCAACTTGCCTCTCTTAGGCCTTCTAAGATCTTGCATAGCTTCTGCAGCTTCTTTCGCTTCTGGTTCAGCACTAAACTTAACTTTTTCAACTTCAGAAATTTCAGCAACTTTCTCAACTCTACTCGCCTCTTCCCCCTTTTTGGCTTCATCATTCGCCTTGAGAGTGAAAAGACTAGTAAAGCGAGTCATTTCTTCCTTCACAGCTTCCTTCATAGCTTCAACAGCTAGCTCTATCTGCTTTTGATGCGTCTTGTCATGACTGATCTTGTCAAGACGATCAGTAGCCAACTCCAGCTTCCTTGAACTTGAGACTAGTTCATCTTTGAAATATGTAGCTATCTGGCGAAGGAGTCTGTTCTGCTCTGTTAACTCAGTAAGAATAGCTCGAGAACGCACCAACTGGTCCTGTGCTTCTCTTCTCTGTTCATCTGCAATTTCGATCTTAACCCTGTAGAGTCTCTCCATCTTACTCGACTCTTCAGCTAAAGATCTAGCAAATGAAATAAATCTCTTTTTTGAGAAATCGATCTGTCTTTTCAAGAACTCTTCTATCTGAGCATACATTTCTTCTCTGAAAGATGAGTCCATCTTGTTGACCTCACCAACAATAAATTCTCTTGAGCTGTCAACAAGCGACTGGTTTTTCTCAACTAACACATCTTTCAACTTTGAGTTTAAGAACTCATCTATTGCTGACTGGACAAAAACTTTCAAGTCCGTCTTCAGCTCATCAAGATAGCCTTCGGGAAATGCTTGAGTAGATGACTGAGCTTCAACAATAACTTCTTTTTGAACTTACTCAACAAGTTCATCTTCATCAAACATGATAGCTTCAACAAACTCATCGTCTTCTTCACCAAGTTCAACGAATTCGACTTCTGCAGTAGCACTTTCAGCCTCTTCTTCAGCATGATCAGGGGCATCTTCTAACTCCAATAATGGTTCCGAGGTCTGAATAGCAATATCAACAAGTTCTGCTTTTGACTTTTCTTCCACCAGATCAGTCTGAGTGCCAACATCAAATGAGAACTCTTCGCATAGAACGCCATCAGGAATGCTTAACATTCTCTTCACAAGGCAAGTTAAGGCTCGGCGCGGGAATAATTCGGAGTGGTCTTGAACACCACTGTTCTCTTTCTGCTCCATCTCCCAATCCATGAAATTGGAGATACCACCCATTCCCAGAATGACTTCAAAGAGGTCGTCTGTTGGGGACTTCTTCAATGCAACCCATGTGCATATTCTAAGAAGTTTCTCAAACTGTTCTGACGAGTAGTCGACTTCGATAGATGAGAGTTGCTTCTTTAAATTATTGCTCATCTTCGAACGGATTCTCTTCTCTCTTAAACTCATCGGGTAATACACCAAGGATTCAAATCTAACATTAGACGGGGTCTGAGCAGGTGGGGTCCCTGTCTCAGCTGTTGCAGTGGCAACTGGCGTCTTGTCTGAAGTAGATGGGTTGATGGGTTCAACATATTTTGTTGAGGGTAAGGAGAGAATTTGGTTTGTGGTTTCTAGGAGCTGGTGTGACAACTGTCGGAGTATCAGTTGTATCAGTTATGGGAGTGTTTTGGGGAATGCTGGCTCTCAGCGGTAATGCTGCCAGCACTTGCGAGGTTGGGGGTATAGGTCTAGGCCTAGATCGATGTGATCTTGTCTTGGTTCGGACAGGAGGGAGAGAGAGAGGAATTGAAACAGATTGAGAAGAAGTACCAACCTGAGGACTCGACTCGTCTTGTGTAGGACTAGGCACTTGAACAAGACGATAGAGTTGAGGAACGTCAGCACCTATCTCCTCAGCTTTCTCAGACTCCGCATCGGACTGAGTTTCCTCTGAGTCTACTGCACCAGATCCAGCTTGTGCAACATCTTCAGATTCTTCATCTTCTAACTCGTCTTCCGAAGAACTAGACGAGTTAGCATATGGCAATGCTTCCATAGGGTCAATCTGAGCTTGCCTAGGTGCAGCTGGTCTAGCAGCGACCTGCTTCTTCAACGCCTCCTTTTTCAAATAAAATTTCAAAGGGTGAAATGACTTCCCTTTGCTCCATTCTGTCTTGGTTGGCATCAACACGGGTAGAAGGATGGACAATTTGTTCCCAAATCCAACAACATTCGACACCACCCAATTAGCTGTGTCGGTGTCGACTCTAACACTTCTCTCGAAGTACATGATACGGTCAGCCATCAATTTAAACCAATTTCCTTCTGTAATTCCATCATAGATGGCAGCCATCACTCTCGCCTTTTGCAAGGTGACTGAGTCGTATGAACCAGTAACACATAGTAGCATCTTGCTAGCTATGTCGAGTAGAGTTCGATACTTCTCCAGCAGCTCCTTCTTCTTCACAGCTGGAATTTTGCCATCACGATTCAATCGAATCTTCTTGCCACAGAAAACACTCAAATATCTCAGCTCTTGACCATTAGCATAGTTTTCCACATCAATCGTTCCGATGGGCAACTTCAAAACCTCAAACACAGCCTCACGAGTGATTTCCACTCGACTTGCTCCAACAAACGATTCGATCACATCTCCTCGTCTGCTGGCGTTGGCATAGAACTCCAATACTTCTTGTTCTAGCACAACCTCTGGAAACGCCTCCAAGTAGGGTTTCAACCCACAACGAATGCACTTATTCAGAATTTCTTGATTTCCTTCAGTGTGTAGCCCTTTGAAAAACATCGAGGGTTCCACATGCACCTTGATTTCTGCAATGAACTTGCCAAGGTCAAACCTGGCCTGCATGTTCGTCCTTACATCGAAAAGTGAGATGATCGACATTGTAGTAGTGTGAGTAAGAACAAATAGCTTGGATTTGTAAGAGAAATCAAGTTCGTAAAAGTAGGAGAGTTAAGAAAATGTGAGTAGAGTGGAGTCTAACTGTTGGGTTTTGTTAGAACTGAATTCACAAATCAACGGCCAAGATTGAACGAATTGATCCAACGGTTGGGGCTTTTGGTATTCAGTTACGGAATCGATAATATTATGTGATTTGATATTGTAAAATTTGAAATCCGCCACTTCTATTAGTTAGGACAGGGGAGTGTACTCATCTGACCTAGCGTAGTAGAGTAGGGTTCGAACTGAGTGTATACACCTCATTAAAAGGAAGTGTATAAATCCAATTCTAGGGTTTTCCAATTTTGACATTATCGAATTACCATAATACCCTTAATTCAATTTGATTAAACACTTAGCATATTCGAATCAAAGGAACATTTATCTTGTCTGTTCGAGTCCATCTAGAATAGACGAGTAGACTTATGAACACAAGACGAGTTCTCCCTTCGACTGTGCTTGTCTATTCTGAACGTCGAACGACTTCATGTACATATTTTATCATATGCAACGTATAATCGTAGGTACAAGTAGAGTGGAATAATTAAGATGAATATCAATCTAAAGCAATAGTCAAGGTTTCGAACAAGATGACTTATAACAAACATAAGAGTCAACATAAGGATATTTAAGGAATCAAAGATTCCCCCTTAAATGTTTATTCCCTTAGTATTACCCTCAGCTTTACCAGCTTCCTCATCGGGTTGTTTGGTCATCTAGTCTAGCCTTGTATACCTGTCTGTTACGTGAGTAGACGAGTGCTCCGTTGTAGTGATCTTGTCTCCTCATTTCTTTGATGTACCTGTCTGGTTAGTACATAGCTATAGGCAAGTAGGGTCTAAATCAATTAGCCCTAGACTAATGCATAACTCACGAAAACGAGCCGCAGCTAATGGTTTTGTGAAAATATCAGCTCTTTGAAAATCAGTATGAAACTTTTCCATGCGAATATCCTTCTTTTCTACATGATCACGTATGAAATGATGTTTCACATCAACATGCTTACAACGTGTGTGCAAAAAAGGATTTTGTGTAATGGCAATGACACTATTACTATCACAGAAAATAGGAACATTTGATTCATATATGTTGTAATCTCTAAGCTGTTGCATGAGCCAAAGTAGTTGACTACAGCAGCTACCAGCAGCCATGTACTCGGCTTCGGTAGTAGAGGTAGCCACACTAGTTTGCTTTTTCGAAAACCATGAAATGAGTTTTGTGCCTAAGAATTGACAAGAACCAGATGTAGATTTCCTATCTATTCTACAGCCACCAAAATCAGAATATGAGTACCCACTTAAGGATAGGTCATCATTTGAAGGATACCATATGCCACAATTGATGGTTCCTTTCAAATATTTCAATATCCGTTTAGTGGTTTCCATATGACTCTCTTTTGGATTGGCTTGAAAACGAGCACATACGCCAACAGAGAATGCAATGTCAGGTCTACTAGCAGTTAGGTACAGTAATGAACCAATAAGACCACAATAATATGTTTGATCAGCACATTTACCTTGTTCGTCTGGATCCATTCTATAAGTAGGTAGCATCGGTACGCCAGTAGACTTGCATGTCTTAATACCATACTTGTCTAGAAGATTTCTAGTATACTTTGCTTGATTTATGAAAATCTCTTCAGGGGTCTGTTTTACTTGAAGTCCAAGAAAGTAATTCATTTCACCCATCATGGGCATCTCAAACTTACTTTGCATGAGTGTTGAGAAACTTTCACTCAGCTTTTTGTTAGATGACCCAAAAATGATGTCATCTACGTAAATTTGGACGAGTAAAATGTCTTTCCCTTCTTGTCTTCTGAACAAGGTTCTATCGACCTTGCCCTTAGTAAAACCATTTTCTAATAGAAAGAGAGAGAGAGTATCATACCATGCTCTAGGAGCTTGCTTTAGTCTGTATAAGGCTTTCTTCAATCTGTACACCTGGTCGCCTTTGACTTCGAAACCTGGGGGTTGTTCAACATACACTTCTTCCGCAAGAATACCGTTAAGAAATGCACTTTTGACATCCATTTGATATACGGTAAATTTAATATAAGCAGCATATGCAAGGAACAAACGAATGGCTTCTAGTTTAGCAACAGGAGCATATGTTTCATCATAGTCTATGCCTTCAGCTTGTGAATAGCCTTGGGCTACTAGTCTAGCCTTATTCCTAACGACTACATCATTCTCATCTTTCTTGTTTTTGAAAATTCATCGAGTGCCAACTACATTATGATGCTTAGGCCTATCGACAAGTTCCTAGACGTCGTTTCGAACAAACTGGTTCAACTCGTCTTGCATAGCGATGATCCAATTACTATCAGCCAATGCCTCTTTAACAGTGGTAGGCTCGATAGATGAGAGGAAACAACACCAGCAAAACATAGTTGGACTAGGCTGTTCTTGCGACTCAAAGAGTTGTCGTCTAGTCTTCACACCAATAGTAAAGTCACCAATGATATTTTCAGCATTATGCGCAGATTTCCATGTCTTTCTAGACTTAACAGGAATACTATCATCATCTACATCATGTACACCATCATGCATATCAATATCATTTGTATCATCAACAGATTTACCAGGAGTAGTCGAGTCAACTAGAGCAGGCATGTCAACTGGTCTAGAAGACTTACCTTTAGCACTTACCTTCTCTTTGTCATCAGACTCGAGAGCTTTCATGAATGGATTGTACGCTTGAACGGATTCATATACCTCTGATTCTTTGTCAGATTTGATCGTTAGATCAGTAACCTTGTCACTGATCTTGTTAGCAGACGAGTCCTGTCGAGATTCATCGAAAACCACATGTGGTGTTTCTTCCACACAAAGAGTTGAGTAGTTGAATACCCTAAATGCCTTGCTAGTCGAGGAGTGTCCTAAGAATATCCCCTCGTCTGCTTTAGCATCGAAAGCATTCAACTTGCTCTTTCCATTGTTATGGATGAAACACTTACAACCAAATATATGAAAATATGAAATTCTGGGTTTTCTACCTTTCCAAACCTCATAGGGTGTCTTGCCTAGTGCTTTGTTGACCGCGCTTCTGTTTTGTGAATGGCATGCAGTATTGATAGCTTCTGCCCAAAACTTTTGAGGCGTGTTGTACTCGGCTATCATGGTTCTACAGGCTTCCTTGAGAGTTCGATTCCTTCTTTCTGCTACACCGTTTTGTTGTGGTGTCCTAGTTGCACTAGTAAGATGCTGCATACCACATTTAGCACAAAAATCTTGGATATATCAATTAATGAACTCAGTTCCCTTGTCACTACGAATCTTGACAATAGACTGGTTCTTCTCAACTTGTAACTTCTTCAACAGATTAGGTAGAAGAGTTTGTGTATCACTCTTCTTGTGTAGGAAGACTACCCAAGTAAACTTAGAATAGTCGTCTACAACAACAAGTGTGTACCTTCTACCATTCAAGGTTGGAGGAGTTATCGGACCATGAAGATCCATATGTAGGAGTTCTAGGAATCTACAAGTTGAGAGTGTAGGAATTGACTTAAAAGAACCTTTCACCTGTTTACCCTGTTGACAAGCAGAGCATACATGTGACTTGTAATAGACTTCGTTGGGAATACCTTCCACAAGGTAATCTCTAGCTATCTTATTAAGAACCTTAAATTTTAGGTGGCAGAGGCATCTATGCCAGAGCCAGCCAAGTTCTTTAGGATTCTTAGTAAGTAGACAGGTGTCCCTCGGACAGCTATTCCAGTTCACTATGTACACACTACCTTGTCTTACGCCGACTAGTAGGACTGTGTGTGTCCTTTTGTCAATTATCTGACATTTGCGGCTTTTGAACTGCACCTTGTATCCACGATCACAAAACTGTAAAACAGAGAGTAAATTGTATTTCAAACCTTCAACATATGAGACATCTTGAATCTCTACGTCTCCATTCCTGATGTAACCAAATCCTTTAATGACAGTAGTGGAGCTATCACCAAATATCACTTTTGGTCCTTCCTGCTCATGGTAACTTGATAAGAGAGCCTTGGTACCAGTCATGTGGTGCTAACAACCACTATCAATGTACCAAGTTTCTCCTACTGAGCCACCCTTCTTATACAAGTCAAGTCGACCCTGCAATGAAGATATTCAATAATTTAGGTACCCATTTGTTTATTGGGGTCCTGGGGGGTTAGTCGAGTTCAGAGGAATCCAAATATACATTGGAGTCTTGAACAAGTTCGATCTTTTAAGTTTCCTGCCAAATTTGTTGCAAAATAAGACCTTGTTGTCCTTTTCTAGCCTATCATTCGAGTTCGGGTCTACTCGTTTGAGATAGCCTTTCGACTTGATCTCTACTTGAGCAGGCACTGGTCTATGATAGTCAGAGTAGGGCTTGTATGAATTAGGTCCATACGGTTTATAGACTCGTTTAGGTCTTTCCTCACTAATAATATCATATGACAAAGGTGGAGGATATAGGACAGCTTGTGTACGATATTTTGGAGCAACCTGTCTATGCCTAGACGAGTAGAGCTGAGACTGCCTTATAAAAGGAGGTCTAGGCTCTTGTCGTCTAGTCTGTACCTGTCTAGTACTCGTCTCCTTAGGATACCAGTCCTCGTATCTGACCTGGTTGGGTCGTCCACGATTAGTGGTCCTTTGAAGATTAGTTCTAGGTGGAACAGGCTTGTTGTTACCATTCTTTTTACCTCCCTTGGTAATCTGAATGTTAACTCGAGCTTGTTTAGGTACAGTACCTTTAGATGGAGTTCCAATATCGTATATCATTGGTCCTTTTCCTTTATCATTTGGCAAAAGTCTTGCGTTAGTAGTAGTAGGGTTCTTAATGACTCGAGTAGACGAGCTAGATGACTCAGCACCTATACCTGTCTTGTCACCTGGATCTCTATACCTATCTGACAATTCAAGGTTAATCTTAGAAGAGTTAACCAGGTCAGTAAGTTTGAGATCTAATGTGACAACCTCGGTCTCTAAGAACTTATTACGTTCTTCAAGCCTATTGCACTTGCTCTTTAAAACATTGAATTCATTTCTCTCAATAGCATGTGTCTTAAGTAGGTCTTGATATAACCTGTCTGTCAATGCACACTTTTCTTTGAGTTGCCTTAACTCTTCAGTCAAGCGTTCATTTAGGATTGTTATATTAGGATCTACTTTAGACTGAGCTTCCTTAAGATCAATGATTTCCTGTTTTAATGTAATGTTCTCATCACTGACTTCAATGAAAGCCTGATTAGCTAGTAGGAGGTCGTCTTCAACAGCACTAGCAGAGTGATGAAGACTACTCCGTACTTCACTACTGGCAGTATCACTTTCATCAGTATCTGAATCATCACAAGATTGAAATGAAGTAGCAGATGATACCTCTTGATCGATTTTAGCCATGCAACATAGGCCATCATCTACTATGAATGCTTCATCGTGATCTGGATCAGACGGGTAGCTAGATAAGGACGATGGCAACTCGTCTGAATCCGAATCAGAGTCATCATTGGCCATCATTGCCTTCTTACCACGGTTGTATCTTCTTTCCCTTCGTGCTTTGCGTTCTTCTCGATCGTCAGTGCTCAGGTCTGGACATTCATAAATGTAGTGACCTGGTTTCTCACAGTTATAGCACAAGAGATCATTAGTAGCCTTTTTAATATGAGATTTATCCTTGCGCTTATCACGTCTATCAGAACGAGCAATCTTCCTATCACCAGACTCTCTATCACGTCTGTTACCTTTCGAGACTTCGTCTCTCCTTTCGGACGAGTTTCGGTCTCGTCTGGTCTCACACGAGTTCTTAGAAGTAGACGCTCTATGATCTCTATAGAACTTCTTGTATCTTCCGAAACGTTTATTAAGCCTATCAAACTTTCTAACCATGAGGCTCACCTGATCCTTCAGACTAAGATCAATATCTAACTCGTCTTTCACAGAAGCAGACTTAGTCTTAGACTTAGACCTGTCTACCTTAGAGGACTTAGACGAACTAGACTTAAAGGCAACGTTCTTAGACACATAATGTTCTTTGTCACTACTGACTAAAGGTTCATCTTCGTATAAATCAAACTCATGAGCCTTTAGAGTTTGAAACATGGTCTCTGCACTCCACTTATCTATGTCTTGGGTATTCTTAACAAGCATCTTTACCATTTTCCATCGAGGATCTAAGCTCTTAAGAATCCTAAGATTGATTTCACGAGGAGTATATGTTTTACCAAGGACTTCAAGATCATTCATAATCTTAGTAAAACGAGTATCCAGCTGGTCGATAGTTTCGCCAGCTTTCATCCGAAATGATTCAAATCTTTGGACAGCAGTGGATAATTTGCTCTCTTTGATTAGGGTTGTCCCTTCACAAATGATAGCTAATCTGTCCCACATCTCTTTGGCAGTTTTACATTTTAACACTTTTCCTAGATACTCGTTAGGAAGAGTGTGTAAGATGTAATTCTTCGCCAAGCTATCCAAATTATTTTGACTCATTTCTTCTGAGGTTAGATCAGACCTTGGTTTTTTTACGAGAGTGCCAATTAGTTTGTCTTTGTCTAGATTAACAGTATTTGGGACCATTGTCACGATCGGACCCTCGGTCATAACGGAGATCATTAGATCGTGCGTGGAGCTGAAAATTGCTTCCATCCGCAGCTTCTAGTAGTCGTAGTCCTGGACCTGGAACTTGGGTAACTTGTTAGCACTTATTTCAAGAGACATGTTGAGCAAGTAGATTAGTGCTAATCAGTTTTATGATTAAGAAGCAGATAAGTCAATAACAGGGAACAAGAAATAGATATAACAAGAATGTTGATCAAGAACACGTAAGCAAATACAATCACGGACCAAGACTTCACCCTAAGTCTGAAGTCGGTTATCAAGAAACAGCAGTTCGTAAACTACTGCTCTGATACCACTTGTAGGTCCCCAAAGTTGAGTTAATATCGAGTAAGCTAGTGAAAATGTCTAGAGGGGGGTGAATAGACTTTTCAAAATTCTTTCGATATATCAAAGTACAACGCGGAAATCAGAATATATCAATGAGCCCAATTCAAGTTTATACTCAACTTCTTAATTCGAGAACTTTGTTCTATGTATACTCAACTAATCTTGTTCAGATATGTATGTAAACAGTTAAGCAATTAAACAAAACAGTAAAGTAAACAACACAAACAATTTATAGTGGTTCGACAACTGGTCTACGTCCACTCTCACAAACCCAGTTGTGATGTTTCCACTAACTCTTCCAATCGAGTACAAAGTGTGTGTGTTCTTGTAATTTTAAGTCCCAAGAAAAAGACTTAGATCTTCTCGACTATACTACCAAGTATATCTTCGATCTTACTAGAGATTTACAAGTATCTAGCAACTTGATAACAGTAAGCAAAAAAAAAAAAACTTATTCAGTAGCAGCCTTCTGGTTTCTTCACTTGTCTTCTGACTTGCTTTCTGAACTTCAAAATAACTCTGAGAGTGTTTGCTTCGAATGCTTCAATAATGCTTCAGTACGTAGATTTGCAGTAGTCTTCAAATGATAAACACCTTGAGGTATTTATAGACTTCTGAATTCAAGAACTTTGTTAGTTGTAACCAACTCTTCTTGAAAACTAACTTTATCCTTTCATACTTATCCTTCCACGCGTTTAAGTAGTTAATTAGTTATCTCTAACTAACTCTTCAATCCTTATCTTTATATTTATTCAAAACGCGTCGAATAACTAACTTCAACTTCATATGTTGACTTGTCTTGTTGAGTCTTGTGGTCTTGTTCCGCACTTGTCTTGTGTAGACACCTTCTCTTCTTGTCTAGTCTCGCAATCTTTAGTAGTAGACTAATCTAATCAACTAATCTAATCCTAACAAGACTATTACATTACATTAAGCTCTTTTGTTATAAAGTTTAGTCAACTTACAAAACTATACAATGAATATTACATATGAAAAACAATGAGCTTCTATACAATGTTTATTATAGCTCAATAACAACCTAAACAATTAATATAACAAAGTATATACGAAATTATAAGTACTTGTCTTTTCTTTTATAACAACACTTGTCTTATGTGAACTCTATTGGTCTGTACAAGATGACTTCTTCTTAACTAGACTAGATCAGTCAACACTTAGAAAATATTCAAACTACTTTTGGCTTATCAAAACTTCATTTTTATCTTTTATCATCATTTAAGACTTGTTCTAGGATTCATATCCCAACACATTCATAATTCAAACAAGTGAAGTGAATTTGGATGGTGGATTTAAAATCCATAAATCAAATCCCTCCATCCAAATGGAGCCTAAAAGATGTTATGTGATGCAAAACTTCCTCTCAAGCTCTCGCATACTTTATCCGTCTCTCGTTAATTTAATAATTTTGTCATTTGAATGTTTCTTTTTAGTTTTTCATTTCTATTTTTGTCAAAACCTCATTATCCCTATGTCTTTTCTATTTCATATATCACTTTATATTTTCTCTTTTCCATCTCACTCTACCTCAATATCCCACTACACATTAAATGTTACTCTTTTCCATCTCACTCTACCTCAATATCCCACTACACATTAAATGTTACTTCATTGTTCCACTATATGTTATTAATTTTTTATTGGTATTTTGATTAAAAAATATAAATAATAGATGTATTACAAGTGATAGTGATTGAAATAAGAAAAATAATATGCAAAAAAATAGAATTGTGAAACATTCAAAAAGAAATATGAGAAAGCTATAATAAAACAAATGGAGTACTCATTAAAATCTGTGTAAATGATAAATAAGTAACTTAACAAGAGAGATGGAGGGAGGGGTATATACCAATGGAGTGGAAGTAGTGGAATGGGATCTGAATTTTGGGGGGCATCGATCCTATAGAGGAGTATATGTGTCGTTGGTTTAAAGCAAGAAATTCGTCCACCGACTTTATCTCATCACATACGTTGACGCATATACAGCCATTCATGGTGCGCACTTGTAACAATCATCTCTTCATTCGCACATCTTTTCTCCTTCTAATTAAGTGTAAGTATGTTTTTAAGTATTATCCATTAGCCATACAATGAGAGAGAGGGGCTAGCTCCAATTACATATGTTTCCTACAAATGATTGTACTCCCTTCGTTCAAATTTATTATGTTCATTTCTTCGTACACAAGTTTTAATAAATATGATTAGTTAATATATAATATATAAAGTAGATAGGTTGAGATTGAGGCTGTGTTTGGATGAGTTGGTTTGATTTGAGAATGCATTTCAAATTAAAGGAGTTAAAAATACATGAATTTTAAATGACATGATTTTAGGGAGAATTTAAAATTTCTCTCAGTTTTAACTAAAAAGTGTGTGGACACAAATCAAAGTATCTAAAATTCATTCATAATTTAAACAAGTGGAGTGGATTTGAAGGGTGGATTAAAAATCCATAGATATAAATCCTTCCATCTAAATGGAGCTAAGTGATGAGAATTTAAGTAAATAAGTGATGATTGAAAGTGAAAGTATGGTGTAATATTGTGAAGTCCATTTGTTAATAAAAGTGATGAGAATTTAAGTAAATAAGTGATGATTGAAAGGTAGAGATAAAATAGAGTAAATAATAGTATTATTTTCAGAAAAGAAAATGAGAATAATGAAATTGATCGGAAGAAGTATTACTTTTCAATATAATATTGTATAAAAGTTAAAAAAAAAGGTAAGTATGGAGTAGGATTTAGGAGTGCCTTTTATGTATATTCGCACAAAATGTATTTTTACAACAGCGCAAATATAAAAGGAATGTGAAACTTAGTAAGAGAATGTGTGGAGGCGAAGAACAAGAACATTGTGAATGTGATGCACACAATTATAATTAGAATATAGGAATTCATCATCCAACTCTCATTGTAAACAAATACCCCTCCTTCAATTCCTTAGTATATACATGAATATACTTAGCCAACCCACTTTTTAAAAATAGTGAATTTAGTGTTGTAGGATCAAATAAGAGGATTATTTTGAATTTGGACTTCTAAATTTTTTGACTTTATAGTCCTCCATATTTACAAAACTCAATATTTTAGTCCTTATACCGACAAACATTTTGTCTGAATTAAACACTACACTTTTAACCAAATATTGTTGTTATTTGAGTCTCTGGCACTATCAAAAATTCAAAATCAACATCACTGTCTAACACTCCAGACCGTACGCAAACATTAGGTTATATTTTACCTGAATTAAAGACTGGACACTTATAGCCGGACATTGTCATTATCTAAGTCTTTTGCACTATCAAAATCATCATCATTACCTAATATATAATCATCTCTAGATCGGATGGGTACACCTGTTTATTGGTAAAATGACAAACACAAAGTTTTGTAAGCATAGAGGACTAATTTCAAAATCGAAAATTCTAAACCGGTAAAACCCTACTGGGACAATTTTTTTTATTTTCCCCACTGATCTATTTCATTTTTCTATACAAGGAATTCTAAAATCACGCCCCTCTGATTTTGAACTCTTTCCCGAGTGATATTTGTGCACAATTGATACTTGAACCTAAACCATATGAAAAGATCCAACAATGCATCTCAGGTTCTCCTACAACTTGCATAAACTCTCAACCCCTCACACTTATTTTTATGTAATCCAGATCCAGGTTCTACAAGTACAACGTCAAATAAACCATCAACTCCCAACAACTTTGTTAAATCATATCAACAACAAAGAAGCAATGGCAACAATACTTGGCAAGCATATACATAAGAAAGAACAACGGACGCATCTAGGGTTTCAATACAAGGAGGGCAAAACTTGTTGTATTATAATTTCACGCATAGTTCAAATTCAAAGGGGGTGAACCCTTGTAAATTAAAATTCTAAATAAATAATTTTTTACATGTAAAGTGGAAAATTCTACGCAGGTTTCCCTTTACCCTGCACTCGTTTAATCAATCAAAAACAACAGAACACAGGTTTCTCTTTACCCCACACTTGTTTAATCAATCAAAAACAACAAAACAGCATTTTAATCCCGAATGCTATAAAAAAAGACAAAACTAACTAAAAGAACATTGCTCAAAAAAGGGTCTGCTACTTATGTATTTAGCTCTATAAATTTGGTGAATTTTTTAAACATCTCAAATGGCATTCAGTTGGTTCAACAGACTGGCCTGAATGCTATTGCATACGGGAATTTTGGACATAGTTCTAACAACAGATGGCAAAAGGGAAGATTTACCAGAAATAGATACTCTGTAATAACACCTCATATGCAGACCCAATGAGGAAAACTCGCTAGATGATGATACTAAGAATGCATAAGACATTGAACTTCAACATTCAAATTGCACCAAGCCTCCAGATATGACCAACTGACTAGTGTTTTTTTTTTTTCATACTCAAATATTTTCAAGAGACACAAAACCAGAATTGATCCTCTTTCAGCAGAAAAATAACCAAACTACACCATAGGGGTTGATTCCATTTTATGTCAATTCATTCTAAGATGCAACATTCATCCTACTGCTGTGGTTTACCAACCAAAAGACACTCAACAGTTTGCTAGCATAATAATCCACATTTATTGTGCTTATTATTGGCTCTTGTCTCTCAGTTCCCTAAGAACAGCCTTCTTAACCATGCCTGAGCTATGAACTCTTGGGTAGAGTTGACCAGAATTGACATACACCTGCTTCTTAGTATTTACCTTAACAACTATGATTTCACCTAAGTTC
This sequence comes from Galeopsis tetrahit, assembly GCA_963675135.1. Lineage (NCBI taxonomy): Eukaryota > Viridiplantae > Streptophyta > Magnoliopsida > Lamiales > Lamiaceae > Galeopsis > Galeopsis tetrahit. Next base: position 62,687,934 of record OY776120.1, on the reverse strand, counting down.
TACAGAGAAATATCCAGAAAGCGTTTGTGGGGCCTAAACATATCCAAGAGTAGGAGGTCCAATACATAAATTTAACATGGAGTTCAAATCAAATTTTACATCTATCTATAATCCTTAGTACCAGGTACACGAAACCTTCTTTTTCATCCAAATCATTATTAGAACATCAAATAGGCTAGATCCAATGTTTTTCACTACTTTTCAACCCATGCATTGGGTGTTGGTAACTAAAATAGATCATTAGATGATTGCAAGAACTATTCATATCTTTATAACACCATAATGTACCATATTTGTATTTACCATGCAAGTAAAATCAAGTTTTAAGTCTATACCCAATCCTCAGGACAGGGTACCACAAAGCTCTACATTTTCATACCAACACTTGTCCATCATATGGTCTTACTCGAATATTTCTAACTACTCGTCAAATCCCATTCATTCAGTGCTGGTGATTGATAGAGTTAAGAAGATTGAATTGAACGAAATAAGAAAACCAAGAAATCAATCCTCAAAGAGACCACAGTTTATAACCGCCACAACCGAAGTTGCAATTCTAAGAATCAAATCTGTATTCCAAAAGTATAAATTCTGAATGAATCCAAACAATCAACTCCTACAGTAATTATAAGCACTAAAGCCCATATAAGAAGGACCAACTATCCTAAAGCCCAAGAACATAAAAGAAAGACTAACATAAATTATTAATTATTGCTGATTGGTGGTAGTATTCATATCTATATAACACCATATGTAGACCATAAGCAGAAAAAAAATTATGGATTCAATCAAATAACATCAAATCTTCATTGGTACAAAATTTAAAACAAATGTAAATACTTGTCAAATTTCAATGCATTACTTGTCTTCCGAAAAAACATTGCTAAACCATAAGATAAATGCAGGGTTATTAACCTCCATAAGAGCTGAGCCTTCTCAAGCTTAACGTTAGTATCTTCAAGCTTCGTCAGTCTGAATTCTCATCCAAGGTCTTCTTCAACTCCGCTGGCTTAGGACCAGACCCCTTCACAGCTTCCAAATGCTTCCTCAGCATGCGAACCTCTTTTATGTAATAATGGATTCGGTCGATCATCAGCGCCAGGAATAGAGCAAAACCTGCACTCATCAATCGTGGATTATAGTATTCAAACAAGTGGAAATGATACTATACAAAATTAACAAATCAATATATGCATTGGCATCATTCTTTAATCTTTAGTGATGGTTCAATAAACTGGCTATGTGTACAGTGACCAATTACCATTGAGAAATATTCAAAATTACCATTGGTTTGGTAGATGCCCTAGGGTGTATCTATGTGCCATGTGTTTTGGTGTTATACTGGCTAAGTGCGCAATTACTATGCTAAAAGGTAGTGTTCACCAGTACCACAAAATCCTTCTCCGAGTAATAAATCAAATTAAAATAATCACGTGAACCCTAATGCACAACATCAACATATTCTACATGTTTCCAACCAAAATATAATGTTCCATTTAATAAATTCGTTAAATAATATAATAAACTTTGGAAAAGCAACTTTCAACAACAACAGCAACACCAAAAAAAAAAAAAAAAAAAGGTCAAATAACCTGCCGTCGGCCGATTGATTATAATTGGAAAAATAAATAAATTAATAGCTTATGGAAGGGATTAGGGATAGAGAAGAAATTACCCAAGAGTGATGCTTCGAGAAGTTGATTGGCCAAGAGAACCTGGTCGGTTGGATTAACATTGCCTGCTTCGATAGATCGGTTCTGAATCGTGGTAATGTTATACAAGAGAGATATCATAATGACAAACAGAGTCGCACCGGCGGTGGAGGCCACGACGGGGCCCCTACCCTGCTTCAATTTGTCCAGTAAAATCAGAAGCGGCTTTCTCAACGGCGTTCGAAATAGAAGAAGCAGAATCACCGCCACTTCTACGAACACCACGGCATACAGAGGCTGAATCATCTTTGCCAAGAAATGATTTCGGCGATTTCTCTAAGATTCGGATGGAAATTTAGGAACAAGGGAGGATGAAATGAGACTGATTAGGAAATGAATTAATTTGAGATGATGTTAGACGGGTGGCAACATTGGAAATTAACCGCACGAAGAAAAGAATAATCATGTGACACGTGGCCCTTTACCAATAAATTATTGTTACACATTTTTTATTAATTTTAACACTTTAAATATTAAACACATTATCTACTAGTAGTATATTTATTTTATCTTTATATCTACTACTGATGCGTCGAAAAAGAACGCCTTCAGATGTCGATCGTTTTCTTGCGAGCACTATTAATCACGAGTCCAATCTCTAGCTGAATTCTTGGCAATCTTCAAGTAAATTTGACCTGCTCATCACGAGTCCAATCTCTAGCTGAATCCTTGGCAATCCTTGCGAGCACTATTAATGAGTGTATCCTCCCCTATTCTCGTGGGTTTGACCTGCTCATTTGACTTGGTTCAGAAAGACTGATTATGCGTCCCATGTTTGGGCCAGATCCTTTCGGACCCAAGGGCTGTAAATCCCTCTCAATATGGGCCAAAGGCCCAATTCCCCTGGTTTCTCTAATTTCCCTACTTAAGCCCACGGGTGTATTGCTCCACTTTCTTCGATGTATTGACTTAATCACAACCATCCTAATTTATCCCGTTTCCACGTGTCGACCTCTCCGGACGCGACATATTTATCTACATCAACCACTCCCCCCTACTCTCATAAAAGAAATAATTTTTAGGAGAGTAGGAAAACAATAATAAGATAAATGTTAAAGGAATATTCCATTCCTTAAAATACTCCTCGAAATGCTGTTAATTTAATTTGCTTCCTAATAATTATCTTCAGAAAGCTCCGCGCCTTTTCCACTTCCACACGCCACCTTATTCTCGATTCTAGGAGCCAAGCGTCTGCCCAAGGGGAAACATTCAGCCACCTTCCTCAGCCACGCGCCTTTTTACTGGGGAGTATTAATTCTCCTCGATTTTCTCCCTTCTCTCTCCTCCGCTTAATCATTTCAAAATCCCTTTTTTCCACCAAAAAACCCTTCTCTCCTTCATTTCAAACTTATCTAATTTCCATCTTCATTTCCACCTCTGCGATTCTAACTTCTTTGTGCACGTTCAGCGGCCGTTCCGTCATCACTCTTAGAACCGACTTTACTCCAGGTATCTATTCCTTCCTTTCCTCTCTCATTTACAATATCCTCATGTCGTCCTTTTCAGACTCCATTTCCATGGAGAGTTCAACTTCCAACCCACTCCCCATATTTCCCGTAACTGAACGAGCTTTAAAGGATAAAATTTCTGGGTCCTCCCTTCTTACTCCTGAGCGTGTTGCCGCTTTTCTTCGTTCAGGGATCTTCCCCGCCGATTATTCCGTTAGGGCTGCGCATAAGAGAGAGCGCCCTAATTTTCCAGGTCATAATTCCTTAGCCTTTTGGGAGGCTCAATTAAAAGCGGGCCTCCGCTTCCCCCTTCATCCTTATCTCTGTGAAATTTCCAGTTATCTCCGCATACCCTTGAACCAATTTACTCCCAATGCCATACGCGCAATGTTAGGCTTTTATATTCTGATGAGGGGAAATGGTGGGGATCCTTCAGCTCAACTCTTTCTAACCCAGTATGTATGCAAGTTTTCGGACGGGTTCTTTTATGCTAGTGGTCGCACCTCCCGGACCGGCAAGTTCATGGAGAAGCTCCATGAAGGGGTCCAGGATTGGAAAGACTACTATTTCTTTGTTACCAATCCTCTTCCTTGGGAATTTCCTCATGAGGGGTGGATTTATGAAAATCCTGGGGTGCCACGTCCTCCTCTTTCAGTTTGTTCCTCCTTAAACCTGGATGTGATGAACCGTTTAAACGATCATGTCTCTACTCATGGCTTTTTTGATGTAATGGGTATCTGTAAAAATCCTAGAGCCCTTTCTCATTTCGGTTTTGGTCGCCCTGATTACCCTTTAGGTCCTGATGATGGTAATACCATTCCTCCTCTTCCTAGTATTATACTCAAGACCTTAACCCGTTATACTTATTAATGCCGTTTCATATTTCTTTGTACAGCTATGAGTTGGTTGACTCAGATCTCGCGTGATGCTGCCCCTCTCTCAATGGTTAATAGGTCTCCAGCGCCCGAAAGTTCCTCGAGGGCTCAAATTCCTCCTTCTCCAGTGGAACCTGCTACTGGATCTGTTGCTAAGCGTACCCGTTCCTCTACTGAAAAGGCCATGGTTTCTACGTTGCCTCCTGTCTCCGATGCTTCCCAGAAAAAGAAGTCCAAGACCAAATCCTCTCTGCCCAATGTCGCTTCTGATGCTCCAGATGAGATGAATGTTGACCATCTTCTGGGTTTTATAGAGCGTTACACTCCGGCTCCTGCCACTGAGGCCCTCAATGCTCTGTCCTTCGGTGAGCGAGTTGTGCATGCCGCTCACAGCTTTACCCAGGTATTCTCTTCGTGAAAATACATTTCTAAATAATTCTAATAAAAAAGAATATGCTTGTCTTACTTCTTTAGATGATTCATTGTGTAGTTTGGTCTCCTGTTTTCCAATGTGTCTGAACGAGCCCTTCAGTCCCTTCAGCTGGTGGATGACCTCCACAGCCAGGTAGAGTTGGAGAAGGTGAAGAGGGATATTCTCGAAGCAGAATTACATGACGCTAATCAGAGATATAAAGTACTCCAAACGACACTTTCGGGGGAGATATCTTTACTGAAGAAGGAATTTGGTAAACGGGTGGAACAGCTGGAGGTTACTCTTCCTCAGGCTGGTATGAAATTGTGCATAGATTCCCTGTTTACCTCTGCCGCAGGTCAAAAATTTCTAGGTACCTTGCATCAGGAGTGGCTGGAGGCTTTTCTTCAGAGTAGCAGCTTTTTGGGGGCGATGGGTGCATATATCCCTCATTTCATTGATCATGGATTTTCCAACGCTGTAGCGGAACATTCTGCCCCTGGATTTAACGGTCAATATACTCGTGCCCTCCGGTTAGAAGAATTGGACACTCCCCCCAAGTTCCCTGGAGATGCTAAAGAAGACATCCATACTCCCTGGTGGTTACCTGGGATGAGGAAGGCGATCCTGGAGTTGAAGGATGCTGCCTTGAAATTGGATGATCTTGCACCGGCAGGGGATATGGCTTTCTCCAGTGGCTACTGTGGCAGCAGATACTCTAATGGAGAAGGCAGAGGGTGGCGATTCCAGTGGGCGAGCTAAGGAGGCAGGAGAGGGTTCCGAGGGGAAGAATGATGTTCTCCTTTCTTCATAACTTTATTTCCCTTATCACACTTTGGTTCTTTAAGACACTTTTTTATTTTGTTAAGGCCTCTAAGGCCCTTTTGGTATTTTCCGGAGACTCCACACTCCGGGGTTTTTCTGTGGAGGGCTTAGGCATGGTGCCTTAAGTCTCGAATATTCCTGCTTCTCTTTCGTTCAATATCGTACCTGCACATTTATTATTTGGCATGCATATATACATATACATCTCTATTTCTGTTATAAGGTGTGGTATCTGTTAGCATGTTTTCGACATTTTCTGGACACGTAAAGGCTCTAAAGCTCCTAGAAGAACCTTAATGAGGAGATAGGATTTGTATCCTTGTACTTACTTGGTGATTTTGCTAACGTCTCTAGCCTTTCTCTGGGCGCCAGAGTTTTTAGGGATTATCCTCTCCCCTAGATCAGAATTCGTAGGGATTATACTCTCCCTTAAGTTGTTTATACTCGTCAGAGTTAGTTTATACTCGTAAGAGTTAGTTTATACTCGTAAGAGTTAGTTTATACTCGTAAGAGTTGGTTTATACTCGTAAGAGTTTGTTTATACTCGTAAGAGTTGGTTTATACTCGTAAGAGTTAGTTTATACTCGTAAGAGTTGGTTTATACTCGTAAGAGTTAGTTTATACTCGTAAGAGTCTGTTTATACTCGTAAGAGTTGGTTTATACTCGTAAGAGTTTGTTTATACTCGTAAGAGTTGGTTTATACTCGTAAGAGTTAGTTTATACTCGTAAGAGTTGGTTTATACTCGTAAGAGTCTGTTTATACTCGTAAGAGTTAGTTTATACTCGTAAGAGTTTGTTTATACTCGTAAGAGTTTGTTTATACTCATAAGAGTTTGTTTATACTCGTAAGAGTTGGTTTATACTCGTAAGAGTTAGTTTATACTCGTAAGAGTTGGTTTATACTCGTAAGAGTTTGTTTATACTCGTAAGAGTTTGTTTATACTCGTAAGAGTTTTGAGAGTCGCGAGAGTCGTTAGGGATAGGGTTCATCGACGAGTTAATCATGTCTTCCGCTACTGTGCCACTGTACCCCCTACTCCCCCTAGCTTTAGAGGCTGTCGTGAATAGGAACTTTAGGAATTTTTCCTAGGTATTCTCTATTCGGACATGTATGAATTGGTGTAAATTTCTCTATCTTACAATGTCTCTATCATGCTATATTTCAGTTTCCCAAAACATATTCGTTATTTCGACACTCATTACGCAGGCCCTCAACAGTTATCTTAACACGATATTAACATATGAGAAGCATTTCATCATAAAATCGGCACATAAGAGTCATCTCATCACAATATTATCATGCATTTAGGCAAATTGCTGGAATTTTATCAAAACCGATGCTCCATTGATCAAAAATGTTTATCAACATAGGCAAATAAGGGGAACCTATGCCGGCCTCATTAAAAACCTCTCCGTGGTAAAACCCCAAAGGGAAACCCACGTAGAGGGAAAAAGAGTGCCGGTGAAGCAATTATTCGAATAAGAAGTAAATGTTCGAAATTGTTCATAAAGAAAAAGGAGGTAGGGGAATAACACCTTCCTCAAACATAAAATCTCTTCAAGTGACACACGTTCCATGGCCTTAGTATCTCTTTCCCGGTCATGTCTTGGAGCTTGTATGCTCCGCCTTTTAGTACCTGTATTACCCTGTACGGACCTTCCCAGTTGGGTTCCAGCTTTCCCGTGTTCTTCAAAGCATCTGCTCTCCGAAGGACTAAGTCTCCCACTTTAAAGCAGCGAGGGATCACTCTGCGATCATATGCTGCTTTGATCCGACTCTTGTACCTTTCTGCTTTTAATCTCACCATCTCCCTTTCTTCATCTATCCGATCCAGCGCCTCCCTCATCAACTCTTCATTTCTTTTTTCTTCAAAATAGGTGATCCGGTGTGATTTGAGTCTAGTTTCAGGGGGTATCACTGCCGCTGCTCCATATACTAAGTAGAAGGGAGATTCGCCTGTAGCTGTCTTAGGGCTGGTTCTGTAGGACCGGAGGACGTTGTCCAACTCCTTCACCCATTTTCCTCCTACCTCTTCCAATCGCGTTCGAATACCATCCACTAGGATTCTGTTTGTAACCTCCACCTGCCCATTAGCTTGTGGATGAGCTACTGAAGTAAACCTCTGTGTAATATTCCACCTTTCGCACCACCTCCTTACTTTCTCTCCATTGAACTGCGTTCCATTGTCGGAAACCAGGATCCTGGGTATTCCAAACCTGCAACAAATATGTCTAGCAAGGAAAAGAATTACATTATCTTCTTCAATTTTGGCCAAAGGCACTGCCTCTACCCATTTACTGAAATAATCCACGGCTACGATCAGAAATTTTCTCCCTCCTGGTGCTAAGGGGAAGGGTCCCACCAGATCGATTCCCCATTTGGCGAAGGGACAGGGCGAGTACATAGCCCCCATTTATTCTGCCGGTATTCGTATCAAGGGTCCATTCTTCTGACACTTCTCACATTTCTTCACATACTCTCTAGCATCTCTGATTATGTTGGGCCAGTAAAAACCTGCCCTAAATACCTTCTTCACCATGGTCTGGTACCCTTCATGGCTGGATGCGCAACCTTCATGGATGTCTTTGATCACTAGCTCTGCTTCTCTTCTTGAAAGACATTTCAAATAAGGTTGGGTGAAGGACCTCTTGTACAATTGACCTCCTAGGATGCAATACTTCCTTCTCCAAGCCTTTGCTTCTCTGGACATTGGGGCTGCTGGATCCCCGTTCAATTCTTCCCATATTTCTTTCTTCCAATCATCCCCTGTTGTTATCTCTCCGACCAGAGTTTCAGTAGCTACTTGATCTGCCACCAACATGGTTATCTTTCCGTCTCCCTCGAATTCAGTGGAACTAGCCAGTTTGGACAGTCCATCTGCTTTCATATTCTCTTCTCTTGGTACCTGTATCACTTCAAAAGTATGGAATTTATTTTTTAACTTCTTTACCTCTTCTAGGTAGGTGATCATCCTCTCATCTTTGGCGAGGTACTCCCCCCTGACCTGCTGTACTATCAGCTGCGAATCGGAGTACAGGGTGACCTTCTGTGCCCCTAACTCTACGGCCATGGTAGCTCCCCTAATCAGGGCCTCATACTCTGCGCCATTGTTTGAGGTTGAAAATCGGAATTTGACAGCCACCTGCACTTCTTGACCCTCCGGGTCGATTAGTAATATCCCTGCTCCACATCCCAAGGCGGATGCTGAGCCATCCACATATACCTTCCATCCTTGTTCTTCTTCCACTCTGGTAGACTCTTGAATAAAATCTGCCAGAGCTTGAGCCTTGATGGCTCTCCTTGGTTCATGATCTATATCATACTCCTGTAATTCTACTGCCCATCTGACCATTCTCCCTGATAAATCTGCTCTCCCTAATGTCTGCTTCAAAGGGAAATTAGTTCACACCATAAGCTTATAGGACAGGAAGTAGGGGCGTAATCGCCTAGCTGTTACCACCACTGCCAGGGCTGCCTTCTCTACCTCTGAGTACCTCATTTCCGCTCCTTGGATGACCTTGCTCACATAATATATGGGTTGCTGTGCAGAACCATCCTCTTTCATCAGGGCGGTGCTCAGGGAGTGTTCCCCTACTGAAAGATATAAGAGCAATACATCTCCCTGAGAGGGCTTTGTCAGCTTCGGAAGCTGTTCAAGGTGAAGCTTGAGTTCCTCGAAAGCTTTCTGACACTGGTCGTCCCACTCGAACTTCGACCCCTTCCTTAAGGTTCTGAAGAAGTGGTGGCTCTTTTCTGCTGACCTTGATATGAACCTACTGAGAGCTGCGATCCTACCATTCAGGGTTTGCAATTCCTTCAAATTCCGAGGGGGTTGCATGTCGAGCACCGCCTTCACCTTAGCAGGGTTCACTTCTATCCCTCTCTGAGTCACCATATATCCCAGAAATTTCCCTGACCCTACTCCAAAAGAACATTTAGCAGGGTTTAATTTAATACCATTCTCTCGGATTACCTGAAATATCTCCTTCAAGTCGTCAATATGTCCCTCTGCCTTGACACTTTTAGCCAGCATATCATCCACGTAAACCTCCATGTTCCTGCCTATCTGCCCTCGGAACACCGAGTCTACCATTCTTTGATAGGTGGCTCCTGCATTTATCAGTCCAAAAGGCATACGTACATAACCGAAAGTACCACATGTCGCTATAAAGCATACCTTTGGTATATCGAGGGGGTTCAACTGGATTTGATGATACCCTTGATAAGCATCCATCATGCTGAGTAATTCAAACCCAGACGTGGCATCCACCAGCTGATCAATCCTAGGCAGTGGATAGTGGTCTTTAGGGCACGCCTTGTTCAAGTCCCTGAAGTCAATGCACATCCTCCATTTGCCGGCTCCCTTAGACACCAGTACTGCATTCGAGAGCCACTCAGGGAACTGCACTCTCTTCACGTGCCCTGCGCTCAACAATTTATCGATCTCCTCCTTTACAATGAGGTTCTTCTCTTTACCGAAGTTCCTCAACTTCTGCTTCACGGGCCTAGCTTTGGGATCCACATTCAGATGGTGCACAGCTATTTCTGGAGGGATACCCGTCATATCCGTCGCTGTGAATGCAAAGATGTCTGCATTTTGCTGGAGGGCAAGTATCATCTTTCCCTGGAGCTCAAGGTTCATATTCGTACCTATCCTGGTTTTGAATCCCTCCTTTCCTGGATAGAGTTCGATGCTCATCAGCTCCTCGTCTGGTTTAGCTTTGGGCTGTTCTTGGATTAGCTCACCCACCTTCTGTCTCTTCAGCTCCGGGTCTTCGCCCTTAAATCTCTCTATTCCCCGGAACACGGCCCTGTCGACTATCTTGACCGATTCCACGTAACACTTCCTTGCCTGATACTTATCACCACATATCTCTCCCACACCCCCCGAGGCAGGGAATTTCATCTTCATATGGAAGGTGGAGATCACTGCCTGAAAAATATTCAAGCTTGGCCTTCCCATTACTACGTTGTAGGAAGATGGGACATCTACAATTAAGAATTCTATGACTTGTACTCGACGGTTAGGGGCTACTCCTAACCCTACTTGCAATAACGCTGAACCAAGGGGTTGAATGGCTCCCCCTGAGAATCCGTAAAGGGCGGTTTCCACCGGTCTGAGCTTTATATTCAGGTCCATCTTCTTAAAGCATTCCAAAAATATGATATCAGCAGAGCTTCCAGTATCCACAAAAATTCTTGCCACATCGTATCCTGCTATATCCGTGGTAATGACTAATGCGTCATTATGAATTTCTCTAGGTTCCCCTGCGTCTTCTGGCCCGAAATGAATGTCTGGACCTTCTGTCATCTTTCCCACCTCATGGTGTTCTATATTCCTCTCATTCTTCAGCGACCGAACGCTCTGCTTCCTCTGCCTGAACGAATCCCCATCAGCGGGGCCTCCCATAATCATATGAATAGTTCCTCTCTTCTGGGGAGGGGGTGGTGGCTCCTCATTGCCCTTCCTTTGATCTCTTCTATCATCTTCCTGTTTCCCTTCGTGGTCCTTTCGCTTTTGACCCCTGGGGCCTTGTCGATCTCTGAAAATAAACTCTTTCAGGTGGCCCGCCTGAATCATCCTTTCTATCTCATCCTTCAGATGCCAACATTGGTTGGTATCGTGGCCATAATCGTTGTGGAACCTGCAGAATTTGTTTGACTTAGGGTTTTGGGGACCTCTGGTTCTTGAGTAGGGGAATTTCATATCTGGATGGTCCCCTGCCACCTCTAGGACTTCGGCTGGCTCCATCCTCAACGGGGTATATCTCTTCGCCCCCCTCCTTGGGTTCCAGGGTGCAACTTCCTCTCTTCTTACACTTTCTAGTCTCCTGGAGCCTCGATGTCTCTCCGGACTTGGCTTCCTAAACGGAATCTTTTTCCTCCTTTCTCCGTTACCCACTATTGTCCTGGTCTCTGATCGCTTAGCTTTCCTCACCTCTTCCAGGGTAAGGTATTTCTCTGCTCTCCTCAACAGTTCATCAAAGGTCCGAACTGGCTTCTTGGCTAGAGATGTGAACAGATCCCCATCTCTTAACCCATTGGTGAGGGCATTGATTTTGACCTCTGAGGAGGCTGTAGGTACTTCGAGAGCTGCTTGGTTGAATCTTTTCAAGAAAGCCCGAAGACTCTCATTCTCCCCTTGTCGCATGTTAAACAAGGTGAGGGTGGCCCTAGGTTGCCTCCTAGCGCTGGCAAATTGGTGTAGGAATAGTTCACTGAACTCCGACCATGAATGGACAGTGTTTGGCCCTAATTGGGTGAACCATTGTTGCGCCGCTTTAGATAGGGTAGTCAGAAATACCCTGCACTTGACGCCCTCTCCGTATCGATGCAATAGGGCGGCATTCTCAAACCTCATCAAATGCTCGTACGGGTCCGTGGTGCCATCATATTCGAAATTTAAGGATTTAAAATTAGGAGGCAGTTCATCTTGTAAAATAGTGGATGAAAATTGATAACCAGTAACGTAAGAAGGTTTACTTACGTTGTCAATCATATGCTTCTGCATGTCTTTCATCTCCTTCCGCAAGGCCTGTATCTGATCGTTGACGGCTCCTTGATATGTGTCATCCGTGCTTTCTCCCATCCCTGTCTCCAGAGTGGTGTCCCCAAGGATCCTCTCCGTATCTCTCCGAGGGGGTCTTTCCAAGATGCTTCTTTCCGCCTGAGAATGTACTTTTTCTTCTGGGTTCTGAGGAGGATCCTCATTCCTAGAAGGGACTGGAACAGAATCGATGACCTGTTCTGGGAGATTTTGTCTTGTACCCCTACGAGTGGTTGGAATAGGTTCGGGAGGGCGAAGTCCTCGAGTAGCGATTATTCTTTCAACTGATTGCGCAATCATCTCATCTAATTGATCTCGAGAGACAGTCAGGAGTTCCGGTTGAGCGTTAGGGTTACCCCTATTGATCCCACTCCCTGAAGCTCCTGAGGTGCCTGGTGCATCTCCCTCCAGAGTGGGAGGGATATCCTCCGGTATATGATCTACGGGCTGTTTCCCTAGATTTCGGTTTGAGGGAAAACCTGGAGGGGGAATATCTTCTGGTGTATGGTCCACGGGTCGTTTCCCTAAATTTCGATTTGAGGGAAAACCTGGAGGAGGCGGAGGAAGAGGAGGAGGAGTGGAATCTCCTTTCTCCTTCGTCTGCTTCACTGGATCATGTCCTCCACCCATTTTAAGTACGGAACTTTTCTCACGCCTTAGCCTGAAATGTTCCCACAGACGGCGCCAGTTGATGCGTCGAAAAAGAACGCCTTCAGATGTTGATCGTTCTCTTGCGAGCACTATTAATCACGAGTCCAATCTCTAGCTGAATCCTTTGCAATCTTCAAGTAAATTTCCTCGTCTACCCGAAAATAACCTGCAAAAGTACGCCGGAGGGGGGCTCCGGCGTAGAAGCTCCGACGCTCAAGTTAGATTCAATCGTAGGCGAAATCAAAGAGGAATTCCCCTGGACATCTAGGGAAATTCCGGCGAATATAATGAAGTTTCTCTTCAAATCAGTGTATATTTCTTATGAAAAGTGCGTATCGTATGTAAAATGTATGTATCGTAATTAAAACTTACCTGATAATGTAAAATAATTGGCTTATATACCTGGTCCCCTCTCCCCGGGAAAGAGGGGGACTTATTCTCCCTATATTCTTGGTCCATTCCCCAGAATCCGGCCCCTCAACCCCTGAAGACTTGGTTAATGAGCGTATCCTCCCCTATTCTCGTGGGTTTGACCTGCTCATTTGACTTGGTTCAGAAAGACTGATTATGCGTCCCATGTTTGGGCCAGATCCTTTCGGACCCAAGGGCTGTAAATCCCTCTCAATATGGGCCAAAGGCCTAATTCCCCTGGTTTCTCTAATTTCCCTACTTAAGCCCAGGGGTGTATTGCTCCACTTTCTTCGATGTATTGACTTAATCACAACCATCCTAATTTATCCCGTTTCCACGTGTCGACCTCTCCGGGCGCGACATATTTATCTACATCAACTAGTAAATTACGGTTCATTCTATCACTTCAAAAGTTATTCTTATCTCTTTACACCTTGCTTTAAAAATAGAATTTAATTGCTCCATGGTACGCAAAATAGACACAACTCACTCGACATTTTTTTTTTTAATTATTAATAATCAATACAAAATAACTCCCAAATGTTCATATTACTCTTCTTTTTTTTAGAGGATTTTTTTTTGATCCAGTAAGTTAAAGTTTAAGACATTTCAAAATAATTTTTTTAATTTTAACTTTATAAAATACATTTTTTATCTTTCAATTTTAATCTTTTATCTTTTGATTGAATTAAAGCTACATATATTAAAAAAAACACATATTATCATGTCACATCATTATCTCTATTCTATTAAAAAGAAAAAAAAAAGTTCTTGCAAGAAAAAAAGAGAGTTCTGTGCAAAAAAAAAAAAAGTTTTCTTGCTCCAAGCCAATTAATTCACTCTCAATCAATTCGTCCACCCCCGAGAAAATTAAAGGTGTTCCATTAGAAATAAAATTGAAAAAACAATTATGTGATTAAAAATAAAATTGATAGCAACTAAAATTATAACATAACATTTCAAAATATATGAACTGTGCATATCAATTCATGCTTACAATATGATATAATTTAAAGTTGTATTCTAATCTTTTTAAAATACTAACATTCCACCTAAAAGATTGAGAATACAACTTTCATTTTTTTTTTTTTTGTAAAAAAAAATAAAAATTCAAGTTCATCTAGTCAAAACTATCCACCAAAATAGCCAAAGTACCTTAGACAAGAAAAATATGTAAAAACCACCCATGTTTTAAAAAAAAACATCAAATTTACTAAGGAATTTTTTTCCTTTCCCTTCTTTGTGATATGTGACTCTCTTGAGATAAGTTCATGAAATTATTTTCTTTATCAACCATTATTCTCTTCATGCTGTTTTCCACTCTTGTTTGTGTCGTGAATTGTGGCCTCAAACCTCCATGTACAAACGGTGGAGGGGCTCTAATGCTTTGTCCAAAGAGTATAGTTGGAACATATGGAGTTGTATAATCTTTTTGCATAAGTTGTTGATGTGGAGTATTTTTTTTTTTTTTAGGATTACATAGGAAAAATCATTGAAACCAAAAACAGAGAGAATCCTATGAATCTAAAAGAAACTGCTCCATCTCAATCACGAGGGATGGTAGAGTTAACCGCTATTTGAGCCAGTCTATGTGCTCGTCTGTTCCTGCTCCTAGGAATATAAGTGAATTTGCACACTACAAATTCTTTTGACAATCGTTGCATCCTATTCGCACAACTTCTTTCTGGACCTGCTCCCGGGCAATACTTTGAGCAAAGGTCAATTGCTTGTTGGGAGTCAGAGCGGATTACACATTTTCTCCAATTTAATCTTTTTACCTCAACTAAGGACTTTTCGATGGCGTGTAATTCCACTCCCAACGGTCCTCTTTGAGGAGCGATTTTGTTAGAGAAAGAGAAAGTCTCTTCTCCTGCTTCATTAAACCCAACTCCCCCAATACCACACTTTCGTAACTCCCCATTAAAGGCGTCGTCAACCTCAATAATTGCCATATCATTTGTGATCTCACCTTTTTCCTCCTTTTCTGCTGGACTTCCGCTGGTAATTGAGGAGATATGACGAAAATTATTTAAATACATAAGGACACTCTCACCTACTTATTTTTTGCATCTACGCCTGTCCTTGTCAACATCATGAATAATTTTACATCTTTCTCGCCATACTCCCCAAGCAATCATAATCAATTCTTCTAACCCTTCAATCTTCCTTTCTTCATAAACTCGGTCCATAAATTGGATAGTTGTTAGAAACTTACCTATTTCAATCAGTTCCCACCATCCCAATCCTTTCCAAATATGTTTAACCCCCACACATGTAAAAACAACATGCATCGTATTCGGCATATATGCTCCACACAGATCACAATTTGGTTTTGTTCCCTCAAATCTCCTCGCTAAATTACCTTATGATGCAATGTAATCCCAACACATCTTCCAACCAAATATACAAATTTTAGGGGGAAGTTTTAGCTTCCAACAAATTTTCCACCATCTTGTTTATTTTTCCTCATCCGAACCGGAGGCCCCATCACTCTTATCGCTCCGGCTCTCTCTACTGACCCAGTATCCGGACTTGACTGTATATTGCCCTTTTGCGTCATAAACCCAGAAACGTGTATCTTCATCATCTTTTCTTTCGATCGTCGTACGTGTAATTCCTTCAGCCTCAAATGGCAGAAAGGCATTTCTTACCAAATTTTCCTTCCATCCTCTCTTCTCATCTAGTAGATCAGTAACTTTATATCCAGAGATGATGTGTGAACGAATTAGTCCTTTCTGAAGTCCAAGGACCCAAGCGTGTTTATGCATTGTAACCTTGTCACCCTTTCCAATAATCCATCTTGTACCACTTCTGACAACATCCCGACTAGAGCAAATAGATCTCCAGATAAATGAAGGATTTGATCCAATTTCTGCATCCATAATATCCTGATGTTTGAAATATCTAGCTTTCAACACCCTGGCTACAAGGGAGTCTGGATTTTCAATGATTCTCCATACCTGTTTGGCTAAGAGGGCTTCATTAAAATGTGTCATTTTTCTAAATCCCATTCCTCCTTTCGCCTTATCTTTACAAAGAGTATCCCATTTCATCCAATGGATACGATTATGTCCTTCAGATTGTCCCCACCAAAAGTTAGCAATCAGAGATTCTATTTCTTTACACGTCTGAATTGGCAGTTTGAAACATGCCATTGCATAAGTTGGTATAGCCTGCAAAATGGATTTTATCAATGTTTCTTTCCCCCCTTCCGAGAAATCTCTATTTTTCCAGTCATCGATTCTTTTCCTCATACGGTCAACCAAGTACGAGAATTGCATTCTTTCTCCCCTGATAGACAAAGTAGGTAAGCCCAAATAGATCTGATGACCTTGAGATGACTTGATATTCAGAATTTCTTGGATGTCCCTCTTATTCTGCTCCATAGTACATGGGCTAAAAAGGATCGAGGACTTATCAAAATTGACGTGTTGTCCCGACGCTGTCTCGTATTCTTTTAGTGCATCACGCAAAGATTTTCCACACTCCTTTTTTGCTTTGAAGAAAACCACACTATCGTCAGCAAAGAAAAGATGTGTGATCATTGGGGCACTTCTAGCAACTCGTATTCCTTCCAAACCCCCTGATTGAGCTCTCTTTGTTAAACAAGATGAGAAACCTTGTGCACACAGGACAAAGAGAAAGGGCAAAAGAGGATCCCCCTGCCTAATCCCTCTCGAGGGAATAACACTCCCCAGAACCTTTCCATTAACATAGAAAGCAAACTTAACAGTCGTCACACATCTCATGATAAGGTTTATCATCTTGACCGTAAAATTCATCTTCTCCATTTGTGCTTGAATAAATCTCCATTCAATCCGATCGTAGGCATTACTCATATCCAGTTTCGCTACAACGTAACCACCCTTGCTCTTATTGTGGCGAAGCCAATGCATACACTCATAACTAAGCACAATATTATCAATAATCAGCCTATCTTTGACAAAAGCACTTTAGTTCTCATCAATTATATGTGGAAAAGCACCTTTAAGTCTCCCAGCAATAACCTTTGCCACAATACGATAACACACATTACTAAGACTAATGGGTCGATAATCACTCACTGTTACCGCTTTCTTCTTTTTTGGGATCAAAGTAATGACGGTCTGATTCCACTCTCTAATGTCCTTTTCCTCATTTAATACTCCTAGGACTTGCCGAGTAACCTCTTGACCCACCACCTCTTGAAACCATCCGGACCAGGGGCCTTATTTGGGCTCATTCCGAAAACAGCCTCTTTAACTTCCACCTCCAAAAAAGCACCACTCAGAACTCTTTTCAGGTCATTATTTACCATTGGTTGTGTGTACTTGGTAATACTCTTAATCTGATCCAAAGAAGGATTTGTAGACTAAAATAGTGACCCAAATGTCGAGGTAAGCACCCTCGTGATTCGATCACAACTCGTGTATCGCGATCCATTCTCATCATATAATTCCAACACTGCGTTTCGACTCCGTCTCTCAGTTGCTCATTTGTGAAAATATGTTGTGTTTCGATCTCCACATCACATCCAGTTAACTCTCGATCGTTGATGCTATATATCTTCTTGTTGTGTGAATAATTTCTCCATTTGGTTCTCCAACCTAATGCACTCGGCTTCATTCTCATTTTTTTCGAAAAACCGCAGGTCCCTCGATATGGCTTTGATTTTATTCTCAATTTGGCCTACTGCCTTTGCTGTCCATCCACGAAGAGCATTCCCCATTATATCAAGTCGCCGTGGTAAACCCAAACTATTATCAGTCACCTCACATACCCGCTTAACTTCGGGCTTAAACGATGCTTCATGCATCCACGCGTTTTCAAACCGAAAGATGGGCGGACTACGTCTCCCCCACCTCAAAGCTTTTGTAGTAATATGAAGGGAAATCACCCTATGATCCGAGCCAAAGAATTGCAAATGCTCAACCGAAGTGGACTCAAACATGCTAGTCCATTCCTTTGTTGCCACAAATCTATCTAGTCTCTCCTTAATATTAAATGAGTGTCTTCTTTTATTAGTCCAAGTAAACAAAGGGCCCTTACATCCCAAATCATTCAACCCCAATTCACAAAGAGTTTCCCGAAATTCAACCATATTTCTCCTAATCGAATTATTAATAACACCCTTTTTTTCTCATTATAAGAAATAAATTGATTAAAATCACCACCAACCAACCAAGGTTTTCCAACTTCATGTGTTCCTCGAATTCGTTTAAGAAGCTCGAAAGAGTTTCTACAAAGGTATCCATTAGGGTTTCCTTGAAAACCCGTAAACTGCCACAAAGTTCATTCCACTCAACACATACATCAATATGATCACACGAAAAAGATTGTACAAAAAACTTGACATCACTAGTAGCAAGAAGTATCAATCCACCCTTCATTCCAATTGCATCCACAATAAAACAGGATTGAAAACATAACAAAGTCCTCCAAGATTTCACTATCCTAGCCGGGACTTTCGATTCTAGTACAAAAAACAACGAAGGTTTATTTAAAGCGACTACGCGCCTAATTTTATGAAATGCATTCGGTCCCTTCAAACCTCGTGCATTCCATGATAACACCTTCATATAGAGTCGCGGATCTGGGAGTCCCTAGAAGCCGCCATAGTCGAGCTTGTTGCATCTTCATCACTCTTGGATCTTTTCTTCCTACCCTTCATTCCAGCAGCATTGTTTTCTTCATCTCCAGCATCTGAAATTTTTAGGACATTTGAACTCGGGCGCCCCCGTTACCGCTGTCCCCTCGTCCCCATCCTAACTTGTGCATACACATTAGACTCCACGTTCTCCCGTTCTAATTGTACCCCAGCTTTGCCCTTCAGTTTTAACTCCACCATTGGCCCTTTTCCAGCTCCCATTCCTTCCCTGAATTTTTTCATCTGACCATTACCATGACCCCCAAACTTTTTTAAGTAATATTCATTTTCACGATCTTCCATAGTTCTCCAGCAGTCGCTCACATTGTCCTCCTTTTGTTGTTCTTCATTTCTAAGTATAGATTCCACGAAAACATTAGCCTCCTCATCCTACCCTTGTTGGTATCCAGTAAGTTCTAGGCCCCCAATTGTTGGATTTTGAACGATGGTCAGTGCTGAGGATGAGGCTCCCATATGCGTCGCAACCTGCATATCTTGCGGTTGTGGTGGGCTCAAAGGATTAGCTTTTAGGAACTCGTACAATTCTGGTTCTAGCCCTTTCTGTCCCTCAACCCTCAACCATAGGGGGTAACGTTTCACATCATTCAATTCCACACCATATTCCACATATTTCTCAGGGCAATCTTTTTCAACATGAGTGACTACTCCACAAAAATAGCAAAAATCACCAAGTTTTTCATACCTTAGTGGAAGGGTGATAAGTTCATCCTTGATCAGAATGTGGGTGTTTCTGTGCAGTGGTTTGTGGATATCCAACAAGACAGGAACCCTCAAACAGCGTCCCCACGCAATAGCCCCATCCGAACAATCTAGCTCAATCACATCCCCAAATTTTGCTCCCAGACGAAAAGCAATTTGATGTGTCATAGCATAAATTGGAAGTCCATGTACCTGAATCCATAGTGGGATGTTGTTGATGACCAAGTCCTTAGGTTGTTCGTCTCCTTGCAGTCTGTAGAGAACAATCATTGGGCCACCCATGAACCACGGTTGCCGATAAAACACTTTGCTGCATTCCACCTCCTTCTCAAACTTGAACATAAAGTACCCCTCACCCATCGGAGAGATACGAACCATGCCCTCAACCCTCCAGATTTTTTTCAGAGTTTCCAGGATCTCTTTCATGCTAGTAGGCTTTCGAATCGTAAAACGCCCAAGGAGGGCATTTCGGGGGAAAATCTACTCCTCATCCGATACTTTCAAGGGAGTTTCCTCCGTATCAGTGAGTTTCACCTTCCTAAGAGGCTCATTTAGGTGGTCTGCCATTAGAGACACTCGAAGCTTTGTAGAGAAATGAGAGTTGTGGTGAGAAACCAAAACTCAATCGAATTTATAGGCCCGCCGGCCGAATCAATGGCCAATGCCATAACAGAGCGTGCAAGCAAATACTCGAAATCCAAGAAAAATCCGACCAAGGAGATCGGGGGAGAAGAAACGACACCTCGGGCCACTATCGCCGAAAAGTAACTAGGGTTACGTTCTAGACATTTGGGGAAAAACAAATTCCTTCATCTATTGGTTCAGACATGTATAAACGCATACGCTAACCAAAATTTGGGAGAGAGGAGGAGGATTTATTGCAATGATTGAAGATTTCTGGATACTCAACCAAAGCGTAAAGAAACTTTCTGAAGAAAAACTTTTTCTGGGAGATCGCACCTCTCAAAAGTGTAATTCGCCCCTACATCCAAAGAATCGCCTTAATCCGGCGCGTGGACTCCCATCACTACTAGTTGTTGATGTGGAGTAGGTCCAAGCATATGGAGTTGTATAATCATTGGTAAGGGAACACTCAATGTTTCTGGTTTTCCAAAGTTATCAAATATTTTACATGTTGAAGGATTACTTACAAATTTGATTAGTATTAGTCAATTATGTGATGATGATCTACATGTTAAGTTTGATAAATATTCTTGATATGTTCTAGATAGAAATTATGATTGCCTAATGACGGGAACTAGATCTGTTGACAATTATTACTTGTTAGAATCTAAAAATACATGCAATAATGTTAAACTTGATGAGAATGTTTTTTGGCATCATAAACTTGGTCATGCTAATTATAAACATATTTACAAATTGATGAGATTAGGAGCTATTACAGGTTTACCTAAACTTCAGTTGAAAAATATCAAAGTTTGTGATTCATGCCAAAAATGTAAGCAAATGAACGTGTCTCACAGAATGTTGGAACATTGTTCAACAACACACTGTTTTGAACTTCTACATATGGATATTATCGGTCCAACGGAAACTGAGAGTATTGGTGGTAAGAAATATTCATTAGTTGTGGTTGATGATTACTCAAGATACACTTGGATTGAATTTTAAAAGAGAAATCTGAAACTTTTTCAGTTTTCAAAATTCTTTATAAAAGATTCAAAACTATTTTTAACTCTAAAGTTTGCAGAATTAAGTTTAATAATGGAAGAGAGTTTGAAAATAGTTCTTTTACTGAATTTTGTGAAAGTCAAGGTATCATGCAAGAGTTTTCTTCACCTAAAACACCACAACAAAATGATATTTGTGAAAGGAAATATATGACTCTTCAAGAAATGGCTAAAGTTATGTTTTTATCCAAACAACTTTCTAAAAGATTATGGGTTGAAGCTTTAAACACTGCATGTCATATTTCAAATAAAATCTATATTCGAACTAATTCCACTGAAACTCCTTATGAAATTCTGAATAGCAGAAAATCATCTTTGAAATACTTTCATGTGTTTGGTTGTGTATGTTACATTCAGAATGATAGAGATCTATTGCATAATTTTGATTCAAAAAGTGATAAATGATCCTTTTTAGGCTATTCTAGAAAAAGTAAAGCCTATAGAATTTACAATTTGAGAACATGTACTGTGCAAGAATGTCTAAATGTGGTATTTGATGATGATGCTAGTCTTACAGGTCAATATATTAAAGATGATGTCTCTGACCTTGTTGAAATTTCAAAGAGTTCTGAGAATTCTGATCAAACTCAAACTGTTGCTTCAGATGAGCCCACATCTGAGCAAACATCCTCTGAAAAATCAGAATTATCAAAAAATTTGCATGAATCTCAGAAGACTCCATCTACCAGAATTTCGAAAGATCATCCATCAGACCAAATAATTGGAGAACTGAACAATGGAGTACAAGCTAAAAGAAGGTTGGGTATGATCACAGAAGATGTGGTAAGGCATATATGCATGTCATCCAAATGCAACAAGGTAAACAATGTGTGTTATAATTCCTTGATTGAGCCTGAAAATATAAAAGAAGCTTTGAAAGTTGAAAATAAAATATTTTGTGATTATACTAGTGTTGTTAATATATCTAAGAATCATGTGCAATATTCTTTGACAAAGCATATAAGTATTAGACCTCATTTTATTAGAGATCTTGTTGAGAAGGAGATTGTGAAATTGGAATACATTACTACTGAGAAACAACTTGCTGATATTTATGTAAAAGCCCTTGATGATAAGAGGTTTTCATCCCTTCGAAAATCTCTTGGATTATGCACTATTTGAAAAAATTCTGACTAAATGTTGTATCAAATATGTAAATATTTGAGACAACATATGAGATTGTCTATTAAATTTGTCAGGATATTTTTCTGTGTCAGATTTTAAGTAATTCTTCTGTGTAAATGTTGTTTGAGTATTGAAAAATTTGTTGCAAAAATTTATTTTCTAGACATACATCTCTTAAATGCAAAAAGGGATCACTATTTAGATGCTTAAAAATCACTGAGTAACCATGGGACACGGAGCTCACTACTACGATGTTCTCTTTTCAAAAGGTGATTAAAAAATTGCATCAAATTATTCATATATCCATTGAGTAACTATGAGGCACGGAGTTCACTACTACGATGCACTCTTTTCAAAAGATGGATCAATGTGAAATTGTGAATATATATGATGTGCCAAAATTTGCACAAGAGGATTGAGTGTCCTCTGAATTGGATATCCTGCTCTTCGAACACGTATAATCACTCCAAATAAGCTGCCTTCAATGAAATCTCCAAGAACCTGCAAAGAACACACCGGAGGGGAGTCCGGCGCGAACACTCCGATGCCTAAGTCAGTATAGGGCTTATCCAAATCTCATAAGGATCTCAAGATCCTCAATTTATCAAGAACAAGCTCTTTAAGAATATCAGAAATGTGTATTATATTCAGTATATTAAGTTTTGTCAAGTCAGAATATCTAACCTGGAAATCGCCTTGGATTTACCTATTTATAGAGATCCTTCCTCGAGAGGAAGTCAAGCCTTCCTTTTCTTTCGGAGCTGCCCATAAGACTCGGCCCTATTGAGTGGACGAAGTCTTCCCTTCTCTCCACTCCCTGAAGATTCGGAAATACTCCTTCTTAGTGGACTTTGTTCCCTAAGATAAGGGAGGATAAGGTCTTCCTTTTATCAAATCTGAACCGAAAATGGCGGAATCCCCCTACATTCAAGGCTCACTTCTTTATGTCAAAACTGATTCTTCCCGAAGCTTCTTTCCAGATGGAGCTCCTTCCAGAGGGATCTCCAGGGGGGATTCTTTATCAGAGAGTATTATATAACCTGATCCTTCCACTTTTATCCTATCCTCCATACACGTGTCGACCCCTTATTAGGTAACATTTTTAGGCCGCATCATCTACTCCCCCTACTCTCGTAAAAGGGAGATTTCTTTTGTGAGAGTAGAAAATTCCAATGATTCTGGTACGGAAGTCCTTCTGGAGAGACGTGTATTGTTCTTGCTTCGGAGAGGAGATTTCAAAAAAAGTCCTTCTCCAAAGACTTT
This sequence comes from Galeopsis tetrahit, assembly GCA_963675135.1. NCBI lineage: Eukaryota > Viridiplantae > Streptophyta > Magnoliopsida > Lamiales > Lamiaceae > Galeopsis > Galeopsis tetrahit. The sequence goes on along the minus strand of OY776120.1, from coordinate 62,664,626 downwards.
TCCCGCCCTTAATATTGAGGACGTTTCGGCTTCCGCGCTTGGACCCCACGCGATCACTTTTCTCTCTTTTTTGTTATTCTCCCGAGGAAAACCCTCGATTCTCCCCCACCTTCTTTCATTTACTCCTACGCAACCGCCTCATTTCCTCCTCTTCTTTTTGAATTTCATTTCTTCCGAAAGTCTCTCGTTATCTCCATCTGTTTTTCAAGCGTTCTTCATCCCGGGTTTCGCCGTCGCCGGTCGCTCTGACTGATTCCATAGTCCTCTTAACTAAGGTAACCTAGCTATCCCTCTTTTCTTCTTTTATTAGAACTTGTTAGTCGATGTCGAACCCTCTTTCTTCGCCGGAAGCCACTAGCCAGAACTCCTCTGAATTGACTCCCTCTCTGATGGGGAGTCCAGAGAATAAGATTTCCCCTTCGTCCCAAATCGACCATACCCATCTAGTTAGCCTTACTCATGCCTATGGCTTTCCATCGGAGTATACCTTTCGCGTTCCTCGCTCAAATGAACGCCCAGATCTCTCCCAACCCCGAACTCTTGCTTTTTTCGAAGCTCAACTTAGGGCAGGACTACGATTTCCAATTCATCCCTATTTGGCTGCCATATCGACCCGCATGCAGATCCCTCTTAACTAGTTTACTCCGAATGCTATCCGTACTATGATAGGCTTTTTCATCCTGGTGAAAGGGAATGGGGGTGACCCGTCTGCCGAACTGTTTCTGAGCCAACATTCTTGTAAAGTGAACGATGGCTTCTTTTATGTTAGTGGGCGAAGGTCTCGTGTCTGTAAGTTTCTGAAAAAACTCCATGAAGAAGACTCATCCTGGTGAGATTATTATTTTTTTGTTACAAGCCCCACTGATTGGTCATTTCCTGATGGGGATTGGATATTCCACAATCCAGGAATACTTCCTCCTCCTTTGAAAGCTTATTCTGTTTCCAATCATACTGTTATGACTGATCTCAATACTCACATCCGTCTGTACGATTATTTCGATATTCCTGGTATTTGTAAAAATCCTCGCATCCTCTCCCACTTTGGCTTTTGCCCTCAAGACTTCCCTTTAGATTCTCGAGATGGTAAAAAAATCTTTTATTCTTGTTTCTTACTTCTCGTATGTGGTTATTTTTCTACATTCTGAGCATCTTCTTGGTTATCTGCAGCAATGAGTTGGCTAACTCACATCTCACGGGATGCCCCTGCTCTCAGCATAGTGAAGACCCCTGTATTATCCGCTCCAGAAGATCCTCCAAAAGCTCCTCCGTCTCCTGCTCTCGAGAGATCAGCAAAGACCCCGGCTCCAGGGAGCCCTTCAAAGGTTCCTCCTCTCCCCGGTTCATCCACTCAAGTCCCTGGTTCAGTTGCCAGGAGAACCCGATCAGCTGCCAACGCCTTCTTCTCTGACTGCGGCACCTCTAAGAAGAAGAAGTGAAAAACTACCCGTGCTGAGAAGGAAGCTCCCCCTCCTACTGTGTACGAGCCTCTCCATCGCCTTATCGACCGATGCCCTGCTCCTCCCAACGCTGAGTTATCCGACACGCCTTTTCTCGAGGATCTACTGCTCCGGGGGGCTCACCTTTTTTCCGAGGTACTTTCTATTATTTTCAGATCTCTGCCTTCTTCACATCCTAAACATTGCTTCTTTTTCTTTTGTAGTTTGGTCTTACCTATACTAAGGTACTCGACCAAGGCTTTGAGATGGTGGCTGAGGTCAAACTTCTCCGGGCTGAAGCATCTTCTCTCCAGTCGACCCTTAAGGGGATCACTACGGAGAAAGACAAAGCTCATAAACGAGCTCAAGCTCCGGCTGAGGAGTTATCTCTTCTACGAACTCAAAGCAAGCAGGATGCAGCCAGGATTAAATATCTGGTGCAGGAGGTGGGACGGATGGAACGCGAGCTACCAGACGTCGGAGTGCAGGCTTGCATTAAGTCTCTATTTACTTTTTCCTTGGGTCAAGAGTTCTTGGGGACTCTCCATACTCAGTGGCTGTCTAGCTTCCTAAAGAGCTCGAGCTTCTTATGCGCCATGGGGCCCCATATCCCCCACTTCATCGACCATGGCTTCAGCAATGCCGTGGCCGAGCACTCAGCCCCGGGGTTAGATGGAACCTACTCCCGTGAGTTCCGCCTGGATCAACTCGCTACTCCTCTAAAATTCTTGGGGGATCCTAAGGAGAGCCCCGACAGTCCTTGGTGGTTACCCGACATGAATCAGGCCATCACCAAGTTGCAGGCTGCTAAGGTGAGCATGGCTGAGCTAAAGCCTTTGGAGCATCTAGTTTATCCTTATGTCTCTACTCTAGAGGTGGCAACAGGGGTAGATGGAGGGACAGGCGTTGAAGATACCGTGAGAGGTACAGAGGGTCCAGAGGAGGGCGGAGGATCTAGCAACCATGTTGCTGAGGAGGAGGACGCTGCTAGAGGAGCTGAAGGAGTTGAGGTCGAGGGGGCTGTTGTCGAGGAAGCTGCTGCTGAAAAAGCAGCTTAGATTTCATATTTCCGTGGTCACAATGAACAATTTACTTTTCTTTCGTTTTGCTGCACTCTTTTTACTTTCTGCTCATAATACTTGTTCTCATACTTCGTAGGGGACCCCACACTCCTGGATATGTGGGGGCTTTTGTAGTGATCGTATTGGCTTGATATTGCTTGTTTGTTGGCGTGCTTTTTCTTTTCTGTTTGCATGGGTAACTTACAAGACCAACAAAGAATATGTTGGAGGTGTGCTCTCTTCCCCCCCCCCCCCCTTTTTTGTTGGTCTTGTAGGCTACGTTGGAATCATCTCTTGGTTGTACAGTCTTTCGATTTCAGGTGACTTAGTTATGGAGGGACATCCTCCCTCTTCTCTTGACTCCTGGATCATAAAACCTGTCCTTTTCATTATCTGGTCTTTGTAGTTCTCAAGCATGGTGAGGGCTTTCTGGAGGACCTCGGTCTCTAATCCTCTAAGCATTTCACCTTCTTTTCACTTTCTTGTACTTAAAAGACTTTTATTCGCAAAAAATCTTCTCCTTTCAGTAATTAACCTTCTTGGGTTTCAAGTGCGATGAGGGCTCTCTGGAGCACCTCGGCCTCTAGGCCTCTGAATGTTTCTCACTCGTATTCTTAAAAGATTTTAATTCATGAAATCTACTTATTTCAGTAACCCACTTGGGTCTCAAGTAAGATGAGGGCTCTCTGGAGCACCTCGACCTCTAGACCTCTGAGTGTTTCTCACTCGTATTCTTAAAAGATTTTAATTCATAAAATCTTCTCATTTCAGTAACCCACTTGGGTCTCAAGTAAGATGAGGGCTCTCTGGAGCACCTCGGCCTCTAGGCCTCTGAGTGTTTCTCACTCGTATTCTTAAAAGATTTTAATTCATAAAATCTTCTCATTTCAGTAACCCACTTGGGTCTCAAGTAAGATGAGGGCTCTCTGGAGCACCTCGGCCTTTAGGCCTCTGAGTGTCTCTCACTCGTATTCTTAAAAGATTTTAATTCATAAAATCTTCTCATTTCAGTAACCCCCTTGGGTCTCGAGTAAGATGAGGGCTCTCTGGAGCACCTCGGCCTCTAGGCCTCTGAGTATTTCTTGCACTCGTCATTTTTTATATTCATACATCGCATATTCAAATATGAGAAAGATAATCAAGATACAATAATTCTGAATAATTCTTTCTTCAAAAAGGGATAAAGCTTCATTGATTTATTGTCAGTTTTCAACATAGGCCATAGATAACCTACGCCGGTCTCATTAAAAACCTCTTTACGGAAAAACCCCTAAGGGGAAACCCGTAGAGAGGGAAAAAGAGCTCCGGTGAAGCCACGAAATACATTAAGCAAAATATGAATCCATGTAAAAAATCACAAAACAAGAGTCATAAATGGTCTCAAGACCTTACACTTTCTTCAAATAAAGAATCTCTTCAAATGGCATACGTTCCAGGGTCTAGGTATGTCGACCCCTTCCATGCTCTGCAATCTATAGGCTCCTCCCTTCAGTACCTGTGTGATTTTATAAGGCCCCTCCCAGTTGGGCTCTAACTTTCCCGTATTCTTTAGGGCATCAGCTCTTCTTAGCACCAGGTCCCCCGCTCTGAAGGACCTCGGGATCACCCTCCGGTCATATGCAGCTTTAATTCTGCTCTTATACCTTTCAGCACGTACTCTAACCATCTCTCTTTCTTCTTCCATTAAATCTAGGGCCTCTCTCATCAATCTTTCATTCTGATGTTCTTCAAATTGGGCAATTCGATGCGACTGCAACACGGCCTCTGGAGGTATCACCGTCGCGGCTCCGTAGACCAAACTGAAACGGGGACTCTCCAGTTGCTGTCTTTGGAATAGTTCTATATGACCACAATACATTGTCTAACTCGTTCACCCATCCTCCTCCTATCTTCGTCAGCCTTGTTGGAATACCATCTACTATCGTTCGATTAGTAACCTCCACTTGTCCATTAGCTTGAGGATGAGGTACAGAGGTGAATCTCTGTATTATGTTTAGTCTTGCACACCATCCTCGTACATTTTCTCCGTTAAACTGTGTTCCATTATCAGAGACCAATATTCTGGGTACTCCGAATCTGCAACAGATCTGTTTTCTCAAGAATTTAATCACATTTTCTTCATCTATCGTAGCCAGAGGAGCAGCTTCCACCCATTTGCTAAAATAGTCCACTGCTACTATCAGAAATTTCCTCCCTCCGGAGGCTGGAGGGAAGGGTCCTACCAAATCGATTCCCCACCTAGCAAAGAGACAGTGAGAGTGCATAGCTCCCATCTCTTCCGCAGGGGTCCTTATCAATGGACCATTTTTATGACACTTGACACATTTCTTCACAAATTCCCTAGCGTCTTTTGTCATTGAGGGCCAATATAATCCAGCCCTTAAAACTTTCTTCACCACTGCTTTGTATCCTTCATGACTAGCTGCATCACCTTCATGGATCTCTTTGAGTGTGTAAATCGCTTCTCGGGTTGATATACACCTCAAATATGGTTGTGTGAACGATTTCTTGTATAAGTGACCTCCGATAATACAATATTTGATCCGAAGGGCTCGGGTCTCTCTGGTGGTAGGGGCGTCTGCTCCCTTGGTGAGTTCCACCCATATGGCTCTTCTCCAATCATCTTCCTCCTCAATGGAACCAATGGGGTTCTCCAGGGTCTCTCTTTCTGCCACTACCAAGGTCACTGTTCCTTGTCCATCAAACTCTGTGGAGCTAGCGAGTTTGGAGAGGCTATCCGCCTGCATGTTTTTCTCTCGAGGTATCTGGACTACCTCGCACTCTTGGAATTTGCCCATCACTTCTTTGGCTCGTTCCAGATAGGCAGCCATCCTGCTATCTTTGGCTACATACTCCCCATTCACCTGTTGAACAACTAATTGGGAGTCTGACTATAGGGTTACCTTTGGAGCTCCCAATTCTAATGCCATCTCCATTCCTCTGATCAAAGCTTCGTACTCTGCTCCATTATTCGAGGTCATGAATTGAAACCTCACTGCAAATTGTACGTCCTCTCCTTGAGGGCCCGCTAGCACAATCCCTGCTTCGCATCCGCTCAGAGTCACTGAGCCATCTACATATACCTTCCATCCTTCCGCTTCCTCTGGTTTGGTCGACTCTTGGATGAAGTCGGAAAAAGCTTGGGCTTTTATGGCTTTCCGTGGCTCGAAATCCACATCATATTCTTGGAGCTCTATTGCCCATTTCACCATCCTTCCAGAGAGGTCTGCTCGCCCTATAACCTGTTTCAGAAAGTAATTAGTGCGGACCAGTATTTTGTAAGAGAGGAAATATGGGCGCAGCCTTCGCGTTGTAACTACCACTGCTAGAGCAGCCTTTTCAATTTCTGAGTATCGAGTTTCAGCCCCTTGAATGACCTTACTGACGTAATAAATAGGATACTAAAGAGATCCCTCTTTTTTGACCAAGGCGGTGCTTAGTGAGAATTCCCCTACGGAGAGATACAAAATGAGAGTATCTCCCGGAGAAGGCTTTGTTAGCTTCGGTAGTTGAGATAAATGATGCTTCAGGTCTTCAAAGGCCTTTTGGCATGTTTCATTCCATTCAAACTTGGTTCCTTTCTTGAGAATCTTAAAGAAGGGGTGACTCTTTTCGGCAGACCTGGCTATGAACCTGCTCAATGCTGTAATCCTCCCATTGAGCGTCTAGAGCTCTTTCACGTTTCTCGGTGGCTGCATGTCCAGTACAGCCTTCACCTTAGCTGGATTCACTTCTATACCTCTTTGAGTGACCATGTATCCGAGGAACTTCCCTGATTTTACTCCAAAAGAGCACTTGGCGGGGTTCAACTTGATGCCGTTCTCTCGAATTACTTGGAAAATCTCCTCCAGATCTTCCACATGCTGATCTGCCTTCAAACATTTAGCCAATATATCATCTACATATATCTCCATGTTCCTCCCCAACTGTCTCCGAAAGACAGCATCGACCATCCTTTGATACGTTGCTCCAGCATTGATTAATCCGAATGGCATTCGAACATAGCCGAACGTTCCACACGCTGCTATGAAGCACACTTTGGAGACATCTGAGGGGTTTAGCTGGATCTGGTGGTATCCTTGGTATGCATCCATCATGCTTAGCAGCTCGAAGCCTGAAGTTGCATCTACTAACTGGTCTATTCTTGGTAACGGATAGTGGTCTTTAGGGCATGCCTTGTTGAGGTCCCTGAAATCGATGCACATTCTCCATTTCCCCCCCCCCCCTTTAGGCACCAGCACAGCATTGGAGAGCCATTCTGGGAATTGGACTTTCACCACATGTCCTGCTTTCAATAGCTTCTCGACCTCTTCTTTCACGATGTTATTCTTCTCAATTCCAAAGTTTCGTATTTTCTGTTTCACGGGCTTTGCCTTTGGATCAACATTAAGGCAATGTATTGCTATCTCCGGAGGGACCCCTGTCATGTCAGCTGGAGAAAATGCAAATATATCGGAATTTCGACGTAATGTAAAGATTACCTTCTCTGTGAGTTCAGGTCCCAGTTGGGTACCTATCTTAGTGACAAAGCCCAGTTTCCCTGGGAAGAGCTCCACGCTCATCAGTTCCTCGTCTGTTTTAACATCCACTTGTTCAGGTGTTGCTCCTTCTACTTTCTTTCTCTTGACCTCAGGGTCATCTCCTCTCGTCCGCTCCAGGCCCTTGGTCAGGGCTCTGTCCACCATCTTTACAGACTCTGCATAGCACTTCCGTGCTTGGTACTGGTCTCCTCTTACTTCTCCCACCCCTGTGGCTGTAGGGAATTTCATTTTCATATGAAATGTGGAGATGATTGCCTGAAAGAGGTTCAGGCTAGGTCGTCCCATTACTACATTGTATGATGAGGGGATATCTACAATGAGGAATTCCACCAAGTGGACCTTTCGAGCTGGAGCGTCCCCCAATCCTACCTGTAACATTACTGATCCCAACGGTTGGATGGCACCTCCGGAGAAACCATACAGAGAGGTATCTACCGGTCGCAGCTTCACACTGAACTCCATTCTCTTGAAACACTCAAAAAACATAATGTCAGCTGAGCTCCCTGTATCTACAAAGATTCGAGCAACATCGAACCCAGCTATGTCGGTAGTGATCACCAGAGCATCGTTGTGATCTTCCTTAACTCCCTTCACATCCTCCGGCTCAAATCGGATATTGGGCGTCTCCGTCATACGTCCTACTTCTCTTAACTGACCTCCTTGCTCTGCTTTTAGAGCTCGGACACTCTGTTTTCTCTTCCGAAAGGAATCTCCATCGGCTGGTCCTCCCACAATCATGTGAATCACTCCTCTCTTCGGCGGTGGAGGGGGCATATCTTCGGCCGCCTCTCTGGTTTCCTTCTCTTCCGGTTTTCTTTCATGTTCTTTTCGCTTCTGCCCCCGAGGGCCCTGTCTGTCTCTAAATATAAATTCTTTTAGATGGCCCGCTTGGATCATCCTCTCAATCTCGTCTTTCAAGTGGTAACACTGATTTGTGTCATGTCCATATTCATTGTGAAATCGGCAAAATCGATCAGACTTGGGCTTCTGAGGTCCTCGGCCTCTGGAATATGGGGATTTCAAGTCTGGATGATCTCTTGCTACCTCCAGTACTTCAGCAGGCTCAATCCTCAAGGGCGTGTATTTCTCAAATCTCCCGCGAGGGCCAGACCGGGGACCTCCGGAGGGATTGTTGTCTCTTGTTGATCCGGAGGTCCGAGGGACCTCTGGACTGAGTCGTCTGGAGGGGCCCTCCCTTCTCCTTTCTCGATCTTGTGGCCTAATCTCCAGTCTCTTTGCTTTTCGAACCTTCTCCAGAGTGAGGTACTTCTCTGCTCTATGCAGCAATTCATCGAAGTTCTTAACCGACTTCTTAGCTAAGGAGGAGAAAAAGTCTCCATCACGCAATCCGTTTAGTGAGAGCGTTGATCTTCACCTCCGGAGAGGCTGTAGGGGCCTCCAGAGCTGCTTGATTAAACCTCCGGAGAAAAGCTCTTAAGCTCTCGCCTTCCCCCTGTCTCAGATTGAAGAGGGTCAAAGTGGCCCTCGGCTGTCTCCGGGCACTTGCAAATTGATGAAGGAATAACTCATTGAATTCCTCCCAGGATCGGATTGTATTGGGTTCCAATTGAGTGAACCATTGTTGTGCGGCTTTCGCTAGAGTGGTTAGGAATACCCTACATTTGATTCCCTCTCCATAACGGTGTAATAATGCAGCATTCTCGAACCTTACTAGGTGCTCGTACGGGTCTGCAGTACCATCGTATTCAAAATTAAAGGGTTTGAAATTGAATGGTAGTTCGTCCTGTAATATGTTAGGGGAGAACTGACATCTAGAGACATGAGCGGATCTACTGTTTCGGTTGCTCAGTTGCTTCCTCATATCCCTCATCTCCTTCTGTAGGGCCTGTAGTTGGTCGCTGACTGGCCCTCCATAGGTATCATCGGTGCTTTCTTCTGTTTCAGGGAGTTCTGTCTCTCGGGGTGCCAGATCTGCATTCCTTCTCGTATTCCGAAGGGGAATGCTTCTTTCCGCTCGGGAGGGCATCTTATCGTCTTCTTCCGCCCGCATCCCCATTTCCTTGGACAACACCTAGGAGGCTACAGGTGCCTCATCTTGGGGTCTCGGGGCGGGTACCTCCAAGTTTCCTGGTGCTGCTCTGGGAATCCGATCTCTTTGATCCGCGAAGGCTCTCTCTACAGCTTGCTTGATGAGGGCGTTCAATTGATCGGGCGAAATCAGGAGTGGCCCCGAGTCTGGAATATCTTCTCGCTGAGGATCCGCTGTCTGGGAGTCTGGGGCTTCAAGGTTCCCTGTTATTCCCTCCCCGACCGGTAGGGGATGACTTTCGTCGCCCAAGCCTGGGGTAGGTGCCAATGGCTGATTTGATCCAGAAGGAGTATGGACTAGATCTTTCCCCCAGCCTCCCCTTGGTGGGGGATCCGTTGGCAAAGGGGAATTTTCCCCTGGAAGATTCTTCTTTCCCGAAGTAGATGTTTTGTTTCCGCCACCCATTTGCTCGAACAGGTAAAAATTCGTGAGAAAATCTTTCAACTCGTTCCCACAGACGACGCCAGTTGATGTGCCAAAATTTGCACAAGAGGATTGAGTGTCCTCTGAATTGGATATCCAGCTCTTCGAACACGTATAATCACTCCAAATAAGCTGCCTTCAATGAAATCTCCAAGAACCTGCAAAGAACACACCGGAGGGGAGTCCAGCGCGGACACTCCGATGCCTAAGTCAGTATAGGGCTTATCCAAATCTCATAAGGATCTCGAGATCCTCAATTTATCAAGAACAGGCTCTTTAAGAATATCAGAAATGTGTATTATATTCACTATATTAAGTTTTGTCAAGTCAGAATATCTAACCTGGAAATCGCCTTGGATTTACCTATTTATAGAGATCCTTCCTCGAGAGGAAGTCAAGCCTTCCTTTTCTTTCGGAGCTGCCCATAAGACTCGGCCCTGTTGAGTGGACGAAGTCTTCCCTTCTCTCCACTCCCTAAAGATTCGGCAATACTCCTTCTTAGTGGACTTTGTTCCCTAAGATAAGGGAGGATAAGGTCTTCCTTTTATCAAATCTGAACCGGAAATGGCGGAATCCCCCTACATTCAAGGCTCACGACTTTATGTCAAAACTGATTCTTCCCGAAGCTTCTTTCCAGATGGAGCTCCCTCCAGAGGGATCTCCAGAGGGGATTCTTTATCAGAGAGTATTATATAACCTGATTCTTCCACTTTTATCCTATCCTCCATACACGTGTCGATCCCTTATTAGGTAACATTTTTAGGCCGCGTCAATATATGTGCAACACAAATAAAGCAAATTCGCGTAAAAACAGTGTTGAGATGTATGTGGGCCAACATTATGAGCAACATTGAAAATGACTCGAATTTCAGTTAACTTTACGAATTACTTATTTTCTGAATATTAGATTAATTTTTCAGAATTATTAAATTGGATATTTCGAGGTCATTATTTTTATATATTTATTTCATTTTCAGTATTTTATTTAATTTGAACAGTTTTTAATTCCTTGTTTCTCTCCCACCAATTTCACACGATCACTTACATGGGAGAAGTTATTCATTTCACTTCCTATTTTTTCTAATTTCTCTCATTATGCGTACAACTTCCAATTGATCTTCTCTACTTAAGTTCTTTTAATAAATTAAAATGTCTAGATATTTATATTGCTATTATATTCTAGTAACTTATGCACTGATTTTGAAGATATATATGTAGTGGTATTTTTACAGAGTATTGATTGTTCATCAGCATTTCAATTCGAAAGTGTTTAAATTTTCCAGACTTTGAATTGTTCATTTAATTCGAATCTAGTTTACAGGTATTTAAAGGATGAGAAACACTTCACCATTCGATCAAAGTTCAAACACTTCACCACTGAAATTTCTCAAACATCTACACCTTTGACGTTTCAAACCTTAAGACATCCGTTCTGAAATGTAAAGCATTCACCCTCCTACTGAAAACCATGAACCTGAAACCACTCAAAACCCTACTAATAATCAAAGTCTCCTGACTCTTCTCGCAACAATGGTGATTTCACTTAATGTTTCTGAGAATGATTGAACAATCATGCCAGCATTACCGCAGCTCATGATCTTTTAGTCTATATGTTTCTCCTTTCCACACCAACAGGGGGAGAAGTTGCATAAGATGCTGCACCTAATGCAAATTGTTGTAGATGAGAATTATCCTACTTGTTGAAAAAGGGAGTTTTGCATCTATGGGGTAGTTTTGGAAAGATCGTTTTGAGGGAGAGTTATTTTCAATGGTTCAAATTCACTTTTGTTTAACATTACATTCTATTCTACACTTTTTGTTATATATTATTGCATCAGGTTTGTTGTTGTCGAAAGACCAAATTGGGGGAGATTGTTGATGTTGTATCAATGTTGTGACGAATGTTGCAACATATTTAACAACATCATCAATAATTCATCATTTTTTTCACAATCAACATTGATGGCGACAATCAAGAAACATAAGTTGTACAAGAAAGTGATAAGACAGTAGTTGAAGATGCACATGATGTTGATATCATTAAGACCGTGCATGGAGATTTATGAAAGCATACAAACTAGAGAAGTTATAAAGTATGGGGGAGTTTGTGTAGATCCATGAAGATGCAGCTGGAGTATTATTCAGCTCAATCCTCTCCTTTACTTATTTACATAATTTTTATTTATTTGTTTGTCATGCTTGTAGAATTTATATTTATGTTATTTCCTTTATGTTTATGTTATTTAAATCTAAGCATGTTATTTGGTTTAGATGTTGTTTTTATAAATTTGATCTAATGCAACTGTTACTTCATTGTTTTGAAATATCAATTGTATTAATTTCTTAGTAAATATTTTTGTATGTGCGAACATCAGTAGTATTGATGTAGAAAGGTCAAATTGGGGAGATTGTTGATGTTGAAATAAGTGTTATGTATAATGATCCGACACGAACAACCGAGTGTTGTAACTAATGTTCCCAACACTTATGATAACATCAGAATTTGCCCTTCCTTCTTTCACTAACTTCGATCTTACACTTGTTGTTTAGTAATGTCCCTAATGCAGTTAGAAGACGTGGGCAACACCAGGTCAAACAGTTGTATATGAGTGAGAAGTTACTAAGCATAATATAACAAGTTCCTACATTCAAGGAGATGTGATGGAAAGTTTTTCATAACCGCTTGATCTCACGGCTGTGATGATCATAGGAGTTGAAGGCAGTCCGTCCATGATGCCTATAAATACCGTAGCTACCTCAACACAAGATACACAAGAAGAAAAACTACCTTTGATTACTAGTCTATGGAACGCTTTATACGCTTCTAGTTAGGAAAATCTTTGTTTCTTCTTGTAGATCTACATATTATTGTAAACCCGAATAATAGTGTGTTGATCATGGTCTTATTTATTAGGTTATATGCATATATCTATGAGGGAGATAGTTTCGTAGGATCAAGTAAATTATATACACTCATTCATAGTGTTATTGTACACCTCTAAGAGGTTGTAATCCGTTTCACATATTTTTATATAGTGAACAGCGTAGATTATTTTATAATCTACACAAATTTTGAATACTTCCATTTTCCAATGTGCATTTTAATTTCCGCTGCATAGTGTTGTCTGGACAGTGCCAACACACAGACAACATCTTTGATTTTGCACGCACACACACTTTCAAAGATTATTAATCAAATTTCGTTTACTTTAAACAATGTTAATTAAACACGAAAATAGACATAAAAAATGTTAATTAAACATGATTATTAAAAAATGTTAATTAAACACGATATAGACATAAAAAAATGTTAATTAAACAAGATGGTGTCACGTTTACCTTGATCTCGAATAGAACGTTTAACACCTACGAAGGACGCCTTTAAACACCTTGATCTCATTGAACGCTGCCTTTGCACGAATAACTCCTTTGATGCTCCTTCAAATGTTGAAGAACACTCTAAAATCTCTACAAAGAATTTTGGAGCCTTGCTTACGATTTTTATGGTATCTCAAGGCACAAAAACTTATATGAAATATTTCATAAATGAAATATAGATAATTAAGATAAATTTGTTCCTTTTTAATCGTGTCCCTCAAGTCTGGTTGTACAACTAGAGTTGATAGAACTGCTCTAACACTTCTTGGTGGTTTCAAAATCTCGATCTTCATTTCCGCAAATTCTCTTATCAACAATTCTTGCTTAGTTAGCGCACTTAACTCGTTCCTTGTCTTTCGACTTAGTGCATCAGCTACTACATTAGCTTTTCTTGGATGGTAGTGTATGGTGCAATCATAATCTTTTACTAGCTCCAACCATCGCCTTTGTCTCATGTTCAACTCTTTTTGCGTGAAAAGGTACTTTAAACTTTTGTGATCCGAGTAGATCTCACACCTTCCGCCATATAGGTAATGTCTCCATATCTTTAATGCGTGAACAACGGCTGCCAACTCCAAATCGTGCGTTGGATAATTCAACTCATGAATCTTTAGTTGTCTTGAGGCGTAGGCAACAACCTTACCATTTTGCATCAAAACACACCCAAGTCCCTGTTTCGACGCATCACTATAGATCACAAATTCCTTGGTGGGATCTGGAATTGTCAATACAGGCGCTGATGTAAGTCTCCGCTTGAGCTCTTGAAAACTTTCCTCACATTTCTCGTTCCATTCATACTTTTCTCCCTTCCTCGTCAGTCGCGTCATTGGTGAAGCTATTTTTGAAAATCCTTCTATAAACCTTCGATAGTAACCAGCCAATCCCAAGAAACTACGTACCTCATGTGCATTCATAGGTCTTTTCCAATCATTGATAGCTTCCACTTTGGTCGGGTCTACTTCAATTCCCTTTGCTGTAATCACATGTCCGAGGAATGCAACTTGATTTAGCCAAAACTCGCACTTCTTAAACTTTGCATATAACTTTTCCTTGCGAAGTGTTTCCATCACGATCCTCAAATGCTCTTCATGTTGCTTTTCATCCATTGAGTACACCAAAATGTCGTTTATGAATACTATGACGAACCGATCTAGGAATAGATGAAACACTCGGTTCATCAAATCCATAAAAACTGCATGAGCATTAGTTAATCCAAAAGGCATTACTACAAACTCATAATGGCCGTAACGAGTTCTAAATGCCGTCTTCATGATGTCACTTTCTTTGACCTTCAATTGATGGTACCCCGATCGCAAATCAATCTTGGAAAATACTCCCGCTCCTCTCAACTGATCAAACAAGTCTTCGATTCTAGGCAAAGGGTACTTGTTCTTAATTGTGAGTCGATTCAAATCCCGGTAGTCGATGCACATTCTCAACGTTCCATCTTTCTTCTTGACAAATAAAACAGGTGCTCCCCATAGCGAGACACTAGGTTGGATGAAACCCAAATCTAATAATCCTTGTAATTGCACCTTCAATTCTTGTAACTCTTTCGGTGCCATCCTATAAGGGGCTTTTGACATTGGTGCCGCTCTAGGTGTCAAATCAATTGTGAATTCAACTTGCCTATCTGGTGGGACTCCAGGTAAATCATCCGGGAAAACATCTTTGTATTCTCGAACGATTGGTACGTCGGCAATACTTATCCCTGATGTCTGGCTCCCCGTAATGTTGACCAGATATCCTCGACAATCACTCTTCTTCAACATTGATGCTGCTTTCATAGCACTTATCACTCGTGGTACGGTCCTAGACTTTACTCCATAAAACACAACTTCCTCCTTGCTAGGTAGATGTAAAGTTACTTCTTTTTCTCGACACTTAATATCGGCTTGGTATTTACTAAGCCAATCCATTCCAAGAATAATATCAAAATCTTTCATATCCAACACATACAAGTTCGCCTCTAAATCATGTTCGTTCACCTTAATACTAACATTCTTAACCATAGAATAGGCATTTACGGTTTTTCCAGATGGTATACTAATAAAAAGTGGTTCTTCTACACTCACACCCTTATTTTAAGTTAAAGTATGAAATTTAGCAGACATGAATGAATGTGTAGCTCCCGTATCGAAAAGCACAAAAGCTGGTATATTTGATACTCTGAACATACCTGCCATAGTGCCTGGCTGTTGGTCGGCTTCCTCTTGAGTTAAGGCAAACATTCTTGCATTGCCACCAGCTCCCGTATTCGGTCTCCTCCTATCACCTTTGTTCTGATTCAACGGGCAATTCATTAGCATATGTCCTTGCTCCTTGCATTTGAAGCATCTATTTTGTCCCATCAAGCATTCACCGCCGTGCTTCTTGCCACACTTCGTACAGTTTGGTCTTTCTACATAACTCCCAGGTGCCTGACCTCCATTAACCCGTCCATGCTTGTTAGGATTCACATCTCCATTGACCCGTCCTTGCTTGTTAGGATTCACATTTCTGTTTGAACCTGCATCATTCCACTTTCTTTTCCCAAAATTTTCAGTTGGCCTTCGACTGTTCTTGTCAAGTTGTTGACTTGCTGCAATTTCCCCAGCTCTCTTCACCAGATTACTAAAAGGCATATCCCCGTGACTAGCAAGGATACTGCGTATTTCAGGACGTAGTCCCTTCTTGAATTTCTGGGCTTTCTTTCGTTCGGTATCTACCATGTGTGGGGTAAAACGGGCCAACCGACTGAACTCTCTCTCATACTCCTCCACAGTTAAGCCTCCTTGTTGGAATTCAAAGAATTCCGACTCCATCTGCTCCCGATAGGTCTCGGGGTAAAATCTTTCCATAACAATCTCCTTAAATCCATTCCATTCCAGTATGTTACGTTCTTCATCTGTTCTTGATCTCCAGTAGCCTTCCCACCAATGGTCCGCATCCTCCACTAGCTAGAATTCAGCGCAAGCCACACGTTGCTGCTCTGTGCATCCGAGGAGGCGAAACACGCGCTCAAGAGCTCTTAACCACTCCTCGACTGTCGTGGGTCCATCACGTCCGTTGAAGGTAGGTGGTTTATAACGACGAAACTGTTCCACGATGCTAGCATTAGTTCGTATGTTCTGAGGCTCATTGTTGGCTTGATTCTGGTTTTCCTCCACCTGATTTTGATTAGGTTGTCGACGTGGCGGCATCGTTTCTATTTCTGCTAGTCATTATCAATATAGTAACAAGTCATTATCTTCTTTTATAAATCTTTAGAAATTCCTCACTCTTGGAAAACAAAATAAACACTTAAGCCTTGTACTAGATATGTTCATCTTATCTATCAATTATTTGAAAAAAATTATCTTGTAGTACCTACTCTATCATAATTCTTACATAGTTCTTATTGTAAATCGTACCAATCTCAACAGCATAATATCTTAACGTACCTTATTGGAGTTGAAGCAGTGGGCGGTGGTGGATGCCATAACTTATAACTTATAAACATTATGAATGCATGCATATAAAGGTTAAAATTATTGACACTAAAAGAATGTTTTTTTTTTTTTTAACAAGTCTACAAGAACGTAGACCTGCTCTGATACCACTCTGTCACATCCCGATTTTTGGGCCTAAATGAAAATACTATACACTCTAGTATTTGACTTAAAATATGCATATTTTATAAAACTTGGCAGCGGAATTAACTTGTCAAATAAATACTCAAAACACATTTAAGAATATTAAAATTTAACTTCAACTAATGAGTGCCAAATCTTGTCCCAAAAAGAGATGTGAACATTACTAAGATGAAAATAGTTTAAAATTTAAATGAAAATAATTAAATAAAATAAAAGGCATTTCTTAATTATGACATGTACTGCATCCACCGTCCCTCCACTTCAACTCCTTCAATCTGTAAAATGTTAAATGGATTGGGGTGAGCAAAACAACTAGCTCAGTGGGATTAATTTTATCATAGTTAAATATAACATACAAATAAAATCATAACTCACAAACATGCATACAATTTCATAAGCTTGTTGGCAAAGCCAACCATAATAACATAGGCTTGTTGGATGAACCAACCATAAGTTTGCTGGATAAACCAACCATAATAACATAGGCTTGTTGGATAAACCAACCATAATAACATGGGCTTGTTGGATAAACCAACCATACTAACATAGGCTGTTGGATAAACCAACCATAGGATGTAAGATGCAGCAAGAATAAAATCACTCATACGAAATACTTAAAAATGACAAAGTACAGCCAATCAAGAAAATCCCACCTTAAAGTCTTGGGTAGTCTCGTAAATGCGCGAATTGCTTTAACGTAAAAATGTCTTGTCACCTAGAATTAAATGAATAATATGACTTAGAATTATCATTATTAGTAATTTAATGAATAACTAATATTATTTATTATTAAATTTATAATGAATAATTAATTACACTTTAATTACTAGGTTAACCGAACAATGATAAACTAGTGATTACAAAATCACATACTACAACTTAATGAATAATAGATAGAGTTACTGGGATATTTTTATTTAATAATACAAATATAACTCTTAACAATAATGATAATAATAATAACTCCACTAGTAAGATCAAGGAATTCATCTATTCTACTTAACAACACGAAGCGGTCGCCGAATTAAAGGGCACTACTCAGTAAATTAAGATAAGTAATTGAATTCTTAAGGCTTAATTAAGGTCGCCGAATTAAAGGGCACTACTCAGTAAATTAAGATAAGTAATTGAATTCTTAAGGCTTAATTAAGAGGGTCTGGAATAATAATCAAATTGATTTACAACTAACTCCTTATGTATACACTTAAAACTAAACCTATAAGTCATGTAAAATAATTTGTTTGGAAACGAGGAAAAAGTTGAATAATTAATTTATTCCATGACCATTAGTGAATTAATCATCAACCGAATCCCTAGAGTTTTAAAACTACATATGTATACCTTTATACTAATTTGGCCGAATGATAATTAACAGTAAAATTAGCCGACCTAATTTCTGAACAACAACACGCCTAACTCAAAACGAGTAGGTGTTCTGAAAAGTAAAGAATTAAATATTAGGATGAATGAAATAGATACCGTTCTCGGTAAAATTGGAGAGGTCGAATGCGGCACCTTCCAATCCAAAGTGGTTAGGGATAGAGATTTTTTTTGTAGGGAGGTTTCTTGTGAAAATTATCGTGTGATTAAATAAGAGAGGAGATATAAAATTAGTTGAGAGTTATATGGAAGGTTGAGACTAATCTGGGATTATCTGAATTGACGTAGAAAATTAGTCTTTCGATTTGAATTCTAATTGCCAACCAAATAGAGATACTTCAGGAATGTGATTAATTAGTGGGTGTGTTCTATTTCAAATCAATATCTTAAAACTATTAATATATATATATATATAATTAAAAATCTAAAATATTTAATACATAACTAATCTATTAAAATACATACGTACTAACCTATATATACATATATCCTATGCAAGTCTTCCTATGTTAAATATATATACATATTTATTATTATTATTATTATTATTATTTTAACTAATGGTGATTAAAATAAAATAAAAATATAGGGTGCTACATTTTATCCCCCTTAAAGAAAATTTCGTCCTCGAAATTTAAACGTACCATGGATAAATAGTTCTGCAAATCTTGCGCGTATTTCATCTTAGCGCTCCCATGTCGCCTCTTTCTCACTATGTCGATTTCACTGAATCTTGATTAATGCAATGTCCTTGTTTCTCAATCGATGAACTTTCCTCTCAAGTATTGCAATAGGTGCTTCCTCATAAGCCAAATTATTATTTATCTCCAATGTCGAGTAATCAATGACATGTTCGGGATCTTGCACATACTTCCTCAGCATGGACACGTGAAACACATTATGCACGGCGGCAAACTCAGGAGGTAGAGCTAGTCGGTAGGCTAAATCACCAACTCTCTCAAGTATCTCGAATGAACCCACATACCTTGGTCTTAACTTGCCCTTCTTTCCAAAACGTACAACTCCTTTTGTTGGCGAAACTTTCAAAAACACCTTCTCTCCTTCATTGAACTGTAAATCCTTTCTACGCTTGTCAGCATAGGATTTCTGTCTATCTTGCGCAATTCTAATCTTTTCCCTCACATTCTTTACTACTTCAACTGTTTGTTTTAACAATTCGGGACCCACGAACTTGCCTTCACCAACCTCATCCCAATACAATGGCGAACGACACTTTCTCCCATATAACGCCTCATAAGGAGCCATCCCAATGGTCGATTGAAAGTTGTTGTTGTACGCGAACTCAACCAGAGGAATATTGTACTCCCAACTACCGCTCAAATTAAGTATGCAAGCCCTCAACATATCTTCCAAAGTTTGGATTGTCCTCTCTGATTGCCCATCGGACTGCGGATGGTAAGCCGTACTAAAGTTTAGCTTTGTTCCCATGGCCTTATGTAAGCTTTTCCAAAACTCCGACGTAAATCGCGTATCTCTATCAGACACGATTGAAACAGGTACTCCATGCAATCTCACGATTTCTTGAATGTACAAGTGTGCATATTGCTCCATCTTAAGAGTGGTCTTTATTGGAAGGAAGTGTGCAGACTTAGTTAGACGATCCACGATAACCCAGACTGCATTATTCCCTTTAACTGTTCTCGGCAATCCTGTAACGAAGTCCATCGTTATGTGCTCCCACTTCCATTCTGGAATCTTGAGTGGTCGAAGTAATCCTAATGGACGTTGATGTTCGGCCTTCACTTGTTGACAATTCAAACACTTCTCTACAAACTCTGCAATGTCTCTTTTCATTCCATTCCACCAAAACATTCTTCGTAAGTCGTGGTACATCTTCGTGCTACCCGGGTGTGCAGCATAAGGTGTACTATGAGCTTCTTCAAGTATTACTTTCTTTAGTTCAACGTTCTTAGGCACACAGATTCTTCCTTCATAGTACAATGCTCCATCCTCAGCTACTGCAAAACCTTTATTCTCTCCTCTAAGAGTACTCTCCTTCACTTTACTCAAAAACTCGTCTTTGGGTTGTTCCTTTTTAATCGTGTCCCTCAAGTCTGGTTGTACAACTAGAGTTGATAGAACTGATCTAACACTTCTTGGTGGTTTTAAAATCTCGATCTTCATTTCCATAAATTCTCTTATCAACAATTCTTGCTTAGTTAGTGCACTTAACTCGTTCCTTGTCTTTCGACTTAGTGCATCAGCTACTACATTAGCTTTTCTTGGATGGTAGTGTATGGTGCAATCATAATCTTTTACTACCTCCAACCATCGCCTTTGTCTCATGTTCAACTCTTTTTGCGTGAAAATGTACTTTAAACTTTTGTGATCCGAGTAGATCTCACACCTTCCGCCATATAGGTAATGTCTCCATATCTTTAATGCGTGAACAACGGCTGCCAACTCCAAATCGTGCGTTGGATAATTCAACTCATGAATCTTTAGTTGTCTTGAGGCGTAGGCAACAACCTTACCATTTTGCATCAAAACACACCCAAGTCCCTGTTTCGACGCATCACTATAGATCACAAATTCCTTGGTGGGATCTGGAATTGTCAATACAGGCGCTGATGTAAGTCTCCGCTTGAGCTCTTAAAAACTTTCCTCACATTTATCGTTCCATTCATACTTTTCTCCCTTCCTCGTCAGTCGCGTCATTGGTGAAGCTATTTTTGAAAATCCTTCTATAAACCTTCGATAGTAACCAGCCAATCCCAAGAAACTACATACCTCATGTGCATTCATAGGTCTTTTCCAATCATTGATAGCTTCCACTTTGGTCGGGTCTACTTCAATTCCCTTTGCTGTAATCACATGTCCGAGGAATGCAACTTGATTTAGCCAAAACTCGCACTTCTTAAACTTTGCATATAACTTTTCATTGCGAAGTGTTTCCATCACGATCCTCAAATGCTCTTTATGTTGCTTTTCATCCATTGAGTACACCAAAATGTCGTCTATGAATACTATGACGAACCGATCTAGGAATAGATGAAACACACGGTTCATCAAATCCATAAAAACTGCATGAGCATTAGTTAATCCAAAAGGCATTACTACAAACTCATAATGGTCGTAACGAGTTCTAAATGCCGTCTTCATGATGTCACTTTCTTTGACCTTCAATTGATGGTACCCCGATCGCAAATCAATCTTGGAAAATACTCCCGCTCCTCTCAACTGATCAAACAAGTCTTCGATTCTAGGCAAAGGGTACTTGTTCTTAATTGTGAGTCGATTCAAATCCCGGTAGTCGATGCACATTCTCAACGTTCCATCTTTCTTCTTGACAAATAAAACAGGTGCTCCCCATGGCGAGACACTAGGTTGGATGAAACCCAAATCTAATAATCCTTGTAATTGCACCTTCAATTCTTGTAACTCTTTCGGTGCCATCCTATAAGGGGCTTTTGACATTGGTGCCGCTCCAGGTGTCAAATCAATTGTGAATTCAACTTGCCTATCTGGTGGGACTCCAGGTAAATCATCCGGGAAAACATCTTTGTATTCTCGAACGATTGGTACGTCAGCAATACTTATCCCTGATGTCTGGCTCCCCGTAATGTTGACCAGATATCCTCGACAATCACTTTTCTTCAACATTGATGCTGCTTTCATAGCACTTATCACTCGTGGTACGGTCCTAGACTTTACTCCATAAAACACAACTTCCTCCTTGCTAGGTAGATGTAAAGTTACTTCTTTTTTTCGACACTTAATATCGGCTTGGTATTTACTAAGCCAATCCATTCCAAGAATAATATCAAAATCTTTCATATCCAACACATACAAGTCCGCCTCTAAATCATGTTCGTTCACCTTAATATTAACATTCTTAACCATAGAATAGGCATTTACGGTTTTTCCAGATGGTATACTAATAACAAGTGGTTCTTCTACACTCACACCCTTATTTTAAGTTAAAGTATGAAATTTAGCAGACATGAATGAATGTGTAGCTCCCGTATCGAAAAGCACAAAAGCTGGTATATTTGATACTCTGAACATACCTGCCATAGTGCCTGGCTGTTGGTCGGCTTCCTCTTGAGTTAAGGCAAACATTCTTGCATTGCCACCAGCTCCCGTATTCGGTCTCCTCCTATCACCTTTGTTCTGATTCAACGGGCAATTCATTAGCATATGTCCTTGCTCCTTGCATTTGAAGCATCTATTTTGTCCCATCAAGCATTCACCGCTGTGCTTCTTGCCACACTTCGTACAGTTTGGTCTTTCTACATAACTCCCAGGTGCCTGACCTCCATTAACCCGTCCTTGCTTGTTAGGATTCACATCTCCATTGACCCGTCCTTGCTTGTTAGGATTCACATTTCTGTTTGAACCTGCATCATTCCACTTTCTTTTCCCAAAATTTTCAGTTGGCCTTCGACTGTTCTTGTCAAGTTGTTGACTTGCTGCAATTTCCCCAGCTCTCTTCACCAGATTACTAAAAGGCATATCCCCGTGACTAGCAAGGATACTGCGTATTTCAGGACGTAGTCCCTTCTTGAATTTCTGGGCTTTCTTTCGTTCGGTATCTACCATGTGTGGGGCAAAACGGGCCAACCGACTGAACTCTCTCTCATACTCCTCCACAGTTAAGCCTCCTTGTTGGAATTCAAAGAATTCCGACTCCATCTGCTCCCGATAGGTCTCGGGGTAAAATCTTTCCATAACAATCTCCTTAAATCCATTCCATTCCAGTATGTTACGTTCTTCATCTGTTCTTGATCTCCAGTAGCCTTCCCACCAATGGTCCGCATCCTCCACTAGCTGGAATTCAGCGCAAGCCACACGTTGCTGCTCTGTGCATCCGAGGAGGCGAAACACGCGCTCAAGAGCTCTTAACCACTCCTCGACTATCGTGGGTCCATCACGTCCGTTGAAGGTAGGTGGTTTATAACGACGAAACTGTTCCACGATGCTAGCATTAGTTCGTATGTTCTGAGGCTCATTGTTGGCTTGATTCTAGTTTTCCTCCACCTGATTTTGATTAGGTTGTTGACGTGGCGGCATCGTTTCTATTTTTTCTAGTCATTATCAATATAGTAACAAGTCATTATCTTCTTTTATAAATCTTTAGAAATTCCTCACTCTTGGAAAACAAAATAAACACTTAAGCCTTGTACTAGATATGTTCATCTTATCTATCAATTATTTTAAAAAAATTATCTTGTAGTACCTACTCTATCATAATTCTTACATAGTTCTTATTGTAAATCGTACCAATCTCAACAGCATAATATCTTAACGTACCTTATTGGAGTTGAAGCAGTGGGCGGTGGTGGATGCCATAACTTATAACTTATAAACATTATGAATGCATGCATATAAAGGTTAAAATTATTGACACTAAAAGAATGTTTTTTTTTTTTTAACAAGTCTACAAGAACGTAGACCTGCTCTGATACCACTCTGTCACATCCCGATTTTTGGGCCTAAATGAAAATACTATACACTCTAGTATTTGACTTAAAATATGCATATTTTATAAAACTTGGCAGCGGAATTAACTTGGCAAATAAATACTCAAAACACATTTAAGAATATTAAAATTTAACTTCAACTAATGAGTGCCAAATCTTGTCCCAAAAAGAGATGTGAACATTACTAAGATGAAAATAGTTTAAAATTTAAATGAAAATAATTAAATAAAATAAAAGGCATTTCTTAATGACATGTACTGCATCCACCGTCCCTCCACTTCAACTCCTTCAATCTGTAAAATGTTAAATGGATTGGGGTGAGCAAAACAACTAGCTCAGTGGGATTAACTTTGTCATAGTTAAATATAACATACAAATAAAATCATAACTCACAAACATGCATACAATTTCATAAGCTTGTTGGCAAAGCCAACCATAATAACATAGGCTTGTTGGATGAACCAACCATAAGTTTGCTGGATAAACCAACCATAATAACATAGGCTTGTTGGATAAACCAACCATAAATTTGTTGGATAAACCAACCATAATAACATAGGCTTGTTGGATAAACCAACCATACTAACATAGGCTGTTGGATAAACCAACCATAGGATGTAAGATGCAGCAAGAATAAAATCACTCATACGAAATACTTAAAAATGACAAAGTACAGCCAATCAAGAAAATCCCACCTTAAAGTCTTGGGTAGTCTCGTAAATGCGCGAATTGCTTTAACGTAAAAATGTCTTGTCACCTAGAATTAAATGAATAATATGACTTAGAATTATCATTATTAGTAATTTAATGAATAACTAATATTATTTATTATTAAATTTATAATGAATAATTAATTACACTTTAATTACTAGGTTAACAGAACAATGATAAACTAGTGATTACAAAATCACATACTACAACTTAATGAATAATAGATAGAGTTACTGGGATATTTTTATTTAATAATACAAATATAACTCTTAACAATAATGATAATAATAATAACTCCACTAGTAAGATCAAGGAATTCATCTATTCTACTTAACAACACGAAGCGGTCGCCGAATTAAAGGGCACTACTCAGTAAATTAAGATAAGTAATTGAATTCTTAAGGCTTAATTAAGGTCGCCGAATTAAAGGGCACTACTCAGTAAATTAAGATAAGTAATTGAATTCTTAAGGCTTAATTAAGAGGGTCTGGAATAATAATCAAATTGATTTACAACTAACTCCTTATGTATACACTTAAAACTAAACCTATAAGTCATGTAAAATAATTTGTTTGGAAACGAGGAAAAAGTTGAATAATTAATTTATTCCATGACCATTAGTGAATTAATCATCAACCGAATCCCTAGAGTTTTAAAACTACATATGTATACCTTTATACTAATTTGGCCGAATGATAATTAACAGTAAAATTAGCCGACCTAATTTCTGAACAACAACACGCCTAACTCAAAACGAGTAGGTGTTCTGAAAAGTAAAGAATTAAATATTAGGATGAATGAAATAGATACCGTTCTCGGTAAAACTGGAGAGGTCGAATGCGGCACCTTCCAATCCAAAGTGGTTAGGGATAGAGATTTTTTTTGTAGGGAGGTTTCTTGTGAAAATTATCGTGTGATTAAATAAGAGAGGAGATATAAAATTAGTTGAGAGTTATATGGAAGGTTGAGAATAATCTGGGATTATCTGAATTGACGTAGAAAATTAGTCTTTCGATTTGAATTCTAATTGCCAACCAAATAGAGATACTTCAGGAATGTGATTAATTAGTGGGCGTGTTCTATTTCAAATCAATATCTTAAAACTATTAATATATATATATATATAATTAAAATCTAAAATATTTAATACATAACTAATCTATTAAAATACATACGTACTAACCTATATATTCATATATCCTATGCAAGTCTTCCTATGTTAAATATATATACATATTTATTATTATTATTATTATTATTATTTTAACTAATGGTGATTAAAATAAAATAAAAATATAGGGTGCTACAGTCCTTAACTCGTCAGTCCAACGGTCCTTAGATCCGAAGATCCGAAATAATCATAACTCATTAGTTGGTTTATATAATAAACACAGTCGCATACACCAACTGACGACAAAACATTTACAACTGCACTGCAGATAATGTTACCCACCTTTTAACTTTATAGATAAGTTAGAACTGTCTTTGAAATCCTTTTGACATGAACTAAAGCTTGTAGGGACGTCCCGAACCTCTGGTCCGCACACTACAAGAAAACTGATTTTTAGTGACAACATCTTATCACTATTGCTTCTCTAGCAAAAAGTCTTTAGTGACAGGAATTTGAGAATTAATGACAGGACCTCTCACTAAAAGTCAATTACCGTCACTAAAGACTTTTAGCTAGAGAAGCTATAATGACAGGAATTCTGTCACTAAAAGTCATTTTTCTTGTAGTGGCAGCACTTCACCTAACACATTCTTTTGAAAGTTTAATCATTATTGGACCTCTTGATTCTTAAATTATAAAACAATATTCTTCTTATCTTTTTAAGTCTTATACATCTTTCATAAATTATCACATAAATATATAATACATTGAAGTCCTAAATCAACTCATGACTTTAACACATGTTCATTTCCTTTTAAACACTCATACGTAACTAACTTTTACTAATTGATGAATACAACATTAACATAGTTGACATATACCCAAATCCACATAAATGAACCCCATGAAATTTGAATGAACTCATGTGCAACATAAGTATACAAGAAATAGAAATCTTATTTGTTTCTCATACTAAGCTCAAGGCTTTGACCAATATATACTTTTAACATGCTTTAACATTTTAAACTAGACTAAGTATCGATGATAATTTAATACAAGTATAGATAAAAATCATAGATAATCAAATTAAATAAGAATCAAAAGTCAAAACACTATTATTCCTTTAAGAACACAAATGACATTAAAGTGGCATGCTTTCAAATTAGCATATAGATTACATCATTTGTCACATATAATAAGGTTATAACATTCTTGGAGCAAAATAAAAGCAACAATGTCTACATGTTCAAAAGGGCTGAATTTTAGGCCCAAGTAAAATTTTAACAAAACTATGGGGTGTATTCAATTAAGATTTTGTTGGATTTTGTTGGACTTTTAAAATCTGGGGGTATTCAATCCGGATTTTTAAAAGTCCTTTAAAATCTGGGGGTATTCAATACGAATTTTAAAAAGTCTTAAAAAATCTTTAGGTATTCAATAGTCTACGAATTTCAATACTCTATGGATTTTCATGGATTCTCCTCTAAAATTATAAATAAATTTCACTCTCCAAAATCTCTTCTAATAACCAGAGATTTCAACAGATTCTCTCAGAAGACCCTAAAAGAGAAGAAGAAAAAAAACTTTGTTGTTCTTCTAACAAAATTTCAACTAAAAAAAAACTTTGTTGTTCTTCTAACAAAATTTCAACTACTAACCTACTGCATTAGTCTCCTTCCCAAAGCACTTGTTATTTGAAACAAAAAGATATACAACACAAAAACCTTATAAAAGTTTTTATTATTTGAGAATTTTATACTATAAAACATCGAAAGGTTGTCCATCTTCCTTGCTCTTCTTCAAACGAAATAAAATCAAGAAACGTAACTATGTTCTTCAATAAGCATCACAGATTCTTCACCACTATTATTATCGTGAAAAAGATTACATCTCTGTATTTTAAAATTATGTTATTTCTTTAAAAAATATAGTATATCGGACACCTTAGGTTAGCAATAATATCTAATCGACGTCAATTCTCATTACGTGAATTCCCCATTACGTGGAGTTCGATATCATCTAAAAGATTTTGGTGGTTAAGGTCGTCACCCATAAATGCAAGTGAGTTATTCAATCTTCGCCATGCATCATTAAGAAATGTGATTGAGAGAATTTTTGGTATTTTCAAATCGCAATTCACAAGTTCCCATTTCAAATACAAGCAGAGTTAGTATTGGCTTGTGCTACAAATACAAGCAGAGTCAGTATTGGCTTGTGCTAAGAACTGAAGTTAATGCATGCAGAACTAGTATTGCTAATGCTATGTGAAAATTGAGGTCGAGGTATAACGTAATGGAAATGAACATGAGAATAATAATGATGAATAATAATTTTTTTTTTAACTAATATATTTTTGGAATTTTTTCTAAATAATTTAGATAATTTTTTTTATATACAAGTGTTCGGATATACTTTTGCATCAATAGTTTTAGGGGCGTGGTTTGTGGAAATCCATGTAAATCAATAAAAAAATGTGTATTTCAAAATCCTGTCAAATCTATGAAAATCCATATAAATCAATAAAAAAGTCAGTCAAACTCTGCACAGAGTCTATGCATTTTCTAAATCCACTGACTTTTTAAAATCCAAAAAAATCCAACAGAATCTGAATTGAATACACCCCCCTATATCTTAAATTTTATACCTTATTTAATTCTATTCAAATACCATCTTAACTCTAAAAATCGAAGCAATCATGTAGATACAATAAGAGAATTTTATAACAATAATTTTCATAAGAACATCATTTAATATGATAATAATGACCTAAAAAGTAGTAATGATAGTTGGCAATAAGAAAAACACTGATACGCACCAAATCGGTTAATCTCCTAGATTACTAATTAAATAGATTGCATAATAACAATTAACCATTAAACTACTATGTGTCTAATTTCGTATGAATGTGATGTATCTCTACCCATGGAACTTGTGATACAATAAATCTTTATATTCAAATATGAGGATGGCATCAAACAATAATTTGTAACATAAATCAAATCCATATTCTGGCATCTCTACTTACTGCACCTTCTCTACTAACATATAAATTCATGAAGCAGTCATTTATATAGTAAGAACCTTAAATATGTAGCATTACTAAACTCTAATCATGATGTAGGAACTACAAATATATACACACATAACCAGCACATGCACATAACCAAAGTTACGAAATCAGACATGCATGGTGAAGACGACGAAGATATACCTAGTGAAGATGAAGGAGGCTAAAGATAATTTGAGAGAAACTCGTTCTTGAAAGACAGATGATCGAAAAGGATGATTGTCGGCTTCTTGAAACACAAATGATGGAAAAGGATGATCGTAACGGCGTCGTGAGCTAGTATCGAAGAATGGGTGGTGTTGATTTTGAGCGACGTGGAGCTCTAGTAGTTGCTGCCTTCAAACTAAGTTTCGATTTTATTATGAGAGGTGGGTGGATATGGTGGTAACGGAAGTGAATTATTATGGAGTTCTCATGTTTGCAAGGAATCGGGAGTAGGAAATGAAGTAAGAGTGAATTGTAGGAGGTAAACTTGATTCCCTATTTATAGGTGATTTTTGCTGATGAGATTGTAAAATTTCACATTTGCCTTAAATTTTAAGATGAGGTGGAGTGTTTCAAGGGAGTTTAGTAGGCAGGCTAGTTTTATAGGTTGTGCATGTGTCGTTTCCTTCTGTTATCCACTATTTAATTGTCTAAATGGCTCACTTATATATATATATATATATATATATATATATATCCATGGTATATTGTTGGGAATAAAATGATTTTGATTTAGATACCAAGACCCCTGATTAATGATGTTCAGATTAGTTGAGATACACTCAAGTGAGATCAGATTAGTTGTCTCAGGATACTTGAGTAACTGTAGAAATGCTTAAGTCTAAAATCTCAGAAATGTTGTGAGATTTATAGTTCTGGATAGTTGTCCAAAGCTGAAATGTTAGGCAGCTTGATAAGTATTAAGCCTCTAGGCCAAAGTTGCTGAGTTCTTGCAAGACAAGCTTACTAAGTGGACAACATTGCTGAAAGGATCAAAGAATGATAAGGCAAAGACTGTTGCACTGATAAGAACTGCATCAGATCAATCAAAGTGCCAATGATCAAGTGCATTGAATGCTAGGGTCACAAAAGACACATTCAATGAAGAATTTATTGCCAATCAAGCCTGAACCAAGCATTGAAAACTTAGAGCATTAAAGACAGAAGCACTGAATGAATGTTGGAACATTCTAAAGTTGCAGCAAGAATGTTCAGGGAAGTTGTCCCATCTGACCGTTGGTTGAGTGTAGAGTTTGCCACAAATCAACCTTGGGAAATGTGCATATTTGGAAACTGACACAAGTCATCTCAGCCGCATTTTTCAGAAGTCAACACATTCATTCTAGCAACCATTGAAGAAGCTTTTACACAGTGGATAAAAGAATGTCAAGCTTCATAACCGTTTCAATGGTGCTGCAAATAGACATATTTGAATTGCTATCCCTCCAACGGTTAGTTGTTCAAATTTGCCTATAAATACAGAAGTGATCAAAGGATTCAAACATCCAACTACTTGCTATCAAACTACCATCAAGCAAATCAAAGGAAACCAAGCAGTTCTTCAGAATCCCAAGTTTCCTGAATCACTTCAATTAGCTAAGTCAATCTTTGTAAACATCCAAAGCTTAGCATTGAGATATCCTAAGTCTTTACACTGTTCTTATTGTAAAGGATATCTCTACTAGTTGGAACCAAACCTCAAACCCTTATCTCATTAAGTGAAGAGAGAGTTTGTTGTAGAAGTGGGGAGTTAAGGACTGTTAGTGTGAAACACAGTTTTAACTCAGAGAGATTGAGCACTAGGACTCAGATTATCCTAGGGATCAAAGCACTAAGAGAGTGTTGTTGATCAGTGCACCTTGGCACTATAAAACAAGTTAATTCCATTGTGAAGGAATTATCCTGTTCAATCAGGGAAAGTGGATGTAGGAGCTTGAGTCTCTGAACCACTATAAATGTGTGCCATTTACTTTCTGCCTTTATTATTCACTTACATTCAAACATATTTCAAAGAGCAAAACTCAGTAAGTTAAGAAAAACTGTTTTGGACAAAGTCCCTGATAAGTGTGTTTTTCAGAAATCAACTTGGAGTATTTCTTTGAGTCAAAGGCCAACCACATTCCGCACTTAGCAACTCTTTTAGATATTTAGCCAACTGATCACTTAATAGTAATCAGTAGGACAAGTATCTATCCAAGTTCACACTCAGGCTTGTTGTGAGACAACCTGCCTGATAAGACCAGTTTGGAAATACGTACATCATATTTGGGTGGACTTACCTAAATAACCTTATTAGTTTATATATTTTAGTTATGAATTTTATTTAATATGGTTAATATCTTTTATTTTTGGGCTTTGCAAATAAAAGTAATGGATTACCGATCCATTTAAATGGATCATGTAATTGGACTCAAAAATAAAATGAGTAAGCTAAGAAAAATAAAATGAAATGGCCGCGTTGATTTTGGGTTTAATAAATCAATTCACTAATTAACATATATCCCATTCGGGTGTATAAGAGAAGTAAATTGTCAAAACACTAATTCAAATTGATCATATATTTGGGTTTATTATAAAAGAGAAGTGAACTTATAAACATTAATCTAATCTAAATATTAAATTAAGGAAAATGAGTAATACTAGAAAATTAAATCAGATAAGACAACATCATATAGACCAGGCAAATTAATGTATCAATATCCATATTTCATATTAAGGTTCTAAAGTTATTTATTTAGACTTTTTTTATTTGGATATTTATTAAATATTCATCAAACCTTGTACTTAATTTCTTTCTTTCTTACGTGCTAGGAGTGCAGCCGAATCCAAATAACTCGTTTCGATTCCCTGAAAATATGTTTCTTCGTAGAACTAAAAATTGAGTTAGCAAAATAATTCAATAGAACATTAAAATATATTTTAAGAATTATAAATATGCACGAATGGTTTTGGGGTATTACACTACGACTCCAAACTAGGGGTGAGAATGGGTCAGGCTACTCGACAGGGGCCTACAACTCGGTCTATTAAAACTCGGCTTGGCTCAAGTCGTTTAATAAACAAGTCAGACTCAAGTTTTTTTTTAAACATATTTAGTTAAATAGGCTGGGCTCGAGCCTTTTCGTAGGCCTTTTAAGCCTAACATGTCGGCCTATTTAACTTTATCTATATATAAATATATAATATGGGTGAGTGTCTTGTGCACTCAAGTACGGTGTACTTGAGTGCACTTTGACTGGTCAAACTTTGACTTTTTTTCGATTTTTTTTTTAACAGAAAATTTACATTTTTCAATAATATTTTCAACTATATTAACATACATTTTTCAGTTATAATATCATACACTTTTCACTTATTATAACATACACTTTTCATTTATAATAAAATACACTTTTCATTAATATATAACTTACACTTTTCATTAATAGAACATACATTTTTCAGTTATAATAACATACATTTTTCATTAATAGATTATACATTTTTTAGTTATAATAACGTAAATTTTTTAGTTATAATAACTTACACTATTCATTAATATATAACTTACACTTTTCATTAATAGATCATACATTTTTCAGTTATAATATTATACATTTTTCAGTTATAATAACATACATTTTTCAGTTATAATAACATACACTTTTCATTAAAAATAATGTTGCACTTTTCAATACAGTAACATACATTTTTCATTAAAAAACAAAGATACACTTTTCAATATACTAACATACACCTTTTCAAAAAAAAAAAAAATCGAAAAAAATAGATTTTTTTTTTAAAGTCAAAGTTTGATCGTTGACCGATTAACGGTCAACAGTTGATCAGTCAAAGTCCACTCAAGTACACTGTGTACTTGATTTTTTTTTTTTTTTTAAACATTTGATAAAGTTGTTATTACTTTTATTTCTTCATTTTAAAATATAAAGAGTCGATTTTATGATTTGACGATAATAAGGTGTTGTAGGATTTTAAAAAAAAAATGCTACTCCCTCCGTCACATAGGAATTTGCACATTTTCTATATATGGATGTCCCATACCAATTTGCACACTCCATTAAAGGAAATATCTTCATAACCCCCACCCTTAAAATATACTCATATTTACCCATATGCCATTACTTTTCCACACTCAATCTACTTTTTACTTTATTTTATTCATAGAAGTTTACAAAATTACCCCTCAAAACATCACTCATTACACCTTTTCTTACACATTTCTTAATATGTATGCCTAGGGGTAAGCACCGGTCCAAAATCGGACCGGACCGGGACCGAAATGTGTGTTAAAGGGCGGACCGGAGACCGAACCGTAATTAATCCGGTCCGGTCCGGGTTTGGACCGGTTGAACCGGATTTTTTTAATTTTTTTTTAAGTTTATGGAAGCAAGAACAAGATTGATGAATTTGTGTATGAAAATTAAAGTGTTTGATCTTCATTACGCCAATGTGAATTTTATTTACATTATTATTAATGATCTTTTGACCCTAAAAATAAATTATATATATTTGTTAAATTATATATTTGCAAAAAATGTAATAGATCTAAACATATTTTCACCAATTACTTGGTTTTGAAAAATAATTGAGAGAGCATTAGTAAAAAAATATAAAAAAAATTGCGGTCCAAACTGGACCGGAATCTAACCGGTCGGTCCGATTTTTTTTTTTGAACGCTCCTATGTGTGCCGTCCCAAGGGTGCAAATTCCTCTGGGACGGAGGGAGTATAATATAACTAAAAAGGCCTTTAAAAGGCTTTCGGGCCAATCCTATTTAGTAAAAAGGTCAAGTCCAAACCTTTAAAAAAAGCACATGACAGGCCATAGGCCAGGCTTTGACCTAAGAATTATGTAATAGGCCAGACTTTATTTTATAAAGTCTATCCAGGTCTAGCCCATTCCCACCCCTACACCAAACCTATGTTACTCTATGACAAACATGTTATCACTACAAGGTCAAAAATGTATCACTACAAGTCCAAATATATTGTGGACACTTAATTTTTTGGGCGAATTCTTCAAAATATTTTTTGACATGTAGTAATACATTTTTGTTCTCGCAGTGATAATACTTTAGTCTTGTAGTAACAATATATTGGTCATATAGTAAACCACATGCTTGCAACCCGCAAATTTTTTGGGCGACCCAGACTTTTGGCCCGCGATTTTTTTAAAAATGTCTTAATTAGACATATTTCATGTGTAAAATACTTTGTATTTCACATAAATGTTGCTTATAGGTGTAGAACCTAGGGTTTTTATGGGCTCAAATTTGATGGGTTGTAGATATTTGTGCTTATCTAGAAAGAATTAGCCTTATCCTTATCCACAACTTGACTTAGTGGGCCGAATTACTTGATGGGCTCCGAATATCAGATTTGGGTCTGATTTGATTTACTGGACTTTAGAGTCCCGTTTTGATTTACTAAACTTTGTAGGCTCGTCTTGATTTACTGGGTTGTAGAGGCCCATCTTTATTTACCGGACTATATAGGCTCATCTTAATTTACTAGACTTTAGAGGCCCATATTGAATTTACTGAACTTTAGAGGCTTATCTTGATTTATCGGACTTTAGAGGTCTGACTTGAATTATTGGGCTTTTGAGGCCCAAATTAATCGGAGGGACCAATTAAATAATTAATTATTTATATATTTACTTTAGAAATTTAATTTATTTAAATTCCTACAAATAAATAATAAATTTAATTAATATTTAACACGTATTTCCACGCGTCATAATGTAATTTGCAATTGAATTTTGCTTGTTAACAAATGTCCCGCATTTCGTTCACGAGAACGTTTGTCTTTGATGTGGACGAATTGCGAAATTATTTCAAATTTTTTCCCACATCTAAATTTTGTATCATTGGGCTTTATGAGTTTGCCACTTTTGAGTAATCTTCAATACTTTCTTTTATATATTCATCAAGCCAACTTATTTGAACAACTCAATCCGAATTATGTATGTACTTAGAAATATAATAAGCTGCCTACGTACCTCTTTCAAGAGGATCAAGTCATAATGTAGTTCAAGTAAAATATGATTTGATTTTAGGGGGGACCGTTCACAGTTTAGACTCGTTCGAGTCAGGAGTGACTATTCTTTAACTATTGTAGACAAAGTAGGGATTTAATTATTTAACCACTTAAAATGCCTTTAGTGGAGTAAGTTTGCAGTTTAACCACATGTATTTACCTTTGATGGTTGTCGTGCACAGTTTAGACTCATGCGGACTAGGAGTAATAAGCAGTTTAGACTCATGCATCATAGAGCAATAAACAATTTAGGTCGTGATTTTATGGAGCATACTTGTTTTCTTTACGGGTAGTAGCATTTCAAACACTTCTCATTCATAAGACCAATGTATACGCCGTCTTCAGAAATTAATTTGTATACGTCATTTGCGTAAAATTCCTTCATTCGATTGTCTTCAACTGTGATGGGATTCATTGTTGTTTCACTTTCTTCTGGATAGATCTTAAGTATAAAGCAATCTTGGATTGGATGTCCTTGCAATATTTGGGGTCATCCGTTCACCCAACCTCGTCGGGTCATTTCTTTTTGGTAGTTCGATGAGATCATTCTTGATCAGGTCATCGAACATTCTGGGGATGTCAGAGTTTAGGAACGAATATTGCTTTTGTTGCAAATCTTTAAGACTTGTTTTTCTTCGCCCCACTCTAGCATGACACCTTTATTCCCTTTGACATCCGTGTTAGTTTCATTTCTCCGAAACTTAACAGTAGTAGTTGTCACTGCCATAGATTCTTTACTTGGGACTTTGATGAATGAGTTGCCCCATTTTCTAACTTGTTGCTTGTCACTAAAATTTTGGGACTCTTGAGATAGCGACCCTTCAACTCCACTTGTAGACATGCTCAACTCCATGTCATGAGCCTTAGTAGTCAAATCCTCGAATAATGTTGTTCGAATTGCTTGAAGGATATACCGAAGACCCCACTACATTCCTTGGATGCATATCTCGATTGATGAAGCTTCAGTCAATATATCCTTACAATTTAGACTTAGATTCCTCCATTGATTTATGTAATCGATCACCGACTCTTCCTTCGATTGACGAGTATTCGTCAATTCAATCATGTTAACCGTTCTACGAGTGCTGTGAAATCGGTTGAGAAATTCTTGTTCCATTTGCTCCCAACTGTCGATCGAGCTAGCCTCCAAATCGATGTACCAATCGAATGTATTTCCCTTTAGAGAGCGCATAAATTACTTCACCAAACGATCTCCGTAAGTGTTGGCATTGTTGCAAGTCTCCACAAAGTGAGCAATATGTTGTTTTGGATTACCCTTGCCATTAAACTGCTGCAATTTTGAAGGTTGATAACATGTTGTCATCTTCAAACTGTCAATCCTCTTCTTGTAAGGCTTGCTGTAGGTGAATGAAGACTTAGAATTTTCCTCGAACTTATCATTGATTGCCCCGAGTTTGATTTTCTTCAGCAGGTTAACGGGTACCAAACCATTGGGATAAACTTGTAACTCCTTCAGAGTTGGATCAATTTCAATTTACTGACGTTCACCGGACATCTCACCGGCATACCCCTCGACTCGTTTTCCTCTTGCACGACTTGACTCCCCTTTGTATACATTACTCATTAGCTTAGTAATCTGAACATGTTGTTCTTTAACATGTTTCGTGAGTCCTTCTTTGGCTCTAGTCAGATTTTCCAATTGCTCATGAATAAATGTAGAGTTTGTCGCCATTGCTGAAGTTGTGCTTGAATCCGATGATGAGAATGACATGGAATGACTGGGAGAACATGTCGGGTTATTTTCCTCGTTCACAGTGTTGGGTGGTGGACCATCTGCATTAGCCTTCTCAAAAGAAGCAGATGACTTGGAGCTTTTTGACATACTGAAGAACACTCTAAAATTTTTGTAGAGAATTTTAGAGCCTTGAATGCTTATGATTTTTTTGGTATCTCAAGTGAGTGGAATGAGACCCATTTTTATAGATGTAGAACCTAGGGTTTTTATGGGCTCAAATCTGATGGGCTGGAGATATTTGTGCTTATCTAGAAATACTTAGTGGACTGAATTACTTGATGGACTATAAATATCAGATTTGGGCCCGTCTTGATTTACTGGACTTTGGAGGCTAATCTTGATTTACTGGGTTGTAGAGGCCCATCTTGATTTACTGGACTTTAGAGCCCCATATTGAATTTACCGAACTTTAGAGGCCTGTCTTGATTTACCGGACTTTAGAGACTTGACTTGAATTATTGGGCTTTACAAGCTCAAATTAATCGGAGGGACCAATTAAATAATTAATTATTTATATATTTACTTTAGGAATTAAATTTATTTAAATTCCTACAAATAAATAATAAATTTAATTAATATTTAACTCATAATTTCCACGCGTCTAAATTTAATTTATAATTAAATTTTGCTCGTCTACAAATGCCCCTCGTGATCTGTTGTAGAGACATATGTCGAATGCAACTTGATCTCGAAATCTTGATGTAGAACTCAAAAGGTGATTTGACATACCCGAAGGTAAATGTGACATGCCCCCATGAAATTCTACGTGCATGAATCTTTAGAGAGTGGAGATGAAGAGCGAAAATCGTCACACTGGGCGTGCCAAATTTATAAACCAATAAATTTCAACACCGGCAAATATGCATATAAAAGGCGATAAAAATGTCTGGCAATGAAAATTAAACATTCAAATAGAAATAGACAACACAATCACCAAATAAACAAGAAATTAATTCATAAACATCATCCAAAGTGTTAAAATAGCCCTAGAACCAAAATAGTTCTAACCAAATACCAACATAATCTAACTATTACAATATTAAATGACAAAAATAAAATACTCAGGAAAGAGAAAGTTTAGTCTATTAGGAGGTGGAGACTAGAATTCCAAAGTCAATGGTCCAATCATTGCTCCAAACAATGAAGAACACCTCCAAATTTGTGTTTGTGTGTGGGTTTTTGCCTCAAAAGTGGGTGAAGAATGGCAAAAAAGCTGAAATGAGGGTATATTTAGACTTGAGGTAGGGTTTGGAAGTGGTTTTTGCAATTAAATCCCTCAAAAATGGAGAAAATACACAAAAACTCCCAAAAATGAGTCAACTAGCCGAGTTGGGTGAGTTTGGGCATGCACCGGCCATAGCTGGCTCGTTTGACCCTTGCCGGGTGGACTTATTCGACCAATTTTTCAGTTTTTTCTTCGTTTCTTCATATCTTGAGCTTCCGACCTTCGATTGATTTGATTCTTTTTTTTATTCCACTCCATTTTTCAAGACGAATCCAATGGTGTAATTATCCTTTTGTATCAGTGAGATATAGGTATGTGTTTTGCTCTCAAAATCCTCATTTTTCCTACCACCGTACTAGAAGTATGGTGGATGCATCGGCCGGAGGAGGTTTCTTGTTGGGGAAGACAACGGAGGAAGGATATATACTCTTAGAGTATATGGCAAAGAATGAAAATCAATGACCATCGAAAAGAAGGCAACACCGACGAATAGCCTCAACACAAGACTCATAATCTCTTGCAAATTATTTATCCAACAAAGTAGATAAATTGACTTCTTTGATGTCGAAAAAAGCACTAGTGGAGCCCAACGATGCACAATAAGAAGAGTCCCACTACATGAATTATCAAAGAGACCGGAATTTTAGAGAAATAGGTTGGGGTGAAAGGCAAAATCGTGGAAATCATTCCCCTCCCGATCCAAATCAATATCACCCCAACTTGAGACATCATGAAAACTTCTCTTATGCCAACCCACACAATGCCATTCAACCAACGACCAATTTTAATGCACGAGATGGTATGATCGAAAAGTCTTCCCCAAAGCTAACCATGGAAGAGATGTTTACAACTTTCATGGGAGAGACGAAATTTTTATGACAAAGACTTGGCAAAAGATTGCAAGCCAAGATGAGAAAATTGATCATTTGACAAATGAGGCGATGGAAATCAAGAATGATGTGAAAGTCATTGAGATTCAAGTGGGGCAAATTGCCAACATGGTTGGAAATCAACACAAGCCGGGTCAATTTCCATCAACCACGAAATTGAACCCCAAAGAGCAATGCAAGACAATTAAGTTGAGAAGTGGAACAAGCTATGAAGGGCCCATAATGCCAAACGAAGATGAAGAAGAGAAGAAACAAGGAAGAAAAGTTGAGAAGAAGGATGTTAAAGGAGAAAAAGGGAAAATAAGTGAGAAAGAGAATGATGTCTAAAAACCTCCACCTCCATACAGACCTCCACTTCCATATCCTCAACGATTTAAGAAGACGAGTTTGGATGCAAAATTTGTAAAATCTTGGAGGTGTTAAAAAAGATTCACATCAACATTCCCTTTGCGGAGGCTCTTGAGCAAATACCTCATTATGCCAAGTTTTTTAAGGAAATTATGTCCAACAAGAGAAAGATGGTAGAATTTGAAACCATGAACCTTACCGAAGAGTGTAGGGAAATCATTCAAGCCAAGATACCTCCAAAGTTAAGGGATCTCGGTTCATTTACATTACCATGTGTCAAGGAGGAAACTCATCGTGCTTTGTGCGATCTTGGAGCAAGCATCATCTCATGTCGTTATCACTTTTTAAATCACTTGGCTCGGGAGAATTTGAAGCCTACTACCATGAATCTTCAATTGGCGGATCACTCCATGGCATATCCTTTAGGCATAGTCGAGGATGTACTTGTAAAGGTGGGAAAATTCATCTTTCCGATTGATTTTGTGGTGCTAGACATGGAAGAAGATGGGGCAATTCCCTTGATCTTGGGAAGACCTTTCTTGGAAACCGGAGGAGCTATCATCAATGTGAGAAATGGAGAGTTTGAACTAAATGGTGGTGATGAGAAGATATCTTTCAACATTTATAGAGCCGTAAAATTCCATGATGATGAAGAGGAAGAGTATGAGTGCCCCAAGAGAGATTACAATCAAACACTCGTGAAAGAGAAGATTGAAGAAGAGTTCAAGATCAATCTTGTAGAAGGAAAACCCAAGGTGAAAACTAAAGATTTGGAGATGGGCAAAGGATCCAAGTTTGGGGGAGTTTTTTTTTTAACCCCCCCCCCCCCAACTCAAGAAAGGAGAAGATTGAAGAATTAGACGGATAAGCTTGTGGTTATTTTAAAGGACTCAAGAAAAACGGAGGGGAAAAGAAGTACAAGGATAAGAATAATGATAGGGTGACTTGAAAAATCAATCTCAAGAGAGTTCGTCCGGCATAAGACGTTAAAAATAGCGCTAATTGGGAGGCAACCCAAGATTTTATTTCTTTTGTTTATTTTTATTTGGATGTTAGTAGTTGTTTGATAGCATGGTTAATTTTGTAGGTGTGGAGGATTAAATACTTGGACCAAATTTCTTGGAGTATGGAGAGAAGAATCAAAGTCAACCATGGAAATGGAGAGCAATTGATGCAATGGTGATCTTTAAGAAAAGATTTGGATGTGCAAGGAGGGAGGTAACAAGTTTTAGCCCCAAACTTAGAATTTTTACATGGTAAATTCTAAGTTTGGGGGAGTTATTTTTTTTATAGTTTTACTAGTTTGTTATCCCTTGCACCGGTTCACCATTCTACTTGAGTCACATTTTACACCGGCGCACGATTTCATCTCATGTGTTTAAATTGGCTGAGTTGACTTTAGATCATATAATTGGGTTGTTTGTGGTGAAATTTGAGCATTGGTGATCCTTGAAATCCATAGTTGAGGATTTGTGGTGATTTTGATTCCTTAAATGTGTGCATAATTTGTGATGGGTTATGATGCTTATATTGTTGTTCATCTTTGTTGGCTTTTGATGCTATGAGTGTATGACTTGTTGTTGTTGGGGAGATAATTGATGAATGTTTGAGTTACATTGAATGAACCGGTGAGAATTGAATCTTAAATTGAACATTAATTCGGTTTATTTCAAATTTGAGAGTGGATTGAGTCATTGCTAGTGATTCTAGAACTTGCCCAAGTTCTTGCTTGAGACCATGATTTTGTGAAACTTTGTGATATGCTTTATGCCATCTTTTGTACTAAAAAATCACTTAGCCAAAACTTCCAAAAACCAAAGTAATTTTGCGTAGTCAGCCCATTTGAGCTTGATGTCTCATTTTTCTTGGCAACCTACAATCTTAACCACTTAGCCTTTTTGAGCTTTTGATGTCCATATTCAGTGGAGGATAAAAGAGAAAATGGTAAAACATGTGTTTGAATGTCTTTGGTTTAAGAAAGAATAGATTGGAATAAGTTGAGAAAAAAAAAAAAGATGAAAAAAGAGAAAATCATGAGAAAAGAAAAGAAAGAAAACAAAATGATTATAAAGAAAAAAAGGGACAAAAATCCCTAAGAGCTTAAAAATAAAAGTTGACTAAAAAAGATGAGGTGATGAATGCATGTGAGGGAACAATAATGAAAAGTGAGGATAAAGGTTGTAAACCTTGAGAGCAAAAGCACGAAATGTGAAATAACGATCTTTGTCCTCCATTAGACGAGTCACTTTATCCAAATCCATCCTACCTTGTCCAAAGAGTTAATGTTACATCCATGGTAAATTCCTATTGATCTCATTGTTTAGCATTTTAGTGGTGGAGAGAGTAGAGTTTGGGCAAGCTTGTGGTGATTGCAAAGCATGATTAGATTATTGAGTGTATACACATGTCTTTAATTTGTTTGAATGTTTGAGAGAAACACTTCATCTTATGAGTAGAGAACTTGAACATTTAGATATTGTCTTCTCCATCACAATTTGTTGTATGCTTTAGTGTGTCTCTGGCCAATGAATGTGATATTCAATAATGAGCTTGTGATCATCTTTGAGAAGGCATTTTGAGGAAGATAACTCATGAATGTGTGATTTTCATTGAGCATTTCATTTCACTCATTCCACCCTCATGTTTTAATTGTTTCGTTGTTTGGGGACAAACAACATTTTAAGTTGGGGTAGGGGGGTTTGATTCGAGTGAAATTTGCATGATTTTAGTGCACATTTGAAGCTTATATTTCTTATAATTTCATTGTTTTATTGATCAATTGTGGAAACTTTGATATAATAGGGAGAAAGATAGTGTTTTGTAATTTTTTGTAGAAAAAAACGAGGATTTCGAGAGCAAAACACATACCTATATCTCACTGATCCAAAAGGAGTATTACACCAATGGATCTGTCTCAAAAAATGGAGTGAAATGAAAAAAAAAAAGTCACTCGAAGGTCGGAAGCTTGAGATATGTAGAAACGAAGAAAAAGCCGAAAAATTGGCCAAGTGAGTCCACCCGGCCACCACCTTTGCCCACGTACTT
The DNA here is from genome assembly GCA_963675135.1 of Galeopsis tetrahit. Lineage (NCBI taxonomy): Eukaryota > Viridiplantae > Streptophyta > Magnoliopsida > Lamiales > Lamiaceae > Galeopsis > Galeopsis tetrahit. Next base: position 62,623,123 of record OY776120.1, on the reverse strand, counting down.
TGAAATTCTAGTCTCCACCTCGTAATAGACTAAACTTTCTCTTTCCTTTATCTTTTATTTTATTTTTGTCATTTAATTTTGTAATAGTTTGATTATGTTGGTATTTGGCTAGAACCATTTAGTTCTAGAGCTATGTTAACACTTTTGATGATGTTTGTGAATTAATTTCTTGTTTATTTGATGATTGTGTTGCCTATTTCTATTTTAATGTTTAATTTTCATTGCAAGACATGTTGTTAATGACCATAATAATATGTTTTATTTATTATTAATTGAAATTGGATTGAGAAATCTTTTTCATTATTAATCGTAATTAAGCATTCCACCCAATTTATTGTGAGCTCGAGAGAGGATCAACTATTGAGAGGGTAATAGATGATCTTAGGAGCCTTTTTGGGATTTATTATGCATGCTAGGTAGAGATACTAGTATGAATAATATTTCTCTTAAATTAATTGGATTGAAAAGACTTTTAATTCATTATTTAGTGATAAACCCTATAGGAATTAATAAACACAACACCACTTAAATAGACTTTTAATCATAGATTGACTCCTTAGTGTGAAATATGCCCTGAAACCTACCTTCTCGTAATTGAGTTTCACCTGTATTTCCCATATTTTTGCGATTTCTGCATGAGTTGTTTGATTGATTTTGTTTATTTCTCTTTTATTGTTTACTCGTGACAATTTGGTAGGCAATTTAGGGTAATCAACACTTAAATTTCAATCACGTTTATTTAAAATCCAATCAACAAACTCCACTTTTACACTCCCCTCCCCGTGGGATTGACTCGTACTTACCACGCTACGATATACATCGTACACTTGCAGTTGTGTATTTTAGTGTTGTAAAATGTGTGAACAACTCTCAACAGCAAAGAAAAATATCAGTCCATGGGTAATAGGAAAAAAAAATAAAAGGAAAAATAGTGGAGATTTTCCTCTCTATGATGAATGCTTGGAGGAATCGAATAACCAAAGAAAACAGATAGCCGCTGCTAACTATACTTCAGGCAACACGACGGAGACGACCATGGATGCATAACTAATTTTAGGAATTTATGGTTTCTTGTGTGTGTGTGGCATTACGTAATTAAGTTGATGGGCGAGGGTAGACATGTTCAACGGTTCGAACCGAAACCGATCCGGTTACGCAGTTTCGAACCGCCGATTTGACCAATTTTTTTCTCATTTTTCTTAATATATTGTTGAATCTGTAATTTTTTAGATACCTCTCTCATGCCTTGCTACAATTGACGGCAGCTCATCGATGGATAACAACAGATGACTCAGAATACCTCATCATATTCAGATGTTGTCGTTGGTTCGAAGAAGATGATTTATGAGAAGAAAGGTGGCCATGATGACTTGGAAGTCCTTTCTAAAAACATGAAAAAAAATCGGTGGGAAGAAATGACAATTAAATCTAATTAGAATTAAAAGCTACCTTTACTCAGTTTTCACTTTTGTTCCTATCAAGTATCAAGTCTATTATAGACTCCCATTTCCTAACTAGCTACAGCCTACACAATGCTCTATCACTTATATACTAAAACACTAAAATAAACAACCGCAAGTTTACGACGTCTATCGTAGCGTGATAAGCACGAGGTCGATCCCACAGGGAGGTATAGCGTAAAAATGTAGTTTGTTAACGTAGTTCTATTTAGACGTGATCGATAAATTGAAAGTGGTGAATTACCCTAAATTACCTACCAAGTTGTCACAAATAAGCAATAAAGAGTAATGTAAAGAAATCGATCGAATACCATGCAAATCAAGAAACGAAAGTAAAACGAATGAAAACTCAAAGAGAGAAGGTGGGTTCCAAGGCAATTGTGACACTTAGATATCCGTTTATGAATTTTTAACTCGTTTAAATGGCCATTAAGGTTATCTTCATATAGGGTGATCACACAAGAAGAATTAATCGATCACTCGATACAACTAATCCAAAAGCGCATGAAACATAGGCTCGTATCTCTACATCACAAACGTTACACCGCCTAAAATAGCCCCTAAGATCATTCAATTCCCTCTCCGATAATTAATCCTCTCTCGAGATCATAATAATATCGGGTTGCATGCTTGCATACGATTAATGGAATAAACCTTTCAATATTATCTCAATTAACAATGAATTAAGCAAATCATCATGGCCAATAACAACATGCTTCCAAGGAATAATTAAGCATACAAATAAGAGAAAAACACCAATTAAAGCAAGAAACTAATCATAAACTTCAATCCAAGTATTTACAATGCCTTAGAACCACAAATTGTTTAGCCAACAACTAGCATAATGAAAATATAAAATCCAAATGTAAAAACTAAATAAAAAAAAGAGAACAAGGAAGCTTAGTCTAGAATGTGGTAGGAGATGGAATTTGCAAGCTATTGCATCCTCTCTTGCTTGATTTGATGAAGAATTGAGAGAGATATGACCAAAACACCTTGAATTGTGTGTTACTATGTGTGGGAATTGAAGAATTGGGGGAAAGTGTCTTGGATTTCAAGAAAGAGGGCTTATATAGTGTTGGGGTAGGGTTTGAATGCCAAAATTGCAAGTTGGTCCCTCAAAAATGGAGAAAATGGCAAAAAACCCCCGAGAATAATGTCACCCGGCCGGGTGGGTTCCACCCGGGCATCCCACCCGGCCTAAATACGAACCTTGGGGAAAATTTGGCTTGCCCGGGTGATTTTGACCCGGCCGGGTCGATTCTACCCGGGCAAAATACGAAGTTTTAGGTAAGGCCGGGCTAAAATGACCCACCCGGGTGGTTTTAACCCGCCCGGGTCGATTCTACCCGGGCATGCTTTTTCGTCTCTTCGTATCTCGAGCTTCCGACCTCCGATTGACTCGATTCTTTTTCTCATTCCACTCCGTTTTTCGAGACGAATCCAACCGTACACTTCTCTTCCTGATCCAGTAAAGTATGGTTGGTGTTTTGCTCCAAATTCCATCGTATTTCCTATAAAATCGACAAAACACAACCTTTCTCTCATTTTGGCTCAAACAATCATAATCAATGCATAAATCAATGAAATCCACATCAAAATACGCTTCACATGTGCCTCGAAAACGTGTAAATTCCACCCGAATCAACAGCCTACACAATGCTCTATCACTTATATACTTTCACATCCTTCCACGTGGCTATTTTTGCAGCTAATTTGAGTCTATTTTTTGCAGCTAATTTGAGGTAAAACCAACGATGATAACTTTTTAAATAAAAACTCGGAAAAACCGCAGTTTAACCGTCAAACCGACAGTTTTCAAAATCTATAATTGAAACCGAACCGTCATTTTAAGGTTACGATTCGAACCGTCGTTTACTAACCGACCGGTTCGTCCAATTACGATTTTGGTTTGCACATGTCTAGTTGAGAGTATTTTCATCTGAATTTAAGGATACAATGGACTTTTTGCATTGCCCCTTATACGACTCTTAAGTTGGAAAAAAATAACTCACCTCCCCACACAGACCATTTAACACGTGCAGGTTTATTTGGAAAAATTTACTCGTGCTTGACCTTATTCTCTGGCCTTAAACACACAAACCAAACATGAGAGCAACTGAGTTTTATTCGGTCTTTCTAGACTTTTCACTCAAACCAAATGAGGCCTTAAAAAAAAAAGTTAATCAACCCAATTAAAGAAAGTCCACAATAAAATATAAAGACCAAAAAGTGGGTCTAATATTCTATTCAAAAGTTACACAATTCATTTGTACATCACATTTTATTCAAAATCTCAAAACAAAGACACAATAACTATTCATGAGATTTCTTTATCCAGGATTCTGCATTCATATGTCTCTCATTCTACATAATTCCAAAATAAACATGCCTCAAAAGAAAAAAATTTAGATAACTGATATTTTTTAAATTAAAATAACAAATGTGACACTACTCCAAATTCCAATTTATCCTTTTTTAGAGGGAACTGCCTATTGCAACTTGCAGTACACCTAATTAGGATCATGGCCACGGCTATTTACCCCCTCTTTTGCTGTGTTCACCTCCCAAACTTTTTTTTAAAAAAAATTACACTTACAAAGACAATATTACCCTTATATTAATTTACAAAAATATAATAAAATCAAACATAATTTAAACATCAACAATCTACAATCGAGTCAAAACCGAGTTAACTCCGAGTCCATATTTCAGAAAAAATATCCAAAAAATTAGCAAATTTTCAAAAATAATTTTAAAAAATGTAGCAAATTCTCAAAAATAATTTAAAGAAAAAGAAAAAGAAATCGAAATAAAAATGAAGAACACACGTTTAGATCTTCTATCACTAATTCAAATTTGGGCGCGGTTATACACACACACCAACCTAATGAGTACACCCACCAAACATTTTTTTTCATATGACAGAACATGTGAAATGTCTTATATACCCCTCGTATGAAATTTATAAAAAAAACAAAGATGAGTACACCCACCATTCCATTTCATTCACAGAATCATCTCCACCATCACCCGTCAAAACAACCACCTTACTCCAATAAAAAAAATCTTAAAAATACAAAATTTCAACAACAAAAAAAAATAAAAATTCTTGATGTGTTCGAAAATTTTACATGAACAAAGTTAAAATGTCTGAAATTTTTTACCTAACAAACTAATGTGTTCGAAAAAAAAATCATGAACAACTTCCATTTGTCCGAAAAAAAGGATCGAACATCTTGTTCGAAATTTTTTCTTGAACAAAATCAAGTTGTTCGAAAATTTATCATGAACAAACACAAATTGTTCGAAATCTCTTCCACAACAAGCACAAGTTGTTCGAAAAAAATTACAAAACAACTTACAAAAAAAACCTAATTTTTCATAAACCCTAATTTTCGAACTAAAACTTACCAAGCGGTGCGAGGGGCACGGACGGCGTAGGGAGGGGGCGACGACACTGGAGAGTGGAGAGGGGAGAGGAGGCCTGCGTCGCTGTTTTGCAGCTGAGGAGGGAGGCGGCCGATGCGGCTGGGGACGTGGGCGACTCTGCGACGTAGGCTAGGCGTCGCTACGACGTGGGCTGGGCGGTGACATGGGCTAGGCGACGTGGGTTGGGCGACGACATGGGCTAGGCGACGACATGGGCTAGGCGACGTGGGTTGGGCGACGACATGGGCTAGGCGGCGACGTGGGCTGGGTGGCGACGGAGGAAGATGAAGAGGAGACAAGAGAGTGTGGGAGAGGGAGGGAGGTGGGTGTACTGAATTGAAAAATATGGAATGAAGAAGAATTAGGTGCTGTTTGGTTAGGGATTGTGGTGGATGGGATGAGGATGGAGATTGGAAAAATAGGGATGGGGGTAATCCATGAATAGTAATTGCATAATAGTTGTGTTTGGATAGAGATTGAAAAATAGATGTGGATGGAGAACTTTATGTCAAATCAAGTAGGAGAGGAAATAAATGTGTGTAAGAAAGTAGGAGAGAGAATAAAGGTGTGGAAGAAAAGTAAGAGAGATAATAGATATGTGAAAAAAAGTAGGAGAGAGAATAGATGTGTGAAAGAAAAGTAGAAGAGAGAATGAGCGATTAAAAGAAAAAAATGTGGTGATGTGATTGTATAAAAATAGGTTTGTAGGTGTATTATAAGAATGAATGTGTATTTGGATGGAGAGGGATGGGATGGGGGATGGCTCATCCAAATCCGGATGGGTCAACCCCAAACCAAACACAGCCTTAGGGTTTTATGAAGCTTAAGGGTATTTTGGAGTTTTCATAGTGGGTGTCCTCATCTTAGAGTGTGTGTACTCGTCCAATGAGTGTCATCAATAGATCGGTGTGTATAACCGTGGCCTTCAAATTTAAGAGAAATCTGGATCTTCCATCACAAATTCAAGAGAAACAAAAAAGAAAAAAACCATAAATCTAATCTTATATTAATTACCACAAATTCAACAATAAAACTATTAAAAGAAAAAAAAACATAATCACAAATAAAGAAAAAAAAAATAGAGACCTTGGGCCGACGGCGAGCACGACTCGACTGTGACTGTGAAGGGGAGAGAGAGGGGTGTGCGCACCGCCGCCGCTATATTTGCCGGGGGATGGTGTCGCGCGCACCACTACTATTTGTAGGAGTGGGAGGGGGTGCGCAACCACCGAAAGTGGGAGGAGGGAGAAGTGAGAGGATAAAATGTTGGAAAAGTGGGTAAAATTAGGGTTTATGAAGGAGGGTAGTGTTGGAAAATTGAAGGGGGTGAACTCGATCAGCCTTCGGTTGGTGATACTCTCTCCGTCCCACAAAGATAGCTATATTTGACTTTACACACAAATTAAGAAAAATCAATAAATGTGGTCAAGTTTAACTAATATGTCTATTTTATCCTTGATATTCCATAAAGGGATTATATATTTTTTTAGTCCATTAAGTTACCACGTTTTTGAATTTAGTCCACCAGATTACCACTTTTTGAATTTAGTCCATTATGTTTCGATTTATTTTGATTTTGGTCCAGTTACCTGCTTAGTAGGTTTAACAAGTCGTTTTTTTTAATACACCCCCCAAATGTTAAACACATGTCACATGCACTAAAATTTAAAAAACTTTTGTTATTACTACCCACACCCCAATTTTTTTCTACTTAATAAATTTTTAAAAATAATTAAATTAAAAAAAAAGTAAGAATTTAAATTAATATAAAAAATATAAATAAAACCTATAAAAAAAATCTAAATCTCCAAAAATTAAACAAAGCTAAAAAAATTTTTAATTTAATTAGTTTTAAAGATTTAATTAATTTTTACTATTTTTGAAGATTTTTAATAAAAAAAAAATCAACTCAATCTGAAAAAATTATTAAATTAAATAAAAAAATCTTCAAAAATCAACTAAAATTTTAAAAATAATTAAATTAATTTTTTTAAGATTTATTAAAATTTTGAAGATTTATGTATTCTTTTTATATATTTTTTTTATATTTTTCATATTAATTTAAATTCTTATTTTTTTTAATTAAATTATTTTTGACAATTTATTAAATATTTTTATAATTTTATTTAACTTTGATTGATTTTGAATTTTTGTGTTTAACATTTGGAGTGTATATAATATTTATGTGGTGTTAGTAGGTTCATGTAATATAAAAAAAATATTTAAAAAGAATAAAAAATAAAATAAAAAAGTTTAAAACTCCAATGCTTTATTAATGTTTTATTTACTTTTTAACTTCTATAAAAATATCGACAATAAGGTTAAATAAAATTTAAAAATAGTAAAAAATCAAATAAATCTTCAAAACTAATTAAATTAATTAATTTTTTTAGCTTTGTTTAATTTTTGAAGAGTTAGATGTTTTTTATATGTCTTTATTTATAATTTTCATATTAATTTTAATTTATTTTTAAATTTAATTATTTTTTGTAATTTATTAAATAGGAAAAAATTGGGATGTGTATAATAATAAAAAAAATGATTTTTAAATTTTAGTGTGGTGTGTGTAACATTTGTGGTGTGTATAACATTTTATGGGGTGTGTTTTAAAAAATGACCTGTTAAACCTGTTGTAGCAGGTAACTGGACCAAAATCAAAATAAATCGAAAATTAATGGACTAAATTCAAAAAGTAGTAATCTGGTGGACTAAATTCAAAAACATGGTAACTTAATGGACTAAAAAAATATAATCTCTTCCATAAATTTGGTGTGCATTTCAAAGCAGTTGGTCTTAAAAGTAATTATGGGGTGAGTTTAATTAATGGTAAAATTGTCAATAAAACATTTAATAATTAAGTAAAAGATGAAATATTACTATAATTTGGAACATCAAAAAAAAAAAATGTAGCAATTTTTGTGTGGGACGAAGGGAGTATCAACAAAAACGGGGGCATTTTTACCTTTTTAGTTCAAAAAAACAAAAACGGGGGCATTTAAGCGTGTCCTAGGATCATATATTAGGCCCAAAACTAATAGACAAGGCCGCGGCTAAATGCACACAAGGATCCTATGAGGACATCCACGCGATGAGGACACACACAAAACGGATGAGGACACCTACCTAGAAAACTCGATATTGCTCTTAACATTTCTTTCCACTCCCTCCACTCCAATTTCGGTACACCCACCCTTCCATCTCCATCTCCATCTCCTTCCAAACTTCTCCATCTCTGCACCGAACTCCATTCACTCTTGAAGCAGCGACCATCCCACTCTTGAAGCAGCGACGTAGGAGCAGCGATCCTGCATCGAACGAACTCCATTCCCCCACTCGCATTTTTTTGCAAAAATGGTTAAAGGTTAATTTTCCCTTCTTATATTTAGAATTATTGTTTTGATAACGCGTGTTTAATTTAGTTTCTTGTTGAAACATTGATTTTATTGTTGTAGGGTTTCATGATTTATGTTTTTTTTTTTTTTATTTTATTTTGTGTTAATTCATGAATGTTGATTAAGGTTGATTTTTTGTGTTATAATCATGTTTATGTGTACAATGTATCAATATTTGATGTGTTAGAATGAAAATAAACCAATGGGCATCTAATTGGCATGGTTTAGGAAGAAATGGAACGGTTTAGGAAAAATTGAACGAATTTTGACTTGTTTTTCGAACATGTAGGAGATGTCCAGGACAAATTTTCGAACATGGCTTATTTGTTGGGAACTAATTTTTGAACATTGGTGTCATGTTGGGAACTAATTTTCGAACATTGGGCATATGTTCGAAAATTTATTCCCAACAAAGGGTTTTGAGTTTTAAATTCGACCAAGTAAAACTTGCGGAACTAATTTTCGAACATTGGTGTCATGTTGGGAACTTATTTTCGAACATTGGGCATATGTTCGAAACTTTGTTCCCAACAGAGGGTTTTGGGTTTTAAATTCGACCAAGCAAAACTTGCGGAACAAATTTTCGGACATTGGTGTCATGTTGGGAACTAATTTTCGAACATTGATGTCATGTTGGGAACTAATTTTCGAACATTGGTGTCATGTTGGGAACTAATTTTCGAACATTGGTGTCATGTTGAGAACTAATTTTCGAACATTGGGTAACCCTAAATATAAAAACTCTTTCACTTTCAAAAAAACAAAACTTTCAAAACATAATAAATAACTTATAAATGAATCTTTGGCACCACCACTAGTAGTTATTACATCATAATCGACCATTATTTTAGACGGTGGGTGTACTCATCCGTCTTTTTTTTAAAAAAATGTACAGGAGGGGTACAAACGACATTGTGATAAAAAAAAGTTTCGGTGCGTATCCTCATATGATCCGTGTGTGCCTAGGAGTGTTCAAAAAAAAAAAACCGGAACCGGACCGACCGGTTAGATTCCGGTCCGGTAAATTGTGGATTCCGGTCTTCCGGTCCGGACCGGTTTGGACCAGAATTTTTTTTTTTTATATTTTTTTACTAATACACTCTCAATTATTTTTCAAAACTAAGTAATTGGTGAAAATGTGTTGAGATCTATTACATTTTTTTACAAATATATAATTTAAGGATTATATTTTTTTTAGTCCATTAAGTTACCACGTTTTTTAATTTAGTCCATCAGATTACCACTTTTTGAATTTAGTCCATTAAGTTTCGATTTATTTTGATTTTGGTCCAATTACCTGCTATAGCAGGTTTAGCAGGTCATCTTTTAAAACACACCCCATAAAATGTTATACACACCCCAGTGTTAAACACACCAACTAAAATTTAAAAAAAACATTGTTATTACTATACACACCAATTATTTCCTATTTAATAAATTGTCAAAAATAATTAAATTAAAAAAATTAAGAATTCAAATAAATATAAAAATATAAATAAAACCTATAAAAAATTGCCTAAATCTTCAAAAATTAATTAATTTAATTAGTTTTAAAGATTAAGTTGATTTTCTACAATTTTTAAATTTTATTTAGCCTTATTTTCGACATTTTTATAAAAGTTAGAAGACAAATAAAATATTAATAAAGCATTGAAGTTTTAAACTTTTTTATTTTATTTTTCTTTTAATTTTTTTTTATATTACATGAACATACTAACATCCCATAAATATTATATACACACCAAAAATTAAACACAAAAACTCAAAAATCAATTAAATTTAAATAAAATCATAAAAATATTTAATAAATTATCAAAAATAATTTAATTAAAAAAAAGTAAGAATTCAAATTAATATGAAAAATATAAATAAAATCTATAAAAAAATACATAAATCTTCAAAATTTTAATAAAGCTAAAAAATAATTAATTTAATTATTTTTTTTGAAAATTTAGTTGATTTTTTAATTTTTTTTATTTAATTTAATACAGTAATTTTTTTCAAATTGAGTTTTTTTTTTAAATTTATTAAAAAACTTCATAAATAGTAAAAAGTCAAATTAATTCTCAAAACTAATTAAATTAATTAATTCTTTTAACTTTGTTTAATTTTTGTAGATTTAGGCTATTTAGCATTTTATTTATATTTTTTATATTAATTTAAATTCTTACCTTTTTTTTAATTTAATTATTTTTGGTAATTTATTAAATATAAAAGAATTGGGGTGTGTATAGTAATAACAAAAGTTTTTTAAATTTTAGTGTGGTGTGTTTAACAATGGGGGTGTGTATAACATTTTATGGGGTGTGTTTTAAAAAATGACCCGCTAAACTTGTTATAGCAGGTAACTGGACCAAAATCAGAATAAATCGAAACTTAGTGGACTAAATTCAAAAAGTGGTAATCTGGTGGACTAAATTCAAAAACGGTAACTTAATGGTCTAAAAAAAATTTAATCCCTATAATTTAACACACCTATTTAATTTATTTTTAGGGTCAAAAGATAATTAATAATAATGTAAATAAAATTCACATGCGTAATGAAGAGCAAAAACTTTAATTTTAATACACATATTTATCAATCTTGTTCTTGCTTCCATAAATTAAAAAAAAAAAATAATCCGGTCCAACCGGTCCAAACCCGGACCGGATTAATTCCGGTCCGGCCTTTAGTACACATTCCGGTCCCGGTCCAAACCGGTCCGGTTTTGGACCGGAGCACACCCCTAAGTGTGCCTTTAGCCGTGCCCAATTGACAAATATTCTAGGATGGGCCCAATTTCGAAGCCAAGGCCCATGAATATTGTCAATGAGGCGCCGTATAACGACCAAAAATTGGGAGGAGGGAGGCGAAAACTGCGGCAATTCAAATGGCGGCGGCATCACTCGCTTCAACTCCCCACTTCTCTTCCCCGGAATCTTCTTTTTCTTCATCCGCCTCCGCCTACTCCGGTAATTCTCTGCAATTCAATCCTCCCAACTTCAAACCTGCTAGAGCATTCTCCGTTCGTGCCTCTTCTGCTGCAGATGACTCTGGTACTTCTTCTCGAATCTGTCTCCTGTGATTATGAGTCAATGTAGGGGATAAGATACATGGATTTCTACCGACGAGGCTATTCTGTTTTATAATGAAATATAATAAATAACTTGTCCGATTTGCTTATATTATTGCATTTTTGTTACTAATGTAATGTATTCTGGTTCTCTTTTGAATTCGTAACAGTGGTGACGTTGCTTGATTACGGAGCTGGAAATGTGCGAAGTGTCAGAAATGCAATTAGATTTCTTGGATTCGACATCAAAGACGTAAGTTTTCTCTTTGAAACATATCCCATTCATGTCATCATTTTGATAAGATTTATATCTGAAAAACTAGGAAGTGTACTGCAAGCTGGTCACTGTTTCTCTGCTTTCTTATATGCTGTTTGCTTTTAGGTACAATCACCGGAGGATATTTTGAATGCCAACCGTCTTATTTTTCCTGGGGTAGGGGCGTTTGCTCCTGCAATGGATGTGTTGAACAAGAAGGGGTATTGTTTTTAGATTTATGATCTTATTTTACATGAGTATATCATTAACCAGCTTAAGTTAATTACTTTCCCTACCCAATTTTTTTGGTTTTAGCTGAATAACTAATCAACTGGATAAATGATTCACTAACTATTTGTAGGCTGGCTGAAGCACTGTGCACTTACATTGAGAAAGATCGCCCATTTCTAGGCATTTGTCTTGGATTGCAGCTACTTTTTGAGTCAAGTGAGGAAAATGGACCGGGTAATGATTGTGATTCTCCTTTGGTAATTTTAGGTTCTGTACATAATGCTTAATGCATCATACATCTTTCTCTTCTGCAATCAGTCTTTCAGTTACCTTGTTCAATAACTCTCTGCTTTCATTTCTTGACATTTGATATTCCAAGTTGCATAAAGTGTGATGCACATTTCTCAATCATGCTTACAAGATATCTAAGGAAATGTTTCATACTTCTGATTCCTTTTCTTCGTTCTGAATATTAATGATGCCAAGGGAATAAGAATTTGCTACTGAAAGATTTCGTAATCTAAAATTAATGACAACAGTATGGCTTTGTTTGATTGCCAAGAATAGAGTGATGAACTGTTAATGCGGTAATAATATTGGGCGGGGTTGGTTCATGCCAAAATTGGATAAAATATGTTCTGGTTGAATCTTAAAATAAAACCAAAATTATATTTTGTTTGGCTAATTATATTAATTACTAAATAGACTTGTAAGCAGTAGGCACTGCTCATTTTAAGTTGCATTCAGTAAGTCTGCTTTCTCTTAAGTAAGCTAATTTGTGTGGCATTTATTCTCAGTGAAAGGCCTTGGTTTGATTCCTGGAGTAGTTGGCCGTTTTGACTCATCAAATGGCTGCAGAGTACCTCATATTGGCTGGAATGCCATCAAAATTACAAAAGACTCCCAGATTTTGGAAGATGTTGGAAACCGCCATGTCTATTTTGTTCATTCTTATCGAGCAACCCCAGTAATATACCTTTACCTGATCTCAGTAACTTGGTTATGAAACTGAGGGTATGTTTGATTTGGGATTTTAAAACTGGATATGGGATTTTGAAATCTAAACCCGGTTCTACTTTTGGATTTAGAATCCGGTTTTTAAAATCTCAATACATTCACCCCTACAAGTTGTTAAATGCCTATAAACCCTACCATTTTTTTCTATGCCACACTTTCTCCAATGATTCATTAATGCACATATAGTTATTTATTCTCACTATTATTTTATTTCTCACTTTTCACACCTTTTATACTCACATTTAATACTTTCAATATAGCACACTAATTATTACACAATCATTCAATCATTATAATTACATTCAACAATAATATAATTATACAATATCACACTCTTACACATCAATTTGATATAAACTTAAATCCTATCCTATTTAAATCTCAAAACAACACAACCTTGCTATTTATCAAGATTTTGAAATTCACTAGATTATAAATTCCTGTAAATCCCAAATCAAACATACCCTGATATTTTGATTCCTCAATTCTCATGTCCCTTGCATTTCAAGTGATCATTTACTTTCTTATCCTTTGCAGTCAGATGATAACAAAGAGTGGATATCTTCAATATGTGACTACGGGGGTGGTTTTGTAGCCTCTGTAAGACGGGGAAATGTCCATGCAGTTCAGTTTCATCCGGAAAAGAGTGGTGGTATGAGCTTTAGACTTGTTGCAAACTCAAAGATAGAAACTAAGAAGGATATATTTAAGCTTTCATGGAACTAGAGGGAATGAAATTGACCTTCATTCTTCTCTTTTCGTGTTTGATTTAGCTGTGGAATTAATTGTAGCTTACATTCTTTGGGTTAGTTTTGCAGAGGCTGGTCTTTCTGTCCTAAGAAAGTTTTTGCATCCCAATTCTGAAATTACAAAGGTAGCTTCCACCAGATAGCATACTACATATTTTGAGTAATAAAAAATGAGCTAATATCCGATATCTTCATGTAAAAACAGGTTCCAGTTCATGGGAAAGCATCTAGACTTGCAAAGCGGGTAAGTGTTGTAGTCAGTGGTAATGCCATGAATTGGATTTGCAACTTGAATGAATTCTAAAGTTGGATAGAAAAAGCTTCAGTGTTGAGTATGCATTAGATTAAATTCTTCAGCATTTATTTCTTATTTTGCAAAAATATTTTAATTATTTCAAGAACAATGAAATGTATAAATTGAACCAGGACTAGAGAGCAATATTTGTTTTGTTTGATGTCCGAACAGATATATTTTGATAATCTTTAATGGTATCTTGAAAAACTTAATCTGGTTTGAGTTAATGTGATAGCATCCTAAATAAATGTTTATGATAATCACACAACAAAAGTCATTTTAAGTCTTATCCAGCCCATAATTTTAAAAGGCGCGCCCGAGGCGTTCGAGGCAAAAGGTTGTGCGCCTTTTTTGCATTAAGTCAGGCGCAGATTCTAAGGCGCTCGCCTTTCGTGCCTCGGTGCGCCTCTTGTCCTTTTCAGATTTTCTTCACCCCAAAATGTGGTTTGTGCAAAATTTTCTAAATAGAAAATTCATTTCTGCCAAAAAAAACTTGAAAGAAAACAATGGCCAATCAAAGACAACAAAACAGTGTTGAATTTAGGAGCTTAAGAAAAAAATTGGTAAAAAAAGGAAAAACTTAGAAACAACATAGTTGCCCCTATACACTAGGTTATTTTCCCCTATTTTTGTGTATCTTATCCCTGTTGCTACATTTTTTTATTTATCATTAGAATGAGAACTAGACTATTGATTAATTGTTGGCTTTGCTACATTTGATGTTTTTATGTTTACATTAGTTGACTCTTGGGTTTTATTATGTGATTTTATAAGGTACTGTCCTTTAATCTATAGGACAGTATGTGTCAAATATGTTGTATAAATATAAGAAAAATGTTACAGAGAAAAAGGACAAGAGGCACGCCTAAGGCGTGCACCTCGGGCGCTGGGCCCCTCTTGTGCCTTTTATAACTATGATCCAGCCATGATCAAACAATCACGTTAACCTTGTCATTAATTTTTAAGAAGGTCAACTTTCTCATGACTGTAATATATGATAGAACGCTACTACTTCATATTTGAATTATGAAGACAGTCAGCTGATGTCTTTGAACCAATAAAAAATTTCACCATTTTGTGAATGACTTTATTTTTGCGAGGTTGATTTTTTGTACCGTATGGATGAATATAAATTTCGTGTTTCACATTGATCAGGTCATTGCTTGTCTTGATGTTAGGGCGAATGACAGAGGTGATCTTGTAGTTACTAAAGGAGACCAATATGATGTGAGAGAGCAAACGAGTGAAAATGAGGTACTGCCATATGAATGCTTGAAGTACTGGTCTGTGATTCCATGATATTTGCTGTCACTTAAATACATTTCTTTCACTCTACATTTGATTTAGAACCCCTGTGTGTTTGAGTGAGTCAAAAAAATTGAGTTTTTTTTGATAAAGCAACACAAAATCATGTTTTTATCATAAATGAGATCTCATTTAATATTATTTGACCCATGAATTTATGGTGCCCTAGCCGAATTATGTTTTAAAAGAATATATAACCCTAATATCAAAGTGAACTCTCTTTCATGTATGTGACCGCCTCACACAAGACTCCCTCATACTTATAAACCCTACAATGCCATTTTTGTCCATCACAGTGTCTCCAATGACTTATTAATGCAAATATGTTTTTTTTTTTAATTCTCACTCGTTATTTATCACTTTTCACACATTTTTTCTCACCTTTTCAACTACTGATAAAACACATAATTATTACCCAATCACCCAATCATTATAATTACGATTAACATTGACAATAATATAATAATACAACATCACACACTCTTACACATTGATTTGACATAAAGTTAAATCATATTCTACTTAAATCTAGCAAGATTTTGAAATCCGTTAGATTTTAAAATCCAGATTTCAAGGTCCACTAAAAATATACCCTGTAAATAATACTCCCTCCGTCCATAAATTCTATTCTCATTCTTTTAGGCACAACTTTTAAGACAAAAGTATAAATTAAGGATATTATAGAGTATTGTGGGGGTCCATTGTGAATAAAGTTGAATGACATTTTGAGTAATTAAGTGATGGTTGGATGATAAAGATAAAGTGACATTTTCCATAAAAGGCATGTGAATAGATTTGGTGGACGGACTAATAAGGCAAGTGGGAATAGAATTGGTGGACGGAGGGAGTATCTAAGCATTAACTTCTCGACGTGATGTTGATTTTATCTAGTATACTATAGTAGTAATCTCTGGATGATGGTACATGTATGCCCTCCATGCTCTAGTATTCTCATTGGCTGCACATCAGTTTTTCATTGTGATCATGGAAATTTCAGCATATCAAGGTTCATAGTTGTTTAATCTATTATTAATTGGTAACTAAAATGTAACTGCCTTCTTTCTTGATAAAACAAGATTGGCATATAATCTGTATCTTCACTTTGTATTGTTGTTTTCCTTGAAGGTGAGAAACCTTGGCAAGCCTGTGGATCTTGCTGGACAATACTACAAGGATGGGGCTGATGAGGTATGCTGTGCCCGTGTATCTCATTGTAGTTTACTAATGCTTATGCACACATAAATTCTTGTATATACAATGAAAATATTGAAGGCATATGTAAAGAATGAATCAAGATGGTAAATTAGTATTATTATACGATATGAAGACTTATGATTTTGTCTTTCACGTTTTTCAGATCAGCTTCTTGAATATAACTGGCTTCCGTGACTTTCCTCTTGGTGATTTACCAATGCTGCAGGTTTGTTATATTGCCATCAGTATTATAGTTTTTTGTTGGATCTCAAAATATTGCCTCCTAGTTAGAGTCTTTGGCTCCTACTATATCATAAGATAAAAGGACAATGAGCTTATAACATCAATATTTACTATATTGAGCATCTTTCATATTTTATGTTTCGTTCATCATAATTTTATTTATTGTATAACATGCACTTATAATTTACTATACTTATTAAAAATATATAAAGATTAGAATTATCTTATTTTTATATTTTATTAAATAATACAGTATTTTTAAATTTAATTTTTTTGATATACATATATATATGTATATATATATATATACTCCCTTTGTCCACAAAATCTAGTCCCATTGAGATGGGCACATGTTTCAAGGAAAATAGATAAAATAAGGGTATTGTGGGGTCCATTTGAATAAAGTGATTGTTTGTACGTAAAGTTGAATGGAAATTTGAGTAATTATATGATGGTTGGAGGGTGAATAAAGTGATGGTTTCCAACTTTCCATAAAAGGTATGCGACTAGATTTTGTGAACGGACAAATAAGGCTAGATTTTGTGGGCGGAGGTAGTATATATATATATATATAAAAGTGCCCCCTGGCACCCCCTCCTTCCGTCTATGACTATATGCATGTTTTTATTTTTTCTCGACAAAGGACAATGTGACATTTTCACGTCACTCTTTTTTTTTTTTGTTTAACTTGAGAAAGTGCAATAACAGTTGCCAGCATCTGTCGTATAGGTTTTGAGATCTGCATCAGAGAATATATTTGTGCCATTGACAGTTGGAGGTGGTATTCGAGATTTTACTGATGGGAATGGAAGGTAGTGCTATATATTATGTCAAAATAAGAATCTTGCTTTCATATATTTTTTATTTTTTTTTGTATTGGTAGGAAATTTGAGAGTCCCAACTGAACTTGGGCCAGGATAGATTTATTTGTATTATTTCCATTGTTAGCTAATAAAATGTTTGACAGGTACTACTCAAGCTTGGAGGTGGCTTCAGAATATTTCCGATCTGGTGCAGACAAGATTTCCATCGGAAGTGATGCAGTTTATGCTGCAGAAGAGTACCTCAAAACCAAAGTATCCCCATTATTCTCTTAAATCTTCTGCTTATTTATATTTATCCGGAAGTTTTATTGTTGGATTTAATATATATATATATATTTATAAATAAAGGTTAAAACGGGAAAGAGCAGCATCGAGCAAATCTCTAGAGTTTATGGAAATCAGGTGAGGTTTAATATATGTATACAGTCATTTTCTATATACTTTTTCTTTTTTTTTTTTCGTTTCTATAACACTAAATTTCCTGCCTTTTCATATCATAGGCTGTGGTTGTAAGCATTGATCCTCGTAGGGTGTACTTGAACGATCCAAATGATGTAGAATTCAAGTCAGTAAGAGTTACAAAACCAGGTAAATGGGCTAGTTTGTCATCTCTTTCTTTTTCAGTTTTCTATTGTATGACTTAAATCTGAACACTTTACATGATCCGTATATTCTTTATTGGGTAATTGACGGCGATAAAAAATATAATCCCATCCATCTTATTGATTAGGGAAAAAAGATGGACAAACGTAATATGTGTCTAATAGGGTCTTTCTCTTGGTTTCAGGTCCTAATGGCGAGGAATTTGCATGGTATCAATGCACAGTACGTTTTTGTCACCAAGTCTTTTCTAGGATCATACTTTCCTCAATCTCTGTTGTTTCTACTTGTCTTTGTTAGTGTATGAAGTTATTTTACTGATTGTTATGTAGGTGAATGGTGGGCGAGAAGGTCGACCAATCGGAGCATATGAGCTTGCTAAAGTTGTGGAAGAACTCGGGGCTGGAGAAATACTCTTAAACTGCATTGACTGTGATGGTATGCATTGCCAAATACATAGTGTTGATTCTTGATGCATTTTTTTATTTGATGCTTAGACCCCATTCTCTGTTTTACCATAGCTTTCTTGTGGGCATTTTGTTTCCTCTATAAAGGGATGGCAAATTTGACCCACCCTGTAGCCTGTACAGGGAGAGGGTGGGTCTAGGTACCACTTCTTCCCCGCGTCCTGATATTATATAAATATATAATATATTGTACTTATTAAACTCAATACGAAATACAATATGGTATCCAACTTCATATATATTTTTTAGGCTAATATATATTGATAAAAAAAAATACTACATAGTATTTCAATTAAAAACTTCGGTTAATATCAGCATTTAAAAAAAAACAAGCTTCTAATATCAATTATTTATTTTTTCAATTGAAATCATAGTTTTATGTTAAAAGATTTAAAATTATATTACGCATTATTATTGCAATAATAAAAGTTTAAATAAGAATGGTCGCCCCGCCCCGTTAGAGAATGGGATGGGTCTGAGTCTTCAAGTACCCGCCCTACCCTGCTCCACTGCCATCTTTTTTTGACATGTGAGGAAATGAATGATGTATTGAAGAATCAAAACATCACTCACAATTTTTAAAATTTCTCTCAAACCACCACTAAGAATTTGTATTTGCTGCCATCTTGTTTTGATATGAGGAGTGATTAATACTTGATTTCTCGGGGGACGAATTGTGTTACCAGGTCAAGGGAAAGGATTTGATATAGATCTCATAAAGCTGATCTCAGATGCCGTGAGTATTCCTGTCATAGCAAGTAGTGGTGCTGGGGCTGTCGAACATTTTACAGAAGTTTTCTCTAAAACAAATGCGTCTGCTGCCCTTGCTGCTGGCATTTTCCACCGAAAAGAGGTAAAGATTGGGACTATTTTTTTTAAATACTACACCTCATTGTTTCTGTTCAAGAGACACACCACTTGTGCATACATCTTCATTATACTCTGGAATTAACTAAGTCTATAGATTGTTGGCAGCGTCTCGATATTAATCAATGCATATTATGCATTAGTAACAGAAGATGGGGAAACACCAAGCGTTGCTTATAATATATTTTCGTAGACAAAACCTTCTATAATATAAGTGTTATAATATTTTTTCGTCGACAAATACTTCTATAAACTTGATCCACGAATGTTTTATGGTCAACTCGGTGATACTGCTCAAAATCACTAAACCGTGATACTTCCGTTTACCCAACAATATTACTTTGAAGAACCCAACAATATTACTTTGAAGAAGCAAGCTCATGTGATTCTAGTTTACAAGAAATATCACGATATAAAAAATACTTGATTTTATGTGTTATTCTTTACAAAATCAATGTACTGTGATACTTCATATACTTTACAGTATTACTTCATATACTAAATAGTATTATTGTGCAGAAGATCTAATCATTTTAATATCATTTTGGCGTTTAAACTGGTTTAGTTCTGGTAATCATTTTCATGTGTTGCAGGTGCCTATTCAGTCGGTTAAAACTCACCTACTAAAAGAAGACGTAGAAGTTAGGGGATGATACAGAGCTCATGGTACTGCTTTCATACTAAGACCATTTTATATGTATTTTTAGGTCCTAATTGCTTATGCTGGTGAATATCAACTGGATTGGTGCCTGCTTTTTTGGTGTAAATTTTCATGTGTTTGTTCTTTTAAACTCTCGACGGTATTTTCGACGAAAAACATTTAGATTAATCAAAGCATTCATAATATTCTGTTGAGATAGATCAAAAAGTGTGTATAATGTGAAATTGAATAACAAATTTATATACTAGCTAAAAATCTGAATGTCCAAAATTACATGAAACAGGCCCGAAACTATAGCCATATTTAGGAGAGTATATTTAGGGTGACGAAGTTCTCCAGTTTGCCTTAGTCATGACTCACTTCCAAGTTCGATTCAGTACACTGTTGACGAAGCTACCGACAAAGAGAGTTTTTTTTTTTTTTTTTTTGAAATTGGTAACTTAGAAATTACTCCATCCATCCCGAGATGACTTATATACGGTTTGAATGACACACTTTTTAAGAAAAAAGAATTTAGTGGTTGGTGATGTAAGATAAATGAAAGGCATTTTAGGTGATTTGGTAAAGTGTAAAATAAATTTGGTGAAGTGTAAAGTAAAATGTATTTTTAAAAGGAGTGTCAATTTTGAAAATAAAATGATGTTAAAGCGTATTAATTTTGTGGGGTATTTTCATATTAAGAGTCTGCAAGTAATTTTAGGATATTTCAATAAAAAAAGTGTGCAAATAATCACGGGACAAAGAGAATAATAATTTTGAAAGAGGAAGTATTGACGGGTTACAATCACATATATATTTGACTATCAATTTGTATCATAAATTTATTAACAAAACAAATATATATCCGATTTGTATTATAAACTTGCATTAACAGACTTGCATTAACCGATCAAACTGTTGTTTGCACATGTTGCTATGTTTGCACAAATTACACCCAAGTTGAGGTTATTGATTTTGATGAAACTTTTGCACATGTTGCTATGATAGAATCTATTAGATTATTGCTAGCAATTGCATGTTTTATTGGCATTAAACTTCTTCAAATGGATGTATAAATTGCATTTCTAAATGGCATTTTGATTGAAGAAGCATATGTTGAACAACTTAAAGGATTTGTAGATCCACAATACCCTGATTGTTTTGTTAGAGGAGAAACTGATATAACTTTGCTCATTAAGCACACTGGAGAAGATTTACTTATTGCTCAAATATATGTTGATGACATTGTGTTTGGTTTAACTTGTGATAAAATGTTAACCAATTTGTTAAAGCAGTGACTGCAACATTTGAGATGAGTATGGTTGGGGACTTGAATTATATCTTCTAGGTCTTCAAATCAAGCAATGTAAGGATGGTATATCCTTCTCTCAAGGTAAGTATGCTAAGAACTTGTTAAAAGGTTTGATTTTGAAAGTTAAAAAGTAATGAAAACTTTTATGAGATCTACTTTGATACTTTGCAAAGACAGTGCTAGAAAGGATTTTGATCCAACATTGTATAGATCCATGATAAGAAGTTTACTTTATCTAACCTCTAGTAGACCAGATATTATGTACAGTGTTTTGTTTGTGTTAGGTACCAAACTAATCCAAAGGAATCTCACCTGAATGCAATGAAAAGAATTATCAAGTATGATGCAGGTACAAGTGAACTTGGGATATGGTACACTAAGGACACCAACAACACATTGATTGAATATAGTGATGCGGATTGACCATGAGATACGGATGACAAAAAGAGTAAGAGTAGAGGATGTTTCTACATGGGAAACAATTTTGTGGTTAAGCAAGATGTTTCATGCCTATAAAATTGAAATTGATATCCTTACAATTTTCTGTGATAATATGAGTGCATAAACATTTCTAAAAATTCAGTACAACACTCACTCACTAAACACATTTGCATTATACATTATTTTATGAGAGATTTAGTGGAGAAGAACATGGTGAAGTTGGAATACGTACCTTTTGAAAATCATATTGTTGATATATTTACTAAGGTCTTGACCTTGAGACATTCTCATCTTTGAGAAAATCTCTTGGTATGTGTAGTATCTGAATAATTCTGGATGGATGGTGTCATAAATGTCGTAGCATTTGGGACGACATCGTAAGGTTGTATAGTTGTTATAGATTTAATTTATTTCCTATTTTCGTTGAATAATTCCTTTGTAAAATATTCTTGAATCTAAAATTTGTTGTGCAAAAATAAACATGTCTTACACCTCTCAAATGCATAAAAAAAAAAAATGTTATTAGCATACTAAAAGATGTACCAAATCACTGAGTAACTATGGAGCACGGAGTTTGCTACTACGATGCCTTCTTTTCAAAAGGTGATATTTGGTAAAAACATCAAGAGGTTTGTAATCCATTAAGTAAGTATGGGGCACGGAGTTCGCTACTACGATGTACTCTACAGGAACAATGGATCAATACAAATTAGATGGTATAACACAAAAAGAAAAAATATGGTGCAACACAAATGAAGTAAATTCATGTAAAAACCGTGTTGAGGTGTATATAACAGTTTTGAGCATAACATTAGATGATTCGATTATATTTTTATAAGTAGTAATTATTTGATTATTTGTGGTAATTTATTTTATTTATTCCTGATTATACTAACCTACATCCTTGTTTTATTTCAGATTATACACATTTAAATACTAAATATTCTAGAATGTTCTTAATTTAATTAATTATTTAATTATGATTTTACCCACTGCTTGACCATGATCTATTTTTGTGGCTAAGTTTATGGAGTATTATCGAATTTCTTCTAGAAACTTCCTTAGTTAGTTTTGAATTTTTATATGTATTACTTCCAACTATACATTCTCTCCTATATAATTCACATAACATGATATACTAAGCATTGCATTTTTTCGAGTGATTTGGGTATTGCATTTTAAGATTTGCTAAAGCCTTGTTTGTCTCGGTTATTGTGATTATCTTTTCGATTTCTTGGTGCTTAAATGACAGGAAATAAAGAAACCACCTCACCATACTCAAACTCCCACGAAACCGTCATCTCCATCTCTCTCAAATCTTAATAGTTTCGCTTTCATGGCCGTTTCACACCAAAATTCACCAACTGCTACAAGAAAAGCTGAAACACTTACCCAAACAACTCCAGTTACACCCATTCCTACAACTGTTCACATTCCACTCGATTCAACCCTTAACGAGATGAACCAAGCTGTTGAGAATATGTCTCAATCGAATGTGAATTCTGAGAATCTATTTCTACTGATTGGAAATATGACCATTGACATTTCTCATTACTGAAAACCCAAAAAAAAAAAACTCACCACTTCACTTGGTTCCTTCACCTCATAAAAGCCTCAATTTCCAAGTCCTAATACTGAAACAGAGGCAATTGCCTCGATAGCTACCTCTCTAGGGGAGAGTGAAAAGGAAATTGATGATTTTCCTGTTGCTGAGCATAACGAGTCTGCAAATGCTGAGACATCCGATTCTGAGGACGCTCAAATGAAGGAGGCTGACGCGAATGCTAACTCAGGTGAAACTAACTTTTCTCTTTTTAATACTGATGAATCTGAATAGATTGCATTTAGGATGATCGTTAAGAAAGAAAAGAGAAAAGATTAGCCCATGTTCAACGAAGGAGATCCAACTTTTTGTTCACAAGAGTTATTACTATAACTCACTGAAGAGACAGAAGAAAGAAAGTAGTGTTGATGATGAACCGATTCAAGGTGTTTTCTTAATCGGAGGAAGAAAATGTAGTTACTGAGAAGCGAGTCAAAAGGAAGTATGATCCAAAGGGAAAAAAGGTTGCTGCTGAACGAGACTTGCCCAAAGGAATTGGAAATTCTGATCCAGAGGATAATCCCACTGTGCGTGAGATTAAGAAGTTTCTGAGGAAGAATGCTGCATTAAATGCTGAAGCAAGTGCCGCAACACCAGACCCTGATGACAGTAGGAGTGATGATTCTGAGAAGAGCAGTAATAAGGACTCTGAATCAGCTGAGGAAACAAATTCAAAAGGAGGTAATTCTGATCCTGATAATAATTTTTAGACTGATAGGTTAGTTGCTAAAATCACTAAGTTATCTTGACGAAAGTTGTTAAAGGAAAAGAGAATTAACATTGCTGATTTTGAGAAGTAAAGGGTTCATATAATTTTTGAAAGGAAATTATTGAAAACTGTAACTTTGAGTGATACTTTTGTGTTTGATTGGGTATATGTATTTTATGCTTGACTTAGGAAGAGTATGGGCAGACGTAACTCTAAATGATATGGGAATGTACAATTTAGGGAGAGATTAGTTTCACTTACTCTGAAATTGATTAATGATCTCTTAGAGATAGAGCATGTGATTGATGAAGATGAACTTGATTTGAACTTGGTTGCTACCTCTATAACTGGTGGTAGATTAACTAGGTGAAATTTTTTATGTTTGCTAAAGATCTCACATCCATAAATTATTTGTCTACAATTGGATACCCTCTACAAATTCCACTAAGGTGACTAAGGATGAAGCTACAGCGTTGTATAAGATGATGGTTGTGTTGAAGAATTTCAATCTGGATTTAACTATTTTCACCATATGCAGCTTATAGTGATATTTATTACAAAGAGAATTTACCTTACCATTGTTGATATATTCATACCTCAAGAGGCATGAATTTTTAAACCTGAGGAAACTGAGGTTATTTGAGGCAAGGTACCCTTGATGACTATCTCACCTGCTCTGTTACTTGGTGAAAGGATTGTTGATCTGATTTATTGCAAAATTCAGATGATTCTGATCACAGAGATGCTCTTTATTCCAACTCGACCAGCTCATGCAAGAACTGAACAGAGAAATGCTACACCGAATGTGAAGCACATTGGTGGTCACATTGGTCAAACTTTTTCTGTTTCTAGATCTTTTATTTTACTTCAACTGAAACGATTACAGGACTCTATTGATGGCCTCCAGTTCCTTAAAGTCCGTGGTTAGAGACGCTTTCTACTACCACAGGGGGAGAAACACCATCAACTTCTGGGGTTCGAAGTGAAAAGCTCCATGAAGATGTACCAGAAGCTGATTGTGTACCTGATGCTGTTAATAAAGAGATTGTTGAACCGAATGATGTAGTTCATTTATTGCTACACCATTCACTGTTTTTGAAGAGGAGGAGGATTAATTTGCTGATGCTGATAAACGTATGGATGTTCTTTATGACATCTAAACAGGTTATGGTAACAACTGAACAGGTTGATACAAGACAGGGGGATGACTGAACATTATAAGTGATTATGTGCAGGAACATGATGCTGCAGCTATTGATGATAATATAATTCAGAAGTACACTTCTCTTTTTAATTCTCATTTGCTTACTGCTTATTGTTTAAGTCTTTGTTAGATATTGTTTTTCACATTTTTTGCTCTGTTTCTATTTTTAGTCTTTGCTCTGTTTGTTTTTCTTTTCTTCGTTATTGCTCTGATTTATTTTGAGTCTTACATAAGTCTTAGGCTGATCTAGTACATATTCATATATGATCATCTGATTTAACTTTTGATTTTTGTAAAGTTATATGTTTTGTAAACAAGTGTACTGTTTATACTTGTTTTGGTTTTGAATAAGATTACTTTGATCTTATGGCACGGATCTTAGTGAAATTATTCTTGGTCTTCTTTTGATTTGATCCAACGGTTACAACAGGTATTGTCTTGACTAGTATTTAGACTTGATGTCAACCTCACCTAAATACATAATACTGAGTATGTATAGAAATATATGTGCATCAGGTGTGTTGTAGTCGAAAGGTCAAATTGGGGGAGATTGTAGATGTTGTTAACTCTTAAATGCTTTAACATTATCAACAACATCTTAATTTGACCTTCCTTGATTTTTTCTAAGTCTTTTCTGAAATGTTACATTAAATGTTGAGCTAAATGCTTTCACATTTTTTGCAGGATCTAGAAGCTTCTACAAGAGTCTGGAACCTGGAAGATTCCAGAACCTAGGAGAACGTGCTAGAAGTGCTGGAAGGTCCTGGAAGCAGCTTAGAACGACCTGGAACATTGTGGAAGGATATAGAAAGATCATGGGAGTTAAGATCCTAAAAAATAGGATCTCAAATGGAAGGATCTAGAACTTGGCTATTTCTCTATAAATACCGGTGGAGTCTTTCATTTCAAAGTATGCACTATTCGAGTAACACCTTCTTGAGCGTTCAACCCTAGTTCGGAGTTATGGTCAGTAGTTGTATCATTTAACGTACGCCGAGGGATACCACACCTTCTAGTGTACTTAGTTCTAGTCTTGTATCGAGTGAGAATGAATCATAGATCAGATTAGTTCTTTAGACAGTGTTCTTACACTTAAGTCTATTTGCGGATTCAGGCACCTGCCTCGATCGTAGTTTCTGTTTGTGGAATGTTGAAGTAATTGCTGAGACATTTCACAAGACATTTTTGTATATAACTTAGGAACTAAGTTATTGTTTCGCCGTAAGGCTTAGCATAGGTTTTGTTATTAATAAAATCTATGTTAAAAATTATTCCATTGTGTTCTTATTGTGTTTTAGTGTTTTAGACTCCCGTTGTGTATTGTGTTTACTTTCTGTATTCTGTTAGAATTAATGCTACACTAATTGTCACAACATTCAATGTAACATTGTTCTGTTTTTCACTTAAACACTTGATATTACCCCACGCACACTTTCAGGAACCAAATGCAGGATACATCATTTATCAAGCCTGCATAACTTTGATATTAATCAATGATTGTCTTCCCCCTTCTTTAGTTCAGTATCCTGACTATTCTCCAACCCAGAAACCGACGCCTCACTTAAATCATCAGCTACACTAGGTAGTTCACTTTTCGATTTATCATCCGGATGAGTTTCCGTTACCTTATCTGACATCGATTCAGATTCTTTTGGATGAACCTCGGTAATCTTTTCCGGTCCCGATGATAGTGAAGGGGACTGAATAAGCATACCCAATCCTTTAGCAAGACAAACATACTTGAATACTAGTTGCTTATAATTATTCAACAGATCTTCTACATCACCCACTGTTAAATCACCAGCTTGGGAATACAAAAATGGGAAATCCCGAAAAACGAGACTCACTTCGTTTTCCTTCAACAGCGTGTTAGCTCCTCTGTTTTCCACGTCTGAGATTGATGGGGCCTTATTTAGTGATGATGCATCTTTTTCATATTGTTTGTCGTTCTTGGAGTTAGTTTCGGTTGATTCAACAGAAGCATGTTGGTGTGTTGTTGAGCCCTGATGTCGCTTAGAACTTGAAGGTGGCTTTGATTCCATAGATTCTGTGCTAGCCACACGATTAAAGGTTTGATCTGATTGACTGTTTGTGTCTGAGCTTTCGGAGAGGCCAGAGAGAAGTGATTGTGCAGATTCCATGTTCCTTTCAAACTCAGTTTCGTCCATTGAAAGGGATTTAGCGTCGATATCCGAAATAAAAGATTCTACAGATAGCATGTTGGTAAAGAAATAAGCTGATTCTGCTACTAAGCGAGTTTGTCGTCTGAATCGTTGTATATATGATAAGTTGGAATGAAGTTGAGGTGGGTTTGCCTGTATAACACACGAGACAAAGTATTATTTGCACAATTCAATAATTTTGAGAAAGGGAGAATTTCTAGAAAGTCCCGTTTCTGGTAAAAAAACACCATTGAAATATTCCTATAAGTCATATCCAGTACATTTGTCACATAACATAACCAAAATCAATAGTAATTAACAAATCAGAACCAAAAACTGGGAAAAAAGAAAAGCAGAATTACCTTTATGGTGACGTAAATAAGAACTGGGAGGAATTCATCAGCCCCTGGATGATCTTCCTTAGATGCAAGGGACGCATTGACCAATAGGTTACTGATAACCTTGCAGCAATTGAGAATGCAGACGAGTTTGTCTCGTGGTGCTTTGTACATGTTAATCTTTTGCAGCTCTTTCTGCGCGAGCTGACAGATTAGCATACAAAATGGATTCAGCCTTTTTATGAAGTATCTACACAAGTACAGCTTGTCTTTCTAATAAAATTGTTTTAAGACTCTCAACTCTATAATGAAGAGCAATGTGATGTGCATAATGCACCAATTTGTGGCTACTAGTATTTTGCAAATAATGCACTTGAGAAGCATCTCAAAAACAACTTTGAGTTAATTTATTCACTCACCAACCAAGAAGTTTCATTCTGATATGTTGGTTTGATATCCAAATACTCTGGGCGAATAAACTGTTGAACTAAAGCCATCTTTTCGTGAAGCTGCTCATCAGCTTTCACATCTTCTGGAATTGAAGCAAAGACACGTGTGAATAACTTTGTCATGACATACTTTTCTAGTCCCTGTAAATCAACAATAAGTGTAAGTATTGAGAGTCAAGCATGTTTTATGTCAACTTCACACACACCCGTTTGAATCAAAGAACTTATATGACACAATTACATATGCAGATGATAAACAACGCAATGAAAACTTAAAAGAAACATAAGGTGAATACCAAATCAAGAGCCTTGAAAATGGCATGTCTAATTGTCTAAACAATTAAAATGATGACATATTATAACTTTTCTTACTTAACTGATTCAAAAACACAAATAACAAGTGAGATGATATATAAGGAATGTGGTACCACAAAAATAACAAAGATTATTCTCCAACTGGTCCAAATTGATTTAGAAATATTCACAAACTTGTATTTAATTATGGTAAATAGTTCAAGAAGGTAAAGAAGATGCAAAAGCTAACTGCGAAACAGGTTAGGAAATTAACCTGCCTTAATATAATGTCATAAAACTCAAACATACAAACACATATAAATATTAAAAGAAAATCAAATAACCATAGAAATTTAGAAAAGGATTCTGTAATAATTTAAGTAACATTAGCTACACATATTTGTGGAGTAATGGTAAGAACTGGTACTCACTTCACCAGCGCTATCCAACTCCTCCTCTGAAGATCCAGCCCAAAGGGAGTGTGCCCTAAATGCAGCTTCCATATTGCCAAGAAACTCTTGTACAGCTGCACTGTCCCTTTCCGCATCCGGGGCATTGTTCATAAACGAGACTATAAAACTGCAAATATTAAAGCTCCAACATACAGTGATATTTGTGGTTGACAGGCAAATAAATAAAGAGTTTAGATCCTATGAAAACAATTAGAGAGAAGAAGGAAATGACCAGGTGCGTTTCCTGTTGAAATACACTAGCAACTACTGCTAAAAATTTAGACATGGATGCCTCACATAGCTATAAGAGAAACACACATGCTATGTGAATGAGCGATTGCAGTCTCCAATCATTAAAGATAAACCCCCTTATTCAATTATACCAAAAAAAAAAAAAAAAAAGAGCGTAATCATTTGAGGCAAAACATAGAAACCATTTTGGCATCATCAGTAAATAATTAAATTGCATTAGCAGTTGAAGGTGTGAACTGAAGGAGCGGCAAATTCAAAGCATTCAATTAATTGATTAACATAGAGGCTAAGCTAAGAGTATTATGTATACAGTTTTAATCAAACACAATCTAAATCTAGCAACACAGAACATTAAATTCCAGCTAACAACAAAAAATTCAACTTTCAACAAAAATTAAAGCCACAAAACTAAACGAGCGATTTTTGAGCTCAGCTACCACACGTTAAATCCAAAAAAACGAAATAAAAAATCGAAACAGAAGGCATTTATCATCAATTTGATCCAACACTATGTATGGACATAAAATTAACTACACCTTTTGATGGCTTTGACAAAATCTGCGGCGGATGGGTGGCGCATGCGCTCGAGAAAATCGTGCCACGTGAGCGGTGCCGTCGACGAGCCGAAGACGTCGGAGTTCTCCATTGCCGATCGACGGCTGCAATATATGGTGTTTGGGTTTTGAGTCAACGAACGAGTGATGTACTAATTGAACATAAGAGATATCGATTGGGCCGGTCCAGTCCAACTATTTTCAAGTAAATGCACCCCCCTTTTTTATGACTTCACCCACCATTTAAAAAAAAAATTACATGTAAAAAGACTATTCTACCCTTTAATTAATTATATAAAATATAATGCAATCAACATTAATATATACATTAACAATCTGTAATCAAGTTTCTACGCCGAGTCACCATTAATAAAAGTAGCAAATTTCCCAAAAAATTAACAGATTATCATTGTTAAAAAAATCGAAAAAATAGCAGATTTTCGGAAAATTTACTAAAAAAGTATCAAAATATCAAAAATAAATTCCGGAAAAAGCAAAAAATTCTAACTAACCAAAAAAAACTTGCGTTTTTTCCCGTGTTCTTCACAAACCAAAAAAATGCAATCTCTCCCCCAACAAAAGCACCAAAATCTAACTCATTTTCGAATAAAAAACAAAAAATCGGATTTTTTTACCTTGTATATCCGTATATGTACACATCTAGAAACAAAAATCAAAACTACAAATCTAGGAACAAATTTTTTTTAAAAAAAATTAAACACCACTCACCTGGACTGGTCACGACGGCGGTAGTGATAGGAGGGATGCGCGACAGGGCTGGTCACGGTTGGGGGTGGGTTGTGCGACATGGGTGGGGCGACTTAAGGTAGGCGATGGGGTGTTGTACGACGGGATTTGGGGCGGCCGAATTAATTTTACAACCTCTCTACAAGTTCGGACTTTTAGATGAGACAAAATCTTTCATGGTATTAGAGCCTTCAGGCAAACAACCTGGGTTCGATTCCTGCTGAAAGCAACTCCACCCATTTAAATTGTCCACTCGATGGGCCTCCTCTCCAAAGGGTAAGAGGTGATAATTCGGCCCACGAGTGAGGGGGAGTAATAGGAATTAATATACAAGAATTAATTTACAAGAATTAATTCCCAACATCTCTACATATTTGAACTTTTAGATGAGATGAAATTCTTTCAGGACGGGATTGTGGGGCGACGGCTTGTTGAGGAAGAAGGGAGAGGAATAATGTGGGAGGAGAGAGGGGTGGTTGAAGGAAATGAAGAAGATGAGACAGGCGACCTGGGTTGCGACGACGTGCGATAGACTGGGAGGCGACGGTGACATGCATCTGGGTTGGGGGCAGCGACGTGCGACGGTCGTTTGAAGAAGGGAGAGAGGAAGGGGAAGAGGATGGAGGCTGAAGAAAAGAGGAGAATTGAAAAAAATAGAGAAAATAGGGTTTATGAGGAAAGGTCAATGATGAAAAATGAGGTCAAATAAATGGGGGTGAACTCAAAATTGGGGTGTGAACTAGGGATGAAAACATGATAAGGCATTTATCCGTGGCCTTTCAAGTTTGGGCCCAATATTACATTGGTTGAAGCCCAGATTGTTTTAGTATTGTTGGATTTTAGGTCACAGTTATATACACACACTTATTGAGGACACCACTGGTTTAGCACACATTGTGGGATGAGAACACCCACGCTGAAACCCCAAAATATCCTTTCTTTAATAATTTTCAACACCCACTACATATTTTAAAAACCCTAATTTTTACACATTATCCCCTCTCTTGTGCAAAGCGGCGTCGACCGGCCGACTTCCCTCCCTTCCCAGCTGCGCCGGCAACGTCGTCGGCGCTCCCTCTCCCCCCTTAACCGCGTCGAGGAGGCCGTTGACTATAAAAATAAAAATTGCAACAGTCGTCGACGCTCCGTCTCCCTCCCCTCACCTGCGTCCAACCGCCTCATCCCTCAAGCCGCCGCCATATCTGTTCGTCTCAAGCGTCGTCGCTCGCCGACCTCCTCTCCCCAGTGGTCCGTCTCAAGCGACGCAGCCGCATCTGTCGAAGAAGGTCGTTCGTGCCCCTCCTCCCTACCCCTTCACGTCGTGTGTGCGTATAACCGTGGCCTTTAGATTAAGGCCACAGTTATATGCCCTACCCCAAAATCTTTTTTTAAAAACATATTACATGTAAAAAGACTGTATTATTCTTTTATCTATTAATTTAAAATATAGTTGATTAAAATTTTAATTGTATACCCCACCCACCAGTTGCCCCATATGTTCAGGAAAAAAAATCGAGAAAACATGATTTTGGAAAAAAATTATTGAAATCGATCACCAATCTCAATTTTTTTCTTCGAAAAACATGATTTCGAATTTTTTTTTTAAAAAACAAGTTTTTTTTTTAATCGCAAAAGGCTCAAAAAATTGATTTTTGGGGGATCACTATAAGGTCCCTTGGGGGTATGACCTATAGCAACCAACTCCCACCCCCAAAAATTGCAAAAAATTGTTGCAGGTAGCTTCTAAATGGGATGCAATTTGACAATAATACCCCTAAATCATTCCCCACTTTTGAAAAGTAATGTCCCCACTTTTTGCCTTTTTGTCTTCCCCAAACCCATATATGATGTGACAAGGAGAGAGTTTCTTTTTAAATGCATACTTTCCAAACACAAAAAAATTGACCGAATCATTCCTCCCTATTTTTACAAAACCTCATGTCCTCAATACAAGTTATATCAAATTATATTTTACTTTGTTTAATTAATTATGTCATAAAAGCTTCAAAGCTAATCAAAGATTATCTTTGATATTTAATTATTGATTATTTGTGAACCATTCACACTAATTAATTAACAAATTTGGTAACGATTACCGAATATTTAATTAAAGACTAAATTTACCTAATACTTAATTAAAAACTAAATTTACCGAATATTTAATTAAAGACTATATTATAATATTAAGTTTAGTAACTTATTTAATATTTCAATTCAAAATTTAATAAATGTATAATTTAATTTCATTTTAATTAGTACCTTATGTAATTAAAAAAAAAATTGAATTTTGAGTTTAGTAACCTTAGGTTAGGGTTCAATACCTTATTGACATTCAATTTATATATGTAAATTTAATAAATGAATGAATCAATTTTAATTTAAATTTAGTTAATATTTAAATTTAATTTAAGGTTTAGGGTTTAGAGTTTAGTAACTTATGAAATATTTAAATTCACAAATTTCTATTAATTTTGAGAAAAATTCAAAAAATGACACTCTTCATATATTTATCATTTGTGTTCAAATATGCGCTCTACGTAACATTCAAACTCAATTTCAATTTAAATTTTAGTAACTTATGTGATGCGGCCTAAAAATGTCGTTCAATAAGAAGTCGACACGTGTATAAAGGATAAGATGAAAGAGAAGATATGGGATTATGGAAGGGGCTCTGGATAAAGAATCCCTTCTGGAAGTCCCTCCGGAGGGAGCTCCTGGAGGTCCTCCCGGAGAGACTTATCTGGAGGACCTGATCTTGATATGAATTGGTAAACCGAGAATATAGGAGATCTTCGCATGAATCGGACTAAGGCTGACCAAAGAAAGATTCTTCCCTCCTTCATTTTAGTGGAAGGAGTCCACTAGGGGGAGTGGCCCCGGTCTTTCCGGAGGTGGAGGACTGGAGGACTTCGTCCACTCAGCAGGGCCGAGTCTTATGGGCAGCTCCGAAATAAGAGGAAGGCTTGACTTGGCCCCGGTCTTTCCGGAGGTGGAGGACTGGAGGACTTCGTCCACTCAGCAGGGCCGAGTCTTATGGGCAGCTCCGAAATAAGAGGAAGGCTTGACTTCCTCTCCAGAAAGTATCTCTATAAATAGGTAAATTCGAGGAGATTTCCAGGTTAGACTTTTTACTTTGACAAAACTTAATACATTTCGTATCAAACATACTTCTGATATTCTTTGAGAGCTTGAGCCGATAAATCAAGGACTTTGAGGTCCTTATGATATACAAAGATTCTGATACTGACTTGAGCGTCGGAGCGTCCGCACCGGAGCCCCCTCCGGTGTGTCTTTTGCAGGTCCCTGGAGGATCATTCCAGCGGAAGCAGTGTACCCAAATCAGGTCTAAGCACTCGGGAATTTGGATATCTGACCCCGAGGATATATAATCCTCTCGTGCAATTTTTGGCACATCAACTGGCGCCGTCTGTGGGAATCGATTTAAAAGATTTTCTCACGAATTTCTATCTGTTCGAGTGATGGAATTGGAGATGGACCATTACTTGGTAAATTCTACGGGCAGTCCTTTGCCTAGATTTGACACAGGTTCTTCCTTGAGTTTTCTTATATATGCTGTAGATAATTTTACATGTTGGAATATAATTGTTTAATGATGCAAAGAAGCCAGATGCAATAAATGATTAATATGGACCATTGAGTGAGATTTGAGAGCAGAATTCTCAATTGTGATATCTGATGTCATTATTAATGTCTTGATTTAAATGTCCATAATCAATATAGTTCTGCTAGCAGTGTGAACTTATTCGTTTGCGAAAATTCCTTTATTGTAGAAAATGTTCATTTATGGAATTGAAAAATAAAACAAGAAATAAAACAAGGTAGAAAGCTATTAGCATCTTGCTAAGCCCCGACTGAAGATTAATGGTGATTGTGTTGATTATGATGGGAGTAAGGTTGATTTTGCTCTAAATAATATTTTATTGATAAAACTTCACTCCAGTGATCTATTATTATCATGTAAATATGAGTATAAGGATTGTCGAACATATATGTGGAGTGTGCAATTACCTGCTCCGAGACTCCAGGAAGAGGCTCGAGACACCCCTATCTCTACAGGGGGTGATATTGTTAGCACGTCTAGAGCCCTCGGGAGTGGACCTGGCAAGGAGATACCTCCAGGCATTGCAGAGGACGACAACATTCGTGCCCCTCCACGAGCAGCAGAGTATTTAGGGCCTCGAGGTCCAAAATCTAAACATGGGAGTATGAGGCAAAGATATGATAAGTGCATCGGTGCTACAGGTTAGTACAGGTGTTTGATAGAGCCTAAAGTATTAGATCTTTTATAGTAATGTGATATTGCTATGAGCATATTTTAATGATATTGACATATATGACACGAACTTATTTTTTCCATTGAATTAAGCATGATTCTCCTAAACTTACATGATTGATACTCTAGAAACAATCTTAGAATTAAGAATTACTTGAAATCGTAGAAGCATGGGTAAGCAATTCACATGTTGAGTCTTGTGATTACTTTATGTGGTAGAATTAACGATTAGACGTTGATGATGATTAGACGTTGATGATGATTAATGATTAGACGCGGACGATGATTATGATTTTGCACACGATTGACATGTTTCCATATTTTAGATATAATTTCATATTACAGACCGAGCCTACCCAAGCTCTGGAGGACCTCTGGATAGGTTCAGAAGATTTCAGATTACAGATTAACTCTATCCAAGCTCTAGAGGATCTCTGGATAGGTTCAGAAGATTTCAGATTATAGATTAAATCTACCCAAGTTCTGGAGGACCTCTGGATAGGTTCAGAAGATTTCAGATTACAGATTAAGTATATCCAAGCTCTGGAGGACCTCTGGATAGGTTCAGAAGATTTCAGATTATAGATTAAATCTACCCAAGCTCTGGAGGACCTCTGGATAGGTTCAGAAGATTTCAGATTATAGATTAAATCTACCCAAGCTCTGGAGGACCTCTGGGTAGGTTCAGAAGATTTCAGATTACAAATCAACTCTATCCAAGCTCTGGAGGATCTCTGGATAGGTTCAGAAGATTTCAGATTATAGATTAAGTCTATCCAAGTTCTGGAGGATCTCTGGATAGATTCAGAAGATTTCAGATTATAGGTTGATTCTATCCAAGTCCTGGAGGATTTCGGGATAAGCTCGAAAATGGAAAATGAAGATTGAGCCTATTTAGGTCCCTGAGATCAAGGCCAATAGCCCTAAACAGACAAAACGATAAGTCCGAAAACTAGAATGGGTGAGAGGATGATTGATTACCTGAAGCGGGTAGAGAACTTAAGAATCTTCAGAGCTGAAAAGTATCTCACCCTCGAAGAGGTGAGGCAAGCCAAGAGGCTGGAGGTGAAACCAGCTAGTGGAGAGAGGAAGAGAGAATCTACAGCAAGGAGGTCCAGCCCAGAAGCTCCCCGAAACTCCGGAGGAACAGGAAACCGCAATGCTGCGGGAGGATCCCGATCTGGGCCTCGAGGGACGTTTTAGAAATATACCCAACTGAGATTGGAAACTACAGAAGTCTTGGAGGTTGCTGGAGATCATCCAGATCTGAAATTCCCTTATTCGAGAAACCGAGGTCCTCAAAAGCCCAAGTCGGACCGATTTTGGAGACCCCACAATGAATATGGGCACGACAACAATCGATATTACCATTTGGAGGTCCTGGAGAGAGTACAGGTTTCAGATCTAATAATGCTGCTGGTATGAGTCAGTTTACCTGGTCTATGACGAATAACGAGCTCATGAGGAGGGGCTGGAGAACCTAGAAGTACTAGAGGAGCTCTAGAGAGCAAGATTACCGAAGAAAGAGCGAAGCCAAACAACGTTGAGAGGTTGGAGATTCAAGAAAAGACCATGTGAAATGAAGGTCATGTAGGCCAGATTTGCGATCGATAACTCATAGAGAAGGATTTGACTTCTAGTTTGAGATGATAAACTAATGATAAACCTCGACCTGCTCGAGGAGCTGCAGATGTACGAGAGATATGTGCAACTCCAGAGATGAATATTGGGGTAAGACGTTGAGACGAAGATAGATGCTACCTGACGGGCTATGAAGCCAACTTCACCATGCGAAGCACTGGAGATCAGATTTCTACGTTCCAAAAACTGGAGGGGACAGAGTTCGAGACTGGGATTTGGATGATGGATGCCCAGAAGCTGAGTTATGGGGTTTAAGACCCAGACTTCGAGAAGATGAGAGTGATGACAGACCTTTTTACAAGATCCTACGCTTGAAGTGGCTGAGTAACGCTATAGAATTAAGGAAGATATGAAACGAGTATCTAGGACCCCGAGGTCCAAGATCCAGATAAGGAGAGATGAGGCGAGTATCCAGGACCCCGAGGTCCGGGACCTAGAGGTGATGATGTGACTGATGTGAGCCAGATGAGTCTAGGATAATTAAGAATGTGGAGGAGCTCGACGGAGCATGATCCAAATAATTATGGAAGAAAGATGAGTATTCGGGATTGAGAACTGAACACGAGAAGAACTACAAAGAGGATCTTATGCAAATGATCCAGATTCAAGTGGGATGAATAATATCAGAAAACATTTGAGGAGTTGAAGCTCCACCGAGCCCAGCTGCTGAAGCTGACCAAACCCTCCCTAGGGTGCTGAAATTTGATATTCAAAAGTTGAGAAGAGCTGAATAAAGGACCAGCCCCTGCAGCTTCTGGAGAAGCTCGAGCTTTGCGGTTAAGATACCACATCTTGGGTGGCC
This sequence comes from Galeopsis tetrahit, assembly GCA_963675135.1. NCBI lineage: Eukaryota > Viridiplantae > Streptophyta > Magnoliopsida > Lamiales > Lamiaceae > Galeopsis > Galeopsis tetrahit. The sequence goes on along the minus strand of OY776120.1, from coordinate 62,585,844 downwards.
AATTATACAAGCGATCGTTGACCCATCCCTATCTAAGATGTCTCCCGAAGGAGATTACGTGATAAAAGAAACCCATGAAGGATGAGCAGGTAGTCACTAGGGCTACAAGGCTACTGTAAAGAAGGATATACCTAAGAGTCGATCTATTAGGTGAGTAAGATCATCTAGGATGTTGAGATGCGACATTCGGAGACGAGCATGATGACGGACCTTGCAAATGCCTTACACTTCGATGCTTAAAGGGGGTGATGGAGGGTCTAGGCCTACTACCTCCGAGATGCTGATATGGAGCCACGTAAGTGAAAAGTGTATATTTTACTTTTTTTACTTTAGATTTTACTTTGTAATATGATATGAGTTACCTAGACGTAGTTGTTTAGAACATAAAACCTCGAAGCATATGAGCATTTGCTAAAGCTTCAGAAATGGTTGATTTGAGAAATGCTAAGGTGATTACTTAGGAGAATTTCGTGATTAAATCGAGAGAATGATTGAGAATTTAGGCATGGTTAAGAACGTGTTTCTCACCCTACTCTAAATCCAAGCGGATTACTTGAACTTGAAAGGTCTTGATATGATCAACACCTTGAACTGAGAGTGAGAAACACTCAGAGGCCTAGAGGCCGAGGAGCTCCAGAGAGCCCTCACCATGTTTGAGACCCAAGAGGGTTAATCAATGAAATGAGAAGATTTTATGAATTAAAATCTTTTAAGAATAAGAGTGAGAAACACTCGGAGGCCTAGAGGCCGAGGTGCTCCAGAGAGCCCTCATACTACTCGAGACCCAAGTGGGTTACTGAAATGAGAAGATTTTATGAATTAAAATCTTTTAAGAATAAGAGTGAGAAACACTCAGAGGCCTAGAGGCCGAGGTGCTCCAGAGAGCCCTCATCTTACTCGAGACCCAAGTGGGTTACTGAAATGAGAAGATTTTATGAATTAAAATCTTTTAAGAATAAGAGTGAGAGACACTCAGAGGCCTAGAGGCCGAGGTGCTCCAGAGAGCCCTCATCTTACTCGAGACCCAAGTGGGTTACTGAAATGTGAAGATTTTATGAATAAAAATCTTTTAAGAATAAGAGTGAGAGACACTCAGAGGCCTAGAGGCCGAGGTGCTCCAGAGAGCCCTCATCTTACTTGAGACCCAAAAGGGTAATTCAATGAAAAGAAAGATTTTATAAATAAAAATCTTTTAAGAATGAGAGTGAGAGACACTCAGAGGCCTAGAGGCCGAGGAGCTACAGAGAGCCCCTCACCATACTTAAGACCCCAAAAGGGTTACTCAATGAAAATAAATATTTTATGAATCAAAATCTTTTAAACGAAAGTGAGAGACACTTGGAGGCCCAGAGGCCAAAGAGAGCTGGGGAGCATCTCCCCATAACCAAGACCCAAGATGGTTACTTAGAAAACAAAAATTTTGCAAGCCAAAGTCATTTGCCGAGACCCTGTTTAAAAAACGAAAGAAAGGATAAATATAAGTCTGGAAGTCAAGGAAAACCTCTTCGAGCCACCTGAAACTAGAGGTGATCCCTTGAAAGGGTGAGAGGTTCCCTGAATTTCTTGAGAAAATTCTTTGAAGGTTATGTAACCAGGAGACGATAATGGTGCAACCTACAAGACCAATAAGGGGGTTAGGATCGAGGCTTCTCCTCGAGAAACTAGCAAGAGAGAAAAAAATTGCGACTGTGTGGGACCCAAGCGCAGAAATCGAAACGTCTTCAGAACTGGGGGCGGGAAAATTTTTCGAACGAGAGCATTTTCGAAATTTCACTCCAAAGCAAGAATAATACACGTCTCTCCAGAAACGCCTCTGTGTTGGACTCACTTGAATTTTCTACTCTCACAAAAGATATACTCCTTTTACGAGAGTAGGGGGGAGTAGATGATGCGGCCTAAAAATGTCGTTCAATAAGAAGTCGACACGTGTATAAAGGATAAGATGAAAGAGAAGATATGGGATTATGGAAGGGGCTCTGGATAAAGAATCCCTTCTGGAAGTCCCTCCGGAGGGAGCTCCTGGAGGTCCTCCCGGAGAGACTTATCTGGAGGACCTGATCTTGATATGAATTGGTAAACCGAGAATATAGGAGATCTTCGCATGAATCGGACTAAGGCTGACCAAAGAAAGATTCTTCCCTCCTTCATTTTAGTGGAAGGAGTCCACTAGGGGGAGTGGCCCCGGTCTTTCCGGAGGTGGAGGACTGGAGGACTTCGTCCACTCAGCAGGGCCGAGTCTTATGGGCAGCTCCGAAATAAGAGGAAGGCTTGACTTGGCCCCGGTCTTTCCTTGTTTACACCTATTACATATATCTTCAGAAGACATGACTAAGGTCAATATTCCTGAAAAGACAATGTGTTAGTGTATTCACTGTTTTTGTTGCAAGTAGGTTTCAAAGATAGGCATAGAGAGATTTCTGCAATAATGTATCTTGATTCAAAAAGTGTTCAACTATCATTGAAATGAGAATCATTACAGGCATGTTGATAGTTGAAGGTAACTTATCAGAGCATGAATTCAAGACATCATTACAAATTTTCATTACAACTAAGTACTAAACATAGGATCAGAGCAAAAACAAACTACTTCAAGTATTAGAGTAGAATGTTGGATATCAACACCAATTCTTGTTTCAGATCAATCCAAATCATATTAGAGCAAACAACATATCAATGCACATCACATCAGCAGGCTTGTCCAAATTTCAGCAGATTTGACCACATAGCAAAAGTATCTTAAGATAAGATAGTTTTCTATCCAGATAGAGTCAGAAGACTTAGCCATTCTTAGAGATCATCCTCAGGAGGTGGCACCATCCCATATTGTGCCCACACTCTCTTCTTGAGTTCCATGGCTTCTTGGTTGGTTCCTTTGGGTCCAAGAGTCATTTTGTTCAGCTTGAGAATCTCAGTGAACTCCCTCAGGATCCTTGCTTGGTCAATCCATCCTTCAAGCTTTGGAGGCATGTAGATGATAGGCTTGGGAGCATTGAGTTCAATTCTTGCAATGTCAGCAGCTGCAAGTAATTGTTGATATAACTCTCTGTAGTATTCTATCATGAACTCAGCAAAGGAAGAGTTGGCATCTCCTCCATTCCATCTGTCAATGACATAGTAGTCATAGACAAACTTCCTTTTAGCCTCTTCCCATGTATCATTCAGCTGAATTGGCACCCATTTATCCAAGTGTGGATATTTGGTGTCCATTGGGACTAAAAGCTGAGGCTTCATCTTGCTGTAAGTTGCTCTCCTTCTTCTTGGTTTCTGAAAATTTGCTCTTCTCTTATCTCTTGCTCTTTGTGCTTCATCCATCAAATCCATTTCCTCCTGGGCCCTCATCATGGCCAGTTTCTGTTGTATTTCAGGGTCTTTGCCATACCCTTCATGAAACAACTTTGATGGATCATGAGCTAGGACAATTGTCTTCTTCTTAGGTTCAGGTCCAAATCCTTCAGCAAACAGTTCTTCAATATCTTCAGTGGACTTGGGATCTTCAGCAACATTAACTGTTTCAGAAGACTTTTCCTTTTCAGCAATTTTGGGCTCTTCAGCAGCTTTGGCTTTCTTTGATGCAGGCTCATCATCATCAATTCTGAATTCAGGTGGAAGATCAAGGCTGTTGGGAAAGTCAGTAAATGTCTCAGCTTGTCTTTTCTTTCCTTTTGCCCTCTTGATCTTTCCTTTAGTTTGAACACCTTCAGCTTCTTTGTCCAAACCAGACACCTCACCACCTGGTCTCTGCTGTAGCCTCATCCTTTCTTCTTGTGCTGAGGCCATTGAATTCTTCAATGCAAGTGCCAATTGTTCTTCTTCATCCAATTCTTCCAAGTTCAGCACTTCTGGTTCTTTTCCTTTTGTTTCAGCAGCTTTGTCTTTTCCTTTGATTGGGCTTCCAATCACCAAGGCACCTTTTGCTCTAGCTCTTTCCCTTTCCCCCTTTTTGGCAGCATCAAAGCACTGGGGCTTTAGCTCACTCATTGTTGTGGCCATTAGGGATTGGGCCTGGTTTAGGGACTTCATCTCTTCCAACAAATATACATTTTCATCATGTATATTTTGCATCATATCACTGCTCAAGCTAAGAAAAGCTAGAACAGGCTTCATCTTTTGTTGAACAACCTCCTCCAAGGTTGCTTTCAGGGATGCATCCAGTTAGGCTTTAAGAAGCTCAGTGAGGTTAGCCACTGCACCTTCAACAATGTTGGCCAATACCTCTTGGGAAAATTTTTCAGAGGCTGCTTTCACCATTGCTAGCCTTTGCTCTTCAGCTCTCTTCTTTTGCAGTGCTGTCTTCTTTCCAAGAGCTTGCTTGACAGTAAGCCTGAGAGCCTTGACATTATCATTATGATTGTCTCTCAGCAGCTTTTGTTCCTTCTTGACCTCTTCTGATATGGATTCCATGGTGGATTTGGCTTTTTGTACTTCAGTGGAAATGGTTTGGAGACCAGTTTCCACACCACTAATCCTTGCTTCCAGTGTGGGTAGCACCACATCCTCAGAGCTAGTGAGCCTCATTTCTACAGATGCTAGAGTCCTTCCTTGCTCATTCAATGCTCCTGAAGTTTCAGCATGAGCAGATTGGACCTGATGAGCCAAAGAGTCCAACTTCTCTGATTGCATTCCAAGCAAGGCTTGAGCTGAGCCTGTATCTACTTGGATAGGTGCATCTGTCAAGAACTCATCTGCAAAAAATTGGTCAAGGGAAATACCTGCAATATTAGACAAATCAAACAGGTTAGGGAATAAACACTCATCTCCCTCAATTTCTTTTGTATAAGACTCTGATACAACAGCAGTCTTCTTCTCATTTTCAACTTGTTATTTTCTCCCTTCTTTTAAAATGTTCTCACCCAAGGAATCAGGCCTCCTTTCATCAAGGGATTCTTGAAGTTCAGATTTGACTTCAAGAATAACCTGTCCTTCCTCACTTATTCCACCCTCATATGGTGGTACACTCACAATCTTAGTGATTACTACCTCTCTTTCATCCATAACTCCCTTTGATTTTTTGATTCTATCTTCCTTTTCAACCCCTTCTCCTAAACCTGCAGCATCTTCACCTTTAACAAGGTTCAAAGATGGCAGTTGTGAGGAGATCACAGTGCTTATTTCAGCAGCCACTGAGTCATCCTGAATGATTAAGGGCTGATCAGTGTCCAACTCATCTGACACTGAATAGGCCTTAATCAAACTAGCCTCTAACATAGGAACCTCAACATCTTTAGGCTGTTCCTTGGGTTCAGAAGAACCTTCATTGGCAGATGTGTCTTTGGTTGTGTTACCACCCTTGGTCAACACCTCTGTTGAAGCAGAGCCTTTCCTGTGGTTGGTTCTAGGAGGATTTGAGAGTCTATCTGCTACAGAAGACTTGGGTTGAGAGGGTTCAGGGAGGTTGGCTTGAGGGGTTTCAGGAGGGTTGGGATTTGAAGGGTTTGAGGGATCATCAGGGGAATCATCATCATTTGAGCTACTGTTAGGGTGTTTGACGCCCTTAACTTTTCTCTCTTTCTCCTCAATGATCTTCTCAGCTACTAACTTTGCAAAAACTTCCTCATCAGTGAGGAATCTTGTTTTCATCACTCCAGCAAAGTGTAGCAGTCTGCTTTCCTCTACTTGCCACCAGTTAGCACCCTTATCTTGGATGACTTGTGATATTTCCATCAAGGTTTTATCTTTTACATCCACAAGCATCCTCAAGTCATGAAACATCTTCTGAATTCTTGGAAATTCAGCAAATTGTGGATACAAACTGTCCACAGTGGCCTTAGCTCCACCTCTGAGCATACTTTCATAAGTATACTCCTCCTCATTCTCATTTGATGGAGAACTTTGGGCTATAGGGGAGTGGGCTGTGGTTTCTCTAATTGCAGCTTCAGGCAAGTTAAGTTCAGGAGGGTTGGCTTCAGAAAGGTTAGGCTCAAATGAAGGTACTTCAGTTGCTTTAGAGAGCAATGAATCTGAAGGGGCTTTGCTCAGGGGAGTTGTCTCATTGAGTGCATGTTCTAAAAGCTTTGAGTAATTGAGCATGGATGAGTCAAGAGGAGACAGAAGTCTTGTCTCATCTACTGCTAAATCTGCAAGCACATCAATGCCACTTCTTTGCACACTTCCTTCTGGAGAATATCTCTTAGAGAGATCTACAGGGGTGATGGGTTGGTTGGAAGGGGTAACATGGGTTTCAGGGGAGTTGGGCTCAGGGTTCTGGGTTTCAGGGATGTTGGCCTCTTTAGGTTGACCTTCAGGGACTTTGAATTCTGGAGTTCCAGATCCAGATGAGCTAGTCCTTGACTTAGATTTGGTCCTGCTTTCAGCTCTGCTCTCTCTTAGAGCCAATTGAAGAGACCTTTCTTCCTGCAGCTCCAACACTTTCTCAGTAGGCTTGACCCTTCTCTTGCTGGCCCTACTGCTCCCACTGCCTTCACCATCTTTCACAGGGACAACTTCCCTGATTCTCTTATCACCCTTGTGCTTTTGCCTTGTCTCATTGTATTTCAGCCTCAACTCTTCTGAGTGGTCAGAAGGCACACTTACTCCCTCTTCTGCCACTTCATCAACTTCAGCTGATACTCCTGAGGCTTCTCTTGAGGATAATTGAGACATTTTCCTTGTTTTGACAACCCTGGCCTTGGTTCTCTTCTTCATCTTAGGCTTTTCTTCAACCTGTTCTTCAGCAGGTTTGGCCATAAGCATCCTCCTTTGCTTAGTTTTCTTGCTGAGCTTCCTAAACAGGATCTTTTGGGCTGGGAGAGGCTTTGCAAATGTTTGCATTTGAGAGTAGTGGGAAAATCTTTCTATCAATAAGCTTGCCCTGGGGCAATACTTGAGTTTCCCTTCTAACACAACCTTGTTGTGGGCTCTCACCTTAAATTTGGCCTTTTCCTTCATCATCTCAGACATGATGAAGGTCCTCCAATCAAACTTGATGCCCTTGTCACTAGCATCAATAACAGCAGCCATGATTCTGATTCTTGGATGGCTGATTTGCTCCAAGCTTCCAGTATTGGTCAAGAGACTCTTAGCAACTACCTCAAAGAGGTTGAGAAATTCTGGCTTGAGAGTCTTCTTGTTTTGTGTTGAAGAGAGAGGTCCTGGTACTAATAACCATTCTTGAGCTATTTCATCTTCATGTCCAGTACCATAAACTTCTGGATTTCTTCCCTCAAAAGGCAATCCAAAAGCTCCTTCAAGATCTTCTGAAGAGAATTTCACTCTATGAAATCTCTCTTCTTCCTCTCCCTCTGCAACATATGACAATCTGGTGGAAACTTCACCATCTTCAGGCTTACCTCTCCACTTGAGAAAGGCAAAGAACTCAGCCATGTAGCTTTCTAGGCAGGAACTTGGTCTTTCCTCCATAAACTTTTGTAATCCAGCTCTCCTCAACCATCTCAGGGTTGGTTTAATCTCAGGATCCTCACTCTCAAAGGATACTATGGGTTCAAAGTGAAGACTGTTTTTGTTGCTCAAATAACCAAAATCAAGGTCTAGAGCCTTGTTGGTGAAATCAATGATCATCTTTGGTCTAACTTTGGGAGCCATTGAAGATTTACAGAAGAAAGTTTTGAAAGAGATTTGAGAGAGTTTGAAGAAAATTTAGAGCTAGGGTTTCGAATACTTGGGGAAGAAGTGTTTGTGGGGGATGTTAAGACTTGTGAATATTCTAAAAGGAATGTTTGTCAATGAGTTGGTGAAGTCTTGATGCAATTCAAAGATGAACAAAAATGGAAATCCAAAATGAACGGCTAGGATTGATTTTAGAGGAGTTGGTCAGTTTTGATCCAATGGTCAAAAACCAATGTAACAGTGAAAAACTGTTTTGTTCAAAAACGTGGGTGGAGTTTTAATGTTTGTTTAAGGCTGGGGGTTTTTCGAGATAGATCATGTCCCAAAAAGTTTAATGCAAACAAGAGTTAAATCTTGGCATTTAATGCATGGAAAGTGACCTTTTGGGTGGGAGACAAATTAAATCCCAAAAAGATGATATCTGTAATTGGAATGGGACATATTTCGAAATAGGCAATAATTGCCCAAAATAGGTGCTTATCAGACCAAGATTTGGTTTGATAGCCAAGACAACTTATCTGACCCTACATGGACAAGTGTCCTGAAGTGCTGTGGACAAGTGTCCTGATTTTCAAGGGACAAGTGTCCTGAAGAAGTGAGGTCAACTTCTCTGAATTTCAGTAGACTTGACCAAGTCTGCTGAAGTTTGAACTTAGTTCCCCCTTAATGAGTAAACTCCTTTGGATTTATTTATCCAACTTCCCTGGATCAAGAAGACCCAACTCTGCTGATAATTCCAGAAACCTTGCTTCTGCAAGTGGTTTTGTCAATATATCAGCTTTTTGATGATCTGTGTGGATCTTCACCAATTTGATATCCTTCTTCTCCACATGATCTCTAATGAAGTGATGCTTGATGTCCACATGTTTGCATCTTGTGTGCAATACAGGATTCTGTGATATGGCAATTGCACTGTTATTGTCACAGAATATTGGCACTTCAGTAGAGTTGACTTTGTAGTCTTTGAGTTGTTTTCTTAGCCAAAGGATTTGAGCACAACAACTTCCAGTAGCAACATATTCAGCTTCAGTGGTGGAGGTAGCCACTGTGTTTTGCTTCTTGGAAAACCAAGATATGAGTTTGTTGCCCAAGAATTGACAAGTTCCTGAAGTGGATTTTCTGTCAATTCTGCATCCTCCATAATCAACATCTGAGTAGCTAGTTAACTCAATGTTGTCATCAGCAGGGTACCAAAGGCCTAGGTTCTCAGTGCCTTTGAGATACCTCAAGATCCTCTTTGCAGCCTCAAGGTGGCTTTTCTTAGGATTTGCTTGAAACCTTGCACAAACACCTACTGCAAAGGTGATGTCAGGTCTGCTGGCAGTGAGATAGAGGAGTGAGCCAATTATTCCTCTATACTCAGTGGAGTTGGTTGGAACACCACTTTCATCAGGATCCATCTTCCAATTTGTGTTCATTGGGATCCTTACTGGCTTGCTTGATGTACACCCAAATTTCTTGATCATTTCTCTGGTGTACTTGGCTTGGTTGATGAAGATTCCTTCTTTTGATTGCTTGACTTGTAGACCCAAAAAGAAGTTCATCAACCCCATCATGGACATCTCAAACTTGCTTTGCATGAGCTTGGAGAACTTCTCACAAAGCTTCTCATTAGGGGATCCAAAAATTATGTCATCTACATAAATTTGGACAAGCAAGATGTCCTCTCCTTCAGAGATTCTGAAGAGTGTTCTGTCCACAGTTCCCTTGGTGAATCCATGATCCAAGAGAAATTGTGACAGTGTATCATACCAAGCCCTAGGGGCCTGCTTGAGTCCATATAGAGCCTTCTTCAGTCTGTATACTTGGTCTCCAACCTCAAAACCTGGTGGTTGCTCCACATAGACTTCTTCTTTCAAGACTCCATTCAGAAAGGCACTCTTGACATCCATTTGGTATACTTTGAACCTCTTGTGGGCTGCATAGGCTAGGAAGAGCCTTATTGCTTCTAGCCTTGCCACAGGTGCAAAGGTCTCATCATAGTCAATGCCTTCATGCTGACAGTAACCTTTTGCCACTAGTCTTGCTTTGTTTCTGACAATCACATCATTCTCATTCTTTTTGTTCTTGAACACCCACTTGGTTCCAATAACATCTTGATGTGAAGGTCTATCAACCAGCTCCCATACTTCATTTCTAGTGAATTAGTTGAGTTCTTCCTGCATTGCTGTGATCCAATTTGCATCCTGAAGTGCTTCATCAATGTCTTTTGGTTCCTGTTCTGACAAGAAACAGCAGAACATAACACTTTCACCATGAAACCTTCTGGTTTTGACTCCTATACTTGGGTCACCAAGTATCAGGTCAGTAGGATGGTCATACAACCAAGTCCTTCTTTTCCTGATCCCTTCAGTAGAGTTGTCCTCTACTGAGATTGAGTCACCAGTGTTATAGAATTCAGGATAATTGAGTGCAGGATCTAATTTAGGATCATAATCAGGGGTGTTGTCCTCAATGTCAGGGACATTGGTATTTTCAACATTTTGAGTTCCCCCATGATTATTTGACCCATTAACTACCTCAGCAGGAACTGCTTCTTCATTGGTAGTTGTTACCTGAATGTGAACTGGGATTGGCTCATTCAGTTCACCATTTCCATCAGTGGGGTTTGTCTCAGGAAGGTAGCCTTCAGGATTGTTGTCCAATGTGAATTTTTCAGGTAGGTTGGCTTGGACAACATCTATGAATTCAGTGTCTTTGTCTTTTAGGCTCAACCTGGTTGTCCTCTGTGTGATTTCTTCAGGTTTCAAAATATCATTCCTGATCTCAAAGATAGATTCATCAAACACAACATGAGGTGTTTCTTCCACTATAAGGGTTTTCTTGTTGTAGACTCTGAAAGCTTTACTGATTTGAGAGTATCCAAGAAATACTCCCTCATCAGCTTTGCTATCAAAGGCTTTCAACTGTTCTTTCCCATTATTGTGAATGAAACACTTACAACCAAATATGTGAAAGTATGACACTTTAGGCATTCTTCCTTTCCAGAGTTCATAGGGGGTTTTGCCTTGCCCCTTAGTGATCAAACATTTGTTTTGAGTATGGCATGCAGTGTTTATAGCTTCAGCCCAAAACCTCTTAGGTAAGTTTGAATCAGCAATTAAGGTTCTAGCAGTTTCTTTTAAGGTTCTATTCCTTCTTTTTGCAACTCCATTTTGCTGAGGAGTTCTAGGTTCTAGCAGTTTCTTTTAAGGTTCTATTCCTTCTTTTTGCAACTCCATTTTGCTGAGGAGTTCTAGCTGCTGAGGTTTCATGAGCTATCCCATTAGATGTGCAATACTCTTTGATGTATGAATTTATGAACTCAGTGCCTTTATCAGATCTTATCTTGATAATGCTAAGGCTTTTCTCATTTGACAGTCTCTTAAGGAGTTCAGGTAGTTTGACTTGTGTTTCCTTCTTATTAAGGAGAAATACTACCCATGTGAACCTAGAGAAGTCATCTACTACAACCAATGTGTATTTTCTACCATTTATACTTGAAGGGGTGATTGGTCCAAACAGGTCCATGTGTAGAAGTTCAAGTACAGTAGAAATGACTGGTTTACCTTTGAATGAGGCTTTAATCTGTTTTCCTTCTTGACATGGCTTACACACATGTTCCTTAATGAAAACCTCATTAGGCAGTCCTTTGACTATTGCATTTCTAGCAAGTTTATTCATTGATTTAAAGTTCAGGTGGTTTAGCCTCTTGTGCCATAACCAACTTTGTTCACTAGTACTCTTAGCAATGAAACATGCAGCATCAGTAGACTTGTCCCAGTCTACAAAATACACATTTCCTTTCCTAGTCCCAGTCAATAGAATTTGTTGAGTTTTATCCTTGATTAAACATTTTCCACTTGAGAACTCAACATTGAAATCTTTATCACAGAATTGACTGATACTTAGGAGATTATATTTGAGACCAGCTACATAAGATACATTGGTTACTTTGATGTTACCAATCATCAAAGTACCATAACCTTTTGTGGTTGGTTGTGAGCTATCTCCAAAAGTGACATTTGGACCTTCTTTTTCAATAAAATCAGTGAGGAGTTCCTTGTTTCCAGTCATGTGCCTTGAGCATCCACTGTCAAGGTACCATGCTGTCTTTTTGCTCATGCTCCTCTTTTTGTGGCCCAATGGTACCTGCAATTAGATAGGTTTAGGTACCCTTTGAGTTTTGTGTCCTGAGAGGTTAGCTGTACCTTTAAGAACCCAAACTTGCCTAATCACCCTGATTGATTCAAGGTGGCTAAGTTGTTTTCCTTGTGCATCAACATACACTGTCTTTCCCTTAAATGCCTTGGGGAAAATATGTGTGAATGTGTTAACTCTGTAAGTTTCAGGGGGGTTGTCAATTCTCCTGAACTTATGAGTTCTTTGTGCAGCTTGATAAAATCTTTGAGGAAAGGCATTTTTATGACCATTACCCTTTGGCATGAAGGGTTTTGGTTGTCTCATTTTATTCTGCCTTTGAGGATAGTTGTCCTTAGGTCTATCCAGCTGAGGCTTTCTCAGATGAGTTGGCCTAGGCTGATTATACCTTGGATAACTCCTCTGAACATTGTTTAGTAGAGTTGCCCTTCCATTGGGTCTACTCTGCTGACCAACATTCCTCTTGTGTTCAGGGGCTTTGACCTTTTCCAAAGGTTTGGGCCTAGTCTCCTGAAGCACTTGAGTAGGCTTTTCAGTTAATTTGCCCTTTCCTTTGTTCAGTGGCTGATTTACTTCGTTTTCAACTTGTTGTGCCACTGATTTGACAAAGATTTTCTTAGTGTTACTTGTAGAGGCAACACTAAGACAAGGTGAAGATTCAAATGGATCAAAACCTAATCCACTTCTTTGAGCCATAGGTCTCTGATAACTCTGAATTTCCTCTATTGCCCTAGAGGATTTGTTCAAAGCAGACATCTTTAATTTCAGGCTCTCTTCACTTGATTTAAGAATATCATATTCATGTGAGAGGTTTTCAAACTTGACATTTAGAATTTTTAGATCAAAGTCTTTTCTCTTCTGAGAGAGGAGTTGATCATCAATCTCTCTTTGTTGGTCAGCTATCCTCAGATTTGCTTCCTTAAGCTCTCTCAAGACTTGTTGATACAACTCAGTAGATTTGACATCAACAGCTACCTCAGAGTTTTTGGTAAGTTCAATAGCCAATCTTTCATTTTCTCTCACACAATTATCATGAAATTCTTGTAATCTAGTGAAATCTTCCATCAACTTCCCAAAGGAAAGTTTCAAGTTAACTTCACTAGTGTTTTGTGATAAAAATGATGGTGAGCTAGAAGTGGAGGATACCTCATCATCCTCAAGAGCCATGTTGCACACATCATCATCATCATCACTGTTTGAGAACAGTCCATCTGAAGAGTTGAAGCTTTCAGCACTATCAGATCCTTCACCAGCCATCATGGCCTTTCTATTGGTGAACTTTCTGTCTCTTTTATCTTGCCTTTCTCTTCTTTCTTTAGAGCTTAGTTCAGGGCAGTCATACTGGAAGTGCCCTTTCTTCTTGCAATTGTAGCATAGGTCTTCATCATCATCCTTCTTGGATTCATCTCTTCCTTTTGATGATGAAGGGTCGGCTCTACTGGACCTTCTCCTATCAGAGTACTTGTCCTCTGATCTTTTCTCTTCAGGCTTTTTGTCCTTGGCCTGATCTTCAGGGGAGTTGTATCTTCTCCTGAATTTGTTGTCTTGGTAGAATTTCTTGTATCTACCAAACCTTGTGTTCAGCTTGTCAAACCTTCTAGCCATCAAGGCTAGTTCTTCCTTCATTTCAGTCTTTGAGACTGACTTTGATGATCTGGGAGTGGGTTGCATTTCAGGTTCAGCAACTTTGGCTTTGAATGCCACTCCCTTAGTAGGATTTGAAGGTTCCTCAACAGGCTTTCTTCTATTGAGGTCAAACTCATAGGCTTTGAGTTCTGAGAAGATTTGTTGCATGGGCATGGAGGAGAGATCTTTGGTATTCTGCATCATCACAGCATAGACATCCCACTTTTGAGTGAGGCTTCTCAAGATCTTCAATCCAACTTCTCTCTTGGAGTACACCTTGCCCAAGGAGTTGATTTCATTCATCACATCAGTGAATCTACCAGCAAATTTGTCAATGGATTCTTCAGCTTCCATTCAGAATTGTTCAAACTTTTGCACAACAACTTGGAGCTTGTTCTCCTTGATCTTTTCTGTACCCTCACACATTTCAGCAAGAGTATCCCAAATTTCTTTGGCTGTGGTGCAGTGGTAGACTCTTCCCATGACTGCATCTGGAATTGTTTGATAGAGGGTGTTCATGGCAAGATAATTTAGATTATCTTTCCTCTTTTCATCAGCAGTGAAGTCATCCTCATCTTTGGGAATTAGTTCCCTTACATCTGCTCTTTGCTCATCTGTCACCCTGGGGTTAGTTTGAGTAAACACAAAAGGTCCTCTTGTGATTACTCTTAGCATGTCAGTGTGAAGAGATGAAAGATGAGCCCTCATTCTAATTTTCCAGAAATCATAATTATCTATTGAAAACATAGGCAGTTTATGATGTGAAATGTGGTTGACTGGATTTGTGGCCATGTTGTCCAATCCTTGAACAGCAGGTGGAGGAACAACATTGTTGTTGGCCATATCTCAAGAAAGCAGTTAGTCAACAGGTAAGAGATTTCAGATAGAGATCAGTTCAGTGACCACACAAATATGTGAATTTTGAAAATCAAGATGGATTTTCAGAAGCAGTGGTCTTTGAACCCCTGCTCTCTGATACCACTTGTTGGTCCTGAAGGAGTATATAACAAGTGTATGGGGGGGGGGAATACACTTGTATGCAATTCTTTTCAACTTTGATCAAACCAGAGCTTAGCTAGGTTGTCTTGGACAACTCTGCTGAAGATGATTAACTCTTCTAAGATAATCAAACTACTAAGTACTATTGAGTACTTAGTTGAATAACTATCTAGGGGAGTTATATGTGCGGAATAGTGGTTGGCCCTTTAAGTTTAGAGTCCTTAAGTTTCTGAAATCAATTTGTCAATACAGTCCAGTTTTCAGGGAACTTGTCCAAAACAGTTTTGCACAGTCTTTGAGTATGTATCTTTTCAAAGATCAGTTTTGTGTGCAGTGTTGAATGAATGAAAGTACTTGAAAAGCAAATCAACACAGGAGGTTATAGTGGTTCAGAGACTCAAGCTCCTACATCCACTTTCCCTGATTTAACAGGATAATTCATTCACTCTTGGAATTAACTTGTTTTATAGTGCCAAGGTGCACTTGATCAAGAACACCACTCCTTGGTGAATTGATCCCTAGGATGTCTAGAGTCCTAGTACCCTCTTCTCAACTCAGAACTGAACTGTTCTTCTCTCAACAGTCAGCTCCTACCACTTCTACTACTACAAACTTCTCACTTTCTCACTTGAAAGAGGTAAGGGTTGAAGTAAGGTTCCAACTAATGAGATATCCTTTACAATGAAGATCAGTGTATAAGGATTAGGATATCTCTCTAAGCTTTGTATGGAAATACAGTAAGTTCAGCTTAGAAGAAGTGTATGAAGACTAAGATAGTCTCTTTTGAAAGCTTTGAAAGCACTTGAATTCTTGTAGGATAGTTGGCTTGGTAGTTGGTCTTAGTTGGATGCTTTCAAAATGGTCTTCACACTTCTGTATTTATAGACAAATTTGAGGATTTGCCCGTTGGAGAGGCAGCCCCAAATTGCTATAAATGTCTTCCTTGACTTCTTCAAACTGGAAGACAGATTCTTTGATAGTGACATGTCCTTATTTGGGTAATAAACGGCTGTTAAGACTTTGTCTTCATTTTGCAGCACTTTTCCCAATGTTTGACTTCTTGTTAGGACTTGGATATGGCTTCTGAAGATTGATCCAATGATATGACAACATTCCTTATCAACTGGACAACTCTCCTTATCACTATCAGCAGTTTTGCTTATCAGCAAAGTTGGCTTGCTCTTCTTCAGATGACTTGGCTCTTTCCATTTGCTTTACTTCAAGGTGATCTTAGCATGTTGAATTGAAGTTCTTTATGGTATGGTTGTCTCTAACTCTTCAGCATGGTTGACCTTCAAACATTAGAACTTTTGTTCTGGTTTAAACTTGCTGAGACAACTCTTCTGGGACAACTCTCCTGATCAGCATATATGGTCTTTTAGCTTCTGAGCTTTTGTTTTCTCACAGAGTTAACATTTCTGGACAACTCTCCTGATCAGAACATTTGACTAATCTTGTCCTTTTGAGCTTTACAATCTTGTTCTTGCATAGAGATAGCTCTTCTGGACAACTCTCCTGATCAGAGCATATGATGTTCTATAGAGTTTTCCTTTGCTTTAGTGATTGTTCCAGAATTTGAGCTTTGAGGGGACTTGTTCCTGATAATCTTCCAAGTATAGGTTTCCCCTCACATTGTGCATCTAGTCATCTAAGAGCTGCCTAACATATCAGCTACTCATCTAGCCTTATGCTATGTGTTCTAACAATCTTAGAACACAGTCATCTAGACTTAGGCATGTCTCAGGGGGTTTTGGTATTTAATCAAAATATATGTCATTTTATTCCCAACATGTGATGATGACTTGCATGTAAAGTTTGATAAAAACTCATGCTATGTGCTAGATGAAAATTCTGATTGCATTATGATGGGTAATAGATCTGCTGATAATTGCTATTTAATTGAATCCAAAGTGAGCTGCAATAATGTGAAAACTGATGAAAGTACACTATGGCATCATAGACTTGGGCATGTTAATCATAGACTGATTGATAGGTTAATTAGACTCAAAGCTGTTACAGGTTTACCAATGCTGAAATTTTCAGACAATCACATGTGTGGACCATGTCAAAAAGGCAAACAGGTAAGAGCTTCTCACAAACTATTAGGTCAATGTTCTACAAAACATTGCTTTGAATTGCTTCATATGGATCTTATGGGTCCTATGGAAATTGATAGTATAGGTGGAAAAAGGTATTCTTTTGTCATTGTTGATGATTATTCTAGATTCACATGGATAGAATTCCTAAAAGAAAAATCAGAAACCTTTTCTGTGTTTAAAACTCTATGCAAAAGATTCAAGACTGTTTATAATTCCAAAGTGTGTAGAATTAGATCAGACCATGGAAGAGAGTTTGATAACAGTGCTTTCACTGAGTTTTGTGAATCTAAAGGCATATTACAGGAATTCTCATCACCTAAAATACCTCAGCAGAATGGGATAGCAGAGAGGAAAAATAGAACTCTTCAAGAGATGGCTAGAGTTATGCTATGTTCTAAAAATTTAGCCAAAAGGTTTTGGGCTGAAGCTCTAAATACAGCTTGTCATATTTCTAATAGAGTCTTGATTAGAACAGATTCTAATAGTACACCATATGAAATACTGAATAATAGAAAGCCTAATCTTAAGTATTTTCATGTATTTGGCTGTGTTTGCTACATTCTAAATGATAGAGAACAATTGCATAAATTTGATTCTAAGAGTGACAAAGGCTTTTTCCTTGGTTATTCAAGGAATAGTAAAGCATATAGGATCTATAATATCAGAACAAATACTGTTCAAGAATCTGTAAATGTGGTTTTTGATGATAACTTAAGTATTACAGGAAACAGTATTGAAGAGGATGTCTCAGACCTTGCTGATAGTCCAATAATGACTGACAGAACAGACTAGATCAAAAATGATGAACAGAATGAGGGAACACTCACAGACACACCTGCTGAAGTTACAGAAAATCCAGAAAATCTGTACAATCTGCATAAAACTCCTTCAAGGAGAGTGCAAAAGAATCATCCATAGGAGCTGATTATAGGTGATCAATCTACTGGAATTCAGACCAGAAGAAGGTTGGGTATAAATCCAAAAGATGTGGTAAAATCTATTTGCATGACTTCTGTGTGTAACAAGGTAAATCATGAGTGTTATCATTCTGCTATTGAACCTAAAACAGTAAAAGAAGCCTTAAATGATGAACATTGGGTAGAAGCTATGCATGAAGAATTGAATCAATTTGTGAGAAATGATGTATGGACATTAGTACCTAGGCCAGATCATACAAATGTTATTGGTACTAAATGGATTTTCAAAAACAAAACTGATGAAATAGGCAATATTATCAGAAACAAAGCAAGGCTTGTTGCTCAAGGGTATACTCAAGTAGAGGGAGTAGATTTTGATGAAACATTTGCTCCAGTTGCTAGAATAGAATGCATTAGACTTTTACTTGCTATTGCATGCTTTATCAACATAAAACTATATCAAATGGATGTTAAAGCAGCCTTTCTAAATGGAATCTTAATGGAAGAAGCTTATGTTGAGCAACCAAAAGGCTTTGAAAATCCAGAATTTCCTGATCATGTGTTTAAGTTAAAAAAGGCTCTTTATGACTTGAAGCAAGCACCTAGAGCTTGGTATGAAAGATTAACTGATTTTCTGATTGAATTTGGTTTTACTAGAGGAGAAGCTGATAGAACTCTATTCATTAAGCATGAGAAAAATGATATTATGGTAGCTCAAATTTATGTTGATGATATAATGTTTGGCTCTACTTGTGATGATATGCTAAAACTGTTTGTGAATGAAATGACATCAACCTTTGAAATGTCCATGGTTGGTAACTTAAATTATTTCCTAGGCTTGCAAATCAAACAGCAAAATGATGGTATCTTTATATCACAGAGTAAATATGCTAAAAATCTTGTGAAAAGGTTTGGTTTAGAGAATGCTAAACACATGAAAACTCCTATGGGATCAACTCAGAAACTGAGTAAAGACAGTGTTGGCCAAAATGTTGACCCAACACTGTACAGATCAATGATAGGTAGTCTTCTTTACTTGAGCTCTACTAGGCCTGATATTATGTTTAGTGTATGTTTATGTGCTAGATATCAGTCTGACCCAAAAGAATCTCATATGCATGCTGTAAAAAGGATAATTAGATATGTTGCAGGAACTTGTGACCTAGGCTTATGGTACAGCAAGGACACAAATTGTTCCTTAATTGGCTACAGTGATGCTGACTGGGCAGGAGATGCTGATGATAGAAAGAGCACCAGTGGTGGCTGCTTCTACATGGGAAATAATCTCATATCTTGGCATAGCAGGAAACAGAACTGTGTATCAAAATCCACAGCTAAATCTGAGTATATTGCAGCAGGGAGTTGCTGTACACAATTACTTTGGTTACAAAAAATGTTGTGTGATTATGGTTTACTCTGTGACACTCTAACTGTTTTTTGTGATAACACTAGTGCCATAAATATATCAAAGAATCCAGTGCGGCATTCTTTGACTAAGCACATAAGTATAAGACATCATTTCATAAGAGATCTAGTTGAAAAATAGGTGGTAAAGTTGGAATACATTTCCACAGAAAAACAACTTGCTAATATATTCACAAAAGCTTTAGATGATAAGAGATTTTCCTCTCTAAGGAAGTCTCTTGGATTATGCAATATCTGAACACTGTATCAAAAGTGTTGTACCAAATGCGGCAGCATTTGGGACAACACCAGAATTGTTCATTTAATTATTTCTTTGTATAAATTTCGTAAGTGTCGAATTTAACATAATTCTTTATAATCTTAGTCTAAAAGTCTTAAATTGAGTCATGTGGAATATGAGAAAAACTTGTACAATCTCTCAAATGCAAAGGAAATCACAAATTAGATGCTTTAAAAATCACTGAGTAACTAGGGACACGGAGCTCGCTACTACGATGTTCTCTTTTCTAAAGGTGATATATACTGCATCAAATTAAACACAAATCCATTGAGTAACTATGGGGCACGGAGTTCGCTGCTACGATGCACTCTTTTGAAAAGATGGATCAATGTGTAAATGTGATAAAAATTAAAGTGCAACACATATGAAGCAAATTCATGAAAAAACTGTGTTGAGATGTACAAAATGCCAACAATCTATTCAACACCTGACTCAGACTTATGATTTTGATTATTTATAGAATTAATTAATTTCTGATAATTATTATTTTTATTATCTGCAAATAATTATCTGAATTTAATTATTTTTAGTTGTTCAGTTATTAATTTATCTATTTCTTTTATTTATTATTTATCAGTAATTATTCTCCACAACAACACGAACTTTTATGGAGAGAAGTTAATTTTTCCACTCTCTCCATTTCCTCACATACAGAATCGTGCTTCAACTCCCGCCTGAATCCCTCTATAAATAGACCTCATATGAATGTTATTTTATACCATCGAGCTTACATCTGTTTATGCAACACTCATTCCAGATTATAATTTTTGGCATAAGTGTTTCTTCAAAAAATTGGTATAATTGGTTGAATTTTTATGATTATCCTTCCATTCCAGAATTCGAAGAGGTCTAATCAAATTAACTTCTACTTTTTGCAGGTACTTATCACTTTGGTCGAACAGCACCTGGCTTTTCGCAATTCAAAATTCAAAATCAAACAAGCCATTCTCAACTACCCTGCAATTTCGCCTCAGAAACTCAAAATTAATCCAAAAATGGTGACTATCACTGAACTTCCAAGCTCTCCCGCACCTGGTTCGCCATCATTTGTTGTTGGAACCATGATTGTTCCATTTGAACCAGAAACCTCTGCACTTCCACTCGTTGTGTACAATCCCTTCGATATCCGCTCAGAAATGGCACATGCAAACATTCTTGAGTCACAGAGTGCTGCTGCTGATAATCGCTCACCTCCTCCATCACCAATCGAACAAAAATCATTCCCTCTTGGAACCCCTTTCGAGAAACTGAAACGGGCATACGATGCCCTAGCTCGCAGAACAACCTCTCCAAAAATTATTTTGGGTGGAGAAACTCTTGACAATGCAATGTTTAGAGAAGATGTGCACATGGAAGACGCCTCATCGTCTGATGGAGAGATTTTAGCAGCAAAGATAGCAAGGTTACGGCAAAAGAGGAAATTCCCCACTAAAACGGCAAAAGGCATGGCAAAAGCCCCTGCTCCCGTCACTCGCAGATGGCCTGGTGGCCGTCGTGTTTCGTACAGAACACTTGGGAGACGCGTCGACTACTTTGGGAGGAAAAATCCCAGAACGGACGGCGGCATAGCTCAACCGATTATTGTATCCAACTCAGATTCTGAGGGGGAGCCTCAAAATATCGATGATATCATCGATAACTTTCCCGAAGCTGTGTCCGTTGAGCATGCAGATGAAGACAACCCCATTCCTCAGTCCACACCTAAAAAGGCTCGAAAAACTCCACCAGTTGTCTCTCCAGTGGCCACATCCAACAGCTCTTCTTCAGCCTCGAGCTCACACACCTATGCTCCCGAAGAAGAGGTACCTTTTTCGTCTGATTCCGATTTTAGTGATAATGAGGTTGAGTATAATGATCACAAGAGCACCCGTTATAAAACTATTCGTAATAGGACAATTATGAGCGAACGTATCCTGAAAATTTCTGATTTTGAAGCTGCAAATCTCATAGATTGGTTTAAAGAACGATCTATTTTGGATGCCTTACTGTTTGTTGTACCGTATATTGTTGATTGGATTCATGAATTCTATGCGAATGTAAGTTCTAAAACCGGTGATACAAACTCTAGGAGATATGGTTGTGTTCCTTTCCGGGGTCTTGAAATTATTGTTACTCCTAGGAAGATCAATATGCTGCTGAAAACGAAAATTATGGAAGATCCAGTGGTCACTGACTTTGATTTCATGATTAGTATACTTATAGGAGGTAAGATTACACACTGGGTACCAAAACTACTTGCATCTAGATTAACCAGCCTATACTCTGTTCTGCATAAAATTGTGTGTTGTAATTGGTTACCATCAACTAATAACACCACTTTACTTTGGAACAAGCTGTCCTCATGTTTAAGATTGGACACCTGAAGCAATTTAATCTGGGCCATGTCATATTTCAAAATATGATGAATTTCACTTGCAATATGACTGGTAAAGGTCTTCTCCCATATCCCTATTTGGTGTATAAGCTGCTGGTAGATAAGGAATTCAACAGATTGGACACTGAGGTCATTAGTGGCTATGTTCCTAGTTTCTCCATCTCACCACAACTCCTACTTCGTGGTAGTGATCGAATTGTGGACTTACCTATACCGAAGCCTAATGCCCACAGCAGTGCTGATCCGAATATGCCATCAACTTCCACATCACATCCTTCCTCAGGTTGTGTTGCCTCGGTTTATTTGTCCTCACACTTTATTCTAAGGCAAGTGGACATTCTTCAAGGCACAATCACCAATCTTCAAAGTACAGTTGAAGACTTACTCATTCAGAAACACTTCTGGGAGGACCTACTTTCTACCTCAACAGGGGGAGTAAGCTCAAATGTTCACAATGCAGGTACTGTTCCTATTCCAGGTCAACAAAATGCAGGTCCAGTTCAACAAGAGAGTGCTATTCAGATTCCAAACCAAGATGCAGATGCTGATGCTCAAGATGCTCAAGATATTGAGGATCTCTATGGAGATCTCAATGCAGCTTTCTGAAGGCTTTGAAGAATGAGGAAGTCTAGAGTATGGGGGAGTTCGTGCAGACTCCTGAAGATGCAGCTGATTATATCAGCCCAATCCTCCCCTTTACTGCTTTCAATTATTTCCTCAATCTGTAAAAGCTTTACTTATGTTGCTTACATTTCTGTCCCACATACATTGCTCTACATTTACTGTTTTTATTGTTTTTAAATCTAAGTACTTTGTTTTTGACTTAGATGCTGTGATTAAGTTTGGTTAAATACTGATATTGATTTGTTTTGAATATCATGGGTATTGTTTTCTTTATCAAAATTCTGAATGTGTGAACATTAGGAGTGTTGATGTAGAAAGACCAAATTGGGGGAGATTGTTGATGTTGGAATAGGTGTTGTATTTTATAATCCAACATTTCAGTTACATGTTGTACTGAATGTGCCAACACCTACCACAACATCATAATTTGCCCTTTCTCCCTTTACTAACTCTTACTTAACTTGTGTTGCTTAGTGATGTCCCAAATGCAGGTAGAAGACGTGGGCAACACCCAGGTCAAGCAGTTGCATGGGAGTGAGAAGTTTCTAAGCATCACTATGGAAGTTCCTACAATTGTGGAGTGTGAAGGGAAGTTACAAGAAACTACCTTTGATCCAATGACCAAGATTGATCAAGGGATTTGTAGGAGTTGCAAGGCAGTTCGAATTGAAGCCTATAAATAGAACCCACTGCTTTCACTTCAATGGACAACAAGAGAGAAAGCTAAACTACATTACTATCTATGGAATGCGTGACGCTTCTAGTTAGAAAAACACTTTGTTCTTTCTTGTAGATTAGTGCACACTTATAAGCCCGAATATTTGTGTACTCAATCATAGTCGTTTATTAGGAAAATATGTTAGATCTATAAGGGAGATAGTTTCGTATTTTTCTAGTAACTTTTCGAACTCAATTAGAGTTGTTATTGTTCAAAACCTTACAAGGTTGTTGATTTTGTTTCACTGATATTAAGAGATAATATAAGTGATTCGTGTAGATTAATTATTTAATCTACACAATTTTTGAAATACTCTTTGCAAAGTGTTTGTTTAAATTCCGCTGCTCATTGTTGTCTAGTCTGTGCCAACACTACAGACAACACTTTGTTTATATCTCTGATTTCGCACGCACGCACACTTTCAAATACATTTTGTTTGTGTTAACTAGTTTTGAATTGTTCACATCATCACATTTAGACTTTGAATTTAATCATATACGGTTATAAAATTTAATATTTTAGTCATAATTAAATACAAAATAGATGAACTTCAAATCATAGACTTTGAGGGATTTGATCCGAGAACTTATTATCTTGTAGAAATAGGGTACATATACAGTTAAATCTCTATAAATTAATAACCTTGGGACCATGGAAATTTATTAATTTAAAGAGGTATTAATTTATCGATAAATTAATATTTATTAATTAAAAGAGAGACTTTTGAAATTCAGCAAATTTAGTGCATATGTATTGAAAATAAATGAATTCATATATGTTTACTTGATTATATTCATGCATCAACCAATTCTTTGTAACTAATTAAATATATTCATTGTATACATGTTTACATTAATTTGTTGCACTTAAATATATTCATGCATGGTGAATGAAACATATACTCTGCTAACTCTACTATATAAATCTCAATATATAAATAAAATAATTCATAACACCCAATTATGTCTTCTCATCTAAAAGACATCGCAAAATCATCCATGAATGATAAAATGCTTAAAACATTATGTGAGTATAAGAGAGACCATCTCACATGTACTCAAAAAGATTTACAAGAGTGAATTGATGAAACATATCATTTGAAAGTTAGTCAAGATACAATAGATTCATATTTTAGCAAATTACCATAATATTTATAATTGTAATTTATGAATTATTAATTTAGAGTTTTAATGGGACCTAATATTTATAAAGGGATTTTCCAAAAAATTATTATTTTATTATCTTATCGAATTTGATGATTTTTTACAAAGGCCCAAGTCGGGACCGGAAGATTTTATTATTTTAGAGAGTTTATTAATTTATAGAGGTTTTACTGTATATTGGTGCATGCATATATTCAGTGACGGACCCAGAAATTTTGGATTGGGGGGCCCGATTTACAATACTATAAATAAAAAATAATATTATAAAATTTTGTATCTACAAACAAAAATTTATTATAAAATTTTCAATAAACCTCATTTTATTAATTTAAATTTAAAGACTTTTGTTAAAAAAAAATTAATTTTAACTGTCTTACCTCATAATAAGTGAAACAGTGTTAAAATTTAACGTGCATTCTCGTTGAGACATTAGTCAACAAATGTAGAACTTAAAATATATCTCTCATATCCAGTGATGACTTGCATACCTTAACAAGTTCACTTTTGAATTTTTAGTGATGTGTGAGGTCAAATAAATGAGGAGTATTTTGAGTGATTTAGTGAGATTTAAATGGAGTTTAATGAGGTTAAATAAATGAGAAGGGTTTAAATGTGATCCAGTGAGGTGTAAGAAAGAATGTGGTGACAATTTTAGAAATAAAATAATGTAGGAGAGTATATTTTTAGGTGATTTAGTGAGGCTTAAATGTAATTTAGTGAGGTGTAAAAGATAATTTAGTGAGATGTAGGAAAGAATGTGGATCCAAAATGAGTGACAATTTTGAAAATAAAATAATGTAGTAAGATTATTTATTTTTTAGATTATTTACGTATTATAAGTGTGCTAAATACTTTGAAATGTCTCAATAAAAAAATGAACGAATAATTACGAGACGGAAGAAATATATATATAAAAAAAATTAAAAAAAATCAGTGGGGGGCCCATGGGCCCCCCTGGGCACTACCTGGGACCGTCACTGCATATATTATACAATAACCCCAAACAAAACCAGTAAACAACCTCAAACAACTCTAAACAACTCCAAACAAGTCCAGTAAACAACTCTAAACAACTTTAAACAACCCAAAACAACCTTAAACAACCTCAAACAAGCCCAGTAAACAACCTTAAACAACCCTAAACAACCCTAAATAAGAAATACATTTAGGTGTATTGGGTTAAAGCTAACTGTCGAAGAAATACTCAGAGCTATCAACAAAAGAAATTGATTCATTCATTCATTAAATTTACATATATAAATTGAATGTCAATAAGGTACTGAACCATAACCTAAGGTACTAAACTCTAAATTCAAAATCGAAAAATCTTATATTACATAAGGTACTAAAATGAAATGAAATTATTCATTTATTAAAGAAATTGACTCATTCATTCATTAAATTTACATATATAAATTGAATGTCAATAAGATACCGAACCATAACCTAAGGTACTAAACTCTAAATTTAAAATCGAAAAATTATTCATTCTTCCAAAAAAAACCTTAGAGTTTACATAAGTTATTAAACCCTAAATTGAATTTGAATATTAAGAAGGAAGGGGTGAATCAATCAACATAATTAATTACAAAAGCCTCCATTCTCTTCCGTCAGAATACTTGTCCCAGTGTTCAATCTTGCAATGCTTAGTGTTCAACTTTGCAACACTTGGTGTTCAAATATTTTAATTTTAGTAATTTATATAATATTCACACTCAATTTCAATTTAAATTTTAGTAATATAGGATTTAGGGTTTATGGGGTTTAATACTTTAGAAAATGTAATATTCAACAATCTATTAATTACAAAAAAAAAAACTCTTTCTTTTGTCACAAATATAAGATTTTATATGGTTTAGTACTTTAGAAAATGTAATGTTCAAACTCAATTCAATTTAGAGTTTACATAAGTTATTAAACTCAAAATCCTAATAATATTGAATTTGAATATTAGAAATGAATTTTAGTAACTTATGTAAATGACGGCTCAATTTAAGTTCAAGATTTATATGGTACTAAACATAGTGTAGAGAAATTTTTTTAGATTTAAGTTTAGTACCTTATGGAATATTTAAAATTAAATTTAAAGTTTAGAGTGTAGTACTCCCTCCGTTCCACAATAACTTTCACACTTTCCTTTTCGGGACGTCCCACAATAATTTTCACACCCTTAAAATGGAAAACCCTTTATAAACTTCACCCTTAAAATATTCTTAATTTTACACAAATGTCATTATTTTTTCTCCACACATACACAAAAGCCAACTCATTATTTATTTTATACATAATTTTTTACAAAATCACCCTTAAAAATAATCTCTAAAAACTCCACTCATTATTACACTTAGTGTTCAAATTTGCAATACTATGTGTTCAACTTTTACAGCTTAATAAACCGCAGTGTTCAAATTTGCAATACTTGGTGTTCAACTTTTATTGTTTGATGATCATACTTGTCATTGATTTTTATGTTTTATCTTATTGTACTTTATGCCTGAAATAATATTATATATTTTTTAGAATCATTACACTATTGAAGAGTCAAAAGTATAGATGGCTAAATTTGATTTGTTTTAAATTTAGAGTTTATTAATTTAAATTAGGGTTCGATGACTTATTGACATTCAATTTGTATGTGTAAATTTAATGAATGAATAATTTAATTTCAATATAAGTTTAGTACCTTATGTAAATTCAATTTCAATTAAAATTTTTAGAACGCAAAAACTTGTGTGAGACCGTCTCACGGATAAAGATCCGTTAGACGAACTTAATAGAAGCTTAGAAACCAATGCAAGTAGACAACCATGAGCTAAAGGGTCGGATTTCTGTAATAAACAACTAGTTCATCTTGCATTATAAATGCTAGAGTTTCTTCTTTAACTTTTCGTTTCTTCTTTCAACCTTCAAATTCAATTCAAGTTCTTCGTCTTTCTTGCATAAAAAAGATTGCTCTCAAATTAAAATTTTCAGCTCTGATTTTCGGTTTTATTGCATAGTTCTAATTTTTTTTTTTTAATTGGGGTTTGAATCGAAATGAATACGAAGTAATATTTAAAAATACTGCCGTGAAAACAAGAATCAAGTAAAACAGATTGAATACTGTAACTAAACATTGTACTAGCTGGCATAATCTTTGATTAACTTAAAATTCCTTATAAATAAACTACTAATAATTGTTTTAAAATTAATATTCGTAGGAGCACAAACACAATGAATGCAAAAATTGGGGCCCAGCAGCAAGATTGAAGGCGTGGAGATGATGATGATACTCATTAAACAACACACCCTTCAAGGATGCCAAAATTCAAACCAAAACTGAAAACATTCTCTTACCAAATACACAACTTTTTTTATTCAGATTCATTCAACACATTTTGTTATAGATCTTCCCAATGGTGCAATTGATTTAATTAAGCCCTAAAACCAATGTGTTGAAAACCGAGAGAGAGAGAAGAGCACACCGTCTTCAACAAGGGCAGCAGCAGAAAGAGCAGAGAGAAAGAAGAAGAGAGAGATCCAACTCCAAATGCACATTGTTGAGCTCCAATTCATGTCTAATTTATTACACGGCGCAGTGGTCGGCGACGCAGAGACCGCACAAAGAACTCACGGCGGCGTACGACGACCTTAGACGAGCGCGAACAGGGGCCGCACGCGGAGCTCTTCGACGGCGGCTGAGCACAAAGCAAACAGGGGCGGCGCGACGCGACTAGGGTTCGGCCACAAGGTTTTGGGCGACATATATTGAGTAATGGAGTAATATTTTTCAAGTAATAATGCATTTATCAAGCTTTTCAAAAAAGTATCAACAGTAATAAAACATAGCAAAAGGGAGGGAGAGAGAGGTAAAGGGAGAGAATGGAGGCTGAAGTGAAGAAAATAGGAGAATGGAGAGAGAAAGGGAGATTTGGGGGAGCGGAGAGAGAAATGAGATCTGACACAAGTCTTTTTCCTCCAAAATCAATAACATATAAGGAGTATAAAATAAATGGAAATGAAGGGGCAAAAGAGACCATACATATTATAATTGGGAGTGGGTAGTGAGCAAAAAAGTCAAAGGAGTAGGTTGCATTAAAACTAAAAAACTGGGATCCAGTAGTAAATAAACTCTTGATATTTTTCCCTAGGGGGTCTTTGTGTACAGGTTGCAATCCCAAATTTTGATCTTCTACCACAAATTGAAGATAGGCGTGGACACTATAGATCTTTTGTCACACATCCAAAAACAAAACTTAAAAAATAAAGAGGAGGTGTACTCGCGAGAGGGGTGGGCTGCGACAACAAGAGGCGTGGAGGTGCGACGGGGCTGCGACTTGGCACGGGGTGTGCTGGGGGTGCAACATAGCTGTTGAGCTTGGATGGTGGCAACAGGGCTGCGAGGAGGAGAGGAAGAGGGGAGAGTGGAAGAATGAAATAAAATGAAAATATAAGAAAAATTAGGATTTATATGGAAGGGTAGTGTTGTAAAATGAAAGGTGGTGAACTCAACCGATGAACTCACCGGGTGAAATCCACGGGGACAACCGTAAGTTATTATTAAATGAAATTTGTTGGTAGGAATATTTTTCTACCTTTCAAAGGAAAAAAATCACTTAGGGGGTGTTTACTTTTGGTTTTAAAAATCAGGTTTTGGATTTCAAGATCCAAAACCCGTTTTACTTCGGGATTTAAAAACTGGTTTTCAAAATTCACTCAAAACCACCCATATCAAACATATTGATTTGACATAAAGTTATATCTATATAATATTACTTCAATCATTATATTATTTCTCAACAATAATATAATAATACTATAATAATATAATAATACAATAATATAATACATTTAATCATTACACAATCAACTAATCATTATAATTTCACCAAATAATAATATAATAATACAAACTCATTCAATCTTACAACTTGATTTGACATAAAATTAAATCCTCCACTATTCCAAAACCCAAAAGAAACACTCATATTACTATTCATCGGGATTTCAAAAACCAGGATTTAAAAAACCCAATTTTTAAAACCACCCAAAGCCCAAAGTAAACACCCCTTAGAAATGAAGAATTTTATATCAAGATCCAATATTTAGGCTGTCTCAATATAAAAATATAAGTACTCATTTTATAAGTGTCATGATTTAAGATTTAATTTTCACATTTCTCTCAATTTAAGATTTCATTTAAATTATTCCGTCTCAATTCAAGGCCCACAATATATTTCGAAAAATATTATAGATTTTTTTTAAATATACACACACATATATACGTATGCATATTTCAGGATAATTTTTAAAAAATGCTATATTTTCCAAAAAAAAAAAAAACTTTTTAGTAAAAGGCAATATAATAAAAAATGGTAAAATATGCCGGATTTTGGCAAGAATTATCGAAAAGAGACAAATAAAAATAAAAAAACTAGATTTCGACAAAAAATTAAAAAATTGTTCAGATTTTATTTCAAAATATGTAGATATTTTGCGAACCAGATTTGAAAAACTCAGTTGCTAGTTTTTTGTTTTTTTAAATCAAATTTTGAAAATCCAATTATGATTTTATTTTAATTTTAAAAAAATTGTCGGGTCTATAGCTTTGATAAAATAATTTAAATTAAAAATAAAGTAAAAATTGAGTTTTAAACTGGACACTTGTAAAATGTGTACAAACTCAAGAAACTACTATTAATATGTCGTAAAAGGGTGGATAGTTGTGCAGGTTAGTAGGTGAGGATGAAACTCACCAATGCCACTTTTTTTTTTTTTAATCGATTTTGAGATGAAATTAAATAATTTTTAAAATAAATTATTTCGTATGTTAAAATATACTCTTTTGTCCCATATCTGTTTTCATACTTTTTTTTTTCACGCATTAATTTTACACTTAAAAAAAAAGTTTATAATAACTCCTATTCTCAAAAATTTCACTTATTTATCCTATATATTATTATTTTTCTTACACCATACATTTACTTTATCACTTTAATAAAATTAAAAGGATATCAATACTCTTATTTATTACATTTTCTTAATTTTTGTGCTTAAATCAATGTAAAGATAAAGTTGGTACGAAAGGAGTACTTCTTCTTGAACCTAATTTATAGAAGACATATACATTTTCAACATATTCTTTTCACTCGAAACTCATGGTCACCATTTATTTCTATATTAGTTTGATCATAACCAATAAGGGTATTTCTTTCTATATTAGTTTGATCATTAGAAGTAATGAAGTTTACAATAAAGCATTCCAAAGAGCCTCCTCGCGGCCTTCTCTTTAGAAGCAACCTAAAGAATTTATTTCTTATCATAGAGGCCAGGTTTAGTAGTAATCAAACAACTTCTTGTTGGAGATTAGAATACTGCAAACTTTGTTTGTTGAAAATCATTGTTGTACAAGTGCTAGTTCTTGCTAACTAGTTGATCGAGACATTAGGTGGTGTACACGATCCAAGTCTTAATCTTGGGACTCTAAATCACAAGAACACCCGATTTGAAGGAAATGAATTTCACTATTAGATAGTGAGAGTGGATGTAGGCTTATTGGCTGAACCACTATAAATTCCTTGTGTTTTTACTTACTACAATTTACATTTTAGATATTATACATTTGCATAACCAGCAGATCAAAAGATCAGCTGAGTAGACAGTTTTATAAAAGGAAAAATTGTTTTAAGTGTTAACAAGATTTTTCTATAAAGGAACGAGTATAAATAAATAAAGGGCTCATATTAAATTCGCATATTAATTAGTTTTTAGAATATATATATATATAAATAAAAGTAGGCCCCTAAAAATTCGGGGTCCAGGGCGGTCGCCCCTCCATCAGGGCCACCATTGGCTCCGTGATACATGCTTTTGGAAGGGTGGCAATGATAGAGTTTTCAAGACGAAGGATATGTATAACACTCTTATAACTGAGTCTTCGAATGAAGAAATATTTTTCAGCTCATGGCCTAAGATTTGGTGGAAGGCAATTCCGGCTAAGGTCTCAACTCATTCATGAAGGGTGATTTGGGAGAGGCTTGCCACGAAGGATAATTTATTCAAGCGTAGGATTTGGGTGAATGATTGGGATGGCTCTTGCCCCCTCTGT
Organism: Galeopsis tetrahit; assembly: GCA_963675135.1. Classification (NCBI taxonomy): domain Eukaryota; kingdom Viridiplantae; phylum Streptophyta; class Magnoliopsida; order Lamiales; family Lamiaceae; genus Galeopsis; species Galeopsis tetrahit. The sequence continues at coordinate 62,554,829 of OY776120.1, read as the reverse complement.
TTTTCTGCCCCTAAATCTGTCTGCCATCTTTTTCTATCGTGCCCATTTGCTATATCAACATTTGGTCTGTTGTTTTCTTATGGTTGGAACACCCTCTGATTTACTCTATCTCTAACAACTCACCATTTTGAAGAATTTGTCTCCTGTGGGGCTGGACGAAGTGGTAGAAAATATATGCTTTGATTTGGCAATGTGTGGTCTGGAAGATATGGAAGATGCGTAGCGTTAGAGTTTTCAAAGATATTCGTCCGTCTATTTCTAAAAGCTTTGAAGGTATCCTCTTTTGCTCTTAGAAATGGTTGAGAGTATTCTTCCCTTCTTCTTTTGGATGCTCACTCCACGACTGTGAAAACCTTCCACACATGTGCATTCCTGCTTTGATGAAATATGTTGGTCCCAAGTTGAGTTAAGATTGATTAAGCTAGTAAAAGTCTAGAGGGGAGGGGTGAATAGACTTTTAAAAATCTTTCAAAATATCAGAGTTTTAATGCGGAAATGTGTTCTGAATAGTACTGTTCTTACTGAGTCAGATCAGTACTTCCAGTTTCAGTTTTATACTTAACTTTTATTCAGATCTTTACTTAGTAAATTCTACTGTTCTTAGTTAAACAAATATCAAACAAATATCAAACAGAAAAGTAAAGAACACAGAATTTATAGTGGTTCGACCAAAAAGTCTACACCCACTCTCACAATCCCAGTTGTGATGTTTTATTAACTCTTCCTTCTTGAGTTTCTTGTGGCTTAAAGTCCCAAGATTAAGACTTTGATCTTATCGATTACACTTCCAAGTGTATCTTCGATCGACTAGTAATTTCACAAGTAACTAGCACACTTGTTTACAACAATACAAACTTTAAAATGAAAAGTAAAACTTCTCTTGATTAGCCTTTGATTTCTTCTCTTCAAATCTGTGGCTCTTCTCAGATTTCTTGATCTCTTTGACTCTGTGAGTTCTTCAAATGCTTTGTAGACTTGCTCTTGAATGCTTTAAGATCAGTAATTGTTCAGTAGTCTTAGCAGTAGAAGATCACACAGTATTTATAGAACTTAGTATGACAGTTAGCAGTTTGTGAACTAACTCTCAACTAACTCTAAAACTGTTTTTGTAACTTCTTTTTGTAACCGACTTTGTAACTTCCTTCAACTAATTCCAAGTCAGCATATCTTCAAATATATTCAGTTACACCTTAAATAAGCTTTCCAAACTTATTCTTCAATCATACTAACTCAGCACAGTAAACTATTCTTCTTAGTTTTACTGTTCTTAGTCAGTAAGCACAGTTCTCCAAAACTGTTCTGCACTTCACCTGAATTCTTCTAAGCTTAACTTCAACTCTCCTTGAAGTCTTCTTATTCTGAAGTAGTCTTCTGAGTCTTCAATAATCTTCTGATCTTATTCTAAACTAGTATTCTAATCTACTGTTCTAAACTATTACAATGCTGATTACAATAAAATACAACTTTACAAATATAAAACCTATCTATACATCAACTGAACTACATACAGCTGAGTACATCTAAGTCCTATACTATAAGCTGTCTATACAATACAAACATCAACTTAGTTCCTAACAGTTCTTATATCAGATCAGTAAACACACTAAGATCAGTAAACATATATAAGATCAGTAACTCAGTTTTCAATATCTCATTAAGATCAGTAAACATATATTTCATATAACACAATTATATCAACATATAATCACATATATATTATTAACTTCAAGTTGTTTTTGGCCATCAAAACATACAATCATCAACTAGAACATTGTTTCACAGATTCATATCCCAACAATTTCCCCCTTTTTGATGAAGCCAAAACTACTTAAGTATAATCAGATCAGTAGTTAAGATATATGGTTAATCATAACAATTCATCAATTTCAACATCAGAATAGTATTCACATAAGACCAAATATTACACATACTTCACATAGTCATAAAAATATCAAAATGAAGAAAATAAAGATAAGGTTAAGAAATGTTATCTCTTCAGCATAGTCCTCCATCTTCAATCTTCATTTGGTATTCTGAATGCCAAATACATTCGGTTCTTGATTTCCAGCATGTGCCTGTGATCTGTAATACCTTCATCTTGAATAATTTTTGAAATGATGTTTCCAACCTCTTTCAGATCAGGTTCTCCATTCTCTAATCTTGGAGGTTCCCATACCGGTTCTTCAGGACATAAAATCTGAATGTTTGCACCAGCGGCTAACAACAAAACATCTTCCCAGAAGATCCTTGCAACATTCATCATAAAGTCTTCAAAATCAGCATATTCATCCTCTTTGGTAGGATGATCACCAAATTTCTTCACAATAAAATTTGCAATCTGCCACTTCTTCTTAAGATTATTCCAAATGTTCATCGTCAACAATAAATTCTATGTAATTCTCATTAAGAACTCCAACAGCAGACTTAGATTTCATTTTCCTCGTTAATGCAGCAACTCGATTATCAAACTTCTTTCTTGCAGCTTTTGCATCTTTCAATTTTTGTTTTCTAATCTGTTCATCCGCTTTTCTTTTCTCAAACAATTCAGCTTTCTTCTTAGCTAGCAACTCATTATGTTTCTCAACAGCTTCAACCATCTTCTCATCACTTGGCCTACTACTAGCAACTACATGCTTCAACTTACTCTTAGATCTGGTAATTCTCCCAGTCTCTTCAGCTTCTTCTTCATCTTCACTCAAAACTAACTTTCTTTTCCTTTTTCCAGATGAAGATTCAGCAATGTTCTTTTCAACAGTTGCTATGACTTTACATGCTTCAGAAGACTTTTCATGCTTTCTGAGATTTATTCTCTTCTTCAAACTAATGATCTCTTCTTTCAGATCATCCATACTTGCTCGTTGTTATGACTTTACATGCTTCAGAAGACTTTTCATGCTTTCTGAGATTTATTCTCTTCTTCAAACTAATGATCTCTTCTTTCAGATCATCCATACTTGCTCTTAGTTCATCTTGACTTACAACTAATTGAGCTTGCTGAGTTTGAGTCTGCTCCATGACCTTCATGACCTTAACTTCCCCCTTTTTGGCTTCATCCTGCCATTCCTTCAAGGGTGTTATGAGCAGCTCAACTTTTCTTTGCAGTTCAGCAGACAATTTCTTTTCTTGTAATCTATGCAGATCATAGATTTTGGACATTGTGTGTTCCATCACTTGCTCATACGAACTGGTAGCAGTTAATTTTTCCAATTTCTCAGTAGCCTCTTGAAATTGTTTCAAAGTAGCTTCCAGCTTGCTTTGGAACTCTTCATTAAGCTTTTTCAACAATTCAAAGCTTGAGCTATCTGGAACTGTGTCAGTAGGAACAGGTCTTACTGTCTCTTGAACATCATCAAGCACAGTATTTTCAACAACTTCAATTGGTGTGCTTTCCAACTCATCAGCACCCAAAGTTGGTTCCTCTATGACCTCAGTTTCTTCAATTACAACTGTGTTCTCAAACACCTCAGTTGCATTGGTATCAGCTTCATAATCAGCTTCCATATCAGCTTGATTATCAAACTCTTCAGCACCAACATCCTCAGCTCCCAAATTGACATCAGAATCAACATTAGCATCAGCAGACTTAACCATAGAATATTTACACCCGGTTAACCTTTCAATCAACTGAATAACTGAATCCAATGTGAATAATTCTGAACAAGATTGAACACCTGCAGCTTCTCTCTGCTCTTGTTCCCAATCATGAAAAACAGATAAACCACCCATGCCTTCTGCTACAACTAACAACTCTTTCAATCCAATCCTTCTAAGATATACCCAAGTACCTATCCTTAGAAGTTGTTCAAACACCATAGAGCTGTCATCTAATCCATGAAAACATTTCAGAAGTGCATTTCTCAGTTTAAACCTAATCCTCTCTTCCTTATCACACACAGGATAATCCATCAAAAACACTGAATTTGGTTGAATAATCTCAGTTTCTGGAGATGAGGAGATTTCAATAGGTTCAGAAGCAGGTATATGTTCATGCTCAGTAGAGTAATCATGAACTGGTTCAGGGGAAAAATGAGGAGTGGAAATATGTTGAGGACTAGAATGGGGAGTGGTATGAAAAGAAGTGTTCTGAGTGGGTGAGGGTGGAGTGTTCTGTCTAATAGGAGAGTAGTGTACTGACTCCTCAGAACAGGTTGAATCTCGATCAATGGGTTGGATTTGAAATGGAACAGAATTTGATGGAGTAGGGGTAGAATCAAGAATTCTCCTAGGTCTAGAAGTACTAACCTCTTGATCTTCAGAGCTGTCTCTCACCACAGTTTCAATAAATCTTACTATGTGCTCTGTTGAGGATTTAGCAGACCTTCCTCTTCTTAATCCAGAACCACTAGGATCATGCCTTGCCTTGGTCCTTCTCTCTGGTTGATCATCATCAGATTTGTACATAGAAGCACCAGATTCTTGAGCTTCTAGTTCTGGAAGAGGTAGCACCAAATGATTCTCTTGTTCATAACGAACATATTCCTTTTTCATCAAGAATTTCCCTTGATGGAACTTCTTAGGATTACTCCAATAAGCTTTCTTAATAACAATCTGAGGCAACAGAATGCTCAGCTTGTTCTCGAACCCTAATTTTGATTTGATTGAAAACTCTTCGGAATCCTCATCGAACATAACCTTTTCCTTTTCGCTTAGCAATCTTTCAAGAAAGAATCCTTGCCAATAAACTTGAACACGGTCAATTATTGCTGCCATTATTCGAATTTTCAAATTTGATAGAGCATCTTGACTGTGATGTTGCCCTAACAAACACTTTCCAGCAATATCCATAAAAAATTGAAGTCTAGAGGGAAGCACAACTTTCTTCAGATTGAGTAGAGTTTCTGGTTCTTCACTCGTCCATCTGCCCGCACATTCTTTTTCTTCTCCAGCTTTGTAATTTAGAATATCAACAGGTCCTTGGGGTGAATCCAACATAACCTCAAGAATCTCTCGAGTTATTTCGACCTTGTGCCCCGACAGCATTGAACGAACACCATTGTTGTCACCTTCGAGCTGTAAAAAGAATTCCATTGCTTTGGGTTCATACACATTGAGTGGGTATGATTCCAGAAATTTCCTGAGACCGCTTTCTTCACACATAGTCAGAATAGCTTGATTTTCTAGACAATGGCGACCATTAAAGTATACTGCATTTTCTACAAAAATGCCCTTTTCACGCATCCAAAATTCAGAATCAAACGTTCCTACAACTTCATTAGATTCTCTCAGAACATTAGTAATTGTCATTTGTAGAAATGTAGACGATATAGAATTCAGACTTGAATCAATTTCGTGTTATGAGTTTCTAGAAATGTAGAAGAAATGTACTCGTAAGGAAGATGAAGATGAAAGTGATCGTGTTTGATAAATTCAAAACCAATCTAGGGCGTGGATTGATTTTATTTTCATGATGAATGGTTGAGATTGAGTCTCAAAATTCGTGATTAAAGAAAACTATTCATATTCTAGTACCATTCTTATTTCTTGGAGCCAATTTGTGTTTGATAAATACACCATAGCAATTAGGTTAAAAATAGAGGAGTGTACTAAACTTCTTTATTAGTAATCTAAAAGACGAGCAGTTTTTGACTTAGAGTATTCTAAGGCAAAATACTGTTCTGATGTATATCAGCACAGTAGTTTCCAGAAATATTTCACTTCATTCTCTTACTTGTATATAAAGAAACTTTACTTATCTGGATCAGCTGAGTATTGTGATCAGCTGAGTAACCTTTTGAATCATCAGATCAGTTGTTGGGGTCAGCACAGTAGTACTCAGATCAGTTCCCAACTTTCCTGATTTCACATTTTTGATATCAGCACAGTAATCCTCAGATTAGTACTGTGTGTCAGATCAATTCTCTTCTGTAGACAGATTAGTAATCAAATCTTTCTGTTCAGTTTAATCAGTAGTCAGATTAGTTCTGTAGAATAATTAAATTTGTAATCAGATCAGTTCTGTAGACAAAGAAACTTTGTAATCAGAACAGTTCTATAGACAAGTCAATTTATTAATCAGAATAGATCTGTAGACTGATATAGCCTGTAATCAGATCAGATTTGTAGACATATCAAATCTGTAATCAGATCAGTTCCCCCTTCAGTGGAGAACTCCTCTTCTGTGCCTGTTCCACTTTGGTAGAAGTGTTAGTTCATTATATATAAGTGTAAAACAGTACAGGGTGGTAACATAATAATTAAATCAATGATCACATCAAGGTTTATGCTAAAGTGACTTAGTGTTCTGAGTCAACAAAAGGATCTTTAAGAAATCACAGATTCTCCTTAATGTGTGTTCTCAGTGTCCCTCAGCTTTACCAGCTTCCTCATCGGGATTAAGGTCACTTTAGTAACCTTGTTACCTGTTTTGATAAGTGTAGTATTCTGACATAGGGTTGTCTCTTCTGAGTTTTAGACTTTTTATGTACTGCTCTTAGTTTCTGCTTTATCTCCTTTTGGTATAAGATCAGTACCTGAAATGTTAGTGCAGTTCTATATACATATAGAATCCATATCTATCAACCCTAAGCTACTGCATAACTCTCTAAATCTCACTTCAGCCAATGGTTTTGTAAAAATGTCAGCTCTTTGAATATCAGTATGGATCTCTTCCATCCTAATATTTTTCTTTTCCACATGATCCCTAATAAAATGATGTCTTATATCAACATGCTTGCATCTAGTATGTAGAACGGGATTTTGTGTTATGGCAATGACACTATTACTGTCACAATATATAGGTACATTAGATTCTACAATATTGTAGTCTCTGAGTTGTTGTATTAGCCAAAGAAGCTGACTACAACAACTACCTGCAGCCATATATTCTGCTTCAGTAGTAGAAGTTGCCACACTTGTTTGTTTCTTTGAAAACCAGGAAATGAGCTTAGTTCCTAAGAATTGACAAGAACCTGAAGTAGATTTTTTATCTATTTTGCAACCTCCAAAGTTAGAGTCTGAATAACCACTTAAGGATATATCATCATCTGCAGGATACCATAATCCTCGATTAATGGTCCCCTTTAGATATTTCAATATCCTTTTGGCAGCTTCCAGATGACTTTCTTTGGGGTTTGCTTGAAATCTTGCACACACACCAACAGAAAAAGCAATATCAGGTCTGCTGGCAGTTAGATAGAGTAGAGAGCCAATTAAAGCACGATAATGAGGTTGGTCAAAAGACTTACCTCCTTCATCAGGATCGATTCTGTATGTAGGTTGCATGGGCACACCAACTGTCTTACAGGTTTTAATACCAAATTTATCTAGCAAATTCTTAGTATATTTTACTTGATTTATAAAGATACCTTCTAGAGTTTGTTTTACTTGAAGACCAAGAAAATATGTCATTTCACCCATCATAGACATTTCAAATTTACTTTGCATGAGTGTAGAAAAGCTTTCACTCAAGGTTTTGTTGGGTGATCCAAAAATGATGTCATCCACATAAATTTGAACAAGTAATATATCATTACCTTCTTGTCTTCGAAACAAAGTTCTATCAACCTTGCCTTTTGTAAAACCATTTTCAAGTAAGAATAGAGAAAGTGTATCATACCAGGCTCTTGGGGCTTGTTTCAGTCCATAGAGTGCTTTCTTTAACCTGTATACTTGGTGACTATTCACTTCAAAACCAGGTGGTTGTTCCACATAAACTTCTTCAGCAAGTATACCATTCAAAAATGCACTTTTCACATCCATTTGATACACAGTGAATTTCATATGTGCAGCATAAGCAAGGAACAATCTTATAGCTTCTAGTCTAGCTACAGGAGCAAAAGTTTCATCATAATCAATACCCTCATCTTGAGAGTAGCCCTGAGCAACTAATCTAGCTTTATTTCTAACTACAAGATCATTTTCATCCTTTTTATTCTTGAAAATCCACTTAGTGCCTACAACATTATGATTACAAGGTCTATCTACAAGTTCCCAAACTTCATTTCTAGTGAACTGATTAAATTCTTCTTGCATGGCTATAATCCAGTTACTATCACTTAAAGCTTCATTCACAGTTTTAGGCTCAATAGAGGATAGAAAACAACACCAGCAAAATAGAGACTTACTAGGTTCTTCCTGGGAGTCAAACAATTGTTTTCTAGTTTTGACACCTTTACTAGAATCACCTAGAATCAGATCAGTAGAATGGGCAGACTTCCATGTCCTTCTATTCTTAACAGAAATACTATCATCATTTATATCATGCAAATCATCATGCAGATCAGTATCATTGTTTTGCACCAAATCAGCAGATTTGTTCATAGGGGAGCAGTCATTCAATTCTGGCATATCAGAAGTTTTAGATGACTTACCTTTGTCTTTTACCTTTTCTTTTCCAGAGTCATGATCTAGGACATTCAGGAATGGATTATATGCTTTTACAGATTCATATATTTCGGCATCATCATCATCATTGTTGGTTTGAAGCTCTAGATTGTCAATTTTCTTACTGAGCTGATGATCAGCAGAGTCCTGCACATTCTCATCAAAGACTACATGGGGTGTTTCTTCCACACATAGGGTAGAGTAGTTAAACACTCTAAATGCTTTGCTTACTGAAGAGTATCCCAAGAATATCCCTTCATCAGCTTTTGCATCAAAAGCATTTAGTTTACTTTTGCCATTGTTATGGATGAAACACTTACATCCAAAGATATGAAAATAAGAAACTCTAGGTTTTCTGCCTTTCCATACCTCATAAGGTGTTTTACCATGCACCTTATTAAGAGCACTTCGGTTTTGGGAGTGGCAAGCTGTGTTAATGGCTTCAGCCCAAAACTTCTGAGGTGTGTTGAATTCTGCAATCATTGCTCTGCATGCTTCTTTTAGTGTTCTATTTCTCCTTTCTACAACTCCATTTTGTTGGGGGGTTCTGGCTGCACTTGTTAGATGCTGTATGTCAGACTTGGAACAGTAGTCAGAGATGTAACAATTAATAAACTCAGTCCCCTTGTCACTCCTTATCTTGACAATGGGTTGACCCTTTTCAACCTGCAACCTCTTTAATAGATCTGGAAGTAGTGTTTGTGTATCACTCTTTTTGTGTAGAAAGACTACCCAAGTAATCATCTACTACAACCAGAGTACACCTTCTTCCATTCAATGTAGGAGGTTTGATAGGACCATGAAGATCCATATGCAAGGGTTCTAAGACTCTACTGGTTGAAAGAGTTGGAATTGACTTAAATGAAACCTTTACCTGTTTACCTTTTTGACAGGAGTCACACATTTGTGATTTGGAATAGATTTCATTAGGAATGCCCTCAACAAGATGTTCTCTTGCAATCTTGTTGATTATTTTAAAGTTTAGGTGGCAGAGGCGTTTATGCCAGAGCCAACTGTTCTCTTTAGGACTCTTAGTAATAAGACAAGCATTCTTAGGACAACTATTCCAATTCACAATGTATACACTTCCTTGTCTTGTGCCAACAAGCAAAACATTGTGAGTCCTTTTGTCTATTATTTCACATCTTCTGGTCTTGAACTGAACTTTGTATCCCCTGTCACAAAATTGAGATACAGATAACAAGTTATATTTCAAACCTTCAACATAGGAGACATCTTGGATTTCAACATCTCCATTCTTGATGAATCCAAATCCTTTTGTGATTGCCATGGAGCTATCACCAAAGATGACTTTTGGTCCTTCCTGCTCATGATAGTCAGTAAGTAGGGCCTTGGTACCAGTCATGTGGTGTGAACACCCACTGTCTATGTACCAGGTCTCACCCACTGAACCACCTTTCTTGTATAAGTCCAGTCGATCCTGCAAGGTAGTGATCTTAATAATTTAGGTACCCTAGTTTATTGGGGTCCTTGGGGGTTAGTAGTGAGAGGTACCCAGATAAACATTGAGGATTTGAATAGATGGGACCTCTTCAGTTTCCTTCCATATTTATCACAAAACAGTACTTTGTTAACCATTTCAGAACTATCAGCAGACTTAGGATCTATTTTTCTGAGATAACCTTTCCTTGGTTCTATCCCTTTTTCAGTAAGATCAGTATGCCTGTAATAGTTTGAATAAGGTCTGAAAGCATGTGGACCATAAGGCTTATAGATGCGCTTTGGTCTTTCCTCTCCAATGATATCATAAGATAAAGGTGGAGGATAAAGAACAGGTTTGTTATGATAATGAGGCACAAATCTCTCAGGTTTAGTTGAATACAGCTGAGACTGCCTTATAAAAGGAGGTCTAGGCTGTTCCCAACTTGCCTGTGCTTGTCTTGACCTACTGTTCTGAGCTTGTCTCTTCTGATACCAGGACTGATCTGTTCTGGTCAGAGGAGTATAACTCTTCTGGTATGGTCTTGACTGTACTGATCTTAATACATTCTTCATTTTACCATTCTTGATAGTAGGAGGAATGTACTTAGACTGTACTTTAGGTTTTGGATCATTATCATAAGTCATAGGTTCTTTTCCTGAAGTAGAGGAACTAGGCAGATCAGTACCTATTCCACTTTTATCATTTGGAGCTCTATATCTGTCTGAGATTGTTTGATTAATCTTGGTAGAGTTAATCATCCCAAATAGCTTTCGATCTAGGCTCACTACTTCAGATTCTAAGAATCTTTTGCGCTCTTCAAGTTTTGCACATTTAATCTTTAAATCATTGAATTCATTAGTCTCTTTGGCTTGAGTTTTAAGCATACCCTGATATAGTTTATCAATTGATGCATACTTTTCTTGGAGTTGGAACAACTCTTCTGATAGTCGTGCATTTATGACAACTATATTAGGATCCACTTTCAACTGAGCTTCTTTTAGATTAATGATTTCTTACTTTAAAGTTATGTTCTCATCACTGATTTCAATGAATGCTTTGTTAGCTTGTAGAAGGTCTTCTTCAGTCACTCCTTGGGAATGATGAAGACTACTTCCTACACTACTATCAGCAGCATCACTTTCATCAGTGTCAGAATTTTTGCAAGATTGAAAAGAATTAGTAGATGATACCTCATCGTTTATTTTAGCCATCATAGCCAGTCCATCATCTGCGATGAAGGCTTCATTCTGATTGCTAGAGGGGTATTCAGATGAAGACGATGGCAACTCTTTTGACTCCGAATCAGATTCATTGTATGCCATCATTGCCTTCTTACCCTTGGCATATTTTCGATCTCTTCTGGCTTTCCTTTCTTCTCGATCTTCAGAACTCAGATCAGGACATTCATAAGCATAATGACCTGGCTTATCACAATTATAACAAACAGGACTGTTAGAAGATCTCTTAGGTGGTGAATGATTTCGGTTCCTGTAATGCTTGTCAATAGAGTTCCTATCTTTCTTATCAGAATACTTTCTATCCCTCTTATCAGATGAGTTCCTATCTCTCCTGTGCTCATTAGAGATCTCATCCCTTCTTTCAGAAGAGTTTTGATCCCTTCTGTTCCCAGAAGAGTCCCTGTTACTAGAACCCTTGGTTTCCTTATAAAATTTCTTGTATCTACCATACCTCTTATTTAGTCTATCAAATCTTTTGATCATAAGGCTCATCTGATCTTTCAGACTAAGATCAGAACTATCTAGTTCATCTTTTATGCTTGAGGCCTTAGACTTAGACGATCTAGACCCCTTAGAGGTAGAGGCTTTAAAAGCTATGTCCTTAGAGGCATCATTATCCTTATGACTAACAGTAATAGGATCTTCTTCATCTAACTCAAACTCATGTGCCTTAAGAGTCTGGAACATAGTTTCTGCTGGCCAAGAATCAATGTCTTGTGTGGTTTTAATGATCATCTTGACCATTTTCCACCTTTCATCCAAAGCTTTCAAGATTCTCAAGTTAATCTCTCTTTCAGTATAAGTCTTTCCTAACACATCAAGATCATTCATAATCTTTGTAAATCGAGTATCCAATTCATCAATTGTTTCACCTGGCTTCATCTTAAATGTTTCAAACCTTTGGACAACTGTGGATAATTTGCTTTCTTTGATCAGAGTAGTACCTTCACAAAGAATAGCTAATTTGTCCCACATTTGCTTTGCAGTCTTACATTTTAACACTTTACCAAGATACTCATTTGGCAAGGTGTGTAAAATATAATTCTTAGCAAGACTATCCAAATTGTTTTGTCGTATTTCTTCAGAAGTCAGTTCTGACCTTGGTTTAGGGACTAGTGCTCCAACAGGTTTAGAAGGATCCAGAACAGCAGTGTTTTCCACCATGGTAACAATTGGTCCTTCAGTTACCACAGAAACCATCAGATCATGGGTTGAGCTAAAGATGGCCTCCATCCTGAGCTTCCAGTAGTCATAATCTACAATCTTGAACTTAGAAAGTTTGTTCACATTAGTGTCATCCATGTTTGATCAGATAGATAAGATCAGCAGTATAACAGATAATTTTTAAGTATTCAGTTAGTGACAAATATCAAGAAATAGTAGCAAGATCAGTGAGATTTCCCTCAAGATCTACAAGGTTATCAAGAAACAGCAGTCCAAAGAACTACCGCTCTGATACCACTTGTTGGTCCCAAGTTGAGTTAAGATTGATTAAGCTAGTAAAAGTCTAGAGGGGAGGGGTGAATAGAATTTTAAAAATCTTTCAAAATATCAGAGTTTTAATGCGGAAATGTGTTCTGAATAGTACTGTTCTTACTGAGTCAGATCAGTACTTCCAGTTTCAGTTTTATACTCAACTTTTATTCAGATCTTTACTTAGTAAATTCTACTGTTCTTAGTTAAACAAATATCAAACAAATATCAAACAGAAAAGTAAAGAACACAGAATTTATAGTGGTTCGACTAAAAAGTCTACATCCACTATCACAATCCCAGTTGTGATGTTTTATTAACTCTTCCTTCTTGAGTTTCTTGTGGCTTAAAGTCCCAAGATTAAGACTTTGATCTTATCGATTACACTTCCAAGTGTATCTTCGATCGACTAGTAATTTCACAAGTAACTAGCACACTTGTTTACAACAATACAAACTTTAAAATGAAAAGTAAAACTTCTCTTGATTAGCCTTTGATTTCTTCTCTTCAAATCTGTGGCTCTTCTCAGATTTCTTGATCTCTTTGACTCTGTGAGTTCTTCAAATGCTTTGTAGACTTGCTCTTGAATGCTTTAAGATCAGTAATTGTTCAGTAGTCTTAGCAGTAGAAGATCACACAGTATTTATAGAACTTAGTATGACAGTTAGCAGTTTGTGAACTAACTCTCAACTAACTCTAAAACTGTTTTTGTAACTTCTTTTTGTAACCGACTTTGTAACTTCCTTCAACTAATTCCAAGTCAGCATATCTTCAAATATATTCAGTTACACCTTAAATAAGCTTTCCAAACTTATTCTTCAATCATACTAACTCAGCACAGTAAACTATTCTTCTTAGTTTTACTGTTCTTAGTCAGTAAGCACAGTTCTCCAAAACTGTTCTGCACTTCACCAGAATTCTTCTAAGCTTAACTTCAACTCTCCTTGAAGTCTTCTTATTCTGAAGTAGTCTTCTGAGTCTTCAATAATCTTCTGATCTTATTCTAAACTAGTATTCTAATCTACTGTTCTAAACTATTACAATGCTGGTTACAATAAAATACAACTTTACAAATATAAAACCTATCTATACATCAACTGAACTACATACAGCTGAGTACATCTAAGTCCTATACTATAAGCTGTCTATACAATACAAACATCAGCTTAGTTCCTAACAGTTCTTATATCAGATCAGTAAACACACTAAGATCAGTAAACATATATAAGATCAGTAACTCAGTTTTTAATATCTCATTAAGATCAGTAAACATATATTTCATATAACACAATTATATGAACATATAATCACATATATATTATTAACTTCAAGTTGGTTTTGGCCATCAAAACATACAATCATCAACTAGAACATTGTTTCACAGATTCATATCCCAACAAAATAGTTTATGATCTACTGCTTTGGCCCCCTCTGTTCCTGTCATCTTTTAATTCATGTAAAAACTATCAGTCGAAAGTCTATAACTTGGTATGCTCGCTGAGAGTACATCTTGTACTTAGGAATTTTATCAATAATACAAGGGAGAATTGTGAATAACTGCATTTGAGACTTTCTATTAGGAATAAATGCAAGTCCATTTTTTTCTTAGTTAGAGCAACAAAATGGTACTTGAATTGACAATTTTTGTTGGTCCCAAAGTTGAGTTAATAATATTGAGTAAGCTAGTGAAAAAGTCTAGAGGGGAGGGGTGAATAGACTTTTTAAAAATCTTTCAATATATCAGAATACACAATGCGGAATAATCAGATTACTAATGAGCCCAATCAAATTTATACTCAACTTTTATCTAGATCTTTATCTTTGTTAATTCTTAATGTTCTTGATTAAACAACTCAAACAAATATCAAACAGTAAATGTAAAGAACACAGAATTTTATAGTGGTTCGACAAATGTCTACATCCACTCTCACAATCCCAGTTGTGAAGTTTTATTACTCTTCTTGAGCTTCTTGTGGCTTAAAGTCCCAAGACTAAGACTTTGATCTTGTCGATTACACTTCCAAATGTATCTTCGATCTACTAGTAATTCTACAAGTAACTAACACACTTGTTTTACAAAATACAAACTTAAAACTGAAAAGTAAAACTTCTCTTTGAGTAGCCTTTGATTTCTTCTCTTCAATTCAGTGGCTCTTCTCTTCTTTAATTTCCTTAACTCTGTGAGTTCTTGCTTGTAGACTTGCTCTTTTAATTCTCTAAGATCAGTAATTGCTCAGTAGTAGCAGTAGTCTCTTCAAGTAGAAGATCATACAGTATTTATAGAACTTAGTATGACAGTTAGCAGTTTGTGAACTAACTCTCAACTAACTCTAAAACTGTTTTTGTAACTTCTTCTTGTAACCGACTTTGTAACTTCCTTCAACTTCCAAGTCAGCATATGTTCAATAAATCTTCAGTTACTCTTTAAATAAGCTTTCCAAACTTATTCTTTAATTTCAACAAATCAACACAGTAACTTACTGTTCTGATTTTTACTCTTCGGATTTTTACTCTTCGGATTTTACTCTTCTGAGCCAGTCAGCACAGTAACTCAAAACTGTTCAAAACTTCTCCAGATTTCTTCTAAGCTTATCTTCAATTCTTCTTTGAAGTCTTCTTATTCTGAAGTAGTCCTCTGAGTCTTCATTAGTCTTCTGATCTTCTGATCTTCATCTAATCTAGTTCTAATCTACTGTTCTGAACTTTTACATTGCTGAATACAAATAGAATACAACTTTACATATATAAAACCTATCTATACATCAACTGAACTATATACAGATGAGTATATCTAAGTCCTATACTATAAGCTGTCTATACAATTCAAAACATCAGCTTAGTTCCGAACAGTTCATATATCAGATCAGTAACCAATAAGATCAGTAACTCATGTAAGTTCAATAACTTCCATATAAGATCAGTAAATACTAAGATTAGTAAACACTTAAGATCAGTAACTCACATATAATATCAGTAAGCATATAAGATCAGTAAGTATATAAGATCAGTAACTCAGATTTCAAATATCTCATATAAGATCACTAAAATTGTTCTCAGTTTCCATACTCAGATCAGTAATCTTATTTCATATAACTCAGTTAAGATCAGTAATTTTACTCTTAATATTACTTCATAAGATCAGTAAACTTACTTCAGTTAGCATTAAGATCAGTAATCTCAATTTAAGTTTCTCATCAGATTAGTAAGCTTATATTCAGATGACTTAGTTAAGATGACTTAGAACCACATATATCACTAACTTTAAGTTGCTTTTGGCCATCAAAACATACTTTCATCAACTAGAACATTGTTTAAAGGATTCATATCCCAACAATTTCCCCCTTTTTGATGAAGCCAAAACTACTTAAATGTTAATAAATCAGTAGTTAAGTATGTAGTCAATCATAACAGTTCATCAATTCAGAAATCATATCATATTCACAATCAAATCAGATATTTCACATATTACACATACTCACAAAATATGAAATGATCACAAAATATAGAAATAAAGATTAAGGATAGAAATGTTATCTTCTGAGCTTGTCCTTCATCTTCATTCTGCATCTTCAGATTCTGAATGCCACATACATCATTGCCTTGATATCCATCATATGTTGATGATCAGATATTCCTTCTTCCTTGATAATCTCAGCAATAATGTTGTTGATCTCTTTGTAATCAGGTTCTCCACTTCCCAGTCTTGGAGGTTCCCAATTAGGTTCTTCAGGACACAAAATCTTTGTTCCAGCACGATTAGCAACTTGTGCTATGTCTTCCCAGAATTCTTGATCAATGTTCAACATGAATTCTTCAAAATCAATAAATTCTGCTTCCTTGCTCGAATGATCACCAAACTTCTTCACAATGAAGTTTGCAATCTGCCACTTCTTCTTTAAATTCTTCCAATATTCCATATGTTCTGTTAAAACAATGAAATCCACAAAGTTTTCATCTTGAAAATCTTTGTCAAAATCTTTTCCTTCAGCTTTCTTTTGAGTATTCATCTTTCTCTTCAAAGCTGTAACTCGATTATCAAATCTTTTTTTCAAGAACTTGACATCCTTTTCTTTCTTCTTTTTCAAGTTTTCTTCTTCACTTGTCATAACAGCTTTCATTTTGCTTTTTGATCTGGTAATTCTTCCAGCTTCCTCTTCTTGTTGTTCTTCATCAGACAAGACTAATTTCCTCTTCTTCTGACTTGAACTCCCAGCAATATCAGGTCTTTTCTCAACAATTTCTTGACCTAGCTGTTTTTGTTGCTTCCTTTGCTTCAGCCTTTCATTCAAAATAGCAATTTCAGCTTTTAATTCATCCTAACTCACAACCAATTGAGCTTGTTGTGACTGTGTTTGTTCCATCACTTCCCTTGTCCTATCTTCCCCCTTTTTGGCTTCATCATGCCACCCTTTCAAGGAAGATATGTGTTGCTCCAGCTTTTTATGCAAGATCAAAATTTTTGGACATTGTATATTCCATAACCTTTTCATAAGAGTTTTCTGAATGCATCTTATTCATTCTTTCAGTAGCTTCTTGGAACATCTTTACAGCATCTTCCAACTTTGCTTGAAGTTCTGCATTCTGCTTTTTCAACATCTCAAAGTCAGAATTATCAGATTCCTTCTCAACAGGAACTGTTCTGATCTGTTCTTGCACATCCTCAAGAACAATAGGATCAGCAGAGTGAATTGGAATGCTTTCCATCTCTTCAGCATCCAAAGCTTGATTTTCAACAACTTCTGTTTCTTCAATTACAACAGTGTTCTCAAACACCTCTGTTGCATTGTCAACATCTTCATCAATGTCCATTAAATCCTTTTCAGCAGCATTCTCAGCTTCATCAACACCTTTCTCTTCACTAAACAAATCTTCATCAGAGTTAGGAGTTGTAATCTTCTCAACAGTGTACTTGATTCCTGTTAGTCTTTCAACAAGAAGTACAACAGATTCTGGAGTGACCAACTCAAGGAAAGAGTTAACACCAGCTGCTTGCATCTGTTCTGCTTCCCAATCATCAAAGATTGAAGCACCTCCCATGCCTTCCATAACAGCCAAATTTTCCTTTAAAGTACTCCTCTTAAGATACACCCATGTGCCAATCCTAAGGAGTTTCTCAAACTCAACTGAGCTCTCATCTAATCCAGGAAATTGCTTCAACAAGGCTATCCTCAAATCTATCCTGATTCTATCCTCTTTATCACAGATAGTGTACTCCATCAAATCAGCAGGTTTAGGAGCAATAAATTCAGGTTCAGGGGATGATGAAATGTCAATTGGTTCAGTAGAAGGTTCAAATTCATGTTCAGTAGAGTGAGCATGAACCTGTAATGGGGTTTGATGTGGTGAAGGTTGATGTGAAGTTTGATGTTGTGGACTAGAAAGTGGGATAGGATCAAAGTTAGTGTTCTGAGGGGATGAATGAGGAGTGTTCTGAGTCTCAGAAAAATAGTGATCTGATCTACCAGAACATGAAGGTTGAGGGTTTTGGGTTTCAGTTTGGCTTGGTTCAGAGTTTGAAGGGGTAGGGGAGACAACAATCAATTTCCTCCTAGCACTCCTACTCTTAGTCCTTTTATGAACAGTAATCGGACTAGGAACACTAACCTCTTGCTCATGTGAGCTTGATTGCACCACAGTTTCAACAAATCTAACTGTTGGTTCTGAGGCAGCTGTAGCAGACCTTCCTCTCCTTGGTCTAGTACTACTCGGATCATGCCTTGCCTTTGACCTAACTTCAGGTTGATTATCCTCAAATTGGTACATTGAAGCTCCAGACTCTTCTGCTTCAAGTTCTTGAGGTTGTTCCAAGGGGTGTTCTTGTTCAAACTGAACAGACTCCTTCTTCATCAAGAATTTCCCATGATGGAATTTCTTGGGATTACTCCAATATGGCTTTTTCACCAGCTGAGGCAGCAAGAAACTCAGCTTGCTTCCAAACCCTAATTTCGATTTAATCGAAAATTCCATAGTATCCTCATCGAACAAAACTTTGTCTTTTTCAGTCAGAAGCCTTTCCAAGAAGAATCCTTGCCAATCACCTTGAACTCTGTCGATGATTGCAGCCATAATTCTAATCTTGAAACTCGATAAGGCATCCTGGCTATGATGTTGCCCTAACAAGCACTTTCCGGCTATGTCCATAAAAAATTGAAGACCTGTAGGAAGAACATCCTTCTTCAGATTAGTCAATGTCTCTGTTTCAACACCTGACCACCTTCCTACACATTCCTTTTCCTCTCCAGCTTTGTAAGTCAAAATATCCACCGGGCCTTGCGGTAAATCCAACATTACTTCTAGGATATCCCTAGTAATGGTGACCTTGTGTCCAGCAAGCATGGAGTGAACACCATTTTTATCACCTTGGAGTTGTAAATAAAATTCCACAGCTTCCGGTTCATAGACATTCATGGGAAATGATTCCAGAAATTTTCGTAGTCCGCACTCTTCGCACATAGTCAGAATGGCTTGATTTTCAGCACTGTGTCGGCCATTGAAATACACAGCGTTCTCCACGAAAATGCCCTTTTTGCGAATCCACAAATTCGAATCGAATGTTCCTGCAACTTGGTTAGCTTCATTGATAATATTAATGGTTGCCATTTGAGAATTTTGAAGAAACCAGAATTTCAGAATTTATGAGGTTTAGAGATTTCCAGAAATGAGCTCGTAAGAACGAAGAAGATGAAATGTGATCGTTTTTGTTAAATTCAAAACCAATCTAGGGCTAGGATTGAATTAGATTATTACAAAGAATGGTTGGGATTAAGTCTCGAAATTCGAGTTAAACAATAACTGTTCACATTCTAGTAACATTCTTAATTTTTGGAGCCAACTTGTGTTTGATAAATACACCACAATTTTTAGGTTAGAAATAGAAGAGTGTATAAATCTTCTCTATTAGTAATCTAAAATTTGAACAATTTTTTACTTAGAAAATTCTAAACCAAAAGACTGTTCTGATGCAAATCAGCACAGTAGTTTCCAAAACTATTTCACTTCATTTTCTTACAAGTATATAAATAAAATATAACTTATCTGGATCAGCTGAGTACTGTGATCAGCTGAGTAACCTTTTTAGAAATCAGATCAGTAGATGAATCAGCACAGTAGATTTCAGATCAGTAGATGGGTCAGCACAGTAATCCTCAGATCAGTACCCAAATTTCCTGATTTCATCTTTTTGATATCAGCACAGTGATCCTCAGATCAGTACTGTGTCAGATCAGTAGATTTCTTGTAGACAGATTAGTTGTAAACAAATCTTTCTGTAAACAGATTAGTCAGTAATCAGATTAGTTCTGTAGAATAACTGATTTGTAATCAGATCAGTACTGTAGACAAATAAGTTTTGTAATCAGTACAATTCTGTAGACAAGTCAATTTATTAATCAGAATATATCTGTAGACTGCTATAGTCTGTAATCAGATAAGATTGGTAGACTTTTCAAATCTGTAATCAGATCAGTTCCCCCTTCAATGGAGAATTCCTCTTCTGTGCCTGTTTCACCTTGGTAGAAGTGTTAGTTCATGAGATATAAGTGTAAAACAGTATAGATTAGTAACAATATGTTTAACTTAATGATCACATCAAGGTTTATGCTAAAGTGACTTAGTGATCTGAGTCAACAAAAGGATCTTTAAGAAATCACAGATTCCCCCTTAATGTGTGTTCTCAGTGTCCCTCAGCTTTACCAGCTTCCTCATTGGGATGAAGGTCACTTTAGTAACCTTGTTACCTGTTTTAGTGATCTGACATAGAGTTGTCTCTTCTGAATTTTGAGTTTTGATGTACTGCCCTTAGTTTCTGCTACATATCCTTCTTGGTATAAGACCAGTACCTGAAATGTTAGCACAGTTCTATATACAAACAGAATCCATATCTATCAATCCTAAACTAATGCACAATTCTCTGAATCTCACTTCAGCCAATGGTTTTGTAAAAATGTCAGCTCTTTGAATATCAGTATGAATCTTTTCCATTCTAATATTCTTCTTTTCAACATGATCCCTAATAAAATGATGCCTAATGTCAATATGTTTGCATCTAGTATGTAGAACGGGATTTTGAGTGATGGCAATGGCACTATTACTGTCACAATATATGGGTACATTAGATTCTACAACATTGTAGTCTCTGAGTTGTTGTATTAGCCAAAGAAGCTGACTACAACAACTACCTGCAGCCATATATTCTGCTTCAGTAGTAGAAGTTGCCACACTTGTTTGTTTCTTTGAAAAACATGAAATGAGCTTAGTTCCTAAGAATTGACATGAACCTGAAGTAGATTTTCTATCTATTTTGCAACCTCCAAAGTCCGAGTCTGAATAACCACTTAAAGATATATCATCATCTGCAGGATACCATAATCCTCGATTAATGGTCCCCTTTAGATATTTCAATATCCTTTTAGCAGCTTCCAGATGACTTTCCTTGGGGTTTGCTTGAAATCTTGCACATACTCCAACAGAAAAAGCAATATCAGGTCTGCTGGCAGTTAGATAGAGTAGAGAGCCAATTAAAGCACGATAGTGAGGTTGGTCAGAGGACTTACCTCCTTCATCAGGATCCATTCTGTATGTAGGTTGCATGGGCACACCAACTGTCTTACAGGTTTTAATACCAAATTTATCTAGCAAATTCTTAGTGTACTTTACTTGATTTATAAAGATACCTTCTGAAGTTTGTTTTACTTGAAGACCAAGAAAATATGTCATTTCTCCCATCATGGACATTTCAAATTTACTTTGCATGAGTGTAGAAAAGCTTTCACTCAATTTTTTGTTGGGTGATCCAAAGATAATATCATCCACATAAATTTGAACAAGTAATATATCATTACCTTTTTGTCTTCTAAACAAAGTTCTATCAACTTTGCCTTTTGTAAAACCATTTTCAAGTAAGAATAGAGAAAGAGTATCATACCATGCTCTTGGGGTTTGTTTCAATCCATAGAGTGCTTTCTTTAACCTGTATACTTGGTGACTATTCACTTCAAAACCAGGTGGTTGTTCCACATAAACTTCTTCAGCAAGTATACCATTCAAAAATGCACTTTTCACATCCATTTGATACACAGTAAATTTCATATGTGCAGCATAAGCAAGGAACAATCTTATAACTTCTAGTCTAGCTACAGGGGCAAAAGTTTCATCATAATCAATACCCTCAGCTTGAGAGTAGCCCTGAGCAACTAATCTAGCTTTGTTTCTAACTACAAGATCATTTTCATCCCTTTTGTTCTTAAAAATCCACTTAGTGCCTACAACATTATGATTACTAGGTCTATCAACAAGTTCCCAAACTTCATTTCTAGTGAACTGATTAAGTTCTTCTTGCATGGCTATAATCCAGTTACTATCACTTAAAGCTTCAATCACAGTTTTAGGCTCAATAGATGATAGAAAACAACACCAGCAAAATAGAGACTTACTAGGTTCTTCCTTTGAATCAAACAATTGTTTTCTAGTTTTAACACCTATACTAGAATCACCTAGAATCAGATCAGTAGAATGAGCAGACTTCCATGTCCTTCTATTCTTAACAGAAATGCTATCATCATTTACATCATGCAAATTATCATGCAGATCAGTATCATTTATATCAGTAGATTTGTTCACAGGAGAGCAGTCATTCAATTCTTGTATTTCAGAAGTTTTAGATGACTCACCTTTGTCTTTTACCTTTTCTTTATCAGAATCTTGATCTAGAACATTCAGGAAAGGATTATATGCTTGTACAGATTCATATATTCCTGTATCATCATCTTCATTGTTGATTTGAAGCTGTAGTTTGTCAATTTTCTTACTGAGCTGATGATCAGCAGAGTCCTGCACATTCTCATCAAAGACAACATGGGGTGTTTCTTCCACACATAGGGTAGAGTAATTAAACACTCTAAATGCTTTGCTTACAGAAGAGTATCCTAAGAATATCCCTTCATCAGCTTTTGCATCAAAAGCATTTAATTTACTTTTGCCATTGTTATGTATGAAACACTTACATCCAAAGATATGAAAATAAGAAACTCTTGGTTTTCTGCCTTTCCATACCTCATAAGGTGTTTTACCATGCACCTTATTAAGAGCACTTCGATTTTGGGAGTGGCAAGCTGTGTTAATAGCTTCTGCCCAAAATTTCTGAGGTGTGTTGAATTCTGCAATCATGGCTCTGCAAGCTTCTTTTAGTGTTCTGTTTCTCCTTTCTGCAACACCATTTTGTTGAGGGGTTCTGGCTGCACTTGTCAAATGATGTATGCCAGACTTAGAACAGTAGTCAGAAATGTAACAATTAATAAATTCAGTCCCCTTGTCACTCCTAATCTTGACAATGGGATGACCTTTTTCAACCTGCAACCTCTTCAATAGATCTGGAAGTAGTGTTTGTGTATCACTCTTTTTGTGTAGAAAGACTACCCAAGTAAACTTAGAATAATCATCTACAACAACTAGAGTATACCTTCTTCCATTCAATGTAGGAGGGTTGATAGGACCATGAAGATCCATATGTAAGAGTTCTAAGACTCTGCTTGTTGAAAGAGTTGGAATGGACTTAAATGAAACCTTTACCTGTTTACCTTTTTGACAGGAATCACATACTTGTGATTTGGAATAGATTTCATTAGCAATGCCCTCAACAAGATGTTCTCTAGCAATCTTGTTGATTATCTTAAAGTTCAGGTGGCAGAGGCGTTTATGCCAGAGCCAACTGTTTTCTTTAGGACTCTTAGTAATAAGACAAGCATTCTTAGGACAACTATTCCAATTCACAATGTATACACTTCCTTGTCTTGTGCCAACAAGTAGAACATTGTGAGTCCTTTTGTCTATTATTTCACATCTTCTGGTCTTGAACTGAACTTTGTATCCCCTGTCACAGAATTGAGATACAGATAACAAATTATATTTCAAACCTTCAACATAGGAGACATCTTGGATTTCAACATCTCCATTCTTGATGAATCCAAATCCTTTTGTGATTGCTATTGAGCTATCACCAAAGATGACTTTTGGTCCTTCCTTCTCATGATAGTCAGTAAGTAAGGCCTTGGTACCAGTCATGTGGTGTGAACACCCACTGTCTATGTACCAGGTCTCACCAACTGAACCACCTTTCTTGTATAAGTCCAGTCGATCCTACAAAGTAGTGATCTTAATAACTTAGGTACCCTTGTTTATTAGGGTCCTTGGAGGTTAGTAGTGAGAGGTACCCAAATGAACATTGAGGATTTGAATAAGTGGGACCTCTTCAGTTTTCTTCCAAATTTATCACAGAACAGTACTTTATTAACCAGTTCAGAATTATCAGCAGACTTAGGATCTATTTTTCTGAGATAGCCTTTCCTTGGTTCTATCCCTTTTTCAGTAAGATCAGTATCTCTATAATAGTTTGAATATGGTCTAAAAGCATGTGGACCATAAGGCTTATAAATTTGCTTTGGTCTTTTCTCTCCATAGATATCATAGGATAAAGGAGGAGGATAAAGAACAGGTTTGTTATGATAATGAGGCACAAATCTCCTAGGTTTAGTTGAATACAGCTGAGACTGCCTTATAAAAGGAGGTCTAGGCTGTTCCCAACTTGCCTGTGCTTGTCTTGACCTACTGTTCTGAGTTTGTCTCTTCTGATTCCAGGACTGATCTGATCTGGTCAGAGGAGTATAACTCTTCTGGTATGGCCTTGACTGTACTGGTCTTAATACATTCTTCATTTTACCATTCTTGGTAGTAGGAGGGATGTATTTAGACTGTACTTTGAGTTTTGTATCATCATCATAAGTCATAGGTTCTTTTCCTTTATCTAGTTGCAAAGAACTTATACTAGCTCCATTAGTGTTCTTAAATTCTGAAGTAGATGGACTAGGCAGATCAGTACCTATTCCTCTTTTATCATTTGGAGCTCTATATCTGTCTGAGATAGTTTGATTAATCTTAGTAGAGTTAATCATCCCAGATAGCTTTCGATCTAGGCTCACTACTTCAGATTCTAAGAATCTATTGCGCTCTTCAAGTTTTTCACATTTAATCTTTAAATCATTGAATTCATTAGTCTCTTTGGCTTGAGTTTTAAGCATACCCTGATATAGTTTGTCAATGGATGCATACTTTTCTTGAAGTTGGGACAACTCTTCTGATAGCCTTGCATTTATGACAGCTATATTAGGATCTACTTTTGACTGAGCTTCTTTTAGCTTAATGATTTCTTGCTTTAAAGATATATTCTCATCACTAATTTCAATGAATGCTTTGTTAGCTTGTAGAAGGTCTTCTTCAGTCACTCCTTGGGAATGATGAAGACTACTTCCTACACTGCTAACAGCAGCATCACTTTCATCAGTGTCAGAATTGTCACAAGATTGAAATGAGTTAGCAGATGATACCTCATCATTTATTTTGGCCATCATTACCAGTCCATCATCTGCTATGAAGGCTTCATCTTCATTGCTAGAGGGGTAGTCAGATGAAGACGATGGTAACTCTTCTGATTCCGAATCAGAGTCATTGTAAGCCATCATTGCCTTCTTACCCTTGGCATATTTTCGATCTCTTCTGGCTTTCCTTTCTTCTCGATCTTCAGAACTCAGATCAGGACATTCATAAGCATAATGACCTGGCTTATCACAATTATAGCAAACAGGATTGTTAGAAGTTCTTTTAGGAGGAGAATGCTTTCTGTTCCTGTCATGCTTGTCAATTGAGTTCTTGTCTTTCTTATCAGAATACTTTCTGACTCTCTTTTCAGATGAGTTCATATCTCTTCTGTTCTCATTAGAGATCTCATCCCTTCTTTCAGAAGAGTTTTGATCCCTTCTGTTCACAGAAGAGTCCTTGTTACTAGAACCCTTAGTTTCCTTATAGAATCTTTTGTACCTGCCATACCTCTTGTTCAGTTTATCAAATCTTTTGATCATAAGGCTCATCTGATCTTTCAGACTTAGATCAGAACCATCTAGTTCATCTTTTATGCTTGAGGCCTTAGACTTAGATGATCTAGACCCCTTAGAGGTAGAGGCTTTAAAAGCTATGTTTTTAGAGGCATCCTTATCCTTATGAATCACAGTAATAGGATCTTCTTCATCTAACTCAAACTCATGTGCCTTAAGTGTTTGGAACATAGTTTATGCTGGCCAAGAATCAATGTCTTGTGTGGTTTTAATGATCATCTTGACCATTTTCCACCTTTCATCCAAGGCTTTCAAGATTCTCAGGTTAACTTCTCTGTCAGTATAAGTCTTTCCTAATACATCAAGATCATTCATAATTTTGGTAAATCGAGTATCCAACTCATCAATTGATTCTCCTGGCTTCATCTTAAATGATTCAAACCTTTGGACAGCAGTGGATAACTTGCTTTCTTTGATCAGTGTAGTACCTTCACAAAGAATAGCCAGTTTGTCCCACATCTGTTTTGCAGTCTTACATTTTAGTACTTTACCAAGATACTCATTTGGTAAGGTATGTAAAATGTAGTTCTTGGCAAGACTGTCCAAATTGTTTTGTTTCATTTCTTCCGAAGTCAGTTCTGACCTTGGTTTAGGGACCAGTGCTCCAACTGGTTTTGATGGATCCAGAACAGCAGTGTTTTCCACCATGATGACAATTGGTCCTTCAGTCACCACATACACCATTAAATCATGGGTTGAGCTAAAGATGGCCTCCATCCTAAGCTTCCAGTAGTCATAATCTGCAATCTTGAACTTTGGCAGTTTGTTCACATTAGTGTCATCCATGTTTGATTAGACAAATAGGATCAGTAGTATAGCAGATAGATTTCAAGTATTCAGATAGTAACAAATATCAAGAAATAACAGCAAGATTAGTAAAATATCCCTCAAGATCTGTAAGGTTATCAATAAACATCAGTCCAAAGAACTACTGCTCTGATACCACTTGTTGGTCCCAAAGTTGAGTTAATAATATTGAGTAAGCTAGTGAAAAAGTCTAGAGGGGAGGGGTGAATAGACTTTTTAAAAATCTTTCAATATATCAGAATACACAATGCGGAATAATCAGATTACTAATGAGCCCAATCAAATTTATACTCAACTTTTATCTAGATCTTTATCTTTGTTAATTCTTAATGTTCTTGATTAAACAACTCAAACAAATATCAAACAGTAAATGTAAAGAACACAGAATTTTATAGTGGTTCGACAAATGTCTACATCCACTCTCACAATCCCAGTTGTGAAGTTTTATTACTCTTCTTGAGCTTCTTGTGGCTTAAAGTCCCAAGACTAAGACTTTGATCTTGTCGATTACACTTCCAAGTGTATCTTCGATCTACTAGTAATTCTACAAGTAACTAGCACACTTGTTTTACAAAATACAAACTTAAAACTGAAAAGTAAAACTTCTCTTTGAGTAGCCTTTGATTTCTTCTCTTCAATTCAGTGGCTCTTCTCTTCTTTAATTTCCTTAACTCTGTGAGTTCTTGCTTATAGACTTGCTCTTTTAATTCTCTAAGATCAGTAATTGCTCAGTAGTAGCAGTAGTCTCTTCAAGTAGGAGATCATACAGTATTTATAGAACTTAGTATGACAGTTAGCAGTTTGTGAACTAACTCTCAACTAACTCTAAAACTGTTTTTGTAACTTCTTCTTGTAACCGACTTTGTAACTTCCTTCAACTTCCAAGTCAGCATATCTTCAATAAATCTTCAGTTACTCTTTAAATAAGCTTTCCAAACTTATTCTTTAATTTCAACAAATCAGCACAGTAACTTACTGTTCTGATTTTTACTCTTCGGATTTTTACTCTTCGGATTTTACTCTTCTGAGCCAGTCAGCACAGTAACTCAAAACTGTTCAAAACTTCTCCAGATTTCTTCTAAGCTTATCTTCAATTCTTCTTTGAAGTCTTCTTATTCTGAAGCAGTCCTCTGAGTCTTCATTAGTCTTCTGATCTTCTGATCTTCATCTAATCTAGTTCTAATCTACTGTTCTGAACTTTTACATTGCTGAATACAAATAGAATACAACTTTACATATATAAAACCTATCTATACATCAACTGAACTATATACAGATGTGTATATCTAAGTCCTATACTATAAGCTGTCTATACAATTCAAAACATCAACTTAGTTCCTAACAGTTCTGTTACGGAATTGTATCCACAAAGCAACTCCTTACAAATGATAAATCAAGACAACTAGAAACGCAATGAATTGAAACGAATAAAGAACTCAAAGAAAGAACACGGGATTTACGTGGTTCGATCAAATGATCTACGTCCACGGAGGATAGAAGACTCTCTTTCACTAATCACAAATGAAAGTTACAGATTACAAGTGTACACAAAGCTTGATCTCTCTCTTAAACTCTCTATGTGTGTAACCCACAATCTATGCACTAGATGGTGTATTTATAGATGTACAATGCAAGTTGTAACTGCCTCTAACAAACTAACTAACTAACAGAAAACAACTAACTCTGAAACTGGAATATCAGCACAGTAGAACTCAGCGCAGTAAAACTCAGCACAGTTGTCTCAGCAGACTAAGAACACTATATCAGCACAGTACTCTTTAGCAGACTAAGAGCAGTACTGTTCTGACCCGACCAGCAGAGTTGATACCTAAGATCACTAAACCTTATCAGCAGAGTACTCATTACTCTACTTGTACTAAAATAACCAAATATCAGAACACTAGTTACTGTGCTTATACTAAGCACAGTTCTGAAAATCAGCACACTACCACTTCTGATAGTAAGAACAGTTCTCCAATATTGCATTAATCTCAACAATTCTCCACCTTAATGCAAGATTGCCTTCTTCCCAGCCCTCCCCAAGGTTGTTTGTTCATTCTCTTCTTAATGAACATCCCAGGTACTAAGGTTTACCAACTCCATGCAATGGTTGAACTTATTGCTTGGTAATGCCTTAGTTAACATATCAGCTGCATTCTCTTCTGAAGCTACCTTCTGAACTTCAACAATGCTCTTCTCCAAGATGTCTCTAACAAAATGCAGCTTCACATCAATGTGCTTTGACCTCTCATGAAACACTTGATGTTTTGCTAGATGGATAGTGCTCTGATTATCACACAGCACAGGAACACTCTTCTGGAATATGCCAAAATCTCTCAGAATGCCCTTCAACCACATTGCTTCCTTCACAGCTTCTGTCAAGGCTATGTACTCAGCTTCTGTTGTGGATAAGGTCACCATAGATTGTAAGGCTGCTCTCCATGTTATAGCAGTGCCATACAATGTAAACACATAACCAGATAAAGACTTCCTTGCATCTATGTTTCCAGCAAAATCAGAATCCACAAATCCAATTAAAGGTCTCTTGGCATCAGCACACTTCTCGAACAATAATCCTAAGTCTTCTGATCCATTCAGATATCTTAGAATCCACTTCAAAGCTTCCCAATGAAACTTTCCTGGATTTCCCATAAACCTACTCACCATACTAACAGCATAGGCAAGATCTGGTCTGCTACAGACCATAGCATACATGAGACTTCCTACTCCATTTGCATAAGGAACAGTAAGCATCTGCTTCTTCTCTTCATCTGTTTGAGGAGATTGCTTGACTGACAACTTGAATTGCTGACCAAATGAAGTACTAACTGGTCTGGACTGGTGCATAAGAAATCTTCTCAAGACCTTCTGAATATAACTCTTCTGGGATAGGAACAACTTGCCTGCTTTCCTATTTCTGAGAATATCCATTCCTAATATTCTCTTGGCTTCACCCAAATCCTTCATCTCGAACTTGCTACTCAGCTGCTGCTTCAGCTGGGTAATCTTTCTCATACTCTTGCTAGCTATTAACATATCATCTACATAGATCAGTAGATAAGTGCTCTCTAGATAATCTTGTTTACCAATATATACACATCCATCATATTTGCTTCTTAAGAAACCAATAGAAAGCATGAAGGTATCAAACTTTCTATACTATTGTCTAGGACTCTGCTTGAGTCCATACAATGATTTCTTAAGCAAGCATACCTTACTTTCAGTTTCAGGCATGATAAACCCTTCTGGTTGATGCATATATATTGTTTCAGCTAGTTCTCCATGTAAAAATGCAGTTTTAACATCTAGCTGATGTAACTCAAGATCATCTTGAGCAACCTTAGACAAAAGTAATCTTATTGAACAGTGTTTAACAACAGGAGAGAATACCTCATTGAAGTCTATGCCTTCTCTTTGTGTGAATCCTCTTGCCACCAACCTAGCTTTGAATCTGATCTGCTCTCTAGCACCACCAAATCCAACTTCAAGCTTCTTCTTGAACAGCCACCTGCAGCTCACTAACTTCTGGTTTTTAGGCTTCTCAACAAGGATCCAGGTCTGATTTTTCTCCAAAGATTGCAACTCTTCTGACATGGCTGTTGCCCACTGCTCTCTTTCAGGACTGGTGATAGCTTCCCTATAGTTTCTTGGCTCATAATGCTCCACCTCTTCTGCTGTGATCAGAGCATATGACACAAGATCAGCCTGGCCAAACCTAGATGGGGGGTGAATCTGCCTTCTGAGCCTATCTCTTGCAAGACTATAATTTCTCAAATCAGTAGGGTTGTCCTCCATGGTATCATCTTCTGAATTATCTTCTGGTACCTGTTCTGGAACAACCTCATCTGGTGTGTTATTTCCCAGATCAGTAGGGTTGACTACCTCCTCTGGTGCCAACTGATCTGATGTGGGAAACTCCACCTCAGCTGAGAAACTCTCTTCTGACTCATTTACAATTCTTCCATCTAGGTCATGGGTGTTTCCATTATGAGGATATCCCATTACCTTTTCATTAAAATCAACATCTCTGCTGATTATTAGTTTCTTATGACCTGGTTCAAGGCACCACAATCTATAGCCCTTGACACCTATTGGATAGCCAATGAATATACATTTCAGAGCCCTAGGCTCAAGCTTATCCTGTCTAATATGGGCATAAGCTTGACATCCAAACACTTTAAGTTTTGAATAATCACTCAGCTTGCCATACCAGATCTCATATGGGGTTTTACCTTCTAAAGCAAATGATGGGGTTTTATTTATCAAATAACATGCAGTACATACAGCTTCTCCCCAAAAGCTTTTAGGTAATTTAGCATCAGCTAACATGCATCTGACCCGTTCTAGAATAGTTCTATTCATTCTCTCTGCTAATCCATTTTGCTGTGGATTAAGAGGGACAGTTCTATGTCTAGTAATGCCCTTCTCTTTACAAAATTCATTGAATTCAGCTGATAGATACTCAAGGCCATTATCTGTCCTTAAATGTTTTAAGGACTTTCCTTTCTTGTTCTCTATCTCAAGTAGCCATTCTTTGAATTTTGTAAAGGCCTCACTCTTCTGTTTGAGAATGAACACCCAAACTTTTCTAGAATAGTCATCTATAATTGACATGAAGTACTTACCTCCACCAATGGTTTCTGTTCTTGATGGCCCCCAGACATCTGAATGAACATAATCCAGCAGCTCCTTTGTAGTGTGCTTACCCTTCTGGAATGACTTCTTCTTGGCCTTGCCAAGAATGCACTGCTCACAGAACTCCAGGCTTTTGAATGTCTTCTGGTGGAAAGCCCCCTTCTTGGATAACTCCATCAGGCATTTCTCTCCTACATGTGCCAGCCTCTTATGCCAAAGCATAGCATCTTCAGAACTCATGGTAACATCAGCAGCACCTGTGATTGTCTCACCAATTAAAGAATATAACCCATTAGACTTCTTCCCTTGCATCACTATTCTATCAGCTTTGGTGACAAACAAACATCCTTTTTCAGTCTTGAATTCATAACCCAAAGCATTTAGTGTGCCAAGAGATATAAGGTTTCTCTTCAAATCTGGAACAAATCTGACATTGGTCAAGATCACATGTTTATCATTAAACATCTTCACCCTCACAGTGCCAATCCCTCTCACATTGCAGCTTTCATCATTACCCAACAGAACTGATCCACCATTCATCATCTCCAGGTTTTGAAACCAAGATTTGGTAGGACACATGTGAAATGAACATCCAGAATCCAGCACCCATTCATTAACAAGCTTGCTATCTGTTATGCTCATAACCTCAGCACTATCATATCCTTCTCCTTCTGCTACATCAGCTTTAGCAGCATCAGTAGACTTCTTTTGCTCTGGACAATCTTTAAAGAAATGTCCTTCTTTATGACATTTGTAGCAAGCTCTGTTCTTGGCTACAAATCCATTCTTCTTCTGAGCTGGCTTGGCATGGAACTTCTTGCCTTGCCCTTTCTTCTTGTCATTCTTAAGTTTGATGTTAAGACCCTCAGCTTGGTTCTTGGTCTTCTTGGTTGAGTTTGCTACATGTAAACTCTTAGTTTTCAGAATGGACAAGACTTCTTTGAATTTTGCCTTACCCTCCTTGGTAATCAGCAAAGCATCCTTGAAGCTATCATATGAAGGTGGTAAGGACTCCAAAAGTAGAAAAGACTTCTTGTGATCATCTAAAGTAACTCAAACATTTTCAAGATCATCAACAGCTTGCATGAACTCTATTAACTGCTCATCAAGGGTCTTATCATCTGTCATCTTGAAATTGTTGAGCTTCCTCTCCATAAACATCTGGTTTGACAAAGATTGTGTCAAATACAGATCATCAAGGGTCTCAAATACAGCAACAACATCCTTCTCCTTCATAACTTCCCTGAACACATTGTCTCCCAAACTCAGGACAACAATGTTGTAAGCTTTTTCCATAAGCTCTTCTTTCTTGGCCTGGTCTGCATCGGATGCAGCGGGGTCAAGAGGAGTAAGGGCCTCTTTCAGCCCATGGTGTGACAGCAGAGCCTTCATCTTGGCTTTCCATAAGCCAAAATCTGTCTTACCATTGAATTTCTCTATCTCCAACTTCACAGAGCCCATTTCTGATCCTTGACTTTATCTTCGACTTCCCACAGACGGCGCCAATTGTTACGGAATTGTATCCACAAAGCAACTCCTTACAAATGATAAATCAAGACAACTAGAAACGCAATGAATTGAAACGAATAAAGAACTCAAAGAAAGAACACGGGATTTACGTGGTTCGATCAAATGATCTACGTCCACGGAGGATAGAAGACTCTCTTTCACTAATCACAAATGAAAGTTACAGATTACAAGTGTACACAAAGCTTGATCTCTCTCTTAAACTCTCTATGTGTGTAACCCACAATCTATGCACTAGATGGTGTATTTATAGATGTACAATGCAAGTTGTAACTGCCTCTAACAAACTAACTAACTAACAGAAAACAACTAACTCTGAAACTGGAATATCAGCACAGTAGAACTCAGCGCAGTAAAACTCAGCACAGTTGTCTCAGCAGACTAAGAACACTATATCAGCACAGTACTCTTTAGCAGACTAAGAGTAGTACTGTTCTGACCCGACCAGCAGAGTTGATACCTAAGATCACTAAACCTTATCAGCAGAGTACTCATTACTCTACTTGTACTAAAATAACCAAATATCAGAACACTAGTTACTGTGCTTATACTAAGCACAGTTCTGAAAATCAGCACACTACCACTTCTGATAGTAAGAACAGTTCTCCAATATTGCATTAATCTCAACAAGTTCATATATCAGATCAGTAACCAATAAGATCAGTAACTCATGTAAGTTCAATAACTTCCATATAAGATCAGTAAATACTAAGATTAGTAAACACTTAAGATCAGTAACTCACATATAATATCAGTAAGCATATAAGATCAGTAAGTATATAAGATCAGTAACTCAGATTTCAAATATCTCATATAAGATCACTAAAATTGTTCTCAGTTTCCATACTCAAATCAGTAATCTTATTTCATATAACTCAGTTAAGATCAGTAATTTTACTCTTAATATTACTTCATAAGATCAGTAAACTTACTTCAGTTAGCATTAAGATCAGTAATCTCAATTTAAGTTTCTCATCAGATTAGTAAGCTTATATTCAGATGACTTAGTTAAGATGACTTAGAACCACATATATCACTAACTTTAAGTTGCTTTTGGCCATCAAAACATACTTTCATCAACTAGAACATTGTTTAAAGGATTCATATCCCAACAATTTTACCCTAAAAATTATGTAATACCCAACCCACTCCTCACATCAATTTAATGACTTTTCTTTGTCAAACATCAAATCAAGCGATGCAGCTTTTGACACCAAACCTTTAAAAAATACTACTCCCTCCGTCCCATACTTGAAGCCACATTTTACCATTTTGGGCGTCCCATACTTGAAGCCACATTACCTAAAATAGTAAAAGCACTTTTAAACCCTCTCCTTAAAACATCACAATATTACAACAAATGCCACTACTTTATTACACTAAAAAGTAACTTTATTACTATTTATAAAGTTGAAAAGTCTTTATTACCCCCACTTTATCTTACACAATACTAATAAATAACTCATATATTAAAACTCGTGCCAATTTGGTTTGTGGCTTCAACTTTGGGACGGAGGGAGTATTTCTTTATTATTTTCTAGAAAAGTTAAGACTAGAATTTCTTTTCACACCAAACCTTTAAAAACTACAATTTTAAGTTTTAACACATTAACTAATTAATCTAATACTCCGTAATATTATTCTTGTATGTTTATATTATTATTAACTATTAATTATTATTTTAATTCATAAATTAATTATTATTCTTTAATATGTTTAATTGTTTATTTCATATTATTATTTAATCATTAATATTTATATATGATTGACATAATATTTTTATTTTTCACATCATTAATTAATATTATTATTTTATATTTATATTCAAATTTTATTCAAAATTTTAATCATTAATATTTGTTTAGATTTTTTTAATGGAATTGAAAAATTAATTTTTTTTACTTTTCTTTCACGTTATTTCTTTTTTTTATATTATATTTATTTGATTTTGTTCAAAAATTATTTATGTTCAAATTTTAAATTATAGAATAATTTTTTTTCTATTTTATTTTTATTTTTATATAATATTATATTATTATATTTCATTATATAGTAGAATACTTTTTTGTTTCTATTTTATTTAGTTTTTTTATATTATATTACATTATTATAATTCATTATATTGAGTTATGTTTGCATACTAGCAACAAATAATGCATACACATATTGCATATGAGCAATATATAATGCATACACACACTGCATACGAACAATATATAATGCATACACACATTGCATACGAGCAATATATAATGCATACACACATTGCATACTAACAACAAATAATGCATACACAAATTGCATACTAGCCACAAATAATAATAATGCATATACCAAGAAAACGATGCATATTTACAACACATTACGTACTAGCAACAAACAATGTGTTTACAAAGATGATAATTAGTTGTGGGTACCATATGTAATTCGTTGATTATTTTTTCAAAAAAGTTATTAAGCTATTGAAAATATAAATTAGGATTTAAGAAATATAAAACTATTGAAAATATAAATTAGAATTTAAAAAATATCCAAGAATAAAAAATTCCCCCATTTGAAATTGAAAACAAAATTAATACATTTGAAACAAAAATATGTATCTAGGAGGGATGTATTAACTGAAACTGGGGGTGTGAATCTTAGGGGTGTATTAACGGAAGGTTGATGCACCTAGGAGGGGTGTATTAACTGAAACTGGGGTGCACATCTTGGCTGACAAACCCTAGCCCATTAGTAAGCCTAGTAAGCCCATTGGGAAGATAGAACTAATCTGTGCCCTAGCACCTGTGTGGCCGCCGCCGCCACTTTGGAAATCGCCGGCAACGGCAGTCCTCCGGCACCACCACCACAGTCGTCAACGGTGCGACGCGCAGAGCTCCGCCGCTTTGGAAATCGCCAGCTGCAACGGTAGACAAAGAATTTGTGTGGCCGCTGCAGCCCGCCCACCATGGCCGGAAAAAATGAAACATAAAGCCGGAAAAGTACATCAGATTCGAAAACGTAAAAAGTAATACCAGAAATCGAAAAAAATCGACAAACTCCTTCGTCTTCAGTCACCGCCCTCTTCGACTCTCACGGTGGAGTTGCAGATCGGAAACGACGTCGACTGACTCCCCACGACATAGATCGGCACACGCTTCGTCTTCACCGAGAAATGAGTTGTTTGTCGGCGATGGCCCCTGCAATGTCTTCGACGGCGGCACCCAGAAATCGAAAAAAATCGACAACCCCATCGTCTTCAGTCGCCGCCCTCTTCGACTCTCACGGTGGAGTTGCAGATCGGCGCCATCCCCTCCTCCTTCCCTCCCTCGCTTTTTTTCTTCAGATCTGTTACATCACGACGGCGGCGCCTCTTCTCCCTCGTCTAGCGCCGCTGCCCTGGAAACGGAAGGACGGCCGGAGGAGCACAGATTGGTGCATGCTTCATCTTCTCCGGCCACGAAGCTTCATTTTCGGGATATTCACCTTCTTACAGAGGTGGGCGGCGGCCATGGAGCTTCACGGTGGAAAAAAAAGGCGATGGTGGTGGCCGTCTTCACCGGAGAGTTGGAGGCGGCAGCCATGGTGGGGCGACAACTGTCTGGGGGTGGCTAATGAGGATTAGAGTTTTAGGTTGTGGGATTTTGAATAAGAAGAAGAGAGATAGAGGAGAGAGAAGAAGAATTTGGGTTTGGGAGAGAATGGAGAAAGAGAGAGTTGTAAATTTGGGTTTGGGAGAGAATGGAGAAAGAGAGAGAGAAAAATAATTTTTTATTTGGGTATTGGGAGAGAGAAGGAAAGTGACCCAAACATGAAGTTAAGGGGTAAATTTGGGTTTTTGCCTCATTTTTGTTGTTTTAAATAATACCAATTTTTTTTGGTTGTTTTACCTAATTAGGAGGCCCAAATTGAGGGTCTAAGTAAATAATCACATAATACAATGATCCATTTTGACTTTTCAAAAAAAAAAAAAAACTAAAAGTAGGTGTCACGTTAATTCTCTTTCAGGTGTTATGTATTGACATTTTGTATGTACAACAATAAAATCCACACAAATTTTTGTCATTAATTAACTATTGAGAATATTTACTTAAAACTACAAAATAATTGCAAAGCCCCAATAATACCCTTACACTTCAAATCATTTCTACATTTTTCTCTCCACTTCAAATCAATTTAGATTGGACATTTGTAAATAAAAAAAAAATGAATATTTCAAATTAGATTCACCATTTTCTTATTTGAAAACACTTTTTCATGTTAAAATACACCTTTTAAATATCTCAAAATTATGGGAAAAAAACTGTAAGGCACATAGTTAGAAGACTTATAGCAAGTAGGTTCATAGAAATAAAAGAGTTGCAACCACACACAAAACAGGCGTTTAAATGACCAAGATACCCCTCTATTCTATCAGTTTTTTAATTGTATTAAAAAAAAGAAAATCAATTGTTTTTTGTCTTCCCAATGCATCTACCTCCCTAATCCCTACTGCAAGTCACCACCCTACCTCCACCTTTTCATTGAAGGTAGTCGGAGAATGCAGATGGATAACACGCCGGAGACCGACGATATGAATACACGGGGAAGTCGGCCAGTTTATGGAAATTCCATTTTAATTCCGATCACGAGATGGCAAACAAAGGGTTGTGAAGAATGGATGTGAGAACTCCATTGATTTATTGAGTTGTATGAAGAAAACTTTGTTTGAGTGCGAATAATATCCTTTGAGAAGTCGGCCGGAAAAATCGTGCACGGGCTCGGCGGCGCCGCCGTTGAGCACTTTTTTTTTTCGTGAAAGGAGATGCTCGTCCCCTCATTCTTGAGGCCGTCTGTCGAAGCTGAAGAGGGCCAGTCGCTGCTGTCAAGAGACGCATTTTTCAGGCGACGGTGACGACGACATACGGCCTACGGGGCCGGCCAGATTTTGTGCTTTGTGGGGGTGGCCTGATTTGGAGCTTTGCCGACTCTGTTTCTGAGGGGGGAGAATTAGGTTTAATTTTTGCATTCTTTTTTTGGCCTGGATACTAATTGATAAGTCAAATAAGGAATAACTCAAGTTTTTAATATCTAGGCCCAACAATTAATTATTCAAATTGCCTAACAATTGAATTTGAATGTTAAGAAGGAAGGAGACAATCAATCACAAATTTTAATTTAGATTTTACATAAAAGTTACTAAACTCTACACCCTAATTAATTACAATCTTGTGTTCAATCTTGAAACGCTTAGTGTTCAATTTTTTTAGTTTTAATAACTTATGTAATTAATATTCCAATTCAATTTAAGTTTATTAACTTCAAATTCAATTTATGTTTTAAGTTTAGTAACGTATATACAATTTAAGTTTAGAAAACTTATGAAATATATAAATTCAATTTATATATTTAAATTTAGTGAATATTTGATTCAATTTAAAATTAAGTTTAGTACCTTATGCAATATTTAAATTTTCGATTTAGACTTTAGTACTTTATAGGATATTCAATTTATATATTTAAATTTGATGAATGAATAATACAATTTAAGTTTAGTATCTTATGTAATATTAAAATTTAATTTAGAATTTAAGATTTTGTACTTTATTTTAGTATCTTAAGGAATATTCAATTTATATATTTAAATTTAGTGAATGAATAATTCAATTTTAATTTCAATTTTAGTTTTGTACCTAATATATATTCAAATTTTCCTTTTAGAGTTTATGGTTTAGTACCTTACATGATACCCCTCATTACATTTTTTTCTTACACATTGTTTAGAAAATGTAATATTCAAACTCAATTCAATTTAAAGTTTACATAAATTACTAAACTCTAAATCCTAAATTGAATTTGAAAATTAGGAAGATTCAAACTCAATTTCATTTAATGTTCTAGTAGTTTATGTAACATTCAATTTCAATTTAAGTTTTAGTAACTTATGTAATATTCAAACTCAATTTAGGTTTAAGGTTTAAGGTTTATATGATACTAAACAAAATGAAAAGTATGGATATGAAAAAAAAAGTATGTGATAATAAATTTAATAAGAAAATGAAAAATTAGGCTACTTAATTTATCGATCTATTTTAATTTATCGATCTATTTTCACTTTATTGGTTGAAGTTAGGCTACTTAATTAAGAATGTTGTTGCTAATTTTTCATTTATTTATATCAAATTGTTATTTTATTGAATAGCAAAATGACTACTCTTGGAAAAAGTAATATATATGGTTGCTAATTGATATCATACATCGTTATCAATTAACTAACAATTTGTTCTAAAGAAAATTAGGGGAGGAGAAACCATCTTTTATGTACTCCCCTAATTGAGAAACCAACAGCACGTTTTAACATACTCCGCCAATAATTGAACATATTCTGAAATAAGTTGAACTTGGTGTATAAATTTTGAATTGTGTTGCAATTGTT
Source organism: Galeopsis tetrahit (assembly GCA_963675135.1). NCBI lineage: Eukaryota > Viridiplantae > Streptophyta > Magnoliopsida > Lamiales > Lamiaceae > Galeopsis > Galeopsis tetrahit. Next base: position 62,516,048 of record OY776120.1, on the reverse strand, counting down.
TTTGAATATTTCACAGGACCCAATTATGAGATGCAACTAGAATGGAGGAAGACTGAAAAACAAATGAAAATTAAACTTTAAATTAAATTTGAGGTACTAAACTTAAATTGAAATTGAGATTGAATTATTCATTAAATTAAAATATATAAATTGAACCCTAACCTAAGGTACTAAACCGTAAATCCTAGATTGAAAATTTTGAATATTAAATTAAAATTGAATTATCCATTCATTAAATTTAAATATATAAATTGATATTGTATAAATTACTAAACGGTATATAAAGTACTTAGCCATACCCCTAATAAGATTAAATAATATAAATTTAGTTTTGATGATCAAAACTATATCTGTAATCTAAGTGTTAGGATATAATTTGTAATCTAATAAATATGTTACCTAAGTTGTTTTACAAAGCCTAGTAGATAACATATAATGTCTAAGTCTTAATCAAGTCTTAATCATGTGGAATCAACTGTATATCAGTTAATCACGGAAACTAATTTGATGAGAGAACTCTTTCGGCAGACCTCAAGAACATTCAAACATTCTAAAAGCCTTTCGAGTTCTAAAGAGTACTTTTGTTGGATGGAGTGAGTACAATTTATTTCTAAATTACTAAACGCTATATAAAGTACTTAGCCGGTTAGCCCTACCCCTAATAATATTAAATAATATAAATTTAGTTTTAATGATCAAAACTATATCTGTAATCTAAGTGTTAGGATATAATTTGTAATCTAATAAATAGGTTACCTAAGTTGTTTTACAAAGCCTAGTAGATAGCATAGAATGTCTAAATCTTAATCAAGTCTTAATCATGTGGAATCAACTGTATATCAGTTAATCACAGAAACTTTGACGAGAGAACTCTATCGGCAGACCTCAAGACCATTCAAGCATTCTAAAAGCCTTTCGAGTTCTAAAGAGTACTTTTGTTGAATGGAGTGAGTACAATTTATTTCAATTACTGTATTTTTTATATATATTGTGTAAATTTATTTTTAATTCAATAGTTTTAGCCTTTTAGATAATTTTAATTCTCACTTATTTTTAAATTTGTAGATTTTAAATTAAATTTTTTAATTTAAACATATTTAAGATATTTTTTTTTTTAACTAGTAGATAAGTTTTACATTTTTATTTATTTTTTGGTATTTTAAATTAATTGATAAGAACATGTGCTAAAATTGGTAAAACAAAAAAAGTATGTGCTACATTTGATTAAAAATGAAAAGTATGGGTATAAAAAAAAGTTTGTGCTAAATTTGATAACAAAATGAAAAGTTAGGCTACTTAATTTATCGATCTATTTTCACTTTATTGATAAAAGTTAGGCTACATAATTAAGAATGTTGTTGCTAATTTTTCATTTATTTATATGAAAAATGTTAGTTTATTGAATCGCAAAATGATTACTCTTAATTATAAAAAGGAATATATATGGTTGCTAATTTAACTAACAATTTGTTCTAAAAAAAATTAGCAACCACGGGAAACCATCTTTTATGTCAACGGCACATCTTAACGCACTCCGCCAACAATTGAACATATTCTGAAATAAGTTGAACTTGGTGTATAAATTTTGAATTTTATTGCAATTGTTTTTGAACATATCACAGGATCCAATTATGAGATGCAACCAGAATGGAGGAGGACTGAAAAACAAATGAAAATTAAACTTTAAATTAAATTTGAGGTACTGAATTCAATACTCAATACTCTAAATTAAATTTGACAAAATCGAGTCAAATCTAAATTTTCATTTTTCATCACGTGTAACCAAAATCGACTGATATACCAATAAAATCAAATACAACTGAACTCTATCAGTAGACCGAATTCCGTGGCCCGCTTTCAGTAAAAATACCGAAAATTAAAAATTATGTAAACTTTTAAATAAACCCATTTTTTAACAGCATGATTGATAAACCCATTTTTAACAGCATGGTTGGTGACAGCCTTATGCAAAATCAGAAATACAGATGTAACTGAACCACCCTATTTCATAGTGTTTATCTTTCTCTAATAACAATTGTGTATGTGTCAACAACATGAAATAAAATCAATTGTGTATGCTAATAACTTGTTCAGTTGGAATCCTGAAATATGAACACACTCAAGCTGCTTTTATCAACAACTTACGATTGTTAATTTCTGGTTGATTGATGAAGACACGTTTCTGGTTGATTGATGAAGACACGTACATCATCTTCCGTAGACATCATGACTTAGCCCTTGCTGTGCAGTTTTGACTTTTCGACTCATGAGCTAATCATGAAGATGCACAAAAGGCTCCTGTGAACAAATAAAGGGAAGCATAAGCTACCGTTTTAGGCAATCTACAACTCATACTTCAAAATGCAAATCTATATACTCAAAAAATGCAGATCTCTTTGTATTTTTTAAAATTAGGTACAACAAATCAAGAAATTGCAAAATTCTAGTAAGATCAAGAGAGAAAATTTAACAAAATTGCAGTAAAATCAACAATTAATAAAATTGCAGTAAAATCAAGACAAAAAAAATCAACAAATCACAAAATGCACTAGATATTAGGCACAAAAAAAAATCAACAAATCAAGAGAAAAAAATACTCATAAGCCAATCATATAAAAGATCATCTAACAAATGACATATGCACTGGATATTAGGCACCAAATATACAAGCAACTATATTCTGGATATCAAACTCACTTAAAATAATTTTGATAAAAAGTTGAACAATTAATATTGAACATGCCGATAGAAAAAATTGAACACAACAATAAATAGAGAGCAGCTTATAAAATTCGACCAAAATCCACCCGAATTTATCATTCATTTCAAACTTGTAATCCATCTGACACAAACCCATCCGACACAATCCATTTTAAAGCACAAAAAATCTCTCCATCAAGCATAACCCCAAATTAGATACCTAAAATTCCTAAATTCAAAGCCTCAAACTGATTCAAATCACTTAAAATTTTCAAATTTATCTCGAATTTTATCTCTTTCTTTAGTTCATAGATGGGAATACCATCCACCACTCAAATTGATGACAATTATAACCAGGCTTCCAGACGGTAGTGAATCAATCACATTGTTCTAATTAAAAGTTGAATTTCGTGGACTACAATTGCTTCCTCTTCAGAGCTTTCAATTGTTGCAATTTGTTGTTCATCTGCACAAATAAAATATAGAAGCGTTTAACAACAATTATCCTCTGTTTCCACAACAACACAAAAAAAAAAAAAAAATCTCACGCCTAACAGAATTGCAAGAACGCCGCCATCACTCCCAAAGACGCCGCCTTCCACCCTGAAAACCGAACACTCCAAAAAAAAAAAACTAGATCTGCGCCGCCATCACTCGAGCGGCACATATCGAAGCGACGGGGTTGGGCGACTCAATGTAGTCAACTCAGTGTGTCAATCCACCTCTAAAAAACCCTAGATCTACGATGCCGTCACACGAGCGGCGCAGATCGGTGACATTATTTCCGCATCTTCACTTCTGCAACAGGGGCGGTAGCATACGAATGGAAACAGTCGGCGCGTGACGTCGCCATACAATGACGACGGCGGCCCACACCCTCCTTTTCCTCAGGCTGATGGCCATTCTTCTTGGAGGCAAGCTCGCCGGAAAAATGAGAAGGGTTTGAGAGAGGAGAGAGAGGGAGAGTAACAAGTAGGTCAGTGTACATAGTGGATGGAGTTGCACGCTGGATCTTCAAGTCTTCAAGAATGTAGTGTATCCATTGGAATTCACAAGTGGTGGAAGACAGTGGCCTGTATTCAGCCTCTGCAGAGGACCTGCTAACAGTGGATTGTTTCTTGGATTTCCAAGATATTAGTGAATTAACAAAGTAGATGTTATAACCAGTGATGCTTCTTCTTTGAAGACATCTTGCCCAATCAGAATCAGAAAAAAGCATGTAGCTTAGAGGTGTTATTTTTAGTATAGAAAAGATAAGTGCCAGGAATACCTTTGATGTACCTTAGTATCATATGGACAGAAACAAGATAGGAGGTAGTGGGAGCTTGCATATATTGGCTTACAGTGTGTACTGCATAAGATATATCAGGTCTGGTAACAGTAAGGTAAAGCAGCTTACCAACCAATCTTCTGTATTGCTCAGGGTGCTTGAAAGGAGGAGATTGGGTGTAAAAAATGAGTTTAGAATCCATATGGGAGTGGAACAGATGCTCCCCAAATAGCCAGAATCATGGAGCAAGTCAAGAGTATATTTTCTTTGGGAAAGAGTTATTTCAGAAGTGTTTCTAGCAACCTCTATTCCTAAAATATACCTCAAAATGCAAAGATCTTTGATGGTGAATGTGTTATGTAAATGTTTCTTAATAGATTTAATGTCATCAAGGCTAGTGCCTGCCATAATGAGATCATCTACATAGCACAAAACCACAGTAAAAGCAGAATCATTGTGTCTTGTGAATAAAGAAGCGTTAGCCTTTGATTGTGTAAAACTAATGGATATTAAAGATGTAGTTAATTTGGTGAACCATTGCTTAGAAGCTTGTTTAAAATCATAAAGACTTTTATTTAATCTACAAACTCTTTTATCATTGCTGGAACAGTAACCAGGGGGAGGCATCATATATATTTCTTCCTCTAAATCACCATGCAAGAAAGCATTATTAACATCTAATTGATGAATGTGCCAATTTCTAGAAACAACAAGTAAGATTCTTACACTAGTAATTTTGGCAACTGGAGAAAAAGTATCAAAGTAGTCAATGCCCTCTTGTTGAGTAAAGCCCTTAGCTACTAATCTAGCTTTATATCTTTCAATGGAACCATCAGAATTGTATTTAACTTTGTAGATCCATCTACAACCTATGCAATTTTTGTCTTTAAGCAAATCAACAAGAGTCCACGTGTTGTTTTTAATCAAAGCATTCAATTCCTGTTTCATGGCAGTGACCCAATTTTCATTAAGAGCAGTTTGTTTATATGTTTTTGGTTCCTGAATTTGAGAGATAGAAGCAGTGAATACTTTATAATGAGGAGACAGTTTATGGGTAAACAAGAAATCTTTGTATGGGGTAATGAATGTAAGAGGAAGCATTATACTTGGCATGATCCACAGATGCAGGTAAATATGTTTCATAAAATTGCAAATAGACAGGCTGGGTTTTAGCCCTAACAGGTCTAAAGTTGGTTTCAATAGCAGAATCAGTAATGTTAACATCTTTATCAAGTATGGATTAATCAGGGACATGTTGTTCAGAATTAGGATCATTATCAGGATAAGTGGTATTGTGGTTGGGAAAATAAAAGGAGTTAATGTTCTCATCATTAATAATATCAACACAATCAGTAGTCAAGAAGTTTGTACCCTTTGGTGTCTAAAGGGTAACCAATAAAAACACACTTAGTTGTCCTAGGGGCAAATTTGTGTCTGTGGGAAACCAAGGTATTGGCAAAATAAAGACAACCAAAGGTTCTAAACAAAGAGTAGTCATGTTTCTTGTTGTACAACAATTCAAAAAGGGATTTATGTTGAAGAGTATAAGAGGGAATTCTGTTTATAATAAAGGTAGCAGTTTTAATGCGTTCATCCCAATATTTAAGAGGTAAAGAAGATTGAAACATGAGAGCCCTGGCTACTTGAAGCAAATGTTGGTGTTTTCTCTCAACTATGCCATTTTGTTGGGGTGTTTCAACACAAGATGTTTGGTGTAGGATCCCCAAGTTGTGATAAAAGTCAGATAAAATTATCAATACCATTGTCACTCCTTAAGGTTTGAATTTTAACACCAAATTGAGTTAAGATCATATTATAAAAGTTTTGCAGGCAAATTTTAACATCACTTTTAGCATTTAAAAGGTAAGTCCAAGTGCATCTACTGTAGTCATCTACAATAGTAAGAAAGAATCTATGTCCAGAAGCAGAGATAGTAGAAAAAAAGGGCCCCAAACATCACAGTGAATTAATTGAAAAGCATGATTAGAATCAGATGTACTTAAAGGGAAAGATCTTCTCTTTTGCTTGGCTAAAGGACATATGAAATAATTGTCATGAGCAGAAGTAACTTTTACATTCAATTCACGAATGTGCAACATACATTTCTTACACTACAAGAAAACTTCAATTTAGCCGTGAAAAAAATTGTCGCTAATTCTAATATTTTCGTCGCTAACGTGAGTTAGCAATGAAATAATTTTGTCGAAGGATTTGTTGCTATACGCCCGTCGCTAACGTGTTTGCGACAAAAAAAAATTAATTTTGTCGCAAATGTTTGCGATGAAAATTTGAGTTTCATCGCAAAATATTAGCGACGAGAATTTGAGTTTCATCGCAAAATATCAGCGACGAAAATATAAGTTTCATCGCAAAATATTAGCGACGAAAATATGAGTTTCATCACAAAATGATTGCGAGGAAAATTAAACATTTGTCGCAAACACGTTAGCGACGGGTGTATAACAACAAATCCCGCGACAAAATTATTTTATCGCTAACTCACATTAGCAACGAAAATATTAGAATTAACGAAAAATTTTTAGCTATGAATATCTGATTTACGAATCATTTTCTAAACCCACTTCCGCACTCGACCAATCCAACCCACACCCGACCCGCCCCAACCCAACCCGTACCCAACCGACCCCAACCCAACTCAATCGATCTCTAAACCCACTTCCGCACTCGACCCGCCTTAACCCGCACCGACCCCGCCCCAACCGACCCCAACCCAACCTGCACCCACATACCCCCTCCCCCATTTTATTTAAATAAATATTTATTTAGTCTTCGTGGGAATTGATCCCGGGTAGGAGTGTTCAACAAAACCCGGACCGGAAAAAAGACCGAAATCGAACCGGACCGACCGGTTAGTTTTCGGTCCGGTCTCCGGTCCGAAATTTTTTGGATTCCGGTCCGGTCCAAAACCGGAATTTTCCGGTCCGGACCGGTTTGGACCAGAATTTTTATTTTTTATTTTTTAAAAAAAAAAATTTATATTTTTTTACTAATTAACTCTCATTTATTTTTCAAAATCAAGTAATTGGTGAGAATGTGTTGAGATCTATTACATGTTTTGCAAATATATAATTTAACAAACATATTTAATTTATTTTTAGGGTCAAAAGATCATTAATAATAATGTAAAACAAATTCACATTGGCGTAGACTGATTTCAAATGAAAAACAAACACTTTAATTTTCATACACAAATTCATCAATCTTGTTCTTGCTCCCATAAACTTGAAAAAATATTAAATTTTTTTTAAAAAAAAATCCGGTCCAAACCCGGACCGGATTAATTACGGTCCGGTCTCCGGTCCACCCTTTAGCATCAATTACGGTCTCGGTCCGGTTTTGGACCGGTGCACACCCCTAATCCCGGGTGGATGCAAATATTAATTGATTAATTTTTAACTTGTAACAATTATATATGTATATATTTGTGTATATATATTGTAAATTTTAAAACAATTTCAATTGTAAAAAATCAATGTTACTTTAATTTTTTTTTAAAAAATAATAAATATTACATCCAATCTTCATTCTCTCATATTTATGTCCATCTTAATTTGCATCATCATATTTATAAATATTTTTATAAACATTCATACTGATTTATAAGACATAAAATTTGGAGAATTATTAAACATTAATTTAATTATATAAATCGATTTTTTTGATTTAATATGCACAGTTGAAGTAGTACTCTTCCCTCATTCTTAATGGGAATAATAATAAACAATTAATGAAATCAAGAAAACAGAAAAACATAAAACAAATTATACAAAATGAAATCAAAAAATTATACCCCAAAATAAATCAAATAAAAACTTAATATGTCAAATTAATGAGTAAAAGTAAATGAAATTATATTATATATATCCTATTATTTCAAACATCATATTGTTGGAATCGTCTCTATTATTTCACATTGTGCATGCACTCAAACTTTTTTCCTTTATTATGTTTAAACGACAACCATTTTTAATTCATGAGAATTAAACATGAAAAAATCTATTTCATCACTAAAATATTAGAGACGAAATATAAATTTTATTTTTGTTCTGATTATTAACAATAAAATAAAATATTGTGTTGCTAATATAGTGATGAAATATTTTAATTTTCTCTCGAATATTAAATCCACAAAATTAGTCATGCAAATTTCAATTTTGTCGCTAAAATATTAGCAACGAAATATAATTTTCATTGTTATTATTATTATTAACAACAAAATAAAATAATTTGTTGAAAGTGTCGCGATAAAATATTTTAATTTTGTTGCAAATATTAATTCCAAGAAATTAGCCACAAAAAATATATTTCATCGCAAAATAATAGTGACTAAATATTATTTTCATTGTTGTCATGATTATTAACAACAAAATAAAAGAATTTGTTGCTAGTTTAGCGATGAAATATTTTTATTTCATCGCAAAAAGTAATTTCAATAAATTAGCCACAAATTTTTTTGTTTCATCGCAAAATATTAGCGACAAAATATAATTTTCATTGTTGTTCTGATTATTAACAACAAAATGAAGCAATCCGTTGCTAGTATAATGATGAAATATTTTAATTTCATCGCAAAAATTAATTTCAATAAATTAGCCACGAAAATTTCTATTTCATCCTAAAATATTAGTGACGAAATATAATTTTCATTGTTGTTCTGATTATTAACAACAAAATGAAGCAATTTGTTGCTAATATAGCAATGAAATATAGTATAAATTTTGTCGCAAAAATTAATTTCAAGAAATTAGCCACAAAAATTTCAATTTCATCGCAAAATATTAGCAAGAAAATATAATTTTCATTGTTGCTCTGAATATTAACAACAAAATGAAGCAACTTGTTGCTAATATAGTGATGAAATATATAAATTTTGTTGCAAAAATTAATTTAAAAAATTAGCCACGAAAATTTTCTATTTCATCGCAAAATATTAGCAACGAAATATAATTTTCATTGCTGTTCCGATTATTAAAAACAAAATGAAGCAATTTGTTGCTAATATAGCGATGAAATATATAAACTTTGTTGCAAAAATTAATTTAAAAAAATTAACCACAAAAATTTCTATTTCATCACAAAATATTAGCAACGAAATATAATTTTTATAGTTGTTCTGATTATTATCAACAAAATGAAGAAATTTGTTGCTAATATAGCGATGAAATATATAAATTTTGTTGTAAAAAATAATTTCAAGAAATTAGCCACGAAAATTTCTATTTCATCGCAAAATATTAGCGACGAAATATAATTTTCATTGTTGTTTTGATTATTAACAACAAAATGAAGCAATTTGTTACTAATATAGCGATGAAATATATAAATTTTGTTGCTAATATTAAATCTAACAATTTAGCGACGAAAATTTATATTTCGTTGCTAAAAATTGATTTTAGCGATGAAATTTGATTTGTCGCAAAATTTTCGTCGTTATTCCCCCTGTTTCTTGTAGTGTTAGAAGTGTGCCCTAGCCTTTTATGCCACAGATCAAAGATACAGTCATTCTTAACAAGAGAACTAATATGATCACAAAATCTTAAAGCAGAGTTATTAGAGGGGAGAGCAGTTTGTAAGAGGTAAAGGCCCCTCACTTGATCAACAGTACCAATCACCATCTTGGTGGTGTTATCCTGTAAAACACAATGTGAGGAAAGAAAGCTCACAATACAATTGGAGTATCTAGTCAAGTGACTAATATACAAGAGGTTAAAAGTAAAGTTAGGGACATAAAGAACATTATACAAAGTTAAGTGTTCATTGATAACAATGTTGCCCATATGAGTGGCAGTGGAAATAGCATTGTTTGGCAAAGATATCTTAATATTGGCTATGGAGGCAGGGGTAGTAAACATAGAAATGTCAAATATCATATGGTCAGTGGCCTAGTGTCCATAATCCCAGTGGAAACAGTGCTATTATGTAAGCATATGCTAGAGAACATACCCGAATCTGTTGTGCTTTTGTGCTCTTCAAGATGAGCAGCAGAGGCTCCTGCCACAGAATTGGGCATAACCTTGTGCTCCCCTGAACTCTGCATTTGAGAAAAACTCACAAACTTGTCAAATAGATCTTGATCAATAAGTGAATGGGTTTCCATGGGGGCATCCTTAATGGAAATTAATTAAAAGAGCTCTCCAAGGCCAAATATATAGTAGAGAAAGGTTGGCATTTCTTGGAGGGTTCTTGGTAGGGAGGCTTATAGGGCCCCTCCAACCAGGTGGGAAACTAATGATGTGAAAGCATCTATCCATAGTGTGACCAAGACCATCACAATGGCTACATTTAAGAAGCTTCTTCTTATCTTTGTAAAATTTGGCATTTCTTGAAGTCATGGAAATGGAGTCCAGATGAATAGGATCAGGGGTAGTGTGTAAGGTTCTTTGGGATTCTTGTTGGAGTAAGAGGCCATAGATCTTGAAAAGAGTAGGAAAGGGGAATTGCAATAGAAATTAGCTTCTAAGAACACTATAAGAGTCATGCAGGTCAATCAAGAATTTTAAAACAACATCTTGTTCTTGAGTGGTGGTCATGAGTTTGGGTAATTCACAAGTACAACCATCCATGGCACCACAAGAGCATTTAAGGACATGCCTAAAACTAAGATACTCATCCCAAAGAGACTTAAATTGATTGTAATATGAAACTAAGTTCTGAGATCTTTGAATGATGGTACTGAGGGATTTCTCAAGGTGATAAACCCTAGTACCATCAGATAGGGCATATCGAATCTTTAATTCATCCCAAACATACTTGGCAATAGAGAAGTAATCTAGGGTACGCTTAATATCAGGCACAATGGAATTCAGGATCCACATTAAAACGAGATCACTGGCTCTTACCCAAGCTGCGTATATGGTTGGATTGTCTTCTTCACTGGGAACTTCCAAAGATCCATCGATTAGACGGGCTTTGTTCTTCACACTGAGGCCCCGTTTGACGACATGGCTCCAGGAAACATAGTTTGTGCCGTCGAGTGGCTGGAGGGCGATGGCGACGACAGGGTTGTCATTTTGATGAAGAGCTAAAGGAGAAAACGGATTAAGAGCAGGGTCCAATGAATTTGCATCGGTGACGGTGGGCGCCATGGATAAAGAAAGACGAAGGTGGATTCCAAAAAAAAATTTAGGCAAGAAAATGCGAAATCGCAAAGAAACTCAAGAGAATCAAGAAGAAATTGGATCGATTGATTTAGCAAATACTGATAACATGTGGAGATGTAATCACACATTCATCTTACAATTGTAAGGGAGGAAATACATCTCAAAACAAAATGAATTTTATAAATTGCGTGATATTCTTCTTGAAGAATACAAAAGACCCTAATCCATATTTATAGGCTAATCCACAATTAACAGTTACTAACTAACCAATAAATGTTCAAACTAACTAACTAACTAAAAGAAGGGAGTTATAAAAGAAGTTACAAAAGGAACAATACAGAGGGTGTACTGTAAGAACACTACGGAGAGTGTACTGTGCTTAGTGTAAGAACACTATTTTATTAACCCTTTATAACAACCTATTTTTGTTGTACTAGTTCTCAGCAATTCAGCTATTAATTTTGGGCATTTCTATTTTAATACTATCTCTATCTCTATCTCATATAATTAGGACATCAAATAATTAAGAAGAATGGATTTCCTCAGTTTTAATACTATCTCAAATCTTTTTATGGTAAGACAAAATTCGCTCTATTTTACAACAAAAAATATTTTAAATATCATTTGATTGTTGATCCAATGTATGAATTTTATTGTATATGATTGCACTTTGCATTAGTGTGTTTGTCATATGCAAAATGCAATCGCACTGCATCGAACTATTAATAAATAAAAAATTACGATTACATTAATTTAATTTAAAATACATAAAAATATTTACTTATAAAATAACATATATATCTAAAATTATCAAATATATAGGATCGGGTCGGACCCGCTGGCCCGGTCCACGACCTGGGCTAAGTTGGACTGGACCCTAATTAGGTTGGGTTGGGCCGGGTCGGGCCCATGACCCGCTGGCTATGTATATTTCCCTTAGATTGGGTTGGGCTTTCTTTTGGGCCCAGCCCGATTGCTATTGGGCCTCGAGATCTATGGCCCAACTTGGCTCGGAAAAAAATTCTTGGGATATTTTTTAATATTTAAAAAAAAATACTCCTATAATGACATTTTCGTAATTTTAACTTTAAAAAAATTATCTAATGGTGAAGTGCAATCACACATTACAAATTTAAATGACGTGTCAACTTTTAATTTGACGTTTATTGTAAGACAGGGCGAACCTCCTGTCTCAAGATAGAAAAACCCTACTATCTCTATTGTAAATTATTTATTTTATTTTCCTAAATCTTGTTTTGCTTTTTATAAGCAATTTTGATGCAAAGATTGGATTTTTAATCGGTCGCTTTTGAATCTATGCTGGAGAGAAGCCATAAAATGGTTGATTTAAGATCATAGTGTTGTGTTCTTAAATTAGAGATAAAATTTTGTGGTAAAATGTCTTTTGAACAAGAGTGTGGAAAGAAACATATATAGTATTTAACAGCTGGGCCTAAAGCAAGCAACTAGTGGTTTTGAAGAATTACAATATTACTGCTTTTGTATGCTGAAATTTAGACAGATTAATGAGTGGATTTATTATAATTTGATGGGATATGCTTATGTTGATTATAATTTGATGGAATATGCTTATACGGAGGTCAAAAGGGTTGTGTTTGTTTGTTTGGGAGAACGGAAAATAATTGTCTAAGAAGGCAGGGGCATGGGATGGAGCAGTGAGGAAGAGATCATAATCGGAAGATGAATTGAAAGTTAAAAGTTGTGGAGAAGCTAGATGACTACATAAAATTTTATTGAAGAAGTTGAATTGAATTTTTGTTATTAGGGTGCAATATTTGTTATAAATGTTGTTATTAGTGTGCAATGTAATTGCCTTCATTTTTTATGGTTTTGATAGTAGCTGCCTCTAAACCTCACTAAATCACCACGGAATATACCCCCTACATTATTTTATTTTTGAAATTGTCACTCATTTTGGATTCATATTCTTCCATACACCTCACTAGATCACCTTTAAATCACACTAAATCAACCAAAATACTTTTCGTTTATTTCTCACACTTCACTAAATTCCCTTTAAATCTTACTAAATCACTCAAATTACTCGTTATTTATTTGACATTACACATCACTAAAAATCCACATTTCTTAAAAAATGAGCTTGTTAAGGTATGCAAGTCATCCCGGAGTATATATTTTAAGTTCTACATTTGTCTAATAGTGATTAATATCTCAACGTTAAATTTTAACACTGTTTCATTTATTATGAGTTGGAACAATTAAAATTAATTTTATTTAAAACATAAAATAAGTCGTTAAATTTAAATTAATAAAATGAGGTATATTATATTGAAAATTTTATAATGAATTTTTGTTTGTAGGTATAATATTAGAGATTTTTTACTCTTGACTCCCACCTTCACCCAACTAAAGCAGATGACTCCCATTGACTATTTCTGACAATTTTTTCTTGCATCTAACTCCCAACTAAAGTAGAATTGTCCATTTTACCCTTCATTCCAACCAAATATTATATTGAGAATATTGATGCTATTTTGAGTAAAAGGCAACACAGTACAAACGTATGTCAGCTTCCTCTCCCATTCCGGTGAGCCCGTCATTTTCGCCAACTCTATTAGCCGGAAATTATCAAAGTTCTGAGAAAAAAAAAAATCTCACGACCACTCTGCCCTCATCGCCACGGCAAACCTATGTAACCCTCTGCCACTAGCCTCACTCCTAAACATAAACACAAGAAAGTAGAAAAACCAAAAAATTACAATTAAGAAATTGTCAAAAAAAAATCACAAATTGAAGTTTAAGGTGAGATGGAAATTTAAAATTGACATGGGGCTTTGATTCCTACTGCTGAGACGAGGCTAGAACAGTTAGTCTCGACGAATTTCGTTGCAAGGTTCAAATTCCGTCGAGGGATTTTTTCGTGAGATTGTTTGTAATTATATGAGAATAACGGTGGCAGTTATGTAGAGGGGTAGTGGCGGCAGCGTTGACCGCGACGAGGGTGGGACAGGGGTGACGGTGGCGTTGGCCGCAACGTGGGTGGGGCAGTTTTGTGGTGGAGTGAAAAGCAGGGAAGGTGTAGATATACATATACTCTGTAGTATATCTCTATATGGGCACAGACGCCGCACAGTAGATAATTAAATGGAGTATACATTTTTTTTTTTTTTAAATTATTTAACTTTTTTTTTTTTTTTGCTTACTATAAAAAACAAATTTATTTAATTTTATATTGGAGTATTATTATATACAAATCAAATGTACGGAGTATAATTTTTAAAATTCCAGATTTTACACCATGCTTGAAAATTAACTTTCGTTTTTTTTAATTATGTTTCAATACTATACATAATTTTATAATTAATTTTTAATTTATGAATTCATTTGATAATATAATTAATTTATTTAAATGATACTCCAGAAAGTTTGAAAATTAACGGAAATCGTTAGAAATTTAACGGTTGAGATCGTTTTTATAAAAAATGGGACAAAAAAAGAACGTGAGACTAAAATTGTTTTTAAAAATTCTCATGAGACCAAAATTGCAATTTATCTTATTTAAAATGCATAGTGATTTTTATGTGACATGTTGAGAATGTTCAATGATTCAATCTCAATTTCAATTTTAGTAACTTATGTAACATTCAAACTCAATCTAGGTTTATGGTTTAATAATTTTTATACAATTTAAGTTTAGTAGCTTATGTAATATTCAAATTAAACTTATATTCAATTTATATAGTAAATTGACTTGTTCCTATTTATAACGGGTATCTATTTATAATTATTTTGTATCGTGTTGTATTTCTATTATTTTGTTGTTCTCGATGTCAATCTTGAGATTAAAATTGGAGTAAAGTTAATAGATTGTTGAATATTACATTTTCTAAAGTTCTAAATCCCTATAAACCTCAAATTGAAATTGAGTTTGAATATTATATAAGTTACTAAAACTAAAATATTTGAACACTAAGAGTTGCAAAGTTGAACACTAGGCGTTGCAAGATTGAACACTAAGACAAGTACTCGAAAGAAAGAGTTTCTTTTGTAATTAATTATGTCAGCTGATTGATACACCCCTTCCTTCTTAATATCCAAATTCAATTTAGGGTTTAGATACTTATGTAAACTCTAATGTTGAGTTTGGATGAATGAATTTGATTTAAGAAAGACATTTCAAATAAACATATTTAAAAATACATGATTTTCAAATGAAATGATTTTAGTGAGAATTTAAAATTCTCTTCATTTTAACTTAAAAAAGATGGGCACAAGTCTAAATATTTAAAATAAATTCATTTACTTTTTAATCCAAACAAGTGAGGTGGATTTGGACCGTGAATTTAAAATTCATCTATCAAAATTCCTTTATCTAAATGAAGCCTATGTAACTTGTGTAATATTATTCAAATTTAATTTCAATTTAACTTTTAGTAACTTATAGAATATTCAAAATCAATTTAAGTTTAAGGTTTATGATATTATGTTTAGTACCTTATATATAATTTAAGTTTAGCAACTTATGTGATATTCCAATTCAATTTAGGGTTTAGTACCTTATGTGATATTTTCTCTTATTTAAAATGTATAGTGATTTTATGTGACATGTTGAGAATGTGCAATTATTCAATTTCAATTTTAATTTTGGTGCGATAGCACATGATGACGGGGGTAACTTTGTGGCATTTCGTACATCAACAGCGTCGGACAACTACTCAATAATCGAGGGAGAAGCAATGGGATTACTCGATGCGCTATCGTGGATCAAAGAGATGGGTTTCGAACAAGTGGATGTGGAGGTGGATGCGAAGGGTGTAACATATGCTATAAACTCAACTACATCACTATTGTAAGAGAAACTACATTATGCTTGTAAAAATGTTATGACTTCTATTTCTTATTTCTCTTTTTTTTTATTCGTTGTATGGCTAATGAGAAAACCCATCGACTAGCTAAAGCTGCTAGGGATTTTCCTAACCCTCATGTTCAGTATGATCTTCCCTCCTTTATGGACGGCATACCAATCGGCATTTGCAGCTGTTAAGTTTAGTATGTTATGTAGTATTTAAATTTAAGTTAAAATTTAGTATGTTATGTAGTATTTAAATTTAAGTTAAAATGTAAGTTTAAGTTTAGTATGTTATGTAGTATTTAAATTTAAGTTAAAATTTAAGGTTTAGGGTTTAGTACCTTATACATATTTTAACTTAAGTTTAGCAACTTATGTAATATTCCAATTCAATTTAGGTTTAAGGTTTATGTTTGATACCTTGTATACCATATAAGTTTAGTAACTTATGTAATATCCAAAATTAATTTAAGTTTAAGGTTTGTGACATTATGTTTAGTATCTTATATATAATTTAAGTTTAGCAACTTATGTGATATTCCAATTCAATTTAGGGTTTAGTACCTTATATTTATCGAATAATAAGAGGATAAAAAAAAAGTGTGAAAGGTTCTTTGAAACAGAGGAAATATAAGGTAAGGTACTAAGAGATTGCCTTGTTCCTATTTATAACGGGTATCTATTTATGATTATTTTGTATCGTATTTTATTTCTATTACGTTGTGTTCTCGATGTCAATCTTGAGATTAAAATTGGAGTAAAGTTAATAGGAAATCATAAGAATCACATTTCTTCTATTGATAGTTTTAAGTATTTCTTCAACTGTTAGCTTTAACCGACAAAGTGGGATAGCTCAAGTGGTTAGAGCACCACTAACTAGGCGTTAGGTCCTGGGTTCGAGTCATGGGGAGGGGAAAAAAGGGATGGGTATTTAACTTTCCATAAAAAAAAAAATTAGCTTTAACCCAATACACCTACATATATTAGGAAAATAAAACAACTTAACATTTTTTTCAATTCTTCTCTACTAAAATCCATTTTTCAATTCTTCTCTACTAAAATCCATTTTCAAGAGAAAAATTCAAAAAAATACTCCCTTTGTTCAAATATTCACCCTCTGTGTTCAAATATTTACCTTAGGTTTAAGGTTTATGTTTAGTATGTAATATTCAAATTAAACTTATATTCAATTTACATAGTAAATTGACTTGTTCCTATCTATAACGGGTATCTATTTATGATTGTTTTGTATCGTGTTGTATTTCTATTACATTGTGTTGTCGATGTCAATTTTGAGATTGAAATTGGAGTAAAGTTAATAGGAAATAATAAGAATCTCATTTCTTCTATTGATAGCCTGCTAGCTTTAACCCAATACACCTAAATATATTAGGAAAATAAAACAACTTAACTTTTTTTTCAATTCTTCTATACTTAAATCCATTATCAGGAAAAAAATTCAAAAAAATACTCTCTTTGTTCAGATATTCACCCTCTGTGTTCAAATATTTATCTTAGGTTTAAGGTTTATGTTTAGTACCTTGTATACCATTTAATTTTAGTAACTTATATTATATTCAAATTCAATTATGTTCTTGTCAAAAAAAAAAAAAATCAATTATTTAATATTCAAACTCAATTAAGGTTTAAGGTTTATATTTGGTACCTTGAGTAGCATATACGTTTAGTAACTTATGTAATATTGTTCAAATTCATTTTAAGTTTTAGTAACTTATATACTCCCCCAGTGTATCAAAAGTGTGCTCACTTATTTTTATACATGTTTTTAAAAAAAATCATATTTTAATTATAAAGAATATATTTAGGATAATGAGTAAAAAATATATGGGGTAGATACTCAATCTTGTTAGTAAAGTAGAAAAAATATTCAAAAGTGAACTATTTAAATAGGCAGTGTTTTCATAACCGCCGACGATCAAACCGGTCTGGTCACCGGTTCACGGTCCAATCGATCGTACCGGTTGAACCGACGATCCAACCGTTCAAACGATCCCTAATTAATTATTTATAATTTTATATTATTCTACCTTTTATTTACTTGAATATTTTAATTAATTGTGTTGTTAATAAAATAATTGGACTTATTAATTAATTATTTTACTAATATAATAACTGGGCCTTGATTTGTAAATAGTAATTGGGTCTGACTATATAACTTAGATTTAGGGTTTTATTTGTTAATTGCTAGCCACAACCACAGCGCAATTGACGGCAGTTTATCAATTCTCAGGCCGCAATCGACTCAATTCTCAGGCCTCAACCTCAATCAATGCAGTTGCAATCAGTTTTTACTGTCGTCGACGGAACTCCGAAAAAAAAAATCGTCATTGTCAGAATCTAGGAGAAGATGCGGTCGAGCCGCTGCCGTGGTCGAGGTTGTGCCTTCGTCTTCAAGTAAGCTAATGGAAGAAGGTAGGTTCCTATTAATTTCACACAGTGATGAGAAGAATTGGGGAAGAATGTTGCGTATATAGAGATGTTTAAATATATATTTTTTAAACCTAAATCGGAATTCTCGCCGTTCATCGAATTCCTTCGCTTGGATTGAAAATATTCTGGAATGAAGTGCTACAATCAAATAAATCTCGAGTACACTGTCATCGGACTTAGCCCTCCGGTCATATGATTTTCTCGCCGGGAACTGGAATTTTGTATACATGCCTAGAGGTCCTTCGCCGGAATTATTTTGGAGTGTATTGGGAAGATAAAAAGTCAAAAAGCACAAAAAAGGAAGAGAGATGCATTTTTTAATTATAAAATCTGAACTCAAATGAAGGGTAATATGGTCAAATCCCTTGTCATTTGGGAGCTCCTTTTACCATTTTTATTGGGTGGGAGTGGGTTGCAATTGTTTAGTCCACATGGGAGTGGATAGTGATCCTCCCATAATATTATTTTGTATTTATAGTAATACAAATCGAACCCCACAATTTAAAATTCCTGCATCCGTCACTAATTATAGTTTATGTAATTTTCCCCTTAAACCATTTGGATCAGAACCCAAATCTTCAAACTTACTTTATAATTATATTGGAATACAAATTATACGAGCATTCAGTTACAAGACTGATTATTTATTATATATATATATATATATATATTCCTCAAATTCATGGAACTTCAATTCCTCCAATTCCTTGACCAGTTTGGTAAGTAGTACCTCCTTCACGAACCCATGTAGTGGTACTGCCTTCTGTTACAGTACCACCCTCACCTATTCCACCGCCAACGTTTCCGCCGCCAACAAGTCCGCCGCTACCAAGTCCGCCGCCACCAAGTCCAATGCCACCAATTCGGCTGCCAAGTCCTTGACCCGGGATGATAAACGTCTTTTCATCATTTAAGCCTACTGATGAAAGCCTCCGTGCATTAGCTGCAGTCAAAAAAAGAGCACAAACAACAACAACAAAATAGTACTTTAGAGCCATGTTAAAATATTACAAGTTTAGATTATGCATGAGAGTTGAGGACTATAATCCACGATTTTATAGAGGATAAAAAGAAACAATATTGAATTATTGAACATTAAAATCCATAAACCACGTATCAAATGTTAATTAATTCATGCACCACGTATTTCTCTTGATCTAGAAAAAAAAAGGTTGGCCTACCTATATAACTTAACTTGTGCATATTTATGATGATGGCCACTTCTTTATCCATATGGAAAGAATTTCATGCTTTACTCTATCTCATCTTATTCATCTAAAAGTCCTAACATGTTGCCTCTCCCTTATATATACTTATCATGAAAACTACTTTCTCCGTCCCGCAATTACTTTCACACTTTCCTTTTCGGGACGTTCCACAATAACTTTCACACCCTTAAAATGAAAAACCCTTTAACCTCACAATATCCTCAATTTTACACAAATGTCATTACTTTTTTCTCCATACATACACAAAAGTCAATTAATTTCTTTACTTTATAAATAAAATTTTACAAAATTACCCCTCAAAACTCCACTCATTATTACATTTTCTTAATATACGTTTCTATCTATCTTTGGAAGTAATCTTGGGACGGATGGAGTACATTTTACCCTTTAACTCTCCCTTAAATTTTGTGACTTAAATTATCCGTTCGATTTTGCTGTGCCATTTTTAGAATTATTGATATGCTTATCGTCATGGTCACTACTGCGTGTGGTTGATAATTTTTTTATATTAGACGTGTCATTCATTCGATTGATGGACTATTGAGTGGAATTAATACCAAAACTGTATGTGCCTTGAAATTTTTTTTGTTTTGCACTTTAAAGTCAAATGGATTTATGATTCATGACAATCCGCAGTCGCGTATACGAAATTTTGTGGCGAAATGTCTTAAAAAAGTTAATGCAACCATTCTATATATTGAAAAACGAAGAATGCTATCATGTAGCTTCTCTTTTTAATTAATATGAGGCTCCATTTGAATGGAGGGATTTGGGTCAATAAATTTTAAATCCACAATCTAAATCCACTCCACCGGATTAAAAAGTAAATGATTGGATTTTAAATAGGGAGGGGCTATCAACACCCCCAAATTATGTTATTTCCACCCCAATTGTTATACACACCCCCACTTAAATTTAAAATTCAATTTAAATTACTAAACACACCCCAATTTATTCCTTTCCTATCCTTTTTAACTAATACTATACACATCCCATCCATTTAAAAAATGAGTGACACTACTCACACCCCGTAAATTTTAAGTCTAAAATAGGCATATTTAAAATGACAATTTATCCAAATTCAATATTAATAATAATAAAAAAAAAAATCTAACTCCTGGTGTGCCATCTTGCTCAACTCCCTCCCCTCCGAGAACAGAGAGTTCCAAAACTTTTATTCTTCGCATATTTTGAGTCAATCAAAAAAAAAATTCGCATATTAGCCTTTGGCACTAAAATTGAGTCTATTATCGTCGATGGCTACCTCACCGTCACGGCCTCCTCCGCCGCAATGGTCACCGGCGATGGAATGGTTTTCCCGACAAAATTTTTAAAAATCAACATAGAAAAAATTATAGAAATGCTTTGGTTGTTACATAATTTAGATGATTTGGGTTTTTGCAGAATTTAGTTTCAAATGGTAATAAATAATAGGAGAAGTTAGATGATTATGTAGGGTAAGGAGAAGAGTTTGTTGCAGGGATGGTTTTTGTAGAGTAATTCATTTATATGCGTCTCATTCTTCACAACAAGCCTGTTGCAGGGATGGTTTTCCTCCTTTCATGACGCGGCGCTTAACAAGCATCGACCTAGGGTCAGGGTTCCTTTTTTCGCATTTCTCCTCTTGTGAATATTTGCGAGTGTTAGAACACATACGTGCCGAGTCTGAGAGAGATTAAAGGAGGATGCAAAAATCGTGTAATGTCAATTATAAGAGAAGCATTTGTTGATTGAAATGGAGGGGAAGGAGAAGACCAACGAGTCTTTACTTATTATTAGGGGTGTGTTTAACAATTTTTTAAATGATTTAAATGGATATCTCAGTAAATTCAATTAGGTCTATTTTTGTCCAAAAAATTATGGGTGGGAACAACATAATTTGGGGTGTTGATAGCCCCTCCCTTTTAAATACCTTAGCATCTTTTTTTAGTTATAATTGTAAAAAAATTAAATTCTCACTAAATAAATGTCATTTGAAATTCACATATTTCTAAATTCCTTCATTTAAAATGTCTTTCTCAAATCAAATTCTTCATTCAAACACAACCTGAGAGGGCGTAGTATATATAGCCGTTCCATTTCTAATTAATTTAAATTTTCATCGTTAATACATATTTTATTAAATCACAGAATAATTGGTGAGGGTGTATTTCACTAATTAAAAAAGAGATTTACAAGGAAAATATTAATAAAAAAGACTACAAATATATCTACCAAATATACAAAGGAATATTTTGAAATAAATCAAGAATTAATTGACTTGATTTTGCATATTTAAACAACACTTGTGTGAAATATAATTAAGATTTAAAAAAAAAAAAAAAAAATTGGGTTAAAAGTCTGAATTCGGGTCGCCCAAAAGATTCGCGGGCTGCGAGCAGGTGTTGTTTACTACATAGTCAATGTATTGTTACTTTAAGGTTAAAGTATTATCACTATAATACCAAAAATGTATTACTACATGTAAAAAATATTCTAGAAAATTCACCCAAAAAATTAAGTGTACAGAATATTTTTGGACTTGTAGTAATAAACTTTTAACCTTGTAGTAAAGGAAAATTGGCTTTATAGTAACATAGTTTTGGCCTTTTAGTAGTAGAAAATTTTTGGTCTTCTAAATTCTAATAACATATTTTGATTTTGTAGTAGCATAAAATATTTTATTACTACAAAGCCAACTCCCAATATAAAGTTCAAAAATATTATGGAAAATTCAACCAAAAAATTAAGGCTCCATTTGGATGGAGAGATTTGATCTATGGATTTGAAATCCACTATCCAAATCCACTCCACTTGTTTGGATTATGAATGGATTTCAAATACTTAGATTTTTGCTCACACAATTTTTAGTTAAAATTGAGAGGATTTTAAATCCTCACTAAAACCATGTAATTTGAATTCCATCTATTTTTAAATCCTTTCATTTAAAATAACTTTTCATATCAAATCCCCTCATTCAAACAACCTAAGTGACATTTAGACTTGTAGTAGTACACTTTTGGTCTTAATTATAGTGACAATATTTTAGTCATGTAGTAAAAAATACTTGAAAACGCAAAAATATATTTTAGTTAAATTTGACTCGTGTTGACCCGGGTTTGACCTGTGAATTTTTCCCCCAAATTTATCTTAATTAACTACTGTACATTTTATATAAGTTTTTTTGTGCATATTTTCCTTATCACCCTCGTCAAGTTAAGTGTCAGACTGCGACGAACGCATAACTTGGAACGTAGAAGCTCAAAATCTAGTCTTGGTGAACTCTTAGTGATTATATCATCAACCTAAAGCTCAGAGGACACAAAACGTGTAAGAAGTCGACTAGGAGAAACCAACTCATGAATAAAGTGGCAATCGATGTCGATATGCTTAGCACGTTTGTGAGTAGTCTAATTTTGATTAAGGAAAACAGTACTCTAATTATCACAAAGAAGAGTGGGTGGTCTAGCTAGGTGATAATTAGAGTACTGTTTTCCATACTATTATGAGTAGCTAGGTGATCCATACTATTATGGCTCGCTATTCAGACTCACAACTGAAATGAGCAACAATGGGTGGCTTCTTCGCAATTATGGGTGGGAATAGGTCGGGCTACCCGATAGGGGCCTACGACTCAGCTCGTTTAATAAATAAGTCGGACTCAACAATTTTTAAGCCTATTTAGTTAAATAGGTCGAACTCGAGCTTTTTCGTAGGCCTTTTAAGCCCAACAAACCGATCTATTTAACTTTATTTATATATAAATATTATTATATAAAAATATATACTCCCTCCATCCACCAAATGTAGTCCCATTGGGGTGGGGCACAAAATTTAAGAAAAAGGTAGATAAAGTTGATAAAGTAAGGGTATTATAGGGTATTATGGGGTCCATTGTGAATAAAGTGATTGTTTGTGAATAAAGTAGATGGCAAATTGAGTAATTAAGTGATGAGTTGAAGGGTGATAGTTTCCATAAAGTGTATGGGACTACATTTAGTGGACAAAGAATATGAGGCAAATGAGACTACATTTCATGGACGTAGGGAGTATAATATATGTGATAATTAAAAATATAGTAAGGAATTTTAGTTATACTAACTACTCCGTAATTATATACTCCCTCCGTCCCACAAAAATAGCTACATTTAATTGACTTTACACACAGATTAAGAAAAATCAATAAATGTAATTAAATTTAGCTAATGTGTCAATTTTGCCCCTAGAATCACATTCTCCAAAATCTACTAAGCCTTAATTACACTTATTAATTAAGAGTAAAATTGACAATAAAGCATTTAATACTAAAGTAAAAAAGGAAATGTAGCTATAATTTGGGACAGCCAAAAAATGAATATGTAGCTATCTTTGTGGGACGGAGGGAGTATTTTTTTGTGATAGTTGAAAAAAATTGAATATTTTTTTGGAATATTTGATAAATTTGTTATTGTTTTTATTTCTTCATTTTGAGATTTAAAAAGCGATTTTATGATTTGACGATAATAAAGTATTGTATATTTTTTTTAAATGCACTAACAGAACTAAAAAGTCTTTGAAAGGCTTTCACACCAGATCTATTTATTAAAAAGGTCAGGTCAAGCCTTAAAATTTTTTTATGACAGACCATGGGCCACACTTGAGCCTAAGAATTATGTAACATGCCAGACTTTTTTTTGTAAAGTCTACTTAGGCCTGAATTCCCACCCCTATTCGTAATCCAAAAGACTAGGTGTTGGTCCCTAAACGAGTAGTGAATGGTTTAAAGTGTAGAGGTGAGGGGTGAATAAACTTTAAAACTTTTTCTAAACGGAGTTGTGAGTTACTCATCTAATATACTTAGTGTGCTGGATTGGCTAGTCTGCTGATCCAACTTACTAGGTACTCTGTTGAATATATTTTGCGGAATTGTGTTGACCATTTGTTTAGACTCGTTCCTTATATGAAAAACCTTTTTATGCCAAATTAAAACTACTCAGTTGGCTAGATGTCTACTGGTTTTGAATACTTTGTTAATGGCCTCTTTTCAAAATCACTTATAAATACAGTATGCAATATGGATAATAATAAGTAAGAATGCATAATTGAAATGTGCAGAAGATTAAATAACACCAGGAGTTATAGTGGTTTGGATTCCAAATCCTACGTCCACTCTCACGATTCTCTCGTGATATTAATCCTTTAAATCACCAAACAAAAGGCTTGTCCTTTAGAGTCCCAAGAGAAGGACTTTGAGCTCTGAGCAACTTCCAAAGTGCTACGATCTTCACAAGTGTTAATGAGCATTTGTACTCGTTACAGCATTTACCAACTTGACCTTATACTGGTTTAGAGTGTTTGTGTTGGGTTGTTTGATCTATCTCCAACTAATGGTTTAAACACCAAATTTCTTAACCACTATGCCTAAACCAAATGATATATCTAAGGTAGGGGTGTAAGTGAGTCGAGCCTACTCGCGAGCTACTCGTGCTCGACTTGGAAAAAGATCGAAATCGACTCGAAGTTAATCGAGTCGAGTCGAGTTTCGAGCTACTCGAGTAGCTACCGAGTTCGAGTTCGAGCTCATAATCTGGGTTCGGTTTCTTTATTGGTGGGAGATTAGGATATTCGAAACTGGCTTGAAGAAACTCTTATTGAATGCTTATGCTTTTAGTCAGCTAGGTGTGTTCTTCGTATAGATTTCGTATATAATCTATGTGATCTTCACAAATGAAGATTATCTTGTATTTATAGGAGCAATCCTCAATCAACTAGCCGTTTGGAGTAACTAGTCGTTGTGATTATCCTTGATTGCAACATGATCTCTTGATTTATTCTTGATTGATATTGATTCCACCAAATCTGGAACTTGCCTTCTTTGGATATGGAAAGTCAATGGTCGAGATTCACACTTACTCTTTTCATGCAGACTTTAGTCGGCTGGTCATCTACTCGTCTGATCTGGTAAGTGCGGTAGCCATCTAACATGAATACTCTTCTGATTTGTTCTGTGTACAGATGAGTACTTTCTCATCTGATCTTGATAAAGTCATGAGATTAGCTGATGTGATTCTGATTTGTTAATACGAAAAACATGTTATGTAGAAACTTTGACATGAAAGACATGAGATTAGCAGATGTGATTCTTGGAATTAAGATTGAGAAATCGTCAAATGGAATTTCCGTGGCACGGTGTCACTACATTGAGAAGGTACTAAAGAAATTTAATGTCTTTGACGATCCACCTGCTAAAACACCTCTGGAACTTAATGTTCACTTGAAAAAGAATAGAGGAGACCTAGTAGCTCACCTAGAATACGCAAGAATCATCGGAAGTGTGATGTACATTACGAACTGTACACGCCCTGATCTTGCATGCTCTATAAACAAGCTGAGTCAATACACTAACAATCCAAGTCACGAGCTTTGGAAGGCTCTAAAAAGGGTCCTAAGATACTTAAAGTACACCCTTGAATATGGGCTTCACTACACGAGACATACAACTGTACTCGAAGGATAGAGTGATGTAAATTGAATATCCGACACTAAAGATTCGTTATCTACCAGTGGATATGTATTCACTGTTGGAGGAGCAGCGGTGTCGTGGAGATCTAAGAAACAAACGTGTATTGCCCGTTCCATAATGGAACCAGTACCCTTTGTGATGGTACACTGTAACAGTCAAGCTGCTATTGGTAGAGCTATGAACGTCATGTATAACGGAAAGTCGAGACACATACATCATTGACACAACTCCGTTAGAGAATTGATTTCAACTGGAGTAATGTCTATTGACTATGTGAAGTCAAAAGATAACATAACAGATCCGATCACGAAAAGCATAAACCTATATCAAATGAACAAGCTGGTAGAAGAAATGGGTGTAAAACCCACAAGAAAAACTAAAGCAGTGGAAACCCAACCATGATGATTAGAGATCCCAAGAACTTGGTTAAATGGGAAAACTAAAATGTGGATGTTAGCGATACAATATTTGAAAAACATGACTATTCCCGACACCACCGTATCAAGTGTTAACAACCCGTGAGAAGTGATAAAGGTTGAGTCTTTAACTCTTAATGATTCCTAAGGAATGGGTATAACGGGATACTCAAAAGGAGATCACCTATATAAATGAGAAGTGTGGGACGCTTCGACCAAACCCTTATGAATATAAAGGACGTCCATGGCCAAAACGGATAAAAATGTGAGAACGTTACTGAGTCGAGATTGAAGTGTGCTTGCAATTTTGATTAGGTATACACGATGGAGGATTTGTTCAAGGCACTGCATCTACTAAGCCGCCGGTGTACCCGATAGTGTTCGACTACGAAAATTTCAAAGCCAAAAACTATTTTTCCGGATGCACTGAAGTCTCAATCAAACTGAACATTGAGCCTGGTGTACTATAGACAAGATTTTCACTCATGTGGGGGATTTTTGGAATTAATGTGGATTAATGGGGTTTTGATACCCTTATCTAATTAAATTAATTAGATGGACTAAACGTTAATTATTAAACAATTAAATGTGACATAGTTGATCTACTTACGGAGTAAATGAACGTGGTATATTTAATATCTCAAAACCGAGTTTAGGTGAGTGAGAAATTAATTAGGGAAGTTGTATGGATTCAACTTTTATTGTGAGTTTGAGAGTGAAAATGTGAAGGGTCACATGTCCCACATAGAAGTCCTACAAAACTTTTTGAGGCTTTATTAACATTGAAGTGTGAAGAGAGTTCAACTATGGACTAAGGGTACACTCCCTAAAAGGCCACACGCGCGCGCGTCACCCGCTCGTCCGACTGGCTCGGCTTCGGCTTTGGCAATTGGTCTTTGTGGCCCACCTATCTTTATATAGAACCAAAAACTCTGAAAGCCCGCCTGCACTAGGCTAACCCATTCGGATTTGTTTATGGGCCAAGCCTAACTCGAACACTTCAGTGTTAACCTTCTAAAAGGTTCCTGAATCGAATTCAAAGTCAAAACTTACTCTACACGAAGTAGTCCACATTTCCTGATTTCCAGGCCTCATCTGAGAATGGGACTTCCTACGTTTTCCTCAACTTTCCGGGGTGAGACTCTGCCTATAAATATTAGAGCTCCCCCTAGAAGACATATAATTTTTCATCTTATGCTCTCGATTTTTCTCTCCCAAGATAACATTAACTTTTCATTAATATATTACTTACATTTTTCATTAATACTGTATAACATACACTTTTCAGTTATAATAACATACATTTTTTCAGTTATAATAACATACACTTTTCAGTTATAATAACTTACAACTTTTATTAATATAACATACATTTTTCAGTTATAATAACATGCACTATTAAGTTAAAATAACATACACTTTTCAGTTATAATAACATACATTTTTCAATTATAATAACTTACATTTTTCATTAATATAACATACAATATAAATATCATACCCTTTTCAGTTATAATAAATATATTTTTCAGTTATAAAACATACACTTTTCAGTTATAATAACATACATTTTTCATTAAAACCAATGTTGCACTTTTCAATATAGTAACATGCACTTTTTATTAAAAAACGAAGATACACTTTTCAATATACTAACATACACTTTTTCAAAAAAAAAATCGAAAAAAAAATTCCAAGTTTGACAGTTGACCGGTCAACGGTCAACAGTTGACTGGTCAAGGTCCACTCTAGTACACAGTGTACTTGAGTGCACATGAGACTTTGGCATAGGATATAATTGTTGTATTTATCTTTTTCTAAAATCATGTAATTAGTTTTCAATGTAATTACTCCTATAAATACAAGTCATTCCCCACTCATCAATTCAACGGTGATCATATCTAATTGTTCACATGGTATCAGCATAAACACGATCCTAAAACCGTAACCCTACTTTTCTTTCTCCCTCTCTATCGCCGCCGCCTCCCTATCGTCGAGCTTGTCCCCCTCGAACATCTCCCTACAATGGCAGACTCCTCTATCCCTATGAATGTCCTTATTCATACGGTCTCGGTGAAACTCTCTTCTTTCAACTATCTCCTATGGAAGAAGCACGTTGTCCCGATGCTCACTTGTGCCGATCTCTATGGCCTTGTGGACGACACATCCGCCCCCCTGCCGCCACTCATATGTCCTTCGCTGCCTGGAAAATGAAGGATCAGAAAGTACTTGCTCTTGTTCTCTCCTCTCTCACTAAAGAAACCCTAGCTGAGGTCGTTCAATGTGACACGGCCCGTGAAACTTGGCTTGCACTGGAGGATGCCTTCAGTCACTCTTCCCAATCACGCATCACCCAACTTCGTGAGGAGCTTCTTCTCCTCAAGCGTGATTCTCTCCCTGTTGCTGATTACGGTTGGCGCTTTAAGGCATTGTGCGACTAACTTACAGCCATCGGTAAACCAATGGACAAATCTGACATGTCGCACTGGTTTCTACGGGGTCTTGGCCTCAAATTTAGCGAATTTGCCGACACCAGAATGGCCTTCTCGCCTGTGCCTGCTTTCCGTGACTTACTGCATCAGGCAATTGCCTTTGAGATCATGAACAAGCCTGATCTCCCTAAACCTGCTCCAGTTGCCTTTTATGCACGCGATCATCCCTCTTCTCGCTCGAACACTCGCGACCATACTAGTGGTCGCCCTTCTGGGCTCCCTCGTGGTGGTCGCCCCTGTTGGGATATGAATCCTGATATAAGTCCTAAATTGATGTTGAAGTAGATTTCATAAGCCAAAAGAAGACTTGAATATATTTCTAAGTGTTGACTGATCTAGTTATGGAAGTCGTCTTATGAACAAGATCAGTAGAGTACAAAGGCTGAAAGAAAATCTAAGTAAGAAAGAAAAGACAAGTACGTTTTATAAGTACTGTGTTGAGTTTATATAGGTTTTATGATGAGCGAATAATTGTTGTATAGAAGCTCATAGTTCATAGTTTATGTTTATATTGATGTATAGATTTAAGTTGACAAAGCTGGATTTATAAAGCTTAAAGTAATGTAATATTCTTGTTAAGATTAGATTGATAGGACTAGATTAGTTCTGGATATGTAAGAGTCTACTAATGAAAGGAGACTGCTGCTACAAGACAAGCCAAGTGAAGTCAAGACTGAAGAATTGTCTAAGTATGGAAGACTAGGCAAGAAAAGTGCGCAAAGAAGGTGAATTTGCATAAGTCAGAAACGCGTGAAGATATCAAATGAAGATAAGATCGTATATTGAAGAGTTAGTTATGTAATAACCAATTAACTGAAGAAACGCGTGGAAGGATAAGAAGAAATAGTTTCAGAAGTTAGTTATCAAGAAAGGTTGTTGGATAACAAACTATTCTTGATTTCTAGAAGTCTATAAATACATGAAGTTATTCAACGGTTAAAGACTACTGAAAGTGTGACTACTGATACTACGAGATTTACTAAGCGATTACTGAGATATTCAAAGCAAGAAAAACTCGCAGAGTTCAAAGTTCAGAAAGTTCAAGTCAGAAGACAAGTCAAATTCGAAGAAGGCTACTACTGAATTAGTGAAGTTTTTCATTATTGTTTGTTTTATTCAAGTTGCTAGTTACTTGTAAATAACTAGTTGTTAGATCGAAGAAACACTTGGTAATGTTGTCGAAAAGATCGAAGTCTTATTTCTTGGGACTTAAAGCCACAATAACACACTACTCGAAGAGAAGAGTTAATAAATTTCGCAACTGGAATTGTGAGAGTGGATGTAGACATTTGTCAAACCACTATAAATCTTGTGTTGATTTACTTTACTGTTTTATTTGTTGTTTGATTGATTACTTGTTTAATTGATTAAATCTACATATAGTATAGACAAGTTAAGTGTTCATAACAGAAGTTCGTATTCGAGATTAGTTGAGTATAATTGTTAAGGGCTCCTTGATAAATATGATATTCCGCATTGTGTGCTTTGATATTTTGAAAGATTTTGAAAAGTCTATTCACCCCCCTCTAGACGTTTTCTTAGCTTACTCAATCTTATCTACTCAACTAGGGACCTACAAGTGGTATCAGAGCAGTAGTTCATTAGACTGTTGTTTCTTGATCACCCCTAAAGACATGAGGGAAGTCTTGGTTCTTGATTGTACTTGTTCATATCACTGTTCTTGAATTACTTGTATCTTTGATCTACACTGCTATAATCCTACTTGATCTTCTTGACAACATGTCTTTGGAAATAAGTGCTAACAAACTTCCTAAGTTTTCAGTTCAGGACTATGATTACTGGAAACTCCGGATGGAAGCTATCTTTAGCTCGACGCACGACTTGATGGTGTCCGTCGTAAAAGAAGGCCCGATCATGACCATGGTGCCAAACACTACTGCATTGGAACCCTCAAAGGTCGTTGGTGTACTCGTCCCCAAGCCAAGGTCAGAACTCACTTCGGAAGAAATGAGACAGAACAATCTGGATAGTTTGGCTAAGAACTATATTTTACATACCCTTCCCAACGAGTATTTTGGGAAAGTATTAAAATGTAAGACTGCCAAAGAAATGTGGGATCGACTTGCTATCATTTGTGAAGGGACCACCCTAATCAAAGAAAGTAAGTTATCCACAGCTGTACAGAGGTTCGAATCATTTAAGATGAAGTCTGGTGAAAATATAGACCAGTTAGATATACTCGTTTCTCGCGTATTATGAATGATTTGGAAGTTTTAGGCAAGACGTATACTAGTCGTGAAATAAACTTGAGAATTCTTAAGAGTCTTGATGCTAGATGGAAAATGGTCAAAATGATCATTAAGAATACTCAGGATATAGATGAGTGGTCAGCCGAAACAATGTTCCAAACACTCAAAGCTCACGAGTTCGATCTAAATGACGATGATCCTATTGCCAGTAGTGATAGAGAGAAAGTTGTGTCGAAAGATGTTGCCTTTAAGTCTACTTCGTCTAGGAGCTCTAGAGTAGGCAAGTCTAAGTCTAAGGCTAAGTTTGCTAGTGTTAAAGACGAGTTAGACAGGTCTGATCTAAGTCTGAAAGATCAGATGACTCTTATGGTTAGAAAGTTCGACAAGTTAAACAAACGCTATGGTAGATATAAGCGATTCTACAAAGAGTTTAGAGGTTCTGCTAACAAGGACTCGTCTGAGACCAGACGAGACCGAAACTCTTCCGAAAGGAGAGACGAAGTCTCGAAAGAATACAGACGAGATAGGAACTCTGAGGATAGGAAGATTAGACGCTCTGATAGACGAGATAAGAGAAGGGATAATTCTCCTGTGAAAAAGTCTACTAACGATCTATTATGCTATAACTGTGAGAAACAAGGTCATTATATTTACGAATGTCCAGACCCGAGCACTGATGGTCGAGAAGAACGGAAAGCATGAAGGGAACGAAGATACAACAAGGGTAAGAAGGCTATGATAGCTAACGATGACTCTGAGACGGATCCAAACGAGTTACCATCGTCTTCATCTAGCTACCCATCAAACCATGAAAATGAAGACGAAGAAGCATTCATAGTAGATGATGGCCTAATTCTAATGGCAAAAGTCGAACAAGAGGTATCATCTGCAACTTCGTTTCAATCATGTGATGATTCCGACACTGATGAAAGTGATACTGCCGATAGTGGAGTTGGAAGTAGTCTTCATCACTCTACTAGTGTGACTGAAAAAGACCTCCTACTTGCTAACAAGGCATTCATTGAAGTCAGCGACGAGAACATCACTTTAAAACAAGAAATCATTAATCTTAAGGAAGCCCAGTCTAAAGTAGATCCTAATATAATTGTCCTAAACGAACACTTGACAGAAGAGTTGAAACAACTTAAAGTCAAGTGCGCGTCAACAGACAAGTTGTATCAAGATTTACTGAAAAGATATGCTACTGAGACGAATGAATTCAATATTTTAAAGAACAAGTGCAAAAAGCTTGAAGAGCGCAATAAGTTCATAGAGACTGAAGTCGTAAATCTAGACTTTAAACTTACTGACTTGGTTAATTCTTCAAAGATTAATCAACAGTTGTCAGAGAGGTATAGGGCTCCAGATGACAAGACAGGGTTGGGAGCAGAAACACCCAACTCGTCTACTCATGTCATTAAGAACCCTACTGCTGCTAGTTCAAGTTCTTTGACAAGAGATAAAGGCAAAAGACCAATGGAATACGATATTGGAATGACATCCAAAGGTGTTATACATAAGCAGACTAGAGTTAACACTCCGATTACCAAAGGTAGTAAAAAGAAAGTTAACAACAGACCTGTTCCGTTTAGAACAAGTCAAAAGAGGACCACTAGTCGTGGAAGACCAAACCAGGTCAGATACGAATATTGGTATCCCCAGGAGACGTGTTCTAGACAAGTACATTTTAGTCTGAAAGAGCCTAGACCTCCTTTCATAATGCAGTCTCAGCTATACTCGACTAGGCCTAGGAAGGGTGCTCCAAAATATCGTACTCAACCTGTCTTATATCCTCCACCTTTATACAATGGTATCATAAGTGAGGAAAGACTTAAACGCGTCTATAAACCGTATGGCCCCAATGCATACAAGCCCTATTCTAACTATCAAAGGCCTATGCCTACTCAAGTAGAGGTTAAGTCGAAAGGCTATCTCAAACGAGTAGACCCAAAGTCTGAAGATAGACTAGATAAGGACAACAGGGTCTTATTCTGTAACAAGCATGGTAGAAAGCTTAAGAGGTGAAATTTGTTCAAAACTCCTATGTATATTGTGGAACTTAATCATGCGCATATCTACTGCCACTGGATACAACATCTTATGTCCAGATTTTCCTAAGTGGGAAACTCCTCTACTTGGATCTGGTAAAAGAGTTGATTTCAACAAAATCAAGAAGTTTGAAGAAGAATTGCTGGAGAAGGAGAAGATCGACAATGAAGATCACATTTCTGATATACACCGACGTGTATTGGAAGCATTTCAGATTCCGAATCCAGATGCTAACACTCTGAGTGGTGGAAGCATGGAATGAAGATAATGTAAGTATTTTACTTATTTTCATATATTTTTTCTAAGTATTTGTAATCTACTTATCTACTGAAAAAAATGAATGAAAAGATAACACATTTTGAGAAGATAACTACTTAACTGATCTACTGACTTAAAATAATTCAAGTAGTTCTGGCTTCATCAAAAAGGGGGAAATTGTTGGGATATGAATCCTGATATAAGTCCTAAATTGATGTTGAAGTAGTTTTGATAAGCCAAAAGAAGACTTGAATATATTTCTAAGTGTTGACTAATCTAGTTATGGAAGTCCTCTTATGAACAAGATCAGTAAAGTACAAAGGCTAAAAAGAAAAACTAAGTAAGAAAGAAAAGACAAGTACGTTTTATAAGTACTGTGTTGAGTTTATATAGGTTTTATGATGAGCGAATAATTGTTGTATAGAAGCTCATAGTTCATAGTTTATGTTTATATTGATTAATAAGATTGCAAGAGACTACCTTGTTGAAGGTATACCCAACGAAATCTATTACAAGTCACATGTATACAATGCTTGTCAGAAAGGTAAACAGGTAAAAGGTTCGTTTAAGTCAATTCCTACTCTCTCAACAAGTAGAGTCCTAGAACTACTACATATGGATCTTCATGGTCCTATAACTCCTCCAACCTTGAATGGTAGAAGGTACACTCTTGTTATGGTAGACGACTATTCTAAGTTCACTTGGGTTGTCTTCTTACACAAGAAGAGTGATACACAAACACTCCTACCTGATCTGTTGAAGAAGTTACAAGTTGAGAAGAATTAGTCCATTTTCAAGATTCGTAGTGACAAGAGGACTGAATTCATTAATTGCTATATCAAAGATTTCTGTTCTAAACGTGGTATTCAGCACCTTACTAGTGCAGCTAGGACCCCACAACAAGATGGTGTAGCGGAGAGACGGAATAGAACACTCAAAGAAGTTTGTAAAATCATGCTGTCCGAGTATAATACTCCTCAAAAGTTTTGGGCAGAGGCAATCAATACTGCATGCCACTCCCAGAACAGAAGCGCAATCAATAAGGTACTAGGTAAGACGCCCTACGAGATTTGGAAATGTAGAAAACCCAGAATTTCATATTTCCATATATTCGGATGCAAGTGCTTCATCCATAACAATGGGAAAAGTAAGTTAAATGCATTTGATGCTAAAGCAGACGAGGGGATATTCTTAGGATACTCCTCGACTAGCAAAGCATTTAGAGTGTTTAACTACTCGACTCTTTGTGTGGAAGAAACACAACATGTTGTTTTCGATGAATTTCAACAAGACTCGTCTGCCGACCAGATCAGTAAGAAAGCGAACGATTTATCGATCCAATCTAATGAAGAATCAGAAGTATACGAATCAGTTCAAGCCTACAATCCATTAATGAAAGCTCTTGAATCAGATGACAAGGAAAAGGTAAGTGCTCAAGGTAAGTCCACTAGACCAGTTGACATGCCTGCTCTAGTTGACTCGTCTACTCTTGTTAAAACTGCTGATACAAATGATGTTGAAATGCATGATGCTATAGTTGATTTAGATGATGATAGCATGCCTGTTAAGTCTAGAAAAACATGGAAATCTGCTCATGATACTGGAAATATCATTGGTGACTCTACTATTGGTGTAAAGACTAGACGACAACTCTTTGAGTCGCAAGAACAGCCGAGTCCAACTATGTTTTGCTGGTGTTGTTTCCTCTCATCTATTGAGCCTACGACCGTTAAAGAGGCATTGTCTGATAGTAATTGGATCATCGCTATGCAAGACGAGTTGAACCAGTTTGTTCGAAATGACGTCTGGGAACTTGTTGATAGGCCAGAACATCATAATGTAGTTGGCACTCGATGGATTTTCAAAAATAAGAAAGATGAGAATGATGTAGTCGTTAGAAATAAGGCTAAACTAGTAGCCCAAGGCTATTCACAAGCTGAAGGCATAGACTATGATGAAACATATGCTCATGTTGCTAGACTATAAGCCATTCGATTGTTCCTTGCATATGTTGCTTATATGAAGTTTACTGTATATCAAACGGATGTTAAAAGTGCATTTCTTAATGGTATTCTTGCGGAAGAAGTGTATGTTGAACAACCCCCCAGGTTTCGAAGTGAAAGGCAACCAAATATACAGATTGAAGAAAGCCTTATACGGACTAAAGCAAGCTCCAAGAGCATGGTATGATACCCTCTCTCTCTTTCTATTAGAGAATGGTTTTACTAAGGGCAAAGTAGACTGTACTTTGTTCAGAAGACAAGAAGGGAATGACATTTTACTCTTCCAAATTTACGTGGATGATATCATTTTGGTTCACCCAACAAAAAGCTGAGTGAAAGTTTTTCAACACTCATGAAAAGTAAGTTTGAGATGTCGATGATGGGTGAAATGAATTAGTTTCTTGGTCTTCAAGTAAAACAAACTCCCGATGGGATTTTCATAAATCAATCAAAGTATACTAGAAATCTTCTAGACAAGTATGGTATTAAAACTTGCAAATCTACCGGAGTACCTATGCTACCCACCTACAGGATGGATCCAGACGAACACGGTAAGTGTGCTGATCAATCATATTATCATGGTCTTATTGGCTCATTACTGTACTTAAGTGCTAGTAGACCTAGTGGTAGACTAGTTCAGTATGTTTCGGATGAGTGTCTTATTACCCTACTTATTGCCAGCAAAGAAAACTTGGAGTAAGGGCAAGCCATTTCATGTCCTTAAGTTTTATTTTAGGAAAGATGCTATCGACAAACAGACTCAAGGCCGTTTGGAGGAAAAGAAGAAGGAGATCAGAATAAATCCCAGAGATGCTATGATAGAGGCCGAGTCGTCTGGTGGAGAAGAAGATGATGAGGAGACTGGAACTAGTGGTAGACTAGTTCAGTATATTTCGGATGAGGCTATGATTGAGCCTGAAGATGATTCTGAAGAGACAGAATCAGACGAGTCTTCAGATGAAATAGAGAAGGCGAAGGAAGAGGAGTACCAGCTCCGTATAAGTCAAATACCCCAAGGAGACTTGTCTGGTCCTCCACCTCCTACTCGTCTGGTGGCCGTAACATCATCTTCACCTGCCAAGAGGGCACGAATGGTTAGTACTTCTACGTCCATTCCATCTATTTCTCCCCCATCTGTTCAGATTAGGAAGAAGGCAAGAACTCAACGTTTTCGTGCCAGATCAGTTCCCTCAACCATACCCATTTTTGTTCAGCACTTGAGTTCTTTACTAACTCAAGATGCCCTAGTATTTGTCCACTCTGATGATGCTCCGTCATCAGATGTTCTTGTTCAAATCCCACCTAAGCCAACATAAACCACCTCTCAAATTACCCTACCCTCAACAGAAAATGTTGAACTACCGAACCCGTCTGTTATGGGAACCTCACTAGTCGACACTTCGACAACTGAGATAAGGACCCCACTTACTCAGACCCCTCCCATAAAAAGATTACCTAGCCTAGTTGACTATCCGATGTGCGCAAGGGAGAAGAGACTCCGAGCACAGATAGCCAAAACTCTCAAGAAGTAATTGCCATCTATTGAGGTTGATGTCAATTCGGAGGCTTATGAGAAGTTGATAAGGATTTGCACATGGGTCGGTTTAAGATAAGGATCGTGCAAATATATGTTTGAAGTCATCACTGGTATGGGCGGAATCTCCAATATTCAGGATTGGGAGATGGAGCAAAAAGAAATCAGTGGAGTAAAGAAGCATTCAGAGTTAAGGACCCCTGAAGCCTTGACTGGTCTTGTGAAGAAGATGCTTGACATTCCTGATGATGTTCTATCAGTTGGAAAGCCAAGTATAGGTGAACAAGTTTCTGAAGCAGATCTTGCAGAATTCGAGTTGGTGCAAGAGGCTGAGCCTGTAGAAGAGTCGAAGTCCACTGATCCAACTATTGATCTGGAGAATATTTATGATCAACTAAGAGGAATAGTATTCGAATTTCAAGTTGAACATGCACATGGGCCGAGGTGCAATGTTGGTCAGATCACCAGACAAGTGGAAAAATACTTTCCGTCTGAAACTTGTGCTTACACCGCCAGACTAGTTGAGATAGTGAAGAAGGATATGGATGCTTGCTGAAAGAAGAGCAAAGGAAGCAAGGTTAGATTGTCCTCCTTTAAATTTGAAAGCTCTGGCTGGAAGTATTGTTCCTGAGATAGTTGAAGACGAGGTCTTAACTATTGAGATGGAAGATGAGTTGGTGAACATTCCTATTATTGAAGAAATAGATTTGATGGATGTTACTCCGATGGAAGTTGTTCACACAATGAAATCTGTTTCGTCTGCATCTATTGATGAGTTGAAGAACGACTTGAAGCAATTGATTATGTCTTCAATAGATGAGTTTTTGAAGTCGGATGTGCAGAAAGATTTAATAGATCAGAACAGTTCTCTTGTTGAAAGTTCGAAGGCTTTGATTGTTGGTGAAGTGAATCAGATGGATGTCACCTTCAGACAAGAGATGTATACCCAACTGGAAGATTTTCTGAAAAGGCAGATTGATTATTCAGAAAAGTGTTCTATTGATTTCGCAAGAGTCTCAGCAGAAGAATCGAAGAAAATGGAACGAATTTATAGAGTGAAGATTGAGATTGCAGATGAGCAGAGGAGAGAAGCTCAAGAGCAATTGGTTCAAACGAGAGCACTGTTGACAGCAATGACTGAAGAGAACAGGATCCTATGTTTGACTGCAACTCACTTCAAAAATGAGTTTTCATTTTGTTCAAAGAAGTTGGAATATACAACTGATCGTCTAGAAAAGCTGAGTCAAGATAGGTCTCATCAGAAGCAGATTGATAGAGCTACTGATCTGATGAAGCAAGCTGTTCAAGAAGAAATGACTCGTTTCACTTCTCTTTTCACTCTTAAAAATGGAAAAGAGATTGAAGAGGTGAAAGCTGCTGCGACTGGTCTTGTTGTTCAAGAGACTAGTAGACCTAGAAGAAGAGGCAGACTAGTGAAGAAATCAGATCTAGAATAGGTCAGTACAGAAGAACAAAAGAGACAAGCGAAAGGCAAGTCTGTTGAAACTGAAGAGGTTCAGACTAGAAGGGTCGTTAAAAGGAAGCTAGATATGCGCTAACCCAAGATGAAAGAGTCTATAGGTCAGATTATTGCGGATCTAGATGAGACTGAGATTCTAAAGAAGCAAAAGCAAGAAGATGATCGTTATGCTAACAAGAAAGTGTTAGGAAAACACATCAAGAGGTTGCAAGATTTGAAGGAAGATCCAGACGTGATTGAAGATGCCCATATTGATAGGTTCATTGACAATGAGCATAGAGATGCTTGGAAGGTTGTCAAGTTTAAGTGGGAAGTAGATCACCGGATTATCAGAAAGTTTGAAGATGCTGAAAGCAAAGACGAGTTGTTTTGTCTATTTGAA
This sequence comes from Galeopsis tetrahit, assembly GCA_963675135.1. Lineage (NCBI taxonomy): Eukaryota > Viridiplantae > Streptophyta > Magnoliopsida > Lamiales > Lamiaceae > Galeopsis > Galeopsis tetrahit. Next base: position 62,477,141 of record OY776120.1, on the reverse strand, counting down.
AAATTCATGGAAGCTGAAGACAACAACTTGTGGAACTTAATCATGCGCATAGCTACTGCTGTTGGATACAACATCTTATGTCCAGATCTTCCTAAGTGGGAAACTCCTCTACTTGGATCTGGTAAAAGAGTTGATTTCAACACAATCAAGAAGTTTGAAGAAGAATTGCTGGAGAAGGAGAATATCGACAATGAAGATCACATTTTTGATATACACCGACGTGTATTGGAAGCATTTCCGATTCCGAATCCAGATGCTAACACTCTGAGTGGTGGAAGCATGGAATGAAGATAATGTAAGTATTTTACTTATTTTCATATATTTTTTCTAAGTATTTGTAATCTACTTATCTACTGAAAAAAATGAATGAAAAGATAACACATTTTGAGAAGATAACTACTTAACTGGTCTACTGACTTAAAATAATTCAAGTAGTTTTGGCTTCTTCAAAAAGGGGGAAATTGTTGGGATATGAATCCTGATATAAGTCCTAAATTGATGTTGAATTAGTTTTGATAAACCAAAAGAAGACTTGAATATATTTCTAAGTGTTGACTAATCTAGTTATGGAAGTCGTCTTATGAACAAGATCAGTAGAGTACAAAGGCTGAAAAGAAAAACTAAGTAAGAAAGAAAACACAAGTACGCTTTATAAGTACTGTGTTTAGTTTATATAGGTTTTATGATGAGCGAATAATTGTTGTATAGAAGCTCATAGTTCATAGTTTATGTTTATATTGATGTGTAGATTTAAGTTGACTAAGCTGGATTTATAAAGCTTAAAGTAATGTAATAGTCTTGTTAAGATTAGATTGATAGGACTAGATTAGTTCTGGATATGTAAGAGTCTACTACTGGAAGAAGACTGCTGCTACAAGACAAAACAAGTGAAGTGAAGACTGAAGAATTGTCTAAGTTTGGAAGACTAGGCAAGACAAGTGCGCAAACACTACAAAATAATGATGAAATGGGGACGGGGAAGGCAACAGATCTGCCCTCACTAATGATGAAGGCAACGACAAAGGCAACGGATGTCTGCCGATGCCAATATGCTCGATGCTATTTGAATGGCATCGGATTTGGGGAAAACCGTTGTCTTTTGGCAACGGGCCCACTGCCGTTGCCTTTTGGCGAGGGTGACAGCCGTTGCCAAATGGCAACGGGGCCACTGTCGTTGCCTTTTTGCCGTCGCCTTTTTATTATCATTTAAAAAAGGTGAACCTGGGTTTCGAACCCAGGTATCGAGGCCACCAACACCCACCCCCACCGCTGGGCCACCCATTTTTCGCGAATTTTGTTGTTTGCGGGGTTCGAACTCGGGACCTCCCGGTCTCGAAGGCTTTTGGGCGCCCCCTGTGTGCCGTTTAGGCTAGGAGCTTTAGTCGACATGTTGTGAATGCAATTAATATATATTCAATTTAATTTTAGTTTTTAATTCTTTAATTCAATCCATTTTAACTTTAATTGTTGCTTATTAAATTATTTATCAAAGCATATCATAATTATTTCTAAATTATGTTTTTCGAATTAACTAAATTAATGTTTTCAAATTAAATTTATTCTAATCCTCCATTTACAACATTTAAATTCATTCTATTTTTTAATTTCACAACATTATAATTACATACAACATTGAATATAATTCTTTTCACTTATACATTTAAATTTATTCTAAATCACATAATTTAAATTCATTCTAATTTTCAATTCACAACATTAAATATATATAATTATTTTCACTTATCCATTTAAAAATATGAATTCACTTATCCATTTAATTTACTGCAATAAAATCTTGATGCATGTGTAAAATTTATAGGTGATTCTATTCTTTCAATTTGAGTGAGTAGTTGGTCATGTATTTATCTAACTAACTTACTAACTTAGACAGAGAAATGAACTGGAAAGAAAAGTGATAGGTCATGAATGGCATATATTCCATATCAACTAATTGAACATATTGGGAAAATAAAGTAGAGATGCTAAATTGGGGGCCATAGTGGGTTTCGGGCAAAACGCTAGGGTATAAAAACACAAGTTTGAACAGGCACTATAAAATAAAATTTTCAAAATTGTAAATCTAAATATAAAATTTTGAAATAGTTGGTGCATATCCTCATATGATAAGATTCAAACTTATATAATTGATAGCAGCTCAATGGATCCAATCATAAAAAAATTCAAAACTCAAAACATCAATTCAAGTAAAGAAAAAAATTGCAAAAAAAAAAATATTTTAGGTTCTGTTCTGTTCTGTTTTTTTTTTTTTAATGAAGCATATGAGTATTGGAGGGGCTTGGGTAACCAAATAAAGAAAAGGGAAGTAGTCAAATAAAATTGGCATCTTGAGTTTATCAAATGGCATCGGGCCCATTAAGAATATAATTAAAATTGGGGGGCCCGTTACCAAATGGCATCGGGGCCCACTGCCGTCTCCTCTTCGCATCGGGCATTGTAAGCCGTTACCAAATGGCATCGGAGCCCACTCCCGTTGCCTTAAGGTAACGACACCCGCCCCCGTCGCCTTTTTATGCCCGTTACCAAAGCCGTTGCCAATTGGCAACGGCAGCCTGCCCTTGCTAATCGTCGTTGCCTTTTGGCCATTATTTTGTAGTGAAAGAAGCTGAATTTGTATAAGTCAGAAACGAGTGAAGATATCAAATGAAGATAAGATCGTATATTGAAGAGTTAGTTAAGGAATAACTAATTAACTGAAGAAACGCGTGGAAGGATAAGAAGAAATAGTTTCAGAAGTTAGTTATCAAGAAAGGTTGTTGGATAACAAACTATTCTTGATTTCTAGAAGTCTATAAATACATTAAAGTATTCAACAGTTAAAGACTACTGAAAGTGTGACTACTGATACTACGAGATTTACTAAGCGATTACTGAGATATTCAAAGCAAGAAAAACTCGCAGAGTTCAAAGTACAGAAAGTTCAAGTCAGAAGACAAGTCAAATTCGAAGAAGGCTACCACTAAAATTAGAGAAGTCTTATTTCTTGGTAGTGTTGTTAGATCGAAGAAACACTTGGTAGTGTTGTCGAAAAGATCGAAGTCTTATTTCTTGGGCTTAAAGCCACAAGAACACACTACTCGAAGAGAAGAGTTAATAAATTTCGCAACATAGAGTTGTGAGAGTGGATGTAGACATTTGTCGAACCACTATAAATCTTGTGTAGATTTACTTTACTGTTTTATTTGTTGTTTGATTGATTATTTGTTTAATTGATTAAATCTACATATAGTATAGACAAGTTAAGTGTTCATAATAGAAGTTCGTATTCGAGATTAGTTGAGTATAATTGTTAAGGGCTCATTGATAAATCTGATATACCGCATTGTGTACTTTGATATTTTGAAAGATTTTGAAAAGTGTATTCACTCCCCTCTAGACGTTTTCTTAGCTTACTCAATCTTATCTACTCAACTAGGGACCTACAGCCCCAACTTCTCTGGTGGTCGCGGAGGGCGTAAATCCTACGTCCCTCGCTGTCAAATTTGTCGCAACGAGCACTATGCCAATAATTTTCCACAATGCTTCGTTTGCGGCTCGGATTCCCGCCAACCTACTCGCCCATCTGCTCGCCCTTCCGAGGATTTATCTACTAATCTTACTCAGGCCTTTCATTCGGCCTGCAATGTCTCCTCGTCCTTATCCCCTACTTAAGAATGGTATGTGGACTCTGGAGCTTCTGCCCAAATGACTTACAATACCTCACACCTGGACTCCTCAGCACCTTATTTCGGTAATGGTAAAGTTATTGTTGGTAACCATAATTCCTTACAAATCTCTCATGTTGGGTCACATTCAGTCTCTAAGGAATTCGGTCTTCTGGATGTTCTTGTTGTTCCTCATATCACCAAGAATCTCTTGTCTATTAGCAAGCTAACATCTGATTTTCCAATTGATGTTTGCTTCTCTAACAACTCCTTTGTCATTCAAAATCGAGCTACCAAGAGGGTGGTGGCTTAGGGCCGTTGTCAACAGGGGTTGTACGTGTTGGAACGAGCACTCCCAAGTTTGGTCGCTGCTTTGACGCCACCTGATGTTGCTCGTGCCTCCTTTGATCGCTGGCATTCCCGTTTGGGGCATGTCCCTTTTAATACTATTAAGGATTTAGATAAATTAGGGCATCTATCTGTTAGTTCACTTTTACCAAACCTCAATGTTTGCACCTCTTGCCAGTTGGCTAAAAGTAAATGATTATCTTTCAATATTAATGAAAAATGTACTTCTACAATTCTTGAGTTGGTTCATTGCGATCTCTGGGGCCCTGCTCCTGTTAATTCTTCTTCAGGTTTTCGTTGTTATGTGGTGTTTGTCGATGACCACTCTCGCTTCTCATGGTTGTATCCTCTCCATGCCAAATCAGATTTCTTCGCAACCTTGGTCGCCTTTCACAAGTTTGTGTGCAACCAGTTCTCCTCGACCATCAAGGTCTTTCAGAGTGATGGTGGTATGGAGTTCGTCAACAAAGTTGTTCGCAGCTTTATGGCCGAGCATGGCATATTGCATCGTGTGTCATGCCCATACACCCCTCAGTAGAATGGTCGCGCTGAGCGAAAACATCGACACAATACTGAAACTGGACTCTCCGTGCTCTTTCATGCTCGTGCCCCATCAGAATTTTAGTTCGATGCCTTTGCCACTGCTGTTCATCTTATTAATCGAATCCCGTCCTCGGTCTTGGGTGGCTTATCTCACTTTCAGGTCTTATTCGGAACTCTGCCCCTATATGGAAATCTTAAGAGTTTTAGTTGTCGGGTGTTCCCTTACCTCCGAGACTATGCCTTGAACAAGCTGTCTCCTCGTAGTCGAACATATATCTTCTTGGGATAAGGTAGCCAACATAACAGTTTTCGGTGTCTTGATCCTGGTTCATCCAAAACCTTTATTACTCACCATGCTATATTTGATGAAGATTGCTTCCCTTTTTCAAGTTCTGCTCAGCCCATGCCGACCAGTGCAGTGGTCTCATCTTTTCTGGATGTCGAGCCAGACTGCTCGCCTGGTCCCTAATCTGAATCTATTCCTCCCACTCCAACCATACCTTGCTCGACATGCACCTCTGATCCTGGCGAGGACCCCCTTCCCCCGCCAGCCATTATTGTGGAGCCACTTGTTCCACCTGCACCGGTCGAGCAACCCCTATCGACCATTAATCCTCCGACGCAGCGACCACAATCCAACCACCAAATGGTCACGCGAGCAAAATCTGGAATCTTCAAGCCAAAATATCCACTAAACTTGCCTCCACTGCCCTGCTTAGTGCCTTTATTGTCTCCTCGGAACCTCGTGGTTTCAAGTCTGCTGCCAAGTCCCCTGAATGGTTAGCCGCCATGCAGGAAGAAATCGATGCTCTACGAGTTAACAACACTTGGGATCTTGTTCCTCGCCCTCGAGATGCGAACATCGTTGGTTCCAAATAGGTTTTTTGAACCAAGTACAACTCTAATGGTTCCATTGAGCGGCACAAGGCCAGATTGGGTGCTCAAGGTTTTACCCCAATCCCTGGCACAGACTTCTCTCACACTTTTAGTCTGGTTGTTAAGGCGACCACAATTCGAGTTGTCTTGGCTCTCTCTGTTCGCTTCAACTAGCCCCTCCATCAACTGGTTGTCAAGAATGCCTTCCACAATGGCTATCTCTAGAAACCAGTCTTCATGGCTCAACCTCCTGGTTTTGTCGATCCTCGGCTCCCGGATCATGTTTGCAAATTGAAGAAAACATTATATGGTCTTCGCCAAGCCCCCTTGGCTTGGTTCCAGTGGTTCAGCTCCTTCCTGCTCGACATTGGATTCAAGGAGTGTAAGTCTGATTCCTCGTTGTTCTACCTATTTCAGGGTTCATCGGTCGTCTATCTACTCTTGTATATAGATGATATTATTGTCACTGGCAACGACCCATCCACACTTTCTCGCTTCATTGCTCGAGCGAACAAGGAGTTTGCACTCAAGGATCTTGGTCGCCTCAATTATTTTCTGGGTTTGGAAATCTCTTACACCTCTTATGGGCTGTTCGTCGGGCAATCCAAATATGCTTGGGAAATTCTTGAGCGAGCAGATCTTCAAGATTCCAAACCTATTGCCACCCCCTGGTTAGCACTGGTGACCCATTCTCGGATCCGACCCTTTATCGCTAATTGGTGGGCGCCCTCCAGTACCTCACCATCACTCGACCTGATCTATCCTTCTCGGTAAATAAAGTTAGCCAGTTTCTCTAGGCGCCGACCAACGACCACTTCTCGGCAATAAAGAGGATTCTTCGCTATGCCAAGCACACTATCAACTATGGCATTTCCTTTACTCGCCGACCAGACTCCTCCGTGGTCGCCTACTCGGACGCTGATTGGGCTTGATGTGTGGAAACTCGCCGACCCACCTATGGTTATTTCTTAGGTGGAAATCTAGTGTATTGGAGTGCCAAGAAACAGCACACTGTTGCTCGCTCCAGCTGTGAATCCGAATATCGCGCCTTAGCCAACGCAGCTGCCGAGGTCGTTTGGCTAACCTCTCTGCTCCGCGAGCTCCGTGTTCCGTTACCTGCTCGCCCTGTTCTCCTCTCCGACAATAAAAATGCCCTTTTTCTCAGCCAAAACCCTGTGGCTCACAAACGGGCGAGCACATCGACATCGATTGTCACTTTGTTTGCGAGCTCGTCACCTCTGGCAAGTTTTCCACACATTGTGTCCCCACACATCTCCAGCTAGCCGACATCTTCACGAAGAGCCTTCCTCGCCCGACGTTCAAGTTCCTTCGGTCCAAGCTCTGTGTTTTTCCTCATCCCACGCATCGTTTGATGGGGGATATTAAGGAATAGTCAAACTTTCCTTGTATATAGGACATAATTGTTGTATTTATCTTTTCCTAAAATCATGTAATTAGTTTTCAATGTAATTACTTCTATAAATACAAGTCATTCCCCACTCACCAATTCAACGATGATCATATCTCATTGTTCATAATTATCATATTATTTGAAGTATTGAGCAAAATTATATATTGATAGTCTTTTAAAAAAATGTTTTATTTAATGTATCATGAGTTCGTATAGAATAAAAAATATGAAAAAATGGGGCCTTATTTTTAAGTTCGATTCAGGCTAAAATATTTCTACAACCGGCCTTGGGGTGATATATTAAAATTGTTCAAATTTCCAAGTCAATCAATTTGGTACCTCCAATTGCTTGTTCGGTATATCTACAACAACACATATTTAAATTTGAACGACTCGTTCATTTTAATTCAACCATTTTTCGACGAATCGAAGGTATAGTCATGTACTCCCTCTATTCCAATGGAATTTGCACCCTTGGGATTACACACATTTTAAGAAACGTGTAAGAAAATGTGTAATGAATGATGTTTTGAGGGGTAGTTTTATAAATTTTTATAAATAAAGTAAAATAAAAGGTAGATTGAGTGTGAAAAAATAATGACATGTGTAACTGTGTATATTTTGAGGATGGGGTTATAAAGATATTTCATTTTATGGTGTATGAAAATTGGTATGAGATATCCATATATTACAAGTGTGCAAATTTATATGGGACGGAGGGAGTATCAAATTGTTCTTCTCTCAAATCCTAACGTTTGAATATATAAATTGTAAAAACGGTCGAAAACGGTCTCGATTCACAAGCATATTTGAGCAGCGGTGACATAGTACTTTGCTGGCCAATTTTTTGCCCTTTTTCGACAGATTGAAAGATGGATCTTATATATTATAATGATAGGATTGGAGAGACATATAACTTGATATATAGCTTGACCTACGATTCATAGAAAATGATCGAATTTTGGTCGATGGAAAATTGACGTGAATGAGTCTTTTAAACTAAAATTTGAGGAGTTGACGTACACGGAACAAGCATTTGTAGGTACTAAATTATTGGGCTTGGATAGGAAAACAATTTTGATATATCGCTCATCCAATAGTTCCCTAAAAAATGGCAGCAACGACTACGATAGACGGTGAGATTTATGATTTTCGGCGACTTTAAGCATAAATCATGAAAAAAATTGCTAACTAGTGGTATTTTGTCGCTACTCCTAACATGACGGACAATTTTTGCTACCCCAACCCTGACAAACAAGTAGTATTTTGTCGATCCTTTTAAATATATATGTGTGTTTTTTTATTCTCTTTCCATGTAATTTCTAGAGTTGAAAGCTAAGATGCAAGTCTCAGTATAAACTAAATCTATATATATAAAAGGAGGATGCGGTTTTCCTGTTTTCGACACGTGTGATTTAAGGTCTTCTCTTCTTTCGACATTTGTCAATCCATGTGTCATTTAGAGGCCACCTGTGTCATGTAAAATATTCTGAGTAGGCATTTATGTTTTTCCCATTTACTCCTCTCATTTAGCGTTTGCTGAGGGGAATAGGTAAGGTCACACGGTTCCAATCTTGGACTCTTAATCGGGAAATATGAGCGCAGAAGGTGGAGAGACATACCTCAATTTGGTTTCCCTTCCATCCGATTCTAACCTCAATCTTATCTTTATTTTAGTTTTCTATTTTGCAGGTTGAAGCAGCGAAGATTAAATCACTGTAATGTCTTACATCTCACTCACATATTTATTGTTCTTTTGTTTTTTCAATAGTTTTTTTTTCTCTTGAGATGTTATTCGTGATCGATTCTTCGTTTCTACATGCATGTCCCCTGTACTGTATCTCTCTATAATTTGTGGAGGCAAATATTACAACTTCTATCAACCATTAAGCTGGAAAAAGAGACCTACAAGGGGCTATATATATGTATATCAATGTTAAGGTTAACAGGTCTATCAACAAAGACAATTAGGTTCTGGCACTGACGAACAAGTTGAGTCTGAAAGTTACTAAGCGTGTTGTCTGCGTCCAAGTATAATGCATCAGTACATCTTCAATTTAAATATATTTAATTTATATATATGACAATGTGTTAATTGTAAATAAATTATTCTTAATTTATTTTTGACTTAACACTACAAAAAACGCGCGGTTTACCGACGGATCTTCCGACGGAATTGTGGTCGGTAGGCGTGGTTTCCGACGGAACTACCGACGGAATAATTCAGTCGGCTCTAGTCTCGTCGGCCCGGTTTACCGACGGAATTTTTTTTCCGTCGGTAGTCCCGACGGAATAAATCAGTCGAGTCTGCCGACTGATCTCATTCCGTCGGTAGACCGAATGACCCGTTTTGAAACCGGGTCTGATTTCTGTAGGTAATTCCGTCGACCGTCCGTCGGTAGTACCGACGGACTTACCGACGGTCCATCGGTAAGTCAACCCAAAAAAAAATATCTGGCGTGGATCGGACCCGACCCGGCCCCGACCCGACACGCGATCTGTTATTAAGGCCACCATTTATTCTGGCCTTGCTAGGAATCGAACCCGGGTGTGTGGGCGCCTAGTGAGGGGCGCTTACCACTCGGACAGGTGTATTACTTGTTCGTAATTGTAATATTAATTGTATATGTACTCATTTTCGGCCCATTTTTTTTTTAAATTCACAAAATTAATTTCTTTCATATATATCAAATAATTAAATTTGAAATCTATAATTTATATTTTTATAATTTATATATTTTAAAATACTAAAATATTCATATTTTAACTAAAATACTAATATTTTTTAGTAAAAAATTCATTTTTTTGCTAATTATTTTTTAACAAATTTCAAAAAATTAATTTCATTCACATAAATAAAATAATTAAATTTGTAATCTATAATTTATATATTTTTAAATACTAAAATATTCATTTTTTTTGCTAATTATATTTTAAAAAATTTCAAAAAATTAATTTCTTTTCACAATTTTTAGTTGTAACTTAATGATAAATAAATATTTTTAAATTGCACATCTAATAAAATAATTAGCTTACATTATATAATTTATTATTCATCTTCTTCCTCTTCATCTACATTTTGATTATTTGTCTCATCTTCCTCCTCTTCATCATCATCCTCCTCCTCCTCCTCGTCCTCCTCCTCCTCTTCCTCTTCATTTTCATCATTTTCCTCATTTCCATTATCGTTTTCAATTTCGATCAATTGTGAATTTCCACCCGTCAAGTCTACGTGGATATTCAAATCTCCCGTAAAGACTTCAGTTCTAGCCTCTATTTGTTCCGTTTGAAACGGAGAATCATCTTCATCACTCCTGTCCTTTGTAGGGACTTCTACCATTGATCTTGCCTTTACTTTGCAAACAGCGTGTCATTCAATTTTACTACGTGATCGTACTGGATACTTGCAGTAGTATACTTGAGATACTTGATGGGCAACTACAAATGGATCATTCCCGATATAGCTCCTTTTCGGATTAACATCGACGAGTTTGTACTCCGGATGAATCCTTGTTCCTGAAGGGCCTGAATCAAACCAATGACACTTGAACAACACTACAGTCTTTGCTGGATATCCCGGATATTCTACTTCAACGACTTCGTGCAACACCCCATAGTAGTCACTTGCATCTGCATTGTAGTTTGCACTGCTAATGCAAACACCACTGTTGGTAGTCGCTTTTCTTGATGCATACTCGGATGTATGAAATCTGTAGCCCTTCACAATATAACCGTTGTAAGTCTTTACACGACGTAGTGGTCCTTTGCTGAGATCCTTTAAGAATCGATTCTCAAAATCGTTTGACCGTCCCTATACAGTTCAAATAATTAACATTAATTATGAATCATATTTATTTACGTAAAATTTAAGGAAATGGTACTCACACAACGTTGGAACCATCGGGCAAAATCACGTTGAAGACGAGCATCTATATCTGTATCTGAGATGTTTTGTTCTGTTCGTCTTAGTTCTTGAGTATAAATCCTAATTCACAACATCCAATCACAATTAATATTAAATTACATAAATGAAGTAATGATAAAAATATGAAATACTTACTCAATGTAAGGCTGAACTTCATCACAATTCAATAACACATACGTTTGTGCTATATCTGCCTCTCTGTTCGACTCTCACTCTCGTTTTGTGAATTTTCCTATTGGTCGTCCCTTAGACTTGAATATAGACAGCATTCCATCGACCCCTTCACCGATATTGTCTGTATCTCTACCACCGTAGTTACGTAGTTCACTTCTCAACCGAGTGTTGACATGGTCTTCAAAATAATAAGAACAAAATATGCCAACCTCTTCATTCAAATATGCATTAACAATCGATGCTTCCACATTTGATTTTTGTTTAGCATTGCGTTTCAAGTTGTGGAGATATCTGATTTATAATAAAAAAACATATATTTTAATTCAGTGAACATGCATGTAGTATATATAAAAAATGAAAAATGTAAGAGTTTACCTTTCAAATAGGTACATCCACCTGTACTGCACTGGACCACAAATTCTGGCTTCATACGCTAAATGAACGGGTAAGTGTTCCATGGAGTTGAAGAAGCTAGGTGGAAAAATTTGTTCCAACTTACACAAAATCACTGGAATGTCTTGCTCCAAACGAATCATATCATCGATCTTGATCGTTGAAGATGTTAAATCTCTAAAAAAAAGACTTAATTCAGTGATAGTCCTCCACACATTGAGAGGAACAACGTCTCGGAACGCAATCGGTATCAAGCGCTGCATAAAAACATGACAATTGTGACTCTTCATCCCTGAAACCTTACCCCTGTTTATGTATGCGCATCGACTCAAGTTTGACACGTAGTTGTCTGGAAAATTCAACTCGTGAATTCAACGACACAGTTGTTGTTTCTGTGGCTTATCCAGTGTGTAGCAAGCCTTCGGATATTTACCTGTACTGGGATCCATTTTCAACTCTTCACGACGACAATAAATGTTTAACTCTTCCCGGGACTTTGGAGTATCTTTCGTCTTGCCTTCTGTGTTCATCATTGTGTGGAACACATTATCAAACACATTCTTCTCAATGTGCATCACGTCCAAATTGTGTCGGATCAATAGTGAACTCCAGTATGGCAAATCCCAAAAAATACTCTTTCTATTCCATCCACCTGGGATTCGATCGTTGTGTTCAGCTACATTTTCCTCAGTAGATTTTTTCAAACCCGTCCACTGAATCTCATGTAACAACGTTTGTCCTGTATGGTAGAAGAAATTAATAAAACATATACGTATAACATTATACTAGATCAAATAATTGTATAATTAAAATACCGTTTCGAAGGGGCGGTCGATTGTGTGTAACTGTTCTGTTCTTCAAGAAGTTGTTCTTATTCCTTCTAAATGGATGATCTCGAGGTAAGAACTTTCGGTGATTATCGAACAATGTAACTTTCCTACTCTTCTCAAGACGGAAAGCTTCAGAAAAATCCATACAATACAGACATGCTTGAAACCCAGCCGTTTTCCACCCAGACAACATAGAATATGCAGAAAAGTCGCTAATGGTCCACAATACAGCAGCACGCATCGTGAAATTCTGTTTTCTGAACACATCATACGTTTGGACACCACTTTCCCATAAAAAGATCAAGTCTTTTATAAGAGGCTGGAGATAAACGTCAAGTTTATCCTTTGGATTCGACGGACCTGGCACTAATACAGTTAGAAACATTGTTTGAGGTTTCAAGCACATCCATGGAGGAAGATTATACGGAGTCAGAATCACCGGCCACAACGAATACTGCTTTCCAAAGCTCCGAAACGGTGCAAAACCATCAGTACACAAACCTAGCCTCACATTCCTCGGTTCAGAAGAAAAATTGGGATACACGTTGTCAAGATGTTTCCAGGCCTCCGAGTCCGCCGGTTGTCGCATCTCCCTAGACTCGGTCGAAGACGAATCTGTTGCATGCCACGTCATGTGTTGTGCTGTGGCAGTAGATTGATACAATCTCATTAAACGAGGAATGATTGGAAGATAATACATCTTCTTGTGTGCCACTTTCTTCTTCGACGACTTCGATTGACCAGCGGGCCCCTTTCGACGTGGCTCTTTGTAACGAGGATGACCATACATCCTACACATTTTCAGATTGCTATCTTCATCACCCCAATATAACATGCAACCGTTTATACAACAATCAATCTTCTCGACCGGCAATCCCATATTTTTCAGCATTTGCTTGCTTTGATGATACGTTGTAGGCACCTTATTCTCAGGAGGGCAGATCTCACTGCGTAATTGTGTCATTTGCTCATATGCCCTGTTAGAAAGCTTGTTCTCGGTCTTGATAGCCATAAGTCGGGCATTAAATGACAGTTGAGAGTGTGAATCACAACCCGGATACAAATCTTGATCGAGAAATTTGAGCATTTCATAAAACCCAAATGCTTCATCCGTCGGCTCCTCTTCTACATTTGAAAAACCGGCTTCCATTATCATTGTTTGATACATATTGGGTTCTCCCTCCCCAAGTTGTTCTTCCCCACCAAACTGTTGTTCCCCACCAAATTGTTGTTCATTACTCGTGTCGGCTTGATTACCATATATTTGTCTTTCATAGATACCAGCAGTGTAATAGTATAAAACTTGATCAAAGTTATAAGGCCAACGTACTTCGCCGTGAAATGTCTAATTATAATAATTAACAGTGAAACCATTCTTCAGAACATGTACCAAAACCTCATCAATCGACTTAAATATTTTATTCTGACATTTTTTGGCATTACACGGACACTTGATACAATCCCCATGCATGTAATGTGGGTGGAGCTTTGCAAATTCAACAAATGACACAAGTTCATTGTAAAATTCACTATTCACATTTCCTAAAATGAACCTAGGAGTTTCATACATCCATCGACAACAATCAATCTTCTCGACCGGCAATCCCATATTTTTCAGCATTTGCTTGCTTTGATGATACGTTGTAGGCACCTTATTCTCAGGAGGGCAGATCTCACTGCATAATTGTGTCATTTGCTCATATGCCCTGTTAGAAAGCTTGTTCTCGGTCTTGATAGCCATAAGTCGGGCATTAAATGACAGTTGAGAGTGTGAATCACAACCCGGATACAAATCTTGATCGAGAAATTTGAGCATTTCATAAAACCCAAATGCTTCATCCGTCGGCTCCTCTTCTACATTTGAAAAACCGGCTTCCATTATCATTGTTTGATACATATTGGGTTCTCCCTCCCCAAGTTGTTCTTCCCCACCAAACTGTTGTTCCCCACCAAATTGTTGTTCATTACTCGTGTCGGCTTGATTACCATATATTTGTCTTTCATAGATACCAGCAGTGTAATAGTATAAAACTTGATCAAAGTTATAAGGCCAACGTACTTCGCCGTGAAATGTCTAATTATAATAATTAACAGTGAAACCATTCTTCAGAACATGTACCAAAACCTCATCAATCGACTTAAATATTTTATTTTGACATTTTTTGGCATTACACGGACACTTGATACAATCCCCATGCATGTAATGTGGGTGGAGCTTTGCAAATTCAACAAATGACACAAGTTCATTGTAAAATTCACTATTCACATTTCCTAAAATGAACCTAGGAGTTTCATACATCCATCGACGATCCGGCAATTCCATCTGTTAAACATTTAACATAAAATTCTTACAAACATATAAAAAAATGCACAACTAATTAAACTACAAACAATATAATTAAAATACACAACTAAACTACAAATATATAAAATGCACAACTAATTAAACTATAATCATATAAAATGCACAACTAAACTAAAAAATTTAACCAGGTAAAAAAGAAAAACGTACCGAAATTTGCTTGCTCTCATACAATTTCCACAATTTTTTTCGACTGAGTGAGAAAGGGGAAAAAAGCTTCTGTAAATATTACGCGCTACCGACGGATTTTGAAATTCCGTCGGTGCGTACATTTTGAATCTGCCGACGGATTCTGAAATTCCGTCGGTAGGGTGCCGCCCAGAATTCCGTCGGTAGAGTACTTGGCCGACGGAATTTCCGTCGGCAGACTTAATTTCCGACGGAATGTTTATTTCCATCGGTAATATTGGCGGGATAAAATAAAAATCGAAAAAAAAATAAAAAATACTTTACTTTATACCAAAATCTAACGAAAAATTATGTATTATGTATAAATTAAAAACAATAACATAAATAAACAATCCATTGACAAACAAGCATCAACCGAAATAAATATGTCCAACAGAAAATTAAATAGTTTGACAGAAAAAATAAATAGTTCGACAGAAAATTAAATAGTTCGACAGAAAATTAAATAGTTCGATAGAAAAAAAAATAGTTCAAACATCAATCATTATACTCAAAAAACTCATCACCACCAATGAAATCCAAGCCGTCGTCTGCGGCTGCATCTGGATTTGGATCTGGAGCATTGAAAGGGGGAACTGAACCAACCGGAGCATCGAAATGCGGAGGGGGAAATGGACCAACCGGAGCATCGAAAGGCGGAGGGGGAACGCTCATCGCCTGTTCAAAGCATGTATTTATTTGTTCAGAAGACATCCCCAACGATCGACCCATAGTGTCAGTTAGCTGTCGGAAGTAGTGGTTCATCATGTGTACTACGTTCGGGTCCGGAACAGCAGTGGAGGATACAGAGGCCTGCGATGCACGTTGGGACGAACTGGACGACGCAGCTCTCACTGAGCGGCTCATCCGGCCAAGGCCAAGGACCCGTCCTCGATCAGCCGGGGCAACGTCCAGGTAAATCCGGTTAAGATCAGGCGGAGAGGGAGCGCTGGGCCCGGCTTCAGTAGAAGCCTGTGTCGTCTCCTCTTCAATCCTCCGGTTCACATTCAACTACATAATTACAAAAAAATTAAATTAATACATAGTTCAATACATTTAATTAATTAAATATTAAAAAAACATCACAATTTAATTAAACTTACGTGAAGCTGGGTAGTGTGTCCATATGTGGACGTCTGCGAATTTGTATCAAACGGATGAAGAACGTTCAACCGATCCACGTGTGTGGGTTCACGCCCAAGTTCCCGCTCCTATTTCGTACCAAATGAGCATATAAAAATTATTTTATATAATATAATATAAATAATTGAAATAAATTTAGTGAACACTTACTAGAGCAATTGAGTGCTCATACGCGGATTGCCCCCCCCCCCCCCCCGATGCCTTGACATCCCACCTCCCCCATCACTTCTACGGTTGGCTCGAGCAGTTGCACACTTCCGCATGTACTCCAGGCTACTCCAATACGTGGTCAACGTGTTCCACACGTCGACTCCATTTTCGTCCTCCCCCAACGTCTGCACCACGCCACGACTACGCCAAGCATTCCTCCAGGTGTACATTATCTCATTATACCTAGACTGACATGAAGATTTCCAGTGCCTGTGGATATCGTTGTCCGAAAAAAACTCCCTATGCCAATAAGCATGTTTATCAAATAATATATATAATAAATTGTTTATTAATATTTAATTGAATGCACTCAAATACCGGGAATTCCTCCCAGTATTCATCCTTTTTCGTCTGCGACACCTTCAACCAAGAGTAGGCATTCGCAACAACCTTGCACTTAGTAATCACGTCAGTGCAAATCTTCGATATCTCATTACCAGGAAGTAAGCTGTGACATTATATATTAAGAAACAAACACATTATAAATTAAAAAACGTACAAAAATTGATGCTATTAAATATTGTTAAACCTTAAAATTATTTAATTAATTACTTAGTGTACATCATCAATCCATATTCTCAGTCTGGTTTCTCGGGCCCGCGTGGGATGTCGACGAGCTGCCGACGACTGAGATGATGGCGACGAATGCTGTGGAACGGATGCCGACGACGTCAACATAGCAGGCTCAACAGGCCTAAGTGAGCCTCTCCTACGTCGAGATCCTGAGGCCCCACTAGCATCTTGACTCATCTATTTTAATAAATAAAATTTAAAAGTATATTAAATTAATCAATAATTAATATAGTAATGAAATCAATAATTTTCTATTTTAATTAATAACATTTTAGTAATTTAAGTCAATAATTTCCTAATTTAATCAATAACAAAATCACGTTACTAATGAAATCAATAATTTACCAAACTAATTAATAATAACTTAATTTAAACAATAACAATAATTACTATATTAATCAAACCGTACAACACCCCTACTTATAAGAATAATTACTAATTTAATCAACAATAATAACCTAGTTTAATTATAAGAATAATTACTAATTTAATCAACAATAATAACCTAGTTTAATTATCAAAACGAACTAACAAGAACTACATTATATATTTGAACTAACATACATTAATTAATTACAATTAACCAATAAAAAACATATAATCCACGTACTAACATATATTTGAATTAATTATACATATATATTCATCAACTACGTACATGAAATTTTATAATAATTAACATGCAATTTATAATACAATAACTTAATTAAAATTAATTAAGAATTTATAAAACGTACCATTTAAATTGAAGAAAATTGGAGTAGATAATCGTTATGCCCTTTGTCGATCAATCCACGCACCACGCACAAGAAAATCCAATCCACGAGGAGAGAACAGGAGACGAACAGGGAGAGGGGGACGAAAGCCAATTTTTTTTTTCCTTATGGGGAAGAAGAACCGCCTCCTTCGGCAGTTCTTATAAAAAAAATTGTGGCTACCGACGGATATTTTCGTCGGTAGCACGCGAATATTAATGTCATTCAAAGCAGGTCGGCTACCGACGGATATTTTCCGTCGGCAGTCGAAATTTGAACGACCGACGGAAAAAATCCGTCGGGAAGCAAGGCTTAACGACACAGTTTGGCCGCGGAACTGAATTCCATCGGGAAGTCCGTCGGACGGTCCCGACGGATCTTGGATTCCGTCGGGAGTCAGTCGATTCGAAAATTCCGTCGGCGATCCGTCGGGGCGGCCGACGGAATGGATTCCGTCGGTAGCCTTCCGTCGGCAAACTTCGCGTTTTTTGTAGTGTAACATCGCGTGTTTCTTGAATTGTTTTGAGTAGAATGTAGAATCGATATGTTGTTAAAAGTTTATTCTAGCATTTTATTGTCTAAAGTATAATTACTAACCTAAAATTATGTCATAGTCAAATTTCACTACTTTACATCATGTAAACTTTTATTTTTCATGCTCTTTGTTGTGCTGGCCTTTTCTTATTGTCATACATATATGGTTTGTATATATGCGCATTAGGATGACTAATAACTAGAATGAGAAGGAATTGTTGATTAATTAATTTATGCAACTTTTAGCTTATGAATTTGTATTACAAAGAATATGAAAATTGGAAGATGTCAAGTATATGGAAAGTATTTGATAGATTTCAATTAATTTGGAATTGGATTCTCATTTGAGAAGATTTATGATGTATTCTTCACTACGCAATGAAATGTAGAAACATCTCTAACTTAGTAAATGTTGACATTTTCCATTTGTTTCCGAGCTCATAACAAGCTGAAATTCATTATCAATTAGGATTCAAATTTCTTGCATAATACTCAAGATTTTGTTTGATCTTTATCATGGAATTCCATAATTACCTATGATTGTGTTTGGATGAGGGGATTTAATTTGATAAGACATTTGAAATGAATGTATTTAAAAATACATGGATTTCAAATGACATGATTTTAGTGATGATTTACTAAAAACAGATGTTACGTATTTCAAATCCATTCATCTACTTTTTAATCCAAACGAGTGGAACGAATTTGAATTGTGGATTTCAAATCCATTCATCCAAATGGAGCCTAATATTCATTCGTCCTAAATTTATACTTTTACACAGGTTATTGGTGCTATATGCGAGATTGTGGAAGGTGATCCTAGGAATGTTTTGTGTGACGTCGTGGAAAAGAGCAACGCCTCTGTGTTGGTTGTTGGTAGCCATGGCTATGGAACTATCAAGAGGTATATATAGCTTTCATCTTGATTCTTAACATTTTAAAATCAGATGGGTTTAGTTTTGCCTTTGAATCCAAAACTTTGACTGTAATTTCACAAACTATTTTTGTTTGTTTGTTTTGTTCTTCTCATACAAAGATAAAATATGAGATCTATTTATTTTTTGAGAATATATTGTTCTTAATTCTTTCACTGAGAATGGAACAGTTATCTTTGATATAGTTGGAAAACTGAGAAGCCTGATAATGAAAAGTTATTGTATCTCTGCAACAATGTTTTCAACCTCTTCAATTTTCATTGGTTTCTCAATGATGAAAGTATGAGATATAATTTAATTTTCTGTTTTTATTTCTTCAGTTTTTATTGGTTTCTCAATGATAATTGTATGACTTATAATTTAATTTACTTTTTTTATTTTAATTTATGAAAAAAGAGTAAAAATGATTTGAGGTTCAATATTCCCTTGATTAATTAGGTGGGGGCTTTGTTGAGATATAAAGGAAAAATTGTGAGTGATCCTCAAAGGGCTCTATTAAATTGGATAAATGAAGTTAGTATTGAGAATTCTGGTAGGAAAAGTTGTGAGTGATCCTAACAGGACTTTATTAAATTGGATAAATGAAGTTAGTATTGAGAGTCCCCGTTCTTAGCTTAGAGTTGAGTACTTAGAAGGCATATTGATTCAGATACAACTATTTATGTTATTTTTTATTTTTATCCGTTGAAAACTCTAGAGTTAATAGTGCAGTAGATATTGTTGTTTTTGAAGACAAAGCATCTTCCCGAGCTTTTCATTAATATTTATTTAAGTTCAAATCTCTTAATTTTATGAGTTGTTTTACTCCACCTTTTGTAAAATATTTAATTGCATTTCTAACATTTACCTCCTTATTTCATGTGACTTTATTACTGAGTGCTATTCCAGGAGATAAAACAATTTTTATATATAATTTATTTTATGAAAAAATAGTGAAAATATATGATTTGGGTTTTCAATAATCTTTGGTTAATTAGGTGAGGCTTTGCTTAGATTTAAAGGAAAAATTGTGAGTTATTCTCATGGGGCTTTATCAAATTGGATAAATGGTATGGCAGTTGCAAGTTCCATTAATGGTGTTGGGAATATGAGAGAACACCATACAATTTTAGTTTTAGTTTCAATGTTTTTGTCTCTACCTCTTCAACTTTCTTTCAACCGTTTTTTCATATTAATAAAATTTATGGCTTTAATTGATAAGATCAAAGGTCTCAATTTTACGTATAAGAATGTTTACAATCATCTTAGAAATTGTTAAAATACAATTCACCTAGAAATAACACATGCATAGGTAATCTTAATCTAAACAATTGGTCAAGATGTGTTCTGGTTCATCTTCTACGAAAATGGGAGGCACACACTTTTAAGAGAAATAAGGAGTTCATGAGTGTTGATTTTCTATTGCCTGAATGAAAATGTATTGTTGATGTTCATAGAAATATTGAATTCTCAAACCTAATGATAATAATGCATGTCAAGAGTCTAATCTATTTTTCAGATACAAAATAAATTATGGATGTTTAGTCCAGTCCTTTCTTTTAACTTGACATTTGGTGAGAATTGGGGATTAATTAGATGTATGGTAGTTTTGGCATGAATATCAAACTTTATTAGGCCACAACTTTAAAACTTGTGAATATAGATCATGAACATGTAGCAGAGTACAATAATTTTTTCTCAGATTGTTTCTTGGCAAATTTATGAAGAAACCCCACCGCACGGTCATGAGTTACGATAATTAGTTGATGTATAAATAGGTGGAACACACATTTCCATTAACATTTTACTTCCCTGTTTTCTTCTCATCACGACCACGTTGTTAATTTTCGATTAAAAGAAATTTGGAATCCGTGTGAGGACTTGGCTTTTTAAGTTTTAATTGCACGAACCATGGAGTGACTGTGTTAGCATATTATTGATATGTGCATAAGCAATTCACATTGTCTTAGTAGTATAGGAAAAGGTAACAAGTTAGTGAGGAGAAATTCTGTTTTAAACATTAACCTCAAGTCAGATATGCTTTTGATTGAGATTTTAACGGTTATTAGAGAGATACTTTTAAGTTATCTACGAAATACTAATAAAGTACGTAATTTGTTGAATGAAAATGGAAATAATTAATATATATATATATATATATATCAAACTTTGTGGATGAATTTGGTAAGCTTCCCTGTTGAGCTACATGGCTAATTCTGGACAACCTGGCCATGCAGTCGTACAAGGATCCATAATATAATTTGTGAATGCCCCTGATTTTAAGAAACTATCTCAAACACTGCAAATCGCTCTCCTCTTCTCTGAACCGACTGTACATGTATATATATTGTCTGTTAGTATTAATTATGCCCCATGATAAATAAAAAAAAATTATATTATTTTTTTCTTCCAACCGTTTATGCACTTGAGTAGTTGACGAAAAAGTATAACATCACTATATTTAAATAATAATTTTAAAAGTCTTTTTTGTTTTTTCTTTTTTGACATTGTTTAAAGATTGATATCTTAAAAAAATCATTGTTACACTTCATTAGCACAAAAAAAAAAAAAAAGAATTGTACGGAGTAACTATTTATTGAAAACTCAAATTTAACAACAAATTTTAAAAAGGACGATATTTTACAAAGATCGTTAAAAGAGGGAACAACAGTCCTGTACATCGCACGGGCAAAAATCTAGTATTTTAAATTTTAAAATGCATGTAACTTTTTTAAATTTACCAGGCCGAATTTGGCAAAATTGACGTTACATAATTTGACAATATGGAAAAACTTACTAGTATTCAAAACATGATGATCACTTAAAGAACTCCTGTCTTCATAAATACATGCATTCATTGAGTAAAATACAATTAATTATGAAATTAAACTACAAATTAATAATGTGTTGTCTCCAGCACTCAATTACCATGACAATTTAGAACGTAAACCAACCAACCAACCAAACTTAATTTTATTAGTACGTAAAAAGAAAAAGGATTATGGAAGTTTTGGCCATGCATCGACTTAATCGATCTCTTCATGGAAAT
Source organism: Galeopsis tetrahit (assembly GCA_963675135.1). NCBI lineage: Eukaryota > Viridiplantae > Streptophyta > Magnoliopsida > Lamiales > Lamiaceae > Galeopsis > Galeopsis tetrahit. The sequence goes on along the minus strand of OY776120.1, from coordinate 62,455,271 downwards.
CTACCTCCAATCCCTCCACCAGCTCCTCCGCCAAACCCACCACCAGAGCCTCCACCCAATCCACCTTCACCCCCACCCCCACCACCGAAACCTCCTCCTCCTCCAGCTCCACCACCGACTCCAGACCCACCCCCTACTCCTCCACCAAATCCAGAACCACCACCAACTCCTCCACCAGCACCACCACCGCCTCCACCTCCACCTCCACCTCCACCTAGGCCGGCTCCAAGGCCACCACCTGCACCACCACCAAATCCGCTACCAGCACCACCACCTAGGCCTCCACTGCCACCAATTCCACCACCAGCACCACCACCTCCTCCAAGTCCACCACCAACACCACTGCCGCCTCCAAGGCCACCGCCTGCTCCACTACCGAAGCCGCCACCAGCGCCAGCACCACCACCTAGGCCTCCGCCTGCACCCCCACCACCGCCTAGGCCTCCACCTAAGCCGGCTCCAAGGCCACCACCTGCACCACCACCAAATCCGCCACCAGCACCTCCACCGCCACCAAGTCCACCACCAGCACCACCTCCGCCTCCAAGGCCACCACCTGCACCACCGCCAAGTCCACCACCTGCACCACTACCAAAGCCGCCACCAGCGCCAGCGCCAGCACCACCACCACCACCTAGGCCTCCGCCTGCACCCCCACCACCGCCTAAGCCTCCACCACCACCAGCACCTCCACCTAGGCCGGCTCCAAGGCCACCACCAAAACCGCCACCAGCACCACCACCGCCACCAAGTCCACCACCAGCACCACCACCACCTCCAAGGCCTCCACCTGCACCACTACCAAGGCCGCCACCAGCTCCCGCACCACCACCTAGGCCGCCTCCAAATCCTGGACGACGAAAGAAATTCTTTTCATCGCGGAAAGGATCCGAAAGTTTTCGTGCTGCAGTTGTGCAAACAAGAGCACCCAGAATGAGAAGCACCAGAAACTTTGATGCCATGTTTGAGAGTTTTAATGATATGAAACGAACACTAGCTACTAAAGAGGATTATATAAGGGATGATAAATTAATAATATAATCACTCATTCATTAAATGTACGTGGTATATCTCCTCATCTATAAACCGTGTACAGCGAAATGCTATTTATTGCAACCACCAGTTCCTCTCTGAACTTGCCATTTATGTACACATGACTCACTTCGTCAACTTGATGCTCTCTTTAGCCCTATCATGCATGTGTATACAAAGACTTTTTCATCGGAAACCAGCAAAGGATCTAAGCTTCTAAATTTTATATTATATTTAGGGGGTGTATTCAATTGAGATTCTGTTGAATTTTTTTGGACTTTTAAAATCTGGAAGTATTCAATCCGAATTTTTAAAAGTCTTTCAAAATTTTGAGGTATTCAATACGGATTTTAAAAAGTCTTAAAAATCTTTAGGTATTCAACGAGAAAAATTCATTTTACGTCCTGTAACTTAGGCCTAATCCAATTAATATCCTTTAAGTTTTCACTTTTTCGATTAACGTCCTTTTTGATCCAATTTACGTCCTTTTTGCCGGAAAATTTTCAAACTCACCGGAATTTGAGGAATAAATTGGGATACCGGCAAAATAGTCCAATTTACGTCCTTTAAGTTTGAAAATTAAAATTTAATAAATAAATTTTCTACAAATATCAGTCGAAATTTTAAAATATTATTAAAAATCCGAAAATATCATTAAAATTAAAAACTATAAAATGTGTAAAATAAAATTTAAAATATTATTTAATTTTTTAAAAATCTCATTAAAATTTATAAAATGTGTTAAATAAAAATAAAAAAATTTACAATTCAAAAAATATAAATGTTTAACATAAAATTAAGAAATTAAAAAATCTCATTAAAATTCTAAATATCTCTTTAATTTTTTAAAAATGTGTAGATTAAATATTAAAAATTCTAAAAACCCAATAAGAATAATAAAAATTATTAAAAAATTACACTTGATTCGGACTCATCCGCAATTGAAGTTTTTCTCGAACTCCTAATTTTTTTTTTGTATTCCACGCCTTGATTGATTGTAGAACCGTGTCAAATTCATTTTAATGAGGTTTTTAGAATGGTTTAATTTTTTATTTTATTTTAAACATTTTTAAAATTTTAATTTATAGAATTTTATGTTTTTATGAGATTTTTAGAAATTTTTTATTTTTAATTTACAAATTTTTCAAATTTCAGATTTTTTAATTTTTTATAGAATTTTAGAATTTTTTATTTTTATTTTACACAATTTATAAATTTTAATGATATTTTTTGTTTTTAATGATATTTTTAATTTTTTTCAAAATTTTTTAATTATTAATTTCTAATTTTCAAACTTAAAGGACGTAAATTGGACTATTTGACCGGAATTCCAATTTTCCGGCGAAAAGGATATAAATTGGACTTAAAAGGACATAAATTGGACAACCTAGGACGTAAATTGAAAAAGTGAAAGCTTAAAGGATATAAACTGGATTAGGCCTAATTTACAGGACGTAAAATGAAATTTTCTCGGTATTCAACAATCTATAGACTTTAATACTCTATAGATTTTGTTGGATTCTCTTCAAAAAATATAAATAAATTACACTATCCAAAATCTCTTCTAAAAGGTAGAGATTTCAACGGATTCTCTCAAAAGACTCTGAAAAGAAGAAAAAAAAAAACATTGTTGTTCTTCTAACAAAAGTTCTACTACTAACCTACTGCATTTTTCACCGTCATCAAGTTTAACCTTTATTTTCATTAAAAAAAATTAACATGATTCTTCAAAAAAAAAAAATAGATAGAGTTCATGTCAATTATGCCATTGGAGAAATTACGGAGAGTGAGAGCTTCACCGCCATTATTATTACATTTCTGTATTTCAAAATTCCGTTCTCAATAATATATTCTCGATCGCAACCTAATTTATGACATTAATTATTGTACAAAGATTATTAGAAATATAATATTAACATGATTTATATATACATCTTTATACTCCCTCCGTCCCACTATAAGTTTTCCACTTTCCTTTTTTGGATATCCCACAATAAGTTTCTCATTCCATATTCGATAAAATATTTTCTCTCTCTCAATCACATCAGTTATACTTTATCTATTATTTTATTATACTTCATCTCATACTAATCTATTATTTTCTCTCTCACCATCACATCAATTGTACTACATCTATTATTATATTATATTCCTTAATCAAAACAATCAAAAGAAATGAGAAGTTTATTCCGGGACGGAGGGAGTAATATATTATGTTTATCCTTATTTCTTAAATATTTTGGTAGATAAAGATACACCTTGATATAGATAAAGACACTGAAGAGAATAATAATGATTAATAATAATTTTTTTTTTGAATTAATATATTTTTGATATTTTTTTCTAAATAATTTAGATAACTTTTTTTTATATACAAGTGTGTTCGATATACGTTTGCATCAATAGTTCGAAGGGCGTAGTCTATGAAAATTCATGTAAATCAATAAAAAAATGTGTATTCCAAAATCTGTCAAGTCTATTAAAATCCATATAAATCAATAAAAAAGTCAGTCAATAGTTCCAAGGGCGTAGTCTATGAAAATTCATGTAAATCAATAAAAAAATGCGTATTCCAGAATCTGTCAAGTCTATTAAAATCCATATAAATCAATAAAAAAGTCAGTCAAACTCTGCATGGAGTTTATGGATTTTCTAAATCCACTGACTTTTTAAAGTCCAAAAAAATCCAACAAAACCTCAATTGAATACACCCCTCTTAATTTATACATGTAGACTTTTACGAGAGTTATTAAAGTGAAAGTAATTGTATTTCATTCAGACTAATTATTGAGTACACAGAGTAATTTATACAGAGGATTTCAAGGTTCCCTAATCTAAGTAAGGAAATAATCAATTACTGATAATGTACAATCCCAAAATTATAGGCAACGGTGTTGGGATATGAATCTGTGAAACAATGTTCTAGTTGATGAGTGTATGTTTTGATGGCCAAAAACAACTTGAAGTTAATGATATATGTGATTATATGTTGATATAATTATGTTATATGATATATGAGTTACTGATCTTAATGAGATATTGGAATCTGAGTTACTGATCTTATATAAGTTTACTGATCTTAGTGTGTTACTGATCTGATATAAGAACTGTTAGGAACTAAGCTGATGTTTTGTATTGTATAGACAGCTTATAGATTAGGACTTAGATATACTCTGTTGTATGTAGTTCAGTTGGTGTATAGATAGGTTTTATATTTGTAAAGTTGTAGTCTATTGTATTCAGCATTGTAAAGTTCAGAACAGTAGATTAGAACTAGATTAGAAGAAGACTAAGAAGACTATTGAAGACTCAGAAGACTTCAAGAAGAGTTGAAGTGAAGCTTAGAAGAATTCAGGAGAAGTGCAGAACAGTTTTGAGAACTGTGTTGACTGACTAAGAACAATAAGACTAAGAAGAGTAATTTTACTGTGCTGAGTTAGTAAGTTTGAAGGATAAGTTTGGAAATCTTATTTTAAGGTGTAACTGAAGATATATTTGAAGATATGCTGACTTGGAATAAGAAGGAAGTTACAAAGTCGGTTACAAAAGGATAAGTTACAAGGACAGTTTTAGAGTTAGTTGAGAGTTAGTTCACAAACTGCTAACTGTCATACTAAGTCTATAAATACTGTATGATCTCATACTGCTGAAGACTACTGAACATTTACTGATCTTAGAGAATTCAATAGCAAGTCTACAAAGCATTTGAAGAACTCACAAAGTTGAAGAGATTAAAGGAATTTGAGAAGAAGCCACAGATTTGAAGAGAAGAAATCAGAGGCTATTCAAGAGAAGTTTTACTTTTCATTTTAAAGTTTGTATTGTTGTAAACAAGTGTGCTAGTTACTTGTGAAATTACTAGTCGATCGAAGATACACTTGGAAGTGTAATCGAAAAGATCACAGTCTTAATCTTGGGACTTTAAGCCACAAGAAACTCAAGGAAGAGTTAATAAAACATCACAACTGGGATTGTGAGAGTGGATGTAGACTTTTTGGTCGAACCACTATAAAATTCTGTGTTCTTTACTTTTCTGTTTGATATTTGTTTAACCAAGAACAGTAGAATTTACAAAGTAAAAGATCTGAATAAAAGTTGAGTATAAAACTGAAGCTGGAAGTACTGATCTGACCCAGTAAGAACAGTACTATTCAGAACACATTTCCGCATAAAAACTCTGATATTTTGAAAGATTTTGGAAAGTCTATTCAGCCCTTCCCTCTAGACTTTCTTAGCTTACTCAATCTTAACTCAACTTGGGACCAACAAACGGAATAAACAATATTATTGTAAATGATTTATTCTATTATCCCCACTCAAGCATGACGTAGACATTCACAAAATCGAACTGCCGGTTACGATTAAAAAATCAAACCGTAACCGATAAAATACTGTTCGATTTCGGTTCCTTAAATTGGGAACTGTCGGTTTGGCAGTTTAACCATTTTTTTCTTTTTTTTAAGGTTAAGCTGTAATTTGTACTCCGTAATTTTTATTATCATTTTCTATTTTTCATTTTAAATTAATAATAATAATTATAAACTCAACTTATAATTTAAACCATTGACTTAAATAAATTTAAACACTAGACTTAAATAAACTAAAACACTTCACATTTAACTAGTTAACTTAAATAAACTAAACATAAACACTTCACACGAATCATAATTGACTTAAACTTGACTTGAATAAACTAAACTCAAAGTCTTAGACACTTAACTTAAATTAAATTCTAAAATTTATATTTTACAATAACACTTCAGTCTTCAGTGCTTCGTCTTCACCTTCTTAACAATTGACCTACGTCCGGATGCTTCTTATTCAAGTGTGAGGCGAATGTTTTGTATCCTCCTCTCCACACTTAAAAGTATATTTGCTTGAGCAATACTTACAACAAACATGACATGTTCCAGTTTACGAATTTATATCGCTCACTTGAAAGTGACTTTGCACGAAAGAGGGGAAGGCGGGGTGAAGGCGAGGCTGCAGTTGATCGACTTCATCTTCATTGGTCTCATAATTGACATTTTTCACATTTGATGACCCTTCAGTTGCCATTTGAAAAAAGAAAAGAGATATTATGAATTGAGTGGAGATTTGTGATTTAGTGTGAAAAAATGAGTTGAGAAGTGACCATATTTATGAATAAAAAACTGATTATTTTATTTTTTTATAAATGACCGTTAGAGATCAACCGTCCAAAGCAATTTAAAGACGGTTGGTTCGAACTGCCGGTTCAGTTAAACCGGCGATTCGACCGTTTGATTTTTTTTATTTTTTTATTCAAAATTTCTTCTATAAATACCCCCTTCTCCAACTCATTTTTCCCATCAAACCCAATCTCAATCTCTTTTTCTCTTACACTCTCAACATCAATTTCAATACTCTCTCAAATCTCTTCATTCTATTAATTTTCTACTTATTAATTTTCATTTTTCAGTACTCTCTCAATTTCATCTTATATTCTTATTCTTATATTTTAATATGGCATCTTCAAATGGTAAGGGTATCACCTCTTCTTCTTCACAACATCGAAATCGAGTTCCATTATTCAACGAAGAGGAGAAAGAAAATATTTTTAATATTCTTGGTACCGATATTTATAATATTCTTTGTAAAAAAAAATATTATAAAATTCTTGAGGATGATGATGATGATGTGGCCGGGAGGCGGAGATTCAACTCAAGAAAGTGCAACCGAAATTCCAACTTCAACCTCTCCGACTCCGACAAATACATCATCACAATCAGAGGCGAAGCCAGCTTGGAACAAAGGGGTACAACTGTACCCCAAAATGAAAAAATATATATTAATACTAATATAAAGAGTAATTTTTTCAGTTGGGTTTTGATTTTCAATTTGTATTTAATTTTTAATTGTCCGATTTTCTACAACTTTCTTCTTTTTTCTTTCTTTTATATACTCTTAGTATTTATTTGTCATGTACATATGAAGTAAATTATAATTATAATTGTAATTTATTTTATTTAAATATTACTCTTTTCAATTTTATTATTCTCATGGCCTTTGAAATAATATTATTGACACTATTTTATCTTCACTCTCCAACCATCACTTATTTATTCAAATTGTCATTATTTCTATTCATAAACATTCACTTTATTTATAAGTATATCACACATGCAATATTCAATCATACACTCAACATATCTATTTTATCCATAAATTAATCAATATTTATTAAAATTCGTGTCTAAATAAATTGACATTATATTGAATTTGGATTAAAATGTATATTTTTCTTATAAAACTTTTTGTGTGGGCCTAATATAATTTAAATATATTTTTTTTACTCCCTTGTCTATTTATCTACTAATTTTTACTCATATATTTTTTTGAACTATGATCTTAATGAATTTCGACCTTTTACAGTGTCCTATTATAACATTTCTTATATTTTTTCTAACTTTAGTTATTTCACCAGAGAAGTTATTGGTGCACGCCAACTAGTAAAACATTATATACGGAGTATTAAATAATATGTTAATAATTATTTATCGTACCCCCAAATTTAAATTCTTGGATCCGCCACTGATCACAATCACAAGCCCAAATTCAATCCGATATTTTTGAACATCACTTTCGAAAAGTGTCGACCAATAATCCCCTTAAGTTTGATGTTTTTTATAATTATTGTACAAAAAAATATAAATTTATATACGAAGGGATGAGGATATGGAACCTTCCAACTCCATTTGATGAAGAAGCATTCAGATAAAGTGGGAATTGCTACGAGTCAAACGTAACCACAAGGATTTACCAAGTCCTTCGGAGGCAGAGTTCAAGGTGCGGTAAGTAATTCGACCTCTCTTTTTAAATATGATCAAGAACGTTTTAGAAACATGTTAGCTAAAATGATAAGTGTTCAACATCTTCCTTATAGTTTTGTCGAAAATTTTATTTTTATTGATATGGCACAACTTTCACTACAACCATGCATAAAAAAAATTCTTGTTCTACGGTTATTCGTGATATTGCTAATGTTGTTGGTGAATATATTTGATCATTACTTTTGCCTCACTAAGGGTTAAAGTTTCTATGTGTGCGGATATTTGGAGTGATAATTAATTTTTAAAAACATTCTTATATAGGAGTTACTTGTTATTGGATTGATGATTCTTGGACTTTAAACAAAAGATTAATTGCTTATAGGGATTTTGATGATGTGCACAACGTCAAAGGTATTAAAAATAAATTTTTTGATATTTTAAATGATTATGCTTTGACAAACAAAGTTTTTTCAATTGCTTTTAATAATGCTAGTGCTAATACCGTTGGTATCGATGATCTTCAAATTGCTTGTCAACCATATTTTGAGGGGAAAAAATCATATTAGATGTATGTGGCATATTTTAAATTTATGTGTTCAAGATGGTTTAATTGCTTCGAGACTTCAAGTTTCTCCAATTAAAGATGTTATTATTTTCTTGACGAGGCGTACTAGTTTGATGGAAAAATGGAAAATGACTTGTAGATCATTAGGTGTGCATCCAAAAAAAAAATCTCTTGATATGCCAATATGGTGAAATTCTACTTATAAATTGTTAAAAGAGACGATGGATTAAAAAGAAGTTTTATGCGCTTTTTTTGCTAACAAAAATTGTGATTTTCATTTACATGTACAAGATTGAGATCCATGCAAAAAAATGTTCAATTTTGGGAGTTTTTATTGATGCTACTTATTCTATGTCTAAAGTTTATGAATCTACTTCTTATATGACACTTGAATATTGTCTTAAAATTATCGGGGTTTTAAGACGTAATATAAATGATCTGATATTACATGGTGCGATTCTTCCTATGATGCAAAAATGGATGAAATATCTTGATACTATTTTCCCTATATTTTTAATTGCTAAAGTCTTTGATCCTATATATAAGTTAGATGGTGTAGAAGAGTTGTTAGACTTGTATTATAATTATGTACATCCTCCCGCCGAACATTCACAATCTTATCGACCAAATACAAGTGAAATCATAAATAGTGTTAAACAACTAGAGAGTATATGAATTCAGATGCTCATCGTTCCTCCACTTCTACTTCTAGTTAGTGCTAGTGTGAATGTTGAAAATGTCGACGATATGGATAATATTTCTAGTTTTCTTTTTGCTCGTAATCATAAAAGAGTAAGGTCATCATATACTCAAGAATTTGGAAATTATGAAATGAATACGTCAATGCAATTTAATTTAGATGGAGACGATTTTGACATACTCAAGTGTTGGTCGAGGATGATAAATATATATCCGACATTGTCAATGTTCGGCTGCTCGCAAAGGAAATTCTTTCGGCTCCCGCACTACAAGAAAACTGCAATTTAGCCGCGAAAAAATTTGTCGCTAATTCTAATATTTTCGTCGCTAACGTGAGTTAGCGATGAAATAATTTTGTCGTAGGATTTGTTGCTATACACCCGTCGCTAACGTGTTTGTGACAAAAAAATTAATTTTGTCGCAAATATTAGCGATGAAAATTTGAGTTTCATCGCAAAATATTAGCAACGAAAATATGAGTTTCATCGCAAAATGTTTGCGAGGAAAATTAAACATTTGTCGCAAACACGTTAGCGACGGGTGTATAGCAACAAATCATGCGACAAAATTATTTCATCGCTAACTCACATTAGCTACAAATTTTTTTATGTCTAAAATAGTAGCTCCTTACTTCGTGACTAATTTTTTGCAATAAATATTTTAATTTCGTTGCAAATGTTAGCGATGAAACCCATATTTTTGTCGCTAATATTTGGCTTATGGATATTCGATTTACGAATTGTTCTCTAAATCCACTTCTGCACTCGACCAACCCGACCCACACCCACACGCGCACCCAACCCGACCAAACCGACCCGCACCCAACCGACAAGCATACCCCTCCCAATTTTATTTAAATAACCGACCCACACCCGTACCCAACCGACCCGACCCGCATACCCATCTCCATTTTATTTAAATAACTATTTATTTGGTCTTTGTGGGAATTGATCCCAGGTGGATATGCGCCCATAGCTAGACGCTCACCACTCGGGAAGACAACTCTTTGGTTCAGTTTTTAATATTAATTATATATGTATTCAATTGTTACTAATTTAGTTAATTTTACTTATTTAATTAATTTATTTCACATATATTAATTGATTAATTTTTAACTTGTAACAATTATATAAATAATAAAAATAATTCCAATTGTAATATTTATAAATATTGATTAATTTATAAATATTGATTAATTTATAAAAATATTTATAAATATTGATTAATTTTTCACATATATTAACTTGCAATATTTAAAACAATTTCAATTGTAAAAAATCAATGTTACTTTAACAATTCTAAAAAAATAATAAATATTACATCCAATCTTCATCCTCTCATCTTTATTTATATCCATCTTCATTTGCATCTTCATATTTATAAATGTTGTTATAAACATTCAAACTGATTTATATAAGATACAAAATTTGGGAGATTTATTAAACATTTAAACCGATTTTCTAGATTTAATATGCATAGTTGAAGTAGTACTCTTCCCTCATGCTTAGTATAAATAACAACAAATAATTAATGAAACCAAGATAATAGAAAAACTGAAAAATATAAAACAAATTATACATAATGAAATCAAGAAATTATACCCCAAAATAAATCAAACAAATAACTTAATATGTCAAATTAATGAGTGTAAATGAAATTATATTGATCATATTATTTCAAACATCATAATGTTGGAATCGTCTGTATTGTTTCACACTATGCATGCACTCTTTTTTTTTTTTTATTATGTTTAAACGACAACCATTTTTAATTCATGAGAATTAAACATGAATTTTTTTATTTAATCACTAAAATATTAGAGGCGAAATATAATTTTCATTATTGTTCTAATTATTAATAATAAAATAAAATATTGTTTTGCTAATAAGGTGATGAAATATTTTAATTTTCTCGCAAATATTAAATCCACAAAATTAGTCATACAAATTTTAATTTTGTTGCTAAAATATTAGCGACGAAATATAATTTTCATTGCTGTTCTGATTATTAACAACAAAATGAAGCAATTCGTTGCTAATATAGCGATGAAATATTTTAATTTCATCGCAAAAAATGATTTCAATAAATTAGCCACGAAAATTTTCATTTCATCGCAAAATATTAGTGACGAAATATAATTTTCATTGTTCTGATTATTAACAACAAAATGAAGCAATTTGTTGCTAATATAGCGATGAAATATATAAATTTTGTTGCAAAAATTAATTTCAAGAAATTAGCCACAAATTTTTTTTATTTCATCGCAAAATATTAGCGACAAAATATAATTTTCATTGATGTTTAGATTATTAAAAACAAAATGAAGCAACTTTTTGCTAATATAGCGATGAAATTTATCAATTTTGTTGCAAAAATTAATTTCAAGAAAGTAGCCACGAAAATTTCTATTTCATCGCAAAATATTGGCGATGAAATATAATTTTCATTGATGTTCTGATTATTAACAACAAAATGAAGAAAATTGTTGCTAATATAGCAATGAAATATATAAATTTTGTTGCAAAAATTAATTTCAAGAAATTGGCCACGAAAATTTCGATTTCATCGCAAAATATTAGCGACGAAATATAATTTTCATCGTTGTTTTGATTATTAACTACAAAATGAAGCAATCTGTTGTTAATATAGCGATGAAATATATAAATTTTTTTGCAAATATTAAATTTAAGAATTTAGCGACGAAAATTTCTATTTTGTTGCAAAATATTAGGGACGAAATATAATTTTTATTGCTATTTTGATTATTAACAACGAAATGAAGCAATTTGTTGCTAACATAGCGATGAACTATATAAATGTTTTTGCAAATATTAAATCTAAGAATTTAGTGACGAAAATTTCTATTTCGTTGCTAAAAATTGATTTTAGCGATGAAATTTAGATTTGTTGCAAAATTTTCGTCGCTATTCCCCATGTTTCTTGTAGTGTCGCCTCAACTGTTGTCGTTGAGCAAGCTTTAAGTGTAGAAGATTATACACTACAAAAAAAGAGCTTTTTAGCATCGAATTTTTTTTGATACTAAAAATGAAATATTTGATACCAAAAAATATTGGTATCAAATTTATTTTCGATACCACTTCCGATACCTATACTCCCGATCCTAAAGACTGCGTATCAGAAAAAAAAGTCTGATACTAAAGGGTTACCCTTTAGTATCAGAAATGTATAGTATCAATAAATATTTTCTGATACTAAAGGATTGAACTCTTTAGTATCAAAATTGCATTTAGTATCGGATTATTGTATCAAATTGTTTTGATACAACAATGCATTTATAGTATCGTAAACTTTTACCGATACTAAACTTATAGTATCAATAAATATTTTTTGATACAAAATGATTGAACCCTTTAGTATCAAAATAATATTTAGTATCGGATAATGGTATCAATTTTTTTTGATACCACATTGTAATTTTAGTATCAATTATTTTTTACGACACTAAATATATAGTATTAATAAATATTTTTTAATACTAAAGTATATAACCTTTAGTGTCAGAAAAATATTTAGTATCGAATAATGGTATCAATTTATTTTGATACTATACTGTATTTTTAATATCAATTAATTTTTTAAGAATACTAAATATATAGTATCAATACATATTTTCTGATACTAAATTTTTTTTTTTTTTAATGTGGGGATAATTATATTAATTTTTTGATACAATAATATATTTATTGTATTTAAAATAGTATCGATGATTCTAAAATTAATGGTATTATAAAAAAGTTCTAATATTATTTTATGTATAACAAAAGAATGCCAAGAAATTCCCAAATGCAAATAGACTATTAGTCTCCATTACATGATTGTATTTTTCAGATTGACATGAAATAAAATTATAAAGGCTAAATGTAAAATTTTAAAAAACTGAAAATACTAAGTATTGTTAACTATACAAAAATCTAATTTGTCTAATTCCAACACAATAATAAAATTCCAAAGCCTATCTCGTCACAGAGACAATACAGGATGCAATAAAGATTAGAAGATTTCTCTTTACATTCATTATAAAACCTTTTCAAGACATAGTTCACCAACACCTTCTCATTAGCCCGTTTAGCAATGCCTCTTTACTTTGAATAACTTGATCATGGTGCCTGAATGTATAATGTAGATAAATGATTAATAAGCATAAAAGAAGTTTAGGGATATTCAACAATTCTCCTAAATATTAGTATTACAGATAGATACAATTGATAAAATAAGATGTATAAAGCATGAACATTGATCCTACAGTAAGAGAGACTATTGATTCCATAAGTAACAAAGAACTAATAAAATCTATTATAGATGACTACCGCAATATTTTATAGCATGAACATTGTGGAGAACAAAAGAAAACTACACCAATCTACAATATTGCAAAAAAAGATGTAGAAATGGATCAGATGATAACCTATTAAGCTTTTCAGCACATACTCAAGCTCCCAACAAGCCATGACTGCTTCCATGGCATGAACTTGTACATGTTGATGGAGTTGTTCGAAATGGGGAGAGCAATAGAACATAATGTGTCTGCAAGAAGTTCAAATTCTACAATTAGGGATTCTGAAAAAAAAAAGTTTCTCCAAATGGCCAAATGATATTATGAAGAACAAATCAGCAAGTCTTAGTTAATTAATGTCTCAATACAGTTTCATTGAGACCCCTTTACAAATAAAACTGATATTTCCAATCATAAAAACAAATAACCTTCAACTAAATATTCCCCAATATACTACAATAGAAAAATTTAAGTCCCAAGATTTCTAAAATTAGAAGAGGAACTAAGTAACTCTAACCGAATTTCCATCTAACAGAGACTCATTCTCAAATAAACTGAGGTCGTTTAGTGAAAAAAAGAAGGCAAGAACATAGATCTAATTAGCTTCATACCTTGGAGTTGTTGAGCTTTCAAGTCAAAATGTGCATGTATCACCAATATAATGCAACCTACAACTCTAAAAGGGATCGATAAAAGAAGATTGTAGATAAATTAATGTCTAATGTGAATCATGTATCTCCAAACTAATGAACTTAGAACACAAGAATGCTGGATGTACATTTGGACCCCTGCCCAAAAATAAAATAAAATAAGGAAAAAATAAATCAATACTTACTTTGCTTGAAATGCACAAGGAAACAAGAGCAAATAGCTGCTAGTTACTTTCTCCAATTGGGTGCAGAAGCTAGTTCTGCTTGACCTTGCCATCTTTGAACCTTTGAAAAGATAGCCCAAAATAAAAGAAATAGTTTACAAACACAATTTTCTAGCACGGAAATGTTCAAATAAAGTAAAATAAATTTTGCTAGGTTTAAATAGTGCTTTCATTGCACTAGGTTTTGAGTAAACTTATTTAATGTATGTATGTGATCCATATGAGGAACCTTCAATTAATGCGACACGTTGCATGAAATAAATACACTCATTAAGGTCCTATTGATTCAGAGAAGCAATTATGGTGAGATGCCTGAGCTATTTAAACTAGGATATGCTCTCCTTTACATTGCCCAGGCTATTAGCACAAGGATAACTATTCTGATAAAAAAAATGTTAAGCATATCAGATGGAGTGTAAATGATAGTAATCGAGAATGATATCAGGTCATATCTGAAAATGCAAGCATCTTCTCTTTCAATATCACAGTGATCAGAACATCCAAGGTACTTCTGATATTGGTATTGCTATTACTATTGTCCTACCATATATAGTTATAATGTCCATCATTCAAATTATACAAGTACTAATGTGTTTCGGTCGACATTTTAAAAAAATAATTAGAGTTAAGGAGCTGAACTATACAGTGTACTTCATAGTTTACAAATACATGTATCACCAATATAATGCCTTAATTGTCTTAAACAATACTAATGAAAACAGAAGTACTGAAAATCTATACCAAAAGCATTTAGATCCAAGAAACAGTGCTATCATTTAAATAAAAACATAACACATTATTATTCCACAAACTCAAAACGCTAATTAAGAATTCAATCATACCTTAACGACACCAGTATAGCTTGTTTCTATTATCTCAACAGTCACAAAGGCTAGTTTTACCTCAATTATAATAATCTCAACAGTCACAAAGGCTAGTTTTACCTCAATTATAATAATCTGCCAACATATTAACCACAAAACATATGTTATAGAAAGAGAAACAAGAACAATAAACCATAAAGAGGAAACTAGAAAAAACAAAAAGATTCAGAAGAGATTATTGAAAATATTTGTACTCATACAGTAGCATAAGTAACTAGTTATTTACAATTAACAAAGTAAGTAGATGAAATACATGAAACCTTATTTGATTCATTTATCTCATATTCAGATTACAACCAAGTAAATGACTCAATCTGAACATTACCACCCAGTAAATCAACCTAGTCATAAGTATTCAAGTACAAACATTGGCAATCTATCACATTAGGTTAAAAACATTTAAGATCCAAAAAACAGAGCAATGTAAGTTTGCTTATCATTTAGAAAAAAATATAACACATTATTATTCCACAAACTCAATACGCTATTTAAGTAAATAAACCTAGTCATGTACAAACATTGGCAATCTATCACACTAGGTTAAAAAAAGGTGAATTAATTTGCAATTTTCCAATTATATATAATGTAAATACCGGTATCCCGACTTACAAGCTAACCAAAACTTTAATTCTGCGAGAGATGGTCAAAGAGAGTGGCGCGGCCGGTCGGAGGGCCCTGGTTGGCCTGAAGAGGGCGACGACGTCAGATCAGGGGCTTGTGGTGACCAAACGCGACAGTTGAGGGACGGCGAGTGAGCCGCGTCGCGAGGTGAGGCGGCCGATGGCCCGACGGCCATGGCCGTGGAGTGCGATCTGGAGCGCCGCCCCGGCCGAGGAGAGAAGATGGCCTGGCGGAGCGGCCGTGACTGAGCATGGGTGGAGCGGCCGTGTCTGAGCGTGGGCGGCGCGGCCTAAAGCACCGCAGCCGAGGACACCTCACTGTGTGTAAATCGCACACAGTGAAAGGGTGGTTTTTTCCCTTTTTCTTTTCTTCGAATGGAAGGGAGTGGGTTTGGGGAAGAAGATATTGCTTTCGTTCAAGAGAAAGACTGAACAGGGTAGACCAAATAGTTATCAATTGGTATCGGATATTGCTACTAATAATCTAACAATTGGTATCGGATATTGCTACTAATAATCTAATAAAAATATTAAATAAAATGGTATCAATAAATAAATAATATTAAAATAATTAATATAAATAAATAAAATTTTAATACTACTAAAATAATAATAGTATAAAAATAATGGATGTTATAAAATTATTCAAGATAATTAATACAAAAAAAATAAGTGTATTAATAAAAATATTTGGTACAACAAACACCGGTATCAATAAAACAATTATTAATACTAAAAATAAAATTAATAATATCAAAAATTAAATTTCTGACACCAATGATAAGTAGTATCAAAAAAAATATTTGATAAAAAAAAAAGTAGCATCAATAAAACAATTACAATTACTAATACTAAAAATAAAATTAAAGTAACGAAAATTAAATTTCCGACACCAATGATAATGATAAGTAGTATCAAAAAATATATTTGATACAGAAAATAAGTGGTATCAATGAAACAATTACTAATACTAAAAGACAAAGTGGGATAGCTCAAGTGGTTAGAGCACCACTACCTAGGCCTTAGGTCCTGGGTTCGAGTCATGGGGAGGGGAAATGGGATGGGTATTTAACTTGTAATCAAAAAAAAAAAAAAATTACTAATACTAAAAATAAAATTAATAGTATCTGAAATTTAATTTCCGACACCAATGATAAGTAGTATCAAAAAAATTGTTTGATACAAAAAATAAGTGGTATCAATAAAACAATTACTAATACTAAAAATTAAATTAATAGTATCTGAAATTAAATTTCCGACACCAATGATAAGTAGTATCAAAAAAAATATTTGATACAGAAAATAAGTGGTATCAATGAAACAATTACTAATACTAAAAATAAAATTAATAGTATCAGAAATTTAATTTCCGACACCAATGATAAGTAGTATCAAAAAAATAGTTTGATACAAAAAATAAGTGGTATCAATAAAACAATTACTAATACTAAAAATAAAATTAATAGTATCTGAAATTTAATTTTCGACACCAATGATAAGTAGTATCAAAAAAATTGTTTGATACAAAAAATAAGTGATATCAATAAAACAATTACTAATGCTAAAAATTAAATTAATAGTATCTTAAATTAAATTTCCGACACCAATGATAAGTAGTATCAAAAAATATATTTGATACAGAAAATAAGTGGTATCAATGAAACAATTACTAATACTAAAAATAAAATTAATAGTATCGGAAATTTAATTTCCGACACCAATGATAAGTAGTATCAAAAAAATTGTTTGATACAAAAAATAAGTGGTATCAATAAAACAATTACTAATACTAAAAATAAAATTAATAGTATTTGAAATTTAATTTCCGACACCAATGATAAGTAGTATCAAAAAAATTGTTTGATACAAAAAATAAGTGATATCAATAAAACAATTACTAATACTAAAAATTAAATTAATAGTATCTGAAATTAAATTTCCGACACCAATGATAAGTAGTATCAAAAAATATATTTGATACAGAAAATAAGTGGTATCAATGAAACAATTACTAATACTAAAAATAAAATTAATAGTATCGGAAATTTAATTTTCGACACCAATGATAAGTAGTATCAAAAATTATTATTTGATACAAAAAATAAGTTGTATCAATAAAACAATTATTAATACTAAAAGTAAAATTAATAGTATTGGAAAATCAATTTTCAATACCAATGATAAGTAGTATCAAAAAAATTGTTTGATACAAAAAATAAGTGGTATCAATAAAACAATTTCTAATACTAAAAATAAAATTAATAGTATCGGAAATTTAATTTTCGACACCAATGATAAGTAGTATCAAAAAAAATTGTTTGATACAAAAAATAAGTTGTATCAATAAAACAATTACTAATACTAAAAGTAAAATTAATAGTATCGGAAATTCAATTTCCAATACCAATGATAAGTAGTATCAAAAAACTATTTGATGTAAAAAAATAATTAGTATCAATAAAAAAAATTATGATGCCAAAATAACTTTGGTATCAAAAATTAACGGATACAATAAAATTAATGGTATCAAAAGATAAATTTTTGATACCAAGTATGCAAGTAGTATTAATAGTTTTATTGTTGATACTAAATGATAAGATTTAGTATCGGAAAATGCATAAGATACCAATTTTCCGATACTAAAAATCTTTTTTTTTGTAGTGATACTTTGAATGCAACGAGATTCAATATGACCGTTGAAAAGATCTCAATCGTAAGAACCATATGATGAAGAAGACGAGGAATGGACCTCTACCAGCGGAGGTGAAGATTGAATAATCGAGTCAACCTTTAACAACGAGGTAAGTTATTGAGGTAAGAGGACTATGTGGACTTTGATTTCAACTTGGATACGTATGCAACTTAATTTTCTTTTAACTTAAAATTTTTAAGTTTATTTCTTAAGATTAAGCTCAAGTCCAATTTCTTCCCCCCACCCCTCCTCCATTTTTTTTAAATGTAATTTATTTATGTTATTGTTATCATGTTATGTAAAATTCAATTTACAAATTTGTTGTAATTTATTTTGTAAGTTTATATAACATTTAAATTTATCAATTTGTTTTAAGTTTGTAATTGAGTGATTTGTATTTTGTAACTTGTAATTTGTATAAGTAATTTATAACAAATAATTATAGTATAAATTTAAGTTGTATAATTTAAATTATATGTAGTTGAAAAAAATGAGTGAAAACGAACAAAAGAACGAGTGAAAACGAGCAAAACATGAGATTTAAAAAAAATGATGGCCAAACCAGCCAAACTTGCGGTTCAAAAATCGAACTATAGCTGGCTCAGTTTCGATTCGGTTCCGGTCCTCAATTCCCACAAACCGAAATCGACGGTTTCGAACCATTGTGCATGTCTAAACAATATTTTTCGTGTATTCGATTCGAAATTGATTCTTATTCTCACTACAAGAAAATATCAAATTGGCTACAGAATATTTCGTAGGAAATAATCACAATTTTGTAGGTATTTGCTTTTACCTACGGAATACCAACAAAAAAAAAAGTAGGTAATTCCCTCGTAGGTAATTTATTTACCCACAGAAATGTGACCCATAGGTAATTGCCTACCGAAATTTCGTAGCAGATTCATACCCTTTCGGTAGGTGATATGATTACTATAGTAAATGAAGTTACGTAGGTAAAATATCAACTTCGAAACTTTTCGTTGGTAATTTCGTAGGCAAATTTGGCAACAAACATTTCGGTGGGCAAATTTTAATATATATTTTTCAATTTTTATTAATATTAATAAATTTATTTTTTCACATTTGCCTACAAAATAAATTCTGTAGCAGAGCAGTGGGTGGATTTAGGAAGGGGGTGAACTTATCAGACCCGTTGGTGGAATTCTGTAGTATTTATTTTTTTAAATAGCATTATATTTATTAGCCCTCAATTTTTCAGCAAAAAAAAAGTAAACCATTCATATTAAACAACGCAAATGGAGGCACGTATTTATTTTATAATCCATTCTCAACACTGAAAATATTGTGCGAAGGATCGTAATAGCTGTTGAAATGTAATTTTCCTATTTCACGAGGCTCCTATCATTACGCGTATACGTTAATCTATTTAACGTTGCAAGTCTTCAAAAAATTTCCTTTGTTGAAGTGCATTTTGTCGCTGCATTTTTCTGCAATAATTTGATCTTGTTCATCAAGTCTACGCTTCAACTCACGAATTGTTTGTTGTGCCTCAAGTTGTGTAGCAGATGAGGATGCATCTTTTTTGTAATATTCACATGCTACGGAGCCAAGCCCATATACGACATTTTTATGGCTCATTCCACCCGCGGAGTCTAGAAACAATTTTTCTTCATCAATTTCTTGATTATTTTGTATCAGTTGAACTCTATTCGCCTCGATAGTATCCCGGATATCATTTGCAAGAAAATTAAGATAGAGTTTGATTTTTCTATTAACAATTTAAAAAACATAAATCAAATGAATAACTTACATTTACATTCTTGGACTTCTCATTGATAAAAGTTATTCCATCACCTTTCTTCGTATGCGTTTTAACGTAGACCTCACGAGGAAAAGGCTTTCGTCCCAATACTACGGCCTACATAATAACACACAAAAAATCATTTAAATGTGAATTGTCAACTATTTCATAAATAAATTTACAATATTACTGACAACGATCATGGCTTAGTTAATGAATGAATTGTAAACACCTTTTCAATATTTGTTAGATACAAGAGAGTAGCCAAGAACACAAAGAAGAACGAAAGGAAAATACGGATGAATCCGTCCCAAGCTTAAAGCCAAATTAACAAATGTATTCCCTAACTTCTGCAACTACAATACTACTGCCCTGTTTATAATATGCAGTTATCACTAAGCTGGTAGGCTAAGTACTACCCATATATATAAAAGTTGAAGCATAATCAGTCCATATATAATCCAGCTTATCTCATCTCTCCCTATAATCTAACTGATCTCAACAATCCATATTTTCATTTTCTGTCTAGTGATTCAAGTACTCATAATATGTGTACTAGGAGTTTTCATGGATATAACTAAAATTTAAAAGTTCTTACGAGTTTTTGCGCAGCCTTGAAATGGATGATAGAACCCGCATTGTGGGTAGGGAGTGCAGGGGCACTACTAGAACCACCTCTCCTATTTTTTTAGTTTTGTTCAGATTTTGTTTTAGCCTCATTTGAGTTCCAATATTCCAGCCAACGTTCGTATGTATTATCTTCCATGTATTTTGGCTTGGCCCCTCCAAACTTGATATCCTTTAGCATTTCAGTATAACGACCACTAGCTTTCTTATTCCAAGCTTTGCGAATTTGTGTTGGGGTATATATTTCAGAATCCCAATAGACATGTTTCTGCAATTCCAAGAACGAAACATATATATATATATATATATTAATGATTGTAGGTCCTGAAAGGAGTATATGACAAGTGTATGGGGGGGGGGGAATACACTTGTATGCAATTCTTCTGCTAATTTGATCAAACCAGAGTTTCAGCAAGGTTGTCTTGGACAACTCTGCTGAAGAAGATTAACTCTTCTAAGATAATCAAACTACTAAGTACTATTGAGTACTTAGTTGAACAACTATCTAGGGGAGTTATATGTGCGGAATAGTGGTTGGCCCTTTAAGTTTTAGACTCCTTTAATTTCTGAAATCACTTAGTCAATACAACACAGTTTAGTTTAGCTTCAGGGAACTTGTCCAAATCAGTTTTGCACAGTCTTTGAATATGTATCTTTGAAAGATCAGTTTTGTGTGCAGTGTTGAATGAATGTAAGTACTTGTAAAGCAAATCAACACAAGAGTTTATAGTGGTTCAGAGACTCAAGCTCCTACATCCACTTTCCCTGATTTAACAGGATAATTCCTTCACTCTTGGAATTAACTTGTTTTATAGTGCCAAGGTGCACTTGATCAAGAACACCACTCCTTGGTGAATTGATCCCTAGGATGTCTAGAGTCCTAGTACCCTCTTCTCAACTCAGAACTGAACTGTTCTTCTCTCAACAGTCAGCTCCTACCACTTCTACTACTACAACCTTCTCACTTTCACTCTTGAAAGGTGTAAGGGTTGAAGTAAGGTTCCAACTAATGAGATATCCTTTACAGTGAAGATCAGTGTATAAGGATAGGATATCTCTCTAAGCTTGTGTATGAATATACAATGAAGTTCAGCTTAGATGAAGTGTTTGAAGACTAAGATAGTCTTTGAAAGCTTTGAAAGCACTCTAGCTTGTAAGAACTTTGAGCTTAGTTGAATTGTGTTGAGGTTTGTTGGATGCTTTCAAATGGTCTTCACACTTCTGTATTTATAGACAAAATGGAGGATTTGCCCGTTGGAGAGGCAGCCCCAAATTGCTATAAATGTCTTCCTTGAGTTCTTCAAACTGGAAGACAGATTCTTGATAGTGACATGTCCTCATTTGGGTAATAAACGGCTGTAACAGTTTTGTCTTCATTCTGCAGCACTTTTCCCAATGTTTGACTTCTTGTTAGGACTTGGACATGGCTTCTGAAGGTTGATCCAATGATAGGACAACATTCCTTATCATCTGGACAACTCTCCTTATCACTATCAGCATTTTTACTTTTCAGCATGGTTGGCTTGCTCTTCTTCAGATGACTTGGCTCTTTCCCTTTATTTCTTTTGAGGATGGTCTTAGCTTATTTCTTTGAGGACCTTTAGGGACTGGTTGTCTCAACCTCTTCAGCATAGTTGATCTCAGGCTTTCAGAGCACTTGATCTTGATCAATTTAGCTGAGACAATTCCTCTGGACAACTCTCCTTATCAGTCTATTTAATCTTTTTGCATCAGAGCACTTTATGCATAGAGTTGACTTCTCTGGACAACTCTCCTGATAGGAACCTTTGAGTAGTCTTGTCCTTTTGAGCTAGGTAAGCTTGTTCTTGCATATGGCCAGCTTCTTTGGACAACTCTCCTGATCAGAGCATATGGATATTTTCTCTGGACAACTCTCCTGATCAGAGCATCTTCATTGGACTTGTCCTTTTTTGAGTTTTACAATCTTGTTCTTGCATAAGAGCATCTTAGATTTCATAGAGTGTCCTTGCTCTTAAGTGATTGTTCCAGAATTTGAGCCTTGAGGGGATTTGATCTTGATCATCTTCAAAGCATAGGTTCCCCCTCAAATTGTGCATCTAATTGTCTAAGAGCTTCCTAACATTTCAGCTTCTCATCTAGCCTATAATCTATATGTTCTAACATTCTTAGAACATATTAATATTGACTTAGGCATGTCTCAGGGGGTTTTGGTATTAGATCAAAACATATCTCATTTTATTTCCAACAATGATGATTAAATTGCAAGGATAAATCATATATTATGAGTGATGAAAAACACGTAATTGGTGGAATAGAAACATATTAGTTACATCGATCATACCAATGTACTTTGAAGAGTAAATTAAATGCATTTTTGATTACCTCAAACTCTGAAAAATAGAAAGTTTTTGTCTCTTCAGAAACTTTCTTCCATGTAAATCCCTCATATTCCTGTCTTTCCTCAAAAAGCTTTCTTGTAGCTCGAGAGCAGTCTTCAGATGGCTCTATACTGCACAACCAAAGGTTTACCAAAATATTGTTAAGTGTGATGCATAACTACAAAACATGTGTTTGTTTTAATATGCTTACACCACATCATGTTATGTGATCAAAATGCATGATTTATGCATGTGATAAGTTTCATATATCATTGTGTGCATGTGTAAATCATAAATACACATTAGTTACTGTATGAAAACTGTATAATAATGTAAATACGGTGATAAGGTTTATCCAATTACATTAAATAGAATGTAATTTCAACTAAGTTGTGTGTACTTACATGTTTCCACGTAAATACACATGAATAAGTCCAGTGGATGTCCTAGGGCTTGTCGAAGATGCCCTGCAAAATCTGCTGGTGGTGGTGTTGATTGCCTGGGTGCAACGTGATCTGATGTCTCTTGTACATTTGAACCATCCACGAGACTTTGCGCAAAATTAGCAGAAATCCCGACACCATTTCGTCTTCTAGCCATTTCTACAATAAAAGTTAAAAACATATATGCATCCACAATGTTGATCAATAGTTGTAAACACAATATATAAGTAAAAATGTCAAATAAACAAACAACTAATGTATACCATAATGAAAAATACATCCACAATGCTAATCAATTAATTGCAAACACAAAAGTAAAAAAGCAAATAAACAAACAACTAGATGTCTAAAAATTAATGAGTTTCATCTTCACTCTCATATTGATCTGAATCTGACTCAAGTATTGGATCATCTGAGGCTTCTTCTTCATCTTCACCCAAATCAATAAATTCACCCCCAAGATCATTTAAAGGACTTGAATCATCAATGCTTGTTGATGCCTCAGTGAATTCCACATTAACCGACTCATCTTCTTGGAATGCTTTGTCAATTATAGGAACATCCACCACCTGTCTAGCCTTCACCTTAAATACAACCAACCAATCAGACTTATCACTTTTAGAGCTTGGATATGGGACATAATATTCTTGGGTAGCTTGCATGGCAAGAATGAAAGGCTCATACTTATTGAGTTTGCGTCTATGGTTTATATCTACCAAAGCATATTGTTTATGTACCTTCGTACCAATATTTTTTGTGGGATTAAACCATTCACACTTAAACAATACGGTATGCTTAATAGGTAGTCCAGGGTACTGCAACTGTAAAACCTCAGATAAACGACCATAATAATCACTTTCAGTCTCACTATAATTTATGCCCTTAATACATACTCCACTATTTGAAGATGACCTTACCGAACCATGTGAATCCGTATGAAATTTATATCAATTAACAAAATAGACAGGAAATGTCTTCACAGTTCTTAAAGGGCCTTGTGCAAGTGCATTGATGAAATTGTTGTCAATCACATTTTGACGGGCCTACCAAGGAAAATATATGACATTAAAATTTATAGATAAACAAAATACAATTAGATATTTCTAAATAAAAAGTTCAGAAACTTACATAATTTTGAAACCATTTTACAAAATGTGTATCAAGTTGAGTGTCAAGAGTGTCACTGTCAATGCCCGACGATGCTTTTAGTAACTCATCATTAAACATGCTATGCATATTGTAAAATATATTAAAAAGTTGCAGAAAAATAACTAAAATTAGAATGAGATTGATAATGAAAATACTTACTTGATGTAAGGTGCAACCTCCTTGCAATTTAGCAATATATAAGTTTGTGTTGGGAATGAAATGAGATATGTTTTGATTAAATACCAAAACCCCCTGAGACATGCCTAAGTCAAGTTGATTGTGTTCTAAGAGTGTTAGAACATATAGCATAAGGCTAGATGAGAAGCTGATATGTTAGGCAGTTCTTAGATGATTAGATGCACATTGTGAGGGGGAACCTATGCTTTGAAGATGATCAAGATCAAGTCCCCTCAAGGCTCAAATTCTGGAACAAACACTAAAGACCAAGCATACTCTATTGAAAATCAAATACCTTGAGCAGGAGAGTTGTCCAGAGAAGTTATCTCTATGAAAGAACAAGGTTGTAAAGCTCAAAAGGACAAGCTTACTCAAATGCTCTGATCAGGAGAGTTGTCCAAAGAGGACAACTCTGTGCAAAAACAAAAGCTCTGAAGGTCAAAGGCCAAGAATGATGATCAGGAGAGTTGTCCAGAAAAGTTGTCTCAACAAAATTGAACCAGAACAAATGCTCTAATGCTTGAAGGTCAACTATGCTAAAGAGAAGAAGACAACTACACCCTAAAAGACTTCATTGTATCATGATGAGATCATTTCCAAGTGAAGCAAAGGGAAGGAGCCAAGTCATCTGAAGAAAAGCTAGCCAACCATGCTGATAAGCAAAGTCTGCTGATAGTGATAAGCAGAGTTGTCCATTTGATAAGGAATGCTGTCCTATCATTGGATCAACCTTCAGAAGCCATGTCCAAGTCTTAACAAGAAGTCAAACATTGGGAAAAGTGTTGCAGAATGAAGAAAAAGTCTTAACAGCCGTTTATTACCCAAATGAGGACATGTCACTATCAAGAATCTGTCTTCCAGTTTTGAAGAACTCAAGGAAGACATTTATAGCAATTTGGGGCTGCCTCTCCAACGGGCAAATCCTCAAATTTGTCTATAAATACAGAAGTGTGAAGACCATTTTGAAGCATCCATTCTACATCCAACTGAACAATTATTCTGAAGCTTCAAAGTCTTCAAAAGACATTCTTAGTCTTGAAACACTTCTTCTAAGCTGAACTTACTGTATATCCATACAAAGCTTAGAGAGATATCCTATCCTTATACACTGAACTTCATTGTAAAGGATATCTCATTAGTTGGAACCTTACTTCAATCCTTACCCCTTTCAAGTGAGAAAGTGAGAAGGTTGTTGTAGTAGAAAGTGGTAGGAGCTGACTGTTGAGAGAAGAACAGTTCAGTTCTGAGTTGAGAAGAGGGTACTAGGACTCTAGACATCCTAGGGATCAATTCACCAAGGAGTGGTGTTCTTGATCAAGTGCACCTTGGCACTATAAAACAAGTTAATTCCAAGAGTGAAGGAATTATCCTGTTAAATCAGGGAAAGTGGATGTAGGAGCTTGAGTCTCTGAACCACTATAAACCTCTTGTGTTGATTTGCTTTACAAGTACTTACATTCATTCAACACTGCACACAAAACTGATCTTTCAAAAGATACATATTCAAAGACTGTGCAAAAACTGTATTGGACAAGTTCCCTGAAACTAAACTGGATTGCTTTGAATTGACTAAGTGATTTCAGAAACTGAAGGAGTCTAAACTTAAAGGTCCAACCACTATTCCGCACATATAACTCCCCTAGATAGTTATTCAACTAAGTACTCAATAGTACTTAGTAGTTTGATTATCTTAGTAGAGTTAATCATCTTCAGCAGAGTTGCCCAAGACAACCTTGCTGAGCTCTGGTTTGATCATAAGTTGAAAAGAATTGCATACAAGTGTATTCCCCCCCCCATACACTTGTTATATACTCCTTTGAGGACCAACAAGTGGTATCAGAGCAGGGGTTCAAAGACCACTGCTTCTGAAAATCCATCTTGATTTTCAAAAATTCACATATTTGTGTGGTCACTGAGCTGATCTCTATCTGAAATCTATCACCTGTTGACTAACTGTTTACTCTTGAGATATGGCCAACAACAATGTTGTTTCTCCACCTGCTGTTCAAGGATTGGACAACATGGCCACAAATCCAGTCAACCACATCTCACATCATAAACTGCCCATGTTTTCAATAGACAATTATGATTTCTGGAAAATTAGAATAAGAGCTCACCTTGCTTCCCTTCATACTGATACTTTGAGAGTAATCACAAGAGGTCCCTTTGTGTTTACTCAAACTAACCCCAGAATGACAGATGAGCAAAGAGTTGATGTAAGGGAACTGATTCCCAAAGATGAAGATGACTTCACTGCTGATGAAAAGAGGAAAGATAATCTGAATTATCTTGCCATGAACACTCTCTATCAAACAATTCCAGATGCAATCATGGGAAGAGTCTACCACTGCACAACTGCCAAAGAAATTTGGGATACTCTTGTTGAGATGTGTGAAGGTACAGAAAAGATCAAGGAGAACAAGCTCCAAGTTGCTGTGCAAAAGTTTGAGCAATTCTCAATGGAAACTGATGAGTCCATTGACAAATTTGCTGGTAGATTCACTGATGTGATGAATGAAATCAACTCATTGGGCAAGGTGTACTCCAGGAGAGAAGTTGGATTAAAGATCTTGAGAAGTCTCACTCAAAAGTGGGATGTCTATGCTGTGATGATGCAAAATACCAAAGATCTCTCCTCCATGCCCATGCAACAAATCTTCTCAGAACTCAAAGCTTATGAGTTCGATCTCAACAGAAGAAAGCCTGTTGAGGAACCTTCAAATCCTACTAAGGGAGTGGCATTCAAAGCCAAAGTTGCTGAACCTGAAATGCAACCCACTCCCAGATCATCAAAGTCAGTCTCAAAGACTGAAATGAAGGAGGAACTAGCCTTGATGGCTAGAAGGTTTGACAAACTCAACACAAGGTTTGGTAGATACAAGAAATTCTACCAAGACAACAAATTCAGGAGAAGGTACAATTCCCCTAAAGATCAGGCCAAGGACAATAAGCCTGAAGAGAAAAGATCAGAGGACATGTACTATGATAGGAGAAGGTCCAGTAGAGCTGACCCTTCATCATCAAAAGGAAGAGATGAATCCAAGAAGGATGATGATGAAGACCTATGCTACAATTGCAAAAAGAAAGGGCACTTCCAGTATGACTGCCCTGAATTGAGCTCTAAAGAAAGAAGAGAAAGACAAGTTAAAAGAGACAGAAAGTTCACCAATAGAAAAGCCATGATGGCTGGTGAAGAATCTGACAGTGCTGAAAGCTTCAACTCTTCTGATGGACTGTTCTCAAACAGTGATGATGATGATGATGTGTGTAACATGGCTCTTGAGGATGATGAGGTATCCTCCACTTCTAGCTCACCATCATTCTTATCACAGAACACTAGTGAAGTCAACTTGAAACTTTCCTTTGGGAAGTTGATGGAAGATTTCACTAGATTACAAGAATTTCATGATAATTGTGTGAGAGAAAATGAAAGATTGGCTATTGAACTTGCCAAAAACTCTGAGATAGCTGTTGATGTCAAATCTACTGAGTTGTATCAACAAGTCTTGAGAGAGTTTAAGGAAGCAAATCTCAGGATAGTTGACCAACAAAAGGAGATTGATGATCAACTACTCTCTCAGAAAAGAAGAGATTTTGAACTGAAAATTCTAAATGCCAAGTTTGAAAACCTCTCACATGAATATGATATTCTTAAATCAAGTGAAGAGAGCCTGAAATTAAAGATGTCTGCTTTGAACAAATCCTCTAGAGCAATAGAGGAAATTCAGAGTTATCAAAGACCTATGGCTCAAAGAAGTGGATTAGGTTTTGATCCATTTGAATCTTCACCTTGTCTTAGTGTTGCTTCTACAAGTAACACTAAGAAAATCTTTGTTAAGTCAGTGGCACAACAAGCTGAAAATGAAATAATTCAGCCACTGAATAAAGGAAAGGGCAAACTGAATGAAATGCCTACTCAAGTGCTTCAGGAGACTAGGCTTAAACCTAAGGAAATGGCCAAAGTCCCTGAACACAAGAGGAATGTTGCTCAGTAGAGTAGACCCAATGGAAGGGCAACTCTCCTGAACAATGTTCAGAGGAGTTATCCAAGGTATAATCAGCCTAGGCCAACTCTACTGAGAAAGCCTCAGCTGAATAGACCTAAGGACAACTATCCTCAAAGGCAGAATAAAATGAGACAACCAAAACCCTTTATGCCAAAGGGTAATGGTCATAAAAATGCCTTTCCTCAAAGATTTCATCAAGCTACTCAAAGAACTCATAAGTTCAGGAGAATTGACAACTCCCCTGAAACTTACAGAGTTAACACTTTCACACATACCTTCCCTAAGGCATTTAAGGGAAAGACAGTGTATGTTGATGCACAAGGAAAACAACTTAGCCACCTTGAATCAATCAGGGTAATTAGGCAAGTTTGGGTTCCAAAAGGTACTGCTAACCTCTTAGGACCCAAAACTCAAAGGGTACCTAAACCTATCTAATTGCAGGTACCATTGGGCCACAAGAAGAGGAGTATGAGCAAAAAGACAGCATGGTACTTTGACAGTGGATGCTCAAGGCACATGACTGGAAACAAGGAACTCCTCACTGATTTTATTGAAAAAGAAGGCCCAAATGTCACCTTTGGAGACAGCTCACAAGCAACAACAAAAGGTTATGGTACTTTGATGATTGGTAACATCAAAGTAACAAATGTATCTTATGTAGCTGGTCTCAAATATAATCTCCTAAGTATCAGTCAATTCTGTGATAAAGACTTCAATGTTGAGTTCTGAAGTGGAAAATGCTTAATTAGAGATAAAACTCAACAAATTCTATTGACTGGAACTAGGAAAGGAAATGTGTATTTTGCAGACTGGGATAAGTCTACTGATGATGCATGTTTCATTGCTAAGAGCACTAGTGAACAAAGTTGGTTATGGCACAAGAGGTTAAACCATCTGAACTTTAAATCAATGAACAAACTTGCTAGAAATGCATTAGTTAAAGGACTAACTAATGAGGTTTTCATTAAAGAACATGTGTGTAAGCCATGTTAAGAGGGAAAACAGATTAAAGCCTCATTCAAAGGTAAACCAGTCATCTCTACTGAAAGGGTACTTGAACTTCTACATATGGATCTTTTTGGACCAATCACCCCTTCAAGCATAAATGGTAGAAAATACACATTGGTTGTAGTTGATGACTTCTCTAGGTTCACATGGGTAGTATTTCTCCTTAATAAGAAGGAAACCCAAGTCAAACTACCTGAACTTCTCAAGAGACTGTCAAATGAGAAAAGCCTTAGCATTATCAAGATAAGATCTGATAAAGGCACTGAGTTCATAAATTCATACATCAATGAGTATTGCACATCTAATGGAATAGCTCATGAAACCTCAGCAGCTAGAACTCCACAGCAAAATGGAGTTGCAGAAAGAAGGAATAGAACTTTAAAAGAAGCTGCTAGAACCTTAATTGTTGATTCAAATTTACTTAAGAGGTTTTGGGCTGAAGCTATAAACACTGCATGCCATACTCAAAATAGATGCTTGATTACTAAGGGGCAAGGCAAAACCCCTTATGAACTCTGGAAAGGAAGAATGCCTAAAGTGTCATACTTTCACATTTTTGGTTGTAAGTGTTTCATACACAATAATGGGAAAGAACAATTGAAAACCTTTGATAGCAAAGCTGATGAGGGAGTATTCCTTGGATATTCTCAAATCAGTAGAGCTTTCAGAGTCTACAACAAGAAAACCCTTATTGTGGAAGAAACACCTCATGTTGTGTTTGATGAATCTATTCATGAGTCGAGGAATGAAAACTTGGAACCTGAAGAAATCACACAGAGGACAACCAGACTGAGTCTAAAAGACAAAGACACTGAATTCATAGATGTTTTCCAAGCCAACCTACCTGAAAAACTTACACTGGACAACAATCCTGAAGGCAACCTTCCTGAGACAAACCCCACTGATGGAAATGGTGAACTGAATGAGCCAATCCCAGTTCACATCCAGGTAACAACAACCAATGAAGAAGCAGTTCCTGCTGAGGTAGTTAATGGGTCAAATAATCAAGGGGGAACTCAAAATGTTGAAAATGCCAATGTCCCTGACATTGAGGACAACACCCCTGATTATGATCCTGAATTAGATCCTGCATTCAATTATCCTGAATTCTATAACACTGGTAACTCAACCTTAGTAGAGAACAACTCTACTGAAGGGATCAGAAAAAGAAGGACTTGGTTGTATGACCATCCTACTGATCTGATACTTGGTGACCCAAGTATAGGAGTCAAAACCAGAAGTTTTCATGGTGAAAGTGCTTTGTTCTGTTGTTTCTTGTCAGAACAGGAACCAAAAGACATTGATGAAGCACTGCAGGATGCAAATTGGATCACAGCCATGCAGGAAGAACTGAATCAATTCACCAGAAATGAAGTATGGGAGCTGGTGGATAGACCTTCACATCAAGATGTTATTGGAACCAAGTGGGTGTTCAAGAACAAAAAGAATGAGAATGATGTGAATGTCAGAAACAAAGCAAGACTAGTGGCAAAAGGTTACTGCCAGCATGAAGGCATTGACTATGATGAGACCATTGCACCTGTGGCAAGGCTAGAGGCAATAAGGCTCTTCTGAATGGATGTCAAGGCAAGGCTAGAGGCAATAAGGCCCACAAGAGGTTCAAAGTGTACCAAATGGATGTCAAGAGTGCCTTTCTGAATGGAGTCTTGAAAGAAGAAGTCTATGTGGAGCAACCACCAGGTTTTGAGATTGGAAACCAAGTATACAGACTGAAGAAAGCTCTATATGGACTCAAGCAAGCCCCTAGGGCTTGGTATGACACACTGTCACAATTCCTCTTGGATCATGAATTCACCAAGGGAACTGTGGACATAACTCTCTTCAGAATCTCTGAAGGAGAGGACATCTTGCTTGTCCAAATTTATGTAGATGACATAATTTTTGGATCCCCTAATGAGAAACTGTGTGAAAAGTTCTCCAAACTCATGCAAAGCAAGTTTGAGATGTCCATGATGGGGTTGATGAACTTCTTCTTGGGTCTACAAGTCAAGCAATCAAAAGAAGGAATCTTCATCAACCAAGCCAAGTACACCAGAGAAATGATCAAGAAGTTTGGGTGTACATCAAGTAAGCCAGTAAGGATCCCAATGAACACAAATTGGAAGATGGATCCTGATGAGAGTGGTGTTCCAACCAACTCCACTGAGTATACAGGAATAATTGGTTCACTCCTCTATCTCACTGCCAGCAGACCTGACATCACCTTTGCAGTAGGTGTTTGTGCAAGGTTTCAAGCAAATCCTAAGAAAAGCCACCTTGAGGCTACAAAGAGGATCTTGAGGTATCTCAAAGGCACTGAAAATCTAGGCCTTTGGTACCCTGCTGATGACAAGATTGAGTTAACTGGCTACTCAGATGCTGATTATGGAGGATGCAGAATTGACAGAAAGTCCACTTCAGGGACTTGTCAATTCCTAGGCAACAAACTCATATCTTGGTTTTCCAAGAAGCAAAACACAGTGGCTACCTCCACCACTGAAGCTGAATATGTTGCTGCTGGAAGTTGTTGTGCTCAAATCCTTTGGCTAAGACAACAACTCAAAGACTACAAAGTCAACTCTCCTGAAGTGCCAATATTTTGTGATAACAACAGTACAATTGCAATATCACAAAATCCTGTATTGCACACAAGATGCAAACATGTGGACATCAAGCATCACTTCATTAGAGATCATGTGGAGAAGAAGGATATCAAGTTGGTAAAGATCCACACAGATCATCAAAAAGCTGATATATTGACAAAGCCACTTGCAGAAGCAAGATTTCTGGAATTATCAGCAGAGTTGGGTCTACTTGATCCAGGGAAATTGGACAATTGAGTCCAAAGGAGTTCATTCATTAAGGGGGAACAAATTTCAAAGATCAGCAGAATTGGTCAAGTCTGTTGAAATTCAGAAAGATTACCTAAATGAATTAGGACACTTGTCCATTGGATTTCAGGACAGTTGTCCACATCTTTTCAGGACACTTGTCCAAGTGGGGTCAGATAAGTTGTCCTAGCTATCAAACCAAATCTTGGTCTGATAAGCACCTATTTTGGGTAATCATTGCCTATTTCGAAATATGTCCCATTCCAATTACATATATCATCTTTTTAGGATTTAATTTGTCTCCCACCCAAAAGGTCACTTTCCATGCATTAAATGCCAAGATTTAACTCTTGTTTGCATTAAACTTTTTGGGACATGATCTACCTTGAAAACCCCACAGCCTTAAACAACATTAAAACTCCACCCACGTTTTGAATAAAACAGTTTTTTTTACTGTTACATTGGTTTTTGACCATTAGATCAAAACTGGCCAACTCCCCTGAAATCAATCCAAGCCGTTCAAATTGAATTTCCACTTTTGTAAACAGTTGAATAAGGCTTCAAACTCACCAACTCATTGACAAACATTCTTTTTAGAATATTCACAAGTCTTAATACCCCCACAACACTTCTTCCCCAAGTATTCGAAACCCTAGCTCAAATTTTCTTCAAACTCTCTCAAATTTCCTTCTGTGAACCTTCAATGGCTCCCAAAGTTAGACCAGAGATGATCATTGATTTCTCCAACAAGGCTCTTGACCTTGATTTTGGATACTTGAGCAACAAAAACAGTCTTCACTTTGAACCCATAGTATCCTTTGAAAGTGAAGATCCTGAGATCACACCAACCCTGAGATGGTTGAGGAGAGCTGGACTGCAAAAGTTCATGGAGGAAAGACCAAGTTCCTGCTTGGAAAGCTACATGGCTGAGTTCTTTGCCTTTCTCAAGTGGAGAGGTAAGCCTGAAGATGGTGAAGTCACCACAAGTCTTTCATATGTGGCAGAAAGAGAAGAGGAAGAGAAATTTCATAGAGTGAAATTCTCTTCAGAAGATCTTGAAGGAGCTTTTGGATTGCCTTCTCAGGGAAGGAATCCTGAACTTTATGGCGCTGATCATGAAGATGAGATAGCACATGAATGGCTCTTGGTTCCAGGCCCCATCTCTTCAACACAAAACAAGAAGACTCTCAAGACAAAATTTCTCAATCTATTTGAGGTAATCACTAAGAGTCTTATGAGCAATACTGGAAGCTTGGAGCAAGTCAGCCATCCAAGAATCAGAATCATGGCTGCAGTTATTGATGCTAGTGACAAGGGCATCAAATTTGATTGGAGGACCTTCATCATATCTGAGATGATGAAGGAAAAGGCCAAATTTAAGGTGAGAGCCCACAACAAGGTTGTGCTAGAAGGGAAACTCAAGTATTGCACCAGGGCAAGCTTGTTGATTGAAAGATTTTCCCACTACTCTCAAATGCAAACATTTGCAAAGCCCCTCCCAGCCCAAAAGATTCTGTTTAGGAAGCTCAGCAAGAAAACTGAGCAAAGGAGGATGCTTCTGGACAAACCTGCTGAAGAGAAGGTTGAAGAGAAGCCTAAGATGATGAAAAAAACTAAGGTCAGGGCTGTCAAAACAAGGAAAATGTCTCAAATATCTTCAAGAGAAGCCTCAGGAGCATCAGCTGAAGTTGATGAAGTGGCAGAAGAGGGAGTAAGTGTGCCTTCTGACCACTCAGAGGAGTTGAGATTGAAGTATAATGAGACAAGGCAAAAGAAGAAAGGAGATAAGAGGATCAGGGAAGTTGTCCCTGAAAAGGATGGTGAAGGTAGTGGGAGCAGTAGGGCCAGCAAGAGAAGGGCCAAGCCTACTGATAAAGTGTTGGAGCTGCAGGAAGAAAGGTCTCTACAATTGGCTCTAAGAGAGAGTAGAGCTGAAAGCAGGACCAAATTCACGTCAAGGACCAACTCATCTGGTTCTGGAACTCCATAATCCAAGGTCCCTGAAATTCAGAACCCTGAGCCCAACTCCCCTGAAACCCATATTACCCCTCCCAACCAACCCATCACTCCTGTAAATCTCACCAAGAGATACTCTCCAGAAGGGAATGTGCAAAGAAGTGGGATAGATGTGATAGCAGATATAGCAGTAGATGAGACAAGATTGCAATCTCCCGTTGACTCATCCATGCTCAACTACTCAAAGCTCTTAGAAGCTGCACTCTTTGAACCAACCCCCTTGAGCAAAGCCCCTTCAGATTCATTGCTCTCTAAAGCAACTGAAGTATCTTCATTTGAGCCTAATCTTTCTGCAGCCAACCCTCCTGAACTTAACTTGCCTGAAGCTGCAACCACAGCCCACTCTCCTATAGCCCAGAGTTCTCCATAAAATGAGAATGAGGAGGAGTATACTTATGAAAGTATGCTCAGAGGAGGAGCTAAGGCCACTGTGGACAGTTTGTATCCACAACTTGCTGAATTTCCAAGAATTCAGAAGACATTTCATGATTTGAGGATGCTTGTGGATGTAAAAGACAAAACCTTAATGGAGATATCACAAGTTATTCAAGATAAGGGTGCAAACTGGTGGCAAGTAGAGGAGAGCAGATTGCTACACTTTGCTGGTGTGCTGAAAATAAGATTCCTCACTGATGAGGAAGTTTTTGCAGAGTTGGTAGATGAGAAGATCATTGAAGAGAAAGAGAGAAAAGCTAAGGGCATCAAACACCCTGATAGCAGCTCAAATAATGATGATTCCCCTGATGATCCCTCAAACCCTTCAAACCCCAAAACCCCTCAAGCCAACCTCCCTGAACCCTCTCAACCCAAGTCTTCTGTAGCAGACAGACTTTCAAACCCTCCTAGAACCTATCATAGGAAAGGCTCTGTATCTTCAGAGGTGTTGACCAAGGGTGGTAATACAACCAAAGACACATCTGCCAATGAAGGTTCTTCTGAACCCAAGGCACAGCCTAAAGATGTTGAGGTTCCTATGCTAGAGGCTGGTTTGATTAAGGCCTATTCAATGTCAGAAGAGTTGGACACTGATCAGCCCTTAATCATTCAGGATGACTCAGTGGCTGCTGAAATAAGCACTGTGATCTCCTCACAACTGCCCTCTTTGAACCTTGTTGAAGGTGAAGATGTTGCAGGTTTAGGAGAAGGGGTTGAAAAGGAAAATAAAATCAAAAAATCAGAGGGAGTTATGGATGAAAGAGAGGTAGTAATCACTAAGATTGTGAGTGTACCAACATATGAGGGTGGAATAAGTGAGGAAGGACATGTTATTCTTGAAGTCAAATCTGAACTTCAAGAATCCCTTGATGAAAGGAGGCCTGATTCCTTGGGTGAGAACATCTTAAATGAAGGGAGAAAAGAAAGAGTTGAAAATGAGAAGAAGGCTGCTGATGTATCAGAGTCTTATACAAAAGAAATTGAGGGTGATGAGTGTTTATTTCCTAACCTGTTTGATTTGTCTAACATTGCAGGAATTTCTCTTGACCAAATCTTTGCAGATGAGTTCTTGACAGATGCCCCTATCCAAGTTGATACAGGCTCAACACAAGCCTTACTTGGAATGCAATCAGAGAAATTGGACTCCTTGGCTCATCAAGTCCAATCTGCTCATGCTGAAACTTCAGGAGCACTGAATGAGCAAGGAAGAACTCTAGCATCTGTGGAGATGAGATTAACTGGCTCTGCAGATGTAGTCCTCCCTACATTGGAAGCAAGGATTAGTGGTGTGGAATCTGGTCTCCAAACCATTTCCACTGAGGTACAAAAAGCCAAATCCACCATGGAATCCATCTCAGAAGAGGTCAAGAAGGAACAAAAGCTGCTAAGAGACAATCATAATGCCAATGTCAAAGCTCTCAGACTGACTGTCAAGCAAGCTCTTGGAAAGAAGACTGCCTTACAAAAGAAAAGAGCTGAAGAACAAAGGTTTGCTATGGTCAAAGCAGCCTCTGAAAATTTTTCCCAAGAGGTGATGGCCAACATTGCTGAAGGAGCAGTGGCCAACCTCACTGAGCTCCTTAAAGCCCAACTTGAAGCATCCCTGAAAGCAACCTTGGAGGAGGTTGTTCAACAAAAGATGAAGCCTGTTCTAGCTTTTCTTAGCTTGAGAAGTGATAGGATGCAAAATATACATGATGAAAATGTATATCTGTTGGAGGAAATGAAGTCTCTAAACCAGGCCCAATCCCTAATGGCCACAACAATGAGTGAGATAAAACCCCAGTGTTTTGATGCTGCCAAAAAGGGGGAAAGGGAAAGAGCTGGAGCAAAAGGTGCCTTGGTGATTGGAAGCTCAGACAAGGGAAAAGACAAAGCTGCTGAAGCAAAAAGAAAAGAGCCTGCAGTGCTAAACTTAGAAGAATTGGATGAAGAAGAGCAACTAGCACTTGCCTTAAAGAATTCAATGGCCTCAGCACAAGAAGAAAGAATGAGGTTACAGCAGAGACTAGGTGGTGAGGTGTCTGGTTTGGACAAAGGTGTTGAAGGTGTCCAAACCAGAGGAAAGATCAAGAGGGCAAAAGGAAAGAAAAGACAAGCTGAGACATTTACTGACTTTCCTAACAGCCTTGATCTTCCACCTGAGTTCAAAATTGATGAAGATGAACCTACATCAAAGAAGGCCAAAGCTGCTGAAGAGCCCAAAATTGCTGAAAAAGACAAGTCTTCTGAAATGGTCAACATTGTTAAAGGTGCCAAAGCTACTGAAGATGTGGAAGCTTTATATGAAGAAGGCTTTGGACCTGGACCAAAGGAGACAAAGATTGTGGTTCTCAATGATCCATCAAAGTTGTTTCATGAAGGGTATGGCAAAGACCCTGAAACACAACAGAAACTGGCCATGATGAGGGCCCAAGAGAAAATGGATTTGATGGATGAAGCACAAAGAGCAAGAGATAAGAGAAGAGCAAACTTTCAAAAACCAAGAAGAAGGAGAGCAACTTACAGCAAGATGAAGCCTTAGCTTCTAGTCCCAATGGACACCAAATATCCACATCTGGATAAATGGGTGCCAATTCAGCTGAATGATACACGGGAAGAGGCTAAAAGGGAGTTTGTCTATGACTATTATGTCATTGACAGATGGAATGGAGGAGATGCCAATTCTTCCTTTGCTGAGTTCATGATAGAATATTACAGAGAATTGTATCAACAATTGCTTGCAGCTGCTGATATTGTAAGAATTGAACTCAATGCCCCCAAGCCTATCATCTACATGCCTCCAAAGCTTGATGGATGGATTGACCAAGCAAGGATCCTGAGGGAGTTCACAGAGATTCTTAAGCTGAACAAGATGACCCTTGGACCCAAAGGAACCAACCAGGAAGCCATGAAACTCAAGAAGAGAGTGTGGGCACAATATGGGATGGTGCCACCTAAAGAAGATGATCTCTGAAATGGCTAAGTCTTCCTGACTCTTATATGCTGAAATACTTAAATGGTGAATGATTTAAGAGTATATCATACTTTTGTAATGAATGTGTGCCTAATTGTAATATCTCTCATGCTCTGATATGTTTTGTTCAAACTATCAACATGCTGTAATGATTTTCATATGAATGATAGTTGAACATATTTTGAATCCAAATCTCTCTATGCCTACTCTTGAAACCTATTTGCAACATGAATGGTGAGTACACTAACACATTTTCTTTCAGGAAAATTGACCTCAGTCATGTCTTCTGAAGATAAATGTAATAGGTGTAGTCAAGTCACTTTTGCATAAAATGTATAGGTTTTGGCATCATCAAAAAGGGGGAAATTGTTGGGAATGAAATGAGATATGTTTTGGTTAAATACCAAAACCCCCTGAGACATGCCTAAGTCAAGTTGATTGTGTTCTAAGAGTGTTAGAACATATAGCATAAGGCTAGATGAGAAGCTGATATGTTAGGCAGTTCTTAGATGATTAGATGCACATTGTGAGGGGGAACCTATGCTTTGAAGATGATCAAGATCAAGTCCCCTCAAGGCTCAAATTCTGGAACAAACACTAAAGACCAAGCATACTCTATTGAAAATCAAATACCTTGAGCAGGAGAGTTATCCAGAGAAGTTATCTCTATGAAAGAACAAGGTTGTAAAGCTCAAAAGGGCAAGCTTACTCAAATGCTCTGATCAGGAGAGTTGTCCAAAGAGGATAACTCTGTGCAAAAATAAAAGCTCTGAAGCTCAAAGGCCAAGAATGATGATCAGGAGAGTTGTCCAGAAAAGTTGTCTCAGCAAAATTGAACCAGAACAAATGCTCTAATGCTTGAAGGTCAACTATGCTAAAGAGAAGAAGACAACTACACCCTAAAAGACTTCATTGTATCATGATGAGATCATTTCCAAGTGAAGCAAAGGGAAGGAGCCAAGTCATCTGAAGAAAAGCTAGTCAACCATGCTGATAAGCAAAGTCTGCTGATAGTGATAAGCAGAGGTGTCCATTTGATAAGGAATGCTGTCCTATCATTGGATCAACCTTCAGAAGCCATGTCCAAGTCTTAACAAGAAGTCAAACATTGGGAAAAGTGCTGCAGAATGAAGATAAAGTCTTAACAGCCGTTTATTACCCAAATGAGGACATGTCACTATCAAGAATCTGTCTTCCAGTTTTGAAGAACTCAAGGAAGACATTTATAGCAATTTGGGGCTGCCTCTCCAACGGGCAAATCCTCAAATTTGTCTATAAATACAGAAGTGTGAAGACCATTTTGAAGCATCCATTCTACATCCAACTGAACAATTATTCTGAAGCTTCAAAGTCTTCAAAAGACATTCTTAGTCTTGAAACACTTCTTCTAAGCTGAACTTACTGTATATCCATACAAAGCTTAGAGAGATATCCTATCCTTATACACTGAACTTCATTGTAAAGGATATCTCATTAGTTGGAACCTTACTTCAATCCTTACCCCTTTCAAGTGAGAAAGTGAGAAGGTTGTTGTAGTAGAAGTGGTAGGAGCTGACTGTTGAGAGAAGAACAGTTCAGTTCTGAGTTGAGAAGAGGGTACTAGGACTCTAGACATCCTAGGGATCAATTCACCAAGGAGTGGTGTTCTTGATCAAGTGCACCTTGGCACTATAAAACAAGTTAATTCCAAGAGTGAAGGAATTATCCTGTTAAATCAGGGAAAGTGGATGTAGGAGCTTGAGTCTCTGAACCACTATAAACCTCTTGTGTTGATTTGCTTTACAAGTACTTACATTCATTCAACACTGCACACAAAACTGATCTTTCAAAAGATACATATTCAAAGACTTTGCAAAAACTGTATTGGACAAGTTCCCTGAAACTAAACTGGATTGCTTTGAATTGACTAAGTGATTTCAGAAACTGAAGGAGTCTAAACTTAAAGGGCCAACCACTATTCCGCACATATAACTCCCCTAGATAGTTATTCAACTAAGTACTCAATAGTACTTAGTAGTTTGATTATCTTAGTAGAGTTAATCATCTTTAGCAGAGTTGCCCAAGACAACCTTGTTGAGCTCTGGTTTGATCATAAGTTGAAAAGAATTGCATACAAGTGTATTCCCCCCCCCCCCATACACTTGTTATATACTCCTTTGAGGACCAACAGTTTGCACAATATGATATTCAATGGCAGTCATCATCCTTGAGTTTTCTTTTCCATATGGTCGTCCAGGATACTCAAAGATTGACAAATTTCCAGGAATATGTTCAAGATGACCACCATCATCATTGCGGGCAACTTTTCGCAAGCTTGTGTAAACATGAGGCTCAAAATAGTACGAACAAAATGTAGAAGCTTCTTCCACCAAGTATGCATTACATATTGAGCCTCCTACTTTTGCTTTATTGTTCACATTCCTCTTCAAGCGTCACAAGAATCTGTATATAAATATAACACATATAAATAATTATACATAAAAATTCAATTAATTGAAAAAAAAGTTATTGTTCTTACCTTTCAAAAGGATACATCCAATGATATTGTATTGGACCGGCTATCTTTGCTTCATATGGTAAGTGCACTGGAAGATGTTCCATAGAGTCGAAAAAACTAGGAGGGAATATACGCTCCAATTTACAAAGGATGAGAGGAATTTATTTCTCGAGTCTAGACATGTCTTCGACTCTAATTGAGGTAGATGTGATTTCTTTGAAAAATATACTCAATTCTGTAATGGCTTGCCAAACATTGGATGGAAGAAGCTCACGAAAAGTAATGGGCATCAACCTCTGTATAAAAATATGATAATCGTGGCTTTTCATACCAAACAACTTGTACTTTTTCATATCAACGCATTGCCCCATATTTGAAACATAACCATCAGGAAATTTGAGATTTTTAACCCATTGACACAATATCCTTTTTTTATTTGTATCTAATGTGTAGCATGTTTTTGGATATTTTCCGGTAGCTTCATTCTTTTCCAATTCAGGCCTTTGACATAAGTTCTTCAAATCAGCTCTTGATTTGTCATTGTCCTTAGTTTTTCCCTCAATATTCAATATAGTATTGAAGATATTGGCAAATACATTCTTCTCAATATGCATCACGTCTAAATTATGCCTTATTAGATTTGTACTCCAATAAGGCAAATCCCAAAATATACTGCGTTTTTTCCATCCACGTGTCTTGCAAATTGGACCATTGACAACCTCACCATCAATTTTCAGTTACTTTCCTCAACCCTAATTCTTCTATCTCATGTAATATTTGAGTACCGCTCTTCACAAGAGGTGCTGGAGGCATCTCAACTTTATTTTTGAGAAAACTAGCTTTGTTACGCTAAAAGGATGCTCAAGTGGGAGAAATTTTTGGTGATTATCAAACCATGATATCTTTCTACCATTATTGAGTGTGAATGCTTGTGAATGTTCCATACAATATGGACAGGCAAGTTTTCCAGTTGTACTCCAACCAGATAACATCGAGAATGCTGGAAAATCATTGATAGTCCACATTAGAGCAGCTCTCATTGTAAAATTCTATTTTTTTTTTTTTTTTTTCTACATCATATGTACGCACACCCACATCCCACAGTTTCTTCAATTCTGCAATTAAAGGCTGAAGAAACACATCAATTCTTTGTTTAGGATTGTTGGGTCCTGGAATAATAACAGATAAGAACATGTACGCCTCCTTCATGCACATCCACGGTGGCAGGTTGTACGGAGTGACTATTACTGGCCATGAGGAATATTGTTGGCCCGATTGACCAAAAGGCTGGAAACCATATGTACACAAGCCCAATCTAACATTGCGACTCTTAGAAGAAAAAGTAGGATTCATGCAATTAAAATGCTTTCATGCCTCAAAATCAGATGGATGACACATCTTTCCATCTTCTTGTAGATTCTCTTCATGCCATCGCATGTGAGGTGTTGTTACTTCTGAAGCATACATACGTTGT
Source organism: Galeopsis tetrahit (assembly GCA_963675135.1). Lineage (NCBI taxonomy): Eukaryota > Viridiplantae > Streptophyta > Magnoliopsida > Lamiales > Lamiaceae > Galeopsis > Galeopsis tetrahit. The sequence continues at coordinate 62,413,075 of OY776120.1, read as the reverse complement.
AATCGAGGTGTTAAAGGAAAGTAATACATCATTTTGTACGGCTCATCTTTTTTGTGATTCAACTTTCGAGTCCTATTCTTGAATCTTGCATGTTCACAAAACTTGCAATTGGTTAAGGTATTATCAATACCCCAATATATCATACAACCATTTGGACAACAGTCAATTTTTTCCATCGGAAGACCAAGGCCTTGAACTAGTTTTTTTGTACTATAGAAACTATCCACCATTTTGTTCTCCTCTGGTAACACTTCTTTTATAAATTGGACAATATCATCATAACACCTCTCAGAAAAGTGATGCTCAGACTTCATATACAATAATCGTGCCACAGCAGACATTTGTGAATGATTTTTGCACCCTGGCCACAATTTTTCATCAGCAGCATTAAGCATATCATATAATTTTTGTGCAGTTGGATTAGGAACTTCATCCATTCCATCTGTGAAATATTCAGGCCCAACAGCATCGAGAATCATTTGTCGGTAAGGATTTGTCGAAGTCGTACCAGCCTCTATAGGAACACCCATCTCATTATGCTTTGAGTCTCTATTCACATATGGTTCCCCATGTCGACTCCATTCATAATAGTTAGGGATAAATCCCTTTCTAAACAAATGTATCCGCACTTCTTCAATCTCTTGGAATTTTCAATTTTGACAGGTTGTACATGGACACCTAATCTTAGTTGTAGCAGACATTCTCTTCTGATTGAGAGCAAAAGAAATAAAAGTGTCCACGCCTTCAACAAAATCAGTATTTATGGTTTCATCGGTGTTACGCCTAACATACATCCATTGTCGATCGTTTCTCATTTTGTCAAATGAAATGCTTCCTTTAAAAACAAAGTAAAAAAGAGAAACAGATAGATACAAAGTTGATTCAACATAAAGGCATGACATTTTGAAGTGTAAATAATGTATATGAACAATATTGTAGCTTCGCATAAATATACAAAAAAAAAGGTTAATAACACGCTAATCATATAAATAAATTATGAAATAAATCTGCAATATTTACACATTTCATCAATGCAATAACAAAAGGTCAGGTTTGTGCCCTTCTCAATTTAAATTAGTTTCACTTTAATTAGAATTTAAAACGCAACAAAAGAGGTACTTGAGAATATATACATTAATCTCTCATTTTGAATGGGCATCAGAAGATTTACTTTAGAACTACAATTACAAGTTAATTAAGTCAAAAATAGGTTCTTAAAGGCCAAAATCATCTTTTACAATAAAAGACATGTATGTCCAATCCATGTAAACATTTCTTCAGTTGCACTTTTATATAGTATACCAATATTAAAAAACATAAATAATTTAATTTATTTAGTTGGATTCTATTTCACAGAAACACATATTCCAGATACCTTTCTCCAAATGAGACGAATAAAATTTTCCATGTAAGTCAATTTGTACTAAATTCAGGCAGATCTTTGAATCTCTTTCAAGCATTTCAAGAAATTTCACAGGTTTGCAAGGCATTTATGCATCATAACTTATAAGCACTAACAATATCTTTTAAGAATCCTAAAGTTTGATTTTAGCAATGCTTTTAAGAATCTTAAAGTTTGATTTTAGCAATGCTTAATGCTACTAACTCTGCAAGAATCAGCCCGTCAAAAAAATAATAATAACTTGACGAATCAACAATCAGTAAACTTCTAAGTTTCCATCTTATAATTTAAGCTAAGGAATACCCCATCGATATAAGGGAAAAGAATAGTATGTAGACCACAAGTTTTATATATACCATGTTTCTTACTATTGCAAATGTTTTAAAACTCCAACAATGTGATAAAGCATATTTGAAGTGTTTAATAACACAATCAAATTAAGGTTCTCACAGTCACATACATACTAAGGATTTTTATTGATTCCTGCAACAATCTATCAATGATCATTACAAATAGGAAAACCGACTACATTTACTACAAGATATGAAATCCTTAAAAAAAAAAAATGTCAAGAACAAATCTGAACGCAAAGCCTAATAACAGATAGATAGGTTCCTGATCATTAATCAATGAATTCAGGCAAAAATCCAAAATTACAACAGAAATGCTATTTAGATAAGAATGCTCAGCTTAAATTTCATGTCATCTGAAATCCCCAAAATAAAAATATAAATCTAGAAGAATTTAAAAAAGGATACCGTCGGGCAGAAAGAAGGGGAGCGAAGGGAGGCCAGAAGGGTAAAGGAAGCCTTCGGAGTTGAGCTTTCTGAGCGGTTCGAAGTCGTCTTGATGCTGCAAGAACCAGAAAAAACAAGGTTAATGATTAGCATTAAAAAAAAAAAAAACAAATCATCTTCAATGTTTTTATATATACATACATACATTGTGTTCCTTAAATGGGCTGAACAATATCCACATGCCCATTCTCAAAATACAAAAAATAATCTACCCTTAAAAGTGTGAAAACCAATTAGATTCGATTCTCGTAATAAATAAATTATTACACAATTACACAAAGAAACAGAGTGGTTACTGAATTCACCGGTAAATACGAGGAGAAAATACTCCAATAATGAAGATGAAGAGAAGGATTGAAAGATGAATTGGAAATAATTAATTGTTTTGCAATATAAAAGGTCAAAAAAATTGAATAAAATAACACAAAATCCGAATCAGAATCAGGCAAAACAACAGCAGAAAACCAAGCTTCGCAATGGTTAATCAATGACACCAACACATGAAAACCAAGTCTCTCACATATTAACATAACCACTCATAGAAGATATTATATAATAATGGAGAAACTAGAGTTGTACTACACTATGGAGGAGGCAGATTGTAGAAAAGAAGAGTTCTACCGAATCAAAAACCATAAAACGTAATACTTAAATGGAGCGATTGAAAAATATCTTCCTCACCACAATACCTTCCCTCAAGCAAGAAAAAAAAATTGCCTACAAGGCTATAACCATTTCGGTGGGGAAATAAGATTTTGCCTACGGATTAATTAATTTGTAGGCAAATCACCATATAAATAGCTAGAAAAAATTATGTAGCAAAAGAAAAAAAAAATTGCCTACAACCATTTCGGTGGGGAAATAAGGTTTTTGTTGGGATATGAATCCTAATATAAGTCCTAATTGATGTTGAAGTAGTTTTGATAAGCCAAAAGAAGACTTGAATATATTTCTAAGTATTGACTGATCTAGTTATGGAAGTCATTTTGTGAACAAGATCAGTAAAGTACAAAAGTAATAAAAGAAAAGTTAAGTATGAAAGAAAAGACAAGTACGTTTTATAAGTACTATGTTAAGATTACTATAGGATTTATGATGAGTGAATAATCGTTGTATAGAAGCTCATATGTTTTTGTATATTGATGTATAGATTTAAGTTGACTAAGCTGGAATTATAAAGCTTAATGTAATGTAATAGTCTTGTTAGGATTGGATTATTAGGACTAGTTTAGTTCTATATGTACTCCCTCCGTCCGCTTATAAGTTTCCCGCTACTTTTTGGCACATAGATTAAGAAAAGTGATTAAATAATAGATATAGTACAAGTGATGTGATTGGAAGAAGGAGAGAGATAGAGAGAAAAAGTAAAATATAAAGTAAAGTGTAAGAAAAAGTACATACCAAAAAGGGTATGGGAAGCTTATAGGCGGACGGACTAAAATAGCAAAATGGGAAACTTATAGGCGGACGGAGGGAGTAATAGATTAGTTCTACATGGAGAAGTCTACTGCTGAAAGACAAGAAGACTTGGAACACTAGACAAGACAAGTGCGCAAAGAAGAAGAAGTTTATTAAAGTAAAAACGTGTATGAAGAGAAGTTCGTTTATTGAAGAAGTTAGTTGTGGAATAACTAATATAATTGAAGAAACGTGTGAAAGGATAAGAAGAAACAGTTACAAGAAGTTAGTTATCAAGAAAACGTTGTTGGATAACAAACTGTTCTTGAATATTCAGAAGTCTATAAATATTGAAGGATGATGAAGCGTTGAAGACTACTGATACACTGAAACATTGAGATTTACTAAGCAATTACTCAGAGATATTCAAAGTCAAGAGAAACTCGCAGAGTTCAAATTCAGAAGTTCAAGCCAGAAGACAAGTGAAATTCGAAGAAGGCTACTACTAGATCAGAGAAGTTTTCATTATTGTTTGTTGTTAATCAAGTTGCTAGTTGCTTGTAAAATTACCAGTTGTTAGATCAAAGATATACTTGGTGGTATAATCGAGAAGATCGAAGTCTTATTTCTTGGGACTTAAAGCCACAAGATCAGTTAATAAATTTCACGACTGGAGTTGTGAGAGTGGATGTAGACAAGTTGTCGAACCACTATAAATCTTCTTGTGTTGTTTACTTTACTGTTTTATTTGTTGTTTAGTTGATTTCTTGTTTAATTGATTAATCTGCATATAAAATAGACAAGATCAGTGTTCATACAGTAGTTCATATTCGATATTAGTTGAGTATAAATTTGTTGGGCTCATTGTTAATCTGATAATTCAGCATTGTGTACTTTGATATTTTGAAAGATTTTAAAAAGTCTATTCACCCCCCTCTAGACATTTTCTTAGCTTACTCAATCTTATCTACTCAACTAGGGACCTACAAGTGCTAGATGGAAGATGGTCAAGATGATCATCAAGAACACTCGGGACAGTAATGAATGGACTACTGAGACAATGTTCCAAACTCTTAAGGCACATGCGTTCGATCTAGATGAGGATGATCCTATAGCTAGTAGTGATAGAGAGAATGTTGTGTCGAAAAATGTTGCTTTAAGTCTACTTCGTCTAAGAGCTCTAAAATAGACAGGTTTAAGTCTAAGTCTAAGTTTACTAGTGTAAAGGACGAGTTAGATAGGTCTGATTTAAGTCTGAAAGATCAGATGAACCTTATGGTTAGGAAGTTCGACAAGCTGAACAAACGATATGGTAGATATAAGCGCTTTTACAAATACTTTAGAGGTTCTGCTAACAAGGACTCGTCTGAGACCAGACGAGATCAAAATTCATCAGAAAGGAGAGCTGAGGTCTCGAAAGAAAACAGACGAGATAGGAACTCTGAGGATAAGAAGATTAGACGCTCTGGTAGACGATTTAAGAAAAGGGATAATTCTCCTGTGAAAAAGTCTACTAACGATCTACTTTACTATAACTGTGAGAAATCAGGTCATTACATTTACGAATGTCCGGACCTGCGTATGGATGATCAAGAAGAACGTAAAGCAAGGCGTGAATGAAGATACAACAGGGGTAAGAAGGCAATGATGTCTAATGATGACTCTGAGACGGATTCAGACGAGTTGCCTTCGTCTTCATCTAGTTACCCATCTAATCATGAAGAAGAAGAAGAAGCGTTCATAGTAGATGATGGCCTAAGCTTTATGGCGAAAATTGAACAAGAGGTATCATCTGCAACTTCTTTTCAATCATGTGATGAATCGGATTATGATGAAAGTGATACTGCCGACAGTGGAGTAGGGAGTAGTCTTCATCACTCTACTGGTGTGACTGAAGAAGACCTCCTACTTGCTAACAAGGCGTTCATTGAAGTCAGCGACGAGAACATCGCTTTAAAACAAGAAATCATTAATCTTAAGGAAGTTCAGTCTAAAGTAAATCCTAATATAACTATCCTAATCGAACGCTTGACAGAAGAGTTGAGACAACGCAAAGACAAGTGGGCGTTGACAGACAAATTGTATCAAGACCTACTTAAGACACATGCTACTGAGACGAATGAATTCAATGTTTTGAAGAATAAGTGCAAAAAGCTTGAAGAACGCAATAAGTTCTTAGAGACTGAGGTCGTAAATCTAGACCTTAAGCTTACTGACTTGGTTAATTCTTCAATGATTAATAAAAAACTGTCAGTTAGGTATAGGGCTCCAAATGACAAGACAGGGTTGGGTGCAGATACACCTAACTCGCCTACTCATGTCATTAAGAACCCTACTGATGTTGGTTCAAGTTCTTTGACACACGATAAAGGCAAAAGACCAATGGAATACGATATTAGAACGACATCCAAAGGTGTTGTACACAAGAAGACTAGAGTTAACACTCCGATTACCAAATGTTGGTCCCAAGTTGAGTTAAGATTGAGTAAGCTAAGAAAGTCTAGAGGGGAGGGGTGAATAGACTTTCAAAAATCTTTCAAAATATCAGAGTTTATAATGCGGAATAGTGTTCTGAATAGTACTGTTCTTACTGAGTCAGATCAGTACTTCCAGTTTTAGTTTTATACTCAACTTTTAATCAGATCTTTACTTAGACAATTCTATTGTTCTTGTTTAAACAATTATGAAACAAATATCAAACAGAAAATAAAGAACACAAGATTTTATAGTGGTTCGACCAATAAGTCTACATCCACTCTCACAATCCCAGTTGTGATGTTTTATTACTCTTCCTTTAGTTTCTTATGGCTTAAAGTCCCAAGATTAAGACTGTGATTTTATCGATTACACTTCCAAGTGTATCTTCGATCTACTAGTAATTCTACAAGTAACTAGCACACTTGTTTACAAAACAAAAACTTAAAACTGAAAAGTAAAACTTCTCTTTGAGTAGCCTTTGATTTCTTCTCTTCAATTCAGTGGCTCTTCTCAGATTCTTGATCTCTTTGACTCTGTGAGTTCTTCAATGCTCTGTAGACTTAGATTGTTCTTGAATGCTTTATGATCAGTAGTCTTAGCATTAGCAGATCACACAGTATTTATAGACCTTAGTATGACAGTTAGCAGTTTGTGAACTAACTCTAAAACTGTTTTTGTAACTTCTTCTTGTAACCGACTTTGTAACTTCCTTCTTATTCCAAGTCAGCATATCTTCAAATATATCTTCAGTTACTCTTTAAATAAGCTTTCCAAACTTATTCTTCAAATTCACCAAATCAGCACAGTAATTTACTGTTCTGATTTTTACTCTTCTGATTTTTACTCTGCTGAGCCAGTCAGCACAGTAACTTCAAACTGTTCTGCACTTCTCCAGAATTCTTCTAAGCTTCTCTTCAACTCTTCTTTGAAGTCTTCTTATTCTGAAGTAGTCTTCTGATCTTCTTCTAATCTAGTGTTCTAAACTATTGTTCTAAACTATTACAATGCTGAATACAATAAAATACAACTTTACATATATAAAACCTATCTATACATCAACTGAACTATATACAGAAGAGTACATCTAAGTCCTATACTATAAGCTGTCTATACAATACAAAACATCAGCTTAGTTCCTAACAGTTCTTATATCAGATCAGTAAACACAATAAGATCAGTAAACTCATATAAGATCAGTAAACTCAGATAAGATCAGTAACTTAGATTTCAAATATCTCATTAAAATCAATATTCTTATTCTCAGATTCCATTAAGATCAGTAATCTTATTTTCAATATTACTTAATAAGATCAGTAAACTTATTTCAGATGACTCAGTTAAGATGACTTAGAACCACATATATTACTAACTTTAAGTTGCTTTTGGCCATCAAAACATACAATCGTCAATTAGAACATTGTTTCAAGGATTCATATCCCAACACCAAAGGTGGTAAAAAGAATGTTAACAACAGACCTGTTCCGTTTAGAACAAGTCAAAAGAGGACCACTAGTCGTGGACGACCAAACCAGGTCAGATACGAGGATTGGTATCCTGAGGAGACGAGTTCTAGACAAGTACAAACTAGTTGGAAAGAGCCTAGACCTCCTTTCATAAGGCAGTCTCATCTCTACTCGACTAGACCTAAGAAGGTTGCTCCAAAATATCGTACTCAACCTGTCTTATACCATCCACCTTTATCATACGATATCATTGGAGAGGAAAGACCTAAACATGTCTATAAACTGTATGGCCCCAATGCGTACAACCCATATTCAGACTATCAAAGGCTATCTCAAACGAGTAGACCCAAGGTCTAATGATAGGCCAGACAAGGACAACAGGGTCTTATTTTGCAACAAGCATGGTAGAAAGCTTAAGAGGTCCAACTTATTCAAAACTCCTATGTACATTAGGATTCCTCTGAACTCTACTAACCCCCCAGGACCCCAATAGACAAGGAGGGTACCTAAGTTATTAAATATCATCATTGCAGGGTCGACTCGACTTGTATAAGAAGGGTGGCTCAGTAGGAGAAACTTGGTACATTGATAGTGGATGTTCGCACCACATGACAGGTACTAAGGCTCTTCTATCGAGCTACTGCGAGCAAGAAGGACCCAGGGTAATATTCGGTGATAGCTCTATGGCCATTACAAAAGGCTTTGGCTACATCAGAAATGGAGATGTAGAGATACAAGACGTATCCTACGTAGAAGGTTTGAAATACAATTTATTATCTGTTTCTCAATTTTGTGATCGAGGTTACAAGGTACAGTTTAAGAGTCGAAAACGCGAGATCATAGACAAGAGAACTCATACTGTATTGCTCGTCGGCATAAGACAAGGCAGCGTATACATCGTGAATTGGAATAGTTGTCCAAGGGATACTTGTCTTCTTAGTAAGAACCCTAAAGAGATTAGTTGGCTTTGGCATAGACGCCTTTGTCACATAAACTTTAAGGTAATTAATAAGATTGCAAGAGATTACCTTGTTGAAGGTATACCCAACGAAATCTATTACAAGTTACATGTATGCGATGCTTGTCAGAAAGGTAAGCAGGTAAAAGGTTCTTTTAAATATATTCCTACTCTCTCAACAAGTAAAGTCCTAGAACTGCTACATATGGATCTTCATGGTGCAATTACTCCTCCAACCTTGAACGGTAGAAGGTACACGCTTGTTGTGGTACACGACTATTCTAAGTTCACTTGAGTAGTCTTCTTACACAAGAAGAGTGATACACAAACTCTCCTACCTGATCTGTTGAAGAAGATACAAGTTGAGAAGAATCAGTCCATTGTCAAGATCCGTAATGACAAGGGTACTGAATTCATTAATTGTTATATCAAAGATTTTTGTTCTAAACGTGGTATCAACAAAACGGTGTAGCTGAGCGACGGAATAGAACTCTCAAGGAAGCCTGCAGGACCATGCTGACTGAGTATAACACTCCTCAAAAGTTTTGGGCAGAGGCGATCAATACTGCATGCCACTCCCAGAATAGAAGTGCAATCAATAGGGCACTAGGTAAGACGCCCTACGAGGTATGGAAAGGTCGAAAACCCAGAATTACATATTTCCATATATTCGGATGCAAGTGCTTCATCCATAACAATGGGAAAAGTAAGTTGAATGCATTGGATGCCAAAGCAGACGAGGGGATATTCTTAGGATACTCCTCGACTAGCAAAGCATTCAGAGTATTCAACTACTCTACTCTTTGTGTGGAAAAAACACCACATGTTGTTTTCGATGAATCTCGACAAGACTCGTCTACCGACCAGATCAGTAAGAAAGTAACTGATCTATCGATCCAAACTGACAAAGAATCAGATGTGTACGAATCTGTTCAAGCCTATAATCCATTCATGAAAGCCCTCGAGTGAGATGATGAGAAGAAGGTAAGTGCTCAAGGTAATTCTATTAGACCAGTTGACATGCCTGCTCTAGTTGACTCGTCTACTCCTATTAAATCTGCTGATACAAATGATGTTGAAATGCATGATGTCGTAGCTGATTTAGATGATGATAGTATGCATGTTAAGACTAGAAAAATATGGAAATCTGCTCATGATACTGAAAATATCATTGGTGACTCTACTATTGGTGTAAAGACTAGACGACAACTCTTTGAGTCGCAAGAACAGCCGAGTCCATCTATGTTTTGCTGGTGTTTTTTCCTTTCATCTATCGAGCCTAAAACCGTTAATAAGGCATTGGCTGATAGTAATTAGATCATCGTTATGCAAGACGAGTTGAACCATTTTGTTCGAAACGACGTCTGGGAACTTGTCGATAGGCTGGAACACGATGGATTTTCAAGAATAAGAAAGATGAGAATGATGTAGTCGTAAGGAATAAGGCTAGACTAGTAGCCCAGGTCTATTCACAAGCTGAAGGCATAGATTATGATGAAACTTATACACCTGTTGCTAGACTAGAAGTCATTCGATTGTTTCTTGCATATGCTGCCTATATGAAGTTTACTGTATATCAAATGGATGTTAAAAGTGCATTTCTTAACGGTATTCTTGCGGAAGAAGTGTATGTAGAACAACCTCCAGGTTTCGAGGTGAAAGGCAACCAAGTGTACAAATTAAAGAAAGTCTTATACGGATTGAAGCAAGCTCCAATAGCATGGTACAATACTCTCTCTCTATTTCTATTAGAAAACGATTTTACCAAGGGCAAGGTCGATAGAACCTTGTTTAGAAGACAAGAAGGTAAGGATATCCTACTTGTTCAAATTTACGTGGATGATATCATTTTTGGTTCACCCAACAAAAAGCTGAGTGAAAGTTTTTCAACACTCATGCAAAGTAAGTTTGAAATGTCAATGATGGGAGAAATTACTTATTTTCTTGGACTTCAAGTAAAACAAACTCCCGATGGGATTTTCATAAATCAAGCCAAGTATACTAGAAACCTTATAGACAAGTATGGTATTAAAACTTGCAAATCTACTGGAGTACCAATGCTACCCACCTACAGGATGGATCCAGACGAGAACGGTAAGTGTGCTGATCAATCATATTATCGTGGTCTTATTGGCTCATTACTGTACTTAACTGCTAGTAGACCTGATATTGCATTCTCTGTTGGCGTATGTGCTCGATTTCAAGTTAATCCAAAAGAGAGTCATATGGAAACCACTAAACGGATACTGAAATATATTTGAAAGGAACCATCAATCGTGGTATATGGTATCCTTCGAATGATGATTTATCCCTAAGTGGCTACTCTAATTCTGATTTTGGTGGCTGTAGAATAGATAGGAAATCTACTTCTGGTTCTTGTCAATTTCTAGGCACAAAACTTATTTTGTGGTTTTCGAAAAAGCAGACCAGTGTGGCTACTTCCACAACTGAAGTCGAATACATGGTTGCTGGTAGCTGCTGTAGTCAACTACTTTGGCTTATTCAATAGCTTAGAGATTATAATATCATTGAATCAAATGTTCCTATATTTTGTGACAGTAACAGTGTTATTGCTATTACACAAAATCTTGTTCTGCACACACGTTGTAAGCATGTTGATGTGAAACATCATTTTATACGTGATCATGTTGAAAATAAAAATATTCGCATGGAAAAGATTCACACTGATATTCAAAGAGCTGATATCTTTACAAAACCATTGCCTGAAGCTCGTTTTAGAGAGTTATGCATTAGTCTAGGACTGATTGATCTAGACCCTACCTGTATATAGTTATGTACTAACCAGACAGGTACATCATAAAGAAGTAAGGAGAACAGACAAGTTACTTCAGAAACAGAGCACTCGTCTACTCGTCAACAAGTCAGGTATACAAGGACAGACAAGATGACCAAACAACTCGATGAGGAAGCTGGTAAAGCTGAGGGTAATACTAAGGGAATAAACATTTAAGGGGGAATCTATGATTTCTTAAATATCATTATGTTGACTCTTAAGTTTGTTAAAAGTCATCTTGATGGAAACCTTGAAGTTCTGTAAATGATTGATATTCATGTTAATTATATCACTCTACTACTCGTATCTATTCTCACACGTCGCATAAGATGAGACAGGTACTTGATGAAATTCGATAGTTAGACAGACAAGCACAGTCAAATGGGGAACTCGTCTCGTGCAAAGTAGTCTACTAATTTGTTCTGATGAACTTGAATAGACCAGATAAGTTCTTAAGTGATTTAGATTCATAAAATATTGGAATCGAGTCAAGGGTATTATTGTAATTTAATATTGTGAAATTTTGGAAACCCTAAAACTGGATTTATACACTCCATTTAAATAAGGTGTATACACCCAGTTCCCGCCTAAATCTACTGGACTAGGTCAGATGAGTACACTCCTCTCCTCTAACCAATAGCAAAGGTGGATTCCAAATTTTTCGATATCAATACACATAATATTCTCGATTACGTAACTAAATTCCAAAGGTTTATCACCGTTAGATCAATTAGATAGATCCTTGTCGTTCATTCAAAAAGGAAATTTGTAACAAAACCATTCTTTCCTAAAATCACTCCTCACGATTCACTCTACTTTCCTAATTTCAAGCAACCAATCTTTCCTAATTTCTCTCTTGATATCATTGTGTTGAATACTTATTCTGTAATAATCATGTCGATTGTCTCTATGTTCGATATCAAAACAAGCATGCAAGCAAGATTTGATCTAGGTAAGTATACCTCTGAAGGGAAGGTGCATGTGGAAAGCTCGGTGTTCTTCAAGGATAGGCACTCTGATGACAACAAGGAGATCCTTATCAAGTGCTTCAGATGCGGTCTAAAACCCTACTTGGAAGCTGTTCCAGAAACTGTGTTTGAAGAAGAAATTCTGGAATTCTATGCCACTACTACTCTTCTAGGAGACTCCATTGAAGCTTATGTTGGTGGTTGTCGAGTAGAGATCACTCGAGAAGTTCTTTTTAACACATTAAGCATGCCTTCGGGTTCGATTAATGTAGAACTTTATGGGTCTGGTCAAGAGCTAAGGTATCTAAGTATCTTTTGTGGAAAGAAACTGAAGCTAGGGCGAGATGGCAAAATTCTGTCTGTGAAGGAAGAAGCAGTTGCTGCCTAAATACAAGACTCTTCTTGACATTGCAAGCAAGATGTTGCTTGGTGTCACTGGAAGTTATGATTCTGTGACTCTCCAGAAGGCTAGAGTGATGGCTGCCATATATGATGGAATCACTGATGGAAACTGGTACAGATTATTCTTGGATCGTGTGATGTATTTTGCAAAGAATGTTAAAGTAGATACCGACTCGAGAGAATGGGAGGTGTCTGCTGTTGTAAGTTTTGGAAACAAGCTCAGTATTATGTTGTTTGTCTTGCTACCGAACAAGAAGGACTGGAGCAAAGGAAAGCCATTTCATGTTCTAAAGTATTACTTGAAGAAGGATGCAGTTGATAGACAGACTAAAGAAAGGAAGCTTGAGCAAGAGCAAATTAGAATTAATCCAAGAGACGCGATGATTGAGGCTGAGTCGTCTAGTGCTGAAGAAGACGTAGCTGAAGCTGGAACTAGTGGAGCACTAGTTAACTATGAGTCTGATGAGGCTATGATTGAGCTTGTTGATGATTCTGAGGCAACATAATTAGATGAATCTTCGGAAAAAGAAGTTGGGGTTGAGGAACGGTATAGATTAATGATGGTTGAGTCAAGTTCTCCACCAATAGAGAAGACTGAAATGGTTAGTACCTCTTCTCTTGCTACTTCCATTTTACCTCCTCTTTCTGTTCCTGTTAAAACCAATGCAAGATCACTCCGATCTCGTGCAAACCACTCCGAAGTTTGTTCAACCTCTGAGTTCTAATCTTAGCCAAGACACGGTTATATATGCCCCAGCTGATACTCCAACAGTTGTAATACCAAACCTAACCACATCAAAGCCCCAATAATCCACCATCCAAATAATTCCCATACCCACAACATAATATGTTGACCAGTTGAACCCATCTGTTTCGGGAACTTCAATAGCTGACACTTCGGCAACTGAGTTAAGGACCCCACTTACTCAGACCCCTCCCAAAAACAGATTCGAAGCCCTGGTTGATTATCCAATGTGTATGCGTGAAAAGAGATTGCGTGCACAAATGACCAGAAATCAGAAGAAGATGCTGCCATCAGTCGAGATTGACACATCTTCGGAAGTTTATGAGAAGCTGGTCAGAATATGCACTTGGGTTGCATTGAAGAAAGGTCCAACTGAGGACATATTTGAAGTAATTCTAAGAACGGGTGGAATTGCTAACTTTCAAGACTGGGAGATGGAACAACAAGAAAATAGTGGAGTCAAGAATTACTCTGATCTTCTCTCCTCCCATGCCTTGACTGCTCTTGTGAAGAAAATGCTAAACGTTCCGGATGATGTGCTGACATTAGAAGAAAAATTGAGTGTTCGTGTGCAAGTTTCGGAAACTGATCTTGCTTCAGAATGGTTGATGCAAGAAGTTGAGCATGTAGAAGATTGGTGTCTACTGATCCGATTCTTGATCTCGAGAATGTATCTGATCAATTGAGAGGAATGATCTTTGGATTCCAAGTTGAGCATGCACATGGACCAAGGTGCAATGTTGGTCAGATCACTAGGCAGGTCGAGAAATACTTTCCTTCTGAGACTTGTGCATACATTGCGAAGTTGGTTGAAAGTGTTCGAAAAGAATGTATCGCTGCTGAAAGAAGAGCACAGGAAGCAAGGTTAGCCATTATACCTTACTTTCCTCCTATTAGTTTGAAAGCGATAGCTGGAAGTGTCGTTCCAGAAGAAGCACTAGAAGACGAGGTCTTGTCTACTGAACTGGAAGACAAGTTAGTGGAAGTTCAAGTCCTTTATGAAGATGAACTCATGGAAGAAGCTGTTCCTGAAGAAGTTGTTCACACAACGCAAGCTATTTCGACTACTTCGATAGATGAGTTGAAGAATGATCTAAAGCAACTGATTAAGTCTTTTATTGATGATTTTCTGAAATTTGATGTGAAGAAAGCTCTGGTTGAACAGAATAGTTCTCTGGTAACAAGTTCTAAAGAGATGATAATAAATGAAGTGAATTAGTTGGATACTGAATTCAGACAAGAAATGTTCAATCAACTTGAGTTGTTTATCCAGAATCAAGTTGAATACTCTGAGAAAAGCTCTGTTGATTTTGCTAGAGTATTAGCTAAAGAATCAAGGAAGATGGAAAAAGTATACAGAGTAAAGATCGAGTTAGCAGATGAGCAGAGAAGAGAAGCTCATGAACAATTGGAAAATGTGAGAGCTCTTCTGACCGCAATGACTGAAGAGAACAGAATGCTCAAATTGACTGCTACTCACTTCAAGAATGAGTTCAATCTCACTTCTAAAAAGCTTGAATACACTGCAGATCGTCTTGAGAAGTTAAGTCAAGATGGTAGTCATCAAAGGCAGATTGAGAAGGCTACTGATCTGATGAAGCAGGCTATTCAAGAAGAAATGACTCGTTTCACTTCTCTTTTCACTCTTAAGGCAAGTGATGAAGCCAAAAAGGGGGAAGAGATGTTAGAAGAGGTGAAAGTTACTGCTACTGAAACTGCGACTGATACTGCTAATGTTCAAGAGCAAGAGACTAGTAGACCTAGAAGAAGAGGCAGACTAGTAAAGAAGGCTGATTTAGAGCAGGTCAGTATAGAAGAGCAGATGAGACTAGCGAAAGGCAAGTCTATTGCAACTGATCAGAAGTCCAGACTAGAAGAATTGTTAAAAGGAAGTTGGATGTCTCTGATCCAAAAGTTAAAGCGACTATAGGTCAGATTATTGTTGATCTAGATAAGACAGAAATTATGAAGAAGCGGAAGATAGAAGATGATCGTTATGCTAACAAGAAAGTGTTAGGTAAACACATCAAAAGATTGCAAAAGTTGAAAGAAAGTCCAGATGTGATTGAAGATGCCCATATTGATAAATTTATTGACAATGAACATAGAGATGCATGGAAGGTTATCAAATTGAAGTGGGAAGTAGATCACTGGATTATTCGCAAGTTTGGTGATACTGAAAGCAAAGACGAGTTGTATGTTATGTTTGATAAGTTCATGGAAGCTGAAGACAACAACTTGTGGAATTTAATAATGAGAATTGCCACTGATGTTGGTTACAATATTCTTGTTCCAGATTTTCCTAAATGGAAAACTCCTCTACTTGGATCGGGTAAAAGAGTCGACTTCAACAAGATCAGGAAGTTTGAAGAAGAGCTGTTGGAGAAGAAGAATATCGACAATGAAGATCATATTTCGGATATTCACAGAAGAGTTTTGGAAGCTTTTCAGACTCCAAATCCTGATGCTGATACACCAAGTGGTGGAAGCATGGAATAAAGACACTGTAAGTACTTTACTTATTTCTGTTATTTCATTTTGCTAAGTATTTGTAATCTACTTATCTACTGAAATGAATGAAAAGATAACACATTTTGAGAAGATAACTACTTAACTAGTCTACTGACTTAAAATATTTCAAGTAGTTTTGGCTTCATCAAAAAGGAGGAAATTGTTGGGATATGAATCCTAATATAAGTCCTAATTGATGTTGAAGTAGTTTTGATAAGCCAAAAGAAGACTTGAATATATTTCTAAGTATTGACTGCTCTAGTTATGGAAGTCATCTTGTGAACAAGATCAATAGAGTACAAAAGTAATAAAAGAAAAGTTAAGTATGAAAGAAAAGACAAGTACGTTTTATAAGTACTATGTTAAGATTACTATAGGTTTTATGATGAGCGAATAATCGTTATATAGAAGCTCATATGTTTTTGTATATTGATGTATAGATTTAAGTTGACTAAGCTGGAATTATAAAGCTTAATGTAATGTAATAGTCTTGTTAGGACTAGTTTAGTTATATATGTAATAGATTAGTTCTACATGGAGAAGTCTACTGCTGAAAGACAAGAAGACTTGGAAGACTAGACAAAACAAGTGCGCAAAGAATAAGAAGTTTATTAAAGTAAAAACGTGTATGAAGAGAAGTTCGTTTATTGAAGAATTTAGTTATGGAATAACTAATATAACTGAAGAAACGTGTGAAAGGATAAGAAGAAACAGTTATAAGAAGTTAGTTATCAAGAAAAGGTTGTTGGATAACAAACTGTTCTTGAATATTCAGAAGTCTATAAATATTGAAGGATGATGAAGCGTTGAAGACTACTGATACACTGAAACATTGAGATTTACTAAGCAATTACTCAGAGATATTCAAAGTCAAGAGAAACTCGCAGAGTTCAAATTCAGAAGTTCAAGCCAGAAGACAGGTGAAATTCGAAGAAAGCTACTACTAGATTAGAGAAGTTTTCATTATTGTTTGTTGTTAATCAAGTTGCTAGTTGCTTGTAAAATTACTAGTTGTTAGATCGAAGATATACTAGTTGTAGACAAGTTGTCGAACCACTATAAATCTTCTTGTGTTGTTTACTTTACTGTTTTATTTGTTGTTTAGTTGATTTCTTGTTTAATTGATTAATCTGCATATAAAATAGACAAGATCAGTGTTCATACAGTAGTTCATATTCGATATTAGTTGAGTATAAATTTGTTGGGCTCATTGTTAATCTGATAATTCCGCATTGTGTACTTTGATATTTTGAAAGATTTTTAAAAGTCTATTCACCCCCCCTCTAGACATTTTCTTAGCTTATTCAATCTTATCTACTCAACTAGGGACCTACAGTTTTGCCTACGGGTTAATTTGTAGGTAAATCACCATATAAATAGCTAGAAGAAATTTTGTAGCAAAAGAAAAAAAATTGTCTACAACCATTTCGGTGGGGAAATAAGGTTTTGCCTACGGATTAATTTGTAGGTAAATCACCATCAGATTTTTCCTTGGTAATTCTGTAGGTAAAAAGGTGTAAAATAATTTATGAAAATTTGTAAGCAATTCGTAGGTAATCCTCATTATTTAGGGGGACGAAATTATTTTCGTAGGAAAATTCGGTAGGCAATTTAATAATTTCTTGTAGTGTATATACTATTCGATTCAAAATTTTATTGAGAAAATATGTAAAATAATATTTTAAATAATATAGAACATGAGACAATACGAGTTTACTTGAGGAAAGAAATATGGGCTAGAATAGATTTTAAAAAATTATATATATATATATATATATATATATATATATATTAAATATAATCGAATACTTATGAATATCGAATCGAATATTATAATTTTATATTTGTATTTATTTACTAATTCAATCAAAAAGAAAATTTATATACGAACTCGAATATGAATATCGAATCGAGCAAAAAATTTATTAGTTTACAACTTTACTTCCAATGAGAGGTGCTCCCTATTTTTTTTTTTTTTGTATCGGCTCACGACTTCTGTGAAGTCAATGGCGTGGGCCTCTACTTACTTCTTCCTCGGGTTGGACTATTTACACCTCATTTTGGAGGGATGCACACCCCCTTTTAATTTATTATTAAATAATAGTGTACAAAATTTAAAATACCCTTTGATGCGGATAAAATATGTCACTCTTGGAAAGGTCGACACGTGGAAACGGGATAAATTATAATGGTCTTAATCAGGGCGATAAGATTGAAGGATAGATTAATACACTCCTAGGCCTGAACATGGAAATAAGAGTAATTGGGCCTTTGACCCATATTCAAGAATTGATAGCCTTTGGGCCCAGGGATTTGGCCCAAAGGAAACGCATAGTAGGGATCATTCTTTTCTAACTTGGTCAAAAGAAAGAGTCCATCCATGAAGATAAGGGCCGGTATATAGAAGGCCCGAGTATTTAGGGAGTTGGACCTAACCTTCAAAGGGGTGGGCCGAATTTGTAGGAAGAGGCGAGCAAATATAGGGGGAAGGAGTCTTCCTCTTTCCGAAAAAGGAGGACCAGGTATATAAGCAGGTTATTTTCATATTATCACTTACGTTTTTTACAGAATATACACATTTTTACAAGATATACACTGAATTGAGAAGAAGTATCATAGATTTTCGCCAGAATTTCCCTTGAATTACAGGGAAATTCCCCCTTTATTCTCCTAGAATGATTCTGACTTGAGCGTCAGAGACTCCGCGCCGGACTCCCCTCCGGCGTGCTTTTTTGCAGATCATTTCGGGATCTTCGAGGAGATTGTACGTGAAGATTGCCAAAGACAAAGAGCGATTCAAAACCCGTGATTCGCAGCGCTCGCAAAGGAACGGTTGATATCCATAGACGTTCTTTTTCGACGCAACAACTGGCGGCGTCTGTGGGAACATTTCGAGCTAAGAAGTGAGGAAAAGTTTCCATATTAAATGGGTGGAGAGCAAGATTTGACGAAACAGACTAAGGAGAAGGGAGATCCCACTCCTCTTCCCTTTCCTCCGCCCCCACCAGGGTTTCCTGTAAATAAGAATCTAGGGAAACAGCCTGCAAATCCTACATTGGAAGATATCCCTCTAGTCCAGGAGGGGAACACGGTGGGAGCTTCGGGAAGTGGGACGAACAAGGACACTCCTCAACCTAATGCCCAACCGGAACTCTTTACTATCTCTCAAGACCAATTGGATGGGATGATAGCGCAAACAGTGGAAAGAATAATTGCATCTCGTGGACTTCGCCCTCCTGGACCTACTCCACCAATCAATGAAGGAACGAAGCAGAATCCCCCGGAACATGTCAATGATTCGGCTCCGGTTCCCTCTAGGAATGAAGGTCTCCCTCAGAATCAGGAAGAAAAAGTGCCTTCTCAAGCCGAGAGAAGCGTCCTTAATCGCCCTCCCAGGAGGAATATGGAGAGGATTCCTGGTGATACCACTCTGGATACAGGGATCGGAGAAAGTACGGATGACACTTACCAGGGAGCGGTCAGTGATCAAATACAGGCTTTACGAAGAGAAATGAAAGACATGCAGAAACATATGACTGACAACGTAAGTAAACCTTCTTACGTTACTGGTTATCAATTCTCATCCAATATTTTACAAGATGAACTGCCTCCTAATTTTAAATCTCTAAATTTCGAATATGATGGCACCACGGACCCGTACGAGCATTTGATGAGGTTCGAGAATGTCGCCCTATTGCACCGATACGGAGAGGGCCTTAAATGCAGGGTATTCCTAACTACCTTATCTAAAGCGGCACAACAATGGTTTACCCAGCTAGGGCCCGACACCATCTTTTCATGGTCGGAGTTCAGTGAACTTTTCTTACACCAATTTGCCAGCACTAGGAGGCAACCTAGGGCCACCCTTACCTTGTTTAACATGCGACAAGGAGAGAATGAGAGTCTTCGGGCTTTCTTGAAAAGATTCAACCAAGCGGCCTTAGAGGTACCAACAGCTTCTTCAGAGGTCAAAATCAATGCCCTCACTAACGGGCTAAGAGATGGAGACCTGTTTACGTCTCTAGCCAAGAAGCCAGTACGAACCTTTGATGAATTACTAAGGAGGGCGGAAAAATACCTCACCCTGGAAGAGGTAAGGAAAGCTAAACGTTCGAAAACCAGGACAATAGTGGGGAATGGAGAACGAAGAAGGGAAATAATGCCGAGGAGGCCCAGTCCAGAAAAACACCGGAATGCGAGGGGGTTGGGAAATGTAAAAGGAGAAGAAGCTGCGTCCTGGAGCTCTAGGGGAAGGATGAAGAGATATACCCCCCTGAGGATAGAGTCGGCAGAAGTTCTGGAAGTGGCAGGGGACCATCCCGATATGAAGTTCCCCTATTCAAGGAACAGGGACCCATAGAACCCCAAGTCAGACAGATTTTGTAGATTCCATAACGACTATGGCCACGACACCAACCAATGTTGGCATCTGAAAGACGAAATAGAAATAATGATTCAAGCAGACCACCTAAAGGAATTTATTTTCAGGGACCGACAAGGTCCCAGAGGACAAAAGAGAAAGGACCCCGAGGGCAAGCCGGAGGATAATAGAAGAGAACAGAGGAAGAGCATAGAGGATCAACCACCCCCTCCCCAAAAGAGGGGAACTATTCACATGATTATGGGCGGTCCTGCTGATGGGGACTCCTTCCGACAGAGGAAGCAGAGCGTCAGATCGTTAAAAAATGAAAGGAATACGGAACGTCGTGAGGTAGGGAAGACGACAGTAGCTCCTGATATTCATTTTGGACTAGAAGACATTGGGGAACCCAGAGAAATCCATAACGATGCTTTAGTCATTACGACGGATATAGCAGGGTATGATGTGGCCAGGATCTTTGTAGACACGGGGAGCTCTGCCGATATCATGTTCCTGGAGTGTTTTAAGAAGATGGAATTAAACATAAAACTCTGGCCAGTGGAGACAGCCCTCTATGGATTTTCAGGGGGTGCCATTCAACCCCTGGGCTCAGCGTTACTACAGGTAGGGTTAGGAATTGCTCCTAACCGACGTGTGCAAGTGATAGAGTTTCTAATAGTAGACGTCCCATCTTCATATAATGTGGTGATGGGAAGACCAAGTCTGAATATCTTTGAGGCCGTGATTTCCACCTTCCACATGAAGATGAAATTCCCTGCCTCAGGGGGTGTGGGAGAGATATGTGGAGACCAGTACCAGGCGAGGAAGTGCTATGTAGAATCGGTTAAGATAGCGGACAGGGCCATGGTCCGAGGGATGGAGAGATTCAAGGGTGAAGACCCTGAATGGAAAAAACAGAAAGTGGGTGAGCTGGTGCAAGAGCAACCCAAAGTAAAAGCAGATGAGGAATTAATGAACATTGAGCTTTACCCAGGAAATGAGGGATTCACAACCAGGATAGGTACACACATGAGCCCCAAACTACAGGAAAAGATGGTACTTACCCTTCAGGAGAATGCGGATATCTTCGCCTTCACCTCGACAGATATGACTGGTATCCCTCTAGAAATAGCGATGCATTATCTTAATGTAGATCCCAAAGCCAGGCCAGTAAAGCAAAAATTAAGGAACTTTGGTAAGGAGAAAAACATCATTGTAAAAGAGGAAATTGATAAGTTGTTGAATGCGGGGCATATGAAGAGGGTGCAATTCCCTGAGTGGTTGTCAAACGCAGTGCTAGTATCTAAAGGAGCTGGCAAATGGAGAATGTGCATTGACTTTAGAGATCTGAACAAAGCATGCCCCAAGGATCATTATCCCCTGCCCCGAATCGACCAATTGGTAGATGCCACATCTGGATTTGACTTACTCAGCATGATGGACGCATATCAAGGGTATCACCAAATCCAGTTGAACCCCCTTGATATACCAAAGGTATGTTTTATAGCGGCATGTGGTACTTTCGGTTATGTACGTACGCCTTTTGGACTAATAAATGCAGGAGCCACCTATCAAAGAATGGTAGACTCGGAGCTCTGAGTAAAAAATAGGCAAGAACATGGAGGTTTACGTGGATGATATGCTGGCTAAGAGTGTCAAGGCAGAGGAACATATTGGCGACCTGAAGGAGATATTCCAGGTAATCCGAGAAAATGGTATTAAATTAAATCCAGCTAAATGTTCTTTTGGAGTAGGGTAAGGGAAATTCCTGGGATATATAGTGACTCAAAGAGGGATAGAAGATAACCCTGTTAAGGTGAAAGCGGTTCTCGACATGCAACCTCCTCGAAATCTGAAGGAATTGCAGACCCTGAATGGCAGAATCGCAGCTCTGAGTAGATTCATATCAATGTCAGCAGAAAAGAGCCACCACTTCTTCAGAACATTAAGGAAGGGGTCGAGGTTCGAATGGGACGATCAGTGTCAAAAAGCTTTCGAGGAACTCAAGCTCCACCTTGAACAACTTCCGAAGCTGACGAAGCCCTCTCAGGGAGATGTCTTGCTCTTATACCTCTCAGTAGGGGAACACTCCTTGAGCACAGCCCTAATGAAAGAGGAAGGCTCCACACAGCAACCTATATACTACGTGAGCAAGGTCATCCAGGGGGCAGAGATCAGATACTCAGAGGTGGAGAAAGCAGCCCTAGCAATAGTAGTGACAGCTAGGCGGTTACGCCCCTATTTCTTGTCTTATAAAGTTATGGTGCGGACTAATTTCCCTTTAAAGCAGACACTAGGGAGAGCAGATTTATCGGGAAGAATGGTTAGATGGGAAGTGGAATTACATGAATACGATATTGATTATGAACCCAGGAGGGCCATCAAGGCCCAAGCTCTGGCAGAATTTATTCAAGAGACTACCAGAATGGAGGAAGAACAAGGTTGGAAAGTGTACTTTGATGGTTCAGCATCTGTAGTAAGGTGTGGAGCCGGGATAGTGTTGGTTGATCCAGAAGGCCAGGAAGTACAAGTAGCCGTCAAATTCAGGTTCTCAACCTCAAATAATGGGGCAGAATATGAGGCCCTGATCAGAGGGGCCAATATGGCAGCAGAGTTAGGGGCACAGAAAGTCACCATATATTCCGACTCACAATTGGTGGTACAACAAGTCATGGGGGAGTACCTTGCCAAGGATGAAAGGATGATCGCCTATTTAGAACAGGTAAAGAAGTTGAAAAACAAATTTCACACCTTTGAAGTAATACAGGTACCCAGAGAAGAGAATGTAAAAGCAGATGGGCTATCCAAGCTAGCTAGTTCTACTGAATTCGAGGGACACAGAAAGGTAACCCTGTTAGTAGCATACCGATTAGCTACCGAAGCCTTGGTCGGAGAGATAACAGCAGGAGATGACTGGAGAAGAGAGATATGGGAAGAACTGAACAGAGAACAGGTAACCCCAACGTCCAGAGAAGCCAAAGCATGGAGAAGAAAATATTGTATCCTAGGGGACCAATTATACAGGAGGTCCTTCACTCAGCCCTACCTGAAATGTCTTTCGAAAAGAGAGGCAGAGCTAGTAATCAAAGATATCCATGAGGGTTGTGCATCCAGCCACGAAGGTTACCAGACTATGGTGAAGAAGGTATTTAGAGCAGGTTTTTATTGGCCTAGTATAATCAGAGATGCTAGGGAATTTGTGAAGAAATGCGAGAGATGCCAGAAGAACGGACCTCTAATACGGATCCCTGCAGAGGAGATGGGAGCCATGTACTTGCCCTGCCCCTTTGCTAAGTGGGGGATAGATCTAGTCGGACCCTTCCCCTTAGCACCTGGGGGAAGGAAATTTTTAATTGTGGCTGTGGATTACTTTAGTAAGTGGGTAGAGGTTGTGCCCTTAGCCAAAATAGAGGAAGATAATGTAATTCTTTTTCTGGCTAGATATATCTGTTGCAGGTTTGGAGTGCCAAGAATCTTGGTTTCTGATAACGGAACACAATTCAATGGAGAGAAGGTGAGGAAGTGGTGCGAGAGATGGAATATTATACAGAGGTTCACGTCGATGGCCCACCCACAAGCCAATGGACAAGTGGAAGTTACAAATAGAACCCTAGTGGATGGCATTCGAACGCGATTACAGAAAGTAGGAGGAGGATGGGTGAAAGAGCTAGACAACGTCCTCTGGTCCTATAGGACTAGTCCCAAGACAGCTACAGGAGAATCTCCCTTTTATTTGGTGTATGGAGCAGCAGCGGTGATACCTCCCGAGGCCAGGCTAGGATCACACAGAATCACGTATTTTGAAGAGAAGAGGAATGAAGAGCTGATGAGGGAGGCCCTAGATCTGGTAGAGGAAGAAAGAGAAATGGCAAGGTTGAAAGCAGAAAGATACAAAAGCAGGATCAAGGCAGCATATGATCGCAGGGTGATTCCTCGTTCCTTTAAGGCTGGAGATTTAGTACTTCGAAGAGCAGATGCCTTGAAAAATACAGGAAAAATGGAGGCTAATTGGGAAGGTCCATACAAGGTGGTACAGGTACTCAAAGGCGGAGCATACAAACTCCAGGACATGACGGGGAAAGAAATATTGCGACCATGGAACGTGTGTCACTTGAAGAGATTTTATGTTTGAGGAAGGTGTTATTCCTTTACTATCTTTCCCTTTATGAACAAGTTTAAACGTTTATTTTTCATTCAAATAATTGTATACATTGCTTCACCGGCACTCTTTTTCCCTCTACGTGGGTTTCCCTTTAGGGTTTTACCACGGAGAGGTTTTTAATGAGGCCGGCATAGGCTCTCCTTATTTGCCTATGTTGATGAACACTTTTGATCAATGGAGCACCGTTTTTGGAAAAATTTCAATGATTTCCCTTAATACCTGTCAACATGGTGATGAGATGATTCTAATATTCCAGTTTTATGATGAGATGTTGATTATACGTTAAAAATTGTGCGAGGATGATTGCTATGTGTTCACATAATGTGGAAATAATGAATGTGTTTTGAAGGCTGAAATAGTAAGATAATAGAGATAATGTGAAATACGTCTCATCTCCTACAAGGTTAGCCACACCCTGAAATTCTTAAGAGGATTAGATAAACCTCATTGGATGAAACAGGAAAACTTACACGCAAAGATTCGAGAGAGAAATGCCTAAGGATAATTCCTAGGGTCTTCATCCACGACAGCCTCTAAAGCTAGGGGGAGTAGGAGATATGGAGTGAAAGATACGACTAGCCTGTCGATCATCAAAATGACCTCGAACTTCAGGGAGAGTATAATCCCTAAGAACTCTTACGAGTATAAACAACTTCAGGGAGAGTATAATCCCTAAGAACTCTTACGAGTATAAACAACTTCAGGGAGAGTATAATCCCTAAGAACTCTTACGAGTATAAACAACTTCAGGGAGAGTATAATCCCTAAGAACTCTTACGAGTATAAACAACTTCAGAGAGAGTATAATCCCTAAGAACTCTTACGAGTATAAACAACTTCAGGGAGAGTATAATCCCTAAGAACTCTTACGAGTATAAACAACTTCAGGGAGAGTATAATCCCTAAGAACTCTTACGAGTATAAACAACTTCGGGGAGAGTATAATCCCTATAAAACTCTAACTTTTGGGAGAGTATAATCCCTATAAAACTCTAACTTTTGGGAGAGTATAATCCCTATAAAACTCTAACTTTTGGGAGAGTATAATCCCTACAGATTCTAACTTTTGGGAGAGTATAATCCCTATAAAACTCTAACTTTTGGGAGAGTATAATCCCTACAGATTCTAACTTTTGGGAGAGTATAATCCCTATAAAGCTCTGTTGGGATATGAATTCTAGAACAAGTCCTAAATGATGAATAAAAGATAAAAGATAAAGTTTTGATAAGCCAAAAAGAAGACTTGAATATTTTCTAAGTGTTGACTAATCTAGTCTAGTTGAGTTGAAGTCATCTTGTACAGATCAGTAGAATTCAAAAGACAAGTACAGTTTAAGTATTATTAAAAGATAAGTATGATTTATAAGTACTTCATATCTGTTCATATATGTTAGATTGTTACTGAGTTATTTAAATGTTATATAGAGCTCATGATGTTTCTATATGTAATAGATTAGATTCTTTGTATAGTTTATAAGTTGACTAAGCTTGTATTATAAAAGCTTAATGTAATGTAATAGTCTTGTTAGGTTAAATGATAGGACTAGATTAGTTTTATTAGAAGTCTACTACACAAGAAGAGAAGACCAGTCTACTACTCAAGACAGGTGGACTACAAGACAAGTACATATACAAGTCTACTCAAGACAAATCAACTTGAAGTTAGTTACAAATACGCGTGAAGTGATAAAGATATAGAAGTTAGTTATGGAATAACTAATTCATAACAGAAACGCGTGGATTGATAAATAAGATTCAGTTGAAGGTAGTTATCAAGAAAAGTTGGTTACAACTTACTAAGTTCTTGAAGATTGAAGTCTATAAATACTTCATGATGGTGATCAATTGAGAACTACTGAAACACTAACGTTCATACTCAAGTGAAGCATTTTCAGAGATATAATTGAAGTTTACTCTCAGAGTTGATTGAAGTTCAGAAAGATAGCCAGAAGACAAGTGAAGAATCAAGAAGGCTACTACTGAAGAACAGAGAAGTTTTTAGTTTTTGTTTTGTTATTTT
The DNA here is from genome assembly GCA_963675135.1 of Galeopsis tetrahit. NCBI lineage: Eukaryota > Viridiplantae > Streptophyta > Magnoliopsida > Lamiales > Lamiaceae > Galeopsis > Galeopsis tetrahit. The sequence goes on along the minus strand of OY776120.1, from coordinate 62,386,617 downwards.
TCAAGGTGCTAGATACTTGTAAAATTTCTAGTAAGATCGTAGACATATCTGGAGGTATAGTCTGTTGAAGATCTAAGTCTTCTTCTTGGGACTTTAAAGACAGGAACACACACTTGTACTCGATTGGAAGAGTTTAGTGGAAACATCACAACTGGGTTTGTGAGAGTGGATGTAGACAAGTTGTCGAACCACTATAAATCTTGTGTTTGATTTACTTTACAGTTTTGATTGTTTAAATTGCTTAATTGGTTAACTACTTAACTGATCTAGACTAGTTGAGTATAGAACAGAGTTCTCAAAAATAAGTTGAGTATAATCTTGAATTGGGCTCATTGATAATTTCGTATTCCGCACATTGTACTTTGATATTTCGAAAGATTTTTGAAAAGTCTATTCACCCCCCTCTAGACATTTTCACTAGCTTACTCGTTATTAACTCAACTTGGGACCTACAAGTGGTATCAGAGCAGTAGTTTACGAACTGCTGTTTCTTGATAACCGACTCAAGACTTAGGGTGAAGTCTTGGTCCTTGACTGTTCTTGTATACGTGTTCTTGATCATATACTTGTATCATCTGTGTTTCGTGCTCCCTGTTCTTGACTTATCTGCTGTTCTTGATCATAACTCTACTTAGCACTTATTTCTTGAAATCATGTCTCTTGAGATCAGCGCTAACAAACTACCTAAGTTCCAGGTACAGGATTACGACTATTGGAAGCTAAGGATGGAAGCCATCTTCAGCTCCACTCATGACTTAATGATCTCAGTCATCACTGAAGGTCCAATTGTGACCATGATCCCAAACACTGCTGCCCTCGACGCAAATCAACCCGTAGGTACTCTCGTCAAGAAACCAAGGTCAGAACTTACATCTGAAGAAATGAGACAGAATAATTTGGATAGCTTGGCCAAGAATTACATCTTACACACTCTTCCTAATGAGTATCTGGGAAAAGTGTTAAAATGTAAAACTGCCAAAGAAATGTGGGACCGCTTAGCTATCATTTGTGAAGGGACATCCCTAATCAAAGAAAGCAAGCTTTCCACTGCTGTCCAAAGATTCGAATCATTTCATATGAAAGCTGGTGAAACAATAGACCAGTTGGATACTCGTTTTACCAAAATCATGAATGACTTGGAAGTCCTTGGTAAATCTTATACTCCACGTGAAATCAATCTTAGGATTCTCAAAAGCCTTGATAGTCGTTGGAAGATGGTAAAAATGCTTGTTAAGAATACCCAAGATATAGACGTATGGACAGCAGAGACTATGTTTCAAACACTAAAGGCTCATGAGTTTGATCTAGACGAAGATGAACCCATAGTAAGTAGTGACAGAGAACATGCTGTATCTAAGAACGTTGCTTTTAAGGCTAGTTCGTCTAAGGTAGACAGGTCTAAGACTAAGACTAGGTCTGCTTCTGTGAAAGACGAGTTAGATACTGATCTTAGCCTGAAGGATCAGGTAAGCCTCATGGTTAGAAAGTTTGATAGGCTGAATAAACGATTTGGAAGATATAAGAAGTTCTATAGAGAGCATAGAGGGTCTGCTTCTAAGAACTCGTCTGAAACCAGACGAGACCGAAACTCGTCCGAAAGGAGAGACGAAGTCTCGAAAGGTAACAGACAAGATAGAGAGTCTGATGGTAGGAAAATTACTCGTTCTGATAGACGTGATAAACGAAGGAACAACTCTCCTATTAAAAAGGCTACTAATGATCTCGTGTGCTATAACTGTGAGAAACCAGGTCACTACATATATGAATGTCCAGACCTGAGTACTGATGATCGAGAAGAACGCAAAGCACGAAGGGAAAGAAGATACAACCGTGGTAAAAAGGCAATGATGGCCAATAATGACTCTGACTCTGACTCAGACGAGTTGCCATCATCCTCATCTAGCTACCCGTCTGAACCAGATCACGATGAAGCATTCATAGTTGATGATGGTTTATGCTTCATGGCTAAAATCGACCAAGAGGTATCATCTGTTACTTCCTTTCAATCATGTGATGAATCAGATTCTGATGAAAGTGACACTGCCAGTAGCCAAGTAGGGAGTAGTCTTCAGCACTCTACTAGTGCAGTTGAAGACGACCTCCTACTTGCCAACAAGGCATTCATTGAAGTCAGTGACGAAAACATCACCTTAAGACAAGAAATCATTGATCTTAAGGAAGCTCAGTCTAAAGTAGATCCTAATATAACAGTCCTAAATGAACGCTTGCAAGAAGAGTTGAGACAACTCAAAGACAAGTGTACATTGACTGACAAGTTGTATCAAGACCTACTTAAGACACATGCGACTGAGAAACATGAATTCAATGTCTTACAAAGTAAGCTCAAAAAACTTGAAGAACGTAATAAGTTCTTAGAAACCGAGATTGTCACTCTAGACCTTAAACTTACTGACCTGGTTAACTCGTCTAAGGTTAACCTTGAATTGTCAGATAGGTATAGGGCTCCAGCTGACAAGACAGGCATAGGTGCTGAGACATCAAGCTCGTCTACTCTAGTTCCTAAGAACCCTACTATTTTCATCTCAAGCTCTTTGACTAATGATAAAGGAAAAGAACCATTGATATACGATATTGACACTCCATCAAAAGGTACTGTACCAAGACAAGCTCGAGTTAACATTCCAATTACCAAGGGAGGTAAAAAGAATGGTAACAACAAGCCTGTTCAACCTAGAACTAATCTTCAAAGGACTAGGAATCGTGGACGACCAAATCAGGTCAGATACGAGGACTGGTATCCTGAGGAGACTAGTACTAGACAAGTACAGACTAGACGACAAGAGTCTAGACCTCCTTTCATAAGGCAGTCTCAACTCTACTCGTCTAGACCTAGACAGGAAGGTCCAAAATATCGTACACAACCTGTTCTATATCCTCCACCTTTATCATATGATACCCAAGGAGAAGAAAGACTTAAACATGTCTATAAACCGTATGGACCTAATGCATACAAACCTTACTCTGACTATCATAGACAAGTGCCTGCTCAAGTAGAGATTAAGTCAAAAGGCTATCTCCAAAGAGTAGACCCGAACTCGACTGATAGGCCGGATAAGGACAACAAGGTCTTATTTTGCAACAAATATGGTCGAAAGCTTAGAAGGTCAAACTTGTTCAGGACTCCAATGTACATTTGGATTCCATTGAACTCGACTAACCCCCAAGGACCCCAATAAACAAGGAGGGTACCTAAATTATGTATTATCATCTATTGCAGGGTCGACTCGATCTATACAAGAAAGGTGGCTCAACAGGAGAAACTTGGTACATAGATAGTGGTTGTTCGCACCACATGACTGGTACTAAGACTCTCTTATCAAGCTATCGTGAGCAAGAAGGACCAAAAGTGATATTTGGTGATAGCTCCATTGCTGTTACTAAAGGATTTGGTTATGTTCGAAATGGAGACATAGAGATTCAAGATGTTTCTTATGTTGAAGGCTTGAAATATAATTTACTCTCTGTTTCACAATTTTGTGATCGTGGATACAAGGTGCAGTTCAAGAGTCAGAAATGTGAAATCATCGACAAGAAAACACACACAGTCCTACTAGTCGGCATTAGACAAGGAAGTGTGTACATAGTGAACTGGAACAGTTGTCCGAGGGACACCTGTCTACTTACTAAGAATCCTAAAGAACTTGGCTGGCTCTGGCATAGACGCCTTTGTCATCTAAACTTTAAGGTTCTTAATAAGATAGCCAGAGACTACCTTGTGGAAGGTATTCCCAATGAAGTATACTATAAGTCACATGTATGCACCTCCTGTCAAAAAGGTAAACAGGTGAAGGGTTCTTTCAAATCTATTCCATCCCTCTCAACCAGTAGAGTTCTTGAACTTCTACATATGGACTTACATGGCCCAATAACTCCTCCAACTTTGAACGGTAGAAGGTACACACTTGTTGTGGTAGACGACTATTCTAAGTTCACTTGGGTAGTCTTCTTACACAAGAAGAGTGATACACAAACACTTTTGCCTGATCTGTTGAAGAAGTTACAGGTTGAGAAGAATCAGTCAATTGTCAAGATACGTAGTGACAAGGGTACTGAATTCATTAACTGCTATATTCAAGAATTTTGTTCTAAGCGTGGCATCCAGCACCTTACTAGTGCAGCTAGGACACCACAGCAAAATGGAGTAGCAGAACGAAGGAACAGAACTCTTAAGGAGGCCTGCAGGACCATGCTGACAGAGTATAATACGCCTCAGAAATTTTGGGCAGAAGCTATCAACACTGCATGCCACTCACAGAATAGAAGTGCTATCAATAAAGCACTAGGTAAGACGCCCTATGAGGTATGGAAAGGTAGAAAACCCAGAGTTTCATATTTTCATATATTTGGATGCAAGTGTTTCATCCATAACAATGGGAAAAGCAAGTTGAATGCATTCGATGCTAAAGCAGACGAGGGGATATTCTTAGGATACTCCTCGACTAGCAAAGCATTTAGAGTATTCAACTACTCAACCCTTTGTGTGGAAGAAACACCACATGTGGTTTTCGAAGAATCTCAACAGGACCCGTCTACCAACAAGATCAGTGAGAAAGCTACTGAGCTAACTGTCGAAACTGACAAAGACTCAGAGGTATATGAATCCGTTCAAACTTACAATCCGTTTATAAAAGCTCTCGAGTCAGACGACCAGAAGAAGGTGAGTGCTCAAGGTAACTCTACTAGACCAGTTGACATGCCTAAACTAGTCGACTCGTCTACTCCTATTAAATCTTCTGATGATAATGATGTTGACATGGATGATGCTGTACATGATATAGATGATAGTATTTTTGTTAAGAATAGAAATACATGGAAATCAGCGCATAATACTGAAAATATTATTGGTGACTCTACTGTTGGTGTTAAGACTAGAAGACAACTCTTTGAGTCGCAAGAACAATCTAGTCCATCTCTGTTTTGCTGGTGTTGTTTCCTCTCATCTATCGAGCCAAAAACCATTAATGAGGCATTGGCTGATAGTAATTGGATCATTGCTATGCAAGACGAGTTAAATCAGTTTGTTCGAAACGACGTCTGGGAACTTATTGATAGACCAAAACATCATAATGTAGTTGGCACCAGATGGATTTTCAAGAATAAGAAAGATGAGAATGATGTACTTGTTCGTAATAAGGCTAGACTAGTCGCCCAAGGCTACTCACAAGCTGAAGGCATAGATTATGATGAAACTTATGCTCCTGTTGCTAGACTAGAAGCCATTCGATTGTTTCTTGCATATGCTGCTTACATGAAATTCATTGTATATCAAATGGATGTTAAAAGTGCATTTCTTAACGGTATTCTTGTGGAAGAAGTATATGTTGAACAACCCCCAGGTTTCGAAGTCAAAGGTAATCAGGTATACAAATTAAAGAAGGCCTTATATGGACTAAAGCAAGCTCCAAGAGCCTGGTACGATACTCTTTCTCAATTTCTATTAGAAAATGGTTTTACTAAAGGCAAGGTAGACAGAACCTTGTTTAGAAGACAAGAAGGGAAAGACATTTTACTCGTCCAAATTTACGTAGATGACATCATTTTTGGTTCACCTAACAAAAAGCTGAGTGAAAGTTTTTCAACACTCATGCAAAGTAAATTTGAGATGTCTATGATGGGTGAAATGAATTACTTTCTTGGACTTCAAGTAAAACAGACCCCTGAAGGGATTTTCATAAATCAAGCAAAGTATACTAGAAATCTTCTAGACAAGTATGGTTTTAAGACATGCAAGTCTGCTGGCGTACCTATGCTACCTACATACAGAATGGACCCAGACGAACAAGGTAAGTGTACTATTCAAACTCATTATCGTGGTCTAATTGGTTCATTACTGTACTTGACTGCTAGTAGACCTGATATTGCATTTTCTGTTGGTGTATGTGCTCGTTTTCAAGCTAACCCAAAAGAGAGTCATATGGAAACCACTAAAAGGATATTGAAATATTTGAAAGGAACCATAAATCGTGGTATATGGTATCCTTCAAATGATGATTTATCTCTAAGTGGCTACTCTGATTCTGATTTTGGTGGCTGTAGAATAGATAGGAAATCTACATCTGGTTCTTGTCAATTCTTAGGCACAAAACTCATTTCATGGTTTTCGAAAAAGCAGACAAGTGTTGCTACCTCTACTACTGAAGCCGAGTATATGGCTGCTGGTAGTTGTTGTAGTCAATTATTATGGCTTATTCAACAGCTTAGAGATTATAATATTTGTGAATCAAATGTTCCTATATTCTGTGATAGTAATAGTGCAATTGCCATTACACAAAATCCTGTTCTGCACACACGTTGTAAGCATGTTGATGTGAAACACCATTTCATACGTGATCATGTAGAAAAGAAGGATATTCGCATGGAAAAGATTCATACTGAGTTTCAAAGAGCTGATATTTTTACAAAACCATTAGTCGAGGCACGATTTCGTGAATTATGCATTAGTTTAGGGCTAATTGATTTAGATCCTACTTGCCTATAGCTGTGTACTAACCAGACAGGTACATCAAACGAAGTATGGAGACAAGATCACTAGACTAGGGCACTCGTCTACTCACGCAACAGACAGGTATACAAGGCTAGACAAGATGATCAGACAACCCGATGAGGAAGCTGGTAAAGCTGAGGGTAAAACTAAGGGAATAAACATTTAAGGGGGAATTTATGATTTCTTAAATATCCTTATGTTGACTCTTATGTGGGTCAATAGTCATCTTGTTCGAAACCTTGATCATTACTTTAGATTGATATTCATCCTATTTATTGTTTTGCTACTTGTACCATCGATTACACATTGAATGTGATAAGATAGGTACATGAAGACGTTCGATGTTCAGAATAGACATGCACAGACGAAGGGGGAACTCGTCTGGTGTACGTAAGCCAACTCGTCTGGTGGAGCTTATGTCTACTCGTCTGTTCTGGATGGACTCGAACAAGACAAGCTAAGTTTTTTTAATGCTAAGTGTTTAATCAAAACGGATTAAGAATATTATAGTATTTAGGTATTGATAGAATTTGAAAAACCCTTGAATTAGATTTATACACTCTCATTTGATGTGGTGTATACATCCAATTCTCACTCATCTACACTAGGACAGATGAGTTCACTCCTCTGTTCTAACTTAGAAAGGGCGGATTTCAAATTTTACAGTATCAAATTACATACTACTCTCGGTTCCGTAACCGAATGCCAAAGGTCTTAACCGTCTTGATCAAAACCCAAATTATCACATGACTTAGTCACATTTGGGTTAATTCCTTGTTTTTCTCAAGAAGTTTTTGCCTCTCTCTATTTTCAAGCAAACCAGTTACTGATATTTTTGAAGATGTCTATTCGATCTATCTTCGATCTTAGAACTAACATGCAGGTCACATTCGACCTAGGCCGGTACATCTCCGATAACAAAGTAAATGTAGAACCATCTGTGTTCTTCAAGGGCAATCACTCAGACGACGATGCTGAGATTCTGGCTAAATGCACTCGATGTGGGCTCAAACTGTATCTAGAATCATTTCCTCAAGTGGTCTTGGAGGAGGAGGTGCTAGAATTCTATGCCAACGTCATCAGACAGGGTGATATTATTGAGTCGTTTATTGGTGAAGATCGTGTGCAAATCACTCCAGAAACGATGTTCAACCATCTACAGCTGCCCATCGGGTCAATTGACATTGATAATTATGCACTTGGACAAGAAATTCGATATTTGAGCATCTTCTGTGGCAAGAAGCTGAAACAGAAACCGGATGGCAAGTATGCTCCAGTCAAGAAGGGTGATCTTCTTAAAAAATATCGCACATTGTTGGATATTGCCAGCAAAATTCTGTTAAGTTCGACTGGTTCTCATGACTCTGTGACCTTTGTGAAGGCAAGGGTTATGGCTGTAATTTTTGACGGTATCACTGAATGCAATTGGTTCAAGCTGATTGCAGACCGCATTATGTATTTTGAGCGCAGTGTTCGAGTAGATGACAATACTCGAAATTGGGTGGTGTCTACTGCTGTTGGTTATGGTAATAAGCTAAGTATCTTACTTCCTCTTCTAATGCCAAACAAGACGAAATGGAGCAAAGGAAAGCCATTTCATCCTTTGAAGTTTTACTTGAAGAAAGGGGCAGTAAGGAAACAGGCTGCTGCTAGGCCATCTGCACCTAGACAAGCCAGAATTGACCCCATGGAGGCTTTGCCATATGCTGGTGAATCTGGATCTTCAGAAGATGAGTCCGTTGAAGACAAGCCAATGGAAGCTGCACAAGACTCATCTAGTGCAGAAGCCTCAGAGCAGACTCAGTCAGAAGAAGAGTCGACTCAAGAGCAGGAGTCGAGTGGACAAATACCTGAGATGTACACTTTGGTGAGAGTCGATTCGCCTACACGTCCAGCCGAGTCGAGTGTACAGGTTGGTTCTACTACTCAATCTGTTTCAATTCCTCTCTCTCTCCTATCTTCTTCTGTTCAAACCAAGGCAAGATCACATCGATCTAGGCCTAGACCTTTTCCCACAACTTCACAAGTGCTGCCAGCATATCCGCTGAGGGTCAGCCTACCTGAAAACACTCCCATAATAGATACAACTGATACTCCGACAGTTGTCATACCAAACCAAGACACATCAAAGCTTTTTGAAACCAGTCCTTTCACACCCTCTCCCTCAACAGAATATGTTGAACCCTTGATCCCATCTACTTCAGATCAGACGATAGTTGCCACTGCAACAACTGAGTTAGAGACCCCATCTACTCAGACCCCGACTGAAGCTAGATTCGAATCCTTGGTCTATTATCCCATGTGTCTAAGAGAGAAGCGAGTCCGTTCAAAGATGAGCATGAATTTGAAGAAGCAGCTTTCATCTGTTGAAGTCGACTCCTCCTCAGAACAGTTTGAGAAACTGGTTCGAATTTGTACTTGGGTGGCCTTGAAAAAGTCTGGTACAGATGATCTCTTCGAAGTCATCTTAGGAAAGGGTGGTATTTCAAACTTCATGGATTGGGAACTGGAGCAGAAGGAGAACAGTGGTGTTAGTGATCACTCAGAGCTTTTCCCAGATCATGCTATCACTGCTCTTGCGAAAAGACTACTTGGTATTTCTGATGACTTGATGAGTTCCGAATTCAAGATTGATGTTGGTGTTCAGGTTCCAGATCTTGATGATGTGCAAGACATTGTGGTGATTGAAGGTGATCAAGCTGCGTTGATTCAGTCTACTGATCCAGTCTTAGATTTGGACAATGTCTCAGATCAGCTAAGAGGCATTGTGTTCAAATTTCAGATAGAACATGCTGATAGTCCAAGATCAGATTTTACTTTTATAAATCGTTATTCTGATGATTTACTGCCTTTTGAACTTTGTGGATACATGAAGAAGTTGCATGCCTTATTGAAGAAGGACATAGCTATTGCTGAAAAGAAGGCTCATGAAGCGAAGTTTGCTATTATCTCTTACTCTCCTCAACTTAATCTAAGAGCTATTGCTGGAAGTGTGCTTCCAGAGGTTGATCCAGTTGAAGACGAGGTCTTGGCTACTGTTCCAGCAGATCAGTTGGTGAAAGTTTTAATTCCGGCAGATGAAGTCATGCTTGATGCTCCTCATGTTGAGATTGGACAGTCATCTCATGCTATCTCAGCCGCCTCCATAGATGTGTTAAAGGACGAATTGAAAGCTGTTGTCAAAGCATCGATTGATAAGTTTCTTAAATCTGATATCAAGAAGATTCTTACTGAACAAAACAATGTCCTTGTGACAAGTTCAAAAGATTTGATAGTTGATGCAGTCAGTCAGGTAGATGAAGAATACAGACAGCATATGTTTGAGCAACTTGAGGGATTTCTTCAAGATCAAGTTGAATACTCAGAGAAAAGCTCAGTCGATTTTGCACGCGTACTAGCTACTGAATCCAGGAAGTTGGAACGAGTCTATAGAGCGAGAATCGAAGTTGCTGATGTTCAGAGGAAGGAAGCATATGATCAGCTAACTCAAGCACAACAAATTATTTCTGCTATGACTGATGAAAACAAGAAGTTACGTTTAACTGCTACACATTTTAAGAATGAGTTGAATTTGTCTACTCAGAAGCTAGAGTTGGTTGCGACTAAGCTGGACAAGTTAAGTCAAAACAAGTCGCATGAGAAGCAAATTGAGAAAGCTACAGATCTTATGAAGCAGGCGATGATGGAAGAAATGACTCGGTTTACTTCTCTTTTCTCTCTCAAGGCATCTGATGAAGCCAAAAAGGGGGAAGAGGCAAGTCGAGTTGAATTTGCTGCTGAAGGAGTAAAAGAGGCAAGTGCTGAACCAGAAGCTAAAGATGCTGCTGAAGCTATGCAAGATCTTAAGAGGCCTAAGAGAGGCAGGGGCAGATTGGTTAAAACTGCAGAAGCTGAGCAAGCTAAAGTTGAAGCTGATGAGTTAAAGAAGAAGGAGAAGGGCAAGTCTATTGCATCTCCAGAAGCTGAAGTTCAGACAAGGATGGTATCGAAAAGGAAGTCTATTACCATTGAAGAGCCTACTCCTGAAGCTGGTATTTTGAAGAAGCAAAAGATTGATGAGCCAAGTGATGAAGCTCATTATGCTAAGAAGAAGAAGATAGAAAAACACATTGAAAGTTTGTTGAAGCAGAAGCCTGATGAAGATCAAATAGAAGACAAGCTCATTGATCACTTTATTGACAAAGAACATCGTCAAGATTGGATGAAAGTGAAAAGGCAATGGGAACTTGATCACTGGATTATCAGGAAGTTTGGAGATTCTGATAACTCTGACGATCTTTATGCTATGTTTGATAAGTTCATGGAAGGACAGCATAAGATGCTATGGAACTTAATCATAAGGATATCTGCTGCTGCTAATTTTAATATTCTTGTTCCTGGTTTTCCGAAATGGAAGTGTCCTATGACGAGTTCAGGTAAAAGAGCAGATGTGAACCAGATCAAGAAGTATGAAGATGAGTTGCTAGACAATGAGAAGATTGAAGACGAAGAACATATCCAAGGAATTCATACTAGACTACTCAATGCTTTCTGTGTTCCAGATTCAGAAAGAGGTAATTTTCAAGTATAGTTTAGTTTGTTTTGATTTCATTTGAAGTATTTGTAATATCTACTGATCTATTTCTGAATGAATGAAAAAGATAAAGTACTATTTGATGTTTAAAGACAAGATAACTACTTAACTAGTCTACGTAATAAGAAAAGATTCAAGTAGTTTTGGCTTCATCAAAAAGGGGGAAATTGTTGGGATATGAATTCTAGAACAAGTCCTAAATGATGAATAAAAGATAAAAGATAAAGTTTTGATAAGCCAAAAAGAAGACTTGAATATTTTCTAAGTGTTGACTAATCTAGTCTAGTTGAGTTGAAGTCATCTTGTACAGATCAGTAGAATTCAAAAGACAAGTACAGTTTAAGTATTATTAAAAGATAAGTATGATTTATAAGTACTTCATATCTGTTCATATATGTTAGATTGTTACTGAGCTATTTAAATGTTGTATAGAGCTCATGATGTTTCTATATGTAATAGATTAGATTCTTTGTATAGTTTATAAGTTGACTAAGCTTGTATTATAAAAGCTTAATGTAATGTAATAGTCTTGTTAGGTTAAATGATAGGACTAGATTAGTTTTATTAGAAGTCTACTACACAAGAAGAGAAGACCAGTCTACTACTCAAGACAGGTGGACTACAAGACAAGTACATATACAAGTCTACTCAAGACAAATCAACTTGAAGTTAGTTACAAATACGCGTGAAGTGATAAAGATATAGAAGTTAGTTATGGAATAACTAATTCATAACAGAAACGCGTGGATTGATAAATAAGATTCAGTTGAAGGTAGTTATCAAGAAAAGTTGGTTACAACTTACTAAGTTCTTGAAGATTGAAGTCTATAAATACTTCATGATGGTGATCAATTGAGAACTACTGAAACACTAACGTTCATACTCAAGTGAAGCATTTTCAGAGATATAATTGAAGTTTACTCTCAGAGTTGATTGAAGTTCAGAAAGATAGCCAGAAGACAAGTGAAGAATCAAGAAGGCTACTACTGAAGAACAGAGAAGTTTTTAGTTTTTGTTTTGTTATTTTTCAAGGTGCTAGATACTTGTAAAATTTCTAGTAAGATCGTAGACATATCTGGAGGTATAGTCTGTTGAAGATCTAAGTCTTCTTCTTGGGACTTTAAAGACAGGAACACACACTTGTACTCGATTGGAAGAGTTTAGTGGAAACATCACAACTGGGTTTGTGAGAGTGGATGTAGACAAGTTGTCGAACCACTATAAATCTTGTGTTTGATTTACTTTACAGTTTTGATTGTTTAAATTGCTTAATTGGTTAACTACTTAACTGATCTAGACTAGTTGAGTATAGAACAGAGTTTTCAAAAATAAGTTGAGTATAATCTTGAATTGGGCTCATTGATAATTTCGTATTCCGCACATTGTACTTTGATATTTCGAAAGATTTTTGAAAAGTCTATTCACCCCCCTCTAGACATTTTCACTAGCTTACTCGTTATTAACTCAACTTGGGACCTACAAGCTCTAACTTTTGGGAGAGTATAATCCCTACAGATTCTAACTCTGGGGAGAAACTGGGAGCATGATCGAATCATCAAGTAAGTACAGAAACATAAACCCCATATCTTTATCTAAAATTTCTCTATTGAGCTTTAGAGCCTTTACGTGTCAAGAGGATGCTAGAAACATGTTAAGTTCATAGTAAAGGAAAAGCTGAACAGGCCGCACCTTACATGTTTAATAGCTAAGATAGAGACATATATATATATATATATGCATACGAAGAAATAATGTGCAGGTACGATAAGCAAAAGTAAATATCCAAGACCGAAGGCATCACGCCTTGGCCCTCCACATAAAAACGCAGGAGTGTGGAGTCTCCTGAAAATACCAAAAGAGACCCTAAAGGCCCCAACAAAAGTAAAAGTGTTTGAGTATCAGATTGTTATGGAAAAAAGCAAATAGAGTTATGAAGAAAGGGGAATGTCACTCTTCCCTCTGAAACCTTCCTCTGCCTCACCAATTTGGCCACTGGAACCGCCCCCCTCTGCCTTCTCCTCCAGAACACCAGCTGCCACGGTCGCTACAGGATCAGGGTTAGCCACATGGATGGGGAATGTCAAGTCCTTCGTCGGTACCAGATCGTCCGACTTCAGAGCAGTTTTCTGTAGCTCTGAGACCGCCTTTCTCATCCCAGGCAGCCACCAGGGAGTGCTAATGTCCTCATTAGGATCTCCAGGGAACTTAGGGGGAGTAGCTAACTCCTCCAAGCGAAGGGCACGAGTGTACTGACCATTAAATTCAGGAGCGAAATGTTCGGCCACGGCATTGGAAAACCCATGATCAATAAAGTGGGGAATATATGCACCCATTGCCCCCAAGAAGCTGGTACTCTTAAGAAAGGCTTCAAACCATTCTCGATGCAGGGTACCCAGAAACTTCTGCCCCATGGTGGAGGTAAAAAGAGAATCAATGCACAGCTTCACCCCAGCCAAAGGGAGAGTAGCCTCCAAACGTTCCACCCGCTCACCAAGCTGAGTCTTGAGTGAAGAGACCTCCCCCAAAAGCTTCACCTTCTCAGCCTGGAGCGCCTTCCGTGCCTGGTTGGATTCCTGTAATTCTCCCTCCAGAATTTCTTTCTTCACCTTCTCCAATTCCACTTGGCTCTATAGATCATCCTGAAGCTGGAGGGACTGGAGGGCTCGTTCGGATACGTCCGAGTACAAGAGGCCAAACTACGCATAATGTAAAGAAGTAAGATCTCTATACTTCCTTTCTCATTAGTTATAAAAATAATATTTATGCCAGGAGTTTACCTGAGAGAAGTTGTGGGCTGCGTGCACAATTCGTTCTTTTGCGGATAAAGCATTGAGGGCCTTCATGGAAGGAGTAGGAGTGTGACGCTCTACAAAAGCAGTAAATTGATCAACCCCGATATCGTCAGAGGCATCTGGAGTGACATTAGCTAGAGAAGGGAGGGAGGATTTAATCTTAGATTTCTTCTTCTTGGAAGCATCGGTGGCAGGAGGCAAGGAAGAAACTATAGCCTTCTCCGTGGAGGATCTCGTACGTTTAGCAACTGACCCAGTGGAAGGTTTCACTGGGGAAGGATGAGCAAGAGCTTTCGTGGAACTTTCGGGGGCCGGAGATTTAGCTACTATAGAGAGGGGAGTAGCATCGCGGGAGATCTGAGTTAGCCAACTCATAGCTGCAAAAAAGATATGAAAAGATGTTAATAATCGTGTCAATTTTGAGGATGATGCCAAGGGGAAAGAAATGGCATTACCATCATCTGGACCTAGGGGGTAATCGGGACGACCAAAACCAAAATGGGATAAGGCCCTAGGGTTCTTACAGATGCTCATCACATCAAAAAATCCATGGGCGGATACATTATCATTCAAGTGGTCCATCACATCCAAATTTAAAGAAGAACAAACAGAGAGTGGAGGACGGGGCACCCCAGGGTTCTCGTAAATCCACTTTTCATGAGGGAACTCCCAAGGAGAAGGATTTGTAATAAAGAAGTAATAATCCTTCCAGTCCTGGACTCCTTCATGGAGCTTTTCCATGAATTTCCCGGTCCTGGAAGGACGGCCACAAGCATAGAAGAACCCATCTGCAAACTTGCACATATACTGGGTTAAGAAGAGCTGGGTGGAGGGCTCGCCACCGTTCCCCTTCATCAAGATATAGAAGCCCAACATCGCACGGATGGCGTTAGGAGTGAATTGATTTAGAGGTATGCGGAGGTAAGTGGAAATTTCGGAGAAATAAGGATGAATTGGGAAGCGGAGGCCCGCCTTTAGTTGGGCCTCCCAGAAAGCTAAGGTGTTAGGACCTGGAAAATTTGGACGTTCTTTCCTATGTGCAGCCCTAACCGTGTAATCGTTGGGAAAGATTCCTGAGCGGAGAAAAGCGGCGACGCGCTCGGGAGGGAGAATTGAAGAATCGGAAATTTTATCCTTCAGGGCAGGGTTGGTTACAGGAAATATAGAGACTGAGTCGGAAGTTGAACTTTCCATAGATATGGAGTCCGACGAGGTTTGAATAGAAGAAGACATGAGGTTGCAGTAAAAGAAAAACGAGGAGGAAGAAAAGATACCTGAAAGAAAGTCAGTTTGGGAAGATGACGAAGTGGCCGGTGGACGTGCGTGAAGAGGTTGGTCGCGGAAGCAGAAACGAAAATGGGGGAAGATGGATAAGTTCGGAAGAATAGAGAAGAAGGGTTTCTATGGAGCGAATATAATTTTTGAAATAATTATGATGAAGAGGGGGAGGGAAAAAATCGAGGAGAATTAAATACCTCCTAATGAAAAGGCACGTGGCTGAAAAAGGGGCGGCTGAATGTTAGCCCTCAGGCAGACGCCTGGACACGGACCTCGATATCAGAAATAGCGTGTAGAAGTGGAAAAGGTATGATGGTTTTGAGATAATTATTGAGAACAAAATGTGCCACATTCTAAGGGAAGTATGAGAAGGGAGTAATTAAAGGAATGGATCATTTCTTTTATAATTTATCTTATTATTTTTCCTACTCTCTTAAAAATTTATCTTTTTAACGAGAGTAGGGGGAGTGGTTGATGCGGATAAAATATGTCACTCTTGGAAAGGTCGACACTTGGAAATGGGATAAATTATAATGGTCTTAATCAGGGCGATAAGATTGAAGGATGGATTAATACACTCCTAGGCCTGAACAGGGAAATAAGAGTAATTGGGCCTTTGACCCATATTCAAGAATTGATAGCCTTTGGGCCCAGGGATTTGGCCCAAAGGAAACGCATAGTAGGGATCATTCTTTTCTAACTTGGTCAAAAGAAAGAGTCCATCCATGAAGATAGGGGCCGGTATATAGAAGGCCCGAGTATTTAGGGAGTTGGACCTAGCCTTCAAAGGGGTGGGCCAAATTTGTAGGAAGAGGCGAGCAAATATAGGGGGAAGGAGTCTTCCTCTTTCCGAAAAAGGAGGACCATGTATATAAGCAGGTTATTTTCATATTATCACTTACGTTTTTTACAGAATATACACATTTTTACAAGATATACACTGAATTGAGAAGAAGTATCATAGATTTTCGCCAAAATTTCCCTTGAATTACAGGGAAATTCCCCTTTTATTCTCCTAGAACGATTCTGACTTGAGCGTCGGAGACTCCGCGCCGGACTCCCCTCCGGCGTGCTTTTTTGCAGATCATTTCGGGATCTTCGAGGAGATTGTACGTGAAGATTGCCAAAGATAAAGAGCGATTCAAAACCCGTGATTCGCAGCGCTCGCAAAGGAACGGTTGATATCCATAGACGTTCTTTTTCGACGCAACACCCTTTAAGTAAAATATCATTACTAAATGCACCCCTACTACTATCTACACTCCCCCTTTCAACATTTAAATACTAACCCTACCTGCAGCCGTCGTCAGCACCACCACCACCACAATCTCAAAAATTCAAAAAAAATCTTAAAATTTCGACAAATCAGGGTCAACCATATACACTTTCGTCGACAAATTGTTATCGACGAAAATGTATATTTTCGACTCTGGTATATCAAAATTTAAAAATTAAACATACTTTGTTGTTCTTCTTCGCAGGCTTGGGGTGGGGGATGGTGGGCAGGGGCAGGGGCATGGGGTGGTGGGGTGGTGGGTGGGTTGGGGCTAAGGGTTAGTTTTTGTTTTTTTTTTTTTTTTTTGCTGCACATCAACGAGAGTGAGAGGGAAGGAGGAAAAGAGGGAGGAGTGGCAGCAGAGAGACAGCTGCTTGGTGGTGGGGGTTGGGGGAGACATGGTGGAGATTTTTTTAAGAAGAAAATGGAAGATTGGAAAAATAGAAAGAGGGGAGAAGAAGAAAATGAGAGAATTGGGGTTTTGGGGTGATATAGTGTATGGGGTGCATCTAATCGGGGGTGTAGCTTGTAAAGGACACCAAACTGCTACTAAGGGCATTTATGACAATTGAGGGGTGCATCTATCTTTGACAACTTTTAAAGTGGATACATTAATCGGGGGTGTGCATTCCTCCAAAATGGAGGTGTAAATAGTCAAATCCTCTTTTAATTCATGTCTTTTGCAAAATGGGCTAGCTTGCTTTTATTTTTTATTTGGGTTGGGGTATATATACCCCTCCAGCTTTTTTTAATACACTCCCCCTTCATTTTTATTAATTTAATATTAATGCAAAATACCAATTTTACCCTTTACTAAATCAGGTTAGATACATACACTCCCCTTACCATTTAAACATTAATCCTAACCCTAGAATTTCGCCGCCGCCACCACCACCACCACCACCACAAACAAATTCTAACCCCCACAAAAATGAACATGTCAAATAAAATAGCAATAACACTCTATTCGATACCATAACCACCACAAATAAAATAGCAATAACACTTCAATCTTAGTATTTTTAACAAACCAGAGTCGACCAAAAACACTCCGGTCGACACTGGTTTGTCAATCAAAAATACTCCAGTCGACACTGGTTTGTCGATCAAATTTCGAAAGAAAATTTTAAAATAAAAAATTTAAAAATTGAAATTTTCGACTATTATTGATTGCTCAAAAACACTCTCGTTGACAACCTACCGTCGTCGAGAGTGTTCTTGAGCAACCAATAATGGTCGATAAAAAAAAAAACCTGTTCTTCGCCGGCGACGGCTGGGGGCGAGCGACGACTAGGGGCGAAGGAGGGCGGTGGCGTCGCTGGGCGAGAGGGGCGGCGCCGCCCCTTGTTACAAAAATTTAAAAAAAAAAGCGCAGAGCGGCGGTGACGGACGAGGCGAGCGAGGCGAGGGGGAGGTGCTGGAGGCGAGCGCCGGCGGGCCGCGACGACTAGGGGCGAATGAGGGCGGCGGCGCCGCCGCTTGTGACAGAAATTAAAAAAAAAAAGCGCAGAGTGGCCGTGACGGACGAGGCGAGGGGGGAGTGCGACGGCGAGGGAGGGGAAGAACGACGGCGAGGGGGAGTGTAGAAAACGAAAAAGAAAAAAGGGGGAGGGGAAGAAAGAGAGGCTGTAGGGAGGTTGGGGAAGAAGAGGCGATTAGGGTTAGGGGGTGTGCATGTATGGATACATTTTATTAAAGGGCAAATATGGTATTTTATATATATATTTAATTAAAAAATAGAAGGGGAAGTGTATTAAACAAAGCTGGAGGGGTATATACCTCAACCCTTTTTATTTTCATTTTCCTTGTGCTACAGAGAAGGTAATGGGTCAATTAACCCATTCCTTATAGTTGGGCCGAAAATAATTTGCTAATAAGCTCATATAAAATAATGACCGACTCTCCTTTCATGCATAAAATTGGAGATGAAGAGTATTGTTTTTGACAAATTTTTGTATACAATAAGATTTTCACACTAATCTTATATAATAAAAGGAGGATGCAGCTCTCCTGTGTGCGACACGTGTCATTTTGTACATACTAAAATTTCGCCATGTGTCGTTACACATGTATCTTTCATGCCAGAAAGGCTAATATACATTAGTCAATAGATCTACTGATGTTATTTTTTATGATGTGCATAACATATGTGGTGGAGATGAATCTTTACCATACTCTAGATAAGTATGTGTGAGATAAAGATTAGACAGGCCTTTGTTTGAAACATATTAAGTCTAAAAGTACTCTTGACAATGCTTTGTTCAGGATCGGCCACCGCCGTGTCAGAGCCTTACACCGTCGTCGCCGCTCTTTGTGCAGTCCAGCCACTACTCGCACCAGGTAGGAACTCAAAAACATTTGTTCTCAATTTTTGGCACAAGAAATAGTTTCTTGTACTTATGTTTGATTCATTTGTGTAAGTGTTATTCTTATGTTTTCTAATTGGTGATTATCCCGTGTTTTTTTTCCCCTGCAGGTAGTATTACTGGTATGTATATGCATGTAAATTTCGCCATATTATTGGCTCTTATTCTTGGTTGCGTGTGTAAATGATATCTACTCTGTGTTTGCTTCATTTTCTCTTCCCTTGCCAATTCAACGTGGTACAATTTCTACTCATTTCACTGTCTTTTACTAAATTAACATCTTAGGCATTTGCTTCAGTGATAGGGAAGTCCTTAGATCTTGATAAATCAGAACAAAAGTTGGGTGATAGTTATCCTCCTAAATCTGTTATCCTACTCTCAATTCATATTGTAACATCTAGAAATTGTTTGTCTTCAACTAAGGAGTAATTTCATTGCATTTTGAAACTCTTATTTTAAAATATCTTTTGATGATTACTTTGATCACAGTAGAAAGCAACTAAAATCACAACAATGAAACCCATCTACCATAATAACCGTATTTGAAAATGATTAGTATGCAACATTCCTTGATATTTAATAACTTTGCAATTACATTATGCATCTTCTTCTTCATGGTTTATAGATACCAACTAAATTTTAATATTTCCTTGGATAGCAAAACAAACATGCCACCTGCAACAATTTCTTGGCATCAGCAGTAAAGCCTATGTGGATTCGAACCACCTGTTGCTTCAACAATAAAGTCTATATGACTTAGCTTCCACCTCATAACAAACTATATCGCTCAATAGAACGTGTGAAAATTTTGTGCACAATCGAGGGCTATCATCAGGTACTATTTCAATTTTCAGTTCTTGTTTCAGTATTAAAGTTCATTTTCCTAACTCTTCAACTTCCTTATGATACTTTTACTTTTGTGTTTGCAAAATGTTTCTTGGGTAAAACAATGTACATATTGGGTTCCTTTTTTGAATAACTGGTATTTTAGCTAATTTGATTTTTATGAGAATTGGATGAGGATACATATTGGGCAAAAAAAAGGCTACTAAGGCTTCTCAATTCCTCTCTCACTTCCCATGAGGTGCTGCTATCCTCTTTCTCACACACATGGGGTGCATCATGTTGCTAATATTTGAATAATTTGGTTTATGGTTCTATATTACTGTATTACACTAGGACTGCCAACACCTCCAGCACAAATCGACTTCGTAACTGCAGTTTAGGACTTCGATCAGGTGTGTTTATATTAAGGGAACATTGAAGCCAAAATTAAGAGAAGATTGTGGACGAAATGAAAGGAAGAACTTGGAGTTGGTGAAGGCCACAAATTTGCTGAAGACAAATTCCTCTTTCAGGGAATGGTTATCTTGTCCATTGGACTCTCTTGATTTAGGCAAATGGTGACAAGTTTTTTTAGATATTGGCTACTGTTAATACTTTGAGGCTGGGATGATTGAGCTCTTTTGCTAATTTTGTTCCCAAGCCTTATTTGATTGGTTTTAATTCTATTTTGCACCATGCACACTACAAAAAATTGCTCAAATAACGAGGGGATTTAACCCTTGCTATTTGGCGAGGGATTTAAAGAGGGGCACAAATAAAGATGGGCGGAATCACACTCGCTAATTAGCGAGTGGAAAAAGATGCCCTCGCCAATTTACAAGCGCGTTGGCGAGGGTACCAAAATCCCTCTTAAATTGGCGAGGGTACCAAAATCCCTCGCAAATTGGCGAGGGAAATTAATACCCCTCGCGAAATGGCGACGACTGCTTATTTGGAAGGTTAATATAGTTACTCCATTAGATATTAATTTTTAATAGTTATTAGATATTAATTATTAGATATTGTTAATTAGGTTAATAGTTAATTATCATTATTAGATTATATAATTAATGGTTAAATATTTTTAATAATATAATTTAATTATAAATATAATGTTTTGATAATTTAATTATGTTAATAATTTGCCAAAATACTTGTATGCATGCAAGTGCATGGTGCATACCTCCTCAATTTCATTTTTTTTTAATTCAAATTATCTACACCCATTCATATAATTAGTTCACCTTCCAAATTATATTTTACTATAATTATCTGCACTTACACATTTAATGAGTTCACCCCCAAATCATTTTTTACCACAGTTATATGTACTTGCTCATTTTATGAGTTCACCCCCAAATCATTTTTTTACCACGGTTATTTGCACCCGCTCATTTTATGAGTTCACCCCCAAATCATTTTTTTACCACAGTTATCTGCACCCACTCATTTTATGAGTTCACTCCCAAATTATTATTTTATCACGATTATCTGTACCCACTCATTTTATGAGTTCACCCCAAAATAATTTTTAAAAAATAATCACATTTAAAAAAAATATATTATCTTTTTATTAATTTACACAAAATATAATAAAATAAACTCTAATTTATATATTTACAATATACAAACGAGTTATTATCGAGTTACCGTCGATTCACCACCAAGTAACCCATTCTTTTTTAAAAAAAATTGTAAAAATATAATTAATAAAAAAACTATCGAAATTAGCCACAAATCTCGATTTTTTTATTTTTAATTTTTTTTTCCCTCCTCTTTTCCTTTTTTCTTCCCATTTTCAATTTTTTTTTCCAAATTTTTTATTTCTTCATTTTTTTTTCTTTTAATTTTTTTTTCGGGCTTTCTTTTTCATTTTTTTCATGTGTATTTTTTTAATCTTAATACAAAATAATATTATAGGTATGGTTTTATTATATTCTATCGGCGGTGCACCTGAATTTCAATTTTAATTTGATGAGTAAAGGATTTGTCGAAAATCCATGTCGGCGGTGGGTGACCCAGCCACCACCATATTCGACCACCCCTTCGACGGCGACAACGGCGCTTCCGTCCCGACCGCTTAAGCCCCCTCCTTAAATCGCAATCATGATTCTTCAATTCCATGACAATCGACATCATCTTCCATCTCGGCCACGATCCATGGCGGTCAAAAACCTCTGCTCATTTCGACCACCAACGCGACTGCTTCGATCAATCTCCTTTGTGTTCGCGATTCAGGAGCTTCTCCGGCATCAATGGCACTCGCCTGCAACACTCACTTCGCTCTCGTTGTTCGTATTTGTCCAAATCGAAGCTACATTGCTTCGTCTTCTTCACCATGCTCCTGCACAGCCTCTTCCTCCGGTTGACAACGGTCCGACGAAGGACTGTGAGTATGTTGTCGATGGATCTCTGATCAGTCGGCACTCGGAGCCGGTGAGCTTGTCGATGAAATCTCAGGCGGCGACTGCTGACCTAGGGTGCCCTTCTATTTGGCTAGGGTTCTCTTCAATTGGGCTTGGTAATATGCACCCCCTATTTTCTTCAGTACACCCTGGTCTGCACTCCCTCCACTTTTTTTATGGTATTATTGTTAGTGGTATTGGTATTACTAGTTATTGATTGTAGTATTACTATTAATAAACTATTGAATTAATATTAATGATTATTGATTACAGTATTATTGATTATTAATTGTGGTATTACTGGTTATTGTTTGTGGTATTACTGATTGTGTGGAATTATTTATTATTAATTAAGGCATTACTGCTTATTATTATTGTTTATGTTATTATATATTATTGTTTATGGTATCACTGATAATTGTTTTTGGTATTACTAAATATAATTTGATTTGTGAAATTATTTGTTATTGTATAAGATATTAATGATCAATGTTTATGGTATTACTAATTACTGTTCATTCCTTCATGGTATTACTGATAATTATTTTTTGGTATTACTTTATATAATTAGATGTGTGAAATTATTTGTTATTGTATAAAATTTTACTAATTAATATTAATGGTATTACAGTTACTGTCCGTGGTATTACTAATAATTGTTCTTGGTATTATTGAATATAATTAGATGTGTGCAATTATTTGTTTTTGTATAAGATATTACTGATTATTATTAATGGTATTACTGATTATAATTTATGGTATTATTGGTTATTACTTATTGTACTAGCGACTATAATAAAATTATATATATAATATTATTTTATATTAAAAAAATTTAAAAATACTAAACAAAAAAAAAAGCAGGAAAAAATGAAGAAATAAAAAGTTTGAAATAAAAACTGAAAATTGAAAAAAAAAATTAAAAGAAAAAAAAATTGAGATTTGTGACTAATTTCAATTGTTTTTTTTAATTATGTTTTTACGATTTTATTTTTAAAAATATGGGTGATTTAGCGGTGAATCGACGATAACTCAGCTGTAAATTGTAAATGTATAAATTAAGGTTGATTTTATTATATTTTGTGTAAATCAATAAAAAGATAATATAGTTTTTTAAATATAATTATTTTTAAAAAAATATTTGGGGGTAAACTCATAAAATGAACGGGTGCAGATAATTTGGGGGTGAACTCATAAAGTGAGTGGGTGCAGATAATTGTAGTATAAATATAATTTGGGGGTGAACTCATAAAATGAGCGGGTGTAGATAATTGTGGTAAAAACATAATTTGGGGGTGAACTCATAAAATGAGCGGGTGTAGATAATTGTGGTAAAAATATAATTTGGGGGTGAACTCATAAAATGAGCGGGTAGTTGTAAAACAATGATTTGGAATTCCCCATCCATCATGCTCCACTTTCTCTTCTTTCTTAATTTTCCTTGCTTCTTTGGAAGAAAATTTCAGCATGCTTCGAGCCTCATATTGAGTACCACTACGACGGTTAATTGTCATGCAATCAGTGACGGAGCCACACTGGGCCAAGAGGAGATGAAATGTATTGAAAAATTTCAATGAATATAATAAATACATATTATTTTATGTTTATAATAATGTTAATCGGGTCCCATTACCGAAAATTCATGGCTACGTGACCTACGTCACTACATGCAATGTTCCTTCGAATTAATTTCTGTAAGGAAATGAAACTTTCCTTTTTGGTTGTTTCCACTAGAAAAAGTCATTTAGGGTGTGTTTTGAAATACAACTAACTGTTTTTAAAATCACTTATTTTCAAAGCTCCCTCTGATAGCTTTTGAAAAAAAAGTGATTTTGGAAGTCGTTTGTAGAGTTTGCAAACACACCCTTAGTCTATTTGAAACTCTAAGTTATTCATTTGATTAGCAAATCAACTTACAACATTAGATAATTGAGATAGTGAAGACAATGACTCCTCAATCGTATCAACATCTTGCATTTGACTTTACAACATTAATTCGTTCGGCCATGAATTGTTTAGATTGAGTGACGAATGTTACCAAGAAATCAGGGCACGAGCACCCGGATCTAATCCTCAAAATTAAGGTGAAGACTTCTTTTAACTTTTTTTAATTCCAAATTGCACTAGTTTTTTTAACTTTTTACTACTTTCGTCGAGAGTCGTGACTCTTCGATGACGTACTTTTGCTAAAACCACCCAGGGTGAACTTTAAACATGCCATGAATGAATTAACCTATTTCCATGTTGTCTTATACTTCCTCGTCCAATTTCATTTTTTCTACTTTCATTTTTTTTGCTGTCCAATTTTATTATATTCATTCTCTTTTTAGAAATAATACTATTCACACTCTTTTATTTTAACTCTCTAACCATCACTTATTTACTCAAATTGCCACTAACTTTATTTATAAACAATTACTTTATCTATATAAATGGACCCCACAACATCCCATCATACTCCCAACTTATTCACTTTATACATAAACTAATCAATATTAATTAAAATACGTGTTCAGGACATAATAAAATTGGACGGAGCAAGTATTTAACTTAACAAATGGTTTTTCCCTGTAATTAATATTGTATTGGCTCGGATTTTACGGTCACTAAGTAATGACTCAACCTTGGAACATCGAGACCTCAAAGATCGAGTTTCTAATTAATATTTATCAGAAAGTTACAAATATATTGAATTTATTAATTTGTTTTCTGATAGATGAATATTGGAATACATATAAAATTACAATGCAAATGAAATGAATTGATTACATTTATAAACTTGGAACATTCATGGAAATCCACCTCCAATCCCTCCACCAGCTCCTCCACCAAATCCACCACCCAAGCCGCCTCCACCACCACCTCCGAAACCGCCGCCTCCTCCAGCACCCCCAAGTCCAGACCCGCCGCCAAAACCACCCCCGGCTCCTCCACCAAATCCCGAACCAGAACCACCACTACCACCACCACCCCCTCCTCCAAACCCGCCACCGCCTCCAAGGCCACCACCGGACCCTGCACCAAAGCCCCCACCAGAGCCTCCACCTAACCCTCCATCGCCTCCACCTCCGAAGCCACCACCTCCGCCAAGTCCGGGATGGATAAATGTCTTTTCATCATCGAAAGAACCCTCCGAGCCGGCAAGGTTTCGAGCAATGGTGGTGCAAACAAGAGCACTAAGAAGAACAAGGAGAAGAAAATTTGAAGCCATGTTGGTTAATTGAGTGTTGATGATGTACAAGTGAGGATTATATAGGGCTAAAAATGTCCATTAAATGGTGTATCTCCTAATCCGTAACCGCCAAGAATGAAATGCATCTTCATTAATGCATGCAACCATCATTTTTTATTTTCATGATTTTTCTACTTTTGATAATCCGCAACTGTAATTTTCATGATTTTCTACTTTTTGATCTAACTTTAATTAATTCTTTCATTCGGAATTTGTTGGGGACATGGAATTTAATTTGGACGTTTTTCTTTTTTCCTCTTTTATTTGCTTACATTCACTCCATGCCATAAAAAGACAACATCATTAATTGTGTTTATTTACTTATTGCTCATAAAAATAGTTATACTTTGAATTATACACGTCATACTAAAACATCATCAATTGTACATAAAAAATTCCTATTTTTTTTTTTTTTAAAGTCTCAGGTATCCGGTCTAAGGACCGACTAATCCTGGGGGACCAATTTCACCGCCCACTTGTGGGGGTCCCGTTTAAAGACAGAATTTTGCGCTCTATATGGACATGACCCCATAGAAATTGTTTGCACCTTAAAGTGTTCGAACACCTAGAACGGAGCATACTTCTAAATCCCGAGCCTACACCATTAGGCCAACTCCTTGTGATTAAAAAAATAAATTAGGAATTTTTTATGTACAATTGATGATGTTTTAGTATGACGTGTATAATTCAATGTATAACTATTTTTATGAGCAATGTATTCCTAATATGTTCATATTCATTGTAAAAATCAATATAATGACAAAATAAAAAGAGTGCTCTTTTCTTGAGGAAAAAAAGGTGCACTACCTCCCTCACAAGAGTGCTCTTTTCTTGAGCCAATATCCTACTGCTTACAAGCATGTCAAACATATATTGACATTTTATAGGTGAGCTTGTTGCGAATAGATTCTTGGAGACTCGGTTTGTTCCTTCTAATTTCCAACTAGCAGATGTTTTCACGAAGAGTTTACTTCCTCCTTTGTTTGATTTATTAGGGTCCAAGTTTCGTGTTCGCTTGATGGGGGTGGTAATAAGGATAATATGCTTGATTAGAAAATTAAGGATATGGCAAAATCTTTGTAAATATTCTCGTAGATGTAAGTTGGTTATTTCCTTGTACCATATTTGATATTGATATTATTTCCTTGTACTCCGTACATTATTATAGATATTGGAATTATATCTCACCATTTGTGATCAAATAATCTCTCTCACAAACTCCACACATACTAGAAGGGAGTATTAGAAAATTAATATAAATGAATTAATTTTACCTCTCTATAAATTTGAATATTTCAATGATACTGAATTAATTCTTTCACCCTCACAATATCCACAAATCTACACAAATGGCCCCCATTTATTATGCCTTCACCCCACAGTTGTCTTCACCCCCCCAATATGAGTTCACCCCCTCCATAAAATACCACAAATAACATTTCTTCCTTACCAATACTAAAATACACATTAGAAATACTTTTGACTTCACCCCCACCCACATTTTCAAAAAACCCCTTTGACATGTCGTTTGCAGACTGTCGTCGATCGACGCCGCCTGAAGCTCTGTTGACGTGTCGCCGCTGTGCTCTACCATGGATAAAGGTAAGTGTAGTTTAGATTTTTAAATTAAATTTTAAAGCTTGAATGTTAGTTTTTTATTTAAATGTTAAAGTTTCAATGTTATTGAGAATGATTTTGGCTTTCAATCGTTGAATAAACTTGGTTTTTGCACAAAACGGGACATGAAGGAGACGAAGCGTCAAAAACTGAGTTTTGTACCGATTTGACACTGGTTGGTCGAGTTTCGAATCATAACGTGGAAAAGTTGGCCGAGTTTTGAATCAAAACGTGGAAAAGTTGGTCGAGTTTTGTATCAAAACGTGGAATAGTTGGCCTTGAATCAAAGCGTGGAAAATTTGTCCGAGTTTTGAATTAAAACGTGAAAAAGTTGGTCGAGTTTTGTATCAAAATGTGGAATAGTTGGTCGAGTTTTGATTCAAAACATGGAAAAGTTGGCCGAATTTTGATTCAAAACGTGGAACTTTTCCCCAAAAAATCTCACAAAACTCAGCGAACCAGTGCTGAGTTTTTGCAAAACGCGATTTAAAAAAAAAACTCGAAAACGAAATACATTACACATATATTCATTACAAAAATACAATCATGCAACAATATGGTCAAATAAAACAATAATAACATGAAAAATAATCAATTACAAATAAATACTATGTTTTGAGTGGGAGAGGGATGCAAAAAATATGTTTATTTTTTTGTTTAGAGGTGGGGTGAACTCAGCACACCAGGGTAGTTTAGTCATTTTATCTATAAGTTCAAAATATAAATTGGGGTGGGGTGAAGACATAATAAATGGGGGGCTATTTATCTGTGGCCGAAAAAGGAAGTTACCACTGAGCCCAGTATGGCGTTGGCTATATACCCCTCCAGCTCTGTTAAGTATACTCCCCCTCTTCATTTACTAATTTAATATTAATGTAAAATACTAAATTTATCCTTTTAGTAAATATATCAAAGATAAATACGCCCCCTAACCCTAACCCTAACCCTAAAAATGCAGCCTCCTCCCCTCAATTCTGCTGCCGTCGCCGTCGGGCACCCCTCCGATGGCCGTCGCCCCTCAAATAAATTTAGAAATAAAAAAAAACCTTAAAAATTAAAAAAAAAAAAATCGACAAACCAGAGTCGACCAAAAACACTTCCGTCGACACTGGTTTGTCGACCAAACACACTTTCGTTGGTAAGATCTAGTCGAAAGAAAATTAAAAAAAAAAGTAAAAAAAATTGAAATTTTCGACAAAGATGGATCGACCAAAAAGACTCTCGTCGACACTGGTTTGTCGATCAAACACACTTTCGTTGGTAAGATCTATTTAAAAGAAAAAAAAAGTAAAAAAATTTGAAATTTTCAATAATGATGGATCGACCAAAACGACTCCCGTCGACACTGGTTTGTCGACGAGAGTGTTTTTAGGCAATTGATTATAACCGGAAAAAAAAAAGCTGCAGTTGATTATTTTCGACTCATCAAT
Organism: Galeopsis tetrahit; assembly: GCA_963675135.1. Taxonomy (NCBI): domain Eukaryota; kingdom Viridiplantae; phylum Streptophyta; class Magnoliopsida; order Lamiales; family Lamiaceae; genus Galeopsis; species Galeopsis tetrahit. The sequence continues at coordinate 62,358,318 of OY776120.1, read as the reverse complement.
GTTTGGGTGGGGAAGGCAGAGCGGCTGGCCATGGACGACGGGAAAGCGGTCGCGTGCAGGTGGGGGTCGTGCCCGTGACCTTTATGGCGGAATAGAGCAGAAATAAATTTTAAAAAAAAAACTTACCTAGGACGACGGCTGGAGCTGGGCCGTGCGTAGGGAGGCTGCTGGAGCGGGGGCCGCGCGCAGGGAGGCGGCTGGGGAGGGGCCGCGCACAGGGAGGTGGTTGCGGCGTGTGCGGCACGCAGGAAGGCGCCGCCGTCGCCGACAGCGTTGGAGAAAATTAGGGTTTTTTTTTTAGAAAAGAGGAAGAAGAAAGATGGGGAAAAGTGATATTAGGTTTTGAATGGGGGGAGTATATTTAACACTTCCATTTTAAGAAAAGGGTAATTTTTAGGGGAGTACATTTAACATTTATGGGGGAATTAGTGCTGTTATTCGAACCGAGCCTTAACGAGACTCGGCTCGGCTCGACTCGTTAAGGCTCGATAAGGCTCGACTCGTTTAGCTTAACGAGCCGAGTTCGAGCTCGTTAAATACTCGATTTACTAACGAGCCGGCTCGAGCTCGACTTGTTAGGCTTGATAACTAGATTTTTATTAAAAATTCCATTAGGCTCGTTAGGCTCGGCTCGACTCGATAGGCTCGTTAACGAGTCGAGCCGAGCTCAATTTTTAACTCGGTAATGTTATCGAGCCGAGCTCGGCTCGGCTCGATAAGAGCTCGAGTCGAGCTCGAACCTCAAATACTCGGCTCGACTCGGCTCGAATAACAGCCCTAGGGGGAATACATTAATCGGGGGAGTATACTTAACAGAGCTGGAGGGGTATATAGCCAACGCCCCCAGTATATGTAGTGAGATAGGTCCAGCCCATTTAGCAGTCGGGCCCACATTGCATTCACTCTTCAAATGAACTTGTACCATTACCATATGTTATCCACAGACAGCAAACAGTATGATTTATGAACGTACAGAAAATGAGGTGCTGCTGCATTAGTAATTGGCCTTCATCTTCTCCATTATTATTAGTTCCTCACCACACAAATAAACACCAAATCTGGATAACAAATAAACCAGCTTGTACTAGGCTGCTGCAACTCAACAGAATTAATGGCACCACCTGCAGGCTACCTGCACTGCCCTCTCCTATGGCTATTCCAATTCTTCTTGCAACTACTACTTCGCTCCCAACCCCTAAGTTTTCTGTCCTACTTCAGACAGGGTTTGTTCTCTTTTCCCACTCCATTCTTTTAAATTTCATTTATCCGTTTATTTATGATTTTTCAATTCACTAATTCTTGCGTTAACTGATCATTCTTAGTTGATTTCACTATCATAATATTCACCAATTTAAAGGATATTAATTACTCCTAAGTTTTTCATTTCTTTTGGGTGTTTAGATTAAGGAATATGATAAAATAATAGATGTAGTACAAATGATGCGAGTGAGAGAGAAAATAATAGATTAGTACGAGATGAAGTATGATAAAATAATAGATAAAGTGTAAGTGATGTAATTGGGAGAGAGAAAATAATTTGCTAAAAATGGAATGGGAAACTTATTGTGGGACATTCAAAAAAGGAAAGTGGGAAACTCATAATGGGACGGAGGGAGTATTCTTTATATAGAGTATATATATGTGATATGTCGAAGGTACGATGATATATTGTGAATTCACTTGATTGTGTATCAATAAAATGAAGGACAATTTGAGTAAATAAGTGATATTGGAGGATGTTGATCATAAAGTGTGTGAATAATATTACTCTCTCTCTCTCAATTAAATAGACTGGTTTGACTTTTCACAAAGATTAAGAAATTTTATTGAAAAGACATATTAGACAAGTAAAATATATGCTTATTTAATGAATGTTATATTTTTTACTGTAATTAATGTACGGGGTTTATTAGTAAATGAATTAAAAAATATTACTCTATATGAAAACAAATATATTTAAATGAAACATTTATAAAAGGAAAACAAGTCTATCTAATTGAGACGGGGAGAGTATTTACAAAAAGAGAATGCAAATAATGAAATTAGACAACAAAAACTAAAGTAAGAATAATAAAATTAAACAAAATATCATTCTATAATAAATGTTGTTTTAGTTTTTTTTTTTTGGGTAGAATTAAGAGGAGGTGTGTATTGACAAGTTTGCCCATAATTAACAAATGTAAATTAAAATGAGGGTAAAATTGATAGAAATTGTGTAAAAATTGTTAAAACATTATTTAATTACGTACAAGAATAGAATATAAAACACCATTTGTATTATTTACAACGTGGTTGCGCACAGGTGTTACTTTTAGTTCAATAAATAATACTTGACTTCATTAAATAGTATTAGTCGCACCTGTGCAATTGCTGCACAAATTCTTACTCCTTTGAATTTAAATTATGTGCAATTGCAATTAATTTGTGAGGTTAAGGTCGTGGGAAGTCTGCTTTTAAAGCTATGAATTATGCATCGTTTAAAAGAATTCTAATGTCTTCAATGTTTATGTGCGTGTTATAACTTAATTTTCTACTCATTTTATAAATTGTTCCAAGACTGCAGTCTGAAATGGTGTGATTTTATTTATGGCAGAGGTGTTTGTCTAATTGCATTCTGGGTAGCCAATTTTGTGGTACCAAACATCATTCTCAAGGATATTCTATCCAATAACACTGACGACGACGCCAAAAATCCAGCTGATGATGATGAAGAACTATGAAGCCAACAAATTGATCAAGGATAGTTAATTAATTTATTTGGGTTTTTTAATGTATAATTAAGTAGTTGGATGCTGCTTGTGTTTGATTCGGCACTGAGTGATGAAACTTGAAATTTTTTTAAACTCTATTTTTTTTTTATTATCGGTGATCATTGATCACATGAAAAAATGCATAAACATCTATATATGGTCACTCCGGAATATTTCAACCAATTCAAATTGAATCGTAAATATCTTTCCATCATTTGGTATGTACACCATTGTGTGTATTTTTGTGTGTTATATAATTTTTATTTTAGACTTTGATAAAACCTTATCGAATTCACAGAGGTGAAATGTGAACAAAAAAATGAATAAAAAATCGGTATGATTGATATACCTAATTAGTCCTCTAAAAAATCCTTCGATAGGGAGGAGCACGATTGATGGGAGCAAGAACTGAGAATCTATAATAAAATCGAGTCGGAGAGGGTTTCGACGACGGTCCTTCGACGCTCAAGTTAGTTGAGAACGAAGAAGACGATGAACAATAAAATCATAAAGAGTGAAGTATAACAATAAATGAGCTTAACCTATGAAAATATGAATAGGTTGCTTATATACCTTTCTCCTTGAGGGATAGAATGGTAATTTTATTTTCTAGGGTTTGTTACTGAATTGTGCCACGTTATTGTACGATTCTGACACCTAATAAATATTACAGGTAGTGCGCGTGTTTTGCAATGATTCTCTGACACATCAAGATTGTGTGATCCTCTTCTCCATATTGTTGACATTATTTTCTTAGAAGAGAGTGTGAGCTCATATATCATTCATCTCTCCTGTGACAGATTAGAGAAGAGATGAAAAGTCATCCGAAGAAAATTGTCCAGTTCAGGTCAAACTATAGGAGGTTGGGAAGATCCCTCCTTTGAACCCATAAACTTCTCATTCATCTTTGATCAAGAGTGATCCTATGGAGGGCTTTCTTCTATATTAATATCTAAGTGGTTACGGCCCGAAGACTGATTTCAGGTCAACATCTTTTCTAAGGTGAGACACCATCATGTAGTATTACCATGCATGTGTTTGGGTATCGATCATCTTTCCTCTGGTCAATTCAGAGGTGATATGAAAAATCCTCTTCAAAAAGTGATATTTGCGATTCAGGTGAGAGGAGTTCGAACAAGTCTTTCCTCTGCTCTAGATATGCGGCCCAAGGGGAAATGGTCTCGTAACCTTTTGTGATTTTATCAGATATGACAAGAAACAAGTCTTCAAGGCAGAGCTTTCTCTGAGATGTGACATCATTATGTCATATCAGTTTGATTAGACGTCTATTTTAGATCTGATTACCCGTTTATTTTAGACTAATCTATCCTACTAAATTGAACATTAAGTGCGTGTACCTTGAAAAGTGTGGAGATTGATTTTGACCAGCTCCATCATGACTATACTAGAAATTCGATGTTTACATATAGACACCAATTGTCGGGGAAGAGGCTCGCCATCTGTACAGGACCCTCTTGTACAGAAGGGGATCTGAACCAAATGTTGACAACTACGGATGTACTATGAAATTTATTAATTTTCATAAATTAAATTTAGAATTTTTAACTCATATAATTATTTTAAAGAACTAAAAAAAAAAGACTTAATTTAACATATCATGAGAATTTTCAGTTCATTCTGCGGCATACTCACATTTTCGATAGGGGTGGGAATGGGCCAGGCTACCCGACAGAGGCCTACGGCTCGGCCTATTAAAGCTCGGCTTGACTCGGCTCGTTTAATAAACAAGTCGGGCTCAAGCTTTTTTAGAAGCCTATTTAGCTAAATAGGCCGGGCTCAAACTTTTTCGTAAGCCTTTTAAGCCCAACATGCCAGCCTATATAACTTCACACACACACATATATATATATATATATATATATATATATATATATATATATATAGAGTACTGATATAGAACCAACCTTCGGATTTTTTATGGAACCAAATTACTGAGTTGTCACTCCGCGTCATCATCCACATCATTCTTATTGATATATTTTAAAAGATAATATAAAACAAATCTTACCCATTAAAATATATTTAAATTTTTTAATAGGTAATCTCTCACTTAACCGTTAGTAAAAGCCATCTGCCCACCCACCAACGATTTATTTTTTCTAATTTACTATTTATTTTTCCTGAAAAAATCAAGCTTTCCCCAAAGCAAATCAAGTTTTCTACAATTATTCCTTCTTTTTTTTTTTTTCAATTTACTAACACAAACAAATACAAATTTACTAACACAAACAAATACAAATAGTGATGATGGATAACAAAATTTATAAAAAAAAATGATAATATTGAATCAAAACAAAGTCATTCATTTAAGAGAAGATTAATCAAATCGATTAGTCGATAGGTTCTGGCATATGTGAAACACATTTTTAGTGTTATAGAAAGACAAATGATTTTGTGCTTACAGAAACAAGTCAATTTGTACCAGTGAAACTTTTTTGTGCTGGTGCATTATAAATGAGATTTAGGTTGTTCAAAGGCTCACACAGAAATAAGTTGATGATAAATGAGATTTATGTTGTTCAAAGGCTCACAGAAATAAGTTGATGATGCATTATATTAATCTTGAGTCCAGTTGCAAAGAGAATGGATTACATGTTATTGCTAAATTGTAAATTATGCTATTAAAGTTTAAAAAAAAAAAATTCTAAGAACTTGTCATTATATACAAGTGAATTTTCTAATCTATGATACATCAAATTTTTCTAAAATATTTTATGAAATAACGATTAGAAAATTAAGATATTAAATTAATTTATTTTTTGCTTAGAAAATAAGTAATAATTGCAAAAAACTTGGATTTGCTTTGTGTGGGAAAGCTTTCTGCTTTTCCTGATTTTTCAAATCAGAAAAATAAATCGTTGGTGGCGTTGGTGGGTGGGCAAATGGAAGATTTGATTTGGTTTGAAGATGTTTTCTGGTTTTTACTAATGGTTAAGTGAGAGATTACATATTAAAAAATTAAAATATATTTTAGTGGATAAGATTTGTTTTAAATTATCTTTTAAAATATATCAATAAGAATGATGTGGATGATGATGCGGAGTGACAGCTCAGTAATCTGGTTTCATAAAAAAACCTGAAGGTTGGTTCTATATCAGTACTCTATATATATATATATTATAAGTATATACTTATATAATGGAGTATGTGATTTTCAAATAAATAAATAAGAAAATTTAGTAACACTAGTTATATTTTTCTTTATAAAAGTTGAAAAAATAGTCAAATATTTTTTTTGGAACATTCTATTACTTCCATTTCTTCATTTTGAGATTTAAAAAGTTAATTTTTATAAGTTAATGATAATTCTATTGTAGATTTTTTTTTAAAAACACAAAAACTTATATGCAATATTGCATACATGCATTTAAGTTATTCACACACATATTCTTTATATATACACCCACAAGCTTAATTCACACACAATTTTTATAAATACACCCACAAGCTTAATTCACACATACATTTTTTATAAATACACCCACTGACAACTCAATTCACACCCACATTTTTTATAAATGCACCCACTGATAGAAATTGAACATGGTCGTCTTCTCCGAGTAGTTTTCGATCACCTCAGGCCGCGATCGGACGATGCAATTTACGATGACATTAATCCTTAAATATTCTTTAATACTAATCATTATGGGTCAATGTTATTTTGTATTACGTGCAATAATATATCTTACTACATGCAATAATATATGTTACTATATATTATAATATGAGTTACTTAATCAATAAAAAAAATATAAAAATATAAAAGAATCAATATTACTATATAAAATTGTGTTATTACTACATGTAATAATTTGTTTTACTATATAAAAAATTATATGTTACTACATACTACAATTTGAATTACTACATTGAATAGACGTTTGTTACTATATGTAACTTTATCAAATGATCTAATATTTTTCGCATCATCCTACAATAAAAAATTTTGTGTTACAACATGATTATTGAGTTTACTACATTCGATAATATATGTTACTACATATTATAATGTGAGTTACTACATCAATAAAAACACTAGAAAAAACGTGTTACTAAATAAAAGAATTTTTATTATTATATAAATAGTTTGTGTTATTACTACATAAAATAATGTGTATTACTCCATATTACAAATTTGAATTACTACATTTAATATCCCGCGTTCGACAATAAAATAAAAGATAAAAAAATTACAGAAACGAGTAAAATAAACGGATTAAAAATTTCGAATTAAGCTGTCAGTGGGTGTATTTATAAAAAATGTGTGTGAATTAAGTTTGTTGGTGTATTTATAAAAAATGTGTGTGTGAATTAAGCTTGTGAGTGTATTTATAAAGACCATGTGTGTGAATTACTAAAATGCATATATACAATATTTCATACAAGACTAGCCCTTTTAAAAATACGCTAATAAGATTAAGATGGGCCAGACTCGGGCCTAAGAAATATGTAAAAGGTCAGACTTTTTTTCTTAAACCCTACCAAGGCCTGGCCCATTTCCATCCCTAATTTTCGACGAATTTAAAAATTATCGGGTAGAGAAAACGCAAGTTTAACAAAAAAAAAATAAAAAAGTCAATTGTGTTCAAAACGTTTAAAAGGCCCCGTAGTTTGTTATACGACGCAATTTTGCTTTTAAACAAAAACAAAAACAAAAAAAAAAAAGCGCGAACTTCTCCTGCCATCTTACTCTACAGATTTCAGATCTTTCTTCACTGTTTTCTCTCCCTGTGTCTACCTCGGTAAGGATTTGACCTCAAAACTATGGAAGAAGTCGATGAAACAGATTCCGTACCTCAGGTTTTCTTCCATTATATATTTCTTAATATGCATATCTCCGAATTGGTTTGGAATTTGTTTTTGGGATAATTAATGGAACATGAAACGCACTGTTATCTGCGTTATTTCGATTCAAATCCGCGATTACCTCATTCTCCTGAGTTTTTCGCACACAATATATTTCTAGTTAGTTTCAATTTTTAGTTCTCCCTTCGATTAAGTAAGATCAGCATGAGCATGAGATAAGTACAAATCTGCTCGTAAAAATGTTGGAATGAAAATGTTTACAGAATTCCATTTGTTATTCAACATTGAATGACTAACGGAGCTTAATATTCCAATTATTATGTTAATTGCATCCTGAAAGTATTTATTCTCCCCTCTTGCTCCATATTACATTCATAAACTTTACCGATGCGCATTTTGATGTGAATTAGGGCACATTTCCATTTCGTAAATCACTCTTGCTTTTCTTACTACATGTGACAGGTCTATATGGCTTGCATCATGCACGGTCGAAGGTAACTCTCTTATGTGCATAAATTATTTTTAAATAAGAGGCTTGCATGTTTGTTTGAGAATAAGGACATGGGGAAATCAAATGATTAATGCGAATGTAACCTTTGAACAGTGTTGGAGTCTCTTATTACGATTCCAGCGTATGCCAACTACACGTTATGGAATTTTGGGAAGATGGCAATGAAGATTTTCCCTTGGTTGAGATGGGTACTTGAAAAGAAAATGTTCAAATAGCTGGTTAACTCTTGTTTCTTGCCCTTTATACAAACTTTTCCTCACTCACTGTCGATGTAGTGAAATATCAAGCCCAGCCTTGCATTATCTATACCAGCACCAAGAGTGAAGAATCCTTCTTGACAGCCTTACAAAACAAGGGTACACTGCTCAATAACATGATATCTCATTCAGCTCTAAGCGTGTACTTTTTTTTTTTAATTATATCATGAGTTAAGCAGATGAAGCAGCTGAAGCTCCAGTGGTAAAGCTTGTAAAAAGTTCAATATTCACCTATGAGCAAGCATGGCACAGGTATATAACTAATATCGGAACTTTATATTTGTCCAAATTTCTTTAGTTGTACCATTAGCTGTTGCATGATTAGCTCTTAATGACCTCAACTAACTATTCTGTCTCAGTGTCCTTAACTTGTATTTCCAAAATAAAATACTGTAATGGTCTAATTTTGTAATAATATAATAAGATACTTAAGCAATGAACTTGAGTAGTGTATGAATGATTAAATAGAAGAGCATCTGATATGGGGCCATTAAGTTATCCTCAATTTACCGTCTATCCGTATCTTTCTTATGTGAGGTTACTTCCATTTCTAGTTGATCAAGCAAGTACTTGTCCAAAGTGGGAGGATAGGGAAACACTTTGATAGGGTGCATGTTGTTGCCATCAAAATAAAAAATGTATAAAACTGTCAGAACTCATGCATATGACAACTCTGGTGTTTGAATACTATGCGATGAAAAAAGAGCAGCGCTTTGCGGATCAAGTTTTGTAGCTTATATTCAGACGTCAGATGAATTCGTGGGATGCACTTTCAATCTTTTAAATTATTTATTCTGTTTCTACTATGACCTTATAATACTAAGTACTGAGTTTTTTACCCCTTGTATTGTATACAACAGACTAATGTACCTACGAGTTGCAGGAATGGATGAAGGGTTGAATATCAAAGAAAGGGTCACTTTTGTAAGTTGCATAGTTCGTCCATGACCTTTGCATTGTTCATTTATTTATACTTTTTACCTTCTTCATTTCTTCAGTATGCTTCTCTGTATGACAGGGACTTGCTTTTCCAGTTCTAAGCAGTCATGATTTTGTGTAGCTAAAATTGTACACATTGTTAGGAGTGAATCATGTCCTGAACCCTTGCACAGAAGATAATTTCATCATAAGAGGGAACCAATCTAGGTTTCACTTTGAAAGAGAATGAGATTTACCTTGTAGTTTCACTACTCTAAACCAGAGAGAAGAAATATGAATAGCAAACATAATATTGAATAATGAAGAATTCAAATATCCATCTAACTGAACTAGTTTTATTATGGACTTTGATTGTTGCAACATTTGAAGACATTGTATGTGGAGAATTATCTCTCCTGAAACATTGAGTATCGATCCTCTGCCAGATTTAGTCGTCTGGAAAGTTTACTTTGTCAAACGTAAATATTGGCCTCTGGATATCCAAATTCTCTGTTTTAGATACTTTTAACTATTGGATCACTTTCTTGATTTAATTTTTTTTATTCAAGATGTTTTATTCCTTTAGTTCAACTGTAGCTCAGTTCCATGATGGACATTCGAAGTGATATTCAAGTTCGTGTCAGCGGAGGACTTCTTGCGATATTAGAGAATGAAAGGATACTGGACACCCTTGAACAGAAGGAAAGTGGGAACCCATCAATTGCAATTAATTCAGTCTCTGAAATTTCACTGTATCTTTCCTTATATTATATGTATCAATGCATTAATATTGGGGAAACATGGATTGAATACCTTAAGATGTACACACCTTAAGAAACAACTAGAAACAATTTCCTCAAAGTTGATTCTGTTGCTCACGAGGCGTTGCAAATATTCCAAACTGACAAGCATCCAAGTCATATGGGCATTGGTAGAGCAAAGGAAGGGTAAATGTTGAAATGCACTCTTCTTCTTCTGTTTCAATAAATATCCAAGCTATTTGAGCATTAGGTAGAGCAAGGAATTGTGAAAAGCAGAGTTTTTTCTTGATTATATGTTTATGAGAAATGTTCACGGGTACTTCTGATTGCAGGTTCTCTGTATTTGGGATGATGAATAAGGTCTTGTTACACTTTGATGTTTATACCCTCCAGTTGATAATCTCTGAGATAATTGCAACTGAAAGAAAATCTCGGGACTAATTTATTTTGCATTATTTCAGTGTGTAACGCCATTGGGGAGACGTCTATTAAGGTACAAATACTTCACGGATATGAAGGGTCTTATCTGTGCTGAGTCCTTCAGCTAACAGTGCTGTTTAACTAGGAACTGGTTCATGAGGCCTATACTGGATCTTGAAAGGCTGAACACTCGTCTTGATACTGTATCCTTGTCCTAGGCTAATTTATAGGATGCTGTCATATTTCCTTTACTGTGTACATATAACGTTTGAAGTGCTGAGTAGGACAAAAATTGTGTAGACTCCATAAGAATGAGAAATTCAGATCAAACGAGGCTTTGGTTGAATGAACATATATCTATTAATATGATGATTAACATCCACTTTGATAAAGTCTAAGTGTAGTAAGTGTGATATTGTATCCTAATTTGGATGTTATAAGCCTGAATCTTGCATGTTATTAGAGCTAATGGTTTCGAGCAACTGCAGATTAAATCAAAATGTTTGGATTATTAAATCAAACTGGTGGAGTATAAATGTTCTCCCCTTAATAGATCAAGATATCATTCTTTCTTTGTGCTGAGGAATTATTGGTTTCTTTGCGTCAAACACTGAAGTCTGTGAAAGATATACCTCACGTACTGAAGGTGCAATAATCTTTTCATAGCTATCTGTTAAATGTATTTTAACAATGTTATGCCAATGTTATCTTTAATATGCAACTAAAACCAAGTATATGAATATGAATATCATAAGTCATGTGTCCAACCCTTTATAACTTGTTTTTCTTTTTAATTAAGAATTAACACAATTCCCTTTCCTGTCTTTCCTCTTTCACTTTTTCTCTAAGGGGAGCGGTGGGGGTGGTATCAGCGTGTTAGTGGACATTGCTTTCTCTATGTTGTTTACTCTCTGTCATATTTTGGATTGGTTACAGAAAATCAACTCTCCAAGCTCTGTATGTACAAATAGTGACTGGACTACCTTTCTGAAGGTATGACAGTATTCATTCTTAACTCACCAAGCAACCTGTATGTAATATTTTGAACTTGGATTTGCAAGAACTCACTAAGAAAAATATATTTCCTCCTTAAAATGTTACAACTCTGTTTTGTTTACATGGATCTAATTATAATGTCAGACAGTTTATCTGACAAGTTATCACACAATATGTTTGCTCATTTATGGGGCTGTTGTAAATGTCGTTAAAGCGAGAATCCTTTTTTCATTTCTTTCTCAGTTTCTCTTCCTTGCGCTTCATTTATCTACAGTCTAGGAGTGGGCAGGTTGCAGATTGTTGAGATGCTAATTCTTTCTTCATTTACTAACTTGTACCTCAGTCAAGTCCTCCCCTCTTCTCTCCCGCAATTTGAATGAAATTTTTCCATGACGACACTTGCATTGAGTTCTTGGGGTTGGGGGTCAAAATGGGGAAAGAAAGGAAATGGAAACTTTAAAATTGTTGCGTATGTAATATGTTCGGAAAGGCGTAATGGGCTTAGGGCAGATTGAAAGGCACACTCTTTAATCTCAATTAGGTTTTTTGTTACGTTCTCATCACTTGACCTACTTAGAAACTCTCAAGTATGATTGTGTTACAATAAGTTCCTGCTTTTATGAATCAAATGAGCAGAGAATCCCTTAGGATAACATATTGGTAATTCTTCTTACATGGAGAGCATTTGATGTGTAGGAATGATGAAAATTGCCGAACATCCACATTGCATGCAGATAGAAAATCTTGTTGCCAAACATACATTGGCATTTGTATACTGCCATCAAATAGATTTATTTAGTTTTGGAACTTTTATGGGATTTAATATTAAATCAAATGTTTAGTTGAAAGGAAAACTGGAATACTACCACATATAAACATGATATTATTTTCACAACTGAGATCATATTTTTTTAATTACTAACTGAATGGAGATTCAGTTATTCAAACCCTCTTGTGATTAAGGATATATATGTCAGTTATATCATGCCACCTTAACAAATTATTAGAGCAAGAATCCTGTTCAGCGAGTCCATAGTTGGGGTCATCTCTACCCTATTGAAGGCATACCAACTAGCCAACGAGTTGCAAGCAAGGTGTTAGAGAAAGTTCTAGTGAAAGGCGATCAAAACCCACCAAGATCCACAATTTGAAGGAAAAAAGTCAATGTGTTCCCAAAAAGAGTACCATCTAGTTTGAGATTATGGTGCTAAGCCCTTTAACTTTGTTATTGAAGATCAAATAAAATTCGAGGAGATTGAAATGCAATCATGCCAATAAGATGTCAAATCATGAAGCTATTGCTCTTAAAGTTATACCATTTAATTCGAGATCATGGTTGCTAAATCCTCTACAGTATATAATGAAGAAATTAAATTTGAAGGATATCAAGTCATCAATCACACATTCAATGGTTGAATTCCAAATGTCATTATTCCTGAATACTTGCATTGTAGAATTAGAGGACCATAAAAGATTGTATCTAGTATTAATTAGAATTTGTTCTTGGTTTTACAAACATGATACTTTATTATAATTACTCTTCTGCATATTCATGCGATATTTCCATTTCAATTATCCTATTATGTAGAAATAAAAATAAAAATATACTTTGTTTTACAGAGTATATCTTCACTGCTGCACATCAACAAGATATTTGAAGTAGGTATTTCTGACACACTCCGAGAGCAACTAGAACACTTAAACTTGGACATCATTGAGAAGGTAACTGTTCATTAGGGCTCAACGTTTTTCTCTAAGTTCTTCACATTGACTTCTTTTAGTTTATCAATTACTATTTTCATGTACTGCATTTTTGTTACCATTGCAGGCTGGCCTTCATATATCTATGGATCTGGCCTATGTATATGAACTGGTGTGTGCTTATGTTTCCTTTTTCCACGACACTAGGTTATTTTAATTTGCAATAGTTGGTTTTAATCTTCAGAAATACTTAAAATGTAAAGTCATATGTATTGGCATGTTTTGCCATTGAAAGTTCTCAGAATGTGAAACTATTGAACATTTACAATTGACTGTTGTGGAAGTTAGGTTTTTTTTTTTTTATCTTTTTCATATACCTGAATTCAACGAACCTTAGAGTTCAACAAACCTTATAAGTTGTTCCCATATTCTTCCTTGTTATTTTCCTCAACTTTTCATCTTGGTGACCGTATACTCTGTTTGATTTGTTGACTTTTTGTGTTGCTTGAATCTTTGTAGATTATTGGAGTTGTAGATCTAAATCGAAGTAAAGAAAAGGGTTATGAGACTTTAGTGAAAGACGGCTTTTGCGGGGAGGTAAGATAGCTTCATAGTCGAAGTTAAATTTAAGGGTTTCAGTCTTTTTTAAAGTGATTGCAAATGTCCCAGAGTATTCCTAGTTTGTTTTCGTTTAGTTGATTTATTTCATGCAGTTGGATGAGCTGAGGCAAGTCTATGAGGAATTACCAGAATTTCTGGAAGAGGTGCTATATATTTTACTTTTTATGCTTGTTGAGAATGTAGAATGTGTACCTGACACAGATATTACCTGTACAGGCATCGTCATTGGAACTCGCACGCTTACCTCATAAGTTGGGGGAAAAATACATTCCTTGTATTATTTATATACATCAGATAGGTTGGTTTAGCATTTATGGTTGATTTTGTAAAATTTAATGGCAGAAATTCAAATTTGCACCACTCCACCACTCCACCACTCCACCACTCCGCCACTTGTTCTTGAGATGCCTTTTGCAGTAATAATTAATTATTGTGTCAGAAGGATAATTTTGAGGTTTTAGCCTTTTCCATTTGCTTAATTTACAAGTAATATTCTTTAATGAGTTTGATTGGCTATGTTCTTTCCCAGAGTTCACCAAACTCAATGTCTTTAGCCCTTTCTACTTTACTTTCTAGCTTCGAAGAATGGTTCTGATATGCACTCCAGAAACTGAAGCCAATACTCACTTTGAAAATAAAGGGAACCCACATTTGACAAGAAACATGAGAGCCTAATCGTTAGATTCTTTGTTCTAAAACTATGTCAAATAAACTTTTCTTTTTAGTTTCTGAACATTAGGTCTCAACATATAAATTTTGCATTCATCGTGGTTCAACAGTTTTTCAATTTTTGGCTAGATTCTGAGATTGTTTTACATGAAGAGACACACATTCTGATTGTTTGTTGCCTGGAAAACATTATATTTTTATGTTCCATATTTGTTTTAGATTCTTCCACCATGATGCAGGCTACTTAATGTGCATATTTGAAGAAAAACTTGATGATAACATTCTAGAGAAACTTCAGGATTTTGAATTTGCTGTAAGTCATGAACTTACATGCCATGCGGTTTTATTGTTTGTGATGTAAGGAGCCTATTCTGATAAGCTTATGCTTGTTGATTCATAGTTCTCTGATGAAGATGGAGACTGCAAAAAGTTTTTCTATCGCACTGATAAGACACGGGAAATGGATAATCTTCTTGGAGATATATATCACAAAATTCTGGGTAGGTTTACAGGAAGTCTTTATTATGAATCTGATCTTTGTCGTTATTGTCAACCCTTAACATGAAACATTATGCATTATGGGAAATACTGTATTGACATTGAGAATGACCTGCAGCCAGATACATGAAACTGATTTCCTTTTAAGATTTTTCTGTTGTGGAAAATATTATTTGCATGTAGCATACTTGGAATAGTGTTTGTCGTACATGGTGCTTTTCTTCCTGTTCTTTATTTTTTTCTTTTTTCTTTTTCAAGACATGGAGAGAGCAATTACCAGAGACCTTGTCACGCACATTCTTGAATTCTCTCTTTCATTGCTCAAAGCTGTTAATTTTGCAGCTGAGCTTGATTGGTTAGCAAATTTCTTTTTTTTGAAGCAAGCAATTTCATTGCCTTTTCTTCCTGAGCTTCCTGCATTATCTTTCATTCTGGTCCTTGTTCTGATTGTTTTGTGATTGTTGTCTAGCTTATTGTCATTAGCATTAGTTGCTCGTCAAAACAACTATGTGAGGCCCATTCTAACTTCAGAAAGCATTCTTGATATAAGAAATGGAAGGTTAGAGCAGCTATGTACTATAAGTTACCCTTTTCTTGTACTTATGTGCATTGGGAAGATTTTATGAACCTTTATTCTTCTTGCTATCAGACATGTTTTGCAGGAAATGACAGTCGATACATTTATTCCCAATGACACTAAGATTTTGGATGAAGGTATTCCAACAAACTTGCCCTTGATTTTATCAGTTTTGGAATTTTGTCACTGCTGTTGGCTGCTAAAGAGAGGACACAAATATACAGGACGAATCAGTATCATCACTGGGCCTAATTATTCTGGGAAAAGTATCTATATAAAGCAGGTTCACCAGAATTCTTCTACTCATTCCTCATATTTCTTTCAAATCTTTGATTTTATTGCTGTCTGAAGCTATATAAATCATCACTAATCTCATCCACATATGTCTGCTGATCGATGGTCAAAACATTTTCAGGTAGAAGGCTAGCAGTATCGTCCTTTATTGGATGAAAATACCTTTTCCTCAATTCCTTGATTCTTTTACCCATATAATTTTACTTCACCTTTTCTCTGTGTAGTTGCTGTCCATTCAGCGATTGCAATGAAAAATCCACTATTGGAATATAATCTGGACTACGTTTTGGGAAAACTAGTCCCTACTTTCTAAATAGATTCGACTAAGCTTAGTCCTCCTTAGGTGAAATTGTATTTGTAAATTTGTAGTTGCAGGTATGGTGATGCTTAGTATGTCTGAAAATAGATCAAGATTATTTTTAATATTTGTTTTTATCAACGTTCACATAGACCATGGAAACACTGTGTGCATCATTATCTGCTAATTTGCATTTGCTACTGATTCTCTTGGACATTTTCTGACAAGATAGGAAAACTGCAGACGGCTGAATAGCATAGCTTTTAATATTTCCGTTACATATTCACTTCTTTTGCTTATTCCTCTGGTTCAGGTTGCCTTGATTGTTTTCCTTTCCCACATTGGAAGTTTTGTACCAGCAGATGCAGCAACAGTGGGTGTGACTGATAGGTTCCATCCTTGCTTGCCCTATCTTGTCTAATTAATCACTCTTCTCATGAGATAGTAGTTTATATAAAATTCTAATTGGTGCCATCCATTAAAATAGGATAATCTGTTCCATGGGAAGAAAATTTATGACTGCTGAACAATCTACATTTATGATTGACCTCCAACAAGTGGGCTTGATGTTGCGGTATGCTATAATTACAGATGATTAGGATATGCACATTGAAATATTGGAAATATTGGGCATAACTTCTCTGTTCTGGTCGTGCGTTGAGAAGATGTTAGTGGTTGGGAATGAAATCTGCTCGTGGATTATTTTATGAATGTTGATTTTTAGAACTATGCACTACCTATCTATAATTTATCCATTTCTGAAATACTTATGTCCATCTTTAGGCATGCAAGTTATCATTCTTTATGTCTGGTGGATGAATTTGGAAAGGGAACCCTTTCTGAAGGTTAGCTAATGCAAAATGTGGGACTCTTGAGTAGTTTAAAGTTGTTTCAATTATTGCCTAACATTTGCTTAATATCAATTCCAGATGGCATTGGTCTCCTTGGTGGTATCATAAATTACTTTGCCGCTTGTGATAATCCTCCAAAGGTTTGGTTTGACATCCTTTCTTTATCTGAGCTTCAACCAAAGTGATATTTTACTGCCTTGGTCCGAAATCCATTGCTCCCATTTCGTCCCTTAATCTTTTTCTTCTTAAACAAAGGAACCCTACCCTTCTGGTTCAAAAAAATATTATCTGTCCCCACTAACCTTCACTACTCCTGAGAGAATAGCATGAAGAAATGTAAAATCTCTCCTTTTCAATTCTATTTTTCCAATTGCATGATGAGCCAAAATGATCCATTTCTTCTGGGACAGAGGAGGGAAGTATTTGCCTTACATGTTTCCTTGATAAGTCAGTTTATTCCTGCTACTGCTATTATTTCACACAAATTCTATTATGTAGTAGGGAAAACCACGTATGGAAATAGTATCTTGTGTTTTTTTGCATCAGATACCTGTGCAGTGTACTAAAGAATTCTATTGTAGTAGTTGGGAAAATTCCCATAAATATTTTTTCTTTTGAATGGAAAAGAATGTTTTCTAAGTTAGATACTTGTGCAGTGTACTAAAGGATTCCTAAGTCTATTAAGTGACTATATATACTAAAGGATTCTCCACTTTTTGGCAGGTAATGCTGTCTACTCACTTGAGTGAGATATTTGAAGATGGTTACTTGATGGAGGTACCGTATTTTGTGTTCATTTAAAACAATTTGAACTTCTGCAACTGTATAGATGTATTATGCTTCAAACATCATCCTGCAATACTTGCAGTCGAGCAATATCAAGTATTACACTATGAGTGTTCTAAGCCCAGATGACAAATGCACGGATGTTGATGACATTGTATTTTTATATAGGTACTTATGCTTTTCATAATTAAATATAGAGTCTAATCATTCCAATTACTATTTGGGCGGATGGTATATGTTTCTCCCTTTTAGTTGGACTAATTCGATTCTGGAGCTGTAATGAAGCTTCTCTTCTTATTCCTTGCAGGTTGGTTCCTGGACATGCTCTTCTTAGCTATGGTGAGTGATCAAAACATCTCTTAGTAGCCAAGGCAGATCACAATTTCTTTTTCCAAAAAAATCAATGTCTACAATTTGTCTTGCAGGGTTGCACTGTGCACTACTTGCCGGTATGCTTTTCATTTAATCTCAAAATATCAAGATTATCTTGTTCCGAAACTTATATCCATTCAAAATCATGGAATAAATCTGATGCCAGTAGCTTTCGAATTTTTGTAGAATATGCCATTTCTAATCTAGTGTTGATGCTTTCACTGTGCACTATAGTTTACTTAATTTCAAGTTTCTGATGCCCAAATTATATAGGAGTTTCTGAGGAAGTCATAAAGAGAGCAGCATCATTGCTGTTTTCCATTAAGCAAAACAGGAATGCTGAGAGACTTTTCCATGAGAATATATCCGCCCAGGATCAGCAGTATAAGGTGCACATGACACAGGAAAAATGAAAATATATGACACTAATCAGTGTGGAAAATCAAGGATACTGTATATCTGATCTAACAATTTAGGGCAGTAGGTTAGAAAATTCACCTTCTTAGAACATTCGGGCCTGAATGTCTCAATTGGCCCAAATTGGTCGAGTTGTGTAACACATGGATCCATATTTGGACTGGCATTCTAGAACATTAATTTATCACAAAAACTTGTCAGTCTCATGCATGAAACATGATACTTCCGAAGGTTTTTGTGATACTTTTGAAATATAAGTATCACAAAACAAACAAAAGTATCACGTCTCACGTATGTGACGGTTTTATACAAGACTTCTTCTTAATTTAAATTTTCACGCATTGAAGACACTTGACCTGGGATGTCCTTAGTGTTGGAAATGCTTTTAATTATTGTCCTAAAGTGTAAGCTCCAATATATAGTGTCTATAATTTGCCAGACCTCTATGTTAGTGTTCTAAAATTGCAATGAATTATCTGTCAATTTCTTTCGACCCATATTAAAGTAGGTACACATAATGCAGGAGGCTGTGCAGAAGATGCTATCATTTGATACTTCAAATGGTGATCTGCGCCTTTTCTTTGAAGACGTCTTGCCTTCTCATCGTTAATCTTTTATACATCCTGATTCGCAATATGGCTAGCATAGTTGGTATTAAAACTGTGGTGCTTTCATATATCATTTGAGATGCATAAGCACTTACATCACTTGGATACATAAACAATGCAACTGTAGAAAATACACTAGTACATTTATGTTATCGAAAACCTAAGAATTGCTCATCTATATTGAATTTGTATAATTGCTCTCATTGATTTCTTATTCTAGAGTACTTCTATAGAGTGATTAGTTGCTGGACAGTGATGGGGGATACGTAAGTTGCAGAACCATTGAAAAGTTTATCGATGAACATTTGAGCAGCAGCTTCTGTAGGATGGTAAATGTCCCAGAAAAGGTGAGAATTTCGGTTTGAACAATACAGAGAAAGAGGCGTGCATGGAACCCCAGCTCTCAGTTTTCCAAGTCCACAACATGCTGACTTTACCTCATTGAAACCTATAAGCAGATAATTAGTTTAAAACGTGATACTTCGTATGCTAGACAATATTACTTTGTATGTTAAATAGTGTTTCTTTGAAGATTCAGGGTTCTTCACAGAAGACCTATTCTTACCGTAGGTATTTGGATTCTGAATGAATTCAAGGAAGAGGGTGTATATATCAAAGTATGAGTAGTGGAAGTCTTTGAGCTCCGACTGTAATTCAGGCAACATCTGTGTGAGGCCCTCGTTGTATTTGCTTGACCAGTAGTTTACTTCTTGATTGCATTCATAAGTTGCGCTTTGATGTCTTTGCTTGGGTGCGCATCCTATTGGTGATAATCCAATAATCAAAAACTTGCGTGCTCCTACACCGTAAATATCCTGTATTGACACACAAGTTATCACTACGAGTGATTTAACGGGTTTTAACATTCATGGTTTTTTGTTTTGTTATCATTTTTAGGCGTTCAATATGTCTAAGCGTTAAGTGTATGTGGCTCAGCCCACATCTCATATATCGGCTCAGCCCACATCTCATATATCGGCTCATTTATGTAAAGTGAATTCAGTTACATGTTATCTAACGGTTATACAAGAGTCTTTGTTATTTTGTATTTTTGCAAACTTGTAATTAAATCTTTAATGACATGCGTAATTGTGTAGTTAGCTTACCTTGATTTGTTGTTTGAGGGTGGTAAGCATGAGAGTAATATGCTGCTGGGGGGTGTTATTTTTACGCAATGCACTCCCATTCCCATTGTTGAAATACCCAATAATATCGTTGCTACCAATCACGATTGAAATGAGTGATTTCGAGAGGTGCTCTTGTACTGAAATAGGGGATCTCATTTCTTCCACTAGGCTTTGACGCACAGCCGCAAAGTATTCTATTTGTTTCGTCATTTGTATTACACGCTTCTGAATAATTAAAAAAAAACATACATTATTTAAAAAAAAAAAAAAAGGTAATTGGGCCTACAATATTATTGGGCTGGGTTTTATAGCCCACGGGCCCAATCAATCAGGAGAATGGACTATTTAAAAGAAGTTGAAAATAAATTTTGTTGTAAATTATAAATATTGATTTTCTTTTCCAAGTTCTTGATGCAAAATGGAGACATAGGTGGGGCATTAGGTATTTTAAGTTGACTACCCAACCCAAACAAATGAATAAAGTAGTAAAGTATGGGGAAAAAAAAAAAGAGATAATATAGTAAAATGAGTAAATTTTAGTATTCTACTAGTAGCACCCATAAAATCGAAATTGTATTGTATTTATATTTCTATTTTAATGTCACATACCGTAAGATCTGTATCAGTACTGTTAAGGATCCCGGCTCCTCCTGAGGCAAAGCTTACACCTTTCTGAAGCAAATTTTTAGGCCTTGATAAATACGGTGGTGATGTTGGTAACCCCACTTTCTCAGCTGTAGGTCCACATACATGATAATTTGAGATGTTATTTATTACGCGTACATTGAAAACAATATAATACGAGATTAAATTTATTTGGTAGATATGATGAGTTTATCTATATTCAATTTCGGATATCTCAACGGGGCCACATTAAATCACATATAGTAATGTGTTTTTCAGTTATTTGAAATGCACACAATCAAATGCGTTTTTGCGTGTTAGGTATGAATTTTATTTTAAGTCTGATTATTTTGAACGTGAGATTAACCTCTTATCTTTAGCTAATCTACCTTACGAAAGTGATACATGAATAAATCTATATTATATAATCTCTCCGTTCATTCGAAAGTTGTTCATTTGCGTTTTACACATCGATTACGTATATATATGTGTGTAGGTTGTTGAGGTACAGAGAGAGGTCGAAAAGGAAAAATAAATAAATAGAGAGATAGTGAGCGTTGTAAAAGAAAGAAAGTGACTTGGTAACTTTTGATGATACGTCCAAAATGATAAAACGGGCAACTTAGGGGCAGAGGGAATATGCTAATGCATAAAGTTTCCTTGTGATGGCATGGAAGTAAAGAAAAACAAGTAAATAGAGATGGAAAAAGAATTACCAAGGAAATCAGCAGCATTTTTGCCATTGCAAAATCTGCCGGTTGGTTTCCGGCCGGGAAAGTCGATGCCGTTGTATGGAAAATCAGCTTTAATAATCGAAAGTGGTATGTAATTGTTGTTGCCAACATCCACAAGTGAATCACCAAACACATACACACCTGATAAACTTTGAGCTCTTGCAACACTAGTACTGCAAAATATCACTATTATTAAACTCAACAAGAAGAAGAAGGCCATATTCATCATTTTCAATGTTTTAGCCTCTTCTTTCTTTGTTTGTGCAATAATATATGTAATCGGAATAATAAAAGTTATAAATTGGGTATTTATTTATAAGGGAGGATAAAATGTGAGCATGTGCGATTTCAAAATGTGAACAAGCAGAAGCTAATGGCTCAGTGCGTGTGCTGTTGTGTTGATCAACAAATGTCTTCTTTCCCATTTTGACCTTTTCATATACTCCATACGTTTTTGTAATGGGATGGGATAGGGATATTTCCAAATTTTAATTATTACTCCCTCCGCGATTCTGAGAGGAGCTTCTTGTAGCTTTTGGAACTATGATAAAATAAATAAATGTATTAAAAGTGATATAATTGAGTAAAATAAAAATATAATTAAATGTAAGAATGATTAATTTACTAAAAATGAATAAAAACTTTTATTATGACACAAAAAAAAAAAAAAAAGCTAGAGAAGCTTCCACTAAAACTAAGGGAGTGATATGTTATTTTTCTTATTTTTTGTTCGATTGATTCCAGGAATTACCTTCAAAATCTAGGCGTTACTGCATTTTACTCTCCACAAAATTTTTCATTTGATTCACTGTTATTGATTAACTCATTTTGCCTCCAATATATGAATAAGATAAATTTGGTGCCAGTATAGTGTATACAGTGCTTGCATTTTATAAGGAGTATTAATATTTATTTGTTACCTGTGATATTGCATTATTTTATCTTGGGTTTATTTATAATTTTTTGAATGATAACCTATTATAATATATTTGAGCTTTTAGTGTCATATATATAATTGATTTTAATATGGATTTATAATTAATATATTAATTAAATTAGAAATTAATAAAATAAATAAATCTACAGAAGTGACAAATTATTATATATCACATAAAGATGTGATAGATTGGGGCATTGCTACTGACATAATGCACAATATATAATAATATAGGAAGAACCATTAATATTATTATAATAATTAATAATTACAAAAGGCAATTAAAACTTAGAGGGGAAGCTAATAGGAGGCAGTGTGTTTGTTTCCTAGTAGTCCAGAAAGAAAAAGAAAAACGATTATAAGGAGCAGGGCGGCACTTGAGCTTGTATTAATTAAAAGAGAAAAGTAAATTATTTTATGTATACTTCAATTATATTTGCTTGTTTTAATTAAAAGAGAATATAGCTATCTCAGAGTATGTTGATCATTAACTAAGGTTGATACATAAATTGATTACTGAAATCAGTATATAAGAATATTAATTTAGAGAAACAGGCACTGTTTGAATGAATGTCAACAATCTTAATAAATCTCACTCTCACAAAATTCACTTATTTACACAAAATGTCATTACTTTTACACTCATTTAAACCATTCTCTTTACTTTATTCATACAACTTTACAAAATTACCACTCAACAATCCACTTATTATACTTTTTTCTTAAAAAGAGTGCCCATTTTATGGTAAAACATTATGGAACAGAGAGAGTATTACGTAAGAGGAAATTTTATTTTAGGTCCCGTAAGTTTAGGACATTCCAAAATAAATCCTTTAAGTTTCAACTTTACAAAATATGTCCTCTATGTTTCAATTTAGTCCTTTTTTATTCAATTTTAATCCTTTATCTTTTGAAACAATTAAAGTTTTTTAAAATAATTAAAAAAGCTTCATGGATCAAACTTAATTAAATTTATTCAAATAAAATTAGATGTGCAATCCATTTTTAATTGACAACGTATTAATGAAATAAAACTTCATTTCAATATATTTTTTTGACAACATCAAATTCTATTGTTAAAATTAATTAATTATAAAATTATGTATAGAATTTAAATATAATTAAAAAATACAAAAATTAAATTTTCAACCTAGTACCGTGTAAAATTTAAAATTTTAAAAAATATATATTTAATTTATATATAATTTTTTAAAAACGAAAAAAAAAAACACACATCAAAAAATAAACTTACACAACAAATATAATCTAGAAAAATAACAAAAATTATATATTTACCTATCACTACATCACTCTCTCACACACATTTATATATGTTGTATCCTAAAATAAAATAAAAAAATTGAAATTACGTTTCGTACCTTAAAATAAAATAAAAATATTGAAATTAAGTTTTGCTCCATAAATACGTTGTCAATTAAAAATGAACTACGGGCCTAATGTTATTTGAATAAATACTTATTTATGGAACAAAATTTCATTTCAATATTTTTATTTTATTTTATGGTACAAAACTTTTATATATATATATATATATATACATATATATTTGTTATTTTTTCAGATTATATTTATTGTGTAAGTTTATTTTTTGATGTGTGTTTTTTTTTTTCATTTTTTAAAATTATATACAGATTAAATATATATATATTTTTAAATTTTCAAATTTTACACTGTATTATTATTTGATTGAATATTTATTTTTTTTAATTATATTTAAATTTTATACATAATTTTATAATTAATTAATTAATTTTAAAAGCAGAATTTGATGCCGTCAATAAAAAATATATTGAAATGAAGTTTTATTACATAAATACGTTGTCAATTCAAAAAGGATTGCATGACTAATTTTATTTGAATAAATTTAATTAAGTGTTTAATCCATGAAGCTTTTTTAATTATTTTAATTAACATTAATTGTTTTAAAAGATAAAGGACTAAATTTGGATAAAAAAAAGGACTAAATTAAAACATAAAGGACATATTTTATAAAGTTGAAACTTAAAAGATTTATTTTGGAATGTCCTAAACTTACAGGACCAAAAATAAAATTTTCCCTATTACGTAAACATGTATCATATATGCTATATAGATAATTGATCGAACTTATGAATGAGATACATTATACATACCTCACTTCCTACTTTCATGACAATTTATATCAAGTATATTTAATATTGTTAGAAATAAAGCAATATTAAAGGTGTAAGCTGATTGTATTATCTATTAAAAAAGAAGCTATCTGGTTTGAGTCAGGGCAGTTGAGTAAGGTCAACTTAATTGATAAGGTCAGTCATCTGATTAGAATCAACTCATCTAATAGAGTGAGGACAACTCTATTGAGTGTATGTCTTCTGATCTATATCAGTAGTGTTGGGGTCCAAGTCTCCTGGAGCCATATTAGCTGATAGACATATCAACTGAGTCAAGTCTGCTAATTCTGTTATTCCAGAGTTAGTTATAGGCGGTTATTTCTGTTAGGTAGTTAGTTAGTTTATGACATTTCAAGAAGATATTGTATCTCTTTAAATACACCACTTAGTGCAAAGATTAGGGTTGATCGTTTCTAAGTGAGATCATATTCTTTGTGAGTTGAGCGAGTTATCAAGTTTCTTTGTGAATCATACTTGTTCAAGTTAGTAAAAAGAGCCTATATCCTCCGTGGACGTAGATCATTTGATCGAACCACGTAAATCCCGTGTTCTTACTTGATCAATTCATTGCATTATTGTTTGTCTTATTTTATCATTTGTAATTGGAATAGCTAAGTGCAAATTTCATAACAATTGTCGCCATATGTGGAAAGCGAAGATAAAGACAAGAATCAAGAAATGGGTTTTGTGAAGAATCAAGAAATGGGTTTTGTGAAGTTGGAGGTAGAGAAATTTACATGTATTGGTTTATGGAAGGTCAAAATGAAGGCACTCTTGTCACACAATGGGCTAAAAGATGCCCTAGTTCCTCTTGACCCTGCTGCATCGAAAGCAGACAAGGCCAAGAAAGAAGAGCTTATGGAGAAAGCTTACAATATTTTCATTATGAGTATAGGTGATAACGTTTTCAGAGAGGTGATCAAGGAAAATGATGTAGTTGCTGTGTTTGAGACACTAAATGATCTGTATTTGACACAATTTTTGTTAAATCAGATGTTCATGAAGAGGAAGCGCACAAATTACAAGATGTCCGATGATAAAATCCTTGATGAACAGTTAATTGAGTTCATCAAGTTGTGGATGATCTTGAGAATGTGGGAGTTACTCTAGAAGATCATGAGAAGTCCTTTCCAAGAGTTTGCATGTGGCAAACTCCACCAAGAACGCCAAGAACCATGGGGAAGGTCTGAATATTAAATTCAAGAATGACAAAAAAGGGCAAGGCAAGAAGAGTCATGCCAAGCCAGCTGATTAAACCAAAAGGGAAATTTATGGGCAAAAAGGTTTGCTATAAATACTATACGGAAGGACATTACACACAAGATTGTCCAAATATGAAGAAGGCTACTAAATCTCCCTAAGCTGATGTAGTTGAGGAAAATGGATATGAAAGTGCAGAAGTGACGATCATAACAGAAAGCAAGTTGTACAATGAATGGGTATTAGATTCTCGATGTTCATTTCATATGTGTCCCACCAAATCTTAGTTTCAAGACCTAGAGATGAGTGAGGGTGGATCAATGCTATTGGGGAAATGATGAAAGTTGGACTGTTAAGGGCATTGGTACCATAAGTGTTGGGAATAAAATGAGTTTTGATTATGATACCAAAACCCCCTTTAGACATGCCAATTAGATAAGTCAGATTACATGAACATGTTTCAGGTTTGTTGGAACATGTAACTTAAGACTAGTTGAGAAGCTGATGTGTTAGACAGCTCTTAGATCAATAGATGCACAAATTGAGGGGGGAACACATGCTTAGAAGTTTATAAAGTCTAAGTCCCCTCAAGGCTCAGTTTTGGATTGGCCTTAAGTCTGCTGATGGACAACTGTGCTGATCAAGTCAGCTCAGTATAGAACAACCTATCTGAAGATCAACTAAGTGGATTAGATCATCAAGATCAAGTCTACTGCAATAAATATCAAGTTCGGAAGAGTTGTCCAGCAAGATTGTCTCAGCACATTTGAACCAGAACAAGCCCAACTATGCTGATAAGGTCAAGACCACTTATCCAATGCCATGAATGCACAAAGATCTACTCTAAGAAATCATGGAAAGGGAAAGAGCCAAGTCATCTGAAGAGCATAAGCCAACACTGCTGATAAGCAGAATCTGCTGATCTTGATAAGCAAAGTTATCTAAGTGATAAGGAGTGTTGTCCTTATCTCAGATTCAATGATCAGAAGTAATGTCCATGATTGACCAAGTGAATCTTGAATTCAGACATTGGGAAGAGTGCTGCAAAGTAAAGACAAAGTAGTTACAACCGTTTATTTCCCAAGTTAAGGACATGTCACTATCAAGAATCTGTCTTCCAGTTGCAGAGTTCAAGGAAGACATTTATAGACATTTGAGGCTGCCTCTCCAACGGGCAAATCCTCAATTTTGTCTATAAATACAGAAGTGTGAAGACCATTTGAAGTATCCAACTACAATCTGAGAACATCAACTATTCTGAAGCTTCAAAGTTCTTTAAAGACAATCTCAGTCTTCAAACACTTCATTCTAAGCTGAACCTCATTGTACATCCATACAAAGTTTAGAGAGATATCATATCCTTATACACTAAACCTCATTGTAAAGGATATCTCATAGTTGGAACCAAACTTCAACCCTTATACCTTTCAAGAAAGAAAGTTAGAAGGTTGTAGTACTAGAAGTGGAAGGAGCTGACTGTTGAGAGAAGAACAGTTCAGTTCTGAGTTGAGAAAGGGTACTAGGACTCTTGACATCCTAGGGATCAAGGCACCAAGGAGTGGTGTGGTTGATCAAGTGCACATTGGCACTATAAAACAAGTTAATTCCAAGAGTAAAGGAATTATCCTGTTAAATCAGGGAAAGTGGATGTAGGATCTTGAGTCTCTGAACCACTATAAACTCTTGTGTTGATTTACTTTCAAAGTACTTACATTCATTCAACACAGCACACAAACTGAACTTTCAAAGACATATACCTTAAGACTGTGCAAAACAGATTTGGACAAGTTCCCTGAAACTGGAAAAATTGTTAAAGTGATTTCAGAACTTAAAAGGAGTTTAAACTAAAGGGCCAGCCACTAATTCCGCACTTATAACTCACTTAGATAGTCATTCAACTAAGTAGTCAATAGTACTTAGTAGATTGGTTATCTCTAAGAAGTTATACATCTCAGTAGAGTTGTCCAGGACATTCCTGCTGAAGTCATATTTGGTTAAGTTTGAAAAGATTTGTATACAAGTGTATTCCCCCCCCCCCCCCATACACTTTTTATATACTCCTTTCAGGAAAAAAAAAATAGTATCAGAGCAGGGGTTCATAGACCACTGCTTCTGAAAATCCATTTTGATTTTCAAGACACATTTTAGTGTTGTCACTGAACCGATCTATCTGAAATCTTAGCATTTATTGTCTAACTCTTTATCTGAGATATGGCAAGAGGCAACCACCACAATCAGAACCAACAACAGAATCAGAACCAACAACAGAATCTGAATCAGCAACAAAATCAGAATCAGCAACAAAATCAGAATTTTAATGTTGTTCCTCATGATGCTGTCCAAATTATTAACAACACAGCTCCAGATCCAGTCAATCACATATCCCATCACAAGCTACCAATGTTCTCAATTGAGAACTATGACTTCTGGAAAATCAGGATGAGAGCACATCTTGCATGTCTACACACTGATATGATGAGAGTCTTAACAAGAGCACCATTCATCTTCACACAGCCAAACCCAGAGTCACTGATGCTCAAAGGGCAGATACAAGGGTTGAGATCCCTAAGGATGAAGATGATCTCACTACAGAAGAGAAGAGATAATCTTAATTATCTAGCCATGAATACTCTATACCAAACTATTCCAGATGCAGTAATGGGAAGAGTTTATCACTGCACAACTGCCAAGGAAATATAGGATACTCTTGTAGAAATGTGTGAGGGTACTGAAAAGATCAAGGAAAATAAACTTCAAGTGGCTGTGCAGAAGTTCGAACAATTTACAATGGAGTCTAATGATTCCATTGACAGATTTGTTGGTAGATTCACAGATGTGATGAATGAAATCAACTCACTGGGAAAGGTGTACTCCAAGAGAGAAGTTGCTCTTAAAATTCTAAGAAGTCTCACTCAGAAGTGGGATGTATACTTAGTAATGATGTAGAACACAAAGGATCTCTCCACCATGCCCATGCAACAAATCTTCTCAGAACTCAAAGCCTATGAGTTTGATCTCAACAGAAGAAAGCCTGTTGAGGAACCTTCATTACCAACCAAAGGAGTGGCATTCAAAGCCAAAGCTGCTGAACCAGAAATGCAACCCACTCTTAGATCATCAAAGTCAGTCTCCAAGGCTGAAATGAAGGAAGAAATGGCCCTGATGGCTAGAAGATTTGACAAGCTCTACTCAAGGTTTGGTAGATACAAGAAATTCTACCAAGACAACAAGTTTAGGAGAAGGTACAATTCTCCTGAAGCCCAGGCTGAGGACAAAAAGCCTGAAGAAAGAAGATCAGAGGACAAGTACTCTGATAGGAGAAAATCCAGCAGAGCTGAACCTTCATCATCAAGAAGAAGAGATGACCCAAAGAAAGATGATGATGAAGATCTGTGCTATAATTGCAAATAGAAAGGGCATTTCCAGTATGACTGCCCTGAACTCAGCTCAAAGGAGAGGCAAGCAAAAAGAGATAGAAAATTCACCAATAGAAAAGCCATGATGGCTGATGATGAGTCTGACACGGCTGAAAGCTTCAACTCCTCTAATGATGGACTGTTCTCAAACAGTGATGATGATGATGTGTGCAACATGGCCATAGAGGATGATGAGGTATCTTCTACTTCTAGCTCACCATCATTTCTTTCACAAAACACTAGTGAAGTCAACTTGAAACTTTCTTTTGGAAAGTTAATGGAAGACTTTACTAGGCTGCAAGAATTTCATGACAACTGTGTGAGAGAAAATGAAAGGTTATCAATAGAACTTACAAAACGTTCTGAATCAGTAGTTGATGTCAAGTCTACTGAGTTGTATCAACAAGTCTTGAGAGAGCTTGATGAAGCCACTCTCAGGATAGTTGACCAACAAAAGCAGCTTGATAAACAACTACTTACTCAGAAGAGGAAAGATTTTGAACTTAAAATTCTTCAAGCAAAATTTGAAAACCTCTCACATGAGTATGATATTCTTAAATCAAGTGAAGAGAGCCTGAAATTAAAGATGTCTGCTTTGAACAAATCCTCTAGAGCAATAGAGGAAATTTAAAGTTACCAAAGACCTATGGCTCAAAGAAGTGGATTAGGATTTGATCCATTTGAATCTTCACCTTGTCTTAGTGTTGCTTCTACAAGTAACACTAAGAAAATCTTTGTTAAATCAGTGGCACAACAAACTGAAAATGAAATAATTCAGCCACTGAACAAAGGAAAGGGCAAAATGCATGAGATGCCCACTCAAGTGATTCAGGAGACTAGGCCCAAACCTAAGGAGAAGGCCAAAGTCCCTGAACACAAGAGGAATGGGGTTCAGCAGAGTAGGCCCAATGGAAGGGTAACTCATCTGACTTCACTGAAAAAAGAAGGCCCAAATGTTACATTTGGAGACAGCTCACAAGCAACAACTAAAGGTTATGGTACCTTGATAATTGGTAATATCAAGGTATCCAATGTATCTTATGTGGCTGGTCACAAATATAATCTCCTAAACATAAGTCAGTTTTGTGATAAAGGTTTTAATGTTGAGTTTTCAAGTGGAAAATGCTTAATCAAAGATGGAACTCAACAAACCCTACTAACTGGAACTAGGAAAGGAAATGTGTATTTTCCTGACTGGGACAAGTCTACTGATGCTGCATGTTTCATTGCCAAAAGCTCAAATGAACAAAGTTGGTTATGGCATAAAAGGCTAAACCACCTGAACTTTAAATCAATGAACAAACTTGCTAGAAATGCATTAGTTAAAGGACTACCTAATGAGGTTTTCATTAAAGAGCATATTTGTAAACCATGCCAAGAAGGAAAACAGATTAAAGCCTCATTCAAAGGAAAACCAGTCATCTCTACTGAAAGGGTACTTGAACTATTGCATATGGACTTATTTGGACCAATTACCCCTGCAAGCATAAATGGTAGAAAATACACATTGGTTGTAGTAGATGACTTCTCTAGGTTCACATGGGTAGTATTTCTCCTTAATAAGAAGGAAACAAAGGTCAAACTCCCTGAACTGCTAAAGAGACTGTCAAATGAGAAAAGCCTTAATATAATAAAAATAAGATCTGACAAAGGCACTAAGTTCATAAATTCATACATCAATGAGTATTGCACACAAAATGGAATTGCCCATGAAACCTCAGTAGCTAGAACCCCTCAGCAGAATGGGGTTGCAGAGAGAAGAAATAGAACCTTGAAAGAAGCTGCTAGAACCTTAATTGCTTATTCTAATTTACCTAAGAGGTTTTGGGCTGAAGCTATAAACACTGCATGCTATACTCAGAATAGATGTTTGATCACTAAGGGACAAGGGAAAACCCCTTATGAACTCTGGAAAGGAAGATTTCCCAAAGTGTCTTACTTCCACATATTTGGTTGTAAGTGTTTCATTCACAACAATGGGAAAGAGCAGTTGAAAGCCTTTGACAACAAAGCTGATGAGGGGATATTCCTTGGATATTCCCAAATCAGTAGCGCTTTCAGGGTTTACAACTGTAAAACCCTTATTGTGGAAGAAACACCTCATGTTGTGTTTGATGAATCTACTTATGAGATCAGGAATAAGAACCTGGACACTGAAGAAATCACACAAAGAACAACCAGATTGAGCCTAAAAGACAAGGACGCTATATTCATAGATGTTGTCCAAACCAACCCTCCTGAAAACATCACACTGGACAACAATCCTGAAGGCAATCTACCTGAGGCAAACCCCACTGGAGGAAATGGTGAACTGAATGACCCAATCCCAGTTCACACTCAGGTAACAACTACCAATGAAGAAGAAAACCCTGCTGAGATAGTTAATGGATTAAATATTCAAGGGGGAAACATTAATGTTGAAAATTTCAATGTCCCTGACATTGAGGAAACACCCCTGAATATGATCCAGAATTAGACCCTGCATTAAACTTTCCTGAATTTTATGATGCTAGTGACTTAACCTTAGTAGAGGACAACTCTACTGAAAGGATCAGAAAAAGGAGGACATGGTTATCTGACCATCCTACTGATCTGATACTTGGTGATCCAAGTGTAGGAGTCAAAACTAGAAGGTTTCATGGTGAAAGTGCTCTGTTTTGTTATTTCCTATCAGAACAGGAACCAAATGACATTGAGGAAGCACTTCATGATGCAAATTGGATCACAGCAATGCAGGAAGAGCTGAACCAATTCACCAGAAATGATGTATGGGAGCTGGTGGATAGACCTTCACATCAAAGAAGCAGTAGTGTTGAACCTGGAAGAGCTTGATGAAGAAGAACAGTTGGCCATAGCCATGAAAAATTCTATGGCATCAGCTCAAGAAGAAAGAGCAAGGCTTCAGTAGAGGCCTGGAGCAGAAATATCAGGACTGGACAAGTCCACTGAAGGAGTCCAGACAAGAGGCCAACTCAAAAAGGCTAAAGGAAGCAAGAGGAAAACTTAAACTTTTACAGATTTTCCTAACAGCCTTGATCTACCTCTTGAATTCAGGATTGAAGAAGAAGAACCTTCCTCCAAAAAGTTTAAAACTGCTGAAAAGGACAAGACTGCTGAGCAGGTCAAAATTGCTGAAGAAATCAAGAATGCTGAATATGCCAAGTCTTCTGAAACCAAAACTGCTGAAGGACCCAAAGCTACTGAAAATGTTGAAGTGCTATTTGAAGAAAGCTTTGGACCTGAACCAAAGAAGAAGACAATTGTGTTTGATCTATCCAAACTGTTTGTTGAAGGATATGGCAAAGATCCTGAAACACAACAGAAGCTGGCTATGATGAGAGCCCAAGAAAAGATGGATTTGATTGAAGAAGTAAATAGAGCAAGGGATAAGAGAAGGGCTGACTTCCAGAAGCCCAGAAGAAGAAGAGCAACCTACAACAAGATGAAGCCACAGTTGCTGATCTAAATGGATACCAAGTATCCTTACTTGGATAAATGGGTTCCAATTCAGCTCAATGACACTTGGGAAGAGGCTAAAAGAGAATTTTTCTATGACTATTATGTCATTGGCAGGTGGAATGATGAAGATGTAAACTCCACTTTTACCAAGTTCATGATTGACTATCATAGGGAGCTGTACCAGCAACTTCTTGCAGCTACTGATATTGCAAGACTTGAACTCACAGCCCCTAAGCCAATCATTTATATGCCTCCCAAGAAGGAAGGCTTCATAGACCAGTCAAGAATCCTTCAAGAGTTCCCGGAAATCCTGAAGTTGAACAGGATGGTGCTAGGACCCAAGGGAACTAATCAAGAGGCCATGGAGTTGAAGAAAAGAGTGTGGGTACAATATGGGATGGTGCCACCTCCTGAAGATAACCTTTGAATTGGCTAAGTTCTCTTGACCCTTATGTGCTGAATTGGATGAACACTTGATCTTGATTGCTGTCTTGCTGATATGATCTTGTCTGCTGAAAGTTGCGCAAGTCTGCTGAAATGCCTTTTTTGCTCTGATAACTATGCATTTGCTCTGTTTATGTATTATGATCTGAAACTCCTGATGCAATGTTGTTGATTCATGCTCTAATATGTTTGTTTAACTATCAACATGCCTGTAATGATCCATGATATTATTAATGATAGTTGAACATGTTTACGAATCAAGAAACAACATTATGTGATCTCAACTTGCTTGACTTAAACAACCTATATGCAATAAAAACAGTAATTACGCTAACACATTTTCTTTCAGGAAACTTGACCTAAGTCACCTCTACTGAAGATAAATGTAACAAGTGTAGTCAAGTCACTTTTGCATAGATTGTATAGGTTTTAACATCATCAAAAAGGGGGAAATTGTTGGGAATAAAATGAGTTTTGATTATGATACCAAAACCCCCTTTAGACATGCCAATTAGATAAGTCAGATTACATGAACATGTTTCAGGTTTGTTGGAACATGTAACTTAAGACTAGTTGAGAAGCTGATGTGTTAGGCAGCTCTTAGATCAATCACTACAAAAAAACGCCTCGATAAGAGACCAATTTTGAGACTATAAAGGCAGTCTCAACACACGTTAGAGACTGATTTGGGACCGATTTATGGGGGTCCTTATTTCATTGGTACCTAATATTTAGAGACCGAATTTATGACACAGTCTCAAATTAGGGACCGATTTTCAGTCAGTCTCTAAATAAGAGACCGACAATTTGGTCTTAAAATGGTCCCTAAACGTGAGTCGGCCCGAACTATTTTCGGGCCGTAAAACACTCAAATTAGGGACCGATTTTCGGCTAGTCTCTAAATAAGAGACCGACAATTTGGTCTTAAAATGGTCCCTAAACGTGAGTCGATTTCGGGCCCTAAAACAGTCTCAAAGCGGTCTTAAAGTTAGGGACCATTTTTTCGATCACTAAACGGTCTTAATTTAAATTTTGTCCCTTATTTTGATTTACACCCACATCCCCGACCCACACCTTTATTTACCCCC
The DNA here is from genome assembly GCA_963675135.1 of Galeopsis tetrahit. Classification (NCBI taxonomy): domain Eukaryota; kingdom Viridiplantae; phylum Streptophyta; class Magnoliopsida; order Lamiales; family Lamiaceae; genus Galeopsis; species Galeopsis tetrahit. Next base: position 62,323,983 of record OY776120.1, on the reverse strand, counting down.
AACCCACACCCCCTCTTTATTTACACCCACATCCGCACACACCTATCCCCTCTTTATTTATACCCGCACCCACCTTTATTTACCCCCAACCCACACCCCCCTCTTTATTTATACCCACACCCGCACCCACCTTTATTTACCCCCAACCCACACCCACCCTCTTTACTTAATTGGCCATTTTTTTTAGCCTTGGTGGGAATTGATCCCTAGTGGATGGGTACCCAGAAATGGGCACCCGCCACTTTGACAAGTAATTGCCTTGTGTAAATTTTAAAAATAATTATATACGTATGTAATTAATTTCTTTATTGTATGTGTTATAAATAATAAATTTTCAAAATCAACGTTAATTTAAGAAGTACAAAATAATTTTTTCAAATAAAATAATCATTTCCACATATATTAATTGATAAAAAACATTGAATTAATTGTAAAAATATAAGATAAATATTGCTATATTCAAAGAATAAATATTATTTACTATTTAATAATATATATATATATATATATATATATATATATAAAAGTACACACCTTAATTTACCCAAATACAATCTTAATTTACCTAACGAGCCCTGAATTACGTCAATTTTATGTTAAGTGTTCATCAATTTGGATTTCAGGTGTTTTAGGCCTAATTCTCTAACATACATTCTATGAGGAGTATTTTCTGCGTATTAAATGTAAATTAAAATATATAGGAATCAATAATTATTATATTAGCCCAGCAAAAGACGCAGTAACCATAGGAGACTAAGAATCGAGAATAGGGTTGTAGAATGTACGGGTGAATTGAGTTATATTAGTTTATTTACTCTTATATTTAATTAATAAATAGTAAAAATCAAATATATCTTCTATATATATTTACTGACATTTAAAGCCGTACATTTTAATACGTATCAAATGTCCTCCTTATTCCCAACATGCTATGGTGCCATTTAATAATTTTTGAAAGTTTCTAAATATATTTATAAAATACTTGTAAATAATTTTGCATAAGGTTTTTTAAAAAGTTCTCCAAAGTTTTTAGATCAAAAAAAAATCTATGATTCATTTAGAAAATGAGTTAGTATAAATATAATTTATATTATCTATTTAGAAAATTAGTTATTACAAATAGAAGAAGCATTGCTAATTGTAAAAAGATCTAAAAGTTATGTTGAATTTGAGAGGGTGACAAATTAAGTTAACTATATGAAAATAAAATTATCAATGAACACTTCATAAATTAATTAATATGAAAATAAAATTATCAACGAACACTTCATAAATTAATTAATATGAGAAAAGTTATGTTGAATTTGGTCATAGTGTAGTTTAAATGACAACTTGATTAACGTGAATTTTAATATATAATCAATTAGAGTGGAAAAATTAAAAAAGGGGCGTTATGTCGGTGAGCATGACAATTACGCAACCATTATTTGGGGTTACACTGTTGAGTTGAGTGTTACTCAAATCAAATTGGATTCCAGGAGTGTTAGCCTTAATCGAAAGATATGCTCTAACATATCATTATTTCATCACATCTAAATAATAATGTCACAGCTAATATATATATATATATATATATTAATATATGACCCATTGTAATGGGCTCTTTATGGAGCCAAATAATTATTTGGCATTATCCAAGTCATTATACTAACATATTTAATTATTCTAAAATATGAAAAATATATAATTAATCTCAACTTCTTTCCATAAAATTAGAAAATAAAATATTCTAAGATTTTTTAAAAACTATTTTTAATGAGTTTTATTATTAGTACATAATTATTAAATATTACATGCTTAATTTATTTATTATACTCTAATTTAAAAAAAAAATCATTCATTTATTTATGTAATTTTTTTAATAATAAAAAATTAAAATTATAAAAAATAATGACTACATTAATTTACCCAAAAACTCTAATCCTCTAAATCTTAAATCATTAATTTTAGGGTTTTAGGGTTCAAGGGTTTAAGGTTTTAGGGTTTTAGGGTTTAAGATTTTAGGGTTTTAGGATTTAGGGGTTTAAGGTTCTAGGGTTTAGGGTTTTAGGGTTTAGGGTTTAGAATTAAGTAAATTAATGTAGTCATTATTTTTTAAACTATTATTAAAAAAATAAAATATATAAATGAATAATTTTTTTTAATGTAAAGTAGAATAAATAAATTAAACGTGTGATATTTAATAATTATGTAATACTAAAACGCATTAAAAATAGTCTTTAAAAATCTTTAAATATTTTATTTCCTAATTTTATTTTATGGGTAGATGTTGAGATATATGTGTAATTATATATTTTTCATATTTTAAATTAATTAAATAAGTTAATATGATTACTTGGATAATGCCGCGTCATCATTTGGCTCCATAAGTAGGCTATTAATGGGCTCCATATAATTTCTATATATATATATATATATATATATATTTTTTTTTTGACAATCCATATGTAGGAGAATTGTTCTTGTGAAAAAATATAAGATGAGGAGCGAGTTCCTTAATTTTTGCAATAAGATGAAAAATATAAGATTGGCGACCCAACTAGAGGCGGCGGAGTTCAGTACACGAGAGGTCGCGGCGGAGTATTTCCAGCAAGGTCTTCACGGCGGCGACGACTAAAATGCTTGGCGGTGACTCGTCAAGTTGAAAACCTTAAGGGCGACGGCGGCAACGACTAATATTCATTAGGACGGCGGCTCGTCGTACCGTTTATTAAGAGGGGATACGTCGATTGAAAAGTTTTGTTTTGAGAGAGAGGGATTTGGGCATCTAAGACTGAAAGGAAAGTGGACACATTTTATATTATAGGGTTTAGACACAGAATTCTCAAAACAATTTTAAAATGGGCGGACAAAATTGATGGTTAATTAAAATTTTAGGATTCAAATTTTTTTATACCAATTAAAAACTAAATTTTCGGTCTCCAATTAAAATTCAAAATCAGAATTTTAATTTCGATTTAGAGACTGAAATTCGGTGGATAAGCGGTCTGAAAAACATAATATTAAAGACCGAACTGAAAATACTCTCTAAACTAGCGGTCAAAATTGGTAGTCAATTAAAAATTTAAGTATTCAGAATTTTGATACCAATTAAAGACTGAATTGTCGATCTCTAAATAAAATTCAAAATCATAATTTTAATTTCGGGTTAGAGACTGAAATTTGGTGGCTAAGCGGTCTGAAAACATAATATTAAATACCAAATTGAAAACACTCTCGAAACTAATTTTTTTTTTCGGATTGGTCTCAAATCAGTCTCTATTTGAAACTGATTTATGTCGGTCTCAAAATTTTGGTCTCTAATCAAAGCATTTTTTTTAGTGAATAGATGCACAAATTGAGGGGGAACACATGCTTAGAAGTTTATAAAGTCCAAGTCCCCTCAAGGCTCAGTTTTGGATTGACCTTAAGTCTGTTGATGGACAACTGTGCTGATCAAGTCAGCTCAGTATAGAACAACCTATCTGAAGATCAACTAAGTGGATTAGATCATCAAGATCAAGTCTACTACAATAAATATCAAGTTTAGAAGAGTTGTCCAGCAAGATTGTCTCAGCACATTTGAACCAGAACAAGCTTTGAAGAACAAGCCCAACTATGCTGATAAGGTCAAGACCACTTATCCAATGCCAAGAATGCACAAAGATCTACTCTAAGAAATCATGGAAAGGGAAAGAGCCAAGTCATCTTAAGAGCATAAGCCAACACTGTTGATAAGTAGAATATGCTGATCTTGATAAGCAAAGTTGTCTAAGTGATAAGGAGTGTTGTCCTTATCTCAGATTCAATGATCAGAAGTAATGTCCATGGTTGACCAATTGAATCTTGAAGTCAGACAATGGGAAGAGTGCTGCAAAGTAAAGACAAAGTAGTTACAGCCGTTTATTTCCCAAGTTAAGGACATGTCACTATCAAGAATCTGTCTTCCAGTTGCAGAGTTCAATGAAGACATTTATAGACATTTGAGGCTGCCTCTGCAACGGGCAAATTCTCAATTTTGTCTATAAATACAGAAGTGTGAAAACCATTTGAAGTATCCAACTATAGTCTGAGAACATCAACTATTCTGAAGATTCAAAGTTCTTTAAAGACAATCTCAGTCTTCAAACACTTCATTCTAAGCTGAACCTCATTGTACATCCATAAAAAGATTAGAGAGATATCCTATCCTTATACACTGAACCTCATTATAAAGGATATCTCACAGTTGGAACCAAACTTCAACCCTTATACCTTTCAAGAAAGAAAGTTAGAAGGTTGTAGTAGTAGAAGTGGAAGGAGCTGACTGTTGAGAGAAGAACAGTTCAGTTCTGAGTTGAGAAAGGGTACTAGGACTCTTGACATCCTAGGGATCAAGGCACCAAGGAGTGGTGTGGTTGATCAAGTGCACCTTGGCATTATAAAACAAGTTAATTCCAAGTGTAAATGAATTATCCTGTTAAATCAGGGAAAGTGGATGTAGGATCTTGAGTCTCTGAACCACTATAAACTCTTGTGTTGATTTACTTTCAAAGTACTTACATTCATTCAACACAACACACAAACTGAACTTTCAAAGACATATACCTTAAGACTGTGCAAAACAGATTTGGACAAGTTCCCTGAAACTGGAAAAATTGTTAAAGTGATTTCAGAACTTAAAAGGAGTTTAAACTAAAGGGCCAACCACTAATTCCGCACTTATAACTCACTTAGATAGTCATTCAACTAAGTACTCAATAGTACTTAGTAGATTGGTTATCTCTAAGAAGTTATACATCTCAGTAGAGTTGTCCAGGATAGTCCTACTGAAGTCATATTTGGTTAAGTTTGAAAAGATTTGCATACATGTGTATTACCCCCTCCCCCCACATACACTTGTTATATACTCCTTTCAGGACCAACAATAAGGATTAAGATGTTTAATGGAAGTCATGTGATCCTAACTAATGTCAGATATGTTTCAGATTTGAAGAGAAACCTAATATCTCTTGGAACACTGAATGCTTTGATTTATGAATTCAGGACATAAAGTGGTTGTCTGCTGGTTACCAGAGATGATAAGATAATGATGCAAGAGAAGAAGAAAAATGAGTTATACTCTTTAATAGAGGAGACAATCACAGGGGCAGCTGATATAATCATGAGCACTGATGATGCAATGCTTTGGCATAAAAGATTGGCACATGTGGGGGAGAAGGGTCTGATGGAATTGTCCAAGAAGGGGGTGTTCTCTCAGAAGACATTCAAGAATCTTGAGTTTTGTGAGCTTTGTATTCTTGGCAAGGCCAAGAAAAGTCATTCCAGAAGGGTGAGCACACCACAAATGAGCTACTAGATTATGTTCATTCAAATGTGTGGGGACCATCAAGGACACAAACTCTTGGTGGAGGTAAGTACTTTATGTCCATTATAGATGACTATTCTAGAAAAGTTTGAGTGTTCATTCTTAAACAGAAAAGTGAGGCCTTTACAAAATTCAAGGAATGACTAGTTGAGATAGAGAATAAGAGAGGCAAGTTCTTAAAATATTTAAGCACATATAATGCTTTGAGAACAAGATCCTCTTGATCCGTAGTAACACTAATAAGAGAAAGTTCATCAACAACACCTTTAATATCAAACATAAATTATGTGATTGTGCGAGTACCTTTGAGGGGGTTGTGGACGCAATTATTGAGTGCAAGAATGCGCCCCCTTGATGATTTACCGTATATGGAAGTGAGAGTTTTCCAAGCATAATGAGACGTGGCAGCGGCAACAATAAACGAGATGAGATTCGGGGTGATAGATCCAATAATGGAGCTCAAGATGAGATAATATTGTCGCTTCCAGGAGTGATGTAGCGGATGAGGTTTGGTGGAAGTGCCATCAGGAATAGTGGTCGCATGGCACGGATAGGAGCAATCCACAAACCCAAAAAGATCATATCCGAGCATGAGTGTGCGAATTTGGAAACTCCAAGCCACATACTTGTTGGATGTGAGTTTGAGGGGAGCCTGAGATGTGGTGTTGAACGCAACGAGGCGAGGCAAATCAGAGGACGCTTCCTCTATTGCGGTGGTGGTGCCGGCATTGACACAAGGGGCTTATTGTTTGGGGACATGGTAGTGCAGGGTATTGTTGAAGGGACGTGAGGTCGACGACTGCAATATGTGTGCGTTAGGCAGTGGGTAGGCGGCTGTGATGACAGTCGTGTGGATTAGGGTTTTGACTGCTAATATGCAACGTAAGTTATGGGCCGAGAGTGAAGATCACACAATTCTGGGAATAAGATCGAAAAAAAGGGCATATGCCAATTTAGGCCCTGGTTACCATGTTGAGCATACGTCAAAAGCATTTGTATTAATAATGACTAAATGTATTTATACAATGTACTCCCTCCGTCCCATAATTATTTGTACACTTTTTTTATTGTGACGTTCCAAAATTATTTGCACACTCTTAATATGGAAATACCCCACAAAATTAATACCCTCTCAACATCATTTTATTTTCAAAATTGCCACTCCTTTTTTACATACATTTTACTTTACACACCTCATCAAATTCACTTTACACCTTGTCAAATCAACTAAAATACCCCTCATTTATCTTACATCACCAATGACTTTATTCCATTTTCTTAAAAACCGTGACAGTCAAAGTGTGCAAAAAATGCTGGGACGAAGAGAGTACATCTTAAGAATATAAGTAATGTCCCGATGTGGTATAGCAAGAGATTAACATATATACAATATCCCTAATAAGATGGACAAGAAATAGGGTGGCACATTGACTTGTTAAATATGTCACAATTTCTCCGTCTTCTCACGATTGGAATGAAGCAGATATTTCTCATTGGATTGAAAACTTAGCTTCTGAAACGAAGTAGTTGTATTTGACGAGAATTGGCTATGTATTTCCTTTTGTTTCTCAAAGAAAAACATACTCATTTCATCTCAAGATGACTTACACGGTTTGACTGATACGTTTTTAAAAAAAATAGAATTTAGTGGTTGGTGAAATAAGATAAATGAGGGATATTTTAAGTGATTTAGTGAGACGTAAAATAAAATATAGGTAAAAGGAGTGACAATTTTAAAAATAAAATGATATTGTGATTAATTTTGTGGGGTATTTCCATATTCAGAGTGTGCAAATAAACTTGGAACGTCTCAATAAAAAAAGTGTACAAGTAATCACGCGACGAAATATAGTAAATTTAATTTCTTGTGATATGTTTTTGCGAATTATTTCATAACATGAGATTTGTTGCCCAAATTAGGATTTGAGTCTTGTTAGACAACACCCTCCTATGCAATATAACTAGTACCGTTAAAAGATTCACAATATAAGTTATAACAGTGCAATTTTGAGGTTTCACATTTAGTTATGATTGACGAGACCGCGTAGGAAATTAGTATTAACGCGCAAATGCATGAGAACCTCATATATATCATCGGCTTATTCTAGCTAATTAAGTGATGTGATGTGATGTGACTCCAAACATATCGTTTTTCTTAGTTGGCACTCCATATTCTAATTTTGACTCTCATGGCCCGGTCAGCGTTCACATTTTATTTTCAAAACCATTTTCATGCAAATTATATAGATTGATATTACCACCAGCCCCATAAATCAACTAAGTAAGCTTCTCTATATCGATTCTATGAGAGAATTTCATCTCATTTAGATGTTTGAATTGGTAGAAATATGTAAAATTAAAATTAATTCATTTATATTAAAATTTTAATACTCTTCCTTGCTTGTTGACTGAATTTGCGACTCTGCCTTTACGGGGAAGTCCAAATGAGGGACAATTTAATAGGTGTAAAGTTGTTTTTTTAGAGGAATTTGAACCATGAGTGTGAGCTAAATATGCTTTGGGACCATAAAAGAATTGAATTTTATCTAAAGTTCAAATGTAGGATACCAATAACTTTAAGTGTAAAATTAATTCATTTATATTAATTTTTTAAAATACGTTTCCTCAATTGTGGAGTGCATGAATTTGTGACTCTACCTTTAAGGAAGAGTCCAAACGAGTGGACAATTTAACATGTGTTGAGTTATTTTTAGTGGGATTTTAACCATGAACATGAGCTAAATATACTTAGGGACCATGAAAGAATTGAATCTTATTTGAAAGTTCAAAGGCATGATACCAATAATTAATTTCATCACATTTAAAATTTCGAACGTATAAAGAGGTGTGGAATTAATTTATTTATATATATTAACATCTCATGCATTACAAAATTTCCTTGTCTTGAGTTTATGATATGTGAACCTCAGAAATTAAAAGTTTTCAAATAAATACATCCTAGTATATGTACATGAGAAATAATGTTGGAGCTGGCAAATCAATAGAAAGTTGACCATTATATATTCCAAGCAACAATTTTGACAACGCAGGCATGCATCCTTTTCAGCCTAGCTTCATGTCGACCCCAATTAATTGGGGAATGAGACAAAGCAATTAAGCATCAATCAATTCTACTCCAGATTGGAGATAATAAAGCCGTTTCACATGAATTTATCAATCTCATATTATTAGGGGCATGTTTGTTTTGTGGGTAGAGATAAGATGAGTTTAAATGTGGTGGAATATGTACATAAACCTTGGTTTCATAAATTCAGGAGAGGCTAGATTGTCTAAACTCATGAAATCCACTTTATAAAAATCGAATTAAAGTGTTTAAAGTTATGAGAAACTAAACTTAAAAAAAAATAGATTTACATATCAAACCATCATTAAACCCCCTAAACTCATGAAGCAAACATGCTTACAGTATTACTTCCCCTGCCCACTCTTTTCCTTTTTATGAATAAATAATATTTTGGATTTATCTATTCGTACTCTTAGAAGTGTATTTTTTTTTCTTGACTCGGGATTTTTCTTTAAGTAAGTTTTTTCGAATTTTTTTTTTATTGACATCTCGAAGTTCACCTTATAAACTTATTATACTCTATATTTATTTCTTTTTTCTTTTAATAAAAATCATTATTAGTCTATATACATGCAAAAGCGTTATAGCCGAATAGTATTAAGCGGATTGAAATATTTTTAATACAAATTTTAATTTATATTATAGTGTTTATAATTATTATTTTTTGTTCTTATATTTTATAAATTGAATAAAAAAAATTATTTATTTATGATGCACGCATAGTTAAATTGTGATTCTAATTGAAAGATGGAAAAAGTAATTTTGATAATTAAGGATGTTATATCATATAATTTGTTCTTATATTTTCATAGAAGATGAGAAATACATTTCATTTCAATTTGTTGTAATAATGAGAGCTAATTTTTTTTTTTAGGCTCAAAGTAATAATTAAGGATGTTATATCACATATATACAAAACACATTAATACAATAAGAAAGTATGTTTTATTAAAATAAATAAATACATAAAGTTATAGATTTATAAAAACTTCCTTATACACAATATTTGGGGTATGCTTGCACGTTTTTCCATTTGAAAATCGAGACAATTTTTTTTTATTCCTCTCTTGCTCTTGATTTTGGAGCTGTCCGAGGGTGAACACATGTTTGGGAAGATACACACCCATTGTCCAAAACAATTGACTTTGACTTTTATTTATCGTCATCGCCACACTAAAATTGGAAATTATCTTCTTCGAAACATAAAAACAATCGTGACATCTGAAACAACCAAGGTCATTCTTTGAGGGATTATTTACTGCCAACATTTCTTCTAGAAAGTATTTGTCCTTGGGATATTCAGACAACAAATATCCCTTGTATTTAGTTTTGATAAGTTAAACCACTTGTAATAGGAGAAGTTGTTTGTACAGTCAACTTTATTATTCATCTTGTAAAAATTAGCATCTGGTAGCATCAGCCGAGGGGGAACCTGATGGTCCATGCCCTGGGGTATCAGACGAATGATTTAGAGTACTTGGTGTGCTCTAAGTGTAGGAAAATAACTAACTCTTCAAAACAACTAGTCTGCTGATTCACTAGGGGCCTAAGACTAGTTAGTCGGCTGATTTGCTATCTATCAGAGTTAAGTGCGGAATTGTAGTGTGCCCTAATTATATTCATCTGTTAGTGGAAAACCCTTTGTAAATCATTTCATGCATGATTGCTGACTTGGTGTTAGCTGATATAGATGACTTGTTAAAATGGACCGAACTCTTGACCCCGATATTAGATTTTTCTCCATAATATATTTTCGGACTCAGAATGGCGAGCCCGTCAAGAGACATTTCTTCAGACTCGGATTTGGTATCAACTGATACAAAATATTCTTTAAAACTATGTTATGCAAAATGAAAGATTATTGCAATTAATATAAAAACATGTAAACAACACACCATCATTTATAGTGGTTCAGACCTCTTTGTCCTACATCCACTCTCACAGTCCAGCCGTGATATTAATCCCTTCCATGTGCTTGTAATCTTTAACGTGCCAAGAGTAACACGTCTTGCTACTTTATAGTCCCAAGAGAAGAATTTGAGCTCGATACACTTCCAAAGTGCAACTGTCTCCACTAGTCATTGTGAGAGGCTAACACTCTTTACAATGATTAACTAGAATGAGAATTTCCCTTACAATCTGATTTAGCCTTAAGCTGGGTTTGAAAAATTCTCTCTAAGCTTTGGATATATATGAGTGACAATTCTGGCTTAGTGATTATGAGTTCACCCACTTTGTGGAAGATGATGCATGTTGGATCTTCATGAGGTTCTCTCGAGCAGTTCTTGATAATGAACACTAAAGCACATTTGATCGACCTTTGCATCCCTTTACTCATTTGTTAGATATGATAATGAACTCATATTTATAATGTGGATCTCGAATGTTACTGTTGGATGATAGTAATCAATCCCCACAATTTCGGGAATCTATATCTTTCTTGATTGATTCAATTAAATGTTATCGTTGCCACATAACATTAATGTATCATTGACTTTCCATTCTTGTGTACTGGGCCGTGTTAGAATCTTGGTGTCTACTATTGTCTTCTTATCGGTCCACGTTAGCTCTGATTGATCCTTCAATATATATGAACATATGACATTTGCCTAAACTGATCTTGGGTTCTACTCTTCTGATCTTGACACTTGACATCTTGATTGTTTCCCTAGCTGCATGGACCTCGCCTGTCTAGTAACCAGCTAGGTCCTCAGTTGTGTTTGGTTCCTCAACTGATAATGCTACTCAGTTGATGAGACCTCGGCTGATCATACTCACCTGGATCAGTCGAGTTCCCCTTAGACTGATTCTCCTCTTCTGGTCTTGATCTTCTCTTCTCTTCTTGAACACATGCGAGTGTCTCCACTACATCAGATGGGTTCTCCCTCGGCTGATGCTGACCAGAACCTTTCTATTACAAGATGTATAACGATTGTCTATACAATACAACTTATCTTATTACAAGTTGATTTGGTTTATAAAAAATATACATAGGGATATCAGCTAGCTTGAATATCCTAACTAATGTAGTGACTTACACGCGTATGTCCGAGACTAGAAGAGAAGACGAAGACTAAAAGAAAAGAATCAGTCGAGGGGAAACTCTACTGATGAGTGGAGTGAAGTCAGTTGAGTGGATCAATTGGGGTCTGATCAACTGAGTATCAGACAACTGAGGACCACAACTGAGTTACTAGGCAGCCGAGGTTCATACAACTAAGGCATGCAATCAAATGCATAAGTATCAAGATCAGACGAGCTGAACCCACAATCAGCTGAGGCAAAGGTCATTTGATATGGCCTATATTGAAGGTCACATCAGAGCTAACGTGGACTAATAGAAACACGACTGTAGACACAAAAGATATATTGGGATATTTATATCCCTATGTTTAGTTTTGATAAACCAAATCAAACATGTAATTGGATAAATTGTATTTTATAGACAACTTTATTATACATCTTGTAATAGATAGGATTCTGCTCAAGAAGAGAAGAGTAGAGAAAAGAAGAGAAGAGTAGAGAAGGGAAGAAGTCTGCTGATAAGATGAGTAAACCTCAGCTGAGTAGAAGTCATCTTATACAAGCTGAGTAAAAGATCAACATAGTAAAATATCAGCACAGTAGACGTCATCTTTATAAACGGACTAGGACGGAGCATTCAAGTCAACGATACACTGAATATTACATGGCAATGATAATATTCAAAGTATCAATCAAAGATTAAATTCCTAGAATAAATATGGAATAAATGCATCTTCCTTAATCAAAGAAGGAAATGTCAACAAAGAAGGAAAAATCCCAAGATTGAAGAAATCAATCAATTAGTCAAAGATTGCATTATTCCTAAAATAAGTATGAATTTGAAATTACTCTAAAACGGTAACTTTCAAATTCACACTATAAATATGAGTTTGGTTCTCATATATAAAGATAATGTGAGAGATGCAAAGATCGAGCATGGAGCGAAAAGATTCATTAACGAAGAACAACTCAACGGAACATCAATGAAGATTCAACAAGCATCATCATCCGAGAGTGAATGAACTCATATCTAAGCCAGTTTTGTCACTCATATATATCCCAAGCTTAGAGAGATTTTTCCAATCCTAACATGAGGCTAATATTGATCGTAAGGGAAAATCTCACCTAATTCATATACACAAAACCCACCTTCTACCATAAACCCCTAGAAGTTAAATTGAGTGTTCAAAACTGTAATGAGTACAAGTGCTCATAAACATTTGTGGAGACCGTAGTAGTTTGGTGACTAGTCAGAGATAAAAGTCCTCTCCTCGGGATTATAAAGGACAAGCCCCTGTTAATTTGGAGATTAAAGAGATTAACATCACGAGCGGATCATGAGAGTAGATGTAGGATTTAGAGATCTGAACCACTATAAATGATGGTGTCTTATTTACTTACTTTATATTAACCGTCATCATCATACATGCATACTTACATTAGCATACGATTTAAAGAGAAAATGTTTTATATCAGTTGACACCAAGTAAGCTGATATTGCGTAAGTTTGCTATTTGAAAGTTCATGATTAGCTGACACCAAGTCAGCTGATACCCCCAAAATGTGTTTATGCATGAAGTAAAAAAAAAAAATTGTGAGCAACTAGACAAGTATAATCTTAATGGGCACATTACAATTCCGCACTTAACGTTGATAGATAATAAATTAGCAAACTAACTAGTCCTAGGCCTCTAGTGAAATCAGCAGACTAGTTATCTTGAAGAGTTAGTTTTTATCACACATCTCAAAACACTCGTCTCGTCTATTTTTCAGGGACCAACAAATGGTATTAGAGTAGTGTTTTCAAAAGATCATTGCTTTGAATATCTTTTTGCTTTTAAAAGAAAATTGCATTAAAATATTTTATATTTTTCAATGGTCCCCTAAATAGACCCATTTTTTAAAAACTGATTTTCACATGCATAATATTTTCATAAAATCATACATACATGTTTGTGGATTTTTGTATTTCAGGACAGGTCAACAACTAAGGGGGAACTTCAGCTCAGCTCTATCCCTGCCTGGATTAACACGCGTATGAACAAGATAAGAAGACTAAGGTGATCTAGTTGTTAGAAGACCTAAAGACAATCAAGCTTCATTGGAAGTCGTCTATTGTGCATCATATCAGCTGGGAGAAGAAATAAGGTTTTTGTAATAACTGATTAGGTCAGTCCGTGCTTGTAAAGTGCAATATTAATAAAACTCATCTTTTTAGATTTTGGAGATAACACCTAGTTATCTCATCTGATGACAATTCCTCATTGTCATCTTTCAAAAGCCACTTGTTTTTACTCTTCTGCACTATTACTTGGACACAAGCACTGTCTGTTCTTTATTGTTTTAATTAGTGTTAGATGATTTGATTATATCAATAAGGGGGAAATTGTTGAGATATTTATATCCCTATGTTTAAATTTGATAAACAAAATCTGAAAGTGTGTGTGCGAAATTAGAGGGCGTTGTCAATCGTGTTGGCACTGTCCTTACAACATTAAGCAACGAAAATTAAAATGCACTTTGCAAAATGGAAGTATTCAAAATTTGTGTAGATTATAAAATAATCTCCCTCTTAGAGGTGTGCAAAAATACTTCAATGAGTGTATACTATTTACTAGATCCTACGAAACTATATCCCTCATAGATCTATGCATATAACCTAATAAATAAGATCAGGATGAACACACTATTATTCGGGTTTACAATAGTATGTAGATCTACAAGAAGAAACAAGTATTTTCCTAACTAGCTAGAAGCGTACATAGCGTTCTATAGACTAGTAATCAAAGATTGCTTTTCTTCTTGTATATCTTGTGTTGAGGCAGCTACGGTATTTATAGGCATTAGGTACGAACTGCTCTCAACTCCTATGATCATCATATCCGTGAGATCAAGCGGTTATGATTAACTTCTCTTCACATCTTCTTGAATGTAGGACTTGTTATATTATGCCCAATAACTTCTCACTCCCATACAAATGGGTGACCTAGTGTTGCCCACGTCTTCTAACTGCATTGGGGACATTACTAGACAACAAGTGCAAGATCGGAGTTAGTGTGAAAAGGAAGGGCGAATTCTAATTTTTTCATAAGTTTTGGGAACATTAGCTACAACACTCGGGTGTTAGTGTTGGATCATTTTATAAAACACTTATATCAACATCAACAATCTCCCCCAATTTGACCTTTCTACATCAACACTACTGATGTTCGCACAACATAAATATTGACTAAGAATTTAACACAATTGATATTTCAACAAAAAATGAATTAGCAGTTGTATTAGATCAAATTAATAAAACAACATCTAAACCAAATTACTTGTTTAGATTTAAATAACTTGTTCACAAAGGAAATCCTAAATAAATACAAAAGTAAATAAAAAAGTTTAGGAAATATAAAAACAACATAAGTACAGAGCTTTACAACCAAAGAAGAACTGAAATAACATTAGGGAAAAGATTGGGCTGAAAGTAATTCAGCTGCATCTTCATAATCTGCACATACTCCCCCTGTCTTCAAGCTCTTCATACATCCATATCCCCATAAAGATCGTAGATATCTTGGTCTTCTCCTTGATCAACATCATTCACCCTCATCCCAATGTCAGAAGTAGCTCCATCATCTCTATCAAGAACAACATGTTGTTAATCTATAGTTTGAGGAACAATGTTAGTAGGTTGTTGGTTATGGGAACCATCAGCTACTCCCCCTGTTGAGGTGGAAAGAAGATCCATCCAAAATTTCCTTTGGATAAGAAGATCCTCCACAGAACTTTGCAAGTTTGTAATAGAACCCTGCAAGTTGTCAATCTGCCTCAAAATATAATGAGAAGATAAAAATACAAAGGAGACATGTCCTTCTAGAGGCAGTGTTGTGTTGTGGATGGGATCATTCAGAGGATCATTGGGAGCTGAACTTGGACCTGCATCTTCATCATTCCTTCTAATTAATTTCAATATTTGTTGATTAATTTTATTTCAATTCATATTTTATTATTTTCTCCATAAATTTGTTTTATTTTGTCGATTTAGCCATCGATTTTTCTTGTAGCACCATGTACTAATCTCTTGGTGTTTGGGTGTTTGGCATTAGGTGGTTAATTGATCTGTAGATTTGAATTGTTTATTTTTTTTGTACGTGATTTGATTAGATCATTACGTATTTATATGAACAATTGCATGATTTTAATTATTAATCCAATGCATGATTATTGCAACAAAAGTTGAATATTTGTGTTTGATTATATAAGGTGTGCAAGTTCCTCTGGGACGGAGGGAGTACAAGTTTACCAATAAATCTCGGCATTGAATTGTAGTACGAGAAGAACCTCTGAGGATTTAGTCATTCTGGGTCGTAGAACATAGGTCTCGCTGTTGGAAACATGTTCTCATTTCTCACAGCCTCAAAGAATGTTCGCGGATTGATCCCTGCAGCATGAAAAACGCCATTGATTGTTTCTACATCTGTAGGACCTTCAAAAGGTCTGAAATGTCCAGGCCTTTTGTATGGCTGGTTTTGTGGTGGGGCTGGTGCGGGCACAACTGCTTGTTGGCGAGCAATTGGAGCTGGTGCCGGCACCGGTGCTCGCCTGTTGGTGTTATTATTATTATTATTTCCACCACTGCTTCTTTGATCCCTCAGCTTGATTTCCCTTTGAAGGTGTTTGTTGGGCACGCATCATCTCATCGATCTGAATTATGTCCTCAACCCTGTTTCTAAACTCCGTATACGCCTTTGGAAAACGTAAGTTCATGTCTTTCCAAAGTCTCCTGCCAACCTTTAATCCTCCAACGATCGAGATGATCTTAGAGTCGTCATTTATCGATTCTCCATCCATTAGAACGTTATCGAATCTTTTGATAAAATCCTTCTCTGATTCATCCTGCCCCTGTCTCATGTTCGCCAACCTTTGCTTTGATGTTGGACGTGCAGATATCGCACTGTAGTAGTTCAAAAATTCTTGCCCTAGATGGGCAAAATATACAATCGTGCCAGCGGGCAACATTTAATAATACATATGAGCTCTATCCCCCAGTGTAAGCGAGAAGTTCCTACACTGGGTCGCGTCTGTTGCCCCCACCGAGGCCATATAATCAGTATATTTCGACAAATGCACTTGTGGGTCCGATTCACCATTGTACACCGGAATGGACGACACCTAAATTTTCTTTTGTATTGGGGCAGTGCGAATTAACACACTAAGTGGTGAAGTAGGCAGAGTGATCGACCTTGTTGTTGCTCGGTTGACTTCCACCTCAAGCATTAAACCTTCAACATGCATAAGCAGTCTCTCTTGATTTTGGGCCATCATGATAATCCGATTGTCCTCGACCTCGGCGACCATAGGTTCCAGGATCGGGGCTGGTCGTCGAACATAATCCGCCCTAGTCGATCATTAATTGATGTTCTTGAATCGGCTGGTTGTGGTCCCACGTGATCAAGAACTGATCGTTGTCCATCATTCCTCACATGGTGATACACCCTCTCGGACCGAGCAGGGAGATTACCCTCTACACGCTCATGCACTAATCATTGTCCATCATTTCGCACATAATGGTGTACTCTCACGGATTGTGCAGGATGTTCTCTATTCCCAATCGGAGCTGGTCGCTGAATATTCTCGATAGGGATATACCGACCATCATCCTTATGATCATTCAAATTTCTTCAAGCATTTGGTACTCTCGCATTTCTTTGATCGCCCAAAAAATTAAGAGCTGATCGTCGGGTTCGTTGTGAGTCAACTAACCATTCTCTTTGGCCATTACCTACGTGATGCCTTTATCGCTGCCCCCCACTCCTCTGCTGGGAAATGTACTCTTCAATAATTATTCGTGGGGGTGGCACTTGATTTGCCCTTTCTCTTTCTTGTTCTTCCGCAAGAAATTTCATCAAACTTTTTATTTTTTGAGGATCTCTCAATAGAGCTTCAATCTCTATCGTTGTTCCGGTTTAGAACGCCGCTGGCATACCCGAGCCAGTGGTTGTCCGTTTAAAGATGGAATTTCAGGGCCTTTTCCAAGATTGTAATCTCGTGGCCTTATTGGACTATCACCTCTGTGTGAATGATGTTGAGACATTTTTGCTAAGAGTTTTTTAGTTTATAAAACGAATAACATTTTCCTGGTAAATACAACTTGAAGACTTAAACTTGTTCTTGAACACTTAAGAACAACAAACTTTTGACAACCTAGAAAATACTCTTACAAACTCTAAACCTTAAACACACTAGTGTTTAAGTCGATGATTCTATAAATAAAAACTTAGCAAAACGCTTTAGATTACAACTTAGTTAGTCTTTCACCGTACAAAGTTTCTAAAAACTTGTACGAATGTATAAACACCGAAGAACAACCTGTTCTTGAGCTTGAAACTTTGATGAAGCTCTTATAATTGCACCGTATTCCCCTTCTTCTAGCGCCAAATGTTGTAACGATTTATGTCGGGGTGTATCTGTTGGAAAATGTGCTTCGAAGTGAGCTTCGACTCGATATCTCATACGCTCATTTTGGAGTTGGAATGAATGTGAAATGAATTTCAAACAATTGTTGTAACCGCCAAAATAAATTAAATCGAAGCCGCCAAAAATAAATTGAAAAAATTGTGCAGTTTCAATTTGAATTTTAAAACCTTGAAATTACATCAATTTGAATGATGGAGAGGTTACACCTAAAAGCATGGAGGTTACGTGGCTTTTGAAAAATCATAAAAGTTGTCATTTAATTGAAATGACAGTTTTGGTCTATTTTCAGTTTTGGTCCAATTTTATTGCAATATTTATTATCGCAACATTTGAGTTGGCTATATATAGTTGCATTCCACAATCCCAAACACATGAAATTCTGGAAAGATCAAACACATTCCCGCATTTGCCTTGTTGTTCTTACTTCTTATATTTGAAAAAATTCTCTTGGCACTCTCGTGATATATTTTGGGCAACTTCTCGGTTCGCCGTAAGTAAAATACTTGTGCTAGTATTTTTGCTATTTAATCTTTGTATCCTGGGAAACAAACGTCATAATAGTCACTAGCACCGAGAGTGAAGGACGAATATTGTTTTAAGGAAATTGTGTTTACACAAGCCTCGATTCTTCGCTTTCTAAAAAGTGATTTTAGCCATCTACGGTGCAATTTTTCTAACAATCTTAAAACAATATTTTTTTCTTCTAGATGGCCAATGTATGTAGAAAACTGAAAAGGGACCAAGTTAACATGGTGAATGATGAACACCTTGATGCTGTGGTTTCCGAAGTGAACATGGTGGGTTCAAACCCACGTGAATGGTGAATTGATACGGGTGCTACCCGTCATATTTGTTCGTCTAAGGAGTTATTCAACTTCCTTGACGAAAATGTTAATGAAGAAAAACCCTTCATGGGAAATTCAGCCACTTCCGACGTCAAGGGCAAAGGAAAAGTGGTGTTGAAATTCACTTCCGGAACAGAAGTAACTCTAAATAATGTGTTGTATGTACCGGATATTCGTAAAAATCTAGTGTCCGGTTCTTTATTGAATAAGCATGGCTTTCACGTTGTAATAGGGTCGGATAAAATTATATTATCCAAAAATGGAGTGTTTGTTGGTAAAGGCTATGAGAGTGATGGGCTCGACCATGCCATAATGTCAGTATTCAATATGGCAAGAAATCCAGTTTCCATAAATCAGTATTTGCCTTGTTTTGAGTGATGGGATGTTGATAAGCTTCTCCTGCAAAACAAGGCGGTTTGTTATATGTGTTTGTGATGTGTGCGTGGGTATATATATGTAACTCCTCCTATTATGTGTTTCTCCCTCCCCCTCCATGGATAAAGTTGTGCATGGAATTCTCTGTTGTTGTGCTTCCTGTTCCACAAGAATTGTAAGTTGTGTGACTCATATTTGTTATTGATATATTTCTGATGCAACTAGGTGAGTGTCTGTTTTTTTAATGTATGAAGGTGTAATTCAGGTATGGTTTTTTCATTCAGCTAGGGGGGGAAGTTGGATTTTGTATCAAAAAGTCAATAATCACTTTAAATTATTATTGATTGAATAATTCATATACTAGATATCTAACTATATTGATTGATCGTTATTTACAGTTTGTCTATGAACATTCGCTCAAGACTTACAACGACAAAAGAATGGATAAATGGAAAAGAGATTGGACGGGGGCACCTTACAATCGATTTTTGTATATTTATAATTAAAGTAGTATAACTTTTGGTAGCATGTAATTAACTTACATATTTGTGATGATATTTCATATTTTTGGTGTATATTGGATGTATGTATGAGTATGTTTTGGTATTTGACGTATATATATTATAGTGGTATAAGTTTTGGTTTTGTATAAATAGGATTTTTAAAATATAAAATATATATTAAAAAAAAAATATTAAAACCGCTGTAAAAAAGAAACAAATTAAAAAAAAATATATATCTTAGACAGGAATTAAAAAAAAAAATCTTAGACAGCGGATATGAACCGCTGTCCAAGTGAAACGAAAAAAAAAAAATATCATAGACAGTGGTTCTTTAACAACGGTTCTTTAATAGCTGTCTAAGCTAAGCTTAGACAGCTGTTACTTAGAGAGCTATTAAAACCACTGTCTAAGGCCATTTTTAAGGGCTGTGCAAAGCCAAATTTGTATTAGTGTACAAATATTTTAAAGTGTGGGAGTGTCTTGCAAAGGTGGTTGTTCCACCACCTAGGAAAGTAAAAATAGGCCCTAAAACTGTTGATTGTGTATTTATTGGTTATGCACATAACAGTAGTGCATATCGATTTCTTGTGTATGAATCCAAAATTGAGGATATACATAAAAATACTATTATAGAATCAAGAAATGCCTCATTTTTTTAGCATATATTTCCATGGAAGACATGCAATGAAACTAATAATGAAGTTAGTACTTAAAAAATGCATGCAAATACAACAGGGGAAGAAATTGTTGAGGATGTAGAGGTTGAACCAAGAAGAAGCAAAAGAGCTAGGGTGGAAAAATCTTTTGGTCCGGATATTCTTACCTATATGCTTGAAAGTGAACCTCAAAGCTTCAAGGAAGCCGTAAACTCATCTGAAGGTCCTCAATGGAAAGAGGCAATTCAGAGTGAGATTAATTCCATTTTGCAAAATCACACCTGGGAATTAATGATCTTCCTCGAGGGAGTAAAACATTAGGATACAAGTGGATTTTCAAGAGGAAAATGAAAACTGATGGGACCATTGACAAATACAAGGTGAGACTTGTAATTAAAGGTTACCGACAAAAAAAAGGTCTTGACTATTTTGACACGTATTCTCCTATGACGAGAATTACGTCGATAAGATTACTAGTGGAAATAACCGCTTTGAGAAATCTTGAAATACATCAAATGGATGTAAAAACTGCCTTTCTAAATGGTGATTTAGTTGAGGAGATTTATATGGAACAACCAGAAGGGTTTTCTGCTCCTGGGCAAGAAAATAAGGTGTGTAAATTGGTAAAATCTTTATATGGCTTGAAACAACCACCAAAAAAATATGGCACATAAAATTCGACAATGCCATGCTAAAATATGGTTTTCGAGTTAATGAATGTGACAAATGTGTTTACATAAAATACACGAAAGATGGTTATGTAATCATGTGTCTTTATGTAGATGACATACTTATCATTGACAGTAATGATAAAATGGTGAAATCCACTAAAAACATGTTAAATTCAAAGCAAACAGTAATTGCTCGATCCACAATGGAGTCAGAGTTCATAGCTCTTGACAAATGTGGAGAAGAAGCTGAATGGCTTAGAAATTTTTTGGAAGAAGATATTCCAAAGTGGACGAAGCCTGTGCCACCAATATGCATTCACTGTGACAGTCAATTTGCAATTGGGAGAGCACAAAGTAATTTGTACAATAGAAAGTCTAGACACATTCGTCGTAGACATAATACCATTAGACAACTACTCTCAACTGGAGTTATCTCAATAGACTACGTAAGGTCTAAGGATAATATTGCAGATCCATTAACCAAAGGGTTAAGTCGAGAGTTAGTTATGATATCATCGAAAGGAATGAGACTAAGAGCCTTAGAGAAGATGAGTTGAGACGAAGGAAAACCTTACCTAAATGACTGGAGATCCCAAGAAATAGGTTCAAAAGGCCCAAAAAACTAGGTTCAAAAGGACAACCTAATTGTCTAACTCGTAAATCACTGTCATGTGGGGGATAAAAGTCCATTGCCTAAAGATGCTATAGTGATATAGTATGAGGATTAGCAAAATGGCTATTAATGATTCAAGAAGAATTTGAAAGAAATTCTTGCAAGGATCACCTATGTAAGAGAGAAGTAGGGTCGCTTCAAAGGGAATATTGTAAGGCATATTTCTAAACACTCATGCAGAACCAGGCGGATGTTCATGGCCAAAACGAACATAACCATGAGAACTGAGAGTTGTTAGAAAGAACTTGAGTGGAGTGCATTATCATTTACACAAAACAGTTGACAGTTCAAAGACATCGCGTCTACTGACTAACTAGTAAAGTAAGTGTGCTTTCACAAGGGAAGGTTCAAAGGGTGACACCTACCTATCCTATGCAAGTTTCTAACGTCGATTTATATCACAAAAATCTTTTGGTGTTTGTATTAATTTCCATTCATGTGGGGGTTGTTGAAAATGTGCTTCGAAGTGAGCTTCGACTCGATAACTCATTCGCCCATTTTGGGGTTGGAATGAATGCGAAATGAATTTTAAACAATTGCTGTAACCGTCGAAATAAATTAAATCGAAACCGCCAAAATAAATTGAAAAAATTGGGCAGTTTCAATTTGAATTTTAAAACCTTGAAATTACATCAAGTTGAATGATGGAGAGGTTACACCTGAAAGCATGGAGGTTACGTGAGTTTTGAAAAATCATAAAAGTTGTCATTTAATAGAAATGACAGTTTTGGTCCATTTTCAGTTTTGGTCCAATTTTATTGCAATATTTATTGCGGCAACATTTGAGTTGGCTATGAATAGTTGCATTCCATAATCCAAACACACTAAATTCTGGAAAGATCAAACACATTCCGGCATTTTCCCTGTCATTCTTACTTCTTATATTTGAAAAAATTCCCTTGGCACTCCGGTGATATATTTTGGGCAACTTCTCGGTTCGTCGTAAGCAAAATACTTGTGCTAGTATTTTTGCTATTTAATCGTTGTATCCTGAGAAACAAACGTCCTAATAGTCACTAGCACCGATACTGAAAGACGAATATTATTTTAAGGAAATTGTGTTTACATAAGCCTCGATTCTTCGTTTTCTAAAAAGTGATTTTAGCCATCTACGGTGCAATTTTTCTAACAATATCTAGCTAGCAACAACTTAAAAACAATATAATTTATATTTGAGTGGTTTATACAGATCTATAAGATGATCTTGATGATCTTTGTTATAAGGTAAATTAGGGTTTGTTCTTAAGTATAGCTTTGAGAGAAAGCCATGTACAAGAGGTGTAATATTTTCTTAATATATGAGATTGTGTGTTATTACAACCTTCAATGACTTTATATACTATGGTTACAATGCATGCAATTAATGCTGAGTTGCAATTAATTTCTTGCAGCTTAGCATTAATTCACCTATTAATTCTAATACAATTATTTTTAATTCATTATCACACGCATTTAATGCAGCAACTCTGCATTAAATGCCTCCGAAGCCATCCATTGTATGTCCCATCCTACATGATGCTCATCGTCGAACACTCTTAATACACCGCCTTTGACTTGTCAATGCACCAAAGATGACATTCATGGCTCGTTGCTCGCTGCTGCTCGTTAATATTGACTTATGGTCGTCCTCATCCTGGTTTGGTCACTGGGCGAACAACTTTTCTTTAATATAACCATAATCTTAGGTCTTCAAGGTTTCTTCCTTGCGAATCATGACATTGTTCATCATCTTCATCTCTGTCGACCATCTTGTCTTGTTAATACAAACTCCCTTAATAATACCTCTAATCACTCTTATTTAAGCGACCATAAATATGTTGCTCGCCAATATATATAATATCTTTATTTCTTCGTGTTTCCAAGTGGATTTTCTTAACTTGTTGACCCTTCTCTGAAGACTTTACTTACTCATCTCTTATTGGTTGTTCGTCATCGTCATTGCTGACTAGGATTTAAGACTTTAATATTCGTCGCTGACTATTTGACCGGTCAACATTTGACTCCTTGACTCCTTGACCCATATAACAGATGACAATATCATATTCTCTATTTTCTATTCTAATTTCTACCTCTTTCCTATTTTTTATCATTTTATCATGAATCAAAGTCATTCAAGAAAGTTCATATCACTCTTAAAAACTATTTGATTGAGCACATATTGAAAAAATAACAGTATCTGAGCATTTATATATGTCAATCAGAATAACAGTATACTTGAGGTGATAAAAGAACGCTACTATATATCCTCTTGATGAAGAAAACCATACGCTCCAAATGAATATATATATATATATATATATATATATATATATACCAAGAGAGAATTGAATATCACAGGGACGGAACTAAGCAGTATCTAGGGGTGGCCTTGGCCCCCCTCAACTTTTTCCAGTTTATTATATATATGCTGGTAGTTTATAGGTTATATGTGCACCATTAATAATTGAATTACTATTATTCAAATCCATAAAATTTTAGTGAAACAAATAATCGGCCCAAGTAACAAATTAAAAGTTAAAATGAAGTGGGCCCATCCAAACTAAATGCAACTCCCATTATAATTTGATTAATTTATGAGTAATTATTTCTAATTAAATTAGATTGAGTGCAATACTTTTTAATCTAAATTTATTTTATTTAAAAAAAATTTAAAATATTTTTAGTCTCATACTTTTTCTACTATACAATTTTTATATTAAAAAAATTGTTCAATTTTAAATTTTCAAGTAGCCGATTTTTTTTTTAAATCACTTAATCTCAAATTTGTCCCAATATTCTAGACCTATTATAATATATATATCGATAAAAAAAATAGCAAAAATAGTAGTATGTATTTCCTTGGTCCCATATATTAAGTTTCAAAGGTAAATAAACACACATATTAAGAAAATTTAATATGAGTGAAGTTTTGAGGGGTAATTTTATAAACTTTTATGTATAAAGTAATAAATGAGTTGACTTTTGTGTATGTGTATAAAAAAGTAATGATTTATGTAAAATTGAGGATATTGTAAAGATGCAGTTTATAAAGAGTTTTTCATTTTAAGGATGTGAAAGTTATTATGAAACATCCTGAAAATGAAAATGTAAAAGTTATTGAGGGTGGAGGGAATATAAGCTATCAATTGTTGACGTTTTCGTGATACGAATGAGAGAATTCTAAATTTTAATATATTAAGGATATAATTATGTATTTTAAGATATTTATCGGCCCCCCTAACCCACAATCCTGGGTCCGTCCCTGTGAATATCAAAACAGTATATAGATGATCATGGTAGAACACACCTTCCAACATAGATGAAATTAAGGTTATATAGAAGAATTTCCAAGTAAATAATAGGTTTAAATAGTATGAGTAGACAAATCATAGGTAACAACGTTCTATATATATATAATATTTGTGATTTATTAAGAGAGAGTAATTAAGTTCTATAGAGAGATTAGGTGTTGGAGGTTGATGGGGGATGCATAAGTTGCTGAACCGTTGAAAAGTGTATTCACGAAGATTTGAGCAGCAGCCTCTGTAGGATGGTAAACGTCCCAAAAAAGGTGTGAATTTCGGTCCGAACAATACTGAGAAACAGGGGTGCAATAAAACGCAGCTCTCAATTTTCCACTTCCACAACATGCTGATTTTACTTCACTGAAACCTGTACTTATAATTAAAATAAAGAAATGAGTTGACTTGTATGTATGCGTGAACCCAAAAGTAATAACATTTTGTGTAAAAATATGGATATTGTGAGATTGAAGTTTACAAACGAAACAAAAACGTGTGTGAGATCGTCTCATGGATCCTTTTGGCTCATATTTTAAATTTTTTTAGTAGAACAACCAAAAAAAAAAAAAAATCTCCAGATTTTATGTTTGTCAAAATGTGGCCCAGTGTATTTTTTAATCGCATTTAAAATGTGATTATGTTTTTAACAAAAGTGACCATCACTTTTTTTAAACATTATTACTTCTTATATCGGGTTAAGGGAGGCCCGTCTCACGAAATATGATTTGTGAGACGGTCTCACCTAAAACCAAAAGATTTTCAATTTTAATAGTGTGAAAGTTATTGTGGAACATAAAGGGAAAAAAAAAAAGAATTGTAAATATGTATAAATATCAAGAATGGTTTTATAACAAGCTATGTATTGGACATGACCCAAGTTACTGAACGATTCTTCATATTACATACCGTAGGTTTTTGGATTGTTAATGAAGTCAAAGAAGAGGGAGTATGAATCGAAGTAGGAGTAGTGGAAGCCTTTAAGCTCCGATTGTAATTGAGGCAACAATTGTGTGAGTTGGTCGTTGTATTTTTTTGTCAAATTGTTAACTTCGTCATTGCATTCATTGTCTTTATTCTGATATCTTTGCTTGGGTACGCATCCTATTGGTGGTACTCCAATTATTAAGAACTTGCGTCCTCCTACCCCATAAATACCCTGCAGCATTTGAAAATATTATTACTTTTTACATAGGTCAAAAGAGACTCGTCTCACATAATGAAATCGATGTGATGATTTCACCCAGAACAGCTAGATTTTAATTACCTTGATTTGATGTCGGAGGGTGGTAAGCATGAGAGTAACATGTTGCTGGGGGGTGTTTTTTTTAAGCAATATTGCCCTCCCATTGTTGAAATACCCAATAATATCGTTGCTACCAACTACGATAGAAATGAGTGATTTCGAAAAATGCTCTTGCACAGCTGTTGTGGAACCCAATTCTTTCAATAGTCTTTGCCCAACACTCGAAAAATAATCTACTTGTTTTTCCATTGACACTACACGCATCTGATTAATTAAAAAAAAAAAAAAAAAATCAATCAGGGGAATATTGTATCATATATTAAAAATCAAAAGATAAAAAAAAATTGGAATATATATTTTAATGTTCTGGAAAATAAATATAGGAAAACTATTATTAGTTTTGAATGTAGTAGCACAAATAAAATCAAGATTTTATTCCATTTATATTTTACGTCATTTACCAGACGGCTCGTATATGTGATGTTAAAGACTCCAGCTCCCCCAGATGCAAAGCTTACACCTTTTATAAATGTATTATTAGGTTGCGATAAATATGCCGGTGCTGATGGTAATTCCACTTTCTCGGCTGTATTCAAATTCAAGATAGATGTTTAATTAAAAATAAATAAATTTTATACCTAATACCTACTAATAACTCACTCAATTATATGAGTATCAAATAATCAAAACATACACCATCTGCAATTTATTCTGGGTTAGTAGTTGAGAATTCAGATATCGGAGCATGACCATACATATCTTAACATATTTATCAAGTGGGCCTTTAAATGAGACTTGGCTTCATAAAAATTATTGCATATGTTCGCACAACATTATGTTACTTTTTAGATTTATAGTCACTCAACACAATGAAATTAAATAAATAAAACCTAAAAACTGATAACAAAGAAATGCAGATTATATTATAAGTAAAAGAACTAATGCTGGGTAATTTGAATTACACTAATGTAATAAAATAAAATTTAATGTTTAATCAACGTGGGATAATTAATGTAATTCTTACACCTACTCAAACAATTTCCGAATCAGAAATTAAATTTCTGAAGAACCAACTTTTGGTGTTACTCATTAAAATTTTGTTTTAGGATTATAAATACACTACCATCACGTATCTGATCATTTGTTCTGAAATTAAACTTTAGGCCTTCAATTAAACTGATTAAAACGGATTTATCCATAATTAAAAATCCAAGATGAACACGCATGATACATGAATAAATCTAAAGTATATATCAATGTACCTTCTCATGGAATTAAAGAAAAATAAAATTCATCATGACGAACTTGGTAAATTGTGGCATTTAGAGATAAAAAATTGTGCAATTGGATTTACATGTAAATCCTAAGGATTTAAATATATTCTCAATTGTTTAATTGAATTTTTGATCCATCAAATCAAAATCATAGATGAATTGTATAATGTTGAGTGTACACAATTGTATTTCTAAAAAAAAAAAAAATACCTAGAAAATCTGCAACATTTTTCCCATTGGAAAATCTACCGGTTGGTTTCCGGTCCAGAAAGTCGATGCCGTTGGGTAGAAAATTGGCTTTTAATAACGAAAGTGATAGGTAATTGTTGTTTCCAACATCCACAAGTGAATCCCCAAACACATACACAGCTGGTAAACTTTGTGCTCTTGCAAGAGTGCTAAAAATCAATGTAAAACAGAAAAACAAAAAACAATCCATTACAATAAAATATAGTAGGTAGTATAACTTTCTAAATTGCTGCAATAAAGATATATAAGTTGAGTATTTATAATGGACCGATGAAATGTTAATATGTTCGATTTATAAATGTGGACAAACTGAAGTTAATTGTTGTTTCCCCATTTTGAAATTTGCAAATCATCGTGTAATGGATTTCTGGAAATTTTAATTATTAATATCCCCTCTTTTTTTTTTTCTTTGATTGATTTAAAACAATACCATTAAAATTTAGGTAGGTTAATTACTTAATTGCATTTTCCTCTCCAAATAATTTATTCATTTTTACCCTTTGCTATTGATAAACTCATTCCTCTTCTGTATAATTGGAGTGATATATTTACAATAGAACCTCTTATCGATTGAAAATACTTAAAAATAGCATATGTAATATAAAAATCGAGCACACTTATGTGAAATATTTTACACATGAAATTTATTTAATTAAGACATTTAAAAAAAAAATTGCGGGTCAAAAGTCTGGACCTGGATCGCCCAAAAATTTACGGGTTGCAAACAGGTGGTTTAATACATGACCATTGACCAATATATTGTTACTATAAGGTCAAAGTATTCACTACAGAAAATCACACATTTTGTGAAGAAAATTTTCGCCACGACACAAAATTCGTCACAATTAGTTACTTAAAGGTGACGAATTTTATTTTTCGTCATCAAAATACTAGAAATTGTGACAAAATTTAGTTTTGTCACCACTTATAATTTTTTCGTCACAAAATTTGTAACTTTCACGCCGATGTTATTAAATATGTCACAATTATACTATGTGAAGATTTTAATAATAACTGGTGACAAAATTTGACGTCATGGAAAATATATTTTTTTGACAATGCTACACTTTCATCATTAATTATAAAAAATAATTTGCGATAAAAATTTTTTGTCATGATAATAATTATTGACGATTTAAATAATAAATGATAACAATATTTGGCGTCATAAAAAATATATTTTCATGACGATACAATTTTTCGTCATTAATTATTTAAAATATTTAGTGATAAATTTTTTTGTAACAATAATAATTGATGATGATTTTAATAATAATTGATAACGAGATTTTACGTCATAAAAATATTTTTCATGACGATACTACGTTTTGTCATTAATTGTTCGAAATATTTAATGACAAAATATTTTCGTTACAATAATAACTAGTGACAATTTTAATGATAAAATTTATGATGATATTCGAAGTCCTAAAAAATATTATTTCATGACGATACTACGTTTTGTCATTAATTGTTCGAAATATTTATTGACAAAATATTTTCGTTACAATAATAGTTGGTGACAATTTTAATGATAATTGATGACAATATTCGATGGCATTAAAATATTTTTCATGATGATAATACATTTCATCATTAATTATTCACAATGTTTAGTGACAAAACGTTTTCGTCACAATAATAATTGGTGACAATTTTAATGATAAATGATGACAATATTCGACGTCATAGAAAACATGTTTTCATCATGATGTTATTTTTCATCATTAATTATTCAAAATAATTGGCAATAAAATTCTTTCGTCACAATAATAAATAATGACAATTTAAATAATATTTAGTGAGTATATTCAACGTCATAAAATACATTTTCATGATAATGCTATTTTTTTGTTAATTATATAAAATATTATTGCAAAAAAATTATATACAAATAACAAGTAAAAGAAAACAAAAGTGTAATAGGGAGTATAACTTACTTTGTCTCAGTACATCAGAGTCGCCAGAGCATTTTAATTTCCAGTATACATTGGAACCACGCCCCACAAAGACAAGGTCAATTCTTACATCATCACAATCTACAAATTAAGCACCAATTGATGAAAAATAAAGCAACATACTAGACATATGTTATGAAGAAGCTGATAGAGAATTACAAGTCATTTGAGCAGTGAGATTTTTTTAAATGATGTGACATTTTAGTTTTGTCACCACTTATAATTTTTTCGTCATTAAAATACTAGAAGTTATGACAAAATTTAATTTTGTCACCATTTATAATTTTTTCGTCACAAAATTTGTAACTTTCATGACGATGTTATTAAATATGTCACAATTATACTATGTGACGATTTTAATAATAATTGGTGACGAAATTTGACGTCATAGAAAATATATTTTCTTGACAATGCTACACTTTGGTCATTAATTATAAAAAATTATTTGCGATAAATTTTTTTTGTCACGATAATAATTATTGACGATTTAAATAATAAATGATGACGATATTTGGCATATTAAAAAAATATTTTCATGACGATACAATTTTTCGTCATTAATTATTTAAAATATTCAGTGACAAAATATTTTCATAATTGGTGATAATTTTAATAATAATTGATAACGATTTTTTACGTCATAAACGCAATTTTTCAGGTTAATGATATTTTATGATATTTTACGTCATAAAGCAATATTTTCTTAACAAAAATAACGTTTCGGTCACTCTCTTGGTACAGAAAAGAAATTTTTCTTCTTTTATTTTTTTCTCTTTCATTAAATTTAAATTTTCTGGTGATTTTTCGGAGGTTAATGATTTTTACTTTTTCTCTTTTATTAAAGTTTTAGATGGTGAAACAGAAAAGTAACTTTTCTTCTTTTATTTTTCCTCTTTCATTAAATTTAAATATTCAAGTGATTTTTTTTAAGGTTAATGATTTTTACTTTTTCTCTTTTATTAAATTTTTAGGTGTTTACTTTTTCTCTTTTATTAAATTTTTAGGTGGTGAATGATTTTTTTAAAAAGATATGTGTTATTTTTTTCCTTTTTATTAAAATTTCAGGTGATTTTTCAGAGATAAATAATTTTAAAAACATGTGTTGGACTCTTGGTACAAAAAAGTAATTTTTCTTCTTTCATTAAATTTAAATTTTCAAGTGATTTTTTTGAAGGTTAATGATTTTTACTTTTCTCTTTTATTAAATTTTTAGGTGGTGAATAAATTTTAAAAAGAGGTATGTTTGATTTTTCCTTTTTTATTAATTTTTCAGGTGATTTTTCAGAGATAAATAATTTTATAAATAGGTTTTTTTAATTTGAACTATTTTACTTTATATTATTTTTCTGTATCTTCTCTTACTTTTCCTTTTTTATTAAATTTTCAGGTGAGTTTTCAGAATGAATAATTTTAAAAAGAGTTTTGTTTAATTTGAATTATTTTATATTTTTTTTATGTATTTTCTGTTTCTCTTTTATTAAATTTTCACGTGATTTTATAAAGATCAACTAATTCAAAATGGGATGTGAAAAGTTTTGATCAATTTCAAAACTTCTAATTTATCACCATCTTTATCTTTATATATATAACATTAACAAAGAATAAATGAGCTGCTTTATCTATGTGTTATTGTATTTAATTAAATTTGCGTCAATTTTCATGTTTATTTTTTTTAATATACATTTTTCTCTTTCTACTCAATTGACAATTTTCAATTAAAGAGATTTCTGTTGCGAGTTCTGCAATTTCATGTCATAATGTAGTTGAATCTCATAATTGTAGTGGAAGAGGTTTCTGTTGCCCAATTTCATTTCAGAAAGATCATTCTTTTGCTTTTATTTTTTTTTTCTGCAATTTTTTCTCATTCCTTTTCTGTTTAATAATTTTTTGCTTTCATTTTTTCTTTCAATTTTATTATATTTTTGGTTTTACTTCCATTTTTTTACTTTAATTTTTCCTCATCCTTTTCCTATTTAATAATTTTTGCTTTTTTTTTTTTTTTTGACAACGGTTCTAACTAATTCCTAATTCCAGCGTTCTATGCTGATTTTAATAAAGATATTAATATAGTTCACAAATTTTCGTATGAAAAAAATATTTTTCATAACGATACTACGTTTTGTCAGTAATTGTTCAAAATATTTTCGTTACAATAATAATTGGTGACGATTTTAATGATATTTGATGACGATATTCGAAGTTCTAAAAAATATTTTTTCATGACGATACTACGTTTTGTCATTAATTGTTCGAAATATTTATTGACAAAATATTTTCGTTACAATAATAGTTGGTGACAATTTTAATGATAATTGATGACAATATTCGACGTCATTAAAATATTTTTTCATGACGATAATACATTTCATCATTAATTATTCACAATGATTAGTGACAAAACGTTTTCGTCACAATAATAATTGGTGACGATTTTAATGTTAAATGATGACAATATTCGACGTCATAGAAAACATGTTTTCATGATGATGTTATTTTTCGTCATTAATTATTCAAAATAACTGGCGATAAAATTCTTTCGTCATAATAATAAATAATGACAATTTAAATATATTTAGTGAGTATATTCAACGTCACAAAATACATTTTCATGATAATGCTATTTTTTTCGTTAATTATATAAAATATTATTGCAAAAAAATTATATACAAATAGCAAGTAAAAGAAAACAAAAGTGTAATAGGGAGTATAACTTACTTTGTCTCAGTACATCAAAGTCGCTAGAGCATTTTCATTTCTAGTATACATTGTAACCACGCCCCACAAAGACAAGCAGCATTCAGTGAACTCTTGATGGTTTCTCTAATCAGTTGATCTCTTTGACTTCCATAGACTGAGTCAGCTTTTCAATGTCCTTTGACAGCATCTGGGAAATCTCCTCATTTTCTTTGGCAACTTCATCCTTTAGCCTCAGAATTTCCTCTTTGCCCTTTTTGATCAATTCTTTCTCAGTGTGGCAAAATGTGGTAACTGCATTTGACATGATCTTTGATGACTCTCCAATTTTTAGGGTAGAGTCCTTCACTTCCTTTCCAACATTGTCCATCTTTTTATCAAAGGTCTTAAAACCTTTTTCAACAGCTTCTAGCTTGATGGTTGTGGAGTTCATCTTTTCTTCCAAACTCTCCACTTTGATACATAAATCCAGAGCATTATTATCAACAGTTTCTTCCAGGTTCTCCATCCTCCTTGTCATCCTTCTTGCCTTTGTGTTCAAATTGAGTAAAGACCTGTGCTGGGCTTCATTTGTGGGAATGATAGTTTCATCCAAACTATCTCTGACATATTTTCCCATGTTTAGGCATAAACCTACAACATTCTCCAGTCTCTTTCTTTCAGCTTCATCAATTTGTTCAATCTGAGTATTGAATTCATCCTGCACAGCTTTCAATCTTTCATCCTCCTTATCAATGATGCAGACTTCAGTTAGTGGAAGAGCATCTAGATGAATTGGGAACTCCATCGAAGTTGATGGTGCTGCAGCTATTGCCTCATTTTCCAAGGGCTTCTTCATAGCAGCTGGTTCCTCAGTTTTCACAACTTCTTCTTGAGCAGTATTGGCCTCCACTCCATCTTTCTTGGCCTCAGCTTCAGTGACTTCAGCAGGAGTTGTTTTAATCAACTCAGCATCACGAATGTTAGGATTTTCAGTAGTTTTCTCAGTTGGAGTTTCATTCACAATGACAATCTCCATTGATTCAGTGGTTTCAACAACTGGCTTTGCTTCTTCTTCAATATTTTCAATCAATTGACTTTGGTCAATTTCATCAATCTTCTCTCCTTCACTGGTTTCTCCATTATTTATCTCTTCAATGGCAGTCTCAACTCCATCAAAGAAATCTTTCTCAGTAGGCTTTTCACCTTCATTTCCTTCTTCAGTGTTGTCCACCTCCATGGCAGCATTCTTTTCATCATTTTTGTCCTCAACTGTCTTGGTCTCTTCTTCAGTCTTGTCCTCAGTGCTCTTGGACAACTCTTCTGTCTTGTCCTCAACTTGCTTGGACATCTCA
The DNA here is from genome assembly GCA_963675135.1 of Galeopsis tetrahit. Taxonomy (NCBI): domain Eukaryota; kingdom Viridiplantae; phylum Streptophyta; class Magnoliopsida; order Lamiales; family Lamiaceae; genus Galeopsis; species Galeopsis tetrahit. The sequence continues at coordinate 62,290,327 of OY776120.1, read as the reverse complement.
ACATCCTCCTCCATCATGTCTTCAAGGTTCAGATCAATCCCAGCAATAATGGATTGAATAGCCTCCTTCTGAATCTTAATGTTCACCAAATTGGCAAACAACCTTTCATCTGTTAATTCAAAAGTGGATTCTACCTCAACAAATTCTATCAATCTTGCCTCCTCATTTTCCCACCAGTCCAGTCCCTCGGACTCAATAACTTTCCCAATGTCATACATCGATTTCTTCCTTATGTCAACAATTAATCTAAGATCATAGAAGGTTGATCTTAAATCAGGGTATTTGGCAAGTTGGGGGTAAAGTTGGTCTAGGAAAAATTTGGATTCATCTCTCAATGACATTTCATAGGTGTATTCAGGGGCTGTATCTGACTTGGATGAGGGTTGGGGTTCATAAAAAAAAATGGGTATGGGTATCAGATTTGTAGGCAATTTTAAGAATGGTTGGATCATTCAAGTGAGGGGTAGTTTCAGTAGCTGATGGTACTGGATCATTCAAATCCAAGTTTCCAGGTGATACTCTTCCTTCTTCATCACCTTCATCATCATCATCTGAACCTTCCAGTTCAGCTTGCTCATCAACATCCATTTCTTCTTCAGAAGTATCAACATATTCCTCTTCCGTTTCCTCTCCACTTGAACTAGGGCTTGACATGGCCCTCTTTTTCTTGGATTTTGAGGCTATTTCAACATCCTTTCCATTTCCTTCCTTCTTGGATTTTTCAAGAATGTTGATCACCATCTGTTTTGCTTCTTCACTCCTTTGCTTGGCAGTTTTAGCTTGCTTCCTTGTTGAGGCTTTTGGTGACTTGATCTCCAGCCCCAATCTTTTCTGAGTTCTTACAGATAATTTTCTGAACAATATCTTGGTGGTATTGAACTTAACTCCATCTTCAACAATGTCCTCAGGTCCTTTCTCATATAAGAAAGCAACAACTTTTGTACAGAAGGCTAGTGTCTTCTTGATAGCCACCTTCCTTACATCCACAATTTTAAACTTTGCTTTCTCTTCTGCAAGTTTCTTCAGAAAGTAACCTTTCTAGTTCATTGGCTTCTTTCCTCCATCAATGATTGCTTTCATCAATCTCACTTTGGATCTACTGATGTGATCATAGCTCCATGTGGTGCACATCACAGTCTTTGCAACCACATCTAGCAATAGTTGATAGTCCTCTTTTATAAATCTCTTGTGTAGACCAGATTTGAGAGGTACTGGCTTGTCCATCCATTGATTGGCAACTTCTTGTTCATTGTGCCTCATATACTCTTCAGGGTCCTCTCCAGCAGCATTCAATCCAAAGAAATCATCAAAGTCTTCTTCAGTGAACTCAAACTTTTCAGCAGTCCTTTTGGTTGTATCTGGTTCATGAGTCATTATGTATCCAGATCCTGAGCTTTTCTGAGTGAATGTGCCTAGGAACTGAGTGGTTAAAAGTTCCAGGCATGTTTTGGGGATGGCCTCGAGCCATTTTCTCAGTCCAACTTGCTCCAACCAAGTAACTATCCTCCTTGTGTGTTTGTTTGATAGATTATCAAAACACATAGTCTGCTCAAAATGGAGCATGGTTGCTTCACTCAAGTAGTTCCAGTTGATGTCCAAGTCGGTAGAGTTGAAGTCAACTAAAAACATAACCAATACATAAGATTAATATGGATAAACATCAAAATCTTTCCATATAATTACTGAGCAATATGATTAAACTATTTTTAATCAATATCTTGCATTTATGTCTAAGATTTATTGTGGATAGATTTACAAAGCATGTTTACAACAACATAATACCATATCCAACTGATGTAGATAAATATGTCGCTCTCGGAGAAGTCGACACGTGGAGACGGGATAAATTATGATAATGGTGATTAGGCCAAGAAGCAGGATTAATACACCCCTGGGCCTAAGTAGGGGAATTAGAGAGATCAGGGTGATTTGGCCTTTGGCCCATATTTGGAGAAATTAATAGCCCTTGGGCCTGGAAGAATCCAGCCCAAATATGGAACGAACAGTCCACCTTTCTTAGCCAAGTCAAATGAATAATTCAAACCCACGAAGATAGGGGCCGATAAGCTGAAAGAACCAAGTCTTCAGGGAGAGAAGCCGGGTCCTTAGGGATTTAAGACTGGATTTACAGGAGTGGACCGAGAATATAGGGGGAAGAAGTCATCCCCTCTCCGCAGGGAGGTGTCAGGTATATAAAGAAAGTTATTTTCATATTCTAGGTTACGTTCTTTGACATATACATACATTTTTACTAAACATACACTGAATTGGAAGAGAAATTTCATTACATTCGCCGGAATTTCCCTAGATATATAGGGGAATTCCTCTTTGATTTCGCCTACTATCGAATCTGACTTGAGCGTCGGAGCTTCTACGCCGGAGCCCCCCTCCGGTGTACTTTTGCAGGTTATTTTCGGATTTCCAAGGAGTTTTACTTGAAGATTGCCAAGGATAAAACGAGAGATTGGGCTCGTGATTAATAGTGCTCGCAAGGGAACGATCAACATCCGAAGGCGTTCTTTTTCGACGCATCAACTGGCGCCGTCTGTGGGAACATTTCAAGCTAAGGCGTGAGAAAAGTTCCGTACTTAAATGGGTGGAGGACATGATCCAGTGAAGCAGACGAAGGAGAAAGGAGATTCCACTCCTCCTCCTCTTCCTCCGCCTCCTCCAGGTTTTCCCTCAAATCGAAATTTAGGGAAACGACCTGTGGACCATACACCAGAAGATATTCCCCCTCCAGGTTTTCCCCCAAACCGAAATCTAGGGAAACAGCCCGTAGATCATATACCGGAGGATACCCCTCCCACTCTGGAGGGAGATGCACCAGGCACCTCAGGAGCTTCAGGGAGTGGGATCAATAGGGATAACCCTAGCACTCAACCGGAACTCTTGACTGTCTCTCGAGATCAATTAGATGAGATGATCGCACAATCAGTTGAAAGAATAATCGCTACTCGAGGACTTCGCCCTCCCGAACCTGTTCCAATCACCCGTAAGGGTACAAGACAAAATCTCCCAAAACAAGTCATCGATTCTGTTCCAGTCCCTTCCAGGAATGAGGATCCCCCTCAGAACCTAGAAGAAAAAATACCTTCTCAAGCGGAAAGAAGCATCTTGGAAAGACCTCCTCGGAGGGATACGGAGAGGATCCTTGGGGATACCACCCTGGAAACAGGGATGGGAGAAAGCACAGACGACACGTATCAGGGAGCTGTCAGCGATCAGATACAGGCCTTGCGGAAGGAGATGAAAGACATGCAGAAGCATATGATTGATAACGTAAGTAAACCTTCTTACGTTACTGGTTATCAATTTTCATCCACTATTTTACAAGATGAACTGCCTCCTAATTTTAAATCTTTAAATTTCGAATATGATGGAACCACGGACCCGTACGAGCATTTGATGAGGTTCGAGAATGCCGCCCTATTGCATCGATACGGAGAGGGCATCAAATGCAGGGTATTTCTGACTACCCTATCTAAGGCAGCGCAGCAATGGTTCACCCAGTTAGGGCCAGATACTATCCATTCATGGTCGGAGTTCAGCGAACTATTCCTACACCAATTTGCCAGCGCTGGGAGGCAGCCTAGGGCCACCCTCACCTTGTTTAACATGCGACAAGGGGAGAATGAGAGTCTTCGGGCTTTCTTGAAAAGATTCAACCAAGCAGCTCTCGAAGTACCTACAGCCTCCTCAGAGGTCAAAATTAACGCCCTCACCAACGGGCTAAGAGATGGGGATCTATTCACATCTCTAGCCAAGAAACCAGTTCGGACCTTTGATGAATTGTTGAGGAGAGCAGAGAAATACCTTACCCTGGAAGAGGTAAGGAAAGCTAAGCGATCAGAGACCAGGGCCGTAGTGAGTAATGGAGAAAGGAGGAAAGAGATTCCGTTTAGGAGGCCAAGTCCGGAGAGACATCGAAGCTCCAGGAGGCTAGAAAACGTAAGAAGAGAGGAAGTCACACCCTGGAATCCAAGGAGGGGGGCGAAGAGATACACCCCATTGAGGATGGAGCCAGCCGAAGTCCTGGAAGTGGCAGGGGACCATCCAGATATGAAATTCCCCTACTCAAGGAGCAGAGGTCCCCAAAACCCTAAGTCAAATAAATTTTGCAGGTTCCATAACGATTATGGCCACGATACCAACCAATGTTGGCATCTGAAGGATGAGATAAAAAGGATGATTCAGGCAGGCCACCTGAAAGAGTTTATTTTCAGAGATAGACAAGGCCCCAGGGGTCAAAAGCGAAAGGATCCCGAGGGGAAATAGGAAGATGATAGAAGAGATCAAAGAAAGGGCAATGAGGAGCCACCACCTCCTCCCCAGAAGAGAAGAACCTCATTGTAAAGGAGGAGATCGATAAATTGTTGAACGCAGGGCACGTGAAGAGAGTGCAGTTCCCTGAGTGGCTCTCGAATGCAGTACTGGTGTCTAAGGGAGCCGGCAAATGGAGGATGTGCATTGACTTCAGGGACTTGAACAAGGCGTGCCCTAAGGACCACTATCCACTTCCTAGGATTGATCAGCTGGTGGATGCCACGTCCGGGTTTGAATTACTCAGCATGATGGATGCTTATCAAGGGTATCATCAAATCCAGCTGAACCCCCTCGATATACCAAAGGTATGCTTTATAGCGACATGTGGTACTTTCGGTTATGTACGTATGCCTTTTGGACTAATAAATGCAGGAGCCACCTATCAAAGAATGGTAGACTCGGTGTTCCGAGGGCAGATAGGCAGGAACATGGAGGTTTACGTGGATGATATGTTGGCTAAAAGTGTCAAGGCAGAAGGACATATTGACGACTTGAAGGAGATATTTCAGGTAATCCGAGAGAATGGTATTAAATTAAACCCTGCTAAATGTTCTTTTGGAGTAGGGTCAGGGAAATTTCTGGGATATATGGTGACTCAGAGAGGGATAGAAGTGAACCCTGCTAAAGTGAAGGCGGTGCTCGACATGCAACCCCCTCGGAATTTGAAGGAATTGTAAACCCTGAATGGTAGGATCGCAGCTCTCAGTGGGTTCATATCAAGGTCAGCAGAAAAGAGCCACCACTTCTTCAGAACTTTAAGGAAGGGGTCGAAGTTCGAATGGGACGACCAGTGTCAGAAAGCTTTCGAGGAACTCAAACTGCACCTTGAACAGCTCCCGAAGCTGACAAAGCCCTCTCAGGGAGATGTATTGCTCTTATATCTTTCGGTAGGGGAACACTCCCTGAGCACCGCCCTGATGAAAGAGGAAGGTTCTGCACAGCAACCCATATATTATGTGAGCAAGGTCATCCAAGGAGCGGAAATGAGGTACTCAGAGGTAGAGAAGGCAGCCCTGGCGGTGGTGGTAACGGCTAGGCGATTACGCCCCTACTTCCTCTTCTATAAAGTTATGGTGCGAACTAATTTCCCTTTGAAACAGACATTAGGGAGAGCAGATTTGTCAGGGAGAATGGTCAGATGGGCAGTGGAATTACAGGAGTATGATATAGATTATGAACCAAGGAGAGCCATCAAGGCTCAAGCCCTAGCAGATTTTATTCAAGAGTCTACCAGAGTGGAAGAAGAACAAGGATGGAAGGTATATGTGGATGGCTCAGCATCCGCCTTGGGATGTGGAGCAGGGATATTATTGATCGACCCTGAGGGTCAAGAACTGCAGGTGGCTGTCAAATTCCGATTTTCAACCTCAAACAATGGTGCAGAGTATGAGGCCCTGATTAGAGGAGCGAGCATGGCTGCAGAGTTGGGAGCACAGAAGGTCACCCTATACTCCGATTCCCAGCTGATAGTACAGCAGGTCATGGGGGAGTACCTCGCCAAGGATGAGAGAATGATCACCTACTTAGAGGAGGTAAAGAAGTTAAAAGATAAATTCCATACTTTTGAAGTGATACAGGTACCAAGAGAAGAGAATATGAAAGCAGATGGATTGTCTAAACTAGCTAGTTCCACTGAATTCGAGGGAGACGGAAAGATAACCCTGTTGGTGGCAGATCAAGTAGCTACGGAAACCTTGATCGGAGAAATAACAGCAGGGGATGATTGGAGGAAAGAAATATGGGAAGAATTGAACAGGGATCCAGCAGCCCCAATGTCAAGAGAAGCAAAGGCTTGGAGAAGGAAGTATTGCATCCTAGGAGGTCAATTGTACAAGAGGTCATTCACTCAACCATATTTGAAATGTCTTTCGAGAAGAGAAGCAGAGCTAGTGATCAAAGACATCCATGAAGGTTGCGCATCCAGCCATGAAGGGTACCAGACCATGGTGAAGAAGGTATTTAGGGCAGGTTTTTACTGGCCCAACATAATCAGAGATGCTAGAGAGTATGTGAAGAAATGCGAGAAGTGTCAGAAGAATGGACCCCTGATACGAATACCTGCAGAAGAAATGGGGGCTATGTACTCGCCCTGTCCCTTCGCCAAATGGGGAGTTGATCTGGTGGGACCCTTCCCCTTGGCACCAGGAGGGAGGAAATTTCTGATCGTAGCTGTGGATTATTTTAGTAAATGGGTAGAGGCTGTGCCTTTGGCCAAAATTGAAGAAGATAATGTAATTCTTTTCCTTGCTAGACATATTTGTTGCAGGTTTGGAATACCTAGGATCTTGGTTTCCGACAATGGAACGCAGTTCAATGGAGAGAAAGTAAGGAAGTGGTGCAAAAGGTGGAGTATCGTACAGAGGTTTACTTCAGTAGCTCATCCACAAGCTAATGGGCAGGTGGAGGTTACAAACAGAATCCTAGTGGATGGTATTCGGACACGATTGGAAGAAGTAGGAGGAAAATGGGTGAAGGAGTTAGACAATGTCCTCTGGTCTTATAGAACCAGCCCTAAAACAGCTACAGGCGAATCTCCCTTCTACCTAGTATATGGAGCAGCAGCAGTGATACCCCCTGAAGCTAGACTCAAATCGCATCGGATCACCTATTTTGAAGAAAAAAGAAATGAAGAATTGATGAGGGAAGCGCTGGATCAGATAGATGAAGAAAGGGAGATGGTGAGATTAAAAGCAGAAAGGTACAAGAGTCGGATCAAAGCAGCCTATGATCGCAGAGTAATCCCTCGCTGCTTTAAAGTGGGAGACTTAGTCCTTCGGAGAGCAGATGCTTTGAAAAACACAGGAAAGCTAGAACCCAACTGGGAAGGTCCATACAGGGTAATACAAGTGCTAAAAGGCGGAGCATACAAGCTCCAAGACATGACAGGGAAAGAGATACTAAGGCCATGGAACGTGTGTCACTTGAAGAGATTTTATGTTTGAGGAAGGTGTTATTCCCCTACTTCCTTTTTCTTTATGAACAATTTCGAACATTTACTTCTTATTCGAATAATTGCTTCATCGGCACTCTTTTTCCCTCTACGTGGGTTTCCCTTTGGGGTTTTACCACGGAGAGGTTTTTAATGAGGCCGACATAGGTTCCCCTTATTTGCCTATGTTGATAAACATTTTCGATCAATGGAGCATCGGTTTTGATAAAATTTCAGCAATTTCCCTAAATGCATGTTAATACTGTGATGAGATAACTCTTATGCGCTAATTTTATGATGAAATGTTTCTCATATGTTAATATCGTGTTAAGATAACTGTTGAAGGCCTGCATGATGAGTGCTGAAATAATGAATATGTTTTGGAAACTGAAATATATCATGATAGAGACATGGCAAGATAGAGAAATTCACACCAATTCATACATGCTCGAACAGAGAATACCTAGGACAAATTCCTAAAGTTACTATTCACGACAGCCTCTAAAGCTAGGGGGAGTAAGGGGTACGGTAGCGGAGATCATGATTAACTCGTCGACAAACCCTGTCCCTAGCGACTCTCAAAACTCTTACGAGTATAAACAAACTCTTACGAGTATAAACTAACTCTTACGAGTATAAACTAACTCTTACGAGTATAAACAAACTCTTACGAGTATAAACAAACTCTTACGAGTATAAACTAACTCTTACGAGTATAAACTAACTCTTACGAGTATAAACAAACTCTTACGAGTATAAACTAACTCTTACGAGTATAAACAAACTCTTACGAGTATAAACTAACTCTTACGAGTATAAACTAACTCTTACGAGTATAAACAAACTCTTACGAGTATAAACTAACTCTCACGAGTATAAACAAACTCTTACGAGTATAAACTAACTCTTACGAGTATAAACTAACTCTTACGAGTATAAACTAACTCTTACGAGTATAAACTAACTCTTACGAGTATAAACAAACTCTTACGAGTATAAACTAACTCTCACGAGTATAAACAAACTCTTACGAGTATAAACTAACTCTTACGAGTATAAACTAACTCTTACGAGTATAAACTAACTCTCACGAGTATAAACTAACTCTTACGAGTATAAACTAACTCTTACGAGTATAAACTAACTCTCACGAGTATAAACAACTTAAGGGAGAGTATAATCCCTACGAATTCTGACCTAGGGGAAAGGAAGGATAATCCCTAAAAACTCTGGAAAATCCATGATCAATGAAATGAGGGATATATGCACCCATCGCCCCCAGAAAGCTGCTACTCTGAAGAAAAGCCTCCAGCCACTCCTGATGTAAGGTACCTAGAAATTTTTGACCAGCGGCAGAGGTAAACAGGGAATCTATGCACAATTTCATACCAGCCTGAGGAAGAGTAACCTCCAGCTGTTCCACCCGTTTGCCAAATTCCTTCTTCAGTAAAGATATCTCCCCCGAAAGTGTCGTTTGGAGTACTTTATACCTCTGATTAGCGTCATGCAATTCTGCTTCAAGAATATCCCTCTTCACTTTTTCCAATTCTACCTGGCTGTGGAGGTCATCCACCAGCTGAAGGGACTGAAGGGCTCGTTCAGATACATTGGAAAACAAAAGACCAAACTACACAAGGGATCATCTAAAGAAGTAAGACAAGCATATTCTTCTTTATTAGAATTACTTAGAAATGTATTTTCATGAGGAGTATACCTGGGTAAAGCTGTGAGCGGCATGCACAACTCGCTCACCAAAGGACAGAGCATTGAGGGCCTCAGTGGCATGGGCCGGAGTGTAACGCTCTATAAAACCCAGGAGTTGGTCAACATTCATCTCATCTGGAGCATCAGAACCGACATCGGGCAGAGAGGATTTGGTCTTGGACTTCTTTTTCTTGGAAGCATCGGAAACAGGAGGTAACGTAGACACCATGGCCTTTTCAGTAGAGGAACGGGTACGCTTAGCAACAGATCCAGTAGCAGGTTCCACTGGAGAAGGGGGAATTTGAGCCCTCGAGGAACTTTCAGGCGCTGGAGACCTATTAACCATCGAGAGAGGGGCAGCATCACGCAAAATCTGAGTCAACCAACTCATAGCTGTACAAAGAAACATGAAACAACATTAATAAATATAATGGGTTAAGGTCTTGAGTATAATACCAGGAGAGGAGAGGAGAAATGGTATTACCATCATCGGGACCTAAAGGATAATCGGGGCTACCAAAACCGAAATGAGAAAGGATTCTAGGATTTTTACAGATACCCATTACATCAAAAAAGCCATGATTAGAGACCTGATCGTTTAAACGGTTCATCACATCCAGGTTTAAGGAGGAACAGACGGAAAGGGGAGGACGGGGCACCCCAGGATTTTCATAAATCCACCCCTCATGAGGAAATTCCCAAGGAAGAGGGTTAGTAACAAAGAAATAGTAGTCTTTCCAATCCTGGACCCCTTCATGGAGCTTCTCCATGAATTTGCCGGTCCGGGAGGTGCGACCACTAGCATAAAAGAATCCGTCCGAAAACTTGCAGACATATTGGGTTAGAAAGAGTTGAGCTGAAGGTTCCCTACCGTTTCCCCTCATCAGAATGTAAAAACCTAACATTGCGCGTATGGCATTGGGAGTAAATTGGTTCAAAGGTATACGGAGATAAGCGGAAATTTCGCAGAGGTAAGGATGAATTGGGAAACGGAGACCCGCTTTTAGTTGAGCCTCCCAAAAGGCTAAGGTATTATGACCTGGAAAGTTAGGGCGCTCTTTCTTATGAGCAGCCCTAACGGAATAATCGCCGGGGAAAATCCCTGAACGCAGAAAAGCGGCTACACGCTCGGGAGTGAGAATCGAGGGACCCGAAATTTTGTCCTCCAAAGCTTGATCGGTTACAGGAAATAGGGGAAGCGAGTTGGAAGTAGAACTCCCCATGGAAATGGAGTCTGAAGAGGATGACATACGGATATTGTAAATGAGAGAAAAAGGGAAGGAATAGATACCTGGAGAAAGTCGGTTTTAAGAGTAGTGACGGAACGGCCGCTGGACGTGCTTAGAGGAGTTAAGTTCGCAGGAGTAGAAACGAAGATGAAGAAGGGATGAGTTTGAAAGAAGGAAAATGAGATTTTTGGTGGAAAAAAAGGGATTTTGAATAATCACACTGGAAAGAGAAGGGAGAAAACCAAGGAGAATTAAATGTTCCCCCTAATCAAAAGGCGCGTGAAGGGAAAACGACGGCCTGATGTTGGGTTAGGAAGGAACGCGTGAATACGGGATTCGAGGGCAAAGTTGCGTGTAGAAGCGCAAAAGCCCTGAAGATTTCTGAGAGTAATTATTGCAGAGGGAATCAGATCAATAAAATATTATGAAGGGTATTTTAAGTTTTAGGAGTAAAATATTTCCTTGGTATTTATCTCAATGTTATTGTTTTCCTACTCTCCTAAAAATTATTCCTTTTATGAGAGTAGGGGGGAGTGGTTGATGTAGATAAATATGTCGCTCTCGGAGAAGTCGACACGTGGAGACGGGATAAATTATGATAATGGTGATTAGGCCAAGAAGCAGGATTAATACACCCCTGGGCCTAAGTAGGGGAATTAGAGAGATCAGGGTGATTGGGCCTTTGGCCCATATTTGGAGAAATTAATAGCCCTTGGGCCTGGAAGAATCCAGCCCAAATATGGAACGAACAGTCCACCTTTCTTAGCCAAGTCAAATGAATAATTCAAACCCACGAAGATAGGGGCCGATAAGCTGAAAGAACCAAGTCTTCAGGGAGAGAAGCCGGGTCCTTAGGGATTTAAGGCTGGATTTACAGGAGTGGACGGAGAATATAGGGGGAAGAAGTCATCCCCTCTCCGCAGGGAGGGGTTAGGTATATAAAGAAAGTTATTTTCATATTCTAGGTTACGTTCTTTGACATATACATACATTTTACTAAACATACACTGAATTGGAAGAGAAATTTCATTACATTCGCCGGAATTTCCCTAGATATATAGGGGAATTCCTCTTTGATTTCGCCTACTATCGAATCTGACTTGAGCGTCGGAGCTTCTACGCCGGAGCCCCCCTCCGGTGTACTTTTGCAGGTTATTTTCGGATTTCCAAGGAGTTTTACTTGAAGATTGCCAAGGATAAAACGAGAGATTGGGCTCGTGATTAATAGTGCTCGCAAGGGAACGATCAACATCCGAAGGCGTTCTTTTTCGACGCATCACCAACAATGTATTTAAGCTCGTAATCATGATATCTAAAAGCAATATCTGTATGATTCTAAGGCATTATCAAGACTTTAAGCACAACAACATATCATTCAATAAATGACGAATCCATAAATATAACATTTTAAACAGAGTCATTTGAACAGAGTATGTTGTGTTTCTTGAAAACTTGATGCATGTTCTTCAAAAGATACATATGAGAAATACTAACCCATTTCCAAAGACATTTTTGTTAAAGAAATAGAGGTTTGAGCAAAACTTGAAGATGAGCTTGAGGATTCTTGAAGAATTTAGCTTAGGGTTTTTTCAGAAATTTTGAAAACGTAAATTGTGAAGAATTATAAGTTTCGCTTTTATACCTCCTCAGTTGTACGTTTTGAAAAAGTGTTAGGTGTAGGGCTGAGATTGAATTGATGAAATTTAATGGTTTAGATCAATTCTGGTACACCAAAGGACGCAAATGTCGTGTCTAGTGCATAGTGAGTTGCTTTTTCAAAAAATCGTGCAATTGTTCGTCTTTTAGCAAAAATCCCTTGTTTGAGCATTAAATGCGTACTATAATGATGAACAAAGTTTAACTTATATGAAAAAGAAAACTTATCTACAGTCAAGTGACAACTTGACTGAATAACCCTTGACAACTTCTATTGAAGTTTCTCATGTACTTGACTGAATACGTTGTCCTTCGTAGTTTTCCTCGTACTTGACAAGTATCTTTCCTTGATTTTACTCAGGAATACCATGTACTTTGTCCAAGTTTCCTGCATGAAAATTCTTGAAAATAATATCAGTATGTGAAAAATAAATTAATGAACTTTGACTTTGACTTTGTCTAACTTATCCTTACTAAGACTTCACACTAAGTTCCCCCTTGGATGAATACTAGTATCTCTTGCATGAATAAAGTGATTCCTTATACTTTAAACATTCTCTCCAGGATCTAATAAACCAAGTTCCATTGAAAGTTCCTTGAACCTTGTTTCAGCTAGGGGTTTTGTAAGAATATCAGCCTTTTGCTTATCAGTATGAATCTTTTCCATTCTGATGTCCCTTTTCTCAACATGATCTCTTATGAAGTGATGTCTAATATCCACATGTTTACACCTTGTGTGTAACACTGGATTTTGAGTAATAGCAATGACATTATTATTATCACAATAGATAGGTACATCTTTTGTGACAACTTTATAATCTCTTAGCTGTTGTTTGAGCCATAGGATTTGAGCACAACAGCTTCCAGCAGCCATGTATTCAGCCTCTGTGGTTGAAGTAGCTATAGAAGTTTGCTTCTTAGAAAACCATGAAATCAATTTGGTTCATAAGAATTGACAAGTGTCAGTAGTTGATTTTCTGTCTATCCTACATCCTCCATAGTCAGCATCAGAATAACCAGTCAACTCAATGTTGTCTTCAGATGGATACCACAATCCTAAGTTCACTGTGCCTTTTAAATACCTAAGTATTCTTTTGGCAGCCTCTAAGTGACTTTTCTTTAGATTGGACTTAAATCTAGCACATACACCAACTGCAAATGTAATATCAGGTCTGCTTGCAGTTAGATATAATAAAGAACCTATTATTGCTCTATATTCAGTGGGGTTGGTATGTACACCATCAATATCAGGATCCATTTTCCAATTTGTATTCATAGGAATCCTAACTGGTTTGCTATTTTCACAACCAAACTTCTTGATCATTTCTCTAGTATACTTAGCTTGATTGATGAATATTCCTTTCTCTGGTTGTTTGACTTGTAAACCTAGGAAGAAATTCATCAATCCCATCATTGACATTTCAAACTTCCCTTGCATGAGAGTTGAAAATTTCTTGCACATATCCTCATTAGGTGAACCAAAAATGATATCATCAACATATATTTGTACTAACAGAATATCATTTCCTTCACTTATCCTAAATAAGGTCCTATCAACTGTGCCTTTCACAAATCCATTGTCCAATAGGAATTGTGATAGAGTCTCATACCAAGCTCTTGGTGCTTGCTTGAGGCCATAAAGTGCTTTCTTCAATCTATACACTTTGTCTCCTTCTTCAAAACCAGGTGGCTGCTCCACATATACCTCTTCTTTAAGTACACCATTCAGAAATGCACTCTTCACATCCATTTGGTATACCTTGAACTTCATATGGGCTACATATGCTAAGAACAACCTAATTGCTTCTAATCTAGCTACTGGGGCAAAGGTCTCATCATAGTCTATTCCTTAATGTTGACTATAACCTTTGGCAACTAGTCTGGCTTTGTTTCTAACTATAACATCATTTTCATTCTTCTTGTTCTTGTAAACCCATTTAGCTCCTACAACATCCTAATGTGTTGGTCTGTCTACCAGCTCCCAAACATCATTTATTTTGAACTGATTTAGTTCCTCTTGCATTGTTGTAATCCAGTTGGAGTCTTCCATTGCTTCTTCAATGGTTGTGGGTTTTGTTTCAGAAAGAAAATAACAAAATAAAGCACTCTCTACATGTTGTCTCCTAGTGATTACACCACGAGTAGGATCACCAATGATCTGGTCCGAAGGATGAGCATCTAGCCATGTACTTCTAGACTGATCATTTACAGATGTGTTGGTCTCATCTGGTTCAACATTTAATTCATCATAAAATTCAGGAAAATTAAAAGCTGGATCAGTTTCATATTCAGGGGTGTTGTCCATGTCATTGATATTGGTATTCTCAAGTTGAGTTCCCCCTAAATCATTTGATACTTGTACTCCCTCAGCATTACCAGCTTCTTCATTGGGAGAATTTACCTCAGGTTGAGTGGGTTCATTCAACTCAACATTGCAGTTTTCCTCAGGAATGTTGACTTCAGGTAAGTTGTCTATATCTTGATTGGCTTTAGATATGTTGGATATCTTAAGGTTGTCCAAGTCAGGATAGTGTACATCAGTAAATGCAGATTCTTTTCTTTCACCATCTCTTAGCCTTGTCACCCTTGTGTTGATTTCACCATGGGATTTGTCTTCTTTGTTTGAGGTCCTGTGCTTGAAAGAAAACCCATCAAAGATAGCATGAGGTGTTTCTTCAACAATAAGAGTTCTAAAATTATAAACTCTGAAAGCTTTGCTGGATGAAGAATATCCTAGAAAGATTCCTTCATCAGCTTTGCTATCAAATGTTTTTAATTGTTGCTTCCCATTATTGTGAATGAAACATGTACATCCAAAAATGTGAAAGTAAGAAATTCTTGGTTTTCTCCCTTTGAAGAGTTAATAAGGAGTTTTTCCTTGTTCCTTTGTTAGCATGGATCTGTTTTGGGTGTGACAAGCAGTATTAATTGCTTCTGCCCAAAACCTCTTTGGAATCTTTGCTTCTGCTATCATGGTTCTTCCAGCTTCCTTGAGTGTTCTAACTCTCCTTTCTGCTACACCATTTTGTTGAGGTGTTCTTGTTGATGAAGTCTCATGAGTGATTCCATTTTCTTGACAGTAATCATTTATGTAAGAGTTGATGAATTCTGTTCCTTTGTCTGATCTGATCTTCACAATGCTCAAGTCTTTCTCATTTGTAATTTTCTTCATAAGTTCTGTCAGCTTCTGTTGAGTCTCCTTCTTCTTTAGCATGAATATTACTCAAGTGTATCTTGAGAAGTTATCCACTACTACTAGTGTATACTTCTTTCCACTGATGCTCACAGGGGTAATGGGTCCAAATAGATCCATGTAAAGTAATTGCAGTACTCTTGCAGTTGAGATGACAACCTTTATTTTGAAGGATGAAAGTGTGTGGGGGGTGGTATCTAGTGTTTAAGTAAAAAACAGAACAATGTTACACTGAATGTTGTGACAATTAGTGTAGCATTAACTCTAACAGAATGTGAAAAGTAAACACAGTACACAGCGGAAGTCTAAAACACTAAACACAATAAAGACAAAATGGAATAATTTTTAACATAGATTTTATTAATAACAAAACCTATGCTAAGCCTTACGGCGAAAACAGTATCTTAGTTCCTAAGTTATACAAAAATGTCGTGTGAAATGTCTCAGCAATTACTTCAACATTCCACAAACAGAAACTACAATCGAGGCAGGTGCCTGAATCTGTAAATAGACTTAAGTGTAAGACACTGTCTAAAGAACTAATCTGATCTATGATTCACTCTCACTCGATACAAGACTAGAACTAAGTACACTGGAAGGTGTGGTATCCCTCGGCGTACGTTAAATGATACAACTACTGACCATAACTCCTAACTAGGGTTGAACGCTCAAGGAGGTGTTACTCGAGTAGTGCATACTTTGAAATGAAAGATTCTGGCGGTATTTATAGAGAAATACTCAGCTTCTAGATCCTTCCATTATGAGATCCTATTTTTTAGGACCTCAACCTCCATGATCTTTCTAGATCCTTCTGCAATCTTCCAGGTCGTTCTACAATGCTCCAAGGCCTTCTAGCACGTTCTACAACATTCTGGAATCTTCCAGGTTCCAGACTCTTGTAGAAGCTTCTAGAATCGTTCCTGAATGTGAGAGCATTTAGTACAACATTTAATGTAACATTTCAGAAAAGACTTAGAATAAATCAAGGAAGGTCAAATTAAGATGTTGTTGATAATGTTAAAGCATTTAAGAGTTAACAACATCTACAATCTCCCCCAATTTGACCTTTCGACTACAACACACCTGATGCACATATATTTCTATACATACTCAGTCTTATGTATTTAGGTGAGTTGAACTCCAAAGCTAAATACTAGTCAAGACAATACCTGTTGTAACCGTTGGATCAAATCAAAAGAAGATCAAGAATAATTTTACTATGAACCGTGCCATAAGATCAAAGTAATTTTATTCAAAACCAAAACAAGTATAAACAGTACACTTGTTTACAAAAACATATAACTTTACAAAAATCAAAAGTTAAATCAGAGTATCATATATGAATATGTACTAGATCAACCTAAGACTTATGTAAGACTCAAAATAAATCAAAGCAATAACGAAGAAAAGAAAAACAAACAGAGCAAAGACTAAAAATAAAAACAGAGCAAAAAATGTGAAAAACAATATCTAACAAACATTTAAACAATAAGCAGTAAGCAAATGAGAATTAAAGAGAAGTGTACTTCTGAATTATATTATCATCAAAGCAAACAATTTAAGCAGCAAGCACATGATAATTAAAGAGAGGTGTACTTCTATATTATCCTCAAAGCAAACAATTTAAGCAAATTGAATAATAAGGCAAGTTAGAAAGATAAAACAACAACTAACAAAGACCTAAAATCAGCAAGCAGTAAGCAAATAAGAATAATTCTTTAAGGCAAACAATTTAAGCAAACTGCTGGAACGCGCCGGCGAAGGCGGTCCATCACCGGGATTGTTGTCGGATGCCAAACGTATAAATAACGAATTAAAACCTAAACATGCATCTAAAGCAGAATTTAGATTCGTTACCCTTGAAGATCGAGACGTTGATTCCAATCTACGGATCTTCTAGCCTGTCTCCCAACCTCGCTCGAACACCGGGTGGACGGCGCGCTATCAAACGTGGAGAAGGTGCCTCAGTTTCGTCTCCTTGAAACCCTAGCCGTTTTTCTTAATTTCGTGTGTGCTAGGGTTTCAAAACTATTTTGAGGCTCCTATTTATAATCTCCATAAGTTCATGGGCCAGACTAGGGATCCATTAGAAGGTATAGGGTTTGGGCTTTTTACAGGCCCAACTACTCTTATGTTCAGCCCAGAACATATAATTTGGCCCGAGAACATTAATTCATTCCACTAGAGAATTAATGTTGCACTCCCGTCCTATCCCGAACTGAATCAGGGCTTCTATTAGACATTATAATTCCCCGTGTTTAAGATATCGCACGTCCATTAATTATTAAAGCTTCTGACTTCTTTAAATAATTAATTTCTATAATTCCTTGAGTAGTACCACTCAACCTTGTTGTCGTACGGATTAAATCCACCTGCAGGGTTTAATACGACAATCCTTTATGAGTTTCCTCAAGGGGACATCATCAGCCTGGATGTACAGGACACGGTGCCCTAATGCCAATAAGTAGACATCATGCGAGCGATGCCACTACCCAAAATACGGAGCGTGAAGAATCTACCAAGATTCTCACCTATGATACATCAAAGTAGTGAACAAGCACTCCACACATCTAAATATCACACTTAGGGTTAAGAATCATAAAAGTCACCAAGACCTCTAGTTCTTCATAACAGTCAGAAAAGAAGAACATGTCTTATCTGTGATCCATTCAATACGCCTCAGCGCACTAGTATAAACTAATGGCTAAGACAAACCACTAACAAGTTTATACTACAACTTAAACCAATAGTTTTGTCCATAACTATCTCAGTTGTGAATATTGTTTATATCTTACAAGGGACTGACAATGTGATCTTCTGTGTGACTACAAACCCACCACATCGTCTACAATGCAAGATAAGCAGACATACAAGTAATCACAAAGAATGCAAAAATGTGAAAAACCATTTATTTCAGATAAAAGGAAATCGAATATACGTCACGAAAGCCCACTAAAAGTTTGCTTTACAGTATACACCAACACAAACTTGATGCAGTAAGCAAATAAGAATAATTCTTAAGGCAAACAGTTTAAGCAAACTGAAAATAGAGCAAGGTTAGGGAAAAAACAAATACAATAAACAACTAACATATACAACATGCAGTAAGCAAATAATGATAAATAAGAAAACAATTTAAGCATAAAAGCAGTAATCTATTATCATAAATGCAAACAAATTAAGCAAGTTGAATAAAAGACAACCTATCAACTAGGAAGTAAAAACAAAATCTGTAAATCAACTTAAACACATTAACAACAATGCATAAGATCAAGGGAAGTATAGAAGGCACAAATACTTAAGAAACCAAACAAGTGACATATATTGTTGTATCAACAGCTGCAGCATCATGTTCCTGCACATAATCACTTATAATGTAGCCCTCCCCCTGTCTTGTATCAACCTGTTTAGTTGTTACCATAACCTGTTTAGATGTCACAAAGAACATCCATACGTTTATCAGCGTCAGCAAATTAATCCTCCTCCTCTTCAACAACAATGATTGGTGTAGCAATAAATGAACTACATCATTCGGTTCAACAATCTCTTTATTAACAGTATCAGGTACACAATCAGCTTCTGGTACATCTTCATGGAGCTCTTCACTTCGAACCCCGGAAGTTGATGGTGTTTCTCCCCCTGTGGTAGTAGAAAGCGTCTCTAACCACGGACTTTAAGGAACTGAAGGCCATCAATAGAGTCCTGTAAACGTTTTAGTTGAAGTATAATAAAAGATCTGGAAACAGAAAAAGTTTGACCAATGTGACCATCAATGTGTTTCACATTTGGTGTAGCAGTCCTCTGTTCAGGTCTTGCTGGAGCTGGTCGAGCTGGAATAAGAGCATCTCTATGATCAGAACCATCTGAATTTTATACGAGCAAATTAACAATCCTTTCACCAAGTAATAGATCAGGTGAGTTAGTCATTAAGGGTACCTTGCCTCAAATAACCTCAGTTTCCTTAGGTTTAAAAATTCATGCCTCTTGAGGTATGAACATATCAACAATGGTAAGGTAAATTCCCTTTATATTAATATCACTATAAACTGCATATGGTGAAAATAGTTAAATCCAGATTGAAATTCTTCAACACAAAAATCATCTTATACAGCAATGTAGCTTGATCCTTAGTCACCTTAGTGGAATTTGTAGAGGGTATCCAATTGTAGACAATTAATTTATGGAGTACAAAGTATAAAGATGTGAGATCTTTAGCAAACATAAAAAATTTCACCTAGTTAATCTACCACCAGTTATAGAAGTAGCAACCAAGTTCAAATCAAGTTCATCTTCATCAATCACATGCTCTATCTCTAAGAGATCATTAATCAATTTCAGAGTAAGTGAAACTAATCTCCCCCTAAATTGTACATTCTCATATCATTAGAGCTACATCTACCTAGGGCTGAAAATCAAACCAAGCTATTCGATACTCGATTCGAGATCGTTCGGTAAAAGCTCGTTTGAGCTCGGTTCGACATAGTTATCAAACAAGCTTGAACATAAATTTACGTTCGGTATGGTCCAAAGCTCGGCTCGAGCTCGAGCTCGATAAGTAAAAAAAGATAAAGTTAGTGTAAAAATGTCAAACTACTCGAGCTCGGCTCGTGTTCGGCTCGAATAAAGCTCGTTCGAGCTCGACTCGTTTAATTATCAAACAAGCTCAAACACTAATTTCAAAGCTCGATAATATTTCAAACAAGCTTGAACAGCATCGCGTTCGGCTCGGCTCGGCTCGACTCATTTACAACCCTACATCTACCCGTACTCTTCCTAAGTCAAGCATAAAGTACATATACCCAATCAAACACAAAAGTGTCACTCAAAGTTACAGTTTTCAACAATTTCCTTTCAAAAATTATATGAACCCTTTACTTCTCAAAATCAGCAATGTCAATTCTCTTTTCCTTTAACAACTTTCGTCAAGATAGATTAGTGATTTTAGAAACTAACCTATCAATCTAAGAATTATTATTAGGATCAGAATTACCTCCTTTAGAATTTATTTCCTCAGCTGATTTAGAGTCCATACTACTGCTCTTCTCAGAATCATTACTACTACTACTGTCATCAGGGTCTGGTGTTGCGGCATTTGCTTCAGCATTTGATGCAGTATTCTTCCTCAGAAACTTCTTAATCTCACGAAAGGTGGATCAGATTCAATTCCTTTGGGCAAGTCTCGTTCAGCAGCAACCATCTTTCCCTTTGGATCATACTTCCTTTTGACTCATTTCTCAGTAACCACATTTTCTTCCTCCGATTAAGAAAACACCTTGAATCAGTTCATCATCAACACTACTTTCTTTCTTCTGTCTCCTCAATGAGTTAGAGTAATCAACTCTAGTGAACACAAAGCCGGATCTCCTTCATTGAACATGGGCTAATCTTTTCTCTTTTCTTTCTTAACGATCTTCCTAAATGCAATCTATTCAGATTCATTAGTATTAAAAAGAGAAAAGTTAGTTTCACCTGAGTTAGCATTCGCGTCGGCCTCCTTCATTTGAGCGTCCTCAGAATCGGATGTCTCAACATTTGCAGACTCATTCTGTTCAGCAACAGGAAAATCATCAATTTCCTTTTTACTCTCCCCCAGAGAGGAAGCTATCGAGGCGTTTGCCTCTGTTTCAGTATTAAGACTTGGAAATTAGGGCTTTTATGAGGTGAACGAACCAAGTGTAGTGGTGAGTTTTTGGGTTTTCAGTAATGAGAAATGTCAATGGACATATTTCCAATAGTAAGAATGTAAGATTCTCAAAATTCACATTCGATTGAGACATATTCTCAACAGCTTGGTTCAGCTCGTTAAGGGTCGAATCGAGTTGAATGTGAAAAGTTGTAGGAATGGGTGTAACTGGAGTTGTTTGGGTAAGTGTTTCAGCTTTTCTTGTAGCAGTTGGTGAGTTTTGGTGTGAAACGGCCATGAAAGCGAAACTATTAAGATTTGAGAGAGATGGAGATGACGGTTTCGTGGGAGTTTGAGTATGGTGAGGTAGTTTCTTTATTTTCTGTCATTTAAGCACCAAGAAATCGAAAAGATAATCACAATAACCGAGACAAACAAGGCTTTAGCAAATCTTAAAAAACAATACTCAAATCACTCGAAAAAATGCAATGCTTAGTATATCATGGTATGAGAAGAATATAGGAGAGAATACATACTTGGAAGTAATACGTATAGAAATAAGAACTAACTAAGGAGGATTCTAGAAGGAATTCGATAATACTCCATAAACTTAGCCACAAAAATAGATCATGGTTAAGTAGTGGGTAAAATCATAATTAAATAATTAATTAAATTAAGAACATTCTAGAATATTTAATATTTAAATGTGTATAATCTGAAATAAAACAAGGATGTAGGTTAGTATACTCAGAAATAAATAAAATAAATTTCTACAAATAATCAAATAATTACTACTTATAAAAATATAATCAAATCATCTAATGTTATGCTCAAAACTGTTACATACACCTCAACACGGTTTTTACATGAATTTACTTCATTTGTGTTGCACCATATTTTTTTCTTTGTGTTATAACATCTAATTTGTATTGATCCATTGTTCCTGTAGAGTACATCGTAGTAGCGAACTCCGTGCCCCATACTTACTTAATGGATTACAAACCTCTTGATGTTTTTACCAAATATCACCTTTTAAAAAGAAGGCATCGTAGTAGCGAACTCCGTGCTCCATAGTTACTCAGTGATTTGGTACATCTTTTAGTATGCTAATAACATTCTATTTTTTATGCATTTGAGAGGTGTAAGACATGTTTATTTTTGCACAACAAATTTTAGATTCAAGAATATTTTACAAAGGAATTATTCAACGAAAATAGGAAATAAATTAAATCTATAACAATTATACAACCTTATGATGTTGTCCCAAATGCTACGACATTTGTGACACCATCCATCCAGAATTATTCAGATACTACACATACCAAGAGATTTCCTCAAGGATGAGAATGTCTCAAGGTCAAAACCTTAGTAAATATATCAACAATATGATTTTCAAAAGGTACGTATTCCAACTTCACCATGTTCTTCTCCACTAAATCTCTCATAAAATAATGCCTAATGCAAATGTGTTTAGTGAGTGAGTGTTGTACTGAATTTTTAGAAATGTTTATGCACTCATATTATCACAGAAAATTGTAAGGATATCAATTTCAATTTCATAGGCATGAAACATCTTGCTTAACCACAAGATTGTTTCCCATGTAGAAACATCCTCTACTCTTACTCTTTATGTCGTCTATATCTCATACTCAATCTGCATCACTGTATCCAATCAAAGTGTTGTTGGTGTCCTTAGTGTACTATATCCCAAGTTCACTTGTACCTGTATCAAACTTGATAATTCTCTTCAAAACATTCAGGTGAGATTCCTTTGGATTAGTTTGGTACCTAACACAAACAAAAACACTAACATTGTACATAATATCTGGTCTATTAGAGGTTAGATAAAGTAAACTTCCTATCATGGATCTATATTATATTGGATCAAAATCTTTTCCAGCACCGTCTTTGCAAAGAATCAAAATAGATCTCATAGAAGTTTTCATTACTTTTTAACTTTCAAAACCAAAAATTTGAACCAAGTTCTTAGCATACTTACCTTGAGAGAAGAATATACCATCCTTACATTGCTTCATTTGAAGACCTAAAAAGCAATTCAAGTCTCCAACCATACTCATCTCAAATGTTGCAGTCATTGCTTTAACAAATTGGTTAACATTTTATCACGAGTTAAACCAAACACAATGTCATCAACATATATTTGAGCAATAAGTAAATCTTCTCCAGTGTGCTTAATGAACAAAGTTATATCAGTTTCTCCTCTAACAAAACAATCAGGGTATTGTGGATCTTCTAATCCTTTAAGTTGTTCAACATATGCTTCTTCATTCAAAATGCAATTTAGAAATGCAACTTATACATCCATTTGACGAAGTTAAATGTCAATAAAACATGCAATTGCTAGCAATAATCTAATAGATTCTATCCTAGCAACATGTGCAAAAGTTTCATAAAAAATAATAACCTCAACTTGGGTGTAACCTTGTGCAACTAATCTAGTCTCAATCCTAAAAAAATGTTATCAAACTCATCAGTTTTATTCTTAAAAATCTACTTTGTTCCAATGACATTAGTAAGACTAGGTCTTGAAACAAGTGTCCATACTTCAAATCTTTCAAACTGACCAAGTTCTTCATGCATAGCATTTATCCAATATTCATCAATTAATGCTTCATTTACATTTTTAGGTTCAATTTCAGAATAGTAACACTCTGCATTCACAACATTGCAAATAGAAGACATGCATATTGTTCTTACCACATCTACCTTATTTGATCTTACTCTTCCTCTTGTTTGCACTCCAACTGTAGCATCACCTATGATCTGATCAGAAGGATGACTTTTACCTATTCTTGAAGAAGGATTCATTTTGGGAACGTACTGATCATTCTGTGAAATTACAACTGACTGTTCTGTAGATGTTGCTCCAGATGTGTTAGCATTTGGTGCAGCATTATTAGACTTCAGTGTATTCTCAGAATTGTCAGTGACTTGTGATATATCTTCTTCATCTTTATCATCTGTAAGACCTTTATCATCATCAAACACAACATTAACAGATTCTTGAACAGTGTTAGTCCTAAGGTTATAAACTCTATAAGCTTTACTATTTCTAGAATAGCCTAAAAAGAAACCTTACACTTTTAGAATCAAACTTATGAAGTTGATCCATATCATTCAGAATTTAACACATACAACCAGATATATGAAAATACTTCACATTTGGTTTTCTAATGTTCAAAATCTCATAAGGTGTTTGAATAGAACCAGATCAAATATAAACTCAATTAATAATATGACATTATGTATTCAATGCTACAACCCAAAATCTTTTAGCAAGACTTTTAGAAGTGAGCATAACTCTTGTCATTTCTTGTAGAGTTATATTCTTTCTTTCAGCAAAGACATTCCGTTGTGGAGTTTTAGGAGATGAATATTCTTGCAAAATACCATTTTTATCACAAAAATCATTAAACATGCTGTTTTCAAATTCCCTACCATGCATGATCAGTTCTAATATGGCCAACTATCAAGTTAAACACACTTTTGAACCTTTTGTAAAGAATTTTAAATGCAGCAAATTAATCTTTCAAATATATCTCTTAAAAACTCAATCCAGGTAAATCTAGAAAAATCATCTACCACAACAAGTGAATATCTTTTGCCTCCAATGCTTTCAGTTTCCATAGGACCAATAAAATCCATGTGCAAAACAATTCGAAACATTGATGTGTAGAACAATGTGACAACATTTTATGCAACACTCTTACCTGCTTACCTTTTTGGCATGGTCCACATACAGTAGTACTCTGAAACTTCTGTTTTGGTAATCCTTTTCACTGCATCGACTTTGATTAGTCTCTTCACTGATCTATAATGTGCATGTCCCAATTTTTTGATGCAATAAGATATTTTCATCATTCTTTGACAAATTACACACATTTGTTCCAATAAGATAACAATTATCTACTGCCCTAGACAATTTTCATCTTTATTAAGAACATACACATGATTCTTTGTCAAATTTTACATGCAAATTATCATCACAAAGTTGACTAATACTAATCAAATGAGCAAGCAAGCCATCAACATGCAAAACGTTTTTAAGCTTAGGAAAACCTTCAACATTTAAAGTTTCTTTTCCTATAATCTGTCCTTTCGAACAACCACCATATGTAACATTACCATAATTCAAGGTCACATAATCAGATAAAGAGTCAATTTGTACTGTCATACGTCTAGAACAACACCTATAAAAAATACCATTGACCAAGTAAACATGCTTTCAAGGATGTGTGAACAGCATTACAAGTAACATCAGATTTTCATGCAGATTTCAGAAAATGTTTCATAGGATGTGACATCATTTTAGGTAACATTTTCTCATATCTCAGATCATCAAACATTTACATGCAGTAAGGACAAATATGATCAATTTTCGAAAAATAATGACATACAAACTTCTTTTCAATGTTTTTGACTTTGTGAGAATCTGTTTGTGCAGATGTTACAACATATGTTTTAACATTTGCCTTCACAAACTTCACAGCATTTTCAAAAATTCTTAGAAAATAGAAGCAGTTTCACTATCATAACGTATACCACAATTATCAGATTAACCAATAGCTATAACATATATCAGAAGCACTCATAGAAAGTTTTATGAAACTTAAAGTAGAGGTGATCAATTTCTCCTTCAGTTTACCAACTTAAAAAACCTCTTCTGGAATGTATGACTTCTAGCTTAGTAATTGTTCCTTTCAGATTCTCATTCTCTTTGTTCAAAGAATTAAGAGTGAGTTTCTGAGAGTTACAATCATCCAACAACTTTTGGTACTTATGATCAACAATCCTTATGCCTGCATCATCAACAAACCCATTAAAACAATTCAAATCTGGGTGACTCTGTTTTGATGTTACCATAAATGTTATGACATTAGGTGCAACATCAGAATCTGTATCATCCAGATTATCATCTAAAGAATCATCATAATCAATCTTGGTATGAAAAGTAAATTCAACATCTTTTGATTCATCAAATTCATCATCTGATTCATCATTTAAGGTAGTACTAAAATTCAGTTTTTGCATAAGTCTAGTATTGGCACATTAATTTTCATAAAGACCATATTCAGAACATGCATTGAACTGATTTTCTATATTAAATATCATACCTTGGTTTACCTTCACCTTTTTTATAACCTTGGTTGAAATTGACTTTTCCTTCTTTCTGGTGGGGTGTTGATGTGTTGATTTTGATCTTTGGTACATCATAACCTGTAAGTACAGTCCTCCAAGCACGTTCATCAATCGACTTGATATACATGCACATCTTAGGCTTAAAATATGGATAATATGTTCGGGTGCCTAAGTGCAGTGGATATGTGATGTGTTTCCATTGCTAACATAAACTAAAACACACTTTAAGCAAGGATCTAACCTAGTGTCGTCAGGTATCGGCTCTGATACCAACTGAAAGTGTGTGGGGGGTGGTATCTAGTGTTTAAGTAAAAAACAGAACAATGTTACACTGAATGTTGTGACAATTAGTGTAGCATTAACTCTAACAGAATGTGAAAAGTAAACACAGTACACAGCGGAAGTCTAAAACACTAAACTCAATAAAGACACAATGGAATAATTTTTAACATAGATTTTATTAATAACAAAACCTATGCTAAGCCTTACGGCGAAAACAGTAACTTAGTTCCTAAGTTATACAAAAATGTCGTGTGAAATGTCTCAGCAATTACTTCAACATTCCACAAACAGAAACTACAATCGAGGCAGGTGCCTGAATCTGTAAATAGACTTAAGTGTAAGACACCGTCTAAAGAACTAATCTGATCTATGATTCACTCTCACTCGATACAAGACTAGAACTAAGTACACTGGAAGGTGTGGTATCCCTCGGCGTACGTTAAATGATACAACTACTGACCATAACTCCTAACTAGGGTTGAACGCTCAAGGAGGTGTTACTCGAGTAGTGCATACTTTGAAATGAAAGATTCTGGCGGTATTTATAGAGAATACTCAGCTTCTAGATCCTTCCATTATGAGATCCTATTTTTTAGGACCTCAACCTCCATGATCTGTCTAGATCCTTCTTCCATCTTCCAGGTCGTTCTACAATGCTCCAAGGCCTTCTAGCACGTTCTCCAACATTCTGGAATCTTCCAGGTTCCAGACTCTTGTAGAAGCTTCTAGAATCGTTCCTGAATGTGAGAGCATTTAGTACAACATTTAATGTAACATTTCAGAAAAGACTTAGAATAAATCAAGGAAGGTCAAATTAAGATGTTGTTGATAATGTTAAAGCATTTAAGAGTTAACAACATCTACAAAGGATGCTTTGACTTACTTTCCTTCTTGACATGCTTGGCAGACACGTTCTTTTGTGAATACTTCATTTGGTAGGCCATCTGCTAAAGATAAGCTTGCTAGCTTGTTCAAAGTCTTAAAGTTCAGATGGTTTAGCCTTTTGTGCCATAGCCAACTGAGATCTTTAGAGCTTTTTGCAACTAAGAAGATATCTTCAGGGGATTTATTCCAATCTGCAAGATAAACATTACCTTTCCTCGACCCAGTTAGTAGTAACTGTTGATTTGATTTGTTCTTAATATAACATAAGTTACTAGAAAACTCAACATTAAAACCTTTATCACAGAATTGACTTATTGAGAATAGATTGTGCTTCAGACCATAAACAAATGAAACATTTAAAATACTTACAGTACCAATTTTGAGAGTTCCATAACCTTTGGTTGTTCCTTGTGAGTTGTCACCAAAAGTTACTTGTGGTCCATCTTGTTCAACAAAATCAGACAGAAGCTCCTTATTTCCAGTCATATGTCTTGAACATCCACGGTCCAAGTACCATGTAAGTTCTTTAGGACTTCTTTTCTTTGTTGATGGCACCACTGGAACCTGTTATAAATCAAAACTTAGGTACCCTTTGGAAGTTGGGTCCCAGAGGGTTAGATATACCTTTTGGAACCCAAACTTGACTTATTTTCATTACATGAAAATGGCTAATTTGTTTTCCATAAACATCTAAATACACAATTTTCCTTTTAAATGCCTTAGGTTGAGATTGAGTATTAGTGTGAATCTTGGATGATTTAGAAGAGTTATAGTTATTCTTGTGAATATATCTGCTAAATCTATCTTTTGATTAATGTGCAGCATGCTTGAATCTTTGTGGATAGGCATTCAGATTACTTGATGTCCTTGGCATGTAGGATTCAAGTCTTCTGTACTCATTGTACTTAGGCTGGAAATCCCTTTGATAATTCATTGTAGGCCTTCTCATTTCAGTTGGTCTTCTTTGAATACCTTGTGGTTTTCTTGCCTGAGTTTGAGAGTTTTTCAGCTGAGTTGTCTTCCATTGACTTTTACTCATCTGAATTGTCTCAGGCCTCTGAAATCTTGTCTTGGGTCTTGCAACCTTTGACTTGTGATTCAGGATTGTTGGTACAATGGGTTGTTTACATTTGTCCTTTTTCTGTAGCAGCTTTGGTTCAACAATTTCAGTCCGAGCCATAGTTTTTACAAAGACTCTCTTAGTAATACTTGTTGAAGTATCACTGAGGCATGGTGAAGATGTTTTATCTGGATTGTAACCAAGTCCAGATTTTTGAGTCATAGGCCTTTGCATTCCTTGTAGTTCATCTATTGAATTAGATGATTTATACAGGGCAGCCAGTTTAAGTTTCAGACTCTCTTCACTAAATTTAACACATTCATGTTCCTTGAAAAGATGTTCAAACTTAGCCATCAATGCTTGGTAGTCTGAGTCCTTACTCTCATGAAGCTTAACTTGTTCTTCCAACTTAATAAGTTGTTCAGATGACTTGTCCTTCAGAGTATTCAACTCTTTAGTTAAGTTATTGCACAACTCATTAGTTCTCAAATCATGTTCAGCTTCAACCTGAGTAATTCTTTCAATCTCAGCATTCAAGGCTTTGTTTTCTTTTAAGGTTTGATCATGAATCTCTTGAAGTCTCATGAAGTCTTCCATCAACTTACCAAAGGTAAGTTTCAGGTTGTCTTCATTTTACATCATTGTGCTATTAGAATTGACAGAATTAGAAATAGATTGTACCTCATCATTGTCTTCAATAGCCATAAGACATTCTTCATCACTGCTGTCAGTAAACATCTGAGATGATGAAGATGGAAGTTGATCATCCTAAGAGGTTTCTTCTTCAGCTTTCAAAGCTTTTCTTTTCCATATTTCTTGTCCCTCTAAGCTTGTCTTTCCTTCCTTTCCTTGGAGGTCAGCTCCGGACAGTCATATTGGAAATGTCCTGTCTTCTTGCAGTTGTAGCATGTATCCTCATCTTCATCTTTCTTCTTTTCAGCATCTCTCTTCTTAGTTGATGAAGATGTATCTTCTTTGGAGTTGTCCCTTCTGGATCTCCTTTCATCATTCTTCTTCTCAGGTGAGTTGTATCTTCTTTTTCTATCTTGGTAATACCTCTTGTATTTACCAAACCAAGAATTTAATCTTTCAAATCTTCTAGCCATCATTTCCAACTGATCTGAAATATCAGCTTTAGAAGCTCCTTTTCCACTTTTGCTTGATCTGCTGGCTTTCTTGGATTCTGGTTCATTGGATTTGGCATTCATTGCAATCCCTTTACCTTCAGGTTCCTCAGTGTTGTTCTTCTTGTTCAAGTCATATTCATATGCCTTGAGTTCTGAGAACACCTGTTGCATTGGCATTGCTGACAAATCCTTCGTATTCTGCATCATGACAGCATATACATTCCATTTGGTTGTCAAGCTCCTAAGAATCTTCAGAGCCACTTCTCTCTTGGAGTATACTTTTCCAAGTGAGTTGATCTCATTCATGATGTCTGTGAACCTTCCATCCAGTTGATCAATGTTTTCACCAGACTTCATTCTAGATTGCTCATACTTTTGAACAGCAACTTGAAGTTTGTTTTCCTTGATCTTGTCAAAGCAGTGGTCTTTAAACCCCAGCTCTGATACCACTTGTTGGTCCCAAAAAGGAGTGTGACACGTGTATAGGGGGGGGGGGGGGGAAATACACGTGTATGTGTTTTTCAAAAACTTTTTCAATTAATCAACACTTATAATCAGAGTCAAATAAGTTACACAGTATGTCAAGTCCTATGAAAATACTAAACAATGTATTCTAACAGATCTTAACAATAGGCAACTTGTATGCGGAATAAATGATAGACCCTATTATACTCCTTAAGTAATATGCACTCAAATACTATATTATCAAATAACAATAAGCAATTATAATCAACACACAAAAGCTAAAGCAATAAGATAAATGCAGTAAATAAGAACACAAGACGTATAGTGGTTCGGAGGCTAAACTGCTCCTACGTCCACTCTCCTAATTTAATAGGATAATTCCTTAATCTCTTGGAATTAACTTGTTTTTACAGTGCCAAGGTGCACTCTACTTCTTCTTCTTCTCTTCTCTTGATTTCTTACAACCTTCTCTCGTTGCAATACTCTCAACACTTCTACGAACTCAACAATACTCTCAAACTATCTCTCAAGGTGAAAGTAAGGTTTTGTTCTTATACCAACTAAGTGTGATACCCTTTACAATTTAAGAACAGATATAAAGGCTAGGATATCACTTTCTAGGCTTTGGATAATCAAACAGTAAGCTTGCCTAGTGGGTACTAAAGGTAACACTCACAAATGAATATGCTTAAAAGCTTGATCTCTCGAGTGTTTTGAATGCTTTTTGAATGCTAGAATGTGTATGGCTTGTGTGCTTTTTGTGTGTCCCGTAATCTTGAAATGATTCAAGATATGGCCTATTTATAGATTAAGCAAACTATCCGTTGGTGGAGATAGCAAAACTTATCCATAAATTTGAACTTTCAAATTGTTTAGGGGCCTGCATGCAAATAGTACATGCATTCACGTCCATTCTGCATTCTGTATTTCATTCTCAGATTTTGTTATGCGCAGTGACAGGTGGCATCAAATTATTGGTTGATTTGGAATAATTCCGTCCTTTCCGCTAACGGCCTCGTACTGGGTAAAATGCCTCGTCATTCATCGTCTTTGACCATAAGTGTGCCAAGTCCAAAGTATATGAATGTCCAAATTCATCATACTTGACTTCATGAATCCTTGCCACTTTTCAATAACACTTCAGCTTCTTGTCTTCAATGCTACTTGTCTTCATGTGCTTTGTGCTTTCAGGTCATTTGTCATAGATTCAAAGAATAATCTATCTAAGAAAAATTTATGTCATAGATTCAAAGAATAATCTATCTAAGAAAAATTTAAAGCTCCCTAACATATATGAGCTTTTCTAACCTGAAAATCTAGACCTGGCAAATCATCATACTTGGGGTTTTACTTAGGGTTTTGGTATCTAATCAAAATCAAATTTTCTTTTATTAATATAAACCATATCCCAACACCAATCATCTTAAGACACGTATCCAGTTGGGCCAGAAATTTAAAATTGATGGGCTGAAGATGAAAGGTCCCGCCTTGATTTTTACCCTTCCTAAACCCTAATCTAAGTCGTTGGAACGAACAATCTACACCCTTCATTCCAACCATTCTGAGAGTATATATACAACTCTAAGTACTTCATTGCAAACCCTTGGTTCTCAAAACCTTAAGATTCGAAGATTATCTTACACAAACACATCTAAAGATCATTTTCTTACACTCA
The DNA here is from genome assembly GCA_963675135.1 of Galeopsis tetrahit. Lineage (NCBI taxonomy): Eukaryota > Viridiplantae > Streptophyta > Magnoliopsida > Lamiales > Lamiaceae > Galeopsis > Galeopsis tetrahit. Next base: position 62,259,013 of record OY776120.1, on the reverse strand, counting down.
GAATGGGTATCATCAAGATCTACGATGCTTAATTTGCCCATCAATTTTCTTACACTTCATTGTAGGCAAGATGCTTCTAGGAAACACTTTGAGTCATGATGCAGTCTCCACTATGAAAGTACGGGTCATGGTAGCAATCTGGGATCAGATTGATGGAGACTGGCAAGGTTTCTTCATGGAAAGACTTAGCCTAGAGGAAAAGAAAGTCACTCTAGACGTGAAGAAGAAAGAGTGGATAGTGACTGCTACTGTCAGCTTTGTAAACAAACTGAGCATCATCCTTCCTGAACTTCTCCCTCAAAATTATGTGTGTGGACCAGCCAAGAAGTTTCATTCTTCAAAATGGTATCTGAAGAAAAAGCCCTCGCTGAGGCAGCAAGGCAAAGGGCTAAAAGGAATAGGTTAGCCGAGGCAACAGAGGCAGAGGCAGCTGACCCAGAAAACAATGAAGAACTCATTCAAGAAAAGTCAGAGTCAACTGACGAACAAGAAAAATAGAAGACTAAGGACAAAGCCCCTCTGATTGAAGATGATGATGATCAGACCCTAGCCTAGAGAAGGATGCTGATCAAATCAGGCATCATTACACCATCAGACTCAGATGCAACCCCTACTGCATCTCCACTGAAAAAGGCAAGAACATCAAAACTCTCTACTTCAATTTCTCCTTCTAAATTATCTACTCATCTGAAGGGAAAGAAACCCAAATCCAATCTCACAAAGAAAACCAAACTTCCAAAACACATGAACATTGCACCCATCTCAGCCATGAACCCTTCTGAACCAACTTCAGACCTACACCCTGCTGATCCCATTAACCCTCCTGACCCCATAAATCCTACTGCTCAAACATTTGCTGATACTCACACAACAGATGAACCTGCCCAAGAGACCCCTTCCCTTAACTCAAAGACACACCTGTTGCAGAAGAATCAACATCAGTAGACCCAGGATAGAGCCACTCTAAGTTCAAGATGGTCATTTACCCCATATGTACTAGAGAAAAGCGGATAAGAATGAAGATAGCAAATCTGCTGAAGTCCTCAATTCCTGTAATAGATGAGAGTTCTATTCAATTTGAGCAAGTACTTCGAGTATGTACATGGAGAGAGCTCAGGAGAGATGATGTAGATGGCCTTATTGAGGTCATGGAAGGAATGAGAGGATTATCACACTTTCTTGACTGGGAAATGGAGCAGAAGGAGGTTGCTCAACTCAAGACCTTCACTGAACTATTATCCGACGATGCACTGGCAAGAGTGTGTGATAGGATTCTTGGATTCACACATAACTCACACTCAACCCCAATTGTTGAGGATTCAACAACTCCAGCTTAAGAAGATATGCTAGTCTCTGACACCAAGGAACAAACTCAAACCCAGTTAGAAACAGTTGTGCCTGTGCTGGTGCCTTCAACAGATCCGACAAGTCAGATGCCTGGCACAATATCAGTCGAGCTATCACAGACTCCAGTCTCAGTGGCTCGGGGACTCCAGAGTTTGAATCAGTCTACTGAGGCAGTTGACGTGGTCGAAGTCGAAAAGGAGGTGGTGACAATTCCAGCCTAGTTCAAGCACATAAATGATCTTGAGCATTTCATTCTTCACTCTGAAAGAAGTCCTTTTACGTGCTTAGTAGACGTCACAACTACATTCCTTGATATAAGTCATCTGACGGCAAAAGAAAGAGGACTTGCATTGGTGGAATACAAACCAAGTCCATTCCAGATGACTTCAAGGCAAACATCAGGTAAGCCTTCTTTACCACATTCCTCAGTTGATATACGAGCAGATGTGTGTGCCCAGGTGAAAGAGGCAATATATTCACATTTTGAGAAAGGTCTAGGAATGCAACTGGCAATATACATTGATCGAGCTGCTAAAGAACAAAGGAAGCTACTCATCAATCAAATACATGACATTGATGATACTTTTGGAGATGCACTGCAAAAGCAGATCGATGAGTACCTCACCGCAGAAATCAAGAAGGCAGCCGACAGATCCCATATGTTTGCTGAATCATACACAAACGAGCTTAACAAAATGGATACTCTATACAAATCAGAACTTGATAGTGCTGAAGCAAGGGCTGAACAAGGTCAGGCCCTTCTCAAGAAAGCGGCAGAGGAGAATGAGGCTCTTTCCACTCAGCTGAAGGACACAGTCGACAAACTAGCCCTCCTCACTGCTCAACCTGAAAAGATGACTAGCTCAACGTCTCATGCCAAACTTTTGGAGCACAACATCACCCAATTAAATCATGTGATAAGGGTAAATGCCATGGCTCTCAAACAAAATCTTCATGTTGAAATTCTGAATGCTATGAAGCCTTTTGCATCTGCCCTTGCTGAAGCCAAAAAGGGGGAAGATGTATTGATAAAGGCGCTTGAAAAGTCTACAGCTCAGCAGGCTGAACTGGTTGTAGCACAAGATGACCTAACTAACACCCTAGGTGCTCTGAAAAGCAAGATCAAGAGCAGAAAGGGTAAGGAAGCTGCTCAAGAAGAAACTCAAGATAAGACTGCTAATGCAGAAGAGGCCAAGACCGGAAAAAGAAAAGAAGTTGCCACTGCTGCAGAAGAGCCTACTCCATCCAGAAGAGTTACAAGGAAAAGAAAGGCAACTGAGGCAGCTGAAACTACAACATAACCAACAGAAGAAGAGATAGAGGCTCAAGAACTAAAGAAGAGAAAGCTGCAAGAAGCTGAAGAGCTTAAGCAGAAGAAACTGAATGATACTAAGGCTGTCAAGAATAAATTTGAGAGAAAATTGGCCAAAATCAGAAAGGCACTGAAAGAAAAAGAGCAAGAAGAAAGTATCAAAATCAGTAACAGCACCTATGTGGATCTACTAGTACTCCCAGACGAGCTACCAAGATGGTATCCCCTGAAGAAGAAATGGCAGCTAGCTCATCATATAGTCAGAAAATTTGGTCCTCTCCCTGCCTATGAAGAAGAGCTACTTCAGTTCACTCAATTCATGGAAATTGAAGATAAAGTACTCTGGATAGAAGCCTTGAAGACAGCCAAGGCCATAGGCTACATAATCCTAACTCAAGAAGACCCTGGATGGGATCCTCCTAAACTGGATTCTAGAAGAACATGCATGGTTGAAGTTAAAAGGATCCTTGAGAAGATCTTCACTGAAGAGAATGTTACAGACTTAGAACACATGGAAGGAATCCGCACTCATCTGTATCTAGCCTACTTAAGAAGCTCAAAGGAACTGAAACTTGTAATCTGTAATCTCTACATATCTTATATGCAAGTGATGTTTCCTTTTGCTTACAAGACAAATTCTCATTGTCTTCATCAGAACTATTGTGTAAAATTTATAAACTCTTGTCATCGGTGCTACAAATGAACATTTATCAAAGTAGTTTTGGCTTCATCAAAAAGGGGGAAATTGTTAGGATATAAATTCACCCTAAGCCTTTCTATGTAATAGGATAGTTTTGATGGCCAAAATACTTAGAGTTTTTAAATCTATGTAATAGGGTTAGCTGATGTTGTATAGATCAACTCACTATTTAGTCTAGTCATGTGTGATCGGCTGTATGTACCTCAGCTGATAACACAATATCAACTTACACGCGCAATCTCAGAAGATGAAGAGAAGAAGACCAGAAGACTAGAAGATCCTTGAAGAACAACTAAGTTAGGTGCTTGTATACCTACTTAGGTGATAATGTCCAAGATGAAGTTTGCCAAGACAATAGAGTATTCAGTCAGATCAGAAGAGGTCTACTCATTTGATAATCAAGGTCAGAAGGCACATGACCAGAAGACTTCACCAGGCGACCAAAGCTAAATTCAACAGACTACTCATCTATCATCAAAATTCGCCTAAGGACAGATTCCAAGTCATCTTGCAATTCAAAAGAAGACTTACCTTGCTTAGAAGATTGACAAGATTTTAGAATTGAAGCAATTAAGATCAGTCTACAGGGAATCAAGGAATCAACATAAATACAAAAGAGTTCTCAAAGAGCCTGTTCATCCTAGATCAAATCCAGCTCTTAAATTTTTCCTCATCCAACTAAGAACCTGAATCCAAACCATCCATTGTAAAAGTATTGATTTAGGCATAGTGGTTAAACATATTTATAAGCTTGAACCATTAGTTGGATCCAATCAAAAACCCAAAGCCTCTCACTAAAAGGTTTAGTTTTTAATCCAGTGTAAGAGTGCAAGTGCTCATCAATCACTTGTGGAGACCGTAACAGTTTGGAACTGTTCAGATCTCAAAGTCCTCCTCTTGGGACTAAAAAGGACAAGCCCCTGTAAATTTTGAGAATTTAAGGGATTAACATCACGATCGTTTCGTAAGAGTGGACATAGGACCTGCAATTCGAACCACTATAAATCTACGGTGTTATTTACATTATCTGCACTTTAAATTACAAGTCATTTTATATATATTTGTTATAGTGCATACTGTGTTTTTACATCATTTATAAAGAAGGCCACTAAACGTTTTAAAACCAACATCAACTGAGTATTTCTTTCTAAGAATATACTAATTGAGGATTTTCAAAAGATAAGTGAACGAGTCTAAATAAAAAGGCCTACACATTTCCGCGTATACAAACTTATCTGCATACATTAAGTCATCTGGACCATTTGACTTGTAGTCCAGCTGACTTAACTATCCAGACGAGTTATAACTCTTTACTCGAAAAAGTTTTAAAGTCTATTCACCCCTCCCCTATAGACTTTAATCCCATTCACTACTCGTTCAGAGACCAACATCATGATGTCCATTTTGTAGACTTCCCAAAATGCCTTGTAGAAGCCAAAGTTGAAGCCATCAGGACCTGGCTCTTTGAGCTTTCGCATGACCATATTGTTTTTCTTACTTCTGATTCCGTAAAATGGGCCGTGAGGAAGTAGTGTTTCTCATGAGAAATTTGTTTTGGTGCAGAAGTCAGGTTATAATGGGGGCCTGCACCTTGGATCTTTTTTGAAGTGCTTGCTAAAGTGTTCGAAAACTTATTTCTTTACACCTTCGACTTGCTCAATCCACATTATGTTAGACAGAATTCCCTAGATCTCGTTTTTCTTTTATCTAATGTTTATTACCTTATGGAAGAAGCTCGAATTACAGTCGCCTTCTCTCAGCCACTTGCTCCTGGATTTTTGGTATAATAGTTTTTATTTATTTTTCATTTCCAACATCAAATGCACCCTCTCCTCATTTCTTCTCATAATATCCATTTCATCTAATCCTAGAGCATCATTTACCATATCTAACTTTAGAATATCCACATTTCGCTTCTCAATCCGCTTCTTTATGAGTCCAAAGTATGTTCTATTCCAGGCCTTTATATCTGCCTTGAGTCTCTTCAGTTTTTCCTTAAGAACAAAACCCCCTGCCTTTTATCTCGTATTCATTCCATTTATCAGCAACTAAACTTCTGAAGCCCGAATGAGAGAACCAAGCGTTTAGACATATGAAAGGTTTAGGGGCCCAATCTTTATGCTTTGTTTCGATGATGATAGGTACATGATTTGAGGTTGCTCTCCTTAGCCCTTTCTAGATTGAGTTTGGCCATTTCCTGACCCATTCAGAATTGATCACGATTCTGTCTATTCTGCTTTTGCATGATCCGTCTGGCTTGTACCAAGTGAAGGATATGTCGTGTAAATGAAGGTCAATCATCCCCGAATTCCGGATAAATGAGTCAAAGCAATTCAGGTCTCTCCTGTCAGATTATACTCTTCTACCACACCTCTATGATTCCTTTCTAACCTAGTTAAAGTTTCCCACTACACAAACATAAGAGGATGGTGTTTGTGCAATGACAGTCAGGAGGCGATCCTGTAGTCTTCTCTTTTCTGCTAAGGGCCCAGACCCGTACACGTTTATTATGGAACACGAAGCTCTTTCAGCACCCCATAATCCATTTACTATCACTGTTCCTTCCATATACCAACTACTAATTACCGAAAAAATATTTAGCATTCCAGATCGATAGGATATAAGTGTAATCATTTCATATCCCACGTATTATCAACCCTTATCAATCACCAATACATAAAAATTATCATCTAACAAAGGTGAACTGGATAAAAAATCATGAACTTTTTAGTGTATATTAATTATATTATCCCATCAACCTGATCTTTTTGTATTAGCATGCTCCAATCATATGCTTCATTATTATGACTGAAAAAGCTAAAAACGATGTTGCCTTATTGTTTTTTCGGCGATTAAAGATTAAAATGACACAATTTGAATACGTATGAATCTAATTTGAAAAATATGAGACAATTATGAAAAAGTTAAAATGTTATGAGACAAATTTAACTTTAATCTTGTCCAATCAATGTACTTTAGCCAGAAAATGGACCATGTGATGACACTTTATCAAAACAATGTCGTTTCGTGCATTTTCTAGCGATTTGTGACAAAATTGACATAATATGAGACTAATTATGAATATTGAATAACTATGAACTAAATCGATAAAATGTTGAAAGGTATGGGACACAATTGATTTCAATCTATGTATTTTTATATTAAATATGTTTTTATAGAGGTTTACAAGATCAATACAATATGTCAATACAAATTCATGCTCAAACTCAAGATCTTCCACCCAAGACAGATGATCGCGGTATCGTTACCCCTTCCAATCGTGAGGAAGGGAAAATGAGTTGTTGGGAATAAAATGAGATTTTGGTTAAGATACCAAAACCATTGATGATATGCCAAGATATATAAGTCAAATTTGATTAAGTATGTTTCAGGACAGTTGGAACATATAAAACAGGTTAGTTGAATAGCTGATGTGTTAGGCACCTTATAGATGCAAGAAAGCATAAGTTAAGGGGAAACACAAGCTTAGTAGATCAAATCAGGTTCCCTTAGGCTCAGAATAAGAAAAGTACAACCCTGCTAATAGGACAAGACTAGAAGAGTTCAAACATGCTGATGACATAAATTAAGAAGAGTAAAATAGAAGATTCAACCCTTCTGATAGTTCAAGTTCAGAACATCACATCTTATGAATAAATCTTGCTAACATCAACTCAATCAAGTTGTGAAGATCAAAAGTGAAGAATCAGAAGAGTAGATCAGTAGAGTAAATAAGCACACTAGATTAGAAGAGGTAAGTCAAAAGACAATTGTGTTGATAAAGTCAATCTCACTGATAAGAAGATATACTCATAAAAGTTTAATCTAAGTTACAATCAGTGAAGATGAGGAGCCAACTCAACTGAAGAAGCAAGCTAACATTGTTGATAAGCTAAGTTAGCTAAAGAGATAAGAATGAGCACATATCTGTCCTGATAATGATTGTCCTGATAATGATAAGGAATGTTGTCCTTAGACAAGAATCAACTTTCAGGAAGAATATCTTCTAGTTGACTGTTGAAGATTCAAATCAGACATTGGGAAGAGAGCCAACAAGTCAAGATAAAGATTCTTAGTCGTTTACTTCCCAAATTGAAGACATGTCACCATCACAGATTTTGTTTGCAAGACGCTCATTCCAAAGAAGATGGAAATAGACAAATTGAGGTTGTCTCTCCAACGGACATAACCCCACTTTGCTCTATAAATACTGGAGTTTGGAAACCATCCAAGTTATCGAACCAGTCAAGGAAACTACAAACTCTAAAGCATACAAGCCTTCAATCTCATAAGAATATATCATTCTTAGTTTCCAAAACACTTCAGTACCCACCTAAGTTGAACTCATTGTATATCAATCAAAGCTTAGAGAGATACCATATCCTTATATAGTTCTTCATTGTAAATGATATCTCACCCTAGTTGGAAAACAACCTCAACCCTTAAACCTTTCAAGGAAAGTTAGAAGAGTTGTTGTAGAAGTGTGAGAACTAGAACTGTCAATTGAAGCACAGTTTAGTTCAAGTAGAGTGAGTACTAGGACTCAGAATTCCTAGGTATCAAGGTACTAAGGAGTAGTGTAGTTGATCAGTGCACCTTGGCACTATAAAAAAAGTTAATTCCAAGTGAAGGAATTATCATGTTCAATCAGGGAAGTGGATGTAGGAGCTTGAGTCTGTGAACCACTATAAACCATTGTGTTATTTACATACTGCCATTTCGTACAAGTAACACATTCATACACTGCACACAAAGTTGATCTTCAAAAGCTATAATTCACAAACTTTTCAAAACTGTTTTGGGACAAGTTCCCTGAAAACCAGTCTAGTGATAAGAAGTTTTTCAGAACACAAAGGAGTTTATATATAAAGGGCCAACCATAATTCCACACATATAACTTACCTAGCTAGTTATTCAACTGATTACTTAATAGTTTGAATATCTAATTAAAGTTATACATACTCAGAGAGGTTGACTAGACAACTCTCTTGATAGCCTAATTTGCTTAAAGGAGAAGAATTTACATACAGAAGTGCATTCTCCCCCCCCCATACACTTGTGTCATAATCCTTTCAGGACCAACAAGTGGTATCAGAGCAGGGGTTCAAGGACTTCAGAAAATCCATCTTGATTTTCAAAACCAGATTTTAGTGTGGTCACTAAACTAATCTTTCTGAAAAACTCATTCATGCATACTTTATCCTTAATTATATAAATTTTCAAGTATGCCTAACAATGCAGTTGCTGGAGATGTTGTATGTACCATTAACAACATGGGTCCTAACCCAGTCAATCACATATCTTGTCACAAGCTACTAATGTTCTCAATAGAGAATTATGACTTTTGGAAGATAAGGATGAGAGCCCATCTTACCTGTTTTCATGATGAGATGTTAAGAGTTATCACTAAATGACAATTCACCTTCACCAAGGTAAACCCAAAGCTCATAGCTGCTCAAAAGGCTGATCCTAGAGAGCTTCTGCCCAAAGATGAAGATGATTTCACTGCTGAAGAGAGAAAATGGCATAATCTGAATTATCTGGCCATGAATACTCTCTATCAGACAATTCCTGATGTTGTTATGGGAAGAGTCTACCACTGCACAACAACCAAAGAAATTTGGGACACTCTTGCAATTATGTGTGAGGGTACAGACAAGATCAAGAAGAATAAACTCCAAGTTGCTGTGCATAAATATGAACAATTCACAATGGAATCTAATGAGACCATTGATCATCTTGCTAGTAGATTCACAGACATAATGAATGAAATAAATTCACTAGGTAAGGTTTACTCCAAGAGAGAGGTGGCACTCAAGATTCTAAGAAGTCTCACTCCAAAATGGGATGTATATTTTGTAATGATGCAGAACACCAAAGATCTTTCTACCAACAAGTCTTCTCAGAACTCAAAGCCTATGAGTTTGATCTGAAAATAAGAAAACCATGTGAGGAACCTTCAATGCCAACCAAAGTAGTGGTCTTCAAAGCCAAATCTACTGAACTTGAAATCCAGACCACTCCAAGATCATCAATGTCAGTTTCCAAAACTGACATGAAGGAAGAGATATCTCTCATGGCTAGAAGATTTGAGAAGCTCAATTCCAGATTTGGTAGATATAAAAAGTTATACCTAGACAACAAGGTCAGGAGAAGAATCAACTCTCCTGAAACCAGGGCCGAGGACAAAAGTCTTGAAGAAAGAAGATCCAAGGACAAGTAATCTGATAGAAGAAAGTCAAACATAGCTGAACCTTCATCATCTAGGAGAAAAGAGGAAACCAAGAAAGATCATGATGATGACCTGTGCTACAATTACCAAAAGAAGGGACACTTTCAGTATGATTTCCCTGAACTCAGCTCAAAAGAGAGGAAAGAAAGACAAGCCAAAAGAGATAGAAGACTCAACAATAGGAAAGCCATGATGGCTGGTGATGAATCTCAAAATTGACGAGCGCTTCAATTCCTCTAATGATGGACTGTTTTCTAATAGTGATGATGATGATATGTGCAACATGACACTGGAAGATGATGAGGTATGTTCTTCATCTAGTTCATCATTTGTTGGTCCCTGAGACGAGTGTAAGATCAGCTGACTTGATGTCTGCTGATGGTGTGGAAAATAAACTAACTCTTCAAAGTAACTAGTCCATTGATTTCACTAGGGGCCTAGGACTAGTTAGTCGACTGATTAATTACCTATCGGAGTTAAGTGCGGAATTGTAGTGTGCCCATAAAGATTATACTCGTCTATTTATTAAATACAGTTTGTAAAACATTTTATGCACAAATATGTATGAAAATACTTGAAAATAAAGTGCAGAATGTAAATAAAACAGTAATTTATAGTGGTTCGGATATACGTTCCTATGTCCACTCTCACGTCCTAACGTGATGTTTAATCCCTTTAATTTACCAAAAATTACAAGGGCTTGTCCTTTATAGTCCCAAGGGTAGGACTTTGAGATCTGAGCAGTCCCGAACTGGTGCGGTCTCCACAAGTGATTGGAAGCACTTGCACTTACAAGTGAGTTGCGAGCACTTGCACTCCACAAGTGATTATAGAGCACTTGCACTCTTACAGTGATGAACACTCAACTTGACTTCTAGGGTTTTATGGTAGAAGGTGGGTTTTGTGTATATGAACTAGGTGAGAATTTCCCTTACAATCTGTTTTAGCCTCATGCTAGGATTGGAAAATTCTCTCTAAGCTATGGATATATATAAGTGGTTGCACTGGCTTAGATGTTATGAGTTCACTCACTGGGGATGAGGTGATGCGTGTTGAATCTTCATTAACGATCTTCTTGAGCTCTTCTTATTTCTGGACTTTAAGAACTTTGCTCGACCTCTACATCTCACACCTCTTCACACTCCCAATGGTGTATGAACTCATTTATATAGTGTTGAGATTTGAATGTTACCGTTTGATGATAGCATTCAAATCTCCACTAATTTAGGAATTGGCAATCTCTTGATATGGTATGATTGAATATTACCATTGTCATGTAATTTCAATCATATCTTTGACTTTCCTTTCTTGTGCACGAATCTTGTCTATCCCTGACTTCAGCTCTGATTGGCCTTCATTTAATTGTGTAAGAAGACTTCTACTCTGCTGGTAAGAAGACTTCTACTCTGCTTGTAAGAAGACTTCTACTCTACTGGTAAGAAGACTTATACTCTGCTGGTAAGAAGACTTCTACTCTGCTTGTAAGAAGACTTCTACTCTGCTTCTGTATACTCATCTTACTCTTACTCTTCTTATCCTATAAGATGAGTTCAACTCATCTTATCAGGAGACTTCTTGGGTCTTGGTCTTCTCTTCTCTTCTTGAGCATTGACATGTCTTCTCTTCTAACCAGAGTCCTATCTATTACAAGATGTATAATAAAGTTGTCTATACAATACAACTTATTCTATTACATGTTTGATTTGGTTTATCAAAACTAAACTAGGGATATACATATCCCAACATCATCAATTTAATCACTAGAAGCTAGTGATGTCAACCTGAAACTATCTTTTCACTACAGGAAATTTGAGAAATTGCGACGAAAAAATTCGTCATAAAAACATCATTTTTCGTCGTGAAAGGTGTTTGGTGGCAAAAAATTATGTTACAAAGAACGTCACCGTATGTGCGTCACAATAGATCAATGCGACGATATTTGAATTCGTCATGTAAAATCATCATTTGATGACGATAAAGGTCATCATCACTATATCATATCATCTATAGTGACATATAAATCGTCGCATTTGACATCAGTATTTCGTCACTTAATATGATATTTCGTCACTAAAGGTTAAATTTTACACGACGATTTGATTTATCGTCACTAGAAAAATAACATTTTGTGACGATTGTCCATATATTACTAACATTATCAAATTTTAGTGACGTCATTTTTGTCACAATTTGATTAACTATTTCGTCATATTTTGTATAATTCGTCACGATAAAATTGTTCTTTCGTGACAGATTATTGTTCGTTATTATATGCATGTATATATAATGACAACAAAATTTATCACTAAAGATTATGATTTAGTGACAAAATTTTTAATGTCACTAAAGGATGTCGAAATGGTGACTACATATTATTGTCATTATAATATACTATTTAGTAACGAAATTAAAGCGGTGATCATCACTAAAAGTTTAGTAATGCTGACAACATATTTTTCGTCATATTTCAAATCTTTCGTCATGAAAGAATTATACTATAGTAACTAAAATTTAGTCATCATTATATATATAGATATAACGACGACATATTTCGTCACCCAATATAAGACTTTATCGACAAATTGTTCAATGTCGTTAAAGATGTGAAAATAGTGACAAAATATTTTTGTTATAAGAAAGTATTTTTCAATGACGAAAATGATAATTGTCACAAAAAAATATAACAATAGTAACAACATATATCGTCAATGATTAATTAATATACAATAGTAAAATATTATTTTATCACAAAAGTAATACATATTGTGACAGATAATTTGTCATTAAATGATTACAACTATCAGCATAAATTAATTTCAATTACTAATTAAATGTAAGAAAACAATAAATATTTACAACAATAATAAGTTAAAGATAAAAAAATGAATTTTCATTAATAAAAAAACCATTCAAACATTTGGAAAATAATAACTGTTGGGATATGAATCCTTGAAACAATGTTCTAGTTGATGAAAGTATGTTTTGATGGCCAAAAGCAACTTAAAGTTAGTAATATATGTGGTTCCAAGTCATCTTAACTAAGTCATTTGATGAGAAACTTAAATTGAGATTACTGATCTTAATGATATCTGAAATAAGTTTACTGATCTTATTTAGTAATAGTAAGAATAAGATTACTGATCTTAACTGAGTTATTTGAAATAAGATTACTGATCTGAGTATGGAAACTGAGAATAATTTTAGTGATCTTATATGAGATATTTGAATCTGAGTTACTGATTTTATATACTTACTCATCTTATATGCTTACTGATCTTATATGTAAGTTACTGATCTTAGGTGTTTACTGATCTTATTGGTTACTGATCTGATATATGAACTGTTAGGAACTAAGCTGATGTTTTGTATTGTATAGACAGCTTATAGTATAGGACTTAGATATACTCATCTGTATATAGTTCAGTTGATGTATAGATAGGTTTTATATATGTAAAGTTGTATTCTATTGTAATCAGCATTGTAAAGTTCAGAACAGTAGTTTAGGAATAAATTAGAACAAGATCAGAAGACTAATAAAGACTCAGAGGACTACTTCAGAATAAGAAGACTTCAAAGAAGAGTTGAAGAAGAGCTTAGAAGAAATCTGAAGAAGTTTTGAACGATTTTAAGTTACTGTGCTGACTGACTCAGCAGAGTAAAAATCCGAAGAGTAAAAATCCGAAGAGTAAAAATCAGAGCAGTAAGTTACTGTGCTGATTTGGTGTATTTGAAGAATAAGTTTGGAAAGCTTATTTAAAGAGTAACTGAAGATTTATTTGAAGATATGCTGACTTGGGAATAAGAAGGAAGTTACAAAGTCGGTTACAAGAAGAAGTTACAAAAATAGTTTTAGAGTTAGTTGAGAGTTAGTTCACAAACTGCTAACTGTCATACTAAGTTCTATAAATATTGTGTGATCTCCTACTTCTAAAGACTACTGATCTTAAAGCATTCACAAGCAATTTAAGTCTACAGAGCACAAGAAGAACTCACAGAGTTGAAGGAGATTAAAGAAGAGAAGAGCCACTGAATTGAAGAGAAGAATCAAAGGCTATTCAAAGAGAAGTTTTACTTTTCAAGTTTAAGTTTGTATTTTGTAAAACAAGTGTGCTAGTTACTTGGAGAATTACTAGTAGATCGAAGATATACCTGGAGGTATAATCGATAAGATCAAAGTCTTAATCTTGGGACTTTAAGCCACAAGAAACTCGAAGAAGAGTAATAAAACTTCACAACTGGAGTTGTGAGAGTGGATGTAGACATTTGTCGAACCACTATCAAATTCTGTGTTCTTTACTTTACTGTTTTATATTTGTTTGAATTGTTTAACTAAGAACATTAAGAATTAACAAAGATAAAGATCTAAAGAAAAGTTGAGTATAAACTAGTAAGGCCCATATTATTCTGAAAAGTACTGATCTGAGCTAAGTAAGCACAGTACAGTACATAAGAAGACTAAATTCGGCATTGCATATTCTGATATTTTGAAAGATTTTTGAAAGTCTATTCACCCCTCCCCTCTAGACTTTCTTAGCTTACTCAATCTTAACTCAACTTTGGGACCAACAAGTGGTATCAGAGCAGTAGTTCTTTGGACTGCTGTTTCTTGATAACCTTGCAGATCTTGAGGAAATCTTACTGATCGTGCTACTCTTTCTTGATATCTGTCACTATCTGAATACTTGAAATCTATCTGCTATACTACTGATCCTATTTGTCTAATCAAACATGGATGACACTAATGTGAACAAACTGCCTAAGTTCAAGATTGCAGATTATGACTACTGGAAGCTTAGGATGGAGGCCATCTTTAGCTCAACCCATGATCTAATGGTGTCTGTGGTGACTGAAGGACCAATTGTCATCATGGTGGAAAACACTGCTGTTCTGGATCCATCTAAACCAGTTGGAGCACTGGTCCATAAACCAAGGTCAGAACTGACTTCGGAAGAAATGAAACAAAACAATTTGGACAGTCTTGCCAAGAACTACATTTTACATACCTTACCAAATGAGTATCTTGGTAAAGTACTAAAATGTAAGACTGCAAAACAAATGTGGGACAAATTGGCTATTCTTTGTGAAGGTACTACACTGATCAAAGAAAGCAAGTTATCCACTGCTGTCCAAAGGTTTGAATCATTTAAGATGAAGCCAGGAGAATCAATTGATGAGTTGGATACTCGATTTACCAAAATTATGAATGATCTTGATGTATTAGGAAAGACTTATACTGACAGAGAAGTTAACCTGAGAATCTTGAAAGCCTTGGATGAAAGGTGGAAAATGGTCAAGATGATCATTAAAACCACACAAGACATTGATTCTTGGCCTGCAGAAACTATGTTCCAAACACTTAAGGCACATGACTTTGAGTTAGATGAAGAAGATCCTATTACTGTGATTCATAAGGATAAGGATGCCTCTAAGGACATAGCTTTTAAAGCCTCTACCTCTAAGGGGTCTAGATCATCTAAGTCTAAGGCCTCAAGCATAAAAGATGAACTAGATATTTCTGATCTTAGTCTGAAAGATCAGATGAGCCTTATGATCAAAAGATTTGATAAACTGAATAAGAGATATGGTAGGTACAAGAGATTCTATAAGGAAACTAAGGGTTCTAATAACAGGGACTCTTCTGTGAACAGAAGGGATCAAAACTCTTCTGAAAGAAGGGATGAGATCTCTAATGAGAACAGGAGAGATAGGAACTCATCTGAAAAGAGAGATAGAAAGTATTCTGATAAGAAAGACAGGAACTCAATTGACAAGCATGTCAGGAACAAAAAACATTCTCCTCCTAAAAGAACTTCTAACAATTCTGTTTGCTATAATTGTGATAAGCCAGGTCATTATGCTTATGAATGTCCTGATCTGAGTTCTGAAGATCGAGAAGAAAGGAAAGCCAGAAGAGATCGAAAATATGCCAAGGGTAAGAAGGCAATGATGGCTTACAATGACTCTGATTCGGAATCAGAAGAGTTACCATCGTCTTCATCTGACTACCCCTCTAGCAATGAAGATGAAGCCTTCATAGCAGATGATGGACTGGTAATGATGGCCAAAATAAATGATGAGGTATCATCTGTTAACTCTTTTCAATCTTGTAACAATTCTGACACTGATGAAAGTGATGCTGCTGTTAGCAGTGTAGGAAGTAGTCTTCATCATTCCCAAGGAGTGACTGAAGAAGACCTTCTACAAGCTAACAAAGCATTCATTGAAATCAGTGATGAGAATATAACTTTAAAACAAGAAATCATTAATCTGAAAGAAGCTCAGTCAAAAGTAGATCCTAATATAGCTGTCATAAATGCAAGGCTATCAGAAGAGTTGTCCCAACTCCAAGAAAAGTATGCATCCATTGACAAACTATATCAGGGTATGCTTAAAACTCAAGCCAAAGAGACTAATGAATTCAATGATTTAAAGTTTAAGTGTGAAAAACTTGAAGAGCGCAATAGATTCTTAGAATCTGAAGTAGTGAGCCTAGATCGAAAGCTATCTGGGATGATTAATTCTACTAGAATTAATCAAACTATCTCAGACAGATATAGAGCTCCAAATGATAAAAGTGGAATAGGTACTGATCTGCCTAGTTCCTCTACTTCAGAATTTAAGAACACTAATGGAGCTAGTACAAGTTCTTTGCAATTAGATAAAGGAAAAGAACCTATGACTTATGATGATGATCCAAAACTCAAAGTACAGCCTAAATACATCCCTCCTACTACCAAGAATGGTAAAATGAAGAATGTATTAAGACCAGTACAGTCAAGACCATACCAGAAGAGTTATACTCCTCTAGCCAGATCAGATCAGTCCTGGAATCAGAAGAGACAAACTCAGAACAGTAGGTCAAGACAAGCACAGGCAAGTTGGGAACAGCCTAGACCTCCTTTCATAAGGCAGTCTCACCTGTATTCAACTAAACCTAGGAAATTTATGCCTCATTATCATAACAAACCTGTTCTTTATCCTTCTCCTTTATCTTACAATATCATTGGTGAGGAAAGACAAAAACGCATCTATAAGCCGTATGGTCCACATGCTTTTAGACCATATTCAAACTATTACAGACATACTGATCTTACTGAAAAAGGGATAGAACCAAGGAAAGGCTATCTCAGAAAAATAGATCCTAAGTCTGCTGATAATTCTGAACTGGTTAATAAAGTACTGTTCTGTGATAAATTTGGAAGGAAACTAAAGAGGTCCCACTTATTCAAATCCTAAATGTTCATTTGGGTACCTCTCTCTACTAACCCCCAAGGACCCCAATAAACTAGGGTACCTAAATTATTAAGATCACTACCTTGCAGGATCGACTGGACTTATACAAGAAAGGTGGTTCAGTTGGTGAGACCTGGTACATAGACAGTGGGTGTTCACACCACATGACTGGTACCAAGGCCTTACTTACTAACTATCATGAGAAGGAAGGACCAAAAGTCATCTTTGGTGATAGCTCAATAGCAATCACAAAAGGATTTGGATTCATCAAAAATGGAGATGTTGAAATCCAAGATGTCTCATATGTTGAAGGTTTGAAATATAATTTGTTATCTGTATCTCAATTCTGTGACAGAGGATACAAAGTTCAGTTCAAAACCAGAAGATGTGAAATAATAGATAAAAGGACTCACAATGTTCTACTTGTTGGCACAAGACAAGGAAGTGTATACATTGTGAATTGGAATAGTTGTCCTAAGAATGCTTGTGTTATTACTAAGAGTCCTAAAGAAAACAGTTGGCTCTGGTATAAACGCCTCTGCCACCTGAACTTTAAGATAATCAACAAGATTGCTAGAGAACATCTTGTTGAGGGCATTCCTAATGAAATCTATTCCAAATCACAAGTATGTGATTCCTGTCAAAAAGGTAAACAGGTAAAGGTTTCATTTAAGTCCATTCCAACTCTTTCAACAAGCAGAGTCTTAGAACTCTTGCATATGGATCTTCATGGTCCTATCAACCCTCCTACATTGAATGGAAGAAGGTATACTCTAGTTGTAGTAGATGATTACTCTAAGTTTACTTGGGTAGTATTTCTACACAAAAAGAGTGATACACAAACACTACTTCCAGATCTATTGAAGAGATTGCAGGTTGAAAAAGGTCATCCCATTGTCAAGATTAGGAGTGACAAGGGGACTAAATTTATTAACTGTTACATCTCTGACTACTGTTCTAAGTCTGGTATACAGCATCTGACAAGTGCAGCCAGAACCCCTCAACAAAATGGTGTTGCAGAAAGGAGAAACAGAACACTAAAAGAAGCTTGCAGAGCCATGATTGCAGAATTCAACACACCTTAGAAATTTTGGGCAGAAGCTATTAACACAGCTTGCCACTCCCAAAATCGAAGTGCTCTTAATAAGGTGCATGGTAAAACACCTTATGAGGTATGGAAAGGCAGAAAACCAAGAGTTTCTTATTTTCATATCTTTGGATGTAAGTGTTTCATACATAACAATGGCAAAAGTAAATTAAATGCTTTTGATGCAAAAGCTGATGAAGGAATATTCTTAGGATACTCTTCTGTAAGCAAAGCATTTAGAGTGTTTAATTACTCTACCCTATGTGTGGAAGAAACACCCCATGTTGTCTTTGATGAGAATGTGCAGGACTTTGCTGATCATCATCTCAGTAAGAAAATTGACAAACTACAGCTTCAAATCAACAATGAAGATGATGATACAGAAACATATGAATCTGTACAAGCATATAATCCTTTCCTGAAAGTCCTAGATCAAGAGTCTGATAAAGAAAAGGTAAAAGACAAAGGTGAGTCATCTAAAACTTCTAAAATACAAGAATTGAATGACTGCTCTCCTATGAACAAATCTGCTGATATAAATGATACTGATCTGCATGATAATTTGCATGATAAAAATGATGATAGCATTTCTGTTAAAAATAGAAGGACATGGAAGTCTGCTCATTCTACTGATCTGATTCTAGGTGATTCTAGTATAGGTGTTAAAACTAGAAAACAATTGTTTGATTCCAAGGAAGAACCTAGCAAGTCTCTATTTTGCTGGTGTTGTTTTCTATTATCTATTGAGCCTAAAACTGTGATTGAAGCTTTAAGTGATAGTAACTAGATTGTAGCCATGCAGGAAGAACTTAATCAGTTCACTAGAAATGAAGTTTGGGAACTTGTTGATAGACCTAGTAATCATAATGTTGTAGGCACTAAGTGGATTTTCAAGAACAAAAGGGATGAAAATGATCTTGTAGTTAGAAACAAAGCTAGATTAGTTGCTCAGGGCTACTCTCAAGCTGAGGGTATTGATTATGATGAAACTTTTGCCCCTGTAGCTAGACTAGAAGCTATAAGATTGTTCCTTGCTTATGCTGCACATATGAAATTTACTGTGTATCAAATGGATGTGAAAAGTGCATTTTTGAATGGTATACTTGCTGAAGAAGTGTATGTGGAACAACCACTTGGTTTTGAAGTGAATAGTCACCAAGTATACAGGTTAAAGAAAGCACTCTATGGATTGAAACAAGCCCCAAGAGCCTGGTATGATACTCTTTCTCTATTCTTACTTGAAAATGGTTTTACAAAAGGCAAGGTTGATAGAACTTTGTTTAGAAGACAAGAAGGTAATGATATATTACTTGTTCAAATTTATGTGGATGATATTATTTTTGGATCACCCAACAAAACCTTGAGTGAAAGCTTTTCTACACTCATGCAAAGTAAATTTGAAATGTCTATGATGGGAGAAATGACATATTTTCTTGGTCTTCAAGTAAAACAAACTTCAGAAGGTATCTTTATAAATCAAGCAAAATACACTAAGAATTTTCTAGATAAATTTGGTATTAAAACCTGTAAGACAGTTGGTGTGCCCATGCAACCTACATACAGAATGGATCCTGATGAAGGAGGTAAGTCTTCTGACCAACCTCACTATCGTGCTTTAATTGGCTCTCTACTCTATCTAACTGCCAGCAGACCTGATATTGCTTTTTCTGTTGGAGTATGTGCAAGATTTCAAGCAAACCCCAAAGAAAGTCATCTGGAAGCTGCTAAAAGGATATTGAAATATCTAAAGGGGACCATTAATCGAGGATTATGGTATCCTGCAGATGATGATATATCTTTAAGTGGTTATTCAGACTCGGACTTTGGAGGTTGCAAAATAGATAGAAAATCTACTTCAGGTTCATGTCAATTCTTAGGAACTAAGCTCATTTCATGGTTTTCAAAGAAACAAATAAGTGTGGCAACTTCTACTACTGAAGCAGAATATATGGCTGCAGGAAGTTGTTGTAGTCAGCTTCTTTGGCTAATACAACAACTCAGAGACTACAATGTTGTAGAATCTAATGTACCTATATATTGTGACAGTAATAGTGCCATTGCCATCACACAAAATCCCGTTCTACATACTAGATGCAAACATGTTGACATTAGGCATCATTTTATTAGGGATCATGTTGAAAAGAAGAATATTAGGATGGAAAAGATTCATACTGATATTCAAAGAGCTGACATTTTTACAAAACCATTGGCTGAAGTGAGATTCAGAGATTTGTGCATTAGTTTAGGATTGATAGATATGGATTCTGTTTGTATATAGAACTGTGCTAACATTTCAGGTACTGATCTTATACCAAGAAGGACATGAAGCAGAAACTAAGAGCAGTACACCAAAACTCAAAAGTCAGAAGAGACAATCCTATGTCAGATCACTAAAACAGGTAACAAGGTTACTAAAGTGACCTTCATCCCAATGAGGAAGCTGGTAAAGCTGAGGGACACTGAGAACATACATTAAGGGGGAATCTGTGATTTCTTAAAGATCCTTTTATTGACTCAGATCACTAAGTCACTTTAGCATAAACCTTGATATGATCATTAAATTAAACATATTGTTACTAATCTGTACTGTTTTACACTTATATCTCATGAACTAACACTTTTACCAAGGTGAAACAGGCACAGAAGAGGAATTCTCCATTGAAGGGGGAACTGATCTGATTACAGATTTGAAAAGTCTACTAATCTGATCTGATTACAGACTATAGCAGTCTACAAATTTATTCTGATTAATAAATTGACGTGTCTACAGAACTGTACTGATTACAAAGCCTCTTTGTCTACAGTACTGATCTGATTACAACTCAGTTATTCTACAGAACTAATCTGATTACTGACTAATTTGTCTACAGAAAGATATGTTTACTACTATTCCGTCTACAGAAATCTACTGATCTGACACAGTACTGATCTGAGGATTACTGTGCTGATATTAAAAAGATGAAATCAGGAAATTTGGGTACTGATCTGAGGATTACTGTGCTGACCCATCTACTGATCTGAAATCTACTGTGCTGATTCATCTACTGATCTGATTTCTAAAAAGGTTACTCAGCTGATCACAGTACTCAGCTGATCCAGATAAGTGAAATTTTCCTTATATACTAGTAAGAAAATGAAGAGAAATAGTTTTGGAAACTACTGTGCTGATTTGCATCAGAACGGTCTTTTGGTTTAGAATTCTCTAAGTCAAAAATTGTTCAAATTTGAGATTACTAATAGAGAAGATTAGTACACTCCTCTATTTCTAACCTAAAAACAGTGGTGTATTTATTAAACACATATTGGCTCCAAAATTAAGAATTGTACTAGAATATGAACAGTTCTTGTTAAACTCGAATTTCGAGACTTAATCCCAACCATTCGTTGTGATAATCTAATTCAATCCTAGCCCTAGATTGGTTTTGAATTTGACAAAAAACGATCACTCTTCATCGTCTTTCTTACGAGTTCATTTCTGGAAATCTCATAACTTCATAACTACTGAAAAATCTGGTTTCTACAAAATTCTCAAATGGCAACTATCAATATTATCAATGAAACTAACGAAGTTGCAGGAACATTTGATTCAAATTTCTGGGTTCGCGAAAAGGGCATTTTTGTAGAAAATGCTGTCTATTTCAATGGCCGACACAATGCTGAAAATCAGGCGATTCTGACAATGTGCGAGGAGTGTGGGCTGAGGAAATTTCTGGAATCATCTCCACTCAATGTCTATGAACCGGAGGCAATGGAATTTTATTTACAGCTCAAAGGAGATAGCAATGCTGTTCACTCCATGCTTTCTGGGCATAAGGTCACTATCACAAGGGAAATCCTAGAAGTGATGTTGGATTTGCCTCAAGGTCCAGTAGACATCATGAATTACAAAGCTGGAGAGGAGAAGGAATGTGTAGGAAGGTGGTCAGGAGTTAAAACGGAGTCCTTGACTAATCTGAAGAAGGATGTTCTTCCTACTGGTTTGCAGTTTTTGATGGACATAGCAGGAAAATGATTATTAGGGCAACATCATAGCCAGGATGCTTTATCAAGTTCCAAGATTAGAATTATGGCTGCAATCATTGACAGGGTTCAAGGTGATTGGCAAGGATTTTTCTTGGAAAGACTGCTGATTGAGAAAGAAAAAGTTTTGTTCGATGAGGATACTATGGAATTTTCGATTAAATCGAAATTAGGGTTTGGAAGCAAGCTGAGTTTCTTGTTACCTCAGCTGGTTAAAAAGCCGTATTGGAGTAATCCCAAGAAATTCCATCATGGGAAATTCTTGATGAAGAAGGAGTCTGTTCGTTTTGAACAAGAGAGCCCCTTGGAACAACCTCAAGAACTTGAAGCACAAGAGTCTGGAGCTTCAATGTACCGATCTGAGGACAATCAACCTGAAGTTAGATCGAAGACAAGGCATGATCCGAGCAGTATTAGACCAAGGAGAGGAAGGTCTGCTACAGCTGCCTCAGAGCCAACAGTCAGATTTGTGGAGACTGTGGTGCAATCAAGCTCAGAAGAGCAAGAGGTTAGTGTTCCTAGTTCTATTGCTGTGCATAAAAGAACTAAGACAAGAAGTGCTAGGAGGAAGTTAATTGTTGTCTCTCCTACCCCTTCAAACTCTGAACCAAGCCAAACTGAAACCCAAAACCCCCAACCTTCATGTTCTGGGCAATCAGAACACTATTTTTCTGTGACTCAGAACACTCCCCATTCATCCCCTCAGAACACTAATTTTTATCCTACCCCAATTTCTAGTCCTCAACATCAAACTTCACATCAACCTTCACCACATCAATCCCCAACACAGATTCATGATCACTCTACTGAACATGAATTTGAACCTTCTACTGAACCAATTGACATTTCATCATCCCCTGAACCTGAATTTATTGCTCCTAAACCTGCTGATTTAATGGAGTACACTATCTGTGATAAAGAGGATAGAATCAGGATAGATTTGAGGATAGCTTTGTTGAAACAATTTCCTGGATTGGATGAGAGCTCAGTTGAGTTTGAGAAACTCCTTAGGATAGGCACATGGGTGTATCTTAAGAGGAGTACTTTGAAGGAGAATTTGGCTATTATGGAAGGCATGGGAGGTGCTTCAATCTTTGATGATTGGGAAGCAGAGCAGATGCAAGCAGCTGGTGTTAACTCTTTTCTTGAGTTAGTTACTCCAGAATCTGTAGCTCATCTTGTTGAAAGATTAACAGGAATTAAGTATACTGTTGAAAAGATTGCAACTCCTAATTCAGATGAAGATTTGTTTGTGGAAAGTGAAGAGAAAGGTGTTGATGAGGCTGAGAATGCTGCTGATAAAGATTTTATGGAAATTGATGAGGATGTTGACAATGCAACAGAGGTGTTTGAGAACACTGTTGTTATTGAAGAAACAAAAGCCTTGGAAAATCAAGAGTTAAATGCTGAAGAGATGGAAAGCATTCCAATTCATTCTACTGATCCTATTATTCTTGAGGATGTGCAAGAACAGATCAGAACAGTTCCTGTTGAGAAGGAAACTGATAATTCTGATTTTGAAATGTTGAAAAAGCAGAATGCAGAGCTTCAAGCAAAATTGGAAGATGCTGTGAAGATGTTTCAAGAAGCTACTGACATAATGAATAAGATGAATTCTGAACACTCTTATGAAAAGGTAATGGAGCATACAATGTCGAAAATTTATGATCTTCATAGATTGCAAGAGAAGAACCTGTCTCAAGTGTTGCATAAGAAGCTGGAGCAACACATATCTTCCTTAAAAGAGTGGCATGATGAAGCCAAAAAGGTGGAAGATAAGACAAGAAAAGTAATGGAACAAACTCAGTCACAACAAGCTCAGTTGGTTGTGAGTCAGGATGAGTTAAAAGAAGAAATTTCTATTCTGAATGAAAAGTTGAAACTAAGGAAGCAACAGAAACAGCAAGGTCAAGAGATTGTTGAGAAGAGACCTGATGTTGCTGAAAGTTCGATTCAGAAGAAGAGAAAGTTAGTCTTGTCTGATGAAGAACAAGAAGAAGAAGAAACTGGTAGACTTACCAGATCAAAGAGCAAATTGAAAGTTGGAGTTTCAAGTAAAGAGCAAGAAAAACTTGAAATTTTGAAGAGAAAGAAAGCTGAAGAAGCAGAACTGAAAAAGAAGAAAGAAAAGGATATCAAGTTCTTAAAAACAAGATTTGATAACAAAGTTGCTGCTTTGAAGAAGAAATTGAAAGCTCAAAGGAAAGCTGAAGGAAAAGAGTTTGACAAAGATTTTCAAGATGAAAACTTTGTGGATTTTATTGTTCTAACAGAAAATATGGAACATTGGAAAAATTTGAAGAAGAAGTGGCAGATTGCAAACTTCATTGTGAGGAAGTTTGGTGATCATTCGAGCAAAGAAGCTGAATTTATTGATTTTGAAGAGTTCATGCTGAACATTGATAAGAATTTTTGGGAAGACATAGCACAAGTTGCTGCTCGTGCTGGAACCAAGATATTATGTCCTGAAGAACCGAATTGGGAACCTCCAAGACTGGAAAATGGAGAACCTGATTACAAGGAGATCAACAACATAATTGCTGAGATTATCAAAGAAGAAGGAATAACTGATCATCAACATATGATGGATATAAAAGCAAGGATGTATGTTGCATTCAGAATATGAAGATACAGAATGAAGATGAAGGACAAGCTCAGAAGATAACATTTCTTAACCTTAATCTTTATTTCTATATTTTGTGATCATTTCATATTTTGTTAGTATGTGTAATATGTGAAATACCTGATCTGATTGTGAATATGATATGATTTCTGAATTGATGAACTGTTATGATTGACTACATACTTAACTACTGATTTATTAACATTTAAGTAGTTTTGGCTTCATCAAAAAGGGGGAAATTGTTGGGATATGAATCCTTGAAACAATGTTCTAGTTGATGAAAGTATGTTTTGATGGCCAAAAGCAACTTAAAGTTAGTAATATATGTGGTTCCAAGTCATCTTAACTAAGTCATTTGATGAGAAACTTAAATTGAGATTACTGATCTTAATGATATCTGAAATAAGTTTACTAATCTTATTTAGTAATAGTAAGAATAAGATTACTGATCTTAACTGAGTTATTTGAAATAAGATTACTGATCTGAGTATGGAAACTGAGAATAATTTTAGTGATCTTATATGAGATATTTGAATCTGAGTTACTGATTTTATATACTTACTCATCTTATATGCTTACTGATCTTATATGTAAGTTACTGCTCTTAGGTGTTTACTGATCTTATTGGTTACTGATCTGATATATGAACTGTTAGGAACTAAGCTGATGTTTTGTATTGTATAGACAACTTATAGTATAGGACTTGGATATACTCATCTGTATATAGTTTTAGTTGATGTATAGATAGGTTTTATATATGTAAAGTTGTATTCTATTGTAATCAGCATTGTAAAGTTCAGAACAGTAGTTTAGGAATAGATTAGAAGAAGATCAGAAGACTAATAAAGACTCAGAGGACTACTTCAGAATAAGAAGACTTCAAAGAAGAGTTGAAGAAGAGCTTAGAAGAAATCTGAAGAAGTTTTGAACGATTTTAAGTTACTGTGCTGACTGACTCAGCAGAGTAAAAATCCGAAGAGTAAAAATCAGAGCAGTAAGTTACTGTGCTGATTTGGTGTATTTGAAGAATAAGTTTGGAAAGCTTATTTAAAGAGTAACTGAAGATTTATTTGAAGATATGCTGACTTGGGAATAAGAAGAAAGTTACAAAGTCGGTTACAAGAAGAAGTTACAAAAACAGTTTTAGAGTTAGTTGAGAGTTAGTTCACAAACTGCTAACTGTCATACTAAGTTCTATAAATATTGTGTGATCTCCTACTGCTAAAGACTACTGATCTTAAAGCATTCACAAGCAATTTAAGTCTACAGAGCACAAGAAGAACTCACAGAGTTGAAGGAGATTAAAGAAGAGAAGAGCCATTGAATTGAAGAGAAGAATCAAAGGCTATTCAAAGAGAAGTTTTACTTTTCCAGTTTAAGTTTGTATTTTGTAAAACAAGTGTGCTAGTTACTTGGAGAATTACTAGTAGATCGAAGATATACCTGGAGGTATAATCGATAAGATCAAAGTCTTAATCTTGGGACTTTAAGCCACAAGAAACTCGAAGAAGAGTAATAAAACTTCACAACTGGAGTTGTGAGAGTGGATGTAGACATTTGTCGAACCACTATCAAATTCTGTGTTCTTTACTTTACTGTTTTATATTTGTTTGAATTGTTTAACTAAGAACATTAAGAATTAACAAAGATAAAGATCTAAAGAAAAGTTGAGTATAAACTAGTAAGGCCCATATTATTCTGAAAAGTACTGATCTGAGCTAAGTAAGCACAGTACAGTACATAAGAAGACTAAATTCCGCATTACATATTCTAATATTTTGAAAGATTTTTGAAAGTTTATTCACCCCTCCCCTCTAGACTTTCTTAGCTTACTCAATCTTAACTCAACTTTGGGACCAACAATAACTAACAAGAAATATTTTTTCTATCCAATCATGAAACTAAAGAAATACAAAGTATATAATTATATCCCTTTATCAGTCAAAAAATGTTGGGAATAAAATGAGCTATGTTTTGATTGAATACCAAAAACCCCCTGAGACATGCCTAATTTATAAATGAATATGTTCTAGAGATGGTGGAACATATAGTATTAAGGCTAGATGAGGAGCTAATATGTTAGGAAGCTCTTAGATGATTAGATGCACAGTTTGAGGGGGAACACATGCTTTGAAGTACATAAACAACAAGTCCCCTCAAGGCTCAAACTCTGGATACAACACTAAGTCTCTTGAAGACAAATCATGCTGATCAGGAGAGTTGTCCAGAGGAGTTGTCTCAGCTAAATTAATCAAGATCAAGTGTTCTGAAAGCCTGAGGTCAACTATGCTGAAGAAGTTTGAGACAATCACTCCCTAAAGGTCTTCAAAGAAACAAGCTAAGACCATCTTTAAGAGAAATAAAGGGAATGAGCCAAGTCATCTGAAGAAGAGCAAGCCAACCTTGCTGATAAGCAAATCTGCTGATAGTGATAAGGAGAGTTGTCCAGTTGATAAGGAATGTTGTCCTATCATTGGATCAACCTTCAGAAGCCATGTCCAAGTCCTAACAAGAAGTCAAACATTGGGAAAAGTGCTGCAGAATAAAGACAAAGCCTTACAAGCCGTTTATTACCCAAATGAGGACATGTCACTATCAAGAATCTGTCTTCCAGTTTGAAGAATTCAAGGAAGACATTTATAGCAATTTGGGGCTGCCTCTCCAACGGGCAAATCCTCCATTTTGTCTATAAATACAGAAGTGTGAAGACCATTTGAAAGCACCTCAACACAATCCAAAAGCACCTCAACCTTGACAAGAATATCCAACTATCCTACAAGTTGACAAGTGCTCTTAAGCTTTCAAAGAGACTATCTTAGTCTTTATACACTTCTTCTAAGCTAAACCCAATTGTATATTCATACACAAGCTTAGAGAGATATCCTATCCTTATACCTTGATCTTCATTGTAAAGGATATCTCATTAGTTGGAACCTTACTTCAACCCTTAACCCTTTCAAGTGAGAAAGTGAGAAGGTTGTAGTAGTAGAAGTGGTAGGAGCTGAATGTTGAGAGAAGAACAGTTCAGTTCTGAGTTGAGAAGAGGGTACTAGGACTCTAGACATCCTAGGGATCAATTCACCAAGGAGTGGTGTTCTTGATCAAGTGCACCTTGGCACTATAAAACAAGTTAATTCCAAGAGTGAAGGAATTATCCTGTTAAATCAGGGAAAGTGGATGTAGGAGCTTGAGTCTCTGAACCACTATAAACTCTAGTGTTGATTTACTTTACAAGTACTTACATTCATTCAACACTGCACACAAAACTGATCTTTCAAAGATACATATTCAAAGAATGTGCAAAACTGATTTGGACAAGTTCCCTGAAGCTTAACTGGACTGTTTTGGATTGGGAAAGTGATTTCAGAAATCAAAGGAGTCTAAACTTAAAGGGCCAACCACTATTCCGCATATATAACTCCCCTAGATAGTTATTCAACTAAGTACTTAATAGTACTTAGTAGTCTGATTATCTTAGAAGAGTTAATCTTCTTCAACAGAGTTGTCCAAGACAACCTTGCTGAACTCTGGTTTGATCAAATTAGCAAAAGAATTGCATACAAGTGTATTCCCCCCCCCATACACTTGTTATATACTCCTTTCAGGACCAACAAGTGGTATCAGAGCAGGGGTTCAAAGACCACTGCTTCTGAAAATCCATCTTGATTTTCAAAACTCTCATATTTGTGTGGTCACTGAACTGATCTTTATCTGAAATCTAATACTTGTTGACTGACTGATTATTCTTGAAAAATGGCCAACAACAATGCTGTTCCTCCACCTGCTGTTCAAGGATTGGACAATATGGCCACAAATCCAGTCAATCACATTTCACATCATAAATTGCCCATGTTCTCTATAGACAATTATGACTTCTGGAAAATTAGAATGAGGGCTCATCTTGCATCTCTTCACACTGACATGCTAAGAGTAATCACAAGAGGACCTTTTGTGTTTACTCAAACTAACCCCAGATTGACAGATGAGCAAAGAGCAGATACAAGGGAACTAATTCCCAAAGATGAAGATGACTTCACTACTGATGAAAAGAGGAAGGATAATCTGAATTATCTAGCAATGAACACCCTCTATCAAACAATTCCAGATGCAGTCATGGGAAGAGTCTACCACTGCAACACAGCCAAAGAAATTTGGGATACTCTTGCTGAAATGTGTGAGGGTACTGAAAAGATCAAGGAGAATAAGCTCCAAGTTGCCGTGCAGAAATTTGAACAGTTTGCAATGGAGTCTGAGGAATCCATTGATAAGTTTGCTGGTAGATTCACTGATGTGATGAATGAAATCAACTCATTGGGCAAGGTCTACACCAAGAGAGAAGTGGGGTTGAAGATCTTAAGAAGTCTCACTCAAAAGTGGGATGTCTATGCTGTAATGATGCAAAACACCAAAGATCTTTCCACCATGCCCATGCAGCAAATCTTCTCTGAACTCAAAGCTTATGAGTTCGACCTCAATAGAAGAAAGCCTATTGAGGAACCTTCAAATCCTACCAAGGGAGTGGTATTCAAAGCCAAAGCTGCTGAACCAGAAATGCAACCCACTCCCAGATCATCAAAGTCAGTCTCTAAGACTGAAATGAAGGAAGAACTAGCCTTGATGGCTAGAAGGTTTGAAAAGTTGAACTCAAGGTTTGGTAGATACAAGAAATTCTACCAGGACAACAAATTCAGGAGATACAACTCTCCTGAAGCTCAGGTCGAAGTCAAAAAGCCTGAAGAGAAAAGATCAGAGGACAAGTCCTCTGATAGGAGAAGATCCAGTAGAGCTGACCCTTCATCATCTAAGAGAAGAGATGAATCCAAGAAGGATGATGATGAAGACCTGTGCTACAATTGCAAAAAGAAAGGGCATTTCCAGTATGATTGCCCTGAATTGAGCTCTAAAGAAAGAAGAGAGAGACAAGCTAAAAGAGACAGAAAGTTCACCAATAGAAAGGCCATGATGGCTGGTGAAGAATCTGATAGTGCTGAGAGCTTCAACTCTTCTGATGGACTATTCTCCAACAGTGATGATGATGATGATGTTTGCAACATGGCCCTTGAGGATGATGAGGTATCCTCTACTTCTAGCTCACCATCATTCATCTCACAAAACACTAGTGAGGTTAACCTGAAACTTTCCTTAGGAAAGTTAATGGAAGATTTCACTAGATTACAAGAATTTCATGATAATTGTGTGAGAGAAAATGAAAGATTGGCTATTGAACTTGCCAAAAACTCTGAGGTAGCTGTTAATGTCAAATCTACTAAGTTGTATCAACAAGTCTTGAGAGAGCTTAAGGAAGCAAATCTCAGGATAGTTGACCAACAAAAGGAGATAGATGATCAACTACTCTCTCAGAAGAGAAAAGATTTTGAACTAAAAATTTTGAATGCCAAATTTGAAAACCTCTCACATGAATATGATATTCTTAAATTAAGTGAAGAGAGCCTGAAATTAAAGATGTCTGCTCTGAAGAAATCCTCTAGAGCAATAGAGGAAATTCAAAGTTATCAAAGACCTATGGCTCAAAGAAGTGGATTAGGTTTTGATCCATTTGAATCTTCACCTTGTCTTAGTGTTGCTTCTACAAGTAACACAAAGAAAGTCTTTGTTAAATCAGTGGCACAACAAGCTGAAAATGAAATAATTCAGCCACTGAACAAAGGAAAGGGCAAATTAAATGAAATGCCTACTCAAGTGCTTCAGGAAACTAGACCCAAACCTTTGGAAAAGGTCAAGGCTCCTGAACACAAGAGGAATATTGGTCAGCAGAGTAGACCCAATGGACGGGCAACTCTCCTGAACAATGTTCAGAGGAGTTATCCAAGGTATAATCAGCCTAGGCCAACTCATCTGAGAAAGCTTCAGCTGAATAGACCTAAGGACAACTACCCTCAAATGCAGAATAAAATGAGACAACCAAAACCCTTCATGCCAAAGGGTAATGGTCAAAAGAAAGCCTTTCCTCAAAGATTCCCTCAAGCAGCACAAAGAACTCAGAAGTTCAGGAGATTTGACAACTCTCCTGAAACTTATAGAGTTAACACATTCACACACACTTTCCCAAAGGCATTTAAGGGAAAGACAGTGTATATAGATGCTAAAGGAAGACAACTTAGCCACCTTGAATCTATCAGGGTAATTAGGCAAGTTTGGGTTCCAAAAGGTACAGCTAACCTCTCAGGACCCAAAACTCAAAGGGTACCTAAACCTATCTAATTGCAGGTACCATTGGGACACAAAAAGAGGAGTATGAGCAAAAAGACAGCATGGTACCTTGACAGTGGATGCTCAAGGCACATGACTGGAAACAAGGAACTCCTCACTGACTTCATTGAAAAAGAAGGCCCAAATGTCACTTTTGGAGACAGCTCACAAGCAACAACAAAAGGTTATGGTACTTTGATGATTGGTAACATCAAAGTAACCAATGTATCTTATGTAGCTGGTCTCAAATATAACCTCCTAAGTATCAGTCAATTCTGTGACAAAGATTTTAATGTTGAGTTCTCAAGTGGAAAATGTTTAATCAAAGATAAAACTCAACAAGTTCTACTGACTGGAACTAGGAAAGGAAATGTGTATTTTGCAGACTGGGACAAGTCTACTGATGCTGCATGTTTCATTGCTAAGTCTACTAGTGAACAAAGCTGGTTATGGCACAAGAGGCTAAACCACCTGAACTTCAAATCTATGAATAAACTTGCTAGAAATGCATTAGTTAAAGGACTGCCTAATGAGGTTTTCATTAAAGAACATGTGTGTAAGCCATGTCAAGAAGGAAAACAGATCAAAGCCTCATTTAAGGGAAAACCAGTCATTTCTACTGAAAGGGTACTTGAACTTCTACATATGGATCTGTTTGGACCAATTACCCCTTCAAGCATAAATGGTAGAAAATACACATTAGTTGTAGTGGATGACTTCTCTAGGTTCACTTGGGTAGTATTTCTCCTTAATAAGAAGGAAACACAAGTCAAACTACCTGAACTTCTTAAGAGATTGTCAAATGAGAAAAGCCTTAGCATTATCAAGATAAGATCTGATAAAGGCACTGAGTTCATTAATTCTTACATCAATGAGTATTGCTCATCTAATGGGATAGCTCATGAAACCTCAGCAGCTAGAACACCTCAGCAAAATGGAGTTGCAGAAAGAAGGAATAGAACCCTGAAAGAAGCTGCTAGAACCTTAATTGCTGGTTCAAATTTACCTAAGAGGTTTTGGGCTGAAGCTATAAACACTGCATGCCACACTCAAAATAGATGTTTGATCACTAAGGGGCAAGGCAAAACCCCCTATGAACTCTGGAAAGGAAGAATGCCTAAAGTGTCATACTTTCATATATTTGGTTGCAAATGTTTCATTCACAATAATGGGAAAGAACAGTTGAAAGCCTTTGACAGCAAAGCTGATGAGGGAGTATTTCTTGGATACTCTCAAATCAGTAGAGCTTTTAGAGTCTACAACAAGAAAACCCTTATAGTGGAAGAAACACCTCATGTTGTGTTTGATGAGTCTATCTTTGAGATCAGGAATGATCATTTGGAACCTGAAGAAATCACACAGAGGACAACCAGATTAAGCCTAAAAGACAAAGACACTGAATTCATAGATGTTGTTCAAGCCAATCTGCCTGAAAAACCCACATTGGACAACAATCCTGAAGGCAACCTTCCTGAGACAAATCCCACTGATGGAAATAATGAACTGAATGAGCCAATCCCAGTTCACATCCAGGTAACAAATACCAATGAAGAAGCAGTGCCTGCTGAGGTAGTTAATGGGTCAAATAATCAAGGGGGAACTCAAAATGTTGAAAATGCCAATGTCCCTGACATTGAGGACAACACCCCTGATTATGATCCTGAATTAGATCCTGCATTAAATTATCCTGAATTCTATGATCAAAATGACTCACCTTCAGTAGAGGACAACTCTACTGAAGAGATCAGAAAAAGAAGGACTTGGTTGTCTGACCATCCTACTGATCTGATACTTGGTGATCCAAGTATAGGAGTCAGAACCAGAAAGTTTCATGGTGAAAGTGCTATGTTCTGTTGTTTCTTGTCAGAGCAAGAACCAAGTAATATTGAGGAAGCACTTCAAGATACCAATTGGATCACAGCCATGCAGGAAGAACTCAACCAATTCACCAGAAATGAAGTATGGGAGCTGGTGGATAGGCCTTCACATCAAGATGTTATTGGAACAAAGTGGGTGTTCAAGAACAAGAAAAATGAAAATGATGTGATTGTCAGAAACAAAGCAAGACTTGTGGCAAAAGGCTATTGCCAACATGAAGGCATTGACTATGATGAGACATTTGCACCTGTGGCAAGGCTAGAAACAATAAGGCTTTTCTTAGCCTATGCAGCCCACAAGAGGTTCAAAGTGTACCAAATGGATGTCAAGAGTGCCTTTCTGAATGGAGTCTTAAAGAAAGAAGTCTATGTGGAGCAACCACCAGGTTTTGAAATTGGAGACCAAGTTTACAGACTCAAAAAGGCTCTATATGGACTCAAGCAAGCCCCTAGGGCTTGGTATGATACACTGTCACAATTCCTCTTGGATCATGGATTTACCAAGGGAACTTTGGACAGAACTCTCTTCAGAATCTCTGAAGGAGAGGACATCTTGCTTGTCCAAATTTATGTAGATGACATAATTTTTGGATCCCCCAATGAGAAGCTGTGTGAAAAGTTCTCAAAGCTAATGCAAAGCAAGTTTGAGATGTCCATGATGGGGTTGATGAACTTCTTTTTGGGTCTTCAAGTCAAGCAATCAAAAGAAGGAATCTTCATCAACCAAGCTAAATATACCAGAGAAATGATCAAGAAGTTTGGGTGTACAACTAGCAAGCCAATGAGGATCCCAATGAACACAAATTGGAAGATGGATCCTGATGAGAGTGGTATTCCTACCAACTCCACTGAATATAGAGGAATCATTGGTTCACTCCTCTATCTCACTGCCAGCAGACCTGACATCACCTTTACAGTAGGTGTTTGTGCAAGGTTCCAAGCAAATCCTAAGAAAAGCCATCTTGAGGTTGCAAAGAGGATTTTGAGGTATCTCAAAGGCACTGAAAATATAGGCCTTTGGTACCCTGCTGATGACAACATTGAGTTAACTGGCTACTCAGATGCTGACTATGGAGGTTGTAGAATTGACAGAAAGTCCACTTCAGGGACTTGTCAATTCTTGGGCAACAAGCTTATTTCATGGTTCTCCAAGAAGCAGAACACAGTGGTTACTTCCACCACTGAAGCTGAATATGTTGCTGCTGGAAGTTGTTGTGCTCAGATCCTATGGTTGAGACAACAACTGAGAGACTACAAAGTCAACTCTACTGAAGTGCCAATATTTTGTGATAACAATAGTGCCATTGCTATATCACAAAATCCTGTCTTACACACAAGATGCAAGCATGTGGACATCAAACACCACTTCATTAGAGACCATGTGGAAAAGAAGGACATCAAGTTGGTCAAGATCCACACTGATCATCAAAAAGCTGATATTCTAACCAAGCCACTTGCAGAGACAAGATTTCTGGAGCTATCAGCAGAGTTGGGATTACTTGATCCAGGGAAGTTGGACAAATAAGTCCAAAGAAGTTCATTGATTAAGGGGGAAATAAACTCAAACTTCAGTAGACTTTGTCAAGTCTACTGAAATTCAGAAACATGACCTTAGCTCTTCAGGACACTTGTCCCTTGAAATTCAGGACACTTGTCCACAGCTTTTCAGGACACTTGTCCATGTAGGGTCAGATAAGTTGTCTTGGCTATCAAACCAAATCTTGGTATGATAAGCACCTATTTTTGGTGATCAATGCCTATTTCGAAATCTGTCCCATTGAAATACAGTTTTCACCTTTCTGGGATTTAATTTGTCTCCCACCCAAAAGGTCACTTTCCATGCATTAAATGCTAAGATTTAATTCTTGTTTGCATTAAACTTTTTGGGACATGATCTATCTCGAAAAACCCCCAGCTTTAAACAAACATTAAAAACCACCCACGTTTTGAATAAAACAGTTCCTTCACTGTTACATTGGTTTTTGACCATTGGATCAAAAATGGACAACTCCCCTGAAATAAATCCTAGCCGTCCATCTTTGATTTCCATTTTTGCTCACCTTTGAATTGCATCAAGACCTTACCAACTCATTGACAAACATTCTTTTTAGAATATTCACAAGCCTTAAGATCCCTCTCAAACACTTCTTTCCCAAGTATTCGAAACCCTAGCACTAAAATTCCTCAAACTCTCTCATTCTTCATCAAACTTTTCTCTGTAACTTCCAATGGCCCCCAAAGTTAGACCAGAGATGCTTGTTGATTTCTCTAACAAGGCTCTAGACCTTGATTTTGGCTACCTAAGCAATAAAAACAATCTTCATTTTGAGCCAATAGTCTCCTTTGAGAGTGAGGATCCTGAAATCACACCAACCTTGAGATGGTTGAGGAGAGCAGGACTTCAAAAGTTCATGGAAGAGAAACCAAGCTCTTGCTTGGAGAGCTACATGGCAGAATTCTTTGCCTTCCTCAAGTGGAGAGGCAAACCTGAAGATGGTGAAGTATCAACCAGATTATCTTACACTGCAGAAGGAGAAGAAGAGGAGAGATTCCACAGAGTAAAATTCTCCTCAGAAGATCTGGAAGGAGCTTTTGGATTGCCTTATGAGGGAAGGAATCCAGAGGTTTATGGTACTGGCCATGAAGATGAGATAGCCCAAGAATGGCTATTGGTTCCAGGCCCCATGTCTTCAACACAGAACAAGAAGACTCTCAAGCCAGAATTTCTTAACCTCTTTGAGGTAGTTGCTAAGAGCCTCTTAAGCAACACTGGAAGCTTGGAGCAGGTCAGCCATCCAAGAATCAGGATCATGGCTGCCATTATTGATGCCAGTGATAAGGGCATTAAATTTGATTGGAGGACCTTCATCATGTCTGAAATGATGAAGGAAAAGGCAAAATTCAAAGTGAAAAACCACAATAAGGTGGTGCTAGAAGGGAAAATCAAGTATTGCACCAGGGCAAGCTTGTTGATTGAGAGATTTTCCCACTACTCCCAGATGCAGACCTTTGCAAAGCCCCTCCCAGCCCAAAAGATCCTGTTCAGGAAGCTTAGCAAGAAAACTGAACAGAGAAGGATGCTTATGGCCAAACCTGCTGAAGAACAGGTTGAAGAAAAGCCCAAGTTGAAAAGGAGAACAAAGGCCAGGGCTGTAAAGACAAGGAAAATGTCTCAGATGATTTCAGAAGAGAATTCTGATGCTTCAACTGAGATTGAAGAAGTTGCTAGAGAAGGTGTACAAGTGCCCTCTGATCATTCAGAAGAACTAAGGCAAAAGTACAATGAGACTAGACAAAAGTCTAGGGGTGATAAGAGAATCAGGGAAGTTGTCCCTGAAAAAGAAGGAAGTGGAAGCAGTAGGGCCAGCAAGAGAAGGGCCAAACCTACTGAGAAGGTGTTGGAGCTGCAAGAAGAAAGGTCTCTTCAATTGGCTCTAAGGGAGAGCAGAGCTGAAAGCAGGACCAAATCAATGTCAAGGACTAATTCATCTGGTTCTGGAACTCCAGAATCCAAAGTCCCTGAAGGTCAACCTATAGAGGCCAACCTCCCTGAAACTCAGTACCTTGAGCCCAACTCCCCTGAAACCCATATTACCCCTTCCAACCAACCCATTACCCCTGTAAATCTCACTAAGAGATATTCTCCTGAAGGGAATGTGCAAAGAAGTGGCATTGATGTGCTTGCAGATTTAGCAGTAGATGAGACAAGACTCCTGTCTCCCCTTGACTCATCCATGCTTAATTATTCAAAACTCTTAGAACATGCACTCAATGAGCCAACCCCCCTGAGTAAAGCCCCTTCAGAACCATTGCTCTCAAAAGCAACTGAAGATCCTTCTACTGCACCCAACCCATCTGAAGCCAATCTTCCTGAACTTAATCTACCTGAAGCCATATTAGGAGAACCCAGAGCCAACTCCCCTATAACCCAAAGTCCCCATTCAAGTGGAGATGAGGAGGAGTAAACTTATGACAGTATGCTCAGAGGAGGAGCCAAGGCTACTGTGGACAGTTTGTATCCACAACTTACTGAATTTCCAAGAATTCAGAAGGCCTTTCATGATTTAAGGATGCTTGTTGATGTGAAAGACAAATCCTTGATGGAGATATCACAAGTCATCCAAGATAAGGGTGCAAACTGGTGGCAAGTAGAGGAAAACAGGTTACTACACTTTGCTGGAGTTTCAAAGACAAGATTCCTCACTGAAGAGGAAGTATTTGCAAAGTTGGTAGATGACAAGATCATTGAGGAAATGGAAAGGAAAGCTAAGGGCATCAAACACCCTGATAGTAGCTCAAATGATGATGATTCCCCTGATGATCCCTCAAACCCCTCTAAACCCAACCCTCCTGAAACCCCTCAAGCCAATCTCCCTAAGCCTTCTGTCTCTGAAAGACTTTCCAACCCCCCTAGAACCTATCATAGGAAAGGCTCTGTAATCTCAGAGGTGTTGACCAAGGATGGTAACACAACCAAGGACACATCTGCCAATGAAGGTTCTTCTGAACCCAAGGCACAGCCTAAAGATGTTGAGGTTCCTATACTAGAGGCTGGTTTGATTAAGGCCTATTCAGTGTCAGAGGAGTTGGACACTGATCAGCCCTTAATCATTCAGGATGACTCAGTGGCTGCTGATATAAGCACTGTGATCTCCCCACAACTGCCATCTTTGAACCTTGTTGAAGGTGAAGATGCTGCAGGTCTAGGTGAAGGAGTTGAAAAGGAGATAATAGTGGAAAAACCAGAGGGAGAAGTAGATGAGAGAGAGGTTGTGATCACTAGAATAGTGAGTGTACCACCAAATGAGGGTGAAATAAGTGAGGAAGGACAGGTTATTCTTGAAGTCAAATCTGAACTTCAAGAATCCCTTGATGAGAGGAGACCTGATTCCTTGAGTGAGAACATTATTAAAGAAGGGAGAAAAGAACAAGTTGAAAATGAGAAGAAGACTGCTGATGTATCAGAGTCTTATACAAAAGAAATTGAGGGTGATGAGTGCTTATTTCCTAACTTGTTTGACTTGTCTGATGTTGCAGGTATTTCTCTTGATCAAATTTTTGCAGATGAATTCCTAACAGATGCACCTATCCAAGTAGATTCAGGCTCAGCTCAGGCCTTACTTGGAATGCAATCAGAGAAGTTGGACTCCTTGGCTCATCAAGTCCAATCTGCTCATGCTGAAACTTCAGGAACCTTGAATGAGCAAGGAAGGACTCTAGCATCTGTAGAAATGAGGCTCACTGGCTCTGAAGATGTTGTGCTACCAACCCTTGAGGCAAGGATCAGTGGTGTGGAATCTGGTCTCCAAACCATCTCCACTGAAGTTCAAAATGCCAAATCAACCATGGAAGCCATCTCAGAGGAGGTCAAGAAAGAGCAAAAGCTGCTGAGAGACAATCACAATGCCAATGTCAAAGCTCTCAGGCTAACTGTCAAACAAGCTATTGGAAAGAAGACTGCACTGCAAAAGAGAAGAGCTGAAGAGCAAAGGCTAGCCATGGTGAAGGCAGCCTCTGAAAAGTTTTCCCAAGAAGTGTTGACCAACATTGCTGAAAGTGCTGTGGCCAACCTCACTGAGCTCTTAAAAGCCCAACTGGATGCATCTCTGAAAGCAACCATGGAGGAGGTTGTTCAACAAAAGATGAAGCATGTTCTAGCTTTCCTTAGCTTGAGTAGTGATAGGATGCAGAATATACATGATGAGAATGTATATTTGTTGGAGGAGATGAAGTCCCTGAACCAGGCCCAATCCCTAATGGCCACAACAATGAGTGACCTAAAGCCCCAGTGTTTTGATGCTGCCAAAAAGGGGGAAAGGGAAAGAGCTAGAGCAAAAGGTGCCTTGGTAATTGGGAGTCCAGTCAAAGGGAAAGACAAAATTGCTGAAGGAAAAGGAAAAGAGCCTGAAGTGCTAAACTTGGAAGAATTAGATGAAGAAGAGCAATTAGCACTTGCATTGAAGAACTCCATGGCCTCAGCTCAAGAGGAAAGAGTGAGGCTACAGCAAAGACCAGGTGGTGAGGTATCAGGTTTGGACAAAAGTGATGAAGGTGTCCAAACTAGAGGAAAAATCAAGAGGGCAAAAGGAAAGAAAAGGCAAGTTGAGACATTCACTGACTTTCCTAGCAGCCTTGATCTTCCACCTGAATTCAGAGTTATTGATGATGAGCCTATCTCAAAGAAGGCCAAAACTACTGAAGAGGACAAGTCTTCTGAATCTGTCAACATTGCTGAAGGTGCCAAATCAACTGAAGACATTGAAGAGTTGTTTGCTGAAGGATTTGGACCTGAGCCCAAGAAGAAGACAAATGTTTTAGCTGATGACCCATCAAAGTTGTTTCATGAAGGGTATGGCAAAGACCCTGAAACACAACAGAAACTGGCCATGATGAGGGCCCAGGAGAGAATAGATTTGATGGAAGAAGCTAACAGAGCAAGAGACAAGAGAAGAGCAGATTTCCAGAAACCAAGAAGAAGGAGAGCAACCTACAACAAGATGAAGCCACAGCTACTGATCCAAATGGACACCAAATATCCACACTTGGATAAATGGGTGCCAATTCAGCTGAATGACTTATGGGAGGAAGCAAAAAGGGAGTTTGTCTATGATCAGTATGTCATTGACAGATGGAATGGAAGAGATGTCAACTCCAATTTTGTTGAATTCATGATTGAGTACTACAGAGAACTCTATCAACAATTGCTTGCAGCTGCTGATATTGCAAGAATTGAACTCACAGCTCCCAAGCCAATCATATACATGCCTCCAAAGCTTGAAGGATGGATTGACCAAGCAAGAATTCTGAGAGAATTCACTGAGATCCTTAAGCTGAACAAGATGGTTCTTGGACCTAAGGGAACCAACCAAGAAGCCATGGCATTAAAAAGAAGAGTGTGGGCACAGTATGGAATGCTGCCACCTCCTGAGGATGACCTTTGAAATGGCTAAGTCTTCTGATCTCACTGTTTAATCAACTATGCTGAAAATTGGTCAAGTATGCTGATGTGATCTGGTGCTCTGACTTGAAATGGATTGATCTGATCTTGTATATGCATTGAAGTGATAATATTTGTTCTGGTACAAGATTGGTGCTCTGATACAAGTTTATGCTCTGATATGCTTAGTATTGTTAGAATATAATGCTCTGTTGTATTTAGTGTTGATGATTCATGCTCTGATATGTTAAATTCAACTATCAACATGCTTGTAATGATCTCTTATATGAATGATAGTTGAACTACTTTTGAATCAAGATACATTTATACAAAAATCTCTCTATACCTATCCTTGAAACCTACTTGCAACAAAAACAGTGAATACACTAACACATTGTCTTTTCAGGAACATTAACCTTGGTCATGTCTTCTGAAGATATATGTAATAGGTGTAGACAAGTCACTTTTGCTGAGATAATGTAGGTTTTGGCATCATCAAAAAGGGGGAAATTGTTGGGAATAAAATGAGCTATGTTTTGATTGAATACCAAAAACCCCCTGAGACATGCCTAGTTTATAAATGAATATGTTCTAGAGATGGTGGAACATATAGTATTAAGGCTAGATGAGGAGCTAATATGTTAGGAAGCTCTTAGATGATTAGATGCACAGTTTGAGGGGGAACACATGCTTTGAAGTACATAAAGAACAAGTCCCCTCAAGGCTCAAACTCTGGATACAACACTAAGTCTCTTGAAGACAAATCATGCTGATCAGGAGAGTTGTCCAGAGGAGTTGTCTCAGCTAAATTAATCAAGATCAAGTGTTCTGAAAGCCTGAGGTCAACTATGCTGAAGAAGTTTGAGACAATCACTCCCTAAAGGTCTTCAAAGAAACAAGCTAAGACCATCTTTAAGAGAAATAAAGGGAATGAGCCAAGTCATCTGAAGAAGAGCAAGCCAACCTTGCTGATAAGCAAATCTGCTGATAGTGATAAGGAGAGTTGTCCAGTTGATAAGGAATGTTGTCCTATCATTGGATCAACCTTCAGAAGCCATGTCCAAGTCCTAACAAGAAGTCAAACATTGGGAAAAGTGCTGCAGAATGAAGACAAAGCCTTACAAGCCGTTTATTACCCAAATGAGGACATGTCACTATCAAGAATCTGTCTTCCAGTTTGAAGAATTCAAGGAAGACATTTATAGCAATTTGGGGCTGCCTCTCCAACGGGCAAATCCTCCATTTTGTCTATAAATACAGAAGTGTGAAGACCATTTGAAAGCACCTCAACACAATCCAAAAGCACCTCAACCTTGACAAGAATATCCAACTATCCTACAAGTTGACAAGTGCTCTTAAGCTTTCAAAGAGACTATCTTAGTCTTTATACACTTCTTCTAAGCTAAACCCAATTGTATATTCATACACAAGCTTAGAGAGATATCCTATCTTTATACATTGATCTTCATTGTAAAGGATATCTCATTAGTTGGAACCTTACTTCAACCCTTAACCCTTTCAAGTGAGAAAGTGAGAAGGTTGTAGTAGTAGAAGTGGTAGGAGCTGACTGTTGAGAGAAGAACAGTTCAGTTCTGAGTTGAGAAGAGGGTACTAGGACTCTAGACATCCTAGGGATCAATTCACCAAGGAGTGGTGTTCTTGATCAAGTGCACCTTGGCACTATAAAACAAGTTAATTCCAAGAGTGAAGGAATTATCCTGTTAAATCAGGGAAAGTGGATGTAGGAGCTTGAGTCTCTGAACCACTATAAACTCTAGTGTTGATTTACTTTACAAGTACTTACATTCATTCAACACTGCACACAAAACTGATCTTTCAAAGATACATATTCAAAGACTGTGCAAAACTGATTTGGACAAGTTCCCTGAAGCTTAACTGGACTGTTTTGGATTGGGAAAGTGATTTCAGAAATCAAAGGAGTCTAAACTTAAAGGGCCAACCACTATTCCGCATATATAACTCCCCTAGATAGTTATTCAACTAAGTACTTAATAGTACTTAGTAGTCTGATTATCTTAGAAGAGTTAATCTTCTTCAGCAGAGTTGTCCAAGACAACCTTGCTGAACTCTGGTTTGATCAAATTAGCAAAAGAATTGCATACAAGTGTATTCCCCCCCCCCCATACACTTGTTATATACTCCTTTCAGGACCAACAAAAAAGTAATTAGTTTGCACCTTGAGTAGCCATCTTTGCATCTTGCGCTGCCATATTTGCATTCAAAGTAGACACTTGTGTTTGGAGTTCTTGCACTTGAACTTCATACTATTGCAATTTTTTCTTGCACTTGAACTTCATACTATTGCAATTTTTCTTTCGTATCTTTTAGTTCCTCTTGTAATTGATTAGAAGAATCATACAATGTGTTGCGTCTTCTTGGAGTCTTTGAAGTTTGGACCATAACCAAGACCTTTTTTACATATCTTGTTTCATCTACACCTTTTTTCAATTTTGAGCTCAATATATTCTTCTCGCTTTTGTTTTTATCATCTCCTAAAAATTAAACATAAAAAGTAAATTACCATCGTAATAAAACTAAATCTCATAACCATTTATCCAGAAAGAAAATTAAAATAGACTATCAAGATGACCATCGGTATTCGTCTTTAGTGGTAAACCTTCTCAACAAAAAAAAAAATTAATATATTAAACCTTAGTATTTGATCAATGTTATAACTAATACTTTAAAATAATTCAAGTGATTAATTTCAATGAAAACATATAAATATTGTTACTATCAATAAAGAGCAAATAAGAATTGAAAGATTCAACAAAGATAGATAGAGTAAGATATGTAGAGTATGAGTTCTTAGATATAGAACTTCATCTTTTATGGTGAGTACGTATTTATATACATCCAGTAAATAGAACATATAGTTTATCTCTAAAAGTTCATATTTATTTAAATATTGCAAAAATCATATAAAAAAATCCAAGTAAAAATTGATAAAAGCTTTTGATATTTATAATCAAACTTTCCTTTTTGGAAACTTCATAGAAGTCACCTAATGCTCTATAGATGACTTCTCTTTTGTATACGTATAACTTGACAGATTCTTCTAACTGCCATCAAAGTTAGATAATTGGAATTTGAAAGTACAGACTTTGGTCCAGTTCTAAGAGATTAAGATCCAGATGATGACCTAATGAAATTAAATCTAGTTACTGCTACAATGGACAACTCTATGTTGAACTAATAAACTAACACTTCTTAATTTGACTTGACAATTCTGTTTCTTGACTTCAATTTCTCATCTATATACCTACTCTTTACTGCAGTTAAACACTTGGTGAATCATAATTACAAAACTATGTCAGCATTTAGTACTAAAATATTTGTTCTTCTATCATGTTACCTAATTCCTATAACTTTCCCCTAGTGTGTATAATTTATTTTCCTCGAGTTATAAACAGCTAAAGGGATTCTTTTATCCAAGAAGTCATGTTCAATTCGTTGACATAAAGAAAACTAAAATTTGGGAAGTTGATGGAAGACTTCACTAGATTGCAAGAACTTCATGATAATATTGTGAGAGAGAATGATGTGTTGTACACTGAAGTAGCAAAACTCTCTCAAGTTGAATCTGTAGTTAATATCAAATCTAATGAGTTGTACCAACAAATCGTAAGAGAACTTGATTAAGTATCTCTCAGGATAGTTGACCAACAAAAGCAAATTGATGAACAAATGCTTATTTAGAAGAGAAAAGATTTTGAGCTCAAACCTACATGTTAAATTTTAAAATATCTCTCATGAATATGATGTTTTGAAATTAAGTGAAAAGAGCCTGAAAAATAAGATGTCTGCTCTGAATAACCTCTAGAGCAATAGAGGAAATTCAAAGCTTCCAAAAACATATGGCTCAAAAGAGTGGACTTGGGTATGATCCATTCAAATCATCACATTAAGCTTCAACAAGTAACACTAAGAAAATCTTTGTTAAATCAGTGGCAAAACAAGCTGAAAATGAATTAATCCAGTTAATGAACAAAGGAAAGGGTAAAATAAAGGAGATACCCACTCGAGTAATCAGTAGACCAAGGCCCATACCTAAGGAAATTGCCAAAGTCTCTGAATACAAGAGAAATGGTGTTCAGCAGAGTAGACCCAATGGAAAGGAAACTCCCCTGAACAACATTCAAAGAGGTTGTACAAAGCATGTTCAGCCAAGGGCAACTCACATGAGGCAACCTCAGTTGAACAAGACAAGGATCAACTCTCCTGAAGAGTACAATAAAATGAGACAACCAAAACCCTTCATGCCAAAGGGAAAAGGTCATCTTAATGCCCATCCTCAAAGATTTCATCAAGCTGCACAAAGACCTAATAAGGCCAGGATAAATGTTCACTCTCATGATACTTACAGGGTTAACACCTTTACGCATTCTTTTCCAAAGGCATTTAAGGGAAAAACTGAGTATGTTGATGATAGAGGAAAACAACTTAGTCACCTTGAATCAATCAGGGTTATTAGGCAAGTTTGGGTTCCTAAAGGTACATCTAACCTCTCAGGACCCAAAATTCAAAGGGTACCTAAAGCTTAATCATTGCAGGTACCAAAGGACCACAAGAAGAAGAGGAGTCTAGATAAAAAGACAGCATGGTACTTGGACAGCGGATGTTCAAAACACATGACTAGAAATAAATCACTCCTCACTGATCTCATTGAACAAGAAGATCCTAATGTCACATTTGGAGACAGCTCACAAGCTACAACCAAAGGTTATGGTACCTTAATCATTGGTAATGCTAAGGTAACCAATGTATCACATGTGGTTGGTCTCAAGTATAATCTTCTCAGCATAAGTTTGATGTGATAAAGGATATAATGTTGAGTTCTCAAGTGATAAATGTCTAATTAAGAACAAATTAACTCAACAAAATCTACTGACTGGAATGAGAAGAGGAAATGTGTATTTTGCTGACCATAACATGTCTACTGATGTAACCTGTCTCATTGCTAAAAACTTAAATGAACAGAGTTGGTTATGGCATAAGAGGCTAAACCACCTGAACTTTAAATTCATGAAAAAAATTTAGCAATAAGTGCATTAGTAAAAGGACTGCCAAATGAAGTACTCATAAAAGAGCATGTATCTAAACCATGCCAAGAGGGAAAACAGATAAAAACTACATTCAAGGGCAAACCAACCATCTCTACTGACAGGGTATTACAACTTTTACATATGGACCTATTTGGACCAATTACCCCTGCTAGTATAAATGGGAGAAAATATACATTGGTAGTAGTAGATGACTTCTCTAGATATACTTGTGTAGTATTTCTCCTTAATAAGAAGGAAATACAAGTTAAA
Source organism: Galeopsis tetrahit (assembly GCA_963675135.1). Classification (NCBI taxonomy): domain Eukaryota; kingdom Viridiplantae; phylum Streptophyta; class Magnoliopsida; order Lamiales; family Lamiaceae; genus Galeopsis; species Galeopsis tetrahit. The sequence goes on along the minus strand of OY776120.1, from coordinate 62,214,099 downwards.
CTCCCTTAGTTAATGAAGAGACTGTGAAATGAGAAAAGCCTTAGCATTGTCAATATCAGATCTAACAAAGGCATTGAGGTCATAAATTCATATATTAATGAGTATTGCATTGAAAATGGAATAGCCCATGAAACCTCAGCTGCTTCAATTCCTCAACAGAATGGAGTAGCTGAAAGAAGAAGTAGAACCCTTAAAGAGGATGCTAGAACCTTAATTGTTGAATCTAAACTGCTTAAGAGGTTATAGGCTGAAGCTATAAACACTGCGTGCTATACTCAAAATAGATGTTGAATCACTAAAGGTCAAGGAAAGACCCCATATGAACTCTGGAAGGGAAGATTGCCTAAAGTATCATACTTTCATATATTTGGTTTTAAGTGTTTCATTCACAACAATGGGAAAGATCAATTGAAAGCTTTTGATAGGAAAGTTGATGAAGGAATATTCCTTGGATATTCCCAAATCTGTAGAGCTTCCAGGGTCTACAATTGTAAAACCCTTCTTGTGGAAGAAACACCTCATGTTGTGTTTGATGAAACTATTTTTGAGAACAGGGATACAACCTTGGATATAGAAGACATCACACAAAGGACAAGAAGATTAAGCTTAAAGGATAAAGATACTTTATTCACTGAAGTTGTCCAACCAAACCTCAATGAAAATCAAGCAGTGGACAACTCACCTTATGGCAACCTACCTGAAGCAAACCCCACTGAAGAAATTGATGAAATGATTGATCCAATCCTAGTTTATAACTAGGTAACAACTACCAATGAAGAAGCAGGCTCTACTGAGGTAGTTAATGGACTCAATATTCAAGGGGGGACCAATATTATTGAAAATGCCAATGTCTATGACATTGATGACAACTAGAGCATGAGTCCTCCTCTGAATATGATCATTGAAAATGCCAATCTCTATGTCAAGAGACAACTGTGCTGATAAAGTCAATCTCACTGATAAGACGACATACTCATCAAAGTTTGATCTAAGTTACAATCAGTGAAGATGAGGAGCCAACTGAACTGAAGAAGCAAGACAACACTGCTGATAAGCCAAGTCACCTAAAGAGATAAGAATGAGCACAAATTTGTCCTACTAATGATAAGGAATGTTGTCCTTAGACAAGAATCAACTTTAAGGAAGAATGTCTTCTAGTTGACTATTGAAGATTCAAATCAGACATTGGGAAGAGAGCCAACAAGTCAAGACAAAGATTCTTAGTCGTTTGCTTTCCAAATTAAAGACATGTCACTATCACAGATTTTGTTTGCAAAATGCTCATTCCAAAGAAGATGGAAACATACAAATTGAGGTTGTCTCTCCAACGGACATAACCCCACTTTGCTCTATAAATACTGGAGTTTGGAAACCATTCAAGGCATCCAACCAGTCAAGGAAACTATAAGCTCTAAAGCATATAAGTCTTCAAGCTCATACGAATATATAATTCTTAGTTTCCAAAAAACTTCAGTACCCACCTAAGCTGAACTCATTGTATATCAATCAAAGCTTAGAGAGATATCCTATCTTTATACAGTTCTTCATTGTAAAGGATATCTCACCCTAGTTGGAAAACAACCTCACCCCTTACACATTTCAAGGAAAGTTAGAAGAGTTATTGTAGAAGTGTGAGAACTAGAACTGTCAAGTGAAGTACAGTTTAGTTCAAGTAAAGTGAGTACTAGGACTCGAAATTTCTAGGGATCAAGGCAATAACGAGTAGTGTGGTCTATCAAGAAAGTGGATGTAGGAGCATGAGTCTCTGAACCACTATAAACCATTGTGTTATTTACATACTGCCATTTCATACAAGTAACACATTCATACACTGCACACAAAGTTTATCTTCAAAAGCTATAATTCACAAACTGTGCAAAAACTGTTTGGAAAAAGTTCCCTAAAAACTAGTCTAGTGATAAGAAGTTTTTCAATACTTAAAGGAGTTTATATATAAAGGGCCAACCATAATTCCGCACATATAACTTACCTGGATATTTATTCAAATGATTACTTAATAGTTCTCAGTAGTTTGATTATCTAATTAAAGTTATACATACTCAGAGAGGTTGACTAGACAACTCTCATGATAGCCTGACTAGACCAACACGAGTGTACCTTTTATCCCACAAAAATACGTCTAGACCCCTATTCTTAATATATACAAGACAACCCCACACTAAGGTGTTCTCATATAAAAAAAAAGACAGAAAAAGGAACAAACTAAAATACTAAAACAAAAAAAATAGTAAAACGAGATCAACAAATATCTCACCCGATCGATCGTCCTAACGCCGTTAGGGAGGATTTACCCCTTGATCCCAACTACGTCCTCAAAAAAAATCCTAGACTTCAAGATGAATATGAAGATAAAGTTGAGGAAGAGACGTCTGGTAGTTCGCGGTACGACGACTGTAACAGCGGAGGCGGTCGATGGGCGATGGCTGACGGAGGCGGTGCGACTATTTTTCTACGAATTTACACAAATCTTAAAATATGTTACTTTTTTTAAATAAACCCGTGTAGAAGGTGGACGGGGTGATGGTGGAGGAGGATGGTGGAAGAGTAGCAGAAAAGATGGGCAGGGAGATGGTTGTTTTTGGGTTTTTAGAGAGTTTTTTTGTTGCTAACACAATCACTGTTTATTAAAAAAATTATATGAAATATTTCATACGTGAAATATAGATAATTAAGGTAAATTTAAGACAAAAATTAGTGGGTCAAACCTGAGTCAAACTTAATTAAATTTATTTTTTTTGCTTATAAATATTATTTTATTATATGACCAAAATATCGTCACTACAAGGCCAAAGTGTACTACTACTATAGGTCCAAAATTATCCTGAATACTTAATTTTTGGCGAAGTCTCCAGGATATTTTTTGACATGTGGTAGTACACTTTTGGTCTTGCAGTGATAATAATTTGACCTTGTAGTAACAATATAATGGTAATGTAGTAAACCACCTACTTGCAACCCGCAAATTTTTTGGGCGACCCGAATCCAGACTTTTGAACCACAGTTTTTTTTAAATGTCTTAATTAAACATATTTCATGTGTGAAACATTTTACATAAGTGTCGCAAAAACTTGTATGAAATATGTCATACATGAAATATAAATAATTAAGCTAAATTTGGACAAAAATTAGTAGGTCAAACCTAAGTCAAACTTAATTAACATATATTTTTTCGCTTTCAAGTATTGTTTACTACAGGACCGAAATATTGTCACTACAAGGCCAAAGTGTACTACTGTAAGTCTAAAAATATTCTGAATACTTAATTTTTGGCGAATTCTCCAAGATATTTTTTGACATGTAGTAGTAAACTTTTGGTCTTGTAGTGATAATCACTACAAAAAATTTGATAAATCGCGACGAAAAAATTTGTCATAAAAACATCATATTTCGTCACGAAAGGTATTTAGTGACAAAAAAAATTGTCACAAAGAAAGTCACTGAATGTGCGTCACTGTAGATCAATGTGACGATATTTGGATTCGCCATCAAAAGTCATCTTTTAATGACGATAAAAGTCATCTTCACTAGGGGTGTGCACCAGTCCAAAACCGGACCGGACCAGGACCGGTTTGGACCGGAATCAGTCCTAATGTATGGACCGAAGACCGGACCGTAATTAATCCGGTCCAGATCGGACCGGTAAATTTCGGTCCGGCTTTGGACCGGTTGGACCAATTTTTTTTTTTTTAAGAATTTTTTCAAGTTTATGAAAGCAAGAACAAGATTGATAATTTGTGTATGAAAATTAAAGTGTTGGCTCTTCATTTGAAATCAATCTACACCAATGTGAATTTTATTTACATTATTATTAATGATTTTTTTACCCTAAAAGTAAATTAAATATGTTTGTTAAATTATATATTTGAAAAAATGTAATAGATCTCAACAATTTTACCTCACATCCTCACTAATTAATTGGTTTTGAAAAATAAATGAGAGTGCATTAGTAAAAAAATATTAAAAAATAAAATTTCGGTACAAACCGGTCTGGACCGAAAAATTCCGGTCTTGGACCGGACTGAAAAACCGGAATTCAAAATTTGAAGGACCGAAGACTGGACTGGAAACTAACCGGTCGGTCCGGTTCCACTCCGGTCCGGTTCCGGTCCTGTCTTTTTTTGTGCACTCCTAATCGTCACTATATCATTTCATCTATAGTGACATAAAAATTGTCACATTTGACATCAAAATTTTGTCACTTAATATGATATTTCGTCACTAAAGGTTAAATTTTACATGACAATTTGATTAATCGTCACTAAAAAAATAACTTTTTGTGACGATTGTCCATATAGTGCTAACCTTGTCAACTTTTAGTGACATTACCTTTTTGTCACAATTAGATTAGTATTTCGTCATATTTTGTATAATTCGTCGCGAAAAAGTTGTTATTTTGTGACAAAATATTGTCTGTTGTTATATATTTGTATATATCATGACCAAAAAATTTATCATTAAAGGAGTATGATTTAGTGACAAAATCGTCACTGTCACTAAATGATGTGAAAATAGTGACAAATTATTTTTGTCATTATATATACTCCCTCTGTCCCATACTTGAAGGCTCAAACCAATTGGGCACGAGTTTTAATGAATGAATTGTTTATTAATATTGTGTAAGATAAAGTGAGGGTAGTAAAGACTTTTCAACTTTATAAATAGTAATAAAGTTACTTTTTAGTGTAATAAAGTAGTGGCATTTGTTGTAATATTGTGATGTTTTAAGGGGAGTGTTTAAAAGTGTTTTTGCTATTTTAGGTAATGTGCCTTCAAGTATTGGACGCCCAAAATAGTAAAATGTGTCTTCAAGTATGGGACGGAGGGAGTACTATTTAGTGACGAAAAGGTGATCATCACTAAAAGTTTAGCAACGGTGACAACATATTTTTTTGTCATTTTTTCAAATATTTTGTCATAAAAGAATTACTCTATAATGACTAAAATTTGGTCGTCATTACATATATAGATATAACGACGACTCATTTCGTCACCCAAAATAAACCTTTAGTGACATATATTTCAGTGTCATTAAAAAATGTAATAAATGGTGACAAAATAATTGTCATAATAAAATATATTTCAATGACGAAAAATGATAATCGCCAAATTTTTTTTAACAATAGTAACATATATAGTCATTATTAATTAACATATAGTGACAAAATATTATTTTAACATAAAAGTAATACATAATTTTTCATTAATGGATTACAATTGTCGTCATAAATAAGGGGTTTTTTCTTAAATCAAGTGCTATTAGGGGTACTGAAATTGTTTCCATAATTATTTTCTATTTTTGTGGGATTTTTTCAATTAAATTTTGAAAACTTCTACGTAAATTGAAAGAGGGCCAACTAAAATAATTTGGCTCTCAAAATTTTCATTTTATTTAGAGGCTCTTAAATTTAGTATTACTAGTATAATACATTTTTTAAATTTGGGCAACTCTTGTATGCAATTAGAATTTAAGTGATTGTTTAATTAAATTTTTTATTTTTCTATTAAAATCAAAACAAAATTATAGTTTAATTGAATCATGCAGGAGTTACTCTTTTTCAATTCACATTAGTTTAACCGATTTTTGACACCATTTACTAAAAAAATTAGATTGATTGAAAAATTGGATCAACTTTTAATAAAATAGTACAAGACAATTTGTACTGTTGAGATGGTAGAAGACATATTATGACCCTAATTTTTTTTTTTTTAGATTTATTACGAGAAGAAAAAAAACCAACTCTAACAATTAAGTGATTTTGTATGATTGTGAAGATCTACTTGTGAAATGTATGTCCAACAACGGTGAAATGTGTAAAATGTGATCTTAGTTGAAATGTTGGTGATTACCGTTAAAAACATAATTGTAAATTGTGAAATGTTAGACACGAGATATAATTATTATAGACAACTGTGAAAAATTACAAATACGAATTATAATAGTTATAAGTACGAAGTATAACAGTTTGTACTCTATGAAGTATATGGTGATACGAGACCAACGTACAAAGCTAAGTACGTTAATTAGTTCACTAATAGGTTTCACAGTAATATAATTTTCAGCAATCTAGATTACTTTACAGTGATGTGAGGCCAATAAGATGAAGTACGTCGATATTAGTTCAACGATTGAGTGTCGATTCACTGACCGTATGTGCTCCTAACCTAAATCCCAATGTTTGACAGGCCGTTACTTATTTTCTATTTTGGACTAGTATTTTCTATCATGCAAAAATTTGGAACCAAAATCAAGCTAGTCTACTACTGATTTTGGTTACAGTTTGTGAACCGTTGATTTAGTTGATTTTTTCATTTTTTAAGAAACTTGTTTCTAGCACACCCAAAGTCTTGTTTGCATCCAAGCATATTGTCAAATAAAAACTTTGGTTGTAGTATAATATAGCATACAAACAAGTTATGTGTTAGTAGTATGAAACTTCAATACTTTACTGTAGGTACCATAACAAAATAAGAGTCGAGATCAAACAATTCGACAATCTTCAATACTTTATTATATTAAACGTTTATTTTTGTGTATATCACCTATGGCGATTAATGTGTAAATTAATATTCTAATTAAAATATTACATTATGAAATATTACACAATATTAATTTTATTATAAATGCATATAATCTCATATTATCATAAGTATGTTTTTTTTTTTTTTTAAGGTTTACAAGATCAGAATCAAATACAAAGATATTTTCCAAATCACCAGATCTTCAAACCAAGACGAATCGAATCGGTGTCACTACCCGCTCCAACCGTGAGAAGTGGGGACGCGAGTGTACTCATTGCCCACGAGAAATGCACAGTCCACTATTTTAACAACAAGATAAACCCCACACTAAGGTAGTCAATATTGTTATGATAAATAGGGAAAATAAAAGGACAAAGGCCACCAAGCACCAAAATCCATAACTTTCAAATCCAGCACCACCGCACGGACATAAACAAACTCCATAAAAGGACTCCATAAGGGGCAGGCTCCACAAATGGACAGGCTCCACAAAGGGAAAGGAAAAAATGCAAAATGCACCCAGAAAAGCAGAAAGTAAAGTAACAAGGCAAAAGACAGAAACTAAACAAACCTAAGAAATTAAACCGCCTAAACTAAGAAAGTAGAAATAGCGAACAACAAAATTAACGAGATCAATGGATCTCTCACACGATTGGCCACCGTAGCGCCATCAGTGAGGGAAGACCCATTGATCCCACAAAAACTGTAATAAAAAACTTTTAGAACTAAGCGGATCTGAAAAACGATTGAACATGAGAGAGTGTGTAGATCATTAATTGCGTATTAATTTACTTTTTACTTTTTTGTGTAGATCATTATGTGGCTTGAAGAAGAGTGTGCGTAATAAAGCTCATCCTCAAGGGTCAGTTGCTGAGGCATATGTGGCGAATGAGAGCTTAACTTTTTGCTCAATGTATTTGCGGGGATATTCCAATATAGGCATATATATGATGTTGATGAAATGCAAGATGAAACAATGGACACTGAAGAACAGGGAGAAGATGAAGTATATCAAGAGAATCATATTGATAATGCTTTGGAAGTCGGTCTCTACGAAATACAATCACTAAATATAGATGATTCTGAGGTCGATGTCATTGACAACTTGATAATCTCAAAAGCACGTGAAGAATGTGAGGAAGTCTACTTAGATAATTATGATGGAGATGAATTAGATGACACCATAGTCAATTATTGTAGCAGTGGAGAGGATTCCCAAAAAAAATAGTGTTTCTGATGACGAGAGTGATTGATGACAAAATATTATGTATGTTTGTGGTCCATTCCTGTCCTCATGATATTGTAATAAAACAAAGTATATTGAAACCATTGGATTGTTTTAGAATTTCAGGATTATATGCGAAAAACTTTTAAAGTTTTATACGAATTTCGTTTTATGGGTTTGTGCATAGGGGAGTCCATAATGCCATTATCTATGGTCTTTTGCATAATTTCAGGATTACATTAATTGCACGATGCAACGTGTACATATAATTTTAATATATAAATACACACACTTTAACACTGCGTTTGCTTTTCTAACATTGCTTTTTCTTTTCTTAGTATTACATCCTTGAACTATGTTGGGATTCTCTATTTTCAAATTATTTTTCATACCATATTACAATAATCAGTTGTGTGTTTTTCTATATCAAATTTAAATTACGATGATTTGATTACTTACTAAAGAGTTTTAAAAAAGCTCAATGGATGAAAACACAACGGCTCTTGCAATTTCAATTTTAGAATAAAGAACCACACCTACAAAATTACCATTACTTTACTATTTAATTAATTATATACACTACAAAATATTTAATTATATACACTACAAAATATTGCCCAAAAGGCATCGGCATTTTGCAACGGCAAGCGGGCCGATGCGAAAAGGGGACGGCATTTAATGGCCGATGCAAAATGGCATCGGCATTTAATGGCCGATGCAAAATGGTATCGGCAGTGGGCCCCGATGCGAAATGACATCGGCATTTAATGGCCGATGCAAAATGGCATCGGCATTTAATGGCATCATTATTTTTGGGTTAATTCTATTATATATATATTATTAATTCAAGATTTTAAACGTAATTTAAGTGAATATACGTAATTTAAGTGAGTATACATAATTAAGAGCGACAGATGTATAAATTTATAAACTATTTACCAATTTATCATATTTAATAACTAATGTAATGATTTATATTAATTTATCGATTTTACTTAAAATTATGTTACTTAAAATGAATTTTACTTATTTTTAATTAATATACTAAAAAACATTTGTTTCTCAACATATAGTGTTTAGGGTTTAGGGTTCAAAGTTTAGGGTAAAGGGTTCAGAGTTTAGGGTAAAGGGTTTAGGGTTTAGGGTAAAGGGTCCGACTACTCCTTTCAACGTGTACACTTAGACTTCATTAATAAACAAACTTCAAATGTGTATTATGAATTTATATTCAATATGGTAACTTATCTCTGAATACTCGTTTCTCAACATATATTGTTTACGATTTAGGGAAAAGGGTTCGGAGTTTAGGGTAAATGGTTTGGGGTTTAGGGTTTAGGGTTTAGGGTCCGACTACTCCTTTCAACGTGTACACTTAGACTTCATTAATAAACAAACTTCAAATGTGTATTATGAATTTATATTCAATATGGTAACTTATCCCCGAATACTCGTTTCTCAACATATATTGTTTACGATTTAGGGATAAGGGTTTGGGGTTTAGGGTTGTTAAAATGAAATATTTTACACTTAGGGATTAAAAATTTCATAGTTTTACACCAAGATTGTTAAAATGAAATATTTTACCTTTAGGAATTAAAAATTTTCTAATTTTACACCAAAATTGTTAAAATGAAATATTTTACACTTAGGAATTAAAAAATTCATAATTTTACACAAGGTTGTTAAAATGAAATATTTTACACTTAGGAATTAAAAAATTCATAATTTTACACCAAGGTTGTTAAAATGAAATATTTTACACTTAGGGATTAAAAAAATTCTAATTTTACATCAAGGTTGTTAAAATGAAATATTTTATAATTAGGGATTGAAAAATTCATAATTTTACACAAAGTTGTTAAAATGAAATATTTTACACTTAGGAATTAAAAAATTCATAATTTTACACCTTGTTAAAATGAAATATTTTATACTTAGAGATTAAAAAATTCATAATTTTACACCAAGTTTGTTAAAATGAAATATTTTACACCTAGGAATAAAAAATTCCTAATTTTACACCAAGGTTGTGAAAATGAAATATTTTACACTTAGGGATTAAAAAAATTCTAATTTTACATCAAGGTTGTTAAAATGAAATATTTTATAATTAGGGATTGAAAAATTCATAATTTTATACAAAGTTGTTAAAATGAAATATTTTACACTTAGGAATTAAAAAATTCATAATTTTACACCAAAATTGTTAAAATGAAATATTTTACACTTAAAAATTAAAAAAAATCATAATTTTACACAAAGTTTGTTAAAATGAAATATTTTACACTTAGGGATTAAAAATTATTAATTTTGTTAAAATGAAATATTTTACACTTATGGATTAAAAAAATCCTAATTTTACACCAATTTGTTAAATTAAATATTTTACACTTGGGGATTAAAAAATTCCTAATTTTACATCAAGGTTGTAAAAATGAAATATTTTACACTTAAAAAAATCATAATTTTACACCAAGTTGTTAAAATGAAATATTTTACACTTAGGGATTAAAAAAATCATAATTTTGTTAAAATGAAATATTTTACACTTATGAATTAAAAAATTCTCAATTTTACACGTTAAAATGAAATATTTGTTAGATTAAGGTTTATTAAAATTAAATTAGTGTTTGTTAGATTAAAATTAAAATTAAAATAACTCATCTCTATCAAATCAATTTCAATATTCAATATCTCTCCCTTTTTAATTAAATGGATAAGTGAATTCATATTTTTAAATGGATAAGTGAAAATAATTATATATATTTAATGTTGTGAATTGAAAATTAGAATGAATTTAAATGATGTGATTAGAATAAATTTAAATGTATAAGTGAAAATAATTATATTCAATGTTGTATGTAATTATAATGTTGTGAAATTAAAAATTAGAATGAATTTAAATGTTGTAAATTGAGGATTAGAATAAATTTAAATAGTGTGAATTGATAACGTAAATAAATTATTTAATTTGAAAAACATAATTTTAGTTAATTTGAAAAACATAATTTAGAAATAATTATGATATGCTTTGATAAATAATTTAATAAGCAACAATTAAAGTTAGAATGGATTGAATTAATTAAAGAATTAAAAACTCATATTAAATTGAATATATATTAATTGCATTCACAACATGTCGACTAAAAGCTCCTAGCCTAAACGGCACACAGGGGGCGCTCAAAAGCCTTCGAGACCGCGAGGTCCCGAGTTCAAACCCCAGAATTCGCGAAAATGTGCAGATTTCCGAAAAATTGGGTGGCCCAGCGGTGGGGGTGGGTGTTGGTGGCCTATCGACCTGGGTTCGAAACCCAAATTCGTCTTTTTTAAATTTTAATAAGGGTTCGAAACCCAGATTCGTCTTTTTTAAATTTTAATAAAAAGGCATCGGCAGTGGGCCCGATGCAAAATGGCATCGGCAGTGGGCCCCGATGCCATTTGGTAACGGCGCTTTCTCCGATGCGAAATGGCATCGGCTGTCCCCGATGCAAAATGGCATCGGTTGTCGGCCCCGATGCCATTTGGTGACGGCGACCTGCCGATGCCAAAAGGCAACGGTCTTCCCCAAATCCGATGCCATTTAAATGGCATCGAGCATATTGGCATCGGCACACTGTCGTCCCCTTTGTCGTTGCCTTCATCTTTGGGGACGGCAGATCCGATGCCTTCCCCGATGCCATTTTCAAATTATTTTGTAGTGATATATATATATATATATATATATATACAAAATCTTGGCTTTTTGCAAACTAGCAGGTCATGTAATATAGATCTTATAATTTAAATGTTTTTTCTTGAGGTGGATACGAAACATATTGATTTCAGGTAAATGGTTGATGCGTCGAAAAAGAACGCCTTCGGATGTTGATCGTTCCCTTGCGAGCACTATTAATCACGAGCCCAATCTCTCGTTTTATCCTTGGCAATCTTCAAGTAAAACTCCTTGGAAATCCGAAAATAACCTGCAAAAGTACACCGGAGGGGGGCTCCGGCGTAGAAGCTCCGACGCTCAAGTCAGATTCGATAGTAGGCGAAATCAAAGAGGAATTCCCCTATATATCTAGGGAAATTCCGGCGAATGTAATGAAATTTCTCTTCCAATTCAGTGTATGTTTAGTAAAAATGTATGTATATGTCAAAGAACGTAACCTAGAATATGAAAATAACTTTCTTTATATACCTGACCCCTCCCTGCGGAGAGGGGATGACTTCTTCCCCCTATATTCTCGGTCCACTCCTGTAAATCCAGCCTTAAATCCCTAAGGACCCGGCTTCTCTCCCTGAAGACTTGGTTCTTTCAGCTTATCGGCCCCTATCTTCGTGGGTTTGAATTATTCATTTGACTTGGCTAAGAAAGGTGGACTGTTCGTTCCATATTTGGGCTGGATTCTTCCAGGCCCAAGGGCTATTAATTTCTCCAAATATGGGCCAAAGGCCCAATCACCCTGATCTCTCTAATTCCCCTACTTAGGCCCAGGGGTGTATTAATCCTGCTTCTTGGCCTAATCACCATTATCATAATTTATCCCGTCTCCACGTGTCGACTTCTCCGAGAGCGACATATTTATCTACATCAACCACTCCCCCCTACTCTCATAAAAGGAATAATTTTTAGGAAAGTAGGAAAACAATAACATTGAGATAAATACCAAGGAAATATTTTACTCCTAAAACTTAAAATACCCTTCATAATATTTTATTGATCTGATTCCCTCTGCAATAATTACTCTCAGAAATCTTCAGGGCTTTTGCGCTTCTACACGCAACTTTGCCCTCGAATCCCGTATTCACGCGTTCCTTCCTAACCCAACATCAGGCCGCCGTTTTCCCTTCACGCGCCTTTTGATTAGGGGGAACATTTAATTCTCCTTGGTTTTCTCCCTTCTCTTTCCAGTGTGATTATTCAAAATCCCTTTTTTTCCACCAAAAATCTCATTTTCCTTCTTTCAAACTCATCCCTTCTTCATCTTCGTTTCTACTCCTGCGAACTTAACTCCTCTAAGCACGTCCAGCGGCCGTTCCGTCACTACTCTTAAAACCGACTTTCTCCAGGTATTTATTCCTTCCCTTTTTCTCTCATTTACAATATCCGTATGTCATCCTCTTTAGACTCCATTTCCATGGGGAGTTCTACTTCCAACTCGCTTCCCCTATTTCCTGTAACCGATCAAGCTTTGGAGGACAAAATTTCGGGTCCCTCGATTCTTACTCCCGAGAGTGTAGCCGCTTTTCTGCGTTCAGGGATTTTCCCCGGCGATTATTCCGTTAGGGCTGCTCATAAGAAAGAGCGCCCTAACTTTCCAGGTCATAATACCTTAGCCTTTTGGGAGGCTCAACTAAAAGCGGGTCTCCGTTTCCCAATTCATCCTTACCTCTGCGAAATTTCCGCTTATCTCCGTATACCTTTGAACCAATTTACTCCCAATGCCATACGCGCAATGTTAGGTTTTTACATTCTGATGAGGGGAAACGGTGGGGAACCTTCAGCTCAACTCTTTCTAACCCAATATGTCTGCAAGTTTTCGGACGGATTCTTTTATGCTAGTGGTCGCACCTCCCGGACCGGCAAATTCATGGAGAAGCTCCATGAAGGGGTCCAGGATTGGAAAGACTACTATTTCTTTGTTACTAACCCTCTTCCTTGGGAATTTCCTCATGAGGGGTGGATTTATGAAAATCCTGGGGTGCCCCGTCCTCCCCTTTCCGTCTGTTCCTCCTTAAACCTGGATGTGATGAACCGTTTAAACGATCAGGTCTCTAATCATGGCTTTTTTGATGTAATGGGTATCTGTAAAAATCCTAGAATCCTTTCTCATTTCGGTTTTGGTAGCCCCGATTATCCTTTAGGTCCCGATGATGGTAATACCATTTCTCCTCTCCTCTCCTGGTATTATACTCAAGACCTTAACCCATTATATTTATTAATGCTGTTTCATGTTTCTTTGTACAGCTATGAGTTGGTTGACTCAGATTTTGCGTGATGCTGCCCCTCTCTCGATGGTTAATAGGTCTCCAGCGCCTGAAAGTTCCTCGAGGGCTCAAATTCCCCCGTCTCCAGTGGAACCTGCTACTGGATCTGTTGCTAAGCGTACCCGTTCCTCTACTGAAAAGGCCATGGTGTCTACGTTACCTCCTGTTTCCGATGCTTCCAAGAAAAAGAAGTCCAAGACCAAATCCTCGCTGCCCGATGTCGGTTCTGATGCTCCAGATGAGATGAATGTTGACCAACTCCTGGGTTTTATAGAGCGTTACACTCCGGCCCATGCCACTGAGGCCCTCAATGCTTTGTCCTTTGGTGAGCGAGTTGTGCATGCCGCTCACAGCTTTACCCAGGTATACTCCTCATGAAAATACATTTCTAAGTAATTCTAATAAAGAAGAATATGCTTGTCTTACTTCTTTAGATGATCCCTTGTGTAGTTTGGTCTTCTGTTTTCCAATGTATCTGAACGAGCCCTTCAGTCCCTTCAGCTGGTGGATGACCTCCACAGCCAGGTAGAATTGGAAAAAGTGAAGAGGGATATTCTTGAAGCAGAATTGCATGACGCTAATCAGAGGTATAAAGTACTCCAAACGACACTTTCGGGGGAGATATCTTTACTGAAGAAGGAATTTGGCAAACGGGTGGAACAGCTGGAGGTTACTCTTCCTCAGGCTGGTATGAAATTGTGCATAGATTCCCTGTTTACCTCTGCCGCTGGTCAAAAATTTCTAGGTACCTTACATCAGGAGTGGCTGGAGGCTTTTCTTCAGAGTAGCAGCTTTCTGGGGGCGATGGGTGCATATATCCCTCATTTCATTGATCATGGATTTTCCAACGCTGTAGCGGAACATTCTGCTCCTGGGTTCAACGGTCAATATACTCGTGCCCTCCGGTTAGAAGAATTGGACACTCCCCCCAAGTTCCCTGGAGATGCTAAAGAAGACATCCATACCCTCTGGTGGTTACCTGGGATGAGGAAGGCGATCCTAGAGTTGAAGGAAGCTGCCCTGAAATTGGATGATCTTGCACCTGCAAGGGATATGGCCTTTCCTGTCCATGTGGACAACCCAACTCCAGTGGCTACTGTGGCAGCGGGTGCTTTGATGGAGAAGGCGGAGGAAGGCGATTCCAGTGGACGAGCAGAGGAGGCAGGAGAAGGTTCTGAGGGGAAGAATGGTGTTCCCCTCTCTGCATGACTTTAATTCCTTGATAACATTTTGGTACTTGAAAACACTTTTTTATTTTGTTAAGGCCTCTAAGGCCCCTTTTGATATTTTCCGGAGACTCCACACTCCAGGGTTTTTCTGTAGAGGGCTTAGGCATGGTGCCTCAAGTCTTGAATATTCCTGCTTCTCTTTCATTTGATATCGTACCTGCACATTTATTACTTGGCATGCGTATATACATATACATCTCTATCTTTGTTATAAGGTGTGGTATCTGTTAGCATGTTTTCGACATTTTCTGGACACGTAAAGGCTCTAAAGCTCCTAGAGGAACCTTAACGAGAAGATAGGGTTTATATCCCTGCACTTACTTGGTGATTTGCTAACGTCTCTAGCTTTTCTCTTGACGCCAGAGTTTTTAGGGATTATCCTTCCTTTCCCCTAGGTCAGAATTCGTAGGGATTATACTCTCCCTTAAGTTGTTTATACTCGTGAGAGTTAGTTTATACTCGTAAGAGTTAGTTTATACTCGTAAGAGTTAGTTTATACTCGTAAGAGTTAGTTTATACTCGTGAGAGTTAGTTTATACTCGTAAGAGTTAGTTTATACTCGTAAGAGTTAGTTTATACTCGTGAGAGTTGGTTTATACTCGTAAGAGTTTGTTTATACTCGTAAGAGTTAGTTTATACTCGTAAGAGTTAGTTTATACTCGTAAAAGTTAGTTTATACTCGTGAGAGTTTGTTTATACTCGTGAGAGTTAGTTTATACTCGTAAGAGTTAGTTTATACTCGTAAGAGTTTGTTTATACTCGTAAGAGTTAGTTTATACTCGTAAGAGTTAGTTTATACTCGTAAGAGTTAGTTTATACTCGTAAGAGTTTGTTTATACTCGTAAGAGTTAGTTTATACTCGTAAGAGTAAGTTTATACTCGTAAGAGTTTGTTTATACTCGTAAGAGTTAGTTTATACTCGTAAGATTTAGTTTATACTCGTAAGAGTTAGTTTATACTCGTAAGAGTTTGTTTATACTCGTAAGAGTTTTGAGAGTCGCTAGGGACAGGGTTTGTCGACGAGTTAATCATGTTCTCCGCTACCGTACCCCTTACTCCCCCTAGCTTTAGAGGCTGTCGTGAATAGTAACTTTAGGAATTTTTCCTAGGTATTCTCTGTTCGAGCATGTATGAATTGGTGTGAATTTCTCTATCTTGCCATGTCTCTATCATGATATATTTCAGTTTCCAAAACATATTCATTATTTCAGCACTCATCATGCAGGCCTTCAACAGTTATCTTAACACGATATTAACATATGAGAAACATTTCATCATAAAATTAGCGCATAAGAGTTATCTCATCACAGTATTAACATGCATTTAGGGAAATTGCTGAAATTTTATCAAAACCGATGCTCCATTGATCGAAAACGTTTATCAACATAGGCAAATAAGGGGAACCTATGCCGGCCTCATTAAAAACCTCTCCGTGGTAAAACCCCAAAGGGAAACCCACGTAGAGGGAAAAAGAGTGCCGGTGAAGCAATTATTCGAATAAGAAGTAAATGTTCGAAATTGTTCATAAAGAAAAAGGAAGTAGGGGAATAACACCTTCCTCAAACATAAAATCTCTTCAAGTGACACACGTTCCATGGCCTTAGTATCTCTTTCCCTGTCATGTCTTGGAGCTTGTATGCTCCGCCTTTTAGCACTTGTATTACCCTGTATGGACCTTCCCAGTTGGGTTCTAGCTTTCCTTTGTTTTTCAAAGCATCTGCTCTCCGAAGGACTAAGTCTCCCACTTTAAAGCAGCGAGGGATTACTCTGCGATCATAGGCTGCTTTGATCCGACTCTTGTACCTTTCTGCTTTTAATCTCACCATCTCCCTTTCTTCATCTATCTGATCCAGCGCTTCCCTCATCAATTCTTCATTTCTTTTTTCTTCAAAATAGGTGATCCGATGCGATTTGAGTCTAGCTTCAGGGGGTATCACTGTTGCTGCTCCATATACTAGGTAGAAGGGAGATTCGCCTGTAGCTGTTTTAGGGCTGGTTCTATAAGACCAGAGGACATTGTCTAACTCCTTCACCCATTTTCCTCCTACTTCTTCCAATCGCGTCCGAATACCATCCACTAGGATTCTGTTTGTAACCTCCACCTGCCCATTAGCTTGTGGATGAGCTACTGAAGTAAACCTCTGTACGATACTCCACCTTTCGCACCACTTCCTTACTTTCTCTCCATTGAACTGCATTCCATTGTCGGAAACCAAGATCCTAGGTATTCCAAACCTGCAACAAATATGTCTAGCAAGGAAAAGAATTACATTATCTTCTTCAATTTTGGCCAAAGGCACAGCCTCTACCCATTTACTAAAATAATCCACAGCTATGATCAGAAATTTCCTCCCTCCTGGTGCCAAGGGGAAGGGTCCCACCAGATCAACTCCCCATTTGGCGAAGGGACAGGGCGAGTACATAGCCCCCATTTCTTCTGCAGGTATTCGTATCAGGGGTCCATTCTTCTGACACTTCTCGCATTTCTTCACATACTCTCTAGCATCTCTGATTATGTTGGGCCAGTAAAAACCTGCCCTACATACCTTCTTCACCATGGTCTGGTACCCTTCATGGCTGGATGCGCAACCTTCATGGATGTCTTTGATCACTAGCTCTGCTTCTCTTCTCGAAAGACATTTCAAATATGGTTGAGTGAATGACCTCTTGTACAATTGACCTCCTAGGATGCAATACTTCCTTCTCCAAGCCTTTGCTTCTCTTGACATTGGGGCTGCTGGATCCCTGTTCAATTATTCCCATATTTCTTTCCTCCAATCATCCCCTGCTGTTATTTCTCCGATCAAGGTTTCCGTAGCTACTTGATCTGCCACCAACAGGGTTATCTTTCCGTCTCCCTCGAATTCAGTGGAACTAGCTAGTTTAGACAATCCATCTGCTTTCATATTCTCTTCTCTTGGTACCTGTATCACTTCAAAAGTATGGAATTTATCTTTTAACTTCTTTACCTCCTCTAAGTAGGTGATCATTCTCTCATCCTTGGCGAGGTACTCCCCCATGACCTGCTGTACTATCAGCTGGGAATCGGAGTATAGGGTGACCTTCTGTGCTCCCAACTCTGCAGCCATGCTCGCTCCTCTAATCAGGGCCTCATACTCTGCACCATTGTTTGAGGTTGAAAATCGGAATTTGACAGCCACCTGCAGTTCTTGACCCTCAGGGTCGATCAATAATATCCCTGCTCCACATCCCAAGGCGGATGCTGAGCCATCCACATATACCTTCCATCCTTGTTCTTCTTCCACTCTGGTAGACTCTTGAATAAAATCTGCTAGGGCTTGAGCCTTGATGGCTCTCCTTGGTTCATAATCTATATCATACTCCTGTAATTCCACTGCCCATCTGACCATTCTCCCTGACAAATCTGCTCTCCCTAATGTCTGTTTCAAAGGGAAATTAGTTCGCACCATAACTTTATAGGAGAGGAAGTAGGGGCGTAATCGCCTAGCCGTTACCACCACCGCCAGGGCTGCCTTCTCTACCTCTGAGTACCTCATTTCCGCTCCTTGGATGACCTTGCTCACATAATATATGGGTTGCTGTGCAGAACCTTCCTCTTTCATCAGGGCGGTGCTCAGGGAGTGTTCCCCTACCGAAAGATATAAGAGCAATACATCTCCCTGAGAGGGCTTTGTCAGCTTCGGGAGCTGTTCAAGGTGCAATTTGAGTTCCTCGAAAGCTTTCTGACACTGGTCGTCCCATTCGAACTTCGACCCCTTCCTTAATGTTCTGAAGAAGTGGTGGCTCTTTTCTGCTGACCTTGATATGAACCTACTGAGAGCTGCGATCCTACCATTCAGGGTTTGCAATTCCTTCAAATTCCGAGGGGGTTGCATGTCGAGCACCGCCTTCACTTTAGCAGGGTTCACTTCTATCCCTCTCTGACTCACCATATATCCCAGAAATTTCCCTGACCCTACTCCAAAAGAACATTTAGCAGGGTTTAATTTAATACCATTCTCTCGGATTACTTGAAATATCTCCTTCAAGTCGTCAATATGTCCTTCTGCCTTGACACTTTTAGCCAGCATATCATCCACGTAAACCTCCATGTTCCTGCCTATCTGCCCTCGGAACACCGAGTCTACCATTCTTTGATAGGTGGCTCCTGCATTTATCAATCCAAAAGGCATACGTACATAACCAAAAGTACCACATGTCGCTATAAAGCATACCTTTGGTATATCGAGGAGGTTCAACTGGATTTGATGATACCCTTGATAAGCATCCATCATGCTGAGTAATTCAAACCCGGACGTGGCATCCACCAGTTGATCAATCCTAGGAAGTGGATAGTGGTCCTTAGGGCACGCCTTGTTCAAGTCCCTGAAGTCAATGCACATCCTCCATTTGCCGGCTCCCTTAGACACCAGTACTGCATTCGAGAGCCACTCAGGGAACTGCACTCTCTTCACGTGCCCTGCGTTCAACAATTTATCGATCTCCTCCTTTACAATGAGGTTCTTCTCTTTACCGAAGTTCCTCAACTTCTGCTTCACGGGCCTGGCTTTGGGATCCACATTCAGATGGTGTACGGCTATTTCTGGAGGGATACCCGTCATATCCGTCGCTGTGAATGCAAAGATGTCTGCATTTTGCTGGAGGGCAAGTATCATCTTTCCCTGGAGCTCAGGGTTCATATTCATACCTATCCTGGTTGTAAATCCCTCCTTTCCTGGGTAGAGCTCGATGCTCATTAGCTCCTCGTCTGCTTTAACTTTGGGTTGCTCTTGTACTAGCTCACCCACTTTCTGCCTCTTCAACTCAGGGTCTTCGCCCTTAAATCTCTCCATTCCCCGGAACATGGCCCTGTCTGCTATCTTGACCGATTCCACATAACACTTCCTTGCCTGATACTGATCGCCACATATCTCTCCCACACCCCCTAAGGCAGGGAACTTCATCTTCATATGGAAAGTGGAGATCACTGCCTGAAAAATATTCAAGCTTGGCCTTCCCATTACTACATTATAGGAAGATGGGACATCTACAATCAGGAATTCTATTACTTGCACACGACGGTTAGGGGCAACTCCTAACCCTACTTGCAGCAACACTGAACCAAGGGGTTGAATAGCTCCCCCTGAGAATCCATAAAGAGCGATCTCCACCGGTCTGAGCTTTATATTCAGGTCCATCTTCTTAAAGCACTCTAAAAACATGATATCGGCAGAGCTTCCCGTGTCTACAAAAATTCTTGCTACATCGTATCCTGCTATATCCGTGGTAATGACCAATGCGTCATTATGAATTTCTCTGGGTTCCCCAGCGTCCTCTGGCCCAAAATGGATGTCTGGGCCCTCTGCCATCTTTCCCACCTCATGATGCTCTATATTCCTCTCATTCTTCAACGACCGCACGCTCTGCTTCCTCTGCCTAAAGGAATCCCCATCGGCAGGGCCTCCCATAATCATATGAATAGTTCCTCTCTTATGGGGAGGGGGTGGTGGCTCCTCATTGCCCTTTCTTTGATCTCTTCTATCATCTTTCTGTTTTCCCTCGGGATCCTTTCGATTTTGACCCCTGGGGCCTTGTCTATCTCTGAAAAAAAACTCTTTCAGGTGGCCTGCCTGAATCATCCTTTCTATCTCATCCTTCAGATGCCAACATTGGTTGGTATCATGGCCATAATCGTTATGGAACCTGCAAAATTTGTTTGACTTAGGGTTTTGGGGACCTCTGCTCCTTGAGTAGGGGAATTTCATATCTGGATGGTCCCCTGCCACTTCCAGGACTTCGGCTGGCTCCATCCTCAATGGGGTGTATATCTTCGCCCCCCTCCTTGGATTCCAGGGTGCGACTTCCTCTCTTCTTACGCTTTCTAGCCTCCTGGAGCTTCGATGTCTCTCCGGACTTGGCCTCCTAAACAGAATCTCTTTCCTCCTTTCTCCATTACTCACTACGACCCTGGTCTCTGATCGCTTAGCTTTCCTTACCTCTTCCAGGGTAAGGTATTTCTCTGCTCTCCTCAACAATTCATCAAAGGTCTGAACTGGTTTCTTGGCTAGAGATGTGAATAGATCCCCATCTCTTAGCCCGTTGGTGAGGCCGTTAATTTTGACCTCTGAGGAGGCTGTAGGTACTTCGAGAGCTGCTTGGTTGAATCTTTTCAAGAAAGCCCGAAGACTCTCATTCTCCCCTTGTCGCATGTTAAACAAGGTGAGGGTGGCCCTAGGCTGCCTCCTAGCGCTGGCAAATTGGTGCAGGAATAGTTCGCTGAACTCCGACCATGAATGGATAGTATCTGGCCCTAACTGGGTGAACCATTGCTGCGCTGCCTTAGATAGGGTAGTCAGAAATACCCTGCATTTGACGCCCTCTTCGTATCGATGCAATAGGGCGGCATTCTCGAACCTCATCAAATGCTCGTACGGGTCCGTGGTTCCATCATATTCGAAATTTAAAGATTTAAAATTAGGAGGCAGTTCATCTTGTAAAATAGTGGATGAAAATTGATAACCAGTAACGTAAGAAGGTTTACTTACGTTATCAATCATATGCTTCTGCATGTCTTTCATCTCCTTCCGCAAGGCCTGTATCTGATCGCTGACAGCTCCCTGATACGTGTCGTCCGTGTTTTCTCCCATCCCTGTTTCCAGGGTGGTATCCCCAAGGATCCTCTCCGTATCCCTCCGAGGAGGTCTTTCCAAGATGCTTCTTTCTGCTTGAGAAGGTATTTTTTCTTCTAGGTTCTGAGGGGGATCCTCATTCCTGGAACGGACTGGAACAGAATCGATGACTTATTCTGGGAGATTTTGTCTTGTACCCTTACGGGTGATTGGAACAGGTTCGGGAGGGCGAAGTCCTCGAGTAGCGATTATTCTTTCAACTGATTGTGCGATCATCTCATCTAATTGATCTCGAGAGACAGTCAAGAGTTCCGGTTGAGTGCTAGGGTTATCCCTATTGATCCCACTCCCTGAAGCTCCTGAGGTGCCTGGTGCATCTCCCTCCAGAGTGGGAGGGGTATCCTCCGGTATATGATCTACGGGCTGTTTCCCTAGATTTCGGTTTGGGGGAAAACCTGGAGGGGGAATATCTTCCGGTGTATGGTCCACAGGTCGTTTCCCTAAATTTCGATTTGAGGGAAAACCTGGAGGAGGCGGAGGAAGAGGAGGAGGAGTGGAATCTTCTTTCTCCTTCGTCTGCTTCACTGGATCATGTCCTCCACCCATTTAAGTACGGAACTTTTCTCACGCCTTAGCTTGAAATGTTCCCACAGACGGCGCCAGTTGATGCGTCGAAAAAGAACGCCTTCGGATGTTGATCGTTCCCTTGCTAGCACTATTAATCACGAGCCCAATCTCTCGTTTTATCCTTGGTAATCTTCAAGTAAAACTCCTTGGAAATCCGAAAATAACCTGCAAAAGTACACCGGAGGGGGGCTCCGGCGTAGAAGCTCCGACGCTCAAGTCAGATTCGATAGTAGGCGAAATCAAAGAGGAATTCCCCTATATCTTTTCCATATCCTTCCACAAACAGCTTGGAAGGATCATTTGTTAGCACAATGCTCTTCTTGTTTGGTTCAGGTCCAAATCCTTCTTCAAAAAGTACTTCAACATTTTCAGCAGCTTTTGGACCTTCAGCAGTTTCAGTCTCAACAGACTTCTCAGTTTCAGCAGATTTGGCAGTCTCAGCAGTCTTGACCTGTTCAGCAGCTTTGGCCTTTTCAGCAGTTTTGACTTTCTTGGAGGTGGGCACTTCTTCCTCAATTCTGAACTCAGTAGGGAGTTCGAGGCTGTTGGGAAAATCTGTAAATGTTTCAGCCTTCCTTTTCTTTCCCTTTGCCTTCTTGATTTGCCCTCTTGTCTGGACTCCTTCAGTAGTTTTGTCCAAGCTAGACACTTCTCCTCCAGGTCTTTGCTGAAGTCTTGCTCCTTCTTCCTGAGCAGATACTACTGAGTTTTTTAGAGCAATTGCCAGCTGCTCATCTTCATCCAAATCTTCCAGATTCTGAATTGCTTTGCCTTTGCCTTTGGCTTCAGGCTCCTTGTCTTTGCCCTTGCTTCCTTCACCAATAGTCAAGGCACCTTTTGCCCTTGCTCTTTCCCTTTCCCCTTTTTTAGCAGCATCAAAGCACTGGGGTTTGAGTTCACTCATGGTGGTGGCCATCATGGACTGAGCTAGGTTCAAAGACTTCATCTCCTCAAGTAAGTAAACATTCTCATCATGAATGTTTTGCATTCTGTCACTACTCAAGCTTAGAAAAGCTAGAACAGGCTTCATTTTCTGCTCCACAACCTCTTCCATGGTTGTCTTGAGGGATGCATCAAGGCTTGCCTTCTGGAAATCAGTGAGATTGGCCACAGCATATTCAACAATCTTGGCCATTACTTCCTGAGTAAACTTCTCTGAGGCTGCTTTCACCATAGCCAGCCTCATTTCCTCTGCTCTCTTCTTCTGAATGGCACTCTTCTTGCCAATTGCTTGCTTGACAACCAGTTTAATTGCTTTCACATTCTTGTTATGGTTGTATCTGAGCAGTTTCTGGTCCTTTTTTACCTCTTTTGATATAGATTCCATGCTGGACTTGGCTTTTTGGACTTCAGTGGAGATGGTTTGCAAACCAGATTCACCTCCACTGATTCTTGCCTCAATGGTGGGAAGCACAATGTCTTCTGAGCCAGTTAGCCTCATCTCTACAGATGCTAAGGTTCTACCTTGCTCATCCAAAGCTCCTGATGTTTCAGCATGTGCAGTTTCAACTTGATGAGCCAATAAGTCCAACTTTGCTGACTACTCTTCAAGGACGGCTTGAGCTGAGCTGGAATCAACTTGAATATGAGCATCTGTAAGGAGATCGTCTGCAAAAATTTTATCAAAGGTAACACCTGCAATGTCAGACAAATCAAACTTGTTAGAAAATAAGCACTCATCACCCTCAAATTCTTTTTCATAAGACTCTGATACATCAGCAGTCTTCTGCTCATGTTCAACTATTTCTTTTCTTCCTTCAGTAGTAATGTCCTCACACTCAGGGTCAGGCCTTCTCTCCTCAAGGGTTTCTTGAAGTTCAGATTTGACTTCAAGAATAACCTGCCCCTCCTCACTTATACCACCCTCATTTTGTGGCACACTCACTATCCTAGTAATCACAACATCTCTCTCATCTACTACTCCCTCTTGTTTTTCCACTAGTACATCCTTTTCAACCCCTTCACCTAAACCTGCAACTTCTCCACCCTCAACAGGGTTCAAAGAAGGCAGTTGTTGGGAGATCACAGTGCTTGGTTCCAAAGCCACTGTGTCATCCTGAATGGTTAAGAGTTGGTCAGTGTCCAACTCTCCTGACACTGATGAGGTCTTAACTAAACCAGCTTCTAAGTGGGGAGCCTCAACATCATTAAGTTGTGCCTTGGGTTCAGAAGAACCTTCATTGGCAGATGCATCTTTGGCTGTGTCACCAGCTTTGGTCAACACTTCTGATGAAACAAAACCCTTCCTATGATAGGTTAAAAGATGTGTTGAAGGCTGGTTGGGACCAGGGGGATTGGGGTTTGAGGGATCATCTCTTCTGTCATCATCATTAGAACTGCTTTCAGGGTGCTTGATCCCCTTGGCAATTCTCTCCTTCTCTTCAACAATTTTATCTGCCACCAATTTTGCAAATACTTCCTCATCAGTGAGGAACCTTATCTTTGTAACTCCAGCAAAATGTAGCAGTCCGCTCTCTTCTATTTGCCACCAGTTTGAACCCTTGTTTTGAATCACTTGAGCAATTTCCATGATGGTATTATCTTTCACATCCACTAGAGTTCTCAAATCATGGAATTGCTTCAGCAGTCTTAGAAATTCAGCAAGTTGGGGGTACAGACTGTCCACAGTAGCACTTGCTCCACCTCTGAGCATACCTTCATAGGTATACTCCTCCTCATCTCCACTTGATTGGGGACTTTGGGTTATAGGGGGGTTGGCTCTGGGTTCAGAAGGATTGGCTTGAATGTTGGTTTCAGGGAGATTGGCTTCAGAAGGGTTGGGTTCAGCAATTGTTTCTTCAGTTGCTTTTGAGAGCAATGGTTCTGAAGTGGGTTTGCTCAGGGGAGTGGGGTCTATCAATACATCTTCAAGAAGTTTGGAGAAGTTAAGCATGGATGAATCAAGAGGGGACAACAATCTTGATTCATCAACTACAATATCTGCCAATACATTTATTGGACTTCTTTGAGCAGTTCCTTTAGGAGAGTATCTCTTTGTGAGGTTCAAGGGAATAATGGGTTGATCTTGGGGGGTTATGTGGGTTTCAGGGGAGTTTGGATCTAAGGTTTGGGTTTCAGGAAGCTTAGACTCAGGAGTCCTGTCTTTAGGAGAGTTGGATTTGGACTTAATCCTGCTTTCAGCTCTACTCTCCCTTAGAGCTAACTGCAAAGTCTGCTCCTCCTGAAGCTCTAGTAGCTTCTTAGAAGGTTTGGCCCTTCTCTTGCTAGCTCTGCTGCTTCCACTCCCTTCCTCTTCAGGGTCAACTTCTCTGCTCCTCTTCTTACTCTTCTTCTCCTTCACCACCATGGGAAACTTTTCCCTTATTTCTCCAGAATCTGAAGGCACACTAACTCCTTCTTCAGCAACTTTTTCCACTTCTGCTGAAGTTGCTGAATCCTCTTCTGCAATGATTTTGGACACTTTCTTGGTTTTCACCACTCTTGCCTTTGTCCTAGGCTTCATCTTAGGCTTCTTTTCAACCTCCACTTCAGCAGGTAGGGAAATCGCCATTGAAGCAAGTAAGTTTAGAGGGTTCGATTTTCAGAGGAAGAAGATACTTGATAATTTGAGCTTTGATCGAATGGTGAAGTGTTTTCCATCTTTTAATTACCTATAAACTAGATTCGAATTAAATGAACAATTCAAAGGTTGGAATATTTAAACACTTTCGAATTGAAATATAGTGATGAAGAATCAATACTCTGTGAAATACCACTACATATAATATCTTTAAAATCAGTGCATAAGTTATAGAATATAATAAAAATATAAATATCTAGACATTTCAATTTATTAAAAGAACCTAAGTAGAGAAGATCAATTGGAAGTTGTACGCATAATGGGAGTTATTAAAAAAAAATAGGAAGTGAAATGAATAACTTCTCACATGTAAGTGATCGTGTGAAATTGGTGGAGAGAAACAAGGAATTAAAAAACTGCCCAAATTAAATAAAATACTGAAAATGCAATAAATATAAAAATAATGACCTGGAAATATCCAATTTAATAATTCTGAAAAATTAATCTAATATTCAGAAAATAAATAATTCGTAAAGTTAACTGAAATTCGAGTCATTTTCAATGTTGCTCATAATGTTGGCCCACATACATCTCAACACTGTTTTTACATGAATTTGCTTCATTTGTGTTGCACATAATTTTTTTTTTATTTCACAATTTCACATTAATCCATCTTTTGAAAAGAGTGCATCGTAGTAGCGAACTTCGTGCCCCATAGTTACTCAATGGATATATGAATAATTTGATGCAATTTTTTAATCACCTTTTGAAAAGAGAACATTGTAGTAGCGAGCTCCGTGTCCCATAGTTACTCAGTGATTTTTAAGCATCTAAATTGTGATCCCTTTTTGCATTTAAGAGATGTATGTCCAGAACAGAAATTTTTGCAACAAATTTTCCAAGGCTCAAATAACATTTACACAAAAGAATTATTTAAAATCTAACACAAAAAAAAATATCCAGAAAAATTGAATAGACCGTTCCACATGTTGTCTCAAATGTTTCCACATTTGATACAACATTTAGTCAGAAATTTTCAGATAGTGCATAAACCAAGAGATTTTCGAAGGGATGAAAACCTCTCATCATCAAGGGCTTTTGTAAAAATATCAGCAAGTTGTTTCTCAGTATATATGTATTCCAATTTCACAATCTCCTTCTCAACCAGATCTCTAATAAAATGATATATAATACTTATATGCTTTGTCAAAGAATGTTGCACATGATTCTTAGATATATTAACACCATTAGTATTATCACAAAATATTTTATTTTCATCATTCAAAACTTCTTTTATATTTTCAAGCTCAATTAAGGAATGATAACACACATGGTTTACCTTGTTGCATATGGATGACATGCATATATGTTGGGATATGAATCCTAGACAAGCTCTAAATGATGAAAAGATAAGATGAAGTTTTGATAAGCCAAAAATAGTTTGAATATTTTCTAAGTGTTGACTAATCTAGTCTAGTTGAGTTGAAGTCATCTTGAACAGATCAGTAGAGTTAACATGAAAAGAAAAGTATTGTTTATATTTAAAAGATAAGTACAAGGTATAAGTACTTCATATCTGTTCCTATATGTTTACATTGATTAGTTTGTTTTTGAGCTATAATTGCTGTATAGAGCTCATGATGATATTTTTATGTAATAGATAGATTTGTTGTATAGTTTATAAGTTGACTAAGCTTGTATTATGAAAGCTTAATGTAATGTAATAGTCTTGTTAGGTTAGATGATAGGACTAGATTAGTTCTATTAGAAGTCTACTGCACAAGAAGAGAAGACCAGTCTACTACTCAAGACAAGTGCATCTACTAGACTACACAAGACAAGTTAACTTGAAGTCAGTTACCAATACGCGTGAAAAATAAAGATGAAGAAGTTAGTTATGGAATAACTAATTCACAACAAGAAACGCGTGTATGGATAAGAAGATTCAGTTGAAATCAGTTATCAAGAAAGGTTGGTTACAACTACCTGAATTCTTGATGATCGAAGTCTATAAATACTTGAAGGAGTTGATCATTTGAAGACTACTGATTACTGATACACTGAAAATCTACATACTCAAAATAGAGATATATTCGAAGTTTACTCTCAGAGTTAATTGAAGTTCAGATAAAAGCCAGAAGACAAGTGAAGAATCAAGAAGGCTATTACTGAAGATCAGAGAAGTTTTTAGTTTTTGTTTTGTTATTTTCAAGGTGCTAGATACTTGTAAAATTTCTAGTTAGATCGTAGACATATCTGGAGGTATAGTCTGTTGAAGATCTAAGTCTTCTTCTTGGGACTTTAAAGACAGGAACATACACTTGTACTCGATCGGAAGAGTTTAGTGGAAACATCACAACTGGGTTTGTGAGAGTGGATGTAGACAAGTTGTCGAACCACTATAAATCTCGTGTTTGATTTACTTTACTGTTTGTTTAATTGCTTAGTTGATTAAATTGCTTATCTAAACGAGACAAGTAGAGTATTCATACAGAAGTTCGAATTACGAATATAAGTTGAGTATAATCTTGAATTGGGCTCATTGTTAATTTCGTATTCCGCATATTGTACTTTGATATTTCGAAAGATTTTTGAAAAGTCTATTCACCCCCCTCTAGACATTTTTCACTAGCTTACTCGTTATTAACTCAACTTGGGACCAACAAGTGGTATCAGAGCAGTAGTTTACGAACTGCTGTTTCTTGATAACCAACACAAGACTTGGGTGAAAGTCTTGGTCCAAGATCATATTTGCTTTCGTGTTCTTGATCAATATTCTTGATATATTTGTTTCTTGTTCCCTGTTCTTGACCTATCTGTTATTCTTGATCATAACTCTACTTAGCACTTATTTCTTGAAATCATGTCTCTTGAGATCAGCGCTAACAAGCTACCTAAGTTCCAGGTACAAGACTACGACTATTGGAAGCTAAGGATGGAAGCCATCTTCAGCTCCACTCACGACTTAATGATCTCCGTCGTCACTGAAGGTCCAATTGTGACCATGATCCCCAATACTGCTGCCCTTGACCCAAATCAACCAGTGGGTACACTCGTCAAGAAACCAAGGTCAGAACTAACCTCTGAAGAAATGAGACAGAATAATTTGGATAGCTTGGCCAAGAATTACATCTTACACACTCTTCCTAACGAGTATCTGGGAAAAGTGTTAAAATGTAAAACTGCCAAAGAAATGTGGGATCGCTTAGCTATCATTTGTGAAGGGACATCCCTAATCAAAGAAAGCAAGCTTTCTACTGCAGTCCAAAGATTCGAATCATTTCATATGAAAGCTGGTGAAACAATAGACCAGCTGGATACTCGTTTTACCAAAATCATGAATGACTTGGAAGTCCTTGGTAAATCTTATACTCCTCGTGAAATCAATCTTAGGATTCTCAAAAGCCTTGATAGTCGATGGAAGATGGTAAAAATGCTTGTTAAGAATACCCAAGATATAGACGTATGGACAGCAGAGACTATGTTTCAAACTCTAAAGGCTCATGAGTTTGATCTAGACGAAGATGAACCCATAGTAAGTAGTGACAGAGAACATGCTGTATCTAAGAACGTTGCTTTTAAGGCTAGTTCGTCTAAGATAGACAGGTCTAAGACTAAGACTAGGTCTGCTTCTGTTAAAGACGAGATAGATACTGATCTTAGTCTGAAGGATCAGGTAAGCCTCATGGTTAGAAAGTTTGATAGGCTGAATAAACGTTTCGGAAGATATAAGAAGTTCTATAGAGAGCATAGAGGGTCTGCTTCTAAGAACTCGTCTGAGACCAAACGAGACCGAAACTCGTCCGAAAGGAGAGACGAAGTCTCGAAAGGTAACAGACAAGATAGAGAGTCTGATGGTAGGAAGATTACTCGTTCTGATAGACGCGATAAACGAAGGAACAACTCTCCTACTAAAAAGGCTACTAATGATCTTGTGTGCTATAACTGTGAGAAACCAGGTCACTACATATATGAATGTCCAGACCTGAGTACTGATGATCGAGAAGAACGCAAAGCACGAAGGGAAAGAAGATACAACCGTGGTAAAAAGGCAATGATGGCCAATGATGACTCTGACTCTGACCCAGACGAGTTGCCATCATCCTCATCTAGCTACCCGTCTGAACCAGATCACGATGAAGCTTTCATAGTTGATGATGGTCTATGCTTCATGGCTAAAATCGACCAAGAGGTATCATCTGCTACATCCTTTCAATCTTGTGATGAATCAGAAACTGATGAAAGTGACACTGCCAGTAGCCAAGTAGGGAGTAGTCTTCAGCACTCTACTAGTGCAGTTGAAGACGACCTCCTACTTGCCAACAAGGCATTCATTGAAGTCAGTGACGAAAACATCACCTTAAGACAAGAAATCATTGATCTTAAGGAAGCTCAGTCCAAAGTAGATCCTAATATAACAGTCCTAAATGAACGCTTGCAAGAAGAGTTGAGACAACTCAGAGAGAAGTGTGCATTGACAGACAAGTTGTATCAAGACCTACTTAAGACACACGCTACTGAGAAACATGAATTCAATGTTTTACAAAGTAAGCTCAAAAAGCTTGAAGAACGTAATAAGTTCTTAGAAACCGAGGTTGTCACATTAGACCTTAAACTTACTGACCTGGTTAACTCATCTAAGGTTAACCTTGAATTGTCAGATAGGTATAGGGCTCCTGCTGACAAGACAGGCATAGGTGCTGAGACACCCAGCTCGTCTACTCAAGTTCCTAAGAACCCTACTATTTTCATCTCAAGCTCTTTGACTAATGATAAAGGAAAAGAACCATTGATATACGATATTGACACTCCATCAAAAGGTACTGTACCAAAACAAGCTCAAGTTAACATTCCAATTACCAAAGGTGGTAAAAAGAAAGTTAACAACAAGCCTGTTCCGTTTAAGACAAGTCAACAAAGGACTAGGAATCGTGGACGACCAAATCAGGTCAGATACGAGGATTGGTATCCTGGGGAGACTAGTACTAGACAAGTACAGACTAGCCGACAAGAGTCTAGACCTCTTTTCATAAGGCAGTCTCAACTCTACTCGTCTAGACCTAGACAGGAAGGTCCAAAATATCGTACACAAGCTGTTCTATATCCTCCACCTTTGTCATATGATATCAAAGGAGAAGAAAGACCTAAACATGTCTATAAACCGTATGGACCTAATTCATACAAACCTTACTCTGACTATCATAGACAAGTGCCTGCTCAAGTAGAGATTAAGTCAAAAGGCTATCTCCAAAGAGTAGACCCGAACTCGACTGATAGGCCAGACAAGGACAACAAGGTCTTATTTTGCAACAAATATGGTCGTAAGCTTAGAAGGTCAAACTTGTTCAGGACTCCAATGTACATTTGGATTCCATTGAACTCGACTAACCCCCAAGGACCCCAATAAACAAGGAGGGTACCTAAATTATGTATTATCATCTATTGCAGGGTCGACTCGATCTATACAAGAAAGGTGGTTCAACAGGAGAAACTTGGTACATAGACAGTGGTTGTTCGCACCACATGACTGGTACCAAGACTCTCTTATCAAGCTACCATGAGCAAGAAGGACCAAAAGTGATATTTGGTGATAGCTCCACTGCTGTTACCAAAGGATTTGGTTACATTCGGAATGGAGACATAGAGATTCAAGATGTTTCTTATGTTGAAGGCTTGAAATACAATTTACTCTCTGTTTCACAATTTTGTGATCGTGGATACAAGGTGCAGTTCAAGAGTCAGAAATGTGAAATCATTGACAAAAGAACACACACAGTCTTACTGGTCGGCATTAGACAAGGAAGTGTGTATATAGTGAACTGGAACAGTTGTCCGAGGGACACCTGTCTACTTACTAAGAATCCTAAAGAACTTGGCTGGCTCTGGCATAGACGCCTTTGTCATCTAAACTTTAAAGTTCTTAATAAGATAGCCAGAGACTACCTTGTGGAAGGTATTCCCAATGAAGTCTACTATAAGTCACATGTATGCACGTCCTGTCAAAAAGGTAAACAGGTAAAGGGTTCTTTTAAATCTATTCCATCCCTCTCAACCAGTAGAGTTCTTGAACTTCTACATATGGACTTACATGGCCCAATAACTCTTCCAACTTTGAACGGTAGAAGGTACACACTTGTTGTGGTAGACGACTATTCTAAGTTCACTTGGGTAGTCTTCTTACACAAGAAGAGTGATACACAAACACTTTTGCCTGATCTGTTGAAGAAGTTACAGGTTGAGAAGAATCAGTCAATTGTCAAGATCCGTAGTGACAAGGGTACTGAATTCATTAACTGCTATATTAAAGAATTTTGTTCTAAGCGTGGCATCCAGCACCTTACTAGTGCAGCTAGGACACCACAGCAAAATGGAGTAGCAGAACGAAGGAACAGAACTCTTAAGGAGGCCTGCAGGACCATGCTGACAGAGTATAATACGCCTCAGAAATTTTGGGCAGAAGCTATCAATACTGCATGCCACTCACAAAACAGAAGTGCTATCAATAAAGCACTAGGTAAGACGTCCTATGAGGTATGGAAAGGTAGAAAACCCAGAGTTTCATATTTTCATATATTTGGATGCAAGTGTTTCATCCATAACAATGGGAAAAGCAAGTTGAATGCATTCGATGCTAAAGCAGACGAGGGGATATTCTTAGGATACTCCTCGACTAGCAAAGCATTTAGAGTATTCAACTACTCAACCCTTTGTGTGGAAGAAACACCACATGTGGTTTTCGAAGAATCTCAACAGGACGCGTCTGCCAACAAGATCAGTGAGAAAGCTACTGAGCTAACTGTCGAATCTGACAAAGACTCAGAGGTATATGAATCCGTTCAAGCTTACAATCCATTTATAAAAGCTCTCGAGTCAGATGACCAGAAGAAGGTGAGTGCTCAAGGTAACTCTACTAGACCAGTTGACATGCCTAAACTAGTCGACTCGTCTACTCCCATCAAATCTTCTGATGATAATGATGTTGACATGCATGATGCTGTACATGATATAGATGATAGCACTATTGTTAAGAATAGAAATACATGGAAATCAGCGCATAATACTGAAAATATTATTGGTGACTCTACTGTTGGTGTGAAGACTAGACGACAACTCTTTGAGTCGCAAGAACAATCTAGTCCATCTCTGTTTTGCTGGTGTTGTTTCCTCTCATCTATCGAGCCAAAAACCATTAATGAGGCATTGGCTGATAGTAATTGGATCATCGCTATGCAAGACGAGTTGAATCAGTTTGTTCGAAACGACGTCTGGGAACTTGTCGATAGACCAAAACACCATAATGTAGTTGGCACTCGATGGATTTTCAAGAATAAAAAAGATGAGAATGATGTAGTTGTTCGTAATAAGGCTAGACTAGTCGCCCAAGGATATTCACAAGCTGAAGGCATAGACTATGATGAAACATATGCTCCTGTTGCTAGACTAGAAGCCATTCGATTGTTCCTTGCATATGCTGCTTACATGAAATTTACTGTATATCAAATGGATGTTAAAAGTGCATTTCTTAACGGTATTCTTGCGGAAAAAGTATATGTTGAACAACCCCCAGGTTTCGAAGTCAAAGGTAATCAGGTATACAAATTAAAGAAGGCCTTATATGGACTAAAGCAAGCTCCAAGAGCCTGGTACGATACTCTTTCTCATTTTCTATTAGAAAATGGTTTTACTAAAGGCAAGGTAGACAGAACCTTGTTTAGAAGACAAGAAGGGAAAGACATTTTACTCGTCCAAATTTACGTAGATGACATCATTTTTGGTTCACCTAACAAAGAGCTGAGTGAAAGTTTCTCAACACTCATGCAAAGTAAATTTGAGATGTCTATGATGGGTGAAATGAATTACTTTCTTGGACTTCAAGTAAAACAGACCCCTGAAGGGATTTTCATAAATCAAGCAAAGTATACTAGAAATCTTCAAGACAAGTATGGTATTAAGACATGCAAGTCTGCTGGCGTACCTATGCTACCTACATACAGAATGGACCCAGACGAACAAGGTAAGTGTACTGATCAAACTCATTACCGTGGTCTAATTGGTTCATTACTGTACTTGACTGCTAGTAGACCTGATATTGCATTTTCTGTTGGTGTATGTGCTCGCTTTCAAGCTAATCCAAAAGAGAGTCACATGGAAACCACTAAAAGGATTCTGAAATATTTGAAAGGAACCATCAATCGTGGTATATGGTATCCTTCAAATGATGATTTATCTCTAAGTGGCTACTCTGATTCTGATTTTGGTGGCTGTAGAATAGATAGGAAATCTACATCCGGTTCTTGTCAATTCTTAGGCACAAAACTCATTTCATGGTTTTCGAAAAAGCAGACAAGTGTTGCTACCTCTACTACTGAAGCCGAGTACATGGCTGCTGGTAGTTGTTGTAGTCAATTATTATGGCTTATTCAACAGCTTAGAGATTATAATATTTGTGAATCAAATGTTCCTATATTCTGTGATAGTAATAGTGCAATTGCCATTACACAAAATCCTGTTCTGCACACACGTTGTAAGCATGTTGATGTGAAACACCATTTCATACGTGATCATGTAGAAAAGAAGGATATTCGCATGGAAAAGATTCATACTGATTTTCAAAGAGCTGATATTTTTACAAAACCATTAGCTGAGGCACGATTTCGTGAATTATGCATTAGTTTAGGGCTAATTGATCTAGACCCTACTTGCCCATAGCTGTGTACTAACCAGACAGGTACATCAAACGAAGTATGGAGACAAGAAATAGACTAGAGCACTCGTCTACTCACGCAACAGACAGGTACACAAGGCTAGACAAGGTGACCAGACAACCCGATGAGGAAGCTGGTAAAGCTGAGGGTAATACTAAGGGAATAAACATTTAAGGGGGAATCTATGATTTCTTAAATATCCTTATGTTGACTCTTATGTTGGTCAATAGTCATCTTGTTCGAAACCTTGATCACTGTTTTAGATTGATATTCTTTATAATTATTGTTACTGGTACCATCAATTACACGTTGAATGTGATAAGATAGGTACATGAAGTCGTTCGATGTTCAGAATAGACATGCACAGATGAAGGGGGAACTCGTCTTGTGTATTTAAGCCAACTCGTCTGGTGAAGCTTGAGTCTACTCGTCTGTTCTGGATAGACTCGAACAGACAAGCTAAGTTTTTATTCTACAATGCTAAGTGTTTAATCAAAACAAATTAAGGATATTAAAGTAATTTGATAGTGTTAAAATTTGAATATCCTAGAAATTGGATTTATACACTCCCAGTTAATGAGGTGTACACATTCAATTCGCGCCAAAATATGAATATGTTAGGTCAGATGAGTACACTCCTCATTCTACCAATAAGAAAGACGGATTTCAATTTTTACAAAATCAAATCACATTTTTGTCTCGGTTCCGTAACCGAATGCCAAGGGTCCCGACCGTTGGATCTAATCCTTCGATCTTGACCGTTGGATCAAAAAGACAGTTTTAAACAAAACCCAACACTTACACACATTCTACCCACGTTTTCACAACTCTACTAATTGCTGACAATTGATTTCTCGCACAATCTATTCCCTTATTCATAACAAATCATTCACCATGTCTATTCGATCGATTTTCGATGTAAGTTCCAACATGCAGGCACCATTTGATCTCGGGAGATACATAAATGACAACAAGGTGCATGTTGAACCATCCCTGTTTTTCAAAGGCAATCACAAGGAAGGAAACATGGAAATCTTGACCAAATGCATCAGATGCGGTCTAAAGCCCTACCTAGAGGCATTTCCTCAAGTTGTTTTGGAGGAAGAGGTTCTGGAATTTTATGCCAACGTCAATAGACAAGGAGATGTGATAGAATCTTTTATTGATGGGAATCGAGTGGAAATCACTCGGGAAGTGATGTTCGAAAGATTAAGGCTACCCATCGGAACGATTGATGTGGAGAAATATGCTGAAAGACAGGAGATGAAGTATTTGAGCATCTTCTGTGGAAAGAAAATGAAGCTCAAGCCAGA
This sequence comes from Galeopsis tetrahit, assembly GCA_963675135.1. Lineage (NCBI taxonomy): Eukaryota > Viridiplantae > Streptophyta > Magnoliopsida > Lamiales > Lamiaceae > Galeopsis > Galeopsis tetrahit. The sequence goes on along the minus strand of OY776120.1, from coordinate 62,178,380 downwards.
TGGTAAAGCTCCTACAGCCAAGAAGGGTGAACTCTTGGAGAAATATCGCACTCTGCTGGACATAGCAAGCAAGATGCTTCTATGTGCCACTGGGTCTCATGACTCAGTTACCCAAGCTAAAACAAGGATAATGGCAGCTATTTATGATGGAATTACTGAGGGTAATTGGTTTAAGTTGATAGCTGACAGGATGATGTACTTCGAAAGAAGTGTTAGGGTGGATGTTGATACTAGAAATTGGGTAGTTTCTCAAGCAGTCGGATATGGAAACAAGCTGAGTATACTACTTCCATTTTTGCTGCCCAACAAGAGTGATTGGAGCAAAGGAAAGCCATTTCATCCTCTTAAGTTTTACTTAAAAATTGAAGCGATGAGGAAGCAGGCTGCTGCAAGGCCAGCTGCCCCAAGGCAGGTTCAAATTGATGATTCAGAAGTGTTGCCGTATGCCAATTCATCCAGTTCTTCACAAGACAAGTCTGAAGAGGCAGAGTCCAGTGCAGACGACTCAGAGAAGACTCAATCAGATGAAGAGTCGACTCAAGAGAAGGAGTCGAGTGAACAAATACCTGAGATGTACACTCTCGTAAGAGTTGATTCGCCTACTCGTCCAGTCGAGTCGAGTTTACAGGTTGGTTCTTCTACTCAATCTGTTTCAATTCCTCTCTCTCTCCCATCTACTTCTATTCGAACCAAGGCTAGATCACATCGATCTAGGCCTCGACCTGTACCCCCAACCTCACAAGCACTGGCAGCACGACCGCTGAGAGCCAGTCATCCCCTATACACTCCCATAAGTGATACAACTGATACTCCGACAGTTGTCACACCAAACCAAGCCACATTGGAGCCCACAGAAACCACAGTCCAACATCTCTCTTTATCCTCAACAGAATATGTTGAACCTCCTCACCCATCTACTTCAGATAAGATGCCAGTTGCCACTGCAACGACTGAGATAGGGACCCCACCTACTCAGACCCCGTCTGAAGTTAGATTTGAATCCTTGGTATATTACCCCATGAGCCTAAGAGAAAGGAGAATCCGTTCGAAGATGAACAGAGACTTGAAAAAGAAGCTCTCGGCTATTGAAGTCGACTATGAATCAGAACAGTTTGAAAAACTTCTAAGAGTATGCACTTGGGTGGCATTGAAGAAGTCTGGCACGGATGATCTTTTCGAAGTCATCTTAGGAAAGGGAGGCATCTCAAACTTTATGGACTGGGAAATGGAACAGAAGGAGACCAGTGGTGTTCAAGATCACTCCGAGTTATTCCCAGCTCATGCCATCACTGATCTTGCTAAGAGATTGCTACAAATTCCTGATGATTTGATGTGCTCAGAATCGAAATTTGATGTGGGCATTCAGGTTTCAGATTCAGATTTTGACAATGATATGGTTATGACTGAAGCCACACAAGCTGAAGAATTCCAGTCTACTGATCCTATAGTGGACTTAGACAATGTCTCAATCAGTTGAGAGGCATTGTGTTCAGGTTTCAAGTAGATCATGCTAACTGTCCAAGGTCAGATTTTGCTTTTATAAATCGTTAATTGACAAAATGTGTGAGGGCACTGAAAAAATCAAGGAGAATAAGCTCCAAGTTGTTGTGCAGAAGTTTGAGCAATTCACAATGGAGCCTGAGGAGTCCATTGACAAATTTGCTGGTAGATTCACATACATAATTGTAGATGTTGTTAATTCTTAAATGTCTTAACATTATCAACAACATCTAAATTTGACCTTCCGAGATTTTTTCTAAGTCTTTTCTGAAATGCTACATTAAATGTTGACCTAAATGTTGTCGCATTTCTGGCAGGATCTAGAAGCTTCTACAAGGATCTGGAACCTGGAAGATTCCAGAATATTGGAGAACATGCTAGAACAGCCTAGATGCATTTGGAACGACCTGGAGCATGCTAGAAGGATCTAGAAAGATCATGGAAGTTGTGGAAGTTGAGTTTCCTAAAAAATAGGACCTCAATGTGGAAGCCTCTAGAATTCGTATCCCATATCTATAAATACCCATTGAAGGCTTCATAATTAAGTGTGCTCTATTCGATCAATATCCTAGACCGAGCGTTCATCCCTGTTAGGAAATTGTGGCCAATAGTTCTACATTTTAGTTCATACGTTGTATACCACCCGTATGACTGTGTGTCCTCTTATCTATTGAGAGTGTAATCATTAGATAGACTAGGCATTTCGACAGTGTATAATTTATACACTTAGTTCATTTTCTAGACTTGGCACCTGCCTCGTTTATAGTTTCGTTGTGAAAGTTATTGTTGTAACATTTCACACAACATTTGTACTTGAAGATAAGTATTGATTTTACGCCATAAGGCAGACATAGATTTCTATTTATAAAATCTCTGTTAAAAGTATTTCCATTGTGTCTCGTTTGTTTTTAGTGTTTCAAGTCTTCCGCTGTGTATCTTAATTTTTGATATTCTGTTAGAGTCATTGTTGCACTATTTGTCTCAACATTCTGTGCAACATTTATCTACTTATACTTAAACACTTTTATACACCCTAACACACTTTCAGTTGGTATCAGAGCTGATACCTGACGACACTAGGTTAGATCTTTGGTCAAGTATGTTTTTAGTTTAGGTTAGCAATGGAAACACATCACATATCCACTGCACTTAGGCCACCCGTTTTAGATGGTTCGAATTATTCTTATTGGAAGCCTAAGATGCGTATGTACATCAAGTCAATTGATGAACGTTCTTGGAGGACTGTACTTACAGGTTGGGAAGCTCCAAAAAGACCAGCAGACGCAGATGGTGAAGTTCAACTCAAAAGAGAAGTTGATTGGACGACTGATGAAATAACAACAGCAAGCTACAATTCCAAAGCTTTAAATGCTATCTTTACTTCTGTTGATGTTTCAATGTTTAAAATTATATCTAACTGTTCTACTTCTAAAGATGCATGGGACAGGTTGCAAGAGCATTGTGAGGGTTCAGACAGTGTTCAGAGGACTAAGCTTCGAATGTTGGGGACAAAATTTGAGAATCTCCGAATGAAGGAAGATGAAACCATTTCATCCTACAATGAAAGGTTAAGTGAGATAATCAATGAATCACATATTCTTGGTGACCATATTTCTAATGTTAGAGTAGTTCATAAGATATTAAGATCTGTTCCTAAAAGATTTGATGGTAAAATTTGTGCTATTGAAGAGGCAAAAAATACAGATACATTAAGTCAAAATGAGTTAGTGAGTATTCTTAGAACATATGAAATAAACACTAATCAAGTTGATGAAAATGATGCTGATAAGAAAGTTGTGGTTTTTAAAGGAGAAACATCAAACATTTCTGAGATTCAACCTATCATTACTGAAGTTGATTCTGATGAAGAATTGCTTGATAAATGTCTCAAGGATCCTAACAACATTGCCTTACTTACTAAGCACTTTAATAAGTTTCTTAAGAAATCTGTGAACAAATCTAGCAACATTCAGCCTAAGATTCAAATCAACACATCAACACCTCAACCAGAAAGGAGGAAAGGTCAATTCACACCAAGACTATCAAAGAGTGAAGTTAAACCAAGGTATGATCCTGAATTTCGAAAATCAGTTCAATGCAATGCTTGTTCTGGTTATGGCCATTATGCAAATGAATGTGCCAATACTAGACTTAAGCAAAAACTGAATTTTAGTGCTACCTTGAGTGATGACTCTGATGATGATCTTGATGAATTAAATCAGAATGAATATTCTAATTTTACTAGAATTGATTATAATGATTCCTCAGATGATGATCTGGATGAAACAGATTCTGATGCTGTACCTGATGCTTCAACATCTACAGCAACATCAGAACAGAGTCACCCAGATTTGAACTGTTTTAATGGTTTAGTTGATGATGCAGGAAAAATGACTGATGACAATGAATACCAAAAGCTGTTAGATGATTGGAAGAATCAGAAACTCACCCTTGATTCTCTGAATAAAAGGAATGAGGATCTGACAGACACAATCACCAAGCTAGAAGTTATTATTACCAAAAGAGATCTGGAAATCTGTAACTTAAAGGAGAAATTGATAAATTCTACTTTATGTTTCAAGAAATATTCCAAGAGTGCTTCTGAGGTAAATAATGCTATAGCTACTGGTAGGTCTAATAATCATGGTTTAGGTTATGATGATACTACTGCTTCTATTTCTGATAAATTTAGAAAACCTGTGAAATTTGTTAAGGCAAATGTTGACACATCTGGTGCAACATCTGCAGAAACAGAGTCTCACAAGGTTAAAAGGAAGTATATCTGTCATCACTGTTTCAAAATTGGTCATATTCGTCCTTATTGTATAAAGTTGTTTGAAGAACAGAAAAACTTGAAAATGCTGCATAAGAAACTGTCACATCCTGGTAAACAGTTTTTGAAATCTGCATGGAAACCAAAAGCTACCTGTAATGTTGTTCATACCTCCTTAAAAGCATGTCTACCTGACTTATGGTACTTTGATAGTGGTTTTTCTAGACATATGGCAGGTCGTATTGATTTCTTATCTGACTATGTGACCTTGAATAGTGGTAGTGTTACATATGGTGGAGGTTCTAAAGGAAAGATTGTTGGTAAATGAACTTTGAATGTTGAAGGTTTTCCTAAGCTTAAAAATGTATTACATGTTGATGGCTTACTTGCAAATCTGATTAGCATTAGTCAACTTTGTGATGATAATTTGCATGTGAAATTTGATAAAGATTCATGTTATGTTCTTAATAAAGATGAAGTTTGTGTCATGATTGGTACTAGGTCAGCTGATAATTGCTATCTTATTGGAACAAATATATGTAACTTGTCAAAACATGATGAAAATGTTCTATGGCATCAAAGATTGGGTCATGCAAATTACAGAGCAATGAAAAAGCTAATCAAAGCAGATGCAGTAAAAGGAATTCCAGAACTTAGGTTTCACAACACCACTGTATGTGGACCATACCAAAAAGGTAAGCAGGTAAGAATGTCACACAAAATGTTGTCACATTGTACTACACATCGATGCTTTGAATTACTGCACATGGATTTGATGGGTCCTATGGAAACTGAAAGTATTGGAGGAAAGAGGTATTCCTTAGTTGTGGTAGATGATTTTTCTAGATATACCTAGGTAGAGTCTTTGAGAGACAAATCTGAAGCATTTGCTGCATTTAAAATTCTTTATAAGAGGTTAAAAAATGTGTTTAACTTGAAAGTTGGCCGTATCAGAACTGATCATGGTAGGGAATTTGAAAACAACATGTTTAATGATTTTTGTGATAAAAGGGGTATCTTGCAAGAATATTCATCTCCTAAAACTCCACAACAAAATGGAATTGTTGAAAGAAAGAATAGAACTTTACAAGAAATGGCTAGAGTTATGCTTACATCCAAATGTCTTGCTAAGAAATTTTGGGGAGAAGCATTGAATACTGCATGCCATATTATTAATAGGGTTTTTATTCGTTCTGGCACTAATCAAACACCGTATGAGATTTTGAACAACAGAAAACCTAATGTGAAATATTTTCATGTATTTGGTTATGTGTGTTATATCCTGAATGATAGGGATCAACTTCATAAGTTTGATTCTAAAAGTGATAAAGGTTTCTTTTTAGGCTATTCTAGAAATAGTAAAGCTTATAGGGTTTATAACCTTAGAACTAACACTGTTCAAGAATCTGTTAATGTTGTGTTTGATGATGATAAAGGTCTTACAGATGACAAAGATGAAGAAGATGTATCACATGTTACTGACACTTCTGAGAATACACTAAAGTCTGAAAATGTTGCACCAAATGTTAACACATCTGGGTCAACATCTACAGAATAGTCAGCTGTAAATTCACAGAATGATCAGTACATCCCCAAAACAAATCCTTCTTCAAGAATAGGCAAAAGTCATCCTTCTGACCAGATCATAGGCGATACTACAGTTGGAGTGCAAACAAGAGGAAGAGTAAGATCAAACAAGGTAGATGTGGTAAGAACAATATGCATGTTTTCTATGTGTAATATTGTAAATGCTGAATGCTATTTATCTGAAATTGAACCTAAGAGTGCTAAAGAAGCCTTAACTGATGAAAACTGGATTAATACTATGCATGAAGAACTTGGTCAGTTTGAAAGAAATGAAGTGTGGACACTTGTTCCTAGACCTAGTCATACTAATGTCATTGGAACAAAGTGGATATTCAAGAATAAAACTGATGAATCCGGTAATATTGTTAGGAACAAGGCTAGGTTAGTAGTACAAGGTTACACCCTAGTTGAAGGAGTTGATTTTGATGAAACTTTTGCACCTAGCTATTGATTACTGCTAGGATATAATCTATTAGATTACTGCTAGCTATTGCATGTTTTATTGATATTAAACTTCATCAAATGGATGTAAAGGCTGCATTTCTAAATGGCATATTAAATGAAGAAGCATATGTTGAACAACCTATAGGATTTGAAGATCCACAGTATCCTGATCATGTATATAAACTTAAGAAAGCTTTGCATGGTCTTAAACAAGCTCCTAGAGCATGGTATGGTAGGCTTACTGACTTTCTTTTGGAATATGCTTTTATTAGAGGAGAGGCAGATAGAACTTTGTTCATATTAAGCACACTGAAAATAATATACTAATTGCTCAAATATATGTTGATGACATTGTGTTTGGTTCTACTTGTGATAAAATGTTGAGTAAGTTTGTTGAGGCAATGACTGCAACATTTGAAATGAGTATGGTTGGAGACTTGAATTATTTTCTAGGTCTTCAAATCAAATTTCGTACAATTTATGTTGCTCAAATATACTTGAATTTGTTGAGGCAATGACTGCAACATTTGAAATGAAATGATATACTAATTGCTCAAATATATGTTGATGAGTATTGTGTTTCATTACTAAAATATTTCGTACAATTAATGACGGAAAGTATTATCGTCATGAAAAATGTGTTTTTTATGACATTGAATATCGTCATTAATTGTTATTAAAATCGTCAATAATTATTATTGTGACAAAATAATTTTATCACAAATTATTCCTTATAATTAATGACGAAAGTGTAGCATCGTCGAGAAAACATATATTTCATGACATCAAATTTCGTCACCACTTATTATTAAAATCGTCACATAGAATTATTGTGACATGTTTATTAAAATTGTCACGAAAGTTACAAATTAGTGACAAAAAAATTATAAGTGGTGACAAAATTAAATTTTGTCATAACTTCAACTATTTTAATGACGAAAAAATTATAAGTTGCGACAAAATAAAATTTTGTCATAATGTCTACTATTTTAATGACGAAAAATAAAATTTGTCGCATTTAAGTTACAAATTGTGACGATTTTTGTGTCGTCACAAAAAAATTCGTCACGAAATGTATGATTTCCTGTAGTGAGGTGCGACGGCTTACTTTTTATCCGATTTCATTAATATGTAGATAGTTTTTAGAGAAAATGGAAAAGAGAGATGGGTTGTTAGGAAGGTGGGCGAGGAATTATTTAGACAGTGGTTATGTTGGGGTGGTTTCGGTTGATGAGAGGAGATGGAGAGAATTTTTAGAGAGAGAGAATACTCAACTCATAGAGAGAGAGACTCCCACTTATCTCTAAAAACTTACTCCATACACTTCTCTCCCATACCCACTACTTCCACCTTTCCACCACCGCTCTCAACACCACTGCCCTCTCTTTCCTTCTCGGCACCGGTGCATCACGTTAGTATAGTCGCCAGGAGCTTCTCTTGGTGTAAGTGTTCGGGCCAACGGTTCGGTCTCTTCAACGGAACCGCTCATGTGGTGACCGATTGGTAGATCGATCCGTTGACCCCTTTAATTTTTTAGCTTTTTCATTTTATTTTTGTTTTTTACTTGTTCTTAGATTCCTAGTTTTTAGTTTCGGTTCTTTTGTTCTTGTTTTTTGTTTTCTCCTCCGCTATTTTTTCTAGTTGTGAGTTTTTTCCTCGCCTTGTGCGGTTCTGTTGGTTTCTTCTCTGTGCCTGTTCGTTTGGTTCATGGCAGTTGGATCTGGTGGTTTTAAGTGGACCTTTGTCTTTTCTTTTTGTCTTTGTGTTTTCTTGACACGGGAATACCTTAGTGTGGGGTATTTTTCTCATTTTGAGAATGGAGATCTGGACGTACGGTGGGCATAGGTTACACTCGTCTCTCTACTTCCTCACGATTAGAATGGAGCAGCTTTCAATTTGATCATTCTGGGTTGAAGATGATCTTGTGGGTTATTTTGTATTGATCATATCATATTGTTCTTGTAACCCTCTCAAAAAAAAAAAAAGAGAGAGAGAGAATACTCCTAATACTACTTCGAGTTTTATCATATGTTTTTAAAAGTACAAAATATAGTATATACTGATATATTTTATATAGATATAAGAAAACAATATAAAGATAAAACAAATTTTATCATTAAATATATAGCCATGAAAAATTGGCGCTCGTACCAAAAAAAAAAAAAAAAAAATGTGGGCTATGAAAAAAAGATTTGAGAAAGGCGGGTAAGTGTGGGAAACCTAAATTGTAGAACCCTTTTGTATCGATGTGCCTTGTGCCGATCTTTCGCCTACCACTAACGTTTTCTGCAATTTGTGTTCATGTCGCAATTTATAGTGGGACTGTTGAATCGAACTGTTCGGATCATATTAAGTCTTACATTTAAGGTATATAACACTCTCAACAACACAGAGTGGATGGCAAATCATCAGTAAGAAAGGAAAAATTGTCCGTCAAAAGATCTAGAGGAAGCCTGAGTAGTTTAAAATTGACTTTCGAAGAATAATGAATTTCATAAAACAATAGATGTGTTAACAAATGGTGCATACTCTAAAATTCATGCAAGATATGTGTTGACTATATTTACAGTGACAAGAGTGCGAGTGAAGGTTCAAGTGAAGGTTGTGATAGAGATTCTCAAACCGTAAGTTTCACTCAATTAGTTGTTTACACTAGTGAACCCATGTTCACTACAAGAAATTTGGGTATTCTAATGGCTTTATTGTTTTCAAAATCACGAATAACCCATAATCGTTTTTTTTAATGTTAATTTCAGAATCACGAATTGCTGATGAGGTTTTCAATATTTCTCCCTTCCATATGCTTTCACTACAAATGTCGGTTGTGTTTGGCTATCCGAAATTCTTTTAGCAACACTAGTATGCTATGGATAGTACTTTGTTAATACTTTATTTATTATAGCATTGATATTAGTACATATTATTATGATTCTAAAAGTTAAAACATTTGTTGTAACATCTGCATAAACAGATTCTCATAAAGTAAAAAAATATTGAAAAGAAGTTTGTGTGTCATTATTGTTCGATAATTAATCATATTTTTCCTTACTGCATGAAAATCTGATGTTACTTGTAATGTTGTTCACACTTCCTTGAAAGCATGTTTACTTGGTCAACGATACTTTGATAGCGGTTGTTCTAGACATATGACAGGTCGTATTGATTTCTTATCTGATTATGTGACCTTGAATAGTGGTAGTGTTACATATGGTGGAGGTTCTAAAGGAAAGATTGTTGGTAAAGGAACTTTGAATGTTGAAGGTTTTCCTAAGCTTAAAAATGTATTAAATGTTGATGGCTTACTTGCAAATCTGATTAGCATTAGTCAACTTTGTGATGATAATTTGCATGTGAAATTTGATAAAGATTCATGTTATGTTCTTAATAAAGATGAAGTTTGTGTCATGACTGGTACTAGGTCAGCTGATAATTGCTATCTTATTGGAACAAATATATGTGTAACTTGTCAAAACATGATGAAAATGTTCTATGGCATCAAAGATTGGGTCATGCAAATTACAGAGCAATGAAAAAGCTAATCAAAGCAGATGCAGTAAAAGGAATTCCAGAACTGAGGTTTCACAACACCACTGTATGTGGACCATGCCAAAAAAGGTAAGCAGGTAAGAATGTCACACAAAATGCTGTCACATTGTACTACACATCGATGCTTTGAATTACTGCACATGGATTTAATGGGTCCTATGGAAACTGAAAGCATTGGAGGAAAGAGGTATTCCTTAGTTGTGGTAGATGATTTTTCTAGATATACCTGGGTAGAGTCTTTGAGAGACAAATCTGAAGCATTTGATGCATTTAAAATTCTTTATAAGAGGTTCAAAAATGTGTTTAACTTGAAAGTTGGCCGTATTAGAACTGATCATGGTAGGGAATTTGAAAACAGCATGTTCAATGATTTTTGTGATAAAAAGGGTATCTTGCAAGAATATTCATCTCCTAAAACTCCACAACAAAATGGAATTGTTGAAAGAAAGAATAGAACTTTACAAGAAATGGCTAGAGTTATGCTTACATCCAAATGTCTTGCTAAGAAATTTTGGGGAGAAGCATTGAATACTGCTTGCCATATTGTTAATAGGGTTTTTATTCGTTCTGTCACTAATCAAACACCTTATGAGATTTTGAACAACAGAAAACCTAATGTGAAATATTTTCATGTATTTGGTTGTGTGTGTTATATTTTGAATGATAGGGATCAACTTCATAAGTTTGATTCTAAAAGTGATAAAGGTTTCTTTTTAGGCTATTCTAGAAATAGTAAAGCTTATAGAGTTTATAACCTTAGAACTAACACTGTTCAAGAATCTGTTAATGTTGTGTTTGATGATGATAAAGGTCTTACAGATGACAAAGATGAAGAAGATGTATCACAGGTTACTGACAATTCTGAGAATACACTAAAGTCTGAAAATGTTACACCAAGTGTTAACACATCTGGGTCAACATCTACAGAACAGTCAGCTGTAAATTCACAGAATGATCAGTACATCCCCAAAACAAATCCTTCTTCAAGAATAGGAAAAAGTCATCCTTCTGACCAGATCATAGGCGATGCTACAGTTGGAGTGCAAACAAGAGGAAGAGTAAGATCAAACAAGGTAGATGTGGTAAGAACAATATGCATGTCTTCTATGTGTAATGTTGTAAATGCTGAATGCTATTTATCTGAAATTGAACCTAAGAGTGCTAAAGAAGCCTTAACTGATGAAAACTGGATTAATGCTATGCATGAAGAACTTGGTCAGTTTGAAAGAAATGAAGTGTGGACACTTGTTCCTAGACCTAGTCATACTAATGTCATTGGAACAAAGTGGATATTCAAGAATAAAACTGATGAATCTGGTAATATTGTTAGGAACAATGCTAGGTTAGTAGCACAAGGTTACACCCAAGTTGAAGGGGTTGATTTTGATGAATCTTTTGCACCTGTTGCTAGGATAGAATCTATTAGATTACTGCTAGCTATTGCATGTTTTATTGATATCAAACTTCATCAAATGGATGTAAAGGCTGCATTTCTAAATGGCATATTAAATGAAGAAGCATATGTTGAACAACCTATAGGATTTGAAGATCCACAGTATCCTGATCATGTATATAAACTTAAGAAAGCATTGTATGGTCTTAAACAAGCTCCTAGAGCATGGTATGGTAGGCTTACTGACTTTCTTTTGGAATATGGATTTATTAGAGGAGAGGCAGATAGAACTTTGTTCATTAAGCACACTGAAAATGATATACTAATTGCTCAAATATATGTTGATGACATTTTTTTTGGTTCTACTTGTGATAAAATGTTGAGTAAATTTGTTGAGGCAATGACTGCAACATTTGAAATGAGTATGGTTGGAGACTTGAACTATTTTCTAGGTCTTCAAATCAAACAATGCAGTGATGGTATTTTCTTCTCCCAGAGTAAGTATGCTAAGAACTTGGTTAAAAGATTTGGTCTTGAGAATTCAAAACCAATGAAAACTCCTATGGGATCTTCTTTGAAACTTTGCAAAGACAGTGCTGGAACAGATGTTGATCCAACACTTTACAGATCCATGATAGGTAGTTTACTGTATTTAACCTCTAGTAGACCAGATATTATGTACAGTGTGTGTGTTTGTGCTAGGTACCAAACTAATCCAAAGGAATCTCACCTGAATGTTGTGAAAAGGATTATCAAGTATGTTGCAGGTACAAGTGACCTTGGAATCTGGTATACTAAGGACACCAACAACATTTTGATTGGCTACAGTGATGCTGATTGGGCTGGAGATATAGATGATAGAAAGAGTACGAGTGGAGGATGTTTCTACATGGGAAACAATCTTGTTTCATGGCACAGCAAGAAGCAGAATTGTGTTTCACAATCTACTGCAGAATCTGAGTATATAGCTGCTGGAAGCTGCTGTACACAACTCTTGTGGGTGAGCAAGATGTTCCATGACTATGGTATTGAGAATGGTATACTTACAATTTTTTGTGATAATACTAGTGCTATTAACATTTCTAAGAATCCTGTACAACACTCACTCACAAAACACATTAGCATAAGACATCACTTTATGAGAGATTTAATAGAGAAGAACATTGTGAAGTTGGAGTATATACCTACTGAAAAACAAAATGCTGAAATTTTTACTAAGGCATTAGACCATGAGAGATTCTCAATCTTGAGGAAATCTCTTGGCATGAGCACTATCTAAAAAATTCGGATGGATGTTGTCACAAATGCGTCAGCATTTGGGACAACATCATGGGTTGTAAAATTTTATAGGTTGAATTTATTTCTTACTTAGTTAAATAATTCCTTTGTAAAATATCTACGAATCTAAGAACCTTGTAGTGCAAAAATAAACATGTCTTACACCTCTCAAATGCATAAAAATGAGAATGTTATTAGCATACTAAAAGATGTACCAAATCACTGAGTAACTATGGAGCACGGAGTTCACTACTACGATGCCTTCTTTTCAAAAGGTGATTCTTTGGTAAAAACATCAATATATTTGTAATCCATTAAGTAAGTATGGGGCACGGAGTTCGCGACTACGATGTACTCTGCAGGAACAATGGATCAATACAAATTAGATGCTATAACACAAAAAGAAAAATTATGGTGCAACACAAATGAAGCAAATTCATGTAAAAACCGTGTTGAGGTGTTTGTAACAGTTTTGAGCACAACATTGCCTAATTCGAATTTATTTTTATAAGTTGTAATTATTTAATGAGATTTATTTTATTTATTTAAATTATATTACTAACCCACGTTTTTTTTATTTTTCAGATTATGCTTGGACTTAGTCTTTATTCTAGAAATTTCTTAATTATTTAATTAATTAATAAAATGGATTTTTCCCACTAATTAAACCATGATCAAGGTTGTGGCTAAAAATGTGGAGCACTATCACATTATTTCTGGAATTAATCATGTTAACCTCCAACTACACATACATTCTCTCTATAAAACTCAATTAATTGTGACTTATGTTGCTAATCGTGATTTTTGAGTTTTGTTAAGTACTAAGCTTCTGCAGAATTGATTACTGGCCGTGTATCTCTCAAATTTTGTGAATACACTCCTCAAAACCATCTTGAAATTCCAACCGTCCCTTAAATGGCTGGAAACCGACCTCAATCCCACTCACAATCTCACTCTGATTCGAAGAACTCATCCCCTTCTCACACAAACCCTCTCGAAATCCTTGCTTCCATGGCGTCTCAGAAATCAACCTCGTCAAATGCTGACTTAAATGTCTCTGCAACACCATCAACAACCACTCCCACTCCTCAAACTGCTCCTCAAACCGTTCCACCAACAACCAACATTCCTCAAGATGCAACTGTCGAACAGTTCAACAAGGCTATCGAAGAAGTGTCTGACTCTCTTCGAACAACTGGTCATCTGCCCGTGATGACATTTGGAGATATCACAGTGGATATTTCAAGCTATTTGGCTGATCAAACTGCCCAAATGGCTGCTGCTTCAAAAAGCCCTAAATCACCTAGTGTTCACACCTCGCAAACTGAAAATGAGGAAGTTACTGCTGAAGAAGAAGCTACTGCTACTTCCGACCCTGAAGATGTTGAAATGGAGGATGCAAACATCTCTGAAGACGGTACAAACTCTTCACTCTCTGTTTCTGATGAATCTGCTCCCATTCCTTTCAAGAAGAATGCGCAGAAAGGAAAAAGACAGAGGAGTCCTGTTCAAAGAAGAAGATCATACCGTGTGTTCACTCGTGTGGATTATTCTGAATCTATGAGGAAGAAGAAGAAAGCTGGAGCTGAAGCTGTTGAACCCATCCAAGTGTTCACAGACTCTGAAGAGGAAGCTGCTGCTGTTGTTGAGAAAGTTAAAAAGACTGTTGCTGAGAAACCCAAGAAAGCTGTTGTTGAAAGGAGGAAGAAAGCTGCTGCTGATCCCAAAGGCAAAGGGAAGGCCAAGATGATTGCTGAAGATGAACCTGCAAAATCAGATTCCAATTCTGATTCTGATGTGTGTTTAAGAGATATTCTGAACTCTCTTAAGAAAAATGCTGAGCATTTTGCTGCTGCAAAGGAAGTTGCACCAGAACCTGAAGATGATGGCAGTGGTTATAGCTCTTCCAGTGCAGAAAGCAGCTCGAAGGGAAGCTCTGCTAAAGACTCCACATCAAGCTCCAATGACCTTGCTTCTGAAGAGGAAGGTAATTCTGATTCTCTTGAGACTCTAGAGAATAGGTTGGCTATTTATTCTAAGAGGAAACTGCTGATAGAGAAGAAGATTAATATCCCTGATTTTGAAAGTAAAGGCATGGTTAGTTTCTTAGAGGAAAGGAATTTGATGCATGCTGTGAATTTTGGTGAATCTTTCTTGACAAATTGGGCTTATGAATTTTATGCTTGCATGAAAAAGAGTACTGGTAGGAGATCATCTAAGTGGTATGGGACTGTAAACTTTAGGGGGAGGGATGTACCTTTTACTCCTGAGTTGATAAATGAGTTTCTGCATATTCCCAATGTTGAGGTGGATGAAGAACCTAACATGGATGTGGTTATTGCTGCTATAACTGGTGGTAGGGTAGTTAAGTGGACTAGACAGATGCTAGCCAAAGACCTCACTTCCCTACATTCTGTGTTATACAAACTCATTATCTACAACTGGATTCCCACTACAAATACCACTAAGATCACAAAAGACCAAGCTGTTCTTATGTATAGGATCTATGTGCTTAAGAAGTTCAATTTAGGCCTCACTATCTTCCACCATATGATGAGATTTACTGGAAAAGTTTCTGAAAAAGGCAACCTACCATATCCTGTTCTGATTTCAAATTACTTGAGGCATCATGACCTTGTTGCCAAGAACACTGATGTGTTGAGGGGGAGAGTACCATTACTGGCCATAGCTCCTGCCTTACTCACTGGGGATAGAGTAATTGATCTGCCTTTGACTGCTCCTGGTACTGATCATCAACACAGGCCTTCAACTACTGAACATCAGTAAAGACCCTCAACTTCTGATCATCCAGAATCATCCAGATCAAGACAGAGAAATGCACCCCCAAATGTTGAGAACATCCATATCAACATTTCTGGTAATGTGTATCTTTCACAGGAATTCATCAAATTGCAGCTCAAGCACTTGCAGGAAACTATTGATGAGCTCCAGTTCCTGAAGGATAGGTGGTCCAGTATGCTTTCACCTACAACAGGGGGAGTACCACCACCATCAAATTCAAATTCCCATGTGGTGATTGAAGAGTTGAATGATGATGGAGTGCCTACTGCTGCTGCTGCTGGTGGTGGTGAACCTGATGCTGCAGTGACTGATGTAGTTGCACATCTTGCTGCTACTTATTTTGTGGATGAAGCTGATAATGATGATGCTGAGATGGAGACCCTATATGGTGATCTACACTGATGAACAGGGACAAGCAAGACAGGGGGAGATCTGAATATATCATAATGGCTACTGTGCAGGAAGTTGATGCTGCAGCTGTTACCACAACAATATATGCCATTTATTCAGTTCAATCTCTGTAATTAATGTTTAAGTATTCTGAAATTCTGATACACTTGTTATTTATTTTCTTAGATGTTAGTTTGTTTATTTGTTGCAACTTGCTTAAATTATGGTTACATTTGATGATATCTGTTTACTGCCTTTGATTAATATGTTTACAGATTATCATGTGCTTACTGCAGGTTGCTGGAGTCTTTGTTTTGTTTACTCCTCTTTGCTCTGATTTTTTATTATTTTTGTTAGTGTCTTACTTAGATTCTAAGTTATTCTTCCAGTTCAACTTATTGTCTTAGTATAGTTACTTATGTTGTGAGTAAGTGTATAGTTTATACTTATTCTATTTTGGATGAAATAGTTTTGATCCTTTGGCACGGATCATTATGAAATTATCCTTGATCTTCATTTGATTTGATCCAAAGATTACAACAGGTATTGTCTTGACTAGTGCTTAACAATGATGTCAACCTCAACTAAGTACATAAAACTGAGTATGTATAGAAATATATATGCATCAGGTGTGTTGTAGTCGAAAGGTGAAATTGGGGGAGATTGTAGATGTTGTTAATTCTTAAATGTCTTAACATTATCAACAACATCTAAATTTGACCTTCCGAGATTTTTTCTAAGTCTTTTCTGAAATGCTACATTAAATGTTGACCTAAATGTTGTCGCATTTCTGGCAGGATCTAGAAGCTTCTACAAGGATCTGGAACCTGGAAGATTCCAGAATATTGGAGAACATGCTAGAACAGCCTAGATGCATTTGGAACGATCTGGAGCATGCTAGAAAGATCATGGAAGTTGTGGAAGTTGAGTTTCCTAAAAAATAGGACCTCAATGTGGAAGCCTCTAGAATTCGTATCCCACATCTATAAATACCTATTGAAGGCTTCATAATTAAGTGTGCTCTATTCGATGAATATCCTAGACCGAGCGTTCATCCCTGTTAGGAAATTGTGGCCAATAGTTCTACATTTTAGTTCATACGTTGTATACCACCCGTATAACTGTGTGTCTTCTTATCTATTGAGAGTGTAATCATTAGATAAACTAGGCAATTCGACAGTGTATAATTTATACACTTAGTTCGTTTTCTAGACTTGGCACCTGCCTCGTTTATAGTTTCGTTGTGAAAGTTATTGTTGTAACATTTCACACAACATTTGTACTTGAAGATAAGTATTGATTTTACGCCATAAGGCAGACATAGATTTTTATTTATAAAATCTATGTTAAAAGTATTTCCATTGTGTCTCGTTTGTTTTTAGTGTTTCAAGTCTTCCGCTGTGTATCTTAATTTCTGATATTCTGTTAGAGTCAGTGTTGCACTATTTGTCTCAACATTCTGTGCAACATTTATCTACTTATACTTAAACACTTCTATACACACCACCCCAGCACACTTTCAATAATAAATGAAATCAACTCATTGGGCAAGGTGTACTCCAGGAGAGAAGTGTCACTAAAAATTCTAAGAAGTCTCACTCAAAAGTGGGATGTATATTCTGTAATGATGCAGAATACCAAAGATCTCTCCACCATGCCCATGCAACAAATATTCTCATAACTCAAAGTTTATGAGTTTGACCTCAATAGAAGAAAGCCTGCTGAGGAATTTTCCTTACCAATCAAAGGAGTGGCCTTCAAAGCCAAAGCTGCTGAACCAGAAATGCAGCCCAGTCCAAGATTATCCAAGTCAGTCTCTAAGGCTGAAATGAAGGAAGAAATGGCCCTCATGGCAAGGAGGCTTGACAAACTCAACACAAGGTTTGGTAGATACAAGAAATTCTACCAAGTCAACAAAACCAGGAGAAGGTACAACTCTCCTGAAGCCCAGGCTGAGGACAAAAGGCCTGAAGAAAGGAGATCAGAGGATAAATACTCTGATAGGAGAAAGTCCAGCAGAGCTGAACCCTCATCATCCAGAAGAAGAGATGAATCAAAGAAGGATGATGATGAAGACATGTGCTATAACTGCAAAAAGAAAGGGCACTTTCAACATGACTGCCCTGAGCTCAGCTCCAAGGAAAGAAAGGAGAGACAAGCTAAAAGAGACAAGAAATTCACCAACGGGAAAGCCATGATGGCTGGTGATGAGTTAGAATCTGCTGAAAGCTTCAACTCTTCTGATGATGGACTGTTCTCTAACAGTGATGATGATGATGTATGCAACATGGCCATAGAAGATGATAAGGTATCTTTTACTTCAAGCTCACCATCATTTCTATCACAAAACACTAGTGAGGTCAACCTGAAACTTTCTTTTCGAAAAGTTGATGGAAGATTTCACTAGATTACAAGAATTTCATGATAATTGTGTGAGAGAAAATGAAAGGTTATCAATTGAACTTGCAAAACCTTCTGAATCTGTAGTTGATGTCAAATCTACTGAGTCGTATCAACAAGTCTTGAGAGAACTTGAGGAAGCTTCTCTCAGGATAGTTGACCAACAAAAGCAGATTGATGATCAACTGCTTACTAAGAAGAGAAAAGACTTTGAACTTAAAATTCTTCAAGCCAAGTTTGAAAACCTCTAACATGAGTATGATATTCTTTAAACAAGTGAAGAGAGCCTGAGAATTAAGATATCTGCTATGAACAAATCCTCTAAGGCAATAGAGGAAATTCAAAGCTTTCAAAGACCTATGGCTCAAAAGAGTGGGTTAGGATATGACCCATTTGAATCTTCACCTTGTCTTAGTGTTGCTTCAACAAGTAACACTAAGAGAATCTTTGTTAAATCAGTGGCACAACAAGTTGAAAATGAACTAATTCAGCCACTGAATAAAGGAAAGGGCAAAATGCCAGAAATGCCCACTCAAGTAATTCAGGGAAAAAGGACTATACCTAAGGAAATGGCCAAGGTCCCTGAATACAAGAGGAATGGTGTTCAGCAGAGTAGGCCCAATGGAAGGGTAACTCATCTGAACAACATTCAGAGAAGTTGTCCAAGGTATGTTCAGCCTAGGTCAACTCCCCTGAGGAAACCTCAGCTGAACAGACCTAAGGTCAACTCCCCTTATGGGTACAATAAAATGAGACAACCAAAACCCTTCATGCCAAAGGGTAATGGTCTTCAATATGCCCATCCTCAAAGATTCCCTCAAGCAACACAAAGAGCTCATAAGTTCAGGAGAAATGACAACTCTCCTGAAACTTACAGAGTTAACACTTTCACACACTCTTTCCCAAAGGAATTTAAGGGAAAGACAGTGTATATAAATGCTAGAGGAAAACAACGTAGCCACCTTGAATCAATCAGGGTAATTAGGCAAGTTTGGGTTCCTAAAGGTACAGCTAACCTCTCAGGACCCAAAATTCAAAGGGTACCTAAAGCTTGATCATTGTAGGTACCAAAGGGCCACAAGAAGCTGAGAAGCATAAACAAAAGTCCAGCATGGTACTTGGACAGTGGATGTTCAAGACACATGACTGGAAACAAGAATCTCCTCACATAGTTTATTGAAAAAGAAGGCCCAAATGTCACATTTGGAGACAGTTCACAAGCAAGTACAAAAGGTTTTGGTATCTTGATAATTGGTAATATTAAGGTATCCAATGTATCTTATGTGGCTGGTCTCAAATATAATCTCATAAGCATAAGTCAGTTCTGTGATAAAGGCTATAATGTTGAGTTCACTAGTAATAAGTGCTTAATCAAAGATGACACTCAACAAACCTTACTGACTGAAACTAGGAGAGGTAATGTGTATTTTGCTGACTGGGACAAGACTACTGATGCTGCATGTTTTGTTGTCAAAAGCTCAAATGAACAAAGTTGGTTATGGCACAAAAGGCTAAACCACCTGAACTTTAAATCCATGAACAAGCTGGCTAGAAATGCATTAGTTAAAGGACTGCCTAATGAAGTTTTCATTAAAGAACATGTTTGTAAACCATGTCAAGAAGGAAAACAGATTAAAGCTTCATTTAAAGGCAAACCAGTCATCTATACTGAAAGGGTACTTGAATTTTTATATATGGACTTATTTGGACCAATTACCCCTGTAAGCATAAATGGAAGAAAATACACATTGGTTGTAGTAGATGACTTCTTTAGGTTCACATGGGTAGTATTTCTCCTTAACAAGAAGGAAACTCAAGTCAAACTCCCTGAACTGCTAAAGAGACTGTCAAATGAGAAAAGCCTTAATATCATCAAAATAAGATCTGATAAAGGCACTGAGTTCATTAATTCATACATCAATGAGTATTGCACTGTTAATGGAATTGCCCATGAAACGTCAGCAGCTAGAACCCCTCAGCAGAATGGGGTTGCAGAAAGAAGAAATAGAACTCTTAAAGAGGCTGCTAGAAATTTAATTGCTGATTCAAGCTTACCTAAGAGGTTTTAGGCTGAAGCTATAAACACTACATGCTATACTCAGAATAGATGTCTGATTACTAAGGGACAAGGCAAAACCCCTTATGAACTCTGGAAAGGAAGATTGCCTAAAGTATCTTACTTTCACATATTTGATTGCAAGTGTTTCATTCACAACAATGGGAAAGAGCAGTTGAAAGCCTTTGATAGCAAAGCTGATGAAGGGATATTTCTTGGATATTCCCAAATCAGTAGAGCTTTCAGGGTCTACAACTGTAAAACCCTTATTGTGGAAGAAACACCCCATGTTGTGTTTGATTAATCTATCATTGAGAACAGGAATAAGAACTTGGATACTGATGAAATCACACAAAGGAAAACCAGACTGAGCTTAAAGGACAAAGATACTATGTTCATAGATGTTGTCCAGGCCAATCCTCCTGAAATCACTAGACTGGACAACACTCCTTAAGGCAATATTCCTGAGGCAAACCCCACTTAAGGAAATGATGAACTGAATGACCCAATCCCAATTCATAATCAGGTAACAACTACCAATGAAGAAGAAGGCCCTTCTGAGGTAGTTAATGGATCCAATATTCAAGGGGGAAACATTAATGTTGAAAATGCCAATGTCCCTGATATTGAGGACAACACCCCTGAATATGATCCTGAATTAGATCCTGCATTAAATTTTCCTGAATTTTATGATGCTAGTGACTCAACCTTAGTAGAGGACAACTCTACTGAAGGGATCAGAAAAAAAAGGACATGGTTATCTGACCATCCTACTGATCTGATACTTGGTGATCCAAGTGTAGGAGTCAAAACTAGAAGGTTTCATAGTGAAAGTGCTTTGTTTTGTTGTTTCCTATCAGAACAGGAGCCTAAGGATATTGATGAAGCACTTCAAGATGCAAACTGGATTACAGCCATGCAAGAAGAGCTGAACCAGTTTACAAGGAATGATGTTTGGGAGCTGGTTGACAGACCATCACATCAAGATGTTATTGGAACCAAATGGGTGTTCAAGAACAAGAAGAATGAGAATGATGTGATAGTCAGAAACAAGGTCAGATTGGTGGCCAAAGGTTATTGTCAATCAGAAGGCATTGACTATGATGAGACTTTTGCTCCAGTAGCAAGGCTTGAAGCAATAATGTTGTTCTTAGCCTATGCTGCCCACAAAAGATTCAAAGTCTATCAAAGGGATGTCAAAAGTGCCTTCTTGAATGGAGTGCTGAAGGAAGAAGTCTATGTTGAGCAACCACCTGGTTTTGAGATTGGAAACCACGTCTACAGATTGAAGAAAGCACTATATGGACTCAAGCAAGCTCCAAGAGCTTGGTATGACACACTGTCACATTTCTTATTGGATCATGGTTTTGTCAAGGGGACAGTAGACAGAACCTTGTTCAGAATCTGTGAAGAGAATGACATCCCGCTTGTCCAAATATATGTTGATGACATCATATTTGGATCCCCAAATGAGAAGCTTTGTGAAAAGTTCTCAAAGCTCATGCAAAGCAAGTTTGAAATGTCAATGATGGGTATGATGAATTTCTTCTTGGGTCTTCAAGTCAAGGAATCAAAAGAAGAAATCTTCATCAATCAGGCTAAGTACACCAGAGAAATGATCAATAAATTTGGGTGTGCTACTAGCAAGCGAGTGAGGATCCCAATGAACACTAATTGGAAGATGGATCCTGATGAGAGTGGTGTTCCAACCAACTCTACTGAGTATAGAGGAATCATTGGTTCCCTTCTCTATCTCACTGCTAGCAGACCTGACATCACCTTTGCAGTAGGTGTTTGTGCAAGGTTTCAAGCAAATTCTAAAAAGAGCCACCTAGAGGCTGCTAAGAGGATTCTAAGGTATCTCAAAGGCACTAAAAACCTAGGCCTTTGGTACCCTACTGATGACAACATTGAGTTAACTGGATACTCAGATGCTGATTATGCAGGCTGCAGAATTGATAGAAAGTCCACTTTAGAAACATGTCAATTCTTGGGAAACAAGCTCATTTCTTGGTTCTCAAAGAAACAGAACACTGTGGCTACTTCCACCACTGAAGTTGAGTATGTTGCAGCTGGAAGTTGTTGTGCTCAAATCCTTTGGTTGAGACAACAACTAAGAGATTACAATGTCAACTCTACTGAAGTGCCAATCTTCTATGACAACAACAGTGCAATTGCAATATCTCAAAATCCTGTATTACACACAAGATGCAAGCATGTGGACATCAAACATCACTTCATAAGAGACCATGTGGAGAAGAAGGACATTAAGTTGGTGAAAATTCACACAGGTCACCAAAAAGCTGACATTTTGACAAAGCCACTTGCTGAAGCAAGGTTCTTAGAACTTTCAGCAGAATTGGGACTTCTTGATCCAGGGAAGTTGGACAAGTAAGCCCAAATGGGACTAACTAATCAAGGGGAAATTGAAAGTGATCTTCAGCAGACTTAGTCAAGTCTACTGAAATACAGAAGAAATGACCCTAATCACTTCAGAGAAGTTGAGCAGAGCTCACTTCAGGACTCCTGTCCATATGAGTTCAGGACACTTGTCCATGAAAGTTCAGGACACTTGTCCATGAAAGTTCAGGACACTTGTCCACAAGAGTTCAGGACACTTGTCCATGTGGGGTCAGATAAGTTGTCTAGGCTATCAAACCAAATCTTGGTCTGATAAGTACCTATTTTGGGTAATCATTGCCTATTTTAATGGCTGTCCTATTACTCCTTTAAGCCATCACCTTTTCAAAGATTTAATTTGTCCTCTACCCAAAAAGTCACTTTCAATGCATTAAATGCCAAGATTTAACTCTAGTTTACATTAAACATTTCAAGCCACTATCTACCTTGAAAAACCACCAGACTTTAACTAATATTAACTTCCACCCACGTTTTGAATAAAAACAGTTTTCAAAACTGTTCCATTAATTTCAGCCGTTGGATCAGTTTTTGGCCAACTCCCCTGAAATTAATCCTGGCCGTTCATTACTGGATTTCCCCATTTGCCAACCTTTGAATTGCCTTAAGACTTACTTACTCAATGACAAACATTCCTTTTGGAATATACTCTAAGTCTTAAGAAGCCCCCAAGTTTCCACTTCTTCCCCACGCATTAAAACTCTTTTGAAACCCTAATTTTTTTTCAAAACACTCTCAAAGTTCCTTACTGATCTATCAATGGCACCCAAAGCTAGACTAGAGATGATGGTTAATTTCACAAACAAGAAACTGGATATTGACTTCAATTATCTCAGTCACAAGAACAACCTCATCTTTGAACCTGTTGTTTCATTTGAGAGTGAAGCTCCAGAAATCACTCCAACTCTAAGATGGCTAAGAAGAGCTGGTCTGCAGAAATTCATGGAAAGCAAGCCAAGTTCTTGCTTAGAGCAATATATGGCAGAATTCTTTGCCTTTCTCAAGTGGAGAGGAAAGGCTAGTGAAGGAGATGTGTCAACTAGGTTGACATATGTGGCTGATGGTGAGGAGGAGGAAAGGTCACACAGAGTCAAGTTCTCAGAAGAAGACTTGGAAAGTGCCTTTGGATTACCTTCTGAGGGAAGGAATCCAGAAATTTATGGAACTGGACATGAGCAAGAGATTGCTCAAGAATGGCTGCTTGTTCCAGGTCCAATCTCCTCTACACAGCACAAGAAAATTCTCAAGCCTGAGTTTCTCAATCTCTTTGAGGTAATCACCAAGAGCTTGCTGAGTAACACTGGGAGTTTAGAGCAAGTGAGCCTTCCCAGAATCAGAATTATGACTACTGTCATTGATGCCAGTGACAAGGGCATCAAATTCAAATGGATGGAATTCATCATGAATGAGATGATGAAGGAGAAGGTCAAATTCAAGGTGAAAATCCACAATAAAGTGGTGATGGAAGGCAGGCTCAAATACTGCACAAGGGCAAACTTGCTGATTGAGAAATTCTCTCATTATTCTGAGATGCAAAAATTTGCTAAGCCACTTCCAGCCCAGAAAATAATGTTCAGAAAGCTCTCCAATAAGTCTGAACAAAGGAGACAACAATTGGCCAAACCTGCTGAAGTGGAGGTTGAAAAGAAGCCTAAGATGAAGCCTAGAACAAAGGCAAGAGTGGTGAAAACCAAGAAAGTGACCAAAATCATTGCAGAAGAGGAATCAGCAACTTCAGCAGAAGTGGACAAAGTTGCTGAAGAAGGAGTTAGTGTGCCTTCAGATTCTGGAGAAATAAGGGAAAAGTTTCCCATGGTGGTGAAGGAGAAGAAGAGTAAGAAGAGGAGCAGAGAAGTTGACCCTGAAGAGGAAGGGAGTGGAAGCAGCAGAGCCAACAAGAGAAGGGCCAAACCTTCTAAGAAGCTACTAGAGCTTCAGGAGGAGCAGACTTTGCAGTTAGCTCTAAGAGAGAGTAGAGCTGAAAGCAGGACTAAGTCCAAATCCAACTCTCCTAAAGACAGGACTCCTGAGTCTAAGCTTCCTGAAACCCAAACCTTAGATCCAAACTCCCCTGAAACCCACATAACCCCCCAAGATCAACCCATTATTCCCTTGAACCTCACAAAGAGATACTCTCCTAAAGGAACTGCTCAAAGAAGTCCAATAAATGTATTGGCAGATATTGTAGTTGATGAATCAAGATTGTTGTCCCCTCTTAATTCATCCATGCTTAACTTCTCCAAACTTCTTGAAGATGTATTGATAGACCCCACTCCCCTGAGCAAACCCACTTCAGAACCATTGCTCTCAAAAGCAACTGAAGAAACAATTGCTGAACCCAACCCTTCTGAAGCCAATCTCCCTGAAACCAACATTCAAGCCAATCCTTCTGAACCCAGAGCCAACCCCCCTATAACCCAATGTCCCCAATCAAGTGGAGATGAGGAGGAGTATACCTATGAAGGTATGCTCAGAGGTGGAGCAAGTGCTACTGTGGACAGTCTGTACCCCCAACTTGCTGAATTTCTAAGACTGCTGAAGCAATTCCATGATTTGAGAACTCTAGTGGATGTGAAAGATAATACCATCATGGAAATTGCTCAAGTGATTCAAAACAAGGGTTCAAACTGGTGGCAAATAGAAGAGAGCAGACTGCTACATTTTGCTGGAGTTACAAAGACAAGGTTCCTCACTGATGAGGAAGTATTTGCAAAATTGGTGGCAGATAAAATTGTTGAAGAGAAGGAGAGAATTGCCAAGGGGATCAAGCACCCTGAAAGCAGTTCTAATGATGATGACAGAAGAGATGATCCCTCAAACCCCAATCCCCCTGGTCCCAACCAGCCTTCAACACATCTTTTAACCTATCATAGGAAGGGTTTTGTTTCATCAGAAGTGTTGACCAAAGCTGGTGACACAGCCAAAGATGCATCTGCCAATGAAGGTTCTTCTGAACCCAAGGCACAACTTAATGATGTTGAGGCTCCCCACTTAGAAGCTGGTTTAGTTAAGACCTCATCAATGTCAGGAGAGTTGGACACTGACCAACTCTTAACCATTCAGGATGACACAGTGGCTTTGGAACCAAGCACTGTGATCTCCCAACAACTGCCTTCTTTGAACCCTGTTGAGGGTGGAGAAGTTGCAGGTTTAGGTGAAGGGGTTGAAAAGGATGTACTAGTGGAAAAACAAGAGGGAGTAGTAGATGAGAGAGATGTTGTGATTACTAGGATAGTGAGTGTGCCACAAAATGAGGGTGGTATAAGTGAGGAGGGGCAGGTTATTCTTGAAGTCAAATCTGAACTTCAAGAAACCCTTGAGGAGAGAAGGCCTGACCCTGAGTGTGAGGACATTACTACTGAAGGAAGAAAAGAAATAGTTGAACATGAGCAGAAGACTGCTGATGTATCAGAGTCTTATGAAAAAGAATTTGAGGGTGATGAGTGCTTATTTTCTAACAAGTTTGATTTGTCTGACATTGCAGGTGTTACCTTTGATAAAATTTTTGCAGATGATCTCCTTACAGATGCTCATATTCAAGTTGATTCCAGCTCAGCTCAAGCCGTCCTTGGAGAGCAGTCAGCAAAGTTGGACTTATTGGCTCATCAAGTTGAAACTACACATGCTGAAACATCAGGAGCTTTGGATGAGCAAGGTAGAACCTTAGCATCTGTAGAGATGAGGCTAACTGGCTCAGAAGACATTGTGCTTCCCACCATTGAGGCAAGAATCAGTGGAGGTGAATCTGGTTTGCAAACCATCTCCACTGAAGTCCAAAAAGCCAAGTCCAGCATGGAATCTATATCAAAAGAGGTAAAAAAGGACCAGAAACTGCTCAGATACAACCATAACAAGAATGTGAAAGCACTAAAACTGGTTGTCAAGCAAGCAATTGGCAAGAAGAGTGCCATTCAGAAGAAGAGAGCAGAGGAAATGAGGCTGGCTATGGTGAAAGCAGCCTCAGAGAAGTTTACTCAGGAAGTAATGGCCAAGATTGTTGAATATGCTGTGGCCAATCTCACAGATTTCCAGAAGGCAAGCCTTGATGCATCCCTCAAGACAACCATGGAAGAGGTTGTGGAGCAGAAAATGAAGCCTGTTCTAGCTTTTCTAAGCTTGAGTAGTGACAGAATGTAAAACATTCATGATGAGAATGTTTACTTACTTGAGGAGATGAAGTCTTTGAACCTAGCTCAGTCCATGATGGCCACTACCATGAGTGAACTCAAACCCCAGTGCTTTGATGCTGCTAAAAAGGGGGAAAGGGAAAGAGCAAGGGCAAAAGGTGCCTTGACTATTGGTGAAGGAAGCAAGGGCAAAGACAAGGAGCCTGAAGCCAAAGGCAAAGGTAATGCAATTCAGAATCTGGAAGATTTGGATGAAGATGAGCAGCTGGCAATTTCTCTAAAACACTCAGTAGTATCTGCTCAGGAAGAAGGAGCAAGACTTCAGCAAAGACCTGGAGGAGAAGTGTGTGGCTTGGACAAAACTACTGAAGGAGTCCAGACAAGAGGGCAAATCAAGAAGGCAAAGGGAAAGAAAAGGAAGGCTGAAACATTTACAGATTTTCCCAACAGCCTCGAACTCCCTACTGAGTTCAGAATTGAGGAAGAAGTGCCCACCTCCAAGAAAGTCAAAACTGCTGAAAAGGCCAAAGCTGCTGAACAGGTCAAGACTGCTGAGACTGCCAAATCTGCTGAAACTGAGAAGTCTGCTGAGACTGAAACTGCTGAAGGTCCAAAAGCTGCTGAAAATGTTGAAGTACTTTTTGAAGAAGGATTTGGACCTGAACCAAACAAGAAGAGCATTGTGCTAACAAATGATCCTTCCAAGCTGTTTGTGGAAGGATATGGAAAAGATGCAGAAACTCAACAGAAACTGGCTATGATGAGAGCCCAAGAGAATATGGATCTAATGGAAGAAGCAAACAGAGCTAGAGATAAGAGAAGAGCAGACTTTCAGAAGCCAATGAGGAGAAGGGCTACATACAACAAACTGAAGCCTCAGCTGTTGATCCCAATGGACACCAAATATCCTCACATGGATAAATGGGTTCCAATCCAGCTGAATGACAACTGGGAAGAGGCAAAGAGGGAGTTTGTCTATGATTACTATGTCATAGGCAGATGGAACGAGGAAGATCCCAACTCCACTTTTACTCAGTTTATGATTGACTATCATAGGGAACTGTATCAACAACTTCTTGCAGCTGCAGACATGTCAAGAATTGAGTTTAATGCCCCTAAGCCAATCATCTACACGCCTCCCAAGAAAGAAGGCTTCATTGACCAATCAAGAATTTTCCAAGAGTTTGGTGCTTCATCTACACGCCTCCCAAGAAATCCTGAAGCTGAACAGGATGGTGCTTGGACCTAAGGGAACAAATCAAGAAGCCATGGAACTAAAGAAGAGGGTTTAGGCACAGTATGGGATGGTGCCACCCCCTGAAGATAATCTCTGAAATTGGATAAGTCTTCTTGACTCTTGTTTGCCAAATATGCTGAAATGGATGAGTATTTAATGTTGGTTGCTGATTTGCTGATATGGTCATCTCTGCTGAATAAGTTCAAGTCTGCTGAATCGTGATTTTTGCTATGATCACATGATTACCTACTTGCTCTGATCATATGTTCTAATAGTTAGTTATGCTCTTATAAAATGAAATGTAATGTCTCTAATTCATGCTTTGATAAGTTAGTTTGACTATCATCATGCCTGTAATGGTCTATGACTTTTTTAAATGATAGTTGAAATTTTCTATGAATCAAGAGATAACATCTCATTGTCTCAACTTGCCTGACTTAAACCTATATTCAATCAAACAGTGATTACACTAACATTTTTTTCAGGAAGTTTGGCCTTAGTGACATCTACTGAAGACAAATTTAATAAGTGTAGTCAAGTCACCTTTGCATAAATTGTATAGGTTTTGACATCATCAAAAAGGGGGAAATTGTTGAGAATAAAATGAGAAGTTTTGATTACGATACCAAAACCCCCTTAAGACATGCCAAATAGATAAGTCAGATTTGAATTTACATGTTTCAGGAATGTTGGAACATGTAGCTTAAGGCTAGTTGAGAAGCTGGAATGTTAGGCAGCTCTTAGAATAATAGATGCACAAGTTGAGGGGGAACACTTACTTAGAAGTCTACATGAATCTAGTCCCCTCAAGGCTCAAAGTCAAAACATGATCCTAAGTCTGCTGAAATGGCCAAATAGACAACTGTGCTGAACAAGCCAAAGATAATCACATTACAACTTTACTGAGGATCAAGTCTATGGAATACATCAAGGAGACCAAGTATATTGATGCACAAGTCAGAAGCTCAGAAGAAGTGTCCAGAAGAGTTGTCTCAGCACAATTGAACCAGAACAGTTTGAAGAACAAGCCCAACTGTGCTGATAAGGTCAAGGCTACTGATCCAAAGCCATGAATGCTCAAAGATCATCAAGAGATACACCTGTAAAGAGACAGAGCCAAGTCATCTGAAGAGCTAAAGCCAACACTGCTGATAAGCAAACTATGCTGATTCCTGATAAGCAGAATTGTCCAAGTGATAAGGAATGTTGTCCTTATCATAGGACCAATCATCAGAAGGGATGTCATGTTTTATCAAGTGAATATTGAAGTCATACATTGGGAAGATTCCTTCAAAGTCAAGACAAAGTACTCATAGCCGTTTACTTCCCAAATTAAGGACATGTCACTTTCAAGAAACTGTCTTCCAGTTGCAGAGTTCAAGGAAGACATTTATAGACAATTGAGGTTGTCTTTCCAACGGGAAAATCCTCAATTTTGTCTATAAATACAGAAGTGTGGAAACCATTGAAGGCATCCAGCTACAATCCAACTATACTGCATTCTAGAGGAAACTAAAAGCTCAAAGCCTTCAAGCTTTCTTAGAACATTCACAGTTTCCAGAACACTTCTTCTAAGCTGAACCTCATTGTATATCCATACAAAGCTTAGAGAGATGTCCTATCCTTTTACACTGAGCTCATTGTAAAGGATATCTCAACCTAGTTGGAACCAACATCAACCCTTATACCTTTCCAAAAGAGAGATAGAAGGTTGTTGTAGTAGAAGTGGTAGGAATTGACTATTGAGAGAAGAACAGTTCAATTCTTAGTTGAGAAGAGGGTACTAGGACTCTGATATCCTAGGGATCAAGGCACCAAGGAGTAGTGTGGTTGATCAATGCACCTTGGCACTATAAAACAAGTAATTCCAAGAGATAAGGAATTATCATGTTAAATCAGGGAAAGTGGATGTAGGAGCTTGAGTCTCTGAACCACTATAACTCTTGTGTTGATTTACATTCACGCACTTTCATTCAAACAACACATACTTACACAACACACAAAGTAACCTTTGAAAGACATATACTGAAGACTGTGATTAAACTGATTTGGACAAGTTCCCTGAAACTGTATAACTGTTAAGGAGATTTTAGAACATAAAAGGAGTTTAAACTAAAGGGCCAACCACTAATTCCGCATATATAACTCCATTAGATAGTTATTCAACTAAGTACTCAATAGTACTTAGTAGTTTGATTATCTTTAAAGAGTTATTTCTCTGAGAAGAGTTGTCCAGGACAACCTTGCTGAAGTCTGTTTTAGTTAAGTTTGAAAAAGATTTGCATACAAGTGTATTCCCCACCCCCATACACTTGTTATATACTCCTTTCAGGACCAACACTTTTGCAAAAGAGAATCAAGATCAAGCGTAGTCTACTTTGACATAATGTCAAAAAATATGATAATTTTTACTATTTTAAATGGCATACTCGAATTTACTTCATTCTGAACCAATCGAGAAAGACTTCACATTAAGTAACTAGAAACCGTGCTCAACTCATGAAAATACACAAATAGAACAAGTACAATATGTGCAACCCTCTATTAAAGAATAGTTAGTTAGTTTGTTAATAGAGGTTATCAGTATAGTTAAGCTTCTGGATTTTGCATAAACAGTGTTATTTGTTTACTACTTAAATAAGAAGAATACACTGATGTACACGGTATAATACAGGTTCCCTTCTTTCAATGCAAGAGTTCTTCTTCATCTTCTACAAGTTGAATTCCAACTTTTAGAATCATAATAATATGTACTAATATCAATGATATAATAAATAAAGTATTAACAACGTACTATCCATAGCATACTAGTGTTGCTAAAAGAATTTCGGATAGCCAAACACAACCGACATTTGTAGTGAAAGCATATGGAAGGGAGAAATATTGAAAACCTCATCAGCAATTCGTGATTCTGAAATTAACATTAAAAAAAACGATTATGGGTTATTCGTGATTTTGAAAACAATAAAGCCATTAGAATACCCAAATTTCTTGTAGTGAACATGGGTTCACTAGTGTAAACAACTAATTGAGTGAAACTTACGGTTTGAGAATCTTTATCACAACCTTCACTTGAACCTTCACTCGCACTCTTGTCACTGTAAATATAGTCAACACATATCTTGCATGAATTTTAGAGTATGCACCATTTGTTAACACATCTATTGTTTTATGAAATTCATTATTCTTCGAAAGTCAATTTTAAACTACTCAGGCTTCCTCTAGATCTTTTGACGGACAATTTTGCCTTTCTTACTGATGATTTGCCATCCACTCTGTGTTGCTGAGAGTGTTATATACCTTAAATGTAAGACTGAATATGATCCGAACAGTTCGATTCAACAGTCCCACTATAAATTGCGACATGAACACAAATTGCAGAAAACGTTAGTGGTAGGCGAAAGATCGGCACAAGGCACATCGATACAAAAGGGTTCTACAATTTAGGTTTCCCACACTTACCCGCCTTTCTCAAATCTTTTTTTCATAGCCCACGTTTTGTTTTTTTTTTTTTTTTGGTACGAGCGCCAATTTTTCATGGCTATATATTTAATGATAAAATTTGTTTTATCTTTATATTGTTTTCTTATATCTATATAAAATATATCAGTATATACTATATTTTGTACTTTTAAAAACATATGATAAAACTCGAAGTAGTATTAGGAGTATTCTCTCTCTCTCTTTTTTTTTTTTTTTTGAGAGGGTTACAAGAACAATATGATATGATCAATACAAAATAACCCACAAGATCATCTTCAACCCAGAATGATCAAATTGAAAGCTTCTCCATTCCAATCGTGAGGAAGTAGAGAGACGAGTGTAACCTATGCCCACCGTACGTCCAGATCTCCATTCTCAAAACGAGAAAAATACCCCACACTAAGGTATTCCCGTGTCAAGAAAACACAAAGACAAAAAGAAAAGACAAAGGTCCACTTAAAACCACCAGATCCAACTGCCATGAACCAAACGAACAGGCACAGAGAAGAAACCAACAGAACCGCACAAGGCGAGGAAAAAACTCACAACTAGAAAAACTAGCGGAGGAGAAAACAAAAAACAAGAACTAAAGAACCGAAAATAAAAACTAGGAATCTAAGAACAAGTAAAAAACAAAAATAAAATGAAAAAGCTAAAAAATTAAAGAGGTCAACGGATCGATCTACCAATCGGTCACCACATGAGCGGTTCCATTGAAGAGACCGAACCGTTGGCCCGAACACTTACACCAAGAGAAGCTCCTGGCGACTATACTAACGTGATGCACCGGTGCCGAGAAGGAAAGAGAGGGGAGTGGTGTTGAGAGCGGTGGTGGAAAGGTGGAAGTAGTGGGTATGGGAGAGAAGTGTATGGAGTAAGTTTTTAGAGATAAGTGGGAGTCTCTCTCTCTATGAGTTGAGTATTCTCTCTCTCTAAAAATTCTCTCCATCTCCTCTCATCAACCAAAACCACCCCAACATAACCACTGTCTAAATAATTCCTCGCCCACCTTCCTAACAACCCATCTCTCTTTTCCATTTTCTCTAAAAACTATCTACATATTAAAGAAATCGGATAAAAAGTAAGCCGCCGCACCTCACTACAGGAAATCATACATTTCGTGACGAATTTTTTTGTGACGACACAAAAATCGTCACAATTTGTAACTTAAAGGCGACAAATTTTATTTTTCGTCATTAAAATAGTAGACATTATGACAAAATTTTATTTTGTCGCAACTTATAATTTTTTCGTCATTAAAATAGTTGAAGTTATGACAAAATTTAATTTTGTCACCACTTATAATTTTTTTGTCACTAATTTGTAACTTTCGTGACAATTTTAATAAACATGTCACAATAATTCTATGTGACGATTTTAATAATAAGTGGTGACGAAATTTGATGTCATGAAATATATGTTTTCTCGACGATGCTACACTTTCGTCATTAATTATAAGGAATAATTTGTGATAAAATTATTTTGTCACAATAATAATTATTGACGATTTTAATAACAATTAATGACGATATTCAATGTCATAAAAAACACATTTTTCATGACGATAATACTTTCCGTCATTAATTGTACGAAATATTTTAGTAATGAAACACAATACTCATCAACATATATTTGAGCAATTAGTATATCATTTCATTTCAAATGTTGCAGTCATTGCCTCAACAAATTCAAGTATATTTGAGCAACATAAATTGTACGAAATTTGATTTGAAGACCTAGAAAATAATTCAAGTCTCCAACCATACTCATTTCAGATGTTGCAGTCATTGCCTCAACAAATTTACTCAACATTTTATCACAAGTAGAACCAAACACAATGTCATCAACATATATTTGAGCAATTAGTATATTATTTTCAGTGTGCTTAATGAACAAAGTTCTATCTGCCTCTCCTCTAATAAAATCATATTCCAAAAGAAAGTCAGTAAGCCTACCATACCATGCTCTAGGAGCTTGTTTAAGACCATGCAAAGCTTGCTTAAGTTTATATACATGATCAGGATACTGTGGATCTTCAAATCCTATAGGTTGTTCAACATATGCTTCTTCATTTAATATGCCATTTAGAAATGCAGCCTTTACATCCATTTGATGAAGTTTAATATCAATAAAACATGCAATAGCTAGCAGTAATCTAATAGATTATATCCTAGCAACAGGTGCAAAAGTTTCATCAAAATCAACTCCTTCAACTAGGGTGTAACCTTGTGCTACTAACCTAGCCTTGTTCCTAACAATATTACCGGATTCATCAGTTTTATTCTTGAATATCCACTTTGTTCCAATGACATTAGTATGACTAGGTCTAGGAACAAGTGTCCACACTTCATTTCTTTCAAACTGACCAAGTTCTTCATGCATAGCATTAATCCAGTTTTCATCAGTTAAAGCTTCTTTAGCACTCTTAGGTTCAATTTCAGATAAATAGCATTCAGCATTTACAATATTACACATAGAAAACATGCATATTGTTCTTACCACATCTACCTTGTTTGATCTTACTCTTCCTCTTGTTTGCACTCCAACTGTAGCATCGCCTATGATGTGGTCAGAAGGATGACTTTTGCCTATTCTTGAAGAAGGATTTGTTTTGGGGATGTACTGTTGGTCCCTGAACGAGTAGTGAATGGGATTAAAGTCTAGAGGGGAGGGGTGAATAGACTTTAAAACTTTTTCAAACAGAGTTGGGAACCTCTTCTGATTGCTATGTCAACTGGACTGCAAGTCTGCTGGTCCAGATGACTATAGTGATCTGACTGAAGAGGTTATATGCGGAAATATGGTAGCCCTGGTTTAGACTCGTTCTTGTAACTTGTTTTACTTTGTGAAACTACTCAGCTGATGCTGGTTTGAAAGTTATGGCCTTGTTTTGAAGGGTGTTGAAATCACAGTATGCACTATATAATAATGAATGTAAAAGCAGAAATGTAAAGTGCAGAATGTAAATAACACCGGATTTATAGTGGTTCAGATATACGATCCTACGTCCACTCTCACGTCCTAACGTGATGTTTAATCCCTTTAATTTCCACAAATTACAAGGGTCTTGTCCTTTATAGTCCCAAGGTTAGGACTTTGAGATCTGAGCCGTCCTAACAGCTGCGGTCTCCACAAGTGATTGTAAGCACTTGCACTTTGGGGGGTTTCAAAAACTTAAACCTTTCGGTGAGGGTTTGGGGTTTTTGAGATGTATCCAACTAATGGTTCAAGCTTATAATTTGCTTAACCACTATGCCTAAAACAACTGATATACAATATGAATAAGTTTCAGGTTCTTAAGGGTTGGATAGGAAGCACTTAAGAGCTATGGATAATCTAATGGATTTCTGGCTCTTGGAGAATTCTTAGAACAATGTGGCTTTTTGCTTGATTGCTTGCTTAGCTTGTGAATTCTCTCTCTTGTTGCTTCTGTGTTCATCCTCTTGTATTTATAATGGAGATTGAGTGCAACTAGCCGTTGGAGTTGACTAGCCGTTTGAGCAATCTTCCCATAATAGCTTGATTCCTTGATTCCAGCCGCTTGATTGCTTCAATCCTGGGATCATGTCAATCTTCTAAATAAGGTAGGTCTTCGTTTAAATTGCAAGATGACTTGGGAATCAGCCGAGTCCTGGAAGAGCACATAGTCTTCTGATCTGTACTTCTAGTCTTCTGACTACTCTTCTGGCCTTAGGTCTTCTGTCTTCTGATATCAGACGAGTACTACTCTTCTGATCTGGAAATTCTTTGTACTGCTTTAGGCCATCTTCAATCTGGGACTCCATCAGATAAGTAGGTATACAAGCACCTTAACATATCTGGTCTTCAAGGATCTTCTAGTCTTCATGTCTTCTACTCTTCTTATCTTGAGGATAGGCATGTAAGCCATGACTGTGCTGATCAGCTGCTATCAATACAGTTGATCACACAAGACTAGTCTAAGCTGTTCTATACAAGTCAGCTGATCCTATTACATTTATAAACTCTAAGTGTTTTGGCCATCAAAACTATTCTAACATCAAGTGGGGCTTAGGGTGAATTTATATCCCAACAATTTCCCCTTTTTTGATGAAGCCAAAACTATATATATGATAAATGCTCTTAATAAGATAAGATAGGAGTTTATAAACTTCATAAAAACTGAAGTATCTGATGAAGACAATGAGAGTTTGTCTTGAAAGCAAAGAGAACTAAACTTGAATATATAGAACTTTTACAGATTACAAGTAATAGTTTCTTAAAGCTTTGAAAGTGGTCTTCATCAGGTCTTCTGATCTTCAGATGCGGAAGGCAAGGTACAGACGAGATCGAACTTCTTCCATGTGCTGCAGGTCTGTAACATTCTCCTCTTCATAGATCTTCTCTAGGATCCTTTTGACTTCAATGAAGTCTGTTCTTCCAGAATCCAGAGTGGGAGGATCCCATTTGGGTTCTTCAGGAGTTAGGATTCTGCAGTTGTCAAGTTCTTTGGCTGTCTTGACTACTTCTTTCCAGAACTCTGGATCTTCAATGTTCATGAATTGATTGAACTGGAAGAATTCATCTTCATAGGTTGGGAGAGGACCAAATTTTCTTACAACGTGGTGTTGAATTTGCCATTTCTTCTTCAGAGGGTGCCACCTTGGTAGCTCATCTTGAAGGGCTAGATAGTCCACATAGTTGCTGTCAAACACCAGAACTTTATCTTTCTGTGCCAGAGCATTTTCTTTCAGTGCTTTCTCCTTGAGAACTTTCCTGAGTTTGGCTATCTTCCTGTCAAATTTGGCTTTGACTGCTTTCGCATCTTTTAGCTTCTTTTGTTTAAGCTCTTGAGCTTCAAGCTCTTTTCTTTTCTTTAATTCTAAAGCCTCTTTCTCTTCTGCAGTAGGCTCTGCTGGAGTTGACTTCTGAGCTTGCTCATCTGCTTGCTCATCTGCCTTCCTTTTCCTAGTCATTCTTTTCTCGGAAACTTGTTCTGTAGAGGCAGTGATCTGCAGACTTTTGGCAGTTGCTTGAGTGGGAGCTTGGATGTCTTCTTGAGTAATTTCTTTGCCTTTGCCTTTCTTGCTCTTGATTTTGCTTGATAAATCACCCAAGGTTTCATTCAACTCATCTTGAGATACTACCATTACAGCTTGCTGTGCAGTAGTCTTCTCTAGAGCTTTTATCAATACATCTTCCCCCTTTTTGGCTTCAGCAAGTGCAGCCGCAAAAGGCTTCATGGCATTCAGAATCTCCACTCTAAGAGTTTTTTGAAGAGCCATGGCGTTGACTCTGCCAACATGAGTCAGATGTGTGATGCTATGGTCTAGAATCTGAGCATGAGAGTTGGAGGAAGAGGCAGCTTCTAGTTTAGCTGTAATTGCTTCCAGCCTGGTTGCTGTCTCCTTCAGCTGAATCTGAAGTTTTTCATTCTCTGCTGTAGCTGATTGGAGAAGAGCTCGACCTTCAGTAGCTCTTGCTTCAGCATCTTCAATTCTTGTCTTGTAGGTGTTTTCCATGCGGTTGACCTCATTGGTGTAGAGATCAGCAAACCTGGTGGAATGGTCACCTGCCATCTTCAGAATGCTGGTCAGATACTCACTTATCTGATCGTGAAGAGATTCTCCAAACTTGTCTTCAATGTCAATGATCTGGTTATGAAGACGAGTTCTCTGCTCCTTGACTGCCTTTTCAACATATCTTCCAAGCTGTAGGCCTAAGCCCTTTTCAAAGTGTAGGTCTATAGCAGTCTTGACCTGTGAGCATATGTCTGCTGTATAGTCAGCTGTTGAAGTAGAAGTTGAGGCAGTACCTTGAGGCTTTGGATGCACTGTCAGGGCTTTGCCTCTGTCTTCAGCTGAAAGGTACTCTTCATTGAGAAATGTGGTAGTGGCCTTAACCAGGTGGGACATGATGGTGTCACCTTTGTCAATGAAGTGAGGTAGAGTATCCTTAGGCATGAAGTGATCAGGAATAGTGATTACTTCTTTTTCAATCTCGGTTCTGTCAGCTGGTTCAGCTGAGTCTTCCGCAGGAACGGACGCAGCTGAGTCATTCACTTTGGCTGTGCCAGCTGTCTGATGATCTGATATGCCTTCTGGGATAGAGGCATCATTAGATGGAATTCCTAGAATTCTGTGGCATACTGCTGTAAAGGCTTCTTCGGGCAGCAGTTGAGCAAAAGATGTAACTTGAGCAACTTCTTTTTGCTCCATTTCCCAGTCGAGGAAATTAGCTTTTCCTCCCATTCCTTCCATGACTTCAATAAGGTCATCCACATCATCTCTCCTGAGTTCAATCCAGGTGCAGATTCTGAGAATTTGTTCGAACTGAACTGATTCCTCATCAATACCAGGAATAGTAGACTTGAGTAGGTTTGCTATCTTCATCCTCATCATCTTCTCCCTTGTGCACATAGGATAGTGTACCATTCTGTAGTGAGGTTGAGAGGGACCAGCTTGAGCAAGATCTGCTGGTGCCATGTCTTCTGGAGCAGAAGAAACAATGATGGTAGGAGTTTGAGTATTTGGGGTAGTTTCCTCTGCTGTGTGAGTATCAGCAGGGATTTGGGAAGTGATATGTTCTTGATCTTCAGTGATCTGTACATCAACAGGGATTTGGGTCTGCTGGTCTGGTATAGTTTCTTCATGAAGATCAGTAGAGGTTTGGACACTCGGATCTTGAACATCAGCAGGGTTAGGCAATAGGGGTTCAGGGGTTGAGGTAGGTGGAGCTTGTTCCTCTGCTGTGTGAGTATCAGCAGGGATTTGGATATCAGTGTTTGAGTGGTCAGATGGGTTGGAGTCATCAGAAGGGTTGAAGGATGCAATCGGGGCTATTAACATGGGAGTAGGAAGCCTCGATTTCTTGGACTTTTTGTTGGAAGAAGAATTATTCTTCTTTCTCTTCTGACCCTTTGACAATTTAGAAGGAGTAAAAGAGGGAGAGGGTTTAGAGGTACCTGTCTTCTTCAAGGGAGAGGCAGTGGGAGTGGCATCTGAATCAGATGGGGAGATGAGCCCAGATCTGATTAGATATCGTCTTTGTGCTAAGGTCTGATTGTCATCATCATCATCCTCAGCAACCTTCTTCTGAGCCTCTTCTTTGGTTGCCTCCTCTTCTTCTTCAGCAGAGTCATGATCAGACTCTTGTGCTGCCTTCTCAGCCAACAGCTTCCTCTTTTCTTCTTTTAATCTTTCTGCCTCAGCAAGAGCTTCCTTTCTCAAATAATATTTGGAGATGTGAAAGGTCTTATGAGGTCCCATCTTGTACTTCTTTGGGAGAATATCTGGAAGGATGATGCTCAGCTTCTTGACAAAGCTGACTGTAGCTGCTACCTTCCATACCTTCGATTGTAAGTCCAAAGTGACTTTCTTTGCCTCAAGAGCAATTCTTTCTAAGAATAGTCCTTGCCAGTCTCCATCGATCTGATCCCAGATTGCAGCCATTACTCGAACCTTTAAAGTAGTAACAGCATCATGACTGAATGTGTTACCAAGTAACATCTTTCCTGCAATATCCAACAAGGTTTGGAATTTTAGTTCAAGTTGGGATTTCTTTAGCCCAGTTGCATCAGTAGCCTTGATTCTTCCACCAGTAAACATCTCCATATACTCCTTTTCTCTATTCATGATGTAGTTGGAGATATTTATTTTCCCCCTTGACAGGCCAAACAATTCCTGAAGAATTTCCCTTGTAACCTTGACTTTGTGTCCATTCATGACACTTTCGACATGAGAACCCTTCATCACGGCGTTTGCATAGAATGTCAGAACGTCTTATTCATAGACATTAGTTGGAGCTGCTTCCAGAAAGTCTCTGAGTTTAAGATTGACGCACCGAAGCAATATCTCCTTGTTCTCATCTGAGTGTTTGCCTTTGAAAAACAGAGCATTCTCCGTAAAAATCTTCCCTTCCTTGGACCACTTTGCAGCATCCAAGGTGCCAGTATTCTTGGTCTTCTCGTCGTAAATTTCAATGATTGCCATAGTAGAGTATGAGTGTTAGAGTTTGAAGGCTTGAAAGAAATTTGCAGAACGAGAGATAGTAATGTGATTAATTGAGTAATATGAGCGACAGGGTTTGGGAGAGGTTTTAGGGGTGTGAATATATACTCCAGAAAATTTGATCTAACGGTCAGATTTGTGTTTGAATTTGGAGTAGAGCCCAAGATTTCCTTCTTTGATTTCCTAAATTTGCCGGCTGGTTATGCCATTTGGCAATTGTTGATTTGTTGGAAATATGGTACTTGAGTATTAATGACATCATTACCAAAAATAGCCGTTGAGACTAATTTATGGTAAGAATTGATCATCAAGGCCGTTTTCTATAAGAAAATTGCATTCCTTATATAAGCCAATTTGTTTAATTACATTCAGGAATAAATCTAGAATGAATTACATGATCAAGACTAGTCATTATACTCTAAATTTGTGTGATTTGATCAGCAGAGTGAGGTCTTCTGAGTTCTTCAAGATGTCTGCTGATTGTCTTTGAAAAGTCTTCTGGTCAGCTGAGTTGGTCTTCTGATCAGCTGAGTAGAGGAAACGGTGTTTGCTGTGATGATCCAACCTGGATGGATCCTTCCAGCTTTATTGTGAGTGATGATCCAACCTGGTTTGATGGATCTTTCAACTCCTTCTTTAAATCAAGTGGAGCTAGTCTAGACATAGTCCCACTGATTTAAATGTTTCTCACCATCGGATGTTCCTCATCATCAGATGGGATGTAGCATCTAATGTGCTCTTGTTGAATTTCTTCGCTTCTCTAGAAGGGGAAGGAAGGTTGAGGGGTGCTTCAATGGAGTTGAAGAGAGGGCCATGGACTCAGCCTTCATGTTCTGTTTAGACACAGTAGCTTTGCATAACAAGCTTTCCATGTAGAACTTCCTTCTGGAGAAGAAGCTCTGCTTGCTTGCTACTTTGTCCTCTGCATCTCTTCCTCCTTTAGCTTTCAACAAGAACGTCTCTTCTTCCTTTAGCTTTCATGAGCATACTTATGTTGAGTAAGCCATGTATATGGATCTGTATCATCTTCATTTTCTGGACAAATCTTCATCTCCTTCACCCAAGATTTTGGTTGAAGAATGATCTCCATTCCATCTCTTCTTTCAATTGTCTCCATACCTGAAATAAGAAAAGTGTTAGATGTTTTGTGTTCTTAGGTGTTCTCATAACTTCTCCTTTTATAGGGGTAGAAATGAGGTAGTGGAGAGAAAGATGACAAAACTATAGAGGTGATAGGTCTGAATTTCTGAAAAGTGATTTCTTAAGATCAGCAGTAAGTTTCTTGATCCAAGGGTGCACATTTAAAGATATTCAGACTTTATCTAATGGAATGCAGAAATTATAAATTTTGACCATGAGTTATTTGAAATCCGTACTGTGCATGCATACTGTTGAGTCGGTGAGGATGGTGTATTAATCCAGCCAAGTATGACTCAGTTAGTATACTGTATTTATGTATATGAATAAAGTATTTTATGAAGAATAGTTTATTAATATACATAGTTATACATTGCTTAGAGTAAGGGGATCAAATAGCTCTGCTATATATATATATATGTATACTATGCAATGCAGATTTTAGAGTATTTCATCAAGGATTCTTAAGGTATCATTGATTCCCCCTTGATTAGATAACTCTATGTTTTCCCTCAGCTCTATATGTCTTCATTGGGAAAGAACTTACCTGAGGATGAGGGTGTCTATTCACCTCATCTGATTCTCCTAGTCTGCTGTACTTGGGTCAGCTGAGGTTTTCAGCTGATCTTTCCTTCTTCATGTGCTTGGGTCCAGGAGTCCTAAGCTGTAACATAAGGTCTTGAACCTTTCTTCAGCTAGGGGCTTAGTCAAGATGTCTGCTCTTTGGATATCTGTGTGAATTTTCTCCATCTTGATGTCCTTCTTTTCAAGGTGATCTCTTATGAAGTGGTGTCGAATGTCGACATGCTTGCACCTTGTATGGAGGACTGGATTTTGAGTGATGGCAATGGCGCTGCTGCTATCACAATAAATAGGGACTTCTCTTGCCTCTACATTGTAATCCTTGAGTTGTTGAACTAGCCAGAGCAGCTGACTACAACAACTACCAGCTGCCATGTATTCTGCTTCAGTGGTGGAGGTTACAACTGAGGTTTGCTTCTTAGAGAACCATGATATCAGCTTGTTTCCTAGAAATTGACAGGTTCCTGATGTGGACTTCCTATCAATTCTGCATCCTCC
Source organism: Galeopsis tetrahit (assembly GCA_963675135.1). Taxonomy (NCBI): domain Eukaryota; kingdom Viridiplantae; phylum Streptophyta; class Magnoliopsida; order Lamiales; family Lamiaceae; genus Galeopsis; species Galeopsis tetrahit. Next base: position 62,136,762 of record OY776120.1, on the reverse strand, counting down.
ATAGTCTGAGTCAGAATAGCCACTCAATTCTAGATTGTCATCAGCAGGGTACCATAGTCCTAGGTTGACTGTTCCTTTTAGGTACTTGAGAATCTTCCTTGCTGCTTCTAGATGACTTTGCTTTGGGTTTGCTTGAAACCTAGCACATACTCCTACAGCAAATGTTATGTCTGGTCTGCTAGCTGTAAGATATAGTAGAGATCCAATCAGTGCTCTATATTCAGCTTGATCAACTGCCTGTCCAGACTCATCTGGTTCTATTTTGAAGGATGTCATCATTGGAATCCTTGCAGTCTTGCTTTGTAGAGCTTTGAATCTTTCTAATAGACTTTTGGTATACTTGGACTGGTTGATGAAGATCCCTTCTGAACTCTGCTTGACTTGAAGTCCTAGGAAATAATTCATCTCACCCATCATGCTCATTTCGAATTTTCCTTGCATAAGTTCAGAGAACTTCTTGCACATTTCTTGATTTGGTGATCCAAATATAATGTCATCTACATATATTTGTACCATTAAAATGTCTTCTCCTTCTTGTATTCTGAAGAGGGTTCTATCAACTTTGCCTTTTGTATATCCATTGTCAAGTAGGAATTGTGACAATGTGTCATACCAAGCTCTAGGGGCTTGTTTTAGACCATAGAGAGCCTTCTTCAGTCGATATACTTGATCACCTTTTTCAAATCCTGGAGGCTGCTCTACATATACTTCTTCTATCAGAATACCATTTAGAAAAGCACTCTTGACATCCATTTGATATACCTTGAAGCCCATATATGATGCATAAGCTAGAAATAGTCGAATGGCTTCTAATCTGGCTACTGGTGCAAAAGTTTCATCATAGTCAATCCCTTCAGATTGTGAATATCCTTTTGCAACTAGCCTTGCCTTATTTCTAGTTATCACATCATTTTCGTCCTTCTTGTTCTTGAATACCCACTTTGTTCCTACTACATTGTGGTTTTCAGGACGATCTACCAATTCCCAGACTTCATTTCTTTCGAATTGGTTTAGTTCTTCTTGCATAGCAGTGATCCAATTGCTATCTGTCATTGCTTCTTCTATGTCAGCTGGTTCAATGTTGGACAGGAAAGCACACCAGCAGAACATAGATGATTGAGAATTCTGATTCAGTTGTCTTCTGGTCTTGACACCTGATTCTGCTCCTCCTAAGATGAGGTTTGATGGATGGTTGTTCCTCCATGTATGCCTTACTGGAGTATCTGCATTGGATGAGTTTGGATCCTCATCTGATCTAGTGCCATCAGGAGGGTTGACTTGATTAGTTCGATCATCATTTGTATCTTGAGTGTCAAAGAAATCATTCCCCCTGGTATTTGGGATTGATGCATCTTGATTCTGGTCAGCTTATCCTGCTTGAGTTTGAGATCTAGTGACAGGTCTATGAGGCTTATCTTCCTCTGGTTCTTCAGGGAAAGGTTCATTGACTTCAATGAACTCATCTGGTTTGGACTTGATCACTAGATGTCTCATCTGATCTGCAGCTGAGTTTGTTTCTACTGCATTCTTTTCACACGATTCATCAAAAACAACATGAGGTGTTTCTTCCACAAGAAGGGTTCGTTTGTTGAGTACTCTAAATGCTTTGCTAGTTGAGGAGTATCCTAAGAATATCCCCTCATCTGCTTTGGCATCAAAGGCATTCAACTTACTCTTCCCATTGTTGTGAATGAAACACTTACAACCAAATATATGAAAGTAAGATACTCTAGGTTTTCTTCCTTTCCACAGTTCATATGGAGTTTTCTCATGAATTTTATGAATACCTGACCTGTTTTGAGTGTGACAAGCTGTGTTGATGGCTTCTGCCCATAGCTTCTTGGGAGTAGAAAATTCAGCAAGGAGTGTTCTGGCCGCTTCTTTGAGTGTTCTGACTCTTCTTTCAGCTACACCATTCTGTTGTGGTGTTCTTGCTGCACTTGTCTCATGCTGAATACCATTAGAAGTACAATAGGCAATTATATAAGAGTTAATAAATTCAGTGCCTTTGTCACTTCTAATTTTCACGATTGGTTCTCCTTTCTCTACTTGGATCCTCTTCAATAGTTCAGGAAGCTTCTGCTGTGTTTCACTCTTCTTGTATAGGAAGATAACCCAAGTAAACTTGGAATAATCATCTACAACAATAAGAGTGTACTTCCTCCCTGTTAAAGTGGTTGGAGTGATTGGTCCAAAGAGATCCATGTGAAGCAATTCAAGAACTCTGCTGGTTGATCTGTCTTCTTGGTCTTGAAAGAGACCTTTGTTTGCTTCCCTTGTTGACATGCATCACAAACCTGATCTTTATAGTAGAGTTCATTAGGCAGACCATCAACTAAGGATTCCCTTGCTAACTTGTTCATAGTCTTAAAGTTCAGATGGCTAAGACGTTTGTGCCATAGCCAGCTGACATCTTTAGGGCTCTTCACAAGCAGGCATGTATCCTTAGGACAGCTGTTCCAATTTGCAAGATACATACTTCCCTTTCTAGATCCTGTTAGAAGATTTTGTTTTGTTCTCTTATCACTTATGAGACACTCATCTTTAGAGAATTTGACTGAGTAACCAGTGTCACAAAAGTGAGAAACAGATAATAAGTTAAACTTAAGACCTTCTACATATGATACATCATGTACCTCAATGTCACCATTTTTAAGGGTGCCATATCCTTTTGTGCTACCGTGCGCGTTATCACCAAAGAAAACTTTTGGACCTTTCTTCTCTATGTAGTTGGTCAGCAAGGTTTTGGTTCCTGTCATGTGAGTTGAGCATCCACTATCTATGTACCAAGTTTCTCCTGCTAGACCTCCTCTTCTGTATAGGTCCTTCCTTTCCTGCAAGAAAAGTTAAGTTTTAGGTACCCATTTTGTTTTGGGTCCTTGGGTGTTAGTACTACCCTTGGGAACCCACATATACATTGGTCGTTTAAACAACCTTGAACATTTGAGTTGTTTCCCTCGGGCATCACAGAACCAAATCTTACCAGTCAGCACCTTGGACTGATCTGATTTGTTCTTGGTGTCAGCTAAGTAGTAGTCAAATGGTTTCCCTTTATAGGAGTGTACATACATGATCTTTTGACTAGTTACATTCGGCCTGGGTGCATTAGCTGGTCGATGCACACGATTATATGGACCATACTCTTCTGTTCTCACAATATCATAAGAGATAGGGGGTGCAAAGAGAACAGATTTGTTTGAAGAAGATTTCTTCTTCTTGGCTGAAGCAGCATACAGCTGAGACTGTCTCAGCCGAGATGGTCTAGGCTGTTTGCTGTTTCTCTGTACAGGCTTGGGGTTAGCTTGTCCTTTACCATTTTTGGTTTTGGGATAGTTAGCCTTAGCTGGTACAGATGCCTTTTGGTTCATATTGAGTTCATTGTGTTTAGAACACTCACCCTGTTCATGTGTCTGAGTAGTGCACTTGTTAGGTGTACTACCCCCAGCTGGAGAGGATGTTGATGGATTAAGTTCATAGCCTAAACCCATCTTATTGCCATTTGATCTATAATATTCAGAGATACTTTCAATAGTAGTCGAAGCTTTATTGAATTCTGATATCTTTTGATCTAGGCATTCCTTCTCCTTTTCTAAGAGCTTATGTGTTTGGAAGAGATCATCGAACTTAGATTGAAGTATACGAAATTCTTTGGTTTCTAAGGCTTGAGTTTCTAACATCCCCTCATACAACTGAGTTGTTGTGGTATTTTCTTCCTTAAGAAGTTCCACTTCTTTGGTCAACCTTTCATTCATGGTGACTAACTCAGGGGTGTTATCAAACTTTACCTTTTTCAACCTAGCAATTTCTTTCCTTAAATCCTTATTCTCCTCTTCCACTTCTATAAAGGCTCTAGTGGCAATATCCAGATCACCTTTTACCTTTCTTAAGGATTGATAATAGGTGTCTTCTGATTCGCCTTCAGATGAGTTTATGTCATCTGTTTGTGAGAAAATAGGTGAATGGAAAGTAGTAGTATAAGAGTTTACCTCATTTTCTCCTATGGCCATCATAGCTAGGTCGTCTGAATCATCTGAAAAGATTTGATCGTCTGGTGACGTAGGGAGTTCATCACTTTGGTATTCAGATTCTTCAGTCACCATTGCCTTTTTGTCTGAGGTTCTTCTTGGCCTTCTTTCTTTCTTGTCATCCAAATCCAGCTCAGGACATTCATAGACATAGTGTCCTGGTTTGCCACAGTTGAAGCAAGATCCAGGTTTCTGATTTGAGTTGCCTCTCCTTGGAGGAGTGGCATCTCTTCTTCTAGATCCTCGGCTGTCAGATGACTCCACATCCTTTCTAGGATGTCTTTCTGGTGTTCTTTCTCTGGAACCTCTGGAGGATGAACTTGCTCTTCTATCTTTGTAGTTTCTATAGAATTTTCTATATTTACTGTTGAGGGTGTTCATCCTTTCAAATCTCTTGATCATAAGTGCCATTTGCTCTTTCAGGCTCATGTCTGATCCTTCACAGTCTTCTGTTTTCAGAGAGGTCTTGCCAGATGAGGTGCTTGCAGCTTTTGTATTGGCTGCCTTGAAGGCTACAGTCTTGGAGGTAGATGGGGTTGCAGTTGGCTCATCACTTCCTGAGTTCTCTTCTCTTTCAAGATCATATTCATGGGCTTTCAGGTTCTGAAATAGAGTTTGTGCAGACCACTTCTTGATATCTTGAGTATCTTTGATGATGGTCTTCTTGAGTCTCCATTTCTTGGTTAGAGAATCTAAGATCTTTAGATTTTTCTCTCTATTTGTGTATTTCTTGCCCAGAGATTCTATCTCATTGATGATCTTGGTAAATCTGTTGTCTAACTGATCAATAGATTCTTCTGGTTGCATCTTGAAGTGTTCGAACTTCTTGACTGCTGTAGACAACTTGGATTCTTTGATCAGCTCAGTTCCTTCACAAAGAAGTGCCAATGCCTCCCACATCTCTCTGGCTGACTCACAATGGATTACTTTTGCAATGTACTCATTTGGAAGAGTTTGCATTATGTAATCTTGAGCAATGCTATCAAGACTTGATTGCTTCATCTCTTCTGGTGTGAGGTCCTTCATGGGCTTGGGAACCAGTTCTCCAACTGGGACTTCTGGATCACCATTTGCAGTGTTGACTGTCATGATGGTGATCGGGCCTTCTGTGATTACAGACCACATCTTGTAGTGGACTGATGTGAGATTCTTCCTCATCCTGATCTTCCAGTAATCATAATCCTCCACTGAAAACTTAGGCAACTTACGCATATTAGCACTCATGCTGTATGAGTTTTCGAAAACAAGTTTTTAAAAAAAAATCTGTTCAAGAGGACTACAGAGAGACTCCCTCAAGTCTTCTGATAATCTAGAGACAGTAGTCCGTTAGAACCCCTGCTCTGATACCACTTGTTGGTCCCTGAACGAGTAGTGAATGGGATTAAAGTCTAGAGGGGAGGGGTGAATAGACTTTAAAACTTTTTCAAACAGAGTTGGGAACCTCTTCTGATTGCTATGTCAACTGGACTGCAAGTCTGCTGGTCCAGATGACTATAGTGATCTGACTGAAGAGGTTATATGCGGAAATATGGTGGCCCTGGTTTAGACTCGTTCTTGTAACTTGTTTTACTTTGTGAAACTACTCAACTGATGCTGGTTTGAAAGTTATGGCCTTGTTTTGAAGGGTGTTGAAATCACAGTATGCACTATATAATAATGAATGTAAAAGCAGAAATGTAAAGTGCAGAAAGTAAATAACACCGGATTTATAGTGGTTCGGATATACGATCCTACGTCCACTCTCACGTCCTAACGTGATGTTTAATCCCTTTAATTTCCACAAATTACAAGGTTCTTGTCCTTTATAGTCCCAAGGTTAGGACTTTGAGATCTGAGCCGTCCTAACAGCTGCGGTCTCCACAAGTGATTGTAAGCACTTGCACTTTGGAGGGTTTCAAAAACTTAAACCTTTCGGTGAGGGTTTGGGGTTTTTGAGATGTATCCAACTAATGGTTCAAGCTTATAATTTGCTTAACCACTATGCCTAAAACAACTGATATACAATATGAATAAGTTTCAGGTTCTTAAGGGTTGGATAGGAAGCACTTAAGAGCTATGGATAATCTAATGGATTTCTGGCTCTTGGAGAATTCTTAGAACAATGTGGCTTTTTGCTTGATTGCTTGCTTAGCTTGTGAATTCTCTCTCTTGTTGCTTCTGTGTTCATCCTCTTGTATTTATAATGGAGATTGAGTGCAACTAGCCGTTGGAGTTGACTAGCCGTTTGAGCAATCTTCCCATAATAGCTTGATTCCTTGATTCCAGCCGCTTGATTGCTTCAATCCTGGGATCATGTCAATCTTCTAAATAAGGTAGGTCTTCGTTTAAATTGCAAGATGACTTGGGAATCAGCCGAGTCCTGGAAGAGCACATAGTCTTCTGATCTGTACTTCTAGTCTTCTGACTACTCTTCTGGCCTTAGGTCTTCTGTCTTCTGATATCAGACGAGTACTACTCTTCTGATCTGGAAATTCTTTGTACTGCTTTAGGCCATCTTCAATCTGGGACTCCATCAGATAAGTAGGTATACAAGCACCTTAACATATCTGGTCTTCAAGGATCTTCTAGTCTTCATGTCTTCTACTCTTCTTATCTTGAGGATAGGCATGTAAGCCATGACTGTGCTGATCAGCTGCTATCAATACAGTTGATCACACAAGACTAGTCTAAGCTGTTCTATACAAGTCAGCTGATCCTATTACATTTATAAACTCTAAGTGTTTTGGCCATCAAAACTATTCTAACATCAAGTGGGGCTTAGGGAGAATTTATATCCCAACATGTACTGATCATTCTGTGAATTTACAGCTGACTGTTCTGTAGATGTTGACCCAGATGTGTTAACATTTGGTGCAACATTTTTAGACTTCAGTGTATTCTCAGAAGTGTCAGTAACATGTGATACATCTTCTTCATCTTTGTCATCTGTAAGACCTTTATCATCATCAAACACAACATTAACAGATTCTTGAACAGTGTTAGTTCTAAGGTTATAAACTCTATAAGCTTTACTATTTCTAGAATAGCCTAAAAAGAAACCTTTATCACTTTTAGAATCAAACTTATGAAGTTGATCCCTATCATTCAGGATATAACACACATAACCAAATACATGAAAATATTTCACATTAGGTTTTCTGTTGTTCAAAATCTCATACGGTGTTTGATTAGTGCCAGAACGAATAAAAACCCTATTAATAATATGGCATGCAGTATTCAATGCTTCTCCCCAAAATTTCTTAGCAAGACATTTGGATGTAAGCATAACTCTAGCCATTTCTTTTAAAGTTTTATTCTTTCTTTCAACAATTCCATTTTGTTGTGGAGTTTTAGGAGATGAATATTCTTGCAAGATACCCCTTTTATCACAAAAATCATTAAACATGTTGTTTTCAAATTCCCTACCATGATCAGTTCTCATACGGCCAACTTTCAAGTTAAACACATTTTTGAACCTCTTATAAAGAATTTTAAATGCAGCAAATGCTTCAGATTTGTCTCTTAAAGACTCTACCCAGGTATATCTAGAAAAATCATCTACCACAACTAAGGAATACCTCTTTCCTCCAATGCTTTCAGTTTCCATAGGACCCATCAAATCCATGTGCAGTAATTCAAACATCGATGTGTAGTACAATGTGACAGCATTTTGTGTGACATTCTTACCTGCTTACCTTTTTGGTATGGTCCACATGCAGTGGTGTTGTGAAACCTAAGTTTTGGAATTCCTTTTACTGCATCTGCTTTGATTAGCTTTTTCATTGCTCTGTAATTTGCATGACCCAATCTTTGATGTCATAGAACATTTTCATCATGTTTTGACAAGTTACATATATTTGTTCCAATAAGATAGCAATTATCAGCTGACCTAGTACCAGTCATGACACAAACTTCATCTTTATTAAGAACATAACATGAATCTTTATCAAATTTCACATGCAAATTATCATCACAAAGTTGACTAATGCTAATCAGATTTGCAAGTAAGCCATCAACATGTAATACATTTTTAAGCTTAGGAAAACCTTCAACATTCAAAGTTCATTTACCAACAATCTTTCCTTTAGAACCTCCACCATATGTAACACTACCACTATTCAAGGTCACATAGTCAGATAAGAAGTCAATACGACCTGTCTTATGTCTAGAACAACCACTATCAAAGTACCATAAGTCAGGTAGACATGCTTTTAAGGAGGTATGAACAACATTACAGGTAGCTTTTGGTTTCCATGCAGATTTCAAAAACTGTTTACCAGGATGTGACAGTTTCTTATGCAGCATTTTCAAGTTTTTCTGTTCTTCAAACAACTTTATACAATAAGGACGAATATGACCAATTTTGAAATAGTGATGACAGATATACTTCCTTTTAACCTTATGAGACTCTGTTTCTGCAGATGTTGCACCAGATGTGTCAACATTTGCCTTAACAAATTTCACAGGTTTTCTAAATTTATCAGAAATAGAAGCAGTAGTACCATCATAACCTAAACCATAATTATTAGACCTACCAGTAGCTATAGCATTATTTACCTCAGAAGCACTCTTGGAATATTTCTTGAAACATAAAGTAGAATTTATCAATTTCTCCTTTAAGTTACAGATTTCCAGATCTCTTTTGGTAATAATAACTTCTAGCTTGGTGATTGTGTCTGTCAGATCCTCATTCCTTTTATTCAGAGAATCAAGGGTGAGTTTCTGATTCTTCCAATCATCTAACAGCTTTTGGTATTCATTGTCATCAGTCCTTTTTCCTGCATCATCAACTAAACCATTAAAACAGTTCAAATCTGGGTGACTCTGTTCTGATGTTGCTGTAGATGTTGAAGCATCAGGTACAGCATCAGAATCTGTTTCATCCAGATCATCATCTGAGGAATCATTATAATCAATTCTAGTAAAATTAGAATATTCATTCTGATTTAATTCATCAAGATCATCATCAGAGTCATCACTCAAGGTAGCACTAAAATTCAGTTTTTGCTTAAGTCTAGTATTGGCACATTCATTTGCATAATGGCCATAACCAGAACAAGCATTGCATTGAACTGATTTTCGAAATTCAGGATCATACCTTGGTTTAACTTCACTCTTTGATAGTATTGGTGTGAATTGACCTTTCCTCCTTTCTGGTTGAGGTGTTGATGTGTTGATTTGAATCTTAGGCTGAATGTTGCTAGATTTGTTCACAGATTTCTTAAGAAACTTATTAAAGTGCTTAGTAAGTAAGGCAATGTTGTTAGGATCCTTGAGACATTTATCAAGCAATTCTTCATCAGAATCAACTTCAGTAATGATAGGTTGAATCTCAGAAATGTTTGATGTTTCTCCTTTAAAAACCAAAACTTTCTTATCAGCATCATTTTCATCAACTTGATTAGTGTTTATTTCATATGTTCTAAGAATACTGACTAACTCATTTTGACTTAATGTATCTGTATTTTTTGCCTCTTCAATAGCACAAATTTTACCATCAAATCTTTTAGGAACAGATCTTAATATCTTATGAACTACTCTAACATTAGAAATAGGGTCACCAAGAATATGTGATTCATTGATTATCTCACTTAACCTTTCATTGTAGGATGAAATGGTTTCATCTTCCTTCATTCGGAGATTCTCAAATTTTGTCCCCAACATTCGAAGCTTAGTCCTCTGAACACTGTCTGAACCCTCACAATGCTCTTGCAACCTGTCCCATGCATCTTTAGAAGTAGAACAGTTAGATATAATTTTAAACATTGAAACATCAACAGAAGTAAAGATAGCATTTAAAGCTTTGGAATTGTAGCTTGCTGTTGTTATTTCATCAGTCGTCCAATCAACTTCTCTTTTGAGTTGAACTTCACCATCTGCGTCTGCTGGTCTTTTTGGAGCTTCCCAACCTGTAAGTACAGTCCTCCAAGCACGTTCATTAATTGACTTGATGTACATACGCATCTTAGGCTTCCAATAAGAATAATTCGAACCATCTAAAACGGGTGGCCTAAGTGCAGTGGATATGTGATGTGTTTCCATTGCTAACCTAAACTAAAAACATACTTGACCAAAGATCTAACCTAGTGTCGTCAGGTATCAGCTCTGATACCAACTGAAAGTGTGTTAGGGTGTATAAAAGTGTTTAAGTATAAGTAGATAAATGTTGCACAGAATGTTGAGACAAATAGTGCAACAATGACTCTAACAGAATATCAAAAATTAAGATACACAGCGGAAGACTTGAAACACTAAAAATAAACGAGACACAATGGAAATACTTTTAACATAGATTTTATAAATAGAAATCTATGTCTGCCTTATGGCGTAAAATCAATACTTATCTTCAAGTACAAATGTTGTGTGAAATGTTACAACAATAACTTTCACAACGAAACTATAAACGAGGCAGGTGCCAAGTCTAGAAAACGAACTAAGTGTATAAATTATACACTGTCGAAATGCCTAGTCTATCTAATGATTACACTCTCAATAGATAAGAGGACACACAGTCATACGGGTGGTATACAACGTATGAACTAAAATGTAGAACTATTGGCCACAATTTCCTAACAGGGATGAACGCTCGGTCTAGGATATTGATCGAATAGAGCACACTTAATTATGAAGCCTTCAATGGGTATTTATAGATATGGGATACGAATTCTAGAGGCTTCCACATTGAGGTCCTATTTTTTAGGAAACTCAACTTCCACAACTTCCATGATCTTTCTAGATCCTTCTAGCATGCTCCAGGTCGTTCCAAATGCATCTAGGCTGTTCTAGCATGTTCTCCAATATTCTGGAATCTTCCAGGTTCCAGATCCTTGTAGAAGCTTCTAGATCCTGCCAGAAATGCGACAACATTTAGGTCAACATTTAATGTAGCATTTCAGAAAAGACTTAGAAAAAATCTCGGAAGGTCAAATTTAGATGTTGTTGATAATGTTAAGATATTTAAGAATTAACAACATCTACAATTATGTATGTGAATCTACCAGCAAATTTGTCAATGGACTCCTCAGGCTCCATTGTGAATTGCTCAAACTTCTGCACAACAACTTGGAGCTTATTCTCCTTGATTTTTTCAGTGCCCTCACACATTTCAGCAAGGGTGTCCCAAATTTCTTTGGCAGTTGTGCAGTGGTAGACTCTCCCCATTACTGCATCTGGAATTGTTTGATAGAGGGTGTTCATAGCTAGATAATTTAAATTATCCCTCCTTTTCTCCTCAGTAGTGATATCATCTTCTTCCTTGGGAATTTCCTCCCTTATATCAGCTATTTGAGCTTCAGTAATTCTGGGATTGATTTGGGTGAATACAAAGGGTCCTCTTGTAATCACTCTCAGCATATCAGTCTGGAGGTAAGCAAGATGAGCTCTCATTCTGATTTTTCAGAAATCATAGTTCTCAATTGAGAACATTGGCAGCTTGTGATGAGATATATGGTTGATTGGATCAGGGGCCATGTTGTTGATGCCTTGAACAACATCATGTGGAACAACATTATTGTTGGCCATATCTCAAACAAAAGGGGTTAGATACAGATATGACAAGATTTCAGAAGAGATCAGTTCAGTGACCACACTAAAATGTATCTTTGAAAATCAAAATGGATTTTCAGAAGCAGTGGTCTTTGAACCCCTGCTCTGATACCACTTGTTGGTACTGAAAAGAGTATATAACAAGTGTATGGGGGGGGGGAATACACTTGTATGCAAATCTTTTTCAAACTTAACCAAAACAGACTTCAGCAAGGTTGTCCTGAACAACTCTTCTGAGATGAATAACTCTTTAAAGATAATCAAACTACTAAGTACTATTGAGTACTTAGTTGAATAACTATCTAATGGAGTTATATGTGCGGAATTAGTGGTTGACCCTTTAGTTTAAACTCCTTTTATGTTCTGAAATCTCCTTAACAGTTATACAGTTTCAGGGAACTTGTCCAAATCAGTTTAATCACAATCTTCAGTATATGTCTTTCAAAGGTTACTTTGTGTGCTGTGTAAGTATGTGTTGTTTGAATGAAAGTGCTTGAATGTAAATCAACACAAGAGTTATAGTGGTTCAGAGACTCAAGCTCCTACATCCACTTTCCCTGATTTAACAGGATAATTCCTTATCTCTTGGAATTACTTGTTTTATAGTGCCAAGGTGCACTTGATCAACCACACCACTCCTTGGTGCCTTGATCCCTAGGATATCAGAGTCCTAGTACCCTCTTCTCAACTCAGAATTGAACTGTTCTTCTCTCAACAGTCAATTCCTACTACTTCTACTACAACAACCTTCTATCTCTCTTTTGGAAAGGTATAAGGGTTGATGTTGGTTCCAACTAGGTTGAAATATCCTTTAGAATGAGCTCAGTGTAAAAGGATATTGTTGATGTTGTACATGTGATGCTTATTTTGATCCAACACTCTTGGCAACTCTGTTTGGCGAGTGTTGTACAAAATGTTCCATCACTTTGGTCAACATCATAATTTGCCCTTTATCCTTACACTAACTCCGATTTTAGATGTTGTTCTTAATGTTTTTGTATGCAGGATTGAAGACGTGGAAGTTCCCAGGTTAAGCGTTGCATAAATACAAGGAGTGAGAAGTTAAGAGCAGGCATGGTGCTTTCTACTTTGAAGGAGTTTGTGGAGGAAGTTATAGATCATATAAAAACTGATATATGGAGGTTGCATGTAGTTGAAAACGTTGCAAATTAATAGAGGACTAATGCAACAGTATGATAGATTGTTGTAGACCCAATCAACATATATATGTATCATACTTATTTCGTCTAGGAGATAATATGTATAGACCTAAAAGGGAGGTAGTTTCATATAGTCAATTATATTTTTCAAACCTTTCTAAAAGGTTGTTGCTGATGTTGTACCCGTGATGTGCAGAATGTTCCATCACTTTGGTCAACATCGTAATTCGTCTAACTCTGAATTTTCTATGTTGTTTGTAATGTTCCTTGTTGCAGTTAGAAGATGTGGACGTGTCCTGGTCATGCAGATTGCGTAAGGAGTGAGAGAATTACAAGCACAAATGGAAGTTAAGTCTAAATTGGAAGTTACCTTATTTTAAGGAGTTAAGGGGAAGTTACATAGATCATGTGATCTATGGGAGTTGAAGGCTGACGAATTGTATCTATAAATAGAGGTTGCCTTCAACGTTTCAATGTAGAGAAGAAAGAAGACACAATCCATTATAAGACCATCGAAAGTGTGGCGCTTCTAGTTTAGAAAAATCTGTGTTTCTTCTCTCCTTTCGTGTGATAGTATAATTGTAATCTCTATCAATTAGACTAGCACATTTGTTTGAATCTAGAAATGTTTATGTTAGGCCAAGATTGAGAGGCAGTCTCATAAACTTTGTTTTAGATTCTTTGGGTTGTCAACACCTTGTAAAATTGGCATTGTCGTACCTCGAAGAGGTTTTTGGCTTCGTTTTACTAATTATATTTTAGTGAAACATTATAGACTTATTTATAGTCTATACAAAATTTTGAATATTCTGTTGTTTCATGCATTTTAATTTCCGCTGCTTAATGTTATCAGGACAGTGCCAACACGACTGACAACACCTCTGTTTTTCGCACGCACACACACTTTCAGTTGGTATCAGAGCCAACTACTTGATACACTAAGTAGAGATCTTTATTAGAGTGTGTAGATTGCAATGGAATATTCTCTTTCTCCTGCACTTAGACCTTATATTGTGTACATCAAATATCTTGATGAACGGACATAGAGGAGTATACTGGCTGACTGGATTCAACCACGGACTGAAGCTGATGATGATCCAAAATCTTCTACTTCTGATGTTGCATCAGATGTGCCAACATCTGCTACACCATTTGCCAAGTATCCATTATTTTCGATTACCAGTCTGAACTGTTTTAATGAATTTATTTTTTATGAGACAGGTACTTCGAGAGAAAGTCACAACTGTGATTTGTTAAAGCTAGGTGATGCATTAATGATTGGTAACATAAAAAGAACAGGTATTGGTTACAATGATATGTCTTTTAAACCTTCTTATGATAAAAAGCCTATTTTATTTGTTAAGGCAGAAGTAATGGATAGTTCTAATATTTCTCCTAAAACACAAATTACTGTTGGTAAGGTTGAAAAAGATTTTACATGTTTTTACTGTTCTGATAAATGTCATAAATGTCCATATTGTTCAAAACTGAGAAAAGATGTGAATTCTTCTGAAAAGTTTCCTGAAATGACACATCATTCCAAACAACATTTACAGAAAACAGAATGCGTTTCAAAATCTGATATGTTATGTAATGTTGTTCAAATGTCATTAAAAGCATGTGTTCCTAATTTATGGTACTTTGATAGTGGCTGTTCTAGACACATGACGGGCCAACTTGAATTCTTGTCTGATTATAAATCATATGATGATAGAAATGTTATATATGGAGGTGGTTCTAAAAGTAAGACCATTGGTAAGGGAACACTCAATGTTTCCAGTTTTCCAAAGTTATCAAATGTTTTACATGTTGAAGGATTACTTGCAAATTTGATTAGTATTAGTCAACTATGTTATGATGATCTACATGTTAAGTTTGATAAATATTCTTGCTATGTTCTGGATAGAAATTTTGATTTAAAAAGGGATAAAGGATTCTTTTTAGGCTATTCTAGAAATAGTAAAGTCTATAGAATTTACAATTTAAGAACATGTATTGTGCAAGAATGTCTAAATGTGGTATTTGATGATGATGCTAGTCTTACAGGTCAATATATTGAAGATGATGTCTCTGGCATTGTTGAAATTTCAAAGAGTTTTGAGAATTCTGATCAAACTCAAACTATAGCTTCAGATGAGGCCACATCTGAGCAAACATCCTTTGAAAAATCAGAATTATTAGAAAATTTGCATGAATCTCTGAAGACTCCATCTACCAGAATTTTGAAAGATCATCCATCAGACCAAATCATTGGAGAACTGAATACTGGAGTACAAACTAGAAGAAGACTAGGTATGAACACAGAAGATGTGGTAAGGCATATATGCATGTCATCCATATGCAACAAGGTAAACCATGTGTGTTATCATTCCTTAATTGAGCTTGAAAATATAAAAGAAGTTTTGAATGATGAAAATAAAATATTTTGTGATAATACTAATGGTGTTAATATATCTAAGAACCATGTGCAACATTCTTTGACAAAGCATATAAGTATTAGATATCATTTTATTAGAGATCTGGTTGAGAAGGAGATTGTGAAATTGGAATACATATATACTGAGAAACAACTTGCTGATATTTTTACAAAAGCCCTTGATGATGAGAGGTTTTCATCCCTTCAAAAATCTCTTGGTTTATGCACTATCTGAAAATTTCTGACTAAATGTTGTATCAAATGTGGAAACATTTGAGACAACATGTGGAACGGTCTATTCAATTTTTCTGGATATTTTTTTTTGTGTTAGATTTTAAATAATTCTTTTGTGTAAATGTTATTTGAGTCTTGGAAAATTTGTTGCAAAAATTTCTGTTCTGGACATACATCTCTTAAATGCAAAAAGGGATCACAATTTAGATGCTTAAAAATCACTGAGTAACTATGGGACACGGAGCTCGCTACTACAATGTTCTCTTTTCAAAAGGTGATTAAAAAATTGCATCAAATTATTCATATATCCATTGAGTAACTATGGGGCACGAAGTTCGCTACTACGATGCACTCTTTTCAAAAGATGGATCAATGTGAAATTGTGAAATAAAAAAAAAATTATGTGCAACACAAATGAAGCAAATTCATGTAAAAACAGTGTTGAGATGTATGTGGGCCAACATTATGAGCAACATTGAAAATGACTCGAATTTCAGTTAACTTTACGAATTATTTATTTTCTGAATATTAGATTAATTTTTCAGAATTATTAAATTGGATATTTCCAGGTCATTATTTTTATATTTATTGCATTTTCAGTATTTTATTTAATTTGGGCAGTTTTTTAATTCCTTGTTTCTCTCCACCAATTTCACACGATCACTTACATGTGAGAAGTTATTCATTTCACTTCCTATTTTTTTTAATAACTCCCATTATGCGTACAACTTCCAATTGATCTTCTCTACTTAGGTTCTTTTAATAAATTGAAATGTCTAGATATTTATATTGTTATTATATTCTATAACTTATGCACTGATTTTAAAGATATTATATGTAGTGGTATTTCATAGAGTATTGATTCTTCATCACTGTATTTCAATTCGAAAGTGTTTAAATATTCCAACCTTTGAATTGTTCATTTAATTCGAATCTAGTTTATAGGTAATTAAAAGATGGAAAACACTTCACCATTCGATCAAAGCTCAAATTATCAAGTATCTTCTTCCTCTGAAAATCGAACCCTCTAAACTTACTTGCTTCAATGGCGATTTCCCTACCTGTTTCAGAAAATGTTGAAACAACGACATCGGGATCACCATACTTTACGGTCAGTTCGATTTAAGTACCTATTCCAAAATCAGAAATTTCTCATACATCTACACCTATGACGTTTCAAACCTTAAGACATCCATTCTGAAATGCAAAGCATTCACCCTCCTACTGAAACCATGAACCTGAAACCACTCAAAATTCTACTACTATTCGAAGTTTTCTGACTCTTCTTACAACAATGGCGATTTCACTGAATGTTTCTGAGAATGATGGAACAATCATGCCAGCATTACCGCAGTTCATGATCTTTTAATCCATTTGTTTCTCCTTTCCACACCAACAGGGGGAGAAGCTGCATAAGATGTTACACCTAATGCAACTTGTTGTAGATGGGAATTATCCTACTTGTTGAAAATGGGAGTTTTACATCTATGGGGGAGTTTTTTGAAATATCGTTTTGAGGGGGAGTTGTTTTCGATGGTTCAAATTCACTTCGGTTTAACATTACATTCTATTCTTGTTGTCTATTCTACATTGTTTGTTATTTATTATTGCATCAGGTTTGTTGTTGTCGAAAGTCCAAATTGGGAGAGATTGTTGTTGTTGTGTCAATTTTGTGAAGAATGTCACAACATATGTGACAACATCATTAATAATTCTTCCTTGTAGATGTTGTTGTTAGAAATAATGAGGTGTATGTGTAGACGAAGATTAAATGCTGACACAGACTTTAAACACGAAAGTCGAGGCTAGAGTTTGACTCTATCTCCGTAAGACGTTATTGCCCCGTGCACAGGTGCAGTATGGATCACTGGCAACCGTCCCCAAGATACAACGACTTAAAACTTCACGACTGTTGCACTACAAATCGGAAGCTATCGGCGAATTGCAAGATACAACGACTTAAAACTTTCGACTCGACTTTAATGTAGCAACTACAATTCTAAGATGTTAAGTATGCATATGTAGTTTTAACTCAAGTTCTCACTTCTTGACTATGAATCAATGGAAATGAATTTCCGAATGAAATGAATGAATTAAATGACCAATGTAGGGGAATCTATTTATAGACTTCCAATAGTCTTTAGGTAATAGGTGTGACTCTTCACAATAAACTTATTTTCCCAAAAGTTACAACATTTAGAAATAAGCAACTATTCACAAAAGGTATGTCTTTTAAATTAACACAATAATTCTAAAAGACACAACCATTGAAATAATCAACTACTCACCAAAAGCTATGTCTTTTAAATTAACACAATAATTCTAAAAGACACAACCTTTGGAATAATTAAAATCATTCCACCAAAAGACATGACATTTCATGTCTATAAGTCATAATTCATCACTATTACCATTATACATACATTCAACAATGTATTTATCCACACATTAAATGACCAACTTTAATATTAATTTCTCATTCACCTAAAATTTGGTTTTGAGAAATCAAATCAACTAAATCCATTTACGCAAAACGAATTATAAAATTGTCACTTAATATTTTATAAAATGTGGTCAAAACCAACATTTTTCAACAATCCCCCACATGAATGAAATTAATGCATGTGACTCTCTATGAAAGTTCCGACGAACCGTTACTGCATCGGGATAGGTAGCTTCAGGCTTTGAACCTTCCCTAGTAAAATGCCATCGGATTTACTTGCCACTCAGTGAACACGATGTCTTGAACTAGTTGGCGTTTTGTGTAAACCAAGACAATGACATATACACAGCAACGACTCTGATACCCTTTGGTTCTCACGTTGTGTCCATTTCGGCCCTGGACCATATCTTGGATTCATAAGTGTGTTTTCATTTGAAGCGGCCCCACTTCACACTTATATAGGTGATCTCCTATCAAGAGTACCCTGCAATACTCCACCCTTGGGATATAGGAATCATTAAAAGCTGTTAAGCTTAACCTCACCACACGTCAACAAGTTTTCTACACCGAAAGGTGTAAGGTTGCACTTGAAGGGAACCGAGAATGGGTTTCTTTAGTTTTCTCAAGTGCACATTTGAGTGCTTCATAACTTAGTTGTCTCGTTGAACCAAGTTCTTGGGATCCTCCAGTCAGCATGGACGAGTTACCGCTATGAACACCCTTTTATGTGTGGGTTTTAACCCCATTCCCCTTACCCATTATCCTCATAAACATTTCGTCATTGCCGGCCGGTATTTAACAAAATGCAACAATCGTTAATTAATTGCATAAGTGTTTAGAGGATTTTCGTGACACTGCTCCCCCACATTTCCAATGATGGGCTCAAAGTTTGTGTCCAAATATCCAGTTTTCACAACTAGATATTTCTTACATAAAATTCCACGCCGGGAATTTCAATTTGTTCATTAAAATCGATGAGCACTACCACGTGCTTTAATCTTAATTAGTCACCCCCACACTTCGAGATAATCATGGAATCACTTTATCCCTTTTCATAGTTCACATAATTTTATCTCCTTGTGTGGTGACTTTACTCGAATGTAATTTTTCACGATGAACAAATCCATATAACTTGTGGAAAGCATTCCACGGAATTCAATCGTTTTAGGTTTTTCCATATTTAGCTTTAGGTCACACCTTTGCTAACACCTTTACATTCGAATATGTCGACGGAGACTTCTTTCCCCCTCATTCGAATGTATCCATGTGTGGAGACGCACTCCCCCACATTCGAGTTGCTTGTCCCTTTATTTGTGAATTTCTCTTATTCATCAAATTTGGACACAATCTCGAAACATTGAAAAATCGAACGTTGAATTTTTCTTTTATTGGACTTCATTCCAATTTCCAACTCAAAATTAATTTAATCTTTGGTCAACATACCAAAATTAAATTCAATTTCAAATGTAGCATTTAATGCCACCCATAACTCGAGCATAATTTTCGATCAAACTATACGAGTCAAAATCTTTTGAATTTAACTTTTATTGGACTTATTTCCAACTACGAAAATTAATTTAATTTTTGTTCAACATACCAAAATTAAATTCAATTTCAAATGTGACTTTTATTGTCACCCGTGACTCGAGCATAATTTTCTATCAAACTATACGAACCAAAATCTTTTGAATTTAAATTCAAAACACATTTGTGCGCTCAAGCACAATTTTAATTTTGAAATTAATTTAATAATAAATTCAATTTCAAATATGGCTTTCAGTGCCACCCTTAACTCGAGTATAATTTCCTGGTCGAATTTATACAAGTTAAGGTCTTTTGGATCAAATCCAAAGCACAATCTACAACCCAATGCTACAGCCCATAAACTCAATTATGAGGCCCAAATGGATTGATGTCAATTACAGGCCATAGACTAATATATGTGGCTTTCTCAGCCCAATATTTATTTGGCCCAAAGGAATGAACCACTCACACGGATTCATTACCATAGGCCCAAGTGGCATCAGCCCACAAAACCTAGTAAATGGTCTACTCAAAATTTGATGAGGCCCGTTTAAATTAGACGGTAGAGGACTTACTACACAGAGGATTCAATAACTCTGAACCGTCGTCTTCTTCAGTGTTTCAGCATTTCACCGCATTGCAACCGTATGAACGTTGCAAAGTTTTGGCGATGCACAGAGTACTAACGTGCCTTCTCCAGCGCGAACCAAGTCCTCCGCTAACGCACACACGAGAAGAAGCGTGGTGGGATTGCTGCCTTAATTTCCACTAGGCACAAATATACATATGGATGTGTATACTTAACCGACACATCGGATGGGGAAGAAGGTATTCCTCTCTCAACGCTTTGTGACGACACACATCTTTAATTGTCTGCTTTTCTCATTGGCGAGTATAAGCAGCAACACTTTTTCTCTACAAAACACCATTAAACACTAAATTTATGCAAATAATTACATGCTCACCAGGTGTTTGCAGAAAGGCCTCAACGAGTATGGTATGGTATGGTTTCCCTATTTTCTTTTTAACTGGATTTCCTATGCAAATATTCTCGTGATTTTGGCGAGTTAGAAGCACCCAAAATCTCTAATAATAATCTGTATATGAATCAACTACGGAAAAATTTAATTAAATTATATCAAATAATTTGAATTAAACTTTCCTGATCAAACGAGCGAGATCTTCTTGTCACTTGCAAGTCAACTTTGAATACACAGAAAATAACGTCTTACGATTGTTAGAAATAATGAGGTGTATGTGTAGACGAAGATAAAATCCTGACACAGACTTTAAACACGAAAGTCGAGGCTAGAGTTTGACTCTATCTCCGTAAGACGTTATTGCCCCGTACACAGGTGTAATACGGATCACTGGCAACCGTTCCCAAGATACAACGACTTAAAACTTCACGACTGTTGCACTACAAATCGGAAGATATCGGCGAATTGCAAAATGGATATCCAGAACTTTCGACTCGACTCTAATGTAGCAACTACAATTCTAAGATGTTAAGTATGCATATGTAGTTTTAACTCAAGTTCTCACTTCTTGACTATGAATCAATGGAAATGAATTTCCGAATGAAATGAATGAATTAAATGACCAATGTAGGGGAATCTATTTATAGACTTCCAATAGTCTTTAGGTAATAGGTGTGACTCTTCACAATAAACTTATTTTCCCAAAAGTTACAACATTTAGAAATAAGCAACTATTCACAAAAGGTATGTCTTTTAAATTAACACAATAATTCTAAAAGACACAACCATTGAAATAATCAACTACTCACCATAAGGTATGTCTTTTAAATTAACACAATAATTCTAAAAGACACAACCTTTGGAATAATTAAAATCATTCCACCAAAAGACATGACATTTCATGTCTATAAGTCACAATTCATCACTATTACCATTATACATACATTCAACAATGTATTTATCCACACATTAAATGACCAACTTTAATATTAATTTCTCATTCACCTAAAATTTGGTTTTGAGAAATCAAATCAACTAAATCCATTTACGCAAAACGAATTATAAAATTGTCACTTAATATTTTATAAAATGTGGTCAAAACCAACATTTTTCAACAGTTGTTAACTCTTAAACGCTTTAACATTATCAACAACATCTTAATTAGACCTTTCTTGATTTATTCTAAGTTCTTTCTGAAATGTTACATTAAATGTTGTACTAAATGCTCTCACATTCAGGCACGAGTCCAGAAGGTTCTACAAGAGTCTGGAATATGGAAGATTCCAGAATGTTGGAGAACGTGATAGAAGAGCCTGGAGCAGTTTAGAACGACCTGGAAGATGGAAGAAGGATCTAGAGAGATCATGGAAGTTGAGGTCCTAAAAAATAGGATCTCATAATGGAAGGATCTAGAATTCGGCTATTGCTCTATAAATACCGCTGAAGCCTTTCATTTCAAAGTATGCACTATTCGAGTAACACCTTCTTGAGCGTTCAACCCTAGTTAGGAGTTATGGTCAGTAATTGTATCGTTTAACGTACGCTGAGGGATACCACACCTTCTAGTGTACTTAGTTCTAGTCTTGTATCGAGTGAGAGTGAATCATAGATCAGATTAGTTCTTTAGACTGTGTTCTTACACTTCAGTCTATTTGCGGATTCAGGCACCTGCCTCGATTGTAGTTTCGGTTTGTGGAATGTTGAAGTAATTGCTGAGACATTTCACACGACATTTTCATAACTTAGGAACTAAGTTATTGTTTTCGCCGTAAGGCTTAGCATAGGTTTTGTTATTAATAAAATCTATGTTAAAAATTATTCCATTGTGTCTTTATTGTGTTTTAGTGTTTTAGACTTCCGCTGTGTACTGTGTTTACTTTCTGTATTCTGTTAGAGTTTATGCTACACTAATTGTCACAACATTCAGTGTAACATTGGTCTGTTTTTTACTTAAACACTAGACACTACCCCACGCACACTTTCAGTCCTTTCTTTCACAATCAACACTGATGGTGTCAGTCAAGAAACAGAAGTTATACATGAAAGTTATAAGGCAGTAGCTGAAGATGCATAGGATGTTGATGTCATTGAGAGCGTGCATGGAAACTTATAAAAGCATACAAACTGGAGAAGTTATAAAGTATGGGGGAGTTTGTGCAGATCCATGAAGATGCAGCTGAAGTATTATTCAGCCCAATCCTCTCCTTTACTTATTTACATAATCTTTCTTTATTTGTTTGTAATGCTTGTAGGATTTATATTTCTGTTATTTCCTTTATTATTTAGGATTTCATTTTGTTCTTTATTATTTCTGTTTTTAATCTAAACACATTGTTTTTAGTGTTTAGAGATAGACTTGTTACTTACATTTGGTGATTACGATTTTATGTCATTTACTTGATGTAAACTTTGTATATTTCTACATAGAATATTTTTGTATGTTTAACATCAGAAGTGTTTTAGTAGAAGGGCCAAATTGGGAGAGATTGTTGATGTTGTACCTGTGATGCTTATTTTGATCCAACACTCTTGGCAACTCTGTTTGGCGAGTGTTGTACAAAATGTTCCATCACTTTGGTCAACATCATAATTTGCCCTTTCACTAACTCCGATTTTAGATGTTGTTCTTAATGTCTTTGTATGCAGGATGGAAGACGTGGAAGTTACCAGGTCAAGCGTTGCATAAATACAAGGAGTAAGAAGTTAAGAGCAGGCATGGTGGTTTCTACTTTTAAGGAGTTTGTGGAGGAAGTTATAGATCATATAAAAATTGATCTATGGAGGTTGCATGTAGTTGAAAACGTTGCAAATTAATAGAGGACTAATGCAACAGTATGATAGATTATTGTAGACCCAATCAACATATGTATCATACTTATTTCGTCTAGGAGATTATATGTATAGACCTAAAAGGGAGGTAGTTTCATATAGTCAATTAGATTTTTCAAACCTTTCTAAAAGGTTGTTGTTGATGTTGTACCCGTGATGTGCAGAATGTTCCATCACTTTGGTCAACATCGTAAACCGCCTAACTTCGAATTTTCTATGTTGTTTGTAATGTTCCTTGTTGCAGTTAGAAGATGTGGACGTGTCCGGGTCATGCAGATTGCATAAGGAGTGAGAGAATTGCAAGCACGAATGGAAGTTAAGTCTAAATTGGAAGTTACCTTATTTTAAGGAGTTAAGGGGAAGTTACATAGATCATGTGATCTATGGGAGTTCAAGGCTGACGAATTGTATCTATAAATAGAGGTTGCCTTCAACGTTTCAATGCAGAGAAGAAAGAAGACACAATTCATTACAAGACTATCGAAAGCGTGGCGCTTCTAGTTTAGAAAAATCTGTGTTTCTTCTTTCCTTTCGTGTGATAGTATAATTGTAATCTCTATCAATTATACTAGCACATTTGTTTGAATCTAGAAATGTTTATGTTACGCCAAGATTGAGAGGCAGTCTCATAAACTTTGTTTTAGATTCTTTGGGTTGTCAACACCTTGTAAAATTAGCATTGTCGTACCTCGAAGAGGTTTTTGGCTTCGTTTTACTAATTATATTTTAGTGAAACAATATAGACTTATTTATAGTCTATACAAAATTTTGAATATTCTGTTGTTTCATGCATTTTAATTTCCGCTGCTTAATATTGTCAGGACAGTGCCAACACGACTGACAACACCTCTGTTTTTCGCACGCACGCACACTTTCAGATATGATATCTCTCTAACCTTTGTATGGATATACAATGAGGTTCAGCTTAGAAGAAGTGTTCTGGAAACTGTGAATGTTCTAAGAAAGCTTGAAGGTTTTGAGCTTGTAGTTTCCTCTAGAATGCAGGATAGTTGGATTGTAGTTGGATGCCTTCAATGGTTTCCACACTTCTGTATTTATAGACAAAATTGAGGATTTGCCCGTTGGAAAGACAGCCTCAATTGTCTATAAATGTCTTCCTTGAACTCTGCAACTGGAAGACAATTTATTGAAAGTGACATGCCCTTAATTTGGGAAGTAAACGATTGTGAGTGCTTTGTCTTGACTTTGAAGCACTCTTACCAATGTCTGACTTCAAGATTCACTTGATCAAACATGGACATCACTTCTGATGATTGGTCCTATGATAAGGACAATATTCCTTATCACTTGGACAATTCTTCTTATCAGGATCAGCAGAGTTTGCTTATCAGCAGTGTTGGCTTTAGCTCTTCAGATGACTTGGCTCTGTCTCTTTACATGTGTATCTCTTGATGATATTTGAGTATTCATGGCTTTGGATCAGTAGCCTTGACCTTATCAACACAGTTGGGCTTGTTCTTCAAACTGTTCTGGTTCAATTGTGTTGAGACAACTCTTCTGGACACTTCTTCTGAGCTTGTGACTTGTGCATCAATAGACTTGGTCTCCTTGATGTATTCCATAGACTTGATCCTCAGTGAATTTATCATGTGATTGTCTTTGGCTTGTTCAGCACAGTTGTCTATTTGGCCATTTCAGCAGACTTAGGATCATGTTTTGACTTTGAGCCTTGAGGGGACTAGATTCATGTAGACTTCTAAGTATGTGTTCCCCCTCAACTTGTGCATCTATTATTCTAAGAGCTGCCTAACATTCCAGCTTCTCAACTAGCCTTAAGCTACATGTTCCAACATTCCTGAAATATGTTCATTCAAATCTGACTTATCTATTTGGCATGTCTTAAGGGGGTTTTGGTATTTTAATCAAAACTTCTCATTCTATTCCCAACAAAAAGGACTTTATTTGGTATTGCTGGAAACTAAGTCAAAAGATGACATTATATTATTGTAAACGTTGATGTATGAGTAAATATTTTATTCGTAGCTAAGTGTTTTATGCCACTCAAGCCTCAAGAAGAATTTATTGTAGGTTGAAGGGGCTTGGAATGAGAATGGCAGGGGTCCTAGTATTTGGGATGCTTTCTCGCGTATTCCTGGTAAAAATAATATTAGTATTTACTCTCTAATCTTGTAGTAAGGGAAGTAAATTTCATACAAAAAAATGAATATCTTTGGAGGTTGTTTGTGAACTTAAATTTGGATTTGGTAGGAAATATTCATGATGGGAGAAATGCAGATGTTTCCGTGGACCAGTACCATCGGTACAAGGTGCCTTCCTATATCTTATTCTCTTCTCTGTTTAAGTTAAGTTAATTATTATGCATATAATGCATTATTATTGAAGATCACATATCAAATCCTCCATTGGATTGGATTGTTTTTGTTTACTATAAAAGCAATCTACTTGACCTATTTTGTCAATTATTATGATTAATTCTGAATAAAAAATTGTATATGATTTTTTTTAGCTCCAAATTCAATACAAACTTAGAGAGTACCAACTTTAGTCTAGTTGTGATTTTTAGGCAAGCAATCCTGATTCTAAAAAAATCATAAATCAATTCCTTTGTATTATGTTGGATTTCTATTCTTGCTACAGGAAGACATTTAGTTGATAGGCAAGTTAGGATTTAAATTTTGCCGATTTTCCATATCATGGAGTCGTATTTTTCCTGGTAAATGTTTTGTTCTCTCTATAAATTTTCATCTATTGTTTTGTTCTCTCTATATTATAAAAAGAGCTTGGTTGTAAAAATGGTGAGTTTACTTCTTCCATGTATCATTACATACTAAAACAATCTTGTACATGTGAATGTATTCAGTAAAAAGTCGGCTATGAATAACTGCACCTTTATAGATTTTCTTTTCAAAATAGTTATAATATTTTTATGAGTGAAAAATAGTATACTAATCTTTATTCTAAATGTGGACCAGAATTACTTGATGCCAAACACTGCATATCTTGAAACTAGGAAAATTATTTTATATTAATGGAATAGAGATAAAGGTTCAAACTAGACTGGGCCATGCAATGATCGATAAATTTAAGGGACCATGCGGTGGCATTGATAGATTTGTATTAAAGCCATTTCTAAGGAGTGGATAAGGAAAGAGACTAGCTCACAAGATGATGAGAAGATACTGAAAAAAAAAACAAAACAAACCAGAATGACCTAGAGAATGATGATAGCAAAATGACTGATGCCACTTTAACAAGGACATGTCCTAGAAAATTGTCAGTGTGTCATCAAATAAGCAGTGAAGAGGCACATATGATAAAATAAGATGAAGTTAATGTTGCTGCAAATAATAAGATAGTTAATTAGTTAGCAAAATGCTGATTTATATGCTAAGATTCTACATTTGTTTAAATTGCCTTATATATGCCTTTATTAACAAATTCTAAATGTAAGAAAGGGACAGGCATAATACATTCTTCAAGACTTATTGCAAGGGCACACCGAACGCCGAGGAAAATGTTCTGCAACTGCCCAGTTTCATATCATCCTACTATCTATTTTACAGAAGGAACAATGGGCATAGTATGAACTAATTTGCAGTAAATTGACAAATGAACTTTTCTTCTAACATAATAAGATGATAAATTGTGTTGTGTTTTCTTTGTAGATGTGAAGAACTAACTCCATCAAATGGAAAAAACTCATGGTTCCATGCACTTATGAAATACTTCTCAGAATCTCCAAGTGTTCTTAAAGCTCAATGTCTGGATTCTTTAGAGAAGGCATCAGCTTCTGATTTATTCAAAGACAACTTGGAGGGTATAATTAAGATGATGAAGACCCAAGTTGATCAAGCTGTGAAGAAGCAAGTGGAAGAGTCTGTAAGTTCTACTATTTCTGCCTTTCTACTAAATCATGTTGACCCCATCTCTGCTCAGATGAAAAGAATGGACACATATCAACAAGAACTCTCACTTACTCTGGCTAAGATTGATGTCAACCCTGCTGACCCCATCAACCTTGAGGCATGTGATGATACCAAAAAGGGGGAAGATAAGAAGAAGGGGGAAGATCTGATGAAGGGGGAAGAGAAGAGTAATGGGGAAGGTAGCAAAGGAAAGGGGAAAGCCAAAGTTTTGGAGATCACTGATGTTACAGAGGAGGAAAACTGCCCCAAAACTAGAAGTGGAAAGATAAGGAAACTCAATCTGAAAAGAAAGAAGCTTGTTGATATTTCTGAACATGAGAAAAGCAAGAAGTACAAGTCCAGTGAACTATATGATGATGAGGAAATGGAAATTTCAACATTGATTAGAAGGGAAGATAAGTTGCCTGTTAGGAGAGCTTCTCCTGAAGTTGCTACTGAACCTGCTAAAGCCAAAACTCCTGTTTTTGAAGAAGTTGTAAATATCTTTGCTGAAGGAGCTGGTCAAAATGCAGAGACCAGAAGAGGAGTAAGAAGGCTGGTTATTGAAGAAAGGACTAAAATGTTCATAGATGCTGAGGAATGCAGGTTGAAGAGGCACAAAGACTTTAATCCAGGAAATTCTAAGTCTTACAAGAGTTCTTATGCTCTGATGATGGAGAACAGAGCTAAGAGAAAGACTGGAACCTTGAAAAGACTCCCTCATACTGACAGTTGGGTTCCTGCTGAACTCAATGGTGCTTGGGAAGAAGCCAATCGAGTATTGGATCATCTCTTCTTTGTTGTTAAGAGATGGGGAGACTTTGAAGATATTGATGGTCTTTATGAAGGTTTTATGATGGAGAATTATCCAGAACTATACTCAAAGATTCTTGGAGCTGCTCAGAAGGAGAAAGTGATTGTCAAAGCTCCTGAACAGATTTTCTGGACTCCACCAATGAAGACTGATGGAAATGGTATTGATAGGAAAGGTATTACTGATGAGTTTGTTCAACTTGTCAAGGATGAAGACTTGATTGGGAAGAACGAGGAAGTCATGGCCTTGAAGAATAGGCACTTTACATCATATAGGCTGACTCCACTGTTCAAGGAACTTCCAACCTTCCTGAAGAAGAAGTCAGATGCAGCCAAGTGATGAAGCTGTTGAAGGTCAAGAAGTCAAGATTCAAACTATCATGAACTTTTAGGTTAATTATGTGAATTTATTCTGTGAAATTCTCTAAGTATAGAAAATACATGCTAGTTGTCCTGTTTTTGTCAAATCTACTGAAAAAGAAATCCCTATGGATCTTTTGAAGTAAGTAGGTTTTGGCATCATCAAAAAGGGGGAAATTGTTGGGATATGGTTTATATTAATAAAAGAAAATTTGATTTTGATTAGATACCAAAACCCTAAGTAAAACCCCAAGTATGATGATTTGCTAGGTCTAGATTTCCAGGTTAGAAAAGCTCATATGTGTTAGGGAGCTTTAAATTTTTCTTAGATAGATTATTCTTTGAATCTATGACAAATGACCTAAAAGCACAAATCACATGAAGACAAGTAGCATTGAAGACAAGAAGTTGAAGTGTTATGGAAAAGTGGCAAGGATTCATGAAGTCAAGTATGATGAATTTGGACATTCATATACTTTGGACTTGGCACACTTATGGTCAAAGACGATGAATGACGAGGCATTTTACCCAGTACGAGGCCGTTAGCGGAAAGGACGGAATTATTCCAAATCAACCAATAATTTGATGCCACCTGTCACTGCGCATAACAAATTCTGAGAATGAAATACAGAATGCAGAATGGACGTGAATGCATGTACTATTTGCATGCAGGCCCCTGAACAATTTGAAAGTTCAAATTTATGGATAAGTTTTGCTATCTCCACAAACGGATAATTTGCTTAATCTATAAATAGGACATATCTTGAATCATTTCAAGATTACGGGACACATAAAAAGCACACAAGCCATACACATTCTAGCATTCAAAAAGCATTCAAAACACTCGAGAGATCAAGCTTTTAAGCATATTCATTTGTGAGTGTTACCTTTAGTCCCCACTAGGCAAGCTTACTGTTTGATTATCCAAAGCCTAGAAAGTGATATCCTAGCCTTTACATCTGTTCTTAAATTGTAAAGGGTATCACACTTAGTTGGTATAAGAACAAAACCTTACTTTCACCTTGAGAGATAGTTTGAGAGTATTGTTGAGTTCGTAGAAGTGTTGAGAGTATTGCAGCGAGAGAAGGTTGTAAGAAATCAAGAGAAGAAAAGAACAAGAAGTAGAGTGCACCTTGGCACTGTAAAAACAAGTTAATTCCAAGAGATTAAGGAATTATCCTATTAAATTAGGAGAGTGGACATAGGAGCAGTTTAGCCTCCGAACCACTATACATCTTGTGTTCTTATTTACTGCATTTATCTTATTGCTTTAGCTTTTGTGTGTTGATTATAATTGCTTATTGCTATTTTATAATATAGTATTTGAGTGCATATTACTTAAGGAGTATAATAGGGCCTATCATTTATTCCGCATACAAGTTGCCTATTGTTAAGATCTGTTAGAATACATTGTTTAGTATTTTCATAGGACTTGACATACTATGTAACTTATTTGACTCTGATTATAAGTGTTGATTAATTGCAAAAGTTTTTGAAAAACACATACACGTGTCACACTCCTTTTTGGGACCAACAATTGGTCCATGAGTTTTGCAATTGAGATCAATTTACGTCATTACCAAAAATAGTCGTTGTGACTTAATTTGATAATTAATGCAATTCTTCAATCAATTAAGATCGTTTTCCACATATGTATTTATCATACATTCCTTATATGTGGTATTTCCATACATACATTTAGAATAAAGTTTAGAATGAGTATTTCAAGAAGTCGGTTGAGTATGAGT
This sequence comes from Galeopsis tetrahit, assembly GCA_963675135.1. Classification (NCBI taxonomy): domain Eukaryota; kingdom Viridiplantae; phylum Streptophyta; class Magnoliopsida; order Lamiales; family Lamiaceae; genus Galeopsis; species Galeopsis tetrahit. Next base: position 62,106,819 of record OY776120.1, on the reverse strand, counting down.
TTGCTGGATCAGCTAAGTTTTGTATCAGCCGAGTCTTCTGATCAGCTGAGTTCTGTACCAGCTGAAATGAGTTTAATATTTTTCTGAGTCTTGCCTTGGTTCCCCCTTAACCATGTGGAACCTTCTTCGCCATATGCACCTAGATGACTTTCCACTAGCATAAGTTTTCTTATTCATTAGATGGGATGTAGCATCTAATGAGCTTTTGTTGAATTTCTTCGCCTATACTTCTTCTTTTGTATGAAGAAGAAGTTTAGACGGCGCTTCAATGGAGAGCCTGTGAGAAAATTAAGGAGAGGTGTCTTCATGAATTGTTTGAACAAGGTTTCTCTAGAGAGGAATCTCTGCTTGTTGTCTCCTCATTACACCTTGTTTCTTGCACCTCTTCTTTCTTTTCTCTTTAACGAATACTCCTCTTCTTTATTTTCTCTTTAATTCATACTTATGTTAGGTGAGCCAAGTATGCTGGTCCTTTCCATCGTTGTCTGCTGGGCATATTTTTCTTGCTATCACCCAAGACTTTGGTTGAAGTATGGTGACCATTCCATCTCTTCTTGTAATTTTCTCCATACCTGCAAAATAAAGATTTGTGAGTTTATGTTTCTTTTGATACTCTCATAGTTCCCTTTATATAGAGGTAGAAATGAGAAGGTAAGGAGTAAAGTGTCAATAAGTTATGAGTAGATAGGTTTGAGCTTCTGAAAAGGCGACTTCTCAAGAGCAGAAGTGAGATTATGATCTGAGGGTCTAGATTTAAAGATGTTCAGGCTTATCCTGTGGATTTCATAGTTTATAGAAATTGACTCATATTATTTGAAGTCCGTATCTAAAGCAGACTTGTCTACTGTTGAGTCGGTTAGGGTGGTGAATTAATCAAACCTTGTATTTCCCAAAAGTAGAGTATATATATATATATATACATAGACAAATTATTTTATAAAGAATATTCCATCTTTATATATATATATATATATATATATCATTTTTTGAGTACGTGCTTCAACCTTCTATTAGTGCAACTGACATAGTCAATATGCATCTGATTATATATATGTAAAGCATAAAGTAGAGTGCTCTCATCAAGGATTTTTAAGGTATCATGGATTCCTCCTGGATTGAGTAACTCTAAGATTTTCCCTCAGCTCTATTTGTCTTCATTGGGAAAAACTTACCTGTGATAAGGGTGTCTATTCACCTCATCTGATTTGTTTTCCTCCTGATCTGGTCTTCTATTTCCACTCAGGATCTCTGTCAGCTGATAATTACTCAGTTGAATTCTTCACTTTAGGAGGATGGATCGAGTAGTCCTAGGCTGTAGCAAAGATTCTTGAATCTTTCTTCAGCTAGGGGCTTAGTCAAAATATTTGCTCTTTGGATATTTGTGTGAATTTTCTCCATCTTTATGTCCTTCTTTTCCAACTGATCCCTTATGAAATGGTGCCTGATATGAAAATGCTTGCACCTTGTATGGAGGACTGGATTTTGAGTAATGACTATAGCACTACTGCTATCACAATAGATGGGAACTTCTCTTGCTACTACATTGTAATCTTTTAGTTGTTGAACCAGCCATAGTAGCTGACTACAGCAGCTCCCAGCTGCCATATACTCTGCTTTAGTTGTGGAGGTTGCAACAGATGTCTGCTTCTTTGAGAACCGGGATATCAACTTGTTGCCTAGGAATTGACATGTTCCTGATGTGGATTTTCTATCTATTCTGCATCCACCATAATCAGAGTCTGAGTATCCACTTAGTTCTATGTTTTCATCAACAAGGTACCACAGTCCTAGGTTGACTGTGCCTTTTAGATACTTCAAGATCTTCCTTGCTGCCTTTAGATGGCTTTGTTTTGGATTAGCTTGGAACCTGGCACATACACCTACAATAAATGTTATATCTGGTCTGCTGGCTGTAAGGTACAGTAGGGATCCAATAAGTGCTCTATATTCAGACTGGTTAACAGCTTTTCCAGTCTCATCTGGTTCCATTTTAAACAATGTCATCATTGGAATCCTTGCAGTTTTGCTTTGTTGAGCTTTAAATCTCTCCAGTAGACTCTTAGTGTACTTGGATTGGTTTATGAAGATCCCTGCTGGACTTTACTTTACTTGAAGTCCAAGAAAATAGTTCATTTCACCCATCATATTCATCTCAAACTTTCCTTGCATTTGTTTTGAGAATTTATTGCACATGTCTTCGTTGAGTGATCCAAATATAATATCATTCACATAGATTTGTACCATGAGTATGTCATCTCCTTCTTGAATTCTGAACAGTGTTCTATCCACCTTGCCTTTAGTGTAACCATTGTCAAGAAGAAATTGGGATAGTGTATCATACCAAGCCCTTGGTGCTTGCTTCAGGCCATAGAGTGCTTTCTTCAGCCGATATACCTGATCTCCTTTCTCGAAGCCCGAAGGCTGTTCTACATACACTTCTTCCATAAGAATGCCATTTAGAAATGCACTCTTGACATCCATCTGATATACTTGAAATCTCATGTAGGATGCATAAGCTAGAAATAGCCTAATGGCTTCAAGTCTGGCAACTGGAGCAAAGGTTTCATCATAATCAATTCCTTCTGATTGTGAATATCCTTTAGCTACCAGTCTAGCCTTGTGTCTAGTTATCACATCATTTTCATCCTTTTTGTTCTTGAACACCCACATTGTTCCAACTACATTGTGGTGTTTAAGGCAATCTACAAGTTCCCACACTTCATTTCTTGTGAACTAGTTCAATTCTTCTTGCATTGCAATGATCCAGTTGCTATTTTGCATTGCCTCATCTATGTCAGCTGGTTCTATATTGTACAAGAAAGCACACCAGCAGAACATAGAGGTTTGAGGATTCTGAGTTAGCTGTCTTCTGGTTCTGACACCTGAGTCTACTCCTCCTAAGATAAGAGTAGATGGGTGGTTGGACTTCCATGTATTTCTTACAGGCATCTCAACACTAGATGGGTTAGGGTCCTCATCTGTTCTGGTGTTGTCAGAAGAGTTGACTGGATTTGCTCGATCATCATCTGTATCTTAAGTGTCGAACAACTCATTCCCCCTTGCATTTGGGATTGATGAATCTTGGTTAGCAGTTGTTTGTTCATCTTGAGTTTGTGATCTAGTGAAAGGTCTATGAGGTTTATCTTCTTCTGGGTCTTTAGAGAAGGGTTCATCTACTTCAATAAACTCCTCTGATTTTTCTTTTTACTTGATCACTGGCTTTCTCATCTTTTCTGCAGCTGAGTTTGTATCATCTGTACTCTTTTCACAAGATTCATCAAATACTACATTGGGTGTTTCTTCCACAAGAAGGGTTCGTTTATTAAATACTCTAAATGTTTTGCTAGTTGAGGAGTATCCTAAGAATATCCCCTCATCTGCTTTGGCATTAAAAGCATTTAGTTTACTCTTCCCATTGTTGTGAATGAAACACTTACATCCAAATATATGAAAGTAAGATACTCTAGGTTTCCTACATTTCCAAAGATCATAAGGTGTTTTCTCATGAATTTTATGAATACCTGGCCTGTTTTGGGTATGGCATGTTGTATTGATGGCTTCTGCCCATAACTTCTTGGGAGTGGAGAACTCAACTAGGAGTGTTCTTGCAGCTTCTTTAAGTGTTCTGACTCTTCTTTCAGCTACACCATTTTGTTGAGGTGTTCTGGCTACACTTGTTTCATGCTGAATGCCATTAAAAGTATAATAAGCAATAATATGAGAATTTATAAATTCAGTGCCTTTGTCACTTCTAATTTTGACAATAGGTTCTCCCTTTTCTATTTCGATTCTTTTGAGTAGCTCTGGAAGCTTTTGTTGAGTTTCACTCTTCTTGAATAGAAAGATAACCCAAGTGTATTTGGAGAAATCATCTACTACAATTAGAGTGTATTTCCTTCCAGTCATTGTTGTTGGAGTGATGGGTCCAAATAAATCCATGTGTAGCAGCTCTAGAACTCTACTGGTTGATGCAGTCTTCTTGGTTTTGAAGGAGACCTTTGTCTGCTTCCCTTGTTGACATGCATCACATACCTGATCTTTAAAGTAGAGTTCATTAGGCAGACCATCAACTAGAGATTCCCTTGCTAGCTTTTTTAAAGTCTTAAAGTTCAAGTGACTAAGAAGTTTGTGTCATAGCCAGCTGATGTCTTTAGGACTTTTCACAAGCAGACATGTATCTTTAGGATAGTTGTTCCAATTTGCAAGATATATATTGCCTTTTCTAGAGCCTGTTAGAAGAGTTTGTTTTGTTCGTTTATCACTTACGTGATAGTTATCTTTAGAGAATTTTACTGAATATGTTTTGTTCGTTTATCCCTTACGTGATAGTTATCTTTAGAGAACTTTACTGAATATGTTTTGTTCGTTTATCACTTACGTGATAATTATCTTTAGAGAACTTTACTGAATATCCAGTGTCACAAAAATGTGATACTGAGAGTAAATTGAACTTCAAACCTTCTACATAAGATACATCGTGTACCTCAATGTCACTATTCTTTAAGGTTCCATATCCTTTTGTGTTACCATGCGCGTTATTACCAAAGAAGACTTTTGGACCTTTCTTTTATGTGTAGTTGGTCAGCAGGGTTTTGGTTCCTGTCATGTGAGATGAACATCCACTGTCTATGTACCAAGTTTTCCCCGCTAATCCACCCTTTCTATATAGGTGCCTTCTTTACTGCAAGATAAATTAGGTTTTAGGTACCCATTTTATCTTGGGTCCTTGGGTGTTAGTAGTAGTACCCTTGGGAACCCACACATACATTGCTCTTTTGAACAACCTTGAGCATTTGAGTTGTCTCCCTCGGGCATCACAGAACCAAATCTTACCAGTTGACACCTTGGTATGGTTTAATTTATTATTTGTGTCAGCTAGGTGACTATCAAATGACTTCTTCTTGTAAGAATGAACTAGAATTGTCTTCTGACTAATTACATTCAGTTTGGGTGCACAAGCCAATCGTATTTTAGTAAATGAATCATTCTCATCTATTCTTACAATATCATATGAGATAGGGGGTGCAAAAAGAACATACGTGTTGTAAGAAGATTTATTTTTCTTCTTGGCTGGAGTAGCATACAGCTGAGACTGTCTCATACGAGATGGTCTAGGCTGTTTGTTATTCCTCTGTGCATGTTTTTGGGCTTTCAACCTTTTAGTATTCAACTGAGGTTGTCTTAAATGTACTGGCCCGGAGTTAGTTGGTCTCTTACCATTTCTGGCTATAAGATAGTTAACTTTAGGTAATGCTTGCACAGATGCCTTTTGATTCACTTTAGGTTCATTATGTTTAGAACACTCACCTTTCTCAAATACTTGTGTAGTGGATTTGTTAGATTCACTACACTCAACTTGAGATAATTCGGATGGTTTTGATTCAAAACCAATACCCATCTTGTTGGCACTTGATCTATAATATTCAGAGATATGTTCTATAGTGGCCGAAGCTTTATTAAACTCTGATATCTTTAGATCTAGGCCATTCTTCTCCTTTTCTAAGAGCTCTTTTTCATGGAGAAGATCATCAAACTTAGATTGAAGAGTTCGTAATTCATAGGCATCTTGGGCTTGAGTTCTGAGCATCCCCTCATATGTTTGATTAAGGATAGTATGTTCCTCTTTAAAGAGTTCAAGTTCTTGAGTTATTCGTTCATTCATTTTTAAAATCTCAGGGGTGCTTTCAAACTTTCCCTTCTTGAGCCTAGAAATTTCTTTTCTTAAATCTTTGTTTTCTTCTTCCAGTTCTATGAATGCTCTTGTTGCGATATCCAGATCACCTTTTACTTCCTCCAAGGATTGGTAATAGGTGTTCTCGATTTCACCTACAGATGAGGGTAAGTGATAAGTTGATGTATAGGAGTTTACCTCATTTTCGGCTTTAGCCATCATAGCTAAGTCATCTGAATCATCACTTGAGAGAAATCCAGAAGCAGGTGATGAAGGAAGGTCATCGCTTTGATATTCTGATTCTTCAATCACCATTGCTTGCTTATCTGAGTTCCTTTTGTCTCTTCTAGACCTCCTTTCTTCTTTATCTTCTGAACTCAAATCTGGACATTCATATACCTAATGTCCAGGTTTGTGGCAGTTGAAGCATGTACCTAATTTTTGGTTTGAGGTACTTCTTCTTGGAGGTGTGGCATCTCTTTTCTTATATCCTCTGCTACTAGATGACTCCTTGTCCTTTCTTAGATTCATTTCTGGAGTCTTTTCTCTTGCTTCTCTGATAGATGAGCCAACATTTTTATCTCTGTAGTATCTATAGAATTTTCGATACTTGTTATTCCTGTTATTCATTCGTTCGAATATTTTGAAGATTAGGGCCATCTGCTCTTTCAAGCTCATATCAAATCCTCCTACTTCTTCAATGTCTTGAGAAGTTCTTCCAGATGAGGTGCTTGTGGGTTTTGCACTGGTAGATGCTTTGAAGGCTACAGTTTTGGTGGAGGATGGAGTCGGAGCCTGTTCTTCATTTTCTGATTTTTCTTCTCTATCCAGATCATACTCATGAGCTTTAAGATTTTGGAATAGAGTCTGAACAGTCCAGTTTTTGATATCATGTGTCTTCTTAAGTCTCCACTTTTTAGGTAGAGAGTCCAAAACTTTCAGGTTCTTCTCCCTGTTTGTATATTTCTTGCCTAGAGACTCAATCTCATTTATAATCTTGGTGAATCGATTATCCAGCTGATCTATGTTCTCCTCTGATTGCATCTTAAAGTGCTCAAACTTCTTGACTGTTGTTCAAAGCTTGCTTTCTTTGATTAATTATGTTCCTTCACATAGGAGTGCAAGGGCATCCCACATCTCTTTAGTTGTCTCGCGGTTGAGTACTTTCCCTATGTACTCATTTGGAAGAGTATGCATAATGTAATCTTGAGCAATGCTGTCAAGATTAGATTGCTTCATCTCTTTTGGAGTGAGATCTTTCATTGGTTTGGGAGCAAGCTCACCAACTGGAATCTCTGGATCACCATTGGCAGTATTTATAGTCATGATTATAATTGGCCCTTCGATTATAACAGACCACATCTTGTAATAGAATGAGCTGAGATTTTTCTTCATTCTGATCTTCCAGTAGTCATAATCTTCAACTGAAACAGTTTTTCAAAATAGTATTGATCTGTTCAAGAGGACTACAGATAGACTCCCTCAAGTCTTCTGATATTCTAGAGACAGTAGTCCGTTAGAACCACTGCTCTGATACCACTTGTTGGTCCCTGAACGAGTAGTGAATGGGATTAAAGTCTAGAGGGGAGGGGTGAATAGACTTTAAAACTTTTTCGAGTAAAGAGTTATAACTCGTCTGGATAGTTAAGTCAGCTGGACTACAAGTCAACTGGTCCAGATCACTTAATGTATGCAGATAAGTTTGTATACGCGGAAATGTGTAGGCCCTTTTATTTAAACTCGTTCACTTATCTTTTGAAAATCCTCAATTAGTATATTCTTAGAAAGAAATACTCAGTTGATGCTGGTTTTAAAAAATTTAGTGGCCTTCTTTATAAATGATGTAAAAACACAGTATGCACTATAACAAATATATATATATATATAATGACTTGTAATTTAAAGTGCAGATAATGTAAATAACACTGTAGATTTATAGTGGTTCGGATTGCAGGTCCTACGTCCACTCTCACGAAACGATCGTGATGTTAATCCCTTAAAATCTCCAAATTTACAAGGGCTTATCCTTTTTAGTCCCAAGAGGAGGACTTTGAGATCTGAACAGTTCCAAATTGTTACGGTCTCCACAAGTGATTGATGAGCACTTACACTGGATCAAAAACTAAACCTTTTAGTGAGAGGCTTTGGGTTTTTGATTGGATCCAACTAATGGTTCAAGCTTATAAATATGCTTAACAATTATGCTTAAATCAATACTTTTACAAAGGAAAAACTTAAGAGCTGGATTTGATCTTAGGAGCTTATGGTATTTGATTAGATCCTATAATTGTTAATCAATGCACGTGTTCACCTATACCTTTCGAGGAGGTCTACACATATATGTCATAGCCTTTAGCATAATTCAAGACATTAGGTTTAATTATTGTGATTAGTTCGTTAATTCATTAGTAATACCACATAAGGAAGACACCCGAAACAATTCTTCCACTTGCACTTTCATCTTTTTGATAGTTAGTTTTAGTTGCTTGCTTATTGTTTATTTTTCTTATTGGTATTTGCTTTATCCTCCCGTTTAGCTTCTATAACACCATTTTGACTGATAGTTTTGGGGCTTCACGCTCTCTCTAGGTCCTTGGAACGAAAATCTACTAGGTCGTATACTTATCATACTACAATCGAACCCATACGCTTGCGGGGATCGTATTGTTGTTTAAAAAGTGTGCAAAATACGAACCAAGTTACACTTACAACCAAATATGTGAAAGTATGATACTTTAGGCAATCTTCCTTTCCAGAGTTCATAAGGGGTTTTGCCTTAACCCTTAGTGATCAAACATCTATTCTGAGTATAGCATGCAGTGTTTATAGCTTCAGCCCAGAATCTCTTAGGCAAATTTGAATCAGCAATTAAGGTTCTAGCTTCCTCTTTAAGAGTTATATTTCTTCTTTCAGCTACCCTATTCTGTTGAGGGGTTTTAGCTGCTAAAGTCTCATGGGCTATTCCATTTTTAAAGCAATACTCATTAATGTATGAATTTATGAACTCAGTGCCTTTATCAGATCTTATCTTGATGATATTAAGGTTTTTCTCATTTGACAGTCTCTTTAGAAGTTCAGGGAGTTTGACTTGAGTTTCCTTCTTATTAAGGAGAAATACTACCCATGTGAACCTAGAGAAGTCATCTACTACAACCAATGTATATATTCTTCCATTAATACTAGTAGGGGTAATTGGTCCAAACAAGTCCATATGTAGCAGTTCAAGTACCCTGTCAATAGAGATGACTTATTTGCCTTTAAATGAAGCTTTAATCTGTTTTCCTTCCTGGCATGGTTTTCAAACATGTTCTTTAATGAAAACTTCATTTGGCAGTCATTTCACTAATGCATTTCTACCAAGCTTGTTCATGGATTTAAATTTCAGATGGTTAAGTCTCTTATGCCATAACCAGCTTTGTTCATTTGAGCTCTTAGCAATGAAGCATGTTACATCAGTAGACTTGTCCCAGTCAGCAAAATATACATTTCCTTTTCTAATACCAGTTAGTAGAGTTTGTTGAGTTATTTTGTCATTGATTAAACATTTATCACTTGGGAACTCAACTTTATACCCTTTATCACAGAACTGACTTATGCTTAGAAGGTTATATTTGAGACCAGTCACATATGATACAATGGATACCTTGACATTACCAATGATCAAGGTACCATAACCTTTTTTAGTTGCTTGTGAGATGTCTCCAAATGTGACATTAGGACCTTTTAGTTCAATGAATTCAGTGAGGAGTGTTTTGTTTCTAGTCATGTGCCTTGAACATCCACTGTCCAAGTACCAAGCTGTCTTTTTGTTCAGGCTCCTCATCTTCTTGTGGTCATTTAGAACCTGCAATGATCAAGCTTTATGTACCCTTTGAACTTTGGGTCCTGAGAGGTTAGTTGTACCTTTAGGAACCTAAACTTGCCTAATAACCCTGATTGATTCAAGGTGGCTAAGTTGTCTTCCTCTTTCATCTACATACACAGTTTTTCCATTAAATGCCTTTGGGAAAGAATGTGTGAATGTGGTGACTCTCTAAGTGTCAGGAGAGTTGACATTTCTCCTGAATTTATGAGTTCTTTGTGCAGCTTGATGAAATCTTTGAGGATGGGCATATAGATGACCATTACCCTTTGGCATGTAGGGTTTTAGTTGTCTTATTTTATTGTGCCCTTGAGGAGAGTTGGCCTTAGGTCTGTTCAGATGAGGTTGCCTTAGAAGAGTTGGCCTAGGCTGAACATACCTTGGACAACCTCTCTGTATGTTGTTCAGGGGAGTTGCCCTTCCATTGGGTCTACTCTGCGGAACACCATTTCTCTTATATTCAGAGACTTTAGCCATTTCCTTAGGTATGGGCCTAGTCTTCTGGAATACTTGAGTGGGCACCTCATTAACTTTGCCCTTTCCTTTGTTCAGTGGCTGAGTTTTTTCATTTTCAGCGTGTTGTGCCACTGACTTAACAAAGATTCTCTTAGTGTTACTTGTTGAAGCAACACTAAGACAAGGTGAAGATTCGAATGGATCATATCCCAATCCACTCTTTTGAGCCATAGGTCTTTGGAAGCTTTGAATTTCCTCTATTGCTCTAGAGGATTTATTCATTGCAGACATCTTAATTTTCAGGTTCTCTTCACTTGATTTAAGAACATCATATTCATGTGAGAGGTTATCAAATTTTTCTTGAAGAGTTTTAAGTTCAAAGTCCTTTCTCTTCTGAATAAGCAGTTGCCCATCAATCTGCTTTTGTTGGTAAACTATCCTGAGAGAGCTTCATCAAGTTCTCTCGAGACTTGTTGATACAACTCAGTAGACTTGACATTAAATACAGATTCAGCTTGAGAAAGTGTTACTATATTAGAATATAATATCTCATTTTCTCTCACACAATTATCATGAAGTTCTTGTAATCTAGTGAAGTCTTCCATCAACTTTCCAAAGGATAGTTTCAGGTTGACATCACTAGTGTTCAATGATTGAATTGATGGTGAACTTTAAGTAGAAGATACCTCATCATCTTCAATGGCCATGTTGCAAACATCATCATCATCACTGTTAGAAAACAGGCCATCATCAGAAGAGTTGAAGCTTTCAGCACTTTGGGATTCATCACCAGCTATCATGGCTTTTCTGTTGGTGAATCTTCTATCTCTCTTGGCTTGCCTCTTCTTTTGTTGGTCCCTGAGATGAGTGTAAGATCAGCTGACTTGATATCTGCTAATGGTGTGGAAAATATACTAACTCTTCAAAGTAACTAGTCCGCTGATTTCACTAGGGGCCTAGGACTAGTTAGTCGGCTGATTAATTACCTATCGGAGTTAAGTGCAGAATTGTAGTGTGCCCATAAAGATTATACTCGTCTATTTATTAAATACAGTGTGTAAAACATTTTATGCACAAATATGTATGAAAAGACTTGAAAAATAAAGTGCAGAATGTAAATAACACAGTAATTTATAGTGGTTCGGATATACGTTCCTACGTCCACTCTCACGTCCTAACGTGATGTTTAATCCCTTTAATTTACCAAAAATTACAAGGGTTTGTCCTTTATAGTCCCAAGGGTAAGACTTTGAGATCTGAGTCAGTTCCTTAACTGCTACGGTCTCCACAAGTGATTTGAAGCACTCGCACTTTAACAAGTGAGTTGCGAGCACTTGCACTCCACAAGTGATTATAGAGCACTTGTACTCTTTACAGTGACGAACACTCAACTTGGCTTCTAGGGTTTATGGTAGAAGGTGGGTTTTGTGTATATGAACTAGGTGAGAATTTCCCTTACAATCTGTTTTAGCCTCATGCTAGGATTGGGAAATTCTCTCTAAGCTATGGATATATATGAGTGGCTGCACTGGCTTAGATGTTATGAGTTCACTCACTAGGGATGAGGTGATGCTTGTTGAATCTTTATGAATGATCTTCTTGAGCTCTTCTTATTTCTGGACTTTAAGAACTTTGCTCGACCTCTGCATCTCACTCCTCTTCACGTTCCCAATGATGTATGGACTCATTTATATAGTGTTGATGTTTGAATGTTACCGTTGGATGATGGCATTCAAAACTCCACTAATTGAGGAATTGGCAATCTCTTGATATGATATGATTGAATATTACCATTGTCATGTAATTTCAATCATATCTTTGACTTTCCTTTCTTGTGCGTATCTTGTCAATCCTTGACTTCAACTCTGATTGGCCTTCCTATAATTGGGTACTCATCTGATCTTTCTTTTAGGCTTCTGCTGTCTTTTATTCAGCTGCTGTCTTTACCCCGCTGTTGTCTATACTCAGCTGCTGTCTTTACTCAGCAGCTGCTGTCTTTACTCAGCTGTCTTTACTCAGATGTCTTTACTCAGCTGCTGTCTTTACTCAGCTGTCTTTTACTCAGCTGCTGTAAGATGACTTTTGGTCTTGGTCTTCTCTTCTCTTCTTGAGCATTGGCATGTCTTCTCTTCTAACCAGAGTCCTATCTATTACAAGATGTATAATAAAGTTGTCTATACAATACAACTTATCCTATTATATATTTGATTTGGTTTATCAAAACTAAACTAGGGATATTCATATCCCAACACCTTTCTCTCCTTAGAGTTGAGCTCAGGGCAATCATACTGAAAGTACCCCTTCTTTTGACAGTTATAGCACAGTTCTTCATCATCATCTTTCTTTCACTCATCTCTTCTCCTAGATGATGAAGGTTCAGCTCTGTTGGACTTTCTCCTGTCAGAGTACTTGTCCTCTGACTTTTTTCTTCAGGCCTCTTGTCCACAGCCTTGGCTTCAGGAGGGTTGTACCTTCTCCTGACCTTGTTGTCTTGGTAGAACTTTTTGTATCTACCAAACCTTGAGTTGAATTTTTCAAACCTTCTAGCCATGAGGGCTATCTCTTTCTTCATCTCAGCCTTAAAGACTGGCTTTGAAGACCTTGGAGAGGGCTGCATTTCTAGTTCAGCAGTTTTGGCTTTGAATATCATTCCTTTGGTTGGTAAGGAAGGTTCTTCAGTGGGCTTTCTTCTATTGAGATCAATCTCATAAGCTTTGAGTTCTGAGAAGACTTATTGCATGGGCATGGTAGAGAGATCCTTAGTATTCTGCATCATTACAGAATATACATCCCACTTTGGAGTGAGACTTCTTAGAATTTTGACTGCAATCTCCATCTTTGAGTAAACTTTGCCCAATGAGTTGATCTCATTCATTATATCAGTGAATCTACCAGCAAACTTGTCAATGGATTCATCAGATTCCATTGTGAATTGTTCAAACTTCTGCACAGCAACTTGGAGCTTATTCTCCTTGATTTTGTTAGTACCCTCACACATTTCTACAAGAGTATCCCATATTTCTTTGGCTGTTGTGCAGTGGTAAACTCTCCCCATTACTGGATCCGGAATTGTTTGATAGAGAATATTCATTGCAAGATAGTTAAGATTATGTCTTCTTCTCTCTTCAGTGGTGAGATCATCTTCATCCTTGGGGATCTCCTGCCTTGGATCAGCTCTTTGAGCTTCAGTAACCTTGGGGTTAACTTGAGTGAATATGAATGGTCCCCTTGTGATGACTCTCAACATTTCATTGTGAAGACATGCAAGATGAGATCTCATCCTGATTTTCCAGAAATCATAGTTCTCAATTGAGAACATGGGCAGCTTGTGATGAGATATGTGGTTGACTGGATCTGGAGCCATATTGTTGATGGTCTCCACAACATCATATGGAACAATAATATTGTTGTTGTTGTTGTTATTGTTGTTGTTGTTCCTTGCCATATCTCAGGTAAGAAGGGTTAGATAACGATGTGTTAAGAATTCAGAAAGATCAGTTCAGTGACCACACTTAAACTTTGGTTTTGAAAATCAAAATGGATTTTCAGAAACAGTGGTCTTTGAACCCCTGCTCTGATACCACTTGTTGGTCCTGAAAGGAGTATGACACAAGTGTATGGGGGGGAGGGGAATGCACTTGTGTATGCAAATATTTTTCCGTTTTGAACAAACAGCCTATCAGCAGAGTTGTCCTGAACAACTTCTCTGAGTATGTATAACTTTATTAAGATAATCAAACTACTAAGTACTATGAAGTACTTAGTTGAATAACTATCTAATTAAGTTATATGTGCGGAATTATTGTTGGCCCTTATGTTTAAACTCCTTTTAATTCTGAAACTCTTCTTAACACTTAATTGTTTTCAGGGGACTTGTCCCAAATCAGTTTTGTACAACTTGTGAAGGTTTTCCTTGTAAAGTTCAGTTTGTGTGCAGTGTATGAATGTGTTACTTGTATGAAATTGCTTGAATGTACATAACACAAGAGGTTTATAGTGGTTCAAAGACTCAAGATCCTACATCCACTTTCCCTGATTTAACAGGATAATTCCTTCATTTGGAATTAGCTTGTTTTATAGTGCCAAGGTACACTGATCAACCACACTACTCCTTAGTGCATTGATCCCTAGGAATTCAGAGTCCTAGTACTCTCTCTCAACTCAGAACTAAATTGTTCTTCTCTTGACATTTCTAGTTCTTACACTTCTGCTACAACAAACCTCCTAACTTTCCTTGAAAGGTTTAAGGGTTGATGTTGGTTCCAACTAAGGTGAAATATCCTTTACAATTGAGTTTTGTGTAAGGATAGGATATCTTTCTAAGATTTGAATGATGTACAGTTTGGTTCAGCTTAGATGAAGTGTTTGGAAACTAAGAATGATGTATTCTCAAGGGTTGAAGTTTCCTCATAATTATTGGTTTAGTTCTTTGTAGTTGGATGTTGGACACTTCAAATGGTTTCCACACTTCTGTATTTATAGAGCAAGATGAGGTTATGTCCGTTGGAGAGACAGCCTCAAAATGGTTATATTCATGTCTTCTTGAAATCTGCAACTTGAAGACAGTTTCTTGAAAGTGACATGTCCTTGTTTTGGGAAGTAAACGGCTGGAAGCTTCTTGTCTTGACTTTGATGCACTCTTCCCAATGTTTGACTTGAAGATTCAGTTGATCAAACATGGACATTACTTCTGATCATTAGCTCCTTGATAAGGACAACTTTCCTTATCATCAGGACAAGTCTGCTTATCACTTTCTACTGATTTGTCCTATCAGCAGTGTTGGCATGGCTCTCATCAGATGACTTGGCTTCTTAACTTCACTGATCATGGTTGACAGCTTCTAAGTATCCATGCTTCTATATCACTGGTCTTGACCCCTTCAGCACAGTTGACTTTTGCCTTAGTCTCTTCTGGTTTAGTGTGCTTGGTCAATTCTGTTGGTCATCTCCTTTGATCTTGATTGCATATACATCAGCATACGTGGTCTACTTGATGTGTTCTTCTGAGTTAATCATCAGGGAGGTTGTCTCTTTACTGAGTTGTCTTGATCATCAGCACAGTTGGTCATTTAGTACTTCAGCAGTATTGGGATCAATCTTGATTCTGAGCCTTGAGGGGACTTGATTCTTGTATTCTACTAAGCTTGTGTTCCCCCTCAACTTATACATCTAATGTGTCTATGAGCTGCCTAACATACCAGCTTCTCAACTAACATGATCTATATGTTCCAACATTCCTGGAACATATTCATTCAACTTTGACTTATCTATTTAGCATGTCTTAAGGGGTTTTGGTATCTTAATCAAAATCTCATTTTATTCCCAACATATAGGATGAGAGAAATTCGAAAGGGGAAATCGAGATAAATATATAACTCAGAACTTATATAAATGATAAAACCTAAAAGCCATAAGAACACAGGTCGTTCCAGAGGTCGGGGCCCCGTTAAAAACATTGCTTGAGAAAACCCTCCTTAGGGATAAAGCTCTAGTCAAGGGAAAAAGGTAGGTCCCTCTAATTACATGAACCTGTAGAATTCCATGTTAAGGTCCCGTGCTAGGTAGTGTCTCAGATTTTCTGGGGGTGCAGCAAACCAAGTGAAGCCATCCGGCTCTGTTACCGCCAGTCTGTCTACGGAAGCGTTGCCTTCACGGTATATGTGTGTCTGTAACACCCCAAAAATTTCAAATTAGTTATTTTAAAAATGCATTTAAATATTTATTTTATTTTAAATAAGAGATTTCATATGATTTTAAAATAAAAATATATTGTTCATTCCTATGTTATCAAGATATATTTTCAAATAAAATATATTTACATACTCACACCACATACATATATATATATATATAAATTTAAGTAAATGTTTTAAAACATTCGTTTTCCATAAAAATATATATATACTTTAAATAACTTATTTCTGTTTCTCTTGAAATTAAAAATATCTTTAATTAGGGATTATTTCCTTTTCATAATATTTTCCAATAGTTGTAATAAACTGAATTTCCAAATGCATGTACTCTAAAAAGTCGGAGGAATGATTCTACTAATTAGATTTCAAAATCAACCCTCAAGCCTAAATTTAAATCTTGACGTCATTTCTCCTCATTAGTATTATTTTTAAAATTCCTTATTTAATTATTCTATGAAATAAGATTTAAAACGAGATATTTATAAATTCCCATAAACATCTATAAAGAATATTTTGAAGTAAATCAAATCTTATTTTTATAGTATATTCAAATTCCTAACTTTTCTCTCAAGAAACCTATTTTCTTCCCTATAAATAGAGCTCCATATCTACAAAGCAAAAGCACACATCATAATATTTTCACACAAAACTCTAAATTTATTTATTCTACTCGTGGTTTATGAAAGTCGAGTCCAAAAGGATTAAGATTATTTTGATTGCATCAATTGCATTCACGACATTTATTTCAGGTGTGGTTTCTTTGTCTTTATTAACTGCTTCATATGAATAGACTGTTTATGTCCATTGTGATATGACTTGAATGTGAGTGAATATTTAATGTAAAAGTTTATGAAAGGTCAGGGGCTTAAAAGAGGCCCGGGACAGAAAAGAGGTCATCGGTGAACCCGAGATTGAAGAGAGATCTTTGGGGGGTCCGCCGTGCACAAGAAAAGAACTCGGGACTGAAAAGAGGTCTTTGAGGGGGACCCAGTGGGATTTAAAAGAGATCCTTGGGATAACCGTGAAACATAATTATTAATTAATCAAAAGTACGATGAAAAATGCTTATGTGAGATGAAAGGTGCTTATATGACTTTTTGTGAATTACGTGATTTTATGTGTTATACATTTTATTTGTATGTCGTATTTAATATTGTCAAAGTGACTTCACTGAGCTAATGGTTTTGCTCATACCATACATTTAACATTTCAGATTCAGGTTGATCAGTTGATGGCGAGGAGAGGCGGTGGATGTCAAATCGTCATATTTTATTTTATGAATTTAAGCAATTAAAATTCAAGTGTATTAGTAATATTTAGGATTTTTAATTAAAAATCATTTTGAGATGTTTAATGTCTCCAGGCTTCCGCTGTAATTCAAATAATTTTATTATTAAATAAATTCATGGTCCACTTTCTTGTATTTAAATTTTTGTTCATGTCCTTTATTTTGATAATGTTAAGTATTTTTGCAAAATCTGTCTTCATGAAAATTGGGGCGTGACAGAGTGATATCAGAGCAGGTCTACGTTCTTGTAGACTTGTTTAAAAAAATAAAAAAAAATCAAAATCTTTTAAGGTGTATTTGTTTACAAAAATATTTTTTTAAAAGAAAAGGTTATTTATCAACGCGTTCTTGTAGACTTGTTTAAAAAAATAAAAAAAAATCAAAATCTTTTAAGGTGTATTTGTTTACAAAAATATTTTTTTAAAAGAAAAGGTTATTTATCAACGCCTCCCGCTTCAACTCTACGAGGTACGTACATTATACATTTTATTCCATATTACGATGTAAGACTATGCTATTATTTTTCATGTGTATGCATATTTTATCGAGTAAATTATAATTTTCGAGGACGAAAATATTTTAAGGTGAGTAGGATGTAACACCCCTAAAATTTTCAAATTAGTTATTTTAAAAATGCATTTAAATATTTATTTTATTTTAAATAAGAGATTTCATATGATTTTAAAATAAAAATATATTGTTCATTCCTATGTTATCAAGATATATTTTCAAATAAAATATATTTACATACTCACACCTAATTATATATATATATATATATATATATATAAATTTAAGTAATTGTTTTAAAACTTTCGTTTTCCATAAAAATATATATATACTTTAAATAACTTATTTCTGTTTCTCTTGAAATTAAAAATATCTTTAATTAGGGATTATTTCATTTTCATGATATTTTCCAATAGTTGTAATAAACTGAATTTCCAAATGCATGTACTCTAAAAAGTCGGAGGAATGATTCTACTAATTAGATTTCAAAATCAACCCTCAAGCCTAAATTTAAATCTTTACGTCATTTCTCCTCATTAGTATTATTTTTAAAATTCCTTATTTAATTATTCTATGAAATAAGATTTAAAACGAGATATTTATAAATTACCATAAACATCTATAAAGAATATTTTTAAGTAAATCAAATCTTATTTTTATGGTATATTCAAATTCCTAACTTTTCTCTCAAGAAACCTATTTTCTTCCCTATAAATAGAGCTCCATATCTACAAAGCAAAAGCACACATCATAATATTTTCACACAAAACTCTAAATTTATTTATTCTACTCGTGGTTTATGAAAGTCGATTCCAAAAGGATTAAAATTATTTTGATTGCATCAATTGCATTCACGACATTTATTTCAGGTGTGGTTTCTTTGTCTTTATTAACTGCTTCATATGAATAGACTGTTTATGTGCATTGTGATATGACTTGAATGTGAGTGAATGTTTAATGTAAAAGTTTATGAAAGGCCAGGGGCTTAAAAGAGGCCCGGGACAGAAAAGAGGTCCTCGGTGAACCCGAGATTGAAGAGAGATCTTTGGGGGATCCGCCGTGCACAAGAAAAGAACTCGGGACTGAAAAGAGGTCTTTGAGGGGGACCCAGTGGGATTTAAAAGAGATCCTTTGGATAACCGTGAAACATAATTATTAATTAATCAAAAGTACGATGAAAAATGCTTATGTGAGATGAAAGGTGCTTATATGACTTTTTGTGAATTACGTGATTTTATGTGTTATAGAGTACATTTTATTTGTATGTCGTATTTAATATTGTCAAAGTGACTTCACTGAGCTAATGGTTTTGCTCATACCATACATTTAACATTTCAGATTCAGGTTGATCAGTTGATGGCGAGGAGAGGCGGGGGATGTCAAATCGTCATATTTTATTTTATGAATTTAAGCAATTAAAATTCAAGTGTATTAATATTTAGGCTTTTTAATTAAAAATCATTTTGAGATGTTTAATGTCTCCAGGCTTCCGCTGTTATTCAAATAATTTTATTATTAAATAAATTTATGGTCCACTTTCTTGTATTTAAATTTTAGTTCATGTCCTTTATTTTGATATTGTTAAGTATTTTTGCAAAATCTGCCTTTATGAAAATTGGGGCGTGACAGAGTGGTATCAGAGCAGGTCTACGTTCTTGTAGACTTGTGTTAAAAAAAAAAAAAAATCAAAATCAAAATCAAAATAAAAAATTTTTAAGGTGTATTTGTTTACAAAAAGATTTTTTTAAAAGAAAAGGTTATTTATCACCGCCTACCGCTTCAACTCTACGAGGTACGTACATTATACATTTTATTCCATATTACGATGTAAGACTATGCTATTATTTTTCATGTGTATGCATATTTTATCGAGTAAATTCTAATTTTCGAGGACGAAAATATTTTAAGGTGAGTAGGATGTAACACCCCTAAAATTTTCAAATTTGTTATTTTAAAAATGCATTTAAATATTTATTTTATTTTAAATAAGAGATTTCATATGATTTTAAAATAAAAATATATTGTTCATTCCTATGTTATCAAGATATATTTTCAAATAAAATATATTTACATACTCACACCTAATTATATATATATATATATATATATATAAATTTAAGTAATTGTTTTAAAACTTTCGTTTTCCATAAAAATATATATATACTTTAAATAACTTATTTCTGTTTCTCTTGAAATTAAAAATATCTTTATTTAGGGATTATTTCCTTTTTATGATATTTTCCAATAGTTGTAATAAACTGAATTTCCAAATACATGTACTCTAAAAAGTCGGAGGAATGATTCTACTAATTAGATTTCAAAATCAACCCTCAAGCCTAAATCCTCAAGCCTAAATTTAAATCTTAACGTCATTTCTCCTCATTAGTATTATTTTTAAAATTTCTTATTTAATTATTCTATGAAATAAGATTTAAAACGAGATATTTATAAATTCCCATAAACATCTATAAAGAATATTTTAAAGTAAATCAAATCTTATTTTTATGGTATATTCAAATTCCTAACTTTTCTCTCAAGAAACCTATTTTCTTCCCTATAAATAGAGGTCCATATCTACAAAGCAAAAGCACACATCATAATATTTTCACACAAAACTCTAAATTTATTTATTCTACTCGCGGTTTATGAAAGTCGAGTCCAAAAGGATTAAGATTATTTTGATTACATCAATTGCATTCACGACATTTATTTCACGTGTGGTTTCTTTGTCTTTATTAACTACTTCATATGAATAGACTGTTTATGTGCATTGTGATATGACTTGAATGTGAGTGAATGTTTAATGTAAAAGTTTATGAAAGGCCAGGGGCTTAAAAGAGGCCCGGGACAGAAAAGAGGTCCTCGGTGAACCCGAGATTGAAGAGAGATCTTTAGGGGATCCGCCGTGCACAAGAAAAGAACTCGGGACTAAAAAGAGGTCTTTGAGGGGGACCCAGTGGGATTTAAAAGAGATCATTGGGATAACCGTGAAACATAATTATTAATTAATCAAAAGTACGATGAAAAATGCTTATGTGAGATGAAAGGTGCTTATGTCACTTTTTGTGAATTACGTGATTTTATGTGTTATACATTTTATTTGTATGTCGTATTTAATATTGTCAAAGTGACTTCACTGAGCTAATGGTTTTGCTCATACCATACATTTAACATTTCAGATTCAGGTTGATCAGTTGATGGCGAGGAGAGGCGGTGGATGTCAAATCGTCATATTTTATTTTATGAATTTAAGCAATTAAAATTCAAGTGTATTAATATTTAGGCTTTTTAATTAAAAATCATTTTGAGATGTTTAATGTCTCCAGGCTTCCGCTGTTATTCAAATAATTTTATTATTAAATAAATTTATGGTCCACTTTCTTGTATTTAAATTTTAGTTCATGTCCTTTATTTTGATATTGTTAAGTATTTTTGCAAAATCTGCCTTTATGAAAATTGGGGCGTGACAGAGTGGTATCAGAGCAGGTCTACGTTCTTGTAGACTTGTTTTAAAAAAAAAAAAAATCAAAATCAAAATCAAAAAATTTTAAGGTGTATTTGTTTACAAAAAGATTTTTTTAAAAGAAAAGGTTATTTATCACCGCCTACCGCTTCAACTCTACGAGGTACGTACATTATACATTTTATTCCATATTACGATGTAAGACTATGCTATTATTTTTCATGTGTATGCATATTTTATCGAGTAAATTCTAATTTTCGAGGACGAAAATATTTTAAGGTGAGTAGGATGTAACACCCCTAAAATTTTTAAATTAGTTATTTTAAAAATGCATTTAAATATTTATTTTATTTTAAATAAGAGATTTCATATGATTTTAAAATAAAAATATATTGTTCATTCCTATGTTATCAAGATATATTTTCAAATAAAATATATTTACATACTCACACCTAATTATATATATATATATATATATATATATATATATAAATTTAAGTAATTGTTTTAAATCTTTCGTTTTCCATAAAAATATATATATACTTTAAATAACTTATTTCTGTTTCTCTTGAAATTAAAAATATCTTTAATTAGGGATTATTTCCTTTTCATGATATTTTCCAATAGTTGTAATAAATTGAATTTCCAAATGCATGTACTCTAAAAAGTCGAAGGAATGATTCTACTAATTAGATTTCAAAATCAACCCTCAAGCCTAAATTTAAATCTTAACGTCATTTCTCCTCATTAGTATTATTTTTAAAATTTCTTATTTAATTATTCTATGAAATAAGATTTAAAACGAGATATTTATAAATTCCCATAAACATCTATAAAAAATATTTTAAAGTAAATCAAATCTTATTTTTATGGTATATTCAAATTCCTAACTTTTCTCTCAAGAAACCTATTTTCTTCCTTATAAATAGAGCTCCATATCTACAAAGCAAAAACACACATCATAATATTTTCACACAAAACTCTAAATTTATTTATTCTACTCGCGGTTTATGAAAGTCGAGTCCAAAAGGATTAAGATTATTTTGATTGCATCAATTGCATTCACGACATTTATTTCAGGTGTGGTTTCTTTGTCTTTATTAACTGCTTCATATGAATAGACTGTTTATGTGCATTGTGATATGACTTGAATGTGAGTGAATAGTTAATGTAAAAGTTTATGAAAGGCCAGGGGCTTAAAAGAGGCCCGGGACAGAAAAGAGGTCCTCGGTGAACCCGAGATTGAAGAGAGATCTTTGGGGGATCCGTCGTGCACAAGAAAAGAACTCGGGACTGAAAAGAGGTCTTTGAGGGGGACCCAGTGGGATTTAAAAGAGATCCTTGGGATAACCGTGAAACATAATTATTAATTAATCAAAAGTACGATGGAAAATGCTTATGTGAGATGAAAGGTGCTTATGTGACTTTTTGTGAATTACCTGATTTTATGTGTTATACATTTTATTTGTATGTCGTATTTAATATTGTCAAAGTGACTTCACTGAGCTAGTGGTTTTGCTCATACCATACATTTAACATTTCAGATTCAGGTTGATCAGTTGATGGCGAGGAGAGGCGGTGGATGTCAATTCATCATATTTTATTTTATGAATTTAAGCAATTAAAATTCAAGTGTATTAATATTTAGGCTTTTTAATTAAAAATCATTTTGATATGTTTAATGTCTCCAGGCTTCCGCTGTTATTCAAATAATTTTATTATTAAATAAATTTATGGTCCACTTTCTTGTATTTAAAAATTTTAGTTCATGTCCTTTATTTTAATATTGTTAAGTATTTTTGCAAAATCTGCCTTTATGAAAATTGGGGCGTGACAGTGTAACCATGAGTTGAGCGCTGGCCCTCTCTACTTTTATGACTTTCTCCCATAGAGTACGTAATTTCCAAGGGATTTAGGTGGCTGTTGTCGACGTTAGTGTTGAAACCACATAGGTTGAATCTGTTTCAAGCCATATCCTGTTCCAGCTTCGTTTGACAGCGTGATGCAGCGCGTAGAGTGCCGTAAATAGCTCCGCCTCATGTGCAAATCCATATCTGAGGTCCATTACGAACGCTCCTTGAAATATACCTTCATGATTTCTTTAAATCGCTGCTCCTTTTATGCGTCAAAGCGATCCTGTCGCTGCTCCATTTGTGTTGATTTTTATTGTCCCGTCTGTTGGTGGAGTCCATTTGACTGACACCACATTTGGTGCCTTTCCGGGGGCTCACGGAAGCTTGAAGTTTTTTATCACAGCAAGGTCGAAGGTCGTGTTGTACATACTCCCCAGTTTCGCATTTCATGCCTCTCCCACTAATGCCCAGATCGATATTCTCATAGCCTCGGGTGTTGTTGTGATGTTGTCAAAAGTGGCCTCATTGCGCGAGTGCCATACGTGCCATATGACGTGACAATTGCAAGCCGCCAGATTGATAAAACTTGGGGACTTAATTTGCATCTCACTGCCTTAACAAACCAACTGTGAAAACCTTCGTCGAAGATGGCCCCAAGTTGGGAGTTTTTGGTGGATCAGTCTCCAGATAGTTGTTGACCGTCTACGTGGGATGAATGTATCCCAAATCCATGTCCCCCAGTTTATCTCCAGGAATCGGTGTCGTGCCTACTCGTAAGCTCCCTTCGCTGTAATGGTTCTGTGCGCTGAGGGAGGCCAGACTGGTGTATCTCCCACGGTAGCAAGTTCATAGTTGAGGATGTCATCTACGATGAGAGGGTGGAGCCTCACAAAGTCAGTGTCCAAGTACCAAGTATCGTCAGTTAGGTAATCCGAAACTAGAAATTGATATATGTGTTTAACCGCCATTGGTATACTTAATCTATCTGCTATGATGTAACCCAGCCAGTTGTCCAGCCAAAACTTTACCAATGCTCCATTTCCGACAATCCATCGTGCGTTGTGTTGGATATGCAACAGATGAGGACACACTCCTCTCCATAATGACGATGACACTGCCGTTGTTCGGATTACATTTTCTGGCATGTATCTGCTCTTCAAGAATTGCATTGGCCTACTATTATCAGTGAGAATTTTCCACGCTAATTTTTTAATGTAAGCCCCATTTGCAGTGAGAATTGATCTCAATCCAAGGCCGCCTTCTGAATGCGGCGCCGTCACCCTAGCCCAGTTGACTAAACATGAAGGCCTTTTGTCAGTTTCCCCTGTCCATATAAAATTTCTCATGTCTCTTTCGATGCTTTTTATGAGGCCCCGTGGCCATTTGTAAACCATCATCGTGTGAACGAGGGATGACGTGATGACGTGATTCACTAGACACGCTCTTCCAGCAAGGGAGAGTGAAGATCCTTTCCAAGCGGAGAATTTGTTGATGACTTTATCCGCGATGTTTCTCATGTGCAGCGCCTTGGGCATTCCTCTAAATAAAGGTGCTCCCAGGTAAATGAATGGAAGCGTGCCTGTGTTTATACCCAGCAACACACGTGCATATTTCTTGTTGTTGTATCCGACAAATTTGCCAAAATAGGCGCATGATTTCCGAGGATTAAAAATTTGTCCTGACATATAGCCATACTGCTCAAGAGCATTATGAATCGCTCGTATGCTCCCTCTTATCACACGACAAAAAATAAGTACATCGTCTGCATATAATAGATATACCGGACATTCCAGCCCTCGGCGTATGAAAGCTGGTTGGAGAGCCCCGCTATGCACTGCCGTGTCAAGCATTGCCGCGAGTGTTTCCCCCGCTAGGGAAATCCCGATAAATAGTAATTATGTTTGTTTGTTTTGAAATTTTAAGTAGGGTAGAATGTAACTCTATGTCAAATTAACTGTGTAAGAGTGAGTGATGTTGTATTTTTATAATAGTAGAATATACAAGTATTTTTAGGAGTGGATTTAAAACACTTTCCAATATAGATGAACTTAATGTTAACTTCTATTAGATTGAGAATTTAATTACTACTATATACTCCCTACTATTCAAAATAAGTGTCATTCTAAAGTAATGCACACATATTAAGAAATCAATTGATTTCTTTTTATACCCCTAATTTATTTTTTAAATAACACATTTATTTAAGATTTTAAAGAATTTTAAGGGCAAATTAAGAAAAACTGCAATAAATTCACATTAAAAAGTGTAAAACGTCATATAATTTGCTTTGAAAATGAAAGGTCAAACGACACTTATTAAGAATATGAGGGACTAATATTTGTGATTTATTAAGAGAGAGTAATTAAGTTCTAAAGAGAGATTAGGTGTTGGAGATTGACGGGGGATGCATAAGTTGTTGAACCGTTGAAAAGTGTATTCATGAGGATTTGAGCAGCAGCCTCTGTAGGATGGTAAACGTCCCAAAATATGTGTGAACTTCGGTCCGAACAATACCGAGAAACAGGGGTGCAATAAAACTTAGCTCTCAATTTTCCAATTCCACAACATGCTGACTTTACCTCACTGAAACCTGTACGTATAAATTAAATAATGAGTTGATTTGTGTGTATATATATTGACTCAAAAGTAATGACATTTGTGTAAAATTGTGGATGTTGTGAGATTGTAGTTTATAAAAGGGACAAAAACCTATATGAAATCGTCTCATGGATCCTTTTGACTCATATTTCAAATTTTTTAGTTGAACAATCTTTTTCTTTTTTTTTTCAGATTTTATGTTTGTCAAAATGGGTCCAGTGTATTTTTTAACCGCATTTAAAAAGTAATAATGTTTTTAACAAAAGTGACTATCACTTTTTTACATCGGGTTCAAGGAGGCCCCTCTCACGAGATATGATTTGTGAGAGGGTCTCACCTAAGGCCAACTCTATATGGGATTTTTAACTTTAAAAATGTGAAAATTATTGTGGGACATATTAAAAAAGAAAGAATCCTAAATATATGACACATAGTGATT
This sequence comes from Galeopsis tetrahit, assembly GCA_963675135.1. Lineage (NCBI taxonomy): Eukaryota > Viridiplantae > Streptophyta > Magnoliopsida > Lamiales > Lamiaceae > Galeopsis > Galeopsis tetrahit. The sequence continues at coordinate 62,080,986 of OY776120.1, read as the reverse complement.
GTCAAAATCGTAAATATATGCACATATATATGTATAGTGTAAATATCAAGAATCGTTTTGTAACAAGCTTGTATTGGACAGGACCCGAGTTACTGAACGATTCTTGATATTAAGTGCAAATTACGTACCGTAAGTTTTTGGATTGTTCATGAAGTCAAAGAAGAGGGAGTATGAGTCGAAGTAGGAGTAGTGGAAGCCTTTAAGCTCCGATTGTAATTTTTTCAACACTTGTTTGAGTTGGTCGTTGTATTTTTTTGTCCAATTGTTAACTTCGTCATTGCATTCATAGTCTTTATTCTGATATCTTTGCTTGGGTGCGCATCCTATTGGTGGTAATCCAATTATTAAGAATTTGCGTCCTCCTAAACCATAAATACCCTGCAGAATTTGAAACATATATAAGTTTGATACTCTAAGGTGATGTTTACTTTGGGTGATTTTGAAAATCGGTTTTTAAAATTCTGGGTTTTTGAAACCCTGCTAAATAGTAATATGTGTGTTTATTTTGAGTTTTTGAATAGTAGAAAATTTAACTTTATGTCAAATAATGTGTAAGATTTTGAAGTCCAAAGTGATTGTTTATGAATGAAGTGAACGGAAATTAATGAGAATAATGAAATTGAATAAAAGTAAGAATTTTAAAATTGAACAATGTATTTTTGCAAAGATGGGAAGTTTGTATTAAGGTGACAAGATAGGACAATCATAAAAACTTTTGTGAGACAAAAAATTTCCGTGAGACGGATCTCTTTTAACTCATATTTCAGATTTTTGGGTTAGACGATCCATTTTTTTCTCTGATTTTATATTTGTAAAAATATGATAATGTATTTAACAAAAATGACTATTATTTTTTATTAAAATATTATTACTTTTTATATAGAGTCAAAAAGAGACTCGTCTATGGAATGAGATTCGTGTGACGGTCTCACCCAGGATAGGACAGTTAGAGGAGAGGACAGTAGTAGTTTAATTACCTTGATATGTTGTCTGAGGGTAGTAAGCATGAGAGTAACGTGTTGCTGGGGGGTGTTTTTTTCACGCAATGCACTCCCATTCCCTTTCCATTTTCCATTCCCATTCCCTTTCCATTTTCCGTTCCCGATCCCATTGTTGAAATAGTCAATGATATCGTTGCTACCAATGACGATAGAAATGAGTGATTTCGAAAAATGCTTTTGCACAACTGTTGTGGAGCCCAATTCTTTCAATAGTCTTTGGCCAACACTTGAAAAGTACTCTATTTGTTTTTCCAGTGACACTACACGCAACTGATTAATTATAAAAATATCAATAATGGAATGTATCCATATTAATAATCATAAGCTATAAATGCAAAAGATTAAAAAAATTGGAATATATATTTTAATGTTTTTATACATATCAAAATATAGGGAAACTATTAGTTTTAAATATTGTAGCAGCACAAATAAAATCAAATTTTAATTTCGTATCTCTCTATTTTACGTCATTTACCAGAGGGCCTGTGTACGTGGAGTTGAAGACTCCAGCTCCCCCAGAGGCGAAGTTTACACCTTTGATAAATGTATTATTAGGTTGTGATAGATACGCCGGTGCTGAGGGTAATCCCACTTTTTTTGCTATAATCAGATCCAAAATAGATGTTTAATCAAAAATAAAATAAAATTTATATCTAATAGATAAAAACACACTTGATTGTGTATATGGTACGTACCAAATAATCAAAACACACACCATCTGCAATTTATTCTTGATCAATGATAGTAGTTGAGATATCTGATTATGATCATACATATTTAACATATTTACCAAACTATGCTTTAAATGAGATTTGGTTTCACACAACTTATTGCTTTTTTTTTTTTTTTTTTGACAAAACAAGTTATTGCATTTGTTCGCACAACATTATGTTAATTTTTAAATTTATAGTCACCCAACACAATGAAATTAAACTAAAGGGAAGGGCTACTAACACCCCACTAAAAAAATTAAAAATCAATTTTTATTACTAAACTAACCCATCCTTTTCCTATCATACCCTTCCTTACTCAAACCAATTTATTACTAAACACATCCCATTTTCACAGTTTCACTCATTCTTTTCCCTCTCCCCCACATAGGTTAAAAAAAAGTCTTCAGTTGAAGTTTTTTGTGATTATATTGTGTTCACATTATAATAGAATACATTAGGGGATAGCGATTTTGTTGTACGTTACTGTGACTATCGAGATTTTAATCTTTTTGTGTGCATTTTCTGATTCTCGATGAACACTGTTCGAACGCGATATCGGCTGCACAACAATTTCTGTGTGCGGCCCATATAACCGTACGTCCACAAATGTGTTCAGCCATAAGTATGGCCAAATGGTGGCGCGAATGCAAAAACTCTTTTAGGGTGTTAAATTAGGAGGGATAAGGGATTAAATGGTGGAGGGAGAGTTTAAGAATAGAATGGGATGTGGTTAACATTTGGAGTGTGATTATAATTATTTGGGGGTGTGTTTATAACTTTTTAAAGGTTTTAAAATGACAACTTAGTAAATATACACGCTAAAATAAATTTGGGGTGTTTATAACCTTCTAAACTAAATAAAACCTAAAAATTAATAACAAAGTAATGCAGATTATAATACAATTGAAAGAACTAATGCTGGGTAATTGGAATTACACTAATGTAATCAAATTATATTTAATGTTTAATCAACGTGCATTGGATAATTAAGGTAATTCTACACCTACTCAAATAATTTCTTAATGTACAAACAATTTCTAAGGGTCAAATTTATACAGAGCTCAAAGTTCTAATTTTAAATGGAGCCCCTTCAAGTGGATGGTGGGATTGGTCTCTGAATTAGACCGAATACGGATGCATAAAAAAATTCTAATCAGAAAATAAATTTATGAAAGACCTACTTTTCATACTAATTTCTCACTCATTAAAATTTTATTTTAGGATTATAATACACTACCATCACCTATGTCATTTGTTCTGAAATTAAACTTTAGACCTTCAATATTAAATTGATTAAAACGGATTTATCCATAATAAAAAATTCTTGAAAGATGAACACGCATGATACATGAATAAATCTAAATTATATATTAATGTACCTTCTCATGGATTAAAGGAAAATAAAATTCATCAAGATGAACTTGGTAAATTGTGGCATTTAGAGATTTACAAAAAATGCAATTGGACACATACATGCCATTGAATTTTAAGGATTTAAATATATTCTCAATTGTTTAATTGAATTTTTGATCCATCAAATTAAAATAAAATGCAATTGTATCATATGATGGAGTGTAAATTAAAAAAAATATATTAAAATACCTAGGAAATCTGCAACATTTTTCCCATTGGAAAATCTACCGGTTGGTTTCCGGCCCAGAAAGTCGATGCCGTTGGGTAGATAATTGCCTTTTAATACCGAACGTGGTAGGTAATTGTTGTTTCCAACATCCACAAGTGAATCCCCAAACACATACACAGCTGGTAAACTTTGAGCTCTTGCAAGAGTGCTAAAAATCAATGTAAAACAGAAAAACAAAAAACAATCCATTACAATAAAATATAGTAGCTAGTATAACTTTCTAAATTGCTTCAATAAAGATACATAAGTTGGGTAATTTATAATCATTGACTGATGAAATGTGGACAAACATAATTTAATGGTTATGACACACAAATTAATTATTTTCCCCATTTTGACATTTGCATCTCATCGTGTAATGGATTTCTGAAAATTGTAATTATTAATATTCCCTCTTTTTTGAATGATTTAAAACAATACCAACAAATAATTTATTCATTTTTACCCTTTGCAATTGATAAACTCATTCCTCTTCTGTACAATTGGAATGATATATTTACAATAGAACCTCTTATCGATTGAAATACTTAAAAGGACTAGTCTTGCATGAAATATTGCATATATGCATTTCAGTTATTCACACACATATTCTTTATAAATACACCCACATGCTTAATTTACACACACATTTTTTATAAATACACCAACAAACTTAATTCACACACACATTTTTTATAAATACACCCACTGACATCTTAATTCGAAATTTTTAATCCATTTATTTTACTCGTTTCTGTGATTTTTTTATCTTTTATTTTACTGTCGAACGCGGGATATTAAATGTAGTAATTCAAATTGTAATATGTAGTAATACACATTATTTTACGTAGTAATAACACAAACTATTTATATAATAATACAAATTCTTTTATTTAGTAACACGTTTTTTCTAGTGTTTTTATTGATGTAGTAACTCACATTATAATATGTAGTAACATATATTATCAAATGTAGTAAACAGAATAATCATGTTGTAATACAAAATGTTTTATTGTAGGATGATGCGAAAAATATTAGATCATTTGATAAAGTTACATATAGTAACAAACATCTATTCAATGTAGTAATTCAAACTGTAATATGTAGTAAGATATAATTTTTTATGTAGTGAAACAAATTATTACATGTAGTAATAACACAATTTTATATAGTAATACTGATTCTTTTATATTTTTATATTTTTTTATTGATTAAGTAACCCACATTATAATATATAGTAACATATATTATTGCATGTAGTAAGATATATTATTGCATGTAATACAAAATAACATTGACCCATATTATTGCACGTAATACAAAATAACATTGACCCAAATAACATTTAAAGAAATATAAAATATTTAAGGATTAAGGTCATTGTAAATTACAGCGTCCGACCGCGGTCTGAGGTGACCGAAAACTGCTCGGAGAAGACGACCATGTTCAATTTCTGTCAGTGGGTGCATTTATAAAAAATGTGTGTGTGAATTAAGCTTGTGGGTGTATTTATAAAAAATATGTGTGTGAATTAAGCTTGTGGGCGTATTTATAAAAAAATGTGTGTAAATTAAGCTTGTGGGTGTATTTATAAAGAATATGTGTGTGAATGACTGAAATGCATGTATGCAATATTGCATATAAGTTTTTATGTACTTAAAAATAGTATATGTAATATAAAAATTGAGCAACACTTATGTGAAATATTTCACACATGAAATATATATGTTTAATTAAGACATTAAAAAAAATAGGGGTCAAAAGTCTGGATTCGGGTTGCTCAAAAATTTGCAGGTGCAAGCAGGTGGTTTACTACATGATCAATCAGTGACGGACCCAGAAATTACAGATTGGGGGGCCCAATTTACATTAATACAAAGACAAAATATTTATATATACAAAAAAATTATTATAAATTTTTCAATACATCTCATTTCATTAATTTAAATTTAACGATTTTTGTTATGTTTTAAAAGAAAGTAATTTTGATTGTTCTAACTTGTGAAAAAGTATACAACTCCAATCATTGTTGAGACTTTAGCCACTATTAGTCAAATGTAGAACTTAAAATATACTCCCCCGTCCATAGTGATTTTTATATTTTGGTTGACTAACTTTTTAAGAAATGTAAATTTAGTGGAGTGTGAGATCAAATAAGTAAGAATCGGTTATGGTGATTTAATAAAGTATCAAATAGATTTTGTGAGGTCTAAAAAAATAATTAGTGAGGTGTATATTAATAAGAGAAAATATGGATATAAAATTAATAATAATTTTAAAAATAAAATGATATAGTAAATGTATCTATTTTACGAATTATTTTTATATTTGAAGTGTCCAAGTAATCTGATGAGAATGAGGGTCGTGGGCTCAAAATTACGTACCGTCGAGAGCCGGGTTGAAGGGCGGCCCAATGAATAAAGCAGGCCAAGGTGACGTCGAGGCCCAGAATGTTGCTAAGCCCAGTTAGGGATAATCTTTTATTTTATTGTTGCCTTATTTTTAGGAATATAGATATGCATTAGATATGATTTGTTAGTTTGTTAGGATATTTACATATTTTGTGGAGGAATTAAATCCCTATATATTAAGGGTGAAAGTACTGTATGAAAAAGGAGAAAATAATAGGATTCCTAGAATTCAATTTGCAAAATAGTTTGCAACCCCGTTTCTTGCTAGCCTGAGCTAGGGATTACGGATTTATTCGTATTTAATATCGTGCGGATTTATTCGTATTTTGTATCGTGGTTCTCATCAAATTGGTGCTTTCATTGAGAGAATTCGAGAATCACGATCGTCATGGTAGGAACTCATAGGGAACGTATTGAGTTACTAGAGACAAGATTTCATCAAATTGAAACAAGATTCAAAAGTATCGATGCCAAGATGAAACGAATGATGTCGAAATTATTACACAAGAAATCATCAAGAACCAGGTCAAGAATCAAGTCAAGTTCGTCATCTGAAGAACACCGCACCTTCGGTACAAGCTCTGACGAATGGGTGAACCCGACGCCCAAAGAGGACGGGAAAAGACAAATTAGAACAGATTGTGGTTATGATGGACCACCAATTTTCGATGTATATTTAAATGAAAATTGTGGTTATGATGGACCACCAATTCTCGATGAATATTTTGATGAAAATTGTGGTTATGATGTACCACCAATTTTCGATGAGTTTGTTGAGGTTGATGATGAAGATGGAATTGACTGCAATAGGCAAGAATTAACAATTTCTGAAAAAAGAACCAAGTTCGCAAGATCTCAAATGAAGAAGGTTCCGATCATGGTTGAGAAAGATTGTTCGTACATGCAACACAAAGACTTCAAGTTTGTCAAAGAATATTGCAGAAAATCACTTTCGATTGAATCAGATAAAACCAAACATGTTTTCTTGATCAACGTCGTTGGATCGAACTCCGATAATTCTAGATTCATCCTTGAGGACAAGGATGTTTGTGAAGGAGATGAGAATGATGAGAATGAGGGTCGTGGGCTCAAAATTACGTACCGTCGAGAGCCGGGTTGAAGGGCGGCCCAATGAATAAAGCAGGCCAAGGTGACGTCGAGGCCCAGAATGTTGCTAAGCCCACTTAGGGATAATCTTTTATTTTATTGTTGCCTTATTTTTAGGAATATAGATATGCATTAGATATGATTTGTTAGTTTGTTAGGATATTTACATATTTTGTGGAGGAATTAAATCCCTATATATTAAGGGTGAAAGTACTGTATGAAGGAGGAAGAAAATAAGAGAATTCATGGAATTCAATTTGCAAAATAGTTTGCAACCCCGTTTCTTGCTAGCCTGAGCTAGGGATTACGGATTTATTCGTATTTAATATCGTGCGGATTTATTCGTATTTTGTATCGTGGTTCTCATCATAATATTAAAACATAAAAATAAAATATAAATAATTACTAAAAAAATATAATATATATATATATAGATAGATATAAAAAAAATGGTGGGGGTCTAGTGACCCCCTTGGGCACTTACTAGGTCCGTCCCTGTGATCAATATATTGTTACTATAAGGTCAAAGTATTATCATTACAAGATCAAAAGTGTACTACTACATGTCAAAAAATAGCCTGGAGAATTCGCCAAAATTAAGTATTCGGAATATTTGGACTTATAGTAGTATACTTTGTACTTGAAAGCGAAAAAATATATTTTAATTAAGTTTGATCCAATAATTTTTATTCTAAATTTACCTTAATTATCTATATTTCATGTATGAAATATTTCATATAAGTTTTTATGATAAACAGTGATTGCACTACAAAAATTGCTCAAATAACGAGGGGAGTTAAAGAGGGGGGATTTAACCCTTGCTATTTGGCGAGGGATTTAAAGAGGGGCACAAATAAAGAGGGAATTGACGAGGGGCGGAATCACACTCGCTAATTAGCGAGTGGAAAAAAGTGCGCTCGCCAATTTACGAGCGCGTTGGCGAGGGTACCAAAATCCCTCGCAAATTGGCGAGGGGTGGATATTGTGGATTGGGGAATTGGAGATTTGGTGGTGGGTTTGGGTTTTGAAGTGGATTCCCTCCAACTTGATTTCCAACTTGATGATTCTCCCTTTGAAGCTCATCTTCTCCATTCGGTGGAGGATTCATCTCTTCAATGTTTTCCATCTCAAGTGGTTCTTCTATGACTCTTTGACGGTTTCTACTTCGATTCCTTCTTCTTGCGTGTGCTTCGATCTCAAGGTCTAATGGTTCAAGGTTTCCTCCACGTGATCTTGTGATCATGCACCTACAAAAGAAAAGTGTCAAATCCACAAAGATGAACAAGATCAAAATAACAAAAAGAAATGCTACTATCAATAACACTCAGAAACTCTAAGTTTCACTAACAACACTCGCTTAAATTCCCGGCAGCGGCGCCATTGACTTGTTCGTATTTTTGGATAAGTTTTCCCAAGTAGAATTTCGTTCCAAGGACTTAATTGAGTGTCAATGAATCCCTAAAGTTGCAAGTTATCATGCTATTGTAGTAACTAAACGTGTTTGTTGGATTTTCGGGAATTAAAACACAAGTATTAAACTAAATTAACTAAGATAAACAAGAAATAGACAAAAGTAATAATAAGCTATCTAACTTTCGAGAGAAAGTGCAAGAGAAGGGTATTGCCTCGGGTGCTTCCGTTTTGTGGGTAATTCAATGAGTTAACAAATCAATTGCATGAATGAACCTATAAATATGGGTTAAGTTAAAGGCTATCACCCTTATGTGTAGACCAATCCCTCGTGAGGCTTAGGTGAACACGTGCATTAATTAGCAATTATATAGTCTAATCAATACCATAAGCTCCTAAGATAGTGTCTCATAAACACGTTCAACACGGTTACTAATGCTTATGAGACGCCCTTTCACTAATCTAATAGACGACCTCTAATCGACTAGTGTCTAATGTCGTCGATCTAAGCAATCAACCCCCGGTCGGTGTAGCTAATTACTATGTTAATTCTAATTGATTAATTCAAGCTCATACACACACTCTTAATCATGCAACCCAATACGGTCGTTGAAGTCGACAAAACTAACAATGCTAGCTAATAGGGTGAATTAATCAATTGAATCATGGAAATTACAACACTAGAAACATATGCACCCAATTCCTAAGCTAATCATGCAATTAATCTATAATTACACTAAACACCCATCAAAACATTCACACCCAAGGCAATAAGAGTTTAGCCCATGGTTCTAGAAGAGAATTCCATGGTTAAAACAACTAATAACATCAAACTCATAGTAGAATAACAAGAGATTGAAGAAATTAAGAAAATACTAAATTGACTTGCAAAATAGAATAATATCACCTTGATCATGAAAATGTAGCTACAAAACGATGTAATAGACGATGCCCGATGATAATCGTAGCTTGATTTGAAGTAAAAACCACTAATCTATCTAATCTAATGAAGAATCTAAACTAAAAATGAAGAACACCTACAACTATGTGAATGTGTGTGTGGAATTGCTTGTAAAAGGAGTAAGACCCCCTTTTTAAAACTCAAATTGGAGCTATTTATAGTTGGGGTAGAAGTCTTGAATTAATTTTGCAATTAGGCCCTTGAAATATGGAGAAAATGGGCCAAAAACCCCGAAAATGAAGTGACCCGGCCGGGTGGCTCCCACCCGGGCATGCCACCCGGCCAAAAGACGAAGCAATGCATGTTGGGGCCTTGCCCGGGTCGAAACCACCCGGCCGGGTGGGTTTCACCCGGGCAAAATTCGAAGCTACTTCATTTTTGGCTCTGCCCGGGTCGAAGTGACCCGCGCGGGTCGTTTCTACCCGGGTATGCTTTTTCGTCTCTTCGTATCTCGAGCTTCCGACCTCCGATTGACTCGATTCTTTTTTTCATTCCACTCCGTTTTTCGAGACGAATCCAACCGTGCACTCCTATTCCTGATCCAGTAAAGTATGGTTGGTGTTTTGCTCCAAATTCCATCGTATTTCCTACAAAATCGACAAAACACAACCTTTCTCTCATTTCGGCTTAAACAATCATATTCAATGTATAATTCAATGAAATCAACATCAAATGAGCTTCAAATATGCATCTAAATAGTGTAAATTCCACCCGAATCAACTCCCCCAAACTTAAAGTGTTGCTCGTCCTCGAGCAACGAAAGAATTACAATGTGAGGGTGAAATTTACAACTAGATGATCAATGAAAGATCCCACGTATCAAATGTCATGAAATGAATTCTTCTTCCTCAAGATACATTCTCAAAAATGATCACAAGTTCAATATTGAAAATCAAACTAATTACCCCACACATGCTCAACATACAATAACAAGTGATGGTGATGACAATATCCAAATGCTCAAGTTCAACTCACAAGACATAGTGTTTCTCTCAAACACTCAAACAAATTAAGGACAATAGACACTCATCAATCAAGTCACGCATTGCAATTGCCATAAGCTTGCCCAAGCTCTACCATCTTTCCACCACAAACATGTTCAACTATGAGATCAATAGGTCTTAACCAAGGACGTAACGTTGGCTCTTTGGACGGGGTATGATGAATATGGAGGAAGTGACTCGTCTAGTGGAGAACGAAAGTTGTTTTTCAACACATCAAGCTTATGCTCATAAGGTTTACACACCTTCATTCTCACTTTTCATTTAAATTTCTCACATGCAATCATCTCCTCCTCTTTTTTAGCCAATCACTTCACCTTTCAATTTATTTTCTTCTCAAGCACTTGGAGCTCATTGTCCCTCTTTTCTTTCTCAATTTTTTTATTTTCTCATTTTCTCATCACTTCCAACTTTTTCTTTCGTTTCACACCCTTGCCAATTTTCCTCCTCAAACCAAAGGCATTTAAGCATATGTTTTACCACTTTCTTTTTGTTCTCCACTAGAATTGGACATCAAAGGCTCACAAAGCTAAATGGTTAAACATGGTAGGTTGCCAAGAGAAAGGGAACTCAAGCTCAAACGGGCTAACTACGGAAGATTTCTTTGGTTATTGGAAAAATATGGCTAAGTGACTTGTAGTACGAAAGATGGCCTACATCATATCTCAAAGTATCACACAAGCATGATTTCAAGCAAGAACTTGGGCAAGTTCTAGAAAAGCAAGCAATGAATTGATTCACTCACAAATGAAATAAACCGGATTAATGCTCGGTTCGAAGCTCAACTCTCACCGGTTCATTCAAGACTCAAACATTCATCAATCACCACCACACATAACTCATTGTGCATGTAAAACATCCATAGGCAACAAGATGCAACAACACAAACAAGATGATTCATTCCAATCATGTACACATTCAAGGAATCAAATTCACAACAAATCACCATCAAATGTGTCTCAATGATCATTTAAGTTCAAATTACACACATACACAAGAATACACATTGGTGTCAATAGAAAATGTAAAAACGAACATACCCCCCCAAACTTTTTCATTGCAAAGCAATTAAAAGTTTGGAAAAATAGTGTTGCATTGATATTGCCACCAAGTGCTAACCATACAAATCTACACACATGGGCCACTATTCCATCAATTAACACTAAGAGTAGCTAAGCAATCAATGTCATGAACAAGAATATAAATTCCACTACCCCCCCAAACTTAGTAATTGCTATGCAATTCCTAAGAATTGGGGTGGGCGTACCTCTTACGATTGCTATAGCTACACCTTCTTTCTAGCACAAAGTTCCACTTTCAATCCACTAGTCCATTCGATCCAAGCTTCTCCAACTACATCAAAACTCACAAACACATCAAACTAAACTAACAAAGCAAATAAAATGAACAAAATTGAAATAAAGCAAGTAAAAATGGGTTGCCTCCCATTTAGCGCTAGGTTTAACGTCCTATGCCGGACGGAACTTAACAAGTTCATACTTCCCTTTCTTTGAATGGAGGATGATAGTACTTGACATTGTGCTCATCGGTGATGAACACTTCATCCTCCTCACTTTTCAACGCAATGCCTCCTCCATAGACCAATTTCTTCATGACCAACATTTTTCGTTCTTTGAGCTTCATCTTTCCAAGGACTTTCATCACTCCAAAGGTGCCCCATACCACCGTATCTCCAATTTCAAATCCCTTCTCAATCTTTCTCTCCTTTGAACTCTTTCTTCTTCCCTCTTCATCTTCACTACCCTCAAGGAACTTATCAAAACTCTTCTCCTTATAAAACTCCCCCAAACTTGAGTTTTGCTCAAGTTTGGGAGTTTGCTTCAATTTGTTATCATCTCCCGGATCTTTCAATGGGACTTTTGGTAATGGCTCTTTCACATAAATGTCACATTCTTGGATGGAGGGGGGTTCCTTCTTTCTTGGGGACCTCTCAATTGAGCCATACTTGGAGAAAATCACTTTCTCTCCATTCACCTCCAATGTTACCTCCCCTTTTCTCAAATTGATGTTTGCTCCCCCCGTGGCAAGAAACGGCCTCCCAAGAATCAATGGAATATTTGCATCTTCTTTCATATCTAACACCACGAAGTCGGCCGGAATGATGAACTTGTCAATCTTCACCAATACATCTTCAATGATCCCTTTAGGATGTGTGATGGAACGATCCGCTAATTGGAGAGTAATTGATGTGGGCACTACTTCTCCAAGTCCCAAACGCTTGAAGATTGAAAGTGGCATCAAATTTATGCTAGCTCCCAAATCACAAAGAGCTTTCATCATGGGACCATCACCAATCTCACATGGGAGAGTGAAACTACCCGGATCCTTGAGTTTTTCGGGAGGAGTTCGTTGAAGGATAGCACTACATTCTTCGGTCAACTTGATCTTCTCATCATCCACTAGTTTCTTCTTGTTTGCTATTGCATCCTTTAGAAACTTCATGTAATGAGGGACTTGCTCTAAAGCATCCGAAAGTGGAAGATCAATGTGGATTTTCTTGAAGATATCCAAAAACTTCCCAAACTTCTCATCCATTTTCTTCATGTATCTTCCCGGGTATGGAAGTGGCTCATATGTAATGGGCACCCCCCATTTATCACAAGGTACCTCAAGCTTCTTCTTCTTCAAATCTTTTGCAATTCTCCACTTTGGAATTCTTGGAGCAACCTCTCCACTTCCAACTTTTTCTATCCTCTTCTTTTCCTCTTCCTCCCTTTCTTTTTCCTTCAACACTTCACACTCTTCCAATTCAATTGAAGAAACTCCATAATGTTCACCACTTGAAATTGTAATAGCATTACAATGCTCACGTGGGTTTACCTCGGTGTTTGAGGGCAATTTACCCTTTGTATGTTGAGATCCAATGGAAGTTGCCAATTGTCCCATTTGGAATTCCATCGCTTTTTGATTACTCAAGAGTTGAGCAAGGATGGACTCGGTTGCTTCGACTTTCTTCTCAATTGTTTCAAATCTCTTATCACTCATATCCATCCTCTTCATGAGGTGTGCAAGAAGCTCATCCGTGGAGGATTTCCCTTCTCCACTTGGTAGTTTTGCTCCGGGATCAAATCCGGGAGGATATTGAATAACACCTTTAGGATTCGAATATGACAAATTCTCATTCCTCCGAAAATTCGGGTTTTGAGGGGCTTGATATTGAGGGGATGGTCCCCCTTGTCCTTGAGATGATGAAGATTGCCCTTGGAATCGGTTTTGAGGAGGAGCTTGATATCCTTGGCCACGATTTTGATATGGTGGTTGGCCTTGATATTGTCGGTTCCCTTGAAAATTTTGTGGATACCCTTGTTGACCCATGTATTGCACTTCTTCCATATGTCCCAATTGAGGATCTTCTTGCACAAAGGATAAATGATTATCTCTTGTTTGAGATAAAACATTTACCTTTTCAATGAGTGTAGACATCATTGCTCTTATGCTATCATTAGCATCCACTTGGGCTACCCGATTTTGTGATCCACGGTCTACTCTCATCTTGAAAGTATTGCTTGATATCCCCTCTATTATGTCATTGATCTCTTCCACCGATTTCATCCAAATTGAACCCCCCGCACAAGCGTCAATGTGGTGTTGATCTTCCAATCGCAAGAATTACTCTCCAATTAGCGGATCGTTCCATCACCCATCCTAAAGGGATCATTGAAGATGTATTGGTGAAGATTGACAAGTTCATCATTCCGGCCGACTTCGTGGTGTTAGATATGAAAGAAGATGCAAATATCCCATTGATTCTTGGGAGGCCGTTTCTTGCCACGGGGGGAGCAAACATCAATTTGAGAAAAGGGGAGGTAACATTGGAGGTGAATGGAGAGAAAGTGATTTTCTCCAAGTATGGCTCAATTGAGAGTTCCCCAAGAAAGAAGGAATCCCCCTCCATCCAAGAATGTGACATTTATGTGAAAGAGCCATTACCAAAAGTCCCATTGAAAGATCCGGGAGATGATAACAAATTGAAGCAAACTCTCAAACTTGAGCAAAACTCAAGTTTGGGGGAGTTTTATAAGGAGAAGAGTTTTGATAAGTTCCTTGAGGGTAGTGAAGATGAAGAGGGAAGAAGAAAGAGTTCAAAGGAGAGAAAGATTGAGAAGGGATTTGAAATTGGAGATACGGTGGTATGGGGCACCTTGAAAGTGATGGAAGTCCTTGGAAAGATGAAGCTCAAAGAACGAAAAATGTTGGTCATGAAGAAATTGGTCTATGGAGGAGGCATTGCGTTGGAAAGTGAGGAGGATGAAGTGTTCATCACCGATGAGCACAATGTCAAGCACTATCACCCTCCATTCAAAGAAAGGGAAGTATGAACTTGTTAAGTTCCGTCCGGCATAGGACGTTAAACCTAGCGCTAAATGGGAGGCAACCCATTTTTACTTGCTTTATTTCAATTTTGTTCATTTTATTTGCTTTGTTAGTTTAGTTTGATGTGTTTGTGAGTTTTGATGTTAGTTGGAGAAGCTTGGATCAAATGGACGATTGGAGATTGAAAGTGGAACTTTGTGCTAAGAAGAAGGTGTAGCTATAGCAATCGTAAGAGGTACGCCCACCCCAATTCTTAGGAATTGCATAGCAATTACTAAGTTTGGGGGGGTAGTGGAATTTATATTCTTGTTCCTGACATTGATTGCTTAGCTACTCTTAGTGTTAATTGAGGGGATAGTGGCCCATGTGTGTAGATTTGTATGGTTAGCACTTGGTGGCAATATCAATGCAACACTATTTTTCCAAACTTTTAATTGCTTTGCAATGAAAATGTTTGGGGGGGTATGTTCGTTTTTACATTTTCTATTGACACCAATGTGTATTCTTGTGTATGTGTGTAATTTGAACTTAAATGATCATTGAGACACATTTGATGGTGATTTGTTGTGAATTTGATTCCTTGAATGTGTACATGATTGGAATGAATCATCTTGTTTGTGTTGTTGTCATCTTGTTGCCTATGGATGTTTTACATGCACAATGAGTTATGTGTGGTGGTGATTGATGAATGTTTGAGTCTTGAATGAACCGGTGAGAGTTGAACTTTGAACCGAGCATTAATCCGGTTTATTTCATTTGTGAGTGAATCAATTCATTGCTTGCTTTTCTAGAACTTGCCCAAGTTCTTGCTTGAAATCATGCTTGTGTGATACTTTGAGATATGATGTAGGCCATCTTTCGTACTACAAGTCACTTAGCAATATTTTTCCAATAACCAAAGAAATCTTCCGTAGTTAGCCCGTTTGAGCTTGAGTTCCCATTCTCTTGGCAACCTACCATGTTTAACCATTTAGCTTTGTGAGCCTTTGATGTCCAATTCTAGTGGAGAACAAAAAGAAAGTGGTAAAACATATGCTTAAATGCCTTTAGTTTGAAGAGAAAAATTGGCAAGGGTGTGAAAAGAAAGAAAAAGATGGAAGTGATGAGAAAATGAGAAAATAAAAAAATTGAGAAAGAAAAGAGGGACAATGAGCCCCAAGTGCTTGAGAAGAAAATAAATTGAAAGGTGAAGTGATTGGCTAAAAAAGAGAGGGAGATGATTGCATGTGAGAAATTTGAATGAAAAGTGAGAATGAAGGTGTGTAAACCTTATGAGCATAAGCTTGATGTGTTGAAAAACAACTTTCGTTCTCCACTAGACGAGTCACTTCCTCCATATTCATCATACCCCGTCCAAAGAGCCAACGTTACGTCCTTGGTTAAGACCTATTGATCTCATAGTTGAACATGTTTGTGGTGGAAAGATGGTAGAGCTTGGGCAAGCTTATGGTAATTGCAATGCATGATTTGATTGATGAGTGTCTATTGTCCTTAATTTGTTTGAGTGTTTGAGAGAAACACTATATCTTGTGAGTTGAACTTGAAGCATTTGGATATTGTCATCACCATCACTTGTTATTGTATGTTGAACATGTGTGAGGTAATTAGTTTGATTTTCAATATTGAACTTGTGATCATTTTTGAGAATGTATCTTGAGGAAGAAGAATTCATTTCATGTCATTTGATACATGGGATCTTTCATTGATCATCTAGTTGTAAATTTCACCCTCACGTTGTAATTCTTTCGTTGCTCGAGGACGAGCAACACTTTAAGTTTGGGGGAGTTGATTCGGGTGGAATTTACACTATTTGGATGCATATTTGAAGCTCATTTGATGTTGATTTCATTGAATTATACATTGAATATGATTGTTTAAGCCGAAATGAGAGAAAGGTTGTGTTTTGTCGATTTTGTAGGAAATACGATGGAATTTGGAGCAAAACACCAACCATACTTTACTGGATCAGGAAGAGGAGTGCACGGTTGGATTCGTCTCGAAAAACGGAGTGGAATGAAAAAAAGAATCGAGTCAATCGGAGGTCGGAAGCTCGAGATACGAAGAGACGAAAAAGCATACCCGGGTAGAAACGACCCGGGCGGGTCACTTCGACCCGGGCAAGGGCAGATTTTGTGTAGGTTCGAATTTTGCCCGGGTGAAACCCACCCGGCCGGGTGGTTTCGACCCGGGCAAGGTTAAAAATGCATTTTCTTCGTCTTTTGGCCGGGTGGCATGCCCGGGTGGGAGCCACCCGGCCGGGTCACATCATTTTCGGGATATTTGGCCCATTTTCTCCATATTTCAAGGGCCTAATTGCAAAATTAATTCAAGACTTCTACCCCAACTATAAATAGACCAAATTTGAGTTTTAAAAGGGAGTCTCTTACTCCTTTTACAAGCAATTCCACACACACATTCACATAGTTGTAGGTGTTCTTCATTTTTAGTTTAGATTCTTAATTAGATTAGATAGAATAGTGGTTTTTACTTCGAATCAAGCTACGATTATCATCGGGCATCGTCTATTACATCGGTTTGTAGCTAAATTCTCATGATCAAGGTGATATTATTCTATTTTGCAATTCAATTCCTCTTTAATTGGCGACAACTGTTTTTTTGGAAGGTGGCGATGGAATAGGTTAATATATAGCTGGAGTAGATATTAGTAATTGTTAATATATTAGATATTAATTGTTAGATATTGTTAATTAGGTATATAGTTAATTATCATTAATAGATTAATTAATGGTTAAATATTGTTAATAATATAATTTAATTACAAATATAATGTTTTGATAATTTAATTATGTTATTAATTTATGTTGAATGTAATTTAATTTATTAAATAGAAATATGATGATGTTAGAGTTGAGAGGATGAGTTGTGCTTGTTCTTTTTGTAGAATGTGTGTTACGACTCGATTATAATTTTAATCAAGTTAAAAATTAAATTAAATTTAAAAAATGATTAATTAATTTTTAAATATTTATCTTTTAATTTCAATTTTAATGGTGTATTTATTTTTAAGTTTTGATTATTAATGATACTTGATTTTTATTTTTAATATTAAATTTTAATTATATTGAATGTATATATATTCAAATAATTTTTACTAACAATGATTTAATTACAAATTTGAAATATATATATATATATATATATATATATATTTATGGAGAAAATTAATTATTAGACATAATTAATGAATAATCATGAATTAAAAAAATGTAATTGGAGAACAAAATTAAACCATACAAATTATTTGTAACACATAATTTTATAATTTTCCATTTAGAAATAAATATATTAAATATGTTTTGACAATTTAAAAATAAACAAGGAACTTTAATTTTATAATTGAAAAATAAAATAAACATAATTAATTATTTGTAACACATAATATTATAATTTCACATTTAAAAGTAAATATATTAATGTGTTTTGACAATCTAAAGATAAACAAGTTACTTTAAAGGAAAGAAAGAAAAAACTAAAATTATAATATATGTATATATATATTAATTGCATTAAAAAAATAACGACTAAAGCTCCTAGCCTAGGCACACAAGGAGCGCATAAACACTTCTTCTTCTCGCACAGTGACTTTAAAATGTCATGTTATATTCCTTCCAAAAAAAATGTTTCTCAACATTTTATTAAATATTTGTATATGTCATGTGACTTTAAAATGTCATGTTATTCCTTCCAAAAAAATGTTTATCATTTTATTAAATATTTATATATGTCTCATAACTACCAAAAAAAAATGTTTCTCATTTTATTAAATATTTGTATATGTCTCATAACTACCAAAAAAAATGTTTCTCATTTTATTAAATATTTGTATATGTCTCATAACTATGTTGTTATATTCATTCTTCTTCCAGCGCCCTCAGGCGCCTCCAGTGAGGGATAGAATAACTAACTATGACTTATTTTTTCAGAATATTTTCTAGACGCCTACAGTGAGGGATAGAATAACTAACTATGACTTATTTTTTCAGAATATTTTCTAGAATATTTTTGTTGCAGTAGTCCTCAAACTAGTTGAACAAAATAACAAAATTATTCAATAGTTGAAAATTTTCTGAAAGATGAAGAAGAACTGACGCAGAAGAGGCGAGAGTTTTATTTTTATTTTTTATAAAGTTTTATTTTTATTTCTATAAAGTGTAATCTGGAAAATAAAAAAATAAAAAAAGAATATGTGTAATCTGATGTGGCAAGCTCCGGCAAACCACATCATCAATGGTTGACCCGAGAAAAAAAATATGTATCTAATTGCAACACAATGAAAGGTTGGGGTTTTTTACAATAATCGTAAAAATCGTGATTAAATTGATATTGAAACTAAAGGTGGTGTATTTATTTAGAATTAACCCTTAAATAAACACTTCTTCTTCCAGAGGTCCCAAGGTCCCGGGTTCACTTCTTCCACCAGAGGTGGGGTGAGGTCCCGGGTTCACTTCTTCTTCCAGAGGTGGGGTGGGGGTTCAAACCCCAGATTTCACAATTTTTTAAATTAATTAAATTGGCGAGGGTAGAGGCCCTCTTTAATTCGCGAGTGGGCCCCCCTCTTTAATTGGCGAGGGGGACGCGCCCTCTTTAATTGACAACAGTGCTCTCGCCAATAAATTAGCGAGGAGCACTTTGGCGACAGGGAGTCCCCCTCGCCTATACTGTCGCCATTCCATTTAAAGAGGGTGGATCCCTTGCCTTTGCCCTCTTTAAATTGATTGTTTTTTGTAGTGTTGTGTTCGAAACAAAAAAAGTTCTCTCTAAAAACCCAAAAACAAACATCTCCCTCCCTATCTTTCTGCTCCTCTTCCACCGTCCTCCTCCACCATCATTTGTCCACCTTCTACACGGGTCTATTAAAAAAAAGTAACATATTTTAAGATTTGTGTAGATTCGAAGAAAAACAGTTGTACCGCCTCCGTCAGCCATCACCCATTTGTCGCTTCTGCCGTTACAGTCATCGCACTGCCGACTACCACTCGTCTCTTTCTTAACTTTATTTTCATATTCATCTTGAAGTATAGGGGGATTTTTCAGGACGTAGTTGGGATCAAGGGGAAATCATCTTTGACGGCTAGGGTGGTCGATCGAGTGAGATATTTAATTTGTTGATCTCATTTTACTATTTTTTTAGTTTTAGTATTTTAGTTTGTTCCTTTTTCTATTTTTTTTTTATATGAGAACATCTTAGTGTAGAGTTGTCTCATATTGAGATTCAAGGTCTAGCCGTTTTTTTTGTGGGACAAAAGGTACACTCATTTTTTCCTTCTTCACGATTGGAGGGGGTAGCGATACCATAGTCATCCGTCTTGGGTTGAAGATCTTGAGTTTGAGCATGCATTTGTATTGACATGTTGTATTCATCTTGTAAACCCCTAAAAAAAACATTTAATATAAAAATACATAGATTGAAATCAATTGTGTCCCATATATTTCAACATTTTATCGATTTACTCCATAGTTATTCACTTTTCGTAATTAGTCTCATATTATGTCAATTTAGTACACAAATCGCTAGAAAATGCTCGAAATGACATTGTTTTGATAAAGTGTCGTCACATGGTCCATTTTATGGCTAAAGTACATTGATTGGACAAGATTAAAGTTGAATTTGTCTCATAATTTGATTCATTCGTATTCAAATTATGTCATTTTAATCTTTAATCGCCGAAAAAACACTAAGCCAACATCGTTTTTATCTTCTTCAGTCAGAATAATGAAGCATGTGATTTGAGCATGCTAATAGAAAAAGACCAGGTTGATGGGATAATATAATTAATATACATTAAAAAGTTCATGATTTTTTATCCAGTTCACCTTTTTTAGATGATAATTTTTATGTATTGGTGATTGATAAGCGTTGAGAATATGTGGGATATGACATGATTTCACTTATATCATCAACTATATAAAATTTTGCAATCTGATTCATTATATTTAAAAAAGATACTCCCTCCGTCCCGTGATTACTTTCACATGTGAAGTGGCACACAAATTAAGAAAAGTGAATTTAGTGGAGATTTTGAGGGGTATATTTGTAAACCTTTATGTATAAAGTAAATAAATGAGTTGACTTTTGTGTAAGTGTGGAGAAAAAGTAATGGCATTTGTGTAAAATTGAGGATATTGTGAGGGTGTAGTTTATAAAGGGTTTTCCATTTTAAGGGTGTGAAAGTTATTGTGGGACGTCCCGAAAAGGAAAGTGTGAAAGTAATTGCGGGACAGAGTGAGTATGTTATAATTAATATACCATCAAAACTTCTTTTTTATTTAAATAATATTTTTTCATTACATGATATTTTTTAGGTGTTGGTAATTGACAAGTGTTTGAGAATATGTTGGATATGGTTGAAATAAAGAAATTTTAATTTTTATTAAATACTAAGATCCTAAATCTCTAATGACGATTTACTAAATGTTGTAGTTTCTTCAAGACAGTTTTCTCAGTATATACAATTAGTTTGTTTAGTCAACTTACTTGTTAGCTAGAAAGTTGTAGATTGATTAATAAGTGTTTTAAAGAATTAAGATTCAGTTGAAGTGGCCTAAGGAACTCGGTGGAGAAAGTCTACAACACAAAGTGAAGGTTAGGGAAGTCGATCTCACGCATTCCAGAGACTTTGCCTGAAGAGAGAAAGTCAGTATTCATGCATGGATTCCAAGACTTTGAGACTTCAAGACTCGGCATTCATAAAGCATAAATGAAGAAAGTAAATTAACACTTAGAATATGACCAAGTAGATTGTAGAAGGAATGTCGTCAAAGAATAAATTGATTTTAAGTTACGATCAATTTAGGTGAGAAAACATAAATAGATTAATTTGTTGACTCATTCAGTGAACATAAAGTTAGTGGATAAATCACAAGATGCCACGTGAAATATACCCTTACATTTTTATAACAAGTACATTGACATTTTTGCAAGTCAAGATAGAGACAAAAAACAAAATGATTAGATCGAACATTAATTGCATGGTTCATTTGCATGCAAGCTGAATTTGAATATTTCAAATGACAGTGTCTCATACACCAAAATAGATGTTGATAACGAGAGGATTTTCAAAAACCCCATAAATATAGAAGGACATATGGTTCAAACAAGGTTACAAGAAATTTCCAAAGAAACGTTATTCAACATAAATATCCCTTCCTTGTATGTTTATTAGAGTTCACCTTATGTATTTCAAAAGCTTAAACATCCAAGCTTAGTAGTGATATCTTATCTTTAATATTGTAAATGATATCACATTAGTTGGAAACACAAAACCAACCTTAACCCCTTTACTCGAGAGTTAGTAGTTTGTTGAATAGGTTTGTAAAAACTACAAGTAAGCCAATAAGTTGATTTTGATCTATATGCTTTGAGGGTGAGTCACTATGACTCTACATTCCTAGAGATCAAATTATTGAAGATAGATAATCTCTATCAGTGCACCTTAACATTATAAAACAAGTTAATTTCAGTGATTTAAGAAATTATATATCTTGTTCAGTAAGGAAAAGTGGCCGGGCGTAGAAGATTAAACTAAACTCTACACCACTATAAATTATTGTGTTATTTATTGCTTTGTTTATATTATTTGTCATTCTCACATGCACAAGCATAAGAAAAATTTATAAAACTGTTTCAAGCAATTTGGTGTTTCTCCACTGAATTCTCTATCATATTTTTTTAAGTTTCAAGTTATTCTGCAGTGACATACAAAGTGCAAAAGTTTTTCAGTGAACTAAAACAAAGAGTTTAATTTAAGAGCTTACCACTTCCGCATTTGACTAAGTTAGATAATTTTCCAATTGAGTTGCTTATTATTTTCAGTAGAATTGTTATCTGGCCTAAAGTCACTAGATCTCTTGACAATTTGGTTTTTCAACTATCAAAATACTTTAATTTTACTATTATTTTAATTGTCAAAAGTTTTAAAATCTCTAACACATGTCAGATAACAGAATGCATTAAAGAAGGCAGTACATTAGAGGACAAAGAGAATGTCGGACCTCATCTGACAGACTCAACTAAAAGACTCAACTAAAGACTAGATTGCAAGTCTAACCAACTCAACTGATGTGGACCAATGAGAAGATGCCAACACGGCTATTGAGTTGACTTGGACTAGGGTTTGAGAGATCATTCAGAGTCGTACAACTGCATTTAATAGACATTAAATGCACATGCATTTCCTTTTTAGGTAATGTCGTACCAGAACCTAAGGAAACATCAACTCCATGAAGATCTCGACCCATACTTAGAAGATTTGATGCAACGGCTAGTTCGAGCTCAATCTCTCTATAAATACAAGATGTTATTCTTAGTAACAATTTACGGAAAATCCAAGCAAGAACTTTCATATCAGCCGACCTCAAGAACATTCAAGCATACTAAATTCTTTATAAGTTATTTAGAGCCAATATTCAATCGTTAGAATCATTAAGCTCTAAGTTTCCGATCTAAGCCTATATTGATATCATATCCTTAGCTTAGAAAAATGTTGATTGAACATCTTTGTTTATCACACAAGTTGGTACATCTCGAAGAAATCAAACCCTACTTTCTTAAGCTAGTTTGATTATTCACCCAACGTTGTAAGAGTACTTGTTCTCCCAATAACAAGTAGATCCAATTGCACTCTAGGTTGAGTGTATCGAGATCACAAGTTTTCACTTAGGACTATAAAGTAGGAATGACCTTATTTTATAAGGAACTAATATCATAGTTGCAATTGTGAGAGTGGACGTAGGACAAGTTGTTCTGAACCACTATAAATACTTGTGTTCTTTATTGATTTATTGTTTATAATTTATTCATAATGCATATATTATATACATAAGTTTTCAAAAGAGTAAAAATTCACTGAGTGTTATTTCCATAAATCAAAAGACATCAAGTCTGCTAATTGCTCATTTGTTTACATTCAAAGTCATTCTTTGATAAAAAAATTCATTTAACCCACGAGTCTAAATATTTAGGGCCTACACAATTCTGCACTAAAAGTTGAGTAGATAGTTGTCCAACTGATCAGCTAACAAGCAATCAGTAGGTTAGTTATATATCCTTGTTGTTCTACACTCGCACTCTAAGATCAAATCATATTTATTTGCATCAGGTGACAAGAGTATATAACTCTTTTGTTACCTTATCTGATCAACACGCAAAAAGTTTATAAATTACAAAGTCTATTCACCCCCCTCCCTAAACTTTGTCCAGCATTGATACTCGTTTAGGGACCAATTACAAAGTTTATAAATTACAAAGTCTATTCACCCCCCCCCCCAGAATACTCTTCATAGTGTATGAGATACAACTCCAATGTTGCTGGAATTAATCGCTATCTCAGAAAATTGAATCAAACAGCAGCGTTGTTGGGGTTCCGCGTAAACGGACGCGGCGCTTCTTCAAAATTGAAGAGTGACGTGCGTGATGGTTCAGAAAGGTACATAAAAATTATATATGTTCATGTTGATATATGATGTTGATGTATTGAGCCAAAAGAGATAATGTTATGGTTTAATTTATTTTATAATATGTGAAATATTATAAAATATTATTCCATAATGGTTCATTCCTTGATTGTGAATATCGAACTAAGGTTTTATTATGATCAAGAATGATATGTGCTTGCGAGCGTAAATTATATTTTGGATATGATCCAAAATACCTCGACTCGTATAATTCGATCGAAGATTATACTCGAGTTAAGGGTGGCACTGAAAGCCATATTTGAAATTGAATTTATTATTAAATTAATTTTAAAATTGAAATTGTGCTTGAGAGCACAAATGTGTTTTGAATTTAAATTCAAAGGATTTTGACTCGTATAGTTTGATCGAAAATTATGCTCGAGTTATGGGTGACATTAAATGCTACATTTGAAATTGAATTTAATTTTGGTATGTTTACCAAAGATTAAATTAATTTTTGAGTTGGAAATTGGAATGAAGTCCAATAAAAAAATAAAAAAATCCAACGTTCGATTTTCCAATGTTTCGAGATTGTGTCCAAATTTGGTGAATAAGAGAAATTCACAAATAAAGGGACAAGCAACTCGAATGTGGAGGAATACGTCTCAACACATGGATACATTCGAATGTGGGGGAAAGAGGTCTCCGTCTACATATTCGAATGTAAGGGGGTTAGTAAAGGTGTGACCCTAAAGCTAAATATGATAAAATCTAAATGGTTGAATTCCGTGGAATGTTATCCACAAGTTATATGGATTTGTTCATCTTGAAAAATCACATTCGAGTAAAGTCATCACACAAGGAGATAAAATCATGTGAACTGTGAAAAGGGATAAAGTGATTTCATAATTATCTCGAAGTATGTGAGTGACTAGTAAAGATTAATGAAGCATGTGGTAATGCTCATCGATTTGAAATGAACAAATCGAAAATTCCCGAGGTGGAATTTTATCTAGTTCTGAAAACTGGATATTTGGACACAAACTTTGAGCCCATCATTGGAAATGTGGGGGAGCAGTGTCATGGAAATTCTCTAAGCAAACTTGCATAGCTCGTTCCACAATCGAATAGGAGTTCATTGCATTAGACAAGGCTGGTGAAGAAGCACAATGGCTTCGAAACTTCTTAGAGGATATTCCCAGTTGGAACAAACCAGTGCCTCCAGTGATGATACACTGTGATAGCATGTCGGC
This sequence comes from Galeopsis tetrahit, assembly GCA_963675135.1. Classification (NCBI taxonomy): domain Eukaryota; kingdom Viridiplantae; phylum Streptophyta; class Magnoliopsida; order Lamiales; family Lamiaceae; genus Galeopsis; species Galeopsis tetrahit. The sequence goes on along the minus strand of OY776120.1, from coordinate 62,055,759 downwards.
TATTGGGAGGGCGCAAAGTAATATGTATAACGGTAAATCTCGACACATTCGTCGGAGACACAACACCGTTAGACATTTGATCTCAAGTGGAGTAATCTCCAATGACTATGTGAATTTAAAAGAAAATATTGTGGATCCGCTTACAAAAGGCATTAACCGAGATCAAATGTATAATGCGGTAAGGGGAATGGGGTTAAAACCCACACATTAAAGGGTGTTCATAGCGTTAACTCGTCCATGCTGACTGGAGGATCCCAAGAACTTGGTTCAACGAGACAACTAAGTTATGAAGTACTCAGATGTGCACTTGAGAAAACTAAAGAAACCCATTATCGATTCCCTTCAAGTGCAACCCTACACCTTCCGGTGCAGAAAAACCTGCTGACGTGTGGTGAGGTTAAGCTTAACAGCTTTTAATGATTCCTATATCCCAAGGGTGGAGTATTGCGGGGTACTCTTGATAGGAGATCACCTATATAAGTGTGAAGTGGGGCCGCTTCAAATGAAAACACACTTATGAATCCAAGATATGGTCCAGGGCTGAAACGGACACAACGTGAGAACCAAAGGGTATCAAAGTCGTTGCTGTGTATATGTCATTGTCTGGGTTTACACAAAACGCCAACCAGTTCAAGACATCGTGTTCACTGAGTGGCAAGTAAATCCGATGGCATTTTACTAGGGAAGGTTCAAAGCCTGAAGCTACCTATCCCGATGCAGTAACGGTTCGTCGGAACTTTCATAGGGAGTCACATGCATTAATTTCATTCATGTGGAGGATTGTTGGAAAATGTTGGTTTTGACCACATTTTATAAAATATTAAATGACAATTTTATAATCCGTTTTGCGTAAATGGAATTAGTTGATTTGATTTCTCAAAACCAAATTTTGGGTGAATGAGAAATTAATATTAAAGTTGGTCATTTAATGAGTGAATAAATATATTGTTGAATGTATTTATTATTATATGATAATAGTAATGAATTGTGACCTATAGATATAGATATGAAATGTCATGTCTTTTGGTAAAATGATTATATTCCAAAGGTTGTGTCCTTTAGAATTATTTCATTAATTTACAGGTGGTGTCTTTTAGAATTATTGCATTAATTTAAAAGACATACCTTTTGGTGAATAATTGTTTATTTCCAAAGGTTGTAACTTTTGGAAAGAAGAGATTATTATTAAGAGTCACAACTATTATCATAAAGACTCTTGGAAGTCTATAAATAGATCCCCACATTTGCATTCCAAAATCACTCAAGCCAAAAAAGCTTTCTTACATTCTTATCCTCCAAAGCATTCTAGCATTCTAAGTCCTTGCATTAGAGTTTTATTGGAAGTTCCGGATATCCATTTTGCGATTCGCCGATAGCTTTCGATTTGTAGTGCAACAGTCGTGAAGTTTGAAGTCGTTGTATCTTGGGGACAGTTGCTAGTGATCCGTATTGCACCTGTGTACGGTGCAATAACGTCTTACGGAGATAAAGTCAAACTCTAGCCTCGACTTTCGTGCTTAAGTCTGTGTCAACATTAAATCTTCGTCTACACATACACCTCATTTCTAACAGTAATATGCATCAACCAATATATTACCTTTAACTTTGGAATCCATTTAGTTTTTTCCAAAGTATAAAGCAACTCAAAGACGGAGTTACCACCATATTTTCATTAGACTTACATATTTTCAAATTCAAAAGCTTTTCGAATGTTGTGAAACTGCTCTTAAGTATAACCCCCAAGATAGTAAACCCAAAGTCCACCTCAGTCAGAAGGCATCGAACACATAAAGGACAACAGAGTGGTGTTTCATCGTTAGAATCGAAGGTTGTGTCTTACGACTGATTCACGAAACAAGCAAATAGAACCATTAATACTGAGATAGTGTAGATATGTTCAACCGGAAGAAACCGTCGGTTACGGTTAAAAACCGGCGGTTTCGGTTTTGTCTTTTTTTTTTTCTCTCTCCGTTTTTGCTCGTTTTCACTCCATTTTCGCTCGTTTTTTGTTTGTTTCAACTCTTTTTTTAGAAACTACATTACTAGAATTTAATAAAAATTATATAACTTAAATTTATACATAAAAAATAGAAGAATTGTGTATTAAAAAAATTAAAATAAAAAAACCGAAAAACCGGCGGTTAACCGCCAAAACCGGCGGTTTTGGTTTGCCAAAATTTGCAACCGAAACCGAACCGCCATTTTCCGGTTACGGTTCGATTTTTGAACCGTAGCCGGCGGTTTACCAAATCGGCGGTTTTGCCTGTTCGGCGGTTTGCCGGTTAAAAACCGCCCATGTCTAAGATAGTGGATGATGAGTAAACGAACCAATTTCATGAGCAATTCCTATTCGAATCAGCTCAATTACACAGAAAAAGAACCAATTTCATGAGCAATTCCTATTCGAATCAGCTCAATTGCACAGAAAACGAACCAATTTCATGAGCAATTCATATTCGAATCAGCTCAATTGCACAGAAGCAGGCGGCTAGGGCTCATCTTCTTCGGCGAGATTTAATGCGAAGGAATCAAGTGAGGGTAAAGAGAATAGTGTATAGCTTATATCAAGGATGTTAATGAAAATTCTTCGGCATGAAATCTGAAACGGCAGCCAGGGGGTTTGTCATTAGCCCTAGGAACTGTGGGCCAGAAATAGAAAATAATGCAGCTAGTCTTGGGCTAGTTAATCTGCCCAACAGAAGGCAACTTGAAATACTGGGAAACTATATCTGAAAAGGCGCGGTTATACACACACAATGAGACGAGGACACCCACGGTGAAAACTCAAAAATACCCTTCTCCCTATTAAAACCCTAAATCCTTCATATCCTCCACTTAACTCAACGTTGGGACTAACAAGTGGTATCAGAGCAGTAGTTCTTTGGACTGTTGTTTCTTGATAACCCAATAGACTTTGAGGGAAGTCTTACTGTTCTTGTCACTGATTCTTGATCTTTATCAAATACTTGACTATCTAAAACTACTTGCTTACTACTGATCTTATCTGTCTGATCAACTATGGATGAAACTAATGTGAACAAACTTCCTAAGTTCAAGATTGTAGATTGTGACTATTGGAAACTCAGAATGGAGGCCATCTTCAGCTCGACTCATGATTTGATGGTGTCTGTCGTCAAAGAGGGACCTATAGTCACCATGACTCCAAACACTGCTTCCCTCGAACCTGCTAAAGCTGTTGGCGTGTTAGTGCCAAAACCAAGGTCAGATCTCACTACTGAAGAAATGAAGCAAAATAATCTGGACAGTTTAGGAAAGAATTATATTTTACATACCTTGCCCAATGAGTATCTGGGGAAAGTATTAAAATGTAAGACTACTAAAGAAATGTGGGATCGACTTGATGTCCTTTGTCAAGGTACTTCCCTGATCAAGGAAAGCAAGTTGTCCACTGCTGTATAGAAATTTGAATCATTCAAAATAAAAGCTGGAGAATCCATTGACCAGCTAGATACTCGATTTACACGTATTATGAATGATCTTGAAGTGTTGGGAAAGACATATACTAATAGGGAGATCAACCTGCTGTAGACACCTAAATTTTAAATTCCTTTGGACCTCTAAAGTCCAGTAAATCATGACGGGCCTCTAAATTCCGGTAAATCAAGACGGGCCTCTAAAGTCCGGTAAATCAAGACGGACCTCTAAAGTCCGGTAAATCAAAACGGGCCTTTAAAGTCCAGTAAATCAAGATGGGCCTCTAAAGTCCCATAAATGAAGACGGGCCTCTAAAGTCCAATAAATGAAGATGGGCCTCTAAAGTCCAACAAACCAAATCGAGCCCAGATAGGGTATTCTTAGCCCATCAAGTAATTCAAAATTTGAACTAAGCCCTAACCACTTAGCACAAATATATCCTTGGCCCATAAAAAAACCTTAGGTTCTACACCTATAAATAGAGGCCTTATTTCATTCATTTCATCATCAAGAAATCAGAAGCATTCAAGGCTCTAAAATTCTCTATAGAGATTTTAAAGTATTCTTCAGCAGTCGGAGGAGCTTCAAAGACGTTCTTCGTAGGCGTTCTTCGTGCAAGGCGACGAGAAGCAGCGTTCGGGTGGAGATTAAGGTGCTAAGCCCCTCAATCCGGTGTTTCTTCAAGGAGGATCTTCAACGGTGGTTGTCCCGCGGGTGGAGATTAAGGTGCTAAGCCCCTCAATCTGATGTTTCTTCAAGGAGGATCTTCAACGGTGGTTGTCCTGATAAAGTACCCAAAAGTCCCGGATAAGTCCCGATAAAGTCTCGAAAAGTCCCGATAAAGTCCCGCAAACTCCCGAATAAGCCCCGATAAGTCCCGAAAAAGTCTCGTAAATTGACGTTTGATCCAAAATACGGCGTCAAGCCCTTGGATTAACGTTACAAAGTCCCAAGTTCAAGAACGATCTTCAACGACGTTCATCACAAAAGTCCCTAAATTCAACGTTTAATCCAAAAAATACGGCGCCAAGCGCTTGGATTAACGTTATAAAGTCTCAAATTCAAGATCGAAGAGGATTCGGCTGCGGATCCAACTCCAAAAGCTCGTGAAGTTCAAGTGAAGTTCAAGAAGAGAGAATCAGAGGAGAAATTAGAGATTGTAACCCACAATATTCATCGGTTTAATCCGAAATTAAATACATTTTTTGGCATTTTCGCATTTTTATATTTAATTCACGAATTTGTGTTTACAAATTGGCACGCCCAGTGGGACTTTCTCTACCTCTCATCTCTGTTCTTCAAATAAATCAAGTCATGACGATGGCGCCAATCAAGATTAAGATCAAGAGAGGCGTTGCATCCGAATCAATTGATGCCGACTTTGAAGATATGAACGTAGTCACGAGGAGTATGTCAAGAAGCTTGAAGTCATCGTCTTCTTCAGAGAAAGCTACTGCAGAGGGTCCACCACCCAACATTGCGAATGAGGAGAACAACCCAGCATGTTCCCCTACTCATTCCACGACAAGCTCATTAGATTCAAGTGTAGCTTCAGCAATGGTGACAAATACCACGACTGTTGATGAGCAATTGGCAAGCTTGACTAGAGCTATAGAAGGACTCACGAAACATGTCCAAGAACAGGATGCTCAGATTGCTAAGCTGGTGAGCAATGCAAACAATGGGGAGTCAAGTCGAGCAAAAGAAAAGCGAGTCGAGGGCATGATATGAAGATGTTTGGTGAACGTCAACGAATGGAAATTGACCAAAATCTTAAGGAGTTACAAGTTTCTCCCGATGGTTTGGTGCCCGTTGACCAGCTAAAAGAAATCATACTCGGGGCGATCAAAGATAAGTTCGAGGAAAGTCCTAAGTCTTCATTCACCTACATCAAGCCTTACACGAAGAGGATTGACAGTTTGAAGATGCCGGCTGGTTATCAACCTCCAAAGTTGCAGCAGTTCGATGGCAAGGGTAATCCAAAACAACATATTGCTCACTTCGTGGAGACCTGCAACAATGTCGGCACGTATGAAGATCATTTGGTGAAGCAATTCGTGCGCTCTATAAAGGGCAATGCATTCGATTGGTACATCGATTTGGAGGCCAGTTTGATAGACAGTTGGGAGCAAATGGAACAAGAATTTCTCAATCGATTTTACAGCACTCGTAGAACGGTTAGCATGCTTGAATTGACGAACACTAGTCAATCAAAGGAAGAGCCGGTGACCGATTACATAAATCGATGGAGAAATCTAAATCTAAATTGCAAGGATAGATTGACTGAAGCTTCAGCCATCGAGATGTGCATCCAAGGAATGCAGTGGGGTCTTCGATATATCCTTCAAGCAATTCGACCAAGATCATTCGAGTTAAGCATGTCTACAAGTGGATTTGAAGGGCCGCCATCTCAAGAGTGGGGGCAAAGGAAAACAAGTTTGAAGGAGTTGCAACAAAAGCAATATCCATTTCTAGACTCATATATCCCTGAAATTTTCGATGACTTGATCAAAAATGATCTCATCGAACTGCCACAAATGAAACGACCCGGCGAAGCTAGGCAAACAGATGACCCCAAATCTTGCAAGTACCATCGATTGGTAGGACATCCAATCCAAGACTGCTTTATACTTAAAGAGAAAATTATGCAGCTAGCCAAAGAAGGAAAGATTTTGCTAGAAGAAAGTGAAACAACGACAAACACCATCACAGTTGAAGACAATCAAATGAAGGAAGTTTATGCAAATGGCGCCTACAAATTGATTTCTGAAGACGACGTATACATTGGTCCCATGAACGGGAAGTTTTTGAAACACTACTACGCATAAAGAAAATAAGTATGCTCCATAAACGCACGAGCCTAAACTGCTTGTTGCTCCAAGAACGCATGAGCCTAAACTGCTTGTTGCTTCATAAACGCATGAGTCTAAACTGCTTATTGCTCCATAAACGCATGAGTCTAAACTGCTTGTTGCTCCATAAAGGCACGAGCCTAAACTGCTTGAAGCTTCATAAACGCACGAGCCTAAACTGTTTGTTGCTCCATAAACGAACGAGCCTAAACTGTTTTTTGCTCCATAAACGCACGAGTCTAAACTGCTTGATGCTCCATAAAAACATGAGCCTAAACTGCTTGTTGCTTCATAAACGCACAAGCCTAAACTGCTTGTTGCTTCATAAACGCACGAGCCTAAACTGCTTTTCGCTCCAAGAACGCACGAGCTTGAACTGCTTATTGCTCCATAAACGCACGAGCCTAAATTGCTTGTTGCTCCATAATTTGAAATAATTCCGCAATTCGTCCACTTCGAAGACAAACGTTCTTGTGAACGAAATGCGAGGGGGCATTTGTAGACACCTAAATTTTAAATACCTTTGGACCTCTAAAGTCCAGTAAATCATGACGGGCCGCATTTTCGCGTTTTTATATTTAATTCACGAATTTGTGTTTACACCTGCGTATACTTAAGTCACTAGATGATAGGTGGAAGATGGTCAAGATAATCATCAAGACCACTCAGGACATAGATACCTGGACTACTGAAACCACATTTCAAACACTTAAGGCGCATGAATTCGAGTTGGATGAAGAAGATCATGTAGCTAGCAATGATAGGGAGAAGGAAATCTCTAAGAGTATTGCGTTTAAGGCATCTTCCTCTAAGAAGTCTAGATCATCTATGTCTAAGTCTTCAAGCATAAAAGATGAACTAGATAGTATTGATCTTACTTTTAAGGATTAGTTGAGCTTAATGATAAAGATGTTTGATAAGCTGAACAAACGATATGGTATATATAAGAGATTTTACAAAGATACTAAGGGTTCTAGTAACAGGGACTCTTCTAAGACCAGAAGGGATCACAAATCTTCTGAAAGGAGAGATGAGAATAGAAGAGATAGGAACTCTGCTGATAGGAAGGATAAGAACATTTATGATAGGAAGGATAGGAACCGATATCGTTCTCCTACTAAACGATCTACTAATGAACCTCTGTGCTATAATTGTGAAAAGGCAGGTCATTACATCCATGAATGTCTTGATCTAAGTATAGAAGACAGAGAAGAGAGACAAGCAAGGAGAGATCGCATATTTGTCAAGGGTAAGAAGGCTATGGTGGCATACAATGATTCTGATATGGGTTCAAATGAGTTGCCCTCGTCTTCATTTGAATACCCCTCTAGCAATGAGAAAGAAGCCTTCATTGCAGATGATGGAGTGGTCATGATGGCTAAAATCGAACAAGAGGTATCATCTGTCACTTCTTTCCAATCTTGTGATAATTCTGCTTCTGATTCATGTGACACTGCTGATAGTAGTGTAGGGAGTAGTCTTCATCATTCCAATGGAGTGACTGAAAAAGACCTCCTACAAGCTAATAAAGCATTCATGGAAATCAGTGATGATAATATTTCTTTAAAACAAGAAATCATTAGTCTACGTGAAGCTCAGTTAAAAGTGGATCCTAATATAGCTATCATAAATGCACGACTATCAGAAGAGTTGTCTCAATTCAAAGAAAAGTATGCATCTATTGACAAACTATATCAGGATATGCTTAAAACCCAAGTCAAAGAGACAAATGAATTCAATGATTTAAAGATTAAACGTGAAAAACTTGAAGAGCGCAATAGATTCTTAGAATCTGAAGTACTGAGCTTAGATCTGAAGCTATCTGATATGATTAACTCTTCTAAAATTAATCAAACATTATCAGACAGATATAGAGCTCTAAATGATAAAAGAGGAATAGGTGTTGTTGTGCCTAGTTCTCCTACTTCAGGCACTAAGAACACTAATGAAGCTAGTTCAAGTTCTTTGCAATTAGATAAAGGAAAAGAACCTATGACTTATGATAATGATCCAAAACTCAAAGTACAATCTAAATACATTCCTCCTATTACCAAAAATGGTAAAAAGAAAAATGTATCAAGACCAGTACAGTCAAGACCATACCGGGCAGAGTTATACTCCTCTGACCAGAGCAGAACAGTCCTGGAATCAGAATAGGCAAACTCAGCACAGTAGGTCAAGACAAGCACAGTTAAGTTGGAATCAGCCTAGACCTCATTTTATAAGGCAATCTCAGATGTACTCAACTAAACCTAGGAAATTTGTGCCTCATTATCATAACAACCCTGTTCTTTATCCTCCACCTTTATCTTATGATATCATTGGAGAGGAAATACCAAAAGGCATCTATAAGCCGTATGGTCCACGGGCTTTTAGACCCTATTCTAACTATTACAGACATACTGATCTTATTGAAAAAGGGATAGGTCCAAGGAAAGGCTATCTCAGAAAAATAGATCCTAAGTCTGTTGATAGTTCTGATAAGGTCAATAAAGTATTGTTCTGTGATAAGTATGGTAGAAAACTGAAGAGGTCTCATTTATTCAAATCTTCAATGTTTATTTGGGTACCTCTTACCACTAACCCCCAAGGACCCCAATAAAGAAAGGGTACCTAAATTATTAAGACCACTACTTGCAGGGTCGATTGGACTTATACAAGAAAGGTGGTTCAGTTGGAGAAACTTGGTACATAGACAGTGGGTGTTCTCACCACATGACTGGTATCAGGGCTCTTCTTTCTGACTATCATGAGCAAGAAGGACCCAAGGTGATCTTTGGTGACAGTTCCATGGCAATCACAAAAGGATTTGGATACATCAAGAATGGAGATGTAGAGATTCAAGATGTCTCGTATGTATAAGGTTTGAAATACAATTTGTTATTTGTCTCTCAATTTTATGACAGGGGTTATAAAGTCTACTTCAAAAGCACCAAATGTGAAATCTGGGATAAAAGAACACACTTAATTCTACTTGTTGGAGTAAGACAAGGCAGTGGAATAGTTGTCCTAGGGATGCTTGCCTTCTTAATAAGAGTCCTAAAGAAATCAGCTGGTTATGGCACAGACGCCTATACCATATGAACTTTAAGATAATTAATAAGATAGCAAGAGACTACCTTGTTGAAGGTATCCTTAATGAGATCTATTTCAAGTCACAAGTGTGTGATGCATGCCAAAAAATTAAACAGGTAAAAGTTTCCTTTAAAACAATTCCTACTCTTTCTACTTGTAGAGTATTAGAACTCTTGCACATGGATTTTCATGGTCCTATAAAACCCCCTACACTGAATGGTAGAAGGTACACTTTGGTTGTGGTAGATGATTATTCAAAGTTCACTTGGGTAATCTTCTTACACAAAAAGAGTGATACACAAACCCAACTACCAGATCTGTTAAATAGGTTGCAAGTAGAAAAAGGTCAGCTCATTGTCAAGATAAGAAGTGACAAGGGGACTGAATTTATAAATTCTTACATTAAAGAGTATTGTTCTAAAACTGGAATTCAGCATCTGACAAGTGCAGCTAGAACACCCCAACAAAATGGTGTAGCTGAGAGAAGAAACAGAACACTTAAGGAAGCATGCAGAACAATGTTGGCAGAGTACAACACACCACAGATGATCTGGGCTGAGGCAATTAACACTGCCTGCCACACTCAGAACAGAAGTGCTCTAAACAAGGTACATGGTAAAACAACATATGAGGTATGGAAAGGTAGAAAGCCTAGAGTTTCATATTTCCATATATTTTTTTTGTAAGTGTTTTATTCATAACAATGGAAAGAGCAAATTAAATTCTTTTGATGCTAAAGCAGATGAGGGGATATTTTTAGGATACTCCTCAACTAGCAAGGCATTTAGAGTATTTAATTACTCTACTCTATGTGTGGAAGAAAAAACCCATGTTGTCTTTGATGAAGTTGTACAGGACTGTGCTGACCATCAGCTAAGTAAGAAAGTTGATGATCTAAAAATTCAAACTGATGAAGATGATGATGAGACTGAAGTTTATGAATTTGTACAAGCCTATAATCCATTCCTAAACATCCTAAAGAATGATGATGATGATGTAGAAAAGGTAAAAGACAAAGGTAAGTCTTCTAGACCCGTTGACATGCCTGAATTGGTTGACTGTTCTCCTGTGAATAAATCTGTTGATATTGATGATACTGATATGCATGATTTAGATGATGAGAGTATTCTTGTTAAGACTAGAAAGACATGGAAATCTGCTCACTCTACTGATCTTATTATTGGTGAGTCTGGTAAAGGTGTTAAGACCAGAAGACAATTGTTTGATTCTAAGCCAGAACCTAGTAACTCTTTATTTTGTTGGTGTTGTTTTCTTTCTTCTATTGAGCCCAAGACTGTAAAAGAGGCTTTGGCTGATAGTAATTGGATTATTGCTATGCAAGATGAATTAAATCAGTTTACTAGAAATGATGTTTGGAAACTTGTAGATAGACATGTTGATCATAATGTGGTAGGTACTAAGTGTATTTTCAAGAATAAGAAAGATGAGAATGATCTTGTGGTAAGGAATAAGGCTAGATTAGTGGCACAGGGCTACTCTCAAGCTGAGGGTATTGATTATGATGAAACTTTTGCTCCTATAGCTAGACTAGAAGCTATAAGATTGTTCCTTGCTTATGCTGCTTATATAAAATTCACTGTGTATCAAATGGATGTTAAAAGTGCCTTTTTAAATGGTATACTTGCAAAAGAAGTTTATGTAGAACAACCTCCAGGGTTTGAGCTAAAAGGTAACCAAGTATACAGGTTGAATAAAGCACTATATGGTCTGAAGCAAGCCCCAAGAGCCTGGTATGACACTCTTTCATTGTTCTTACTTGAAAATGGTTTTACTAAGGGCAAAGTAGATCGTACTTTGTTCAGAAGACAAGAAGGAAAAGACATCTTACTTGTCCAAATTTATGTGGATGATATCATTTTTGGTTCACCCAACAAAATCATGAGTGAAAGCTTTTCAAAACTCATGCAAAGTAAGTTTGAAATGTCAATGATGGGTGAAATGACTTACTTTCTTGGCCTTCAAGTAAAACAATCATCTGAAGGTATCTTTATCAATTAAGCAAAATATACAAGAAATCTGTTAGATAAATTTGGTATCAAGACCTGTAAAATAGTTGGAGTATCAATTCTACCTACATACAGAATGGATCCAGATGATAGAGGTAAGTGTGCTGATCAACCCTATTATCGTGCTCTAATTGGTTATTTACTCTATTTAACTGCTAGTAGGCCAGATATTGCATTTGCAGTAGGTGTATGTGCTAGATTTCAGGCCAATCCCAAAGAAAGTCATGTGGAAACTGCTAAAAGGATATTGAAATATCTAAAGGGTACCATTAATCGAGGTTTATGGTATTCTGCAGATGATGATTTATCCCTAAGTGGTTATTCAGATTCTGACTTTGGTGGTTGCAGGATAGATAGAAAATCAACTTCTGGTTCATGCCAATTCTTAGGTTCTAAACTCATATCATGGTTTTCTAAGAAACAAACAAGTGTGGCAACATCTACCACTGAAGCAGAATATATGGCCGCAGGAAGTTGTTGTAGTCAACTTCTTTGGCTAATGCAACAACTTAGAGACTACAACATTGTGGAATCCAATGTACCTATATTCTGTGACAGCAATAGTGCCATTGCCATCACTCAAAATCCCGTTTTACACACTAGATGCAAGCATGTAGATGTTAGGCATCATTTTATTAGGGATCATGTTGAAAAGAAAAACATTAGGATGGAAAAGATCCATACTGATATTCAGAGGGCTGACATTTTCACAAAACCTTTGGCTGAAACTAGATTTAGAGAGCTTTGCATAAGTTTAGGATTGATAGACATGGATCCTGCATATATATAGATCTGTACTAACATTTCAGGTACTAAGCTGATACCAAGAACAGTACACCAAAAAGGGTAATCCAGAAAGATAGATCATGACAAGACCACTACATTCATCACAAACGGGTAAAATGTTATTAAGGTGCCTAATCCTGATGAGGAAGCTGGTAAAGCTGAGGGAATTGAGAATATACATTTAAGGGGGAATCTATGATTTCTTAAATATCCTTTTTGTTGACTCAGAGCACTAGTCACCTTAGAACAAACCTTGCAAGACCTATTCTTAATTATTCTTTACTATTCTGTACTGTATTTCACCAATTTTCACATGAACTGACACTTCTACCAAGGTGAAACAGGCACAGAAGAGGAGTTCTCCACTGAAGGGGGAACTGATCTGATTACAAAATTAATCTGTCTACAGAACGGATCTGATTACAAAATTAATTTGTCTACAGACTTGATCTGATTACAGAATTAATATGTCTATAGAACTGATCTGATTACAGAATTAATCTGTCTACAGAACTGATCTGATTACAGAGTTAATCTGTCTACAGAACTGGTCTGACTACAGTACTGATCTAAGTACAGTGCTGATATCAAAATGTCAAAAGAGTAATAATCAGAAAAATTGGAGTACTGATCTGATGATTACTATGCTGACTCCAAGAACTGATCTGATCCTGAAAAGTGTACTCAACTGATCACAGTACTCAGCTGAACCCAGATAAGTAAATTTCATTATTATAAAAGGCAAGAAAATGAAGTGAAGTGTGCTTTGAAACAACTGTGCTGATATATATCAATAGCATCTTTGAAACAACTGTGCTTTGAAAAATTCTAAGTCAAGATCTGTTCAAGATTGGATTATTAATAGAGAAGATTAATACACTCCTCTATTTTTGACCTAATTTTTATGGTGTGTTTATCAATAGCAGCTGGGCTCCAAAATTGGAAAGGGTTTCGTGAATCTAAAACGTTTTTTAAAAAAATTCACACATCTCAAGGCTCAATCCAAACCACACAACGTGCGAAATCAATTCAATCTGAGCCCTAGATTCGCATTGAATTGGATATCCACGATCTAAACACTTCGTCTTCTTCACTCTTACACTTCTGAAAATTTACGAGCTTGGAAATTCTCAAAACTTTCCTAGTCTACCTCCTATTTTTCTACACTTCTTCAATGTCGATTATCGATATTATGAATCACTCTAACGAAGTTGTAGGTACTTTCAATCCTTCAAAATGGATCAAGGAAAATGGCATATTCGTGGAAAATGATGTATATTTCATCGGCAGGCAGAATGCAGAAAATCAAGCCATTCTCACAGTGTGCGAGGAATGCGGCCTAAGGAAATTCCTAGAATCCTTCCCCAAGATGGTTTTTGAACCTGAGGCAATGGAATTGTACCTGAAGCTCCATGGCGACAACAACGTTGTAAGATCGATGCTTTCAGGGAACAGAGTGTCCTTGACAAGAGATATTCTTGCCATTGCTTTCGACCTACCCGACGGTCCGGTTCACATTATGAGTTACATGGAAGGGCAAGAAAAAGTGTGCGTTAGTAGATGGACTGGAGAAGAACCGAAGTCGTTGCAAAATCTTAAGAAGGCTATTCTTCCAGCAAATCTTCGATTGTTAATGGACATTGCCGGAAAATGTTTGTTAGGGCAACATCACAGCCAAGATGCTCTTACGAATCTAAAAATTTGTGGCTGCGATTATTGATCGTGTTGATGGTGATTGGCAAGGATTCTTCCTTGAAAGGTTGATGAGTGAGAAGGACAAAGTTTTGTTCGATGAAGAGTCCAAGGAGTTTTCAATAAAAGTTATGCTTAGCTTTGGAAACAAGTTGAGCATCCTGCTGCCTACTCTTACGAGCAGTAAGGTTGACTGGAGTCCACACAAGAGATTCCATCAAGGGAAGTTCTTGTTCAAGAAGGAATCAATGGAATTTGAACAACAATAACCACAGCATGTATCTGGTGGATCTATGTTTAGATCAGATGGTGAGGAACCTGAAATTAGATCAAAGGCAAGGCATGATCCAAGCAGAGTACGGATCAAGAAGGATAAGAAGCTGACTTCAGAGCAGTCATAGCAGTTAGTTGCTATAGTGGAGAAGGAGTCTAACTCGGAGAAAGAGGTAAGTACTTCTAGCCTTGTTGTTATACATAAAAGAACAAAAGGTAGAGGTTTTACTAGACCTAGGAGAAAGCTTAAGAACATTTCTTCCACCCCTTCAAACTCTGATCCAATTCCTGCCCAACCAATTGATCAACAACCTACACTTTCTGATGAATCAGTCCACTACTCACCTATTCATCAGAACAATCCTCATTCATCTCCCCAGAACACTACTTTTCAACCCACTCCCCAAGCTAGTCCTCAAAATCAATCCACTCCCCATTTTTCACCTGAACCAGTTCATGATCACTCTACTGAACATGGATTTGAACCTTCTTCTGAACCCATTCATATAACTTCATCCCCTGAACCTGAACACATTGAATCCAAACCTGTTTATTTAATGGAATACAATATCTGTGATAAAGAAGAGCAGATTAGAATGAATCTGAGGAATGCCATTCTAAAGGAATTTTATGGTATAGATGAAAGTTTTATTGTCTTTGAGCAACTTCTTAGGATTTTCACTTGGGTGTATCTAAGAAGAGTAGACTTGGATGAACTTTTGGTAGTGATGGAGGGTATGGGAGGTTCTGCAGTTTTTAGAAACTGGGAACAAGAACAAAAAGATGCAGCTGGTGTTAACTCTTTCACTGAGTTGTTAACTCCAGAGTCTGTTGTTCAAATGGTAGAAAGATTAACTGGATTTTCATATGTTGTGGAAAACATTGAAACTGATGAACTGAATGTTGATATTGATGTCAACATGGAAGCTAAAGAAGAGATTGTTGTAGAAGTTAATGATGATGCTACTGAAGTATTTGAGAACACAGTTGTTATTGAAGATACTGAGGTATTAGAGGAACAAAATGTATTGGTTGTTGATGAAGTGGAAAACATACCAATCATTACTGAAAATGTTACTATTCCTGATGTTGTTCAAGAAGATATAAGAACAGTTCCTACTGTGAAAGATCATGATAACTCAAGCTTTGAATCGTTGAAAAAGCTTAATGAAGAACTGCAAGCTAAGTTGGAAGCTGCTGTGAAACAGTTTCAAGAGGCTACTGGGAGGATTACTAAGCTGACAGTAGAGAGTGCTTATGAACAAATAATGGAGCACACTATGTCAAAGATCTATGATCTTCACATGTTACAAGAGAAAAAGATATCTCAAGAGTTGCATAACAGGTTAGAGCAACATTTTATACCCTTGAAGGAATGGCAAGATGAAGCCAAAAAGGGGGAAGAAAAGATAATCAAAGTAATGGAGTAGACTCAGACACAACAAGCTCGGTTGGTTGTGAGTCAAGATGAGCTCAAGGAAAGTCAAAATGAGCTAAAACAAGAGATTTTCAATGTTAATCAGAAAATCAAACTCAGAAAATAACAAGCTGTTACTGGTAATCAAAGTATTGATGTTATCAATGCTGAGAAAAACATTGCTGAATCTTCTTCTGGAAAAAGAAAGAGAAAGGTCATCTTAAGTGATGATGAAGCTGAAAAGGAACCTAAAGAGACTGGTAGGGTTACCAGATCTAGGAGCAAGTTGAAGCATGTGGTTACAAGTGATCAACCTAGTGAAGAACAAATGGTTGAAGCTCAAAAGAAAATTGAGTTGCTGAGAAAGAAGCAAGTTGAAGCAGAGCTGAAAAAGAAGAAACTGAAAGATGTTGAACCTTTGAGTAAAAGATTTGAGAATAGAGTTGATGCTTTGAAAAAGAAGATGAAAGCTAAGAAGACTGGAAATTTCAAAGATGAAAATTTTGTTGATTTTATAGTTCGTCCAGAGGATATGGATTACTGGAATGATCTGAAGATGAAATGGCAAATTGCTAATCATATTGTTAGGAAATTCGGATTTCATTCTAGTAGAGAAGCAGAGTATGATGATTTTCAAGATTTCATGAACAACATAGCAAGAGATTTCTAGGAAGATATCTTGTTAACTGCTGGTGCTGCTGATATTACAATTCTGTGTTCAGAAGAGCCTATTTGGGATCCTCCAAGACTAGAGAATGGAGAACCAGATTACAAGGAAGTTGGTAACATCATTGAGAAGAACATTAAGGATGAAGGCATCACTGATCATCAACACATTATGGATATCAAGACAAGGTTATATGTAGCATTCAGAATTGGATCTAAAGAATGAAGATGAAGGACAAGCTCACAAGATAATATTTCTTAACCTTATCTTTATTTCTATTTTATATTCTGTGATTATGTGTAATATGTGAATTATCTGATCTTATATGAATATGAATCTGGTATTTTGACTTGATGAACTGTTGTTGGTCCTGAAAGAAGTATATAACAAGTGTATTGGGGGGGGGGGTGGGGGAATACACTTGTATGCAAATCTTTTTTCAAACTTAACCAAAACAGACTTCAACAGGGTTGTCCTAGACAACTCTTCTGATATGAATAACTCTTTAGAGATAATCAAACTACTAAGTACTATTGAGTACTTAGTTGAATAAATATCTAAGGGAGTTATATGTGCGGAATTAGTGGTTGACCCTTTAGTTTAAACTCCTTTTAATTACTGAAATCTTCTTAACACTTTAACTGTTTTTCAGGGAACTTGTCCAAAACAGTTTTTGCACAGTCTTAAGTATATGTCTTGAAAGGTTACTTTGTGTGCTGTGTATGAATGTGTTGTTTGAATAAAAGTACTTGAATGTAAATCAATACAAGAGTTATAGTGGTTTAGAGACTCAAGCTCCTACATCCACTTTCCCTGATTTAACAGGATAATTCCTTCACTCTTGGAATTACTTGTTTTATAGTGCCAAGGTGCACTTAATCAACCACACCGCTCCTTGGTGCCTTGATCCCTAGGATATCAGAGTCCTAGTACCCTTTCTCAACTCAGAATTGCGTTGTTCTTCTCTCAACAGTGAATTCCTTACACTTCTACTACAACAACCTTCTATCTCTCTTTTGGAAAGGTATAAGGGTTGAAATTTGGTTTCAACTAGATTGAGATATCCTTTACAATGAGCTCAGTGTAAAAGGATAGGATATCTCTCTAAGCTTGTATGGATATACAATGAAGTATAGCTTAGATGAAGTGTTTCTGGAAACTGTGAATGTTCTAAGAAAGCTTGAAGGTTTTGAGCAATGTAGGTGCTAGTTGGATGCCTTCAAATGGTTTCCACACTTCTGTATTTATAGAACAATTTGAGGATTTTCCCGTTGGAAAGACAGCCTCAATTGTCTATATTTGTCTTCCTTGAACTCTGCAACTGGAAGACAGTTTCTTTGAAAGTGACATGTCCTTAATTTGGGAAGTAAACGGCTGTGAGCATTTTGTCTTGACTTTAAAGCACTCTTCCCAATGTCTGACTTCAAGATTCACTTGATCAAACATGGACATCACTTCTGATGATTGATCCTATGATAAGGACAACATTCCTTATCACTTGGACAATTTTGCTTATCAGTATCAGCAGACTTTGCTTTATCAGCAATGTTGGCTTTAGCTCTTCAGATGACTTGGCTCTTTCTCTTTCCATGTATATCTCTTGATTGGTCTTGAGCATTCATGGCTTTAGATCAGCAATTTTGACCTTATCAGCACAGTTGGGCTAGTCTTGAAAGTGTTCTGGTTCAATTGTGTTGAGACATTTTTGCTGAACAAACCTTCTGAACTTTGATATATGCTTCAGTAGACTTGGTCTTGATGATGCATTCAACTCAATTGATCTTCAGATAGGTTGTACCATCACTGGGCTGATTTGATCAGCACAGTTGTCCATCAGCAGATTTAAGGTCAATTTGATTCTGAGCCTTGATGGGACTTGATTCTTGAGATCTTCTAAGCATGTGTTCCCCCTCAACTTGTGCATCTAAAATACTAAGAGCTGCCTAACATTCCAGCTTCTCAACTAGCCTTAAGCTACATGTTCCAACATTCCTGAAACATGTTCATTTAAATCTGACTTATCTATTTGGCATGTCTCAAGGGGTTTTGGTATCTTAATCAAAACTTCTCATTTTATTCCCAACAACTATTATGATAGACTACATACTTAACTACTGATTTATTAATATTTAAGTAGTTTTGGCTTCATCAAAAGGTGAGAAATTGTTGGGATATGAATCCTAGAAACAATATTCTAGTTGATGATTATATGTTTTGATGGCCAAAAGCAACTTAAAGTTAATGATATATGTGGTTGGAAGTCATCTTAACTAAGTCATCTTAATGAGTCATGAAAACTAAGTTTACTGATCTTATGAGTTTACTGATCTGATATATGAACTGTTAGGAACTAAGCTGATGTTTGTATTGTATAGACAGCTTATAGTATAGGACTTAAATGTAATCTTTTGTATGTTGTTCAGTTGATGTATAGATAGGTTTTATATTTGTAAAGTTGTATTTTATTGTAATCAGCATTGTAAAGTTTAGAATAGTAGATTAGAACTAGATCAGAAGATTAATGAAGACTCAGAAGACTACTCCAGAATAAGAAGACTATCAAGAAGAGTAAAGATGAAGCTCAGAAATACAAGAGAAGTATTATGAAGAAGCGCAGAACAAAAGTTGAGAACTGTGCTGACTGGCTTATAACATTAAAAGTCAGAACAATAGTTTACTGTGCTGAGTTGGTGTGATTGAAGAATAAGTTTGAAAAATTTATTTAAGGCGTAACGAAAGATATTCGAAGATATGCTAACTTGGAGATAAGAAGTTAAGTCGGTTACAAAAAGGAAGTTACAAAAACAGTTTTAGAGTTAGTTGAGAGTTAGTTTCACAAACTGCTAACTGTTATACTAATGTCTATAAATACTATATGATCTTCTACTGCAAAGACTACTGATCTAAGAGCAATCAAAGAGCAATTAAGAGTCTACGAAGTATTCAAGAACTCACAGAGTTGAAGGAGATCAAAACTGAGAAGAGCCCAGAATTGAAGAGAAGAATCAAAGGCTACTAAAGAGGAGTTTTACTTTACTATTTTAGTTTGTGATTTGTTGTAAACAAGTGTGCTAGTTACTTGTGAAATTACTAGTAGATCGAAGATATACCTAGTGGTATAATCGAAAAGATCAAAGTCTTAATCTTGGGACTTTAAGCCACAAGAAACTCAAGAAGGAAGAGTTAATAAAACTTCTCAACTGGAGTTGTGAGAGTGGATGTAAACATTTGTCGAACCACTATAAATCTTTGTGTGTTGATTTACTTACTGTTGTTATTTGTTTAACATACATATTCAAGATCTAAATCTAAGTTGAGTATAAAACTGAAACTGGAAGTACTGAGCTGACCCAGTAAGAGCAGTACTATTCAGAACACTATTCCGCATATAACTCTGATATTTTGAAAGATTTTTAAAAGTCTATTCACCCTTCCCCTCTAGACTTTTACTAGCTTATTCAATCTTAACTCAATTTTGGGACCAACAGTACCGAATAAGGAAGAAAGCAATTACCACCAACCTACCTAGAAACATAATAATCAGCACTACTATCCTTCCATATTCTCAAAATAGATATCGATGCCATTTGGGAAGTAGCTGGTAAGAAACAAGCTCGGTTTATTAGTAAATTTGCAAGTAAATATGAACATATTATACAATGATTATGGAGATCTATTGATAAATCTTTAGAATCACGAAATGAAGGCAAGAACTTACATTTTATGAGATGCATTATAATCCTACTCGTCTTTATAATTAAACAAGTCGATCAAATCTTAATGTGTTCTTCAACAAACCAACCTTCAACAACGTATGTAACATGAAGGACCAGAAAATCTACATTACTCTGTAAGGCGGAAAATGGATAGCATCTTTTTAGTGTATGGAAAATCAACATTACTCTGTAACAAGTTCGAATGCTACAAATGAACCTACATACCCTGGGCATGATAGTGGTATCGACTGAGAATATTTATTGTTTTGGAAAGCTTGTTTCTCTCTTTAACAAACTCTGGATAATGAAATTCACAACAACAAAAAAAAACACCCTTGAATGCAATGCCCAACATAGCAAACTGCCAAAACCAGAGTTTACTCAATTCAGCTTGTTTTATACACTGATATGAGGGGGCTGCCGCATTC
The DNA here is from genome assembly GCA_963675135.1 of Galeopsis tetrahit. Classification (NCBI taxonomy): domain Eukaryota; kingdom Viridiplantae; phylum Streptophyta; class Magnoliopsida; order Lamiales; family Lamiaceae; genus Galeopsis; species Galeopsis tetrahit. The sequence continues at coordinate 62,035,391 of OY776120.1, read as the reverse complement.
TTACAATTTTCAGAAACAAGCAAATAGCAATTCTACAGAACAATTACTCTTGGAATCAGCTTAATTGCAGAACCAACTGTCTTTTGACTCATCTCCTTTGGGGAGATTTAAAATCATACACAAGGATCTATTCTCTTATTCTTAGTAAGAAATGAATTTTGAAGCAAACTATTCAACATTTAAAACATAAATTATTTGGAAAATTAATTGCTTTTTGAAGTTAAAGATTTGCTTACCATGCCAAAATATTTAGAATTTGGCAGGGGCAGGGGTATTAAAATTCTTGTATACTTCAATGATTAAGGTCAAATATAAAAGCATACTGAATTTACAATAAAATTAAATTTAAATCAGTATGTGATTAACAAGATAACAAAATACTGATTTTACAATTTACACAACATAACCAAGAATCAATTTGGTATCCAAATACTGATTTTGCGATAAATTAAAACATAAAATGTGAACCTACAGAATATCTCCAGGGGAGAGTTTCTTAATTACATTCAAAAGCACCTTTCAGCTCATCAATTAACAAGGACATAGTAGCACATCAACCGAAACCCTCTTTCACGCATCTATGTGCACAAACAAAAGTTTTGTCTCCTCCATTGATCCTTCTTGACAAAGCGAAGGTTGCAGTTTTCATTTGTAGTAGTGTCATTCTTCGTACCCAAAGTCATATCCACGTTCAAGAAAAAGATGTCAAGCTTTCTTTATCTTTTTCCTTTTGAAATATAGATCCATCAAACAATTATTTATCTTTTCCCTTTTGAAATACCCATCCATCAAGCAACAATGGAATTAAATACTTCAATATTTTGTTGCATCATGTCTTCAAGAACATCTTCGACATCTTATGCATCAACCAATATATCTCAAGGTTGAAATATATTTAGTTTTTCCAAAGTATGAAGCAATTCAATTTAAAAAACCTCAAGTAGCTTGTTGGTGGTAACTCAGCTGTCCTTTAAGGAACAGCTTATCTCCATATTTTCATTAGACTCACATATTTTCAAATTCAAAAGTTTTTCGGATGTTGTGAAACTGCTCTGGAGTATAATCCCCAAGATAGTAAACCCAAATTCCACCCCAATCAGAAAGCAATTAATTGCAATTACAGGGTCACCCATTAGAAGCAATTTGTCGAACACATAAAGGGCAACCGAGTGGTGTTTCATCGTCAGAATTGAAGGCTGTGTCTTACTACTGATTCACAAAAAAACAAGTAAATAGCTGAAATCTACCCTCAAATTATGTGAATCTTACTGGGAAAAAAGATAAATGATGTGAATCGAACAGGAAAAAAGATAGTGGATGATGAGTAAACGTACCAATTCCTATTCGAATAAGCTGAATTGCACGGCTAGGGCTCATCTTCTTCGGCGAGGATTGAAGTGAGGGGAAAGAGAATAGTGCATTGCTTATCTAGTGATGTTAATGCAAATTCTTCTGCGTGAAATCCGAAATGGCACAAGTGTGAGCCCTAGGAACAGAAAATAAGGGTTGGGCTAGTTAATCCCCGGCCCAATAAAAGGCAACTTAGAGGGCCTCGACCCACATTGAAGCAATGAGCTATCAACCCAAAAAAACATCTCCCTTATATACTAATTTTAAATTATTTTCTCTTTCCTCATCTTTCTCTTTTTTCCAACTTTAATTTTTAAAATTATTTTTTTGTTCTTATCCATTCTCTCTCTTCTTTCATTCTTCTTATTTAAATTTTCTAACTATAATTATAATTTTTTATTATGCGTTTTTTTTAAAGTATTTTTAACTTTTCTTTTCATCGTTCTTTCATTTTATTTATTAAATATTATTTATTTTACCATTAAATATTATTTATTTGGGTTAGTCTGCTATGGACTCGAGTGCATGTTGTGCACCTTAGTCCATGTTGCACTTTTTGATAAATGGTGTTGCACTTTTTAATTATTAAATTGTATAATAATATTTTTAGTAATAATTGAAAAGTGCAACACCATTTACCAAAAGTGTAAGTCAGTAAACTGAAAAGTGCACGTGGACTAGGGTGCACAGCATGCACTCGAGTGCATACTAGACTTTACCTATTTATTTTACCATCTCGTGAATTTCGCGAGTCTTGCATTAGTTTTTTAATATTTTTAAAAGAATATATTATACTCCCTTCATCCACCAAAAGTAGTTCCATGGAGGGTGGACACAAATTTTAAGAAAAATGTAGATAAAGTAAGGGTATTGTGGGGTCCATGGTGAATAAAGTAATTGTTTGTGAATAAAGTTGATGACAAATTGAGTAATTAAGTGATGGTTGAAGGGTGATAGTTTTCATAAAGTGTATGAGAACACATTTGGTGGACAAAGAATATAAGACTAATGGGATTACTTTTCATGGACGGAGGGAGTATCTAAAAATAGCCTTGCAACTCATTAAAATCCAAAATTTTCACCCACCACTAGGGTGGAAGTAGACTGGGCCACTCGACAGGTGTCGGCCGCCTAGTCTATTAAGAGTCTTGTTAGGTCTAGTTTATTTATAGTATGAGTCGGGCTAAGACTTTTTAAAAAGTCTATTTAGTTAAATAGACTAGACTTAGATCTTATAAGTCTAACAGCAGCCTAATTACTATTTTTGAATCGTTTCTCTTGTATGTTGGCATCTCACTTTCTCCAATTCTAATTTTCTAATTTTTTCACAATTTACAATTATTTTCTTTTACAGTTTTTTCAATTATTCTCTCTCTCATGTATCATCTCTCATCTCTCCCCATTTTTAAAGGTCTTCTCAATATTTTATTTTACAGTTTTTTTCAATTTTTCTCTCTCTCTCCTCTCTCATTTTCTCGGTCTCCTAAATTATTTTCTTACAATCTTCTTCAATATTATTGTGTATACAATTAGTTTTCTTTTATAATTTTCTTAAGTAATTGTTTTCTTTTATTCTTTATACAATTTTCTTTTATATTTTTTTTAAATAATAGTTTCATTCTTGTTAAATAATTGTTTTACTTCTCTCATCTTCCTTTTTCCCTGACAATTTTCATAAATTATTTTTTTAAATAATTGTTCTCTTTTATATTTTTGTTAAATAAGTGTTTTACTCCTCTCCTCCCCTCTGTCTTTTTTTTTCTTTTTCTCAACAGTTTTTCTCTATCCTCTCTTTCACCCTCTCTTTTATTAGGTTTTTTTTTTTTTTTTTTTTACAGTTTTCTTCAATATTCTTTAAAAAAAAAATTATTTTTTAGATTTCCTTAAATTTTTCTCACTTTTCAATTATTTTCTTTTTAAACTTTTCTTCAATTATTTTTTTTTTCTCTCCCCTCCTCTTTTTTTTGGTTTAGCATTTATTTTTACGGAAATGATATAGGCTCACTATTTTTGTGTCCACACCAAGTCAATAAATTCTTATTTATATTTAATTTAAACTTAATCTAATATCAATATTTTATTTTATGTTATCCATATCAAAATTATAAAAAATATTTTCTCCATTAACTAACGCCATCTTCCTACCTATTCTCGTTCGGAGGTAAACTTACTCTTTTGAAATATGTCCTCTCCCATCTTCCTACCTATTCCCTGTCCCTTAACCGAGCCCCTGCCAAAATCCTAAACTCCCTTAATTCCATTCTACGAAGATTTCTTTGGAGTAATGGCAACCTAAAGGAGAAGAGGATACCGTGGGTAAATTGAGAAATTATTTGTAGAGAGAAACACAGTGGTGGGCTTAGGGTTAAAAATCTGAATTTATTCAATTTTGCTTTACTGGGGAAATGGGGTGGAGGTGTCTTAGAAGAGGGGATCATCTTTGGAGTGAGATTCTAGTGTCTAAGTATGGGTCCTTTCGGGAATGTGTTGAATTCTATAAGAAGTCGGGTAAGTGTCATAAGAACTGGTCTAATTGGTGGGCTAGCATAGTCAAATGTGTCGGGGCGAGTGAGTGGTTTAATGATAATTTAACCTTGGTTGTGTGTAATGGTAAGGCTACTAAAATTTGGGAGGATAATTGGGTGGGGGGAAAGTTGAAGAATTTATTTCCTAGATTATATAGAGTTGAGTCTGAGAAACATTGTTTAGTGTCGGATAGAGTTAGGTGGTCAAATGGTATTAAGAGTCTGGAGTGAAATTGGAATAGAAGGCTTCTGGATAGAGAAAACTATGTTGTTTGCGATATGTGTAACATCATTGACAGGTACATTAAGCAATATGTGGAGGAGGACTACTGGGTCTGGAATTGTGAAAATGATGGAAAGTACTCGGTTAGATCTGCGTACTCAATTCTGCAGGAGGATCTTTCCTTGGACAATCCGGTTCTGGACGAGCTTGGAGGCATTTGGACGAAGGGAGTTCCCAGCAAAGTGACGACGTTCTCTTGGAGACTTCTCCAAGATAAGATTCCTACCCTTGTTAATCTCAGGAAAAGAGGGGCATATAATGAGCATTTCTCTCTTAACTGCAAATTCTGCAGCACCGATCCAGAAGATACTGATCATCTCTTCTTCTCATGCCCACTTTCCAATCGGGTGTGGGGGAGGATTTACGACTGGTTCGGCAAACCTGTTATACAAGGCCTTTCAAGATTACCCCACTTCAAGAAGCACAAGGAGAGGATGGGCAAAAATAAGGAATGTGTTTGGGATAGCTTATGGCACGGAACTATATGGAACAATTGGCTCAGCAGGAACGAAGCTACGTTTAAAGGGGAGCAAACCAACAACGAGAGGGTTGTGGATAATATTAAACTTACTACATTCAGATGGTTCAAGGCACACAAATTGATTCAACAGTGGGCCTCTTTTGAAGAGTGGAATAGAGAACCGATGTTGTGTTTGGGCTAAACTGTTAGTGGCTTGTTAGTGGTGTGGGATTGTCTTTTATATTGTAACCTATATTTATTTTCCCTTGGGTATTCCTGAAAGAAATATAAAAATTCAGCAACATTCAAAATAAACACAAATAATAAAAAAAACTCAAGAAACATAAGATATACATTGATGGTAATGTGTAATATGCTCCCCTAAAAGTAAATACTTGTTCATTCGTTCCCTGCGTACATGGTTCTTCTACTTGTGACCTATTACCAATCGTGAAATAATCGGTTTATCATGTCGCTTCGACTCCAAACACTGCTTTGTGTCATTTCAAGACGTAGGTCATTGGTAATGCATTGAATCATTGATGATGGTGGTAAAAATAATAGAGAAATAAATGTGGCAAACGATTTAAATCATCAAAGAAGATAGCAATGGCACAAAGGATTAGGACATGCAGCAGTCGAAGAGGTCATGATAAACGAACATGTCCCAACCTACGGCCCTAAGAAGTACGTTTTTTTTTTTAACTTTTTTTTAAGATAACACAACTATTTCATGATTGGTAATAAGTCACAAGTAGAAGAACTATGTACGCAAGGGAACGAATGAACAAGTATCAACTTTTAGGTAAGCATATTACACATTAATTAATTACCCTCAATTTATATCTTATGTGTTGGAATTTATGTAAAATAAATTGGGTTTTGATATCTTGTCTAATTAAATTAATTAGAAGGACTAAAGTTTAATTATTAAATAATTAAACGTGACATAGTCGATCTACTCTCGGAGTAGATGAACGTGGTATATTGAGAAGTGGGAAGGTGAAATGTCACTTATCCCACATAGGAAGTCCACAAAAAATTTAAGAACTTTAAAGGCATTGAAGTGAACATGGAGTTCAACCATGTATTAGGGGTACACTCCCCAAAAGGCTACACGCGCGCGCGCCCGCCTGTTCGGCTGACTCGGCTTCGGATTTGGCAATTGGTCTTTGGTGGTCCGCCTATCTTTTTACAAACCCAAAAACTCCGAAAGCCCAATCCGGAATCAAGCCCAATATTTAATACTTCAAAGCTTAGAAGATTCCAGAATTATTTGGAGCCTTGAAACTCAAACGTAGTGGTCAAGAACCACTTACCACGTCTTTCTTAATTATCGGAAGTCTTCCGAGAATATCGGACACGCAACAGTGTTGATGGGCTGAGGCCCACCCACGAATTCTGCAACCTCCTAGGGTTTCGATCTGTCTATATATACAGACTCTTCCCCTCAGAATCCTTTGCTCATTCTCTTCTCTCTCTACCGTAATATATTTCTCCCAAAAGAATATATTGTTCTCATTTTTTATGGATTTATCTGTGTGTTCAGTTCGTACTCTTAATACGTTCGTTGAGGCTTCGTCTACCGTGGTCTTACTGTTTACGAAGTAGAAGTCGTTTTACCTTTGGGAACGGAGCGCCAAACTAGTCGAGCACTACCTGGGCGTATTCTGTTCTACGGGAAAAGGGTTTCCTGACTCGACTTTCTGGTTTCATATTTTCGACACTGTAGTACCCTTACCGGTGCAGGATTTATAACAATCGCAGAACAGAATAATGTTAATTAATTAATTAAATTTTTTCGAACCTAATTAATTACTGCTGCAATGTCGAAAACGAATAATAACATGGATAGAGACCCCACTGATACAGAGGTCGTTCACGGTGCTGAAAACACTACTGAGAATATTGGCAACGATGCCAATAAGGACAAAGCTCCTGCTCCATCTACCTCACACAATTCTGGTGTGAAATCTGGAGATCAGGCTGAAGAATTTATTCAGAAAGCCGGAAACGAGGGCAGCCTTCTTGGAGGACTTCCCCCATTTAAGAATCCTTTCGGGGATCAGATATTTACTTTCTCCCAACCTAGGCTGAGGCTCGTGGTAGTGCAAGGAGAAAAACCTGAGAAATTCTCAGGGACTGAAATCAAGAGATGGCAGAGAAAGATGAAGTTCTATCTGACCATGCTTGGAATGGACAGATTTTTTACTAAGAATAAACCTACAATGCTTGAGGAAGGTGCCAGTCTACAAGAAAGGATTTTTTTATGATCAGTGATCAAGTGGTGATTATCTGTGCAGAAATCACATAATTGGAAGACTGTTTGATGCCCTCTACAGTGTCTACTGTGACATTAAATCTGCCAAGGAGTTGTGGGAGTCCTTGGAGAAGAAGTACAGAACTGAAGGTGCAGGACTGAAGAAATTCGTCGTTGCACAGCTGTACGATTTTAAGATGGAAGATAACAAATTTGTTGTGGATCAAGTCCAGAAACTGCAGATTATTTTCCATAAGATAGCTGCTGAGGACATGATTCTGCCAGATGCTTTTCTGTTAGCTACTGTAGTTGAGAAACTGCCTTCATCTTGGAAGGATTTCAAGTCATACCTCAAACACAAACGAAAGCAAATGAGCTTGGAGGATCTGATTGTTCGTCTGAGAATTGAAGAGGACAACAGAAAAAGAGAAGGAAAGGGTCCTGCCCTCTAGATTGAAGCCAAGGCTAACTTGATGGAACAGGAGGGTCCATCAAAGAAAAGGAAACGTCCCAGCGAGTCTGCTGCCAACACAACGAAGTTTTTGAAGGGAAAGGGTCCTGCCCCAAAGCAGTAATTCACTGGAAATTGCTTCAAGTGTGGGAAACCAAACCACAGGTCCAGTGAGTGTCGTCAACCTCGTCGTGACGACAAGGGAAAAGAAAAGCAGAAGGTTCAAGATTCTGTGAACCTTACTGATTTGGACATGTCTGCAGTGGTGACGAAGGTCAACATGGTGGACAATAAGAAGGAGTGGTTCGTGGACACCGGTGCCACTTGCCACGTTTGCTCGGAGAGGTCTGCATTCTCCAACTATTCTCCTACTGATGGGAGAAAGTTGTACATCGGAAACCAAGCCTCATCTGAAGTGGCTGGAACTAGGTTTGTGGTGTTGAAGCTGACATCTGGAAAAGAGCTAACCTTGAACAACATGTTGCGTGTCCCAAACATCCGGAAGAATCTGATTTCGAGGTCTCTTCTAGTTAGTAGTCAATTTAGACTAGCTTTTGAGTCTGATAAGATAGTTTTAAGTAAGTTTGGTCACTTTCTCGGGAAGGGTTATCTCGAGAATGGTTTATTTAAATTAAGCACAATGGTTGTAAGCCCCAAAGGCAAACAAGTTGTTAATGAAATTGCTTCTACTTCTGCTTATATCGATGAGTGTTCCTCTTTGTGGCATTTTAGATTAGGACATGTGAATTTAAAATCCATAAAACGTTTAGTAAATCTCAATTTACTTAAAATTGACAATGTTGATACATCCAAACGATGTGAAATATGCACGGAAGCAAAAATGACCAAACTACCATTTAAAACTGTAGAAGTGAACTCTGCCCCTCTAGAATTAATTCACACGGATGTATGTGATTTGAAATTTGTATAAACTAGAGGAGGGAAAAAGTATTTTATTACTTTCATAGACGACTGTACAAGATTCTGCTACGTTTATCTTTTAAGAAGTAAAGACGAAGTTATAGATGCTTTTAAACGTTATAAAAATAAAGTAGAGAATCAATTAGACACTCAAATTAAATCAATTCGCAGTGATAGAGGTGGAGAGTATGTAGCTCCGTTTGAAAAATTATGTGTTGAAACAGGAATAATTCATCAAACGACAGCCCCCTCACCTCAGTCTAATGGTGTTGCGGAAAGGAAAAACCGAACACTAAAAGAGATGATGAACGCTATGTTAATCAACTCTGGTTTACCTCAGAACTTGTGGGGGGAAGCCATTTTGTCGGCTAACCACATTCTGAATAAGATTCCACATAAAACTAAGGATCAAACTCCTTATGAAGTATGGAGGAAACGAAAACCTTCATACAAATACCTCAAAGTGTGGGGGTGTTTGGCTAAGGTTGAAGTACCACTTCCTAAACAAGTTAAAATCGATCCTAAAACAGTCGATTGTATCTTTATAGGATATGCTTCAAACAGTAGTGCCTATCGGTTTCTGATTCAGAAATCTGAAATACCTGATATGACAGAAGGTACTACAATAGAGTCAAGGAACGCTGTGTTCTTTGAAAACATCTTTCCATTTAAGGAAAAAGAGGAAGTGAGTTCGAATAAGAGAACTCATGAAGCAACAGATGACACTGCAGGTCCTTCCACTCAAGAGAGTGAGGAACCAAGACGCAGTAAGAGAGCTAGAATTGACAAGGACTTTGGTTCAGGCTTCATTACCTATGTATTGGAGGAGGATGAACCTAAAACTATCAAAGAAGCCATGGCAAGACCAGATGCACCCCTCTGGAAGGAAGCCATAAAAAGTGAATACGATTCAATTATGTTAAATCACACATGGGTGTTGGTTGATCTCCCTAAAGGTTTCAAGCCCTTAGGATGCAAGTGGATCCTTAGAAGAAATTACAAAGCAGATGGATCTGTTGAAAAATACAAAGCACGTCTAGTTGCAAAGGGTTTTAAACAAAAGGAAGGGTATGATTTCTTCGATACATATTCACCAGTGACAAGAATCACCTCCATTCGTGTATTAATCGTTATTGCTGCATTGCACAATCTCGAAATACACCAAATGGACGTTAAGACTGCATTTCTTAATGGTGAGATGGATGTTGAAATATACATAGATCAACCTGAAGGATATGTTGCTCCTGGAAATGAGAAAAAGGTGTGCAAACTCGTTCGATCACTGTATGGACTTAAGCAAGCTCCAAAACAGTGGCATTTGAAATTTGACAATACGATGTTGTCAAATGGGTTTCGAATTAACGAATGTGATAAGTGCGTATATGTGAAAGATACATCTAATGGATTTGTAATCGTATGCTTATATGTCGATGACATGTTAATTATGAGCAACAATCACAATATCATAGTTAATACGAAAAACATGTTAAGTAGAAACTTTGACATGAAAGACATGGGACTAGCAGATGTGATTCTTGGAATCAAGATTGAGAAAACGTCTAATGGAATTTCCTTGACACAATCTCACTATGTGGAGAAGGTACTAAAGAAATTTAATGCCTTTGACGATCCACCTGCTAAGACACCTTTGGAACTTAATGTTCACTTGAAAAAGAACAGAGGAGAATCAGTAGCTCAACTGGAATACGCAAAAATCATTGGAAGTGTGATGTACATTACAAATTGTACACGCCCTGACCTTGCATGTTCAATAAACAAGTTGAGTCAATACACAAACAATATAAGTCAAGAGAACTAGAAAGCACTGAAAAGGGTCCTAAGATACTTAAAGTACACCCTTGAATATGGGTTTAACTACACGAGACATCCAGTTGTACTCGAAGGATACAGTGATGCAAATTGGATATTAGACACTAAAGACTTGTTGTCCACTAGTGGATATGTATTCACTTTTGGAGGAGCATCAGTATCGTGGAGATCCAAGAAACAAACGTGTACTGCCCGTTCCACAATGGAATCAGAATTTATCGCTTTAGATCTAGCCGGTGTAGAGGCTGAATGACTGCGTAACTTTCTGGAAGACATTCCATGTTGGAACAAACCAGTACCTTCTGTGACGGTACACTGTGACAGTCAAGCTACCATTGGCAGAGCTATGAGTGTCATGTACAACGGAAAGTCTAGACACATACGTCGTCGACACAACTCCGTTAGAGAATTGATCTCAACTGGAGTAATGTCCATTGATTATGTGAAATCAAAGGACAATATAGTGGATCCGCTCACAAAAAGCATAAACCGAGATCAATTGAACAAACTGGTAGAAGGAATGGGTCTAAAACCCACAAGAAAAACCAAAACAGTGGAAACCCAACCATGGTGACTGGAGATCCCAAGAACTTGGTTCAATGGGAAAAGGAAACTGTGGAAGTTAGAGATACAACACTTGAAAAACATGACTATTCCTGACAACACTATCTCAATTGTTAACAACCCGTAAGATGTGGTAAAGGTTGAGTCTTCGACTCTTAATGATTCCTAGAGTGTAACGGGATACTCGAAAGGAGATCACCTATATAAATGAGAAGTGAAGGCCGCTTCGACCAAACATTTATGAACACAAAGGACGTCCATGGCCAAAACGGACAAAAACGTGAGAACGTTACGAAGTCGAGACTGATGTGTGCTGACATTGTTGATTAGGTATACACTATGGAGGATTAGTTCAAGGCATTGCGTCCACTAAGCCGCCGGTGTACCCGATAGTGTTTGGCTACGGAAAGTTCAAAGCTAAAAACTACTTTTCCGGATGCACTGAAGTCTCAATCGAACTTAACACTGAGTCTGATGTTGTATAGACACGATTTTCACTCATGTGGGGGATTGTTGGAATTTATGTAAAATAAATTGGGTTTTGATATCCTGTCTAATTAAATTAATTAGAAGGACTAAACGTTAATTATTAAATAATTAAACGTGACATAGTCGATTTACTCTCAGAGTAGATGAACGTGGTATATTTAATATCTCAAAACCGAGTTAAGGTGAGTGAGAAATTAATTAATGAAATTGAATGGTTTCAACTTTGAGTTTGAGAAGTGGGAAGGTGAAAGGTCACTTATCCCACATAGGAAGTCCACAAAACATTTAAGGACTTTAAAGTAATTGAAGTGAACATGGAGTTCAATCATGTATTAGGGGTACACTCCCCAAAAGGACACACGTGCGTGCGCGCGCCCGTCCGGCCGGATCGGCTTCGGATTTGGCAATTGGTCTTTGGTGGTCTTTGGGGCCTGCTATCTTTTTATAGACCCAAAAACTCTGAAAGCCCAATCCTCAAGCCCAATATTTAATACTTCACCACTTACCACGTCTTCCTTAATTATCGGAAGTCTTCCGAGAATATCGAACACGCAACAGTGATGATGGGCTGAGGCCCACCCACGAATTCTGCAACCTCCTAGGGTTTCGATATATCTATATATGCAGACTCTTCCCCTCTGAATCCTTTGCTCATTATCTCCTCTCTCTGCCGCAATATATTTCTCCCAAAAGAATATATTGTTCTCGTTTTTACAGATTTATCTGTGTGTTCAGTTCGTACTCTTAGTACGTTCGTTGAGGTTTCGTCTACAATGGTGCTACTGTTTACGAAGTAGAAGTCGTTTTACCTTTGGGAACGGAGCGTCAAACCAGTCGAGCACTACCTGGGCGTATTTTGTTCTGCGGGAAAAGGGTTTCCCTTGACTCGACTTTCTGGTTTCATATTTTCGACACTGCAGTACCCTTACCGGTGCAGGATTTATAACATTATGTTTCCTGAGTGCTGAATTTTTATATTTCCTTCATTTGTCACCTTTAGTTAATTTTTGTTATGGCAATGTGATTAATTTTTATTTTATTTTGTTTAATTTTTTTTTATTTTTTTTTTTTTGGAGAAAAGATTTTGAGAAAAAATTAATGGCAATAGAGAAAACATTAATGGCGTTAGTTAATGGAGAAAAGATTTTTATAATTTTGATATGGATAAAATAAAATATTGATATTAGATTAAGTTTAAATTAAATATAAATAAGAATTTATTGACGTGGTAATGACAGACGGGGCACAAAATAGTGTCCACTGATGGGCTCTATATCATTTCCGTTTATTTTTATTTAATGTTTTCTTAGATTTTACTGTATTTTCGAAAAACGGTAAACAAAAAAATTACTTTGAGTTGGTAGTCATTGATGTTAAACGGTATATTTCTTCCATTTACATTTTCTAATTTTCTAACAATTTTTTAATTTTATTCTTATATTTCTCTCTCCTATTTTTCAATTTTAACATTATCTGAAGGTTACTCCCCCTCTTTACGGTTTCTTTCCTCCCTCAAATTCAAAAACAACCCATTCAAAACTCTTCATACTATTCAAAACTTATATTTCTTTTTTCCTTTCGGTTCATAACCGTCTACTATCTCCGTCCACTTCCGTCGATCGTTCCTAAAAAATGTCTTCCTCTTCATTTACTCCACTAACGCCAAACTCCGCTCTGACACCTGTCTCCCACTTGCACGCACCGACTGACACTGTGCATTCGTCTCCCACTTGATAATTATAGATTTTTTTTTTCAATTTTATTTTGTTTGCAGGTTTTATTCCTTACCCCTCATCTAGCCATCATATATTTTTTGTAATTTCACTTTGGACATGCCGTTTTGTATTGTGTATAATATTTTTAAATTGTTTATGCGTGTCTATACATTTGCAATATTCCATTATCAAAATTTCATTTGATTTGTACTATATTTTTTTATGTATTCTTCTTCCAAATCTTTTCTTTAAATTATTGTTCATCTATTGCTTCTTTAATACTGTAGTACCATTATCAATGATGGTCCAGAACTTGCAATTTGAATAACTTTCTCATAATTTGATTTACAATGTTCTTTTTTGCAGTCGATTTATTTCCAAAGCCCTCATCTTCTTGGGTGGTGAATGGTGAATTATTTATTTTCATTACTTTCTTCCTTTTTAATGATATTTAATGTTGGGAATATATAAAATTTTTGATTGTTCATTATTATATCTCTATCTTTTATATTTTTAGAACAGAAAATTAAGTTAACTAAGAATGAATTAGACATTTTTTTTCTTACAATTTTCAGTTAATTTTACCTTATGAATATTAGGGTGCTCCATTAATAACTTTTACTTGGAATATATTTGGTGACAAAGTGAAAGTTTTTAGAAATTTTGTGTGGTGGACTCTCCTAAAGGTGGAAGGAGTTATATGAGGCAGGAAATTGATGAGGATATTGAGGTAAACATTAATGTTGTGGGAATAAAAGAAAATCAAGGTTAGTGAAGATTTTCATGGGTTTATGGCAGTGGCAAAAAGAGGTACTTCAATGATCACGTTGACTACAAAGGTAAAAATAAGGTTGACACGAGAGTGGAGGATACAACCAACAGTGATGATTGTCAAGTCTGGTGAAGATGTAAAACATAGATTCATGTGATAAAAAATTGTGGACACCTAATGTTGGAATTTCAGAGATTAGTCATTGTTGTTGGTGAACCTTCGGGTCATAAATAAATTTCTTATAAACATATTTTAAAAATAAAAAATTGTATAGTATCTTATTAAATAATACTTTGTAATGTAATTTTTTTACAATTCCCACGAAATTCGTGGGTCTTGCACTAGTTATATCTATATATGTATATGTATAATTATAAATAAATATTTATATATATTTTATAAGTAATTCTTAAAATTTAGTACTAACATTAATATTAAATTAAATTAAAGCAAGTTAAATTTATTTTAGTACTTGAGAAATCGTTATAATGTTTGTATTTAAACTCATCGTTGTAATACATTTGTTTTGGTAGTGAATTTTATTTGCAACTTTGAATATCGAACTACGATTCATACTTAACATATTTTAATAGTCTTCTAAAAGGCTCGTAGGCCTGGTCTATTTACTTAAAAAAAGGCCAGACCAAGGCTATAAAAAATTTTATAGATAATAGGTCAGACTTAGGCCCAATATTTATAAACCAGGCCCAGACTTTTTCATGTGAAGCTTAGTCTAGCCCAGCCTATTTCCACCCCTACCCACCACTTGTTTTCGAGTCAACGTTGAGTTTTCGTCGAGTCAACACCGAGTCGTCGTCCAATCACCCATATTTTCAGCAACAATTTTTTTTTTAAAAAAAGTAAATTTTTAGAAATAAATTCTGGAAAAAAAAAAATCAAAGCCGGGAAGATCTTCTCTACAAATTTATACCACCATATATGAAAATAACACATCCCATAAGATGATTGACTCTATGGGGTGTATTCAATTGAGATTCTGTTGGGTTTTTTTGGACTTTTAAAATCTGGGGGTATTCAATCCGTATTTTTAAAAGTCTTTCAAAATTTTGAAGTATTCAATACGGATTTTAAAAAGTCTTTAGAAATCTTCAGGTATTCAACAATCTATGGATTTTAATACTCTATGGATTTCGTTGGATTCTCTTTCAAAAAAATAAATAAATTTCACTATTCAAAATCTCTTCTAAAAAATAGAGATTTCAACGGATTCTTTGGGAAGAATTTTTTTTTTGTTAACTATGTTCTTCGATAAGTATCATAGATTCTTCACCACCATTATTATCGTGAAAAAAATTACATCTCTATATTTTAAAATTATGTTCTTTCTTTAAAAATTATAGTATATCGGACACCATTAGGTTAGCAATAATATTTAATCGACGTCAATTCCCCCATTACGTTGTGTTCGATATCATCTAAAAGATTTTGGTGGTCAAGGTCGTCACTCCAGAAATGATTTTGGTGGTCAAGGTCGTCATACCAGAAATGCAATTATTCAATTGAATTTTTGGTATTTTCAAATTGCAATTCACAAGTTCCCATTTCAAACATAAGTGTTCTGGATTACATAACTTTTTTCGGAAAGAAGGTATGAATTTTCAGTCGAATATAAAGAAGATCAAGATTCACCACATCGTGAAAAATGAGACCGAGTATAACCGTGATGAAAATGAAGGTGAGAATAATAATGATGAATAATAATTTTTTTAAACTAGGTTTTAGGGGCGTAGTTTATGAAAATCCATGTAAATCAATAAAAAAATGTGTATTTCAGAATCCTGTCAAATTTATAAAAATCCATATAAATCAATAAAAAAGTCAGTCAAACTCTGCATAGAGTCTATGGATTTTCTAAATCACTGACTTTTTAAAGTCCAAAAAAATCCAACAGAATCTCAATTGAATACACCCCCTATATCTCTAGAAATCTAGCCAGCATCAACTTGCGTTCAATAGAAGAATTTCAGAAGCTAAATGCAGATCAGTTAATTTTTCCCTAGATTTGATTTTTTTTACACCATTGTCGCCGCTCGTAAGGTGGCATGAAATACAGTTGTCATGTCCGGAAAATAATGGGAGGTGAACTCAACCAAGGAGTGAACTCAGAGAAAACGGGGGTAGATAAATGTGGCCCAGAATTAAATGAGGGTGTGACTAACTCTTTGGATCTGAGTAATGTTGGGCTTCTTGAATTAGGCCTAAGATGAATCATATTAGGGGATAGATTGAAGATAGTCATTGCTCAAAATAGTAAATGTTGTATTTAGTGTAATGGGAGATTTTAATTTGGTAAGACACATAAATGAGAGGGTTGGATGGAACGAACCTCAGTCCTAACCATGGAGATTTGAGGACCTTTGACGATTTTATCATGGATTCCCATCTTATCGATCTTTCAATCCATGGACGAAAATTTACGTAGTATAAACCAAATAGCAGTTATAAGAACAGGCCGTATATGATATCATATTAGGAAGTGCTCGTGCTCCAAATTGGAATGCCTTAACAGGTCGGTGCTTAATCACTGTCAAGTGCTTCTTAAAACGAAGGCACATTTGGAATTCAAGGATTTCATATTGAAATCATGGAATAGTTATCGAGTGGATGAGTGGGATGGCTTTGTTCTTAAAGAAAAACTCGAAAGGTTGTAATCAAAATCTAAAATTCTAGAACACCTCAGTTTTCAGGTCCATTGAAGGCAAGGTCAAAAAGTTGTATTAAGAGATCCAAGAAACAAACACAGGGGATGAAATTTTTGGACTAGAGGAGGCTGAAATTATTTGAAGAAAATCATCTCAAGCCGAGCTTTTCAAGAATCTTAATATGTGAAATAGTTTGATGGCTAGCAAGAGTAAATTGGCTGAATGTGGTGTGGAGGGGGGGGGGGCGTGAACTCCAGTTTTTTTCATAGAATCATAAATCATCAAATGAAAAAAAAAAAAAAAAAAGGATTTATGTGGTATAAGAATAAACGGTCAGTGGGTAGAGGAAGTAAATTAGGGAAAGAAGAGGATCACTAATCATTTCAACAAATAACTGGGCGACCAATTGAGGGTGACATATGAGTTTGTAAGAAATAAGGTGTCCAACATTTGACAACGAAATAATCATTGCACCTTTCTCAGAGTAAGAGATAAATGAAGTTGTTTGGAGTTGTGGTAGCTCAAAGAGTCCGAGCCCAAACAAATTCAATATCTAGTTTATAAAAGAGATCTGAGATATTGTTAAAATTGATTTATGCAATATACTAGAGGATTTTCATAACAACGGAAAATTAGTATGTGGGATCAACCCCATCATACATCGTTCTGATACCTAAAAAAGAGGTTATGGCATAAGTTAATGATAATAGACAAATATCCCTTATCGATTACATCTGCAAAGTGTTGGCGAAATTATAGGCAAAGAGGCTGAGTATATTCATTGATTACATCATTTCAGAACATAAGAGCGATTTTGTGGGGAAAAGAAACATCCTTGATGGAGTGGTGATTCTCAATGAGGCAGTTCAGAAAGGAAAAAATGGGAGAATTGAAAGAGTCCTCTTAAAAATATATTTTGCAAAAGCCCACGACTTAGTAGACCGGGGCGTATTGGATTTAATGTGGAAGAAATTCAATTTAAAATATTTACTTACATCTTGTTCTCGATCCAAATGAACATCATGTTGTCCCGAGCAGTAGAACTGGCATATCGGGTCGTTTGGTCCAGCCCGTTGGGTCAAATGATGTTCGTGGGATTGTGATAAAATTCTTGAAGCTAAGGTTCTAACTGGAAGTAGTTGTGGACAACTAGTATTGATACCGCGACTTTCATTGACACCTTCTGATCTTAGATTTCCTTTCAAGTTTCAACGTAAATAGTTTCTGTTGATTGTGTCATATGCTATGACTATTAATAAAATTCAGGGGCAATCGTTTTCTAATGTACAGTAGGTGTTTTTTTTTTTTTTTGAAAAAACATGTATTTAGTAATGGTCAATTATATGTAGTTGTATCTGGAATAACAAATCATCGTGGTTTGAAAATCCTATTATGTTATGGAACCAATCGTGATTGTAATATCACAAAGAGCATAATGTTTCATGAAGTTTTTAGGAATTTACGATTTTATAATAATTTAATTTTAAGTTTTATAAGTTTTTTTTGTGACTAATTTTTTATTCAATTACTATTGATTTCAGATTATTTCATTATTTAATTTAATATAATTTATGTCACCAAAATTAATGTAATATTCTTTAACATTTTATAGTAATTTAATCATTTTGTCGAATCATATATATACCCATATTTAAATATTAGACATTGATTTTATTTATTTGTATATATGTTGAGTTTAAATTTATATAGGGGTGTTTGTAAACTCAATTGAAGGGGCATAATCAGTGCTTTAGCTTCTAATTAGTGCTTTTAAACTATTAATTGGGTTTGCAAACACCCCCTTGTATAAAACACCAATTTAATTAGATTTTAAGATTAATAATTTAATCTAAAAAAGATATTAGCAACATCTTACCATTTTTTATTTTATTATTTTTAAAAATTAGATATAGTATAATTAATGGAATATTAGTTAACAATAATTAATTTTTTACTTATGATAATAAATATATATATATATATATATATAATAACAGCTGCTGCCAAGTTTTCCAGCCTAGTTGTATTTTTTTATTATTATTTATTCAGCGTGTTTGATTATTGCCTTTCTTTATTATTATCTCTTCAACATGGCAATAGTGAAATCCTACTTTCCTTCAAAACACACTCTCCAAAAAGAACACTTTCTGCCATCCACCAGTGACCAACCTACTTATTACATTCTATACAAATTTAAATAATACTACTAGAAAATAGTGCAAACCCAAAAAAACACATTTATCAATTTCAATATTAAATAAATAATATATAGTAAAACCTCTATAAATTAATACTCTATAAATTAATAAACTCTCTAAAATAATAAAATCTTCCGATCCCGATTTGGGCCTTTGTAAAAAATCATTAAATTCAATAAGATAATAAGATAATAATTTTTCGGAAAACCCCTTTATAAATATTAGGTCCCATTAAAACTCTAAATTAATAATTCTTAAATATTACAATTATAAATATTATGGTATGGTCCCCTCTTATAAATCTTTTTCATCAACTTACTCTTATAAATCTTTTTGAGTGCATGTGTGATGGTCTCTCTTATACTCAAATCTTTACGCATTTGATCATTCATGAATGATTTTGCGATGACTTTTAGATGAGAAGACATGGTTGAGTGTTATGGCTTATGAATTATTTTTTATTTCCATATTGAGATTTATATAGTATATATATGTTTAATTCATCATGCATGAATATATTTAATTATCTATAATATTAATAGTTATTTAAGTGCAACGAATTAATGTAAGCATGTATATTTAAGTAATTTCATTGAATTGATACATGGGTCCATGAATATAATAGTTAATTGTATACAATAAATTGATATTATACATGAATATATTTAATTAGTTACAAAGAATTGGTTGATACATGAATATAATCAATAAAACATATATGAACTCATTTATTTTCAATAGATATGCACTAAATTTGATGAATTTAAAAAGTCTCTCTTTTAATTAATAAAATATTAATTTATCGATAAATTTATAGAGAATCATGGTCCCAAGGTTATTAATTTATAGAGGTTTTACTGTACCTATAAAATACTCCAGTAATCATTTGCAAAAATCCTGAAAAATCACAAAGTAAATTTAGAGATCTAATTAAATTTGTTTAAATATTTTTTTAAAAATGGTACATCTGCTTTTTCATATTCCAAGTACATGGACTTTTACTTTCTTAAGACATGAATATTCTAGAACATTAACTAGAATATAAATCATCTTCCTCAACACTCATCTGAAACACTGAGCTGTTTTGTTAATTTATATAACCTTCTTGTGTTTTATTTCAAGTATTTACTTTTCATTTTCTATTGCAGATGACCATCTTCTTTTGATTCATCAAGGAGATTGATTCTTCTAAGATGTCGTGAGCTCTTTAGATTCGATTGATTCGATCATATCGTGCATCTGCATTTGGAAACAGGAACTATCAGAATTCGAAACGTATATTCCGTGACACAGAGGTATGAAAATCAGTTTTTGTATATCAAAATTTACATGTATACAGATACTTGAAAATTGCTTTATTCCCTGTTCAAAAGCACTTTATAATGGAAAATTTGGTTCCTATTATAGATAATGTGTATGGAGCATTGCTCGCAACACACGTACAATAACACAAGATGATGGTGGGAGCCTACCAGCCTGGGTGGGAGGTAAAAATGAGATTAAAGAGGATAAATTACCTTTACAAAGTTATTTTCAGGTGTGTATTTTTTGCATTCCTCTATGTTGTAGCTCTTCACACTGACCTGTGAAAAACATTAAGTAGATGATCCATGATCACTGTAGATGTTGTTAATTCTTAAATGCCTTAACATTATCAACAACATCTTAATTTGACCTTCCGAGATTTTTTCTAAGTCTTTTCCGAAATGCTACATTAAATGTTGATCTAAATGTTGTCGCATTTCTGGCAGGATCTAGAAGCTTCTACAAGGATCTGGAACCTGGAAGATTCCAGAACATTGCAGAACGTGCTAAACCACCTTGGAACCATTTAGAACGACCTGGAGCATGCTAGATGGATCTAGAAAGATCATGGAAGTTGAGATCCTAAAAAATAGGACCTCAATGTGGAAGCCTCTAGAATTCGCACCTCACATCTATAAATACCAATTGAAGGCTTCATAATTCAGTGTATTCTACTCGATCAATCTCCTAGACCGAGCGTTCATCCCTGTTAGGAGTTGTGGCCAGTAGTTTTACCTTTTAGTTCATACGTTGTATACCACCCGTATGGCTGTGTGTCTTCTTATCTATTGAGAGTGTAATCATTAGATAGACTAGGCATTTCGACAGTGTATAATTTATACACTTAGTTCGTTTTCTAGACTTGGCACCTGCCTCGTTTATAGTTTCGTTGTGAAAGTTATTGTTGTAACATTTCACACAACATTTGTACTTGAAGATAAATATTGATTTTACGCCATAAGGCAGACATAGATTTTTATTTATAAAATCTATGTTAAAAGTATTTCCATTGTGTCTCGTTTGTTTTTAGTGTTTCAAGTCTTCCGCTGTGTCTACTTATTTCTGATATTCTGTTAGAGTCAGTGTTGTACAATTTGTCTCAACATTTAGTACAACATTAATCTGTTCTTTACTTAAACACTTTAAACACTACACCCCGCACACACTTTCAGTTGGTATCAGAGCCGATACCTGACGACACTAGGTTAGATCCTTGTTTAAGTGTGTTTTTAGTTTATGTTAGCAATGGAAACACATCACATATCCACTACACTTAGGCACCCGAACATATTATCCATATTTTAAGCCTAAGTTTTACATGTATATCAAGTCGATTGATGAACGTGCTTGGAGGACTGTACTTACAGGTTATGGTGTACCAAAGATCCAAATCAACACATCAACTCTCTCACCAGAAAGAAGGAAAAGTCAATTTCAACCAAGGTTATCAAAAAGTGAAGGTAAACCAAGGTATGATCTTTAATATATAAAATCAGTTCAATGTATGTTCTGAATTTGGTCTTTATGAAAATTAATGTGCCAATATTAGACTTAATCAAAAACTGAATTTTAGTACCACCTTAAATGATGAATCAGATGATAAATTTGATGAATCAAGATATGTTGAATTTGCTTTTCATACCAAGATTGATTATGATAATTCTTTATATGATGATCTGGATGATACAGATTCTGATGTTGCACCTAATGTCATAACATTTATGGTAACATCAAAACAGAGTCACCCAGATTTGAATTGTTTTAATGGGTTTGTTGATGATGCAGGCATAAGGATTGATGATCATAAATACCAAAAGTTGTTGGATGATTGTAACTCTCAGAAACTCACTCTTAATTCTTTGAAAAAAGAGAATGAGAATCTGAAAGAGACAATTACCAAGCTAGAAGTCATACATTCCAAAAGAGATTTTTTGAAGATTGTAAATTGAAGGAGAAATTGATCACCTCTACTTTAAGTTTCATAAAATTTTCTATGAGTGTTTCTGATATATGTTATAGCTATTTGGTAAATTTGATAATTGTGGTATACATTATGATAGTGAAACTGCTTCTATTTTCTAAGAATTTTGAATATACTGTGAAGTTTGTGAAGACAAATGTTAAAACATATGTTGCAACATCTGCACAAACAGATTCTCACAAAGTAAAAAACATTGAAAAGAAGTTTGTATGTCACTATTTTTCGAGAATTGATCATATTTGTCCTTACTGCATGTAAATGTTTGATGATCTGAGATATGATAAAATGTTGCCTAAAAAGATTACACATCCTATGAAACATTTTCTGAAATCTGCATGGAAATCTGATGTTACTTGTAATGTTGTTCACACCTCTTTGAAAGCATGTTTACTTGGTCAATGGTATTTGATAGTTGTTGTTCTAGACATATGACAGGACAAATTGACTATTTATATGATTATGTGACCTTAAATGATGGTAATGTTACATATGGTGGTTGTTCGAAAGGACATGTTATAGGAAAAGGAACTTTGAATGTTGAAGGTTTTCCTGAGCTTAAAAAATGTTTTACATTTTGATGGCTTGCTTGCTGATTTGATTAGTATTAGTCAACTTTGTGATGATAATATGCATGTAAAATTTGACAAAGAATCATGTGTATGTTCTTCATGAATATGAAAATTGTCTAGGGCAGTAAATAATTATTATCTCATTGGAACAAATGTGTGTAATTTATCAAAGAATGATGAAAATGTCTTATTGCATCAAAAATTGGGACATGCACATTATATATCAGTGAAGAGACTAATCAAAGTCGATGAAGTGAAAAGGATTACCAAAACTGAAGTTTCAGAGTACTACTGTATGTGGACTATGCCAGAAAGGTAAGCAGGTAAGAGTGTTGCATAAAATGCTGTCACATTGTTCTACACATCAATGTTTCGAATTGTTTTGCACATGGATTTTATGGGTCCTATGAAAACTGAAAGCATTGTAGGCAAAATGTATTCACTTGTTGTGGTAGATGATTTTTCTAGATTTACCTGAATTGAGTTTTTAAGAGATATATCTGAAACATTAAATTGTTGCATTTAAAATTCTCTATAAAAGGTTCAAAAATGTGTTTAACTTGAAAGTTGACCGTATTAGAACTGATCATGCATGGTAGGAAATTTGAAAATAGCATGTTTAATGATTTTTGTGATAAGAATGGTATTTTGCAAGAATATTCATCCCCTAAAACTCCACAACGGAATGTCTTTGCTGAAAGAAATGATAAGAGTCATGCTTACTTCTAAAAGTCTTGCTAAAAGATTTTGGGATGTAACATTGAATACATCATGTCATAATATTGATATAGTTTATATTCGACCTGGTTCTATTCAAACACCTTATGAGATTGTGAACAATTGAAAACCGAATGTGAAGTATTTTCATTTATTTGGTTGTATGTGTTATATTCTGAATGATATGAATCAACTTCATAAGTTTGATTCTAAAAGTGTAAGGTTTCCTTTTAGGCTATTCTAGAAATAGTAAAGCTTATAGAGTTTATAACCTTAAGACTAACATTGTTCAAGAATCTGTTAATGTTGTGTTTGATGATGATTAAGGTCTTACAGATGACAAAGATGAAGAAGAGGTATCACAAGTCACTGACAATTCCGAGAATACACTGAAGTCTGAAAATGTTGCACCAAATGTTAACACATCTGGGTCAACATCTACAGAACAGTCAACTGTAAATTCACAGAATGATCAGTATGTTCCCAAAACGAATCCTTCTTCAAGAATAGGCAAAAGTCATCCTTCTGACCAGATCATAGGCGATGCTACAGTTGGAGTGCAAACAAGAGGAAAAGTAAGAGCAAATAAGGTAGATGTGGTAAGAACAATATGCATGTCTTCTATTTGCAATGTTGTGAATGCACAGTGTTACTATTCTGAAATTGAACCTAAAACTGTGAATGAAGCATTAACTGATGAAAATTGGATAAATGCTATGCATGATGAACTTAATCAGTTTGAAAGATTTGAAGTATGGACACTTGTCTCAAGACCTAGTCATACTAATGTCATTGGAACAAAGTGGATTTTTAAGATTAAAACTGATGAGTTTGATAACATTTTTTAGGATTGAGACTAGATTAGTTGCACAAGATTACACCCAAGTTGAAGTTATTTATTTTGATGAAACTTTTGCACTTGTTTCTAGGATAGAATCTATTAGATTATTGCTAGCAATTGCATGATTTATTGACATTAAACTTCATCAAATGGATGTATATGCTGCATTTCTAAATTGCATTTTGAATGAAGAAACATATGTTGAACAACTTAAAGGATTTGAAGATCCACAATACCCTGATCGTTTTGTTAGAGGAGAAACTGATATAACTTTGTTCATTAAGCACACTGGAGAAGATTTACTTATTGCACAAATATATGTTGATGACATTGTGTTTGGTTTAACTTGTGATAAATGTTAACCAATTTGTTGAGGCAATGACTGCAACATTTGAGATGAGTATGATTGGAGACTTGAATTATTTTTCTAGGTCTTCAAATCAAGCAATGCAAAGATGGTATATTCTTCTCTCAAGGTAAGTATGCTAAGGACTTGGTTAAAAGGTTTGGTTTTGAAAGTTAAAAAGTAATGAAAACTTCTATGAGATCTACTTTGAAACTTTGCAAAGGCAATGCTGGTAAGGATGTTGATCCAACATTGTATAGGTCCATGATAAGAAGTTTATTTTATTTAACCTCTAATAGACCAGATATTATGTACAATGTTTGTGTTTTTGTTTGTGCTAGGTACCAAACTAATCCAAAGGAATCTCACCTGAATGCTATGAAAAGAATTATCAAGTATAATGCAGGTACAAGTGAACTTGGAATATGGTACACTAAGGACACCAACAACACTTTGATTGGATACAGTGATGCGGATTGAGCATGAGATATAGACGACATAAAGAGTAAGAGTAGAAGATGTTTCTACATGGGAAACAATCTTGTGGTTAAGCAGGATGTTTCATGCCTATGAAATTGAATTGATATCCTTACAATTTTCTGTGATAATATGAGTGCATAAACATCTCTAAAAATTCAGTACAACACTCACTCACTAAACACATTTGCATTAGGCATTATTTTATGAGAGATTTAGTGGAGAAGAACATAGTGAAGTTGGAATACGTACTTACTGAAAAACATAATGATGATATATTTACTAAGGTCTTGACCTTGAGATATTCTCATCTTTGAGGAAATCTCTTGGTATGTGTAGTATCTGAATAATCCTGGATGGATGGTGTCACAAATGTCGTAACATTTAGGACAACATCGTAAGGTTGTATAGTTGTTACAGATTTAATTTATTTCCTATTTTCGTTGAATAATTCCTTTGTAAAATATTCTTGAATCTAAAATTTGTTGTGCAAAAATAAACATGCCTTACACCTCTCAAATGCATAAAAAGAGAATGTTATTAGCATACTAAAAGATGTACCAAAATCACTGAGTAACTATGGAGCACGGAGTCCACTACTACGATGCCTTCTTTTCAAAAGGTGATTCTTTTGGTAAAAACATCAATATATTTGTAATCCATTAAGTAAGTATGGGGCACGGAGTTCACTACTACGATGTACTCTACAGGAACAATGGATCAATACAAATTAGATGATATAACACAAAAAGAAAAAATATGGTGCAACACAAATGAAGTAAATTCATGTAAAAACCGTGTTGAGGTGTATGTAACAGTTTTGAGCATAACATTAGATGATTCGATTATATTTTTATTAGTTGTAATTATTTAATTATTTGTGGAAATTTATTTTATTTATTCTGATTATACTAATCCGTCTTTGGTTTATTTCAGATTATACACATTTAAATACTAAATATTCTAGAATGTTCTTAATTTAATTATGATTTTATCCACTACTTACCCATGATCTATTTTTATGGCTAAGTTTATGGACTATTATCGAATTTCTTCTAGAATCTTCCTTAGTTAGTTCTTATTCTTTTAAATGTATTACTTCCAACTATGCATTCTCTCCTATATACTTCTCATAACATGATATACTAAGCATTGCATTTTTTCGAGTGATTTGAGTATTGCATTTTAAGATTTGTTAAAGCCTTGTGTGTCTCGATATTGTGATTATCTTTTCGATTTCTTGGTGCTCTAATGACAGGAAACAAAGAAACTACCTCACCACACTCAAACTTCCACGAAACCGTCATCTCCATCTCTCTCAACCTTAATAGTTTCGCTTGCATGGCCGTTTCACACCAAAACGCACCAACTGCTACCAGAAAAGCTGAAACACTTACCCAAACAACTCTAGTTACACCCATTCCTACAACTGCTCACATTCAACTCGATTCGACCCTTAACCAGCTGAACCAAGCTATTGAGAATATGTCTCAATCGAATGTGAATTCTGAGAATCTATTTCTTACTGTTGGAAATACGTCCATTAACATTTCTCACTACTGAAAACCGAAAAACTCACCACTACACTTGATTCATTCACCTCATAAAAGCCCCAATTTCCAAGTCCTAATACTAAAATAGAGGCAATTGTCTCGAATGCTACCTCTCTGGGGGAGATTGAAAAGGAAATTGATGATTTTCCTGTTGCTGAGCAGAATGAGTATGCAAATGCTGAGACATCCGATTCTGAGGACGCTCAAATGAAGGAGATCAACGTGAATGCTAACTCAGGTTAAACTAACTCTTATCTTTCTATACTGATAAATCTGAATAAATTGCATTTAGGAAGAATGTTGAGAAAGAAAAGAGAAGAAGAAGCCTTGTTCAACGAAGGAGATCCGGCTATGTGTTCACTAGAGTTGATTACTCTAACTCACTGAGGAGAAGAAAGGAAGTAGTGTTGATGATGAACCGATTCAAGTTCTTTTCTTAATCGGAGGAAGAAAATGCGGTTACTGAGAAATGAGTCAAAAGGTAATATGATCCAAAGGGAAAGAAGGTTGCTGCTGAACGAGACTTGCCCAAAGGAATTGAAAATTCTGATCCAGAGGATAATCCCACTTTTCATGAGATTAAGAAGATTCTGAGGAAGAATGCTGAAGCAAGTGCTGCAACACCAGACCCTGATGACAATAGAAGTGATGATTCTGAGAAGAACAATGACTCTGAATCAACTGGGTAAATAAATTCTAAAGGAGGTAATTCTGATCCTTATAACAATTCTTAGATTGATAGGTTAGTTGCTAAAATCACTAAGCTATCTTGATGAAAGTTGTTAATGGAAAAGAGAATTAACATTGCTGATTTTCCTGATAATGATTCTGAAACTGATAGGTTAGTTGCTAAAATCACTAAACTATCTAGATGAAAATTCTTAAAGGAAAAGAGAATTAACACCGCTGATTTTGAGAGTAAAAGATTGATACAATTTTTTATTGAAAGAGAATTGTTGAAAGCTGTAACTTTGAGTGATACTTTTGTGTATGATTGGGTATATGTATTTTTATGCTT
The DNA here is from genome assembly GCA_963675135.1 of Galeopsis tetrahit. Taxonomy (NCBI): domain Eukaryota; kingdom Viridiplantae; phylum Streptophyta; class Magnoliopsida; order Lamiales; family Lamiaceae; genus Galeopsis; species Galeopsis tetrahit. Next base: position 62,008,103 of record OY776120.1, on the reverse strand, counting down.
GACTTAAGAAGAGTACGGGTAGACGTAGCTATAAATGATATGAGAATGTACAATTTAGGGGGAGATTAGTTTCACTTACTTCGGAATTGATTAATGATCTCTTAGAGATAGAGCTTGTGATTGATGAAGATGAACATGATTTGAACTTGATTACTACTTCTATAACTGGGGGTAGATTAACTAGGTGACATATTTTTATGCTTGCTAAAGATCACACATCTCTATACTCTGTACTCCATAAACTGATTGTCTACAATTGGTTACCCTATACAAATTCCAATACGGTGATTAAGGATTAAGCTATATTGTTGTATAAGATGATTTGTGTTGAAGAATTTCAATCTGGATTTAACTATTTCCCCACATGCAGTTTATTGTGATATTTATTATAAAGGGATTTTACCTTATCATTTGCTGATATGTTCATACCTCAAGAGGCATGAAGTTTTAAACCTAAGGAAACTAAGGTTATTTGAGGCAAGGTACCCTTTATGACTATCTCACCTGCTCTGTTACTTGGTGAAAGGACTGTTGATTTGCTTTGTTACAAAATTCAGATGGTTCTGATCACAGAGATGCTCTTATTCCAGTTCGACCAGCTCCAGCAAGACCTGAACAGAAAAATGATGCACCGAATGTAAAGCACATTGGTGGTCACATTGGTCAAAAAAAAATTCTGTTTCTAGATCTTTTATTTTACTTCAACTAAAACGTTTACAGGACTCTATTGATGGCCTTCAGTTCCTTAAAGTCCAGTGGCTATAGACGCTTTCTACTACCACAGGGGGAGAAACACCATCACCCTTCTGGTGTTCGAAGTGAAGAGCTCCATGAAGATGTACCAGAAGCTGATTGTGTACCTGATGCTATTCATGAAGAAACTGCTGAACCAGATGTTGTAGTTCACTTTGCTACAACGTGCACTTTTGTTGAAGAAGATGAGGATCAATTTGCTAATGCTGATGAACATATGGATGTTCCTTATGACATCTAAATAGGTTATGGTAACAACTGAACAGGTTGATACAAGACAGGGGGAGGGCTGAACATTATATGTGATTATGTGCAGGAACATGATGCTGCAGCTGTTGTTACAGCAATATATGTCACATGTTTAGTTTCTTAAGTATTCGTGCCTTTTATACTTCCCTTGATCTTATGCATTGTTGTTACTGTGTTTAAGTTGATTTACAGATTTTGTTTTTACTTTCTAGTTGATAGGTTGTCTTTTATTCAACTTGCTTAATTTGTTTGCATTTATGATAATAGATTACTGCTTTCATGCTTAAATTGTTTTCTTACTTATCATTATTTGCTTACTTGTATGTTGTATATGTTAGTTGTTTATTGTATTTGATTTTTCCCTAACTTTGCTCTATTTTCAGTTTGCTTAAATTGTTTGTCTTAAGAATTATTCTTATTTGCTTACTGGATCAAGTTTGCTTAAATTGTTTGCCTTAAAGAATTATTCTCATTTGCTTACTGCTTACTGATTTTAGGTCTTTGTTAGTTGTTGTTTGTTTTGTCTTTCTAACTTGCCTTATTATTCAATTGGCTTAAATTTGTTTGCTTTTGAAAATATAATTTAGAAGTACACTTCTCTTTAATTCTCATATGCTTACTGCCTATTGATAATATAAGTCTAGTTTTGTTTGTCTTTAGGTCTGTGTAGTTCTTTTGTATTTCATTTTTGTTTTTGCTCTGATTTCTGTTTGTTTGAGTCTTACTTAAATCTTAAGTTATTTCTTCCAATCCTAACTTATGATTTTAGTAAATCACTTATGTTGTGAATAAGTGTACTGTTTATACTTATTCTGTTTTGGATAAAATTATCTTGATCTTATGGCACGGATCATTGTAAGATTATCCTTGATCTTCATTCGATTTGATCCAACGATTACAACAGGTATTGTCTTGACTAGTGCTTAGCAATGATGTCAACCTCAACTAAGTACATAAAACTGAGTATGTATAGAAATATATGTGCATCAGGTGTGTTGTAGTCGAAAGGTCAAATTGGGGGAGATTGTAGATGTTGTTAATTCTTAAATGCCTTAACATTATCAACAACATCTTAATTTGACCTTCCGAGTTTTTTTCTAAGTCTTTTCTGAAATGCTACATTAAATGTTGATCTAAATGTTGTCGCATTTCTGGCAGGATCTAGAAGCTTCTACAAGGATCTGGAACCTGGAAGATTCCAGAACATTGCAGAACGTGCTAGACCACCTTGGAACCATTTATAACGACCTGGAGCATGCTAGATGGATCTAGAAAGATCAAGGAAGTTGAGATCCTAAAAAATAGGACCTCAATGTGGAAGCCTCTAGAATTCGCACCTCACATCTATAAATACCGATTGAAGGCTTCATAATTCAGTGTATTCTACTCGATCAATCTTCTAGACCGAGCGTTCATCCCTGTTAGGAGTTGTGGCCAGTAGTTTTACCTTTTAGTTCATACGTTGTATACCACCCGTATGGCTGTGTGTCTTCTTATCTATTGAGAGTGTAATCATTAGATAGACTAGGCATTTCGACAGTGTATAATTTATACACTTAGTTCGTTTTCTAAACTTGGCACCTGCCTCGTTTATAGTTTCGTTGTGAAAGTTATTGTTGTAACATTTCACACAACATTTGTACTTGAAGATAAGTATTGATTTTACGCCATAAGGCAGACATAGATTTTTATTTATAAAATCTATGTTAAAAGTATTTCCATTGTGTCTCGTTTGTTTTTAGTGTTTCAAGTCTTCCGCTGTGTCTACTTATTTCTGATATTCTGTTAGAGTCAGTGTTGTACAATTTGTCTCAACATTTAGTACAACATTAATCTGTTCTTTACTTAAACACTTTAAACACTACACCCCGCACACACTTTCAATCACATTTGCGATCTTATCTAAACGATTCAAATTCTATTTACTTTGTAAAAATAAATAAAACTAACATGCATGAGTTTTATTAATGTTAAAAAAACTTCAAAACAAGCAATTCAAGCCTAAGGATATCTTTCTGTATATCAGGCATTCCTCATAAAACACACCACTACTATCCTTCAAGCATAAAGCCTGATATCTTTCTGTAAAATCACCAATCGACTGCAAACAACACAGGTAGAGAAAGAAGTCAGAAACATAAACTGGAATGAGAAATAAGCAACCATGAAGTTTTTAAAAGTATGTACTTAAAACAGTCTCAATTTAAAACTAAAATTAATTATGAAAATTCATATTAAAAAATGACCCGTAGTTAAACAAAATGCCTGCATATAGAACTCTAGATCTAGATATTATATTATCTTATGCAAATACATAAAAAATAACAGCTACAGATGGCACACAAAAATCTAGCACTTGCAAATTTATAAGAGTAAATATGCTATACTTCCAAATTTCTGCATACAACTTCTCTGAACTTCTACCCTCTTTAGAACAGTTATCTATTTTTCCATAATAACACTACTTGACAAAAGCAACAGAAAATAAAAATACCAAGACTCCATCAATCAACAACAAAATGACAAATATTAACCCATGATAGTAATGTACAACAATATATTTTGTCAACATATATGATAATTTCGGAAAAATTTCAAAGACTTATGTTTCTCTGGGTACCTAGGACAATTAAATATGAATTAGAACAATATTAATAATAGAATTAAAGGGATCAAATCTAGAATCATTATTCTATAGGTGAGATGTATATCCAAACTTAATAATTAAGAGCCCGTTTGCCTAAGCTCATAAGATCCTCAAAACAGTTTATAAGTTGTTTAGGAGATTATATGCTCTCTGAAAATGTTTGGTAAAAAAAAAATTTCTTAACAACTTATGAAATCTTAAAATAAAAAAAGATTAAAAACTAGGCTAAATTGATTTTGAAACCTGCAAAATAATAATTCTTGTATGCTCATATTGTTTCAAACACTTGCAAAGAATCATAAATTTAAATCAAAATTACAGATTAAAAAATAATCAACCTTTTCATATTCCACTTGAAAATATAAAATCATCTTTTTTATTGCATTCTCACCCAAAACACAGTTGTTTAGGGGAGTAACATTTACTAAACATTTCACATTTTCACCATCCTTAAAAATCTTGTAGTGTTCATTTATGAAGTTTCAACATCTATTTTGTTAATTTATTATGTTTTTTATTCAATTCCAACTATTTATAATGTATCCTTGCCATTTTCAATTTTCTTCTGCAGATGGCCTCCTCTTTTCTTCCTGTCAATCAGGAAACCTACTCTTTCAAAACACAGTGGGCTCCAATCGTGTATACCTATTTATGGAAATAAGATATATAGTTAGAGATGTGTTGAATGACTTATAAGGTATGAAAAGATTATAATACTACATATAGTGTGTAATTACTTCTACATTTTGATACTTTTATATGTAACAGATTCATTTAAGTGGTAAGATGCCATTCATATACACTACAACACCAACTGATTGAAGAGAAAATGAAGAAGCTTACAGGATCTATTATCTGCAAAAGCAACTATGAAAGTCTCTATGGTATGTCCATTTGTAAATCTTCAGGATCTATTATCTGTACAAGCAACTATGAAAGTCCCTATGGTATGTCCATTTGTAAATCTTTTTCCATTATTGTCATTTTTCAAGTTACGTTTCATGAGCACATAAATTTAAAATCTATTATATCTTCCTAATGATGATGAATGGTTATAGAAATTTTATGAAATACTACCTTTTATTTTGTTTTTAGCATCTGATCTGTAAGCAACATTAATTTTTTGACAAAAAAATCGCAATAAGAATGAACTGCAAACCCAAAACCATATTAAATGGCTTTCTGGAAAATGGCGATTCCTTTCGGTTCATTTCAGATCCAAAAAGCCAAATATAAAATATAACTGTTAGGAATTAATATACAAGAATTAATTCTCATCCTCTCTACAACTTCAGACTTTTAGATGAGACGAAATTCTTTCATGGTATCTCGATTGACTGGGTCCGATTCCTGTTGAAAGCACTCTACCAATTTAAATTGTCCACTCGATGGGCCTCCTCCCCAAAAAGGGTAAGAGGTGTTAATCGGCCCACGAGTGAGGGGGAGTGTTAGGAATTAAGAGATTATTCTCTAATAGAGTCACTTCTATAGAGTATTAAGCAAGTAAAACCTACAACTTTTAAAATTTTCTAATAGGGTCAAATTAGTGTCAAAAACCCTTAAATACCTTTAATATTCATATACCTCCTTAATTTCTATATTTGAACATTTAATTCGAATTTTAAATTCATAATTATGGTCAGCCAATTAATTCGGGAGGAGTTATAGGCATAACTTGACAAGTTCTTGACTTTCCCAAATCGAGTTCTTAAAATTCATTTCTGCAAATCGAATGCAGATTCCAAAATAGGAAATTTCTGGGCTGAAGGAGCGGTTACAATATTCTGGAATCGCTGCAATTGGGAAGAACACATCGATGCATTTTGGGAAGAACGAAGGAGAATTCACCATTATGTTGCTGGGCTGCAGAAACGATTAAATCTATGCTGTCATTGATGCGATTTGGGAAAAATCACAAACGGTTAGTCATAATTTCTGCCATTGTTGATGAGCTTTGTTCGAAATCTGCCATTATTGATGCGATTGGTGCGAAATCGGCCACTGTTCACGCCATTAAAACTGGAGTTTCTAGAGTCCATTGGTGAACGTTCACTGCTGGAATTGTTAATCTTCGCTTGGAATGCAGATTCATTTCTGCAAATCGAATGCAGATTCCAAAATAGGAAATTTCTGGGCTGAAGGAGCGGTTACAATATTCTGTAATCGCTGCAATTGGGAAGAACACATCGATGCATTTTAGGAGGAACGAAGGAGAATTCACCATTGTGTTGCTGGGCTGCAGAAACGATTCAATCTATGCTGCCATTGATGCGATTTGGGAAAAATCACAAACGGTTAGTCATAATTTCTGCCATTGTTGATGAGCTTTGTTCGAAATCTGCCATTATTGATGCGATTGGTGCGAAATCGGCCACTGTTCACGCCATTAAAACTGGAGTTTCTAGAGTCCATTGGTGAACGTTCACTGCTGGAATTGTTAATCTTCGCTTGGAATGCAGATTCATTTCTGCAAATCGAATGCAGATTCCAAAATAGGAAATTTCTGGGCTGAAGGAGCGGTTACAATATTCTGGAATCGCTGCAATTGGGAAGAACACATCGATGCATTTTGGGAGGAACGAAGGAGAATTCACCATTGTGTTGCTGGGCTGCAGAAACGATTCAATCTATGCTGCCATTGATGCGATTTGGGAAAAATCACAAACGGTTAGCCATAATTTCTGCCATTGTTGATGAGCTTTGTTCGAAATCTGCCATTATTGATGCGATTGGTGCGAAATCGGCCACTGTTCACGCCATTAAAACTGGAGTTTCTAGAGTCCATTGGTGAACGTTCACTGCTGGAATTGTTAATCTTCGCTTGGAATGCAGATTCATTTCTGCAAATCGAATGCAGATTCCAAAATAGGAAATTTCTGGGCTGAAGGAGCGGTTACAATATTCTGGAATCGCTGCAATTGGGAAGAACACATCGATGCATTTTGGGAGGAACGAAGGAGAATTCACCATTGTGTTGCTGGGCTGCAGAAACGATTCAATCTATGCTGCCATTGATGCGATTTGGGAAAAATCACAAACGGTTAGTCATAATTTCTGCCATTGTTGATGAGCTTTGTTCGAAATCTGCCATTATTGATGCGATTGGTGCGAAATCGGCCACTGTTCACGCCATTAAAACTGGAGTTTCTAGAGTCCATTGGTGAACGTTCACTGCTGGAATTGTTAATCTTCGCTTGGAATGCAGATTCATTTCTGCAAATTGAATGTAGATTCCAAAATAGGAAATTTCTGGGCTGAAGGAGCGGTTACAATATTCTGGAATCGCTGCAATTGGGAAGAACACATCGATGCATTTTGGGAGGAACGAAGGAGAATTCACCATTGTGTTGCTGGGCTGCAGAAACGATTCAATCTATGCTGCCATTGATGCGATTTGGGAAAAATCACAAACGGTTAGTCATAATTTCTGCCATTGTTGATGAGCTTTGTTCGAAATCTGCCATTATTGATGCGATTGGTGCGAAATCGGCCACTGTTCACGCCATTAAAACTGGAGTTTCTAGAGTCCATTGGTGAACGTTCACTGCTGGAATTGTTAATCTTCGCTTGGAATGCAGATTCATTTCTGCAAATCGAATGCAGATTCTAAAATAGGAAATTTCTGGGCTGAAGGAGCGGTTACAATATTCTGGAATCGCTGCAATTGGGAAGAACACATCGATGCATTTTGGGAGGAACGAAGGAGAATTCACCATTGTGTTGCTGGGCTGCAGAAACGATTCAATCTATGCTGCCATTGATGCGATTTGGGAAAAATCACAAACGGTTAGTCATAATTTCTGCCATTGTTGATGAGCTTTGTTCGAAATCTGCCATTATTGATGCGATTGGTGCGAAATCGGCCACTGTTCACGCCATTAAAACTGGAGTTTCTTGAGTCCATTGGTGAACGTTCACTGCTGGAATTGTTAATCTTCGCTTGGAATGCAGATTCATTTCTGCAAATCGAATGCAGATTCCAAAATAGGAAATTTCTGGGCTGAAGGAGCGGTTACAATATTCTGGAATCGCTGCAATTGGGAAGAACACATCGATGCATTTTGGGAGGAACGAAGGAGAATTCACCATTGTGTTGCTGGGCTGCAGAAACGATTCAATATATGCTGCCATTGATGCGATTTGGGAAAAATCACAAACGGTTAGTCATAATTTCTGCCATTGTTGATGAGCTTTGTTCGAAATCTGCCATTATTGATGCGATTGGTGCGAAATCGGCCACTGTTCACGCCATTAAAAGTGGAGTTTCTAGAGTCCATTGGTGAATGTTCACTGCTGGAATTGTTAATCTTCGCTTGGAAGAATTCAGATCTACAATCACGGTTTTTGTAGGAGTTTGTTCGTGTTAATTGAGGATCAATTTCTGCAAATTGGGTAGAACACGAATCTGCGAAATTTGCAAGTGTTAACACCAGAAAAGCTGGTGTTCTTCAATATTCTTTGCTGGAATTTCTGAAGAATTTATGTCCTGTAATCACAGTCTATTGTTGAATGTTGCTCGTGTGAGTTTCATTTTTGTGTTCGTGACTGAAGAAGTGATTCCTTTCATCTTTTATTCGCTGAAAACTGGGAGGTGCAACCCGACGTTGAAATAATTACCGGTTAGTATTTTTCTGAGCAAGAATCGCCCTAATTATTACGTCTTTAGGGTGCAACTTAGTACTCGGGGATTAGGCGAAAAAAGGAGAAGTTTCATAGATACTGCAGCTTGACATTGAGGTGAACATTAGATATGCACATTACCGTATGCATGTATACATGCATATCGTATAGTGCATTTCACATATGCACATATGTAAAATGCATGTACCCCGTTTTCCGTGCATATTAATATGCATATCCATGTATGAACCTTTTTCTAAGCTTATAAACTCATAATTTTATTATGACCCATTTCTACATACCAAAATTCATTTCACTGTTCATATTAAACTTCATAATATATTTTCATATATGTATGCATATTCAACACGCTTATTTAGTCTTTTTGTGATTTAATTGTGTTATGAGTCTTGTGTAATTTGATTCTGGATCATAAAATGCAGAATTATTAAGATCATAAAAGTCAACTAATTAATTCGAATTGCCTTATTTTTAGGAATATTTGAATTAAGGAAGGTGATAGATTTTTGCATTTTTCAAGACTATGCATTTATAAAATTGATTTGATGTTAATCAGTATAATATTAATTAATTTGAAATTATTTTAAAAGGGAAAAGGACAACTTTATCTTTTTAAGTGTCAATTTAACTCTATTGAATAAAAAATAAAAACATATTCCCTATTTGATATTAGATAAAAGTTTTAGTGAAATGACTTATTAACAATTTACCACGAATTAATACACAAGAATTAATTTTCACCCTTCACCCTCTCTACAAGTTAGGACTTCTTTTAGATGAAACAAAATTCTTTCAATAACTTTAAGATTTGTGTTATACCTTTTCTTAATTGCAAAAAATCAGGTCTTTTTTTCCAGGTGAAGAAAGACGAGCATTTTATCGAGCACATTGTGTGCGTGAAGGTTGGAGGTGCTGCAATAAATCGTGACGGAAATACAACGACGTCAGCGAACCTGTCAACGAGTGGAGACGGGGCTGACTCCTTCTCTTGAGCACTCTCCTTCGGTCTTCATCGAGCAGCTTATATTTTCCAGCGATGACAATGACTTTGGACGGCGACGCGCGCGGCTAGGACAAAGCATTGTCGATGAGGAGGATAAGGGTTAAGTTAATGGGTGGGAGAAGATAATCGTGGCTTGGGTGGGGATACTGGATTTCAATTCAGTGAAGCTTATTATCAACATATTTTAAAGCTTATTTTGTAATTTAATGTTAATGTTAATTTTTATGATAATACTTCCATGTTATTTATTTTAATTTTCCCATACAAATATATATTAACTCTATAAATACTAATAAATTATTTTATATAAATACCTATAAAGTATAAACTTATTTTATAATGGGTTAATTCTAAATAAATACACTACTTTTAGTCTCATTATCAATTTAATCAATTTACCTTGTAAAAAATTTCAACCTTTCATCATGTTGCAATTAGATACACATTTTTTTCTCTGAGTAACAATTGATGATGGGATTTGTCAGAACTTGCCACGTGAGATTAACCATATTCTTTTTTATTTTTTTAATTTTTCACACCAGATTAAATTTTATATAAATAAAAATAAAATTTTATAAAAATAAAAATAAAACCTCCGCTTCTTCTGCGTCTTTCTCAACTTCTCAAACTCAATCTTCTTCTATGTCTTTCTCACCTCTCTGTAAAAAATCCTAAAAAAATATTTCTAGGTACTACACTGTTGATAGGTGAAGCATTCAACCCAATGGTAGAAGGATGTGGAAGATGATGAAGAGAGGTTCTCAGGAAAATCCTAGAAATTCTAAAAAAAAAAAATTGCATGTAAGATTGTATTTTTTGTCATTTATACTGATTTTTTTTTGGCACACATATAGTGATTTAAAAAAATGTCATTTTATATGTTTGTCATATGTTTGAAGAAAAATGACAAACCAAGATATGAGTGTATTCATTTGTGAAGCCTTTGACACTATTATATGAGGCTAAGTTTCTTATTTTATTAAATATTTGTATATTTCTTATAACTATATTGTTATATTCATTCTTCCAAACACCTGGTTTGCAGAAGAGGAGGTGGTCTAGCTATGACTTTTAGTATGCTAAATATATTTTTTCAGAATATTTTCTAGAATATTTTTGTTGCAGTAATCATTACTGTTAAACACATTAATTACTAGAATATTTTTTAAGAATATTTTCCTCTCCCACATATAAATTGTAGTCCTCGAACTAGTTGAACAAAATAATAAAATTATTCAATAATTGAAGAATTTCTGAAGAAAAAAACAATCAGATTTGAATGATTTTTAGGGGATTTTGATTTATAGGGTTAGAATAGAAGAACTTGATTAAGTTTGAGAAGTAAGAAAGACGCACAAGAAGAACTTTATTGATTTTGAGAAGGAGAGAAGAAGAACTTGATTGAGTTTGATACGCAGAAGAAGAAGCGTTAGTTTTATTTTTATTTATATAAAATTTAATCTGATGTGAAAAATAAAAAAATTAAAAAAGAATAAATATTCCGGTCCTGACTTGGGCCTTTGTAAAACCTCTATAAATTAATACTCTATAAATTAATAAATTCTTTAAAATAATAAAATCTTTCGTCCCGACTTGGGCCTTTGTAAAAAATCATCAAATTCGATAAGATAATAAGATAATAATTTTTCAAAAAATCCCTTTATAAACATTAGGTCCCATTAAAACTCTAAATTAATAATTCATAAATATTATGGTAATTTGCTAAAACATGAATCTATTGTACCTCGACTAACTTTCAAATGCTATTTTTCATCAATCCACTCTTATAAATCTTTTTGAGTGCATGTGGGATGGTTTCTCTTATACTCACATAATGCTTTACGCATTTGATCATTCATGAATGATTTTGCGATGCCATTTAGATAGACATGCGCAACGGTTAGAAACCGCCGGTTACGGTTTTCGAAAATCGGTAACCGTAACCGAACCGCCGGTTTGCCGGTTTGCTTTTTTTTTTTTTTTTTTTAAATATTGATGTGCCAAAATTTGCACGAGAGGATTAGGTATCCTCTGAAATGGATGTCCTTCTTTCCGAACGCGTATAACAGTCCTGAATAGATTATCTCCTCTCGGAATCTTCGAATGACCTGCAAAGAACACACCGGAGGGGAGTCCGGTGTGGACACTCCGATGCCTAAGTCAGTATAGGGCTTATCAAATCTCCCAAGGATCTCAAGATCCTTGATATCTTAAATCAACTCAAAGAATCGCAAGAAGAGATGTTGGTATTCAGTATATTAGGTTTTAAGGTGTAAGTGTCTAACCTGGAAATATCTTCAAAATTAACTATTTATAGAGATACCTTCTGGAGAGGAAGTCAAGCCTTCCTCTTATCTCGGAGTGGCTCGTAAGACTCGGCCCTACCGAGGAGACCCAGTCTCCCTTACTCTCCACTTCCTGAAGACTCGGCTGCATCCTATCTTTGTGGACTTATCCTCCTAAAATAAAGGAGGACAGGGTCTTCTTTTTATCAAAGCGGAAATAGCGGGAGCATCCTATATTTGCGACCCACGATCTTAGCTAAAACTGTTTGATTCTGATATTCATCTCCAGACGAAGCTCCCTCCCGAGAGCCCTCCGGAGAGGATTCTTCATCCAGAGAACCCTAAATGATTCTATCCATTCTTCCCAATCCTATCATTCATACACGTGTCGACTCCTCATTAGGTGACATTTTTAGGCCGCATCAAATATTATCTTTTGTGAGAGTAGAAAAATTTCCTAGAACTTTGTACAGAGGTCTTTCTGGAGAGACGTGTATTTCTTCGCTTTGGAGAGGAAGTTTCGAAACATTATCTCCTCCAAAGACTTTTCCCGCCTTCTATCCTGGAAGTCTTTTCGGCTTCCGCGCGTGGACTTCACGCGCCCCCTTTTCTCTGCCTCGTTATCCTCCCGAGGAAAGTTCTCGATTTTTCCCCTTATCTCTCCTCATTTACTTCACGCAACTACTCCCTTTTCCTCTCTTTTCTTTTCAAACTTCATTCTCCCAGAAAATTCTCGTCGTCTTCATCTTTATTCTCCGGTGTTCTTCCTCCCAAGCTCTCGCCATCGCCGGCCGTCTCGCTTGATTCCATAGTTCTTCCATTCAAGGTAACCCAGCTATCTTTTTTTTCTTTTATTACCACTGTAAATCGATGTCGAGTCCCCCTGCTAGCCAAAACTCTTCCGAAGCGACTCCCTCTCTGGCGGGGAGTCCAGAAAATAAAATTTCCCTCGCTTCCCAAATCGATCATACCCATTTAGCTAGTCTTGCTCATGCCTATGGTTTTCCTTCTGAGTACACCTTTCGCGCTCCTCGCTTAAATGAACGCCCAGATATATCCCATCCCCAAACCCTTGCTTTCTTCGAAGCACATCTTAGGGCAGGACTGCGATTTCCGATCCACCCCTATTTGGCTGCCATATCAACCCGCATGCAGATTCCTCTTAACCAATTTACTCCAAATGCTATCCGTACCATGATAGGCTTTTTCATCCTGGTGAAGGGGAATGGGGGCGACCCAACTGCTGAACTGTTTCTGAGCCAGCATTCTTGCAAGGTTAATGATGGTTTTTTCTATGTTAGTGGACGAAGGTCCCGTGTTTGCAAATTCCTGAAAAAATTCCATGAAGAAGACTCGTCCTGGCGAAATTATTATTTTTTCGTCACAAGTCCCACTGATTGGCCATTTCCTCACGGGGATTGGTTGTTCCATAATCCCGGCATAATCCCTCCTCCTCTGAAAGCTTACTCTGTTTCCAATCATACTATCATGAGCAACCTCAATACTCACATCCGTCTAAAAGACTATTTTGACATTGTTGATATTTGCAAAAATCCTCGCATCCTCTCCCACTTCGGTTTTTGTTCTCAAGATTTCCCTTTAGGTCCTCAAGATGGTAAAAAATCTTCCACTGCCGTGTTTTTATTTCTTGCATATGGTTATTTTCATGCATTCTGAATGTCTTCTTGGTTATTTGCAGAGATGAGTTGGCTAACTCACATCTCCCGGGATGCTCCTGCTCTCAGCATAGTAAAGGCCCCCGTGTTATCTGCTTCAGAAGATCCTCCCAAGGCTCCTCCGTCTCCCGCTCTCGAGAGCTCTGCTAAGACTCCGGCTCCAGAGGGTTCTTCAAAAATTCCTCCTCTCCCTAGCTCTTCCACTCAGGTCCCAGGTTCAGTTGCTAAAAGAACCCGTTCGGCTGTCAACGCCGTTTTTGCTGACTGTGGGACCTCTAAGAAAAAGAAGGGAAAAACGCCCCGTACTCTTGTCGAGAAAAGCTCCTCTCCATATGAACTTCTCCATCGTCTCATTGACCGATGTCTCGTTCCTTCCCATGCTACTGCTTCATCTGATTCCTCCCCTCCTGAGGACCAACTGCTCCATGGCGCTCATCTTTTCGCAGAGGTATCTTCTATTTTTTCTTATCTTCACGATCTTTATTTTCTTTACATCTCCAACATCATTTTCCTTTTCTTTGTAGTTTGGTGTTACCTATGCCAAGATACTCGACCGAGGTGTCGAGATGGTGGCTGAACTTGAGCTTCTCCGAGCTGAGGTGTCCTCCTTTCAATTGTCCCTCAAGGATATTACTAGGGAAAAGGAGGAGGCTCATAAGCGAGCACAGGCTCTATCCGAGGAGTTGTCTTCCTTACAGACCCAAAGCCAGCAGGATGCTGTCAGGATCAAGCGTCTGGTGCAGGAGGTAGGGCAGATGGAGCAGGAGCTGCCGGATGTTGGGGTGCGGGCCTGCATTGAGTCCCTATTCACTTCTCCCTTGGGCCAAGGGTTCTTAGAAACTCTTCATACTCAGTGGTTGTCCAGTTTCCTGAAGAGCTCGAGCTTTCTCTGTGCCATGGGGCCGCACATTCCTCATTTTATCGATCATGGCTTCAGCAACGCCGTCGCCGAGCATTCAGCCCCGGGATTCAATGGGACTTATTCTCGTGAGTTTCATCTGGATCGACTCGCTACTCCTCCAAAGTTCCTGGGGGATCCTCAGGAGAGTCCGGACAGTCCTTGGTGGCTACCCGGGATGGGCCAAGCTATTGCCAAGCTGCAGGCTGCCAAGATAGGTATGGCTGAGCTAAAGCCTCTGGAGCCACTTATATATCCTTATGCTTCTGCTCCAAGAGTGGCAACAGAGGTGGATGGAGGGGCCGGCACTGCTGATGCTATGGGGAGTATGGAGGATCCGGAGGAAGGTGGAGGATCTAGCAATCATGTTGCTGGGGAAGAGGGCACTGCTGGAGTAGCTGAAGGGGTTGAGGTTGAGGGGGTTGCTGCCAAGGAAGCTGCTGCTGAAAAAGCAGTTTAAATTTCATATTCCTGATCATCATAAACAATCTACTTTTCTGTTGTTTTGCTACACTCTTTATTTTCTGCTCATAACATTTGCTCCTCATACTTTGTAGGGGACCCCACACTCCTGGATATGTGGGGGCTTTTTGTAGTAATTATGTTAGCTTGATGTTGCATGCTTTGTTGTCTCTTTCTTTCTTGCATGAGTAGCTTACAAGATCAGCAAGGAATGTGTTGGAGGTGTATTCTCTTCCCCCCCTTTTTGTTGGTCTTGTAGGCTAATCTGGAATTATTTCTCGGCTGTATAGTGTTTTGATGTCAGGTGACTTGGTTGTGGGGTATCATCTTCCCCCTTCTCTTGACTCCTGAATCATAAAACCTGCTCTCTTCATTATCTAGTCTTTGTAGTTCTCAAGTATGGTGAGGGCTCTTTGGAGCACCTTAGCCGTTAGGCCTCTGAGTGTCTCCCACTCTTATTCTTAAAAGATTTTATTTCATAAAATCTTCTCATTTCAGTAACCCACTTGGGTCTCAAGTAAGATGAGGGCTCTCTGGAGCACCTCGGCCTCTAGGCCTCTGAGTGTCTCTCACTCTTTTTCTTAAAAGATTTATAAAATCTTCTCATTTCAGTAACCCACTTGGGTCTCAAGTAAGATGAGGGCTCTCTGGAGCACCTCGGCCTCTAGGCCTCTGAGTGTCTCTCACTCTTTTTTCTTAAAAGATTTATAAAATCTTCTCATTTCAGTAACCCACTTGGGTCTCAAGTAAGATGAGGGCTCTCTGGAGCACCTCGGCCTCTAGGCCTCTGAATGTCTCTCACTCTCTTTCTTAAAAGATTTTAATTTATAAAATCTTCTCATTTCAGTAACCCACTTGGGTCTCAAGTAAGATGAGGGTTCTCTGGAACACCTCGGCCTCTAGGCCTCTGAGTGTTTCTCACTCTCTTTATTGTTATATTTATACGTCGCATATTCGAATACGAGAAAGATAAGTAAGACATAATAATTCTGAATAAATCTTTCTTCAAAAAGGGATAAGACTTCATTGATTTATTGTCAATTTTCAACATAGGCTATAGATAACCTACGCCGGTCTCATTAAAAACCTCCATACGGAAAAACCCCAAAGGGGAAAGCCGTAGAGAGGGAAAAAGAGCTCCGGTGAAGCCGCAAAAATACATCAAGCAAAATATGAATCCATGTGAAAAATCACGAAACAAAAGTCATAAATGGTCTCAAGACCGTACACTTTCTTCAAATAAAGAATCTCTTCAAATGGCAAACGTTCCAGGGTCTAGCTATGTCGACCCCTTCCATACTCTGCAGTCTATATGCTCCTCCTTTCAGTACCTGTGTGATTCTATAAGGCCCCTCCCAGTTGGGCTCTAACTTTCCTGTGTTTTTTAGGGCGTCAGCTCTCCTTAGCACTAGATCGCCTTCTCTGAAGGACCTCGGGATCACCTTCCGGTCGTATGCGGCTTTAATTCGGCTCTTATATCTTTCAGCCCGTACTCTGACCATCTCTCTTTCTTCTTCCATCAAATCTAGAGCCTCTCTCATCAATCTTTCATTCTGATGTTCTTCAAATTGGGCGATTCGGTGTGATCGCAATACTGCCTCTGGAGGTATCACCGCCGCAGCTCCGTAGACCAGCTGAAATGGGGACTCTCCAGTGGCTGTCTTTGGACTAGTTCTGTATGACCACAATACATTATCTAGCTCGTTTACCCATCCTCCTCCTATCTTCGTTAGTCTTGTTCGGATACCGTCTACTATCGTTCGATTAGTGACCTCCACTTGTCCATTAGCTTGAGGGTGAGCTACAGAGGTGAATCTCTGTATTATGTTCAGTCTTGCACACCATCCTCGCACATTTTCTCCGTTAAATTGGGTTCCGTTATCGGAGACTAATATTCTGGGTACTCCGAATCTGCAACAAATCTGCTTTCTTAGGAATTTAATCACATTCTCCTCATCTATCGTAGCTAGGGGAGCAGCTTCCACCCATTTGCTAAAATAGTCCACTGCTACTATCAGGAACTTTATTCCTCCGGAGGCTGGAGGGAAGGGTCCTACCAGGTCGATTCCCCATTTAGCGAAGGGACAGGGAGAGTGCATCGCTCCCATCTCCTCCGCAGGGGTCCTTATCAATGGGCCATTTTTCTGACACTTGACACATTTTCTCACGAACTCCTTAGCGTCTCTTGTCATGGAGGGCCAATATAATCCAGCCCTTAAAACTTTCTTCACCACTGCTTTGTATCCTTCGTGACTAGCTGCATCCCCTTCGTGGATTTCTTTGAGTGTGTACATAGCCTCTCGAATTGATATGCACCTCAGATATGGGTGTGTGAATGATTTTTTGTATAAATGCCCTCCAATAAGACAATATTTGATTCGAAGGGCTCGGGTCTCTCTAGTAGTAGGAGCGTCTGTTCCCTTGGTGAGTTCTATCCATATAGCTCTTCTCCAATCATCTTCCTCTTCAATAGAACCAATGGGGTTCTCCAGAGTCTCTCTTTCTGCCACTACTAGAGTTACTGTTCCTTTTCCATCAAACTCTGCGGAGCTAGCGAGCTTGGAGAGGCTGTCCGCTTGTATGTTCTTCTCTCGAGGTATCTGGACTACCTCGCACTCTTGGAACTTGCCCATCACTTTTTTGGCTCGTTCCAGATAAGCAGCCATCCTGCTATCTTTGGCTACGTATTCACCATTCACCTGCTGAACAACTAATTGGGAGTCTGAGTATAGAGTTACCTTTGGAGCTCCTAATTCTAATGCCATCTCCATTCCTCTGATCAAAGCTTCGTACTCTGCTCCATTATTTGAGGTCATGAATTGAAATCTCACCGCAAATTGCAGGTCCTCTCCTCGCGGGCCTGTTAGCACAATCCCTGCTCCACATCCGCTCAGGGTTACTGAGCCATCTACATACACTTTCCATCCTTCGACTTCCTCTGGCTTGGTCGATTCTTGGATGAAATCGGACAAAGCTTGGGCTTTTATAGCCTTCCGCGGCTCAAAATCCACGTCATATTCTTGGAGCTCGATTGCCCACTTCACCATCCTTCCAGAGAGGTCTGCTCGCCCTATGACCTGTTTCAGCAAGTAATTAGTGCGGACCAGTATTTTATAAGAAAGGAAATATGGGCGCAGCCTTCGCGCTGTAACTACCACGGCCAGAGCAGCCTTCTCGATTTCTGAATATCGGTTTTCGGCCCCTTGAATGACCTTACTGACATAATAAATAGGGTGCTGCAGAGATCCCTCTTCTTTGACTAAGGCAGTACTCAGTGAGAACTCTCCTACGGAGAGATACAAGATGAGGGTATCTCCCGGAGAAGGCTTTGTTAGCTTCGGCAACTGGGATAAATGATGTTTCAAATCTTCGAAAGCCTTTTGGCATGTTACGGTCCATTCAAATTTGGTTCCTTTCTTGAGAATTCTGAAGAAGGGATGACTTTTTTCAGCAGATCTAGCTATGAATCTGCTCAATGCGGTAATCCTCCCATTGAGCGTCTGGAGCTCCTTTATATTTCTCGGTGGCTGCATATCTAGTATCGCCTTCACCTTAGCCGGATTCACCTCTATACCCCTCTGAGTGACCATGTATCCGAGGAACTTCCCTGATTTTACTCCAAAAGAGCACTTGGCTGGGTTCAACTTGATGCCATTCTCTCTGATCACTTGAAAAATTTCTTCTAGATCCTCTACATGTTGATCTGCTTTTACGCTTTTGGCCAACATATCATCTACATATATCTCCATATTCCTCCCCAGCTGCCTTCGGAAGACAGCATCGACCATCCTTTGGTATGTTGCTCCGGCATTGATTAGCCCAAATGGCATCCGAACGTATCCAAACGTTCCGCAGGCTGCTATGAAGCACACTTTAGGGACATCTGCAGGGTTCAGTTGGATCTGGTGGTACCCTTGGTATGCATCCATCATGCTTAACAACTCGAAGCCTGAGGTTGCATCTACTAGCTGGTCTATCCTTGGTAGCGGATAGTGGTCTTTAGGGCACGCTTTGTTGAGGTCCCTAAAGTCGATGCACATTCTCCACTTTCCTCCCCCCTTAGGTACTAGCACGGCATTAGAGAGCCATTCTGGAAATTGGACTTTTACCACATGCCCTGCTTTCAATAGCTTCTCGACTTCCTCTCTCACAATATTATTCTTTTCAATCCCGAAATTTCGTAGTTTCTGCTTCACAGGTCTTGCCTTTGGATCAACATTAAGGCAATGTATTGCTATCTCCGGAGGGATCCCTGTCATGTCAGCTGGAGAAAATGCAAATATATCGGAATTTCGACGTAATGTAAGTATTACCTTTTCTGTGAGTTCAGGTCCCAGTTGGGTGCCTATCTTAGTGGTGAAGCCAAGTTTCTCTGGGAAGAGCTCCACGCTCATCAGCTCTTCGTCTGTTTTAACATTCACCTGTTCGGGTATTGCTTCTTCAACTTTCTTCCTTTTGACCTCAGGGTCATCTCCTCTTGTCCGCTCCAGGCCCTTAGTCAGGGCTCTATCCGCCATCTTCACAGACTCTGCATAGCACTTCCGTGCTTGGTATTGGTCTCCTCTCACTTCTCCTACTCCAGCGGCGGTAGGGAATTTCATTTTCATATGAAATGTGGAAATGATTGCCTGAAAGAGGTTCAGGCTGGGTCGTCCCATCACGACATTGTATGATGAAGGGATGTCCACGATAAGGAACTCTATCAAATGGACTTTCCGGGCTGGAGCATCTCCCAACCCTACCTGTAGCATTACTGATCCCAAAGGTTGGATGGCACCTCCGGAGAAGCCATACAGAGAGGTATCCACAGGATGCAGCTTTACACTCAACTCCATCCTCTTGAAGCATTCGAAAAACATAATGTCAGTCGAACTCCCCGTATCTACGAAGATTCGGGCAACATCGAATCCAGCTATGTCGGTAGTGATTACCAGAGCATCATTGTGATCTTCTTTGACTCCTTTAACATCTTCCGGCCCAAATCGGATATTGGGCGTCTCTGTCATACGTCCCACTTCTCTTAATTGGCTTCCCTGTTCCGCTTTTAGAGCTCGGACGTTCTGCTTTCTTTTTCGGAAGGAATCTCCATCTACTGGCCCTCCCACAATCATATGAATTACTCCTCTCTTTGGCGGTGGAGGGGGTATATCCTCTACCGCTTCTCTAGTTTCCTTCTCCTCTGGTTTTCTTTCAGATTCTTTTCGTTTCTGCCCCCGAGGGCCTTGCCAGTCTCTAAATATGAATTCTTTTAGATGACCCGCCTGGATCATCCTCTCAATCTCATCTTTCAAATGGTAACACTGATTCGTATCATGTCCATATTCATTGTGGAATCGGCAGAATCGATCAGACTTAGGCTTCTGAGGTCCTCGACTCCTGGAATATGGGAACTTCAAATCCGGATGGTCTCCTGCTACCTCCAGTACTTCAGCGGGTTCAATTCTTAAGGGTGTGTATTTCTCGAACCTCCCCCGAGGGCCGGATCGGGGACCTCCGGAGGGGTTGCTATCTCTAACTGCTCCAGAGGTCCGGGGGACTTCTGGACTGAACCGCCTGGAGGGGCCTTCTCTTTCCCTTCTCCTCTCTCGATCTTGTGGCCTAACCTCCAGCCTCTTCGCTTTCCGGACCTCCTCCAGAGTGAGGTACTTTTCTGCCCTGTGCAGCAGTTCATCAAAGTTCTTAACAGGCTTCTTAGCTAGAGAGGAGAAAAAGTCTCCATCACGCAATCCGTTCGTTAGAGCGTTGATTTTCACCTCTGGAGAGGCGGTAGGGACCTCCAGAGCTGCTTGATTGAACCTCCGAAGGAAAGCTCTTAAACTCTCACCTTCTCCTTGTCTTAAGTTAAAGAGGGTCAAAGTGGCCCTCGGCTGTCTCCGGGCACTGGCAAATTGATGAAGGAAGAGCTCACTGAATTCTTCCCAGGATCGGATTGTGTTAGGTTCCAACTGGGTGAACCATTGTTGTGCGGCTTTTGCTAGAGTAGTTAGGAATACTCTACACTTTATTCCCTCTCCATAGCGGTGTAGCAATGCTGCATTCTCGAACCTCACTAGGTGCTCGTATGGGTCTGCCGTACCGTCGTATTCAAAATTAAGGGGCTTGAAATTGAATGGTAGTTCATCCTGTAATATGTTAGGGAGAACTGACATCCAGAGGCGTGAGCAGATCTACTGGTTCGGTTGCTCATCTGCTTCTTCATATCTCTCATCTCTTTCTGTAAGGCCAGTAGTTGGTCGCTGACGGGCCCTCCGTAGGTATCATCTGTACTTTCTTCTGTCTCAGGGGGTTCTGTACCTCGGGGTGCCAGGTTTGCATTTCTTCTTGTGCTCCGAAGAGGGATGCTTCTCTCCGCTCGTGAGGGCACTTTATCATCTTCTTCTGCCCGCATTTCCATGTCCTTGGACAACACTTGGGAGGCTCCAGGTGCTTCGTCTTGGGGCCTTAGGACAGGTGCCTCCGGGTTCCCTGGTGCAGCTCTAGGAATCTGGTCTCTTTGGTCAGCAAAGGCTCTCTCTACAGCTTGCTTGATGAGGGCGTCCAATTGATCGGGAGAGATCAGGAGCGGCCCCGAGTCTAGAGTGTCCTTTTGCTGAGGGTCTGCGGTTCGAGACTCGGGGGCCTCCAGATTCCCCGCTGTGCCCTTTTCGACCGGTATGGGATGACTTTCGTCCTCCAAGCCTGGAGTAGGCGCTAATGGCTGATTTGATCCAGAAGGTACATGGATTGGATCTTTTCCCCGACCTCCCCTTGGCGGAGGATCAGTCGGCAAGGGGGAATTTTCTCCTGGAAGACTCTTCTTCCCGGAAATAGAGGTTTTATTTCCGCCACCCATTTGCTTGGACAGGTAGAAACTCGTGAGAAAATCTTTCAATTCTTTCCCACAGACGGCGCCAGTTGATGTGCCAAAATTTGCACGAGAGGATTAGGTATCCTCTGAAATGGATGTCCTTCTTTCCGAACGCGTATAACAGTCCTGAATAGATTATCTCCTCTCGGAATCTTCGAATGACCTGCAAAGAACACACCGGAGGGGAGTCCGGTGTGGACACTCCGATGCCTAAGTCAGTATAGGGCTTATCAAATCTCCCAAGGATCTCAAGATCCTTGATATCTTAAATCAACTCAAAGAATCGCAAGAAGAGATGTTGGTATTCAGTATATTAGGTTTTAAGGTGTAAGTGTCTAACCTGGAAATATCTTCAAAATTAACTATTTATAGAGATACCTTCTGGAGAGGAAGTCAAGCCTTCCTCTTATCTCGGAGTGGCCCGTAAGACTCGGCCCTACCGAGGAGACCCAGTCTCCCTTACTCTCCACTTCCTGAAGACTCGGCAGCATCCTATCTTTTTGGACTTATCCTCCTAAAATAAAGGAGGACAGGGTCTTCTTTTTATCAAAGCGGAAATAGCGGGAGCATCCTATATTTGTGACCCACGATCTTAGCTAAAACTGTTTGATTCTGATATTCATCTCCAGACGAAGCTCCCTCCCGAGAGCCCTCCGGAGAGGATTCTTCATCCAGAGAACCCTAAATGATTCTATCCATTCTTCCCAATCCTATCATTCATACACGTGTCGACTCCTCATTAGGTGACATTTTTAGGCCGCATCAAATATTATCTCCGTTTTCGCTCGTTTTCACTCCGTTTTTGTTCATTTTAACTCATTTTTTAGAAAAAACATTACTAGAATTGAATAAAAATTATATAAATTAAATTTATACATTAAAAATAGAAGAATTGTGTATTATTTTTTTTTTTTTTAAAACCGGCAAACCGGCGGTTAACCGTCAAAACCGGCCAAACCGGCGGTTTGCGGTTTGTCAAAATGTCAAACCGTAACCGAACCGCCATTTTACGGTTACGGTTCGGTTTTTAAACTGTAACCGGCGGTTTTACCGGTTGGCCGGTTTCCCGGTTACGGTTTGAACATGTCTACATTTAGATGAGAAGACATGACTGAGTGTTATGAATTATTTTATTTTCATATTGAGATTTATATAGTGGAGTATATGTTTCATTCACCATGCATGAATATATTTAAATGCAACAAATTAATGTAAACATGTATACAATGAATATATTTAATTAGTTACAAAAAATTGATTGATGCATGAATATAATCAATGAAAATATATGAATTCATTTATTTTCAATACATATGCACTAAATTTGCTGAATTTCAAAAGTCTCTCTTTTAATTAATAAATATTAATTTATCTATAAATTAATACCTCTTTAAATTAATAAAATTTCATGGTCCCAAAATTATTAATTTATAGAGGTTTTACTGTAATTACTAGAATATTTTTTAAGAATATTTTCCTCTCCCACATATAAATTGTAGTCCTCGAACTAGTTGAACAAAATAATAAAATTATTCAATAATTGAAGAATTTCTGAAGAAAAAAACAATCAGATTTGAATGATTTTTAGGGGATTTTGATTTATAGGGTTAGAATAGAAGAACTTGATTGAGTTTGAGAAGTAAGAAAGACGCACAAGAAGAACTTTATTGATTTTGAGAAGGAGAGAAGAAGAACTTGATTGAGTTTGAGACGTAGAAGAAGAAGCGTTAGTTTTATTTTTATTTTTATTTATATAAAATTTAATCTGATGTGGAAAATAAAAAAAATAAAAAAGAATATGTGTAATTGACGTGACAAGTTCCGGCAAACCACATCATCAATTGTTTACCGGAGAAAAAAAATGTGTATCTAATTGCAACACGATAAAAGGTTGTGATTTTTTACGATAATTGTAAAAGTCGTGATTAAATTGATACTAAAATTAAAGGTGGTGTATTTATTTAGAATTAACTCTTGTATAATATAAAATTAAATTATACCCTACTTAAATATCAAAACATACTAGAATTAAGTGTTTTTTTCACTGTTTCTTTAAATCATAAAATTGTGAATTGAGGAAGAAAGAGTCGTGTATGAGATTATGAGTTATAGAATGATTGAGGAAAAAACAAGTTGTTATTAGTATACAAGATTTCATGAAATGCATACTTAAAAAAAAGTTAATTGCAAAAAAAATGATGACATTTAGGGTGTTTATCAATTACTGCACAAGTTATATAGTATCTTTTTTTTCTTTATAATTTGATAGGAAAATTTTTTATGTTAGCCCTCTAAGTTTGAAACATTCCAAAATAAATCCTTTAAGTTTTAACTTTACAAAATAAGTCATTTACCTTTCAATTTAATCATTTTCTACATCAATTTTAATCCTTTATGTTTTGAAGGAATTATAATTGACAAACTTGGGTCCACATGTATTAAAAGATGCCACATCTTCATGCCACATCACTATCTCTCCTTTATATATATTAAAAAAATAGAGCAAAACATTCCAAAATAAATCATTTAAGTTTTAACTTTACAAAATAAGTCATTTACCTTTCAATTTAATCATTTTCTACATCAATTTTAATCCTTTATGTTTTGAAGGAATTATAATTGACAAACTTGGGTCCACATGTATTAAAAGATGCCACATCTTCATGCCACGTCACTACCTCTCCTTTATATATATTAAAAAAATAGAGCAAATAACACTCAAAAATACTCTATACACACCCCATAATTTTAAATACAAAAATAAATGTATATAAAATGACTAAGTCACCCTTACATAAATAAAAAGTAAAATAATTTTAAAAAATAACTTGAAAAAATATAAATAAATGTGAAACAAAATAAATTTCACAAACGAATTCAAAGGGTTTGCACGTTATGAATGATCGATGTTAATCACTACAAAATATTGGCCAAAAGGCAACGGCAGGCGGGCCGATGCAATTTGGTAACGGCATTTAATGGCCGATGCGAAAAGGGGACGACAGTGGGCCCCGATGCCATTTGGTAACGACATTTAATGGCCTATGCCATTTGGTAACGGCATTTAATGGCCGATGCGAAAAGGGGACGGCAGTGGGCCCCGATGCCATTTGGTAACGGCAGTGGGAAATTTAAAATAATTTTAAATTTATTTCAAATATTTTTTTATTTGGAGATTTAAAATCATTTTAAACATTAATTAGTAAGTGGTACTACGATTTTTGCATTCATTTCACAAAAATTAATTACCAATATTGATGATAAAATTCATTTCACGTAAAATTTCATTTATAATTGAAATTTCATTTAAACTCATTCAAAATTAAATTAATTAAAAGGTCGTTTGTTTATAATTTGGGTAGATTTATTAGAATAAAAAATTGTAATTGTTGACATATTTTATTAATGTTGACAAATTAATTAAATAATACATAAATTGATTAGATAAAAAAAATCTGTGAAATTTTAGTTTAATTTTAATTTCATTTAAATTTATTTTTATTTGATTCTAGAAGATTGAAAAATTAGTAAAAAATTATTTAAGAAACAAATTTCCCCATTTACTCATATATTCGTGTTTTAACTTTTTCTCTAATTAATCATCTATATTTATCAATTGTGTTTTTGAAAAAAATTAATAAGCTTGTGTGCTATACCACAAATCAAGAACCCTAAACTAGAGATAGACGAACATTTTTCTGCATGCAATGCAAAAAAGGGTTAAATCATATGCATTTTAAGTTAGAAAGCTTAATTTAAAATAAAACTAAAACACCATTATAGTCTGGTAAAAAAATTGGGGAAGAAATACAAGTTAAAAAAGGTAACAAAACAATAATTGAACAACCAAATTAACCCCATAATTCGATCACCGGATAATAATAAATATAGAAAAAAAAATCAGATTTAATAAAATTAAAATTCTTACACCAAATTAAATAGAAATAAAATTTGCAATTTAATAAAAACATACCCATACATAAATATCTCGGAGTTGTTTTCAATTCGGTTCTTGCAGTAGTGACAATTTAATAAAAACATACCCTGGCGAGACGTCAACGTTGAGGATTAATTTTTATTTTAATGTTGTGTGTGATGTTATTTTAATTGACGTGAACATGCTAATTATGATTATAATTAATGTTGTTTGTGATGTTATTTTAATTGAAAATGAACTAGAGAATAATTTTATAATAGATGAAAATATTTTTAATTAAATGGATAAGTGAATTCATATTTTTAAATGGATAAGTGAAAATAATTATATATATTTAATGTTGTGAATTGAAAATTAGAATGAATTTAAATGATGTGATTAGAATAAATTTAAATGTATAAGTGAAAATAACTATATTCAATGTTGTATGTAATTATAATGTTGTGAAATTAAAAATTAGAATGAATTTAAATGTTGTAAATTGAGGATTAGAATAAATTTAAATAGTGTGAATTGATACCGTAATTAAATTATTTAATTTGAAAAACATAATTTAGTTAATTTGAAAAACATAATTTAGAAATAATTATGATATGCTTTGATAAATAATTTAATAAGTAACAATTAAAGTTAGAATGGATTGAATTAATTAAAGAATTAAAAACTCAAATTAAATTGAATATATATTAATTGCATTCACAACATGTCGACTAAAAGCTCCTAGCCTAAACGACACACAGGGGCGCTCAAAAGCCTTCGAGACCGCGAGGTCCCGAGTTCGAACCCCACAATTCGCGAAAAATGCCAGATTTCCGAAAAATGGGGTGGCCCAGCGGTGGGGGTGGGTGTTGGTGGCCTCGATACCTGGGTTCGAAACCCAGATTCGTCTTTTTAAAATGTTAATAAATATGCGACGGCAAAAAGGGGACGGTAGTGGGCCCCGATGCAATTTGGTAACGGCGGTGGCCCCGATGCGAAAAGGCATCGGCTGTGGGCCCCGATGCAATTTGGTAACGACCACCTGCCGATGCCATTTAAATAGCATCGAGCATATTGGCATCGGCACACTGCCGTCCCCTTTGCCGTTGCCTTCATCATTGGGGACGGCAGATCCGATGCCTTCCCCGTCCCCATTATTTTGTAGTGAATTATGTGAATCTTATTTTCCTCTATTAATTGAAATGTATAATTAAATTTAATTATAATTTCATCATTTTATCAAATACTAATAATAAATAAATATATTTCAAATAAATTAATTAATTAGTTTGGAGTAGATGCAAATTTTTTTTAATTTTTTTTCATATATATAGAGGGGCGATTAATTATTTTGGAGTAGATGCAGATAATTTTATTTGTGTAACTAACATCTAATAAAATGTTATACACGCCCCACTAAAATTTAAAAATCAATTTTTATTGCTAAACACACCCAATTCTTTCCTATTTACCCTTTATACCTCAAAACAAATGAAAATTGAATAAAAAATAAAAATATAATTTAAAATTCAACTAAATCATTAAAACTATATATAAATTAAAAAAATTAATTAAAAAATATAATCATTAATACGAAAAAATTAAAATTTAAAATCATTAATACGAAAATCAATTAAAATTTAAAAATATTTTAAAAAATCAACTAAATATTAAAAAATATTTGAATGAAAAAATCAATTAAATCCAAATAAAATCTAAAAATATTAAATAAATCAAATAAAATTTATAAAATAATTAAATTTAAAATACCAATTAATGATTCAATTTAAAAAAAAAATGAAAGAAAAATCAACTCAATCAAAAATAAATATTAAGAAAATTAAATAAAAAATAAATCTTACTTTTTATTGATTTTTTAAAATTTTGTTTTGATGATTTTTTTTTTAATTTCAGATTCTATTTAATTTTCTAAGATTTATTTTCAAAAAATTAATTAATTTATGTAAATTAATTATTTTTAAAGATTTAGTTAATTTTTTTAAATACTTTTAAATTTTAATTACATTTTTTTTTTCCAGATTTTTTCAAGTTATTTTTTAAAATTATTTTACTCTTTATTTATGCAAGGGTTACTTAGTTATTTTTTAATTTAAAATTACGGAGCGTGTATAAAATATTTTTGGGTGTTATTAATTATTAGCTTTACTTTTTTTTAATATATATAGTGGTTGAGATAGTGATGTGTCATTTTTTAATCTATGTGGCACCAAGTTTGACTATTATAATTCCTTCAAAACATAAATGATTAAAATTGATGTAAAAAAAGGATTAAATTGAAAGTTAAATGACTTATTTTGTAAAGTGAAACTTAAAGGATTTATTTTGGAATGTTTCAAACTTATAGGACTAAAATAAAAAAATTCCCTAATTTGATACACCACTTTTTTAAGTTTTACAATTCAATGCATCGATCTAACAATTTTCTGACAACAATTAAATCATGATTTGATTGTTGGAGCTGTCGAGTTGCCACATAAATGTCACGAATAATGAATATTTTTTTTTTAATATTAAAACGTTTTTAACTAAAAGCAATACTAAAAAAAATTGTTTTAAACTAAAACAATACATAATTTTTTTTTATAAATATACCATAAATCAATTTATTTATTATCATTTTCCCTAAAATCCAAAAGAATAGGATTGCGTCTTCCAAATCTTAGTCTACAAAAAAAAAATTAATGTTAAATTTTACATATTGTTTTTACTTAAAAATATTTTTAAATTAAAAAATATTTTATTCACCATTCATGACATTTACGTGGGCATCTGAGTAGCACCTTAATGCGATTTCAATGTAAACATCATTTATGTGTTATTGAAAAATAGACACATGCATCGAATTATAAAATTAAAAAAATGTGGTGTATAGAATTACGAAGAAAAAAAATGACGAATTAACCTAAGGGTGGTGATTTTTTTTAGAACTAACCCTTTTAAAAACATGTGTAACACACATGTAAAAAAGTCAATACAGTGTAAAATATTAGCTTGACATTAGTTTAGTGATTTATGTGTGAAAATTATAGTTTGTATAGTTCAGTGGTATAAATATAATTTCGATGATAATTTGGTGAATTTAATGCAATTATAAAAATATAACTAATTTGTAAACAAAATTTTATTAGTAACATAATATTAAATTATACATTAATAAAACAAATTAAATTCTTAAACCACGGGTGAAATACGGAGTACTAGTATTTGTTAATACTAGTGGTGTTATTATAAAATGAATACAAATCTATAAATAAAATTTAAAATGTCATCACATTTTTTAATATATTGGGTCGTGCGGTGACCCAATTGTGATCGGGCAAAGGGTTTACAATTGTGTACAATTGTGAAATTTTATAAGATGGTGTACAAATTACAATTGTGAAATTTGATATAAATATAATCGGCTCATCCGGTGACCCAATTAATGATCGGGCAAAGGGTTTACAAACATCGGTCTAGTCCACCATATGAAGTCAACGGTAAAAAGTAAAACCACGTCAAGGGAAAGGAGGGAGGGAGAGAGAGAGGGAAAGTTACGAAGTAGAGAGAGAGAGAGAAAAAAAAAAAAAAAAGTGGGAAAGGGTTTTTTTACAGAGTGAACTGTAGAACGAAAAATAGCAAAAAAATCATGGGCCACAACGTGATGAAGAAGAAGAGAGGGAGGCCACCAAAGGCAGATCCCGGCGCCGGCAAACCCCCGGGGACGGAGCGTCATCCTCGGAGGAGCCTCCGCCGCCGGAATGTCAAATATTTCGAGCTCGACGACTACTTTGACGACGACGATGAGGTCTTCGACAACGACGAGGAGCATCGCCGCAAAGCAAAGAAACTCAAACTTCTCCTTAATATCCAGAGCGGCCGCGGCGAGATTGAGGCAACACCTCCTGGACGGAGCTGTAGCCGGCGCGTCGACCACGCGCCCTATACCTCGGCCCCTTTCCCAAAAAATGGCGGCAAACCGTTCAAAACTCGCGAATTTAAAAATGAAATCGACAAAGATATTGATTACTCAAATGACGACGCTAGTGATGGAGATAATAAAGGAAATAGCGCGGAGGAGGTAATAATCAATTTATGTTGTTTCCTTTTCTGGAAAGTGGAATCCAATCGAAAATGGTAACTGGATACATATATAGATATCGATAACATTGTAAATTTGGTCGACATTCTGGTGTTTGGTCAGTGAGTGTGGTTATGTGTGCTTCGTGGGTCGAAGAACTGTGTTGTTTCTATGCACACGTAATTGTGTCCCCGAAAGACGTTTATTCTATCATGCAAACATTCACCTGTGTTGTCGATTTTCCTTTGGTTTCTGTTCCCTAGCTTAGCTAGTTATATGATCCGGGGTAGCATTTGTTTAAAAACAAATGGTGATTTTATTATCTATTTATTTATGTGGTGAATATTTGGAAAGTTATTTTTCTGCTATTTTGGCAGGTTATAGAAGAACAGCCAGAACCTGTAGCTGAATACTCACCTTCAGGTGTGCTTTTCTTTGTTTTGGATTTGGGATAAGTGGATGTGCTTTTTATGAAACTTATGTCAGGTTCTTTTTGATTTTGAATAATGTAGGGACACCTTCATATGGGTTACCACTGCCTGATAAGAAGCTTTTGGAGTTGATACTAAACAAACTTCAGAAGTAAGGGTCTAGTTCTATGTAAATTGGTAATCAATTAGAAGGGCTCATTTTAATGTCAACCTTTTCCTATCTGAGCAGGAAAGATATCTATGGTGTATATGCTGAGCCGGTTGATCCTGAGGAGGTAAATGGGGAGTTATCAAATATTGGGAGAAATATTTACGTCTGTAACATCTATATTGGTTTGGTTTAATTGTTGTTGTAGCTTCCTGATTACCATGATAAGATAAAGCATCCGATGGATTTTGCCACTGTTAGGAACAATCTGCGAAATGGATCTTATGAGTCTATGGAACAATTTGAGGTTAGAGCAATGCGCCCCTGTTGTGTTTCTCTTTAATGTCTTCTTACTTGTTGCTTTAGATATATATAGGCAGTTATCATAATTTATTCTGTTTTTGGCATGAGGTGAGGTGAGGCGAGGGTACTGATGGTAACGACAGGATTATTGGCTTAACATTTAGAATGATACTTATCCTTTTATTGTCTATCCATCAACTGGAGGACTTCCCTATCTACCAAATTGTATGGCTAATTTTCGTTAGTACTTGGTTAATCCATCATAACCTGTTGTTTTTCCCTTGTTTTCACGGGGGGTGGGGTGGGGTGGGGGGTTAGGGAATGGAATGGAATGGCGGCACTCCTTTATTTTTTTAGGTAAATATATTCTGAGCTGTTAGTTTTAAAGTTAAGCTGTTTCTGCTCTGTTTGATTGTAGAATGGCTCGGAATTTAATTAGTTCTGGAAGGGTGAGAGGGAACTGCTATTTATTTTATCTTACATTATCTTAATTCAGAAGCATGCCTTTGTGATCTCTCAACACATACAAGATTTGTTTTATTTCTTTGCCTCTTCTGGCTCTTCATCTTGAAAGATATAATGATATCTTTGCAATTTTTTCTCAGCCAATTTCTATTATTTGCCAGAAGTTCATAGTACTATCAGTCAAAGTTTTAACTCTGTAGTATGTACAATTGTACATTTTCTATTTCAATCTAATGAATTCTATTCTGTTATGCAGCATGATGTTTTTCTTATTTGCTCAAATGCAATGCAGTATAACGAGCCATATACCATATACCATAAGCAGGTAAAAGTGCTGAATTTTTTCCATTTATCATTGAACGTTTACTGTTAACTGTTGATTGATCCTCATTGTTGTCAAGGCACGTTTAATCAAAGAGATGGCGATAAAAAAATTTCAGAAGATAAGGTTGAAAGCTGAGTGCTCAGGTAAAGATTTCAAGCCTGAAAAAAAATTCAGACCTGTTAATGGTGATGTGCATTTTGAGGGCAATTATGTCTTGAATGACAACTTAGACGAGGGAGAAATGCAGACAGGTAATGGTTGAACCTTATTATTTTATAGCATCGTACTGGTTTCTCTGCTTCAATATCTTTTAAAAGAGGCATTTGTAAATGCTTTGCCTCTTAACTATATGTGAAATACTTTAAAGAAGTCAGTTTGGAGTTGGTCCCATAATTGCTTACTGTCAAATTTTGGCCTAAAAAAGGCAACCTTTTAGATTTAGTACCAATATTAAACAAGTTGTCCAATTTTAGCCCCAAAATCATTGGGAATTTGAAAACGTTGTCGCTTTATGTCACGAGAGGATATAGTTTGGGTCCAAAATTGGATATTCGTGTGACATAAAACGACACCGTTTTCAAATTTTCGGAAATTTTGGTCCAAAACTGGACAAATTTTTTAATTTTGGGACTAAATTGAAAATGTGAACTTTTTGGGGACCAAAATTGTAACGTTAACAAGTTATGAGACCAAAAAACTTTTAAACTACTTGTCGATATTGCATCTCTTCATGTTTACGACTATATGTTTATTGGCTACATCCTTTAAACTGTTTTTTCAGCATATGGAATCCTGTTTTTGTTCTTGTAGGAAAGGGCACACTTTCAAGATTTTTTGATACGAATGCATTTGATCCAGACGAAAACCGTCGTGCTACATGCACTCCCTCACTTGCCCATTCATTAGACAGCTCAGAATCTTTGTTCATAACTTTTAAGGGGGAAAGCCAACAGCTAATTCCTGTAGGTGTCCTTTGGATTTTGTATAATTGTATTCATCGTTACAGTTATTCTCATATTAATTAAAAAAAATTCCAAAATCAGGTGGGGCTTTATTCTGATCATTCATATGCGAGTAGTCTGGCTCGATTTGCTGCAACTCTTGGACCCGTTGCTTGGAAATTTGCTTCCAATAGAATCAGACAGGCACTACCTCAAGGAATCACGTTTGGTCGAGGGTGGGTTGGAGACCCTGAGCCACTTCCAACTTCTGGATTTTTGCTAGAAAATTGTGCTGTGAAAGAACCACCTTTTCTTGCGAAAGTACAACCTCTTGCTGATCATAGAAAGTTTAAGAATGTCACATTTTCTTCCAAGAATTTGGAAAATGAAGCAGCTTTTTTTGTTCCTAAAGCTATCACTCCATCTGCTCCTAGTATCATTGCCTCATTCGCAGCCAAAGACACACACAAACCATCACTTGTTTCATCAAATCTCAGTACGCAGCATAAAAAGTCACAGTCCAGGACTTCTGTTGAACCCCATAAGAAGATCTTGAACCAGTTTGAATCGAGAGGTCCACCCACATTCTATAAACCTCATGAACGAGAACAGGGTCCCAGCAACACAGTTCAGTTTGTGAGAGTGTTGTCTGAAGAGGGTCGAAATCAACAGACATTCTTGAATCAGTCACTGATTAATAATGCTTCTTCTCAACTCTTAACTTCAGTTCCATCCCCGTTTAGCAATGATTCAAGCCTCGATGCTTTATATGCTGCCCGAGCATGGATGCCTGTGGGCCCAGGACAATTCGGGCCAGCTGAAGGAAACCTTAAACAACTCAACAACCAGATATGCTTTGATTCGCCATCTAATTCGCTCAGCTTTATCCAGCCGCAAGATTATTTTCCTTCTTCTGGTGGAATGCATGTTCAAGAAACACAGTTTCATAACCAACAGACGACTTATCCAAATCTAATGACTGCTGACATGTCAAGGCTCCCGATACAGCCTACGTGGTGGAATCATAGGCCAAATTTTGAAAGTGATTTCCAATCACCGGATCCAGCTGTGCAACTCAGACACTTCATTTAAAGAAAGAGAAGAAATTTCTACTATTTTGGCTCCCAACTCCAATCTGCTTTTGTGAATATAATTTCTGGTATCTTTATCTTGGGCAGGGAAGTATATATGTGGTTTCTTTTTGGCTTGTTAATTTGGTTTAGATTTATAGTAGGTTTAATATACAACTAACTGATGGGAGTTGCAATTGCATGAAATCTATGAGTTGCAAGCATCTGCCATGTTTTTTGTCCAGCTTCTTCCATAGTTGAAGATGACTTATTGATATGATGAATTAATGTTGATGAAAGATGTTACTTCTGAACCAATTACATACATGCTCATTCGTAATGCTTAGTTTGATTCTCATATTGTGATGAATTAAAGAAATAAGCATTTTTGTTTGAGACGAGCTAAGACCGATTAGTGAGATTAGGTATGCATCTTGATCATTTATTGAGTTAATTTTTTATTTTATTTTTATGATTAATAAAATTTTCACCTCCATCTCATTAAAATGGTTTCACGAGGGGCTTTACTAAGAAAAGAAATAACCTCCGCACTATTATAAAACTGTCGTTCTAGAGAAAATATTTTGTTTAAAAATAATTATCATTCATTTTCGAAAAAAATAAATAAATTATTGTTGCGTCTGAAAATAACGAATAGGGATATCGAATCTCCCTGCCTGGATTACTGCGGTTGTGGGCTTTGATCGTCACTTTCACTCAAGCTTATCCACGAATAATCCTCCTTCAAGCTCCGTGAAGACCTGTAAAAGCACGCTGGAGGGGATTTCGGCGTGGAATTTTCGACGCTCAAGTCAGAATCTTTCTCAGGAGGATCAGAGAGGAATTTCCCTGTAATTCAAGGGAAATTCTTGCCAGTATCGTGGAGTTTTCTCTGTTTTTTAGTATATATTTCGTATATTTCTTATCAAGAATATCAATAGTAGGTTATCAATGTAAAACGTAGTCAATAAAAGTAAACAAACCTGCCTTTATACCTGACCTCATTTCGTGGGAGAGAGGGAGACTCCCTCTTCTTTCTCAACCGTCCCGCAAGACTCGGTCCCTTGGTGGACTCCTCCCACTTCCTCTCATTGACTTCTTCTCGGGCCTCAGCTATCAAGAATGGATCCTAGGTCTTTCCTTCATGGGCTGGAAATACTTGGCCCAAGAACAATTAAGCCGCAGATGTGGGCCAAAAGCCCATTTACGCCTATTTCCCTTTTTGGGCTAAGGGGTGTATTAATCCCCTTTACCGCACCCTTATTCATAACAAGACGGATTTAATTCATCTTATATCCACGTGTCATCATCTCCAAAGACGACATATTTTGTCCTCATCAACTACTCCCCATACTCTCGTAAAAGTGTTAGTAATTTTACGAGAGTAGGAGAAGAAGGTAAGATGAATTAAGCGAAATATTTTTTTGCCCTCGTCACCCTCAATTCTCAATTTTTCGAAACACATTATTCTGAAAATATATCCCTTCAAATCTAATCGAATCTCGGGTCCAGCATTTATCGCTAATTAAAGGATTCCCTAACCTTTAATAATTCCTTCGACTTTTCGCTCTTACACAGCCTCGAACCTCCCACCAGCCTTTACTCTACGCACCTGCAGAGGACAAGACATCTCACCGCCGTTTTTCACTCACGCGCGTTCTCACTGGTCTTCGATAATACCCCTTCTCGATTTTTCCCCCGCTTTTACTTAACCATCATAACTTCCCCAATTCAAAATTCCTCACGTCTGCAAAACTCCTCATTTCCCATCTTATCGACTCTTTTCGACCTCCATCCTCAGCGTCTTCCTTGTTTTTTTTTTATTGTCATGTCTTCTTCCTCCCCTTCTCCATCGGAAGATGTTTCGAGAGAAACTTCCAACACTTCTTCCAGTCCGATCCCTCGATTTCCCATAACCATACCGTCCCTAAAAAACAAAATATCCACCTCTTCTTCTCTCTTGGAGGAGCGTTTGGCCTCCTTCATTAGGTCAGACATGTTTCCTACGGACTACATAGTGAGAGCCGCCCATCCGAAAGAACGCCCAAATTTTGCCGATCCCCGAAGCTTAGCTTTTTGGGAAGCTCAATTGAAGGTCGGGCTGCATTTTCCCATTAGCTCTTATTTGGCTGAAATTTCCTCCTACGCCCGCATCCCTATCAATCAATTCACCCCCAACGCCATTCGAGCGATGTTAGGGTTTTATATCCTAATAAAGGGGAATGGGGGAGAACCTTCGGCCCAACTTTTCTTGACCCAGTACGCCTGCAAGCTTGCGGACGGGTTTTTCTATGCGTGTGGTCGCGCTAACCGAACTGGGAAATTCATGGAGAAACTCCATGAGGGGGTTCAAGACTGGCGGAATTACTATTTCTTTGTTACCAATCCCTCTCCCTGGGATTTCCCTCACGATAAGTGGGTTTATAAAAATCCAGGGGTGCCCTGTCCTCCTCTCACCG
Source organism: Galeopsis tetrahit (assembly GCA_963675135.1). Taxonomy (NCBI): domain Eukaryota; kingdom Viridiplantae; phylum Streptophyta; class Magnoliopsida; order Lamiales; family Lamiaceae; genus Galeopsis; species Galeopsis tetrahit. The sequence continues at coordinate 61,972,503 of OY776120.1, read as the reverse complement.
CTTGTTCCCCTCTTAACTTGGTTGTGATGGAAAATCTGAACCGCCATGTAACTCACCATGGGTATTTTGATGTAATGGGCATTTGTAAAAAATCCTAGGGCTTTGTCTCACTTCGGTTTTGGTCGCACTGATTACCCTTTAGGTCCAGATGATGGTAATACCAGTTCCTTCCCCTGTTGTTGCCCTCTGGGCTCGTATTTTTTTTGTCTCTAATATCTCTGTTTCCTTGTCGCAGCTATGAGTTGGTTATCCCAAATCTCTCGAGATGCTACACCTCTCTCTATGGTGAACAAACCAGCTGCTCCTGAAAGTTCTCAAAAGGCTCCTCTTCCTCCTTCCCCGATGAAACCTTCGGTGGGGTCTGTTGCCAAACGGACCAGGTCATCTACCGGCAAGGCTGCCTTCTCCTCCGGACTCCCCACTTTGGGGGCCTCTAAGAAGAAGAAGACCAAGGGTCAATCTTCTGCTCTTCCTTCAGAGACTATCGATCTAGAAGCTACGGGGGTGATCGATATCAAACATTTTACTGCCTTTGTGGAACGCAACATTCCCATGCCAGCTGTCAAGGTTTTTAATACTCTGACTTTGGAGGAGAGGATGGTGCATACAACCCATAGTTTTTCCCAGATAAGTCTTTACTGCATACCTTTACTATATAATCTGTAAAGAGCGAAATAGACTTCTTGACTTTTTTTATGACCTTGCACAGTTTGGTCTTCTCTATTCGGATGTGTTCGACCAAGCCCTTCAATCTCTTCGACTCCATGAAGACCTCCGCAGCCAGATAGAGCAGGAGAAGGTGAAAAAGGAGATGGTCGAGGCAGAGCTTCGGGAGGCTACCCTAGGGAGAAAGTAGGGTTGGCAACGGGGCGGGTATGGGACGGGTATGGCCTGTCCCAGGACCCGCCCCGCCAAAAATATTAATACCCGTTACCCGCCCCGCCATCACTTTTTTTTTTATAAAAAAAAAAAGTTATTTAAATAAAATAGCACATTTAAAATCGGCTCTTATAATCACAATAAAACATCAATTCCAACATTAAATAGAACATAAAATCTTAAAACACACACATATTGTTCAATGCAAAATTAACCTAATAAAATCAAATACATAACACAATTAATATCTCAATTCTCAACACTCGTTGATAGATAATTATACATGTTATGTTACTGTGTAAACCCAAAAATTAGAATTTATAAAGTTTTTAATATATATTTATTATATTAATATATATATATTTATTATATTATTATTATTATTATTATATATATATATATGTGCGGGTCGGGTTCGGGTTGGGTATATACAATCCCATTACCCGTCCCATACCCGGCGGGTATTCGTTGACCGGGTATTTACCCGCCCCGAAACCCGTTTGACCGGGTACTTACCCGCTCCGTGCGGGCCGGTTTCATGCGGGTCCGGGTTTTTACCCGTCCCATTGCCAACCCTAGGAGAAAGGCAGCAATGGCTGAAAAAATTCAGGTCTTGACACAGAACCAGGTTTTATCTGAGGAGCTCTCCCTGCTCCGAGCCCAAGTTGTCGAGCAGGGCATGGAGATCCAGCGTCTGAAGACTGAATTGCCCTCAACTGGGGTGAAGCTTTGTGTTGATTCTCTCTTCACCTCCGCGATAGGGCAGACTTTTCTGGGTACTTTGCACCGAGAGTGGTTAGAGGCTTTCCTCAAAAGCACCAGTTTTTTGGGGGCCATGGGGGCATACATTCCACATTTCATCGATCATGGTTTCTCCAATGCCGTAGCCGAGCACTCTGCTGCAGGGCTTGGTGGCCACTACACCCGTGCTCTCCGCCTGTATGAGTTAGTTACTCCCCCGAAGTTCCCCGAAGATCCCAAGGAGGATATCAACACTCCTTGGTGGTTGCCTGGCATGAGGGGCTAAAGAGTGCAACTCTAGGAGTGGGGGACTTGGTGCCTGTGAGCAATCTGGAATTTCCTGTTCACATAGCTAACCCTGACCCACTGGCTACTGTGGCGGCCGATGTCTCGGAGGAGAAGGAGGAGGGTGGTGGCTCCAGCGGACAGGTCAACGAGGCGGTGGAAAGCGCTGGAAGGGCTGAAATTCCTCCCTCTTCATAACTTTCTTTACTTTTTCTGATAACAATGTTCTGGTACTCTTAAAACACTTTTTTTTTTGTTGGGGGCCTTCGTGCTCCTTTGGTATTTTCAGGAGACTCCACACTCCTACGTTTTTCTGTGGAGGGCCAGGGCATGGTGCCCTTGGTATTGAATATTTTTTGCATTTGGATGCTTTATCTTACTCCTTCTCCTCATACCTGCATATTGTCTTACTGTATGCATACATATATGTTGCTTTCTCTTCATAAGCATGTTATGTGTTATGTCTGAGATAATGAGTATGTCATATGTTGCATGTCTAGTTTCTTTTAGCTGGGTTTCAATGCATATCTCTAACATTTTTCTAATATGTATAGACTTTGAGGCTTCATCGCAAAAATAGGGAGTTCAGGCTTCTGTACTTACTTGATAATACTTGTAGAGTTTCTACATAGCTCCTACTCCCTCTAGCCTCAGAGGCTATAGTGGATAGAGATTTCTCCCTTAGAATATGTTTGGTCTTAGAGCTTTGAATTCTCCCCTTAGGATGAATTTCATTCCGAATCTGCATCAGTTCTCAAAGTGAGGTTCATTGAACCCACTTGTTTTCTCAGGGTGAGGTTTGTGTAAACCTTCGCATTTTCTCCAAGTGAGGTTCATCGGAACCCACTTATTTTCTCAGGGTGAGGTTTGTATAAACCTACACATTTTCTCCAAGTGAGGTTCATCGGAACCCACTTATTTTCTCAGGGTGAGGTTTGTATAACCTACGCATTTTCTCCAAGTGAGGTTCATCGGAACCCACTTATTTTCTCAGGGTGAGGTTTGTATAAACCTACGCATTTTCTCCAAGTGAGGTTCATCGGAACCCACTTATTTTCTCAGGGTGAGGTTTGTATGAACCTACGCATTTTCTCCAAGTGAGGTTCATCGGAACCCACTTATTTTCTCAGGGTGAGGTTTATATAAACCTACACATTTTCTCCAAATGAGGTTCATCGGAACCCACTTATTTTCTCAGGGTGAGGTTTGTATAAACCTACGCATTTTCTCCAAGTGAGGTTCATTGGAAGCCACTTATTTTCTCAGGGTGAGGTTTGTATAAACCTACGCATTTTCTCCAAGTGAGGTTCATCGGAACCCACTTATTTTCTCAGGGTAAGGTTTATATAAACCTACACATTTTCTCCTTTTATCCTTCGCTTCAATATCATTACATATCAACCATCTCATCACATTTTCAAACATATATTTCACACAATAATTCTTCAAAGATCAAGAGAAATCACTGCAATTTCTTCAAAAAATAAGGCTTCATTGATCAAAAAATGTTTATCAACATAGGCAAAAAGGAAACCTATGCCGGCCTCATTAAAAACCTCTACATGGTAAAACCCAAAGGGAAACCACGCAGAGGGAAAAAGAGTACCGGTGAAGCGGTGTATACAATTATTCGAATGGAAATGAATGTCAAAATTGCACAAAAAAGGTAAATAAAGGACCAACACATTCTCAAACGTAAAACCTCTTAAGGTGACACACGTTCCATGGGCGTAGCACCTCCTTTCCTTCCATGCTCTGGAGCTTGTAGGCTCCTCCTTTCAACACTTGTATCACTTTGTAAGGACCCTCCCAATTGGGCTCCATTTTCCCAGTATTTTTCAAGGCATCAGCTCTTTGGAGGACTAAATCTCCGACTCCAAAAGCTCTGGGAATCACTCTACGATCGTAGGCTGCTTTGATCCTGCTCTTGTATCTCTCTGCTTTCAGCTTCGCTATCTCTCTCTCCTCCTCTACCAGGTCCAGGGCCTCTCTCATTAACTCTTCATTTTTTCTTTCATCGAAATGTGTGATTCGATGTGACCCTAATCGGGCCTCTAGCGGTATTATTGCTATCGTCCCGTACACCAATTGGAAAGGGGACTCCCCTGTAGCTGACTTAGGACTAGTTCTGTAAGACCAGAGGACATTGTCCAGTTCCTTTACCCATCCCCCTTCTATTTTTTGTAGGCGAGTTCGGATGCCATCCACTATGATTCTGTTTGTGACCTCCACCTGGCCATTAGCTTGCGGATGAGCCACTGAAGTGAACCTCTGCAGGATATTCCATATCTTACACTATCTTCTCACTCTTTCCCCATTGAACTGCGTGCCATTATCCGAGACTAGAATTCTGGGTACTCCAAATCTGCAACAAATGTGTCTTGCTAGGAAACTAATTACATTATCTTCCTCTATCTTGGCCAGCGGTGCGGCTTCCACCCCCTTGCTGAAATAGTCCAATGCCACAATTAAGAACTTCCTTCCCCTAGGTGTCATGGGAAAGGGCCCCACTAAATATATTCCCCATTTTTCAAATGGGCAGGGCGAATACATGGCTCCCATTTCTTCCGCTGGTACTCGTATTAGCGGTCCGTTCTTCTGACACTTCTCACATTTCTTCACAAATTCTCGAGCGTCCCTCATCACATTAGGCCAGTAAAAACCTGCCCTGAACACCTTCTTCACAATTGTCTTATAGCCCTCATGGCTGGCTGCATAACCTTCGTGAATATCTCTGATCACGAACTCCGCTTCCTATTTTGAGAGACATTTCAGATACGGTTGGGTGAAGGACCTTTTGTACAGCTGATCCCCAATGATACAATACTTCACCCTCAAGGCTTTGGCTTCTCTGGATGTCTGGGTTGTAGGATTCTCAGGATCTTTCCTCAATTCTTCCCATATCTCTTTTCTCCAATCGTCTGTCTCAGTTGTTTCTCCCACTAAAGCCTTTGTCGTTAGCCAGTCCGCCACTAACAAGGTAATCTTTCCTTGTCCCTCAAACTCGGTGGAGCTGGCCAGCTTGGACAACCCATCTGCCTTCGTGTTTTCCTCCCTCGGTATCTGTATCACTTCGAAAACATGAAATTTATTCTTCAAGTTCCTCACTTGCTCCAAATACGCAATCATCTTTTCGTCTTTGGCAAGGTATTCCCCCATTACTTGTTGCACCACCAGCTGTGAATCCGAGTATAGAGTAACCTTTTGCGCTCCTAGCTCTGCTGCCATGTTAGCCCCTCTGATCAGGGCCTCGTATTCTGCTCCGTTGTTAGAGGTTGAAAACCGGAACTTGACTGCAACTTGTATCTCCTGGCCCTCAGGGTCTACTAGCACTATCCCTGCCCCGCATCCAAGTGTCGATGCGGAGCCATCAACGTACACTTTCCAGCCTTCCATCTCCTCTGTTCTAGTGGATTCTTGGATAAAGTCCGTTAGGGCCTGGGCTTTAATAGCCCTCCTGGGTTCATAATCAACATCATATTCCTGCAATTCAACGACCCACTTGACCATTCTTCCTGACAAGTCTGCTCTCCCTAGTACCTGCTTCAAAGGATAATTAGTCCGCACAATGATTTTATAAGACAAGAAATAAGGGCGTAATCGCCTAGCTGTCACTACCACCGCCAGAGCTGCCTTCTCCACCTCTGAATATCTGACCTCTGCTCCTTGGATTACCTTACTCACATAGTATATGGGCTGTTGTGTGGAGCCCTCTTCCTTCATCAACGCTGTGCTGAAGGAATGTTCCCCTACTGAAAGATACAGGAATAGTATATCTCCTTGGGAGGGTTTTGTTAGCTTCGGGAGTTGTTCCAAGAGAAGGTTAAGTTCCTCAAAGGCCTTCTGACAATGCTCGTCCCATTCAAATTTCAACCCTTTCCTTAAGGTCCTGAAGAAATGATGACTTTTCTCAGTCGATCTTGATATGAATCTGCTCAGAGCTGCTATTCTCCCATTTAGGGTCTGTAGTTCCTTCAAGTTTCGAGGAGGCTGCATGTCAAGTACGGCTTTCACCTTTGCAGGGTTGACTTCTATTCCCCTCTGGGTCACCATGTATCCCAGGAATTTCCCTAACCTCACTCCAAAGGAGCATTTAACTAGATTCAGCTTAATGCCATTACTCCTGATTACCTGGAATATCTCCTTCAGGTCTTTTATATGTTCCTCTGCCTTAACGCTCTTGGCCAACATATCATCCACTTAGATTTCCATGTTCTTACCAATTTGCTCTCGAAAGACTGAGTTTACCATTCTCTGGTAGGTGGCTCCTGCATTTATCAGTCCGAAAGGCATATGTATATATCCAAAGGTACCACATGCTGCAATAAAACATACCTTCGGGATATCAAAGGGATTCAACTGAATTTGATGGTATCCCTGATATGCGTCCATCATACTGAGCAACTCAAAACCTGATGTCGCGTCCACCAATTGATCGATTCTGGGCAAGGGATAATGGTCATTGGGACATGCTTTGTTCAATCCCTGAAGTCGATGCACATCCTCCACTTACCAGCTCCTTTAGATACCAACACTGCATTTGAGAGCCATTCAGGGATCTGCACCCTCTTTATATGCCCTGCATTCAACAACTTATCAATTTCCTCTTTTACAATAAGATTCTTCTCTTTACCGAAATTTCTCAATTTCTGTTTTACTGGTCTCGCCCTGGGATCCATGTTGAGGTGATGTACTGCTATCTCCGGAGGGATACCCGTCATATCCGCTGGGGCGAAGGCAAATATATCCACATTCTCTCGAAGAGTAGCTATTATTCTTTCTTTGAGTTGTGGGTCCATCTGAGTCCCAATTCTAGTCGTGAACCCCTCCTTTTCTGCCTAAAGTTCGATGTTCATTAATTCCTCATCTGCCCTGATCTTGGGCTGCTCCCCTACCAATTCACCTACTCTTCGTTTTTTCAGTTCGGGGTCCTCCCCTTTACATCTTTCTTGTTGATGTATACTGTAAAGCAAACTTTTAGTGGGCTTTTGTGACGTATATTCGATTTCCTTTTATCTAAAATAAATGGTTTTTCACATTTTTGCATTCTTTGTGATTACTTGTATGTCTGCTTATCTTGCATTGTAGACGATGTGGTGGGTTTGTAGTCACACAGAAGATCACATTGTCAGTCCCTTGTAAGATATAAACAATATTCACAACTGAGATAGTTATGGACAAAACTATTGGTTTAAGTTGTAGTATAAACTTGTTAGTGGTTTGTCTTAGCCATTAGTTTATACTAGTGCGCTGAGGCGTATTGAATGGATCACAGATAAGACATGTTCTTCTGTTCTGACTGTTATGAAGAACTAGAGGTCTTGGTGACTTTTATGATTCTTAACCCTAAGTGTGATATTTAGATGTGTGGGGTGCTTGTTCACTACTTTGATGTATCATAGGTGAGAATCTTGGTAGATTCTTCACGCTCCGTATTTTGGGTAGTGGCATCGCTCGCATGATGTCTACTTATTGTACTTATTGGCATTAGGGCACCGTGTCCTGTACATCCAGGCTGATGATGTCCCCTTTTCGGAAACGTCTCGACGAGATCTACAGGAGTCACAGCTACGCCGTGACGACGAGTGGCGAGGCCTAATTCAAAAGCCTTGATGAAGTTTTCTGCCAGTTTTTGTCGGTGGATGAGAATTCGAGGTTTTTCCATTGCGTGAGAGGCCGATGCGAGGCATCCGTCCGCGCCACTGTTTTTATCATTGTAATAGCTTATAATAGGCTGTTTTTGATAAGTTTTCAAGGGGTTGCGATAGATGTGCATTTATTTATTTTTGCCTATGTTTATCGCATCTTGTATTGTTATGGCATGCATGTATTAATTTTTGTTAATTTGCTATGCCAATGAATAATCTTCATGTTAAAATGACCAAGTGAGATAATTAAATTTTAATTAATTTATTGGCCTCCACAATTGGTCTTTAAGTAAGGTGTATGTTGCTCGTGGGACCTTGGGAGTCTTCCCCTAACGGGTGCAACGTTCACGAGCTTACTAGTTAAGACTTCTAATAAAACTGTTTTAATCTTTAGATGAAGTGTGTGATCTTCCCTAACGGATGTGTCATCCATGAGTTCATCAGTAAAGAATAATTCAAGATAACTGTTGTTAAATTGTGGTCATCACTTAGATGTGAATTTGAATATAACCCCCCAACGGGGTCACTGTTCTAGTTCACATGGCCAGTTAAAGTTCGACTGTTAATTTTATTCGTCATAAGGATAAGTTGACGTGATATTGAGATTAAAGACTGAATGTCTGGTCAATGAATACATGTGTAAACGACCACCCTAACGTGGCTTGCATATGTGTTTGTTGGGCTGTTGGAGGTTGTGTTGAATATTGGTTTTGAAGGTTTCCAATGTTTTATGCTTCAAACTTATGTGATTCATTGCTTGCATTTTATTTATTTCAGATACATTATGGTGACATTCAACCCACTTATGGTTATCTTAAATCAAAATAAGCTTGTTGGTCAAAATTACTTGGATTGGAAAAGAAATTTGGACATTGTCCTAGTTGCTGATGAGTACAAGTTTGTACTCGATACACCTGCTCCTGCCCCTTTGGGAGCTGAATCTACTGAAGAGCAAAGGGAGGCTCATAAGAAGTGGCACAAGGCTGATGAGATGGCTCGTTGTTACATTTTGGCCTCGATGTCAAATGTTTTACAACAGCAGCATCAAACTATGTCTAGTGCCGCAGCTATGATGTTGAGCCTCAAAGAGCTTTTTGGTGAGAAAGATAGGGCTACCCGCTTTGAGGCTATGAGGAAGATCATGTCAACCTCTATGCCAGAGGGAGCGTCCGTGAGGGACCACGGTCTCAAGATGATGGAATATCTGAATGAGATTGAGGTCCTCGGAGGGTTAATCGATAATGACACCAAGATCGATATGATCCTACACTCGCTCCCAAAGTCTTTTGAGAACTTCCGTGTAAACGCGATAATGAGTAAGAAGGATTATACTTTAACCGAGCTTCTTACGGAATTGGTCGCGGTGGAGGGTCTCATGGGTAAACGACCACAAGCCAATGTTACTGTTCAGGCTGGACCTTCTTCGTCTAATGGCAAGAAGAAGAAAAGGCCTTTACAGAAAAAGGGTGGTGGTGAAAGCAGTGGGAGCAAGAAACTAGCACCTTCTGGTGGCGTGAAAAAGCCGAAGGGCAAATGTTTCAAGTGCAACAAGACGGGACATTGGAAGTCTGATTGTCCTCTTTTGAAAAAGGACAACTCCGGTACGTCTCTTGCTTTAGTTGTTGAAACATGTTTTGCGGCTTGTTCTGCCTTTTCTTGGGTAGTAGATACAGGAGCCACTGACCATGTTTGTTACACCTTGCAGGGGTTTCTGCAGACAAGGGAACTAAGTGAGGGCGAGATTACTATTAGTTTGGGCAATGCTGCGATAGTATCAGTGGTTGCAGTGGGAGACGTGCACTTATGTTTTTCTAATTCTGTTTTAGTATTAAAGAACGTTTTATACGTGCCGAATTTTCGGAGAAATTTAATTTCTGTTTCGAAGTTATTTTTGGATGGATGCTCAGTTGTTTTTAATGACAATGTTGTTATTATGAGAAATGACTCTTTAATCTGTTCTGGCACGTTAGAAAACAATCTTTATACTATTACGTGTGCATATCATACTGTGACTGAAGCTCATTCATCATCATCATTAAATAAGAGAAATGAACCTTCTAAGTTGAATCAAACATACCTTTGGCATCTAAGATTGGGTCATGTCAACCTAAGAAGGATTCAAAGACTAGTAAGTAGTGGGTTTTTGGAGTCTCTCCAAGTGGAACCATTCTCAGTCTGCGAATCCTGTTTGGAAGGCAAGATGACCTCGAGGCCTTTTAAGGCCAAGGGTAATAGGGCTAATGATGTGTTGGAATTGATTCACTCTGATTTGTGTGGGCCTATGACTGTTCAAGCTAGAGGAGGCTTTGAGTACTTCGTCACTTTCATTGACGATTACTCAAGATATGGATACATCTGACTGATGCGCCACAAGTCTGAATGCTTTGGCAAGTTCAAAGAATTTAAGGCAGAAGTGGAGAACCGTCATGGTAAGAGTATCAAGTCACTGCGTTCTGATCGTGGTGGCGAGTACCTTAGCAATGAATTTAGGCAATACTTATTAGAGAACGGGATTAGATCCCAGCTCTCCGCGCCTGGTACTCCGCAACAGAATGGCGTGGCTGAGAGAAGGAATATGACTCTATTAGATATGGTGAGATCGATGATGATTTATGCTTCATTACCTACCTCTTTTTGGGGTTATGCCTTGGAAACAGCAGCGTACCTTCTAAATTATGTACCTTCTAAAGTGGTTCCAAAAACCCCGATTGAATTGTGGTCTGGGCGAAAGCCTAGTCTAAACCACATTCGGATTTGGGGTTGTCCAGCACATGTGCTGAACAAGGAAGCTGATAAGTTGGCACCTAGAACTGAAGTACGGTTGTTTGTAGGATACCCTAAGGGAACGAGAGGTGGTTATTTTTATAGTCCTAATGATCAGAGGGTGGTGGTGAGTACCAATGCCCGATTTTTAGAAGAAGACTATATGAATGAGCATAAGTCCAATACTGAGATCATTCTAAATGAGTTGAGAGGAGACAATGGCACACCGAGTGTGCAAGAGGAAATACCACAAGAGACTGCACAACGTGGCGACTCTGATGAACCTTTGTATACATTGCCCCGTCGTAGTGGGAGGGTTGTTCGCCAACCTGATCGTTTCATGTTTGTGGGAGAGTCTATTGACTTGATTCCAAGCGATGAACATGATGATAACGACCCCTGGACATACAAAGAGGCAATCAAAGACAAAGATGCAGAGTCTTGGCACAAGTCCATGGATTCAGAAATTGAATTTATGGATGCTATGGAAGTGTATGACCTAAGTGAACTTCCCCACGATACGAAAGCTGTTGGGTGTAAGTGGGTCTACAGACGTAAGAGAGGGTCTGATGGGCAGATTACTGCTTTTAAAGCACGGTTGGTGGCAAAGGGTTATACCCAGAAAGAAGGAATCGACTATGACGAGACCTTCTCACCAGTAGCCATGCTAAAATCGATCCGGATTCTCTTATCCATAGCTAATCACATGAACTATGAGATTTGGCAAATGGATGTTAAGACAGCTTTCCTTAATGGAAATTTGGATAAGGACATCTATATGCAGCAACCCGAGGGTTATGTGAAGAAAGGCCAAGAGCATCTAGTCTGGAAGCTGAAAAAGTCTCTTTATGGGCTAAAACAAGCTTCCAGGTCTTGGAACATTCGTTTTGATGAGGTGATCAAATCTTTTGGATTTGAACAATGTCAAAATGAAAGTTGTGTGTACCAGAAGAGTGATAAAGACGTAGTGGTATTCTTAGTACTATACGTAGATGATATTCTTCTTATTGGCAACAATGTGAAAGTATTATCAGACGTAAAGGTGTGGCTTTCAGAACAGTTTCAAATGAAGGATATGGGAGAAGCATCGTACATTCTTGGTATTAAGGTCACTCGTGATCGAAAAAAGAGAATGTTGTGTTTATCTCAAGCGTCTTACATTGATACTGTGATTGCTCGTTTTGGCATGCAGAATTCCAAGAAGGGTGTACTACCTTTCAGACATGGAGTCCCTCTATCTAAAGATATGTGTCCTAAGACACAGAAGGAGATAGAGGAGATGGCTAAGGTTCCTTATGCTTCGGCTGTAGGAAGCCTTATGTATGCGATGCTGTGTACGAGGCCTGATATTTGCTATGCAGTCGGCATGGTAGCAAGATATCAGTCTAACCCTGGTCAAGGACACTGGACTGCTGTTAAGCATATTCTCAAGTACTTGAAAAAGACTCGAGATTATATGCTAGTATACCAGTCAAATAGTTTGATTCCTTTGGGTTATACCGATTCAGATTTCCAAGCTGATCGAGATGAACGGAAGTCAACCTCGGGTTATGTGTTTATGCTGGGAGGCGCAGCCATATCTTGGAGAAGTGTGAAGCAGAAATGCATCGCGGACTCCACTATGGAAGCCGAGTACGTAGCTGCCTCAGAGGCCGCAAAGGAGGCTGTCTGGCTGCGTAATTTCTTTCTGGAATTAGGGGTATCTCAGAGTATGCCGATGTGTATCACTGTTTATTGTGATAACGCAGGTGCAGTGGCAAACTCGAAAGAACCTAGAGCCCACAGAGCAAGTAAACACATAGAGCGAAAGTACCACATTATACGAGATATCGTAAATCGAGGAGACGTGGCTGTAGCTAAGATTGCGTCGTTGGATAACTTGGCTGATCCTTTCACAAAGACGCTGGCAATAAAAATCTTTGAGAAACATGTAGAGGGTCTTGGTTTACGATGTATTACAAGCTAGACTTTGAGTATAAGTGGGAGAAATGTTGATGTCTTTATGTGTATACTAAAAGTTAAGCTTTAGTATAAGTGGGAGATTGTTGGTGTATACTGTAAAGCAAACTTTTAGTGGGCTTTTGTGACGTATATTCGATTTCCTTTTATCTGAAATAAATGGTTTTTCACATTTTTTCATTCTTTGTGATTACTTGTATGTCTGCTTATCTTGCATTGTAGACGATGTGGTGGGTTTGTAGTCACACAGAAGATCACATTGTCAGTCCCTTGTAAGATATAAACAATATTCACAACTGAGATAGTTATGGACAAAACTATTGGTTTAAGTTGTAGTATAAACTTGTTAGTGGTTTGTCTTAGCCATTAGTTTATACTAGTGCGCTGAGGCGTATTGAATGGATCACAGATAAGACATGTTCTTCTGTTCTGAATCTTATGAAGAACTAGAGGTCTTGGTGACTTTTATGATTCTTAACCCTAAGTGTGATATTTAGATGTGTGGGGTGCTTGTTCACTACTTTGATGTATCATAGGTGAGAATCTTGGTAGATTCTTCACGCTCCGTATTTTGGGTAGTGGCATCGCTCGCATGATGTCTACTTATTGGCATTAGGGCACCGTGTCCTGTACATCCAGACTGATGATGTCCCCTTGAGGAAACTCATAAAGGATTGTCGTATTAAACCCTGCAGGTGGATTTAATCCGTACGACAACAAGGTTGAGTGGTACTACTCAAGGAATTATAGAAATTAATTATTTAAAGAAGTCAGAAGCTTTAATAATTAATGGACGTGCGATATCTTAAACACGGGGAATTATAATGTCTAATAGAAGCCCTGATTCAGTTCGGGATAAGACGGGAGTGCAACATTAATTCTCTAGTGGAATGAATTAATGTTCTCGGGCCAAATTATATGTTCTGGGCTGAACATAAGAGTAGTTGGGCCTGTAAGAAGCCCAAACCCTATACCTTCTAATGGATCCCTAGTCTGGCCCATGAACTTATGGAGATTATAAATAGGAGCCTCAAAATAGTTTTGAAACCCTAGCACACACGAAATAGAGAAAAACGGCTAGGGTTTCAAGGAGACGAAATTGAGGCACAGTCTCCACGTTTGATAGCACGCCGTCCACCCGGTGTTCGAGCGAAGTTGGGAGACAGACTAGAAGATCTGCAGATTGGAATCAACGCCTCGATCTTCAAGGGTAACAGATCTAAACTATGTTTTAGAAGCATGTTTAGGTTTTATTTATTTGTTTATACGTTTGGCATCCGACAACGATCCTGGTGACGGACCGCCTTCGCCGGCGTGTTCCAGCATTTCTAAGCATCGAAACATGGCCTTGTCCGCTTTCTTTACTGACTCTACGTAGAATTTCCTTGCTTGGTACTGATCTCCACATATCTCTCCCACTCCCCCTGAGGCAGGAAATTTCATCTTCATGTGGAAGGTGGAAATTACGGCCTGAAAGATATTCAAGCTCGGTCTTCCCATCACCTTATTATATGAGGAGGGAACGTCTACTATCAAGAACTCTATCACTTGTACTCGCCGATGGGGGGCAGTCCCTAGCCCTACCTGCAACAATGCTGAGCCGAGGGGCTGGATGGCTCCCCCTGAGAATCCATAAAGGGCAGTTTCCACTGGCCTAAACTTTATGTTCAGCTCCATCTTTTTGAAACACTCCAGGAACATAATGTCCGCTGAGCTCCCCGTATCTACAAAGATTCGCGCCACGTCATACCCTGCGATGTCCGTAGTAATGACTAAAGCGTCATTATGAGTCTCTCTAGGTACTCCCATGTCTTCTGGTCCGAAATGGATATCAGGAACCATTGTCATTTTTCCTATCCCTCGATGTTCCACATTCTGCTCCACTTTCAACGATCTGACACTTTGCTTCCTTTGTCTAAAGGAGTCGCCATTAGTAGGGCCCCCCATAATCATGTGAATCGTTCACCCCCTCTGGGGAGTGGGGGTTGATCTTCTGTTTCCTTCCTCTGTTCCCTCTTATTTTCCTCTGTCTTTCCCTCCGGATCCTTTCTCTTTTGCCCTCGAGGGCCCTGTCTATCATTGAATGTAAATTCCTTAAGATGTCCTGCTTGGATCATCCTTTCTATCTCATCCTTTAGATGCCAGCATTGATTCGTATCATGTCCGTAATCATTATGGAACCGGCAAAACTTATCAGATTTTGGATTCTGGGGACCTCTGTTTCTAGAGTAGGGGAATTTCATATTAGGGTGATCTCCCGCTACTTCTAGAACTTCCGCTGGCTCTATCTTCAAAGGGGTATACTTTTCGAACCTTCCCCTAGGACCCAAGCGTGCTGTTTCTTCTTCCTTTATGTTCCCAGGCCTTCTCGAATTTCTGTATCTTTCCGGGCTAGACCTCCTAGGTATTATTTCCCTTCTTCGTTCTCCATTTCCTCTCATTGGCTTATTCTCAGAGCGCTTGGCTTCCCGTACCTCTTCAAGGGTGAGGTATTTTTCGGCTCTCCTTAATAATTTATCAAAGGTCTATACTGGTTTCTTGGCCAGGGATGTAAAAAGGTCTCCATCTTTTAACCCATTGGTAAGGGCATTAATCTTAACTTCTGAGGAGGCTGTAGGTACCTCTACGGCTGCCTGATTGAATCTTTTCAGGAAAGCCCGAAGGCTCTCATTCTCTCACTGTCGCATGTTAAACAAGGTGAGGGTAGCCCTGGGCTGCCTCCTAGCACTAGCGAACTGATGCAAGAACAATTCACTAAATTCCGACCACGAATGAATGGTATCAGGTCCTAACTGCGTAAACCACTGATGTGCAGCTTTGGATAGAGTGGTTAGAAAGACCCTGCACTTGACGCCCTCTCCGTAGCGGTGCAACAAGGCAGCATTTTCAAATCTCACCAGGTGTTCATACGGGTCCGCGGTACCATCATATTCAAAATTTAAAGATTTGAAGTTAGAAGGTAATTCATCTTGCAGGATATTGGGAGAAAATTGATAACCAGTAACGTAAGAAGGTTTACTTACATTATCAGCCATGTGTTTTCGCATATCCTTCATTTCCTTCCGAAGGGCTTGTATCTGATCACTGACTGCCCCCTGATAAGTGTCATCCGTGCTTTCTCCTGTTTCGGTGTCCAAAGTAATCCTCCCCGGGGTTATTTCCGCGTTCCTCCTAGGCACTCTGTTGAGGATGCTCCTTTCGGCTTGAGAGGGTATCTTTTCTTCTTGATCTCGAGGGAGCCCCTCATTTCGGGAAGGAGCCAGAGAGGAATCAATGATGTGTTCCAGAGGGTTCTGCTTTATGCCCTCGTTTACTGGTGGAATGGGACCGGAAGTGTGAATTCCACGGGAGGTAATTATCTTTTCCACTGCTTGGGCAATCATTGTATCTAATTGATCTTGGGAGATGGTCAGGAGCTCCGGTTGCGCGTTGGCAGGAGGGGTATCTTTGTTGGTCCCGCCTCCAGAGGCTCCCGAAGTACCCGTCGCATTCCCCTCGGGTGCGAGAGGGTTGTCTTCCACTGTAGTGTTTACGGGTTGTTTCCCTAGATTTCGATTTGGGGGAAAACCCGGTGGGGGTGGAGGAAAAGGAGAGGAAGTAAGATCCCCTTTCTCTCTGGTTTGCTTTGTAAGATCTTGTTCTCCACCCATTTCATACGAAACTTTCTCACTCTTTAGCTCAAAAGCTTCCCACAGACGGCGCTAGTTGTTGCGTCTGAAAATAACGAATAGGGATATCGAATCCCCCTGCCTGGATTACTGCGGTTGTGGGCTTTGATCGTCACTTTCACGCAAGTTTATCCACGAATAATCCTCCTTCAAGCTCCGTAAAGACTTGCAAAAGCACGCCGGAGGGGATTCTGGCGTGGAATCTCCGACGCTCAAGTCGGAATCTTTCTCAGGAGGATCAGAGAGGAATTTCCCTGTAATTCAAGGGAAGTTCTCGCCAGTATCGTGGAGTTTTCTCTGTTTTTTAGTATATATTTCGTATATTTCTTATCAAGAATATCAATAGTAGGTTATCAATGTAAAACGTAGTCAATAAAAGTAAACAAACCTGCCTTTATACCTGACCTCATTTCGTGGGAGAGAGGGAGACTCCCTCTTCTTTCTCAACCGTCCCGCAAGACTCGGTCCCTTGGTGGACTCCTCCCACTTCCTCTCATTGACTTCTTCTCGGGCCTCAGCTATCAAGAATGGATCCTAGGTCTTTCCTTCATGGGCTGAAAATACTTGGCCCAAGAACCGCCGCAGATGTGGGCCAAACGCCCTTTTACGCCTATTTCCCTTTTTGGGCTAAGGGGTGTATTAATCCCCTTTACCGCACCTTTATTTATAACAAGACGGATTTAATTCATCTTATATCCACGTGTCGTCATCTCCAAAGACGACATATTTTGTCCGCATCAATTATCATTTAATATCTTTCCTCACAAATATTTTTTAATTAAGAGTCTTTCTTTTAAAGGTTTTCATTATGAAATTCCTTATATTGAGTAAAACTTTGGACTTTAAAAAATTATTTATTTATTTTTATTTTTTTGATTAAGTTTATATAAATGGCTTCCTTCTCTCCTTTCAACCATTTTCTAATACCGATTTTACACTTAGTTATACAAGATGATTCTAATTTTATCCCTCAATATATCTTCTTGTAATTATAAACATTGACAACAAATATCTACTCGAGTCCAACCATGTCACAAAGATAATTAATTTTCATTTTTCACACAAATTAAATACACATCGCAAAAACAAACTTTACCCTAACTTTCATTTTATGCCCTTATTTATAAAATTCACTTCCATTATTAATGACTGAACATAACGGGGCGATCTCAAAGAGTTTGTTGGCTTGTTGCACAACTAAACACTAGAATATGCATTTCTCCTCGTAAAAACGTTGGAGAATTAATCCCAACACATTACATTAGAATCAATATTTTAGACAAATTATATCCGCATCTCCAATGCAATGGCTAAAACTCTAATTTCCTTTAAAATATACTCCAATACTGGTGGCAATTTGCCACAATCCCATTTTTTGTGGCCGATTTGCCACCAACTCAAAGTTGGACCAAAAAACATTTCTACTCTATTTGCCCTCCCAATTCACGTTTTCAATTGTTTCAAGTGTTTATATATATTTTTTCATTTTCTTTATTAGTCTATTGTTTAATTTATTTAAAATTTATTATTTTATAATTATTATTTAAATTAAATAATAAAATAATTTTAAATTTATAATTAACAATTATGGAATATATTAAAAAAATGAAAGCATATAATTTAATTGTAAGACAACGTTAATAATTTAAATTATAAAATACAATAGAAAACAAAAATACATATTATAAATTTAAATTATAAAATACAATAGGATAAAAACATACATACTACGAATTTAAATTACAAAAATCAGAGATGCAGATGCTCATTTCTAACTTCGAGATACATCGATTGAACATTTATGGGAAGAATTTTCTAATTTTAAAAGTTAATGGCTAAAAGTATGTAATTTATATTTTTAAGTATTACATTTGTTGCAATTGTGATGTAATTTATATTTTATGCAATTGAATTTGGTTTTTTTTTTTTTTTAATATTTTAATATTAAATATATTACTTTTTTTTTTGTTAAATTAATTTAATTTAAATATAAATATGAAATTATATATATGATGATAAACAAATATTTAATAAAATATAAATAAAAAATATAACATTAAAAATATTATTTTAGAATTTTTCTATTGACTTAAAATTTAAGTTTGATGATTGAAGATGATTTTACTGTTTGACTCAAATTTGGTGGCAAATTGGTGATTTTAGTGGCAATTTGAGTTCGAGGATTAGAGATGGCCTTACAAGAAATACTAAAAGCCTGTTTGTTTTAGGACTATCACGTCCGGACGGGGATGTAATGTCCCCCATCCTGTTCTAGTTCGGAATTTTACATCCAGATTTTACCATCCAACTTCATTCATCCATAAAAATACAATATATTTTACTATTATAATAATAATACAACATCATACATTTTTAAGCAATTGATTTGACATAAAGTTACATTATACTCCCTCCGTCCAATTTCATTATTCCCACTTTCCTTTTTTGGTTGTCCAATTTTATTATGCCCATACCCTTTTTGGAAACAATACTATTCATACTACTTTATCTCCACCCTCCTACTATCACTTATTTATCCACTTTGACATTCACTTTATTCATAAACAATTATTTATTTATAAATAGACCCTACAATACCCTATCATACCCTTAACTTATCTACTTTATAAATAAATTAATCAATATTCATCAAAACCCGTGTCCGGAGAAGTGGGCATAATAAAATTGGACGGAGGGAGTATAATACAACATCACACACTTCTACACAGTTGATTTGACATAAAGTTACATCATATCCTACTCAACATTTCAAAATAAATATACACAATCACTATTCATCAGAATTTCTCCTTCCAAGATTTTTCCATCCACATCTCTCCCATCCAGAGACGGACTTACATATGGCCCAGAGGGTACAGTGCCCCCCCCCACCAATTTTGTAAATTTACTAGGGGTATTTTGGTAATCTCACACACATATATAATTAATACTTTGTCCCGTGATTATTTTCTCATTTTTTCTTATGTGAACGTTCAAGATTACTTGAAAACTCTTAATATGGAAATAACCCACAAAATTAATACTCTTACTACATCATTTTATTTTTAAAATTGTCACTCAATTTGATCCACATTTTATCCACGTCTTACTAAATTTTCTTTACACCTTATTAAATCTCTTTACATATCAACAAAACACTAAAAATACCCCTCGATCATTTATTCGATCTCACACTCCACTAAATTCACTTCTCTTAAAGGGGGGAGTCGATCAAAATGTGCAAGTCATTACGGGACAAACGAAAGTCAACTTATTCGATCAATTTAATTTAATGAGATATATTGACAATTTTGCCATGAAAACTTTTAATGAATAATACGTATTATTTTATTAACCGGACCCCTACTAAATTTTTTTGAATCCGTCACTTCCCCATCCTAGATAATCCAAAAACAAAGCTCTGATTATTATCTTTATCTAGGGTTGGTCTGCTATGGACTCGAGTGCATGTTGTGCACCCTAGTCCATGTTGCACTTTTCAGTTTACTGATTTACACTTTTTGGTAAATGGTGCTGCACTTTTCAATTATGAAACTGTATAATAATATTTTTAGTAATAATTGAAAAGTGCAACACCATTTACCAAAAAATGTAAGTCAGTAAATTGAAAAGTGCAACATGAACTAGGGTGCACAACATACACTCGAGTGCATACTAGACTTTACCCTTTATCTATTATACAGCAAGATCACCTTATACGTATATTTATATACTCCATCCGTCCCACAAAGATAGCTCAATTTGACTTTACACACAGAATAAGAAAAATCAATAAATGTAGTCAATTTTAACTAATATGCCTATTTTACCATTGATATTCCATAAATTTGGTGTAAATTTCAAGACAGTTGAGTCTTAAGAGTAATTATGAGGTGGGTTTAATTAAGGGTAAAATTGTCAATAAAATATTTAATACTTAAGTAAAAGAAGAAATAGAGCTATAATTTGAAACATCCAAAAAATGAAAACATAGCTATCTTTGTGGGACGGAGGGAGTAATACTCTTGTTCTATAACTTTCTTAATTGATAGTAAAAATAACTTCTCAATTCGAATGAAACATTTTTAAACGTGTACACGGGAATAACTTCAATTAAATTTGTAGAAAAGAGAATTGTCACTATCGATATTCCACTTGGTTTGGCGTATTGAATGATTTATTTATAAAGATTTATATATCACAACCGCCCAACTAACTTTTTAAATATAATCACAAGTCGACTATTAAAATTGCTTCTTTAATCCAATATAACGTCATGTGGGTGACAGCTAAAACATTCAATGGCCATACACACAAATTCAATTTTCAAATATGCACCAAAATATTCAATAAAGGCACACACAACAGAATTAATCATTTTCATCTAACTTTTTTTTTTTTCAAAGTGCATGCCTGCAGTTCTTGTTAGGTGTATTTATAAAGATGATAACAGCAGTTAATTGCACTTTATGAGGCTCGTCTACGAGAGATGGAAATTAAATTAAATTAAATTATCAGAGTGATCCAAATTAAAAATTAAAATTTTATCAAATTTTAGGTGGCTAAACAAATCATTGATTCTACCGACTTCAATTACTACTATTTACTATACACACCCCACAAAAAATATAATTTTCTTTTAAAAAAATTAATACCCACACCTTAATTATAGGGAATTATAATCCAATTCTTAAAAAAAAAAAAACATTATGAAAAATTCATTCTCCACTGACAGAACGAAAGAAACGCGATAAAATAAGAAGGAAAAAAAAGTGAGTTTAAATTTGAAATGAGGAGTTCCAAGTTCCAACCACATACTTGACATTCACAGTTTTCTACCGAACAAAATGAGTAAATTTGGTACGCTTAATCTCCATCTTTTACGCAGTTTCGTTAGTTTTTATCAAAATTTAGGGTTTAATTTTTATGAATTTTTATGTATATTGAATTCAATTTTTTCTTTTTCTTGTTTCACCGTGTAGAGGACTAAGAGAAGGATTTTTCATATGATTTTTTTTCATTTGGATATAATTATTTAAAATTGAGATGTAGGTAGATATTTAAAATTAATTTATATTATATATGAAGTGTGTACAATAAACCAGATGATTTGTTTAGTCGTGGCCTTTTAGAAAACATGAGTGGCTATTGAGAGAAACTCACATTAGGGAGGAGAAAAAAATTGTGGATCTTATATATGCGCATCGAAACGGGTCAAATGAATCTTCATCATAAAAGTTACACAATACAAACATAATAACTTAATCCTAATAATTACTATATAAAAATATGTGTTACTGTAAGAAAAAGTAACACATATTTATCGTTATAAACTTATAATTAAATATGTTTGCCCTTATAATAATACATGCAAAAAATTAAAAAATTATGTTACTTTATTGAAAGAGGTGTATTAAATTATGAACAAAATCAGTTATTATAATATGTTGAAAAAACAATAAAAAAATATATTAAATTTTAATACTCAAAACTATTATCGGTAAATTACACCAATTCAATGACCAAGAAGAATTTGTCAAGGGGAGGAAAGGAAAAAAAGGGGAAGAAAGTAAGTAGCTCCAACACGTCATGAATTATAATTAACAACGATCGAAACTAAAATCAAATTCAAGCTAATAATTAAAATCTTTAATCTTTTGCATTGATAAATTGATACATATAAGCCCCTAATATGCTACATGTAGCTGGGCGAATCATTTTCTCAAATAAAAATATATTATTATATGAGAGTTTACAATAAATTAAACATCAAATATGGAATTAAGATCTTACATAAATCTTAAGTCTTTCCGGTTGAAACCCGATAAAAGGGTGTTAGAATGCTTTGTTTTTGTTCCTTCTTCTTTTGATTGGAGGGTTGTGATCCCTTCGATGAATCGCGTAAATAACACACATCGCCTTCGCAGACAAATCGCCTTCTCTCCGATTGCTCCGAAAAGCAGCTCAAAATGTTGAAGGAAGGCTTCGCCATCTAGGGTTCTTACCTACAATTGATCTAATATACTATATATATCTCTCTCTTCCTCTTTCTTCTAACACAAGCTTTTTGTTTGGTAAGAATGGTTTGTAGGAGTATATTTATAGTTGAGGTTCAACACCAAACTACCTATACATATATTATTGAAAATTAATCCCAACTTATAATGAGAAAATAATTAAACAACGACATAATGATGGTCAATATATGATGGCAATGACTCGGTTGAATTAATTCATTTCTTAATATGATATTTTTCATATCAAAGAATATAATTTAATTGTCAACTTTTATATATGGGATTGATAGCAACACGTTTCCTATCGACAACCAATGGTTGCGCTAACACGTTTTAATTAATTTCATATATATCATATATATATGTGTGTGTGTATTTGCGTGTGTTATTTTGACCAAGAGTCAATTTCGAGAAGGGGATTCCATTTTGGTTTATGGTTATGGGCCGTGCATTAGACATGTTGAGCACAACAAAATGGGTGTATCGGAGGAATGTTACACTTTGTTAAGTTTGACTCAATTTTGGACGCACTCATTAAAAAAACAAAAATCATATACCACGAAAAGTATTTGTCCATACAAAATTAGAAGAATACTAGTTTTTATGTTAATATTATTAACATTTGAGAAATATGTATTAGTTTTGATAATTATGTTAAAATATGTTGTAACATGAATTAAACTGAATTTGAGTAGATCAATTATTTGAGTATATGACTTGATCTTAGGCAATAGTTGATGTGAGGTTTATCTCATAATCTCAAATCAGCTGAGTAAATCAGCAGATGGATATCAGTTGGTGGAGTCAGGTAAGCTAACTTAGACCTGAATCAGATGAGTTGGAGGTTTCCAGTCAGATGAGAAGGTATTGCTTAGAATCAGTTTTAATTGTTATGATCAGAAGAGGTTGTATCAGTTGAGAGGATGTTTGTTGGCAGAGTTAGTCTTTAGACTAAAGTGGATATCAGAAGAGTAGATCAGCAGAGGGAGGTCTTCTGATGAGTGTCTTCTGTTACGAGTTATAAGAGAAAGGGCAAAGCTGTCAATTTGATTTGGCAAGGCTAAACACGTGAGTTTGTTAGGCGGTTACAACAACCTGAAAGGAGCACGCTTTCAACGCACACAACAATCTACCTTAATCAGTATAAATACCTCAACCCTTGCATTTTGTAAAGTTTGACGCTTACGAGCATTCGTCTTGAGTTGTGAGTTCACGAGTGAAGTGAGGATAAATCCATTTCCGAGTGATTGAGTGTGTAAACATTCTTTGATCAATCAAGTTGAAGTCGTGTGTCCAGTGGATATAGATCACATTGATCGAACCACTTAAATTCTTATGTGCTCTAATTTTCGTTCTCGTTTCTTATATTTTTGAATTGCTATCTTGTTGGATTGTTTGATGAATATGTATTCTGGTTGATTAGAGACGTCTAATCTTACAGATTACTTGACAATTGAGGGGGAACTCCACTGATCAGCTGAGCAAATCATTTTAGACTGGACTGTTGAGATATTTGTATTAGTTTTGATGATATGTCAAACATCATGTAATAGGATAAACTGATTTGTACAACCAACTCCATGTTATTAGTCATAATCTTCTTTTGTATAATAAGTTGATGGAGAACTTAACTGGCCAGTCGAGCAAAGAAGGTCAAATGTGATTACATGCGTATCAACAAAAGAGCTGAGTAGATCAAATGAGTTGAGATCAGTTGAGGAGCTGAGGCTGAACAGTTGAGATCAAATAAGTTGAGGTCAGCTGAAATGATAAGCTGAGTGAAAGTCATCTTATAGATCCGTTAGAGAACTTCCTAACACGCTGACATTGACCAATCTGAGTTCAAAAGCCAATATACGCATCATAGTGCAAAAGGATAATTTTTTTTAAAAAAAAACTACTCTATGTGGTAAAATTCATCTGTCATGTGAAATCCATATGAAGATTGCATTCCATAAATAGTATGGATTTAAATTTACTCTCCAACGATAACATTTAAATTCATACTATAAATATAAACTCTACTTTCATATGAAGATGTGGAGGTATGAGTGATTACCAAGTGAACAAGAAAGTCAAATCTTCAAACATCTCCCTCCAAAAAAGTTATGGTATAAACTATAAGCATAAACTCGATTCATATTCTAAGGTGTTAGAGAGATTTTTTCCAACATTAGTTTAAGGCTATGTTTGGTTTTAAAAATCAGGTTTTGAATTTTAAGATCCTAAACCCGTTATACTTCGGGATTTAAAAACCGGTTTTCAAAATCAATTCAAAATCACCCCTATCAAACATATTGATTTGACATAAAGTTATATCTATATAATATCACTTTAATCACTATAATCTTTCTCAACAATAATATAATAATACTATAATAATATGATAATAGAATAATATTATACATTCAATCATTACACAATCAACTAATCATTATAATCTCACCCAACAATAATATAATAATACAAACTCATTCAATCTTACAACTTGATTTGACATAAATTTAAATCCTCCACTATTTAAAAACCCAAAAGAAACACTCATATTACTATTCATCAGGATTTCAAAAACCAGGATTTTAAAAACTCGGTTTTTAAAACCACCCAAAACCCAAAGTAAACATAGTCTAAAGATTAAAATATTTTCTTACATGAAAATGAAATACCCAAATGATTCTAAGCTAAGAAAGTTTAAAACTATCTAATGGTGTTTGAGGAGAGAAGCTCCTTGAACCCTAATCTATCTCCTCCTCTTTTTATCCCATGTTGTGTGTGTGGAAATATGAGTTAGAAGGCCTTGAAATCTGATTGGGGTGATTTTAATAGCTTAAAGGAATGTTTGGGACGAAATTTGCACTTAAGCCCTTGAAATCCTTTAAAATTTTTGAATTTTCGCTCAAAAAGAGGTTGACTCGACTGCCAGGATGATTTGACATGACTATCCGGGTGAGTTGGCATGCCAGAAACTGTCCTGGAAGCAGGGTCGACTCGGTCAACCGAGTGAGTTGGCATGCCAGAAACTGTCCTGGAAGCAGGGTCAACTCGATCAACCGAGTGAGTTGACTCGGCTGCCGGAGTGGATTCTATTGCAACATTGCATCTTCTCGTTTTGATCATATCTTGAGCTCCCGACCTTCGATTGATTTGATTCTTTTTATCATTCCAATCATTTTTTTGAGACGCATCCAATGGTGAAATTATCTTCTTGACATAACACATTCTAAATTCCATCCCTACTCCTTCCACTACTCACCCTCAAAAGGATCACTTCCATCCTAATGAGCCTTTTGTCTCACTAGTTTCTATTTCTAGCAGTAACACCCCTCCCCCATCTTCTCAAATTCCCTTGATTGAGGGAAAGTTGTATGTTGATTTACCTATTGAGAACTGTGATAACCAAACATCTTCTAGTGTTTCCCCTTCTCTGTCTTCAGGTTTTGCAACGAATGATGAGCATCCGGAGGCTAATCAACCGCCCAATCTCCATCCGATGGTCACACGATTGAAGGCTGAAATTTCAAAACTGCGGATCTTAACTGCTATGTCTGATCACTGTGAGCCTAAGAATTATCGTGTTGTCCTCCAAGATCCTAACTGGAAGACGACTATGGAACGTGAATATGCTGCTCTAATAAAAAAATGGGACATGTAAGTTGTATTCTCCATCACCTAGTCAAACATATAATTGAATGTCTATGGGTTTATAAGCTTAAGACAGATGCAGATGAGACTATTTCCAGACACAAGGCGAGGCTCGTGGATAAAGGTTATACCTAACAATCTGGATTTGATTACACTAACACCTTCAACCCTATCATCAAATCGGCAATTGTTCGAATTATTTTATCCATTGCCCTTGCCTATTCTTGGCCTCTATATGAACTTTATGTGGGAAATGCCTTTTTGTATGGGGAGGTCGACAAAGGATTATACATCGTCCAACAACTGGGATTTGAATTTGGTCAAAATCTTGTTTAGAAATTGAAATGATCATTGAATGGCTTGAAGCAAGCTTGGACTTCAAAACCTACATTTGTTCTCAAATTGCTTGGATTTGTAACCTCAAGGGCAAACCATTCTCTTTATATTAAACACTCACACAATTCAACTATTTTTCTTATGTGGATATATAATTATTTGGTTCTCACTCTTCTCAACTAGCCCAGGTTATAAAAATCTCCGTAACTTTCTCTTTAAAGGATCTTGGGGAGCTCAATTTCTTTCTTCGAATTAAAATCACACGTTCTTCTTACTCTATTCATCTTTGCCAGAAGAGATATATTAGTGATGTTTTTCAACAATGATGGTCACCGAAAATTTCTTTTCACATTTTGAGGGGTAGCCTATATTGAATGCTCAACAATACAAAAGTATTGTTGGGGCATTGAAATATGCAATTGTAACAAGACCCGACATTTCTTACTTGGTCAACAAGGTTATCCAATACATGCAACAACCTCTTGATAATCACTGGAAAGCCGTCAAAAGGATTCTCCGTTATCTTGCCGCCACAATTAATTAAGGACTACTCTACTTGATTGCAAAAGATCTTGATATAGTAGCTTTTGCTAATGCGGATTGGGGATCGAACCTCGATGATAGGAATTCAACTTCAGGCTACTATATATACTTAATACTTTGGCACAAATCTTATTTCATGGAGTTCAAAAGAGCAAGCTACAGTCTCGAGGTCTAGTACGGAAGCAGAATATCAAAGTTTGGCTTATGCTACATGTGAGGTGATTTGGATTCGAAATATCCTTCAAGAGCTTCGCGTACTTAAACCAAAAACCATTAGTCATTTGGATTGACAATCAAGGAGCAATTTCACTTTGTTCGAATCTAGTTTTCCATTTGAGGACCACACTTGGAACTCGACCTGCACTGTCCATGAGAAAGTTAACAACAAGGATGTTGGTCCTGAAAGAAGTATGACACAAGTGTAGGGGGGGTGGGGAATGCACTTTTGTATACAAATTCTTTTCTTTTCAAACAATCAGGCTATCAAGAGAGTTGTCTAGTCAACTTCTCTGAGTATGTATAACTTTGTTCAGATATTTAAACTACTGAGAACTATGAAGTGATCAGTTGAATAACTATCTAAGTAAGTTATAAGTGCGGAATTATGTTTGACCCTTTATATTTAAACTCCTTTTAATTCTGAAAACTTTCTTAACACTTAAACAATTATCAAGGACTTGTCCCAAATCTGTTTTGCACAGTTTATGTTGAATATCTTTTGAAGATCAATTTTTGTGCAGTGTATGAATGTGTTACTTGTATTAAATGACTTGAAAGTAAATAACACAAGAGTTTATAGTGGTTCAGTAACTCAAGCTCCTACATCCACTTCCCTGATTTAATAGGATAATTCCTTCACTTGAAATTAACTTGTTTTATAGTGCCAAGGTACACTGATCAACCACGCTACTCGTTAGTGCCTTGATCCCTAGGAATTCTGAGTCCTAGTACTCACTCAACTCAAACTAAACTGTTTTTCACTTGACAGTTCGAGTTCTCACACTTCTATAACAACACTTCCAACTTTCCTTGAAAGGTTTAAGGGTTGAGGTTGGTTCCAACTAGGTTGAGATATCCTTTACAATGAAGTACTGTATAAGGATATGGTATCTCTCTAAGCTTTGAATGATTTACAATTGATTCAACTTAGTTCGTAACTGGAAGTGTATGGAAACTTAAGAATGATGTTTTCTTTGAGAGCTTAAAGGCTTGTATGCTTTGAATGCTTGTAGTTTCCACACCTTGAATGGTTTCCATACTCTAGTATTTATAGAGCAAAGTGAGGTTATGTCCGTTGGAAAGACAGCCTCAAATTGTCTATTTTTGTCTTCCTTGAACTTTGCATCTTGAGGACATATTTCTTGAAAGTGACATGTCTTCATCTTGGGAAGTAAACGGCTAGAGCTTCTTGTCTTGACTTATATGCACTCTTCCCAATGTCTGACTTGTAGATTCAGCAGTCAAATTGAAGACAGTCTTCCTGATCATTGATCCATGATTAAGGACAACATTCCTTATCATCAGGACTGATCTGTGCTCAAGTTTATCTCATCAGCTGACTTGGCTTATCAGCAGTGTTGGCTAGCTTCTTCAGTCGAGTTGGCTTCTCATTTTCACTGGATCAATCTTGAATCACTTCTAAGTGCATATCTTTCATATCAGTGAAGTTAACATCATCAGCATAGTTGTCTCTTGACTTAGACTGGATTTGAACACTTCTGATTTAGTGTGTTGATTAACTCTGCTGATCATCTCTTCTGATCTTGATAGCGTGCTTGTCAGTAGACTTGGTCCAATTGATGTGATCTTCTAGTATTGGACTATCAGAGAGATTGTCTCTTCTGCTCTTACACTTCTGAATTTACTATCAACAGTGTTGTACTCTTCTAACTTTGATCTATCAACAGGGTTGAAGTCTTCTGATTCTGAGCCATTGAGGAACTTGATTCTTGTAATCTTCTAAGCGTGTGTTCCCTCTCAACTTATGCATCTAAACTTCTATAAGCTGCCTAACATCTCAGCTGTTCAACTACTCTGATCTATATGTTCCAACATTCCTTAAACATACTTATCAAAATTTGACTTATCTTTTAATGGCATGTCTTAAGGGGTTTTGGTATCTTAATCAAAATCTCATTTTATTTCCAACAAAGGGTATTCAAGTTATCCATGTCCCCAACATAGATATAGTAGAGGATACTTTCACAAAACCACTCTCAGGCCAATTCTACGCTCGTCTAAGAAATAAGTTACAAGTAATGCCCGAAGACACGCTAGAATTGAGGGGGCGTCATAAGGAGCATCGTGAGCTTGAGGAAAATATCTCACAACATATGCCAGCTAAGGTGGTCCCGCAAAGCTGAATCAAAACAAACAAATATTAATACAATGAAAATGACCATGTGAGTGTACAAATGCTATCGGTCAAAGGGAACCAAATTGGTTATTATTTGTCTTCTATCACTAGCGAGTAGGATTGCACCAAGTTGTAGGGATCTAGAATATTTCTACTTTGTATATATAGGATGTAAAAGCAAGATTGTTATTTATCAAAAAAACATGAACCACAATGTTCAGTAATGTCTCATGCCCTTTAAACATTTCGATTGATTCCCTTGTGTTGATGCTATCAACGAAACATCTATTTTCTAATAGGGGAACTCGACTGAAAACAAGAAGCTTGAGTAAGTCTGCACTAAATTACTAAGTTACTAAGTGTTCAATAGACTTGGCCTCAACACATAAGAGAAAGCAAACATAGAAGGCTTAAAGAAGTCCATAAAGGAAAAATAAACTCTAAATTGTTGGGTTCATTATTGTTTTAATTACATTATCTGGCATTATCACAAGCACAAATATAAGAACATTTCATTAAAACTGTTTTGAGTTGATTTGATGTTTCTTCACTGAATTCACAGATAACTGTTTCCTAAAGTTAAAGTTATTCTTTTAATATATAAAGGTGTAAAAGTATTTTAGATATCATCGGTCAAAATATATTTAATTTTATTTTAATTGTAAAAAATTGAAACACTAACACGTGTATTATGGGTCAGGTGCACCCATGCATTAGAATATGTGCATAATTTCTTGGTAATGAGCTCCAAATCCTGCCCAGAAATGATGTTTTTTTCCAGAAGCTAGAAAGGTTTGTGGCCCATTTTCTTGCAGGATTAACGTTAATGAATCAAACATATATCTATTAATTTGGTTTGGCATCTAAAATATATGCTCTATTATCCAACACAACAAATGAAAGATTTATATGTTAACTCAATTACAAATGGTGCAAGCAAACAATTAACTAGGATTACACATCCAAATGTAAATAATCCCACATCTTAGCCGACCTAGCAAACGAGACCTAGGCGTACTATCTTACCTTTAACACGTACCACTTTCACTATTATGAAACTTTGATCATTTTTTAATAAAAGTGAAAAACTACAATTAACATAGGTAAGTAATCTCAAACTCTCCAATTAGTTTGAGATGGTTTGAGATGATATAAACTTAGAGTTCAACCAATGCTACCCCTCATCTACCAACTACAACATCTAATGTAGCATCTCAAGCCTTGATTTTGATTGAATCAGAAAAATATCCAAGGGCTGAGATTTGATTCAATTAAATCCAAGGGCTGTGATTTGATTCAATTAAATCCAAGGGCTGTGCATAAACAACACATGATCATTTTCCATATAAGCGCACACAAACTGACAACTATTGATTCTTTTCTATATCCATTCGCAGATTAAAAAAGGAACTTCACAAAAATAGATAATCCTGCAAAATAAATAAGGATGGAAACCAAAAAAAAAAAAAACGTGGAAAATCGTATATTGTAAGTCACCATAGAATATTGTCATTGAAATCTTAAAATTTTGACACAATTCAGAACAAGCAATTTTTCAGAAAGACATTGATGATTAGCGACCATTTACACAAATGCTTAGGACTATATACATGGCTCACAGTTGGAATCCGTTTCAGAGTAATCCAAAGGTATTTTCGCCACTGTAAGTCATGTAGAGGAAACCATCCTCATCTTTATTTTCTTCGTAAATTGCAGACATCATGGCAGCTGCACCAACAAAAAAATAAAATTAAAACCATAAAGAAGCATAAAAAGTAAGCCCATGCAGAGATCAAAAATTCCCCTTACCAGTGGGAGGGAGAATGTTCTTGACAAAAACAAAAATGGCTTTTTCAGCACTCAGCTTAATCCTTTTTCTCACAACGTACACAAATTGCCCAACAGTGAGATCAGCAGGAACCAGATATCTGTATTATTTTTTCCCAAACATCAATATAAGAATATAACCAATTAAAAAGTAAAGATCTGCTCATCACAATTTTATACAAAATAACTATACACAGTACACTAGTTATAGTCCTTAAAATTTAGGAGAAAATGAAGGTTTAATTTGGTAAACTTGCTGCCACCTCAAATATATTGAAAAACAGAAGTTTTAATTTTATACTAATTAAAAATAGATCAGTAAGTGAACTTTCTCAAAGACAACCACATATAACAAGCCCATACAGGCAAAGTAAGGACTCTTTTGGTACTGAAATGTAGGTAGACTGCAACTATCCCTGTTGCATCACCTTTTGGAAACTGAAGTTTCAGTGTTAAGAGCAAATTCCACAGTATAACACTGCTGAAACGGACATGTTAATCTAAAATAGCACACTACAGGAACTCTCAAAAAATCTACACGTTGCAATACAATTCTTAAGAGACCCAATAAGGACCAAGTGTTCAAATAAAACCTACAGTTTACTTACTTTTTCTTGTCAATATCAGGTATGTCGCTTCTTTCAGCCTTCTCCACAATCACCTATATTGCATAACACGTAAGACAACCACAATTAGTTAAAGGATCAAAATGTCAAGCTTAAGAACAGAATATGTGCTAAATTAAATATGGCTTCTTTGATACCGGAATTCTGTCAGGGTACTTCTCCCTAATGCGAGCGGCTTCAGCCTGACGTCTCTCTGCAACATGTGAAGAAATAACATTAAGATATCTCCAATCAAATGTGAAACAAGAATTTTTGCATTAGATAGACAAGTGAATAGGTTAAAGGGGAAAGAGTAACAGCAATTTCAGGTTAGCAGATCCACACACGCCACAGCTAATTCATTTGGCCAAAAAATATTTTCTTAGCACAAAAATCAAGCTGTTAAACATACTGGAGTACTACTTTTTAGGTGCAAACACAATCAACAGCATAAGTAGGGAGCTGAATTTATAGAAAATAATCTGTAGTTCATAAGCATATATTCTACACAAAAGCATTTTACAAAATTATAGAGAAGCCAATCCAGGATTGCTAAAATAACAAAAACAGCTATTCTGGTTCCTGGAAAATTGCATACGATATACAAGTTCAACTTTATAAGCATTAAGATCAGCTTAAAGACTCAAGAGGGCAAAAAATAAACACAATTACAGGGTATTTCACCAATTCACATTCACTGTTTCACAAAGGAAGCTGTCATAAAATTCTCTAAAGACTCATCACAAACAAAGTAACGGGAGAACACTACCACCACATATGGCTTTGCACCTTTTCTTATTCACAATCTTGAAAATAAATTTACATGATCTTGAAAATAAATTGACATGTCTTATAGCTCCCCCAAAAAAAAACATCTTCTCATCCTACCATACAAATTTCCATATACAATTTCACATACGCGGACGATCATTCACTCAATTACGCGGTCAACGATCGAAGTTATGTAAATTCCAAGAAACGTGAATTTACAGTAGAAATAGTCAGAAAAATCAAACAAATAACATAAAAACCTATGAATCAAAGCTAGAAAAGAAAATCAGAAATAATTGGCGATGATCGGAGAATTGAGATAATACCGAGGGGATGTTCCAACTTGAAGGAGCTCTTGGCCATGGCTTTGGATGAACTCAACAACAGACTGCAAATCGAAGATTAGGGTTTGAGAGGAGAAAGCAAAATCAAAGAATTTATGTATAGATTAATTTAGAGGAAAAAGAAAGAGAGGGTTTACCGAACTAGAGAGAAAGAGACGGAGTGAATTCTGAGCAATAATTTGCGTTTCGGTTTCTCTTTGTGATGGAGTATTATATATATATCAAATTGGAATTGGATTGCGTAAGGGATAATGCCCAAGTCTAAAATTAATAAATATATATATATATATTTTTTTTGACAGAAATAAATATATAATATTATATGTGCAGAAATTGATCAGTATTTAAATGCTTATTTGACCTTTTCTTTTTTCTTCACCAAAAAGATAGTGAAAGAATGACGTCATAATCTCACATGAGACTAAATCTTGTTTTAAACAAGAACGAAAATTTCACGAAATTTTGATTTTTTAAGAGGCAATCAATAAAATATTGGGATGTATCATTATCGATATCAGTTGAATTGTAATTCAAAATGTATCAAATATCGATAAAATGTCGGTTTCTTTTTTTAAATAATAATTTTGAAATTATAAAGAGTGGAGTATAATAAAATTTAATTAAGAAAAAAAATTAAAACACATTTCTGAATTTATATATATATATATATATATATATATATATTTTAAACTAGAAAGTACATAGCAACTTATAAAACAGATTTGATCCAACTAAAAAACTAGTTATGTCTGCAATCCATCAAGGTATGTCTCCATCTCTCCAATTTTGAGAAGAGTGAATATTGACAGCTCAACTCGCGATCTTGTCCGTTGCTTCATTCCTTGTTCTAGGGATATATGAGACATTTTCACACTACAAAATCTCCCATTAAACTATGAACTCGATCCAGAACATATTCCTCCAAACTCCATACTCGTTGATTTTTATTTATTCCCCCAAAATAATTGCACTCTCGCTATATTATTTTTCTTGCACCATTTGAGTCTCATCTCTATTGCTTGTAACTCTGCCCCCAAGATCGAGCCCGGGTGCTCAATAACTTTGTTGCACGTAGCAAAAAAACTACGACCTCTCTATGATTTCCCCCACACCGTACTTATTCCTTTCTTCCT
Organism: Galeopsis tetrahit; assembly: GCA_963675135.1. NCBI lineage: Eukaryota > Viridiplantae > Streptophyta > Magnoliopsida > Lamiales > Lamiaceae > Galeopsis > Galeopsis tetrahit. The sequence continues at coordinate 61,938,986 of OY776120.1, read as the reverse complement.
TGAAGGCAGCATCGACTTTTACCCAGAAGCATTCGGGCTCTCGGGTCCTATTTCTGTTCATGGTCGAATGCACCTCACTCCTCAATTTATATATAATTTTTATCATAATTATTATTACAATTATACTGTGAGTGTTATCTCATAATCTCATAGTCAGCACACTAAGTAAGTAGTGAGCGGATCAGATAAGATGACTTAGGCCAAAATCAGATGAGTTGAAGGATTTCAATCAGCTGAGGAGGTGATGCTTAGAGTTCAGCACAGTACTGGATCAGCACAGTACTGGATCAGCACAGTACTTCAGCAGAGTATACCAAGCTCAGTACTTCAGCATAGTAGATCAGCACAGTACTTCAGCAGGGTATATCAGCACAGTACTATCAGCACAATAGAAGTCTATCAGCAGAGTCAGCTTTTGATCACAAGAACAGAAGAGTTGAGTATCAAAACACTAAGTAGTGTTCTAATCTTTATGGACAAGTCTTCTAATATGAAAGTTAGTTAGTTTAACTAGTTGTATTACAATTACAACTACTTGAGGGCATAACTACCATTTCAGTTGGGCAATAACAGAGCACATGGGTTGTTACAAGCGGTTGCAAACGGTTGATAACTACTCAAACAGTTCCTAACAACAGCAACTACCTTTGGTCTTTATATACTCTTGTATGTGTACATTGTAAAGGTTGATTTTTGATTTTGGATGCAAGTACGATTGTAATCTTTGAGTTGTGTGAGTTCACGAGTGAAGTGAGGAAATATCCTATTCCGAGTGAATGAGTGTGCTGCACCTGAATTTTCCTCTTCTTTCAGTGGCATTCTACTTTCATCAAAAGTTACATCTCTACTGATAATACACTTCTACATTCCAGCTTCAAGGCACCACAACCTATACCCTTTCACACCTGAAGGATACCCTACGAACACACATTTCAAGGCTCGAGGCTCAAGCTTATCTTGCTTGACATGGGCATATGCTAAACAACCATAAACTTTCAAATTACTGTACTCAGCTGCATGGCCAGACCATAACTCTTCTGGGGTTTTAAATTGCACAGCTGAGAAAGGGCTTCTGTTTATCAAATAGGCTGCTGTTGACACTGCTTCTCCCCAAAATACTTTAGGCAATCCAGAGCTGCTCAACATGCATCTGTCCCTCTCAAGCAAGGTTTGGATCATTCTCTCAGCTACTCCTCCTGCTTTATGTAGATGATATGTTAATAGCCGGAGAGTCTATTAACAGTATCAATCTGGTAAAAGAGATTCTCAAAAGGGAGTTTGAAATGAAAGATCTTGGTGAAGCTAAAGTGATCCTTGGGATGGAGATCAGTAGAGTTGAGGGAGCAATTCAGCTTAGTCAGCCTACCTATCTGAGGAAGGTGTTAGAGAGATTCATGATGAATCAAGCTAAGTCAGTTTCTACACCAATTGGTCAGCATCAGAAGCTATCCAATCAGATGTGTCCCAAGAACAGCCAAGAAAGAGCTCAGATGAGCAAGGTTCCTTATGCCAGTGCAGTAGGGAGTTTAATGTATGTTATGGTGTGTTGTAGACCAGATTTAACTCATGCAATGAGTGTAATCAGTAGATACATGAGTGATCCAGGCTTAAGTCATTGGGAGACAGTTAAGTGGGTCATGAGATATGTTCTGGGATCAGCTAAGAAGGGTCTGAAATTTCAGAAGATATCAGATGAGGCAGAAGCACTTGTGGGATATGTTGATGCCGACTATGCAGCCAATGTAGACACAAGAAAGTCCTTGACAGGGTATGTATTCACCTTATTTGGTACAGCTATATCATGGAGGTCAATACATCAGTCCGTAGTTGCATTATCTACTACAGAATCAGAATATGTAGCCTTGACTGAAGCAATTAAGGAGAGCATGTGGCTTAGGGGGATCTTGAAGGAGTTTTGTATATCACAAAGAAGTGTGACTGTCTTCTGTGATAACTAAAGTGCAATACATCTTGCAAAGCATCAGGGGTATCATGAGAGAACTAAGCATATTGATGTGAAGCTGTACTTTGTAAGAGATATTGTAGAGAAGGGGGTGGTCTAGGTAGTGAAGATTGCTACAAAGGAGAACCCTGCTGATGCGTTCACTAAGGAATTGTCAAAAGAGAAGTCTGGCTTGTGTCTTAGACTTATTGGACTGCATTAATTCCTCTGAGGAGAAGGCTACTGTTCTTTTGGCAGAAGATCAGTAGTGGAGGTTATTCTTTGAGGAGAATAGTGTTGTTGTTTTGTTTTGGTGGAGATTAGTTCGATTATGAGCTAAAGGTGGAGAATTGTGAGTGTTATCTCATAATCTCATAGTCAGCACACTAAGTAAGTAGTGAGCTGATAGGATCAGATAAGATGACTTAGGCCAAAATCAGATGAGTTGAAGGATTTCAATCAGCTAAGGAGGTGATGCTTAGAGTTCAGCACAATTGGTCAGATCAGCACAATACTGGATCAACACAGTACTTCAGCAGAGAATACCAAGCTCAGTACTTCAGCACAGTACTTCAGCAGGGTATATCAGCACAGTACTATCAGCACAGTAAAAGATCAGCACAGTAGAAGTCTATCAGCAGAGTAAACTTTTGATCACAAGAATAGAAGAGTTGAGTATCAAAACACTAAGTAGTGTTCTGATCTTTATGGACAAGTCTTCTGATATGAAAGTTAGTTAGTTTAACTAGCTGTATTACAGTTACAACTACTTGAGGGCATAACAACCATTTCAGTTGGGCAATAACAGAGCACATGGGTTGTTACAAGCGGTTGCAAACGGTTGATAACTACTCAAACAGTTCCTAACAGCAGCAACTACCTTTGGTCTTTATATACTCTTGTATGTGTACATTGTAAAGGTTGATTTTTTATTTTGGATGCAAGTACGATTGTAATCTTTGAGTTGTGTGAGTTCACGAGTGAAGTGAGGAAATATCATATTCCGAGTGAATTAGTGTCATTCTTGATCAATCAAATAAGTACTCGTCTGGTCCAGTGGATGTAGATCACATTGATCGAACCACTTAAATTCTTGTGTGTTGTTTGTCTCGTTGCTCACTTTTTGAATTACTATCCTAGAGCAGTTATTTCTTATATCTTCAAGTGTTCTACTTGGTTGGAGACGTCTAATCGACTGGAATTTATTGACATATACAATAGAAATTAAATTTTAATAAATATACCTATACTTAGTGCTATGGACTCACCCTATTTTTTTTTATTTAAGAAAAATAATAGAAAATAATGATATTATTAAGATATTTTATGTAAAAATAATTTTTGACCATTTAAAAATTTATTCTATTAAATTTTATTTAAATGAAATTTGCCTCAAAATTCATATAATTACATTATCTCATCTCTTTTCTGTTCAAATTAAATGAGGTTCGAACTATTCACATTCTTGCGATTTAAATGTTCTTTTGCATTTTTCAATGTTAATCAATCACCCTTCAATATTTAAACTTATTTTTAAAAAAAAAACTTAAATAGTAGGATTAGCCTTCATTAGCTAAGGTAAAATTTTAAAATAATTAATTAAGGGTATAATAAGAAGTTAATATTTTTCATATTATGTGTGCATTGATTTAAAGTAACGTGCATTTTAAATAAAAGGAAGTACGTGAATACACTTATAATCTAATATATTAATTTCATGTAAAATTTTCATCGATTTTCTAATTTTTACTGATTATCGATATATTTGTACATTTAGGGTACCATTATTTCCTTCGATACCGATATTTTCATCCTTGGTCTTTAGTCATGTTTTAAAAGAAAAATATGATATTAGATGAGAATTATATTGTGCCAACGCTTATGTGTACATCAATAAACCTTTATATATATAATTTAATTTTATCTCTATTTTATCTTCATGTAAATAGGAATAAAATTTATCCATCAATAAAATCTTATTTTTATATTTAATTTATCTCTATCAAATATTAGATCATATATAAAAAGTTTATTTACTCTCCCATGTTTCACAACTCCATAAAGTAATTAGTGTAGGCAAGCAAAATTTAATTAATTCGGGCCTCTAAAGTCCAATAAATCAAGTGAAGTTCAATTTGGGCCTCTAAAGTTCAACAAATCAAGACGGGCCCCTAAAGTTCAATAAATCAAGATGGACCTGTAAAGTCCGGTAAATCAAATCGGGCTCAAATATGATATTCTAAGTCCATCAAGTAATTCAGCCCACCAAGTTCAAGGAAGTTCTTCGTGGATCTTCTTGATAAGCACAAAAATCTCCAGCCCATCAGAGTTGGCCCATGGAAACCTTAGTTCTACACCTATAAAAAGGAGTCTCATTACACTCATTTGGGATATAAAAAAGCATAATCATTCAAGGCTATAAAATTTTCTACAGAGATTTTAGAGTGTTCTTCAGCATTCGTAGGAGCTTTAAAGGCGTTTTTCATGCAAAGCTGCCAAAGAGTGTTCCATTCAAGATCAAGGTGTTAAGCCCCTCAAATTCGGTGTTTCTTCAAGGAAGTTCTTCGTGGATCTTCAAGGAGCTTCAAAGGCGTTCTTCGTGCAAAGTGGTCAAAGTAGCGTTCGATTTGAGATCAAGGTGCTAAGCCCCTCAAATTCGGTGTTTCTTCAAGGAAGTTCTTCGTGGATCTTTAAGGAGCTTCAAAGGCGTTCTTCGTGCAAAGCAGAAAAAGCAGCGTTCGATTTGAGATGAAGGTGCTAAGCCCCTCAAATTTGGCGTTTCTTCAAGGAAGTTCTTCGTGGATCTTCAAGGAGCTTCAAAGGCGCTCTTCGTGCAAAGCGGCCAAAGCAGCGTTCGATTTGAGATCAAGGTGCTAAGTCCCTCAATTCGGTGTTTCTTCAAGGAAGTTCTTTATGGATCTTCAACGACGTTCAACCCAAAAGTCCCTAAATTCAACATTTATTCCAAAATAAGGCGTCGAGCCCTTGGATTAACGTAATAAAGTCTCAAGTTCAAGAGTTCAAGAGCGATCTTCAACGACGTTCGTCCCGAAAGTCCCTAAATTTGACATTTAAAACAAAAATACGACTTCGAGCCCTTGGATTAATGTTATAAAGTCCCAAGTTCAAGATCAGTTAGGATTCGACTGCGGATCCAACTCCAAAAAATCTCAAGAAGATCAAGTCAAGTTTAGGAAGAGAGAATCAGAGGAATAGATTAGAGATTGTAACCCGCAAAATTCTCAGTTTGATTTGAAGTTAAATAAATTGTATTGCATTTTCGTGTTTTATATTTAATTCACGAAATTTGTGTTTACAATTAGTTATCATCGTTTTTCAACATTACTTTGTACAAAATGGGTGTTAAAATACTCATTTCGTCCACTATAAAAAGAGTCATTCCACTCTCCCCCCCCCCCTCTCTCTCTCTCTCTCAATGGTACCATTGTACCAACTTTTCTGCCCAAAATGAACTAGTGATGGCGAGTGGTATCCTCCAACCATGGTTGATCTTGCTTCGCCACCGCATTCTCGTTCTGAGGGTGGATTATAGAAATGATATTTCACGGCGGATAAACAGGCGAGGGGACTTACCACATTTTATCCCTCGGAGTTTACAAGTATTGATATGATGACTCTTGAATGCCAAATTCACATATTCATTGAAGATATGCGAAGAGATGTTAGATTTCAGAGTTTGCATGATCTTGGTGCTCTCTCGATGAAGCTTGTCGAGACAAAGAAGCATATGACTTATCCAATAATTTATTTGCTCATCTAGTTGACGTTGATTCTCCTCATAGCTATTGTAAGTATGGAAAGAGTATTTTCCAGAATGACTTATGTAATAAATAAGTTGCGAAATTATATGGGTGATCAATTATTAAATGATAGTTTGGTTACTTTGGTTGAGAAGGATGTGTTTCTACAAATTTCCGATGATGATATCATAGACAATTTTCAAAACATGAGGAATATGTACAACGATAAACTCTGTATGCAATGTAATTTCGGATGGGAAACCAGTTGGCATGTCTTTGTGGACTGTGGGTTTTCTAAAGAATGTTGGCGTATAAGGGATTTAAATGAAATGGTGGAGTTGACAGCCTTAGAGGCAGGCTCTTTAATTGATTGGGTTCTTAAGCTGCTGTCTAAGCTCAACGCGGATACATCTGCTCGTTTCTGTATGATTTTATGGAGCATTTGGAAACGACGAAACGATAAATTGTGGCGAGACAATGGGGAGAATGCAGTAACTGTGATCTTCTGAGCACAACAGCTTCTTGGGGATTGGGAATTGGCAAATCGAAGGGTGGAGCGGGTGGTTGATAGGCCGAATTGTCGTGCATGTCATCAGCCACCACTTGGTTGTTTGAAGTCCAATATTGATGTGGCATTCTTTGACGAGGTGGGCGAGATGGGAATGGTAATTGTTATCCATGATCACATGGGGAACCATGTTTTCAGTCGTTCACATGTGATGCCGGGTCGGTATAGTTCGGACGTTGGAGAGGCTATTGGATTACATGAAGCTCTTTCGTGGATAAAATATTTGGAATTGGAGAGAGTGATGGTGGAAATGGATGCTAAATTGGTAGTGGATGGGGTTTCAAACCCTTCGCTAGTAAATTCGGTATTTGGAGATATCATTGATGGGTGCAAAAGAATGATGAGGATGAACCCAACTTGCTCGGTTAGGTGGGTGTCTAGAGATGCCAATCATATGGCACATAAATTAGCAAGGACTGCAATAAATTTTCCAAGTCCTTATTATTGGGTCGAGCTTCCTTTCGTTGTGGATAGTCTTCCTGGTACGTCTTATTTTTGCCAATAAATGAAACAAGTACTGGTTTTTTTTTTTTAAAAAAAGAGGATTTATCGGTCTTAGTTGTAATTGTAATTTGAATGTTATGTAATTTTTTTTAAAGTTTTCTCGAATCGTATGATTTTTATTATTAAATAGTACTCCATCCGTCCCATGATTTCTTTCAAATGTGAAGTGTCACACAAAATAAGAAAAGTGAATTTAGTGGAGATTTTGAGAGGTAATTTTGTAAACATTTATGTATAAGGTAAAGAAATGAGTTGAGTTTTATGTATGTGTGGAGAAAAAGTATTGACATTTGTGTAAAATTGAGGATATTATTAGGGTGGAGTTTTTAAGGGGTTTCCATTTTAAGGGTGTGAAAGTTATTGTGGGACGCCCCGAAAAGGAAAGTGTGAAAGTAATTGCGGGGCGAAGTGTGCCATAAAAATAAAGTTAAATGACTCAAATGCGTACAAAATTTATTGACCTTTTTTTCTATCCTCTGAACTTAGAGCGCTCTTTCCAATCATCTCAAGCACCTCAACAATTATAGGAAACAAGTCAATAGTATTAAAAAAAAGTCTTATAATGAGATCCCCAACGAGTGTCATCGGCCCTCCTCAAACCAACTTGTTGATTCAAACCTGATCCATCCTCAATTTCTCCCATTTTCAAGGCTTCAACAACTTTTTTAGCTTGACTTTCCCGAATCATTTCTCTTCGCTTACAAGAAACTCCAATCACATTTGACAAATTTGCAAGTGTCTCAAAAAGCCAACAATAATCATTGTTATTTTTAGTGACGACAACAAGAGTTAATTGAAGTTGATGAGCAAAGTAATGAACATAGTAGACACATGGAGTATCCTTCATAATCAAAGTCCTACAACAATTTATTTTACCTTTCATATTGCTAGCCCCATCATACCCTTTTCCTAAAATTTTAGATGGACTCAATGAATGCTCTACAAGCAAAAACATGATTGCATATTTAAGTGACAAAGCAGTGGTATCACCAACATGTACAAGTCCAAGAAATTGTTCCAATACCATTCCCCCTTTACCATTAACAAAATGCAAACAAAAGGCTAATTGTTCATTTTGAGATACATCACATAACACATCGGTCAATATAGCAAAATAATCATCAATAATCTCTTCATTAATAATGTTCTTAGTGCTGGAACACGCCAGCGAAGGCGGTTCGTCACCAAGATCATTGTCGGATACCAAACGTACAAAGATAAATAAAACCTAAAAACATGCGTCTAAAGCAAAGTTTAGATTCGTTACCCTTGAAGATCAAGGCGTTGATTCCACTACAAATCTTCTAGTTTGTCTCCCAACCTCATTCGAACACCGAGTGGACGGCGCGCTATCAAACGTAGATAAAATATCCTTAGTTTTGTCTCCATGAAACCCTAGCCATTTTCTGCTTTTTCGTGTATGCTAGGGTTTTAGACTAACTCAAGACTCTTTTATATACTCCATATGTTGCATATGTCAGACTAGAGATCCATTAGAAGGTATAGGGTTTGGGTTTCTTACAGGTTCAAATACTCTTATGTTCAGCCCAGAACATATAATTTGGGCCCGAGAACAATAATTCATCCCACTAGAGAATAAATGTTGCAATCCCGTCCTATCCCCAACCGAATCAAGATTTATATTAGACTTTATAATTTCCCGTGTTGAAGATATCATTAAAGCTTTTGTCTGCTTTTAATAATTAATGTTTATAATTCCTTAGGTAGTACCACTCCACCTCGTTGTGCTACGGATTAAATCCACTTGCAAGGTTTAATACGGCAGTCCTTTATGAGTTTGCTCAAGGGGACGTCATCAACTTGTATTTCCAGGACACAGTTCCTTAATGTCAATAAATAGACATCATGCGAGCGATGTCACTACCCAACGGAGTGTGAAGAATCTACCAAGATTTTCAACTATGGTACATCAAAGTAGTGAACAAACACCCCACACATCTAAATATCACACTTAGGGTTAAAAATCATAAAAGTCACCAAGACCTCTAGTTCTTCATAACAGTCAGTACATAAGAACACGTTTTATCTGTGATCCATTTAGTACGTCACAGCGCACTAGTATAAACTAATGGCCAAGATAAGCCACCAACAAGTTTATACTACAACTTAAACCAATAGTTGTGTCCAGAACTATCTCAATTGTAAATACTATTTTATATCTTACAAGAAACTGACAATGTGATCTTCTGTTTGCTGCAAACCCTCCACATCGTCTACAATGTAAGATAAGCAAATATACAAGCAATCACTAAGAATGCAATAATATGAAAAACCATTTATTTCAGATAATAAGGAAATCGAATATACATCCGTAAAAGCCCACTAAAAGTTTAATTTACAGTATACACCAACAATCTCCTACTTACACCAACATTTATTTCTCCCACTTATACTCAAAGTCTAGCTATAATACCTCGTAAACCAAGACCCTCTACATGTTTCTCAAAGACTTTTATCGCCAAAGTCTTTGTGAAAGGATCAGCCAAGTTATCTAATGACCCAATCTTAGCCACATCCACGTCTTCTCGATTTACATTGGCTCGTATAGTGTGGTACTTTCGCTCTTTGTGTTTACTTGCTCTATGAGCTCTAGGTTCTTTTGAGTTCGCCACTGCACCCGCGTTATCACAATAAATAGTGATACACATCGACATACTCTGAGACATCCCTAAGTCCAGAAAGAAATTACGTAGAAAATACGTGTCAAGTTTTTGTATCAATCCACGTGACTAGATTGTTTGTGTAGCCTTAATGTTAAATGTTACTACTTGAATATAGTGAAATTCGTTGGATGGTGCTTGGTAGAAGCAATCACTAATGCATTTGTCTAATAAATCACCTAGGATTGGGAGAAAGAATAGAGACGTTCTTGCCCAGGTAATCACACAATTAGGGGGTTCTACTCTATCTAATTAAACTAAACTAATCCATAATCGTGTTTTTTCACTCGAATACTAGCAACCAAGCTTCTATGGTCTTCTCACCAATTGCCTAAAATCTAATGTAAGCAATCATGTAAACTTTTGGGGTTCTAATGAAATTTACCCAACTCTCGTTGCGATAAACCAATATATACTCAAATCACACTATCCTAACCCTCGATTATACGATCTAACACAATTAACCAACTCGCGTTGCACTAATCATGCTTCACATAAAACCTAATATTTGAAATCTTGCAATTGATCATTTAAAGCCCATAAACCTAACCAATGCACCTTCCTATTGAATCACACAATCAAAATTAAGCTAATAACAATGATTCCATCACAATTCTACAACACCCAAACACAAATATGCTTAGCCCATGGCTAATTTAATGAAGTTCATGAAGAAAAGGAATAGAATCAACACACCCATAATTAATAACACTAAAATGCTTAAGTAAAAGTAAGATATCACAAATTTCAATTGCTTTGAAATAAACTAAAATGCTGTACAACCTCTTGAATCCTTGCTTGGAAATTGAAATTAGAGCTCAAATATAAACTATTCTATAGAAATCCACTAATTTCTATGGCCAAAACTAAGTATTTAATGACAAAGATGATGAAAAATGGTGTGGGGGAGCTTGAGAACTCTTCCAATGGCTGCCTTCCTTTGAAAAATAGAAAACATATGCTTATATACTCCTAAAAAATGGCCTGACACGTGTCCCTAGGTCAAATGGAAAGAAGACTCAAAAATTCGATGTGACTCGGCCGAGCTGCCATGTTAAAAATCGTGCCCACGTTTCTTGTTTTTTAGGGGCTCGGCCGTGCTTGGTCGATTTCCATCCTAGGCCAGGCTCGGTCGTGCATGCCAATTTCCTTTGCTTTCTGTTACGAGGTCGACCTCCTCGAACAATGGGCTCGATCGAGCCCTTCACTTACCTTTCCTTGACTCGACCGAGTTGCTAACTCGGTCGTGCATGCCCTCTCTTGTTTGGATCATATCTTTTGATCCGGGGCTCCGATCCACCTGATTCTTATCTCGTTTTTACCCTCTCGATGTATTTCGTGTGGTCAACTCATTAACTCGATCCAATTGCCCGATTTTTCGTGATTTGCTTCAAAACACCTTGTTTTACCTAAAAATCAAGCAAACATAATCATGTGTTACAAATTCGATAATTACACTTCTTTCACATGATTTTTCAAGCATGATGCAACATTCAAAGCAATATTAATCCCTAAATTCGAGCAATCACATGAAAAATCAATATCCAGACAGCTCCTTGGCAGCCTCTGAGGCAGCTACGTACTCGGCTTCCATAGTGGAGTCCGCGATGCATTTCTAATTTACACTTCTCCAAGATTTAGCTTTGTCTCCCAGCATAAACACATAACCCGAGGTTGACTTTCGTTCATCTCGATCAGCTTGGAAATCTGAATCGGTATAACCCAAAGGAATCATATTGTTTGACTGGTATACCAGCATATAATCTCGAGTCCTTTTCAAATACTTGAGAATATGCTTGACAAAAGTCCAATGTCCTTGGCTAGGAATAGACTGATATCTTTCTACCATGCCGACTGCATATCAAATATCAGGCCTCGTACACAACATCGTATACATAAGGCTTCCTACAACTGAAGCATAAGGAACCTTAGTCATCTCTTTTATCTCCTTCTATGTCTTAGGACCCATATCCTTAGATAGAGGAACTCCATGTCTGAAAGGTAGTAAACCCTTATTGGAATTTTGCATGCCAAAATGAGCAATAATAGTATCAATGTAAGACGCTTGAGATAAACACAACATTCTTTTTTTCTGATCACGAGTGACCTTAATACCAAGGATGTATGATGCTTCTCCCATATCCTTCATTTGAAACTCTTAATACTTTCACATTGTTTCCATTAAGAAGAATACCATCTACGTATAGTACTAAGAATACCACTACGTCTCCATTACTCTTCTTGTACACACAACTTTCATTTTTACATTGTTCAAATCCAAAAAAGATTTGATCACCTCGTCAAAACGAATGTTCCAAGACCTGGAGGCTTGCTTTAGCCCATAAAGAGACTTTTTCTGCTTCTAGACTAGATGCTCTCGACCTTTCTTCACATAACCCTCGGGTTGTTGCATATAGATGACCTTATGAAAATTTTCATTAAGGAATGCTGTCTTGACATCCATTTGCCAAATCTCATAGTTCATGTGATTAGCTATGGATAATAGAATCCAGATCGACTTTAGCATGGCTACTAGCTGGTGAAAAGGTCTCGTTATAGTCGATTCCTTCATTTTGGGTAAAACCCTTTGCCACCAACCATGCCTTAAAGGCAATAGTCTGCCTATCAGATCCTCTCTTACGTTGGTAGACCCACTTACACCCAACGACTTTCTTGTCGTGGGGAAGTTCACTTAGGTCTTACACTTCCATAGGATCCATAGATTCAATTTCTAAATCCATGGACTTGTGTCAAAACTCTGCATCTTTGTCTTGAATTGCCTCTTTGTATGTCCAGGGGTCGTTATCATCATGTTCATCGCTTGGAATCAAGTCCACAGACTCTCACACAAACATGAAACGATCAGATTGGTGAACAACCCTCCCACTACGATGAGGCAATGTATACAAAGGTTCATCAGGCTAACCACGTTGTGTAGTCTCTTGTGGTATTTCCTTTTGCACACTCGGTGTGCCATTGTCTCCCCTCAACTCATTTAGAAGATCTCACTATTGGACTTACGCTCATTCATATAGTCTTTTTATAATAATTGGGCATTGATACTCACCACCACCCTCTGATCATTAGGACTATAAAAATAAACACCTCTCGTTCCCTTAGGGTATCCTACAAACAACCGTACTTCAGTTCTAGGTGCCAACTTATTAGCTTACTTATTTAGCACATGTGCTGGACAACCCAAATCCAAATGTGGTTTAGAATAGACTTTCGCCCAGACCACAATTCAATCGGAGTTTTTGGAACCTCTTTAGAAGGTACATAATTTAGAAGGTACACCGCTGTTTTCAAGGCATATCCCCAAAAAGAAGTAGGTAATGAAGCATAACTCATCATCAATCTCACCATATCTAATAGAGTCATGTTCCTTCTCTCAGTCACACCATTTTGTTGGGGAGTACTAGGCGCGGAGAGTTGGGATCTAATCCCGTTCTCTAATAAGTATTGCCTAAATTCATTGCTAAGGTATTCGCCACCACGATCAGATCGTAGTGACTTAATACTCTTACCATGACGGTTCTCCACTTCTGCCTTGAATTCTTTGAACTTGCCAAAGTATTCAAATTTTTGGCGCATCAGGTAGATGTATCCATATCTTGAGTAATCGTCAATGAAAGTGATGAAGTACTCAAAACCACCTATAGTTTAAACAATCATAGGCCCACACAAATCAGAGTGAATCAATTCCAACACATCATTGACCCTATTCTCCTTGGCCTTAAAAGGCCTCGAGGTCATCTTGCCTTCCAAACATGGTTCACAGACTGAGAATGGTTCCACTTGGAGAGACTAAAAAAACCCACTACTTACCAGTCTTTGAATCCTTCTCAGGTTGACATGACCTAATCTTAGATGTTAAATGTATGTTTGATTCAACTTAGAAGGTACTTTTCTCTTATTTGATGATGACGATGAATGAGCTTCAGTCATAGTACGATATGCACAAGTAATAGTATAAATATTATTTTCCAACGTACCAGAATAGATTAAAAAGTCATTTCTCATAATAACAACATTGTCCTTAAAAACAACTGAGCATCCATCTAAAAACAACTTCGAAACTGAAATTAAATTCCTCCAAAAATTTAGCACGTATAAAACGTTCTTTAATACTAAATCAGAATTAGAAAAACATAAGTGCACATATTCCACTGCCACCATTCTATTACAGCGTTGCCCAAACTAATTAGTAATCTCGCCCTCACTCAGTTGCCTTGTTTGCAGAAACCCTGCGAGGTATAACAAACATGATCAGTGGCTCTTATATCTACTACCCAAGAAAAGGCAGAACAAGCCGCAAAACATGTTTCAACAACCAAAGCAAGAGACGTACCAGAGTTGTCCTTTTTCAGGAGAGGACAATCAGACTTCCAATGTCCTGCCTTATTGCATTTGAAACATTTGCCCTTTGGCCTTTTCACAACACCAGAAGGCGCCAGTTTTTGCTCCCACTGCTTTCACCACCTTTTTTCTGTAAAGGGTTTTTCTTATTCTTGTCATTAGACAAAGAATGTCTAACCTTAACAGTAACATGAACATATGTTCCCTTACCCATGAGACCCTCCACCGCGACTAATTTCGTAAGAAGCTCGGCTAAAGAATAGTCCTTCTTATTCACGATCGCGTTTACACGGAAGTTCTCAAAGGACTTTGGGAGCGAGTGTAGGATCATATCGATCTTGGTTTCATTATCGGTTATTCCTTTGAGGACCTCTATATTATTTAGATATTCCATCATCTTGAGACCATGGTCCCTCACAGACGCTCACTCTAACATAGAGGTGTTGACATAATCTTCCTCATAGCCTCAAAACGGGCATCCCTATCTTTCTCACCAAAAATTCAACACAACCTTCAACAGCCCAACAAACACACATGTAAGCCACGTTAAGGTGGTCGTTTACACATGTATTCATTGACCAGACATTCAGTCTTTAATTATCCTTATGACTGAATGAAATTAACAGTCAACTTATCTTTATGACTGAATGAAATTAACACTCAAAATTTAACTAGCCATGTGAATTAGAACTGGAACCCGTTGGGGGGTTATATTAAAATTCACATATAAGTGATAACCACAATTTAACTATAAGAACTACTATTCACTATTGAGAACACGTCTCCAGCAAACAATTCACTACAGTTATCTTGAATTATTCCTTACCGATGGACTCATAGGTTAATACATCTGTTAGGTAGGATCACACATTTCATCTAAAGATTAAAATATTTTGATTAGAAGTCTTAACTAGTAAGCTCGTGAATGCTGCATCCGTTAGGGGGAGACTCTCAAGGTCCCACGAGCAACATACACCTTAAAGACCAATTGTGGAGGCCTATGAATTAATTAAAATTCAGTTATCCTACTTCGTCATTTAAACTAAAGATTATTCATTAGCATAACAAATAAAGAAAACAAATACAAGCATGCCATAACAAAACAAAATGCGATAAACAAAGGCAAAAATAAATGCACATCTATCGCAACCCCTAGAAAACCTATAAAAAAAGCCTATTATAAGCTATTACAATGATAAAATAGTGGCGTGTACGGATGCCTCACATGCTGGAACACGCCGGCGAAGGCGGTCCGTCACCAGGATCGTTGTCGGATGCCAAACGTATAAAGAATGAATAAAACTAAACACGCGTCTAAAGCAGAATTTAGATTCGTTACCCTTGAAGATCGATGCATTAATTCCACTACGGATCTTCTAGACAACATATAATTTAGCCCGAGAACATTAATTCAACCACTAGAGAATTAATGTTGCACTCCCGTCCTATCCCGAACCGAATTAGGGCTTCTATTAGACTTTATAATTCCCCGTGTTTAAGATATCGCACGTCCATTAATTATTAAAGCTTTTGACTACTTTAAATAATTAATGTCTATAATTCCTTGAGTAGTACCACTCAACCTTGTTGTCATACAAATTAAATCCACCTGCAGGGTTTAATACGACAATCATTTATAAGTTTCCTCAAGGGGACGACCTCAGCCTGAATGTTCAGGACACGGTGCCCTAATGCCAATAAGTAGACATCATGCGAGTGATGTCACTACCCAAAATACAGAGCCTGAAGAATCTACCAGATTCTCACCTATGGTACATCAAAGTAGTGAACAAGCACCCCACACATCTAAATGTCACACTTAGGGTTAAGAATCATAATAGTCACCAAGACCTCCAGTTCTTCATAACAGTCAGAATAGAAGAACATATCTTATCTGTGATCCATTCAGTACGCCACAACGCACTAGTATAAACCAATGACCAAGACAAGCCACTAACAAGTTTATACTACAACTTAAACCAATAGTAGTGTCCAGAACTATCTTGGTTGTGAATACTGTTTATATCTTACAAGGAACTAACAATGTGATCTTTTGTGTGACTACAAACTCACCATATCATCTATAATGTAAGATAAGAAGACGTACAAGTAATCACAAGTAATGCAATAATTGTGAAAAACAATTTATTTCAGATAATAAGGAAATCAAATATACATCCATAAAAGCCCACTAAAAGTTTGCTTTATTGTATACACCAACCAATGATGAAAATATCGTGAAATATCGCGGATATATCGCAGATATATCGCAAATTTGGATATTGCGATATGGATATTGGGGTCTAATGTATTTTTTTTCCGAGCATCGCGGATATATCGCAAAATATCGCTAAATGTCGCAAAATTGGACGAGAATCGAGAAATATCGCGTATATATCGCATGATATCGCAGAATATCGCAAAATCTGAAAAATCGCAAACTTATTTGAAATTTTATTTTTATATGTACAAAACTATAAATTTTATTTTATTTTTAATAGTGCAAGAGAATATATTCTCAATTCACCTCATATATTTAGTAGTTTTTTTAAACATATGAATTACACGTGCATAACTATATCCTAAATTACTATAATGCGATGAGTTAGTATGAATGTTGTTTGGAATATGTCATTTCACCTACTATATGTGAACCCCATATGTTATCATTTTGATATTAATTGTATTTTATCATGTATATTTATTGTATTTTATCAATGTTGTTTACACAAAGATGTCATTTCACCTACTAAATTTGAACCTCATAGGTCATCATCTTGATATTAATTGTATTTCATCATGTATATTTAATCATTTTATATTGTATTATGTTTTAGTTTTCGTCAGCCAGTATTTATATAATTTATTATCTATATGTTTGTTTTAAACATATAATTTTAATGACTTTTGATTGTAATACATGTATAATAGTATGTTTTATTAATCCCTAAAATTTCATGTTAAATTTCCAAGATTTTAATAAGATTTCCGTCATTTTTTCAATGTTTTTGCGATATCGATATGTGATATCGATATATCCCGCGATATATCCGTAAAATTAAGGTTGCGATATTTGTTGCGATAGTGATATTTTCATCCTTGACACCAACATCACATCGGCCTCTCACCCAAAGCAAATCCTCGAATTCTCGTCCACCGACTTAAACTAGCAGAAAAATTCATCAAGACATTTGAATTAGGTCTCACCACAGGCTGTGACAAAAGTGTATATCTCTTCAAAATGTTTTCGAAAAAGGTATTATGGGTAGAAAACGGACTCCCGAGTCAAAAGTTATGGTCAAAACAGTTTTCACCGTCCAAGGTCATAACACGAAAACTCCAATCACCGTTTTCAGATCTTCCACCGACACCACCCGTTCTTGCGATCAAAATAACTACAAAAATGTACAAGCAAAACCCTACTACAGTGATCTATGAAATAAGCCATATACTACCCACACTTATTATGTGGTGGGAAAAACGAATACAACATCACAAAAGGGTTGCGATAGAAAAAAAAAAACATAAAACAAAAACAAGAAACGAATCCATACAAGAAACAAAAGCAGAATCAACCAACAAAACGTTTCAGACAGAGCCAACAATCTACGAATCTAGGCTTTGACACCAATTGTTGGAACACGCGATGAAGGCGGGTCCGTCACTAGGATCGTTGTCGAATACCAAACGTACAAAAGATCAATAAAACCAAAACATGTGTCTAAATCAAAGTTTAGATTCGTTACCCTTGAAGATTGAGGCGTTGATTCCACTACGTATCTTCTAGTCTATCTCCCAACCTCGTTCGAACACCGAGTGGACGGCGCACTATCAAATATAGAGAAAATGTCCTTAGTTCTGTCTCCTTGAAACCCTAGCCATTTTCTACTTTTTCGTGTATGCTAGGGTTTTAGTCTAACTCAAGACTCTTTTATATACTCTCCATATGTTTCAAAGGTCAGACTAGAGATCCATTAGAAGGTATAGGGTTTGGGCTTCTTACAGACCCAAATACTCTTATGTTCAGCCCAGAACATATAATTTGGCCCAAGAACATTAATTCATCTCACTAGAGAATTAATGTTGCTCTCTCGTCCAATCCCCAACCGAATCAGGATTTTTCTATTAGACTTTATAATTCCCCATGTTGAAGATATCACACGTCCATTAATTATTAAAGCTTTTGACTGCTTTTAATAATTAATGTCTATAATTCCTTGAGTAGTACCACTCAACCTCGTTGTGGTACAGATTAAATCCACCTGCAAGGTTTAATACGACAATCCTTTAGGAGTTTCCTCAAGGGGACGTCATCAGCCTAGTTGTCCAGGACATGGTGCCCTAATGTCAATAAATAGACATTATGCGGGCGATGTCACTACCCAAAATACGGAGTGTGAAGAATCTACCAAGATTCTCACCTATGGTACATCAACGTAGTGAACAAACACCCCACACATCTAAATATCACACTTTGGGTTAAGAATCATAAAAGTCACCAAGGCCTCTAGTTCTTCATAACAATCAGAGCATAAGAACATGTTTTATCTGTGATCCATTCAGTACGTCACAGCGCACTAGTATAAACTAATGACAAAGACAAGCCACCAACAAGTTTATACTACAACTTAAACCAATAGTTGTGTCTATAACTATCTCAGTTGTGAATATTGTTTATATCTTACAAGGAACTGACAATGTGATCTTCTATGTGACTACAAACCCTCCACACCGTCTACAATGTAAGATGAGCAGACATACAAGCAATCACTAAGAAAGCAATCATTAATGGATGGTAGTAACACACATTAATGCATGACCGTAACACACAAAATACCAAAATAATACGAGTAATGCATAAAATACCAACACGGTAACACATAAAATATCAAGACAGTAACACACAAAATACCAAGGTAGTAACACACAATATATTAAGACAATAACACACATTAATGCAAGACAATATCATAACATTAATGTTTAACACTACCATAAAAAATTAAGATAGTATAACAAAAAATATTGATTATTACACACAAAAAATTAAGAGATTAGCATACAAAACACCAAAAGAGAAACACACATTAAATCTTGTCAGTAGTAGGAGGAATGCACAAAATATCAAGACAATAACACACAATTTCTAATGTAATAGTAGTACACTATTACACTTGACAATACTACATTATTGCACTTAAAATATTACAAAGTGAAAAACCAAATTTATCACGGAATCATCATTTTCTTCTTCTCTACCCACGTTATCCACTATTTTACCATCCTCTCAGTCTTCTTACACATTTTTTTCCATCGCTAGTGCACCTTCTCTTAACAGATAGTATTACAACATTATTAACCCCAAGGAGTTGGTTTAGTGGTGTAGGCATGAGATTTATGAGTATTCTTCTCTTTAGATCTCGGGTTCGAAACCCCTAAGGTGCAAATAATTTCTAAGGGACCAGTCCATACAGAGTTTTTCTCAGGCGTTAAACGAGGCCCCTGCAAGTGGAGAGTGTTATTAACCCAACCCATAATAATCAACCCAACACACTATTGGAACTAGTACTATCTAATCCAACTTACTTTAGTTGTCGAGCAGATAAATGAGTATTTTACACCGATCTACTTTGGTGCAAATTCGCACCAAAGTTTTTGCGGGAAAAATAATATTTTTAATCATGTAAGTTACTTCTAGTTTGGTTTCAATCCTATCAACTTTAATGAATTTAAAGTAGTTTTACAACAATTATTTTTTTGGCATTTTAGTTTGGTAAATGGATGTAAGAAGTAAAACATCTAGTCAATAAGTTATATTCTATATCATGTGAACAAATTAGGCTCTATTACATTATATAAGAATAAAATGTTGAGAAAATGAAAGCTAGTGGACTATTTTCAATTTTTGAGATCTGAATTTACTTAAAATAAGGTAACATTAACCTAGTGTTATGATTTATCCATATACACGAGGCATTGCCTACTATTATTAGGGTGCAAATAGGTCAGATGAGATTAGACTTTTTATGAAAAAATCTGGGCCAATTTTTAAAAAATTAGCCAAAGTTTGGTCTATTATCCATGATAGACTTTCTTTTTATGGGTTTGGCCCAACCTTTTAAGTAAACAGGCCAAGCATACGAATCTTTTAGGAGCCTATTTCAAATTTATTTAATACGAAAATTCAAAAAGATAATTTAATATTTAAAATTACAAATAAATCTAAGATAGAAATAAATGTATTACAATGATAATCAAATAAAAACTAAAAAATGATTTGTCAAATACTAAAACAAATTTAATTTGCTTTAGTTTTAGTATTATATTTTAAGAATTATTTTATTATAAAATATATATAAATATTTATCTACAATTTTATATATATATATATTATATATAGTTTTAAATAGGCCGGTCTATTAGACTTATAAAGCCTTATACAAGTCCTAAGCCCGGTCTACTTAAGCAAATAGACATTTTAAAAAGTCTTAGTCCGGCTCATGTTATAAATAGGCCAAGCCAGACCGTAGGCCCTTGTCGGGTGGTGCGGTCTATTTCCACCCCTAACTACTATCTCAATTTTATCTTATTTTATCCATTCACACAAACTAATTTTCTTATTAATTAAGATTAAATGATTTTTATATTTTAATTTGTTTGTATAAACTACAATTACAAAGAATGATCAATATTTATTAGGAGTATCTTTATATATAAAATGAGTATTGAGTCTCTCGATCATGTACATTTTAAACATATTCTCCATTTGGCACGTGTCAATTTGAGAAAATAGAGTTCTCTGAATTGAATTTAATTATTGAAACCGTTGCATTATTAATTATTGCCCAAACCGTTTCATTCTCATGGGCATGGGGTTGACTTGACAATTGTATAGTTGCAGATTCGATGCGTTTTTTTTTTATTACTGCACCTCCCAATTTTTTGCTCTTTCTTTTGTCATTTGGCGTTCTCTCTTTTCTTATTATTGGTGTCATTTAATTTAATTAGAGTGTTGTTAATGTTCTTTACTTGTGCGTGCCTACTCAGCTTGTTTTCTTGATTTAGTTTCCCGAGCAAGAAATATGTAGGCAACAGTGATGTTCTTTCCAGATGTATATGTTATGTTTCTTGGGAGACTATAATTGATTATATATTTTGTTATTTGTGTGTGTTAATAATTTGATCTTGAAATTCCTTGCAATTTCAACTATTTTGGTTGAACACTTGTCATTTGAGATATCTTCTATTGATGATGTGGCACATATTTCATTTTTAAAACCCAACATGTTCTTTGTCTTCCACCAAAAAAATCAATTGTTCATCTTTTTCTCTTGTAAAAGAAAAAAACGTTTGATTTGTTTCCGATTGGAGTCGGTCTCTCATCCCATAAATAAGTTGTCTTAAGTTGTTTTCCACCTTCCTCTCATTCATTCAACTTTCATGATTGCAATTCTCTCTCATTCAATATCGATATATCCATTGATATTTCCACAAATTTAATGTCTCGATATTTTTATCTTGGTTACGATCTAATTGGGTGGGAAGATTTGAAAATTATTTAACTGCAAAAGGTCAACTGTTTTTTTTTTTTTTTTTAGTTTATGTTTTTACTATGCATGGCTGAAAGAGATTATGCACTTGAAATGTGGGCCACTATACCGAAATCACACTCGATTAGCTCAAAATCACCAAAATTCAATAAAAATCAGTCCTAAAAATTAAAATTAATATGATAATTAGAGCAAACTACACTCAGAATTCAAAAGACCATAAAAATTACAAAAGACGTTAAAGAGAAGGGCACGGAAGGAAAAAAAATTAGAAAAATTCAACTTCAAATGCCTGGAAATCTAAGATCGCCAATTTATCATCAAATTAGAGTATTTTTTAGTTAATTGTTTTTATATTTATAAATGGTTTAAATTGATTTACGGGGATTCTTCCACTTTTGTTGTGTATTGTGTAGCAATAATAATGTATTTGAATGAGTTATATGCTTCGCTGCATTATTTGAATGATTTACTTGAAACATAATTTTTGTATTATTTTAAGTATTGATCAAAATTATATATTGTTTCTTTTAAAAACTATTTTACGTTATTTTTTATATGTTCTTATGGAATAAAAAATGTGAAAGAATGAAACATTATTTTAAAGTTCAATACATAACTCAAATATTTTTAGGACCGATTTAATACGTGTTTAACAATATATGATATCTTATTCCAGAAAATAATTAAAAAATCTAGCAATTCAACCAGCATGGATGATAAGCTACTTCTATATTTTCTACCCTAAAAAAATAAATAAAAAATCTTTGACTTTTTTTCATTTACTAGGGATATGAATTTGTGTTTTAGTCTATATTTTGCTCATGCAATTGTTTCTTAAATTGTTATGGTTTGTAATTTAATGTACAATCTATCTTCATTTCTAAATTGTGTTTTCTCATTGAAAATTGAATTTCATTTCAACCTCCTGTTTAGGTTATAAGTGTCAAATTTGCTTGTAATGGTGAATTAGTACTCACTATTTCTGATTCTGATGATAAGGTAAATTAAAATTTTAGAACAAACTATCTTTTAAATTTATCTTATGAATTTCCATTCTAGGCTATTTTTGGCCCATTCAACTGTTTCTTCAGTTATCTTGGTTTTAAAATTTATTTTATTCTTGATCTTCATTTGTCTTGTTTTGATCGACTTTGGTGCTTCTTTTTTAATATCATGGCTATTTATTCAAATGTTGAATCATATTTTTAAATCAAGTACTACTTACTCTCAGTGGTCATCCAAAGAATGTCAGCTGAATGTTCTATCATTCTTTCATTTTTAGTTTTGCTTTCTAATTGGACATTGATGTTCATTTTATTATAAAATCTATCAATGTGTTTTCTTACTTTTTTTAATGGTTCTCAAGATGTTGTCATGCCAATATAGTTATAATTATCATCTTTTATGCAGTGAATTTTAGTTGTCGTTTTCTCACTTCTTGACATTAAAATACGCGATGACGATTGAAAATCTTTCATTTGACGAAGTTTTTAAGATGGGTTTATGCAATTACACAAACTCCATAAAAGATGAGAAGCATCCTGGCCTTTAACTTCACAAACTCCTCCATAAAGATGAGAAGCATCATGGCCTTTCTGTTGGGTTTCGGTGCCGCCGGCCGCCACACCTACTCGGTGGTTATACGAACGGGCTCAGACTCGTGTGGGATTCTATCGAGATGTAGGGGATAACCAAACACAAAGATGGGTAGCACTTCACCCCTACTGTTCTCCACTTTACTAGGAATATGGGTTTGCTAATGTGGTGTGCCTACTGCAATTGTTTCATCTTCTGTCAATTATCTGGTTTAATATTTGAATTAGAGGTGAGCTATTTTGCTTTTCTGCTAGGTTCTTAATTAATTCATTTGGTTGTAGAGTTTGTATGGTGTATTGGTTGCTGCATATCGTATTGGTCATTTGTGTGATTAGGATTTGTTTGTTACAAATTTTAGGGTATCTTTGTGAGTCCTGTTTCTTTGTGATTTTATTTACGTCTTTGTGTTATTGCTTCCGCTTGTTCTTTGTGATGACTGTTTTTGTGCATTTATCTTTGTGAGGTTTCTTTGTGTAATTTTTATAAGTCGCTTTGTGGTTAATCTCTTGATGCACGTAGTTTGCTCTCTTGGTGTCTTTGTGGTTATTTTTCTTTGGTGATTATGTCCCTTTGTGCTATTTGTCATTTGTGCTTTGTGTCTTTGTGTTGCTCTGTGATTTCTTTGTGATGCATGAGTAGATGATGGGCCAGTGGGAAGGTGGGGGAATGGTTGCATGATTATACTTGTTGGTTTCGTGGGAATTATGAGTATATGTTTATATGTATGTGTGTTATGCATGACTTCATAAATTGTGGTTTCATGTTTTCCCCCTACCCCATTTTCATCTAGTTGCATGTTAGTGTCTTGAGCATGTTTATTGAGCTTTGTGTCTTGATCTTTGTGTGCTTCTTCAATGCATTCTTCTCTTGTGTGATCATGAATGATTGATTGTTTCTTGGTGTTTGGAGATCATTCCCAGTAAGGTGGAGTGATTTTGTCTTTGTGAGCTATGTATACGTTATGATATCATGTCTTTGTGCCTTTGTGTTTCCCTTTGTGAATGCTCCGAGTGAGGTGGAGCTTGTCTTTGTGTGCCTTTGTGCGAGTCTTTGTGAATGCTCCAAGTGAGGTGGAGCATTTTCTTTGTGAACTAACTTCTACGTACGTAGACAATCTTTGTGTGTTGTCTTTTGCAGGTACGTGGAAGTGGGTTGGGCGATGATGACAAAATTGTTTGTGGATTGTGGATTGTAGTTGGGGATGGCCAAAAAGGTGGAGAATTGTTGGGATTTAGCCCAAGTGTGGTTTTGGCCATTGGACCTACACACAAGGGTTGCCCTAATTCTATTCTTGGCAGCCTTCCTACTTATACTGAGTTACCCTCTCTAGTATTGATGAGACGAGACGACAATGTGAGATTGGAGAGTGGAGAACAGTAAGGGTGAAGTGCTCCCCATCTTAGTGTTAGGTTTTCTCCACTACAGTCCCGATACAATCCGACACGTGTCTGAGCCCGTTCGTATAACCCGCGAGTACGTGTGGCGGCCGGCGGCACCGAAACCCAACACTTTCCAAATACATGATTTTATATAATGTTCTTCAACTTATTTATTAGGATTCAATTCAACTAAAATTTGTGCAATTTAATATTTGTGCATTTTATATGTCTCACTTTGTACGACGGGTCTTGAATAAATTTATAAGTTGATTAAGTTATGAAAGCAAATATTTATTTCATGTTCGGAATGTTTTTATTTATTTTGTTAAAATAGAATGATTTTTTTTTTGTATTAGTAAAAAAAAAAAAATGTGGATGAAATGGTAAATAAATAAAAGTGAATGCAAGGAACTTTCATTGAATTGTTCCAGGTTAATCTATATTGGGAGTTAATTGGTAAGACCCCACATAATTGACACAAATAAACATATTTGGTTACTTGTCTTTTCTCTAGAGAAGATATTATATACAATACATGGTACTATTATCACTAACAATAGTATTATTTTTTAGTTCCCAAGTAGAAGAAACGAACACTTAAATCGAAGCCTAACATTAAACATTGTGATACTCCTTTTAAACTGACCGAAGCCTAACATTAAACATTTTGATACTCTTTTTAAAATGACTTAATCCTAACATTAATTGTGGGAAGTCTCATTCAGCGGTTAAAAGTTATTATTTAGTTAGAATGTGATAAATTGTATGGAATAAGAAAATATGGAAAATGAAAATCTCGGTATATTGAATTTGAAAGGAATATGGACATACATATACAATGATGAATCCATTATTCAAGGAATTCGATTCTATGATCTATTCTAATTCTACATATCAATATTTTAACATGTAGAATAGATACAAAATTAATTGTTGTTACTATCCTCCGAATATTGCCATACTTGAGATATTCTCTTACCAAACATGTGGATCTTTCTTACCATGGAACTAGGATATTCATTTGCCAAATACACAATGTTCCATATTCACTCAATAACTGGCTCAAAACATTAACTGTATAAGAATCGGTCGATGAGATGACGATATTGTGAAGCATCTGCCATACTACCGTCTTCATCCAAAATCCAGACGTGTGTTTTGCTCCATGGGAAACGGGATAGGACGACTACCTTCCATACCACAATCTCTGAGATATCGAGGGTATACTTGCGTTGGCTCAACACAATCCCTTTATCCGAGCGTGCTACTTCTATCCCTAAAAAATATTTCAAGGGACCCAAATCCTTAATGTTGAATTGTTGGTCAAGATAGGTTTTAACCTTTCGAATCTTGTGTGCATTATTCCCGTCAAGAATGACATCATCGACGTATACAAGGGCAATGACATGCACGACACCATCTTTGTAAATGAAGAGGGAATGATCTGCTCGTGACTAACGAAATCCAATGTAAAAAATGGCCCGAGTAAACTATTGATACCAATTTTGTGGCCTAGCGCAAGCCCGAAAGAGTTTTGTGCAATTTGCAAACTCTCGTATCACCATCCTTGGTGAAGCCTTGAGGAATTCTCATGTATACATCCTCAACAAGGTCCCCATGCAGAAAGGCATTGTTGACATCCATTTGGTGCAAGATCTAGTTGCGTTTCACGACAATGGCCAACAAGCTTCTGAATGTCACCAATTTTGCAACTGGAGCAAAAGTCTCATGTGTTGGTCCCTACTCAAAGGGCTATGAATCAGACGAGTGTGTGTAAGAGAATAAACTATCTCTATCAGATGACTTGGTAAGCTGATTCACTAGGAGTCTAGAACTAATTAGTTAACCGATTATATCAACTGACAGAGAAGCGTGTGGAATTGTAGTGTGCCCATTTAAAGATTATACTCGTCTACTGCTTATGAAAAACCTTTGAAAATAATTTCATGCATGATCAGCTGACTTGATGTCAGCTAATACAAATGACTTCTTAAAACAGACCGAACTTTTGACTTCGGTGTCAAATTTTTATCCATAATATGTTTTCGGACTCAGAACGACAAGCCCGTCAAGAGTCATTGCTTTGCTGTGATTAGCGAGTAAATAAGAGCGTATCAGTTGATTTGGTATCAGCTGATACAAAAACGTTCTTTAAAACATGTTATGCGATATGAAAGATGCATGTTAAAACAATAAATAACACAAAGATTTATAGTGGTTAGGAGCAACTTGTCCTACATCCACTTTCACGATCTCAATCGTGATATTAAATTTCTTGCTAACTTTAACGTCCCAAGAGAAGATGTCTTGCTACTTTATAGTCCCAAGAGAAGACTTTTGATCAAGATACACTCGCCTTGGTGTATACGAATCTACTTATTATTAGAACAATTACTCTTATAATGGTGACTTTGATGTTCATTCTATGTGAGTAACTCGCCCTGTCTTCTAAGGGTTTAGGATAGAAGGAGGATTCGAGTAGGATGAGAAATTCCCTTACAATCTGTTTTAGGCTCATGTTAGATTGGGAATTTCTCTCTAAGCTTTGGATATGTATATGACAATGCTCGCTTAGTTGAGTTCACTCACTGAGGGTAAGTGTATGGATGTTTGCTGGATTTCTTCTTTGAAGGTGTTCTTGAGCTCTTCTGATTTGATGAACACATATGCATTTTGCTCAGCCTTTGCATCACCCTATTCGCATGAAATTCGATCCCTTCAATTTGTGTGAAACCTTTGACAATAAGGCGTGCCTTGTAGCGCTCCATATCACCTGTGGTTTTGTACTTGACTTTGTAAACCCACTTGGAATCGATTGCTCATTTATGTGGAGGTAAATGCTTTAGTGTCCACGTTCCGTTTGCTTCTAGTGCGACGATCTCCTTTCGCATTGCCTCTTGCCAATGAGAGATTTTAGTCGCTCGAGAAAAAAACTTTGGCTCATCTTGACTAGAGATGGCAGCTAGAAAACAATTATGAGCACGAGAAAACTTATTATATGAAACAAAATTTACAAAAGGGTGTACCGTCGAAGGATCGGAGGTATGTGTGGATAGTGTGTGGTCCACGGAGCTCAGGAGGTGGACTACATAGTTTTGGAGGTGGGATGGTTTTCATATCACTCGCTCGCTACGACGAGCTCGTGGTTGCTCACTTTTCACATGAGTATCATGGCTATGATCAACTTGTAAGTTTTCATCAACATTACCTTCTGAGGCCTCGACATGCGAGTTTGTATCGTTACGAGGTGCGTTTTGCAACTCATCACAGTTAAGCAAGTCATCCCATGATATATCTCGGCGATCATTTATCTCGTTAATGTTAGAATTATAAGGAAACATGTCCTTAAAGAACCGTACATCCCTGGACACGTATATCTTCTTGCTTTTAATGTCGTACATCTTGTATCATTTATGGTCGTATGGATATCCCACAAATACACATGGTCCTCCCCTTTCGTCAAACTTGTCTCCCTTCTTTGTATCCTTTGCATATGCTAGGCATCTAAAGACTATCAAGTGCTCATAACTTGGTTTCCTATTCAACAAAAGTTCATATGGGGTACAACCTTTAATAACTTTAGAAGGGAGCCTATATATGATATAAACAATAGTCAATACACACTCTCCCCAAAAACTAACGGGTAAACTTACTTGAAATAACAAGGCCCTAGCAATTTCCAGTATATATCTATATCTACGTTCCACCACCCCATTTTGTTGTGGTGTGTGTTTATAGAAGATGTTTCAAGAACAATGTCGGATTGCATGTAGTAATTCATCATTTCATGAGATTGAAACTCTCCATGTCGTCGGTTCTAATGCGTTGAACTTCCCTTCCAAATTGGGTTTTCACCATATTAAAAAATAATCGAACGTACTTGCTAGTTTCTGATTAAAAAGCATTAAATAAACCCAAACACATTTACTATAGTCATCCACAATGGTGAGAAAATAATGGGCTCCAGTGTGAGAAGTCGTCCTATATCCTCCCCAAATATCACAATGTATTAAATCAAAATAAGAAGTAGATTGAATAGAACTTGTTAGAAAAAGGTATTTTGGTTTGTTTCGCTCTCATGCAAACATCACACAAATCGTTCACATATTTATTATTAAAAGAACAAATGCAACGAAGTTTAATACTAGAGGCGTGACCCAATCGTCTATGTCATGTATTAGGATCAACAAAAACTGAAAATATATTTCGAGCATTGACAACTGGCTCCAAAAAATATAAACCATTACTTTGTTTACCCACTCCAATCAGTTTCTTTGAAACTGAGTCTCGTATAGTGCAAATGTCATGAGAAAAGGTTAGAATGCAATTTAAATCTTTGGTGAGTCGACTAACCGATAGCATATTGCATTGGAAATCTGGAATGTGTAATACACGATCAATTCTCAATTCATTTGGCAATTTCATGTTATTAACACACTTAACCGGAACTTTATCTCCATTTGGTATTTTAACAGGAATCTCATTATTTGTTTTTATAAGAGAATTAAAAATACATTATTCATGTGTAATATGTTAAGTGGCACAGGAATATATTACCCACGGGGTATCAACATTAATCTTACCAACCATATTTATCGAAGGTACGGAGGAGTTGGCAGCGGTTTCGGCATTGTTGCTTAGGAAATCTCTCAACTGCGCCATTTGCTCGGCCATGAAATTGGACAGAGGGTTCGTGTCACTAGCATGACCTACATCTACGTGAGATATCTTGTGCGTCTGTTGTTTTTCCTTTGCTTTACCCAACTTACCGTATTTTTTTGGACTCTGGATTATCATATGAACCAATGTAAAAAGATGACATAACATCGATGGTGGTTGAAGCCTTGCAACTGCTTTCGTCAATTTTCCATTCGATGTTATGAGGCAGAAATATTGCGAAAGCTTTTGTTTATTGTTTCAAAAACATACCCGCTCTAGTACCATGATAAATTTTATGGAATAAGAAAATATGGAGAATGAAAATCTCGGTATATTGAATTCGAAAGGAGGACATACATATATATACATTGATCTATTATAATTCTACATATCAATATTTTACCATGTATAATGAATACAAAATTAATTGTTGTTATCATCCTCTGAATCTTGTCATACTTGAGATATTCTCTTACCAAACTTAATTATCTTGCCATACTTGAGATATTCTCTTACCAAACTTGTGGATTTTTCTTACCATGCAACTATAATATTCATTTACCAAATACACAATTTGTCATATTCATTCAATATTCACTTGCCTAATACGCATGACTTGCCATGCGACCATTGCAATATCCAATAGGAAGGAATATGTAAATTTAATTAATAAATATACTCCACAAAGATTGTTAACAACTTTTTGCATACCTTCAAAACACGTAGAGTTTTAGTAAAATTGAGCAATTAAAAATGATACAAATAACTATATATAATTACTTGAATCTAAATTGGCGAAGGTGGTATTATGTTGGTGAGTGATAACAACATTCTAACACACAAATCCAAGAATTGAAGATATTATATGTAGTTCAACAAGACCGGTGAGTTATATAATCAAGAGGGAACTACGATGATTGATGTTTTTTCTTCTGAATTTTGTGAAAATTAATTATGAGTGAGAGGTAGAGCTGGCAAAATGGGTTGGACCCAGGGGCGGAACCAGAATTTTGGGTTTGGGGGGCCAACTGATAGAGTTTAACATTAACGTACGTTCAATATGAAAATTTAGATATCATATTTGCACTAAGTATAACAATATTCATCATTAAATATCTCAAAATACATAAATATGTCATTAATATATTAAAACTTAGAACATCTTTCTTACATATTCGTGGTCAAAGTCATGTATCACGTTCTAGTGATTGAATATCACAATTTTCACTAATTTCAAGCCTGAGTGATTTTGTAGGTCGAATTTAAGAATTTGAAAAGTCATTTTTAATTTACAAATTTGACTGAGATATTGAGTCTTTTACATTCTTTTTTCTTTTTAAAAAAGAATAAATTATTTTTATTTTTTTCATCTACAAAAAAATAGAGAATAAAACACAATTTAATATATAACTGTTACAACAACATTACTGGTTCATAATTTAAATACACTACAAAAAAACTGAGATTTAGAGACGGATTAAATACCATAAACATTGTATCTAAACATGTTAGAAACGGATTTTGGAACCATTTTCTATCTGTTCCTAATCGCATGGTATCTAATGTTAGGAACGGTTTTCTAAATTCCGTTTCTAATAAGAGACGGATTTGAGACCGTTTTTTTCGTTTTATAATGAGAGACGGATTTTGACACCGTATATTCTCGTATCTAAACGATGAACGACCCGTTTTATATCCGGGTCAAAATTCCGTTTCAAATGTCGTTTCGTCTCTAAATCCGTATCTAAACGATAAACGACCCGTTTTACATCCGGGTCAAAAATCCGTCTATAATTTCGTTCTTAATTAGAAACGACGTTTTGTCGTCTCTAAATCCGTATCACAAGGCAAAAATTCGTTTCCAAGCCTTTAATCCCCATTCCAAGCCCGAACCCGACCCGACACCCATCCCACCCTTGCAACCACCCCCTCTCCAATTATTTAATCCCCATTCCAAGCCTTAATCCCAATCCCACCAAGCCTGAACCCAACCCGAACCCACACCGTCCCAGCCCGAACCCAACCCGACACCCATCCCACCGTCCCAGCCCGAACCCAACCCGACACCCATCCCACCCTGCAACCACCCCCCTCCAACTATTTAATTGACCTTTTTTTTTGTCTATATGGGAATTGAACCCAGGTGGGCAAGTGTCTATTATTGAGCATCTGCCACTAGGACAGATAACTCTTTCGTTTTATCTTTTAATATTAATTGTATATGTATATTCATTTATTTCTTTTACATGTATTCAAATTTTAACTTTTAAATTTATAAATGTAATTTTTTTTATTAATTTCTAAAAATTGTAATTACTCACTACCGTCAATAAGCTGTAAAATACTAAGAACTATGCATAGTTTAGACACTTAATTTCATTATATTAGTTTAACATATATAATAAATTGATTAATTTGTAACTTTAAATAAAATAAAAAATTGTTATTGAATAATGTCAATTGTAAAAGTCGATCTTACTTTATAAATTCAAATAAATTAATTAAATTACATTTAATCTTTTGCTAATTTTTTTAAAAATATTTTTATTAATTTTACAAATTTTATTATTTAAAATTTGCACTTTTATTAGGTGCTAAAATTAAATTAAATTTTAAAAATTGGGTTCGAACATGTGAGTTGTAACGATTTTTATTAAATTATGCGTTTATACTATATAGCACTAGGTTGTAACGATTTTTATTAAATTATGCGTTTTTCCTATATAACTGGATTCAATTACACAATGTTTTTATTAAATTATGCGTTTATCAAGTACACCGTGTACTTGAGTACACAACAGCTCTACCCCTGAATAGGTGCAGTAGTATACTTGACACACTTAAATGACAAATACAAACGGATCATACCTTTATATCTTTTGGCAAATACAAACGGTTCATGGGTTATATGGGTTGGGTTTTTAAACAAGACCCATCTATTTGACCCCCATTTTTTACGAGTTCACCACCAAATTCTACTTACTACTTGAATGGAAAATTTCATTTTAAAAAATTATCTTAAAAATAATTAGAAAAAAATAAATAAAAGGGTTGGATTTTTAAACAAGACCCATTTATTTGACTCCCATTTTTTGCGAGTTCACCACCAAATTCTACTTCACAAAAACTTATATGCAATATTGCATACATGCAATATGGCTAATTAAGGTAAATTAGGTCAAAATTCGTGGGTCAACACGGGTCAAAATGGGTCAACCTTAATTAAAATATTTATTTTCACTCTAATATACTATTATTTTACTACATGACCAAAATTATGTTACTACAAGAACTAAATTTTATCACTACTAGTCAAAAGTGTATTACTACAAGTCCAAAAATATTCTGGACACTTATTTTTTTTGGGCAAAATTACTAAAATAATTTTGACTTATTCGACTACTACATGACTAAAACAATGTTACTACAAGACCAAAATTTTATCACTACAAGGTCAAAAGTGTATTACTACATGTTCAAAAATATTCTGTAAACTTTATTTTTTGGTGAATTTTTCAGAATGTTTTGACATGTAGTATTAAATTTTTGGCCTTGTAGTGGTAATATTTTGGCCTTGTAGTAACAATATTTTGGTCATGTAGTAAACCACCGCGAATTTTCTGGGCAACCCGGATCCAGGCTTATGACCCGCGAATTTTTTAAAATTGACTTAATTTGACTTTTAGACTTAGGGTTTTGACTTGTCTAATTGGGATGGAATGCATGTATGCAATATTTCACATAAGACTAACCCATTCTACTTACTACTTGAATGGAAAATTTTATTTAAAAAAATTATCTTAAAAATAAATAAATTTTTTGTTGAAGGGAAT
This sequence comes from Galeopsis tetrahit, assembly GCA_963675135.1. Taxonomy (NCBI): domain Eukaryota; kingdom Viridiplantae; phylum Streptophyta; class Magnoliopsida; order Lamiales; family Lamiaceae; genus Galeopsis; species Galeopsis tetrahit. Next base: position 61,906,151 of record OY776120.1, on the reverse strand, counting down.
CGACCCCCCTCCAGTTAAAGAAAATTTAACAAAGTTAACCAACATGCTAGCGTCCTTAGACATGACATACTTTCGAAATATATATATTAACCCACTTTTAAGAGGCATACTTTCGAGATAAATATATTAACCCACTTTTAAGATCTATATTTTAAATGAATCCAGTTGCAAATAATTGTAATTTATAGTGTTGCAAATAATTGTAATTTATAGTAGACGAATTGATAAGTAAATTGATATATTATAATAAAGGCTTGAGATGCACAACTTACCTTGTCAATTGTGTCACTCACTCTCTCGATTCACAGACGTTCTTCCATTACCGAGATTGAAAGAAATTTATAGTAGGCAAATTGATATATTATAATAAAGGCTTGAGATGCACAACTTACTCGTCAATCTTGATGGTAGAGACAATATTATTATTGTATAGTAGGCAAATTGATAATAGTAGGCCAATTGATGATAAGTAAATTGATATATTATAATAAAGGCTTGAGATGCACAACTTACCTGACAGACTGGTCAATCTTGATGGTAGAGACAATATTATTATTATTGACATAGTTACGATATTGAAAGAAATTCATGAATTATTGTCATTAGTCCATATATTATATATATTGTCATATAAAATATATTTCCATATAAAAGATATGAAATATATATCATAATATTATTATAATATCTATATTTATTATATAAACTTATTTTCAAGAATGGACAAAAATTGACTATTATTAGATAGGGATTAGGTACGGCCATATTTTCAAGAATGGAAAAAAATTGACATATTATTAGATAGAATTTAGGTTTAATTTTCCTTAAAATATATTTTTCAAAAATTTAGTAAAATTAAATAAAATTAATTTCTATAAACTTAATTTGTAGGTAAAGTCTAGTATGCACTCGAGTGCATGCTGTGCACCCTAGTCCATGTGCACTTTTTACTTTTTAGTTTACTGACTTACACTTGGTAATGATGTTGCACTTTTCAATTATTACTCATTTACCAAAAAGTGTAAGTCAGTAAACTGAAAAGTGCACATAGACTAGGGTGCACAGCATGCACTCGAGTTCATAGCAGACCAACCCTAATTTGTATCTCTAACCCCATTGATTTTCAATTTTTATTTCAAGTTCATTTTGACACATGATTTTTTATTTTCAATTTTTATTTCAAGTTCATTTTGACATAAAAATGAATTTTGATTTTTATCTCAATTGATCTTATTCCCTTTGTTCATATATACGTACGGTACGTTGATTAGAGAATCAATTCTTAGAATATTTTCACTAGTTTATACTTTTTCTAAATGGATGATAGAATTATTTTTTAATCTAATTTTTTTTTTTTTAAAATACTATACAAATTAAAAAAATTATTCAATAACATCTCCTTTTTTTAATCTAAAATTGATATATATATATTGTCATATGGAATTGAAGATATAATATATATATCTAACCTAAAATATATTTAGGTCAATTTTTGGAATATTTTAATTAGAGAATCAATTGATATATATATTGCCATATGGAATTGAAGATATAATATAATAATATTATTATTATAATATATATATTCTAAAATATATCTAATTATTCTAACATTTATATTTATCGATACAATAGAAGATATATTAATTAATTTTTTTTATTTTTACTATTTATTAATTAAATAAAAAAGTAAATAAATTAATATAACTCAATTCACCCGTCCATATTCTCTCATTCTCAATTCTCTCTATATATAAGGTTTTGATTTATTTTTTTATTTAATTTTATCATTTGACTAATTAGATACAGATTAGAAATGGTTAGATTCCGTAACGCAAATTTCGTGTTCCACCTTATCTCGTTTTATATCGGGGAGAAAAAAATTGATTGTTTAGAGACGGTGATATATCTATCTAATCCGTATCTAAAACATTGGAATTGAAAATCGTGTATCTAATCCGTATCTAAAACTTTCGAAACTAAAAGTCGTATCTAATCTGTTTATAATAAGAGACGGTTTTATTTTCGGTTTCAAATCTCAATTTTTTAACAAATTTGTATCTAATCCGTATCTATTAGAGACGGATTAAGTGTCCGTCTCAAAATTTCGGTATCAAAATCAGGCTTTTTTTGTAGTGATAATTTGTACCTTAAATCAATATTCTACTAGAGAAAATTATGATGGAATTTTCCTCAAATTCTCAAACTCTAAAATTTATGATATGTAACTGAAAATAAAAAGTAAATAAATAATGATTAATATCGAAAAAAATCACTAATATTTTAAGAAAAATTAAATAGAAAAAAAAATTGTTAATTACTTACATGCTTTCGGGGAGTGGAGGCTGAAAACAATCTTTTAGGGGAGATATATTGTTCTACGCTCTGTCGGCCTTCTGTTAATTAATTAACTTTTCAATTCCATGAATACAATTAAATAATTTGGCTGATGCAATGATAATGATGCCTAATCCCTAATCACTAATGGGATGAAATACTCCATATATGGATTGAAGGCATTGGTGCAGGCCCATAATAAATATTGAATTAAATATTTAAAATTTTAATTTTAATACATATATAATATTAAAAAAAAAAAACTGAGGGGGGCCGTTGGGCCGGCCCGCCCCCGCCTATTAATATAGTGGGTTGGACTAAGTATTTAAAAACCCGTTTAGTAGCGGGCATGTACGGTCTAGACTGTACGGGCCACGGATTTGGCGGGGTGGACCGCGGACAAGGCGAGTTGGCCCGCATGCTTTTTTTATTTTTTATTTTTATAAAAAGGAAGGGCTCTAAAACCCTAAAGTGAGAAAAAAATCATCGTGCCCACAGGCAGGCAGCTGTGTGTGGGCACGACCATCGCACAACTGCCTGCCTGATAAGATTAATTCTTTAATCTTTCTGCCTCCATTCTTCTTTTACAATTGTCTTATTCTCTTTTTTTATTTTAGAAAGATAGGTGGCATGCATGGTACGTACATAGTACACTCATGCTTTGATTTACTGTATTAATTATTAATTTAATTCCAGCTATGAATTGATTGGACATGTGCTAATATTTTTGTTTGTGCTAATATTTTTGTTTCTGAATTGCTATCTTGAATTATTAGTAATTTCTTTTATTACACATTGTATATACGTTTTCATGAGAACTTATTTAGCTTTTATTCATATTAATTGCAGATTTTAAGATAAACAAAGTCATGGACAGTAATAACTTAGACAGTACTCCTAATAATTTAGGAGAAAATTTTAAGTCTGGGTTAAAGTCTAGACAATTTTTTGATGTTTGAAATTATTTTACAAAAAAAGGGCCTAAAAAGATTGTGTTTCTAAATGCAAAGGCTACAAAAAAATAAATATAAAGGAGAGGGGAGATTTTATGCAAGTACGAACAAGTAGTTTTCGTTCCAAGGATCTAATTAAGTGTATGTGAATCCCTAAAGCTACAAGTCATCATGCTATTGTAGTAACTAAACGGGTGTATTTTTGGATTTTTGGGAATGAAAGCATAAACTACTAAAGAAACGCCAATAAAATGAAAATGAACTATACTTGTCTTTTCTCTAGACAAAATATTATATACAGTATATGGTACTACTATCACTAACAATAGTATTAATTTTGAGTTCCCAAGTAGTAGAAACGAACACTTAAATCGAAGCATAACATTAAACATTGCGATACTCTTTTAAAACTGATCGAAGCCTAATATTAAACATTGTGATACTCTTTTAAAACTAACTTAAGACTAACATTAAATATCACGATACTCTTTTGTGGACAATCTCATTCAGCGGTTAAAAGTTATTATTAAGTTAGAAAGTGATAAATTGTATGGAATAAGAAAATATGGACAATTAAAATCTCGGTATATTGAATTTGAAAGGAATATGGACATACATATATATACAATGATGAATCCATTATTCAACGAATTCGATTCTATGATCTATTCTAATTCTACATATCAATATTTTAACATGTAGAATAGACACAAAATTAATTTTTGTTACTATCATCTGAATATTGCCATACTTGAGATATTCTCTTACCAAACTTGTAGATCTTTCTTACAATGGAACTAGAATATTCATTTGCCAAATACACAATGTGTCATATTCACTCAATATTCATTTGTCTAATATACAATTTGTCATATTCACTCAATATTCACTTACCTAATACGCAATTTGCCATATTCTCTCAATATTAACTTGCCTAATACGCATGGCTTGCCATGTGTGATACCCTAGAATTTCAATTACTATAAAACATGTAACATATTATTTTGAATATATATAAATATTAATTGCCATACGATTTTTTAATAAAATTCATTTAGATTAATATTAGATAAATTTTACTAATATTTAAGTATGTATATATGTGTACGTATAAGTATATATATATATATAATATATAAAATTATTAACAAATCAAATTTTAATAATGAATAGTAAATTGAACTTACTCCCAAGTTTCTCGGACGTTTGAATTCGGGAGGCCAAATTTTAATGCGGTGGTAACATTAAAATCCCATAATATTCTCAACAAATTCCATCATCTTCTCCTATTTATATACATTATTTATTCGGTATTTTCTCACGTATCAACTCATAATAATATCAGAAAAGTCACTGCGTTATCTCCTTCAGTTTCACTCATTAATTTCAAGTGTGGTTTCTTTGCCTTTATTAACTGCTTCATGTGAATAATTTGTTTATGTGCAATATGATATGATTTCAATGTGAGTGAATATTTAATGTAAAAGTTTATGAAAGGCAAGGGGCTTAAAAGAGGCCCGGAACTGATCAAAAGAGGTCCTCGGTGAACCTGGGATTGAATAGAGATCTTTGGGGGATCCGCCGTGCACAAGAAAAGAACTCGGGACTGAAAAGAGGTCTTTGAGGGGGACCCAGTGGGATTTAAAAGAGATCCTTGGGATAACCGTGAAACGTAATTAATAATTAATCAAAAGTATGATGAAAAGTGTGCATGTGACTTTCTGTGAATTACATGGTTATATGTGATTATACATTTTATTTGCATGTCGTATTTAATATTGTCAAAGTGACTTCACTGAGCTAGTGGTTTTGCTCATACCATACATTTAACATTTCAGATTTAGGTTGATGAGTTGATGGCGAGGAGAGGCGGTGGATGTCAAATCGTCATATTTTATTTTATGAATTTAATCAATTAAAATAAAGTGTATAAATATTTAGGCTTTTAAATTAAAATTCATTTTTGAGATGTTGTTTAATTTCTCGAGGCTTCCGCTGTTATTCAAATAATTTTATTACTCCCTCCGTCCACGAAAAGTAGTCACATTTGCCCTATATTCTTTGTCCACAAAATGTAGTCCCATACCCTTTTTTTAAACTATTACCCTTCAACCATCACTTAATTACTCAAATTGCCATCAACTTTATTCACAAACAATCACTTTATTCACAATGGACCCCACAATACCCTACAATACCCTACAATACCCTTACTTTATCTACTTTATCTACCTTTTTCTTAAAACACGTGCCCCTCCCCATGTCCCTACTTTTCATGGATGGAGGGAGTATTAAATAAATTTATGGTCCACTTTCTTGTATTAAAATTTCAATTCTTGCCCTATATTTTGAGTTTGTCAAGTATTTTCGCAAAATTTACATTTATGAAAAATGGGGCGTGACAGAGTGGTATTAGAGCAGGTCTACGTTCTTGTAGACTTGTTAAAATAAAAATCTTAAGAGTCAAAATAATTTAAGGTGTATTTATTTATTCTTGTAGACTTGTTAACATAAAAATCTTAAGAGTCAAAATAATTTAAGGTGTATTTATTTACAAAAAAATATATATATTTTTTTTTCAAAGTAAAGTCATCAATCACCACCGCCTCCCGCTTTAACTCCACAAGGTACGTACATTCTAAATTTCATTCTATGTTACGAGACAAGAGTATGTTATGATTATGTTCAATGTGCATGCATATTTTATTGAACATATTCTGATTTTCGAGGACAAAATAATTTGAGGGAAGGATGTGATACCCCAGAATTTCAATTACTATAAAAACATGTAACATATTATTTTGAATATATATAAATATTAATTGCCATACGATTTTTTAATAAAATCCATTTAGATTAATATCAGATAAATTTTACTAATATTTAAGTATGTATATATGTGTACGTATAAGTATATATATATATATATATATAAAATTATTAACAAATCAAATTTGGATAATGAATAGTAGATTGAACTTACTCCCAAGTTTCTCAGACGTTTGAATTCGGGAGGCCAAATTTTAATGAGGGGATAACATTAAAATCCCATAATATTCTCAACAAATTCCATCATCTTCTCCTATTTATATACATTATTTATTCGGTATTTTCTCACGTATCAACTCATAACAATATCAGAAAAGTCACTGCGTTATCTCCTTCAGTTTCTAATCTCAAGTGTGGTTTTTTTGCCTTTATTAACTGCTTCATGTGAATAATTGGTTTATGTGCAATATGATATGATTTCAATGTGAGTGAATATTTAATGTAAAAGTTTATGAAAGGCCAGGGGCTTAAAAGAGGCCCGGAACTGATCAAAAGAGGTCCTCGGTGAACCTGGGATTGAAGAGAGATCTTTGGGGGATCCGCCGTGCACAAGAAAAGAACTCGGGACTGAAAAGAGGTCTTTGAGGGGGACCCAGTGGGATTTAAAAGAGATCCTTGGGATAACCGTGAAACGTAATTAATAATTAAACAAAAGTATGATGAAAAGTGTGCATGTGACTTTCTGTGAATTACATGGTTATATGTGATTATACATTTTATTTGTATGTCGTATTTAATATTGTCAAAGTGACTTCACTGAGCTAGTGGTTTTGCTCATACCATACATTTAACATTTCAGATTCAGGTTGATGAGTTGATGGCGAGGAGAGACGGTGGATGTCAAATCGTCATATTTTATTTTATGTTTTAAGCAATTAAAATTCAAGTGTATTAATATTTAGGCTTTTAAATTAAAATTCATTTTTGAGATGTTGTTTAATGTCTCAAGGCTTCCGCTTTTATTCAAATAATTTTATTATTAAATAAATTTATGGTCCACTTTCTTGTATTAAAATTTCAATTCATGCCCTATATTTTCAGTTTGTCAAGTATTTTCGCAAAATTTACATTTATGAAAAATGGGGCGTGACAGAGTGGTATCAGAGCAAGGGTACGTTCTTGTAGACTTGTTAAAATAAAAATCTTAAGAGTTAAAATAATTTAAGGTGTATTTATTTATTCTTGTAGACTTGTTAAAATAAAAATCTTAAGAGTCAAAGTAATTTAAGGTGTATTTATTTACAAAAAAAATATATATATATATTTTTTTTAAAGTAAAGTCATCAATCACCACCGCCTCCCGCTTTAACTCCACAAGGTACGTACATTATAAATTTCATTCTATGTTACGAGACAAGAGTATGTTATGATTATGTTCCATGTGCATGCATATTTTATTGAACATATTCTGATTTTCGAGGACAAAATAATTTGAAGGAAGGATGTGATACCCCAGAATTTCAATTACTATAAAAACATGTAACATATTATTTTGAATATATATAAATATTAATTGCCATACGATTTTTTAATAAACTTCATTTAGATTAATATTAGATAAAGTTTACTAATATTTAAGTATGTATATATGTGTACGTATAAGTATATATATATATATATATAATATAAAATTATTAACAAATCAAATTTGGATAATGAATAGTAGATTGAACTTACTCCCAAGTTTCTCAGACGTTTGAATTCGGGAGGCCAAATTTTAATGAGGTGATAACATTAAAATCCCATAATATTCTCAACAAATTCCATCATTTTCTCCTATTTATATACATTATTTATTCGGTATTTTCTCACGTATCAACTCATAACAATATCAGAAAAGTCACTGCGTTATCTCCTTCAGTTTCACTCATTAATTTCAAGTGTGGTTTCTTTGCCTTTATTAACTGCTTCATGTGAATAATTGGTTTATGTGCAATATGATATGATTTCAATGTGAGTGAATATTTAATGTAAAAGTTTATGAAAGGCCAGGGGCTTAAAAGAGGCCCGGGATTGAAAAGAGGTCCTCGGTGAACCTGGGATTGAAGAGAGATCTTTGGGGGATCCGCCGTGCACAAGGAAAGAATTCGGGACTGAAAAGAGGTCTTTGAGGGGGACCCAGTGGGATTTAAAAGAGATCCCTGGGATAACCGTGAAATGTAATTAATAATTAATCAAAAGTATGATGAAAAGTGTGCATGTGACTTTCTGTGAATTACATGGTTATATGTGATTATACATTTTATTTGTATGTCGTATTTAATATTGTCAAAGTGACTTCACTGAGCTAGTGGTTTTGCTCATACCATACATTTAACATTTCAGATTCAGGTTGATGAGTTGATGGCGAGGAGAGGCGGTGGATGTCAAATCGTCATATTTTATTTTATGAATTTAATCAATTAAAATTCAAGTGTATTAATATTTAGGCTTTTAAATTAAAATTCATTTTTGAGATGTTGTTTAATGTCTCTAGGCTTCCGCTTTTATTCAAATAATTTTATTATTAAATAAATTTATGGTCCACTTTCTTGTATTAAAATTTCAATTCATGCCCTATATTTTGAGTTTGTCAAGTATTTTCGCAAAATTTACATTTATGAAAAATGGGGCGTGACAGAGTGGTATCAGAGCAGGTCTACGTTCTTGTAGACTTGTTAAAATAAAAATCTTAAGAGTCAAAATAATTTAAGGTGTATTTATTTATTCTTGTAGACTTGTTAAAATAAAAATCTTAAGAGTCAAAGTAATTTAAGGTGTATTTATTTACAAAAAAAATATATATATTTTTTTCAAAGTAAAGTCATCAATCACCACCGCCTCCCGCTTTAACTCCACAAGGTACATACATTATAAATTTCATTCTACGTTACGAGACAAGAGTATGTTATGATTATGTTCCATGTGCATGCATATTTTATTGAACATATTCTGATTTTCGAGGACAAAATAATTTGAGGGAAGGATGTGATACCCCAGAATTTCAATTACTATAAAAACATGTAACATATTATTTTGAATATATATAAATATTAATTGCCATACGATTTTTTAATAAAATTCATTTAGATTAATATTAGATAAATTTTACTAATATTTAAGTATGTATATATGTGTACGTATAAGTATATATATATATATATATATAATATATAAAATTATTAACAAATCAAATTTGGATAATGAATAGTAGATTGAACTTACTCCCAAGTTTCTCAGACGTTTGAATTCGGGAGGTCAAATTTTAATGAGGTGATAACATTAAAATCCCATAATATTCTCAACAAATTCCATCATCTTCTCCTATTTATATACATTATTTATTCGGTATTTTCTCACGTATCAACTCATAACAATATTAGAAAAGTCACTGCCTTATCTCCTTCAGTTTCGCTCATTAATTTCAAGTGTGGTTTCTTTGTCTTTATTAACTGCTTAATGTGAATAATTGGTTTATGTGCAATATGATATGATTTCAATGTGAGTGAATATTTAATGTAAAAGTTTATGAAAGGCCAGGGGCTTAAAAGAGGCCTGGGATTGAAAAGAGGTCCTCGGTGAACCTGGGATTGAAGAGAGATCTTTGGGGGATCTGCCGTGCATAAGAAAAGAACTCGGGACTGAAAAGAGGTATTTGAGGGGGACCAAGTGGGATTTAAAAGAGATCCTTGGGATAACCGTGAAACGTAATTAATAATTAATCAAAAGTATGATGAAAGTGTGCATGTGACTTTCTGTGAATTACATGGTTATATGTGATTATACATTTTATATGTATGTCGTATTTAATATTGTCAAAGTGACTTCACTGAGCTAGTTGTTTTGCTCATACCATACATTTAACATTTCAGATTCAGGTTGATGAGTTGATGGCGAGGAGAGGCGGTGGATGCCAAATCGTCATATTTTATTTTATGAATTTAAGCAATTAAAATTCAAGTGTATTAATATTTAGGCTTTTAAATTAAAATTCATTTTTGAGATGTTGTTTAATGTCTCGAGGCTTCCGCTTTTATTCAAATAATTTTATTGTTAAATAAATTTATGGTCCACTTTCTTGTATTAAAATTTCAATTCATGCCCTATATTTTGAGTTTGTCAAGTATTTTCGCAAAATTTACATTTATGAAAAATGGGGCGTGACAGAGTGGTATCAGAGCAGGTCTACGTTCTTGTAGACTTGTTACAATAAAAATCTTAAGAGTCAAAATAATTTAAGGTATGAATTGATATTTTTTTTAGTATGCATAGAATATAACTCCTGATGTCCGGCGATTCAGGATTCTGTTACACCTAGGGTTTTTCGCCATTCTCTGCCATGGCTGCCGCTAGGTTTTCCCCTTCTGATATTGACAAATTCACTACGGTTGCAACATTATGTGCCACTTATCCTTGGTTGAAGGATCTATTCGGGGACAGGCTACCACCTCTTATGCCACCCTCGCCGAATCAACCGCTAAAGTCGACATTCCGGGATGTGTTAAGCGGCTCGACGAATCTGAACGCCCCAGCTTCTGATACGGATACCTCAATCGCGATGCCAATTAAGAAGGGAGAATTTGTGTCTATTACAGTTAACGAATCTGACTACGAGAATCGAGTTGCCACATGCAGCAATTCTTTCATTGGCCGACTCACCAATGCTCGGAATGAAAAACCATGGGGCCTTGGTGAATTGAAACAATATTTGACGCAGGCATGGGGAACTCGGGAGGCATGGAGACTAGTGCCCCTGGGACTGGGCTATTACAATATATCTTTTGACGGTGATACAGATCGAGAGGCAGTTATCAAGAAACCGACTTGGTTCTTGAACCCTGGAGTCTTTCGCATCTCGAAGTGGGTTCGTGATTTTAACCCGTATAAGGTAAATACGTCGATGGCTCAAGTGTGGGTACGTATTTATGAATTACCTTTTGAGTACTGGTCAAAATCTTTAATTCTGGGAATTGCTCATGCTTTGGGAACGCCACTCAAAATTGATGAACGATCACTTGATGGATCAATGGGACACTTCGCTAGAGTCTTGGTTGATATTGATTTCTCAAAAGACAGACTGGAAAAGATCTTGATTGAAAGGAAGGGCTATCGATCTTTTGTTTATTTCAAATACGAAAGACCACCACCGTACTGCCGCCACTGCACAATTGTGGGCCACTCTTGGGATAATTGCAGCAAGCGAGAGCGGGCAGCACCGCAATCAGAGACTATAAAGTACCAACCAAAGCCAGAACCCCCTAAGCGCCCTAATACCAAACTCCGTGACCCACCTACGGGCTGGCGTACACGCGGGAAGTTTGTACGAAAGAATCCCCCGGCGGCAGCACCAGCCCCTACGCAACAGACAAATAGATTCTCCCCATTGGGAGATGATGCTCCTGATGATCAGAACAACGACAGAAATGAAGTAGAGGAACGAGATAAAGATGACGACAAGGATAATGATCAGGCAGTCGATATGGATACATCATCCTCGACAGCAGACTGTTCACGGAGATTGAAGTCAACTATTTATGTGCCGCATTCAGATGACAACGATTTCTTAGAAGAGGCATTTCATTCAACTGCAAAAGAGGATGCCAAGTACTTGGAGATTGTGAATGACTCCCCATCGCCAAAATATAAACAAATGGCCAACGCGGCTCTTGGACGATGGGGAGATGTAGTTGACTCTGACTGGGAGAACTCGGAGGAAGATATGTCGCCTGAGCACGACTACTTACAAGGGGATCCATGATAGTTCTCTTCTGGAATGTGCAGGGCGTGGGCAACAACGATTCAAAACTGCTGTTGACGAGTCATTGCCACTGTCATCGCCCAATTTTTTTGGTTATCGTCGAGCCAAAAATTTGTATTACTACTGTTAGTGAACGTTATTGGGAGTCTTTGGGTTTGGTTTTCTTTGCGGAGAACCATCGGTTGGGGATGAGACCTAATATTTGGGTACTCTGTAAACCTTATTTGAAGGATACATCCGCGGTCATTGGATGCTCGGATCAGATTTTAGTCCTCCGTACTTGTGTGAAAAAATTTCAACATTATCTGGGTGTTGTACATGCAGCTTCTGATCATTATGAACGTCGAAAATTGTGGCGCTTCGTATTGGACCTCCAAATTCGCCCATTATGTTTAATTGGCGATTTCAACTCCGTATTGGGCTCACACGAGCGGATTGGTATGGCAGCTCCAAATCCGACTGCGTGTAGAGAGTTTCGTGGATTCATGAACGATGCTGAAATGATGGAATTAGAGATCACAGGCCCCCGATACACTTGGGCCATTACACGTAAGAATGGCTCGTTTACAGCCTCCCGGCTAGATCGAATTATGGCGACATCAGATTTTCTGGATTTCTGGACTTCGGTCGTAGCGTCATCACTACCACGGGTGCAATCTGATCACCATCCGATCCTCTTGAAATGCACACTGGATAAGGCACATTTCAAATCCTCTTTCAAGTTTCAAAGGATGTGGCTTCTGGATCAAACTTGTATGCCGCTTATTAGGAGATCATGGGCTGAGTTCTTGCCTTCCCCGGACCCTATTACACTTGTCAAGCTTAAATTGAAACGACTAAAGACTGCCCTAAAGCAGTGGAACATGGACGTGTTTCGAAATATACATGTTAGTACCTTGTGGGCTAAAGAGGAGTTGTTAGTTATTCAACGTAGAATTGGAAATGAGGGATACACGCACCACCTGTCTTGGATGGAAGCACATGCTAAACATGCTCTCAACGATTGCCTTAAGCATCAACAAACACTCTACATGCAGCAGAATAGGGTGAATTGGCTGCGAGACGGAGATAGAAACACTAAGTTTTTTCATAAACTAAATCAATTGCGGAAAATTAGAAAACCTTTGGATTCTTTGGTAATTGATAATGAGTTGTGCAAGGACCAGGCTGCGATCCGAAGTACCAATTTTGAGCTACTGGACGACTTGTTACACAAAAAGGTGTCGGCAGAGGATAATATTCGTTTGATGGAGGTTCCTTCGGCTACTGAGGTCAGGACAGCGGACTTTGGCTTATCACCTGACAGTGTATCGGGCCCAGATGGTTTTGACGGCTCTTTTTACCAAAAGGCTTGGGATATCATTTATCAAGATATAGTCCGTGCAGCACAATATTTCTTTAAATACGCATTCCTGCCGCACGGCCTCAATTCAAACCTCGTCACTCTAATTCAGAAACACCTGGGAGCCAACAAAATAGAGGACTTTCGGCCCATTGTTCTCGGAAACTTCATATTCAAGGTCTTTACGAAGATCATTGCTACACGTCTGGGCCCAATTCTGGACGATATTTTGTCTCCATTCCAATTCGGATTTATTCCAGGCCGAAACATACATCACTGTATTGCGGTGGCATCGGAGTGTGTTAATTGCCTCGACAACACTTGCGTGCATGGTAATTTAGCAATGAAGATTGACATCCGAAAAGTATTTGATACTTTGAGCTGGGAATATCTAATAGAAGTTATGCACATAATGGGGTTCTCTCAGGATTTTTGCACCCTGGTTCTTTGTATCTTGCGCTCTGCAAGATTATCGATATTGATCAATGGAGAATCGCATGGCTACTTTCAATGTTCACAAGGTGTGCGGCAGGGTGACCCGCTCTCGCCACTACTTTTCTGTCTTGCGGAGGAAGTATTATACAGACTTCTCGAAACTTCGGCGATGACGCCAGCTTTTGCTCAAAGAGGGCTTCATTGTCCTTTGGCGCTATTTTATGCGGATGACATACTTATATTCTGCAAAGCAACCAGGCCAAACATGAGGTCAATCCGCCAAATTCTGAATAGCTATGGCTCAATTTTTGGGCAGATATTTAATCCACAAAAATCACATGTATACTATGGTCGTCATGTGACACAAAACAACCGAAGATATGCACGGGAGGTTCTAGGTCTACTTCCAGGGACTTTACCTTTCATTTACTTGGGAGTACCACTATTTAAAGGTGCGCCGAGAGCATCGAATATACGGCAAGTGGCAGATAGAATATTGGCAAAATTTACAACGTGGAAGGGCAATGCACTATCTATGGCTGGTAGAGTGTGTTTAGTGAGTCATGTCATCACATCTTCTACGGTCCATACAATGATGGTATATAAATGGCCGAAATCAATCCTAAAAAAGATGGAGAAAGCCATGCGTAACTTTGTGTGGACGGGGAACGTTGACAATAGAGGATTTTGCACTGTATCATGGGAACGGGTTATTGCGCCAAGGCGAGAAGGGGGTCTAGGAGTAAGGTCAATCCAGTGCGCCAATGGAGCCTTCCTTCGAAAACTTGCATGGAACATTATTTCAGATAACACGCCGGTGATGAAATTCCTCAAAACCAGATACATATCCGACAACACACTCCGACCTGCTATGCTACGCTCCACAATCTGGAGAGGATTGCGACCACATATGGATTATGTATGTAGGGGCTCACAATGGGTGCTGGGAAGGAACCCGACAGTGAACTTTTGGTTGGATAACTGGTTAGGATATGTTATTGCGGATCGAGTTGGTATGCCGCCAATTGCCCGACCAAATTACAATTTTATGATAACAGACTATTTATGGGATGGAGTGTGGCATCTAGATGGTTATTTTGTCGAAGCATACCCGAACATTGTGGTAGACATTCTCAAATACACTTGCGGCCTGGAATCGGACGTCCGAGTGTTCGCAGAAGCTTTGGATGGCAAACTCACGGCGAAACTGGCATATGAGAAGCTGCGCCCACACTACCCAGCTGTCAATTGGGGGTCTTGGATCTGGGCAACCTTCATCCCACCTAGACGATCGACAGTTCTTTGGCGCGCCATCCACGGGAAACTCCCAACATGGGATAGATTAATGAAAGCAGGGTTCAATGGACCCAATATTTGCAGCCTTTGTTTGCAACATGAAGAAGACTTAGACCATCTATTCGGTTCATGCAAATACTTCAAAATACCAATACAGAAATTGATGAATGTTTTCAATGTGAGGCTGCATGTGGAGAATGGATTTCTAGGGTGGATACTACAGGCTATTGGGATCAACTTCAGCCCTCAATGCACATCCCTTTGGAGACTAGCATTGGTTACGTTAGTGTGGCAGATATGGACTACCAGATGCGCGACAATTTTCGAGGGAACATGCCCTCAGCCGGAGGCAATTGCGACGTCTGTATGGGCCCTCCTGTTTGAGGCAGATCACTCAAGCATGGGATACATGCACAACTCGCCAGATGATTTACGCATACTCAAGGAGTTCCGCCAAGAAGGACAGCCGCGAAAAATGCCGAGGGTAATTCAAGTGAAATGGCAAATTCCGGCTATGGGCGTCACAAAAATCAATACCGATGGGGCAGCAGACGGGGCTCCGGGAGCGATGTCGGGTGGCGGGGTGTTCAGGAATCATGAAGGAGAATTTCTGGGGGGTTTTGCTATGCAGCATGAACAGGGTTTCGCTTTTGAAGCTGAAGTTTTCACCGCAATGCATGCAATTGAAATGGCATACAAAAAGGGATGGAGAAACATTTGGCTCGAGTCGGATGCAACTTACGTGGTGCATATGTTCAGAGACATGCCGACGGACATCCCCTGGAAATTTCAAGCAAAATGGCAGCATGTTCTACGGATGAAAAAGGAAATGAATTGGGTAATCTCACATGTATATAGAGAAGGAAATGCCACTGCTGACAGAATGGCGCAGAAAGCTACGGAGGATTACCAATGGTGGGACACACCTCCTGATTTCATCAAGGGATTTTTGGCAAGAGACATTCACGATGAATTTTATCGGTTTACTTAATTTCCCCACAATAGAGGGGCTCCCTTTTCCTTCATCAGGGGTTTTATCCCTAAGGAGGGTTTTCACCTGAGAAGGTTTTTAACGGGGCCCCGACCTCTTGAACGGAGTGTGTTCATATGGTTCTAGGTTTTATAAGATCTAATAATATATATAGTCAAAATAATTTAAGGTGTATTTATTTATTCTTGTAGACTTGTTAAAATAAAAATCTTAAGAGTCAAAATAATTTAAGGTGTATTTATTTACAAAAAAATATATTATTTTTTTTTCAAAGTAAAGTCA
This sequence comes from Galeopsis tetrahit, assembly GCA_963675135.1. NCBI lineage: Eukaryota > Viridiplantae > Streptophyta > Magnoliopsida > Lamiales > Lamiaceae > Galeopsis > Galeopsis tetrahit. Next base: position 61,889,949 of record OY776120.1, on the reverse strand, counting down.
TCAATCACCACCGCCTCCCGCTTTAACTCCACAAGGTACGTACATTATAAATTTCATTCTATGTTACGAGACAAGAGTATGTTATGATTATGTTCCATGTGCATGCATATTTTATTGAACATATTCTGATTTTCGAGGACAAAATAATTTGAGGGAATGATGTGATACCCCAGGATTTCAATTACTATAAAAACATGTAACATATTATTTTGAATATATATAAATATTAATTGCCATACGATTTTTTAATAAAATCCATTTAGATTAATATTAGATAAATTTTACTAATATTTAAGTATGTATATATGTGTACGTATAAGTATATATATATATATAATATATAAAATTATTAACAAATCAAATTTTAATAATGAATAGTAGATTGAACTTACTCCCAAGTTTCTCAGACGTTTGAATTCGGGAGGCCAAATTTTAATGAGGTGATAACATTAAAATCCCATAATATTCTCAACAAATTCCATCATCTTCTCCTATTTATATACATTATTTATTCGGTATTTTCTCACATATCAACTCATAACAATATCAGAAAAGTCACTGCGTTATCTCCTTCAGTTTCACTCATTAATTTCAAGTGTGGTTTCTTTGCCTTTATTAACTGCTTCATGTGAATAATTGGTTTATGTGCAATATGATATTATTTCAATGTGAGTGAATATTTAATGTAAAAGTTTATGAAAGGCCAGGGGCTTAAAAGAAGCCCGGGATTGAAAAGAGGTCCTCGGTGAACCTGGGATTGAAGAGAGATCTTTGGGGGATCCGCCGTGCACAAGAAAAGAACTCGGGACTGAAAAGAGGTCTTTGAGGGGGACCTAGTGGGATTTAAAAGAGATCCTTGGGATAACCGTGAAACGTAATTAATAATTAATCAAAAGTATGATGAAAAGTGTGCATGTGACTTTCTGTGAATTACATGGTTATATGTGATTATACATTTTATTTGTATGTCGTATTTAATATTGTCAAAGTGACTTCACTGAGCTAGTGGTTTTGCTCATACCATACATTTAACATTTCAGATTCAGGTTGATCAGTTGATGGCGAGGAGAGGCGGTGGATGTCAAATCGCCATAGTTTATTTTATGAATTTAAGCAATTAAAATTCAAGTGTATTAATATTTAGGCTTTTAAATTAAAATTCATTTTTGAGATGTTGTTTAATGTCTCGAGGCTTCCGTTGTTATTCAAATAATTTTATTATTAAATAAATTTATGGTCCACTTTCTTGTATTAAAATTTCAATTCATGCCCTATATTTTGAGTTTGTCGAGTATTTTCGCAAAATCTATTTTTATGAAAAATGGGGCGTGACACCATGCGACCATTCCAATATCCAATATCCCTAGTTTGCCAATTAATCGGTGCAAAGGAGTTACACCCAATGCCTTGGTGAAGACATCAGCGAGTTGATCGGAAATCGCTATTTTTCGGGGCTCAATATCTTTGGACTCAACACTCTTGCGAAAAAAATAGCAATCCATTTCAACGTATTTTGTTCGTTCGTGGAAAACAGGGTTGGAAGCAATATGACGAGCAACTTTATTATCACAAAAAAGAGGCGTAGGTTTAGTTTGGGGCGCATCAAATTCTTTCATTAACCAACGGAGCCATATAACTTCCCTAACTATAGTCTCCATTGCACGGTATTTCGCTTCTGCGGACGAGGGTGACACGACAGTTTGTTTCTTGGTTCGCCAAGAAATGGGTGCTCCTCTAAGGAAAATGAAATAGTCGCGACTTGTCATGGGACAACCTCCTTAATCAAAATCATAATATGCCTTTAATAAAAATTCTTCGGATATAGAAAGAAATATACCTTGGCCGGGAGACCCTTTGAGATATAATTGGGGTGAAGATATAAATTGGCTCAAAACATTAATCGTATAAGAGTCGGTCGATGAGTTAACGATATTGTGAAGCATCTGCCATACTACTGTCTTCGTCCAAATCAAGACGTGTGTATTGCTCCATGGGAAACAGGCTAGGACGACTACCTTCCATATCACAATCTTTGAGAATATCGAGGGTATACTTGCGTTGGCTCAACACAATGGTAATCATACTCAAAGCTCCATGGTAATCGTACTCAAAGCTCCTCTCACTATCATAACAATTTCCTTCCGAAGCTCCACGAAATTCAAGTCGAGGTTCCTCCATTGGTGGAGGAGGAAGTGGGCGATACACCACTTGAGGTGGTGGGGGAGGATATGGATATGATGGATATGGGTATTTATGTGGAGGTGGTTGATAATATACTTGAGGAGGAGATGATGATTCTTCATTCCTCAGATCTTGATAATAGGAGGGAACTTGTTGCATATGGTAGTTATAATCAAAGTTCCTCCAATTATCGTAGTTTGTATCTCCATGATCATACCATTTCAATCATAGCATTGATTCCATCGGTATTGATTATATCAATTCATCCATCTAGTCAATGAAGTTCACACCTACACAAAAAAAAAAAAACAAGTATCAAATTCAAAGAAAATAACTAAAAATAAAATAACAAAATATAAAATGCCACTAGTAACACCACTCAACAAGTTTCAAGTCCCACTTGAGGCTCTAAACTAAGTCCCCGGCAGCGGTGCCATTTCTCTCTTCCTTATTTATCCAATCAATGTCATTAGAAAGTTCTTCCGTGTTAGCATTTGCTTCAGATGGGAAGTTGACCTCTTCAAGTAGACTTTCAACAACAGATGCAAGATTTTTAATTTGATGCTCCATAAAATGCAATTGATCCACATACGCAAGAGATGTATGTTTAAATTCCTCCATCTTTGCATCCGATTGTTTTACACTCTCCATGTGCATAGAACATTTCATCAATCCGTGTTCAACATTCTTCACTGATTTCCCACTCTTGATAATGAGAGGGAGCTTGTTGCATTTGATAATCATACTCAAAGCTCACCTCATTATTATAACGAAGTTCATCCAAAGCTCTTTGAAATTCAACTTCACCCCTTGGAGTTTTTGAATGCTTCTATAAGAACGGGTGAAGCTTCAATTTTTTTTCTCCCTTTTTCAAGCCCAAATTTCATTGATTTTTAAAAATTTTCCCTCCTTCTTCCACACAAAATTTGTTTTACACCAAAATCACAAATAATGCACCCAATTATCATCAAATAGGTGTGGGCCTCACGTGGGCTGAGTTTAAGAAGGAATGGGTCGACTGCTTTTTTTTTCTTCATTCTTCTTCAAATTATCAACCCATATTTAATTCATCTCGGCCCTTCCAATGCTCCACATCCATTTACTAAGGAAATATAGGCTCATTTTTCTTTTCAATGGGGCTGCCGAATTTGGCCCATCAAATTAACTAAATGGGAACACAAATGGTTTGTAAAGCCCAAATAATTTTTAGCTTCTATCTTCTCTCCTTTCGGCTTTATTCTCGTCTCACTCCTTCAATTGACTTCATAAAATAATTGAGACGTGTTTTGCTTCAAAAATCCTCATTTTTCCTAAAAAATACCAAAACACACATCTTCTCCAAATCAAGTACAATTAATCAATTTAGTGTAAATAATGCACGAAATCCTTAAAATTATGAAAATTAAATACATAAATTTCGAGCAATTTTCACACTAATCAGAAACATAGAATTTGCTTAACTTCAGATCTTTGGACTGCATGCACTAGTGAACATTATATTTTCTTGACTGCTCATTTTGTTGATGACACTTGGAAACAGAATAGCAAAATATTAAATTTCGAGCACTTTCCTCCTCCACACATCAAAATGAAATTGGCAAAAAAATATTGGAGTTTTTGAAAGAATGGGGAACTGACAAAAAGATTTTTCTCTAACTTTGGATAATGCATCTAGTAATGACACTCTGTAGAATATTTAGAAAGATCAACTCTCTTTGAATGACAATTTGGTGTGTGGTGGTGAATTTTTTTCATATTCGTTGTTCAGCCCATGTATTGAATCTTGTTATCCAAGTTGATTAAAAATTTGGTGAGAAGTCTTTAAGTAAGATTAGAGACTCTGTGAAGTATGTGAAAAGTTCTGAAAGTAGGATGAAATTTTTTGAAGAATGTGTTGCACAAATTAGTGACATTGACACTAGTGTTGGTTTGAGATTGGATGTGAGCACTCGATGGAATTCAAAATATTTGATGTTGAAAAGTGTCATTAAGTACAAAAATGTTTTTACTTCACTTGTATTGAAAGATCGTGATTACAAATGGTGTCTTTCAGCTGATGAATGGAAAAAATGTGAGAAGTTATGTGAGTTTCTTGAGCCTTTTTACGACACTACCAACTAATTTCTGGTTCATCTTATCCTACATCAAATTTGTACTTTAAGCAAATTTGGAAGATTGAACGCGTGTTGAAAATCAATTTGTTGAATGTTGATCCAACAATAAGTGGTAAGTGTGTGAAGATGCTTCAAAAATTTGACAAGTATTGGAGTGAGTATAGTGTGGTACTTTCATTTAGGGTTATTCTTGATCCGCGTATAAAATTTAATATGTTGAAGTATTTCAACTCAAATGTTGAGTTTGAGTCTATTAATTGTGCCCCATTGCCTTGCGTCGCCCAACGACGTGACTGCCATTGATGCGCCGACTCCGACAATCGGCGACTTAGTTGGGGGCTCTTCTTCGATCGGTCGGTCGGCCCATAGCTTACCGGTGAAATCTCAAGCGGCGGCGCCTAGGGTCTCCATGGGGCTAGGGTTCACTTCCTTTGGGCCAGTCAATGGGCTAGGGTTTCACAGCCCAGCCATGCACCCACCATTTTACTCAGTACACCCAGAGGCACACCCACTGCATAACTCCACGCACCCAGAAGTGCACCCACAGTTTTCATCAATTCACCCCGACCCTTTGCCCACTACTCACGCAGCCTCGGCCTTGTCTCAAGCACCTCTATCACACGAGACACCCCCTAATGTTGCTGCCACTCGGAAGTTTGGCACTACTACAGCCGATTTAGGCAATCCCCGTCTATTCGGCCCACAGGGTAGGTCTTTATATTCTGATTCTGATTTCCCTGCTTTACCGAAACATGTTACTGCTGCTTTCCACGGGTTCCATTCCAGCATCCTAGGCCCACTTTTGCCTCGGTTGTTGGCTCCACTGCGGCTCCGACTACTAGATCTGGCATCCCTGAATCAATGAATTCGGTCCATAATGGTGATTTTTATATGGTTAATATTGATGAGGATGTCTATTAGAGAGGGGTGGCTGCTTGTGCCCACTCTCTTATTGGTCGGGTTACTATTCAGTTTGGGGACAAACCGTTTGATCACGTGCGTCTTCAGTCCAAATTGGGCAGTATATGGGGTCTGACTTCAAGCCTCAATGTGGTTTCATTGAGCAAAGGCTACTTCAACATCAGTATCAACTCTGAAATGGATATGGACCGCATTTTCAGAAGGCGCCCGTGGCAGTTGAACCCAGGGGCTATTCACCTTCAGAGATGGGTACCAGACTTCAACTCGAACAACATACGTTCCAGTATGGATCAAGATTGGGTTAGGCTCACTGACCTTCCTGTGAATACTGCGATCCGATAGCTTTGGAGGCATTGGCTTCATCTTTGGGTACCTTTATCAAGATTGACGACAAAACTCTGAAGCGTGCCATGGGGCACTATGCTCGTCTACTGATTGAGATTGATATGCATAAGGCCACTCAAGACCGTATTATGTACCTGCGTGCGGCTCATTGCTTGTTTGTTGCGGTTTACTATGAGAAGCTCCTTGAGTTTTGCACACATTGCCACATTATTGGACACTCTCTGGCTGTCTACAGGAAGTCGATGAGGGAGGGACAAGGTCGTTAGGACCGTGAGGGACAGGGTCACAAGGACCAGAAGGATCAGGATCGTCAGGGTCGTCAATACCAGAGGAGGACAGGGTCGCTAGGGCTCCCTTTCCCCTACATGCACTATTGACCCCAGTTCCGCTCTAGTTACCACTACTCCGCCTCTGGAGGCCCACTTGGAAGGGGAGGCCCACATGGGAGAGGAGGACCATGCAACAGAGGATCAGCAAGATCCGAATATGGGGACTACCTACTCAGTTTCGTTGGACAACGCTTTTGGGGCGCTCTCGGATGAGAACTTAGACACACCACTTGTCAGTAACCGAGCCTCTAAAGAACAGTTGGTGTTGGAGGATGCTTTACAGGAGGAAGGGGGTCACCTGGAACCTACTGGGGCATCGACCTCCACTTATCAGACTTTCACACAGAGGGCTCTACCTTTGGTCGCGGCAGCTCGGAAGCCCACCACCAGAGTGAAGGGTTTCACCACCACTAGGGTGCTTTTCTAGTCGAAGCGTACTATTAAGAAGACTCATGAGCCTCTCGCCCACCTCAGGGAACGAGCCAATCATGACTTCACAAATGCTTCTACGGTTGCTCAATTTGATGAGTTGGACAGAGGATGAAGTGCTCCAGATTATGATTCCCTTAGGTATACAACCAATGCGTCATTTATGGTAGAAGATTCTAGTTTGACTGAGCTCACGGGTGTTGTCCAACACACCAGGCGCTGGTCTGGGAAGGGTCCGCCTCAGCAGCCACCAACGGCTCAGCCGACACTAGCACTTCAGAGTTTATGTAGGTGGACCTTCACAATCGTTGGTCGGATTTGCTGGATGACACAGATTGAGGGTGTTTCACGGAACACTTGTTTTTGTTTTACTTTCACTATTCTACTTGACACTTTGTTATTTAGAGGAGTGTACCTTTTCCCTTGACCTCGGGTTTTATCCATAAAGAGAGTTTTCTCAGGCAAGGTTTTAACGGCACTCCGACCTCTGGCTAGACTTGTGAGCTTATGGTTTTAGATTTTCTTTCCTTTTTCTTTTATATTCCATACCTTTTTATTGGCTAATATCACTTGTGAAAAGTAAGTTGTATACGCTTTTTGAGAGTTACACTAATACCATCAAGTCAAGTGTTGTACAACCACATTCTTCTTCTTTACTTGCATAAGTATAAGTGATGAAAGTGCACAAAAGGAACAGAAGATGTTGGATGTAAGTGTTTTTTTTTTCTACTTTCTCAATATCTCATTGTTTTTATTATACGTGTGTATATAAATAATAATAATTCTTATTCATATATTTATATTATATAGGAAATGTCAGATTTTGAGAGTCAGGTCATATCAAGTGTTGGAAAAAATAATTTGAATATGTATTTGGAAGAATCAAGGTATGATCACGTGCATTTCAAATATATGGATGGATGTGTTGGCATATTGGAAGGATAAAAAAACGTCGAATTTCCGATCTTGCATCAATGGCATGTGATTTTTGGCTATTCCAATTACTACCATTGCTTCAGAATCAACTTTCTCTATTGGTGGTCGTGTGTTCACTAAGTATAGAAGTTCTATGCTTCTTAAGAAATTTCAATCTTTGATTTGCACTCGCAATTGGTTGTATGGTTTTGCATCTACTGGTAAGTTATATTACATTTTAAGCCATATTTTATGTTTATTTTTCATTTCAACTATTTAACTATTGTGTTTTATATGTAGACGAGGGATTGTGCACGTTCTGAGACAACTTTGTTGAATGCGAGATCTTTATCTAATGTTGTTGAAAAATGTGAGGATGAACGAGAAGGAAATGAGGAGGACTTTGATGATATGGAAGATGATTTTTAATTTAGAAAGTGTTTGTGTATTTGAACTTAAATGACATTTTTCTAAGCGTAGCAGATTTATCTTCTACTAGATTTTTGCCCGTGCGATGCACGGGACTACTGTAAATTTTTTTTTGTTATATGTTTCCATTATTTTATATAGAATAATTAAAATAACAATCATATTATTATAGTTTCGGAGTTTCATTCAAACTTTTTAAAAGTTGCATTTTCTATCGGTTTGAAGTAAAATTTGAGTGACTCAATAAATAGAGTTAAACTTCAAGAAATGTTTTAAGAAGCTTATTCCAATTTTTTTGAACATAATTTCAGTTTAGAAAAATGGATAATTTCCTCTACCTAAGCAATTTATCTATAATTTTTACAATAAGTGTAAAAAAGAAAGGGGAAAAAATAGAAATGCCTTCATCTGAATGCTTCTGTTTTATGAAACTGACATTTAATTAGTCCTACCAAAGTGAAGAGATGATGCGGGTCATTTTATTGCTGACATTTGGGTATGAAAAATTAATTCACTCTTTTGGAGTATTTAACCAAATTAACAAATGCATGCATACATCTGATATGCATTATAAACACTCTTCAATCTTTTTTTCATTTGATATTTTGTGGCGTTACAATTACGGTGCTACCAAGTTGAACGGAGATAAGTTGTTCATTAGGCTAAGCTCACATGCATTAAAATAACTAATCTAGTCATTTTATATAATAGTACATCAATTATCAGTCTTGACACATATCCATTTTGATGATTATCAAGCACTCAAAGACGACGACGTTGATGCCTTCCTTACTTTCCCAGCTGGGAGATAAATGTCTCGAAGAACTTTTCTTCCCACTTATCTCCCAATCCCGGTCTCAGCCCATTTATCAGTCCCACTGGGGAGAGAAATAAAACATCATATCAAACAATTTTAAGATTACAATAACTTTAATATTAAAAATTACCATTTTAGGATTAATGAACCTCTTCCATCATAGTTCTCTCTCCACTTCTCCCACCAGGATTGTTCATTCAATCTACCATATTTATGTGCCCCTTTCTCAGTCCAACCTTTAGCATCATATTTTTCCCACCTACATTCAAGAATTTTTTTATCCATATATATACCCTTTAAATGACTTCACCATTCTTCATGCGACCCAACATTTCTAGTTACTGATTTTGCTTGCTTCTGTGCACTTCGTTCTGTCCTAGCAAGATTACTGCAGTTTAAAATGGAATTATAATTGTGAGGATGATAATAATTACTACTAATTTTCTTATGCCTAATCCCTTCAAACACTCTTCTGGAGTTTTTGAAAGTCACCAAAGAGTATACATATGTGGCCCCAGCAAACAAAATAAGGCAAAAAATGTACAGGTATCAAACTCATAACTTGTGCAAACATGTTAAGAGGAAACAATTTACACTGATGCATTGAGATTGACTTGCACATTAAAAGCATGTGTCATTTGACTTATTTCACAATGATGGGAGCATGAATGTAGTTTCAACTTCCACAGACAAAAAAATCAGAGTTTCATCAAGGCATAAACAACTTATTATGTATCCTCCAAAGCACTGACAATGAACCTGGAGTACCTCAATGGTTAAGAGTGGAAGTTAGAGGTATCATTGATAACCAAAATTCAGTTTTACTTTTCCCCTCTTTTATAGCACCAAATCCAACAGCAAACAATATGCAGATAATGATAATCTACCAGTTGTTATAGCCTATAATGAGCATTCTTCTGATAAAAAATGCTAACAAAACTTTGTAGAGAAACTAAGCAGTAACTTAATATAACATCAATATACATGTATGGTATATAAAGCAATGCCAAAACCCATTGATTGCAAGTCTAACAATGCAACGTGCGATCACTTGATGAGTTGTCAAGAGTTAGAATAAGAATTACACTTATTAAAGGTTAAAAGAATTATTAAGCAGCTTGGACAATAAAAATATTCACACACATAACATTATGTTCCAGAACAAATATGTAAATATAACTGGGCAAGTTTTTCTCAAAACCTCTAAAAATCACACAAGTTGATCCACATGTCAATCATCAAGCTAATGGTAATTTAAAAAAATGTAAATAGAAGTAGAATGAACTTACTTAACAATGCCAAAGGACGCCTATCACACAAATTATACCAACTGTAAAGCATCAAGCAATGCTAAGGATAACAACATAGTTGCTCACAAACTACAAACCTAAGCAATTATTAGTATGTGAAAGTTTTAGCAATTTTTTTTAGGGCGATCATATCCACACATCGCTTCAAGAAATGTTGAACTAACTAACAGGTCCACTTGGTGAAGTGATGCTTTCTTTAGCTCCCGGTGTTTCCGGAAAATCAGAAGACATCTATGAGATTACTTGTGGTTTTATTTTAAGCCTACCAATTTAGAAGATAAGATCCACCAAGAAAGCATGTATCAGAACACAAAATTGGGTCAAAATCTTGGTGAAAACACAGGTATACTACTGTACAAAAAATGGAAAAGAAGTCCATCTTCATTGGACATATAGTGACAGCTTACAGCCTATATTCTGGATATAAAACACAAATGATATCCTCACCTGACATAACTTGAAGTTACATAATTTGAGAATTGTTTTCATTATGTGATGAAGTTGGAAACTTATAGTCAAAGTAGATATGTAAAGACCAAATAATTCAGTAAGTACCTCCCCAAAAAAAAGTCACAAACAAATATAATGGCATGATATTGATTGAAAATTTTATTCAGGTATAGTGGAAGTGCCTGCAATATACAAATACAAAGAAATACATAACACAAAAAGATATTGAAATTTAACATTTCCAAATATATTAAACAACTTCAAAATGATCTCTCTCTCCCAGAACATAGTTTGACCATGCATCGGCGAGAACACTGCAAGACTTCACTGCTAGAACTATTTATTTAATTACTTCTAATGCAGATTCCATAGTATAGTATTCAATAGAATCCCAAATTGGATCAAACTATTTGTTTGACAGCTATCACAAAATATTCAATTCACTTTCAAATCTAGGAAATTTAATTGTTGCAATTTAAAAAAAAAGAAGAAGAAAAAATGCAGCAGAAAGTGGTACCAAAAATGGGTGTTTGACATTGAGAAGGCAAGAAAGCTAATGATTGCTTTGGTGCTAGAGCATACTCATTACTGCTTGATTCTTCAAAGTATCTCTTTCGGATGGATTCAAAAACCCATATTGCTTAAATGTAAATGATTTCAAATTTGGGCATGAAATGCCAATATTTATAATATCCTCTGCTTCGATATATGGCATTATAATAAGATGCATCTCCTCCAAGAGTAAGACGCTTGAGGTCACTTGATCTGTTAAAATAATACAACAATTTTAAGCTCTTGGAAAATAACAGGACCATTTAGTTTCTAGTTGCAAAATAAATTACACACAACAGTTTCAAAAGAGGCAGAAAATAACGAAATTGTTTTGTTTCAATCCAAATCATCCCTCTAAACAACTATTTATTTACTATTAGAATTATAAGCAAGAAAACATAGTACACAGAAATATTATTCTATATCTATATATCATCTAATCATCTTCAATTAAATAACATAAATCATTCAGAACAGGCGAAAGTTACTATTTGAAGAAAAATAATTTACTTACTAATGCTTCACAAATAAGTCCCTCGAAAACTGATCCATATGCTGTCCACAACTTGCAAGAATGGCAAGACTATATGATGCTCCCTTTGTAAACATCAATGGCTTTCACGAGATATTATGCATCAAGAAATACAATGTTCTTTTCAAATCTTAGTTAAACCCCAACAACAGATTCTCTCAGGTTGCGTTTGGTTGGGTGGATTTGGGTCTATGGATTTCAAATGCACAGTCCAAATCCATTCCACGTGTTTGGATTATAAGTGGATTTGAAATACTTAGATTTGTGTCTATACACTTTTTAGTTAAAATTGAGAGAGATTTCAAATCCTCACTAAAACCATGTCATTTGAAATCCATCTATTTTTAAAACCTTCCATTTGAAATACCTTCTCAAATCAAATCTCTCCATCCAAACGCAACCTCAAATTACTTGACTTCACCATTACCTTTTGCATCGGTGATCTTTCAGTCGCCTGAGAAGAGATTTCTGCACATCTCGCAGATTTCCCGGGATTACGTTCCAATTTGTCATTGGACGACATTTGAAGTACAAAAATGTAATAGTAAATTGGGGGAAAATTATACCAATCAACAATGTAGTTTAGCAAGCCATCATCCCAAAAATTTGAAGACTAAGATCGACCAAGTGGCTACGATCCACTAAGCCGGCACATGATAGGCAACCGCTTGTCCCCGCAATTGCGCAGTCTCATGTGAATGGCTCGCCACACGACACTTATCATTCCCGTTATTCTCCACAATCTCCAATTTCTTTCTATCGATAAGCCATTGCAGTGCACTGCATATCATGCTTAGGGTTTTTCCAGTCCCTGCAATAACCCAATTAACAATCCAAATTAAATCAACAAAAAAAATTAAAAAAGAAACAGACGCACAGAGCTGGGACAGGAGGCGACTTTAGGCGATTGGGAGAGACGCGTGCGGCGGCGTCTCTATGCAGCTCGTGTGCGGCGGCGACGGCGATCTTGAAAAGAATGGAAGAATATTTACAACATAAGGGATTCCAGCGGCTGGTAGCTGCGTAAGAATTCGATTGACGGAGAAAGGTTTAAAGATATTTTAATGTGAGAGATTTGATCAGCCACGAAGTTTGAAGACAAAAGAACCAACAGTGTAGACTGTAGTTTTACCCAGGGAGAATGTGAATGGTTGTTTGTTTTTAGAACCACCGCATACACATGGCAGAAGGAGGACTCTCAAATGCACACACATCCTCCTTTTATTATATAAGATTATTGCAACAACATATTGAAGTAGATAGCCCAACCACAAAATTTGGTGGGTCTATCCAATTTGAAATACAGTCAAAACGACGGGACTCCCTAGCCAAGGAATGTGCCAAGGTGTTGCCATTACGGCTAACAAAACGTACTGTTACATTCGTGAGTTGTATTAATAAGGTTCGGCAAGCTGCGCCATAGTCCCCAAAGCAAGAATCTATGTCATCCCTTGAGTTTATAGCGTCCACGACTAGTTTAGCATCTTCTTCCACTATTAAAACTCATCACGAAAAACTCATCACGAAAATATTAGTATCTGTGAAAATATTAAAACTTTAAATTTCTTGAAATATCGATGAATATATTAATATCAAATATTGATAACCATAAATTTTAAAAATTATAAAAATTTAATAGCACTCTTTAAATACATAAATTTTACAACTTTGATAAATTTACTACAATGTTATACTCCTCCGTCCAATTTCATTATTCCCACTTTCCTTTTTTTGGTTGTCCAATTTTATTATGCCCATTCCCTTTATGGAAATAATATTATTCACACTATTTTTCTCCCCCCTTCAATCATCACTTATTTACTCAAATTGCCACTAACTTTAGTCATAAACAATCGTGCCCGGAGAAATGGGCATAATAAAATTGGACGGAGGGAGTATCATATAGTAATATTTATCAACATTTTCTCGATTTTTTTTATATTTTCTCGATACTTTACTGATATTAGACTCGATATTGTTACTGAATATTGTTATTTATCAATATTTTTATATATAAATATCATGAAAATATCATTCTTTTCAATATCATTTTTTGTGGTTGAGATTAATTAATTTGTTTCGCTACAATTTATCATTACTCAGATCATGCACGTCAAGGGAGTAATTGTCAATTGACAAGTGATGAGCATATATAGACTATAGTTCAATCACAGGGACCTCTGTAATCACAATGGTGAACACACCACACCACACTACAAAATTCAATGTCGTTTCCATCAATTAAACACACATAACATAAAATTTTGAAAATCACAACTTCAATTTCAAAGATGACGTTGATGGTAGCTATTTTATTAACTATTCACCTTTCTATCACCAAAAACCAAATGAACAAGAAGCAAAATGAAAAGAGTTGCAGAATTGGCAGGCAGAATGGCCACGCCACAAAAGCAAAAAACAGAAAATTGTGGCATAAAAATACCAATTCTTACGAGTTTGACTAAGCTAAAGATTCTACTTTCTAAGTATAGTTGCTAAAACGACCCACCTCCTTGGCTAAAACGAAGTGGGATAACGACCCACCTCCTTGGCTAAAACGAAGAGGATATATCCCACTGCAACCTTTCTTCCCCTCTATCTCCCTTTCTTATACATGTATTACAGGTAGCTCTTACGTTGAAATACTATAAAAAGCTCTTATCCTGAGATAGGACATTAAGAGACGATACCGATCAAAAAGATGCATTCCATAGAGTATCCTCACCTTCACCACATCTGCGGTGGACCTCCTTAATCCTATCAGCAGAATTGCATATTCCACTGCAGCTCCAATCGAATGAAGCAACACATATGTTGCCAGCTTGGGCCTTCCACTCACAATCTGCCATTTCACCAACATTATTAACAAGCTAGAATGTTTAAAGCTCATTCTTTTCTGGGATGAATTTCTAAATAGTCTAATACAGAAAAAAAAGTTATTTTGTGTATATTCTTTTTTAGCTAAGAGAATTTTTTTTTTGGACCATTATATCCTTAATGAAGTCAACAAAAAATTGAAAAAAATGGTGGTACGAGTTTGAATTAAATCAAGCTTTGAAAATGATGTTTACCAGGTGGTGTTCCACAACATAATCTTCGGTCATCTATATGCTCCACATCCAATCCAATGACCCAAGATCCCAACGAGACATCCTCGTTTGTATATTTATGCAAGAGGTGACTACAAGAATAATGTATAGCATAAACTGATGGACTTTGCAAATAGGAAAAAAACAATAAAGAAAAACAATCCAAGAAAAATACATACTTGTTGATCGATATATAGGTGGCTATATCTTTAGAAATCGCGTACAATTGCCCTGTGGCATGACGAAAATACTTGTTTCCGTTCTCTCCGAACTTCCAATACTCAGGTTCATGATACCTTACTCCTCTGTTAATCAGAATAAAAAGACCAAGGGAAAGTAAGGAATAGAAATAGGAAATTTACAGTTCAAAATCGATGCGAAAAAAAATGAAGCAATATCAATTTTCAGTGATTTCATATTAAGGATAATATTGTTATTCTCTTGCTTACTTCTGAGCCAAGACTGGACCAGATTTCATGCATCCTATGTACACCCTAGGTTTCGAACGATGTCTAGCCAGAGTTGCTCCCAGTGTTGCTGCATTAGAAACATTGTAAGGGAAAACTGAAGTAATTGTTCACAATTAATTATTTAAAAATCACCTTCACAATGCTAGTTGCCAAATAAGGAAGGGAAAAAGGAAAAAAATACAGAAAGACTGGTTCAGTTGAGCACAAAGTGCTGGTGAATTCATATTTACAATTGAGTTGGAACATTTGTGAATCTTGCAAAAAAACTAATGGAAGAAAAATACTCCCTCCGTCCCTCTTTAAGCTTTACATTTTGCCATTTTGGGTGTCCCATAAAGTTTTACATTTCCTTTTTTGTCAAGTTGCAGTCCCACATTTATTAACAACTGTTCTTACTTTTACACAAAATTACACCAATTGCCACTCATTTTTCCTTTCTCTCTCCACATTTTTATTTTTCTTAACACTTTCTGTCTCCACCTTTTTACTTTTCTTACACTTTCCACCTACAACTTTACATAAAATACTATATTTCTTAAAACTTGTGTCGTCCCCCAAATGTAAAGCTTAAAGGGGGGCGGAGGGAGTATATTTTTTCACAATAAAATAGTACGTCCCAGCGTCTGTTTTGGAAAGTGAAGTAGATTGTTTTCCTATATACAGAATACATGCAGGTATGTAACGTGTTCATTTACAAATTTAAAATACGGGTTTACCCCAAAAATATTTCAACCCTACAAAGGGATCATAATTGCTTCAAGATCTTAAATTAAGGAAGGATGGCTACATTAATTGCTATTTATAGTTAACGCGGCATGGGGGATATGCAACTTATACACATTATGAACACGTTTAGAGAGACATGAGCACCCATAATTGAAGGATAAATTTAAACGCATAAGTTTTTCTTCTTACCTATGTTTACATGCACATCATCATCAACTTTGACATAGAAATCTGCATCCCAAAGTTGAACAGCGGTGGTAAAATATGTTTTCGTCTTAGCAGATAGTTCAAGGTATCCTTCAACGTGTTCCTACACAGAAATGCAAATATAGGTAAGGATAGTGTCGGAATTTGAAGAAATGATAGATTGATTGCATGAGGATTTTTTTGAATAGAATACCAGTCTCATAAAATCTCCATGCTTCCTATCTTCTGCTTCAATAGCTCTATCAAGAATACCACCCGATGTTGCACTGGCAATTAGAGGATCAAAAAAGGTGAAATTAGATGCCATTTTTTGTTAAAATGCATAGCAAGAAAACTGAAGTGAAACTGAGAATGGGGAGTTTCAAGGGAAATGTACAACCCAAGCAAAGGTTCAGAACTGAAATTAATGGCACTTATATAGTTAATATGATGATTTAATTAAGCTATTAAAGGCATTAAACTAAATAAAGCAGAACTGTAGAAGCACCGGTGATATACCCATGGGAATTTCCAAAACGAAGAAGACTAAAAACAAAAGAAAAATTATTGAACGGATAATTGAATGGAAACAAAATAGCAAGCAACTCATGCAATTGATATTTAAGAATTCTCATTATCGGTTACTGCAAAATGCACAAACCGACAAAAGTCGCAAATGGAAAGATAAATTTGCCAAATAGATATGACTTCCTCACCTGTGACCAATCACAAATCGAACTATAATTCCCTTTTCTTCCTCAAGCTTTTTTCGTTTCTCACCTGAATTGCCCAATGAATAGAAATTACGAATTAGAAAACGATATACCAATCCAAAGAACACAAGACAAATTTTCAATAAATGCGTAAATAAATAAAAATATAAAGCACCTTGAAGCATCCAAGTTGCGCGTACTGAATCTCTTCTCTTTCGACTACTAAAAGCAGTGTTTATGCCTACAACCATTAAGTACTTTCTCTTTTTGGCCAACTCAGGCAACTTAACGTCTTCAGATAATGGGGAACCACTAAGTAAGGAATCCTGCACAGCCCTTGCTGAAGCTAATTCCATTTCCAAATCTGAAATTTTTTTATCCAAGTTGCTGCACTTTGAAGGTGTCCATCAGTTACCCAATAAAAACCACTGATACATGTAATTAAAAAAAACATCCATAAAAGGAAATGAAGTGCTTACTGAATAGAATCTTGTGTCTTTGGAACTCTGCCTAATACATCCCTTGACACTCCTCTCACATCCTTCTGACAAAACACAAGTTGACAAATTAATATACACTAATCTATAAATAAGTAACTAAATCTTCTTTTGATAGTTAGTAAAAGACACTTTCATGCTTTCAGCAGTTTACATGAATCCTACGATTTCAGATGGGATTATATTTCAGATAGTAATAATCAAGTACTCACAACTTTTGGATCACAACCGTCTGACAATAACTTAAGCTTTTCATCAGCAGACCCTCTCGATCGGGACACATCTATAGCTTCTGGCACTGCCCACATACTGGCAGCATTAAACATAAAGCAATCAGACATGCACAAGAAGCTTCACATTGTGAATTAAACGTCTGATTTACGAGAAAACTTCATATTATCTCATGTTCTTCTCAGAAACGCTTAGCAAGAATGTCAGACATATACTTTTTACTTTCAAAGGTGACCAGCAGGTGATAAAAGGGTAAGAGCAAGTGTTCTTATCATTTTTTTGTATATAAATAATCCATCATTAACTCTATAACTCAGACTTCAAACTTGCACATAGGATCGCATCAAATGTCATATATAGTCAATAGCACTGAATTTGGGTGAAGTTTTAAAAAAAAAAAAAATGTAACTGAATATGTGCCAAAACTTGTTACAGAGTAGATATCAAGGGAGATTAGCTTCTCAATTGACAATTTAGGACTAAAGCCAAGCCACCTCTACAACCCCAGGTAACAGCTGGGGCAAGAGTTGCCATAAATCTGATTCTAAGGTTAACTTCTAACCTAGTAGCATAATTGTTGTATAAACTTGAACATCGAGCAATCCTCACACTTTTGAGTCATTTTTCCCTACAACGGTGACTCTCCTTATCACTTGAATTGACATAATAATGAAGCTTCCCACAGCGTAAGAAAGATGGAACAAATTTAAATAACTTCATCAAATAATTACATTAGCTTCACCACATGTGCATTCACTACTGAAAAAATCATCATTATTAGCAGCACTATTTGATATTAAAAAGTGGATTTGCACTTTCCAATTGAATAAGTTGGAAACCATCCAACGTTGATGACCAATTACGGCCATCATTGCATAATTTGGTCATCATAGATAGTTATGATTGTCAATCACCACTAACCCCCCTTATAAACCTAAAATCCTAAAACCAAAATATGCAAAAACAAAATTGATACGAAATTCGAAGGATCAAACCTGTCGGTGAAGAGCATTCCAGCACAGAAACAACCAATACAGAACAGAATAGTCAGTTTTCTCGAAACAACATTTTTTGAAGGTGAGTCTACTCCTCTGCTCTTCCAAGACATGGTGCCTTTTTCAAATAAATCTCTCAATTGCTTAACTTAAGCATAACCAATCCCAAATCTCGATTAAATAAACAAAAATCCAATCAATTCAATAGCAGATCCAAATTTGGCTGTAAACCACCAAATTGAAGTTCAGGTCACAACGTTGGAAAAACTGAAAAACGCGACAATTGCATCTACGCACTCAAAGCAGCATATAACTCTTAAACTTTTGACAAGAAAGAAAAATGGGAGAGATTCAGCAAACAGAACATTCAGTTGAAGGGGAATTTGCAATGATCAGGTCAAAAACATTTATGAATGCTAACTATATACAGAAATTGGCAACGAAATCAAAATAGCTATTGGAGGAGAGAAGGAAGAAGAATTGAGGAAGAAGATGAAGTAGGAATGGTGGTGTGTGGAATTTGAGGAATCGAATAGACCCACCGCCCACCCAACTGCACTCTCTTTATATTTCTTTTTTCTAAAAACTCAAAGTTGACGAAAAATAAAAAAATAGCAGCTACAAATTGCAATGCCAATATGCCATTAATAAATTGCTTTACTGAATTTGTCGGTGCAGTGTCTGTGGCCTTAGCCTTCTGTTTGTTACTCTCTTGACTGAGTACGTTAAGGCTCCAAATATTCGATTTATTAATGAATCGAACTGAGCTTCACTCTTTAAGTTCCATATTTAAAAATTTATTTTTAATTCTATTACATTGGTTAGATTCATTTACGTGTCATTTTTTCTTTTCGTTTATGTAAACGAGTCGAGTTTCTTCTTATTTGTATAATTGAGTCGAACTCGAACTTCAAGTAACAACTCCGTAGTTGTAAAAGTTTAAAACAAATTCATGTTGTTTTTAGGGAAGGTTGAAAACTCTAACAATAAATAAAATATGAATTGTTAAATTGAACTAATAATTAATTTAATAAAATATTTATAATTTAAATTTATTTCACGATCGGTTTATATATCATATTATATTGTATGTATGTGTTATGGTCTATTAAATATATCCAAACTTTAAAAGAAAAACTATGGTATATACGCGTTAATTTCACGAGTTGGAGCTCAACTTGTTTATCAAATAAATAAGTCGAGTTCGAGACTTAACAAGTTATCAAATTGCTCATTTTTTTAAAAGCTCTAGGTTTAACTGTTCTTTTTTTTCTTTTGCAAATGTCTTACTTGTGAAATATATTAAATACAATACAATATTAATTAAAGTTGATCTTGTAAACCAGTTTTACAATACATTTATTTTACTACTAATATTTTTTAATGAAATAAATAATACTACTAAATTATTAAATACATTTTTATGAAACAAATTTTATCGTAAAATTGCTACGGACTTTGTCTATTTTAAAGAAATGACAAAAACTTATATGAAATATTTCTTACAAATATAGCTGATTAAAGTAAATTTGAAGTCAAAATTTGTGGATCAAACTCGGGTCAACGTAAATTAATACGGGTCAAACTTAAGTAAAATATATTTTTTCGCTTTCAAGTATTGTTTTACTATATGATCAAAACTATGTTACTACATGACCATAATATTGTCACTACAAGGTCAAAAGTATATTATTACAAGTCCAAAAATATTCTGAACACATAATTTTCTGGACGAATTTGTCATAACTTTTTTGACATGTATTAGTATACTTTTGGTCTTGTAGTGGTAATATTTTGGTCTTATAGTAACAATATATTGGTCATGTAGTAATTCATCTGTTTGTGACTCGCGAATTTTTTAGGCGACCCGAATTCAGGTTTTTGACCAACAAATTTTAATTTTTTTTTATTATTTTAATTAGACATATTTCATATATGAATATATATATTTTACATAAGTGTTTTTTTTCAATTAAATTGATATTTCATCGATTCCTGCCCTTGTATTGTATTTTGAAAAGAAAGGAATTCAAATGATTGAAAATTGATTCCAACCTCCAATTCTTTCGAAAATTTCTATTTTAATCAACGGAAATGAGATTTTACTATCTTTATAGATGGCTACTGAGGATGACGGACCCCCTAATTTATTTTCGTCTTTACTCCTCAAAGAATAAATCGTTTTGTTATGTGTATACGTACTTTCTATAAAAAAAAAAATGATATAGAGATGGTGTTTGTCTAACGAGAGACTGGACAATAATAAAATCTTTGACTCATGTTAGTCGTAAACATTTACCCTTTGTTTTCTAATTTGAGAAGGGGCTCTAAAGAAATAGAGTAACAAATTAAACTCTTACTTTCTATAAAAAAAAAAAAATGATATAGAGATGTATACGTACTTTCTATAAAAGAAATGATATAGAGATGGTGTTTGTCTAGCGAGAGAGTGAACAATAATAAGATCTTTGACTCATGTTAGTTGTAAACATTTACCCTTTGTTTTCTAATTTAAGAAGGGACTCTAAAGAAATAGAGTAACAAATTAAACTCCTTCAATCAATGGAAACCGGGAAGTAAAGGTGTGAAGGATTCGAACAATTTACAAGCATTAGTCATATCATTTGCAAACAAAATAATAATAATAAAACATCAACATATGTAGTACTACCAAATTAGCTACTCCTCTGTCCACAAAAAGTGTGCTCACTTTTTTTTATATATATATTTAAAAAAATCATATTTTAATTATAAAGAATATATTTAATATAATGAGTATAAAATATATTTGTTAGATACTCAATCTTGTCAATAAAGTAAAAAAAATATTCAAAAATTAACTATTTAAATAGAATAAGCACATTTTTTGTAGACCAAAAAAAAAAGAAATGAGTACACTTTTGATGGACGGAGGGATTAATACGGAACAGTAATAAAATCTAACACCTAAAAAAGCATATATCTAGAAGAAAGCTTATAGCTGAGCTACCTATTTAATTTCCTTTTTTATCTATCAATCAAGATGAGCTAGCTTGCAAATTAAAAAAAAAGAGCGTGCATACTTTCAAGTTTCAAATGGTCCCCATTCATTATCATTTATTATATTTAAAATTCTAAAATTTATCTATAAATTTTTATAAATACCCTTAATTGTACATTAAAACAATAATAATTTATTAAATAGAAAATTTTAAATATTTTACACACTTAAAAAAATTACTCATTTTGTACCGTAATTACTTGCACATTTTTTTTATTAAGACGTCCCAAAATTATTTGTATACTCTTAATATGAAAATATCCCCACAAATCTACTTTACACCATCTCAACATCATTTTATTTTTAAAATTGTACTTTTTTTTTATCTACATTTTACTTTACACCTCAATAAATTATCTAAAATATATCTTCTTTATTCTACATCACCAATTATTATTATTTTTTTTTTTATAAATATGCGTCGATCACACCGTACCAGTCATCCTAGGACGAAGGGGGTACATTTTAGGAGAAATTAAAACATAAAGTAAAAGAACCATCATTTTGAAACAGGTGACTAATAATGGTGATGAACTCCAAATAATATTAGGGCATGTTTACTTTTGGTTTTAAAATTCAAGTTTTGGATTTCAAGATCCAAAACCCGTTTTACTTCGGGATTTAAAAATCGGTTTTCAAAATCCACTCAAAACCACCCTTATCAAACATGTTGATTTGACATAAAGTTATATCTATATAATATTACTCCAATCATTATATTCTTTCTCAACAATAATATAATAATACTATAATAATATAATAATACAATAATATAATACATTTAATCATTACACACTTAACTAATCATTATAATCTCATCAAACAATAATATAATAATATAAACTTATTTAATCTTACAACTTGATTTGACATAAAATTAAATCTTTCACTATTCCAAAACTCAAAAGAAACACTCATATTACTATTTATCGGGATTTCAAAAATCTAGTTTTTAAAACCACCCAAAGTCCAAAGGAAACACCCCCCCTTAGAGAGTATGTGTAAGATATTGGTTGTGTTTGTGAAAGAGGGATATTATAATAATAATTCAAGTGTCTAAAGTAAAATGTGTGTGGGAAGAATGATTGGGCTGAAAACATGGTGCACGTGTATGGAACATGCATCATGCCTCTCTTCTCAATCATCATATTTATTTTACAGATCATTCATTCTTCTACCCACAATTTCAACTACCTATACGGCTACCATTATAGCTGTCGAAACGGGCTAACGAGACGGATCAGTCACAATCCACTTCAATCTGTCATTTTGTAAATTTTAGCGGGCCGATTCACAACGGGTATGGATTGAAAAATATTCAATCCAATCAAATCCACGGCAGGTTACGAATTATAATTACTAAAAAAAAATACAAATAATTTGGGATAATCTTTGATTAAACCGACATAGTTGACATCAATAATTTTAATCTCGAAAGTAGACCTCAAATAGTATTATTTTATTTAATTAACAAATAAATCGAACTAAAATTTAAACCTTCAAATTGATTAAATTCTTATTGCCAAAAGGGTATAATCAATATATAATATTCAATGAAAGATTAATTGACAAATCAACCCAACTATCAGTAGCAAATACACATCTCATCACACACATTCTCTCAATCCACGTATACTAATGATAATTTTTCTCTTATAAAAAAAAGGTTAAAAAAGAGATTTAAATCTACATTAATTATTACGTCTCTTCCGAAGTCATGTGAATACATGGACGATAATGGTGTATTATCACTCTCAAATCTCAATTTTGTTTAATAGTATAATATTTTTGTGATTTTGAATCTTGATTTAAAGTTGAATTTAATTCATAAATTTTTAGTTATCACATCTTTACTTACAATTTAACTTAAAAAAGAAAACATTACTTTTTCATTCCATCTTAAAAAATTAAATTTTTTTTTTAAAAGCCCGCAAACCAACCCGCTCCGTCCACGGTTCAACCCGCCAAAACCCATAACCCATGCGATTTAACCCGTACGGATTCACTTTTTAAACGGACTTAAATTTTTTAATCCAACCCACCTTTTTTATAGGCGGGGGCGGACCGACCCAACGGACTTAGCCCATTTTAACAACTCTAGCTACCATGTCTTTCAGATTAGTACCCACCCTAACAAATTAAGTGCTCGTTTGCTTAGTTGGGTGGGATTTGGTAGGTTTGTTAAGATGAGATGTGTAACCCTTAGTTTATACATCTAACCCACGTTTGTTTGCAAAATATTTCAAATTGGTTTATAAGTATGAATAGACAAAATTGCCCTTGAAAGATTCTTCGTCATCAACAGCTCAAATGCAATTCAGTTCTGCAATTTCTTCTTTATCTTCAAGACTTCAACAATTTCAAATCAAATCTCATAAATTCAACCATTTTTACAATTCAATAAACTCCTCATGATTTCTGCAATTCAACAAACAATTTTGTCCTGCATCTCCTAAATTAAACCATTTCTGTAATTCAACAATTTGGATCTCAAATTTAAAAAATTAACAAAAATAATTTAGAAAACAAACCCGTTAAGAACGGAAATGAGAACCCAAAAATTGAGACCCACCAAATCTGGTGGAACAGAAGCTGAAATACTCCACAAAATCTCAAAGATCTAAATCAAATGTAATCGATGGGTGAGTCAAACCAAATCCCAAAAATTTGAATCAATCCAAATCGATGATTGAATATAGTATTCTTCTGCGTGAAATGGTAAGCAAAAATGGAGGGGGAGAAGAAGAAAGGTGTGTGAAATGGCTAGAGAAATAGAGGAGAAGAAGAATGATGTATTGCAGCGGTGGAATCTGGTGGTAGCAGCCCACGACGTTAATGGAAGTTTCGTGGCGGCGTGGTGCACGACGTTAATGGAAGCTCTGTTGCTACTGCAATGAAGAAGAAAAGAATGAATCTGTTGTGTAAAGAGACGAGGGTATATGGGTAATACATGAATTTTTGATGTGGGTTGTGAAGTGGGTTTAGAAAACCTAGGGGGATGGTGGGTTCTCATAACCCACAAAGTTAGGTTTATAGAACCCGGGTCAGATTTTACACCCGGGCAGATGAGTTTTGACAAAACAGTAGCAAACATGGGTTGTGGTGGGTTTACACATCTAACCTACCTCTAAACCCACTAAACAAACAAGCACTAAGAGTTTGTTATTTGAAAATTTTAAATATTAAGTTCAACGAGTTGAGCTCAAACCGATTATTTAATAAATCGAGTATGTAATAAATTTGAACTCGGCTCATTTATCTATACAAATGAATTAAGTTCGAACGTTAATGAATCAAGGTCAAGATCATGAGCAACTCAGTTCGTTTAACATTACTAATAACAATAAATTATGGGGGAGTTTGTTAGGATTCCAAGTTTAACTACTAATACATGATTCAAATAAAATTTATAAGTGGTGAAAACTCATTTCATACAAATTTTTGTCATAATTTAAAGACAAAAGTGTAATAATGCGTAGAGTTTTGAGGGATAATTTTGTAAAAATTTATGAATAAACTTTTGTGTATGTGTGGAGAAAAAGAAATAGTATTTGTGTAAAATTGAGAATATTGTGAGAATATAATTTATAAAGAGTTTTTTATTTTAAAATTTTTTAAAAAGAAAAGTGTAATTGTAATTGTGGGGATAGTTTATTTCATTATTGAGTAACCGTAGCCATTATTGAATATCTTAAAAGTACGTGGGAGGGAGTATGATATAAAGCAAACTACATTATAAATAAACAATGCACGTGGCCTTTATTGAATATTAGCATTATCGGTTCACATTTTGTCACTATAGTGCCAATTCAATAATACTTAGTTCGTTTCTAATTAAATTGCTATTTTTACATTTCGTCATTTATTAAAAAAAAAATCTATAATAAAAAATAATTAATTTTTTTAGTTATTACTGTTAAATAGTATTTCAAAATTATATTAAATGTCGTTATTTTTTTATATTAAATTATTTTTTTTTATCTTATTTTTTAAAATTGACAAAAAGTTAAATGAACAATCGAAGCGAATGAAATATTAATTTTCGTTAATAAATATGTTTCTCTGGCATTTCTACATTAAAGCGTTATATAACTTGATCTCATAAACGCATTAAAAAACAAGTGGAAGTATTTATATCTAACATGCAAAGTGAAAATATTTAATAAAGATTATTTAATAATTTTCCCTTCCATACCAATTTTTACATTTTTTTTTAAATAATCTACAATAACTTTCACACTTTTAAAATGAAAAAATCGTTCATACAATACACCCTCACGGGTCTCACAATATCTGTAATTTTACCCAAAATATTATTACTTTTAAATTCATACATATATATAAATCAACAATTTATCTACTTTATACATAAAAATTATTAAATTACCCTTCAAAATCTTGTTTCATTATCATAGTTTCTTAATATATGTGTGTTTATATATGCATGTGAAAGTTATTATATGAGGTGTATTATGATTATTAAGTGGTCGTTGTTATTGTATAAGCTATAGTAGGTGAGAAGTAGTACTTCAACGTGCATTTGTTGGTTCCAGTTGTTAGACTGTGGCCTACGCCTCACCAAATGCAGTTGATGAACTGTATTCAACTTCACGTTAATATTTAATTCGTAAATAACAATTTATTAAATGGAGTAATAAGTTACTGATCATACAAAATAATCGTATTTAACTGGTAATAAAAATAATTAATTATTTTCTTTTAAGTCACTTTAAATTTATGCATACATATTAAAAAAAATTAATAAATTTTACTATACCCCTAATTAATTGCTCTAGAATTTTATAGTATACAATAAAAATTATAATATATTAAGAAAAGTGATTAAATTATAGATATAATACAAGTGATGTGATTCAGAGAGAGAGAATGAGATAGAGAGAAAAAAATAAGATATAAAGTGAAGTATAAAAATAAAATATTAGAAGATATTTGCTAAAAATGGTATGAAAAACTTATAGGCTAACGGACAAAAATGATAAAATGAAAAATTTATAGACGAACGGAAAAGTACTATTTAGGGGTGAGCATTATTCGGTTAAAAACCGAAAACCGAACCGAACCGAAATATGAATTCGGTTCGGTTACCAAATATTTCGGTTCGGTTTTCGGTTTCATATTTTATAAATTCCGGTTTTCCGTTTCGGTTCGGTTATAACCGAATTTATTTCGATTATCCGAAACCAAAACGGAATAAGGCCCATATATATATAAACACTAAACCTAATTCATTCTTTCCAAATTTCCAATTACAACCAAAAGTCCAAACTTCCAAATTTCCAGCCACCAGACTTCCGCCGCTGACCCTCCTCTCCGGCCGCCCCTCCGCGACTCCGCCCCTCCTCTCCGGCCGCCCTCATCTCCATCTTCTCTAGTCCTCAAGGCCACACGACGCTTGCGACCCCGTCTGCGACTACGACTCGCTAACTCCACGACGCTTGCGACCCCCGCGGCGCCTTCGACCCCACGGCGCCGGCGACCCCACGACGACCAGCGTCCAGCGACTCTCAGCCCACTGGCCACCTCACGACTCTCAGTCTCTCACGGTGAGTTCTGAGTTCTAATTTTTTGTTAAATTTGTTGAATTTTGGGGCTTTGAATTTTCTCAGACCACCGGCACCGGCCACCTAATTTTTTCTTCCTAACTTTTTATTAGATTTGTTAATTTTGGGGGCTTTGAATTTTGGGGCTTTGAATTTGGTTAATATTAGATTTGCAGCAGGGTATTTTTTTCCCCAATTTTTTCGGTTAATATTTCGGTTTTTCGGTTATAGCCGAAACCGAATCGAATAATTCGGTTCGGTTAATTTCGGTTTTGTGTGAGATCGGTCCGGTTTTGGTTAATTTTAATGCAAATTCGGTTTTGGTTCGGTTACCCTAATTCGGTTCGGTTCGGTTCGGTTACCGAACCGACCGATGCACACCCCTAGTACTATTTAAATTATTATTAATTAGTTAAAGGTAATATAAAAAAATGTAATTAATTTAAATTATAAAGTGTAAAACATTATATATTTAAAAAGTAAAAATAAAATGTCGAAACGTCAGGTAAAAAGTGAAATCAAACACTACGGTAGTATTATATATGTGATTGATTTTATATTTGAAGTCATAACTCATGATTAGGGGTGAAAACGGATCGGATACGGACGGATAGTGCTTATACCGTATCCTAAACCATATTTTTTTCTCGAATTCGGAGTCGGATACGGAAAAGCCGGATTCGAATACGAATTCGGAATATTCGGTATACGGATACGGAACGGATATCGGACGAATCCGGGCCGGATTCGAATAACTATAATCGGATAATATATTTCAAATGGAAATCATCAAAATGTGATTGAAACACATAAAAAATCAACAAACATGAAATCATCAAAATATATCCTTCGTAAACATCACCACTCCAGCACAACATAACGCCTAAGAAGACATATATAATATTATACCCAAGCATGAATAAAGCAATCAACAAACTACACTACAACAAAATGCACTTTTCGTAACGAAAAAATTGGTTACTAAAACTCATTTTTTGGTTACAAAAATCTTTTGTAACGAAACATTTTGTTACAAAAGTTGGTCTTGTAAAGCTCGTTGCAAAAAGTAGAGATGTTTATTCGGGTCGGGCTAACCGGGCTGGCCCGTTTAACCCTGAAAAATACAGGGTTAGGGTTCATGAATTATAGGCCCGTTTAAAACCGGGCTTTTTTGACCCGGACCGGTTAGCCCGTGGGCTAAACCGGGCCAGCCCGCTAGCCCGAGTTATTACCTTTTTTTTTTTTTAATAAATAACCTAAAACAAATTTTGTGTCATTTAACCAATAACCATAACTATAAGCATTAAGAAACTCATTACCATCCATTAGTCATTATTACAATTTTTTATTAGATTATGATATTTATTTAACTTTATTGGACTAATGAGTTCTAGAATTGTGTTTAAATTATACTTTTGTTTTCTCATTTACTGATCATTAACTAATTATGTATTTTTCTATTTTATTTTTATTAGATTATGATATTTATTTAACTTTATTGGACTAATGAGTTCTTGAATTGTGTTTAAATTATACAGTACTTTTGTTTTCTCATTTACTGATCATTAATTAATTATGTATTTTTCTATTTTATTTTCTTGTTGGACGTGCCAATTGAGACTTTAATTTTAAAAGAAAAAAAAATTATTGTAGCCCGTTAGTGGCCCGTTTAGCCCGTGGCCCGCTAGGGTTAGGGTTAGGTCCCAACAATTGTAGGTCCGTTAAATATGAACCGGTTAAGGCCCTAACCCGTTTAGCCCGTAACCCTGTAAGGCTGGCCCTATAGGGCTAGGGCCAGCCCGATAGACATCTCTAGCAAAAAGTTCTTGTAACAAAAAAAATCAATTTCGTTACCAATACAATTGTAACGACACCTTGTTTGGTTACAAAAATCGTAGCAGTGGTAACAAAAGTTTAGTTACAAATAGTTGTAGATTTTATTCAAAAGTTCAATTTCGTTACAAATAAGTTGTCACATAAAATCATATATTTTGTAATAAATAATGATTTATTACTAATATTTTGTATCATTTACCAGCTCATTTCATTTCAAGAATAAATAATTACTAAAAATAACTCATACAAATTATATTATATAATGATTTGAAAAATCTTAAAAAATGTAGGCTCATAATGCAATAATTTTATTTCAAAAAAGATAGTAATTCTATAAATGGACTGAATCAATGTACATTGTCAACATACTAAGAAAAAATATCAATGTCATTTGAAGTAAATTCAAAAATAAAATATGCCTAAAAACGCTCTAAACAATTATACGAAAATGTATTTAGACATTTCAATGTATCTAATAACTTGCATGAAAAATCATATGCTAGATCGAAGTCCTCCTTAGTCTTCTTGTCTACGATCAAAGTGAAACTTCATATTCCTACAAAAAACACAACAATAAAAGTTAGCCTTAATAAGACATCTAAAGGGAAAAGTGAAAAATAGTAAAACTGTGAAAAGTAATGACAAGTATGTACTTGATAACGTCTAGGATAACTTTTGTGTGAACAATCCTAATAACATTTGCTTCATTTCATTCTGACTTTCTTTTAGACGACAAATTTATTTAAATATAATACTCCCTCCGTCCTAGGGAAAGCTCCCCATGAGCTCCGGGCACGGAGGTTAAGAAATATCAATATAATAAATAGATGTATTAGAGGTGATGTGATTGAGAGAGAGAAAAATATAAGGAAATGTGAGGGGAAATAGTTACCAAAAAAGGGATGGGTAGCTTTCTCTGGGACGGACGAAAAAGGAAAGTTGGGTAGCTTTCTCTGGGACGGAGGGAGTATTTTTTAGAAGTGTTTTCTAAAATGTAACAAAAATGGAGAAAATTTTCAATTTAGGCAAAGGCCTGGGTGCCACCCTAGCTTTTTGAAAAGGCATGGGTGCCACCCTAGCCTCTTAATTTAAAAATCGAAAAAAACAAAAAAACAAAAGGCCTATATGCTAGAAGAGCCTTTTACACGGTTTTTCTGATAAAGCCAAAAGGCCTATGTGGCAGATGGGCTTTTTCATTCCCGAGAATTTTGTCTCTTGTGAATAGGGCTGACAAATCGTGCTATCGTGTCGGGTTTCGTGTCGACATGGTGACACGACACGATAAGGCCAAACACGAACACGACACGATAATGATATGTGTCGACACGAACACAATAATTTTCGTGTCGATACGACACGATAACAACACGATAATTTTTGTGTCGAAATGACACGATACGATAAGGACACGCAACACGATAACAACACGATAACGACACGATAAGAAAATAAATAAATTTAAAATTGCATTTATATATATAAAAATTAATATATTTATATAAATATAAAAATTATCGTGTTATTATCGGATACGTGTCATTATCGTGTCGTGTCGTATCATGTAAATAACAGGTTAACAGGTTAATGGGTTACATGTTTATTTTATCGTGCTTAACGGGTTGACACGAACCCGACACAAAATTTTCGTGTCATTATCGGGTCGACCTGATAACGACACGAACCCAATAAGGCCAAACACAAGCCCATACTTTTCGTGTCAAATTCGTGTCGTGTCGAAAATTGAACCATGTTTGTGTGTTGTCCCATCCTCGCAAACCGTGTAAGAGGCTCTTCTAGCATATGGGCCTTTTGTTATTTTTTCATTTTTTCATTTTTTTCGGTTTTTAAATTAAGAGGCTAGGGTGGCACCCAGGCCTTTTCAAAAAGCTAGGGTGGCACCCATGCCTTTGCCTAAATTGAAAATATCTCTCATTTTTGTTACATTTTAGAAAACACTCCTACAAAATGTTATATTTAAATAAATTTGCCCTTTTAGACCTTTTATTTCAAAATTTTGTCTTGCTATCTCTTCATCTTGCTTTTGGCGCTGCTCTTCATTGAACTTGATCTGTTCTTGTTGAGACTTTATAAGAGAAATAGCATCTTGTAGCTCGTTTTGTGCCTTGAATAATTTCTCTTGAGTTTCTTGTAGTTGTGGTGGGCCACATCTTACTCTCTTATTTTTCCTAGATGGCACTACTCTGTATCCCATACCTCGCTCATACCCACTACGTGTACCAAGAATCTTCATCATAATTTCTCTTTCAGGTGGATTTTCTTCATTTTCGTCAACTTGGTTTAATTTTTGCTTCATTTCATTCTATATTTCATAAAAAAATATAATTTACCAATATATTGACATTTAATTTTACACCTAAATTTTTTAAACGATAAATAATAACAAATCTATCAACTTACATGCTTTTGTGCAGCTTCCTCGTTTACATATTCTCCATTTTTCCTTAAATGAGTGTTCCCAAAGTTATCCACCTCACTTCTGTTTTCCTATAAAATAAAATGATGATGTAATTTGAAAAAATGAGTAAAACAAATGTACCAAATAAAAAACCTACAATTTCCATCAACCGTGTAACAAAGGATTTTGAGCCTGAGGTATGAGGATATGGCAGTATGGCACATGTGACCTATTATCTCTATTTTTTTTTTTACTTTACCTACAAGAAAAAAACAAGAGTGAAAGTTATCACTATATAAAAAATATAAGATTAAGTAAAGTGCAAGTACACAACAAGAAACCTCAAAATCTGGACGTGAGAAGTGATCACACTGAATATGTCATTTGTTAAGGTCAATCCAATCATATGGGGGTTTGGTTTTTGGATCTTCACCAGCTTCCATAACATTCTTATAGTAACTATTTAGTGTTCCCTTCCAATGCTTATATGCATTATAAAATGTTGCGTCTACACACTCTTTCACAAAAGGATCTTTTGGCCATCTCTTGACATGAAACCATTGCTAAGACAATAAAAAATGAAAGTCAACCACCACAAATTTATTTATATGCACATAGCAATACAATATAACTTAGGATGTTGCTTAATATATAAAAATAAAAACTTACATCTAATCCAACATAAACCGGCAGCCTGCTCATTTTTGGGACATCATTCCAAGATCCCGTGAAATCAAGTTCAGGACTATGTCTAACTATAATTCCAATCCCGTTTGCAAAATGTGTTGTATGCTTAATTGGCTTCATGAAACCCTCATGAAACTCAATTTCTAGAACATTTCCACCTTAAAGGGTAATAAACTAATCATTGACGTTATCCTAAGATACTTGTACATTAAAAACAATTTTAACTATAGTTAATATAAATGGAATGAATAAATATTTACTTTAAATACTTACATTTTTAGTAATCTCCTTCTCAATTGATTTGCCCACACTAGGTCCCCGGCCTCTTTTTTTGGTGGTTGCTAATGAGGTGTTGCAATCGCTAAAGAAAATTAGCATTCGTTATAATTTTAAGGGAAAATGTAACTAAATATTGAATGCAAACCTGTGTAAATTGCTTCATCAGGTGACATATTTTCACTATGGGAAGGACTTGAAGCGGTTGGTCAAAAAGTTTAAGTCCCTTAATCAGAAAAATAAGTATATTTTTCAGAGACACATTTATCATGCACTTTCGAAGTATTACAACATTATGCATGTCTTCACATCAAATTTGTTGTGAGATGATAGTTTCACTTGTTTAGGTATTAGTCTAGCAAATAAAAAAAGCAAGAACAAAATCATGTACACCTAAATTATGATAAATATTAACCATCTTGGTTGGATACATATGAAAGTAATTATCAGTTGACTTTGAACCATATAATCCTAAAAAAATGTTGAACACAAAGACATATTACCTGTTGATCTAACTGGTGTTTCTTCCGTTGACAGATTATCGACATGTGGAGATCTAGGCGGTGAGGTTGAAGTTAAGATAGGCAAATCTATGGTCAGATTTGAAATGTGTTATGTTGGTTGTTGGTTTATTCTACTACTGCTTCGACTCCTTGTGGTAGGGCGACGTAGTTCTATTCCTTGTGGTGGCATGTTTCGGCTACGCATTAACACAAAAGTTGATAGCTCAAGTGGTTAGAGCACCACTAGCTAGGCCTTAGATCCTGGGTTCGAGTCATGGGGAGGGGAAAAAAGGGATGAGTATTTAATGTAATTCAAAAAAAATGTAAATTTAATCACATCTCATTATTTAAAGACTCATAAAATTTATATAAAAAAAAAGTACAAAAATCAACTTGAACCACACATTTTATAAAATAATCAACAAATATCCCATATTTTATGATATTCATTGTACAATATATATGTATATAATAAATATATCCCTACACACATATATATAAAATGCACATACATCACATATATGATATCCACACGTATATATATGTATATATATATTTTATATTATATATTTGTATATAATATCCACCCACACACATCACACACATATATATATAACGCGACTTCAGTACTGTACAGTATATATATATATATATATATATATAACATCCATATATATATATATTATGATTACACATATATATAATTTTATATACCCACACACATATACAATATACCACGCACACATACATATCCTAAGCACACCCTTCATTTTACAATACAATATATATACATACATATCCTACGCACACATACAATATATATACGTATATGTATAAAACGCCTAAAAATAAAGGGCGGCAGAAAAAGAGTATGAAAACGACGCTGTAAATCTAAAAACTACAGTAGTTTGTGGTAAACTTGCATTTCTTAGAACTACAACAGTTTGTATACATATACATATAAACCCAGAAACACCGCGCACACAATACACACATCACACGCATATACTGCCTATATATACATGAAGAGAGAGAGAGATAATTACCTATTAAATAACACAATTGCGTAAGGATTTAGGAGGCGTAAGGATTGTCGATCGAGTCAGATTGGGGAAGAAGAAGACCAAAAAATGTTGAGTTTTTCTTTTTGAGGAGGTGAAATTTGAGCGTGGACATTGAATTTTTATGATCTCCAGGATAATTTTAGGCTCCATTTGGATGGAGGGATTTGATCAATGGATTTCAAATCCTCCATTCAAATTCATTCCACTTGTTTGGATTAAAAAGTAAATGAATGGATTTAAAATTCTTAGCATATTTTTTTAGTTAAAATTGTGAGGATTTTAAATCATCCCTAAAACCATGTCATTTGAAATCCATCTATTTTTAAAACCTTTCATTTGAAATACCTGCTCAAATCAAATCCCTCCATCCAAACACAACCTTATATTTGAAACTGAGAACTCTAGCTCTAGGGCTTTTCTTTGTTTTTCGGCTTAAGGTGAGGGGCGGGAGATAACAACTAACCGCCTCTTTTTTTCCCAAATTTTCAATCTTGATAATAAAAAGTTTAGGAGAGAAGAACCGCCACTATTTACCCTTTATTTTCCAAAATTTTAAAAAAATTAATAAATATTTTATTTGAAAAATAATTCCTCGATTTGATCATAATTTAAATGTATATATATAGTTATAATATATGGTATGATTTTATTTAATAAGAAGATCCATATATTTTTTTAATTTTATATTTTCATTTATAGTTATATTTAAAGTGATTTTATTTAATAAGAAGATCATGTATATATATTTTTTTAATTTTATATTTTCATTTATATATATATATATATATATATATATATATATATCAATTTTACATTTATTTTTAATTATGCAATTGACTATGAAAAACTTAATCCTGATTTCTGATTATCACATTATAACATGCGACCATATAAAAAGTCTCACCTTGGTGAAGGCCTATGGGTAGTATAGCTGCCTCATTCTTCAATAGGCAAGTTTCACCTTGGGGAAGGCCTATGGGTAGCTACCTCATTCTTCAATAGGCACGCGATCAGGGACCCGATGTAACATTGGGCATTTCTATAATTGTAGTGGTAGAGCTAAAGGGTTGCTAGGCTACAAGAATTTAGGTCATATGTAAATGTATGCTAAGATATATAATTCTTTCGTACTTTTAGTTATAGATCTCGACTTTTTTTCACTTTGTCGTTCATCCTGACTCGAACGTGTTGTATTTGTACATAATATTTTGTTTAAACAATTAGAAATAACGATGTTACATTTTAATCATCACATTTTTTCGGAAACTGTGAGTTATTTGTCATTTAATAGTGAATAACATTAGTGTAAAACATTTCACACATGAAATATGAACAATTGATCACATAATTTTCATAATTGTCCTTGTGGTAACACACACTTACTCATATAATAACATAAGACATGAGAGTGAGTTTTCTATTTTGCATATATAAGATTTTTTTTTTACGTCAAACTCATTTGACCCAGTTTGACCCAGTAATGATTTACGGGGTTTTTGCTTTAAATCGGTATATTTTATGTACGAAATATTGCTTTAAATCGGTATATTTTATGTACGGAATAGTTTATACACGTTTTTTATTTTTGCTAATTTAATTTTAGCTAATCTTATTTTGTTGTAAATGAATGAATATAAAGATGTCAACTAATTTGTCAGATTTTTAATTTGGATGCAAATTATATAAATAACCTTTTTCACTAATTTTTTTAATTAATTATAATGTTTATAACCTATACCTAGCCACAAAATATATTTAACGAGATTTTTTTAAATCTTTATAATTCCATTTGATTTGAATTTTTAATTGTGTGCACCGTTTAACATCATGATTCCAAAATTTAGAGTAATCACATTTTTTATTAGATACTCAACAAAATAAATATCAAGCTGACCCTAAAACTTTGAAATTATATGTAAATAAATAAAAGAATTTAGAATTAGAGATTTATGGTTCCCTCCAAACTTACCCGCCATTCTCTATTTGATGGTATTTAATCTTGATATATATTATATTTGTTATATTGTGGCATAATATACGTGAGTTAGTTTATGGCCCAATTATATTCTGCTCCCTGAACGTTTAGTTAAATTCAATTATATTCTGCTGTTAGATGGTATATCTTAATAAAAATTATCAAGATTATGGTAAAACTAATTAATGAGAATTTGTAGGTCCTACTTTCATAGTTTCTTTATTCTAATTATATTTGAAGTTGAAAGTATTTTAATAATTATCTTTTTATAAATAAAATAATCTATATCCCTACAATATTTTATTTTTCATCTTTTAATAGAATAAAGAAAATAAAAAGTCTATATCTATTTTGAAAAAAATATTTTTATAATTGATAATATATATACATATATATTGTAGATAAATATAAATATTGAAAGTGTGCGGGGTGTGTATATGGAAGTGTTTAAGTATAAGTAGATAAATGTTGCACAGAATGTTGAGACAAATAGTGCAACACTGACTCTAACATAATATCAGAAATTAAGATTCACAGCGGAAGACTTGAAACACTAAAACCAAACGAGACACAATGGAAATACTTTTAACATAGATTTTATAAATAAAAATCTATGTCTGCCTTATGGCGTAAAATCAATACTTATCTTCAAGTACAAATGTTGTGTGAAATGTTACAACAATAACTTTCACAACGAAACTATAAACGAGGCAGGTGCCAAGTCTAGAAAACGAACTAAGTGTATAAATTATACACTGTCGAAATGCCTAGTCTATCTAATGATTACACTCTCAATAGATAAGAAGACACACAGTCATACGGGTGGTATACAACGTATGAACTAAAATGTAGAACTATTGGCCACAATTTCCTAACAGGGATGAACGCTCGGTCTAGGATATTGATCGAATAGAACACACTGAATTATGAAGCCTTCAATGGGTATTTATAGTGTGGGATACGAAATTCTAGAGGCTTCCACATTGAGGTCCTATTTTTTAGGAAACTCAACTTCCACAACTTCCATGATCTTTCTAGATCCTTCTAGGCTGCTCCAGGTCGTTCCAAATGTATCTAGGCTGTTCTAGCATGTTCTCCAATGTTCTGGAATCTTCTAGGTTCCATATCCTTGTAGAAGCTTCTAGATCCTGCCAGAAATGCGACAACATTTAGGTCAACATTTAATGTAGCATTTCAGAAAAGACTTAGAAAAAATCTCGGAAGGTCAAATTTAGATGTTGTTGATAATGTTAAGACATTTAAGAATTAACAACATCTACAATCTCCCCCAATTTGACCTTTCGACTACAACACACCTGATGCACATATATTTCTATACATACTCAGTTTTATGTACTTAGTTGAGGTTGACATCATTGCTAAGCACTAGTCAAGACAATACCTGTTGTAATCGTTGGATCAAATCAACTGAAGATCAAGGATAATTTCATAATGATCCGTGCCAAAAGATCAAAACTATTTTATCCAAAATAGAATAAGTATAAACTATACACTTACTCACAACATAAGTAACTATACTAAGATAATAAGTTGAACTGGAAGAAATTCACTTAGAATCTAAGTATGACACAAACAAAAAAACAAAATCAGAGCAAAACATAATGTAAAAAGAATATAAGCAAAAACAGACACTAATATTATACACAACCTGCAATATTAGACACATGATAATCTGCAAACAAATTAAGCAAGGCAGTAAACAAATATCAAGTGGAACCATTAAGCAAGTTGTAGTAATAAACATCCTATCATCTAGAAAAAAAATAAACAAGTGTATCAGAAATTCAGAATTCAAACTTAAACATTAATTACAAAGGTAGAACTGAATAAATGGCTTATATTGCTGTGGTAACAGCTGCAGCATCAACTTCCTGCACCATAGCCATTGTGGGTTTCAGATCTCCCCCTGTCTTGTAGCTTGTCCCTGTTCATCAATGTTCCTGTTCATCAACTTCATCCACAAAGTAAATAGATGCAAGATGTGCAACTACATCAGTAACAGCAGCATCTCCTCCAGCATCAGGTACAGCACCAGCATCAGCAGCAGCTGGAACTCCATCTTCATTTATCTCCTCAATGACCACATTGGAGTTGGATGGTGGTGGTACTCCCCCTGTTGTAGGTGAAAGGAGGTTGGTCCACCTGTCCTTCAGGAACTGGAGTTCATCTATTGTTTCCTGCAAGTGTTGGAGTTGGAGTTTGATGAATTCCTGTGAAAGATACACATTACCAGAAATGTTGACACGAATGTTCTCAACATTTGGGGGTGCATTTCTCTGATGTGTTCTGGAAGGGCCTGGTTGAGCAGAAGTAGAGGGTCTGGAAGATCTCTGTGGACTATCAGTACCAGGAGCAACTATGGGCAGATCAATGATTCTGTCCCCAATCAATAAGGCAGGAGCAATAGCAAGCAGTGGCACTCTCCCCCTCAAAACATCAGTCTTCTTAGCAGTGAAGCCATGGTGCTTCAGATAATTTGAAATCAAGACTGGATAGGGCAGATTTCCTTTCCCAGTAGTTTTCCCAGTAAATTTCCTCATATGGTGAAAGATAGTATGTCCCAGATTGAACTTCTTAAGTATAGAAATCCTATACATAAGAATGACTTGGTCTCTTGTAATCTTAGTGGTGTTGGTAGTGGGAATCCAATTGTATATGATCAGCTTATACAAAACAGAATGTAAGGAGGTTAAGTGTCTAGCTAGCATCTTCCTAGTCCACTTAGTCTTTCTACCCCCTGTGATTGCAGTAATCACAACATCCATATCTGGATCATCATCCTCATCAACATTAGGAGTGTGCAAGAACTCATTAATAAGTTCTGGAGTGAATGGCACATCCCTCCCCCTAAAATTAACAGTACCATAAGACCTAGAACTTCTTTTTCCATAACTTTTCTTCATACAGGCATAGAATTCATAAGACCAGTTTGTAAGAAAAGCTTCACCAAATGTAACAGCATTCAACATATTTCTATCCTCTAAAAACTTAATCATCCCCTTACTATCAAAATCAGGCACATTAATTCTTTTCTCAATCAACAGCTTCCTCTTAGAGTAAATTTCTAACCTTTTCTCAACATAATTAGAGTGATCAGAGATACCTTCACTTTCTTCCTCAGAAGGTAGTTCCTCATCAGGATCAGTGTCTCCATCATGTGCAGAGGAGCTTTTGGATGAGCTCTTTGCTTCAGCAGATGAGCTCTTTGCCTCAGAAGATGAGTTGTCCCCATTTCCACCATCATCAGGTTCTGGTGTGGACTCTTTTGCAGCAGCAAATGACTCAGCATTCTTCTTAAGAGATTCTTGCATGTCTCTTAGGCAAACATTGAAATCAGAATCAGAGTCTGATTCAGCAGGTTCTTCTTCAGGGATCATCTTGGCTTTCCCTTTCCCTTTAGGATCAGTAGCAGCTTTCTTCCTTCGTTCAACAACATCTTTCTTTGATTTCTCAGCAACAGTCTTTGGCTTCTTTGCAACAACAGTGGCAACTTCGGTTTCTTCATCAGAATCAGTGAACACTTGAATGGGTTCACCAGCATCAGCTCCAGCTTTCTTTTTCTTCCTCATGGATTCAGAGTAATCCACACGAGTGAATACACGGTACGATCTCCTTCTTTGTACAGGGCTTCTCTGTCTTTTTCCTTTCTGTGCATTTTTCTTGAAGGGAATAGGAGCAGACTCTTCATAAAGTGAAAGAGATGAGTTTGTACCACTGTCAGAAGCTTGGGCGTCCTCCATTTCTTCATCCTCAGAATCGGATGCAGCAGTAGCTTCTCCTTCAACAACGGTATCGACATGTTCCTCCGTTGAAACTGGAACAGTAGGATTAGGGCTTTTTGTTGCAGCAGTCATTTGAGCAGTTTGATCGGCCATATAACTTGAGATATCCACAGTGATATCTCCAAATTGCATCATGGGTAGATGCCCGGTAGTTCGAAGAGTTGCAGACACTTCTTCGACAGCTTTTGTAAACTGTTCAACGGTCGAATCTTGTGGGATTTGGGTAGTTGTTGGAACAGGAGCGGTTGTTGATGGGGTTGCAGAGACATTGGAGTCGGCATTTGAGGAGTTGGATTGTTGCGAAGCCATTGAAGCAAGAATTTCAAGAGAATTTTGGGCAGTTTGTTTGGAAGTTTCAGAAACAGAGTGTGAGTGAGAGTGAGATTGAGGTTGGTTTCCAGCCATTAAAGGGACGGTTTGAATTTCGAGGCACGAGGTGGGAGAGTGTATACAGCATTTTTGGGAAATACACGGCCAAACACAATTTCTGCAAGAAGTGTACTTAACAAAGCTCGACAATCAGCAAATTAGCAACATAAATCACACTTAATTGAGTTTTATGGAGAGAATGTGTGTGTAGTTGGAGGTTAACACGATTAATTCCAGAAATAATGTGATAGTGCTCCACATTTTTAGCCACAACCTTGATCATGGTTTAATTAGTGGGAAAAATCCATTTTATTAATTAATTAAATAATTAAGAAATTTCTAGAATAAAGACTAAGTCCAAGCATAATCTGAAAAATAAAAACGTGGGTTAGTTATATAATTGAATAAATAAAATAAATCTCAATAAATAATTAAATAATTACTACTTATAAAAATAAATTCGAATCAGGCAATGTTGTGCTCAAAACTGTTACAAACACCTCAACACGGTTTTTACATGAATTTGCTTCATTTGTGTTGCACCATATTTTTTCTTTTTGTGTTATAGCATCTAATTTGTATTGATCCATTGTTCCTGTAGAGTACATCGTAGTAGCGAACTCCGTGCCCCATACTTACTTAATGGATTACAAATATATTGATGTTTTTACCAAAGAATCACCTTTTTAAAAGAAGGCATCGTAGTAGTGAACTCCGTGCTCCATAGTTACTCAGTGATTTGGTACATCTTTTAGTATGCTAATAACATTCTCATTTTTATGCATTTGAGAGGTGTGAGACATGTTTATTTTTGCACTACAAGGTTCTTAGATTCGTAGATATTTTACAAAGGAATTATTTAACTAAGTAAGAAATAAATTCAACTTATAAAATTTTACAACCCATGATGTTGTCCCAAATGCTGACGCATTTGTGACAACATCCATCCGAATTTTTCAGATAGTGCTCATTCCAAGAGATTTCCTCAAGATTGAGAATCTCTCATGGTCTAATGCCTTAGTAAAAATGTCAGCATTTTGTTTTTCAGTAGGTATATACTCTAACTTCACAATGTTCTTCTCTACTAAATCTCTCATAAAGTGACGTCTTATGCTAATGTGCTTTGTGAGTGAGTGTTGTACAGGATTCTTAGAAATGTTAATAGCACTAGTATTATCACAAAAAATTGTAAGTATACCATTCTCAATACCATAGTCATGGAACATCTTGCTCAGCCATAAGAGTTGTGTACAGCAGCTTCCAGCAGCTATATACTCAGATTCTGCAGTAGATTGTGAAACACAATTCTGCTTCTTGCTGTGCCATGAAACAAGATTGTTTCCCATGTAGAAACATCCTCCACTCGTACTCTTTCTATCATCTATATCTCCAGCCCAATCAGCATCACTGTAGCCAATCAAAATGTTGTTGGTGTCCTTAGTATACCAGATTCCAAGGTCACTTGTACCTGCAACATACTTGATAATCCTTTTCACAGCATTCAGGTGAGATTCCTTTGGATTAGCTTGGTACCTAGCACAAACACACACACTGTACATAATATCTGGTCTACTAGAGGTTAAATACAGTAAACTACCTATCATGGATCTATAAAGTGTTGGATCAACATCTGTTCCAGCACTGTCTTTGCAAAGTTTCAAAGAAGATCCCATAGGAGTTTTCATTGGTTTTGAATTCTCAAGACCAAATCTTTTAACCAAGTTCTTAGCATACTTACTCTGGGAGAAGAAAATACCATTGCTGCATTGTTTGATTTGAAGACCTAGAAAATAATTCAAGTCTCCGACCATACTCATTTCAAATGTTGCAGTCATTGCCTCAACAAATTTACTCAACATTTTATCACAAGTAGAACCAAACACAATGTCATCAACATATATTTGAGCAATTAGTATATCATTTTCAGTGTGTTTAATGAACAAAGTTCTATCTACCTCTCCTCTAATAAATCCATATTCCAAAAGAAAGTCAGTAAGCCTACCATACCATGCTCTAGGAGCTTGTTTAAGACCATACAAAGCTTTCTTAAGTTTATATACATGATCAGGATACTGTGGATCTTCAAATCCTATAGGTTGTTCAACATATGCTTCTTCATTTAATATGCCATTTAGAAATGCAGCCTTTACATCCATTTGATGAAGTTTAATATCAATAAAACATGCAATAGCTAGCAGTAATCTAATAGATTCTATCCTAGCAACAGGTGCAAAAGTTTCATCAAAATCAACTCCTTCAACTTGGGTGTAACCTTGTGCTACTAACCTAGCCTTGTTCCTAACAATATTACCAGATTCATCAGTTTTATTCTTGAATATCCACTTTGTTCCAATGACATTAGTATGACTAGGTCTAGGAACAAGTGTCCAAACTTCATTTCTTTCAAACTGACCAAGTTCTTCATGCATAGCATTAATCCAGTTTTCATCAGTTAAGGCTTCTTTAGCACTCTTAGGTTCAATTTCAGATAAATAGCATTCAGCATTTACAACATTACACATAGAAGACATGCATATTGTTCTTACCACATCTACCTTGTTTGATCTTACTCTTCCTCTTGTTTGCACTCCAACTGTAGCATCGCCTATGATCTGGTCAGAAGGATGACTTTTGCCTATTCTTGAAGAAGGATTCGTTTTAGGGATGTACTGATCATTCTGTGAATTTACAGTTGACTGTTCTGTAGATGTTGACCCAGATGTGTTAACATTTGGTGCAACATTTTCAGACTTCAGTGTATTCTCAGAAGTGTCAGTAACCTGTGATACATCTTCTTCATTCTTGTCATCTGTAAGACCTTTATCATCATCAAACACAACATTAACAGATTCTTGAACAGTGTTAGTTCTAAGGTTATAAACTCTATAAGCTTTACTATTTCTAGAATAGCCTAAAAAGAAACCTTTATCACTTTTAGAATCAAACTTATG
This sequence comes from Galeopsis tetrahit, assembly GCA_963675135.1. NCBI lineage: Eukaryota > Viridiplantae > Streptophyta > Magnoliopsida > Lamiales > Lamiaceae > Galeopsis > Galeopsis tetrahit. Next base: position 61,847,237 of record OY776120.1, on the reverse strand, counting down.
AAGTTGATCCCTATCATTCAGAATATAACACACACAACCAAATACATGAAAATATTTCACATTAGGTTTTCTGTTGTTCAAAATCTCATATGGTGTTTGATTAGTATTAGAACGAATAAAAACCCTATTAATAATATGACATGCAGTATTCAATGCTTCTCCCCAAAATTTCTTAGCAAGACATTTGGATGTAAGCATAACTCTAGCCATTTCTTGTAAAGTTCTATTATTTCTTTCAATAATTCCATTTTGTTGTGGAGTTTTAGGAGATGAATATTCTTGCAAGATACCCTTTTTATCACAAAAATCATTAAACATGCTGTTTTCAAATTCCCTACCATGACCAGTTCTAATACGGCCAACTTTCAAGTTAAACACATTTTTGAACCTCTTATAAAGAATTTTAAATGCAGCAAATGCTTCAGATTTGTCTCTCAAAGACTCTACCCAGGTATATCTAGAAAAATCATCTACCACAACTAAGGAATACCTCTTTCCTCCAATGCTTTCAGTTTCCATAGGACCCATCAAATCCATGTGCAGTAATTCAAAGCATCGATGTGTAGTACAATGTGACAACATTTTGTGTGACATTCTTACCTGCTTACCTTTTTGGCATGGTCCACATACAGTAGTGTTGTGAAACCTCAGTTCTGGAATTCCTTTTACTGCATCTGCTTTGATTAGCTTTTTCATTGCTCTGTAATTTGCATGACCCAATCTTTGATGCCATAGAACATTTTCATCATGTTTTGACAAGTTACACATATTTGTTCCAATAAGATAGCAATTATCAGCTGACCTAGTACCAGTCATGACACAAACTTCATCTTTATTAAGAACATAACATGAATCTTTATCAAATTTCACATGCAAATTATCATCACAAAGTTGACTAATGCTAATCAGATTTGCAAGTAAGCCATCAACATGTAATACATTTTTAAGCTTAGGAAAACCTTCAACATTCAAAGTTCCTTTACCAACAATCTTTCCTTTAGAACCTCCACCATATGTAACACTACCACTATTCAAGGTCACATAATCAGATAAGAAATCAATACGACTTGTCATATGTCTAGAACAACCACTATCAAAGTACCACAAGTCAGGTAGACATGCTTTTAAGGAGGTATGAACAACATTACAAGTAGCTTTTGGTTTCCATGCAGATTTCAAAAACTGTTTACCAGGATGTGACAGTTTCTTATGCAGCATTTTCAAGTTTTTCTGTTCTTCAAACAACTTTATACAGTAAGGACGAATGTGACCAATTTTGAAACAGTAATGACAGATATACTTCCTTTTAACCTTGTGAGACTCTGTTTCTGCAGATGTTGCACCAGATGTGTCAACATTTGCCTTAACAAATTTCACAGGTTTTCTAAATTTATCAGAAATAGAAGCAGTAGTACCATCATAACCTAAACCATGATTATTAGACTTACCAGTAGCTATAGCATTATTTACCTCAGAAGCACTCTTGGAATATTTCTTGAAACATAAAGTAGAATTTATCAGTTTCTCCTTTAAGTTACAGATTTCCAGATCTCTTTTGGTAAGAATAACTTCTAGCTTGGTGATTGTGTCTGTCAAATCCTCATTCCTTTTATTCAAAGAATCAAGGGTGAGTTTCTGATTCTTCCAATCATCCAACAGCTTTTGGTATTCATTGTCATCAGTCCTTTTTCCTGCATCATCAACTAAACCATTAAAACAGTTCAAATCTGGGTGACTCTGTTCTGATGTTGCTGTAGATGTTGAAACATCAGATACAACATCAGAATCTGTTTCATCCAGATCATCATCTGAGGAATCATTATAATCAATTCTGGTAAAATTAGAATATTCATTCTGATTTAATTCATCAAGATCATCATCAGAATCATCACTCAAGGTAGCACTAAAATTCAGTTTTTGCTTAAGTCTAGTATTGGCACATTCATTTGCATAATGGCCATAACCAGAACAAGCATTACATTGAACTGATTTTCGAAATTCAGGATCATACCTTGGTTTACCTTCACTCTTTGATAGTCTTGGTGTGAATTGACCTTTCCTCCTTTCTGGTTGAGGTGTTGATGTGTTGATTTGAATCTTAGGCTGAATGTTACTAGATTTGTTCACAGATTTCTTAAGAAACTTATTAAAGTGCTTAGTAAGTAAGGCAATGTTGTTAGGATCTTTGAGACATTTATCAAACAATTCTTCATCAGAATCAACCTCAGTAATAATAGGTTGAATCTCAGAAATGTTTGATGTTTCTCCTTTAAAAACAACAACTTTCTTATCAGCATCATTTTCATCAACTTGATTAGTGTTTATTTCATATGTTCTAAGAATACTCACTAACTCATTTTGACTTAATGTATCTGTATTTTTTGCCTCTTCTATAGCACAAATTTTAGCATCAAATCTTTTAGGAACAGATCTTAATATCTTATGAACTACTCTAACATTAGAAATAGGGTCACCAAGAGAATGTGATTCATTGATTATCTCACTTAACCTTTCATTGTAGGCTGAAATGGTTTCATCTTCCTTCATTCGGAGATTCTCGAATTTTGTCCCCAACATTCGAAGCTTTGTCCTTCGAACACTGTCTGAACCCTCACAATGCTCTTGCAACCTGTCCCATGCATCTTTAGAAGTAGAACAGTTAGATATAATTTTAAACATTGAAACATCAACAGAAGTAAAAATAACATTTAAAGCTTTAGAATTGTAGCTTGCTGTTGTTATTTCATCAGCCGTCCAATCAACTTCTCTTTTGAGTTGAACTTCACCATCTGCGTCTGCTGGTCTTTTTGGAGCTTCCCAACCTGTAAGTACAGTCCTCCAAGCACGTTCATCAATTGACTTGATGTACATACGCATCTTAGGCTTCCAATAAGAATAATTTGAACCATCTAAAACGGGTGGCCTAAGTGCAGTGGATATGTGATGTGTTTCCATTGCTAAACTAAACTAAAAACACACTTGACCAAAGATCTAACCTAGTGTCGTCAGGTATCAGCTCTGATACCAACTGAAAGTGTGCGGGGTGTGTATATGGAAGTGTTTAAGTATAAGTAGATAAATGTTGCACAGAATGTTGAGACAAATAGTGCAACACTGACTCTAACAGAATATCAGAAATTAAGATTCACAGCGGAAGACTTGAAACACTAAAAACAAACGAGACACAATGGAAATACTTTTAACATAGATTTTATAAATAAAAATCTATGTCTGCCTTATGGCGTAAAATCAATACTTATCTTCAAGTACAAATGTTGTGTGAAATGTTACAACAATAACTTTCACAACGAAACTATAAACGAGGCAGGTGCCAAGTCTAGAAAACGAACTAAGTGTATAAATTATACACTGTCGAAATGCCTAGTCTATCTAATGATTACACTCTCAATAGATAAGAAGACACACAGTCATACGGGTGGTATACAACGTATGAACTAAAATGTAGAACTATTGGCCACAATTTCCTAACAGGGATGAACGCTCGGTCTAGGATATTGATCGAATAGAGCACACTGAATTATGAAGCCTTCAATGGGTATTTATAGTGTGGGATACGAAATTCTAGAGGCTTCCACATTGAGGTCCTATTTTTTAGGAAACTCAACTTCCACAACTTCCATGATCTTTCTAGATCCTTCTAGGCTGCTCCAGGTCGTTCCAAATGTATCTAGGCTGTTCTAGCATGTTCTCCAATGTTCTGGAATCTTCCAGGTTCCATATCCTTGTAGAAGCTTCTAGATCCTGCCAGAAATGCGACAACATTTAGGTCAACATTTAATGTAGCATTTCAGAAAAGACTTAGAAAAAATCTCGGAAGGTCAAATTTAGATGTTGTTGATAATGTTAAGACATTTAAGAATTAACAACATCTACAAATATATATATATATATATATATATGTGTGTGTGTGTGTGTGTGTGTGCGCTTGATTTTTTTGGAGAAAAGTCAAAATAATATTTCAACTTGGCAAAATAGAGTCAATACACAATAAAAGAAATAGCATGCGTAATGTCGATTCTCTCTGCCAGTCATTGAACGTGTTCCATCTGTTGATCTTCGAATGTGCCTTAAGCCAACGAAACGACGTCCTGCAAATACTTTCGAAACCGTCATCATCTAATAATATGTGTGTGCGCGTGTAATGATAATTAAGGTAGGATAAAAAAAATTATCTTTAATTTACATATGTTTTGAAGTCATTTACTATTCGTAACCAAATTTTTTACTTGTAACGACAATTACTTATTGTTATTTAAAATATGACATTTTGTAACGAAAATTTAATTTCGTTAGAAATAAGTCAACCTTTTGTAACCATTTAGCGTTGGTTACAAATAAATTCGTTACAAGAAATGCATTTTGTCGTAGTCTCCTAAGCTAAAGAATCATCCACTCATGAAAACATTAAAACCATACGCAACATACATACGTTTCTTTTAAGTTTTAACTAATGCTAATGATTAATGAAGAATAAAGCACACCATCAAACACAAGTCTAAAACATAATTCCTTAATAAAAAAATAAAGCAGGGAACATATATTGGTTGAATGAAAACTTAAGAGGGACAGGGAAGAACATAGTTATTGAACATCAAATGGAGGCCTCAACTCTCGGATCCTCATCAATCCTCATCACTGTCCATTTCTTCTTCAACCTATATTTTTTTTGTATAAGCAGTTAGTATTTCAAGTTTGCAACTAACATGAAAACCAATTATAATTTAAGAAGTAATAATGATAAACCTCATCCCCCATATTTGCAACAAGTGTTTCCAAAACTTCAAAATCAGCAACAATGGATCCAATATTTTTTTGAGAACCTGAAATTTTTATAAGAAAATGCATAAGAGGATTATAGATACATAATTATAATATAAAATGACAAGAAGTTAAAAAAATAACCTTGTTTGGATGCAGCTATCCAATCCTTAGTACAAACTAGTGCTTCTACCATATCAGGATCCAAACGACTACGAAATGGATCTATAACACGACCACCGGCACTGAATGCAGATTCAGAAGCAATAGTTGACACTTGTATGGCTAACACATCACGAGCAAGTACTCGTGAGAGAATAGGGTATTCCTGTTGATGACCCTTCCACCAAGATAAAATATCAAAATTTTCAGATTTAGGCACCTTTAACGGAGGTTCTGTCGTGTATTTCTCCAAGTCATTTGTTGTTGCACCAGCCCCCTCACTGTCGTATAAGTAACTCTCAAATTTATCGTTGTCTTTTTCCATAAATATAGAACTTGCTTCACAAGTTTCACCATGACTAGCAACAATAACAGAGCTCTTTGTGACATTCGATGCATCATAAGCATACTGTTGATATAGTTGTCTCACAATCTTCATTATCTTACCCGTTTCAGCTTCCCTATCAAAAAAAGAAAAATCCGTTTCAGCTTCATATGCGAGCTCACCATGAAACTTTTTCATGAAATATTCTATGATCCTTTTCTTGAATCTGGGATCAAGAAAACTAGCCACAGCAAGAGCAACATTTGACTTCTTCCAATACTTATCAAACTTGACAGACATAGGCATTGCCATTGTCTTAATGGTGATATCATCTCTAACAAGCAACTCTCCTAGCAAAAGCTTAATCTCACAAAAGTTCCGATAAAACAAATTTGCAGTCGGATACAACGTGCCAGACAAAAGCTCAGTAATATCATTGAATTTCTTCAAGCATTTGCAAAGAGATAAAACTTTATCCCATTCTTCATTTGATGGTGCAATCTTCTCATACCTGTGGCGCTCCAAGACAAGAAGCCTATGAAAAACATTCTTGTAATATAAAGCATCCATCAACATGTGATAGGTGGAGTTCCACCTTGTAGCTACATCTAGTGTACAGTGACACACATATATTCTTTATTTTGATTTGATGTCCACATGTCCATAGTTGTGCTAAAGCGACATTTCACGGTTTTGAAATATTCATAGAGTTCTTCATTTTCTTGTGTAAAGATCTCCATTAGTTCTTTCCTAACGGTGATGCGGCTCTTCATTGGAAAACTTGGACGCAAAGACTTGATGAACTCAACAAAGTATTCATGCTCAACTATATTGAAAGGATACTCATGCATGATTATTGCTATATAAAATTTTCCCAAGCTAGCTTCTTGATCGTACCTATAAGGTTCAACAGCTGTGACACTGTCTTTCTTTTCCACTTTCAGTAGTTGTTGACCCGGCAAAATATTGTGTTTGTTCTTCAAGTGGTTCCATAATGCTTTTGTTCCATTTGTACTCTCACCTCTAGCTTTGTGTTTGCATTTACTGCAGTGTGCCCAAACTATCTCAGTATTCTTGCCATCCTCCTTAATGGTTTCCTTGGCCCTAACAAAGTGCTTCCAAACCTCCGATGTAGTCTTCTTTTGTTTCTTTGCTTGAGGCTCGTCATGCACTTCTTTATCTATTGCATCAACATCAATAGGATTTTCTGCTGTAGATGATACAACCACACTTCAAAGAATATTCTTGAATTAATGAGAAATAATATGAAACAAAACAGAAAAATTAATGAGTTCTTGAATTAATTCAGATTAAATTAAAGTGGAGATCTAACCTAATTTCTTGGATGGATGTGCTAGGTTTGGGAAGGACATTCAGAGGCTGTGAATAGGCGGCGACGGACATCTCACCGACGGCAAGGTTGATCGACGACGGTGGATATCCTTCCATTTGCCCAATCTGATTCACATCTCACCGAGTGCATAGCAATAATAAAGACATCAATACATCATGAACAGTTGAAATAATTATCTTATTCAAACAAAATTCCTAAATACCAACAGTACAATGCACGTATATGATGCATTCATCACCATTTGATTTCCGCATATAATCCATATCCAATAAATTAATCAATCCAAAGCAGAACCGAACATTTGAGGATGAATTTTTTCAGCTCCAGATACAACTCCATCTAATAATTGCATCAAGACTCAAAATCAGAACCTACATCTGGAGGATCATCTCGTCCTATAAATCCATCTAACAATTTTTTGTTCAAAAATCACGATTACGTTATTTCGATCCTAAAAAAAACTCGTCTGGTATTTCTCACGGAGAATCTACGAAATCTAGGGCAAGCTAATAACAAAACGACTTATTAATTGTGATATAACTAAAAATCGACGAAGAAAATAAAATCCTTACATTTGCCAAATCTGATTCACAGTTCGCCCAATTATCATTCAATTTATGATATGCGTACACAGTTTGGGAGTTTCAACAATTTGTACCTTAAATTTTCTCTGAATCTAATCGGTGCTCGGGATGCAGGGTGGCAGCGACGTCAAGATGGGGGCTGGGACGGGCGGTCGACGACGGGGGTCGGGGCTGGGGGTGCAGCTGTGCAGGGGCAAAAAAGGGAAGGGAAGGAGGAGTGGACGGCGGAGTGCGGACGTTGGGGGTGAGGGTTTACTGGTTTAGGCTTTTTAGTTTTTAATAAATAATAAGGCCCAATAAAATTAATATAAAATATAAAATAAAATATATTAAAAAATCCGGGTATTCGGATTTATTATCCGGATAATATCCGATAAAATATGAGAAAACTTGAATACGGTCGGATATTATGTATTTCGAATCCGAATCCGAAGTCAACTATCCGTATCCGAATCCGTATCTGCCCGGATACTAAATTTTTATACCGAATTCGTATCCGACCGGATACGGTCCCAGATCGGTCGGAAAATATCCGATCCGTTTTCAACCCTACTCATGATGGAGTACAGGGCATTATACAAAATGAGAGGTATCACGTACAACTCGTTTGGTAGAAAATGAAAAACTCGAAAAAAAAATACTTACTTTCTAATGGTGGAAACTACGCACAAGCTTTTAATATGAAAATTAAAATATATACTCCCTCCGTTCTACAACTTGATGATCCAAATTAATTGGGCACAAATTTTAATGAATAAATTATTTATTAATATTGTGTAAGATAAAGTGAGAATAATAAAAAAATTCAACTTTAAAATAATAGTAATAAAGTTACTTTTTAGTGCAATAAAGTAGTGAGACAATAAAAGGTAGATCATATAAAAGAAGAAAAGAAATCTAGGACCATAAGCTCACATGTCGAGCCAGAGGACGGAGTGCCATTAAAACCTTGCCTGGGAAAACCCTCCTTAGGGATAAAACCCAGGTGAAGAAAAAAGGCACACTCCTCTAAATATCAATGTCTATAGAAAACAATATATAAATCATTATGCAGAAGTGAGAGTAAAAAGTCTGGTGGGTAGCCTCTCCAGACACAATCAAGGCCAGTCTTGGCCACATCATCCGCCGCCTGGTTGGCCTCTCTAAAGACGTGTGAGTATCTGATGTGCATGTCCTGTGTAAGAGGGTGGATCTGGCTCCAAAGGCCTTGCAGACGCCAAGGAATAGAGGGATTGGTGCTCATAAAAGTGCCAATCGTGAGTGTCGAATCCGACTCAATCCAAAGGAAGTGCCATCCCTGATCATGTGCATACTTGATGGCCATAAGTGCAATAAAGTAGTGACATTTGTTGTAATATTGTGATGTTTTAAGGAGAATGTTTAAAAATAGTTTTGTTATTTTAGGTAACGTGTCATCAAGTAAGGGACACTCAAAATGGTAAAATGGATCATCAAGTATGAGAGGGAAGGAGTAATAGAATAAGTAGATGTAATAAACATAATGTAATTGAGAGAGAAAATAATGTAGGGTATGTTTGTTTTGTAATTTTAAGGATTTTGAAATCTAAATTTCAAAATTTAGTGGGTTTTAAAATCCTAATGAGTTGTTTTATGTTTGTTTTGAGATTTAAGTATGTAAAATTTAACTTTATGTTATAGTCTTTATGGTGTTTATATAAGTTTTATAGATATCCATATTGAGTTTGTAAATATTTATAGGATTGATATTTATAAGTATTTGTTGTAATGTTCCAAATTTTGCCATAAATTATAAAAATATGAGGATATTTAGTAGGCAAATACTTGTGTGTACCAGTTATATACATGTAACTTGTTTCTATTTAATACAATTTTCTAAATTGGTGAATGTTACTCATGAGTTATGGCAAATACAATATAATATTAATTCGAATAGAGTATAGTATTAGTTCAAATACAGTATAGTATTACTTCACATATTGTATAGTATTAGTTCAAATATTAAATAAGAACAAATTATATGTATGTAACTGGTACACAAGAGTGCAACCCTAGTTAGTAATCTATAATTCTTAATTTTTCTTAACTAAATCTATCTCACTCTCCCCTATTTTACGTGATATTTTTTTAAACTAGTCACAAAAAATATTTTGATGGTAAACATGTCTCAAAATCATAAAGCTGGAACAAAATATTTTCTTCTCCAATGAAAATTAATCTTTTGTGACGAGAATTAAAGTTATCTGCAATGCATCCAAGACATTAATTTTAAGTGGGGTTTCTTATGCTTTTTAAATTGTTCATTGTTAAGTGTTTTACTTGATACGTTAAATGTGTTTGTTACGTATTTCATTCTATGTACTCTATGTTATGAAATGTAATAGCCAGGGACTAGTTCACGGGTCCCCGGGACCATATAAGTTGTCAATGGGAATACGAAAGTCAAAAGAAGGCTTTGGTAAGGCCCGTAATGCTCTATGGCAACTTACATGAGGCGAGGTTAAAGTATATGATGTATTCATGTTGGTATTGATGTGTTTGACTATCTGACGTTTAATATTTAACTTTGGACAACTGAGCCCCATTGAGTGTGCTTTTATACTCAACCCAACATTTAACATTTTCAGATTAATGAGTTGATGGTGAGGAGGGGCTATGGATGCCAATTAATCACATTGTTTACTATTAAGAGTCTTTATGAACTTTTGAAAGATTGGTCTTTTAAATTGAGGCTCATTGAGTCTTTCGCTGTTATTCAAACAATTTATTGTTAAATAAATTTGTAAATCTCTAAGGAAAAAAAATGTAAAAATTGTAGCGTGACATTTATAGGATAAAATCTCAAATTCAATTTTTTACTTTACAAAATAAATATAATCATAATGAAAGGTAAGAAACACACTAATTTGTAAAAAAAAAAAAAAAGTTTTTATTGAAATGATAAAATAACAAGTTAGATAATTTTCATTTAAATGGAGGGAGTATGTATATATGTGACGATTTGATGGATGTTAACAGAATATGTAGAATACATATTTTGGAAAAGAATAATTGAGAGGAAAATCACCGTAATATGGTGATTGAGTATTCTGAAATATATAATAGTGAGATTTACAAAGTCTACAACAAACTTCCACAATTATAGGAAGACCAAATCATAAAAGATATATTCTAAGAATACAATAAAATCTCTAACAAATAATACTATTTAACATTATCTCTATTACCCCCCGTCAAGCGCTGCGTGGGGTGAAGACACACGCAAAGCTTGGAACGTAAAAACTCAAAGGCTCCACGCGGAAGACTCTTAGTGAAGATATCTGCTAGCTGTAGATGAGATGGGACAAACCCGGTAGAAATTCTGCCCAAAGACACTAGCTCACGAACAAAGTGATAATCCAAATCTATATGCTTGGCTCTCTTGTGTGCAACATGATTTTGACTCAGAAAGATGGCGCTTTTGTTATCACATAACAGAGTAGGCCGAGTAGAAGGAAGAGCTCGAAGTTCCTTCAGAAGATTGATAACCCAAACAAGTTCGGCCGCAGCATTGGCCATAGCACGGTACTCAGATTCACAACTAGAGCGAGAAATAGTCGGTTGTTTCTTGGCACTCCAGGATACAAGATTACCTCCAAGAAAAATAGAGTACCCATATGTCGAACGACGAGTCTCAATGCAGCGAGCCCAGTCTGCATCAGAATAGGCCAGAATGGAAATATCCGAGTGCTTAGTGAAGGATAAACCGAAATGAATTGTACCTTTCACGTAGCGAAGGATACGCTTAACTGCCAGAAAATGGTCCTCAGTTGGAGACTGGAGGAACTGACTCACAGAGCTTACAGCATACGAGAGATCAGGTCTAGTGATAGTCAAATACTGCAAAGCACCAACAAGCGATCGATATAGAGTGGGATCCTTGAACGTAGGACCTGTGCTGACAAGTGATTCACCTGTTGCTAAGGGAGTTGAGACAGGTTTAGCCTCGACCAAGTCTGCACGCTCAAGGATGTCAAGTGCATACTTGGTCTGGCCAACAAACAAACCAGCGTCAGTGGAGGAGACCTCAAGGCCAAGGAAATAACTCAAAGAGCCAAGATCCTTGATAGCAAATTCGTCACCAGTACGAGCAATAAAGCGACGAAGGGCAGCAGAATCATTGCCTGTAACAATGATATCATCAACATACAAAAGGAGATAGATAATAGAATTACCCTGATGTAGATGAAAGAGAGACGAGTCAGAACGACTCTGAGAGAAGCCCAAGTTGAACAGAAATGTGCTAAAACGCTGGTACCAGGCAAGAGGGGCCTGGCGAAGGCCATATAGAGCCTTCTTAAGGCGACAAACATGATCAGGATGTTGAGGATCAACAAAGCCAGGAGGCTGAGACATGAAGACAGGGTTGTCAAGAACTCCATTAAGGAAAGCATTCTTGACATCAAGCTGATGAAGAGGCCACCCATGCTGAATCGATAATGCCAAGACTATCCGAACTGTAGCTGCCTTCACAACAGGACTAAATGTATGATGAAAATCCAAACCAGGAATCTGAGTAAAGCCCTGCGCCACTAAACGAGCCTTGTGACGTTCAATCGAACCATCTGCCAGAAATTTCGTACGAAAAACCCACTTTGAACCAACTATGTTCGTTCCAGATGGACGAGGCACCAGATCCCAAGTGGAATTCGAACGAAGTGCATCAATCTCCTCTTGCATAGCAGCAAGCCAGTGGGAATGCTTAGCAGCAGACTTGAAACCACGAGGCTCAGAGGTGGTAACAAGTGCAGAGAGTAGAGCCGAAGAAGCGAAGTTGACTGGATAACGAGGTTTAAATGTCCCAACACGAGCTCGGGTGATCATGGGATGAGTGGATACAAGTGGCAAGTCCTGAGCTGGAGGCGGAACAGGAGGCGGAACAGGAGGCCCAACGTCGGGAACATGCGGTATAATAGGATCAGGCACATGTGGCGGCATAACCAGTTCATCATGAACCAGCGAGGGAGGACGAGTATCATGATCAACAGAAAACCGATGCGGTTGTCTGATAGGTGCCGAAATAGGAGCCAAAGGGGAATCAGAGGAGATGTCGAGAAAAGTCGAGATATCTAAATCAGTGACCTGTGTGAGAGATGGAGCTCGAGAAAATGGAAAATAGAGCTCATCAAACTGAGCATGGCGAGTGATAAAAACTCGAGAAGACTCTGGATCAAAGCAACGAAACCCCTTCTGAGTACTACTATACCCAAGAAAGATGCACGGCCGACTGCGAGGTTCTAATTTGTGAGCAACATAATCCCGAAGATAAGGATAAACACGACATCCAAATGGTTTAAAGGTATCATAACTAGGCGAGTATCCAAATAATACCTGAAAGGGAGAAATATTATCAAGTATCGCAGATGGAAGCCTGTTAATAACATATACTGCAGTAGCAAAGGCATCAAACCAAAGAGAAGCTGGAGCATGTGCATGAAAAAGCATGGACAACCCAGTTTCAGAGATGTGACGATGTTTACGTTCAGCCCTGCCATTTTGTTGAGGTGTATATGGACATGAAATTCGATGATGTATACCATGCTCGTGCATAAAGTGACGAACCCTCCCATTTACAAACTCAGTACCACCATCAGACTGAAATATCTTCACAGTTCGAGAAAATTGATTGCAGACAAAGGCATGAAATCGAACAAATACATCATAAAATTCTGACTTAGCACGTAATGGATATATCCAGGAAAAACGTGAAAAATCATCGACAAAGGCAACATAATACTTAAAGCCATCAGATGTAGAAACAGGTGCTGGACCCCACAAATCACAATGAATTAAATTAAGAACAGCAGTAGCTCGTTTTTCATTCAACATAAATGGTAAACGTTTGCTCTTGGCCAACTGGCAAGAAGAGCATAAACTAGGGTTTGGTAAAACTGAAGTAACAGATAAACAACCCTGTTTATTTAACAATGAGATAACTGAAAACGGGACATGCCCCAAACGCAAATTCTACAAGTCAAAGCTAGCTTTCAATCTCCTGACCCGAATTGCTGTAACCAAAGCTGGAACACCCCGATCAAGTAGGTAAAGCCCCTGATTACACCTTCCCTGAGCCAGTATTTTCTTTGTGAGTCGGTTCTGGATCGCAAAGAATTTATCAGAAAAAATAACATCGACAGGATAATCCGCAGTTAATTTACTGATAGATAGGAGGTTCTTTGTGATATGAGGTACAACAAGTACATCTAACAACTTAACATCGTCTGAAAGTTTAGTAGTGCCAATATGAGAAATATTCAACGCATTACCATTACCAACTATAACAGAACCGTTACCAGAATAGGACTCATGAGAGTCAAGGGCGGACAGTTGGTTCGTCATGTGAGCGGAGGCTCCGGAATCGAGATACCAATCAGGGGTAGAGTTTGAGACGTTGCAAGTCGAGGTGAAAGCTTCAGCAAGATTTGCAGCAGAGTTCGAACCAATAGCATTCAGATACCTGGGGCATTTATCTGCGTAGTGCTCCCCACGACAGAGTTGGCATTTAAGCACGAAAAGACGACGAAAACCACCTCCAGAGGGCTGCCCATCACGCCTGCCAGAGCCACCCGCATTACCAGAAAAACCTGACGGCTTGGACTGCTGCTGGGACTGAGATTGGCCACGGTTCTGGGATCGGGACACCTGCCTGGACCCAGCCGAAGAAGGCTGCCCATCTCGAGTAGCAGAAAACGCCGCAGGTGCATGAGAAGGCCCTTCCATCGACTTCATCATCATGTCAAATTGCACAACCTGGTGCAAAAGGTCACGAAACGCGGGGATCGGAGACATAGCCATACGGGTATCGGCAAAACCCGCAAACTGAAGTCCTAACCCACGTAAAAACCAGTGAGCTTTATCAGATGAATCAATCGGACGATCAATTGCTTGCAGCTGGTCACATAGATGTTTAAACTTGCGCCCATACTCCTCCACAGACAGATCACCGCGACGGAGAGATAACAATTCTTCACGTAATTGATGCGATCGTGAAGATGAGGCATAAACAGATTCGAGCGCCACCCATGCCTGATTTGCAGAGGTGCAATCAATCACTTCAGACGCGGCATCAGGGGATAGAGAGGTGTACAAAACGCTGAGCAACCGTTTGTCCTTGAGTCGCCATGTCGTATACTCCGGATTCGGTGTCGAATCAACAGCAGGTGCAACCGCCGATACAGTGGCCGCGGGAGAGGGAGAAGTGCCGTCAAGATGCCCGAGTATATCGAAGCATTCGGCCATGTGAATAGTTTAACGACGCCACATAAGATAAGTGGACGCCTCAAGCTTGATTTGCATCATATTAATCATCGTCGTCACCGGAAGAGGATCGATGGCGGAGGATGTCATCTTGTCGATCGAGAGAGATGAAGGAGGGGACCAGTCCTTGATATAACACTCGACGAGAAGGAAAACTGGACGGAGGCTACCAGTCCGTGCAGCGGGAGGAAGAGAGAATCGGATGTAGAAGCGGAAGAAAAGAATTAGGGTTTAGGATCGGTAATATTAGGTTGATACCATAACAGAATATGTAGAATACATATTTTGGAAAAGAATAATTGAGAGGAAAATCACCGTAATATGGTGATTGAGTATTCTGAAATATATAATAGTGAGATTTACAAAGTCTACAACAAACTTCCACAATTATAGGAAGACCAAATCATAAAAGATATATTCTAAGAATACAATAAAATCTCTAACAAATAATACTATTTGACATTATCTCTATTAGATGTTTTGTGAGATGATACGCAACCTATAACTATGAACTCGTGGCTATGAGAATGAGTGAAATTGAGAAAGGAATTGCCTAGCTATTCTGGCTCCACAACCATTAATATTTTTTCTCGTTCAACAATAATTTTTTTTTTTTTTAGGGTTTACACGATTAAATAGATTACATAAAAATGTTCTTAAACACTAGATCTTCAAACCAACGAGACAAATTAATTTGGTGTTGCTACCCGCTCCAATCGTGAGAAGTGGGGATACGAGTGTACACTTTACCCAAAAGCAGTGCACAAATCTCCATTCTTACAACGAGACAAACCCCAGACTAAGGGTGTGTTTGCAAACCATAGTTATTGATTTAAAGTGATTAAAATTGATTTTTGTAATAAAATTAAAAGTTGATAGTGTTTTAAAATTAAGCACTTTAAATCAATTGTGTATATGTTGTGTTGTAACAAAATAAACCATTTTTTTTTTTATAAATTTACAAAAAACACCCTTATTACATTTTGATAGGTAATGTGTAAAGATGAAATATTATATAAATTGTGAGGGCAAAATTGTAAAATTGATTATTATAATGATGAGAAGCACGTAGAAGCTATTAGAAGTAGGTGGAGGGGTGCTTCACCAAAATCACTTTTAACAAATTAACTTAATCACTTGGTTGTGTTTGCAAACACTCCAAAAGTGATTCTATTTAAAAAAAAAAATGCTTTTAAGCACCTTCTAGTGTTTGCAAACACCCACTAAGGTATTCTATTGTTAAAAAAAAAAGAAGAAAAATAAGAAGGCGGAAGTCACCAAGCACCAACATCCAAACCATTTACGCATCCACAACCTCCAAGGACCACACCAAAATAAAAAAGCTCCACTAAGGAACACAAAAACTCCACAAAGGGACAGAAGCTCCACGAAATGGGCGGAAGGCTCCACAAAAGGGACATATGGCTCCATCAAGCGCATAACCAAAAGAAAGCTTTTTTTTTTTACAGCACCAAAAGAAAGCATAAAAACATAAAAACAAGATCATAAAAACGTACAAAGCTAAAATAAACAATAAAGTAAACGGGATCAACGGGCCTCTCACCAAATCGGCCACCGTAGCGCCAACAGGGAGGGCTGGCCCATTGATCCCACTAAGATAAAAAAAACAAAGACTTCTAGGTTCGATCGTCTTGATTGTCAAAACTACGAATTTTTGCACAGACTGGCATAATCCGTCGGCGACGACGAGCAAACGATGGACGACGGCGATCAATCAAGATAGCTTCTACAGTCGAGGAGAGGAGCAGGTGGGCGGTGTGGGCTGAAGAAGATGGGCGGTGTGTGCGGTGGAGTTTTTTGGGCGGTTCGTTCAACAATAATTTTAATAGGTTGATAAACATATTAAAAAAATGTATCAAAGTTTTGAAGGATAATTTTGTAAATTTTTATATATGAAATAAAAAAATGAGTAACTTGTGTGCATATGTAGAGCTAAAAGTAATGACATTTTGTGTAAATTTGTGAATATTGTGATATGAGGGTGTAATTTATAAAAAAAATTATATTTTAAATATGTATAACGTTTCAAAAAGAAAATGTAAAATTATTATGGGAGGGAGGATGTAACATTTAACATAAATGAAGTATACTAGTATGCATTTCAAATAAACTATTTATATTAAATAAAATAATAGTATAGTTTTGTAATTATTTAGTATCAATTTAATAAATTCATGTATCAATTTAATCACGATTTTTAGAATTATTATAAAAATATTACAATCTTTCATGTTGTTGCAATTCGATAAATATATTTTCTTCAGTTGGCAATCAATGACGTGTTTTGATAGAGTTCATTTATACTTGCTACACCAAATTACATGTATTCTAAATAAACTCACCACATTTAGTCTAATATTAATTTAATCACGACATTTGAAATTATAATAAAAAATCTCAAATTTTTATATTGTTACAATTTGATACATATTTTTTTCTCTAGTCGACAAACGATGACGTGACTTGTCGTAGCCCGTGTCCATCAATTTTTTTCTAATACCTTTTTAAAATATTTAAATCTTAGTCCCCGTCCCTTACTCAATATTACATTTGTTGTTTGCTCACATTTTAAGGTAAGAGTTGTGTATTAATATTTAAATGAATATAGTTACTTTTTTATGTGAGATTTGGATCAGGCGGTAATGCATAATTTTATTACATATTTTAAGCTTAATTTTCTTAAGATTTAATGCCTTTATTATTTAATTTTAATTAATTGCACTTGATTTGAAGAAAGATTGTGTTTTATTTATTTAATAAAAAACATGAATATTTTGGAGGCAAAAATACATATCTAATTTTTTATGAGGTCAACGAAGGAAAAAATTAAGTTGGAGAGTAAAACGAAAAAACTTAAGGGTCTGACTATTTACACCTCCATTTGCGATGGATGCATCCACTTTTCATTTAATTAATATAATAATCATGCAAAAAATAAAAAATACCATTCACTAAAATACAACGTATGCATCCCCTTACTAAACGCATCCCTATTGTCATTTATTTTACTTTTCCCTCAACCACTACTTTCGGCCGCCCGTCCGACACCATTTCCTGTAACCACCAAACTAAAAAATTTCAGAAAAATTTCAAAAATTACTTAGAAAAATTACATATTTTTTATTATAAATTTCGACTGACCAATGTCGACCATATACACTCCCGTCGACAATGTTTTGTCGACGAAAGTGTATATGGTCAGGTCGACCGTTGAAAAATAACTGCATGTAGACGAAAGTTTATATACACACTCGTCGATAAATTGTTGTCGACGAGAGTGTTCATGGTCGACAACAAAGGCTCGAATTTTTTTAAATAAAAGGAAAAAAAAATTAAAAAATTTACTAGAGAAAAATAAGGAAAAAAACTTAAGGAAGACAAAAAGGAAAAAAAAAACTTACGGAGGAAACCGGGAACGACGGCGGTGGTTTTTGGGTCGGCGATGCCGGTGGGTGGGGGAGGGGAGCGACCGACGGGGGAGGGGGAGAGATAAACAAAAAATACAGAAAAAAGAAAGGAGGGGGAGAGAGAGGGGCCGCGACCGGTGTTGGGGAGGGGCCGCGACGGCGGGTGCAGGGAGGGGGCCACTGCGGCCGGTGTGGGGGAGGGGGGCGGTGGCAACGGGATAGGGCAACACAGAAAAAGAAAAAAATGGGGAAAGAGTGTGGAGGCCGCAACTAGTGCGTAGCTGCGCGCGGCGGGGCGGTGGCCGCGACTGGTGCGGTGGCTGTGCACGGTGGCCGACGGCTTGAAGTGTGAGGGGGGAGGCAACTGCTAGTGTGAGGGAGGTAGAAGAAATTAAATGAGAGAAGAGAAATTAAGTTTTGGTGGAGAAATTAGGTTTTGGTGGAGAGATTAAGGTTTGATGGAAGGTGTGGTTAGTAATATAAATATTATAGAGAAAAGGGTATTTAAGACAATTCGAGGAGTACATCTATCCTAGATCGATTGTTAGGGGGGTTCATTAATTGGAGGAGTGCATCCATCTGAAATGGAGGTGTAAATAGTCAAACCCAAAACTTAATTCAAGTAATAATTTGGGGCCATTAGGAGGATTCAAGTTTCGGCCCAAATAAATTGAAGCCCATTGCCGGCCCAATATGGCAACCCAAATTGAATAGTCCATTTCCTATTCTATCTGCCGCAAGAATGGAAGTAATTTCATCAATAAATTAGAAGTCAAAGTTTCTTTTCTGGGTCAACAAATGCAACACCCATCCAATTTGAGAGAGCAAATGGCTAAATTTTAATTTAATTTGCAGCCCAATTAACGTTGAAAATGTATCTATAAATATATTGAGATATTAAATTTGTAAAAATGTCGATATATGGTAAATTAAAAAAAAAAATTAAAATACAATAATAAATTTTTAATACATAAATTGAACAAAATAATTTGAACACAATTTATATCTGTAATAAATTTATATGAAATATAAATAATATTATTTCATATGATTTTTTTTTAAAAAAAAAAATAGACATTTTCATAGATATTTTGATATTCGGCTGGTCTTACATGCAATAGGCCAAAGCCCATCATCCCAGCCAAAAGTCAAAGTATAACATAATTTTGCGGGTCACTCAATTCGGGTAAAATTAATCTCGCGAGTCAAATTACACTAATGGGTCCAGTAAATTCGCGGGTCCTAGGGCAACGCGAAATTAATAATTTATCCAATCATCCCCATAATCATGCTGAAAAAAATAACAGAGCAAAAAACTCGAGAAAGCTACATCGACGGCGACAGCAACCCTATGGAGACAGACCCGGCGTCGATCATAATGAATACAGACAATTACGAAGATGATCTAGGCATATTTATATCAAATACTGATGATTCTACAGTAACAGGTTAAACTTCTTTTACTATATCACGATTTTCAAATGATTTTCTATAGTAACAGGATATTTGAATATCATTGCATTACTACCAAGCTAAAACAATTTGATCATATAAATATGTTTCACTACATGAGATTAATGGTTTACTAATTAATATTCTTGTTTTTATACACTTCTAATGTATATTGTTGACTTACTGCATGACAAAAAAACAATGATCATATGAGTTCTACTTATCATTTTACTACATGATTAAATATGTTTTACTACATGAAGATTATTGTGTTACTAATATACATAGGTACTGGTACACTTCTAATTGAAGCTGCTAATGAAACAACTGAGAAAGAGGATGATACAGATATCATAGAACAGGATACTGACTACAGTGAATATGGTGATTCACTAATTGGAATAAGAAGAGAAAAAGAATGTGAAATGTTTGACATCTATTGTGCACATGCTAGAATAGTGGGTTTTAGTGTCCGAAAATCAACTGGAATACTCTCTAAGGAAGGCAACAAAACAGTAGTATCCAAACTATATGTCTGCTCTTGCAATCGTGTGAAGGACAAAAGCAAGGAAGTACCAAATAAAAAGAGACGAGGAGAAACAAGAACTAATTGCAAAACTCAAATAAGGATAAAACTTGTGGACGGATTGTATGAGGTTGTGAAACATGTCTTGGATCACAATCATTATTTGACAAGACAAGAATGGAATCACATGCATCGATCTGAAAGAGCAATCAAAGATGGAAAGGCTCTTGCAATTGTGGATATGGTATCTTCTGGTATTAAACCAGCAGACTCTTTCAGATACCTTGCATTTCATGCTGGGGGTGAAGAGCAAGTTGGACACACAATAAGAAACCACTTGAACTTTGTGAATCGTGAAAGAATGAAGGCCATAAAGGGTGGTGATACAAGGACTTTCATGGAATTAATACAAAACCAGAACAATGAAGAGATTGTCTTTTTTTACAGAGTGCAAATGGATGATGAGGGAAGAATGAGTAACGCTTTTTGGAGAGATTCAATGATGAAAGAGGATTACGGAATATATGGTGATGTAATGGTGTTCGATACAACCTACCGTACTAACAAATACAACCTCATATGTGCACCATTCATTGGAATTAACAACCATTGGATAAATACTATGTTTGGATGTGCATTCTTATCAAATGAGAAAATAGAAACTTTTAAATGGTTATTCATAGTGTTCAATAAGTCTATGGGTGGAAGGAGTCCAGTAACAATATTCATAGACCAAGATGCAGCTATAGCAAATGTAATAGAAAAGGTATGAACTAATAAAAATACATGAAATAGTACTAGTTACTACATGCAGTTATTTAATCTACTACATTATATAATGTGTATTACTACATATAATAAATTTATACTTTTTCAGATTTTTCCTGAAACAAGACACAAGCTCTGTATTTGGCACCTCAAACAAAATGCAGTTTCTAGATTTGTAAAGCTAAAGTGTGATAAAGAGTTCAACAAGTGCTTATCATGGTGTACTGATGAAGATGAGTTTGAGAGTCGCTGAAATGGATTGATTTCAAGATATAATCTACAGGATAATGAATGGTTTAACAGATTGTACAATATAAGGGAGAAGTGGTGTACCGCACTAAACAAGTATTTCTTTTCAGCTGGAATCCTATCTTCCCAAAGGAGTGAGAGTGCAAACAGTTTCATTTCATTCAATTCAAAGAAGACAACAAGCTTGACTGAATTTTTTGGAATTTTTTATAATATAGTTGAGACTTGGAGAATAAAGGAAAAACAGGATGACTTCCAAAGCTCAAGGGTGAAGCCAGATTCATCATTCACTATAAATGCACTAGTGAAACATGCTTCTGAAATATACACCCTTAGGTGGTGTTTGGTTTGGGATTGATTTGGATTGGATTTGGATTGTGGTGGATTGGATTGAGATTTGAGTAATCCATGAATAGTAATTGTGTGTATAAATTGTGTTTGGTTAAGGATTGAGAAGTAGGGGTAGATATAACTTTATGTCACATCAAAGTATGAGAGAGAAGAAAGTAGGAGAGATAATGAGTGGTTGCAAATAGTGATTTGATTGTATAAAAATAAGTGTATAGGTGTATTATATGGGTGGATTGATATTTGGATTATTATTTGGATTGGGATGGATTGAGAGAGATTGGATTGGGATTGGCCCAATCCAAATTCGGATTGGCCAATCCCAAACCAAACACCGCCTTAATGTTTACAAAAAGTTTGAAGTAGAGTTTTTTTAAGTGTATATCAAGTAGTTCAACAATTGTTGGGACTGATAGTACTACTGTGGTATATGAGGTGACACGGCGTGGTGTGACACAAAAAGTGATCTACGACTTCAGCATGGATTGTATCACATGCTCTTGCAAGAGATTTGAAGAATGTGGTATATTGTGTAGCTATTCATTGAGAGTACTACACATAAATTCTGTGGAAAATATACCAGATTCCTACATAAAGAAAAGGTGGACAAAAATTACAAAATCAGCAATTTGGGACAAAACACAAGGTCAAATTGAAACCTGGAAAATTGATCGTATAGTCTTTTGGAGATATGAAATGACAAGAAAGAGTTATAATATGATTTTGGAGAGCGAATGAGATATTGATGCAAGAAAAATACGATAGGAAGGTCAAAGAAGAGATTCAATGGCACTTGAAGAATTGAAATCTAAAAAAAGTACAGTTGCTACTGCTACTGCTGATTCTGGAGAAACAAGAAATGTTCTGGATCCTAAACGCACAATTATGAAAGGCAGAAAGAAGATAACTAAAAATCATTTTGGGAGAAGAACGAAAAAAAACTACTATTGAATTAACCAATTAATTTGGCTCAATGACACAAAATCTTCATTTATTTTAGTTTTCTTTTTTAATTGAAAAGACTACATTACTATACCATTTTATTGTTAAATGCAGAAAACAAGGCTGAAAAAGGATTACTATGAGTTAAGTTTTTTAAATATTTTAGTATTATTATTTGGTTACTGCATAATTATATATTTGTTACTACATGTAATATTTTGTGTTACTACATGAAATTATTTGATTAAATACTTATATCGAATTGAAATGTCCATCACTATAATTGAACAAATATTATAGTAATACAAATTTTAGTATTATTATTTGATTACTGTAATACTACATTTATGTTACTACATGTAATATTTTGTTTTACTACATGATTTGATTACTACTCATATAAAAATGAAAAGTACATTACTATAAATTAAATAAGTATTATAATTTTAAATATTTTAGTATTATTATTTGATTACTGCATAATTATGTTTTTGTTACTACATGTAATATTTTGTGTTATTACATGAAATTATTTGATTAAATACTCATATCGAACTGAAATGTCCATCACTATAATTGAACAAATATTATAGTAATACAAATTTTAGTATTATTATTTGATTATTGTATAACTACATTTATGTTACTATATGTAATATTTTGTGTTACTACATGAAATTATTTGATTACTACTCATATAAAAATAAAAAGTACATTACTATAAATTAAATAAGTATTACTCTCTCCGTCCCCGAAAAGTTTGCGGGGAATCTTGGGCACATTGTTTAGGAAAAAGGTGTAATGATGAGAGTGTTGAAGGGTAATTTTGTAAACTTTTATATATAAAGTAAATAAAGTAGATGGGTTGAGTGTATGGTGGGCCCCAAAAGTAATGGCATGAAGGGTAAATATGTGTATTTTGTGAGGGTGAAGATTGTGATGGTTATTTCTATTTTAGGGTATGCAAACTTTTGGGGGACAAACTAAAAAGAAAAGTATGAAAACTTTTCAGGGACGGAGGGAGTATAATTTTAAATATTTTAGTATTATTATTTGATTACTGCGTATTAATGATTTTGTTACCACATGTAATGTTTTATATTACTACATGACATTATTTGATTACTATTCATAAAACTTAGAGTATAATATTTAAAAATGAATAAGTACCTTATAGGTGTAAACAAATACTATATGTTAATTTGAAACTCCTAAGAATAACAGTGATTATGTAATTATAATCATATTAGTATGATTTTTTTTTTTTTGATGGAAGTTAAATACCCATTCCTTTTTTCCCCTCCCCATGACTCGAACCCAGGACCTAAGGCCTAGGTAGTGGTGCTCTAACCACTTGAGCTATCCCACTTTGTCATCATATTACTATGATTATGTACCTTTGGAGTTTGCACAAAACTCTTCAAAAAAAAGGTTTGTGTTAATTTGGACCTGCTAAGAATATGAAAGATATTCAGTCAATACTAAATACATAAACAACATACATACAAATACATAAAAACATCCACCACATTACCAAACTATTCAAATAGTTCAATATTTCCCCCAACATTATCAGAAACCATACAAAATAAGTATTACAAAACACAAATAATGTTCATCATTCAAAAGATAGTCTAAAAATCATCATTTCTTCCTACTGGATCGTAAATTTTTCCTCCTCTCTTCAGCTGCTTTCTTCTCTTCCTCTATTTTCTTCGTCTTTTCAAATTCTTCTAACAACAGCGGCTTCTTCAGATAAAAATCATAGACTTTATCTATGATTTTATCTTTCATCACATTGGAATTTGAGGTTATCAAACTCACACACAACTCAGCCCTCATTCTAATTCTGAAATCAGCCTATACAAAAAAAAAAAAAAGTAGAATAATGACAAACATGTATAATAACAAAAAAAAGATAAACATAAATTTTTTAAAAAAAATGATAAGAAAAACATACATTGCACAAATCACTGGAAGAATAAAGTTCCTCATTGAAATGAAAAATGTGGTGAGTAAGAAAAACACCACAATCCTTGTTAGTTTCTGCTTTCTTCCATTCAAAGGGAATGTCCACAAGATTGAAATCTTTAACCTTATCAGCCTTAGAATGATTCAAATCCTTCAGAAAGGTCCACATGAGTCTTTGCTGCAAATAGAAAATAGACACACTTATTGAATACTACGTGTAAAGATATAGATTATTACATGTACAAATATAGATTACTACATACGTACAATTTAAAAATACATGTCACCTGCACACACAATAGATTACTACATCATAACAAAAACATATAACTACATTAAAACAAAGAATTTGTGAATTACTACATATACATATAGATATTACTACAAGAAAAGGATTGAAATACTACATTAAAAAAATTGTTACTTCATTAAAAAATTCACTACCCAATATTTTAGCCATCTTGAAGTATGTCTCGGGTTTAACATGAATCATATTATCTAGATATTGCAAAGTGCCATTTGAAAAATTGAAAACAACAGTAGCAAAATGTGTAAATACACAAAATGGGATGAAAATAGAAAAAAAAAAAACTCTAAATGAAAATAATTTTAAAAAAATAAATAAATACTGAATTCGCTGTCATTAAAGCATCCCTGTTCGGCATTAACTCGAGACAACCTTTCCAAGAACCAATAATTTATGCTTCATATTCTTTCTTCTTTTTACAGAAGTTGCCATATGCTCCAAGGCTTTCTGTATTAACAAAAATTAAAATTATGAAAAATAAATTAAAAAAAATTAAATTAAAAACACAAATATTTGTTAATACACTTACAATGTGATCAAGGCTAAAGATGTATCTTGACAATCTTTTCTTAGAACAACTATGAAATTCTGAATTAATCATATACGCTACTGTAGTTATAACTAGCATACTGATTTCCTTATCTGTATACAACGTCCAGAAGTCATCTTTGCTAACCATATGTAATTCCGTATCAGTATTGAATAGCTCCTCACTACAAAAAAAAAAAAAAAAAAACATTTAGTACAAGATATGAGAAAGATATAAATAGGAAGAACAAAAAATAAAAACTTACTACATGTTTTCCTTGGAGTGAAAAACATAATCAACAATATTCAATAATTCAGACTTCATGCTAGAAAATATTTGTTGGTCCTGAAAGGAGTATATAACAGGTGTATGAGGGGGGGGGGGGAAATCTTTTTCAAACTTTGATCAAATCAGACCTTCAGCAAGGTTGTCCTGGACAACTCTTCTGATATGTATAACTTTCAGAAGATAATCAAACTACTAAGCACTATTAAGTACTTAGTTGAATAACTATCTAAGTAAGTTATATGTGCGGAATTTTGGTTGGCCCTTATGTTTAAACTCCTTTTAATTCTGAAAACTTCTTAACACTTAAACTGTTTTTCAGGGAACTTGTCCCAAAACTGTTTTGCACAATCTTGAATGTTATATCTTTTGAAGTTTAGTTTGTGTGCAGTGTATGAATGTGTGTTTGCAAGTAAACAATACAAGAGTTTATAGTGGTTCAGAGACTCAAGCTCCTACATTCACTTTTCCTGATTTAATAGGATAATTCCTTCACTCTTGGAATTAACTTATTTTATAGTGCCAAGGTGCACTGATCAACCACACCACTCCTTGGTGCCTTGATCCCAAGGAATTCAGTGTCCCAGTACTCTCTTCTCAACTTAGAACTAAACTGTTCTTCTCTCAACAGTCAGTTCCTTACACTTCTACTACAACAACCTTCTAACTTTCTCTTGAAAGGAATAAGGGTTGATGTTGGTTCCAACTAGGTGAGATATCATTTACAATGAGCACAGTGTATAGGATATGATATCTCTCTAAGCTTTGTATGGATATACAGTGAAGTTCAGCTTAGGTGAAGTGTTATGGAAACTAAGAATGTTTCTTAGAAAGCTTGAAGGCTTATGAGCTTGTAGTTTCCTTTGAATTGCAGGATAGTTGGATTGTAGTTGGATGCCTTCAAATGGTTTCCACACTTCTATATTTATAGAGCAAATTGAGGTTATGTCCGTTGGAGAGACAGCCTCAAAATGTCTATATGTGCCTTCCTTGAACTTTGCAACTGGAAGACAGATTCTTGAAGTGACATGTCCTTCATTTGGAAAGTAAACAAATGTAAGCTCTTTGTCTTCATTTTGATGCACTCTTCCCAATGTCTGACTTGAAGATTCACTTGGTCAAACATGGACATCACTTCTGATAATTGGTTCTATGATAAAGACAACATTCCTTATCATTTGGACAAGTCTGCTTATCAGTTTCAACATTTTTGACTTATCAGCAGTGTTGGCATAGCTCTTTCAGATGACTTGACCCTTTCTCTTTATAACTCATATCTTGATGGTTCTTGAGCATTTAAGCTTCCATATCAGTGGCTTTGATCCTATCAGCACAGTTGGCCTTGACTTATGGACTGTTCTAGTACAAGTGTGCTGAGACATTTCTGCTGTACAACTCCTCTGAACATTGATGTGCACATGAGTAGGAGTGTGCAAAATAAAACCGGACCGGAAAAAAGACCGGAACCGGACCGGTCCGGTTAGATTCCGGTCCGGTCCTCGGTCCGAAATTTTTTAAGATTCCGGGTTCCGGTCCGGTCGAAAACCGGAATTTACCGGTCCAGGACCGGAAACCCGGATTTACAACTTTTTTTTTATTATTTGAATTTTAGAAATTACAAATCCCATTCCTCTGGCTCTTCGACTTCCTCTGGCTCTTCGACTTTCTTAAACCTAATTCCCCTTTTTTACCATTCTTAAAATTCTTCAACCTTTATCTGAAACGACGCTCACCAGTGTTAGTTGTGACTCACCCATTTTGAGAAGGTAATAGTGCCGGCGCAACGGAATACTCCACCCAATCTTCTTGCAATGTAAGTTTTCTTGAGTTATTGAGAAGGTTTAACCTATTTTACAGTTTATAATCGTAATAATTATTTTTAATTTCATGTTTCAAAATTTTAGATGGATAGTACTCAGTCACAATCTCAATAAAAAAGAATACCGGTGTTTTCTGATCAATCGGCAGATGCCCTTACTAATGAAGAACTCGAATGTGATCCACTTTCCACTTCTTCTCATACACTAAGAAATTATAATAAAAAAAAAAACCGGTCTGAAACGGTCCAAACCCGGACCGGTTACATTCCGGTCTGGTCCTCGGTCCGTAAAAATTTAAGATTTCGGTCCCGATCCAAACCGGTCCCGGTCCGGTTCTGGACCGGTGCACACCCCTACACATGAGTAGACTTGATCTTCTAGATGTGTTCTTGTCATTAACTCTTCAGGGAGGTTGTCCATCTACTGAGTTGACTTGATCAACACAGTTGGTCATTTAATCACTTCAGCAGACTTGGGATCAAACTTGATTCTGAGCCTTGAGGGGACTTGATTCTTGTAATCTTCTAAGCATATGTTCCCTCTCAACTTGTGCATCTGAACAACTAAGAGCTGTCTAACATACCAGCTTCTCAACTAGCCTGATCTACATGTTCCAACACTCCTGAAACATGTTCATTCACTTTGACTTAACTATTTGACATGTCTTAAGGGGTTTTGGTATCTTAATCAAAATTCTCATTTTATTCCCAACAATATTCTTGCATTGGAATTACAAAACTCAGACAAATACCCAACACCCTTTTCATTTTTCATAAAAACTTTTCCAAAATAACTGTCACGATAAAAAACAAACTTCCCACTGGATTCTCAAAAACATCTTCATCACTATCTTCACCTTCACTATATTCGCCATCACTTTCAGACTCTTTAGCATCCTCATCAATATCTTCAACACTCACTTTTTCCTTACCCTTTGCTTTCTCAGAAACTACCTCATCATGCTCATTTTCATCTAACCCAATGCCCTCATCTCCCTTGTTATTATCTGCCTCAACAGCCTCACCAACACTAACATCTTCCCTTAAACTTTCATCCCCAATAACAGTCTCAGCCTCTTTCTCAACAACATCATTCTCACCAGAATCTTTCTCACCACCTTCTTCCCCACCAACAACTTCTTCACCACCATCTATCCCACCATCATCTTTCCCACCAACAAATACTTCAACACCTACTTTCTCACCACCAATTTTTTAAAATAAAAACAGTCAAGTGGATCATCTGGAAAAAAACTCAAAACTAGGCATCTCTAGCACAAGTTCTTTAGTACGTAAAAAGTTAGCAACCAACCTGTTGGGAATAAAATGATTTTGATTTAGATACCAAAACCCCTGATTGATGATGTTCAGATTAGTTGAGATACACTCAAGTGAGATCAGTTTAGTTGTCTCAGGATACTTGAGTAAGTAGAAATGCTTAAGTCTAAAATCTCAGAAATGTTGTGAGATTTATAGTTCAGGATAGTTGTCTAAAGCTGGAATGTTAGACAGCTTGATAAGTGTTATGTACTTTAGGTCAAACTTGCTAAGTTTACAGGACAAGCTGACTAAGTGGACAACATGGCTGAAAAGATCAAGAGTGATAAGGCAATGCTCATAAATGCAAATGATCAGATCAATTGAAGTGCAAATGATCAAGAGCATTGAATGCTAGGCTCACAAAAGACACATTTATTGAAGCATTTATTACCATCAAGCCTGAACTAAGCATTGAAGACTTGGAAGCATTAAAGATTGAAGCATTGAATGAATGTTGGAACATTCTAACTTGCAGCAGGAATGTTCAGGAGAGTTGTCCCATCTGACCGTTGGTTGAGTGTAGAGTCTGCCACAAATAAACCTTGGGAAATGTGCATATTTGGAATCTAACACAAGTCATCTCAGCCGCATTTTTCAGAAGTCAACACATTCATTCAAGCAACCATTGAAGAAGCTTTTACACAGTGGATAAAAGGATGCCAAGCTTCATAACCGTTTCAATGGTGCTGTAAATAGACAAGTTTGAATTGATATCCCTCCAACGGTTAGTTGTTCAAATTTGCCTATAAATATAGAAGTGATCAAAGGATTCAAGTATTCAACTACTTGCTATCAAACTATCATCAAGCAAACAAAGGAAACCAAAGTTGTTCTTTAGAATCCCAAGTTCCCTGATCACTTCAAATAGCTAAGCCAATCTTTGTAATATCCAAAGCTTAGCATTGAGATATCCTAAGCCTTTACACTGTTCTTATTGTAAAGGATATCTCTACTAGTTGGAACCAAACCTCAAACCTTATCTCATTTAGTGAAGAAAGAGTTTGTTGTAGAAGTGAGGAGTTAAGAACTGTTAGTGTGAAAACAGTTTTAACTCAGAGAGATTGAGCACTAGGACTCAGATTATCCTAGGGATCAAAGAACTAAGAGAGTGTTGTTGATCAGTGCACCTTGGCACTATAAAACAAGCTAATTCCATTGTTAAGGAATTATCCTGTTCAATCAGGGAAAGTGGATGTAGGAGCTTGAGTCTCTGAACCACTATAAATTGTGTGCCATTTACTTACTGCATTCATTATAGCACTTGCACTCAATCATATTTCAAAGAGCTATTCTCAGTAAGTTAAGAAAATCTTGTTGGTCCTTGAAGGAGTATATGATTAACTCTTCTAAGATAATCAGACTACTAAGTACTATTGAGTACTTAGTTGAATAACTATCTAGGAGAGTTATATGTGCGGAATAGTGGTTGGCCCTTTAAGTTTAAACTCCTTTACTTTCTGAAATCACTTAGTTAATGCAAACCAGTTTAGTTTCAGGGAACTTGTCCAATACAGTTTTTGCACAATCTTGAATATATGTTCTTTGAAAGATCAGTTTTGTGTTCAGTGTTGAATGTATGAAAATACTTGTAAAGTAGATCAACACAGGAGTTTATAGTGGTTCAGAGACTCAAGCTCCTACATCCACTTTCCCTGATTTAACAGGATAATTCCTTCACTCTTGGAATTAACTTGTTTTATAGTGCCAAGGTGCACTTGATCAATAACACCACTCCTTGGTGAATTGATCCCTAGGATGTCTAGAGTCCTAGTACCCTCTTCTCAACTCAGAACTGAACTGTTCTTCTCTCAACAGTCAGCTCCTACCACTTCTACTACTGCAACCTTCTCACTTTCTCACTTGAAAGAGGTAAAGGTTGAAGTAAGGCTCCAACTAATGAGATATCCTTTACAATGAAGATCAGTGTATAAGGATTAGGATATCTCTCTAAGCTTTGTATGGATATACAATGGGGTTCAGCTTAGATGAAGTGTTTCAAGACTAAGAATGTCTTTTGAAGACTTTGAAGCTTTCAGAATAGTTGCTCAGTTGGATGTAGAATGGATGCTTCAAATGGTCTTCACACTTGTATTTATAGACAAATTTGAGGATTTGCCCGTTGGAGAGGCAGCTCCAAATTGCTATAAATGTCTTCCTTGAGTTCTTCAAACTGGAAGACAGATTCTTGATAGTGACATGTCCTCATTTGGGTAATAAACGGCTGTTAAGACTTTGTCTTCATTTTGCAGCACTTTTCCCAATGTTTGACTTCTTGTTAGGACTTGGACATGGCTTCTGAAGGTTGATCCAATGACAACATTCCTTATCAAATGGACAACTCTCCTTATCACTATCAGCAGTCTTGCTTATCAGCAAGGTTGGCTTGCTCTTCTTCAGATGACTTGGCTCTTTCCCTTTGCTTCACTTGGAAATGATCTCAGCATTACATAATGAAGTCTTTTTAGGGTATAGTTGTCTTCTTTTCTTCAGCATAGTTGACCTTCAAGTTTTTCAGAGTACTTGAGCTTGATTGCTAAGACAACTCTTCTGGACAACTCTTCTGGACAACTCTTCTGGACAACTCTCCTGATCAGCATACTTGGTCTTTTAGCATCAGAGTTTTTTTTTTTTTTGTTTTCACACAGAGTTGACCTTTCTGGACAACTCTCCTGATCAGAACATTTGAGTAAACTTATCCTTTTGAGCTTTACAATCTTGTTCTTGCATAGGGACAACTTCTCTGGACAACTCTCCTGATCAGAGCATTTGATTTTCTATAGAGTGTCCTTGGCTTAAGTGATTGTTCCAGAATTTGAGCCTTGAGGAGACTTGATCTTGATAATCTTCAAAGCATAGGTTCTCCCTCAAATTGTGCATCTAATTATCTAAGAGCTGCCTAAACATTTCAGCTTCTCATCTAGCCTTATTCTATGTGTTCTAACATTTTTAGAACATCATTAACTGTGATTAGGCATGTCTCAGGGGGTTTTGGTATTAAATCAAAACATATCTCATTTTATTCCCAACAATTTCCCCATTTTTTATGATGCCAAAACCTACACATTCTATGAAAAAGTGACTTGACTACACCTATTACATATATCTTCAGAAGACATGACTAAGGTCAATATTCCTGAAAAGACAATGTGTTAGTGTATTCACTGTTTTTGTTGCATGTAGGTTTCAAAGATAGGCATAGAGAAATTTTGTGTTTCTTGATTCAAAATGTGTTCAACTATCATTAAAGTGAAAATCATTACACGCATGTTGATAGTTGAAGATAACATATCAGAGCATGAATTCAAGATATGATTACAAGTGATCATTACAACTAAATGCTAAATATAGGATCAGAGCATAACCAAAATACTTCAAGTACTGAATATCAACACCAATTCTTGTATCAGAGCAATCCAATCACATTAGAGCAAACAACATATCAAGGCATATCACATCAGCAGGCTTGTCCAAACTTCAGCAGATTTGACCACATAAAAGAAATATCTTCAGATAAGGTAACTTTCTATCCAGAAAGAGTCAGAAGACTTAGCCATTTTTAGAGATCATCCTCAGGAGGTGGCACCATCCCATATTGTGCCCACACTCTCTTCTTGAGTTCCATGGCTTCCTGGTTGGTTCCTTTGGGTCCAAGAGTTATTTTGTTCAGCTTGAGAATCTCTGTGAACTCCCTCAGGATCCTTGCTTGGTCAATCCACCCATCAAGCTTTGGAGGCATGTAGATGATAGACTTGAGAGCATTGAGTTCAATTCTTGCAATATCAGCAGCTGGAAGTAATTGTTGATACAATTCTCTGTAGTATTCTATCATGAACTCAGTAAAGGCAAAGTTGGCATCTCCTCCATTCCACCTGTCAATGACATAATTGTTGATACAATTCTCTGTAGGATTCAAAGGACTTGTCTTTTTCAGCATTCTTGGCCTTTTTAGCAGTTTTGGCCTTCTTTGATGTAGGCTCATCAACATCAATTCTGAATTAAGGTGGAAGATCAAGGCTGTTAGGAAAGTTAGTGAATGTTTCAGTTTGTCTTTTCTTTCCTTTAGCCCTCTTGATCTTTCCTCTAGTTTGGACATCTTCAGCATCTTTGTCCAAACCAGACACCTCACCACCTGGTCTCTGCTGTAGCCTCATTCTTTCTTCTTGAGCTGATGCCATTGAATTCTTCAATGCAAGTTCTAGTTGCTCTTCTTCGTCCAATTCTTCCAAGTTCAGCACTGCAGGCTCTTTTCCTTTTCCTTCAGCAGCTTTGTCTTTTCCTTTTTCTGGGCTTCCAATCACCAAGGCACCTTTTGCTCTAGCTCTTTCCCTTTCCCCCTTGTTGGCAGCATCAAAGCACTGAGGTTTTAGCTCACTCATTGTTGTGGCCATCAGGGATTGGGCCTGGTTTAGAGACTTCATCTCCTCCAACAAATATACATTTTCATCATGTATATTTTGCATCCTATCACTGCTCAAGCTAAGAAAAGCTAGAACAGGCTTCATCTTTTGTTGAACAACCTCCTCCAAGGTTGCTTTCAGGGATGCATCCAGTTGGGCTTTAAGGAGCTCAGTGAGGTTGGCCACTGCACCTTCAGCAATGTTGGCCAATACCTCTTGGGAAAATTTTTCAGAGGCTGCTTTCACCACAGCTAGCCTTTGCTCTTCTGCTCTTCTCTTTTGTAGTGCAGTCTTCTTTCCAATAGCTTGCTTGACAGTTAGCCTGAGAGCTTTGACATTGGCATTATGATTGTCTCTCAGCAACTTTTGTTCCTTCTTGACCTCATCTGAGATGAATTCCATAGTAGACTTGGCTTTTTGCACTTCAGTGGAAATGGTTTGGAGACCAGTTTCCACACCACTAATCCTTGCTTCCAGAGTGGGTAGCACAACATCCTCAGAGCCTGTAAGCCTCATTTCTACAGATGCTAGAGTTCTTCCTTGCTCATTCAATACTCCTGAAGTTTCAGCATGAGCAGATTGGACCTGATGAGCCAAGGAGTCCAATTTCTCTGATTGCATTCCAAGCAAGGCTTGAGCTGAGCCTGTATCTACTTGGATAGGGGCATCTGTTAAGAACTCATCTGCAAAAATTTGGTCAAGGGAAATACCTGCAATATTAGATAGATCAAACAAGTTAGGAAATAGACACTCATCACCCTCAATTTCTTTTGTATAAGACCCTGATACATCATCAGTCTTCTTCTCATTTTCAACTTGTTCTTTTCTCTCTTCATAAATAATGTTCTCACCCAAGGAATCAGGCCTCCTTTCATCAAGGGATTCTTGAAGTTCAGATTTGACTTCAAGAATAACATGTCCTTCCTCACTTATTCCACCCTCATATGGTGGTACACTCACAATCTTAGTTATGACTACGTCTCTTTCATCCATAACTCCCTCTGATTTTTTAATTCTATTTTCCTTTTCAACCCCTTCTCCTAAACCTGCAACATCTTCACCTTCAACAAGGTTCAAAGATGGCAGTTGTGAGGAGATCACAGTGCTTATTTCAGCAGCCACTGAGTTATCCTGAATGATTAAGGGCTGATCAGTGTCCAACTCATCTGACACTGAATAGGCCTTAATCAAACCAGCCTCTAGAATAGGAACCTCAACATCTTTAGGCTGTGCCTTGGGTTCAGAAGAACCTTCATTGGCAGATGTGTCTTTGGTTGTGTTACCACCCTTGGTCAACACCTCTGATGATACAGAGCCTTTCCTATGATAGGTTCTAGGAGGGTTTGAAAGTCTATCTGCTACAGAAGACTTGGGTTGAGAGGGTTCAGGGAGGTTGGCTTGAGGGGTTTCAGGAGGGTTGGGATTTGAAGGGTTTGAGGGATCATCAGGGGAATCATCATCATTGGAGCTACTGTCAGGGTGTTTGATGCCCTTAGCTTTTCTTTCTTTCTCCTCAATGATCTTCTCAGCTACCAACTTTGCAAAAACTTCCTCATCAGTGAGGAACTTTGTTTTCATTACACCAGCAAAGTGTAGCAATCTGCTTTCCTCTACTTGCCACCAGTTGGCACCCTTATCTTGGATGACTTGTGATATCTCCATTAAGGTCTTGTCTTTTACATCCACAAGCATCCTCAAGTCATGAAATGTCTTCTGAATTCTTGGAAATTCAGCAAGCTGTGGGTATAAACTGTCCACAGTGGCCTTAGCTCCACCTCTGAGCATACTTTCATAAGTATACTCCTCCTCATTCTCATTTGATGGAGAACTTTGGGCTATAGGGGAGTGGGCTGTGGTTTCAATAAATGCAGCTTCAGGCAAGTTAAGTTCAGGAGGGTTGGCTTCAGAAGGATTGGGCTCTAATGAAGGTACTTCAGTTGCTTTAGAGAGCAATGAATCTGAAGGGGCTTTGCTTAGGGGAGTTGGCTCATTGAGTGCATGTTCTAAGAGTTTGGAGTAGTTGAGCATGGATGAGTCAAGAGGGGACAGAAGCCTTGTCTCATCCACTGCTAGGTCTGCTAGCACATCAATGCCACTTCTCTGCACACTTCCTTCTGGAGAATATCTCTTAGTAAGATCTACAGGGGTGATGGGTTGATTGGGAGGGGTAACATGGGTTTCAGGGGAGTTGGGTTCAATGGTCTGGGTTTCAGGGATGTTGGCCTCTCTTGGTTGACCTTCAGGGACTTTGGATTCTGGAGTTCCAGAACCAGATGAGCTAGTCCTTGACTTGGATTTGGTCCTGCTTTCAGCTCTGCTCTCTCTTAGAGCCAATTGAAGAGACCTTTCTTCCAGAAGTTCCAACACCTTTTCAGTAGGCTTGGACCTTCTCTTGCTAGCCCTACTGCTCCCACTTCCTTCTACTTCTTTTACCTTCTCAGGGACAGCTTCCCTGAGCCTCTTATCACCTTTCTTCTTTTGTCTTGTCTCATTGTACTTCAGCCTCAACTCTTCTGAGTGGTCAGAGGGCACACTCACTCCTTCTTCTGCCACTTCATCAACTTCAGCTGATGCTCCTGAGGCTTCCCTTGAGGATATTTGAGACATTTTTCTTGATTTGATAACCCTGGCTTTAGTTCTCTTCTTCATCTTAGGCTTTTCTTCAACCTTTTCTTCAGCAGGTTTGGCCATAAGCATCCTCCTTTGCTCAGTTTTCTTGCTGAGCTTTCTGAACAGAATCTTTTGAGCTGGGAGGGGTTTTGCAAAGGTTTGCATTTGAGAATAATGGGAAAACCTTTCAATCAACAAGCTTGCCCTGGTGCAATACTTGAGTTTCCCTTCTAGCACAACCTTATTGTGAGATTTCACTTTGAACTTTGCTTTCTCCTTCATCATTTCTGACATGATGAAAGACCTCTAATCAAATTTGATGCCTTTGTCACTAGCATCAATTACTGCAGCCATGATTCTGATTCTTGGATGACTGACTTGCTCCAAACTTCCAGTATTACTCAAGAGGCTCTTAGCAACTATCTCAAAGAGGTTGAGAAATTCTGGCTTGAGAGTCTTCTTGTTTTGTGTTGAAGAGAGAGGGCCTGGTACTAATAGCCATTCTTGAGCTATTTCATCTTCATGTCCAGTACCATAAACTTCTGGATTCCTTCCCTCAGAAGGCAATCCAAAGGCTCCTTCAAGATCTTCTGAAGAGAATTTCACTCTATGAAATCTCTCTTCCTCCTCTCCTTCAGCCACATATGACAATCTGGTGGAAACTTCACCATCTTCAGGCTTACCTCTCCACTTGAGAAAGGCAAAGAACTCAGCCATGTAACTCTCCAAACAAGAGCCTGGTCTTTCCTCCATAAATTTTTGCAATCCAGCTCTCCTCAACCATCTAAGGGTTGGTGTAATCTCAGCATCCTCACTCTCAAAAGATACTATGGGCTCAAAGTGAAGGCTGTTTTTGTTGCTCAAGTATCCAAAATCAAGGTCTAGAGCCTTGTTGGAGAAATCAATGATCATCTCTGGTCTAACTTTGGGGGCCATTGAAGGTTTACAAAAAAAATTGACAGAGATTGAGAGAGTTTGAAGAATGTTTGAGCTAGGGTTTCGAATACTTGGGGAAGAAGTGTTTGTGGGGGTCTTAAGACTTGTGAATATTCTAAAAAGAATGTTTGTCAAAGAGTTGGTGAAGTCTTGATGCAATTCAAAGGTGAACAAAAAATGGAAATAAAAAAATGGACGGCCAAGATTGATTTCAGAGGAGTTGGGTAGTTTTGATCCAATGGTCAAAAACCAATGTAACAGTGAATAAACTGTTTTATTCAAAACGTGGGTGGAGTTTTAATGTTAGTTTAAAGCTGGGGGTTTTTCGAGATAGATCATGCCCCAAAAAGTTTAATGCAAACAAGAGTCAAATCTTGGCATTTAATGCATGGAAAGTGACCTTTTGGGTGGGAGACAAATTAAATCCCAAAAAGGTGAAATCTGTATATGGAATGGGACATATTTCGAAGTAGACAATGATTACCCAAAGTAGGTGCTTATCAGACCAAGATTTGGTTTGATAGCTAGGACAACTTATCTGACCCTACATGGACAAGTGTCCTGAAAGTGTGTGGACAACTGTCCTGAAGTTTAATGGACAAGTGTCCTGAAAGGTGAGAGTCATTTCTCCTGAGTTTCAGTAGACTTGACCAAGTCTGCTGAAGTTTGAAATTAGTTCCCCCTCAATGGATAAACTCCTTTGGACTCATTTGTCCAACTTCCCTGGATCAAGAAGACCCAACTCTGCTGATAATTCCAAAAATCTTGCCTCTGCAAGTGGCTTTGTCAATATATCAGCTTTTTGATGATCTGTGTGGATCTTTACTAGCTTGATATCCTTCTTCTCCACGTGATCTCTAATGAAGTGATGCTTGATGTCCACATGCTTGCATCTTGTGTGCAATATAAGATTCTGTGATATGGCAATAGCACTATTATTGTCACAGAATATTGGCACTTCAGTAGAGTTGACATTGTAGTCTCTTAGTTGTTGTCTCAACCATAGAATTTGAGCACAGCAACTTCCAGCAGTAACATATTCAGCTTCAGTGGTGGAAGTAGCCACTGTATTTTTCTTCTTGGAGAACCAAGATATGAGTTTGTTGCCCAAGAATTGACAAGTCCCTGAAGTGGACTTTCTGTCAATTCTACATCCTCCATAATCAGCATCTGAGTAGCCAGTTAACTCAATGTTGTCATCAGCAGGGTACCAAAGGCCTAGATTTTCAGTGCCTTTCAGATACCTCAAGATCCTTTTTGCAGCCTCAAGATGGCTTTTCTTAGGATTTGCTTGAAACCTTGCACAAACACCAACTGCAAAGGTGATGTCAGGCCTGCTGGCAGTGAGATAGAGGAGTGAACCAATGATTCCTCTATACTTAGTGGAGTTGGTTGGAACACCACTCTCATCAGGATCCATCTTCCAATTAGTGTTCATTGGGATCCTTACTGGCTTGCTTGTTACACACCCAAACTTTTTGATCATCTCTCTGGTGTACTTAGCTTGGTTGATGAAGATTCCTTCTTTTGATTGCTTGACTTGTAGACCCAAAAAGAAGTTCATCAACCCCATCATGGACATCTCAAACTTGCTTTGCATAAACTTGGAGAACTTCTCACACAGCTTCTCATTAGGGGATCCAAAAATTATGTCATCTACATAAATTTGGACAAACAAGATGTCCTCTCCTTCAGAAATTCTGAAGAGAGTTCTGTCCACAGTTCCCTTGGTGAATCCATGATCCAAGAGGATTGTGACAGTGTGTCATACCAAGCCCTAGGGGCTTGCTTGAGTCCATATAGAGCTTTCTTCAATCTGTATACTTGGTTTCCAACTTCAAAA
Source organism: Galeopsis tetrahit (assembly GCA_963675135.1). Taxonomy (NCBI): domain Eukaryota; kingdom Viridiplantae; phylum Streptophyta; class Magnoliopsida; order Lamiales; family Lamiaceae; genus Galeopsis; species Galeopsis tetrahit. The sequence goes on along the minus strand of OY776120.1, from coordinate 61,809,028 downwards.
CCTGGTGGTTGCTCCACATAGACTTCTTCTTTCAAGACTCCATTCAGAAAGGCACTCTTGACATCCATCTGGTATACTTTGAACCTCTTGTGGGCTGCATAGGCTAGGAAGAGCCTTATTGCTTCTAGCCTTGCCACAGGTGCAAAGGTCTCATCATAGTCAATGCCTTCATGTTGGCAGTAACCTTTTGCCACTAGTCTTACTTTGTTTCTGACAATCACATCATTCTCATTCTTTTTGTTTTTGAACACCCACTTGGTTCCAATAACATCTTGATGTGAGGGTCTATCCACCAGCTCCCATACTTCATTTCTGGTGAATTGTTTCAGTTCTTCCTGCATGGCTGTGATCCAATTTGCATCTTGAAGTGCTTCTTCAATATCACTTGGTTCTTGTTCTGACAAGAAGCAACAGAAAAGAGCACTTTCACCATGAAATCTTCTTATTTTGACTCCAATACTTGGATCACCAAGTATTAGATCAGTAGGATGGTCAGACAACCAAGTCCTTCTTTTTCTGATCTCTTCAGTAGAGTTGTCCTCTACTGAAGTTGAGTCATTTTGATCATAAAATTCAGGATAATTGAGTGCAGGATCTAATTCAGGATCATAATCAGGGGTGTTGCCCTCAATGTCAGGGACATTGGCATTTTCAACATTCTGAGTTCCCCCTTGATTATTTGACCCATTAACTACCTCAGCAAGGACTGCTTCTTCATTGGTAGTTGTTACCTAGATGTGAACTGGGATTGGTTCATTCAGTTCACCATTTTCATCAGTGGGGTTTGTCTGAGGAAAGTTGCCTTCAGGATTGTTGTCCAATGTGAATATTTCAGGAATGTTGGCTTGGACAACATCTATGAATTCAGTGTCTTTGTCTTTTAGGCTCAGTCTGGTTGTCCTCTGTGTGATTTCTTCAGGTTCCAGGTTTACATTCCTGAACTCATGAATAGATTCATCAAACACAACATGAGGTGTTTCTTCCACAATAAGGGTTTTCTTGTTGTAGACTCTGAAAGCTCTACTGATTTGAGAATATCCAAGGAATACTCCCTCATCAGCTTTGCTATCAAAGGCTTTCAACTGTTCTTTCCCATTATTATGTATGAAACACTTACAACCAAAGATGTGAAAGTATGACACTTTAGGCATTCTTTCTTTCCAGAGTTCATAAGAGGTTTTGCCTTGCCCCTTAGTAATCAAGCATCTATTTTGAGTATAGCATGCAGTGTTTATAGCTTCAGCCCAAAACCTCTTAGGTAGTTTTGAATCAGCAATTAAGGTTCTAGCAGCTTCTTTTAAGGTTCTATTCCTTCTTTCTGCAACTCCATTTTGTTGGGGAGTTCTAGCTGCTGAGGTTTCATGAGCTATTCCATTAGATGAGCAATACTCATTGATGTATGAATTGATGAACTTAGTGCCTTTATCAGATCTTATCTTGATAATGCTAAGGCTTTTCTCATTTGACAGTCTCTTAAGAAGTTCAGGTAGTTTGACTTGTGTTTCCTTCTTATTAAGGAGAAATACTACCCATGTGAACCTAGAGAAGTCATCTACTACAACCAATGTGTATTTTCTACCATTTATGCTTGAAGGGGTAATTGGTCCAAAGAGATCCATATGTAAAAGTTTAAGTACCCTTTCAGTAGAAATGACTGGTTTACCTTTTGAATGAGGCTTTAATCTGTTTTCCTTCTTGACATGGTTGACACACATGTTCTTTAATAAAAACCTCATTAGGTAGTCCTTTAACTAGTGCATTTCTAGCAAGTTTATTCATTGATTTGAAGTTCAGATGGTTTAGCCTCTTATGCCATAACCAACTTTGTTCACTAGTGCTCTTAGCAATGAAACATGCAGCATCAGTAGACTTGTCCCAGTCTGCAAAATAAACATTTCCTTTCCTAGTTTCAGTCAATAGAATTTGTTGAGTTCTATCTTTAATTAGGCATTTTCTACTTGAAAACTCAACATTGAAATCTTTATCACAGAATTGACTGATACTTAGGAGATTATATTTGAGACCAGCTACATAAGATACATTGGTCACTTTGATGTTACCAATCATCAAAGTACCATAACCTTTTGTTGTTGCTTGTGAGTTGTCTCCAAATGTGACATTTGGGCCTTCTTTTTCAATAAAATCAGTGAGGAGTTCCTTGTTTCCAGTCATGTGCCTTGAGCATCCACTGTCAAGGTACCATGCTTTCTTTTTGCTCATGCTCCTCTTCTTGTGGCCCATTGGTACCTTCAATTAGATAGGTTTAGGTACCCTTTGAGTTTTGGGTCTTGAGAGGTTAGATGTACCTTTAAGAACCCAAACTTGCCTAATAACCCTGATTGATTCAAGGTGGCTAAGTTGTCTTCCTTGTGCATCAACATACACTGTTTTTCCCTTAAATGCCTTAGGGGAGGTATGTGTGAATGTGTTAACTCTGTGAGTTTCAGGGGAGTTGTCAACTCTCCTGAACTTATGAGTTCTTTGTGCAACTTGATGAAATCTTTGAGGAAAGACATTTTTATGACCATTACCCTTTGGCATGAAGGGTTTTGGTTGTCTCATTTTATTCTGCCTTTGAGGATAGTTGTCCTTAGGTCTATTCAGCTGAGGCTTTCTCATAAGAGTTGGCCTAGGCTGATTATACCTTGGATAACTCCTCTGAACATTGTTCAGGAGAGTTGCCCTTCCATTGGGTCTACCCTGCTGACCAATATTCCTCTTGTGTTCAGGAGCCTTGACCTTTTCCAAAGGTTTGGGCCTAGTCTCCTGAGGCACTTGAGTAGGCATTTCATTCATTTTGCCCTTTCCTTTGTTCAGTGGCTGAATTATTTCATTTTCAGCTTGTTTTGCCACTGACTTAACAAAGATTTTCTTAGTGTTACTTGTAGAGGCAACACTCAGACAAGGTGAAGATTCAAATGGATCAAAACCTAATCCACTTCTTTGAGCCATAGGTCTTTGATAACTCTGAATTTCCTCTATTGCTCTAGAGGATTTGTTCAAAGTAGACATCTTTAATTTCAGGCTCTCTTCACTTGATTTAAGAATATCATATTCATGTGAGAGGTTCTCAAACTTGGCATTTAGAATTTTCAGTTTAAAGTCTTTTCTCTTCTGAGAGAGGAGTTGATCATCAATCTCCTTTTGTTGGTCAACTATCCTGAGATTTGCTTCCTCAAGCTCTCTCAAGACTTGTTGATATAACTCAGTAGATTTGACATCAACAGCTACCTCAGAGTTTTTGGTAAGTTCAATAGCCAATCTTTCATTTTCTCTCACACAATTATCATGAAATTCTTGTAATCTAGTGAAATCTTCCATCAACTTTCCAAAAGAAAGTTTCAAGTTGACTTCACTAGTGTTTTGTGAGATGAATGATGGTGAACTAGAAGTAGAGGATACCTCACCATCCTCAAGAGCCATGTTTCAAACATCATCATCATCATCACTGTTGGAGAATAGTCCATCAGAAGAGTTGAAGCTTTCAGCACTTTCAGATTCATCACCAGCCATCATGGCCTTTCTGTTGGTGAACTTTTTATCTCTTTTGGCTTGCCTTTCTCTTCTTTCTTTAGAGCTCAATTCAGGGCAGTCATACTGGAAGTGCCCTTTCTTTTTACAATTGTAGCACAGGTCTTCATCATCATCCTTCTTGGATTCATCTCTTCTTTTAGATGATGAAGGGTCAGCTCTACTGGATCTTCTCCTATCAGAGGACTTGTCCTCTGATCTTTTCTCTTCAGCTTTTTGTCCTCAGCCTGATCTTCAGGGGAGTTGTATCTTCTCCTGAATTTGTTGTCTTGGTAGAATTTCTTGTATCTACCAAACCTTGTGTTGAGCTTGTCAAACCATCTAGCCATCAAGGCTAGTTCTTCCTTCATTTCAGTCTTTGAGACTGACTTTGATGATCTGGGAGTGGGTTGCAATTTAGGTTCAGCAACTTTGGCCTTGAATGCCACTCCCTTAGTAGGATTTGAAGGTTCCTCAACAGGCTTTCTTCTATTGAGGTCAAACTCATAAGCTTTAAGTTCAGAGAAGATTTGTTGCATGGGCATGGTGGAAAGATCTTTGGTGTTTTGCATAATTACAGCATAGACATCCCACTTATGAGTGAGACTTCTCAGGATTTTTAATCCAACTTCTCTCTTGGTGTAGACCTTGCCCAATGAGTTAATTTCATTCATCACATCAGTGAATCTACCAGCAAACTTGTCAATGGACTCATCAGATTCCATTGAGAATTGTTCAAACTTCTGCACAACAACTTGGAGCTTGTTCTCCTTGATCTTTTCAGTACCCTCACACATTTCAGCAAGGGTATCCCAAATTTCTTTGGCTGTGGTGCAGTGGTAGACTCTACCCATAATAGCATCTGGAATTGTTTGGTAGAGGGTGTTCATTGCAAGATAATTCAAATTATCTTTCCTCTTTTCATCAGCAGTGAAATCATCTTCATCCTTGGGAATCAGTTCCCTTATATCTGCTCTTTGCTCATCTGTCATTCTGGGGTTAGTTTGAGTAAACACAAAAGGACCTCTTGTGATAACTCTCAATGTGTCAGTATGAAGGGAAGCAAGATGTGCTCTCATTCTGATTTTCCAGAAATCATAATTATCTATTGAAAACATGGGCAGTTTGTGATGAGAAATGTAGTTGACTGGATTTGTGGCCATATTGTCCAATCCTTGGAAAGCAGGTGGAGGAACAGCATTGTTGTTGGCCATATCTCAAGAATAATCAGTTAGTCAACAAATGATAGATTTCAGATAGAGATCAGTTCAGTGACCACACCAAATATGTGAGTTTTGAAAATCAAGATGGATTTTCAGAAGCAGTGGTCTATGAACCCCTGCTCTGATACCACTTGTTGGTCGTTGAAGGAGTATATAACAAGTGTATGGGGGGGGGGAATACACTTGTATGCAATTCTTCTCAACTTTTGATCAAACCAGAGCTCAGTAAGGTTGTCTTGGACAACTCCGCTGAAGATGATTAACTCTTCTAAGATAATCAGACTACTAAGTACTATTGAGTACTTAGTTGAATAACTATCTAGGGGAGTTATATGTGCGGAATAATGGTTGGCCCTTTAAGTTTAAACTCCTTTACTTTCTGAAATCACTTAGTTAATGCAAACCAGTTTAGTTTCAGGGAACTTGTCCAATACAGTTTTTGCACAATCTTGAATATATGTTCTTTGAAAGATCAGTTTTGTGTGCAGTGTTGAATGTATGAAAATACTTGTAAAGTAGATCAACACAGGAGTTTATAGTGGTTCAGAGACTCAAGCTCCTACATCCACTTTCCCTGATTTAACAGGATAATTCCTTCACTCTTGGAATTAACTTGTTTTATAGTGCCAAGGTGCACTTGATCAATAACACCACTCCTTGGTGAATTGATCCCTAGGATGTCTAGAGTCCTAGTACCCTCTTCTCAACTCAGAACTGAACTGTTCTTCTCTCAACAGTCAGCTCCTACCACTTCTACTACTACAACCTTCTCACTTTCACTCTTGAAAGAGGTAAGGGTTGAAGTAAGGTTCCAACTAATGAGATATCCTTTACAATGAAGATCAGTGTATAAGGATTAGGATATCTCTCTAAGCTTTGTATGGATATACAATGGGGTTCAACTTAGATGAAGTGTTTCAAGACTAAGAATGTCTTTTGAAGACTTTGAAGCTTTCAGAATAGTTGCTCAGTTGGATGTAGAATGGATGCTTCAAATGGTCTTCACACTTCTTGTATTTATAGACAAATTTGAGGATTTGCCCGTTGGAGAGGCAGCCCCAAATTGCTATAAATGTCTTCCTTGAGTTCTTCAAACTGGAAGACAGATTCTTGATAGTGACATGTCCTCATTTGGGTAATAAACGGCTGTTAAGACTTTGTCTTCATTCTGCAACACTTTTCCCAATGTTTGACTTCTTGTTAGGACTTGGACATGGCTTCTGAAGGTTGATCCAATGACAACATTCCTTATCAAATGGACAACTCTCCTTATCACTATCAGCAGTCTTGCTTATCAGCAAGGTTGGCTTGCTCTTCTTCAGATGACTTGGCTCTTTCCCTTTGCTTCACTTGGAAATGATCTCAGCATTACATAATGAAGTCTTTTTAGGGTATAGTTGTCTTCTTTTCTTCAGCATAGTTGACCTTCAAGTTTTTCAGAGTACTTGAGCTTGATTGCTAAGACAACTCTTCTGGACAACTCTCCTGATCAGCATACTTGGTCTTTTAGCATCAGAGTTTTTTTTTTTTTTTTTTTTTTCACACAGAGTTGACCTTTCTGGACAACTCTCCTGATCAGAACATTTGAGTAAACTTATCCTTTTGAGCTTTACAATCTTGTTCTTGCATAGGGACAGCTTCTCTGGACAACTCTCCTGATCAGAGCATTTGGTTTTCTATAGAGTGTCCTTGGCTTAAGTGATTGTTCCAGAATTTGAGCCTTGAGGAGACTTGATCTTGATAATCTTCAAAGCATAGGTTCCCCCTCAAATTGTGCATCTAATTATCTAAGAGCTGCCTAAACATTTCAACTTCTCATCTAGCCTTATTCTATGTGTTCTAACATTTTTAGAACATCATTAACTGTGATTAGGCATGTCTCAAGGGGTTTTGGTATTAAATCAAAACATATCTCATTTTATTCCCAACAAATCTGTTTTGGACATAGTCCCTGATCACTGTGTTTTTCAGAATTCAACTTGGAGTATTTCTTTGAGTAAAAGGCCAACCACATTTCGCACTTAGCAACTCTTTTAGATATTTAGCCAACTGTTCACTTAATAGTAATCAGTAGGACAAGTATCTATCAAAGTTCACACTCAGGCTTGTTGTGAGACAACCTTCCTGATAAGACCAAACTGTTTGATAAAGAAAAGAAAAGAATTTGCATACACAAGTTCATTCCCCCCCCCCCCATACACTTGTGTCATACTCCACCTAGGACCAACAAGTGGTATCAGAGCAGGGGTTCAAAGACCACTGCTTCTGAAAATCCAACTGATTTTCAAAATCACATTATTTATGTGGTCACTGAGCTGATCCAAATTTCTGAAAAGCCTATTTGTGTTTATTTAACCTATTTCTGTAGAAATGGCTAACAATGCAGTTCCAGGAGATGCTGTTAATACCATCAACAACATGGGTCCAAACCAAGTCAATCATATTTCTCATCACAAATTGCCAATGTTCTCAATTGAGAATTATGATTTCTGGAAGATCAGGATGAGAGCACATCTTGCTTGCCAGCATGATGAAATGCTCAAAGTCATCACCAGAGGGCCCTTTACATTCACCAAAGCAAATCCCAAACTCACTGATGCTCAGAAAGCAGATCCAAGGGAATTGCTGCCAAAGGATGAGGATGAGTTTACAGCTGAAGAGAGAAAAAGGCACAACATGAACTACATTGCCATGAATACCTTGTACCAGACTATTCCAGATGCAGTGATGGGAAGAGTGTACCACTGCACAACAACAAAAGAAATTTGGGACACCTTAGCACTTATGTATGAACAATTTTCTATGGAGCCCAATGAAACTATTGATCATCTTGATGGCAGATTCACTGACATCTTGAATGAGATAAACTCTCTTGGCAAGTTCTATGCCAAAAGAGAAGTTGCTCTGAAGATACTGAGAAGTCTCACATCCAAGTGGGACATATACTCTGTCATGATGCAAAACACCAGCAATCTTGACAACATGCCCATGCAGCAAGTGTTCTCTGAACTAAAAGCATATGAGTTTGATTTGAACAGAAAGAAAGTGCATGATGAGCCATCCTCCTCAAGCAAAGGTGTTGCTTTCAAAGCTGCTGAACCAGAAAAGAAGAGTACTCAAAGATCCTCTCAAACGGTTTCAAAATCTGAAATGAAGGAGGAGCTGGCACTCATGGCTAGGAGATTTGAGAAGCTCAACTCCAGATTTGGTAGATACAAAAAGTTCTACCAAGACAACAGAACCAGAAGGAGATTCAGTTCTCCTGACAACAAATCAGAGGACAAAGTCTCTGATGAGAAGAAAGAAGAAAGATATGCTGATAGAAAGAAATACAGCAAAGTTGAACCATCATCATCAAGGAGGAAGGAGTCCTCAAGCAAGAAGAATGATGATGAAGATGTGTGTTACAACTGCCAGAAAAAGGGTCACTTTCAGTATGATTGTCCTGACCTGAGCTCAAAAGAAAGAAAAGAAAGGCAAATCAAAAGAGACAAGAGGCTGAACAACAGAAAGGCCATGGTAGTTGGGGAATCAGCAAGTGAAGAGAGTGTCTACTCTTCTGATGATGGACTGTTCTCCAACAGTGACAGTGATGATGACTGTCAAATGGCATTTGAAAATGAAGAGGTATGTTCATCTTCCAATTCTTCTAATAACACACATGAGTCCAGTGAAATCCACTTGAAACTCAACTTTGGGAAGTTACTTGAGGATTTCACCAGGCTACAAGAAGTATGCAATATGGCACTGAGAGAAAATGAGCTACTGAATTCTAAAGTTCAAACTCCCAACCTTCCTGAACCAGAGTTTGACATTAAATCAACTGAGTTGTATCAACAGACTGTGAGAGAACATGATGAAATGTCTCTCAAAGTCACTAAACAACAAAAGTTGATTGATGAACAAGAACTGGCCTTGAGGAAAAAGGATTTTGATCTTAGAATCCTTCAAGCTAAATTTGATAATCTCTCAAGTGAATTTGATACTCTTAAATTGAGTGAGGGGAGCTTAAAAATGAAAATGTCTGCCTTGAACAAATCTGCTAAAGCAATAGAAGAAATTCAAGGATTTCAAAGACCATTTGCTCAAAGAGGTGGATTAGGCTATAATCCATTTGAACCCTCACCTGATCTTAGTATTGCCTCAACAAGTAATTCTAAGATGACTTTTGTAAGATCAGTGGCTCAACAAAATGAAATGGAAGTAAATCAACCACTGATCAAGGAAAAGGGTAAGGGAATTTATATACCTACTCAAGTAAACAATGTCTCTAAGCCCATACCTAAGGAAAAGGTTAAGAACATTGCTTACAGGAGAAATGAGGTTCATAAGGGTAGAACCAATGGAATGTCAACCTATCTGAACTCTCATCAGTGGAGTTGTCCAAAATCTGCTCAGAAAAGGCCAACTCAAATGAGGCAACCTCAACTGAATGGATTAAGGCCCAACCCCTCTGATAGGTATAAAAACTTCAGGAAGCCTGGACCTTACATGCCAAAAGGAAAAGGCCATCCAAGACCTTATCCTCAAAGGTCTTACCAAGCTGCACCTAAGTCTAGTAACTTCAGGAGAAATTTCCCAAAGAAATTCACCAACTCTCCTGAACCCTACAAGGCTAACACTTATGCACAGAAACCACCCAAGGCATTTAAGGGTAAGACTGTGTATGTAGATGTAAATGGAAACCAAGTCAGTCACTTTGAGTCAATCAGAGTAATTAGGCAGATTTGGGTTCCAAAAGGTACAACTAACCCTCTAGGACCCAACATTCAAAGGGTACCTAAATTTTGACTTTGCAGGACTGCAAGGACCACAAGAAGAGGAGAAGCATCAACAAGAGAACAGCATGGTACTTGGACAGTGGATGTTCATGACACATGACTGGGAATAAGGAGCTTCTCTCAGAATTCATTGAAAAAGATGGTCCTTCAGTAACCTTTAGAGACAGTTCTCAAGGAATCACAAGAGGTTATGGTACATTAAACATTGGTAGTGTCAAAATTACTGATGTCTCATATGTCCTAGGCCTAAAATACAACTTGCTGTCTATAAGTCAAATCTGTGATAAAGGATATAGTGTTGAATTTGCACCAAATGAATGCATTATCAAAGATAATTCAACACAGCAGGTGCTACTAACAGGGGTGAGAAAGGGAAATGTCTATTTTGCAGATTGGAGCAAAACCCCTGAAGCAGTTTGTCTTGTTGCCAAAAGCACAAGTGAGCAAAGCTGGCTATGGCACAAAAGACTGAACCATCTGAATTTCAAAACCATCAACAAGATTGCAAGAAACTCTCTAGTTAAAGGGCTGCCTAATCAAGTGTTCACCAAAGAACATATATGCCAGCCATGTCAGGAAGGAAAGCAGATCAAAGCTTCATTCAAAGGGAAGCCTGTCATATCAACTAAGAGAGTTCTTCAACTACTGCATATGGATTTATTTGGTCCAATTATCCCAGTAAGTATAAATGGGAGAAAATATGCTTTAGTTGTTGTTGATGATTTTTCCAGGTACACTTGGATAGTATTCTTACTGAACAAAAAGGAGACCCAAGTCAAGCTACCTGAATTGATGATGAGATTGAGCAATGAAAAGGGCCTAAGTATTGTCAAGTTCAGATCTGACAAAGGCACTGAATTCATAAACTCATACATCAATGAGAACTGCAGCAAGAATGGCATCACTCATGAGACTTCAGCAGCAAGAACACCTCAACAAAATGGGGTTGCTGAAAGAAGGAACAAAACCTTGAAAGAGGCATCAAGAACATTGATTGCTGAATCCAAACTACCTAAAAGGTTCTGGGCTGAAGCCATTAACACTGCATGCCACACTCAAAACAGGTCCTTAATCACCAAAGGACAAGGTAAAACCCCATATCAAATATGGAAAGGTAGATTGCCCACTGTTGCTTATTTTCACATATTTGGTTATAAGTGTTTCATTCATAATAATGGGAAAGAGCAATTGAAAGCTTTTGACAGCAAAGCTGATGAAGGAATATTTGTTGGATATTCACAAATCAGCAAAGCTTACAGAGTCTACAATTGCAAAACCCTTATTGTGGAAGAAACACCTCATGTTGTGTTTGATGAAACTATTAATGAGTTAAGGGATAGAAACCTGAATATTGATGAGATAACACAAAGAACAACCAGACTAAGACTTCAAAGTAAGGAGACAGTGTTTGTAGATGTTGCCCAACCTGAACTTGATGACAATAAAAAACTGGACAACCTACCTGATAGCAATCAACCAGAAGCCAACCAACCTGAAGGTGAAATTGAACTGACTGACCCCATCCTAGTTCAAAACCAGGTAACAACTACCAATGAAGAAGCAGGCAATGCTGAGGTTGTAAATGGATCCAATATTCAAGGGGGAACCAATGAAAATGTCAACTTATCTAACAATGAGGACAATACCCCTGAATATGATCCTGAGCTTGATCCTTCAATTAACTTTCCTGAATTTAATGAATCTAGTGATCCAACTTCAGATGAGGACAATCCTCCTGAAGAGATCAGGTCTAGAAGGACTTAGTTGCATGACCACCCAACTAGCCTGATACTTGGTAATCCAAGTGAAGGGATCAAAACTAGAAGGTTTCATGGAGAAAGTGCTTTGTTTTGTTGTTTCCTTTCAAAACAGGAACCAAAAGATATTGAGGAGGCACTACAAGACACCAACTGGATCATAGCCATGCAAGAAGAGCTGAACCAGTTTACCAGAAATGAAGTATGAGAGCTGGTGGATAGGCCAACTCATCAAGATGTCATTGGAACCAAATGGGTGTTCAAAAATAAGAAAAATGAAAATGACATCATTGTGAGGAACAAAGCAAGACTGGTGGCCAAGGGATATTGTCAATCTGAAGGGATTGATTATGATGAGACCTTTGCTCCAGTGGCCAGACTTGAAGCAATCAGACTCTTCTTAGCATATGCAGCTCACATGAGGTTCAAGGTGTATCAAATGGATGTGAAGAGTGCATTTCTCAATGGGGTGCTCAAAGAAGAAGTATATTTTGAACAACCCCCAGGCTTTGAAGAAGGAGACAAGGTGTACAGATTAAAGAAAGCCCTCTATGGCTTAAAGCAAGCTCCAAGAGCTTGGTATGACACCTTATCACAGTTTCTTCTAGATCATGGTTTTGTCAAAGGCACTGTTGACAGAACCTTGTTCAGAATCTGTGAAGGAGATGATATTTTGTTAGTCCAAATCTATGTGGATGACATTATATTTGGATCTCCAAATGAGAAGTTGTGTGAGAAATTCTCCAAACTCATGCAGAGCAAATTTGAGATGTCCATGATGGGATTGATGAATTTCTTCTTAGGACTTCAAGTCACTCAATCTAAGAAAGGAATATTCATCAATCAGGCCAAGTATACAAGGGACATGATCAAGAAATTTGGATGTGCTACAAGCAAACCAGTCAGAATTCCTATGAATACAAACTGGAAGATGGATCCTGATGAAAGTGGAGAATCAACAAACTCCACTAACTACAGAGGAATCATAGGATCCTTGCTATATCTCACTGCAAGTAGGCCTGATATCACATTTGCAGTTGGAGTGTGTGCAAGATTTCAAGCAAATCCAAAGAAAAGCCACCTTGATGCTGCCAAGAGAATTCTAAGATATCTCAAGGGATCTGAGAATCTTGGATTATGGTATCCAGCTGATGACAATATTGAGTTCACTGGATATTCAGATGCAGATTATGGAGGATGTAGAATTGACAGAAAGTCCACCTCTGGAACATGTCAATTCTTGGGCAGCAAGCTTATCTCATGGTTCTCCAAGAAGCAAAACATAGTTGCCACATCAACAACTGAAGCAGAATATGTAGCAGCTGGAAGTTGCTGTGCTCAAATACTTTGGCATTTCACAGAATCTAGTGCTACACAAATGAAGTTCCAATATTCTGTGACAACAATAGTGCAATTGCCATTTCACAGAATCCAGTGCTACACACCAGATGTAAGCATGTTGATATCAAGCATCACTTCATAAGGGATCATGTGGAGAAGAAAGATATCAAGCTTGTCAAAATTCACACTGATAAGCAAAAAACTGATATTTTAACTAAGCCATTGGCTGAAGCAAGGTTCTTGGAACTTTCAGCTGAATTAGGCTTACTTGATCCAGGGAAGATGGAGAAATGAAGGAAGGAAGCTCATATGAAGGGGGAAGTTCATTAAGTTAAACTTCAGCAAGGTTGACCAACCTCACTGAAGCAGTCTGCCAAAAAGGGAAACTCAGCAAAGTTGTCCCTATGGTATTCAGCAATGTTGGTCAGGAGATCTGTCCTAGTGGGACCCACTCAGAAACTTTGGGACCCACTCAGGCATGTTGGTCAGACATTTTGACCTTTACAGAAGTCAAAATACATCTCAGGATGTTTGTCCGAATTAATAGGGTGATAATTACTATTTTTAGCATTGATTGGACATTTAAAAGATTTCTTGGTCTAAGAGTAGGCCATTTTAGGATGGCGTGTACTATTAAGATTTTTGCCTCCAATATGGCAAATCAGCATTTAATGCAAAAATCCCTTTTAAGATTGCATTAATTACTGTGCCATCATCAAAGCCATTGATTAACAAGTAACCTTCATCAAACCACCCCAAACCCTCTACCCCACAATATCCAATTGGTTTTTAACCTTATCCACCTTCACAAATCATTAACCAACGGTTAATAAATTCTGATCATATAAAAACTCCTAGGTTTTTACTTCCCTTCCCTACGCATTCATTCTTTCAAACCCTTAAACATTTTGAAAACCTCTCAACCTGCAAATTTCCCATCTTACTTACAATCCATCCATGGCTCCCAAAATTAGAAGAGAAGAGTTAGTAGACTTCAGTGATTCATCCTTGGATATTGACTTCTCATATCTCAGTAATCCAAACTCTCTTTGGTTTGAGAAGTTAGTAGCCTTTGATAGCCCTGATACAGATGTTCATCCAGTCCTCCATTGGCTAAGGGAGGCAGGGCTCGAAAAATTTCTAGGCACCAAGCCTGATTCTTGCCTAAATCCTTTTATGGCAGAGTTCTTTGCCCATCTCAGATGGAAGGGCAAAAAGGGTGATGTGTGCACCAAGTTGACTTATGCTGAAGAAGATGAAGAAGAAGAGAGTCAACACACCATCATCTTCACTGCTGTGGACCTTGATGCTAGCTTTGGGTTACCATCTGAAGGCCAAAATCCAGAATTATACAGAGAAGGAGAGGAGCAGTACCCAAAAAAGCTGGTATGTGCTCAGAACAAGAACACTTTAAAACCAGTTTATAGGCACTTATTTGATTGTGTAGTGAAAAGCTTATTGAGTCATTCTGGAAGTGTGGAACAAATTAGCATGCCCAAATTGAGAGTAATGGCTGCTGTGATTGAATCTGCTGAAAAGAGAGTCAAGTTTGATTGGAAAAGCTTCATTCTGGATAAGATGATGAATGAAAAGTTTAAGTTCAAAGAGGTGAAGCACCACAAGGTGGTGGTGGATGGGAGACTTCAATTTTGCACAAGAGCTAGCTTGCTCTTGGAAAGATTTGCTCACTACACTCATCTCCAAGCCAAGCCAAAGTCTTTTCCAGCACAAAAGGTGATGTTTAGGAAGCTGTCCTCAAAGACAGAGAAGAGGAAGCAAGAGGCAGCCTCCAAGAAGGCATTAGCTATTGTACCAGCTGTCACATCATCTCCAAGAAAGAGGAAATCCCAACCAGCAAAAGGTCAGCCCAAGATGAAAAGGATGAAGAAGATCCCGAGTGAATCTTCACCAGAAAGCCAGTCTAGAAGTGGAGGTGCCACTTCTGAGGAGATTGAGAAAGTGGCAGAAGAAGGAGTCAACCCCCCTGAAGAGGGAGAAGAATTCAGAGAGATTGTCCCTCTGCAACCTGAATCTATGACTGAGTTCAGGGACCTTGATAAGCCAACAAGGTCAGAAAGAATGAGAAGAATAATCAAAACTTCTGAGAAGCAGAAGTTGATGGAAGAAGAGAAGAAGAAGAAGGAATTCTTCAAGGAGATTAGACAAGCAAGTAGGTCTAACTCCAAGTCAAAATCAAAGCCCAACAGCCCTGAAGCCAACTCTCCTGATATTCAATCTCAAAGAATATCACCAAGGCATGAAGAAGAGGAGTGCAAGACTCCTGAAGATGCCCCAATTGTGGCCAAGAAAGTTTACTCTCCTGAAGGTGCCCCTGACAGGTCAGGTATTGATGTGTTGGCTGATTTAGTTGAAAGTGAGGATAGGCCATTCTCCCCACTTGATCCCAGACTTCTCTCCTATACCAAACTTCTTGAAACTGTTCTTCAAGAAGGTGATCAAGTTGTTTATCCACCCATTCCAGCCATTCCAATTACCTCCTCAGGAACATTGCTCTCTAAAGCACCTGAGTCCCAAATTGTTTTAAGTTCAACTGAACCCAATCCTTCTGAACCCAACCTGTCTGAGCCCCAACCCAACTTACCTGAAGCTCAATCCACCCCTCCTGAATCCCAAGCCAACTCTTCTGATGGAGATGGAAGTGATGAAGAGTATACATATGAGGGGATGCTAAGGCAGATTGCCAAAGCTAATGTGGACCAGCTGTATCCAGGGTTGAAGGATTATCCGAGGCTGCAACAGCAATTCTATGATCTCAGGGCACTTGTTGAGATCAAGGATAGAACAATGGTGGAAATAGCTCAGGCTATTCAGGATAAAGGAGCTAGTTGGTGGCAGGTTGAAGAAAACAGGCTCTTACATTTTGCAAATGTGAAGAAGTCTAGTGTGTTGACCACTGAGGCCTTATTTTGTGCCATTGCTAATGAGAAGGTGATTGCAGAAAGAGAGAGGATTGCACAAGGCCTTAAGCATCCTGATAGCACCTCTGATGACAATGATGATGATGACAACACCAATCCCAACCCTCCTGGCCTCAATTCTGCTCAGGTACATTACTTGACCTATCATTCTGTTAAGGACTCTGATCATTCAGAGGAGTTGACCAAGGGTGGTGACTCAGTCCAAGATGCATTGGCCAAGGATGGTTCTTCTGAGCCTGAGGCACAGCTTGACAATGTTGAGACTTCCATGGGAGAAGCTGGTTTGGCTAAAGCCTCATCAATGTCAAGACAGTTGGACATTGACCAGCCTTTAGTCATTCAGGATGACTCAGTGGACTTGGGAAGCCCAAGCACTGTGATCTCCCAACAACTGCCCTCTGTGGATCCTGTTGAGGATATGGAGGTGTCAGGATTAGGAATGGAAGGAGTTGAAAAGGCTGATAGTTTGGAAAAATCAGAGGGAGATGGTGAGGATTGTGTGATTACTGGTAGTTTGAGTGCACCAAGATTAGAGGGAGATGAAGTAGAAATATTGGGTGCATCAAATCTGAACTTGATGAATCCCTTGGTGAAAGGAGGCCTGATTCTCCAGTGAATGTGAGTCCATCGGTTATAAATGAAGAAAAGAAATTAGTTGAAAATGAGAGTGTAGGTGCTGATGTATCAGACCTAATGGGAGAAGAAAAGAATGAGGGTGTTGAGGGTTGTAGATGTTGTTAATTCTTAAATGTCTTAACATTATCAACAACATCTGAATTCGACCTTCCGAGATTTTTTTCTAAGTCTTTTCTGAAATGCTACATTAAATGTTGATCTAAATGTTGTCGCATTTCTGGCAGGATCTAGAAGCTTCTACAAGGATCTGGAACCTGGAAGATTCCAGAACATTGGAGAACATGCTAGAACAGCCTGGATACATTTGGAACGACCTGGAGCAGCCTAGAAGGATCTAGAAAGATCATGGAAGTTGTGGAAGTTGAGTTTCCTAAAAAATAGGACCTCAATGTGGAAGCCTCTAGAATTTCGTATCCCACACTATAAATACCCATTGAAGGCTTCATAATTCAGTGTGCTCTATTCGATCAATATCCTAGACCGAGCGTTCATCCCTGTTAGGAAATTGTGGCCAATAGTTCTACATTTTAGTTCATACGTTGTATACCACCCGTATGACTGTGTGTCTTCTTATCTATTGAGAGTGTAATCATTAGATAGACTAGGCATTTCGACAGTGTATATTTTATACACTTAGTTCGTTTTCTAGACTTGGCACCTGCCTCGTTTATAGTTTCGTTGTGAAAGTTATTGTTGTAACATTTCACACAACATTTGTACTTGAAGATAAGTATTGATTTTACGCCATAAGGCAGACATAGATTTTTATTTATAAAATCTATGTTAAAAGTATTTCCATTGTGTCTCGTTTGTTTTTAGTGTTTCAAGTCTTCCGTTGTGAATCTTAATTTCTGATATTCTGTTAGAGTCAGTGTTGCACTATTTGTCTCAACATTCTGTGCAACATTTATCTACTTATACTTAAACACTTTTATACACCACCCCGCACACTTTCAGTTGGTATCAGAGCCGATACCTGACGACACTAGGTTAGATCTTTGGTCAAGTGTGTTTTTAGTTTAGTTTAGCAATGGAAACACATCACATATCCACTGCACTTAGGCCACCCGTTTTAGATGGTTCGAATTATTCTTATTGGAAGCCTAAGATGCGTATGTACATCAAATCAATTGATGAACGTGCCTGGAGGACTGTACTTACAAGTTGGGAAGCTCCAAAGAGACCAGCAGACGCAGATGGTGAAGTTCAACTCAAAAGAGAAGTTGATTGGACGGCTGATGAAATAACAACAGCAAGCTACAATTCTAAAGCTTTAAATGCTATTTTTACTTCTGTTGATGTTTCAATGTTTAAAATTATATCTAACTGTTCTATTTCTAAAGATGCATGGGACAGGTTGCAAGAGCATTGTGAGGGTTCAGACAGTGTTCGAAGGACAAAGCTTCGAATGTTGGGGACAAAATTCGAGAATCTCTGAATGTAGGAAGATGAAACCATTTCAGCCTACAATGAAAGGTTAAGTGAGATAATCAATGAATCACATTCTCTTGGTGACCCTATTTCTAATGTTAGAGTAGTTCATAAGATATTAAGATCTGTTCCTAAAAGATTTGATGCTAAAATTTGTGCTATAGAAGAGGCAAAAAATACAGATACATTAAGTCAAAATGAGTTAGTGAGTATTCTTAGAACATATGAAATAAACACTAATCAAGTTGATGAAAATGATGCTGATAAAAAAGTTGTAGTTTTTAAAGGAGAAACATCAAACATTTCTGAGTCTCAACCTATCATTACTGAAGTTGATTCTGATGAAGAATTGCTTGATGAATGTCTCAACAATCCTAACAACATTGCCTTGCTCACTAAGCACTTTAATAAGTTTCTTAAGAAATCTGTGAACAAATCTAGAAATATTCAGCCTAAGATTCAAATCAACACATCAACACCTCAACCAGAAAGGAGGAAAGGTCAATTCACACCAAGACTGTCAAAGAGTGAAGGTAAACCAAGGTATGATCCTGAATTTCGAAAATCAGTTCAATGCAATGCTTGTTCTGGTTATGGCCATTATGCAAATGAATGTGCCAATACTAGACTTAAGCAAAAACTGAATTTTAGTGCTACCTTGAGTGATGATTCTGATGATGATCTTGATGAATTAAATCAGAATGAATATTCTAATTTTACCAGAATTGATTATAATGATTCCTCAGATGATGATCTGGATGAAACAGTATCTGATGTTGTACCTGATGATTCAACATCTACAGCAACATCAGAACAGAGTCACCCAGATTTGAACTGTTTTAATGGTTTAGTTGATGATGCAGGAAAAAGGAATGATGACAATGAATACCAAAAGCTGTTAGAAGATTGGAAGAATCAGAAACTCACCCTTGATTCTCTGAATAAAAGGAATGAGGATTTGACAGACACAATCACCAAGCTAGAAGTTATTCTTACCAAAAGAGATCTGGAAATCTGTAACTTAAAGGAGAAACTGATAAATTCTACTTTATGTTTCAAGAAATATTCCAAGAGTGCTTCTGAGGTAAATAATGCTATAGCTACTGGTAAGTCTAACAATCATGGTTTAGGTTATGATGGTACTACTGCTTCTATTTCTGATAAATTTAGAAAACCTGTGAAATTTGTTAAGGCAAATGTTGACACATCTGGGTCAACATCTGCAGAAACAGAGTCTCACAAGGTTAAAAGGAAGTATATCTGTCATTACTGTTTCAAAATTGGTCATATTCGTCCTTACTGTATAAAGTTGTTTGAAGAACAGAAAAACTTGAAAATGCTGCATAAGAAACTGTCACATCCTGGTAAACAGTTTTTGAAATCTGCATGGAAACCAAAAGCTACCTGTAATGTTGTTCATACCTCCTTAAAAGCATGTGTTGGTCCCAAAGTTGAGTTAAGATTGAGTAAGCTAAGAAAGTCTAGAGGGGAGGGGTGAATAGACTTTCAAAAATCTTTCAAAATATCAGAATATGCAATGCGGAATTTAATGATCATCTTGACCATTTTCCACCTTTCATCCAAGGCTTTCAAGATTCTCAAGTTAACTTCTCTGTCAGTATAAGTCTTTCCTAATACATCAAGATCATTCATAATTTTGGTAAATCGAGTATCTAACTCATAATTGATTCTCCTGGCTTCATTTTAAATGATTCAAACTTTTGGACAGCAGTGGATAACTTGCTTTCTTTGATCAGTGTAGTACCTTCACAAAGAATAGCCAGTTTGTCCCACATCTGTTTTGCAGTCTTACATTTTAATACTTTACCAAGATACTCATTTGGTAAGGTATGTAAAATGTAGTTCTTGGCAAGGCTATCCAAATTATTTTGTTTCATTTCTTCTGAAGTCAGTTCTGACCTTGGTTTAGGGACCAGTGCTCCAACTGGTTTAGATGGATCCAGAACAGCAGTGTTTTCCACCATGATGACAATTGGTCCTTCAGTCACCACAGACACCATTAGATCATGGGTTGAGCTAAAGATGGCCTCCATCCTAAGCTTCCAGTAGTCATAATCTGCAATCTTGAACTTAGGCAGCTTGTTTACATTAGTGTCATCCATGTTTGATTAGACAAATAGGATCAGTAGTATAGCAGATAGATTTCAGGTATTCAGATAGTAACAAGTATCAAGAAATAACAGTAGGATCAGTAAAATATCCCTCAAGATCTGTAAGGTTATCAAGAAACAGCAGTCCAATGAACTACTGCTCTGATACCACTTGTTGGTCCCAAAGTTGAGTTAAGATTGAGTAAGCTAAGAAAGTCTAGAGGGGAGGGGTGAATAGACTTTCAAAAATCTTTCAAAATATCAGAATATGCAATGCGGAATTTAGTCTTCTTATGTACTGTACTGTGCTTACTCAGCTCAGATCAGTACTTTCAGAATAATATGGGCCTTACTAGTTTATACTCAACTTTTATCTAGATCTTTATCTTTGTTAATTCTTAATGTTCTTGATTAAACAATTCAAACAAATATCAAACAGTAAAGTAAAGAACACAGAATTTTATAGTGGTTCGACAAATGTCTACATCCACTCTCACAACTCCAGTTGTGAAGTTTTATCACTCTTCTTGAGTTTCTTGTGGCTTAGAGTCCCAAGATTAAGACTTTGATCTTTTCGATTATACCTCCAGGTATATCTTCGATCTACTAGTAATTCTACAAGTAACTAGCACACTTGTTTTACAAAATACAAACTTAAACTTGAAAAGTAAAACTTCTCTTTGAATAGCCTTTGATTCTTCTCTTCAATTCAGTGGCTTCTTCTTCTTCAATCTCCTTCAACTCTGTGAGTCCTTGCTTGTAGACTTGCTCTTTGAATTCTCTAAGATCAGTAATTGCTTCAGTAGTCTTCAGCAGTAGGAGATCATACAGTATTTATAGAACTTAGTATGACAGTTAGCAGTTTGTGAACTAACTTTCAACTAACTCTAAAACTGTTTTTGTAACTTCTTCTTGTAACCGACTTTGTAACTTCCTTCTTATTCCAAGTCAGCATATCTTCAATAAATCTTCAGTTACTCTTTACATAAGTTTTCCAAACTTATCCTTCAATTTCACCAAATCAGCACAGTAACTTTCTGTTCTGATTTTTTTACTCTTCGGATTTTTACTGTTCGGATTTTACTCTGCTGATTTTTACTCTTCTGACTCAATCAGCACAGTAACCAAAAACTGTTCAAAACTTCTCCAGATTTCTTCTAAGCTCTTCAATTCTTCTTGAAGTCTTCTTATTCTGAAGTAGTCCTCTGAGTCTTCTTTAGTCTTCTTAGTCTAGTGTTCTGATTTTACTGTTCTGAGCTTTACAACGCTGAATACAACAAAATACAACTTTACATATATAAAACCTATCTATACATCAACTGAACTATATACAGATGAGTATATCTAAGTCCTACACTATAAGCTGTCTATACAATACAAAACATCAGCTTAGTTCCTAACAGTTCATATATCAGATCAGTAACCAATAAGATCAGTAACTCATAAGATCAGTAACTCATGTAAGTTCAATAACTTCCATATAAGATCAGTAAATACTAAGATTAGTAAACACTTAAGATCAATAACTTACATATAAGATCAGTAACCATATCAGATCAGTAAGTACATCAGATCAGTAACTCAGATTTCAAATATATCATATAAGATCACTAAAAAATATTCTCAGTTTCCATACTCAGATCAGTAATCTTATTCCAGATAACTCAGTTAAGATCAGTAATTTTATTCTTAATATTACTCAATAAGATCAGTAAACTTACTTCAGTTAGCATTAAGATCAGTAATCTCAATTTAAATTTCTCATCAGATTAGTAAGCTTAGATTCAGATGACTTAGTTAAGATGACTTAGAACCACATATATCACTAACTTTAAGTTGCTTTTGGCCATCAAAACATACTTTCATCAACTAGAACATTGTTTATAGGATCCATATCCCAACAATTTCCCCCTTTTTGATGAAGCCAAAACTACTTAAATGTTAATAAATCAGTAGTTAAGTATGTAGTCAATCATAACAGTTCATCAATTCAAAATTCCAGATTCATATTCAAATAAGATCAAATATTACAAATAATCACAGAATATGAAAAACACAAAAATATAGAAATAAAGATTAAGGATA
Source organism: Galeopsis tetrahit (assembly GCA_963675135.1). Lineage (NCBI taxonomy): Eukaryota > Viridiplantae > Streptophyta > Magnoliopsida > Lamiales > Lamiaceae > Galeopsis > Galeopsis tetrahit. The sequence goes on along the minus strand of OY776120.1, from coordinate 61,787,214 downwards.
GAAATGTTATCTTCTGAGCTCGTCCTTCATCTTCATTCTGCATCTTTAAATTCTGAATGCCACATACATTCTTGCCTTGATATCCATCATATGTTGATGATCAGTAATTCCTTCTTCCTTGATAATCTCAGCAATAATGTTGTTGATCTCTTTGTAATCAGGTTCTCCACTTTCCAGTCTTGGAGGTTCCCAATTAGGTTCTCCAGGGCACAAAATCTTTGTTCCAGCACGATTAGCCACTTGTGCTATGTCTTCCCAGAATTCTTGATCAATATTCAGCATAAATTCTTCAAAATCAATAAATTCTGCTTCCTTCCTAGAATGATCACCAAACTTCTTCACAATGAAGTTTGCAATTTGCCATTTTTTCTTCAAATTCTTCCAGTATTCCATATGTTCTGTTAAAACAATGAAATCCACAAAGTTTTCATCTTGAAAATCTTTGTCAAACTGTTTTCCTTCAGCTTTCTTTTGAGCATTCATCTTTTTCTTCAAAGCTGTAACTCGATTATCAAATCTTGTCTTCAAGAACTTGACATCCTTTTCTTTCTTCTTTTTCAAGTTTTCTTCTTCACTTGTCAAAACAGCTTTCATTGTGCTCTTTGATCTAGTCATTCTTCCAGCTTCTTCCTCTTGTTGTTCTTCATCAGATAGAACTAGCTTCCTTTTCCTCTGACTTGAACTTCCTGCAATCTCAGGTCTTTTCTCAACAATCTCTTGACCTTGTTGCTTTTGTTGCTTTCTTTGCTTCAGCTTTTCATTCAACATATGAATTTCAGCTCTTAATTCATCCTGACTTACAACCAGCTGAGCTTGTTGTGATTGTGTTTGTTCCATCACTTGTCTTGTCCTATCTTCCCCCTTTTTGGCTTCATCATGCCACTCCTTCAGGGAAGATATGTGTTGCTCCAGCTTTTTATGCAACACTTGAGACAAATTCTTCTCTTGTACTCTATGAAGGTCAAAAATTTTGGACATTGTATACTCCATTACCTTCTCATAAAAGAGTGTTCAGACTGCATCTTGTTCATCCTTTCAGTAGCTTCCTGAAACATTTGGACAGCAGCTTCCAACTTTGCTTGAAGTTCAGCATTTTGCTTTTTCAATATTTCAAAATCAGAAACATCAGATTCCTTCTCAATAGGACTTGGTCTGATCTGTTCTTGCACATCCTCAATAGGATCAGTAGATTGAATAGGAATGCTTTCCAATTCTTCAGTATTTACATCCTGATTTTCAACAACCTCAGTTTCCTCAATTACAACAGTGTTCTCAAACACTTCTGTTGCATTGACAATGTCTTCATCAATATCCATAAAATCTTCTTCAGCAGCAGTTTCATCAACACCTTTCTCTTCACTAAACAAAACTTCATCAGAGACAGGAGTTGCAATTTTCTCAACAGTGTACTTTATCCCTGTTAGTCTCTCAACAAGAAGTACAACAGAATCCGGAGTGACTAACTCAAGAAAAGAGTTAACACCAGCTGCTTGCATTTGTTCTGCTTCCCAATCATCAAAGATTGAAGCACCTCCCATACCTTCCATGATGGCTAAACTTTCCTTCAAAGTACTCCTCTTAAGATACACCCAAGTGCCTATCCTAAGGAGTTTCTCAAACTCAACAGAGCTTTCATCCAATCCAGGAAATTGTTTCAACAGTGCTATCCTTAAATCAATCCTGATTTTATCTTCTTTATCACAGATAGTGTACTCCATCAAATCAGCAGGTTTAGGAGCAATAAATTCAGGTTCAGGAGATGATGAAATATCAATTGGCTCAGTAGAAGGTTCAAATTCATGTTCAGTAGAGTGAGCATGAACCTGTATTGGGGATTGATATGGTGAAGGTTGATGTGAAGTGTGTTGTTGAGGGGTAGGAATTGAAGTAGGCTCAAAGTTAGTGAGCTGAGGTGATGAATGGGGAGTGTTCTGAGTCTCAGAAAAGTAGTGATCTGATCCTCCAGAACATGAAGGTTGAGGATTTTGGGGTTCAGGTTGGCTTGGTTCAGAATCAGAAGGGGTAGGGGAGACAACAACTAACTTCCTCCTAACACTCCTTGACTTAGTCCTCTTATGAATAGCAATTGGACTAGGAACACTAACCTCTTGCTCATCTGAGCTTGATTGCACCACAGTTTCCACAAAATGAACTGTTGGCTCTGAGGCAGCTGTAGCAGACCTTCCTCTTCTTAAAGTAGTACTGCTCGGGTCATGCCTTGATTTTGATCTAACCTCAGTTTGATCATCCTCCGATTGGTACATTGAAGCTCCAGACTCCTCTGCTTCAATTTCTTGAGAGTGTTCCAAGGGGTTCTCTTGTTCAAATTGAACAGACTCCTTCTTCATCAAGAATTTCCCATGATGGAATTTCTTGGGATTACTCCAATAAGGCTTTTTCACCAGCTGAGGCAGCAAGAAACTCAGCTTGCTTCCAAACCCTAATTTTGATTTAATTGAGAATTCCATTGTATCCTCATCAAACAAAACTTTTTCCTTTTCAGTCAGCAGCCTTTCCAAGAAGAATCCTTGCCAATCACCTTGCACTCTGTCGATGATTGCAGCCATAATTCTAATTTTGAAACTTGATAAGGCATCCTGGCTATGATGTTGCCCTAACAAGCACTTTCCAGCTATATCCATCAAGAACTGCAAACCCGTAGGAAGTACATCCTTCTTCAGATTCGTCAAGGTCTCTGTCTCAACACCTGACCATCTTCCCACACACTCCTTTTCCTCACCAGCTTTGTAGGTCATAATATCCACTGGACCTTGCGGTAAGTCCAACATTACTTCGAGAATGTCCCTCGTAACGGTGACTTTGTGTCCAGCAAGCATGGAGTGAACACCATTCTTATCTCCTTGGAGTTGTAAATAAAATTCCACCGCTTCTGGTTCGTAGACATTAACGGGAAATGACTCCAGAAACTTCCGTAGTCCGCATTCTTCACACATAGTTAAAATTGCTTGATTTTCTGCACTGTGTCTGCCATTGAAAAAGACAGCGTTCTCCACGAAAATCCCCTTCTTGCGCATCCATAAATTCGAATCAAAAGTTCCTGCTACTTGGTTAGCTTCATTGATAATATTGATAGTTGCCATTTGAGATTTTTGTAGAAATCAGTTTTTCAGAAGTTAATAAATTTTCAGAAATGAATTCGTAAGAACGAAGAAGACGAAGTGTAATTGTTTTTGTTATAATTCAAAACCAATCTAGGGCTAGGATTGAATTAGATTATTATAAAGAATGGTTGGGATTAAATCTCGAAATTCGAGTTAAACAATAACTGTTCACATTCTAGTAACATTCTTAATTTTTGGAGCCAACTAGTGTTTGATAAATACACCACAATTTTTAGGTTAGAAATAGAAGAGTGTATTAATCTTCTCTATTAGTAATCTAAAAATATGAACAATTTTTTTTGACTTAGAGTAATCTAGACCAAAAGACTGTTCTGATGCAAATCAGCACAGTAGTTTCCAAAGCAATCTCACTTCATTTTCTTACAAGTATATAACGAAAATTTCACTTATCTGGATCAGCTGAGTACTGTGATCAGCTGAGTAACCTTTTTAGAAATCAGATCAGTAGATGAATCAGCACAGTAGATTTCAGATCAGTAGATGGGTCAGCACAGTAATCCTCAGATCAGTACCCAAATTCCCTGATTTCATCTTTTTGATATCAGCACAGTAATCCTCAGATCAGTACTGTGTCAGATCAGTAGATTTCTTGTAGACAGATTAGTAGTAAACAAATCTCTCTGTAGACAGATTAGTCAGTAATCAGATTAGTTCTGTAGAATAACTGAATTGTAATCAGATCAGTACTGTAGACAAAGAAACTTTGTAATCAGTACAGTTCTGTAGACAAGTCAATGTATTAATCAGAATATATCTGTAGACTGATATAGCCTGTAATCAGATCAGATTAGTAGACTTCTTTTAATTTTGTAATCAGATCAGTTCCCCCTTCAATGGAGAATTCCTCTTCTGTGCCTGTTTCACCTTGGTAGAAGTGTTAGTTCATGAGATATAAGTGTAAAACAGTACAGATTAGTAACAATATGTTTTAATTTAATGATCACATCAAGGTTTATGCTAAAGTGACTTAGTGATCTGAGTCAACAAAAGGATCTTTAAGAAATCACAGATTCCCCCTTAATGTATGTTCTCAGTGTCCCTCAGCTTTACCAGCTTCCTCATTGGGATTAAGGTCACTTCAGTAACCTTGTTACCTGTTTTAATGATCTGACATTGGATTGTCTCTTCTGACTGTTGAATTTTGATGTACTGCTCTTACTTTTTGCTTTATCTTCCTCTTGATATAATATCAGTACCTGAAATGTTAGTACAGTTCTATATACACACAGAATCCATATCTATCAATCCTAAACTAATGCACAGTTCTCTGAATCTCACTTCAGCCAATGGTTTTGTAAAAATGTCAGCTCTTTGAATATCAGTATGAATCTTTTCCATTCTAATATTCTTCTTTTCAACATGATCCCTAATAAAATGATGCCTAATGTCAACATGTTTGCATCTAGTATGTAAAACGGGATTTTGTGTGATGGCAATGGCACTATTACTGTCACAATATATAGGTACATTAGATTCTACAACATTGTAGTCTCTGAGTTGTTGTATTAGCCAAAGAAGCTGACTACAACAACTACCTGTAGCCATATATTCTGCTTCAGTAGTAGAAGTTGCCACACTTGTTTGTTTCTTTGAAAACCATGAAATGAGCTTAGTTCCTAAGAATTGACATGAACCTGAAGTAGATTTTCTATCTATTTTGCAACCTCCAAAGTCCGAGTCTGAATAACCACTTAAAGATATATCATCATCTGCAGGATACCATAATCCTCGATTAATGGTCCCCTTTATATATTTTAATATCCTTTTAGCAGCTTCCAGATGACTTTCCTTGGGGTTTGCTTGAAATCTTGCACATACTCCAACAGAAAAAGCAATATCAGGTCTGCTGGCAGTTAGATAGAGTAAAGAGCCAATTAAAGCACGATAGTGAGGTTGGTCAGAAGACTTACCTCCTTCATCAGGATCCATTCTGTATGTAGGTTGCATGGGCACACCAACTGTCTTACAGGTTTTAATACCAAATTTATCTAGCAAATTCTTAGTGTACTTTGCTTGATTTATAAAGATACCTTCTGAAGTTTGTTTTACTTGAAGACCAAGAAAATATGTCATTTCTCCCATCATAGACATTTCAAATTTACTTTGCATGAGTGTAGAAAAGCTTTCACTCAAGTTTTTATTGGGTGATCCAAAGATAATATCATCCACATAAATTTGAACAAGTAATATATCATTACCTTCTTGTCTTCTAAACAAAGTTCTATCAACTTTGCCTTTTGTAAAACCATTTTCAAGTAAGAATAGAGAAAGAGTATCATACCATGCTCTTGGAGCTTGTTTCAATACATAGAGTGCTTTCTTTAACCTGTATACTTGGTGGCTATTCACTTCAAAACCAGGTGGTTGTTCTACATAAACTTCTTCAGCAAGTATACCATTCAAAAATGCACTTTTCACATCCATTTGATACACAGTAAATTTCATATGTGCAGCATAAGCAAGGAACAGTCTTATAGCTTCTAGTCTAGCTACAGGGGCAAAAGTTTCATCATAATCAATACCCTCAGCTTGAGAGTAGCCCTGAGCAACTAATCTAGCTTTGTTTCTAACTACAAGATCATTTTCATCCCTTTTGTTCTTGAAAATCCACTTAGTGCCTACAACATTATGATTACTAGGTCTATCAACAAGTTCCCAGACTTCATTTCTAGTGAACTGATTAAGTTCTTCTTGCATGGCTATAATCCAGTTACTATCACTTAAAGCTTCAACCACAGTTTTAGGCTCAATAGATGATAGAAAACAACACCAGCAAAATAAAGACTTACTAGGTTCTTCCTTTGAATCAAACAATTGTTTTCTAGTTTTAACACCTATACTAGAATCACCTAGAATCAGATCAGTAGAATGAGCAGACTTCCATGTCCTTCTATTCTTAACAGTATCATCATTTACATCATGCAAATTATCATGCAGATCAGTATCATTTATATCAGCAGTTTTGTTCACAGGAGAGCAGTCATTCAATTCTTTTATTTCAGAAGTTTTAGATGACTCACCTTTGTCTTTTACCTTTTCTTTATCAGAATCTTGATCTAGAACATTCAGGAAAGGATTATAAGCTTGTACAGATTCATATATTCCTGTATCATCATCTTCATTGTTGATCTGAAGCTGTAGTTTGTCAACTTTCTTACTGAGCTGATGATCAGCAGAGTCCTGTACATTCTCATCAAAGACAACATGGGGTGTTTCTTCCACACATAGGGTAGAGTAATTAAACACTCTAAATGCTTTGCTTACAGAAGAGTATCCTAAGAATATCCCTTCATCAGCTTTTGCATCAAAAGCATTTAATTTACTTTTGCCATTGTTATGTATGAAACACTTACAACCAAAAATATGAAAATAAGAAACTCTTGGTTTTCTACCTTTCCATACCTCATAAGGTGTTTTACCATGCACCTTATTAAGAGCACTTCGATTTTGAGAGTGGCAAGCTGTGTTAATAGCTTCTGCCCAAAATTTCTGAGGTGTGTTGAATTCTGCAATCATGGCTCTGCAAGCTTCTTTTAGTGTTCTGTTTCTCCTTTCTGCAACACCATTTTGTTGAGGGGTTCTGGCTGCACTTGTTAAATGCTGTATGCCAGACTTAGAACAATAGTCAGAAATGTAACAATTAATAAATTCAGTCCCCTTGTCACTCCTAATCTTGACAATGGGATGACCTTTTTCAACCTGCAATTTCTTCAATAGATCTGGAAGTAGTGTTTGTGTATCACTCTTTTTGTGTAGAAAGACTACCCAAGTAAACTTAGAATAATCATCTACAACAACTAGAGTATACCTTCTTCCATTCAATGTAGGAGGATTGATAGGACCATGAAGATCCATATGCAAGAGTTCTAAAACTCTGCTTGTTGAAAGAGTTGGAATGGACTTAAATGAAACCTTTACCTGTTTACCTTTTTGACAGGAATCACATACTTGTGACTTGGAATAGATTTCATTAGGAATGCCCTCAACAAGATGTTCTCTAGCAATCTTGTTGATTATCTTAAAGTTTAGATGGCAGAGGCGTTTATGCCAGAGCCAACTGTTTTCTTTAGGACTCTTAGTAATAAGACAGGCGTTCTTAGGACAACTATTCCAGTTCACAATGTATATACTTCCTTGTCTTGTGCCAACAAGTAGAACATTGTGAGTCCTTTTATCAATTATTTCACATCTTCTGGTCTTGAACTGAACCTTGTATCCTCTGTCACAGAATTGAGATACAGATAACAAATTATACTTCAAACCTTCAACATAGGAAACATCTTGGATTTCAACATCTCCATTCTTGATGAATCCAAATCCTTTTGTGATTGCTATTGAGCTATCACCAAATATGACTTTTGGTCCTTCCTTCTCATGATAATCAGTAAGTAAGGCCTTGGTACCAGTCATGTGGTGTGAGCACCCACTGTCTATGTACCAGGTCTCACCAACTGAACCACCTTTCTTGTATAAGTCCAGTCGATCCTGCAAGGTAGTGATCTTAATAACTTAGGTACCCTTGTTTATTGGGGTCCTTGGGGGTTAGTAGTGAGAGGTACCCAAATGAACATTGAGAATTTGAATAAGTGGGACCTCTTCAGTTTCCTTCCAAATTTATCACAGAACAGTACTTTATTAACCAGTTCAGAATTATCAGCAGACTTAGGATCTATTTTTCTGAGATAGCCTTTCCTTGGTTCTATCCCTTTTTCAGTAAGATCAGTATGTCTGTAATAGTTTGAATATGGTCTAAAAGCATGTGGACCATAAGGCTTATAAATTTTCTTTGGTCTTTCCTCTCCATAAATATCATAAGATAAAGGAGGAGGATAAAGAACAGGTTTGTTATGATAATGAGGCACAAATCTCCTAGGTTTAGTTGAATACAGCTGAGACTGCCTTATAAAAGGAGGTCTAGGCTGTTCCCAACTTGCCTGAGCTTGTCTTGACCTACTGTTCTGAGTTTGTCTCTTCTGATTCCAGGACTGATCTGATCTGGTCAGAGGAATATAACTCTTCTGGTATGGTCCTGACTGTACTGGCCTTAATACATTCTTCATTTTACCATTCTTGGTAGTAGGAGGGATGTATTTAGACTGTACTTTGAGTTTTGGTTCATCATCATAAGTCATAGGTTCTTTTCCTTTATCTAGCTGCAAAGAACTTGTACTAGCTCCATTAGTGTTCTTAAATTCTGAAGTAGATGGACTAGGCAGATCAGTACCTATTCCTCTTTTATCATTTGGAGCTCTATATCTGTCTGAGATTGTTTGATTAATCTTAGTAGAGTTAATCATCCCAGATAGCTTTCGATCTAGGCTCACTACTTCAGATTCTAAGAATCTGTTGCGCTCTTCAAGTTTTTCACATTTGATCTTTAAATCATTGAATTCATTAGTCTCTTTGGCTTGAGTTTTAAGCATACCCTGATATAGTTTGTCAATGGATGCATACTTTTCTTGGAGTTGAGACAACTCTTCTGATAGCCTTGCATTTATGACAGCTATATTAGGATCTACTTTTGACTGAGCTTCTTTTAGCCTAATGATTTCTTGCTTTAAAGATATATTCTCATCACTAATTTCAATGAATGCTTTGTTAGCTTGTAGAAGGTCTTCTTCAGTCACTCCTTGGGAATGATGAAGACTACTTCCTACATTGCTAACAGCAGCATCACTTTCATCAGTGTCAGAATTGTCACAAGATTGAAATGAGTTAACAGATGATACCTCATCATTTATTTTGGCCATCATTGCCAGTCCATCATCTGCTATGAAGGCTTCATCTTCATTGCTAGAGGGGTAGTCAGATGAAGTCGATGGTAACTCTTCTGATTCCGAATCAGAGTCATTGTAAGCCACCATTGCCTTCTTACCCTTTGCATATTTTCGATCTCTTCTGGCTTTCCTTTCTTCTCGATCTTCAGAACTCAGATCAGGACATTCAAAAGCATAATGACCTGGCTTATCACAATTATAGCAAACAGGATTGTTAGAAGTTCTTTTAGGAGGAGAATGCTTTCTGTTCCTGTCATGCTTGTCAATTGAGTTCGTGTCTTTCTTATCAGAATACTTTCTGTCTCTCTTTTCAGATGAGTTCCTGTCTCTCCTGTTTTCATTAGAGATCTCATCCCTTCTTTCAGAAGAGTTTTGATCCCTTCTGTTCACAGAAGAGTCCCTGTTATTAGAACCCTTAGTTTCCTTATAGAATCTCTTGTACCTGCCATATCTCTTGTTCAGTTTATCAAATCTTTTGATCATAAGGCTCATCTGATCTTTCAGACTTAGATCAGAACCATCTAGTTCATCTTTTATGCTTGAAGCCTTAGTCTTAGATGATCTAGACCCCTTTGAAGTAGAGGCTTTGAAAACTATGTCCTTAGAGACATCCTTATCCTTATGGATCACAGAAATAGGATCTTCTTCATCTAACTCAAACTCATGTGCCTTAAGTGTTTGGAACATAGTTTCTGCTGGCCAAGAATCAATGTCTTGTGTGGTTTTAATGATCATCTTGACCATTTTCCACCTTTCATCCAAGGCTTTCAAGATTCTCAAGTTAACTTCTCTGTCAGTATAAGTCTTTCCTAATACATCAAGATCATTCATAATTTTGGTAAATCGAGTATCTAACTCATAATTGATTCTCCTGGCTTCATTTTAAATGATTCAAACTTTTGGACAGCAGTGGATAACTTGCTTTCTTTGATCAGTGTAGTACCTTCACAAAGAATAGCCAGTTTGTCCCACATCTGTTTTGCAGTCTTACATTTTAATACTTTACCAAGATACTCATTTGGTAAGGTATGTAAAATGTAGTTCTTGGCAAGGCTATCCAAATTGTTTTGTTTCATTTCTTCTGAAGTCAGTTCTGACCTTGGTTTAGGGACCAGTGCTCCAACTGGTTTAGATGGATCCAGAACAGCAGTGTTTTCCACCATGATGACAATTGGTCCTTCAGTCACCACAGACACCATTAGATCATGGGTTGAGCTAAAGATGGCCTCCATCCTAAGCTTCCAGTAGTCATAATCTGCAATCTTGAACTTAGGCAGCTTGTTTACATTAGTGTCATCCATGTTTGATTAGACAAATAGGATCAGTAGTATAGCAGATAGATTTCAGGTATTCAGATAGTAACAAGTATCAAGAAATAACAGTAGGATCAGTAAAATATCCCTCAAGATCTGTAAGGTTATCAAGAAACAGCAGTCCAATGAACTACTGCTCTGATACCACTTGTTGGTCCCAAAGTTGAGTTAAGATTGAGTAAGCTAAGAAAGTCTAGAGGGGAGGGGTGAATAGACTTTCAAAAATCTTTCAAAATATCAGAATATGCAATGCGGAATTTAGTCTTCTTATGTACTGTACTGTGCTTACTCAGCTCAGATCAGTACTTTCAGAATAATATGGGCCTTACTAGTTTATACTCAACTTTTATCTAGATCTTTATCTTTGTTAATTCTTAATGTTCTTGATTAAACAATTCAAACAAATATCAAACAGTAAAGTAAAGAACACAGAATTTTATAGTGGTTCGACAAATGTCTACATCCACTCTCACAACTCCAGTTGTGAAGTTTTATCACTCTTCTTGAGTTTCTTGTGGCTTAGAGTCCCAAGATTAAGACTTTGATCTTTTCGATTATACCTCCAGGTATATCTTCGATCTACTAGTAATTCTACAAGTAACTAGCACACTTGTTTTACAAAATACAAACTTAAACTTGAAAAGTAAAACTTCTCTTTGAATAGCCTTTGATTCTTCTCTTCAATTCAGTGGCTTCTTCTTCTTCAATCTCCTTCAACTCTGTGAGTCCTTGCTTGTAGACTTGCTCTTTGAATTCTCTAAGATCAGTAATTGCTTCAGTAGTCTTCAGCAGTAGGAGATCATACAGTATTTATAGAACTTAGTATGACAGTTAGCAGTTTGTGAACTAACTTTCAACTAACTCTAAAACTGTTTTTGTAACTTCTTCTTGTAACCGACTTTGTAACTTCCTTCTTATTCCAAGTCAGCATATCTTCAATAAATCTTCAGTTACTCTTTACATAAGTTTTCCAAACTTATCCTTCAATTTCACCAAATCAGCACAGTAACTTTCTGTTCTGATTTTTTTACTCTTCGGATTTTTACTGTTCGGATTTTACTCTGCTGATTTTTACTCTTCTGACTCAATCAGCACAGTAACCAAAAACTGTTCAAAACTTCTCCAGATTTCTTCTAAGCTCTTCAATTCTTCTTGAAGTCTTCTTATTCTGAAGTAGTCCTCTGAGTCTTCTTTAGTCTTCTTAGTCTAGTGTTCTGATTTTACTGTTCTGAGCTTTACAACGCTGAATACAACAAAATACAACTTTACATATATAAAACCTATCTATACATCAACTGAACTATATACAGATGAGTATATCTAAGTCCTACACTATAAGCTGTCTATACAATACAAAACATCAGCTTAGTTCCTAACAGTTCATATATCAGATCAGTAACCAATAAGATCAGTAACTCATAAGATCAGTAACTCATGTAAGTTCAATAACTTCCATATAAGATCAGTAAATACTAAGATTAGTAAACACTTAAGATCAGTAACTTACATATAAGATCAGTAACCATATCAGATCAGTAAGTACATCAGATCAGTAACTCAGATTTCAAATATATCATATAAGATCACTAAAAAATATTCTCAGTTTCCATACTCAGATCAGTAATCTTATTCCAGATAACTCAGTTAAGATCAGTAATTTTATTCTTAATATTACTCAATAAGATCAGTAAACTTACTTCAGTTAGCATTAAGATCAGTAATCTCAATTTAAATTTCTCATCAGATTAGTAAGCTTAGATTCAGATGACTTAGTTAAGATGACTTAGAACCACATATATCACTAACTTTAAGTTGCTTTTGGCCATCAAAACATACTTTCATCAACTAGAACATTGTTTATAGGATCCATATCCCAACAGCATGTCTACCTGAATTATGGTACTTTGATAGTGGTTGTTCTAGACATATGACAGGTCGTATTGATTTCTTATCTGATTATGTGACCTTGAATAGTGGTAGTGTTACATATGGTGGAGGTTCTAAAGGAAAGATTGTTGGTAAAGGAACTTTGAATGTTGAAGGTTTTCCTAAGCTTAAAAATGTATTACATGTTGATGGCTTACTTGCAAATCTGATTAGCATTAGTCAACTTTGTGATGATAATTTGCATGTGAAATTTGATAAAGATTCATGTTATGTTCTTAATAAAGATGAAGTTTGTGTCATGACTGGTACTAGGTCAGCTGATAATTGCTATCTTATTGGAACAAATATGTGTAACTTGTCAAAATATGATGAAAATGTTCTATGGCATCAAAGATTGGGTCATGCAAATTACAGAGCAATGAAAAAGCTAATCAAAGCAGATGCAGTAAAAGGAATTCCAGAACTGAAGTTTCACAACACCACTGTATGTGGACCATGCCAAAAAGGTAAGCAGGTAAGAATGTCACACAAAATGCTGTCACATTGTACTACACATCGATGCTTTGAATTACTGCACATGGATTTGATGGGTCCTATGGAAACTGAAAGCATTGGAGGAAAGAGGTATTCCTTAGTTGTGGTAGATGATTTTTCTAGATATACCTGGGTAGAGTCTTTGAGAGACAAATCTGAAGCATTTGCTGCATTTAAAATTCTTTATAAGAGGTTCAAAAATGTGTTTAACTTGAAAGTTGGCCGTATTAGAACTGATCATGGTAGGGAATTTGAAAACAACATGTTTAATGATTTTTGTGACAAAAAGGGTATCTTGCAAGAATATTCATCTCCTAAAACTCCACAACAAAATGGAATTGTTGAAAGAAAGAATAGAACTTTACAAGAAATGGCTAGAGTTATGCTTACATCCAAATGTCTTGCTAAGAAATTTTGGGGAGAAGCATTGAATACTGCATGCCATATTATTAATAGGGTTTTTATTCGTTCTGGTACTAATCAAACACCTTATGAGATTTTGAACAACAGAAAACCTAATGTGAAATATTTTCATGTATTTGGTTGTGTGTGTTATATTCTGAATGATAGGGATCAACTTCATAAGTTTGATTCTAAAAGTGATAAAGGGTTCTTTTTAGGCTATTCTAGAAATAGTAAAGCTTATAGAGTTTATAACCTTAGAACTAACACTGTTCAAGAATCTGTTAATGTTGTGTTTGATGATGATAAAGGTCTTACAGATGACAAAGATGAAGAAGATGTATCACAGGTTACTGACACTTCTGAGAATACACTGAAGTCTGAAAATGTTGCACTAAATGTTAACACATCTGGGTCAACATCTACAGAACAGTCAGCTGTAAATTCACAGAATGATCAGTACATTCCCAAAACGAATCCTTCTTCAAGAATAGGCAAAAGTCATCCTTCTGACCAGATCATAGGCGATGCTACAGTTGGAGTGCAAACAAGAGGAAGAGTAAGATCAAACAAGGTAGATGTGGTAAGAACAATATGCATGTCTTCTATGTGTAATGTTGTAAATGCTGAATGCTATTTATCTGAAATTGAACCTAAGAGTGCTAAAGAAGCCTTAACTGATGAAAACTGGATTAATGCTATGCATGAAGAACTTGGTCAGTTTGAAAGAAATGAAGTTTGGACACTTGTTCCTAGACCTAGTCATACTAATGTCATTGGAACAAAGTGGATATTCAAGAATAAAACTGATGAATCTGGTAATATTGTTAGGAACAAGGCTAGGTTAGTAGCACAAGGTTACACCCAAGTTGAAGGAGTCGATTTTGATGAAACTTTTGCACCTGTTGCTAGGATAGAATCTATTAGATTACTGCTAGCTATTGCATGTTTTATTGATATTAAACTTCATCAAATGGATGTAAAGGCTGCATTTCTAAATGGCATATTAAATGAAGAAGCATATGTTGAACAACCTATAGGATTTGAAGATCCACAGTATCCTGATCATGTATATAAACTTAAGAAAGCATTGTATGGTCTTAAACAAGCTCCTAGAGCATGGTATGGTAGGCTTACTGACTTTCTTTTGGAATATGGATTTATTAGAGGAGAGGCAGATAGAACTTTGTTCATTAAGCACACTGAAAATGATATACTAATTGCTCAAATATATGTTGATGACATTGTGTTTGGTTCTACTTGTGATAAAATGTTGAGTAAATTTGTTGAGGCAATGACTGCAACATTTGAAATGAGTATGGTTGGAGACTTGAATTATTTCTAGGTCTTCAAATCAAACAATGCAGTGATGGTATTTTCTTCTCCCAGAGTAAGTATGCTAAGAACTTGGTTAAAAGATTTGGTCTTGAGAATTCGAAACCAATGAAAACTCCTATGGGATCCTCTTTGAAACTTTGCAAAGACAGTGCTGGAACAGATGTTGATCCAACACTCTACAGATCCATGATAGGTAGTTTACTGTATTTAACCTCTAGTAGACCAGATATTATGTACAGTGTGTGTGTTTGTGCTAGGTACCAAGCTAATCCAAAGGAATCTCACCTGAATGCTGTGAAAAGGATTATCAAGTATGTTGCAGGTACAAGTGACCTTGGAATCTGGTATACTAAGGACACCAACAACATTTTGATTGGCTACAGTGATGCTGATTGGGCTGGAGATATAGATGATAGAAAGAGTACGAGTGGAGGATGTTTCTACATGGGAAACAATCTTGTTTCATGGCACAGCAAGAAGCAGAATTGTGTTTCACAATCTACTGCAGAATCTGAGTATATAGCTGCTGGAAGCTGCTGTACACAACTCTTGTGGCTGAGCAAGATGTTCCATGACTATGGTATTGAGAATGGTATACTTACAATCTTTTGTGATAATACTAGTGCTATTAACATTTCTAAGAATCCTGTACAACACTCACTCACAAAGCATATTAGCATAAGACATCACTTTATGAGAGATTTAGTAGAGAAGAACATTGTGAAGTTGGAGTATATACCTACTGAGAAACAAAATGCTGACATTTTTACTAAGGCATTAGACCATGAGAGATTCTCAATCTTGAGGAAATCTCTTGGGATGAGCACTATCTGAAAAATTCGGATGGATGTTGTCACAAATGCGTCAGGATTTGGGACAACATCATGGGTTGTAAAATTTTATAAGTTGAATTTATTTCTTACTTAGTTAAATAATTCCTTTGTAAAATATCTACGAATCTAAGAACCTTGTAGTGCAAAAATAAACATGTCTTACACCTCTCAAATGCATAAAAATGAGAATGTTATTAGCATACTAAAAGATGTACCAAATCACTGAGTAACTATGGAGCACGGAGTTCACTACTACGATGCCTTCTTTTCAAAAGGTGATTCTTTGGTAAAAACATCAATATATTTGTAATCCATTAAGTAAGTATGGGGCACGGAGTTCGCTACTACGATGTACTCTACAGGAACAATGGATCAATACAAATTAGATGCTATAACACAAAAAGAAAAATTATGGTGCAACACAAATGAAGCAAATTCATGTAAAAACCGTGTTGAGGTGTTTGTAACAGTTTTGAGCACAACATTGCCTGATTCGAATTTATTTTTATAAGTTGAAATTATTTAATTATTTATTGAGATTTATTTTATTTATTCAATTATATAACTAACCCACGTTTTTTTATTTTTCAGATTATGCTTGGAATTAGTCTTTATTCTAGACATTTCTTAATTATTTAATTAATTAATAAAATGCATTTTTCCCACTAATTAAACCATGATCAAGGTTGTGGCTAAAAATGTGGAGCACTATCACATTATTTCTGGAATTATTCATGTTAACCTCCAACTACACACACATTCTCTCTATAAAACTCAATTAATTGTGATTTATGTTGCTAATCGTGATTTTTGTGTTTGTTAAGTACTAAGCTTCTGCAGAATTGATTACTGGCCGTGTATCTCTCAAATTTTGTGAATACACTCCTCAAAACCATCTTGAAATTCCAACCGTCCCTTAAATGGCTGGAAACCGACCTCAATCCCACTCACAATCTCACTCTGATTCGAAGAACTCATCCCCTTCTCACACAAACCCTCTCGAAATCCTTGCTTCCATGGCGTCTCAGAAATCAACCTCGTCAAATGCTGACTCAAATGTCTCTGCAACACCATCAACAACCACTCCCACTCCTCAAACTGCTCCTCAAACCGTTCCACCAACAACCAACATTCCTCAAGATGCAACTGTCGAACAGTTCAACAAGGCCATCGAAGAAGTGTCTGACTCTCTTCGAAAAACTGGTCATCTGCCCGTGATGACATTTGGAGATATCACAGTAGATATCTCAAGCTATTTGGCTGATCAAACCGCCCAAATGGCTGCTGCTTCAAAAAGCCCTAAATCACCTACTGTTCACACCTCGCAAGCTGAAAATGAGGAAGTTACTGCTGAAGAAGAAGCTACTGCTACTTCCGACCCTGAAGATGTTGAAATGGAGAATGCAAACATCTCTGAAGACGGTACAAACTCTTCACTCTCTGTTTCTGATGAATCTGCTCCCATTCCTTTCAAGAAGAATACGCAGAAAGGAAAAAGACAGAGGAGTCCAGTTCAAAGAAGAAGATCATACCGTGTGTTCACTCGTGTGGATTATTCTGAATCCATGAGGAAAAAGAAGAAAGCTGGAGCTGAAGCTGCTGAACCCATCCAAGTGTTCACAGACTCTGAAGAGGAAGCTGCTGTTGTTGTTGAGAAAGTTAAAAAGACTGTTGCTGAGAAACCCAAGAAGGCTGTTGTTGAAAGAAGGAAGAAAGCTGCTGCTGATCCCAAAGGCAAAGGGAAGGCCAAGATGATTGCTGAAGATGAACCTGCAAAATCAGATTCCAATTCTGACTCTGATGTGTGCTTAAGAGATATTCTGAATTCTCTTAAGAAAAATGCTGAGCATTTTGCTGCTGCAAAGGAAGCTGCACCAGAACCTGAAGATGATGGCAGTGGTGATGGTGATAGCTCTTCCAGTGCAGAAAGCAGCTCAAAGGAAAGCTCTGCTAAAGACTCCACATCAAGCTCCAATGACCTTGCTTCTGAAGAGGAAGGTAATTCTGATTCTCCTGATACTCTAGAGAATAGGTTGGCTATTTATTCTAAGAGGAAACTGCTGATAGAGAAGAGGATTAATATCCCTGATTTTGAAAGTAAAGGCATGGTTAGTTTCTTAGAGGAAAGGAATTTGATGCATGCTGTGAATTTTGGTGAATCTTTCTTGACAAATTGGGCCTATGAATTTTATGCTTGCATGAAAAAGAGTACTGGTAGGAGATCATCTAAGTGGTATGAGACTGTAAACTTTAGGGGGAGGGATGTACCTTTTACTCCTGAGTTGATAAATGAGTTTCTGCATATTCCCAATGTTGAGGTGGATGAAGAACCTGACATGGATGTGGTTATTGCTGCTATAACTGGTGGTAGGGTAGTTAAGTGGACTAGACAGATGCTAGCCAAAGACCTCACTTCCCTACACTCTGTGTTATACAAACTCATTATCTACAACTGGATTCCCACTACAAATACCACTAAGATCACAAAAGACCAAGCTGTTCTTATGTATAGGATCTCTGTGCTTAAGAAGTTCAATTTAGGCCTCACAATTTTTCACCATATGATGAGATTTACTGGAAAAGTTTCTGAAAAAGGCAACCTACCCTATCCTGTTCTGATTTCAAATTACTTGAGGCATCATGACTTTGTTGCCAAGAACACTGATGTGTTAAGGGGGAGAGTACCATTACTGGCCATAGCTCCTGCCTTACTCACTGGGGATAGAGTAATTGATCTGCCTTTGACTGCTCCTGGTACTGATCATCAGCACAGGCCTTCAACTACTGAACATCAACAAAGACCCTCAACTTCTGATCATCCAGAATCATCCAGATCAAGACAGAGAAATGCACCCCCAAATGTTGAGAACATTCGTGTCAACATTTCTGGTAATGTGTATCTTTCACAGGAATTCATCAAATTGCAGCTCAAGCACTTGCAGGAAACCATTGATGAGCTCCAGTTCCTAAAGGATAGGTGGTCCAGTATGCTTTCACCTACAACAGGGGGAGTACCACCACCACCATCAAATTCAAATGTGGTGATTGAAGAATTGAATGATGATGGAGTTCCTACTGCTGCTGCTGCTGGTGGTGAACCTGATGCTGCTGTGACTGATGTAGTTGCACATCTTGCTGCTACTTACTTTGTGGATGAAGCTGATGATGAAGATGCTGAGATGGAGACCCTGTATGGTGATCTACACTGATGAACAGGGACAAGCAAGACAGGGGGAGATCTGAATATATCATAATGGCTACTGTGCAGGAAGATGATGTTGCAGCTGTTACCACAGCAATATAAGCCATTTATTCAGTTCTACCTTTGTAATTAATGTTTAAGTTTGAATTCTGAAATTCTGATACACTTGTTATTTATTTTCTTAGATGATAGGATGTTTATTACTGCAACTTGCTTAATGGTTCCACTTGATATTTGTTTACTGCCTTGCTTAATTTGTTTGCAGATTATCATGTGTCTAATATTGCAGGTTGTGTATAGTATTAGTGTCTGTTTTTGTTTTTACATTATGTTTTGCTCTGATTTTATTATTTTGTTTTTTTGTTTGTGTCATACTTAGATTCTAAGTGAATTTCTTCCAGTTCAACTTATTATCTTAGTATAGTTACTTATGTTGTGAGTAAGTGTACAGTTTATACTTATTCTATTTTGGATAAAATAGTTTTGATCCTTTGGCACAGATCATTATGAAATTATCCTTGATCTTCAGTTGATTTGATCCAACGATTACAACAGGTATTGTCTTGACTAGTGCTTAGCAATGATGTCAACCTCAACTAAGTACATAAAACTGAGTATGTATAGAAATATATGTGCATCAGGTGTGTTGTAGTCGAAAGGTCAAATTGGGGGAGATTGTAGATGTTGTTAATTCTTAAATGTCTTAACATTATCAACAACATCTGAATTCGACCTTCCGAGATTTTTTTCTAAGTCTTTTCTGAAATGCTACATTAAATGTTGATCTAAATGTTGTCGCATTTCTGGCAGGATCTAGAAGCTTCTACAAGGATCTGGAACCTGGAAGATTCCAGAACATTGGAGAACATGCTAGAACAACCTGGATACATTTGGAACGACCTGGAGCAGCCTAGAAGGATCTAGAAAGATCATGGAAGTTGTGGAAGTTGAGTTTCCTAAAAAATAGGACCTCAATGTGGAAGCCTCTAGAATTTCGTATCCCACACTATAAATACCCATTGAAGGCTTCATAATTCAGTGTGCTCTATTCGATCAATATCCTAGACCGAGCGTTCATCCCTGTTAGGAAAGTGTGGCCAATAGTTCTACATTTTAGTTCATACGTTGTATACCACCCGTATGACTGTGTGTCTTCTTATCTATTGAGAGTGTAATCATTAGATAGACTAGGTATTTCGACAGTGTATATTTTATACACTTAGTTCGTTTTCTAGACTTGGCACCTGCCTCGTTTATAGTTTCGTTGTGAAAGTTATTGTTGTAACATTTCACACAACATTTGTACTTGAAGATAAGTATTGATTTTACGCCATAAGGCAGACATAGATTTTTATTTATAAAATCTATGTTAAAAGTATTTCCATTGTGTCTCGTTTGTTTTTAGTGTTTCAAGTCTTCCGCTGTGAATCTTAATTTCTGATATTCTGTTAGAGTCAGTGTTGCACTATTTGTCTCAACATTCTGTGCAACATTTATCTACTTATACTTAAACACTTTTATACACCACCCCGCACACTTTCAAGGGTGATTTAACTAACACTTTGAGTTTTGCAGATTCAGTGGCTGTTACAATTGAACAAATTTTTGCAGATGCTTCCCTCACTGACATCCCAATTGATGCTGATACTGATCTTGAGGCAATCTCAGCAAATGTGTCCACCTTGAACAAGATATACTTTGAGCAAGCTAATGCAACTGAGGCTGGCTTGCAAATTGCATCAAAGACTGCAACATCCACTGAGCAACAGTCAAAGAAGTTGGACAATCTGGTCAGGGAAGTTGGGAAGGCACATGCTGAAACAGTGGATACCCTTGATGGCCAAGGCAAAACTTTAGCCTCTGTGGAGATGAGGCTTACAGGATCTGAAGAAGTGATTTTACCAACTTTGGATGCCAGAATTTGTGGTGTTGAAACTGGACTGCAAACAGTTTCAACAGAGGTAACCAAGGCAAAAGATGTTGGTCCTGAAAGGAGTATATAAAAAGTGTATGGGGGGGGAATACACTTGTATGCAATTCTTTTCAACTTTTGATCAAACCAGAGCTCAGCAAGGTTGTCTTGGACAACTCTGCTGAAGATGATTAACTCTTCTAAGATAATCAAACTACTAAGTACTATTGAGTAATTAGTTGAATAACTATATAAAGGAGTTATATGTGCGGAATATTGGTTGGCCCTTTTAGTTTAGACTCCTTTAAAGTTTCTGAAACCACTTTGTCAATTCAATACAGTCCAGTTTTCAGGGAACTTGTCCAAATAGGTTTTACACAGTCTTTGAATGTTTCTCCTTTAAAAGATCAGTTTTGTGTGCAGTGTTGAATGTATGAAAGTACTTGAAAAGCAAATCAACACAAGAGTTTATAGTGGTTCAGAGACTCAAGCTCCTACATCCACTTTCCCTGATTTAACAGGATAATTCCTTCACTTTTGGAATTAACTTGTTTTATAGTGCCAAGGTGCACTTGATCAATAACACCACTCTTTGGTGAATTGATCCCTAGGATGTCTAGAGTCCTAGTACCCTATTCTCAACTCAGAACTGAACTGTTCTTCTCTCAACAGTCAGCTCCTACCACTTCTACTACTACAACCTTCTCACTTTCACTCTTGAAAGATATAAGGGTTGAAGTAAGGTTCCAACTAATGAGATATCCTTTACAATGAAGATCAGTGTATAAGGATAGGATATCTCTCTAAGCTTGTGTATGGATATACAATGTAGTTCAGCTTAGAAGAAGTGAGTGAAGACTAAGATAGTCTTTGAAATCTAGAAAGCACTCTTGCTTGTGAGTTCTTATCAATGTTGGATTGTGTTGAGGTGTTTCAAATGGTCTTCACACTTCTGTATTTAAAGACAATTGGAGGATTTGCACGTTGGAGAGGCAGCCTCAAATGTCCATAAATATCTTCTTTTGGTTCTTCAACCTTGAAGACAGATTCTTGATAGTGACATGTCCTCATTTGGGAAATAAACGGCTGTATAAGATTTGTCTTCATTCTGCAGCAGTCTTCCCAATATATGACTTTTAGATTCTCTTGTTAGGACATGGACATGGCTTCTGAAGGTTGTTCCAATGATAGGAAAACATTCCTTATCAACTGGACAACTCTCCTTATCACTATCAGCAATTTTGCTTATCAGCAAGGTTGGCTAGCTCTTCTTCAGATGACTTGGCTCTTACCCATGTTTTACTTCAAGGTGATCTTAGCATGATTCATTAATGATCTTTAGGGTATAGTTGTCTTCTTCAGCATGGTTGACCTCAAGCTTTCAGTACACTTCTTCTGAATTGATTGTGCTGAGACAACTACTCTGGACAGCTCATCTGATCAGCATACTTATCTTCAGTAGACTTGATCATGATTCCAGAATTTGAGCCTTGAGGGGACTTGTTCTTGATAGACTTTAAAGCATAGGTTCCCCCTCAAATGGTGCATCTATATAACTAAGAGCTGCCTAACATATTAGCTCCTCATCTAGCCTTATTCTATATGTTCTAACATTCTTAGAACATAATCATCTTTGACTTAGGCATGTCTCAGGGGGTTTTGGTATTGAATCAAAACATATCTCATTTTATTCCCAAAAATTTCCCCCTTTTTGATGATGCCAAAACCTATACAACTTATGTAAAAGTGACTTAGCTACACCTATTACATTTATCTTCAGAAGACATGACTAAGGTCAATTTTCCTGAAAAGCAATGTGTTAGTGTACTCACTGTTCATGTTGCTCATAGGTTTCAAATATAGGCATAGAGAGATTTCTGCAATAATGTATCTTGATTCAAAGGTTGTTCAACTATCATTCATATAAAAATCATTACAAGCATGTTGATAGTTGAAGATAACTTATCAGAGCATGAAATCAAGACATCATTACAAAAGTTTCAGAGCATACGTTAAACATAAGATCTAGAGTATCAGAGCATGTCAACTAATCACTTAAAAGTACTTAGATCTTCAAGTTTCAGAGCATCTTCTAGTATCAGAGCAAAACCAAAATAGTTCAAGTTTCAGAACAGAATACTGGATATCAAGCCAAATGCTTGTATCAGAGCAAAAACATCAGGTATTAGAGCACATGCTTAAATCAGAGCAACCAATGCATATCAGAGCACTTTATCATCATCAATCTTGACCAAATTTCAGCACAGTTGCTCAATCAAAAGGGTCAGAAGACTTAGCCATTTCAGAGATCATCCTCATGAGGTGGCACCATCCCATATTGTGCCTACACTCTTCTTTTCAAGGCCATGGCTTCTTGGTTTGTTCCCTTAGGTCCAAGAACCATCTTGTTCAGCTTGAGGATTTCAGTAAATTCATTCAGGATCTTTGACTGATCAATCCATCATTCAAGCTTTGGAGGCATGTATATGATTGGCTTGGGGGCAGTGAGTTCAAATCTTGCAATATCAGCAACTGCAAGCAGTTGTCTATAGAGCTCTCTGTGGTACTCAATCATGAACTCTGCAAAAGTGGAGTTGGCATCTCTTCCATTCCATCTGTCAATGACATATTGATCATAGACAAACTCCCTTTTAGCTTCCTCCCATGAGTCATTCAGCTGAATTGGCACCCATTTATCCAAGTGAGGATATTTGGTGTCCATTGGGATCAACAACCGTGGCTTCATTTTGTTGTAAATTGCTTCTGGAAGTCTGCTCTTCTTTTATCTCTTGCTCTTTGTGCTTCATCCATCAAATCCATCTTTTCTTGGGCCCTCATCATGGCCAATTTTTGTTGAGTTTCAGGGTCTTTGCCATACCCTTCATGAAACAGCTTTGATGGATCATGAGCTAGGACAATTGTCTTCTTCTTAGGTTCAGGTCCAAATCCTTCAGCAAATAGCTCTTCAACATCTTCAGTGGACTTAGGACCTTCAGCACTTCTGGCAGATTCAGAAGACTTGTCCTTTTCAGCAGTCTTGGGTTCTTCAGCATCTTTGGCCTTCTTTGGCATCATCAAAAGGGGGGAAATTGTTGGGAATAAAATGATTTTGATTTAGATACCAAAACTCCTGATTGATGATGTTCAGATTAGTTGAGATACACTCAAGTGAGATCAGTTTAGTTGTCTCAGGATACTTGAGTAAGTAGAAATGCTTAAGTCTAAAATCTTAGAAATGTTGTGAGATTTAGAGTTTAGGATAGTTGTCCAAAGCTGGAATGTTAGGCAGCTTGATAAGTGTTATGTACTTTAGGTCAAACTTGCTGAGTTTACAGGACAAGCTGACTGAGTGGACAACATGGCTGAAAAGATCAAGAGTGATAAGGCAATGCTCATAAATGCAAATGATCAGATCAATTGAAGTGCAAATGATCAAGAGCATTGAATGCTAGGCTCACAGAAGACACATTTATTGAAGCATTTATTACCATCAAGCCTGAACTAAGCATTGAAGACTTGGAAGCATTAAAGATTGAAGCATTGAATGAATGTTGGAACATTCTAACTTGCAGCAGGAATGTTCAGGGGAGTTGTCCCATCTGACCGTTGGTTGAGTGTAGAGTTTGCCACAAATAAACCTTGGGAAATGTGCATATTTGGAATCTGACACAAGTCATCTCAGCCGCATTTTTCAGAAGTCAACACATTCATTCAAGCAACCATTGAAGAAGCTTTTACACAGTGGATAAAAGGATTCCAAGCTTCATAACCGTTTCAATGGTGCTGCAAATAGACAAGTTTGAATTGCTATCCCACCAACGGTTAGTTGTTCAAATTTGCCTATAAATACAGAAGTGATCAAAGGATTCAAGTATCCAACTACTTGCTATCAAACTATCATCAAGCAAACAAAGGAAACCAAAGTTGTTCTTTAGAATCCCAAGTTTCCTGATCACTTCAAATAGCTAAGCCAATCTTTGTAATATCCAAAGCTTAGCATTGAGATATCCTAAGCCTTTACACTGTTCTTATTGTAAATGATATCTCTACTAGTTGGAACCAAACCTCAAACCCTTATCTCATTTAGTGAAGAAAGAGTTTGTTGTAGAAGTGAGGGGTTAAGAACTGTTAGTGTGAAAATAGTTTTAACTCAGAGAGATTGAGCACTAGAACTCAGATTATCCTAGGGATCAAAGCACTAAGAGAGTGTTTTTGATCAGTGCACCTTGGCACTATAAAACAAGCTAATTCCATTGTTAAGGAATTATCCTGTTCAATCAGGGAAAGTGGATGTAGGAGCTTGAGTCTCTGAACCACTATAAATTGTGTGCCATTTACTTACTGCATTCATTATAGCACTTGCACTCAATCATATTTCAAAGAGCTATTCTCAGTAAGTTAAGAAAATCTGTTTTGGACATAGTCCCTGATCACTGTGTTTTTCAGAAATCAACTTGGAGTATTTCTTTGAGTAAAAGGCCAACCACATTCCGCACTTAGCAACTCTTTTAGATATTTAGCCAACTGATCACTTAATAGTAATCAGTAGGACAAGTATCTATCAAAGTTCACACTCAGGCTTGTTGTGAGACAACCTTCCTGATAAGACCAAATTGTTTGATAAAGAAAAGAAAAGAATTTGCATACACAAGTGCATTCCCCCCCCCCCCATACACTTGTGTCATACTCCACCTAGGACCAACACAACCCATCAATTGTTGCTAAAACCTTTTCATCAGAGTAAAAAATTTGGGAGTTAGTAAGTTCCTCTGAACTTGAGCTAACATCTTTAATATTTATCAATTTTTTCACATAATCTGATGAAATTTCAGAAATATCCTACATCAAATCATGCAACATCTTTGGATCTCCTGCAATGAAAAACATTTCTAATTACAAGATGTTGACTATCTATTACTAAACACAATATTAAATAATACTACATCATATATTATATGTTACTACACAAACAAAAGGCTATAAAAAAATAAGTATTACTACTACATCATATATTATATATATTACTACATGAAAGAATATGTGATACTACATGCATAAATTTTAGTTACTACACCAACTACCAACTGAACACTATACAAAAACAATATGTATTACTACACAAACTGAACACTATACAAAATAATATGTATTACTACTACATCATATATTATATATATTACTACATGAAAGAATATGTGATACTACATGCATAAATTTTAGTTACTACACCAACTGAACACTATACAAAAATAATATGTATTACTACACAAACTGAATAATATGTATTGCTACTACATCATATATTATATATTACTACATGAAAGAATATGTTATACTACATGCATAAATTTTAGTTACTACATCAAACAAAAAACAATTGAAAGAAAAATGTATTTACTACTTAAAAGACACAATATTACTATATTAAAAATATGTATCATTACTATATCAGATATTATATGTTACTATGTGACATAATATGAATTACTACATCAACAAAATTTATGCACACACGATACTACATATAACAATGTATAACATAGGAAAAAATGTTTTACTACATACAAAACAATGTATTACTCTAAGAAACATATTGTATTATCACATGTAATAATGTCAGGTAGTACATCAACTAAAAATTACTAAAAAGTAAAAAATGTACCTGAGCTTCATCTACTGGACACTTATTTCCTAACTGTCCTTTCTGAATAACACACTACAAAAAAATGGTCAAAAGAAGAGGGGAAAAGCAACAGAATCCTCCTCTTTAATCTAAAAGGCGACAGAATCCCCTAGTTGCCAATATATGCTCATTAGTTTTTTAAAAAATAGAAACCTGGGTTTCGAACACAGGTATACAAGGCCACAACATACCCCCCTCATTAGGCGAGTGCAATATTCGTCGCCATTTCATTAGTTTTTAAAAAAATAGAAACCTGGGTTTCGAACACAGGTATACAAGGCCACAACATAACCCCCTCACCGCTGGGCCACAATAATTGGCCATTTTTCGCGAGCAACAGGGGTTGATCCCGCGACCTCTCGATCGCAAAGCATTATGGGCGCCCCTTGTGTGCCGTTTAGGCTAGGAGCTTTAGTCGATATGTTGTAAATGCAATTAATATATATACAATTTAATTTTAGTTTTAATTCTTTAATTTAATCAATTTTAACTTTAATTGTTGATTATTAAATTGTCAAAGCATATAATATATTTATTTCTAAATGAGATTTTTTACTAAATTATGTGTTTCAAATTAAATAATTTAATTACGGTGATTAAAAATATCAATTCACTTATCCAATTAAATTTATTCTAATCTTCAATTCACAACATTTAAATTAGAATAAATTCATTCTAATCTTCAATTCACAACATTTAAATTCATTCTAATCCTCAATTCACAACATTTAAATTCATTCTAATCTTTAATTCACAACAATATCATTACATACAACATTGAGTGTAATTATTTTCACTTATCCATTTAAAAATATCAATTCACTTATCCATTTAATTAAAACTATTTTCATCTTAATTAAAATTATTCTTAAGTTCATTTTTAATTAAAATAACATCACAAACAACACTAATTATAATCATTAGCATGTTCACGTCAATTAAAATAACATCACACACAACATTAAAATAAACAATCCTCAACTTCAATTTAAAATAAACATAACAATGTAATAGAAAATGTATCACTCCTCATCACCACCACCATCATCAGCATCACCCTGATCCTCAACCGTGTCACCACCCTGAACGTTGTTCGACGTCCCCAACGCCCCATCCATCCGACTCATCATCACTTGCATCTGTTCCTGAAAATGTTTGAGTAAGCGTTCCTCCGTCTACTGCATTTGTAGGAGTAAGTGTCACTCTCTGTCCTCATTGATTTTCCGTTCTTCAGCAATAACATTGTCAATGTCGGCCTGGGTGAATCATCCAAATGTCGTACCGGCTGACGTCTTGCCAGGATCGGAGGAGACCCGTCTGTTCTTGCCTACTTGTCCAAGACCCCTAACACGTCCATGAGACCTGCCGACCTTCTTCAAGTACAATTCAGACATGTCGGGTATATATGGGGTCTGGGTTGAACTATCCTCTGAAGTATGATCACCTGACGGGTCACCTGAGAGATTGGTCAACTCCTCCTGTACCTGGTCCTATACGTGCATATTTAAAAATTGGTTAATACATTTTCAAGTACAATTAAATATATATTATATTTAATGTTATATATATATATATATATGTATACACTTATGTTGGGAATAAAATGAGATGTGTTTTGATTTAATACCAAAACCCCCTGAGACATGCCTAAAATCTAAGATGATCATGTTCTAAGAATGTTAGAACATATAGCATAAGGCTAGATGAGAAGCTGAAATGTTAGGCAGCTCTTAGTTTAATAGATGCACAATTTGAGGGGGAACACATGCTTTGAAGACTATCAAGAACAAGTCCCCTCAAGGCTCAAATTCTGTAATGATTGCCAAGTCTACTGAAAGACAAGTATGCTGATCAGAAGAGTTGTCCAGTAGAGTTGTCTCAGTAAAGTTAAACCAGAACAAGTCTTCTGAAGTTCAAGGATCAACTATACTGATGAAATCAAGACAACTATACCCTAAAGATCTTCAAAGAATCATGCTAAGAACACATGCAAAGGAAGCAAAGGGAAAGAGCCAAGTCATCTGAAAAGAGCAAGCCAACTATGCTGATAAGCAAGTCTGCTGATAGTGATAAGAAAAGTTGTCCAAGTGATAAGGAATGTTGTCCTATCCTTGGATCAACCATCAGAAGCCATGTCCATGCTTAAACAAGTGAATATTGAAGTCAGACATTAGGAAAAGTGCTGCAGAATGAAGACAAAGTCTATACAGCCGTTTATTTCCCAAATGAGGACATGTCACTATCAAGAATCTGTCTTCTAAGAAGAAGAAGACATTTATGGACATTTGGGGCTGCCTTTTTAACGGGAAAATCCTTCATTTGTCTATAAATACAGAAGTGTGAAGACCATTTGAAAGCACCTCAACCTTGACAAGAATATCCAACTATCCTACAAGCAAGAGTGCTTTCAAGCTTTCAAAAGACTATCTTAGTCTTCATACACTTCTTCTAAGCTGAACTTCATTGTATAACCATACAAAGCTTAGAGAGATATCCTATCCTTATACACTAATCTTCATTGTAAAGGATATCTCATTAGTTGGAACCTTACTTCAATCCTTACCCTTTCAAGTGAGAAAGTGAGAAGGTTGTAGTAGTAGAAGTGGTAGGAGCTGACTGTTGAGAGAAGAACAGTTCAGTTCTGAGTTGAGAAGAGGGTACTAGGACTCTAGACATCCTAGGGATCAATTGACCAAGGAGTGGTGTTATTGATCAAGTGCACCTTGGCACTATAAAACAAGTTAATTCCAAGAGTGAAGGAATTATCCAGTTAAATCAGGGAAAGTGGATGTAGGAGTTTGAGTCTCTGAACCACTATAAACTCTTGTGTTGATTTACTTTCAAGTACTTTCATACATTCAACACTGCACACAAAACTGATCTTTCAAAGGACAAATATTCAGAGACTGTGCAAAACAAATTTGGACAAGTTCTCTGAAAACTGGATTGATTGACTAAGTGATTTCAGAACTTAAAAGGAGTTTAAACTAAAGGGCCAACCACTAATTCCGCACTTATAACTAACTTAGATAGTCATTCAACTAAGTACTCAATAGTATTTAGTAGCTTGGTTATCTTCAAGAAGTTATACATCTTCAGGAGTGTTGTCCAGGACAACCTTGCTGAACTCTGGTTTGATCAAGTTTGAAAAGAATTTGCATACAAGTGTATCCCCCCCCAATACACTTGTTATATACTCCTTTCAGGACCAACAACTTATAAGAATATCACCCATATAACCATATTTGTATGTGCCGTTTTCGTAACTGTGGTAATATTCTACTATCTCCCAGTCGTAGGCAGGGCGTCCCATCTTCTGCTCCTGTATTTTGAATTAAAGACATATACGTACAAATAAAATAAAGAATTGACTTAAACTAATTATAATTGACCACAAATACTTACAATGCGTCGTGCGACCTCTGCTGCTCCACGAGCTCCGCCTTTATAAGTACCATAGCAAGTACTCGGACCTCCAGGCTCGCAGAAGCGGTTCTTATGACACTGCTCGCTCTTCTTAATTATGACAGGATCGTTCCAGTGACGAACTTAGTCGTTCCAAACATTGACATCCCACCTCGGCTTCTTCTTCTCCCACATTTTCTTGCAGCTTGATAACATGCCACTGTACCGATTTGCTGCTCTTTCAAGAAAGAGCTGGTACACCTGTTCAGAAGATGTGGTATCAGGGTCCCACGTGACCTCGGTCTGTAAAAAAAAAATTAATGAATTAATATAACAAAATGTTAATGTAAAGTTATTTTATACATCAATAATTAATTATGCCTAGAATGTCTCCCACCACTGTTGAATCGTACCGGGTGATACCTTAGCAAAGGTGTGTGCACCAACCTCCATATTCATGTACATAATATGTCTGATCGTCCTCGAGATTAAATTTGAAGGCATCAACCTGTTACACATAATTTATAATAATGAAAAAATATTAATAAACATGTTTTACATACGTCTAATGAAAATTAATAAACATGTTGTATATACATATATTATACTTACGTCCCAAGGTAGATCCACAATACAATGCGACTCTCGGGTGCATCAGTCGACATGCTGGCCTGTCCATTAACATGCTGGCCTATACAATATAAAACAAAAAAAATGTTAGAATTAAAAAAAAATAATAACTAAAAAAATTTAATAAATTAAATTACCTGTTCATTAACAAACTGAGCTTTAACAACTCCCTTTTCAGTGATAGGGTACACATCAACAACTAAATCACCATCACCATACAACTTCGCACCCTCCTCCTGCAAACAACATTCAATCATCTTGCTATTAGTATAGTGTTGGATAAGAGGAATCTGCCTCGGCTCAACAACACCACGCCACTTTAGCCGGTGTAGATAGCAAATTTGGAGGATTGGCAGGCATCCTGGAACGTGTCACATTGATTTAACATTAAATACCTTCACAGCATCGCATAACCTCTTATTAAAAATGTAGGAACACCAATCTGTCTTCGATATTTTACTAACATCATCAACACATTTCAACAAATTGGAGCATATACGAGTATTCGGAGGATGGTTAAAAAAGGACTAAAGGCAGTAGAAAATGAATACACGTTTAAAGTCATCTCCACCTTCACCAAGATTGGATTTAATCAACGAAGCAAGTGAAGACACCTTATCATTTGAACGAACCCCATACACATACTTCAGCCTATCCAGAACAACATTTTCATCACAATGTAGATAACTTGAAACCTCATATTCACCACAACGAGGAAGTATAAAGATGTCATAAACATCATCAGGACTTAAAAGAACACTACGTGATCTACCAAGAGATAACATCCAACTACTGTGGTTAAAGTTTTTAACCAACCATTGCAGCATCTCATTACCAATTAATCTTCTCAACTTCAGATTCAACAATCCACCAAAATCAATGTCCTTAACATCCTACACTTGCTTAGGGGTAAGATTCTGGATAACTTCAAAAAGACCAGAAGGATTACCATGAGGAATGAACGGCCTGACGTATTTTACAAACTGAACATCAGAATCAGATTCAGTAGGCTTGGCCTTTTTCTTCTTAGGCTCAATAGGCTCTTTCTTAGGCTTCCTTGGCCTTTTAAATCATCGAACATGAGGACCTTCCAATAGCAGCATAGTGCATCTATACTGATCGTATGCCATTTACAAATGTGTTACTATATCTACAAAAACACATAAAATTGTTAATACATGTATAACAAATGTGTAACTACAAGAATAATTATGAAAACACTACATATACTGAAACTTGTAAAAAAATACAATTACATAAACAGGAACTAGTAAAATAAATTTATAACAATGCATTACTACATTAACCCAATATCATTACTACATATATAAAAATATTTTACTACATCTACAAATTTTTTTTAATATACTACTAGAAACACAAAATTTAATACTATCACAACATTTCAACAACTAAAAAAAAAAAACTTGTCTAATACATGTATATATGTAAATGTGTTACTAGAAACACAAAATGAAAACACTATATAAACAAACACCATTTACTACATCAATAAACCACAAAATAACATATTAATATATAATTAACACACTTAAAACACAACATGCAAAGGAAAAAAAAATAGAAACAACAATATCATTCACAGATCAACAAAATAAAATACAAAAAAAAATCAGTAAATCAACTCCCTAAAGCATAAAAACAATGAATAACTACAAAAATCATACAAACTACAGTAGAAAATCAGTAAACGAGAAAGAGAAAACCCTAATATTAACAAAAACTCAGAAAAACAAAACTAAAACAACGAAAATCAAGGAAACATACTTAAATCAGTAAACGACAGCAGAAAAACATATAAACAAACAAAAACTAACAAGGTATCTACATAAAAAAAAAAAACGAAATGCCCATTAAATAAAAAGGACAACACAAAACGATCAAATCAAAACGTACCGTAGAGTTTTAAAATAGATGATAACAACTGCTTAGAGAGAAACCGTGGCAAAACCGCTTTAAGAAACCGCCGAGACGAAGAAACCGTTGAGACGAAGAAATCGCACATCGCCGTAAACTGTTTTCGCTGAGAGAAAGAGAGAGAAGTCTGAAACAAAATTCTAAGAATGGCAGAAAGAAAGTGATGCGGCCTAAAAATGTCGTTCATTGAGAAGTCGACACATGTATAAAGGATAAGATAAAAGAGAAGGTATGGGATTATGGAAAGGTCTCTGGACAAAGAATCCCTTGTGGAAGTCCCTCCGGAGGGAGCTCCTCCTGGAGAGACTTATTTCGAGGGCTTGATCTTGATATGAATTGGTAGACTGAGAATATAGGAGATCTCCGCACGAATCGGACTAAGACTGGCCGAAGAAAGATTCTTCCCTCCTTTATCTCAGTGGACGGAATCCACTAGGGAGGATGGCTCCAGTCTTTCAGGAAATGAAGGAGTTGAGGACCTTGTCAACATAGCAAGGCTGGGTCCAAAGGGTGGCTCAGAAATGAAAGGAAGCCGTAACTTCCCCTGAAGAGGAAACCTCTATAAATAGGTAAATCCAAGGATGTTTTCAGGTTAGATTCTTTTACCTTTACAAGACTGAATATATTTTCTTATTATAGACTGCGAAATCTTTTGAGAACTTGATTTGAGAAATAAAGGACTTCGAAGTCCTTGTGATATACGAGATTTCTATACTAACTTAGGAATCGGAGTGTCCGCGCCGGACCTCCCTCCGGCGTGTTCTTTGCAGGTCCTAGAAGATCTATCGAAGGAATTAGCATACCCGGACTACTCATACGCGTGCGGGAACTCAGATATCCAACTTCAAGGATATTCAATCCATCCGTGCAAATTTTAGCACATCAACTGGCGCCGTCTGTGGGAAAGAGTTGAAAGATTTTCTCACGAATTTCTATTTGTTCGAGTGATGGGTGGTGGAAACAACACGGTCACATCTACTTCAGGAAAGAAAGCCCTTACAGGGGAAAAACCTCCTTTGCCGACTGATCCCACACCAAAGGAAGGCTGGGGGAAGGATACAGTTCATACCCCTTCTAGATTAAAGCCGCTAGTGACTCCTACCACAGGCCTGGGTGATGAAAACCATCCCCTCCCGATCGAAGAGGGGGTAACAGCGAACATTGAAGCCCCAGTGGTCCGAACTTCGGATCCCCAACGGGAGGATATTCCAAATTCGGAACCATGCCTGGTTTCTCCCGATCAATTGAATGCCCTCATCAAGCAGGCTGTAGAGAGAGCTTTCGCGGCTCAAGGAGATCGAGCCCCCAGAGCTACACTAGGGAATCTGGAGATACCTACCCCGAGACCCCAGGAAGAGGCACCAGGAGCCTCCCAAGTGCTATCCAAGGAAGTAGGGATGCGGGTAGAAGGAGATGATAAGGTGCCCTCCCGAGCAGAAAGAAGCATTTCCCCTCGGAATACAAGAAGGAATGCAGATTTGGCACCCCGAGAGACATAGCTCCCTGAAGTAGAAGAAAGCACCGATGATACCTACGGAGGTCCAGTCAGCGACCAAATACAGGCCCTACAGAAGGAGATGAGGGATATGAGGAAACAAATGAACAATCGAGCAAGTAGATCCGCTTATGTTTCCGGATGTCAGTTCTCTCCTAACATATTACAGGATGAACTACCATTCAATTTTAAGCCCCTCAATTTTGAGTACGATGGTACGGCAGACCCATATGAACACCTAGTAAGGTTCGAGAACGCTGCGTTATTACACCGCTACGGAGAGGGAATCAAGTGCAGGGTGTTCCTGACCACCCTGACAAAAGCGGCACAGCAGTGGTTCACCCAATTGGAACCCAATACAATCCGATCCTGGGAGGAATTCAGTGAGTTATTTCTCCATCAATTTGCAAGTGCCCGGAGACAGCCGCGGGCCACTTTGACCCTCTTCAATCTGAGGCAGGGGGAGAGCGAGAGTTTGAGAGCTTTTCTCCGGAGATTCAATCAAGCAGCTCTGGAGGTCCCTACAGCCTCTCCGGAGGTGAGATCAACGCTCTTACTAACGGATTACGGGATGGAGACTTCTTCTCCTCCTTAGCTAAGAAGCCGGTTAAGAACTTTGATGAGTTGCTACATAGAGCAGAGAAATACCTCACACTGGAGGAGGTTCGAAAAGCCAAGAGATTGGAGACTAGGCCACAAGATCGAGAGACAAGAAGAAAGGGCCCCTCTAGGCGTTCCAGTCCAGGGGTCCCTCGGACCTCCGGGTCAACAAGAGATAGTAATCCATATGGAGGTTCCCGGTCCGGCCCTCGCGGAAGGTTTGAGAAGTACACACCCTTGAGAATTGAACCTGCCGAAGTACTGGAGGTGGCAGGAGATCATCCTAACTTGAAATTCCTATATTCCAGAAGTCGAGGACCTCAGAAGCCCAAGTCCGATCGATTTTGCAGATTTCACAATGAGTATGGACATGACACGAATCAATGTTATCACCTAAAAGACGAGATTGAAAGGATGATCCAGGCGGGGCATCTGAAAGAATTTATATTTAGAGACTGGCAGGGCCCTCGGGGACAGAAGCGTAAGGAACATGAAAGGAAACCGGAAGAGAAGGAAACCAAGGAGGCGGCCGAAGATATGCCCCCTCCACCACCAAAGAGAGAAGCAATCCACATGATTATGGGAGGACCAGCAGATGGGGATTCCTTCCGAAAGAGAAAAAAAAGTGTTCGAGCTCTAAAAGCGGAACAAGGAGGTCAACTGAAAGAAGTAGGACGTATGACAGAGACGCCCAATATCAGATTCGGGCCGGAGGATGTGAAAGGAGTTAAGGAAGATCACAACGACGCCTTGGTGATCACTACCGACATAGCTGGGTTCGACGTCGCTCGAATCTTTGTAGATACAGGAAGCTCGGCTGATATTATGTTTTTTGAGTGCTTCAAGAGGATGGAACTGAGTGTGAAGCTATGACCTGTAGATACCTCCCTGTATGGCTTCTCTGGAGGTGCCATCCAACCCTTGGGATCTGTGGTGTTACAGGTAGGATTGGGGGGCGCTCCAGCTCGAAAGGTCCACCTGGTGGAATTTCTCAATGTGGATATTCCCTCATCATACAACGTAGTAATGGGGCGACCTAGCCTGAACCTCTTTCAGGCGATCATCTCCACATTTCATATGAAAATGAAATTCCCTACGGCTACAAGAGTGGGAGAAGTAAGAGGAGATCAATACCAAGCACGGGAGTGCTACGCAGAGTCTGTGAAGATGGCGGACAGGGCTTTAACCAAGGGCCTGGAGAGGACGAGAGGAGATGACCCTGAGGTAAAGAGAAAGAAAGTAGAAGGAATGACACCTGAGCAAGTAAGTGTTAAAACAGAAAAGAAGCTGATGAATGTGGAGCTCTTCCCAGGGAAACTCGGCTTTGCTACTAAGATAGGTACCCAACTGGGACCTGAACTCACAGAGAAGGTAATCTCTACATTACGTCGAAATTCCGATATATTTGCATTCTCTCCAGCTGACATGACAGGTATCCCTCCGGAGATAGCAATACATTGCCTTAATGTTGATCCAAAGGCAAGGCCAGTGAAACAAAAGTTACGAAACTTTGGAGTTTAGAAGAATAGTATAGTGAAAGAAGAAGTAGAGAAGTTATTGAAAGCAGGACACGTGGTGAAAGTACAATTCCCGGAATGGCTTTCCAATGCAGTATTAGTGCCTAAGGGGGGAGGGAAATGGTGAATGTGTATCGACTTCAGGGACCTCAACAAGGCGTGTCCCAAAGACCACTATTCGCTGCCAAGGATAGACCAGTTAGTGGATGCGACTTCTGGATTCGAGCTACTAAGCATGATGGATGCATACCAAGGATACCACCAGATCCAGCTGAACCCCTCAGATGTCCCCAAAGTGTGCTTCATAGTAGCGTGTGGAACGTTTGGCTATGTTCGAATGCCATTCGGATTAATCAATGCCAGAGCAACATATCAAAGGATGGTCGATGCTGTCTTTCGAGGACAACTAGGAAGAAACATGGAAATATATGTGGATGATATGCTGGCCAAGAGCGTGAAAGCAGATCAGCATGTGGAGGACCTGGAGGAAATTTTCCAGGTAATTCGAGAAAACGGTATCAAATTGAACCCAGCCAAATGCTCTTTTGGAGTGAAGTCTGGGAAGTTCCTTGGATACATGGTTACTCAAGGAGGGATAGAAGTAAATCCAGCTAAAGTGAAAGCTGTACTGGACATGCAGCAACCGAGGAACGTGAAAGAGCTCCAGACACTCAACGGGAGGATCACAGCGTTGAGTAGATTCATAGCCAGGTCCGCCGAGAAAAGTCACCCCTTCTTCAAGATTCTCAAGAAAGGGGCCATATTCGAATGGAATGAGACATGCCAGAAGGCTTTTGAGGAATGTCACTTGTCCCAGCTGCCGAAGTTGATTAAACCCTCTCCGGGAGACACTCTCATTTTGTATCTCTCTGTAGGGGAATTCTCATTAAGCACAGCCTTAGTTGAAGAAGAAGGATCCATCCAATATCCTATCTATTATGTTAGTAAAGTCATTCAAGGAGCCGAAGCTCGATACTCGGAAATTGAGAGGGCTGCTCTGGCCGTGGTATTTACGGCGCGAAGATTGCGCCCATATTTCCTCTCTTATAAAATACTGGTCCACACTAATTACTTATTGAAACAGGTCATTGGCCGAGCAGACCTCTCGGGAAGGATGGTGAGATGGGCAATAGAGCTCGAAGAATATGATGTGGACTTCGAGCCACGGAGGGCCATAAAAGCCCAAGCTTTGTCCGATTTCATCCAATAATCTACCAAACCGGAAGAAGCAGAGGGATGGAAGGTGCATGTAGATGGCTCAGTGACTCTGAGCGGATGTGGAGCAGGGATAGTGTTAGTAAGCCCCCAAGGAGAGGACCTACAATTTGCAGTGAGGTTTCAATTCATGACCTCAAATAATGGGGCAGAGTGCGAAGCTTTGATCAGAGGAATGGAGATGGCAGTGGAATTGGGAGCTCTAAAGGTAACTCTATACTCCGATTCCCAATTAGTTGTTCAAAAGGTGAATGGAGAATATGCAGCCAAAGATAACAGAATGGCTGCTTATCTAGAACAAGCCAAAGAAATGATGGGCAAGTTCAAAGATTGTAAGGTGGTCCAGATACCTCGAGAGAAAAATATGCAGGCGGATAGCCTCTCCAAACTTACGAGCTCCACAGAGTTTGATGGACAAGGAACAGTGACCTTGGTAGTAGCAGAAAAAAAGACTCTGGGAAATCCCATTGGTTCCATTGAGGAAGGAGATGATTGGAGAAAAGGTATATGGGTGGAGCTCACCAAGGAAGTAGATGCACCTACCACCCGAGAGGCCCGAGCTCTTCAGATCAAATACTGTATTATAGGAGGGCACTTATACAAGAAGTCGTTCACTCAACCATACTTGAGGTGCATATCAACCTGAGAAGCAACGTACACACTCAAAGAAATCCATGAAGGAAACGCAGCTAGTCATGAGGGATATAAAACAGTGGTGAAGAAAGCCTTAAGGGCCGGATTATATTGGCCCTCCATGACAAAGGACGCCAAGGAGTTCGTAAAAAAATGTGTCAAATGTCAAAATAATAGTCCCTTGATAAGGACTCCTGCGGAAAAAATGGGAGCCATGCACTCTCCATGCCCCTTTGCTAAGTGGGGAATTGATCTGGTAGGACCCTTCCCCCCAGCCTCAGGAGGGAGAAAGTTTCTGATAGTAGCAGTGGATTATTTTAGCAAATGGGTGGAAGCTGCCCCTCTGGCTACAATAGATGAAGAGAATGTGATTAAATTCCTGGGAAAACAGATTTGTTGCAGATTCGGAGTACTCAGAATATTGGTCTCTGATAATGGAACACAGTTCAATGGAGAAAATGTACGAGGATGGTGCGCAAGACTAAACATAATACAGAGATTCACCTCCGTAGCTCATCCTCAAGTTAATGGACAAGTGGAAGTTAGTAATCGAACGATAGTAGATGGTATTCGAACAAGGCTGGCGAAAATAGGAGGAGGATGGGTGAATGAGTTAGATAATGTGCTATGGTCATACAGAACTAGCCCAAAGACAGCAACTGGAGAGTCCCCCTTTCAGCTGGTCTATGGAGCTGCGGCGGTGATACCTCCAGAGGTCGTGCTGCAGTCTCACCGAATTGCCCAATTTGAAGAACATCAGAATGAGAGGGTGATGAGAGAGGCCCTAGATTTAATGGAAGAAGAAAGGGAGATGGTTAGAGTACGTGCAGAAAGATACAAGAGCAGAATTAAAGCTGCATATGACCGAAGGGTGATCCCGAGGTCCTTTAGAGTGGGGGACCTGGTGCTAAGAAGAGTTGATGCCCTAAAGAATACGGGAAAGTTAGAGCCCAACTGGGAGGGACCTTATAAAATCACGCAGGTGCTAAAGGGATGAGCCTATAGATTGCAGAGCATGGAAGGAGTCGACATAGCTAGACCCTGGAACGTTTGCCATTTGAAGAGATTCTTTGTCTGAAGAAAGTGTAAGGTCTTGAGACCATTTGTGATTTTTGCTTTATGAGTTTTGCATCAATTCATATTTTGCTTAATGTATTTAGTGGCTTCACCGGAGCTCTTTTTCCCTCTTTACGGGTTTCCCCTTTGGGGTTTTCCGTAAAGAGGTTTTTAATGACACCGGCGTAGGTTATCTATGGCCTATGTTGAAAACTGACAATAATCAATGAAGCTTTATCCCTTTTTGAAGAAAGATTTATACAGAATTATTGTGCCTTGATTATCTTTCTCTTACTCGAATATATGATGTATGAATATTAAAATGATGAGAGTGAGAAACACTCAGAGGCCGAGGAGCTCTAGAGAGCCCTCACCATATTTGAGACCCAAAAGGGTTAATCAATGAAATGAGAAGATTTTTATGAATCAAAATCTTTTAAGAATAAGAGTGAGAAACACTCAGAGGCCTAGAGGCCGAGGAGCTCCAGAGAGCCCTCACCATATTTGAGACCCAAAAGGGTTAATCAATGAAATGAGAAGATGTTTATGAATCAAAATCTTTTAAGAATAAGAGTGAGAAACACTCAGAGGCCTAGAGGCCGAGGAGCTCCAGAGAGCCCTCACCATATTTGAGACCCAAAAGGGTTAATCAATGAAATGAGAAGATTTTTATGAATCAAAATCTTTTAAGAATAAGAGTGAGAAACACTTAGAGGCCTAGAGGCCGAGGAGTTCCGGAGAGCCCTCACCATATTTGAGACCCAAAAGGGTTAATCAATGAAATGAGAAGATTTTTATGAATCAAAATCTTTTAAGAATAAGAGCGAGAAACACTCAGAGGTCTAGTGGTCGAGGAGCTCCAGAGAGCCCTCACCATATTTGAGAACCACAAAGATTGATTAATGAAAAGACAGGTTTTATGATTCAAGACCTTTTAAAAGCAAGAGATAGACAAAGGCTTAAGAGTCAAGGAAAACCTCCTCAAGCCACCTGAAACTAGAAGATTATGCAACCAAGAGACGATTATGGTATAACCTACAAGACCAATAAAGGGGGGGGGGGGGGGAGAAGAGCACACCTCCAACATATTCTTTACTGGTCTT
The DNA here is from genome assembly GCA_963675135.1 of Galeopsis tetrahit. Taxonomy (NCBI): domain Eukaryota; kingdom Viridiplantae; phylum Streptophyta; class Magnoliopsida; order Lamiales; family Lamiaceae; genus Galeopsis; species Galeopsis tetrahit. The sequence continues at coordinate 61,747,598 of OY776120.1, read as the reverse complement.
ATAGGTTACTCATGCAAGCAGAAAAGAAAAGGCACACCAACAAATAAACAATATGAAGCTAACGCGATTACTAAAAAAAGCCCCCACATATCCAGGAGTGTGGGGTCCCGTATAGAGTATAAGAAAGCAAGTACCATGAGCGGAAAATTAAAAAAGTGTAGCAAGACAAAAGAAAAGTAAAATGTTTGTTATGACCATGCAAACATGAATTTTTAAACTGCTTTTTCATCAGCAGCCCCCTCAGCAACAACTCCCCCGACCACATCTCCTTCAATGGCAGCCTCCTCCACAGCAGCATGGCTGCTAGATCCTCCGTCCTCCTCTGGTCCCTCTTCACCTCTTAAGGTAGCCTCAACACCCTTTTCTCCATCTACTCCTGTCACCATATTGGGGGCAGAGACGTAAGGGTAAACCAACTGCTCCAGAGGCTTTAGCTCAGCCATACCCACCTTGGCTGCCTGTAACCTGGCGATGGCTTGACCCATTCCGGGTAGCCACCAAGGATTATCGGGGCTCTCCTTAGGATCCCCTAAGAATTTTGGAGGAGTAGCGAGCTGGTCCAGGCGAAAAGCGCGAGAGTAAGTCCCATCGAACCCCGGGGCTGAATGCTCGGCCACGGCATTGCTGAAGCCATGGTCGATGAAGTGAGGAATATGTGGCCCCATGGCGCAGAGGAAGCTTGAGCTCTTTAGAAAACTGGACAACCACTGAGTATGAAGAGTCCCTAAGAATTCTTGACCCAAGGAGGAGGTAAACAGGGATTTGAGGCAAGCCTGTACTCCGACATCCGGCAGCTCGCGTTCCATCCGCTTCATCTCTGCCAGATGTTTAACCCTAGCTGCATCCTGCTTACCCTGAGCCCGTAGAAGAGGCAACTCCTCGGCCAGAGCTTGAGCTCGTTTATGAGCTTTGTCCTTCTCCGCAGTGACACCCTGGAGGGTTGACTGGAAAGAGGATGCTTCAGCTCGAAGAAGTTTAAGCTCAGCCACCATCTCAACACCTTGGTCGAATATCTTAGTGTAGACAAGACCAAACTACATGAAGAAAAGGAACAGTGTTTAAGATACAAAGAAGGTAGAAGCCATGAAGATAATGGAAAATACCTCTGAAAAAAGATGAGCACCACGAAGCAGTTGATCTTCAGGAAGGGGCTTGTCGGAGAATTCAATGTTGGAAGGAGGAGGACATTGGGTGATAAGGAGCTGGAGAGGTTCGTACGCAGCAGAAGTGCCGCAGTCAGAGAAGAAGGCATTGGTAGCTGAGCAAGTTCTCCTGGCAACAGAACCCGGGACTTGGGTAGAAGAGCTGGGGAGAGGAGGAACCTTTGAAGGACTCTCTGGAGCCGGGGTCTTTACCGAGCTTTCTAGAGCAGGAGACTGAGGAGCTTTTGGGAGATCTTCCGGAGCAGCTAACGCAGGGGTCTTCACTATTCCAAAAGCAAGGGCATCCCGTGAGATATGAGTTAACCAACTCATTGCTGCAGATAACCAAGAATATTCTCAGAACTTAGAAAAATAGTCACATGCAAGAAACGAAATGCAAGTACAGAATATTTTTTACCATCTCGAGGTTCTAAAGGGAAATCTTGAGGACAGAAGCCAAAATGGGAGAGGATGCGAGGATTTTTGCAGATACCAATAACATCAAAATAATCGTGTTGACGGACATGGGTATTGAGGTTAGTCATAATAGTGTGATTTGAAACAGAGTAAGCTTTCAGAGGAGGAGGAAGTATTCCTAGATTATGGAATATCCAATTTTCGTGAGGAAATAGCCAATCGGTGGGGCTGGTAACGAAAAAATAGTAACCTCTCCAAGATGACTCTTCTTCGTGAAGTTTTTTCATGAACTTACAAACACGAGACCTCCTCCCACAAACATAGAAGAAGCCATCGTTCAATTTGCAAGAGTGTTGGCTCAGAAACAGTTCGGTAGAAGGCTCACCGCCATTCCCCTTCACCAAAATAAAAAAGCCTATCATGGTACGGATAGCATTCGGGGTGAACTGGTTGAGAGGGATCTGCATACGGGTAGATATGGAGGCCAAATAGGGGTGAATCGGAAATCGAAGACCTGCCCTAATTTGAGCTTCGAAAAAAGCTAGAGTTCGGGGTTCAGAGAGATCAGGGCGTTCATCTGAGCAAGGAATTCGAAAAGTGTATTCCGGCGGAAAAACGTGGGCTTGAATAAGGCTGGCTAGGTGAGTATTATCGATTAAGGAAGAGGTGGAAATCCTATTTTCGGGTCTCCCCATCGGAAGCGGAGTGGACTCAGAAAGGTTTTGACCAAGAGCCTCAGGCGGAGAAAAAGGACGAGACATTGACTAAATAATGTTAATAAAAGAAAAGAGGATAACTGGGTTACCTTGTTTAGAAAACTACGAAGGCAGACAAGGCGACCGGCGACGGTGGGACTTGGAACGGAGAACGCCTGAGAATAGCAGTGGAGAACGCAAAGGAATCTTTGAGAAGGTGAAATTCAAAAAGGAGAAAAGTAAAAGAAAAGGTTGTGTGAAGTAAATGAAAAGGGGGAAATCGAGGTTTTTCCTTGGGAAGAGAGCCAGAGAGAGAAAAAGGCGACTGCGTGGGACCCGGGTACGGAAGCCGAAACGTCTTCAGAGCTGGAGGCGGGAAATTTTTCGGAGGAGAGCATTTTCGAAATTTCTCTCCGGAGCGAGAATCATACACGTCTCTCCAAAAACGTCTTTGTGCTGGAAGTACTTGAATTTTCTACTCTCATAAAAGATATATTTCTTTTACGAGAGTAGGGGGAGTAGATGATGCGCCCTAAAAATGTCGTTCAATGAGAAGTCGACACGTGTATAAATGATAAGATAAAAGAGAAGGTATGGGATTATGGAAAGGTCTCTGGATAAAGAATCCCTTGTGGAAGTCCCTCCGGAGGGAGCTCCTCTTGGAGAGACTTATCTGGAGGGCTTGATCTTGATATGAATTGGTAGACCGAGAATATAGGAGATCTCCGCACGAATCGGACTAAGACTGGCCGAAGAAAGATTCTTCCCTCCTTTATCTCAGTGGACGGAATCCACTAGGGAGGATGGCTCCGGTCTTTCAGGAAATGAAGGAGTTGAGGACCTTGTCAACATAGTAAGGCTGGGTCCAAAGGGTGGCTCCGAAATGAAAGGAAGTCGTAACTTCCCCTGAAGAGGAAACCTCTATAAATAGGTAAATCCAAGGATGTTTTCAGGTTAGATTCTTTTACCTTTACAAGACTGAATATATTTTCTTATTATAGACTGCGAAATCTTTTGAGAACTTGATTTGAGAAATCGAGGACTTCGAAGTCCTTGTGATATACGAGATTCCTATACTGACTTAGGCATCGGAGTGTCCGCGCCGGACCTCCCTCCGGCGTGTTCTTTGCAGGTTCTAGAAGATCTATCGAAGGAATTAGCATACCCGGACTACTCATACGCGTGCGGGAACTCAGATATCCAACTTCAAGGATATTCAATCCATCCGTGCAAATTTTGGCACATCAGAAAGGAATTCGAAAAGTTGAAAAAAAAAATCCCGCGTACGGAAAATAGAAAAAACGGGCCATAAACGGGTCAAGAATTCAGATATAAATTTTAAAACATAAGTGGGTCGATTCGGTTTACATAGATGAATGGATACAAGGTTGACCAATTTAATTAAGAAAGGCTCGTTGACTTTTGGCTAGGACGATGGGCTTTGGCCCAATTAAGCAATATTGCATCTAAGTTTTTGCGTTTGATATTAGATTCGATATTGTTATTTCGTATCAATATTTATCAATATTATAATTTTTTTTTATAGAAATATTGTAAAAATATCAATTCTTCACAATATCAATATTGTGACCACGTAAATTGAAGATATCAAAAATATATTGGAGATATTTTCAAATATTTCCGTCCATGAGTCCAATCTTGATAAGATTCGAGAGCAGCAGTAGTGTCGAGATCGATTGGGCAATAATAAAACAACATAGGATTTTGATTGGACAACAGCGCCTTGACCAAAAAAAATCCATACACTCACGCACACTGTAAGGTGTTCTTCACCCTTTTCTTGAAATTATGGCGAGTGACTTATGTTACCATAATTTGAACACTTTGAAATATTTATAATAAAACTGTTTTTTAGGATGCCTTCAATGAGACGATGTGTCACATTCATTCTATCTAGTGTTTGTGAAACTTAAAATTTATTAAAAAAAATTATGAAATACACTTTGAACGACTTTAATATCATTCACTATTTGAGTGTGTAGAGTCGTCCGTATCCCAATTACATATAACAATTTATTATTAAAAATATTCAATACTAAAATATTGTTCAACTTTAAAAATATCTTTATAATTCTTAGTAAAATTTAGACAATAACCTCAAATACACTATCAATATATGCTTTTAACTCTATTAAATAGACAAACAATATTTTTAAGGTATTAACAAACAAATTTTACAAGAAAATATACGAAAAAAATTAGATTACTTTTATATGTAGATGGACAAGCATATTAAAAAAATGTAATAATGAATGAAGTCTTGAGGGGTAATTTTATAAAATTTTATGTATAAAATAAATAAATGAATTGTGTAAAAGTAATGTGTGGATTACTTGTGTTTATGTGTGGAGAAAAAATAATGACATAAAATTGAAGATATTGTGAGGGTGAAATTTATAAATAGTTTTTCTTTTTTTTAAAAGTGTGAAATTATTGTTAAACTCGTCTGGAGAAAAAAAAAAGTGTAGAATGAAGAATAATTGATATATAAAGAGAAAAATTATATGTTAGTGGTGGATTTTTTTTTTATTTTTTTTCAGAAGTGGTGGTACCGTAGGCTCTCTGGCCACAGTGTTCTTCCGTCCCTGCCAGCTATGGTGTCTGCCTAAATAATTGATAGTCATTACTCGTATGTTGGAAACGTGAGGCGACTTTAACCAAATAATTGATAGTTTTTTTAGATTACATTATTTATCATTTTGATCTATTTAGATTAAATAAATGATTTTTTTTTTTTTTTGTGAAATTAAAAGAAAATCAACATATGATTTATCATTCTTATCTATTGAAAATGGTTTATTTACTAACTTGATTTAAAAAAAAAAAAAAACTACAATGGTTTATAAATAAGTGATTTTTTAGTGGATTAAATTAAAAAGTGATATTTTAATGAATGAATGTTGATGAGATAGAGATTCCATAATTCATAAAGGTAAGACATAATTATGATATTTTCTAATGTTAAAAGAAGATAAAAATAAAAAAATGGTGCAATTTTTTTAAAAAAATCAGTTAATTGTGAACAGGAAATCAGGAAGGAGATGCTAAAATGTTACTTATTTGTAAAAGGGAGTAATAATCAAAGAACTATATCTAGAATGAGCAATTGTAAATTTATAATTTGATATATACTCCAGGGAATCTTGGGCAAATGGTTTAAGAAAAAAATGTAATGATGAGAGTGATGAGGGATAATTTTGTAAACTTTTATATATAAAGTAAATAAAGTAGGTAGGTTGAGTGTTAATGGGTGGGTCCCAAAAGTAATGGCATAAAGGGTAAATATGTGTATATTGTGAAGGTAGTGATTGTGATGATTATTTTTATTTTGGGGTATGTAAACTTTTGGGGGACAAAAAAAAAAAAAAAGGAAAGTATGAAAACTTTCCATTGAAAGATGGAGAGTAATTGATATTATTTTTTAAAAAAATTATAAAGCCTCAATTTTGTGATTCATCTACACTCTCTTTACTTTGAATTTTAAAAATCTGATTTAATTTTTAAAATTTCACACCGATTTTACATTTAGATTTAAAAATTAATTTTAAAAAATCATCAATCACAATTTTCAATACAATAAAATCTTTCCCTAACATCCTTATATCCAATAACTTGGACAAGCTTGGCAATTGATATAATTGCAAAAGGACAAATATATGTGTAAAATAGTGTAAACACGTGTCCCTCGTGTAGCATGAGAGCCCCTTTTATAATAAATAAATAAATTTATGCGCTTATTGTATACTCGACCAAAGGACCCCAAATAAATTTGGACCACATAACACAAGTTGCAATAAAAATGTACCCACTTCTCCTTTATAAATTTTAGTTCCAATTCACATCACTATCCTATTACATAAAAATATCAACACACAAACTTAGTTCCAATGGCCACCGGCATCTCCAATTTCATTGCCAAAACCAATTTTCCGATCAACACAAAACCAAAATTAGGGCGTTTGCGGCCGCCTTACACGACTAGGGTTTTCGCCGTTGCGCAAAACCCGTCTTATTGGGCTTCAATCGAGTCTGAAATCGAGACATATCTAAGAAAAGCCATTCCGATAAGGCCGCCAGAGTCGGTTTTCGAGCCCATGCACCATCTCACGTTTGCCGCCCCAAGAACCACCGCGTCGGCTCTATGCCTGGCGGCATGTGAGCTCGTCGGCGGTGACCGAAGGCAAGCCCTGGCGGCCGCATCGGCAATACATCTCATGCATGCAACATCCTACACGCACGAGAATCTCCCGTTAACGGACAAGCCCAAGCCCAAGTCCAAGTCCAGAGTTGTACACAAGTACAACTCTAATGTGGAACTTTTAACGGGAGACGGAATCCTCCCGTTTGGGTTCGAGTTGCTGGCCAGGTCTATGGACCTGGCCCAAAACAACCCGAACCAAATCCTTCGAGTAATAATCGAAATCACGAGAGCCGGTGGGTCCCAGGGAATCGTCGATGGGCAGTTCAAGGAAGTGGAAATTGATGACTATTCCAATGACACCAATTTGGAGCTTATTGAGTATGTGTGTAAGAAGAAAGAAGGTGCAGTGCATGCTTGTGGAGCCATATTGGGAGGGGGGGCCGAAGAGGAAATTGAGAAGCTAAGGAATTTTGGGCTTTATGTTGGCATGATACGAGGAATGATAGCAAAAGAGAATCCTATGTTGGAAGCAAAAATAGAAAGGTTGAAGGAATTGGCTCTCAAGGAGTTGGAAAGCTTCAAAGGAAATACGGCTCGGCTTGAGCTAATATCGAGCCTTGTTGAACCGAGTCTTAATTACATTAATGTCTAAATTTATGAGATTTGGATCTGTTCTTGTACAACAATGTCCTGTATAATATAATACTTCCTCTATCCATCAAAGTGTGCTCATTTTTTTGTTATATATATTTTTAAATAAATTATATTTTAATTATAAAGAATATATTTAGAATAATGAGTAAATAATATATTTGGAAAATACCCAATCTTGTTCGTAAAGTAGAAAAAAGATTTAAAAGTGAACTATTTAAATAAAATAAACATATTTTTTTAGAACCCAAAAAAAGAAATAAGCACACTTTTGGTGGACGGAAGAATTAAGTAGTACGGTCATACTGTTGATATGAATTTCGTATAGTACAGTTAAAAGATTCACAATATAATCGAACGATTATATTATGGAAGATGTTGTTCGGATCCAAATCGGTGCAAATTAAAGAAGGGAAAGTGTGTGTATAGGAAACGTCGGTTACAATTGGGCAATGTTGAGCATGTGATTCTTGCCGTACTCAATAATTAATAGCTGGATTTGTAAAATATTTATCTATATATATTAAATAAATAAAAAATTGAACTGTTTTTACATATGTTTCTTGTAATTTATAGATGCATTTTTAATACAACTAGAAACGAATTGATTAATGTAATAATTTTAATTTTAAAATATGAATAATTGAATATTATTATAGCAATTTTATTAAATTATTGATTAAGAATTTATTTTGCCACCGTCCTGAGTTTGTCGACCATATATATAACTATATATATATATATATCGAGGGATTCATTTGCGATAAAATCACATTTTCATAAAAGTAATGTACATTTGAGCAACATATTTTTGATGGACAAGATTTATGCATCCATCATTTATCGTGAAGTAAATAGAACACATCTCAGTTTATTTTGACAGTGTTTATGTGAATTCGAGTTCATTGATTTTTTTATTCATCAAGTAATTAATATTGTTATGCGTATGAAGTATCATTGTTGTATAAAAGAATTGTTACTATTGTAACATATGAAATATCACTATTGTTTAACGAAATGTCACTATTTAAAAACAACGACGTACACATTATATGTAAAATGAGTAACTCTTGTGTGAAATATTTCACACATGAAATATGTTATATTAAGATAATTTTTAAAAATTCGCAAGTTATAAGTTTGAATTCAGATCGCTAAAAAAATTTGTGAGTCACAAGTAGGTAGTTTACTATATGACCAATATATTGTTATTATAAAGTATTACCACTATAAGACCAAAAAAAAGTATTCTGAAAAAATTGCTAAAAAATTAAGTGTCGAGAATAATTATGAACTCGTAGTAGTACACTTTGGCCTTTTATTGACAATAATTTAGTTTTATAGTTACATAGTTTTTGCCTTGTAGTAACATAATATTCTTTGCTTTATAATAACACATTTTAGGTTTGTAATAGCATAAAATATTTTACTACTAGAAGACCAAAAATATGTTATTATATAGTTAAAAAATATTCCAACAAATTCAATAAAAAAACTAAGTCTTCTGAATATTTTTGAACTTGTAACAGTAGTACATGTTTGACCTTATAGTTATAATATTTTGATCATGTAGTAATATAGTTTTGGTCATGTAATAAAATAATATTTAAAAGCGAAAAATATATTTTTAGTTAAGTTTGACTTAAATTTGACCCGTGATATTTTTTTTTTTCAAATTTACCTTAATTACATATAAGTTTTTGTGACGTAAAATAGTGACATTTGAAAAAAAAAAAAAGATAGTGTACATAAACTCGCACACACACTCTTTATTTTATTTCTCCCCAATTTGACGTATGGGAGCTGTGATTAGTTTTTTTTTTTTTTTACAGTAGAAACAAGGAAAAATAGTAATTACATCAACCATTTCTCCCTGAAACACCGAACAGTATCTTCTCCAGTCCAGTCGTAAGGAGTCGAAGAGATAAAAGCTTTTTGAGCAAGATCATGTGCAAGCATATTTTCAATTCGGTTCACATGACGATAATTCCACACTAGGCCGGGATTGATCTTAACTTGCTCTAAATATCCATAAGAATTTCATTTTCCATCCCAGTCAAACTAATTTCCGCTCCCAGGGCATCAATAGCAATAGAGGACTCTAATCGTACACTCTTAATACGAAGCTTCTTCCGTCCGCAACATTCGATTCCTCATTGAAGTGCCAGAAGTTCCGCTGCAAGAACCGTCCCCGGATTACTAATGCGCTCATACCCAGCCATTATGATGGTATTTTCATCCTTTAAAAGGGCAAAACCGATTGCAAAAAAGTCTTTTCCAGGATTGAATGCAGCATCAGAAAACAGGCAACACTCCGTACTCATGCTCCCCTTTAATCTCATATGTTCCCCATCTAGATGTTTAGAGGAGATACACATCTCCAAATGCTTAGAGTCATATAAATAATCCAACGCCCATTTAATATTTGTTGAGAAATTCTCAACCATTTTACAATCATCAATATTATGCGTCCAATGACATCGATTCCGCCAAATGGCCCAAGCAATAATAAAGACAACCTCTACATCATGCTTACTTAAAATTTTCACTATTTTTTGAATGAAATCAAGAGCATGCCCCTTAGTGGAATCTTTAAAAACATACCAGAGGCCTTCATTCTTCCAAATTTCCTTAGCTTTAGGACACCAGAAAAGTGAGTACGTGCATTGTATCTGCAAAAGGGCATCCACAAACTAAACAAGAAGGATTAATAGGTATATGATGTAGAGCCAAGTTACCTTCCGTAGCTACAAAATTTCTTAGTATTTTCCAGCCGAAAACGCGCACTTTTGGAGGTATCCTCATTTTCCAAATGGCTTTAAAGAGGCTTTCCCTGATTTTTGAATTCGACGACTCCACACAGGTATTACCAATCCCCCTCATATCTTGTTTTCGTGCATACTGATAACTAGAGGCCACCGAATATGTACCCGTAGAGTTTTCTGGCCACATTAAAGAATCCTCTTTGTCAACGCCATATAATGGAATTTTTAAGATGGTTTGAGCTTCAACCGGGATAAAGGCTTGTTGTATGAGACTTGCATTCCACCTGTAATCATCAGATATGAACCTTTTCACCTTTGACGCACTCACCAAATTTGTCATTGGCAATCCTGATTCCGTATTTAAAATCCATCTATCCTTAAAGATGCGAATGCGTTCTCCATTCCATATCCTCCATCTACATCCTTTTTCAATGATATCACAACTCCAGATTAGTGACCTCCATATATAAGACGGGTTTGATCCAATTCCAGCTTCAAACATATCAACATTTCTGAAGTATCTAGCTTTAAAATTTTTACTAATCAACGTATCCGGTTGACTAATAATTATCCATACTTGCTTGGCTAACATAGCTTTGTTGAACAGAACAAGCCTTCTAAATCCCATACCTCCTTCTTCCTTTGGACGACAAAGATCCGTCCATTTGGACCAATGCATTTTCTTCGTAGAAAGCTGCCCGCCTCACCAGAATCTAGCCATCAAACTATCCAATTCTGAAAAAAATAGAGGTATGTAATCGGAAACAAGCCATTGCATATGTAGGTATGGCTTGTAAAACAGCTTTAGTAAGGACCTCTTTTCCTCCTTCTGAGAAAAAACGATGGTTCCAGGAGTTGATCTTTTTACGGACTCTATCCACAATATAACTAAACTGAAATCTTTTTGCCCTAAGGGAGAAAGTAGGTAGTCCGAGGTACACCTCATGCCGTTGTGTTCTCTTTACGCCCAAAATGGATGCAACCCTCTCTCGATTCTCAACTTTTGTAAAAGGGCTAAAAGAAATAACAGATTTGTCAAAATTAACCAACTGACCCGATCCCCTTGTATATGTGTATAGGCATCTTTTCAGAATGAAGCTGACTCTAGGCGTGGCTTTGAAGAACACCAAGCTATCATCCGCAAAAAAGAGGTGAGAAAGAACCGGGGTTGTTCGAGCAATTTTGACACCAACAAAAGTTCCCAAAGCAATATTTTTTGATATCAAAGTGGATAGACTCTGAGCACATATTGCAAAGAGATACGGAGAAAGAGGATCACCTTGTCTCAAACCTTTGGATGATGAAAAAGTATGTGATAACTCCCCATTAATGTTTATCCTATACCGTACCAAAGAGATGCATCTGATGATTAATTCAATCCATTTTTGGGAAAAACCCATATGCCGCATTGAAGATCTAAGAAAGGACCACTCAACCCGGTCATAAGCCTTACTCATATCCAATTTTAAAGCCGCATAACCTTCCTTGCTTTTTGAAGATCTAATCTAATGCATGGCTTCATAAGCAACAAGTACATTGTCTGTAATAAGACGACCCGGGATAAAGGCACTTTGAAAAGGGTCAATGATCTCATTCATGAAACATTTTAGCCAATTTGTAATAGCTCGAGCCACAATTCTGTAACTAACATTGTATAAGCTGATTGGCCGAAAATGAGCAATCATAGTGGGATTCTCAATCTTTGGGATGAGCACGATGGTTGTTTGATTCCAGGACTCTAAAGAACCATTGCCATTTAACACATTCAGCATAAGCTTTGAGATATCATTCCCAATAGTTGCCCAATTTGATTGATAGAAAGATGCTAGAAAGCCATCAGGTCCAGGGGCCTTCCATGGATTAAGATCATGAACGGCTTTATCAATATCTTCTCGAGTGAACGGAGCATCCAATGCCAATGCAATATCCTCCGACACTGAACACTGGAGATCCCCCGTGGCATTGCAAATATCTTGTGCAGTAGGACGCGAGGACGAGAATAAATCCTGATAGAATTGAACAAAACATTTTGACAAATCTTGTTCATTTGTAACTTCCACCCCATCTTCCTTAATAATGGATCGAATAGAATTTCGAGCTCTTCTTGAGCTTGCCTTGGAATGAAAAAACTTTGTGTTCCGATCACCTTCACGCAACCAATCAACTCTTGCACGTTGTTTCCAATAAATTTCTTGTTGAGAATGAAGTTTAGCTAGATCTTGCTCTATAGAATTAACCTTATCAAAATTTGGTTCAAGATTCTCATCCGTCAATTCATTCTCAATTAGAGCATTAATTTTCCTCATTCTTGAAGACAAACAACCACCCTTTTTTTGCTCCCATTCTCGTAAGTCCTTTCCACAAAAAAATAGTCTATCTCCAAGATGGTCTCCCACAACATTACTCTTCCAACTTTGAGAAACAATCTCCTTGAATTCCGATTCCTTAATCCAGTGATTTTCAAACCGAGAAGCCTTTGAAATATGTCCGTTTTGTTTCACAGAAGAATTAGAACAATTAAGGAGTAAAGGGCGATGATTCGATCCAGCAAAGTCCAAAGCCTTCAGTGTAAAATGAGGGAAAAAAGAAATCCACTCATCATTAGCAACAAATCTGTCCAATTTTTCTTTAATAAGGCCTCTACCACTCCTTTTATTCATCCATGTGAATTTTGGTCCTCTACACTTCAAAGATTTAAGTTGATTACAATCAAGGGCTTCCTGAAGTTGCAACATTCTATTTAAATTAACCGAATCACCCCCTCCCTTTTCATGGTGATATAACACCTCATTAAAATCACCCCAACAATCCAAGCTGATGTGGCAGAAGTGTTATACGATTTTAAGCGCTTAAGTAAAGTCCATGAGAAGTGGCGAAGTGACAAATTTGGGTTACCATAGAAACCCGTAAACCGCCAACAATGCGCTAAATCATCAATACAACAATCAATATGACCCAACGAATACGACAAAATATGCACTTTCCATTCATTCCAAAAGATACATAAACCACCAGATGAGCCACAACTGTCCACATTAAACATAGAAAGAAACCCTAATCTTCTTCTAAGAACATCTAGTTTAGCTTTACTGCATTTGGTTTCACAAAGAAAAAATAAAGACGGACGATAAGTAGTAGTAATATTATTAAGATAACCGAACGCATGTTGGTTGCTAACCCCTCGTGCGTTCCAACAGACAACGCTCATTCCTGCTGGCGGAGCTGAGCAGTGTCAGCCTCCGCCGTTCCACGCATTTGGATTTCTTCCCCAAAATCAGCTGCCAAATTTTTTGCCTTTTTAATCCCCCCTTCAGCATTCTTCAGATCCTCAAATTCCTCCCAGACGCCATCTTCCACACCTCCACGATCCCTATTCAGAAAAGATCGTTTCTTACAGGGCAAAGTTGAGCTAAACATTGAATTAGTGTCCGTTGAGTCCTCTCTTGCATGCACCTTTCCATCTGTTTCTCTAGTATTTTGTCCATGCGTAACAAAACCCTCAAAAAGCAGAACGTACGGTGCTTCCCCCTGGCGGATGATCTCCACAAACTCATTATAATCATATGCTCGAAGTTCCTGCCCACTTGATGTATAACTCTATAATCGACACCATTATCATCTCCCCATAAAGGCATCTTAACAAGCCTGTACTCATAACCCATTGGAACAACAAAAGCCAAAGACTCTAGAAACATACCTGTAATTGGATCCCATCTGTACTTCTTCACAGATGTTGCCTCTTCATCAGTACAATATCGACGGGTCTCACCCTGGCTCATCAAATATGCAAAGCGATAAACCTCCTTTCTACCTTTTGGCCCAGTACCAAGACGAAGGGAATCCACATCATCATCTACCAAAAATCCTTTCCATTTTCCTTCCTACGCTCATCCCATAGTTGCTCCTCTCGAGCACGGTCCAAATCTTCAATACCACGCTTCACCTTCGCCAGGAACCTCTGCATGTCCTCCTATGAGGGGCCTTTTGGATGATCCGCACGCAACCACTCAGGGAAGAACCTATGCTTTGAAATCCAATCATTAGTTCTTCCCAAAGCCAGGCCACATTCAGCTTCCACATGGTCCAGATGACCACACAAATAACAGAAATCAGAGAGGCGTTCATATCGGAACATAGCTGCCACTCGTTCCTGTTCCACAGTAATAAAACAGCATCAGCTCAGAGGTTTTGTAACATCAACCACAACTTTAACCCTAAAAAAAGCTCCCCATGCTTCATCATTTGTCACAGATCCCACCTCAATAACTTCACCAATGATGCTACCAGCCCGAGCTCCTATCGATTTAGACATCGCAAAGAAGTGCAAGCTATGCACTTGAACCCAGAAAGGCACAAGATGGATTTTTAGAGTAGAGGGTCGATCCTGTCCATGCAGCTTCTTTAGAACAACCAGTGACTGGCGGAGGTTCCATGGTTGTCTGTGCAGTGCCATCATCATTTCACCTTCATCAGAGAAATCAAGCAGAAATAAACCCACCCCTATCAAAGTTACCTTCAGTTCGGCCTTGATCCCCCACACCCTTTGAAGTAAATCCCTTAACTCCACCGGATTAAACTTTCTGGTTCCAACAAATTTCAGCACAAGAGCATTCTGTGGGATAACCATTTCTTCCTTTTGAACAATGATATTTGTGGTTTCATTATCAGCAAGGGAGAAAATTTCAAAAGCTTCATAAATGTTTTTTGCCATGGTGGAGGAATATAAATCGGCTTCCTATTGTGGGAGAGAAAGAGAAATGTGAAACCATTTAATGACATCTGAAGGTTTAAATAGACACAAAACCACCAATGGAAGACCCTTGGTTTGCCAATCCAGCGTGCGAGAGAGAGATAATGGAAAAAAAGCTGTCGTGGGAAAATCGCTAGAGTATCCAAACTTTTGAAAAACCACCAATCACCATAACACACTTCCACAAAAATCGAGAAGGCAATAAAACCCTAAAAAACCACAGCCAATATGCTTCAGCGTGAGAATCACGCCCGCAAAAACCAGGCACCAACACACCCCAACCGAGGCCTTAGCAAATGATTACCCCAAAAGCAAACACTATCCAAGAAAAGATATGGAAAGAAACACGGAGGAGAAAAAAGACGCAGAAATCAAGAAACAACAAAGAAACAAATCCTTTAAAGGAAATCGGCAATTCAATTCAATCAGAAAGAAAAAAACTTTCGATTCGGCAAAAAGAAACTTTCTCAGGAAAGTTCTTAGGATTATTGCTCACAATTGAATTCTAGAGAGAGAAACAATTGGAGAGGAAAGTTGGCTCCAACATCAATTTGGTAGGATAAATTTAGGAAGGGTTTCACTCTTATGTGAATGTAATTGGATCCAATGATCCATTACAAATAACACATGACTCATTTATTATATTCAATCCAATAACCCATTACAAATAACACATAACCCATTTACTATATCAATTTAGCACATAGATTTTTTCATGGGCCTTTATTTGATTTCAATTAATTTTTTTTAATTTTTCATTAAAAAATAATACTCCATTAATTTTTTAAAATTTTTTATTTTTTATTTTACTCCAATTGATATTTATATTTCTCTTTTTAATATTATTTTTTAAATTTATTTTTCTTCCTATTTATCATTTGTGTTTCAAATGATAAATTTTTCACGTACTTTCTTTTTATGCTGCAAATAATTATTCTAAAATTTAAAGTCTAATAAGAAAATTTTAAAAATAATATTAATTATTTTTTTAAGTATTAAATAGTATAATAATAATTTGTTTTAAAAAATAAAACTCTCATCTCTCTTAACTACAAGTGTTCAATTCTATTGATACTATTTTACTTTAATTAATTCTTCACTCCTTACAAATTTTACTTCATTTTACATTGTTTAATTATTTTTTTTCATTCGAACTTTCATTTTTTAATCACTTTATTTTAGTTTTTTTATGAATATAATTTTTAGTTTATAAGTGTTATGATAACAGTTGATAAGTATTATGGTATATTATTAGTTAATATGCAGTACTGTACGTATTAGTTCATATACAGTATAATATTAGTTTATATTATGACAAGTTCTAATGTTTTCGAGTTTCGAGTTCACATACTTTATGGTACTAGTTCAAATATAATATAGTATTAGTTCATATATTGTACATTATTAGTTCACATACTTTATGGTACTAGTTCAAATACAGTATAGTATTAATTCACATATTGTATAGTATTAGTTCATATATTAAATAATATTTTTATACCCACATTAATCTCTAGTACTATACAACATATTAACTAGTACTATACCATAGATGTACTAATACTATATCGTATTTAAACTAATATTATACTTAACAAAAAATACATAACTTAACATATTCATAATTTCAGGCATACCATGCAAATTAATACATCAATATTAAAAGATTGATATTAACTAACTAGTAAGAAGAACAAAAGTGAGAATGAACACACTGAATACACAATTCAATTAATAGATACGATCACACTCAATAAACATATGAATGCATCAACACGGCGAATTGAGAAAAATAATTTTAAGAGTTTTTTAAAGTTTTTTAAAGTTCTAAATTATTTTTTAAGACTATTTAATAACATAATCTAATGGAAAAATAAAATTTATATTTAGAAACTTAAATGAGTGGAGAATTGAGAAAGAAACCAGCATAATATTGCATTAGCTTTATTATTTTCTTTGTGGTCATCGCCGTGTTGATGCATTCATATGTTTATTGAGTGTGATTGTATCTAATGGAAAAATAAAATTTATATTTAGAAACTTAAATGAGAAGTGTTTTGATTTAATACCAAAACCCCCTGAGACATGCCAATAGAGTAAGTCTAAGTCAAGATGATCATGTTTTAAGAATGTTAGAACATGTAACTTAAGGCTAGTTGAGAGGCTGACATGTTAGGCAGCTCTTAGATAAATAGATGCACAAGTTGAGGGGAAACACATGCTTTGAAGTCTATCAAGATCAAGTCCCCTCAAGGCTCAAGTTGAATGTGTCCCAAGTCTGCTGAACAAACAAGTATGCTGATCAAGAGTAAATGGATTGTGGAACAACATATCTGAAGATCACGCATTCTAAATGCATCATCTAGACACAACCTACTAAAGCATTCTTTCTCAGAAGGTTTGTCCAGAAGAGGTGTCTCAGCACACTTGTAGCAGAACCATGTCAAGGTGATCCCAACTTTGCTGATATGGTCAAGGACACCTATTCCATGTCATGATTGCACAAAATCTATTCTAAGGAAACATGGAAAGAGAAAGAGCCAAGTCATCTGAAGAGCTCAAGTCAACTTTGCTGATAAGCAAAGTCTACTGATAGTGATAAGCAGAGTTGTCCAAGTGATAAGGAATGTTGTCCTTATCTTAGGACTGGTCATCAGAAGTAATGTCCATGTTTGATCAAGTGAATCTTGAAGTCAGACATTGGGAATAGTGCTGCAGAATGAAGACAAAGTGGTTACAACCGTTTATTTCCCAATTGAAGGACATGTCACTACCAAGGATCTGTCTTCCAGTTTGAAGACCTCAAGGAAGACATTTATGGACATTTGAGACTGCCTCTCCAACGGGTAAATCCTCAAATTTTTCTATAAATACACGAAGTGTGAAGACCATTTGAAAGCATCCAACATACAACTGATCTCAACTATCCTACAAGCTCAAGTGCTTTCAAAGCTTTCAAAGAGACTATCTTAGTCTTCAAACACTTCATCTAAGCTGAACCTCATTGTATATCCATACAAAGCTTAGAGAGATATCCTATCCTTATACACTGACCTTCACTGTAAAGGATATCTCATTAGTTGGAACCTTACTTCAACCCTTATACCTTTCAAGAGAGAAAGTAAGAAGGTTGTAGTAGTAGAAGTGTAAGGAGTTAACTATTGAGAGAAGAACAGTTAATTCTGAGTTAAGAAGAGAGTACTAGGACTCTAGACATCCTAGGGATCAATTCACCAAGGAGTGGTGTTCTTTATCAAGTGCACCTTGGCACTATAAAACAAGTTAATTCCAATAGTGAAGGAATTATCCTGTTAAATCAGGGAAAGTGTATGTAGGAGCTTGAGTCTCTGAACCACTATAAACTCTTGTGTTGATTTACTTTCAAGTTCTTACATTCATTCAACACAGCACACTAAACTGAACTTTCAAAGAACCATATGGAATTATTAATTTATATTTTATTTGGGGTCTATAGAAATTACAAAAAATGTATTATCTTATAATTTTAGCGAGTTTATTAATTTAGCACGCTATCCCCGAGTCGGGACCGGCCAAAAATATTATCTTAGAGAGTTTATTAATTTATCGAGTATTAATTTAAAGAGTTTCTACTGTATTCAAGACTGTGCAAAACACATTTGGACAAGTTCCCTGAAAACTGGATATTTGACAAGGTGATTTCAGAACTTAAAGGAGTTTAAACCAAAGGGTCAACCACTAATTCTGCACTTATAACTCACTTCGATAGTCATTCAACTAAGTACTCAACAGTACTTAGTAGGTTGGTTATCTTTAAGAAGTTATACATTTCATCAGAGTTGTTCAGGACAACCTTGCTAAAGTCATACTTGGTTATGTTTGAAAAAGATTTGCATACAAATGTATTCCCCCCCCCATACACTTGTTATATACTCCTTTCAGGACCAACAAGTGGTATCAGAGCAGGGGTTCAAAGACCACTGCTTCTGAAAATCCATCTTGATTTTCAAAATCACATATTTGGTGTGGTCACTGAACTGATCTATCTGAAATCTTGTATATCTATTGTCTAACCATTACCTTTGAAGATATGGCAAGAGGAAACAACAACAACAACAATCAGAACCAGCAGCAGAATCTAAACCAGAATTTAAATCATAACATCAATGCTGCTATTCCTCGAAATGTTGTTCAAGGATTATACAATATGGCTACCAATCCAGTCAACCATATATCACATCACAAGTTGCCCATGTTCTCAATAGAAAACTATGATTTCTGGAAAATCAGAATGAGGGCTCATCTTGCATCTCTCCACACTGATATGCTAAGAGTCATCAGAAGAGGACCTTTTGTGTTCACTCAAATCAATCCCAGGATCACTGATGCTCAAACAGCTGACACAAGGGATGTGATCCCCAAAGATGAAGATGATTTCACCTCTGAGGAGAAGAGGAAAGATAATTTGAATTATCTGGCCATGAATACCCTTTATCAAACAATTCCAGATGCAATCATGGGAAGAGTCTACCACTGCACAACTGCCAAAGAAATTTGGGATACTCTTGCAGAAATGTGTGAGAGTACTGAAAAGATCAAGGAGAACAAGCTCCAAGTGGCAGTACAAAAGTTTGAGCAATTCACAATGGATTCAGAAGAGTCCATTGACAAGTTTGCTGGTAGATTCACAGATGTGATGAATGAAATCAACTCCTTCGGCAAGGTGTACTCCAAGAGAGAAGTTGGTCTGAAGATCTTGAGAAGTCTCACTCAAAAGTGGGATGTATATGCAGTAATGATGCAGAACACCAAGGATCTCTCCACCATGCCCATGCAACAAATCTTCTCTGAACTCAAAGCTTTTGAGTTCGATCTCAACAGAAGAAAGCCTGTTGAGGAAGCTTCATTACCAACCAAAGGAGTGGCATTCAAAGCCAAAGTTGCTGAACCTGAAATGCAGTCCACTCCTAGATCATCAAAGTCAGTCTCAAAGGCTGAAATGAAGGAAGAACTAGCTTTGATGGCTAGAAGGTTTGACAAGCTGAATTCAAGGTTTGGTAGATACAAGAAATTCTACCAAGATAATAAGGTCAGGAGAAGATACAACTCTCCTGAAGCCAAGGCTGAGGACAAAAGGCCTGAAGAAAGGAGATCAGAGGACAAGTACTCTGAGAGGAGAAAGTCCAGCAGAGCTGAGCCTTCATCATCTAGAAGGAGAGATGAGCCTAAGAAAGATGATGATGAAGACCTGTGCTACAACTGCAAGAAGAAAGGGCACTTCCAGTATGACTGCCCTGAACTCAGCTCTAAGGAAAGAAGAGAAAGGCAAGCTAAGAGAGACAGAAAGTTCACCAACAGAAAAGCCATGCTGGCTGGTGAAGAATCTGATAGTGCTGAAAGCTTCAACTCTCCTGATGGACTATTCTCAAACAGTGAAGATGATGATGATGTGTGCAATATGGCCATTGAGGATGATGAGGTATCCTCCACTTCTAGTTCACCATCATTAGTGAAGTCAACCTGAAACTTTCTCTTGGAAAGTTAATGGAAGATTTCACTATGTTATAAGAATTTCATGACAACTGTGTGAGAGAGAATGAAAGGTTGTCAATTGAGCTTGCTAAAAACTCTGAGTCAGTAGTTGATGTCAAGTCTACTAAGTTGTATCATCAAGTCTTGAGAGAGCTTGAGGAAGCAAATCTCAGGATAGTTGACCAACAAAAGGAGATTGATGATCAACTGCTTTCTCAGAAGAGAAAAGACTTTGAACTAAAAATTCTTCAAGCTAAATTTGAAAACCTCTCACATGAGTATGATATTCTTAAATCAAGTGAAGAGAGCCTGAAATTAAAGATGTCTCCTTTGAAGAAATCCTCTAGAGCAATAGAGGAAATTCAAAGTTATCAAAGACCTATGGCTCAAAGAAGTAGATTAGGTTTTGATCCATTTGAATCTTCACCTTGTCTTAGTTTTGCTTCTACACGTAACACTAAGAGAATCTTTGTTAAATCAGTGTCTCAACAAGCTGAAAATGAAATAATTCAGCCACTGAACAAAGGAAAGGGCAAAATGCATGAATTTCCCACTCAAGTGATTCAAGAGACTAGGCCCAAACCTAAGGAAAAGGCCAAAGTCCCTGAACATAAGAGGAATGTTGGTCATCAAAATAGACCCAATGGAAGGGCAACTCTCTTGAACAATGTTCAGAGGAGTTATCCAAGGTATGATCAGCCTAGGCCAACTCTACTGAGAAAGCCTCAGCTGAACAGACCTAAGGACAACTATCCTCAAGGGGAAAATAAAATGAGAAAACCAAAACCCTTCATGCCAAAGGGTAATGGTCATGCCCATCCTCAAAGATTCCCTCAAACAGCACATAAAACTCATAAGTTCAGGAGAAATGACAACTCTCTTGATACTTATAGAGTAAACACTTTTACACATACTTTCCCAAAGGCATTTAAGGGAAAGACAGTGTACATTGATGCTAGAGGAAGACAACTTAGCCACCTTGAATCAATCAGGGTAATTAGGCAAGTTTGGGTTCCTAAAGGTACAACTAACCTCTCAGGACCCAAAACTCAAGGGGTACCTAAACCTATCTAATTGCAGGTACCAATGGGCCACAAGAAGATGAGGAGTATGAACAAAAAGTCAGCATGGTACCTTGACAGTGGATGCTCAAGGCACATGACTGGAAACAAGAACCTCCTCAATGATTTCATTGAAAAAGAAGGCCCAAATGTCACATTTGGAGACAGCTCACAAGCAACAACAAAAGGTTATGGCACCTTGGTAATTGGTAATATCAAGGTATCCAATGTATCTTATGTGGCTGGTCTCAAATATAACCTCCTAAGTATAAGTCAGTTCTGTGATAAAGATTTCAGTGTTGAGTTCTCAAGTTGAAAATGATTAATCAAGGATAAAACTCAACAAACTCTACTGACTGGTACTAGGAAAGGAAATGTGTATTTTGCAGACTGGGACAAGTCTACTAATGCTGCATGTTTCATTGCTAAGAGCTCTAGTGAACAAAGTTGGTTATGGCATAAAAAGGCTAAACCACCTGAACTTCAAGTCAATGAACAAACTTGCTAGAAATACATTAGTAAAAGGACTACCTAATGAGGTTTTCATTAAAGAGCATGTATGTAAACCATGCCAAGAAGGAAAACAGATTAAAGCCTCATTCAAAGGGAAACCAGTCATCTCTACTGAAAGGGTACTTGAACTTCTACACATGGATCTATTTAGACCAATTACCCCTTCAAGCATAAATGGTAGAAAATACACATTGGTAGTAGTAGATGATTTCTCTAGGTTCACATGGGTAGTATTTCTCCTTAACAAGAAGGAAACACAAGTCAAACTCCTTGAACTACTAAAGAGACTGTCAAATGAGAAAAGCCTTAGCATAATCAAGATAAGATCTGACAAAGGCACTGAGTTTATAAATTCATACATCAATGAGTATTGCACACAAAATGGTATAGCTCATGAAACCTCTGCAGCTAGAACCCCTCAGCAGAATGGGGTTGCTGAAAGAAGAAATAGAACTTTAAAAGAAGCTGCTAGGACCTTAATTGCTGATTCAAACTTACCTAAGAGGTTTTGGGCTGAAGCTATAAACACTGCATGCTATACTCAAAATAGATGTTTGATAACTAAGGGGCAAGGCAAGACCCCCTAGGAACTCTGGAAAGGAAGATTGCCTAAAGTATCTTACTTTCACATCTTTGGTTGTAAGTGTTTCATTCACAACAATGGGAAAGAACAGTTGAGAGCCTTTGATAGCAAAGCTGATGAGGGAGTATTTCTTGGACTCAATGTTGTCATCAGCAGGGTACCAAAGGCCTAGATTTTCAGTGCCTTTGAGATACCTCAAGATCCTCTTAGCAGCCTCAAGATGGCTTTTCTTAGGATTAGCTTGAAACCTTGCACAAACACCTACTGCAAAGGTGATGTCAGGTCTGTTGGCAGTGAGATAGAGGAGTGAACCAATGATTCCTCTATACTCAGTAGAGTTGGTTGGAACTCCACTCTCATCAGGATCCATCTTCCAATTGGTGTTCATTGGGATCCTTACTGGCTTGCTAGTGGTACACCCAAACTTCTTGATCATTTCTCTGGTGTACTTAGCTTGGTTGATGAAGATTCCTTCCATTGACTGCTTCACTTGAAGTCCCAAGAAGAAGTTCATCATACCCATCATGGACATCTCAAACTTGCTTTGCATGAGCTTTGAGAACTTTTCACAAAGCTTCTCATTGGGAGATCCAAATATGATGTCATCAACATATATTTGGACAAGCAAGATGTCCTCTCCTTCAGTGATTCTGAAGAGAGTTCTGTCCACGGTTCCTTTGATAAATCCATGATCCAAGAGAAACTATGACAGTGTATCATACCAAGCTCTAGGGGCTTGCTTGAGTCCATATAGAGCTTTCTCCAGTCTGTAAACTTGGTTTCCAACCTCAAAACCAGGTGGTTTCTCTACATAGACTTCTTCCTTTAAAACTCCATTCAAGAAGGCACTCTTGACATCCATCTGGTACACTTTGAACCTCTTGTGGGCTACATAGGCTAGAAAGAGCCTTATTGCTTCCAGCCTTGCCACAGGTGCAAATGTCTCATCATAATCTATGCCTTCTGATTGACAATAACCCTTTGCCACTAGTCTTGCTTTGTTTCTGACAATCACATCATTTGCATTCTTCTTGTTCTTGAACACCCACTTGGTTCCAATAACATCTTGATGTGAAGGTCTATCCACCAGCTCCCATACATCATTTCTGGTGAATTGGTTCAACTCTTCCTGCATTGCTGTGATCCAATTTGCATCTTGAAGTGCTTCCTCAATGTCACTTGGTTCTTGTTCTGATAAGAAACAACAAAATAGAGCACTTTCACCATGAAATCTTCTAGTTTTGACTCATATACTTGGATCACCAAGTATCAGATCAATAGCATGGTCTATCAACAAGGTCCTTCTTTTTCTGATCCCATCAGTAGAGTTGTCCTCTACTGAGGTTGAGTTACTAGGCTCATAAAATTCAGGGAAATTTAATGCAGGATCTAACTCAGGATCATAATCAGGGATGTTGTCCTCAATGTCAGGGACATTGGAATTTTCAACATTATTGTTTCCCCCTTGATTATTTAATCCATTAACTACCTCAGCAGGGACTGCTTCTTCATTGGTAGTTGTTACATGAGTGTGAACTGGGATTGGATCATTCAGTTCACCATTTCCTTCAGTGGGGTTTTCTTCAGGTAGGTTGCCTTCAGGATTGCTGTCCAATCTTATGACTTCATGGAGATTGGCTTGGACAACATCTATGAAAGTAGTATCTTTGTCTTTTAAGCTCAGTCTCGTTATCCTTTGTGTGATTTCTTCTGTCTCCAAGTTCTTTTTTCTGAACTCATGAGTAGATTCATCAAACACAACATGAGGTGTTTCCTCCACAATAAGGGTTTTACAGTTGTAGACTCTGAAAGCTCTACTGATTTGGGAAACTTACAGGCTACTCAGATGTTGATTATGGAGGATGTAGAATTGACAGAAAGTCCACTTCAGGGACTTGTCAATTCTTGGGAAACAAGCTCATATCATGGTTCTCTAAGAAGCAAAACACAGTGGCTACTTCCACCACTGAAGCTGAGTATGTTGCAGCTGGAAGTTGTTGTGCTCAAATTCTTTGGTTGAGACAACAACTAAGGGATTACAATGTCAACTCTACTGAAGTACCAATATTCTGTGACAACAATAGTGCCATTCCAATATCACAGAATCCAGTATTGCACACTAGATGCAAGCATGTGGATATCAAGCATCACTTCATCAGAGATCATGTAGAGAAGAAGGACATTAAGTTGGTTAAAATCCACACAGATCATCAAAAAGCTGATATTTTGACAAAGCCACTTGCAGAAGCAAGATTCTTGGAACTATCAGCAGAAGTGGGATTACTTGATCCAGGGAAGTTGGACAAGTAAATCAAATGGAGTTAATGGTTTAAGGGGGAATTGAGGGTCTTTGATCAGCAAACTTGGTCAAGTCTACTGAAACTCAGAAGAGATGACCTCAGTTGATCAGGACACTTGTCCATTGACATTCAGGACACTTGTCCACAAGAATTCAGGACACTTGTCCATGTGGGGTCAGATAAGTTGTCGTAGCTATCAACCCAAAATCTTGGTCTGATAAGCACCTATTTTGGGTAATCATTGCCAACTTTGATATCTGTCCCATTCCTTTTACAGATATCACCTTTCTAGGATTTATTTTGTCCCCCACCCAAAAGGTCACTTTCCATGCATTAAACACCAAGATTTAACTCTTGTTTGCATTAAACAATTCGCGCCATGATCTACCTTGAAAACCCCCCAACCATTAACTAATATTAAATACTTCCCACGTTTGAATAAAAACAGTTTTCCACTGTTTCATTGGTTATTAACCGTTGGATCAAGTTTGGCCAACTCCCCTGAAATCAATCCTGGCCGTTCAAACTTGATTTCCCCATTTGCAAACCGTTGAATAACTCAAAGACTCACCTACTCATTGACATACATTCCTTTTGGAATATCCTCAAGTCTTAAAGAGTCTCACAAAGTTCATTTCTTCCCCACGCTTTCAAACTCTTTTGAAACCCTAGCTCTCATCTTCCCCAAACTCTCTCAAAACTCTATCAAACTTCCTACTGAATCATCAATGGCTCCCAAAGCTAGACCTGAAATGATTCTTGACTTCACCAACAAGGATCTGGACTTTGATTTTTGCTATCTGAGCCACAAAAGCAACCTCACATTTGAGCCAATCCTCTCTTTTGAGTGTGAGGATCCTGAGGTCACTCCAATCTTGAGATGGTTGGGAAGAGCAGGTCTACAAAAGTTCATGCAAGGAAAGCCAGATTCTTGTCTTGAAACATACATGGCTGAGTTCTTTGCATTCCTCAAGTGGAGAGGGAAGCCAGAGGATGGAGAAGTCACAACAAGGCTATCCTACATAGCTGAAGGTGAAGAAGAAGAAAGATTTCACAGAGTGAAATTTTCTGAGGAAGATGTAGATGCAGCTTTTGGATTGCCTTCTAAGGGAAGGAATCCAGAATTTTATGGAAATGGGCATGAAGAGGAGATTGCTCAAGAATGGTTGCTTGTACCAGGCCCTATTTCCTCCACTCAACATAAGAGAACACTCAAACAAAAGTTCCTTAACTTATTTGAGGTAATCACCAAGAGCCTGTTGAGTAATACTGGTAGTTTGGAGCAAGTGGGTGCTCCAAGAATTAGGATAATGGCTGCAGTAATTGATGCTAGAGATAAGGGCATCAAATTTGATTGGAGAACTTTCATCCTGTCTGAGATGATGAAAGAGAAGGCAAAGTTCAAGGTTAAGACTCACAACAAGGTTGTGATGGAAGGAAAGTTGAGATATTGCACCAGGGCAAGTCTCCTGATTGAACAGTTTGCTCACTACTCTCAAATGCAAACCTTTGCCAAGCCTCTCCCAGCCCAGAAAGTTTTGTTCAGTAAATTGAGCAAGAAAACTGAACAAAGGAGGATGCAGATGGCCAAACCTGCTGAGCAGAAGGTTGAAGAGAAGCCAAAGTTGAAGAAAAGGACCAAGGCAAGGGCTGTCAAAACCAAGAAGTTGTCTCAACTCCCATCAGAAGAGACTTCAGGAGCATCAACAGAGGTTGATGAAGTTGCTGAAGAGGGAGTGCAAGTTCCCTCAGATCACTCAGAAGAGTTGAGGCAGAAATACAATGAGACAAGTCAGAAGCATAAGGGTGATAAGAGGTCCAAGGAAGTTGTCCCTGAGCTGGAAGGAAGTGGGAGCAGTAGGGCTAGCAAGAGGAGAGCTAAGCCCACTGAGAAGATGTTGGAGCTTCAGGAGGAAAGAACACTCCAAGTTGCCTTGAAGGAGAGTAGGGCAGAAAGTAGAACCAACTCTTCTGGTTCTAGATCCAAAACCCCTGAAATTCATCATCAAGAGCCCAACTCCCCTGAACTCATGTTACCCCCACAAACCAACCCATTACCCCTCTTAATCTCACCAAGAGATATTCTCCAGAAGGGAGTGCTCAAAGAGGACCCATGGATGTATTGGCTGATATTGTAGTGGATGAGTCAAGGCTTCACTCTCCCTTAGACTCATCAATGTTCAATTATTCTAAACTCTTAGAAGCTGCATTGTTAGAGCCAACTCCCCTGAGCAAAGCCCCTTCAGAGTCATTGCTCTCAAAAGCAACTGAAGCAACCTTTGTAGCACCCAACCCTTCTGAAGCCAACCCTCCTGAATTTAACCTCCCTGAAGCCACATTTCCTGGAACCAGAGCCAACTCCCCTATAACCCAAAGTCCCCATTCAAGTGGAGATGAGGAGGAGTATACTTATGAAAGTATGCTCAGAGGTGGAGCAAGGGCTACTGTGGACAACTTGTACCCTCAAGTTGCTGAATTTCCTAGAATTCAGAAAATGTTCCATGACTTGAGAATGTTGGTGGATGTCAAGGACAAAACAATCATGGAAATCTCTCAAGTCATCCAAGACAAAGGTGCAAATTGGTGGAAAATTGAGGAAAGCAGATTGCTACACTTTGCTGGAGTGCTCAAGACAAGATTCCTCACTGATGAGGATGTTTTTGCAAAGTTGGTAGCTGCCAAAATTGCTGAAGAGAGGGAGAGACTTGCTAAGGGAATCAGACACCCTGATAGAATCTCAACTGGTGATGACTCTCCTGATGATCCCTCAAACCCCTCAAACCCCAACCCTCCTGAATCCCAAGTGCCTTCAACCCCTCTCTTAACCTATCATAGGAAAGGCTCTGTATCTTCAGAGGTGTTGACCAAAGCTGGTAACACAGCCAAAAATGCATCTGCCAATGAAGGTTCTTCTGAACCTAAGGCACAACTTAAAGATGTTGAGGCTCCTATGTTAGAAGCTGGTTTGATTAAGGCCTCATCAGTGTCAGAAGAGTTGGACACTGACCAACCCTTAATCATTCAGGATGACTCAGTGGCTGTTGTTATAAGCACTGTGATCTCTCCACAACTGCAACCTTTGAACCTTGTTGAATGTGGAGATGCTGCAGGTTTAGAGGAAGGAGTTGAAAAGGAAAGTATAGTGGAAAAACTAGAGGGAGTTGTGGATGAAAGAGAGGTAGTTATCACTAAGATTGTGAGTGTACCACCAAATGAGGGTGGAATAAGTGAGGAAGGACAGGTTATTCTTGAAGTCAAATCTGAACTTCAAGAATCCCTTGATGAAAGGAGGCCTGATCCTTTGAGTGAGGACATTATTATTGAAGGGAGTCAAAAAGTAGTTGAAAATGAGGAGAAGACTGCTGATGTATCAAAGTCTTATGCAAAAAATAATGAGGGTGCTGAGTGTTTATTTTCTGACCCTTTTGATCTATCTGATATTGCAGGAATTTCATTTGATCAAATTTTTGCAGATGATCTCCTAACTGAAGCACTAATCCATGTAGATTCCAGCTCTGCTCAAGCCATTCTTGGAGAGTAGTCAGCTAAGTTGGATTCTATTGCTCATCAAGTCCAAACTGCTCATGCTGAAACTTCAGGAGCCTTGGATGGGCAAGGTAGAACTTTAGCAGCTGTTGAGATGAGGCTCACTGGCTCTGAGGAAATTGTGCTTCCCACAATTGAGGCAAGAATCAGTGGAGTTGAATCTGGTTTGCAAACCATCTCCATTGAAGTTATTAAAGAAAAGGCCAGCATGGATTCAGTTTCCAAAGAGGTCAAGAAGGAGCAGACATTGCGAAGGAGTAACCACAACAAGAATGTGAAAGCATTAAGACTGGTGGTTAAACAAGCTCTTGGAAAGAAGACTGCATTGCAGAAAAAGAGAGCTGAGGAAATGAGGCTAGCAATGGTGAAAGCTGCTTCAGAAAGGTTCACACAAGATGTGATGGCCAAGATTGCTGAGAGTGCAGTGGCCAACCTTACTGACTTCTTGAAAGCCAAACTTGATGCATCCCTCAAGACAGCCATGGAAGAGGTTGTGAAGCAAAAGATGAAGCCTGTCTTGGCTTTCTTAAGTCTAAGCGGTGACAGGATGCAAAACATTCATGATGAGAATGTTTACTTGCTTGAGGAGATGAAATCCCTGAACCACGCTCAATCCCTGATGGCATCTACCATGAGTGAGTTCAAACCTCAATGTTTTGATGCTGCCAAAAAGGGGGAAAGAGAAAAAGCAAGGGCAAAAGGTGCCTTGATAATTGGTGGTTCAGACAAGGGAAAGGACAAGGTTGCTGAAGACAAAGGAAAGGAGCAAGCAGTGCTGAATCTGGAAGAGCTTGATGAAGAAGAATAGTTGGCCATAACATTGAAGAATTCAATGGCATATGTTCAAGAAGAAAGAGCAAGGCTTCAGCAGAGGCCTGGAGGAGAAGTTTCTGGACTGGACAAGTCCACTGAAGGTATCCAGAAAAGAGGCCAAATCAAGAAGGCTAAGGGAAACAAGAGGAAAGCTGAAACTTTTACAAACTTTCCTAACAACCTTGATTTACCACTTGAATTCAGAGTTGAAGAAGATGAGCCTACCTCCAAAAAGGTCAAGAATGCTGAACAAGACAAGACTGCTGAAGTTGACAAGTCTTCTGAGATTGTCAAAATTGCTGAAGGTCCCAAAGATGTTGAAGATGTTGAAATCTTATTTGCTGAAGGCTTTGGACCTGAACCTAAGAAGAAGACAATTGTCTTAGCTCATGATCCATCAAAACTGTTTGAGGAAGGATATGGAAAGGATCCTGAAACTCAACAAAAACTGGTGTTGGGAATAAAATGAGATATGTTTTGATTCAATACCAAAACCCCCTAAGACATGCCTAAGTCAAAGATGATTATGTTCTAAGAATGTTAGAACATATAGAATAAGGCTAGATGAGGAGCTAATATGTTAGGCAACTCTTAGATAGTTAGATGCACAATTTGAGGGGGAATACATGCTTTAAAGTCTATCAAGAACAAGTCCCCTCAAGGCTCAAATTCTGGAATCATGACCAAGTCTACTGAAGACAAGTATGCTGATTAGATGAGTTGTCCAGAGTAGTTGTCTCAGCACAATCAATTCAGAAGAAGTGTACTGAAAGCTTGAGGTCAACCATGCAGAAGAAGACAACTATACCCTAAATATCATTAATGAATCATGCTACGATTACTTTGAAGTAAAACATGGGTAAGAGCCAAGTCATCTGAAGAAGAGCTAGCCAACCTTGCTGATAAGCAAAATTGCTGATAGTGATAAGGAGAGTTATCCAGTTGATAAGGAATGTTGTCCTATCATTGGAACAACCTTCAGAAGCCATGTCCATGTCCTAACAAGAGAATCTAAAAGTCAGATATTGGGAAGAGTGCTGCAGAATGAAGACAAAGCTTATACAGCCGTTTATTTCCCAAATGAGGACATGTCACTATCAAGAATCTGTCTTCAAGGTTGAAGAACCAAAAGAAGACATTTATGGACATTTGAGGCTGCCTCTCCAACGGGCAAATCCTCCAATTGTCTATAAATACAGAAGTGTGAAGACCATTTGAAGTACCTCAACACAATCCAACATTTGACAAGTTCTTACAAGCTAGAGTGCTTTCAAAGCTTTCAAAGACTATCTTAGTCTTCATACACTTCATCTAAGCTTTACTACATTGTATATCCATACACAAGCTTAGAGAGATATCATATCCTTATACACTGATCTTCATTGTAAAGGATATCTCATTAGTTGGAACCTTACTTCAACCCTTATATCTTTCAAGAGTGAAAGTGAGAAGGTTGTAGTAGTAGAAGTGGTAGGAGCTGACTGTTGAGAGAAGAACAGTTCAGTTCTGAGTTGAGAAGAGGGTACTAGGACTCTAGACATCCTAGGGATCAATTCACCAAAGAGTGGTGTTATTGATCAAGTGCACCTTGGCAGTATAAAACAAGTTAATTCCAAGAGTGAAGGAATTATCCTGTTAAATCAGGGAAAGTGGATGTAGGAGCTTGAGTCTCTGAACCACTATAAACTCTTGTGTTGATTTGCTTTTCAAGTACTTTCATACATTCAACACTGCACACAAAACTGATCTTTCAAAGGATAAACATTCAAAGACTGTGCAAAACCTATTTGGACAAGTTCCCTGAAAACTGGACTGTATTGAATTGACAAAGTGATTTCAGAAACTTTAAAGGAGTCTAAAATAAAAGGGCCAACCACTATTTCACACATATAACTCCTTTAGATAGTTATTCAACTAAGTACTCAATAGTACTTAGTAGTTTGATTATCTTAGAAGAGTTAATCATCTTCAGCAGAGTTGTCCAAGACAACCTTGCTGAGCTCTGGTTTGATCAAAAGTTGAAAAGAATTGTATACAAGTGTATTTCCCCCCCCCCCCATACACTTGTTATATACTCCTTTCAGGACCAACAACTGGCCATGATGAAAGCCAAAGAAAAGATGGATCTAATTGAAGAAGCAAACAAAGCAAGGGATAGGAAAAGAGCTGATTTCCAGAAGCCTAGGAGAAAAAGAGCAACCTACAACAAGATGGAGCCACAACTACTGATCCCAATGGATACCAAATATCCTCACTTGGATAAATGGGTGCCAATCCAGCTGAATGATTCTTGGGAAGAGGCAAAAAGGGAGTTTGTCTATGACTTCTATGTCATTAGAAGATGGAATGATGAAGATACCAACTCCACATTTACATAGTTCATGATTGACTATCATAAGGAGCTGTACCAGCAACTCCTTGCAGCTGCTGATATTGCAAGATTTGAACTCACAGCTCCAAAGCCAATCATCTACCTGCCTCCTAAGAAAAATGACTTCATAGATCAAGCAAGAATCCTCCAAGAGTTCTTTGAGATTCTCAAGTTGAATAGAATGGTTCTTGGACCTAAGGGAACAAATCAAGAGGCCATGGAATTGAAGAAAAGAGTGTGGTCACAATATGGGATGGTGCCACCTCCTGAAGATGATCTTTAAATGGCTAAGTCCTCTTGACCCTTATGTGTTTAATTTTGGATGAACAGTTGATCTGAATTGATGTGCTGATGATATGATCCTATCTGCTGAAAAGTGCTCAAGTCTGCTGGATACATATCTCCTGATCTAATATTGTTATTTGCTCTGATACACATGTTCTAAGCTCTGATTATGAAGAATATGCTCTGATTATGTAATGTGTTAATTATGTAATGATGTTTGATTCATGCTCTGATAAGTTCATTCAACTATCAACATGTCTGTAATTCCAATATCTTTGAATGATAGTTGAATCCTTTTGAATCAAGAAATAACATCTTACTATCTCAACATGCCTGGCTTTGAAACCTATTTGCACTCAGAATGGTGATTACACTAACACATTCTTTTTCAGGAAAATTGACTCAAGTCATGTCTTCTGAAGATAAATGTAATAGGTGTAGTCAAGTCACTTTTTCATAGAATGTATAGGTTTTGGCATCATCAAAAAAGGGGAAATTGTTAGGAATAAAATGAGAAGTGTTTTGATTTAATACCAAAACCCTCTGAGACATGCCAATAGAGTAAGTCTAAGTCAAGATGATCATGTTCTAAGAATGTTAGAACATGCAACTTAAGGCTAGTTGAGAAGCTGACATGTTAGGCAGCTCTTAGATAAATAGATGCACAAGTTGAGGGGGAACACATGCTTTGAAGTCTATCAAGATCAAGTCCCCTCAAGGCTCAAGTTGAATGTGTCCCAAGTCTGCTGAACAGACAAGTATGCTGATCAAGAGTAAATGGATTGTGGAACAACATATCTGAAGATCAGGCATTCTAAATGCATCATCTAGACACAACCTACTAAAGCATTCCTGCTCAGAAGGTTTGTCCAGAAGAGTTGTCTCAGCACACTTGTATCAGAACCATGTCAAGGTGATCCCAACTTTGCTGATATGGTCAAGGACACCTATTCCATGTCATGATTGCACAAAATCTATTCTAAGGAAACATGGAAAGAGAAAGAGCCAAGTCATCTGAAGAGCTCAAGTCAACTTTGCTGATAAGCAAAGTCTACTGATAGTGATAAGCAGAGTTGTCCAAGTGATAAGGAATGTTGTCCTTATCTTAGTACTGGTCATCAGAAGTAATGTCCATGGTTGATCAAGTGAATCTTGTAGTCAGACATTGGGAAGAGTGCTGCAGAATGAAGACAAAGTGGTTACAGCCGTTTATTTCCCAATTGAAGGACATGTCACTATCAAGGATCTGTCTTCCAGTTTGAAGACCTCAAGGAAGACATTTATGGAAATTTGAGACTACCTCTCCAACGGGCAAATCCTCAAATTTGTCTATAAATACAGAAGTGTGAAGACCATTTGAAAGCATCCAACATACAACTGATCTCAACTATCCTACAAGCTCAAGTGCTTTCAAAGCTTTCAAAGAGACTATTTTATTCTTCAAACACTTCATCTAAGCTGAACCTCATTGTATATCCATACAAAGCTTAGAGAGATATCCTATCCTTATACACTGACCTTCATTGTAAAGGATATCTCATTAGTTGGAACCTTACTTCAACCCTTATAACTTTCAAGAGAGAAAGTTAGAAGGTTGTAGTAGTAGAAGTGTAAGGAGTTAACTATTGAGAGAAGAACAGTTAATTCTGAGTTGAGAAGAGGGTACTAGGACTCTAGACATCCTAGGGATCAATTCACCAAGGAGTGGTGTTCTTTATCAAGTGCACCTTGGCACTATAAAACAAGTTAATTCCAATAGTGAAGGAATTATCCTGTTAAATCAGGGAAAGTGGATGTAGGAGTTTGAGTCTCTGAACCACTATAAACTCTTGTGTTGATTTACTTTCAAGTTCTTACATTCATTCAACACAGCACACTAAACTGAACTTTCAAAGAACCATATACTCAAGACTGTGCAAAACACATTTGGACAAGTTCCCTGAAAACTGGATATTTGACAAGGTGATTTCAAAACTTAAAGGAGTTTAAACCAAAGGGCAACCACTAATTCCGCACTTATAACTCACTTAGATAGTCATTCAACTAAGTACTCAATGGTACTTAGTAGGTTGGTTATCTCTAAGAAGTTATACATTTCAGCAGAGTTGTCCAGGACAACTTTGCTAGAGTCATACTTGGTTAAGTTTGAAAAAGATTTGCATACAAGTGTATTCCCCCCCCCCCCCCCATACACTTGTTATATACTCCTTTCAGGACCAACATATACTATATTTGAACTAGTACCATAGAGTATGTTAACTAATACTATAGAATATGTGAACTAATAATATACTATATTTAAACTAGTACCATAAAGTATGTGAACTCGAACTCGAAAACATTAGAACTTGTACCAATATAAACTAATATTATACTGTATATGAACTAATACGTACAATACTACATATTAACTAATAATATACCATAATACTTATCAATTGTTATCATAACACTTATAAACTAAAAATTATATTCATAAAAAATTAAAATAAAGTGATTAAAAAATGAAAGTTCGAATGAAAAAAATAATTAAACAATGTAAAACGAAGTGAAATTTGTAAGGAATGAAGTAAAATTTTGAAAGGATAAAGTGAAAATTATACACCAATTAATTAAAGTAAAATAGTACCAATAGTATTGAACATAGTTTTATTTTTTAAAACAAATTATTATTATACTATTTAATACTTAAAAAAAACAATTAATACTATTATTTTTAAAATTTTCTTATTAGACTTTAAAATTTTAGAATAATTATTTGTGGCATAAAAATAAAGGATAAATAGGAAGAAAAATAAATTTAAAAAATAATATTAAAAAGAGAAATATAAATATCAATTGGAGTAAAATAAAAAAATAAAATTTTAAAAAATTAATGGAGTTCTATTTTTTAATGATAAAATTTAAAAAAATTAATTGAAGTAAAATAAAAGCCCATGAAAAAATCTATGTGCTAAATTGATATAGTAAATGGGTCATGTGTTATTTATAATGAATTATTGAATTTAATATAGTAAATGAGTCATGTATTATTTGTAATGGGTTATTGGATTGGATATAGTCATGTGTTATTTGTAATCCAGTTACATACATGTAACTGGTACACAAGAGTGCAATTCATTATTCAATATTGTGTGTGTGGGGCTAGCATTGGTGTTAGATGAATCGAGTTGCTCGTGAGCTCGACTCGGTTCGTTAAGGTTCGAATTCGGTTCGATTCGTTAAACAAGTTGAGCTTGAACTTGTTAGATACTCGATTTACTAACGAGCCAATTCAAAATTGACTCACTATGTTTGTTATTTATTTATTTTTTTCAATTTCGTTAGGCTCGTTAACGAGTCGAGCTCATTTTTTGATCGTCAATGTTATCGACTCAACTCGATAAGAGCTCGAACTTCAAGTATTCGGTTCGCCTCGAATAACAACTCTATAGTAGCCCCACATAAAAATGGTTTATTTGCTAACTTGATTTAAAAAAAATACTACATCGGTTCACAAATAAGTGATTTTTTAATTTATTTTGAATTAAATTAAAAAGTGATATATTAACAAGTTTGTCCTTCATTAATGAATAAAAACCTCTTAACAAATTTCATAAAATTTAGTTTTCTATAAATTGTAATGGACCCAACTAATATTCAACACCAATTTGATAACAGTAACCAGAATGTAATATAAACCTTCAGTGATTACAAATTTCTTCCAGCCAAAAACATTAACAGAATACAAATTAAGAAATAGGAATATTAACAGGAGTAAGAAATCCCCAAATCCAATTGATTGCCACCTAAGATAGAATAACTACAATCAATATCGGAATTTGAACGGAAACTTTAATCGGAAAATATCAGAAAAGGTATGAGATGAGATACCTCACATCACACCTTCGTGCCTCTGTACGAGCTTCTGCAGACCGTTATGAGTGTGTTTCGTGCGCGTGAGATTGGTGACGCGCCTCAAGGCTGAAGGATATCTTTTTGCTAAGAAAACGTGTGAATGAAAGAATCGCATTTTCCCAAATGCGTCTTTCTTAGGGAAAGCAAAGAAGAGTAAAATATAATAAAATACTCCCTCCGTCCCAGGATTACTTGCACGGTTTGACCAGCACGTTGTTTAAGAAAAGTGAATTTAGTGGTTGGTGATGTAAGATAAAAGAGGGGTATTTTAGGTAATTTGGTGAGGTGTAAAGTCGATATGATGAGGTGTAAAGTAAAACGTATGTAAAAAGGTGGTGGCAATTTTGAAAATAAAATGATGTTGGGAGGGTATTAATTTTGTGGGGTATTTCTATATTAAGAGTGTGCAAGTAATTTTGGGACGTCCAATTAAGGAAAGTGTGCAAGTAATCACGGGACGGAGGAGTAACTATTATGTAATACTTTCTTTGACCACAGATCTTCTCATTTGTATTGATCCATGGTCATAACAATGCCCTCCCCTTAAATCGGACTTGTCCCCAAGGCCGTGCAAAAATCTGGGAACTGGCGCTGCAATATATCCCAACGTTCCCAAGGGGCCTCTTCCAGTGTCAAATTGCTCCAATGCACTAGTACTTCTGTGACAGGCGCATTTCAAATTTTAATTAAACGTCGCTGCAAAACAGCAACAGGGTATACCTTAGGGCAGCCGTCCGACCCTACCTCCGGCAATTGAGAATGAGCATAATATTTCCCTTTAATTCGTTTCTTAAGAAGAGAAACGTGAAAAACATTATGCATTCGCGTTCCTTGAGGCAAATTTAATCTGTATGCCACAGGGCCTATTTTTTCCAAAATCTCATAAGGACCATAGTACTTGACAGAGAGCTTGGTCCGTCGCCCAAACTGATTAGGGCCATGCTTGAAGGGTTGGACGCGTAGAAAAACCCAATCGCCCACCTGAAAATGCCTCTCAAACCTATTCTTATCAGCATATTGTTTCATAAGATTTTGGGCTTGAAGCATGTTTTCGCGAAGCACCTGAACCATCTTTTGTCTATCCTGAATCAGCTCCTGAGCTTCTGTGTTCGCTGTATGCAAATAGGGGCCGAGAGAGAGTTGGGGAGGCTCATATCCGTTCAAAGCAAAAAATGGTGATGCTTTGATGGATTGATGGTTACAAGTATTATACCACCATTGGGCAAGTGAGAGCCACATGAACCACTGCTTAGGTTTATGATGTATCATACATCTAAGGTATGTCTCTAAGCATCTGTTAAGACGTTCCGTCTGACCGTCCCTCTGCGGATGATGAGCTGTGCTCATGTGTAATTTCGTATCGTGCAACTTAAAAACCTCTTTCCAAAAATTACTCTTGAAGACGACATCCCTGTCACTAACGATGCTCTCCGGCATCCCGTGGAGCTTATGAATATTATTCATGAACAACGTAGCTAAACTCTCGGCTGAATAAGGGTGTTTTAATGGTATGAAATGAGCAAAGTTAGTGAGCCTGTCAATGATAACCCAAATGACA
The DNA here is from genome assembly GCA_963675135.1 of Galeopsis tetrahit. Lineage (NCBI taxonomy): Eukaryota > Viridiplantae > Streptophyta > Magnoliopsida > Lamiales > Lamiaceae > Galeopsis > Galeopsis tetrahit. Next base: position 61,710,578 of record OY776120.1, on the reverse strand, counting down.
GTATAACCGTGAGAATTAGGAAGGCCTTCGATGAAATCCATGGAAATTTGAGTCCATGGAAGAAGAGGGACTGCCAACGGCTGAAGTAGACCGGGAAGAGCGCCGTGTCCATCTTTGCATTTTTGGCACACCTCACATTGAGAAATAAATTCAGTGATATCTCGTTTCAGCCCTCTCCAGTAGAATAGGGACTAAGCCCTATGATAGCAACTATGTATGCCCGAGTGGCCCCCTATAGCCGATGCATGTATTGTTTCCAAAATTTTCCTCTTAATGTCATTAGAGTGACCAATGACAATCTTACCATTATACTTAAGCAAACCCTCAAAATATTGAAATGGGTTTTGTAGAGAAGGAGTAAGAAAGGCATTAGTAATGAGTTACTGGACCTCAACATCATTCTCATACCTAGAAATAATGTCCTCCATCCACTGTGGTTGAATATGGGTGACCACGTTGAGTTGAGGAGGCAACTCCACAACCTCATCTTCATATTTTCGGGAGAGAGCATCAGCAGCATAATTCTCCTTTCCTTGCTTATACTCAATGGAGAAATTATAGTTCATGAGTTTGTAGAGCCACTTCTGTTGCAAAGCATTTGTAATTTTTTGGTCCTTCAAAAACTTCAGACTGCAATGATCGGTTCGAATGACAAAATGTCCCCCAACTAGATACGAACTCCACTTCCCCACTGCTGTCATAATTGCAAACAGCTCTTTTTCATATGTGGAGAGTGCCTGATTACGTGGGCATAATGCCTGGCTAAAATAAGCAATCGAATGTTTATTTTGCATCAACACCGCTCCAATACCTGTTTGACTACAATCTGTTTCGATGACGAATGATTCCTTGAAGTTAGACAATGCTAGAAGAGGGGCCTTCATCATCATATCCTTAAGAAGAATAAATGCATTGTTTTCTTCCTCTGACCATTTAAATGCATTCTTTCTCAGCAGCTGTGTGAGTGGCTTGGCGATAGTACCATAATTTTGAATAAAGCGACGATAATATCCAGTCAAACCCAAAAAACCGCGTAAGCCTTTAATCGACTTCGGAGTAGGCCAATCTGTCATAGCCTGAATTTTGGAAGGATCCGTAGAGACCCCGTGACCCGAGATAATATAACCCAAGTAATCAATCTGAGGCAGAGCAAAACTGCATTTGGACATTTTTCAGAAAGTGTGTTTTCACGGAGGATGAGTAAAACTGTCCTCAAGTGACAAATATGAGAGTCCAAGTCAGAACTATAGACGAGAATATCGTCAAAAAATACCAACACGAACTTTCGAAGGTGGGCTGCAAATAACATATTCATCAATTTTTGAAATGTTGCAGTAGCGTTTGTCAGGCCAAAGGGCATGACCAAAAACTCCCATTGACCATGATGGGTAACAAATGCAGATTTATATCTATCACTCTTGTTTAATCTGACCTGGAAATAACCTTGGCGCAAATCCAACTTGGAAAAAAAATAAGCCCCATGCAGCTCAGTGAGAAGTTCTTCGATAATTGGCATAGGAAATTTATCCTTGATTGTAATCGACACACAATTGCCAAGAAGTGTCCTTCTTTTTAACCAACAAAGTCGGAGCAGCAAAAGGGCTGGAGCTAGGAGCAATTAATTTCTGTTGTAACATTTCTTCAACCATCTTTTCAATCTCATTTTTTAAGACATGAGAATATCGGTATAGTTTCTGTTGAATAGGGGAAGTATCTGGCAAAAGTTGGATGGAGTGTTCCAACTACCGTATGGGTGGGAGACCAGTAGGTTCCTGAAATACATCGGAGAATTCATCAAGGAGATCTTGAATCACCGGCGGTGGATTAGGCGATGCCGCTGAAACATCCATAGAACAAATGTGCAACCAGGCCTTGGGTAGTCTTCTTCATAAATTTCAAAAGACCTTTTGCACTCATTAGACTGAGGGATGCGCCCTCATCAACGCCTTGAATTTGCAACTTTCGACCATCCTTAGTAACATCCATACAATTTTTTTTTTAATGAAATGTAACCGGATCATAGGCCCACATCCAATTATGACCCAATATTACATCACACCCACCAAAAGGAATAATACGCAATTCAGCTTCAAAAGAATGACCATTAATAGTCCAGACAAACTTGGAACATTTCTCTTTGCTCACACACTTTTCACCATTGGCCACTGTAATTACCCATGGCGGGGTTTCTTCCATAACACACTGCAATTCACAAGCCGTGAAAGAATTTAAATAGATGTGAGTGCTGCCACTATCCACCAAAATTGAGATATCCCGCCCTCTGTATTTTCCTTTTAACTTCATAGAATTTCTGGTTCTGGTACCAATCAAGGAGTGTAAACTGATTTCTGCACCCTCTACAACAAGCCCCAATTAATCAATCTCCACATCGCTGGAATCGCCATCGTCATCAGTCGTAATAATATTAATGTGTTTGTTCTTGCAAACATGAGAAACAGAGTATTTCTCATCGCAAGTAAAACACAACCCCTTTGTGTGACGGTCTTGCACTTGAGCTTTAGACAATCTTCTGGAGGGCCCTGTCCAACTGTCCTTCCCGGAAACTGGAGAGGGAGTCATAGTAGAGTTCGAAGGAGTTACCACAGAAGGACGAGTGTAAGGTTTGAAAGCTGGCCGAGTGGGATGGGATGGAAGTTTGGCTTTCGTACCCCAAATATCAAGAGTATTCTCAAGCATTTTGGCCTGGTTCATAGCTTGAGTGAGGTCAACAGGTTTAAATAATTGAACAGGGGACCTAAGTTCATCCTTTAGACCCTTCAGGAAACAAGAAAGCAAAAATTCCTCACCCAAGTATGAATGTTTAGCTTTGACAAGAGATTTCAGCTCCACAATTTTTTCAATATAAGAATTAACATCAGTTGTCTGGGAAAGTTGAGGAAATTCAATTACAATATCGTCATGCCCAGGAGTGCTAAAACGATCTAGCAATTTAACAGTAAAATGATCCCAAGGCATATGTTTCTTACCCTCAATATACTCCATAAACCATAAATCTTCTTGGCCAATCATGTAATATGAAGCGAATTTAACCTTAGATAATTCATCTGTAGGGTGAAAGCTGAAATACCTCGTAGCACGACGAATCCAAAGGCGCGGATCCTCTCTGCTGAACTCCGGAAATTCCATTCGACCCGGATGCGGGTAAGTCGGAGCGTGAAATTGGTGGGAGGTTGTACGGTGTTGTGGTGGTGTATAAACCTCCGACCGAGTAAACATTTGTGGAGACGTGGATTCCGCCGTGGCAACCTTCTCCTTGCCCTTTGCCAAATCACTGTGAAGCTGCAACAGAGCATCCAATTTTTGATTCAGCGCCCCAATATGGTCATCGACAACCGATAACTTCGTTGTGATGTTACCCATGTTAGTCTCAAAGCCCTCGAGTCTCGAATGAACAACTTTCATTTCATCCTCAAATTTATGTTGAGTTTCGAAGAGATCCTTCATCCGAGTGCCGTCCAGCATGATCGCCTGACTCTAGGATACCAAATGTAATGGACTCAACTAATATTCAACACCAATTTGATAACAGTAACAAGAATGTAATATAAACCTTCAGTGATTACAAACTTCTTCCAGCCAAAAACATTAACAAAATACAAATTAAGAAATAAGAATATTAACAGGAGTAAGAAATCCCCAAATCCAATTGATTGCCACTTGAGATAGAATAACTACAATCAATATCGGAATTTGAACGGAAACTTTAATCGGAAAATATCAGAAAAGGTATGAGAGGAGATACCTCACATCACACCTTCGTGCCTCTGTACAAGCTTCTGCAGACCGTTATGAGTGTGTTTCGTGCGCGTGAGATTGGTGACGCGCCTCAAGGCTGAAGGATATCTTTTTGCTAAGAAAACGTGTGAATGAAAGAATCGCATTTTCCCAAATGCGTCTTTCTTAGGGAAAGCAAAGAAGAGTAAAATATAATAAAATAACTATTATGTAATACTTTCTTTGACCACAGATCTTCTCGTTTGTATTGATCCATGGTCATAACATAAATATTTTAAGAGTAGGTCTTATGTAGATTCAAGTCTATATAAAAACTTGAGTTGACCAAGTCAACTTTTTATTTTATTTTTTTAATGGTGTTGCACTTTTCAATTATAGTGACTTACACTTTTCAATAATATTTTCAGTATTGACTTTTCAAAATTTGAGTTGACCAGGTCTTGTGTAGATTCGGTGTTACACTTTTCAGTTGTAGTGTCTTACACTTTTCATTAAAACTGTGTTGCACTTTTCAATTATAGTGACTTACACTTTTCATTAAAAATTGAGTTACATTTTTCATTAAATATTGTGTTGCACTTTTCAATTATAATAACTTACACTTTTCATTAAATATTGTGTTACAATTTTCAGTTATACTGACTTTTTAATAATATTATGTTGCATTTTTCCGTTATAATGACTTACACTTTTCACTAATATTGTGTTACATTTTTTAGTTATACTCACTTGCACTTTTTAATAAAAGTTATGTTGCACTTTCCACTTATAGACACTTACACTTTTCGGGTATAGTGACTTACATTTTTTAGTAATATTGAGTTGCATTTTTCAGTTCTATATGACTTAGACTTTTTATTAATATTGTGTTATATTTTTCAATTATATCAACTTGCACTTTTTAATAATATTGTGTTACACTTTTTTTAATTATTTAAGATGAGTTAAAATAAAAAATAAAAGCTTTTTTAATATTGTTTCAAACGGTCAAAATAAAATTAAAAAAAAAACAACAACGTGTAGTCGAGTTCTTATTTAGAATCGACTACCTATGAGAGTTAACCCTATTTTAATGAATGAATGTCATTCCATAATTAATAAAGGTAAGGTATAAATTATGAATATTTTCTAAGATTAAAAGAAGATAAAAATTAAAAAATGGTGCAAATTTTAAAAAAAAATCACTTAACTGTGAATGGAATCAGGAATGAGATGCTAAAATGTCACTTATTTATAAAAGAAAGTAATAATCAAAATCTAGATCTAGAATGATCAATTGTAAATTTATAATTTGATATATAATTTACATTTATTTTAATACAATAAAATCTTTCCCTAACATCATTATATCTGATATAATTGCAACTCCCTACTTTGATAGATAAATTGGTTGTACATAAAAGCATTTTAATTAACACCTAGCTTCTACCGTAATTAAGGTAATGCACTCGAAGATAAAATTAATTTAATGGTATAATAGCCCACATAAAAGAATAATCTATCCGTTTACAAATAAAATATGTTTTAACATCAAATATTTATACACCATTAAATGACGTTTCAACATTTTTTGATTAATTTTTTTTTTTTGTAATTTTTTTTTCAGTTTTACTCTTCTTTGAATTTTAGAAAATACTCTTAATTTATCTTTAAAAATAATAGAGATATGAGAAATATATATATATATATATATATATATTTAAAGAGTATAACTTTGATTGATCCAAGCCATCACAATCTAGATCTTGAATGAGCAATTGTAAATTTATAATTTGATATATAATTGATATATTTTTTTTAAATATGATAAAGCCTCAATTTTGTGATTCATCAACACTATCTTTACTTTGAATTTTAGAAATATGATTTAATTTTTAAAATTTCACACCGATTTTACTTTTAGATTTAAAAATTAATTTTAAAAAAATCATCAATTACACCAATTTTACTTTTAGATTTAAAAATTAATTTTAAATATTTTATTGATTGAACGGTAAATTCTGTTAATGAATACTGATGCGGCCAAAATATGTCGTCCCATGAGGCGACGACACGTGGATAAACGATGAGTTATCTTCACTAATTATTTATATTCATTTTATGATATGATTAATACACCCTTGATTATATGTTTTGTAAATAGTCCAATGGGCCTCTTTGGAGCCCAATTGTATTGAGAATAGGTCCATGAAGTGGTCAAAATTGGTAATAGCAAGGAGGGTGGGCCCAAGCCCTGGAGAAATAAATGAAGAGATAGGCCCAACCCTCGGCCCATATCCCTGGCCTAAGCCCAGGGCTATTTGGACTGAGTCTCGATCAAGAGAAGTAAGCCCCGAGTTTGGAGGGAGTTGGAGCTGGAAAACGGAATTAATTCCGTGAATTCAGGGATTAAGGACGTGGAAGTGAAGAAGATGGGCCCTAGACCGAGTCAAAGGAGAGATGGGCATGCAGTTGAGAAAAAGGGGGAAAAGACTACCTTTTCCCCAAGGTACGTTTTTTTTAGAGTCTTATGGTATTCATTGGCAGAATACAACACATTTTTTACATTGGGAACACGAGATAATGCACAAATCACCTTGAAACTACATTATTCTTGCGAGAACTTCCCCTTTAACTGTGTAGTTTCACCCTGATTCTCCCGAGAGTGATATCTGACTTGAGCGTCGGAGATTCCACGCCGAAATCTCCTCCGACGTGTTTTTGCAGGTCTACGGGAGCTTTGAGGGATTTATTTACACAAAGCACCATTCAAGAGTTTCAATCCAAGTTTGAAGGTTAGAATCCAACTTGTTGGATTCAGTATCACACCCCGTTATTTTTTGACGCAACAACTGGCGCCGTCTATGGGAACTCCGAGCAAGGGCGTGAGGATTTCTAAAATATTTGGGGATATGGTGAAGCTGTTCCCAGAAATCTTGAGGAATTGGAAGACTTCCAAATATCCAATCATTTGCGGCAGTTCCCGTTCCATCACAGGGCTCAACCAAGCCAGAATCATAAAATCTCACACCAGACTTGTGGAATGGAGATGAAATGTTGCTCAGAAAAGTCTACGGACAGTCCTTTGCCCAGGTTTTCCAGGTCCTTTCCAATTTTCTTTGTGTATGCTGTAATTAATTCTACATACTGGGCACATATATTGGCAATTATGTGAAGGATAAATTTGCTTTGGAAATAAAAAAGAATTATGTAAATTCTTGGACAATTTGTTGATCTGATGCATAGAACATTTAGTCATGATGTTGTGATTAATGTGTATGGGAAACATATTTGATTCCCCTATACTACCCGAATTTATCCCTTAACCATTGGAGGTGAATGTGGGGTTGTTAGACGAACTACTAAAGAGGGAAATGATATATTTTCCTCCCCTATATAACCTGAATTTGGAAATCCAGTGGGAGGAGGAACTCCACTTCCTATTTTCCCTACTCCCCCCCTCCCCCCGAAAATGACCTGCATTCGTTTCCTCAGGGGTAAATCCGCCCCCTACACCAGTAGAGGTTCAGAATTTGGCGAGAAGATTCTAGACACCCCTTTCCCTACGGGGGTTGATGTTGTTGACATGTCTGTATCCCTCGGGAGTGGACCTAACAAGGAGATACCTCCAGCAGCTGCATGTTCAGAATTGCTGGTAATGACTACTGAACAATTGAATGATATAATAACACGAGCCATGGAGAAGTTGAGGGATGTCCAGGGCGTTCTAGTCCCTATAGCCCTCCCGAGGGTGACTGAGGTTGTAGGTCAGAAAGGACCTGAACATATACCTGGAATCTCACAAGTCTTTTCGATGGAATTGGGAGCTCAAGCAGATCGGGAGGGGAAAGCGCCCTCCCAGGCAGAGAAGAGTGTCCCCACTCGGAACGCGAGAAGAAATACGGAGTTAATAGCTGAAGAGGCTCAGGTCCCAGAGATTGAGGAAAAACACATGTGTCCCTGATATGGGAAAAACTTCAATGCCCGAGAGAATTGCGTGAATAGATGAATTTCACTTCACAAAGAGGATGGAGGAACGAAGTCTGTAGATAAATGTTGGTCCTGATAGGAGTATATAACAAGTGTATGGGGGGGGGAATACACTTGTATGCAAATTCTTTTTAACTTTGATCAAACCAGAGCTCAGCAAGGTTGTCTTGGACAACTCTGCTGAAGATGATTAACTCTTCTAAGATAATCAAACTACTAAGTACTATTGAGTACTTAGTTGAATAACTATCTAGGGGAGTTATATGTGCGGAATAGTGGTTGGCCCTTTTAGTTTAGACTCCTTTAAAGTTCTGAAAATCACTTAATCAATCAAACAGTCTAGTTTCAGGGAACTTGTCCAAATAGGTTTTGCACAGTCTTTGAGAATGTATCTTTTGGAAGATCAGTTTTGTGTGCAGTGTTGAGTGTATGAAAGTACTTGAAAAGCAAATCAACACAAGAGTTTATAGTGGTTCAGAGACTCAAGCTCCTACATCCACTTTACCTGATTGAACAGGATAATTCCTTCACTCTTGGAATTAACTTGTTTTATAGTGCCAAGGTGCACTTGATCAAGAACACCACTCTTGGTGAATTGATCCCTAGGATGTCTAGAGTCCTAGTACCCTCTTCTCAACTCAGAACTGAACTGTTCTTCTCTCAACAGTCAGCTCCTACCACTTCTACTACTACTACAACAACCTTCTCACTTTCTCACTTGAAAGGGTTAAGGATTGATGTAAGGTTCCAACTAATTAGATATCCTATACAATGAAGATCAGTGTATAAGGATTAGGATATCTCTCTAAGCTTGTGTATGGATATACAGTAGGTTCAGCTTAGAAGAAGTGTATGAAGACTAAGATAGTCTTTGAAAGCTTTGAGAGCACTCTTGCTTGTAGGATAGTTGGATATTCTTGTCAATTGTTGAGGTACTTTCAAATGGCCTCCACACTTATGTATTTATAGACAATTGAAGGATTTGCCCGTTGGAGAGGCAGCCTCAAAAGTCCATAAATGTCTTCTTTTAGTTCTTCAACTTTGAAGACAGAATCTTGATAGTGACATGTCCTCATTTGGGAAATAAACGGCTGTTTAAGCTTTGTCTTCATTCTGCAGCACTCTTCCCAAAGTCTGACTTTAAGATTCTCTTGTTAGGACTTGGACATGGCTTCTGAAGGTTGTTCCAATGATAGTACAACACTCCTTATCAACTGGACAACTCTCCTTATTACTATCAACAGTCTTGCTTATCAGCAAGGTTGGCTTGCTCATTTCAGATGACTTGGCTCTTGCCCTTTGCTTCACTTGAAAGTGATCTTAGCATGATTCTTTGAGGATCTTTTAGGGCCTTGTTGTTTGTAACTTTCAGCATGGTTGACCTCAAGCATTCAGAAGATTTCATCTTGCTTAACTCAGCTGAGACAACACTCCTGGACAACTCTCCTGATCAGCATTTTTGGCCTTCATTAGGCTTAGTGGTTGTTCCAGAATTTGAGCCTTGAGGGGACTTGTTCTTGATACACTTCAAAGTATAGGTTCCCCCTCAAATTATGCATCTATTAAACTAAGAGTTGTCTAACATACCAGCTTCTCATCTAGCCTTAATTCTATATGTTCTAACATTTCTAGAACATACTCAACTTGACTTAGGCATGTGTCAGAGGGGGGGGGGTTTGGTATTGAATCAACACATATCTTATTTTATTCCCAACAATAAAGAGACCGAGTCGATCTATATTTGATAACCTAAGGGAGGTATCTCTGCACTTTTTATGTGAATTGAAATTGAAATATCGCTTGAAAGACGTTTTTTGTTAATGATCTAGTGTTAAGTACTTCTGAAAAATCAGTTTGTATAAGAAACATAAATCTAGCATGAGAACATGTGTTTAGTCTGATAAAAAGTGATCGTGTTAATATTTGCATCAACAATCATTTCTTGACTATTGTGTTGAAAGGGTAAGTGAAATATATATTAAGATTTGCAGTAGTGTTCACCTCTTAGTTATTATGCTGTGAAAAATGTGATATAGGAGGTAGCATGCATTGTCTTGGCTAATTGATTGACACTAACCTAATACTTGAATGAGACTCGTTAATGTGATGAATTTGAGTGAGAAAAATAATTTATATGTGATAGATAGGATCGAGATAACCTATTATATGTTGTTATTTGCATAAATGACTATTCCTTAACTAAGATGTTGTGGAGAAGGATTTAAATCTACTTAGTTTTGCATGGATATTAATCGTTTCAATCAATATGTTGCGAAAATATGAGATGTATTGTATACGTGGAAAGATTCGCGTGAGAATACACCTTTTATTGAATGAGCACTAGAATATTGACAAAGCCGGTACCAAATTTTGGTACAAATTGTTATTTAACCTTTTTGTTGTGAGAAATTTTGAGAAGGTCCAGCCCAAAAGCCTTTAAGAACTCTGGGAGTACTTAAAACAAAAGAGGTTCTGGAGGGGTATTCAGGGCCCCGAGGTCCATGATCCAGATCGATAGAGGTTCTAGAGGGTTATTTAGGACCCCAAGGCCCAACATTTAGATTAGACAGTACGAGGCAGAGCACTCCAGGCCCTGAGGGCCGGAAAAGATACGAACTCCAATTAGTTAGGACCTGACCTAAAGGTCCAGGACCCGAGGGCTGGCAGAGATATGAGCACTAATTGGTCAGGACCTAAGGGTCCGTGCTGAAAGTGGTGGAAACATTGGAGGTTCTGAAGGGGTATTCAAGGGCCGAGATCCAGCATCCAGACCAGGGAGTTCGAGATGGAGTATTCAAGGCCCCGAGGGTTGACGGAGACCTAAGGGTCCAGGTCCGCGAGGGCTGGCAGATATATGAGCACTAATTGGCCAGGACCTAAGGGTCCCTGCTGAAAATGCTGGAAACGTTAGAGGTTCTAAAGGGGTATTCAAGGCCCCGAGATCCAGCATACAGACCAGGGAGTTCGAGATGGAGTATTCAAGGCCCCGAGGGTTGACGGAGACCTAAGGGTCCAGGTCCGTGAGGGCTAGCTGAGATAAGATGAGTAAATTGGTACCACTGGTTAGTACAAGTGTTTGATACATCCTAAAATATTAGATCTTTTGTATTAATTTGATATTACTATGAGCATGTCTTGAAGAGATTGACATATATTATTTGAGGCTACTTTTTCAGTTGAGTTAAGCATGGTCCCCTTGAGCTTACATGATTGATTTATGTAGATATTTTAGAAATGATATTGGAATTGAGAATTACTTGAAATCTTAGAAGCATGAGTAGGTAATTCATATGTTGAGTTCTGTGACTACTTTATGTGGGATAATTGATGATTAGATATTGATGATGACTATGGTTCTGGAAGCGAAGGCTAACATAACTATTTTCGAATTGTGTGTGATTGACATGTTCCTATACTTTAGATATGATTTCAGGTTATAGATTGAGCCTATTCAGGTCCTTGAAAAAAGAAAGAAATGAAAATGGCTACTTCTTACCTTTTTATCTTTAAATAATGGTATGTCTTGAGTTATGTCCTCGTTTAGGACCTTGAAGCTTGCATGTACTAGAAATACTCATTTATGATGAAACGTGGAGAATTGAATCTTCATTGTAATTTTCATTTGAAGAGACTATTTGAGAGAGCATGATCCACTTTATTTTTTATTTTTAGAGTGGAAGTTGATTTATTTTGTTTGTTCGATGCTATGAAGTTTTATATCTGAAAAGAGAATGAATTTTTAATATTGCATGAGATGATTCTTTTAGAGTGATGAAACATGATTTGAGCGTTCTGAGGTACTTAAGGGCCAGTATCCCTAAGTAACCGAAATGATAAGTCCGAGCGTTTTAAGGTATTTTAGGGCCAGTAGTCCTAAATGAGTAAAATGATATACCTGAAAACTAGAGTTGATGAAAGGATGGAGAAGATTGGAGGAGACTGGAGAGAAATCCTTACAAAGCTGAACAAAGACTCAGGGCTCCACTGTCCCGAGAGGCCCGAGTCCTAAGACTAAAATACTGCATCATGGGAGGTCAGTTATACAAATATCAACATGAGCTCCACAAATAAGAGGTTAAGAAATTGATCCCCTTCTGAGGTGGGAGATTAGAGAAATTAACCGTCTTGCCGAGACTGGAGGTCCTAGAGGGGGTCCAGGTTTCAGGTTTGAGACCAAAAGAGACTTGATTTACATTGTTTGATTATTTCATGTTTGAACTATATAATTGATACTTATGACGCTTATCCGAGCACTTGAGACCCTATGTTGGAGGCCCTTTTTGGTGTATCTTTACAGGATTGATTTGGGACTGATATACGAATAAACCGGGAGATCTACATGTCACACCAGAAGCTGAAACAGAACATAATGAAGGATTTTCCCCTCAGCAGCTCCCCAAACTTGAGTTGAGTATCCAAGACCTCGAGGTCTAGGAACCAGATCAAGAGACGTAAAATCAATAACCAGGACCTAGGGGTCCAAGACCTTGAGGTATGTCAGAGATAAGAGTACACATGAGAATAATTGAGGGATGCAGAGTCCCTGAGAATTTTGATGGTTAATTTTACCCTCTCGGTAGAGGGGGTAAGGCGGTTGGCATGAGCCAGGTACGACTTGCATTTATTGTTTTTGAATTTAATAAGATATTATGTTTTGAGATATTTCTGACCATTCTAATGACATTGACGTCCCCGTGAATATTTGTGATTATTTTTCCTTGTCTGCGAAGAATAATGATCCCATGAGGAGGAGTTGGAGATTCTAGAGGTGCTTGAGTAGCCCGAGAGAGCAGGATTACAGAAGAGAATAAAGACTGAGTTCAGGGGAGCCTTGGAGGACCCCCAAATTTTTATGAGGTTAGATCTATCCATGTCTTCGTACCTCTGGATAGTTCACTGATTTGAAGGGCGTGAAGAGAATTTTGAGACTTGGAGGTGAAACCTCTAGATTTGCGATCCTAAAGAGCGAAGCCAAACAACGTTGAGAGGCTGGAGGTTCAGGAAAAGACCATGTGTAATGAAGTTAAACCTCGACCTGCTCGAGGAGCTGTAGATGTACGAGAGATATGTGCAACTCCAAAGATGAATATTGAGGTAACAAGTTAGTTCATATTACTTGAGGTTTTTATATTTCGATAGCTAGGAAATTGATGGCTGAGATGCTAAGACGAAGATGGAGATTACCCGACTGGCTATGAAACAAACTTCATCATGTTGAGGACTTGATATCAGATTGCCACCTCCGAGATGCGACTATGAAGTCAACTTAGTATATCTGCGGGGCAATACCCCTGAACGACAAAAGGTCAAAGACCATATCCCTGGAGGACTGAAGATGATGTCCCTGAGAAAGGGGTAGAATAAACCTGCAAATATTTTAATTCGAGAATGAGAGACACCCTAAGGCCACGAGGCCAAGGGAAGCCAGAGAAATTTGTGTGGGTTCTTGATGAACCCCACCCCAGAGATATTTGCATAGGTTCTTGATGAACCCCACCCTGAGAAATCGCGTAGGTTCTTGATGAACCTCACCCTGAGAAATCGCGTAGGTTCTTGATGAACCTCACCCTGAGAAATCGCGTGGGTTCTTGATGAACCTCACCCTGAGAAATTGTGTGGGTTCTTGATGATCCTCACCCTGAGAAATTGCGTGGGTTCTTGATGAACCCCACCCCTGAGAACTTTGCGTAGGTTCTTGATTTGAACCCCACCCCTGAGAAGTTTGCATGTGTTCTTGATATGAACCCCACCCTGAGACATTTGCGTGGGTTCTTGATATGAATCCAACTCCTGATATATTTGCTAGAGTTCTTAATATGAACCAGGAAATGGTGTTTGGAATTCTATGACCCAACATGTGTCCAATTCCCAGAATGATTAAAGAAGAAGCTCTACCCATTATATCCCTCGAGGCTTAGGGGGAATAGATGACATCCAGAGTTATAAGAGGTTTTTAAAACCAAACCAAGTAAGTGTACAGCTCAATACATTGTACATTTCAAATACTTGGTATGTGTTATATCTAGTAATAAAGCCTCAATGCCTATATGTGCTAGAGAGATACTAAGGCGAATGACAACATAAACTCATTATCTTAGACATAACATGTAATATGTTGGAGAACGAATAGCGACATACATATGAACATGCAATGAGATGAAGAGTGCAGGTACCACATAAGAAAGTAAAATAAAGCGAGGCAGCTAAAACCATTCAAGACTAGGGATATAAGACCCTAGCCCTCCACAGAAAAACTCAGAGGTATAAAAGCAGGATCAAAGTTTCTTACGATCAGAGAGTGACCACAAGGCCGAGGGGAATTAAAGAGCCCCTCACAATTCTGAGGTTCAATGATGAACTTGACTTGAGGCCACGAGGCCGAAGGGAAATAGAGAGTCCCTCACAATTCTGAGGTTCAATGATGAACTTGACTTGAGGCCACGAGGCCGAGGGGAATTAGAGAGCCCCTCACAATTCTGAGGTTCAATGATGAACATGACTTGAGGCCACGAGGCCGAGGGGAATTAGAGAGCCCCTTACAATTCTGAGGTTCAACGATGAGCTTGATTTGAAGCCATGAGGCCAGATTATTAAGTGAGAAACACTCAAGAGGTTTGGAGATTCAAGAGATGAACCATTTCGATTTAAGGTCGTGCGACTAGACTCATGAGATTTTAAGTGAGAAACACTTATGAGATTTTGAGGTTCAGTGTATGAACCACCTTGATTAGACTAGCTAAGATATGGCTGGAGATTTTGAGAAGTAAGTGTAAATCATTTAAAGAGTTCGAAAGGCTTAAGATCTAAACCATATTGAGCCATTATATGGCTAAGAGTTTCCGAGTATTAAGTGCTAGCCACTTAAGAGTCCTTGGGGTTCAGAGTACGAGCCATAACGCTTAATATCCCTGAAGTGGAGAAATTCATATGGGTTTGAGCACTAGATGCCTAAGACTTTTTGAGAAGTCCAACCTCTGGACTATGTTAATCCATCGCCATGAAATGGCAATAATTTTTCTCTTACCAGGTCCTAATACCAACTAACACGTTGGAGGGTTGCTAGAATTCATAAGGACTCTGGGGGAATAGTGAATATGCAAGACTGAGAACGTAAAGAAGTGAGAGCTCCACTCATGATAGGCTTTAAGGCCTGGGGGGAGTAGGGGCCGTGCTAAGTTGTTAAAACTATCAGACTCCGAAAAAGTACATACATATATGAAAGAAAATGAAGAGAAAAGAAACAAGAGAAGTTGTGGAGAAGGTGAGAGGAAATTTTGAAGAGTTCTGAGCTCCCCAGGGCTCGAGGGTTTTGAAGGGTATAATTTTTCTGGAGCGTTATACTACGCTTCTCGAAGTTTTATTTCAATGATTATTATTTTTAAATTCTAAGAAAAACCTTAAAGAAATATGATTGATGATTTGTACATGAAGATGCTGAAGCTAACTCATTTATTCCTTAAAGAAATATGATTGATGATTTGTACATGAAGATGCTGAAGCTAACTCATCTATTCCTTTCTACTCTCATAAGTTCGAGATATATTACGAGAGTAGAGGGGAGTGGTTGATGCAGCCAAAATATGTCATCCCATGAGGCGACGACACATGGATAAACGATGAGTTATCTTCACTAATTATTTATATTCATTTTATGATATGATTAATACACCCTTGATTATATGTTTTGTAAATAGTCCAATGGGCCTCTTTGGAGCCCAATTGTATTGAGAATATGTCCATGAAGTGGTCCAAATTGTTAATAGCAAGGAGGGTGGGCCCAAGCCCTGGAGAAATAAATGAAGAGATAGGCTCAACCCTCGGCCCATATCCCTGGCCCAAGCCCAGGGCTATGTGGATTGAGTCTCGATCAAGAGAAGTAAGCCCCGAGTTTGGAGCGAGTTGGAGCTGGAAAACGGATTTAATTCCGTGAATTCAGGGATTAAGGACGTGGAAGTGAAGAAGCTGGTCCCTAGACCGAGTCTAAGGAGAGATAGGCCCTGGACCGAGTCCAGGGCCATGCAGTTGAGAAAAAGGGGGAAAAAGGTACGTTTTTTTTTAGAGTCTTATGATATTAATTGGCAGAATACAACACATTTTTTACATTGGGAACACGAGATAATGCACAAATCACCTTGAAACTACATTATTCTTGTGAGAACTTCCCCTTAATCAGGGTAGGTCCACCCTAATTCTCCCGAGAGTGATATCTGACTTGAGCGTCGGAGATTCCAC
Organism: Galeopsis tetrahit; assembly: GCA_963675135.1. NCBI lineage: Eukaryota > Viridiplantae > Streptophyta > Magnoliopsida > Lamiales > Lamiaceae > Galeopsis > Galeopsis tetrahit. Next base: position 61,694,621 of record OY776120.1, on the reverse strand, counting down.
GCCGGAATCCCCTCCGGCATGTTTTTGCAGGTCTACGGGAGCTTTGAGGGATTTATTTACACAAAGCGCCATTCAAGAGTTGCAATCCAAACTTGAAGGTTAGAATCACACATGTTGGATTCAGTATCACAACCCGTCATTTTTTGACGCAACAAATACATTAAAATGTTATTTGTTCAAATATTGTATAATCCGTACTCCCTAACATGTTAATGTAATGTATAATTTGTATTCCCTTAAGTTTTCGTTCAGAAAATAAGTCTTGAATTTATAGCGAGTGACTTTTGTTACCACGATCGTGACACTTTGGAATACTGATAATAAAGTTATTTTAGAGAATGCCTTCTGATGCGGCCAAAATATGTCGTCTCCTGAAATAACGACACGTGGACAAAGATGAATTAACCTTGGTTGTTGTGAATAGTATTTTTGTAGAAGGGATTAATACACTCTTGAGTAGAGGGGATAAATGGGCCTAAACCCGGTCTGAAGCCTGACTAATCAATCTGGCCAAGAATGCCTATACCTCTGGCCAAAGTATCCTTGGCCCAAATAGCCTAGGCCCAAGGCGTTTTGACCCGAAAATGGAATCAATAGAATTAAGTCTTGGTCAAAAGGCCCAAGATGAACATGGGCAGAGTAGGGTTGAAGGATAATGACTGGCATCGAAGATCTCGGGAAGAGGGGCCAGTTATGGGACCGAGTCCTAAGGGAGCAGTTGAGAGATAAGGGGAAGAAAGATTCTCCTTTTCCCCCCAGGTAAATCGCTAGGTATATAAGAAAGTTTTATTGATTATTTTGACTACGTTTTACATACACGAGCAACACACATATTTTTACACGAAATATACAGAGAATACTTGAAAACATTACGATTCTTGCGAGAACTAGCCCTCGATTCTTGGGAAAGTCCTCTTTGATTGTCTAGAGTACCTATCTGACTTGAGCGTCGGAGATTCCTCACCGGAATCCCTTCCGGCGTGTTTTTGCAGGTTCTTTGGAGCTAAAGAGAGGATTTCTCGTGAGAAGGCTTGCTAGGAAGTGACGGTTTATATACAAAAAAGGTCTTAATCCAAACGGGGAGATTCGTTATCACACCTTGTTACTTTTCAACGCAACAACTGGCGCCGTCTATGGGAAATTTTCGAGCTAAGAAGTGAGAAAGTTTCATATAGAGATGGGCGGAGAACAAGATCTTATGAAGCAGACCAATGAAAAGGGAGATATCACTCCCTCTCCTTTCCCTCCACCTCCTCCGGGTTTTCCCTCAAATAGAAATGTAGGGAAACAACCCTCAACCACTGTACTGGATGAAAACCCGCTTGTACCCGAGGGAAATACGACGGGTACCTCTGGAGCCTCTGGAAGTGGGATCAATAAGGATACACATCCTTCCAATACCCAGCTTGAGCTCCTTACTATTTCTCGGGAACAACTAAATGCTATGATTGCCCAGGCCGTGGAGAAGATAATTACTTCTCGAGGAGTCCATACCTCTGGCGTCGTTCCACCAGCGAACGAAAATGCGAAGTAGAAGAATCCTGAACATATGATTGATTCCTCTATAGCACCTTCCAGAAACGAGGGGGTCCCTCAAGATCAAGAAGATAAAATACCCTCTCAGGCCGAAAGGAGCGTCCCTAACCGAATCCCTAGGAGGAACATCGAAGCAGCTCAAGAAGGGACTTTGGATCTTGGGACGGGAGAAAGTACAGACGATACCTACCAAGGGGCTGTCATCGATCAGATACAAGTCCTCCAGAAAGAAATGAGGGACATGAAAAAGCAGATGACCGATAGCTTAAGTAAATTTCCTTATATTACTGGCCGTCAATTTACTTCGAATATCTTGCAAGATGAGTTACCTTTTAACTTCAAATCTTTGAACTTTGAATATGATGGTAAGGCGGATCCCTATGAACACTTGGTGAGATTCGAAAATGCGGCTCTATTACACCGCTATGGAAAAGGTGTCAAGTGCAGGGTCTTCTTAACCATCTTAGCCAAGGCTGCGCAACAATGGTTCACGCAATTGGGGCCCGACACCATTCACTCCTGGTCAGAATTCAGCGAATTATTCTTACATCAGTTCGCTAGTGCCAGGAGGCAACCCAGAGCCACTCTCACCTTGTTCAACATGAGACAAGGAGATAACGAAAGTCTTCGAGCCTTCCTGAAAAGATTCAATCAAGCTTCCCTGGAGGTATCCACCACCTCTTCTGGAGTTAAAATTAACACCCTTACAAACGGGCTGAGAGACGAAGACCTCTTCACTTCCTTGGCCAAAAAACATGTACGATTGTTCGATGAATTGTTAAGAAGGGCCGAAAAATACCTTACCTTGGAGGAGGTACGAAAAGCCAAAAGATCTGAAAACCAAACCTGTAGGAGGGAATGGAGAAAGAAGGAGAGAAATCGTACAAAAGGAAGTCCAATCCGGAGAGATATAGGAATTCGAGGAGGATTGGAAATGTAGGGGAAGAAGAAACAGCACGTTCAGGCCCTATGGGAAGGTTCGGAAAATATACCCCTCTGAAAATAGAACCAGCAGAAGTTTTAGAGGTAGTAGGAGATCACCCCACATGAAGTTCCCTTACTCCAGAAACAGTGGTCCGCAGAACCCCAAATCTGATAAATTCTGCCGATTTCACAACAACTACGACCATGATACAAATCAGTGTTGGCACTTAAAGGATGAGATAGAGAGGATGATCCAAGCAGGTCATCTTAAAGAGTTCACATTCAGGGACAGACAGGGCCCTCGAGGGCTAAAAAGAAAAGACCAAGAGGGGAAACTAGACGAGAATAAGAGATAGCTGAGACAGGATACGGAGGATCAACCTCCTCCCCCTAAAAAAATGGGGACAATCCACATGATCATGGGAGGCTCTGCAGATGGAGATTCCTTCAGGCAGAGGAAACAAAGTGTTAGATCATTGAAGATCGACATGAATGTGGAGCATCGAGAAATAGGGAAGATGACAGTGGCCCCTGATATTCATTTCGGGCCAAAAGACGCTGGAAAGCCCAGGGAAACCCATAATGACGCTCTAGTCATCACTAGGGACATTGCAGGATATGACGTGGCACGAATTTTTGTGGACACAAGAAGCTCAGCAGACATTAAGTTCCTGGAGTGCTTCAAAAAGATGGATCTGAATATAAAGCTCAGACAAGTAGAAACGACTCTCTACGGATTCTTAGGAGCAGCAATCCAACCCCTTGAATCGGCATTATTGCAAGTAGGGCTAGGGACTTCCCCTAATAGACGAGTGCAAGTGATAGAGTTCCTAATAGTAGATGTCCCATCCTCATACAATGTGGTGATGGGAAGGCCGAGCCTGAACATCTTCCAGGCAGTAATTTCCACCTTTCACATGAAGATGAAATTTTCCACCTCGGGGGGAGTAGGAGAGATATGTGGAGATCAATATCAAGCAAGAAAGTGCTATGTAGAGTCAGTGAAGATAGCAAACAAGGCCGTGCTCCGGGGGTTGGAAAGGTTTAAAGGCAAGGAACCCGAATTGAAAAGGCAAAAGGTGGGCGAATTAGCAGGGGAACAGCCCAAAATCAAAGCAGATGAGGAGTTGATGGATATTGAGCTCTACACAGGGAAAGAAGGATTCACAACCAGAATCGGTACTCATATGGACCCAGACTTTAAAGAAAGGACGATATCCACTCTCCGAGAGAACATATACATATTTGCTTTCGCTCCAACAGATATGACAGACATCCCCCCAGAGATAGTTGTGCACCACCTCAATGTAGATCCAACGGCAAAACCAGTAAAGCAGAAATTGAGAAACTTTGGTAAGGAAAATAATCTTATTGTAAAGGGAGAGATTGACAAATTGTTGAGCGCAGGACATGTAAAAAGGATCCAGTTCCCTGAATGGCTCTCAAGCGCTGTATTGGTGTCTAAAGGAACCGGTAAATGGAGAATGTGCATCGATTTCAGGGATTTAAACAAAGCATGCCCTAAAGATCATTACCCCCTACCCAGAATCGATCAGTTGGTAGACGCGACATCGGGATTTGAGCTGCTTAGCATGATGGATGCATATCAAGGATACCATTAGATTCAATTGAATCCCCTTGATATCCCGAAGGTATGTTTTATTGCTGCATGTGGTACCTTTGGTTATGTGCGTATGCCCTTCGGACTAATAAATGCAAGAGCCACCTACCAAAGAATGGTAGATTCAGTATTTCGAGAGCAGATCGGCAGGAACATGGAAATCTATGTCGAAGACATGTTGGTTAAAAGCATTAAGGCAGAGGAGCACATAAAGGACCTGAAGGAGATATTCCAAGTAATCAAGAGTAATGGCATTAAGCTGAATCGAGCTAAATGCTCTTTTGGAGTGTGGTTAGGAAAGTTCTTAGGATACATGGTGACTTAGAGGGGAATAGAAGTTAACCCTGCGAAAGTGAAGGCCGTACTCGACATGCAACCCCCTCGAAGCTTGAAAGAGCTACAGACCCTGAATGGTAGAATAACAGCCTTGAGCAGATTCATAGCAAGGTCAGCGGAGAAAAATCACCATTTCTTCAGGACATTAAGGAAGGGGTCGAAACTTGAATGGGATGAACACTTCCAAAGAGCCTTCGAGGAACTTAAACTCCATCTGAAACAGCTCCCAAAGTTGACAAAACCCTTTAAGGGAGATATCCTCCTCCTATATCTCTCAGTAGGGGAATATTCCTTAAGTACAACTTTGATGAAAGAAGAGGGCTCCACCCAGCAGCCCATATACTATGTGAGTAAGGTAATCCAAGGAGCGGAGACCAGATACTCAGAGGTGGAAAAGGCTACCCTAGCGGTGGTAGTGACGGCTAGGCGATTACGCCCTTATTTCTTATCATATAAAATCATTGTACGGACTAATTACCCTTTGAAGTAGTTATTAGGGAGAGCATATTTGTCAGGAAGGATGGTCAGATGGGTTGTTGAGTTGCAAGAATATGACATTGATTGTGAGCCTAGAAGGGCTATTAAGGCCCAAGCCTTGACAGACTTTATTCAGGAATCTACTAGAGCAGAGGAGATAGAGGGCTAGAAGGTGTATGTCGACGGCTCCGCATCAGCACTTGGGTGTGGGGCAGGGATAGTATTGATAGACCCTGAAGGCCAGGAGATACAAGTTGATGTTAAATTCCGATTCTCAACCTCTAACAATGGAGCAGAGTATGAGGCCCTGATCAGAGGAGCAGATATGGCAGCGGAGCTAGGAGCTCAAAAGACCACTCTGTATTCAAATTCACAATTGGTGGAACAACATGTAACAGGAGAATACCTCGCCAAAAATGAAAAGTTGATTGCTTATTTAGAGCAAGTGAGGCACTTGAAGAATAAATTCCATGCTTTTGAAGTACTACAAATACCGAGAGAGGAAAATATGAAAGCAGATGGGTAGTCGAAATTGGCTAGCTATACTGAGTTTGAGGGTCAAGGGAAGATAACCCTATTGGTGGCGGATCGGCTGGCTACTGAGGCCTTGATCGGAGAGATAACAGGGGGAAACGACTGGAGAAAGGAGATATGGGAAGAATTAAGCAAGGACCCCACGACTTCAACATCCAGAGAAGTTAAAGCCTTGAGGTTGAAATACTGTATCATGGGGGACTAACTATATAGGAGATCCTTTACTCAACCGTACCTGAAATGCCTCTCAAAACAAGAAGCAGAGTTTGTGATCAAAGATATTCATGAAGGCTGTGCAACCAGCCATGAGGGTTATAAAACCATTGTGAAAAAGGTGTTCAGGGCAGGTTTCTACTGGCCTAGTGTGATGAGGGATGCTCGAGAATTTGTGAAGAAATGCAAAAAATGCCAGAAGAACGGATCGCTAATACGAGTACCAGCAGAAGAAATGGGGGCCATGTATTCACCCTTCCCATTTGCAAAGTGGGGAATAGATCTGGTAGGACCTTTCTCTATGGCACATGGGGGAAGGAAGTTCTTGATTGTAGCGGTAGACTACTTCAGCAAGTGGGTGGAGGCCGCACCGTTAGCCAAAATAGAGGAGGACAATGTGATTAATTTCCTAGCAAGGCACATTTGCTGCAGGTTTGGAGTACCAAGGATCTTAGTCTGGGACAATGGCACGCAGTTCAATGGAGAGAGAGTTAGAAAGTGGTGTTGGAGATGAAATATCCTTCAGAGATTCACTTCAGTAGCTCATCCACAAGCCAACGGTCAAGTGTAGGTCACGAACTGAATCATAGTGGATGGTATTCGAACCCGTCTACAAAAAATAGGAGGATGATGGGTGAAAGAATTGGATAATGTCCTCTGGTCTTATAGAACTAGCCCCAAATCAGCTACGGGGGAATTCCCTTTTCAATTGGTGTACGGGGCAACAACAGTGATACCACTAGAGGCCCGATTGGGGTCACATCGGATCAAACATTTTAATGAAAGGAAAAACGAAGAACTAATGAGAGAGGCTTTGGATTTGGTAGAAGAAGAGAGAGAGATAGCAAACCTAAAAGCAGAGAGATATAAAAGCAGGATTAAAGCAGCGTACGATCGTAGAGTGATCTTATAGAGAGGTTTTATGTTTGAAAGCATGTTTACTTGAACAAAGTTGTTCCCTTTTTTCTTTTTGAACACTTTCGACATTCATTTCAATTCGAATAATTGTACATATCGCTTCACCGGAGCTCTTTTTCCCTCTCTATGGGTTTCCCTTTGGGTTTTACCATAGAGAGGTTTTTAATGAGGCCGGCGTAGGTCATCCATTGCTTATGTTGATAAACACTTTTAATCAATGAAGCCTTACTTTTGAGAAACTGTGATGACTCCTTTTGATTTTCTGAGAATTATCGTATGAAATAGATATTTGGAAATGCGATGAGATGATTATTGTATACAGGTATTATAGAAAATGAAAAATTATATCCCTTAAAACGAGGGATAAGATAAATTTACAGGAACCCTAACTCAAAATGTCAGAAGCTAAGAGAGTGAGTGCTTTTGGTGAACCTTACTCGGAGAAATTGCGAAGGTTCTTAATGAACTCCACCCTGAGAAATTGAGTAGGTTCCGATGAACCTTACTCTGAAAAATTACGAAGGTTCTTTGTTGGTCCCTGAACGAGTAGTGAATGGGATTAAAGTCTAGAGGGGAGGGGTGAATAGACTTTAAAACTTTTTCAAAGGAGTTTGGAATCTCTTTTGATTTCTATGTCAGTTGGACTACAAGTCTGCTGGTCCAGATGACTATAGTAATCTGATGAAGAGATTAAATGCGGAAGTGAGTAGGCCTGTTTGTTTAGACTCGTCCTTGAGTTCTTTCGATAATACCAACTTGTTTACTTAATGAAATACTCAGCTGATGATGGTTTGAAGATTATGGCCTTATGGCGAGTGACTTTTGTTACCACGATCGTGACACTTTTGAATACTGATAATAAAGTTATTTTTTAGGATGCCTTATATGAGACGATGTGTCACAATCATTCTATTTGGTGTTCGTGTGACCTCAAATTTATTAAAGAGTATTATGAAATATATCGTGGACGACCTTAATATCATTCACTACTTAAGTGTGTGAGTCGACCGCATCCCAATTATGTAGAACAATTTGTTTTTAAAAACATTCAATACTAAAATATTGTTCAACTTTAAGAATATCTTTACAAGTCTTAGCAAAATTTAAGAACAATTTACCAAAATAACAAAATAGGTCGTAAAGTAGGGAACGTAGGGAGTATGTATTAACTATACTAATAAACAAATTAATAATAAAATTTTCAATACATCTCATTTAAATTGAACAAGTATACTATTGTTATGTTATAAAAGAAATTTTGATTGCTCCGACTTAAAATGAGACAAAACAGTTTAAAAATTACAAAAATATTAATATTAAGTAAAAATTAAAAAAAAATTAACTTTTAAATATTTTATTGGTTGAACGGTAAATTATGTTAAATAATACATTAAGATGTTATTTGTTCAAATATTGTACAATTCGTACTCCCTAACATGTTAATGTATTGTATAATTTGTACTCCCTTAAGTTTTCGTTCAGAAAATAAGTCAAGAATTTATGGCGAGGGACTTTTGTTACCACGATCGTGACACTTTAGAACACTAATAATAAAGTTGTTTTATAGGATGCCTTCTATGAGACGATGTGTCACACTCATTCTATTTGGTGTTCGTGAGACCTCAAATTTATTAAAGAGTATTATGAAATATACCGTGGACGACCATAATATTATTTACTATTTAAGTGTGCGAGCCGACCGCATCCCAATTACGTAGAACAATTTTTCATTACAAATATTCAATACTAAAATATTGTTCAACTTTAAAAATATCTTTACAAGTCTTGGCAAAATCTAAGAACAATTTGCCAATATGGCAAAATAAGTCATTAAGTAGGAAACGGGGGGAGTATGTATTAACTATACTAATAAAAAAAATTAATAATAAAACTTTTAATACATCTCATTTCATTAAATTAAATTGAACAAGTAATCTTTTGTTATGTTATGAAAGAAATTTTGATTGCTCCGACTTAAAATGAGGCAAAACAGTTTAAAAATTACAAAAATATTAATATTAAGAAAAAATTAAAAAATATATTTTTTTAACATTTAAATATTTTATTGGCTGAACGGTAAATTCTGTTAAATATACATTAAGATGTTATGTGTTCAAATATTGTATAATTTGTACTCCCTAACAAGTTAATGTATTGTATAATTTGTACTCCCTTAAATTTTCGTTCAGAAAATAAGTGTTGAATTTATGGCGAGTGACTTTTTTTACCAGGATCGTGACACTTTGTAATACTGATAATAAAATTATTTTTGAAGATGCCTTCTATGAGTCGATGTGTCACACTCATTCTATCTGGTGTTCGTGAGACCTCAAATTTATTAAAGATTATTATGAAATATATCGTCGACGACCTTAATATCATTCACTATTTAAGTGTGCGAACCGACCGCGTCCCAATTACATAGAACAATTTGTCATAAAAAATATTCAATACTAAAATATTTTTCAACTTTAAAAATATGTTTACAAGTCTTAGCAAAATCTAAGAAGAATTTGCCAAAATGGCAAAATAAGTCATTAAGTAGGAAATGGGGGGAGTATGTATTAACGGTACTAATAAAAAAAATTAATAATAAAACTTTCAATACATCTAATCTTTTCATTAAATTAAATTGAACAAGTACACTTTTGTTATGTAATGAAAGAAATTTTGATTGCTCCGACTTAAAATGAGGCAAAACAGTTTAAAAATTACAAAAATATTAATATTAAGTAAAAAAAAAATTAACTTTTTAATATTTTATTAGTTGAACGGTGAATTCTGATAAATAATACATTAAGATGTTATGTGTTCAAATATTGTATAATTCGTACTCCCTAACATATTAATGTATTGTATGATTTGTACTCCCTTAAGTTTTCGTTCAGAAAATAAGTCTTGAATTTATGGCGAGTGACTTTTGTTACCACGATCGTGACACTTTGGAATACCGATAATAAAGTTGTGTTGGGAATAAAATGAGATATGTTTTGATTTAATACCAAAACCCACTGAGACATGCCTAATCACAGTTAATGATGTTCTAAAAATGTTAGAACACATAGAATAAGGCTAGATGAGAAGCTGAAATGTTTAGGCAGCTCTTAGATAATTAGATGCACAATTTGAGGGGGAACCTATGCTTTGAAGATTATCAAGATCAAGTCTCCTCAAGGCTCAAATTCTGGAACAATCACTTAAGCCAAGGACACTCTATAGAAAATCAAATGCTCTGATCAGGAGAGTTGTCCAGAGAAGCTGTCCCTATGCAAAAACAAGATTGTAAAGCTCAAAAGGATAAGTTTACTCAAATGTTCTGATCAGGAGAGTTGTCCAGAAAGGTCAACTCTGTGAAAAACAAAAAAACTCTGATGCTAAAAGACCAAATATGCTGATCAGGAGAGTTGTCCAGAAGAGTTGTCTTAGCAATCAAGCTCAAGTACTCTGAAAAACTTGAAGGTCAACTATGCTGAAGAAAAGAAGACAACTATACCCTAAAAAGACTTCATTATGTAATGCTGAGATCATTTCCAAGTGAAGCAAAGGGAAAGAGCCAAGTCATCTGAAGAAGAGCAAGCCAACCTTGCTAATAAGCAAGACTGCTGATAATGATAAGGAGAGTTGTCCATTTGATAAGGAACGTTGTCATTGGATCAACCTTCAGAAGCCATGTCCAAGTCCTAACAAGAAGTCAAACATTGGGAAAAGTGCTGCAGAATGAAGACAAAGTCTTAACAGCCGTTTATTACCCAAATGAGGACATGTCACTATCAAGAATCTGTCTTCTAGTTTGAAGAACTCAAGGAAGACATTTATAGCAATTTGGGACTGCCTCTCCAACGGGCAAATCCTCAAATTTGTCTATAAATACAAGAAGTGTGAAGACCATTTGAAGCATCCATTCTACATCCAACTGAGCAACTATTCTGAAAGCTTCAAAGTCTTCAAAAGACATTCTTAGTCTTGAAACACTTCATCTAAGCTGAACCCCATTGTATATCCATACAAATCTTAGAGAGATATCCTAATCCTTATACACTGATCTTCATTGTAAAGGATATCTCATTAGTTGGAACCTTACTTCAACCCTTACCTCTTTCAAGTGAGAAGGTTGCAGTAGTAGAAGTGGTAGGAGCTGACTGTTGAGAGAAGAACAGTTCAGTTCTGAGTTGAGAAGAGGGTACTAGGACTCTAGACATCCTAGGGATCAATTCACCAAGGAGTGGTGTTATTGATCAAGTGCACCTTGGCACTATAAAACAAGTTAATTCCAAGAGTGAAAGAATTATCCTGTTAAATCAGGGAAAGTGGATGTAGGAGCTTGAGTCTCTGAACCACTATAAACTCCTGTGTTGATCTACTTTACAAGTATTTTCATACATTCAACACTGCACACAAAACTGATTTTTCAAAGAACATATATTCAAGATTGTGCAAAAACTGTATTGGACAAGTTCCCTGAAACTAAACTGGTTTGCATTAACTAAGTGATTTCAGAAAGTAAAGGAGTTTAAACTTAAAGGGCCAACCACTATTCCGCACATATAACTCCCCTAGATAGTTATTCAACTAAGTACTCAATAGTACTTAGTAGTCTGATTATCTTAGAAGAGTTAATCATCTTCAGCAGAGTTGTCCAAGACAACCTTGCTCAGCTCTGGTTTGATCAAAAGTTGATAAGAATTGCAAACAAGTGTATTCCCCCCCCCCCCCATACACTTGTTATATACTCCTTCTAGGACCAACAAGTGGTATCAGAGCAGGGGTTCATAGACCACTGCTTCTGAAAATCCATCTTGATTTTCAAAACTCACATATTTGGTGTGGTCACTGAACTGATCTCTATCTGAAATCTATCATTTGTTGACTAACTGTTCATTCTTGAGATATGGCCAACAACAATGCTGTTCCTCCACCTGCTGTTCAAGGATTGGACAATATGGCCACAAATCCAGTCAACCACATTTCTCATCACAAACTGCCCATGTTTTCAATAGATAATTTCACTACTGAGCAAGAGGTCCTTTTGTGTTTACTCAAACTAACCCCAGAATGACAGATGAGCAAAGAGCAGATATAAGGGAACTGATTCCCAAGGATGAAGATGATTTCACTGCTGATGAAAAGAGGAAAGATAATTTGAATTATCTTGCAATGAACACCCTCTACCAAACAATTCCAGATGCTATTATGGGTAGAGTCTACCACTGCACCACAGCCAAAGAAATTTGGGATACCCTTGCTGAAATGTGTGAGGGTACTGAAAAGATCAAGGAGAACAAGCTCCAAGTTGTTGTGCAGAAGTTTGAACAATTCTCAATGGAATCTGATGAGTCCATTGACAAGTTTGCTGGTAGATTCACTGATGTGATGAATGAAATCAACTCATTGGGCAAGGTCTACACCAAGAGAGAAGTTGGATTAAAAATCCTGAGAAGTCTCACTCATAAGTGGGATGTCTATGCTGTAATGATGCAAAACACCAAAGATCTTTCCACCATGCCCATGCAACAAATCTTCTCTGAACTTAAAGCTTATGAGTTTGACCTCAATAGAAGAAAGCCCGTTGAGGAACCTTCAAATCCTACTAAGGGAGTGGCATTCAAGGCCAAAGTTGCTGAACCTGAATTGCAACCCACTCCCAGATCATCAAAGTCAGTCTCAAAGACTGAAATGAAGGAAGAACTAACCTTGATGGCTAGAAGGTTTGACAAGCTCAACACAAGGTTTGGTAGATACAAGAAATTCTACCAAGACAACAAATTCAGGAGAAGATACAACTACCCTGAAGATCAGGCTGAGGACAAAAAGCCTGAAGAGAAAAGATCAGAGGACAAGTCCTCTGATAGGAGAAGATCCAGTAGAGCTGACCCTTCATCATCTAAAAGAAGAGATGAATCCAAGAAGACCTGTGCTACAATTGTAAAAAGAAAGGGCACTTCCAGTATGACTGCCCTGATTTGAGCTCTAAAGAAAGAAGAGAAAGGCAAGCCAAAAGAGATAAAAAGTTCACCAACAGAAAGGCCATGATGGCTGGTGATGAATCTGAAAGTGCTGAAAGCTTCAACTCTTCTGATGGACTATTCTCCAACAGTGATGATGATGATGATGTTTGCAACATGGCTCTTGAGGATGATGAGGTATCCTCTACCTCTAGTTCACCATCATTCATCTCACAAAACACTAGTGAAGTCAACTTGAAACTTTCTTTTGGAAAGTTGATGGAAGATTTCACTAGATTACAAGAATTTCATGATAATTATGTGAGAGAAAATGAAAGATTGGCTATTGAACTTACCAAAAACTCTGAGGTAGCTGTTGATGTCAAATCTACTGAGTTATATCAACAAGTCTTGAGAGAGCTTGAGGAAGCAAATCTCAGGATATTTGACCAACAAAAGGAGATTGATGATCAACTCCTCTCTCAGAAGAGAAAAGACTTTGAACTAAAAATTCTAAATGCCAAGTTTGAGAACCTCTCACATGAATATGATATTCTTAAATCAAGTGAAGAGAGCCTGAAATTAAAGATGTCTGCTTTGAACAAATCCTCTAGAGCAATAGAGGAAATTCAGAGTTATCAAAGACCTATGGCTCAAAGAAGTGGATTAGGTTTTGATCCATTTGAATCTTCACATTGTCTGAGTGTTGCATCTACAAGTAACACTAAGAAAATCTTTGTTAAGTCAGTGGCACAACAAGCTGAAAATGAAATAATTCAGCCACTGAACAAAGGAAAGGGCAAAATGAATGAAATGCCTACTCAAGTGCCTCAGGAGACTAGGCCCAAACCTTTGGAAAAGGTCAAGGCTCCTGAACACAAGAGGAATATTGGTCAGCAGGGTAGACCCAATGGAAGGGCAACTCTCCTGAACAATGTTCAGAGGAGTTATCCAAGGAATAATCAGCCTAGGCCAACTCTTCTGAGAAAGCCTCAGCTGAATAGACCTAAGGACAACTATCCTCAAAGGCAGAATAAAATGAGACAACCAAAACCCTTCATGCCAAAGGGTAATGGTCATAAAAATGTCTTTCCTCAAAGATTTCATCAAGTTGCACAAAGAACTCATAAGTTCAGGAGAGTTGACAACTCCCCTGAAACTCACAGAGTTAACACATTCACACATACCTCCCCTAAGGCATTTAAGGGAAAAACAGTGTATGTTGATGCACAAGGAAGACAACTTAGCCACCTTGAATCAATCAGGGTTATTAGGCAAGTTTGGGTTCCTAAAGGTACAGCTAACCTCTCAGGACCCAAAACTCAAAGGGTACCTAAACCTATCTAATTGCAAGTACCAATGGGCCACAAGAAGAGGAGCATGAGCAAAAAGACAGCATGGTACCTTGACAGTGGATGCTCAAGGCACATGACTGGAAACAAGGAACTCCTCACTGATTTTATTGAAAAAGAAGGCCTAAATGTCACATTTGGAGACAGCTCACAAGCAACAACAAAAGGTTATGGTACTTTGATGATTGGTAACATCAAACTGACCAATGTATCTTATGTAGCTGGTCTCAAATATAATCTCCTAAGTATCAGTCAATTCAGTGATAAAGATTTCAATGTTGAGTTTTCAAGTGGAAAATGCCTAATTAAAGATAGAACTCAACAAATTCTATTGACTGGAAATAGGAAAGGAAATGTGTATTTTGCAGACTGGGACAAGTCTACTGATGCTGCATGTTTCATTGCTAAGAGCACTAGTGAACAAAGTTGGTTATGGCATAAGAGGCTAAACCATCTGAACTTCAAATCAATGAACAAACTTGCTAGAAATGCACTAGTTAAAGGACTACCTAATGAGGTTTTTATTAAAGAACATGTGTGTCAACAATGTCAAGAAGGAAAACAGATTAAAGCCTCATTCAAAGGTAAACCAGTCATTTCTACTGAAAGGGTACTTGAACTTTTACATATGGATCTCTTTGGACCAATTACCCCTTCAAGCATAAATGGTAGAAAATACACATTAGTTGTAGTAGATGACTTCTCTAGGTTCACATGGGTAGTATTTCTCCTTAATAAGAAGGAAACACAAGTCAAACTACCTGAACTTCTTAAGAGACTGTCAAATGAGAAAAGCCTTAGCATTATCAAGATAAGATTTGATAAAGGCACTGAGTTCATCAATTCATACATCAATGAGTATTTCTCATCTAATGGAATAGCTCATGAAACCTCAGCAGCTAGAACTCCCCAACAAAATGGAGTTGCAGAAAGAAGGAATAGAACCTTAAAAGAAGCTGCTAGAACCTTAATTGCTGATTCAAAACTACCTAAGAGGTTTTGGGCTGAAGCTATAAACACTGCATGCCATACTCAAAATAGATGTTTGATTACTAAGGGGCAAGGCAAAACCCCCTATGAACTCTGGAAAGGAAGAATGCCTAAAGTGTCATATTTTCACATTTTTGGTTGTAAGTGTTTCATACACAATAATGGGAAAGAACAGTTGAAAGCTTTTGACAGCAAAGCTGATGAGGGAGTATTCCTTGGATACTCTCAAATCAGTAGAGCTTTCAGAGTCTACAACAAGAAAACCCTTATTGTGGAAGAAACACCTCATGTTGTGTTTGATGAATCTATTCATGAGTTCAGGAATGTAAACCTGGAACCTGAAGAAATCACACAGAGGACAACCAGACTGAGCCTAAAAGACAAAGACACTGAATTCATAGATGTTGTCCAAGCCAACATTATTGAAATATTCACATTGGACAACAATCCTGAAGGCAACTTTCCTCAGACAAACCCCACTGATGAAAATGGTGAACTGAATGAACCAATCCCAGTTCACATCCAGGTAACAACTACCAATGAAGAAGCAGTCCCTGCTGAGGTAGTTAATGGGTCAAATAATCAAGGGGGAACTCAGAATGTTGAAAATGCCAATGTCCCTGACATTGAGGGCAACACCCCTGATTATGATCCTGAATTAGATCCTGCACTCAATTATCCTGAATTTTATGATCAAAATGACTCAACTTCAGTAGGGACAACTCTACTGAAGAGATCAGAAAAAGAAGGACTTGGTTGTCTGGCCATCCTACTGATCTAATACTTGGTGATCCAAGTATTGGAGTCAAAACAAGAAGATTTCATGGTGAAAGTGCTCTTTTCTGTTGCTTCTTGTCAGAACAAGAACCAAGTGATATTGAAGAAGCACTTCAAGATGCAAATTGGATCACAGCCATGCAGGAAGAACTAAATCAATTCACCAGAAATGAAGTATGGGAGCTGGTGGATAGACCCTCACATCAAGATGTTATTGGGACCAAGTGGGTGTCCAAAAATAAAAAGAATGAGAATGATGTGATTGTCAGAAACAAAGCAAGACTAGTGGCAAAAGGTTACTGCCAACATGAAGGCATTGACTATGATGAGACCTTTGCACCTGTGGCAAGGCTAGAAGAAATAAGGCTCTTCCTAGCCTATGCAGCCCACAAGAGGTTCAAAGTATACCAGATGGATGTCAAGAGTGCCTTTCTGAATGGAGTCTTGAAAGAAGAAGTCTATGTGGAGCAACCACCAGGTTTTGAAGTTGGAAACCAAGTATACAGATTGAAGAAAGCTCTATATGGACTCAAGCAAGCCCCTAGGGCTTGGTATGATACACTGTCACAATTCCTCTTGGATCATGGATTCACCAAGGGAACTGTGGACAGAACTCTCTTCAGAATTTCTGAAGGAGAGGACATCTTGCTTGTCCAAATTTATGTAGATGACATAATTTTTGGATCCCCTAATGAGAAGCTGTGTGAGAAGTTCTCCAAGCTTATGCAAAGCAAGTTTGAGATGTCCATGATGGGGTTGATGAACTTCTTTATGGGTCTACAAGTCAAGCAATCAAAAGAAGGAATCTTCATCAACCAAGCTAAGTACACCAGAGAGATGATCAAAAAGTTTGGGTGTGTAACAAGCAAGCGAGTAAGGATCCCAATGAACACTAATTGGAAGATGGATCCTGATGAGAGTGGTGTTCTAACCAACTCCACTGAGTATAGAGGAATCATTGGTTCACTCCTCTATCACACTGCCAGCAGGCCTGACATCACCTTTGCAGTTGGTGTTTGTGCAAGGTTTCAAGCAAATCCTAAGAAAAGCCATCTTGAGGCTGCAAAAAGGATCTTGAGGTATCTGAAAGGCATTGAAAATCTAGGCCTTTGGTACCCTGCTGATGACAACATTGAGTTAACTGGCTACTCAGATGCTGATTATGGAGGATGTAGAATTGACAGAAAGTCCACTTCAGGGACTTGTCAATTCTTGGGCAACAAACTCATATCTTGGTTCTCCAAGAAGCAAAATACAGTGGCTACTTCCACCACTGAAGCTGAATATGTTGCTGCTGGAAGTTGCTGTGCTCAAATTCTATGGTTGAGACAACAACTAAGAGACTACAATGTCAACTCTACTGAAGTGCCAATATTCTGTGACAATAATAGTGCTATTGCCATATCACAGAATCCTGTATTGCACACAAGATGCAAGCATGTGGACATCAAGCATCACTTCATTAGAGATCATGTGGAGAAGAAGGATATCAAGCTAGTAAAGATCCACACAGATCATCGAAAAGCTGATATATTGACAAAGCCACTTGCAGAGACAAGATTTTTGGAATTATCAGCAGAGTTGGGTCTTCTTGATCCAGGGAAGTTGGACAAATGAGTCCAAAGGAGTTTATCCATTGAGGGGGAACTAATTTCAAACTTCAGCAGACTTGGTCAAGTCTACTGAAACTCAGGAGAAATGACTCTCACCCTTCAGGACAGTTGTCCACACACTTTCAGGACACTTGTCCATGTAGGGTCAGATAAGTTGTCCTAGCTATCAAACTAAATCTTGGTCTGATAAGCACCTACTTTGGGTAATCATTGTCTACTTCGAAATATGTCCCATTCCATATACAGATTTCACCTTTTTGGGATTTAATTTGTCTCCCACCCAAAAGGTCACTTTCCATGCATTAAATGTCAAGATTTAACTCTTGTTTGCATTAAACTTTTTGGGGCATGATCTATCTCGAAAAACCCCAGCTTTAAACTAACATTAAAACTCCACCCACGTTTTGAATAAAAACAGTTTTTTCACTGTTACATTGGTTTTTTACCATTGGATCAAAACTACCCAACTCCTCTGAAATCAATCTTGGCCGTCCATTTTTTATTTCCATTTTTGTTCACCTTTGAATTGCATCAAGACTTCACCAACTCTTTGACAAACATTCTTTTTAGAATATTCACAAGTCTTAAGACCCCCACAAACATTTCTTCCCCAAGTATTCGAAACCCTAGCTCAAACATTCTTCAAACTCTCTCAATCTCTGTCAATTTTTTTTCTGTAAACCTTCAATGGCCCCCAAAGTTAGACCAGAGATGATCATTGATTTCTCCAACAATGCTCTAGACCGTGATTTTGGATACTTGAGTAACAAAAACAGCCTTCACTTTGAGCCCATAGTATCTTTTGAGAGTGAGGATGCTGAGATTACACCAACCCTTAGATGGTTGAGGAGAGCTGGATTGCAAAAATTTATGGAGGAAAGACCAAGCTCTTGTTTGGAGAGTTACATGGCTGAGTTCTTTGCCTTTCTCAAGTGGAGAGGTAAGCCTGAAGATGGTGAAATGTTAAACCAATTTGTTGAAGCAATGACTGCAACATTTGAAATGAGTATGGTTGGAGACTTGAATTATTTTCTAGGTCTTCAAATCAAGCAGTGCAAGGATGGAATATTCTTCTCACAAGGTAAGTACGCTAAGAACTTGGTTAAAAGGTTTGGTATTGAAAATTCAAAAAGCATGAAAACTCCTATGGGATCTACTTTAAAACTGTGTAAAGATAATGCTGGAAAAGATGTTGATCCAACATTGTATAGATCTATGATAGGAAGTTTGCTTTATTTAACCTCTAGTCGACCAGATATTATGTACAGTGTTTGTGTTTGTGCAAGGTACCAATCGAACCCTAAGGAATCTCACCTGAATGCAGTGAAGAGAATCATAAGATATATTGCAGGTACAAGTGAACTTGGGATTTGGTACACAAAGGATACAAGTAGTACACTAGTTGGATATAGTGATGCAGACTGGGCAGGAGATATAGATGATAGGAAAAGCACGAGTGGAGGATGTTTCTACATGGGAAACAATCTTGTGTCATGGCATAGCAAGAAGCAAAATTGTATCTCACAATCTACGGCCGAATCCGAATACATTGCTGTAGGCAGTTGTTGTACACAACTCCTATGGTTGAGTAAGATGTTCAATGATTATAGCTTAGAAAGTGACACATTAACTGTTTTTTGTGATAACACAAGTGCAATCAACATTTCTAAAAATCCAGTACAACACTCTTTGACTAAACACATAAGCATTAGGCATCATTTCATAAGAGATTTAGTAGAGAAAAGTATTGTGAAGTTAGAATATGTTCCCACTGAAAAACAATTTGCAGATATATTCACTAAGGCTCTTGACCATGAGAGATTCTCATTTTTGAGGAAATCTCTTGGTATGTGCACAACCTGAAAATCCAAGATGGATGTTGTTACAAATGCGGTAGCATTTGGAACAACATCAAGGGTAAGTGTAATCCTGATTGATTTAATTCATTCCATGATTCGTTAAATAATTCCTTTGTAAAATATCTTTGAATCTGAAATTTGTGGTACAAAAATAGACATGGTTTACACCTCTCAAATGCATATAAAAAGAATGTTGTTAGCATACTAAAAGATGTAGTTTATCACTGAGTAACTATGGAGCACGGAGTTCACTACTACGATGCCTTCTTTTCAAAAGGTGATTAAACAAATACATCAATATGTTCATAATTCATTGAGTAATTATGGGGCACGGAGTTCGCTACTACGATGCACTCTTCTAGAAAAATGGATCAATATGAACTAGGTGCTACAACACGAAAAGAAAAGAAAAATTAGGTGCAACACAAATGAAGCAAATTCATGTAAAAATCGTGTTGAGGTGTATTTAAAAATGTCTTGAGTACAACATTAAAAGATTTAAATTTATTTTTATTAGTTGTAATTATTTAATTAATTTTCTGGAATCTATTTTATTAAATGGAGGATACGAACTCACGGTTTTGTTTTTCCAGGTCATGCAAAGTTTTTTTTTCTTTTTGAGCCAATTTATTAATTATCTAATTAATCTGCAATTTTAGCCACTAACACCATGATCCAATATGGGATACCCATTTTTATTCTTCTTGACCGAAAATTAAGGTATCACAATCTGATCATGCAATCTTATTCCAGAATTTTCTAAAGTGGTGGGACATTTTAATAACTTCCATTATATACTCTATAAAATCATCTCGTGGCTTTATGTTTAATTCATCAGTGTAAATCGAATTGTGTGAGCTGAAATTTCCAGAAATACAAATTGCAATTGTGTGTTTCGAATTGCGTGTCTATTTTATTGAGCACTAATCATTCGTCTGAAGGGATTTAAATATGAAAAAGATGGGAATCACTTCATCTTCTCCAGCTGAAAATAATCCATCGCCCTCATCTTCGACTCCACTACACCTTCTCGCAACAATGGCTTCCAACCAATCCGCCGGAAACACAGCTCCGATCACCACTGCCGCACCACTACCATCGTCACTAACTTCTCCGACCACAATTACCATTCCCCAAAACGCAACAATTGAGGAGTTTACCCGGGTAATTCAAACTATTTCTTCCAACCTCTTAAATTCGGTACCTATGCCTCAAATTTATGTTGGAGACGTTCCATTGAATATCCCTACTCAAACTCCTAATCCGATTCAAACCACTACTCCTACTCTGCAAAATCCCCAAACTGAAAACCCCACTGAGCCCGAAACCACTGAAATCACCATCCCCACTGAAATTGGTCCGATTGCTGCTCCTGTTGTTGAAACAATCGAAGCGACCGAGGGAAATGACACTCCCATGGCTGAAGCCGAGCTTGACAGAGCAGAGGACTCTGCCCACACTAGTTCCTCTCTCTCGGAATCGACTGAGTCAGAGCCTATGCCTCTGAAATCATCCTTGATCAAAGGAAAACGAAAGCGGAGCCCTAAGAAACCAAAGAGGAGGTCCAACAGAGTGTTTTCGAGGGTGAACTATTCTGAGAGTTCACGAAAGAAGAAGCCCATGGCAGGTGATGTAGCTACTGCTCCAATTCAAGTCTTTACAGAATCTGAAAAGGATAGCTCAGATGGTGAAATTGCTCATACTAAAGCTGCTGAAAAAGACAGCTCTGACGAAGAGAATGTTCCTCTCATGGTACTGTGCAAGAAGATAGGAAAGAAATCAAAGCAAAGGAAGGATGCTACTCCCGTTGCTCCAGCAGCAGTTGCAACCTCTGTTCCTGATGAAAGCCCTGATGATAACAGCTCCACTGAATCCGATCAACCTAACTCTGAATCTGAACACACCTCTAATGGTGATGAAGGTACACCCACTTCCGAAACTGATGTAGAAATGGAAAACTCTGAGGATAGGTTAGCCAATTTATCAAGGAGAAAACTGTTAATTGAACGTAGGATATGTGTACCTGACTTTAATTCTAAGGGGTTGATTAGATTTCTTGAGGATAGAAATTTGTTGCATGCTGTTACGTTTGGTGAATCATTTGTTGCAACATGGGTCTATGAATTTTACTCCTGTTTAAGAAAGAGCATTGGTAGAAGAACTTCTCAATGGTATGGAATTGTAAGATTTAGAGAAAGAGATCTTCCCTTTACACCCGAATTGATTAACGACTTTTTACACCTTGAATCTGTTGAGGAAGTTGAAGAACCTTCAATGGATATAATTGCTCAGGCAATTACAGGTGGTAGGGTGATGAGGTGGAAGAAAGTTATGCTTGCATGTAATCTTACCTCTCTATATTCAGTTGTGCATAAGTTGATTGTGTATAATTGGATTCCATCTACGAACTCCACAAAGGTCACTATGAGTCAAGGAATACTACTTTATAGAATTGTGGTAATGAGAAACTTTAATCTTGGATTGACTATTTTCAATCATATGATGAAATTTTCTGGGACAGTCACTGACAAAGGCAATCTGCCTTATCCGGCTCTCATCTATGGTTATTTGAGACATAAAACTATGAACGGGATAGACATGATATGTTGAGGGGGAGAGTTCCTCAAATTACAGTGTCTCATAAGCTGATGACTGGAGAAAGAGTTGTTGATCTTCCTATCCAAGGTGTTGAAAGAGCTGAACCTGAAATTCCAAATGATGCTCCCAATGTCCCAAACACTACAAGCCACATTCCAATCTCCAGAGACTTCATTCTTGTTCAGTTAACTCAATTGCAGGATACCATCGATGAACTACAGTTCATGAAGGATTATTGGATGAAGAAACTTTCTGCTACACCAGGGGAAGTACCTGCTGCTGCTGCACCAGTCCCTGATGTTAGAGTCACTGAGTATGGGGGAGTTCGAATTGAAGAACTTGATGCTGATGCTGATCCAAATGTTGTTGCACACCTTGCAACAATGGTGATTGAACAACCTGATGAAGATGAACAGGTGTTTGCTGATCTTCCAGACCTTGCTGCTGGAAATGCTTGAAGACAGGGGGAGACTGAATCTTAAAGGATGCAATGTGCAGATTTCTGTTGCTGCAGCTGTTGTTACAGCAAATGATGCATCTTATTCAGTTTCTATCTTACTGTTTTATTTTAACTTATGATCCTACAGGCCGATACACTGATTTAACTGTTTTGTGTTAAGTTTTACAAAACTTAGTAGTTTATAGTTTAGTTTGAACTTAGAACTCTATTTGAAGCTCTGATATTTTTTGTTTTGTTTTGAGCTCTGATATTATATTAGTTGATAGGACTTCGTTTTACTTTGTTCACACTACTCAGATTATGACTTGTTTCAGTTTTTCCCATTTAGTTCTGATTATTTCACTTTGAAACAGGTTGTGTTAAATGAGTATATTACTTACTCATTTTATTGTTGGAAGATTTACTAAGACAAGTGTTCTACTTAGTATTCAGAGTACTAACACCACTTAGTCTTGTATATTTTCTTGTTTCTTTCACTATTTGATCATATGCTACAACAGGTGTTGACTTGACGAGTACATGGATATGATGGTAATACTCTAGCATGTACATAAAACTGGTTTATATATGTTTACATATGTACATCAGGTGTGCTGTAGCAGAAAGGTCAAATTGGGGGAGATTGTTGATGTTGAAGACTTGGTGATGTTATCGAAGATGTTATCACACAAGGCTACAACATCTTAATTCGACCTTTCTTATTTTTTCCTAAGTCCAAATTCTGGTTTCTAGCTAATGCTGCTTTGGATGTTGTAACATCGCAGGTTGAAGATCTAGAACATTCTACAACGTTCCAGACTGGAAGGATCTGGAAGCTTGCAGAAGTATGTAGATCATGCGATTGCCCTTGAGAACGTCCAGAACTGGCTGGAAGATCCTAGAAGGCAGTTGGGAGAGAAGAAAGGATGAGATCCTACATTTTAGGAGATCATGGATGAAGGTTCTAGAATGCATATTCACGCCTATAAATACAGCAGAACCGTGGTCATCATCCAAAAAATCGAAGTGCCATTCTTTAATTACTAAACTAGTGTTCATCCTGTTAGGAATTAATTGTCATTGGCATTTTCTTGTCGTTGTGCCGAAGAGTCTAAACTTTCTGTACAACATAGACTTTTCTATACTTCTTTGATAGATAGATCATAGAGTTAGATTAGTTTTTGGTAGTGTAATTTTTACACTTAAGCCGTCTTTAGACTCGATAGGTTATCAAGTCTTATTTCCGTTGTGAATATTTGTTCACACACCATTTGTATTCACATAATTATTAGTGAAAGTTTCGCCCTGAGGCTCGCATAGATTTTAAATTAAAATCTATGTTAAAAAGTTAATTCTGTGTCTTTGTGTTTTCATACTTTCAAGTCTTCCGCTATTCGTATTCTGATATTCTGTAATCGAGTCAGTGTTACATTGAGTGTTCTAACATTGAGTGTAGCATCAGTCTTGTTTTACTTAACACGCACACTTTCACATGGAACTCAAGAAGAGAGTGTGGGCACAATATGGGATGGTGCCACCTCCTGAGGATGATCTCTAAAAATGGTTAAGTCTTCTGACTCTTTCTGGATAGAAAGTTACCTTATCTGAAGATATTTCTTTTATGTGGTCAAATCTGCTGAAGTTTGGACAAGCCTGCTGATGTGATATGCCTTGATATGCTGTTTGCTCTAATGTGATTGGATTGCTCTGATACAAGAATTGGTGTTGATATTCAGTACTTGAAGTATTTTGGTTATGCTCTGATCCTATATTTAGCATTTAGTTGTAATGATCACTTGTAATCATATCTTGAATTCATGCTCTGATATGTTATCTTCAACTATCAACATGCATGTAATGATTTTCACTTTAATGATAGTTGAACACATTTTGAATCAAGAAACACAAAATTTCTCTATGCCTATCTTTGAAACCTACATGCAACAAAAACAGTGAATACACTAACACATTGTCTTTTCAGGAATATTGACCTTAGTCATGTCTTCTGAAGATATATGTAATAGGTGTAGTCAAGTCACTTTTGCATAGAATGTGTAGGTTTTGGCATCATCAAAAAGGGGGAAATTGTTGGGAATAAAATGAGATATGTTTTGATTTAATACCAAAACCCCCTGAAACATGCCTAATCACAGTTAATGATGTTCTAAAAATGTTAGAACACATAGAATAAGGTTAGATGAGAAGCTGAAATGTTTAGGCAGCTCTTAGATAATTAGATGCACAATTTGAGGGGGAACCTATGCTTTGAAGATTATCAAGATCAAGTCTCCTCAAGGCTCAAATTCTGGAACAATCACTTAAGCCAAGGACACTCTATAGAAAATCAAATGCTCTGATCAGGAGAGTTGTCCAGAGAAGCTGTCCCTATGCAAGAACAAGATTGTAAAGCTCAAAAGGATAAGTTTACTCAAATGTTCTGATCAGGAGAGTTGTCCAGAAAGGTCAACTCTGTGAAAAACAAAAAAACTCTGATGCTAAAAGACCAAGTATGCTGATCAGGAGAGTTGTCCAGAAGAGTTGTCCAGAAGAGTTGTCTTAGCAATCAAGCTCAAGTACTCTGAAAAACTTGAAGGTCAACTATGCTGAAGAAAAGAAGACAACTATACCCTAAAAAGACTTCATTATGTAATGCTGAGATCATTTCCAAGTGAAGCAAAGGGAAAGAGCCAAGTCATCTGAAGAAGAGCAAGCCAACCTTGCTGATAAGCAAGACTGCTGATAGTGATAAGGAGAGTTGTCCATTTGATAAGGAATGTTGTCATTGGATCAACCTTCAGAAGCCATGTCCAAGTCCTAACAAGAAGTCAAACATTGGGAAAAGTGCTGCAGAATGAAGACAAAGTCTTAACAGCCGTTTATTACCCAAATGAGGACATGTCACTATCAAGAATCTGTCTTCCAGTTTGAAGAACTCAAGGAAGACATTTATAGCAATTTGGGGCTGCCTCTCCAACGGGCAAATCCTCAAATTTGTCTATAAATACAAGAAGTGTGAAGACCATTTGAAGCATCCATTCTACATCCAACTGAGCAACTATTCTGAAAGCTTCAAAGTCTTCAAAAGACATTCTTAGTCTTGAAACACTTCATCTAAGCTGAACCCCATTGTATATCCATACAAAGCTTAGAGAGATATCCTAATCCTTATACACTGATCTTCATTGTAAAGGATATCTCATTAGTTGGAACCTTACTTCAACCCTTACCTCTTTCAAGTGAGAAAGTGAGAAGGTTGCAGTAGTAGAAGTGGTAGGAGCTGACTGTTGAGAGAAGAACAGTTCAGTTCTGAGTTGAGAAGAGGGTACTAGGACTCTAGACATCCTAGGGATCAATTCACCAAGGAGTGGTGTTATTGATCAAGTGCACCTTGGCACTATAAAACAAGTTAATTCCAAGAGTGAAAGAATTATCCTGTTAAATCAGGGAAAGTGGATGTAGGAGCTTGAGTCTCTGAACCACTATAAACTCCTGTGTTGATCTACTTTACAAGTATTTTCATACATTCAACATTGCACACAAAACTGATTTTTCAAAGAAAATATATTCAAGATTGTGCAAAAACTGTATTGGACAAGTTCCCTGAAACTAAACTGGTTTGCATTAACTAAGTGATTTCAGAAAGTAAAGGAGTTTAAACTTAAAGGGCCAACCACTATTCCGCACATATAACTCCCCTAGATAGTTATTCAACTAAGTACTCAATAGTACTTAGTAGTCTGATTATCTTAGAAGAGTTAATCATCTTCAGTAGAGTTGTCCAAGACAACCTTGCTGAGCTCTGGTTTGATCAAAAGTTGATAAGAATTGCATACAAGTGTATTCCCCCCCCCCCCCCCATAGACTTGTTATATACTCCTTCTAGGACCAACAAGTTGTTTTTTAGGATGCCTTATATGAGACGATGTGTCACAATCATTCTATTTGGTGTTCGTGTGACCTCAAATTTATTAAAGAGTATTATGAAATATATCGTGGACGACCTTAATATCATTCACTACTTAAGTGTGTGAGTCGACCGCATCCCAATTATGTAGAACAATTTGTCTTTAAAAACATTCAATACTAAAATATTGTTCAACTTTAAGAATATCTTTACAAGTCTTAGCAAAATTTAAGAACAATTTACCAAAATCACAAAATAGGTCGTTAAGTAGGGAACGTAGGGAGTATGTATTAACTATACTAATAAACAAATTAATAATAAAATTTTCAATACATCTCATTTAAATTGAACAAGTATACTATTGTTATGTTATAAAAGAAATTTTGATTGCTCCAACTTAAAATGAGGCAAAACAGTTTAAAAATTACAAAAATATTAATATTAAGTAAAAATTAAAAAATATATTTTTTAACTATTAAATATTTTATTGGTTGAACGATAAATTCTGTTAAATAATACATTAACATGTTATATGTTCAAATATTGTACAATTCGTACTCCCTAACATGTTAATGTATTGTATAATTTGTACTCCCTTAAGTTTTCGTTCAGAAAGTAAGTCAAGAATTTATGGCAAGGGACTTTTGTTTCCACGATCGTGACACTTTGGAACACTGATAATAAAGTTATTTTATAGGATGCTTTCTATGAGACGATGTGTCACACTCATTCTATTTGGTGTTCGTGAGACCTCAAATTTATTAAAGAGTATTATGAAATATACCGTGGACGACCATAATATTATTTACTATTTAAGTGTGCGAGCCGACCGCATCCCAATTACGTAGAACAAGTTTTCATTATAAATATTCAATACTAAAATATTGTTCAACTTTAAAAATATTTTTACAAGTCTTAGCAAAATCTAAGAACAATTTGCCAATATGGCAAAATAAGTCATTAAGTAGGAAACGGGGGGAGTATGTATTAACTATACTAATAAAAAAAATTAATAATAAAACTTTCAATACATCTCATTTCATTAAATTAAATTGAACAAGTAATCTTTTGTTATGTTATGAAAGAAATTTTGATTGCTCCGACTTAAAATGAGGCAAAACAATTTAAAAATTACAAAAATATTAATATTAAGTAAAAATTAAAAAATATATTTTTTTAACATTTAAATATTTTATTGGCTGAACGGTAAATTCTGTTAAATATACATTAAGATGTTATGTGTTCAAATATTGTATAATTTGTACTCCCTAACAAGTTAATGTATTGTATAATTTGTACTCCCTTAAATTTTCGTTCAGAAAATAAGTGTTGAATTTATGGCGAGTTACTTTTTTTACCTGGATCGTGACACTTTGTAATACTGATAATAAAATTGTTTTTGAAGATGCCTTCTATGAGTCGACGTGTCACACTCATTCTATCTGGTGTTCGTAAGACCTCAAATTTATTAAAGATTATTATGAAATATACCGTCGACGACCTTAATATCATTCACTATTTAAGTGTGCACAGACCGCGTCCCAATTACATAGAACAATTTGTTATAAAAAATAGAGAATATTTACTTAGTGGTACAATTTTTGGAATGCTTTTATACTCTAAAACAACCCCTTTTATTTATTACTCCCTCTGTCCCACAATTGTTTACACTCTTTCCTTTTTCGTCCGTCCCACAATTGTTTGCACTTCCTAAAAAGGAAACATTTTTTTAAACCCCACTATCACAATATTCACATATTTACACAAAATGTCATTACTTTTACCCTCAATCCAATCACTTTTTTACTTTATCCATATAACTTTACAAAATTACCCATTAACACTCTACTCATTACACTTTTTTCTTAGTTTGTGTGCCCATGAAGTGGTGCAAAAAATTCAGGGACGGAGGGAGTACTATCCAACACATTTGTTGTGTCAAAAAGTCTTATTTGCCCTTAGTGTCATTAAAATTTCCTCCTCTCTCACATTTCAAAAAATCCTCCTTCTCTCTCTCTCATTTCACGCTCACCCTCAAATCATCTCCTCTCTCATTTCAAAAAATTCAAAACCCTTGAACAAGGTCGAGATCTGATTACGTAGATGGAAGGATCGTCGGAAAATGGCTGGTGACGGATTGACGAAGACGAGATCTGTTCGGCGCCGGAGAGATCGACGAAAACGAGGTCGGGTCCCGAGCGCAGTAGACCGTTTGCCGGGGTAGATCGGGGTTATGGATCGGTGTGGCGGTGCTTCGCCTTCCTTTGCCGGCAGAGCCGACGCTTCAGAGAAATAGAGAAGGTGAGGGGTGCAGATCTGCCATACTCCCCGGCGATGGCGGCGGCTCCGCGCGTCTTCGTCTCCGACGATGATGCCTCCGCTCGCGAAGCGCTGCAAGATCTGCAGAATCCTAGATTGGCGACGATGAAACTAGTTGGGCAAACCTAGGTTGGTTTTCTCCTTTATAAAAACATTAGATCTTTTGATGATTCATTCTTTTTCCATTTTATAAGTCTGTTTCTTAAGAAAAATAAAAAGCCCTTTTGAGGTGCTTCTTCACTTATCACTTATGCAATTTATGATAAGTGTTTACACTTTGATTTTGTAATTTGAGATTATCAATCTTTCACCATTGTAAGTGTTTATCGTTTGATTTGGTAATGGGAGATTATCAACCTGAAGATTATATTTCTTGCAGGAACTCCAACAATTACGCACTCTAGGTGTTCGATAAAATGCACATAAGAAAAATAATAAAAAAACTACTGTACTTGAATTTGAGTTACCCTTTTCATTACTAAGTGATTACTTTTTTCTTTTTTTTCTTCTCCAAAACTAATTGGTGTACTATTGCCTAACAATTTTGAAATGAAACTAAAGTTTAGATGAACTTAATTTTCTAAGTTTTTGACACCCCCAAGGAAGATGATAAAGAATAATCTTCATTTTCTTCATAAATTGTGTGTAAATGTGCAATGTTCGTATAAATGTGCAATATTTGTGTAAATGTGCAATGTATGTGTAAATGTGCCATGTTCGTATAAATGTGCAATGTATGTGTAAATGTGCAATGTATGTGTAAATGTGCAATGTTTGTTTAAATGTGTATTGTATGTGTGAATGTGCAATGTGTATATTAGACTATATTAAATTTTTTGAACAACAAAAATCTGAATAAAAAATTGTTCTATAATTTAAAAATTTTATTTAAAAATGATATAAACAATTTTTTTTATTTAAAAATTGAAAAATTCGACATAAAAAATTGTGAATAAAAAAAATTAAAATATTCTATAAATATAAAAATAATTTAAATATTAAAATTATGTAAAAAATGTAATATAATTTAAAATCTTTATTTAAAAATGATGTAAACAATTTTTTTAATGAAAGAAAAATGCAAATCTAATTGAATTATTAAAAAATAAAATCTGACTCAACAGTCAGCCCACTGCGCAAGACAGAGTGCATGCAGTGTACTATCCAAAGTAATTTTTGGTTTTTTTTTGTAATAATTAATTGAAAATAAGGGTAGAATGGACATTTTGTGTGTCATTTTGTTGTGGAGAGTAATAATTTAAAGTAGTTGTATTAATTTGTAATAAAAGTCATTCATTTGTCCTAGAGAGTCATTTCCCCTAAAAAATATTCAATACTAAAATATTGTTCAACTTTAAAAATATGTTTACAAGTGTTGTACGTGCTTTTGATGGTTGAATCGGATGTGGACTATTTGTTAGCACGAAACAAACATGTATAATGATCGGGAGTTTATTACGTGTTTAAGGAGTATTTATATGATGATCTTGATGATCTAATGAAGAACAAACAAGAACACAAGATATAACTTCTTGGAGAAGCTAAAGCTTTAGAAGCTTGGGAGTGTTTATTGCTTTGGGTTGGGAGTGATTTGTAGGAATGGTGTACTTACTTACAAATGAGCCCTTTTAGGCATTATATAGTAGTTTCTGAGGGCTGCCCGTCCTTTACACGTGGCACGCCCTTACTGGACCTGTCTTCTGCCCGAAAAGGTGATTTGATGGCGCATTTAATGCTAAACCGCCTCTGGTGCTCGTCCTTGCCGAGATGCCGAGGAGCTGAGCCATGGTGGTCGCCGAAGGACCTGATCATCTAGGAAGGTGGTCGCCCAAACCTCCGAGGTGTGTGGTCGCCACGCTTCATGCTGTCTCCCAAGGCTTCAACACTTAACTTCTCTAGCTAAAAATAGGCGCGTGCTCGCCACTCATTTGGGCGAGCAGCTAACTAAACATGTGCTCGCCAACATCTTTGGACGAGCACTGAAATATATTAAATACATTTATTCTATTACATTTTCTTGGTCTTGTTGACTAGTCGTCGCACGACTTTGTTGACTAGTCCTCGCCACGTAAGCTGGTGACTAGGATTGACTTGTCAAAGATTGACTTCTTTGACTAGGTATAACATTCGCCCCCTGGTCGCCTTTCTTCTTATTCGTAGAATGGTAAGGCGAGCAGTCTGATCGTCTTCTTGGAAGGTGAAAATTGTTTTCGACAACACAATCAAATATGAGATCTTGATGACATGAGATGGAGGCGGTCGCCTCGTTTCCAGTACCGAGCACGACTTTTGAGGCACCTTTTATTAAATGTGGATCTGACACGTGTCGGGCGCGTGGTCGGTGCCCGAAATTTGAATTGAGCGCGTAGGGCGCGTGCCGACCTCAAAGGTCGCGCGTGGGCTCACTCTCCGAACTCGAATTCGGAAATGACCCCAAATTTTTTGGGAAAATTGCGTTTTTGACCCCGTTTTTTGCAAATTGGTCCCTGAACACTCTTGCCTATAAATATGGCCTTTACCTTCTTCACAACACTTTTCACTCTGCAAATTTTCGAATATTTATCTTGTGCTTCCTTCCAAGCTTCTCTCTTCAAGCTTTTCCGGCGTGTTTGGGTGGTTTTCGATCGACAAAAAGGTAAATAACTCACATTTTCTTCTTTAAAACTTCTTTCTCCCCCATTTCTATAGAAAAAAAATGGAGGTTGGTGGTGGCTCCGGCGGTGGCTCCGATGGTGGCCCGCCGCCGTTGGTTGGTGGCTCTGAAAACTCCGGCGATGGGGACCGTTTGGCCTTGGCCTTGTTGGAAAGGGCAGCCTCTTCGAACTCTAGGATCCACTCCCCCGAACCCATAAATGTTGGATTCCGCAATCTTAGAAAGACAGTGGTCGTCGACGAGCTCGACAAATCCGATAGGGACGATGCCGGCAATGATGCCGAGGAGGGTGACGCCGAGGAGAGTGATAATGAGACTGATTCAGATCTGCGCGACCAGGGTTTGGATCGAGGGGTGGGCGAACAGATAGAAACTGCCCAAGTCGAGGAGACCTTGACGAGAAGTCTCCGCGAGGACTTCGAGGAGGTTGTTCAATATGCGGAGAGCATAAAGGACATCTTGAGTGGTAGAGATAATTTGGGAGGCGACGAGGTCTCGAGGGAGGCCTACTATAAATATTTCTGCGAATACCTTCCTCGAGAGGTTCCTCGCCCGTACCGAGAAGCTTTCCAATCAAGGTATGAAGCAAGCAAGTATGCGAGTACAGTCTCCTCGGCCCAACTAGAAAATTCACGAAAAAAGTATCAATTGCCGGCCGACGTCTGCTTCTTTATTCCTCGCCAAGATGAGAGGGATGACCAGCCACCAGAAGGGATGGTCGCCGTCAACATCGGCATGATGGAGGCAGGGCTGAGGTTCCCCCTGCACCCCAGTATCTCAAATTTCTTACACTTCTTAAGGGTGACCCCTTCTCAAATTTTGCCGAACGGTTGGTCGAACCTGATCGGAATTCTTACACTGTTCGGCCTGGTGGCGGCCGAGAATGGATGTCGGAACACATGGCTTAGCCCGAAAGAGATTAACTATCTCCTTCAGGCGGCCGAGGCCGGAGAGAAAGTAGGCCATGGATATTATTATGTAAGAGGCCGTGATAATTTTAAGTTGGTTGAAGGGGTTCCCAACAAAATTAGAGATTGGAAGACCAACTGGTGGTGGGTAGCCGGGGACTGGAAAAGTCCGGTGAGGCCGGATGGGTCCTCTGCTCGCATTCCCCTCGAGACTGAATATCAAAGAATTTGTGGTAAGTTTTTTTTATTTCTGCTCGTTCTTGTCTATACTGAATAACTCCTCGCTCTTGTAGGTGAAACTGCTCGCAAGAAGACTGCCGAGCACCGTCTCGCGACCCTCTTCCAATACCATGTTTGCTGCGTGCTATTTGGAGAGGTCTTGCCGCTTTCTGAATAGGGAGTGTATGCATGAGCGAGCAGGTCTCAGAGTACCTCCTCATCACTTCACCCGAGAGTTCCCTCCAGGTATCAACATATTTCTAAGTTTTTTGTGAAATTGCTAAGTTTTGTGAAATTGCTCTTCGTAAACACTGACTTCTCGTTTTTCTTTCTAGTAGTGGTTCCACAAAGGGTTGTTACTTATCTTCCTCTAACCGTCGAAGTTGATCGTATTACATCGAGCAGGATGCTTCAACAAGCAAGATTGCTCCGCGAGTGCAAGATCGTTGATGGCTCTAGCAAAAAGAGGAAAGGGGCGGAGACCTCGGGGGCTCCACCCAAGAAAGTTTCTAAACCAACCCGAGGGGGTTCTTCTCGCCCACCTGCTGCCGAGCAGAGGGCCGAGCCAGTTGGCGAACAGAGGATCTCACCGAGGAGATCTCCTCCGCCGAGGGGTAACTCGCCTCCCCCCACACAGGTCGTATCCCCTCCTCGCAGAAGCACTCGATCGCGAGAGACTGTTGCGAGCTCGTCAGCCGAGCACAGGGCTCAAAGGGATAACACACTTCTCGGCTGGGACGCCGCAAGGGTTGCCAAGTAAGTTTCCTCTCAACAAAATTTTTAGAAAATTTTCAAGTACTTTTTTCTAATTTTTTCCTTCTCTATTAGTGTTGCCGATTATCCGATCGCTCAACCTTTCAACGAGAACCTCCTCGGCTTCTACCGGTCGCGGGATCCGGTCGATAGAGAGCCTTTGAATCCGATCGCACTGAGGGCCGTGAAGCACCTGCCTCGATTGTTGACGACCACTCTGGTCGATGAGGTCAACAACCACAACTCCTTGGAAAATGCGCGCCTGGTCGCCATTGATCTGAGCCGGGCATCTTACACCATAGAGAAACTCGCCTGCCAGATCGCTGAAGGTCGCAAGATCAGCGAAGACAGGGGTGCGAAGCTTGCCCAAATGGCCAAGGCTAAAGCTGTCGTCGAAGGGCAGCTGGTCGCTTCTGAGGAGAAGGTGGTCGACCTTGAGACAAAGTTGGCCGATGTCGAGGCAAAGTTGGCTGATTCTGAGGCCCAACATGAGACGGTTCGAAAAAAGGATCAAGAAGATCTCCAAGAGATCGAAC
This sequence comes from Galeopsis tetrahit, assembly GCA_963675135.1. Lineage (NCBI taxonomy): Eukaryota > Viridiplantae > Streptophyta > Magnoliopsida > Lamiales > Lamiaceae > Galeopsis > Galeopsis tetrahit. The sequence goes on along the minus strand of OY776120.1, from coordinate 61,661,200 downwards.
GTCTCCGTGCTCGCCTCAAGACTGCCGAGGACGAGGCTAGAACTCTTACAAACAAATCTGCAACTGATGAGGAAGAGTTGGCCACTCTTCGGCAACAGCTGGTCGACATGACGGATGAGCGAGATGAAATCAATGAGCTCGCTGGGGGCGTGGCCATTTTATCGGTAGCGCTCACTGCCCACGGGCTCATTCATGCGCTTAAAGAAATTCATCCGGAAGTGGACGTAATTCCGCTTGGCGGGTTTTTGGACGACCTCCTAATGAAGGAAAAACCTCAACCAGAATCGGAACTCCCCCTACTTCCTTTGATGAAATTGGGACTCTAGTTCCCTCGACTCATGGGTGTTCCGGTACTTTTCTCAGACCCTCCACAAGTCTCCCCAACTCAACAGGGCGAGCAGAGTGCTCCTGCCGAGGTGGAGGCCGTGAACGAGGAGGAAGATGCCGGCGAGCAAGATGCTCCTGCCGAGGGGAATGCTCCGGGAGCTTAGTTTGTATTTTATTTTATTTTTAGGACTGTTCGGCCACTAAGGCCTCTTTTGTAATTTTAGCCTTTTAAGGCTTTTCAATGAATGGAACTTTTTGCTTATGATGTGTTCGTTTATTTTGTTTATATTGAGCGATCGTCCTCGTTACTGTTTTTCAATTTATGTTATGATTATTTTTTGCAAGCATTTTTTAATAAGTACTTTTGAAGTTGCCTTTTGTTTGTTTGCGAGCATCTTTTAAGAAAGAGTGCTCGTCTTTTCTTGCGAGCATCTTTAAGAAAGAGTGCTCGTCTTTCCTTGCGAGCATCTTTAAGAAAGAGTGCTCGTCTTTCAGAGTTAACCATTCGTCGGTTAAACTCTTTTGTTTGATAGGTAGTGATCGTCGTCGCCACTACCTTGCGAGCATCTTTAAGAAAGAGTGCTCTTCTTTCTTTTGCGAGCATCGTTAAGAAAGAGTGCTCGTCTTTTAGAGTTAACCATTCGTCGGTTGAACTCTTTTTGTTTGATAGGTAGTGATCGTCGTCGCCACTACCTTGCGAGCATCTTTAAGAAAGAGTGCTCGTCTTTTGTTTCCTAGATGGCTACGCAGAGCCTTGTCTAAAATTTCAAACTTATCTAACACTTGATGGAAATTTAAAACTTTACTTGTATTAAAATGATGACTAGATACAAACTATACAAATATGAAAAAATTAAAAACTTACTGGTAATACTTCTTCAGCTTGACCGCGTTCCATGGGTACTTGCTCGGCTTGCCCTCTAGATCTTCTAGCTCGTACGATCCGTTCAGGAGTGTGCGCGTTATTTGGTACGGACCCTCCCAAGTCGGGCCAAGTATGCCAATGGACTGCTCCGTCGCCCTCCGAAGTACGAGCTGGCCTATAGTGAATTGGCGAGCACGTACTTTGGTGTTGTAGTAGCGTTCTGACCTTTGCTTGTAGACCACGTTCTTCTCGTCCTCTGTTAGCCTTCGCTCTTCTACGAAGTCCAAGTCGAAGAGCTGTGCATCGTTATTTAACTGCTCGTCATAATTTGCCACTCGAAAAGTGGGGATCTGCCCCTCTACTGGTATGACAGCTTCGGTTCCGAACGCGAGCGCGAACGGAGTTTCACCAGTAGAATTCCTCGTGGTCGTCCGATATGCCCACAGAACCATGTGCAGCTCGTCCGCCCATTTGCCCTTCAATCCATCTAGCTTAGCTTTTAAGGTGTGCTTGATGATTTTGTTGATCGCCTCTACTTGACAATTTGATTGTGGATGATAGGGTGTTGAATTTTTTTTCTTGATGTTCCACTCTGAGCAGAAATCCAGCATGTCTTGACTTGTGAATTGACGTCCGTTGTCCGTCACTATCGCTCGTGGTAGGCCGAACCTGCAAATTATGTTTTTCCAAATGAAGCTTGTCATCTGGGCCGTTGTGATGGTCTTCAGTGCCTTTGCTTCTGTCCACTTGGTGAAGTAATCGACTGCTACGACTACGAAAGTTACCCCCCCGACGCCAGGCGGGAAAGGTCCGATGATGTCGATGCCCCACTTCGCGAAGGGCCAAGAGCTGTAGACGGAGATGAGCTCGTATGGAGGTGAGTGAATAGCGGGTGCAAAAGCTTGACATCTCTTGCACGCCTGGGCGTAATGAATTGCGTCCTTCTTCAGTGTTGGCCAAAAATAGCCTTGCCTCATGATCTTTAAAGCGAGCGCTTGCCCCCCTATATGATTTACACACGCTCCATCGTGGATTTCGTGCATGACGATCTTCGCTTCGTCTTCTCCGAGGCATTTCAATAAAGGCATTGAAAAACCCCGTTTGTACAGCTGGTCGCCAATAATTGTGTACCTTGCGGACCTGAGTTGCAATCTGGTTGCCTTCACTTTGTCTGCCGGGAGCTCGCCGGTCTTGATGTACTTGGTGATCGGCGACCTCCAGTCCTCGTCGCTGGTCGCTTCAACCTGCAAAATTTGACCTCTGTTCACCGATGGGGAAGAAATTTTAGTGATGGTTACTTCTGAAAATATTGCCTCCCCCTCTGAAGTGGCCAGCCGAGCTAACGCATCTGCTTGCGTATTGTCCTCCCTAGGGATTTGCTCGATGTGGAATTGATCAAATTGCTCGAGTAATCCTTTCACTAGGTCTTGATACTTTATCATTTGATCGCCGCGAGCCTCGTAGTCGCCCGTAATTTGACATACAACCAGCTGAGAGTCAGAAATTTTTTTCAGTTTTCTGGCGCCCACGGCCATAGCCATCTTGATTCCTACAACCAGAGCCTCGTACTCTGCTTCGTTGTTGGTCGCCCGATACTCGAACTCGATCGCCGAAGCAAACGTCTATCCGGTTGGGCTGGTGAGGACAACTCCTGCCCCTGCTTTGGTGCTCGTCGACGAGCCATCGACGAACAGTGTCCAAGGAAGTTCGATTCCCTCGTCCAATTTCTCTGGGAAAGTGAGCTCTACAATGAATTCTGCCAGCACTTGTCCCTTGATTGCCTTCCTGGGTGCGTAGGTGAGCCCAAATTGCCCGATTTCCACCGACCATTTCAAAAGTCTTCCAGTGGTATCCGGACGATGCAGTGCTCATCGGAGAGGAAAAGTTGTGAGGACGACCACCTTGTGGTCGAACAGGTATTGCCTTAATTTTCTGATGCTCATGACCAGTGCGTACGCCAATTTTTCCATTGGAGTGTATCTCAACTCCGCATCTCTTAGTGTTTGACTTACGTAGTAGATAGGCAGATGTGTGCTCCCCTCAGCTCGGACGAGCACTGAACTGATCGCACAGTCAGTGGCCGCCAAGTATAGATACAAAATTTCGCCGGGGACTGGCTTAGATAGGACCTTCGAATCCGATAGATATTCCTTCAATTTCTCGAAAGCTTTCTCACGCTCATCGGTCCATTCGAACTTTCCTTTTTTCAAAGTGTCGAAAAAAGGTGTGCAACGATCGCCCGTTCGTGCAATAAATCTGTTCAGCGATGCCAGGCATCCTGTCAACCTCTGTACTTCTTTCACGTTCCTTGGGCTCTGCATATTGATGACTGCTTGAATTTTAGTCGGATTTGCCTCGATGCCCCGCTGGCTAACCAAGTGCCCCAGAAATTTTCCTGAGCTAACTCCAAAACTGCATTTCTTTGGATTTAACTTCATGTTTTACTCTTTTAGGATATCGAATGTCATGGCAAGGTGGTGTAGGTGATCCTCTTTTCGTAAGCTTTTGACAACAATGTCGTCGATATAGACCTCCACCATCTCGCCGATGTGTTTCTCAAACATCTTATTTACCAGTCTTTGGTATGTTGCCCCCGCGTTTTTCAAACCGAAAGGCATTCTCTTCCAGCTATACATATCGAGCGCAGTCATGACGGCCGTATGTCGCTGGTCGTCGGGATGCATTGCAATCTGATGGTACCCTGCGAAGGCATCCATGAAAGTTAAAATCTCGTGCCCCGCTGTATTGTCTACTAGGTGATCAATGTGGGGCATCGGAAAGTGATCTTTCGGACAGGCGTCGTTTAGATCTGTGAAGTCTATACACAATCTCCACGACTCGGTCGTCTTTCTGACGAGCACTGGATTTGCCAACCACTCGGGATCAGTTCTAGTTTTCTCGATTAATTTGTTATCGATCAATTTCTTGATTTCGACCGCCAAAGCCGTACTTTTATCAGGCCCAAATTTTCTTCGTTTTTGGGTGATGGGTCTCCTTGCTGGATCAATATTCAATCTGTGGCAGGCATGATTCGTGGGAATGCCCACCATATCCTCGACCAGGCGAATGCACCGATGTTTTCTTTCAAAAATGCGACCATGTTTGACCGCAAATGTTCTGGTAAATTTGAACCAATGAATACCTCGAGTTCTGGACGAGCTTCGTTTAAATGGATGGTTTCAAGGTCCTCCGCTGAAGTTGCCCACTCTTTAGCCTCCTTCCAACGAGGATCCTCGATTCCGAACTCTGTCTCAAAACCTAACCTAGGCTCCAAATCTGGAATGTTTTCTAGAAACTGGTCGTCGGGGAGCTGGTCGCCCGAATCTGTCTGCTCGTCGATTTCCATTGGAGTGTGGTCGTCCACTTCCATGGAGGCGTGCTCGTTCGCCTCCACTTGGTGGTCGTCGGAACTACGACTGCACTCTCCAACTTCAATCTTTCGGTACTTGCTAGGAAGACCCTCCAAGTAGTTCACTTGTTCTGTTTGTGTTTGACACTCAATATACTTTCCAACCATAGTACTTTCCTTAGAATGACGCTTTGCAAAACGGACGAGACACTCCCTCGCCCGCGTCTGATCGCCCTTGACGGTTATAACTCCCGCCGGAGTTGGAAATTTTACACAGTAATAATAAGTAGAAGCGGCCGCCTTGAACTCGTTGAAGAAAGGACGGCCGAGGAAAGCGTTGTAGGATGATGGCATGTCTACGATCATAAAGTCGAGCTGCCGAGTGTGATGCATTGTTGGCTCTTTTGATGATGCCAGCTCCAGGGATAGTCTGATTTTCCCAATGGGATGGCTGCGCGTATCCCCAAAACCTACGATTATATCATCGCAAGGCTCGATGTATTCCGGATATCCACCGAGAGCATCCAAAGTATGCTTGAAAAGGATGTTGGTGTATGCCCCGGTGTCGACCATCAGGCGATGGACATTGGTTCCCATAATCTTCCCCGTGATGACCAAAGCATCATTGTTTGGGTGCACCACGCCGTTCAGGTCGTCGTCCGAGAAAAGGATTTGGTGAGATAGAGGCTTCTCGGCAGTCGGAGCGACGCACACCTGATGGACATTGTTCAGTGCTCGCTGCTCACCCTGAGCACGGCGAACAGATAGAGCTTTTCCGGACTGAGTTCCCCCCAAGGGGCCTTCTATAACCAAAAAAGCTCCCACGTTATCGATGTCGCCGCCAGGATTGTTTGGCATGGGAGGAGTTAGCTTGGGACGGTTCAGTTGTTGGCGCAGGTCGTCGCTGTCGTCGCGACATTTCTTCCCCCTGTTGTCGCCATTTCCAAGAGGCTTGATGAACTGGGCGAGCTTGCCCTCATTGTACAGCTTGAAAAGGTTTCTCACCAAGTCTCGGCACCCATTGGTGTGGTGGCCGATAGAGTTGTGGTAGTCACAGAATTTACTACCATCGAGGTTGTCATCACTTGTATGCATTGGCTTGGCATGGGGGAGCAGATTCTTTCCCCTGACTGCATTGAAAATGCCCCTGGGATCAAGAGAGAGAGATTCTCTGAACTGGATGATCTTAGGAGACTCCTCGAAAGGCCTGAAGTTCGTTGGGCGAGCACTGCCAGCTTGAGTGGTCGCCTTCTTGGGCTGGGACGACTCCCCAGTGTTTGTATTTTTCTTGGGCCAGACCCTCTTGGACGCCTCCGACTGCTCGTTAGCCTTGGCGGCGTCCATGATTTCCTCCATCTGGATAAAGTTCCCAGCCCTCGTGCGGAAGTCCGCATAAGAAACTGGGAAAGTAAGATGGATAGATTCCCAGAGCTTGGAACCTATCCTCAGACCGGAAACAGCCGAGATCAGCTTTGTCTCATCGTTCACGGCCTCCCCATCGATCACCAGCCTATCAAAGCGCTCGATGAAGTCCTTGCCTGATTCATTCAGGGACTGGCGAACGTTCGCCAAACGTTGCTTTGAGGCTGGGCGAGCAGCAATAGACCCGTAGTAGGTCAGAAAGTATTGTCCCAGCTCAAGGAATGAGGTGATGGATCCGGCACTCAAAGTTGTGTACCAACGATGAGCCCGGTCTCCCAAGGTTAGGGAGAAGTTCCTGCATTGTGTGGCGTCCGTTGCCCCGATTGAGGCCATGTAGTTGGAGTACTTGGACAAGTGTACTCTGGGGTCGGACATCCCATCATATGCCGCCATGGAGTGCATCTGAATTTTTCTTTGAATGGGGGCGGTAAGGATTGCAACACTTAGTGGAGGTGCGGGCATAGTGATTGGTGGAGTGGTCCCTTGCTTCGAGGCGACCACCTCTGCTCGCAGAGCATCCATCTCCAACTTCATCAATTTTTGGGTCTCGAGGAACTGGGCAATTTGCCCCTCCTCGGCGGTCTGTGCTCGGGGGACGGCGACCTCGTCGCGTCGGCTCCCTTGGGATGCGGCCGGGCGATCATCATGACGTGATCGCCTGGGAGAGTGCCTATCAGAATGGTGGCTGCGATAACTCTTCGCCGGAGCTCGCGAACCCTTCTCTGGTCCCACTCTATGGAGAGCTGAGACTCTGTCGCCCTGATCTCTCTGGTCAGCGCGATCTCGGTGGTCGGCCCTGCCTGGTCGGCCGTCCACATTGAAAGGCACTCGGCGAGGAGCCCTTCCATATTTATCATCCATTCGGTTGAAAACCGAATTTCTGTGTCGCGAGTCTCCCGTGTGGCTATTGTGGGAATGCTCGTCAGCTTTGTCTTTGCCTTTATCTTGGGGGCGAACAGGGTGTGAGTGATAGGAGCGGTCGTCCTCCTCATTCCCCTTGGCTTTGCGAGCTTTATCGAAGGCCTGATCTTTGGCCTTCTCCAGCTCTTCCTTCTCATTCTGCCTCCTCTTCTCCATGAGGTAGTCAGAGAGATCTCTCAAATGCTGGGGATCATTCAGAATGTCCCCCATGTTCAAGTTGGCGAAAGGATTTACCGGCCGCAACGAAGGGGGTTCGTTACCTCCGGGTGGTAAGATTCCGTCATGTGGTGTATGCTGAGACATCGTTTAAAGAGTGTCTCCTAGAGATTATTACAAAGATATGACTGTTCTTTAAGCTTTCGACGCTTAAAAACGAAAGATTAGAGTTCTTGCACAGAAGAACGTGCTATTACAACTACTTACTAGCAAAGTAACAACAACTAAAGCTTAAAAACAAGATTACACGGAGATCAAACTCCAAAATATGTCTCGAATATCGCAAATATTCAAGAACACGAAGAACACGAAAATACGTAAATAAAGCTTTAAAAGGTGGAACTACCGATTAAAACCTGAAAAACAGAGTTTGCTAACCGATCGCTCAATGATCGGACGAAACTGAGATGATGAACACGTAAAAGGACCCCTCCTTCTAGCGCCAAATGTTGTACGTGCTTTTGATGGTTGAATCAGATGTGGACTATTTGTTAGCACGAAACAAACATGTATAATGATCGGGGGTTTATTACGTGTTTAAGGAGTATTTATATGATGATCTTGATGATCTAATGAAGAACAAACAAGAACACAAGATATAGCTTCTTGGAGAAGCTAAAGCTTTAAAAGCTTGGGAGTGTTTATTGCTTTGGGTTGGGAGTGATTTGTAGGAATGGTGTACTTACTTACAAATGAGCCCTTTTAGGCATTATATAGTAGTTTCTGAGGGTTGCCCGTCCTTTACACGTGGCACGCCCTTACTGGACCTGTCTTCTGCCCGAAAAGGTGATTTGATGGCGCATTTAATGCTAAACCGCCTCTGGTGCTCGTCCTCGCCGAGATGTCGAGGAGCTGAGCCATGGTGGTCGCCGGAGGACCTGATCATCTAGGAAGGTGGTCGCCCAAACCTCCGAGGTGTGTGGTCGCCACGCTTCATGCTGTCTCCCAAGGTTTCAACACTTAACTTCTCTAGCTAAAAATAGGCGCGTGCTCGCCACTCATTTGGGCGAGCAGCTAACTAAACATGTGCTCGCCAACATCTTTGGACGAGCACTTAAATATATGAAATACATTTATTCTATTACATTTTCTTGGTCTTGTTGACTAGTCGTCGCACGACTTTGTTGACTAGTCCTCGCCACGTAAGCTGGTGACTAGGATTGACTTGTCAAAGATTGACTTCTTTGACTAGGTATAACAACAAGTCTTAGCAAAATCTAAGAAGAATTTGCCAAAATGGCAAAATAAGTCATTAAGTAGGAAATGGGGGGAGTATGTATTAACGGTACTAATAAAAAAAAATTAATAATAAAACTTTCAATACATCTGATCATTTCATTAAATTAAATTGAACAAGTACACTTTTATTATGTAATGAAAGAAATTTTGATTGCTCCGACTTAAAATGAGGCAAAACAGTTTCAAAATTACAAAAATATTAATATTAAGTAAAATTAAAAAAAAAATTAACTTTTAAATATTTTATTGGTTGAACGGTGAATTCTGTTAAATAATACATTAAGATGTTATGTGTTCAAATATTGTATAATCCGTACTCCCTAACATATTAATGTATTGTATAATTTGTACTCCCTTAAGTTTTCGTTCAGAAAATAAGTCTTGAATTTATGGCGAGTGACTTTTGTTACCACGATCGTGACACTTTGGAATACTGATAATAAAGTTGTTTTTGAGGATGCCTTATATGAGACGACGTGTCACAATCATTCTATTTGGTGTTCGTGTGACCTCAAATTTATTAAAGAGTATTATGAAATATATCGTGGACGACCTTAATACCATTCACTATTTAAGTGTGTGAGCCGACCGCATCCCAATTATGTAGAACAATTTGTCTTTAAAAACATTCAATACTAAAATATTGTTCAACTTTAAGAATATATTTACAAGTCTTAGCAAAATTTAAGAACAATTTACCAAAATGACAAAATAGGTCATTAAGTAGGGAACGTAGGGAGTATATATTAACTATACTAATAAACAAATTAATAATAAAATTTTCAATACATCTCATTTAAATTGAACAAGTATACTATTGTTATGTTATAAAAGAAATTTTGATTGCTCCGACTTAAAATGAGGCAAAACAGTTTAAAAATTACAAAAATATTAATATTAAGTAAAATTTTAAAAAAAAATTAACTTTTAAATAATTTATTGGTTGAACGGTAAATTCTGTTGAATAATACATTAACATGTTATGTGTTCAAATATTGTATAATTCGTACTCCCTAACATGTTAATGTATTGTATAATTTGTACTCCCTTAAGTTTTCGTTTAGAAAATAAGTCAAGAATTTATGGCGAGGGACTTTTGTTACCACGATCGTGACACTTTGGAACAGTGATAATAAAGTTGTTTTTTAGGATGCCTTCTATGAAACGATGTGTCACACTCATTCTATTTGGTGTTCGTGAGACCTCATATTTATTAAAGAGTATTATGAAAAATACTGTGGACGACCATAATATTATTTACTATTTAAGTGTGCGAGACGACCGCATCCCAATTACGTAGAACAATTTATCATTACAAATATTCAATACTAAAATATATATTGTTCAACTTTAAGAATATTTTTACAAATCTTAGCAAAATTTAAGAACAATTTACCAAAATGACAAAATAGATTATTAAGTAGGGAACGTAGAGAGTATGAATTAACTATACTAATAAACACATTAATAATAAAACTTTCAATACATCTCATTTCATTAAATTAAATTGAACAAGTACTCTTTTGTTATGTTATAAAAGAAATTTTGATTGCTCCGACTCAAAATGAGGCGAAACAATTAAAAAATAAAAAAAATATATTAATATTAGTGAAAATTAAAAAATATATTTTTTAACTTTTAAATATTTTATTGGTTGAACGGTAAATTATGTTAAATAATACATTAAGATGTTATGTGTTCAGATATTGTATAATTCGTACTCCCTAACATGTTAATGTATTGTAAGATTTGTACTCCCTTAAGTTTTCGTTCAGAAAATAAGTCTTGAATTTATGGCGAGTGACTTTTGTTACCACGATCGTGACACTTTGGAATACTGATAATAAAGTTGATTTTGAGGATGCCTTATATGAGACGATGTGTCAGAATCGTTCTATTTGGTGTTCGTGTGATCTCAAATTTATTAAAGAGTATTATGAAATATATCGTGGACGACCTTAATATCATTCACTACTTAAGTGTGTGAGTCGACCGCATCCCAATTATGTAGAACAATTTGTCTTTAAAAACATTCAATACTAAAATATTGTTCAACTTTAAGAATATTTTTACAAATCTTAGCAAAATTTAAGAACAATTTACCAAAATAACAAAATGGTCGTTAAGTAGGGAACGTAATGAGTATGTATTAACTATACTAATAAACAAATTAATAATAAAATTTTCAATACATCTCATTTAAATTGAACAAGTATACTATTGTTATGTTATAAAAGAAATTTTGATTGCTCCGACTTAAAATGAGGCAAATCAGTTTAAAAATTACAAAAATATTAATATTAAGTAAAAATTAAAAAATGTTTTTTTTTAACTTTTAAATATTTTATTGGTTGAACGGTAAATTCTGTTAAATAATACATTAAGATGTTATGTGTTCAAATATTGTACAATTCGTACTCCCTAACATGTTAATGTATTGTATAATTTGTACTCCCTTAAGTTTTCGTTTAGAAAATAAGTCAAGAATTTATGGCGAGGGACTTTTGTTACCACGATCGTGACACTTTGGAACACTGATAATAAAGTTGTTTTATAGGATGCCTTTTATGAGACGATGTGTCACACTCATTCTATTTGGTGTTCGTGAGACCTCAAATTTATTAAAGTGTATTATGAAATATACCATGGACGACCATAATATTATTTACTATTTAAGTGTGCGAGCCGACCGCATCATTATTACGTAGAACAATTTGTCATTACAAATATTCAATACTAAAATATTGTTCAACTTTAAGAATATCTTTACAAATCTTAGCAAAATTTAAGAACAAGTTACCAAAATGACAAAATAGGTCATTAAGTAGGGAACGTAGAGAGTATGTATTAACTATACTAATTAACACATTAATAATAAAACTTTCAATACATCTCATTTCATTAAATTAAATTGAACAAGTACACTTTTGTTATGTTATAAAAGAAATTTTGATTGCTCCGACTCAAAATGAGGCGAAACAATTTAAAAATTAAAAAAAATATTAATATTAGTCAAAATTAAAAAAATATATTTTTTAACTTTTAAATATTTTATTGGTTGAACGGTAAATTCTGTTAAATAATACATTAAGATGTTATGTGTTCAAATATTGTAAAATTCGTACTCCCTAACATGTTAATGTATTGTATAATTTGTACTCCCTTAAGTTTTCGTTCAGAAAATAAGTCTTGAATTTATGGCGAGTGACTTTTGTTACCATGATCATGACACTTTGGAATACTGATAATAAAATTATTTTTGAGAATGTCTTCTATAAGACGATGTGTCACAGTCATTCTATCTGATGTTTGTAAGACCTCAAATTTATTAAAGTGTATTATGAAATATACCGTGGACGACCTTAATATCATTCACTATATAAGTGTGCGAGCCGACCGCGTCCCAATTACATAGAACAATTTGTCATTAAAAATATTCAATACTAAAATATTTTTCAACTTTAAGAATATCTTTACTATTCTTAGCAACATTTATACAATAACATCAAATGCTCTATTAAAAATAAAAAAAATATATATTTAAAGTATTAAAAAATAAATTTTAGAAGGAAAAAAAAAATACTACCTCCGTCCCAGTATTACTTTCATATGTAGATGGACACACATATTAAAAATGTGTAATAATGAATGGAATTTTGAGAAGTAATTTTGTAAAACTTTATGTATAAAGTAAATAAATGAGTTGACTTTTGTGTACGTGTGGAAAAAAAGTAATGACATTTGTGTAAAATTGATTATATTGTGAGAATAAAGTTTATAAAAGATTTTTCTTTTTAAGAGTGTGAAATTGATTGTGGAATGTTTAAAAAAAGAAAGTGTGAATATAATTGTAGGAGAGAGTAATTCATATATAAATAGAAAAATTATAATCCCTCCGTCTTAAAGGAATTTGCATCCTTGAGATGACATAAAATTTAAAAAATGTGTAAAAGAAGATGTAATGAGTGATGTTTTGAGAGATACTCGTTTTTTATAAAATATTATGAATAAAATAAAGTAAAAGTTAGATAGATTGAGTGTGAAAAAAATAATAACATATGAGTAAATATGAGTATATTTTAATGATGGAATTATGAAAATATTTCATTTTATGGGGAGTATAAATTGGTATAAAACATTCATATAAGAAAAATCTGTAAATTTATATAGGATGGACAAAGATAAAGTATATTAGTGGTTCACTTTTTTTTTTTTTCGAAGTGGTGGGACAATGGGCTCTCTGGCCGCCACAGTGTTCTTCCGTCCCTGCCAGCTATGGTGATTGGTGTCTGCCTAAATACAGTAATTGATAGTCATTACTAGTTAATTCTCAAGTTGGAAACGTGAGGCGACTTAAACCAAATAATCGATAGTTTTTTTTAGATTAAATGATTTATCATTATTATCTATTTAGATTAAATATTAAGTGATTTTTAGTTTTTTTTTTTGTGAAATTAAAAGAAAATTAGCATACTGGATACCCAAATAAAAAAAGTGATCATACTTTTAATGAATGAAATAATTTTTTAATTAAATGATTTATCATTTTTATGTATTGAAAATTGTTTATTTGCTAACTTGATTTAAAAAAAAAATACTACATCCGTTCACAAATAATTTTTTTTTTTTTGGATTAAAATGAAAAGTGATATATATATTTTAATGAATGAATGTGAATGAGAGACATTCCATAATTAATAAAGGTAAGACATAAATTATGAATATTTTCTAAGGTTAAAAGAAAATAGAAATAAAAAAATGGTACAATTTTTTTAGAAAATCACTTAATTGTGAACAGAAAATCAGGAATGAAATGCTAAAATGTCCCTTACTTGTAAAAGGGAGTAATAATCAAAGATCTAAATCTAGAATATAGCAATTGTAAATTTATAATTTGATATATTTTAAATAAAAATTATAAAGCCTCAATTTAGTGATTCATCTACACTATTTTTACTTTGAATTTTAAAAATCTGATTTAATTTTTAAAATTTCACACCGATTTTACTTTTAGATTTAAAAATTAATTTTAAAAAATCATAAATTACACAAATCTTTCCGTAAGATCCTTATATCCAATAACTTGGACAAGCTTGGCAATTGATACAATTGCAAGACGACAAATATATGTGTAAAATAGTGTAAACACGTGTCCCTCGTGTAGCATGATCGAGAGCCCCTTCTATAATAAATAAATTTATGTACTCGACCAAAGGGCCCCAAATATATTTGGACCACATATATAACACAAGTTGCAATAAAAATGGGGTTAGGACTCGAGTCCTGATAAAACGGAATTATTAAATAAATTAGGCTCTGGCCTACCATTATTTTATTGTAAATTTTGACAATTTTTTTTTTCTAAAAGTGCAAGTAATAATTAAAGGTGTAACATTAATAATAATAAAAATGTAAATATTAATTATAATAGGTGTAATATTAATAATAATAAAAGTGCAAGTCACTTTTATTTTTATTTTCACAAATATTTTTTTCGATTATAAAGATGTAAGTAGTAAATAAAATAAAAGGTGTAAAATTAGTAAAAAAAAAAAAAAAATATATATATATATATATATATTTATATATATATATATATATAATGACTTACACTTTTTATTAATATTGTGTTGCACTTTTTAGTTATATTGACTTACACTTTTTAGTAATATTGTGTTGTATTTTAAAGTTATACCGACTTGCACTTTTTTATAAATATTATGTTGCACTTTTCAGTAATATTGACTTACACTTTTTAGTAGTATAGTGTTGCACTTTTCAATTATACTGACTTACACTTTTTATAATATTATGTTGCACTTTTCAATTATATTAACTTACACTTTTTAGTAATATTATGTTGCACTTTTTAGTTATATTGATTAATATTTTTATTAATATTGTATTACACTTTTTAGTTTTACATATAAAATAAACTCAATATTTTAATTAGTATGTTAGAAGTATAAATGGTAGGTGTTAGAATTTTACTTGAGTGTACGTGTGCATATTAGAACTTACCATAAAAATGTACCCACTTCTCCCTTATAAATTTTAGTTCCAATTCACATCACTATCCTATTACATAAAAATATCAACACACAAACTTAGTTCCAATGGCCACCGGCATCTCCAATTTCATTGCCAAAACCAATTTTCCGATCAACACAAAACCAAAATTAGGACGTTTGCGGCCGCCTTACACGCCTAGGGTTTTCGCCGTTGCGCAAAACCCGTCTTATTGGGCTTCAATCGAGGCCGAAATCGAGACATATCTAAGAAAAGCCATTCCGATAAGGCCGCCAGAGTCGGTTTTCGAGCCCATGCACCATCTCACGTTTGCCGCCCCAAGAACCACCGCGTCGGCTCTATGCCTGGCGGCATGTGAGCTCGTCGGCGGTGACCGAAGGCAAGCCCTGGCGGCCGCATCGGCAATACATCTCATGCATGCAACATCCTACACGCACGAGAATCTCCCGTTAACGGACAAGCCCAAGCCCAAGTCCAAGTCCAGAGTTGTACACAAGTACAACTCTAATGTGGAACTTTTAACGGGAGACGGAATCCTCCCGTTTGGGTTCGAGTTGCTGGCCAGGTCTATGGACCTGGCCCAAAACAACCCGAACCAAATCCTTCGAGTAATAATCGAAATCACGAGAGCCGGTGGGTCCCAGGGAATCGTCGATGGGCAGTTCAAGGAAGTGGAAATTGATGACTATTCCAATGACACCAATTTGGAGCTTATTGAGTATGTGTGTAAGAAGAAAGAAGGTGAAGTGCATGCTTGTGGTGCGGCTTGTGGAGCCATATTGGGAGGGGGAGCCGAAGAGGAAATTGAGAAGTTAAGGAATTTTGGGCTTTATGTTGGCATGTTACGAGGAATGATAGCAAAAGAGAATCCTATGTTGGAAGCAAAAATAGAAAGGTTGAAGGAATTGGCTCTCAAGGAGTTGGAAAACTTCAAAGGAAATACGGCTCGGCTTGAGCTAATATCGAGCCTTGTTGAACCGAGTCTTAATTACATAAATATTTAAATTTATGAGATTTGGATCTGGTCTTGTACAACATTGTCCTGTATAATATATATAATAATCCGATTATACCGTTGATATGAATTTCGTATAGTATAGGTAAAAGATTCACAATATAATCAAACGATTATATTACGGAAGATGTTGTTCGGATTCAAATCGGTGCAAATTAGAGAAGGGAAAGTGTGTGTATAGGAAACGTCGGGTAAAATTGGGCAATGTTGAGCATGTGATTCTTGCCGTACTCAATAATTAATAGCTGGATTTGTAAAATATTTATCTATATATATTAAATAAAATAAAAAATTGAACTGTTTTTACATATGTTTCTTGAATAGCTATTTGGTCATTTATAGATGCATTTTAATACAACTAGAAACGAATTGATTAATGTAATAATTTTAATTTTAAATACGAATAATTGAATATTATTATAGCAATTTTATTAAATTGTTGATCAAGAATTTATTTTGCCACCGTTCTGAGTTTGTCCTCCATATATAACTTGTAAATTGAAACATACTAGTATTAATTGAAAACAAATAGATAATTAATGGTACTATTTTATTTTCACAGTAGTACGTATTAATCAAACTCTTGCATACAAGATTTATGCATCCATTATTCCCAGGGGAGGAAATTTATTTTCAAAGTATTAATTATATATTAATCAAACTAGCTCTTACCAACTCCCTCACCCTCCAAACTCATACTTTGAGCATAAGTCTTAAAAAAAATGTGGGATTCATTTATGATATAATGATTTTTGTGAGTAGTTGAATGATAGTTTAAGTAATTATGTGGTGGTTGAAAGGTGAAGATAAAATGACATTTTTATAAAAGGATCGTACATACTTTTTATGGACGAACAAATAAGATAAGTGAACAACATATTTTTGGTGGACGAAGAAGGGAGTACAAAATTTATGCATCATGCATCGTGAAGTAAATAGAAGTTTATTTTGACAATATTTTATTTGAATTCGAGTTCACGCACGTGATTTTTTTTTAATCAAGTAATTAATATTGTTATGTGTATGAAGTGTCAGTGTTGTATAAATGAATTGTTACTATTGTACATATGAAATATCACTATTGTGTAACGAAATGTCACTATTTAAAAACAACGACACATTATATGTAAAATGAGCAACTCTTGTGTGAAAAATTTCACACATGAAATCTATGTTATATTAAGACAATTTTTAAAAATCTGCAGGTTATAAGTCTGAATTCGGATCGCTCAAAAAATTTGTGAGTCACAAACATGTAGTTTATTATATGACCAATATATTGTTACTATAAGACCAAAGTAATACCACTATAAGACCAAAAAAATGTACTACTACTTGTTAAAAAATATTCTGAAAAAATTATCAAAAAATTAAGTGTCCAGAATAATTATGAACTTGTAGTAGTACACTTTTGGCTTTGTAGTGACAATAATTTAATTTTATAGTAACATAGTTTTGGATTTGTAGTAAGGTAATATTCTTTGTCTTATAATAGCATATTTTTTATATGTGATTCTCTCTAGAAGTCTCTGTCTCAAATATTTTCTCTCCTGGTAGCGTAGAACATAACCACCGGCCAAGACCACCACTGCCTCTGGCCACCTACACCATCACCGAGCGAGAAAACAAGATCTGACGAATCGGAGGAAAATATAGTAGCAGCACCACCGCCGCAGCTCCACCTCGTAAATTTTCTTCTTTTTTCTGACTTTTAGTGATGTTAGAGTTTATTTTTAAATTTTAGGTGGGATCAACGGGTAGATCCTACCTGACGGCGCTACGATGGCCGATCGGGCGAGTCTCCCGTTGATCCCATTTTTTTTTTCTGTTTTTTTAGTGTTTTTGTTCCTAGTTTATGTTTTTTTTACTTTCTGTTGCTGTCGATTTTTTCGATTCCTCTGCGCGTTATGCGGCCTGCTCCCCTTTTATAGTTTTCCTCTTTTGAGACTTGGTTGAGATTTGGATGTTTCTGGAGAATCTTGGTGATTCTTTGGTTTTATGTTTTTATCTTTAATTTTTTTGATATGTTGATACATTAGTGTGGGTTGTCTCGTATTGAGAAATGAAGATTTGTGCTCTTTTAATGGACAAATGTTTCACTCGTTTTTCCTTATCCTCATAATTGGAAGGGTCAACGATGCTGATGTGATTCGCTGCGATTCAAAGATCTAAAGCTTAGAATTGTTTGTCTATCATGTATTTTGGGTTTGTAGTAGCATAAAATATTTTCCTACTAGAAGACCAAAAATATGTTATTATATAAAGTTAAAAAATATTCTGACAAATTTAATAAAAAATTAAGTCTTCTAATATTTTTGAACTTGTAGTAGTACATGTTTGACCTTATACTTACAATATTTTGATCATGAAGTAATATAATTTTGATCATGTAAAAATAATATTTAAAAGCGAAAAATATATTTTAGTTAAGTTTGACTCAAATTTAACCCGTGAATTTTTGTTATAAATTTATCTTAATTACTTATATTTTATTTTTATATAAATTTTTGTGATGTAAAATAGTGACATTTGAAAAAAAAGATAGTTTACATAAACTCGCCCACATACTCTTTATTTTATTTCTCCCCAATTTGACGTAGGGGAGCCGTGTGATTAGTTAAGGTAGCTCCAACATCAATTTGGTAGGATAAAATTTAGGAATCTTTCACATGTCCCATCCCAATTAACTTACTAAATAATTATTCAAATATTATGTGTGTGTCTGGCATTGGTCTTAAATGAATCGAGTTGCTTGTAAGCTCGACTCGATTTGTTAAGGCTTGAACTTGGTTCGATTCGTTAAACAAGTCGAGTTCGAACTTGTTAGATACTCGATTTACTAACGAGTCAATTCGAACTCGACTCGCTAGGTTTGTTATCTATTTTTTTCTTTTAATTTCGTTAAGCTCGTTAATGAGTCGAGCTCATTTTTTAACTCGTCAATTTATCGACTCAACTCGATAAGAGTTCGAACTTCAAGTATTCGGTTCGCCTTGAATAACAGCTCTAGTGACAGCCCCACGTCACACTACCACATTCCCCACATATTAATAATTAAAGATTAATTTTGACTTGTTTTACTTAAGTGTTCAATACATGATTAATTAAATTATACGTGTTTATAGTGATCGATAATGCATGGTTTTTTCGATTGAATTAAATGTAAAATTAAGCGAGTAGAAATCTAACTAATGAAAACAAGTAGAATATTGATATAGATCAAATGGAGAGTAATAGTGTTGGGGTGTTATTCATTATATAGGAATCGATATAAAAATTAATTTGAACGTCTAATTCTTTTGTTGGTGTTTAATAAGAACAATCACAAAAAATGTATCAAATTAAGCACCTAAAGTGGTGATGATGAATAGATTCGTTCTTACCCGATTAATTACATAACAAGGGGTTCTACCTAATCTATTATAATCGCTAATTATGTTTTTCCACTTGCATACTAAAGTCAAAACTCCTATAATTAATCTTTTCACTAATTATCTAAATTCTCATATCAATGTAAATTAATGGAGATTCTAAGAAATTTACCCAACTCTCATTGTGAAAAATCAATATACACTCAAATTACACGATTCTCACACTCACTCATACGATCCAACACGAAGACCCAAGTCTCGTTAAAATAATCATATATCAACATATGAATTAATAATCGAAATCATGCAATTGATCAAATAAATACTCATTAATCTAATAAACACACCAAAATTTAATCAATTACTAAATTAACAAATGATAGGAAACTCATAAAATATAAATAACAAATCATGAAATTAAAATAAAATTGTGAAACAATATATATTGAAATAAAATAAATATATATTTATCTATATTTTATGTATAAAATATTTTATATAAATTTTTATGATGTAAAATACTAAAAATAGTGACATTTGAAAGAGATGCTTTACATAAACTCGCCCACATACTCTTTATTTTATTTCTCCCCAATTTGGCATATGGGAGCCGTGATAAGTTGAATTAGCTCCAACATCAATTTGGTAGGATAAATTTAGGAATCTCTCACAATTCACAAGTCCCATCCCAATTAACTTAGTAAATAATTACTCAAGTACTGTGTGTGTGGCTGGCATTGGTACTAAATTAACCTTATTGGTAGTGAGCTCGAGTCATCTCATTAAGGTTCGAATTTGATTTGTTTAATGAGTCGAGCTTGAACTTGTTAGACATTCAATTTATTAACGAGTCAACTCGAACTCGACTCACTAGACTTGTTATCTAAATTTATTTTCTTTTAATTTTGTTAGGCTCGGCTCAACTCCACTCGATTTGCTCGTTAAATTCGTTAACGAGTCGAGTCAATCTCATTTTTTAGCTCGTCAATATTTATCGGCTCAACTCGATAAGAGCTCGAACTTCAAGTACTCTACTCTGGTCCAATAGTCTAATGACAGCCCCATATCAAACTAGTATATAAAGATTATTTTTGATTGATTTGGCTTAAGTGTTCAATTGATTAATTATAAATTATACGTGTTTAGTTGGAAGATTTGATAATATATAGTTTGGTGTGTATCATTTTCCTATTAATTAAGTTATATGTAACAAATGCTATTATTTTTATGTATTAATTCATCTGTCACGTTGAATTGAGAAAGTAAAGAAATAAGAAATTGGTTAAATAAAAATAATTTAAATAATAAACTTCTGACCATATGTTTTTTCGTCAATATATTCCTCATAATAATTTAAATTTATTTCTATCTTTTATCATGAAATACTAATTATATATATTTAATATAATATGTTGTAGGTTCCTAAATGAGTGAGTGAATGATAAAGTGTCTAGAAAGAAATGGTGGAAACACTTTTTAAACAAAATATTTTATGTGAACAATTGTGTAACTGATTTAGTGAAGTTAAGTCGGTAGGGCAGATAAAATTGTTTACGTAAAAACTTTTAGGTAAATAGTTTATGTGTAATTATGTGTAAATTACCCATTTTATAATTTAGGGTTATTTTATCCGCTCCATTTTCTATTTGAATATCTCTCAATTCACTCGAATTAATTAACCTCCCTCACCTTCTGCTCCGTTACCGAATTCTCCCACCACGACTCCACAATTGCATAAACAGCGACAACTTCGGCTGCTGCCCCGCCCCCATCATCGCCGCCCAGCGCCACCACCAGCTCCTCTACCTCAGCCAACCCGACGATTTCTTTTTCAACACACTTAAACCCTCTATCCTCAAAACCCGCCGCCTTATCCAAACCCTAATCAACGCCTACCACATCGACGAAGTCTCAATCGTCGACAACGTCACCACTGCCGCCGCCGTTGTCTTCCAGCACACGACCTGGTTGTTCTTCCCCACCGCCTTCAACCCCGGCGACGCCGTGATCAAGCTCCATTACGCCTATGACGCCGTGAAGAAACCGTCGAGGCCTACATTTCCCGCGCTGGTGGCCACGTAATTGAGGTTCGTCTCCCTTTTCCTATCAGATCTAGTTCTAAAATTTTGTATGAATTCGAAAAAGCCTTAAAATTGACGAAATCAGATGGGCGAAAAATTAGGTTAGTGACTATTGATCACATTATAGTAGTTGATGTGTATGATTATGTTTTCTTCATAAGATCTAGTTGTATCTGCCAAGCAACTGTTTTGTCTATCTTCATTTAGAGTGTGTGTAGGTTTTTTGTGAGTTTGGATGCATTTTGGAAGTTAAAGTGGAAGTGATTGTGGATAATAAGTTGAAAATGAATGTATTGGACTTTTGTATTAGGAGATAAATTCTCTTTTCACATTGTTTAAATTTTAGCATACTAGAAATTCCTTCTTCCTTATCTTCAAATAGAGATACATGCAGAATTCGTGTAAATTTTCCTTGTACTAAAAACAAGTGTAATACAAAAGAAAACAAATGGAGGAAAACAACAATAGAGAAAAAGAAATTAAAGAGAAAACCGAAAACACCGGGCTCAGCGCCTAGACTCAAGTGGAACGTCACACGATGCAAGGGAACAACCTCGAGGTCTTCCTATCTCATCGAATTCTCACTCTTGGTAGCTTTTTGTCTTTTCTCACTCATACAAGAATTGTATTGTAAACCACACTTTTCACCAAAGGACCAATGCCCTTTATATAGTGAAGACCACCCACGATTTCCGGCCATTAACCATAATTCCCAATGAAGGGAAAGGAAAGTAAATCGTGGGATTGATACAAATTACCGTGATTAAGAGAAAGGTTGCCTAAAGTGTGAGATTTGGTAAGAAAGGAAAAATAGGGTTTTTCTCATATGGGCCAAAGCCATATAGTGTGGGCCAAGAAACCATTCCACTAAAATAGTGGGGCTAGACAAAGGCCCAACATTTCTCCACCTCTTTGGTCCATTCCCCTTTAAAGCATCATCATCCACTTATATTGAATCTAGGACTTATTCATCATCGCCCGTTAAACTTGCATTAGCAACAAACATGTTAGTAGTATGAGTCCAGTCAGACCTGCACACACAACACACTAGTTAGCACAGATTTAAAGTTAAGCACTTTTAAACACATAATCGAGACTATAAGAAGTGCTAAGAAAATACAGTCTCGATCCCAAGCAAGAACATAAAAGCCATGCTATCAATCAATCGAATCAAAATTCAATAGTTTCATGCAAGTCTTATATTTGTCCAAGTTTAAACATTTAGTTCCCATGTCAGCAGGATTCTTTTCAGTAGGAATCTTCACTAAATCAATTATGCCTTTTTCAATGATATCTCGAATAAAATGAAATCTAACATCAATATGTTTAGTCCTATCATGAAACACAGGATTTTTGCATAATTGAATTGCAGATTGACTATCAGAGTAAACAACTACTTTTCCCTTAAGTACACCAATTTCAGTGACAAGCCTTTTAAGCCAAATAGCCTCTTTTACAGCTTCAGTGATAGCAACATACTCAGACTCAGTTGTGGACTGAGCAACGACATGCTGTAATTGAGACTTCCAACTTATACACGAACCACACAAGGTAAAAACATAAGAAGTAATTGATTTTCTATTATCTCTATCATTAGCATAATCCGAATCCACATAACCAACTAAATTCACATCATTAACAGCTTTGGAAAATTTAAGACCAACGTTACTTTTACCTTTCAAATACCTAAGAAGCCATTTCATGGCCTCCCAATGAGTTTTACCTGGATTGGACATGTATCGGCTCAAACAACTTATAACATAAGCAATATCAGGTCTAGTAAAGACCATTAAGTACATAACAGAGCCAACAACATTAGAGTAAGGTACATTTTCCATAGTATTAATTTCAGAATCAGTCTTAGGGGACTGATCCTTACTTAGCACAAAATGAGCAGCTTGGGGCACATTAACCGATTTAGCAGTAGACATAGAAATTTTTTCTAAAACCTTTTCCACATATGAAGCTTAGTTTAACAACAAAGTATGCCGTTTTCTATCTCTATCAATATGCATGCCTAAAATTTTCTTTGCATCTCCAAGATCTTTCATATCAAAGTTATCACCAAGACATTTTTGCACATGCTCAATAGCTTTTACACTAGGACTTATCAAAAGCATATCATCAACATAAATGAGCAAGTAAAATGGAACATTAACATCATCTTTAAAGTATAGGCAATGATCGTACGCACTTCTTTTAAACTTCAAAGAGATCATACAAGCATCAAACTTTTTGTTCCATTGTCTAGGAGATTGTTTCAAACTATACAAAGATTTTTTAAGCAAGCAAACATGATTAGAATGTTTAGTATCAACAAAACCCTCAGGTTGCTTTAAATAAATCGGTTTATCCAAATCACCATGCAAAAAAGCAGTTTTAACATCCATTTGTTTCAATTCCCAATTGAAATGGGCAACCAAAGCAAACATAATTCGCACAGTTGTAAATTTCACCACAGGAGCAAATATTTCAGTATAATCTACCCCATCTTTTTGAGTAAATCCTTTAGCCACAAGTCTAGCTTTGTATCTAACATCATTAAGTTCATTCTTAACCTTAAACAACCACTTGCAATCAACAACAAAGAAATTGACAGGTTTAGGCACAAGAATCCAAGTGTGATTAACATGCAAAGACTCCATTTCTTCTTTCATAGCATTAATCCACTTTTTAGAATGATTAGATTTTAAAGCTTCTTTGTAGGTTTTAGGCTCATTATCATTTAACTCAAAAACATGAAAAGCATGAGTATCCAAATAATAATCATCAAATCTAAGGGGTCTCTTAACAGTCCTTCTAGGCCTATCATTAGCTCCACCTTGAAAATTATCATCATTCACATTTTCAAGATTATCAGATATATCATCAAACTCATTTTCAGCATCAACATGAACATCATCAATTTCAAGTTTAGGCATATCATGCTCCACCTCGCTAGAAGTGTCATTAAACTCATGTAAAGGCAATGAAGCAGGTAAACAAGGAAAATCATGCTCATTAAAAGTAACATCTCGACTTATAATAATCTTGTAACCATGCTCATCCATAGACCACAATCTATAACCTTTAACACCATCAGGATAACCAAGAAAAACACACTTTTTAGCACGAGGTTCAAGTTTATCAAGTTTTTGATGAACAAAAGCAGCACAACCAAACACTCTTGTTGGTCCTGAAAGGAGTATATAACAAGTGTATGGGGGGGGGGGGGAATACACTTGTATGCAAATTCTTTTCAAACTTGATCAAACCAGATATCAGCAATGTTGTCTTGGACAACTCTGTTGAAGATGATTAACTTCTTTGAAGATAATCAAACTACTAAGTACTATTGAGTACTTAGTTGAAAGACTATCTAAGAGAGTTATATGTGCGGAATAGTGGTTGGCCCTTTAGTTTAGACTCCTTTAAAGTTCTGAAATCACTTAGTCAATCAAACAGTCCAGTTTTCAGGGAACTTGTCCAAAGGTCATTTTGCACAGTCTTAAGTATGAGTTCTTTGAAAGATCAGTTTTGTGTGCAGTGTTGAGTGTATGTAAGTACTTGAAAAGTAAATCAACACAAGAGTTTATAGTGGTTCAGAGACTCAAGCTCCTACATCCACTTTCCCTGATCGAATAGGATAATTCCTTCACTCTTGGAATTAACTTGTTTTATAGTGCCAAGGTGCACTTGATCAATAACACCACTCCTTGGTGAATTGATCCCTAGGATGTCTAGAGTCCTAGTACCCTCTTCTCAACTCAGAACTGAACCGTTCTTCTTTCAACAGTCAGCTCCTACCACTTCTACTACTACAACAACCTTCTCACTTTCACTCTTGAAAGGGATAGGGATTGATGTAAGGTTCCAACTAATGAGATATCCTTTACAATGAAGATCAGTGTATAATGATATGATATCTCTCTAAGCTTGTGTATGGATATACAATAGGTTCAGCTTAGAAGAAGTGTATGAAGACTAAGATAGTCTTTGAAAGCTTTGAAAGCAGTCTTGCTTGTAGGATAGTTCGATATTCTTGTCAATTGTTGAGGTGCTTTCAAATGGTCTTCACACTTCTGTATTTATAGATAAATGAAGGATTTGCCCGTTGGAGAGGCAGCCTCCAATGTCCATAAATGTCTTCTTTTAGTTCTTCAACTTTGAAGACAGAATCTTGATAGTGACATGTTCTCATTTGGGAAATAAACGGCTGTATAGACTTTGTCTTCATCCTGCAGCACTCTTCCCAATGTCTGACTTTCAGATTCTCTTGTTAGGACATGGACATGGCTTATGAAGGTTGTTCCAATGATAGGACAACATTCCTCATCTAGCCTTATTCTATATGTTCTAACAGTCTTAAAACATAATCATCTTGACTTAGGCATGTCTCAGGGGGTTTTGGTATTAACTCAAAACATATCTCATTTTATTCCCAACAATTTCCCCCTTTTTGATGATGCCAAAACCTATACTTCTATGCAAAAGTGACTTGACTACAACTATTACATTTATCGTCAGAGGACATGACTAAGGTCAATATTCCTGAAAAAAATGTGTTAGTGTACTCACTGTTCAGGTTGCAAATAGGTTTCAAAGATATGCATAGAGAGATTTCTGCAATGATGTATCTTGATTCAAAGTAAGTTCATCTATCATTCATTAAAAGTCATTACAAGCATGTTAATAGTTGATGATAACATATCAGAGCATAATTCAAGACATCATTACAATTGATCATTTCATTACAGAAGTTTCAGAGCATACACTAAACATAAAATCTAGAATATCAGAGCAAACAACTAAATACTTAAAAGTATCTAGATCTTCCAGTATCAGAGCTTAATCAAATCAGTTAATGGTATCTAGATCTTTCAGTATCAGAGCATAACTTCTTATCAGAGCAACCAAATCATATCATAACTTAACAACTTGTTAGAGCACACCACATCAGCAATCTTGACCAAAACTTCAGCATAGTTGACCAAATAAAACATATCTTCAGGTAAGATAAGTTTTCATCCAAAAAGGTCAGAAGACTTAGCCAATTTAGAGATCATCCTCATTTGGTGGCACCATTCCATATTGTGCCCACACTCTTCTCTTCAACTCCATGGCTTCTTGGTTTGTTCCCTTGGGTCCAAGAACCATTTTGTTCAGCTTGAGGATCTCAGTGAATTCCTTTAGGATCTTTGACTGGTCAATCCATCCATCAAGCTTTGGAGGCATGTATATGATTGGCTTGGGGGCAGTGAGTTCAAATCTTGCAATATCAGCAGTTGCAAGTAGTTGTTGATAAAGCTCTCTGTGATACTCTATCATGAACTCAACAAAAGTGGAGTTGGCATCTCTTCCATTCCATCTGTCAATGACATATTGATCATAGACAAACTCCCTTTTTGCTTCCTCCCATGAGTCATTCAGCTGAATTGGCACCCATTTATCCAAGTGAGGATATTTGGTGTCCATTGGGATCAACAGTTGTGGTTTCATCTTGTTGTAAGTTGCTCTCTTCCTTCTAGGCTTTTGGAAATCTGCTCTCCTCTTGTCTCTTGCTCTATTTGCCTCATCCATCAAGTCCATCTTCTCTTGGGCCCTCATCATAGCCAGTTTCTGTTGAGTTTCAGGGTCTTTGCCATACCCTTCATGAAACAGCTTTGATGGATCATTTAACAGTACCACTTTCTTCTTCTTAGGTCCTGGTCCAAAGCCTTCTTCATACAGCTCCTCTACATCTTCAGAAGCTTTGGCACCTTCAGTGGGCTTAGTCTCAGTAGACTTTTCCTTCTCAGAAGACTTGTCTTTTTCAGCAGCTTTGGGCACTTCAGCAGTCTTGACTTTTTCAGCATTTTTGGCCTTCTTTGAGATAGGCTCATCATCATCAATTCTGAACTCAGGAGGCAAATCAAGGCTGTTGGGAAAGTCAGTAAATGTCTCAGCTGTTCTTTTCTTTCCTTTGGCCTTCTTGATTTTTCCTCTAGTTTGGACACCTTCAGCATCTTTGTCCAAACCAGACACCTCTCCTCCTGGTCTTTGCTGTAGCCTAACTCTTTCCTTTTGAGCTGAGGCCATTGAGTTCTTCAAAGCAAGTGCTAACTGCTCCTCTTCATCCAAATCTTCTAAGTTCAGCACTGCTGGCTCTTTCCCTTTTCCTTCAGCAATTTTATCTTTTCCTTTCACTGGGCTTCCAATAACTAAGGCACCTTTTGCCCTTGCTCTTTCCCTTTCCCCCTTTTTGGCAGCATCAAAACATTCAGGCTTGAGCTCACTCATAGTTGATGCCATCAAGGACTGGGCTTGGGTTAGAGACTTCATCTCCTCCAACAAGTATACATTTTCATCATGTATGTTCTGCATCCTATCACTGCTCAAGCTAAGAAAAGCTAGAACAGGCTTCATCTTTTGTTGGACAACCTCCTCCATGGTTGCTTTTAGAGATGCATCTAGTTGGGCCTTAAGGAGCTCAGTGAGGTTGGCCACTGCACCTTCAGCAATGTTGGCCATCACCTCTTGGGAAAATTTCTCTGAAGCTGCTTTCACCATAGCAAGTCTTTGTGCCTCTGCTCTTTTCTTTTGCAAATGCAGTCTTCTTGCCAAGAGCTTGCTTAATAGCCAGTCTGATAGCTTGAACATTTGCATTGTGATTATCTCTTAGCAGCTTCTGATCCTTATTGACCTCCTTTGAGATGTTCTCCATACTGACTTTGGCTTTGTGAACTTCAGTGGAAATGGTTTGAAGACCAGATTCCACTCCTTCAATTCTTGCTTCCAATGTGGGTAACACCACATCTTCAGAGCCAGTTAGCCTCATTTCTACAGAAGCTAAAGTTCTTCCATGTTCATCCAAAGCTCTAGAAGTTTCTGCATGAGCTGATTGGAATTGATGAGCCAAGGAGTCCAACTTTGTTGATTGCAAGCCAAGTAGAGCTTGTGCTGATCCAGAATCAACATGGATGGGGGCATCTGTCAAGAAATCATCTACAAATATTTGATCAAGAGATATACCTGCAATGTCAGACAAATCAAAAGGGTTAGTGAAAACACACTCATCACCCTCAATTTCTTTTTCATAAGACTCTGATACATCAGTAGTCTTCTTCTCATTTTCAACTACTTCTTTTCTTCCTTCAGTAATGATTTCCTCACTTAAAGGAACAAACCTTCTCTCATCAAGGGATTCCTGAAGTTCATATTTGACTTCAAGAATAGCCTGCCCTTCCTCACTTATATCACCCTCATTTGGTGGTACACTCACTATCTTAGTGATTATAACCTCTCTTTCATCTACTTCTCCCTCTGGTTTTTCCACTAAAATCTCATTTTCAACACCATCACCTAGACCTGCAGCATCTTCACCTTCAACAAGGTTCAAAGATGGCAGTTGTGGGGAGATCACAGTGCTTATTTCAACAACCACTGAGTCATCCTGAATGATTAAGGGCTGGTCAGTGTCCAACTCTCCTGACACTGAATAGGCCTTAACCAAACCAGCCTCTAAAATAGGAACCTCCACATCTTTAGGCTGTGCCTTGGGTTCAGAAGAACCTTCATTTGCAGATGTATCTTTGGTTGTGTTACCACCCTTGGTCAACACCTCTGAAGATACAAAGCCTTTCCTATGATAGATTCTAGGGGGGTTTGAGAGTCTGTCTGATACAGAAGACTTGGGTTGAAAAGGTTCAGGGAGGTTGGCTTGAGGGGTTTCAAGAGGGTTGGATTTTGAAGGGTTTGAGGGATCATCAGGGGAATCATCATCATTGGAGCTACTATCAGGGTGTTTGATGCCCTTAGCTTTCCTCTCCTTCTCCTCAATGATCTTATCATCTACCAACTTTGAAAAAACTTTCTCATCAATGAGAAATCTTGTTTTCATCACACCAGCAAAGTGTAGCAATCTGCTCTCCTCCACTTGCCACAAGTTTGCACCCTTATCTTGAATGACTTGGGATATCTCCATAATGGTCTTGTCTTTTACATCCACAAGCATCCTCAAATCATGGAACATCTTATGGATTCTTGGAAATCCAGCAAGTTGTGGATACAAACTGTCCACAGTAGCCTTGGCTCCTTCTCTGAGCATACTTTCATAAGTATACTCCTCCTCATCTCCACTTGAATGGGGACTTTGGGTTATAGGGGAGTTGGCTCTGGTTTCACCTAGTGTGGCTTCAGGAAGGGTAAGTTCAGGGATATTGGCTTCAGAAGGATTGGGTGCAATTGAAGGTACTTCAGTTGCTTTTGAGAGCAATGAATCTGAAGGGGCTTTACTTAGGGGGTTGGCTCATGAAGTGCAGCTTCTAAGAATTTTGAGTAATTGAGCATAGATGAGTCAAGGGGTGATTGCAACCTTGTCTCATCCACTGCTAAATCTGCTAGCACATCTATCCCACTTCTTTGCACACCCCCTTCTGGAGAATATCTCTTTGTAAGATTGATGGGGGTGATAGGTTGATTGGTTGGGGTTATGTGGGTTTCAGGGGAGTTGGGTTCAGGATTCTGAATTTCAGGGAGGTTGGCCTCTATTGGTTGACCTTCAGGGACCTTGGATTCTGGAGTTCCAGAACCAGATGAGTTGGTCCTTGACTTAGACTTGGTCCTGCTTTCAGCTCTGCTCTCTCTTAGAGCAAGTTGGAGAGACCTTTCCTCCTAAAGCTTCAACACCTTTTCAGTAGGCTTGGCCCTTCTCTTGCTGGCCCTACTGCTCCCACTTCCTTCTCCATCCTTCTCAGGGACAACTTCCCTGGGCCTCTTATCACCCTTAGACTTTTGTCTAGTCTCATTATACTTTTGCCTTAACTCTTCTGAATGATCAGAAGGCACACTTACTCCCTCTTCAGCAACTTCTTCAATCTCAGTAAAAACTCCTGAATTCTCTTCTGAGGGGATTTGAGACATTTTCCTTGTCTTCACCACTCTGGCCTTAGTCCTCTTTTTCAATTTTGGCTTCTCCTCCACCTTTTCTTCAGCAGGTTTGACCAGTAGCATTCTTCTTTGCTCAGTTTTCTTGCTGAGCTTTCTAAATATGATCTTTTGGGCTGGAAGGGGCTTGGCAAAAGTTTACATTTCAGAATAGTGAGCAAATTTCTCAATCAGAAGACTTGCCCTGGTGCAATATCTCAGTTTGCCCTCCATCACAACCTTGTTGTGAGTTTTGACCTTAAACTTTGCCTTTTCCTTCATCATTTCAGACAAGATGAAGGTCCTCCAGTTGAACTTGATGCCTTTGTCACTGGCATCAATGATTGCAGCCATAATCCTTATCCTTGGATGGCTGACCTGCTCCAAGCTCCCTGTGTTGCTCAGCAAACTCTTGACAACCACTTCAAACAGTGTAAGAAATTGGGGCTTGAGAGTCTTCTTATGTTAAGTAGAGGATATTGGCCCTGGAGTAATAAGCCATTCTCGAGCAATTTCGTGCTCAAGCCCATTGCCATAGAATTCTGGATTCCTTCCCTCTGAAGGTAATCCAAAAGCAGCATCAACCTCCTCTACTGAAAATTTCACTCTATGGAATCTTTCCTCCTCTTCTCCCTCTACAACAAAGGATAGTCTTGTTGCTACCTCACCATCTTCAGGCTTGCCCCTCCATTTTAGAAAGGCAAATAACTCAGCCATGTAAGATTCAAGGCAAGAGTCTGGCTTTTCTTGCATAAACTTTTGAAGACCTGCTCTCCTCAGCCATCTCAAAGTTGGAACAACTTCAGGTTCCTCACTCTCAAAAGAGAGGATTGGCTCAAAAGTAAGATTGTTTTTGTGACTTAGATACCCAAAATCAAGGTCTAAGTCTCTATTGGTGAAGTCAACAACCATTTCAGACTTAGCTTTTGGAGCCATTGAAGGTTTCAGAAAGAATTTTTAGAGAGTTTGAAGAAATGAAGGCTAGGGTTTCGAATACTTGGGGAAGAAGTGTTTGTGGGGAGTTCTTTAAGACTTGTGAATATTCTAAAAAGAATGTTTGTCAATGATTTGGTGAGTTTTGAGAGTTTTCAACGGTTGACACAAATGGAAAACACACTTGGACGGCCAGGATTGATTTCAGGGGAGTTGGCCAGTTTTGATCCAATGGTCAAAAACCAATGTAACAGTGAGTTATTGGTTCTATTCAAAACGTGGAAGTTATTTAATATTAGTTAATGGTTGGGGAGTTTTCAAGGTAGATCATGGCTTGAAAAGTGTAATGCAAACAAGAGTTAAGTCTTGGCATTAAATGCATGGAAAACGACCTTTTGGGTGGGAGACAAATTAAAATCCCAAAAAGGTGATATCTGTAAAAGGAATGGGACAGATATCAAAATAGGCAATGATTACCCAAATTAGGTGCTTATCAAACCAAGAGAATAGTTTGATAGCCTTGACAACTTATCTGACCCCATTTGGACAAGTGTCTTGAAAGGATGTGGACAAGTGTCCTGAGATTCAGTGGACAAGAGTCCTGATCATTTGAGGTCATCTTTTTTGAGTTTCAGTAGACTTGACCAAGTCTGCTGAAAACCAATTTAATTCCCTTATTCCCATTAACTCCAATGAATTTTACTTGTCCAACTTCCCTGGATCAAGTAAACCCAACTCTGCTGATAGCTCCAGAAACCTTGCCTCTACAAGTGGCTTTATTAGAATATCAGCCTTTTGATGATCTGTGTGGATCTTGACCAAATTTATGTCCTTCTTCTCCACATGATCTCTAATGAAGTGATGCTTGATGTCCACATGCTTGCATCTTGTGTGCAAGACAGGATTTTGTGATATTGTAATTGCACTATTGTTATCGCAAAATATGGGCACTTCAGTAGAGTTGACTTTGTAGTCTCTGAGTTGTTGTCTCAACCAAAGGATTTGAGCACAACAACTCCCAGCTGCAACATATTCAACTTCAGTGGTGGAAGTAGCCACTGTGTTCTGCTTCTTGGAAAACCAAGATATGAGCTTGTTGCCTAAGAATTGACAAGTCCCTGAAGTGGACTTTCTATCAATTCTGCAACCTCCATAACCAGCATCTGAGTAGCCAGTTAGCTCAATGTTGTCATCAGCAGGGTACCAAAGGCCTAGATTCTCAGTGCCTTTGAGATACCTCAAGATCCTCTTTGCAGCGTCAAGGTTGCTTTTCTTAGGATTTGCTTGAAACCTTGCACAAACACCTACTGCAAAGGTGATGTCAGGTATGCTGGCAGTGAGATAGAGGAGTGAACCAATGATTCCTCTATACTCAGTGGAGTTGGTTGGAATACCACTCTCATCAGGATCCATCTTCCAATTAGTGTTCATTGGGATCCTTACTGGCTTGCTTGTTGCACACCCAAAATTTTTGATCATCTCTCTGGTGTACTTAGCTTGGTTGATGAAGATTCCTTCTTTTGATTGATTGACTTGTAGACCCAAAAAGAAGTTCATCAACCCCATCATGGACATCTCAAATTTGCTTTGCATAAGCTTGGAGAACTTCTAACACAACTTCTCATTAGGGGATCCAAAAATTATGTCATCTACATAAATTTGGACAAGCAAGATGTCCTCTCCTTCAGAGATTCTGAAGAGAGTTCTGTCCACAGTTCCCTTGGTGAATCCATGATCCAAGAGGAATTGTGACAGTGTGTCATACCAAGCCCTAGGGGCTTGCTTGAGTCCATATAGAGCTTTCTTCAGTCTGAATACTTGGTTTCCAGCCTCAAAACATGGTGGTTGCTCTACATAGACTTCTTCTTTCAAGACTCCATTCAGAAAGGCACTCTTGACATCCATTTGGTAGACTTTGAACCTCTTGTGGGCTGCATAGGGTAGAAAGAGCCTTATTGCTTCTAGCCCTGCCACAGGTGCAAAGGTCTCATCATAGTCAATGCCTTCATGTTGGCAATAACCCTTTGCCACTAGTCTTGCTTTGTTTCTGACAATCACATCATTCTCATTCTTTTTGTTCTTGAACACCCACTTAGTTCCAATAACATCTTGATGTGAAGGTCTATCCACCAGCTCCCAAACTTCATTTCTGGTGAATTGATTTAGTTCTTCCTGCATGGCTGTGATCCAATTGGCATCTTGAAGTGCTTCTTCAATATCACTTGGTTCTTGTTCTGACAAGAAACAACAGAAAAATGCACTTTCACCATGAAATCTTCTTGTTTTGACTCCAATACTTGGATCACCAAGTATTAGATCAGTAGGATGGTCAGACAACCAAGTCCTTCTTTTTCTGATCTCTTCAGTAGAGTTGTCCTCTACTGAAGTTGAGTCATTTTGATCATAAAATTCAGGATAATTGAGTGCAGGATCTAATTCAGGATCATAATCAGGGGTGTTATCCTCAATGTCAGGGACAGTGGTATTTTCAACATTTTGAGTTCCCCCTTGATTATTTGACCCATTTACTACCTCAGCAGGAACTGCTTCTTCATTGGTAGTTGTTACCTGGATGTGAACTGGGATTGGTTCATTCAGTTCACCATTTCCATCAGTGGGGTTTGTCTCAGGAAGGTTGCCTTCAGGATTGTTGTCCAATGTGAATTTTTCAGGTAGGCTGGCTTGGACAACATCTATGAATTCAGTGTCTTTGTCTTTTAGGCTCAGTCTGGTTGTCCTCTGTGTGATTTCTTCAGGTTCCAAGTTCTCATTCCTGAACTCATGGATAGATTCATCAAACACAACATGAGGTGTTTCTTCCACAATAAGGGTTTTCTTGTTGTAGACTCTGAAAGCTCTACTGATTTGAGAATATCCCCGGAATATTCCCTCATCAGCTTTGCTGTCAAAGGCTTTCAACTGTTCTTTTCCATTATTGTGTATGAAACACTTACAACCAAAGATGTGAAAGTATGACACTTTAGGCATTCTTTCTTTCCAGAGTTCATAAGGGGTTTTGCCTTGCCCTTTAGTAATCAAACATCTATTTTGAGTATGACATGCAGTGTTTATGGCTTCAGCCCAAAACCTCTTAGGTAAATTTGAATCAGTAATTAAGGTTCTAGCAGCTTCTTTTAGAGTTCTATTTCTCCTTTCTGCAACTCCATTTTGCTGAGGAGTTCTAGCTGCTGAGGTTTCATGAGCTATTCCATTAGATGTGCAGTACTCATTGATGTATGAATTTATGAACTCAGTGCCTTTATCAGATCGTATCTTGATAATGCTAAGGCTTTTCTCATTTGACAGTCTCTTGAGAAGTTCAGGTAGTTTGACTTGTGTTTCCTTCTTATTAAGGAGAAATACTACCCATGTGAACCTAGAGAAGTCATCTACTACAACCAGTGTGTATTTTCTACCATTTATGCTTGCAGGGGTAATTGGTCCAAATAAGTCCATATGTAGTAGTTCAAGTACCCTTTCAGTAGAGATGAGTGGTTTTCCTTTGAATGAGGCTTTAGTCTGTTTTCCTTCTTGACATGGTTTACACACATGTTCTTTAATGAAAACCTCATTAGGCAGTCCTTTAACTAATGCATTTCTGGCAAGTTTGTTCATTGATTTAAAGTTCAGATGGTTTAGCCTCTTATGCCATAACCAACTTTGTTCACTAGTGCTCTTAGCAATGAAACATGCAGCACCAGTAGACTTGTCCCAGTCTGCAAAATACACATTTCCTTTCCTAGTTCCAGTCAATAGAATTTGTTGAGTTTTATCTTTAATTAGGCATTTTCCACTTGAAAACTCAACATTGAAATCTTTATCACAGAATTGACTGATACTCAGGAGATTATACTTGAGACCAGCTACATAAGATACATTGGTTACTTTGATGTTACCAATCATCAAAGTACCATAACCTTTTGTAGTTGCTTGTGAGTTGTCTCCAAATGTGACATTTGGGCCTTCTTTTTCAATAAAATCAGTGAGGAGTTCCTTGTTTTCAGTCATGTGCCTTGAGCATCCACTGTCAAGGTACCATGTTGTCTTTTTGCTTATGCTCCTCTTCTTGTGGCCCAATGGTACCTGCAATTAGATAGGTTTAGGTACCCTTTGAGTTTTGGGTCCTGAGAGGTTAGCTATACCTTTAGGAACCCAAACTTGCCTAATCACCCTGATTGATTCAAGGTGGCTAAGTTGTTTTCCTTGTGCATCAACATACAATGTCTTTCCCTTAAATGCCTTAGGGAAGGTATGTGTGAATGTGTTAACTCTGTAAGTTTCAGGAGAGTTGTCAAATCTCCTGAACTTATGAGTTCTTTGTGCAGCTTGATGAAATCTTTGTGGAAAGGCATTTTTATGACCATAACCCTTTGGCATGAAGGGTTTTGGTTGTCTCATTTTATTCTGCCTTTGAGGATAGTTGTCCTTAGGTCTATTCAGCTGAGGCTTTCTCAGAAGAGTTGCCCTAGGCTGATTATACCTTGGATAGCTCCTCTGAACATTGTTCAGTAGAGTTGCCCTTCCATTGGGTCTACTCTGCTGACCAACATTCCTCTTGTGTTCAGGAGCCTTGACCTTTTCCAAAGGTTTGGGCCTAGTCTCCTGAGGCACTTGAATAGGCATTTCATTCATTTTGCCCTTTCCTTTGTTCAGTGGCTGAATTATCTCATTTTCAGCTTGTTGTGCCACTGGTTTAACAAAGATTTTCTTAGTGTTACTTGTAGAGGCAACACTAAGACAAGGTGAAGATTCAAATGGATCAAAACCTAATCCATTTTTTGAGCTATAGGTCTTTGATAACTCTGAATTTCCTCTATTTCCCTAGAGGATTTGTTCAAAGCAGACATCTTTAATTTCAGGCTCTCTTCACTTGATTTAAGAATATCATATTCATGTGAGAGGTTCTCAAATTTGGCATTTAGAATTTTCAGTTCAAAGACTTTTCTCTTCTGAGAGATGAGTTGATCATCAATCTCCTTTTGTTGGTCAACTATCCTGAGATTTGCTTCCTTAAGCTCTCTCAAGACTTGTTGATACAACTCAGTAGATTTGACATCAACAGCTACCTCAGAGTTTTTGGCAAGTTCAATAGCCAATCTTTCATTTTCTCTCACACAATTATCATGAAATTCTTGTAATCTAGTGAAATCTTCCATCAACTTCCCAAAGGAAAGTTTTAAGTTGACTTCACTAGTGTTTTGTGAGATGAATGATGGTGAACTAGAAGTAGAGGATACCTCATCATCCTCAAGAGCCATGTTGCAAACATCATCATCATCATCACTGTTGGAGAATAGTCCATCAGAAGAGTTGAAGCTTTCAGCACTTTCAGATTCATCACCAGCCATCATGGCCTTTCTGTTGGTGAATTTTCTGTCTCTTTTGGCTTGCCTCTCTCTTCTTTCTTTAGAGCTCAATTCAGGGCAGTCATATTGGAAGTGCCCTTTCTTTTTGCAATTGTAGCACAGGTCTTCATCATCATCCTTCTTGGATTCATATCTTCTTTTAGATGATGAAGGGTCAGCTCTACTGGATTTTCTCCTATCAGAGGACTTGTCCTCTGATCTTTTCTCTTCAGGCTTCTTGTCCTCAGCCTGGTCTTCAGGGGAGTTGTATCTTCTCCTGAATTTGTTGTCTTGGTAGAATTTCTTGTATCTACCAAACCTTGTGTTGAGCTTGTCAAACCTTCTAGCCATCAAGGCTAGTTCTACCTTCATTTCAGTTTTTGAGACTGACTTTGATGATCTGGGAGTAGGTTGTATTTCAGCTTCATGAACTTTGGCTTTGAATGCTACTCCCTTAGTAGGATTTGAAGGTTCCTCAACAAGCTTTCTTTTGTTGAGATCGAACTCATAAGCTTTGAGTTCAGAGAAGATTTGTTGCATGGGCATGGTGGAGAGATCTTTGGTATTTTGCATCATTACAGCATAGACATCCCATTTATGAGTGAGACTTCTCAGGATTTTTAATCCAACTTCTCTCTTGGTGTAAACTTTGCCCAATGAGTTGATTTCATTCATCACATCAGTGAATCTACCAGCAAAATTGTCAATGGACTCATCAAACTCCATTGAGAATTGTTCAAACTTCTGCACAGCAACTTGGAGCTTATTCTCCTTGATCTTTTTTGTACCCTCACACATTTCTGCAAGAGTATCCCAAATTTCTTTGGCTGTGGTGCAGTGGTAGACTCTACCCATAATTGCATCTGGAATTGTTTGGTAGAGGGTGTTCATGGCAAGATAATTCAAGTTATCTTTCCTCTTTTCATCAGCAGTGAAGTCATCTTCATCTTTGGGAATCAGTTCCCTTATATCTGCTCTTTGCTCATCTGTCACTCTGGGGTTAGTTTGAGTAAACACAAAAGGACCTCTTGTGATTACCCTCAATGTGTCAGTATGAAGAGAAGCAAGATGTGCCCTCATTCTGATTTTCCAGAAATCATAATTATCTATTGAAAACATGGGCAGTTTATGATGTGAAATGTGGTTGACTGGATTTGTGGCCATGTTGTCCAGTCCTTGAACAGCAGGTGGAGGAACATCATTGTTGTTGGCCATATCTCAAGAATAATCAGTTAGTCAACAAATAATAGATTTCAGATAGAGATCAGTTCAGTGACCACAGAATATGTGAGTTTTGAAAATCAAGATGGATTTTCAGAAGCAGTGGTCTATGAACCCCTGCTCTGATACCACTTGTTGGTCCTGAAAGGAGTATATAACAAGTGTATTGGGGGGGGGAATACACTTGTATGCAATTCTTTTCAACTTTTGATCAAACCAGAGCTCAGTAAGGTTGTCTTGGACAACTCTGCTGAAGATGATTAACTTTTCTAAGATAATCAAACTACTAAGTACTATTGAGTACTCAGTTGAAT
The DNA here is from genome assembly GCA_963675135.1 of Galeopsis tetrahit. NCBI lineage: Eukaryota > Viridiplantae > Streptophyta > Magnoliopsida > Lamiales > Lamiaceae > Galeopsis > Galeopsis tetrahit. The sequence goes on along the minus strand of OY776120.1, from coordinate 61,623,668 downwards.
CACTATCTAGGGGAGTTATATGTGCGGAATAGTGGTTGGCCCTTTAAGTTTAGACTCCTTTAGTTTCTGAAATCACTTAGTCAGTTCAATGCAATCCAGTTTAGTTTCAGGGACTTTGTCCAAATATGTTTTCCACAGTCTTTGAGTATGTATCCTTTGAAAGATCAATTTGTGTGCAGTGTTGAATGTATGAAAAGTACTTGTAAAGTAAATCAACACATGAGTTTATAGTGGTTTAGAGACTCAAGCTCCTACATCCACTTTCCCTGATTTAACAGGATAATTCCTTCACTCTTGGAATTAACTTGTTTTATAGTGCCAAGGTGCACTTGATCAATAACACCTCTCCTTGGTGAATTGATCCCTAGGATGTCTAGAGTCCTAGTACCCTCTTCTCAACTCAGAACTGAACTGTTCTTCTCTCAACAGCCAGCTCCTACCACTTCTACTACTACAACCTTCTCACTTTCTCACTTGAAAGAGGTAAGGGTTGAAGTAAGGTTCCAACTAATGAGATATCCTTTACAATGAAGATCAGTGTATAAGGATAGGATATCTCTCTAATCTTTGTATGGATATACAATGATGTACAGCTTAGAAGAAGTGTATGAAGACTAAGATAGTCTTTGAAAGCACTTAGACTTGTAGGATAGTTGGATATTCTTGTCAAAGTTGAGGTGCTTCAAATGGTCTTCACACTTCTGTATTTATAGACAAATTTGAGGATTTGCCCGTTGGAGAGGCAACCCCAAATGGCTATAAATGTCTTCCTTGAGTTCTTCAAACTGGAAGACAGATTCTTGATAGTGACATGTCCTTATTTGGGTAATAAACGGCTGTTAAGAATTTGTCTTCATTCTGCAGCACTCTTCCCAATGTTTGACTTCTTGTTAAGACTTGGACATGGCTTCTGAAGGTTTATCCAATGATAGGACAACATTCCTCATCAACTGGTCAACTCTCCTGATCACTATCAGCAGTCTTGCTTATCAGCAAGGTTGGCTTGCTCTTCTTCAGATGACTTAACTCTCATCCTTTGCTTCATTTGAAAGTGAACTTAGCATGATTCAATGTAGTTCTTTAAGGATGTAGTTGTCTTCATTTCTGCATAGTTGACCTCAAGCCTTTCAAAATACTTGGACTTGATTGCTAAGACAACTCTTCTGGACAACTCTCCTGATCAGTATATTTGGCCTTTGAGCTTCAGAGCCTTTGTTCTTGTATAGAGACAATCTCTCTGAACATTTCTTCTTAATAGAGCATTTGGATACACTTGGCCTTCTGAGCTTTAGAACCTTTCTTCTTGCTTCAATTGAACAGAGACAACTCCTCTGGACAACTCTCCTGATCAGTGCATTTGGTTTTCAATAGAGTATCCTTGGCTTTAGTGATTGTTCCAGAATTTGAGCCTTGAGGGGACTTGATCTTGATAATCTTCAAAGTATAGGTTCCCCCTCACATTGTGCATCTAATCATCTAAGAGCTGCCTAACATATCAGCTTCTCATCTAGCCTTATGTTATGTGTTCTAACACTTTTAGAACATCATCAATTATGACTAGGCATGTCTCAAGGGGAGTTTTGGTATTTAATCAAAACATATGTCATTTTATTCCCAACAGAACCTCTTGTGGGCTGCATAGGCTAGAAAGAGCCTTATTGCTTCTAGTCTTGCCACAGGTGCAAAGGTCTCATCATAGTCAATGCCTTCATGTTGGCAATAGCCCTTTGCCACTAGTCTTGCTTTGTTTCTGACAATCACATCATTCTCATTCTTCTTGTTCTTGAAAACCCACTTGGTTCCAATAACATCTTGATGTGAAGGTCTATCCACCAGCTCCCATACTTCATTTCTGGTGAATTGATTCAGTTCTTCCTGCATGGCTGTGATCCAATTGGCATCTTGAAGTGCTTCTTCAATGTCACTTGGTTCTTGCTCTGACAATAAACAACAGAAAAGAGCACTTTCACCATGAAATCTCCTTGTTTTGACTCCTATACTTGGGTCACCAAGTATTAGATCAGTAGGATGGTCTGACAACCAAGTCCTTCTTTTTCTGATCTCTTCAGTAGAGTTGTCCTCTACTGAAGTTGAGTCATTTTGATCATAAAATTCAGGATAATTGAATGCAGGATCTAATTCAGGATCATAATCAGGGGTGTTGTCCTCAATGTCAGGGACATTGGCATTTTCAACATTTTGAGTTCCCCCTTGATTATTTGACCCATTAACTACCTCGGCAGAGACTGCTTCTTCATTGGTAGTTGTTACCTGGATGTGAACTGGGATTGGATCATTCAGTTCACCATTCTCTTCAGTGGGATTTGCCTCAGGAGGATTGCCTTCAGGGTTGTTGTCCAATGGGAGTTTTTCAGGTAGGTTGGCTTGGACAACTTCTATGAATTCAGTGTCTTTGTCTTTTAGGCTCAGTCTGATTGTCCTCTGTGTGATTTCTTCTGGTTCTAAGTTCTCATTCCTGAACTCATGAATAGATTCATCAAACACAACATGAGGTGTTTCTTCCACAATAAGGGTTTTCTTGTTGTAGACTCTGAAAGCTCTACTGATTTGAGAATATCCAAGGAATACTCCCTCATCAGCTTTGCTATCAAAAGCTTTCAACTGTTCTTTCCCATTATTGTGTATGAAACACTTACAACCAAAGATGTGAAAGTATGACACTTTAGGCATTCTTCCTTTCCAGAGTTCATATGGGGTTTTCCCTTGCCCCTTAGTAATCAAACATCTATTTTGAGTATGGCATGCAGTGTTTATGGCTTCAGCCCAAAACCTCTTAGGTAAATTTGAATCAACAATTAAGGTTCTAGCAGCTTCTTTTAGAGTTCTATTTCTCCTTTCTGCAACTCCATTTTGCTGAGGAGTTCTAGCTGCTGAGGTTTCATGAGCTATTCCATTAGATGTGCAATACTCATTGATGTATGAATTTATGAACTCAGTGCCTTTATCAGATCTTATCTTGATAATGCTAAGGTTTTTCTCATTTGACAATCTCTTTAGAAGTTCAGGCAGTTTGACTTGAGTTTCCTTCTTATTAAGGAGAAATACTACCCATGTGAACCTAGAGAAGTCATCTACTACAACCAATGTGTATTTTCTACCATTTATGCTTGCTGGGGTAATTGGTCCAAATAAGTCCATATGTAAAAGTTCAAGTACCCTTTCAGTAGAGATTACTGGTTTTCCTTTGAATGAGGCTTTAATCTGTTTTCCCTCTTGGCATGGTTTGCAAACATGCTCTTTTATGAAGACCTCATTAGGTAGTCCTTTAACTAATGCATTTCTAGCAATTTTGTTCATTGTTTTGAAGTTCAAGTGGTTTAGTCTTTTATGCCATAACCAACTTTGTTCACTAGAACTCTTAGCAATGAAGCATGCAGCATCAGTAGACTTGTCCCAGTCTGCAAAATACACATTTCCTTTCCTAGTTCCAGTCAATAGAATTTGTTGAGCTTTATCTTTGATTAAGCATTTTCCACTAGAAAACTCAACATTGAAATCTTTATCACAAAATTGACTGATACTTAGGAGATTATACTTGAGACCAGCCACATAAGACACATTGGATACTTTGATGTTACCAATCATCAAAGTACCATAACCTTTTGTTGTAGCTTGTGAGCTGTCTCCAAATGTGACATTTGGGCCTTCTTTTTCAATAAAATCAGTGAGGAGTTCCTTGTTTCCAGTCATGTGCCTTGAACATCCACTGTCAAGGTACCATGCTGACTTTTTACTCATGCTCCTCTTCTTGTGGCCTAATGGTACCTGCAATTAGATAGGTTTAGGTACCCTTTGAGTTTTGGGTCCTGAGAGGTTAGCTGTACCTTTAGGAACCCAAACTTGCCTAATAACTCTGATTTATTCAAGGTGGCTAAGTTGTTTTCCTCTAGCATCAACATACACCGTCTTTCCCTTAAATGCCTTTGGGAAAGTATGTGTGAAAGTGTTAACTCTGTAAGTTTCAGGAGAGTTGTCAAATCTCCTGAACTTATGAGTTCTTTGTGCTACTTGAGGGAATCTTTGAGGAAAGGCTTTCTTATGACCATTACCCTTTGGCATATAGGGTTTTGGTTGTCTCATTTTATTTTGCCTTTGAGGGTAGTTGTCCTTAGGTCTAGTCAGCTGAGGCTTTCTCAGAAGAGTTGGCCTAGGCTGATTATACCTTGGATAACTCCTCTGAACATTGTTCAGGAGAGTTGCCCTTCCATTGGGTCTACTCTGCTGACCAACATTCCTCTGGTGATCAGGAGCTTTGGCCATTTCCTTAGGTTTTGGCCTAGTCTCCTGAAGCACTTGAGTAGGCAAGTCATCCATTTTGCCCTTTCCTTTGTTCAGTGGCTGTTTGTTTTCATTTTCAGTTTGTGCCACTGACTTAACAAAGATTCTCTTAGTGTTACTTGTAGAAGCAACACTAAGACAAGGTGAAGATTCAAATGGATCAAATCCTAATCCACTTCTTTGAGCCATAGGTCTTTGATAACTCTGAATTTCCTCTATTGCCCTAGAGGGTTTCTTCAGAGCAGACATCTTTAGTTTCAGGTTCTCTTCACTAGATTTAAGAATATCATACTCATGTGAGAGGTTTTCAAACATGGAATTTAGAATTTTTAGTTCAAAATCTTTTCTTTTCTGAGATAGAAGTTGATCATCAATCTCCTTCTGTTGGTCAACTATCTTGAGATTTGCTTCCTCAAGCTCTCTCAAGACTTGTTGATACAACTCAGTAGATTTGACATCAACAGCTACCTCAGAGTTTTTAGCAAGTTCAATTGCCAGTCTTTCATTTTCTCTCACACAGTTGTCATGAAATTCTTGTAACATAGTGAAATCTTCCATCAATTTTCCAAGGGAAAGCTTCAGGTTGGCTTCACTAGTGTTTTGTGAGATGAATGATGGTGAACTAGAAGTAGAGGATACCTCATCATCCTCAAGAGCCATGTTGCAGACATCATCATCATCATCACTATTGGAGAACAGTCTATCAGAAGAGTTGAAGCTTTCAGCACTTTCAGATTCTTCACCAGCCATCATGGCTTTTCTATTGGTGAACTTTCTGTCTCTTTTTGCTTGCCTTTCTCTTCTCTATTTAGAGCTCAATTCAGGGCAATCATACTGGAAGTGCCCTTTCTTCTTGCAATTATAGCACAAGTATTCATCATCATCCTTCTTTGGTTCTTCTCTTCTTCTTGATGATGAAGGTTTAGCTCTACTAGACCTTCTCCTATCAGAGTACTTGTCCTCTGATCTTTTCTCTTCAGGCTTTTTGACCTCAGCCTGAGCTTCAGGAGAGTTGTACCTTCTCCTGAATTTGTTGTCTTGGTAGAATTTCTTGTATCTACCAAACCTTGAGTTTAGCTTGTCAAACCTTCTAGCCATTAAGGCTAGTTCCTCCTTCATTTCAGTCTTAGAGACTGACTTTGATGATCTAGGAGTGGACTGTATTTCTGGTTCAACAATTTTGGCTTTGAATGCCACTCCTTTTGTGGGAATTGAAGGCTCCTCAACAGGCTTTCTTCTATTGAGGTCGAACTCATAAGCTTTGAGTTCAGAGAAGATTTGTTGCATTGGCATGGTGGAAAGATCCTTGGTATTTTGCATCATGACAGCATATACATCCCACTTTTGAGTGAGACTTCTCAAGATCTTCAATCCAACTTCTCTTTTGGAGTACACCTTGCCCAATGAGTTGATCTCATTCATCACATCAGTGAATCTACCAGCAAATTTGTCAATTGATTCCTCAGGCTCCATTGTGAATTGTTCAAACTTCTGCACTGCCACTTGGAGCTTGTTCTCCTTGATCTTTTCAGTACCCTCACACATTTCAGCAAGAGTATCCCAAATTTCTTTGGCAGTTGTGCAGTGGTAGACTCTACCCATTATTGCATCTGTAATTGTTTGGTAGAGGGTGTTCATGGCAAGATAATTCATATTATCTTTTCTCTTTTCATCAGCAGTGAAATCATCTTCATCTTTGGGGAGCACATCTCTTGTGTCTGCCCTTTGAGCCTTAGTGACTCTGGGATTGACAAAGGTGAACACAAAAGGACCTCTTGTGATCACTCTCAACATATCAGTGTGAAGAGATGCAAGATGAGCCCTCATTCTGATTTTCCAGAAGTCATAGTTGTCTATTGAGAACATGGGCAATTTGTGATGAGATATGTGATTGACTGGATTTGTGGCCATGTTGTCCAATCCTTGAACAGCAGGAGGTGGAACTGCAGCATTAATGTTCTGATCAGGATTTTGTTGCTGCTTCTGGTTGTTGTTGTTTCCTCTTGCCATTTCTTCAAGAAAAAGGTTAGACAATGGATATCAAAGATTTCAGATAGATCAATCCAGTGACCACACCAAATATGTGATTTTGAAAACCAAGATGGCTTTTCAGAAGCAGTGGTCTTTGAACCCCTGCTCTGATACCACTTGTTGGTCCTGAAAGGAGTATATAACAAGCCCTTTAAGCCAAATAGCCTCTTTTACAGCTTCAGTGATAGCAACATACTCAGACTCAGTTGTGGACTGAGCAACGACATGCTCTAATTGAGACTTCCAACTTATACACGAACCACACAAGGTAAAAACATAAGAAGTAATTGATTTTCTATTATCTCTATCATTAGCATAATTTCGAATCCACATAACCAACTAAATTCACATCATTAACAGCTTTGGAAAATTTAAGACCAACGTTACTTTTACCTTTCAAATACCGGAGAAGCCATTTCATGGCCTCCCAATGAGTTTTACCTGGATTGGACATGTATCGGCTCAAACAACTTATAGCATAAGCATTAAGTACATAACAGAGCCAACAACATTAGAGTAAGGTACATTTTCCATATCATTAATTTCAGAATCAGTCTTAGGGGACTGATCCTTACTTAGCACAAAATGAGCAGCTTGGGGCACATTAACCGATTTAGCAGTAGACATATAAATTTTTTCTAAAACCTTTTCCACATATGAAGCTTGGTTTAACAACAAAGTATGCCGTTTTCTATCTCTATCAATATGCATGCCTAAAATTTTCTTTGCATCTCCAAGATCTTTCATATCAAAGTTATCACCAAGACATTTTTGCACATGCTCAATAGCTTTTACACTAGGACTTATCAAAAGCATATCATCAATATAAATGAGCAAGTAAAATGGAACATTAACATCATCTTTAAAGTATAGGCAATGATCGTACGCACTTCTTTTAAACTTCAAAGAGATCATGCAAGCATCAAACTTTTTGTTCCATTGTCTAGGAGATTGTTTCAAACTATACAAAGATTTTTTAAGCAATCAAACATGATTAGAATGTTTAGTATCAACAAAACCCTCAAGTTGCTTCATATAAATCGGTTTATCCAAATTACCATGCAAAAAAGCAGTTTTAACATCCATTTGTTTCAATTCCCAATTGAAATGGGCAACCAAAGCAAGCATAATTCGCACAGTTGTAAATTTCACCACAGGAGCAAATATTTCAGTATAATCTACCCCATCTTTTTGAGTAAATCCTTTAGCCACAAGTCTAGCTTTGTATCTAACATCATTAAGTTCATTCTTAACCTTAAACAACCACTTGCAATCAACAACAAAGCAATTAACAGGTTTAGGCACAAGAATCCAAGTGTGATTAACATGCAAAGACTACATTTCTTCTTTCATAACATTAATCCACTTTTTAGAATGATTAGATTTTAAAGCTTCTTTGTAGATTTTAGGCTCATTATCATTTAACTCAAAAACATGAAAAGCATGAGTATCCAAATAATAATCATCAAATCTAAGGGGTCTCTTAACAGTCCTTCAAGGCCTATCATTAGCTCCACCTTGAAAATTATCATCATTCACATTTTCAAGATTATCAGATATATCATCAAACTCATTTTCAGCATCAACATGAACATCATCAATTTCAAGTTTAGGCATATCATGCTCCACCTCATTAGAAGTGTCATTAAACTCATGTAAAGGCAATGAAGCAGGTAAACAAGGAAAATCATGCTCATTAAAAGTAACATCTCGACTTATAATAATCTTGTAACCATGCTCATCCATAGACCACAATCTATAACCTTTCACACCATCAGGATAACCAAGAAAAACACACTTTTTAGCACGAGGTTCAAGTTTATCAAGTTTTTGATGAACAAAAGCAGCACAACCAAACACTCTTGTTGGTCCTGAAAGGAGTATATAACAAGTGTATGGGGGGGAATACACTTGTATGCAAATTCTTTTCAAACTTGATCAAACCAGATATCAGCAATGTTGTCTTGGACAACTCTACTGAAGATGATTAACTTATTTGAAGATAATCAAACTACTAAGTACTATTGAGTACTTAGTTGAAAGACTATCTAAGAGAGTTATATGTGTGGAATAGTGGTTGACCCTTTAGTTTAGACTACTTTAAAGTTCTGAAATCACTTAGTCAATCAAACAGTCCAGTTTTCAGGGACCTTGTCCAAAGGTCTTTTTGCACAGTCTTAAGTATGAGTTCTTTGAAAGATCAGTTTTGTGTGCAGTGTTGAGTGTATGTAAGTACTTGAAAAGTAAATCAACACAAGAGTTTATAGTGGTTCAGAGACTCAAGCTCCTACATCTACTTTCCCTGATTGAACAGGATAATTCCTTCACTCTTGGAATTAACTTGTTTTATAGTGCCAAGGTGCACTTGATCAATAACACCACTCCTTGGTGAATTGATCCCTAGGATGTCTAGAGTCCTAGTACCCTCTTCTCAACTCATAACTGAACTGTTCTTCTTTCAACAGTCAGCTCCTACCACTTCTACTACTACAACAACCTTCTCACTTTCACTCTTGAAAGGGATAGGGATTGATGTAAGGTTCCAACTAATGAGATATCCTTTACAATGAAGATCAGTGTATAAGGATAGGATATCTGTCTAAGCTTGTGTATGGATATACAATAGGTTCAGCTTAGAAGAAGTGTATGAAGACTAAGATAGTCTTTGAAAGCTTTGAAAGCAGTCTTGCTTGTAGGATAGTTGGATATTCTTGTCAATTGTTGAGGTGCTTTCAAATGGTCTTCACACTTCTGTATTTATAGACAAATGAAGGATTTGCCCGTTGGAGAGGCAGCGTCCAATGTCCATAAATGTCTTCTTTTAGTTCTTCAACTTTGAAGACAGAATATTGATAGTGACATGTCCTCATTTGGGAAATAAACGGCTGTATAGACTTTGTCTTCATCCTGCAGCACTCTTCCCAATGTCTAACTTTCAGATTCTCTTGTTAGGACATGGACATGGCTTCTGAAGGTTGTTCCAATGATAGGACAACATTCCTTATAAAATGGACAACTCTCCTTATCACTATCAACTGACTTGTTTATCAGCATGGTTGGCTTGCTCATTTCAGATGACTTGGCTCTTGCCCTTTGCTTCACTTCAAAGTGATCTTTAGCATGTTGAATTGAAGTTCTTTAGGGTGTGGTTGTCTCTAATTCTTCAGCATAGTTGACCTCAAGCTTTCAGAGCACTTGATCTTGATTAATTGAGCTGAGACAACTCATCTGATCAGCATACTTGTCCTTCAGTGGACTTGATCATAATTCCAGAATTTGAGCCTTGAGGGGACTTGTTCTTGATGGACTTCAAAGCATGTGTTCCCCCTCAAATTGTGCATATAAACAACTAAGAGCTGCCTAACATATTAGCTCCTCATCTAGCCTTATTCTATATGTTCTAACAGTCTTAGAACATAATCATCTTGACTTAGGCATGTCTCAGGGGGTTTTGGTATTAACTCAAAACATATCTCATTTTATTCCCAACAACTCTTAAGTTAGAATAATCAGTTTTCTTACCATAGAAAACATGCTCGGGACATTTACCATTTAAAGGCACAGATGGGGATCTATTAATTAAATATGCAGCAGTACAAACAGCTTCACCCCAAAACTTTTTAGAAAGACCCGAAGTAGTAAGCATGCTTCTAACTCTCTCCAATAAAGTACGATTCATTCTTTCCACCACACCATTTTGTTGGGGATTATAAGGAACCGTCTTATGCCTTTTAATACCGAATTTTGTACAAAAATCATTCATTTGAGCATTACAAAATTCCAAGCCATTATCAGTCCTAAGCACTTTGATTTTCTTACCGGTTTGATTTTCAATAAGGGTTTTCCATTCACTGAATTTAGAAAGCACATCAGATTTGTTTTTCATCAAAAACACCCAAACTTTCCTAGAGAAATCATCGATAATGGACAAAAAATACATGTTACCACTTTGAGTAGGCTCACTAGCAGGCCCCCATACATCAGCATGTAAATATTCAAGCACATCTTTGCAAGTGAAATTATTGGGGGAGGGAGAAACATGAAATTTCACTTTATGTTGTTTGCCAAGTACACATGCATCACAGAAAGAAATACTAGAAATTTTATCATCACCAAAAGAACCATCTTTTTGCAAAATTTTCATACCTTTGTTACTCATGTGTCCCAACCTGTTATGCCATAAATCAGTTTTGTCACCCTTGGACACATTCACAGCATTTAAAAACTTAGATTTAGCAGAACAAACATACAAATTATTTCTTTTCTCAGCTTTGAAAATCACCAAAGTTCCCTTAACAATTTTCATAAAACCCTTACCCCATTTACCTTCCAATCCATCATCTTCCAATGCAGCACAAGACATAAGGTTATTGCAAAGAGCAGGCACATATCTAACATTTTTCAAAGTATAAGTAACACCAGAAGAAAAATTCAAAGTCACATTACCAATACCCATTGTTAACCAATAAATTTCCCACCGGGCGTGCCAATTTGTTAACCAATAAATTTAGACACCTGCAAATATGTATAAAAAGAAGAAGGTGATAAAAATAAGGTAAACATATTTTTATCAAAGATTTGGGTTACAACTCTCGTTGATCTCTTGATTCCACTCTCTAAACATAATTTGATACCGGGGTCTCAGCGACTTGTTTCGGATTTAGAATTTAACCTACAATTTGGTAGTAGGGAGTTGATGGAGTCGTTTGTGACGTATTCCATCAAACTCGATTTAGGGAGTTGATGGAGTCGTTTGTGACTTATTCCATCCGCCTCTGTTTAAATTCTATTTTCACTATCCTATTTATAAGAGATAACAATACTTAGAGAGCAAGAAAACATATTCAAAAATCCTAAAAATAAGGAAAGAGATAATTCCTCAATTTTGGAGATATTATTTTATATTTTTATCTCCAAAACTAGGATTTACATAATATTAGACATGTTTAAAATTTAATAAAATTTCGTTGTCTACAAATGCCCTCTCGAGATCTGTTGTAGAGATCTATTTCGAATGCAACCTTGATCTCGAAATCTTGATGTAGAATTCAAAAGATGATTTAGCATGCCCCCAACGGTGAATTTGACATGCCACCATGGAATTCTGCATACATGAATACTTGGAGAGTGGAGATGAAGAGCGAAAATTGTCCCACTGGGCGAGCCAATTTGTTAACCAATAAATTTAAAAACCTGCAAATACGTATAAAAATAAAAGAAGGTGATAAAAATAAGGTAAACATATTTTTATTAAAAATTTGGGCTACAACTCTCGTTGATCTCTTGATTCCACTCTCTAAACATAATTTGATATCGGGGTCTCAGCGACGTGTTCCGGATTTTGATTTGACCTACAATTTGATAGTAGGGAGTTGATGGAGTCGTTTGTGACTTATTCCATCGAACTCGATTTAGGGAGTTGATGGAGTCGTTTGTGACTTATTCCATCTGACTCTTCTTAAATTCTATTTTCACTATCTTATTTATAAGAGAGGAACGACTTAGAGAGCAAGAAAAGATATTCGAAAATCCTAAAAATAAGAAAAGAGATAATTCCTCAATTTTGGAGATATTATTTTATATTCTTATCTCCAAAACTAGAATTTACATAATATTAGACACATTCAAATTTTAATAAAATTTCGGTGTCTACAAATGCCCCCTCGAGATCTATTGTAGAGATCTATTTCGAATGCAACCTTGATCTCGAAATCTTGATGTAGAATTCAAAAGATGATTTAGCATGCCCCCAACGGTGAATTTGACATGCCATCATGAAATTCTGCATACATGAATACTTGGAGAGTGGAGATGAAGAGCGAAAATTGTCCCACTGGGCGTGCCAATTTGTTAACCAATAAATTTCCCACCGGGCGTGCCAATTTGTTAACCAATAAATTTAGACACCTGCAAATATGTATAAAAAGAAGAAGGTGATAAAAATAAGGTAAACATATTTTTATCAAAGATTTGGGTTACAACTCTCGTTGATCTCTTGATTCCACTCTCTAAACATAATTTGATACCGGGGTCTCAGCGACTTGTTTCGGATTTAGAATTTAACCTACAATTTGGTAGTAGGGAGTTGATGGAGTCGTTTGTGACGTATTCCATCAAACTCGATTTAGGGAGTTGATGGAGTCGTTTGTGACTTATTCCATCCGCCTCTGTTTAAATTATATTTTCACTATCCTATTTATAAGAGATAACAATACTTAGAGAGCAAGAAAACATATTCAAAAATCCTAAAAATAAGGAAAGAGATAATTCCTCAATTTTGGAGATATTATTTTATATTTTTATCTCCAAAACTAGGATTTACATAATATTAGACACGTTTAAAATTTAATAAAATTTCGGTGTCTACCTTCCAATCCATCATCTTCCAATGCAGCACAAGACATAAGGTTATTGCAAAGAGCAGGCACATATCTAACATTTTTCAAAGTATAAGTAACACCAGAAGAAAAATTCAAAGTCACATTACCAATACCCATCACATCACATTTCTTGTCATTCGCTATGGAAACAAAACCATTTTGAACCTTATTAAAAGTGGTAAACAACTCCTTAAAAGGAGACATGTGATAAGTACAACCAGAATCAATGAGCCATTCATGCTTTTTCATATCAAAAGAATGCACAGAGTTCACACTAGGTTCAATAACCATATAAACATCACCATAATTCTCTTGACTAACAGCCATATTAGCATGCTCATTCTTATCCTGTTTTTCTTGATTTTTCTTAGGGCAATCTTTAATAAAATGACCAGATTCATGACAGTGAAAACATTTTCTAGCCTTAGTCCGAGACTTAGATCTACCTCTCTCACCATCATTTTTATCATGTTTTTTAGGCTGATTTTTCGTCTTAGTTCTACCCGTCACATGCATGACCTCACCCTTCACACTACCATGTTGTTTCAAATCCTGTTCTTTGCTTTTTAAGCCATTCACAACAATATCCAAAGTAACATCATCTCTACCATATTTAATAGCAGATTTCACATCATTGTAAGAATCAGGTATAGCATTCAAAAGAACAGTAGCAGTGTAATCATCAATGTGTTTGTCACTCGTTTGCTTTATATCTTGTATAAGTTTAGTGAAATTGTCAAGATTTTCATCTATATCCTTGTTCATGTCAAGTTTATAACGGAAAAACTTTTCCAACAAAAACAATTTACTGGGTAAAGATGTTTCAAAGTATAATTCAGACAGTTTATCCCATAACTCACGAGCACTTTTGAGATGTTTAACTTTACGAATCACACAATCAAACAAGTTCAATATAATGGCACTCATAGCAAGTTCGTTCATTTCAGCCTTCTTATCATCAGTGTCAGTGGTAGCATATGAATGATCAATGGCTTTTACAACTCTATTTTGAATTAAAACACATTTCATTTTATGCTGCCAAATAGCGAAATCAGACTTACCATTGAAAGGAACCAACATGGTATTCGTCGTAGTAGTAGCCATTAAGAGAAAACACGAGTAACCAAGTAAACAAAAATCACAAATATCGAGCAAGAATCCTATATTCTAACAGCACGTAATCCCAAGCCTATCCGCAACCAGCGGTCTAATTTTACGAAAAAATTAAAAGAAGGGATAAGCCAATATACCTGAGCAATTGAATAATGGATCCAATATTTGTCTTGGGTAGAATAATAATAAATTAAAATTTCCCACAAGAAGCACTCAATCAAGGTCAGTAGAGAAAATAGGGTATAAGATCAAAAAACTATTATCTGCAGAACACGGATTAGTGAACCTCAAAAGCAGAAAATAAAACACATATATTATATATATAATATATAACAACTTTATAAATATATTATATAATATAAGTATAAAAGCAAGGTTAATATATTATAATATATATATATATATATATATATGGTGGTAGCTATATAATATATATATAACAGTAGGTATATCATATAATATATATATGTAACTAGATAGCAGCGGAAAAATAGAAAACAAAAAATGAAAAGATCAAACCTTTCAACTTATCTGTTGTCGGCGATTACTCCACCGGACAGGCACCCAACTCAGGATCGACGGCGACCTTTCGGAGTGCAACAAACCGGTGGTAATGGGCGGCGACGATTTGCAGCGGCGGCGGTTCACGGCGGCGGCTACTTCTCCGGCGACTCCCAGTCCCAGATCGGACAACTCTTGATGCCACTGTAAGTTTTCCTTGTACTAAAAACAAGTGTAATACAAAAAAAAAAACAAATGGAGGAAAACAACAATAGAGAAAAAGAAATTAAAGAGAAAACCGAAAACACCGGACTCAGCGCCTAGACTCAAGTGGAACGTCACACGATGCAAGGGAACAACCTCGAGGTCTTCCTATCTCACCGAATTCTCACTCTTGGTAGCTCTTTCTCTTTTCTCACTCATACACGAATTGTATTGTAAACCACACTTTTCACCAAAGGACCAATGCCCTTTATATAGTGAAGACCACCCACGATTTCCGGCCATTAGCTATAATTCCCAATGAAGGGAAAGGAAAGTAAATCGTGGGATTGATACAAATTACCGTGATTAAGAGAAAGGTTTCCTAAAGTGTGAGATTTGGTAAGAAAGGAAAAGTAGGGTTTTTCTCATATGGGCCAAAGCCATATAGTGTGGGCCAAGAAACCATTCCACTAAAATAGTGGGGCTAGACAAAGGCCCAACAATTCGATTTAATTTAATTGATGCTTTAGATTGTTTGTTGGTTTCCTATACTTGGGAACTCATTTTCCTGCTAATGGGTTTTTCCACTGGATTTTTCATTAGCAGGTTTTGATGAGGCTCGTTTCAAACCTTGACCGCGTTGTAATTCTCCATTTTTTTCTTACATTCTTATATATAATATCATATTTAATTTTTTTTTCAAACTTTATTACTCCATAATATAAACTTGAAGCTGCTCAATACCAGTCATTTTCCAGTATAAATTCTCATCCCAACGTTATTGTTGTTTGTAAAAAAATTTGTTGCGTTGTTTGCAATAAGATTAAATAGGTTACACCAGCAGTTCATCTCATTCATATGAGAATTCTCGTTTACGTTCATTTACATTACATTGGGCACAAACCTCAGTGAGTACGGCCCGTTTGGCAGAATATCTGGTACCGATGATGATTACTAAATGTTCAACATAAACCTTGGAAAAAAACGACAGTTCTTTGGATTTCATGGCATTGCTGCTAAAACTCTCAATTCTGTTGGAGTTTATACGGAGCCAAACACCACCTTGGGCAAGGGCATGTTTGTTAATAGTGCTGAGGATTAATCATTTATCCCCTCCTATGCCTAGTGAAGTGATTCAACTACTTTTTTAATTTAGCTAGTATGATCTAGTAGCTTGCATTATCTGCTTTTTGTTTTAGAATTATACTAAGTAGTATTTTTATTCATGCGGGTAGCTGTATGATATGGTTAATCCATTCTCTAATGAATTGTTGGGATATGAAACCTTGAAACAATGTTCTAGATGATGATTGTATGTTTTGATGGCCAAAAGCAACTTGAAGTTAATGATATATGTGATTATATGATATAATCACATATATCATTAACTTCAAGTTGCTTTTGGCCATCAAAACATACAATCATCATCTAGAACATTGTTTCAAGGATTCATATCCCAACAATTTCCCCTTTTTTGATGAAGTCAAAACTACTTAAATGTTAATAAATCAGTAGTTAAGTATGTAGTCTATCATAACAGTTCATCAAAGTTAAAATTCCAGATTCATATTCATAATCAGATCAGATATCACATTTTACACATAATCATGAAATATGAAATAAACAGAAAATATAGAAATAAAGATTAAGGTTAAGAAATGTTATCTTGTGAGTTTAGTCCTTCATCTTCTTTCTTTATCTTCAGATTCTGAATGCAACATAAAGCCTTGCTTTGATATCCATCATATGTTGATGATCAGTGATTCCTTCATCTTTGATAATCTCAGCAATTATGTTACTAATCTCCTTGTAATCAGGTTCTCCATTCTCAAGTCTTGGAGGATCCCAGATTGGTTCTTCAGGACATAAGATCTTTATATCAGCACTAACAACAACTTTTGAGATATCTTCCCAGAAATCTCTATCTATGTTCAACATGAATTCTTCAAAATCAACAAATTCATCTTCCTTGTTCAGATGATCACCAAACTTCTTCACAATGAAGTTTGCAATCTGCCACATCTTCTTCAGATTTTTCCAGTAATCCATACTCTCAGGTAGGACTATAAAATCAACAAAATTTTCTTCTCGAAATTTTTTATCAAATTCTTTTCCTTCAACTTTCCTTTGAGCATTCATCTTTCTTCTCAAAGTTGCAACTCTATTGTCAAATCTTGTTCTTAAAAACTTAACATCCTTATTTTTCTTCTTTTTCAGCTCTGCTTCTTCAGCTTTCTTTTTCTTCAACAATTCAAGCTTTTCTCTTTCTTCACTTGAAACACCAGCTTGATTCAATTTGCTTCTGGATCTGGTAATTCTACGAGTTTCTTCTTCTTGTTCTTCTTCATCAGACAAGATTAGTTTCCTTTTCTTTTGAATAGAACTTTCAGCAACACCAGTTTTCTTTTTCTCAACAACTTCTTAACTTTGTTGTTTCTGTTGTTTCCTAAGCTTGATTTTCTCATTCAGACTTGCAATTTCTTCTTTTAACTCATCTTGACTCACAACCAGTTGAGCTTGTTGTGATTGAGTTTGTTCCATTACTCTTCTTATCTTATCTTCCCCCTTTTTGGCTTCATCATGCCACTCTTTCAAGGGAGTCATGTGTTGCTCCAACTTTGCATGCAACACTTGAGATAAGTTCTTTTCTTGAAGTCTATGGAGATCATAGATTTTAGACAGTGTATGCTCCATAACTCTTTCAACTGAATTTTCAGAATTCATCTTATTCATTCTTTCAGTAGCTTCTTGAAACATTCTCACAGCTGCTTCCAACTTGGCTTGAAGCTCTTCATTCTGCTTTCTCAACAATTCAAAGCTAGAATTATCAGATTCCTTCACAACAGGAACTGTTCTGATCTGTTCCTGCACATCTTCAGGAATGATAGGTTCAGCAGACTGAAATGGAGTGCTTTCCATCTCTTCAGCATTCAAATCTTGTTTTTCCAAAACTTATGTCTCTTCAAGTACAACAGTGTTCTCAAACACCTTTGTTGTATTGTCACCAGCTTCATCAACTTCCATAACATCTTCTTCCACAATTTTAGCAACTTCATCAACTACCCTTTCTTCACTTTCCATAACAACATCACCATTTTCATCTGCAGCAGCAGGGGCAACATCTTCCACAGAATACTTAAACCTTGTTATCCTTTCAACAAGTTGCACCACTGACTCTGGGGTTAGTAACTCAGTAAAGGAGTTAACATCAGCTGCAAGCATCTGCTCTGCTTCCCAATCATCAAAGATTGAAGCACCACCCATACCTTTCATAATGGCTAAATTCTCTTTAAGAGTACTTCTCTTAAGATACACCCATGTGCCAATCCTAAGAAGTTTCTCAAACTCAACTGAGCTTTCATCTAAACCATGAAACTCCTTCAACAAAGCCAATCTCAAATTTATCCTAATTCGATCTTCTTTATCACAGATAGGATATTCCATTAAACCAGCAGGTTTAGGGGCTATATATTCAGGTTCAGGGGATGATGAAATGTCAATTGGTACAGAAGAAGGCTCAAATTCATGTTTCGTAGAGTGATCATGAACTTGTGTGGGTGAATGATGTGGTGAGGATTGATTTTGAGGACTTGAAATAGGAGTAGGATGAAAAGAAGTGTTCTGAGGGGATGAATGGTGAGTGTTCTGAGAAATTGGAAAATAGTGAGTTGATTCTCCAGAACATGAGGGTTGGGGGTTAATGGGATCTGTTGGGCTAGGATCAGAATTTGAAGGGGTAGGAGAGGAATCAACAAGCCTTCTCCTAGGTCTAGAAGCACTTCTCTTTTTGGTTCTTTTATGCACAACAACAAGACTTGAAGTACTAACCTCTTGTTCTTCAGAACTTTCTTGCACCACGGTTTCAATGAAACGAACTATTTGCTCTGAGGTAGCTTTAGCAGACCTCCCTCTTCTTGGTCTAGTACTGCTCGGATCATGCCTCGCCTTGGATCTTACTTCTGGTTGATCATCATCAGATCGATACATTGATGCACCAGATTCTTGAGCTTCATGTTCTTGAGGCAACACCAAAGGGTGCTCTTGTTCAAACCGAACAGATTCCTTTTTCATTAAGAATTTTCCATGATGGAATTTCTTAGGATTACTCCAATATGCCTTCTTGATGACCAACTGAGGCAATAAAATGCTCAGCTTGTTTTCGAACCCTAACTTCGACTTGATCGAAAATTCCATTGTATCCTCATCAAACAAGACTTTTTCTTTCTTTCTCACTCATCAATCTTTCTAAGAAAAACCCTTGCCAATCTCCTTGCACCCGATCAATGATTGCTGCCATGATTCAGATTTTCAAATTTGTTAGAGCATCCTGACTGTGATGTTGACCTAACAAACATTTTCCAGCAATGTCCATCAAAAATTGAAGACCAGTAGGAAACACATCTTTCTTAAGATTGCTTAGAGACTCTGGTTCTTCACCCGACCATCTGCCCACGCACTCTTTCTCTTCTCCTGCCTTATAGGTCAAAATATCAACGGGGCCTTGGGGTAAATCCAACATGACTTCAAGGATTTCTCTGGTAATCGAGACTTTATGCCCTGAAAGCATTGAATGGACACCATTGCTATCACCTTCAAACTGCAAAAAGAATTCCATGGCTTCCGGTTCAAACACATTGTTTGGAGATGATTCAAGATACTTTCTCAGCCCGCATTCTTCGCACATAGTCAGAATAGCTTGATTTTCTGCGCTGTGTCGGCCGTTGAAGTAAACTGCATTTTCCACACAAATGCCCTTTTCTCGAAGCCAAAAATCAGAATCAAACGTACCTGCGACTTCGTTAGATTCACTGATAATATTGATAATCGCCATTTTAGGATTTTTGTAGAAGATAGAGTATTGAGACTTGAAGTAGTTTTGAGTTGAGAGTTTTTCAGAAATGTAAGTAATGAAGATGAAGTTAAGAGAGATCGTGTTTAATAAATTCAAACCAAATCTAGGGCTTGGATTGATTTTATTTTGCACGATGAATGGTTAGGATTTCATCTCGAATTCTGTAATTTTAAAAACCGTTCCAAATTCTAGAACCCTTCCAATTCTTGGAACCAAATTGTGTTTGATAAATACACCAAAAAAAATTAGGACAAAAAAAGAGGAGAGTACTCATCTTCTCTATTAGTAATCTAAAATTGAGCAGTTTTTGACTTAGAGTTATTCTAAGGCAAAATACTGTTCTGATGCATATCAGCACAGTAGTTTCCAACAACTTTTCACTTCATTTTCTTACTTTTAAAATATTAAAATGTACTTATCTGGATCAGCTGAGTACTGTGATCAGCTGAGTAAACCTTTTCAGACATCAGATCAGTAGTTGGGTCAGCACAGTAGTTCTCAGATCAGTACCCAATTTTTCTGATTTCACCTTTTTGATATCAGCACAGTAATCCTCAGATCAGTACTATGACAGATCATTTCTCTTCTGTAGACAGATTAGTAGTAATCAAATCTTTCTGTAGACAGTTAATCAGTAGTCAGATTAGTTCTGTAGAATAATTGAATTTGTAATCAGATCAGTTCTGTAGACAAAGAAACTTTGTAATCAGAACAGTTCTGTAGACAAGTCAATTTATTAATCAGAACAGATCTGTAGACTGATATAGTCTGTAATCAGATCAGATTTGTAATCAGATCAGTTCCCCCTTCAGTGGAGAACTCCTCTTCTGTGCCTGTTTCACCTTGGTAGAAGTGTTATGTTAGTTCATCATATATAAGTGTAAAACAGTACAGGGTAGTAACATAATAATTAAATCAATGAACACACCAAGGTTTATGCTAAAGTGACTTACTGTTCTGAGTCAACAAAAGGATCTTTAAGAAATCACAGATTCCCCCTTAATGTGTGTTCTCAGTGTCCCTCAGCTTTACCAGCTTCCTCATCGGGATTAATCTCTCTTTCAGTATAAGTCTTTCCTAACACTTCAAGATCATTCATAATTTTTGTAAATCGAGTATCCAATTCATCAATTGATTCACCTGGCTTCATCTTAAATGTTTCAAACCTTTGGACAGCTGTGGATAATTTGCTTTCTTTGATCAGTGTAGTACCTTCACAAAGAATAGCTAATTTGTCCCACTTTTGCTTTGCAGTCTTACATTTTAACACTTTACCAAGATACTCATTTGGCAAGGTGTGTAAAATATAATTCTTAGCAAGACTATCCAAATTGTTTTGTCGCATTTCTTCAGAAGTCAGTTCTGACCTTGGTTTAAGGACTAGTGTTCCAACTGGTTTAGAAGGATCCAGAACAGCAGTGTTTTCCACCATGGTAACAATTGGTCCTTCAGTTATCACAGAAACCATCAGATCATGGGTTGAGCTAAAGATGGCCTCCATCCTAAGCTTCCAGTAGTCATAATCTGCAATCTTGAACTTAGGAAGTTTGTTCACATTAGTATCATCCATGTTTGATCAGACAAATAAGATCAGTAATATAGCAGATAATTTTCAAGTATTCAGATAGTGACAAAAATCAAGAAATAGTAGCAAGATCAGTGAGATTTCCCTCAAGATCTACAAGGTTATCAAGAAACAGCTTAATGATCTTAATGAGATATTGAAATCTGAGTTACTGATCTTATATATGTTTACTGATCTTATATATATTTACTGATCTTAGTGTGTTTACTGATTTGATATAAGAACTGTTAGGAACTAAGCTGATGTTTTGTATTGTATAGACAACTTATAGTATAGGACTTAGATGTACTCGTCTGTATATAATTCAGTTGATGTATAGATAGGTTTTATATATGTAAAGTTGTTTTATATTGTATTCAGCATTGTAATAGTTTAGAACACTAGATTAGAAGAAGATCAGAAGATTATTGAAGACTCAGAAGACTACTTCAGAATAAGAAGACTTTGAAGAGTTGAAGATAAGCTTAGAAGAATTCTGGAGAAGTGCAGAACAGTGTTGTAGAACTGTGTTGACTGACTAAGAACAGTAAAACTAAGAAGAGTAGTTTACTGTGCTGAGTTGGTAAAATTAAAGAATAAGTTTGGAAAGCTTATTTAAGGCGTAACTGAAGATATATTGAAGATATGCTGACTTGGAATAAGAAGGAAGTTACAAAGTCGGTTACAAGAAGGAAGTTACAAAAACAGTTTTAGAGTTAGTTGAGAAGTTAGTTCACAAACTGCTAACTGTCATACTAAGTTCTATAAATACTGTGTGATCTCTACTGCTAAGACTACTGAACATTTACTGATCAAAGAGCAATCGAAGAACAAGTCTATAGAGCAATTTGAAGAACTCACAGAGTTAAAGAGATCAAGAAGTTTGAGAAGAGCTACAGATTTGAAGAAAATAAATCAAAGGCTATTCAAGAGAAGTTTTACTTTTCATTTTAAGTTTGTGCTGTTGTAAAAAAGTGTGCTAGTTACTTGTGAAATTACTAGTCGATCGAAGATACACTTGGGAGTGTTATCGAAAAGATCAAAGTCTTAGTCTTGGGACTTTAAGCCACAAGAAACTCAAGGAAGAGTTAATAAAACATCACAACTGGGATTGTGAGGGTGGATGTAGACATTTGTCGAACCACTATAAATCTTGTGTTCTTTACTTTCTGTTTGGTATTTTCTGTTTTATATTGTTTAACCAAGAACAGTAAAGTTGTCTAAGTAAAGATCTAAATAAAAGTTGAGTATAAACTGAACTGGAAAGTACTGATCTGACTCAGTAAGAACAGTACTATTCAGAACACATTTCCGCATTAAACTCTGATATTTTGAAAGAATTTTAAAAGTCTATTCACCCCTCCCCTCTAGACTTTTACTAGCTTAATCAATCTTAACTCAACTTGGGACCAACATGAATTAATCGGACCTCTTTTCGTTTTGGTTTTTCTTCTTGTTCATTTATATTGAGTAATAGTTGATGTGCCAAGAAGATTGGCCATGAAGCTTTGACAAAGGAATTTCCATTTGATTGATTTTTGTGTTATTCTCGATGCTTTGAATTGAGGTTTCTTCTTATCAGTAGACAGGATATTTGAACCCGTTAAGAGTCTGAGATGATTTGTTGTTAAGAGTCTGGGATGGTTTGTTAGTAAGAGTATGAGATGGTTTCTGAATTTCTTCTAAATAATACTCCCTTTGACCAATTTCATTATTCTCACTTTCCTTCTTTGGTTGTCCAATTTTATTATGCACATTCCCTTTTTGGAAATAATACTATTCACACTACTTTATCTTAACCCTCCAATCATCACTTATATACTCAAATTGCCACTAACTTTATTCATAAAAAATTACTTTACCTATAAATGGACCCCACAACATCCCATCATACCCCCAACTTATCCACTTTATACATAAACTAATCAATATTAATTAAAACTCGTGCCCGGAGAAATGGGCATAATAAAATTGGACGGAGGGAGTATCATGTTACTTGAACCGTTAAGAGTTTGGGATGGTTTGTTGTTAAGAGTCTCAGATGGTTTCTGAATTTCTTCTAAACAGTATCATGTTACAAGGTAAACAATATTACATGTTGAATGTAATACTGTCAAGTGTAATAACATAATATTGTTAAGTGTGATAGTGTAGTACTATCTCATATGAATTGTTATACTAATATATATATATATATATATATATATTTAAGAGAGGTGGAGAGAAAAATTTAAGAGTTTATGTTTCTAATTTGCAGAAAAATTATAGCTATGACTTTTGATATGCATTAATGTTCAAATTTGTATAAAAGGGCATTAGTGATCTTATTTTACAGTTTGCACAACTTTTACACTAGTAAGTTTCAGAATAGGGCATTAGTGTTCATATTTGCATAAAATGAATTAGTGGTCTTATTTACAAAGTCAAACGGATATGTGGTTATGTGGTAAATGGAGTTATATGATTCACGTAAACATACACTTTCAGATTAAAATAATAAAAATTTCCAATTTTTAATTCCTTTAGGATGATCCTTCTTTATTGTTTTTAGGGGAAATAACACTATAGGTCATTTCACCTTGTTTTAACAAAACAAAACATTTTTTATTTTTAGTTACAGAAAAGATCATTTATATAAGTAATTTTACATTTTTAACCTCCTTATATATTAATGTAAACAATACATTTGTCAACTACAATCGTGTGTCAATTTAAAAAAATTATATCAATCATCGATAACCACTCTCAATTTTATACAAACATACCATCTTACACACTTTTCCAAAATTGAAATTAATAAAACCCCAAATCGAGCTAGAGTTTTTTCCACACTGCATCTTGCTGCGAGAGTTTTCCACCGTCATCGTCATTCTCAACTCAACCGATCTACATCAAAGGTATGCGCTTGACGGAAATATGTAGAGATTTTTAGCAGATTTTACAATTTTAATTTTTTATTTTAACTAAATACCTTATATACTGTATCAGTTTCATAGGATTCTTACCGATTTGTGTAGGTATATTCAAGCTCTATAAAAATGACTTCTGCAATAGATTCGTATATATATTATGTATATTTATTTTTCATGAGTTCTTGATGCATGATGCAAGATTTGCGTTTTTTTTTTTGGTTGGGTTCAAAATCTAGTATCAATATTGTATTTGTTTTTGGGTTGTTAAAACTATTTTTTTGTTTCAAGATTGTCCATTTCATCTTATTATAAATTCGCCTACTTCTATTTTTTTGGGTAAGACAGTGGTATATACAGGTATGGCTGGGGATAAGCGAAAAGGCATTCGTATTGAGGAAGAAGATAGAGCCAATAACGACAAAAGGAATAGAACTAGGCAGATTCGAGTATCAATGAAAACTAGCAGAGGTAATTCGTAGATAATGAGTCTTTTACATTGAAGTTATGAATTATAATGTGTTGTCAGTAGGGGTGTAAACGAATCGAATCGAAGCGAATACCACGGTATTCGATTCGATTCGTGAAAATATTCGAATATTCGTATTTGTTTATTTTTCGAATAATAAATTTGATTCGGTATTCGATTCGAATGGATATTCGATACTATTCGATTCGATTCGAGTATTCGATTCGATTTTTTAAAAATATATTCAAAAAAATATTTTTCGAGTATTCGATTCGAAATTTATTCGTATTCGATACAATTTGACCTCGGAAAAGGGTAAAACGAATAGGCGCCTCGTAGCTGCTCGAAGCCAGCCGGTCCAACGGACGTTCCTTTTCCCATATAGTCGTCAGCTCCTTCTTGACAGGTCCGATCGGGTGTTCATAATCTGCAGTAAAAGGATTCGAACCCTACTTGGATTCAGCTTTCACTAATTAGGCAGACATTAGTCTCTGGGCGAATCTACCCCCTCTTAGGTAGCACTCAGAGTGTCAGTGGTTAGAATCCACTTCTAAGCAGGCGAGTGTCTGTACATCCCGTTTAGATCGCGCGTTGTGTGATGCCCATTGGATCTCTGGACTTCAGTTCAAGCTCACACTCTTGCCCATGGTCGTGTACGTGCCTCGTGGCACGGCAGCACCCGTACTGCTTTCCTAAGTTATAGGTGCTGGAACGCGCCGGCGAAGGCGGTCCATCACCGGGATCGTTGTCGGATGCCAAACGTATAAATAACGAATTAAAACCTAAACATGCATCTAAAGCAGAATTTAGATTCGTTACCCTTGAAGATCGAGACGTTGATTCTAATCTACGGATCTTCTAGCCTGTCTCCCAACCTCGCTCGAACACCGGGTGGACGGCGCGCTATCAAACGTGGAGAAGGTGCCTCAGTTTCGTCTCCTTGAAACCCTAGCCGTTTTTCTTAATTTCGTGTGTGCTAGGGTTTCAAAACTGAATTGAGGCTCCTATTTATAATTTCCATAAGTTTCATGGGCCAGACTAGGGATCCATTAGAAGGTATAGGGCTTGGGCTTCTTACAGGCCCAAATACTATTATGTTCAGCCCAGAACATATAATTTGGCCCGAGAACATTAATTCATTCCACTAGAGAATTAATGTTGCACTCCCGTCCTATCCCAAACCGAATCAGGACTTCTATTAGACTTTATAATTCCCTGTGTTAAAGATATCGCACGTCCATTAATTATTAAAGCTTCTGACTTCTTTAAATAATTAATCTCTATAATTCCTTTGAGTAGTACCACTCAACCTCGTTGTCGTACGGATTAAATCCACCTGCAGGGTTTAGTACGACAATCCTTTATGAGTTTCCTCAAGGGGACGTCATCAGCCTGGATGTACAGGACACGGTGCCCTAATGCCAATAAGTAGACATCATGCGAGCGATGCCACTACCCAAAATACGGAGCGTGAAGAATCTAACAAGATTCTCACCTATGGTACATCAAAGTAGTGAACAAGCACCCCACACATCTAAATATCACACTTAGGGTTAAGAATCATAAAAGTCACCAAGACTTCTAGTTCTTCATAACAGTCAGAACAGAAGAACATGTCTTATCTGTGATCCATTCAATACGCCACAGCGCACTAGTATAAACTAATGGCCAAGACAAACCACTAACAAGTTTACACTACAACTTAAACCAATAGTTTTGTCCATAACTATCTCAGTTGTGAATACATTTTATATCTTACAAGGAACTGACAATGTGATCTTCTGTGTGACTACAAACCCACCACATCGTCTACAATGCAAGATAAGCAGACATACAAGTAATCACAAAGAATGCGATAATGTGAAAAACCATTTATTTCAGATAAAAAGGAAATCAAATATACGTCACAAAAGCCCACTAAAAGTTTGCTTTACAGTATACACTAACAATCTCCCACTTATACTAAAGCTTAACTTTTAGTATACACATAAAGACATCAAGATTTCTCCCACTTATACTCAAAGTCTAGCTTGTAATACATCGTAAACCAAGACCCTCTACATGTTTCTCAAAGACTTTTATTGCCAGCGTCTTTGTGAAAGGATCAGCCAAGTTATCCAACGACGCAATCTTAGCTACAGCCACGTCTCCTCGATTTACGATATCTCGTATAATGTGGTACTTTCGCTCTATGTGTTTACTTGCTCTATGGGCTCTAGGTTCTTTCGAGTTTGCCACTACACCCGCGTTATCACAATAAACAGTGATACACATCGGCATACTCTGAGATACCCCTAATTCCAGAAAGAAATTACGCAGCCAGACAGCCTCCTTTGCAGCCTCTGAGGCAGCTACGTACTCGGCTTCCATAGTGGAGTCCGCGATGCATTTCTGCTTCACACTTCTCCAAGATATGGCTGCGCCTCCCAGCATAAACACATAACCCGAGGTTGACTTCCGTTCATCTCGATCAGCTTGGAAATCTGAATCGGTATAACCCAAAGGAATCAAACTATTTGACTGGTATACTAGCATATAATCTCGAGTCTTTTTCAAGTACTTGAGAATATGCTTAACAGCAGTCCAGTGTCCTTGACCAGGGTTAGACTGATATCTTGCTACCATGCCGACTGCATAGGAAATATCAGGCCTCGTACACAGCATCGCATACATAAGGCTTCCTACAGCCGAAGCATAAGGAACCTTAGCCATCTCCTCTATCTCCTTCTGTGTCTTAGGACACATATCTTTAGATAGAGGGACTCCATGTCTGAAAGGTAGCACACCCTTCTTGGAATTCTGCATGCCAAAACGAGCAATCACAGTATCAATGTAAGACGCTTGAGATAAACACAACATTCTCTTTTTTCGATCACGAGTGACCTTAATACCAAGAATGTACGATGCTTCTCCCATATCCTTCATTTGAAACTGTTCTGAAAGCCACACCTTTACGTCTGATAATACTTTCACATTGTTGCCAATAAGAAGAATATCATCTACGTATAGTACTAAGAATACCACTACGTCTCCGTCACTCTTTTTGTACACACAACTTTCATTTTGACATTGTTCAAATCCAAAAGATTTTATCACCTCGTCAAAACGAATGTTCCAAGACCTGGAACCTTGTTTTAGCCCATAAAGAGACTTTTTCAACTTCCAGACTAGATGCTCTTGGCCTTTCTTCACATAACCCTCGGGTTGCTGCATATAGATGTCCTTATCCAAATTTCCATTAAGGAAAGCTGTCTTGACATCCATTTGCCAAATCTCATAGTTCATGTGATTAGCTATGGATAAGAGAATCCGGATCGATTTTAGCATGGCTACTGGTGAGAAGGTCTCGTCATAGTCAATTCCTTCTTTCTGGGTAAAACCCTTTGCCACCAACCGTGCCTTAAAAGCAGTAATCTGCCCATCAGACCCTCTCTTACGTCTGTAGACCCACTTACACCCAACGGCTTTCTTGTCGTGGGGAAGTTCACTTAGGTCATACACTTCCATAGCATCCATAGATTCAATTTCTGAATCCATGGACTTGTGCCAAGACTCTGCATCTTTGTCTTTGATTGCCTCTTTGTATGTCCAGGGGTCGTTATCATCATGTTCATCGCTTGGAATCAAGTCCATAGACTCTCCCACAAACATGAAACGATCAGGTTGGCGAACAACCCTCCCACTACGACGAGGCAATGTATACAAAGATTCATTAGAGTCGCCACGTTGTGCAGTCTCTTGTGGTATTTCCCCTTGCACACTCGGTGTGCCATTGTCTCCTCTCAACTCATTTAGAATGATCTCAGTATTGGACTTATGCTCATTCATATAGTCTTCTTCTAAAAATCGGGCATTGGTACTCACCACCACCCTCTGATCATTAGGACTATAAAAATAACCACCTCTCGTTCCCTTAGGGTATCCTACAAACAACCGTACTTCAGTTCTAGGTGCCAACTTATCAGCTTCCTTGTTTAGCACATGTGCTGGACAACCCCAAATCCGAATGTGGTTTAGACTAGGCTTTCGCCCAGACCACAATTCAATCGGGGTTTTTGGAACCACTTTAGAAGGTACATAATTTAGAAGGTACGCTGCTGTTTCCAAGGCATAACCCCAAAAAGAGGTAGGTAATGAAGCATAACTCATCATCGATCTCACCATATCTAATAGAGTCCTATTCCTTCTCTCAGCCACGCCATTCTGTTGCGGAGTACCAGGCGCGGAGAGCTGGGATCTAATCCCGTTCTCTAATAAGTATTGCCTAAATTCATTGCTAAGGTACTCGCCACCACGATCAGAACGCAGTGACTTGATACTCTTACCATGACGGTTCTCCACTTCTGCCTTAAATTCTTTGAACTTGCCAAAGCATTCAGACTTGTGGCGCATCAGGTAGATATATCCATATCTTGAGTAATCGTCAATGAAAGTGACGAAGTACTCAAAGCCTCCTCTAGCTTGAACAGTCATAGGCCCACACAAATCAGAGTGAATCAATTCCAACACATCATTAGCCCTATTACCCTTGGCCTTAAAAGGCCTCGAGGTCATCTTGCCTTCCAAACAGGATTCGCAGACTGAGAATGGTTCCACTTGGAGAGACTCCAAAAACCCACTACTTACTAGTCTTTGAATCCTTCTTAGGTTGACATGACCCAATCTTAGATGCCAAAGGTATGTTTGATTCAACTTAGAAGGTTCCTTTCTCTTATTTAATGATGATGATGAATGAGCTTCAGTCACAGTATGATATGCACACGTAATAGTATAAAGATTGTTTTCTAATGTGCCAGAACAGATTAAAGAGTTATTTCTCATAATAACAACATTGTCATTAAAAACAACTGAGCATCCATCCAAAAATAACTTCGAAACAGAAATTAAATTTCTCCGAAAATTCGGCACGTATAAAACGTTCTTTAATACTAAAACAGAATTAGAAAAACATAAGTGCACGTCTCCCACTGCAACCACTGATACTATCACAGCATTGCCCAAACTAATAGTAATCTCGCCCTCACTCAGTTCCCTTGTCTGCAGAAACCCCTGCAAGGTGTAACAAACATGGTCAGTGGCTCCTGTATCTACTACCCAAGAAAAGGCAGAACAAGCCGCAAAACATGTTTCAACAACTAAAGCGAGAGACGTACCAGAGTTGTCCTTTTTAAAAAGAGGACAATCAGACTTCCAATGTCCCATCTTGTTGCACTTGAAACATTTGCCCTTCGGCTTTTTCACGCCACCAGAAGGTGCTAGTTTCTTGCTCCCACTGCTTTCACCACCACCCTTTTTCTGTAAAGGCTTTTTCTTCTTCTTGCCATTAGACGAAGAAGGTCCAGCCTGAACAGTAACATTGGCTTGTGGTCGTTTACCCATGAGACCCTCCACCACGACCAATTCCGTAAGAAGCTCGGTTAAAGTATAATCCTTCTTACTCATGATCGCGTTTACACGGAAGTTCTCAAAAGACTTTGGGAGCGAGTGTAGGATCATATCGATCTTGGTGTCATTATCGATTAACCCTCCGAGGACCTCAATCTCATTCAGATATTCCATCATCTTGAGACCGTGGTCCCTCACGGACGCTCCCTCTGGCATAGAGGTTGACATGATCTTCCTCATAGCCTCAAAGCGGGCAGCCCTATCTTTCTCACCAAAAAGCTCTTTGAGGCTCAACATCATAGCTGCGGCACTAGGCATAGTTTGATGCTGCTGTTGTAAAACATTTGACATCGAGGCCAAAATGTAACAACGAGCCATATCATCAGCCTTGTGCCACTTCTTATGAGCCTCCCTTTGCTCTTCAGTAGATTCGGCTCCCAAAGGGGCAGGAGCAGGTGTATCGAGCACAAACTTGTACTCATCAGCAACTAGGACAATGTTCAAATTTCTTTTCCAATCCAAGTAATTTTGACCAATAAGCTTATTTTGATTTAAGATAACCATAAGTGGGTTGAATGTCACCATAATGTATCTGAAATAAATAAAATGCAAGCAATAAATCACATAAGTTTGAAGCATAAAACATTGGAAACCTTCAAAACCAATATTCAACACAACCTCCAACAGCCCAACAAACACATATGCAAGCCACGTTAGGGTGGTCGTTTACACATGTATTCATCGACCAGACATTTAGTCTTTAATTTCAATATCACGTCAACTTATCCTTATGACGAATGAAATTAACAGTCGAACTTTAACTGGCCATGTGAACTAGAACAGTGACCCCGTTGGGGGGTTATATTAAAATTCACATCTAAGTGATGACCACAATTTAACAACAGTTATCTTGAATTATTCTTTACTGATGAACTCATGGATGACACATCCGTTAGGGAAGATCACACACTTCATCTAAAGATTAAAACAGTTTTATTAGAAGTCTTAACTAGTAAGCTTGTGAATGTTGCACCCGTTAGGGGAAGACTCCCAAGGTCCCACGAGCAACATACACCTTACTTAAAGACCAATTGTGGAGGCCTATAAATTAATTTAAATTTAATTATCTCACTTAGTCATTTTAACATGAAGATTATTCATTGGCATAGCAAATTAACAAAAATTAATACATGCATGCCATAACAATACAAGATGCGATAAACATAGGCAAAAATAAATAAATGCACATCTATCGCAACCCCTTGAAAACCTATCAAAAACAGCCTATTATAAGCTATTACAATGATAAAAACAGTGGCGCGGACGGATGCCTCGCATCGGCCTCTCACGCAATGCAAAAAACCTCGAATTCTCGTCCACCGACAAAAACTGGCATAAAACTTCATCAAGGCTTTTGAATTAGGCCTCGCCACTCGTCGTCACAGCATAGCTGTGTCTCCTGTAGATCTCGTCGAGACGTTTCCGAAAAGGTCTTGTGGGCTGAAAACGGACACCCGAGTCAAAAGTTATGGCCAAAACAGTTTTCACCGTCCAAGGCCATAACCCGAAAAACTCAGATTACTGTTTTCAGATCTTCCATCGACACCGCCCATTCTCACGATCAAAAAATACAATATAAACGAGCAAAACCCTACTACAGTGATCTATGAAAAAATCCTATACTACCCACACTTATTATCTAGTGGGAAAAACGATTACAAAATCACACAAGGGTTGCGATAGAATAAAAACCTTAAATAATAAATGACAGAAACGAATACATACATGAAACAACAAAAAAAATTGAATCATACAACAGTACGTTTCAGGCAGAGCCAACAATCTACGAATCCAGGCTCTGATACCAATTGCTGGAACGCGCCGGCGAAGGCGGTCCATCACCGGGATCGTTGTCGGATGCCAAACGTATAAATAACGAATTAAAACCTAAACATGCATCTAAAGCAGAATTTAGATTCGTTACCCTTGAAGATCGAGACGTTGATTCCAATCTACGGATCTTCTAGCCTGTCTCCCAACCTCGCTCGAACACCGGGTGGACGGCGCGCTATCAAACGTGGAGAAGGTGCCTCAGTTTCGTCTCCTTGAAACCCTAGCCGTTTTTCTTAATTTCGTGTGTGCTAGGGTTTCAAAACTGAATTGAGGCTCCTATTTATAATTTCCATAAGTTTCATGGGCCAGACTAGGGATCCATTAGAAGGTATAGGGCTTGGGCTTCTTACAGGCCCAAATACTATTATGTTCAGCCCAGAACATATAATTTGGCCCGAGAACATTAATTCATTCCACTAGAGAATTAATGTTGCACTCCCGTCCTATCCCAAACCGAATCAGGGCTTCTATTAGACTTTATAATTCCCTGTGTTAAAGATATCGCACGTCCATTAATTATTAAAGCTTCTGACTTCTTTAAATAATTAATCTCTATAATTCCTTTGAGTAGTACCACTCAACCTCGTTGTCGTACGGATTAAATCCACCTGCAGGGTTTAGTACGACAATCCTTTATGAGTTTCCTCAAGGGGACGTCATCAGCCTGGATGTACAGGACACGGTGCCCTAATGCCAATAAGTAGACATCATGCGAGCGATGCCACTACCCAAAATACGGAGCGTGAAGAATCTAACAAGATTCTCACCTATGGTACATCAAAGTAGTGAACAAGCACCCCACACATCTAAATATCACACTTAGGGTTAAGAATCATAAAAGTCACCAAGACTTCTAGTTCTTCATAACAGTCAGAACAGAAGAACATGTCTTATCTGTGATCCATTCAATACGCCACAGCGCACTAGTATAAACTAATGGCCAAGACAAACCACTAACAAGTTTACACTACAACTTAAACCAATAGTTTTGTCCATAACTATCTCAGTTGTGAATACATTTTATATCTTACAAGGAACTGACAATGTGATCTTCTGTGTGACTACAAACCCACCACATCGTCTACAATGCAAGATAAGCAGACATACAAGTAATCACAAAGAATGCGATAATGTGAAAAACCATTTATTTCAGATAAAAAGGAAATCAAATATACGTCACAAAAGCCCACTAAAAGATTGCTTTACAGTATACACTAACAATAGGTTCATGTGCGCTAATTCGGCGTGCTCTTGGGTGCCGATGGGATGGATTTTCGCAATATTCGATTCGAAACTATTTGATTCGATTTGAAATTTTGTAGAGAAAATCTATAAAATAATCAATATATTTAACTAATAAATACTAAATTGATTATTATGTTGTTCCAATCCGCATTACAAAATCAAAAATTAAATTGAAAAATTTGCATTAACAGCATAAACACTAAATCACAATCAATACAATACAAATAAGATGCAACTAATCTGTAAAATTTACTACAATTTGTATTAAATTAATTAACATATTACATGAAAACAAGAACTGATCTGCAAAAAAAATAAAACAACACTTACAACTAATCTACAAAGAAAAAATAGCACATGTGCGCTACTTGTGCCGAGTGCGCTGCCGATGCGTGGACGGTCCACCTGACTGCCGCATATGTGCGTGCAGTTGGTGGCCGACTGGCCGTGGAAGACTAGCTGCGGGCAGGCGGCGAAAAAACAGAGAAAGGAGAGGGGCGGCTGTATGAAAGGGCTTAGAGGGAGATGTGAAAATTGGGGGAAATGTTGAATTGAACTAAGAATTAGGTTTTATACTTTTTGTGGGTCTGTACTTGTTGGCCTGTTTTGTATATAATATTAGTTAAATTAATAAATACAAAATATTTTTAATTTAATATATAATTTAAGAATGTATATTTATGTATATATATATATATATATTTATTTATTTATTTAATCGAATACTTACGAATATCGAATCGAATATCATGATTTTGTAGTTGTATTCGTTTATTAATCGAATAAAAAAAATATTTGTATTCGAATTCGAATCATAAAATTTCGAATATGAATATCAAAATTCGAATACGAATACCGAATCTACTAAAATTATTCGATTCGTTTACAACCCTAGTTGTCAGCATAAATGTATAAGATTTGGTTAAATATTTTTGATTCTATACGAGATGAATCTAGCATTATAATTATATGATGTCACATACACTTAACTTTTGTATTTATGTCACACCATAAATGTTCAATGATATAATATATTTAACAACATAAACTTTGAAAAATAATACACATACTATCTACATTACGACTATTATATACAGTAATTGTGTAAAGGGTGGTAGGATGGGTGATGATATGCAGATGAGAAACTGAAAGAATGTTGCATGTATATGAGGTTGTTACATATATAGGTATAATATGAAAAATAATCTGCATTGCTGCAGATTTGACATCATATTGTGCCGAATTGTGCAGTGTTTGGCATCATAGTTGTGTTGAAGTGTGAATTTCAGTTGCACGTGATGATCATATGTCTATATGTCTAGTATGGAACTGTATTGCTCTGTAATGTACTTGCTAATATTAGAATATGGTATTTGACAGGACAAGCTGGTAAAGGGGAACGTTTGGATAAGATCGGAGTAAAACATAAAGGTTTATTAAGTTTGGAATTAATCATTATGTCCCATGAGACAAGGTTTCACTCTATATTTATAATTGTAACATATGCACGGAAGCGTGTAGTGGGATACGTAGTTGTCCCGTCTGATTCAGGTAACTTTTTTTTTCATTTTATCTGCTTGTAGCTGAATTCTTTTGCATAAATCTAATATGTTTTAGTTCAATCTTAAATATTTTGAAAGTGATGTAAAACCAAGTAAACAAAGCAGTGGTTATTCAACTTCTCAAAACGAAGGTTGTATTTAATTTAATAATAATAAGGTAACAGTTTTAGTTTTATTTATTTGCATGGTATTTGACTTTTTTATATTTTATCCGATATATACAGCTAGTGAAAGTGAAGAATATGAGAAAGAGAGGAAAGATATGAGGCACAAGTGTCTAAAAGCCAAGAATAGATTTGATTTATACATTTCTTTAAATTTTATATTATACATTCAATTTCTTACTTTTCATTATAGAATACTTGATACTAAATGATGCTCGAACATTTTTATTTGTTGTTTTCTTCTAAACAGAAGGAGTGCACATTGATAGGAAACATAATTATTACAGATCAAACATTCGTACTACTTTTACTAAGTTGAAGCCTATTAGGTTTGCGGATATGCATTTCAGGGAGTTGAGGAAAACTCCCTGAAATTATTCATTAATGGAATTTCTATAATTAGAGCGATTACGATATTGAATTCCGTAATTATATTAAAATTTTCTATATATCTGAACGTAGGGTTTCATTAAAAAATTTATATTCTGAATACAACTACAGAGCCGCCTCTCTTCCTGCCATAAACATAGAATGTCTAATGTCATCAATAACCAGGGATACATAAGGTGCTATTGCAATAGGAATGCAGTAGTCGTCACCTCTTGGAAGAATAAGAATGTGGGGAGAAGATTCTTCGGATGCGACAAATATCCGGTATTATGATGTGTATTCATATATTTCATTAAGATTTTGAATTACGTATATAGAAATTATTATTAATTTCATACGATTGCAGAAAGAAGGTTTTTGTGGATTTTTTCAGTGGATTGATCAACCTCTGTGCGAAAGAGGAAGGAATATTATACCTGGCCTGTTAGTAAAATTAAACGAAGAGCGATCAAAGATAAGTGAACTGGAAGAAAAACTGAAGTGTTTTCATCAGACGAATATGCAACTCGAGGAAGACATTAGGTCGTTCAAAGAAGTCAATTTGAATAACGGTGCACCAGATAAAGTTCAAATTACAATTATGTATATTTTGAAATTTTCAATAGTATTGTTTATTGGTTGGATATTCAAGAATATACTTTGTAACAGCGCATATGACTCGACAATTGATGGGCGCTTAATGTTAGTATAATTTCATATTATGATATTGGTTTTTAATAGAATATTTGTAAGGTGACCTATGTAACTATTTTCGCAGCTTGAGAAAGTGAAGTGGTTATTGCATTTGCACGAATATGTGGTGAATACTGCATAAAACTAAAAAATTGCAGGAAAAAATGTAGATAAGCGTAACATATGCAATAATAGTATCATTTTAGGCAATACGTATGCATCACCTTTTGCATTGTGCATTCCCATCTGCATATAGTTTGCTTTATATATTAAATATACGTTTAGATTACAAAACTAAAAAGTCAAAAAAAATCATTTCATGTCATATCTACTGGAAAGCACATTACAACTTACTATAGAACTACATATGACTAGTAACTTTTTGGGAATGGGGAAACTTGACTAGGCAATATACTATACGTACGTTCGACATCTGGGGCATCATTCAGCCAATCCAACGCATTAAATTCTCTCTTTTGGATGTCATAAGAGCAAAACTTTCCACGCGTCTCCTCCTTAAACAAGATAATCGTCTTCGTGCAATTCAAAAAGCACACCGGGTTGATGTTGAACATATACGGTAACCATTCTTCTTTGAATATTGTTAGGCTTGACCACGTACACCCATCACTCATATAAGTTAATATGTGCCTCTGAATAAAATACATGCTTACTCCATTCTCTTCGGGGCTAAGTTTGCTAGAATAAACAACAATACTAGACTCGTCCTATGCATGAAATTCTACATGCCATGTTGGGAGTATAAACTCGGGAAGATCTATCAATTCATAAGTAGAGTGCTTCGTTTCAAATGACGCCAGTTTATATACCCCCCATCAAATTTAACTTGCCAGTGAAATCGACCACCAACATAAAACTCGTTTGCAATGGGGGTTTTTCGTACGGATATGGTGGAACAAATGACCAAACATTTGAATTACAAGAATATAACTTCACCTCATACTGATAGTCATCTACAGACCAAAATCTAGCTATTCTTAATACTTTAAAATCATTACATTCACTGTCAAAGCCTAAAGAAAAATAAGCCCATGCTTCGCGAAATGAAGGAGGTATTGAAATAGGATCATTTCGAATAATAAATATTTCATTTGTAGATGGATTAACCAGAGAATATTGATCATCAGTGTTGCAAAAGAGCACTAACGCATTGTACGTCCCAAGTATTTCATAGTCTTCATCTCCAGATCATACGAACTGTTGGTCCCAAGTTGAGTTAAGATTGATTAAGCTAGTAAAAGTCTAGAGGGGAGGGGTGAATAGACTTTTAAAATTCTTTCAAAATATCAGAGTTTAATGCGGATATGTGTTCTGAATAGTACTGTTCTTACTGAGTCAGATCAGTACTTTTCAGCTTCGTTTTATACTCAACTTTTATTTAGATCTTTACTTAGACAACTGTACTGTTCTTGGTTAAACAAATATTAAACAAAAAATACCAAACAGAAAGTAAAGAACGCAAGATTTATAGTGGTTCGACAAATGTCTACATCCACTCTCACAATCCCAGTTGTGATGTTTTATTAACTCTTCCTTGAGTTTCTTGTGGCTTAAAGTCCCAAGATTAAGACTTTGATCTTTTCGATTACACTACCAAGTGTATCTTCGATCAACTAGTAATTTCACAAGTAACTAGCACACTTGTTTACAACAATACAAACTTAAAATGAAAAGTAAAACTTCTCTTGAATAGCCTCTGATTTCTTCTCTTCAATTCTGTGGCTCTTCTCAGATTTCTTAACTCTGTGAGTTCTTCATGCTCTGTAGACTTGCTCTTCAATTGCTCTTAGATCAGTAAATGTTCAGTAGTAGTCAACAGTATGAGATCACGCAGTATTTATAGAACTTAGTATGACAGTTAGCAGTTTGTGAACTAACTCTCAACTAACTCTAAAACTGTTTTTGTAACTTCTTCTTGTAACCGACTTTGTAAC
Organism: Galeopsis tetrahit; assembly: GCA_963675135.1. Classification (NCBI taxonomy): domain Eukaryota; kingdom Viridiplantae; phylum Streptophyta; class Magnoliopsida; order Lamiales; family Lamiaceae; genus Galeopsis; species Galeopsis tetrahit. The sequence continues at coordinate 61,586,080 of OY776120.1, read as the reverse complement.
TTCCTTCTTATTCCAAGTCAGCATCTCTTCAAATATATCTTCAGTTACACCTTAAATAAGTTATCCAAACTTAATCTTCAAACTTACTAACTCAGCACAGTAACTTACTGTTCTGATTTTTACTGTTCTGAGCCAGTCAGCACAGTTCTCCAAAACTGTTCTAACTTCTTCAGAATGCTTCTCTTGAACTTCTAAGCTTTTCTTCAACTCTTCTTGAAGTCTTCTTATTCTGAAGTAGTCTTCTGAGTCTTCATTAATCTTCTGATCTTCTTCTAATCTAGTTCTAATCTGCTGTTCTGAACTTTACAATGCTGAATACAATATAATACAACTTTACAAATACAGAACCTATCTATACATCAACTGAATTACATACAGATGAGTACATCTAAGTCCTATACTATACAAAACATCAGCTTAGTTCCTAACAGTTCATATATCAGATCAGTAAACACACTAAGATCAGTAACCATATATAAGATCAGGAAACTCAGTTTTCAATATCTCTTAAGATCAGTATTCTTATTTTCAGATCTCATTAAGATCAGTAATCTTATTTTCAGATGACTTAGTTAAGATTACTTAGAACCACATATATTACTAACTTTAAGTTGCTTTTGGCCATCAAAACATACAATCATCATCTAGAACATTGTTTATAGGATTCATATCCCAACAATTTCCCCATTTTTGATGAAGCCAAAACTACTTAAATGTTAATAAATCAGTAGTTAAGTATGTAGTCTATCATAACAGTTCATCAAAGTTAAAATTCCAGATTCATATTCATAATCAGATCAGATATCACATTTTACACATAATCATGAAATATGAAAGTGGGATAGCTCAAGTGGTTAGAGCACCACTACCTAGGCCTTATGTCCTGGGTTCGAGTCATGGGGAGGGGAAAAAAGGGATGGGTATTTAACTTCCATCAAAAAAAAAAAAATATGAAATATGAAATAACGAAATATAGAAATAAAGATTAAGGTTAAGAAATGTTATCTTGTGAGCTTCTCCTTCATCTTCTTTCTTTAACTTCAGATTCTGAATGCAACATAAAGTCTTGCTTTGATATCCATCATATGTTGATGATCAGTGATACCTTCATCCTTAATGATCTCAGCAATTATGTTACTAATCTCTTTGTAATCAGGTTCTCCATTCTCAAGTCTTGAAGGATCCCAGATTAGTTCTTCAGGACACCACTACAAAAATGGGCTGTAGAGACGCTCGGAAGTGTCACCAAAAGTAAATTGTAGTGACGCTTTTGCTATAGTGACGCTTTGTTCAAGCGTCACCTGATTTGGCGTTTCTTTATTTTTTTGTTGTGACGCTTGAATAGCGTCACCGTAGATGTTCATTGTGATGCTTTTACGCGTCATATTGACACTTTTTCGTGACGCTAAACTACGTTACGATGTTGTGCTTTGGTGATGCTTTCACACGTCATAAAAAAGCTTATAACTAACTTAACCACCTCATTTAGTGACGCCTTTATGCATCATAGTATCATTATTTGGTGACGCCAACCGATGTCGGAATGATGTGCTGTAAAGACGCTTTCTTGTGTCACAAACAAGTTTTAACTAACTTAACCACCTTATATTAGTGACGCATTTATGCATCATAGTATTACTATCTGGTGACGCTAACCGACGTAAGAATGATGTGCTTTAGAGACGTTTTCTTGCGTCACAAAAAATTATAACTAACTCAACCACCTTATTTAGTGACGCTAATCAGCATCACGATGATGTGCTTTATTTATGTTTTGTCACGTCACAAAATAATTCATAACTAATTTAACTACCAAATTTGGTGACGCTTTTATATCATATAATATTTCCTAAACAGCTCAAGCATAAAATATCATCACACTTCTAAAATAAAAACTAACAAAAGATATAATTATAAAATGTCATCACTTCTTAAAAAATAAAAATAACCAGAGTTTAAAACATCTCTTCTCAAACTATCTCAAGCAATATTCCAAATAATAATAATAAAAAAAAACACTCAAAAATTTCAATTCAAAGATAAATTGCATCTGAATTATGCGTGGCAAAATCCAATTTGTTATCTCTATCTTCCATCTTCCACTTCAACCTATAATAATAAACCAAAAGAAAAATTATTAATAAATGAAATGGAAAAAAACCAACTAAAAAAAATGAAATAATATAAAAAGAAGCTTACCAAATGTTTTGGCCAAGCAATGCTACGTCCTATGGCTTGCCCAACAACTTTAACACCTCCAAATTTTCGGATTAATGGTTCCTCATATTCAATGGCCACAATAACTTTCACTTCACACCATTCACGTCCTAATAATTCTCCATTGCCCAGCAACTTAACGGGATTTAAACTTTCAACAATACCTTGTGCAACATTATCTAGTGTACGCATACCTTTTAAAAGAACCTTTACTCCAACCTATTAAAACAAATATTATACCCTTTAAACAATAGACAAATCAAAGCTTTTTTATTAACATTTACTATCAAACCATGAGCCCATAGAAAAACTAGACCCTTTATTTCTTCAAAAGAACCGCAAACCATCTATGTAATGTTGTTAATTGATACATAAACCAAATAAATTTACAAAGTTAATTAATATACCTGTATGGGGTGAGAATTGGCATTTGAGGGTCCAACAGATTGGTCAAGTGTTGAATTGCGGGAGGTTAACGAGGCATTTTTTATGTTTGAATGTCCTCTCAAATTCTCATTTCTCAACAACTTTTCAATTAACTTGTTCTTCTCTTCAAGTTCTTTTTCCAGTCTTTCTTTTTCTTTGGCAATGCGATGGATATCATCCTGGCTATGTGAGTGACCACCATATACCTCCTTCGTAGTCACTCCATATCCATACATGCGCACTCGTCCACCTTTATCTTCACCAAGAACTTGAGAATATATATCATTTGGGCCTTCGTCTCGTGCACCGGCTGGCATTTGACTCTTCAATTGCTGCATTCTCTCCTGTATACCAGTTTAATACAGTAAATTATAACAAGAGGGTATAATATATTTAATATTGTAAAAGGAACAAAACTAGAGAAGTTAAAAAAAAGGGGGGGGGGGGGGGCTTCACCAATGCATTTGCAACTTCTGGATTAGATGTATTCCCTTCTCGCGAATAACACTTTGAGAATACATCTGCTCTGGTCAGCTCAAAATACTCCTCAACATTTTCATCTTCGTCCATATCGTTTTCTCCTATCCTAACATTACGTAAAACTTCCCCCTACATGAGCACATAATTATTATATCAATCATCATTAATTATATAAGCTCTCTCTAGGTTTTCAAATGAAAAGTAGTTACCTTAGCCATTTCATAAACTTGAGCAAAACTCCTCTTTCCAGTAATATGTTGCATTTTCTTCATCGCCCTATTTTCTTTATTTTTTTCGCTAGTTTTCTGTATAGTATAATAAAGCAAAGGTTTAGGAGTAAAACGTTAAATTAACATGTAATAAAACGGAAGATATAAGAAGACCACCTTTGACTCTTCACTGCACCAATATTCTACAAGGAACTTCCATTGATCTTGTTTCACCCTCTCATCATATGTATTAGGCCTTTTGCGCAAGTTTTGTTCCATAGTTGCATATGGATTAAAGTACTTTGTTTTAATTCTGCATTTGAAAGCCCTCCAACTTTTACCCAAAGCTTGTAAAATAAACTTGTCATATCCAATAGGAACAAGAAAGCTCCCCTGCAAAAATATGTTTTACCATGTAAGATGGTGTAATACATAAGAATCGATATAAATAAATTTCAGTTTTATAAATTATTACCTTCACGCTGACCAACATGTCCCTTTTGTGACTTGTAGGTACCTTATGCCAATCTTTAAAATTTAGTGCAGCTAAGTTTCCATTTCTGACTATGGATCCCAAGAATTCAACAAAATTGCTTTTATTATGACCTATAGGCTTTCCATACTTGTTAAATTCAATTTTCAAAGGCTGAATGTTTGAGTTCTTAGAACTTATAGCCCAAAGACGAGGCATATAAGTATAACCTCTAGCTTTATGTTGTTCAATGACTTCATCTACAAGTATAAGAAAACAAGTAGGTTGAATCAATAAAAATAAAGTCCTTAACATGAATATTATATGAAAATTTCAGATTATTAACAATATATGTTTATATGCTCTAACGTACCTTGGTGGTCATCATGTTGTTCAGTAGTTGAACCATTAATGTTTCCATCCACCTGTTGATCAGCATCAAAGAAGGATTGTTCTCTTCTTTGATTGTTATTCACAGTCCTTTCAGATCTTGCTCCCCTTGTAATTGCTTCAAAATTCTCTACAATATTGTATTATCAGATTATGTAGTTCATAGAAAAAAAAGCGTGTTAAAGAAAAACCTCCTAAAATAGAACTGATCTTGTTAAAAAAACTTCTGATTTTCAGTAATAAAGTCCTTACTATGAATATTATATGAAAAATTCAGATTATTAACAACATATGTTAATATGCTCTAACGTACCTTGGTGGTCATCATGTTGTTCAGTAGCAGAATCACTAGTATTTCCATCCACCCATTGATCAGCAACAAAGAAGGATTGTTCTCTTCTTTGATTATTATTCACAGCTCTTGTAGATCTTGCTCCCCTTGTAATTGCTACAAAATTCTCTACAATATTGTATTAACAGATTATGTAATTCATAGAAACTTGTTAAAAAAACTTCTGATATTCAGTAATTACAGAAGACTGTGATAGTTCAAGAAAGAAAAAAAAACCAAAGAGTCTTTTCATACCTTGAGGATCAACATGCTGATCCCGTGCTTCATCATCAATATTATGACACCTCTGTTGGTCAGTACCTAAAGAGACTTGTTCGTTTTCAATTCGCACATGATTTGCACTTCTTTGGCCTTTTAACATTGCTACAATGACAAAATATTATAAATGTTAGCTAATATGATTTTTCATACCTTGAGGATTAACACTATAATAGTAAAAACATGGAAACACACAAAGTATGTACAGTAATATACCTGGAGGGTCGACATGTAGCTTAGTGACAACCTTATCAATACTTATTTGGGGATGACTATGACCCGCAGTAATTCTTTGTCCCTGCGAGTGATAAAATATTATCTTTAAAATATAGTTACAAGTAAGTTATAAGATAACTTTGATAAGGACAAATGAGAAGTATAAAAAGTGATGTACGGTACCTTGACGACGATCATATTTCTCAATAACAACCTCATTCAAAGGTTGTGGCAACATACTTTGGCCACTATTCGCATGGACACTTTTTCGTTCTCTAGCCCTTGCTTGAAGATCATTTACAGTAATAGATTTTCTCTTTACCATCTTCCTACAATCACAATTCTATTAAGAGAAATAATAACATGCTAAAATATAAATACAACCAATCATTCATTTTGGACAAACATCAAACTAATTAAAATATAAAATTGAGAATTAGAACAAATAATAAATAATCATAAAACGGACAGCAAATAAATTGACTGTCCTAAACTGAAAATAAGCACTCCTAGACATTTAACAATTGAACGATGGCCTTCTATCCTCTAATCTGCAAGAGTGGGGGGTGCCCCTTCGCGAACCAAAGGAATTTCATCAATCTCATCATTTGGTGGTTCATTGTATGGTGAACCTTGCACAAAAGTCTCAGTATCTCCTGATATCAAATCATTTCCATCCTCAAATTTCTCTCTTGCTTTAGTTTTTATCACAACATGCCAGTCTTTGTCAGAAGGATCCTCCACATAGAAAACTTGCTCTACTTGAGATGCAAGAACAAAAGGCTCATTCTGACGTTTTATATTTGCAAAGTTCGCTAAGGTGAACCCATCACTATCTTGCACGAGTCTTCTACCTTTCGTTACCCAATCACACTCAAATAGTACTACTCTTCTTTCTTGAGTATAACATAACTCAATTACGTCTTTCACAATCCCATAATATGTCAAATCACTAGAGACTGGCCTTTTATCTTTTTTGCTTGCAAAGCTAGTCGTTACTGCACTAACCACAACCCCACAGTTCTGAGTTTTTCTTTTACGCTCTATTTCCCTAGTGTGGAATCTAAAACCGTTGATAACAAATCCCTTATATCTTTTCCCTGCATGAATCGGTCCTTTCGCAAGACATGCAATATCACTTTGGCTCATATCCGCTGTCTCATTAACCTAGTAAAGAATGGATGTTATTAAATAAAAATTGATAAGATAATAAATAAAGACAAATAATTTATTTAACTTACTTGGCTGAAGAACCATGAAGCAAAACTTTCACAATGTATTCGTCTAATCTCATGTTCTGGACAACGACGTTTTTTACGTCTAACCATTAACTCATGTTCACTGCAAATCATAAATATATGAATCATGAATAGTAAAATGAATGCAGATTTTTTATAAGTGAAAACTTTATGCTTACTCTATTTTAGACTTGATCTCCTCGCAATTGAAAAGCACGTATCTATGAGCTTTTTCTAATTTTTTATTGTCTAGAACAAATGGTTCTCCATTCCACAAAGGGCGACCAGCCATTGAGAAAACTTTTAGTCCCTCATTATTCATGCAATCTCCATCCTCATTTCGACCAACTCGATTATGCCTTGTTTCTACACTCTCATGAAGGTATCGTGAACAAAACGATAAACACTCTTCTGCAAGATATCCTTCTGCAATAGAGCCTTCAGGTCGGCCTTTGTTGCGAACATAAGATTTAAGCGTGCACAAGTACCTTTGACAATATAGAAAAACACATATATAAGTAAGTATTATATGTATCTTATAATATAATAAATGAATTAAAAAGAAAATTACCTTTCAACAGGATACATCCAACGATGGCAGACAGGACCTCCTAATTTAGCCTCAGTAACCAAATGTATAGTTACATGAACACTAAGATCAAAAAATGCAGGAGGAAATATTTTTTCAAGCTGACAAAGTATAATTGCTATATCATTTTCCATTCGAACCAAATCACTGTGATGAAGTGTCTTAGAACACAATTCTCTAAAGTACTTGCACAAACGAATAATAGGTGAACGAACATAACTCGGCAAAAGTTGGCGCAATGCTACAGGTAATAATTGTTGCATTAGGATATGACTGTCATGGGTCTTACTAATAAAAATCTTCGGAGGCTTTAACTGCACATTCTTAGACATATTTGATGCATAACCATCAGGTACTTTTACGCTTTTCAACACCTTGCAAAATTGTTGTTTCTCACGTTTATCAAGTGCAAAACAAGACGCAGGTAACCATTCCTTACCATTTTCATCTACAAAAGGATGAAGCCCTGGTCTTATGCCTTTATCTTTCAAATCTAGGCGTGAATTTATATTGTCCTTGGACTTATCAGAACCCAACAATGTGTATAAAATCTTATCACACACATTCTTCTCTATATGCATAACATCCAGATTGTGTCGTAGCAGATTACTTTTCCAATATGGCAACTCAAAGAAAATGCTTTTCTTTTTCAGATTATAAGGCAGACCTTGATCACCCATTTTTTTCCCAAATTTATTCTGGATGTTCTTCACATTATCAAACACCTCCAAACTTCTCGGATAAGGAGGGGCCTCTCTATGCTCCTCCTTTTCGACAAACGAACGTGTATCATTTCGGTACGGATGATCACTAGGCAGGAATATTCGATGGCACATGTAACAATGTTTATGAGAGTTTTTCAAATACTCTGAGTTCGTATATTGTAGACACACAGGGCAAGCATATTTTCCTTTAGTACTCCAGCCAGACAAGTTTGCAAGACCAGGAAGGTCACTGATAGTCCACAATAATGTTGCACGCATTCTAAAATTTTGTTTCCGTGAAGCATCATATGTGTCAACACCTACATCCCATAGTTCTTTTAGCTCTGCAATTAAAGGTTCTAAGTACACATCAATGTTGTTTGCAGGTTCATTAGGACCCGGTATAAGTGTAGACAACATAAAATATGACTTCTTCATGCACTCTCCAGGTGGTAAGTTATAAGGCATTAAAATGACTGGCCAAGTACTATGGTTAATCATCATACTTCTGAATGGACTAAATCCATCAGCTGACAAACCCAACCTTACATTTCGAGGCTCCTTAGCAAAATCAGGTGACGCTTGAACAAAGCGTCACTATAGCAAAAGCGTCACTACAATTTACTTTTGGTGACACTTCCGAGCGTCTCTACAGCCCATTTTTGTAGTAGTGATCAGATCATGGGTTGAGCTAAAGATGGCCTCCATCCTAAGCTTCCAGTAGTCATAATCTGCAATCTTGAACTTAGGAAGTTTGTTCACATTAGTAGCATCCATGTTTGATCAGACAAATAAGATCAGTAATATAGCAGATAATTTTCAAGTATTCAGATAGTGACAAAAATCAAGAAATAGTAGCAAGATCAGTGAGATTTCCCTCAAGATCTACAAGGTTATCAAGAAACAGCTTAATGATCTTAATGAGATATTGAAATCTGAGTTACTGATCTTATATATGTTTACTGATCTTATATATATTTACTGATCTTAGTGTGTTTACTGATTTGATATAAGAACTGTTAGGAACTAAGCTGATGTTTTGTATTGTATAGACAACTTATAGTATAGGAGTTAGATGTACTCATCTGTATATAGTTCAGTTGATGTATAGATAGGTTTTATATATGTAAAGTTGTATTATATTGTATTCAGCATTGTAATAGTTTAGAACACTAGATTAGAAGAAGATCAGAAGATTATTGAAGACTCAGAAGACTACTTCAGAATAAGAAGGCTTTGAAGAGTTGAAGATAAGCTTAGAAGAATTCTGGAGAAGTGCAGAACAGTGTTGTAGAACTGTGTTGACTGACTAAGAACAGTAAAACTAAGAAGAGTAGTTTACTGTGCTGAGTTGGTAAAATTAAAGAATAAGTTTGGAAAGCTTATTTAAGGCGTAACTGTAGATATATTGAAGATATGCTGACTTGGAATAAGAAGGAAGTTACAAAGTCGGTTACAAGAAGGAAGTTACAAAAACAATTTTAGAGTTAGGTGAGAAGTTAGTTCACAAACTGCTAACTGTCATACTAAGTTCTATAAACACTGTGTGATCTCTACTGCTAAGACTACTGAACATTTACTGATCTAAGAGCAATCGAAGAACAAGTCTACATAGCAATTTGAAGAACTCACAGAGTTAAAGAGATCAAGAAGTTTGAGAAGAGCCACAGATTTGAAGAAAAGAAATCAAAGGCTATTCAAGAGAAGTTTTACTTTTCATTTTAAGTTTGTGCTGTTGTAAAAAAGTGTGCTAGTTACTTGTGAAATTACTAGTCGATCGAAGATACACTTGGGAGTGTTATCGAAAAGATCAAAGTCTTAGTCTTGGGACTTTAAGCCACAAGAAACTCAAGGAAGAGTTAATAAAACATCACAACTGGGATTGTGAGAGTGGATGTAGACATTTGTCGAACCACTATAAATCTTGTGTTCTTTACTTTCTGTTTGGTATTTTCTGTTTTATATTGTTTAACCAAGAACAGTAAAGTTGTCTAAGTAAAGATCTAAATAAAAGTTGAGTATAAACTGAATTGGAAAGTACTGATCTGACTCAGTAAGAACAGTACTATTCAGAACACATTTCCGCATTAAACTCTGATATTTTGAAAGAATTTTAAAAGTCTATTCACCCCTCCCCTCTAGACTTTTACTAGCTTAATCAATCTTAACTCAACTTGGGACCAACATGAATTAATCGGACCTCTTTTCGTTTTGGTTTTTCTTCTTGTTCATTTATATTGAGTAATAGTTGATGTGCCAAGAAGATTGGCCATGAAGCTTTGACAAAGGAATTTCCATTTGATTGATTTTTGTGTTATTCTCGATGCTTTGAATTGAGGTTTCTTCTTATCAGTAGACAGGATATTTGAACCCGTTAAGAGTCTGAGATGATTTGTTGTTAAGAGTCTGGGATGATTTGTTAGTAAGAGTATGAGATGGTTTCTGAATTTCTTCTAAATAATACTCCCTTTGACCAATTTCATTATTCTCACTTTTCTTCTTTGGTTGTCCAATTTTATTATGCACATTCCCTTTTTGGAAATAATACTATTCACACTACTGTTGGGAATAAAATGAGATATATATGTTTTGATTAAATACCAAAACCCCCTGAGACATGCCTAAGTCAAGTTGATAGTGTTCTAGAAATGTTAGAACACATAGTATAAGGCTAGATGAGAAGCTGATATGTTAGGCAGCTCTTAGATAATTAGATGCACAATTTGAGGGGGAACCTATGCTTTGAAGATTATCAAGATCAAGTCCCCTCAAGGCTCAAATTCTGGAACAATCACTGAAATCAAGGACACTCCATAGAAAATCAAATGCTCTGATCAGGAGAGTTGTCCAGAGTTGTCAAGAGATGAAGACAACTACACTCCTTAAGAACAACATTGAATCATGCTGAGATCATGTACAAGTAAAGCAAAGGGAAAGAGCCAAGTCATCTGAAGAAGAGCAAGCCAAACTTGCTGATAGTGATAAGGAGAGTTGTCCACTTGATAAAGAATGTTGTCCTATCATTGGATCAATCTTCAGAAGCCATGTCCAAGTCCTAACAAGAAGTCAAACATTGGGAAAAGTGCTGCAGAATAAAGACAAAGTCTTACAAGCCGTTTATTACCCAAATGAGGACATGTCACTATCAAGAATCTGTCTTCCAGATTGAAGAACTCAAGGAAGACATTTATAGCAATTTGGGGCTGCCTCTCCAACGGGCAAATCCTCCATTTTGTCTATAAATACAAGAAGTGTGAAGACCATTTGAGAGCACCTCAACAGAATCCAACTACTCAAGTATTCTGAAGCTCATAGAACATACAAGCTTTCAAAGACTATCTTAGTCTTCATACACTTCTTCTAAGTTGTACATCATTGTATATCCATACAAAGCTTAGAGAGATATCCTAATCCTTATACACTGATCTTCATTGTAAAGGATATCTCATTAGTTGGAACCTTACTTCAACCCTTACCCCTTTCAAGAGAGAAAGTGAGAAGGTTGTAGTAGTAGAAGTGGTAGGAGCTGACTGTTCAGAGAAGAACAGTTCAGTTCTGAGTTGAGAAGAGGGTACTAGGACTCTAGACATCCTAGGGATCAATTCACCAAGGAGTGGTGTTATTGATCAAGTGCACCTTGGCACTATAAAACAAGTTAATTCCAAGAGTGAAGGAATTATCCTGTTAAATCAGGGAAAGTGGATGTAGGAGCTTGAGTCTCTGAACCACTATAAACTCCTGTGTTGATTTACTTTACAAGTACTTTCATACATTCAACACTGCATACAAAACTGATCTTTCAAAGAACATATTCAAAGACTGTGCAAAACTGTATTGGACAAGTTCCCTGAAACTAAACTGGACTGTATTGAATTGACAAAGTGATTTCAGAATCTTAAGGAGTCTAAACTAAAAGGGCCAACCACTATTCCGCACATATAACTCCCCTAGATAGTTATTCAACTAAGTACTCAATAGTACTTAGTAGTTTGATTATCTTAGAAGAGTTAATCTCCTTCAGCAGAGTTGTCCAAGACAACCTTGCTGAGCTCTGGTTTAATCAAAAGTTGAAAAGAATTGCATACAAGTGTATTCCCCCCCCCCCATACACTTGTTATATACTCCTTTCAGGACCAACAAGTGGTATCAGAGCAGGGGTTCAAAGACCACTGCTTCTGAAAATCCATCTTGATTTTCAAAACTCACATATTTGGTGTGGTCATTGAACTGATCTCTATCTGAAATCCATCATTTGTTGACTAATTGATTATACTTGAGATATGGCCAACAACGATGCTGTTCCTCCACCTGCTGTTCAAGGATTGGACAATATGGCCATAAATCCAGTCAATCACATCTCACATCATAAATTGCCCATGTTTTCAATAGACAATTATGATTTCTGGAAAACTAGAATGAGGGCTCATCTTGCATCTCTTCACACTGATATGCTAAGAGTAATCACAAGAGGACCTTTTGTTTTTACTCAAACTAACCCCAGGGTGACAGATGAGCAAAGAGCAGATGTAAGGGAACTGATTCCCAAAGATGAGGATGACTTCACTGCTGATGAAAAGAGGAAAGATAACCTGAATTATCTTGCCATGAACACCCTCTACCAAACAATTCCAGATGCAGTCATGGGTAAAGTCTACCACTGCACCACAGCCAAAGAAATTTGGGATACTCTTGCTGAAATGTGTGAGGGTACTGAAAAGATCAAGGAGAACAAGCTCCAAGTTGCTGTGCAGAAGTTTGAACAATTCTCAATGGAGTCTGATGAGTCCATTGACAAATTTGCTGGTAGATTCACTGATGTGATGAATGAAATCAATTCATTGGGCAAGGTGTACTCCAGGAGAGAAGTTGGATTGAAGATCTTGAGAAGTCTCACTCAAAAGTGGGATGTCTATGCTGTGATGATGCAGAATACCAAAGATCTCTCCTCCATACCCATGCAACAAATCTTCTCAGAACTCAAAACCTATGAGTTTGACCTCAATAGAAGAAAGCCTATTGAGGAACCTTCAAATCCTACTAAGGGAGTGGCATTCAAAGCCAAAGTTACTGAACCTGAAATGCAACCCACTCCCAGATCATCAAAGTCAGTCTCAAAGACTGAAATGAATGAAGAACTAGTCTTGATGGCTAGGAGGTTTGACAAGCTCAACACAAGGTTTGGTAGATACAAGAAATTCTACCAAGACAATAAATTCAGGAGAAGATACAACTCCCCTGAAGATCAGGCCAAAGACAAAAAGCCTGAAGAGAAAAAATCAGAGGACAAATACTCTGATAGGAGAAGGTCCAGTAGAGCTGATCCTTCATCATCAAAAGGTAGAGATGAATCCAAGAAGGATGATGATGAAGACCTATGCTATAACTGCAAGAAGAAAGGGCACTTTCTGTATGACTGCCCTGAATTGAGCTCTAAAGAAAGAAGAGAAAGGCAAGCTAAAAGAGACAGAAAGTTCACCAATAGAAAAGCCATGATGGCTGGTGAAGGATCTGATAGTGCTGAAAGCTTCAACTCTTCTGATGGACTGTTCTCAAACAGTGATGATGAAGATGATGTGTGCAACATGGCTCTTGAGGATGATGAGGTATCCTCCACTTCTAGCTCACCATCATTCTTATCACAGAACTTGATGTCAAATCTACTGAGTTGTATCAACAAGTCTTGAGAGAGCTTAAGGAAGCAAATCTCACGATAGTTGACCAACAAAAGGAGATATATGATCAACTACTCTCTCAGAAGAGAAAAGATTTTGAACTGAAAATTTTGAATGCCAAATTTGAAAACCTCTCACATGAATATGATATTCTTAAATCAAGTGAAGAGAGTCTGAAATTAAAGATGTCTGCTTTGAACAAATCCTCTAGAGCAATAGAGGAAATTCAGAGTTATCAAAGACCTCTGGCTCAAAGAAGTGGATTGGGTTTTGATCCATTTGAATCTTCACCTTGTCTTAGTGTTGCCTCTACAAGTAACAGTAAGAAAATCTTTGTCAAATCAGTGGCACAACAAGCTGAAAATGAAATAATTCAGCCACTGAACAAAGGAAAGGGCAAATTAACTGAAATGCCTACTCAAGTGCCTCAGGAGACTAGGCCTAAACCCTTGGAAAAGGTCAAGGCTCCTGAACACAAGAGGAATGTTGGTCAGAAGAGTAGACCCAATGGAAGGGCAACTCTCCTGAACAATGTTCAGAGAAGTTATCCAAGGTATAATCAGCCTAGGCCAACTCATCTGAGAAAGCCTCAGCTGAATAGACCTAAGGACAACTATCCTCAAAGGCAGAATAAAATGAGACAACCAAAACCCTTCATGCCAAAGGGTAATGGTCATAAAAATGCCTTTCCTCAAAGATTTCATCAAGCTGCACAAAGAACTCATAAGTTCAGGAGAATTGACAACTCCCCTGAAACTTGCAGAGTTAACACATTCACACATACTTTCCCCAAGGCATTTAAGGGAAAGACAGTGTATGTTGATGCACAAGGAAAACAACTTAGCCACCTTGAATCAATCAGGGTGATTAGGCAAGTTTGGGTTCCTAAATGTACAGCTAACCTCTCAGGACCCAAAACTCAAAGGGTACCTAAACCTATCTAATTGCAGGTACCATTGGGCCACAAGAAGAGGAGTATAAGCAAAAAGACAGCATGGTACCTTGACAGTGGATGCTCAAGGCACATGACTGGAAACAAGGAACTCCTCACTGATTTTATTGAAAAAGAAGGCCCAAATGTCACCTTTGGAGACAGCTCACAAGCAACAACAAAAGGTTATGGTACTTTGATGATTGGTAACATCAAAGTAACCAATGTATCTTATGTAGCTGGTCTCAAATATAATCTCCTAAGTATCAGTCAATTCTGTGATAAAGATTTCAATGTTGAGTTTTCAAGTGGAAAATGCCTAATTAAAGATAAGACTCAACAAATTCTATTGATTGGGACTAGGAAAGGAAATGTGTATTTTGCAGACTGGGACAAGTCTACTGATGTTGCCTGTTTCATTGCTAAAAGTACTAGTGAACAAAGTTGGTTATGGCATAAGAGGCTAAACCACCTGAACTTCAAATCAATGAATAAACTTGCTAGAAATGCATTAGTTAAAGGACTGCCTAATGAGGTTTTCATTAAAGAACATGTGTGTAAGCCATGTCAAGAAGGAAAACAGATTAAAGCCTCATTCAAAGGTAAACCAGTCATCTCTACTAAAAGGGTACTTGAACGTCTACATATGGATCTGTTTGGACCAATTACCCCTTCAAGTATAAATGGTAGAAAATACACATTGGTTGTAGTAGATGACTTCTCTAGGTTCACATGGGTAGTATTTCTCCTTAATAAGAAGGAAACTCAAGTCAAACTACCTGAACTCCTGAAGAGACTGTCAAATGAGAAAAGCCTTAGCATTATCAAGATAAGATCTGATAAAGGCACTGAGTTCATAAATTCATACATCAATGAGTACTGCACATCTAATGGAATAGCTCATGAAACCTCAGCAGCTAGAACTCCTCAGCAAAATGGAGTTGCAGAAAGAAGAAATAGAACTTTAAAAGAAGTTGCTAGAACCTTAATTGCTGATTCAAATTTGCCTAAGAGGTTTTGGGCTGAAGCTATAAACACTGCATGCCATACTCAAAATAGATGTTTGATTACTAAGGGGCAAGGCAAAACCCCCTATGAACTCTGGAAAGGAAGAATGCCTAAAGTGTCACACTTTCACATCTTTGGTTGTAAGTGTTTCATACACAATAATGGGAAAGAACAGTTGAAAGCTTTTGACAGCAAAGCTGATGAGGGAGTATTCCTTGGATATTCTCAAATCAGTAGAGCTTTCAGAGTCTACAACAAGAAAAACCTTATAGTGGAAGAAACACCTCATGTTGTGTTTGATGAATCTATCTTTGAGATCAGGAATGATAATTTGGAACCTGAAGAAATCACATAGAGGACAACCAGACTAAGCCTAAAAGACAAAGATACTGAATTCATAGATGTTGTCCAAGCCAACCTACCTGAAAAATTCACATTGGACAACAATCCTGAAGGCAACCTTCCTGAGACAAACCCCACTGATGGAAATGGTGAACTGAATGATCCAATCCTAGTTCACATCCAGGTAACAACTACCAATGAAGAAGCAGTTCCTGCTGAGGTAGTTAATGGGTCAAATAATCAAGGGGGAACTCAGAATGTTGAAAATGCCAATGTCCCTGACATTGAGGACAACACCCCTGATTATGATCCTGAACTAGATCCTGCACTAAATTATCCTGAATTTTATGATCAAAATGACTCACCTTCAGTAGAGGACAACTCTACTGAAGAAATCAGAAAAAGAAGGACTTGGTTGTCTGACCATCATACTGATCTAATACTTGGTGATCCAAGTATTGGAGTCAAAACTAGAAGATTTCATGGTGAAAGTGCTCTTTTCTGTTGTTTCTTGTCAGAACAAGAACCAAGTGATATTGAGGAAGCACTTCAAGATGCCAATTAGATCACAGCCATGCAGGAAGAACTGAATCAATTCACCAGAAATGAAGTTTGGGGGCTGGTGGATAGACCTTCACATCAAGATGTTATTGGAACCAAGTGGGTGTTCAAGAACAAAAAGAATGAGAATGATGTGATTGTCAGAAACAAAGCAAGACTAGTTGCAAAAGGTTACTGCCAACATGAAGGCATTGAATATGATGAGACATTTGCACCTGTGGCAAGGCTGGGAGCAATAAGGCTCTTCCTAGCCTATGCAGCCCACAAGAGGTTCAAAGTGTACCTAATGGATGTCAAGAGTGCCTTTCTGAATGGAGTCTTGAAAGAAGAAGTCTATGTGGAGCAACCACCAGGTTTTGAGATTGGAAACCAAGTATACAGACTGAAGAAAGCTCTATATGGACTCAAGCAAGCCCCTAGGGCTTGCTATGACACACTGTCACAATTCCTCTTGGATCATGGTTTCACCAAGGGAACTGTGGACATAACTCTCTTTAGAATCTCTGAAGGAGAGGACATCTTGCTTGTCCAAATTTATGTAGATGACATAATCTTTGGATCCCCTAATGAGAAGCTGTGTGAGAAGTTCTCCAAGCTTATGCAAAGCAAGTTTGAGATGTCCATGATGGGGTTGATGAACTTCTTCTTAGGTCTACAAGTCAAGCAATCTAAAGAAGGAATCTTCATCAACCAAGCTAAGTACACCAGAGAGATGATCAAGAAGTTTGGGTGTACATCAAGCAAGCCAGTAAGGATCCCAATGAACACAAATTGGAAGATGGATCCTGATGAGAGTGGTGTTCCAACCAACTCCACTGAGTATAGAGGAATCATTGGTTCACTCCTCTATCTCACTGCCAGCAGACCTGACATCACCTTTGCAGTAGGTGTTTGTGCAAGGTTTCAAGCAAATCCTAAGAAAAGCCATCTTGAGGCTGCAAAGAGGATCTTGAGGTATCTCAAAGGCACTGAGAATCTAGGCCTTTGGTACCCTGCTGATGACAACATTGAGTTAACTGGCTACTCAGATGCTGATTATGGAGGATGTAGAATTGACAGAAAGTCCACTTCAGGGACTTATCAATTCTTGGGCAACAAACTCATATCTTGGTTCTCCAAGAAGCAAAATACAGTGGCTACTTCCACCACTGAAGCTGAATATGTTGCTGCTGGAAGTTGCTGTGCTCAAATTCTGTGGTTGAGACAACAACTAAGAGACTACAAAGTCAACTTTACTGAAGTGCCCATATTCTATGACAATAACAGTGCAATTGCCATATCACAGAATCCTGTATTGCACACAAGATGCAAGCATGTGGACATCAAGCATCACTTCATTAGAGATCATGTGGAAAAGAAGGATATCAAGTTGGTAAAGATCCACACAGACCATCAAAAAGCTGATATATTGACAAAGCCACTTGCAGAAGCAAGATTTCTGGAACTATCAGCAGAGTTGGGTCTTCTTGATCCAGGGAAGTTGGACAAATAAGTCCAAAGGAGTTCACTCATTAAGGGAGAACAAATTTCAAAGATCAGCAGAATTGGTCAAGTCTGCTGAAATTCAGAAAGATGACCTAAGTAATTCAGGACACTTGTCCATTGAATTTCAGGACAGTTGTCCACATCTTTTCAGGACACTTGTCCTAGTGGGGTCAGATAAGTTGTCCCAGCTATCAAACCAAATCTTGGTCTGATAAGCACCTATTTTTGGTGATCATTGTCCATTTCAAAATCTGTCCCATTGAAAATTCAGATTTCACCTTTTTGGGATTTAATTTGTCTCCCACCCAAAAGGTCACTTTTCATGCATTAAATGCCAAGATTTAACTCTTGTTTGCATTAAACTTTTTGGGACATGATCTATCTCGAAAATCCCCCAGCCTTAAACTAACATTAAAACTCCACCCACGTTTTGAATAAAACAGTTTTTCACTGTTACATTGGTTTTTGACCATTGGATCAAAAATGGCCAACTCCCCTGAAATCAATCTTGGCCGTCCATTCTGGATTTCCTCTTTTGTTCACCTTTGAATTGCATCAAGACTTCACCAACTCATTGACAAACATTCTTTTTAGAATATTCACAAGTCTTAAGATCCCCCACAAACACTTCTTCCCCAAGTATTCGAAACCCTAGCTCTAACCTTCTTCAAACTCTCTCAATCTCTGTCAAATTTTTCTTCTGTAAACCTTCAATGGCTCCCAAAGTTAGACCAGAGATGATCATTGATTTCTCCAACAAGGCTCTAGACCTTGATTTTGGATACTTGAGCAACAAGAACAATCTTCACTTTGAGCCCATAGTATCCTTTGAGAGTGAAGACCCTGAGATTACACCAACCCTGAGATGGTTGAGAAGAGCTGGTTTGCAAAAGTTCATGGAAGAAAGACCAAGCTCTTGTTTGGAAGGCTACATGGCTGAGTTCTTTGCCTTTCTCAAGTGGAGAGGTAAGCCTGAAGATGGTGAGGTTTCCACCAGATTGTCATATGTAGCTGAAGGAGAGGAGGAAGAGAGATTTCATAGAGTGAAATTCTCTTCAGAAGATCTTGAAGGAGCCTTTGGATTGCCTTCTGAGGGAAGGAATCCAGAAGTTTATGGTACTGGACATGAAGATGAAATAGCTCAAGAATGGCTATTGGTACCAGGCCCTCTCTCTTCAACACAAAACAAGAAGACTCTCAAGCCAGAATTTCTTAACCTCTTTGAGGTAATTGCTAAGAGTCTCTTGAGCAACACTGAAAGTTTGGAGCAAGTCAGCCATCCAAGAATCAGAATTATGGCTGCAGTGATTGATGCTAGTGACAAGGGCATCAAGTTTGATTGGAGGACCTTCATCATGTCTGAGATGATGAAGGAAAAGGCAAAATTCAAAGTGAAAACTCACAACAAGGTGGTGCTAGAAGGGAAACTCAAGTATTGCACCAGGGCAAGCTTGTTGATTGAAAGGTTTTCCCACTATTCTCAAATGCAGACCTTTGCCAAACCCCTTCCAGCCCAAAAGATCCTGTTCAGAAAGCTCAGCAAGAAAACTGAGCAAAGGAGGATGCTTATGGCCAAACCTGCTGAAGAACAGGTTGAAGAAAAGCCTAAGATGAAGAAGAGAACCAAGGCCAGGGCTGTCAAAATAAGGAAAATGTCTCGATTATCTTCAAGAGAAGCCTCAGGAGCATCAGCTGAAGTTGATGAAGTGGCAGAAGAGGGAGTGAGTGTCCCTTCTGACCACTCAGAAGAGTTGAGGCTGAAATACAATGAGACAAGGCAAAAGAAGAAGGGTGATAAGAGAATCAGGGAAGTTGTCCCTGAGGAGGAAAAAGAAGTGGAAGGAAGTGGGTGCAGTAGGGCTAGCAAGAGAAGGGCCAAGCCTACTGAGAAAGTGTTGGAACTTCAGGAAGAGAGGTCTCTTCAATTAGCTCTAAGAGAGAGCAGAGCTGAAAGCAGGACCAAATCCAAGTCAAGGACTAGCTCATCTGGTTCTGGAACTCCAGAATCCAAAGTCCCTGAAGATCAATCAAGAGAGGCCAACATCCCTGAAACCCAGACCATTGAACCCAACTCCCCTGAAACCCATGTTACCCCTTCCAACCAACCCATCACCCCTGTAGATCTCACTAAGAGATATTCTCCAGAAGGAAGTGTGCAGAGAAGTGGCATTGATGTGCTTGCAGATTTAGCAGTAGATGAGACAAGACTCCTGTCTCCCCTTGACTCATCCATGCTCAATTACTCCAAACTCTTAGAACATGCACTCAATGAGCCAACTCCCCTAAGCAAAGCCCCTTCAGATTCATTGCTCTCTAAAGCAACTGAAGTACCTTCATTTGAGCTTAATCCTTCTGAAGCCAACCCTCCTGAATTTAACTTGCCTGAAGCTGCAATTATTGAAACCACAGCCCACTCCCCTATAGCCCAAAGTTCTCCATCAAATGAGAATGAGGAGGAGTATACTTATGAAAGTATGTTCAGAGGTGGAGCTAAGGCCACTGTGGACAGTTTGTATCCACAACTTGCTGAATTTCCAAGAATTCAGAAGAAGTTTCATGATTTGAGGATGCTTGTGGATGTTAAAGATAAAACCTTGATGGAAATATCACAAGTGATCCAAGATAAGGGTGCTAACTGGTGGCAAGTAGAGGAAAGCAGATTGCTACACTTTGCTGGTGTGATGAAAACAAGATTCCTCACTGATGAGGAAGTTTTTGCAAAGTTGGTAGCTGAGAAGATCATTGAGGAGAAAGAGAGAAAAGCTAAGGGCATCAAACACCCTGACAGTAGCTCAAATGATGATGATTCCACTGATGATCCTTCAAACCCTTCAAATCCCAACCCTCCTGAAACCCCTGAAGCCAACCTCCCTGAACCCTCTCAACCCAAGTCTTTTGTAGCAGATAGATTTTCCAATCCTCCTAGAACCTACCAAAGGAAAGGCTCTGTATCATCAAAGGTGTTGACCAAGGGTGGTAACACAACCAAAGACACATCTGCCAATGAAGGTTCTTCTGAACCCAAGGCACAGCCTAAAGATGTTGAGGTTCCTGTGTTAGAGGCTAGTTTGTTTAAGGCCTATTCAGTGTCAGATGAGTTGGACACTGATCAGCCCTTAATCATTCAGGATGACTCAGTGGCTGCTGAAATAAGCACTGTGATCTCCTCACAACTGCCATCTTTGAACCTTGTTGAAGGTGAAGATGCTGCAGGTCTAGGAGAAGGGGTTGAAAAGGAAAGTAGAATTGAAAAATCAGAGGGAGTTATGGATGAAAGAGAGGTAGTCATAACTAAGATTGTGAGTGTACCAACATATGAGGGTGGAATAAGTGAGGAAGGACAGGTTATTCTTGAAGTCAAATCTGAACTTCAAGAATCCCTTGATGAGAGAAGGCCTGATTCCTTGGGTGAGAACATTATATATGAAGGAAGAAAAGAACAAGTTGAAAATGAGAAGAAGACTGCTGATGTATCAAAGTCTTATGCAAAAGAAATTGAGGGAGATGAGTGTTTATTCCCTAACTTGTTTGATTTGTCTAATATTGCAGGTATTTCCCTTGACCAAATTTTTGCAGATGAGTTCTTAACAGATACTCCTATCCAAGTAGATACAAGCTCAGCTCAAGCCTTACTTGGAATGCAATCAGAGAAGTTGGACTCATTAGCTCATCAAGTCCAATCTGCTCATGCTGAAACTTCAGGAGCATTGAATGAGCAAGGAAGAACTCTGGCATCTGTGGAGATGAGATTAACTGGCTCTGAAGATGTGGTGCTACCCACCTTGGAAGCAAGGATTAGTCGTGTGGAAACTGGTCTCCAAACCATTTCCACTGAAGTGCAAAAAGCCAAATCCACCATGGAGTCCATCTCAGAAGAGGTCAAGAAGAAACAAAAGCTGCTGAGAGACAACCATAATGCCAATGTCAAAGCTCTCAGGCTAACTGTCAAGCAAGCTCTTGGAAAGAAGACTGCATTGCAAAAGAAAAGAGCAGAAGAGCAAAGGCTAGCAATGGTGAAAGCAGCCTCTGAAAATTTTTCCCAAGAGGTATTGGCCAACATTGCTGAAGGTGCAGTAGCCAACCTCACTGAGCTCCTTAAAGCCCAACTGGATGCATCCCTGAAAGCTACCTTGGAGGAGGTTGTTCGACAATAGATGAAGCCTGTTCTAGCTTTTCTTAGCTTGAGCAGTGATAGGATGCAAAATATACATGATGAAAATGTATATTTGTTGGAGGAAATGAAGTCCCTAACCCAGGCCCAATCCCTGATGGCCTCAACAATGAGTGACCTAAAACCCCAGTGCTTTGATGCTGCCAAAAAGGGGGAAAGGGAAAGAGCTAGAGCAAAAGTTGCCTTGGTGATTGGAAGCCCAGTCCAAGGAAAAGACAAAGCTGCTGAAGGAAAAGGAAAAGAGCGTGCAGTGCTGAACTTAGAAGAACTGGATGAAGAAGAGCAACTATCACTTGCATTGAAGAATTCAATGGCCTCAGCACAAGAAGAAAGAATGAGGCTACAGCAGAGACCAGGTGGTGAGGTGTCTGGTTTGGACAAAGATGATGAAGGTGTCCAAAATAGAGGAAAGATCAAGAGGGCAAAAGGAAAGAAAAGACAAGTTGAGACATTCACTGACTTTCCTAACAGTCTTGATCTTCCACCTGAATTCAGAATTGATGTAGATGAGCCTACATCAAAGAAGGCCAAAACTGCTGAAAAGGACAAGTCTTCTGAATCTGCCAAAAGTGCTGAAGGTCCCAAGTCCACTGAAGATATTGAAAAGCTATTTGCTGAAGGATTTGGACCTGAACCTAAGAAGAAGACAACTGTCCTAGCTCATGATCCATCAAAGCTGTTTCATGAAGGGTATGGCAAAGACCCTGAAACACAACAGAAACTGGCCATGATGAGGGCCCAGGAGAAAATGGATTTGATGGAAGAGGCCAACAGAGCAAGAGATAAGAGAAGAGCAAATTTTCAGAAACCAAGAAGAAGGAGAGCAACATACAGCAAGATGAAGCCTCAATTGCTAGTCCCAATGGACACTAAATATCCACACTTGGATAAATGGGTGCCAATTCAACCGAATGATACATGGGAAGAGGCTAAAAGGGAGTTTGTCTATGACTATTATGTCATTGACAGGTGGAATGGAGGAGATGCCAACTCTGCCTTTGCTGAGTTCATGCTGGAATACTACAGAGAGTTGTATCAACAATTACTTGCAGCTGCTGATATTGCAAGAATTGAACTCAATGCTCCTAAGCCTATCATCTACATGCCTCCAAAGCTTGATGGGTGGATTGACCAAGCAAGGATCCTGAGGGAGTTCACAGAAATTCTGAAGCTGAACAAAATGACCCTTGGACCCAAAGGAACCAACCAGGAAGCCATGGAACTCAAGAAGAGAGTGTGGGCTCAATATGGGATGGTGCCACCTCCTGAGGATGATCTCTAAAAATGGCTAAGTCTTCTGACTCTTTCTGGATAGAAAACTATCTTATCTAAAGATATTTTTTTCTATGTGGTCAAATCTGCCGAAGTTTCGACAAGCCTGCTGATGTGATATGCATTGAATGCTGTTTGCTCCAATATGTTTTAGACTGCTCTGATACAAGAATTGGTGTTGATATCCAACATACTACTCTGATGCCTGAAGTAGTTTGTTTTTGCTCTGATACCTCTGATCCTATGTTTAGTATGTATTTGTAATGAAATGTTAATTTGTAATGATGTCTTGATTTCATGCTCTGATAAGTTACCTTCAACTATCAACATGCTTGTAATGACTTTTATATGAATAATAGTTGAACTACCTTTGAATCAAGATACATTATTGCAGAAATCTCTCTATGCATATCCTTGAAACCTACTTGCAACAAAAACAGTGAATACACTAACCCATTGTCTTTTCAGGAATATTGACCTTAGTCATAACTTCTGAAGATATATGTAATAGGTGTAGACAAGTCACTTTTGCATAGAATGTGTAGGTTTTGGCATCATCAAAAAGGGGGAAATTGTTGGGAATAAAATGAGACATGTTTTGATTAAATACCAAAACCCCCTGAGACATGCCTAAGTCAAGTTGATAGTGTTCTAGAAATGTTAGAACACATAGTATAAGGCTAGATGAGAAGCTGATATGTTAGGCAGCTCTTAGATAATTAGATGCACAATTTGAGGGGGAACCTATGCTTTGAAGATTATCAAGATCAAGTCCCCTCAAGGCTCAAATTCTGGAACAATCACTGAAATCAAGGACACTCCATAGAAAATCAAATGCTCTGATCAGGAGAGATGTCCAGAGAAGTTGTCCTTATGCAAGAACAAGATTGTAAAGCTCAAAAGGACAAGTCTAATCAAATGCTCTGATCAGGAGAGTTTTCCAGAGAAGTTGTCCCTATGCAAGAACAAGGAGTTAAAGATTAAAAGGACAAGGTTACTCAAATGTTCTGATCAGGAGAGTTGTCCAGAGAAGTCAACTCAGTGTGAAAACAAAAGCTCTGATAATAAAAGACCAAGTATGCTGATCAGGAGAGTTGTCCAGAAGAGTTGTCTTAGCTCAAGTACTCTGAAAAACTTGAAGGTCAACTATGCTGAAGAGAAGAAGACAACTACACTCCTTAAGAACAACATTGAATCATGCTGAGATCATGTACAAGTAAAGCAAAGGGAAAGAGCCAAGTCATCTGAAGAAGAGCAAGCCAAACTTGCTGATAGTGATAAGGAGAGTTGTCCACTTGATAAAGAATGTTGTCCTATCATTGGATCAATCTTCAGAAGCCATGTCCAAGTCCTAACAAGAAGTCAAACATTGGGAAAAGTGCTGCAGAATAAAGACAAAGTCTTACAAGCCGTTTATTACCCAAATGAGGACATGTCACTATCAAGAATCTGTCTTCGAGTTTGAAGAACTCAAGGAAGACATTTATAGCAATTTGGGGCTGCCTCTCCAACGGGAAAATCCTCCATTTTGTCTATAAATACAAGAAGTGTGAAGACCATTTGAGAGCACCTCAACAGAATCCAACTACTCAAGTATTCTGAAGCTCATAGAACATACAAGCTTTTCAAAGACTATCTTAGTCTTCATACACTTCTTCTAAGATGTACATCATTGTATATCCATACAAAGCTTAGAGAGATATCCTAATCCTTATACACTGATCTTCATTGTAAAGGATATCTCATTAGTTGGAACCTTACTTCAACCCTTACCCCTTTCAAGAGAGAAAGTGAGAAGGTTGTAGTAGTAGAAGTGGTAGGAGCTGACTGTTCAGAGAAGAACAGTTCAGTTCTGAGTTGAGAAGAGGGTACTAGGACTCTAGACATCCTAGGGATCAATTCACCAAGGAGTGGTGTTATTGATCAAGTGCACCTTGGCACTATAAAACAAGTTAATTCCAAGAGTGAAGGAATTATCTTGTTAAATCAGGGAAAGTGGATGTAGGAGCTTGAGTCTCTGAACCACTATAAACTCCTGTGTTGATTTACTTTACAAGTACTTTCATACATTCAACACTGCACACAAAACTGATCTTTCAAAGAACATATTCAAAGACTGTGCAAAACTGTATTGGACAAGTTCCCTGAAACTAAACTGGACTGTATTGAATTGACAAAGTGATTTCAGAATCTTAAGGAGTCTAAACAAAAAGGGTCAACCACTATTCCGCACATATAACTCCCCTAGATAGTTATTCAACTAAGTACTCAATAGTACTTAGTAGTTTGATTATCTTAGAAGAGTTAATCTCCTTCAGCAGAGTTGTCCAAGACAACCTTGCTGAGCTCTGGTTTGATCAAAAGTTGAAAAGAATTGCATACAAGTGTATTCCCCCCCCCCCCCCATACACTTGTTATATACTCCTTTCAGGACCAACACTTACTGTTCTGATTTTTACTGTTCTGAGCCAGTCAGCACAGTTCTCCAAAACTGTTCTAACTTCTTCAGAATGCTTCTCTTGAACTTCTAAGCTTTTCTTCAACTCTTCTTGAAGTCTTCTTATTCTGAAGTAGTCTTCTGAGTCTTCATTAATCTTCTGATCTTCTTCTAATCTAGTTCTAATCTACTGTTCTGAACTTTACAATGCTGAATACAATAGAATACAACTTTACAAATACAAAACCTATCTATACATCAACTGAATTACATACAGATGAGTACATCTAAGTCCTATACTATACAAAATATCAGCTTAGTTCCTAACAGTTCATATATCAGATCAGTAAACACACTAAGATCAGTAACCACATATAAGATCAGTAACTCAGTTTTCAATATCTCTTAAGATCAGTATTCTTATTTTCAGATCTCATTAAGATCAGTAATCTTATTTTCAGATGACTTAGTTAAGATGACTTAGAACCACATATATTACTAACTTTAAGTTGCTTTTGGCCATCAAAACATACAATCATCATCTAGAACATTGTTTATAGGATTCATATCCCAACACGAACTCATAACATATAAGCGGTTTTGCTTCCCTGACTTGATGCAGGATTGAAAATCTATTCTCCCGTTTCATCCTCCGGAGGTGTCGTTGAACAAATTCTCTCTGTAGATGTTGTTAATTCTTAAATGCCTTAACATTATCAACAACATCTTAATTTGACCTTCCGAGATTTTTTCTAAGTCTTTTCTGAAATGCTACATTAAATGTTGATCTAAATGTTGTCGCATTTCTGGCAGGATCTAGAAGCTTCTACAAGTATCTGGAACCTGGAAGATTCCAGAACATTGGAGAACATCCTAGAACAGCCTAGATGCATTTGGAACGACCTGGAGCATGCTAGAAGGATCTAGAAAGATCATGGAAGTTGTGGAAGTTGAAGTTCCTAAAAAATAGGACCTCAATGTGGAAGCCTCTAGAATTCCTATCCCACATCTATAAATACCCATTGAAGGCTGCATAATTCAGTGTGTTCTATTCGAGCAATATCCTAGACCGAGCGTTCATCCCTGTTAGGAAATTGTGGCCAATAGTTCTACATTTTAGTTCATACGTTGTATACCACCCGTATGACTGCGTGTCTTCTTATCTATTGATAGTGTAATCATTAGATAGACTAGGCATTTCGACAGTGTATAATTGCTATCTTATTGGAACAAATATGTGTAACTTGTCAAAACATGATGAAAATATTCTATGGCATAAAAGATTGGGTCATGCAAATTACAGAGCAATGAAAAAGCTAATCAAAGCAGATGCAGTAAAAGGAATTCCAGAACTGAGGTTTCACAACACCACTGTATGTGGACCATGCCAAAAAGGTAAGCAGGTAAAAATCTATTAGATTACTGCTAGCTATTGCATGTTTTATTGATATTAAACTTCATCAAATGGATGTAAAGGCTGCATTTCTAAATGACATATTAAATGAAGAAGCATATGTTGAACAACCTATAGGATTTGAAGATCCACAGTATCCTGATCATGTATATAAACTTAAGAAAGCTTTGTATGGTCTTAAACAAGCTCCTAGAGCATGGTATGGTAGGCTTACTGACTTTCTTTTGGAATATGGATTTATTAGAGGAGAGGCAGATAGAACTTTGTTCATTAAGCACACTGAAAATGATATACTAATTGCTCAAATATATGTTGATGAAATTGTGTTTGGTTCTACTTGTGATAAAATGTTGAGTAAATTTGTTGAGGCAATGACTGCAACATTTGAAATGAGTATGGTTGGAGACTTGAACTATTTTCTAGGTCTTCAAATCAAACAATGCAGTGATGGTATTTTCTTCTCCCAAAGTAAGTATGCTAAGAACTTGGTTAAAAGATTTGGTCTTGAGAATTCAAAACCAATGAAAACTCCTATGGGATCCTCTTTGAAACTTTGCAAAGAGAGTGCTGGAACAGATGTTGATCCAACACTTTACAGATCCATGATAGGTAGTTTACTGTATTTAACCTCTAGTAGACCAGATATTATGTACAGTGTGTGTGTTTGTGCTAGGTACCAAGCTAATCCAAAGGAATCTCACTTGAATGCTGTGAAAAGGATTATCAAGTATGTTGCAGGTACAAGTGACCTTGGAATCTGGTATACTAAGGACACCAACAACATTTTGATTGGCTATAGTGATGCTGATTGGGCTGGAGATATAGATGATAGAAAGAGTACGAGTGGAGGATGTTTCTACATGGGAAACAATCTTGTATCATGGCACAGCAAGAAGCAGAATTGTGTTTCACAATCTACTGCAAAATCTGAGTATATAGCTGCTGGAAGCTGCTGTACACAACTCTTGTGGCTGAGCAAGATGTTCCATGACTATGGTATTGAGAATGGTATACTTACAATTTTTTGTGATAATACTAGTGTTATTAACATTTCTAAGAATCCTGTACAACACTCACTCACAAAGCACATTAGCATATATAAGACATCACTTTATGAGAGATTTAGTAGAGAAGAATATTGTTAAGTTGGAGTATATACCTACTGAGAAATAAAATGCTGACATTTTTACTAAAGCATTAGACCATGAGAGATTCTCTATCTTGAGGAAATCTCTTGGCATGAGCACTATCTGAAAAAATTCGGATGTATGTTGTCACAAATGCGTCAGCATTTGGGACAACATCATGGGTTGTAAAAATTTTATAAGCTGAATCTATCTCTTACTTTGTTAAATAATTCCTATGTAAAATATCTACGAATCTAAGAACCTTGTAGTGCAAAAATAAACATGTCTCACACCTCTCAAATGCATAAAAATGAGAATGTTATTAGCATACTAAAAGATGTACCAAATCACTGAGTAACTATGGAGCACGGAGTTCACTACTACGATGCCTTCTTTTCAAAAGGTGATTCTTTGGTAAAAACATCAATATATTTGTAATCCATTAAGTAAGTATAGGGCACGGAGTTCGCTACTACGATGTACTCTACATGAACAATGGATCAATACAAATTAGATGCTATAACACAAAAAGAAAAATAAGGTGCAACACAAATGAAGCAAATTCATGTAAAAACCGTGTTGAGGTGTTTGTAACAGTTTTGAGCACAACATTGCCTGATTCGAATTTATTTTTATTAGTTGTAATTATTTAATTATTAATTGGGATTTATTTCATTTTATTTAATTACTAACCCACATTTTTTATTTTTTCAGATTATGAAATTTTAATTATTCTGGAAGCTTCCTAATTACCTAATTTAATTTAATTAAATTTTCCCACTAATTACCCATGATCTACATTGTGGCTAATTATGTGGAGCATGATCGAAAGACTTCTGGATTATCTTTTTTTCTCTCCAACTACATAATTCTCTCTATAAATATCCCTCATAAGATTAAATGTTAATGCTAATCGTGATTTTTGATTTTGTTAAGTACTAAGTTTCTGCAGAATTGTTCTTTGGTCGTGTATCTCTCAAAGTTTGTGAATACACTCCTCAAACCTACCTTGAAATTCCAACCGTCCCTTAAATGGTTGGAAACCGACCTCAATCCTACTCACAATCTCACTCTGATTCGAAGAACTCATCCCCTTCTCACACAAACCCTCTCGAAATCCTTGCTTCCATGGCGTCTCAGAAATCAACCTCGTCAAATGCTGACTCAAATGTCTCTGCAACACCATCAACAACCGCTCCCACTCCTCAAACTGCTCCTCAAACCGTTCCACCAACAACCAACATTCCTCAAGATGCAATTGTTGAACAGTTCAACAAGGCTATCGAAGAAGTGTCTAGCTCTCTTCGAACAACTGGTCATCTGCCTGTGATGACATTTGGAGATATCACTGTGGATATCTCAAGCTATTTGGCTGATCAAACCGCCCAAATGGCTTCTGCTTCAAAAAGCCCTAAATCACCTACTGTTCACAACCCGCAAGCTGAAAATGAGGAGGTTACTGCTGAAGAAGAAGCTACTGCTACTTCCGACCCTGAAGATGTTGAAATGGAGGATGCAAACATCTCTGAAGACGGTACAAACTCTGCACTCTCTATTTTTGATGAATCTGCTCCCATTCCCTTCAAGAAGAATGCACAGAAAGGGAAAAGACAAAGGAGTCCTGTACAAAGAAGAAGATCATACCGTGTGTTCACTCGTGTGGATTACTCTGAATCCATGAGGAAGAAGAAGAAAGCTGGAGCTGAAGCTGCTGAACCCATCCAAGTGTTCACAGACTCTGAAGAAGAAGCTCCTGTTGCTGTTGAGAAAATTAAAAAGACTGTTGCTGAGAAACCCAAGAAGACTGTTGTTGAAAGGAGGAAGAAAGCTGCTGCTGATCCCAAAGGCAAAGGAAAGGCCAAGATGATTGCTGAAGATGAACCAGCAAAATCAGATTCCAATTCTGATTCTGATGTATGTTTAAGAGATATTCTGAACTCTCTTAAGAAAAATGTTGAGCATTTTGCTGCTGCATAGGAAGCTGCACCAGAACCTGAAGATGATGGCAGTGGTGATAGCCCTTCCAGTGCAGAAAGCAGCTCCAAGGAAAGCTCTGCTAAAGATTCTACATCAAGCTCCAATGACCTTGCTTCTGAAGAGGAAGGTAATTCTAACTCTCTTGAGACTCTAGAGAATAGGTTGCCTATTTATTCTAAGAGGAAACTGCTGATAGAGAAGAGGATTAATATCCCTGATTTTGAAAGTAAAGGCATGGTTAGTTTCTTAGAGGAAAGGAATTTGATGCATGCTGTGAATTTTGGTGAATCCTTCTTGACAAATTGGGCTTATGAATTTTATGCTTGCATGAAAAAGAGTACTGGTAGGAGATCATCTAAGTGGTATGGGACTGTAAATTTTAGGGGGAGGGATGTACCTTTTACTCCTGAGTTGATAAATGAGTTTCTGCATATTCCCAATGTTGAGGTGGATGAAGAACCTGACATGGATGTTGTTATTGCTGCTATAACTGGTGGTAGGGTAGTTAAGTGGACTAGACAGATGCTAGCCAAAGACCTCACTTCCCTACATTCTGTGTTATACAATTCATTATCTACAACTGGATTCCCACTACAAATACCACTAAGATCACAAAAGACCAAGCTGTTCTTATGTATAGGATCTCTGTGCTTAAGAAGTTCAATTTAGGCCTCACTATCTTCCACCATATGATGAGATTTACTGGAAAAGTATCTGAAAAAGGCAACCTACCCTATCCTGTTCTGATTTCAAATTACTTGAGGCATCATTACCTTGTTGCCAAGAACATTGATGTGTTGAGGGGGAGAGTACCATTGCTGGCCATAGCTCCTGCCTTACTCACTGGGGATAGAGTAATTGATCTGCCTTTGACTGCTCCTGGTACTGATCATCAGCACAGGCCTTCAACTACTGAACATCAACAAAGGCCCTCAACTTCTGATCATCCAGAATCATCCAGATCAAGACAGAGAAATGCACCCCCAAATGTTGAGAACATCCATATCAACATTTCTGGTAATGTGTATCTTTCACAGGATTTCATCAAATTACAGCTCAAGCACTTGCAGGAAACTATTGATGAGCTCCAGTTCCTGAAGGATAGGTGGACCAGTATGCTTTCACCTACAACAGGGGAGTACCACCACCATCAAACTCCAATGTGGTGATTGAAGAGTTGAATGATGATGGAGTTCCTGCTGCTGCTGCTGGTGGTGAACCTGATGCTGCAGTGACTGATGTAGTTGCACATCTTACTGCTACTTATTTTGTGGATGAAGCTGATGATGATGATGCTGAGATGGAGACCTTGTATGGTGATCTACACTGATGAACAGGGACAAGCAAGACAGGGGGAGATCTGAATATCATAATGGCTACTGTGCAGGAAGTTGATGCTGCAGCTGTTACCACAGCAATATATGCCATTTATTCAGTTCAATCTCTGTAACTAATGTTTAAGTATTCTGAAATTCTGATACACTTGTTATTTATTTCTTAGATGTTAGGTTGTTTATTTGTTTGTAACTTGCTTAATTATGGTGATATTTGTTTACTGCTATTGCTTAATTTGTTTACAGGTTACCATATGTTTATTGCAGGTTGTATAGTCTTAGTTTCTGTCCATTTGCTTTTGTTTTGTTTATTCTTTTTGCTCTGATTTTTTGTATTTTGTTTTTGTTAGTGTCTTACTTTGATTCTAAGTTAATTCTTCCAGTTCAACTTATTATCTTAGTATAGTTACTTATGTTGTGAGTAAGTGTACTGTTTATGCTTATTCTATTTTGGATAAAATAGTTTTGATCCTTTGGCACGGATCATTATGAAATTATCCTTAATCTTCATTCGATTTGATCCAACGATTACAGCAGGTATTGTCTTGACTAGTGCTTAGCAATGATGTCAACCTCAACTAAGTACATAAAACTGAGTATGTATAGAAATATATGTGCATCAGGTGTGTTGTAGTCGAAAGGTCAAATTGGGGGAGATTGTAGATGTTGTTAATTCTTAAATGCCTTAACATTATCAACAACATCTTAATTTGACCTTTCGAGATTCTTTCTAAGTCTTTTCTGAAATGCTACATTAAATGTTGATCTAAATGTTGTCGCATTTCTGGCAGGATCTAGAAGCTTCTACAAGGATCTGGAACCTGGAAGATTCCAGAACATTGGAGAACATCCTAGAACAGCCTAGATGCATTTGGAACGACCTGGAGCATGCTAGAAGGATCTAGAAAGATCATGGAAGTTGTGGAAGTTGAAGTTCCTAAAAAATAGGACCTCAATGTGGAAGCCTCTAGAATTCGTATCCCACATCTATAAATACCGATTGAAGGCTTCATAATTCAGTGTGTTCTATTCGAGCAATATCCTAGACCGAGCGTTCATCCCTGTTAGGAAATTGTGGCCAATAGTTCTACATTTTAGTTCATACGTTGTATACCACCCGTATGACTGTGTGTCTTCTTATCTATTGAGAGTGTAATCATTAGATAGACTAGGCATTTCGACAGTGTATAATTTATACACTTAGTTCGTTTTCTAGACTTGGCACCTGCCTCGTTTATAGTTTCGTTGTGAAAGTTATTGTTGTAACATTTCACACAACATTTGTACTTGAAGATAAGTATTGATTTTACGCCATAAGGCAGACATAGATTTTTATTTATAAAATCTATGTTAAAAGTATTTCCATTGTGTCTCGTTTGTTTTTAGTGTTTCAAGTCTTCCGCTGTGTATCTTAATTTCTGATATTCTGTTAGAGTCAGTGTTGCACTATTTGTCTCAACATTCTGTGCAACATTTATCTACTTATACTTAAACACTTTCATACATACACCTCGCACACACTTTCACTCTCGTTAGTTGTCGATGCATTAGATGACAATAACCTAGTCGTGTATAGGGATAGAAACATTGTTGATAATTGTGGTGCGAGAAAATATTATTTTGAAATGTAGGTGCTCTCGTATTCAATTAATGGATCAACTTGGAAGAAGTTTCCTATTTCTAAAGTTGGAATGCTACCCATTAATTATAAACTCGTTCATATACACTTCATTAACAAGAAACAGAAAAAGATTATGTTCAGATCGAACTTATCCATTAGGTTCGTTCTACTCATACGATTTTACAACAAGAGAAGAAGGAATAATAGAAGAAGTGGATTCAGTGATTTGTACCGCTCATACCTATAAGTATATTCAAAGCCTTGTATCTTCGATGATAACTTTACGCACCTGATTGTTTATTATTGCACTTGTGTCTTAAATACACAATGGTTTCTTACTAAAATGATGAATTTAATAGATGAATAGTATATTTTTTGTAAGTTTCTTACTGAATATTGGTTAAATTATGGTTTAATATAATATCTAATGAACAATGACGTCCTACTCTAATAATACTATATGTCAAACAAAAAAATATACTACACATAAGTTGTAAGCATTTATGTGTTTGTATATGATTTTTTTGTGATTATTAGTGTATAAATAAATAGTGTATTCAGAAAAATATACAAATTTATTCTTAATTAATGTATGATTAAATTATGGTGCATTGACGGGATATTTAATAAAATTTATTAAAACTTTATTGATAGTCGTATAATATCTTAAGCATATTATTTATCAGATTAACTGAAACCTACGTTAAAAATTATAAAATGTATATAGTGTAGTTAAATAAAGGATATATTTGTATAAATTCATGGTTTGTTTAAATGGTATATTAACTAATTCCTTAAAGAGACATCATAAGTTTTGATAAATATAATAAAATACAAGTCTGGACAGTAGTACGGTATATCTAAATAATGTCATGATTCTTAATGATAAAATACTTAATAACATTTAACTTGTGATAATATATATTTTTAAATGAAATACAACTAGTAGAAAAATAACAAAATATTAAAGTAAAACACATGTGTTATTATTCATATATTAAAGTAAATATTATTATCTAATTAGTAGAAAATGGTGGGATTAAAACAACTGTGTTATTATTCAAATATAATAGAACTAAATCTAGTCATATAAATTTGTCCTATCTATGCCGAACACGTGCGGACACGTTAACGGGTCGTGTCTGCCTTTCTTTCCACACTTGTTGCATATTGTAGCCTTGATTCGACGAAATTCTCCATATGACGTTATCCTTTTCTGTTTTGGGCGACCTGGTGGTTTCTTTAGAATGGGTGGAAGAACTTTATCACAATCTGAGCTGGGCTTGAATCTGAACCTCTCTATATCTGGAACTGGAGCGAGATCAACTTTGTAGCACTCGCGATAGCTTGAGTTAAGGAAGCACTCATCGACGACTTCAGATATAGAGTTGCAATGCTTCTTAATAACCGCCACTGCATGCTCACAAGGGAAACCCTTGATTTGCCATTGAAAACATGTGCACATATTGTACTCCAAGTCAACCGTAACTGAAGTCTTAGATGCTACCTCAAACTGACCGTTTTGGTATATCGAGACTACCCAAGAAGCACTAATATTGGACATTTCGTTCCACACTTGCTCTTTACTAGGTACTAACATACCTGTCCAGGTTTGGCTATCTAGACGCCTCTCAACAAACCATATAGAGATTTGTTTCCTAATAGCGTCAATCATATAAGTAATTGGAAGAGCTCTAGCATCCCGAATCCAAGAGTTAAACGACCCTGCTGCATTCGACGTCATCTCGCCGTACCTTTTTATATACGGTGAATGATATACAACCCATTTTGAATACGAAATATCTTGCAACCAATCCTCTGCAATTCTACCCTCCAACCTCTTTGAACTTCACGAGTTTTTTGTTGAATATGCAGCTTGAAAGTGTGCGTGGGGTAGTGTCTAGTGTTTAAGTAAAAAACAAAACAATGTTACACTGAATGTTGTGACAATTAGTGTAGCATTAACTTTAACAGAATATGAATAAGTAAACACAGTACACAGCGGAAGTCTAAAACACTAAAACACAATAAGAACAAAATGGAATAATTTTTAACATAGATTTTATTAATAACAAAACCTATGATAAGCCTTACGGCGAAAACAATAACTTAGTTCCTAAGTTATGAAAATGTCGTGTGAAATGTCTCAGCAATTACTTCAACATTCCACAAACGGAAACTACAATCGAGGCAGGTGCCTGAATCCGCAAATAGACTTAAGTGTAAGAACACTGTCTAAAGAACTAATCTGATCTATGATTCACTCTCACTCGATACAAGACTAGAACTAAATACACGGGAAGCTGTGGTATCACTCGGTGTATATTAAATGATACAACTACTGACCCTAACTCATAACAGGAATGATTTCAAGAAAGGTGTTATTCGAATAGTGCATGCTTTGAAATGAAAGGCTTCATCGATATTTATAGAGTAATAGCCGAATTCTAGATCCTTCCATTATGAGATCCTATTTTTTAGGACCTCAACTTCCATGATCTTTCTAGATCCTTCTTCCATCTTCCAAGTCGTTCTAAGCTGCTCCAAGGCCTTCTAGCACGTTCTCCAACATTCTGGAATCTTCCAGGTTCCAGACTCTTGTAGAAACTTCTAGAATCGTACCTGAATGTGAGAGCATTTAGTACAACATTTAATGTAACATTTCAGAAAGAACTTAGAATAAATCAAGGAAGGTCAAATTAAGATGTTGTTGATAATGTTAAAGCATTTAAGAGTTAACAACATCTACAATCTCCCCCAATTTGACCTTTCGACTACAACACACCTGATGCACATATATTTCTATACATACTCAGTATTATGTATTTAGGTGAGGTTGCAACCGTTGGATCAAATCAAAAGAAGATCAAGAAAAATTTCACTGAGATCCGTGCCATAAGATCAAAGTAATCTTATTCAAAACCAAAACAAGTATAAACAGTACACTTGTTTACAAAAGGGAAAATATCAATTTTGGTCACCCAGTTTTACCTCTTTTCATATTTGGTCATCCACATTTAGTCACTATCAAAATTGGTCACCCAGTTATTATTTTCTATCAAAATTGATCACTGTTGTTGGTCAATCTGTCATTGACTAACGGAGAAAGAGTTTTGAGCCGTGAAATTTCTCAAAACCTAGATTAAAAAATTCTTATGTATCTTCCAGAAGCAAGAATGAAAAATGTGAAAAAATTACCAATATTTAGATTATATTTATAATAGGTCAGAAGGAATTCTGATGCATCTTCTACTTCTAGTGGTTTACTTTTTATTTTATAGATAATTAGGAAATGAGAAACTCAGGAGATAGAAATTTATTTCAATTAATTTCAAATGCCCATTGTTTGACTAACATTTCAAGAAATCTGCAATAATGATCTTAATAGAAAAATATTTAGAACAAAAAATAAGTTTATGAAATTTTCTTGAATGAATAATTTTAGAAAACTCTTTACAATTAATCTTCACCACAAATTATGCTCCAATAATTATAAATTGGGAAATAAATTGAAATAAATTTATACTCCCTCCGTCCGCCTATAAGTTTCCCATTTTACCATTTTAGTCCGTCCGCCTATAAGCTTCCCATACCCTTTTTGGTAAGTACTTTTTCTTACACTTCACTTTATATTTTACTTTTTATCTCTATCTCTCTCCTTCTTCCAATCACATCACTTGTACTATATATATATATATTATTTAATCACTTTTCTTAATCTTTGTGCCAAAAAGTAGCGGGAAGGTTATAGGCGGAAGGAGGGAGTATTTCCAATTATTATACAAATTCAATATGAAACCAAGAATTGAAAAACATAGTACAATTGTTCAAAAAAAAAAAACCAGAGTACAAAGTTTCATTCTATCTCTTGAGTTTCCCATTTCCTGTAAAATAAAAAGTAAACCAACAACAAATGAATTCATAATTGAGTTAAATAATTATTAAAAACTTACTGAAATTTTTTTGACTGCAAGTTGATTGAATCACGTTCTAGATAGAAAGTAAACCAGCAACAAATGAATTCATAATTATTAAAAATTTACTGAAATTTTTTGAGTCACGTGCAGAAGATGCATGAGAATTCTTTCTGCAAGGATAAATATAATGAGAATTCCTTCTCATCTATAAGATAAATATAATAAAATAATTTTGTCATAAAAAAACTTAAAACTTAAATTGAAATAAGAAATAATGTATAATTTTTGTGATTGACTAATATTCTTCAATGGGTATTTTTTCACGCTCCGATAGATTCCACATGTTTCATTCTTCTTGCTACTGCGTTTGTTTCATTAGTTCTAGAAGATGCATCAGAAGTTTTTAAAGTTTTGAAATTTTTGAGCTCAAAACTCTTTCTCAATTTTGATAGAATATAATAAGTGAGTGACCAATTTTGATAGTGACTAAATGTGGGTGACCAAATATGAAAAAAGGTAAAACTGGGTGACCAAAATTGATATTTTCCCTTTACAAAACATATATCTTTACAAAAATCAAAGATTAAATCAGAGCATAAGAGTATATACCAGATTAGTTCTAAGAATCATGTAAGACTCAAAAACAAACAAATAAGAACAAAAAAAATCAGAGCAAAACATGAAGAAAAAAAACTTAACAAGGCATATTCATCATGCAGTAAGCATTTAATGATAAGAAAACAAATTAAGCAAAAAGCAGTAATCAAATATCATTAGTGCAAACTAATTAAGCAACATAAATATAAACAACCTATCAACTAGGAATAATAAAAATTGTATCAGAATAAACAGAATTTAACTTAAACATAACAGAATAACAAAAACAAAAGTAGGACTGAAAATGGCATGAATTGTTATAACAATAGTAGCAGCATCAAGGTCCTGTACATGTGCCATCTGTACTTCAGTACTCCCCCTGTCTTGCAGCATCTGTTCTAGATATCAGCATAGAGGATTTCCATATCCTCATCATCTTCAGCAGCATCTGCAAACTTGTCTTCATCAGCCTCTGGTTCCTCAATAAAACAAGTTGAAGAAAAAAGTGCAACAACATTGTTAGCAGCAGCAGTTCCTCCATTCTCTGTAGCAGCAGCAGCATCAGGTACACCTCCAGCTTCAGGATTCAACTCTTCAATAATAACTCCAGAAGTTCTAGCTGAAGTGGTAGGTGGTACTCCCCCTGTTGTAGTGGAAAGTAGCCTGGTCCACTTGTCTTTGATGAATTGGAGCTCATCAATTTGGTCATGTAAGTGTTGTAATTGCAGTAAAATAAAAGATCTGGGAAAAGAAAATGTGGTGTCAAAATTACCACCAATGTTCTCAGCATCTGGTGCAGCATTAGGTGCAGCTGTGTTCTGTTCAGGTCTCTGTGCTGGTGTGGGTTGAGGTTGAGGTTGAGCAGGAGCTGGTCTTTGAGAAGAACTTCCAGGATTGTGAAAGGGCAGATCTTTCACTCTTTCACCAATGAGCAAGGCAGGTGAAATGGTGTATAAAGGAACCTTACCTCTAAGAACTTCAGTCTTCTTAGGGCTAAAACCTTGCAACTTCATGTATGAACATATAAGCACATGGTATGGAAGGTTGCCTTTATCCGAAATGTCACCACTAAACTTCATCATGTGGTGGAAAATAGTCTATCCCAAGTTAAACTTCTTCAAAACCACTATCCTATAAAGCAAGATTGCTTGATCCTTTGTGACTTTGGTTGAGTTGGTAGAGGGTATCCAATTATAGACTATCAGCTTATGCAATACAGAGTAAAGAGATGTAAGGTCTTTAGCTAACATTCCATTCTTCCATTTGGTCAATAAACCACCAGTCATAGAAACAGTAACAACATCCAAATCAGGTTCATCATCATCAAGTACTGGTTCTATTCCTAAGAAATCATTTTTCAACTCTGGGGTAAATGGAACTATACTCCCCCTAAACTGTACATTCTCATACCAACGGGAACTCCTCCTATCATTACTCTTTCTCAGACATGCATAGAATTCATACACCCAATCAGAAACAAAAGTATCACACAAGTTCATAGCTTTCATCAACTTTCTATCCTCTAAGAATTGAATCAAATTCTTACTCTCAAAATCAGAAACATGAATTCTCCTTTCCATCAACAGTTTTCTCCTAGACAACCTAGTAATCTTATCAACCAAACCCTCAATATCAGAATCTACATCAGGTTCAGAATTACCTTCATCGGAAGTACTTTCCTTAGAGATTGGTTCTTTCTCCTCCTCAGAACTGGATTCACCTTCTTTTTCAGAGCTTTTGTTAGAAGCTGCACTGCTTGAATCATCTCCATCATCAGGTTTTGGTGCTGGAGCACTTGATTCAGCATGTGAGGCAGCATTCTTCTTCAGGGCTTGCTGCATATCCCTGAGACAAACCTCCATTTCAGAATCAGAATCAGGCTCTAGTTCTTCAAGCATTGTTCGAACAGCATCAACATTTGTCTTTCCCTTCCCCTTTGGATCAGCCTTCTTCTTGGTTGGCTTCTCAATCACCACCTGTTCTTCTTCAGATTCAGAAAATACCTGAATCGGTTCAGCAACATCACCACCTAGCTTCTTCTTCTTCCTCAAAGAGTCTGAGTAATCAACTCGAGTGAAAACTCGGTTTGATCGTCTCCTTGGTACTGGGCTTCTCTTTCTCTTCCCCTTTTCAGCATTCCTATTTAAAGGAATCTGTTCAGAGTCCGACTTCGAGACGTCAGAGTCGGTTTCAGCCTGTTTTTCGAGTGTTTCAGCATCCTCCATCTGAGCGTCCTCACTTTCGGATGTCTCCGCATTCGACGGCTCCTTTGACTCAGCAATAGGGGATTCTTCAATCTCCTTGTCAGTCTCCCCCATAGAGGCAGCAGTCGGGGCCTCTGTTTCATCATTAGGGATTGGATTTTGGGGCTTTTCGGCTGTGGATGAAGAAGGTACAGTAGGGATTACTTCGTTGGTGCGCAAGTAGTGAGAGATGTCTATTGACATATCACCAATCGTGAGGATGGGTGGATTAGACGATCTCATCGATTGAGAAAAATTCTCAACCGCCTAGTTCAGCTCGGAGAGTGTAGCTTAGTTTGGGATGTGGATAGTTGTCGGAGTAGCTGGAATGGGTGTGAGGTTGCGGTAGTTGGGGGTGAATTTTCGTGCGAAGCAGCCATGGAAGCTAGAGTGTGAAGGTTTGAGAGAGATGGAGATGACGGTTGTGAGTTTGGAGAGTTTGGTTTCTTTGAATTTGATTTCTTGTTTCCTGCCATTTAAACCAAGAATTCGAAAAGCACTACACAAGAATCGAGATAAGCACAAAATAACTTATAACAAAATCTGTAAAATTAATACTCAACTTACTCACTTAATTTTCAAAGCTTAGAAAAACAATTAATGGGAGTATTTATATAGAGAGCTTAGTAGTTGGAATACTATACGTGGGATTAAGGCTTGACTTATAGAAAATTCTAGACTAAATCAGTAATGCTCCACAAATTCAGCCACAAGTAAATCATGGGTGAGTTAGTGGAGTAAAATCTTAATTAATAAATTAATTAAATTAAGAATATTCTAGAATTAATTAAAATTTTGTATAATCTAAAATAATAAAAGAACGTGGTTAATATAATTATAAATAAATAAAATAAATTTCCACAATTAATTAAATAATTACAACTTATAAAAATATAATTGAATCATGTAATGTTGTGCTCAAGGATTTGACATACACCTCAACATTGGTTTTTCACAAGTTTTACCTATCCAATGTAGCCAATTTTTTTCAGCATTTTTCTTTTCATTGCATTTCTTCTTTTTGTGCTACAACATCTAATTCGTATTGATCCATTGTTCCTGTAGAGTACATCGTAGTAGCGAACTCCGTGCCCCATACTTACTTAATGGATTACGAACCTCTTGTTGTTTTTACCAAAATTCACCTTTTGAAAAGAAGACATCGTAGTAGCGAACTACGTGCTCCATAGTTACTCAGTGAATTGGTACATCTTTTAGTATGCTGTAACATTCTCAATTTTTCAAGCTTTTGAGAGGTGTAGTACATGCCTATTTTTGCACAAACAAATTTCAGATTCAAGAACATTTTACAAATGAATTATTCAACGAAAATAAGAAATAAATCAAATCTATAATAACTATACCACCTTAGGCTGTTGTCCCAAATGCTACCACATTTGTGACAACATCCTCTCAAGAATTATTCAGATATTACACATACCAAGAGATTTCTTAAAAAATGAGAATCTCTCATGGTCAAGAGCCTTAGTAAAAATATCAGCATTTTGATTTTCAGTAGGCACATACTTCAACTTAACTATGTTCTTCTCCACTAAATCTCTCATAAAATGATGTCTAATGCTAAGGTGCTTAGTGAGTGAGTGTTGTACCGGATTTTTAGATATGTTTATAGCACTTGTGTTATCACAGAAAATTGTGAGGATATTGTTTTCAATTCCATAGTCATGAAACATCTTACTTAACCACAATAGTTGTGTGCAACAACTTCCTGCAGCTATGTATTCGGATTCGGCAGTGGATTGAGAAACACAATTTTGTTTCTTGCTATGCCAAGACACAAGATTTTTCCCCATGTAGAAACATCCTCCACTCGTACTCTTCCTGTCATCTATATCTCCAGCCCAATCCACATCACTGTATCCAATCAATGTGTTGTTGGTGTCCTTAGTGTACCATATCCCTAGTTCACTTGTACCTGAAACATATTTGATAATCTTTTTCACTGCATTCAGGTGAGATTCCTTTAGATTAGCTTGGTACCTGGCACAAACACACACATTATACATAATGTCAGGTCTACTAGAGGTTAGATAAAGTAAACTACCTATCATGGATCTATACAATGTTGGATCAACATCCTTTCCACCATTGCCTTTGCAAAGTTTCAAAGTAGAACCCATAGGTGTTTTCATTACTTTTGAGCTTTCAAGACCAAACCGCTTGACCAAGTTTTTAGCATACTTACCTTGAGAGAAGAAAATACCATCCTTACATTGCTTGATTTGAAGACCTAAAAAATAATTCAAGTCTCCAACCATACTCATCTCAAATGTTGTTGTCATTGCTTCAACAAATTTGTTCAGCATTTTATCACATGTTGAACCAAACACAATATCATCAACATATATTTGAGCAATAAGTAAATCTTCTCCAGTGTGCTTAATAAACAAAGTCCTATCGGCTTCTCCTCTAATAAATCCATACTCTAAAAGAAAGTATGTAAGTCTACCATACCATGCTCTAGGAGCTTGTTTTAGACCATACAATGCTTTCTTTAGTTTGTACACATGATCCGGGTATTGTGGATCTTCAAAACCTTTACGTTGTTCTACATATGCTTCTTCATTGAATATGCCATTAAAAAATGCAGCTTTTACATCCATTTGATGTAGTTTAATGTCAATAAAACATGCAATTGCTAGCAATAATCTAATAGATTCTATCCTAGCAACGGGTGCAAAAGTTTCATCAAAATCAACACCTTCAACTTGGGTGTAACCTTGTGCAACTAACCTAGCTTTGTTCCTAACAATGTTTCCAGACTCATCAGTTTTATTCTTATAAATCCACTTTGTTCCAATGACATTAGTATGACTAGGTCTTAGAACAAGTGTCCAAACTTCATTTCTTTCAAACTGATTAAGTTCCTCATGCATAGCATTTATCCAATTTTCACCAGTTAATGCTTCATTTACATTTTTAGGTTCAATTTCATAATAGTAACACTCTCCATTCACAATATTGCAAATAGAAGACATGCATATTGTTCATACCACATCTACCTTATTCGATCTTATGATCTGGTCAGAATGATGACTTTTCCCTATTCTTGAAGAAGGATTCGTTTTGGGAACATACTGATCATTCTGTGGAATTATAGCTGACTGATCTGTAGATGTTGCTCCAGATGTGTTAGCATTTGGTGCAGCATTTTCAGGTTTCAGTGTATTCTCAGAATTGTCAGTGACTTGTGATACATCTTCTTCATTTTTATCATCTGTAAGACCTTTATCATCATCAAACACAACATTAACAGATTCTTGAACGGTGTTAGTCATAAAGTTATAAACTCTATAAGCTTTACTATTTCTAGAATAGCCTAAAAAGAAACCTTTATCACTTTTAGAATCAAACTTGTGAAGTTGATCCCTATCATTCAAAATATAACACACACAACCAAATACATGAAAATATTTCACACTTGATTTTCTAACATTTAGAATCTCATAAGGTGTTTGATTTGTGTCAGATCGAATATAAACTCTATTAATAATATGACATGCTGTATTCAATGCTTCAGCCCAAAATCTTTTAGACAGACTTTTAGATAAAAGCATGACTCTTGCCATTTCTTGTAAAGATCTATTCTTTCTTTCAACAATTCCATTATGTTGTGGAGTTTTAGGAGATGAATATTCTTGCAAGATACCTTTCTTATCACAGAAATCATTAAACATGTTATTCTCAAATTCCCTACCATGATCAGTTCTAATACGGCTAAATTTCAAGTTATACACATTTTTGAACCTATTATATAGAACTTTAAAAGCAGCAAATGTTTCAGATTTATCTCTTAAAAACTCAATCCAAGTATATCTAGAAAAATCATCTACCACAACTAAGGAATATCTCTTACCTCCAATGCTTTCAGTTTCCATAGGACCCATCAAATCCATGTGCAACAATTCAAAACATCGATGTGTAGAACAATGTGACAGCACTTTGTGTGGCATTCTTACCTGCTTACCTTTTTGGCATGATCCACATACAGTTGTTTTCTGGAAATTAATCCTTTAGCTCCATTTGATTTAATTAGTTTCTTCATTGCCCTGTAATTTGCATGTCCTAATCTTTGGTGCCAAAAGACATTCTCATCATGTTTTGACAAATTGCATACATTAGTTCCAATAAGATAACAGTTATCTGCAGACCTAGTACCAGTCATTAAACAATCATCATCTTCATTAAGAAAATAGCAAGACTCTTTGTCAAATTTTACATGCAAATTATCATCACAAAGTTGACTAATACTAATCAGATTAGCAAGTAAGCCATCAACATGCAAAACATTTTTAAGCTTAGGAAAACCTTCAACATTCAAAGTTCCTTTTCCTATTATCTTTCCTTTTGATCCACCACCATATGTAACATTACCACCATTCAAGGTCACATAATCTGATAAGTAATCTATTTGTCCTGTCATATGTCTAGAACAACCACTATCAAAATACCATAGACCAGGTAAACATGCTTTCAAGGATGTGTGAACAACATTACAGGTAACTTTTGGTTTCCATGCAGATGTCATAGAATGTTTACTAGGATGTGAAGACATTCTGGATAGCATAAACTCAGTTTTCATATCTTTAACCATTTGCAAGCAGAAGGGACGAATATGACCATATTTAAGACAATAATAACAAATATACTTCCTTTTAACCTTGTGAGAATCTGTTTGTGC
Organism: Galeopsis tetrahit; assembly: GCA_963675135.1. Lineage (NCBI taxonomy): Eukaryota > Viridiplantae > Streptophyta > Magnoliopsida > Lamiales > Lamiaceae > Galeopsis > Galeopsis tetrahit. The sequence continues at coordinate 61,541,718 of OY776120.1, read as the reverse complement.
AGATGTTACATCAAATGTGTTAACATTTGCCTTCACAAATTTCACAGGTTTTCTAAAATTTTCAGAAATAGAAGCAGTTTCACCATCATAACCTAAACTATAATTATTAGATTTACCTACAGCTATAGCATCATTCACATCAGAAGCACTCTTGCAAAACTTTCTGAAACTTAAAGTAGAGGTGATCAATTTCTCCTTCAGTTTATAAACTTCAAGATCTCTTCTGGTAAGTAAGACTTCTAGCTTAGTGATTGTGTCTTTCAGATCCTCATTCTCTTTATTCAAAGAATTCAGAGTGAGTTTCTGAGAGTTCCAATCATCTAACAATTTCTGATATGTTTCATCATCAATCCTTTTTCCTGCATCATCAACAAAACCATTAAAACAGTTCAAATCTGGGTGACTCTGTTTTGATGTTACTGTAGATGTGAAGACATCAGGTGCAACATCAGAATCTGTATCATCCAGATCATCATCTGAGGAATCATTATAATCAATTCTGGTAAAATGAGCACGTTCATTTTTATTAAACTTATCAAGATCATCATTATCAGATTCATCACTCAAGGTAGCACTAAAATTCAGTTTTTGCTTCAGTCTGGTATTGGCACACTCATTTGCATAGTGACCATAGCTAGAACATGCATTGCATTGAACTGATTTTCTAAATTCAGGATCATACCTTGGTTTACCTTCACTCTTTGATGGTCTTGGTGTGAATTGACTCTCCTCCTTTCTGGTTGTAGTGTTGATATGTTGATTTGGATCTTAGGCTGAATGTTTCCTTTAGATTTATGCATAGACTTCTTAAGAAATTTATTAAAATGCTTTGTAAGAAGGGCAATGTTGTCAGGATTGTTAAGGTATTCATCAAGCAATTCCTCATCCGAATCAACCTCAGTAATGATAGGCTGAATCTCAGATTTGTTTGATGTCTCTCCTTTAAAAATAACAACTTTCTTATCATCTTTAGTTTCATCAATTTGATTAGTGTTTATTTCATAGGTTCTAAGAATACTCACTAATTCATTTTGACTCAACTTATCAGTATCTTTTGCCTCTTCAATAGCACAAATTTTAGCATCAAATCTTTTAGGAACAAACCTTAATATCTTATGTACTACTCTAACATTAGAAATAGGGTCACCAAGAGAGTGTGATTCATTAATAATCTCACTTAACCTTTCGTTGTAGGATGAAATTGTTTCATCTTCCCTCATTCGGAGATTCTCAAACTTTGTCCCCAACATTCGAAGCTTTGTACTTCGAACACTATCGGAACCTTCACAATGCTCTTGTAACCTGTCCAATGCATCCTTAGAAGTAGAACAATTAGATATAATTTTAAACATAGAGGTATCAACAGAGGTAAAAATAGCATTTAAGGCTTTAGAATTGTATCCTGTTGTTGTTATCTCATCGGCCGTCCAATCAACTTCTTTCTTGAGTTGAATTTCACCATCGGCATCTATTGGATTCTTTGGTGCGTCCCAACCTATAAGAACAGTCCTCCAAGCACGTTCATCAATTGACTTGATGTACATACGCATCTTAGGCTTCCAATAAGCATAATTTGAACCATCTAAAACGGGTGGCCTAAGTGCAGTGGATATGTGATGTGTTTCCATTGCTAACATAAACTAAAATACACTTTAAGCAAGGATCTAAACCTAGTGTCGTCAGGTATCGGCTCTGATACCAACTGAAAGTGTGCGTGGGGTAGTTTCTAGTGTTTAAGTAAAAAACAGAACAATGTTACACTAAATGTTGTGACAATTAGTGTAGCATTAACTCTAACCGAATGTGAATAAGTAAACACAGTACACAGCGGAAGTCTAAAACACTAAAACACAATAAGAACACAATGGAATAATTTTTAACATAGATTTTATTAATAACAAAACCTATGATAATCCTTACGGCGAAAACAATAACTTAGTTCCTAAGTTATGAAAATGTCGTGTGAAATGTCTCAGCAATTACTTCAACATTCCACAAACGGAAACTACAATCGAGGCAGGTGCCTGAATCCGCAAATAGATTTAAGTGTAAGAACACTGTCTAAAGAACTAATCTGATCTATGATTCACTCTCACTCGATACAAGACTAGAACTAAATACACGGGAAGGTGTGGTATCCCTCGGTGTATATTAAATGATACAACTACTGACCCTAACTCCTAACAGGGATGAACGCTCAAGAAAGGTGTTATTCGTATAGTGCATGCTTTGAAATGAAAGGCTTCAGCCGTATTTATAGAGCAATAGCCGAATTCTAGATCCTTCCATTATGAGATCCTATTTTTTAGGACCTCAACTTCCATGATCTTTCTAGATCCTTCTTCCATCTTCCAGGTCTTTCTAAGCTGCTCCAAGGCCTTCTAGAACGTTCTCCAACATTCTGGGATCTTCCAGGTTCCAGACTTTTGTAGAAGCTTCTAGAATCGTACCTGAATGTGAGAGCATTTAGTACAACATTTAATGTAACATTTCAGAAAGAACTTAGAATAAATCAAGGAAGGTCAAATTAAGATGTTGTTGATAATGTTAAAGAATTTAAGAGTTAACAACATCTACACAGCTCGTTGGAGCATGAGCACACTACTTAAAAAGATCTGTCATATTCTCGCGATGCTGAGTGTTCCATCCTCCACCATACCTTCCCTTAAGGTTAGTTAGAAGATGATACAAACAGTAGAAGTGGGCGGGTCGTTCCCATACGTCATAGAACGCTAACATCAGTCCTGTGTTTCTGTTTGAAATGTATATGATTTGTTTAGCATTATGGATATTGTCCTTGATCTTCCTTAGAAACCATGCCCAATTATCCCTGTTTTCAGCAGATACGATAGCGAAAGCAACCGGAAACAGACTTAAATCAAACAAAAAATAATGATTTTGGTTGAATGTTGGGGTAGAACTTCCACAATAATTCATAAAACACGAAATAACTAACAAAACTTTTGATATAATGAGCACTGCTTATTAAAATAAAAATTTTAAAAAATGAAGTTTTTTCGGAACTACCAGATCATTCAATTAAATAACTAAATTAATAGCTAAAAGAATCGACTATTTTATAGAAATAACCATTCAATGAATTTATAAGATGAACACAACTCATAAAATATGTAATGAATATTTCCTTAATTTATTATATAACAATGTATATAGAAACCATCTTTTCCGAATATAGGGTGTATAATTCTATCATACCACTTACATCGCTATCAGACTCTAAATAACAGTTCTTGACACACCCAACTGAATACATAATTGAGTAATTACCTTCTGATAAATTGGGCCATTTGTAGTTGATTACGTCTGTTATGCTGTGGAATGTTGTTTCAACATTTATCCGGACAATCTTGCATCTACCATCGAAATCGATTTTCAGAATTAGAGGACTCTCCATTTCTGGGGAAAAGAAAGGTATACAAAAATCTGAAATTCTCGAAACACACAGAATAAGGGCAATTTTTGAATATTGGAAAGATATCAGTAGAATCTTAATCCTAATTAATCTCTAAATATTGAAATACCTATGATATGGAAGGCAAAAATCGGAGGATTGACGTCGACGATGCATTGATTCCCACGATCTGCGGCTTCGATCGAGAATTCTATGTAAATTTGGTAACTGATTGTAAAAGGAATGTCAAACATTTTAATTCGCAATTACTAAAATTGATGGATTTATGGATCCACTGAATTAATTATATTTTTTATACGGAAAGGGCATTATAGGGTATCCAAATCAAATAGTGACCTTAATTGTTTTAACTAAAAAATTTTATTTAAATTGTTTAAGGGTCTTATAGAGTGACTCTAAATGTATTTATTCCTTATTTTTACTCTTCACTTAAGGGAGAAGTGAGGTAAGTTGTTGGAGATACGAGTGAGGGGGAGTGTTAGGAATTAATATACAAGAATTAATTCCCAACCTCTCTACAAGTTCGGACTTTTAGATGAGATGAAATTCTTTCATGGTATGAGTGCCAAAAGGATCACGCCGACACGTCCTGGGTTCGATTCCTGTTGAAAGCACTCCACCCATTTAAATTGTCCACTCGATGGGCCTCCTTCCCAAAAAGGGTAAGAGGTGTTAATCCGGCCCACGAGTGAAGGGGAGTGTTAGGAATTAATATACAAGAATTAATTCCCACCCTCTCCAATTAGACAGAATTGAAGGGTAATTGATATTTGTACTATATATTCATGTTCCCAAGGACCCGCCCAAACCGGGTTGACCCGCATTAGAAGGGTTGACCCAGGAATTTATTAAATTGAAATATGTTTTAGAATGTTTTACACATAATTACACCTAAGCTATTTTCACACAAGTCATCCCCAATTGTTTAAGTGTGAGGTGTTTCTACTAAGAATGATAACTATTAAAGTAAATTTAATTGTGTTTTCATTGACTTTTACAAGAAGAGTACAATAATGAATACATACAAATGATCACAAAGGCTTTCATAATTTTTAATTAGGGAATAAGTCCACTAATAATAAAGTGTGATCCCATAATTGCAGGGAAGACAATAAATCAAAGATATCACAATTGATTTATGTTATCACCCTCCTCAAGTAAGACGCGGGATGAGGATTGGCTCATAGTTTGTCCCGAAAGAACTCAAAGAGAGAGCGAGGAAGAGCCTTTGTGAAGATATTCATAATCTGAAGATCAGCAGAGATAAAAGCAGTGGTCAATTGACCCGACGAAACAAGTTCTCGAACAAAGTGATAGTCAATGTCAATATGTTTGGTGCGCTTATGAGCACTGAGATTTTAGCTAAGGAACACTACACTGTTACTGTCCGAAAAGAGAGTTGGGCAAGGGGGATGCACACCTGGAGCTCCCGAAGAATTTGAAGGACACAAACCAATTCGGAGGCCGCATTAGCGAGAGCGCGATACTTGGACTCACAACTCTCACGAGAGACGATGATTTGTTTCTTTGCACTCCAACAAACAATGTTCCCACCGGGAAAAATGGAGTAACCATAAGTAGAACGTCGGGTCTCAATGCAGCGAGCTCAATAAACATCGACCACATTCGGTGAAGAGCTATGTATGAAGGAAAGATCGAAGGAAGGTGTATACTTCACATAACACAGGATAAAACAATGTTCATTGGTCGGGTTGTGTAGGTGCTGATTAACAAGATTTACGGCAAAGCTCGGATCAGGAAGATTGATCGTAAGATATTGAAGGGCCCCAACCAAGGATCGATATAGAGTAGGATCATCGAACAAGGGGCCAATTGAGGAAAGTTGGTAGTCGCGATAAGTGGTGTGACAACTGGTTTGCTAACCTCAAGAGCAGCCCATTTAACAATATCACGAGAATATTTGGCCTGATTCAAGAAAAACCAGAAGGAGTGTAACATACTTCAAGACCCAATAAATAACTGAGCTTACACAAGTCTTTGATATCAAACTCTTTACGAAGACGAGCAATGAAAGCCTGCAGGGAGGAATCAATATTTCCAGTCAGTATGAGATCATCAACGTAAACTAAAAGGTATAGAATATGAGAACCACGAATATAAATAAATAAAGAAGAGCCAGTGCGACTACAGATGAAACCAATGCTCAAGAGAAAGTCACTAAGTCGTTGAAACTAAGCATGAGGTGCTTGTTTAAGCCCATACAATGCTTTTTTGAGGCAACACACGTGATTCGAAATCTCGACACTGACGAAACCGGAGAGGTTACTCCATAAACACAAGTTTGGACAAGACCCATTCAAAAAGAAATTTGTAACGTCAAGTTGATGGAGCGGGCAGTTTTGGAACACGGTTAGTGATAGAACAATACGGACAATAGACGCCTGGATCATGGGGATAAAGGTGTGAGAGTAGTTGAAACCCGGAAGTTCAGTGAAACCCTAGGCAACAAGACGGGCTTATAACGTTCCACAAACCCATCACCCGGGAATTTGGACTGAAATGCCCACCATAGTGTTCGTGTTCTCTGGGCGAGGCACAAGATCCCAAGTGTCGTTAGAGGATAAAGAGGAAAATTTTCCATGCATAGCGGCCAGCCACTTCATATGTTTTAGAGCGGATTATACACCACGGGGCTTAGTAACTCCAAGAAGAGCATTAAACAAAGTAGTGCAAGTATAATTAGGAACATGTTTAGGTTTGAAGATATCAGACTTCTCCCGAGCTTTCATCGGATGGATCGAAGAGACGGTCGAGATAGACAGAGGGGCAGGCGGTGTAACCGAGGCAAGAATTGGTTCAACGTCATCAACAAGAGAAACAACTGAGGTGGTGGAGATGGGGGAATCAGTCAAACAAAGAGTGCAAGGAGAAGATGAGGGTGCCAAGGGTGGCGAAACCATATGAGACGCTAGAGAATTAGGAAGGCGAACAAGCTCCAAGAACTCCAAGGCAGGCAGAAAATCGAAGGAAGATCTACCTGCAATATTAGAGAATGGAAAAAAAATGTTCAGCAAATTTAGCATGCCTAGAGATAGACGCGCGTGGAAGGAAAGAGGACCGTTGCAACGAAACCCTTTATGGGAACTGCTATAGCCCAAGAAAACACAAGTCGTGCTTCGAGGATCGAACTTGTGTGCAGCAAAATCCCTAAGACAGGGGTACACTCGACAACCAAAAGGATGGAAGTTTGGCATAATTTGGGACATTAAAAATGAGTAATCCAAAGGGATATTTATTGGTAAGCAACTTTGTAGGTAAACAGTTTGTTATATACACAACACTACTAAAAGCTTCAAGCAAAAAATTTAAAGGAACATGAGAATGGAAAAGCATAGCAAGACCAATTTCAGTTACGTGACGATGTATACGTTCGGCCCGCCCTTTTTACGCGGGAGTGTAAGGGCAAGAAAAAATGTGTTGTATTCTGATTTTAATAGAAAAAATCCTTAACTTTATTATTAGTAAATTCCTTGCCACCATCACTATGAAAGTTTTAATGTGACAAGAAAACCGATTCTTAACAAAAGTATGAAATTGAAGCACAACAACACAAAAATCAGATTTTTTTCGTAAAGGATAGAACCACGTAAAGCGAGAGAAATCATAAAAAAATATAGTGTAATAGCGGAAACTAGAATCAAAAGTAACGAGCGTCGGCCCCCACAAGTCCAAAACACAAGAAGAGCGTTTAACATCTGAAGAAAACGGTAGACGCTTACTTTTAGCTTTCTCATACGAATCACAGATAACATGTTTGGGTAATAAAACACATAAATATTGCCTAACCTATTAAGAAAAAACAAAATATCAAAAAAGACATAGCCAAGTCTTGAGTGCCACAGTGCCATAGAGACGATTCTTACGCTTCCCCGAGCCAGAACCTCCTGAGTATTTCAATGCTGAATTTCAAAATAAACATCATTAAAAATAACAACAACAGAGGAATCAATAAATAATCTACTAACGAGAAGTAAGTTCTTGGTAAGGTCGAGAACAACTAATATAACATGAACCAATATGAGAGATATGTAAAAAGTCAATGTGACCAACAATAACATTATGTAAACCTGTATAAGACAAATATACTTCTAACCTGTAAGTAGATGGCATCATATGTGCCGAGGCCCCTAATTAGTGTGATAATTTCTCGAAATTCATGTGTTTAATTCACATATTTTAATAGAGTTTCGTTGCATTTTTACACTAAATTGACTAATTGCACTTGATTTAGAGAAAGTGTATGGTTTGCTATTTTTGTAGGAAAATGTGCACTTTTGGAGCAAAACATATCTTAATTATTTTAATGTCAATCGAAGGAATAAATCGAGAAGGAGTCGAATGGAGAAAAGATGGAAACTAAGAATTATTTGGGTTGAAAAACATTTGTGCAGCCCATTTAAATTAATTGGTGGCCACTTGATTAAATGAAGGCCCAAGAATGTCAGCCCATTAATTAAATTCACAGTGAGAAATCAAATTTTAAAAGGATGCAAGTTGGGCCTTGCATCAATTATGCTGGCAAACGCAATATTTGACTAATGAATGGGAGAAGCAAAATTTAAATAATGGAGGCCCACTCTAATTAATCAATTCCAGCCGGCCCAGAGTGGAAAAGAGAAGAAGCATGCATCTTTCAAATGCAGCCTATTTGATCTAATTCTACCAAATTTCGGCGGCCCAATTTAATTAAAAAGGAAAAGGCAAGTTGGGCCATTCATTGAAGAAGCCCACAATAATTTCCATCAAGTTGGGCCACTTATGAAATTCAGCTTTGGGCCATTTCATCAATTATTGGGGAGAAGCCCACGTCCATTTGAATTTAATTGGGAATTAGCTCAACACAGCAGAGAGGTGGAGGGCAATGATACGAACGAAGGTCGTGAACTAAAGAACGCGTACAATCGGGTTAGGAGGGCACGGATAAAAGCTGCTGCACAAGAATTGATCGCTAGTTAATTGCAATATCAATTTTGGTCCTTTTGTATTATTTTAGTTGTTAGCAATTAGGGCCGAGCCTTTTATTGTATTGGGCCAATTAGTTGTTAGTGGAGTGGGCCTTATTATGATCAAGCCCATTAACTTGTTGTACAGATCAGATACGTGAATCACCTATATTAAGGGTGTGAAACTCACATTGGAGGTTATGAAAAGAGAAGTTATTTCTGCAAATTCTTGTTTTGCAAACCTTCGTATCTTGCTGACCTGAGTCAGAGCTACGTTGGCGGAGTTACGAACGTGATTCTCATCAAATTGGTGCTTTCATTGAGAGTAATTGAGAATCACGTCAATGGCAGGTACACACAGGGAGAGAATAGAGTTGTTAGAGGCAAGGTTTGATCAATTGGAAAATGGTATGACTAGTATGGGTCGTACGCTGGAAAGGATAGAACAATCAATCGGAAGAAACATAAGGAAATCATCCAAAGAGACAGCGTCAAGTTCATCATCCGAAGAAATAGAAACCACCGAAAGTAGCTCCAACGAAGACGTCAAACTGACGCATGATCGTGAGAAGTAAGAACGTCGTCGAAAAAACAACAAAACTAGCGACGATAGGAGGAAGAGCAAACCCAAATTATTCTGCCCCACATTTGACGGAAAAGATCTGAATTCTTGGATCAGCAGAGTAAACCAATATTACGATTTAAATGAAATCGAAAAGAACGACAAGATTAAATATGTCGCCTATTATCTTGAGGGAGAGGCCAATATGTGGTGGCAATGGTTGAGCCGGGTATACTGGAAAAAGGGCCAGAAAATCAAGTGGAAAGACTTCGAGAAAGAATTGATGATCTGTTTCGGACCCTTCAAATATAATGATTACGACGAGGCCTTATCACACATCAAACAAACAGGAACGCTTCGGGAGTATCAAAAGGAATTTGAGAAATTAGCAAGTCGAGTGCACGATTGGCCCGAAAAGGCCTTGGTTGGGGCTTTTATTGGAGGGCTGAAAATGGAATTAACAGCAGAAGTAAGGGTTTATCGTCCCAAGACGTATTCCGAGGCGGTCCAATTAGCCCGCCTCCAAGAAGATCACTTAATGGCCGTCAAACGTGTCGGAAGACCAGAATCAAGAAAAACAATTAATAATCTAGGAGAATATCGCAACCATGCGACCACGAGTGGAACCAATTCAACCTTCGGCACAAAGAACGCCCCTAATGGAGTGAAAAAATTGAGTTGGGACGAAATGCAACAGCAGAGAGAAAAAGGGTTGTGCTTCAATTGTGACGAGAAGTTTGTTCCGGGCCACAAATGCAAAGCCAAACAAGCTTTCTTGGTCGAACCAGACGAATCGGAAGATGAAGCACAGGAAGAATGCATGGACGACGAAGGACGAGAAGAGGCTGAAGTGTCAGTACATGCGATCACGGGTGTACACGGACCAAGGACGCTAAAATTTGTAGCATGGATCAAGAATCGTCGCTTGGTAACCCTCGTCGACAACGGGTCATCCCACAACTTTATTAATCCAAGATTAGAGGAAAAATTACAATTACAGGCCGTTGAGATCGAGCCCTTCAAGGTGAGAGTAGCAAATGGAGAGGGATTAGTTTGCGATAAACAATATAAAGAAGTTCCCATCAAAATGCAATGCGTGGCGCTTAAAGCGGATTTGTTCGCATTACCGCTGGTCGGGCCTGATGTGGTACTCGTAATACAGTGTTTAGAAGGGTTAGGAAAAGTAACTTCAGATTACAAACAAGGCACGATGGAGTTTGAATGGGGAGATGGGAAAGTCATTGTGAAATCAAGAGTGAATGAACATCCAAAAGAAATTGGGATTAAGAGCATCGAGAGGCCTCGTCGACAAGGTTCACAATGCTATTTGATTCACATTGAGGAACACAACAAACTTGAAACAACCACCAACGATAATCTACCTAAGGACATGACAGCATTGTTGAAAGACTTTCAAGATCTATTTGAAGAACCCCAAACTCTACCCCCGAAACAAAGTTTCGATCACCACATTAACTTGAAGGATGAGACGCAACCAATCAATGTACATCCATATAGATACGCACATTTCCAAAAGGAGGAAATCGAGCGACAAGTTCGGGAAATGCTATATACGGGTTTAATTAGGCCAAGTTCAAGTCCATTTTCATCACCCCGTACTATTGGTAAAAAAGAAAGAAGGAACTTGGAGATTTTGTACCGATTACAGGGCTTTAAATGTTGCTACTGTGAGAGATAGATTTCCAATTCCGACTATTGACGATATGATCGATGAACTAGGAGGTTCTAAATTTTTCACAAAATTGGATCTAAGGGCGGGTTATCACCAAATTAGGATGGCCGACGGCGACATCCACAAAACAGCCTTTCGAACACATCATGGCCATTACGAATATCTTGTTATGCCCTTCGGGTTATGCAATGCACCTTCGACGTTTCAAGGGGCAATGAATACCATTTTCGAACCTTATCTTCGTAAGTTTGTTTTAGTATTTTTCGATGATATTCTGATTTATTCTCAAACTTGGACAGATCATATGACGAATTTGAGAGCACTCTTCTCCATTTTGCGAGAACACCAATTCTATGTCAAACAGTCCAAGTGCTCATTTGGGAAAGAATCAGTCGACTACCTAGGACATGTGATCACCATTAAAGGAGTCCGGGTCGACCAATCAAAGATCGAAGCAATGCAGAAATGGCCCAAGCCAAGAAACTTGACGGCATTACGAGGGTTTCTAGGTTTAACCGGATACTATCCTAAATTCGTCAAGGATTATGGGACGATCGCTAGGCCATTAACAGAAATGACAAAGAAGGGACAATTCACGTGGACAGCAGCGAGCGAACTTGCCTTCGAAAAACTAAAACAGGCCATGACGACAACACCCGTTCTAGCAATGCCAAATTTCAACCTTATATTCGAAGTTCATACAGATGCAAGTGACGTGGGCCTAGGAGCTGTGCTTATTCAAGAAGATCGACCCCTCGCATATCTAAGCAAGGCTTTAGGCAAGAAAAAATTAGAATGGTCCACTTACGTGAAAGAAATGATGGCAGTGGTGGAAGCGGTCCGTTTATGGCGACCATACCTCTTGGGTCGACGGTTTCGTATAGTAACTAATCAACAACCGCTAAAACATATGCTGGAACAACGAATAGTTACACCGGAACAACAAAAATTCGTAGCTAAATTGATGGGCTTCGATTTTGAGATTAAATATCGACCAGGGCGACAGAATATGGTGGCCGACGCTCTATCTCGGCGTGACCAAACTCAGGAAATAAGTGAGCAAACCTCTGAATTGTGTGCCGTAACAGGTCCTGTATGGGAAATTTGGGAGATTATCAGATCGAGCTCTGTGGGGAACCATGAAATAGAAGAGATGAGAAAGAAAATTGAACAAAAGGATATAGTGGCTACTGATTGTGAATGGCGAGAGCAAATGCTATTTTTCAAAGGTAACGTATGGGTTTCTAATTCTGGGAATTTATGGACTAAGGTGTTGCACCATTTTCATGATTCGGTTATCGGCGGACACTCGGGTATATATAGGATATGGGCGAGAATAGCCTCAATTTTCTACTGGCCAGGAATGAAGCACGACGTAAAAAACAATGTGTCGCAGTGCGACGTTTGTCAACGAATCAAAAGCGATTCCCGGAAGCCCAGTGGTCTTCTCCAGCCATTAACAATTCCTGAACGAATATGGGAGGATGTTACGATGGATTTCATCGAAGGCTTACTAAGATCGAACGACTACAACAGCATACTTGTGGTCGTAGATAGGTTATCTAAATATGCACATTTTATTCCACTGGTCCATCCCTATACTTCTAAATCTGTTGCTAGACTATTTGTTGAAAAAATTGTTAAACTTCATGGCATCCCTCGATCCATAATTACTGACCGTGACAAAATCTTTATAAGCAATTTTTGGAAAGAGTTTTTTAAGATGCAGGGAACACAGCTCGCTATGAGTTCCGCCTACCACCCTCAAACGGATGGCCAGACGGAGATGACTAATCACACCCTTGAACAATATCTGTGAAGCTATGTCCATCAACAACCTAAGAAGTGGGAATTCTATCTACCGTGGGCAGAATATTGGTATAACACCACCTTCCATGCATCCACAAAATTATCACCCTTTGAGTTGGTCTATGGGCGACCACCACCCCACTTGACGAACTATCCAATCCGAGATTCGCCAAACGCTGAAGTGGATCGAGAGCTATATGAACGGGATTTATTGATTCAGGACTTAAAAGAAACACTACAACAGTCGATTAATCGGATGAAGGAGCAGTATGACAAACACCGGCGGGAAGAGACTTTTGAGATTGGCGAATGGGTGTACCTCAAGCTCAGACCCTACCGTCAACAAACTATATCACAAAAGGCTTTATACAAGTTGGGAAGCAGATTTTACGGACCATTTCAAGTGTTAGCACGGATCGGCACGGTAGCTTATAAACTAGACTTGCCAATGGAAGCACAAATACATCTTGTAGTCCACGTATCACAATTGAAAAGAAGGTTAGGTGATGGAGATGTCACCATAGTACGGCTACCAGCGGTAAACGAAGATGGAAACTTGATTATTCGACCTGCGCGAGCCATGGAGTATCGATTAGTAAAGCGAGGAGGCCGATTTCGATGGAAAGTTTTAATTGAATGGGAAGATTTGCCGGCAACGGAAGCAACGTGGGAGTATTTGGAGGAAATGCGAGAGAGATTTCCAGAATTTATCCTTGAGGACAAGGATGCTCTTCAAGGAGACGGGAATGATACGAACGAAGGTCGTGAACTAAAGAACGCGTACAATCGAGTTAGGAGGGCGCGGATAAAAGCTGTTGCACAAGAATTGATCGCTAGTTAATTGCAATATCAATTTTGGTCCTTTTGTATTATTTTAGTTGTTAGCAATTAGGGCCGAGCCTTTTATTGTATTGGGCCAATTAGTTGTTAGTGGAGTGGGCCTTATTATGATAAAGCCCATTAACTTGTTGTACAGATCAGATACGTGAATCACCTATATTAAGGGTGTGAAACTCACATTGGAGGTTATGAAAAGAGAAGTTATTTCTGCAAATTCTTGTTTTGCAAACCTTCGTATCTTGCTGACCTGAGTCAGAGCTACGTTGGCGGAGTTACAAACGTGATTCTCATCAGGCAATTGGCGCACGCAGAAAACAGGGAAACTCTCATTGTGGGAACCCTATCCTCCCAGACTTCACTCACTCAATAGTATAGTTTAGTTTAATTATTCTTCCATTTATTAGATAGATTTTAATTGAGTATTTTATTGTGGAATTGAAGAATTTGAAGACACTTTCCTTAATTTAATGTTTTGTTATTTATTTTCCATGAGTTTTATTTTATTTGTTAATTTAGATATGGGCTAAACTTTGATTGCTTTGGGTGTTAAAATTGTGTGGGTAATTAGTGAGTTTATGGATTAAATTGCATCATTAGCTTATGTCTTGATTAAATTGCTTCTAGTGTTGTAATTTGTAATATTCAATGGGTTGATTAATCCTATTAACTAGCATTTTCGATTATGTTAATTGCAACGAGAGTTGGGTTTGCGTGATTGGGATGTGGGTGTGAGCCTTGATTAATTAATTGAAGTTAAATAGTAATTAGCTTAACCGAGAGAGGGTTGATTGGTTAGATCGACAACATTAGACATTAATCGAATAGAGGTCGTCTAGGAGATTAGTGAGAGGGAGAGTCGTAAACACTAGTAACCGTGTTGAAAGTGTTTACGGGTCACTATCCTAGGAGCTTATGGTACTAATTAGATCATATAATTGCTAATTAGTGCACGTGTTCACCTAAGCCTCACGAGGGATTGGTCTACACATAATTGTGATATCCTTTAGCATAATTCAAGACATTAGGTTTAATTATTGTGATTAGTTTGTTAATTCATTAGTGATCCCACATAAGGAAGACACCCGAAACAATTCGTCCACTTGCACTTTTGTCTTGAGAGTTAGTTTAATTGTTTTCATTAGTTGTTTATTTTCTTAGTTGTTATTTGATAATTCTACCATTTAGCTTCTATAACACCATTTTGACTTATAGTTTTGGGGCTCCATGCTCTCCTAGGTCCTTGGACAATAACTAGTAGGTCGTATACTTACTCAACTATAACGAACCCATAAGCTTGTGGGGATTGTTATTGTTGTACTAAAAAGTGTGCAAAATACGAACCAAGGTGGTTCGGTGTCTAAGTACCAATCTGAGGTAGAAGACTATGAAACGGAACACGAAGCCATAAAGCTTCAGCAAGATTAGCGGATGGAGAAGCGGGTTGAGGAATAGAGGGCTTGGGTGGAGGGACGTCAATATGTTTTGCGAAGAGTTTCTCTCTAACATTTGCATAATGAGCATTCTACCGGTAAATTTGGTAATGGGGAGGTTGTCGGTATCCAAACCCACAACCACCGTAAGATTGCCCAGAACCATAAGTACGAGAGTGTGAGACAGGTGGCTGGAAACCCGATGAGGCCGTGAACGCAGGCGCAGGGTCCAAGCTTTGTTTAAACTGATCCCGGACCTCCACGCCGCTGAAAAGGACAGAAAACGACGCCAAGGGTGAAACGACCATTTGGGTCACTGAGAAACTTGAAAAGGAGGAGTCGAGACCTTTAGAGAATGAGTGAATCTTGTTTTTGTCGTCCACAATGGAGCCTATGGCAGAAAGTTGGTCACACACCATTTTAATTCACGCCCATATTCCGCAACAGAACGATCACCCTTTTTGAGCGATTGAAGTTGGTCCTTCAAACGAAACTCTCGAGCCTTGGATATGTGGGTTTTTTTTAAGGATTACAAGAATAATAGAGCAAGATCAATACATCATCATAACCCACAAAATCATCTTCAACCTAGAGGGATCAAGTCAATAGCTGCTACATTCCAATCGTGAGGAAGTGGAGAGACGAGTGCAACATATACCCACAAATACGATCAGATCTTCATTCTCAAAACGAGATGGATACCCCACACTAAATATCCGTGTCAAGAAACGTAGAGAAAAAAAAAAGACAAAGGCCCAGCAAAAGCAAGATCCAAAACACAAAGAACAACAAATGACTCATGCAAGGAAGAAAAAAATGAACTAGGCGAGGAAACCACTCAAAGCGGAGGAAAAAACCAACAAGAACTGAAAATAAAAACAAGCTAAAATACTAAAAAAACTAGAAAAAATAATAAATTGGGCTCAACGGATGACTCACCCAATCGGCCACAGTGGTGCCATCGGGGAGGATCTACCCATTGATCCCACCTAAACCTTAAAGTGACTCCCGGAGCCCGTAGATTTGAGGAGACGAAACTAGTTAAGTGACGAGCGAACGCAGTGGTCCGACAGAGTAATTGAACGATGCAGACTTATGCTAGCTACGATGGATCTGTGACCTCTTAACTCTTACACAGAAACCAGTGACGACAGAGGTGGCGTGCACGACAGCGGCACAGATGGAAGGAGAACGACTTCTATGGAGAGGAGGTGGGGGGGATGAGGGTCAGATCTGTGAAATTAGTGAGGTGGGGAACGCAGGTGGAGTAAGCGACGAATGTATGATGGTGGGCGGCAGCGATCTACTTATTTTCTACGCTAAGTAGAGAGAGAGAGAGAGAAATAGAACTTAGAAAACCAAACAAAAATTTTTATTTATTCAATATAACATTTTGAATGTAAATCCTTGGATGGGTGGCTAAAGTGGCTCTCGAGAGCGAGCCAAACAGCGCGAGCCGAGGTACACCCATCCACCATTGACATAGCTTCTTCGATGAGGTAGGAGAAAACTTACAAGGAGTTGGTCATCCACAATCCAGGTTTTGAAATCGGGATTAGGGGCGGAGGTGTGATTAGTGTGAAAATTACTCGCAATTCATGAGTTTAATTAGCATGATTTTATAGAATTTCATTGCATTTTTTACACTAAATTGACTAATTGCATTTGATTTGGAGAAAGTATGTGGTTTGCTATTTTTGTAAGAAAATTAGCATTTTTAGAGCAAAACACACCTCAAATATATTGTGGAGTCAATCGAATAAATAAATTGAGAAAAGGAGAAAATGATTGAGCTCAAGAAAACAAAATTTATATTGAGGCTCAATATTTTGAGCCCAAATAGCATCCCACATTCTATAAATCGTTGCCCAAAGTCCAATCCATCAAAAATGTTGAAATTCACGGCCCATATTGAATTAATTGGTAGTCCATCTTTTATAGTTGATTCATGGCCCAAGACCCTTGAGATTATCCATTCCGACCGACACAAGAAAGGGAGCAGTAAAGAGAAAATAGGGCAACTCCCATTTTATTGGGGAGAGAGGGAAAATATATAGAAAAATACTAAGTTGGGGGGAATCCCCTCCTCTCAACACTTCACTCAATAGATTAGATTAATTTAATTTCACTTTCATAGTTTTAAATTTATTATTTCATTTTAGGGAAACACTTATATGAAATATTAGTATATTTAAGGAAGGGCCAAAAATTCGCGGATCTGTAGTGGGTCTGACCAATCAAACAATTTTTTTCAAAAAAATCGCAAAAAAAGTCCCGTAGAAGGCTAACAGAAAAATGAGGTTCGGGTTTGTGTTACTATAAAGGTAATTATATGTTACTGTAAGTGCAAATAACACATAAATTGAGTTTTCACTTGAAAAATTAATACAATTAATTTAAGGAAGGATAAAAAACTCGAAAATTTTTGCAAGTCATACAAAAGTCATATCAAATCAAACATATCTTTAAAAAAGAAAAATCACCCAACAGACAACCAAAAAAACTTGTTCTTAATTTGTGTTATTTTAAATACAATTGACTTTTTTGAGTAAACACATATTTGTCCTTAAAATAACACATGTATTGATTGAAAATTGTGTTACTATATAAACACATGTGTATTACTTGTTGGGATATGAATCCTATAAACAATGTTCTAAGTTGATGAAAGTATGTTTTGATGGCCAAAAGCAACTTAAAGTTAGTGATATATGTGGTTCTAAGTCATCTTAACTAAGTCATCTAAATATAAGCTTACTAATCTGATGAGAAACTTAAATTGAGATTACTGATCTTAATGGTATGTGAAATAAGTTTACTGATCTTATTGAGTGATATTAAGAGTAAAATTACTGATCTTAACTGAGTTATATGGAATAAGATTACTGATCTGAGTATGGAAACTGAGAATAATTTTAGTGATCTTATATGAGATATTTGAAATCTGAGTTACTGATCTGATATACTTATTGATCTGATGTACTTACTGATCTTATGTACTTACTGATCTTATGTACTTACTGATCTTAGATGTTTACTGATCTTATGAGTTACTGATCTTATGAGTTACTGATCTTATTGGTTACTGATCTGATATATGAACTGATAGGAACTAAGCTGATGTTTTGTATTGTATAGACAGCTTATAGTATAGGACTTAGATATACTCATCTGTATATAGTTCAGTTGATGTATAGATAGGTTTTATATATGTAAAGTTGTATTTTGTTGTATTCAGCTTTGTAAAGTGCAGAACAGTAAAATCAGAACACTAGATTAGGAATAGATTAGAAGAAGATCAGAAGACTAATGAAGACTCAGAGGACTACTTCAGACTAAGAAGACTTCAAGAAGAGTTGAAGAAGAGCTTAGAAGAAATCTGGAGAAGTTTTGAACAGTTTTTTTGGTTACTGTGCTGATTGAATCAGAAGAGTAAAAATCAGCAGAGTAAAATCCGAAGAGTAAAAATCAGAACAGTAAGTTACTGTGCTGATTTAGTGAAATTGAAGAATAAGTTTGGAAAACTTATGTAAAGAGTAACTGAAGATTTATTGAAGATATGCTGACTTGGAAGTTGAAGGAAGTTACAAAGTCGGTTACAAGAAGAAGTTACAAAAACAGTTTAGAGTTAGTTGAGAGTTAGTTCACAAACTGCTAACTGTCATACTAAATTCTATAAATACTGTATGATCTCCTACTGCTAAAGACTACTGAGAAATTACTGATCTTAGAGAATTCAAGAGCAAGTCTACAAGCAAGAACTCACAGAGTTAAGGAAATCAAAGCAAGAAGAGCCACTGAATTGAAGAGAAGAATCAAAGGCTATTCAAAGAGAAGTTTTACTTTTCAAGTTTAAGTTTGTATTTTGTAAAACAAGTGTGCTAGTTACTTGTAAAATTACTAGTAGATCGAAGATATACCTGGAGGTATAATCGAAAAGATCAAAGTCTTAATCTTGGGACTTTAAGCCATAAGAAGCTCAAGAAGAGTAATAAAACTTCACAACTGGAGTTGTGAGAGTGGATGTAGACATTTGTCGAACCACTATAAAATTCTGTGTTCTTTACTTTACTGTTTGATATTTGTTTGAGTTGTTTTAATCAAGAACATTAAGAATTAACAAAGATAAAGATCTATAGAAAAGTTGAGTATAAATTTGATTGGGCTCATTAGTAATCTGATTATTCCGCATTGTGTATTCTGATATATTGAAAGAATTTTTGAAAAGTCTATTCACCCCTCCCCTCTAGACATTTTCACTAGCTTACTCAATATTATTAACTCAACTTTGGGACCAACAAGTGGTATCAGAGCAGTAGTTCATTGGACTGCTGTTTCTTGATAACCTTACAAGATCTTGAGGGATATTTTACTGATCTTACTGTTATTTCTTGATACTTGTTACTATCTGAATACTTGAAATCTATCTGCTATACTACTGATCCTATTTGTCTAATCAAACATGGATGACACTAATGTGAACAAGTTGCCTAAGTTCAAGATTGCAGATTATGACTACTGGAAGCTTAGGATGGAGGCCATCTTTAGCTCAACCCATGATCTGATGGTGTCTGTGGTGACTGAAGGACCAATTGTCATCATGGTGGAAAACACTGCTGTTCTGGATCCATCTAAACCAGTTGGAGCACTGGTCCCTAAACCAAGGTCAGAACTGACTTCGGAAGAAATGAAACAAAACAATTTGGATAGTCTTGCCAAGAACTACATTTTACATACCTTACCAAATGAGTATCTTGGTAAAGTATTAAAATGTAAGACTGCAAAACAGATGTGGGACAAACTGGCTATTCTTTGTGAAGGTACTAATCTGATCAAAGAAAGCAAGTTATCCACTGCTGTCCAAAGGTTTGAATCATTTAAGATGAAGCCAGGAGAATCAATTGATGAGTTAGATACTCGTTTTACCAAAATTATGAATGATCTGGATGTATTAGGAAAGACTTATACTGACAGAGAAGTTAATTTAAGAATCTTGAAAGCCTTGGATGAAAGGTGGAAAATGGTCAAGATGATCATTAAAACCACACAAGACATTGATTCTTGGCCAGCAGAAACTATGTTCCAAACACTTAAGGCACATGAGTTTGAGTTAGATGAAGAAGATCCTATTACTGTGATTCATAAGGATAAGGATGTCTCTAAGGACATAGCTTTCAAAGCCTCTACTTCAAAGGGGTCTAGATCATCTACGACTAAGGCTTCAAGCATAAAAGATGAACTAGATGGTTCTGATCTAAGTCTGAAAGATCAGATGAGCCTTATGATCAAAAGATTTGATAAACTGAACAAGAGGTATGGCAGGTACAAGAGATTCTATAAGGAAACTAAGGGTTCTAATAACAGGGACTCTTCTGTGAACAGAAGGGATCAAAACTCCTCTGAAAGAAGGGATGAGATCTCTAATGAGAACAGGAGAGATAGGAACTCATCTGAAAAGAGAGACAGAAAGTATTCTGATAAGAAAGACAGGAAACTCAATTGACAAGCATGACAGGAACAGAAAGCATTCTCCTCCTAAAAGAACTTCTAACAATCCTGTTTGCTATAATTGTGATAAGCCAGGTCATTATGCTTATGAATGTCCTGATCTGAGTTCTGAAGATCGAGAAGAAAGGAAAGCCAGAAGAGATCGAAAATATGCAAAGGGTAAGAAGGCAATGATGGCTTACAATGACTCTGATTCGGAATCAGAAGAGTTACCATCGTCTTCATCTGACTACCCCTCTAGCAATGAAGATGAAGCCTTCATAGCAGATGATGGACTGGCAATGATGGCCAAAATAAATGATGAGGTATCATCTGTTAACTCATTTCAATCTTGTGACAATTCTGACACTGATGAAAGTGATGCTGCTGTTAGCAGTGTAGGAAGTAGTCTTCATCATTCCCATGGAGTGACTGAAGAGGACCTCCTACAAGCTAACAAAGCATTCATTGAAATTAGTGATGAGAATATAACTTTAAAGCAAGAAATCATTAATCTGAAAGAAGCTCAGTCAAAAGTAGATCCTAATATAGCTGTCATAAATGCAAGACTATCAGAAGAGTTGTCTCAATTCCAAGAAAAGTATGCATCCATTGACAAACTATATCAGGGTATGCTTAAAACGCAAGCCAAAGAGACTAATGAATTCAATGATTTAAAGATTAAATGTGAAAAACTTGAAGAGCGCAATAGATTCTTAGAATCTGAAGTAGTGAGCCTAGATCGAAAGCTATCTGGGATGATTAACTCTACTAAGATTAATCAAACTATCTCAGACAGATATAGAGCTCCAAATGATAAAAGAGGAATAGGTACTGATCTGCCTAGTCCATCTACTTCAGAATTTAAGAACACTAATGGAGCTAGTACAAGTTCTTTGCAACTAGATAAAGGGAAAGAACCTATGAATTATGATGATGATCCAAAACTCAAAGTACAGTCTAAATACATCCCTCCTACTACCAAGAATGGTAAAATGAAGAATGTATTAAGACCAGTACAGTCAAGACCATACCAGAAGAGTTATACTCCTCTGACCAGATCAGATCAGTCCTGGAATCAGAAGAGACAAACTCAGAACAGTAGGTCAAGACAAGCACAGGCAAGTTGGGAACAGCCTAGACCTCCTTTCATAAGGCAGTCTCAGCTGTATTCAACTAAACCTAGGAGATTTGTGCCTCATTATCATAACAAACCTGTTCTTTATCCTCCCCCTTTATCCTATGATATCTATGGAGAGAAGAGACCAAAGCAAATTTATAAGCCTTATGGTCCACATGCTTTTAGACCTTATTCAAACTATTACAGACATACTGATCTTACTGAAAAAGGGATAGAACCAAGGAAAGGCTATCTCAGAAAAATAGATCCTAAGTCTGCTGATAATTCTGAACTGGTTAATAAAGTACTGTTCTGTGATAAATTTGGAAGGAAACTGAAGAGGTCCCACTTATTCAAATCCTCAATGTTCATTTGGGTACCTCTCACTACTAACCCCCACGGACCCCAATAAACAAGGGTACCTAAGTTATTAAGATCACTACTTTGCAGGATCGACTGGACTTATACAAGAAAGGTGGTTCAGTTGGTGAGACCTGGTACATAGACAGTGGGTGCTCACACCACATGACTGGTACCAAGGCCTTACTTACTGACTATCATGAGAAGGAAGGACCAAAAGTCATCTTTGGTGATAGCTCAATAGCAATCACAAAAGGATTTGGATTCATCAAGAATGGAGATGTTGAAATCCAAGATGTATCCTATGTTGAAGGTTTGAAGTATAATTTGTTATCTGTATCTCAATTTTGTGACAGGGGATACAAGGTTCAGTTCAAGACCAGAAGATGTGAAATAATTGATAAAATGACTCACAATGTTCTACTTGTTGGCACAAGACAAGGAAGTGTATACATTGTGAACTGGAATAGTTGTCCTAAGAATGCCTGTCTTATTACTAAGAGTCCTAAAGAAAACAGTTGGCTCTGGCATAAACGCCTCTGCCATCTAAACTTTAAGATAATCAACAAGATTGCTAGAGAACATCTTGTTGAGGGCATTCCTAATGAAATCTATTCCAAATCACAAGTATGTGATTCCTGTCAAAAAGGTAAACAGGTAAAGGTTTCATTTAAGTCCATTCCAACTCTTTCAACAAGCAGAGTTTTAGAACTCTTGCATATGGATCTTCATGGTCCTATCAATCCTCCTACATTGAATGGAAGAAGGTATACTCTAGTTGTTGTAGATGATTATTCTAAGTTTACTTGGGTAGTCTTTCTACACAAAAAGAGTGATACACAAACACTACTTCCAGATCTATTGAAGAGGTTGCAGGTTGAAAAAGGTCATCCCATTGTCAAGATTAGGAGTGACAAGGGGACTGAATTTATTAATTGTTACATTTCTGACTACTGTTCTAAGTCTGGCATACAGCATTTGACAAGTGCAGCCAGAACCCCTCAACAAAATGGTGTTGCAGAAAGGAGAAACAGAACACTAAAAGAAGCTTGCAGAGCCATGATTGCAGAATTCAACACACCTCAGAAATTTTGGGCAGAAGCTATTAACACAGCTTGCCACTCCCAAAATCGAAGTGCTCTTAATAAGGTGCATGGTAAAACACCTTATGAGGTATGGAAAGGCAGAAAACCAAGAGTTTCTTATTTTCATATTTTTGGATGTAAGTGTTTCATACATAACAATGGCAAAAGTAAATTAAATGCTTTTGATGCAAAAGCTGATGAAGGGATATTCTTAGGATACTCTTCTGTAAGCAAAGCATTTAGAGTGTTTAATTACTCTACCCTATGTGTGGAAGAAACACCCCATGTTGTTTTTGATGAGAATGTGCAGGACTCTGCTGATCATCAGCTCAGTAAGAAAATTGACAAACTACAGCTTCAAATCAACAATGAAGATGATACAGGAATATATGAATCTGTACAAGCATATAACCCTTTCTTGAAAGTTCTAGATCAAGATTCTGATAAAGAAAAGGTAAAAGACAAAGGTGAGTCATCTAAAACTTCTGAAATAAAAGAATTGAATGACTGCTCTCCTGTGAACAAAACTGATGATATAAATAATACTGATCTGCATGATAATTTGCATGATGTAAATGATGATACTGTTAAGAATAGAAGGACATGGAAGTCTGCTCATTCTACTGATCTGATTCTAGGTGATTCTAGTATAGGTGTTAAAACTAGAAAACAATTGTTTGATTCAAAGGAAGAACCTAGTAAGTCTTTATTTTGCTGGTGTTGTTTCCTATCATCTATTGAGCCTAAAACTGTGATTGAAGCTTTAAGTGATAGTAACTGGATTATAGCCATGCAGGAAGAACTTAATCAGTTCACTAGAAATGAAGTATGGGAACTTGTTGATAGACCTAGTAATCATAATGTTGTAGGTACTAAGTGGATTTTCAAGAACAAAAGGGATGAAAATGATCTTGTAGTTAGAAACAAAGCTAGATTAGTTGCTCAGGGCTACTCTCAAGCTGAGGGTATTGATTATGATGAAACTTTTGCCCCTGTAGCCAGACTAGAAGCTATAAGATTGTTCCTTGCTTATGCTGCACATATGAAATTTACTGTGTATCAAATGGATGTGAAAAGTGCATTTTTGAATGGTATACTTGCTGAAGAAGTTTATGTAGAACAACCACCTGGTTTTGAAGTGAATAGTCACCAAGTATACAGGTTAAAGAAAGCACTCTATGGATTGAAACAAGCTCCAAGAGCATGGTATGATACTCTTTCTCTATTCTTACTTGAAAATGGTTTTACAAAAGGCAAAGTTGATAGAACTTTGTTTAGAAGACAAGAAGGTAATGATATATTACTTGTTCAAATTTATGTGGATGATATTATCTTTGGATCACCCAACAAAAACTTGAGTGAAAGCTTTTCTACACTCATGCAAAGTAAATTTGAAATGTCTATGATGGGAGAAATGACATATTTTCTTGGTCTTCAAGTAAAACAAACTTCAGAAGGTATTTTTATAAATCAAGCAAAGTACACTAAGAATTTGCTAGATAAATTTGGTATTAAAACCTGTAAGACAGTTGGTGTGCCCATGCAACCTACATACAGAATGGATCCTGATGAAGGAGGTAAGTCTTCTGACCAACCTCACTATCGTGCTTTAATTGGCTCTCTACTCTATCTAACTGCCAGCAGACCTGATATTGCTTTTTCTGTTGGAGTATGTGCAAGATTTCAAGCAAACCCCAAGGAAAGTCATCTGGAAGCTGCTAAAAGGATATTGAAATATCTAAAGGGGACCATTAATCGAGGATTATGGTATCCTGCAGATGATGATATATCTTTAAGTGGTTATTCAGACTCGGACTTTGGAGGTTGCAAAATAGATAGAAAATCTACTTCAGGTTCATGTCAATTCTTAGGAACTAAGCTCATTTCATGGTTTTCAAATAAACAAACAAGTGTGGCAACTTCTACTACTGAAGCAGAATATATGGCTGCAGGTAGTTGTTGTAGTCAGCTTCTTTGGCTAATACAACAACTCAGAGACTACAATGTTGTAGAATCTAATGTACCTATATATTGTGACAGTAATAGTGCCATTGCCATCACTCAAAATCCTGTTCTTCATACTAGATGCAAACATGTTGACATTAGGCATCATTTTATTAGGGATCATGTTGAAAAGAAGAATATTAGAATGGAAAAGATTCATACTGATATTCAAAGAGCTGACATTTTTACAAAACCATTGGCTGAAGTGAGATTCAGAGAATTGTGCATTAGTTTAGGATTGATAGATATGGATTCTGTTTGTATATAGAACTGTGCTAACTTTTCAGGTACTGATCTTATACCAAGAGATAGATAAAGCAGAAAGTAAGAGCAGTACATCAAAATTCAACAGTCAGAAGAGACAATCCAATGTCAGATCACTAAAACAGGTAACAAGGTTACTGAAGTGACCTTAATCCCAATGAGGAAGCTGGTAAAGCTGAGGGACACTGAGAACATACATTAAGGGGGAATCTGTGATTTCTTAAAGATCCTTTTGTTGACTCAGATCACTAAGTCACTTTAGCAAAAACCTTGATGTGATCATTAAATTAAGCATATTACTACTAATTTGTACTGTTTTACACTTATATTTCATGAACTAACACTTCTACCAAGGTGAAACAGGCACAGAAGAGGAATTCTCCACTGAAGGGAGAACTGATCTGATTACAGATGTGAAAAGTCTACTAAACTAATCTGATTACAGACTATAGCAGTCTACAGATATATTCTGATTAATAAATTGACTTGTCTACAGAACTGTACTGATTACAAAGTTTCTTTGTCTACAGTACTGATCTGATTACAAATCAGTTATTCTACAGAACTAATCTGATTACTGACTAATCTGTCTACAGAGAGATTTGTTTACTACTAATCTGTCTACAAGAAATCTACTGATCTGACACAGTACTGATCTGAGGATTACTGTGCTGATATCAAAAAGATGAAATCAGGAAATTTGGGTACTGATCTGAGGATTACTGTGCTGACCCATCTACTGATCTGAAATCTACTATGCTGATTCATCTACTGATCTGATTTCTAAAAAGGTTACTCAGCTGATCACAGTACTCAGCTGATCCAGATAAGTGATATTTTCTTTATATACTTGTAAGAAAATGAAGTGAAATAGCTTTGGAAACTACTGTGCTGATCTGCATCAGAACAGTCTTTTGGTTTAGATCTCTCTAAGTCAAAAATTGTTCATATTTTTAGATTATTAATAGAGAAGATTAATACACTCTTCTATTTCTAACCTAAAATTGTGGTGTATTTATCAAACACTAGTTGGCTCCAAAAATTAAGAATGTTACTAGAATGTGAACAGTTATTGTTTAACTCGAATTTCGAGATTTAATCCCAACCATTCTTTGTAATAATCTAATTCAATCCTAGCCCTAGATTGGTTTTGAATTTAACAAAAACAATTACACTTCATCTTCTTCGTTCTTACGAGTTCATTTCTGAAAATTTCTTAACTTCATAACTTCTGAAAATCTGATTTCTACAAAAATTCTCGAATGGCAACTATCAATATTATCAATGAAGCTAACCAAGTAGCAGGAACTTTTGATTCGAATTTGTGGATACGCAAGAAGGGTATTTTTGTGGAGAACGCTGTCTACTTCAATGGCAGACACAACGCTGAAAATCAAGCTATCTTAACTATGTGTGAAGAATGCGGACTACGAAAGTTTCTGGAGTCATTTCCCGTGAATGTCTACGAACCAGAAGCGGTGGAATTTTATTTACAACTTCAAGGAGATAAAAATGGTGTTCACTCCATGCTTGCTGGACACAAGGTCACCATTACTAGGGAAATTCTCGAAGTAATGTTGGATTTACCGCAAGGTCCGGTGGATATTTTGACCTACAAAGCTGGAGAGGAAAAGGAGTGTGTAGGAAGATGGTCAGGTGTTGAGACAGAGACCTTGACGAATCTGAAGAAGGATGTACTTCCTACTGGTTTGCAATTTTTAATGGATATTGCAGGAAAGTGCTTGTTAGGGCAACATCATAGCCAGGATGCCTTATCGAGTTTCAAGATTAGAATTATGGCTGCAATCATCGACAGAGTGCAAGGTGATTGGCAAGGATTCTTCCTGGAAAGGCTAATGACTGAAAAGGAAAAAGTTTTATTTGATGAGGATACAATGGAATTCTCAATTAAATCAAAATTAGGGTTTGGAAACAAGCTGAGTTTCTTGCTGCCTCAGCTGGTGAAGAAGCCATATTGGAGTAATCCCAAGAAATTCCATCATGGGAAATTCTTGATGAAGAAGGAGTCTGTTCAATTTGAACAAGAAAACCCCTTGGAACATTCTCAAGAAATTGAAGCAGAGGAGTCTGGAGCTTCAATGTACCAATCGGAGGACGATCAAACTGAGGTTAGATCAAAATCAAGGCATGATCCGAGCAGTACTACACTGAGGAGAGGAAGGTCTGCTACAGCCGCCTCAGAACCAACAGTTCGTTTTGTGGAAACTGTGGTGCAATCCAGCTCAGATGAGCAAGAGGTTAGTGTTCCTAGTCCAATTGCTATTCATAAGAGGACTAAGTCAAGGAGTGTTAGGAGAAAGTTAGTTGTTGTCTCCCCTACCCCTTCTGACTCTGAACCAAGCCAACCTGAACCCCAAAACCCTCAACCTTCATGTTCTGGAGGATCAGATCACTACTTTTCTGAGACTCAGAACACTCCCCATTCATCACCTCAGCTCACTAACTTTGAGCCTACTTCAATTCCTACCCCTCAACAACAAACTTCACATCAACCTTCACCAAATCAATCCCCAACACAGATTCATGATCACTCTACTGAACATGAATTTGAACCTTCTTCTGAACCAATTGATATTTCATCATCTCCTGAACCTGAATTTATAACTCCTAAACCTGCTGATTTGATGGAGTACACTATTTGTGTCAAAGAGGATAGAATCAGGATAGATCTGAGGATAGCATTGTTAAAACAATTTCCTGGACTAGATGAAAGCTCTGTTGAGTTTGAGAAACTCCTTAGGATAGGCACTTGGGTGTATCTTAAGAGGAGTACTTTGAAGGAAAATTTAGCTATCATGGAAGGAATGGGAGGTGCTTCAATCTTTGATGATTGGGAAGCAGAACAGATGCAAGCAGCTGGTGTTAACTCTTTTCTTGAGTTAGTCACTCCAGAATCTGTTGTACTTCTTGTTGAAAGATTAACAGGAATCAAGTATACTGTGGAGAAGATTGCAACTCCTATCTCTGATGAGGATTTGTTCAGTGAAGAGAAAGGTGTTGATGAAACTGCTGCTGAAGAAGATTTTATGGAAATTGATGAAGACATTGTCAATGCAACAGAGGTGTTTGAGAACACTGTTGTGATTGAGGAGACTGAAGTTGTTGAAATTCAGGATGTAAATGCTGAAGAATTGGAAAGCATTCCAATTCACTCTACTGATCCTATTGAGGATGTGGAAGAACAGATCAGAACAGGTTCTGTTGAGAAGGATTCTGATATTTCTGAGTTTGAGATATTGAAAAAGCAGAATGCTGAACTTCAAGCAAAGATGGAAGCTGTTGTTCAAATGTTTCAAGAAGCTACTGAAAGGATGAACAAGATGCATTCTGAACACTCTTATGAGAAGGTAATGGAGTATACAATGTCCAAAATTTTTGACCTTCATAGAGTACAAGAGAAGAATTTGTCTCAGGTGTTGCATAAGAAGCTGGAGCAACACATATCTTCCTTGAAAGAGTGGCATGACGAAGCCAAAAAGGGGGAAGATAGGACAAGACAAGTGATGGAACAAACACAGTCACAACAAGCTCAGCTGGTTGTGAGTCAGGATGAATTAAGAGCTGAAATTCATATGTTAAATGAAAAGCTGAAGCAAAGAAAGCAACAGAAGCAACAAGGTCAAGAGATTGTTGAGAAAAGACCTGAAATTGCTGGAAGTTCAAGTCAGAAGAAAAGGAAGCTAGTTTTATCTGATGAAGAACAACAAGAGGAAGAAGCTGGAAGAATGACTAGATCAAAGAGCAAAATGAAAGCTGTTTTGACAAGTGAAGAAGAAAACTTGAAAAAGAAGAAAGAAAAGGATGTCAAGTTCTTGAAGACAAGATTTGATAATCGAGTTGCAGCTTTGAAGAAAAAGATGAATGCTCAAAAGAAAGCTGAAGGAAAACAGTTTGACAAAGATTTTCAAGATGAAAACTTTGTGGATTTTATTGTTTTGACAGAACATATGGAATACTGGAAGAATTTAAAGAAGAAGTGGCAGATTGCTAACTTCATTGTGAAGAAGTTTGGTGATCATTCTAGCAAGGAAGCAGAATTTATTGATTTTGAAGAATTTATGCTGAATATTGATCAAGAATTCTGGGAAGACATAGCACAGGTTGCTAATCGTGCTGGAACAAAGATTTTGTGCCCTGAAGAACCTAATTGGGAACCTCCAAGACTGGAAAATGGAGAACCTGATTACAAAGAGATCAACAACATTATTGCTGAGATTATAAAGGAAGAAGGAATAACTGATCATCAACATATGATGGATATCAAGGCAAGAATGTATGTGGCATTCAGAATCTGAAGATGCAGAATGAAGATGAAGGACAAGCTCAGAAGATAACATTTCTATCCTTAATCTTTATTTTTATATTTTGTGATCATTTCATATTTTGTGAGTATGTGTAATATGTGAAATATCTGATTTGATTGTGAATATAATATGATTTCTGAATTGATGAACTGTTATTATTGACTACATACTTAACTACTGATTTATTAACATTTAAGTAGTTTTGGCTTCATCAAAAAGGGGGAAATTGTTGGGATATGAATCCTATAAACAATGTTCTAAGTTGATGAAAGTATGTTTTGATGGCCAAAAGTAACTTAAAGTTAGTGATATATGTGGTTCTAAGTCATCTTAACTAAGTCATCTAAATATAAGCTTACTAATCTGATGAGAAACTTAAATTGAGATTACTGATCTTAATGGTATGTGAAATAAGTTTACTGATCTTATTGAGTGATATTAAGAGTAAAATTACTGATCTTAACTGAGTTATATGGAATAAGATTACTGATCTGAGTATGGAAACTGAGAATAATTTTAGTGATCTTATATGAGATATTTGAAATCTGAGTTACTGATCTGATATACTTATTGATCTGATGTACTTACTGATCTTATGTACTTACTGATCTTAGATGTTTACTGATCTTATGAGTTACTGATCTTATGAGTTACTGATCTTATTGGTTACTGATCTGATATATGAACTGATAGGAACTAAGCTGATGTTTTGTATTGTATAGACAGCTTATAGTATAGGACTTAGATATACTCATCTGTATATAGTTCAGTTGATGTATAGATAGGTTTTATATATGTAAAGTTGTATTTTGTTGTATTCAGCTTTGTAAAGTGCAGAACAGTAAAATCAGAACACTAGATTAGGAATAGATTAGAAGAAGATCAGAAGACTAATGAAGACTCAGAGGACTACTTCAGACTAAGAAGACATCAAGAAGAGTTGAAGAAGAGCTTAGAAGAAATCTGGAGAAGTTTTGAACAGTTTTTTTGGTTACTGTGCTGATTGAATCAGAAGAGTAAAATCAGCAGAGTAAAATCCGAAGAGTAAAAATCAGAACAGTAAGTTACTGTGCTGATTTAGTGAAATTGAAGAATAAGTTTGGAAAACTTATGTAAAGAGTAACTGAAGATTTATTGAAGATATGCTGACTTGGAAGTTGAAGGAAGTTACAAAGTCGGTTACAAGAAGAAGTTACAAAAACAGTTTAGAGTTAGTTCACAAACTGCTAACTGTCATACTAAATTCTATAAATACTGTATGATCTCCTACTGCTAAAGACTACTGAGAAATTACTGATCTTAGAGAATTCAAGAGCAAGTCTACAAGCAAGAACTCACAGAGTTAAGGAAATCAAAGCAAGAAGAGCCACTGAATTGAAGAGAAGAATCAAAGGCTATTCAAAGAGAAGTTTTACTTTTCAAGTTTAAGTTTGTATTTTGTAAAACAAGTGTGCTAGTTACTTGTAAAATTACTAGTAGATCGAAGATATACCTGGAGGTATAATCGAAAAGATCAAAGTCTTAATCTTGGGACTTTAAGCCACAAGAAGCTCAAGAAGAGTAATAAAACTTCACAACTGGAGTTGTGAGAGTGGATGTAGACATTTGTCGAACCACTATAAAATTCTGTGTTCTTTACTTTACTGTTTGATATTTGTTTGAGTTGTTTTAATCAAGAACATTAAGAATTAACAAAGATAAAGATCTATAGAAAAGTTGAGTATAAATTTGATTGGGCTCATTAGTAATCTGATTATTCCGCATTGTGTATTCTGATATATTGAAAGAATTTTTGAAAAGTCTATTCACCCCTCCCCTCTAGACATTTTCACTAGCTTACTCAATATTATTAACTCAACTTTGGGACCAACATTACTTTATAGAGAATGATGTATTATTGTATAAATAATACATCATTATTGAGAGGGAATAAGATACCCACATTAAAAAGACAAAGAACAATAATTGAAACATGAAAAACACAACCATGTTGAATAGTTTATCGATCCCTACAATTACAAAAACATAATTATCAACAATTAATTGGAATAAATCTGTGTGTGGTATTATTGTTGATTTTTTCTCATTAATTCATTCAAAAAACAAAAATAATTATTTCTCCGCTTTGTTTCGTGATTAGAAGATCGGGAATCAGAACAGTAGAATTGATAGCGAACAAATTTTCTGAAGGTTTTTTTTATGGAAGCCTGCAGATTTCGCGCAGAAGAGAAGAAAGCGGCGCTGAAGAGAAGTTTTTTTTTTTTCTTTATGGAAGCTTGATTCGGGTGGAATTTTTACATTTTAAATGCACATGTGAAGCTCATTTTGCTAGTGATTTCATTGCTTTATTGGTCAATTATGGATGTTTTGGTCAAAATAAGAGAAAGGTGGCGTTTTTGTCGATTTTGTAGGAAAAACGATGATTTTGGGAGCAAAACACATATCATATCTCACTCAACGAAAGAGTGGATTGCACCATTGGATTCGTCTCGAAAAATGGAGCAGAATGAAAAAAATAATCAAGCCAATCGGAGGTCGTAACAATAAGTTAAGAGCAAAACAAGTTTGAGGGTGCGACGCGGGCCACACGGCCGAGTGTACAGTTTCGGCCAAGTCGGAGGCCGACCTGCAACTTCGGATTTTGGGCATGACTCGACCGAGTCATCACCCACGGCCGAGTCGAGTGGGTCGAGGAAGGCAGTTCGACCGAGTGAGGAATTTTTGGGACGAGTAGCGACTCTACCGAGTCACTCGACTCGGCCGAGCTGGAGAGGACTACATGGGGCTGCCTCGGCCAAGTGCACAGTCTCGGTCAAGCACGAGCGATAACCTGCAACATGGATGAGCAACAAATCGGCCGAGCTGAGAAAAAAATTGCCACGACCGAGCTGACAGGCCCGACTGAGCCCGACCAAGGCCTACGACCTGCACATCCGTCCTGACTCGGCCGAGTTGTCCTGTTTTAAGCAGTTTTTGTGTATTTTCACCAATTTTCGAGGACCTACTTGAAAAACTCAATTTTAAACCCTACCCCAACACTATAAATACCCCTTTGTCATATTTTTCACATTCATTACCCCTTTATACAAGAAACTCTCACACAATCACACATACTTGGAGGTATTCATCATCCTCTTCTTCTATTCTCATCAATTTAGAGTAGAATTTGGAGCCAAAAGCTTGAAATTGCTATCTCCCATCATCCTTTAGACTAAGCTTCCTCTTTTCCTTACTTTTTATTTGCTTTTGAATTCTGATTATGTTGGTGATTGGCTAGAACACTTTTGGTTCTAGGGCTATGTATACACTTTTGATGATGTTTATGAACTAATTTCTTGCTTAATTGGTATTTGTATGTTGGGATATGAATCCTAAAAACAAAGTCCTAGTTGATGATAATAAATTTTGATGGCCAAAAAGCAACTTAAACTTAATAATATATGTGGTAGAAGTCATCTTAACTAAATCATCTTGAGAAGTCATAATAACTGAGTGTTGGGAATAAAATGAGAAGTTTTGATTAAGATACCAAAACCCCCTTAAGACATGCCAATTAATTAAGTCAAGTATTGAATGAACATGTTCTAGGAATGTTAGAACATGAAGCTTAAGGCTAGTTGAGAAGCTGGAATGTTAGGCAGCTCTTAGTACATTTAGATGCACTAGTTGAGGGGGAACATATGTCTAGAAAACTACAAGAATCAAGTCCCCTCAAGGCTCAGAATCAATTTGATCTTAAGACTGCTGAAGATACTCAATGGACAACTGTGTTGATCAAGTCAGCTCAGTAATGAAGCAACCTATCTGAAGACCAACTGAATGAATACATCATCAAGACCAAGTCTACTGATGTATATATCAACGCTCAGAAGGTTTGGACAGCGGAGTTGTCTCAGCACACTTGAATCAGAATAGTTTCAAGACAAGCCAACTGTGCTGATAAGGTCAAAACTACTAATCTAAAGCTATGAATGCTCAAAGACCATCAAGATATATGCATGGGAAGAGAAAGAGCCAAGTCATCTGAAGAGCAAAGCCAATATTGCAGATAAGCAAAGTCTGCTGACTGATAAGCAAAATTGTCCAAGTGATAAGGAATGTTGTCCTTATCATAGGACCAAACATCAGAAGTGATGTCCATATTTGAACAAGTGAATCTTGAAGTCAGACATTGGGAAGAGTGCTTCAAAGTCAAGACAAAGTGCTCACAGTCGTTTACTTCCCAAATGAAGGACATGTCACTTTCAAAAATCTGTCTTCCAGTTGCAAAGTTCAAGGAAGACAAATATAGGCATTTTGAGGCTGTCTCTCCAACGGGCAAATCCTCAAATTGTTCTATAAATACAGAAGTGTGAAAACCGTTGAAGGCATCCAACAAGCATCTAACTGAACCAACAATCCTGAGATCTTAAGGAAACTTAAAGCCTTCAAGCTTTCAAAGAACATCTAAGTTTCAAGAACACTTCTTCTAAGCCTTTCTTCATTGTATATCCATACAGAGCTTAGAGAGATATCCTATCCTTTTACACTGAGCTCATTGTAAATGATATCTCAAACTAGTTGGAACCAACATTAACCCTTATACCTTTGCAAAAGAGAGATAGAAGGTTGTTGTAGTATAAGTGGTAGGAATTGATTGTTGAGAGAAGAACAGTTCAATTTTGAGTTGAGAAGAGAGTACTAGGACTCTGATATCCTAGGGATCAAGGCACCAAGGAGTGGTGTGTTGATCAAGTGCACCTTGACACTCTAAAACAAGTAATTCCAAGAGTGAAGGAATTATCCTGTTAAATCAGGGAAAGTGTATGTAGGAGCTTGAGTCTCTGAACCACTATAACTCCTGTGTTGATTTACTTTCAAAGTACTTTCATTCAAACAACACATCCATACACAGCACACAATCTGAACTTTCAAAGACATATACTTAAGATTGTGGAAAACTGACTTGGACAAGTTCCTTAAAGAACAGTTTAAAGTGATAAGAAGATTTCATTAATTAAAGGAGTTTAAACTAAAGGGTCAACCACTATTCCGCACATATAACTCAATTAGATAGTAATTCAACTAAGTACTCAATATTACTTAGTAGTTTGATTATCTTCTAAGAGTTAATCATATTAGAAGAGTTGTCCAGAACAACCTTGCTGAAACCAGTTTGGTTAAAGTTTGAAAAAGATTTGCACACAAGTTTATTTCCCCCCCCCCCCCCCCCCCATACACTCTTTATATACTCCTTTCAGGACCAACACTGAGTTACTGATCTTATGTATATGAAGCACTGAGTTACTGATCTTATGTATATGAAGTGAAATATTCTAATTGTTAGATAGTAAGTTGAATGAATGAATTGTATAGACAGCTTATAGAATATGACTTATAAATACTCTACTGTATATAGTTCAGTTGAAGTATTGATAGGTTTATATTTGTAAGTTTGTATTGTATTGTAATCAGCATAGTTAGATATCAGAAGACTAGTTCAGATCAGAAGACTACAATTCAGAAGACTCTCGGAGTAAGAAGATATCATGCTAAGAAGAAGTATTCTGAAGAAGCTCAGAACAGAAGATAAGAAGAGTACTTAAGCAGAGTACTAAGAACAATAATACTAAGAAGAGTATTTTACTGTGCTGAAGAGATAAGTTTGGAAAACTTATTTGAAGGACGTAATTAAATATATATTTGAAGATATGAAGACTGACTTAAACAGTTGAATTTAGTTGGAGAAACAAGTTACAAAAAACAGTTAAGAGTTAATTATGAGTTAGTTTTCACAAACGGCTAACAGCATTACTAAAGTCTATAAATACCATGTGATCTTCTAGTGGAAAAGACTACTGCTACTACTAAAAGATCAAGCATTCAAGAGCAATTCAAGTCTTAGAAGCATTGAAGAAACTCACAAAGTTCAAGAAGATCAAAGCAAGAAGCCACGTTTTGAAGAAGAATATTCAAAGGCTATAAACAGAGAAGTTTTATTTTTGTTTGTGATTTTGTAAACAAGTGTGCTAGTAAACTTGTGTGAATTACTAGTAGATCGAAGATATACCTGGTTGTATAATTGACAAGATCAAAGTCTTATTTCTTGGGACTTAAAGCCACAAGATCGAATTAATAGAAACATCACAACTGGGATTGTGAGAGTGGATGCATTTGAAGACGAGAACGAGCAAGAGGCTTTGTGAGAGCATCGGCTAGTTGGTCTTCGGAAGACACATCTGAAACACGTAACTGAGTTGTTTTGATCAAATCCCGAACGAAGTGATAGTCAATGGCAATGTGTTTCATTCGAGAGTGAAAAACCGGGTTGGAGCAAGATACGTCGCACCAATATTGTCGCAGTAGATGACAGGGAGAGTTTTGTTGGTAAAACACAGTTCTTGAAAGAGAGATTTTAACCATTGTGCCTCAGAGGCCGCTGATGCAATGGCCCGATATTCTACTTCAGTGGAGGAGCGAGCAACTGACTTTTGTTTCTTGGAAGACCAGGAGATGGGATTTGGTCCAAGAAAGACAATATAGGCACTTATCGACTTACGATAATCAGTATTTCCGGCCCAATCAGCATCTTTGAAGCAGTGAAGTGAGTTAGATGGGTTGGGGCGGAGGGTAATTCCAACATCTCTAGTTCCATTAAGATATCGAAGGAGGCGTTTTACAGTGCCCCAATGAGTTGTGGTGGGAGCATGAATGAATTGAGACAATTTATGCACAGCAAAAGCAATATCAGGTCTAGTAAATTGGAGACTTCCAAGAACTTGACGATATTGGGTGATATCAGTGGGCGGTGTTCCATTAGAAAGAGATAAACGAGTAAAGGTGGAGAGAGGGGTTTGGACAGGTTTGGAAGTGAGCATATTATATTTGGTGAGTAGGTAAATGATATACTTACGTTGGGAGAGAAAACAAGTTTTCTTAGTACGGAGCACTTCCACACCTAGGAAATAGGAAAGTGAGCCTAAGTCTTTGACAGAGAACTTTGTACTAAAGTTTGAGGCCACTTTTGTGAGGAACGAGGTGTTGTTTCCTGTAAGGATTAGAACATCAACATACACGAGAAAATATGCAGTTATACCGGATTTGTTGTATAAAAAGAGAGACTCATCAGATTTGGTGTGAATGAAACCAATACTCTCCAAGAAGGTTAGAAGAGCAAAATACCAAGTTCGAGGTGCCTGTTTTAGGCCATAGATGGATTTATGTAACTTGCACACATATGTAGGGAAGGTTTTGTCAACAAACCCGAGTGGTTGAGCCATAAATATAGATTCGGCTAAGGAACCGTGAAGGAAAGCATTATTCACATCGAACTGACGAAGTGGCCAATCTTTGGTGACGGCAATACTCAGGACTACTCGAACGGTTGCTGGTTTGACCACAGGACTAAATGTTTCAAAAAAGTCAACCCCAGGGCGTTGGTGAAAGCCTTTGGCGACAAGTCGAGCTTTGAACTTATCTAAGGAACCGTCTGGATTCCGTTTGATGCGGAAGACCCACTTCGAACCAATAATGTTTGCAGAATCATCAGGTGGTACTAAATCCCAAGTACCATTTTTTAGAAGGGCATTAAATTCAGATGACATGGCCTCCCTCCATCGTTCATCTTTTAATGTCGGAGAGACGCAGCTAAGTTCAGTGTCAGAAGATAAAGTAGAAGATAGACCATACCTCGGATTTGGTTTGAAGATGATATTTTGGGCTCGAGTGACCATTCGAGTTCGTTGTTGTATCGGTGGGGATGGCAGTGAGGGAGCATCTAGCGACTCGAGATCAAGGGTTTGTATCGTGGAATTGGGGTTTGGAGTTGATGGGGGTGTACTTAGTAAGTTGGGGGTGCATTAGGTCTAGACGTTGGGCTGGGGGTGTACTTAGTGAGCTGGAGGGTGCAGCAAGGCTGGACGTTGGGCTGGGTGGTGTATTAAGCGGAACAGGGGGTGCATGGAGCGGATGTGGTGGGGGTGATGAGTTGAAGTCGAGAGGGGGTATATTTTGGGGAGGGGGTGTATTCATAAATGTTGGGGGTGGGGCAGGATCAGTAGGTAAGGAAGGGGGTGTATGAAGCAGATTAGGGGGGTGGAAAGAGCATAACAGTAGGGTTTTTTGGTGGGCAGGGGGGTGTATTCACTAAAATGAGGGTGTATTTACTAATTTGGGGGTGTATTTATTAATTAAGTGGTTGTATTCGAAATGGCTGTGGGAGTGGCTAAAGGAAATATATTTTCAACGAATTGAACATGACGAGATGTATATATTCTTTTGGTGATTAAGTCAAGGCATAGGTAGGCACTTTGGGTAAGAGAGTATCCAATGAAGATACAAGGGGTGGATCGAGGTTCTAATTTGTGGGAGGTGTAGGGGCGAAGCCAAGGATAGCATAAGCAACCAAAGACTCGAAGTTTAGATAGGTTAGGAGTTTATTTTATGAGATATTGATAAAAGGATTGCATGTTTAGGTTGGGTTTAGGGAGGCGGTTTATAACATAGGTTGCAGCACAGACGGCGTGAGGCCAATAAGTGAGAGGCATGGACGCGTGATGTAAGAGGGCTAAGGCTGTATCAACAACATGTTTGTGACGACGTTCAGACATGCCATTATGTTCAGGAGTGTGGGGTGGAGTAGTTAAGTGGGAGATTCCATGGGTTTGAAGGAGGGATCGTAGAGCAATGAATTCACCCCCGTTGTCAGTATAAAGGGTTTTGATTTTGGTGTTGTAGAAGTTTTCCACAATGTTTTTAAAGTATGTAAAGGTGGGGAGGACATCAGATTTGCGTTGTAGAGGGTAAATCCATATATATTTACTAAAGTGATCAACAAAAATGACATAATATTTGAAGCCATCATCTGACTGGACAGGAGATGACCAAACATCAGAGTTAATGACCTCAAGGGGGTGGTAGAAATAATGCTGGAATCGTAAAATGGGAGTTTATGACTTTTTATACAATTGCAAGAGTTACAATGCAAAGGGTTTGAGTTCGTAGTTGGTAAACTAAACCTGGATAAGGTGTGAGATAGAATTTTAGAGGATGGATGGCCTAGATGGGCATGCCATATGGTGGTAGGTTGTTTTTCGGAGATAAAGGCTGTGGGTGAAGTAGATGCTCGAGTCGGCCATACGTAGAGATTATCCACGCGACTCCCTGTGAGGAGAATGGTCCCCGTTTTACCATCCCGCACCTGAAAATAAGTAGAGCCGAAGATAATTTTAACATCGTTATCTCGACACAAGGTTGAAACAGAAATAAGATTTTTGGCCATTTGTGGAACAACAAGGACATTTGAGAATTTCAACATATCAACATGAGGAAACGACAAGGAACCAATGTGCGAAATATGCAAACTGTTACCATCAGCGATGAATACATCATCTGAACCGGAATATGGAGAGGAAACTAATAAATTTTGAGGGTGAGTTGTGATATGACGAGAGGCCCCGGAGTCTAGGATCCAAGGGATGGAGTGTGTATGTGAAATAGCCGAGTGGGCGGAGGTGGTGTATGTACTAGCAGGGTGGGTGTATGTACTGGGTGGGGTATATGTAAGAGTGTAGGGGGTGCGTAGATGCGGGGGTGTATTTGCTAGAGTTTGGGGTGTAAGTAGCAAGGGAGTGTGTAGATTTGGGGGGGTGTATTTATTAGAGTTGGGGGTGTGGGTATCTACTGAGTAAGGACTGAGTCGACTCGGTGAGTGGGGACCGAGTTGACCCAGTGAGTTGTGGATCTGACCAGGGAGCAGTTGCTGGAGTTTTGGGCACGTTCGTTCGGTGTGCCCCCGAACAAGACACCATTGACACATGGCAGGCGATCGTGATGGGCGAGCAGAGGCGCCGGCGACCATGGCCGACGCCGGGCACGACGCGGCGGAGCGACGCAATGTCGGCTGGGCTGCGAGGGACTGAGCTCCTTATGCCGGAGAAGATAGCGTCAGTTATGCGAGCCGAGGAGGATGGGCGGCCATCGAGGTCGCTGGAAGGTGGAGTTGCAGGTCTCCGCGTTCTGCCATGGAAAAGCTTCGAAGAATAGGATTTAAAGCAAGAATATGAATTATGGGATTTAAAGCAAGAATAGGATTTCTTGATTAATTTCTAGGATTTAATTTCTCGGATTTAAGTTCTGTGATTTAAAGCAAGAAGGAGATTTCTTGATAATTGACCGCATAAATTTTTGGAAGTTGTTGTGATAAATTGATTTGAGGGAGGAAGATATATTGAAAGTGTGGTGTGTATGAAGTGTTTAAGTAAAGTAGAATAATGTTGTACTA
This sequence comes from Galeopsis tetrahit, assembly GCA_963675135.1. NCBI lineage: Eukaryota > Viridiplantae > Streptophyta > Magnoliopsida > Lamiales > Lamiaceae > Galeopsis > Galeopsis tetrahit. The sequence continues at coordinate 61,502,081 of OY776120.1, read as the reverse complement.
AATGTTGGGACAAATTGTACAAAACTGACTTTAACAGAATATCAGAAATTAAGATACACAGTGGAAGACTTGAAACACTAAAAACAAACGTGACACAATGGAAATATTTTTCACATAGATTTTATAAATAAAAATCTATGCGAGCCTTACGGCGAAATATCAATACTTATCTTCAAGTATAAATGTTGTGTGAAATGTTACAGCAATAACCTTCACAACTGAAACTACAAACGAGGCAGGTGCCTTGTTCTAAAAACGAACTAAGTGTATAAGAGATTACACACTGTCGAAATGCCTAGTCTATCTATGATTACACTCTCAATAGATAAGAAGACACACAGCTATACGGGTGGGATACTTCGTATGAACTAAATTGTAAAACTATTGGCCACAATTCCTAACAGGGATCAACACTCGGTCTAGGAAATTGATCGAATAGAATACACTTAATTATGAAACCTTCAATCGGTATTTATAGAAGTGGGGTGCGAATTCTAGAGGCTTCCACATTGAGATCCTGTTTTTTAGGAGCTCAGCTTCCATGATCTTTCTAGATCCTTCTTGTATGCTCCAGGTCGTTCTAAATGGTTCCAGGCTACTCTAGCATGTTCTGCAATGTTCTGGAATCTTCCAGGTTCCAGATCCTCGTAGAAGCTTCTAGATCCTGCCAGAAATGCGACAACATTTTGATTAACATTTAATGTAGCATTTCAGAAAAGACTTAGAAAAAATCTCGGAAGGTCAAATTAAGATATTGTTGATAATGTTAAGGCATTTAAGGATTAATAACATCTACAATCTCCCCCAATTTGACCTTTCGACTACAACACACCTGATGCACATATATTTCTATACATACTCAGTATTATGTACTTAGTTGAGGTCGACATCATTGCTAAGCACTAGTCAAGACAATACTTGTTTGTAACCGTTGGATCAAATCGAATGAAGATCAAAGATAACTTTACAATGATCCGTGCCATAAGATCAAGATAAATTTTTTCCAAAATAGAACAAGTATAAACACTACACTTATTCACAACATAAGTAACTTTACATAAATCCTAAGTTAAGTTTTGGAAGAACTACTTAAGATTTAAGTAAGACACAAAAAAAACAAAATCAAAAGAAACAATATGGACAAAAAACTAAGACTAAGCAACCTGCAGTAGACACATGATAACCTGTAAACAATTTAAGCAAAAGCAGTAAACAAATATCATCAAGTGGAACCATAATTAAGCAATTTGTAAAACAATAGACATCCTATCATCTAGAAAATAAACAAAAAGTGTATCAGAATTTCAGAATTCAAACTTAAACATCAATTACAGAGATTGAACTGAATAAATGGCATATATTGTTGTGGTAACAGCTGCAGCATCAACTTCCTGCACAGTAGCCATTATGAAATTCAGATCTCCCCCTGTCTAGCAGCTTGTCCCTGTTCATCAGTGGAGATCACCATACAAGGTCTCCATCTCAGCAGCATCATCATCATCTCCTTCATCAACAAATTAGGTAGATGCAAGGTGTGCAACTACATCAGTCACTGCAGCATCTCCAGCATCAGGTCCATCACCACCAGCAGCAGCCGGAACTCCATCATCATTCAATTCTTCAATCACCACATTGGAGTTTGATGGTGGTGGTACTCCCCTTGTTGTAGGTGAAAGCAGATTGGTCCACCTGTCTTTCAGGAACTGGAGCTCATCAATTGTTTCCTGCAAGTGTTGGAGCTGTAGTTTGATGAATTCCTGTGAAAGATACACATTACCAGAAATGTTGATACGGACGTTCTCAACATTTGGGGTTGCATTTCTCTGTCTTGATCTGGAAGATTCAGGATGATCAGAAGTTGAGGGTCTGGAAGGGCCTGGTTGAGCAGAAGTAGAGGGTCTGTGCTGATGTTCAGTACCAGGAGCAATCAAAGGCAGATCAATTACTCTATCCCCAGTGAGTAAGGCAGGAGCTATGGCCAGTAATGGAACTCTCCCCCTCAACACATCAGTGTTCTTGGCAACAAATCCATGATGCCTCAAGTAATTGGAAATCAGAACAGGATAGGGTAGGTTGCCTTTTTCAGAAACTTTCCCAGTAAATCTCATCATATGTTGGAAAATTGTAAGGCCTAAATTGAATCTCTTAAGCACAGATATCTTATACATAAGAACAGTTTGATCCTTTGTGATCTTGGTAGTGTTTGTGGTGGGAATCCAGTTGTAGATAATGAGTTTGTATAACACAGAATGTAGGGAAGTGAGATCTTTGGCTAGCATCTGTCTAGTCCACTTAACTACCCTACCACCAGTTATTGCAGAAATGACCACATCCATGTCAGGTTCTTCATCTACCTCAACATTTGGAATTTGCAGAAACTCATTTATCAATTCAGGAGTAAAAGGTACATCCCTCCCCCTAAAATTAACAGTCCCATACCACCTAGATGATCTCCTACCAGTGCTCTTTTTCATACAGGCATAAAATTCATAGGCCCAATTTGTCAAGAATGATTCACCAAAATTCACCGCATGCATCAAATTCCTTTCCTCTAAGAAACTAATCATGCCTTTACTTTCAAAGTCAGGTATATTAATCCTCTTCTCTATCAGCAGTTTTCTCTTAGAATAAATGGCCAACCTATTCTCTAGAGTCTCAAGAGAATCAGAAATACCTTCCTCTTCAGAAACAAGGTCATTCGAGCTTGGTGTAGAGCTTTTAGCAGAGCTTTGATCAGGGCTGCTTTCTGCGCTGGAAGAGCTATCACCACTGCCACCATCTTCAGGTTCTGGTGCAGCATCATTTGCAGCAGCAAAATGCTCAACATTTTTCTTAAGAGACTGCAGTATGTCTCTCAAGCATCTCTCAGAATCAGAATTGGAATCTGATTTTGCAGGTTCATCTTCAATGATCATCTTCTCTTTGCCTTTTGGTTCAGCAACAATCTTTCCTTTTCCTTTCTCTTCAGCAACAGTTTTCTTTTTGGACTTCTCAGCAGCAACTTTCTTATGTTTCTCAGCAACAACAGGAGCTTCTTCTTCAGAATCTGTGAACACTTGGATGGGTTCACCAGCATCAGCTCCAGCTTTCTTCTTCTTCCTCATAGATTCAGAATAATCCACACGAGTGAATACGCGGTTTGATCTTCTTCTTCTTTGTACAGGGCTTCTCTGTCTTTTGCCTTTTTGTGCATTCTTCTTGAGAGGAATGAGAGAAGATTCATCAGAAACAGAGAGTGAAGAGTTTGTACCATTTTTAGAGATGTTTTCTTCCTCCATTTCAACGTCTTCAGGGTCGAAAGTAGCAGTAGCTTCTTCTTCAACAGCAACTTCAACATTTTCAGTTTGCGGGTCGTGAAGTAGGTGATTTGGGGCTTTTCGAAGCAGAAGCCATTTGAGCGGTTTGATCAGCCAAATAGCTTGAGATATCCACAGTGATATCCCCAAAAGTCATCACAGGCAGATGACCAGTAGTTCGAAGAGTATCAGACACCTCTTCGATAGCCCTAGTGACCTGTTCGACAGTTGCATCTTGAGGAAAGTTGGTTGTTTGAGGAGCGGTTTGAGGAGTGGGAGCGGTTGTTGATGGTGTTGCAGAAACATTTGAGTCAGCATTTGACGAGGTTAATTGTTGTGGAGCCATGGAAGCAAGAATTTCGAGAGGATTTGTGCGAGAGTGGGTTGAGTTTTTCGAATCAGAGTGAGATTGTGAGGATTTCGAGTTTCTTCCAGCCATTTAAATGAGGCGGTTGGAATTTCAAGGTAAAGGATGGGAATTTTCACACACTACTTTGAGATATACAACCAACAAATCAATTCTGCAATCTTAGTACTCAACAAATTCAGAAATCACAATTAGCAAATGAATGGCAACTTATGGTCGATATTTATAGAGAGAATAATGTAGTTGGAGGTTAAAAATAAAACAGAAGAAATCATCCAGAAATTTCGATAATGCTCCACATAATTAGCCACAACCTAGATCATGGGTAATTAGTGGGGAAAATCCATTTAATTAAATTAATTAAATAATTAAGAAGCTTCCAGAATTTACCTAATTAAAATCGCATAATCTAAAGAAAAAAAATAAAGATGTGGATCAGTAATTAAATAAATAAAATGAATCTCAATAAATAATTAAATAATTACAACTAATAAAAATAAATTCGAATCAGGCAATGTTGTGCTCAAAACTGTTACAAACACCTCAACACGGTTTTTACATGAATTTGCTTCATTTGTGTTGCACCATATTTTTTCTTTTTGTATTATAGCATCTAATTTGTATTGATCCATTGTTCCTGTAGAGTACATCGTAGTAGTGAACTCCGTGCCCCATACTTACTTAATGGATTACAAATATGTTGATGTTTTTACCAAATATCACCTTTTGAAAAGAAGGCATCGTAGTAGTGAACTCCGTGCTCCATAGTTACTCAGTGATTTGGTACATCTTTTAGTATGCTAATAACATTCTCATTTTATGCATTTGAGAGGTGTGAGACATGTTTATTTTTGCACTCCAATGTTCTTAGATTCGAAGATATTTTACAAAGGAATTATTTAACTAAGTAAGAAATAAATTCAACTTATAAAATTTATACAACCCATGATGTTGTCCCAAATGCTAACGCATTTGTGACAACATCCATCCGAATTCTTTTCAGATAGTGCTCATGCCAAGAGATTTTCTCAAAGTAGAGAATCTCTCATGGTCTAAGGCTTTTGTAAAAATATCAGCATTCTGTTTTTCAGTAGGTACATACTCCAACTTAACAATATTCTTCTCTACTAAATCTCTCATAAAATGGTTTCTTATGCTAATGTGTTTTGTGAGTGAGTGTTGTACAGGATTTTTAGAAATGTTAATGACACTAGTATTATCACAAAAGATAGTAAGTATACCATTCTCAATACCGTAGCCGTGGAACATCTTGCTCAGCCACAAGAGTTGTGTGCAACAGCTTCCAGCAGCAATATACTCAGATTTTGTAGTGGATTGTGAAACACAATTCTGTTTCTTGCTGTGCCATGATACAAGATTGTTTCCCATGTAGAAACATCCTCCACTCGTACTCTTTCTATCATCTATATCTCCAGCCCAATCAACATCATTATAACCAATCAAAATGTTGTTGGTGTCCTTAGTGTACCAGATTCCAAGTTCACTTGTACCTGAAACATACTTGATAATCCTCTTCACAGCATTCAGGTGTGATTCCTTTGGATTAGCTTGGTACCTAGCACAAACACACACACTGTACATAATATCTGGTCTACTAGAGGTTAAATATAGTAAACTGCCTATCATGGATCTGTAAAGTGTTGGATCAACACCTGTTCCATCACTATCTTTGCAAAGTTTCAAAGAAGATCCCATAGGAGTTTTCATTGGTTTTGAATTCTCAAGACCAAATCTTTTAACCAAGTTCTTAGCATACTTACTCTGGGAGAAGAAAATACCATCACTGCACTGTTTGATTTGAAGACCTAGAAAATAGTTCAAATCTCCAACCATACTCATTTCAAATGTTGCAGTCATTGCCTCAACAAAGTTACTCAACATTTTATCACAAGTAGAACCAAACATAATGTCATCAACATATATTTGAGCAATAAGTAAATCTCCTTCAGTGTGCTTAATGAACAAAGTTCTATCAGCCTCTCCTCTAATAAATCCATATTCCAAAAGAAAGTCAGTAAGCCTACCATACCATGCTCTAGGAGCTTGTTTAAGACCATACAATGCTTTCTTAAGTTTATATACATGATCAGGATATTGTGGATCTTCAAATCCTTTAGGTTGTTCAACATATGCTTCTTCATTCAATATGCCATTTAGAAATGCAGCCTTTACATCCATTTGATGAAGTTTAATATCAATAAAACATGCAATAGCTAGCAGTAGTCTAATAGATTCTATCCTAGCAACAGGTGCAAAAGTCTCATCAAAATCAACTCCTTCAACTTGGGTGTAACCTTGTGCTACTAACCTAGCCTTGTTCCTAACAATATTACCAGATTCATCAGTTTTATTCTTGAATATCCACTTTGTTCCAATGACATAAGTATGACTAGGTCTTGGAACAAGTGTCCACACTTCATTTCTTTCAAACTGACCAAGTTCTTCATGCATAGCATTAATCCAGTTTTCATCAGTTAAGGCTTCTTTAGCACTCTTAGGTTGTTGGGAATAAAATGAGATATGTGTTGATTAAATACCAAAACCCCCTGAGACATGCCTAAGTCAAGTTGATAGTGTTCTAGAAATGTTAGAACACATAGTATAAGGCTAGATGAGAAGCTGATATGTTAGGCAGCTCTTAGATAATTAGATGCACAATTTGAGGGGGAACCTATGCTTTGAAGATTATCAAGATCAAGTCCCCTCAAGGCTCAAATTCTGGAACAATCACTGAAATCAAGGACACTCCATAGAAAATCAAATGCTCTGATCAGGAGAGTTGTCCAGAGAAGTTGTCCTTATGCAAGAACAAGATTGTAAAGCTCAAAAGGACAAGTCTAATCAAATGCTCTGATCAGGAGAGTTGTCCAGAGAAGTTGTCCCTATGCAAGAACAAGGAGTTAAAGATTAAAAGGACAAGGTTACTCAAATGTTCTGATCAAGAGAGTTATCCAGAGAAGTCAACTCAGTGTGAAAACAAAAGCTCTGATAATAAAAGACCAAGTATGTTGATCAGGAGAGTTGTCCAGAAGAGTTGTCTTAACTCAAGTAATCTGAAAAACTTGAAGGTCAACTATGATGAAGAGAAGAAGACAACTACACTCCTTAAGAACAACATTGAACCATGCTGAGATCATGTACAAGTAAAGCAAAGGGAAAGAGCCAAGTCATCTGAAGAAGAGCAAGCCAAACTTGCTGATAAGCAAGACTGCTGATAGTGATAAGGAGAGTTGTCCACTTGATAAAGAATGTTGTCCTATCATTGGATCAATCTTCAGAAGCCATGTCCAAGTCCTAATAAGAAGTCAAACATTGGGAAAAGTGCTGCAGGATAAAGACAAAGTCTTACAAGCCGTTTATTACCCAAATGAGGACATGTCACTATCAAGAATCTGTCTTCCAGTTTGAAGAACTCAAGGAAGACATTTATAGCAATTTGGGGCTGCCTCTCCAACGGGCAAATCCTCCATTTTGTCTATAAATACAGAAGTGTGAAGACCATTTGAGAGCACCTCAACAGAATCCAACTACTCAAGTATTCTGAAGCTCATAGAACATACACGTTTTCAAAGACTATCTTAGTCTTCATACACTTCTTCTAAGCTGTACATCATTGTATATCCATACAAAGCTTAGAGAGATATCCTAATCCTTATACACTGATCTTCATTGTAAAGGATATCTCATTAGTTGGAACCTTACTTCAACCCTTAACCCTTTCAAGTGAGAAAGTGAGAAGGTTGTTGTAGTAGAAGTGGTAGGAGCTGACTGTTGAGAGAAGAACAGTTCAGTTCTGAGTTGAGAAGAGGGTACTAGGACTCTAGACATCCTAGGGATCAATTCACCAAGGAGTGGTGTTATTGATCAAGTGCACCTTGGCACTATAAAACAAGTTAATTCCAAGAGTGAAGGAATTATCCTGTTAAATCAGGGAAAGTGGATGTAGGAGCTTGAGTCTCTAAACCACTATAAACTCCTGTGTTGATTTACTTTACAAGTACTTTCATACATTCAACACTGCACACAAAACTGATCTTTCAAAGAACATATTCAAAGACTGTGCAAAACTGTATTGGACAAGTTCCCTGAAACTAAACTGGACTGTATTGAATTGACAAAGTGATTTCAGACTCTTAAGGAGTCTAAACTAAAAGGGCCAACCACTATTCCGCACATATAACTCCCCTAGATAGTTATTCAACTAAGTACTCAATAGTACTTAGTAGTTTGATTATCTTAGAAGAGTTAATCTCCTTCAGCAGAGTTGTCCAAGACAAGCTTGCTGAGCTCTGGTTTGATCAAAAGTTGAAAAGAATTGCATACAAGTGTATTCCCCCCCCCCATACACTTGTTATATACTCCTTTCAGGACCAACAAGGGGTATCAGAGCAGGGGTTCAAAGACCACTGCTTCTGAAAATCCATCTTGATTTTCAAAACTCACATATTTGGTGTGGTCACTGAACTGATCTCTATCTGAAATCCATCATTTGTTGACTAACTGATTATACTTGAGATATGGCCAACAACAATGCTGTTCCTCCACCTGCTGTTCAAGGATTGGACAATATGGCCACAAATCCAGTCAATCACATCTCACATCATAAATTGCCCATGTTTTCAATAGACAATTATGATTTCTGGAAAATTAGAATGAGGGCTCATCTTGCATCTCTTCACACTGATATGCTAAGAGTAATCACAAGAGGACCTTTTGTTTTTACTCAAACTAACCCCAGGGTGACAGATGAGCAAAGAGCAGATGTAAGGGAACTGATTCCCAAAGATGAGGATGACTTCACTGCTGATGAAAAGAGGAAAGATAACCTGAATTATCTTGCCATGAACACCCTCTACCAAACAATTCCAGATGTAGTCATGGGTAGAGTCTACCACTGCACCACAGCCAAAGAAATTTGGGATACTCTTGCTGAAATGTGTGAGGGTACTGAAAAGATCAAGGAGAACAAGCTCCAAGTTGCTGTGCAGAAGTTTGAACAATTATCAATGGAGTCTGATGAGTCCATTGACAAATTTGCTGGTAGATTCACTGATGTGATGAATGAAATCAATTCATTGGGCAATGTGTACTCCAGGAGAGAAGTTGGATTGAAGATCTTGAGAAGTCTCACTCAAAAGTGGGATGTCTATGCTGTGATGATGCAGAATACCAAAGATCTCTCCTCCATGCCCATGCAACAAATCTTCTCAGAACTCAAAGCCTATGAGTTTGACCTCAATAGAAGAAAGCATATTGAGGAACCTTCAAATCCTACTAAGGGAGTGGCATTCAAAGCCAAAGTTACTGAACCTGAAATGCAACCCACTCCCAGATCATCAAAGTCAGTCTCAAAGACTGAAATGAAGGAAGAACTAGCCTTGATGGCTAGGAGGTTTGACAAGCTCAACACAAGGTTTGGTAGATACAAGAAATTCTACCAAGACAACAAATTCAGGAGAAGATACAACTCCCCTGAAGATCAGGCCAAAGACAAAAAGCCTGAAGAGAAAAGATCAGAGGACAAGTACTCTGATAGGAGAAGGTCCAGTAGAGCTGATCCTTCATCATCAAAAGGAAGAGATGAATCCAAGAAGGATGATGATGAAGACCTATGATATAACTGCAAGAAGAAAGGGCACTTTCAGTATGACTGCCCTGAATTGAGCTCTAAAGAAAGAAGAGAAAGGCAAGCTAAAAGAGACAGAAAGTTCACCAATAGAAAAGCCATGATGGCTGGTGAAGGATCTGATAGTGCTGAAAGCTTCAACTCTTCTGATGGACTGTTCTCAAACAGTGATGATGAAGATGATGTGTGCAACATGGCTCTTGAGGATGATGAGGTATCCTCCACTTCTAGCTCACCATCATTCTTATCACAGAACACTAGTGAGGTCAACTTGAAACTTTCCTTTGGGAAGTTGATGGAAGATTTCACTAGATTACAAGAATTTCATGATAATTGTGTGAGAGAAAATGAAAGATTGGCTATTGAACTTACCAAAAACTCTGAGGTAGCTGTTGATGTCAAATCTACTGAGTTGTATCAACAAGTCTTGAGAGAGCTTAAGGAAGCAAATCTCAGGATAGTTGACCAACAAAAGGAGATAGATGATCAACTACTCTCTCAGAAGAGAAAAGATTTTGAACTGAAAATTTTGAATGCCAAATTTGAAAACCTCTCACATGAATATGATATTCTTAAATCAAGTGAAGAGAGTCTGAAATTTAAGATGTCTGCTTTGAACAAATCCTCTAGAGCAATAGAGGAAATTCAGAGTTATCAAAGACCCATGGCTCAAAGAAGTGGATTGGGTTTTGATCCATTTGAATCTTCACCTTGTCTTAGTGTTGCCTCTACAAGTAACACTAAGAAAATCTTTGTCAAATCAGTGGCACAACAAGCTGAAAATGAAATAATTCAGCCACTGAACAAAGGCAAGGGCAAATTAACTGAAATGCCTACTCAAGTGCCTCAGGAGACTAGGCCTAAACCCTTGGAAAAGGTCAAGGCTCCTGAACACAAGAGGAATGTTGGTCAGAAGAGTAGACCCAATGGAAGGGCAACTCTCCTGAACAATGTTCAGAGAAGTTATCCAAGGTATAATCAGCCTAGGCCAACTCATCTGAGAAAGCCTCAGCTGAATAGACCTAAGGACAACTATCCTCAAAGGCAGAATAAAATGAGACAACCAAAACCCTTCATGCCAAAGGGTAATGGTCATAAAAATGCCTTTCCTCAAAGATTTCATCAAGCTGCACAAAGAACTCATAAGTTCAGGAGAATTGACAACTCCCCTGAAACTTACAGAGTTAACACATTCACACATACTTTCCCCAAGGCATCTAAGGGAAAGACAGTGTATGTTGATGCACAAGGAAAACAACTTAGACACCTTGAATCAATCAGGGTGATTAGGCAAGTTTGGGTTCCTAAAGGTACAACTAACCTCTCAGGACCCAAAACTCAAAGGGTACCTAAACCTATCTAATTGCAGGTACCATTGGGCCACAAGAAGAGGAGTATAAGCAAAAAGACAGCATGGTACCTTGACAGTGGATGCTCAAGGCACATGACTGGAAACAAGGAACTCCTCACTGATTTTATTGAAAAAGAAGGCCCAAATGTCACCTTTGGAGACAGCTCACAAGCAACAACAAAAGGTTATGGTACTTTGATGATTGGTAACATCAAAGTAACCAATGTATCTTATGTAGCTGGTCTCAAATATAATCTCCTAAGTATCAGTCAATTCTGTGATAAAGATTTCAATGTTGAGTTTTCAAGTGGAAAATGCCTAATTAAAGATAAGACTCAACAAATTCTATTGATTGGGACTAGGAAAGGAAATGTGTATTTTGCAGACTGGGACAAGTCTACTGATGCTGCCTGTTTCATTGCTAAAAGTACTAGTGAACAAAGTTGGTTATGGCATAAGAGGCTAAACCACCTGAACTTCAAATCAATGAATAAACTTGCTAGAAATGCATTAGTTAAAGGACTGCCTAATGAGGTTTTCATTAAAGAACATGTGTGTAAGCCATGTCAAGAAGGAAAACAGATTAAAGCCTCATTCAAAGGTAAACCAGTCATCTCTACTAAAAGGGTACTTGAACTTCTACATATGGATCTGTTTGGACCAATTACCCCTTCAAGCATAAATGGTAGAAAATACACATTGGTTGTAGTAGATGACTTCTCTAGGTTCACATGGGTGGTATTTCTCCTTAATAAGAAGGAAACTCAAGTCAAACTACCTGAACTCCTGAAGAGACTGTCAAATGAGAAAAGCCTTAGCATTATCAAGATAAGATCTGATAAAGGCACTGAGTTCATAAATTCATACATCAATGAGTACTGCACATCTAATGGAATAGCTCATGAAACCTCAGCAGCTAGAACTCCTCAGCAAAATGGAGTTGCAGAAAGAAGAAATAGAACTTTAAAAGAAGCTGCTAGAACCTTAATTGCTGATTCAAATTTACCTAAGAGGTTTTGGGTTGAAGCTATAAACACTGCATGCCATACTCAAAATAGATGTTTGATTACTAAGGGGCAAGGCAAAACCCCCTATGAACTCTGGAAAGGAAGAATGCCTAAAGTGTCATACTTTCACATCTTTGGTTGTAAATGTTTCATACACAATAATGGGAAAGAACAGTTGAAAGCTTTTGACAGCAAAGCTGATGAGGGAGTATTCCTTGGATATTCTCAAATCAGTAGAGCTTTCAGAGTCTACAACAAGAAAACCCTTATAGTGGAAGAAACACCTCATGTTGTGTTTGATGAATCTATCTTTAAGATCAGGAATGATAATTTGGAACCTGAAGAAATCACACAGAGGACAACCAGACTAAGCCTAAAAGACAAAGACACTGAATTCATAGATGTTGTCCAAGCCAACCTACCTGAAAAATTCACATTGGACAACAATCCTGAAGGCAACCTTCCTGAGACAAACCCCACTGATGGAAATGGTGAACTGAATGATCCAATCCCAATTCACATCCAGGTAACAACTACCAATGAAGAAGCAGTTCCTGCTGAGGTAGTTAATGGGTCAAATAATCAAGGGGGAACTCAGAATGTTGAAAATGCCAATGTCCCTGACATTGAAGACAACACCCCTGATTATGATCCTGAACTAGATCCTGCACTAAATTATCCTGAATTTTATGATCAAAATGTCTCACCTTCAGTAGAGGACAACTCTACTGAAGAGATCAGAAAAAGAAGGACTTGGTTGTCTGACCATCCTACTGATCTAATACTTGGTGATCCAAGTATTGGAGTCAAAACTAGAAGATTTCATGGTGAAAGTGCTCTTTTCTGTTGTTTCTTGTCAGAACAAGAACCAAGTGATATTGAGGAAGCACTTCAAGATGCCAATTGGATCACAGCCATGCAGGAAGAACTGAATCAATTCACCAGAAATGAAGTTTGGGAGCTAGTGGATAGACCTTCACATCAAAATGTTATTGGAACCAAGTGGGTGTTCAAGAACAAAAAGAATGAGAATGATGTGATTGTCAGAAACAAAGCAAGACTAGTGGCAAAAGGTTACTGCCAACATGAAGGCATTGACTATGATGAGACATTTGCACCTGTGGCAAGGCTGGAAGCAATAAGGCTCTTCCTAGCCTATGCAGCCCACAAGAGGTTCAAAGTGTACCAGATGGATGTCAAGAGTGCCTTTCTGAATGGAGTCTTGAAAGAAGAAGTCTATGTGGAGCAACCACCAGGTTTTAAGGTTGGAAACCAAGTATACAGACTGAAGAAGGCTCTATATGGACTCAAGCAAGCCCCTAGGGCTTGGTATGATACACTGTCACAATTCCTCTTGGATCATGGTTTCACCAAGGGAACTGTGGACAGAACTCTCTTCAGAATCTCTGAAGGAGAGGACATCTTGCTTGTCCAAATTTATGTAGATGACATAATTTTTGGATCCCCCAATGAGAAGCTGTGTGAGAAGTTCTCCAAGCTTATGCAAAGCAAGTTTGAGATGTCCATGATGGGGTTGATGAACTTCTTTTTGGGTCTACAAGTCAAGCAATCAAAACAAGGAATCTTCATCAACCAAGCTAAGTACACCAGAGAGATGATGAAAAAGTTTGGGTGTGCAACAAGCAAGCCAGTAAGGATCCCAATGAACACAAATTGGAAGATGGATCCTGATGAGAGTGGTGTTCCAACCAACTCCACTGAGTATAGAGGAATCATTGGTTCACTCCTCTATCTCACTGCCAGCAGACCTGACATCACCTTTGTTGTAGGTGTTTGTGCAAGGTTTCAAGCAAATCCTAAGAAAATCCATCTTGAGGCTGCAAAGAGGATCTTGAGGTATCTCAAAGGCACTGAAAATCTAGGCCTTTGGTACCCTGCTGATGACAACATTGAGTTAACTGGATACTCAGATGCTGATTATGGAGGTTGTAGAATTGACAGAAAATCCACTTCAGGAACTTGTCAATTCTTGGGCAACAAACTCATATCTTGGTTCTCCAAGAAGCAAAATACAGTGGCTACTTCCACCACTGAAGTTGAATATGTTGCTGCTGGAAGTTGCTGTGCTCAAATTCTATGGTTGAGACAACAACTAAGAGACTACAAAGTCAACTCTACTGAAGTGCCAATATTCTGTGACAATAACAGTGCTATTGCCATATCACAGAATCCTGTATTGCACACTAGATGCAAGCATGTGGACATCAAGCATCACTTCATTAGAGATCATGTGGAGAAGAAGGATATCAAGTTGGTAAAGATCCACACAGATCATCAAAAAGCTGATATATTGACAAAGTCACTTGCAGAAGCAAGATTTCTGGAACTATCAGCAGAGTTGGGTCTTCTTGATCCAGGGAAGTTGGACAAATAAGTCCAAAGGAGTTCACTCATTAAGGGGGAACAAATTTCAAAGATCAGCAGAATTGGTCAAGTCTGCTGAAATTCAGAAAGATGACCTAAGTAATTCAGGACACTTGTCCATTGAATTTCAGGACAGTTGTCCACATCTTTTCAGGACACTTGTCCTAGTGGGGTCAGATAAGTTGTCCCAGCTATCAAACCAAATCTTGGTCTGATAAGCACCTATTTTTGGTGATCATTGTCCATTTCAAAATCTGTCCCATTGAAAATTCAGATTTCACCTTTTTGGGATTTAATTTGTCTCCCACCCAAAAGGTCACTTTCCATGCATTAAATGCCAAGATTTAACTCTTGTTTGCATTAAACTTTTTGGGACATGATCTATCTCGAAAACTCCCCCAACCTTAAACAAACATTAAAACTCCACCCACGTTTTGAATAAAACAGTTTTTCACTGTTACATTGGTTTTTGACCAATGGATCAAAACTGGCCAACTCCCCTGAAATCAATCTTGGTCGTCCATTTTTTATTTCCTCTTTTGTTCACCTTTGAATTGCATCAAGACTTCACCAACTCATTGACAAACATTCTTTTTAGAATATTCACAAGTCTTAAGATCCCTCACAAACACTTCTTCCCCAAGTATTCGAAACCCTAGCTCAAAATTTCTTCAAACTCTCTCAATCTCTATCAAACTTTCTTCTGTAAACCTTCAATGGCCCCCAAAGTTAGACCAGAGATGATCATTGATTTCTCCAACAAGGCTCTAGACCTTGATTTTGGATACTTGAGCAACAAGAACAATCTTCACTTTGAGCCCATAGTATCCTTTGAGAGTGAAGACCCTGAGATTACACCAACCCTGAGATGGTTGAGAAGAGCTGGTTTGCAAAAGTTCATGGAAGAAAGACCAAGCTCTTGTTTGGAAGGCTACATGGCTGAGTTCTTTGCCTTTCTCAAGTGGAGAGGTAAGCCTGAAGATGGTGAAGTTTCCACCAGATTGTCATATGTAGCTGAAGGAGAGGAGGAAGAGAGATTTCATAGAGTGAAATTCTCTTCAGAAGATCTTGAAGGAGCCTTTGGACTGTCTTCTGAGGGAAGGAATCCAGAAGTTTATGGTACTGGACATGAAGATGAAATAGCTCAAGAATGGCTATTGGTACCAGGCCCTCTCTCTTCAACACAAAACAAGAAGACTCTCAAGCCAGAATTTCTTAACCTCTTTGAGGTAATTGCTAAGAGTCTCTTGAGCAACACTGGAAGCTTGGAGCAAGTCAGCCATCCAAGAATCAGAATTATGGCTGCAATGATTGATGCTAGTGACAAGGGCATCAAGTTTGATTGGAGGACCTTCATCATGTCTAAGATGATGAAGGAAAAGGCAAAATTCAAAGTGAAAACTCACAACAAGGTGGTGCTAGAAGGGAAACTCAAGTATTGCACCAGGGCAAGCTTGTTGATTGAAAGGTTTTCCCACTATTCTTAAATGCAGACCTTTGCCAAACCTCTTCCAGCCCAAAAGATCCTGTTCAGAAAGCTCAGCAAGAAAACTGAGCAAAGGAGGATGCTTATGGCCAAACCTGCTGAAGAACAGGTTGAAGAAAAGCCTAAGATGAAGAAGAGAACCAAGGTCAGGGCTGTCAAAACAAGGAAAATGTCTCAATTATATTCAAGAGAAGCCTCAGGAGCATCAGCTGAAGTTGATGAAGTGGCAGAAGAGGGAGTGAGTGTCCCTTCTGACCACTCAGAAGAGTTGAGGCTGAAATACAATGAGACAAGGCAAAAGAAGAAGGGTGATAAGAGAATCAGGGAAGTTGTCCCTGAGGAGGAAAAAGAAGTGGAAGGAAGTGGGAGCAGTAGGGCTAGCAAGAGAAGGGCCAAGCCTACAGAGAAAGTGTTGGAGATGCAGGAAGAAAGGTCTCTTCAATTAGCTCTAAGAGAGAGCAGAGCTGAAAGCAGGACCAAATCCAAGTCAAGGACTAGCTCATCTGGTTCTGGAACTCCAGAATCCAAAGTCCCTGAAGATCAATCAAGAGAGGCCTACATCCCTGAAACCCAGACCATTGAACCCAACTCCCCTGAAACCCATGTTACCCCTCCCAATCAACCCATCACCCCTGTAGATCTCACTAAGAGATACTCTCCAGAAGGAAGTGTGCAGAGAAGTGGCATTGATGTGCTTGCAGATTTAGCAGTAGATGAGACAAGACTCCTGTCTCCCCTTGACTCATCCATGCTCAATTACTCCAAACTCTTAGAACATGCACTCAATGAGCCAACTCCCCTAAGCAAAGCCCCCTCAGATTCATTGCTCTCTAAAGCAACTGAAGTACCTTCATTTGAGCTTAATCCTTCTGAAGCCAACCCTCCTGAACTTAACTTGCCTGAAGCTGCAATTATTGAAACCACAGCCCACTCCCCTATAGCCCAAAGTTCTCCATCAAATGAGAATGAGGAGGAGTATACTTATGAAAGTATGCTCAGAGGTGGAGCTAAGGCCACTGTGGACAGTTTGTACCCACAACTTGCTGAATTTCCAAGAATTCAGAAGACATTTCATGATTTGAGGATGCTTGTTGTTGGTCCCAAGTTGAGTTAATAACGAGTAAGCTAGTGAAAATGTCTAGAGGGGGGTGAATAGACTTTTCAAAAATCTTTCGAAATATCAAAGTACAATATGCGGAATACGAAATTAACAATGAGCCCAATTCAAGATTATACTCAACTTAGATTCGAGAACTCTGTTCTATACTCAACTAATCAAGTTCAGTTAAGTAGTTAAAACAATTAAGCAATTTAAACAATCAAAACAGTAAAGTAAATCAACACACAACGATTTTATAGTGGTTCGACAACTTGTCTACATCCACTCTCACAAACCCAGTTGTGAAATTCTTATTAACTCGTCCAATGGAGTAATATGTTCTTGTGGCTTTAAGTCCCAAGAAATAAGACTTAGATCTTCTCGATAACACTACCAAGTGCCTCTTCGATCTTACTAGCGATTTACAAGTATCTAGCAACTTGCAACAACAAAAGAAAATAAAACTTCTCTTCGTTCAGTAGTAGCCTTCTTTGATCTTCACTTGACTTGTGTAGCTTCACTTTCTGAACTTCAATCTCTGAGAGAAATTTCTTCACTTGAATCTTCAATAATGCTTGCAATATCAATATTTCAGTAGTCGTATCAGTATCTTAGTAATCAGTAGTCTCCAAATGATAAACTTCTTCAAGTATTTATAGACTTCGAACTTCAAGAACTCAGGTAGTTTGTAACCAACCTTTCTTGATAACTGACTTCAACTGAATCTTCTTATCCATACACGCGTTTCTTGTTACGAATTAGTTATTCCATAACTAACTTCTCCATCCTTATCTTTCACGCGTATTTGTAACCAACTTCATGTTAACTTGTCTTGTGTAGTCTAGTAGATGCACTTGTCTTGTAGTCTACCTGTCTTGAATAGTAGACTGGTCTTCTCTTCTTGTGCAGTAGACTTCTAATAGAACTAATCTAGTCCTATCATCTAACCTAACAAGACTATTACATTACATTAAGCTTTTATAACACAAGCTTAATCAGCTTATAAATCTATACAACAAATCTATCTATTACATAGAAATATCATGAGCTCTATACAACAATTATAGCTCAACAACAAACTAATCAATGTAAACATATACGAACAGATATAAAGTACTTATACATCGTACTTATCTAATATAAACAATACTTTTCTTTTCATGTGAACTCTACTGATCTGTTCAAGATGACTTCAACTCAACTAGACTAGATTAGTCAATACTTAGAAAATATTCAAACTATTTTTGGCTTATCAAAACTTCATCTCATCTTTTCATCATTTAGAACTTGTCTAGGATTCATATCCCAACAATTTCCCCCTTTTTGATGAAGCCAAAACTACTTGAATCTTTTCTCATTAGTAGACTAGTTAAGTAGTTATCTTGTTTTTAACACCAAATAGTACTTAATTTTTCATTCATTCAAATATGAATCAGTAGATATTACACATCTTTTTAAAAAAAATAACAAAATCAAACAAAACTAAACTATACTGAAAAGTTACCTCTTTCTGAATCTGGAACACAGAAAGCATTTAGTAGTCTAGTATGAATATCCTTGATATGTTCTTCATCTTCAATCTTCTCGTTGTCCAGTAGCTCATCTTCATACTTCTTGATCTGGTTAACATCAGCCCTTTTACCAGAACTAGTCATGGGACACTTCCATTTCGGAAAACCAGGAACAAGTATATTAAAATTCGCACTAGCAGAGATCCTTATGATCAAATTCCAGAGCATCCTATGCTGTCCTTCCATGAATTTATCAAATATAGCATAGAGATCGTCAGAGTTATCAGAATCTCCAAACTTCCTGATAATCCAGTGATCTAGTTCCCATTGCCTTTTCACTTTCATCCATTCTTGACGATGTTCTTTGTCAATGAAGTGGTCAATGAGCTTGTCTTCTATTTGATCTTCATCAGACTTCTGCTTCAACAAACTTTCAATGTGCTTCTCAATTTTCTTCTTCTTAGCATAATGAGCTTCATCACTTGGCTCATCAATCTTTTGCTTCTTCATAACAGTTGACTCAGGAGTAGGTTCTTCAATATGAATAGACTTCCTTTTCGATACTATTCTTGTCTGAACTTCGGCTTCTGGAGATGCAATAGCCTTGCCCTTCTCCTTCTTCTTCAACTCATCTGCTTCAGCCCTGGCTTGGTCAAGTTCAGCAGTCTTAACCAACCTGCCTTTGCCTCTCTTAGGCCTCTTAAGATCTTGCATGGCTTCAGCAGCATCTTTAGCCTCTGGTTCAGCACTAGATGTATCTTTCTTATCTTCAGCAACAATTTCAACTCGACTTGCCTCTTCCCCCTTTTTGGCTTCATCAGATGCCTTGAGAGAGAAAAGAGAAGTGAAACGAGTCATTTCTTCCATTATAGCTTGCTTCATCAGGTGTGTAGCTTTTTCAATCTGCCTTTGATGAGAACCTTCCTGACTCATCTTATCAAGTCTGGTCGCCACCAACTCCAGCTTCTGAGTAGATAAATTCAACTCATTCTTAAAATGGGTTGCAGTCAGACGTAGCTTCCGGTTTTCTTCAGTCATAGCACGAATAATATCTCTTGCTTGTGCTAACTGATCATAGGCTTCTTTCCTCTGAACATCAGCCACTTCGATTCTCGCTCTATAGACTCTTTCCAACTTCTTGGATTCAGTAGCTAGAACGCGAGCAAAATCGACTGAACTCTTCTCTGAATATTCAACCTGATCTTGGAGAAATCCTTCAAGCTGTTCAAACATATGTTGTCTATATTCATCATCAATTTGATTGACTGCATTCACGATCATATCTTTTGAACTTGTCACTAGGACACTGTTTTGTTCAACCAGAGTTTTCTTCAATTCAGACTTAAGAAACTCATCAATTGACGTTTTGATGACAGCCTTCAATTCTTCTTTCAACTCATCTATTGAGGCGGCTGGGATAGCTTGAGACGACTGTCCAACCTCAACATGAGTAACATCAATCATGACTTCATCTACTGGAGTTGTCAAAACTTTCACCAACTGATCTTCTGAAGCAGTAGTCAAGACCTCGTCTTCGACTAGTTCAACCTCTGGAAGCACACTTCCAGCAATAGCTCTTAAATTAAGTTGGGGAGAGTAAGGAATAATAGCTAACCTTGCTTCACGAGACTTCCTTTCAGCAGTAGCCACGTCCTTCTTCAATAAGGCATGCAACCTCTCCATGTATCCACATAACTCAATGGGAAGTAAAAAATCAGAATATCGATTAATAAACTTGAAATCTGACCTTGGACTATCAGCATGGTCCATCTGAAATTTGAACACAATGCCTCTCAACTGATCTGAGACATTGTCTAAATCTATGACTGGATCAGTAGACTGGATCAACTCAGCTTGATCAGCTTCAAATTTCACAATATCTTGCACAACATCAAATTCTGGAACCTGAACACCCACATCAAACTGGAATTCTGAACTCATCAAATCGTCAGAAATACCAAGTAATCTTTTGGCAAGAGCAGTGATAGCATGATTTGGAAAAAGCTCTGAGTGGTCACAAACACCAATATTCTCCTTCTGCTCCATTTCCCAATCCATGAAATTAGAAATGCCACCTTTCCCTAAGATGACTTCGAAGAGATCGTCTGTACCAGACTTCTTCAAGGCCACCCAAGTGCATATTCTAACCAGTTTCTCAAACTGTTCTGAAGAGTAGTCGACTTCGACAGATGAGAGCTGCTTCTTCAAATTTTTGCTCATCTTCGAACGGATTCGCTTCTCTCTCACACACATGGGATAGTAGACCAAGGATTCGAATCTAGCTTCAGTCGGGGTCTGAGTAGATGGGGTCTCTAACTCAGTTGTTGCAGTGGCAACTATCGTCTGATCTGAAGTAGATGAGATAAAGGGTTCAACATATTCTGTTGAGGGTAAGGATAAACTTTGGTCTGTGGTTTCTTGGGGCTTTGACGTGTCTTGGTTTGGTGTGACAACTGTCGGAGTATCAGTTGTATTTAATTTGGGAGTGTTTTCGGGTAGGCTGACCCTCAGCGGATATGCTGGCAGCACTTGTGCGGTTGAGGGAATAGGTCTAGGCCTAGATCGATGTGATCATGCCTTGGTTCGAACAGAAGAGGGAATAACGGGAATAGAAACATCTTGAGAGGAAGTACTAACCTTCGAACTTGACTCTTCTAGAGGAGGATGAGTCCCAACTCTCACTAGCGTATATAACTCGGGAATTTGAGAACTCGGCTCTTTCTCCTCTTCCGACTGAGTCTTCTCAGAGTCTTCTGCACTAGATGAGTCTTGTGCAGCTTCCATTGACTTGTCTTCAGCAGACTCATCTTCTGAAGAACCAGACGCACCAGCATAAGGCAAAGCTTCCATGGGGTCAATTCTGGCTTGCCTAGATGCAGCTGGCCTAGCAGCAACTTGTTTCCTCACTGCCTCCTTCTTTAAGTAAAATTTCAAAGGATGGAATGGCTTTCCTTTACTCCATTTCGTCTTGTTTGGCATTAGGAGAGGGAGTAGGATACTTAACTTATTACCATATCCAACGGCAGTAGACACCACCCAATTCCGAGTATTGTCATCTACTCGAACACTTCGCTCAAAATACATGATTCGATCTGCAATTAGCTTGAACCAATTACATTCAGTAATACCATCAAAAATTACAGCCATAACCCTTGCCTTCATAAAGGTCACAGAGTCATGAGAACCCGTCGAACTTAATAGAATTTTGCTGGCAATATCTAATAATGTGCGATATTTTTTAAGAAGGTCCGCCTTCTTGACTGGAGCATACTTGCCATCTGGTTTCTGCTTCAGCTTCTTGCCACAGAAAATGCTCAAGTATCGAATTTTTTGCCCAAGAGCATAATTGTCAACGTCAATTGTTCCGATGGGCAGCTTCAGATGTTTGAACATCGCTTCTCGAGTGATTTGCACACGATCTTCACCAATGAAAGACTCAAGTATATCGCCTTGTCTGATGACGTTGGCATAGAACTCTAGCACCTCCTCCTCCAAGACCACTTGAGGAAATGCTTCTAGATAAGGTTTGAGCCCACATCGAGTGCATTTAGTCAGAATCTCGGCATTGACATCTGAGTGATTGCCTTTGAAGAACACAGATGGTTCAACATTCACTTTGTTATCAGAGATGTACCGACCTAGGTCGAATGTGACCTGCATGTTGGTTCTTAGATCGAAGATAGATCGAATAGACATCTCAAAAAGATCAGTAAATAGATTGCTTGAGAATAGGGAGAAGAAAATTTTCTTGCGAGAAAGGGAGTTAGAAAAATTGTGACTAAGTCGTGTGAGAATTTGGGGTTTTGATCAAAACGGTTAAGACCTTTGGTATTCGGTTACGGAACCGAGAGTATTATGTATTTTGATATTGTAAACTTTGAAATCCGCCCCTTCTTAGTTAGAATAGAGGAGTGAACTCATCTGTCCTAGTGTAGATGAGTGAGAACTGGATGTATACACCACATCAAATGAGAGTGTATAAATCTAATTCAAGGGTTTTCAAATTTTATCAATACCTAATTACTATAATATCCTTAATCCGTTTTGATTAAACACTTAGCAGAGTAGAATCAAAAGAACACTTAGCTTGTCTGTTCGAGTCCATCCAGAACAGACGAGTAGACTTAAACTTCACCAGACGAGTTGGCTTAAGTACACAAGACGAGTTCCCCCTTCGCCTGTGCATGTCTATTCTGAACATCGAACGACTTCATGTACCTATCTTATCATATTCAACGTGTAATCGATGGTACAAGTAGAATAACAATAAATAAGATGAATATCAATCTAAAGCAATGATCAAGGTTTCGAACAAGATGACTATTGACTAACATAAGAGTCAACATAAGGATATTTAAGAAATCATAGATTCCCCCTTAATTGTTTATTCCCTTAGTATTACCCTCAGCTTTACCAGCTTCCTCATCGGGTTGTCTGGTCATCTATTCTAGCCTTGTATACCTGTCTGTTGCGTGAGTAGTCGAGTGCTCTAGTCTAGTTATCTTGTCTCCATATTTCGTTTGATGTACCTGTCTGGTTAGTACACAGCTATAGGCAAGTAGGGTCTAAATCAATTAGCCCTAAACTAATGCATAACTCACGAAACCGTGCCTCAGCTAAAGGTTTTGTGAAAATATCAGCTCTTTGAAAATCCGTATGAATCTTTTCCATGCGAATATCCTTCTTTTCTACATGATCTCGTATGAAATGATGTTTCACATCAACATGCTTACAACGTGTGTGTAATACAGGATTTTGTGTAATGGCAATTGCACTATTACTATCACAGAAAATAGGAACATTTGATTCATATATGTTGTAATCTCTAAGTTGTTGCATGAGCCAGAGTAGTTGACTACAACAACTACCAGCAGCCATGTACTCGGCTTCGGTAGTAGAGGTAGCAACACTAGTCTGCTTTTTCGAAAACCATGAAATGAGTTTTGTGCCTAAGAATTGACAAGAACCAGATGTAGATTTCCTATCTATTCTACAGCCACCAAAATCAGAATCTAAGTAGCCACTTAGAGATAAATCATCGTTTGAAGGATACCATATACCACGATTGATAGTTCCTTTCAAATATTTCAATATCCTTTTAGTGGTTTCCATGTGACTCTCTTTTGGGTTAGCTTGAAAACGAGCACATACACCAACAGAGAATGCAATATCAGGTCTACTAGCAGTCAAGTACAGTAATGAACCAATTAGACCACGATAATATGTTTGATCAGCACACTTACCTTGTTCGTCTGGGTCCATTCTGTATGTAGGTAGCATAGGTACGCCAGCAGACTTGCATGTCTTAATACCATACTTGTCTAGAAGATTTCTAGTATACTTTGCTTGATTTATGAAAATCCCTTCAGGGGTCTGTTTTACTTGAAGACCAAGAAAGTAATTCATTTCACCCATCATGGACATCTCAAATTTACTTTGCATGAGTGTTGAGAAACTTTCACTCAGCTTTTTGTTAGGTGACCCAAAAATGATGTCATCTACGTAAATTTGGACAAGTAATATGTCTTTCCCTTCTTGTCTTCTGAACAAGGTTCTATCGACCTTGCCTTTAGTAAAACCATTTTCTAATAGAAATTGAGAAAGAGTATCGTACCAGGCTCTTGGAGCTTGCTTTAGTCCATATAAGGCTTTCTTTAGTTTGTATACCTGGTTACCTTTGACTTCGAAACCTGGGGGTTGTTCAACATACACTTCTTCCGCAAGAATACCGTTAAGAAATGCACTTTTAACATCCATTTGATATACAGTAAACTTCATGTGAGCAGCATATGCAAGGAACAGTCGAATGGCTTCTAGTCTAGCAACAGGAGCATATGTTTCATCATAATCTATGCCTTCAGCTTGTGAGTAGCCTTGGGCAACTAGTCTAGCCTTATTCCTAACGACTACATCATTCTCATCTTTCTTGTTTTTGAAAATCCATCGAGTGGCAACTACATTATGATGTTTAGGCCTATCGACAAGTTCCCAGACGTCGTTTCGAACAAATTGATTCAACTCGTCTTGCATAGCGATGATCCAATTACTATCAGCCAATGCCTCACTAATGGTTTTAGGCTCGATAGAAGAGAGGAAACAACACCAGCAAAACAGAGATGGACTAGGTTGTTCTTGCGACTCAAAGAGTTGTCGTCTAGTCTTCACGCCAACAGTAGAGTCACCAATAATATTTTCAATATTATGTGCAGATTTCCATGTATTTCTATTCTTAGCAATAGTACTATCATCTATATCATGTACAGCATCATGTATGTCAACATCATTATCATCAGAAGATTTAATAGGAGTAGACGAGGCGACTAGTTTAGTTATGTCAACTGGTCTAGTTGAGTTACCTTGAGTACTTACCTTCTTCTGGTCATCTGACTCTAGAGCTTTCATGAATGGATTGTATGTTTGAACGGATTCATATATCTCTGAATCTTTGTCAGATTCGATAGTTAGCTCAGTAACTTTCTCACTGATCTTGTTGGCAGACGTGTCCTGTTGAGATTCTTCGAAAACCACATGTGGTGTTTCTTCCACACCTAGGGTAGAGTAGTTGAATACTCTGAATGCTTTGCTAGTTGAGGAGTATCCTAAGAATATCCCCTCGTCTGCTTTAGCATCAAATGCATTCAACTTGCTTTTCCCATTGTTATGGATGAAACACTTACATCCAAATATATGAAAATATGAAACTCTGGGTTTTCTACCTTTCCATACCTCATAGGGTGTCTTACCTAGTGCTTTATTGATAGCACTTCTATTTTGTGAGTGGCATGCAGTATTGATAGCTTCTGCCCAAAACTTCTGAGGCATATTATACTCTGACAGCATGGTCCTGCAGGCCTCCTTAAGAGTTATGTTCCTTCTCTCTGCTACTCCATTTTGTTGTGGTGTCCTTGCTGCACTAGTAAGGTGCTGGATGCCACGCTTAGAGCAAAATTCTTTAATATAGCAGTTAATGAATTCAGTACCCTTGTCACTACGGATCTTGACAATTGACTGATTCTTCTCAACCTGTAACTTCTTCAACAGATCAGGCAAAAGTGTTTGTGTATCACTCTTCTTATGTAAGAAGACTACCCAAGTGAACTTAGAATAGTCGTCTACCACAACAAGTGTGTACCTTCTACCGTTCAAAGTTGGAGGAGTTATTGGGCCATGTAAGTCCATATGTAGAAGTTCAAGAACTCTACTTGTTGAGAGGGATGGAATAGATTTAAAAGAACCCTTCACCTGTTTACCTTTTTGACAGGACGTGCATACATGTGACTTATAGTAGACTTCATTGGGAATTCCTTCCACAAGGTAGTCTCTGGCTATCTTATTAAGAACCTTAAAGTTTAGATGACAGAGGCGTCTATGCCAGAGCCAGCCAAGTTCTTTAGGATTCTTAGTAAGTAGACAGGTATCCCTCGGACAACTGTTCCAGTTCACTATGTACACACTTCCTTGTCTTATGCCGACCAGTAGGACTCTGTGTGTCCTTTTGTCAATGATTTCGCATTTTCGACTTTTGAACTGCACCTTGTATCCACGATCACAAAATTGTGAAACAGAGAGTAAATTGTATTTCAAGCCTTCAACATAAGAAACATCTTGAATCTCTATGTCTCCATTCCGAATGTAACCAAATCCTTTGGTAACAGCAGTGGAGCTATCACCAAATATCACTTTTGGTCCTTCTTGCTCATGGTAGCTTGATAAGAGAGTCTTGGTACCAGTCATGTGGTGCGAACAGCCACTGTCTATGTACCAAGTTTCTCCTGTTGAGCCACCCTTCTTGTATAGATCGAGTCGACCCTGCATTAGATGATATTTCATAATTTAGGTACCCTCCTTGTTTATTGGGGTCCTGGGGGGTTAGTCGAGTTCAATGGAATCCAAATGTACATTGGAGTTCTGAACTAGTTTGATCTCTTAAGCTTTCGACCATATTTGTTGCAAAATAAGACCTTGTTGTCCTTATCTGGCCTATCAGTCGAGTTCGGGTCTACTCTTTGGAGATAGCCTTTTGACTTGATCTCTACTTGAGCAGGCACTTGTCTATGATAGTCAGAGTAAGGTTTGTATGCATTAGGTCCATACGGTTTATAGACATGTTTGGGTCTTTCCTCTCCTTTGATATCATATGACAAAGGTGGAGGATATAGAACAGCTTGTGTACGATATTTTGGATCTTCCTGTCTAGGTCTAGACGAGTAGAGTTGAGACTGCCTTATGAAAGGAGGTCTAGACTCTTGTCGTCTAGTCTGTACTTGTCTAGTACTAGTCTCCTCAGGATACCAATCCTCGTATCTGACCTGATTTGGTCGTCCACGATTCCTAGTCCTTTGTTGACTTGTCTTAAACGGAACAGGCTTGTTGTTAACTTTCTTTTTACCTTCTTTGGTAATTGGAATGTTAACTCGAGCTTGTCTTGGTACAGTACCTTTAGATGAAGTATCAATATCGTATATCATTGGTTCTTTTCCTTTATCATTAGTCAAAGAGCTTGAGATGAAAATAGTAGGGTTCTTAGGAACTAGAGTAGACGAGCTTGATGTCTCAGCACCTATGCCTGTCTTGTCAGCAGGAGCCCTATACCTATCTGACAGTTCAAGGTTAACCTTAGATGAGTTAACCAGGTCAGTAAGTTTAAGGTCTAGAGTGACAACCTCGGTTTCTAAGAACTTATTACGTTCTTCAAGCTTTTTGAACTTGCTTTGTAAAACATTGAATTCATGTTTCTCAGTAGCATGTGTCTTAAGTAGGTCTTGATACAACTTGTCTGTCAATGCACACTTCT
The DNA here is from genome assembly GCA_963675135.1 of Galeopsis tetrahit. Classification (NCBI taxonomy): domain Eukaryota; kingdom Viridiplantae; phylum Streptophyta; class Magnoliopsida; order Lamiales; family Lamiaceae; genus Galeopsis; species Galeopsis tetrahit. The sequence continues at coordinate 61,475,138 of OY776120.1, read as the reverse complement.
CTTTGAGTTGACTCAACTCTTCTTGCAAGCGTTCATTTAGGACTGTTATATTAGGATCTACTTTAGACTGGGCTTCCTTAAGATCAATGATTTCTTGTCTTAAGATGATGTTTTCGTCACTGACTTCAATGAATGCCTTGTTGGCAAGTAGGAGGTCGTCTTCAACTGCACTAGTAGAGTGCTGAAGACTGCTCCCTACTTGGCTACTGGCAGTATCACTTTCATCAGTTTCTGATTCATCACAAGATTGAAAGGATGTAGCAGATGATACCTCTTGGTCGATTTTAGCCATGAAGCTCAGACCATCGTCTACTATAAAAGCTTCATCGTGATCTGGTTCAGACGGGTAGCTAGATGAGGATGATGGCAACTCGTCAGAGTCAGAGTCATCATTGGCCATCATTGCCTTCTTACCACGGTTGTATCTTCTTTCCCTTCGTGCTTTGCGTTCTTCTCGATCATCGGTACTCAGGTCTGGACATTCATATATATAGTGACCTGGCTTCTCACAGTTATAGCACAAGATATCATTAGTAGCCTTTTTAATAGGAGAGTTGTTCCTTCGTTTATCACGTCTATCAGAACGAGTAATCTTCCTACCATCAGACTCTCTATCTTGTCTGTTACCTTTCGAGACTTCGTCTCTCCTTTCGGACGAGTTTCGGTCTCGTCTGGTCTCAGACGAGTTCTTAGAAGCAGATCCTCTATGCTCTCTATAGAACTTCTTATATCTTCCGAAACGTTTATTCAGCCTATCAAACTTTCTAACCATGAGGCTTACCTGATCCTTCAGACTAAGATCAGTATCTAACTCGTCTTTCACAGAAGCAGGCCTAGTTTTAGACTTAGACCTGTCTACCTTAGACGAACTAGCCTTAAAAGCAACGTTCTTGGACACAGCATGTTCTCTGTCACTGCTTACTCTGGGTTCGTCTTCGTCTAGATCAAACTCATGGGCCTTTAGAGTTTGAAACATAGTTTCTGCTGTCCATACGTCTATATCTTGGGTATTCTTAACAAGCATTTTTACCATTTTCCATCGACTATCAAGGCTTTTGAGAATCCTAAGATTGATTTCTCGTGGAGTATAAGATTTACCAAGGACTTCCAAGTCATTCATGATTTTAGTAAAACGAGTATCCAACTGGTCTATTGTTTCACCAGCTTTCATATGAAATGATTCGAATCTTTGGACTGCAGTGGAAAGCTTGCTTTCTTTGATTAGGGATGTCCCTTCATAAATGATAGCTAAGCGATCCCACATTTCTTTGGCAGTTTTACATTTTAACACTTTTCCCAGATACTCATTAGGAAGAGTGTGTAAGATGTAATTCTTGGCAAAGCTATCCAAATTATTCTGTCTCATTTCTTCTGAGGTTAGTTCTGACCTTGGTTTCTTGACGAGTGTACCCACGGGTTGATTTGCGTCGAGGGCAGCAGTGTTTGGGATCATGGTCACTATCGGACCTTCAGTGATGACAGAGATCATTAAGTCAGGAGTGGAACTGAAGATGGCTTCCATCCTTAGCTTCCAATAGTCATAGTCTTGAACCTGGAACTTAGGTAACTTGTTAGCGCTGATCTCAAGAGACATGATTTCAAGAAATAAGTGCTAAGTAGAGTTATGATCAAGAATAACAGATAAGTCAAGAACAGGGAGCACGAAACAGATATAACAAGAATATTTGATCAAGAACACGTATATAAGAGCAATCAAAGACCAAGATTTCCCCCTAAATCTTAAATCGGTTATCAAGAAACAGCAGTTCGAAAACTACTGCTCTGATACCATTTGTTGGTCCCAAGTTGAGTTAATAACGAGTAAGCTAGTGAAAATGTCTAGAGGGGGGTGAATAGACTTTTCAAAAATCTTTCGAAATATCAAAGTACAATATGCGGAATACGAAATTAACAATGAGCCCAATTCAAGATTATACTCAACTTAGATTCGAGAACTCTGTTCTATACTCAACTAATCAAGTTCAGTTAAGTAGTTAAAACAATTAAGCAATTTAAACAATCAAAACAGTAAATTAAATCAACACACAACGATTTTATAGTGGTTCGACAACTTGTCTACATCCACTCTCACAAACCCAGTTGTGAAATTCTTATTAACTCGTCCAATGGAGTAATATGTTCTTGTGGCTTTAAGTCCCAAGAAATAAGACTTAGATCTTCTCGATAACACTACCAAGTGCCTCTTCGATCTTACTAGCGATTTACAAGTATCTAGCAACTTGCAACAACAAAAGAAAATAAAACTTCTCTTCGTTCAGTAGTAGCCTTCTTTGATCTTCACTTGACTTGTGTAGCTTCACTTTCTGAACTTCAATCTCTGAGAGAAATTTCTTCACTTGAATCTTCAATAATGCTTGAAATATCAATATTTCAGTAGTCGTATCAGTATCTTAGTAATCAGTAGTCTCCAAATGATAAACTTCTTCAAGTATTTATAGACTTCGAACTTCAAGAACTTAGGTAGTTTGTAACCAACCTTTCTTGATAACTGACTTCAACTGAATCTTCTTATCCATACACGCGTTTCTTGTTACGAATTAGTTATTCCATAACTAACTTCTCCATCCTTATCTTTCACGCGTATTCGTAACCAACTTCATGTTAACTTGTCTTGTGTAGTCTAGTAGATGCACTTGTCTTGTAGTCCACCTGTCTTGAATAGTAGACTGGTCTTCTCTTCTTGTGCAGTAGACTTCTAATAGAACTAATCTAGTCCTATCATCTAACCTAACAAGACGATTACATTACATTAAGCTTTTATAACACAAGCTTAATCAGCTTATAAATCTATACAACAAATCTATCTATTACATAGAAATATCATGAGCTCTATACAACAATTATAGCTCAACAACAAACTAATCAATGTAAACATATACGAACAGATATGAAGTACTTATACATCGTACTTATCTAATATAAACAATACTTTTCTTTTCATGTGAACTCTACTGATCTGTTCAAGATGACTTCAACTCAACTAGACTAGATTAGTCAATACTTAGAAAATATTCAAACTATTTTTGGCTTATCAAAACTTCATCTCATCTTTTCATCATTTAGAACTTGTCTAGGATTCATATCCCAACACTTGTGGATGTAAAAGACAAGACCTTAATGGAGATATCACAAGTCATCCAAGATAAGGGTGCTAACTGGTGGCAAGTAGAGGAAAGCAGATTGCTACACTTTGCTGGTATGATGAAAACAAGATTCCTCACTAATGAGGAAGTTTTTGCAAAGTTGGTAGCTGAGAAGATCATTGAGGAGAAAGAGAGAAAAGCTAAGGGCATCAAACACCCTGACAGTAGCTCCAATGATGATGATTCCCCTGATGATCCTTCAAACCCTTCAAATCCCAACCCTCCTGAAACCCCTCAAGCCAACCTCCCTGAACCCTCTCAACCCAAGTCTTCTGTAGCAGATAGACTTTCAAACCCTCCTAGAACCTACCATAGGAAAGGCTCTATATCATCAGAGGTGTTGACCAAGGGTGGTAACACAACCAAAGACACATCTGCCAATGAAGGTTCTTCTGAACACAAGGCACAGCCTAAAGATGTTGAGGTTCCTATTCTAGAGGCTGGTTTGATTAAGGCCTATTCAGTGTCAGATGAGTTGGACACTGATCAGCCCTTAATCATTCAGGATGACTCAGTGGCTGCTGAAATAAGCACTGTGATCTCCTCACAACTGCCATCTTTGAACCTTGTTGAAGGTGAAGATGTTGCAGGTTTAGGAGAAGGGGTTGAAAAGGAAAGTAGAATTGAAAAATCAGAGGGAGTTATGGATGAAAGAGAGGTAGTTATCACTAAGATTGTGAGTGTACCACCATATGAGGGTGGAATAAGTGAGGAAGGACAGGTTATTCTTGAAGTCAAATCTGAACTTCAAGAATCCCTTGATGAAAGGAGGCCTGATTCCTTGGGTGAGAACATTATATATGAAGGAAGAAAAGAACAAGTTGAAAATGAGAAGAAGACTGCTGATGTATCAGAGTCTTATGCAAAAGAAATTAAGGGAGATGAGTGTTTATTCCCTAACTTGTTTGATTTGTCTAATATTGCAGGTATTTCCCTTGACCAAATTTTTGCAGATGAGTTCTTAACAGATACTCCTATCCAAGTAGATACAGGCTCAGCTCAAGCCTTGCTTGGAATGCAATCAGAGAAGTTGGACTCATTAGCTCATCAAGTCCAATCTGCTCATGCTGAAACTTCAGGAGCATTGAATGAGCAAGGAAGAACTCTGGCATCTGTGGAGATGAGATTAACTGGCTCTGAAGATGTGGTGCTACCCACCTTGGAAGCAAGGATTAGTGGTGTGGAAACTGGTCTCCAAACCATTTCCACTGAAGTGCAAAAAGCCAAATCCACCATGGAGTCCATCTCAGAAGAGGTCAAGAAGGAACAAAAGCTGCTGAGAGATAACCATAATGCCAATGTCAAAGCTCTCAGGCTAACTGTCAAGCAAGCTCTTGGAAAGAAGACTGCATTGCAAAAGAAAAGAGCAGAAGAGCAAAGGCTAGCAATGGTGAAAGCAGCCTCTGAAAAATTTTCCCAAGAGGTATTGGCCAACATTGCTGAAGGTGCAGTAGCCAACCTCACTGAGCTCCTTAAAGCCCAACTGGATGCATCCCTGAAAGCTACCTTGGAGGAGGTTGTTCAACAAAAGATGAAGCCTGTTCTAGCTTTTCTTAGCTTGAGCAGTGATAGGATGCAAAATATACATGATGAAAATGTATATTTGTTGGAGGAAATGAAGTCCCTAACCCAGGCCCAATCCCTGATGGCCTCAACAATGAGTGACCTAAAACCCCAGTGCTTTGATGCTGCCAAAAAGCGGGAAAGGGAAAGAGCTAGAGCAAAAGGTGCCTTGGTGATTGGGAGCCTAGTCAAAGGGAAAGACAAAGCTGCTGAAGGAAAAGGAAAAGAGCCTGCAGTGCTGAACTTAGAAGAACTGGATGAAGAAGAGCAACTAGCACTTGCATTGAAGAATTCAATGGCCTCAGCACAAGAAGAAAGAATGAGGCTACAGCAGAGACCAGGTGGTGAGGTGTCTGGTTTGGACAAAGATGATGAAGGTGTCCAAACTAGAGGAAAGATCAAGAGGGCAAAAGGAAAGAAAAGACAAGTTGAGACATTCACTGACTTTCCTAACAGTCTTGATCTTCCACCTGAATTCAGAATTGATGTAGATGAGCCTACATCAAAGAAGGCCAAAACTGCTGAAGAGGCCAAAACTGCTGAAAAGGACAAGTCTTCTGAATCTGCCAAAAGTGCTGAAGGTCCCAAGTCCACTGAAGATATTGAAAAGCTATTTGCTGAAGGATTTGGACCTGAACCTAAGAAGAAGACAACTGTCCTAGCTCATGATCCATCAAAGCTGTTTCATGAAGGGTATGGCAAAGACCCTGAAACACAACAGAAACTGGCCATGATGAGGGCCCAGGAGAAAATGGATTTGATGGAAGAGGCCAACAGAGCAAGAGATAAGAGAAGAGCAAATTTTCAGAAACCAAGAAGAAGGAGAGCAACATACAGCAAGATGAAGCCTCAGTTGCTAGTCCCAATGGACACCAAATATCCACACTTGGATAAATGGGTGCCAATTCAACTGAATGATACATGGGAAGAGGCTAAAAGGGAGTTTGTCTATGACTATTATGTCATTGACAGATGGAATGGAGGAGATGCAAACTCTGCCTTTACTGAGTTCATGCTGGAATACTACAGAGAGTTGTATCAACAATTACTTGCAGCTCCTGATATTGCAAGAATTGAACTCAATGCTCCCAAGCCTATCATCTACATGCCTCCAAAGCTTGATGGATGGATTGACTAAGCAAGGATCCTGAGGGAGTTCACAGAGATTCTCAAGCTGAACAAGATGACCCTTGGACCCAAAGGAACCAACTAGGAAGCCATGGAACTCAAGAGGAGAGTGTGGGCACAATATGGGATGGTGCCACCTCCTGAGGATGATCTCTAAAAATGGCTAAGTCTTCTGACTCTTTCTGGATAGAAAACTATCTTATCTGAAGATATTTTTTTCTATGTGGTCAAATCTGCTGAAGTTTGGACAAGCCTGCTGATGTGATATGCATTGAATGTTGTTTGCTCCAATATGTTTTAGACTGCTCTGATACAAGAATTGGTGTTGATATCCAATATACTACTCTGATGCCTGAAGTAGTTTGTTTTTGCTCTGATACCTCTAATCCTATGTTTAGTATGTATTTGTAATGAAATGTTAATTTGTAATGATGTCTTGAATTCATGCTCTGATAAGTTACCTTCAACTATCAACATGCTTGTAATGACTTTTATATGAATGATAGTTGAACTACTTTTGAATCAAGATACATTATTGCAGAAATCTCTCTATGCCTATCCTTGAAACCTACTTGCAACAAAAACAGTGAATACACTAACACATTGTCTTTTCAGGAATATTGACCTTAGTCATAACTTCTGAAGATATATGTAATAGGTGTAGACAAGTCACTTTTGCATAGAATGTGTAGGTTTTGGCATCATCAAAAAGGGGGAAATTGTTGGGAATAAAATGAGATATGTGTTGATTAAATACCAAAACCCCCTGAGACATGCCTAAGTCAAGTTGATAGTGTTCTAGAAATGTTAGAACACATAGTATAAGGCTAGATGAGAAGCTGATATGTTAGGCAGCTCTTAGATAATTAGATGCACAATTTGAGGGGGAACCTATGCTTTGAAGATTATCAAGACCAAGTCCCCTCAAGGCTCAAATTCTGGAACAATCACTGAAATCAAGGACACTCCATAGAAAATCAAATGCTCTGATCAGGAGAGTTGTCCTTATGCAAGAACAAGATTGTAAAGCTCAAAAGGACAAGTCTAATCAAATGCTCTGATCAGGAGAGTTGTCCAGAGAAGTTGTCCCTATGCAAGAACAAGGAGTTAAAGATTAAAAGGACAAGGTTACTCAAATGTTCTGATCAGGAGAGTTGTCCAGAGAAGTCAACTCAGTGTGAAAACAAAAGCTCTGATAATAAAAGACCAAGTATGCTGATCAGGAGAGTTGTCCAGAAGAGTTGTCTTAGCTCAAGTACTCTGAAAAACTTGAAGGTCAACTATGCTGAAGAGAAGAAGACAACTACACTCCTTAAGAACAGCATTGAACCATGCTGAGATCATGTACAAGTAAAGCAAAGGAAAGAGCCAAGTCATCTGAAGAAGAGCAAGCCAAACTTGCTGATAAGCAAGACTGCTGATAGTGATAAGGAGAGTTGTCCACTTGATAAAGAATGTTGTCCTATCATTGGATCAATCTTCAGAAGCCATGTCCAAGTCCTAACAAGAAGTCAAACATTGGGAAAAGTGCTGCAGAATAAAGACAAAGTCTTACAAGCCGTTTATTACCCAAATGAGGACATGTCACTATCAAGAATCTGTCTTCCAGTTTGATGAACTCAAGGAAGACATTTATAGCAATTTGGGGCTGCCTCTCCAACGGGCAAATCCTCCATTTTGTCTATAAATACAGAAGTGTGAAGACCATTTGAGAGCACCTCAACAGAATCCAACTACTCAAGTATTCTGAAGCTCATAGAACATACAAGCTTTCAAAGACTATCTTAGTCTTCATACACTTCTTCTAAGCTGTACATCATTGTATATCCATACAAAGCTTAGAGAGATATCCTAATCCTTATACACTGATCTTCATTGTAAAGGATGTCTCATTAGTTGGAACCTTACTTCAACCCTTAACCCTTTCAAGTGAGAAAGTGAGAAGGTTGTTGTAGTAGAAGTGGTAGGAGCTGACTGTTGAGAGAAGAACAGTTCAGTTCTGAGTTGAGAAGAGGGTACTAGGACTCTAGACATCCTAGGGATCAATTCACCAAGGAGTGGTGTTATTGATCAAGTGCACCTTGGCACTATAAAACAAGTTAATTCCAAGAGTGAAGGAATTATCCTGTTAAATCAGGGAAAGTGGATGTAGGAGCTTGAGTCTCTGAACCACTATAAACTCCTGTGTTGATTTACTTTACAATCACTTTCATACATTCAACACTGCACACAAAACTGATCTTTCAAAGAACATATTCAAAGACTGTGCAAAACTGTATTGGACAAGTTCCCTGAAACTAAACTGGACTGTATTGAATTAAAAAGTGATTTTAGAATCTTAAGGAGTCTAAACTAAAAGGGCCAACCACTATTCCGCACATATAACTCCCCTAGATAGTTATTCAACTAAGTACTCAATAGTACTTAGTAGTTTGATTATCTTAGAAGAGTTAATCTCCTTCAGCAGAGTTGTCCAAGACAACCTTGCTGAGCTCTGGTTTGATCAAAAGTTGAAAAGAATTGCATACAAGTGTATTCCCCCCCCCCCCCCATACACTTGTTATATACTCCTTTCAGGGACCAACATAGGTTCAATTTCAGATAAATAGCATTCAACATTTACAACATTACACATAGAAGACATGCATATTGTTCTTACCACATCTATCTTGTTTGATCTTACTGTTCCTCTTGTTTGCACTCCAACTGTAGCATCGCCTATGATCTGGTCAGAAGGATGACTTTTACCTATTCTTGAAGAAGGATTCGTTTTGGGAACATACTGGTCATTCTGTGAAGTTACAACTGACTGTTCTGTAGATGTTGACCCAAATGTGTTAACATTTGGTGCAACATTTTCAGACTTCAGTGTATTCTCAGAACTATCAGTGACTTGTGATACATCTTCTTCATCTTTGTCATCTGTAAGACCTTTATCATCATCAAACACAACATTAACAGATTCTTGAACAGTGTTAGTTCTAAGGTTATATACTCTATAAGCTTTACTATTTCTAGAATAGCCTAAAAAGAAACCTTTATCACTTTTAGAATCAAACTTATAAAGTTGATCCCTATCATTCAGAATATAACACACACAACCAAATACATGAAAATATTTCACATTAGGTTTTCTGTTGTTCAAAATCTCATAAGGTGTTTGATTAGTGCCAGAACGAATAAAAACCCTATTAATAATATGGCATGCAGTATTCATTGCTTCCCCCCATAAATTTCTTAGCAAGACATTTGGATGTAAGTATGACTCTAGCCATTTCCTGTAAAGTTCTATTCTTTCTTTCAACAATTCTATTTTGTTGTGGAGTTTTAGGAGATGAATATTCTTGCAAGATACCCTTTTTATCACAAAAATCATTAAACATGTTGTTTTCAAATTCCCTACCATGATCAGTTCTAATACGGCCAACTTTCAAGTTAAACACATTTTTGAACCTCTTATAAAGAATTTTAAATGCAGCAAATGCTTCAGATTTGTCTCTCAAATACTCTACCCAGGTATATCTAGAAAAATCATCTACCACAACTAAGGAATACCTCTTTCCTCCAATGCTTTCAGTTTCCATAGGACCCATCAAGTCCATGTGCAGTAATTCAAAGCATCGATGTGTAGTACAATGTGACAGCATTTTGTGCGACATTCTTACCTGCTTACCTTTTTGGCATGGTCCAGATACAGTGATATTGTGAAACCTCAGTTTTGGAATTCCTTTTACTACATCTGCTTTGATTAGTTTTTGCATTGCTCTGTAATTTGCATGTCCCAATCTTTGATGCCATAAGACATTTTCATCATATTTTGACAAGTTACACATATTTGTTCCAATAAGATAGCAATTATCAGCTGACCTAGTACCAGTCATTACACAAACTTCATCTTTATTAAGAACATAGCATGAGTCTTTATCAAATTTCACATGCAAATTATCATCACAAAGTTGACTAATGATAATCAGATTTGCAAGTAAGCCATCAACATGTAAGACATTTTTAAGCTTAGGAAAACCTTCAACATTCAAAGTTCCTTTACCAACAATCTTTCCTTTAGAACCACCACCATATGTAACACTACCACTATTCAAGGTCACATAATCAGATAAGAAATCAATACGACCTGTCATATGTCTAGAACAACCACTATCAAAATACCATAGATCAGGTAGACATGCTTTTAAGGAGGTATGAACAACATTACAGGTAGCTTTTGGTTTCCATGCAGATTTCAGAAACTGTTTACCAGGATGTGATAGTTTTTTATGCAGCATTTTTAAGTTTTTCTGTTCTTCAAACAATTTTATATAGTAAGGACGAATATGACCAACTTTGAAACAGTAATGACAGATATACTTCCTCTTAACCTTGTGAGGATCTGATTGTGCAGATGTTACACCAGATGTGTCAACATTTGCCTTCACAAATTTCATAGGTTTTCTAAAATTTTCAGAAATACAAGCAGTTACACCATCATAACCTAAACCATGATTATTAGACTTACCGGTAGCTATATCATTATTTACCTCAGAAGCACTCTTGGAATATTTCTTGAAACATAAGGTGGAATTTATCAATTTCTCCTTTAAGTTACAGATTTCCAGATCTCTTTTGGTAAGAATAACTTCTAGCTTGGTGATTGTGTCTTTCAGATCCTCATTCTCTTTATTCAAGGAATTAAGAGTGAGTTTCTGATTGTTCCAATCATCCAACAGCTTTTGGTGTTCATTGTGATGTCTTTTTTCCTGCATCATCAACCAAACCATTAAAACAGTTCAAATCTGGGTGACTCTATTATGATGTTGCTGTAGATGTTGAAGCATCAGGTACAACATCAGAATCTGTTTCATCCAGATCATCATCTAAGGAATCATTATAATCAATTCTGGTAAAATTAGAATGTTCATTCTGATTTAACTCATCAAGATCATCATCATCAGATTCATCACTCAAGGTAGCACTAAAATTCAGTTTTTGCTTAAGTCTAGTATTGGCACATTCATTTGCATAATGGCCATATCCAGAACAAGCATTGCATTGAACTGATTTTCAAAATTCAGGATCATACCTTGGTTTACCTTCACTCTTTGATGGTCTTGGTGTGAATTGACCTTTCCTCCTTTCTGGTTGAGGTGTTGATGTGTTGATTTGAATCTTAGGCTGAATGTTGCTAGATTTGTTCACAGATTTCTTAAGAAACTTATTAAAACGCTTAGTGAGTAAGGCAATGTTGTTAGGATCCTTGAGGCATTTATCAAGCAATTCTTCATCCGAATCAACTTCAGTAATGATAGGTTGAATCTCAGAAATGTTTGATGTTTCCCCTTTAAAAACCACAACTTTCTTATCAGCATTAGTTTCATCAACTTGATTAGTGTTTATTTCATATGTTCTAAGAATACTCACTAACTCATTTTGACTTAACTTATCCGTATCTTTTGCCTCTTCAATAACACAAATTTTAGCATCAAATCTTTTAGGAACAGATCTTAATATCTTATGAACTACTCTAACATTAGAAATAGGGTTACCAAGAGAATGTGATTCATTGATAATCTCACTTAACCTTTCATTGTAGGCTGAAATTGTTTCATCTTCCCTCATTCGGAGATTCTCAAATTTTATCCCCAACATTCGAAGCTTAGTCCTTCGAACACTGTCTGAACCCTCACAATGCTCTTGCAACTTGTCCCATGCATCTTTAGAAGTAGAACAGTTATATATAGTTTTAAACATTGAAACATCAACATAAGTAAAAATAGTATTTAAAGCTTTAGAATTGTAGCTTGCTGTTGTTATTTCATCAGCCGTCCAGTCAACTTCTCTCTTGAGTTGAACTTCACCATCTGCATCTGCTGGTCTCTTTGGAGCTTCCCAACCTGTAAGTACAGTCCTCCAAGCACGTTCATCAACTGACTTGATGTACATATGCATCTTAGGCTTCCAATAAGCATAATTCGAACCATCTAAAACAGGTGGCCTAAGTGTCGTGGATATGTGATGTGTTTCCATTGCTAACCTACACTAAAAACACACTTGACCAAAAATCTAACCTAGTGTTGTCAGGTATCGGCTCTGATACCAACTGAAAGTGTGGTGTGTATAAAGTGTTTAAGTAAAGTAGAATAATGTTGTACTAAATGTTGGGACAAATTGTACAACACTGACTCTAACAGAATATCAGAAATTAAGATACACAGCGGAAGACTTGAAACACTAAAAACAAACGTGACATAATGGAAATATTTTTCACATAGATTTTATAAATAAAAATCTATGCGAGTCTTACGGCGAAATATCAATACTTATCTTCAAGTATAAATGTTGTGTGAAATGTTACAGCAATAACCTTCACAACTGAAACTACAAACGAGGCAGGTGCCTTGTTCTAAAAACGAACTAAGTGTATAAGAGATTACACACTGTCGAAATGCCTAGTCTATCTATGATTACACTCTCAATAGATAAGAAGACACACAGCCATATGGGTGGGATACTTCGTATGAACTAAATTGTAAAACTACTGCCACAATTCCTAACAGGGATCAACACTCGGTCTAGGAAATTGATCGAATAGAATACACTTAATTATGAAGCCTTCAATCGGTATTTATAGAAGTGGGGTGCGAATTCTAGAGGCTTCCACATTGAGATCCTATTTTTTAGGAGCTCAACTTCCATGATCTTTCTAGATCCTTCTTGTATGCTCCAGGTCGTTCTAAATGGTTCCAGGCTGCTCTAGCATGTTCTTCAATGTTCTGGAATCTTCCAGGTTCCAGATCCTTGTAGAAGCTTCTAGATCCTGCCAGAAATGCGACAACATTTAGATCAACATTTAATGTAGTATTTAAGAAAAGACTTAGAAAAAATCTCGGAAGGTCAAATTAAGATGTTGTTGATAATGTTAAGGCATTTAAAGATTAACAATATCTACATATATTATAAAAGTTGAAGGAGGGAGTAATTGTACGATAATCAAGAAACTGGATCTTGATCAAGAAATAGAGGGAGGGGCGGTTTTGAAGGAACCGAAGTGATGAGGGTGGTAGTCGGGAGTTTTGAACGACGTCGGACAACGACTACAAGGAAGAATGTCGGATCGAGGCGTTAGCCAGACGACTCGTTGATACCATATAGAGAAACAATTAATTGTGAAATTATTATTTCATTGAGTAAGTGTAAAGAATAAATCAGGGGAGTATTTATAGATACAAAACATATCTACTATATATTTCTAATTTAAGGAAATAACTATATCTAAGGAAATAAAGATTGACAAGATATATAAAATATATTATACAAGATATATATAATATCTCTTAATATATTTATATATGCCTAATAGAAACGGTATATTTGATTTGGGGGGATTTCCCGCTTCTTACCTCCCTTACCTTGTGTGGTCGGCCTTAATCCCATTGTAACCGTAAATCCTTCAGCCTCTTCTTTAGTTTTGTTTGTGTGTTGGCTAGCGTTTTCGTTCGTACTTCGCCTGGCATACCCGCGATTAACCTTGGTGGAGATTGGTAGTAAACCGCTTCTAATTGTGTTGTCCCATTTCCCGAACGAAATCACGTAATATAACATAACTCTGTCCACGCTAGCCACTTATCCTTTGTGCGATTTTATCTCGCTCTCTTGGTTGAACAGTAACGGTGTTGCGTACTGCTGAAATAATGCAGGGCTGAACAACTTGAACTTAGTGAGCCCGCCTGTTGTTTCAGGGGAGTAAGTCGCGTGGGGGGAAGGGTGGAAAGTTGGGCAGCTCGTTCTTCAAAGAGTGCGACATAACCATCCACAGATCCTGTCTGGCGGTTTGCTTGCATAGCCTTATAGGCATTGACTACGAAATTGTCCCCAAATCGGCGGATAAGTTCGCGTGATAGGTCGGGCCAAGAAATGTTGGGGTCGCGCCTAAGGGTCCACTAGGCCCAAAACATGGCCTTGTCGGTCAACACTGGAAGGTGAGAATGAAAATGCACCTAATCTCCAACCATGACTTTAAAGTATTCTTGAGATTCAGAAGAAATTTAAAGGAACTTTTGTAATTAATATTTTCAAAATTTACTGTCGAAGAGTTGTCATCTAAAATTATGTTAAGATTATAAACGATCTCATAAGGCCCAACTTGGTCGGGTAGATTAGCCCAATACGAGATTAATCACGTTCAAAATAGATGTCTAATTAGATCTAAAATAAATTTATATTCAACGCGCAAAAATACACTCGATTGCATGCATACTAAATGATCGAAAAAATATTATATGCGATTTAATGTAGACCAGTTGAGATATGCAGACTTGATCATAGATAACTCATCATATCTACCCAATAAGGCCTAAACGTATTAAAAAGTGTTATACATTAACATTATTCCTATGGGTTTTTGTAGCTTTTATTTTGGGTTAATTGAAAAAAAAAAATCACCACTTTTGGGTTGTTTATCAATTACTACATCTTTTAAATTTTGCATTTCGATACACCACCTTTTAACTTTTACAATTCGATGCATGTGTCCATTTTTTTAGCAATACATAAATGATGTATATATCGAAGCCGCATTAAAGTGCTACACACAGATGTCCACGTAAATGTCATGACCCATGAATAAAATATTTTTTTATTAATTTTATTTTAAAAACATTTTTAAGTAAAAACAATATGCAAAATTTTACATTATTTTGTGTGGACTGTGATTTGGAGGACGTGATCCTAATCATTTGAGTTTTGGGGGAAAACTGATAATAATTACATTGGTTTATAATTTATTTTTAAAAACAATTTTTTTAGTATTATTTTTAATTAAATTGTTTTAAATTAAAAAAATAAATTATTCATCATCCGTGACATTTATGTGGCACCACAACCGCTCTGATAACCACATCATAATTTAATTGTTATAAAAAAATTGACAAATGTATTGAATTGTAAAACATAAAAATATGGTATATCAAATTACAAATTAAAAAAAATTATATGTTAAAATTGATAAACACCCTAAAAGTTCATAATTTCTTTTATAATTAACTTTTTTTTATTACAAAAAAAAAAAAAATATATATATATATATAATAATAAATTAGTATATAAATATGAATAGGCCATCAAAATCTAGGGCCTGGTCCCCCTTCCACCTCAAGTCCTCGACCACCCGATTCTAATGACTAATGAGAACCTCGTAAGACTATATTTTTATAAATAATTACATCCTAAAAAATTATAATATATTTTTAATAAACAAAAACAATATATTATGATATTGGCACGTGGATGCCACACTAATGAATCAAAGAGTGACGATGAATTGGATTCTACTGTTATAATTTCACAAATTTTTATTTTTTTTATTTTTTAAGATTTCATTCATTATATCGTATTTCATACTGAATTTATTAATATGCATACACATGCTATTTGTATATTAATTAATTTTTAATAATGTCTGTGTAGCGTATCTAAAAAATAAAATGCAGAAAATTACAAAGTGACCAAATAGAAAATAATTGTGACCAACTAGGGGTAAATTATTGATTATTATTTCTAAATAATTGTGTAACTAAAATGTTCACTTTCAACTTTTGAAAATATATTTTACACATTTCACTTTTAAAAAGGTTGTTTTTAGTCATTCCTAATTTAGACTTACCCTGTCAGGCAAGTCCCTACCCTCACCAACTCCTTTTCGGTTACTCGACCCCCCTAATTTAAATGCGTGATATTATTACCCCACGGCTCACCACCTAGAATTGTAGTTTATCCACGATACTCCCTCCGTCCAATTTTATTATGCCCACTTATTCGGACACGAGTTTTAATGAATATTGATTAGTTTATTCATAAAGTAGATAAGTTGAGGGTATGATAGGGTATTGTGGGATTCATTTGTAAACAAATGATTGTTTATGAATAAAGTGAATGATAAAGTGGTTAAATAAGTGATGATAGGAGGGTGGAGATAAAGTAGTATGAATAGTATTGTTTCCAAAAAGAGTATGAGCATAATAAAATTGGACAACAAAAAAAGGAAAGTGAGAATAATGAAATTCGACGGAGGGAGTATTTTAAAAAAAAATCTTGATATTTTTTTTGAAAATAGATAGATATAAAAAAACGAGTGAACATAAAAAAGAGTGGAAATCATCTATATATTTAATTTTTTTTAGAGAACACTTATGTAAAATATTTTACACATTAAATTTGTCTATATTTTTTTTAAATGCGGGTCAAAAATCTGAATTTGGGTCACTCAAAAAATTCGGGGGTGACAAACATGTGATTTATTATATGAGCAATATATTATTACTGCAAGACCAAAAATATTCTGAAGAATTCACCAAAAAAATTAATGAATTAAGTATATCCAATTGCATACGTCTTTTGATTTGGGTATTCACCGCCTCTCCCCTCACTACCTTCTACACTGTAGTAGCTAGCTCAAACACCTCCTTTGCTCCACATCCATCCCCTTCACACACACATTTCCAATTCCGCTAGTAATTATAATAATTTTTTTTAAAGTTTTTTCCATAATAATTGCGGATAATTAGGGTTTCTGACACGTATAATTATCTTTTTTACTCTGTCATGTATATATCTACCTACCGCGCTTCATCGTCAACGTCGTCATCTTCCATTCTCCGAGCTTGCACACTTCGCTCCGCTTCTCTCTCTTCCCCAGTTAACCATTTCTTATCTCCAAGGAATCCGCCGTCGCACGCCACCTACCGATCGCTCACCTTACGTTCTCCCCTGTGGTGGAGTCACAGAGTTGACTGGAGGTCGCCGCTCAGTCTTAAAGCTCAGATCAGAGCTGCATCACCTCTTCTCGAACGCAAGATCGCTACCATGGGTATCATCAGATTTCTTCCCACTCATTTCAGTTGAATTATGATCTCTTCAGCTATTCATATCCCACTCTCTGTCTCTTATCTTCATTTTGGATTCTGGATTTCTTCTTCATGCCTTTATTTTACTCTAATTTTACTTCAAGTGTGAAAAATCATTATATTATATATCTCGTATATTTTCAATTTTGAGTCGCGGACTCTCGATCATTGTTGTTCAAACGAAACATAGTATTTTGATCGATTTATTCGAGAATTAGTGAATACTATTATGCAGAATTTATTTAAGGTTTGTGTTAGTTGATCTATGTTCGTAGGTTTGTGCTTATCTCCATATAGAGATATTGTATTTAAAATACCCAAGTAAACTGGTGGTTAATTATTCTTCTTATTTTCTTGTGAAGTTGATCAATTTTGAACTATTAAGTGAATAAATGCAGGAGTTTTTTGAGATCATCTGTGTAGAGATTATTGTTACATATCTATTGTTAATTCGTTTGGAATCTATTATCCTGAAGGTTCCCCAGTCATGATAAGTTGGAGTAATCACTTAAATGACATTGTTGCATAAACGTTTGATTGTTATTTTTTAAGGTTCAGTAAGGTATTATAATCATGGATCCTATAATATTCAGACACAAGACGGAGAAAGCATACTAGATTTATATGCACAATCTCTAGGATTTAGGTGATTCTACAATTCAAATAATGTGGATGTTACATGCAATTCATTCTTAATTTTTCACTAATTAAATCTATCAGTAAGTAACATGGGTTTTAAGCCTTCAAGCTGAACAACTCCCTCTGTAACTCAAATGTATAAAATCCCTGTTTTTTTATCTTCTCCCTAATATTTTGTTAATTATTGTTGGAGATATGGAGTTTGATTGTGTGTGAAGATCTGTTAGTCATTTCTATTCATTTAAATATTTTCATTTTGATTGTAGACAATAATTTTTCAATCCCATGCTAAAATTATATCCATAAATTGCTTCTTTTCCATGTTGATCTTTGATCATCTTTTACCTTGAAGAGAATGTGGAGTCTGTGGTCTTTGATCATTTTGTTAATTGCTTCTTTTTCATTTTGTGATCTTTTCCTGCTTCCATGCACATGACGTCATTTGGCCAGTTTTTAGTGATCATTATGTTCTTGTTCAGATTTTCTTATCCTTTTAATGATGACCATTCACAAATACGTGCAGCTTCTGAACATCCTTACAATGGAATATTATCTGGTCTTCCCAAGACTGGAGGGGGTGAATTTGGGAAATTCTATAGCCTTCCTGCTCTGAACGATCCTAGAGTCGGTAAGTTTGTAATTCTTGAAACCAATTGATTTCAGTGTTTCTTTTGTGGTTTTGTCTGGCATCTCAAGTATATATGAGATAGAGGATTTGGTAATGTTGTTGGTATCCTTCATACTGTGTCGTTTGCATGATAAGCATAATAATACACTCTATTTGTATTTATAATAGAACACCTACTTAAGGGCATGCACTTTGATAGTCTTATAATATCTTCCTTTCATGCTTGATGTTTCCTGTTAAAGTGTTAATGTCACCCTTTGTGAGATGAACTCATTATTTCCCTTAAGTAAATTGTATCTTGTTGCAGACAAGCTTCCATATTCTATTAAAATTCTCTTAGAGTCGGCAATACGAAATTGCGACAATTTCCAAGTCACCAAGGACGATGTGGAAAAAATCATTGATTGGGAAAAATCTGCGCCAAAGCAAGTGGAGATCCCATTTAAGCCAGCCCGTGTTCTGCTACAGGTGAGATGAATAAGAGACGATCTTGGTGATTGGGTAATACTATTACAGCAGTTTATCTAAAAGCTCTTTGTATTGGTCATTATTTTAATTTTTTTTTGGTTCTATAGGATTTTACTGGAGTCCCAGCTGTGGTTGACCTTGCTTCTATGCGGGAGGCTATCAAGGATCTCGATAGTAACCCAGACAAGATCAATCCTTTGGTAAATATATTTTCCTTTTGTGAAATTATCTTTTAGCAACATGCTTGGTAATATAGTTCTAAGTTCTTTTAAGCATATGTTATATTTATGTACAATTGATATATATAATGTTAAGAGAAACAAGAAATTATAAAATTTTGTCTGTTCAGAGCCCTATTTGTGTGAACAATTATATGTATGGGCACTTCCTTGTAAAACTTCCTTCATTTAGTGGAAATCCTAATGGTGTTTTTCATGTGTTTTAAATGATGTGTCCAGGTTCCTGTAGACCTTGTCATCGACCATTCTGTTCAGGTTGATGTGGCCAGATCAGAAAATGCTGTGCAGGCCAACATGGACCTTGAATTTAAGAGAAACAAAGAGAGATTTGCTTTCCTAAAATGGGGGTCCACAGCCTTCCGCAATATGCTGGTTGTTCCTCCTGGTTCTGGTATTGTCCACCAGGTATAGTTTAGCCCTCTTTTTAATTTTAGTCTCTGTTATAATAAATATTAGCTTGATATTTTAGATATACCTGAATATCCTCTACTTACATATAGCAGCCAGTAATATGTGCATTAAAACTTGTATTTTATACCATTTGACATTAGGTGCCTTTCAATGTTTAGGTAAATCTTGAGTATCTTGGACGTGTTGTTTTCAATACTGATGGCATTCTGTACCCTGATAGCGTGGTTGGTACTGATTCTCATACCACCATGATTGATGGACTGGGTGTTGCTGGATGGGGTGTTGGAGGAATTGAAGCTGAGGCTACAATGCTTGGCCAGGTAAACATTGCCTTTTGGTCTTCACAAAAAAAAGATATTATTACTTTATTGGTGTAACTAATTCTCCATGTTGCATTTAAACTTTACTCGTCAGTTAAAATAATTTTCAAAATGTTTGTTCAGATATCTAATTCAGATGTAAGTTGGATTTCTTTTTGTTGGGTTGTCATTTAAAGACAAATTCTACACTAGCTTAATCTTGTGCCATGCTTTCGCTTGACTTTTCATTTTATCTGGAGTTCTGGCTCCTTTCTGTTTGCTAGTATTGTATCAACTATCGGTTCTTCATGTTGTGACTTCCTTGCCTTTTCTTATGGATGGATAGGGAGAGTTGAGTATATTGTTCTATGCTTTCCCTTGGCCTCTCTCATTTTCATCTGGAGTTCTGGCTGCTTTCCGTTTGTCAGTATTGTAAAAACTACCAGTCCTTAATGCTGTGATTTCTTCGTCTCTTCTTATGGATGGATAGGGATATTCGAGTCTATATTTCTCTGGGAACTGGTTACCTTCTGTTTGCCCTATTAATTTTTCCGTTGTGAATTATTTGTCTATTTCTATGGATGGATAGAGATAGTTGTCTCTATATTTATTATTTTTTACTTTTCTCTTTTCTATCTTGTATCATACTGTGTAATATCAATATTTTTCTCCTAATTTCTAGCCAATGAGCATGGTTCTGCCTGGTGTTGTTGGTTTTAATCTATCTGGAAAACTACAAGATGGTGTTACTGCAACTGATCTGGTTTTAACTGTAACCCAAATGTTGAGAAAACATGGTGTCGTTGGGAAGTTCGTTGAGTTTTATGGTAATTCTCCTCTTAACTTACTGCTTCTATATTTCTTTCATGGTGGACAAGTGATGTATCCATTTCCACGTGTAGGTGAGGGTATGGGTAAGTTATCATTGGCCGATAGAGCTACTATTGCAAATATGTCTCCCGAGTATGGGGCAACCATGGGGTTCTTCCCAGTTGATCATGTAACACTTGAGTATCTGAAGTTGACTGGAAGAAGTGATGAAACGGTTCGTAACGTTTCCTTACGTTTAACATTTTTATTGTAAAGAATATGGCAACAGGTTTTGACTGCAAGGGTCATGGTGATTTTTTTCTTTAACTTTGCTAGGTAGCAATGATTGAGGCATACTTACGGGCAAACAAAATGTTCATTGACTACAATGAGGTACAATTTACAACTTTTATTTGTTGTTCATAGTTAGTGTGTAATGAGCACCAGAGTTACAGTTTACTCTCATCGTACAGCCTCAACAAGATAGAGTGTACTCATCTTATCTGAAGTTGGATCTTGCTGATGTTGAGCCTTGTCTTTCAGGACCTAAAAGGTATGCTTAATGAATTCCCTTAATTTTTGGGCCGTGTTGTGATGTTTTTTGCTCTTCATTTATATAAACAATGTGTTTCTTCTCTTCCTCCACCTCTATCTCCCTCCCTCTGCTTCTCCTCCCATTTCTTCCTCTCTCTCTCTCCGAATAAATGAGTTCACGTGTGTAATACAGGCCTCACGATCGGGTTCCTCTGAAAGATATGAAATCTGATTGGCATTCGTGTCTGGACAATAAAGTTGGGTTCAAGGTAAGATACACCTTTCCTTGATCTCCCCAATCAATTCATTTCTAAGCATGATTATGCATGGCTATTTTATTGCATGAGAAGTGCAAAAATAAGAGCATAGTGCTGATATAGTACCATTTTGTTTATTTACTTTTTTGTAATCTTCTGTCATAATATTATAGATTCATTGCAGCCTACTTGTCTTTATTCATGCAGGGATTTGCTGTACCCAAGGAACAACAAGAGAAAGTTGTAAAGTTTTCATTCCATGGGCAGCCTGCAGAACTCAAGCATGGAAGTGTTGTTATTGCGGCTATTACAAGTTGCACAAACACATCAAACCCAAGTGTCATGCTTGGAGCTGGTCTTGTTGCGAAGAAGGCATGTGAACTGGGGTTAGAGGTTAGTATCACAACAGTAGCTGTACTTGTTTATTGTTATTTATTCCTTTTTATTTAATTTTAGCTGATTGCGCTTTGTTTATAAGATTTTTTTAGGCTACATTTTCTGATGTATAGCTTGATGATCATGGACAGGTAAAACCATGGGTGAAAACAAGTCTTGCCCCAGGGTCTGGGGTTGTAACAAAATATTTGCTCCAGAGGTATAATATTTAATATTACTGGATGTATTTTATAAACTTTTCTCCTGCTTTGGATCAAGTGATCTGATACCGCTTTGGTTCATAACTAATTTTGTGTCATTGCCTCTTGTAGTGGCTTGCAGAAGTACTTGAATCAGCAAGGCTTTAATATCGTCGGTTATGGTTGCACGACTTGTATTGGGAATTCTGGAGATCTTGATGAATCAGTAGCTTCTGTGATAACTGATAATGGTATATTTGAATTTATTGATAAAAAAATTGTCTAGCTTTATGCATTTTCATTAGGCAGTGCTGCAGTGATCACTTGAGCTTTGTATTGTCTGGTAGATATATCCTTGAATCATAGTTACCTGAATAGTGACGTCCTGGTTGTGGATGGATTGGGTATGCATAACAGCATTTTGGGTTGGATTGGTTGGAACTTACTTGGTACCTGATTCCGGCCTACAGTACTGTTGAAAGGTGCATTTGGGCCGCTTCATAAAAAAAACATAAAATAATTGCTAATTCAAGAGAGGATGCTTCTTATATTATGAGAAGTGCATACTACTTGGAAATAGAACAGAGAAAATAATCTCAAGATTGTACTGAAATTATTGTGGTTGATTAGAATTGTAGTGCATATAATTAGTCTGTTTGGTTCAAGGGAAAAAAATTGTTTTGGCATGGTTGTAGGTAATTCTGCTTCTGAAAAGGGGATATGAACATTTACTATCTTACTTGGATGGAAGGAAATGACAATTCTATTGATAAATTAGTGAAATAAGTATTGCTTTTTATTAGCCATGCATTCCTTTGCGACACGACATGCCGTGTCTTGTAGAGTTATAGTTTGTATATCCGTCTTGCCCTGCTGATAAATTTTAGTCAGCAGAGATGTGTAACTTTAAATTGTTCCAACTTCCATGTCACTTTTATCGTTTCACATTTCTGAATCTCCATCGTCTTGTTTTGATTCTCCAGACCTTGTTGCTGCTGCTGTCCTCTCTGGAAATAGGAACTTTGAGGGTCGTGTTCATCCTTTGACTAGAGCTAACTATCTCGCTTCACCTCCATTAGTTATGGCTTATGCACTTGCTGGCACGGTATGCCTCAGATTTCTATAAGTACACTTTATATTCACGTAACCGGTCAGGTGCCTGCCACAATATATGCTATTTTACATAAATTATAGTGTCTGAACCAGATATAATTGAGCATTAATTAACTTTTCATATGCTGATCACCTGCAATATTGCTTCCAGATGTTGAATTCTCAGTCATGTTGGTATATGATATGTCACACCGCTGATGGAATACATTAGATGCATTTTGAGGGTTCTGTTTATTGCTGCATTTGCACATATATCAATCAGCTGCAATTGTGCTATGAGATGTGAAGATCTCAATTATGTTATGTATCTGCCAAAATCATTTGATGCATTTTAAGGGTTTTAATGCTGTGTTTTGGCATCTTAGTTGGGCCATGGATTTTATCTGAAGTCTATTCCTGATGTTTCCTTCTGATGCTGTGTTTTTCAGGTTGACATTGATTTTGAGAAGGAGCCAATTGGAACTGGAAAAGATGGAAAAAGTGTTTTTTTCAGGGATATCTGGCCTACCAATGAAGAAATTGCGCAGGCAATTTTTTGTTTTGCTTGTTTAGTATTTATTTTATTTTATATTATACAGATCTGACTATATTTGAATTAAACTTGCGTAGGTTGTTCAATCTAGTGTCCTTCCTGATATGTTCAAGAGTACTTATGAAGCCATTACAAAGGGAAATGAATTTTGGAACCAGCTATCTGTACCTTCATCGAGTCTTTATGGCTGGGACCCGAACTCAACATACATCCACAAGCCTCCATATTTCGATGGCATGACAATGGACCCACCTGGTCCCCGTGGGGTGAAGGATGCATATTGCTTGCTGTTGTTTGGAGACAGTATTACTACTGATCACATTTCTCCTGCTGGAAGTATCCACAAAGACAGTCCTGCAGCAAAGTATTTGATGGAGCGTGGTGTTGACCGAAAGGATTTCAACTCTTACGGTAGCCGTCGTGGCAATGATGAGGTGATGGCTAGGGGTACCTTTGCCAATATACGAATAGTAAACAAACTGCTGAATGGAGAAGTGGGCCCAAAAACTGTTCACATTCCAACGGGGGAGAAACTATCTGTTTATGATGCTGCAATGGTAAGATTTGGTACTTTAAAACACAATACACAACAAGGAATAAAACAGTAGCCCCCCCTACCCTACCCTACCCCCAACCCAACCTACCCACCAGGGATGGCAACAATTGGGTGGATCTAAACCGTGGCCCACATTGAACACGCTCCCAGTCTGAGAAGGTCAAGTAGGCCTACGGCGGGTTGTGCTTTTTATTGAACCTGCCCTGCAAACCCGTCTGGACCCACCATATTTAAATATTTATACTCCATCCGTCCATTTTTATAATTCCCATATGAATTGGACACGAGTTTTATGGAAGATTGATTGTTTATGTAAAAACTGAAAGTTTGTGGGTGGAGATAAAGTGGAGATATGTGCGTGAGTAGTATTTTCCTTTTAGGAAATGAGAATTATAAAATTCGACAAACAAAAAAGGAAAGTGGGAGTTATAAAAATGGACAGAGGGAGTGTTGTTTTATGTGTATTTATATAAATCTATGTTCAAATTAATATATGTGTATATACATTACATATGTTATTTTTAAGTATTAGATGAATATTAAATGTTATTTTAGACAATTCTATGTTCTAATTTGGATATTTTAATGTAAAAATGAAGATATTTTGTGTGATTTATATTATGATTAAAGATGTCCACATAGTGATTAAGTGCATGTTTTCTCAGAGATACAAGACAGCCGGGCAAGATACCATTGTTCTGGCTGGAGCAGAGTATGGAAGTGGTAGTTCTCGTGACTGGGCTGCCAAGGGGCCAATGCTTCAGGTTAGTGATGTTTTGCAATATTATCTTGATATATTTAAGTATAGATGCTGTATCCAGTGGCACATTGTTTTAATTCGACTCTTGGTGACCTTGTTTAAATAAGGGTGTGAAAGCTGTGATTGCTAAAAGTTTTGAGAGGATTCACCGTAGCAACTTAGTTGGCATGGGTATTGTTCCACTGTGCTTCAAAGCTGGTGAGGATGCTGAGTCGCTTGGTTTGACGGGCCATGAGCGCTACACCATAGACCTTCCAGCAAAGGCCAGTGATATTAGGCCTGGACAAGATATTACTGTCACAACAGATGTTGGAAAATCTTTTACATGTACCTTGCGATTTGACACGGAGGTACACACTTTGTTCTTAAATTTTACCTCTATTTATTGCAAAGATTTAGAGCCCGTTTGGCTAAGCTGGAGTATTAAACATCTTTTAAGCTCTAACATCTTGTAAGTTGTTTCAAGAGCTTTTAAGATGTAATTTTTAAGTAACTTATAAGTTAAACTGTTTGGCTAATAAAACTGATAAAATCTTTGATAATTGAGAGAAATATTTAAATTTTAGTATATAATAATTAATTTGGACAGTGGAGGCGTTGATAATTGTTTTTATTTTTTAAAATCTACTATTTAAGTATAATAGCTAAAAAGATAAGTTGGGGTGTTGGTACCTTCTTTTTGGAGCTTATACAATGTGAAGTGTTTATTTTAAGATCTTAGAAGCTGGTAAGAATCTTTTAACACTTTTTTAGAGCTTATAAACTC
Source organism: Galeopsis tetrahit (assembly GCA_963675135.1). NCBI lineage: Eukaryota > Viridiplantae > Streptophyta > Magnoliopsida > Lamiales > Lamiaceae > Galeopsis > Galeopsis tetrahit. The sequence goes on along the minus strand of OY776120.1, from coordinate 61,449,801 downwards.
GTAAACATCTTAAAAGCTGTTAGTCGATTGGTGGTTGAGATTGTGTACTAGATGCTGATCCTAAATTTAAGATGGAAAATTGATAGTGTGCGTTGACAACACAGGTTGAACTTGCATACTTCGACCATGGAGGCATACTCCAGTATGTCATTCGGAATTTAACCAAGTCGTGAGCAGCTATCTCCTCATCCTGCAGAAGTCGGTCTTTGAGACGGTGAATGATGATGCTTTCTTGAGTTTCAGTGGAAGAAGATGTGTATCAATGCTTTTCCTTTTCTCATGACTTTAATGATGGGAAACTCGGTATGGTTTTAACTTCGGACTTTGTCGGAATTTCACTTGGTTTCAGCATACAATAATACATGAGTTTGCTTCGCTGTAACATAAACCTTACTGTTTCAGGATCACACTATAATTAATGGCAATTTTTTGCAAAAAAATAGTGACATAATTTTAAGTTATATCGAGTACCGAAAATTGAAAGAAAATGACCAAAATAGAGGGGCAAAGCAAAAGAAGAAAACAAGGAAAGTGAATAAAGATTTTTTATTTTTATTTTTCTCAATTTGCAGCGGAGCAACACCACCTTGCTCCTCTTCCCATTTGTACCCACTTTCTCGGAACTCTACTCTCAATTTACCTATAGAGAGTTATTATTTGAACGAGTATTTGAAGTTCGAACTTGATTTAAACATTTGTCGAATCCAGCTAATTACATTAATGAGCAAGAAAGCAAACTAGACTCAAACTAAAAGATGAGTCAAACTGAGGCTAATGAACCTCGTTGAATTATAAGAAAATTTTTAGATATCGAACCTAATAAATTAAGCTCGAACCAGCTTCCTCAGCTCCCTAATAAATCAAGTATTGAATTACAAAAAATACTTGATTTACAAAAAAAGTTATAGAACGAGCTTAAAATAGCATATTGAACATCAAAAACTCTGTTTTTTTTAAACTTGTACTAGAGAAATAATCAGGGGTGGCCCTGAGGCAGGGCGGGAAGGGCGACCGCCCCGGGCCCCGAAATTTTGGGGGCCTATATATATATTATAATTAATATTTTTAAAAATAAAATAAAAAGTGAAAATAATTAGTATATGTATACGTAAACAATTTAAATGCGAGACCATTAATAGTCTAACATTAACGGGCCGCAGTTCTTGAAAATGATGAAATGTAATTGGAAGTTCTTGAAAATGATAAAATGTAATTGGAAACTTGGAATTCTTCTTTGGTTACTGCTAAACATAAGTTTTCAAATTAATTCCTAATTAAAATTATGTCCTATATATTAGCATGTATATAACATATTCCATTCATTCTATATATTTTGCATCAAACAAAATATAACATACTCCGTTGCATTTTTTAGTAGTAAAAAATTCAGAATTAGTGGTGTTAATTTTCTCATCTTAAGATTTGATTGGATTGATCTTTTCCAATTATTCACGGTACACGAAATCACGATTATATTATTCATTTTTTATTATTTCAATATTTTATTTATTAAATATTTATTATTTAACTTATTGTGTTTCTTTTATCTCTATAATACTCGTATATCTTTTATTTTTATAATATATGTCATTTATGTTTATATTTAGTTGAATTATTTTTAATTATTAATTGTTACTTTTTAAAGTAAATAAGTTTTCTAAAAACATTAATGTTGCAGTGAAAAAAAATAAAAATTCGAACAACTAATTCTATCATAAAAAAGACTTTGAAATTTTGAGTTTGTAAATGCTTTTTAGTTGTTATCTTAATGTTTGATTGCGTATAAAATATTATTGACTATTCATGTAATTGTGACATCTGCAAAAATAAATTTCTCTAAATTAAAATTGTTAAAAATATATATTCCATTCGTCCATTAAAAGTGTATTCATTTGTAGGGTAACGAGTAAAGAATATGGTTGGTAGATACCCACTTGTTAATAAAGTAAAAAATATACTGAAAAGTTACTATTTAAATAGAATAGGCATATTCTTTATGGACCCAAAAATAGAATTGATCACACTTTTGATGGACAGATGGAGTACGCTACAAAAAAAGGCATGTTTGCTTACGGATTTTCGGTCTGCAACAGGGCGTACCAACGGATTATTTCCGTCGAAAACGTCTAGGTCGGTAAACCTTATCGATGAAATTTGACTATCAGTCGGTAACTACCGACGAATTTCAGACGATTTTTGTATTGAAAGATATATGCTAAAAAAAATTAACTATGAGGATATTATTGAAGGATTTGCTTCTCAAAAGGCTAGAAAAAGTCATTTCAAATGATTTAGTTTATACTTTCATTTGTTTTTAATATGTGCATACATATGACACTTAATTTATTTGATTTTGTTCAAAGAAGGGGCCCATTTTTTTGTTTGCCCCAGGCCTACAAAATCTCAGGACCGGCACTGGAAATAATATTAATATAAATGAATGAAAATGTAGCAGCGTTCAACAAAAAAGGCAGCAACCAAATTAATCAAGTAGGCAATCTAGATTCTAGACAAAGAGGGAAAAAAAGAGTTAAATGAAGCAGTAGCCACCACAACCAACTTCCTTGAGTATACTTGTTACCATAACTGCCTTGGCCTCATCAGAAAGGCTGAAGAACAGGTCCAGCTGGTTAGAGTTGTTGCACAAATACCTTGCAGCTTCCACTCTCGCCTCTAACGAAAGCAACTCCAACTTGCACAAGCTATCGTAGACCGTTCGTCTTTGTTTCGCGCCATCAAGATTAGCGCCAACCATGTTGTCTGCAATTTGGCACTCGCTTGTGGAACAGAAAAGCTTGTCCGCATCATCACACGCCTTTCGTTTCGTTCCCTTACCTTTTGTCCTCACCTTTGGACGGCTCGGTATTAAGTATTCATAGCCATAGGTCACCATTACCAACAATGTAATATCTATCAAGATTGTACTAATGACACAGACAGTCGCGGCAAGCTCAACCAATTCATCCATTTTTTTCAGACTGGACAAAAAACAGTAAAGAGTGGTAATAGGTTCACGCTAATTAACAATATGACGTCATTGGAGATATGCTAAACCAAAACTGAAACATATATAAAAAAATGCTACACCATTCATCAATATAATAAATATGCTATAAGGATGGATGGCAACCGTACTTGCCCCACTTAACCTGTCCTACCTATTTTTCTACTATTTCAAAATTAATTTTAATATACACAATATCTTTCTTTTACCATTAAATTAAATGATTCAACTTACCATGAGAATCAATTCACCACAGATATAATACTTAAAAATTGCCTCATTGTCATTCCTCATCGTACAAGACCAAATACATAGTACATGGAGGAGATATGCTAAACCATTCATAACATCCATAGAATACAAAAATAAATAGAGACTCACCACAAAAAGAATCCGCGATTTGAGTGTGTAAAATTGAAAAACCCTCGCAAAATTCTTCACCAATAAAATACTTCTATTGATCCCAAACTATATATATATATATATATTACTTGGTCCATTATTCAAATGCAGGTTACGGTTAAATAAAATTTAAAAAAGGGGGAAGATGTTTCTATCTACTCCGGAATAAATGCACGGTTAAATATATCTCAAATCTTTATTTATTAATTGTAAAATATCCAATATATCTTTTCATAAAAAAAAACAAAAAAAAAACTAGTACATACACCATTTCAACCATCAATATACTCCTATATAATAATAAAATAGTGGCTTCCTTGACAAGTTCCCGCCTAAAATGTTGTAATAGTAAAATATTATTTTTGTATATTATTTTTGTGGATCCCACAAAATAAAATATCATCTTTTAAAATTCATTTTCTCTATCCTCTCTCTGTGCCAGACAATTTTTTTTCTTTGAATTTCTTCATTATTTTCTATTAGCAATATAATAATACGAAGTATATAATAATATTGTATTATTTATATCTATCTTTTTATTATATTTGATCAAATCTTCATGTCTATTTTATAGATATTCTTCTTTTATCTATAAATATAACTATTGTAAAACATTATTACTTATTAAATATTATATAAAATTGATACTCCGTATTTATTAATTACTAGTGTAAGACCCGCGTTTTACGCGGCGTTAAAATATATTTTTTATTTTAATTTATTAATTAAAAAGTACCTCTGAAAAATGTATGGATTTATAATTTTTTTATTCTATTAAAAGATAAAAAAGAATAAAATATTGTTGTAATATAAATTAATCAAACTGGGTATTTATATAAAAAAAAAATAGAATAAAAAATTATAATTTTATTAGTAAAAATTAATACATATTTTTTTGTTAAATTGCATGTGATTGAATTAATGCATGCAATGACTTTGTGTTATATGTATATATATATATTTTTTTTTTTTTTCTTTGAGAACTTCATATTTTGATCATTGGATAGCTTTCTAAATGAAATATATTAACTCTCATATTAATTGTACTACAATCCTATTTTAAATAAATTAAATATAGTTAACAATAAGATTAAAAAAAATAAAAAAACAGAACAATTCACAATTTCACGTGAACATGTTTATTGTACTACCGTACTTTAAAGCAAAAGAAACAAAATCAAACATTAATTCAGTTTAGTAATTTTAAAGTTAATCAATGTTTATATATATTTAAGCAATTAAAGAAACAATTCTTAAACCATCATAACAAAATTACCAATTTACATATTCCGTCCATGATAAATAAAGTATAATTAAAAAAATTAATTCAATTTTTTATAAAATAGATATATTAAAAGAACTAAAATAAAAAAATTGGTAAAAAATATTATTACCTTTCCTTCCGAAATAGGAGATACCTTTGAAGAAGTTACCTTTGAAGAACCATTGGCTTCAATTTTTTTAATTAATTCTTCATATGAAGATGACTTTACAACGTTGTATACCGTATAGTTATTTCTCAAGTTGAATAATGAAATATGGATTCGGAAAATGAATTTCTTGCCCAACAACATTTCAAGTTCTGATGGCATTTTGTCATCTAGATCTTTTTGAAATTTGAAATAAGTATGTTGATAAAATTATACTAAAAAAATACATTAAAATTCTGAAAAAAAATTGACCAATTAAATTTTCCATAAATGTTACTATAGTTATAAATGTTATTATAGTTATAAAATACCTCCTTCATTTGAGTAAGAATGTCGGTTGTTGTTTTACCAACCAACTTAACAACCACGCGGTCAAACATAACTAAGGAGGTTGATCCAGTTTGATCAATGACACGAATTTGAACCTTGAACCTGAAGAATAATTTTAGTTGTCGTAATATGTATATATGATTTTAATTGATTAAAGATATAAAATACAATAGAAACAAACTACAAATACAAATTTCCACTAAATAGTACCTTGTATCAATAGATTCAAAATTTCCTCTATATCGGGTTTGGACTTTAGCATAATCCAAAATGAAAACCATGGGCTCATTTGGGTTGTTTTTGTTGCACTCCAACAAATTTTCGTAGAATCCTTTCCAAAGAATTAGAAAATATCAAATTTTATATTTATTGTTAGAGTATTTAAATATTATTAAGATAGATAAGATTAAATTTATTAATTTTATACGAATTAGAAAATATCAAATTTTATATTTATTGTTAGAGTATTTAAATATTATTAAGATAGATAAGATTAAATTTATTAATTTTATACGGAATTATAAAATATTATTGTTTGTTGGAGTAATTTTAGGAAAATCATTACGACAATTAAGATGAATTTGTTGGATTTAAAAAAGTTAAAAGATCGAATATCAAATTTTATATTTATTGTTGGAGTATTTAAATATGAGTTTATTGCTGCTTAGGTACAATTTTCACCCCCAAACTCTACGTAGGTACAACTTTTTTAAAAAGTTGATTTTAGGTGTCAAAATAATCTGAAAGACCCAAATTGCCCTTACTTCATTCCTCATTTTTCTCTCCATTCTTATTAAACACCTCACCCACCCACCCTTCCTCTCAAACACGCCTCATCTTCTTCTCTCTTCTCCTCTCTCCTACGTCTTCAAAATCCCACGCCGCTGAAAAGTTTTCCTCCACCCCCAACCGCCATCGTAATGCTCTCCTCCTCCAACTCCCTCTCTCTCCACAACTCATCGTTTTCAAAAAAAAAAAAAACCGCCGCCTCCGGCGAAAACGGCCCACCACCACCACCATCACCATCGCCATGGCCAAGCTGTTTGCCATCGACGCCCCCACCATGGCCGTCCGCCTTGAAGCTCCATGGTCGCCGCCGTTGAAGCTCCATGGCCGCCCCCCACCTTTGCCGCCGCCGTCCAAGCCATCGATCTGTGATTCTTTTAGCGCGCCCACTTGTAAAACGAAAGGAGTGTATGTCGATCTGTTCTCATTTTTTTATTTTTTGTGATCTGTTCTCGATTTGACACCATGGCCGCCGATCTGCAGCGCTCCGACGAAGACGAAGATGAAGGGACCCTTGAATAGTGCGTGGCGAAGGCGAAGATCGTTCGTGGTGGGGGCCGGTCGGCGACGGAGGACTAAGGTGGGGGCCGGTCGCCGACGGAGGACTAAGGTGGGAGCCGGTCGACGACGACATTCGTGGTGTGGGCGCGCGGCGGCAGCCAACGTAGGTGGTGGTGGATGGCTAGGGTTAGGGTTTTGGCACTTGGGCCTGGACTAGGGTTTCCCATCCCTAATGTGCACCCACTTTTTCAATCAAAACACCCACTTTTTCTAACCCCCTAATGTGCGCCTACACTTTGTAATGTTTGAAGATAAGGGATGAAATATTGCAAGAAAATTCTTAAAAGACGATGAAGAAGATTGTTCATCCTTTGTTTTCAATTTTACTAATTTGTTTTCTGCTCTAGTTTCTACGATTTCGATTTTTGTATTTTTCTTTTTTCATGGGACTTGAAAATGGATGGTTTTTGGTTCTGATTGTGTAATGATTTTGAAGAAGACGTTTTTTTTACTAGAACTGTTGTTGGTGCAAATATTTTCTCCTTTGATTCAAATTATTTCTTCTGTCAATGCAAATATTTTTTTCCTTGTTGCAAATATTTTCTTCCGTGATGCATACATTTTGTTCGTTCAGAAATTAATACTATTTAAACAATGATTTGTTTGAATCTTTGATTTTTGTTTATAAATTTTTAGATTTTGTTCTGCAACAATTTTTTTTATTTTTTTCTTTGATTCGTGGTGAAGACGAAGGGTCGGTTTGTGGTGGCTCCTTGAAGGAGATGAAGTAACATCTTTTTTTTTCTTTACTCGAACCGTGTAAGACTCCATTTTTATTTTGTGATTCAGAAAAGTGTTATTGAATATTCTTGAAGAAGGCAGATATGTAATTTCATTTTTTTCTTTAACAATACATGATTTTTTTATTTTTAAGGTAGGTTTTCATTTTTTGAATTTTGAAACTTGATCTGTAACAGCAAAATTGGTGGAATTTGGGTTTGGCCATTTCCATTTTCATGGAACTCAAAATGTATGATTTCTTGTTATTATTGTAGAAATATTGACGGAATATTACTCGAATTGTTGGTGTAACTTCATTTGTTGTTAATGCAAATTATTTCTTAGTTGATGCAAATAGGTTTCTTCATTGATGCAAAATTTTAATTGTTGATGAAAATAGGTTTCTTCATTGATGCAAATTTGTAATTCGTTGATGCAAATTTTTAATTCGTTGATGCAAATTTTAATAAAAGTTTAGTTCATTCTCGAAAAAAATAATTAAAATTCTCGAAAAAAAATGTAAACATTAGTGTTTGAATAGTTTTTCTTCCTCTTATGGAAATTTGTATTGACTTGGTAAATTGAGTAGGAGTACAGGATATATATATAAATGTACGCATGTGTAAACAAGGAAATGTTTTTAACTGTATGCACAATTTTAGGGATTATATAAATCAATTAATCCTAAAGATATTCCTAAATATCTCTTATACACCCCCGCAAAATAGACGTCCCGTCGGCGACGGATATTTTGGATCTAAGCGACTCAAACCGTTGGCGAGGTAAGGATTTTGTAAGTAGGTCTGCTAGCTGGTCCAAGATGTTGACATATGAAACAGAGAGAAGGCCTTTGGAGGACAGATCTCGAACAAAATGAATATCGATGGCTATATGTTTCATCCTATAGAAGACGAGTCTTCTTGATTAACATAATCATATCCTGAAATTTATTTTAATTACAGTTGTCTATGTTTTGGAATGATATATTTTTGTATTTTGCTTTAATGTAGAAAGTTTTCAGTTTAAGCTTTAACTAATTTTGAATCATAACTAGCTGAATTCATGGATCCTTGATTAACAAAATTATAAAGATATATGAAATTATTGCTTCAAAAAATCCAAATGACTATTTATTTGTAAGATTCAAATTCTCATAATTCACCATCCTTGTACGTTTAAAATAAACGTACTTTAAATACGTATGAAATTATGAAAATTTATGAATATATTTATACACATAAGGTACTTGGATCGTATTAAATTATGAAAATTAATGAATATATTTATATTTCTCTCTAAACTTGTGTAATAAACCGAAACTTGTTGAGTTTATTATTTTATTCTGCAAATGATGCAAGAAAACACACTTTGACAGTGGACCTGAATTTTAAGCAAAAAATCACACTTTGACCGTGGGCCTGAATTTTAAACAAATTCAAGATTGGTTGGAAACAGAATATGGATTTTTTAACCCAAAATAAAATTTGCATCAATGACAAAAAATAATTTGCATCAACATAGAAAAGATTTGCATCACAAACAAAATTTGCATCTACGTACAAAAACGAAAAATAAATTTGCATCAACGAAAAATAAATTTGCATCATCGACGCACGCTATTTGCATCAACACAAAACCGACTTTACAACAAAACAACAGTTCTTTTTAGTAAAAAAAATAAAAATATAGCAGGACAAGATCTTCATCTTCTTCAACACAAAAAATTTAAAACTCAAAACCTCCATTACAAAAGCTTGTTGACGAAGATCTTCATCTTCTTCAACACAAAATATTAAAACTCAAAACCTACATCTTCATCTTCTTCAACACAGAAATTTAAAACTCAATACCCCCATTACAAAACCTCCATTACAAAAATCTGCACTCCCCTGACCTTCAAAAAAAAAAAAAAAATCTAACCAACAATAAAATAAAAATCTGCACTACCAATTTCAGATATTAATGTTTTTTTTTTCCTTCATCGAGATTTTTTATTTTTTCAAGAGACAGGGAATTTGAACAAATCTTTACCTTTTAAATGACTTTGTCTTTCCTGGGAAGAAGACGAAGGCCGTACCCAAAACATCCATAGGCGGTGCGTCTCCCAAGTCCCAAGGCTTCGATCTGGAATTTTCTTAAAGAAGGAGGCGATGAAGTTCTCCCAAGGTCGCCCACTTCTGTAAGAAGACGAACATGAGCCCTTAGCCGTCGCCGCCGATCTGCAGCACTCCGGCGAAGAAGTCATGGCCGCCGCCGCCCCAAATCTGAAATATTCTATTTTTTAGATCCGTTACATTTCTCGTTTTTTTAGATCGCCGCCGAGCCACGACGACTTCCCCGGCCATGGCGGCGGCCACAAAGCTTCATCTTCGCCATGGAAGATCGACGACGGAGCTTCGAAACTTGCGGAAACCTTCGAAAGGTTCTTTAGATCGGCCACATATTCAGATTTGGGGCGGCGGCGGCCATGGCTTATTCGCCGAAGTGCTGCAGATGACAGAAACCTGTAAAGACGACGAAGCCATGGCGGCGGCCACAAAACTTCATCTTCGCCATGGCAGATCGGCGACGGAGCTTCAAGGCGGACGACCATGGTGGGAGCGTCGACGGCGAACAGCTTGGCATGGCGATGTTGGTGGGCCGTCTTCGCCGGAGAGTTGGAGGCGGCGGCCATGGTGGGGCGGCTGCGGCAAGGGGGTGGCAAAAGAGTTTTTTGGTTGCTGGGATTTTGAATAAGAAGTAGATGAAGGAGGTGGGGTTGAAGGAGAGAGAGAGGAGAGAGGAGAGAGGAGAGAGGAGGGAGGAGACGGTTTAGAGAGAGGAGGGGTGAGATGTTTTAAGAATCTTATCTTCTCCACTATAAGGGCAAGAATGTAATCTTGGCACCCAAATGACACCTAAATGAGAGGTTTTAAAAAGGTAGCACTTAATGGGTTTTGCCAAGTCCAAAAGACACTAGAATAGAATGGCCCCTTTAAATATTATTAAGATAGATAGATAAGATTAAATTTATTAATTTTATATGAAATTATAAAATATTATTTTTTGTTGGAGTAATTTTAGGAAAAGGATTATTACAATTAAGATTGATTTGTTGGATTTAAAAAAGTTAAAAGATCGAATATCAAATTTTATATTTAATATAGTTGGAGTATTTAAATATTATTAAAATAGATAGATAAGATTAAATTTATTAAATTTATAGACGAATGGTTGGAATTATAAAATATTATTGTTTGTTGGAGTAATTTTAGAAAAAAAAATCAAATCTTATTCTTGGAGTAATTTTAGGAATAAGATTAAAATTAAATTTATTTAAATATTATTAAGATTGATTAAATAGAAAAAAAAAACAAATCTTTTTGTTGGAGTAATTTTAGGAATAAGAAAATTTATTTAGATATTATTAAGATAGATTTATTTAGATATTATTAATAAAAAGATCCAAATATCAAATTTTATATTTATTGTTGGAGTATTTAAATATTATTAAGATAGATAGATAAAATTAAATTTATTAATTTTATATGGAATTATAAAATATTATTGTTTGTTGGAGTAATTTTAGAAAATGATTATGACAATTAAGATGGACTTGTTGAATTTAAAAAAGTTAAAAAATCGAATATCAAATTTTTTTTAGGAATAGATTAAAATTAAATTAGGGTAATTTTCGAAAATAGGAAGATAGATAAGATTAAATTTGATTTGTTGGATTTAAAAAAGTAAAAGGATCAAAATATCAAATTTTATATTTATTGTTGGAGTATTTAAATATTATTAAGATAGATAGATAAGATTAAATTTATTAATTTTATAGACGAATTTGTTAACTTGAGATTGTGTGGGGCGGTCGGGTCGGGTTTGGTGGGTACCCATTTTACACCAAAAAGACAAAGTTAGACATATCAATTTAATTATCATGCATTCATTGGTGGGTTTTGTTAGGAAAATTGGTGAATAAACATTTCACTTTTCAATTATATTATGACAATTAAGATGAATTTGTTGGATTTAAAAAAGTTAAAAGATTGAATATCAAATTTTATATTTATTGTTGGAGTATTTAAATATTATTAAAATAGATAGATAAGATTAAATTTATTAAATTTATAAACGAATGGTTGGAATTATAAAATATTATTGTTGGTTGGAGTAATTTTAGAAAAAAAAAAACAAATTTTATTATTGGAGTAATTTAGAAATAAAATTAAAATTATTAAATATTATTAAGATAGATTAAATAGAAAAAAAAAATCTTATATTGTTGGAGTCATTTTAGGAATAAGATTAAAATTAAATTTATTTAGATATTATTAAGATAGATTTATTTAGATATTATTAAGATAGATTAAATTTATTTAAATTAGATTTAAACCATGATATCAGAGTAGACGAATTGTTGGATTTCTACTTGAGTATTGTGCAATACGTATAAGGAAAATCGGTGGGTTTCGTTAGGAAAATTGGTGAATAAACATTTCACTTTTCAATTGTTTTAGATTTACCCATCTTCAATTATTACATGATTTAATTATTGACCAAAAGTAATATAATTATTTCATCAAACTTTTATTTTTTCCACTACAGTGATAGATACATAATATTATGGGATACACAAATAAAGTTCTTTAGCTTAATTTATTTCTATAGTATTGTGCAATACCCAAGTATAAGGAAGATAAGAGACAATCTTACAAAAACCTTCACAAAAATCTTCAATATTCAAAATTTCTTCACAATCTTCAAAGTCACAATCTCTTCAATAAATTAATTATAAAAAATAAAATTGAGAATGAATGAGAAATTAGGGATTTGAAATATAGATAAATTACAAAAATCTTAATGTAAGAAGAAATATACATAAATTACAAAAATCTTTCATCTTCAAAATTTCTTCACAATCTTCAAAGTCACAATCTCACAATCTTTAAACCATAATATCAAAGTCACAATCTCACAATCTTTAAATCATGATATCAAAGTCACAATCTCACAATCTTTAAATCATGATATCATATCATTGAGTAGACGAATTGTTGAATTTCTATTGAGTAGACAATCTTTAAACCATAATATCAAAGTCACAATCTCACAATCTTTAAATCATGATATCATATCATTGATATCATTGAGTAGACGAATTGTTTGATTATAATCAATGGATGAGATAAAAAATAAAATTAAAATGAATGGATGAGATTAAAAGAAAAGTGTAGAATGAATGAGAATCTAGGAATTTTGAAATAGAGTGATTTGACAATCTCACAATCTTTAAATCATGATATCATATCATTGATATTATTGAGTAGACGAATTATAATCAATGGATGAGATAAAAAATAAAATTGAGAATGAATGAGAAATTAGAGATTTTGAGAAGAGATGAGGGATTTATATAGAAAATAAGATTAAGAATGTAGGGTCAAGATTAAGTTTTAAGATGAATGGATGAGATTAAAAGAAAAGTGTAGAATGAATGAGAATTCAGGGATTTTGAAATAGAGTGATTTGAGAAGAGAGAGATTGAGATAGACTAATGAGATCTCAATTAATTATTTTTGGTAAATCTTAATTTTATCTAATATTATTGTCACGTTTATTTTTCAAATAAAATATTAAAATGGATGGTCCTAAAAAAAATTCTTACACTATTGACTATTGCATGTATACAAAAAATCATTTATTAACATCATTGTTTATATAAGTTTATTAATTTATAAATCGTGCATCGCACAGGAGAAATAATAGTTTTAGTAAATGCACCCCAAGCAAGATACACCCTCCTCTTCTACATGAACCCTCCATTTTAGTATATGCACCCCAAGCAAGATACACCATCCTCTTCCACATGAACCCTCCGCGTTAGGCTAATCTATTTTAACTAGTGCACTACCCGCGTACTACGCGAGATTTTAAAAAATAAATCAAACACTTTATTTAAACGGATTAATTCAAATTAATTATAGTAATTTTTTAATTAATTTTATGATTTATATGTATAATACATGAATGAACAATAACTTATTATCAACAATAATTATAAGTTATTTAAAAGGGTTAATTGCAAAAAAAATCACGACCTTTATAGTATTTATCAATTACAACATATTCTTTTTTTCTTTGCAATTCGATACACCACCTTTTTAAATTTTACAATTTAATGCATGTGTTTATTTTTCGGCAACACATGAATGATATATACACTGAAGCCCATTATGATTCTACACAAATGCCAATGTAAATGTCCTAATTGATCAATAAAATATTTTTTATATATTTTTTATTTTATTTTTTGTATTTTAAAAACGTTTTTAAATAAAAAAATATAAAAAATATCACATTATTTTGGTGGACTATGATTTGGAGGACGCCATCTTATACTTTTGAGTTTTCTTTTTTTTTTTGGAGGGAGGAATGATAATAATTAAATTGGTTTATGATTTAATTTTAAAAATATTTAGTATTGTTTTTAGTTTTAAAATGAATTTTTTATTATTCTTTTTAGTTAAAAATGTTTTAAAAAAAAAAAATTATTCATCATTCGTGACATTTATGTGGCACCTCGACAACTTTGACAATCAAATTATGATTTAATTGTTGCCAAAAAATTGACATATGCATTGAATTGAAAAAATAAAAAAGATGGTGTATCAAATTGCAAAGAAAAAGAAGATATGTTGTAATTGATAAAAACTGTAAAGGTCGTGATTTTTTTTGCAATTAATAAAAAGATTAACATTTGGAGTAATTTATGATATTACATGTATAAAAAATTTGCTCATTCATAATTATCATGAATTATTGAAATGTAATAGATTAAGTAAATTAATTGTTCGTACTTTTAAATAATCTTTTATTAAAATTCTCTTTAACTTTCAATAATTTTTTATGAACTTTCTTTAATTTTTTATGAACCTACTAAAGAGAAGTTTTACTTTACTTTTAGTTTGTGATTTATTGTAAACAAGTTTGCTAGTATCTTGTGAAATTACTAGTCGATCGAAGATATATCTGGAGATATAATCGATAAGATCACAGTCTTAATCTTGGGACTTTAAGCCACAAGAAACTCAAGAAGGAAGAGTTAATGAAATATCACGACTGGAGTTGTGAGAGTGGATGTAGACATTTATCGAACCACTATAAATCTTGTGTGTTGATTTACTTACTGTTTAATATTTGTTTAACATACATATTCAAGATCTAAATCTAAGTTGAGTATAAAACTGAAACTGGAAGTAGTGATCTGACCCAGTAAGAACAGTACTGTTCAGAACACATTTCCGCATTAAAACTCTGATATTTTGAAAGATTTTGAAAAGTCTATTCACCCCTCCCCTCTAGACTTTTCCTAGCTTACTCAATCTAAACTCAACTTTGGGACCAACACAATATTCACCATGGTATATCCTTAGCGTTAGAAGGGGTCAATTGTCTAGATCGTACAAAAGTGCATGGCAACCTGGCTATGAAAATTGATATACGTAAGGCTTTTGACACTGTACAATGGGATTTTTTTGACGAAAGTGCTGCAGTGCTTGGGATTTAGTGAGGAATTTTGCAAAATCATCAATTGCATACTAAGGTCGGCAAGGCTTTCTATCCTGATTAACAGTCAACCTCACATATATTTTGGTTGTTCTCAAGGGGTACGCCAAGGAGATCCGTTTTCCCCATTATTATTTTGCTTGGCCGGGGAGGTACTTTCAAGTATGCTGGACCGTTTTCCCCATTATTATTTTGCTTGGCCGGGGAGGTACTTTCAAGTATGCTGGATATGGCAGTTCGTGAAGGCAGGCTAGAGCCGACATTTATCCGCCGAGGACTGATGTCAACAATATCACTCTTATATGTCGATGACGTCCTCATTTTTTATCGGGCGAGCCGTGGGAGCATTCGTGCAATTAGAGATATTCTGGAGTCTTATGGGAATCTCTCGGGCCAGAAATTCAATCCCCGGATTTACTTTGGCAAATATGTGAGCTATAACAACAAGAGATATTTGCATTCGATTCTGGGCATGAGCTCGGGCTCCCTCCCATTTGTGTATTTGGGCGCGCCTCTCTTTAGAGGAGCGCCTCGGGCATCGCATCTGAAGCCGATTGCCGACAAGATACTCAAGAGATTTTCAATTTGGAAGGCGAAATCCCTTTCGATGGCAGGACGCACATGCCTAGTCAATCATGTTATTACATCTTCTATGGTTCACACAATGATGGTATACAAATGGCCGCGGGCTTTATTGAATCAAGTGGAGAAAGCTATGCGGAATTTTATATGGACTGGTGAGACAGATCGAAGGGGCTCTTGCACAGTAGCGTGGGAAAAAATGATCTCACCAAGACGGGAGGGTGGCCTAGGAATGCGATCCATAGTCTCTGCAAATGCAGCGTACCTGCGTAAGTTGGCCTGGTGCATCATGACATAATCGAACTTCCCTATGCAGTTTTTAAGGTAGCGTTTTCTGCCATCGGGGGGACTACGCTCAACGGCTATAGCATCGTCTCTATGGAGAGGACTGCGACCTCACTCATTGGAAATTGAAAGAAAAGCTCAATGGGTGCCAGACTCAGAGACTACGGTACGATTCTGGTTAGATAATTGGTTGGGTTATGTAGTAGCAGATCGAACTCATATGCCTCACTACATTCGCAAGCATTACAATTTTGCAATATCAGCATATCTAGAAAATGGTATATGCTGCTTGGAGAAGAATTTCGTCCAGAATTTCCCAGCCATAGTAGTAGATATCAGAAGATTTGTATTTGCAACAGGGACAGACACGCGTATTTGGCCATCTTCGATAAATGGGAAAATAACAGCTAGCATTGCGTATGATCAAATTCGTCCGCATTATCCAGGGGCAAGGATGCAGAAATCGGCGCCTAGGCGCTAGGCGGCAAAAAATGCCTGGATTTTCTCAAATTGGTAGCAATAATCGGATGGAACATTCGGCGATGCCCAGACGGATTAGGCGCCGCCTAGGCGGCCCAATTACATGTATTTTAAAAGGGAAAAAATATTCTGACTATGAATGTATAATGAATAGCGGTGGCTTTGAGACTTTGAGTATAAGATTAAGGAATTAGAATTAGGGCTCACCCAAATTCTCATTAACTTGCTTGTAGTCGTAGTCTCTATTGGTGGTCGTCGAATAGAAATAAAAAAATTTCAGGCAAAGGGGACGACGAAAATACAGTCGAGTGGGAGGAAGGTGCTTTGGAACAGGCTGAAGTGGTGGCCGGAGAAGGTGCTTTGCAGACGCTAACTTTGCTACTGCGGCAATGAGTTCTGGTAGGAAAATGTGTAATACGTTTTTTTGTTTTGTTCACAGATTACTAAAATTAGGGCATTAGATATTTTGTTGGGCTTCGTATACTATTGGATCAATATGCACTAACTTGTTTGAGACCAATAATTATTAATTAGTTAACACAAAGTCTTAAGATATATAAATAATAATAATAAAAAATAAAAAAACCAAGTAAAAATTAGGCGGACGAAAATGCCTGCTTAGTGATTTCCATCTTTTACAACACTGTCTAGGGTTTAAATGGGGAGACTGGATATGGGGCAGTTTCATACCACCTCAACGCTCTACAGTAATGTGGAGAGGAATCCACGGGAAGTTGCCGACATGGGATCATCTACATTTACTAGGATTCTCAGGGCCAAGTGTATGTGTGCTGTGTCGCGGCCAAGAAGAGGGAATGAATCATTTTTCAGTGAATGCATTTACTTCGGCATACATTAAACAAAATCATAGAACTGTTCCAAGTTCGCATTCAATTGGATGCTCGATTTTTAGGGTGGGTGCTGCAAGCTTTGGACCTCAATTTCAGCCCCCAAGTTGAGGCATTGTGGAGGCTAGCATTGATCACCTTGGTTTGGGAGACCTGGCATGCACGGAACGCTGCCATGTTCGATGGAGCAACCTATACACCGGAGGGCATCCGCACTACAGTATGGGCATTGATGCAAGAGGCGAATGGAGCCGCGATGGGGCATATGTTTAATTCTCAGTTCGACCTTCGGATTATCAAGGCATTCCGGCTAGTGGGGAACCCCAGGAAGGCACCTCTAGTGCGTTCAGTACGCTGGACCTGTCCACTCCCTGGGACGATAAAAATCAAAACGGACGGCACAGCTACAGGCGCTCCAGGTCAGATCGCAGGCGTTGGTATCTTCCGAGACAACAACGATAGATTCTTAGGAAGATTTGCAATGCAACACGGTCGGGGTTTTGCATTTGAAGCTGAGTTGCTCACAACTTTACACGCAATAAAATTGGCCTATGATCAAGAATGGAGGGATATTTGGCTGGAGTCAGATTCGGCATATATGGTTGCATTTCTGAGAGAAAGGAAACTTGAAGTTCCATGGAGAGTTATGGCAATATGGCAACAGGTACAAGAGAATCTACTTAGTATGAATTCCAGAGCTACGCACATTCTACGGGAAGGAAATGCATCGGCGGATAAATTGGCGGAGATGGCAACGGAGGAGCTTATATGGTGGGACAATCCGCCAGAACAATTACGACCCTTTTTGATAAAGGATTTGAACACAGAATTTTGTAAATTTTCTTAATCATGGTGTTGTTCCCTAAACGAGTAGTGAATGG
The DNA here is from genome assembly GCA_963675135.1 of Galeopsis tetrahit. Classification (NCBI taxonomy): domain Eukaryota; kingdom Viridiplantae; phylum Streptophyta; class Magnoliopsida; order Lamiales; family Lamiaceae; genus Galeopsis; species Galeopsis tetrahit. The sequence goes on along the minus strand of OY776120.1, from coordinate 61,431,941 downwards.
GATTAAAGTCTAGAGGGGAGGGGTGAATAGACTTTAAAACTTTTTCAAGAGAGTTGGGAACCTCTTCTGATTGCTATGTCAACTGGACTACAAGTCTGCTGGTCCAGATGACTATAGTGATCTGAATGAAGAGATTATATGCGGAATTATGGTAGGCCTTGTTTAGACTCGTTCTTTTAGTTTCTTCTGAAAGTGTTAACTTGTTTACTTAATAAAAGTACTCAGCTGATGCTGGTTTGAAAGTTATGGCCTGAGTTGAAGAATGTTGAAAACACAGTATGCACTATATAAAATATATGGAAATGACAATAATGTAAAGTGCAGAAAGATTATTAACACCAGGTTTATAGTGGTTCAGATATACGTTCCTACGTCCACTCTCACGTCCTAACGTGATGTTTAATCCCTTTAATTTACCAAAAATTACAAGGGGCTTGACCTTTATAATCCCAAGGATATGACTTTCAGATCTGAGCCGTCCTAACAGCTACGGTCTCCACAAGTGATTGTAAGCACTTGCACTTTGAGGGGTTTCAAAAACTTTAACCTTTCGGTGAGGGTTTGGGTTTTTTGAAGATATCCAACTAATGGTTCAAGCTTATAAATTGCTTAACCACTATGCCTAAATCAAATGATATACAATATGAATGGGATTCAGGTTCTTATATGTTGGATAGAAATCACTTAAGAGCTAAGGATGTTCTTATGGATTCTGGCTCTTGGAGAACTCTTAAAACAGTATGGCTTTTTGCTTGATTGCTTGCTTAGCTTGTTGAATTCTCTCGTTGTAACTTGTTTTTGTGATTTCTCATCCTCTTGTATTTATAGTGGTGATTGCTTGCAACTAGCCGTTGGGGCAATCTTTCCATATTGGCTTGATTCCTTGATTCAAGCCGCTTGATTGCTTCAATCCTGGGATCATGTCAATCTTCTAAATAAGGTAGGTCTTCGTTTGAATTGCAAGATGACTTTGGAATTAGCCGAGTCCTGGAAGAGTACATAGTCTTCTGATCTGTCGATACCCACCCACCAATTGCACCATGAAACTGATTTAGATTAAAGAAAACTGATTTACATAAGACTTTGTCAAAGAAAACTTGCTTTTATTATATGCTCCCAATAATAATTAAATAAAATGCAATTTCTTATATAATAATTAAATAAAATGCAATTTCTTGTACATTTCTTCAAACTGCACAACAGATAATTACACAGATAATTACATCCAAGAGAATGATTCCACATTTGAAGTCTATATTACATTATCGACTCTCTCTCCAGATTCGTACTAATGCCCCGCCTCATTTTTGAGACCATAATAGAAGTAGAGGAATTTATGTTGTCTAATCTATCAGTACTACTAGTACAACTATTGGCTCACAATATCGTGAATTATGGGATGAATTCTGGGAATTGACTTGTTGTTAAGGGAATTTAATTGGTAGGATTGGAAGAAGAAAGTTTTTAGCTGTTAAAAGTTTTTAACATATTTACCTATTCTTGTTTTTGGGGATTTGATTAGCTTGTGAAAATGGAATGATGAAATCGGAATACTCATTGATATTGGGTAAGATGATGTGGTTAATTGAGATTGTGAAAACAATATTATTATATATAATCAAATTTAATATAATATATATAAATTTCATGTGGTTCTACTTGTGAATGTATGACTTCAAATATAATTTTTTTAATACACAATTTCATTTGAATGAAGAAGGAAATGAAATAATGAATAAAAAAAAGAAAGAAAGAATAATCAAAATATAAAAGAAGAATTACACTCCGGCGATACCGGATACTGGGAGCCTATCGTTCATGAATCCTCATGGGATTTCCTCCATTGATCTTGACAAGATTTCCAAGATTGCATCCCTCTGTACAGATCACCCATGGTTGAAGGATTGCATCCCTACATCTCCAATCCTGAAGGATCCACGCCGACATTTAAGGATGCTCTTGTTGGAAAAATGTTGGTTTTGATCACATTTTATAAAATATTAAGTGACAATTTTATAATCCGTTTTGCGTAAATGAGATTAGTTGATTTGATTTCTCAAAACCAAATTTTGGGTGAATGAGAAATTAATATTAACGCTGGTCATTTAATGAGTGAATAAATATATTGTTGAATGTATTTATTATTATATGATAATAGTAATGAATTGTGACCTATAGATATGAAATGTCATGTCTTTTGGTGAAATGATTATATTCCAAAGGTTGTGTCCTTTAGAATTATTTCATTAATTTAAAGGTGGTGTCTTTTAGAATTATTGCATTAATTTAAAAGACATACCTTTTGGTGAATAATTGTTTATTTCCAAAGGTCGTAACTTTTGGAAAGAAGAGATTATTATGAAGAGTCACAACTATTATCATAAAGACTCTTGGAAGTCTATAAATAGATCCCCACATTTGCATTCCAAAATCACTCAAGCCAAAAAAGCTTTCTTGCATTCTTATCCTCCAAAACATTCTAGCATTCTAAGTCCTTGCATTAGAGTTTTATCGGAAGTTCCGGATATCCATTTTGCGATTCGCCGATAGCTTCCGATTTGTAGTGCAACAGTCGTGAAGTTTTAAGTCGTTGTATCTTGGGGACGGTTGCTGTGATCCGTATTGCACCTGTGTACGGGGCAATAACGTCTTACGGAGATAGAGTCAAACTCTAGTCTCGACTTTCGTGTTTAAGTCTGTGTCAACATTTAATCTTCGTCTACATACACCTCATATTTTACTAACAATCGTAAGACGTTATTTTTGTGTATTCGAAGATGTCTACTTCTACTATTTCTGTTGCTCCTACTTCTCATATTCACTCTGAGAAACCACCGAAATTTGTCGGTAATGATTTCAAAAGATGGCAACAGAAAATGTTGTTCTATCTGACTACCCTGAACCTTGCACGGTTCTTGAGGGAAGATCCTCCTACTGTAGAGGAGGATGACAGCGACCAACAGAGGTTGACTGCTCTTGACGCATGGAATCACAGTGACTTCCTGTGTCGTAACTACATTCTGAATGGGCTAAACGACTCATTGTACAGTGTCTATGCCACCTTCAAGACAGCCAAAGAATTGTGGCAGTCTTTGGAAAAGAAGTACAAAACGGAGGATGCCGGATTAAAGAAATTCATTGTCGGACGGTTCCTCGACTTCAAAATGGTTGACTCGAAAACTGTTTTAGAACAGGTTCGAGAATTGCAGTTGATCCTACATGAGATTCATGCCGAGGATATGCAATTGTCTGAATCCTTTCAAGTAGCTGCTATAATAGAGAAGTTACCGCCTCTGTGGAAGGACTTCAAGAACTACCTCAAGCACAAGCGCAAGGAAATGGGTCTTGAGGACTTGATCGTGAGACTAAGGATTGAGGAAGATAACCGAAAATCCGAGGGCAAAAGCGATAAGAGTAGTGAAGAGGCGAAAGTGAACCTAGCTGAGTCCGGACGAGGTAAAAAGCGCAGACACGTTGACAAACAACAGAAACCTCAGAACGCTAAAAGGTTCAAAGGTAACTGTTATAATTGTGATAAGCCCGGACACAAGGCAAGTGAATGTCGCCAGCCAAAGAAGGCCAACGCGAATGCCAACCAGAATCAGGCTAATATTGTGGAACACAAATCCCTGTCTGAAGAAATGTCTGAATTAGATCTATCCGCTGTCGTGTTCGAAGCAAACTTAGTGGATAACCCGAGGGAATGGTGGGTAGACACTGGTGCTACCCGTCATATCTATTCAGACAAGGAAATGTTCTCATCCTATCAAGCGATCAATGGCAGAAAACTCTTCATGGGAAACTCTGCTACATCGAACGTGGTCGGATTGGGGAGAGTGGTACTGAAAATGACCTCAGGAAAAGAACTAACTCTTGTCGATGTGCTGCATGTCCCAGACATTCGAAAGAACTTAGTCTCCGGCTCATTGTTGAACAAATCCGGATTTAAATTAGTTTTTGAAGCTGATAAATTTGTACTGACCAAATGTGGTCAATTTATTGGGAAAGGGTATCTTGAGAAGGGCCTTTTCAAAATGAATGTACTAACTGTGAAGCGTGACATTAAATGCAGTATTAATAATAGTGATATTAATTACTTGCTTGAGTGTTCTAATTTATGGCATGGTAGATTAGGAAATGTAAATCAAAATGCCCTAAAACGTTTAGTGGATTTAGATTTACTCCCCAAAATGGAATTTGATTCACAAAAGTGTGAGATCTGTGTTGAGGCAAAAATGGCCAAATCAGCATTCCATTCGGTGGAAAGAAGTACTACACCTTTAGAACTTATCCATACAGATATATGTGATTTAAAGTTTGTGCAAACTAGAGGTGGTAAAAATTACTTCATAACGTTTATTGATGATTGCACAAGATACTGTTATGTATACCTCTTGAAGAGCAAAGACGAAGCAATTGAAGCTTTTAAAGCTTATAAGAATGAGGCTGAAAATCAACTTAGCAAGCGAATCAAAATGATTCGAAGTGATAGAGGTGGAGAATATGTTGCACCGTTTGAAGAATTTTGCTCCCAAAATGGCATCATTCATCAAACAACGACACCATACTCACCTCAATCAAATGGCGTTGCAGAACGCAAGAATAGAACTCTGAAAGAGATGATGAACGCTATGTTGATTAGTTCGGGCTTACCCCAGAACATGTGGGGGGAAGCCATACTTTCAGCCAACTATATTCTTAATAAGTTACCACACAAGAAATTGGATAAAACTCCATATGAATTATGGAAGGGTAGAATCCCATCCTATAATTACCTTAAAGTGTGGGGGTGTTTGGCTAAGGTTGAACTACCTAAGCCAAAACAAGTAAAAATAGGACCAAAAACGGTTGATTGCATCTTCATTGGGTATGCACATAATAGTAGTGCATATCGATTCCTGGTGCACAAATCAAACGTTCCGGAGATGAACGTAGGAATGACTATCGAGTCAAGAAATGTTGTGTTCTTCGAGGACATATTCCCTAAGAACCAAAGGGAAGAAGTAAATTCACATAAGAGAACTTATGAAACTGCAATTGGTTCACCAGAGGTTAATGCGGAACCTAAGGTTGATGAAGAACCAAGACGCAGTAAAAGGGCCAGAAAGGAAAAGTCCTTTGGGCCAGATTTTCTATCATACATGATAGAAAATGAACCTCGGACAGTTCAAGAGGCACTGTCTAGTCCAGATGCTCCTCTCTGGAAAGAGGCTATAAACAACGAAATTGAGTCTATCATGCACAATCATACTTGGGAGATAGTTGATCTTCCACCAGGTTGTAAAACTTTAGGATGCAAATGGATCCTAAAGAGAAAATATAAGGCTGATGGATCAATTGATAAGTACAAAGCTCGTTTAGTAGCAAAAGGGTTCAAACAAAAGGAGGGATACGATTTCTTCGACACGTATTCTCCTGTAACGAGAATTGCATCCATTAGAGTGCTCATTGCTATTGCAGCATTGCACAACCTTGAGATACACCAAATGGATGTAAAAACGGCATTCCTAAATGGGGAATTAGATGAGGAGATATACATGGAACAACTTGAAGGGTTTGTTATACCTGGCCAGGAGAACAAGGTGTGCAAACTTGTTAAGTCCTTGTACGGACTAAAACAAACACCTCTCCAATGGCATGAAAAATTTGATACAGTGATGTTATCAAATGGCTTCAAAACGAATGAGTGTGACAAATGTGTTTACATTAAGGGCACACACGAAGAATATGTGATAGTATGTTTGTACGTAGATGACATGCTAATAACGGGAAGCAATCATGATATAATCATGAAAACTAAGAACATGTTGAAACGAAATTTTGACATGAATGATATGGGTCTAGCAGACGTCATACTAGGGATAAAGATCTCTAGAACTCCTGACGGAATTGTCCTAACACAAGCTCATTATGTTGAGAATGTTCTTAGAAAATTTGATGTCTTTGACGTTCCCCCGGCTAACACTCCCGTGGATCCAAATGTGCACTTAGCCAAAAATAAGGGAGACCCAGTGGATCAACATAAGTATGCTAGAATTATCGGAAGTCTGATGTACTTAACGAATTGTACACGACCTGATATAGCATACTCAGTCAGTAAGCTCAGTAGATTCATGAGCAACCCCAACAAGATTCATTGGAAGGCTCTGATGAGAGTCCTTAGGTATTTGAAACATACGCTAAGTTTTGGAATCTTGTATACAAAATATCCAGCAGTGTTGGAAGGATACACTGATGCTAATTGGATATCTGATTCAAAAGACTCAAAGTCCACTAGTGGATATGTATTCACTATAGGTGGAGGAGCGGTGTCATGGAAATCCTCTAAGCAAACTTGCATAGCTCGTTCCACAATGGAATCGGAGTTTATTGCATTGGACAAGGCTGGTGAAGAAGCAGAATGGCTTCGAAACTTCTTAGAGGATATTCCCGGTTGGAACAAACCAGTGCCTCCAGTGATGATACATTGTGATAGCATGTCGGCTATTGGGAGGGCACAAAGTAATATGTATAACGGTAAATCTCGACACATTCGTCGGAGACACAACACCGTTAGACATTTGATCTCAAGTGGAGTAATCTCCATTGACTATGTGAAGTCAAAAGAAAATATTGCGGATCCGCTTACAAAAGGCATTAATCGAGATCAAATGTATAGTGCGGTAAGGGGAATGGGGTTAAAACCCACACACTAAAGGGTGTTCATAGCGGTAACTCGTCCATGCTGACTGGAGGATCCCAAGAACTTGGTTCAACGAGACAACTAAGTTATGAAGCACTCAAAAGTGCACTTGAGAAAACTAAAGAAACCCATTCTCGATTCCCTTCAAGTGCAACCTTACACCTTTCGGTGCAGAAAACCTGCTGACGTGTGGTAAGGTTAAGCTTAACAGCTTTTAATGATTCCTATATCCCAAGGGTGGAGTATTGCAGGGTACTCTTGATAGGAGATCACCTATATAAGTGTGAAGTGGGGCCGCTTCAAATGAAAACACACTTATGAATCCAAGATATGGTCCAGGGCCGAAACGGACACAACGTGAGAACCAAAGGGTATCAGAGTCGTTGCTGTGTATATGTCATTGTCTTGGTTTACACAAAACGCCAACCAGTTCAAGACATCGTGTTCACTGAGTGGCAAGTAAATCCGATGACATTTTACTAGGGAAGGTTCAAATCCTGAAGCTACCTATCCCGATGCAGTAACGGTTCGTCGGAACTTTCATAGGGAGTCACATGCATTAATTTCATTCATGTGGGAGATTGTTGGAAAAATGTTGGTTTTGACCACATTTTATAAAATATTAAGTGACAATTTTATAATCCGTTTTGCGTAAATGGAATTAGTTGATTTGATTTCTCAAAACCAAATTTTGGGTGAATGAGAAATTAATATTAAAGCTGGTCATTTAATGAGTGAATAAATATATTGTTGAATGTATTTATTATTATATGATAATAGTAATGGATTGTGACCTATAGATATAAATATGAAATGTCATATCTTTTGGTGAAATGATTATATTCCAAAGGTTGTGTCCTTTAGAATTATTTCATTAATTTAAAGGTGGTGTCTTTTAGAATTATTGCATTAATTTAAAAGACATACCTTTTGGTGAATAATTGTTTATTTCCAAAGGTCGTAACTTTTGGAAAGAGGAGATTATTATGAAGAGTCACACCTATTATCATAAAGACTCTTGGAAGTCTATAAATAGATCCCCACATTTGCATTCCAAAATCACTCTAGCCAAAAAAGCTTTCTTGCATTCTTATCCTCCAAAACATTCTAGCATTCTAAGTCCTTGCATTAGAGTTTTATCGGAAGTTCCGGATATCCATTTTGCGATTCGCCGATAGCTTCCGATTTGTAGTGCAACAGTCGTGAAGTTTTAAGTCGTTGTATCTTGGGGACGGTTGCTGTGATCCGTATTGCACCTGTGTACGGGGCAATAACGTCTTACAGAGATAGAGTGAAACTCTAGCCTCGACTTTCGTGTTTAAGTCTGTGTCAACATTTAATCTTCGTCTACACACACATCAAGTTTCTAACAACTCTCATATCGGGGAACGGCGAGATCAGATCGGTGGTGGATGCGGTAAATTTCACAACATCACACATGCCGGTTAAGAAAGGCGATTTGGTTTCCATCACGGTTGACGAAGATTTATACGCTGCACGGGTGACGATGTGCAAAAACTCGTTCATCGGTCGGATCATCAATGCCAGGAAGGAGAAGCCCTGGGCACTGATGGATTTGAAGGAGGCACTTTCCAGAGCATGGGGCCTGACAGGGACGTGGAAATTGATACCTCTGGGACTTGGCTATTTCAATATCCACTTCGACAACATTGTTGATAGGGATTTGGCCAACAAGAAAACCAACTTGACTCTCAACCCGGGAGTCTTTCGGATCACCAAATGGGTTCAAGATTTCAACCCATACAATATAAACACTTCTCTGGTGCAGGTTTGGGTAAGAATCTATGAATTTCCTTTTAAATATTGGACACCTTCATTGATATCAGGTATGACACATGCGTTGGGAAACCCAATTAAGATCGATGAAAGATCCCTAGACGGATCAATGGGACATTTCGTTAGGATTCTGGTGGAAATTGATTTATCGAAGGAACCACTTGACCGCATCTTGGTAGAACGGAAGGGCCATTCTGCTTTTGCTTATTTCAAGATCGAACAAGCGCTACTGTTTTGTCAGCACTGCTCGGTCGTAGGGCACTCCTGGGATAATTGTACCAAACCGGCCAGTCGTGAGAAAACCACAAAGCCGCCCACTCCGGAATTTGATCAGGCCGCAAGTGACTCAAAACCTGATCAAGAATTTGTGCGACCGCGCAAACACCGCCGCAAACCAAAGGCTTACAAACCGAATCAGGAGGGAGGATCCAGGAATGACACTCCGGTTTTTCCAATCGTTTTGAGACATTAAATAGCTCCCCGGAGGACGACATTCAATCCCAGGATAAGGGGGAGAATATGGACACATCAGAAACAACAGCGGACCTAGAACGTCCAAACCTTCTCAAATCGGTGATTTGTGGAAATAAGTCGCAGGATGGAAATTTGAAGGCCAAGTTAGAGCAGGCACTTTGGGAAGGTAAGCGGAGGGAATCACGAGCGTTGAAAGTGGTGACAGGATCTACCTCCCCAAGATACAGGCGAATGTCATCTACAGCTCTTTGTTGATGGGGGGATGTGGATACTTCGGATTTCGCTGATTCGGAACCAGACATAGAACCGCCTAAGCACGGTGATTTTGGGGACGTCCAATGATTGTGCTGCATTGGAACATCCAGGGTGTCGGGAATGGGGATTCTCAAATGCTGCTGAAAAATCATTGCCGCACCCACAATCCAGATTTTTTGGTTATTATTGAACCGAAAATCTGTTTTCATAGTATCAAAGATAGTTTTTGGGATTCTATAGGTTGAAGATTTTTGACTGAAAATGCTTGCATAAACATGCGTCTTAATATTTGGGTCTTTTGCAAGCCTATTTGGTATGACGACTCGACGATTTGTGGATTCACAGACCAAATTGTCATAATTCGCACAGTGGTAAACACCTTGGAATTCTATTTTGGTTTCGTTCATGCTGCCTCTGACCCCTTCCTCAGACGCCTTCTGTGGCACCATGTGGAGAATTTGCAGCTGCAACCGATTTGTCTCATTGGGGACTTTAATTCAGTAATGGGGGCTCATGAACATGTGGGCATAGCGGCGCCTCCCCCTTCAGCTTGTCGCGACTTCCGCAACTTTGTGGCAAATGCTAATTTAATAGACCTGGATATCTCCGGACCCAATTATACATGGTCTCTTCATCGTAAGGACGGAAGCTGGTCAACTTCACGTATTGATAGGGTGCTGGTCTCGGCTGACTTTCTGGCCCATTGGACGTCGGTGGTGACATTAGCCTTACCATGTGCCTGCTCGAATTACCACCCCATCTTCCTAGATTATAGAGTGGGGGCAAACCTGAGCGGGTCATCATTCCGTTTTCAGAAGATGTGGTTGCTTGATAAACGTTGTATGGTTGAAATCAGTCGCTCTTGGTCGACATTTATACCGGCACCGGACCCAATCTCTCTAGTTAAAATGAAATTGCAGCGGCTCAAAGGGGATCTTCGGATATGGAACAAAGAGATATTCAGAAATGTTAATAAAAAAATTTCAGACGCAATGGAGGAACTACTAGAAATTCAATGTAAAATCAGTGTGTCGGGCTACACAGCATCACTATCTTCACTGCAAATTGCCGCTAAACACTCACTAAACACAACATTGCAACAACAACACACGATGTTGGCCCAACAAAATCGAGTGACTTGGTTAAAAGATGGCGATCGAAACTCAAAATTCTTCCACACGTTGAACCAGTTAAGAAAGGTTCGTAAACCTTTAGAGGCCTTAGTTATTAATGGCATCCGTTGCACGAATCAGAACGAGATTGCACGCCACATTTTGGAATTTTATGTGGAATTATTCTCAAATACTAATGTCACCAATCAAGAAGATGCTTTGACCTCGCTGCCAAATGTTATTCAGCCAAGAGTTACTCCGGAGCAGAACACTGCGCTCACAGCCTTGCCGATAACAGCAGAAATTCATCGTGTCGTCTTTGATTTATCTCCAGATAGCGCTCCGGGTCCGGATGGCTTTGGAGGTCTATTTTTTCAAGCAGCCTAGGATATAATAGCGGAGGATATCGTTCGAGCGGCACAATATTTTTTCTGTTTTGCCTTTTTACCCCATGGACTAAATTCAAATTGGGTAACTTTGATTCCAAAACATAATGGCGCAGACAAGATTGAAGATTTTAGGCCTATTGTGCTGGGAATTTTTTTTTTAAAGCTCTATCGAAAATTATAGCTTCACGATTGGGTCCGATACTTGAGGAAATTCTATCACCGTTTCAGTTTAGATTTATCCCAGGTAGCAATATGTTGGGACATGAATCTTATAAACAATGTTCTAGTTGATGATTGTATGTTTTGATGGCCAAAAGCAACTTGAAGTTAATGATATATGTGATTATAAGTCATTCTAACTGAGTTATATGAAATGAGTTTACTGATCTTAATGAGTTATGAAAACTGAGTTTACTGATCTTAGTGTTTTACTGATCTGATATATGAACTGTTAAGAACTAAGCTGATAAATGTATTGTATAGACAACTTATAGTATGGGACTTAGATATACTCTACTGTATATAGTTCAGTTGATGTATAGATAGGTTTTATATATATGTAAGTTTGTATTCTATTGTATTCAGTATTGTAAAAGTTTAGAATAGTAGATTGGAACCAGATCAGAAGACTAAAGAAGACTAAGGAAGATCAGAAGACTACTCCAGAGTAAGAAGACTATCAAAAGGAGTTAAGATGAAGCTCAGAGATACAAGAAAAGTATTTTTGAAGGAAGCAGAACAGTTATTGAGAACTGTGCTGACTAACTAAGAACAGTAAAACTAAGAAGAGTAGTTTACTGTGCTGAGTTAGTAAAATTGAAGAATAAGTTTGGATAACTTATTTGAAGCGTAACTAAAGATATATTAGAAGATATGCTGACTTGGAAAGATAAGTTTTAAGTTGGTTACAAAAAGGAAGTTACAACAAGAAACGGTTACAAGTTAGTTGAGAGTTAGTTTCACAAACTTCTAACTGTCATACTAGATCTTATAAATACCGTGTGATCTTCTACTTGAAAAGACTACTGCTACTCAAAGTATTCAAAGCATTCAAAGAGAATTCAAGGATTCAAGAACTCACAGAATTGAAGGAGATCAAAGAAAACTGAGAAGAAGCCACTGTACTGATCTGAAGAATCAAAGGCTACTACTAAAGAGAAGTTTTACTTTACTTTTAGTTTGTGATTTATTGTAAACAAGTTTGCTAGTATCTTGTGAAATTACTAGTCGATCGAAGATATATCTGGAGATATAATCGATAAGATCACAGTCTTAATCTTGGGACTTTAAGCCACAAGAAACTCAAGAAGGAAGAGTTAATGAAATATCACGACTGGAGTTGTGAGAGTGGATGTAGACATTTATCGAACCACTATAAATCTTGTGTGTTGATTTACTTACTGTTTAATATTTGTTTAACATACATATTCAAGATCTAAATCTAAGTTGAGTATAAAACTGAAACTGGAAGTAGTGATCTGACCCAGTAAGAACAGTACTGTTCAGAACACATTTCCGCATTAAAACTCTGATATTTTGAAAGATTTTGAGAAGTCTATTCACCCCTCCCCTCTAGACTTTTCCTAGCTTACTCAATCTAAACTCAACTTTGGGACCAACACAATATTCACCATGGTATATCCTTAGCGTTAGAAGGGGTCAATTGTCTAGATCGTACAAAAGTGCATGGCAACCTGGCTATGAAAATTGATATACGTAAGTCTTTTGACACTGTACAATGGGATTTTTTTGACGAAAGTGCTGCAGTGCTTGGGATTTAGTGAGGAATTTTGCAAAATCATCAATTGCATACTAAGGTCGGCAAGGCTTTCTATCCTGATTAACAGTCAACCTCACAGATATTTTGGTTGTTCTCAAGGGGTACGCCAAGGAGATCCGTTTTCCCCATTATTATTTTGCTTAGCCGGGGAGGTACTTTCAAGTATGCTGGATATGGCAGTTCGTGAAGGCAGGCTAGAGCCGACATTTATCCGCCGAGGACTGATGTCAACAATATCACTCTTATATGTCGATGACGTCCTTATTTTTTATCGGGCGAGCCGTGGGAGCATTCGTGCAATTAGAGATATTCTGGAGTCTTATGGGAATCTCTCGGGCCAGAAATTCAATCCCCGGATTTACTTTGGCAAATATGTGAGCTATAACAACAAGAGATATTTGCATTCGATTCTGGGCATGAGCTCGGGCTCCCTCCCATTTGTGTATTTGGGCGCGCCTCTCTTTAGAGGAGCGCCTCGGGCATCGCATCTGAAGCCGATTGCCGACAAGATACTCAAGAGATTTTCAATTTGGAAGGCGAAATCCCTTTCGATGGCAGGACGTGCATGCCTAGTCAATCATGTTATTACATCTTCTATGGTTCACACAATGATGGTATACAAATGGCCGCGGGCTTTATTGAATCAAGTGGAGAAAGCTATGCGGAATTTTATATGGACTGGTGAGACAGATCGAAGGGGCTCTTGCACAGTAGCGTGGGAAAAAATGATCTCACCAAGACGGGAGGGTGGCCTAGGAATGCGATCCATAGTCTCTGCAAATGCAGCGTACCTGCGTAAGTTGGCCTGGTGCATCATGACAGAATCGAACTCCCCTATGCAGTTTTTAAGGTAGCGTTTTCTGCCATCGGGGGGACTACGCTCAACGGCTATAGCATCGTCTCTATGGAGAGGACTGCGACCTCACTCATTGGAAATTGAAAGAAAAGCTCAATGGGTGCCAGACTCAGAGACTACGGTACGATTCTGGTTAGATAATTGGTTGGGTTATGTAGTAGCAGATCGAACTCATATGCCTCACTACATTCGCAAGCATTACAATTTTGCAATATCAGCATATCTAGAAAATGGTATATGCTGCTTGGAGAAGAATTTCGTCCAGAATTTCCCAGCCATAGTAGTAGTTATCAGAAGATTTGTATTTGCAACAGGGACAGACACGCGTATTTGGCCATCTTCGATAAATGGGAAAATAACAGCTAGCATTGCGTATGATCAAATTCGTCCGCATTATCCAGGGGCAAGGATGCAGAAATCGGCGCCTAGGCGCTAGGCGGCAAAAAATGCCTGGATTTTCTCAAATTGGTAGCAATAATCGGATGGAACATTCGGCGATGCCCAGACGGATTAGGCGCCGCCTAGGCGGCCCAATTACATGTATTTTAAAAGGGAAAAAATATTCTGACTATGAATGTATAATGAATAGCGGTGGCTTTGAGACTTTGAGTATAAGATTAAGGAATTAGAATTAGGGCTCACCCAAATTCTCATTAACTTGCTTGTAGTCGTAGTCTCTATTGGTGGTCGTCGAATAGAAATAAAAAAATTTCAGGCAAAGGGGACGACGAAAATACAGTCGAGTGGGAGGAAGGTGCTTTGGAACAGGCTGAAGTGGTGGCCGGAGAAGGTGCTTTGCAGACGCTAACTTTGCTACTGCGGCAATGAGTTCTGGTAGGAAAATGTGTAATACGTTTTTTTTTTTTGTTCACAGATTACTAAAATTAGGGCATTAGATATTTTGTTGGGCTTCGTATACTATTGGATCAATATGCACTAACTTGTTTGGGACCAATAATTATTAATTAGTTAACACAAAGTCTTAAGATATATAAATAATAATAATAAAAAATAAAAAAACCAAGTAAAAATTAGGCGGACGAAAATGCCTGCTTAGTGATTTCCATCTTTTACAACACTGTCTAGGGTTTAAATGGGGAGACTGGATATGGGGCAGTTTCATACCACCTCAACGCTCTACAGTAATGTGGAGAGGAATCCACGGGAAGTTGCCGACATGGGATCATCTACATTTACTAGGATTCTCAGGGCCAAGTGTATGTGTGCTGTGTCGCGGCCAAGAAGAGGGAATGAATCATTTTTCAGTGAATGCATCTACTTCGGCATACATTAAACAAAATCATAGAACTGTTCCAAGTTCGCATTCAATTGGATGCTCGATTTTTAGGGTGGGTGCTGCAAGCTTTGGACCTCAATTTCAGCCCCCAAGTTGAGGCATTGTGGAGGCTAGCATTGATCACCTTGGTTTGGGAGACCTGGCATGCACGGAATGCTGCCATGTTCGATGGAGCAACCTATACACCGGAGGGCATCCGCACTACAGTATGGGCATTGATGCAAGAGGCGAATGGAGCCGCGATGGGGCATATGTTTAATTCTCAGTTCGACCTTCGGATTATCAAGGCATTCCGGCTAGTGGGGAACCCCAGGAAGGCACCTCTAGTGCGTTCAGTACGCTGGACCTGTCCACTCCCTAGGACGATAAAAATCAACACGGACGGCACAGCTACAGGCGCTCCAGGTCAGATCGCAGGCGTTGGTATCTTCCGAGACAACAACGATAGATTCTTAGGAAGATTTGCAATGCAACACGGTCGGGGTTTTGCATTTGAAGCTGAGTTGCTCACAACTTTACACGCAATAAAATTGGCCTATGATCAAGAATGGAGGGATATTTGGCTGGAGTCAGATTCGGCATATATGGTTGCATTTCTGAGAGAAAGGAAACTTGAAGTTCCATGGAGAGTTATGGCAATATGGCAACAGGTACAAGAGAATCTACTTAGTATGAATTCCAGAGCTACGCACATTCTACGGGAAGGAAATGCATCGGCGGATAAATTGGCGGAGATGGCAACGGAGGAGCTTATATGGTGGGACAATCCGCCAGAACAATTACGACCCTTTTTGATAAAGGATTTGAACACAGAATTTTGTAAATTTTCTTAATCATGGTGTTGGTCCCTAAACGAGTAGTGAATGGGATTAAAGTCTAGAGGGGAGGGGTGAATAGACTTTAAAACTTTTTCAAGAGAGTTGGGAACCTCTTCTGATTGCTATGTCAACTGGACTACAAGTCTGCTGGTCCAGATGACTATAGTGATCTGAATGAAGAGATTATATGCGGAATTATGGTAGGCCTTGTTTAGACTCGTTCTTTTAGTTTCTTCTGAAAGTGTTAACTTGTTTACTTAATAAAAGTACTCAGCTGATGCTGGTTTGAAAGTTATGGCCTGAGTTGAAGAATGTTGAAAACACAGTATGCACTATATAAAATATATGGAAATGACAATAATGTAAAGTGCAGAAAGATTATTAACACCAGGTTTATAGTGGTTCAGATATACGTTCCTACGTCCACTCTCACGTCCTAACGTGATGTTTAATCCCTTTAATTTACCAAAAATTACAAGGGGCTTGACCTTTATAATCCCAAGGATATGACTTTCAGATCTGAGCCGTCCTAACAGCTACGGTCTCCACAAGTGATTGTAAGCACTTGCACTTTGAGGGGTTTCAAAAACTTTAACCTTTCGGTGAGGGTTTGGGTTTTTTGAAGATATCCAACTAATGGTTCAAGCTTATAAATTGCTTAACCACTATGCCTAAATCAAATGATATACAATATGAATGGGATTCAGGTTCTTATATGTTGGATAGAAATCACTTAAGAGCTAAGGATGTTCTTATGGATTCTGGCTCTTGGAGAACTCTTAAAACAGTATGGCTTTTTGCTTGATTGCTTGCTTAGCTTGTTGAATTCTCTCGTTGTAACTTATTTTTGTGATTTCTCATCCTCTTGTATTTATAGTGGTGATTGCTTGCAACTAGCCGTTGGAGTTGACTAGCCGTTGGGGCAATCTTTCCATATTGGCTTGATTCCTTGATTCAAGCCGCTTGATTGCTTCAATCCTGGGATCATGTCAATCTTCTAAATAAGGTAGGTCTTCGTTTGAATTGCAAGATGACTTTGGAATTAGCCGAGTCCTGGAAGAGTACATAGTCTTCTGATCTGTACTACTAGTCTTCTGACTACTCTTCTGGCCTTAGGTCTTCTGTCTTCTGATATCAGTCGAGTAATACTCTTCTGATCTGGCAATTCTTTGTGCTGCTTTAGGCCATATTCAATCTTGGACTCCATCAGATAAGTAGGTATACAAGCACCTTACTTAACTGGTCTTCAAGGATCTTCTAGTCTTCAAGTGTTCTACTCTTCTCATCTTGAGGATAGGCATGTAAGCCAGGGCTGTGCTGATCAGCTGATATCAATACAGTTGATCACACAAGACTAGTCTAAGCTGTTCTATACAAGTCAGCTGATCCTATTACATTTATAAACTCTAAGTGTTTTGCCCATCAAAACTATTCTAACATCAAGTGGGGCTTAGGGTGAATTTATATCCCAAAAATTTCCCCCTTTTTGATGAAGCCAAAACTATACTTGATAAATGCTCTTAATGAAATAAGATAAGAGTTTATAGCATTCTTAAAACTGAAGTATCTGATGAAGACAATGAGAGTTTGTCTTGTAAGCAAAAAGAACTAGAACTTGAATATATATGAAGCTTTTACAGATTACAAGTAATAGTTTCTTTAAACTTCTAAAGTAGTCTTCATCAGGTCTTCTGATTTCTACAGATGCGGAAAGCAAGGTTCAGACGAACTCGAACTTCTTCCATGTTCTGCAGGTCTGTAACGTTCTCCTCTTCGTAGATCTTATACAGAATTCTTTTGACTTCAATCAAGTTTGTTCTTCCAAAGTCCAGAATGGGTGGATCCCATCTTGGTTCTTCAGGAGTTAGGATTCTGCAGTTGTCAAGTTCTTTGGCTGTCTTGATAATTTCTTTCCAGAACTCTGGATCTTCAATGGTCATGAACTGATTGAACTGGAAGAATTCATCTTCATAAGTAGGGAGAGGGCCAAATTTCCTTACTATGTGGTGTTGAATTCGCCACTTCTTCTTCAGGGGATACCATCTTGGTAGCTCATCTTGAAGGGCTAGATAATCCACATAATTGATATCAAACACCAGGACATTGTCTTCTTTTGCTTTGTCTTTGAGTGCTTTCCTGAGTTTGGCAATTTTCCTATCAAATTTGGCTTTGACTGCCTTCGCATCATTTAATTTCTTTTTCTTCAACTCTAGAGCCTCTTTCTCTTCTGCAGTAGGCTTTGCTGGAGTTGACTTCTTACTGGACTGAGCTTGCTCATCTGCCTTCCTTTTTCTTGTCATCCTCTTCTCAGGAACTTGTTCTACAGGAGCAGTGATCTGTAGACTCTTGGCAGGAGCTTGAGTGGGAGCTTAGGTGTCTTCTTGAGCAATTTCTTTGCCTTTGCCTTGCATGTTCTTGATTTTGCTTTTTAAACCACCCAAGGTTTCAGTCAAGTCATCTTGTTCTACTACCAGTTCAGCTTGCTGAGCAGTAGACTTCTCTAGAGCCTTTATCAATACATCTTCCCCCTTTTTGGCTTCAGCAAGTGCAGCCGCAAAAGGCTTCATGGCATTCGGTATTTCCACTTTCAGAGTTTGCTTCAGGGCCATGGCATTGACCTTGCCAACGTGGGTCAGATGAGTGATGCTGTGCTCTAAGATTTGAGCATGAGAATTGGAGGAGGAGGCAACTTCTAGCTTAGCTGTAAGTGCTTCCAATTTGGCTGCTGTCTTCTGCAGCTGAGTCTACAGTTTCTCATTCTCCTCTGCAGTTGATTTGAGAAGAGCTTGACCTTCAGTGGCTCTTGCTTCAGCATCCTCAATTCTTTTCTTGTAAATTATCTCCATGCGAGATACCTCATTGGTATAGAGATCAGCAAACATGTTGGAGGTGTCACCTGCTCTTTTCTGAATGGTGCTTAAGTACTCACCTATCTGATGGTGAAGTGACTCTCCAAACTTGTCTTCAATGTCAATAATCTGGTCATGAAGACGGGTCTTCTGCTCCTTAACAGCTTTTTCAACATATCTTCAAAGCTGTAGGCCTAAACCTTTCTCAAAGTGCAAGTCTATTGCAGCTTTGACCTGTGAGCAGATGTCTGCTGTATAGTCAACAGATGGAGTAGAAGTTGAGGCAGTACCTTGAGGCTTTGGATGAACTATCAGAGCTTTGCCTCTCTCTTCAGCTGAAAGATAGTCTTCATTGAGGAAGGAGGTAGTGGCCTTAACCAGATGGGTCATGATCTTTTCTCCTTTATCAATGAAGTGAGTCAGGTTATCTGAAGGCATGTAGTGAGCTGGTACTCTGACTATTTCTCTTTCAATCTCTACTCTGTCAGCTGGTTCAGCTGAGTCTTCTGCAGGGGCTGTTGCAACTGAGTCTTCCATCAAGGCTGGTGCAGCTGAGTCGTCTGCCAAGGTTGGTGCAACTGAGTCATCCACCTTTGCTTTTTCAGTTGTCTGCTGATCTGATGAGCCTTCTGGGACAGAGATAACATCAGTGTGGATTCCTAGAATCCTGTTGCAAACTGCAGTCAGGGCCTCTGCTGATAGCAACTGAGCAAAAGATTGAACCTGAGCAACTTCCTTTTGCTCCATCTCCCAATCGAGGAAATTTTCTTTTCCTCCCATTCCTTCCATGACCTCAAGAAGGTCATCCACATCATCTCTTCTGAGCTCAATCCAAGTACATATCCTAAGTACTTGTTCAAATTGGATTGATTTCTCATCAACACCAGGAGTAGTAGACTTGAGCAGGTTGGCTATCTTCATCCTCATTATCTTCTCCCTTGTGCACATAGGATAGTGCACCATGTTGTAGTGAGGCTGAGAAGGGCCTGCTTGAACCAGGTCTGCTGGTGCCAAGTCTTCTTGTTCAAATGGGGCAGTGATGATAGGAGATTGAGTGGTTGGGACATTTTCCTCTGCTGTGTGAGTATCAACAGGGATTTGGGAAGTGATATCTTCTTGTTGGGTAAGAGGTTGAGATTGATCTTCAGTGGGTTGTACATCAGCAGGGTTTTGAGTCTGCTGGTCTGGTTCTATTTCTACTTGAAGATCAGTAGATGGTTGAGCTTGATGATCTTGGACATCTGCTGTTTGAATATCAGCATGGGATGAGCTGATTTGAGTTTGATCATCAGCAGGGGGTGTAGGGGTGGTCTGAGTTTGGTCATCTGTTGTTTGTACATCAGCAGGGGTAGGCAGTTGTGGTTCAAGAGTAACTTGAGGCTGGGCTTGTTCCTCTGCTGTGTGAGTATCAGCAGGGATTTGAGTCTCAGTGTTTGATAGTTCAGATGGGTTGGAATCATCAGAAGGGTTGAAGGATGTAATAGGGGCTATGCTCATGGGAGTAGGGAGCCTGGATTTCTTGGTGAACGAAGAATTGTTCTTCTTTCTCTTCTGACCCTTTGACAGTTTAGAAGGTGTGATAGTGAGGGAGGGATTAGAAGTACCTGCGTTCTTCAAGGGAGAGGCAGTGGGAGTGGCATCTGAATCAGATGGGGAGATGAGCCCTGATCTGATTAGAATTCTTCTTTATGCTAAGGTCTGATTGTCATCATCATCGTCCTCAGCAGCCTTCTTTTGAGCCTCTTCTTTGGAGAGCTCCTCTTCTTCTTCAGCAGAGTCATGAACAGACTATTCTGCCTCCTCAACAACATCTTTAGAGGATGCTTCAGCCAGCATCTTTCTCTTTTCTTCTTTCAGTCTTGCTGCCTCAAGAAGAGCTTCCTTTCTCAAGTAATACTTGGAGGTGTGGAATGTCTTATGAGGACCCATCTTGTACTTTCTTGGGATTATTTCTGGAAGGATGATACTCAGCTTGTTGACAAAGCTGACTGTTGATGTCAACTTCCATTCTCTTGATTGGAGGTCCAATGTAACCTTCTTGGCCTCAAGAGCAATCCTATCCAAAAATAGCCCTTGCCAATCTCCATCAATCTGATCCCAGATTGCAGCCATAACTCTAACCTTTAAAGTAGTAACAGCATCATGACTGAATGTGTTACCCAGTAGAATCTTTCCTGCAATGTCCATCAAGGTCTGAAACTTGGGGTCAAGTTGTGATTTCTTAAGTCCTGAGGCATTCTCAGCCTTGACTCTTCCACTAGTAAACATCTCCATATATTCCTTTTCTCTTCCCATAATGTAAGTAGAGATGTTTATCTCCCCCCTTGATAAACCGAACAATTCATGAAGGATCTCTCTTGAGATCTTAACTCTGTGTCCACCCATGACACTTTCAACTTGAGATCCTTTCATCACAGCGTTTGAGTAGAAGATCAGCACATCTTGTTCATAGACGTTTGTTGGTGCTGCTTCCAGAAAATCACGAAGGTTGAGATTGATGCAGCGAAGAAGGATCGCCTTGTTCGCAGCTGTATGTTTGCCCTTGAAAAACAGAGCATTCTCTGTGAAAATCTTCCCTTCCCTAGACCACTTTGTTGCATCTAGAGTTCCGGTGCTCTTGGTCTTCTCGTCGTAAATCTCAATGATTGCCAATCTGAGTGTTTGAGTGTTAGGTTTCGAAAGCTTGAAAGAAATTTGCAGAACGAGAGAGTTTGAGAGCAATTTGAGTATTGTGAGCGAAAGGGTTTGGGAGAGGTTTAAGGGTTTGTATATATACTCCAACAATTCTTGATCTAACGGTCAGATTTGATTTTAATGTGGAGTAGTACCCAAGATTTCCTTATTTGATTTCGGGCCTTTCTTTAAATTTGCCGACTGAATTTGCCATGTGGCAATTGTTGATTTGCTGGCAATATGGTAATCAAGTACTGATGACATCATTACCAAAAATAGCCGTTGTGACTAAATTTTAGTAAGAATTGATAATCGAGGCCGTTTTCTATAAGTGAATTTCATTCCTTATATATGCCAATTTCCTTAATTACATTCAGAAATAAATCTAGAATGAATTACATGATCAAAGATAGTCATTATGCTTTGAAATAAAGTGATCTGATCAGCAGAGTGAAGTCTTCTGATTTCTTGAAAAGTCTGCTGATTTTTCTTGAAGGTCTTCTGGTCAGCTGAGTTGGTCTTCTGATCAGCTAAGTATAGGATTGAGGTTTGCTGAGTAAATCTTCTGTGCGTGATGATCCAACCTGGTTTGATGGATCTTTCAGCTTTGCTGTGTGTGATGATCCAACCTGGTTTGATGGATCTTCCAGCTCTACCTCTGAACCATGTAGGACCATCAAATCAATTTGTAGATGATTAGCCTGGATGATATCCCACTGGTTCAGGTTGCCCTCACCATCTGATGTTCCTCATCATCAGATGGGTTGTAGCATCTGATGTGTCCTTGTTGAATTTCTTCGCTTCTCTTGAAAGAGAAGGAAGATTGGAAGGGGCTTCAATGGAGTGTGAAGAGAGGGGCATGGACTTGGTCTTCTTGATTTGTTTTGACATAGTAGCCTTTGATAACAAGCTCTCCATATAGAACTTCCCCCCGGAGAAGAAGCTCTGCTTGCTTGCTACTTTGTCCTCTGCATCTCTCCTTCCTCTAGTTTTCAACAAGAACGTCTCTCCTTCCTTTAGTTTTCATAGGCATACTTATGTTGATTGAACCAAGTATGTTGATCTGCATCATCTTCATCTTCTGGACAAATCTTCATCTCCTTCACCCAAGACCTTGGTTGAGGGATGATCTCCATTCCATCTCTTCTTTCGATTATCTCCATACCTGAAACAAGAATAATAGTTAGTGATTTGTGTTCTTAGGTGTTCTCATAACTTCCTCCTTTTATAGGGGTAGAAATGAGGTAGTCGGGAGAAAAATGACAAAACTATAGAGTTGATAGGTCTGAATTTCTGAAAAGTTACTTCTTAAGATCAACAATGAGATTCTTGATCTAAGGGTTCACATTTAAAGATATTCAGACTTTATCTTATGGAATGCAGAAATTATAGATTTTTGAACAAGAGTTATTTGAAATCCGTACAATGCTTGCATACTGTTGAGTCGGTGAGGTTGGTGTATTAATCCAACCAAGTTTGACTCATTGGTATACTGTATGTATATATAATGATAAAGTATTTTATGAAGAATAGTTTATTATTATACATATGTATACATTGCTTAAGTACAGAGTCCAATTAACTTTGTTCAACTCTTCTGTATATATATATATATTATGTAATGCAGATTGTAGAATAATTTATCAAGGATTCTTAAGGTATCATGGATTCCCCCTTGATTAAATGACTATATGTTTTCCCTCAGCTTTATTTGTCTTCATTGGGAAAGTACTTACCAGAAGATGAGGGTGTCTATTCACCTCATCTGATTTTCCTAGTCTGCTGCAATTGTATCAGCTGAGGTCTTCAGCTGATCTTTGCTCTTCATGTGCTTGGATCCAGGAGTCCTAAGCTGTAGCATAGGGTCTTGAACATTTCTTCAGCTAGGGGCTTAGTCAAGATGTCTGCTCTTTGGATATCTGTGTGAATTTTCTCCATCTTGATGTCCTTCTTTTCAAGGTGATCTCTTATGAAATGGTGTCGAATGTCGACATGCTTGCACCTTGTGTGGAGGACTGGGTTTTGAGTGATGGCTATGGCACTGCTGCTATCACAATAGATAGGGACTTCTCTTACCTCTACATTGTAATCCTTGAGTTGTTGAACTAGCCAGAGCAGCTGACTACAACAACTTCCAGCTGCCATATATTCCGATTCAGTGGTGGAGGTTGCAACTGAAGTTTGCTTCTTTGAGAACCAAGATATCAACTTGTTGCCTAGGAATTGACAGGTTCCAGATGTGGATTTCATATCTATCCTACATCCACCATAGTCTGAGTCAGAATAACCACTCAATTCTAGATTGTCATCAGCAGGGTACCATAGTCCTATGTTGACTGTTCCTTTTAGGTACTTGAGAATCTTCCTTGCTGCTTCTAGATGACTTTGCTTCGGGTTTGCTTGAAACCTAACACATACTCCTACAACAAATGTTATGTCTGGTCTGCTGGCTGTAAGGTATAGTAGAGATCCAATAAGTGCTCTATATTCTGCTTGATCGACTGCCTTTCCAGACTCACCTGGCTCCATTTTGAAAGATGTCATCATTGGAATCCTTGCAGTCTTGCTTTGTAGAGCTTTGAATCTTTCTAATAGGCTTTTGGTATACTTGGTCTGGTTGATGAAGATCCCTTCTGGACTCTGCTTGACTTGGAGTCCTAGAAAGTAATTCATCTCACCCATCATGCTCATTTCAAACTTTCCTTGCATAAGTTCAGAGAACTTTTTGCACATGTCTTGATTAGGTGATCCAAATATAATATCATCTACATATATTTGCACCATTAGAATGTCTTCTCCTTCTTGTATTCTGAAAAGTGTTCTATCCACTTTGCCTTTTGTGTACCCATTGTCAAGTAGGAATTGTGACAATGTGTCATACCAAGCTCTAGGGGCTTGCTTTAGACCATAGAGAGCCTTCTTCAGTCGATATACTTGATCTCCTTTTTCAAATCCTGGAGGCTGCTCTACATACACTTCTTCTACCAGAATACCATTTAGAAAAGCACTATTGACATCCATTTGGTATACTTTGAAGTCCATATATGATGCATAAGCTAGAAATAGTCGAATGGCTTCTAATCTGGCTACTGGAGCAAATGTTTTATCATAGTCAATCCCTTCAGATTGAGAGTATCCTTTTGCAACTAGCCTTGCTTTATTTCTAGTTATTACATCATTTTCGTCCTTCTTGTTCTTGAATACCCACTTTGTTCCTACTACATTGTGGTTTTCAGGACGATCTACCAATTCCCATACTTCATTTCTTTCGAATTGGTTTAGTTCTTCTTGCATAGCAGTGATCCAATTGCTATCAGTCATTGCTTCTTCTATGTCAGCTGGTTCAATGTTGGACAAGAAAGCACACCAGCAGAACATAGATGATTGGGGGTTCTGATTCAGTTGTCTTCTGGTCTTGACACCTGAGTCTGCTCCTCCTAAGATGAGGTTTGATGGATGGTTGTTTCTCCATGTATGCCTCACAGGAGTGTCTGTATTAGATGAGCTTGGATTCTCATCTGTTCTTGTGCCATCAGGAGGGTTAACTTGATTTGGTCGATCATCATCTGTATCTTGTGTGTCAAAGAGATCATTCCCCCTTGCATTTGGGATTGTTGTATCTTGATTCTGGTCAGCTTTCCCTGCTTGAGTTTGAGATCTAGTGACAGGTTTATGAGGCTTATCCTCCTCTGGTTCTTCAGGGAAAGGTTCATTGACTTCAATGAACTCATCTGGTCTGGACTTGATCACTAGTTGTCTCATCTGTTCTGCAGCTGAGTTTGTTTCTACTGCACTCTTTTCACAAGATTCATAAAAAACAACATGAGGTGTTTCTTCCACAAGAAGGGTTCGTTTGTTGAGTACTCTAAATGCCTTGCTGGTAGAGGAGTATCCTAAGAATATCCCCTCATCTGCTTTGGCATCAAAAGCATTCAACTTATTCTTCCCATTGTTGTGAATGAAACACTTACAACCAAATATATGAAAGTAAGATACTCTAGGTTTTCTTCCTTTCCACAGTTCATATGGGGTTTTATCATGAATTTTGTGAATACCTGACCTGTTTTGAGTGTGACAAGCTGTGTTGATAGCTTCTGCCCATAGATTCTTAGGAGTGGAGAATTCAGCAAGGAGTGTCTTGCAGCTTCTTTGAGTGTTCTGACTCTTCTTTCAGCTACACCATTCTGTTGTGGTGTTCTTCCTGCACTTGTGTCATGCTGAATACCATTAGAAGTACAATAGGCAATAATATAAGAGTTAATAAATTCAGTGCCTTTGTCACTTCTAATTTTCACAATTGGTTCTCCTTTCTCTACTTGGATCCTCTTCAATAGTTCAGGGAGCTTCTGCTGAGTTTCACTCTTCTTGTATAAGAAGATAACCCAAGTAAACTTGAAGTAGTCATCTACAACAATGAGAGTGTACTTTATCCCTGTTAGTGTGGTTGGAGTGATTGGTCCAAAGTGATCCATGTGAAGCAATTCAAGAACTCTGCTGGTTGATGCTGTCTTCTTGGTCTTGAAGGAGACCTTTGTTTGCTTTCCTTGTTGACATGCATCACATACCTGATCTTTACAGTAGAGTTCATTAGGCAGGCCATCAACTAAGGATTCCCTTGCTAGCTTGTTCGTAGTCTTAAAGTTTAGATGACTAAGATGTTTGTGCCATAGCCAGCTGACATCTTTAGGGCTCTTCACAAGCAGACATGTATCCTTAGGACAGCTGTTCCAATTTGCAAGATACATACTTCCCTTTCTAGATCCTGTTAGAAGGTTTTGTTTTGTTCTTTTATCACTTATGAGACACTCATCTTTAGAGAATTTTACTGAGTAACCAGTGTCACAAAAATGAGAAACAGATAATAAATTAAACTTTAAACCTTCTCATATGATACATCATGTACCTTAATGTCACCATTTTTAAGGGTGCCATATCCTTTTGTGTTACCGTTCGCGTTATCACCAAAGAAGACTTTTGGACCTTTCTTTTCTGTGTAGTTGGTTAGCGGGGCTTTGGTTCCAGTCATATGGGTTGAGCATCCACTATCTATGTACCATGTTTCTCCTGCTAGACCTCCTCTTCTGTATATGTCCCTTCTTTCCTGCAAGAAAGGTTAAGTCTTAGGTACCCATTTTGTTTTGGGTCCTTGGGTGTTGGTACTACCCTTGGGAACCCACATATACATTGGTCGTTTGAACAACCTTGAGCACTTGAGTTGTTTCCCTCGGGCATCACAGAACCAAATCTTACCAGTTAGCACCTTGGACTGATCTGATTTGTTACTTGTGTCAGCTAAGTAATAGTCAAATGGTTTCCCTTTATAGGAGTGTACATACATTATCTTTTGACTAGTTACATTTGGCCTAGGTGCATTAGCTGGACGATGCACATGATTATATGGACCATACTCTTCTGTTCTCACAATATCATAAGAGATAGGGGGTGCAAAGAGAACAGATTTGTTTGAAGAAGACTTCTTCTTCTTGGCTGGAGCAGCATACAACTGAGACTGTCTCAAACGAGATGGTCTAGGCTGTTTGTTGTTCCTCTGTACATGATAAGGGTGAGTGTTCTAAACACAATGAACCTAATATGAACCAAAAGGCATATGTACCAGCTAAGGTTAACTATCCCAACACCAAAAAGGGAAAAAGGCAAGTTAACCCCAAGCATGCACAGAGGAACAACAAACAACCTAGACCATCTCGTCTGAGACAGTCTCAGCTGTATGCTGCTCCAGCCAAAAAGAAGAAATCTTCTTCACACAAATCTGTTCTCTTTGCACCCCCTATCTCTTATGATATTGTGAGAACAGAGGAGTATGGTCCATATAATCGTGTGCATCGACCAGCTAATGCACCCAGGCCGAATGTAACTAGTCAAAAGATAATGTTTGTACACTCCTATAAGAGGAAACCATTTGACTACTACTTAGCTGACACAAATAACAAATCAGACCAGTCCAAGGTGTTAACTGATAAGATTTGGTTTTGTGATGCCCGAGGGAAACAACTCAAGTGCTCAAGGTTGTTCAAACGACCAATGTATATGTGGGTTCCCAAGGGTAGTACTAACACCCAAGGACCAAAGACAAAATGGGTACCTAAGACTTAACCTTTCTTGCAGGAAAGGAGGGACCTATACAGAAAAGGAGGTCTAGCAGGAGAAATATGGTACATAGATAGTGGATGCTCAACTCATATGACTGGAACCAAAGCCCTGCTGACCAACTACACAGAAAAGAAAGGTCCAAAAGTATTCTTTGGTGATAACGCGCACGGTAACACAAAAGGATATGGCACCCTTCAAAATGGTGACATTGAAGTACATGATGTATCATATTTAGAAGGTTTAAAGTTTAATTTATTATCTGTTTCTCATTTTTGTGACACGGGTTACTCAGTAAAATTCTCTAAATATGAGTGTCTCATAAGTGATAAAAGAACAAAACAAAACCTTCTAACAGGATCTAGAAAGGGAAGTATGTATCTTGCAAATTGGAACAGCTGTCCTAAGGATACATGTCTGCTTGTGAAGAGTGCTAAAGATGTCAGCTGGCTATGGCATAAACGTCTTAGTCATCTGAACTTTAAGACTATGAACAAGTTAGCAAGGGAATCCTTAGTTGATGGTCTGCCTAATGAACTCTACTGTAAAGATCAGGTTTGTGATGCATGTAAACAGGGAAAGCAAACGAAGGTCTCTTTCAAGACCAAGAAGACAGCATCAACCAGCAGAGTTCTTGAATTGCTTCACATGGATCTCTTTGGACCAATCACTCCAACTACACTTACAGGGCGGAAGTACACTCTCATTGTTGTAGATGACTACTCCAAGTTTACTTGGGTTGTCTTCTTATACAAGAAGAGTGAAACTCAACAGAAGCTCCCTGAACTATTGAAGAGGATCCAAGTAGAGAAAGGAGAACCTATTGTGAAAATTAGAAGTGACAAAGGCACTGAATTTATTAACTCGTATATTATTGCCTATTGTACTTCTAATGGTATTCAGCATGAGACAAGTGCAGCAAGAACACCACAACAGAATGGTGTAGCTGAAAGAAGAGTCAGAACTCTCAAAGAAGCTGCAAGAACACTCTTTACTGAATTCTCTACTCCAAAGAAGCTATGGGA
Organism: Galeopsis tetrahit; assembly: GCA_963675135.1. Taxonomy (NCBI): domain Eukaryota; kingdom Viridiplantae; phylum Streptophyta; class Magnoliopsida; order Lamiales; family Lamiaceae; genus Galeopsis; species Galeopsis tetrahit. The sequence goes on along the minus strand of OY776120.1, from coordinate 61,403,826 downwards.
AGAAGCCATCAACACAGCTTGTCACACTCAAAATAGTACAAACATACTCAGCTGTCGATCAGATGAAGAAACTAGTGATCAAGTCCAGGTCTGATGAGTTTATTGAAGTCAATGAACCATTTCCTGAAGAACCAGAGGAGGATAAACCACACAGACCAGTCACTAGATCTCAAACTCAAGCTGAGCAAGCTGACCAAAATCAAGATGCAACAATCCCAAATGCAAGGGGGAATGATCTCTTTGACACACAAGATACAGCCGATGATCGACCTAATCAAGTCAACCCTCCTGATGGCACTAGAACAGATGAGAATCCAAGCTCATCTAATGCAGGCACACCTGTGAGGCATACATGGAGAAACAATCATCCATCAAACCTCATATTAGGAGGAGCAGACTCAGGTGTCAAGACCAGAAGACAACTGAATCAGAACCCCCAATCATCTATGTTCTGCTGGTGTGCTTTCTTGTCCAACATTGAACCAGTTGACATAGAAGAAGCAATGACAGATAACAATTGGATCACTGCTATGCAAGACGAATTAAACCAATTCGAAAGGAATGAAGTATGGGAATTGGTAGATCGTCCTGAAAACCACAATGAAGTAGGAACAAAGTGGGTATTCAAGAATAAGAAGGACGAAAATGATGTAATAACTAGAAACAAAGCAAGGCTAGTTGCAAAAGGGTGCTCACAATCTGAAGGAATTGACTATGATGAAACCTTTGCTCCAGTAGCCAGATTAGAAGCCATTCGACTGTTTCTAGCTTATGCATCATATATGGGCTTCAAAGTATACCAAATGGATGTCAAGAGTGCTTTTCTAAATGGTATTCTAGTAGAAGAAGTGTATGTAGAGCAGCCTCCAGGATTTGAAAAAGGAGATCAAGTATATCGTCTGAAGAAGGCTCTCTATGGTCTGAAGCAAGCTCCCAGAGCCTGGTATGACACATTGTCACAATTCCTACTTGACAATGGTTACACAAAAGGCAAAGTTGACAGAACACTTTTCAGAATACAAGGAGGAGAAGGCATTCTAATGGTGCAAATATATGTAGATGACATTATATTTGGATCACCCAATCAAGACATGTGCAAAAAGTTCTCTGAACTTCTGCAAGGAAGTTTGAAATGAGCATGATGGGTGAGATGAATTACTTCTTAGGACTCCAAGTCAAACAGAGTCCAGAAGGGATCTTCATCAATCAGTCCAAGTATACCAAAAGCCTATTAGAAAGATTCAAAGCTCTACAAAGCAAGACTGCAAGAATTCCAATGATGACATCTTTCAAAATGGAACCAGATGAGTCTGGACAGGCAGTTGATCAAGCTGAATATAGAGCACTTATTGGATCTCTACTATACCTTACAACTAGTAGACCAGACATAACATTTGCTGTAGGAGTATGTGCCAGGTTTCAAGGAAACCCAAAGCAAAGTCATCTAGAAGCAGCAAGGAAGATTCTCAAGTACCTAAAAGGAACAGTCAACCTAGGACTATGGTACCCTGTTGATGACAATCTAGATTTGAGTGGTTACTCTGACTCAGATTATGGTGGATGCAGAATAGATAGGAAATCCACATCTGGAACCTGTCAATTTCTAGGCAACAAGTTGATATCATGGTTCTCAAAGAAGCAAACATCAGTTGCAACCTCCACCACTGAGGCAGAATATATGGCAGTTGGAAGTTTTTGTAGTCAGCTGCTCTGGCTAGTTCAACAACTCAAGGATTACAATGTAGAGGCAAGAGAAGTCCCTATCTACTGTGACAGCAGCAGTGCCATTGCCATCACTCAAAATCTAGTCCTACACACAAGGTGCAAGCATGTTGACATTCGACACCATTTTATAAGAGACCACCTTGAAAAGAAGGACATCAAGATGGAGAAAATTCACACAGATATCCAAAGAGCAGACATCTTGACTAAGCCCCTAGCTGAAGAAAGATTCAAGACCCTATGCTACAGTTTAGGACTCCTGGATCCAAGCACATGAAGAGCAAAGATCAGCTGAAGACCTCAGCTAATACAATCACAGCAGACTAGGAGGATCAGATGAGGTGAATAGACACCCTCATCTTCAGGTAAGTTTTTCCCGATGAAGACAAATAAAGCTGAGGGAAAACATAGAGTCATTTAATCAAGGGGGAATCCATGATACCTTAAGAATCCTTGATAAAATACTCAATCTTCTGCATTGCATAAATATATATACATACACAAGACATGAACAAAGTTAATTGGTATCTATACTTAAGCAATGTATGCCTATGTATAATAATAAACTATTCTTCATAAAATACTTTATCATTATACATACATACAATATACTATTGAGTTATTCTTGGTTGGATTAATACACCATCCTCACCGACTCAACAGTATGCATGCACTGTACGGATTCCAAATAACTCTTGCTCAAAATTTATAATTTCTGCATTCCATAAGATAGAGTCTGAATCTCTTTAAATGTGAACAAGATGTGCTGACATTCTATGCAAACGCAGTGTTGACGGATTCTCATGTTGAAAGTGTCATGGGTGGACACAGAGTTGAGATCTCAAGAGAGATCCTTCAAGAATTGTTCGGCTTATCAAGGGGAGAGATAGACATCTCTACCTACATCATGGGAAGAGAAAAGGAGTATATGGAAATGTTCACTGGTGGAAGAGTCAAGGCTGAGGATGCCTCTGGGCTTAAGAAATCACAACTCGACCCCAAATTCCAAACCTTGATGGATATTGCAGGCAAGATGTTGCTTGGTAACACTTTTAGCCATGATGTTGTTACCACTCTAAAGGTTAGAGTTATGGCTGCAATCTAGGATCAGATTGATGGAGATTGGCAAGGGCTATTCTTGAATAGGATTGCTCTTGAGGCCAAGAAGGTTACTTTGGACCTTCAATCAAGAGAATGGAAGGTCACATCTACAAGATGGGTCCTCATAAGACATTCCATACCTCCAAGTATTACTTGAAGAAAGAGGCTCTTGCTGAGGCAGCAAGATTGAAGGAGGAAAAGAAGAAGAGATTGGCTGATGCATCCTCTAAGGATGTTGTTGAGGAGACAGAAGAGTCTGTTCATGACTCTGCTGAAGGAGAAGAGAAGCCCTCCAAAGAAGAGGCTCAAAAGAAGGCTGCTGAGGACGACGATGATGATAATCAGACCTTAGCACAACGAAGAATCTTGATCAGATCTGGGCTCATCTCCCCATCTGATTCAGATGCCACTCCAAATGCCTCTCCTTTGAAGAAGTCAGGTACTTCTAACCCCTCCCTCACTATCACACTTTCTAAATTGTCAAAGGGTCGGAAGAGAAAGAATAATAATTCCTCTTTCACCAAAAAGTCAAAGAAATCAAGGCTTCCTACTCCCATGATCATAGCCCCGATTGCATCATTCAACCCTTCTATCGATTCCAACATATCTGAACCTTCAAACACGGATACCCAAATCCCTGCTGATACTCATACAGTAGAGGAACAAGCCCAACATCAACCAACTCTTGAACTACAACTGCCTACCCCTGCTGATACTCAACCTGAAAATATCACTTCCCAAATCCCTGGTGATACTCACACAGCAGAGGAAAATGTCCCTTCTGAACAAGAAGACTTGGCACCAGCCGACCTGGAGCAAGCAGGTCCTTCTCAACCTCAGTACAGCATGGTGCACTATCCTATGTGCACAAGGGAGAAGATAATGAGGATGAAGATAGCAAACCTGCTCAAGTCTACTATTCCTGGTATTGATGCGGAATCAGTTCAGTTTGAACAAATACTGAGAGTCTGTACTTGGATTGAGCTCCGAAGAGATGATGTGGATGACCTCATTGAAGTCATGGAGGGAATGGGAGGAAAGGCTAACTTCCTCGACTGGGAAATGGAGCAAAAAGAGGTTGCTCAAGTCAGTTCATTCACTGAGCTATTGCCCACAGAATCTCTGACCAGGGTATGCCAAAGGATTCTAGGAATCCCCTCTAAGGCCCCCTGTGTACCAGACTCAACTGTAGTCGACACAGCTGAATCAGCTGAAAATGAAGCAAATGAGAGAGAAGTGGTGTCTGTTCCCTCTCACTTCTTTCCTAAACATGAGCTTGATCACTTCATCTATCAACCTCATCAAAGGAATGGTCGATTATTTGCTCGTCTGGTTGATGTTACAACAGACTTTCTTCAAGAAGGTTATCTCACTGCTGAAGAAAAGGGAATGGCCCTAGTTGTCTACAATCCGCCTACCATCCCTATATTTCCCCAGGAAACTCAAGGTATTGCCTCACCCTCTACTTCATATATAGATATTCGAGCAGATGTGTGTGCTCAAGTCAAGGAAGCAATCGACGCACACTTTGCCAAAGGGTTAGGCATGCAACTGGCCAGATTTGTAGAAAAGGCCATTCATGAGCAGAAGACTCGTCTCACCGACGAAATCCTTGACATAGATGAAAAGTTCGTTGAGGCACTCCATAATCAGCTAGAGGAGTATCTCAACTTAGAAATGAAGAAATCAGCGGACAGAAACAAGAAGTTTACCGATCTCTATACAAATGAGATCAACCGCTTGTAGAGCTCCTACAAAAACAGACTTGATGATGTTGAAGCACGAGCCACTGAAGGTAAAACCCTTCTTACGTCAGCTGCAGAGGAGAATGAGAAACTGCAGACTCAGCTGAAGGAGACAGCAGCCAAATTGGAAGCACTTACAGCTAAACTTGAAGCTACCTCCTCCTCCAACTCTCATGCTCAGATCCTAGAGCACATCATCACTCATCAAACCCACATTGGCAAAGTCAATGCCATGGCTCTACAACAGACTCTAAAAGTGGAGATTCTGAATGCCATGAAGCTTTTTGCGGCTGCACTTGCTGAAGCCAAAAAGGGGGAAGATTTATTGATAAAGGCTCTAGAGAAGGCTACTGCACAGCAAGCTGTGATGGTAGTATCTCAAGATGAGCTGAATGAAACCTTGGGTGGTTTAAAAAGCAAAATCAAGAGCAGGCAAGGCAAAGGCAAAGAAATTGCTCAAGAAGACACCCAAGCTCCCACTCAAGCTCCTACTGCCAAGAGACTATAGATCACTGCCCCTGTAGAACAAGTTCCTGAGAAGAGGATGACAAGGGAAAGAAAGGCAGATGAGCAAACTCAGTCAAGCAAAAAGTCAGCTCCAGCAGAGCCTTCTGCAGAAGAGAAAAAGGCTTTAGAGCTGAAGAAAAGAAAAGAGCTTGAAGCTCAAGAGCTTAAGCAGAAGAAGCTAAAAGATGCGAAGGCAGTCAAAGCCAAATTTGAAAGGAAAATAGCCAAACTCAGGAAAGCACTCAAGGACAAAGCAAAAGACGATAATGTCAAAGACAATGCCCTGGTGTTTGATAGCAATTATGTGGATTATTTAGCCCTTCAAGATGAGTTACCAAGGTGGTATCCCCTGAAGAAGAAGTGGCAAATTCAACACCACATAGTAAGAAAATTTGGCCCTCTCCCAACCTATGAAGATGAATTCTTCTAGTTCAATCAGTTCATGAACATTGAAGATCAAGAATTCTGGAAAGAAGTAGTCAAGACAGCCAAAGAACTTGACAATTGCAGAATCCTAACTCCTGAAGAACCCAAATGGGACGCACCCACTCTGGATTCCGGAAGAACAAACTGGATTGAAGTCAAAAGGATTCTGGAGAAGATCTACGAAGAGGAGAATGTTACAGACCTGCAGCACATGGAAGAAGTTTGAGCTCGTCTGTACCTTTCTTTCCGCATCTGAAGATCAAAAGACCTGATGAAGACCTCTTTCGAAGTTTAAAGAAACTATCACTTGTAATCTGTAAAAGCTCTATATATAATCAAGTTTTAGTTCTCTATATTTACAAAACACTCTCATTGTCTTCATCAGATACTTCAGTTTTAAGAAGTTTATAAACTCTTATCTTATCTTATTAAGAGCATTTATCAAGTATAGTTTTGGCTTCATCAAAAAGGGGGAAATTGTTGGGATGTAAATTCACCCTAAGCCCCACTTGATGTTAGAATAGTTTTGATGGCCAAAACACTTAGAGTTTATAAATGTAATAGGATCAGCTGACTTTGTATAGAACAGCTTAGACTAGTCTTGTGTGATCAACTGCATAGATATCAGTTGATTAGCACAGTCCCGGCTTACATGCGCTCCCTCAAGATGAGAAGAGTAGAAGACATGAAGACTAGAAGATCCTTGAAGGCCAGATAAGTTAAGGTGCTTGTATACCTACTTATCTGATGGAGTCCATGTTGAAGATGGCCCTAATGCAACACAAGTATTTACCAGATCAGAGGAGTTCTACTCGACTGATATCAGAAGACAGAAGCACAAGGCCAGACGAGTAGTCAGAAGACTAGTAGTGCAGATCAGAAGACTAGGTGCTCGTCCAGGACTCGGCTGATTCCAAGTCATCTTATAGTTTGAATGAAGACTTACCTTACTTAGATGATTGACATGATCCCAGGATTGGAGCAATCAAGCAGCTGGAATCAAGGAATCAAGCTAACATGGAAAGATTGCCCCAACGGCTAGTCAACTCCAACGGCTAGTTGCAAGCAATCACCACTATAAATACAAGAGGATGAGAAATCACAAGCAAGAGATCACGACGAGAGAATTCAACAAGCTAAGCAAGCAATCAAGCAAAAGCCATACTGTTCTAAGAGTTCTCCAAGAGCCAGAAAACCATTAGAATATTTGTAGCTCTTAAGTGATTTCTATCCAACCCATAAGAACCTGAAACCTGTTCATATTGTATATTCATTGTTTTAGGCATAGTGGTTAAGAAATTTATAAGCTTGAACCATTAGTTGGATACCCTTCAAAAACCCCAACCCTCACTGAAAGGTTAATGTTTTTGAACCCCTCAAAGTGCAAGTGCTTACAATCACTTGTGGAGACCGTAGCTGTTAGGACGGCTCAGATCTCAAAGTCCTATCCTTGGGACTATAAAGGACAAGACCCTTGTATTTTTTGGTAAATTAAAGGGATTAAATATCACGTGTGGACATGAGAGTGGACGTAGGATCGTATATACGAACCACTATAAACTCGGTGTTATTTACCTTTCTGCACTTTACGTTATTGTCATTTCCATACAGTTTATATAGTGCATACTGTGCTTTCAACTATCTTCAAAACAAGGCCATAATTTTCAAACCAGCATCAGCTGAGTATTTTCATTAAGTAAACAATTTGGCATTTTCAAAAGGAAACTAAAGAACGAGTCTAAACAAGGCCTACCATAATTCCGCATATAATCTCTGTCATCAGATCACTATAGTCATCTGGACCAGCAGACCTGTAGTCTAGCTGACATAGAGATCAGAAGAGGTTCCCAACTCTCTTGAAAAAGTTTTAAAGTCTATTCACCCCTCCCCTCTAGACTTTAATCCCATTCACTACTCGTTCAGGGACCAACAGAGAATTTTACTGAGTAACCAGTGTCACAAAAATGAGAAACAGATAATAAATTAAACTTTAAACCTTCTACATATGATACATCATGTACCTCAATGTCACCATTTTTAAGGGTGCCATATCCTTTTGTGTTACCGTGCGCGTTATCACCAAAGAAGACTTTTGGACCTTTCTTTTCTGTGTAGTTGGTCAGCAGGGCTTTGGTTCCAGTCATATGGGTTGAGCATCCACTATCTAGGAGTGTACATACATTATCTTTTAACTAGTTACATTTGGCCTGGGTGCATTAGCTGGACGATGCACACGATTATATGGACCATACTCTTTTGTTCTCACAATATCATAAGAGATAGGGGGTGCAAAGAGAACAGATTTATTTGAAGAAGACTTCTTCTTCTTGGCTGGAGCAGCATACAGCTGAGACTGTCTCAAACGAGATGGTCTAGGCTGTTTGTTGTTCCTCTGTACAGGTTTGGGCTTAACTTATCTTTTACCATTTTTGGTGTTGGGATAGTTAGCCTTAGCTGGTACAGATGCCTTTTGGTTCATATTAGGTTCATTGTGTTTAGAACACTCACCTTTTTCATGTGTCTGAGTAGTGCACTTGTTAGGTGTACTATCCCCAGCTGGAGAGGATGTTGATGGATTAAGTTCATAGCCAAAACCCATCTTATTGCAATTTGATCTATAATATTCAGAGATACTTTCAATAGTAGTAGAGGCTTTATTGAACTCTGATATCTTTTGATTTAAGCATTCCTTCTCCTTTTTTAAGAGCATGTGTGCTTGGAAGAGGTCATCGAACTTGGATTTTAGTGAACGAAATTCCTTAGTTTCTAAAGCTTGAGTCTCTAACATCCCCTCATACAACTGAGTTATTGTGGTATTTTCTTCTTTAAGAAGTTCCACTTCTTTGGTCAATCTTTTATTCATTGTGACCAACTCAGGGGTGTTATCAAACTTAGTCTTTTTCAATTTAGCAATTTCTTTCCTTAGATCCTTGTTCTCCTCTTCCACTTCTATAAAAGCTCTAGTGGCAATATCCAGATCACCTTTTACCTTTCTTAAAGATTGATAATAGGTGTCTTCTGATTCGCCTTCAGATGAGTTTATCTCATCTGTTTGTGAAAAAATAGGTGAATGGAAAGTTGTAGTATAGGAGTTTACCTCATTTTCACCAATGGCCATCATAGCTAGATCATCTGAATGATCTGAGAAGATTTGAAAGTCTGGTGATGTAGGAAGTTCATCACTCTGATATTCAGATTCTTCAGTCACCATAGCTTTCCTGTCTAAATTTCTTCTGTCTCTTCTTGGCCTTCTTTCTTCTTTGTCATCTAAATTCAGCTCTGGACATTCATAGACATAATGTCCTGGTTTGCGACAATTGAAGCATGATCCAGATTTCTGATTTGAGTTGCCTTTCCTTGGAGGAGTGGCATCTCTTCTTCTAGATCCTCGGCTGTCAGATGACTCCACATCCTTTCTAGGATGTCTTTCTGGTGTTCTTTCTCTGGAACCTCTGGAGGGTGAACTGGCTCTCCTATCTTTATAGTTCCTATAGAATTTTCTATATTTGCTGTTGAGAGTGTTCATCCTTTCGAATCTCTTGAGCATAAGAGCCATTTGCTCTTTCAGACTCATGTCTGATCCTTCAAAGTCTTCTGTTTTCAGTGAGGTCTTGCCAGATGAGGTACTTGCAGCTTTTGTATTGGCTGCCTTGAAGGCTACAGTCTTGGAGGTATATGGGGTGGCAGTTGGTTCATCACTTCCTGAGTTTTCTTCTCTTTCAAGATCATATTCATGGGCTTTTAGGTTCTGAAATAGAGTTTGTGCAGACCACTTCTTGATATCTTGATTATCTTTGATGATGGTCTTCTTGAGTCTTCATTTCTTGGTTAGAGAGTCTAAGATCTTTAGATTTTTCTCTCTATTTGTATATTTCTTGCCCAGAGATTCTATCTCATTGATGGTCTTGGTAAATCTATTGTCTAGCTGATCAATAGACTCTTCTGGTTGCATCTTGAAGTGTTCGAACTTCTTGACTGCTGTTGACAATTTGCTCTCCTTGATCAGCTCAGTTCCTTCACAGAGAAGTGCCAAAGCATCCCACATATCTCTTGCTGACTCACAGTTGATTACTTTTGCAATGTACTCATTTGGAAGAGTTTGCATGATGTAATCTTAAGCAATGCTATCAAGATTTGATTGCTTCATCTCTTCTGGTGTGAGGTCCTTCATTGGCTTGGGAACAAGTTCTCCAACTGGAACTTCTGGATCACCATTTGCAGTGTTGACTGTCATGATGGTGATTGGTCCTTCTGTGATTACTGACCACATCTTGTAGTGGACTGATGTGAGATTCTTCCTCATCCTGATCTTCCAGTAATCATAATCCTCCACTGAAAACTTAGGCAACTTACGCATGTTAGCACTCATGCTGTATGATTTTCCAAAACAAGTTTTTCAAAAGAATAAATCTATTCAAGAGGACTACAGAAAGACTCCCTCAAGTCTTCTGATAATCTAGAGACAGTAGTCCGTTAGAACCACTGCTCTGATACCACTTGTTTGTCCCTGAACGAGTAGTGAATGGGATTAAAGTCTAGAGGGGAGGGGTGAATAGACTTTAAAACTTTTTCAAGAGACTTGGGAACCTCTTCTGATTGCTATGTCAACTGGACTACAAGTCTGCTGGTCCAGATGACTATAGTGATCTGAATGAAGAGATTATATGCGGAATTATGGTAGGCCTTGTTTAGACTCGTTCTTTTAGTTTCTTCTAAAAGTGTTAACTTGTTTACTTAATGAAAGTACTCAGCTGATGCTGGTTTGAAAGTTTTGGCCTAAGTTGAAGAATGTTGAAAACACAGTATGCACTATATAAAATATATGGAAATGACAATAATGTAAAGTGCAGAAAGATAAATAACACCAGGTTTATAGTGGTTCAGATATACGTTCCTACGTCCACTCTCACGTCCTAACGTGATGTTTAATCCCTTTAATTTACCAAAAATTACAAGGGGCTTGACCTTTATAGTCCCAAGGATAGGACTTTGAGATTTGAGCCGTCCTAACAGCTACGGTCTCCACAAGTGATTGTAAGCACATGCACTTTGAGGGGTTTCAAAAACTTTAACCTTTCGGTGAGGGTTTGGGGTTTTTGAAGATATCCAACTAATGGTTCAAGCTTATAAATTGCTTAACCACTATGCCTAAATCAAATGATATACAATATGAATGGGATTCAGGTTCTTATAGGTTGGATAGAAATCACTTAAGAGCTAAGGATGTTCTTATGGATTCTGGCTCTTGGAGAACTCTTAAAACAGTATGGCTTTTTACTTGATTGCTTGCTTAACTTGTTGAATTCTCTCGTGGTAACTTATTTTTGTGATTTCTCATCCTCTTGTATTTATAGTGGTGATTGCTTGCAACTAGCCGTTGGAGTTGACTAGCCGTTGGGGCAATCTTTCCATATTGGCTTGATTCCTTGATTCCAGCCGCTTGATTGCTTCAATCCTGGGATCATATCAATCTTCTAAATAAGGTAGGTCTTCGTTTGAATTGCAAGATGACTTTGGAATCAGCCGAGTCCTGGAAGAGTACATAGTCTTCTGATCTGTACTACTAGTCTTCTGACTACTCTTCTGGCCTTAGGTCTTCTGTGTTCTGATATCAATCGAGTAATACTCTTCTGATCTGGCAATTCTTTGTGCTGCTTTAGGCCATCTTCAATCTTGGACTCCATCAGATAAGTAGGTATACAAGCAACTTACTTAACTGGTCTTCAAGGATCTTCTAGTCTTCAAGTCTTCTACTCTTCTCATCTTGAGGATAGGCATGTAAGCCAGGGCTGTGCTGATCAGCTGATATCAATACAGTTGATCACACAAGACTAGTCTAAGCTGTTCTATACAAGTCAGCTGATCCTATTACATTTATAAACTCTAAGTGTTTTGGCCATCAAAACTATTCTAACATCAAGTGGGGCTTAGGGTGAATTTATATCCCAACACATGGTTTTAGGGGGTGAATTTATATCCCAACACATAGTTCAGGATAGTTGTCCAAAGCTGGAATGTTAGGCAGCTTGATAAGTGTTAAGGACTTTAGGTCAAACTTACTGAAGTTTACAGGACAAGCTCACTGAATGGACAACATGGCTGAAAAGATCAAAGAATGATAAGGCAAAAGCTTCTTGCACTGATAAGAACTGTTTCAGATCAATTAAGTGCTATTGATCAAGAGCATTGAATGCTATACTCACAGAAGACACATTTAATGAAGCATTTATTGCCATCAAGCCTGAATCAAGCATTGAAGACTTAGAAGCATTAAAGATTGAAGCATTGAATGAATGTTGGAACATTCTAGTTTGCAGTAGGAATGTTCAGGGGAGTTGTCCCATCTGACCGTTGGTTGAGTGTAGAGTCTGCCATAAATCAACCTTGGGAAATGTGCATATTTGGAATCTGACACAAGTCATCTCAGCCGCATTTTTCAGAAGTCAACACATTCATTCAAGCAACCATTGAAGAAGCTTTTACACAGTGGATAAAAGGATGCCAAGCTTCATAACCGTTTCAATGGTGCTGCAAATAGACAAGTTTGAATTGCTATCTCTCCAACGGTTAGTTGTTCAAATTTTCCTATAAATTCAGAAGTGATCAAAGGATTCAAGCATCCAACTACTTGCTATCAAACTATCATCAAGCAATCAAAGGAAACCAAAGTTGTTCTTAAGAATCCCAAGTTTCCTGATCACTTCATACAGCTAAGCCAAAGCTTAGCATTGAGATATCCTAAGCCTTTACACTGTTCTTATTGTAAAGGATATCTCTACTAGTTGGAACCAAACCTCAAACCCTTACCTCATTGAGTGAAGTAGTGTTTGTTGTAGAAGTGAGGAGTTAAGGACTGTTATTGTGAAACACAGCCTTAACTCAGAGAGATTGAGCACTAGGACTCAGTTTATCCTAGGGATCAAGGCACTAAGAGAGTGTTGTTGATCAGTGCACATTGGCACTATAAAACAAGCTAATTCCATTGATAAGGAATTATCCTGTTCAATCAGGGAAAGTGGATGTAGGAGCTTGAGTCTCTGAACCACTATAATTTGTGTGCCATTTACTTACTGCATTCTTTATAGCACTTACATTCAATCATATTTCAAAGAGTTTATTTCAGTAAGTTAAGAAAATCTGTTTTGGACAAAGTCCTAGATCACTGTATTTTCAGAAATTAACTTGGAGTATTCTTACAAGAAAAAGGCCAACCACAATCCGCACTTAGCAACTCTCTTAGATAGTTATCCAACTGATCACTCAATAGTTTTCAGTAGGACAAGTATCTATTGAAGTTCACACTTAGGATTATTGTGAGACAACTTCTCTGATAAGACAATCTGTTTGAAAAGAAAAAGAATTTGCATACACAAGTGCATTCCCCCCCCATACACTTGTGTCATACTCCACCAAGGACCAACAAGTGGTATCAGAGCAGGGGTTCATAGACCACTGCTTCTGAAAATCGATCTGATTTTCAAAACACATTATTTTCTGTGGTCACTGAACTGATCCAAAATTTCTGAAAAACCTATTTGTGTTTATCTTATTCTATTTCTATAAAAATGGCTAACAATGCAGTTCCATGAGATGCTGTTAATACCATCAACAACATGGGTCCAAACCAAGTCAATCATATTTCTCATCACAAATTGCCAATGTTCTCAATTGAGAATTATGATTTCTGGAAGATCAGAATGAGAGCACATCTTGCTTGTCAGCATGATGAAATGCTCAAAGTCATCACCAGAGGGCCCTTCACATTCACCAAAGCAAATCCCAAACTCACTGATGCTCAGAAAGCAGATCCAAGGGAATTGCTACCAAAGGATGAGGATGAGTTTACAACTGAAGAAAGAAAAAGGCACAACCTGAACTACATTGCCATGAATACCTTGTACCAGACCATTCCAGATGCAGTGATGGGAAGAGTGTACCACTGCACAACAGCAAAAGAGATTTGGGACACCTTAGCACTCATGTGTGAAGGTACCCAAAAGATAAAAGAAAACAAGCTCCAAGTGGCTATCCAAAAATATGAACAATTTTCTATGGAGCCCAATGAAACTATTGATCATCTTGATGGCAGATTTACTGACATTATGAATGAGATAAACTCTCTTGGCAAGTTCTATGCCAAAAGAGAAGTTGCTTTGAAAATTCGGAGGAGTCTCACATCCAAGTGGGACATATATTCTGTCATGATGCAAAACACAAGAAATCTTGACAACATGCCCATGAAGCAAGTGTTCTCTGAACTCAAAGCATATGAGTTTGATTTAAACAGGAAGAAAGTGCACGATGAGCCATCCTCCTCAAACAAAGGTGTTGCCTTCAAAGCTGCTGAAACAGAAAAGAAGAGTACACAAAGATCCTCTCAAACTGTTTCAAAATCTGAAATGAAGGAGGAGCTGGCACTCATGGCTAGGAGATTTGAGAAGCTCAACTCCAGATTTGGTAGATACAAAAAGTTCTACAAAGACAACAGAACCAGAAGGAGATTCAGTTCTCCTGACAACAAATCAGAGGACAAAGTCTCTTATGAGAAGAAAGAAGATAGATATGCTGATAGAAAGAAGTACAGCAAGGCTGAACCATCATCATCAAGGAGAAAGGAGTCCTCAAGCAAGAAGAATGATGATGAAGATGTGTGTTACAACTGCCAGAAAAAGGGTCTCTTTCAGTATGATTGTCCTGACCTAAGCTCAAAAGAAAGAAAAGAAAGGCAGAATAAAAGAGACAAGAGGTTGAACAACAGAAGGCCATGGTAGCTGGGGAATCAGCAAGTGAAGAGAGTGTCTACTCTTCTGATAATGGACTATTCTCCAACAGTGACAGTGATGAAGACTGTCAAATGGCCTTTGAAAATGAAGAGGTATGTTCATCTTCCAATTCTTCTAATAACACACATGAGTCCAGTGAAATCCACTTGAAACTCAACTTTGGGAAGTTACTTGAGGATTTCACCAGACTACAAGAAGTATGCAATATGGCATTAAGAGAAAATGAGCTACTGAATTCTAAAGTTCAAACTCCCAACCTTCCTGAACCAGAGTTTGACATTAAATCAACTGAGTTGTATCAACAGACTGTGAGAGAACATGATGAAATGTCTCTCAAAGTCACTGAACAACAAAAGATGATTGATGAACAAGAACCGGCCTTGAGGAAAAAGGATTTTGACTTTAGAATCCTTCAAGCTAAATTTGACAATCTCTCAAGTGAATTTGATACTCTTAAATTGAGTGAGGGGAGCTTAAAAATGAAGATGTTTTCCTTGAACAAATCTACTAAAGCAATAGAAGAAATTCAAGGGTTTCAAAGACCATTTGCTCAAAAAGGTGGATTAGGCTATAATCCATTTGAACCCTCACCTGGTCTTAGTATTGCCTCAACAAGCAATTCTAAGATGACTTTTGTAAGATCAGTGGCTCAACAAAATGAAATGGAAGTAAACCAACCACTGATCAAGGAAAAGGGTAAAGGAATTTCTATACCTACTCAAGTAAACAATGTCTCTAAACCCATACCTAAGGAAAAGGTTAAGAACATTGTATACAAGAGAAATGAGGTTCAGAAGGAAAGAACCAATGGAAGGTCAAACCATCTGAACACTCATCAGTGGAGTTGTCCAAAATCTACACAGAAAAGTGTTGGTGTATACTGTAAAGCAAACTTTTAGTGGGCTTTTGTGACGTATATTCGATTTCCTTTTATCTGAAATAAATGGTTTTTCTCATTTTTGCATTCTTTGTGATTACTTGTATGTCTGCTTATCTTGCATTGTAGACGATGTGGTGGGTTTGTAGTCACACAGAAGATCACATTGTCAGTCCCTTGTAAGATATAAACAATATTCACAACTGAGATAGTTATGGACAAAACTATTGGTTTAAGTTGTAGTATAAACTTGTTAGTGGTTTGTCTTAGCCGTTAGTTTATACTAGTGCGCTGAGGCGTATTGAATGGATCACAGATAAGACATGTTTTTCTGTTCTGACTGTTATGAAGAACTAGAGGTCTTGGTGACTTTTATGATTCTTAACCCTAAGTGTGATATTTAGATGTGTGGGGTGCTTGTTCACTACTTTGATGTATCATAGGTGAGAATCTTGGTAGATTCTTCACGCTCCGTATTTTGGGTAGTGGCATCGCTCGCATGATGTCTACTTATTGGCATTAGGGCACCGTGTCCTGTACATCCAGGCTGATGATGTCCCCTTGAGGAAACTCATAAAGGATTGTCGTATTAAACCTTGCAGGTGGATTTAATCCGTACGACAACAAGGTTGAGTGGTACTACTCAAGGAATTATAGAAATTAATTATTTAAAGAAGTCAGAAGCTTTAATAATTAATGGACGTGCGATATCTTAAACACGGGGAATTATAATGTCTAATAGAAGCCCTGATTCAGTTCGGGATAGGACGGGAGTGCAACATTAATTCTCTAGTGGAATGAATTAATGTTCTCGGGCCAAATTATATGTTCTGGGCTGAACATAAGAGTAGTTGGGCCTGTAAGAAGCCCAAACCCTATACCTTCTAATGGATCCCTAGTCTGGCCCATGAACTTATGGAGATTATAAATAGGAGCCTCAAAATAGTTTTGAAACCCTAGCACACACGAAATAGAGAAAAACGGCTAGGGTTTCAAGGAGACGAAATTAAGGCACCTTCTCCACGTTTGATAGCACGCCGTCCACCCGGTGTTCGAGCGAAGTTGGGAGACAGACTAGAAGATCTGCAGATTGGAATCAACGCCTCGATCTTCAAGGGTAACAGATCTAAACTATGTTTTAGAAGCATGTTTAGGTTTTATTTATTTGTTTATACGTTTGGCATCCGACAACGATCCTGGTGACGGACCGCCTTCGCCGGCGTGTTCCAGCAATTGGTATCAGAGCCTGGATTCGTGGATTGTTGGCTCTGCCTGAAACGTATGATTGTATGATTCAATTTATTTTGTTTCACGTATGTATGCGTTTCTGTTGGTTAATTTATTTTTTCTTCTATCGCAACCCTAGTGTTATGTAATCGTTTTTCCCACCAGATAATAAGTGTGGGTAGTATAGGACTTTTTCATAGATCACTGTAGTAGGGTTTTGCTCGTTTATAATGTAATTTTTTGATCGTGAGAACGGGCGGTGTCGATGGAAGATTTGAAAACAGTAATCTGAGTTTTTCAGGTTATGGCCTTGGACGGTGAAAACTGTTTTGGCCATAACTTTTGACTCGGGTGTCTGTTTTCAGCCCACAAGACCTTTTCGGAAACGTCTCGACGAGATCTAAAGGAGTCACAGCTATGCTGTGACGACGAGTGGCGAGGCCTAATTCAAAAACCTTGATGAAGTTTTCTGCCAGTTTTTGTCGGTGGATGAGAATTCGAGGTTTTTCCATTGCGTGAGATGCCGATGCGAGGCATCCGTCCGCGCCACTGTTTTTATCATTGTAATAGCTTATAATAGGCTGTTTTTGATAAGTTTTCAAGGGGTTGCGATAGATGTGCATTTATTTATTTTTGCCTATGTTTATCGCATCTTGTATTGTTATGGCATGCATGTATTAATTTTTGTTAATTTGCTATGCCAATGAATAATCTTCATGTTAAAATGACTAAGTGAGATAATTAAATTTTAATTAATTTATAGGCCTCCACAATTGGTCTTTAAGTAAGGTGTATGTTGCTCGTGGGACCTTGGGAGTCTTCCCCTAACGGGTGCAACATTCACGAGCTTACTAGTTAAGACTTCTAATAAAACTGTTTTAATCTTTAGATGAAGTGTGTGATCTTCCCTAACGGATGTGTCATCCATGAGTTCATCAGTAAAGAATAATTCAAGATAACTGTTGTTAAATTGTGGTCATCACTTAGATGTGAATTTGAATATAACCCCCCAACGGGGTCACTGTTCTAGTTCACATGGCCAGTTAAAGTTCGACTGTTAATTTCTTTCGTCATAAGGATAAGTTGACGTGATATTGAGATTAAAGACTGAATGTCTGGTCAATGAATACATGTGTAAACGACCACCCTAACGTGGCTTGCATATGTGTTTGTTGGGCTGTTGGAGGTTGTGTTGAATATTGGTTTTGAAGGTTTCCAATGTTTTATTCTTCAAACTTATGTGATTCATTGCTTGCATTTTATTTATTTCAGATACATTATGGTGACATTCAACCCACTTATGGTTATCTTAAATCAAAATAAGCTTGTTGGTCAAAATTACTTGGATTGGAAAAGAAATTTGGACATTGTCCTAGTTGCTGATGAGTACAAGTTTGTACTCGATACACCTGCTCCTGCCCCTTTGGGAGCTGAATCTACTGAAGAGCAAAGGGAGGCTCATAAGAAGTGGCACAAGGCGGATGAGATGGCTCGTTGTTACATTTTGGCCTCGATGTCAAATATTTTACAACAGCAGCATCAAACTATGTCTAGTGCCGCAGCTATGATGTTGAGCCTCAAAGAGCTTTTTGGTGAGAAAGATAGGGCTGCCCGCTTTGAGGCTATGAGGAAGATCATGTCAACCTCTATGCCAGAGGGAGCGTCCGTGAGGGACCACAGTCTCAAAATGATGGAATATCTGAATGAGATTGAGGTCCTCAGAGGGTTAATCGATAATGACACCAAGATCGATATGATCCTACACTCGCTCCCAAAGTCTTTTGAGAACTTCCGTGTAAACGCGATCATGAGTAAGAAGGATTATACTTTAACCGAGCTTCTTACGGAATTGGTCGCGGTGGAGGGTCTCATGGGTAAACGACCACAAGCCAATGTTACTGTTCAGGCTGGACCTTCTTCGTCTAATGGCAAGAAGAAGAAAAAGCCTTTACAAAAAAAGGGTGGTGGTGAAAGCAGTGGGAGCAAGAAACTAGTGCCTTCTGGTGGCGTGAAAAAGCCGAAGGGCAAATGTTTCAAGTGCAACAAGACGGGACATTGGAAGTCTGATTGTCCTCTCCTGAAAAAGGACAACTCTGGTACGTCTCTCGCTTTAGTTGGTGAAACATGTTTTGCGGCTTGTTCTGCCTTTTCTTGGGTAGTAGATACAGGAGCCACTGACCATGTTTGTTACACCTTGCAGGGGTTTCTGCAGACAAGGGAACTGAGTGAGGGCGAGATTACTATTAGTTTGGGCAATGCTGCGATAGTATCAGTGGTTGCAGTGGGAGACGTGCACTTATGTTTTTCTAATTCTGTTTTAGTATTAAAGAACGTTTTATACGTGCCGAATTTTCGGAGAAATTTAATTTCTGTTTCGAAGTTATTTTTGGATGGATGCTCAGTTGTTTTTAATGACAATGTTGTTATTATGAGAAATGACTCTTTAATCTGTTCTGGCACGTTAGAAAACAATCTTTATACTATTACGTGTGCATATCATACTGTGACTGAAGCTCATTCATCATCATCATTAAATAAGAGAAAGGAACCTTCTAAGTTGAATCAAACATACCTTTGGCATCTAAGATTGGGTCATGTCAACCTAAGAAGGATTCAAAGACTAGTAAGTAGTGGGTTTTTGGAGTCTCTCCAAGTGGAACCATTCTCAGTCTGCGAATCCTGTTTGGAAGGCAAGATGACCTCAAGACCTTTTAAGGCCAAGGGTAATAGGGCTAATGATGTGTTGGAATTGATTCACTCTGATTTGTGTGGGCCTATGACTGTTCAAGCTAGAGGAGGCTTTGAGTACTTCGTCACTTTCATTGACGATTACTCAAGATATGGATACATCTACCTGATGCGCCACAAGTCTGAATGCTTTGGCAAGTTCAAAGAATTTAAGGCAGAAGTGGAGAACCGTCATGGTAAGAGTATCAAGTCACTGCGTTCTGATCGTGGTGGCGAGTACCTTAGCAATGAATTTAGGCAATACTTATTAGAGAACGGGATTAGATCCCAGCTCTCCGCGCCTGGTACTCCGCAACAGAATGGCGTGGCTGAGAGAAGGAATAGGACTCTATTAGATATGGTGAGATCGATGATGAGTTATGCTTCATTACCTACCTCTTTTTGGGGTTATGCCTTGGAAACAGCAGCGTACCTTCTAAATTATGTACCTTCTAAAGTGGTTCCAAAAACCCCGATTGAATTGTGGTCTGGGCGAAAGCCTAGTCTAAACCACATTCGGATTTGGGGTTGTCCAGCACATGTGCTGAACAAGGAAGCTGATAAGTTGGCACCTAGAACTGAAGTACGGTTGTTTGTAGGATACCCTAAGGGAACGAGAGGTGGTTATTTTTATAGTCCTAATGATCAGAGGGTGGTGGTGAGTACCAATGCCCGATTTTTAGAAGAAGACTATATGAATGAGCATAAGTCCAATACTGAGATCATTCTAAATGAGTTGAGAGGAGACAATGGCACACCGAGTGTGCAAGAGGAAATACCACAAGAGACTGCACAACGTGGCGACTCTGATGAACCTTTGTATACATTGCCTCGTCGTAGTGGGAGGGTTGTTCGCCAACCTGATCGTTTCATGTTTGTGGGAGAGTCTATTGACTTGATTCCAAGCGATGAACATGATGATAACGACCCCTGGACATACAAAGAGGCAATCAAAGACAAATATGCAGAGTCTTGGCACAAGTCCATGGATTCAGAAATTGAATCTATGGATGCTATGGAAGTGTATGACCTAAGTGAACTTCCCCACGATAAGAAAGCTGTTGGGTGTAAGTGGGTCTACAGACGTAAGAGAGGGTCTGATGGGCAGATTACTGCTTTTAAAGCACGGTTGGTGGCAAAGGGTTTTACCCAGAAAGAAGGAATCGACTATGACGAGACCTTCTCACCAGTAGCCATGCTAAAATCGATCCGGATTCTCTTATCCATAGCTAATCACATGAACTATGAGATTTGGCAAATGGATGTTAAGCCAGCTTTCCTTAATGGAAATTTGGATAAGGACATCTATATGCAGCAACCCGAGGGTTATGTGAAGAAAGGCCAAGAGCATCTAGTCTGGAAGCTGAAAAAGTCTCTTTATGGGCTAAAACAAGCTTCCAGGTCTTGGAACATTCGTTTTGATGAGGTGATCAAATCTTTTGGATTTGAACAATGTCAAAATGAAAGTTGTGTGTACCAGAAGAGTGACAGAGACGTAGTGGTATTCTTAGTACTATACGTAGATGATATTCTTCTTATTGGCAACAATGTTAAAGTATTATCAGACGTAAATGTGTGGCTTTCAGAACAGTTTCAAATGAAGGATATGGGAGAAGCATCGTACATTCTTGGTATTAAGGTCACTCGTGATCGAAAAAAGAGAATGTTGTGTTTATCTCAAGCGTCTTACATTGATACTATGATTGCTCGTTTTGGCATGCAGAATTCCAAGAAGGGTGTACTACCTTTCAGACATGGAGTCCCTCTATCTAAAGATATGTGTCCTAAGACACAGAAGGAGATAGAGGAGATGGCTAAGGTTCCTTATGCTTCGGCTGTAGGAAGCCTTATGTATGCGATGCTGTGTACGAGGCCTGATATTTGCTATGCAGTCGGCATGGTAGCAAGATATCAGTCTAACCCTGGTCAAGGACACTGGACTGCTGTTAAGCATATTCTCAGTTAAATAGTTTGATTCCTTGGGGTTATACCGATTCAGATTTCCAAGCTGATCGAGATGAACAGAAGTCAACCTCGGGTTATGTGTTTATGCTGGGAGGCGCAGCCATATCTTGGAGAAGTGTGAAGCAGAAATGCATCACGGACTCCACTATGGAAGCCGAGTACGTAGCTGCCTCAGAGGCCGCAAACGAGGTTGTCTGGCTGCGTAATTTCTTTCTGGAATTAGGGGTATCTCAGAGTATGCCGATGTGTATCACTGTTTATTGTGATAACGCAGGTGCAGTGGCAAACTCGAAAGAACCTAGAGCCCACAGAGCAAGTAAACACATAGAGCGAAAGTACCACATTATACGAGATATCGTAAATCGAGGAGACGTGGCTGTAGCTAAGATTGCGTCGTTGGATAACTTGGCTGATCCTTTCACAAAGACGCTGGCAATAAAAATCTTTGAGAAACATGTAGAGGGTCTTGGTTTACGATGTATTACAAGCTAGACTTTGAGTATAAGTGGGAGAAATGTTGATGTCTTTATGTGTATACTAAAAGTTAAGCTTTAGTATAAGTGGGAGATTGTTGGTGTATACTGTAAAGCAAACTTTTAGTGGGCTTTTGTGACGTATATTCGATTTCCTTTTATCTGAAATAAATGGTTTTTCACATTTTTGCATTCTTTGTGATTACTTGTATGTCTGCTTATCTTGCATTGTAGACGATGTGGTGGGTTTGTAGTCACACAGAAGATCACATTGTCAGTCCCTTGTAAGATATAAACAATATTCACAACTGAGATAGTTATGGACAAAACTATTGGTTTAAGTTGTAGTATAAACTTGTTAGTGGTTTGTCTTAGCCGTTAGTTTATACTAGTGCGCTGAGGCGTATTGAATGGATCACAGATAAGACATGTTTTTCTGTTCTGACTGTTATGAAGAACTAGAGGTCTTGGTGACTTTTATGATTCTTAACCCTAAGTGTGATATTTAGATGTGTGGGGTGCCTGTTCACTACTTTGATGTATCATAGGTGAGAATCTTGGTAGATTCTTCACGCTCCGTATTTTGGGTAGTGGCATCGCTCGCATGATTTCTACTTATTGGCATTAGGGCACCGTGTCCTGTACATCCAGGCTGATGATGTCCCCTTGAGGAAACTCATAAAGGATTGTCGTATTAAACCCTGCAGGTGGATTTAATCCGTACGACAACAAGGTTGAGTGGTACTACTCAAGGAATTATAGAAATTAATTATTTAAAGAAGTCAGAAGCTTTAATAATTAATGGACGTGCGATATCTTAAACACGGGGAATTATAATGTCTAATAGAAGCCCTGATTCAGTTCGGGATAGGACGGGAGTGCAACATTAATTCTCTAGTGGAATGAATTAATGTTCTCGGGCCAAATTATATGTTCTGGGCTGAACATAAGAGTAGTTGGGCCTGTAAGAAGCCCAAACCCTATACCTTCTAATGGATCCCTAGTCTGGCCCATGAACTTATGGAGATTATAAATAGGAGCCTCAAAATAGTTTTGAAACCCTAGCACACACGAAATAGAGAAAAACGGCTAGGGTTTCAAGGAGACGAAATTGAGGCACCTTCTCCACGTTTGATAGCACGCCGTCCACCCGGTGTTCGAGCGAAGTTGGGAGACAGACTAGAAGATCTGCAGATTGGAATCAACGCCTCGATCTTCAAGGGTAACAGATCTAAACTATGTTTTAGAAGCATGTTTAGGTTTTATTTATTTGTTTATACGTTTGGCATCCGACAACGATCCTGGTGACGGACCGCCTTCGCCGGCGTGTTCCAGCAAAAAGGCCAACTCAAAAGAGGCAACCTCAACTGAGTAGATTAAGGCCCAACCCCTCTGATAGGTATAAAAACCTTCAGGAGGCCTGGACCTTGCATGCCAAAAGGAATAGGCCATCCAAGCCCCTTTCCTCAAAGGTCTTACCAAGGTGCACCTAAGTCTAGTAACTTCAGGAGATATGCCCCAAAGAAATTCACCAACTCTCCTGAACCGTACAAGACTAACACTTATGCACAGAAACCATCCAAGGCATTTAAGGTACTGTGTATGTAGATGTAAATGGAAACCAAGTCAGTCACTTTGAGTCAATTAGAGTAATTAGGCAGATTTGGGTTCTAAAAGGTACAACTAACCCTCTAGGACCCAACATTCAAAGGGTACCTAAATATTGACTTTGCAGGACTGCAAGAACCACAAGAAGAGGAGAAGCATCAACAAGAAAATAGCATGGTACTTGGACAGTGGATGTTCAAGACACATGACTGGGAACAAGGAGCTTCTCTCAGAATTCATTGAAAAAGATGGTCCTTCAGTAACCTTTGGAGACAACTCTCAAGGAATCACAAGAGGTTATGGTACATTAAATATTGGTAGTGTCAAAATTACTGATGTCTCATATGTCCTAGGCCTAAAATACAATTTGTTGTCCATAAGTCAAATCTGTGATAAAGGATACAGTGTTGAATTTGCACCAAATGAATGCATTATTAAAGATAATTCAACACAACAGGTGCTACTAACAGGGGTGAGAAAGGGAAATGTCTATTTTACAGATTGGAGCAAAACCCCTGAAGCAGTTTGTCTTGTTGCCAAAAGCACAAGTGACCAAAGCTGGTTGTGGCACAAAAGACTAAACCATCTGAACTTTAAAACCATCAACAAGATTGCAAGAAACTCTCTAGTTAAAGGGCTGCCTAATCAAGTGTTTTTGGTCCCTGAACGAGTAGTGAATGGGATTAAAGTCTAGAGGGGAGGGGTGAATTGGGCCTTCTGTGATCACCATTTGCAGTGTTGACTGCCATAATGGTGATTGGGCCTTCTATGATTACTGACCACATCTTGTAGTGGACTGATGTGAGATTCTTCCTCATCCTGATCTTCCAGTAATCATACTCCTCCACTGAAAACTTAGGCAACTTACGCATATTAGAACTCATGCTGTATGAGTTTTCAAAAAAAAGTTTTTCAAAAGAAAGAGATCTGTTCAAGAGGACTACAGAAAGACGCCCTCAAGTCTTCTGTTAATCTAGAGACAGTATTCCATTAGAACCACTGCTCTGATACCACTTGTTGGTCCCTGAAAGAGTAGTGAATGGGATTAAAGTCTAGAGGGGAGGGGTGAATAGACTTTAAAACATTTTCAAGAGAGTTGGGAACCTCTTCTGATCTCTATGTCAGCTGGACTACAGGTCTGCTGGTCCAGATGACTATAGTGATCTGATGACAGAGATTATATGCGGAATTATGGTAGGCCTTGTTTAGACTCGTTCTTTAGTTTCCTTTTGAAAATGCCAAGTTGTTTACTTAATGAAAATACTCAGTTGATGCTAGTTTGAAAGTTATGGCCTTGTTTTGAAGATAGTTGAAAGCACAGTATGCACTATATAAACTGTATGGAAATGACAATAAAGTAAAGTGCAGAAAGGTAAATAACACCGGGTTTATAGTGGTTCGGATATACGATCCTACGTCCACTCTCACGTCCACACGTGATATTTAATCCCTTTAATTTACCAAAAAATACAAGGGTCTTGTCCTTTATAGTCCCAAGGATAGGACTTTGAGATCTGAGTCGTCCTAACAGCTACGATCTCCACAAGTGATTGTAAGCACTTGCACTTTGAGGGGTTCAAAAACTTTAACCTTTCGGTGAGGGTTGGGGTTTTTGAAGGGTATCCAACTAATGGTTCAAGCTTATAAATTGCTTAACCACTATGCCTAAAACAATGAATATACAATATGAACATGTTTCAGGTTCTTATGGGTTGGATAGAAATCACTTAAGAGCTACAAATATTCTAATGGTTTTCTGGCTCTTGGAGAACTCTTAGAACAGTATGGCTTTTGCTTGATTGCTTGCTTAGCTTGTTGAAGTCTCTCGTCGTGATCTCTTGCTTGTGATTTCTCATCCTCTTATATTTATAGTGGTGATTGCTTGCAACTAGCCGTTGGAGTTGACTAGCCGTTGGGGCAATCTTTCCATGTTGGCTTGATTCCTTGATTCCAGCTGCTTGATTGCTCCAATCCTGGGATCATGTCAATCTTCTAAGTAAGGTAAGTCTTCATTCGAACTATAAGATGACTTGGAATCAGCCGAGTCCTGGACGAGTACCTAGTCTTCTGATCTGCACTACTAGTCTTCTGACTACTCGTCTGGCCTTGTGCTTCTGTCTTCTGATATCAGTCGAGTAGAACTCCTCTGATCTGGTAAATACTTGTGCTGCATTAGGGCCATCTTCAACTTGGACTCCATCAGATAAGTAGGTATACAAGCACCTTAACTTATCTGGCCTTCAAGAATCTTCTAGTCTTCATGTCTTCTACTCTTCTCATCTTGAGGGAGCGCATGTAAGCCGGGACTGTGCTAATCAACTGATATCTATACAGTTGATCACACAAGACTAGTCTAAGCTGTTCTATACAAAGTCAGCTGATCCTATTACATTTATAAACTCTAAGTGTTTTGGCCATCAAAACTATTCTAACATCAAGTGGGGCTTAGGGTGAATTTACATCCCAACAATTTCCCCCTTTTTGATGAAGCCAAAACTATACTTGATAAATGCTCTTAATAAGATAAGATAAGAGTTTATAAACTTCTTAAAACTGAAGTATCTTATGAAGACAATGAGAGTTTGTCTTGTAAGTAAAGAGAACTAAAACTTGATTATATATAGAGCTTTTTCAGATTACAAGTGATATTTTCTTTAAACTTCGAAAGAGGTCTTCATCAGGTCTTCTGATCTTCAGATGCAGAAAGCAAGGTACAGACGAGCTCGATCTTCTTCCATGTGCTGCAGGTCTGTAACATTCTCCTCTTCGTAGATCTTCTCCAGAATCCTTTTGACTTCAATCCAGTTCGTTCTTCCGGAATCCAGAGTGGGTGCGTCCTATTTGGGTTCTTCAGGAGTTAGGATTTTGCAGTTGTCAAGTTCTTTGGCTGTCTTGACTACTTCTTTCCAGAATTCTTGATCTTCAATGTTCATGAACTGATTGAACTGGAAGAATTCATCTTCATAGGTTGGGAGAGGGCCAAATTTTCTTACTATGTGGTGTTGAATTTGCCACTTCTTCTTCAGGGGATACCACCTTGGTAACTCATCCTGAAGTGCTAAATAATCCACATAATTGCTATCAAACACCAGGGCATTCTCTTTGACATTGTCGTCTTTTGCTTTGTCCTTGAGTGCTTTCCTGAGTTTGGCTATTTTCCTTTCAAATTTGGCTTTGACTGCCTTCGCATCTTTTAGCTTCTTCTGCTTAAGCTCTTGAGCTTCAAGCTCTTTTCTTTTCTTCAGCTCTAAAGCCTTTTTCTCTTCTGCAGAAGGCTCTGTTGGAGCTGACTTTTTGCTTGACTGAGCTTGCTCATCAGCTTCCTCATCTGCCTTTCTTTTCCTTGTCATCCTCTTCTCAGGAACTTGTTCTACAGGGGCAGTGATCTGTAGACTCTTGGCAGCAGGAGCTTGAGTGGGAGCTTGGGTGTATTCTTGAGCAATTTCTTTGCCTTTTCCTTGCCTGCTCTTGATTTTGATTTTTAAACCACCTAAGGTTTCATTCAGCTCATCTTGAGATACTACCATCACAGCTTGCTGTGCAGTAGCCTTCTCTAGAGCTTTTATCAATACATCTTCCCCCTTTTTGGCTTCAGCAAGTGCAGTCGCAAAAGGCTTCATGGCATTCAGAATCTCCACTTTCAGAGTCTGTTGTAGAGCCATGGCATTGACTTTGCCAATGTGGGTTAGATGTGTGATGCTGTGCTCTTGGATCTGAGCATGAGAGTTGGAGGAGGAGGCAGCTTCAAGTTTAGTTGTAAGTGCTTCCAATTTGGCTGCTGTCTCCTTCAGCTGAGTCTGCAGTTTCTCATTCTCCTCTGCAGCTGACTTAAGAAGGGTTTTACCTTCAGTGGCTCGTGCTTCAGCATCATCAAGTCTGTTTTTGTAGGAGCTCTCCAAGCGGTTGATCTCATTTGTATAGAGATCAGTAAACTTCTTGTTTCTGTCCGCTGATTTCTTCATTTCTAAGTCGAGACACTCCTCTAGCTGATTATGGAGTGCCTCACCGAACTTGTCATCTATGTCAAGGATTTGGTCGGTGAGACGAGTCTTCTGCTCATGAATGGCCTTTTCTACAAATCTGGCCAGTTGCATGCCTAGCCCTTTGGCAAAGTGTGCGTCGATTGCTTCCTTGACTTGAGCACACACATCTGCTCGAATATCTATAGATGAAGTAGAGGGTGAGGCAATACCTTGAGTTTCCTGGGGAAATATAGGGATGGTAGGCGGATTGTAGACAACTAAGGCCATTCCCTTTTCTTCAGCAGTGAGATAACCTTCTTGAAGAAAGTATGTTGTAACATCAACCAGACGAGCAAATAATCGACCATTCCTTTGATGAGGTTGATAGATGAAGTGATCAAGCTCATGTTTAGGAAAGAAGTGAGAGGGAACAGACACCACTTCTCTCTCCTTTGCTTCATTTTCAGCTGATTCAGCTGTGTCGACTGCAGTTGAGTCTGGTACACAGGGGGCCTCAGAGGGGATTCCTAGAATCCTTTGGCATACCCTGGTCAGAGATTCTGTGGGCAATAGCTCAGTGAATGAACTGACTTGAGCAACCTCTTTTTGCTCCATTTCCCATTCGAGGAAGTTAGCCTTTCCTCCCATTCCCTCCATGACTTCAATGAGGTCATCCACATCATCTCTTCGGAGCTCAATCCAAGTACAGACTCTCAGTATTTGTTCCAACTGAACTGATTCCGCATCAATACCAGGAATAGTAGACTTGAGCAGGTTTGCTATCTTCATCCTCATTATCTTCTCCCTTGTGCACATAGGATAGTGCACCATGCTGTACTGAGGTTGAGAAGGACCTGCTTGCTCCAGGTCGGCTGGTGCCAAGTCTTCTTATTCAGAAGGGACATTTTCCTCTGCTGTGTGAGTATCACCAGGGATTTGGGAAGTGATATTTTCAGGTTGAGTATCAGCAGGGGTAGGCAGTTGTAGTTCAAGAGTTGGTTGATGCTGGGCTTGTTCCTCTGCTGTATGAGTATCAGCAGGGATTTGGGTATCCGTGTTTGAAGGTTCAGATATGTTGGAATCGATAGAAGGGTTGAATGATGCAATCGGGGCTATGATCATGGGAGTAGGAAGCCTCGATTTCTTTGACTTTTTGGTGAAAGAGGAATTATTATTCTTTCTCTTCTGACCCTTTGACAATTTAGAAGGTGTGATAGTCAGGGAGGGGTTAGAAGTACCCGACTTCTTCAAAGGAGAGGCAGTTGGAGTGGCATCTGAATCAGATGGGGAGATGAGCCCAGATCTGATCAGGATTCTTCGTTGTGCTAAGGTCTGATTATCATCATCGTCGTCCTCAGCAGCCTTCTCTTGAGCCTCTTCTTTGGAGGGCTTCTCTTCTCCTTCAGCAGAGTCATGAACAGACTCTTCTGTCTCCTCAACAACATCCTTAGAGGATGCATCAGCCAATCTCTTCTTCTTTTCCTCCTTCAATCTTGCTGCCTCAGCAAGAGCCTCTTTCTTCAAGTAATACTTGGAGGTATGGAATGTCTTATGAGGACCCATCTTGTACTTCTTTGGGAGTACTTATGGAAGGATAACACTCAGCTTGTTGACAAAGCTGACAGTAGATGTGACCTTCCATTCTCTTGATTGAAGGTCCAAAGTAACCTTCTTAGCCTCAAGAGCAATCCTATTCAAGAATATCCCTTGCCAATCTCCATTAATCTGATCCCAGATTGCAGCCATAACTCTAACCTTTAGAGTGGTAACAACATCATGGCTAAAAGTGTTACCAAGCAACATCTTGCCTGCAATATCCATCAAAGTTTGGAATTTGGGGTCGAGTTGTGATTTCTTAAGCCCAGAGGCATCCTCAGCCTTGACTCTTCCACCAGTGAACATTTCCATATACTCCTTTTCTCTTCCCATGATGTAGGTAGAGATGTCTATCTCTCCCCTTAATAAGCCGAACAATTCTTGAAGGATCTCTCTTGAGATCTCAAATCTGTGTCCACCCATGACACTTTCAACATGAGAATCCGTCAATACTGCGTTTGCATAGAATGTCAGCACATCTTGTTCATAAACATTTGTTGGTGCTGCTTCCAGAAAATCACGAAGGTTGAGATTGATGCAGCGAAGAAGGATCTCCTTGTTCGTAGATGTATGCTTGCCCTTGAAAAACAGAGCATTCTCAGTGAAAATTTTGCCTTCCTTAGACCACTTTTGTGTATCTAGAGTGTCGGTACTCTTGGTCTTCTCGTCGAAAATTCTGATGATTCCCATTCTGGATGTTGAGGTTTAGAGTAGGAATGTGTAGAAAGTATATTCAGGACGAGAGTGAATTGAGAGCGATTGAGTACTGTGAGCGAAAGGGGTTTGAAAGAGGTTTAAGGGTTTGAATATATACTCCAGTAAAAACTTGAGATATGAATAATCCAACGGTCAGATTCGATTCAAGTTTGGAGTAGTGCCCAAGATTTCCATCTTTGATTTCGCCTCGTTCCTTTAATTTTACCGGCTGAATTTGCCATGTGTCAATTGATGACTTGTTGGCAGAATAGTAATTGAGTACTAATGACATCATTACCAAAAATAGCCGTTGTGACTGAATTTTAGCAAGAATTGATCATCAAGGCCGTTTTCTATAAGTGAATTTCATTCCTTATATAGGCCAATTTCCTTAAGTTCATTCAGGAATGAATCTAGAATGAATTACATGATCAAAGATAGTCATTATGCTCTGAAATAAAGTGATCTGATCAGCAGAGTGAAGTCTTCTGATTTCTTCGAAAAATCTGTTGAATTTCATGAAGGTCTTCTGGTCAGCTGAGTAGAGGATTGAAGTGTGTTGAGTAAATCTTCTGTGTATAATGATCCAACCTGGTTGGATGGATCCTTCGGCTGTGATGATCCAACCTGGTTTGATGGATCTTTCAGCTCCTTCTTTTAATCATGTGGGATTAGTCTAGATGAAATCCCACTGGCTCAAATGCTCCTCACCATCGGATGTTCCTCATCATCAGATGGGATGTAGCATCTAATGTGTCCTTGTTGAATTTCTTCGCTTCTCTTGTAGGAAGGAGAAGATTGAAAGGTGCTTCAATGGAGTGTGAAGAGAGAGACAGGAACTTGGTATTCCTGATGTGTTTTGACAAGGTGGCATTTGATAACAAGCTCTCCATGTAGAACTTCCCCCTGGAGAAGAAGCTCCGCTTGTTTGCTACTTTGTCCTCTGCATCTCTTCTTTCTTTAGTTTTCAACAAGAACGTCTCTTCTTTCTTTAGATTTCATAGGCATACTTATGTTGGATAAGCCAAGTATGCTGATCTGCATCATCTCCATCTTTAGGACAAATCTTCATCTCCTTTACCCAAGTCTTTGGTTGAGGGATGATGTCCATGCCATCTCTTCTTTCGATTCTCTTCATACCTGAAACAAGAATAATAGTTAGTAATTTGTGTTCTTAGGTATTCCCATAACTTTCCCTTTTTATAGAGGTAGAAATGAGGTGGTGGAGTAAAAGATGACAAAAACTATAGAGTTGATAGGTCTGAGTTTCTGAAAAGTTATTTCTTAGGATCAACAATGAGATTCTTGATCTAAGGGTTCACATTTAAAGAGATTAAGACTCTATCTTATGGAATGCAGAAATTATAAATTTTGAGCAAGAGTTATTTGGAATCCGTACAGTGCATGCATACTGTTGAGTCGGTGAGGATGGTGTATTAATCCAACCAAGTATAACTCAATAGTATATTGTATGTATGTATAATGATAAAGTATTTTATGAAGAATAGTTTATTATTATACATAGGCATACATTGCTTAAGTATAGATACCAATTAACTTTGTTCATGTCTTGTGTATGTATATATATTTATGCAATGCAGAAGATTGAGTATTTTATCAAGGATTCTTAAGGTATCATGGATTCCCCCTTGATTAAATGACTCTATGTTTTCCCTCAGCTTTATTTGTCTTCATCGGGAAAAACTTACCTGAAGATGAGGGTGTCTATTCACCTCATCTGATCCTCCTAGTCTGCTGTGATTGTATCAGCTGAGGTCTTCAGCTGATCTTTGCTCTTCATGTGCTTGGATCTAGGAGTCCTACACTGTAGCACATGAAGATGTCTGCTCTTTGGATATCTGTGTGAATCTTTGGATCTTTGGATCTTTGCTCTTCATGTGCTTGAATCTTTCTTCAGCTAGGGGCTTAGTCAAGATGTCTGCTCTTTGGATATCTGTGTGAATTTTCTTCATCTTGATGTCCTTATTTTCAAGGTGGTCTCTTATAAAATGGTGTCGAATGTCGACATGCTTGCACCTTGTGTGTAGGACTGGATTTTGAGTGATGGCAATGGCACTGCTGCTGTCACAGTAGATAGGGACTTCTCTTGCCTCTACATTGTAATCCTTGAGTTGTTGAACTAGCCAGAGCAGCTGACTACAACAACTTCCAGCTGCCATATATTCTGCCTCAGTGGTGGAGGTTGCAACTGATGTTTACTTATTTGAGAACCATGATATCAACTTGTTGCCTAGAAATTGACAGGTTCCAGATGTGGACTTCCTATCTATTCTGCATCCACCATAATATGAGTCAGAGTAACCACTCAAATCTAGATTGTCATCAGCAGGGTACCATAGTCCTAGGTTGACTGTTCCTTTTAGGTACTTGAGAATCTTCCTTGCTGCTTTTAGATGACTTTGCTTTGGGTTTGCTTGAAACCTGGCACATACTCCTACAACAAATGTTATGTCTGGTCTGCTAGCTGTAAGGTATAGTAGAGATCCAATAAGAGCTCTATATTCAGCTTGATCAACTGCCTGTCCAGACTCATCTGGTTCCAGTTTGAAAGATGTCATCATTGGAATTCTTGCAGTCTTGCTTTGTAGAGCTTTGAATCTTTCTAATAGGCTTTTGGTATACTTGGACTGATTGATGAAGATCCCTTCTGGACTCTGTTTGACTTGGAGTCCTAAGAAGTAATTCATCTCACCCATCATGCTCATTTCAAACTTTCCTTGCATAAGTTCAGAGAACTTTTTGCACATGTCTTGATTGGGTGATCCAAATATAATGTCATCTACATATATTTGCACCATTAGAATGTCTTCTCCTTCTTGTATTCTGAAAAGTGTTCTGTCAACTTTGCCTTTTGTGTAACCATTGTCAAGTAGGAATTGTGACAATGTGTCATACCAGGCTCTGGGAGCTTGCTTCAGACTATAGAGAGCCTTCTTCAGACGATATACTTGATCTCCTTTTTCAAATCCTGGAGGCTGCTCTACATACACTTCTTCTACTAGAATACCATTTAGAAAAGCACTCTTGACATCCATTTGGTATACTTTGAAGCCCATATATGATGCATAAGCTAGAAACAGTCGAATGGCTTCTAATCTGGCTACTGGAGCAAAGGTTTCATCATAGTCAATTCCTTCAGATTGTGAGTACCCTTTTGCAACTAGCCTTGCTTTGTTTCTAGTTATTACATCATTTTCGTCCTTCTTATTCTTGAATACCCACTTTGTTCCTACTACATTGTGGTTTTCAGGACGATCTACCAATTCCCATACTTCATTCCTTTCGAATTAGTTTAATTCTTCTTGCATAGCAGTGATCCAATTGCTATCTGTCATTGCTTCTTCTATGTCAGCTGGTTCAATGTTGGAAAAGAAAGCACACCAGCAGAACATAGATGATTGGGGGTTCTGATTCAGTTGTCTTCTGGTCTTGACACCTGAGTCTGCTCCTCCTAAGATGAGGTTTGATGGATGATTGTTTCTCCATGTATGCCTCACAGGTGTGTCTGCATTAGATGAGCTTGGATTCTCATCTGTTCTAGTGCCATCAGGAGGGTTGACTTGATTAGGTCGATCATCGGCTGTATCTTGTGTGTCAAAGAGATCATTCCCCCTTGCATTTGGGATTGTTGCATCTTGATTTTGGTCAGCTTGCTCAGCTTGAGTTTGAGATCTAGTGACTGGTCTGTGTGGTTTATCCTCCTCTGGTTCTTCAGGAAATGGTTCATTGACTTCAATAAACTCATCAGAGCTGGACTTGATCACTAGTTTCTTCATCTGATCGACAGTTGAGTCTGTTTGTACTGCACTCTTTTCACAAGATTCATCAAAAACAACATGAGGTGTTTCTTCCACAAGAAGGGTTCGTTTGTTGAACACTCTAAATGCTTTGCTAGTTGAGGAGTATCCCAAGAATATCCCCTCATCTGCTTTGGCATCAAAGGCATTCAACTTACTCTTCCCATTGTTGTGAATGAAACACTTACAACCAAATATATGAAAGTAAGATACTCTAGGTTTTCTTCCTTTCCACAGTTCATATGGGGTTTTCTCATGAATTTTGTGAATACCTGACCTATTTCGATTGTGACAAGCTGTGTTGATGGCTTCTGCCCATAGCTTCTTTGGAGTAGAGAATTCAGCAAGGAGTGTTCTTGCAGCTTCTTTGAGAGTTCTGACTCTTCTTTCAGCTACACCATTCTGTTGTGGTGTTCTTGCTGCACTTGTCTCATGCTGAATACCATTAGAAGTACAATAGGCAATAATATAAGAGTTAATAAATTCAGTGCCTTTGTCACTTCTAATTTTCACAATAGGTTCTCCTTTCTCTACTTGGATCCTCTTCAATAGTTCAGGGAGCTTCTGCTGAGTTTCACTCTTCTTGTATAAGAAGACAACCCAAGTAAACTTGGAGTAGTCATCTACAACAATGAGAGTGTACTTCCGCCCTGTAAGTGTAGTTGGAGTGATTGGTCCAAAGAGATCCATGTGAAGCAATTCAAGAACTCTGCTGGTTGATGCTGTCTTCTTGGTCTTGAAAGAGACCTTCGTTTGCTTTCCCTGTTGACATGCATCACAAACCTAATCTTTACAGTAGAGTTCATTAGGCAGACCATCAACTAAGGATTCCCTTGCTAACTTGTTCATAGTCTTAAAGTTCAGATGACTAAGACGTTTATGCCATAGTCAGCTGACATCTTTAGGACTCTTCACAAGAGTTTCACTCTTCTTGTATAAGAAGATAACCCAAGTAAACTTGGAGTAGTCATCTACAACAATGAGAGTGTACTTCCGCCCTGTAAGTGTAGTTGGAGTGATTGGTCCAAAGAGATCCATGTGAAGCAATTCAAGAACTCTGCTGGTTGATGCTGTCTTCTTGGTCTTGAAAGAGACCTTCGTTTGCTTTCCCTATTGACATGCATCACAAACTTGATCTTTACAGTAGAGTTCATTAGGCAGACCATCAACTAAGGATTCCCTTGCTAACTTGTTCATAGTCTTAAAGTTCAGATGACTAAGACGTTTATGCCATAGCCAGTTGACATCTTTAGGACTCTTCACAAGCAGACATGTATCCTTAGGACAGCTGTTCCAATTTGCAAGATACATACTTCCCTTTCTAGATCCTGTTAGAAGGTTTTGTTTTGTTCTTTTATCACTTTTGAGACACTCATCTTTAGAGAATTTTACTGAGTAACCCGTGTCACAAAAATGAGAAACAGATAATAAATTAAACATTAAACCATCTACATATGATACATCATGTACCTCAATGTCACCATTTTGAAGGGTGCCATATCCTTTTGTTTTACCGTGCGCGTTATCACCAAAGAATACTTTTGGACCTTTCTTTTCTGTGTAGTTGGTCAGCAGGGCTTTGGTTCCAGTCATATGAGTTGAGCATCCACTATCTATGTACCATATTTCTCCTGCTAGACCTCCTTTTCTGTATAGGTCCCTCATTTCCTGCAAGAAAGGTTAAGTCTTAGGTACCCATTTTGTCTTGGGTCCTTAGGTGTTAGTACTACCCTTGGGAACCCACATATACATTGGTCGTTTGAACAACCTTGAGCACTTGAGTTGTTTTCCTCGGGCATCACAGAACCAAATCTTACCAGTTAACACCTTGGACTGGTCTGATTTGTTATTTGTGTCAGCTAAGTAGTAGTCAAATGGTTTCCTCTTATAGGAGTGTACATACATTATCTTTTGACTAGTTACATTCGGCCTGGGTGCATTAGCTGGTCGATGCACACGATTATATGGACCATACTCCTCTATTCTCACAATATCATAACAGATAGGGGGTGCAAAGAGAACATATTTGTGTGAAGAAGATTTCTTCTTTTTGGCTGGAGCAGCATACAGCTGAGATTGTCTCAGACGAGATGGTGTAGGCTGTTTGTTGTTCCTCTGTGCATGCTTGGGGTTAACTTGCCTTTTTCCCTTTTTGGTGTTGGGATAGTTAACCTTAGCTGGTACAGATGCCTTTTGGTTCATATTAGGTTCATTGTGTTTAGAACACTCACCCTTATCATGTGTCTGAGTAGTGCACTGATTAGGTGTACTACCCCCAGCTGGAGAGGATGTTGATGGATTAAGTTCATAACCAAGACCCATCTTATTGCCATTTGATCTATAATATTCAGAGATACTTTCAATAGTAGTAGATGCTTTATTGAACTCTGATATCTTTTGATTTAGGCATTCCTTCTCCTTTTCTAAGAGCTTGTGTGCTTGGAAGAGGTCATCGAACTTAGATTGTAGTATACAAAATTCCTTGGTTTCTAAGGCTTGCGTTTTTAACATCCCCTCATACAACTGAGTTGTTGTGGTATTTTCTTCCTTAAGAAGTTCCACTTCTTTGGTCAATCTTTCATTCATTGTGACCAACTCAGGGGTGTTATCAAACTTAACCTTTTTCAACCTAGCAATTTCTTTCCTTAAATCCTTATTCTCCTCTTCCACTTCTATAAAAGCTCTAGTGGCAATATCCAGATCACCTTTTACCTTTCTTAAAGATTGATAATAGGTGTCTTTTGATTCGCCTTCAGATGAATTTATATCATCTGTTTGTGAGAAAATAGGTGTCTTCTGATTCGCCTTCAGATGAATTTATATCATCTGTTTGTGAGAAAATAGGTGAATGGAAAGTAGTAGTGTAGGAATTTACCTCATTTTCTCCTATGGCCATCATAGCTAGATCATCTGAATCATCTGAGAAGATTTGACAGTCTGGTGATGTAGGAAGTTCATCACTTTGATATTCAGATTCTTCGGTCACCATTGCTTGCTTATCTGAATTTCTTCTGTCTCTTCTTGGCCTTCTTTCTTCTTTGTCATCCAGCTCAGGGCATTCATAGACATAATGTCCTGGTTTGCCACAATTGAAGCATGATCCAGATTTCTGATTTGAGTTGCCTTTCCTTGGAGGAGTGGCATCTCTTCTTCTGGATCCTCGGCTGTTAGATGACTCCACATCCTTTCTAGGATGTCTTTCTGGTGTTCTTTCTCTGGAACCTCTGGAGGGTGAACTGGCTCTCCTATCTTTGTAGTTTCTATAGAATTTTCTATATTTGCTTTTGAGAGTGTTCATCCTTTCGAATCTTTTGATCATAAGGGCCATTTGCTCTTTCAGACTCATGTCTGATCCTTCAAAGTCTTCTGTTTTCAGAGAGGTCTTGCCAGATGAGGTGCTTGCAGCTTTTGTATTTGCTGCCTTGAAAGCTACAGTCTTGGAGGTAGATGGGGTTGCAGTAGGCTCATCATTTTCTGAGTTTTCTTCTCTTTCAAGATCATACTCATGAGCTTTGAGGTTCTGAAACAGAGTTTGAGTAGACCATATCTTGATATCTTGAGTATCTTTGATGATGGTCTTCTTGAGTCTCCATTTCTTGGTTAGAGAGTCTAAGATCTTCAAATTTTTCTCTCTATTTGTATATTTCTTGCCTAGGGACTCAATCTCATTTATGATCTTGGTAAATCTATTGTCTAACTGATCAATAGACTCTTCTGGCTGCATCTTGAAATGTTCAAACTTTTTTACTGCTGTTGATAGCTTACTTTCCTTGATCAGCTCAGTTCCTTCACAAAGAAGTGCTAGAGCATCCCACATATCTTTAGCTGTTTCACAATTGATAACTTTTGCAATGTACTCATTTGGAAGAGTTTGCATGATATAATCTTGAGCAATGCTGTCAAGATTTGATTGCTTCATCTCTTCTGGTGTGAGGTCCTTCATCGGCTTGGGGGCAAGTTCTCCAACTGGAACTTCTGGATCACCATTTGCAGTGTTGACTGTCATAATGGTGATTGGGCCTTCTGTGATTACTGACCACATCTTGTAGTGGACTGATGTGAGATTCTTCCTCATCCTGATCTTCCAGTAATCATACTCCTCCCCTAAAAACTTAGGCAACTTACGCATATTAGCACTCATGCTGAATGAGTTTTCAAAAATAAGTTTTTTAAAAGAAAGAGATCTGTTCAAGAGGACTACAGAAAGACTCCCTCAAGTCTTCTGATAATCTAGAGACAGTAGTCCGTTAGAACCACTGCTCTGATACCACTTGTTGGTCCCTGAACGAGTAGTGAATGGGATTAAAGTCTAGAGGGGAGGGGTGAATAGACTTTAAAACTTTTTCAAGAGAGTTGGGAACCTCTTCTGATCTCTATGTCAGCTGGACTACAGGTCTGCTAGTCCAGATGACTATAGTGATCTGATGACAGAGATTATATGCGGAATTATGGTAGGCCTTGTTTAGACTCGTTCTTTAGTTTCCTTTTGAAAATGCCAAGTTGTTTACTTAATGAAAATACTCAGCTGATGCTGGTTTGAAAGTTATGGCCTTGTTTTGAAGATAGTTGAAAGCACAGTATGCACTATATAAACTGTATGGAAATGACAATAAAGTAAAGTGTAGAAAGGTAAATAACACCGGGTTTATAGTGGTTCGGATATACGATCCTACGTCCACTCTCACGTCCACACGTGATATTTAATCCCTTTAATTTACCAAAAATTACAAGGGTCTTGTCCTTTATAGTCCCAAGGATAGGACTTTGAGATCTGAGCCGTCCTAACAGCTACAATCTCCACAAGTGATTGTAAGCACTTGCACTTTGAGGGGTTCAAAAACTTTAACCTTTCGGTGAGGGTTGGGGTTTTTGAAGGGTATCTAACTAATGGTTCAAGCTTATAAATTGCTTAACCACTATGCCTAAAACAATGAATATACAATATGAACAGGTTTCAGGTTCTTATGGGTTGGATAGAAATTACTTAAGAGCTACAAATATTCTAATGGTTTTCTGGCTCTTGGAGAACTCTTAGATCAGTATAGCTTTTGCTTGATTGCTTGCTTAGCTTGTTGAATTCTCTCGTCGTGATCTCTTGCTTGTGATTTCTCATCCTCTTGTATTTATAGTGGTGATTGCTTACAACTAGCCGTTGGAGTTGACTAGCCGTTGGGGCAATCTTTCCATGTTGGCTTGATTCCTTGATTCCAGCTGCTTGATTGCTCCAATCCTGGGATCATGTCAATCTTCTAAGTAAGGTAAATCTTCATTCAAACTGTAAGATGACTTGGAATCAGCCGAGTCCTGGATGAGCACCTAGTCTTCTGATCTGCACTACTAGTCTTCTGACTACTCGTCTGGCCTTGTGCTTCTGTCTTTTGATATCAGTCGAGTAGAACTCCTCTGATCTGGTAAATACTTGTGCTGCATTAGGGCCATCTTCAACTTGGACTCCATCAGATAAGTAGGTATACAAGCACCTTAACATATCTGGCCTTCAAGGATCTTCTAGTCTTCATGTCTTCTACTCTTCTCATCTTGAGGGAGCGCATGTAAGCCGGGACTGTGCTAATCAACTGATATCTATACAGTTGATCACACAAGACTAGTCTAAGCTGTTCTATACAAAGTCAGCTGATCCTATTACATTTATAAACTCTAAGTGTTTTGGCCATCAAAACTATTCTAACATCAAGTGGGGCTTAGGGTGAATTTACATCCCAACAAGTGTTCACCAAAGAACATATATGCCAGCCATGTCAGGAAGGAAAGCAGATCAAAGCTTCATTCAAAGGAAATCATGTCATCTCAACTGAGAGAGTTCTTCAACTACTGCATATGGATTTATTTGGTCCAATTATCCCAGTAAGTATAAATGGAAAAAAATATGCTTTAGTTGTTGTTGATGATTTCTCCAGGTACACTTAGGTAGTATTCTTGCTGAACAAAAAGGAGACCCAAGTCAAGCTACCTGAATTGATGATGAGATTGAGCAATGAAAAGGGCCTAAGTATTGTCAAGATCAGATCAGACAAAGGCACTGAATTCATAAACTCATACATATTCAAGGGGGAACCAATGAAAATGTCAACTTATCTGACAATGAGGACAATACCCCTGAATATGATCCTGAACTTGATCCTTCTATTAACTTTCCTGAATTTAATGAGTCTAGTGATCCAACTTCAGATGAGGACAATCCTCCTGAAGGGATCAGGTCTAGAAGGACTTGGTTGCATGACCACCCAACTAGCCTGATACTTGGTAACCCAAGTGAAGGGATCAAAACTAGAAGGTTTCATGGAGAAAGTGCTTTGTTTTGTTGTTTCCTTTAAGAATAGAACTGGATCATAGCAATGTAAGAAGAGCTGAACCAGTTCACCAGAACTGAAGTATGGGAGCTGGTGGATAGGCCAACTCATCAAGATGTCATTGGAACCAAATGGGTGTTCAAAAAGTAAGAGAAATGAAAATGACATCATTGTGAGAAACAAAGCAAGACTGGTGGCCAAGGGATATTGTCAATCTGAATGGATTGATTATGATGAGACCTTTGCTCCAGTGGCCACACTTGAGGCAATCAGACTCTTCTTAGCATATGCAGCTCACATCAGATTCAAGGTGTATCAAATGGATGTGAAGAATGCATTTCTCAATGGGGTACTCAAGGAAGAAGTATATGTTGAACAGCCCCCAGGCTTTGAAGAAGGAGACAAGGTGTACAGATTAAAGAAAGCTCTCTATGGCTTAAAGCAAGCTCCAAGAGCTTGGTATGACACCTTATCACAGTTTCTACTAGATCATGGTTTTGTCAAAGGCACTGTTGACAGAACCTTGTTCAGAATCTGTGAAGGAGATGATATTTTGTTAGTCCAAATCTATGTGGATGACATTATATTTGGATCTCCAAATGAGAAGCTGTGTGAGAAATTCTCCAAGCTCATGCAGAGCAAATTTGAGATGTCTATGATGGGATTGATGAATTTCTTCTTAGGACTTCAAGTCACTCAATCAAAGAAAGGAATATTCATCAATCAGGCCAAGTATACAAGGGACATGATCAAGAAATTTGGATGTGCTACAAGCAAGCCAGTCAGAATTCCTATGAATACAAACTGGAAGATGGATCCTGATGAAAGTGGAGAATCAACAAACTCCACTAACTACAGAGGAATCATAGGATCCTTGCTATATCTCATTGCAAGTAGGCCTGATATCACATTTGCAGTTGGAGTTTGTGCAATATTCCAAGCAAATCCAAAGAAGAGCCACATTGATGCTGCCAAGAGAATTCTAAGATATCTCAAGGGATCTGAGAATCTTGGATTATGGTATCCAGCTGATGACAACATTGAGCTCACTAGATATTCAGATGCAGATTATGGAGGATGTAGAATTGACAGAAAGTCCACCTCTGGAACATGTCAATTCTTGGGCAGCAAGCTTATCTTATGGTTCTCCAAGAAGCAAAATACAGTTGCCACATCAACAACTGAAGCAGAATATGTAGCTGCTGGAAGTTGTTGTGCTCAGATACTTTGGCTCAGGCAGCAACTTAGAGATTACAAAGTCATCACAAATGAAGTTCCTATATTCTGTGACAACAATAGTCAATTGCCATTTCACAGAATCTAGTGTTACACACTAGATGCAAGCATGTTAATATCAAGCATCACTTCATAAGGGATCATGTGGAGAAGAAAGATATCAAGCTTGTCAAGATTCACACTGATAAGCAAAAAGCTGATATCTTAACTAAGCCATTAGCTGAAGCAAGGTTCTTGGAACTTTCAGCTGAATTGGGCTTACTTGATCCAGGGAAGATGGAGAAATGAAGGAAGGAAGCTCATAAGAAGGGGGAAGTTCATTAAATTGAACTTCAGCAAGGTTGACCAACCTCACTGAAGCAGTCTGCCAAAAAGGAAAACTCAGTAGAGTTGTCCTTGGAATTTTCAGCAATGTTGGTCAGGAAATCTGTCCTAGTGGGACTCAGTTAGCAACATTGGGACTCACTCAGGTATATTGGTCAGTCATTTTGACCAAAACAGAAGTCAAAACACATCTCAGGATGTTTGTCCGAGTTAATAGGGCGATAATTGCTATTTTTAGCATTGATTGGACAATTAAAAGAATTCTTCGGCTAAGAGTAGGCTATTTTAGGATGGCGTGTGATATTAAGGTTTTTGCCCCCAAAATGGCAAATCAGCATTTAATGCAAAAATCTCTTAAGATTACATGAATTCTTGTGCCATCATCAAAGCCATTGATTTACATTAAACCTTCATTAAACCGCCCCAAAGCCCACTATCCCACTTTATCCATTTGGTTTTTAATTTCACCCACCATCAATCACTATTAACCAACGGTTAATAAATTCTTTTCAAATAAAAACCCTTAGTTTTTATCCACCTTCCTCAAGCATTCATATTTTCGAACCCTTAAACATTTTGAAATCCTCTCAAAAAAAAAAACTGCAAAATTCTCAAAACCTATCTTTCTCTCAAATTCATCTATGGCTCCCAAAATCAAAAGAGAAGAGCTAGTAGATTTCAATGATTCCTCCTTGGACATTGACTTCTCTTATCTTAGTAATCCAAATTCTCTTTGGTTTGAGAAGTTGGTGGCCTTTGACAGCCCAGATAAATAAGTTCAACCAGTCCTCCAATGGCTAAGGGAGGCAGGGCTTGAAAAGTTCTTAGGCACCAAGCCAGATTCTTGACTAAACCCTTTTATGGCAGAATTCTTTGCCCATCTCAGATGGAAGGGCAAGAAGGGTGATGTGTGCACCAAGTTGACTTATGCTGAAGAAGATGAAGAAGAAGAAAGTCAACACTCCATCATCTTCACTGCTGAGGACCTTGATGCTAGTTTTGAACTACCATCTAAAGGCCAAAATCCAGAATTCTACAAAGAAGGAGAGGAGCAGGAGTTCTCCAATCCATGGATGAAGGTACCCAAAACAATCCATGGATGAAGGAGCTGGTAAGTGCTCAGAACAAGAAAACAATGAAACCAGTTTATGAGCACTTGTTTGATTGTGTTGTGAAAAGCTTATTGAGCCACTCTGGGAGTGTTGAACAAATCAGTTTGCCAAAATTGAGAGTAATGGCTGCTGTGATTGACTCTGCTGAAAAGAGAGTCAAGTTTGATTGGAAAAGCTTCATTCTAGATAAAATGATGAATGAGAAATTTAAGTTCAAAGAAGTGAAGCACCACAAGGTGGTGGTGGATGGGAGACTTCAGTTTTGCACAAGAGCAAGCCTGCTCTTGGAAAGATTTGCTCACTACACTCACCTCCAAGCCAAGCCAAAGCCTTTTCCAGCCCAGAAAGTGATGTTTAGGAAGTTGTCTTCAAAGACTGAGAAGAGAAAGCAAGAGGCAGCATCCAAGAAAGCCTTAAGTGTTGTACCAGCTACCAGATCCTCCCCAAGAAAGAGGAAAGCACAACCAGCAAAAAGTCAGCCTAAGATGAAAAGGATGAAGAAGATCCTAAGTGAATCTCCCCCAGAGAGCCAGTCTAGAAGTGGAGGTGCCACTTCTAAAGAAATTGATAGAGTGGAAGAGGAAGGAGTCAACCCCCCTGAAGAGGGAGAAGAATTCAGAGAAATTGTCCCTCTGCAACATGAATCTGTGACTGAATTCAGGGACCTTGATATGCCAACAAGGTCAGAGAGAAGGAGAATGATCATTA
Source organism: Galeopsis tetrahit (assembly GCA_963675135.1). Lineage (NCBI taxonomy): Eukaryota > Viridiplantae > Streptophyta > Magnoliopsida > Lamiales > Lamiaceae > Galeopsis > Galeopsis tetrahit. The sequence goes on along the minus strand of OY776120.1, from coordinate 61,360,902 downwards.
AAACTTCTGAAAAGCAGAAGTTGATGGAGGAAGAGAAGAAGAAGAAGGAATTTTTTAAGGAGATTAGACAAGCAAGTAGGTCTAACTCCAAGTCAAACAGCCCTGAAACCAACTCTCCTGATATTCAATCTCAAAGAATATCACCAAGGCATGAAGAAGAGGAGTGCAAGACTCCTGAAGATGCCCCAATTGTGGCCAAGAAAGTTTACTCTCCTGAAGGTGCTCCTGATAGAACAGGCATTGATGTGTTAGCTGATTTGGTTGAAATTGAAGATAGGCAATTCTCCCCACTTGATCTCAGACTTCTCTCCTATACCAAACTTCTTGAAACTGTTCTTCAAGAAGGTGATCAAGTTATTCATCCACCCATTCCAGCCATTCCAATAACCTCCTCAGGGACATTGCTCTCTAAAGCACCTGAGTCCCAAATTGTTTTAAGTTCTTCTGAACCCAACCCTTCTGAACCCAACCCTTCTGAGCCCCAGCCCAACCTACCTGAATCCCAATCCAACCCTCCTGAATCCCAAGCCAACTCTTCTGATGGAGATGGTAGTGATGAAGAGTACACTTATGAGGGGATGCTAAGGCATATTGCCAAAGCTAATGTGGATCAGTTGTACCCAGGATTGAAGGCTTATCCTAGGCTGCAACAGCAGTTCTATGATCTCAGGGCACTTGTTGAGATCAAGGATGTAGATGTTGTTAATTCTTAAATGTCTTAACATTATCAACAACATCTAAATTTGACCTTCCGAGATTTTTTCTAAGTCTTTTCTGAAATGCTACATTAAATGTTGACCTAAATGTTGTCGCATTTCTGGCAGGATCTAGAAGCTTCTACAAGGATCTGGAACCTGGAAGATTCCAGAACATTGGAGAACATGCTAGAACAGCCTAGATACATTTGGAACGACCTGGAGCATCCTAGAAGGATCTAGAAAGATCATGGAAGTTGTGGAAGTTGAGTTTCCTAAAAAATAGGACCTCAATGTGGAAGCCTCTAGAATTTCGTATCCCACACTATAAATACCCATTGAAGGCTTCATAATTCAGTGTGCTCTATTCGATCAATATCCTAGACCGAGCGTTCATCCCTGTTAGGAAATTGTGGCCAATAGTTCTACATTTTAGTTCATACGTTGTATACCACCCGTATGACTGTGTGTCTTCTTATCTATTGAGAGTGTAATCATTAGATAGACTAAGCATTTCGACAGTGTATAATTTATACACTTAGTTCGTTTTCTATACTTGGCACCTGCCTCGTTTATAGTTTCGTTGTGAAAGTTATTGTTGTAACATTTCACACAACATTTGTACTTGAAGATAAGTATTGATTTTACGCCATAAGGCAGACATAGATTTTTATTTATAAAATCTATGTTAAAAGTATTTCCATTGTGTCTCGTTTGTTTTTAGTGTTTCAAGTCTTCCGCTGTGTATCTTAATTTCTGATATTCTGTTAGAGTCAGTGTTGCACTATTTGTCTCAACATTCTGTGCAACATTTATCTACTTATACTTAAACACTTCCATATACACACCCCGCACACTTTCAGTTGGTATCAGAGCAGATACCTGACGACACTAGGTTAGATCTTTGGTCAAGTGTGTTTTTAGTTTAGTTTAGTAATGGAAACACATCACATATCCACTGCACTTAGGCCACCCGTTTTAGATGGTTCAAATTATTCTTATTGGAAGCCTAAGATGCGTATGTACATCAAGTCAATTGATGAACGTGCTTGGAGAACTGTACTTACAGGTTGGGAAGCTCCAAAAAGACCAGCAGACGCAGATGGTGAAGTTCAACTCAAGAGAGAAGTTGATTGGACGGCTGATGAAATAACAACAGCCAGCTACAATTCTAAAGCTTTAAATGCTATTTTTACTTCTGTTGATATTTCAATGTTTAAAATTATATCTAACTGTTCTACTTCTAAAGATGCATGGGACAGGTTGCAAGAGCATTGTGAGGGTTCAGACAGTGTTCGAAGGACTAAGCTTCGAATGTTGGGGACAAAATTCGAGAATCTCCGAATGAAGGAAGATGAAACCATTTCAGCCTACAATGAAAGGTTAAGTGAGATAATCAATGAATCACATTCTCTTGGTGACCCTATTTCTAATGTTAGAGTAGTTCATAAGATATTAAGATCTGTTCCTAAAAGATTTGATGCTAAAATTTGTGCTATAGAAGAGGCAAAAAATACAGATACATTAAGTCAAAATGAGTTAGTGAGTATTCTTAGAACATATGAAATAAACACTAATCAAGTTGATGAAAATGATGCTGATAAGAAAGTTGTTGTTTTTAAAGGAGAAACATCAAACATATCTGAGATTCAACCTATTATTACTGAGGTTGATTCTGATGAAGAATTGCTTGATAAATGTCTCAAAGATCCTAACAACATTGCCTTACTTACTAAGCACTTTAATAAGTTTCTTAAGAAATCTGTGAATAAATCTAGTAACATTCAACCTAAGATTCAAATCAACACATCAACACCTCAACCATAAAGGAGGAAAGGTCAATTCACACCAAGACTATCAAAGAGTGAAGGTAAACCAAGGTATGATCCTGAATTTCGAAAATCAGTTCAATGTAATGCTTGTTCTGGTTATGGCCATTATGCAAATGAATGTGCCAATACTAGACTTAAGCAAAAACTGAATTTTAGTGCTACCTTGAGTGATGATTCTGATGATGATCTAGATGAATTAAATCATAATGAATATTCTAATTTTACCAGAATTGATTATAATGATTCCTCAGATGATGATCTGGATGAAACAGATTCTGATGTTGTATCTGATGTTTCAACATCTACAGCAACATCAGAACAGAGTCACCCAGATTTGAACTGTTTTAATGGTTTAGTTGATTATGCAGGAAAAAGGACTGATGACAATGAATACCAAAAGCTGTTGGATGATTGGAAGAATCAGAAACTCACCCTTGATTCTCTGAATAAAAGGAATGAGGATTTGACAGACACAATCACCAAGCTAGAAGTTATTCTTACCAAAAGAGATCTGGAAATCTGTAACTTAAAGGAGAAACTGATAAATTCTACTTTATGTTTCAAGAAATATTCCAAGAGTGCTTCTGAGGTAAATAATGCTATAGCTACTGGTAAGTTTAATAATCATGGTTTAGGTTATGATGGTACTACTGCTTCTATTTCTGATAAATTTAGAAAACCTGTGAAATTTGTTAAGGCAAATGTTGACACATCTGGTGCAACATCTGCAGAAACAGAGTCTCACAAGGTTAAAAGGAAGTATATCTGTCATTACTGTTTCAAAATTGGTCACATTCGTCCTTACTGTATAAAGTTGTTTGAAGAACAGAAAAACTTGAAAATGCTGCATAAGAAACTGTCACATCCTGGTAAACAGTTTTTGAAATCTGCATGGAAACCAAAAGCTACCTGTAATGTTGTTCATACCTCCTTAAAAGCATGTCTACCTGACTTGTGGTACTTTGATAGTGGTTGTTCTAGACATATGACAGGTCGTATTGATTTCTTATCTGATTATGTGACCTTGAATAGTGGTAGTGTTACATATGGTGGAGGTTCTAAAGGAAAGATTGTTGGTAAAGGAACTTTGAATGTTGAAGGTTTTCCTAAGCTTAAAAATGTATTACATGTTGATGGCTTACTTGCAAATCTGATTAGCATTAGTCAACTTTGTGATGATAATTTGCATGTGAAATTTGATAAAGATTCATGTTATGTTCTTAATAAAGATGAAGTTTGTGTCATGACTGGTACTAGGTCAGCTGATAATTGCTATCTTATTGGAACAAATATGTGTAACTTGTCAAAACATGATGAAAATGTTCTATGGCATCAAAGATTGGGTCATGCAAATTACAGAGCAATGAAAAAGCTAATCAAAGCAGATGCAGTAAAAGGAATTCCAGAACTGAGGTTTCTCAACACCACTGTATGTGGACCATGCCAAAAAGGTAAGCAGGTAAGAATGTCACACAAAATGCTGTCACATTGTACTACACATCGATGCTTTGAATTACTGCACATGGATTTGATGGGTCCTATGGAAACTGAAAACATTGGAGGAAAGAGGTATTCCTTAGTTGTGGTAGATGATTTTTCTAGATATACCTGGGTAGAGTCTTTGAGAGACAAATCTGAAGCATTTGCTGCATTTAAAATTCTTTATAAGAGGTTCAAAAATGTGTTTAACTTGAAAGTTGGCCGTATTAGAACTAATCATGGTAGGGAATTTGAAAACAGCATGTTTAATGATTTTTGTGATAAAAAGGGTATCTTGCAAGAATATTCATCTCCTAAAACTCCACAACAAAATGGAATTGTTGAAAGAAAGAATAGAACTTTACAAGAAATGGCTAGAGTTATGCTTACATCCAAATGTCTTGCTAAGAAATTTTGGGGAGAAGCATTGAATACTGCATGTCATATTATTAATAGGGTTTTTATTCGTTCTAATACTAATCAAACACCATATGAGATTTTGAACAACAGAAAACCTAATGTGAAATATTTTCATGTATTTGGTTGTGTGTGTTATATTCTGAATGATAGGGATCAACTTCATAAGTTTGATTCTAAAAGTGATAAAGGTTTCTTTTTAGGCTATTCTAGAAATAGTAAAGCTTATAGAGTTTATAACCTTAGAACTAACACTGTTCAAGAATCTGTTAATGTTGTGTTTGATGATGATAAAGGTCTTACAGATGACAAGAATGAAGAAGATGTATCACAGGTTACTGACACTTCTGAGAATACACTGAAGTCTGAAAATGTTGCACCAAATGTTAACACATCTGGGTCAACATCTACAGAACAGTCAGCTGTAAATTCACAGAATGATCAGTACATCCCTAAAACGAATCCTTCTTCAAGAATAGGCAAAAGTCATCCTTCTGACCAGATCATAGGCGATGCTACAGTTGGAGTGCAAACAAGAGGAAGAGTAAGATCAAACAAGGTAGATGTGGTAAGAACAATATGCATGTCTTCTATGTGTAATGTTGTAAATGCTGAATGCTATTTATCTGAAATTGAACCTAAGAGTGCTAAAGAAGCCTTAACTGATGAAAACTGGATTAATGCTATGCATGAAGAACTTGGTCAGTTTGAAAGAAATGAAGTTTGGACACTTGTTCCTAGACCTAGTCATACTAATGTCATTGGAACAAAGTGGATATTCAAGAATAAAACTGATGAATCTGGTAATATTGTTAGGAACAAGGCTAGGTTAGTAGCACAAGGTTACACCCAAGTTGAAGGAGTTGATTTTGATGAAACTTTTGCACCTGTTGCTAGGATAGAATCTATTAGACTACTGCTAGCTATTGCATGTTTTATTGATATTAAACTTCATCAAATGGATGTAAAGGCTGCATTTCTAAATGGCATATTAAATGAAGAAGCATATGTTGAACAACCTATAGGATTTGAAGATCCACAGTATCCTGATCATGTATATAAACTTAAGAAAGCTTTGTATGGTCTTAAACAAGCTCCTAGAGCATGGTATGGTAGGCTTACTGACTTTCTTTTGGAATATGGATTTATTAGAGGAGAGGCAGATAGAACTTTGTTCATTAAACACACTGAAAATTATATACTAATTGCTCAAATATATGTTGATGACATTGTGTTTGGTTCTACTTGTGATAAAATGTTGAGTAAATTTGTTGAGGCAATGACTGCAACATTTGAAATGAGTATGGTCGGAGACTTGAATTATTTTCTAGGTCTTCAAATCAAACAATGCAGCAATGGTATTTTCTTCTCCCAGAGTAAGTATGCTAAGAACTTGGTTAAAAGATTTGGTCTTGAGAATTCAAAACCAATGAAAACTCCTATGGGATCTTCTTTAAAACTTTGCAAAGACAGTGCTGGAACAGATGTTGATCCAACACTTTATAGATCCATGATAGGTAGTTTACTGTATTTAACCTCTAGTAGACCAGATATTATGTACAGTGTGTGTGTTTGTGCTAGGTACCAAGCTAATCCAAAGGAATCTCACCTGAATGCTGTGAAAAGGATTATCAAGTATGTTGCAGGTACAAGTGACCTTGGAATCTGGTATACTAAGGACACCAACAACATTTTGATTGGCTACAGTGATGCTGATTGGGCTGGAGATATAGATGATAGAAATAGTACGAGTGGAGGATGTTTCTACATGGGAAACAATCTTGTTTCATGGCACAGCAAGAAGCAGAATTGTGTTTCACAATCTACTGCAGAATCTGAGTATATAGCTGCTGGAAGCTGCTGTACACAACTCTTGTAGCTGAGCAAGATGTTCCATGACTATGGTATTGAGAATTGTATACTTACAATTTTTTGTGATAATACTAGTGCTATTAATATTTGATAAGACATCACTTTATGAGAGATTTAGTAGAGAAGAACATTGTGAAGTTGGAGTATATACCTACTGAAAAACAAAATGCTGACATTTTTACTAAGGCATTAAACCATGAGAGATTCTCAATCTTGAGGAAATCTCTTGGAATGAGCACTATCTGAAAAATTCGGATGGATGTTGTCACAAATGCGTCAGCATTTGGGACAACATCATGGGTTGTAAAATTTTATAAGTTGAATTTATTTCTTACTTAGTTAAATAATTCCTTTGTAAAATATCTACGAATCTAAGAACATTGTAGTGCAAAAATAAACATGTCTCACACCTCTCAAATGCATAAAAATGAGAATGTTATTAGCATACTAAAAGATGTACCAAATCACTGAGTAACTATGGAGCACGGAGTTCACTACTACGATGCCTTCTTTTAAAAAGGTGATTGTTTGGTAAAAACATCAATATATTTGTAATCCATTAAGTAAGTATGGGGCACGGAGTTCGCTACTACGATGTACTCTACAGGAACAATGGATCAATACAAATTAGATGCTATAACACAAAAAGAAAAAATATGGTGCAACACAAATGAAGCAAATTCATGTAAAAACCGTGTTGAGGTGTTTGTAACAGTTTTGAGCACAACATTGCCTGATTCGAATTTATTTTTATAAGTAGTAATTATTTAATTATTTATTGAGATTTATTTTATTTATTCAATTATATAACTAACCGACGTTTTTATTTTTCAGATTATGCTTGGACTTAGTCTTTATTCTAGAAATTTCTTAATTATTTAATTAATTAATAAAATTGATTTTTCCCACTAATTAAACCATGATCAAGGTTGTGGCTAAAAATGTGGAGCACTATCACATTATTTCTGGAATTAATCGTGTTAACCTCCAACTACACACACATTCTCTCCATAAAACTCAATTAAGTGTGATTTATGTTGCTAATTTGCTGATTGTCGAGCTTTGTTAAGTACACTTCTTGTAGAAATTGTGTTTGGCCGTGTATTTCCCAAAACTACTGTATACACTCTCCCACCTCGTGCCTCGAAATTCAAACCGTCCCTTTAATGGCTGGAAACCAACCTCAATCTCACTCTCACTCACACTCTGTTTCTGAAACTTCCAAACAAACTGCCCAAAATTCTCTTGAAATTCTTGCTTCAATGGCTTCGCAACAATCCAACTCCTCAAATGCCGACTCCAATGTCTCTGCAACCCCATCAACAACCGCTCCTGTTCCAACAACTACCCAAATCCCACAAGATTCGACCGTTGAACAGTTTACAAAAGCTGTCGAAGAAGTGTCTGCAACTCTTCGAACTACTGGGCATCTACCCGTGATGCAATTTGGAGATATCACTGTGGATATCTCAAGTTATTTGGCCGATCAAACTGCTCAAATGACTGCTACAACAAAAAGCCCTAATCCTACTGTTCTAGTTTCAACGGAGGAACATGTCGATACCGTTGTTGAAGGAGAAGCTACTGCTGCATCCGATTCTGAGGATGAAGAAATGGAGGACGCTCAAGCTTCTGACAGTGGTACAAACTCATCTCTTTCACTTTATGAAGAGTCTGCTCCTATTCCCTTCAAGAAAAATGCACAGAAAGGAAAAAGACAGAGAAGCCCTGTACAAAGAAGGAGATCGTACTGTGTATTCACTCGTGTGGATTACTCTGAATCCATGAGGAAGAAAAAGAAAGTTGGAGCTGATGCTGGTGAACCCATTCAAGTGTTCACTGATTCTGATGAAGAAACCGAAGTTGCCACTGTTGTTGCAAAGAAGCCAAAGACTGTTGCTGAGAAATCAAAGAAAGCTGTTGTTGAACGAAGGAAGAAAGCTGCTACTGATCCTAAAGGGAAAGGGAAAGCCAAGATGATCCCTGAAGAAGAACCTGCTGAATCAGACTCTGATTCTGATTTCAATGTTTGCCTAAGAGACATGCAAGAATCTCTTAAGAAGAATGCTGAGTCATTTGCTGCTGCAAAAGAGTCCACACCAGAACCTGATAATGGTGGAAGTGGAGACAGCTCATCTTCTGAGGCAAAGAGCTCATCTGCTGAAGCAAAGAGCTCATCCAAAAGCTCCTCTACACATGATGGAGACACTGATCCTGATGAGGAACTGCCTTCTGAGGAAGAAAGTGAAGGTATCTCTGATCACTCTAACTATGTTGAGAAAAGGTTAGAAATTTACTCTAAGAGGAAGCTATTGATTGAGAAAAGAATTAATGTGCCTGATTTTGATAGTAAGGGGATGATAAAGTTTTTAGAGGATAGAAATCTGTTGAATGCTGTTACATTTGGTGAAGCTTTTCTTACAAACTGGTCTTATGAATTCTATGCCTGTATGAAGAGAAGTTATGGAAAAAGAAGTTCTAGGTCTTATGGTACTGTTAATTTTAGGGGGAGGGATGTGCCATTCACTCCAGAACTTATTAATGAGTTCTTGCACACTCCTAATGTTGATGAGGATGATGATCCAGATATGGATGTTGTGATTACTGCAATCACAGGGGGTAGAAAGACTAAGTGGACTAGGAAGATGCTAGCTAGACACTTAACCTCCTTACATTCTGTTTTGTATAAGCTGATCATATACAATTGGATTCCCACTACCAACACCACTAAGATTACAAGAGACCAAGCCATTCTTATGTATAGGATTTCTATACTTAAGAAGTTCAATCTGGGACATACTATCTTTCACCATATGAGGAAATTTACTGGGAAAACTACTGGGAAAGGAAATCTGCCCTATCCAGTCTTGATTTCAAATTATCTGAAGCACCATGGCTTCACTGCTAAGAAAACTGATGTTTTGAGGGGGAGAGTGCCACTGCTTGCTATTGCTCCTGCCTTATTGATTGGGGACAGAATCATTGATCTGCCCATAGTTGCTCCTGGTACTGATAGTCCACAGAGATCTTCCAGACCCTCTACTTCTGCTCAACCAGGCCCTTCCAGAACACATCAGAGAAATGCACCCCCAAATGTTGAGAACATTTGTGTCAACATTTCTGGTAATGTGTATCTTTCACAGGAATTCATCAAACTCCAACTCCAACACTTGCAGGAAACAATAGATGAACTCCAGTTCCTGAAGGACAGGTGGACCAACCTCCTTTCACCTACAACAGGGGGAGTACCACCACCATCCAACTCCAATGTGGTCATTGAGAAGATAAATGAAGATGGAGTTCCAGCTGCTGCTGATGCTGGTGCTGTACCTGATGCTGGAGGAGATGCTGATGTTACTGATGTAGTTGCACATCTTGCATCTATTTACTTTGTGGATGAAGTTGATGAACAGGAACATTGATGAACAGGGACAAACTACAAGACAGGGGGAGATCTGAAACCCACAATGGCTATGGTGCGGGAAGATGATGCTGCAGCTGTTACCACAGCAATATAAGCCATTTATTCAGTTCTACCTTTGTAATTAATGTTTAAGTTTGAATTCTGAATTTCTGATACACTTGTTGTTTATTTTTCCTAGATGATAGGATGTTTATTACTGCAACTTGCTTAATGGTTCCACTTGATATTTGTTTACTGCCTTGCTTAAATTGTTTACAGATTATCATGTGTTTACTGCAGGTTGCTGGAGTCTTTGTTTTGTTTACTCCTCTTTGTTCTGTTTTTGTTTTACATTATGTTTTGCTCTGATTTTTTTATTATTTTGTTTTGTTAGTGTCTTACTTAGATTCTAAGTTAATTCTTCCAGTTCAACTTATTATCTTAGTATAGTTACTTATGTTGTGAGTAAGTGTATAGTTTATACTTATTCTATTTTGGATAAAATAGTTTTGATCTTTTGGCACGGATCATTATGAAATTATCCTTGATCTTCAGTTGATTTGATCCAACGATTACAACAGGTATTGTCTTGACTAGTGCTTAGCAATGATGTCAACCTCAACTAAGTACATAAAACTGAGTATGTATAGAAATATATGTGCATCAGGTGTGTTGTAGTCGAAAGGTCAAATTGGGGGAGATTGTAGATGTTGTTAATTCTTAAATGTCTTAACATTATCAACAACATCTAAATTTGACCTTCCGAGATTTTTTCTAAGTCTTTTCTGAAATGCTACATTAAATGTTGACCTAAATGTTGTCGCATTTCTGGCAGGATCTAGAAGCTTCTACAAGGATCTGGAACCTGGAAGATTCCAGAATATTGGAGAACATACTAGAACAGCCTAGATACATTTGGAACGACCTGGAGCAGCCTAGAAGGATCTAGAAAGATCATGGAAGTTGTGGAAGTTGAGTTTCCTAAAAAATAGGACCTCAATGTGGAAGCCTCTAGAATTTCGTATCCCACACTATAAATACCCATTGAAGGCTTCATAAGTCAGTGTGTTCTATTCGATCAATATCCTAGACCGAGCGTTCATCCCTGTTAGGAAATTGTGGCCAATAGTTCTACATTTTAGTTCATACGTTGTATACCACCCGTATGACTGTGTGTCTTCTAATCTATTGAGAGTGTAATCATTAGATAGACTAGGCATTTCGACAGTGTATAATTTATACACTTAGTTCGTTTTCTAGACTTGGCACCTGCCTCGTTTATAGTTTCGTTGTGAAAGTTATTGTTGTAACATTTCACACAACATTTGTACTTTAAGATAAGTATTGATTTTACGCCATAAGGCAGACATAGATTTTTATTTATAAAATCTATGTTAAAAGTATTTCCATTGTGTCTCGTTTGTTTTTAGTGTTTCAAGTCTTCCGCTGTGTATCTTAATTTCTGATATTCTGTTAGAGTCAGTGTTGCACTATTTGTCTCAACATTCTGTGCAACATTTATCTACTTATACTTAAACACTTCCATATACACACCCCGCACACTTTCAAAGGATAGAACAATGGTGGAGATAGCTCAAGCTATCAAGGATAAGGGAGCTAGCTAGTGGCAGGTTGAAGAAAACAGGCTCTTACACTTTGCAAATGTGAAGAAGTCCAGTGTGCTGACCACTGAGGCCTTGTTTTGTGCCATTGTACATGAGAAGGTGATTGCTGAAAGAGAAAGGATTGCACAAGGCCTTAAGCATCCTGATAGCACCTCTGATGATAATGATGATGATGATGACAACACCAATCCCAATCCTCCTGGCCTCAATTCTGCTCAGATTCAGTGGCTATTACAATTGAACAGGTTTTTGCAGATGCTTCCCTCACTGACATTCCAATTGATGCTGATACTGATCTTGAGGCAATTTCAGCAAATGTGTCCACTTTGAACAAGATATACTTTGAGCAAGCTAATGCAACTGAGGCTGGCTTGCAAATTGCAACAAAGACTGCAAGCTCCATTGAGCAACAGTCAGAGAAGTTGGACAATCTGGTCAGGGAAGTTGGGAAGGCACATGCTGAAACAGTGGATACTCTTGATGGACAAGGCAAAACTCTAGCCTATGTGGAGATGGGGCTTACAAGATCAGAAGAGGTGATTTTGCCAACTTTGGATGCCAGGATTTGTGGTGTTGAGACTGGACTGCAAACAGTTTCAACAGAAGTTACTAAGGCTAAGGATGCAATGGCAAAGTTCACAAAATCTGTGAAAAAGGAGCAGCAAGGCCTCAAAGATCTTTACAAGCACAATGTGAAGGCTTTAAGAAGGACAATAAAGGATGCATTGAGGCAGAGGGCAGCAGCTCAAAGAAGGAAAGCTGAGGAGCTAAAGGCTGCTATGGTGAAAGAGGTTGCTGAAAAGTTCACAGTGGAACTGATGGCCAAAGTCTCTGATCAAGTTGTGTCCAACCTCACTGACCAACTGCAAGCCAAACTTGATCAATCATTGAAAGCCACACTGGATGCTATTGTTGCTCAGAAAATGAAGCCTGTCCACACCTTTCTAAGTATGGCTAATGACAAAATGCAGAACATTCATGATGAGAATGTGTATTTGCTGCAGGAATTGAAGTCCCTCACTCATGCTCACTCACATCTCTCTGTCACTATGAGTGAATTGAAGCCCCAATGTTTTGATAATGCCAAAAAGGGGGAAAGAGAGAGAGCTAGGGTAAAGGGAACCTTGAGGATTGGTGAGTCCAAGGGAAAAGAAAAGGTCCCTGAAGTTGAGGAGGAGGAAGAAGAAGTCATTGGGAAAGGCAAAGGCCCAATGAATGTTGAAGACCTAACTGAAGAAGAGCAAATCCAGATTGTAGTTAAGGAGTCTATGGTTTCAGTGATGGAAAGTTAGGCAAGGAGGCAACAGAGACCTGGTGGTGAATCTACTGGCCTTGACCCCAAGGAGAAAGTTGTTGAAGTAAGGGGGAAGGTGACCAGAGCCTCTTAGAGAAAGAGAAAGGAACAAGCCTTCAATGAATTACCAACCAGCCTAACCCTTCCATCTGAATTTCAATCTGAAGAGTCAACTCTACTGAGGCAGTCAAAAAGGCTAAAGAAAGTAGCCAAGTTACCTGAAATCCAAGAGGAAGCTGAAGAAGAAGAACAGGACAAAGAGCCTGAAGTCAGAATGCCCAAGCTTGCTGATGATCCTTCAAAGATGTTTGAAAAGGGATTTGGAAAGGATCCTGAGACTCAGGAGAAGCTAGCTCTTCAGAGAGCTAAGGAAAAGATGGATCGGTTGGTTGAGGCCAACAAAGCAAGAGATGAGAGGAGGGCAAACTTCAAAGCTCCAAGAAGGAGGGCTTCTTACAGAAGACTCAAGCCTCAGATGCTGCAGAGATGGGACACTCAGTACCCTCACCATGATAAGTGGGTGCCAATCTCACTGAATGATGCATGGGAGGAGGCCAAGAGAAGCTTTGTGTATGACTTTTATGTCATAGGAAAATGGCTTGAAGAGAGTGTTGATGAGGTGTTTGTGCAGTTCATGTTTGAAAACCATAGGGACCTATACCAGAAGATATTTGCAGCAGCTGAAATGGCAAGAGTTGAGTTCAAGGCCCCTGGTCCCATTCTGTACATGCCTCCAAAGTTCAATGGGAACTTAATTGATGAAGGAAAGAATTTGGAAGAGTTCATCTCAATCATGAGGATGGAGAAGATGAAGCCTGGCCCTAAAGTAACCAATAAGGACATTTGGGAGATGAAGAAGAGGGTCTGGGCTCAGTATGGGATTGCCCCTCAGGATGATGGAACTCTCTGAAGCATAAGTTCATTCCTTCCCTATCTATCTATGATTTTATTGTTTGTTGTTATTCTATCTTATCTGCATCAGCTTAGTGAATCCTTTGTTGTTTTTCTGCACTGTAATGTTCTATGACATATATGAAAGGATCACTATGTTTCTATCAAGAGATAACAACTCATTATCTCAACTAACCTGACATGACATATTTACTTGATTTATTATTGTGCTAACAGTTTAAGGAAAGATGACCAGGTCACTCATCCTGAAGGTAAAGTCTAGTATAAGTCAAGTTCCCTTTGTAATAGGTTTTGGCATCATCAAAAAGGGGGAAATTGTTGGGAATAAAATGATTTTGATTTAGATACCAAAACCCCTGATTGATGATGTTCAGATTCGTTGAGATACACTAAAGTGAGATCAGTTTAGTTGTCTCAGGATACTTCAGTAAGTAGAAATGCTTAAGTCAAAATCTCAGAAATATTGTGAGATTTATAGTTCAGGATAGTTGTCCAAAGCTGGAATGTTAGGCAGCTTGATAAGTGTTAAGGACTTTAGGTCAAACTTGCTGAAGTTTACAGGACAAGCTCACTGAATGGACAACATGGCTGAAAAGATCAAAGAATGATAAGGCAAAAGCTTCTTGCACTGATAAGAACTGTTTCAGATCAGTTAAGTGCTATTGATCAAGAGCATTGAATGTTATACTCACACAGAAGACACATTTAATGAAACATTTATTGCCATCAAGCCTGAATCAAGCATTGAAGACTTAGAAGCATTAAAGATTGAAGCATTGAATGAATGTTGGAACATTCTAGTTTACAGCAGGAATGTTCAGGGGAGTTGTCCCATCTGACCGTTGGTTGAGTGTAGAGTCTGCCATAAATCAACCTTGGGAAATGTGCATATTTGGAATCTGACACAAGTCATCTCAGCCGCATTTTTCAGAAGTCAACACATTCATTCAAGCAACCATTGAAGAAGCTTTTACACAGTGGATAAAAGGATGCCAAGCTTCATAACCGTTTCAATGGTGCTGCAAATAAACAAGTTTGAATTGCTATCTCTCCAACGGTTAGTTGTTCAAATTTGCCTATAAATTCAAAAGTGATCAAAGGATTCAAGCATCCAACTACTTGCTATCAAACTATCATCAAGCAATCAAAGGAAACCAAAGCTGTTCTTAAGAATCCCAAGTTTCCTGATCACTTCATACAGCTAAACCAATCTTTGTAAACATCCAAAGCTTAGCATTGAGATATCCTAAGCCTTTACACTGTTCTTATTGTAAAGGATATCTCTACTAGTTGTAACCAAACCTCAAACCCTTACCTCATTGAGTGAAGTAGTGTTTGTTGTAGAAGTGAGGAGTTAAGGACTGTTATTGTGAAACACAGTCTTAACTCAGAGAGATTGAGCACTAGGACTCAGTTTATCCTAGGGATCAAGGCACTAAGAGAGTGTTGTTGATCAGTGCACCTTGGCACTATAAAACAAGTTAATTCCATTGAAAAGGAATTATCTTGTTCAATCAGGGAAAGTGGATGTAGGAGCTTGAGTCTCTGAACCACTATAATTTGTGTGCCATTTAATTACTGCATTCTTTATAGCACTTACATTCAATCATATTTCAAAGAGTTTATTTCAGTAAGTTAAGAAAATCTGTTTTGGACAAAGTCCCTGATCACTGTATTTTCAGAAATTAACTTGGAGTATTCTTACAAGAAAAAGGCCAACCACATTCCGTACTTAGCAACTCTCTTAGATAGTTATCCAACTGATCACTCAATAGTTTTCAGTAGGACAAGTATCTATTGAAGTTCACACTCAGGATTGTTGTGAGACAACTTCTCTGATAAGAGAATCTGTTTGAAAAGAAAAAGAATTTGCATACACAAGTGCATTCCCTCCCATACACTTGTGTCATACTCCACCAAGGACCAACAAAGAGAGAGAAAAGAAAGAAAAATTAAAATTCTAAATTTTAGAAATTTGAGAATGAAGATATTTGGAGAAGTTATGTCAGCAAAAAAAAAAAAAAATCCAGAATTAATACATATGTGGTGATGTAATAATGAAACTAATTTTTTTTAATTTAAAAAAGAGTAAGCATATAGTGACTTTAAGCCATTTACACGTGAAAAAAAAATCATTTGAAGCATTATCTACTTTAATTGGTGTTGCAATAATGAAAGCTATTTTTTTTCTGAACAAAGTGGTCAGACAAGACAAATATAAAAGATGGCACTCCAACCATGAACAAACCGATAGACCAAATATTAATTGAAAGGTACCATAATCTCTCATTTGAATGGGTTATCTTTAGTTGCATGAAACACTTTCCACGAATGAGCCGAAACCTTGGCCGGGACCGTCTTCCACCAGATTTTAGATCATGGACCTGTACATCTTACCCCTCGGCAGCAAAGATATTATACATGTCGTTTGTCTTTGGACCACTTCCAATAGCATGAGTCAAGAGTGTTTTGGCCCAAGGCCTTTGAAAGTGTGCGTGTTAAGTAAAACAAGATTGATGCTACACTAAATGTTAGAACACTCAGTGCAACACTAACTCGATTACAGAATATCAGAATACGAATAGCGGAAGACTTTAAAGAATGAAAACACAAAGACACATAAATAACTTTTACATAGATTTTAATCTAAAATCTATGTGTGAGCCTCATGGATAAACTTTCACTAAATAATGTGAATACAAATGGTGTGTGAACAAATATTCACAACAGAAATAAGACTCGATAATTGATCTAGTCTAAAGATGGCTTAAGTGTAAAAATTACACTACCAAAAACTAATCTAACTCTATGATCTATCTATCAAAGAAGTATAGAAAAGTCTATGTTGTACAGGAAGTTTGGACTCTTCGGTACAACGACAAGATCATGTCAATGACAATTAATTCCTAACAGGATGAACGCTAGTTTAGGAATTAAAGAATGACACTTCGTTGGTTGGATGAGGAACACGGTTCTGGCCTATTTATAGGCGTGGAAATGGAGTCTAGACCTTCATCCATGATCTCCTAAAATTTAGGATCTCATTCCTTCTTTTTCTCCCAACCGCCTTCTAGGTTCTTCCAGCCAGCTCTGGACGTTTTTCAAAGCAATCGCATGATCTACATAATTCTGCAATCTTCCAGAACCTTCTAGTTTGGAACAGTGTAGAATATTCTAGATCTTCAACCTGCGATATTACAACATCCAAAGCAGCATTAGCTAGAAAACAAAATTTAGACTTAGGAAAAATAAGAAAGGTCGAATTAAGATGTTGCAGTCTTGTGTGATAACATCTTCGATAACATCACCAAGTCTTCAACATCAACAATCTCCCCCAATTTGACCTTTCTGCTACAGCACACCTGATGTACATATGTAAACATATATAAACTAGTTTTATGTACATGCTAGAGTTTTACCATCATATCCATGTACTCGTCAAGTCAACACCTGTTGTAGCATATGATCAAATAGTGAAAGAAACAAGAAAATATACAAGACTAAGTGGTATTAGTACTCTGAATACTAAATAGAACACTTGTACAAGTAATATCTTCCAAAAATAAAATGAGTAAGAAATATACTCATTTAATACAACCTGTTTCAAAATGAAATAATCAGAGCTAAATGGAACAAATGAAACAAGTTATAATCAGAGTAATGTGAAGAGAAAATAAGTAAAATGATCTCCTATCAACTAATATAGTAATATCAGAGCTTAAAGAGAACTCTAAGTTCAAAATAACCTATAAACTACTGAGTTTGTAAAACTTAACAAAACAAACTGTCAACTAGAGCTACAAAATAGAGCTAAAAGCAATCAAATCAATGTATCAGAGCATATGATCATAAGGTAAAATAAATAGTGAGGCAGAATGCATCATTTGCTGTAACAACAGCTGCAGCAACATAAATCTGCACATTGCATCCTTTAGAGTTCAGTCTCCCCTAGTCTTCAAGCATTTCCACCAGCAAGGTCTGGAAGATCTGCAAAAACCTGCTCTTCTTCATCAGGTTGTTCAATCACCATTATTGCAAAGTGTGCAACAACATTGGTATCAGCATCAACAACAACTTCTTCAATTCGAACTCCCCCAGACTCAGTGACTTCCTCGTTTACTCCAACATCAGGGACTGGTGCAGCAGCAGCAGGTACTCCCCCTGGTGTAGCAGAAAGTTTCTTCATCCAATAATCCTTCATGAACTGTAGTTCATTGATGGTATCCTGAAAATGAGTTAATTGGGCAAGTATAAAGTCTCTTGAGATTGGAATGTGGCTGGCAGTATTTGGGACATTAGGAGCTGCATCAGGGACTTCTTGTTCAACTCTTTCAGCACCTTGGATAGGGAGATCAACAACTCTATCTCCAATCATCAGCTTACGAGACACTGTAATTTGAGGAACTCTCCCCCTCAACATATCATGTCTATCTCTTTGGTAGTTGTTATGTCTCAAATATCCATAGATAAGAGGCGGGTAAGGCAAGTTGCCTTTGTCAGAAACTGTCCCAGAAAACTTCATCATATGATGAAATATAGTCATCCCAAGATTGAAGTTTCTCATTACCACAATTCTGTAAAGAAGTATACCTTGACTCATTGTGACCTTTGTAGAGTTTGTGGATGGAATCCAATTATACAAAATCAACTTATGTAACACTGAATATAAAGAAGTAAGGTTACATGCAAGCATCACTTTCTTCCATCTCATTACCCTACCACCAGTAATTGCATGAGCAATTACATCCATTGAGGGTTCCTCAACCTCCTCAACAGTTTCAAGGTGTAAAAAATCATTAATCAATTCGGGTGCAAAAGGAAGATCTCTTTTTCTAAACCTTACAATTCCATACCATTGAGATGTTCTTCTACTAATGCTCTTTCTCAAACAGGAATAAAATTCATAAACCCATGTTGCAACAAATGATTCACCAAACGTAACAACATGCATCAAATTTCTATCCTTAATAAATCTAACCAAACCCTTAGAATCAAAATCAGGCACAGATATCCTACGTTCAATTAATAACTTTCTCCCTGACAGATTAACTAACCTATCTTCAGAGGTTTCCATTTCTACATCAGTTTCAGAAGTAGGTGTACCTTCATAACCATCAGAGGTGTTTTCAGACTCGGAGTTGGGTTGATCAGACTCATCTGAACTGCTATCATCTGGATCATTTCCAGCAGGAACAGAGGTTGCAATAGGTGCTGGAGCAACTAGAGTAGCATCCTTCTTTTGCTCCGATTTCTTTCCTTTCTCTTTGCACAACTCCATTAAAGTGACATTCTCCTCGTCAAAACTCACTTTCTCACCAGCTTCAGTGTCAGCAACCCCACCATCTGAGCTATCCTTTTTAGAATCTGTAAAGACCTGAATTGGAGTGTTAACTACATCACCAACTGCGGGCTTCTTCTTTCGTGAACTCTTAGCACAGTTCATCCTCGAAAACACTCGGCTAGACCTCTTTTTTGGTTTCTTCGGGCTCCGCTTTCGTTTTCCTTTAGCCAAGGATGATTTCAGAGGTATAGGCTCTGACTCAGTTGATTCCGAGAGAGAGGAACCAGTGTGGGCAGAGTCCTCTTCTCTTTCAGGCTCGGCTTCGGCCATAGGAGTATCATCTCCCTTAGTTGCTTCGGTTGTTTCAGCAACAGGAGCAGCAATCGGAGCGGTTTCAGTAGGGATGGTGGTTTCAGTGGTTTCGGGAATGATTTCAAGTGAAATTTCGGGCTCAGTAGGGTTTGCAGTTTGGGGATTTTTTGGTGTAGAGGTAGTGGTTTAATTTGGAGTAGGAATTTGAATAGGGAAATTCAGGGGAACGTCTCCAACATAAATTTGAGGCATATGCTTCGAATTTAAGAGGTTGAAAGAGATATTTTGAATTACCCGTGTAAATTCCTCGATGGTTGCGTTCTGAGGAATGACGACGGTGTTCGGAGCGGCTATTGGCGGTGGCGATGGTGCGGCATTGGTGATTGGAGCAGTGTTTCCGGTGGATTGGTTGGAAGCCATGGTCGCGAGTAGGTGAAGAGGATTCGACGAGGATGAGGATGGAGTAATTTCAGCTGGAGAAGATGAAGTGTTTCCCATATTTTTCATATTTAAATCCCTTCAAACAAATGATTAGTGCACAAGAAAGTGGACACAGAATTCGAAACACACAATTGCAATTTGTAGTAGTGAACTTCGTGCTCCATAGTTACTCAGTGATTAACGACATCTTTTAGTATGCTAACAACATTCTATTTTTAAATGCATTTGAGAGGTGTAAAATCGTGTCTATTTTTGTACCACAAATTTCAGATTCAAAAATATTTTACAAATGAATTATTTAACGAATCATGGAATAAATTAAATCAATCAGAATTACACTCACCCTTGATGTTGTTCCAAATGCTACTACATTTGTAACAATATCCATCTTGGATTTTCAGGTTGTGCACATACCAAGAGATTTCCTCAAAAATGAGAATCTCTCATGGTCAAGAGCCTTAGCGAAAATATCTGCAAATTGATTTTCAGTGGGAACATATTCTAACTTCATAATACTTTTCTCTACTAAATCTCTTATGAAATGATGTCTAATGCTTATGTGTTTAGTCAAAGAGTGTTATACTGGATTTTTAGAAATGTTGATTGCACTTGTGTTATCACAAAAAACAGTTAATGTGTCACTTTCTAAGCTAAAATCATTGAACATCTTACTCAACCATAGGAGTTGTGTACAACAACTGTCTGCAACAATGTATTCAGATTCGGTCGTAGATTGTGAGACACAATTTTGCTTCTTGCTATGCCATGACACAAAATTGTTTCCCATGTAGAAACATCCTCCACTCGTGCTTTTCCTATCATCTATATCTCCTGCCCAGTCTGCATCACTATATCCAACTAGTGTACTACTTGTATCCTTTGTGTACCAAATCCCAAGTTCACTTGTACCAGCAATATATCTTATGATTCTCTTTACTGCATTCAGGTGAGATTCCTTAGGGTTAGCTTGGTACCTTGCACAAACACAAACACTGTACATAATATCTGGTCGACTAGAGGTTAAATAAAGTAAAATTCCTATCATAGATCTATACAATGTTGGATCAACATCTTTTCCAGCATTGTCTTTTCAAAGTTTTAAAGTAGATCCCATAGGAGTTTTCATGCATTTAGAATTTTCAAGACCAAACTTTTTAACCAAGTTCTTAGCGTACTTACCTTGTGAGAAGAATATTTCATCTTTGCATTGCTTGATTTGAAGACCTAGAAAATAATTCAAGTCTCCAACCATACTCATTTCAAATGTTGTAGTCATTGGTTTAACATATTATCACAAGTTGAACCAAAAATAATGTCGTCAACATAAATTTGAGCAATTAACATATTTTCTCCAGATTGCTTAATGAACAATGTTCTATCGACTTCTCCTCTAATAAAACTAAATTCCAAAAGAAAGTCAGTAAGCCTACCATACCATGCTCTAGGAGCTTGTTTAAGACCATACAAAGCTTTCTTAAGTTTATATACATGATTAGGGTATTGTGGATTTTCAAATCCTTTAGGCTGTTCAACATATGCTTCTTCATTCAAAATTCCATTAAGAAATGCAGCTTTTACATCCATTTGGTGAAGTTTAATATCAATAAAACTTGCAATTGCTAGTAATAATCTAATAGACTCAATCCTAGCAAAAGGTGCAAAAGTTTCATCAAAATCAATTCCTTCATCTTGTGTGTAACCTTGTGAAACTAATCTTGCTTTGTTCCTAACAATGTTACCAGACTCATCAATTTTATTCTTAAAAATCCACTTAGTTCCAATGACATTAGTGTTGTCAGGCCTTGGAACTAATGTCCAGACTTCATTTCTTTCAAACTGGTTAAGTTCTTCATGCATAACATTTCTTTTGGGAACATACTGATTATTCTGTGTAGATTATGTTGAATTTTCTGTCGATGTTGTTCCAGATGTTGTAACATTAGGAGCAGCATTTTCAGTTCTCAGAGAATCTCCAGATTTTTCAGTAACCTCTTAAACATCTTCTTCTTCATTTCCATCTGTAAGACCTTTATCATCATCAAACACAACATTAACAGATTCTTGAACAGTGTTAGTCCTAAGGTTATAAATTCTATAAGCTTTACTATTTCTAGAATAGCCTAAGAAGAAACCTTTATCACTTTTAGAATCAAACTTATGAAGTTGATCCCTATCATTCAGTATATAACACATACAACCAAATACATGAAAGTACTTCACAGTTGGTTTTCTGTTGTTCAAAATCTCATAAGGTGTTTGATTAAAACCAGATCGAATATAAACCTTATTAGTGATATGACATGTTGTATTAAATGCTTCAGCCCAAAATCTTTTAGCAAGACTTTTAGAAGTAAGCATGACTCTTCCCATTTCTTGTAGAGTTATATTCTTTCATTTTGTTGTGGAGTTTTAGGAGATGAAAATTATTGCATTATACCTTTCTTTTCACAAAAATCTGTAAACATGTTATTTTCAAATTCTCTACCATGATCAGTTCTAAATTTGTTAACTTTCAAGTTAAACACATTTTTTAACCTCTTGTAAAGAACTTTAAAGGCATTAAATGTTTCAGATTTATCTCTTAAGAATTCTATCCAGGTAAACCTAGAGTAATCATCTACCACAACAAGTGAATACCTTTTTCCACCAATGTTTCAGTTTCCATAGCACCCATCAAATCCATGTGCAACAATTCAAAACAACGATGTGTAGAACAATGTGACAGCATTTTGTGCGACACTCTTACCTGCTTACCTTTCTGGCATGGTCCACATACAGTGGTTTTGTCAAACTTCAAGTTTGGTAATCCATTCACAGCTTCAGCATTGACTAGCTTTTTCAATGATCTATAATTTGCATGACCCAATCTTTGATGCCATAAGACATTTTCATTATGTTTTAACAAATTATATACATTGTTTGTTCCAATAAGATAACAATTATTAGCTGACCTAGTACCAGTCATTAAACATTCATCATCTTTATCAAGAACAAAACATGAATCTTTGTCAAATTTTACATGCAAATTATCATCACACAATTGACTTATACTAATCAAATTAGCAAGCAAGCCATCAACATGCAAGACATTCTTAAGCTTAGGAAAACCTTCAACATTTAAAGTTCCTTTTCCAATGATTTTTCCTTTTGAACCTCCACCATATGTAACATATCCACCATTTACAGTAACATAATCAGATAAGTAGTTAATTTGTCCTGTCATATGTCTAGAACAACCACTATCAAAATACCATAGACCAGGTAAACATGCTTTCAAAGAAGTGAGGACTGCATTACAGGTAACATCAGATTTCTTTTTCCAAGTAGATTTTGAGAAATGTTTCTTTGAATGTGACAACTTTTTAGGTAACAATTTCTCATTAGCAAAATCTTTCTTCATTTTCAAACACTAAGGACGAATATGACCTAATTTAGAACAATAATGGCAAACAAATAACATTTTAAAAGTTTTAGTCTTGTGAGGTTTTGTTTGTGCTGATGCTTCAACATATGTTTTAGCATTATCCTTCACAAACTTCACTGGATTTTCAATACTTTTAGAAATAGATGTAGTTTCACCATCATAACCTAAACAATGATTGTTAGATTTACCAAATACCAAAACATCATTCATATCAGAAGCACTCTTTTCATATTTTCTGAAACTTAGAGTAGAACTTTTCAATTCTTCCTTTAGTTTGCAGAGTTCTAAATCTCTTCTGGTAAGGATAACTTATAGTTTGGTAATTGTTCCTTTCAAATCTTCATTCTCTTTGTTCAAAGAATCAAAAGTGAGTTTCTGAGAGTTTCAATCTTCCAATAACTTCTGGTATTTAGAATCGTCTGTCCTTATTCCTGTATCATCAACAAAACCATTAAAACAGTTCAAATCTGGGTGATTTTGACTCGATGTTATTTCTGATGTTATAACATCCAATTCAACATCAGAGTCTGTTTCATCCAGATCATCATCTAGAGAGTCATCATAATAAATCTGAGTATGAAAAACAAATTCAATTTGTTTTGATTTAACATCTTCATCATCCGAATCATCACTCAAGGTAGCACTAAAATTCAGTTTTTGTTTGAGTCTGGTATTGGCACATTCATTTGCATAATGGCCATATCCAGAACATGCATTACATTGAACTAATTTTCTATATTTAGGATTATACCTTGGTTTACCTTCACTTTGTGATAGTCTCAATGGAAATTGACTCCTTCTCTTATGTGGTTGTGGTGTTGATGTGTTAATTTGGATCTTTGGCTGAATATTCCCTTTGGACCTGTTCATTGTTTTCTTCAAAAACTTGTTAAAATGCTTAGTGAGAAAGGCCATGTGGTCTGGATTGTCATAACATAGGTCCATCACATCATCATCTGAATCGACTTCAGTGATAATTGGCTGTATTTCAAAACCTTGTGATGTCTCTCCTTTAAAAACAACCACCTTTTTATCATCTTTATTTTCATCAAATTGAGTAGTGTTCATCTCACAAGTTTTAAGAATACTTACTAGCTCATTTTGACTCAACTTATTAGTATCTTTAGCCTCTTCTATAACACATATTTTTGCATCAAATTTTTCAGGAACTGAGCGTAAAATTTTATGAACTACTCTCACATTTGAAATAAGATCACTAAGAGAATGTGATTCATTGACAATCTCACTTAAACGTTCATTATAAGATGATATGGTCTCCTCTTCCTTCATTTAGAGATTTTCAAATTTAGTCCCTAGCATTCGAAGTTTTGTTCTTCGAACACTATCCGAACCTTCACAATGATCTTGTAATCTATCCCAAGCTTCTTTAGAAGTAGAACAATTAGAAATGATTTTAAACATAGAAATATCAACAAAAGTAAAAATGGCATTTAAAGCTTAAGAAATAAACCCTGCTGTTGTTATCTAGTCAGCCGTCCAATCAACCTCTTTCTTGAGTTGAACTTCATTGTCTTCATCTACTGGAGTTTTTAGTGCATCCCAACCTGTAAGTACTGTCCTCCATGCACGTTCATCAATAGATTTGATATACATGCGCATCTTAGGTTTCCAATATGCATAATTTGTACCATCTAAAACGGGTGGCCTAAGTGCCGTAGAGATGTGATGTGTTTCCATTGTTGCAAAGACACAATAAATACTAAAACACACTATTGAGATATGGATCCTGAAACAAGTCCTAAATTGATGAATGGATAGTTTTCATAAGCCAAAAAAGAAAACTTGAATAATTTCTAAGTGTTGACTGATCTAGTTATGGAAATCGACTTGTGAACGACAATGATTAGATGAGTATAAGAAATACTGAAATAAACTAAGTATTGAAAAGAACAGTTTTATTATAGGTTTTTATGATAACCTATAAGCATTGTATAGAAGCTTATATTTTTGTATCATTGATGTAATAGTTTATAAGTTGACTAAGCTAAGTTATAAAGCTTAATGTAATGTAATAGTCTAGATAGGTTAGTTGATAGGACAAGTAAATTTCTACAAGAAGACTATGAAGACAAGAAGATTTGTACCAGACAAGACATGTGCTGAGAAGAAAGCTGGAATATTCTTGAAGAAGACAAGTCAAGCTGAATTGAAGATAAGATCGTATATTAAAAATATGAAGTTTGTTACGTATCATAACAGAATAACCGACGTATTTAAAGATACGTATCAAGACGGTTATGGAAGTTAGTTATAGAGAAAAGATTGTTGGATAACAAACTTATCTTGAGAAGTGAAGTCTATAAGTAATTGAAGACATTCAACGTTTGAAGACTACTGAAAGATTACTGAGTTACTGAAATCAAGATTACTAAGTGCGTACTGAAGAATTCAAAGCAAAGAAACTCATAGAGTTGAAGCACAGTTTGAAGTTCAAGAAGAAGCCCAGAACAGACTAGTTTAAACGAGGAAGAAGGCTTATTAGAAAATAAAGAAGTTTTCATATTGTTTTAGTTTGTATAAGCTTGCTAGACGGGTCGATAGTAGTAGTGTTGAGCGTCATTGTTGTGATTGGTCCCTCCTTGACAAAAGACACCATCAGATCATGTGTAGAACTAAATATGGCTTCCATTCGGAGTTTCCAATAGTCGTAATCTTGCACAGAAAACTTGGGTAACTTGTTAACATTAATTTCCATAGCCATGAGGAAAGAGTTCAGTAGTAATATGACAGATTGATCAAAGAAATCTTAGAAGCTGAAAGAAAAGTAAGATACAAGGATCTTATTCAAATTAGACACCTAGACTTCCCTCAAAGTCTTTTAGGTAATCAAGAAACAGCAGTCCGTTAGAACCACTACGCTGATACCACTTGTTGGTCCAAAATTTGAGTGTTTAAGATTGAGTAAGCTAGAAAAGTCTAGAGGGGAGGGGTGAATAGACTTTTAAAATCTTTCAAAATATTAGAGATTATAATGCGGAATTTATCAAAGTATGAGCCCTAACAATTATACTCAACTATACTCAGAACACCTTACTTGTCTATACTGCAATTTATCAAGAACTTAACAATTCAAGTAAACAATCAAATTAATCAAACATAAATAAATGTTGTAAGAAAACAACACAAGATTTATAGTGGTTCAACAACTTGTCTACATCCACTCTCACAACTCCAGTCGTGAAATTTTATTAACTTGTCTTGTGGCTTTAAGTCCCAAGAAATAAGACTTCGATCTTTTCGAATATATCACCAGATATATCTTCGATCTAACAACTAGTGATTTAGTAAGCAATGATTTGGACAATACTCTACTGACTTGGCCAGCTTCATCTTAGACACTTTATCAGCTAAGTAGGTATAAAAGCACGATTGCAGGTCCTACGTCCACTCTCACGATTCCAATCGTGATGTTAATCCCTTAATTTCCCAAAAATTACAGGGGCTTGTCCTTTATAGTCCCAAGAGAAGGACTTTGAGATCTGAACAGTTCCAAACTGTTACGGTCTCCACAAGTGATGAATGAGCACTTGCACTCTTACAGGGGTATAAAAACTAAACCTTTTGGGTGAGGGTTTTGGGTTTTCGTGTGGATCCAACTAATGGTTCAAGCTTATAAGAATGCTTAACCACTATGCCTAAATCAAAGTGTTTACAGTGTTAATTTGGATTCAGGTTCTTGGTTAAATGAGGGAAAAACTTAAGAGCTAGACTTAATCTAAAATAAATAAGCTCTTAGAGAACACCTTATTGATATGACTTTTGATTGCTTGCTTGAGTATAGCTTAGAGTTCGTGCGTGGTTTTTTCGTATTTGTTCTTCCTCATCGTCTTGTATTTATAGGCAAAGATTAGGACAACTAGCCGTTGGTAAATCTTTCCTTGTTGGTGTTGATTCCTTGATTTCGGTTGATTGATCTTGATTGCTTCAATTCTGGAATCTTTGTCGATCTTTTATATATGGTAAGTCTTCTTTTTGGAACTTGTAAGATGACTTGGAATCTTGTCCTTAGGCGAAACCTCTAGTCTACTGATTGTATCTTTAGTCGCCTGATAAGATCGTCTGTCTTCTGTTATCAGACGAGTAACCCTTCTTAGCTGTTCTTCAAGGGTCTTCTAGTCTTCAGGTCTTCTTCTCTTTATCTCCTGAGTTTGCGCATGTAAGCTCGGACTGTGTTATCAGCTGAGATATATACAGCTGATTACACAAGACTAGATTAAAAAGTGAGCTGATCTAAACAATATAAGTTGACCCTATTACATGTATTTTATAAACTCTAAGTGTTTTGGTCATCATAACTATCCTATTACATGGAGAGGCTTAGGGTGAATTTATATCCCAACAATTTCCCCCTTTTTGATGAAGCCAAAACTATCTTGATAAATGCTCCTATGTATTACAGAGGATAACAGTTTATAAATTGTCACATAATGGTTCTGATGAAGACAATGAGAATTTGTCTTGTAAGTTAAAAGAAATAATACTTGTATAT
This sequence comes from Galeopsis tetrahit, assembly GCA_963675135.1. Lineage (NCBI taxonomy): Eukaryota > Viridiplantae > Streptophyta > Magnoliopsida > Lamiales > Lamiaceae > Galeopsis > Galeopsis tetrahit. The sequence continues at coordinate 61,333,405 of OY776120.1, read as the reverse complement.
AATATGTTTAGAGATTACAGATTACAAGCTTCAGTTTCTTTGAACTTCTTGAGTAGTCTTCATCAAATCTTAAAATGCGATAAGCAAGTTACAGACGAGTGCGGATTCCTTCCATGTGCTCTAAGTCTGTAACATTTTCTTTAGTGAGAATCTTCTCCAGGATCCTCTTGACTTCAGCCATGTCTGTTCTTCTAGAGTTCAACTTAGGAGGATCCCATACAGGGTCTTCTGGAGTTAGGATCTTGTAGCCTAGGGCCTTAGCTGTCTTCAAGGCTTCTGTCCAGAGTACTTCATCTTCAAATTCCATGAATTGAGAGAATTGAAGTATCTCTTCTTCATAAGTGGAGAGGGGGCCAAACTTTCTGAATATGTGATGAGCTAGTTACCACTTCTTCTTCAAAGGATACCATCTTGGTAGCTCGTCTTGTAGCACCAGTAGATCCACATAGGTGCTATCTGTAAGCTGAGCACTTTTTCTTTTTTCCTTTTCCTTCAGTTCTTTCCTGATCTTGGCCAATTTTCTCTCTAATTTGTTCTTGATAGCCTTCACATCGTTTAGTTTCTTCTGTTTGAGCTCTTGAGCTTCTCGCAACTTTCTTTTCTTCAGCTCTTGAGCTTCTTTCTCTTCTGTTGTAGGCTCTGCTGAGGTTTCAGCTGCCTTTCTTTTTCTTGTCATTCTCCTATCTGGAGTTGACTCTTCTGCAGCAGTGATTTGAAGCTTAATAGTACCTTGGGCCTCATCTTGAACAACTTATTTTCCTTTTCTGTTCTTGATTTTGCTTTTCAAACCTCCCAAGGTTTCTGTTAGATCATCTTAAGCTACAACTAGCTCAGCCTGCTGGGCAGTGGACTTCTCCAGAGCGTTTATCAACACATCTTCCCCCTTTTTGGCTTCAGCAAGAGCAGCCGCAAAAGGTTTCATGGCATTAAGAATTTCGACCTGGAGAGTTTGCTTGAGAGCCATGGCATTGACTCTGCTGACATGGGAGAGTTGAGTGATATTGTGCTCCAGAAGTTGAGCATGAGAAGTAGGGGCAGTCTTGAGTAGGGCTTTTCTAGCTGAGCTGTTAGGAGTTCCAGTTTGTCAGCCGTCTGCTTCAGCTGTGCTGATAGCTTCTCATTTTCTTCAGCTGCAGTCTTGAGTAGGGCTTGTCCTTGCGCATCCCTGGATTCAACATCTTCGAGCCTAGACTTGTAGATGTTTTCCATTCGGGATGTCTCATTGGAGTAGAGATCAGCAAACATTCTGGCTCTGTCTGCTGTCTTTTTCATCTCACTGTTGAGATACTCATCTATCTGATTGTGTAGTGCCTCACCAAATTTGTCATCAATGTCATAAATTTGGTTGGTCAGGTGAGTTCTTTGCTCCTGAGCAGCTCGATCAATATATCTAGCCAGTTGCATGCCTAGTCCTTTCTAAAAGTGCTTGTCTATTGCTTCCCTTACTTGAGCACATACATCTACTCTAATATCAATAGACGAGTTTAAGGATGAAGGGGTACCTTAAGAGACTCTTGGTGCCATCTGAAAGGTGTTTGGTCTGAATAATACCAATGCACGTCCTTTCTCTTCTGCAGTTAGATGACCTTCATCCAGAAAGGTTGTGGTTACATCCACCAACCTAGCAAAGAGAATCTTCTCTTTTCGGATTGTTTGAGAAGTGAAATGCTCAAACTCACTTCTAACCCTGAAATAAGCTAGAATATTCAGTATCTCCCTTTCTGCTTCTTGTACCTCAGCTAGAGCAGCTGACTGATCCAAACTCTCGAGTCCCTGAGCCATTGAGACCTGGGGTTGTGATGGCTCAGCTAATACCAAGTCAGGTATCTGACTTGTTGGATCGTTCGAAAGAGCTAGTTCATCTCCCAGCACAGTGTTAGCTGTCTTCAACTGGATTTGAGTTTGGTCCAAGACGTTAGAGACTAAGGTGTTCTTTGGTGCTGGGACTGTTAAATCCTCAGCAGTGGACTGCGAGGTTGTGGTAGGTGTGATTCCTAGAATCCTATCACAAGCTCGAGCCAGTGTGTCCTCGGGCAATAGTTCAGTGAATGACTTCACTTGAGCAACTTCCTTCTGCTCCATTTCCCAATCAAGGAAGTGAGCTAAACCTCCCATTCCTTCCATGACCTCTGCAAGATCATCTACATCATCTCTTTTGAGCTCGATACAGGTACATACTCTGAGCACTTGCTCAAACTGGATCGAATTTTCATCAACTCCGGGCACAAAAGTTTTCAGCAGATTAGCTATTCATCAGCCTCTCTCGAGTACACATGGGATAGTTGACCATTTTATATTTTAATTGAGGCTGGGGTGTGTCTTCTGGTGCCATCTTCTCGGGGACAGAAGAGGTGTTTGGGTCAGGAGATTGGATTTTCTGGATTGGTTCCTCTGTTGAAAGTGTGTGTGAGGTGTATGTATGAAAGTGTTTAAGTATAAGTAGATAAATGTTGCACAGAATGTTGAGACAAATAGTGCAACACTGACTCTAACAGAATATCAGAAATTAAGATACACAGCGGAAGACTTGAAACACTAAAAACAAACGAGACACAATGGAAATACTTTTAACATAGATTTTATAAATAAAAATCTATGTCTGCCTTATGGCGTAAAATCAATACTTATCTTCAAGTACAAATGTTGTGTGAAATGTTACAACAATAACTTTCACAACGAAACTATAAACGAGGCAGGTGCCAAGTCTAGAAAACGAACTAAGTGTATAAATTATACACTGTCGAAATGCCTAGTCTATCTAATGATTACACTCTCAATAGATAAGAAGACACACAGTCATACGGGTGGTATACAACGTATGAACTAAAATGTAGAACTATTGGCCACAATTTCCTAACAGGGATGAACGCTCGGTCTAGGATATTGCTCGAATAGAACACACTGAATTATGAAGCCTTCAATGGGTATTTATAGATGTGGGATACGAATTCTAGAGGCTTCCACATTGAGGTCCTATTTTTTAGGAACTTCAACTTCCACAACTTCCATGATCTTTCTAGATCCTTCTAGCATGCTCCAGGTCGTTCCAAATGCATCTAGGCTGTTCTAGGATGTTCTCCAATGTTCTGGAATCTTCCAGGTTCCAGATCCTTGTAGAAGCTTCTAGATCCTGCCAGAAATGCGACAACATTTAGATCAACATTTAATGTAGCATTTCAGAAAAGACTTAGAAAAAATCTCGGAAGGTCAAATTAAGATGTTGTTGATAATGTTAAGGCATTTAAGAATTAACAACATCTACAATCTCCCCCAATTTGACCTTTCGACTACAACACACCTGATGCACATATATTTCTATACATACTAAGTTTTATGTACTTAGTTGAGGTTGACATCATTGTTAAGCACTAGTCAAGACAATACCTGTTGTAATCGTTGGATCAAATCGAATGAAGATAAAGGATAATTTCATAATGATCCGTGCCAAAGGATTAAAACTATTTTATCCAAAATAGAGTAAGCATAAACAATACACTTACTCACAACATAAGTAACTATACTAAGATAATAAGTTGAACTGGAAGAATTAACTTAGAATCAAAGTAAGACACTAACAAAAACAAAATACAAAAAATCAGAGCAAAAAGAATAAACAAAACAAAAGCAAATGGACAGAAACTAAGACTATACAACCTGAAGTAAACATATGGTAACCTGTAAACAAATTAAGCAAGAGCAGTAAACAAATATCACTATAATTAAGCAAGTTGCAAACAAATAAACAACCTAACATCTAAGAAATAAATAACAAGTGTATCAGAATTTCAGAATACTTAAACATTAGTTACATAGATTGAACTGAATAAATGGCATATATTGCTGTGGTAACAACTGCAGCATCAACTTCCTGCACAGTAGCCATTATGATATTCAGATCTCCCCCTGTCTTGCTTGTCCCTGTTCATCAGTGTAGATCACCATACAAGGTCTCCATCTCAGCATCATCATCATCAGCTTCATCCACAAAATAAGTAGCAGCAAGATGTGCAACTACATCAGTCACTGCAGCATCAGGTTCACCACCAGCAGCAGCAGCAGGAACTCCATCATCATTCAACTCTTCAATCACCACATTGGAGTTTGATGGTGGTGGTACTCCCCCTGTTGTAGGTGAAAGCATATGGGTCTCCTCCTCTCTTTCTTCAACAAATTCAGTTTGATCCTGAACCATTACCTCATCTTCTGCCTCTTGGTTAGCTGTGTCTTCTTTTGCTGCTTCAGCTAACTTCTTCTTTTCTGCCTTTTGCCTTGCTGCCTCAACAATGGCTTCTTCATTTAAGTACCATTTTGAGGTATGGAAATTCTTGGCTGGTCCCCATTCATGATTCTTAGGTAGGACCTCTGGAAGGATGATACTCAACTTGTTAGCGAAGCTGACAGTAGATGTGATTATCCATTCTTTCTTCTTTATGTCTAACGAGACCTTCTTTGCTTTGAGAGAAAGTCTTTCCATGAAGAATCCTTGCCAGTCCCCATCAATCTGATCCCATATTGCAGCTATAACTCGTACCTTTATTGTAGAGACGGCGTCGTGACTGAAGGTGTTTCCCAGAAGCATTTTCCCTGCAATATCTAGCAAGGTTTGAAACTTCTCATCCAGTTGAGGCTTTCGAACGCCAGAATCGTCCTTTGCTTTGATCCTTCCACCAGTGAACATCTCAATGTATTGTTTCTCCTTATCCATTATGTAGGTCGATATATTGACCTTTCCACTAGGCAGATCAAAGAGGTCCTTAAGCACATCCCTGGTGATCTTTACTCTATGACCACCAACATAACTTTCCACATATGAGCCCCTTAACAATGCTTTCGAATAGAAAGCCAATACATCCTGCTCATACACATTTTCTGGTGCTGCTTTAAGAAACTCATGAAGATTTAGGTCGATACAGCGAAGGAGTATATCTTTGTTACCTTCGGTATGTCTACCTTTGAAGTACAGAGCGTTTTCAGTAAAGATCTTGCCCTGTTTCGACCATTTTGCAGCATCAAGCGTTCCGGTGATCTTGGTCTTGTCATCATAGATTTCGAAAACACCCATTCTGAGTTGTGTGAGTAGTAGAGAGCTTTGTAGAATGATTTTTAGTGAGAGAGAGTTATCGAGTTTGAAAAATTCTTGAGAGCGAAGGGTTTGCAAAGAGGGCTTAAGTTCTCAATTTATACTTTCAGAAATTTCGAAAAGGGGTTGGATTGCTTCGTTCCAACGACTCAGATTAGGGCTTAGAAGGGTAACAATCGAGGCGGGACCTTTCACCTTCAGCCCATCAAAATTAATTTTTCCGACTCAATTTGCTACGTGTCAACCATTGATTCGCCCGTAACTTTGTAATTGAGAGCAAATGACATCATTACCAAAAATAGCCGTTGTGACTTAATTTTGATAATTATTGCAATTCTTCAACTAAGGCTAATTTTGATATAAGTATGTAAAATACATTCCTTATATAGCCTTTTTCCATAAATACATTCAGAATTAAATCTAGAATAAATAATTTATGTAATCAATCTAATCTTCAGAATCGACGAGTAGAAGTCGTCTGGTCAATAGTGTAATGTTGTTTGTTCAGATGAGTAGGTCGTCTATTCAACTGAGTAAGTCTGTTGGTCAGCTGTGTAGGTCTTCTAATCAGCTGAGTGAGTCTTCTGATCAGCTGAGTAAATCTTATGAGCATTCTTAGCCTGTTATAACTTCTAGTTTTCTGAATCTTGCTTTTATTCCCCCTTAACCATGTGGAACCTTCTTAACCATATGAGGCTGGGCAGCCTAGATGACTTTCCACTGGCATAAGTAGTCTTTTGCATTAGATGGGATATAGCATCTAATGTTCTCTTGTTGAATTTCTTCGCCTCAACTTCCTCTCTTGTAGGAGGGAGGAGAGGAGAAGGTGCTTGAATGAAGAGCCTGTGAGAGAATTAAGGAGGGGTGTCTTCTTGATTTGTTTTGACAAGGTTTCCCTGGAGAAGAAGCTCTGCTTGCTTAACACCTTGTCTCTTGCACCTCTTCTTTCTTTTCTCTTTAGTGTAACCTCCTCTTCTTTCTTTTCTCTTTAGCGCATACTTATGTTGGGTGATCCAAGTATGCTTGGTCTTGATATCTCTGTGTGGTGGACATATTTTCATTGCTTTCACCTATGACTTTGGTTGAGGAATGATATCCATGTCATCTTTCCTTGTAGTTTTCTCCATACCTGAAAAAGATAAATATTAAGAGTGTGTGTTTCTTCAAGTGATCTCATAAGTAGCTCTTTTTATAGAGGTAGAGATGAGATAGTGGGGAGTAAAACGACAATTATTTATGAGGTGATAGGTCTGAGTTTCTGAAAAGGTCACTTCTCAAGATCAACAATGAGATTCTTGATCTGAGGGTCCATATTTAAAGATACCCAGACTTATCTTGTGGAATGAAGATTTTATAAAATTGAACATGAATTATTTGGAGTCCGTATCCAAGTTAGATTTGTCTACTGTTGAGTCGGTTAAGGTGGTGTATTAATCCAACCTAGTGTTTCCCAACAGTATACTGTATTTATATGTATAGAGACAAAGTATTTTATGAAGAATATTATCTCTTTATGCATATACATATATACATCATTATTTGAATACATCTTCTAATTAATTTTGTTCAATATATATTGTTGGTCCTGAAAGGAGTATATAACAAGTGTATGGGGGGGGGGAGAATACACTTGTATGCAAATCTTTTTCAAACTTTGATCAAACCAGAGTTCAGCAAGGTTGTCATGGACAACTCTGCTGATATGATTAAAACCTTATATATAATCAAACTACTAAGTACTATTTTAGTACTTAGTTGAATAACTATCTAAGGGAGTTATATGTGCGGAATTAGTGGTTGGCCCTTTAGTTTAAACTCCTTTAAAGTTCTGAAATCACTTAGTCAAACAGTCCAGTTTTCAGGGAACTTGTCCAAATATGTTTTGCACAGTCTTTGAGTATATGTCCTTTGAAAGATCAGTTTTGTGTGCAGTGTTGAATGTATGAGAGTACTTGAAAGTAAATCAACACAAGAGTTTATAGTGGTTCAGAGACTCAAGCTCCTACATCCACTTTCCCTGATTTAACAGGATAATTCCTTCACTCTTGGAATTAACTTATTTTATAGTGCCAAGGTGCACTTGATCAAGAACACCACTCCTTGGTGAATTGATCCCTAGGATGTCTAGAGTCCTAGTACCCTTTCTCAACTCAGAACTGAACTGTTCTTCTCTCAACAGTCAGCTCCTAGCTACCACTTCTACTACTACAACCTTCTCACTTTCTCACTTGAAAGGTATAAGGGTTGAAGTATGGTTCCAACTAATGAGATATCCTTTACAATGAAGATCAGTGTAAAAGGATAGGATATCTCTCTAAGCTTTGTATGGATATACAATTGAGGTTCAGCTTAGATGAAGTGTATGAAGACTAAGATAGTCTCTTTGAAAGCTTGGAAGCACTTGTAAGCTTGTAGTTCAGTTGGATAGTGGATGGGTTCAAGGGTGCTTTCAAATGGTCTTCACACTTCTGTATTTATAGACAAACTTGAGGATTTTCCCGTTGGAGAGGCAGTCCCAAATGTCCATAAATGTCTTCCTTGAGTTCTTCAAACTGGAAGATAGATTCTTGATAGTGACATGTCCTCATTTGGGAAATAAACGGCTGTAATAACTTTGTCTTCATTCTGCAGCACTTTTCCCAATGTCTGACTTCAAGATTCACTTGATCAATCATGGACATAGCTTCTGATGATTAGTCCTTGGACAAGGACACCATTTCTTATCACTTGGACAACTCTGCTTATCACTATCAGTGGACTTTGCTTATCAGCATAGTTGGCTTACTCTTTTCAGATGACTTGGCTCTTTCCCTTTGTATGATTGTGTCTCTGTGCATGATTGATGAAACTTATGTATCCATGCCATTGAATTAATACTCTTGACCATATCAGCAAGGTTGGGATCTCCTTGACATGGTTCTGGTACAAGTGTGCTGAGACAACTCTTCTGGACAAATCTCCTGAACAAGAATGCCTTAGTAGGTTGTGTCTAGATGATGTATTTAGCATTCTTGATCTTCAGATGTGTTGATCCATAATCCATTTACTCTTGATCAGCATACTTGTCCACTTCAGCAAACTTGGGACACATTTGACTTAAGCCTTTGAGGGGACTTGTTCTTGTTAGACTTTAAGACATATGTTCCCCCTAAACTAGTGCATCTAATAAACTAAGAGCTGCCTAATATTTTAGCTTCTCATCTAGCCTTAAGCTATATGTTCTAACACTCTTAGAACATGATCAACCTTGACTTAGGCATGTCTCAGGGGGTTTTGGTATTAAATCAAAACACTTCTCATTTTATTCCCAACATATATGTATGTGTTAAAGTAAGGTATATGTAAAGCATACAGATAGAGTGTTATTCATCAAGGCTTTTTAAGGTATCATGGATTCCCCCTTGATTGAGTAACTCTATAGTTTTCCCTCAACTTTATTTATCTTCATCGGGAATAACTTACCTGATGATGAGGGTGTCTATTCACCTCATCTGATCCTAGTTTGCTGCAATAGTATCAGCTGATGTTATCTCATCTGATTTCAGTTCTTCAGAAGGATGGATCAAGTAGTCATAGGCTGTAGCATAGACTCTTAAACCTTTCTTCAGCTAGAGGCTTAGTTAAGATATCTGCTCTTTGGATATCTGTATGAATTTTCTCCATCTTTATGTCCTTCTTTTCCAAGTGATCTCTTATGAAGTGGTGCCTGATATCGACATGTTTGCACCTTGTATGGAGGACTGGATTTTGAGTAATGGCTATAGCACTACTGCTATCACAAAAGATGGGAACTTCTCTTGCATTTACATTGTAATCTTTTAGTTGTTGAACCAGCCATAGTAGCTGATTGCAACAGCTCCCAACTGCCATATACTCGGCTTCAGTTGAACCAGCCATAGTAGATGTTTGGTTCTTTGAGAACTGAGATATCAATTTGTTGCCTAGAAATTGACAGGTTCCTGATGTGGACTTTCTATCTATTCTGCATCCACCATAGTCAGAATCAGAATATCCACTCAATTCTATATTGTCATCAGCCGGGTACCACAATCCTAAATTGATTGTTCCTTTTAGGTACTTTAGAATCTTCCGTGCTGCTTCTAGATGACTTTGCTTTGGATTTGCTTGAAATCTGGCACATACACCTACATCAAAGGTTATGTCTGGTCTGCTGGCTGTAAGGTATAGGAGAGATCCAATGAGTGCCCTATATTCAGATTGATCGACTGCTTTTCCAGACTCATCTGGTTCCATCTTGAAGGATGTCATCATTGGAATTCTTGTAGTCTTGCTTTGTTAAGCTTTGAATCTTTCCAGTAGGATTTTAGTGTACTTGGATTGGTTTATGAAGATACCTTCTGGACTTTTCTTTACCTGAAGTCCTAGGAAATAATTCATTTCACCCATCAAGCTTTCCTTGCATTAGTTCAGAGAACTTCTTGCACATCTCTTGATTGGGCGATCCAAATATGATATCATCCACATATATTTGCACAATTAGAATATCATCTCCTTCTTGAATTCTGAACAATGTTCTGTCCACTTTGCCTTTGGTATATTCATTTTCAAGAAGGAACTGTGATAGGGTGTCGTACCAAGCCCTTGGTGCTTGCTTTAGGCCATATAGTGCTTTCTTCAGCCGGTATACTTGATCTCCTTTCTCAAACCTTGGGGCTGCTCTACATATACTTCTTCCACAAGTATTCCATTTAGAAATGCACTCTTGACATCCATTTGGTATACCTTGAAACCCATATAGGATGCATAATCTAGAAATAGCCTAATAGCTTCTAGTCTGGCGACTGGGGCAAAGGTTTCATCGTAATCAATCCCTTAGGATTATGAGTAACCTTTGGCTACCAATCTAGCCTTGTTTCTAGTTATTACATCATTCTCATCCTTTTTTTTCTTGAACACCCACTTTGTTCCAACTACATTGTGGTGTTTAGGACGATCTACTAGTTCCCACACTTCATTTCGTGTGAACTGATTTAATTCTTCTTGCATGGCAGTGATCCAGTTGTTGTCTTTCATTGCTTCTTCTATGTCAGTTGGTTCTGTGTTGGACAGAAAGGCACACCAGTAGAACATAGATGCTTGAGGATTCTGATTTAACTGTCTTCTGGTCTTAACACCTGAGTCTGCTCCTTCTAGGATGAGGTTAGATGGATGATTAGACCTCCATGTATTCCTTACAGGTGTATTGACAACAGATGAGTTGGGATCCTCATTTGTTCTAGTGTTATCAGTAGAGTTGTCTGGATTTGCTCGATCATCATCTGTATCTTGGGTGTCGAACAGCTCATTCCCTCTTGCATTGGGAATTGATACATCTTGGTTTAGACTTATTTGCTCAGCATGTGATCTAGTGATAGGTCTATGAGGGTTATCTTCTTCTGGTTCTTCAGAGAAGGGTTCATCAACTTCGATAAACTCTTATGTTTTCTCTTTAGATTTGATCACTAGTCTCCTCATCTTTTCTGCTGCTGAGTGAGTCTGTGTTAACTGCACTCTTTTCACAAGATTCATCAAATACAACATGAGGTGTTTCTTCCACAAGAAGGGTTCGTTTATTAAATACTCTAAATGCTTTGCTAGTTGAGGAGTACCCTAAGAATATCCCCTCATCTGCTTTGACATCGAAAGCATTCAATTTACTCTTCCCATTGTTGTGGATGAAACACTTACACCAAAATATATGAAAGTAAGATACCCTAGGTTTTCTACCTTTCCATAGTTCATATGGATTTTTCTCATGAATTTTATGAATACCTGACCTGTTTTGGGTATGACATGCTGTGTAGATGTTGTGAATTCTTAAATGTATCAACATTCACTACAACATCTTAATTTGAACTTTCGAGATTTTTTCTAAGTCCTTTCTGAAATGTTGCATTAAATGTTGAGCTAATTGTTACAGCATTTCTGGCAGAGTCTAGAAGCTTCTACAAGGATCTGGAACCTGGAAGATTCCAGAATATTGGAGAACGTCCTAGAAGAGCTAGAAGAGGCTGGAAGCAATCTAGAATGACCTGGAACGTGCAAGAAGGATCTATAAATATCATGGAAGTTGAGATCCTAAAAAATAGGACCTCAATGTGGAAGCCTCTAGAATTCGCACCTCACTTCTAAAAATACCGATTGAAGGCTTCATAATTCAGTGTATTCTATTTTTACTTCTGTTGATGTTTCAATGTTTAAAATTATATATAACTGTTTGTAGGTCCCTAAGTTGAGTTAATATCGAGGGAAGCTAAAGAAAATGTCTAGAGGGGGGTGAATAGACTTTTCTAAAATCTTTCGATATATCAGAATTACAATGTGCGGAATACGAAATTAACAATGAGCCCAATTAAAGTTTATACTCAACTTATTTCAAGAACTCTGTTCTATGTATACTCAACTAGTCTTGTTCAGTTATGTATGTTTAACAAGTAAACAATCAACCAATTAAAACAATCAAAACAGTAAAGTAAATCAAACACAAGATTTATAGTGGTTCGACAACTTGTCTACATCCACTCTCACAACCCAGTTGTGAAATTCTTATTAACTCTTCCAATCGAGTAATATGTTCTTGTAGCTTTAAGTCCCAAGAAATAAGACTTAGATCTTCTCGATTATATCTCCAGATATATCTTCGATCTTACTAGCTATTTTACAAGTAACTAGCAACTTGAAACAGTAAACAACAATAAAACTTCTCTTCGTTCAGTAGTAGCCTTCTTCGATCTTCACTTGTCTTGTGTAGCTTCACTTTCTGAACTTCAATCTCTGAGAGTAATTTCTTCACTTGAATCTTTCAATAATGCATCAATATGTTGTAGTATCAATATCTCAGTAGTCTTCAACCAACGAATACCTTGGAGTATTTATAGATTTCCAATTCCAAGAACATTCAGTTGTGTAACAACCTTTCTTGAAAACTAACTTGTAACTGATTCTTTTTATCCTTTCACGCGTTTCTTCAGTTAATTAGTTATTCCTTAACTAATTCTTCAATCTTTATCTTTAACACGCTTCTGTAACTAACTTCAAGTTAACCTGTCTTGTTTCAGTCGCACCTGTCTTGTCCAGTAGTAGTAGACTGCGTCTTCTACTTGTCTTGTGCAGTAGACTTCTTCAGATTACAACATAGAACTAATCTAGTCCTATCATCTAATCCTAACAAGACTATTACATTACTTTAAGCTCTTGTTACAAAGCTTAGTCAACTTACAACTATACATTGATTTTGTATGATTACATAAGAAATAATTTGAGCTTCTATACAGTTAGAATAGCTCGAAAATATCCTAAACACATATAATCAAAGTACTTATAAAACGTACTTGTCTTTTAATAACACTTGTATTATAAAACTAGTACTTGTCTTGTGAACTTCTACTGATCTGTACAAGACGACTTCAACTTAACTAGACTAGATCAGTCAACACTTAGAAAATATTCAAGTCTTCTTTTGGCTTATCAAAACTTCATCTTTTATCTTTTATCATCATTTAGAACTTGTTCTAGGATTCATATCCCAACAATTTCCCCCTTTTTGATGAAGCCAAAACTACTTGAATTTTTTCACAATAATAGACTAGTTAAGTAGTTATCTTGTCTTAAACATCACATAGTACTTATCTTTTCATTCATTTCGAAACAAGATCAGTAGATATTACAAATACTTAATCAAAATAAAACTAAGTACCATAGCAAAAACAAACTAATCTGATACAGTACCTTCTTAAGAACTTGGAACACCAAAAGCATCTAGTAGCCTTTTGTGAATGACAGTCATGTGTTCTTCAGTCTCAATCTTCTCCTTCTCCAGTAGTTCTTCTTCAAACTTCTTAATATGATTGTAATCGATCCTCTTTCCAGAACCTAACATCGGAGTAATCCATTTAGGAAAAATAGGAACAAGAATATTAAAACTTACAGCAGTTGCAATCCTCATGATCAAGTTCCATAGATTCCGATCTTGAGTTTCCATGAACTTATCAAAAATTGCATATAACTCTTCTTTGCTCTCTGGATCTCCAAACTTGCGAATAATCCAATGATCTAACTCCCACTCCATTTTGACCTTGAACCATGCATCTTTATGTTCATCGTCAATGAAATTATCAATGTAGGCATCTTCTACTTGATCTGGATCAGATTTCAACTTCAGCAACATCTTGATATGCTTTCTTAACACTTTCTTGTTAGCATAATGAACTTCTTCCAGCTTTTGCTTCTTATGAAGAGCTTCAACCTCTTCATCACCAATATCAGCTAGAATATCTCCTAGTTCTTCTTTCTTCTTCTCTAGAACAAGTTTCCTCTTGACTTGTCTAGTCTGAACTTCAACTTCAGGAGACGCAATACCTTTTCCTTTCAGCAGTCTTTTCTGTTCTTCAGCTTGTTCAAGATCTGCCTTCTTGACTAGCCTTCCTCTCTTGGGAATTTTAAGATCTTGTATAGCAGTTGCAGCTTCCTTCATCTCTGGTTCAGCACTTGACTTTTCTTCAACTCTACTTGTCTCTTCCCCCTTTTTGGCTTCATCACTTGCCTTAAGAGTGAATAGACTAGTAAACCGAGTCATTTCTTCTTTCATTGCTTCCTTCATCGCTTCAGCAGCGAGATCTATCTGCTTTTGATGCGTCTGGTCACGACTCATCTTGTCTAGTCGATCAGCAGTAGACTCCAACTTCTTTGAGTTAATTGCCAACTCATCTTTGAAATGAACAGCTGTCTGACGCAGTAGAGTATTTTGCTTAATCAGCTCAGTGAGAATAGCTTGAGAACGCACCAACTGATCTTGTGCTTCTCGTCTTTGCTCATCAGCTATCTCAATCTTCACTCTGTATAGTCTTTCCATTTTGCTTGATTCTTTAGCCAATGATCTAGCAAAATTAACAGACCTGTTCTCCAAGTAGTCAACTTGTTTTTTCAAGAAATCTTCAATTTGTGTATACATTTCTTGTCGAAAAGTAGAATCCATTTTATTCACTTCTCCAACTATTAATTCTCTGGAGCTGTCAACTAGTGACTGATTCTGTTCTACCAAGACTCCTTTCAGCTTTGATTCTAAGAACTCTTCAATAGACGACTTTACTACTTCCTTTAAGTCTGTCTTCAATTCATCTACAAGGCCTTCTGGAAACACATGAGTAGTAGATTGAGTTTCAGTTAACTCATCTTCATTAAACAAGATGGCTTCAACAAACTCATCATCTTCTTCACCAAGATCGATTGAGTTGTTGTCTTCTTCTTCAACACTTACAGCATCTTCCTCAGGCAGATCAGTCTGACTGGCAACATCAACTAACTTGACTGTCAACTCTTCTTCCACTAGATCAGTTTGAACACCAACATCAAACTTGACCTCTGAAGATAAAATATCATCAGGTATGTTCAGCATTTTCTTCACCAATGCTGTCAATGCATGAGGTGGAAACAATTCAGAGTGGTCCTTGACTCCACTATTCTCCTTCTGTTCCATCTCCCAATCTTGAAAATTTGAGATACCTCCCATGCCTTGTATGACTTCAAACAGATCTTCTGTTGGGGATGTCTTCAATGCATACCAAGTGCATATCCTTAGAAGTTTTTCATAAGCTTCTGAAGATGTGTCAATCTCTATTGATGATAGCATTTTCCTTAGATTGTGTGACATCTTCAAACGCAATCTCTTCTCTCTTAAACACATCGGATAGTAGACGAGGGATTCAAATCTAATTTCAGAAGGGGTCTGAGCAGGTAAGGTCCCTGTCTCAGTTGTTGCAGTGGCAACTGGTGGAGTTTCTGAAATAGACGGGTTGGGGGGTTCAACATATTCTGTTGAGGTAATAGGAATTTGGATGGTGGTTTCTTGGGGCTTTAATGTGGCTTGGTTTGGTTCGACAGTTGTAGAAGTATCAACTGTATCAAATATAGTAGTGTGTGGGGTTATGTTGGCTCGAAGTGGTTGCACTGCCAACACTGAAGAGGTTTTGGGTACAGGTTTGGCACGAGATCGAAGTGACCTGGCCTTGGTTTTAACGGGGAGAGAGAGAGGAATTGACAAAGCTCTAGAAGAAGTACCAACCTTTTCTTCAGTCGACTTGTCTGGTGAAGGACTTGACTCGACTCTCACCAGTCGATACTCATATAGCTCTTCCTCTTTCTTCTCAGGCTCCTTGTCTGAGTGAGTCTCTTCTGAGTCTCCTGCAGCCTCAATCATTGCCTCCTCTTCCACATACTGAACTAGTCTACCACTAGTTCCAGCCTCAACTTTCTCAGAACCTTCACTGCCCGACTCGTCTTCTCCAGAACTAGACGAGGCAGCTTCAATCATGGCATCATCAGGATTGATCTGAACTTGTCTGGGAGCAGCAGTTCTTCTAGCAGCTTGCTTTGCCAGGGCCTCCTTTTTCAAATAATGCTTAAGAGGATGGAATGGCTTGCCTTTACTCCAACTCGTCTTGTTGGGCAATAAGATGGGTAGAATCACACTTAGCTTGTTTCCAAAGCTTACATTCGCAGACACAACCCAGTTAACTGAACTGGTGTCGACTTGCACATACTTCTTGTAATACATCAACCTATCCAAGAAGAATTTCGACCAATTTCCTTTCAGTGATTCCATCATGAATTATGGCCATTATCCTTGCTTTCTGAAGCGTCACAGAGTCAAAACTCCCAGTGACTCCTAGCAGCATCTTTGATGCGATATCAAGAAGTGTCTTGTATTTGTCGAGTAATTCCTTCTTCTTGACAGCAGGAATTTTTCCATCGCGATTCAATTTCAACTGTTTTCCACAGAAAATACTCAAATACCTCAACTCTCTGCCTTCAGCATATCTTTCGATATCTATCGATCCGGATGGCAATTTCAGTGATTCTGTCAGAAATTCACGAGTGATCTCCACTCGCCTTCTTCCAACAAAGGCTTCAATCGAGTCGCCTTGTCGAGTTGCAGTAGCATAAAACTCTAACACTTCTTCCTCTAGCACAACCTCAGGAAATGCCTCCAAATAGGGTCTCAAACCGCATCTGAAGCATTTTATCAAAATTTCTTTGTTGTCTTCAGTGTGGTTTCCTTTGAAAAACACTGAACCCTCCACATGCACTCTTCCTTCGGTGATGTACTTACCTAGATCAAACCTTGCTTGCATGTTAGTACGGGCATCAAATATCGAAACAATCGACATAGTAGAATGATTAAGAAAATTAAGAGATTTCGAAAGATCTTGAGTGCTTGAGAAGTTATGAGAATCAAGAGATAAGAACTTGTGAGCAGTTATGAACGAGTAGTATGGGTTTTGTTAAACCTTGAGTTTGGAATCAATGGTTGAAATTGAAAGATTTAATCCAATGGTCACATATGAAAGTCTTTTGAAATTAAGTTTTACGGAATCGAGAATATTACGTGATTTAGTATTGTAAAATTTGAAATCCGCCTCTTCTATTGTTAGATAAATGGGGTGTACTTATCTGACCTAGCATAGTAGAGTTTTGGCGCGAACTAGGTATATACACCTCATTAAACGGAGTGTATAAATCCAGTTTTTCGGGTTTTCAAAATTTCATTACTCAAATTACATATATATCCTTAATTCGTAATGTTTAAACACTTAGAGTATTTAAATCATAGGAACACTTATCTTGTCTGTTCGAGTCTATCCAGAACAGACGAGTAGACTGAAGTGCACCAGAAGAGTTCCCCCTTCGACTGTGCTTGTCTACTTTGAACGTCAAACGGCTATTTTGACCTGTCTTTTCTTTCATTACAGATTAGACGTAATACATGTAGTCAAGTAAAATAAGTAAGATGAATATCAATCTAGCTCAACGTTCAAGGTTCAAACAAGATGACTGTTAACAAACTTAAGAGTTAACATAAGGCTCTTTAAGAAATCAAAGATTCCCCCTTAAATGTTTATTCCCTTAGTATTACCCTCAGCTTTACCAGCTTCCTCATCGGGTTGTTTGGTCAACTTGTCTGACCTTGTATACCTGTCTGTTGAGTGAGTAGACGAGTGCTCTGAGTTTTTATAGTAACTTGTCTGTTTCTCCTTTCTTCTTAGGAATGTACCTGTCTAGTTAGTACATTGCTACATACTAGTAGGATCAAGATCAATTAGTCCTAGACTAATGCATAATTCACGAAATCGGGCCTCAGCTAATGGTTTTGTGAAAATATCAGCTCTTTGAAAATCAGTGTGAATCTTTTCCATGCGAATATCCTTCTTTTCTACATGATCACGTATGAAATGGTGTTTCACATCAACATGCTTACAACGTGTGTGTAAAACAGGATTTTGTGTAATGGCAATTGCACTATTACTATCACAGAATATGGGAACATTTGATTCACATATATTATAATCTCTAAGCTGTTGAATAAGCCATAATAATTGACTACAACAACTACCAGCAGCCATGTACTCGGCTTCAGTAGTAGAGGTAGCAACACTTGTCTGCTTTTTCGAAAACCATGAAATGAGTTTTGTGCCTAAGAATTGACAAGAACCAGATGTAGATTTTCTATCTATTCTACAACCACCAAAATCAGAATCAGAGTAGCCACTTAGAGATAGATCATCATTTGAAGGATACCAAATACCACGATTGATGGTCCCTTTCAAATATTTCAATATCCTTTTAGTGGTTTCCATATGACTCTCTTTTGGATTAGCTTAAAATCGAGCACATACACCAACAGAAAATGCAATATCAGGTCTACTAGCAGTCAAGTATAGTAATGAACCAATAAGACCACGGTAATGAGTTTGATCAGCACATTTACCATTCTCGTCTGGATCCATCTTGTAAGTAGGTTGCATAGGTACTCCAGAAGATTTACATGTCTTAATACCATACTTGTCTAGTAGATTACGAGTATACTTTGCTTGATTTATGAAAATCCCTTCTGGGGTCTGTTTTACTTGAAGACCAAGAAAGTAATTCATTTCACCCATCATAGACATCTCAAATTTACTTTGCATGAGTGTTGAAAAATTATACTACAACTTAAACCAATAGTTTTGTCCATAACTATCTCAGTTGTGAATATTGTTTATATCTTACAAGGGACTGACAATGTGATCTTCTGTGTGAGTACAAACCCACCACATCGTCTACAATGCAAGATAAGCAGACATACAAGTAATCACAAAGAATGCAAAAATGTGAAAAACCATTTATTTCAGATAAAAGGAAATCGAATATACGTCACAAAAGCCCACTAAAAGTTTCCTTTACAGTATACACCAACAATCTCCCACTTATACTAAAGCTTAACTTTTAGTATACACATAAAGACATCAACATTTCTCCCACTTATACTCAAAGTCTAGCTTGTAATACATCGTAAACCAAGACCCTCTACATGTTTCTCAAAGATTTTTATTGCCAGCGTCTTTGTGAAAGGATCAGCCAAGTTATCCAACGACGCAATCTTAGCTACAGCCACGTCTCCTCGATTTACGATATCTCGTATAATGTGGTACTTTCGCTCTATGTGTTTACTTGCTCTGTGGGCTCTAGGTTCTTTCGAGTTTGCCACTGCACCTGCGTTATCACAATAAACAGTGATACACATCGGCATACTCTGAGATACCCCTAATTCCAGAAAGAAATTACGCAGCCAGACAGCCTCCTTTGCGGCCTCTGAGGCAGCTACGTACTCGGCTTCCATAGTGGAGTCCGCGATGCATTTCTGCTTCACACTTCTCCAAGATATGGCTGCGCCTCCCAGCATAAACACATAACCCGAGGTTGACTTTCGTTCATCTCGATCAGCTTGGAAATCTGAATCGGTATAACCCAAAGGAATCAAACTATTTGACTGGTATACTAGCATATAATCTCGAGTCTTTTTCAAGTACTTGAGAATATGCTTAAAAGCAGTCCAGTGTCCTTGACCAGGGTTAGACTGATATCTTGCTACCATGCCGACTGCATAGCAAATATCAGGCCTCGTACACAGCATCGCATACATAAGGCTTCCTACAGCCGAAGCATAAGGAACCTTAGCCATCTCCTCTATCTCCTTCTGTGTCTTAGGACACATATCTTTAGATAGAGGGACTCCATGTCTGAAAGGTAGCACACCCTTCTTGGAATTCTGCATGCCAAAACGAGCAATCACAATATCAATGTAAGACGCTTGAGATAAACACAACATTCTCTTTTTTCGATCACGAGTGACCTTAATACCAAGAATGTACGATGCTTCTCCCATATCCTTCATTTGAAACTGTTCTGAAAGCCACACCTTTACGTCTGATAATACTTTCACATTGTTGCCAATAAGAAGAATATCATCTACGTATAGTACTAAGAATACCACTACGTCTCCGTCACTCTTTTTGTACACACAACTTTCATTTTGACATTGTTCAAATCCAAAAGATTTGATCACCTCGTCAAAACGAATGTTCCAAGACCTGGAAGCTTGTTTTAGCCCATAAAGAGACTTTTTCAACTTCCAGACTAGATGCTCTTGGCCTTTCTTCACATAACCCTCGGGTTGCTGCATATAGATGTCCTTATCCAAATTTCCATTAAGGAAAGCTGTCTTGACATCCATTTGCCAAATCTCATAGTTCATGTGATTAGCTATGGATAAGAGAATCTAGATCGATTTTAGCATGGCTACTGGTGAGAAGGTCTCGTCATAGTCGATTCCTTCTTTCTGGGTAAAACCCTTTGCCACCAACCGTGCCTTAAAAGCAGTAATCTGCCCATCAGACCCTCTCTTACGTCTGTAGACCCACTTACACCCAACGGCTTTCTTGTCGTGGGGAAGTTCACTTAGGTCATACACTTCCATAGCATCCATAGATTCAATTTCTGAATCCATGGACTTGTGCCAAGACTCTGCATCTTTGTCTTTGATTGCCTCTTTGTATGTCCAGGGGTCGTTATCATCATGTTCATCGCTTGGAATCAAGTCCATAGACTCTCCCACAAACATGAAACGATCAGGTTGGCGAACAACCCTCCCACTACGACGAGGCAATGTATACAAAGGTTCATTAGAGTCGCCACGTTGTGCAGTCTCTTGTGGTATTTCCCCTTGCACACTCGGTGTGCCATTGTCTCCTCTCAACTCATTTAGAATGATCTCAGTATTGGACTTATGCTCATTCATATAGTCTTCTTCTAAAAATCGGGCATTGGTACTCACCACCACCCTCTGATCATTAGGACTATAAAAATAACCACCTCTCGTTCCCTTAGGGTATCCTACAAACAACCGTACTTCAGTTCTAGGTGCCAACTTATCAGCTTCCTTGTTCAGCACATGTGCTGGACAACCCCAAATCCGAATGTGGTTTAGACTAGGCTTTCGCCCAGACCACAATTCAATCGGGGTTTTTGGAACCACTTTAGAAGGTACATAATTTAGAAGGTACGCTGCTGTTTCCAAGGCATAACCCCAAAAAGAGGTAGGTAATGAAGCATAACTCATCATCGATCTCACCATATCTAATAGAGTCCTATTCCTTCTCTCAGCCACGCCATTCTGTTGCGGAGTACCAGGCGCGGAGAGCTGGGATCTAATCACGTTATCTAATAAGTATTGCCTAAATTCATTGCTAAGGTACTCGCCACCACGATCAGAACGCAGTGACTTGATACTCTTACCATGACGGTTCTCCACTTCTGCCTTAAATTCTTTGAACTTGCCAAAGCATTCAGACTTGTGGCGCATCAGGTAGATGTATCCATATCTTGAGTAATCGTCAATGAAAGTGACGAAGTACTCAAAGCCTCCTCTAGCTTGAACAGTCATAGGCCCACACAAATCAGAGTGAATCAATTCCAACACATCATTAGCCCTATTACCCTTGGCCTTAAAAGGCCTCGAGGTCATCTTGCCTTCCAAACAGGATTCGCAGACTGAGAATGGTTCCACTTGGAGAGACTCCAAAAACCCACTACTTACTAGTCTTTGAATCCTTCTTAGGTTGACATGACCCAATCTTAGATGCCAAAGGTATGTTTGATTCAACTTAGAAGGTTCCTTTCTCTTATTTAATGATGATGATGAATGAGCTTCAGTCACAGTATGATATGCACACGTAATAGTATAAAGATTGTTTTCTAACGTGCCAGAACAGATTAAAGAGTCATTTCTCATAATAACAACATTGTCATTAAAAACAACTGAGCATCCATCCAAAAACAACTTCGAAACAGAAATTAAATTTCTCCAAAAATTCGGCACGTATAAAACGTTCTTTAATACTAAAACAGAATTAGAAAAAGATAAGTGCACGTCTCCCACTGCAACCACTGATACTATCGCAGCATTACCCAAACTAATAGTAATCTCGCCCTCACTCAGTTCCCTTGTCTGCATAAACCCCTGCAAGGTGTAACAAACATGGTTAGTGGCTCCTGTATCTACTACCCAAGAAAAGGCAGAACAAGCCGCAAAACATGTTTCAACAACTAAAGCGAGAGACGTACCGGAGTTGTCCTTTTTCAGGAGAGGACAATCAGACTTCCAATGTCCCGTCTTGTTGCACTTGAAACATTTGCCCTTCGGCTTTTTCACGCCACCAGAAGGCGCTAGTTTCTTGCTCCCACTGCTTTCACCACCACTTTTTTTCTGTAAAGGCTTTTTCTTCTTCTTGCCATTAGACGAAGAAGGTCCAGCCTGAACAGTAACATTGGCCTGTGGTAGTTTACCCATGAGACCCTCCACCGCGACCAATTCTGTAAGAAGCTCGGTTAAAGTATAATCCTTCTTACTCATGATTGCGTTTACACGGAAGTTCTCAAAAGACTTTGGGAGCGAGTGTAGGATCATATCGATCTTTGTGTCATTATCGATTAACCCTCCGAGGACCTCAATCTCATTCAGATATTCCATCATCTTGAGACCGTGGTCCCTCACGGACGATCCCTCTGGCATAGAGGTTGACATGATCTTCCTCATAGCCTCAAAGCGGGCAGCCCTATCTTTCTCACCAAAAAGCTCTTTGAGGCTCAACATCATAGCTGCGACACTAGGCATAGTTTGATGCTGCTGTTGTAAAACATTTGACATCGAGGCCAAAATGTAACAACGAGCCATATCATCAGCCTTGTGCTACTTCTTATGAGCCTCCCTTTGCTCTTCAGTAGATTCGGCTCCCAAAGGGGCAGGAGCAGGTGTATCGAGCACAAACTTGTACTCATCAGCAACTAGGACAATGTCCAAATTTCTTTTCCAATCCAAGTAATTTTGACCAATAAGCTTATTTTGATTTAAGATAACCATAAGTGGGTTGAATGTCACCATAATGTATCTGAAATAAATAAAATGCAAGCAATAAATCACATAAGTTTGAAGCATAAAACATTGGAAACCTTCAAAACCAATATTCAACACAACCTCCAACAGCCCAACAAACACATATGCAAGCCACGTTAGGGTGGTCGTTTACACATGTATTCATTGACCAGACATTCAGTCTTTAATCTCAATATCACGTCAACTTATCCTTATGACGAATGAAATTAACAGTCGAACTTTAACTGGCCATGTGAACTAGAACAGTGACCCCGTTGGGGGGTTATATTCAAATTCACATCTAAGTGATGACCACAATTTAACAACAGTTATCTTGAATTATTCTTTACTGATGAACTCATGGATGACACATCCGTTAGGGAAGATCACACACTTCATCTAAAGATTAAAACAGTTTTATTAGAAGTCTTAACTAGTAAGCTCGTGAATGTTGCACCCGTTAGGGGAAGACTCCCAAGGTCCCACGAGCAACATACACCTTACTTAAAGACCAATTGTGGAGGCCTATAAATTAATTAAAATTTAATTATCTCACTTAGTCATTTTAACATGAAGATTATTCATTGGCATAGCAAATTAACAAAAATTAATACATGCATGCCATACCAATACAAGATGCGATAAACATAGGCAAAAATAAATAAATGCACATCTATCGCAACCCCTTGAAAACTTATCAAAAACAGCCTATTATAAGCTATTACAATGATAAAAACAGTGGCGCGGACGGATGCCTCGCATCGGCCTCTCACGCAATGGAAAAACCTCGAATTCTCATCCACCGACAAAAACTGGTAGAAAACTTCATCAAGGCTTTTGAATTAGGCCTCGTCACTCGTCATCACGGTGTAGCCGTGACTCCTGTAGATCTCGTCGAGAAATTTCCGAAAAGGTCTTGTGGGCTGAAAACAGACACCCGAGTCAAAAGTTATGGCCAAAACAGTTTTCACCGTCCAAGGCCATAACCCGAAAAACTCAGATTACTGTTTTCAGATCTTCCATCGACACCGCCCGTTCTCACGATCAAAAATTACAATATAAACGAGCAAAACCCTACTACAGTGATCTATGAAAAAATCCTATACTACCCACACTTATTATCTGGTGGGAAACACGATTACAAAATCACACAAAGGTTGCGATAGAATAAAAACCTTAAATAATAAATGACAGAAACGAATCCATACATGAAACAACAAAAAAAATTGAATCATACAACAGTACGTTTCAGGCAGAGCCAACAATCTACGAATCCAGGCTCTGATACCAATTGCTGGAACGCGCCGACGAAGGCGGTCCGTCACCAGGATCGTTGTCGGATGCCAAACGTATAAACAAATAAATAAAACCTAAACATGCTTCTAAAACATAGTTTAGATCTGTTACCCTTGAAGATCGAGGCGTTGATTCCAATCTGCAGATCTTCTAGTCTGTCTCCCAACTTCGCTCGAACACCGGGTGGACGGCGTGCTATCAAACGTGGAGAAGGTGCCTCAATTTCGTCTCCTTGAAACCCTAGCCGTTTTTCTCTATTTCGTGTGTGCTAGGGTTTCAAAACTATTTTGAGCCTCCTATTTATAATCTCCATAAGTTCATGGGCCAGACTAGGGATCCATTAGAAGGTATAGGGTTTGGGCTTCTTACAGGCCCAACTACTCTTATGTTCACCCCAGAACATATAATTTGGCCCGAGAACATTAATTCATTCCACTAGAGAATCAATGTTGCACTCCCGTCCTATCCCGAACTGAATCAGGGCTTCTATTAGACATTATAATTCCCCGTGTTTAAGATATCGCACGTCCATTAATTATTAAAGCTTCTGACTTCTTTAAATAATTAATTTCTATAATTCCTTGAGTAGTACCACTCAACCTTGTTGTCGTACGGATTAAATCCACCTGCAGGGTTTAATACGACAATCCTTTATGAGTTTCCTCAAGGGGACATCATCAGCCTGGATGTACAGGACACGGTGCCCTAATGCCAATAAGTAGACATCATGCGAGCGATGCCACTACCCAAAATACGGAGCGTGAAGAATCTACCAAGATTCTCACCTATGATACATCAAAGTAGTGAACAAGCACCCCACACATCTAAATATCACACTTAGGGTTAAGAATCATAAAAGTCACCAAGACCTCTAGTTCTTCATAACAGTCAGAACAGAAGAACATGTCTTATCTGTGATCCATTCAATACGCCTCAGCGCACTAGTATAAACTAATGGCTAAGACAAACCACTAACAAGTTTATACTACAACTTAAACCAATAGTTTTGTCCATAACTATCTCAGTTGTGAATATTGTTTATATCTTACAAGGGACTGACAATGTGATCTTCTGTGTGACTACAAGCTTCTGCCCAAAACTTCTGAGGAGTATCATACTCTGTCAGCATGGTCCTGCAGGCCTCCTTAAGAGTTATGTTCCTTCGCTCTGCTACTCCATTTTGTTGTGGTGTCCTTGCTGCACTAGTAAGGTGCTGGATGCCACGCTTAGAACAAAATTCTTTAATATAGCAGTTAATGAATTCAGTACCCTTGTCACTACGGATCTTGACAATGGACTGATTCTTCTCAACCTGTAATTTCTTCAACAGATCAGGAAAAAGTGTTTGTGTATCACTCTTCTTGTGTAAGAAGACTACCCAAGTGAACTTAGAATAGTCATCTACCACAACAAGTGTGTACCTTCTACCGTTCAAAGTTGGAGGAGTTATTGGGCCATGTAGGTCCATATGTAGGAGTTCGAGAACTCTACTTGTTGAGAGGGATGGAATAGATTTAAAGGAACCTTTTACCTGTTTACCTTTCTGACAGGACGTGCATACATGTGACTTGTAGTAGACTTCATTGGGAATACCTTCCACAAGGTAGTCTCTGGCTATCTTATTAAGAACCTTAAAGTTTAGATGACAGAGGCGTCTATGCCAGAGCCAGCCAAGTTCTTTAGGATTCTTAGTAAGCAGACAGGTGTCCCTCGGACAACTGTTCCAGTTCACTATGTACACACTTCCTTGTCTTATGCCGACCAGTAGGACTGTGTGTGTCCTTTTGTCAATGATTTCACATTTGCGACTCTTGAACTGCACCTTGTATCCACGATCACAGAATTGTGAAACAGAAAGTAAATTGTATTTCAAGCCTTCAACATATGAGACATTTTGGATCTCTATATCTCCATTCCGAATGTAACCGAATCCTTTAGTAACAGCAGTGGAGCTATCACCAAATATCACTTTTGGTCCTTCTTGCTCATGGTAGCTTGATAAGAGAGCCTTGGTACCAGTCATGTGGTGCGAACAACCACTGTCTATGTACCAAGTTTCTCCTATTGAGCCACCCTTCTTGTATAGATCGAGTCGACCCTGCATTAGATGATATTTCATAATTTAGGTACCCTCCTTGTTTATTGGGGTCCTGGGGGGTTAGTCGAGTTCAATGGAATCCAAATGTACATTGGAGTCCTGAACAAGTTTGATCTTCTAAGCTTTCGACCATATTTGTTGCAAAATAAGACCTTGTTGTCCTTATCTGTCCTATCAGTCGAGTTCGGGTCTACTCTTTGGAGATAGCCTTTCGACTTGATCTCTACTTGAGCAGGCACTTGTCTATGATAGTCAGAGTAGGGTTTATATGCATTAGGTCCATATGGTTTATAAACATGTTTAGGTCTTTCTTCTCCTTCGATATCATATGACAAAGGTGGAGGATATAGGACAGCTTGTGTACGATATTTTGGACCTTCCTGTCTAGGTCTAGACGAGTAGAGTTGAGACTGCCTTATGAAAGGAGGTCTAGACTCTTGTCGTCTAGTCTGTACTTGTCTAGTACTCGTCTCCTCAGGATACCAATCCTCGTATCTGACCTGGTTGGGTCGTCTACGATTAGTGGTCCTTAGAAGATTAGTTCTAGGTTGACCAGGCTTGTTGTTACCATTCTTTTTACCTCCTGTGGTAATTGGAATGTTAACTCGAGCTTGTTTTGGTACAGTACCTTTAGATGGAGTATCAATATCGTATATCATTGGTCCTTTTCCTTTATCATTAGTCAAAGAGCTTGAGATGAAAATAGTAGGGTTCTTAGGAACTTGAGTAGACGAGCTGGGTGTCTCAGCACCTATGCCTGTCTTGTCAGCAGGAGCCCTATACCTATCTGACAGTTCAAGGTTAACCTTAGAGGAGTTAACCAGGTCAGTAAGTTTAAGGTCTAGAGTGACAACCTCGGTTTCTAAGAACTTATTACGTTCTTCAAGCTTTTTGTACTTATTTTTTAAAACATTGAATTCATGTTTCTCAGTAGCATGTGTCTTAAGTAGGTCTTGATACAACTTGTCTGTTAATGCACACTTGTCTTTGAGTTTTCTCAACTCTTCTTGCAAGCGTTCATTTAGGACTGTTATATTAGGATCTACTTTAGACTGAGCTTCCTTAAGATCAATGATTTCTTGTCTTAAAATGATGTTTTCGTCACTGACTTCAATGATTGCTTGGTTAGCAAGTAGGAGGTCGTCTTCAACTGCACTAGTAGAGTGCTGAAGGCTACTCCCTACTTTGCTACTGGCAGTATCACTTTCATCAGATTCTAATTCATCACAAGATTGAAAAGATGTAGCAGATGATACCTCTTGGTCGATTTTAGCCATGCAGCATAGACCATCATCTACTATGAAGGCTTCATCGTGATCTGGATCAGACGGGTAGCTAGATGAGGATGATGGCAACTTGTCTGAGTCAGAATCAGAGTCATCATTGGCCATCATTGCCTTCTTGCCACGATTGTATCTTCTTTCCCTTCGTGCTTTGCGTTCTTCTCGATCATCAGTGCTCAGGTCTGGACATTCATATATGTAATGACCTGGCTTTTCACAATTATAGCACAAGAGATCATTAGTAGCCTTTTTAATAGGAGAGTTATTCCTTCGTTTATCACGTCGAGTAATCTTCCTACCATCAGACTCTCTATCTTGTCTGTTACCTTTTGAGACTTCGTCTCTCCTTTCGGACGAGTTTCGGTCTCGTCTGGTCTCAGACGAGTTCTTAGAAGCAGACCCTCTATGCTCTCTATAGAACTTCTTATATCTTCTGAAACGTTTATTCAGCCTATCAAACTTTCTAACCATGAGACTTACCTGATCCTTTAGACTAAGATCAGTATCTAACTCGTCTTTTACAGAAGTAGACCTCGTCTTAGACTTCGACCTGTCTACCTTAGACTAACTAGTCTTAAAAGCAACGTTCTTAGATACAACATGTTCTCTGTCACTACTTACTATAGGTTCATCTTCGTCTAAATCAAACTCATGGGCCTTTAGAGTTTGAAACATGGTCTCTGCTGTCCATACGTCTATATCTTGGGTATTCTTAACAAGCATTTTTACCATTTTCCATCTACTATCAAGGCTTTTGAGAATCCTAAGATTGATTTCTCGCGGAGTATAAGATTTACCAAGGACTTCCAAGTCATTCATGATTTTGGTAAAACGAGTATCCAACTGGTCTATTGTTTCACCAGCTTTCATATGAAATGATTCAAATCTTTGGACTGCTGTAGAGAGCTTGCTTTCTTTGATTAGGGATGTCCCTTCACAAATGATAGCTAAGCGATCCCACATTTCTTTGGCAGTTTTACATTTTAGCACTTTTCCCAGATACTCGTTGGGAAGAGTGTGTAAGATGTAATTCTTGGCCAAGCTATCCAAATTATTCTGTCTCATTTCTTCTGAGGTTAGTTCTGACCTTGGTTTCTTGACGAGTGTACCCACGGGTTGATTTGTGTCAAGGGCAACAGTATTAGGGATCATGGTCACTATCGGACCTTCAGTGATGACGGAGATCATTAAGTCGTGAGTGGAACTGAAGATGGCTTCCATCCTTAGCTTCCAATAGTCATAATCTTGAACCTGGAACTTAGGTAACTTGTTAGCACTAATTTCGAGAGACATGATTCAAGAAGATACGAATATCACAGTATAGTATCAAGAAACAAATGTTTTTTAAGTTCAGCGATAAAGAACACGTAAGAGCACGTATAGACACGGACCAAGACTTCACCCAAGTCTTGAGTTGGTTATCAAGAAACAGCAGTTCGTAAACTACCGCTCTGATACCACTTGTAGGTCCCTAAGTTGAGTTAATATCGAGGGAAGCTAAAGAAAATGTCTAGAGGGGGTGAATAGA
Source organism: Galeopsis tetrahit (assembly GCA_963675135.1). NCBI lineage: Eukaryota > Viridiplantae > Streptophyta > Magnoliopsida > Lamiales > Lamiaceae > Galeopsis > Galeopsis tetrahit. The sequence continues at coordinate 61,304,875 of OY776120.1, read as the reverse complement.
CTTTTCTAAAATCTTTCGATATATCAGAATTACAATGTGCGGAATACGAAATTAACAATGAGCCCAATTAAAGTTTATACTCAACTTATTTCAAGAACTCTGTTCTATGTATACTCAACTAGTCTTGTTCAGTTATGTATGTTTAACAAGTAAACAATCAACCAATTAAAACAATCAAAACAGTAAAGTAAATCAAACACAAGATTTATAGTGGTTCGACAACTTGTCTACATCCACTCTCACAACCCAGTTGTGAAATTCTTATTAACTCTTCCAATCGAGTAATATGTTCTTGTAGCTTTAAGTCCCAAGAAATAAGACTTAGATCTTCTCGATTATATCTCCAGATATATCTTCGATCTTACTAGCTATTTTACAAGTAACTAGCAACTTGAAACAGTAAACAACAACAAAACTTCTCTTCGTTCAGTAGTAGCCTTCTTCGATCTTCACTTGTCTTGTGTAGCTTCACTTTCTGAACTTCAATCTCTGAGAGTAATTTCTTCACTTGAATCTTTCAATAATGCATCAATATGTTGTAGTATCAATATCTCAGTAGTCTTCAACCAACGAATACCTTGGAGTATTTATAGATTTCCAATTCCAAGAACATTCAGTTGTGTAACAACCTTTCTTGAAAACTAACTTGTAACTGATTCTTTTTATCCTTTCACGCGTTTCTTCAGTTAATTAGTTATTCCTTAACTAATTCTTCAATCTTTATCTTTAACACGCTTCTGTAACTAACTTCAAGTTAACCTGTCTTGTTTCAGTCGCACCTGTCTTGTCCAGTAGTAGTAGACTGCGTCTTCTACTTGTCTTGTGCAGTAGACTTCTTCAGATTACAACATAGAACTAATCTAGTCCTATCATCTAATCCTAACAAGACTATTACATTACTTTAAGCTCTTGTTACAAAGCTTAGTCAACTTACAACTATACATTGATTTTGTATGATTACATAAGAAATAATATGAGCTTCTATACAGTTAGAATAGCTCGGAAATATCCTAAACACATATAATCAAAGTACTTATAAAACGTACTTGTCTTTTAATAACACTTGTATTACAAAACTAGTACTTGTCTTGTGAACTTCTACTGATCTGTACAAGACGACTTCAACTTAACTAGACTAGATCAGTCAACACTTAGAAAATATTCAAGTCTTCTTTTGGCTTATCAAAACTTCATCTTTTATCTTTTATCATCATTTAGAACTTGTTCTAGGATTCATATCCCAACACTGTTCTACTTCTAAAGATGCATGGGACAGGTTGCAAGAGCATTGTGAGGGTTCAGACAGTGTTCGAAGGACTAAGCTTTGAATGTTGGGGACAAAATTTGAGGATCTCCGAATGAAGGAAGATGAAACAATTTCATCCTACAATGAAAGGTTAAGTGAGATTATCAATGAATCACATTCTCTTGGTGAACCTATTTCTAATGTTAGAGTAGTTCATAAGATTTTAAGATCCGTTCCTAAAATATTTGATGCTAAAATTTGTGTTATTGAAGAGGCAAAAGATACGGATAAGTTAAGTCAAAATGAATTAGTGAGTATTCTTAGAACTTATGAGATAAACACTAATCAAGTTGATGAAACTAATGATGATAAGAAAGTTGTTGTGTTTAGAGGGGAAACATCAAACAAATCTGAGATTCAACCTATCATTACTGAAGTTGATTCGGATGAAGAATTGCTTGATGAATGCCTCAACAATCCTAACAACATTGCCTTGCTCACTAAGCACTTTAATAAGTTTCTTAAGAAATCTGTGAACAAATCTAGAAACATTCAGCCTAAGATTCAAATCAACACATCAACACCTCAACCAGAAAGGAGGAAAGGTCAATTCACACCAAGACCATCAAAGAGTGAAGGTAAACCAAGGTATGATCCTGAATTTCGAAAATTAGTTCAATGCAATGCTTGTTCTGGTTATGGCCATTATGCAAATGAATGTGCCAATACTAGACTTAAGCAAAAACTGAATTTTAGTGCTACCTTGAGTGATGAATCTGATGATGATGATGATGAGTTAAATAAGAATGAATATTCTAATTTTACCAGAATTGATTATAATGATTCCTCAGATGATGATCTGGATGAAACAAATTCTGATGTTGTACTTGATGCTTCAACATCTACAGCAACATCAGAACAGAGTCACCCAGATTTGAACTGTTTTAATGGTTTGGTTGATGATGTAGGAAAAAGGACTGATGACAGTGAACACCAAAAGTTGTTAGATGATTGGAACAATCAGAAACTCACTCTTAATTCCTTGAATAAAGAGAATGAGGATTTTAAAGACACAATCACCAAGCTAGAGGTTATACCTACCAAAAGAGATCTGGAAATCTGTAACTTAAAGGAGAAACTGATAAATTCCACTTTATGTTTCAAGAAATATTCCAAGAGTGATTCTGAGGTAAATAATGCTATAGCTACTGGCAAGTGTAATAATCATGGTTTAGGTTATGATGGTGTAACTGCTTCTATTTCTGAAAATTTTAGAAAACCTGTGAAATTTGTGAAGGCAAATGTTGACACATCTGGTGTAACATCTGCACAAACAGATCCTCACAAGGTTAAGAGGAACTATATCTGTCATTACTGTTTCAAAGTTGGTCATATTCGTCCTTACTATATAAAATTGTTTGAAGAACAGAAAAACTTGAAAATGCTGCATAAAAAACTGTCACATCCTGGTAAACAGTTTCTGAAATCTGCATGGAAACCAAAAGCTACCTATAATGTTGTTCATACCTCCATAAAAGCATGTCTACCTGATTTATGGTATTTTGATAGTGGTTGTTCTAGACATATGACAGGTCGTATTGATTACTTATCTGATTATGTGACCTTGAATAGTGGTAGTGTTACATATGGTGGCGGTTATAAAGGAAAGATTGTTGGTAAATGAACTTTGAATGTTGAAGGTTTTCCTAAGCTTAAAAATGTCTTACATGTTGATGGCTTACTTGCAAGTCTGATTAGCATTAGTCAACTTTGTGATGATAATTTGCATGTGAAATTTGATAAAGATTCATGTTATGTTCTTAATAAAGATGAAGTTTGTGTCATGACTGGTACTAGGTCAGCTGATAATTGTTATCTTATTGGAACAAATATGTGTAACTTGTCAAAACATGATGAAAATATTTTATGGCATCAAAGATTGGGTCATGCAAATTACAGAGCAATCAAAAAGCTAATTAAAGCAGATGCAGTAAAAGGAATTCCAAAACTGAGGTTTCACAATCCCACTGTATGTGGACCATGCCAAAAAGGTAAGCAAGTAAGACATTTATTGACATTTGTTCTACACATCGATGCTTTGAATTACTGCACATGGATTTGATGGGTCCTATGGAAACTGGAAGCATTGGAGGAAAGAGGTATTTCTTAGTTGTGGTAGATGATTTTTCTAGATTTACCTGGGTAGAGTCTTTGAGAGACAAATCTGAAGCATTTGCTGCATTTAAAATTCTTTATAAAAGGTTCAAAAATGTGTTTAACTTAAAAGTTGGCCGTAGTAGAACTGGTCAAGGTAGGAAATTTGAAAACAGCATGTTTAATGATTTCTGTGATAAAAAGGGTATATTACAAGAATATTCATCTCCTAAAACTCCACAACAAAATGGAATTGTTGAAAGAAAGAATAGAACTTTACAAGAAATGGCTAGAGTCATGCTTACATCCAAATGTCTTGCTAAGAAAATTTGGGGAGAAGCATTGAATACTACATGTCATATTATTAATAGGGTTTTTATTCGTTCTGGTACAAGTCAAACACCTTATGAGATTTTGAACAACAGAAAACCAAGTGTGAAATATTTCCATGTATTTGGTTGTGTGTGCTATATTCTGAATGATAGGGATCAACTTCATAAGTTTGATTCTAAAAGTGATAAAGGTTTCTTTTTAGGCTATTCTAGAAATAGTAAAGCTTATAGAGTATATAACCTTAGAACTAACACTATTCAAGAATCTATTAATGTTGTGTTTGATGATGATAAAGGTCTTACAGATGACAAAGATAAAGAAGATGTATCACAGGTTACTGACACTTCTGAGAATACACTGAAGTCTGAAAATGTTGCACCAAATGTTAACACATCTGGGTCAACATCTACAGAACAGTCAGTTGTAACCTCACAAAATGACCAGTATGTTCCCAAAACGAATCCTTCTTCAAAAATAGGCAAAAGCCATCCTTCTGACCAGATCATAGGCGATGCTACAGTTGGAGTGCAAACAAGAGGAAGAGTAAGATCAAATAAGGTAGATGTGGTAAGAACAATATGCATGTCTTCTATGTGTAATGTTGTAAATGTTGAATGCTATTTATCTGAAATTGAACCTAAGAGTGTTAAAGAAACCTTAATTGATGAAAACTGGATTAATGCTATGCATGAAGAACTTGGTCAGTTTGAAATAAATGAAGTGTGGACACTTGTTCAAAGACCTAGTCACGCTAATGTCATTGGAACAAAGTGGATATTCAAGAATAAAACTGATGAATCTGGTAATATTGTTAGGAACAAGGCTAGGTTAGTAGCTCAAGGTTACACCCAAGTTGAAGGAGTTGATTTTGATGAGACTTTTGCACCTGTTGCTAGGATAGAATCTATTTGATTATTACTAGCAATTGCATGTTTTATTGATATTAAACTTCATCAAATGGATGTAAAAGCTGCATTTCTAAATGGCATTTTGAATGAAGAAGCATACGTTGAACAACCTATAGGATTTGAAGATCCACAATATTCTGATCATGTATATAAACTTAAGAAAGCTTTGAATGGTCTTAAACAAGCTCCTAGAACATGGTATATTAGGCTTACTAACTTTCTTTTGGAATATGGATTTATTAGAGGAGAGGCTGATAGAACTTTGTTCATTAAGCACACTGAAGGAGATTTACTTATTGCTCAAATATATGTTGATGACATTGTGTTTGGTTCTACTTGTGATAAAATGTTGAGTAACTTTGTTGAGGCAATGACTGCATCATTTGAAATGAGTATGGTTGGAGACTTGAACTTGTTGAGGCAATGACTGCAACATTTGAAATGAGTATGGTTGGAGACTTGAACTATTTTCTAGGTCTTCAAATCAAACAATGCAGTGATGGTATTTTCTTCTCCCAGAGTAAGTATGCTAAAGACTTGGTTAAAATATTTGGTCTTGAAAATTCAAAACCAATTAAAACTCCTATGGGATCTTCTTTGAAACTTTGCAAAGACAGTGTTGGAACAGATGTTAATCCAACACTTTACAGATCCATGATAGGTAGTTTACTGTATTTAACCTCTAGTAGACCAGATATTTATGTACAGTGTGTGTGTTTGTGCTAGGTACCAAGCTAATCCAAAGGAATCTCACTTGAATGTTGTGAAGGGATATCAAGTATGTTTCAGGTACAAGTGAACTTGGAATCTGGTACACTAAGGACACCAACAACATTCTGATAGGTTATTGTTGGGAATAAAATGAGATATGTTTTGATTCAACACCAAAACCCCCTGAGACATGCCTAAGTCAAGATGATTATGTTCTAAGTATGTTAGAACATATAGAATAAGGCTAGATGAGGAGCTAATATGTTAGGCAGCTCTTAGTTGATTAGATGCACAATTTGAGGGGGAACACATGCTTTGAAGTCCATCTAGACAAGTCCCCTCAAGGCTCAAATTCTGGAATCATGACCAAGTCCACTGAAGGACAAGTATGCTGATCAGATGAGTTGTCCAGAGGAGTTGTCTCAGCACAATCAATTCAGAAGAAGTGTACTGAAAGCTCGAGGTCAACCATGCTGAAGAAGACAACTACACCCTAAAGATCATTAATAAATCATGCTAAGATCACTTTAAAGTGAAGCATGGGTAAGAGCCAAGTCATCTAAAGAAGAGCTAGCCAACCTTGCTGATAAGCAAGACTGCTGATAGTGATAAGGAGTGTTGTCCAGTTGATAAGGAATGTTGTCCTATCATTGGAACAACCTTCAGAAGCCATGTCCATGTCCTAACAAGAGAATATGAAAGACAGACATTGGGAAGAGAGCTGCAGAATGAAGACAAAGCTCATACAGCCGTTTATTTCCCAAATGAGGACATGTCACTATCAAGATTCTGTCTTCAAAGTTGAAGAACTAAAAGAAGACATTTATGGACATTGAAGACTGCCTCTCCAACGGGCAAATCCTTCAATTGTCTATAAATACAGAAGTGTGAAGACCATTTGAGAGCACCTCAACATTTGACAAGAACATCCAACTATCTTACAAGTAAGAGTGCTTTCTAGTTTTCAAAGACTATCTTAGTCTTCATACACTTCATCTAAGCTGAACTTCATTGTATATCCGTACACAAGCTTAGAGAGATATCCTAATCCTTATACACTGATCTTCATTGTAAAGGATATCTCATTAGTTGGAACCTTACATCAATCCTTACCCCTTTCAAAGTGAGAAAGTGAGAAGGTTGTTGTAGTAGTAGTAGAAGTGGTAGGAGCTGACTGTTGAGAGAAGAACAGTTCAGTTCTGAGTTGAGAAGAGGGTACTAGGACTCTAGACATCCTAGGGATAAATTCACCAAGGAGTGGTGTTATTGATCAAGTGCACCTTGGCACTATAAAACAAGTTAATTCCAAGAGTGAAGGAATTATCCTGTTAAATTAGGGAAAGTGGATGTAGGAGCTTGAGTCTCTGAACCACTATAAACTCTTGTGTTGATTTGCTTTTCAAGTACCTATATTCATTCAACACTGCACACAAAACTGATCTTTCAAAGGTTAAACACTCAAAGACTGTGCAAAACCTATTTGGACAAGTTCCCTGAAGACTGGACTATATTGAATTGACTAAGTGAATTTCAGAACTTTAAAGGAGTCTAAACTAAAAGGGCCAACCACTATTCCGCACATATAACTCCCCTAGATAGTTATTCAACTAAGAACTCAATAGTACTTAGTAGTCTGATTATCTTAGAAGAGTTAATCATCTTCAGCAGAGTTGTTCAAAACAACATTGCTGAGCTCTGGTTTGATCTAAAGTTGAAAAGAATTGCATACAAGTGTATTCCCCCCCCCCATACACTTGTTATATACTCCTTTCAGGACCAACAAGTGTTGGTCCCTGAACGAGTAGTGAATGGGATTAAAGTCTAGAGGGGAGGGGTGAATAGACTTTAAAACTTTTTCAAACAGAGTTGGGAACCTCTTCTGATTGCTATGTCAACTGGACTGCAAGTCTGCTGGTCCAGATGACTATAGTGATCTGACTGAAGAAGTTATATGCGGAAATATGGTGGCCCTGGTTTAGACTCGTTCTTGTAACTTGTTTTACTTTGTGAAATTACTCAGCTGATGCTGGTTTGAAAGTTATGGCCCTTTTTGAAGAGTGTTGAAATCACAGTATGCACTATATAATAATGAATGTAAAAGCAGAAATGTAAAGTGCAGAAAGTAAATAACACCGGATTTATAGTGGTTCGGATATACGATCCTACGTCCACTCTCACGTCCTAACGTGATGTTTAATCCCTTTAATTTCCACAAATTACAAGGGTCTTGTCCTTTATAGTCCCAAGGTTAGGACTTTGAGATCTGAGCCGTCCTAACAGCTGCGGTCTCCACAAGTGATTGTAAGCACTTGCACTTTGGGGGGTTTCAAAAACTTAAACCTTTCGGTGAGGGTTTGGGGTTTTTGAGATGTATCCAACTAATGGTTCAAGCTTATAATTTGCTTAACCACTATGCCTAAAACAATTGATATACAGTATGAATAAGTTTCAGGTTCTTAAGGGTTGGATAAGAAGTACTTAAGAGCTATGGATAATCTAATGGATTTCAGGCTCTTTGAGAATTCTTAGAACAATGTGGCTTTTTGCTTGATGGCTTGCTTAGCTTGTGAATTCTCTCTTTTTTTTTTTTCTGTGTTCCAACCTCTTGTATTTATAATGGAGATTGAGTGCAACTAGCCGTTGGAGTTGACTAGCCGTTTGAACAATCTTCCCATAATAGCTTGATTCCTTGATTCCAGCCGCTTGATTGCTTCAATCCTGGGATCATGTCAATCTTCTAAATAAGGTAGGTCTTCGTTTGAATTGCAAGATGACTTGGGAATCAGCCGAGTCCTGAAAGAGCACATAGTCTTCTGATCTGTACTACTAGTCTTCTGACTGCTCTTCTGGCCTTAGGTCTTCTGTCTTCTGGTATCAGACGAGTACTACTCTTCTGATCTGGAAATTCTTTGTAATACTTTAGGCCATCTTTAGTCTGGGACTCCATCAGATAAGTAGGTATACAAGCACCTTAACATATCTGGTCTTCAAGGATCTTCTAGTCTTCATGTCTTCTACTCTTCTTATCTTGAGGATAGGCATGTAAGCCATGACTGCGCTGATCAGCTGCTATCAATACAGTTGATCACACAAGACTAGTCTAAGCTGTTCTATACAAGTCAGCTGATCCTATTACATTTATAAACTCTAAGTGTTTTGGCCATCAAAACTATTCTAACATCAAATGGGGCTTAGGGTGAATTTATATCCCAACAATTTCCCCCTTTTTGATGAAGCCAAAACTATATCTATGATAAATGCTCTTACTAAGGTAAGATAGGAGTTTATAAACTTCATAAAAACTGAAGTATCTGATGAAGACAATGAGAGTTTGTCTTGAAAGCAAAGAGAACTAAACTTGAATATATATATAACTTTTACAGATTACAAGTAATAGTTTATTAAGACTTTGAAAGTGGTCTTCATCAGGTCTTCTGTCTTCAGATGCGGAAGGCAAGGTACAGACGAGATCGAACTTCTTCCATGTGCTGCAGGTCTGTAACATTCTCCTCTTCATAGATCTTCTCTAGGATCTTTTTGACTTCAATGGAGTCAGTTCTTCCAGAATCCAGTTTGGGTGGATCCCATTTGGGTTCTTCAGGAGTTAAGATTCTGCAGTTATCAAGTTCTTTGGCTGTCTTGACTACTTCTTTCCAGAACTCTGGATCTTCAATGTTCATGAATTGATTGAACTGGAAGAATTCATCTTCATAGGTTGGGAGAGGGCCAAATCTTCTTACAATGTGGTGTTGAATTTGCCATTTCTTCTTCAGAGGGTACCACCTTGGCAGCTCATCTTGAAGGGCTAGATAGTCCACATAGTTGCTATCAAACACCAGAACTTTATCTTTCTGTGCCAGAGCATTTTCTTTCAGTGCTTTCTCCTTGAGAGCTTTCCTGAGTTTGGCTATCTTCCTGTCAAATTTGGCTTTGACTGTCTTCGCATCTTTTAGCTTCTTTTGTTTAAGCTCTTGAGCTTCAAGCTCTTTTCTTTTCTTCAACTCTAAAGCCTCTTTCTCTTCTGCAGTGGGCTCTGCTGGAGTTGACTTCTGAGCTTGCACTTCTGCTAGCTCATCTGCTTTCCTTTTCCTAGACATTCTTTTCTCGGAAACTTGTTCTGTAGAAGCAGTGATCTGCAGGCTTTTGGCAGTTGCTTGAGTGGGAGCTTGGTTGTCTTCTTGAGCAATTTCTTTGCCTTTGCCTTTCTTGCTCTTGACTTTGCTTGATAAATCACCCAAGGTTTCATTCAACTCATCTTGAGATACTACCATTACAGCTTGCTGTGCAGTAGTCTTCTCTAGAGCTTTTATCAATACATCTTCCCCCTTTTTGGCTTCAGCAAGTGCAGCCGCAAAAGGTTTCATGGCATTCAGAATTTCCACCCTAAGAGTTTGTTGAAGAGCCATGGCGTTGACTCTGCCAATATGAGTCAGATGTGTGATGCTATGTTCTAGAATCTGAGCATGAGAGTTGGAGGAGGAGGCAGCTTCTAGTTTAGCTGTAATTGCTTCCAGTCTCGTTGCTGTCTCCTTCAGCTGAATCTGAAGTTGTTCATTCTCTGCTGTAGCTGATTGGAGAAGAGCTCGACCTTCAGTAGCTCTTGCTTCAGCATCTTCAAGTCGTGTTTTGTAGGTGTTTTCCATGCGGTTGACCTCATTGGTGTAGAGATCAGCAAACCTGGTGGAATGTTCACCTGCCATCTTCAGAATGCTGGTCAGATACTCACTTATCTGATCGTGATGAGATTCTCCAAACTTGTCCTCAATGTCAATGATCTGGTTTTGAAGACGAGTTCTCTGCTCCTTGACTGCCTTTTCAACATATCTTCCAAGCTGTAGGCCTAAACCCTTTTCAAAGTGTAGGTCTATAGCAGTCTTGACCTGTGAGCATATGTCTGCCGTATAGTCAGCTGTTGAAGTAGAAGTTGAGGCTGTACCTTGAGGCTTTGGATGGACTGTTAGGGCTTTGCCTCTTTCTTCAGCTGAAAGGTACTCTTCATTGAGAAATGTGGTAGTGGCCTTAACCAGGTGAGACATGATGGTGTCTCCTTTGTCAATGAAGTGAGGTAGAGTATCCTTAGGCATGAAGTGATCAGGAATAGTGATTACTTCTCTTTCAATCTCGGTTCTCTCAGCTGGTTCAGCGGAGTCTTCTGCAGGAACTGACGCAGCTGAGTCAATCACTTTTGCTGTGCCAGCTGCCTGATGATCTGATATGTCTTCTGGGATAGGTTGAATACCTAGAATTCTGTTGCATACTGCTGTAAAGGCTGCCTCAGGTAGCAGTTGAGTAAAAGATGTGACTTGAGCAACTTCTTTTTGCTCCATTTCCCAGTCGAGGAAATTAGCTTTTCCTCCCATTCCTTCCATGACTTCAATAAGGTCATCCACATCATCTCTCCTGAGTTCAATCCAGGTGCAGATTCTGAGAATTTGTTCGAACTGAACTGATTCCTCATCAATACCAGGAATAGTAGACTTGAGCAGATTTGCTATCTTCATCCTCATTATCTTCTCCCTTGTGCACATAGGATAGTGTACCATTCTGGATTGAGGTTGAGAGGTACCAGCTTGAGCAAGGTCTGCTGGTGCCATGTCTTCTGGAACAGAAGCAATAATGATGGTAGGAGTTTGAGTATGTGGGGTAGTTTCCTCTGCTGTGTGAGTATCAGCAGGGATTTGGGAAGTGATATGTTCTTGATCTTTAGTCGTCTGTTCATCAGCAGGGGTTTGGGTCTGCTGGTCTGGTATGGTGCCTTCATGAAGATCAGTAGAAGTTTGAACACGTGGATCTTGAACATCAGCAGGGTTAGGCAATAGGGTTTCTGGGGTTGAGGTAGGTGGAGCTTGTTCCTCTGCTGTGTGAGTATCAGCAGGGATTTGGATATCAGTATTTGAGTGGTCAGATGAGGTGGAATCATCAGAAGGGTTGAAGGATGCAATCGGGGCTATTAATATGGGAGTATGAAGCCTCGATTTCTTGGACTTTTTGTTGGAAGAAGAATTATTCTTCTTTCTCTTCTGACCCTTTGATAATTTAGAAGGAGTAAAAGAAGGAGAGGGTTTAGAGGTACCTGCCTTCTTCAAGGGAGAGGCAGTGGGAGTAGCATCTGAATCAGATGGGGAGATGAGCCCAGATCTGATTAGATATCGTCTTTGTGCTAAGGTCTGATTGTCATCATCATCATCATCCTCAGCAACCTTCTTCTGAGCCTCTTCTTTGGTTGGCTCCTCTTCTTCAGCAGAGTCATGATCAGACTCTTGTGCTGCCTTCTCAGCCAACAGCTTCCTCTTCTCTTCTTTTAACCTTTCTGCCTCAGCAAGAGCTTCCTTTCTCAAATAATATTTGGAGATGTGAAAGGTCTTATGAGGTCCCATCTTGTACTTCTTTGGGAGAATATCTGGAAGGATGATGCTCAGCTTGTTGACAAAGCTGACTGTGGCTGCTACCTTCCATACCTTTGATTGTAAGTCCAAAGTGACTTTCTTTGCCTCAAGAGCAATTCTTTCTAAGAATAGTCCTTGCCAGTCTCCATCGATCTGATCCCAGATTGCAGCCATTACTCGAACCTTTAAAGTAGTAACAGCATCATGGCTGAATGTGTTACCAAGTAACATCTTCCCTGCAATATCCAACAAGGTTTGGAATTTTGGTTCAAGTTGGGATTTCTTTAGTCCAGTTGCATCAGTAGCCTTGATTCGCCCACCAGTAAACATCTCCATATACTCTTTTTCTTTATTCATGATGTAGTTGGAGATATTTATTTTCCCCCTTGAAAGGCCAAACAATTCCTGAAGAATTTCCCTTGTAACTTTGACTTTGTGTCCGCTCATGACACTTTCAACATGAGAACCCTTCATCACGGCGTTTGCATAGAATGTCAGAACGTCTTGTTCATAGACATTAGTCGGAGCTGCTTCCAAAAAGTCCCTGAGTTTAAGATTGACGCACCGAAGCAGTATCTCCTTGTTCTCATCTGTGTGTTTTCCTTTGAAAAACAGAGCATTCTCCGTAAAAATCTTCCCTTCCTTGGACCACTTTGCAGCATCCAAGGTGCCAGTATTCTTGGTCTTCTCGTCGTAAATTTCAATGATTGCCATAGTAGAGTCTGAGTGTTAGGGTTTGAAGGCTTGAAAGAGATTTGCAGAACGAGAGAGAGTAATGTGAGTAATTGAGTAATAAGAGTGGCAGGGATTAGGGATGTGAATATATATATACTCCACAGAATTTGATCTAACGGTCAGATTTGCGTTTGAATTTGGAGTAGAGCCCAAGATTTCTTTCTTTGATTTCTTAAATTTGCCGGCTGGTTATGCCATTTGGCAATTGTTGATTTGCTGGCGATGTGATACTTGAGTATTAATGACATCATTACCAAAAATAGCCGTTGAGACTTAATTTATGGTAAGAATTGATCATCAAGGCCGTTTTTTTATAAGAAAATTGCATTCCTTATATAAGCCAATTTGTTTAATTACATTCAGGAATAAATCTAGAATGAATTACATGATCAAGACTAGTCATTATACTCTAAATTTGTGTGATTTGATCAGCAGAGTGAGGTCTTCTGAGTTCTTCAAGATGTCTGCTGATTGTCTTTGAAAAGTCTTCTGGTCAGCTGAGTTGGTCTTCTGATCAGCTGAGTAGAGGAAACTGTGTTTGCTCTCATGATCCAACCTGGATGGATCCTTCCAGCTTTATTGTGAGTGATGATCCAACCTGGTTTGATGGATCTGTCAGCTCCTTCTTCAAATCAAGTGGAGCTAGTCTAGACGTAGTCCCACTGATTTAAATGTTCCTCACCATCGGATGTTCCTCATCATCAGATGGGATGTAGCATCTAATGTGCTCTTGTTGAATTTCTTCGCTTCTCTAGAAGGGGAAGGAAGGTTGAGGGGTGCTTCAATGGAGTTGAAGAGAGGGCCATGGACTCAGCCTTCATGTTCTGTTTAGACACAGTAGCTTTTGATAACAAGCTCTCCATGTAGAACTTCCTTCTGGAGAAGAAGCTCTGCTTGTTTGCTACTTTGTCCTCTGCATCTCTTCCTCCTTTAGCTTTCAACAAGAACGTCTCTTCTTCCTTTAGCTTTCATGAACATACTCATGTTGAGTAAGCCATGGATCTGCATCATCTTCATCTTCTGGACAAATCTTCATCTCCTTTACCCAAGATTTTGGTTGAAGAATGATCTCCATTCCATCTCTTCTTTCAACTGTCTCCATACCTGAAATAAGAAAAGTGTTAGGTGTTTTGTGTTCTTAGGTGTTCTCATAACTTCTCCTTTTATAGAGGTAGAAATGAGGTAGTGGAGAGAAAGATGACAAAACTATAGGGATGATAGGTCTGAATTTCTGAAAAGTGATTCTTTAAGATCAGCAGTGAGTTTCTTGATCCAAGGGTTCACATTTAAGGATATTCAGACTTTATCTAATGGAATGCAGAAATTATGAATTTTGACCATGAGTTATTTGAAATCCGTACTGTGCATGCATACTGTTGAGTCGGTGAGGATGGTGTATTAATCCAGCCAAGTATGACTCACTTAGTATACTGTATTTATGTATATGAATAAAGTATTTTATGAAGAATAGTTTATTAATATACATAGTTGTACATTGCTTAGAGTAGGAAGATCAAATAGCTTTGTTCAAGTCTGCTATATATATGTATATGTATATTATGCAATGCAGATTTTAGAGTATTTCATCAAGGATTCTTAAGGTATCATTGATTCCCCCTTGATTAGATAACTCTAAGTTTTCCCTCAGCTCTATTTGTCTTCATTGGGATAGAACTTACCTGAAGATGAGGGTGTCTATTCACCTCATCTGATTCTCCTAGTCTGCTGCACTTGGGTCAGCTGAGGTTTTCAGCTGTTTTCTCCTTCTTCATGTGCTTGGGTCCAGGAGTCCTAAGCTGTAACATAAGGTCTTGAACCTGTCTTCAGCTAGGGGCTTAGTCAAGATGTCTGCTCTTTGGATATCTGTGTGAATTTTCTCCATCTTGATGTCCTTCTTTTCAAGGTGATCTCTTATGAAGTGGTGTCTAATGTCGACATGCTTGCACCTTGTGTGGAGGACTGGATTTTGAGTGATGGCAATGGCGCTGCTGCTATCACAATAAATAGGGACTTCTCTTGCCTCTACATTGTAATCCTTGAGTTGTTGAACTAGCCAGAGCAGCTGACTACAACAACTACCAGCTGCCATGTATTCTGCTTCAGTGGTGGAGGTTGCAACTGAGGTTTGCTTCTTAGAGAACCATGATATCAGCTTGTTTCCTAGAAATTGACAGGTTCCTGATGTGGACTTCCTATCAATTCTGCATCCTCCAAAGTCTGAGTCAGAATAGCCACTCAATTCTAGATTGTCATCAGCAGAGTACCATAGACCTAGGTTGACTGATCCTTTTAGGTACTTGAGAATCTTCCTTGCTGCTTCTAGATGACTTTGCTTTGGGTTTGCTTGAAACCTAGCACATACTCCTACAGCAAATGTTATGTCTGGTCTGCTGGCTGTAAGATATAGTAAAGATCCAATCAGTGCTCTATATTCAGCTTGATCAACTGCCTGTCCAGACTCATCTGGTTCCATTTTGAAAGATGTCATCATTGGAATCCTTGCAGTCTTGCTTTGTAGAGCTTTGAATCTTTCTAGCAGACTCTTGGTATACTTGGACTGGTTGATGAAGATCCCTTCTGGACTCTGCTTGACTTGAAGTCCTAGGAAATAATTCATCTCACCCATCATGCTCATTTCGAATTTTCCTTGCATAAGTTCAGAGAACTTTTTGCACATTTCTTGATTGGGTGATCCAAATATGATGTCATCTACATATATTTGTACCATTAAAATGTCTTCTCCTTCTTGTATTCTGAAGAGAGTTCTATCAACTTTGCCTTTTGTATATCCATTTTCAAGTAGGAATTGTGACAATGTGTCATACCAAGCTCTAGGGGCTTGTTTTAGACCATAGAGAGCCTTCTTCAATCGATATACTTGATCACCTTTTTCAAATCCTGGAGGCTGCTCTACATATACTTCTTCTATCAGAATACCATTTAGAAAAGCACTCTTGACATCCATTTGATATACCTTGAAGCCCATATATGATGCATAAGCTAGAAATAGTCGAATGGCTTCTAATCTGGCTACTGGTGCAAAGGTTTCATCATAGTCAATCCCTTCAGATTGTGAGTATCCTTTTGCAACTAGTCTTGCCTTATTTCTAGTTATCACATCATTTTCGTCCTTCTTGTTCTTGAATACCCACTTTGTTCCTACTACATTGTGGTTTTCAGGACGATCTACCAATTCCCAGACTTCATTTCTTTCGAATTGGTTTAGTTCTTCTTGCATAGCAGTGATCCAATTGCTATCTGTCATTGCTTCTTCTATGTCAGCTGGTTCAATGTTGGACAGGAAAGCACACCAGCAGAACATAGATGATTGAGAATTCTGATTCAGTTGTCTTCTGGTCTTGACACCTGATTCTGCTCCTCCTAAGATGAGGTTTGATGGATGGTTGTTCCTCCATGTATGCCTCACAGGAGTATCTGTGTTGGATGAGTTTGGATCCTCATTTGATCTAGTGTCATCAGGAGGGTTGACTTGATAAGTTCGATCATCTTCTGTATCTTGAGTGTCAAAGAGATCATTCCCCCTGGCATTTGGAATTGATGCATCTTGATTCTGGTCAGCTTGCCTTGCTTGAGTTTGAGATCTAGTGACAGGTCTATGAGGCTTATCTTCCTCTGGTTCTTCAGGGAATGGTTCATTGACTTCAATAAATTCATCAGACCTCTTCTTGATCACTAGTTTCTTCATCTGTTCTGTAGCTGAGGTTGTTTCTACTGCATTCTTTTCACAAGATTCATCAAAAACAACATGAGGTGTTTCTTCCACAAGAAGGGTTCGTTTGTTGAGTACTCTAAATGCTTTGCTAGTTGAGGAGTATCCTAAGAATATCCCTTCATCTGCTTTGGCATCAAAAGCATTCAACTTACTCTTCCCATTGTTGTGAATGAAACACTTACAACCAAATATATGAAAGTAAGATACTCTAGGTTTTCTTCCTTTCCACAGTTCATATGGGGTTTTCTCATGTGTTTTATGAATACCTGACCTGTTTTGAGTGTGACAAGCTGTGTTGATGGCTTCTGCCCATAGCTTCTTGGGAGTAGAGAATTCAGCAAGGAGTGTTCTGGCAGCTTCTTTGAGTGTTCTGACTCTTCTTTCGGCTACACCATTCTGTTGTGGTGTTCTTGCTGCACTTGTCTCGTGCTGAATACCATTAGAAGTACAATAGGCAATTATATAAGAGTTAATGAATTCAGTGCCTTTGTCACTTCTAATTTTCACGATTGGTTCTCCTTTCTCTACTTGGATCCTCTTCAATAATTCAGGTAGCTTCTGCTGTGTTTCACTCTTCTTGTATAGGAAGATAACCCAAGTAAACTTGGAATAATCATCTACAACAATAAGAGTGTACTTCCTTCCTGTTAGAGTGGTTGGAGTGATTGGTCCAAAGAGATCCATGTGAAGCAATTCAAGAGCTCTGCTTGTTGATGCTGTCTTCTTGGTCTTGAAGGAGACCTTTATTTGCTTTCCTTGTTGACATGCATCACAAACCTGATCTTTACAGTAGAGTTCATTAGGCAGACCATCAACTAAGGATTCCCTTGCTAACTTGTTCATAGTCTTAAAGTTCAGATGGCTAAGACGTTTGTGCCATAGCCAGCTGACATCTTTAGGGCTCTTCACAAGCAGACATGTATCCTTAGGACAGCTGTTCCAATTTGCAAGATACATACTTCCCTTTCTAGATCCTGTTAGAAGGTTTTGTTTTGTTCTTTTATCACTTATGAGACATTCATCTTTAGAGAATTTAACTGAATAACCAGTGTCACAAAAGTGAGAAACAGATAATAGATTAAACTTAAGACCTTCTACATATGATACATCATGTACCTCAATGTCACCATTTTTAAGGGTGCCATATCCTTTTGTGTTACCGTGCGCGTTATCACCAAAGAAAACTTTTGGACCTTTCTTCTCTAAGTAGTTGGTCAGCAGGGTTTTGGTTCCTGTCATGTGAGTTGAGCATCCACTATCTATGTACCAAGTTTCTCCTGCTAGACCTCCTCTTTTGTATAGGTCCTTCCTTTCCTGCAAGAAAAGTTAAGTTTTAGGTACCCATTTTGTTTTGGGTCCTTGGGTGTTAGTACTACCCTTGGGAACCCACATATACATTGGTCGTTTAAACAACCTTGAACATTTGAGTTGTTTCCCTCGGGCATCACAGAACCAAATCTTACCAGTCAGCACCTTGGACTGATCTGATTTGTTCTTGGTGTCAGCTAAGTAGTAGTCAAATGGTTTCCCTTTATAGGAGTGTACATACATGATCTTTTGACTAGTTACATTCGGCCTGGGTGCATTAGCTGGTCGATGCACACGATTATATGGACCATACTCTTCTGTTCTCACAATATCATAAGAGATAGGGGGTGCAAAGAGAACAGATTTGTTTGAAGAAGATTTCTTCTTCTTGGCTGGAGCAGCATACAGCTGAGACTGTCTCAGCCGAGATGGTCTAGGCTGTTTGCTGTTCCTCTGTACAGGCTTGGGGTTAGCTTGTCCTTTACCATTCTTGGTTTTGGGATAGTTAGCCTTAGCTGGTACAGATGCCTTTTGGTTCATATTGAGTTCATTGTGTTTAGAACACTCACCCTGTTCATGTGTCTGAGTAGTGCACTGGTTAGGTGTACTACCCCCAGCTGGAGAGGATGTTGATGGATTAAGTTCATAACCTAAACCCATCTTATTGCCACTTGATCTATAATACTCAGAGATACTTTCAATAGTAGTCGAAGCTTTATTGAATTATAATATTTTTCGATCTAAGCATTCCTTCTCCTTTTCTAAGAGCTTATGTGTTTGGAAGAGATCATCGAACTTAGACTGAAGTATACGAAATTCTTTGGTTTCTAAGGCTTGAGTTTCTAACATCCCCTCATACAACTGAGTTGTTGTGGTATTTTCTTCTTTAAGAAGTTCCACTTCTTTGGTCAACCTTTCATTCATGGTGACTAACTCAGGGGTGTTATCAAACTTTACCTTTTTCAACCTAGCAATTTCTTTCCTTAAGTCCTTATTCTCCTCTTCCACTTCTATAAAGGCTCTAGTGGCAATATCCAGATCACCTTTTACCTTTCTTAAAGATTGATAATAGGTGTCTTCTGATTCGCCTTCAGATGAGTTTATGTCATCTGTTTGTGAGAAAATAGGTGAATGGAAAGTAGTAGTATAAGAGTTTACCTCATTTTCTCCTATGGCCATCATAGCTAGATCGTCTGAATCATCTGAAAAGATTTGATCGTCTGGTGATGTAGGAAGTTCATCACTTTGATATTCAGATTCTTCAGTCACCATTGCCTTTTTGTCTGAGGTTCTTCTTGGCCTTCTTTCTTTCTTGTCATCCAAATCCAGCTCAGGACATTCATAGACATAGTGTTCTGGTTTGCCACAGTTGAAGCAAGATCCAGGTTTCTGATTTGAGTTGCCTCTCCTTGGAGGAGTAGCATCTCTTCTTCTAGATCCTCGGCTGTCAGATGACTCCACATCTTTTCTAGGATGTCTTTCTGGTGTTCTTTCTCTGGAACCTCTGGAGGGTGAACTTGCTCTTCTATCTTTGTAGTTTCTATAGAATTTTCTATATTTACTGTTGAGGGTGTTCATCCTTTCAAATCTTTTGATCATAAGTGCCATTTGCTCTTTTAGGCTCATGTCTGATCCTTCACAGTCTTCTGTTTTCAGAGAGGTCTTGCCAGATGAGGTGTTTGCAACTTTTGTATTGGCTGCCTTGAAGGCTACAGTCTTGGAGGTAGATGGGGTTGCAGTTGGCTCATCACTTCCTGAGTTCTCTTCTCTTTCAAGATCATATTCATGGGCTTTCAGGTTCTGAAATAGAGTTTGGGCAGACCACTTCTTGATATCTTGAGTATCTTTGATGATGGTCTTCTTGAGTCTCCATTTCTTGGTTAGAGAATCTAAGATCTTTAAATTTTTCTCTCTATTTGTGTATTTCTTGCCCAGAGATTCTATCTCATTGATGATCTTGGTAAATCTGTTGTCTAACTGATCAATAGACTCTTCTGGTTGCATCTTGAAGTGTTCGAACTTCTTGACTGCTGTAGACAACTTGGACTCTTTGATCAGCTCAGTTCCTTCACAGAGAAGTGCCAATGCCTCCCACATCTCTTTGGCTGACTCACAATGGATTACCTTTGCAATGTACTCATTTGGAAGAGTTTGCATTATGTAATCTTGAGCAATGCTATCAAGGTTTGATTGCTTCATCTCTTCTGGTGTGAGATCCTTCATGGGCTTGGGAACCAGTTCTCCAACTGGAACTTCTGGATCACCATTTGCAGTGTTGACTGTCATGATGGTGATCGGGCCTTCTGTGATTACAGACCACATCTTGTAGTGGACTGATGTGAGATTCTTCCTCATCCTGATCTTCCAGTAATCATAATCTTCCACTGAAAACTTAGGCAACTTACGCATATTAGCACTCATGCTGTATGAGTTTTCAAAAACAAGTTTTCAAAAAGATCTGTTCAAGAGGACTACAGAAAGACTCCCTCAAGTCTTCTGATAATCTAGAGACAGTAGTCCGTTAGAACCACTGCTCTGATACCACTTGTTGGTCCCTGAACGAGTAGTGAATGGGATTAAAGTCTAGAGGGGAGGGGTGAATAGACTTTAAAACTTTTTCAAACAGAGTTGGGAACCTCTTCTGATTGCTATGTCAACTGGACTGCAAGTCTGCTGGTCCAGATGACTATAGTGATCTGACTGAAGAAGTTATATGCGGAAATATGGTGGCCCTGGTTTAGACTCGTTCTTGTAACTTGTTTTACTTTGTGAAATTACTCAGCTGATGCTGGTTTGAAAGTTATGGCCCTTTTTGAAGAGTGTTGAAATCACAGTATGCACTATATAATAATGAATGTAAAAGCAGAAATGTAAAGTGCAGAAAGTAAATAACACCGGATTTATAGTGGTTCGGATATACGATCCTACGTCCACTCTCACGTCCTAACGTGATGTTTAATCCCTTTAATTTCCACAAATTACAAGGGTCTTGTCCTTTATAGTCCCAAGGTTAGGACTTTGAGATCTGAGCCGTCCTAACAGCTGCGGTCTCCACAAGTGATTGTAAGCACTTGCACTTTGGGGGGTTTCAAAAACTTAAACCTTTCGGTGAGGGTTTGGGGTTTTTGAGATGTATCCAACTAATGGTTCAAGCTTATAATTTGCTTAACCACTATGCCTAAAACAATTGATATACAGTATGAATAAGTTTCAGGTTCTTAAGGGTTGGATAAGAAGTACTTAAGAGCTATGGATAATCTAATGGATTTCAGGCTCTTTGAGAATTCTTAGAACAATGTGGCTTTTTGCTTGATGGCTTGCTTAGCTTGTGAATTCTCTCTTTTTTTTTTTCTGTGTTCCAACCTCTTGTATTTATAATGGAGATTGAGTGCAACTAGCCGTTGGAGTTGACTAGCCGTTTGAACAATCTTCCCATAATAGCTTGATTCCTTGATTCCAGCCGCTTGATTGCTTCAATCCTGGGATCATGTCAATCTTCTAAATAAGGTAGGTCTTCGTTTGAATTGCAAGATGACTTGGGAATCAGCCGAGTCCTGAAAGAGCACATAGTCTTCTGATATGTACTACTAGTCTTCTGACTGCTCTTCTGGCCTTAGGTCTTCTGTCTTCTGGTATCAGACGAGTACTACTCTTCTGATCTGGAAATTCTTTGTAATACTTTAGGCCATCTTTAGTCTGGGACTCCATCAGATAAGTAGGTATACAAGCACCTTAACATATCTGGTCTTCAAGGATCTTCTAGTCTTCATGTCTTCTACTCTTCTTATCTTGAGGATAGGCATGTAAGCCATGACTGTGCTGATCAGCTGCTATCAATACAGTTGATCACACAAGACTAGTCTAAGCTGTTCTATACAAGTCAGCTGATCCTATTACATTTATAAACTCTAAGTGTTTTGGCCATCAAAACTATTCTAACATCAAATGGGGCTTAGGGTGAATTTATATCCCAACAACAAGTGGTATCAGAGCAGGGGTTCAAAGATCACTGCTTCTGAAAAACCATCTTGGTTTTCAAAATCACATATTTGGTGTGGTCACTGAACTGATCTATCTGAAATCCTTGATATCCATTGTGTAACCTTTTTTCTTTAAGAAATGGCAAGAGGAAACAACAACAACCAGAACCAGCAACAAAATCCTAATCAGAACATAAATGCTGCAGTTCCACCTCCTGCTGTTCAAGGATTGGACAACATGGCAACTAATCCAGTCAATCATATATCTCATCACAAATTGCTCATGTTCTCAATTGATAATTATGATTTCTGGAAAATCAGAATGAGGGCTCATCTTGCATCTCTTCATACTGATATGTTAAGAGTGATCACAAGAGGTCCTTTTGTGTTCACCTTTGTCAATCCCAGAGTCACAGAGGCTCAAAGGGCAGACACAAGAGATGTGCTAGCCAAAGATGAAGATGACTTCACTGCTGATGAAAAGAGAAAGGATAATTTGAATTATCTTGCAATGAATACACTCTATCAAACAATTCCAGATGCAATCATGGGAAGAGTCTACCACTGCACAACTGCCAAGGAGATATGGGATACTCTTGCAGAAATGTGTGAGGGTACTGAAAAGATCAAGGAGAATAAGCTTCAAGTGGCAGTGCAGAAGTTTGAACAATTCACAATGGAGTCTGAGGAGTCCATTGATAAATTTGCTGGTAGATTCACTGATGTGATGAATGAGATCAACTCATTGGGCAAGGTGTACTCCAAAAGAGAAGTTGGATTGAAGATCTTGAGAAGTCTCACTCAAAAGTGGGATGTGTATGCACTAATGATGCAAAATACCAAGGATCTCTCCACCATGCCAATGCAACAAATCTTCTCTGAACTCAAAGCTTATGAGTTCGACCTCAATAGAAGAAAGCCTGTTGAGGAGCCTTCAAATCCTACAAAAGGAGTGGCATTCAAAGCCAGAGCTGCTGAATCAGAAATGCAGTCCACTCCAAGATCATAAAAGTCAGTCTCCAAGACTAAAATGAAGGAGGAACTAGCCTTGATGGCTAGAAGGTTTGACAAGCTAAATTCAAGGTTTGGTAGATACAAGAAATTCTACCAAGACAACAAATTTAGGAGAAGGTACAACTCTCCTGAAGCTCAGGCTGAGGTCAAAAAGCCTGAAGAGAAAAGATCAGAGGACAGGTACTCTAATAGGAGAAGGTCCAGTAGAGCTGAACCTTCATCATCTAAAAGAAGAGAAGAACCAAAGAAAGATGATGATGAAGACTTGTGCTATAATTGCAAGAAGAAAGTGCACTTTCAGTATGACTGCCCTGAATTGAGCTCTAAGGAGAGAAGAGAAAGGCAAGCTAAAAGAGACAGAAAGTTCACCAATAGAAAGGCCATGATGGCTGGTGAAGAATCTGAAAGTGTTGAAAGCTTCAACTCTTCTGATGGACTGTTCTCCAACAGTGAAGATGATGATGATGTTTGCAACATGGCTCTTGAGGATGATGAGGTACCAATGGGCCACAAGAAGAGGAGCATGAGTAAAAAGTCAGCATGGTACCTTGATAGTGGATGTTCAAGGCACATGACTGGAAACAAGGAACTCCTCACTGATTTTATTGAAAAAGAAGGCCCAAATGTCACATTTGGAGACAGCTCACAAGCTACAACAAAAGGTTATGGTACTTTGATGATTGGTAACATCAAAGTATCCAGTGTATCTTATGTGGCTGGTCTCAAGTATAATCTCCTAAGTATCAGTCAATTCTGTGATAAAGATTTCAATGTTGAGTTTTCTAGTGGAAAATGCTTAATCAAAGATAAGACTCAACAAATTCTATTGACTGGAACTAGGAAAGGAAATGTGTATTTTGCAGACTGGGACAAGTCTACTGATGCTGCATGTTTCATTGCTAAAAGTTCTAGTGAACAAAGTTGGTTATGGCATAAGAGATTAAACCACTTGAACTTCAAAACAATGAACAAGATTGCTAGAAATGCATTAATTAAAGGACTACCTAATGAGGTTTTCATTAAAGAGCATGTTTGCAAACCATGCCAAGAGGGAAAACAGATTAAAGCCTCATTCAAAGGAAAACGAGTTATCTCTACTGAAAGGGTACTTGAACTATTACATATGGACTTATTTGGACCAATTACCCCAGCAAGCATAAATGGTAGAAAATACACATTGGTTGTAGTAGATGACTTCTCTAGGTTCACATGGGTAGTATTTCTCCTTAATAAGAAGGAAACACAAGTCAAACTACCTGAACTTTTAAAGAGACTGTCAATTGAGAAAAGCCTTAGCATTATCAAGATAAGATCTGATAAAGGCACTGAGTTCATAAATTCATACATCAATGAGTATTGCACATCTAATGGAATACCTCATGAAACCTCAGCAGCTAGAACCCCTCAACAAAATGGAGTTGCAGAAAGGAGAAATAGAACCTTAAAAGAAGCTGCTAGAACCTTAATTGCTGATTCAAATTTACCTAAGAGGTTTTGGGCTGAAGCTATAAACACTGCATGCCATACTCAAAATAGATGTTTGATTACTAAGGGGCAAGGCAAAACCCCCTATGAACTCTGGAAAGGAAGAATGCCTAAAGTGTCATACTTTCACATCTTTGGTTGTAAGTGTTTCATACACAATAATGGGAAAGAACAGTTGAAAGCCTTTGATAGCAAAGCTGATGAGGGAGTATTCCTTGGATATTCTAAAATCAGTAGAGCTTTCAGAGTCTACAACAAGAAAACTCTTATTGTGGAGGAAACACCTCATGTTGTGTTTGATGAATCTATTCATGAGTTCAGGAATGAGAACTTGGAATTAGAAGAAATCACACAAAGGACAACCAGACTAAGCCTAAAAGACAAAGACACTGAATTCATAGAAGTTGTCCAAGTCAACTTACCTGAAAAACTCCCATTGGACAACAATCCTGAAGGCAACCTTCCTGAGACAAATTCCACTAAAGGGAATAGTGAACTGAATGATCCAATCCCAGTTCACATCCAGGTAACAACTACCAATGAAGAAGCAGTCCCTGCTGAGGTAGTTAATGGGTCAAATAATCAAGGGGGAACTCAAAATGTTGAAAATGCCAATGTCCCTGACATTGAGGACAACACCCCTGGTTATGATCCTGAATTAGATCCTGCACTCAATTATCCTGAATTTTATGATCAAATTGACTCAACTTCAGTAGAGTACAACTCTACTAAAGAGACCAGAAAAAGAAGGACTTGGTTGTCTGACCATCCTACTGATCTAATACTTGGTGACCCAAGTATTGGAGTCAAAACAAGGAGATTTCATGGTGAAAGTGCTCTTTTTTGTTGTTTCTTGTCAGAACAACAACCAAGTGATATTGAAGAAGCACTTCAAGATGCCAATTGGATCACAGCCATGCAGGAAGAACTGAATCAATTCACCAGAAATGAAGTATGGGAGCTGGTGGAAAGACCTTCACATCAAGATGTTATTGGAACAAAATGGGTGTTCAAGAACAAGAAGAATGAAAATGATGTGATTGTCAGAAACAAAGCAAGACTAGTGTCAAAAGGTTATTGCCAGCATGAAGGCATTGACTATGATGAGACCTTTGCACCTGTGGCAAGGCTAGAAGCAATAAGGCTCTTTCCAGCCTATGCAGCCCACAAGAGGTTCAAAGTGTACCAAATGGATGTCAAGAGTGCCTTTCTGAATGGAGTCTTGAAAGAAGAAGTCTATGTGGAGCAACCACCTGGTTTTGAGGTTGGAAACCAAGTTTACAGACTGAAGAAGGTTCTATATGGACTCAAGCAAGCCCCTAGGGCTTGGTATGACACACTGTCAATATTCCTCTTGGATCATGGATTCACCAAGGGAACTGTGGACAGAACTCTCTTCAGAATCTCTGAAGGAGAGGACATCTTGCTTGTCCAAATTTATGTGGATGACATAATATTTGGATCCCCCAATGAGAAGCTGTGTGAGAAGTTCTCAAAGCTAATGCAAAACAAGTTTGAGATGTCCATGATGGGGTTGATGAACTTCTTTTTGGGTCTTCAAGTCAAGCAATCAAAAGAAGGAATATTCATCAATCAAGCTAAATACACCAGAGAAATGATCAAGAAATTTGGGTGTGCTACTAGCAAGCCAGTAAGGATCCCAATGAACACAAATTGGAAGATGGATCCTCATGAGAGTGGTGTTCCAACCAACTCTACTGAGTATAGAGGAATCATTGGTTCACTCCTCTATCTCACTGCCAGCAGACCTGACATAACCTTTGCAGTAGGTGTCTGTGTAAGGTTTCAAGCAAATCCTAAGAAAAGCCATCTTGAGGCTGCTAAGAGGATTTTAAGGTATCTCAAAGGCACTGAAAATCTAGGCCTTTGGTACCCTGCTGATGACAACATTGAGCTAACTGGCTACTCAGATGCTGACTATGGAGGTTGCAGAATTGATAGAAAGTCCACTTCAGGGACTTGTCAATTCTTAGGCAACAAGCTCATATCTTGGTTTTCCAAAAAGCAGAATACAGTGGCTACTTCCACCACTGAAGCTGAATATGTTGCAGCTGGAAGTTGTTGTGCTCAAATCCTTTGGTTGAGACAACAACTAAGAGACTACAAAGTCAACTCTACTGAAGTGCCAATATTTTGTGATAACAACAG
Organism: Galeopsis tetrahit; assembly: GCA_963675135.1. Lineage (NCBI taxonomy): Eukaryota > Viridiplantae > Streptophyta > Magnoliopsida > Lamiales > Lamiaceae > Galeopsis > Galeopsis tetrahit. Next base: position 61,278,713 of record OY776120.1, on the reverse strand, counting down.
TGCAATTGCAATATCACAAAATCCTGTCTTGCACACAAGATGCAAACATGTGGACATCAAGCATCACTTCATTAGAGATCATGTGGAGAAGAAGGACATAAAATTGGTCAAGATCCACACAGATCATCAAAAAGCTGATATTCTAACAAAGCCACTTGCATAGGTAAGATTTCTGGAGCTATCAGCAGAGTTGGGACTACTTGATCCAGGGAAGTTGGACAAGTAAAACTCATTGAAGTTAATGGGAGTAAAGTAACTAAATTGGTCTTTAGTAGACTTGGTCAAGTCTACTGAAATTCAGAAGAGATGATCACAATTACTCAGGACACTAGTCCATTGAATCTCAGGACACATGTCCACATCTCTTTAGGACACTTGTCCTAGTAGGGTCAGATAAGTTGTCTTGATTATCAAACTATTTCCTTGGTTTGATAAGCACCTATTTTGGGTAATCATTATTTACTTTGATATCTGTCCCATTTACAGATATCATCACTGTGGGATTTAATTTGTCCCCCACCCAAAAGGTCACTATCCATGCATTAAATGCCAAGATTTAACTCTTGTTTGAATTACACTTTTCAAGCCATGATCTATCTCGAAAACTCCCCAACCATTAACTAATATTAAATAACTTCCACGTTTTGAATAAAACCAATAACTCACTGTTACATTGGTTTTTGACCATTGGATCTAAACTGGCCAACTCCCCTAAAATCAATCCTGGCCGTCCAAGTGTGTTTTCCATTTTTGACAACAGTTGAAAACTCACAAAAACTCACCAACTCATTGACAAACATTCTTTTTAGAATATTCACAAGCCTTAAGATCCCCCACAAACACTTCTTCCCAAGCATTCGAAACCCTAGCTCTTATCTTCTTCAAACTCTCTCAAATTCATCTCTGTAACTCTCAATGGCTCCCAAAGTTAGACCAGAAGTGATCATTGATTTCTCCAACAAGGCTCTAGACCTTGATTTTGGATACCTGAGCAACAAAAACAGCCTTCACTTTGAGCCCATAGTATCATTTGAAAGTGAGGATCCTGAGATTAAACCTACTTTGAGATGGTTGAGAAGAGCTGGATTACAAAAGTTTATGGAGGGAAGACCAAGTTCTTGCTTGGAAAGCTACATGGCAGAGTTCTTTGCCTTTCTCAAGTGGAGAGGTAAAACTGAAGATGGTGAAGTTTCCACAAGGCTTTCATATGTGGCAGAAGGAGATGAGGAAGAGATATTTCATAGAGTGAAATTCTCTTCAGAAGATCTTGAAGGAGCCTTTGGATTGCCTTCTGAAGGAAGGAATCCAGAATTTTATGGTGCTGATCATGAAGAGGAGATAGCACAAGAATGGCTTTTGGTTCCAGGTCCCATCTCTTCAACACAAAACAAGAAGACTCTCAAGCCAAAATTTCTCAACCTCTTTGAGGTAGTTGCTAAGAGTATCTTGAGCAATACTGGAAGCTTGGAGCAAGTCAGCCAACCAAGAATCAGAATTATGGCTGCAATTATTGATGCTAGTAACAAAGGCATCAAGTTTGATTGGAGGACCTTCATCATGTCTGAAATGATGAAGGAAAAGGCCAAGTTTAAGGTGAAATCTCACAATAAGGTTGTGCTAGAAGGGAAACTCAAGTATTGCACCAGGGCAAGCTTGTTGATTGAGAGATTTTCCCATTATTCTCAAATGCAAACCTTTGCAAAACCCCTCCCAGCCCAGAAGATAATGTTCAGAAGGCTCAGCAAGAAAACTGAGCAAAGGAGGATGCTAATGGCCAAACCTACTGAAGAAAAGGTGGAGGAGAAGCCAAATTTGAAAAAGAGGACAAAGGCCAGAGTGGTAAAGACAAGGAAAATGTCTCAAATCCCCTCAGAGGAGAATTCAGGAGCTTCAACTGAGATTGAAGAAGTTGCTGAAGAGGGAGTAAGTGTGCCTTCTGATCATTCAGAAGAGTTGAGACAGAAATATAATGAGACTAGACAGAAGTCTAGAGGTGATAAGAGGATCAGGGAAGTTGTCCCTGAGAAGGATGGTGAAGGTAGTGGAAGCAGTAGGGCCAGCAAGAGAAGGGCCAAGCCTACTAATAAGGTGTTGGAGCTTCAGAAGGAAATGTCTCTCCAACTTGCTCTAACAGAGAGCAGAGCTGAAAGCAGGACCAAATCTAAGTCAAGGACCAACTCATCTGGTTCTGGAACTCCAGAATCCAAGATCCCTGAAGGTCAACCTATAGAGGCCAACATCCCTGAAATTCAGAACCTTGAGCCCAACTCCCCTGAAACCCACATAACCCCAACCAATCAACCTATCACCCCCATCAATCTTACAAAGAGATATTCTCCAGAAGGGAGTGTGCAAAGAAGTGGGATAGATGTGCTAGCAGATATAGCAGTAGATGAGACAAGATTACATTCTCCCCTTGACTCATCTATGCTCAATTATTCAAAGCTTTTAGAAGCTTCACTCTTTGAGCCAACCCCCCTGAGTAAAGCCCCTTCAGATCCATTGCTCTCTAAAGCAACTGAAGTACCTTCAATTGCAACCAGTCCTTCTGAAGCCAATATCCCTGAACTCAACCTTCCTGAAGCCACTTTAGGAGAACCCAGAGCCAACTCCCCTATAACCCAAAGTCTCCATTCTAGTGGAGATTAGGAGGAGTATACTTATGAGAGTATGCTCAGAGGAGGAGCCAAGGCTACTGTGGACAGTTTGTATCCACAACTTGCTGAATTTCCAAGAATTCAGAAGATGTTCCATGATTTGAGGATGCTTGTGGATGTGAAAGATAAGACCATTATGGAAATATCCCAAGTTATCCAAGATAAGGGTGCAAACTGGTGGCAAGTGGAGGAGAGCAAATTACTACACTTTGCTGGTGTGTTGAAAACAAGATTCCTTACTGATGAGGAAGTTTTTGCAAAGTTGGTAGATAATAAGATCATTGAGGAGAAGGAGAGGAAAGCTAAGGGCATCAAACACCCTGATAGTAGCTCCAATGATGATGATTCCCTTGATGATCCCTCAAACCCTTCAAAACCGAACCCTCCTGAAACCCCTCAAGCCAACCTTCCTGAATCTACTCAACCCAAGTCTTTTGTATCAGCCAGACTTTCAAACCCTCCTAGAACCTATCATAGGAAAGGCTCTGTATCTTCAGAGGTGTTGACCAAGGGTGGTAACACAACCAAAGACACATCTGCCAATGAAGGTTCTTCTGAACCCAAGGCACAGCCTAAAGATGTTGAGGTTCCTATGCTAGAGGCTGGTTTGGTTAAGGCCTATTCAGTGTCAGATGAGTTGGACACTGGTCAGCCCTTAATCATTCAGGATGACTCAGTGGCTGTTGAAATAAGCACTGTGATCTCCCCACAACTGCCATCTTTGAACCTTGGTGAAGGTGGAGATGATGCAGGTTTAGGTGATGGAGTTGAAAAGGAAAGTCTAGTGAAAAAACCAGAGGGAGTAATAGATGAGAGAGATGTGGTGATCACTAGGATAGTGAGTGTACCACCAAATGAGGGTGATATAAGTAAGGAAGGGCATGCTATTCTTGAAGTCAAATCTGAACTTCAGGAATCCCTTGATGAGAGGAGGCCTGTTCCTTTAAGTGAGGAAATTAACAATGAAGGAAGAAAAGAAGTAGTTGAAAATGAGAAGAAGACTGCTGATGTATCAGAGTCTTATGAAAAAGAAATTGAGGGTGGTGAGTGTATTTTCACTAACCCTTTTGATTTGTCTGACATTGCAGGTATAAGTCTTGATCAAATCTTTGCAGATGACTTCTTGACAGATGCTCCCATCCATGTTGATTCTGGATCAGCACAAGCTCTACTTGGCTTACAATCAACAAAGTTGGATTCATTGGCTCAACAAGTTCAAACAGCTCATGTAGAAACTTCTGGAGCATTAGATGAGCATGGAAGAACTTTGGCATCTGTGGAAATGAGGCTGACAGGCTCCGAGGATGTGGTATTACCCACATTAGAAGCAAGAATTGAAGGAGTGGAATCTGGTCTTCAAACCATTTCCACTGAAGTTCACAAAGCCAAAGTCAGTATGGAGAACATCTCAAAGGAGGTCAAGAAGGATCAAAAATTGCTTAGAGATAACCACAATGCAAATGTTCAAGCTATCAGATTGACCATTAAGCAAGCACTTGGCAAGAAGACAGCCTTGCAGAAGAAAAGAGCAGAGGCACAAAGGCTTGCTATGGTGAAAGCAGCTTCAGAGAAATTTTCCCAAGAAGTGATGGCCAACATTGCTGAAGGTGCAGTGGCCAACCTCACTGAGCTCCTTAAAGCCCAATTGGATGCATCTCTGAAAGCAACTTTGGAAGAGGTTGTCCAACAAAAGATGAAGTTTGTTCTAGCTTTCCTTAGCTTGAGGAGTGATAGGATGCAAAATATACATGATGAAAATGTATATTTGTAGGAGGAGATGAAGTCTATAACACAAGCTCAGTCCTTAATGGCATCTACTATGAGTGAGCTCAAACCTGAATGTTTTGATGCTGCCAAAAAAGGGGGAAAGGGAAAGAGCAAGGGCAAAAGGTGCCTTAGTAATTGGAAGCCCAGTCAAAGGTAAGGACAAAGCTCCTGAGGAAAAAGGGAAAGAGCTAGCAGTGCTGAACTTAGAAGATTTGGATGAAGAAGAGCAGTTAGCACTTGCTTTGAAGAACTCAATGGCCTCAGCTCAAGAGGAAAGAGTGAGGTTACAACAGAGGCCAAGTGGTGAAGTGTCTGGTTTGGACAAAGATGCTGAAGGTGTCCAAACTAGAGGAAAGATCAAGAAGGCAAAAGGAAAGAAAAGATAAGCTGAGAAATTTACTGATTTTCCCAACAGCCTTGATCTACCACCTGAATTCAGAATTGATGATGATGAGCCTATCTCAAAGAAGGCCAAAAGCTGCTGAAGAAGACAAGACTGCTGAGATGACCAAAGTTGCTGAAAAGGACAAGTCTTCTGAGAAAGAAAAATCCACTGAGACTAAGTCCACTGAAGGTGCCAAAGCTTCTGAAGATGTAGAGGAGTTGTATGAAGAAGGCTTTTGACCTGGACTCAAGAAGAAGAAAGTGGTGGTGCTAAATGATCCATCAAAGCTGTTTCATGAAGGGTATGGCAAAGACCCTGAAACTCAACAGAAACTGGCCATGATGAGAGCCCAAGAAAAGATGGACTTGATGGATGAAGCACAAAGAGCAAGAGATAAAAGAAGAGCAGACTTCCAGAAGCCAAGAAGGAAGAGAGCAACTTACAACAAAATGAAGCCACAGCTATTGATCCCAATGGACACCAAATATCCTCACTTGGATAAATGGGTGCCAATTCAGCTGAATGACTCATGGGAGGAAGCTAAAAGGGAGTTTGTCTATGACTACTATGTCATTGACAGATGGAATGGAAAAGATGCCAACTCCACTTTTGCTGAGTTCTTGATAGAGTATTACAGAGAGCTCTATCAACAACTACTTGCAGCTGCTGATATTTCAAGATTTGAACTCACAGCTCCCAAGCCAATCATATACATACCTCCAAACCTTGAAGGATGGATTGACCAGGCAAGGATCCTGAAGGAATTTACTGAGATCCTCAAGCTAAACAAGATGGTTCTTGGACCCAAGGGAACAAACCAAGAAGCCATGGCCTTGAAAAGAAGAGTGTGGGAACAATATGGGATGGTGCCACCTCCTGAGGATGATCTCTGAAAATGGCTAAGTCTTCTGACCTTTTTGGATAAAAACTTATCTTATCTGAAGATATTTTTAATTGGTCAAATATGCTGAAATTTGGACAAGCCTGCTGATGTGGTGTGCCTTGACATGCTGTTTGCTCTAATATGCATTGGTTGCTCTGATACAAGCATTTGTCTTGATATCCAGTATTCTGCTCTGATACTTGAAGTATTTTAGTTTTGCTCTGATAGTAGAAGATGCTTTGAAACTTGAAGATCTAGATACTCTTAAGTGTTTAAGTTGTTTTGCTCTGATACTCTAGATCTTATGATTAGTATATGCTCTGAATGATTGTAATGAAATGATCAATTGTAATGATATCTTGAATTCATGCTCTGATAAGTTATCTTCAACTATCAACGTGTTTGTAATGCCTTTTATATGAATAATAGTTGAACTACCTTTGAATCAAGATACATTATTGCAGAAATCTCTCTATGCCTATATTTGAAACCTATGTGTAACATGAACAGTGAGTACACTAACACATTGCTTTTCAGGATAATTGACCTTAGTCATGTCTTCTGAAGATAAATGTAATAGGTGTAGCTAAGTCACTTTTGCATAAGTTGTATAGGTTTTGGCATCATCAAAAAGGGGGAAATTGTTGGGAATAAAATGAGATATGTTTTGATTCAATACCAAAACCCCCTGAGACATGCCTAAGTCAAGATGATTATGTTCTAAGTATGTTAGAACATATAGAATAAGGCTAGATGAGGAGCTAATATGTTAGGCAGCTCTTAGTTGATTAGATGCACAATTTGAGGGGGAACACATGGTTTGAAGTCCATCTAGACAAGTCCCATCAAGGCTCAAATTCTGGAATCATGACCAAGTCCACTGAAGGACAAGTATGCTGATCAGATGAGTTGTCCAGAGGAGTTGTCTCAGCACAATCAATTCAGAAGAAGTGTACTGAAAGCTTGAGGTCAACCATGCTGAAGAAGACAACTACACCCTAAAGATCATTAATGAATCATGCTAAGATCACTTTAAAGTGAAGCATGGGTAAGAGCCAAGTCATCTGAAGAAGAGCTAGCCAACCTTGCTGATAAGCAAGACTGTTGATAGTGATAAGGAGAGTTGTCCAGTGGATAAGGAATGTTGTCCTATCATTGGAACATCCTTCAGAAGCCATGTCCATGTCCTAACAAGAGAATCTGAAAGTCAGACATTGGGAAGAGAGCTGCAGAATGAAGACAAAGCTCGTACAGCCGTTTATTTCCCAAATGAGGACATGTCACTATCAAGATTCTGTCTTCAAAGTTGAAGAACTAAAAAGAAGACATTTATGGACATTGAAGACTGCCTCTCCAACGGGCAAATCCTTCAATTGTCTATAAATACAGAAGTGTGAAGACCATTTGAGAGCACCTCAACATTTGACAAGAACATCCAACTATCTTACAAGCAAGAGTGCTTTCTAGTTTTCAAAGACTATCTTAGTCTTCATACACTTCATCTAAGCTGAACTTCATTGTATATCCATACACAAGCTTAGAGAGATATCTTAATCCTTATACACTGATCTTCATTGTAAAGGATATCTCATTAGTTGGAACCTTACATCAATCCTTACCCCTTTCAAAGTGAGAAAGTGAGAAGGTTGTTGTAGTAGTAGTAGAAGTGGTAGGAGCTGACTGTTGAGAGAAGAACAGTTCAGTTCTGAGTTGAGAAGAGGGTACTAGGACTCTAGACATCCTAGGGATAAATTCACCAAGGAGTGGTGTTATTGATCAAGTGCACCTTGGCACTATAAAACAAGTTAATTCCAAGAGTGAAGGAATTATCCTGTTAAATCAGGGAAAGTGGATGTAGAAGCTTCAGTCTCTGAACCACTATAAACTCTTGTGTTGATTTGCTTTTCAAGTACCTATATTCATTCAACACTGCACACAAAACTGATCTTTCAAAGGTTAAACACTCAAAGACTGTGCAAAACCTATTTGGACAAGTTCCCTGAAGACTGGACTGTATTGAATTGACTAAGTGAATTTCAGAACTTTAAAGGAGTCTAAACTAAAAGGGCCAACCACTATTCCGCACATATAACTCCCCTAGATAGTTATTCAACTAAGTACTCAATAGTACTTGTTGGTCCCTAAACGAGTAGTGAATGGGATTAAAGTCTAGAGGGGAGGGGTGAATAGACTTTAAAACTTTTTCAAGAGAGTTGGGAACCTCTTCTGATTGCTATGTCAGCTGGACTACAAGTCTGCTGGTCCAGATGACTATAGTGATCTGATAGAGGAGGTTATATGCGGAATTATGGTAGGCCTTGTTTAGACTCGTTCTTTTGTTTCTTGTGAAAGTGTTTAACTTGTTTTCTTGTATGAAAGTACTCAGCTGATGCTGGTTTGAAAGTTGTGGCCTTGTTTTGAAGAATATTGAAATCACAGTATGCACTATATAACAGTTAATGAAATGACAGAATGTAAAGTGCAATAAGTAAATAACACCAGGTTTATAGTGGTTTGGATATACGATCCTACGTCCACTCTCACGTCCTAACGTGATGTTTAATCCCTTTAATTTACTGCAAATTACAAGGGTCTTGACCTTTATAGTCCCAAGGATAGGACTTTGAGATCTGAGCCGTCCTAACAGCTACGGTCTCCACAAGTGATTGTAAGCACTTGCACTTTGAGGGTTTCAAAAACTTTAACCTTTCGGAGAGGGTTTGGGGTTTTTGAAGAGTATCCAACTAGTGATTCAAGCTTATAATTTGCTTAATCACTTTGCCTAAAACAAATGATATACAATGTGAATAGGTTTCAGGTTCTTAAGGGTTGGATAGAAATCACTTAAGAGCTATGGATAATCTAATGGATTCTGGCTCTTTGAGAATTCTTGAGACAATACGACTTTAGCTTGATTGCTTGCTGGAAATGTTGAATTCTCTCGTTGTGACTTCGTATTTGTGATTTCTCATCCTCTTGTATTTATAGTGGTGATTGCTTGCAACTAGCCGTTGGAGTTGACTAGCTGTTGGGGCAATCTTTCCATAATGGCTTGATTCCTTGATTCCAGCCACTTGATTGCTTCAATCCTGGGATCATGTCAATCTTCTAAATAAGGTAGGTCTCTGTTTAAATCGCAAGATGACTTTGGAATCAGCCGAGTCCTAAAAGAGCACATAGTCTTCTGATCTAAACTTCTAGTCTTCTGACTACTCTTCTGGCCTTGAGTCTTCTGTCTTCTGATATCAGCAGAGTAAAACTCTTCTGATCTGGCAGTTCTTTTGTCCTGCTTTAGGCCATCTTCAATCTGGGACTCCATCAGTCAAGTAGGTATACAAGCACCTTGCTTAACTGGTCTTCAAGGATCTCCTAGTCTTCATGTCTTCTACTCTTCTCATCTTGAGGAAGCGCATGTAAGCCTGGATTGTGCTGATCAGCTGATATCTATACAGTTGATCACACAAGACTAGTCTAAGCTGTTCTATACAAAGTCAGCTGATCCTATTACATTTATAAACTCTAAGTGTTTTGGCCATCAAAACTATTCTAACATCAAGTGGGGCTTAGGGTGAATTTATATCCCAACAATTTCCCCCTTTTTGATGAAGCCAAAACTATATATGATAAATGTTCTTAATAAGATAAGATAGGAGTTTATAAACTTCATAAAAACTGAAGTATCTGATGAAGACAATGAGAGTTTGTCTTGAAAGCTAAGAGAACTAAACTTGAATATATATAGAGCTTTTACAGATTACAAGTAATAGTTTCTTTAAAGCTTTGAAAGTGGTCTTCATCAGGTCTTCTGATCTTCAGATGCGGAAAGCAAGGTACAGACGAGATCGAACTTCTTCCATGTGCTGCAGGTCTGTAACATTCTCCTCTTCATAGATCTTCTCTAGGATCTTTTTGACTTCAATTAAGTCTGTTCTTCCAGAATCCAGAGTGGGAGGATCCCATTTGGGTTCTTCAGGAGTTAGGATTCTGCAGTTGTCAAGTTCTTTGGCTGTCTTGACTACTTCTTTCCAGAACTCTTGATCTTCAATGTTCATGAATTGATTGAACTGGAAGAATTCATCTTCATAGGTTGGGAGAGGGCCAAATTTTCTTACAATGTGGTGTTGAATTTGCCATTTCTTCTTCAGAGGGTACCACCTTGGTAGCTCATCTTGAAGGGCTAAATAATCCACATAGTTGCTATCAAACACCGGAACTTTATCTTTCTGTGCCAGAGCATTTTCTTTCAATGCTTTGTCCTTGAGAGCTTTCCTGAGTTTGGCTATCGTTCTGTCAAATTTGGCTTTGACTGCTTTCGCATCTTTTAGCTTCTTTTGCTTAAGCTCTTGAGCTTCAAGCTCTTTTCTTTTCTTCAACTCTAAAGCCTCTTTCTCTTCTGCAGTAGGCTCTGCTGGAGTTGACTTCTTGCTTGACTTCTGAGCTTGCTCATCTGCTTGCTCATCTGCCTTCCTTTTCCTAGTCATCCTCTTCTCAGGAACTTGTTCTGTAGAGGCAGTGATCTGCAGACTTTTGGCAGTTGCTTGAGTGGGAGCTTGGATGTCTTCTTGAGCAATTTCTTTGCCTTTGCCTTGCTTGCTCTTGATTTTGCTTGATAAACCACCCAAGGTTTCATTCAGCTCATCTTGAGATACTACCATCACAGTTTGTTGTGCAGTAGCCTTCTCTAGAGCTTTTATCAATACATCTTCCCCCTTTTTGGCTTCAGCAAGTGCAGCCGCAAAAGGCTTCATGGCATTCAGAATCTCCACTCTAAGAGTTTGTTGAAGAGCCATGGCATTGACTTTGCCAATATGGGTCAGATGAGTGATGCTATGGTCTAGAATCTGAGCATGAGAGTTGGAGGAGGAGGCAGCTTCTAGTTTAGCTGTAAGTGCTTCCAATTTGGTTGTTGTCTCCTTCAGCTGAGTCTGAAGTTTTTCATCCACATCATCTCTCCTGAGTTCAATCCAGGTGCAGATTCTGAGAACTTGTTCAAACTGGACTGATTCCTCATCAATACCAGGAATAGTAGACTTGAGCAGGTTAGCTATCTTCATCCTCATTATCTTCTCCCTTGTGCACATAGGATAGTGTACCATTCCGTACTGAGGTCGAGAGGGACCAGCTTGAGCCAGGTCTGCTGGTGCCATGTCTTCTGGAACAGAAGAAACAATGATGGTAGGAGTTTGAGTATGTGGGGTAGTTTCCTCTGCTGTGTGAGTATCAGCAGGGATTTGGGAAGTGATATGTTCTTGATCTTCAGTGGTCTGTTCATCAGCAGGGTTTTGAGTCTGCTGGTCTGGTATAGTACCTTCATGAAGATCAGTAGAAGGTTGAACCTGTAGATCTTGGACATCTGCTGTGTGAATGTCAGCAGGGGTGTTGGATGGAATCTGAGTTTGATCATCAGAGATATGTGATTGGGTGTCTGCTGTTTGAACATCAGCAGGGGTAGGCAATAGTGATTCAGGGGTTGAAGTAGGTTGAGCTTGTTCCTCTGCTGTGTGAGTATCAGCAGGGATTTGGATATCAGTGTTTGAGTGTTCAGATGGGTTGGAATCATCAGAAGGGTTGAAGGATGCAATCGGGGCTATTAACATGGGAGTAGGAAGCCTCGATTTCTTGGACTTTTTGTTGAAGGAAGAATTATTCTTCTTTCTCTTCTGACCCTTTGACAATTTAGAAGGAGTAAGAGTGGGAGAGGGTTTAGAGGTACCTGCCTTCTTCAAGGGAGAGGCAGTGGGAGTGGCATCTGAATCAGATGGGGAGATGAGCCCTGATCTGATTAGATATCGTCTTTGTGCTAAGGTCTGATTGTCATCATCATCATCATCCTCAGCAGCCTTCTTCTGAGCCTCTTCTTTGGTTGGCTCCTCTTCTTCTTCAGCAGAGTCATGATCAGACTCTTGTGCTGCCTTCTCAGCCAACAGCTTCTTCTCTTCTTTCAACCATTCTGCCTCAGCAAGAGCTTCCTTTCTCAAATAATATTTGGAGATGTGAAAGGTCTTATGAGGTCCCATCTTGTACTTCTTTGGGAGAATATCTGGAAGGATGATGCTCAGCTTGTTGACAAAGCTGACTGTAGCTGCTACCTTCCATACCTTCGATTGTAAGTCCAAAGTGACTTTCTTTGCCTCAAGGGCAATTCTTTCTAAGAATAGTCCTTGCCAGTCTCCATCGATCTGATCCCAGATTGCAGCCATTACTCAAACCTTTAAAGTAGTAACAGCATCATGACTGAATGTGTTACCAAGTAACATCTTTCCTGCAATATCCATCAAGGTTTGGAATTTTGGTTCAAGTTGGGATTTCTTGAGCCCAATTGCATCAGTAGCCTTGATTTTTCCACCAGTAAACATCTCCATATACTCCTTTTCTCTATTCATGATGTAGTTGGAGATATTTATTTTCCCCCTTGACAAGCCAAACAATTCTTGAAGGATTTCCCTTGTAACCTTGACTTTGTGTCCACCCATGACACTTTCAACATGAGAACCCTTCATCACAGCGTTTGCATAGAATGCCAGTACGTCTTGTTCATAAACATTAGTTGGAGCTGCTTCCAGAAAGTCTCTGAGTTTAAGATTGACGCACCTAAGCAATATCTCCTTGTTCTCATCTGTGTGTTTGCCTTTGAAAAAACAGAGCATTCTCCGTAAAAATCTTCCCTTCCTTGGACCACTTTGCAGCATCCAAGGTGCCAGTGCTCTTGGTCTTCTCGTCGTAAATTTCAATGATTGACATAGTAGAGTTTGAGTGTTAGGGTTTGAGAGCTTGAAAGAAATTTGCAGAACGAGAGAGAGAGTATTGAGAGTAGTAATATGAGCGATAGGGTTTGGAAGAGTTTTTAAGGGTGTGAATATATACTCCAGAAAATTTTGATCTAACGGTCAGATTTGGGTTAATTTGGAGTAGAGCCCAAGATTTCCTTCTTTGATTTCTTAAATTTTTCGGCTGATTTTGCCATGTGGCAATATTTAATTTGCTGGCAATATGGTACTTGAGTATTAATGACATCATTACCAAAAATAGCCGTTGTGACTAATTTATGGTAAGAATTGATCATCAAGGCCGTTTTCTATAAGAGAATTGCATTCCTTATATAAGCCAATTTGTTTAATTACATTCAGGAATAAATCTAGAATGAATTACATGATCAAGGCTAGTCATTAAACTCTAAATTGGAGTGATTTGTTCAGCAGAGTGAGGTCTTCTGAGTTCTTCAAGATGTCTGCTGATTTTCCTTGAAAAGTCTTCTGGTCAGCTGAGTTGGTCTTCTGATCAGCTGAGTAGAGGAAACGGTGTTTGCTGTGATGATCCAACCTGGATGGATCCTTCCAGCTTTATTGTGAGTGATGATCCAACCTGGTTTGATGGATCTTTCAGCTCCTTCTTTAAATCAAGTGGGACTAGCCTAGACAAAATCCCACTGATTTAAATGCTTTTCACCATCGGATGTTCCTCATCATCAGATGGGATGTAGCATCTAATGTGTTCTTGTTGTATTTCTTCGCTTCTCTTGAAGGGGAAGGAAGATTGATAGGTGCTTCAATGGAGTCGAAGAGAGGGCCATGGACTCAGCCTTCATGTTCTGTTTAGACACGGTAGCTTTTGATAACAAGCTCTCCATGTAGAACTTCCTTCTGGAGAAGAAGCTCTGCTTGCTTGCTACTTTGTCCTCTGCATCTCTTCCTCCTTTAGCTTTCAACAAGAACGTCTCTTCTTCCTTTAGCTTTCATGAGCATACTCATGTTGAGTAAGCCATGTAAATAGATCTGCATCATCTTCATTTTCTGGACAAATCTTCATCTCCTTCACCCAAGATTTTGGTTGAAGAATGATCTCCATTCCATCTTTTCTTTCAATTGTCTCCATTCCTGAAATAAGAATAGTATTAGATGATTTGTGTTCTTAGGTGTTCTCATAACTCCTCCTTTTATAGGGGTAGGAATGAGGTAGTGGAGAGAAAGATGACAAAACTATAGAGGTGATAGGTCTGAATTTCTGAAAAGTGATTTCTTAAGATCAGCAGTGAGATTCTTGATCCAAGGGTGCACATTTAAGGATATTCAGACTTTATCTAATGGAATGCAGAAATTATAAATTTTGACCATGAGTTATTTGAAATCCGTACAGTGCATGCATACTGTTGAGTCGGTGAGGGTGGCGTATTAATCCAGCCAAGTATGACTCAGTAGTATACTGTATGTATGTATATGAATAAAGTATTTTATGAAGAATAGTTTATTAATATACATAGTTATACATTGCTTAGAGTAAAGAGATCAAATAACTTTGTTCAGATCTGCTATATGTATGTATATATATACTATGCAATGCAGATTTTAGAGTATTTCATCAAGGATTCTTAAGGTATCATTGATTCCCCCTTGATTAGATAACTCTATGTTTTCCCTCAGCTCTATATGTCTTCATTGGGAAAGAACTTACCTGAAGATGAGGGTGTCTATTCACCTCATCTGATCCTCCTAGTCTGTTGCAGGATGTATCAGCTGAGGTCTTCAGCTGATCTTGTGCTCTTCATGTGCTTGGGTCCAAGAGTCCTAAGTTATAGCATAGGGTCTTGAATCTTTCTTCAGCTAGGGGCTTAGTCAAGATGTCTGCTCTTTGGATATCTGTGTGAATTTTCTCCATCTTGATGTCCTTCTTTTCAAGGTGGTCTCTTATAAAATGGTGTCGAATGTCGACATGCTTGCACCTTGTGTGGAGGACTAGATTTTGAGTGATGGCAATGGCACTGCTGCTGTCACAAAAGATAGGGACTTCTCTTGCCTCTACATTGTAATCTTTGAGTTGTTGAGCTAGCCAGAGTAGCTGACTACAACAACTTCCAGCTGCCATATATTCTGCTTCAGTGGTGGATGTTGCAACTGAGGTTTGTTTCTTAGAGAACCATGATATCAACTTGCTGCCTAGAAATTGACAGGTTCCTGATGTGGATTTGCTATCAATTCTGCATCCTCCATAGTCTGAGTCAGAATAGCCACTTAATTCTAGATTGTCATCAGCAGGGTACCATAGACCTAGGTTGACTGATCCTTTTAGGTACTTGAGAATCTTCCTTGCTGCTTCTAGATGACTTTGCTTTGGGTTTGCTTGAAACCTAGCACATACTCCTACAGCAAATGTTATGTCTGGTCTGCTGGCTGTAAGGTATAGTAGAGATCCAATCAGTGCTCTATATTCAGCTTGATCAACTGCCTTTCCGGACTCATCTGGTTCCATTTTGAAAGATGTCATCATAGGAATCCTTGCAGTCTTGCTTTGTAGAGCTTTGAATCTTTCTAGCAGACTCTTGGTATACTTGGACTGGTTGATGAAGATCCCTTCTGGACTCTGCTTGACTTGAAGTCCTAGGAAATAGTTCATCTCACCCATCATGCTCATTTCGAATTTTCCTTGCATAAGTTCAGAGAACTTCTTGCACATTTCTTGATTGGGTGATCCAAATATAATGTCATCTACATATATTTGTACCATTAGAATGTCTTCTCCTTCTTGTATTCTGAAGAGAGTTCTATCAACTTTGCCTTTTGTATATCCATTGTCAAGTAGGAATTGTGACAATGTGTCATACCAAGCTCTAGGGGCTTGTTTTAGACCATAGAGAGTCTTCTTCAGTCGATATACTTGATCACCTTTTTCAAATCCTGGAGGCTGCTCTACATATACTTCTTCTACCAGAATACCATTTAGAAAAGCACTTTTGACATCCATTTGGTATACTTTGAAGCCCATAAATGATGCATAGGCTAGAAATAGTCGAATGGCTTCTAATCTGGCTACTGGAGCAAAAGTTTCATCGTAGTCAATTCCTTCAGATTGTGAATATCCTTTTGCAACTAGCCTTGCTTTATTTCTAGTTATTACATCATGTTCGTCCTTCTTATTTTTGAATACCCACTTTGTTCCTATTACATTGTGGTTTTCAGGTCGATCTACCAATTCCCAGACTTCATTTCTTTCGAATTGGTTTAGTTCCTCTTGCATAGCAGTGATCCAATTGCTATCAGTCATTGCTTCTTCTATGTCAACTGGTTCAATGTTGGAGAGGAAAGCACACCAGCAGAACATAGATGATTGAGAATTCTGATTCAGTTGTCTTCTTGTCTTGACACCTGATTCTGCTCCTCCTAAGATGAGGTTTGATGGATGATTGTTCCTCCATGTATGTCTTACAGGAGTATCTGCATTAGATGAACTTGGATTCTCATCTGTTCTATTGTCATCAGGAGGGTTGACTTGATTTGGTCGATCATCATCTGTATCTTGAGTATCAAAAAGATCATTCCCCCTTGCATTTGGGATTGTTGCATGTTGATTGTGGATAACTTGTTCAGCTTGAGTTTGAGATCTAGTGACTGGTCTGTGTGTTTTATCTTCCTCTGGTTCTTCAGGGAATGGTTCATTGACTTCAATAAATTCATCAGACCTCTTCTTGATCACTAGTTTCTTCATCTGTTCTGCAGCTGAGGTTGTTTCTACTGCATTCTTTTCACAAGATTCATCAAAAACAACATGTGGTGTTTCTTCCACAAGAAGGGTGTGTTTGTTGAATACTCTAAATGCTTTGCTAGTTGAGGAGTATCCCAAGAATATCCCCTCATCTGCTTTGGCATCAAAAGCATTCAACTTACTTTTCCCATTGTTGTGAATGAAACACTTACAACCAAATATATGAAAGTAAGATACTCTAGGTTTTCTTCCTTTCCACAGTTCATATGGGGTTTTCTCATGGATTTTGTGAATACCTGACCTGTTTTGAGTGTGACAAGCTGTGTTGATAGCTTCTGCCCAAAGTTTCTTAGGGGTAGAGAATTCAGCAAGGAGTGTTCTTGCAGCTTCTTTGAGTGTTCTGGCTCTTCTTTTAGCTACACCATTTTGTTGTGGTATTCTTGCTGCACTTGTCTCATGCTGAATACCATTAGAAGTACAATATGCAATAATATAAGAGTTAATAAATTCAGTGCCTTTGTCACTTCTAATTTTCACAATAGGTTCTCATTTCTCTACTTGGATCCTTTTTAACAGTTCAGGAAGCTTCTGCTGAGTTTCACTCTTCTTGTATAAGAAGATAACCCAAGTAAACTTGGAGTAGTCATCTACAACAATAAGAGTGTATTTTCTTCCTGTTAGAGTGGTTGGAGTGATTGGTCCAAAGAGATCCATGTGTAACAGTTCAAGAGCTCTGCTGGTTGATGCTGTCTTTTTGGTCTTGAAGGAGACCTTTGTTTGCTTTCCTTGTTGACATGCATCACAGACCTGATCTTTACAGTAGAGTTCATTAGGCAGACCATCAACTAAGGATACCCTTGCTAACTTGTTCATAGTCTTAAAGTTCAGATGACTAAGACGTTTGTGCCATAGCCAGCTGACATCTTTAGGGTTTTTCACAAGCAGACATGTATCCTTAGGACAGCTGTTCCAATTTGCAAGATACATACTTCCCTTTCTAGATCCTGTTAGAAGGTTTTGTTTTGTTCTTTTATCACTTATGAGACATTCATCTTTAGAGAATTTAACTGAATAACCAGTGTCACAAAAATGAGAAACAGATAATAAATTAAACTTAAGACCTTCTACATATGATACATCATGTACCTCAATGTCACCATTTCTAAGGGTGACATATCCTTTTGTGTTACCGTGCGCGTTATCACCAAAGAAGACTTTTGGACCTTTCTTTTCTGTGTAATTGGTCAGCAGGCCTTTGGTTCCAGTCATATGGGTTGAGCATCCACTATCTATGTACCATATCTCTCCTGCTAGACCTCCTTTTCTGTATAGGTCCTTCCTTTCCTGCAAGAAAAATTAAGTCTTAGGTACCCATTTTGTTTTGGGTCCTTGGGTGTTAGTACTACCCTTGGGAACCCACATATACATTGGTCGTTTGAACAACCTTGAGCACTTGAGTTGTTTCCCTCGGGCATCACAGAACCAAATCTTACCAGTTAACACCTTAGACTGATCTGATTTGTTGTTTGTGTCAGCTAAGTAATAGTCAAATGGTTTTCCTTTATAGGAGTGAACATACAATATCTTTTGACTAGTTACATTCGGCCTGGGTGCATTAGCTGGTCGATGCACACGATTATATGGACCATACTCTTCTGTTCTCACAATATCATAAGAGATAGGGGGTGCAAAGAGGACAGATTTGTTTGAAGAAGATTTCTTCTTCTTGGCTGGAGCAGCATACAGCTGAGACTGTCTCAGACGAGATGGTCTAGGCTGTTTGCTGTTCCTCTGTATAGGTTTGGGGTTAACTTTTCTTTTACCATTTTTGGTGTTGGAATAGTTAGCCTTAGTTGGTACAGATGCCTTTTGGTTCATATTGAGTTCATTGTGTTTAGAACACTCACCCTGTTCATGTGTCTGAGTAGTGCACTTGTTAGGTGTACTACCCCCAGCTGGAGAGGATGTTGATGGATTAAGTTCATAGCCTAAACCCATCTTATTGCCATTTGATCTATAATATTCAGAGATACTTTCAATAGTAGTCGAGGCTTTATTGAATTCTGATATCTTTTGATCTAGGCATTCCTTCTCCTTTTCTAAGAGCTTGTGTGATTGGAAGAGATCATCGAACTTAGATTGTAGTATACGAAATTCTTTGGTTTCTAAGGCTTGAGTTTCTAACATCCCCTCATACAACTGAGTTGTTGTGGTATTTTCTTCCTTAAGAAGTTCCACTTCTTTGGTCAACCTTTCATTCATGGTGACTAACTCAGGGGTGTTATCAAACTTAACCTTTTTCAACCTAGCAATTTCTTTCCTTAAATCCTTATTCTCCTCTTCCACTTCTATAAAGGCTCTAGTGGCAATATCCAGATCACCTTTTACCTTTCTTAAAGATTGATAATAGGTGTCTTCTGATTCGCCTTCAGATGAGTTTATGTCATCTGTTTGTGAGAAAATAGGTGAATGGAAAGTAGTAGTATAAGAGTTTACCTCATTTTCTCCTATGGCCATCATAGCTAGATCGTCTGAATCATCTGAGTAGATTTGATAGTCTGGTGATGTAGGAAGTTCATCACTTTGATATTCAGATTCTTCAGTCAGCATTGCTTGCTTATCTGAATATCTTCTCCTTGGCCTTCTTTCTTCTTTGTCATCCAGCTCAGGGCATTCATAGACATAGTGTCCTGGTTTACGACAATTGAAGCATGCTCCAGGCTTTTGATTTGAATTGCCTTTCCTTGGAGGTGTGGCATCTCTTTTTCTGGAGCCTCGGCTGTCAGATGACTCCACATCCTTTCTAGGATGTCTTTCTGGTGTTCTTTCTCTGGAACCTCTGGAGGGTGATCTTGCTCTTCTATCTTTGTAGTTTCTATAGAACTTTCTATATTTGCTGCTGAGAGTGTTCATCCTTTCGAATCTCTTGATCATAAGAGCCATTTGTTCCTTCAGACTCATGTCTGATCCTTCACAGTCTTCTGTTTTCAGAGATGTCTTGCCAGATGAGGTGCTTGCAGCTTTTGTATTAGCTGCCTTGAAAGCTACAGTCTTGGATGTAGGTGGAGTAGCAATAGGTTCATCATTTTCTGAGTTTTCTTCTCTTTCAAGATCATATTCATGGGCTTTTAGATTCTGAAATAGAGTCTGTGCAGACCACTCCTTGATATCTTGAGTATCTTTGATGATGGTCTTCTTGAGTCTCCATTTCTTGGTTAGAGAGTCTAATATCTTTAGATTTTTCTCTCTATTTGTATATTTCTTGCCCAGAGATTCTATCTCATTGATGATCTTGGTAAATCTATTGTCTAATTGATCAATAGACTCTTTTGGTTGCATTTTGAAATGTTCAAACTTCTTGACTGCTGTTGTCAACTTGCTCTCCTTAATCAGCTCGGTTCCTTCACAGAGGAGTGCTAGAGCATCCCACATTTCCTTAGCTGTTTCAAAATTGATTACTTTTGCAATGTACTCATTTGGAAGAGTTTGCATGATGTAATCTTGAGCAATGCTGTCAAGATTTGACTGCTGCATCTCTTCTGGTGTGAGATCCTTCATCGGCTTGGGGGCTAGTTCTCCAACTGGAACTTCTGGATCACCATTTGCAGTGTTGACTGCCATGATGGTGATTGGGCCTTCAGTGATTACTGACCACATCTTGTAGTGGACTGATGTGAGATTCTTCCTCATCCTGATCTTCCAGTAATCATAATCCTCCACTGAAAACTTAGGCAACTTACGCATATTAGCACTCATGCTGTATGAGTTTTCGAAAACAAGTTTTTCAAAAGAAAAAGATCTGTTCAAGAGGACTACAGAGAGACTCCCTCAAGTCTTCTGATAATCTAGAGACAGTAGTCCGTTAGAACCACTGCTCTGATACCACTTGTTGGTCCCTGAACGAGTAGTGAATGGGATTAAAGTCTAGAGGGGAGGGGTGAATAGACTTTAAAACTTTTTCAAGAGAGTTGGGAACCTCTTCTGATTGCTATGTCAGCTGGACTACAAGTCTGCTGGTCCAGATGACTATAGTGATCTGATAGAGGAGGTTATATGCGGAATTATGGTAGGCCTTGTTTAGACTCGTTCTTTTGTTTCTTGTGAAAGTGTTTAACTTGTTTTCTTGTATGAAAGTACTCAGCTGATGCTGGTTTGAAAGTTGTGGCCTTGTTTTGAAGAATATTGAAATCACAGTATGCACTATATAACAGTTAATGAAATGACAGAATGTAAAGTGCAATAAGTAAATAACACCAGGTTTATAGTGGTTCGGATATACGATCCTACGTCCACTCTCACGTCCTAACGTGATGTTTAATCCCTTTAATTTACCGCAAATTACAAGGGTCTTGACCTTTATAGTCCCAAGGATAGGACTTTGAGATCTGAGCCGTCCTAACAGCTACGGTCTCCACAAGTGATTGTAAGCACTTGCACTTTGAGGGTTTCAAAAACTTTAACCTTTCGGAGAGGGTTTGGGGTTTTTGAAGAGTATCCAACTAGTGATTCAAGCTTATAATTTGCTTAATCACTTTGCCTAAAACAAATGATATACAATGTGAATAGGTTTCAGGTTCTTAAGGGTTGGATAGAAATCACTTAAGAGCTATGGATAATCTAATGGATTCTGGCTCTTTGAGAATTCTTGAGACAATACGACTTTAGCTTGATTGCTTGCTGGAAATGTTGAATTCTCTCGTTGTGACTTCGTATTTGTGATTTCTCATCCTCTTGTATTTATAGTGGTGATTGCTTGCAACTAGCCGTTGGAGTTGACTAGCCGTTGGGGCAATCTTTCCATAATAGCTTGATTCCTTGATTCCAGCCGCTTGATTGCTTCAATCCTGGGATCATGTCAATCTTCTAAATAAGGTAGGTCTCTGTTTAAATCGCAAGATGACTTTGGAATCAGCCGAGTCCTGAAAGAGCACATAGTCTTCTGATCTGAACTTCTAGTCTTCTGACTACTCTTCTGGCCTTGAGTCTTCTGTCTTCTGATATCAGCAGAGTAAAACTCTTCTGATCTGGCAGTTCTTTTGTCCTGCTTTAGGCCATCTTTAATCTGGGACTCCATCAGTCAAGTAGGTATACAGGCACCTTGCTTAACTGGTCTTCAAGGATCTCCTAGTCTTCATGTCTTCTACTCTTCTCATCTTGAGGAAGCGCATGTAAGCCTGGATTGTGCTGATCAGCTGATATCTATACAGTTGATCACACAAGACTAGTCTAAGCTGTTCTATACAAAGTCAGTTGATCCTATTACATTTATAAACTCTAAGTGTTTTGGCCATCAAAACTATTCTAACATCAAGTGGGGCTTAGGGTGAATTTATATCCCAACAGTACTTAGTAGTCTGATTATCTTAGAAGAGTTAATCATCTTCAGCAGAGTTGTTCAAGACAACCTTGCTGAGCTTTGGTTTGATCTAAAGTTGAAAAGAATTGCATACAAGTGTATTCCCCCCCCCCCATACACTTGTTATATACTCCTTTCAGGACCAACAGCTACAGTGATGCTGATTGGGCTGGAGATATAGATGATAGAAAGAGTACGAGTGGAGGATATTTCTACATGGGAAACAATCTTGTATCATGGCACAACAAGAAACAGAATTGTGTTTCACAATCTACTGCAGAATCTGAGTACATAGCTGCTGGAAGCTGCTGTACACAACTCTTGTGGCTGCGCAAGATGTTCCATGACTATGGCATTGAGAATGGTATACTTACAATCTTTTGTGATAATACTAGTGCCATTAACATTTCTAAGAATCCTGTACAACACTCACTCACTAAGCACATTAGCATAAGACATCACTTTATGAGAGATTTAGTAGAGAAGAATATTGTAAAGTTGGAGTATATACCTACTGAAAAACAAAATGCTGACATCTTTACTAAGGCATTAGACCATGAGAGATTCTCAACTTTGAGGAAATCTCTTGGTATGAGCACTATCTGAAAAATTCGGATGGATGTTGTCACAAATGTGTCAGCATTTGGGGACAACATCATGGGTTGTAGAAATTTTTATAAGTTGAATTTATTTCTTACTTAGTTAAATAATTCCTTTGTAAAATATCTTCGAATCTAAGAACCTTGGAGTGCAAAAATAAACGTCTTACACCTTCCAAATGCAAAAAAATGAGAATGTTATTAGCATACTAAAAGATGTACCAAATCACTGAGTAACTATGGAGCACGGAGTTCACTAATACGATGCCTTCTTTTCAAAAGGTGATATTTGGTAAAAACATCAACATATTTGTAATCCATTAAATAAGTATGGGGCACGAAGTTCGCTACTACGATGTACTCTACAGGAACAATGGATCAATACAAATTAGATGATATAACACAAAAAGAAAAAAATATGGTGCAACACAAATGAAGCAAATTCATGTAAAAACCGTGTTGAGGTGTTTGTAACAGTTTTGAGCACAACATTGCCTGATTCGAATTTATTTTTATAATTTGTAATTATTTAATTATTTATTGAGATTTATTTTATTTATTTAAATTATATACTGACCCACGTTTTTTTATTTTTCAGATTATGCTTGGACTAAGTAAAAATTCTAGAAACTTCTTAATTACTTAATTAATTAATAAAATTGATTTTACCCACTAATTAACCATGATCTAGGTTGTGGCTAAAAATGTAGAGCACTATCAAATTATTTCTGGAATTAATCGTGTTAACCTCCAACTACACACATTCTCTCTATAAAACTCAATTAACTGTGATTTATGTTGCTAATTGTTTTTGTCGAGCTTTGTTAAGTACACTATTTGCATAAATTCGTTTTGGCCGTGTATTTCCCAATTTTGCTGCATACACTCTCAAAACTTGCCTTGGAAATCCAACCGCCCTTCTTAATGGCTGGAAACCACCATCAATCACACTCTCACTCACACTCTACTTCTAAATCTTCCGAACAAACTGCCCAAAACTCTCTCGATCTTCTTGCTTCAATGACTTCGCAAAAATTAAATTCCTCAAATGCCGACACCAATGTCTCTGCAACCCCATCAACAACCGCTCATGTTCCACAAACTACTCCACCAACTACCCACATCCCACAAGATTCGACCGTTGAACAGTTTACTAGGGCTGTTGAAGAGGTATCCAATACTCTTCGAACTACTGGTCATCTACCTGTGATGACATTCGGAGATATCACAGTGGATATGTCAAGTTATTTGGCCGAACAAACTGCTCAAATGGCTGCTGCTGCAAAAACCCCCAATTCATCGAACCCTACTGAGCCTGCTGCACCGGAACGGAATGTGGAAACCATTGCTGAAGGAGAAGCTACTGCTAATGCATCCGATTCTGAGGATGTCGAAATGGAGGATGCCGAAGCTTCTGATGATCGTACAAACTCCTCTCTCTCACCCTCTGATGAGAAGTCCAGAAAGGGAAACGATAGAGAAGCCCTGTACAAAGAAGGAGATCAAATCGTGTGTTCACTCGTGTGGATTATTCTGAATCCATGAGGAAGAAGAAGAAAGTCGGAGCTGCTGCTGATGAACCTATTCTGGTGTTTACTGATTCTGAAGAAGAGGTTGAAGCTGCTCCTGTTGTTGTTGAGAAAGCTAAGAAGAAAAAGGTTGTTGATGAACCTAAAGGGAAAGGGAAGGCCAAGATGATCCCTAAAGAAGAACCTGCTGAATCAGACTCTGATTCTGATTTCAATGTTTGCCTAAGAGATATGCAAGAATCTCTTAAGAAGAATGCTGAGTTATTTGCTGCTGCAAAGGAGTCCACACCAGAACCTGATGATGGTGGAAGTGGAGACTCATCTTCTGAGGCAAAGAGCTCATCCAAAAGCTCCTCTGAACATGATGGAGATTCTGATCCTGATGAGGAACTACCTTCTGAGGAAGAAAGTGAAGGTATCTCTGGTCATTCTAATTATGTTGAGAAAAGGTTAGAAATTTACTCTAAGAGGAAGCTGTTGATTGAGAAAAGAATTAATGTGCCTGATTTTGATAGTAAGGGAATGGTTAAATTTTTAGAGGATAGAAATCTGTTGAATGTTGTTACATTTGGTGAAGCTTTTCTGACTAATTGGTCATATGAATTCTATGCATGTATGAAGAAAAGCACTGGTAGGAGAAGCTCTAGATCTTATGGTACTGTTAATTTTAGGGGGAGGGATGTGTCATTCACTCCAGAACTTATTAATGAGTTCCTGCACACCCCAAATGTTGATGAGGATGATGATCCAGATATAGATGTTGTGATTACTGCAATCACAGGGGGTAGAAAGACTAAGTGGGCTAGGTAAATGTTAGCTAGACACTTAACCTCCTTACATTCTGTTTTGTATAAGCTGATTATTTACAATTGGATCCCCACTACCAACACCACTAAAATTACCAGAGATCAAGCCATTCTTATGTATAGGATTTCCATACTTAAGAAGTTCAATCTAGGCCACACCATTTTTCACCATATGAGGAAGTTTACTGGGAAAGGAAATATGCCCTATCCAGTCTTGATTTCAAACTATTTGAAGCACCATGGATTCACTGCTAAGAAGACTGATGTTTTGAGGGGGAGAGTGCCACTGCTTGTTGTTGCTTCTGCCTTATTGATTGGGGACAGAGTGATTGATCTGCCTTTAGTTGCTCCTGGTACTGACAGTCCACAGAGAACTTCCAGACCCTCAACTTCTGATCATCCAGAATCTTCCAGATCAAGATAGAGAAATGCACCCCCAAATGTTGAGAACATTCGTATCAACATTTCTGGTAATGTGTATCTTTCACAGGAATTCATCAAACTTCAGCTCCAACACTTGCAGGATACCATTGAAGAGCTCCAGTTCTTGAAGAACAGGTGGACCAATATGCTTTCACCTACAACAGGGGGAGTACCACCACCATCGAACTCCAATGTGGTGATTGAAGAGATGGCTGCTGATGAGGGAGTTCCAGCTGCTGGTGATGGACTTGATGCTGGAGATGCTGCAGTGACTGATGTAGTTGCACACCTTGCATCTACCTACTTTGTTGATGAAGGAGATGATGATGATGCTGACATGGAGACCTTGTATGGTGATCTCCATAGAGGAAGATGCTAGACAGGGGGAGATCTGAATTCATAATGGCTACTGTGCAGGAATCTGATGCTGCTGCTGTTACCATGGCAATATATGCCATTTATTCAGTTTCAATCTCTGTAATTAATGTTTAAGTTAAAATATTCTGAAATTCTGATACACTTGTTATTTATTTCTAGATGATAGGTTTTTATTATTTTACAACTTGCTTAATTATGGTTCCACTTGATGATATTGTTTACTGCTTTTGCTTAAACTGTTTACAGGTTATCATGTGTCTACTGCAGGTTGTTTAGTCTTAGTTTTTGTTCATAGTTTTGTTTTTGCTCTGATGTTTTAACTTTTCTGTTTGTTTGCTCTGATTTTGTTTTTGTGTCTTACTTAAATCTTAAGTAGTTCTTCCAAAACTTAACTTAGGATTTTAGTAAAGTTACTTATGTTGTGAATAAGTGTATTGTGTATACTTGTTCTATTTTGGATAAAATTATCTTGATCTTATGGCACGTATCATTGTAAGATTATCTTTGATCTTCATTTGATTTGATCCAACGATTACTACAGGTATTGTCTTGACTAGTGCTTAGCAATGTTGTCAACCTCAACTAAGTACATAATACTGAGTATGTATAGAAATATATGTGCATCAGGTGTGTTGTAGTCGAAAGGTTAAATTGGGGGAGATTGTAGATGTTGTGAATTCTTAAATGTATCAACATTCACTACAACATCTTAATTTGACCTTCCGAGATTTTTTCTAAGTCCTTTCTGAAATGTTGCATTAAATGTTGAGCTAATTGTTACAGCATTTCTGACAGAGTCTAGAAGCTTCTACAAGGATCTGGAACCTGGAAGATTCCAGAATATTGGAGAACGTCCTAGAAGAGCTAGAAGAGGCTGGAAGCAATCTAGAATGACCTGGAACGTGCAAGAAGGATCTAGAAAGATCATGGAAGTTGAGATCCTAAAAAATAGGACCTCAATGTGGAAGCCTCTAGAATTCGCACCTCACTTCTATAAATACCGATTTAAGGCTTCATAATTCAGTGTATTCTATTCGATCAATCTTCTAGACCGAGCGTTCATTCCTGTTAGGAATTGTGGCCAGTAGTTTTACCTTTTAGATCATACGAAGTATCCCACCCGTATGGCTGTGTGCTTTTCTTATCTATCGAGAGTGTAATCATAGATAGACTGGCATTTCGACAGTGTGTAATCTCTTATACACTTAGTTCGTTTTTAGAACAAGGCACCTGCGTCGTTTGTAGTTTCAGTTGTGAAGGTTATTGTTGTAAAATTTCACACAACATTTGTACTTGAAGATAAGTATTGATATTTCGCCGTAAGGCTCGCATAGATTTTTATTTATAAAATCTATGTGAAAAATATTTCCATTGTGTCTCGTTTGTTTTTAGTGTTTCAAGTCTTCCGCTGTGTATCTTAATTTTTGATATTCTGTTAGAGTCAGTGTTGTACAATTTGTCACAACATTTAGTACATCATTAATCTACTTATACTTAAACACTATACCACAGCACACTTTCATGCTGTATTGATGGCTTCTGCCCATAACTTCTTGGGGGTGGAGAACTCAGCTAGAAGGGTTCGTGCTGCTTCTTTAAGTGTTCTAACCCTTCTTTCAGCTACACCCTTTTGTTGAGGTGTTCTTGCTGCACTAGTTTCATGTTGAATGTCATTAGAAGTATAATAAGCAATGATATGAGAGTTAATAAATTCAGTGCCTTTGTCACTTCTAATTTTGACAATAGGTTCTCCCTTTTCTATTTGGATCATTTTGAGCAATTCAGGAAGCTTTTGCTGAGTTTCACTCTTCTTGTATAGAAAAATAACCCAAGTGTATTTGGAGTAATCATCTACTACAATTAGAGTGTACTTTCTTCCTGTTAGAGTTGTTGGAGTGATTGGTCCAAATAGATCCATGTGAAGCAGTTCAAGAACTCTACTGGTTGATGTAGTCTTCTTAGTTTTGAAAGAAACTTTTGTTTGCTTCCCTTGTTGACATGCATCACATACCTGATCTTTACAGTAGAGTTCATTAAGCAGACCATCAACTAAGGATTCCCTTACTAGCTTGTTTAAAGTCTTAAATTTCAAGTGACTAAGACGTTTGTGCCATAGCCAACTGATATCTTTAGGGATTTTTGTTGGGAATAAAATGAGAAGTGTTTTGATTAAATACCAAAACCCCCTGAGACATGCCAATTAAATAATTCTAAGACTAGAATGATCATGTTCTAAGTATGTTAGAACATGTAGCATAAGGCTAGTTGAGAAGCTGGTATGTTAGGAAGCTCTTAGAATCATAGATGCACAAGTTGAGGGGGAACACATGCTTAGAAGTCTATATGAATCATGTCCCCTCAAGGCTCAGAATCAATGTGTCCTAAGTCTGCTGATGGACAACTATGATGATCATGATTAGATTGATTGTGGAACAACTCATCTGAAGAACAAGTGAGTTGAATGCATCATCAAGACATAGCCTACTGAAGCATATAAATTCAGAAGGTTTGTCCAGGAAAGTTGTCTCAGCAACCTTGTACCAGATTTGTAGCAAGTCCATCTCAACTATGCTGATAAGGTCAAGGACAGCTATCCATTGTCATGAATGCACAAAGGCCTATCCTAAGAAAGTATGGAAAGAGAAAGAGCCAAGTCATCTAAAGAGCTAAAGCCAACCATGATGATAAGCTAACTCTGTTGATTGTGATAAGAAAAATTGTCCAAGTGATAAGGGATGTTGTCCTTATCATAGGACCAATCATCAGAAGTAATGTCCATGTTTGATCAAGTGAATCTTGAAGTCATACATTGGGAAGAGTGCTGCAAAGTCAAGACAAAGTGGTTACAACCGTTTATTTCCCAATCAAAGGACATGTCACTATCAAGAAACTGTATTCCAGTTGCAGAGTTCAAAGAAGACATTTATAGACAATTGAGGTTGTCTTTCCAACGGGCAAATCCTCAATTTTGTCTATAAATACAGAAGTGTGAAGACCATTTGAGAGCATCCAACTACAAGCAATTAATCTGAAGCTACAAGCTCATAAGTGCTCTCAAGCTTTCAAAGAGACTATATTAGTCTTCAAACACTTCATCTAAGCTGAACCCCATTGTATATTTATACAAAGCTTAGAGAGATATCCAATCCTTATACACTGAACCCCATTGTAAAGGATATCCCATTAGTTGGAACCATACTTCAACCCTTATACCTTTCAAGAGAGAAAGTTGGAAGGTTGTAGTAGTAGAAGTGTAAGAAGTTAACTGTTGAGAGAAGAACAATTAATTCTGAGTTGAGAAGAGGGTACTATAAAATGCACCTTGGCACTATAAAACAAGTTAATTCCAAGAGTGAGGGAATTATCCTGTTAAATCAGGGAAAGTGGATGTAGGAGCTTGAGTGTCTGAACCACTATAAACTCTTGTGTTGATTTACCTTCAAGTACTTACATTCATTCAACATTGCACACAAACTGAACTTTCAAAGAACATATACTCGAGACTGTGCAAAACCTATTTGGACAAGTTCCTTGAAACTAGACAAACTATTAAGGAGATTTCAGAACATAAAAGGAGTTTAAACTAAAGGGCCAACCACTAATTTCGCACATATAACTTCCTTAGATAGTTGTTCAACTAAGTACTCAATAGTACTTAGTAGATTGATTATCTATAAAGAGTTAATCATAACAGCATAGTTGTCCAAGACAACCTTGCTGAAGTCTGGTTTGATCAAAGTTTGAAAAAGATTTGCATGCAAGTGTATTCCCCCCCCCCCCATACACTTGTTATATACTCCTTTCAGGATCAATAATTTTTACAAGCAGACAGGTATCCTTAGGACAACTGTTCCAATTTGCAAGATACATACTACCTTTTCTAGAGCTTGTTAGAAGGGTCTGTTTTGTTCGTTTATCACTTACGTGACAATTATCTTTAGAGAATTTTACTGAATAACCAGTGTCACAAAAATGAGATACTGAAAGTAAGTTGAACTTCAAACCTTCTACATAGGATACATCGTGTACCTCAATGTCACCATTCTTTAAGGTGCCATATCCTTTTTTGTTACCGTGTGTGTTATCACCAAAGAAGACTTTTGGACCTTTCTTTTCTGTGTAGTTGGTCAGCAGGGTTTTGGTTCCTGTCATGTGAGATGAACATCCACTGTCTATATACCATGTTTCTGCTGCTAAACCACCCTTTCTATATAGGTCCCTTCTTTCCTGCAAGACAAATTAGATCTTAGGTACCCATTTTGTTTTGGGTCTTGGGGTGTTAGTAGTAGTACCCTTGGGAACCCACATATACATTACTCTTTTGAACAACCTTGAGCATTTGAGCTGTCTCCCTCGGGCATCACAGAACTAAATCTTACCAGTTAACACCTTGGCATTGTTTGATTCGAGATTCGGGTCAGCTAGGTAATAGTCAGATGATTTCTTCTAATAGGTGTGGGTATGAATTATCTTCTGACTAGTTACATTCGGCTTGGGTGCATTTGCTGATCGATGTACACGATTATATGGACCATACTCTTCTGTTCTCACAATATCATAAGACATAGGGGGTGCAAAGAGAACAAATTTGTGTGGAGAAGACTTCTTCTTCTTGGCTGGAGCAGCATACAACTGAGACTGTCTTAGATGAGATGGTCTAGGCTGTTTGTTGTTCAACTGAGTTGGACCCAGATGAGGTTGCCTTAGCTGTGCAGGTTTGGGGTTAACTTGTCTTTTACCATTTTTGGTGTTAAGAGAGTTAACCTTAGCTGGTACAGGTGCCTTTTGATCCATATTAGGTTCATTGTGTTTAGAACACTCACCAGTCTCATGTAGTCGAGTAGTAAACTTGTTAGGTGTACTACCCTCAGCTGAAGAAGATGTTGATAGGTTAGGTTCAAAACCATATCCCATCTTGTTGCCATTTGATCTATAATATTCAGAGATGTGTTCTATAGTAGCCGAGGCTTTATTGAACTCTGATATCTTTTGATCTAGGCTATTCTTCTCCTTTTCTAAGAGCTCTTTTGCATGAAAAAGGTCATCGAACTTAGATTGAAGTGTATGAAATTCCTTGGTTTCTTGGGCTTGAGTTTTCAGCATCCCCTCATACAAATGAGTTATTGTGGTGTTTTCTTCTTTAAGAAATTCAATTTCTCTATTTAGACGTTCATTCATTGTTAATAACTCGGGGGAGATTTCAAACTTGGCCCTTTTCAACCTAGTAATTTATTTTCTTAAATCTTTGTTCTCTTCTTCCACTTCTATAAATGCTCTAGTTGCGATATCGAGATCACCTTTTACTTCCTCCAAAGATTGGTAATATGTGTTTTCGATTTCGCCTACAAATGAGTTTGCCTCATCTGTGTGTGAAGAAGAAGGTTAATGATAATTTAAAGTATAGAAGTTTACCTCGGTTTCAGCCATGGCCATCATAGCTACATCATCTGAGTCATCATTTGAGAAAAGTCCAGAGTCAGGTGATGAAAGGCAGATCATCACTTTGGTACTCAGATTCTTCAATCACCATAGCTTGCCTGTCTGAGTTCCTCTTGTCTCGTCTAGACTTCCTTTATTCTTTGTCTTCTGAACTCAGATCTGGACATTCATAGACGTAGTGTCCATGTTTGTGGCAGTTGAAGCAAGTACCTAATTTCTGGTTTGGGGTACTTCTTCTTGGAGGTGTGGTATCTCTTCTTCTATAATTTCTGCTATCAGATGACTCCTTGTCCTTTCTGGGATACCTTTCTGGTGTCTTCTCTCTTGCTTCTCTAGAGGATGAACCAGCTTGCTTATCTTTGTAGTTTCTATAGAATTTTCTATACTTGCTGTTCCGATTATTCATCCTTTCAAATATTTTGATCATAAGAGCCATCTGCTCTTTTAAACTCATATCTGACCCTCCTACTTCTTCTGTGTTTTGAGAAGTTTTGCCAGATGAGGTGCTTGCGGCTCTTGCACTTGTAGATGCTTTGAAGGCTACAGTTTTGGTAACAGGTGGAGTTGGGGTTTGCTCTTTATTCTCTGAATTTTCTTCTCTCTCCAGATCATACTCATGGGCTTTAAAATTCTGGAACAAGGTCTGAGTTGTCCAGTTCTTGATGTCATGAGTATCTTTGATGATGGTCTTCTTGAGTTTCCACTTCTTTGATAGAGAGTTGATCACCTTTAGGCTCTTCTCTCTATTGGTGTATTTCTTGCCTAGAGATTCGATTTCATTAATGATCTTGGTGAATCGATTATCTAGCTGGTCAATATTCTCTTCTGGTTGCATTTTGAAGTGTTCAAACTTCTTGACTGCAATTGAGAGTTTGCTTTCTTTGATCAGCTCCGTTCCTTCACATAGGAGTGCCAGGGCATCCCACTTCTCTTTGGTTGAATCGCAGTTGAGTACTTTTCCTATGTACTCATTTGGAAGAGTTTGTGAAAGTGTGCGGTGTATGAAGTGTTTAAGTAAAGTAGAATAATGTTGTACTAAATGTTGTGACAAATTGTACAACACTGACTCTAACAGAATATCAGAAATTAAGATACACAGCGGAAGACTTGAAACACTAAAAACAAACGAGACACAATGGAAATATTTTTCACATAGATTTTATAAATAAAAATCTATGCGAGCTTTACGGCGAAATTCAATACTTATCTTCAAGTACAAATGTTGTGTGAAATGTTACAGCAATAACCTTCACAACTGAAACTAAAAATGAGGCAGGTGCCTTGTTCTAAAAACGAACTAAGTGTATAAAGTATACACTGTTGAAATGCCTAGTCTATCTATGATTACACTCTCAATAGATAAGAAGACACACAGCCATACGGGTGGGATACTTCGTATGATCTAAAAGGTAAAACTACTAGCCACAATTCCTAACAGGGATCAACGCTCGGTCTAGGAAATTGATCGAATAGAATACACTGAATTATGAAGCCTTCAATCGGTATTTATAGAAGTGGGGTGCGAATTCTAGAGGCTTCCATATTGAGATCCTATTTTTTAGGAACTCAACTTCCATGATATTTCTAGATCCTTCTTGCACGTTCCAGGTCATTCTAGATTGCTTCCAGCCTCTTCTAGCTCTTCTAGGACGTTCTCCAATATTCTGGAATCTTCCAGGTTCCAGATCCTTGTATAAGCTTCTAGACTCTGCCAGAAATGTTGTAACAATTAGCTCAACATTTAATGCAACATTTCAGAAAGGACTTAGAAAAAATCTCGGAAGGTCAAATTAAGATGTTGTTGATAATGTTAAGGCATTTTAAGGATTAACAACATCTACAATCTCCCCCAATTTGACCTTTCAACTACAACACACCGGATGCACATATATTTCTATACATACTCGGTATTATGTACTTAGTTGAGGTCGACATCATTGCTAAGCACTAGTCAAGACAATACCTGTTGTAATCGTTTGATCAAATCGAATGAAGATCAAGGATAATTTTATAATGATCCGTGCCATAAGATAAAGATAAATCTTATCCAAAATAGAACAAGTATAAACAATACACTTATTCACAACATAAGTAACTTTTACTAAGATCATAAGTTAAACTGGAAGAATTAACTTAGAATCTAAGTAAGACACTAACAAAAACAAAAAAAGACAAACATCAGAGCAAAATAATAAACAACAAATGGACAGAAACTAAGACTATACAACCTGCAGTAGAACACATGATAACCTGTAAACAAATTAAGCAAGGGTAGTAAACAGATATCATCAAGTGGAACCATAATTAAGCAAGTTGCAAACAAAAAAAAAATAGCCTATCATCTAGAGAAATAAATAACAAGTGTATCAGAATTTCAGAATTCAAACTTAAACATTAATTACAGAGATTGAACTGAATAAATGGCATATATTGCTGTGGTAACAGCTGCAGCATCAACTTCCTGCACAGTAGCCATTATAAATTTCAGATCTTCCCCTGTCTAGCAGCTTCCTCTATGGAGATCACCATACAAGATTTCCATGTCAGCATCATCATCATCTCCTTCATCAACAAAGTAGGTAGATGCAAGGTGTGCAACTACATCAGTCACTGCAGCATCTCCAGCATCAGGTCCATCACCAGCATCAACAGCAGCTGGGACTCCATCATCATTCATTTCTTCAATCACCACATTGGAGTTCGATGGTGGTGGTACTCCCCCTGTTGTAGGTGAAAGTAGATTGGTCCACCTGTCCTTCAGGAACTGGAGCTCATCAATTGTTTCCTGCAAGTGTTGGAGTTGGAGTTTGATGAATTCATGTGAAAGATACACATTACCAGAAATGTTGATACGGATGTTCTCAACATTTGGGGTTGCATTTCTCTGTCTTGATCTGGATGATTCAGGATGATCAGAAGTTGAGGGTATGGAAGTTCTCTGTGGACTATCAGTACCAAGAGCAACTAAGGGCAGATCAATCACTCTGTTCCCAATCAATAAGGCAGGAGCAATAGAAAGCAGTGGCACTCTCCCCCTCAAAATATCAGTCTTCTTAGCAGTGAAGCTATGGTGCTTCAAATAGTTTGAAATCAAGACTGGATAAGGCAGAATTCCTTTCCCAGTAGTTTTTCTAGTAAACTTCCTCATATGGTGAAAAATTGTGTGGCCTAGATTGAACTTCTTAAGTATGGAAATCCTATACATAAGAATGGCTTGATCTCTGGTAATCTTAGTGGTGTTGGTAGTGGGGATCCAATTGTAAATAATCAAC
This sequence comes from Galeopsis tetrahit, assembly GCA_963675135.1. Classification (NCBI taxonomy): domain Eukaryota; kingdom Viridiplantae; phylum Streptophyta; class Magnoliopsida; order Lamiales; family Lamiaceae; genus Galeopsis; species Galeopsis tetrahit. The sequence continues at coordinate 61,244,746 of OY776120.1, read as the reverse complement.
TTATACAGAACAGAATGCAAGGAGGTTAAGTGTCTAGCTAACATTTTCCTAGCCCACTTAGTCTTTCTACCTCCTGTGATTGCAGTAATCACAACATCCATATCCGGATCATCATCCTCATCAACATTGGGAGTGTGCAAGAACTCATTAATAAGTTCAGGAGTGAATGGCACATCCCTCCCCCTAAAATTAACAGTACCATAAGATCTAGAACTTCTCCTACCGGTGCTTTTCTTCATACAGGCATAGAATTCATAGGACCAATTAGTTAGAAAAGCGTCACCAAATGTAACAACATTCAACGGATTTCTCTCCTCTAAAAATTTAACCATTCCCTTACTATCAAAATCAGGAACATTAATTCTTTTCTCAATCAATAGCTTCCTCTTAGAGTAAATTTCTAACCTTTTTTCAACATAGTTAGAGTGATCAGAGATACCTTCACTTTCTTCCTCAGAAGGCAGTTCCTCATCAGTATCAGAATCTCCATCATGTTCAGAGGAGCTTTTGGATGAGCTCTTTACCTCAGCAGATGAGCTCTTTGCCTCAGAAGATGAGTCTCCACTTCCACCACCATCAGGTTCTGGTGCGGACTCCTTTGCAGCAGCAAATGACTCAGCATTCTTCTTAAGAGATTCTTGCATATCTCTTAGGCAAACATTGAAATCAGAATCGGAGTCTGATTCAGCAGGTTCTTCTTCAGGAATCATAATGGCCTTTCCTTTCCCTTTAGGTTCAGCAGCAACCTTCTTCTTCTTTATTTTCTCAACAGCAGCAACAACAGGTTCAGTTTCTTCCTCGGATTCAGTGAACACTTGGATGGGTTCAGTAGCATCATGTCCAGCTTTCTTCTTTATCCTCATGGATTCAGAGTAATCCACTCGGGTAAAGACACGGTTTGACCTCCTCCTTTGAACAGGGCTTCTTCTTCTTTTCCCTTTCTACACTAGTTTCTTAAGAGGAACAGGGGCAGACTCATCAGAGGGTGAGAGAGAGGAGTTTGTACCATCATTAGAAGCTTCGGCATCCTCCATTTCGACATCCTCAAATTGGATGCATCAGCAGTAGCTTCTCCTTCAGCAACGATTTCCACATTCCGTTCCGGTGCAGCAGGCTCAGTAGGGTTCGATGAATTGGGGGTTTTTGCAGCAGCAGCCATCTGGGCAGTTTGTTCGGCCAAATAGCTTGAGATATCCACAGTGATATCCCCGAACGTCATCACAGGTAGATGACCAGTGGTTCGAAGAGTATTGGATACCTCTTCAACAGCCCTAGTGAACTGTTCAACGGTCGAGTCTTGTGGGATGTGGGTAGTTGGTGGATTAGTTTGTGGAACAGGAGTGGTTGTTGATGGGGTTGCAGAGACATTGGTGTCGGCATTTGAGGAATTTGATTGTTGCGAAGCCATTGAAGCAAGAAGATCGAGAGAGTTTTGGGCGATTTGATCGGAAGATTCAAAGGCAGAGTGTGAGTGAGAGTGTGATTGACAGTGGTTTCCAGCCATTAAGAATGGTCGGTTGGATTTTCAAGGCAGGTTTGAGAGTGTATGCATCAAAATTGGGAAATACACGGCCAGAAACAATTTCTGCAAATGATGTACTTAACAAAGCTCGATAAAAACAATTAGCAGCATAAATCACAGTTAATTGAGTTTTATAGAGAGAATGTGTGTAGTTGGAGGTTAACACGATTAATTCCAGAAATAATTTGATAGTGCTCCACATTTTTAGCCACAACCTAGATCATGGTTTAATTAGTGGGAAAAATCAATTTTATTAATTAATTAAGTAATTAAGAAGTTTCTAGAATTTTTACTTAGTCCAAGCATAATCTGAAAAATAAAAACGTGGATCAGTATATAATTAAATAAATAAAATAGATCTCAGTAAATAATTAAATAATTACTACTTATAAAAATAAATTAGAATCAGGCAATGTTGTGCTCAAAACTGTTACAAACACCTCAACACGGTTTTTACATGAATTTGCTTCATTTGTGTTGCACCATATTTTTTCTTTTTGTGTTATAGCATCTAATTTGTATTGATCCATTATTCCTGTAGAGTACATCGTAGTAGCGAACTCCGTGCCCCATACTTACTTAATGGATTACAAATATGTTGATGTTTTTACCAAATATCACCTTTTGAAAAGAAGGCATCGTAGTAGTGAACTTCGTGCTCCATAGTTACTCAGTGATTTGGTACATCTTTTAGTATGCTAATAACATTCTCATTTTTATGCATTTGATAGGTGTAAGACGTTTATTTTTGCACTCCAAGGTTCTTAGATTCGTAGATATTTTACAAAGGAATTATTTAACTAAGTAAGAAATAAATTCAACTTATAAAATTTATACAACCTATGATGTTGTCCCAAATGCTAACGCATTTGTGACAACATCCATCCGAATTTTTCAGATAGTGCTCATACCAAGAGATTTCCTCAAGATTGAGAATCTCTCATGGTCCAATGCCCTTGTAAAGATGTCAGCATTTTGTTTTTCAGTAGGTATTTACTCCAACTGTACAATATTCTTCTCTACTAAATCTCTCATAAAGTGATGTCTTATGCTAATGTGCTTCGTGATTGAGTGTTGTACAAGATTCTTAGAAATGTTAATAGTACTAGTATTATCACAAAAGATAGTAAGTATACCATTCTCAATACCATAGTCATGGAACATCTTGCTCAGCCACAAGAGTTGTGTGCAACAGCTTCCAGCAGCAATATACTCAGATTCTACAGTGGATTGTGAAACACAATTCTGTTTCTTGTTGTGCCATGATACAAGATTGTTTCCCATGTAGAAACATCCTCCACTCGTACTCTTTCTATCATCTATATCTCCAGCCCAATCAGCATCACTATAGCCAATCAAAATGTTGTTGGTGTCCTTAGTGTACCAGATTCCAAGGTCACTTGTACCTGAAACATATTTGATAATACTCTTCACAGCATTCAGGTGAGATTCCTTTGGATTAGCTTGGTACCTAGCACACACACACACTGTACATAATATCTGGTCTACTAGAGGTTAAATATAGTAAACTGCCTATCATGGATCTGTAAAGTGTTGGATCAACATCTGTTCCAGCACTATCTTTGCAAAGTTTCAAAGAAGATCCCATAGGAGTTTTCATTGGTTTTGAATTTTCAAGACCAAATCTTTTAACCAAGTTCTTAGCATACTTACTCTGGGAGAAGAAAATACCATCACTGCATTGTTTGATTTGAAGACCTAGAAAATAATTCAAATCTCCAACCATACTCATTTCAAATGTTGCAGTCATTGCCTCAACAAAGTTACTCAACATTTTATCACAAGTAGAACCAAACACAATGTCATCAACATATATTTGAGGAATAAGTAAATCTCCTTCAGTGTGCTTAATGAACAAAGTTCTATCAGCTTTTCCTCTAATAAATCCATATTCCAAGAGAAAGGCAGTAAGCCTATCATACCATGCTCTAGGAGCTTGTTTAAGACCATACAATGCTTTCTTAAGTTTATATACATGATCAGGATATTGTGGATCTTCAAATCCTTTAGGTTGTTCAACATATGCTTCTTCATTCAATATGCCATTTAGAAATGCAGCCTTTACATCCATTTGATGAAGTTTAATATCAATAAAACATGCAATGGCTAGCAATAGTCTAATGGATTCTATCCTAGCAACAGGTGCAAAAGTTTCATCAAAATCAACTACTTCAACTTGGGTGTAACCTTGTGCTACTAACCTAGCCTTGTTTCTAACAATATTACCAGATTCATCAGTTTTATTCTTGAATATCCACTTTGTTCCAATGACATTAGTATGACTAGGTCTTGGAACAAGTGTCCACACTTCATTTCTTTCAAACTGGCCAAGTTCTTCATGCATAGCATTAATCCAATTTTCATCAGTTAAGGCTTTTTTAGCACTCTTAGGTTCAATTTCAGATAAATAGCATTCAGCATTTACAACATTACACATAGAAGACATGCATATTGTTCTTACCACATCTACCTTATTTGATCTTACTATTCCTCTTGTTTGCACTCCAACTGTAGCATCGCCTATAATCTGGTCAGAAGGATGACTTTTACCTATTGTTGAAGAAGGATTCGTTTTGGGAACGTACTGGTCATTCTGTGAAGTTACAACTGACTGTTCTATAGATGTTGACCTAGATTTGTTAACATTTGGTGCAACATTTTCAGACTTCAGTGTATTCTCAGAAGTGTCAGTAACCTGTGATACATCTTCTTCATCTTTGTCATCTGGAAGACCTTTATCATCATCAAACACAACATTAACAGATTCTTGAACAGTGTTAGTTCTAAGGTTATATCACTTTTAGAATCAAACTTATGAAGTTGATCCCTATCATTCAGAATATAACACACACAACCAAATACATGAAAATATTTCACATTTGGTTTTCTGTTGTTCAAAATCTCATAAGGTGTTTGACTAGTGCCAGAACTAATAAAAACCCTATTAATAATATGACATGCAGTATTCAATGCTTCTCCCCAAAATTTCTTAGCAAGACATTTGGATGTAAGCATGACTCTAGCCATTTCTTGTAAAGTTCTATTCTTTCTTTCAACAATTCTATTTTGTTGTGGAGTTTTAGGAGATGAATATTCTTGCAAGATACCCTTTTTATCACAAAAATCATTAAACATGTTGTTTTCAAATTCCCTACCATGATCAGTTCTAATTCGGCCAACTTTCAAGTTAAACACATTTTTGAACCTCTTATAAAGAATTTTAAATGCATCAAATGCTTCAGACTTGTCTCTCAAAGACTCTACCCAGGTATATCTAGAAAAATCATCTACCACAACTAAGGAATACCTCTTTCCTCCAATGCTCTCAGTTTCCATGGGACCCATCAAGTCCATGTGCAGTAATTCAAAGCATCGATGTGTAGTACAATGTGACAGCATTTTATGTGACATTCTTACCTGCTTACCTTTTTGGCATGGTCCACATACAGTGATATTGTGAAACCTCAATTTTGGAATTCCTTTTACTGCATCTGCTTTGATTAGTTTTTGCATTGCTATGTAATTTGCATGACCCAATCTTTGATGCCATAAAACATTTTCATCATACTTTGACAAGTTACACATATTTGTTCCAATAAGATAGCAATTATCAGTTGACCTAGTACCAGTCATTACACAAACTTCATCTTTATTTAGAACATAACATGAGTCTTTATCAAATTTCACATGCAAATTATCATCACAAAGTTGACTAATGCTAATCATATTTGCAAGTAAGCCATCAACATGTAAGACATTTTTAAGCTTAGGAAAACCTTCAACATTCAAAGTTTCTTTACCAACAATCTTTCCTTTAGATCCACCACCATATGTAACACTACCACTATTCAAGGTCATATAATCAGATAAGAAATCAATACGACCTGTCATATGTCTAGAACAACTACTATCAAAATACCATAGATCAGGTAGACATGCTTTTAGGGAGGTATGAACAACATTACAGGTAGCTTTTGATTTCCATGCAGATTTCAGAAATTGTTTACCAAGATGTGACAGTTTTTTATGCAGCATTTTCAAGGTTTTCAGTTCTTCAAACCATTTTATACAGTAAGGACGAATATGACCAACTTTGGAACAGTAATGACAGATATACTTCCTCTTAACCTTGTGAGGATCTGATTGTGCAGATGTTACACCAGATGTGTCAACATTTGCCTTCATAAATTTCACAGGTTTTCTAAAATTTTCAGAAATAGAAGCAGTTACACCATCATAACCTAAACCATGATTATTAGACTTACCAGTAGCTATAGCATTATTTACCTCAGAAGCACTCTTGGAATATTTCTTGAAACATAAGGTGGAATTTATCAATTTCTCCTTTAAGTTACAGATTTCCAGATCTCTTTTGGTAAGTATAACCTCTAGCTTGGTGATTGTGTCTTTCAGATCCTCATTCTCTTTATTCAAGGAATTAAGAGTGATTTTCTGATTGTTCCAATCATCTAACAGCTTTTGGTGTTCATTGTCATCAGTCCTTTTTCCTGCATCATCAACCAAACCATTAAAACAGTTCAAATCTGGGTGACTCTGTTCTGATGTTGCTGTAGATGTTAAAGCATCAGGTACAGCATCAGAATCTGTTTCATCCAGATCATCATCTGAGGAATCATTATAATCAATGTTGATGTTGAAATAAGTGTTTTGTTAAATGATCCAACACTAACAGCCGAGTGTTGTGTTTAATGTTCCCAACACTTATGACAACATCGGAATTTGCCCTTCCTTTTCTCACTAACTCTTATCTTACGCTTGTTGTTTAATGATGTCCCCAGAGCAGTTAGAAGACGTGGGCAACACCAAGTCATGCCACTGCGTGGGAGTGAGAAGTTATTAGACCATGGTATAACAAGTCCCTAAATTCTAGGAGTGGTGGAGAGAAGTTCTATAACCGCATGATCTCAAGGTTGAGGCGATCATGGGAGTTGATGGCAGTTCGTGGATGAAGCCTATAAATACAGAAGCTGCCCTCAACACAAGATACACAAGAAGAAAAGCTGAAATCAACTACTACTCTATTGAACGCTATATACGCTTCTAGTTAGGAAAATCTTTGTTTCTTCTTGTAGTTCTTCACATTATTATAAACCTGAATAGTAGTGTGTTAGAACATAGTCTTATTTACTAGGTTGTGTGATTAGATCTATGAGGGAGATAGTTTCATAGGATCTAGTAAATCATTATACACTTTCGTAGTGTAATTATACACCTCAAAGAGGTTGTACTCGTTTCACATATTTTTATATAGTGAACAACGTAGATTATTTTATAATCTACGCAAATTTTGAATACTTCTATTTTCAGTACGTGCATTTTAATTTCCGCTGCATAGTGTTGTCTGGACAGTGCCAACACAACAGACAACATCTCTGATTTCGCACGCACACACACTTTCAGTTGGTATCAGAGCCAACTACTAGATACACTAGGTAGAGATTCTGCTTAGAGTGTGTAAAATCTGAAATGGAGTATCCACTTTCACCCGCATTAAAGCCTCCGATTCTAGATGGCACGAATTATGCCTTCTGGAAACCAAAGATGAGGATGTACATCAAATCCATTGATGAACGAGCCTGGAGGAGTGTTCTTGCTGGTTGTACTCAACCAAGAACTGCTGCGGATGAAGACAATGAAGCTCGGATCAAGAGAGAGCTCGACTGGACGGCTGAAGAAATCACAACAGCGAGTTATAATTCAAAGGCGTTGAATGCGATCTTCACCTCAACAGATGCCTCAATGTTCAAAATCCTATCAAACTGCATTTCTTCGAAGGATGCATGGGATAGACTGCAAGAACATTGTGAAGGATCTGACAGTGTACGAAGGACCAGACTACGTATGCTTGGAACCAAGTTCGAAAACCTGAGGATGAAAGAAGATGAAACCATTTCATCTTACAAAAAAAGGTAACTGAGATTTCAAATGAAGCTCATTCTCTTGGTGATCCAATATCAAATCAAAGGTTAGTACATAAAATTCTTAGATCTGTCCCTAAACGTTTTGAACCTAAGATATGTGCTATAGAAGAAGCTAAGGATACTTATGTGATAAGTCAAAATGAATTGGTTGGTATTTTGAAAACTTATGAGATGAACATTTCTGAAAAGACTGATAATGAAAAGAAAGTGCTTGTTTTCAAAGGTGATGCATCATCATCTGTATCATCAGGTTCTGGAAAGTCTCCTTATGTTACTGAAATTGATTCTGATGAAGATGATATTGAGGAATACCTTAACAATCCTGATTATATGGCTTTCATTACTAAACAGTTTAAGACATTTATGAAGAACAAGAATAATAGACTTAAGGACAACATTCAACCTAAGGTTCAGATTAATAATACTCAGCAATTGCCTATTAGGAAGAACAATTTTAATCCTTCTAGACAATTAGAAAGAGGAAACAGGTTTAGATCTGACCAAGAGTATAGGAAGAATGTTAAATGTGATGCATGTTCTGGATATGGTCATTATGCTAATGAATGTGCTAACACCATTCTAAAAAAGAAACTTAATTTCAGTGCTACTTTAAGTGATGAGTCTGATGTTGATCATGATCCTGAAAAAGATATTGAAAAAGCTTTCTCTGCTAGAATTCTGTATGTTGATACTTTTGATGATGATCTGGACGATTATTATGATGTAAGGACAAATGAGCCATCATTTGAGAAATCACTGAATAATAATGTACCAGAATTTAACTGTTTCACAAGTTCTGTTAATGAGACAGGTACATCAAATAAAGCAGGTTTATCCAGAAGAGATGCTGACATTCAAGACTTGTCTAATACTGTTTTTAAACTGGAAAGTCTTTTAACAAAGAAGGATAAGGAAATTTCTAAACTCAAAGAAAGACTAGATGTGTCTATTCTTGATTTTAAGAAATATTCTTATGAAAAACCTTTAACTAATGAAAAAGTTTGCAAAATATCTTCTGAAACTGGGAAACTTAATCACATCATTAAGTCTCTGAACTTTGAAAATTCTAATTTAAGAGAATCTATTACTAAGCTTGAAGGCACTCTAACAAGAAAAGATGTGGAGATGTCTAAACTTGAAGAGAGATTGAAGGAAGCCTCTCTAAGCTTCAAAAGATTTTCTGATGGAAAGAACAAATTGGAAGACTCTCTTATGACCAACAACTCAAGAAGAACAGGTATTGGCTACCAAGGTAAGAATTCAAAGAAATATGAACCTAAGAAATCTACTGTTTTTGTAAAAGCTGAAGTGAATTACAATCCTAGTGTTTCTGCTAAGACTCAGATTGTTGCAAAAGATGTTATATGCCATTACTGTTTCAAAAAGGGTCATAAAAGTCCTCAATGTTTGAAGAAGAAAAATGATTTGAAACAGTTTGTATTGCCTGAAATGACTTAACATTCAAGATCACATAGTAATTCTGCCTGGATTTCAAAAGAAAATACATCATGTAATGTTGTTTATATGTCTCTAAAAGCATGTATACCTGGATTATGGTACTTTGATGGTGGCTGTTCTAAACACATGACAGGTAAAATTGATTATCTCACTGATTATACTGTTTACAATGGTGGTAATGTCACTTATGGTGGTGGATCAAAAGGAAAAATCATTGGTAAAGGGACATTGAATGTTCCTGGTTTTCCTAAGTTATCCAATGTTCTGCATGTTGATGGATTACTGGCCAATCTTATAAGTATTAGTCAATTATGTGATGATGATGATTTGCATGTTAAGTTTGATAAGAACTCATGTTATGTGCTAGACAAAAACTCTAAATGTATCATGATGGGAAACAGATCTGCTGATAATTGTTATCTCATTGAATCTGAACTTATCTGCAATAAGGCTAAAGTTTATGATAGTATTATGTGGCATCATAAACTTGGACATGCTAACTATAGACAGCTTGATAAACTTGTTAGATTAAAAGTTGTTACAGGTTTACCAGATCTGAAATTCTCAGATAACAAGGTATGTGGACCTTGTCAAAAAGGCAAACAGATTAAAGTGTCTCACAAAATGTTGGGACATTGCTCAACCAAACATTGCTTCGAATTACTGCACATGGATCTTATGGGTCCTATGGAAACAGAAAGTATTAGAGGTAAAATGTATTCTTTAGTTGTGGTTGATGATTACTCTAGATTCACATGGATTGAATTCTTAAATGATAAATTTGAAACTTTTTCCATTTTCAAAATTCTGTATAAAAGATTCAAGAATGTTTTTAATTCTAAAGTATGCAGAATCAGGTCAGATCATGGAAGAGAATTTGAAAACAGTTCCTTTACTGAGTTTTGTGAATCAAAAGGTATAATCCAAGAGTTTTCTTCACCTAAAACTCCTCAACAAAATGGCATAGCAGAAAGAAAGAATAGAACACTTCAAGAAATGGCTAGAGTCATGTTATGTTCTAAGAACTTATCTAAAAGATTTTGGGCTGAAGCTCTTAATACTGCTTGTCATATTGCTAATAGAGTTTATATTAGAACAGATTCTACTAGAACTCCATATGAAATTCTGAACAATAGAAAGTCAAATCTTAAATATTTCCATGTTTTTGGCTGTATTTGCTATATCTTGAATGACAGGGATCAGTTACATAAGTTTGACTCAAAGAGTGATAAAGGCTTCTTTCTTGGTTACTCAAGAAACAGCAAAGCCTATAGAATTTATAACTTTAGGACTGATACTGTACAAGAATCTGTAAATGTTATTTTTGATGATGATACAATCATTACAGGTAAAAGCATTGAAGATGAAGACATTTCAGATTTGATTGATGCACCAATCAATACTGAAAATGTTGAACAGGTTCAGAATGTTGAGAAGAATGATGGCACATCAGAGGAAACATCTGAAAATACAGATCCTGAAAATCTGTATAATCTCCAGAAAACTCCTTCCATAAGGATTCAGAAATATCATCCACAGGACCAAATTATTGGTGAGCAGTCTACAAGTGTTCAAACCAGAAGAAGAATGGGGATGAACTCAAAGGATGTGGTAAAATCTATATGTATGTCATGCATGTGTAGTAAGGTAAATCATGAATGCTATCACTCTGAGATTGAACCCAAAACTGTTAAAGAAGCATTAGATGATGAGAATTGAATAGAAGCTATGCATGAAGAGCTTAACCAATTTGTTAGGAATGATGTGTGGACATTAGTTCCTATACCAGACCATATTAATGTTATAGGAACTAAATGGATTTTCAAAAACAAGACTGATGAAATGGGAAATATTATTAGAAACAAAGCTAGGTTAGTTGCTCAAGGGTACACACAGGTAGAGGGTGTAGACTTTGATGAAACATTTGCTCCTGTTGCTAGAATAGAATCCATTAGGCTCTTACTTGTCATTGTATGCTATATTGATATAAAACTACACCAAATGGATGTTAAAGCTGCCTTTCTAAATGGTATTCTAAATGAAGAAGCTTATGTTGAACAACCTAAAGGCTTTGAAAACCCTGATTTTCCTGATCATGTCTATAAATTGAAAAAGGCTCTATATGGCTTGAAACAAGCACCTAGAGCATGGTATGAAAGGTTGACATATTTCTTAATTGAGTTTGGTTTTGTAAGAGGAGAAGCTGATAGAACACTATTCATCAAACATGATAAAAATGATATTATGATTGCTCAAATCTATGTTGATGATATAGTATTTGGTTTTACTTGTGACAATATGCTTAAACACTTTGTGAATGAGATGACATCTACCTTTGAAATGTCCATGGTTGATGATTTAAATTACTTTCTAGGACTGCAAATCAAACAACAAAAAGATGGGATTTTTATCTCACAAAGTAAGTATGCTAAAAGTCTTGTAAAAAAGTTTGGATTAGAAAGTGTTAAACATATGAAAACACCTATGGGATCAACTCAGAAACTGAGTAAGGACAGTGTTGGCCAGAATGTTGACTCAACACTGTACAGGTCTATGATTGGCAGTCTGTTATATTTGAGTTCCAGCAGACCTGATATTATGTTCAGTGTTTGCTTATGTGCTAGATACCAAGCTAATCCCAAAGAATCACATATGAATGTTGTTAAAAGAATCATTAAGTATGTTGCAGGTACATGTGATTTAGGTATTTGGTACAGCAAAGACACAAACTGCACCTTAATAGGTTACAGTGATGCAGATTGGGCAGGAGACTGTGATGATAGGAAAAGCACAAGTGGTGGCTGCTTCTATATGGGGAACAACTTAATCTCTTGGCACAGTAGAAAACAGAACTGTGTGTCTAAATCAACAGCTGAATCAGAATACATTGCTGCAGCGAGTTGTTGTACTCAATTACTTTGGTTGTAAAAAATGTTTCATGATTATGGCTTACCTAGTGATGTTTTGACTGTGTACTGTGATAATACTAGTGCTATAAATATCTCAAAAAATCCAGTGCAACACTCATTAACAAAGCACATAAGTATTAGACATCACTTTATAAGAGATCTTGTTGAAAAGGAAGTTGTTAAGTTGGAGTACATATCTACTGAAAAACAATTGGCTGATATATTCACTAAAGCTCTTGATGATAAGAGGTTTTCTTCTCTACGAAAATCTCTTGGCTTATGCAATATCTGAAAATATGATCAAGGGTATTGTATCAAATGCGGCAGCATTTGAGACAACACTAAGATAAGTCTCTTATGTGTTTCCTTGCTTTAATTTTCGTAATTATTGAATTAATGAAATTCCTTGTGATTGATATTTGAATTCTGAATGACTTGTGAAAAATACTAAAGAGCCTATACACCTCTCAAATGTTACAAAAGAAAAATCACTTATTAGATGCTTTATAAATCACTGAGTAACTATGGGACACGGAGCTCGCTACTACGATGATCTCTTTTCAAAAGGTGATATAAATTGCATCAATATATTCACAAATCCATTGAGTAACTATGGGGCACGGAGTTCGATGCTACGATGCACTCTTTTCAAAAGATGGATCAATGTGAAGTGTGATAAAAAGAAAAAGATATTAGAGCAACACATATGATGAAAAATCATTAAAAAAAAATTGTGTTGAGGTGTATAGAATGCCAACAATAGTCAAAACACTCGTTAATTCAGATTCTTATCCCAATTTTCATGGAATTAGTTATTTTTTATAATTATTAAATATTATTCTCTGAAATATTTAATTTGACTTAATCTTGCCTTGTTTTATTATTTCAGTTATTAGATTCCGCTTTTATTTAAAAAAAAAAATTCAGAATTCTTATTCTCCCTGTTAACCACGATCAATTAGTGGGGAAGTTACTTCCACTACTTCACTTCCCTCACTCTCCAAAATCGTGTAACTTCTTCATCTCAATTCTCCATATAAGATGAGTCTCCATTACAGTGTTGGAAAATACTTGAAAAGCTTTGTTAACTCGTTTAAGCCTGGTAATTACTGACATTAATTATATTTGTAGCACTCAAGTATATCCAGTTCCTTTGACTCACACTGTTTGAATTCTAATTTACATTGTATCTGTAGAATTCGAAAGGTCTCAAATTAATTTTTGTTGTCTTGTTTTGTGTGTACAGGTTCCAATATGTCCAACACTCCTCAGATCACTGTTGCACACTCGAACTCGAATTCAAGCGACAAAATTTCTCCAAACCCTCTCAATCTCCTTGCTGAAATGGCATCATCAAACTCACCAAACTCTTCATCGTTCACCGTCGGAACCATCGTTGTTCCCTTTGCTCCTGAAGAAGAACCCACTCAAACAACCCCTCTTGCAATCGTACCTTACAATCCATACGACATTCGCACTGAAATCGCGAATGCAAACGCCACTGCAGAAATTCCAACCTCCAACCCACCAGATGAGCCCTCATCTGAACCTCTCGCACCAGAAATCACTCCAGTAACCTTACACTTCCCTCTGGGCACTCCTTTCAACACTGTTGGTCCTTGAACGAGTAGTGAATGGGATTAAAGTCTAGAGGGGAGGGGTGAATAGACTTTAATACTTTTTCAAGAGAGTTGGGAAACCTCTTCTGATTGCTATGTCAACTGGACTGCAAGTCTGCTGGTCCAGATGACTATAGTGATCTGAATGAAGAGATTCAATGCGGAATTATGGTAGGCCTTGTTTAGACTCGTTCTTTTGTTTCTTATGAAAGTGTTAACTTGTTTTTACTCAATGAAAGTACTCAGCTGATGCGGGTTTGAAAGTTGTGGCCTTTGTTTAAGAATGTTGAAAGCACAGTATGCACTATATAAAATATATGTAAAGACTGAAATGTAAAGTGCAGAAATGTAAATAACACCAGGTTTATAGTGGTTCGGATATACGATCCTACGTCCACTCTCACGTCCTAACGTGATGTTTAATCCCTTTAATTTACCACAAATTACAAGGGTCTTGACCTTTATAGTCCCAAGGATAGGACTTTGAGATCTGAGCCGTCCTAACAGCTACGGTCTCCACAAGTGATTGTAAGCACTTGCACTTTGAGGGGTTCAAAAACTTTAACCTTTCAGAGAGGGTTTGGGGTTTTTGAAGTGTATCCAACTAATGGTTCAAGCTTATAAATTGCTTAACCACTATGCCTAAAACAATTGATATACAATCTGAACAGGTTTCAGGTTCTTATGGGTTGGATAGAAATCACTTAAGAGCTAAAAGTATTCTAATGCTTTTCTGGGCTCTTGGAGAATTTTTAGAACAGTATGGCTTTTGCTTGATTGCTTGCTTAGCTTGTTGAATTCTCTCGATGTGATCTCGTACTTGTGATTTCTCATCCTCTTGTATTTATAATGGTGATTGCTTGCAACTAGCCGTTGGAGTTGACTAGCCGTTGGGACAATCTTTCCATATGTGGCTTGATTCCTTGATTCCAGCTGCTTGATTGCTCCAATCCTGGGATCATGTCAATCTTCTAAATAAGGTAGGTCTTCATTTGAATTGCAAGATGACTTTGGGAATCAGCCGAGTCTTGGAAGAGAACATAGTCTTCTGATCTGTACTACTAGTCTTCTGACTACTCTTCTGGCCTTAGGTCTTCTGTCTTCTGATATCAGTCGAGTAACACTCGTCTGATCTGAGAATAATTTGTGCTGCTTTAGGCCATCTTCAATCTTTGACTCCATCAGTTAAGTAGGTATACAAGCACCTTACTTAACTGGCCTTCAAGGATCTTCTAGTCTTCATGTCTTCTACTCTTCTCATCTTGAGGGAGCGCATGTAAGCCGGGACTGTGCTAATCAGCTGATATCTATACAGTTGATCACACAAGACTAGTCTAAGCTGTTCTATACAAAGTCAGTTGATCCTATTACATTTATAAACTCTAAGTGTTTTGGCCATCAAAACTATTCTAATATCAAGTGGGGCTTAGGGTGAATTTACATCCCAACAATTTCCCCCTTTTTGATGAAGCCAAAACTATATTTGATAAATGCTCTTAGTAATTAAGATAAGAGTTTATAAAGTTCATAAAAACTGAAGTATCTGATGAAGACAATGAGAGTTTGTCTTGAAAGCAAAGAGAAATAAACTTGATTATATATAGAGCTTTTACAGATTACAAGTGATAGTTTCTTTAAAGCTTTGAAAGTAGTCTTCATCAGGTCTTCTGATCTTCAGATGCTGAAAGCAAGGTACAGACGAGTTCGAACTTCTTCCATGTGCTGCAGGTCTGTAACATTCTCCTCTTCGTAGATCTTCTCCAGAATCCTTTTGACTTCAATCCAGTCTGTCCTTCCGGAGCTCAGAGTGGGAGAATCCCATTTAGGTTCTTCTGGAGTTAGGATTCTGCAGTTGTCAAGTTCTTTGGCTGTCTTGACTACTTCTTCCCAGAACTTTTGATCTTCAAAGTTCATGAACTGATTGAACTGAAAGAATTCATCTTCATAGGTTGGGAGAGGGCCAAATTTTCGTACAATGTGGTGTTGAATTTGCCACTTCTTCTTCAGAGGATACCACCTTGGTAGCTCATCATGAAGAGCTAAATAATCCACATAGTTGCTATCAAACACCAGGATCTTATCTTTGACATTGTCTTCTTTTGCTTTGTCCTTGATTGCTTTCCTGAGTTTGGCTATTTTCCTTTCAAATTTGGCTTTGACTGCCTTCGCATCTTTTAGCTTCTTCTGCTTAAGCTCTTGAGCTTCAAGCTCTTTTCTTTTCTTCAGCTCTAAAGCCTCTTTCTCTTCTGCAGTAGGCTCTGCTGGATCTGACTTCTTGCTTGACTTCTGAGCTTGCTCATCTGCCTGGTCATCTGCCTTCCTTTTCCTTGTCATCCTCTTCTCAGGAACTTGTTCTCTAGAGGCAGTGATCTGTAGACTTTTGGCAGGAGCTTGAGTGGGAGCTTGGGTGTCTTCTTGAGCAATTTGTTTGCCTTTGCCTTGCTTGCTCTTGATTTTGCTTTTTAAACCACCCAAGGTTTCATTCAGCTCATCTTGAGATACTACCATCGCAGCTTGCTGTGCAGTAGCCTTCTCTAGAGCTTTTATCAATACATCTTCCCCCTTTTTGGCTTCAGCAAGTGCAGCCGCAAAAGACTTCATGGCATTCAGAATCTCCACTTTCAGAGTCTGTTGAAGGGCCATGGCATTGACTTTGCCAACATGGGTCAGATGAGTGATGCTGTGGTCTAGAATCTGAGCATGAGAGTTGGAAGAGGAGGCAGCTTCAAGTTTAGCTGTAAGTGCTTCCAGTTTGGTTGCTGTCTCCTTCAGCTGAGTCTGCAATCTCTCATTCTCTGCTGCAGCTGACTTGAGAATGGTTTGACCTTCATTTGCTCTTGCTTCAGCATCATCTAGCCTGTTTTTGTAAGAGCTCTCTAAGCGGTTGATCTCATTTGAATAAAGATCAGTAAACTTCTTGGTTCTGTCTGCTGATTTCTTCATTTCTAAGCTGAGATACTCCTCTAGTTGATTGTGAAGTGCTTCACCGAACTTGTCATCTATGTCAAGGATTTGTTCGGTGAGACGAGTCTTCTGCTCATGAATGGCTTTTTCTACCAATCTGCCCAGCTGCATGCCTAGACCTTTGGCGAAGTGTGTGTCGATTGCTTCCTTGATTTGAGCACACACATATCTCAACAATTTCCCCCTTTTTGATATAACCAAATCATCTAACACTAATTGAAGCAATAAAGAACAGACAGTGCTAGAGTCCATATAATAGTGCAGAAGAGTAAAAACAAAAGGCTTTTGTATGAGGACAATGAGAAGTTGTCATCAGATGAGATAACTAGATGTTATCTCCAAAAGCTAAAAAGATGAGTTTTATTAATGTTGCACTTTACAAACACGGACTCACCTAATCAGCTATTACAAAGGTCTTCTTATCTACTCTTCAGCTGATATGTTGCAAATCTGACGAGTTCCAATTAAGCTCTTCTTACCTTCAGGTCTTCTAACAACTTGATCATCTTGATCTCCTCTTCTTGCTCATACGCGTGTAAATCCAGATAGGGCTAGAACTCAGCTGAGCTGAAGTTCCCCCTTAGTTGTTGACCTGTTCTTAACACACAATTATCCAAATACATGCACGTATGATTTTTATGAAAACAAAATGCATGCAAAACAGTTTTACAAAAACGGATCTATTCAGGTGACCATTGAAAACAGAAAAATGTGTTTTTGATGGCTCAAACGATGGAATTTGGCCAAAAGGCATTACACATCACTGCATAACAGTGAGTTCGATTCAAAATATCAATTCCACTTTAAAAAGTGTACTCACACGCTAAATTCTGAAAATAACAGAAAAAGTGCAGATTTTCGAAAATCAAAAATTCAAAGCAATGGTCTTTTGAACACATGGCTCTGATACCACTTGTTGGTCACTGAGACGAGTGTAAGATCAGCTGACTTGATGTCTGCTGATGGTGTGGAAAATAGACTAACTCTTCAAAGTAACTAGTCCGCTGATTTCACTAGGGGCCTAGGACTAGTTAGTCGGCTGATTAATTGCTTATCGGAGTTAAGTGCGGAATTGTAGTGTGCCCATAAATATTATACTCGTTTATTTAATAAATACAGTGTGTAAAACATTTTATGCACAAATATGTATGAAAAGACTTGAAATGTAAAGTGCAGAATGTAAATAACACATTGATTTATAGTGGTTCGGATATACGTTCCTACGTCCACTCTCACGTCCTAACGTGATGTTTAATCCCTTTAATTTACCACAAATTACAAGGGTCTTGACCTTTATAGTCCCAAGGGTAGGACTTTGAGATCTGAGCCGTCCTAACAGCTGCGGTCTCCACAAGTGATTGTAAGCACTTGCACTTGAACTCCACAAGTGATTATAGGGCACTTGGACTCTTTACAGTGATGAACACTCAACTTGGCTTCTAGGGGTTTATGGTAGAAGGTGGGTTTTGTGTATATGAACTAGGTGAGAATTTCCCTTACAATCTGTTTTAGCCTCATGCTAGGATTGGGAAATTCTCTCTAAGCTATGGATATATATGAGTGGTTGTACTGGCTTAGATGTTATGAGTTCACTCATTGGGGATGAAGTGATGCTTGTTGAATCTTCATGAACGATCTTCTTGAGCTCTTCTTCTTTCTTGAGCATTTGCATGTCTTCTCTTCTAACCAGAGGCCTATCTATTACAAGATGTATAATAAAGTTGTCTATACAATACAACTTATCCTATTACATGTTTGATTTGGTTTATCAAAACTAAACTAAGGATATTCATATCCCAACAAACACTTTGAAAGAGGCCTTCGAAACCCTAAGCCTGAAAACAACTCACCCTGTTTTAGTGTTTGAGGGAGAAACGCTGGATAATGCCATGTTCAAAGGGGATGAGGACATGCAAACTCAACCGGAATCCTCTGATGAAGAAGTCCTGGCCGCAAAGTTCGAGAGAATTCACCAGCATAAAAAGGGCAAAAAGAAAGTTGTTGTTGTTCCAACTACACGAAGATGGCCTGGTGGTAAGAGAAAGTCCCAAAGGAATCTGGGCAAGATTGTTGACTACACTGGAAAGGGAAAGAAGCCCAGGATGGATGGGAATGCGTCTGAGCCGATTGTTGTGTCTGATTCTGAATCAGAACCATAAATAGGGGCTGAACAACCTGCACCCCCAAGTGGAAGAAGTGGTGGTTGTAAATGAAGAGGATGTGGACGAATTTGCTGAGGAAATGGAGGAGGAAAGTGATCCCACTCCACTAGTTCGACGATCAAAAAGGCCCCGAGAGCCCGAAAGTGTTGCCTCTCCAATGGCAACACCAGATCAGTCAGATTCTGAACAGTCATCCAGTTCTTCAGAAGAGGATGAAAATGAGGTACTTTTTTCTTCTGATAATAGGAATCGTGATTCTGATGAAGATTATAATGATAAGACGAGCATACAGTATAGAACCATAAGAACTAGGCAGATTCTAAGTGAAAGATTGATTAGAACTTCTGATTTTGAAGATATGAATCTGCTTGATTGGCTTAAAGAAAGATCTTTACTGAATGCTTTGCAATTTGCTTGCCCTTATATTGTTGATTGGATTTATGAATTCTATGCAAACTTCCCTCAATTTGCTGGTGATCCCAACTCTACAAGATATGGACAGTTTTGGTTTAGAGGAAATAGGCATATGATTACCCCTAGGAGGATCAATATTTTACTTAAAACTAAAATTATGGAAGATCCTGTTGTTACTGATCATGATTTGATGATAAGCATCTTGACTGGGGGAGTAATCACAAAATGGAGAAGGAGAATTTTGGCCTCTAAACTCACAAGTCTGTATTCTGTTTTGCATAAGTTGGTGTGTTTTAATTGGCTGCCTACTACAAACAACACCACTCTCACCTTAGAACAAGTTGTATTGATGTACAAGATTAGGCACTTGAAAAGGTTTAACCTAGGGCAGGTTATTTTCACCAATATGATGACCTTTAAATCTGATATGTCTGGTAGAGGTATCCTACCCTACCCATGCCTGTGTACAAATACATGTTGTACAAAGCATTTG
Organism: Galeopsis tetrahit; assembly: GCA_963675135.1. Taxonomy (NCBI): domain Eukaryota; kingdom Viridiplantae; phylum Streptophyta; class Magnoliopsida; order Lamiales; family Lamiaceae; genus Galeopsis; species Galeopsis tetrahit. The sequence continues at coordinate 61,225,242 of OY776120.1, read as the reverse complement.
AGAGATTTGAAGATGAGGTTATAAGCACATATGTCCCAAGTTTTAGCATCTCAAATCAGTTCCTCATCCAAGGTGAAAGGGTGGTTGATCTTCCCTTAAGAAGGAATGATGATGAAGCAGGCCCCAGTAATGTTCCAGCAAATGATCCCTTCCACAATACAACACTGCCTCCAGAAGGAGCTGCCTCCTCAATCTATTTGTCTTCACATTATATTATGAGGCAGATTGATATTTTGCAGGATTCCATTCTTAACTTGCAGCATTCTGTGGAGGATCTTCTAGTCCAAAAGAAATTTTGGATGGATCTTATTTCCACTTCAACAGGGGGAGTAGCTAACAGTTCACACAATCAGCCCACTAACATTGTTGCTCCTACTGTAGATGAACCGGATTCAGTTCCTGGCCGAGCTGATGATCCTGCTGTGGACACTGAAATGACTGAGGGAGATGCACAGGATGCACAGGATGTCCAGGATCTCTATGGTGATCTGGATAAATGATGAGCTTGAAGACAGGGGGAGAGCTTACACAATGGGGGAGTAAATGCAGATTATGGAGATGCAGCTGATACATTTCAGCCCAATCCTTTCCGTTGTGTTAATTTCAGTTCGTTCCTTGTTGTAAAAGCTTTGTACTTATGTTTTTATTTTTTTCAAACTCTGCTATTTATATTCTGTAATTATTTAGGATTTATTTTTGCTCTAGTTATTTAAATCTAAACAAGTTTTTTTTTTGGTTTAGATGTTGTTTACTTTAATTTGATCTTTTACAGATTGTTACTTCAAATATTTGGAATATCAATTGTGTAAACTTCTTAATCAATATCTTTGTTGTGTGAACTTCAGTGTGTTGATGTAGAAAGGTCAAATTGGGGGAGATTGTTGATGTTGAAATAAGTGTTTTGTTAAATGATCCAACACTAACAGCCGAGTGTTGTGTTTAATGTTCCCAACACTTATGACAACATCAGAATTTGCCCTTCCTTTTCTCACTAACTCTTATCTTACGCTTGTTGTCTAATGATGTCCCCAGAGCAGTTAGAAGACGTGGGCAACACCAAGTCATGCCACTGCGTGGGAGTAAGAAGTTATTAGACCATGGTATAACAAGTCCCTAAATTCTATGAGTGGTGGAGAGAAGTTCTATAACCGCATGATCTCAAGGTTGAGGCGATCATGGGAGTTGATGGTAGTTCGTGGATGAAGCCTATAAATACAGAAGCTGCCCTCAACACAAGATACACAAGAAGAAAAGCTGAAATCGACTACTATTCTATTGAACGCTATATACGCTTCTAGTTAGGAAAATCTTTGTTTCTTCTTGTAGTTCTTCACATTATTATAAACCCAAATAGTAGTGTGTTAGAACATAGTCTTATTTACTAGGTTGTGCGATTAGATCTATGAGGGTGATAGTTTCATAGGATCTAGTAAATCATTATACACTTTCGTAGTGTAATTATACACCTCAAAGAGGTTGTACTCGTTTCACATATTTTTATATAGTAAACAGCGTAGATTATTTTATAATCTACGCAAATTTTGAATACTTCTATTTTCAGTACGTGCATTTTAATTTCCGCTGCATAGTGTTGTCTGGACAGTGCCAACACAACAGACAACATCTCTGATTTCACACGCAAACACACTTTCAATCAATTCTGGTAAAATTAGAATATTCATTCTGATTTAACTCATCAAAATCATCATCATCAGATTCATCACTCAAGGTAGCACTAAAATTCAGTTTTTGCTTAAGTCTAGTATTGGCACATTCATTTGCATAATGGCCATAACCAGAACAAGCATTGCATTGAACTGATTTTTGAAATTCAGGATCATACCTTGGTTTACCTTCACTCTTTGATGGTCTTGGTGTGAATTGACCTTTCCTCCTTTCTGGTTGAGGTGTTGATGTGTTGATTTGAATTTTAGGCTGAATGTTACTAGATTTGTTCACAGATTTCTTAAGAAACTTATTAAAATGCTTACTGAGTAAGGCAATGTTGTTAGGATCCTTGAGGCATTTATCAAGCAATTCTTCATTCGAATCAACTTCAGTAATGATAGGTTGAACCTCAGAAATGTTTGATGTTTCCCCTTTAAAAACCACAACTTGATTAGTGTTTATCTCATAAGTTCTAAGAATACTCGCTAATTCATTTTGACTTAACTTATCAATATCTTTTGCCTCTTCAATAGCAAAAATTTTAGCATCAAATATTTTAGGAACAGATCTTAATATCTTATGAACTACTCTAACATTAGAAATAGGGTCACCAAGAGAATGCGATTCATTGATAATCTCACTTAACCTTTCATTGTAGGCTGTAATTGTTTCATCTTCCCTCATTCGGAGATTCTCAAATTTTGTCCCCAACATTCGAAGTTTAGTCCTTCGAACACTGTCTGAACCCTCACAATGCTCTTGCAACCTGTCCCATGCATCTTTAGAAGTAGAACAGTTACATATAATTTTAAACATTGAAACATCAACAGAAGTAAAAATAGCATTTAAAGCTTTAGAATTGTAGCTTGCTGTTGTTATTTCATCAGCCGTCCAGTCAACTTCTCTCTTGAGTTGAACTTCACCATCTGCATCTGCTGGTTTCTTTGGAGCTTCCCAACCTGTAAGTACAGTCCTCCAAGCATGTTCATCAACTGACTTGATGTACATACGCATCTTAGGCTTCCAATAAGCATAATTCGAACCATCTAAAACGGGTGGCCTAAGTGCCGTGGATATGTGATGTGTTTCCATTGCTAACCTACACTAAAAACACACTTGACCAAAGATCTAACCTAGTGTCGTCAGGTATCAGCTCTGATACCAACTGAAAGTGTGTGGTGTATGAAGTGTTTAAGTAAAGTAGAATAATGTTGTACTAAATGTTGTGACAAATTGTACAACACTGACTCTAACAGAATATCAGAAATTAAGATACACAGCAGAAGACTTGAAACACTAAAAACAAACGAGACACAATGGAAATATTTTTCACATAGATTTTATAAATAAAAATCTATGCGAGCCTTACGGCGAAATTCAATACTTATCTTCAAGTACAAATGTTGTGTGAAATGTTACAGCAATAACCTTCACAACTGAAACTACAAACGAGGCAGGTGCCTTGTTCTAAAAACGAACTAAGTGTATAAAGTATACACTGTCGAAATGCCTAGTCTATCTATGATTACACTCTCAATAGATAAGAAGACACACAACCATACGGGTGGGATACTTCGTATGATCTAAAAGGTAAAACTACTGGCCACAATTCCTAACAGGGATCAACGCTCGGTCTAGGAAATTGATCGAATAGAATACACTGAATTATGAAGCTTTCAATCGGTATTTATAGAAGTGGGGTGCGAATTCTAGAGGCTTCCATATTGAGATCCTATTTTTTAGGAACTCAACTTCCATGATCTTTCTACATCCTTCTTGCACGTTCCAGGTCATTCTAAGATGCTTCCAGCCTCTTCTAGCTCTTCTAGGACGTTCTCCAATATTCTGGAATCTTTCAGGTTCCAGATCCTTGTAGAAGCTTCAAGACTCTGCCAAAAATGCTGTAACATTTAGATCAACATTTAATGTAACATTTCAGAAAAGACTTAGAAAAAATCTCGGAAGGTCAAATTAAGATGTTGTTGATAATGTTAAGGCATTTTAAGGATTAACAATATCTATAGTTTGCATGATGTAATCTTGAGCAATGCTGTCAAGATTGGCTTGTTTCATCTCTTCAGGGGTGAGATCTTTCATCGGCTTAGGAGCAAGTTCTCCAACTGGAATCTCAGGATCACCATTTGCAGTGTTGACCGCCATGATTGGAATCTCAGGACCACATCTTGTAGTGTACTGAGCTGAGGTTCTTCTTCATCCTTATCTTCCAGTAGTCATAGTCTTCTACTGAGAACTTAGAAAGCTTACGCATGTTAGTACTCATGCTGTATGAATTTTCAAAAACAGGTTTTCCAAAAGATAAAGAGTTGTTCAAGAGGACTACAGAAAGACTCCCTCAGGTCTTTTGATAATCTAGAGATAGTAGTCCGTTAGAACCATTGCTCTGATACCACTTGTTGGTCCCTGAACGAGTAGTGAATGGGATTAAAGTCTAGAGGGGAGGGGTGAATAAACTTTAAAACTTTTTTGAGTAAGGAGTTTTGAACTCTTCTGATTTACTAAGTCAGCTGGACTACAAGTCTGCTAGTCCAGATGACTATAGTATTAGGATAGAGTATTGAATGCGGAAATGTGTAGGCCCTTTTATTTAGACTCGTTCAAGTGTTCTTTAGAAAACCTCAATTAAGTAGTTAGATGGAATACTCAACTGATGCTGGTTTGAAGAATGTATTGCTTTAGTAGCAAAGGTAGTTCAAAAACACAGTATGCACTATAATAAAATAAAGTATGAAATAACTTGAAGATAAAGTGCAGATAAGTAAATGACACCGTAGATTTATAGTGGTTCGGATTGCAGGTCCTACGTCCACTCTTACGATTCCAATCGAGGGAATGATGGAGAAGCAATTGCAAGATGAAGAGTCATAATTTATTAACACCATTTAAATTATATTTAAGTTAATCATTATGGGTCTTAATTACCCAAGAAAACCCTAAATATTTATATCTAATATCTGTAATTGGAACAGCAGTTTTTTTATCAAGAATTAATCAAATTGGGAATTGGGTTTCTGCATCAATTTTTGATTTATCACATTAGAACCAATTTTAAGTGATTTGCATTTTTTATGACTAAATTGCACCATGCAATTGAGTGAATACAAAAGCCCTAAATCTAGAAAACGAAAGACGAAACAACTAGTTTATGGAATTAAATAAAGTGTTAGTGTTTCACATTTTATTTTATACATGTCATTTAAAAATAATCAATGTTTGTCCCATAATACTAGAGACGACATAATATTAGAGACGACATGTGTTAAAGATCTAGCAAATGAAACACCAAGTAGAACACGACAATACGGACACATGCAAGAAGATAAATTCCTCATTTCTGTCTTTTGTAATAAATAGTTTCATACAAGCCAGGAATATGGTGACCAGACAAATTCCATCTCAACTTATGCATATATCCATCATGTGGTTTGAAAAATTGTACAACAGGGGAACCAACTAAGTGATGAGGAAAATTACACAAGTAAAAACAACGCATCTCAAACAAGAAAACAAACCGACATGAAACATCTTCCTTACAAATTCCTGAGGTTGACAGATTTGGTTGCTTTTGTAGCAAGTGCTAATGCTTTCATTCTTGCATCCATCATCACCCGTTCCCTCTCAGCACGCCGTTGATGTTGCCTTGCGTTTTTCGCTCTCTTTGGTGCTAACCGACTATCCCTCTCGACAAATGCTAACCTAAATTTCTCGGCCACAGATAATTCATTCCCGCTTGTAACTGCTACGAGTGAAGAACCCCTAGATGCGTTAAACCCCGAAACTGCCCAAGTTTTTGGATCGATATCTTTGACAATTGAATCGTCCACTACAAATTGCATTAGTGCTTCTTGGGGAACTTCCCTGTCCCTGAAACCCAAAAGAGAAGGCTTCGGATTTACTACAATTCGTGGGCATTCACTTGTTAACATCTCCACTGAATCCTTGTCAATCGTTGGCTGCAAGAGGATGGATTGAAAAATTAGCCAAAATCCAATTTGGTGGTAGGGCAGAAAATCAAACCAAGCTATTTGATACCGGATTCGAGATCGTTAGGTAAAAGCTCATTTCGACGCAGTATCAAACAAACTTGAACACATATTTATGTTCGGTAGTCTAAAGCTCCACTCAAGCTCGATAAGTAAAAAAAAAAAAGATGAACTAGTTTAAAATTTTCAAACTACATGAGCTTGACTCGTGTTCGGCTTGATTAAACTCGTTTGAGTTCGACTCAGTTAGTTATCAAACAATCTCAAATATGAATTTTAAAGCTCACTAACGTGTATGAGACTAAAATCGTCAACACCCAATAGATACGAGATTAATCTTGCAATTTACTTTGAGGAGCATGCATAAAAAATGAGAACGCATACCCAGACAAGCCAGCGAAGTGATTGTGCACCGTGGGTCAACTCCACAGAATCGAGCTCCTCCCATGTATCACCATCGACATCATTGAGATCAGGCTTTAAGAGACTTAAGCATCTTCAAACAGTGAAGTCACTCCTTTGGCAACCTCTGCAACACTAACTTTGGTTCATTTCCTGTTATGAGGTTTATCCCCCATGCCAAAACCCAATTAACTGGGCTATATTATATATCATAAAATGTTGACATTAATATGCATTTTCAACAGAGTTCCTTCTTTTAGTTCCCAGAAACGATCAGAATCCTAATATATATTCTATGCATCCAAAAGAAGGAAATGTCAGAATCCTAATATATATTCTATGCATCCAAAAGAAGGAAATGAAAACAAGTTATGTAGGCTGTAGATTTCAGACAACATCACAATATAATTCTGGTTTTCACCTTCATGAAGCTTCAACATAAAAAGGGAAAGCTAAGCATTTCACAACGAAACAAAATGAGATTTCTATTGAATTATGACTGAAGTTAGGTACACTTTTTCAGGTCCCACTTTTCCTTTTAAAAGAGTGTTTGCAAACTCTATAAAGTGATGCAGAATCACCTATTTTTTTCTATAGCTACTCCTCACCGCTTTTGATAAAAGTGATTCTGGAAGTTGTTTATAGAACACCTCCAGTGCTTCTTTCTAAAACCCTTTCCCACAACAGATGCCCACCAAATGTGTCCCAACATAAATTTTGAGATGCAAACAACGTGAGAGGAGTCAAGGACTTCTCTGTATTTGCTTCTACATATACCTTATATTAACATGACATGTGACAAATCTTAAAAAGAAAAAATATATAAAATGGAACACAGAAAACTGGAAAAACATAAGCAAGAAACATTTATGATCCGTTCATAATTTTTTTATCCTGCCTCAACTCTTCATCCCCAAGTATGTAACAGGAAAAAGCATCGAGAGAACATAATGGGAATAAACTATATAAAAGGTGCTTAGGATGAGTGTATACCCCCATCTCAATATCTCAAGTGAATGACAAAGCTGAAGCAGCTTAGAAACTCCTATTGGGGTAAGACTCATGCACCGTCTGTAACAAAGAAAGTCTAATTAGAAGAAAGAATTAAACCGTATTATAACATGAAAGACACATAATAGGCCTATAAGACTCATGCACCGTCTGTAACAAAGAAAGTCTAATTAGAAGGAAGAATTAAACCGAATTATGATTATAACATGAAAGATACATAGTAGGCCTATTCACTCAATGATCCTGGTAATTCAACTATATGCAACTAAAATAGTGTTTAACAGATATTTAGGGTGCGCTTGGTTCAAAATTCTTCAATGGTAATGGTAATCGAAATGAGCATGAGGTAGTTGTGGTGGATAATGAGAATAAAAGATTGTCGATTGACCTTCATCATACTCATTACCCCATTTTGATTAACCACCTCCCCTCCTATAACCATTTTTCCTCAATCATTCCACTATTCATCAACCAATAATAATTTACTGTCCCCAATTATTCCAAATTAGAGCACAATATTAATAATATAACCATCATTCTCATTGTAATTCACTGTTCAATGATTCTCTTACCATTCTCATTGAAAATTTAAAAACCAAACGCCCCTTTAATCAATTCAAATTCAAGTGTTAAATACTCTGTTCCAGTTTTTGATTCTGAACCCAAACTACATTTCAGAAAAGTATCCTTACGTAACAGAGATTAACTTAAAACTACCTTATATCCAAAACTCTAAGGTTCTGGCAGATGTTTACAAGGTGAGAAAGCCCCGAATCTGAAACATCTGAACCAGATATATCTACTACATCCCATGAACTATCAGCCAAGGCAATTATAATTCCATCATTCAATAGCTTTCTTCTTCTTGCAATTGCAAATAATACCATCTGCATAATTGCAAATCCAAAAGTCGAATATGTTAAAATCGAGCTAGAATTGATAAAAAGTTAGGCAAATTGAAACTAGAATACAAGAGATGCCTAAATCTACCTTAATATGGGAAGGAAAAGCGAGTGAAATGTCAGCCAAGTCATCGATAATATCTTCAAGATTGCTACCTACGATTCCCAGACACAAACTCAACAAGCTCGGGGCTACCTTTCCTTGTTTCGAATTCAAAAACAATTCTGCAAAAACCCCCAAATTTATTATGAATTTGTAAAACCAAAACGAGGAATATGGCAAGATAGCTTTAGCATCAATTTCTCAAAGAAGACAAAAAAACAATATCATACTTACGGGATTGAAGAGGAAAAGCAATTGAATTTTGGGAGGATTTCGGATTTCCAGTATGCTTGTCCAAGTGGAGCAATCGCAAAGATGTGGATACAATTTCAGCGGAATCCTTCACTTTTCCTTTTTCCATGAAAAAAGAAAAAAAAAATTATGAGATGAATTAGCTGATAATAATAAGATTTTGAGGCAAAGTTTGTGGGATTTCGCCTTTTTTTCCTCTCCTTTCCTTTCGGGTCTCGGGATTTGTTTGGCTCCCCAATTCTTTTTCTGCAGTGCCGATTTACGTGGGACTGGGAACATGAATGGAAATGTTTATTTTGGAACTCACACAGTCACACATCACTGCTGTTGTAATTTGAAATTTAACATTCTAATTTCATCATTTAATTATACATCTCTAAAAATACATTTATATTTTACTATTACAATAATATCTCATCATTCAAAAGTTACGTAATACTGATGCAACATTATTCACTCTTACATAAAATCTCAAAACAAACTCCTAATCACTATTTATTCGATTTCTCCATTCGAATTTCTCATATTCACATAATCACAAAACAAACATGGACGTAAGGTAATTTTACAAACTTCTTTTTAAAGTTGTACGCCTCATGCGTTTCAAATAATTTGTTGTTTTGTATAGAATTAAGAGAATTTTTTTTTTTTTAATAAAATTATCCTTCATTATTATTATTAAAGATTAAGAGGAAAATAAGGAAAAATCAAAGAAAAATAAAAGGCAATTAGTAACAACCTACTTTAATTATTAAGAAAGATAAATAAAAAATAAACTAAATGAGAAATACCTATTTTATTTTAAAAATTAATGAGGATGGTGTATTCAATTGAGATTCTATTGGATTTTTTTGGATTTTAAAAAATACGTAGATTTATAAAATTTATAGAGTCCATGCAGAGTTTGATTGACTTTTTTTATTGATTTACATGAATTTTTATAGACTTGATAGGATTGTGAAATATATTTTTTTACTGATTTACATAGATTTTCATAAACTCCCATATTGATGCAAAGAGTTAATTTTAAAAAAAATTAAATTAATATTATATATATTATATAAAATATTTTACCAATAAAAAAATATATATAAAAAATTTATTTTACCAACAATATATATATAAAAAGTACTCTCTCTGTTCCACAATTGTTTGCACTCTTTCCTTATTCGTCCGTCCCACAATTGTTTGCACTACCCAAAAAGAAAAAAATTTCATAAACCCCACCCTCACAATATTCACATATTTACACAAAATGCCATTACTTTTACCCTCAATCCAATCATTCATTTTGTTTTATTCATAAAAGTTTACAAAATTACCCCTCAACACTCCACTCATTACACATTTTTCTTAATTTGCGTGCCACATTTTTAGTGCAAACAATCTTGGGACGGAGGGAGTATATATTTTACCAATTAAAAAAAAAATATATATATATATATATATAAAGTTTATATATTAATTAGGGGCGGGGCGGATACGCACGGGTCGGGCATAAGATCCAAACCCGACTCATACTCAATACGGGTCGAATCTGACCTGATCCAAATCTCGCGGGTGGGGTGGGTACCCGCGGGTCGGGTCAATATTGTCATTCCTCCTTCTGATCTTGAGTTTTCAGAGTTCTCTGAGAGAATCCGTTGAAATCTCTTGTTTTTAGAAGAGATTTTGGATAGTGCAATTTATTTATATTTTTGGAGGAGAATCAAACAAAATCCATAGAGTATTAAAATCCATAGACGGTTGAATACCTAAAGATTTTTAAAGACTTTTTAAAATCCGAATTGAATACCCCAAAATTTTGAAAGACTTTTTAAAATCCGAATTGAATACCCCCAAACTTTAAAAGTCCAAAAAAATCCTATAGAGTCTCCAACCAATACACCCCCCTAAATTTTGGGTTCATATTGCACCTCACATTACTAAATCACTCAAAATACTGATGATGATGTTGCGTCAAATATACTTCATTTATTTCACTTCTTAAATCACTAAAGTTATTTTTCTTAATTTATGTGTCACGCTACCTATGCAGAAAATTTTGAAACGGGAGGAGTATTAGTTTATTAGCATTAATTGTTTTCACTTAAAAACACTGGTAATTGATTTCGTCGAAAATATTACTTATATATACTCCCTTTGCCCCCACAATAAGTTTCGTATTTAATTTTTTGCACATTATTTTCCCTCTCTCAATCACATCACGTGTATTATATCGTTTATTTTATGCATGTTGTTGAATGGAACTTCACCCGCAAATTGATAATAACTACAAAAAAAATGGAAAATAATATCTCTATTTGACAGTTACAAAGTATTGCGGAAATTTAAACTTCATCTCGAACGAAAAACAATAGGTATACTTCTTACAAATGTCATGAAATTGTTCCATCTTAATGGAGGGAAATCATATCAAAGAAGACATTTCCTTTGGAATTGTGTTTCATAGCCGACACGTGGAGTCGGTTATGAGGAACTTCCTTTGGAAGGGGGATATGAGCCGCAAGAATGGGGCTTGTTCGATTTCTTAGCAGCGGGTCTATATCCCATTGGGGGAAGGAGGACTGGGGGTTCGTTCTATCCGACTGGCGAACGCCTCATTTCTCTGTAAGCTAAGCTGTGATATTCTTTAGAACAGATCGCCAGATACGGAGCTCCTGCATAGAAGGCACTTCAATTCAGAACATAGACTAAGACCTTATGGTAGAGTCTCTTCTATTGGTCTGGCCTTCGTCTACATGCTACGAGACTTAGAGATGGCTCGAGGTGGCTCATTGGCAGAGAGTCCCGAGTCAGCTTTTGGCACAACAATTGGCTCAGGTATACTATTTCTTGGAGGATGGGTCTTCCTGACTGGTTTGTTTCTACCCTCACTTCCACGGTTGGGGATAACTTCTATGATGATTGTTGGCACTTCCCGAGGAGCTTTATCACGAGGTTTACGGAGATTTTTAGGGATATCCTGCAAATCACGGTGCTTAGGGGACCTGACAGACGTATTTGGGAGGGCTCACTTTCAGTGGGGAGCTCTCTTCCAGCATGGCATATGACTTGCTCAGATCACCCCTGCCCAGGCTTGGTTGGGCGTCATGGATTTGGGGCACCTTCATACACATGTGTCATTCCACTGCGATTTGGAGAGCGGTTTGGGGTAAGCTGCCCACGTCGAATTGACTCTCGTCCCAAATTGTGTGTTGTGTCGCCTGTTCACATTGGAGATTATGCGCAGCTTGACTCATATGTTTGGGGTCACGATTCACACTGGGGTTAGCTTCCTAGATATCTTTCGTCAGGCCACTAGAGTTCTATTGGGTCCGTAGTCTTTGGAGTTGTGGAGGGCAGGCTTCGTTACAGCTATTTGGACCGTTTGGACTCTGCGAAACAGAGTGATATTCGATAGGGTTTCGCTCTCGGTTAGGAGATGTATGGCTCAGATCATTTCAGGCTTTAGGGAGGCCAACAGGCAACAACATAGCTAAGGTACATTCGGACGGCACGGTTCAGGATTTTCTGATTGCTAGGGCTCTTGGTGTTTCGAGCAGACACAGGCCGATGAGACAGGGTTCATCTGTGATTTATTTCCCGACTGATCTGGGTTGGTACAAAGTTAACACGGACGACAATGTTTCTTCTTCCTCGAGTAGTCTACATGCGGGGACGGTCTTCAGGACCTTCAAGAGTTTCTTCGTAGCTGTGGTTACCACTAGGGTGGTTTGGGGCCTCCCTCTTGAGGCTGGGTTGGTTGTTGTACTTATGGCCATCAAGTATGCACATGATCAGGGTTGACACTTCCTTTGGATTGAGTCGAATTCGGTTCTCACGATTGACACTTTTATGAGCTTCAATCGTTCCATTCATTGGCGTCTACAAGGTCTTTGGAGCAGATCCACCCTCTTACGTAGGACATGCACATCTGATACTCACACGTCTTTAGAGAGGCCAATCAGACGGCTGATGTTGTGGCCAAGACTGGCCTTGAATGTGTCTGGAGGGGTTACCCCCCGGATTTTTTACTCTCATTTCGGCACAATAATTTGTATTATGTTTTCTATAGACATTAATCTTTAGAGGAGTGTACATTTTTCCATTGACCTGGATTTTGTCCCTAAGGAGGATTTTTCCAGGCAATGTTTTAATGGCGCTTCGGCCTCTGGCTCAACATGTGAACTTATGGTCCTAAATTTTATTTTCTTTTATATGATCTACCTTTTATTGTCATATCAAAGAAGAGATTTAAAGTAGTATTTTAGCAAATAAATTTATTAAGATTTTTTTTTTTTTAGCACAAAATCTGTTTACACAATCATGTGCTTTTATGCACAAATTCTTCGGGTTTTTTTTCTTCTGTTGCTTAATTTGGTTATGATGGCAAATAATTTCAAGTCAATGGATTCACTTGCAAGGCTACAGTTACATAAGTCGTTTTACGCAACGGTTGTAACTACATATATTGCTCAAATTTTGTTCGCAAAAAATAGAAAAAAATACAATCTACCTTATCTTGTAATAGTTGCAATGATTCTCAGGTTGTGGGGGTATTGAAGTGATCGATACAAAGACAAGGAAAATGAAATAAATTATGTATGGATTTTTAATGTTCTCTAACCTCTACTTCATTGTTCATATGTAGGTTCCGGAATCCAAGTGGTGGTAGATAATGGAAGTGGCACTACCACATTTGTCATATTCGATAGAGATGCAAAAAGAATTACTAATACCAGTGTTTTTATTACCGGACTAGTGACCAAACCGGATTAGGCACTGATCGGAACGCCGATTCAACCAGTAAAATAATATTTATATATATATATATTAATATTCTCTATGTTGCATTACAAAAATACATCTTAAATAAATTATATTAAAAAAACACACCAAAGTCATAAAATAACAAATATTAAATTAAAATATCTTATCATTCTTTCTCCATAATTCATAGGTCTCAAATTTAAAATATGGGATTTACGTCTCACATCGATAAAGAGTGGAAGAAACAAGAGAAAAATAATAATATAACAACAGCAATGTTAGTAACAAACAAACATATGAGATTTATGTTCCACATCGATTAAGAAGTAGAATAGACATGAGAAAAAAAAGAAATATAAGTAAAATTTTAGTAACAAACATATGAGATTTATATCCACATCTAATAAGGAGAAGAAGAAACAAAAGGAAAAAACAATATAACAACAACAATATTAGTAACAAACATATGAGATTTTATGTCCCACATTTAATAAGAAGAAACATAAGAAAAAAGAAATAAAAGTAAGATTTTAGTAACAAGCATATGAGATTTTTGTCCCACATCGAATAAGGAGTAAAAGAAACATGAGAGAAAAGTAATATAAAACTAGATGTGTTAGTAACAAACAAACATAGAGTAAAAGAAATATTAGAGCATCTCCATTCATATACCCAATCTCATGTACAATTTTGTACCACCTCAGCTGCTACATTAAAAGTTATTTATACCTATAAGGCCATCTCCAACCACAAACTCTCAAATGAAGATCTCTAAATTTCAAAATACACTTTTTCATACTCTATTTTAAAAACCTTCTCCAACCATGAAACTCTATATCTTACTCTATTTATTATTTTAATCATTTTCAATATATTACAGTCATTAAATAATATATTTATCTTCGTATTTAAATAAATTTATACAATTAAATATTCAATTAGTAAATTAAATTATATAAATATTATTGATTTTATCAAAATCATAAAATGTAAATAAACTTGTAGTTTTCAAATATTACTTTTATTTAAATATAAAATTACGAAACACGTAATGACGTAAAACGATACATGTATGTCTGTGTTATATGTAGTTAGGTAATGCATGTATGTCCGTTTTAATATGTAATGTATTTTATATTTGTTGATGTTGATATAAGTGTTTTGTTTAATGATCCAACACTAACAGCCGAGTGTTGTGTTTAATGTTCCCAACACTTATGACAACATCAGAATTTGTCCTTCCTTTTCTCACTAACTCCGATCTTACGCTTGTTGTCTAATGATGTCCCCGGAGCAGTTAGAAGACGTGGGCAACACCAAGTCCCCACTTATGACAACATCAGAATTTGTCCTTCCTTTTCTCACTAACTCCGATCTTACGCTTGTTGTCTAATGATGTCCCCGGAGCAGTTAGAAGACGTGGGCAACACCAAGTCATGCCACTGCGTGGGGGTGAGAAGTTATTAGACATGGTATAACAAGTCCCTACATTCTAGGAGTGGTGGAGAGAAGTTTCTTAACCGCATGATCTCACGGCTGTGATGATCATGGGAGTTGATGGCAGTTCGTCCATGAAGCCTATAAATACAGAAGCTGCCTCAACACAAGATACATAAGAAGGAAAGCTAAATTCGACTACTACACTATTGAACGCTTTATACGCTTCTAGTTAGGAAAATTATTGTTTCTTCTTGTAGTTCTTCACATTATTGTAAACCCGAATAATAGTGTGTTTGAACATAGTCTTATTTGCTAGGTTGTGTGTATAGATCTATGAGGGAGATAGTTTCATAAAACTTAGTAAATCATTTACACTTTCGTAGTGTTATTATACACCTCAAAGAGGTTGTACTCGTTTCACATATTTTTATATAGTGAACAACGTAGATTATTTTATAATCTACGCAAATTTTGAATACTTCTATTTTCAGTACGTGCATTTTAATTTCCGCTGCAAAGTGTTGTCTGGACAGTGTCAACACGACAGACAACATCTCTGATTTCGCACGGACACACACTTTCAATATTTAATATATAATGTATGTTTTATTGTATTTTACGTTTTTTTTTTTTTTTTTGTAGGTAATAATAATACACAAAAGGAAAATTAAATTACACAATTAAAATTTAATTATAAATTAGTATAACAATAGAATTGTAATTATATTTAACAAATTATTAATATAGAATTGTAATACATAATTGTAAATATTAATAAAATAATAGATTAAAAATATAGAGTTTTGAATAATAAACTTCATATATAGAGTTTACTATTCAAAACTCTATTTCAAATCTTCAAAATAGAGTACGGTTGGAGGGATTTTTACATCTACTTCCCGCAAAACTTCATTTATATCCTACCACTGGAGATAGTCTAGTCTAAATTTTTACATCTACTTCCCAATCACTAGGTAGAATTGATTAAATTTTTACATCTACTTCCCAATCACTAGGTAGAATTGTTACTATTTCAGGGTCTCACTATCACATCATTTATTCAATATTTATAAATTCAATATTTCTTACTTTATTTATTTTAATATATTAATCTTAATTAATAAATAAAATAATTATTTTTGAATTTATATTAAAAATTAATTAATTGATTAATTCATGTCAATCGAATTTTTTTTAAAAATTATTTAGAACATTAACTAATGATAATTTTTGCACAAAATTTTGTTAAATAAAATTGAAAATTTTATTGAGATAAATGAAAAACAAGGACAATGTTAAACTAAATCACAATAATACATGAAATAAAAATTGATAATTAAATCACACTTCTACTAATTTGATAATGTGGTCAATCAAGTCTGGTCTAAGTTGTTGATGCATTTGTTTATCACGTATGTCACATCCCGATTTTAGGGCCTAGACGAAAATACTATAAACTCTAGATTTTGACTAAAATATGCATATTTTATAAAACTTAGCAGCGAAAAACGTATAATTAAATATAAACTCGAAAAGAAATTCAATTCTATGAATAAGACTTAAACATTTGTTTTCAAGAAAATAAACTAGCGCATTAATTTTATTTCATGATGCAACTAACTAATTAAAAGTAAAAATAACATTGAGAAAAGTTTTGCATGGCAAGACATCCACATTCACCGTCTCTCCACTACAACTCCGTCAATCTGAAAATATTAAAATGATTGGGGTGAGCAAACAACTAGCTCAGTGGGATTTCTTTGTCACATTTAAATATAACATATGAATAAAATCATAAACTTACAAACATGCATATTAAAATACTTATTTTTTCATTGGCTATACCAACGATGCACTAGCTATACCAACGATGCACGGTTTCCAGCGAATAAAACATGCGTTAACGAATAACTCATAAATTCATAACATGCGTTAACGAATAACTTGAAAATCATGTAGCAAGTAACAATATCACTCAAATGAACATTTAAAGGTGACAAAGTATCCAATCAAATAGTAAGAAACCCCACCTCAAAATAATTTCAGGTATCACTTAAATCTTAATTAGAATTCTTAGAACCACTTTAATTCAATGACACACGAACTCACCATTAGCGAGATCTTAAATGTATTGGTCCCAACAGTTAAATTAATCTAATGACATAATATATATATATATATATATTTATATATATTTCTCCCTTACATACAATTTTCCCCAATGAAATTAATCAATTAAAAATCAGCCACTTCTAATATGATAGATCCGTGAATAAACAATTCAAGAAGATATTTATATAAATCATTCGAAATAATTAATAATCATTCCTAATCAACCAAAATGCATCAAAATAGTATGAGTTACTCTGATACAAACTCCACTAATGCATACCAAAGTATATAAAGTGTGATAGTTTTAAAAGTAAATAAAATAAGGCTGAAGATGTGAAGAATCGACTTACGGCATGAATTTTTTTTACAGGAAATTACGGCATGAATAAAAAGAAAGATAGTACCGTGTGTTTCTTCGGGAGGCCACTTTAATTTGGAATTTGAGGTGTGTAAATTTAGGGCAAGAATTATATATATAGATATTGAAATTGGGCTTAGAAAAAAAGGATTATAGTTTAAAACTTTCAAGACCTAAATTTAAATGGGCTTTAAATATTATTTTCATACACAAGAAATTATAATATAAATTTAAAACAAATTAAATGGATAAATGAATATATATATATATTATAAAATATACGGGTGTTACAACGTAGTTCAGCACGTCTTTTAATGTACTTAGTAAATCCTCCGACGGGATCATGAAATATTTCTGGAATTGTATTATTGTTGACGTTAGGTTCCTCCGACCAATTGAATGTTGTATCTCCTTCATCCTCAATTATCATGTTATGCAAAATAATGCATGTATACATGATATCCTTCAAATTACTTTGGTACCAAAATCGTCTTGGTCCTCTAATCATCGCCCAACGAGCTTGTAAGGCCCCAAATGCCCGCTTGACATCCTTTCTTGCAGGCTGCAGCCTCTTGCATTTGCTTAAACAATGCTTTCTTAGGATCATGAGGGCACTGAAAACTCATGGCGAAAGCAGACCATTCAGGATAGATTCCATCGGTAAGATAGTATCCTCTAGTATATTGTGTACCATTCACCGTGAAGTTAATATCTGAGCCATACCCTCTTAAAACATCGCTAAAGAGAGGGCTTTGATTAAGTACATTGATATCATTATTGGACCATGCGACGCCAAAAAAAGCATGCCATATCCATAAGTCAGCAGATGCTACCGCTTCAAGCATTATTGTTGGTGTTCCATGATCACCTCGAGTAAACTGTCCTTTCCAAGCGACTAGACAGTTCTTCCATTCCCAATGCATACAATCAAGACTGCCCAACATTCCAGGGAACCCGTGTCTTTGCTCATGCATATGAAGCAAACGTTCGCAATTAGCGGTAGTTGGCCTTCTCAAGTATCTTTCTCCGAAAATGTTGATTACACAACGACATAAATTGAACAAGCAGTCAATAGCGGTTGTTTCAGCAATACGTAGATACTCATCGAATTGGTCTCCGGGTCCTCCGTACGCCAATTGGCGGATGGCAACCGTGCATTTCTGAAGTGGTGAAAAACATTTCCTTCTCGTTGCATCGACTCTCCACTTAAAATAATCATCATAAGATAATGCATCGACTGTGCGTGTGAACAAGTCTCTTCTCATCCGAAAATGACGATGAAAAACATCACTTAGTATGTTGGATTTTCGAAGAAATAGTCATCCACAAGATGACTATGACCTCTTTCACGATCATGCTCTACATATCTTCTTTTTTTTCTTTGTTGTGGAGCAGTAGAAGAGCTCTCTATGTGTTTAAGAAGCATTTGTTGTTGTTGTAAAATTTCGAAAAAGATTCGATCATCTGAATCATCATTCCACAAATCTTCATCACTACTGAAATTGTTGTTGACATTGTGGTTGAAATCTGAAGACATTGTGTTTTGGAAGATTTTAAGTATGAGGAATTAATAGTGTGGGAAGAAGATTGCTTTGAGAATTGTAGAAAGAAATGAAATATTTGGGTAATTGATTTTAATTTGAATTTAGGTAAGACTTTTCATTTTAATGTTAATGACAAATATTTGTATTAACCAATAGTTTAATTACACATTAAACTTTAAAAAATTAATAAAATCTCCTCATGTCATATCATCACATTTAACCATATATTATGACACATGGCAAAACTGAACTCTCTATTGGTATATATGGGGATTTATAGTAACATGACCATAAATAGGTTATTTTGTTTGTCTTTTGAGTGATTTTTTTTTTTTTTTGAAAGATCTGTTTGATTTGGTATGACTTGCAAGAAATATGCGAGTCTTTGATCCTTCCTTAAATTAATAATAGTAATATTTCATGAGAAAATTCAATTTATGTGTTATTTATATTTACGATAACATATAATTATCTTCATAATAACACATACCTGAAATCCATTTTTTTTGTAAGTCTTTTGCGCGATTTTTTTGGAAAGATCCGCAAATTTTTGACACTTCCTTAAATATATTAATATTTCCTGTGAAATATTTCACATAAGTGTCCCTCTTATACAAAATGTCATTACTTATTTTAATTTTCACAATATTAATTTTCACTTCCAACAATAATAATATTAATAATATAAAAACTTAATAAAGTTAAGATTTAATATTATAATTATTAAATAAATAAAAATATATCATCAATAATAAAAATAAAAAAATATTAAAAATTATAAAATATATAGTAATAAGAAAATTGATTATAAAATGTTAATAATACATATTGTAAAAATTTTAATAATAATAAAAATATTTATTAATAATGATAATAATTAAACACTCAATAATAATCATTTTCATATACTAATAATAATATATATTAATATATAATGTTGTATAATATTTAATAATACTCATAATTTTAAAAATTAAATAGTAATAATAACATATATAACAATAACTATTCGAGTAGTACTCGTGTAAAATATTTTACACATGAAATATATCTAATTAATGAGAAATTTTTTAAAATTTGCTATTTTACATGAAATTTTTTTCTTCATTTTACCTTAATTATTTCAAAAAAATCATGTGATTTCAGGTTTATTAAAGTTTTTCCCACAAAGGTCAAAATTGACCTAAATTAGATTTTGTTTGTGTGTGGCTATCAACACCTCAAATTATGTGGAAGTGGATGGAGCGTTCAATTTGGATGAAAGAAAATTTGGAGTGGGGGAAATATTCTTAACTGAAATGAAGATATTATTCTTGATTTTTGTGGAAAAAAAAATCCACCTCAAAGAAGTCTGTTGGGTGCAGAACTGAAAGCAATTGAGACAGGGATGCGAAAAGCATTAATGATGAGATATGGGGAAATTGAAGTGAAGACAGATTCACAGCAAGCAATCGGGATGATTAATGGGGAAAAAAAGGAGTTGGCCCGGAATGTGGTACGGTGGATTCTATTGACAAACTAAAACAAGAATTTGTAGTGTGCAAATTCTCTTTTATACCACGGTCAAGAAATGAACGGGCGCATCGGTTGGCCTAAAGAGCGGTTCACTCTACCATTTCTCGCGATTGAAATGGAGTAGTTTGGCGAAAGTCATAGGAGAGCTACGTTGGTCGGGTTTCATGGTTGAAAAACATACTTCTATGTCCACTCAAAAAAAAAAAAAAATCACCTCAAATTATGTTATACACACCTTAAATTTTTTGGACAAAAATAGACATAAATGCATTTACTAAAATGTCATTTTAAACCCTTTAACAAATTATAAACACATCACTAATAATTACAAACACACCTCTAATAATTATAAACACATCCCATTCTTAAATCTTCAATTATTTAATTCTCATTTTAACAATTTTTACTTATACTCCAAAAAAAAAAAAAACACTATTATCCTAAAAACCTCATGCATAAACCCTCCACGCATAAACCCTCTCCTCGTAAACCTTCCACGTGATGATATAATCACAACCAGCATTGTCATGGAAGAAGAAAATGTGATGTAAATCATCAATGTAAATGTATTTAATGTATTTTACACTTTTTTTTTTCTTCATATTTTACAGTATATAAAGATTATGAGCTGCAATAATTGACGATATGTTTGGCCAGAATTGTGGTCGAACACAATTTTTCCATGCAACTTCGTATAGTGTTTGATCATTATGGTCGTGTTGTTTTTTGGTTGTGCAACCGTTTCGATCGTGCAAGATACGGTCAAGAATCTGGCCGAATACTTTCAACACAACAACAAATTTGACAGAAAAACGTGAAAAACGAGAGTAAAACAACATTTTAAATATTAAATTTTATGTGATCATTACACAATATATTCAACAACTAAGTTGTTTACAATATTATCACTCCATATAATCTTAAAAAAAAATCAAAATACCTATATAAACTCTAATGTTAAATGTGGTGTATTGGTAAACGCTAGAGTGGGAGGAGAAAATGTTAAATAGGGTATGTTTAGTAACATAGAGATTTTGAATAGGAATAAGCTTTTAAACGAAGAAAGGTATGATAGAAAAAAAATGCTATAGATTTAATATTTTAAATTAATTTTCAAATTTTAGTGAGTTTGTATAACATAATTTTTTTTTATAGCCCCACTCTTTTGTTTGGGAGATTAAAGTGTTTGTATTTGATAATTGATAGGTACTTCCCACCTCAAGTTTAAATCGAAGCCGGCGGAAAGAGTAATCGGCGTTTACGGTTTGATTTGTAAATTCCAGTCAAACTCAACTTACAAACCCAATAAAGAAAGAAAGAGTGATTTTTGGTTTCAAAATGGCGAAAATATTCGCGGCGCAAAATCTTCCGGCGGACGTCAATCAACTGATGGATCAACTGGAGCGCCATTGCTTAGCCCCCGATGGATCTCTCATTTCCAAATCCACCTACTACGATCTCCAATTCGTATTCACCATTCTCTATCTACTTCAATGTTGCCTCCTTTTGTTTTTTTTTTTTTTAAACAGAAATTCGTGCTTCAGTTTAATTTCTAGGATGTTTGTTCGATCTGAAATGCAGGCTAGAGAAGAAATGTGTAAAGAGAGGCAGCGTTACTTGGAAGCTCTGGTACCGTGTTTCCGACTTAAATTCTCCTCTAAATGCCGATTTGGGGGTTTTTTAATTTTGTATTAACTGCGATACATTTGGCGCAGGCGGTGTACACAGAGGCAATAGCTATGGTGGAGGAATATCAACAAGCAGTTTCAGTGGCTAATTTGGGTGGCATTCGTGATGTTCAGGGTCTTTATCCGCAGCTTGGCTTAAGGAGCTCTCCCCAGGTCCCAGACATTCATTTAATGTACTCAATAATATCTGGAATTTCATTTTGGAAGATTAATGCAAACTTGTTACCCTCGGAAAGAAAACTAAATCATCTAATTACGACCTTTATTCATGCATCATTTGAACGTTCGTGTGTATGGCATAGAGCTTGTGGCGTTGTATCATTTGTATATGTACATAGCTCCAGGAATAAAGATGGCGCTTGTTTTCAATTGGAATGGGAATGAATTTTTTCCCTCTTTACCCCAAAATATGTTGGATGGTGTGTTGTCTCCATGGTGGTCAAATTAGTAGTGTTGTACTCAAATTTTGGAAAACATGGACATAAAATGGTTGTTCACTTGTTGGTTGTGAAATAGGGGAACGATTGAGGAGAAACGATTCTAGGATGAGAGATAGTTAATCAAACGGGGTAATGATTACCTTATTTAGGAGGGAAAGTAGTGTCACTGATCATCTTTTGTTCTCATTAACCACCATAATTACCAATTTACCCTATACTCATTGTCATTGAAGAATTTTCAACCAAGCACCCCTCCCTAAGTGGTGTTGGATATTACACAGCTTTGGTTCATGCATCATCGAACATTCACATATGAGATAGAGTGTGAAACACTGTACTCTGCGTTTTCATTTCTGTGTAGTTTTAGTCCACTGTGTTGAGGTAACACAAAATAAACAAAATTCGATATGATATTAACACTTAGCTTCTGAGTGCCAAACTTGATAAGTTGAGAAAGTTTGATTTCAGGTTTATGAGGCCCTTGAACATCGAATGGTTGTTGCAGAAGCTGCTCAAAGATTACGACTTCCTCTCATCTCCAAAGATGGTGAGATTCATGAGGAAGACATTGAAAAATGGAGTATTGTGTCAAGGAGCTCACTTGATAGTACAAGTACCAGTGTTACAATAAACTCAAGCACTAATTCAACTAATTATACAAACGTAAGTGGCATCGGGGCTGGGGCAGCAAGTAATCCTTTCTCTGTTGGGGTACCTGATGCATCTGAACCTGAAGTTGGTGGTGTGCCAAATAGGTTCCTTGGGATAACTCCAACCTATTTATGGCAAACACAGCTTCAGCAGGCACCACTATCCATGGTATGTGGCCACTATTTGCTAGTCTAAAGTTATTTGCTTGATTTCATTTTCAATTTAAGAAGTGTTGCAAGTTCTGAGTTTCATCCTTTTGGTTTTTACTTTTTAGTATCATCACACCACCCTTTAAAAGTGTTTCAGCTCTTATGAAACTGTAGGATATTACAGAGTACCAGGTGTTGCTGGCACGTGAGATTGCTAGCCGGTTAGAAGCTAAATGTGAAAAGTTGACAGATGCCATTGTGATAGATGACATCGGTTAGTATATATGTTTCATCCTTCCACTTTTTCTATCCTTATTGTATTTTTAGGAAATTGTTGGATGCTTGGCTTGCCTAGAAGTACATTAGATCTCCTTTCTATTCTTACTGATATGTGCATTAATATGCATGGACCAACAACTTGTTGATGCTTGGATTACTATAATACTATCATACTTTGGTAGTCTTCCTCCTTGACCTCCAGCTTGATGTCAATCTTTTCATTTATTTCCAGTATATGACTCAAGACTTAGATGTTTTATTCTCCAGTTATCTTTAATTTGCTATTTGTCTTCAGTATGCATAAGTTTTCTATATTGGATTATGGATATACTTTTTAAATTAAAACATTCATGCTTTAGATACTGATTGCTGTTAGCCCGTCACCATTGTTTACTGTTATATGCGTATATAAACATTCATTTATATTGTGAGGCTCTATGTTTGTAACTGCCCTATCATTTGTCCTTGGTTTGCCAGATTCGTCAACTAATCACCAGAGTTCCCGACTTCCAGAAAGGTTTCTCTCTCTCTCTCTCTCTCTCTCTCTCTCTAACCCACTCTGCCCTCCACCCCCGTTTTTTTCCTTTTGTAATTGACTTTAGGCTAGATATTAAGATCTCTAAACTGATGCTGAGCAAATGTTCTTTTGAATTTTTGAGTAAATACTGCTGCTAATGGCTTCTTTGTGTTTCTGATTCCTTCCTCTTTCCAGATTATGCGGTAAAAGATCAGTACTTGTTTATCAACCCCACCCCCATTTGTTTACTTCTATAATTGGCTTTGAGTTCAATACTAACCTGACCGATGCAGAGCAATATTTTTTTTTTTTAATTCTTAAGTAATAATGCTGCTAATAGCTTGTTTGTATCACTTTGCTCTCTCACAGTGGTTGGATTGAAAGCCTGAATATAAGAATTTATTATTCAGTCTCCTATATATAAGAGTACCTGTGATTCTCTTCTTTGGATAAGAACTGCTCATAATTTTTGTCTGGTCACATGATTTTTGCTTATCATCTTGTGTCATTTCAGTGTATGAAAACTTATTTCCTCTGGATAATCCTGATTTTACTGTCTAAATTCTCAAATAATAGGGTGAAATTGATCATTGAGGAGATTGAAAGAGAAGAATTAGCATGGAGGGAGGATTTATATTCATCTGATAGAAAATTTGCGGAATATTACAATGTAAGTAGGATTCTGTTGTACTTTCTTGCTTATGTATTATCCCTAATTACTTCTTTTACCTAGTTGAATATTATCATTTGAATCTTGAATCTGTGATTAATTGTTTTGGATCTCACTTTTAAATAATGTTTTGTCGATCCAAGGTTTTGGAGCAGATCCTTGGGATGCTTATTAAGCTTGTGAAAGATGTAAAACTTCGACATCAACATAAATATGTAAGCTTCTCGGTGTCAGTTACCATAAAAATATATTGTCCAGTTTATTTGGTATTTATAAGCCCTGTCTGTTATATATCGTGAAGCAAATTGCTAATTATGCGGTCTTTCACAGGATGAACTACATAAGGTTTGGCTATGCAAAAGATGTGAGACCATGAGTGCTAAATTAAGGTTTGTCTTTCCTGTTGCTGACCTGGTTCTGGATATTGAACTTTGAAATCATTTTAGCTAACAAATTGCTTTGGTTTGTTATTGAAGAGTTATAGAATATGTTCTCCTGCTTGAAACCTATACTAGGGAAACCATCCCAGCACTCCACAAAATTAGGTAAACAAATATACAATTTCAATTTATATTTGGTTTACTTTCAAGTTTACTTATTTTTGCTTTTATAGGAAATATCTGGTTGAATCAACCGAAGAAGCTTCACTTGCATATAATAAAGCGGTGAGATCTCTGCTTATTGTAAAATTTATATGTAACTTGTCACCCGTGGAGCAACTCTATTATTATCCTATTCCAAACAATCCCCTAAGGATTCTCTTACTCTCTCTAGTTAATTGTGATATGAGAATGTCATGCCAATCTATGATTTAGAAGCACAACATGCACAAGGGTTTTGGTTGGATATTGTGTTTGTTTCTTTCATACATGGGATGTGTGTGACGGATAAAACCGAAAAATCTATTTTGAAGTTCAATTTATTTTCCAGGTTACACGTCTTCGTGAGTATCAAGGTGTTGATCCTCACTTTGATACGATTGCTAGGCAATACCACGACATAGTGAAGGTAAAGTATATTATTCTATAGTGTTGAATTCTTACTTGTATGGTAAAGGAGGCTGAATTTGAGAGAGAAATTATGGTTTGCAGAAATTGGAAAATATGCAGTGGACCATTCACCAAGTTGAAATGGACTTGAAGCGGTTGCCTGATCATCCTACCACCTAAGTAATCTATACTTTGTGATTTTGTAATATTTGTCTTGTTGATGTTGTTCTATGATTTTTCGGTTGTCGTCGTTTGAGTTCTATGTTTTTTCCGTTGTCGATCGAGTTCTATGTTTTTTCTGTGTTTCTTGGTAAGTTGAGAGAGAAAGATGCATAAGTAACCTTTTAACCCATTCACCCAGCGGCTGACCAGCGAGATTTTTTCTCTTACAAAAAAACGGTGCAATTGCATGTGCAATAAGCCCAACTCAAAAAATTAATCATTTAAATAGGTACACATGTTTGTAGAATTTGAAGGCTGAGGTTGATTCCATTGATTTCATCAAAGCTAATAACCTACGGTACGAACTCTATAAATTAATAATCTTGGGACCATCAAAATTTATTAATTAAAAGAGTTATTAATTTATCTAATATTTTATTAATTTATTAAAACACTCTTTCAAAATTCCACTTGTATATATCAAATGAAGGGTCTAATTTAAAAGAATCCTTCAATCTTTCAAATTATTATACTTCTTGTGTTTATTGTATCGCTTTATGAACATTAAAAAATATTTTCAATATAAATATACAAGATCAAAATATGCTAATACAAACAAATCATACACACAACATGATTTCTTATCTTACAGGTGTGAAAAAAATAACAATGACCGACAAAATTCAAAAAGCATTATGCAAGCACAACAAGGATAATTCAAGTTTCACTCAAAAGCAATTGCAAGAATGGGTTCTTAGTAACTATGGTTTGCAAGTGAGCCAAACGACAATATCAAATAAAATTAAGCGGTTTTTAGAGTATCTCTCACTTGCTCCCGAAAGAGGTGATGTTAACTGTTAAGCGACGCAAACCGCCAAAGTTTCCTGATCACGAAACGAGGCCATTAAAGCAGCAATCACGTTGAATAATTTCTTGTTGAGCTATGAGAAAACGATATCAGAAGTTCTTACAATGATGAGGAAAATTAGAAACGAGATTCAAGGTTAAATTGATTTCAACAAAAAATAAAAGACAATTGAGTCATTTTTTAAGAAACATTCATAAATCATTCATGTACTAAGTAGTATATAAGGAATTATTAATTTATATTTTATTTGAGGTCTATAAAAATTACAAAGATGTATTATCTTATAATTTTAGCGAGTTTATTAATTTAGACCCTCTAGCATTTCATCTAGAAATTTCCACGACACCGAGTCGTATGCCTTTGCAAAGTCAACTTTGAAGAATATTCTTGGTATCTTATTTTTACTTGCCTCTTCGATTGCTTCGTTTAGTATCAGAATGTCGTCCATGATTCGTTCAAAAAAGTCGACTGATTGTCTGAAATTACCTTGCCAATCACTTTACTCATTCTTTTTGCCAATAAAAGCCGATTGATTTGTATGGGCTCCCAATTAAGGATATTGGTCTAAATTCTTCCAGCCTCTCAGCCTGTTCTTTCTTAGGGATTAATACTATGAAAGACGGGTTAAGGTCTTTTACAATCTTACCTCGACTAAGCAATTCATTCATCATTCGCATGATGTCCGACTGTAGTACTTCCCACGAATTCTTAAAGAAGGCAAAGGAGAAGTCGTCCGCTCCCGGGCTGCTACTACCATCACACCCCTATATTGCTTCCCTTACTTCTTCTACAGAGAACGGCGCGGCTAACATGGCATTGTCCGCCTCCTCTAGGTGTCGGGAGAATAGTTGTTGTGGGAGCTTTGACCTCGGCCCTGTTATCGCCTCGAAATGTTTGCTGAAGAAGGAAAACACCTCCCTTTTCACTCCTAAAACCGATTCCACACATGTTCCATTCACCCATAGGCATGTTATACTGTTGCACTTTGCTCTATTCTTTATTATGGCGTGGAAGAATCGGGAATTTACGTCTCCTTCGAGGACCCACTTTGAATTTGCTTTTTGATAGAGAAGCGAACCTCTAGCCTTCAAGTCGGAGTGAAGTTCGATAAACGTCCATGCCCCGTTTTCTGCTTCTGCAGGTTCCAGCCCAAACACTTCGTCTATTATGTCTAGTTCTCCTATTTTCTGCTTCTTTGAGTTGATGTTTGAGTCTACCAGACTGTACAAAGAATGGTTCCACTCTTTAATGTCTGACTTGAGTCTTTTGAGTTTTTCTTTCAAGACGAATCCACCCCTATCTAGATACTTGATAATGCTGCCATTTGTTACTCACTATGGACTTGAAAGAGGCACGTTCGATGATTAGTGTGAAAATTGCTCGAAATTCATGTGTTTAATTCACATAATTTGATAAGATTTCTTGCATTATTTACACTAAATTGACTAATTCCACTTGATTTTGAGAAAGAGTGTTGTTTGTTATTTTTATAGGAAAAGGAACACATTTGGAGTGAAACACGCCTCGATTATTTTGTGACGTCAATTGAAGAAATGAAATGAGAATTGAGTCGAACAAAAATGGAAGTTGAAGATTATTTGGGCCAACAATTTAATTGATGGCCCATTTAATTGAGTAGTATGAGAATTGCAATGGACCAAGTGGGCCCATTTGATAATTGTTGTAAGGAATGAATTAAAAAGCAAGCAGCCCATGTAGCTTGACAAAGAGGAAGCAAGCTGCTGAAATTAAAACCCTAAACCCTAAACCCTAAACCCTAAACCCTAAACCCTAAACCCTAAACCCTAAACCCTAAACCCTAAACCCTAAACCCTAAACCCTAAACCCTAAACCCTAAACCCTAAACCCTAAACCCTAAACCCTAAACCCTAAACCCTAAACCCTAAACCCTAAACCCTAAACCCTAAACCCTAAACCCTAAACCCTAAACCCTAAACCCTAAACCCTAAACCCTAAACCCTAAACCCTAAACCCTAAACCCTAAACCCTAAACCCTAAACCCTAAACCCTAAACCCTAAACCCTAAACCCTAAGCAAGATGGAATTGGCCCAATTATGGCAGCTGACAAAGAGGAAGCAAGCTGCTGAAATTAAAACAATTAATATAGGAAGGTTACCATATACAGTATATATTACTTGGAGGCCACACCACGCAGGCGACTGTATATACCAAAGGAAGAGAATTGGAGGGGGGGGGGGGAGAGCAGTAGGGAAGACGGAGAAAACGGAGCAACTCATCGGGGGAAACCCTACCCCTCCACACTCCACTCAATGAATTAGTTTAACTTGTTATTTTATTTCTTAGATAGATTTAATAGTTTATTTTATTTGATTGAGGAATTGAAGGATTAGAAGACTTAAAGGTGATATTTTTCTTTTATTTAAGTTTTATTTGGTAAATTTCATGTCTATTTCAATTTCTCTTATTGTGTTAGTCATGCGTGTTTTCTCAAACCCCATGGTCTAAGCTTTTTATGCTTTGGGTGTTTGAAACCATATGAATATTTAGTGTTGAAATCGTTTATGCTTTGATTATTGTTGATATTTGGATTATTGCTTCTCTTATTAGGTTTTATTGGTGCTTTATGTTTTAGCTTCTATTAATCTGTATTTTGAGGCATGTTTAGCGTAGACGAGAGTTACATGAACATGTTTAAATTTATGGTGTGAGTTGTTGATATACAAATGCGTTTATTATACTTTTAATTCGCCGAGAGAGAGTTAATTGTATTAGAATCCTCATTAAGTGACATTAATTACTTGAATGGTTATTTGGGTAGTTGATGAGGATTAGGAAGATGTCTTATTACCGGGTTTGGGAACACCTTAGACGTAAGGCTATAGTACCCGAAGAGAAACGCTTTTCATCCTAGCATCTTGATGCTCTTAGCAAGTCCAAATTGAAGCATAAAAACGGTATAAACAATCCCACTCGATTTCACTAGGTAGATGTGAGGTTTATCTCAAATCTCTAAGACCAGATGAGTTCGACTCATCTGGTAGGATCAAGCAAATTCTAGTCTACTACTGTACTCGTCTGTTGGGCGGATCAGATGAGGTACTTAGTCGATAGAAGTCTTCTGATAGACTCAGTTGTTGAGCGTATCAGCTGGTGGAGTTAGACAAGTTAACTTAGACCAGATCAGATGATGTGGAGGAGTCCAATTTGATGAGATGGGGTTGCGTAGAATCAGATGAGATGGGAAGACAAGTAGAGGTCGGACCAGATCAGTCGAGTTCTGTTAGCAGAGTTAATTTTGGCTAAGTGTTGGTCATCAGAAGAGTAGAACAAGAAGAGGGAGGTCTTCTGGTCAATCTTCTGATGAAGTTGTCTGATTGCGAAAACAAGTGAAGGGCAAGGAAGTCATTTCAGATTGGGTCACGGGCAAGGATCACTCTTTCAACACACGTTGCAATCACCATTGACATCTATAAATACCCCATTACTTGCATTTGTAATCTTTGATGCCTGCGAGCATTCGTTTTGAGAGTTGAGAGTTCACGAGTGAAGTGAGGATAAATTCCCTTTCCGAGTGATGAGTGTGTAAACATCTCTTATACTAATCAAATTGAAGTCGTGTGTCCAGTGGATGTAAATCACGTTGATCGAACCACTTAAATCTTTTTGTGCTCTGTTTTCTGTTTTCGTTTATATTTGTGAATTGCTGTTCTTCGTTGGATTGAATTATTGGTCGATTATTTTGCTTGTGATTGGAGACGTCTAGTCAAAGCGGAATTATCGTGACAATCGTAACAGTAGAGAACACCCGAAGCATTCCCACACTCGCACTTCTTCGAATTTCATTCGTAGTTGTTATTTTCTTTTAATTGTCATTGTCTTATTTTCTTGGTTAGTAGTTAATTTACTTATTAGGATTGTGTTTAGTTTAATTTATTGTCTTTAGATTATTGTTTAGTTTTAGTTTTACATTCAACTCTCGAAACCGTAGCTACATTAGGTATGACAACACATAACTCTAGGGATCCATTGCACTAGCCCACCTCCCGTGGTTCGATACTACTTGGTCGAAATACTTACGTGTATACTACTGCGATCCCTTATACTTGAGGGGAAGTAGTTAGTCAAAATATATTGCCTAAAACTTGTTCAAGTCATTCGAGCTAGCAGTTTAGAAACCGAAAGGGTCTCGGTCCCCAATCCAGGCTCCCTGTTTCCGCGAACACCGGACAGTGATCAGAAATCGATCGGTACAAGCCCCTTATCTTCGTCTCCGACCATTTATCCAACCACACACTGTTAACCATCATTTTGTCGAGGCGACTCTTGCACGTTCCATCGAGCCTGTACTAAGTGTATTGGCGACCAATTAACGGTAGATCCACTAATTTACTCTTGGCCAAGAATTCGTTGAAAATGCTCATCTCTCTTCTGTCGTTACATGTGCCCTTGCCTATTCTTTCACTGCTCGTTTTAATGGAGTTGAAATCTCCTATTACGCATAAACAATCTTCTTCGACTTGTTCTACTATGATAGAGATCAGGTCCCACAATTTACTTTTATCCGTGATCGTTGAGGGGCCGTACACATTTAGAATCGAGCAGCTCGCTCCATCCTCCTTCAGATTACCGTTCACAATCAGAACTCCTTTTGTGTGCCAACTGCTTCTTACCTGAAAAACTCTGAATTCCAAATAGTTATAAGACCTCTTGACCTCCCATCAGCCCCTCTACTTGCCCAACCAAAATTATCTCCACCTCCCCATAGACTTCTACAAAGACCCCATTCCACTTTTTCCACTTTTAATTCTTGTATACAAAGGAAATCTATTTTTAGTTTGTTCCCAATTTCCTTCACCTCAATTCTCTTTTCTTCTCCCCTCCCCACCCCTCTTGTGTTGAAACTTAGAACCTTTATTTACTAACCTTGTTCGAGCACCCCTTACCTTTTGCTTTGCTTGACCTGCGATTTGCTCTGTCTTTTCGCACGAGTATCACCAATTGCTTTTTGATTCCTGCCTCAGACCCCCCCTTGGTTAGCCCTAAGCTCTCCCCCACTTCCCATGCTTCATTCACTTCTTTCATGATTGCTTCGTCCTCTTCTTGGTCGATCCTTTTGTCAGCGATTTCCTCCCTATACGCCCAATTATCCTTCATATTTTCCTTCTGTAGCAAATTCCTTGATTTTCCTTTTTGTGTCGTTCTGAAATGGGGTTCATGTGTTTCCTCCCCTGATCCAGCATGTTCTATTTCAACTTCATCCGAATCGGATCTTACTCCCATAGGCATTTCTGTGGTTTTTGGGCCAGCTTTCTTTTGGTGGTTCACAGATTCAAGAGAATTAGCGATAAATGAGTTGGGACTGTTTGGGCTTTTAGTACTCTGCTCGCTGATATGGGCCGATTTATTTAAATCCAAACTCCCGGAAAATATTGGCTTGGGCTTATAGCTTTTTTCTTGGCCCATGAGTGATTTTATGGGTCTGGGGTCCGCATTCTCTTTTCCACGCGCCTAAATCAGATAATTTAATGCCACCGTATTTCACCAATTTCAAGAGTTTCACGTGCCTTGGTTTGTGTTCCTTTCATAACTGATGTTTGATTTTGTCCCTTTTCTGGCCTCTCGGTTTCGGTGCATTGCGGCTGGTAATTAATGTGTGCGTGCCCATGCTCATGCAACTCTTCGTATTCCATCTGGGTTTCATTCACCACCGAAACGTCGCCGATGACCGATTGGTTGTCGTCGGAACTCGGTTCCTCAAATGAGCAAAAATCAGAGAACATGTCATCCTCCTCGGGGAGATCATCTTTTTCCTCCCAGTCTTCTGTTTCTTCTTTAACCCGAATATTGTATATTACTCCGTCCACCTGCACTTTTACTACTTCTCGAGGTAATTCTGGATACCCAGTGTTGATGAGCAATCTCGCCGACTATAACTTTCGACGTGTCGCCGTGTCCTCATCGATCTTGATTAGGGTTCCAAATTTTATCGCCATTTGTTTGAAAAATCTATTGCACCATGCCTGAAGAGGAACTTTGTACCACTTCGTCCATACTAATCTGTGGTTGTGTATTACCCCTTTATCCCATTCCTCTATGAAGTCGAACCACTTGTTCCTCCATTCGTACTTCTCCGGTGGGATTATTCCGTCGCATTCCGGTTGCGCCCATCTGATTAGAGTTAGGTTGCCCCCCAGATACGTGACCGTCTAGTTATCCGGCGCCTCTTGGGTGATTTCCTCTGCTCTTTCCATCCATACTATCTCAGTTTTCAGGATCCCAATCAGACTTTGTTTGAGCCATCCTCTTTCCTCCTCTGAAGGCTTGAATGACATTCCATTCCATTTGTTTATTTCCTCAACTCCACTAGGTTTCCTTTCTGCCGTTGGTTTGGCCCCTGATCGACCGCGTAGGGCATCAACAAAGGAGACTTCCGGCGAAGCTTTCGCTTCCCTGGGTATCCTGTATACCTTGGGGGTGCTATTCATGGGTTTAATGGGGGCTTCTCTCTCATATTCTGCCACCTTTGCTCGTAGTTTGAAGGAGTCAAACCACAAGTCGTTCAGTTTCTTCTCTATTGTTGGTACGTTTATTTTCCCAAAGAATCGAACGAAGCCAAAATGGGACCCATCTTTCTTGAGTTTTATCAGGATGAATATGTCCATAACAATCTCAATCTCGTCGAACCTTGTCTTTAGATCTACACTGTTGCATTGGTTTGGAAAATTCCAAAAGAAGAAAGTCACCATAGGGATATTGGCGACCTTCGTCCTATCACTACGTACTGTCCGATTAGCCAGTCCATGTCTACTCCTATGATCTTATTCTGAAGGCGTACGGTGCAAAGGGAACAGTTTCTGCCTCACTGGTTGACACTCGGCATGACTACACTCACCACCCCCACCCGACGCCGAAGCGGACACTCTCGCTCACCACCTCTCATTTTTTCTCTCTCTAGAGCTACTGGAGCTAGTCGGGGACACACGGTGTAAGAATATTTTAATTTCTTTCAAAGGACGTGTATAAAAAAACAAACGCAAAAACTTTTATGCAAATCCTTTAGGTGTAAATATGTGAAAATGCCCTTTTAGAGTTTTTTGGGTTATATCCTGTACCCGTTTCATTTTATGACCCGAGATATCAAAGATATCAAGCACATCTCTCTTCGCAATCGTCCCCAATTTTCAGAAACCCGATATCTCATCTCAGATATCAGATCTCACCTCCGACAAGGTGGGCAGTCGTCACTGTATTCTTCTACGTCTTGTAACACCGCCATGTTTTCCGTCGCCGAGCCAATTCTATCGGTGGAGATGAAGTTCAGCTGCTCTCTTCGTCGGAATCCACTTATTTATGCGTGATTTGTGTGGTTGTTTTTCTGTTGTTGTCTACACCGTCATCAGCCAAGGAATCTGCTCCTGGAGATCAAAATCTGTGTTTCCCAACACCCTCTCTAGGGTTTTCTTGAATCGGATTTGAGTTTAGAATCTACGATTTGAAGATCTGGATCTGATGATTTTTATGGCGAAGACCTCGTCGCTCGAAGCATATAAAAGCCATTTAGAGACAAATCCCAATTTCTTGCTCATGGCTCTTGGCCGAGATCCTACTACCAAGACAGTCATGGACACGCCGCTCGATCTCCTGATGTTCTTTGCCGTCGTCGTCGCCGCATTTATGCATATTGAGTGAATATATTTTTGGTGCACCAGAATTTATGAGAAATTCTATTTCAGACGAGCGAAATGGTAAGCGATTCCGTTTGATTTACGAACAAATTCAATCCTTATGTTTCATCACCCATATTTGGATCTCGTGGTATGATTTTGTCGATTCACTGTCTTGATTTGGTAGGAAAATGGAGGGAGGTTTTGCCTCCGCCGAGAAGACACGAGAGAGGGAGAGAACAGTTCAATCTTGAGAGGTCTGTTTTTTGCTATTTTATTTGTAATATTTATTGATATTTACTCACCCTTGTCTAGAATTGTTAGTTATGTATGGAATTTGTATCTCCATTGATCTTTCTTTACTGATTTTAAAATTTTCGAATTCAGATTTTTGGGATTCTAGGGCTAGACAATAATCTTGGCTATTTGGTTTATGTTTACCTTTTCTGTAGCGTTTCCTTCCTTCTTTTTGTGATGGAGTTGTCTTTTCTTTTGTGAAAAATTTATGTTCACTGGACAAATTTATTTATCACATTGTTGTTATGCTTATAAACACACATGAAATCACTTTCTCTGTTAAAAATTGAATATATATGTTGATTCATCAGTATATTATATTACGATTGACCTACTTTATGTTGTATTTGCAATCTTTCTGCTCCTTTCTAATAGGAAATTCACATAAACTTGTGGTTTTCCTCTATAATTCAACTTCTATATAATTATTAATTGGACTATATCATTAATTGATATTCTCACTTTCTAGTTTGTTTGAAACTGATATTTGTATTATCTAGTTTGATTGTGTATTTTTGCATCTACAAACCCAATTTCAGATGAATTTATACATAATCGTTGAATTCAAGGCCTCCCTTGATGAGCTCTATGCCGCTACGAGTCACCACAAGCACCTGCATCTATCTTCCAAGAGGATTCAAAATCTGTTGAAAATAGAAACAAGAAAATAGATGGGCTTTCTTTCTAGCGCAAATGCAGAGGTATGGCATAACAGAAACAATTAACGAAATATATTGATTGTAATTGCAATTAATATGGGTGGATCGTTGTTGGGGTAGATGAACTACCTATTGTTCATTCAATTCCAGTTGCATATTGTAATATGGCTACAAGGGATAAGGGATAAAAAAACCTCCGGATAGACGGAAATGAATTGGATGGCAGAGCACGCGACGTCCAGCGGTGACGCGAGGCGGATGGTATTTTTGTGTGTCACTGTGTTATTTTTTTACGTGTTACTGTCTAAATTTTTTATATGATACTATCAAGTTGTGTGTTACTAATTTTCTTGTTTTTACTTTTACTTTAAGCTGAGAATCTTTTTTTTTATGGTTTTGAAATTGGTAATTAATTAGTTTATATAAAAAACCAAATATTTATTTTAGAACTGATTTTAGTGTGAATTATTTGAATTTGCAAGACTATTTGATGGCTGATGAATTATGTGCTGAGCTGAATGAAGGAATGGCTTATGTTGTTGGCCATGATGATCAACTTAGACCTGTCGTGGTGATATATATATATATACATATATATATTTCTTCTTTAGAAAAAAAAAGTTCATTTGAATTACTGTGCATTTGAATTAATTTACACTGATGTTACATTGTCAAGCGTGTGTGGTGTTTTAATAGTCTGATGCATGATCTGGAGACAATTTTCTGGTTTTTATGCTAATGTTTTACTCCTTGTAAGTAAATTGACCATGAAGTAGAGTACATTGGTGGATAACCAGTAATATTGTTATGTGCAAAATATAATACTATTGTGTGTATATTGTAATACAGTTTGCCTTTAGATGTGATACTGTGAAAAAATATGTAGCAAATAGAGACAAAAACAAGGTCAAGAGGTGAGGATGATGAATTGGTGGACAATCTTGTTAGAGAAGAAGAGAATGATGATGAGGTAATAAAAAAAAAGGTATAATTGCATGTAATACTGTTACGTTTTAATTGTAATATTGTTTCTGTTTTGTTTTAATGTCCTTCAAAACTTGAGGAGTTAATTAGTTCATTTTTTAAACATTCAATTTGTTAAAAATAGTTGGTTTTTTGTATGATATTGTCTAGGTATTTTGTGTGTTACTGTCTAAGTATGTTGAGATGTAGAATAATTTAGTACTCCATCCAGTATTGTTTGCATTTATTTGTGCTAAGTTGATGAATTGTTTTGCAAACAACATGGGTCTGGCATTCCTAAATTGCTGAAAGTGTAGAATTCTCAAATGCTTAGATATTTTTCTTTTATAATACGGAGTATCATATATCTTATTCTGTAATACTGTATGCCTTTCAGGTGTGATACTATTAAGAGAATGTGCACATGTGATGAAAAAAGAGACAAGAAATATGTAAGAAGAATGAAGGTATGGTAAAATAGTGGATAGTGTGGTTGGAGAAGAAGAGAATAATGATCGAGTAATAAATATTTTGGTTTTCACTTTGTAATACTATCGATTGCAATAATGTAATACTGTTAAATGTAACAGTGTAATACTATTTACATAAAATTTGTGATAATGCTATATAAATGTATAAAACATCAACACACATTAAAATTGTGTTATTATTTTGGTATTTTATCTAATACTGACATGCATAAATGTGTGATACTCTCATAGTATTTTGTGCAGTGACGGACCTAAGTGAATTTTGTAAATTTGTTAGGGGTATTTTGGTAATTTCACACATATTAAAATTAATACTCTATTTTATAATTATTTGCACATTTCTAATATAAAAATAATCCATAAAATTAATATATATCTGAACATCATTTTATTTTAAAATCGTCACTCATTTTATCCTAAATTTCACTAAATATATTTTACATCCTACTAAACTCTCCTCGCACCTTATCAAATCATTTAAAATACGCTTTCTTATTTGACTCTACACTACTAAATTCAATTGTTTTTTAAAGTGAATCGGTTAAAATGTGCAAGTTATCACGGGACGGAGGGAGTATTAACTTGTACCAAAACATAGCAAAAATCAACTTATCCGATCAATTTAATTTAATGAAATGTGACGTATTGACAATTTTATAATGTGAAATTTTGATGAAAATAATGAATACATATTTTTTTTATTTTTATAATAATGTTAATCGGGCCCCCCTACCGAAAATTTCTGGGTCCGTCACTGATTTTGTGTGTACTATCTTAATTTTTTTGTGTATTGTGTATTAATGTATGTGTTGGTATTTTGTTTGTTACTTGTATGCAAAATAATGAGTCGGAGTAAAAAAAAAAAGGAAAAAAAAGGAAAAAAAAAAGGAAAAAAATTAATTTAAAAGGAAAGAAAAGTGTTTGAGAAAAGTGATACTCCCTCTATCCCACAATTGTTTGCACTCTTTCCTTATTCGTCCGTTCCACAATTGTTTGCACTTCCCAAAAAGGAAACATTTTTTTAAACCTCACCCTCACAATATTCACATATTTACACAAAATGCCATTACTTTTACCCTCAATCCAATCACCTTTTTACTTTATCCATATAACTTTACAAAATTACCCCTCAACACTCCACTCATTACATCTTTTTCTTATACCCTCAATCCAATCACCTTTTTACTTTATCCATATAACTTTACAAAATTACCCCTCAACACTCCACTCATTACTCCACTCATTACATCTTTTTCTTATACCCTCAATCCAATCACCTTTTTACTTTATCCATATAACTTTACAAAATTACCCCTCAACACTCCACTCATTACATCTTTTTCTTAGTTTGCGTGCCCATAAAGTGGTGCAAACAATTCCGGGACGGAGGGAGTACTTATTTTTATCATAAAAATCTAAATCAAAATGCCATTACTTTTACCCTCAATCCAATCACCTTTTTACTTTATCCATATAACTTTACAAAATTACCCCTCAACACTCCACTCATTACATCTTTTTCTTATACCCTCAATCCAATCACCTTTTTACTTTATCCATATAACTTTACAAAATTACCCCTCAACACTCCACTCATTACATCTTTTTCTTATACCCTCAATCCAATCAACTCATTACATCTTTTTCTTATACCCTCAATCCAATCACCTTTTTACTTTATCCATATAACTTTACAAAATTACCCCTCAACACTCCACTCATTACATCTTTCACTCCACTCATTACATCTTTTTCTTAGTTTGCGTGCCCATAAAGTGGTGCAAACAATTCCGGGACGGAGGGAGTACTTATTTTTATCATAAAAATCTAAATCAAAATAATGTTGTTTATGGAATTCGAACCCTGGTCAAGAGGGTAAAATATATAAACTTCTACCACTAGGCTAAAACAATTACTAAGAATAATTATAACCGTTTCGCTATAGATTTGTTTACACTGTTATGATCTGTCCAAAACGGGCTGACCCGCGAAAATTGTAATTTACTTAATATATGTAGATTTTGTGGGCTTTACACCATTTTACACATAAGTACACATAAATGATTTTCACACAAGTCCTTCCAAAAAACAAGACATTATTTTTCAATCATTAAGTCAAATGTTAAAATAACATGTTTTCTCCAATCATATTATTCAAGATTCGTCCAACATTTTATATGGTCAAAGATTGGACATACCTGCACATATATATGCTCATACTGTAAAATTCAATTTGATTTCTCTGAAATTCGATTCAGTTTTTAGTTTTGTATAAACACAATTTAGTTAATTTGATTCGGCCGAAAAATTAACTAAAACCAACTCTTGAGTTAATCACCCTAATTTGAATTAACCCATTACTTTGTTAACATTTTTAAAAGAGATGAATTTTTTTAATTAAATTAAATTGTGGCCGCCCTTGTCAAGGGCTTTATGACTTGCTTGCTTTATTGGTGCACGAATAATTCTATGCACAAGTTGCAGACTGTTTACAATTAAATACAGTTTAAAATGATACTCTGTATTAGTTATTTTATTAAATAATATTAATTGATTAGTATCAACTATTTTTACTAAATAATATTAATGATTTCCATTGAATAATATTAATTGTGCACCATTTGCATAAGTGATGGCTGCACTATTTTCCTTATTAGTGATCCAATTCAGCTCAATGCATAAAAAGACGAGAGAAAAAAGAGGTTGAATATCATGATTCATGACACAGGTTAGTTGGTAAACCGAGTGTCACAACCAAAGTCTTACCCTAAAAAGAGAGAGAGGGACAACTAACAAGTTTTTGACTGGTGGGGATACATATTTGGATTAGATATGTGGATATATTTCAGTAAATTCAGAGGTTAATTTTTTTATTTTTTTTTTATAATCAGAATTCGTAATTTTCAATTCTCTATAAATATAGTTCAAAATTTATATACTTTGAAACATAATTTGAAGTTCTCTCTTTTCTTACTAAAACATATATATATATATAATATTTTTTATAGTCTAATTTATTTCTTTTCAATTTGGTATTCAACATTTGTAATTTCTATTTTGTTATTGAGTTCCTACTTCCTAGCTCATTTTAATTGTAAGACAATTTTTGTTATTTTTCTTACTATAATTAAAAACTTTTGTATATTTCTTACCCATTTTAAATGTAATAAAAATGGATTATAAATAATATGTAATCAACAAATGATTGAAAAAAATATACTGGTATTATTTTAGGTTGGATTGATGCCACCATTAAAATAACCACCAGAATTGAACTCAGGAGAATTGTGAAAACAGCAACAATGTTCAAAATTCAACAAAAAATTGGAGAATCAGTCTCCATCAATGTATCGTAACTCGCAAGTTTCACAGTTAACAAAGAAAACATGAGCAAAAAAAAAAAAAAATTATGAATATGTAAACAAAATGCACAAGAATTTGTCATTTTCATTCTTAATTTGGGATCGCATTTCCACAATTAGTCTGCAAAGATTGGTACAACTCATTTTTGTCCTTTGCATTCTCATTCTCATTCTCATACGCATTCCCATCCCCGACACCAATGTAGTGTAGTTTGTAAAAAGAAAAAAACGGCCTTCCTCGTATAATTGAAAAGAAAATAAAGAAAATGGAACCACAATCTTTTCAAGGATCATCAACCAAAATAATTAGGATTGCCAACACTCTAAAAGATCTTGCCTTGTTGTTGGTTTCCACTTCTCATCATCGTACAAAACTCTTCATAATTAATTCTTCCATCCTGAGAAAACGAGGAATTCGATTATATATTCTAAATTTCAGCAATAAGAAAGACAGGTTTGTATGCATCAGATGTACCATACAACTCAAGTGCATTTTTTATGGTATTAGTTGTGCACCGTGCAACTGTGTACAAAACACTTACTCCAAAAAGAACAAGAAAATCAATCTTGAATAAATATCAACTCACATTATCTGCATCCACTTCAGCAATTATATCTTTTATGGTTGATGCATCGCCCATCCCATATTCTTGCATAGCCGCTTCAAGTTCATCTCTTGTTATGAACCTGTAGCAGTAAGAAAAGACAACAAGCATTCAACAATATGCATCATCATCGTCATACAAGGTAAAACTTCCAACAGCTGCTCAGTGCTTACCCACTACTATCTTTATCGAAATATTGGAATGCTTTGTAAAGGTTTTCCTCTCTTTCTAATCTGTGTCTGTGCATTGTAGCCGTGATGAACTCAATGTAGTCGATTGTCCCATTCCCATCCACATCAGCCTATCAACATAATAATGATATGAGATACATAAGCTTTTTAAAACCATGGGTTAATATCATTTTTTATCTCTAAAGTTTATCTTTTTCCAGTTTTGATCCCCTCTTTCACTTACTATCAAATTTGATCCTGGAAGTACAATGTAACAATCAAATTTGGTCCAACCGTTAGTTGACCGTCCACAGAATCAACTAACTGGGGGTGCTAAATGTAAGACTAACGCTGGGACCAAATGTAAGACTAAAAGTTTGCTTTCGGGAACAAACTTGAATGTAATTATATAAATAAAAACTTTTAAATATTATATTTGCACCCACAAATAGTTGATTCCGTGAGACCAAACTTAGTACTAGTAAAAGTGTAGTTTCAGGACCAAACTTGACAGTGACTGAAAGAGGGACCAAAACTGAAAAAAAGTAAATTGTAACGACAAACAAAGATATTATCCTGAAAAGCATCAAAATCTGAAAGAATATGTCTATTTGATAAAAAGGTGATTTCTTACAGCATCCATCAGCTGCCTAACTTCAGCCTCGGTAAGTTTTGATCCTAGTCGAGCCAAACCAGCTTTGAGTTCTTCGTAAGTGATGGTGCCACTTTTGTCAGTGTCCATATTTGTGAACATTGCTTTCAGCCCATGAATTTCTTCTGCTGATAGATTTTCTGCTATTACCTACAATTCGTTACACATACAACAATAGCTGGATTAGACCATCCAACGGATCTCCACAGGATAAGGATTTAAATGTGTAGTAATTACTAGTATTAATTTACTTATCAGAAGCGTAAAACCTCAGAATTGTACATAAAACTGAAATTAATGAAATATATCATTATAATTCTCTAAGCATATAACTGTTGCATAGAAAGCGCTAAGTCATCACCAAAATTTAAAGATACCTTGAGTGCAAGTTTTTTAAGCCTGTTCATGGCTCTGAATTGCTTCATCCTGGAGAGAACTGCACTGTCAATTGGCTTATCAGATGCTTCGCCACCTTTAATCCATGGATGCTCTATAAAGGGAAAAAATAGAAATAAAAATTAATGAGAATGAGGGCCATGAAAAAATGTGAGAGTTGATGTAGAGAACAAGCATCAATGGAAAAAGGATTAATTGCATAAAATATCATGACATTTTCACGTATTTTCAATTACAACATATGTTTTTAAAATTCGCAATTCAATAAACAAACTTCTTAAACTTTTACAATTATATCACATGACTATTTTCCGGTAATTTATGTTTACATGGCAGCCAGAATTTTTTTGAAAAAAAAAAATCTAATAAATTCATGACCTTTTATGTTATTGTTTCAATTTAATCACAGCCTCTTAATTTTTTTTTTTTTTTTTGCAATTTCATACACTACCACGTCAACAGGACTTGCCAGAAAATAGTCATGAGATAGAATTCCAACAATGTAAAAGGTCATGTATCGAATTATAAATTTTAAAAATATATGTTGTAATTGGAAAAACGTGAAAATGTATGTGATTTATTTTGCAGTTAACCCATGGAAAAATAAAAGATTGTCCTTTATCCAGATAAAACTTATCCAAATAATATCTTGAACAACACCTCTATGCTATTGAAGATACACGAATAAAATTGGAAAGAAACAAATGCCACCTATCAAAAGGAAATTTTCATACCAAGAACTTCAGCAGCTGTAATTCGTTTCTTTGCATCCTGAGTAAGCATTTTCCGAATGAGGTCCTTGGCACTATCTGATATCGATGGCCAAGGTTCACTTTCAAAATCCACTTGTCCTCTTAATATGGCATCAAATATCCCCCGCTCAGACTCTGCAATCAAATTTTTTTATATGAGGAACTCAAAAACGAAGCATCAATGATGAAGATATATTTATGTGGAGTTTACCAGCCCAAAATGGGGGTACACCACAGAGTAATATGTAGAGAATGACTCCAGCACTCCAGATGTCAACTTCTTTTCCATATTTACGACGCAATACCTCAGGAGCAACATAATAAGCACTCCCAACTACGTCCTTGTATGTTTTCCCTGCATACATAATATTGAGCTTAATATATTAATATAATTATTTCTCTAAGAAAAGTAGGTTTGAATTTGGTGAATAGAAATTCAGACAATTGAGTGCGATATAAAATGGATCATTTGATCTTTCGTGAGGACAGAGATTTCGTACAAAGTTTTTAACCTCAAAATCATAAGTTCCCCATTCAATGCTGATTTGCAGCAGGCAAAACTAATGAGATGTGTGTGTAGATGTGCTAAACCAAAACTTTCTTATTCTATTTATCTTGATGGTTGTCTGCTAAATGGTCACTTATCATTGACAAAAAAGAATTTATAAGTGACGCCATTGAACGAAACGATTGCAGCCACGTGTTGATCATAACATTGAGACAAGTTGTTAGTTAAGTGACAGCTATACATATTATCTCTAAGATGCTAATTGGGCAGAGATGGTAATAGCAATGTTTTTCGATAGAATCATCATCCCATGCATAAAATAGAATGCAAAACTCAGCTCCTAATCAATCAATCAATCATTTCTTGACCACAATTCAACTTCCATTCAGAAACATAACTTATGCATCACCATTTCTCAAATGAATCATTATTGAATTTCGATGAAATTGAACAGAATTGATATAAATAAATAGAGTAGCACCTTCTTCAATGAAAACGGATAAGCCGAAATCGGTTGCTTTCAAGAGAGCTCCCTCAGTCTTATCAGACAACAAGAAATTCTCGGGCTTGAGATCACGATGCATCACTCCCATAAAGTGACAAATCTGAACAACACTAACAATACTCCTGCAAATAGAAGCGGCAGCTCTTTCACTATAATGCCCCTTAGCGAGAATCCGATCGAAAAGCTCCCCACCCGCACACAACTCCATGACAAGATGCACAGAATTCTTATCCTCATAGGCACCCTTAAACTCGACAATATTAGGTTGGCCGCTCAAATGCTGCATCAGCTGAATCTCTCTCCGCATATCCTCCTTATCGCTCTTGGTGACAAGCTTCCTCTTGGAAATGGATTTGCAAGCGTATTGGAGACGCGTAACATTGTCAGTACAGAGGTAGGTGATCCCGAATTGACCTCTCCCCAGCTCCTTCCCGAGAATGTAGTGCGATTTGATATCCTCGTAGGGTTTTCCGAGAATTGTGTTGGGTTTGTGCACAGGGGGGGTTCCTGGTGGAGGAGGCAATTGAACTAGTGCGTAGCCAGGCGAAACTGTGTATTGAATCGGCGTTTTTTGGCCGTTTGAGTTTGATTTCACCGGATTTTGTTGTTTGCTCACACACAGCCCCATTTCTAACAACAAATCTGCCGAGAGTAAAAATGGCGGATAGATGGAAATTCTGGTGCGATAAGAGTTGGATCAGAGCATGAATGAAGGAGGGTTTAAAAGGGGATTTGAGGGAAAATTCAATTGAAGAAAGAATCA
Source organism: Galeopsis tetrahit (assembly GCA_963675135.1). NCBI lineage: Eukaryota > Viridiplantae > Streptophyta > Magnoliopsida > Lamiales > Lamiaceae > Galeopsis > Galeopsis tetrahit. The sequence continues at coordinate 61,180,999 of OY776120.1, read as the reverse complement.
GAAATGCTGATTAAAGACGACGAATTCGCAGGCTAATTGTTAACATGAACGCGGCATTACAATGTGATCGGATTTTCATATTATTTTTATTTTGTAAAGGAAAGTGACATTATCATTAAAACAGATTAAATCAACCTAACACATCCATACAATTTGGTAAGGCTTCAATTTTACAATCAAAGTCAACTCATATGAACAATTAAATTTGAAAAAATTATTCTAAAAAAAATCCAACGATTATTCTTGGTCGTTTGCTCTGAATTTCTTTTTGTCAATAAATCAGTCATACTATATAACTAGGTATAAGAGTGAAATTAATATGATTGAAGAAATGTACACCTCGTCGTCTCTACCTCTTTCAATATAACGCCTACTCTACTTTGGAATTTTGATCCGATCAAAATATCATTACATCATCTTCCTTATTTGAATTTTAATATAGTGTTAAAATGCGGCTATTCCTTTCAAATAATATATACATTATTATTTTTAGTAATTCTATAATTAACATTGAAACGAATGAAAAAGATAAGCAAATAATTTGATGCACTTACTAATACTTTTATCCATCACATTATTTTATTATATTTTAAAGTATTTAATTTTATGAATTATTTTATATGTTACTATAAAGTAGGAGTAGTACATTATTTCTTTATCTCCTTTTTTCTTTTCAAGTATTCACCATGAAATGGGGTCCACCACAAAGTGGAATTTTCGAACGTGAATGAATACAACAAGGAAGAAGGAATCCAAGTAGTTTTATTCTTTCCTCCTCAAACCTTTTTTTTTATCTTTTTCGGTGGAACCGAATATTTGTTCTGTCACCATCCTATAACGTTTATTCTTTCTTTTCTTTTATTTAATCATAATCCAAATGGTTAGTTAGACGGTTTCAGACCGCCTTTCCTCTACTAAGGACGAAGATTTCGAAATATTTCGTTGAAATTTCGATTTTTTAAGGTACTGATACGATAATTCATTAAAATGAGATTTTGGAAAAAACCTCCGTAAAATATTAGGATATATCGTTATGAATATTAGTTCAAAACGTATCAAATATCATGATATTTCGTGAAAATATAAGTACGTGTAATTTGTTACATTTGAACTAATACTATACAATATGTGAGCTTATACTATATTGTATTTGAACTAATATTATTTTATATTTAAACTAATATTATACTGTATTTATCATAACTCATAGATAACATTTACTCATTTAAAAAATTGGATCAAGTGGATGTCACATGTAACTGGTACACACAAATATCACTCATTTATACACTCACTATTTTTTTAAGGAACACTTATATGAAATATTTCATGTGAAATATTAGTAGTATATTTAAGAAAGGGTCAAAAGTTTGCGGGGTCAAATAAATCTTTTTAAAAAAATCGTGCAAAAGTCACTACATAAGAAGGTAACAGAAAAATGGGTTCTAGGTCTGTGTTAATATGAAGTAATTAGATGTTACTGCAGTGACGAAGCCATAAAATTTTGGTAGGGGGTCCGATTAACATTAATATAAAGACTAGATAATACTCTATCCGTTCCTCTATAATTGACCAATTTTCTTTTTACCCAAATTAAAAAAAAAATAGTATTAAAATGATATTAAGTTGGTGAAAAATGATAAATGTAGCAAGAGATAGAAACGAGAAAAGGTAGAGAGATAGTGAGATGTTGGACATTTTAGAAAATGAATCATTTTGATTGGGACAACCAAAATTGTAAAACTGATTATGAATATATTTCATTTAATCATTTTAAATTAAACATATCGACTTTCGTTATGTTATAGAGAAAAAAATAATTGTTTTGACTTTTAAGAGGCGAAACAGTGATATTAATATCATAAAAAATAATTTTCTCTCTTTAATTATGTTCTAACCTTCATCATTCGTCCACATTTTAAAATATTTTATTAGTACGTTGAACATAAATATCTTAAAATATATATTCGAATATTACTAGGCACTCTTATAATTTATACATATCATTTCTAAATATAAATGCAAAAACTTGAAAACAGACAAGATTAACGGTCCAAAAAACTCTCAATAATACTTTAATGCTCAGGAGCAAAAATTTAGACAATATATTTAAATAATTTAAGTACTTAATGATTTAATAATTATCTTCTATCATTGAAATTTAAGAATTTTTATATATTACCTGACTTGCAAGACTAATAAATTTTAAAATAATTTTTTTTAAAAAAAGCAATTAAATATATATAATAAAAAAATAAAAAATTCTTGGGGGCCCAATGCCCCCTCTGGACCCCACGCCATTGTGTTACTGACAAATATGTATTACTGTAAGTATAAATAACACATAACTTGATTTTTCACATGAAATATGAGTACAATTAATTTAAGGAAGGTTAAAAAAAACTTGCAGATTGCAAGTCATAGCAAATCAAACAGATCTTTAAAAAAAATCACTCAAAAGACAAACAGAAAAACGGGTTCCAAATCCGTGTTACTATAAAGGTAATTATATGTTACTGTTTAAAAAAAATCACTCAAAAGACAAACAAAAAAACGGGTTCCAAGTCTGTGTTACTATAAAAATAATTATATGTTACTGTACGGGACAATATGTGTTACTGTAAGGACAAATAACACATAATTTACTTTTGAGTAACACATATTTGTCCTTAAAGTAACACGGTATTGAAAATTGTGTATATAAATACAAGTATATTACTTTATAGAGAAAGATGTGTTATTGTATGAATAAAATGTCATTACCGCGTGAATAAAATACTTAGTTCATCCAAAAAAAAAATATATAGATTTAAATCACACATCTTGAATAGTTCATCCCTAAAATTACAAAATACATAACAATCAATAGTTAACAGATCCACATATGATTTTATCTTATTCATTATTAATTTTATGTTCTTGTATTTTTTAGTAAAATAAAAAACGTTAAAAATATGTCAAATGCCAATTTAAGTTTTAGAAAGATGGTCCTTCTAGTTCTAACTCATAAAATAGGGGGACAAATAATTGTGACCATCCAATATAAAGAGTGTCTATTTTTTTAAAAAAAAAAATAGGGCACGAACTCATAAAATAGGGAATGCAAATTGGGTATGTATGATGAGGCAGATTTAAATAGCTATTTGGACATATTTCACCGTACCACAATATTTCATAAAAGTTTTGTCTTTTTTTTTTTAAAAATTTAAAAATAAATAATGACATTTAACGTAATAATAATATTTGAAACATTGATTATTTATTACATTGTTATAGAATAATAACGAATGACCATATTGTGTGCTATTATTAAATTATATGTAAATGAAAATTTTGACTAAAAAATATTATTAAACTATCTCATACTTCCTTCCATTCAAATTAAATGATATTCTTGTTATTCAAATTATTTACGATTTATATATCGTTACGTTTCTTTCAAAATTACTTTAAACTCATTAAAAATAATTTAGATAGTAATAATTTTAATATCTAATTTAATATTCTAGAACAATTAATTTAGGGTATATAAGAAATTACTATGTTTCTTAATACGTGTGTCTTGATTTAAAGTGATATGCATTTTGAGTAGGAGGAGTACATGAATACATTTATAATCTTATATATTAATTTCACATAAAATTTTCATCAATTTTCTAACTTTTACCGATATCAATATTTAATATCGATATTTCCATCGATATACGTAAATTTAGAATAACGATATTTTCATCGATACCAATATTTCGTCATCTCTAGTTAAAAGTCTTTAGTGATAAAAGATTGAGAATTAATAACAGGATCTGTCACTAAAGATTAATTTCTGTCATTAAAAATTTTTAGCTAGAAAAAATATAATGACAAGATTTCTATCATTTAAAATCAATTATTTTGTGACTTCAAAAAAAAAAAAGTCAATTATTTTTTAGTGCCAATCATCACTTACACGATCAAACAATGTCCAATTGTAACTGTTCATTTTTAATTCAGCCAAAAAGTAATCTATGTTTGTTAATAAAATGACTAAAATATTAAAATTTTTAAATATAGAAGACTAATTTTAAAATTAAAAAATTTATATATAAAAATAAAATAATATGGTAAAAATATAATGAGAAATTTATGTGAAACATATAAAAAAAAATTGAAATAGAAAATTCAGATATGAATTGAGAACGAGAAAGGATTAATGTCCGACAGGACATTTTTTATTTGTTGCGTCACCCAAAATCATGAATTAAATTTTTTAAAATTATATCTAAAGTGTTAGGCATTTCATATTACTGCTTCCCAAAATTATGTTTCAGTACTCATGGTTTGTTTGTTCTTATGGCTTTTAGGTTGATTTTCATTTATATAAGATCTGCAATTATATAAAAATGTGTATAATATTAAAATTACTCATAATTAATGGAGTAAATAGTAAAATTATTGTCACGTACTCCCTCCGTCCCATACTTGAAGCTACATTTTACCATTTTGGGCGTCTCATACTTGAAGCTACATTACCTAAAATAGCAAAAAAACTTTTAAACACTCTCCTTAAAACATCACAATATTACAACAAATGCCACTACTTTATTACACTAAAAAGTAACTTTATTACTATTTATAAAGTTGAAAAGTCTTTACTACCCCCACTTTATCTTACACAATACTAATAAACAACTCATTTATTAAAACCCGTGTCAATTTGGTTTGTAGCTTCAAGTATGGGACAGAGGGAGTATAATTTTTTTTTATTTTAAGAATATTTAAATAATACTGTAATATATTTAAAAGTTATATATAAAATTTTAAAAAATAAAAATTACACAATAAATAATGTTTTAAGATTGAAGGAGTAAGATAGTGACATAGTGTACTCTATAATAATAATAATAATAAAATAGTATACTAAATTAGTTAATGAGTTGATAAATTTAAGGAGGGACAGATAAGGACACGCTGTCCACATGAATGATGTAATTATTGGGTTTATTGCAACAAGGAAAAGAAAAAACGGGACGCGATTTAGAGTAGTGGAAAGCACGTTTCCTTTATGACTAACCACGATTCCATTCATCACAAAACACTTAATTCTGCAAAATGTTTTCAAATCATATTTCTTATAAATTTTGCTATTATGAATACTTTAGGCTACCATTCTCATTCTTCCCTGATTTTGTTGGAAAATGTGATTTTGACAATATTTTATAAAATATTAAGTGATAATTTTATAATTGATTTTGTATAAATTGATTTAGTTGATTTGATTTTTTAAAATTAAATTTTGGGTCAATGAGAAGTTGGTAAATAGTAATGAATAAAATATATTTTTTTATAAATTTATTATGGTAATAGTAATGAATTGTGACTTATAGACATAAAATATCATGTCTTTTGGTGAATAACTAATTATTTCAAAGGTTGTATCTTTTGGAATTTTAAGAGACATACTTTTTGGTGAATAGTTACTTATTTTTAAAGGTTGTAACTTTTGAAAAAAAAAAATGAGTTTAATTTGAGGAGTCACAACTATCATCCGAAGACTATTGAAAGTTTATAAATAGAACCCCCTACATTGGTCATTTGAATAATTTGTTAATGTGTTTAAAACACGAGTTTCGAAACTTGAGTTAAAAGTTAAAACTATATATGAATACTTAGAATTCTAGAGTTCTAGTTCCTGCATTAGAGTCAAATCGAAAGTTTCGGATACTTGTCTGTGATTTGTCGATAGTTTCTGTTTCGTAGTGCAACGGACGGAAGACTCTAAAGTCGTTGCCATGATCCATATTACACTGGAGTACGGGGCAATAACGTCTTACGAAAATAGAGTCAAACTCTAGACTCGTAATGAGTTAGTCATGCAGCGGGAAACCTAAATGCTTATTTATCCATATCACATTAGGGGCGTAACACTGTTTTGCGTGTTATGAAAGAGAAGGATGTTTTTTTTTTTTTTGACGGTCAACGTGAGGATTCTATTAATAATGGGTAGGCAAAAGCCTTACATAATTTTGAATGGCTCTCATACAGCAAAGGAGAGGGGTCCCCAATCCAGATTTTATCAAAACCAATCTCAGTTCCTAAGTGTGCTAGAGCATGGGCTACTGAGTTAACCTCTCTTTTAATTGCAACAAAAACAAAGCCCTCACAAAAACTATTCAAAGCTCTAATGTCGTCTACTACAATATCAGAGTAAGGGTCAGTGAGGATATTCTTCTGAAGGGAGTTAACCAGGATCTCAGAATCAGATTCAATGATCAAGTTGGTGAAGCCCACCTCGACAGCCCGACGAAGAGCAAAACGAAGAGCCAGAGCTTCCAGCACAGTGCTGCTTCCATTCGCCCAGACACTCGTCGCCCCAGACATCACAACCTCACACGAGTCATTTCGGATAACAAAGCCGAACCCCGCTTGTCCATTACCAAAGTTTGCAGCATCTGAATTGAGCTTGAGGGTACCTTTAGGAGGGGGACTCCATCTCTTTTTTTGTCTATCAATCCCTTGGTTGTTCAGCAGTTCACATCTTCGGGATCGAATCTCCTGGAAAAGCTCAAGTGACCTCTGAACAGTGTCTCTAGGGTCTGTGAGAAATTCATCAAATATTGCTTTGTTCCTAGCCTTCCACATATGCCAAGTGATTATCAAGAAGAGGGAGCTACCTTCACGTGGGAGATGATCCAACATAAAGGAGCATAAGTCTTTGAAGTTCTGGTCCGCATAGGTAGGTAGCAGTCGGATCGGGCTCTGACCCCATGTGTGAACAACAATAGGGCATCGAAAAATAATATGAGCCGTTGACTCCTCTTCGTTGCCACACCTCGGACAAATGATTTCCGAGGATAGGTTTTGTTTTTTGAGATTGACACACGACGGGAGGGTGTCTGTGCATGTTCGCCATTAGGGTTGACAATGGGACGGGTATAAACCCGGACCCGCATGAAACCGGCCCTCACGGGGCGGGTAAATACCCAGTCAAATGGGTCCCGGGTCGGGTAAATACCCGGTCAAACAATACCCGGCCGGTATGGGACGGGTAATGGTTTTATATATACCCGAACTCGACCCGTATAGATATATATTAAAAGAATATATATATATAATATATATATATGATATATATATGTATATTTATTATCAGTATACTGTTACTATATATACTTTCCTTCTAATTTCACTGCTTCTGTAGATTGTTGATATACTCCCCAAATTTTGAATGGATTGAAATATGATGTAGTAATTTTTTTGCCTTATTTCAGTTATTTGCAAATGTTGCACAAATTGTTAAATAAATTCCTCAAATTGTTTAATTACAGATTTTTAATTAAATAGACTCTCCAATTTTTTTAATATGTAATTGTTACATAAACTTTCCATTGTTGGAGCCTTGGAAATCGATGCTTACCATCTAATTAACTAATTTAATTTTGAATATTATAACACACTTATACTAATTTTTTTTCTTAAATAGATGGTGTTTAATTGAAGAAGGAAAATAAAAGATTTAAAAAAAAAGAAGATGGCGGGTCGGGGCGGGTCTACCCGCCGGGTTCACGGGACGGGGCGGGTTTAGGCGGGTTTTGATGCGGGGCGGGTAACGGGTATTAAAAAATTTGGCGGGGCGGGTCCTGGGACAGACCATACCCGTCCCATACCCGCCCCGTTGCCAACCCTATTCGCCATGCAAAGTGGCGGATGGATGGGGGGATATCAATGTGCCACAATGATTTCCAAATTATGTTCGGACGGCTTGGAGATGGGAGATCAGTGGCACATTTGAAGAAGTGTTTGACGGCCAAGAAATACGCTGACTTCACCGAGAATATGCCGTTTTTAGTGTAGCTCCAAACCATGCGATCCGAGGGCCTACTTTTCGAAAGTGGTATCCCCATAATAAGGGAAACATCTTCAGGCGAGAAGCATTGCTCTACCAGATCTTTATCCCAAGCTCTTGAAGAGCTGTCAATGAAGGCAGATACTTTGGGTTGACCAGTTGGACGAGAGGGAAAGGCACTGGGTTTCTTTTGATTGTTGGTTCCGATCCATCGGTCAGAGTAGCTATCAATTGAGGTCCCATTTCCAACGCGCCAAGCCATACCTTCGCAGATAATCGAGCGAGCTTTTAGGAGACTTCTCCACAAAAAACTCGGCTAGTAACCTACTTGAGCATTTTCAAGGTTGTGTCTAGGATAGTACCTTGCTTTGAGAATTTTTGAGATAATGGCTTCGGGGTTGTTGAAAATCCTCCAATATTGCTTGGCCACCATTGCAAGGTTGAAGAAAAATAATTCCCGAAATCCTAGCCCTCCATTCTCCTACGATCGAGAGATCTTCTCTCAACTAGCCCAATGGATCTTTCTCTCATTCCCTTGTGCCCCCTATAAAAACGGGCGATGGCCCTCTCAATGTCTTCACACAACGATTTTGGAAAGACAAAACAACTCATTGCATATGTTGGAATGGCTTGGATTACACTCTTCAGAAGTACTTCTCTCCCCGCTTTTGATAGCGTTTTCTCTTTCCATCCTTTCATGTGTTGTATCACTCTATCATAAACCCCTTGAAAAACCTTTCTTTTGGATCTTCTAATCAGTGTGGGGAGGCCCAAGTATTTGGAATAGGACCCCACTGATCTTTCTCCCAGTTGTCGACTCTTAACTTCCTTCATTTCCGTTGATACACAGCTGCTACTGCTAGAGAACAATTCTGACTTATCAAGATTGATTCTTTGACCTGAGGCAGCTTCGTAAGTAGCTATAATATCCATGACTTTAGATAGCTCATTCTGGTTGGATCTGAAAAAGAGGATACTGTCATCCGCAAAGAATAGATGCGAGATCGGAGGGGCATGGTGTGCCCCTTTGATGCCCGTGATCTCTCCTCTATTCTCCGCCCTTTGTAACAAAGTCGAGAAGCCTTGTGCACACAAAAGAAAAAGATAAGGAGATATAGGGTCCCCTTGACGGAGACCCCTCTTGGGAAGAAAGCTTTCGGTAGGCTTCCCGTTCACAAGGATAGAATATGAAACTGAGGTAACACATCGCATAATCAAATTAATCCATCTTTCACAAAAGCCCAATTTCAAGCACATGCTTCGGAGGAAGCTCCATTCTACACGTTCATATACTTTACTCATGTCAAGTTTAATGGCCACAAAACCTTTTTTCCTTTTCTCTTCTTTCTCATGTAATGAAAAGTCTCAGTTTGGAATAAAATCACTCTAGTTCGGGGAGATTACGGAATCAAGGATGGATTTCAATCGGTTGGCAATGACTTTTGATATCACACGAAAAATGACGTTACACAGGCTAATGGGTCTAAATTCTTTGGGGGTCTCTAGAGACTTCACTTTTGGGATAAGGGTAATGTATGTGTAGTTCAGGGGGGCATACCATCGGGTCCCGGGGACTTTGTAGGATGCATCTGCTTGAGAGCTCTTTTGATTTCCTCCGCCGTGTAGGGGCATGTCAGGGCCTCGTTCATCTCACCTTTGACTCTAGTCTCGACAAACTCGGTGTATATCGACAGGATTATCAGAAGTAAACAGATTCATGAAGAAATCTCTAAGCACCCTTTGCACCTCCTTCTCATTTCTGGTCCACTCACCATCCAATCTCTTCAGTCTATTAATGGTATTTTTTTCCCCTTCTATGGGAGGCTTTTCTGTGGAAGAAAGAAGTGTTCTTGTCCCCATCTTTTATCCAAAAAGTCTTGGATCTTTGGAACCAAAACGTCTCCTCAAGTTTCAGAAGCTCAGCAAGGTACCTCTCCAGATGTTTCGATTCAGGAATGGTCTCATCCGTTTGCGTTTTTTCCTGTATGACAATGAGCTTTTATTTAATCTCTTTAATCTTCTTCCCTGTATGACCAAAAGTCCTCTGCCCCCACTCAGACATATGAATATACCACAGCTGAAAGTACGCTCAATGAAATCTCCTCTCTGGTTGTCCCGACCCCAGCCCAATTGAACCATCTCCCTGCAATCCTCATACTCAAGCCAGATTTTTTCGAACCGAAACATTTTTTTATGCTTAATTTCCTCGTTCAGCTCGCCTTCCTCACTAGTCAAGAACTCAAAAGTGATGGGGTTGTGGTCAGAGTAGAACCTGGGTTTGTGTCGTACCACGTTGTTCGAGAATTTTGCTCGCCACTCCGGGGTAGCCAAGGCTCGATCCAAGCCGATCTGAATATTGTTGTCACCACTTCTCCCATTCGTCCAAGTGAATCGATTGCCTCTATATCCAAGATCTTGAAGCTCCAGGTTATTCAAAGTGAGTAAAAAATTATCCATAGATGTGGTTCTCCGATTATGCCCTCCAAGCTTTTCCGACGTCCAAAGGGTCTCATTGAAGTCCCCTATGCACAGCCATGGGGACCCTTGTCCCGGACCAATTTGCTGTAGATGCTGCCATGATCGATGTTTATTATGATGTTCCGGTCAACCGTACATACCAATTAGAAACTACTTAAAACCATCTTTATTCACCACCTCAATAGAGATATGCTTTCGAGAGAAAGAACACAAGGAGACTGTAACATTTTCTTTCCACATCATACAAATTCCACCACTTCTAGCTTTGTCGTTTCCATCACAGTCCACCGGGATGCAGCCCCGAAAAGGGAGAGAGCACATGTTTGTTTGGTTCATTTGAGTACCTAGTAGTTTTGTTTCCATGAGGAAGATTATACTCAGAGTTTCCTCATGTAGGAGCTTCTTAAGTGCTCGAACCGTCGCTTGGTTCCCAAGCCCGCGACAGTTCCAGCTTAACACGATCATTGGTCTCGGCGGGACTGCACCGCAGCCTCCGCCGTTTACTCATCTCGGATCTCCACTTTCACTTTTTTAGTTACTGCAGAATCCAGCTCCATTTTACTTTCTTTTCTTTTACGGGCCCCGGGTTCGAGCTTGGAAATTGTGCGAACAATGCCTGGTGTGGTTTCTCTCTTCTTGGTATATGGGTGGATTTTTGTGGTTACTAGGTCAGCCAAGTGTTTTGGGTATTGGTAGGTTGATGGGAGTTTGGGCTTGGGAACGGAGGGCATGGCCTGAGAATGGCTTTGTTGAGGTTTTTATATGGTTCACCGAGGTAGTAGTTGGGTAGGTTCAGGGGTTGGGGTAGGTTTATGGTTTGGGTGGGTGTTGGAAGTGTTACTTTCTTTGATTGTTGGGGTATAGGGTTCTGTGTATCCAGGTTTGTTGGAGGTGGGGTTTTATGTGAGAGGTTAGTGGAACAGAGTTTAATGAGTTATGATGTTGGAGTTATCGATTGTTGGATAGGGCAGGTGATAATTGGTGTAGTAATGATGCATGGGGTGTGGTGGGAAGTTAGGTGGAGAATCTGATAATGTTGTCGGCCAGAGGTATATGTTGGGGTAGGTGGGATCTCTAATTGTTCTCCACCGGGGGGTTTTAAGCTCTATTTCATTTTCTTTAAATTGATCTTCACCCTTCTTATCTTCGATGTCCATTTCCTTTTACCCCGTTTGCCCTCCATCTTTTTTCTCCTGGACTCCTATTTTCCCAAAATTTGTTCTCAGCATCATCACTTTTTCTTCCTCTACTCTAGGATTATCATCATCCTTCTCCTCTATCTTCGTTTCATCTTCTATCTCCATCCCTTCATGTATTTTTTTAAAAATCTTCGAAGAGTTTTCTTCGCAGAGACCGATTTTCAGCGTCTATTTTAACAGATTCGGTTGAGACTGAAGCTTTTTTGAAGGGTGAGGCTCTCATCCATTCTCCATATGGCAGTTTATCATCTTCAATAGCCTGTATTTCTTCCGAACCCTCAGTGAGATCACACTCTCGTTTCTTGTGGCCTAGGACACCACACAGGTAGCAGAAGGATGATAGTCGCTCATATCGGAAGGGGCCCTATACAAATTTGTTATTTGGTTATTCGATTTTTATTCCAACTTTTAGGGGCTCCTTGACATTGACTTTGATTTTTACCCGAACGCTCCTTCCGAGGCCGTTGATAGAATGTCGGTCTACCTCCAAGGTCTCTCCACACTGGTTTCCAATCTTCGTGATGCATTGTTCGGTCCGCAAGCCCATAGAGAGGTCGTATATTCTGACCCACAGCCCAACAATGTCAAACTTCACCGTAGAAGGTTGCTCTCCCCTGCCCAATTCTTTTAGGATAAGCAGGTTTTTCTCGAAGTGTCAGGGCTCACGGGCTAAGACATCCTCGAGGTCTTTTAGAGCTCTAAACTGAAAGGAGAAAAGATTGCTTCCAATTTCCCGAGCCATGAATCATTTTGGTGGCTTCATAGCCTTTTTCATTGCTTCAAGGAAGCCATATGCATTGAAAGTCCTGCTGATTAGTACCTTCCCCAAAAGGCACATTGAGGGTGCAGAGTTTTTCCGTATTTCAGTTTCATCAAAAGAAACCACATCCTGTTTTTTACCCATTTTTTCCTTCCCTTTATTGTTCAAATCCATCAAAAGATCTGGTAATTCACCAGCCGTACATACCAAAGACACCTAATCTAGAGACTCAAAGAGAAAGACAGGGGAAAAGACGACTCAAGACCCTAAGACACCTACAACATACCGGACAAAACAAAAAAGAGCTCAACAACACAGATCCAGACCACAAAGGACCGCCGGGGGCCCCTCAGAATCTCAGACACCAAGAAAAAAAGACTATTGACTCGAAGGAGACAAGTGGAGGGGCTGCGACCAGGGGAAAAGCAAACAAAGAAAGAATAATAATAAAAAAAAGGAGAAAAAAAAAAACAGGGGAGAAAAAAGGAGAGGGGGGGGGACTAGACAACTGCGACGGTGGTAGGATGTGGCCACCGACTCAGACGACACGGGACCCACGCAGTAAGGCCGACAACGACTTCCAAAACACGAGGGAGAGAGAGAGAGAGAGAGAGAGAGAGAGAGAGAGAGAGGGAAACGTGAATGCAAAGTTTTTTTTGGTAACGTGAGCTTCTGAAAGAGGAGGATGTCAAACAAGCGGTATGCAATATTCGTACGTGAAGGAAAAAATGTTGTGATTTGGATGGGAGTTTCCAAAAACACTCCTACCATTTTTTTAATGTCACGGTATCCGGTCCAGGGACCGACGCTCTGTATGAAAAAAATGTTTACTATTTAGGGTTTCGAATGTGAGACCTAGAGAGGAGCACACTCCTAAGTTTCAAGCCTACACCACTAGACCAAATCCTTGTGTTAACACCCCTACCATTTATTAGGCAAATTGAAGAAACTTAAATTCTGAATTTGGAGATCATGCGAATGGGCGCATCTCGTAGGTGCGTTCCATCATTTGGGCATACCTGGGCTGGGCCTTAAGCCTTGGAAATTGGGCTAGTGATTTTAATCACTTGAGAGACCATTGAGTTCAAATTAATACCCCTCCAACTATGTTAGATGCACTCCCTTCCTCCCTTTTATTAAATACTTAAATTGTCCTTTTAGTAAAATGGACCTAAATACACTCCCCTAATATTTAAAACCTAATTCTTAATTTCCGCCGCCACCACCAACACCTTCGGCAAAAATCAAACCCACTCAAACAAATCCAAAAATTAGAAACTTAAAAAAAAAAATATTGTCATATTTTCGACAAATCAGTGTAAAAAATATTATACCGTATTTTTGAAAATATGGTATATTTTAGACACAAGTTTATTGATTTAAAAAAAATATCCAAAAAAATTATAATTTTTTGACAATAATTTGTAAAAAATATACACTTTTGTCAACAATAACATATATTTTCGACCCCGATTTATCAAAAAAAAAAAAACCTGGCCCGCGACTCCCTTCTTAACTAAAGGGAGAATAGACTTGTTGAGGGGAAGCGACGTGGGGCAGGGTGAGATTTATGACATGGGGGAAGGGGCTCAGGGGTGGGACAAAGGTTAAATTTAAAAAAAGAAAAAAAAAACTTGTTGAGGGTGGGAGTGGACGGGGGACTGCTGCCAGTGAGGCTAAGTCTTTGCAATGTGGAAGAGATTAAGGAGGAGGAAGAAATTGAGAATTAGGGTTAGAATTTTTTGGATGGGATGCATTTATTAGGGGGTTTTTAAAGAGGATATGATAGTTTAGGTAATTTAGGGGGAGTGCATCTACAAATTGACTTTTTTTGGGGAGTTTATATATATTAAGGGAGTGCATCTAACATAAATGGAGAGGTATATAACCCAAGCTTTTGGCAACTGGTATTGATCCATATGCAAGTTAAATTATTATACTGGGCCAAATAAATATATGTTCGACTAAGAAAGTCACGTAGATTGGTCAAATGGGTTAAAGGAACTTTAGCCTATTCAATTGAAATTGTGTTTTGGATCCAATACATATTAATTCGTATAATTCAATCAAAAATTATACTCGAATTAAGGGTGGCATTAAAAAGTCATATTTGAAATTGAATTCATGATTAAATTAATTTAAGAATTGAAATTGTGCTTGAGAGCACAAATGTGTTTTGAATTAAACTCAAAAGATCTTGACTTGTATAATTTGATCAAAAATTATACTCCAGTCATATGTGAAAATAAAAGTTACATTTAAAATTGAATTTAATTTTGGTGCGTTGACCAGAGATTAAATTAATTTCGAAGTTGGATGAGAATTCAAAGCTTGGTTTTTCAATTCGTTTTAGAGGTTGTGTCTAAATTTATTGAATAAGATATATTCAAAAATAAAAGGACAAACAACCTAAATGTAGGAGAATGCGTCTATTCATGTGGATACATTCGAATGTGGGGGGAAGAAGTCTCCATTGACATGTTCAAATGTAAGGTGGTTGTCAAAGGCGTGACCTTAAAGCTAAATAAGAAAAAACCTGAAGCGGTTGAATTCAGTGGAATAATTTCCACAAGTTATATGAATTTGTTCATCTTGAAAAATCACATTCGAGTAAAGTTACCATACAAGAAGATAAAATCATGTGAAAAATGGAAAATGATAAATTGATCTTGGGCAGATTCGAAAAGAAGATTAGCTTCAAGTATATGTCATTGTCTTGATTTACACAAAAAAAGTCGACCAGTTCAAGACATCGTGTTAATTGATTGGCAAGTAAATTCGATGGCATTTTACTAGGGAAGGTTCAAAGCTTGAAGCTACCATCCCGATGTTGTAACAGTTCGTCAAAACTTTCTTAGGTAGCCACATGCATTAATTTCATTCATGCGTGGAATTGTTGGAAAATGTTGATTTTGACCACATTTAAAAAAAATAAAAATTAAATGACAATTTTATAATCTGTTTTGCGTAAATGGATTTAGTTGATTTGATTTCTTAAAATCAAATTTTGGGTGAATGAGAAATGATGGTCCCGTTTACAGAAGAATTTAGTACTTGAAGTACTTTTTGAAATTTTGGATGAACAATTGTTATCAGGTGTGTGTGTGCTGAGCTAAATAAGATAACTAGCCGACTGACTTACTAGGGGCCTAGGACTAGCTTATCAGTTGATAACTATCAAACATAGTTGAGTACGGAAATGTGATTGCCCATGATTATACTCGTTTTTTTATGAAAAACCATTTATAAATATTTATGCAAGATTAACCGACTTGGTATTAGCTAATATGATGAGTGTGTGTTGAGGTATCAGCTGATACAAGACAATGTCTTTAAAACATGTTATGATTTGTTAAACACATACTATTGAAATGGACTAACCTTGACTTTTATTTATCGTCATTGTAAAACACAATAGAATAAAAAATTGTCTAATTCAAAATTTTACAGGAGTTGTGTCATTTGACTCTCATTTTAGGGACAAATACTTTACAACAACATTCTTTTCAAAAAGTATTTGTCCTTCGATGATAATGTTAATTTATATATATTTTTTACTAAAATTAAACAATAAATCGAGAATAGATGTTAATTACATGGGCTGAAAGAATTTATTTTAATTATTTTATAAAAGTTATATTTTCAATTGGTTGTGATACAATTTTATTTAGTACACTTTACAAATATAATTTTCTTTTTTACTCAATGTCATTCTAGCACAAGACAATATTTTGTTTAACGATCCTTGTGTTGGAGTAGGGAAGTTTTACACGAAGGACTACGATGGAACATAGGGAATGAGAATACGATCAAAATTTTCAAGCATGCATAGGTATAGGGAACGGAAAATGGGATGCTTGAATTAAGGATTGCGACAACCGATAACATTCAACGATTCACGGATAACCAAGGAATTGGGATGAAGTTATACTTCGACAAACCTTCCTCCCACATGAAGTGGAGGCGAAATGACGTATCCCATTAGGGGACGTTTATGAGGAGGATACAAGGTATTGGAAATGAGACGCGAATGGAAAGTACTCGATCAAATCAAGTTACGAGAAGTTTTTTGAAAAACAATGGAATCATGCAAACCCAGAGTCAACGTCGGACAAGGGAGTGTCCAGGAAGTGGTGGAAACGGTTGTGGAATTTGAAAGTACCTCCAAAAATTAAAATATTCATGTGCAAAGCGAGCAAGGACTTATTACCATCAACAAATAATTTAAGGAGACACCACGTACCAATACACCCGGGGTGTGAGGTATGCGACAGTGCAATGGCATCCACAACGCACGTACCTTTCTTATGCCCCTTGGGTAAAGAGGTGTGGAGGGGGCTTGGTATATGGGAGATCATAAAGAAGGATAACTTCTTGTCGGCATATGAATTATTTGAATATCTTGATAGGAAAGCAAAGACGGTCCTTTTGGCTGAAATTTCCATGACCTCATGGATGATTTGGAAGGAACGATGTCGCCTTCTACATGAAAAAGGTAGATCGATTAGGAGGCTGCGAAAGAAGTGTTACAGGGTCCACTAGCATATTTACAAAACTTTCAAACGATACAACGACAAAGGCAACTGAACAACACTGAGGATGAAATAGGAGCAAACGCGTATGAATTAAGGGAGGTATGCCTAGTGGATGTAGACGGGACAATCTCAAAGGAGTGTTGTAGGTATGGTGTAACGGTGGTTATACGGGACGAAACAGGAAGACTGATTTCAGATATAGGCAAAAAGATTGGACCGCAAAGAACTCCTCTAGGGGCGAAGCTCAAAGCGATTGTGGACTATGGAAAATAAGTCAGCTTTGTATAAGACAGTGAACATGAGAATCGATTCAATGCAAGCAGTAGTCATACTAACGAAGAAACCAGAAGTGTTTGGCCCAGAGGAAAGTATAGTTAGAAAAATTCGAGAAAGTGTATATGAATTCGTAGTGTGCGAGATTTCTCACATTCCGAGGAATAAGAATGGCCAAGCACATAGCCTAACACAGGAGGCAACACTCTCAACCACTCCTTACGATTGTAGTGGCTACTATGAGTGATTTCACAGATTAGGGGGACTTAGAGATGAATTTTATTGAGAAGTTTTATGAGTGCTCTATGTTTCTGTAAATGTCAATTTTTTTTATAATAAATGTTAATTTATATTTTTGATTAAAATTGAACAAAAAATTATTAAAATTGAACAAAACATTATCAAAATCGAACACTCTAGAATAAAAATTAATAAAGTAGAAAGATAAATAATTGTCTTGTAATTTATAATAAATGTTAATTTATATTTTTGATTAAAATTGAACAAAAAATTATCAAAATCGAACACTCTATAACAAAAATTAATAAAGTAGAAAGATAAATGATTGTCATGTAATTAGGGGTGGGAATGAGCTAGGTCTAGATAGACTTTACAAAAAAAAAGTATGGTCTGTTACATAAGTCCCTAGTCTGGCCATGATCTGTCATAGACTTTTTTTTCAAGGCTTGACCTGACTTTTTAATAAATAGGTCTTTTTAGTTCTATTAGTGCATTAAAAAAAAATCATACAACACTTTATTATCATAAAATCGACTATTTAAATCTAAAAATGAAGAAATAAAAGCAATAACAAATTTATCAAATGTTCCAAAAAAATATTCAAATATTTTTTTCAACTATTAAAAGGAAAATATAATTAAGGAGTAGCTAGTATTACTAAACTTCCTTACTTTATTTAATTATCGCATATATTTTATACAGAGTATTTATTATATTTTTATATAATATATATTTATATATAAATAAAGTTAAATAGGCCGACTTGTTGGGCTTAAAAGGCCTATGAAAAAGCTCTAGGCCGACCCTATTTAACTAAATAGGCTTAAAGAAAAGCTTGAGCCTGACTTGTTTGTCAAACGAGTTGAGTCGAACTTTAATATGTCAAGTCGTAGGCCCCTGTCGGGTAGCTTGACCATTCCCACCCCTACATGTAATGGAGCAAGATGCACTTTCTAGTAGAGAACTAACTCCATATATATTATTACCATAATCTTGTTTACAAATATTCTTAAAGAAAAATTGAGCACATAGTTGTCGCAAATAGTAGAGATGCTTCGATTTTGATAGCATTCTCATTTATCCAGATAAAAATCAATTAAGAGAAAGAAAAAAAAGAAAATACATAAAATCGTCCACATCTAAAAAATAAGGCATACAAGAATTATAACGGTTGCAATGGTGAATAGGAAGGAACTACTTAATCCCCCAGTACCACCAACATTGCTACCGATCTCCATCGAAAAAGAAGAAGAAAGAAGGGAGAAAAGTGAAGAGGAAAATACTAAGTCACTACATTGAATACGGTAGGAAAACACAAACAATCGCAAGAAAATATTCAAAGATACGAACTTGGAGAAGAAATCGAAAACTTGAAACATGAAAATGGCAATTGGGGAAGAAATAACCTATTTATAGGCGTGAGACATGTAGAGACTAAAGTGCTAAAAAATGGGGCATTTTCTGTAATTTTGGCAAAATTATGGGTCAATTCTAAAGCTCATGCGTCGTGTGGGCAACACGCGCGTCGATTGACATTCACATGCACCCCACGCGCCAATTAGAATTAGAATTTGAATTCTACACTCACACATGGCATGAGCCATCAAGTCATACGTCACCTTTCGCCTCGAAAAGGTGCGAGAAAATCAAGAAACGAGGCGACGTTTCGAAAAGCAAGCAACCTCAACGTCAGCAAAGCGAAGACTATCAACGGATATATTATTGGTGCTCGCCCATCAAGCAAAGACATGAAGGGCAACCAGGGGCAAATGTTATATGTAGTCAAAGAGTCAACTAAAGTTTTGTTGACTAGTCAAAGATTCAATGGAGAATAGTCAAAGTCCTAATCCTAGTCATCAATTAAGGTGACGACCAACCAATGAGCAAAGAGAGTCAACAAGTCAATGAAAAATATATGTGGCAGCGAGAAGATATGATATCGGCGAGAAAGAGTTGTGATCGCCTAACCTATATCGAGCAAGTGCAGTGTACTGTTTGGGAGGTTAAAGTAATTAAAGGACATGGTACAACTATTGATGTGATATTGGTAAATGGTGAGCTTGACAAGGACGATCAAGTAATTGTTTGTGATTTGCAGGAACCCATTGTTACCTCAATTAGAGTTAAATGAACTTATTTGTATTTTAAAGAGTATCGGCGAGCAATGTTTGTGCTCGCCCAAGGAAGAGAAGATCATTTATGAAGTGAAGAATCCTACAAGGCAAGTTGGTCGCCCAACACCAATCCAAGGCGAATAGCGACCAAGGACAAGTCAAGAAAGTAACCCCAGCGACCAACGTCCTATTGAACTGGTATATTGAAGGCTAAAGAAAGGGTACTCGTCTCATTAATCGAGCACGAGCACTAGTGATGATTAGACCCCTGAAGTCGATTTCAGAGGCATTTGATGTAAAATAGTTGTATTAAATGCATATAATGATAACATTTAAGGCAGTTGGAATATAAGTTGTTGGTCCTGAAAGGAGTATGACACAAGTGTATAGGGGGAGGGGGGGGGGGAATGCACTTGTGTATAGGGGTGGCAATTTTCGACACGACACGATATCACGATACGAATCCGACACGAAAATTGCGGGTTAGTGTTTGGCCTTATTGGGTTCGTGTCGTTATCGGGTCGACCTGATAACGACACGAAAATTTCATGTCGGGTTCGTGTCAACCCGTTAAGCACGATAAAATTAATAGGTAACCCATTAACATGTTAACAACCCGTTAACCTGTTATTTACCTGATATGACACGACACGATAATGACACGTATCTGATAATAACACGATAATGACACGATAATTTTTTATATTTATATAAATATAAATATATTATTTTTTATATATTTAATACAATTTTAAATTGATTTATTTTCTTATCGTGTCGTTATCGTGTTGTTATCGTGTTACGTGTCGTTATCGTGTCGTGTCACGTCGACATGAAAATTATCGTGTTGTTATCGTGTCGTGTCGACACGAAAATTATCGTGTTCGTGTCGTGTCGACACAGATTCTTATCGTGTCGTGTTCGTGTTTGGGCTTATCGTGTCGTGTCACTATCGTGTCGACACGAAACACGACACGATAGCACGATTTGCCAGCCCTACTTGTGTATGCAATTCTTATTCTTTCAAACATATGAGACTATCAGGAGACTTGTCTAGTCAACTTCTCTAAGTATGTATAACTTTGATAAGATAATCAAACTACTGAGAACGGGGCGGGTATGTCCTATCCCAAGACCCGTCCCGCCAAATTTTTTTTAGACCCGTTAACCGCCCCGCCTCAATACCCGCCTAAACCCGCCCCGTCCCGTCCCACGAACCCGGCGCGTAAACCCGCCCCGCCACCACAAACCTGTTTTTTTTTTTCAATTTGTTATTTTAATAAAATAAAATAAAAAAACTAATCTAAACTATAATAATATATATAATATACATATATATAGGGTCCGTTTGATACAATATACAAATTTAGTGCGAAAAGTGACATATAAGAGACCCGCATACTAATTTAATGCGAAAAGTGGCATATAAAGTTAAAATCTTGTGTGAAAGAGAGTATAAAAAAGTGTACTAAAAACGCTATATAATTTTAATTCTTGTGTGATAGAATGTATTAACATATGTATAAAATTATTTTTTGTTTGATAGAATGCATAACTCACCATATAAAAAAGATGAAAATGATGAAAAGACATTTCTACCCTCATTTTTTCAGCATCCAAGTACATTGTTTGATTGACATTATAAAATATGTACAACTATGCCAAATGTGACTAAAAAAACTTTTAGATTTTCAACTACATTAAAAAATGTGGAATCAACCGTAGGCATATGTGTGGGTAATCTTATAAAATTAATTAGTCAAATTAATTTATTTATGACTTCAACCTAAAATTAATTAGGATTTCAATAAAATAGAAACAAAGTTTATCTCATTATTCTATAAAATTAATTAGTCAAATTCATTCATTGCTCACAAGTGAATCAAACAATTTATTAAAATTTAATAAGTTACTATCATATATAATTAAGTATTTTAAAAAATCATTAATTTACATTCTACTATTTCAATAAAATTAATTAGTCACCATCCATATTTGTTTACTTTCTTTGAAGAAAAAAAAAAAAGGCAATTGTGATGAGAAAATTCAAAATGCAAGAAAATTAAATCTTACAAATAATTTATGAAAACATCTCAGAAATGACAAAAAGAAACATAAGTTGTCATAAGAATTTCAGAAATTATCTCCAAGAACTCCTTATCCTCCTCCTCCCCTCCAACGAGGTTGCTTCAATTCATCAACGAACCTTTGGCTATCCCTCCCCCGACCTGAGTGCATCCTCCTCCTCCCCTCCAACGAGGGTTACTTCAATTCCTCAAGGAACCTTTGGCTATCCCTCCCCCGACCTGAGTGCACCAAAAGCTGCTTCGAAAGCCTCACAGCCCCATCAAGTAAAAAACACCCTCAACCTTGTTCAGGATTGACCTTGCAACTTGCTAGCCTCCTCAAATTGCTTCCGTACACCAAAATTGACCTAAAATCCATTTTCTTTGACATGGTTATGAAAACATCACACCACCATTAACTGTCTCGATTTCTAGGAACATTTCTAAAGATTAGAAGCATCTTATCCACAAGCAAAAGAAATTAGAAACCAAGAGAAGCAAAAGCAAGCCTCACTAGTAAACACAACTACTTAACATAAGGGGGACCAAATTACATTTTTTCTGATCCGAGAAATCGTGATAATAGCCAAACAATATTCAAATAAGAAATGATTCGGATTCACAAACTGCTGTCCCAACAAAGAAACAAAATTTCCCAATTTACATTACACCAAATGCCTGAAATGTTGAAAATGCATGCTAATTCTTGATGACATTGCTGCCTCGACTCCCATCCATTTAAGACAGTCCCTCCACATTCGGTATGCAAAGTGACATTCAAATAATACGTGTTGCACCGTCTCTTCTTCCACATTACAGAAGCTGCAATTTAAGTTCGAACCTTCCAGTAATATCTTCCTCTTATGTAAGTTCACTTATGTTGGAATACACTGCCACAAGGCCATCCAAACATTAAACCACCTTACAGGAGAAATTATCACCGAACTTTATTAAAAGGAGCCAGAAAATAGAAACTAAAACGTTATTACTCAACCATAGCAGCACACACAAGCAACAGATGGAGTAAGTTGTATGATACACACAGATTCTAAATGGTGCACAGCTGAAGTGGGATAAATTTAACAATTTTGTGCACCAGAGACGGTTCATATAATTGAAGCATCAGAAAGCACAAGGAAAAACGCAAGTTGAAAATTCAAGTACATTTATTGGTGTTATTTATTTGTTGGACACAGATAACTCTTGAAGCTACTCATCATGGACCTATAACAGCAAAGCCAACAATGTTTATTGAAATAGGTAAGTCTTTTACTTGTTACATTTAGCAATTCAGGTCAGAATTTTCCTTTCTTGTTGCGAATAAGTGCTTCATTTTCCTGAACCGATGATTTGCTAAATATGCTTGATAAGTTTACAGCCTGCTAAGAAATCTCTTTTGATTGCTATTTTTTACTCCTCTCAAAATTTTTTTTCCAAATTCTGTTGAAATTTTTGTGCAATACTACTATATTATTCATATTCTACTTATGAGATTGAAACTCCCAGTAACAATTATCTCAGTCCCCTACAATTAATTTTAAATAGATCCTGTCCAAACACAACATAAATTATTATCTTGGTCAGATGACTCAGATAATGGGAACTAGAGGTGTATTTTTTTTATTGGTGTTATTTATTTGTTGGACACAGATAACCCTTGAAGCTACTCTAAGAGAAAACCCCTAACTTCAAATGCAGAATTCCAAAGTAGAAACAGAAACGGAAAGGAAAAGAGTAGAGCTTACAGAATGATTGATTTCAAGATTCAAAATGGCTCTCTCTGATGGAGATTTCTAGAGTTGCTTCACTCTGAATCTCAATTATGTTTTGTACTAGCACCGGATTTTGCTTTTTTGGAGCTCAGATGTTTATTATTGTGCGGATTTTAAACCCAATTTAATGCCACATTGCCAGACACTGGGCGGGATTCTAAAACAGCACCCCACTGGACGAACACGATTCGATTTAGTATTGACGAACGTCACAGATTTCATTATACTTTCTCCTTTTTGAGAAAGAGAGATTTCATTTCTCTTAATGACCAAAAAGTGCCATCAATTTATTGAATACCAAGAACCCATACCGCAAAACTCAATACATTACGAAAATCAGACAAAAAAAGAAACCTCGTGCCTTAACAAGTTAAACCCATGAAATCACGCCTATCAAGTTCACTGTGTACCGCGTTCAATTCTTGATCTTGCAAGTCAAGCAAAACCTTAAATCAGAGCACAACAAGGGTGTAGGGACAGCATCAGCAAAACCAAGAAATCATTACTGAAAACAAGAGAAATTTGTGGGGGATTATCTGTATACAAAAAAGGATGCAATTACACAAAGTTCTAGCCATATTAATCATACAATAGATTTAAAAGAATCAGCCAAAAATTGATCTCATAGAAGATATTCATTGCTCAAAATACATTAGACACTTGAATGGTAGATAAAAATTATCATTTGAATAAAGATAATGAAAAAATATCCTTGACCGTGTGTGGAAAGATGGAGTCACTTGAAGAATAAATATCTTTTTAGCCGAATCGAAAGTGGGCTTTGAATTTGATAGCGATGAATCCAAAATTAAAAAACAAATAGAATCCAGCCAAGAACAAGAAAACAGGTTGAGGATTTTACTGAGTAATTTAAGCAATAGAAAACAAACCCCTAATTAAATCTATTGAGACGAATAAACAACCTAAGAAAACAAACCCCTATTTTACTGTAGCACAAACCCACAATACTACCACCATTAGATCAAAACAATCAGCACATCAACACACAAAAAAGATGCAGATTTACAAGAACAGTTTGGATAGCTTCTTCAAATTGAAAAAAAAAACATATCAATGGTGTTGAAGTTGTTGAAGACGGGTCACGAGAAAACTACCCAAAACTTAAGGCGACAAGGCTTAGGCGGCGCGGACAGTGGTGACGAGGCTAGGCTGCGGCGGCGTAGCGGCGAAGAAATCTCTTGTTGAAAGGAGAAAGAAATGAGGTTTCATATCTCTTGTTGAAAGGAGAAAGAAATGAGGTTTCATATCTCTTGTTGTAGGAGGTAAATCTCTTGTTTATGGGAGGAGGTCGAGATCTGAAAATTTTGAAAATTTTGAAAATGAGATTGTGAGATTAGGGTTCAAATTTTAGGGAAGTGAATGGAACCGCCGCTGGGAGAAACTAGGGCCACTGGGAGAAACTAGGGCACGAAGGTGGCTTCGCTGCACACGAAGGGCTCACCGCGGCATCTAGGGTTTCACCGGCGGCGATACGAAGGAATGACAGTGACGGGACAAATTTCAGGACATGAGAAACTAGGGCACGACGGTGGCTTCGGTCGTTTCACACGAAGGGCTCACCACGACACCGCCAACGGAGGCGGCAGAACGACAGTGGAGGAACTGTGCAGTCGACGGTCAGTTGGTTTGGGGGGTTTGGGGGAGACGACTGAAATCGAGAAATGAAGGGGAAGAGCGATACCTGAAATATCGCCATGGCAAAGAAATGAGAGAGGCAGCAATAAGATTTTTGAAAAATGAATTAGGGTTTGGGTGTTAGAAAAAAAATCGAGGGGCAATATAGTAATCGTTCTTATACGGGGAAAAGGCCATATAGCTAATACTTGGGGGGGGTTTAAATAATTTTTTGGAGCTGGAACAGTGATTTGGGCATATAAGGCCTATATAAGGGCAAAACCACCACTTTTTAATATAGTGGTTTTGGGCCTATTCAGGGCTGAGATATAAGCCTATTTAGGCTATCAAACAGCCCAGATGTTGTTATACAGGTATTAAAATCACTTTATTTGCCCTATCAAACGGACCCATAATATACTGTATATACTTTTTTTTAAGTCAATGTATATACTGATTTACATATACAATTATTAACATACATATATATACTGATATACTTATAAATTATATTTTTTTAATATACATATAATATATATATTAAATATATATGTCTATACGGATCGGGGTCGGGTATACATAAAACCATTACCCGTCCTGTTGGGAATAAAATGAGTTTTGATTATGATACCAAAACCCCCCTTGAGACATGCCAAGTAGATAAGTCAATTTTAATGAACATGTTTCAAGACTGTTGGAACATATAGACTAAGACAAGTAGAGGAGCTGATGTGTTAGGCAGCTCTTAGATAAATAGATACACTAGATAAGGGGGAACACATGCTCACAAGTTTATTTTGTTCTAGTCCCCTCAAGGCTCAGTTTCTGGATTGACCCCAAGTCTGCTGAAGGACAAGTATGCTGATCAAAGTAAAGTCAAAGTGGAACAACCTATCTGATGATCAACTAAGTAGAATGGATCCTGAAAATCGAGTCTACTACAAGAATTGTCAAGATCAGAAGAGTTGTCCAGCAATACTGTCTAAGCATAATTGAAATAGAACAAGCTTTGAAGTTCAAGACCAACTTTGCTGAAGAAGTCAAGTCCACTCTTCCAAGACATATATGCTCAGAGAACTATTCTAAGAAGTCATGGAAAGAGAAAGAGCCAACACTGCTGATGAGAAAACTCTACTGAAACTGATAAGTAGAGTTGTCCAAGTGATAATGAATGTTGTCCTTATCTCAGGATCATTGATAAGAAGAGATGTCATTGTTTGACCAAGAGAATCTTGAAGTTAGACATTGGGAAAAGTGCTGCAGAATGAAAACAAAGGGGTTACAATCGTTTATTTCCCAAGTTAAGGACATGTCACTATCAAAATCTGTCTTCCAGTTTGAAGATTTCAAGGAAGACATTTATAGACATTTGAGGCTGCCTCTCCAACGTGCAAATCCTCAAATTTGTCTATAAATACAGAAGTGTGAAGACCATTTGAAGCATCCAATCTACTGAATCCAACTACAACTACTCTGAAGCTTCAGAGTCCTCAAAAGACATTCTTAGTCTTCAAACACTTCATCTAAGCTGAACCCCATTGTATAATTCATACAAAGCTTAGAG
The DNA here is from genome assembly GCA_963675135.1 of Galeopsis tetrahit. NCBI lineage: Eukaryota > Viridiplantae > Streptophyta > Magnoliopsida > Lamiales > Lamiaceae > Galeopsis > Galeopsis tetrahit. The sequence goes on along the minus strand of OY776120.1, from coordinate 61,154,541 downwards.
AGATATCCTATCCTTATACACTGAACCTCATTGTAAAGGATATCTCATTAGTTGGAACCTTACTTCAACCCTTAAACCTTTCAAGTGAGAAAGTTAGAAGGTTGTAGTAGTAGAAGTGGAAGGAGCTGACTGTTGAGAGAAGAACAGTTCAGTTCTGAGTTGAGAAAGGGTACTAGGACTCTTGACATCCTAGGGATCAAGGCACCAAGGAGTGGTGTGGTTGATCAAGGGCACTTTGGCACTATAAAACAAGTTAATTCCAAGAGTGAAGGAATTATCCTGTTAAATCAGGGAAAGTGGATATATGAGCTTGAGTCTCTGAACCACTATAAACTCTTGTGTTGATTTACATTCAAAGTACCTCACATTCATTCAACACTGCACACAAACTGGACTTTCAAAGATACATATCACAAACTGTGCAAAACTAGATTTGGACAAGTTCCCTGAACTGGACATTTTGTTAAGGTGATTTCAGAATTAAAAGGAGTTTAAACTAAAGGGCCAACCACTAATTCCGCACATATAACTCACTTAGATAGTTATTCAACTAAGTACTCAATATTACTTAGTAGTTTGATTATCTTAGAAGAGTTAATCATATCAGCAGAGTTGTCCAGGACAACTTTGCTGAACTCTGGTTTGATCAATGTTTGAAAGAAATTGCATACAAGTGTATTCCCCCATACACTTGTTATATACTCCTTTCAGGACCAACAAGTGGTATCAAAGCAGGGGTTCAAATACCACTGCTTCTGAAAATCCATTTTGATTTTCAAAGACACATATTTGTGTGGTCACTGAACTGATCTCTATCTGAAATCTATCATATTTATATCTAACCCATCTTTTTTTGAGATATGGCCAACAACAATGCTATTCCACATGATGCTGTTCAAGGGATCAACAACATGGCCACTGATCCAATCAACCATATATCTCATCACAAACTGCCTATGTTCTCAATTGAGAACTATGACTTCTGGAAAATCAGAATGAGAGCTCATCTTGCATGCTTGCACAATGATATGCTGAGAGTGATCACAAGAGGACCTTTTGTGTTCACTCAAATCAATCCTAGGATGACTGAAGAATAAAGAGCAGACATAAGGGAAGAAATTCCCAAGGATGAAGATGATCTCACCACTGAGGAGAAAAGAAAGGATAATTTGAATTATCTTGTAATGAACACTCTCTACCAGACCATTCCAGATGCAGTAATGGGAAGAGTCTACCACTGCACAACAGCCAAAGAAATTTGGGATACTCTTGCAGAAATGTGTGAGGGTACAGACAAGATAAAGGAGAATAAGCTCCAAGTGGCTGTGCAGAAGTTTGAACAATTTACAATGGAATCAGATGAGTCCATTGACAAGTTTGCTGGTAGATTCACAGATGTAATGAATGAAATCAACTCACTGGGCAAAGTGTACTCCAATAGAGAAGTTGGACTGAAGATCTTGAGAAGTCTCACTCAGAAGTGGGATGTATATTCAGTGACGATGCAGAATACCAAGGATCTCTCAACCATGCCCATGCAACAGATCTTCTCAGAGCTCAAAGCTTATGAGTTTGACCTCAATAGAAGGAAGCCAGCTGAGGAATCTTCCTTACCAACCAAAGGAGTGGCATTCAAAGCCAAAGCTGCTGAACCAGAAATGCAGTCCACTCCAAGATCATCCAAGTCAGTCTCTAAGGCTGAAATGAAGGAAGAAATGACCCTCATGGCTAGGAGGTTTGACAAACTCAACTCAAGGTTTGGTAGATACAAGAAATTCTACCAAGACAACAAATTCAGGAGAAGGTACAACTCTCCTGAAGCACAGGCAGAGGACAAGAAGCCTGAAGAGAAAAGATCAGAGGACAAGTACTCTGATAGGAGAAAGTCCAGCAGAGCTGAACCCTCCTCATCTAGAAGGAAAGATGATTCAAAGAAAGATGATGATGAGGATCTGTGCTATAACTGCAAGAAGAAAGGGCATTTCCAGTATGATTGCCCTGAACTCAACTCTAAGGAGAGAAGAGAAAGGCAAGCCAAAATAGATATAAAGTTCACCAACAGAAAAGCCATGATGGCTGGTGAAGAATCTGATAGTGCTGAAAGCTTCAACTCTTCTGATGGACTGTTTTCAAACAGTGAAGAAGAAGATGATGTGTGCCACATGGCCATTGAGGATGATGAGGTATCCTCGACTTCTAGCTCACCATCATTTTTATCACAGAACACTAGTGAAGTTAACTTGAAACTTTCTTTTGGGAAGTTGATGGAAGATTTCACTAGGTTACAAGAATTTCATGACAATTGTGTGAGAGAAAATGAAAGGCTTTCAATTGAATTGTCAAAACCTGCTGAGACAGTAGTTGACATAAAATCTACTGAACTGTATCAACAAGTCTTGAGAGAGCTTGAGGAAGCAAATCTCAGGATAGTTGACCAACAGAAGAAGATTGATGATCAACTGCTTTCTCAGAAGATAAAAGATTTTGAACTAAAAATTCTTCAAGCAAAATTTGAAAACCTCCCACATGAGTATGACATTCTTAAATCAAGTGGCCAAAGACCAACGTTACCAATCCTCTAGAGAAATAGAGGAAATTCAAAGTTACCAAAGACCTATGGCTCAAAGAAGTGGATTAGGTTTTGATCCATTTGAATCTTCACCTTGTCTCAGTGTTGCTTCTACAAGCAACACTAAGAAAATATTTGTTAAATCAGTGGCACAACAAGCTGAAAATGAATTAATTCAGCCACTGAACAAAGGGAAGGGCAAAATGAATGAGATGCTCACTCAAGTGGTTCAGGAGACTAGGCCCAAACCTAAGGAAAAGGCCAAAGTCCCTGAACACAGTAGGAATGTTGGTCAGCAGAGTAGACCCAATGGAAGGGAAACTCTCCTGAACAATGTTCAGAGGAGTTATTCACGGTTTGAACAGCCTAGGCCAACTCTACTGAGGAAGCCTCAGCTGAACAGACCTCAGGACAACTATCCTCAAAAGAAAAATAAAATGAAACAACCAAAACCCTTCATGCCAAAGGGTAATGGTCATAAGTATGCCTTCCCTCAAAGATTTCCTCAAGTAGCACAAAGAACTTATAAGTTCAGGAGATTTGACAACTCTCCTGAAACTTATAGAGTCAACACTTTCACACACACTTTCCCAAAGGCATTTAAGGGGAAGACAGTGTATGTTGATACTAAAGGAAATCAACTTGGCCACCTTGAATCAATCAGGGTAATTAGGCAAGTTTGGGTTCCTAAAGGTACAGCAAACCTCTCAGGACCCAAAATTCAAAGGGTACCTAAAGCTTGCCAATTGCAGGAACCTAAGGGCCACAAGAAGATGAGTAACATGAACAAAAAGTCAGCATGGTACCTTGACAGTGGATGCTCAAGGCACATGACTGGAAACAAAGAACTCCTCACTGATTTCACTGAAAGAGAAGGCCCAAATGTCACATTTGGAGACAACTCACAAGCAATAACAAAAGGTTATGGTACCTTGATAATTGGTAATATCAAGGTATCCAATGTATCTTATGTGACTAGTCTCAAGTACAATTTGCTAAGCATAAGTCAGTTTTGTGATAAAGGCTTTAATGTTGAGTTTTCAAGTGGAAAATGCTTAATCAAAGATGAAACTCAACAAACTCTACTGACTGGAACTACAAAAAGGAAATGTGTATTTTGCTGACTGGGATAAGTCTACTGATGCTGCATGTTTCATTGCTAAGAGCTCTAATGAACAAAGTAGGTTATGGCATAAAAGGCAAAACCACCTGAACTTTAAATCAATGAACAAGCTTGCTAAAAATGCATTAGTTAAAAGACTACCTAATGAGGTTTTCATTAAGGAGCATGTTTGTAAACCATGCCAAGAAGGAAAACAGATTAAAGCCTCATTCAAGGGAAAACCAGTCATCTCTACTGAAAGGGTACTTGAACTTTTACACATGGACTTATTTGGACCAATTACCCCTGCAAGCATAAATGCTAGGAAATACACATTGGTTGTAGTAGATGACTTCTCTAGGTTCACATGGGTAGTATTTCTCCTTAATAAGAAGGAAACACAAGTCAAACTCCCTGAACTACTAAAGAGACTGTCAAATGAAAAAAGCCTTAACATAATCAATATAAGATCTGATAAAGGCACTGAGTTCATAAATTCATACATCAATGAGTATTGTACAAAAAATGGTATAGCCCATGAAACTTCAGCAGCTAGAACTCCTCAGCAGAATGGAGTTGCAGAAAGAAGGAATAGAACTCTAAAAGAAGCTGCTAGAAATTTAATTGCTGATTCAAACCTACCTAAGAGGTTTTGGGCTGAGGCCATAAACACTGCTTGTTATACTCAAAACAAATGTTTGATCACTAAGGGTCAAGGCAAAACCCCCTATGAACTCTGGAAAGGAAGACTGCCTAAAGTGTCATATTTCCACATATTTGGTTGTAAGTGTTTCATTCACAACAATGGGAAAGAGCAGTTGAAAGCTTTTGACAGCAAAGCTGATGAGGGGATATTCCTTGGATATTCTCAAATCAGTAGAGCTTTCAGGGTGTACAACTGTAAAACCCTAACTGTGGAGGAAACACCTCATGTTGTGTTTGATGAATCTATTCTTAAGGTCAGGAATAAAGACCAGGATACTGAAGAAATCACACAAAGAATAACCAGATTGAGCCTAAAAGACAAGGACACTGTATTCATAGATGTTGTCCAAGCCAATCTTCCCGAAAACATAATACTGGACAACAATCCTGAAGGCAACCTTCCTGAAGCAAACCCCACTGAAGGAAATGGTGAACTGAATGACCTAATCCCAGTTCACATACATGTAACAACTACCAATGAAGAAGCAGGCTCTGCTGAGGTAGTTAATGGATCTAATATTCAAGGGGGAAACATAAATGTTGAAAATGCCAATGTCCCTGACATTGAGGACAACATCCCTGAATATGATCCTGAATTAGATCCTGCATTCAATTATCCTGAATTTTATGATATTAGTGACTCAACCTTAGTAGAGGATAACTCTACTAAAGGGATCAGAAAAAGAAGGACATGGTTGTCTGACCACCCTACTGATCTGATACTTGGTGATCCAAGTATATGAGTCAAAACCAGAAGATTTCATGGTGAAAGTGCTTTGTTTTGCTGTTTCCTATCAGAACAAGAACCAAGTGACATTGAAGAAGCACTTCAAGATGCAAATTGGATCACAGCAATGCAGGAAGAGCTGAACCAATTCACCAGAAATGATGTATGGGAGCTGGTGGATAGACCTTCACATCAAGATGCCATAGGAACCAAGTGGGTGTTCAAAAACAAGAAAAATGAGAATGATGTGATTGTCAGAAACAAAGCCAGATTAGTGGCAAAAGGTTATTGTCAATCAGAAGGCATTGACTATGATGAAACCTTTGCACCTGTGGCAAGGCTAGAAGCAATAAGGCTTTTCTTAGCCTATGCAGCCCACAAGAGGTTCAAAGTGTACCAAATGGATGTCAAGAGTGCCTTCTTAAATGGAGTTTTGAAAGAAGAAGTCTATGTGGAGCAACCACCTGGTTTTGAAGTTGGAAACCAAGTCTACAGACTAAAGAAAGCTCTATATGGACTCAAGCAAGCTCCAAGAGCCTGGTATGACGCACTGTCAAAATTCCTCTTGGATCATGGTTTTATCAAAGGAAATGTGGACAAAACTCTCTTCAGAATCACTGAAGGAGAGGACATCTTGCTTGTCCAAATATATGTTGATGACATCATATTTGGATCCCCAAATGTGAAGCTGTGTGAGAAATTCTCAAAGCTTATGCAAAGAAAGTTTGAGATGTCAATGATGGGAATGATGAATTTCTTCTTGGGCTTACAAGTCAAGCAATCAAAAGAAGGAATCTTCATCAACCAAGCAAAGTACATAAGGGAAATGATCAAGAAATTTGGGTGTACAACCAGCAAGCCAGTAAGGATCCCAATGAACACAAATTGGAAGATGGATCCAGATGAGAGTGGTGCTCCAACCAACTCTACTGAGTATAGAGGGATCATTGGCTCACTCCTCTATCTCACTGCCAGCAGACCTGACATCACCTTTGCAGTAGGTGTTTGTGCTAGGTTTCAAGCAAATCCTAAGAAAAGCCATCTTGAGGCTGCTAAGAGGATCTTGAGGTATCTCAAAGGCACTGAAAATCTAGGCCTCTGGTACCCTGCTGATGACAACATTGAGCTAACTGGCTACTCAGATGCTGATTATGGAGGTTGTAGAATTGATAGAAAGTCCACCTCAGGGACATGTCAATTCTTAGGGAACAAGCTCATTTCTTGGTTCTCTAAGAAGCAGAACACAGTGGCTACCTCCACCACTAAAGCTGAATATGTAGCAGTTGGAAGTTGTTGTGCTCAGATCCTTTGGTTGAGACAACAACTAAGAGACTACAGTGTCAACTCTACTGAAGTGCCAATCTTCTGTGACAACAACAGTGCTATTGCAATATCTCAGAATCCAGTCTTACACACTAGATGCAAGCATGTGGACATCAAGCATCACTTCATTAGAGACCATGTGGAGAAGAAGGACATCAAGCTAGTAAAAATACACACAGATCATCAAAAGGCTGATATTTTGACAAAACCACTTGCAGAGGCAAGATTCTTAGAATTATCAGCACAGTTGGGACTTCTTGATCCATGGAAGTTGAACAAGTGAGTCCAAAGGAGTTTATTAATCAAGGGGGAACTGAAATCAAAGTTCAGCAGACTTGGTCAAGTCTACTGAAACTCAGAAGAGATGACCTAAATTGTTCAGGACACTTGTCCATTGAAACTCAGGACAGTTGTCCACATCACTTCAGGACACTTGTCCATGTAGGATCAGATAAGTTGTCTTGGCTATCAAACCAAATCTTGGTTTGATAAGCACCCATTTTGGGTAATCATTGCCTATTTCAATAACTGTCCCATTCCTTTTAAAGATATCACCTTTTCAAGGATTCAATTTGTCCCTTACCCAAAAAGTCACTTTCAATGCATTAAATGCCAAGATTTAACTCTTGTTTGTATTAAACAATTTGAGACATGATCTACCTTGATAACCCCCCAACTTTAAACAAACATTAAACTCCTTCCCACGTTTTGAATAAAACAATTTTTCATTGTTTCATTGGTTATTGACCATTGGATCAAAACTGGCCAACTCCCCTGAAATTGATCTTGGCCGTCCAAGCTTGATTTCCTCATTTGTAAACCGTTGAATTGCCTTAAGACTCACCTACTCATTGACATACATTCCTTTTGGAATATTCACAAGTCTTAAGAAGCCATACAATAGTTCAGTCTTTCCCACGCATTCAAAATCTCCTGAAACCCTAGCTTTTCTTACTCTCAAAACCTCTCTCAAATCTTACTGTTCTTCAATGGCTCCCAAAGCCAGACCAGAAATGGTTGTTGATTTCTCAAACAAGGATCTTGACCTTGAATTTGGCTATCTTAGCCACATAAACAACCTAATCTTCGAGTCTATCATCTCCTTTGAGTGTGATGATCCAGAGGTTACCCCAACCTTGAGATGGTTAAGAAGGGCTGGCCTTCAAAAGTTTATGCAAGAAAAACTAGACTCTTGCCTTGAATCTTACATGGCTGAGTTCTTTGCTTTTCTGAAATGGAAAGGAAAGTCAGAAGATGGAGAGGTCACCACAAGACTTTCTTACAGGGCTGAAGGAGAAGAAGAAGAAAGATTTCACAAGATGAAATTTTCTGAAGAGGATGTAGATGCTGCCTTTGGATTGCCCTCTGAAGGGAGGAATCCAGAATTTTATGGCAATGGCCATGAGCAAGAAATTGCTCAAGATTGGCTCATTGTTCCAGGACCAATTTCATATACACAACATAAGAGGACTCTCAAGCTAAAGTTCCTCAATCTATTTGAGGTAATTACAAAGAGTCTCATGAGCAACACTGACAGTTTGGAGCAAGTAAGTGCTCCAAGGATAAGGATAATGGCTGCAGTGATTGATGCCAGTGATAAGGGCATTAAGTTTGATTGGAGGACCTTCATCTTATCTGAGATGATGAAGGAAAAGGCAAAATTCAAGGTGAAAGCCCACTAAAAGGTTGTGTTGGAAAGTAAGCTCAAGTACTGCACAAGGGCAAGCTTGCTGATTGAGAAGTTTGCTCATTATTCTGAGATGCAAAACTTTGCCAAGCCCCTCCCTGCCCAGAAAATTTTGTTCAGGAAACTGAGCAAAAAGACTGAACAAAGAAGACTGCAACTGGCCAAACCTGCTGAAGAAAAGCAAGAGGAAAAGCCCAAAATGAAGAAAAGAACAAAGGCCAGGGCTGTCAAAACCAAGAAATTGTCTCAAATCCCATCAGAAGAAGCCTCAGGAGCATCAACTGAAGTTGATGAAGTGGCAGAAGAGGGAGTGCAAGTACCTCCTGACCACTCAGAAGAGTTAAGACAGAAATACAATGAGACAAGGCAAAAGAAAAAGGGTGATAAAAGGTCTAGGGAAGTTGTCCCTGAGAAGAAAGAGGAAGGAAGTGGGAGCAATAGGGTAAGTAAGAGAAGAGCCAAGCCCACTGACAAAATTCTGGAACTTCAGGAGGAAAGGTCACTCCAAGTAGCTCTAAAAGAGAGCAGGGCAGAAAGTAGGACAAAATCCAACTCCAGGACCAACTCTTCTGGTTCTGGAACCCCAGAGTCCAAAGTCCCTGAAGATCAAGCTTTAGAGCCCAACCTTCCTGAAACCCAAAATCTTGAACCCAACTCCCCTGAAACCCATGTTACCCCTCCTAACCAACCCATCACCCCTGTTAATCTTACTAAGAGATATTCTCTAGAAGGGAGTGCACAGAGAAGTGCAATAGATGTGCTAGCTGATCTAGCAGTAGATGAGACAAGGCTACAATCTCCTCTTGATTCTTCCATGCTCAACTACTCAAAACTCTTAGAAGCTGCACTTCATGAGCCAACCCCCCTTAGCAAAGCCCCTTCAGATCCATTGCTCTCAAAAGCAACTGAAGTACCTTCTATTGAGCTCAACCCTTCTGAAGCCAACCTCCCTGAACTCAACCTGCCTGAAGCTGCAATTCCTGAAACCAGAGCCAACTCCCCTATAGCCCAAAGTTCTCAGTCAAATGAGGATGAGGAGGAGTATACTTATGAAAGTATGCTCAGAGGTGGAGCAAGGGCTATTGTGGACAGCTTGTATCCACAACTTGCAGAATTCCCAAGACTCCAAACCATGTTCCATGATTTGAGGATGTTAGTGGAAGTGAAAGATAAGTCCATTATGGAGATTGCACAGGTCATTCTTGACAAAGGTGCAAATTGGTGGCAAATTGAAGAGGGCAGATTACTCCACTTTGCTGGAGTAAACAAAACAAGGTTCCTCACTGATGAGGAAGTTTTTGCCAAATTGGTTGGTGTCAAGATTGCTGAGGAGAAAGTGAGACTGGCTAAAGGGATCTAGCACCCTTATAGCAGCTCAAGTGATGATGGTAAAGATGACCCTTAAAACCCCTCCAAACCTCCTCAAGACAACCCTCCTGAACCCTCTAATCTCCCTGAACCCTCCCAGACCAACCCTTCTGAATCCAGCAAGTTTTCAACTCCCCTTGTTACTTATCATAGAAAAGGCTTTGTCTCTTTAGAGGTGTTGACCAGAGCTGGTGACACAGCCAAGGACACATCTGCCAATGAAGGTTCTTCTGAACCTAAGGCATAGCTTACAGATGTGGAGGCTCCTATCCTAGAAGCTGGTTTGGTTAAGGCTTATTCAGTGTCAGGAGAGTTGGACACTGATCAGCTCTTAATCATTCAGGATGACTCAGTGGCTGCTGAGAAAAGCACTGTGATCTCCCAACAACTGCCTCATTTGAACCTTGTTGAGGGTGAAGGTGCTGCAGGTTTAGATGAAGGAGTTGAAAAGGAGAGTATAATTGAAAAACCAGAGGGAGTTTTGGATGATGTGTACCACCATATGAGGGTGGAATAAGTGAGGAAGGACAGGTTATTCTTGAAGTCAAATCTGAACTTCAGGAATCCCTTGATGAAAGGAGGCCTGTTCCTTTGGGTGAGAACATTATTCAAGAAGGAAGTCAAAAATTAGTTGAAAATGAGAAGAAGACTGCTGATGTATCAGAGTCTTATGCAAAAAATACTGAGGGTGATGAGTGTTTATTCACTAACCCATTTGACTTGTCTGATATTGCAGGAATTTCCTTTGATCAAATTTTTGCAGATGAATTACTCACTGATGCACCTATCCAAGTGGATTCCAGTTCAGCCCAAGCAATTCTTGGTGAACATTCAGCAAAACTGGACTCATTGGCTCATCAAGACCAAACTGCCTATGCTGAAACTTCAGGCACCTTGGATGAGCAAGAAAGAACATTGGCTTCAGTAGAAATGAGACTAACAGGCTCAGAGGATGTGGTGTTGCCCACAATTGAAGCCAGTATCAGTGGAGTAGAGTCAGGATTGCAAATTATCTCTGCAGAAGTTCAGAAAGCAAAGTCAAGCATGGAATCAATTTCCAAAGAAGTCAAGAAAGAACAGAAGCTGCTAAGAGACAATCACAACTCCAATGTCAAAGCACTTAGGCTGACTGTCAAGCAGGCCCTTGGAAAGAAAACAGCTTTACAAAAGAAAAGGGCTGAAGAGTTAAGGCTGGCAATGGTGAAAGCTGCTTCAGAAAAGTTCTCTCAAGAAGTAATGGCCAACATTGCTGAAAGTGCTGTGACAAATCTTACTGAGTTCCTAAAGGCCCAACTTGATGCATCTCTGAAAGCAACCATGGAAGAGGTTGTTGAGCAAAAGATGAAGCATGTTCTAGCTTTCCTTAGCTTGAGCAGTGACAGGATGCAGAATATACATGATGAAAATGTATATCTGCTAGAAGAGATGAAATCCCTGAACCTAGCCCAATCCCTAATGGCAACAACCATGAGTGAGCTCAAACCTCAGTGTTTTGATGCTGCCAAAAAGGGGAAAAGAGAAAGAGCAAGGGCCAAAGGTGCCTTGGTTATTGGTGGTTCAGACAAGGGCAAGGAAAAGACTGCTGAAGATAAGGGCAAGAAGCAAGCAGTTCTGAACTTAGAAGATCTTAATGAAGAAGAGCAGTTAGCCATAACATTGAAGAATTCAATGGCTTCAGCACAAGAAGAAAAGGCAAGGCTTCAGCAGAGGCCAGGAGGAGAAGCTTCTAGAATGGACAAATCCACTGAAGGAGTCCAAACAAGAGGCCAAATCAAGAAAGCAAAAGGAATCAAAAGGAAAGCTGTTGAAACTTTTACAGATTTTCCTAACAGTCTTGATTTGCCACTTGAATTCAGGATTGAGGAAGAAGAACCTACCTCCAAGAAGAGCAAAACTGCTGAAAAGGTTAAAACTGCTGAAGGGACCAAAACTGCTGAAAAGGCAAAGTCTTCTGAAACAGATAAGTCTGCTGAGACCAAGTCCACTGAAGGTACCAAAGCTGCTGAAAACATTGAAGAACTGTATGATGAAGGCTTTGGACCTGGACCAAAGAAGAAGACAACTGTGCTGTTAAATGATCCATCAAAGTTGTTTCAAGAAGGGTATGGCAAAGACCCTGAAACACAACAGAAGCTGGCCATGATGAGGGCCCAAGAAAAGATGGATCTAATGGAAGAAGCTAGCAGAGCAAGAGACAAGAGAAGAGCTGATTTTCAAAAACCAAGAAGAAGAAGAGCTACATACAGCAAGTTAAAGCCACAGCTACTGATCCCCATGGACACCAAATATCCACACTTGGATAAATGGGTGCCAATACAGCTGAATGATACATGGGAAGAGGCAAAAAGGGAGTTTATCTATGACTACTATGTCATTGACAGATGGAATGGAAAAGATGTCAACTCCACTTTTACTGAGTTCATGATAGAATATCACAGGAAATTGTATCAGCAATTGCTTGCAGCTGCTGACATTGCAAGAATTGAACTCTCTGCTCCCAAGCCAATCATCTACATGCCTCCAAAGCTGAATGGATGGATTGATCAGTCAAAAATCTTCCAGGAATTCTTTGAGATCCTGAAGTTGAACAGGATGGAACTTGGACCTAAGGGCACTAACTAAGAGGCCATGGAATTAAAGAAGAGAGTGTGGGCACAATATGGGATGGTGCCACCTCCTGAAGATAATCTCTGAATTGGCTAAGTCCCCTTGACCCTTTGCCTGCTGATCTGAATGTCTTTACTGCTGACTTGTTGAATTTGGTCATCTATGCTGAAAATGCTCAAGACTGCTGATATGTTTTGCCCTGATGACTTTTTGCTCTGATACTTAAAGACTAATGCTCTGATAGAATATCTTGTTAAGTATTGCTCTGATCATGTAATTTAGTTAATTTATGCTCTGATGTAATATCCATGCTCTGATATGTTTGCTCAACTATCAATATGTTTGTAATGATCTCTTATTTGAATGATAGTTGAACACATTTTGAATCAACATTACTGAATTCTAACTTGTCTGACCTATCAACCTCTATGCACTGAAAAACAGAAAATACACTAACACATTTTCTTTCAGGGAACTTGACCTCAGTCACCTTCAATGAAGTAGAATGTAATAAGTGTAATCAAGTCACCTTTGCATAGATTGTATAGGTTTTGGCATCATCAAAAAGGGGGAAATTGTTGGGAATAAAATGAGTTTTGATTATGATACCAAAACCCCCCTTGAAACATGCCAAGTAGATAAGTCAATTTTAATGAACATGTTTCAGGACTGTTGGAACATATAGACTAAGACAAGTAGATGAGCTGATGTGTTAGGCAGCTCTTAGATAAATAGATGCACTAGATAAGGGGGAACACATGCTCACAAGTTTATTTTGTTCTAGTCCCCTCAAGGCTCAGTTTCTGGATTGACCCCAAGTCTGCTGAAGGACAAGTATGCTGATCAAAGTAAAGTCAAAGTGGAACAACCTATCTGATGATCAACTAAGTAGAATGGATCCTGAAAATCAAGTCTACTACAAGAATTGTCAAGATCAGAAGAGTTGTCCAGCAATACTGTCTAAGCACAATTGAAATAGAACAAACTTTGAAGTTCAAGACCAACTTTGCTGAAGATGTCAAGCCACTCTTCCAAGACATATATGCTCAGAGAACTATTCTAAGAAGTCATGGAAAGAGAAAGAGCCAAGTCATTTGAAGAGCTAAAGAGCCAACACTGCTGATGAGAAAACTCTACTGAAACTGATAAGTAGAGTTGTCCAAGTGATAAGGAATGTTGTCCTTATCTCAGGATCATTGATAAGAAGAGATGTCCATATTTGACCAAGAGAATCTTAAAGTCAGACATTGGGAAAAGTGATGCAGAATGAAGACAAAGTGGTTACAACCGTTTATTTCCCAAGTTAAGGACATGTCACTATCAGAATCTGTCTTCCAGTTTGAAGATTTCAAGGAAGACATTTATAGACATCTGAGGCTGCCTCTCCAACGTGCAAATCCTCAAATTTGTCTATAAATACAGAAGTGTGAAGACCATTTGAAGCATCCAATCTACTGAATCCAACTACAACTACTATGAAGCTTCAAATTCCTCAAAAGACATTCTTAGTCTTCAAACACTTCATCTAAGCTGAACCCCGTTGTATAATTCATACAAAGCTTAGAGAGATATTCTATCCTTATACACTGAACCCCAGTGTAAAGGATATCTAATTAGTTGGAACCTTACTTCAACCCTTAAACCTTTCAAGTGAGAAAGTTAGAAGGTCGTAGTAGTAGAAGTGGAAGGAGCTGACTGTTGAGAGAAGAACAGTTCAGTTTTGAGTTGAGAAAGGGTACTAGGACTCTTGACATCCTAGGGATCAAGGCACCAAGGAGTGGTGTGGTTGATCAAGTGCACCTTGGCACTATAAAACAAGTTAATTCCAAGAGTGAAGGAATTATCCTGTTAAATCAGGGAAAGTGGATGTAGGAGCTTGAGTCCCTGAACCACTATAAACTCTTATGTTGATTTACGTTCAAAGTACCTCACATACATTCAACACTGCACACAAACTGGACTTTCAAAGATACATATCACAAACTGTGCAAAACTAGATTTGGACAAGTTCCCTGAACTGGACATTTTGTTAAGGTGATTTCAGAATTAAAAGGAGTTTAAACTAAAGGGCCAACCACTAATTCCGCACATATAACTCACTTAGATAGTTATTCAACTAAGTACTCAATAGTACTTAGTAGTTTGATTATCTTAGAAGAATTAATCATATTAGCAGAGTTGTCCAGGACAACCTTGCTAAACTCTGGTTTGATCAAAGTTTGAAAGAAATTGCATACAAGTGTATTCCCTCCCCATACACTTGTTATATACTCCTTTCAGGACCAACACGTCCCATACCCGGCGGGTATTCACTACAAAATTTGCCCCATATCGCGAGGGAAATTATTGAGGGAAAAAAATCCCTCACAAAAGATGAGAGATTGGCTGAGGGAATAAATGGGTGAGGGAAAATGCTGAGAAAAGAAAAACCCTTGTTAAATGCCTAGGGAAATCAAATCCCTCAGCATTTACTGAGGGATTTGGCAAGGGATTCAAAATTTAAAAATTGCTGAGGGATGGGCCCTCAATTTTTGGTCACGTCATTTAATCAAATTAATCAGAGTTAAATTCTTGAGGCCGAAAAATACGTTGTGAACAATGTAAATATTTATCTGTATATTCTGAAAAAAAAAATTATGTATATCTGTAAAAAAAAATTATGTATATCTGTAAAAAAAATTATGTTTGAATATTAAATCATATATATATATGGCCTTTAGGATTTTATTTTAAATAAAAATATATATTGTGCTTGGTTTTCGGAAGTTTTAAACGGTGTAATTTACTATCCTTTTTAATTGGGAAATAGAATTATACAATTCAAATTTATTAATTTATATATATGTGGAGGAGAAAAAATTAAACACAATTATTGATAATAAAATATTTTTATTGAAAAAATATAATGTACGTGTGTTACCAATTATAAAAAAATAAGCAATCAAGTTTAAATTAAATAAATTAAAGAAAAAAAACTGAAAATATAACATATACATTAATTGCATTCAAAATATAACGAAAATAGCTTCTAGCTCAACGGCAAAAGGGGCGTCCATATGCATAATCAGGAGGTCCTGAGTTCGACTCCCCTTGCACACACATGTTAGGCAATTAAATTCGAAACCCAGTAATAGGTGGAAGGCTGAAAGAATTCGGTAGGTGGAAGGCCGAAATCCTAGTAATACCCAGTAATACATTTTTATTTATTATTTATTTACTTTCGCTGAGGGAGGAACATTTTGTCTAAGGGATTTTCAAATTTCCTTTCTATACAATTGCTGAGGAACATTTTGTATAGGGAAGTGGACCCTTTCTAATTCCCTTGTTAAATGCATTGGCAAGCGAATTTTCCTCCCTAAATCACTTTCTATTGGGAGCAAATTTTGTAGTGATTGTTTGACCGGGTATTTATCCGACCCGTGATCCATTTGACCAGGTATTTACCCATCCCGTGCGGGCCGGTTTTATGTGGGTCCAGATTTTTACCCGTCCCATTGTCATCCCTAGATATCCTTTACAATGAAAAACTGTATAAGAATATGATATCTCTCTAAACTTTGATTGATATACAATAGGTAGCTTCAGAATCTGGCTTCACAAAAAAAAGTTCTTTTCCAGTTGAGGTTGAAGAAGGTATTGAAGAAAGAATTGTAATTCGGTTCGGTTCGGTTTTTATATAATTTCGGTTCTGTTCATTTTTTTAAAACTTTGGTTATTTCGATTCGGTTGAAAAAAGGTCAAAACCGAACCGAACCGACCGAATGCCCACCCCTACCAACAATTTCCCCTTTTTTTATGATGCCAAAACCTATACAATGGTGACTTGACTATACTACTATAGATCTTCAGTAAAGATGACTAAGTCAAATTTCCTAAAAGAAAATGTTAGCACAATAACAGTTCAAGCACATATAGGTAATGTCAGGTTAGTTGAGATAATGAGATATTATCTCTTGAAGCAAAATGGTTAACTTTTCATTGATATGAATAAACAATACAAAACAAGATGATAGTTCAGTTAACCAATCAGAGCTTGTAGTTCATGACCAGCATATAAATAAAGGAAAGGAAACTTATCTGTTTCAAAGATCATCTTCAGATGGTGGCACCATCCCATATTGTGCCCACACTCTTCTTTTCAGATCCATGATCTCCTTATTGGTTCCTTTGGGTCCTACTTTCAGCTTCTCAATCTTCATGATGTCAATGAATTCATGTAGGATCTTATGCTGATCAATGAAGCCTCCACTAAACTTTGGGGGTATGTAGAGAATTGGTCTAGGAGCCTTGAATTTGAACTCTTGCCATTTCAGCTGCAACAAAGAGTTTTTGATAAAGATCCCTGTGGTTATCATACATAAACTGAGTGAAAATACTCTCCACATCTTCATCAAGCCATCTCACTATGACATAGAAGTTATATACAAATTCTCTATTGACTTCCTCCCAATGATCATTCAGTGAGATTGGGACTCAGGTGTTAAGATAAGGATATTTGGTATCCATCCTGACCAACAATTTGGGTTTCAGTTGAATGTATGAAGCTCTCTTTCTCCTTGGCTTCACAAACTGCTCCCTTCTCTTATCCCTTGCTCTGTTTGCTTCCACGAGAGCCTTCATCTTCTCTCAGGCTCTTTCCATTGACAGCTCCTGCTGAGTTTCAGGGTCCTTCCCAAATCCTTCTTCAAACAACTTTGAAGGGTCATCAGCTAAGACTGGTGCTCTCTTCCTTTCAACAATCTTGCTTTTCTTGGGGTTGGGTTCATCTTCAATTCTAAACTCAGTTGGCAGGATCAGGCTGCTTGGGAAATCAGTGAAGGTTTCCTCTCTTCTCTTGCTTTTCTTCACTTTCTTTACTTTCCCCCTCACATAGATATCTTCTTCATCCTTATCCAAGCCTGTTGACTCTCCACCTGGCGTTTGCTGCCATCTAGCTTCCTCTTCCTAAATTGATGCCATAGAATTCTTTACAGCTATATCAAGTTGTTCTTCTTCTGTTAAGTCCTCTAGGCTCATCACTTGCTTCCCTTTCCCTTCAATCTTAGGCTCTTTGGACTTAGGATCAGAGCTGCTGCTGATGCCAATCTTCAAGTCACCTTTAACTCTTGCTCTTTCTCTTTCCCCCTTTTTGGCAACATCAAAACATTGGGGCTTCAAATCACTCATAGTGACTAACATCAGAGCTTGTGCCTGGTTCAAGGATTTGATCTCATTCAGGAGATAAACATTCTCATCATGGATGTTCTACATTTTGTCATTGCTCATGCTCACAAATGCAAGAATTGGCTTCATCTTCTGCTCCACAACAGCCTCCATGGTAGCCTTCAAAGTTTCATCCAACTTGGCTTTGAGAAGTTCAGTGACGTTGGCCACTACATCTTCAAAAATCTTTGCAAATACATCACTTGTAAACTTAGTTGAGGACTCCTTCACCATGGCCAACCTAAGTTCTTCAACCATTTTCCTCTGAAGTGCAGTCTTTTGCCTTAGTGCTTGCTTAACCACATGTTTGATAGCATTGACATTCTTATTGTGGTTCTTCACAAGTAGCTTGTGCTTCTTTTTCACAGATTTGGTGAACTCCTCCATTGTGGACTTGGCTTTTTGCATATCAGTGGAGATGGTCTGTGAAAGTGTGCGTGGGGTTGTATCTAGTGTTTAAGTAAAAAAACAGAACAATGTTACACTGAATGTTGAGACAATTAGTGTAGCATTAACTCTAACAGAATGCAGAAAGTAAACACAGTACACAGCGGAAGTCTAAAACACTAAAACACAATAAGAACACAATGGAATATTTTTTAACATAGATTTTATTAATAACAAAACCTATGCTAAGCCTTACGGCGAAAACAATAACTTAGTTCCTCAGTTACGAAAATGTCGTGTGAAATGTCTCAGCAATTACTTCAAAATTCCACAAACCGAAACTACAATCGAGGCAGGTGCCTGAATCCGCAAATAGACTTAAGTGTAAGAACACTGTCTAAATAACTAATCTGATCTATGATTCACTCTCACTCGATACAAGACTAGAACTAAATACACGGGAAGGTGTGGTATCCCTCGGTGTACATTAAATGATACAACTACTGACCCTAACTCCTAACCAGGGATGAACACTCAGAATAGGTATTACTCGAATAGTGCATACTTTGAAATGAAAGACTCCAGCGGTATTTATAGAGCAATAGCCGAGTTCTAGATCCTTCCATTATGAGATCCTATTTTTTAGGAACTCAACTTCCATGATCTCTCTAGACCCTTCTTCCATCTTCCAGGTCGTTCTAAACTGCTCCAAACTCTTCTATCACGTTCTCCAACATTCTGGAATCTTCTAGGTTCTAGACTTTTGTAGAAGCTTCTAGAATCGTACCTGAATGTGAGAGCATTTAGTACAACATTTAATGTAACATTTCAGAAAGGACTTCGAATAAATCAACGAAGGTCAAATTAAGATGTTGTTGATAATGTTAAAGCATTTAAGAGTTAACAACATCTACAATCTCCCCCAATTTGACCTTTCGACTACAACACACCTAATGCACATATATTTCTATACACACTCAGTATTATGTATTTAGGTGAGGTTAACATCAAGTCTAAATGCTAATCAAGACAATACCTATTGTAACTGAAAGTGTGTGTGCGTGCGAAATCAGAGATGTTGTCTGTCGTGTTGGCACTGTCCAGACAACACTATGCAGCGGAAATTAAAATGGACGTACTGTAAATAGAAGTATTCAAAATTTGCGTAGATTATAAAATAATCTACGCTGTTCACTATATAAAAATATGTGAAAGGAGTACAACCTCTTTGAGGTGTATAATTACACTACGAAAGTGTATAATGATTTACTAAGTTCTATGAAAGTATCTCCCTCATAGATCTAATCACACAACCTAGTAAATAGGACTATGATCTAACACACTACTATTCGGGTTTACAATATTATGAAGATCTACAAGAAGAAACAAAGATATTCCTAACTAGAAGCATATATAGCGTTCAATAGTATAGTAGTCGTTTTTAGCTTTCCTTCTTGTGTGTCTTGTGTTGAGGGCAGCTTCTGTATTTATAGGCTTCATGCACGAACTGCCATCAACTCCCATGATCATCACAGCCGTAAGATCATGCGGTTATAAACTTCTCTCCACCATTCCTAGAATTTAGGGACTTGTTATACCATGTCTAATAACTTCTCACTCCCACGCAATAGCATGACTTGGGTGTTGCCCACGTCTTCTAACTGCTCTGGGGACATCATTAGACAACAAGCGTAAGATCGGAGTTAGTGATAAAAGGAAGGGCAAATTCTGATGTTGTCATAAGTGTTGGGAACATTAAACACAACACTCGGCTGTTAGTGTTGGATCATTAAACAAAACACTTATATCAACATCAACAATCTCCCCCAATTTGACCTTTTTACATCAACATAACTGAAGTTCACACAACAGAAACATTGATTAAGAAATTTACACAATTGATATTCCAAAAATATGAAGTAACAATATGTATAAGATCAAATTAAAATTAACAACATCTAAACCAAAAAAACTTGTTTAGATTTAAATAACTTAGGCAAAAATAAATCCTAAATAATTACAGAATGTAAATAATAGAGTTTGAAAAAAAAAACATAACTACAAAGCTTTTACAACAAGATAAGAACTGGAATAACACATGGGAAAGGATTGGGCTGAATATGTATCAGCTGCATCTCCATAGTCTGCATATACTCCCCCATAGTGTAAGTTCTCCCCTTGTCTTCAAGCTTATCATGCATCCAGATCACAGATCACCATAGAGATCCTGGATGTCCTGTTCATCTCTCTCACTCATTGTAGTGTCAGCAGCAAGTTCAGTAGTTCGGCCAGGAATTGAACCCGATTCATCTACAATAGGAGCAACAATGTTAGTAGGCTGATTGTGTGAACTGCCAGCTGCTCCTCCTGTTGAAGTGGAAAGTAGATCCATTCAAAATTTCTTTTGGACTAATAGATCCTCCACAGAGTGCTGCAAATTAATAATAGATCCCTGCAAGATATCAATCTGCCTCATTATATAATGGGAAGATAAATAAATAGAGGAGGCAGCTCCTTCTGGAGGCAGTGTGGAACTATGGAAGGGATCATTAGCTGGAGCACTGGTTGTTGTACTTGGGCCTTCTTCATCATCATTCCTTCCTAAAGGAAGATCAACCACCCTTTCACCTCGCACTAAGAACTGATTTGAGATGCTAAACCCTGGGATATAGGAGCTTACAACTTCATCTTCATATCTCTCAAAGTCTTTGTCCAACAGGTATTTGTACACAAGACATGGATAAGGTAGTATGCTTCTTCCAGTCATATCAGACTTAAAGGTCATGATATTAGTGAAAATAACCTGTCCTAGGTTAAACCTTTTTAAGTGTCCAATCTTGTACATCAAAACGGCCTGTTCTAGGGTAAGAGTGGTGTTGTTTGTGCTAGGCAGCCAATTAAAACAAACCAGTTTATGCAAGACAGAATACAAACTAGTCAGTTTAGAGGCTAAAATTCTTCTTCTCCATTTGGTGATTACTCCCCCTGTCAAAATGCTTATCATGACATCATGATCAGTAACAACAGGATCCTCCATAATTTTTGTTTTAAGCAGAATATTGATCCTTCTAGGGGTAATCATATGCCTAGTTCCTCTAAACCAAAACTGTCCATATCTTGTGGAGTTTGAATCACCAGCATATTGAGGGATATTAGCATAGAACTCATATATCCAGTCAACAACATAAGGACAAGCAAATTGTAAGGCATTCAGTAAAGATCTTTCTTTAAACCAATCAAGCAGATTCATCTCTTCAAAATCAGGAATTTTAATCAATCTTTCACTGAGAATCTGCCTAGTTCTTATAGTTCTATACTGTATACTTGACTTATCATTATAATCCTCATCAAAGTCATTATTCCTATCATCAGAAGAAGAAGATACCTCATTTTCATCTTCATCTGAAGAGTTGGATGACTGTTCTTGATCTGATGATTCTGGTATTGCCATCGGAGAGGCAATACTCTCGGACTCTCGAAGCCTTTTTGATCGTCTGACTGGTGGAGCGGGTTCGCTCTCCTCTTCCATTTCCTCAGCCACTTCATCTACATCATCTTCATTGACAGCCACTGCTTCTTCCATCTGAGCTGTAGTTTGTTCTTGCTCTGCTTCTGGTTCAGAGTCGGACACTGCAATGGGATCGGATGAGTTCCCATCTGTTCTGGGCTTCTTTTTCCCAGTGTAGTCAACAATTTTGCCCAGATTCCTTTGGGACTTCCTCTTTCCACCTGGCCACTTTCTTGCAGTAGGAATAACAACGACCTTCTTCTTGCCCTTTTTCTGCCGGTGTAACCTTTCGAACTTAGCGGCTAGAACTTCATCATCTGATGATTCCTGCTGAGTATGCATGTCCACATTACTTGTGAACATGGCATTGTCCAGTGTTCCTCCTTCAAGCACTAAAACAGGGTGTGCCGTTTTTAGGCTTAGGGTTTCGAAGGCGTCTTTCAAAGTGTTGAAAGGGGTGCCCAGAGGGAAGTATAGGGTTACTGGAGGGGTTTCAGTTGCGGGAGCTTCAGATGAGGGCTCATTTGGTGATTTGGAGGCCGAAATTTTAGCAGCTGCGTTCGCATTTGCAATTTCTGTGCGAATGTCAAACGGATTGTAAGGCACGATCTCGAGAGGAGATGTTTGAGTGGGAGTTTGGGCTTCAGCATAAGGAACAACTATGGTTCCTACACTGAATGATGGAGAGTTTGGTGAGTTGGATGAAGTCATTTCTGCAAGAAGGTTGAGAGGATTTGGAGAATTCTTGTCGCTTGAGTTTGAGATCGAGTGTGTAGCAGAGTCCTGAGAATTGTTAGGCATAATAGGAGCTGTACACACAAAACGAGACAAAAAGTTAATTCAGGAGACCTTTCGAATTCTACAGATATATGCAAAGCAGGTTTTAAAAAGTATGAGTCAAGGAATGATATGACACAGGTACTAGATATACTTGAGTGCTGTAAATTAAATTAAGATCAGTAATTACCTGGCTTAAACACATTAACAAGGCTTTTCAAGTATTTTCCAACACTGTTATGGAGACTCATCTTATATGGAGAATTGAGAGGAAGGAGTTGCACGATTTGGAGAGTGAGGGAAGTGAAGTAGTGGAGGTAACTTCCCACTAATTGATCGTGGTTAAAATAGAGAATACTAATTCTGAAAAACAATAAGTAATAAAAAGGCGGAATATATAATACCAGAATTAATAAACAAGGAAGACAAAGTCAAATTAAATATTTCAGAGGATAATATTTAATAATTATAAAAAATAACTAATTCCACGAAAATTGGGATAAGAATTTGAATTAACGAGTGTTTTTACTATTGTTGGCATTCTATACACCTCAACACAGTTTTTTCATGATTTTGCATCATATGTGTTGCTCTAATAACTTTTTCTTTTTATCACACTTCACATTGATCCATCTTTTGAAAAGAGTGCATCGTAGCAGCGAACTCCGTGCCCCATAGTTACTCAACGGATTTGTGAATATATTGATGCAATCTATATCACCTTTTGAAAAGAGATCATCGTAGTAGCGAGCTCCGTGTCCCATAATTACTCAGTGATTTATAAAGCATCTAATATGTGATTTTTCTTTTATAGCATTTGAGAGGCCAATAAAAAGGTATGGAATATAAAAGAAAAAAGAAAAACCTAAAACCATAAGCTCACAAGTCGAGCCAGAGGCCGGAGTGCCGTTAAAACCTTACCTGGGAAAACCCTCCTTAGGGACAAAACCCAGGTGAAGGAAAAAGGTAAACTCCTCTAAGAATCAATGTCTGTAAAAGACAGTATACAAATCTTTATGCAAGAACGTGAGTAAGAAATCTGGAGGGTATCCCCTCCAAATGCAGTTTATATTCGTCTTGGACACTGCGTCAGCCGCCTGGTTGGCCTCTCTAAAAGTGTGAGAATATCGAATGTGCATGTCTGTGGTAAGAGGATGAACCTGACTCCAGAGACCCTGCAGACGCCAAGGAACAGAGGGAGTAGAGCTCATCAAAGTGCTAACTGTCAGACTGGAGTCCGACTCGATCCATAAGAACCGCCACCCTTGGGAATGTGCATACTGAATAGCAATGAGTGCCGCTGCTAACTCCGCCTCAAAAGGAGTACCCCAACCAACCTCTTGGGCAATAGCCGCAACAAAGAACCCCCTGAAGTTCCTAAACACCGCCCCTGCATGCAAACTACCTGGAGAGGATGTTGCACTGCCGTCCGTGTTGATCTTGTACCAATCCGGATCCGGAGGGATCCATCTAACAGACGAACCCTGACGAGTCGGCTTGTGCCTGCCCAATACACCAAGAGACCTGGCAATCAAGAGATCCTGAACTGAACCGTCAGAGTAACCCCGAGAGATGCTATTGGCTTCCCTAATACCAGCAACGATTTGCGCCATGCATCGTCTGACTGAAGGAGAGACCCCATCAAAGACCACCCTGTTCCGTAGAGCCCAAATAGCCCAAATTGTAGTGACAAATGCCGCTCTCCATAACTCCAAGGACTGCGGACCCAAGCGAACTCTGGTAGCCTGGAGGAAGATATCAAGAAAGCTGATCCCCGTGTGGATCGTAACTCCAAAAAGCTGAGTCAGATGCTGAAGAATCTCCAGAGTGAATGGACAGTGAGCTAACAAGTGGTCTAAAGACTCCGAGTCTCTACGGCAGAGCATACACATCGAAGGACCGTGAATCCCAAATGAGACCAGCCAATCAGAAGTAGGGAGCTTGCCCCATATCGCCCTCCAAATAACCGTAGAACGAAACATCGGAATGAAGGAACTCCAAATCCACGACGACCAACCAAGACGAGGGAGAGGAGATCTGAGCATGTCATAGGCTACTGAAGAGGTTAGCTCCCCTGAGGTAGTACCTTCCCAAATACGTTTGTCAGGGCCATGAAGGACCCGAATCTGAAGTATATCTCTGACGATATCTGTGAAGTCCGTGACGAAGCACTCCTCAAAGTGCCAACAATCGTCATAGAAGAAGTCCCCAACCGTGCTCTTCAGGGTAGCCGCAAACCAATCCGGGAGGCCAATCTTATCAGAAATAGTGTATCCCAACCAGTTATCATGCCAAAAGCTGACTGTCGAATCCCTACCAATCAGCCACCTTGACCCATCAGAAAGCCTCGAAACGTGAGGACGAATACCTGGCCCAATAGACGAGATCCTCCCATGGGGACGCAATCTGCCATCCGAGGAAAAGTGTCTCCTGTGAAGCAGAGTTGTATCTGGAGATCTGTGCTGAAGAATGTCCCAACTCAACTTACAGAGAAAGGAGGCATTCGCCAATCTAATGGAGCGAACCCCCATCCCTCCTTCTCCAAAGGGCGCACAAACCCTCTTCCACGAGACCGAACAAGAACCACTCTTACGATTGATGTCACCCTTCCAAAGAAAGTTGCGAATAGCAGATTCCACCTGGCGAAGAAGCGAACTGGGCCACTTGTAAACCATCATAGAGTGGACCATAGAACCCGTGATAACCGAGTTAATCAAGCATCGTCTCCCTGCCAAGGAAAGGGAGCTACCCTTCCAACGACTAAACTTAGCAATAACATCATCTGCCACAGGCTGTAAATGAGCCTTCCTGGGGCAACCTCGAAAGATCGGAACTCCTAGGTAGGTGAAAGGAAGGGAACCTTCTACGATGCCTGTGACCCTGTGCATCCGACGACGAAGTCTTTTGAGAGGTGTATAAGCTCTTTTAGTATTTTTCACAAGTCACTCAGAATTCAAATAGCAATCACAAGGAATTTTATTAATTCAATAATTACGAAAATTAAAGCAAGGAAACAAATAAGAGACTCTATCTTAGTGTTGTCTCAAATGCTGCCGCATTTGATACAACACCCTTGATCATATTTTCAGATATTACACAAGCCAAGAGATTTTCGAAGAGATGAAAACCTCTTGTCATCAAGAGCTTTAGTAAATATATCAGCCAATTGTTTTTCAGTAGATATGTACTCCAACTTAACAACTTCCTTTTCAACAAGATCTCTTATAAAGTGATGTCTAAGACTTATATGCTTTGTTAATGAGTGTTGCACTGGATTTTTAGATATATTTATTGCACTAGTATTATCACAGTACACAGTAAAAATATCACTAGGTAAGCCATAATCATGAAACATTTTTTGCAACCAAAGTAATTGAGTACAAAAACTCCCTGCTGCAATGTATTCTGATTCTGCTGTTGATTGAGAGACACAGTTTTGTTTTCTACTGTGCTAAGAGATCAGATTGTTTCCCATATAAAAGCAACCACCACTTGTGATTTTCCTATCATCACAGTCACCTGCCCAATCTGCATCACTATACCCTATTAAGGTACAGTTTGTGTCTTTGCTAT
Source organism: Galeopsis tetrahit (assembly GCA_963675135.1). Lineage (NCBI taxonomy): Eukaryota > Viridiplantae > Streptophyta > Magnoliopsida > Lamiales > Lamiaceae > Galeopsis > Galeopsis tetrahit. Next base: position 61,129,006 of record OY776120.1, on the reverse strand, counting down.
ACCAGATGCCTAAATCACAAGTTCCTGCAACATACTTAATGATTCTTTTAACAGCATTCATATGTGATTCTTTGGGGTTAGCCTGGTATCTAGCACATAAACAAACACTGAACATAATATCAGGTCTATTGGAGCTTAAATATATAAGACTGCCTATCATTGATTTGTACAGTGTTGGATCAACATTCTGGCCAACATTGTCTTTACTCAGTTTCTGAGTTGATCCCATAGGAGTTTTCATGTGTTTAGCACTCTCTAATCCAAATCTTTTTACAAGACTTCTAGCATACTTACTTTGTGAAATAAAAATCCCATCTTTTTGCTGTTTTATTTGCAATCCTAGGAAGTAATTCAAATCACCAACCATGGACATTTCAAATGTAGATGTCATTTCATTCACAAAGTGTTTAAGCATATTGTCACAAGAAGAACCAAATACTATATCATCAACATAAATTTGAGCAATCATAATATCATTTTTATCATGTTTGATGAACAGTGTTCTGTCAGCTTCTCCTCTTACAAAACCAAACTCAATTAAGAAATATGTTAACCTTTCATACCATGCTCTAGGTGCTTGTTTTAAGCCATATAGAGCCTTTTTTAGTTTAAAGACATGATCAGGGTAATCAGGGTTTTCAAAGCCTTTTGGCTGTTCAACATAAGCTTCTTCCATAAGGATCCCATTTAGAAAAGCAACTTTAACATCCATTTGGTGTAATTTTATATCAATATAGCATGCAATAGCAAGTAATAACCTAATGGATTCAATTCTAGCAACTGGAGCAAATGTTTCATCAAAGTCTACACCTTCCACTTGTGTATATCCTTGAGCAACCAACCTAGCTTTATTTCTAATTATGTTTTCCATCTCATCAGTATTGTTTTTGAAAATCCATTTAGTCCCTATGACATTAACATGGTCTGGTCTAGGAACTAAAGTCCAAACATCATTCCTAACAAACTGATTAAGTTCTTCATGCATAGCTTCAATCCAGTTTTCATCATCTAATGCTTCTTTAACAGTTTTAGGTTCAATCTCAGAGTGATAGCATTCATGATTAACTTTACTACACATACATGACATACATATAGACCTTACCACATCCTCCTTTGAGTTCATACCCATTCTTCTTCTGGTTTGAACACCTGTAGACTGTTCATCAATGATTTGGTCTTGTGGATGATTTTTCTGAATCCGTATGGAGGGAGTTTTCTGGAGATTATACAGATTTTCAGGATCTGCATTATCAGATGTTTCCTCTGGTGTGTCATCTTTCTTCTCAACATTCTGAACCTGTTCAACATTTTCAGTATTGATTGGAACATCAATCAAATCTGATATGTCTTCATCTTCAATGCTTTTACCTGTAATACTTGAATCATCATCAAAAACAACATTTACAGATTCTTGTACAATATCAGTCATAAAGTTATAAATTCTATAGACCTTGCTATTCCTTGAATAGCCAAGGAAGAACCCTTTATCACTTTTTGAATCGAACTTATGTAACTGATCCCTGTCATTCAAGATATAGCATACACAACCAAAAACATGAAAATATTTAAGGTTGGGCTTTTTATTATTCAGAATTTCATAAGGAGTTCTAGTAGAGTCTGTTCTAATGTAAACTCTATTGGCAATATGACAAGCAGTATTAAGAGCTTCTGCCCAAAATCTTTTGGATAAGTTCTTAGAACATAGCATGACTCTAGCCATTTCTTAAAGTGTTCTATTCTTCCTTTCTGCAATACCATTTTGTTGAGGAGTTTTAGGTGATGAAAACTCTTGTATAATACCTTTTGATTCACAAAACTCAGTAAATGTGCTATTTTCAAATTCCCTTCCATGATCAGACCTAATTCTGCAAACTTTGGAATTGAAAACATTCTTAAATCTTTTATACAGAATTTTGAAAATGGAAAAAGTTTCAGATTTGTCTTTTAAGAACTCAATCCATGTGAATCTAGAGTAATCATCAACCACAACTAGAGAATACCTTTTACCTCCAATACTTTCTATTTCCATAGGACCCATAAGATCCATGTGCAGTAATTCAAAGCAATGTTTGGTTGAGCAATGTCCCAACATTTTATGAGACACCTTGACCTGTTTGCCTTTTTGACAAGGTCCACAAACCTTTTTATCTGAAAATTTCAGATCTGGTAAACGTGTAACAACTTTTAATCTAACAAGTTTATCAAGTTGTCTGTAATTAGCATGTCCAAGATTGTGATGCCACAATGTACTATCATCAACTTTAGCCTTATTACAGATAAGTTTAGATTCAATAAGATAGCAATTATCAGCAGACCTGTTTCCCATCATGATACATTAAGAATCTTTGTCTAACACATAACATGAATTTTTGTCAAATTTCACATGCAAATCATCATCACATAATTGACTAATACTTATAAGATTGGCCAGTAATCCATCAACATGCAGAACATTGGATAACTTAGGAAAACCAGGAACATTCAATGTCCCTTTACCAATGATTTTCCCTTTAGATCCACCACCATATGTGACATTACCACCATTATAAACAGTATAATCAGTAAGATAATCAATTTGACCTGTCATGTGTTTAGAACACCCACTATCAAAGTACCATAATCCAGGAATATATGCTTTTAGAGACATATGAACAACATTGCACAAAGTATTTTCTTTTGAAACCCATGTAGATTTACTGCTGTGAGATCTTGAATGTTGAGTCATTCCAGGTAATACATAGTTTTTCAGATGGTTTTTCTTTTTCAAGCATTGAGAACTTTTATGACCCTTTTTGAAACAGTAATGGCATATCACATCTTTAGCATTGATCTGAGTCTTAGGAGAAACATTAGAATTGCAATTAATTTCAGATTTTACAAACACAGTAGGTTTCTTAGTTTCATAATTTTTAGAGGTTTTACCTTGATAACCAATACCTGTTCTTCTTGAGTTGTTGGTCATAAGGGAGTCTTCCAGTTTCATCTTTCCCCCAGAGAATCTTTTAAAACTCAGTGAGGCTTCCTTCACTCTTTCTTCAAGCTTATATATTTTAATATCTTTTCTTGTCAGAATACCTTCAAGCTTAGTAACTGATTCTCTTAAATCAGAATTTTCAAAATTCAGAGACTTAATTACATGATTAAGTTTCTCAGTTTCAGAAGATATCTTGAAAACTTTTTCATTTGTTAAAGGTTTTTCATAAGAATATTTCTTAAAATCAAGAATTGACACTTCTAGTCTTTCTTTAAGTTTTGAAATTTCCTTATCCTTCTTTGTCAAAAGACTTTCTAGTTTGAAAACAGTATTAGACAAATCTTGTATGTCAGCATCTCTTCTGGATAAACCTGTTTTACTTGATGTACCTGTCTAAAAAACAGAACTTGTAAAACAGTTAACTTTTGGAATATCATTATTCAGTGATTTCCCAAATGATGGCACACTTGTCCTCACATCGTAATAATCATCCAGATCATCATCAAGAGTATCATCATATAGAATTCTAGCAGAGAAAGCTTTTTCAAGGTCTTTTTCAGGATCATGTTCAACATCAGACTCATCACTTAAGGTAGCACTGAAATTAAGTTTCTTTTTGAGAATGGTGTTGGCACATTCATTAGCATAATGAACATATCCAGAACATGCATCACATTTAACATTCTTCCTATAATCCTGGTCAGATCTAAACCTGTTTCCTCTTTCTAATTGTCTAGCAGGATTAAAAGTATTCTTCCTAATAGGCAATTGTTGAGTATTATTAATCTGAACCTTGGGTTGAATGTTGTCTTTGAATCTCTTATTCTTCATGAAAGTCTTAAACTGTTTAGTAATAAATGCCATGTAATCAGGATTATTCAAGTATTCCTCAATATCATCAGAATCAATTTCAGTAACATAAGGAGACTTTACAGAACCTGATGATGCAGATGATGAGGCATCACCTTTGAAAACAAGCACTTTCTTTTCATTATCAGTCTTTTCAGAAATGTTCATCTAATAAGTTTTCAAAATACCAATCAATTCATTTTGACTTAACACATCAGTATACTTAGCTTCTTCTATAGCACATATCTTAGGTTCAAAACGTTTAGGAACTGATCTAAGAATTTTATGTACTAACCTTTGGTTTGAAATTGGATCTCCAAGAGAATGAGCTTCATTTGAAATCTCAGTCAGCTTTTCGTTGTAAGATGAAATGGTTTCATCTTCTTTCATCCTCAGATTCTCGAACTTGGTTCCAAGCATACGTAGTCTGGTCCTTCGTACACTATCCGATCCTTCACAATGTTCTTGCAATCGATCCCATGCGTCATTCGATGAAATGCAATTTGATATAATTTTGAACATTGAGGCATCAGTTGAGGTGAAGATTGCATTCAATGCCTTTGAATTGTAACTTGCGGTTGTGATTTCTTCAGCCGTCTAGTCGAGCTCTCTTTTGATCTGAGCTTCATTGTCTTCATCCGCCGCGGTTCTTGGTTGAGTCCAACCAGCAAGAACACTCCTCCAGGCTCGTTCATCAATGGATTTGATGTACATTCTCATCTTTGGTTTCCAGAAGGCATAATTCGTGCCATCTAGAATCGGAGGCTTTAGTGCGGGCGAAAGTGGATACTCCATTTCAGATTTACACACTCTAAGCAAAATCTCTACTTAGTGTATCAAGTAGTTGGTTCTGATACCAACTGAAAGTGTGTGTGCGTGCGAAATCAGAGATGTTATCTGTCGTGTTGGCACTGTCTAGACAACACTATGCAGCGGAAATTAAAATGCACGTACTGAAAATAGAAGTATTCAAAATTTGCGTAGATTATAAAATAATCTACGCTGTTCACTATATAAAAATATGTGAAACGAGTACAACCTCTTTGAGGTGTATAATTACACTACGAAAGTGTATAATGATTTACTAAGTTCTATGAAACTATCTCCCTCATAGATCTAATCACACAACCTAGTAAATAGGACTATGATTTAACACACTACTATTCGGGTTTACAATAGTATGAAGATCTACAAGAAGAAACAAAGATATTCCTAACTAGAAGCGTATATAGCGTTCAATAGTATAGTAGTCGTTTTTAGCTTTCCTTCTTGTGTGTCTTGTGTTGAGGGCAGCTTCTGTGTTTATAGGCTTCATGCACGAACTGCCATCAACTCCCATGATCATCACAGCCGTGAGATCATGCGGTTATAAACTTCTCTCCACCACTCCTAGAATTTAGGGACTTGTTATACCATGTCTAATAACTTCTCACTCCCACGCAATGGCATGACTTGGGTGTTGCCCACGTCTTCTAACTGCTCTGGGGACATCATTAGACAACAAGCGTAAGATCGGAGTTAGTGAGAAAAGGAAGGCCAAATTCTGATGTTGTCATAAGTGTTGGGAACATTAAACACAACACTCGGCTGTTAGTGTTGGATCATTAAACAAAACACTTATATCAACATCAACAGTAACCGTTGGATCAAATCAAGAAGAGATCAAGAATAATTTTACTAAGATCCGTGCCATAAGATCAAAGTAACCTTATTCAAAACCAAAACAAGTATAAACAATACACTTGTTTACAAAACATATAACTTTACAAAAAATTAAAGATTAAATCAGAGCATACGAGTATATACCAGATTAATTCTAAGACTTATGTAAGACTCGAAAACAAAATCAGAGCAAGGACTAAAAGAATAATCAGAAAAAAAACTCAACATGATTAACTAAGAGTTAATCCATATGCAGTAAGCAATTAAAAATTTTATTCTTTAAAACAGTAGGCAAAATAAGAATATATTTTAATGCAAACAGTTTTAAGCATGTAGGAGATAAATCAGAGTTAAACAGAAAACAACCAAAACAAAATGAACAAATAAACAAGGCATATTCATCATGCAATAAACATTTAATGATAAGAAAACAAATTAAGCAAGAAGCAGTAATCAATTATCATTTAATGCAAACAAATTTAAGCAAGATAAATATAGACATCCTATCAACTAGAAATAATAAATATTGTATCAGAACAAATATAATATAACTTAAACATAACAGAATAACAAAGACAAAAATAGGACTGAAAATGGCATGAATTGCTATAACAATAGCAGCAGCATCAAGGTCCTGCACATGTGCCATTTGTACTTCAGTACTCCCCCTGTCTTGCAGCATCTGTTCTAGATATCACCATAGAGGATTTCCATATCCTCATCATCTTCAGCAGCATCTGCAAACTTGTCTTCTTCATCAGCCTCTAGTTCCTCAATAAAACAAGTTGTAGCAAAGAGTGCAACAACATTGTTAGCAGCAGTAGCAGTTCCTCCATTCTCTGTAGCATCAGGAACACCTCCAGCTTCAGGATCCAGCTCTTCAATGACAACTCTAGAAGCTCTAGCTGAAGTGGAAGGTGGTACTCCCCCTGTTGTAGTGGAAAGTAGCCTGGTCCACTTATCTTTGATGAATTGGAGCTCATCAATCTGGTCCTGTAAGTGTTGTAACTGCAATAATATAAAAGATCTGGGAACAGAGAATGTGGTATCAGAATTACCACCAAGGTTCTCAGCATCTGGTGCAGCATTAGGGGCAGTTGTGTCCTGTTCAGGCCTTGCTGGTGTGGGTTGAGGTTGAGCAGGAGCTGGTCTGTGAGAAGAACTTCCAGGATTGTGCAAGGGCAGATCTTTCACTCTTTCACCAATGAGTAAAGCAGGTGAAATGGTGTATAAAGGTACCTTTCCTCTAAGAACTTCAGTCTTCTTAGGAGTAAAACCATGCATCTTCAAGTATGAACATATAAGCACATGGTATGGAAGGTTGCTTTTATCAGAAATGTCACCACTAAACTTCATCATGTGGTGGAAAATAGTCAATCCCAAATTAAACTTCTTCAAAACCACTATCCTATAAAGCAAGATTGCTTGATCCTTTGTCACTTTGGTTGAGTTGGTAGAGGGTATCCAGTTATAAACAATCAGCTTATGCAATACAGAATAAAGAGATGTAAGGTCCTTAGCCAACATTCCATTCTTCCACTTAGTCAATAAACCACCAGTCATAGCAACAGTAACAACATCCAAATCAGGTTCATCATCATCAAGTACTGGTTCTATGCCTAAAAATTCATTAATCAACTCTGGGGTAAATGGAACGGACCTCCCCCTAAACTGTACATTCCCATACCAACGGGAACTCCTCCTACCATTACTCTTCCTCAAACAAGCATAGAATTCATACACCCAATCAGAAACAAAAGTATCACACAAAGTCAGAGCTTTCATCAGTTTTCTATCCTCTAAGAATTGAATCAAATTCTTACTCTCAAAATCAGAAACATGAATTCTCCTTTCCATCAACCGTTTTCTCCTAGACAACTTAGTAATTTTATCTACTAAACCATCAAGATTAGAATCTACATCAGGTTCAGAATTACCTTCCTCAGAATTACTTTCCTCAGAGCTTGGTTCTTTATCCTCCTCAGAACTGGATTCAGCTTCCTTTCCAGAATTTTTGTCAGAAGCTGCACTGCTCGAATCATCCCCATCATCAGGTTCTGGTGCTGGAGCACTTGATTCAGCATGTGAGGCAGCATTCTTCTTCAGGGCTTGCTAAATATCTCTGAGGCAGACATCCATCTCAGAATCAGAATCAAGTTCAGGTTCTGCAGGCATAGTTCGAACAGCATCAACCTTGGATGGCTTCTCAATCACCACATGTTCTTCATCGGATTCAGAAAATACCTGAATCGGTTCAGCAACATCACCACCTAACTTCTTCTTCTTCCTTAAGGATTCTGAGTAATCAACTCGAGTAAAAACTCGGTTTGCTCGTCTTCTTGGAACTGGGCTCCTCTTTCTTTTCCTTTCTTCAGCATTCCTCTTGAAAGGAATCGGTTCAGAGTCCGACTTTGAGACATCAGAGTTAGTTTCAGCCGATTTTTCGAGCGCTTCAACATCCTCCATCTGAGCATCCTCACTTTCGGATGTCTCCGCATTCGACGGCTCCTTTGACTGAGAAATAGGGGATTCTTCAATCTCCTCCTCGTTCTCCCCCATAGAGGCAGCAGTCGGGGCCTCTGTTTCAACATTAGGGCCCGGATTTTGGGGCTTTTCGGCTGTGGATGAAGAAGGTGCAGTAGTGATAACTTCTTGGGTGCGTAGGTAGTGCGAGATATCTATGGACATATCTCCAATCGTGAGGATGGGTGGATTAGAAGACCTCATCGATTGAGAAAAATTCTCAACCGCCTGATTCAGCTCGGAGAGTGAAGCTTGGTTTGGAATATGGATTGTTGTGGGAGTAGCTTGAATGGGTGTGACGGTTGTGGCAGTTGGGGGTGAGTTCTCGTGCGAAGCAGCCATGGAAGCTAGAGTATTCAGGTTCGAGAGAGACGGAGATGACGGTTGTGAGTTTGAGTTCGGTGAGTTTGAATTGTGTGGGTTGGTTTCTCTTTTGCCTGCCATTTAACTCAAGAATCTGAAAAGATCAACACAAGAATCGAGACAACACAAAATAGCTTATAAAAATTCTGCAAAAACAATATTACACTTACTCAGTTAATTAACAAAGCTTAGAAAATCACAAAATTGGAGTATTTATAGAGAGAGCTTAGTAGTTGGAATACTGTACGTGGGATTAAGGCTTGACATAAGGAAAATTCTAGACTAACTTGATAATGCTCCACAAATTCAGCCACAAGTAATATCATGGGTGAGTTAGTGGGGTAAAATCCTAATTAATAAATTAATTAAATTAAGAATATTCTAGAATTAATAAAAATGAAAATGCGTATAATCTGAAATAATAAAAGAACGTGGTTAGTATAATTATAAATAAATAAAATAAATTCCTACAATTAATTAAATAATTACAACTTATAAAAATATAATCGAATCATGGAATGTTGTGCTCAATGATTTGACATAAACCTCAACATTGGTTTTTCACAGGTTTTACCTATCCAATGTAGCCAATTTTTCAGCATTTTTTCTTTTCATTTTATTTTCTTCTTTTTGTGCTATAGCATCTAATTCGTATTGATCCATTGTTCCTGTAGAGTACATCGTAGTAGCGAACTCCGTGCCCCATACTTACTTAATGGATTACAAATCTATTGATGTTTTACCAAAATTCACCTTTTGAAAAGAAGGCATCGTAGTAGTGAACTCCGTGCTCCATAGTTACTCAGTGAATTTTTACATCTTTTAGTATGCTATACCATTCTCATTTTTTTTCAAGCTTTTGAGAGGTTTAGTACATGCCTATTTTTGCACAAACAAATTTCAGATTCAGGAATATTTTACAAATGAATTATTCAACGAAAATAAGAAATAAATCAAATCTATAATAACTATACCACCTTAGGCTATGGTCCCAAATGCTACCGCATTTGTGATAACATCCTCTCAAGAATTATTCAGATATTACACATACCAAGAGATTTCCTAAAAAATGAGAATCTCTCAAGGTCAAGAGCCTTAGTAAAAATATCAACATTTTGATTTTTAGTAGGCACATATTCCAACTTAAATATGTTCTTCTCCACTAAATCTCTCATAAAATGATGTCTAATGCTAATGTGCTTAGTGAGTGAGTGTTGTACCGGATTCTTAGATATGTTTATAGCACTTGTGTTATCACAGAAAATTGTGAGGATATTATTTTCAATTCCATAGTCATGAAACATCTTACTCAACCACAATAGTTTTGTGCAACAACTTCCTGCAGCTATGTATTCTGACTCGACAGTGGATTGAGAAACACAATTTTGTTTCTTGCTATGCCAAGACACAAGATTGTTTCCCATGTAGAAACATCCTCCACTCGTACTCTTTCTGTCATCTATATCTCCAGCCCAATCCGCATCACTGTATCCAATCAATGTGTTTCTGGTGTCCTTAGTGTACCATATCCCTAGTTCACTTGTACCTGAAACATACTTGATAATTCTTTTCACTGCATTCAGGTGAGATTCTTTTGGATTAGCTTGGTACCTAGCACAAACACACACACTATACATAATGTCAGGTCTACTAGAGGTTAGATAAAGTAAACTACCTATCATGGATCTATACAATGTTGGATCAACATCCTTTCCACCATTGTCTTTGCAAAGTTTCAAAGTGGAACCCATAGGAGTTTTCATTACTTTTGAGCTTTCAAGACCAAACCGTTTGACCAAGTTTTTGGCATACTTACCTTGAGAGAAGAAAATACCATCCTTACATTGCTTGATTTGAAGACCTAAAAAATAATTCAAGTCTCCAACCATACTCATCTCGAATGTTGCTGTCATTGCTTCAACAAATTTATTCAGCATTGTATCACAGGTTCAACCAAACACAATATCATCAACACATATTTGAGCAATAAGTAAATCTTCTCTAGTATGTTTAATAAACAAAGTCCTATCGGCTTCTCCTCTAATAAAACCATATTCTAAAACAAAGTCCGTAAGCCTACCATACATGCTCTAGGAGCTTGTTTTAGACCATACAATGCTTTCTTTATTTAGTTTGTACACATGATCCGGGTATTGTGGATCTTCAAAACCTTTAGGTTGTTCAACGTATGCTTCTTCATTTAATATGTCATTTAGAAATGCATCTTTTACATCCATTTGATGAAGTTTATTGTCAATAAAATATGCAATTGCTAGCAGTAATCTAATAGATTCTATCCTAGCAACAGGTGTAAAAGTTTCATCGAAATCAACACCTTCAACTTGAGTGTAACCTTATGCAACTAACCTAGCTTTGTTCCTAACAATGTTTCCAGACTCATCAGTTTTATTCTTATAAATCCACTTTGTTCCAATGATATTAGTATGACTAAGTCTTGGAACAAGTGTCCAAACTTCATTTCTTTCAAACTGATTAAGTTCCTCATGCATAGCATTTATCCAATTTTCATCAGTTAATGCTTCATTCACACTTTTAGGTTCAATTTCAGAATAGTAACACTCTGCATTCACAACATTGCAAATAGAAGACATGCATATTGTTCTTACCACATCTACCTTATTCTATCTTATTCTTCCTCTTGTTTGCACTCCAATTGTAGCATCGTCTATGATCTGGTCAGAAGGATAGCTTTTCCCTATTGTTGAAGAAGGATTCGTTTTGGGAACATACTGATCATTCTGTGAGGTTACAACTGACTGATCTGTAGATGTTGCCCCAGATGTGTTAGCATTTGGTAGAGCATTTTCAGGTTTCAGTGTATTCTCAGAATTATCAGTGACTTGTGATACATCTTCTTCATCTTTGTCATCTGTAAGACCTTTATCATCACCAAACACAAAATTAACAGATTCTTGAACAGTTTTAGTCCCAAGGTTATAAACTCTATAAGCTTTACTATTTCTAGAATAGCCTAAAAAGAAAATTTTGTCACTTTTAGAATCAAACATGTGAAGTTGATCCCTATCATTCAAAATATAACACACACAACCAAATACATGAAAATATTTTACACTTGGTTTTCTAACATTCAGAATCTCATAAGGTGTTTGATTAGTGTTAGATCGAATATAAACTCTATTAATGATATGACATGCTGTATTCAATGCTTCAGCCCAAAATCTTTTAGAAAGATTTTTAGATAAAAGCATGACTCTTGCCATTTCTTGTAAAGTTCTATTCTTTCTTTCAACAATTCCATTCTGTTGTGGCGTTTTAGGAGATGAATATTCTTGCAAGATACCTTTCTTATCACAAAAATCATTAAACATGCTATTCTCAAATTTTCTACCATGATAAGTTCTAATACGACTAACTTTCAAGTTATAGACATTTTTTAACCTTTTATAGAGAACTTTAAAAGCAGTAAATGTTTCAGATTTATCTCTTAAAAACTCAATCCAAGTATATCTAGAAAAATCATCTACCACAACTAAGGAATATTTTTTACCTCAAATGCTTTCAGTTTCCATAGGACCCATCAAATCCATGTGCAACAATTCAAAGCATCGATGTGTAGAACAATGTGACAGCACTTTGTGTGGCATTCTTACCTGCTTACCTTTTTGGCATGATCCACATACAGTGGTTTTCTGGAAATTCAGTCTTGGTAATCCTTTAGCTCCATCTGATTTTATTAGTTTCTTCATTGCCCTGTAATTTGCATGCCATAAGACATTCTCATCATGTTTTGACAAATTGCATACATTAGTTCCAATAAGATAATAGTTATCTGCAGACCTAGTACCAGTCATTAAACAATCATCATCTTCATTAAGAACATAGCAAGACTCTTTGTCAAATTTTACATGCAAATTATCATCACAAAGTTGACTAATACTAATCAAATTAGCAAGTAAGCCATTAACATGCAAAACATTTTTAAGCATAGGAAAACCTTCAACATTCAAAGTTTCTTTTCCTATTATCTTTCCTTTCGATCCACCACCATATGTAACATTACCACCATTCAAGGTCACATAATCAGATAAGTAGTCTATTTGTCATGTCATATGTCTAAAACAACCACTATCAAAATACCATAGACCAGGTAAACATGCTTTCAAGGATGTGTGAACAACATTACAGGTAACTTTTGGTTTACATGCAGATTTCATAGAATGTTTCCTAGGATGTGAAGACATTCTGGATAGCATAAACTCAATTTTCATATCTTTAACCATTTGCAAGCAGAAGGGACGAATTTGACCATATTTAAGACAATAATGACAAATATACTTCCTTTTAACCTTGTGAGGATTTGTTTGTGCAGATGTTACATCAGATGTGTTACCATTTGCCTTCACAAATTTCACAGGTTTTCTAAAATTTTCAGAAATAGAAGCAGTTTCACAATCATAACCTAAACCATAATTATTAGATTTACCGGTAACTATAACATCATTCACATCAGAAGCACTCTTAGAAAATTTTCTGAAACTTAAAGTAGAGGTGATCTATTTCTCCTTCCGTTTACAAACTTCAAGATCTCTTCTGGTAAGTAAGACTTCTAGCTTAGTGATTGTGTGTTTCAGATCCTCATTCTCTTTATTCAAAGAATTCACAGTGAGTTTCTGAGAGTTCCAATCATCTAACAATTTCTAATATGTCTCATCATCAATCCTTTTTCCTGCATCATCAACAAAGCCATTAAAACAGTTCAGATCTGGGTGACTCTGTTTTGATGTTACTGTAGATGTGAAGACATCTGGTGCAACATCATAATCTGTATCATCCAGATCATCATCTGAGGAATCATTATAATCAATTTTGGTAAAATGAGCACTTTCTTTTTCATTAAACTCATCAAGATCATCATTATCAGATTCATCACTCAAGGTAGCACTAAAATTCTGGATCATACCTTGGTTTACCTTCACTCTTTGATGGTCTTGGTGTGAATTGACTCTTCCTCCTTTCTGGTTGTGGTGTCGATGTGTTGATTTGGATCTTAGGCTGAATGTTTCCTTTAGATTTATGCATAGACTTTTTAAGAAATTTATTAAAATGCTTTGTAAGAAGGGCAATGTTGTCAGGATTGTTAAGGCATTCATCAATCAATTCTTCATCCAAATCAACCTCAGTAATGATAGGCTGAATCTCAGATTTGTTTGATGTTTCTCCTTTAAAAACAACAACTTTCTCAGATTTGTTTGATGTTTCTCCTTTAAAAACAACAACTTTCTTATCATCTTTAGTTTCATCAATTTGATTAGTGTTTATTTCATAGGTTCTAAGAATACTCACTAATTCATTTTGACTCATCTTATCAGTGTCTTTTGGCTCTTCAATAGCACAAATCTTAGCATCAAATCTTTTAGGAACATACCTTAATATCTTATGTACTAGTCTAACATTAGAAATAGGGTCACCAAGAGAATGTGATTCATTAATAATCACACTTAACCTTTCGTTGTAGGATGAAATTTTTTCATCTTCCCTCATTCGGATATTCTCAAACTTTGTCCCCAACATTCGAAGCTTTGTCCTTCGAACACTATCGGAACCTTCACAATGCTCTTGTAACCTGTCTCATGCATCTTTAGAAGTAGAACAGTTAGATATAATTTTAAACATAGAGGTATCAACAGAGGTAAAAATAGCATTTAAGGCTTTAGAATTGTATCCTGCTGTTGTTATCTCATCGTCTGTCCAATCAACTTCTTTCTTGAGTTGAATTTCACCATAAGAACACAATGGAATATTTTTTAACATAAATTTTATTAATAACAAGACCTATGCTAAGCCTTACGGCGAAAACAATAACTTAGTTCCTCAGTTACGAAAATGTCGTGTGAAATGTCTCAGCAATTACTTCAACATTCCACAAACCGAAACTACAATCGAGGCAGGTGCCTGAATCCGCAAATAGACTTAAGTGTAAGAACACTGTCTAAAGAACTAATTTGATCTATGATTCACTCTCACTCGATACAAGACTAGAACTAAATACACGAGAAGGTGTGGTATCCCTCGGTGTACATTAAATGATACAACTACTGACCCTAACTCCTAACCAGGGATGAACGCTCAGAATAGGTGTTACTCGAATAGTGCGTACTTTGAAATGAAAGACTCCAGCGGTATTTATAGAGCAATAGCCGAGTTCTAGATCCTTCCATTATGAGATCCTATTTTTTAGGAACTCAACTTCCATGATCTCTTTAGATCCTTCTTCCATCTTCCAGATCGTTCTAAACTGCTCCAGACTCTTCTATCACGTTCTCCAACATTCTGGAATCTTCCAGGTTCCAGACTTTTGTAGAAGCTTCTAGAATCGTACCTGAATGTGAGAGCATTTAGTACAACATTTAATGTAACATTTCAGAAAGGACTTAGAATAAATCAAGGAAGGTCAAATTAAGATGTTGTTGATAATGTTAAAGCATTTAAGAGTTAACAACATCTACAGTCTGCAACCCTGATTCAACTCCACTGATCCTTGCTTCAATTGGGGGTAGCACCACATCTTCAGAACCAGTTAGCCTCATCTCCACTAAAGCTAATGTTCTCCCTTGCTCATCCAGAGCCTCTAAAGTGTGTGCATGTGCCTTTCCCACCTCCTTAGCTAAATTGCATCAGAAGCAAATTTGAGAGTTGATAGGTCATCATCAGCCAATATTGGAGTATCTGTGAAATCTGCAACAAATATTTGATCGAGAGTGACACCTTCATTATCTGCAAAGAAAAACTTGTTAGGTAAATTACCCTAACACCCTCAAAATCTTTTTCCAAAAGCTCTGAATCATCAACAACTTTCTCCTCATTTTCAACTATTTTCTTTTCACCAATAACATCAGAAATGATCTCACTTTCTCTATGATCAGGCCTCCTTTCACCAAGGGATTCTTCAAGTTCACATTTGACTTGAAGAATAACCCGACCTTCCTCACTTATTCCTCCATCACCCACTTTTGTTGGTGCACTCACTACTCTAGTGATTTCAACATCTTTCTCACCAACACCTCCCTCTAATTTTTTAGTACTATTTTCCTTTTCAACTCCATCTCCTAAACCTGACACTTCTACATCCTCAGAATGATTCATAGAAGGCAGTTGTGAGGTGATCATAGTGTTTGGGCATCCCAAAACCACTAAGTCAGCCTGAATGGAAGGAAGTACCTCAGTGTCCAACTCTTCTAACACTTTGGTAGTCCCAGCCAAACTAGATTCTCCTTTGGAAGTCTCAACATCATTCAGCTGTGCCTCAGGCTCTAGAGAACCTGTTAGTGTATACTGTAAAGCAAACTTTTAGTGGGCTTTTGTGACGTATATTTGATTTCCTTTTTATCTGAAATAAATGGTTTTTCACATTATCGCATTCTTTGTGATTACTTGTATGTCTGCTTATCTTGCATTGTAGACGATGTGGTGGGTTTGTAGTCACACAGAAGATCACATTGTCAGTTCCTTGTAAGATATAAAATGTATTCACAACTGAGATAGTTATGGACAAAACTATTGGTTTAAGTTGTAGTGTAAACTTGTTAGTGGTTTGTCTTGGCCATTAGTTTATACTAGTGCGCTGTGGCGTATTGAATGGATCACAGATAAGACATGTTCTTCTGTTCTGACTGTTATGAAGAACTAGAAGTCTTGGTGACTTTTATGATTCTTAACCCTAGGTGTGATATTTAGATGTGTGGGGTGCTTGTTCACTACTTTGATGTACCATAGGTGAGAATCTAGTTAGATTCTTCACGCTCCGTATTTTGGGTAGTGGCATCGCTCGCATGATGTCTACTTATTGGCATTAGGGCACCGTGTCCTGTACATCCAGGCTGATGACGTCCCCTTGAGGAAACTCATAAAGGATTGTCGTACTAAACCCTGCAGGTGGATTTAATCCGTACGACAACGAGGTTGAGTGGTACTACTCAAAGGAATTATAGAGATTAATTATTTAAAGAAGTCAGAAGCTTTAATAATTAATGGACGTGCGATATCTTTAACACGGGGAATTATAAAGTCTAATAGAAGCCCTGATTCGGTTTGGGATAGGACGGGAGTGCAACATTAATTCTCTAGTGGAATGAATTAATGTTCTCGGGCCAAATTATATGTTCTGGGCTGAACATAAGAGTATTTGGGCCTGTAAGAAGCCCAAGCCCTATACCTTCTAATGGATCCCTAGTCCGGCCCATGAAACTTATGGAAATTATAAATAGGAGCCTCAATTCAGTTTTGAAACCCTAGCACACACGAAATTAAGAAAAACGGCTAGGGTTTCAAGGAGACGAAACTGAGGCACCTTCTCCACGTTTGATAGCGCGCCGTCCACCCGGTGTTCGAGCGAGGTTGGGAGACAGGCTAGAAGATCCGTAGATTGGAATCAACGTCTCGATCTTCAAGGGTAACGAATCTAAATTCTGCTTTAGATTCATGTTTAGGTTTTAATTCGTTATTTATACGTTTGGCATCCGACAACGATCCCGGTGATGGACCGCCTTCGCCGGCGCGTTCCAGCAATTGATATCAGAGCCAGGTTCGTAGATTGTTGGCTCTGCCTGAAACGTACTGTTGTATGATTCAATTTTTTTTGTTGTTTCATGTATGGATTCGTTTCTGTCATTTATTATTTAAGGTTTTTATTCTACCACAACCCTTGTGTGATTTTGTAATCGTTTTTCCCACCAGATAATAAGTGTGGGTAGTATAGGATTTTTTCATAGATCACTGTAGTAGGGTTTTGCTCGTTTATATTGTATTTTTTGATCGTGAGAATGGGCGGTGTCGAGGGAAGATCTGAAAACAGTAATCTGAGTTTTTCGGGTTATGGCCTTGGACGGTGAAAACTGTTTTGGCCATAACTTTTGACTCGGGTGTCCGTTTTCAGCCCACAAGACCTTTTCGGAAACGTCTCGACGAGATCTACAGGAGTCATGGCTACGCCGTGACGACGAGTGGCGAGGCCTAATTCAAAATCCTTGATGAAGTTTTCTGCCAGTTTTTGTCGATGGACGAGAATTCGAGTTTTTTTTGCATTGCGTGAGAGGCCGATGCGAGGCATCCGTCCGCGCCACTGGTTTTTTTTTTTATCATTGTAATAGCTTATAGTAGGCTGTTTTTGATAGGTTTTCAAGGGGTTGCGATAGATGTGCATTTATTTATTTTTGCCTATGTTTATCGCATCTTGTATTGTTATGGCATGCATGTGTTAATTTTTGTTAATTTGCTATGCCAATGAATAATCTTCATGTTAAAATGACTAAGTGAGATAATTGAATTTTAATTAATTTATAGGCCTCCACAATTGGTCTTTAAGTAAGGTGTATGTTGCTCGTGGGACCTTGGGAGTCTTCCCCTAACGGGTGCAACATTCACGAGCTTATTAGTTAAGACTTCTAATAAAACTGTTTTAATCTTTAGATGAAGTGTGTGATCTTCCCTAACGGATGTGTCATCCATGAGTTCATCAGTAATGAATAATTCAAGATAACTGTTGTTAAATTGTGGTCATCACTTAGATGTGAATTTTAATATAACCCCCCAACGGGGTCACTGTTCTAGTTCACATGGCCAGTTAAAGTTCGACTGTTAATTTCATTCGTCATAAGGATAAGTTGACGTGATATTGAAATTAAAGACTAAATGTCTGGTCGATGAATACATGTGTAAACGACCACCCTAACGTGGCTTGCATATGTGTTTGTTGGGCTGTTGGAGGTTGTGTTGAATATTGGTTTTGAAGGTTTCCAATGTTTTATGCTTCAAACTTATGTGATTTATTGCTTGCATTTTATTTATTTCAGATACATTATGGTGACATTCAACCCACTTATGGTTATCTTAAATCAAAATAAGCTTATTGGTCAAAATTACTTGGATTGGAAAAGAAATTTGGACATTGTCCTAGTTGTTGATGAGTACAAGTTTGTGCTCGATACACCTGCTCCTGCCCCTTTGGGAGCCGAATCTACTGAAGAGCAAAGGGAGGCTCATAAGAAGTGGCACAAGGCTGATGATATGGCTCGTTGTTACATTTTGGCCTCGATGTCAAATGTTTTACAACAGCAGCATCAAACTATGCCTAGTGCCGCAGCTATGATGTTGAGCCTCAAAGAGCTTTTTGGTGAGAAAGATAGGGCTGCCCGCTTTGAGGCTATGAGGAAGATCATTTCAACCTCTATGCCAGAGGGAGCGTCCGTGAGGGACCACGGTCTCAAGATGATGGAATATCTGAATGAGATTGAGGTCCTCGGAGGGTTAATCGATAATGACACCAAGATCGATATGATCCTACACTCGCTCCCAAAGTCTTTTGAGAACTTCCGTGTAAACGCAATCATGAGTAAGAAGGATTATACTTTAACCGAGCTTCTTACAGAATTGGTCGCGGTGGAGGGTCTCATGGGTAAACGACCACAGGCCAATGTTACTGTTCAGGCTGGACCTTCTTCGTCTAATGGCAAGAAGAAGAAAAAGCCTTTATAGAAAAAGAGTGGTGGTGAAAGCAGTGGGAGCAAGCTACTAGCGCCTTCTGGTGGCGTGAAAAAGCCGAAGGGCAAATGTTTCAAGTGCAACAAGACGGGACATTGGAAGTCTGATTGTCCTCTCCTAAAAAAGGACAACTCTGGTACATCTCTCGCTTTAGTTGTTGAAACATGTTTTGCGGCTTGTTCTGCCTTTTCTTGGGTAGTAGATACAGGAGCCACTGACCATGTTTGTTACACCTTGCAGGGGTTTCTGCAGACAAGGGAACTGAGTGAGGGCGAGATTACTATTAGTTTGGGCAATGCTGCGATAGTATCAGTGGTTGCAGTGGGAGACGTGCACTTATGTTTTTCTAATTCTGTTTTAGTATTAAAGAACGTTTTATACGTGCCGAATTTTTGGAGAAATTTAATTTCTGTTTCGAAGTTGTTTTTGGATGGATGCTCAGTTGTTTTTAATGACAATGTTGTTATTATGAGAAATGACTCTTTAATCTGTTCTGGCACGTTAGAAAACAATCTTTATACTATTACGTGTGCATATCATACTGTGACTGAAGCTCATTCATCATCATCATTAAATAAGAGAACGGAACCTTCTAAGTTGAATCAAACATACCTTTGGCATCTAAGATTGGGTCATGTCAACCTAAGAAGGATTCAAAGACTAGTAAGTAGTGGGTTTTTGGAGTCTCTCCAAGTGGAACCATTCTCAGTCTACGAATCCTGTTTGGAAGGCAAGATGACCTCGAGGCCTTTTAAGGCCAAGGGTAATAGGGCTAATGATGTGTTGGAATTGATTCACTCTGATTTATGTGGGCCTATGACTGTTCAAGCTAGAGGAGGCTTTGAGTACTTCGTCACTTTCATTGACGATTACTCAAGATATGGATACATCTACCTGATGCGCCACAAGTCTGAATGCTTTGGCAAGTTCAAAGAATTTAAGGCAGAAGTGGAGAACCGTCATGGTAAGTGTATCAAGTCACTGCGTTCTGATCGTGGTGGCGAGTACCTTAGCAATGAATTTAGGCAATACTTATTAGATAACGGGATTAGATCCCAGCTCTCCGCGCCTGGTACTCCGCAACAGAATGGCGTGGCTGAGAGAAGGAATAGGACTCTATTAGATATGGTGAGATCGATGATGAGTTATGCTTCATTACCTACCTCTTTTTGGGGTTATGCCTTGGAAACAGCAGCGTACCTTCTAAATTATGTACCTTCTAAAGTGGTTCCAAAAACCCCGATTGAATTGTGGTCTGGGCGAAAGCCTAGTCTAAATCACATTCGGATTTGGGGTTGTCCAGCACATGTGCTGAACAAGGAAGCTGATAAGTTGGCACCTAGAACTGAAGTACGGTTGTTTGTAGGATACCCTAAGGGAACGAGAGGTGGTTATTTTTATAGTCCTAATGATCAGAGGGTGGTGGTGAGTACCAATGCCCGATTTTTAGAAGAAGACTATATGAATGAGCATAAGTCCAATACTGAGATCATTCTAAATGAGTTGAGAGGAGACAATGGCACACCGAGTGTGCAAGGGGAAATACCACAAGAGACTGCACAACGTGGCGACTCTAATGAACCTTTGTATACATTGCCTCGTCGTAGTGGGAGGGTTGTTCGCCAACCTGATCGTTTCATGTTTGTGGGAGAGTCTATGGACTTGATTCCAAGCGATGAACATGATGATAACGACCCCTGGACATACAAAGAGGCAATCAAAGACAAAGATGCAGAGTCTTGGCACAAGTCCATGGATTCAGAAATTGAATCTATGGATGCTATGGAAGTGTATGACCTAAGTGAACTTCCCCACGACAAGAAAGTCGTTGGGTGTAAGTGGGTCTACAGACGTAAGAGAGGGTCTGATGGGCAGATTACTGCTTTTAAGGCACGGTTGGTGGCAAAGGGTTTTACCCAGAAAGAAGGAATCGACTATGACGAGACCTTCTCACCAGTAGCCATGCTAAAATCGATCCGGATTCTCTTATCCATAGCTAATCACATGAACTATGAGATTTGGCAAATGGATGTCAAGACAGCTTTCCTTAATGGAAATTTGGATAAGGACATCTATATGCAGCAACCCGAGGGTTATGTGAAGAAAGGCCAAGAGCATCTAGTCTGGAAGTTGAAAAAGTCTCTTTATGGGCTAAAACAAGCTTCCAGGTCTTGGAACATTCGTTTTGACGAGGTGATCAAATCTTTTGGATTTGAACAATGTCAAAATGAAAGTTGTGTGTACAAAAAGAGTGACGGAGACGTAGTGGTATTCTTAGTACTATACGTAGATGATATTCTTCTTATTGGCAACAATGTGAAAGTATTATCAGACGTAAAGGTGTGGCTTTCAGAACAGTTTCAAATGAAGGATATGGGAGAAGCATCGTACATTCTTGGTATTAAGGTCACTCGTGATCGAAAAAAGAGAATGTTGTGTTTATCTCAAGCGTCTTACATTGATACTGTGATTGCTCGTTTTGGCATGCAGAATTCCAAGAAGGGTGTGCTACCTTTCAGACATGGAGTCGCTCTATCTAAAGATATGTGTCCTAAGACACAGAAGGAGATAGAGGAGATGGCTAAGGTTCCTTATGCTTCGGCTGTAGGAAGCCTTATGTATGCGATGCTGTGTACGAGGCCTGATATTTGCTATGCAGTCGGCATGGTAGCAAGATATCAGTCTAACCCTGGTCAAGGACACTGGACTGCTGTTAAGCATATTCTCAAGTACTTGAAAAAGACTCGAGATTATATGCTAGTATACCAGTCAAATAGTTTGATTCCTTTGGGTTATACCGATTCAGATTTCCAAGCTGATCGAGATGAACGGAAGTCAACCTCGGGTTATGTGTTTATGCTGGGAGGCGCAGCCATATCTTGGAGAAGTGTGAAGCAGAAATGCATCGCGGACTCCACTATGGAAGCCGAGTACGTAGCTGCCTCAGAGGCTGCAAAGGAGGCTGTCTGGCTGCGTAATTTCTTTCTGGAATTAGGGGTATCTCAGAGTATGCCGATGTGTATCACTGTTTATTGTGATAACGCGGGTGCAGTGGCAAACTCAAAAGAACCTAGAGCCCATAGAGCAAGTAAACACATAGAGCGAAAGTACCACATTATACGAGATATCGTAAATCGAGGAGACGTGGCTGTAGCTAAGATTGCGTCGTTGGATAACTTGGCTGATCCTTTCACAAAGACGCTGGCAATAAAAGTCTTTGAGAAACATGTAGAGGGTCTTGGTTTACGATGTATTACAAGCTAGACTTTGAGTATAAGTGGGAGAAATGTTGATGTCTTTGTGTGTATACTAAAAGTTAAGCTTTAGTATAAGTGGGAGATTGTTAGTGTATACTGTAAAGCAAACTTTTAGTGGGCTTTTGTGACGTATATTTGATTTCCTTTTTATCTGAAATAAATGGTTTTTCACATTATCGCATTCTTTGTGATTACTTGTATGTCTGCTTATCTTGCATTGTAGACGATGTGGTGGGTTTGTAGTCACACAGAAGATCACATTGTCAGTTCCTTGTAAGATATAAAATGTATTCACAACTGAGATAGTTATGGACAAAACTATTGGTTTAAGTTGTAGTGTAAACTTGTTAGTGGTTTGTCTTGGCCATTAGTTTATACTAGTGCGCTGTGGCGTATTGAATGGATCACAGATAAGACATGTTTTTCTGTTCTGACTGTTATGAAGAACTAGAAGTCTTGGTGACTTTTATGATTCTTAACCCTAGGTGTGATATTTAGATGTGTGGGGTGCTTGTTCACTACTTTGATGTACCATAGGTGAGAATCTTGTTAGATTCTTCACGCTCCGTATTTTGGGTAGTGGCATCGCTCGCATGATGTTTACTTATTGGCATTGGGGCACCGTGTCCTGTACATCCAGGCTGATGACGTCCCCTTGAGGAAACTCATAAAGGATTGTCGTACTAAACCCTGCAGGTGGATTTAATCCGTACGACAACGAGGTTGAGTGGTACTACTCAAAGGAATTATAGAGATTAATTATTTAAAGAAGTCAGAAGCTTTAATAATTAATGGACGTGCGCTATCTTTAACACAGGGAATTATAAAGTCTAATAGAAGCCCTGATTCGGTTTGGGATAGGACGGGAGTGCAACATTAATTCTCTAGTGGAATGAATTAATGTTCTCGGGCCAAATTATATGTTCTGGGCTGAACATAAGAGTATTTGGGCCTGTAAGAAGCCCAAGCCCTATACCTTCTAATGGATCCCTAGTCTGGCCCATGAAACTTATGGAAATTATAAATAGGAGCCTCAATTCAGTTTTGAAACCCTAGCAGACACGAAATTAAGAAAAACGGCTAGGGTTTCAAGGAGACGAAACTGAGGCACCTTCTCCACGTTTGATAGCACGCCGTCCACCCGGTGTTCGAGCGAGGTTGGGAGACAGGCTAGAAGATCCGTAGATTGGAATCAACGTCTCGATCTTCAAGGGTAACGAATCTAAATTTTGCTTTAGATTCATGTTTAGGTTTTAATTCGTTATTTATACGTTTGGCATCCGACAACGATCCCGGTGATGGACCGCCTTCGCCGGCGCGTTCCAGCAGAACCTTCCTTGGCTGATGCATCTTTGACTGTCTTGGCACCCTCTACTGATGCAAAAACCTCTGAATGATCAAAGACCTTATCACCTTCTTGAGTTAAAAGTTGTACTTCAACATCTTTGGAGCCAGGGGGCTTAGGCTTGGATGGATCATCATCATCATCATTTGAACTGCTATCAGGGTGTTTGATCCCTTTAGCAATTCTATCAATCTCTTCTACTATCTTTCTTTCCACCAATTCAGCAAAAACAACTTCATCAATAAGGGTTCTTGTCTTCTGAACACCTGTAAAATGTAGAAGTCTCTTTTCTTCTATCTGCCACCAACTTGCACCCTTGTCTTGAATGTCCTGAGCAATCTCCATGATGGTTTTGTCCTTAATCTCCACTAGAGCTCTCAAATCATGAAATTGCTTCTGTAGTCTTGGATATAGAGACAGATTGGGATACAAGTTATCAACATAAGCCCTTGCTACTCCTCTGAGCATACCCTCATAGGTATACTCCTCCTCATCATCAGCTGACTGATGACTTTGGGATATAGGAGATTTGGCTTCAGTTTCAGGTGGGTTGGAAGTTTGG
This sequence comes from Galeopsis tetrahit, assembly GCA_963675135.1. Classification (NCBI taxonomy): domain Eukaryota; kingdom Viridiplantae; phylum Streptophyta; class Magnoliopsida; order Lamiales; family Lamiaceae; genus Galeopsis; species Galeopsis tetrahit. The sequence continues at coordinate 61,104,953 of OY776120.1, read as the reverse complement.
GTAGATTCCAGAATGTTGGGTTCAGAAGGATTGGAATCAGGTGCTTTTGAGAGCAATGGTCCTGATGGGCTCTTTATCCTAGGAGATGGTTCCATGATGGCTAATTCTAGGAACTTGGAATAAGAAAGTAATTTTGCATCAAGAGGAGATTGCAATCTAGACTCATCTACTGCAATATCAACCAAGATGTCTATTGAACCTCTTTGTGCAGTTCCTTCAGTAGAATATCTCTTTTCAAGGACAATTAGGATGATATGTTGGTTTTCTGGAGTCCTATGGGTATCAGGGGAGTTGGGTTCAAAAGGCTGGTTTTCAGGAGATTTGGATTCAGGAGTTTTATTTGCAGCACGACTCTCCTTGATAGCTTGCTTGAGGGTTTCCTCCTCCCTTAATCTCTTCATCTTTTCATAAGTTTTCACCAACCTCTTACTTGGCCTTGGAGTTATCTCCTCCTCTTAGACAACCTCCCTGACCCTCTTTCTTGAAGAAGTTATCTTCTTGTGCTTCTTCACAGTCATTGGGAACTTTTCCCTCAACTCTTCTGAATCAGAGGGGACACTAACTCCTTCTTCAGCAACCTTCTCCAACTCAACTGAAGTATCAAACTCCTCTTCAGATAAAATTTCCTTCAGCTTCCTTGTCTTCACAGCCCTAGCCTTCCACCTAGGCTTCATTTGTGGTTTTTGTTCTTCTTCAGCAGGTTTGGACACCACCATCTTCCTCTTTTCAGTCTTCTTGGAAAGCTTCCTGAAAAAAATCTTTTGGGCTGGAAGGGGCTTTGCAAAGTTTTGCATCTGAGAATAGTGTGAGAATATCTCAATCAGTAGACTTGCCCTTGTTCAATATCTTAGCTTGCTTTCCACAACCACCTTGTAGTGGGCTTTCACCTTGAACTTGTACTTCTCCTTCATCATCTTTCCCAAGATGAAATCCCTCCAATTAAACTTGATGCCTTTGTCACTGGCATCAACCATAGCTGCCATTATCCTCAATCTAGGATGACTTATCTGCTCCAAGCTTCCAGTGTTACTAAGAATGCTCTTAGTAACCACTTCAAATAAGGTCTGGAACACATGCTTCAATGTGTTCTTGTGCTGGGCAGAAGCAAGAGGTGCAGGATTAATGAGTCATTCATCAGCTATGGCTTGCTCATTTCCAGCTCCATAACTTTCTGGATTCCTTCCCTCTGAAGGCAATCCAAAAGTAGCTTCAAGATCCTCTTCAGAAAATATGATGACATGAGAAGATTCTTCTTCTTGACCTTCATCCACATAAGTCAGCCTCGTTCTTACTTCACCACCAGTTGCCTTTCCTCTCCATCTGAGAAAGGCAAAGAACTCAACCATATACTGCTCCAAGCAAGATGTGGGCTTGCTTTCCATGAATTTCTGAAGGCATGCCCTTCTTAACCATCTGAGAACTGGGGTGATTTCAGGCTTCTCACTTTCAAAAGAAACAATGGATTCAAAAGCAAGGTTGGTTTTGTGGCTTACATAGGAGAAATCAACATCTAGCCTTTCATCAGAAAAGTTCACAAGCTTATCTTGTCGAATCTTGGGTGCCATTGAAGAGTAAGAAAACTTTAGAGTGTTTGAATGCTTTGAAAAGCTACGGGTAAGGACTTAGGAGTGAAGGGTTTTATTTGCGTGGGAAAGAATGAATTGGATTAGGGCTTCTTAAGACTTGTGTATACTCCAAAAGGAATGTTTCTCATTGAGTTGGTGAGTCCTAAGGCAATTCAAAGGTTGATAATTTAGGAAATCAATTCTGGACGGCCAGGATTGATTTAGGGGAGTTGGTCATCATATGATCCAACGACTGAGATTTAAACTGAATCAATGAAACAGTTTGAATCACATCGTGGGAATAGAAGTTAAAGGTTTTTAATGCTTGTGGTAGTTATGAAGGTAGATTGTGGGTTAAAGGGTTAATGCAAATAAAAGTGGATATCTTTTTGTTGGGAATAAAATGAGATTTTGATTAAGATACCAAAACCCCTTATGATATGCCAAAATAGATAAGTCAAATTTACTAAGTATGTTTCAGGAATGTTGGAACATATAGTTCAGGCTAGTTCAACAGCTGACATGTTAGGCAGCTTATAGATGTTAAGATACATAAGTTGAGGGGGGACAAAAGCTTAGAAGATCACATAGATCAAGTTCCCTTAGGCTCAGAATCAGAAGACTACAACCCTGCCGATAAGACAAGAACAGAAGAGTTCAACACGCTGATAGCAAAATCAGAAAAGTAACTCAGAAGAGTCAACCTCTCTGATAGTCCAATGTTAGAAGATTACATCTATTGGACCAAGTCTACTAACAAGAACTCCATTACGATCAGAAGAGAAGATCAGCTGAGTACATCAGCACACTAAAACCAGAAGAGTTCAAACACAGTCTAAGTCAAGAGACAACTATGCTGAAAGAGTCAACATCACTGATATGGAAGATATGCATCAAAGCATAAGTTAAGTTTGATTCAGTGAAGATAAGAAGCCAACTCAACTGAAGAAGCTAGCCAACACTGCTGATAGCCAAGTCAGTTGATGAGATAAACTTGAGCACAGATCTGTTCTGATGATAAGGAATGTTGTCCTTAATCAGGATTCAATGATCAGGAAGAATATCTTTTATGTTGACTGCTGAAGATATAACTCAGACATTGGGAAGAGTGCAAACAAATCAAGACAAAGAGCTCTATGCGTTTACTTCCCAAGATAAAGACATGTCACTATCACAGAATCTGTCCTCAAGATGCAAAGTCCAAAGAAGATGGAAATAGACAATTTGAGGCGGTCTCTCCAATGAACATATCCTCACTTTGCTCTAAAAATACTGGAGTTTGGAAACCATTCAAAGCGAGGAAACTACAAGCATTTAAAGCACACAAACCTACAAGCTTTTAGAAGAATACATCATTCTTAAGTTTCCAAATACTTCCAGTTACCAACTAGGCTGAACCTATTGTATATCAATCAAGCTTAGAGAGATATCCTATCCTTATACAATACTTCATTGTAAAGGATATTGTTGATGTTGATATAAGTGTTATGTTTAATGATCCAACACTAACAGCCGAGTGTTGTGTTTGATGTTCCCAACACTTATGACAACATCAGAATTTGCCCTTCCTTTTCTCACTAACTCTTATCTTACGGTTGTTGTCTAATGATGTCCCCAGAGCAGTTAGAAGACGTGGGCAACACCAAGTCATGCCATTGCGTGGGAGTGAGAAGTTATTAGACATGGTATAACAAGTCCCTACATTCTAGGAGTGGTGGAGAGAAGTTACTTAAACCGCATGATCTCACGGTTGTGATGATCATGGGAGTTGATGGTAGTTCGTCCTTGATGCCTATAAATACAGAAGCTGCCTCAACACAAGATATACAAGAAGAAAAGCTTAAATCGATCACTACTCTATTGAACGCTATATACGCTTCTAGTTAGGAAAATCTTTGTTTCTTCCTGTAGATCTTCATACTATTGTAAACCCGAATAGTAGTGTGTTAGATCATAGTCTTATTTACTAGGTTGTGTGTATAGATCTATGAGGGAGATAGTTTCATAGAACTTAATAAATCTTTTACACTTTCGTAGTGTTATTATACACCTCAAAGAGGTTGTACTCGTTTCACATATTTTTAATATAGTGAACAACATAGATTATTTTATAATCTATGCAAATTTTGAATACTTCTATTTTCAGTACGTGCATTTTAATTTCCGCTGCATAGTGTTGTCTGGACAGTGTCAACACGACAGACAACATCTCTGATTTCGCACGCACACACACTTTCAGATATATCACCCTAGTTGGAACTAACCTCAACCCTTAAACCATTCAAGGAAAGTTAGAAGTTTTATTGTAGAAGTGTGAGAACTAGAACTGTCAAGTGAAGAGCAATTTAGTTCGAATTGAGTGAGTATTAGGACTCAGAATTCCTAGGGATCAAGGTACTAAGGAGTAGTGTGGTTGATCAGTGCACCTTGGCACTATAAAATAAGTTAATTCCAAGTGAAGGAATTATCCTGGTAAACCAGGGAAGTGGATGTAGGAGCTTGAGTCTCTGAACCACTATAAACCATTGTGTTATTTTTTTACTGTCATTTCATACAAGTAACACATTCATACACTACACACAAAGTTGATCTTCAAAAGATATATATCACAAACTATGCAAAACAGATTTGGGATAAGTCCCCTGAAAACTGTAAGTGTTAAGAAAGTTTTTCAGAACTTAAAGGAGTTTAAATTATAAAGGGCCAACCATAATTCCGCACATATAACCTACTTAGATAGTTATTCAACTGATTACTTCATAGTTCTCAGCAATTTGATTATCAAAACAAAGTTATACATACTCAGAGAAGTTGACTAGACAACTCTCTTGATAGCTTGATTGTTTTAAAAAAGAAAAGAATTTGCATACACAAGTGCATTCCCCCCCCCCCTCCATACACTTGTGTCATACCCCTTTCAGGACCAAGAAGTGGTATCAGAGCAGGGGTTCAAAGACCACTGCATCTGAAAATCCATTTTTATTTTCAAAACTAAATTTAGTGTGGTCACTGAACTGATCCTTCTGAAAAACTCATTCATTCATACTCTGTGCTTAATTATATAACTTTAAAGTATGGCTCCTAACAATGCAGTACCTGGAGATGATGTGGAGACCATCAACAACATGGCTCCCAACCCAGTCAACCATATATGTCATCACAAGCTACCAATGTTCTCAATTGAGAATTATGACTTTTGGAAGATCAGGATGAGAGCTCATATTGCCTGTCTTCATGATGAGATGCTGAGAGTCATCACTAAGGGACCATTCACTTTTACAAAGCCAAATGCTAAGGTCACAACTACACAAAAAGCTGATCCCAGACAGGAATTCCCTAACGATGAAGATGACTTCACTAGTGAAGAGAGAAGAAGGCACAACCTCAACTATTTGGCCATGAATACTCTCTATCAGACCATTCCAGATGTTGTAATGGGAAGAGTCTATAATTGCACAACAACCAAAGAAATTTGGGATACTCTTACAGAAATGTGTGAGGGTACTGATAAAATCAAGGAGAACAATCTCCAAGTTGTTGTGCAAAAATATAAACAATTCACAATTGAATCCAAGGAGACCATTGATACATTTGCTGGTAGATTCATAGATATAATGAATGAGATAAACTCATTGGCAAGGTTTACTCCAAGAGAGAGGTGGCACTCAAGATTCTAAGGAGTCTCACTCCAAAGTGGGATGTATACTCTGTAATGATGCAGAACACCAAGGATCTCTCTGCCATGCCCATGCAACAAGTCTTCTCAAAACTCAAAATTAATTTATAAGTTTGATCTCAAAAGAAGAAAGCCATGTGAGGAACCTTCAGTACCAACCAAAGGAGTGGCCTTCAAAGCTAAATCTGCTGAACCAGAAGCGCAAACCACTCCAAGATCATCAAAGTCAGTTTCTAAAACTGAAATGAAGGAAGAGCTAGCCCTCATGGCTAGAAGATTTGAAAAACTCAACTCCAGATTTAGTAGATACAAAAAGTTCTACCAAGACAACAAGGTCAGGAGAAGGTACAACTCTCTTGAAGCCAGGGCTGAGGACAAAAAACCTGAAGAAAGAAGATCAGAGGACAAGTACTCTGATAGGAGAAAGTCCTGCAGAGCTGAGCCTTCATCATCCAGAAGGAAAGAAGAAACCAAGAAAGATGATGATGAAGACCTGTGCTATAATTGCCAAAAGAAAGGGCATTTCCAGTATGACTGTCCTGAACTCAACTCAAAGGAGAGGAAAGAAAGACAAGCTCAAAGAGATAGAAGACTCAACAACAGAAAAGCCATGGTGGCTGGTGATGAATCTCAGAGTGATGAAAGCTTCAACTCCTCTGATGATGGACTGTTCTCTAACAGTGATGAAGATGATGTGTGCAACATGGCAATAGAAGATGATGAGCTTTAAGAATTTCTCACAAACTTGCTTTGCATAAGCTTTGAGAATTTCTCACAAAGCTTCTCATTTGGAGATCCAAATATGATAACATCTACATATATTTGGACAAGCAAGATGTCATCTCCTTCACAAATTCTGAACAAGGTTTTGTCTACTGTCCCTTTGACAAAACCATGATCCAGTAGAAATTGTGACAAGGTGTCATACCAAGCTCTTGGAGCTTGTTTAAGTCCATAGAGGGCTTTCTTAAGTTTGTATACCTTATCTCCTTCCTCGAACCCTGGGGTTGCTCCACATAGACTTCTTCCTTGAGTACTCAATTCAGGAAATTAAAGTACTCTTGACATCCATTTGATAGACTTTGAACCTCTTGTGGGCAGCAAATGCTAGAAATAGTCTTCTTGCTTCAAGTTTTGCCACATGTGCAAAAGTCTCATAATAGTCTGCCTTTTGATTGACAGTAACCTTTGGCCACTAATCTGGATTTGTTTCTTATAATCACATCATTCTCATTTTTCTTTTTCTTGAACACCCACTTGGTTCCAATAACATCTTGATGTAATGGTCTGTCAACCAGCTCCCAAACATCATTCCTTGTAAACTGGTTTAGCTCCTCTTGCATAGCAGTGATCCAGTTTGCATCTTGGAGTGCTTCTTCAATGTCTTGGGGTTCTTGTTTTGATAAGAAGCAGCAAAACAAAACACTTTCACCATGAAACCTTTTAGTTTTGACTTCAATACTTAGATTTCCAAGTATCAGGCTAGTTGGATGGTCATATAACCAATTCCTTCTTTGCCTGATCCCTTCAGTAGAGTTGTCCTCTACTAAGGTTGAGTCACTAGGATCATAAAATTCAGGAAAACTTATTGAAAGATCAAGTTCAGGATCATATTCACGGGAGTTGTCATCAATGTCAGGGACATTGGCATTTTCAATAGTATTAGTTCCCCCTTGAATATTGGATCCATTAACTACCTCAGTAGATCCTGCTTCTTCATTGGTAGTTCTTACCTGATTATGAATTGGGATTGGGTCAATCAGTTCATCAATTCCTTCAATGGGGTTTGCTTCAGGTAGATTGCCATCTGGAGAGTTGTCCACTGTGAAGTTTTCAGTAAAGTTTGGTTGGACAACTTCAGTAAATTGAGTATCTTTGTCCTTTAAGCTTAGTCTGGTTGTTCTTTGTGTTATGTCTTCTAAATCCAATGATTTTTCACTGTCTCAAAAATAGCTTCATCAAACACAACATGAGGTGTTTCTTCCCCAATAAGGGATTTATAATTGTAGACTCTGAAAGCTCTACTGATTTGGGAATATCCAAGAAATATTCCTTCATCAGCATTGCTATCAAAAGCTTTCAATTGTTCTTTCCCATTGTTGTGAATGAAACACTTACAACCAAAAATCTTAAAGTAAAATACTTTAGGCAATCTGCCTTTCCAGAGTTCATATGTGGTCAGTCCTTGACCATTAGTGATTAAACATCTATTCTGAGTATAGCATGCAATGTTTATAGCTTCAGCCCAAAACCTCTTAGGCAGTTTAGATTCAACAATTAAGGTTCTACCAGCCTCTTTAAGGGTTTAATTTCTTCTTTCAGCTACCCCTTTCTGTTGAGGTGTTCTAGCAACTGAAGTTTCATGGACTATTCCATTTTCAATGCAATACTCATTAATATTTGAATTTATGAAATCGGTGCCTTTGTCAGATCTGATCTTGACAATGCTAAGGTTTTTCTCATTTGATAGTCTCTTCATTAAATCAGGGAGTTTGACTTGTGTTTCCTTCTTATTAAGGAGAAATACTACCCAAGTAAATCTAGAGAAGTCATCTACTACTACTAATGTATATTTTCTTCAATTTATACTAGCAGGGGTGATTGGTCCAAATAAGTCCATATGTAAAAGTTGAAGTACCCTGTCATTAGAGATGGCTAGTTTGCCTTTGAATGAAGCTTTTATTTGTTTTCCTTCTTGGCATAGTTTGCACACATGTTCTTTTATGAAAACTTCATTTGACAGTCCTTTTACTAATGCATTCCCTGCTAATTTGCTAATACAAGTTCCAGTCACCAAAATATACATTCCCTTTCCTTATGCCAGTCAGTAAAGTCTGTTGAGTTGTTTTGTTATTAATTAAGCATTTATCACTTGAGAACTCAACATTATATCCTTTATCACATAACTGACTTATGCATTTATACTTGAGACCAACCACATATGATACATTGGTTACCTTAACATTACCAATGATTAAGGTACCATAACCTTTGGTTGTAGCTTGTGAGTTGTCTCCAAATGTGACATTAGGACCTTCTTGTTCAATGAAATCAGTGAGGAGTGATTTGTTTCCAGTCATGTGTCTTGAACATCCACTGTCCAAGTACCATGTTGTCTTTTTGTTCAGACTCCTCTTATTATTGTGGTCATTTGGTACCTCATCGTCTTCTATTTCCATGTTACACACATCATCATCATCACTGTTAGAGAACAGTCCATCATCAGAGGAGTTGAAGCTTTCATCACTTTGAGACTCATCTCCAGCCACCATGGCTTTTCTATTGTTGAGTCTCCTATCTCTTTTGGCTTGTCTTTCTTTCCTCGCTTTTGAGTTGAGTTCAGGGCAATCATACTGAAAGTGCCCTTTCTTTTGACGATTATAGCACAGGTCTTCATCATCATCTTTCTTGGTTTCTTCTTTTCTTCTAGATGATGAAGGTTCAGCTCTGCTGGACTTTCTCCTATCAGAGTACTTGTCCTTTGATCTGCTTTCTTCAGGCCTTTTAATTTATCCTCGGCCTTGGCCTCAGGAGAGTTGTATCTTCTCCTGACCTTGTTGCCTTGGTAGAACTTTTTGTATCTACCAAATCTGGAGTTGAGTTTTTCAAATCTTCTAGCCATGAGGGCTAGTTCTATCTTCATTTCAGTTTTGGAAACTGACTTTGATGATCTTGGAGTGGTCTGCATTTCTGGTTCAGCAGATTTGGCTTTGAACGCCACTCCTTTGGTTGGTTGAAGGTTCCTCACATGGCTTTCTTCTGTTCAGATCAAACTCATAAGCTTTGAGTTCTGAGAAGACTTGTTGCATGAGCATGGTACAGAGATCTTTAGTGTTGTGCATTATTACAGAGTATACATCCCACTTTGGAGTGAGACTTCTTAGAATTTTGAGAGCCACCTCTCTCTTGGAGTAAACCTTACCCAATGAATTTATCTCATTCATTATGTATGTGAATCTACCAGCAAGTTGATCAATGGTCTCATTGGATTCCATTGTGAATTGTTCATATTTCTGCACAACAACTTGGAGCTTGTTCTCCTTGATCTTGTCAGTACCCTCACACATAATTGCAAGAGTATCCCAAATTTCTCTCTTCAGTAGTGAAGCCATCTTCATCTTTAGGCAGTAGCTCTCTGGGATCAGTCTTTTGTGCAGCTATGAGCTTTCGATTTTCCTTAGTGAAGGTGAATGGTCCCTTAGTAATGACTCCCAGCATCTCATCATGAAGACAGACAAGATGAGCTCTCATCCTTATCTTCCAAAAGTCATAATTCTCTATTGAGAACATTGGTAGCTTGTGATAAGATATATGGTTGACTGGGTTGGGACCCAAGTTGTTGATGGTCTCCATAGCATCTCTAGCAACTACAATGTTAGGCATACTTGCAAATGTGTATAATTCAGCACAAAGTACGAATGGATGAGTTTTTCAGAAAGATCAGTTCAGTGACCACACTAGAATCTGGTTTTAAAAATCAAGATGGATTTTCAGAAGCAGTGGTATTTGAACCCCTGCTCTGATACCACCTGTTGGTTTTGAAAGGAGTATGACACAAGTGTATGTAGGTGGTGGGGGGGGAATTCACTTGTGTATGCAATTCTTTTTCTTTCAAACAAATCAGGTTATCAAGAGAGTTGTCTAGTCAACTTCTCTGAGTATGTATAACTTTGATAGACTTTCAGGGGATTTGTCCTAAATGAGTTTTTGCACAGTTTGTGGAATATATCTTTTTAAGATCAACTTTGTGTGCAATGTATGAATTTGTTACTTGAATGAAATAGGAGTAAGTAAATAACACAGTGGTTTATAGTGGTTCAGAGACTCAAGCTCCTACATCTACTTCCCTGCAGATTGAATAAGATAATTCCTTCACGTGGAATTAACTTGTTTTATAGTGCCAAGGTGCACTGATCAACCACACTACTCCTTAGTGCCTTGATCCCTAGGAATTCTGAGTCCTAGTACTCACTCAACTCGAACTAAACTATACTTCACTTGACAGTTCTAGTTCTCACACTTCTACAACAACCCTTCTAACTTTCCTTGAAAGGTTTAAGGGTTGATTGGTTCCAACTAGGGTGAGATATCCTTTACAGTGAAGAATTGTATAAGGATATGATATCTCTCTAAGCTTTGATTGATATACAATAGGTTGAGCTTAGATGGGCTCTGAAGTGTTTAGGAAACTAAGAATGAAGTATTCTTGTAAGAGCTTGAAAGTTTATATACTAGAGAGCTTGTAGTTTCCTTGACTAGTTGGATTCTTTCAATGGTTTCCAAACTTTAGTATTTATAGAGCAAAGTGAGGTTATGTCTATTGGAGAGACAACCTCAATTTATCTATTTCCATTTTATTTGGACTGTGTATCTTGAGGACATAATCTTTGATAGTAACATGTCTTCAATTTTGGAAGGAAACGGCTAAGGATCTTTGTCTTGACTTGATTGCACTCTTCCCAATGTCTGAGTTGAATCTTCAGCATTCAACTAGAAGACATTCTTCCTGAAGGTTGAATCTTGATTAAGGACAACATTCCTTATCATCAGGATAGATCTGTACTCACTCTTATCTCCTCAGCTGACTTGGTTTATCAGCAGTGTTGGCTTGCTTCTTCAATTGAGTTGGCTCCTTATCTTCACTTGATTCAAACTTAGGTTAAGCTTTGATGAGTAGCTTTTATATCAGTGAGGTTGACTCTATCAACATTGTTGGGAATAAAATGAGATTTTGATTAAGATACCAAAACCCATTAAGACATGCCAAGTAATATAAGTCAAATTTGGATAAGTATGTTTCAAGAATGTTGGAACATATAGTTCAGGCTAGTTAAACAGCTAAAATGTTAGGCAGCTTTTAGATGTTAGATGCATAAGTTGAGGGGGAATATAAGCTTAGAAGATTACAAGAATCAAGTTCTCTCAAGGCTCAGAATCAAGAGGATCCCAACCCTGTCGATGATCAAAGTGATCAACTGTACTGATAGTTAAATCAGCTCAGTAAAGAGACAACCTCCCTGATGGTCAATTCAGATGAATACATCAGTTAGACCAAGTCTACTGACATGCATACAAACAAGATCAGAAGAGATGTCCAGCAGAGTTGATCAGCACACTAAACTTGGAAGTGTTCACATCAAGTCTAAAACAAGAGACAAATGTGCTGATAGGATCAATTCCACTGATATGGAAGAATGGATGCTTAGAAGCTATCAATTATGATCAGTGAAGATGAGGAGCCAACTCAACTGAAGAAGCTAGACAACATTGCTGAAAGGACAAGTCAGCTGAAAGTAATAAGCAGATCAGTCCTGATGATAAGGAAAGTTGTCCCTTATCAAGGAATAAATGATCAGAAGGAATGTCCATGTTTTGACTACTGAATCTTCAAGTCAGACATTGGGAAGAGTGCATCAAATTCAAGACAAAGAGCTTCAAGCTGTTTACTTCCCAAATCAAGGACATGTCACTTTCAAGAATCTGTCTTCAAGATGTTAAGTTTAAGGAAGACAAATATAGACAATTTGAGGCTGTTTCTCCAACGGACATAACCTCATCTTGATCTATAAATACTGGAGTTTGGAAACCATTCAGTAATCAACTAGTCAAGGAAACTACAAGCATACAAGCCTTCAAGCTTTCAAAGAATACATCATTCTCTGGTCTCCAAACACTTCCAGTACATACCTAAGCCCGAAACTCATTGTATATCAATTAAGCTTAGAGAGATATCCTATCCTTATACAATTCTTCATTGTAAAGCATATCTCACCTAGTTGGAACCAACATCAACCCTTTAACCTTTCTAGGAAACTGGGGAAGAGTTGTTGTAGAAGTGTGAGAACTAGAACTGTCAAGTGAAGAACAATTTAGTTCAGAGTTGAGATTGAGTACTAGGACTCAGAATTCCTAGGGATCAAGGCACTAAGGAGTAGTGTTGTTGATCAGTGCACCTTGGCACTATAAAACAAGTTAATTCCAAGTGAAGGAATTATCCTGTTAAATCAGGGAAAGTGGATGTAGAAGTTTGAGTCTCTGAAACACTATAAACCTCTTGTGTTATTTACTTTCAAGTCATTTCATACAAGTAACACATTCATACACTCCACACAAATTGATCTTCAAAAGATATACATCACAAGTTGTGCAAAACAGATTTGGGACAAGTCCCCTAAAAAGCTGTTAAGCGTTAAGAAGAATTTCAGAATTAAAAGGAGTTTAAATATAAAGGGCCAACCATAATTCCGCACATATAACTTACTTAGATAGTTATTCAACTGAGTACTTCATAGTATTCAGTGGTTTGATTATCTGAACAAAGTTATACATACTTAGAGAAGTTGTCCAGGACAACTCTGCTGATAGCCTGGTTTGTTTAAAATGAAAAAGATTTGCATACACAAGTGCATTCCCCCCTCACCCCCCCAATACACTTGTGTCATACTCCTTTCAGGACCAACATGCATATTTGTCTCTTGACTTAGACTGTATCTTTAGTCTTATGATCTAGTGTGCTGATATACTCTGTTGATCTACTCTGCTGATTCTTCACTTATGATCTTCAAATTTTGATTGAGTTCATGTTAGTAGGGTTGGTTCAATAGATGTGATCGTCTGAATCTTGAACCATCAGCAGGGTTGATTCTTCTATTTTACTCTTCTGATTTAGTGTGCTGATATACTCTGCTGATTCTTCACTTCTGATCTTCAAATCTTGATTGAGTTCATGTTAGTAGGGTTGGTTCAATAGATGTGATCTTCTGAATCTTGAACCATCAGCAGGGTTGAACTCATCTGATCTTGTCTTATCAGCATGGTTGAATTCTTCTGATTCTGAGCCTAAGGGAACTTGATCTAAGTGATCTTCTAAGCTTGTGTTCCCCCTCAACTTATGTATTATAACATCTATAAGCTGTCTAACACACCAGCTGTTCAACTAACCTGATCTATATGTTCCAACAGTCCTGAAACATACTTAATCAATTTAACTTATATATCTTTGCATATCATCCGGGGTTTTGGTATCTTAATCAAAATCTCATTTTATTCCAACCATAAGCTTTAGTTAGATTAATCTCATGCTACCAACAATTATTGACATGCAATTGTAAAAAAGTATAAAAGCCAATTAGGGCTACATTTCAAGACACAATCTCAAATATCAGCACAAAAACTACTCTCTCTCTCTCCCTAATCCACATTTGTTCTTGCTTATCATTCAAGAACATTAAATATATTTCTATAAATCTTTACATATATAAATTACTATGTTTGTATTCGGTTCTTAATACTATTCTAGTCAACACCACGAAATCGACTACAACAACATATACTACTAAGTATAAGTATACCATTTACGTACGCCATATACTACAAAATTATTGAAATCTAAAATAATAGATGGTAAAAGTTTCTCTCTATTCTCTCATTCTCTCCCTTGAAGACGATATCTCCTGTCCACTCGCCGCCCCCTCCCCCTCCCCCTCCCATGTATATGGGGCTTGTTAAACAAAAATGCATAGAATCATCCACATCTACAAAATAAGGCATACAACAACAGTTTCAATGGTGAATATAAAGGAACTATTTAATCCACAAAGATAAGATAATGATGGAAATTTAAGAACATGAAGGACAATGTCAAATGACAATTCCCACAATTGATTAGTTAGTTTCTGAACATGCAGAAAACATTAACTATATAAATATTACCTCTCAAACAATTCATAACCATACCTGCAAAGTGTTAGAAAAAATGATAGGTGTATGGGTAGACAAAGATGACTTATGCATGACTGACTCAAAACGAATAAAAGTTGAGGTTAGAGTTTGACTCTATCTCCATAAGACGTTATTGCCCCGTACTTCGGTTCAATGCGGATCATGGAAATCGTCCCCAAGATACAATGACTTTAGAGCCTTCCGTCTATTGCACTATGAAACAAAAGCTATCGGTGAATCGCAAACAAGTATCTGAAACTTTCGACTAAACTCTAATGCAGTGTATACAACTCTAAAATGCTAAATATGCATATATAGTTTTAACTCAAGTTTCGAAACTCTTTTGACCAAAATAATTCTCATTGAATGTTCGAATTAATGAATGAATGAAATGACCAATGTCGGGAGGGGGGTCTATTTATAGACTTCCAATAGTCTTTAGGTATAGTTGTGTATCTTCACAATAAACTCATTTTTTCAAAAGTTAAAACATTTCTAAAAGACACAACATTTGAAATAGTCGAGTGTTAAGAGTAGAACGAGTCTAAAAGTCTAGGGGGGTGAATAGACTTTTCAAACTTTTCTAAAATATCAGAGATTAATATGCGGATTATGAGATTTATGAGCCCTTAACAAGATTATACTCAACTATCAATTATGAACTTTACTAATTTATTCTGCAATTTATACTTAACTCGTCTACTCAACTCGATTTGTCAATCTTGTTGACTATACAAATTATAATAAGAACAATTAACAAATATAAACAGTAAGTAAATCAAACACGAGATTTATTGTGGTTCGACAACTTGTCTACATCCACTCTCACAAACACCAGTTCGTGATATTTTATTATTCTTCTGTTCTTGTCTTTTAAGTCTCAAGATTAAGACTTCGATCTTATCGATTACACACCTCGTGTATCTTCGATCTAACCACTAGTGATTTAACAAGCAAGTAGCAAGCTTGTATAAAAACTAAAACAATAAAGAAATACTTATATGTATTCTTCAATAAGCCTTCTTGTGTAAACTCTTCTTTTCTGGACTTCTTCTTCTTCTTTGAACTTTTAACTCTGAGAGTGCTTAAGACTTCTTGCTTTTGATTTCTTCAATATGCGTAGTTTCAGTAGTCTTTTCACGTAGCATGTCTTCATCTATTTATAGACATCTCCAACATCAAGAACAGTTTGTTATCCAACAACCTTTCTTGATAACTTCTTTTAACTAACTCTTGTAACCACTTATTGATATGTATCTTGGATATACTCTTCGGTTATTTAGTTATTCTTGTTGTAACCAACTTCATATCTTTAGTCTTCATATCTTCACACAATTCTGCTTCAACTTGACTTGACTTGTCTTCTTCAGCATATTCTGACTTCTTCATCGTCTGGACTGGTCTTGTTCAAGTCTTCATAGTAGTCTTCTGTAGAACTCTTCTTGTCATATCAACTAAGCTAACTAATCTATTACATTACTTTAAGCTTTATAGATCAGCTTAGTCATCTTAAAAACTATTACAACATAATGTATACATAAGCTTCTATACAACAATTAAAGTTTATCTTGTAAATCCTATATAAAGTATTTATCATTCATACTTAACCATTTTTCAGTATTACTTATTAGTCAGTCATCTGATCTTGTCTTATATAAGACGACTTCCATAACAGATCAGTAAGTACTCAACATATATTCAAGTCTTCTTTTTGGCTTATCAAAACTTATCTCATCATCAAATAGAACTTGTTTTAGGATTCATATCCCAACACAATTATTCACCAAAAGGTATGTCTCTTGAATTAATATAATAATTCTAAAAGACATAACCTTTGGAATAAAATCATTTCACAAAAGGAAATTACATTTCACATCTATAAGTCACAATTCATCACAATTACCATAAATGCGAATACAATGTATTTATCTACACATAAAATGACCAAATTTAATATTAATTTCTCATTCACCAAAAATTTGGTTTTGAAAAATCAAATCAACTAAATCCATCTACGCAAAACGAATTATAAAATTATCACTTAATATTTTATAAAATGTGGTCAAAACCAACATTTTCCAACACAAAGTGAATAAGAAACATTTTTCAATCTTGTATTATCTCATTCAACCCACAAATAACATAATTCAATCAATTCCAAACAAAGATATTTACATCAAGAAAATACAGTTTTCTAAGCAACTGACATAAAACTTTTTGACACATGGGAACAAAATTGTCAAAAAAAAATTTCATTTATTAGTTCCATTAATAAGAAAGTTTACTAAGTTTCTAGTCGTGTACTATATTTTTCTAAATTATCCTTAGAACTAATATCCGGTGATTTAATAGGAATATTAATCAATTTCAGCTCTCTTGAGAGCTAGCCCAGCTAGCGTACATGGACCAGAACTGGTATTCTTAATATTAGTGTGCATGCATTTTGATTGAAATATGCCCTTGGCCAAACTAACTAATAATGTTTATATTATGGAGGAAATAATCTGATATTCCACAAATAGGCCCAATTGATAAGTATAACACATATCAGGCCCAATTGATAAATATAACCCTTATCAATTTCTCCTCCCTCAAGACCACCTTTGAATCCTCATGCTTATTCAATGAGTTGTCAATTATATCTCCTTCATGTTTACCCATAAGGTCAGAGAATTTCAGAAAATATTTATTTGAAGACAATTATAGGCCAATATTTATTTAATGGGCCTCATAATTTTTGTTTGCTATATTCTAAAGTCAGCTGTTGAGATTGTCCACACCTTCACATTCTGTCGCCCACACATCAAATCAACCCCTAATTTGTCAAGCTCGAACCTTGCTCCATATAGCCTCTATTTTTTTTTAAAATATTTATTCCTTTCAAGATGATATTTATGCGTGTATCTAGGCGGTTCTCTTGCCTTTCAAATTATACCGCACATTGCATAAAGAACAAATTTTGGGTATTTTCTTTATCCCTACAAAGTTTCCTTATTCCGACGTTGCTTCTCAAATTTTTTGGTGAATTAATCCCAAACTTCTGGCGTTGCTTCTCAAGTTTTTAACAACTTTTTCACAGATTTAAGGTATCATCTTTTTTCTTGTTCTCCTGCTCCATCGTCTTTTCATTCCCTGGTTTTATATTTTTTTTATATTTTAAAAAGAAAATCATCCCCCTGACAGATAAATATGAGTGTTTATGAATGCTCCCGCTCTACTGCATCAGTGAGGAATTAACTCCCTCTGAGCTTTTACAATCTGGGTACACTGATGTAGGACTTAATCCCGAAAGTAGCACCTTAGCCGTTATTTTTTTTCTACTAATAAAACTCATTCTTTCTTTGGCCGACGACTAACCCGTAGGCCTTCAATAATGATTTTTGAAAAGGATAGACTTATTTGGGATAAAATATCGAATCTTCTGAAATGGATGAAGATGATCTCCCAAATCTAAGTCAAGATTTGTCTCCGTGTTCTTATTTTTTATTAGATATTCCCCATCCTGATGAAAGACCTGATCATTTATGTTATCCATCATTAGCCTTTTGGACACAACTAGATGCTGGAATTAGATTTTCCTTACATCCCTTCCTTCACGAGGTATCTTGCATCACCAGGGTTCCCCTTAATCAATATACACCTTCCTCTATTCGAATCATTCATCTTTTTTATTTGATTATAAAAGCTAATGGGGGGAATCATACAACACTGGCGTTTAGGGCATGTTATGATGTGAAACACATTGGTTATTTTTTCTATGTATCGTCAGTTCCTAAAGGCCCAACCCATTTTGTCCCCAAGCCTTCTAGTATTGATGAACAATGGGAGAAAAGATAGTTTGTAGTGACCCCCCGATCCGGGAGATGGGATTTCCCTTGTAAAAAAAGTAGTGCCCAGTTAAATATCGATCCACGGGACTAGTATGTTAAAGTATCCTTAATTTTATGTATTTCTCTTTGAATAGAGTGAGAAATCATGGTTTGTGCAATGAAAAGTAATTAAACTTCTAAGAGACAACTATTGATAAACAAGAACTAAAGTGATGATAATTAAAATCAAGTGATGAGAGGGAGTGTTCGGGTGTTCGTCCTTGTGTGGAATCGATGTTAAAGCTCAACTTCTATGTGTAATTCATTGGATGCTACTTGGTAAAAGAGATCACTAGTGCATTTGTCTACTAAATCACCTAGGATCGGGAGGACGAATAGAGGCGTTCTTACCCGGGTAATCACACAAGTAGGGGGTTCTACTCTATCTAATTAACTAAACTAATCCCTATTTGTGTTTTTCCACTCGAATACTAGCAACCAAGCTCCTATGGTCTTCTCACCAATCACTTAAACTAACAATTCAAGCAATCAGTGTAGATAAATGGGGTTCTAATGAAAATTACCCAACTCTCGTTGCGATAACCCAATATTAACTCAATTCACTTGATTCCCAACCCTCGATTATATTATCCACCTAAATTAACCATCTCTTGTTGCATTAATTGAGCTTCACATATAACCTACTAATGAAATTCTAGCAAATGATCAAATAAAACCCATAAACCTAACCAATATACCTTCCAATTGAAGCACACAACCAAAATCAAGTTAATACATCAATTCCATCACAATTCTACAACACCCAAACACAAATATGCTTAGCGCATGACTAAGTTAACAAAATAGATGAAGAAATTGATAAGAAATAACATACCCATGATGAGAAACAAGAAAATGCTTGAAAAAAGTAAAGGTATCACCTCTTTGATTTGCAAAATGAAATAAACCTTGAAATCTTCCACAAAATCTTCAATATCTTGCTTGGAAAGGAAATTACAACTAAATCGCACTCTATTCTATGAAATAGGCTCTAATCTATGGATTAAACTATCTAAAATGAGTGAAAGATGATGAAATTTGGATTTGGGGAGCTTGAGTGGTGTTCCAATGGCTGCCTCCTCTTCAAAAAAATGAATTTGTGGCCTTTTATACCCTTCCAAACAAACTTGGTACGTGTCCCTAGGTCAAATCACGAAAATGGGTTGCTCGACCGAGTAGGGAGCAACAAAAATGTGTGCGCGCCTTTTCCAGCTCAGCCGCTCGGCCAAGTCAGTGCTCGTCCATGCCCGAGATTGCTCGGTCGAGTTGTGCTGCTCGACCGAGGTCTTGATCGCCCCCCTGTTCCAGCTTTCTTGGACGAGTTGTGTCGCTCGGCCGAGGTCTTGATCTTCAATGTTGCAGGTTGCTCAGCGTGCTCGACCATCTCTGTACAATCGCTGAGGGCTTGGTCCTTCCTTACTTGGCCGAGTTAGTGCTCGGCCTTGCTTGGTCATTTCTGTACACTCGGCTTGATTGTTGTTTCGTTACGACCTTTTGTCCTTGCTTTGTGCATAACTTTTGATCCGGAGGTCCGATCGGCTTGATTGTTGTTTCGTTACGACCCTCTCTTTGATATCTTTCATATGATCCACTCATTGGATTGGTCCATTGGCTTTATGTTTCGTGATTTGCTTTAAAAAACCCCGTTTACCTAGAAATCAAGCAAGAATGAGTATGTATCAACATATCGACAATTAAACCACTTTCTCCCTATTCTTGAAAGCATAACTTGATATTCAACGCATAATTCATCCTAAAATTCAAGCAATCACACGATAAATCAATCATGTCGGTCTTCCTTTCACATACTGGTCATATGATTTTTAAGTAGCCATTTATTTGATCAACCGTTTGCCAACCATGGTCTTGTAGGGTCACACGCCCTTTGAGGCCTTATTTGGACGTCATCCTAACTTTTTAAAACTTTGTGTGTTCGGTTGTCTGCTTTCCGTGGTTGAAACCATACACCAGTGGAAAACTTGACTATTCGTCTCGTCCATGCCTTTTCCTAGGCTACTCAACGAGCCAGAGTGCTTATATATGCCTGGACGTTGAAACGAACAGGTTGTTCATCTCTCGTCATGTCCATTTTATTGAGGACTCATTTCCTGCCGAAAGATGGAGTCCGCCCCAAGCTCCATGTGCTTTGACTTCGGCTTCGGATTCCGTCCTACTTATGTTGCCTCCCTGCTCTCCTCCACCTACATCAACCTCTCATGATCCTCCATTTTCTACACATAGTGGTTCCTTCTCCTTACATGCTCCGCTCGAGCCGTAGGTTCCTGCCCTACGGTATCACCTAATGACGACTCATAGTCAACGTGGCATCTTTAAGCCCAAATTGATCAACGTTGTGACCAAACACCCATTAACTGGTGACATCGAGCCAACATGTGTTTCTAAGGCCATGTCTCACCCACTTTGGCGTGTGGCCATGTCAGATGAGTTCACCGCCCTTCTTCGACATGGCACTTGGGATCTTGTTCCTCTTCCTGTAGGAACTAATATCATTAGATGCAAATGAGTATTTCAAATTAGGCGCAAATCGGATAGATCGATTGAAAAATATAAGGCTCGATTAGTTGTTAAGGGGTTTCATCATCGTCCGGGAATTGACTACAATAAGACCTTCAATCCAGTTGTTAAGCATGTCACTATCTGTGTGGTTCTGTCTCTTGCTCTCATGCATGGATGGTTTATTCGCCAACTAGACATCAACAATGTTTTTCTTCATGGTACACTTAATGACCCGGTTTACATGATTCATCCCAGTGATTTCAGGATTCAACTCATCCCTCTTATGTGTGCAGACTTCGAAAGTCACTTTATGGTTTAAAACAGGCCCCTAGGGCATGGTACACTACCCTCTGCTCTGCTTTTACTGCATATGGCTTTGTTCAGTCTATGGCAGACAGATCTTTATTTACTATTCATCGTGGCACTTTACATATTTTTGTACTAATATATGTAGATTACTTGATTATCACAAACTCAGATTCGTCAACTACCTATGATATCATCCGACATCTTAAAACTCGGTTTGCTGTCAAGGATTTGGGCACCCTGTCCTACTTCCTTGGAGTCGAGGTTGCCTATTGCAGAGAATGCTTGTTTCTCTCACAACACAAGTACATAGTGGAGTTACTTCAACGTCATAAGATGGATGGTGCGAAACCATTATTCACTCCTATGAACTCTCAGCCCGCCGTTGACTATGTGTCTCCTACAGACCCCACTAAGTATCGTCGTTCCATTGGGGGCCTACATTATCTCACCCTCACTAGGCCTGATATTATCTTCACGGTTAATCGTCTAGTGCAGTCCATGTCCGCTCCGTCCAACCATGACTAGGCTGCTATGAAATAGGTGCTTCGCTACTTAAAATGCACTCTCCACCACGACCTCCTCTTACGTCGCCCCTCAGATTTATCTATCACTGCTATGCTGATTCAGATTTTTGGGGGATCTCACTAATGGTAAATCCACATTTGTTTACGTCATATTTGTTGATGTTGTGTCAATGTTGTGAAGAATGTCACAACATATTTGACAACATCATTAATAATTTGTCCTTTCTTTCACAATCAACACTGATGGTGACAGTCAAGAAACAGAAGCTATACAAGAAAGTGATAAGGCAGTAGCTGAAGATGCACAAGATATTGATGTCATTGAGAGCGTGCATGGAGACTAATGAAAGCATACAAACTGGAGAAGTTATAAAGTATGGGGGAGTTTGTGCAAATCCATGAAGATGGGGAAAATTGCACTTTTGATCCTATAGGAATTTTTCAAAATCACTTTTGGTCCCTAAATTCACAAATGGTCCTTTTTTATGCATATTTGGTCCTGTAAATTAATTTTTGGATGGAAACTGTTAGTTGACTTTTTTTTAGGGTTAGTTGACTTAAATATATTAAAATTTTAATAATCTAAATAACTTCTAAAATTATAAATTAATAATATGTATATATGTATATATAAAAATATATACAATCAAAAAATAGAAAAAATATTTTAAATCTAGCTAATAATAAATACTCCATAAAACTAATAAATAAAATAAGAATAAGTATATTTTTCAGAACCCAATACTTTAAATATACCAAAAGAATTTATTGTAAATTCTGAATAAAAAATTATTTTAAAATTGAAATATATACTATAAAAATATAAATTCTAAAAAATTCTTAAGTGTCTATTGTAATAGCATATATAATAATTTACGTAAAGTTCCAAATAATAAAAAAATTGGCATATTCAAGTATCTGGAATTCTGGATATAAAAAATACAAAACATTATTTTCAAACCAAATAACAATTTAATGTAAAATCTGAAAATTATTTAAATGTAATTATACATTAATCTTAATCTTAAAGAAAACAGAGTCTCCTACTATTCTGCACATAAACATATCCTGATATCCCCGTGGATCTTCAACGCCGCCGCACCGTCACTTACACCACCACCCACTCTCCTTCCCCGTCGCCACCCCCTTGCCACATCACCACTACTCCACCCCACCTCACTCCAGACAATCAGGCCACCATCCCCAATAGCTACTACTCCGACCATCACGAAATCCGACGAGGCTACCTACTCTAGCCACCTCTCAATGGTAGGAATCAAAACTCCTTGTCAATTTTAGATATTGATTTCCCATTCATCTCCAATTTCGCAATTTTTCAGGGAAGGTTTTCACGATTTTTTTGCAAATTTTGGGTGAGACAAATTCAGGGAATTCAGCAATTAGGTTTCGATAATTTTGGGTAAAGTTCAGAGGGTTAAATGGGGCAAGTTGGTGCGTATTTTTTCAGTGTAATGATTTATTGATTTTGAGATGAATTCTTTGGTTTTGAATCGATTTTGGTGCGATTTTCTTCAATGTCTCTATTTGATTTTGGAAGAAATTTATCTTAGTGGTTTTTGTTTCTATGGTCGTGCGTGTATATTTATCTCAGAGCTCTGAACTTTTCCGATGCGATGGTGGGTGGGTGGCCGGAAAGTCGCCGGAAAATGTATCCAGAGGAGATGGGTCACGGGTGTTATTTAATTATTAATTTTAGATTTGGGTTTAATTTAAACAAAAATAACCCAAGTTGACGGAACTGTTAGAAATTTAACAGAAACATTTTGTGGGACCAAAAGTGTAGTAAAAAGGACCACATTTGATGAGGGCACAATCTTATGGGACCAAAAGTGCAATTTTCCCCATGAAAATGCAACTGAAGTGTTATTCAGCCCAATCCCCTCCTTTACTTATTTACATAATTTTTCTTTATTTGTTTGTAATGTTATATTTCTGTTATTTCCTTTATTATTTAGGATTTCATTTTGTTTTTTATTATTTCTGTTTTTAATCTAAACACATTGTTTTTAGTGTTTAGAGATAGACTTGTTACTTTAATTTGGTTATTATGGTTTTATGTCATTTACTTGATGTAAACTTTGTATATTTCTACTTTGAATATTTCTGTATGTTTAACATCAGAAGTGTTGTAGTAGAAAGGCCAAATTGGGGGAGATTGTTGATGTTGTACCTGTGATGCTTATTTTGATCTAACACTCTTGGCAACTCTGTTTGTCGAGTGTTGTACAAAATGTTCCATCACTTTGGTCAACATCATAATTTACCATTTCTCCTTACACTAACTCCGATTTTATATGTTGTTCTTAATGTCCTTGTATGCAGGATTGAAGACGTGGAAGTTACCAGGTCAAGTGGTTACATAAATACAAGGAGTGAGAAGTTAAGAGCATGCATGGTGGTTCCTGCTTTTAAGGAGTTTGTGGAGGAAGTTATAGATCATATAAAAACTGATCTATGGAGGTTGCATGTAGTTGAAAACATTGCAAATTAATAGAGGACTAATGCAACAGTATGATAGATTGTTGTAGACCCAATCAACATATGTATCATACTTATTTCGTCTAGGAGATTATATGTATAGACCTAAAAGAGAGGTAGTTTCATATAGTCAATTGGATTTAACAAACCTTTATAAAAGGTTTTTGATGATGTTGTACCGGTGATGTGCATAATGTTCCATCACGTTGGTCAACATCATAATTCACACTAACTCCGAATTTTCTATGTTGTGTGCAATGTTTCTTGTAGGCAGTTAGAAGACGTGGAACGTATCCAGGTCATGCAGATTGCCTTTGGAGTGAGAAAACTACCACTACATGGAAGTTAAGAGGTTTCCTTAATTATAGGAGTTGGTGGGAAGTTCTTTTGATCATGCGTGTATGGAAAACTACCATCGACATTCACTTTGTTTAGGACTTGATAGCCAAGAGTCTTCTCCGTGTTTCCCACATTAGCAACTTGGACCAACTTGCGGACGCACTAACCAAATAACTGCCCAATCCCCGTTTCGAGCTTTTACGTTCCAAAATCTCGGTTGCCCATTGAATGTCGATTTTTCGGGGGAATATTAAGGAATATCCTTCAGATCCTCCTTTTTGAGAGATCCCTCGAGAATAAGGAAACAAATTTTCATACTATTTCAATTTATTGTGATTGGCGTATCTCTTATTCTTTCAATTATTCTGATTAGCGTATATCCTCTAATTACCTTATATAAGGTTTAACCTCACTTATATATATTGGTGTACACTACACTTGGAGAAATCAATAAAGAAAATACATTTGTATATCTATTATAGCTTTTGTGTAGAAAAGTAATGACATTTTGTATAATTTTGATACTACAAACAAAATAATTACAACAAGTCCGTGTATCGCACGGGAAAAAAAACTAGTCATTAAAAAAGAAGCATGGTAAAATTGATGTGATATACTACACACCACATGAAAAAGTAAAACCGTTTTTCATTTTCTCTCAAATCATAAACTCAAATTATGGAAAATTTATTAGAAACTAAAACCAGAATTATAAAAGAAATTTTTACTTCATTTTTTATCATGAAATCAAATATCCCACCGCCAAATGCGATCACCATCGTCATCGTCTCCGTAACTACAATTTTTTCTTTGGTGTTGTAGTTCGGGTCAACGGTTCGATCTTTTTAAAAGACGTTGTTCTTACGGTGGCCGATTGGTTAGACGGTTTGTTGAAACCCCCTCCCCCCTCTTTTTTTAGGTCCATGTTTGTTTTCAATCTTCTTATTTTGTTTATTTTTAGCTCTTTTATTGTAGCTATTTTGGTTTTTATGTTGTTTTTTATTTCTTACTAGGGGTGGGCATTCGGTTGGTTCGGTTCGATTTTGGACCTTTTTCAATCGAACCGAAATAATCGAATTTTTTAAAAAATGAACCGAACCGAATTACAATTCGGTTTGTTTGGTTCAGTTCGGTTCGGTTTAAACCGAATTTTCTTGCATAATTTTTTTTTTAAGAAAACAAGTTAACAATTCTAAAAGTTCAATTTTGCATAGTGCATACTGCATAAAATCAAATTAAAATTAAATTCAAATCCCCATAACATAATCTCATTACAAATTCCACATAAAGTCAAATATATAATCAAACAAATCCAACATAACCTATAACAAATCTGAAAATATAATTAATATACTATACTATACAGCTTCTAATTAATTAATATACTATACAACTTCTAATTAATCTGAAAATTGCAATATTATGTCATTTCAATGATTACAGGCTATATATAACCCTTTCTTTATCCCACACTCTCTCACCCCATTTATTTTGCCCTACAATTTACAAACATTACAGAGAAGATGTCAATTGAATTTTAAAACAGTGAGAGATTCTTTGTTTGTTCTACTATTTAGGTTGAAAAAGAAGTAAGAAGTAAAAAATTTGAAATCCATCCAACTCAAATACTCAAGAGTCATGATTCACAAAGAAAAATAAAATTTAAGTGTCACAACCGCAAAAATTTACTTCTTACTCATGATCTGGAAAAATCTGAACATATATATATATATATATATATATATATATATATATACATATACATATATATATATATATACAGTAAAACCTCTATAAATTAATAAACTCTCTAAAATAATAAAATCTCCCGGTCCCGACTTGGGCCTTTGTAAAAAATAATCAAATTCGATAAGATAATAAGATAATAATTTTTCGGAAAACCCCTTTATAAATATTAGGTCCCATTAAAACTCTAAATTAATAATTTATAAATATTACAATTATAAATATTATGGTAATTTGCTAAAATATGAATCTATTGTACCTTGACTAACTTTCAAATGATATTTTTCATAAATTCACTCTTGTAAATCTTTTTAAGTGTACGTGAGATGGTATCTCTTATACTCACATAATGTTTTACGCATTTGATCATTCATTGATGATTTTGCGATGTCTTTTAGATGAGAAGACGTGGTTGGGTGTTATGAATTATTTTATTTCCATATTGAGATTTATATAGTGGGTATATGTTTCATTCACCATGCATAAATATATTTAAGTCAACGAATTAATGTAAACATGTATACAATGAATATATTTAATTAGTTACAAAGAATTGGTTGATGCATGAATATAATCAATGAAATATATATGAATTCATTTATTTTCAATACATATGCACTAAATTTGCTGAATTTAAAAAGTTTCCCCTTTAATTAATAAATATTAATTTATCGATAAATTAATACCTCTTTAAATTAATAAAATTCCATGGTCTCAAGGATATTAATTTATAGAGGTTTTACTGTATATATATATATTTTTTTATTAATTAATTATATTTAATTTTTTAATTAATTCGATCAGTTCGATTTATTCGGTTTTTGGAAAATATAAACCGAACCGAACCGAAAAAACCGAAATTTTAAAAAATTTCAACCGAACCGATCAACCAAATAAACCGAAAATCGTCGGTTCGGTTTTTCAGTTTTTTTGGTTTTATGCCCACCCCTACTTCTTACGCTCTCTCTTTAGTGAGACCTTACATGTTTGGTGCGGTTTTTCATCCTCAATGGGACTCCTCTCTTTAGTGAGACTTTCCACGCTTGGTGCGATACTTTCCTTATTTTTTATCGATTTTCCTTGTGTTTGGTAGTCCTTGAGTTCTTGGTGTATCTCTTTGTCTTTCACTTTACCTCTAATTTTTTTGGCACTAAAATAACTTAGTGTGGGGTGTTGTCTTATATTGAGAATGAAGACCTAATTTGCATGTGTGAGCAAAGTTATACTCGTTTTTCCACTTTCCTCATAATTGAATTGTGGTAACACTTATAATTTGATCTGACGTGGATTGAAGATTATGTGCTCTTTAGTCTATTGATCTAATTAACCTAAAAAAAATCTATCGTAAGTGCACTAGGAATTGGCAGAACGAATGATGCCACTAGTACCCTTAACCATCTCACCAAGAGGGTACGTAGATATTTGGGAATATGAAGTGGATAATCGTTGACCTCTAATACGACCATTGTTGACCCTTTCTTCAAGGAAGATTTCACTAGTGCCTACTAGAGTATATAACATATAAGCAATTTAGAGCATAATTGGTATGATGGAATGAATTTGAGGTTGAATGAAATGGCATAAGAATATTTTCATGATTGGTATACTGCGGGAATGAAATTTAATACTTCATAAATTTATTTTAAATTATTATTATTGAGTATTGTTAAAAATATATTATTATTTTTAATTAATATTATTTAATAAAATTATTATTATAATTGATTATTGTTAAAAATATTTTTTTTAATATTTTAATAATTATTATTGATAAAAGAGTTATTATTAATAATATATATTTGTCTTATTATTGATTTTATAATTTATAATAAATTATATTTTATATGAAAATAATATTTTTATTTTTAAATAAGAATATTATCATTATTTTTAATATTAAATAAATTAAAAAATAATATTATTATTTATATTATCAAGAATTATTATACTATTATTTTATAGGGGTGGTCTTGTGTGAGACCGTCTCACGGATCTCATTTCGTGAGACGGATCCTTATTTTGACCCCAAACCAAAAACTGGCAACCGCTTTTCATTATGCCATTGTCGCACTCCATGTTCACACGCCCAACCCATACCAATACTTGTTGTCAAGCCCAGTGTTGTCAAAACTGGACCAGACCGGCCGGTTCGACCGTGAACCGGTCACGGTACCAGTCCGGAAAATGTCTAAAACCCATTTTTATGGTTAAATCGGTCAAAAACCGGTCCAACCGGACAAAAATCGGTCTGACTGGTTTTTTTTTTTTAATATTAAATCCTAAATTCAATTTGACTCATTCACGATTCACACGTCGACTCCATTGTTTCTCCCCCAATTCATTTTCTTTCGTGCGACCGCTGCAAAACAACAGCAGCAACGCTACAAAGCAATAGCAGCCAGCGCGACGGCAGCCACAAGAGACGAAAGTTGAAGTCCAAAATTCTCCAAGCTCCCAACGGCCAACACTATGGATTGCTATGAATTGATAAAATGTTAACTATAAAATCAATATATGTTCCACAAAAAATAAGAGATGTTAGTTGAAGTCCAAAATTCTCCAAGCTCCCAACGGCCAACACTATGGATTGCTATGAATTGATAAAATGTTAACTATAAAATCAATATATGCCCAACTTCATACCCATGTGTTAGGATATTTAACAAAAGTCCAAACTATATTGAGCTAATATTAGGGATGATATTTCAAACGTTTAAAAAAAATCTTGTATTTTATAACTATGATAATAAAAATACATAATACATTTTTTTTTTTTTTTTGTGAGATTGATCCCTTTTAACTCTATTTCAGATTTTTGTATTGAATAATCCACTTTTTATTTTCAAAATTTATGTTTGAATATATATTTTTTTTAATGACACATAGATAATATTAAAAAAATACATAATAAATATTCTACCGGTTGGACCGGCGGTCTAACTGGTTGAACCGTGAATCGGTGGCCTGTCCGGTTTGGTCACCGTTTCGGTTATGAAAACATTGGTCAAGTCCACACACATACAAGCCTACATTAAAAAAAATATGATTATTAAAAAATATTATTCTTATTTATTTTAATAAATTAAAGGGTATATGAATTTAAATAGAATAAAATATTAAATGTAGGACTAGTAGTCTTATATGAGACAAATATTTTTTTACCCGATATAAAAAGTGAGAATATTTAAGTAAAAAGTGTATCACTTTTATTAAAAACATTATTACTTTTTTCTTAAGCACGGTCATTTAAAAAAAAACGTAGTGAAATTCAAGAGAAAATAGGTTGTTCAACCTAAAATTTTGAAATATTAGTCGAAAGGGATTCGTCGTAAAATAGAAATGACATCTTATCAATTAAATATCACTTTTTACTTATATTTTTCACTTTTAACATGTACATTATTACTTTTTAAAAATATTAATAATTATATCAAGTAAAAACTGACAACAATTAACTTTAAAAACTAAAACAATTAGTAAAGATACTGTGTACACTACCTTATAATCTCCTTCATTAACTCAAAACTAAAAAATGATCATGTTTATTAAAAAAGTAATAAACTTTTTGTAAAATCATTAACACTTTTAACTAAACTTTTATCACTTTTTGAATACAAATAATTATATCAATTAAAAAGAGACATAGATTAACTTTGAAAACTAACACAAAATTAGTAATCATGCCCATTAAAATATAATCCCATTCATTAACTCATAGGTGAAAAGTGACAATATTTATGCAAAAAGTGACAGTTACTTTTAATAAAAACGTTATCACTTTTCAACCAAACTTTATCACTTTTTTAATAATGATATTTTTCTAAATAAAAAGTGACAATAAACTCAAAAAAATTGATGCAATTAATAAAAATAATTATATAATTATATCTACTAACATATAATCTCATTCACCCATAAACTAAAATTTATGGAATTTGTCAGAACAAAAAACACCTACTCATCAAATTTATGGAATTATATGAAGTAAAAAGAGAAAACAATTAACTCTGAAAACTAACACAAAATTAGTAATCGTGTCCAGTAAAATACAATCTTATTCATTAACTCTGAAAAGTGACAATGTGTATGCAAAAAGTGATAGCCACTTTTAATTTATACTCCATATTTTGATCAAGCTTATTAATATTTCCATTTTTTTTTTCTATTCTTTTTTATACAATAATATTTTAAATTAAAAGTGATACATCACATTTTTATAGTGATATTCATCAAGTAACAAATAATATGAAAAATTGATGTAATCAGTGAAGATAATCGTGTCCACTAGCAAATAACCTAATTCATTAATTTAAATAAAAAAAATGATAATGTTTATTTAAAAAGTGATGATCATTTTTGATAAAAATATTATCTTTTTCAACTACACATTATCACTTTTAGATAGTGATATTCTGTTGTAAAAAAAAGATTGTTAACACAAAAAATTGATATAATTAATAAAGATAATCATGTCCACTAACATATAATTCAATTCATTAAATGTGAATGAAAAAAAGTATAACGTTTAAATAAAAAAAATAATCATATTTATAAAAATCTTATATCCTGTTAAATAAAAGAGACAACAATTAATAAAGATAATCACGTCCACTAATGTATAATCTCATTTATTAACTCAGAATTGAAAATGAATTATGTTTAAGTAAAAAATGATAATAATTAAGTAAAAAGTGATAGTCACTTTTCATAAAAACATTATCACTTTTCAACTAAATATTTATCACTTTTTGAATAGTGATATTCTATTAAGTAAAAGTGACAATAAACTTAAAGATTATTGTAATTTGTAAAAATAATCGAATCTATACAATTCTTAGTCTTAAATGTTGTTGTCATTGGGTAGTAAATTTTTTAATCACTTCTCATTAAAAAAAGTTATATGTATGTATCAATTTTTTATTAATACTTTTTAAATAAAAAATATTTTTTATTAGTTTATAAAAATATAGATTTATGGTTAATTTGATTTATTAACAACATTTAATTAAATGTAGTGAATGGGTGGGCTTGGGACATGGATCTGTTACGCGAGAGATTGGGCTGGGGGTGGGCAGAGCTGAAATGAAATGAGCGAGGGTAGTTTAGTTAGTGGGAGTGGTTTAATGGATTAATGGTTTAAAAAATATTTATCTCACTGAATGAGATCCGTGAGATGGTCTCACACAAGTTTTTGCATGTTTTATATTATTAAAAATAATATATTAGATATATTATTTATATTTTTGAGAAATTTTAAATTGTTTTTTATATTATTATATTTATAATTTAATATTATTTAGAAATATTATTATTATTAAAAAAAATTTAATTTATTATATTATATTTTTATTCTTGATATTATATATTAATATTTTAATTTAATATAATATACTCCCTCCGTCCCATACTTGAAGCTACATTTTACCATTTTGGGCGTCTCATACTTGAAGCAACATTACCTAAAATAGTAAAAGCACTTTTAAACACTCCCCTTAAAACATCACAATATTACAACAAATGTCACTATTTTATTACACTAAAAAGTAACTTTATTACTATTTATAGAGTTGAAAAGTCTTTATTACCCCCACTTTATCTTACACAATACTAATAAACAACTCATTTATTAAAACCCGTGCCAATTTGGTTTGTAGCTTCAAGTATGGGACGGAGGGAGTAATTTTTTTTATTATTATTAAATAAAAGTAATATTATTTTTATTAATTATTTATTAAAAAGTTGATTTCTTAGCTAAACCCACGGGGTTGGAAGGAATGAAAATTTCATACTTATGGGAATCATCATTCCATTAATTCCATAAATTATACTCCCTCTGTCCCATACTTGATGACCCAAATCAATTGGGCACGAGTTTTAATGAATGAATTGTTTATTAGTACCGTGTAAGATAAAGTAGGGGTAATAAAAACTTTTCAACTTTATAAATAGTAATAAAGTTACTTTTTAGTGTAATAAAGTAGTGGCATTTGTTGTAATATTGTGATGTTTTAAGGAGATTGTTTAAAAGTGTTTTTGTTATTTTAGGTAACGTGTCATCAAGTAAGGGACACCCAAAATGGTAAAATGGGTCATCAAGTATTGGACGGAGTGAGTACTATCTATCATAAAATTTGAGATAGATCAATGAGTGGTAGTAATTTCATTCATGGGTTATTCCACCATTTTAATCATACCCTTATAGGACATGATTCATATGATGGAATGAAAATATAGATGAATGGAATGAACTCATAAATGGAATGAAGGTAGGAAAGAAATGAAGTAAAAATGTCAATTCTTATGAATAAGGAATGAACATAAGTATTATGTAAAAAAAAAAAAGTATTGTGTAAAATTACTTAAATTATTATTATTATTAATTTTTGTTATTGATAGTATTTGTTATTATTACTATTTATTGTGAAATTATTATTATTATTATTAAATATTACAATATTATATATTAATATAGTATTATTATTAGTATATAAAAATTATTATTATTGAGTGTTTAATTATTTTTATCGTTAATAAATATTTTTATAATTATTATTTTTTACTATATGTATAATTAATTTTTTAATATATATTATTCATATATATATATATTATTTAATTTTAAAAGTTATTATATTTATTTCGCAATTTTATTATTTATGATTATTAATATTTATTTAATAATCATAATATTAATTCTTAATTTTTTTAATATTATTATTGTGAAAAAATAATAGTAGCATTTTGTATAATAATAATAATAATAACAATAATAAGTTCATTTCTAATGACATGGAATACATAAAATCATTGGATATGGAAGGAATTATCATTTCTTTAATTTTGGAAATCACCATTTCATTTGAAATGATCATTTCTAATATTAAAACATATCAATCATAGTATTTGAAATGAAGTAAGAAATGATCATTTCTTTAATTTTGGGAATCACAATTTCATTTGGAATGATCATCCTAATACAAAAACATATCGATCATAGTATTTGAAATGAAGTAAGGAATTAGGGGTGTGCATGGTTCAGTTTGGTTAACCAAACCGCCCGTAAATCGTAAACCAAACTATAAACCGTTCTTTTTTTTTCAAAACCGTAAACCAAATCGTATTTATAAAAACCGTTTGGTTTGAAACCATAATATTTCAGGCGGTTTCGGTCGGTTTTAACCGAACCGTAGTTTTGCTCATTTTTTTCCCTATACACAATAATTAATAAAAATGTAAAACACAATCTCAATAGAATAGACAAAATGAAATCACATCCAAGATATAATTAGAATAGACGAAATGTTATTACAATGTTCATAAACTAGTTGTTAAAAAATAACTAAATAACCACAAAAAGAAACAACAAACTTCTGTCTTCTTCAAGATTTCAGATTTGATCAAATTGACTGAGACTGTGAGAAGCTGAGAGCGCCATGCACGTAGAGGCGCTAAATACTAAATAGAAGAGAATGAGTAGGGTTTCTGACTTTGGACAATTGGGCTTGTGCTTGAAAAATGTGTTGAGTTTACTAGTTTAGGGATTATATAATATAGAGATTATAAAATATATAATATTTATTTAGATAATATTATATAATATATATATTTTTTATATATATAAAACAAGTTCGGTTTGGTTCGATTTTTTGCGGTTTTTCATTACTGAAAACCGTAAACCAAACTATACTAAAAAAAAAAATCAATTCTAAAAACCGTAAATCAAACCGTAAACCAAAAACCGAACCATATTTAATACTCGGGTTTGGTTCGGTCAGTTTGGTCGGTCTGAACCATACTTTGCACACTCCTATAAAAAAATGATCATTTCATTCCTTATTGATTCCTACAATTCTACGTACCAATCATGCAAAGTACATTGAAAATAAAATAAAATGTGGAACTATTTTTAAAAAAGTAAAAAGTTAAGAGATGAAATATACTTTAACCCCATAATGAACATATGATGTTGGATGGATGATGGTTTTAAAGTCTTTTTTTTTTCTCATAACAAAATACATTTCACACATATGTCGTAAATTTTGAGTGATTGTCGAATTTTTTTTCTCTTGGATTCACATTTTTAGTCTTAAAACATATATAGAAACAAACAAGTAATAGTGAGTGAATGATAGATTTATATGTTTTTCAAGATCATAACAGAAATAATGTTATAATCACGGGTGGATCTA
This sequence comes from Galeopsis tetrahit, assembly GCA_963675135.1. Taxonomy (NCBI): domain Eukaryota; kingdom Viridiplantae; phylum Streptophyta; class Magnoliopsida; order Lamiales; family Lamiaceae; genus Galeopsis; species Galeopsis tetrahit. The sequence continues at coordinate 61,070,999 of OY776120.1, read as the reverse complement.
TGTGTATGTTGAGAGTGGCAGTACCCTATACAATAAATTATATTTATATTTTTTAGTTTGGGCTCCTAATATATTATTGATTGGGCTTTTGAGAATTAAGTCCAATGATATAGTAGACCAATTGCATAAGTAAAAAAAAATTAAAATTGAGAATTGGAGATTACTATCATTTGCATTGCAATTTCATCACTAGCGAATAATAAATTATTTAATTTTTTATTTCTATTTTTTTATTTACTAATTGTTATACATTAATTCATCTATTTTTAATTTCAGCTGATAGTCTTTGAGTACTTTGAGCATAATAATGTAGATTTTTAGTTCTATGTACAATTTCTTTTTTCATTTGTTTACGTTATATTGTGCAATTTGTTTTTTTTTTATCATGGTATATTGTTTCATTATTTAAATTTATTAGATCTCACCTAATCTACATTAAAAAAATGACAAAATTCACACGCACACACAAATGCATAACATGCAAGTGAGACGTTCTAAATTTCAATATACTAATGTCATATTTATGCATTTTAAAATATTTAATGATGAATATTGATATAATTGATGCAAATATAAAGCATAAATAAAAGATTACTACCTATAATACATTATACTATTCCTATAATACATTATACTATTTTTATAATATATTATTCTATTATATTCTCTAATACCCCCGGTCAAGCGAAGCTGGGAATGTAAATGAACACGAGTTTGGTACGCAACAATCTGAAGCTAGTTTGAGATAGAAGCTTTGTGAAGACATCCGCAAAACAATGCACTTTTGTTGTCATACAGCAGGAGAAATAACGAAAATTCGAAATCGTCAAATAGGACATGCCAAGGCGCATAAAAGCGGGAAGCAAATGGATCGAAACACCGAAATCCTTTGAATAACGAACGATGACAAAAAATTAGGCAATAAACACTTGCAACTTTAGTGGAAGCTGAAATTGAACCGAGCACAAACAATATAGCTAGGAATGGCGCGAAGCCAATAAAGTCGGTCATGGGCTCTCTACAGAGAGAGGAAAGTAGAAGAAGAAAGATGTAGCATGAAGCTATAGAGAAAATTAAAGTGTACGGGAGTATGACTAACACTATATGTGTGAAGACAGACATGGAGATAACTTGATTGACCATGAGAGGGGACGAGGAGACGTGCTCGCTCGAAGAAAAAAAAAATTAGGGGGGACGAGGAGACTTGCTCGCTCGAGAAGAAGAAGAATTGGGGACGAGGAGACTTGCTCGCTCGAGAAGAAGAAGGGGGACGAGCAATACAAGCTCGTCGGTGGCGGCTAAAAGCGGACGGGAGAGGGAACGAGGGAGACCAGCTCATTCGAGATAAAAAAAAAACAAAAAAACTAGGCGGCGACGAGGGATACCTGCTCGTCGAGGACGCCGAAAAATTGAGAAGAAAGGGGAAGGGGCAAGGCGGCGACGGGGGATACCAGCCCGTCGGAGACGCCGAAAAAATAGGTAGGAGGAGTGAAGGGTTTCAATGTATTAGACTGATACCATGTGAAAGATATATTCAATCACCGTTAATGAGATGATAAGAGTGGTCCACTATATATAGGGATTACAAGAGATACACAAGGAAATAGATAAACAAGGAAATAAATATAAAGCATAAATAAAAGATTGCTACCTATAATACATTATAATATTCCTATAATACATTATACTATTTCTATAATATATTATTCTATTATATTCTCTAATATTAACCTCCAAAATTTTGTCTTCAATTACAATATGGGCTGGAATTTTGTCATATATTATAAATAAACTCTTACCATTTTTCAGTCAAAACAATTAACTATTCTTTTCAAATATATATACCTCGTATTCCTAAATCCTAACAAGACACCAGGCTTTGGAACATAATTAAAGTTGTACATTTTGCAGCTAAAAAAAAATGCTATAAAATTAGAAAATGGAGGTTTCATCTATGGGCAGATTTTTTGTGCTAATTCTTGTAGCATTGTTTCTCCGAGATGGGCTCGCAGCCGACAGGGAGGGAAGCTATTCATTTTGAGACAATTAGAAAATGAAGGTTTTATCTACAGACAAAATTTTTGTACTAATTCTTGTAGAAGTCCTCCGACACGAGCTAGCGGCCAACGGGGAGGGACGGCCATTCAGAAATCAGAAGCCAAGGGCATCGCGTGGACGGAGCCGCCACACACAGAGGGATCTGCCATCTCCGTGAAAACACAGAGGTATATAATAGTGGAGAAGGTGGAGTTTGTTGGTCCCAAAATCAGGGGTATGCATCAGACGAGTTTTTGGAAAATCAAATGACTTGTTGACATCTGATATATAAGTTCAGGTGTATAAAACAAAACTAGCTCTCTATACAGATGACATCATCAGCTGACTAAATAGGGGTCTAGAACTAATCGGCCCGCTGATAGAGAAGCATGTGCGGAATTTGTAGTGTGGCCATTTTAGAAAGATTATACTCGTCTATATACTCATGGAAATTTTAAAACTTTTATTTCATGCATAAACACATTTTATGATATTAGAAGACTTATTGTCTTCTAATTATGAACTTTCGAATAACAAAACAGATGAGTTCACTCACTGGAGGTGTGGGTATGGATGCTTGCTTGATGTCTTCTATTATGGTGTTCTTGAGCTCTTCTAATTTTCTGGACTTAGAACATTTGCTCAGCCTCTAAGCATCACCCTCACTCTTACATGAGATATGAAATGAAGTCTATATTTATAGTGTGATTTGCTTGAATGTTACCGTTGGAAAGTAACAAGCAAATCCCACTATTTCAGGAAAACAATCTTTTGCTTGATATTTTAAATATTACATTTCCATGTAATATTTAGAGTATATTTGACTTTACAGATTCTACAGCCTTTGTGTCAGATTAATACTTCTGTTGTCGCGCTTCCATTGGTCCACGTCAGCTTGTATGGTTGCTGTCTTAACGGATAATCAGTTGATATACCACAGCTGATTTTCCAAATCAGCTGATATATCACAACTGATTTCTGCTATCTTTTCACTGCTGTAGACCACAACTGATTTTCCACAGCAGATTGGACTCTGCTGTCTTTACTCAGCTGCTGTCTTTTACTCACCTGCTGTCTTTACTCAACTGATTTTGTCTTCTGATTTGGTCTTCTGGTTTGTCTTCTTATTTTGATCTTCTATCCTAATCTATTACAAGATGAATAATGAAGTTGTCTATACAATACAATTTATCCTATTACAAGTATATTTGGTTTATCAATACAAAACATAAGGTTATAGAATATCCCAACAGAATTAGCTCAAAAGAAAGAAACAGAGAAGAAAGGAGAAGAAAAAATCGGGAGAAAAAAAGGGTTTAAAAAAACGTGTGCACCAAATTGTTGAGGTGTGTATGGTGTATATGAGACTTTTCCAACAATTACAAATATTAAAGAAGGAGCATTGGTGAAATTGGTGTGATATATGAGACACCACATGAAAAAGTAAAACTATTATTCACCCACATCTTACTTCTCTCAAATCATAAACTCAAATTATGGAAATTTATTAGAAACTAAAACTAGAATTATAAAAGAAAATTTTACTTCATATTTGATCATGAAATCAAATATCCCACCGGTCATCGGCGTCATCGTCTCCATAACTACAATTTTTTCTTTAGTGTCGTAGTTCGGGTCAACGATTCGATCTTTCTGAAAGACGTTGTTCTTACGGTGGCCGATTGATAGACTGTTTTTGACCCTTTTTTTTAGGTTCTGTTTGTTGTTAGTCTTCTTATTTTGTTTGTTTTTAGCTATTTTATTGTAGCTCTTTAGGTTGTTCTGTTTTTTTTTTTTTTTTTTTGCCTTCATACACTCTCTCTTTAGTGAGACTTTAAATGTCTGGTGCAGTTTTTCATCCTCAATAGGACTCCTCTCTTTGGTGAGACTTTCTACGTCTAGTGCGATTTCCTTTCGTCAGTGAGTCTTATTTTTGTTGATTTTTCCCGTGCTTGGTAGTCATTGAGTTCTTGGTGTATCTCTTTGTCTTTCATTTTGCCTCTAATTTTTTTGGCAATATTTAGTGGGGTGTTGTCTTATATTGAGAATGAAGACCTAATAAGTTACACTTATTTTTTCACTTTTCTCACAATTGAATTGTGGTAACACTTATAATTTGATCTGGTGTGGATTGAAGATTATGCGCTCTTTTGCCTATTGATCTAATTAACTTAAAAGAAAAAAAATTATATTGTAAGTGGGGACCTCCTACATGTAGTCAGAGTGTCGTATAGTGTTGTATAACTACTGTAGTCAATTAAATGTGAACCATTAAAAATTAAATTTAAAGGCTTAAACCTGATAACATGTTACCTTTTGTACTTTGTGTTGACAATATTAATTCATTCTATGTGTTGTATAGTGTCGTATTTATAATTAATTTAATTAATTAAAATATAGTATAATTTAAAATTTACATTTTTATCCTTAATTTAATAAAAAAAATTATTATATTTATTAATTTAATTAAAATGTATAATGGTAAAACTACATATTTACCCTTATATTATTATTAAAATTAACAACAAAAAAAGTCATATGAACCTAAACCTAGAACACGAATACGTTGGTTTTCTTCCCCCCTACGAACACGCACTCCACTGACGCCGTCAAGTCGCTACCCTATTTGTGGCTCGAGCACGTGAACAAAAATAGAGCATTTTTTTGTTTGCACGGTTTACTGAATATCGACCATGCAACCAGGCACGGCTGTTGGACCGTGAAAGTGAGCACTTACAACACATTTTTTGGATTGCACGATTTACTGAGTATCGACCGTGCAACCGTGCACAGTTGTTGGACCGTGCAAGTGAGTACTTCCAGTACATGTTTCGATTTACACGGGTGACTGAGTATCAACCGTGCAACCGTGCACGGCTGTTGGACCGTGAAAGTGAGCACTTACAACACATTGTTTGGATTACACGGTTTACTGAGTATCGACAGTGCAAGTGAGTACTTCCAGTACATTTATTATTTAATTATTTTTTGTTGGTTTATTTAATTTTTATAATAATAATATTTGTATAAAAAGGGTAGAATAATAATTTTGCTTATATAAAAAAGGATACAATAGTAATTTTGCTTAATATATATACAATATATATATATATGTATGTATATTTTAAAAATTATTTTAATAAAAGAAGGGTAATATAGTAAATAACAAAATACAATTTAAAAAATGATTTAATAAATTTAAACTTGTATAACAGGTAGCAGGTTAATACGACGCATACGACATCACGTGGCGCGATTCGACGCGCTGAATACATAGTCACTTTGTACAATTTGATTACACTAAGAAAACCCCTTGTAAGTGCACTAGGAATTGGAAGAATGAACGATAATGACACTAGTACCCTTAACTATCTCACCAAGAGGATAGATATTTGGAAATACGACTATTGTTAACCCCTTTTTCAAGGAAGATTTCATCAATGCTAAGATGCGTACTAGAGTATATAATGTATAAACAATTTAGAGATTAAAGTCATTTTTTTAAAAAATAAATGCAACTAAATTGAATATAAAATATAATGTGAGACTAATTTGAAAAATGTAAAAAGTTAAGATACGAAATATACATTAATCCCATAATGAACATATGATGTTGGATGGATGATGGTTTTAAAGTGTTTTTTTTTTGCTCATAACAAAATACATTTCACACTTGAATTCACACTTTTTTGTCTTGAAACATATATAGAAACAAACAAGTAATAGTGAGCGAATAATGATTTATATGTTTTTAAAGATCATAACCGAAATCTTAATTCTATATATTTGCAAACCTCTCATATGCCACGTGTCACAACCACACTTATTCTACCTCAACCTCTCTCCTCTCAAATGTCACCATTTCAAAATCTCTCTTCTCACCTCATTTTCCTCCTTTTCATTTTAATCTAATCCGTCCATTTAAAACTATTAATCTTAGCCGTTGAATCTTAATTTAATCTTCTATATAATATCATCTTCTTCCATTCATTTTTCTCAATCCACACAATTTCTCCCCATTTTCAAAACTATGTAATTTTTTCTCATTTTCATTTTTAAAAATATGTAATTTCTGCTTATTATAAGTTGTAATGAAAAATTCAAGCTTCTTTTTTTGCTATTGGAACATTCACATTTCTTTTTGTTGCATATCTATAATGAAACATTCATGTTTCGTTCAGTATATTCAATTTCGTATCATTGCAGATCTGCAATTTTAACAAGACATTCACGCACATATATTATATTTACGTGTCGTTCATCTCATGTGCAATTCTGCAAATTGAAAAGCCTTCTTTTAAAAGGCAAAAGACTCTCAATAAAACAAATTGCATTAAGTCTCACCTTTCATTGCTTTTTCTTTTTCTTTTCAGATTGCTAATGAGAAACCGTATAAAGGAAATAACACCGGAAATTAGCAGATCTTCAAATAATCTTTAACTGAACAAATACTTTTTTATATTTCTTTCTTATTTTTATATTAACAAGATCGTACACAGTATTTTAATTGTTTAGAATTTCTTGAAAGACATTCCAAAATATATAATTGAGAAAATCAATTTAATTTTTTTTAAATCAATAAAATCAAAATTTGGTCAAAATTAAGTGTGCACCCTACATCTCTTCATTGCAAAAATGTGATATGCGTACGTACCTAAGGATATGGTAATAAAAAGAAATATTAATTTCAGTATATATTAAAATTTATTTAAACAAATTTTAATATCATATTATACTCTTATGTATTCTATCCATCTAGGTTTTCAATTATATATTAAAACGGTAAATAAATTCGAATTTGGCTGATTGACTAATTTTAAAACAAGTGTGAAGAATTCGATTTTGACAGATTTTAATTAGAAAATGTTCAATAAATTTCTGACTATGGTTATACAATTTTTTTTTTTGACATTAACTCACTCAATATAATATTTATGGTATTGACTTAAAAAATTATTAATAGATATTAATCGACTAATCATTACTAATTAATATATTTTAAATTAATTAAGGAAAATCGATTTTGAATTTTCTTATATTAAGGAAATCAAATTTATGTCATAGTTTTTTTTTTTTTTTTTTTGACGGGAATTTATGTCATAGTTGACTAATTTCAAAAGAGGTGAAAATTTTGAATTTGGCAGATTTTAAGAAAAAGAAACTGTTAATAAATTTATGTCATAGTTAAAATTAATTAAGGAAATTCGAGTCAATAAATTCCTGACCATTTTTTTTACTGATTATACATAAATAAATAGTTAAAGGTCCATTAAAATTGAATTTGAATTTCCTTAATTAATTTAGGTAACTGAAATTGGGTCAAAGTTGACTAATTTTAAAACATGCTAAAAAATTGAAAATTGACATACTTTAGGAAACGTCAATAAATTTATGATATTTAACAAATTAGTTAAAGGTTCATATATACTCAAGTTAGTGAGTTAGTGGATGAATATGTAAATAATTAATTGTTTCATATTTAAAAAAAAATTCACAAATCTTTAAATATCTAAAATTTGGAATTTATTTAATGTTACGTAAATAACTTATTTTATTTTTAAAAAGCAACACACTTCAGATCTTCAATTTGCCGAATTCTCTAATCATAACACATACTGTATATATCATATTTTAGTAAAATACTCATGTACAATTCATATAACATAGATCTTGAAAACAAAATAACAAACAGAAAAAATCTATATTCATGAAAAATATATGTTGACACTGTATTTCCTATAATATTTCTATTGATTAGACAAGATATGCAAGATTATCGAAGTATGATTTAATAGACCTTTAAAACATACTCCCTCCATTTCATAAAGTTTGTTGCATTTGGTCTTCCCTCCATTTCATAAAGTTTGTTGCATTTGGTCTTTATTTTTATTTCAAAAAGTTTGTCGTTTTTCCTATTTTTACCACGAATTTTTCTAAAATGCCCATTTGCAACTCCTACAATATCACTTTTAATTGAAAATACATTAATGATTAATTTTCTCTCACTTTCTTTAAAAGACAAGAGTGTGATAGAAAGGAAAGGTCAATGGGGAGAGGAACAAATTAATAAGGGATAAATGTGTTAAAAAAATATGTTCCTTAATCTTATACAAAATGACAAATGTGACAAACTTTTTGAATCGGAGAGAGTAATATTTGTGTCAAAATGGTTATGTAAATGTAATAATTATGGGTTGTATTGAATTTGTCTATTCAGTAAATACTTCTAAGCATACAAGAATTGCTAGAAGATTAATACTTTCGAAAATAATGTGGAGGGTCGCTCATTATTAATATTTTATACTTATATTTAGTAATAACTTTTTTTTTATTGTTAATAAATTATTTACTACAGTATACATAAGAAATAGTACTACTAAAGATTAATTTACAAAATATAATTGAATATACTTTTCTTGATATTAATTTTTTTCCTAATGGACAAATTTACAAGAAAGTTTTTTGCATGTTACTTCTATTTATAATTATAGCATGGATCTTAACCAATGTATAATATTTGTATTTTTATGAAATATGTTGAAATATAATTTTGATCCAACATTGATTACGTACGTTCATATCAAATGTGACTCCCTATTATTTAGTTTTACAGTTAAAGCTTATATAGTTACGACTTAGGAAGGATTTTAAGGAAAATAATTTTTTTTGGATAAAATTGAAGAATGCAAGTAATGTTTTTTTTATTATTTATATTGCAATTTTAATTTAGTTTAATTTTAATAATTTCACACAATTTAATTTCAAAAGAGATGTCTACAACATGCAACCATTCTATTGTTCTTGCATAGCAACAACGAAATTCATAAACTTGGGGATGTTACCGTACCGTATAATATTTGTAGAAATACTAGGTAATGACATTGATTTTAAATTACATGGTTTAGTTGCAGAGTTCATAATACATGGACCATGTGGAACTGCCAACCGAGAAACAATCCTTTCATGGTAAATAACAATTGTAGTAAAAGATTCTCAAACAAATACAAATAAACAACTACATTTGACGAGGACGGGTACCATTTTTTAGGATAAGGAACGACAGTGATACAATTAGTATAAGGGGTTTGAATTTGGACAACTTATTGGGTAGGTATCAAGCCCGTATAAAAGTCGAGTAGTGCAACAAACACAAATAAATCAAATATCAATTCAAGTATATCAACAAATATCCGAATAGGGCTTCCAAAACTATTGTTAGTAATGAATAGGTAAAAGATGATTATACGTCTAAAGATGGACATATTATATAAATTTATTTTATTCCATAATTATATTTTATTATGTATTAATTGCTATCATTTAAATTAATTTATAGTGTAATATGAAAGTAATTTATAGTGTAATATGAAAGGGTTAGTCATGCTACCATATATTTTATTTAACTTTATATGTAAATTTATATTTTCTTTTATTTTTTATCTTCAATTAGCTAAAGATGCACACATTAATTTACAATAATATTTTATATAAACGTTAATTTAATGATTCGTTTAATTATATATATATATATATATATATATATTGAATTTAATTTTCGACTGAATTTTCAGTAAATACTTCTAAGCATGCAAAAATGATTAGAAAATTGATACTTTTGAAAAAACGTGGAAGAACACCTTGCTTTTTATACTTTTCTTTCACGATATAATTTTATTATAGGACTACATCGAGAATGTTCTAGAAAGACCTTCTACACAACCTTTGATGTTTTTAGCCTGGATATAATTCAATCGGGGAAATGAATATTAAAATGATCTTACGTATATTGAATTTTCCTTTAGCCATGTTTGAAATAATTAAGATTGTAGGTGGGTTCCTAGAAAGTAGAAAGGGCAGTAAATTTTCGTTAGGAATATTGAATTATGTTCCACCAGGAGCTGATGAACAACATTGCTTAGATTTTTTAATACCTCACAATAAGGGCTCAAAGTCACACGAAAATATTAGAACGATTGAAAATGTAGTATACCCTTAACTCAAAGATGTTTGCTATGTTGATGCAATAGTGGAGATAAGTTTTTGGGCATCAATTCATTATTCGATAAATTTATTTTCAATTCTACTTATACGTACCATCAAGTATGAATTGACCAGACTATGTTTTTCAAAAGACATCCGAGACTATGTTTTTCAATTCTACTTATACCATCAAGTATTGAATTTATCTGGTACAAATTATATATTTATGTTTGAATAATTTTATTAAATAAATGACGATAAATAAAAGTTAATGTCAGTCCCTTTCCACAGTAGCTAGGTGTATATCTTTCAAAATTCGTGTTTACACACGTACGATTGTATATATGTTGCAGCTTTTAAAGTCAACAACAAAAGTGAACTAAATTTTTTTTGTCCGAGTTCAATTAAAAAAATATGTAAACGTACAACAAATATTATCAATATAATTATAATTATTTATTCTATTATCGTTTATATATATATATATATATAATGTAATCTATATTAATTGCCACAAATATTTTTTATATTTTAATAAAATAATAAATTTATCAATTACACATTTCGAAGATTATTTATTTAATTAATAAATTAAAATATGTTATAAATTTATTTAAATTCCGCGTAAAACGTGGGTCTTACACTAGTAATATTATAATCAGGGCGGATCTATGTGTATGTTGGAGATGGCTGATGAGAACGAGGGTCGTGGGCTCAAAATTACGTATAGTCGAGAGCCGGATTGAAGGGCGGCCCAATGAATTTAGCAGACCAAGGTGAAGTCGAGGTCTAGAATGTTGTTGAGCCCAATTAGGGAATATCTTTTATTTTGTTACCTTATTTTTAGGAATATAGATATGCATTAGATATTAGAAGATATTATTGGATAGTTAGTTTGTTAGGATATTTATCTATTTTGTGGAGGAATTAAATCCTATATTGGGGTGAAAGTACCGTAGGAGAAAAGAAGAAAATAAGAGAATTCAATTTGCAAAATAATTTGCAGCCCCCGTTTCTTGCTAGCCTGAGCTAGGGATTACGAATTTATTCGTATTTAATATCGTGGTTCTCATCAATGGCCATGTACTATATAATAAACTCTATATTTATTTATTTTGGTTTGGGCTCCTACTTAATAAATGTGTATATGATATATTATATTGATTGGACCTTTGAGAATCAAGTTCAAGAATATAGTAGACCCATAAATAAATTAAAAAAAAAAATAGACACTAAAATTGGGAATTGAAGATGCATTCTAATTTCTTCACTAACGACTAATAAATTATTTAATTTTTTATTTACTAATTGTTATATGTACATTAATTCTTCTATTTTTAATTCCAGCTGATAGAGTTCGAGTACTTTGAGCATACTAATGTAGATTTTCAGTTCTGGGTACAATTTCCTTTTTCATTCTTTACATTATATTGTGTAATTTTTTTTATCATGGTATATTGTTTCATTATTTAAACTTATTAGATCTCACATAATTTACATTTAAAAAAAATCACAAAATTCACATGCGCACACATATACCTAACATGCAAGTGAGACGTTTTAAATTTCAATATACTAATGTCATATTTATGTATTTTAAAATGTTTAATAATGAATATTGATATAATTGATGCAAACATAAAAAAAAATTATATAGAAAATATTTTAGTGACAACTGTATTTTTTTTTTTTTGCCTTTTCACCCTGAATCCTGATTCCGTCTCTAGTTATAACCATATTCTGTTATAACGACGTACATCCGTTATTTTCAAGGTGAGAATTAAGAATGAAATATCGGGTTGTATAATTTCCTTATAAGAACAATTAACGCATAACATACAAATATTAATGTAGCGCTGACGGATGAAAAATTAGAGAATGAAGTTTACTAGAATGAACTATTTCGGAGTCCATTAGATTATAAATTCACAATTTATTTATTTTTTAACTAAGAAGAAAACAAGACTTTGAGTCAAAGGCTATTTAAATGAAATTTTCAGATTCTAATGGAGAATCGCACGTTCAAATCAATTTATACTACTCCATCCATCCGTCTTAGTGATTACTTGCACACATTGAAACATCTCAAAATTATTTGTACACTCTCAATATGAAAATATTTCATAAAAATTAGTATCCTTTCAATATTATTTTATTTTTAAAATTATTATTATTTTTTATCTATATTTTACTTTATATCTCATTAAATCTACTTTACATTTCATTAAATCACCTAAAATACTACGTACTTTTTTTTTTTAATCTTACATCACCAATCATTAAATTGTTTTTTTTAATGTGTACCGGTCAAATCTTGCAAAATCATTTTGGAAGATGTATTTATGATACGAAGGAAAATTAATGGGTGACTCACTATTACATACAAAGTTGGGTGACTTAATGCAACTAGGCATAGTGGAAAATAAAAGTTGCAACTACACACAAAATAACATAAAAAATGACAAAAATGACCTTACTTTCTCATTTGATGTCAAATTCAATTAATAGTACAAAAATGTTTTTTTTTTCTTCCCCAAACCACCTACTATGCCATTCCCCATGCATTTTATTCCTTATATTTTTTGTATTTTTTACCAAAATTCTATTAACATTTGATTGACGAAGAAAATTCCATTAAAATGGATAAGAAGAAAACTCCTTTCAGTAAAAAAAAATGAAATTTTTTCAATAAAACTCAGTCATATCGAAAATTTCATGATTATTTACACACGTTTTTTATGGGGACGTCCCAAAATTATTTGCATACTCTTAATATGGAAATACTTTCACAAAATTAATACCCTCTCAAAATCATTTTATTTTCAAAATTGCACTCTTTTTTTACATACAATTTACTTTACAACTCATCAAATTCACTTTACACCTCATCAAATCAATTAAAATACCCCTCGATTATTTTACATCACAAATCATTTTATTCTATTTTTTAAAAAACAGAAACGATCAAAGTGGGCAAAAAATGTTAGGACGGAGTGAGTAGTATTTTTCTTTTTGAATTGGTTAGTTGTGTATTTATGGATTGTATTTGTGGGGTAATGTTATAGTGCTTCTGTTTGGTTTTCTAATGGAAGTGTTTTTGTTTGATTTTCATTGAGATTTCCAACAAGAGTGCTTTTTGTTTGGTTTCATTTTTGTTTCATCTTAAGATTTGTTTACATAAGTTAATTCACATTTAAAAAATATTATATAATAGATAAATGTGAAATTGAATATTAATATTAATATGAAAAATTTAAATTGAAATTTGAATCATCCTTTTATTAAAGTTAAATACTAGTATATAAATTAAATTCAAATATTACACAGGTTACTAAACTTAAATGGTGTATGAGGTACTAAACTTAAATTGGTTTGAATATTACATCGGTTACTAAAATTTAAGTTGAAATTAAATATTACATAAATTACTAAAACTTAATTTGAAATTGAGATTAAATATTATGGTTTAGTACCTTAAGTTAGGGTTCGGTACCTTATTGACATTCAATTTATATACGGAGTATGTAAATTTAATGAATAAATTAATCAATCAATTTAAGTTTAAGTTTAGTACCTTATTTAATATTTAAATTTAATTTAAGGTTTAGAGTATAGTACCTTAGGTAGGAGTATTTAAATTCATAAATTTTCATTATCAGAAGAAAAATTCAAAAAATAAAACTTTTTGTTCAGATATTCACCATTTGTGTTCAAATATTCGCCCTATGTAATATTTAAACTCAATTTCAATTTAAGTTTTAGTAATTATGTAATATTCAATTTAAGTTTGGGTAACGCTTGTGTGCATCCGTATGCACCATACCCCCTAATTTTAATTTTAATTTTTTATTTATATTTTACCTATATCCACTAATTTAATGAGTTCACCCTTAAATCATATTTTTATTACAGTTATCTACACCCACTCATTTTATGAATTCACCCATCAAATCTTTTTTTTTACAAATACACCCGCTCATTTTATGAGTTCACCCCCAAATTATTTTTTTAGCACAATTATCTGCACCCGCTCATTTTATGAGTTCACCCCCATATTATATGTATACTACAGTTATCTTCACCCACACACTTTATGAGTCCACCCCAAATTATCTACACCCACTCATTTTATGAGTTCACCCCCAAATATTTTTTAAAAAATAATTACATTTAAAAAACTATATTATCTTTTTATTAATTTACAAAAAATATAATAAAATCAACCCTAATTTATACATTTACAATTTGCAGCCGAGTTACCGTCTATTCACCACTAAATCACCCATGTTTTTAAAAATAAAATCCTAAAAATATAATTAAAAAAAACTATCGAAATTAGTCTCATATCTCAATTTTTTTTCTTTTTAATTTTTTTTTCCATTTTCAATTTTTATTCTAAACTTTTTATTTCTTCATTTTTTTCCAGCTTTTTTTCTCTTTAGTATTTTTCAAAATTTTAATATAAAATAATATTATATGTATGATTTTATTATAGTCGCTAATACAATAAGTAATAACCAGTAATACTATAAACAATAATCAGTAATACCATTAACAATAATTAATAATATCTTATACAATAACAAATAATTGCACACATCTAATTATATTCAATAATACCAAAACCAATTATTAGTAATACCACGAACAGTAATCGGTAATACCATTAATATTAATCAGTACAATTTTATACAACAACAAATAATTTCACACATCTAATTATATAAAGTAATACCAAAAAATAATTATCAGTAATACCATGAAGGCATGAACAATAATTAGTAATACCATGAACATTGATCATTAATATCTTATACAATAACAAATAATTTCACAAATCAAATTATATTCAGTAATACCAAAAACAATTATCAGTAATACCATAAATAATAATATATAATACCATAAATAATAATAATAATAATAATCAGTAATGAAGCAATAAAAAATAATTCCACACAATGAGTAATACCACAAACAATAACCAGTAATACCACAATTAATAATCAATAATACCGTAATTAATAATCATTAATATTAATTCAATAGTGTATTAATAGTAATACCACAATCAATAAATAATAATACCAATAACAATAACAATAATATCATAAAAAGTGGAGGAAGTGCAGATCGGGGTGTACTGAAGAAAATAGGGGGTGCACATTACCAAGCCCAATTGAAGAGAACCCTAGCCAAATAGAAGGGCACCCTAGGTCAGCAGACGACGCCTGAGATTTCATCGACAAGGTCACCGGCTCCGAGTCCCGGTCGATCAGAGATCCATCGACAACATACTCACAGTCCTCCGTCGGACCGTCGTCAACCGGAGGAAGAAGCTGCGCAGGAGCATGGTGAAGAAGACGAAGCAATGTAGCTTCGATTTGGACAAAGATGAACAACGAGAGCGAAGCGACATCGACCTGAGTGTTGCAGACGAGCGTCATTGATGTCGGAGAAGCTCCTGGATCGCAAACACAAAAGAGATTGATTGAAGCAGTCGCGTCGGTGGTCGAAATGAGTAGAGGTTTTCGGCCGCCATGGATCGTGGCCGAGATGGAAGATGATGTCGATTGTCATGGAATTGAAGAATCGCGATTGCGATTTGAGAATGGGTCTTGGGCTTCAGCGTCCGGGACGGAAGCGCCGCCGTCGCCGTGGAAGGGGTGGTCGGATATGGTGGTGGTTGGGTCACCCACCGACCGACATGAATTTTCAACAGGTCCTTTACTCATCAAATTAAAATTGAAATTCAGGTGTCTCGCCGATCGACTATAATAAAATCATACCTACAATATTATTTTGTATTAAGATTAAAAAAATATACATGAAAAAAATGAAAAAGAAAGACAGGAAAAAAAAAATAAAAGAAAAAAAAACGAAGAAATAAAAAATTTGGAAAAAAAATGAAAATGGAAAGAAAAAAGGAAAAGATGATGGGAAAAAATTTAAAAAGAAAAAAATCGAGATGACTTGGTGGTGAATCGACGGTAACTCAACAATAACTCGTCGGCATATTGTAAATATATAAATTAGAGTTTATTTTATTATATTTTGTGTAAATTAATAAAAAGATAATATAATTTTTTTTAAATGTGATTATTTTGGGGTGAACTCATAAAATTAGCGGGTGCAGATAATCATGATAAAACAATAATTTGGGAGTGAACTCATAAAATGGTGGGTGCAGATAACCGTGGTAAAAAATGATTTGGGGGTGAACTCATAAAATGAGCGAGTACAAATAACGTGGTAAAAAAGTTTTGGGGGTGAACTCATTAAATGTGCAAGTGCATATAATTATAGTAAAAAATGATTTGAAAGGTGAACTAATTAAATGAATGGGTGCAAATAATTTGAAATTGAGGTATGCACCATGCATGTGAGTGCATACAAGTATTTGGCTTTAAGTTTTAGTAACTTATGTAATATTCAAACTCAATTTAGGTTTAAGGTTTATATTTGATACCTTAGGAGTATATCATTTAAGTTTACTAACTTATGTAATATTCAAACTCAATTTTAGATTTAAGGTTTATGTTTTATATCTTATACTCCGTATATCATTTAAGTTTAGTAGCTTATGTAATATTCAAACTCCATTTAGATTTAAGGTTTATGTTTGATACATTATATCATTTAAGTTAGGGGGTTTCACATAAAAGGTCATTTCACCTAGTGTTTTTTTAAATAAAGACATGATTCAAAATAGTTTCAGAATAAGGACAAAATGGCACATAAATGTACCATCATGCCCTTAATACATAAAATTCGGAATTAATATGGATAAATTCTTTAAATGTTTGAAATTTAAAGCTGACTCTATCAGCTCATTAATTCCAAGAATTACGCAATTAATTAAAACCTTATGTTTGAAATTTAAAGCTGACTCTATCAGCTCATTAATTCCAAGAATTACGCAATTAATTAAAACCTTCCTAAAATTAATTAACACCGGTCAGAAGAGCTTAATTTTGTGCAGAATTTTGGGGTTTTTCAATTTGTGAAGAAAGGAAACCGTGAAGTACGGAAGAAGACGAAGTGAGAAGTGAGAAGAACATTTTGCTCCCTAGACCATGGTTGGAAAAGTAATATAAAAATTAAATCTGCATAATAAAATGAATAATCAGAACAATGAAATCTAAAACTGCATAATAAAATGAATAATGCAGAAAAAATAGTACGGTGTCTTCATATTAGAATGTGATTATGCAAAAATACGTATACATATGCAAAATAAGATCTGCATTATCCCTTGACCAAACCAATAACAAATAATCATGAACTACATTTCATCAACGCGCACGTAAATTATCACAATTACACGAAAACGGAGCAAATTGAACCTAAATTAAAATCATCTAAAAAAATCCTAAATTCTTTGCAAATTATGTGTGTACATGTGGAATTAAAAATCATACCCTTGGCAAAACTCTTCATCTGACCCTTGGAATTAAAAGTTTCTACTGTATCCCCGGCGGCTTCGCGTCCGTCATCCATATTGAAGAAATCGGTGAAGTTTGAATCCCCTAGTAATATAAAGAAACGATCGCGTGGAAAGTCTCTTGATCATGTGCAGTCGAAAGAACAGATCGAGGAAACAATTATGGAAGAGCAAAGGAGACGAGACCTTATAGCCATGGCCGTCGTTGAAAGAGAGGAACAAGCCTCTAAGCAGCAGAAACTTTGAGAATCATCGGAAATCAGTTTTTGGGCGTGAGGGGTCACCCAAAACTGAAACAGAAACTAAAAGAAGAAAAAGATCCCTCGATTTCAAGAGGAAATCGATGATTGTTGCTTCACCAATCTGAAATCTATGGCCAATCGTTTGTAGATGCAGCGGGATTATGTTTGATTCATCATGGATTAACCAAAAAGCTTGAAGATTTGAGTTTTCCGGCCAAGAAACCCGTATGGAATTCTAGCAGAAACTATGAGCGCCTGGATCAGGTAACATTTGCCAATGTTGATAATCAATTGAAGAGGTATGTGGTTGAATCTATGGCGACAAATAAGGAAGATGAAGACTTGTTATTTAATTATTAAATTAATAAATTAATTTTCATATTTAAATATAAGGGTATAATGGGTTATTAACATGCGTTTTTGTCCTTTTTTAAAAAGATTATAATAGTTGTTCTTTATTAAGAAGCTAGGTGTCTAAATGGCCTTTTTTATAAATTTTCTCTTTAAGTTTTAGTAACTTATGCAATATTCAAACTCAATTTAGGTTTGAGGTTTATGTTTGATACCTTATATATCATTTAAGTTTAATAACTTATGCAAATATTCAAATTTAATTTCAATTTAAGTTTTAATAACTTATGAAATATTCAAACTCAATTTAGGTTTAAAATTTGTATTTAGTATCTTATACACAATTTAAGTTTAGTAACTTATTTAATATTTCAATTCATTTTATATATTTAAATTTAATAATTGAATAATTTCATTTCATTTTAATACCTTATTTAATATAAAAAATTTCGATTTTGAATTTAGAGTTTAGTACCTTAAGTTAGGGTTTGGGACCTTAATGACATTCAATTTATATATGTAAATTTAATGAATGAATGAATGAATCAATTTCAATTTATTACCTTATTTAATATTTAAATTTAATTTAAGATTTAGGGTTTTGAGTTTAGTACCTTATTAAATATTTAAGTTCATAAATTTCCATTATGAGGAAAAAAATTCAAAAAAATAAATTATTTGTTCAGATATTCACCTTTTGTATTCAAATATTATAAAATTAATACTCACCTAATAAATGTTGGAGAAGCAAAGCGAATGTTCATTAATCACTTTCCACCTACCCCTAATCACTTTCCACCCCCTAGAACAGAGATAAACCATTACAAAAAGTTATAAAAATAAAATGTAAATCAAATCAAGAGAAAATTACGATGGCAAACCAATTCGTGAATTAGATTGCATAAACATAAACCTTAAATCTAATTTGAGTTTGAATATTACATAAGTCGATAAAATTTAAATTAAAATTAAATTGAAATAATATTAAATAAGTTACTAAACTTATATACTATATAAGATATCAAACATAAACCTTAAACATAAATTGAGTTTCAATATTACGTAAGTTACTAAAAAGTAAATTGAAATTGAGTTTAAATATTACATAGGACGAATATTTGAACACAAATGGTGAATATCTGAACAAAGAGTGTCATTTTTTGAATTTTTCTCCTTATAATGAAAATTTATGAATTTAAATATTACATAAGGTAATAAACTTTAAACCCTAAATTAAATTAAATTTAAATATTACATAAGATACTGAACTTAAACTGAAATTGATTAATTTATTAAATTTACATATTTAAACCCTAAATTAAATTAAATTTAAATATTACATAAGATACTGTGCAAGTAATCACGAGATCTAAGATCTTGTTAATTTTCTTGTTAAATCTTTTAGGAGTTCGTGAAGTGGTTGATATTATCCCTCCGGGATCAGAAGTTCTTGTTTCAGAGGGTGAATCCATCAAATTTGATCAACCATTAACGAGTAATCCTAATGTGGGTGGATTTGGTCAGGGAGATGCCGAAATAGTACTTCAAGATCCATTACGTGTCCAAGGTCTTTTGGTCTTCTTGGCATCTGTTATTTTGGCCCAAATTTTTTTGGTTCTTAAAAAGAAACAGTTCGAGAAGGTTCAATTGGCCGACAAATTTTCATGGATCTAAGATCCGCTATTTTCAACTACATCCTCTCCAATTTCTTACTATTGATATGGAGTAGTAGTTTTTTAGCGGCTATAATTTTTCTGAATAAATAGGAACACAAAGAGTGAATATTTGAACAAAGAGGGTAATTTTTATGAATTTTTCTCTAATAATTTTTTTTTTAAATTTAAATATTCAATAACGTACTAAACTTTAAACCTTAAATTAGGTTTAAATATTACATAAACTAAAATTAATTAATCTTAAATTAAAATTGATTCATTCATTCAATTTAAACTAATGGAGATTTAAATGTTTGAAGTTTTCAACCGAAAATCATATTGTATGATAAACTAATGGAGATTCAAATGTATATTTTCAAATTAAATGGTAGAGGAACACTATTAATTACAAGTAAATCTCACACTATTTTATCCCACTTTTTAAACTGCAATGAACATATCTAAAGTTGTGGAACTCTAAGAAGACTTTTAACAAACACTATGCTTCAATTTCAAGTAACCCGTTTAACCGGAGTTCTTGATCTGTCGGCCAAAAAATAGATCCCCGAAAAATCTGCAACAAACACCACTAAATAATATAAATTTACAGGTCTATAAATTTTTATAGATCTAATTTTTTGCATATTCCAGCAGCACCGCCACCTAACCAGCCGGAAATCGACCGCCGGTGACTTTCTCACGTCTACTCAACCCATATACCAAAATAATCCCCTCAACACAACGAACCCAAATCCACAAACCGTTTGTTCGTTAGGCTTCTCGTTCAAAAGTAATTTATTTTTATATTTTTAAAACTTACCTTCACCAAAAAGTGCCGCCATCACACCACCGCACAGTTGGTCTCAATTCTAGCCCCTTTTGAAAACCCTCGAAGTATAGAGAAAAACCCCTCAAACAATTCGACGATCGGACTCCGGGAACATGACTTTTCATGGCCAGAAACATATATGAGTTTCCTTGACATTAATTTCGCATTTCTCTTCCGCAACGGTGTCGGGGGACCACAAATGGAATTAGAAGGGTTTGAGGGAGGGGGGAGAGAAAGATAACAGCCCTCACCCTCTTCTTCAGGCAAAGAGCGAAGCTATGCTTCAGTCGAGCGGCGGCGGCCATTTTTCTTGGAGGCCGACGACCATTTTTTTCCCAGAAAAATGAGAAGGGTTTGAGGGAGGAGAAGAGGGAGAGAAAGATAACGCCTGGAATGAGATATTGGAAATGGGAGAAAATCATGTTTAATTTTGATTTATTTGGGCTCAAAGGGTATTTTCGTTAGTTTCTATATAATTTTGTGCCTCATTGCAAGTCAAAAAGTGCTCTGAGCCTTATTGCTATACATTGGAAAATCTCGTACCCTATTGTAGATAATCTCAAAATTAATTAATACTGAAAGTGTGCGTGCGTGCGATATACAGAGATGTTGTCCTTAGTGTTGGCACACACGAGACAACAATGAGCAGCGGAAAATAAATTGACACTTTGCAAAGAGTATTTCAAAAATTGTGTAGATTAAATAATTAATCTACACGAATCACTTATATTATCTCTTAATATCAGTGAAACCAAATCAACAACCTTGTAAGGTTTTGAACAATTACAACTCTAATCGAGTTCGAAAAGTTACTAGAAATAATACGAAACTATCTCCCTAATAGATCTAACGTATTTCCCTAATAAACGACTATGATTAAATACACAAATATTCGGGCTTATAAATGTGCACTAATCTACAAGAAAGAACAAGGTGTATTTCTAATTTAGAAATATCACGTATTCTATGAATAGGAATGTGGCTTTGCTTTCTTTCTTTCTTTCTTGTTGTGTTATGGAATGAAGGCAGTGTGGTCTATTTATAGGCTCTAAATCGAACTGCCTTGCAACTCCTCCAACTCCCTTGATCAATCTTGGCCATTGGATCAAAGGTAGTTTCTTGAAACTTCCCTTCACACTCCATAATTGTAGGAACTTCCATAGTTGTGCTTAGAAACTTCTCACTCTCATGCAACTGCTTGACTTGGGTGTTTCCCACGTCTTCTACCTGCATTTGGGACATCACTAAGCAACACAAGTTAAGTAGGAGTTAGTAAAGGAAGAAAGGGCAAATTCTGATGTTGTGCTAGGTGTTGGCACATTCAGTACAACATGTAACTGAAATGTTGGATAATAAAATACAACACCTATTCCAACATCAACAATCTCCCCCAATTTGACCTTTCTACATCAACACCACCGATGTTCACACATTCAGAATATTGACTAAGAAAATAATACAAGGGATATTTCAAAGTAGAAATAATCATAAGTATTTAGTCAAATTTAAAAAAACGGCATCTAAGTCAAAGTAATACTTAGATTTAAATCAACACAAAAACAAACCGAAATTAAATTGTTTCTGGAACAGAAAAGATAAAAACATAAGTACAGGCTTTACAGAGTGAAGGAATAATAAAACAACAGTAAAAGGGAAGGATTGGGCTGATTATATCAGCTGCATCTTCATAGTCTGCACGAACTCCCCCATACTCTAAACTACTCCCCCATTCTTTCAAGCCTCTCTTCAATCTATATTGAGGTCTCCATAGAGATCCTCAAGGTCTTGTGCTTCATCATCATTGTTGGCAATCTCGGCATCATTGCTTTGAGCAACAGCATCATTGTTAATGTTTGGAACATGGACAGCAGTAGATCCTTCCTCTTGAACTTGGTCTGGTACTGGAACTGTAGCTTCATCAGGAATGTTGTTGTGAACATCAGCATCATGTACTCCCCCTGTTGAGGTGGAAAGGAGCTCCTGCCAGAATTGCTTTTGTATCATCAAATCCTCAACCGTGCTTTGGAGGTTTGTGATGGTTCCTTGAAGGATATCTACCTGTCTTAGAATAAAATGTGATGATAAATAGACAGATGCAACACAACCTGATGGTGGATGTGTTGTGGAGGTTGATGGCATATCTGATTGAACATTTCTGGGTGCAGTAGCTGTTATAGGTAAATCCACAATCCTTTCTCCACCTCGAAGTAGAAGTTGAGGTGAAATCGTGAAGCCTGGAACATAGCTACTGATAACTTCAGTATCCAATCGGGTAAATGTCTTGTCAACCAGCAGCTTATAGATCAGGCAGGGATAAGGAAGCAAGCCTTTTCCAGACATTGTGCAGGTGAAGTTCATCATATTAGAGAATATGACTTGCCCCAAATTAAATTGCCTAAGTTGGCCAATTTTAAAAAGCAAGACAGCCTGTTCCTGAGTGAGTGTGGTATTGTTCGTTGTTGGAATCCAATTGCAGCAGACTATCTTATGAAGAACTGAGTATAAACTTGTCAAACGGGATGCAAGCAATTTGGGAACCCATCTAGTGATTCTACCACCGGTCAACACACTAATCATCATATCAAAATCAGTAACCACAGGATCCTCTATGACCTTAGTTCCTAATATCCGATTAATTATCCTTGGAGTGATAATTATCTCAGGTCCACGAAACATCACACACCCATATTTTCTAGAATTTGTATCTCCTGTTTTTGCAGTAATATTGGCATATAATTCATGCACCCAATCTATCACATAAGGAGTGGCAAATAACAAAGCATCCAGTATCGATCTCTCCCTAAACCAAGTCATCAAGTTTGCTTCTTCAAAATCAGAAATTTTAAGGATTCGCTCACTAAGGATGATTCGATTTCGAATAGTTTTATAGCAGGCACTTGTGTGATCATTGTACGCAATTTCATCATCACTGCTAAAATCAGGGTCGGAAGAGATTGGTACCTTGTTCTCATGATCAGAGGAGTGTGAACTCGATTCAGAAGAGGAGGTGGAGTCTGAATTTTCGGATGGTGCCACTGGAGGGGCAACAGTTCGGGCTTTTCTTGGATTTTTGCGAGCTGCCCGAGTCTTGGTGTGTACTGCATCTGCATTATCAACATCTACGGCTTTAGTAAATTCGTCAATGATGTCATTGACATCTCGAGGCTCCCCCTCAGATTCTGAGTTCGACAAAACGATCAGTTGAGTTTTTGCTCCGTCTGTTCTAGGCTTCTTCTTCCCAGTGTAATCTACTCTTTTCCCAAGAGTTCTGTAGGAGACACGGCGTCCTCCGGGCCATTTTCGAGCAACTGGAACAGGGGCTTTTCTCTTTGTAGTGGTAAACTTCCTCTTTTGCCTCAAGCGAGCTATCTTCGCTGCCAAAATTTCCCCATCAGATGAGGAGACATCTTCCATCTCCACATCACTTTTCTCCACCGCTGGAACATTGTCTTGGAACATAGCATTATCCAGAATTTCTCCCTCCAAAATAATGGTTGGGGATGTTGTTTTACGGGCTAGGGCTTGGTATGCTTTCTTCAATTTCTCGAAGGAGGTTCCAAGTGGAAAACATTTTTGAAAGGTGGATGATTTTAAGGATGAGCGATCAATTGGAGAGGCACTTACGGATTCAGGGAGTTTTGCATGTGCCATTTCGCTTCGGATGTCGAGTGGGTTGTACACCACCAGTGGTAAGGCAGACGATTCAGGCTCAACAGGAACAACCATTGTTCCAACGACGAACGATGGTGAACCAGGTGTGGGAGAGTTGGGAATTTCTGTGATTGTTACCATTTTGAGTTGGATTTTGAAGCCTTTGGGGAGAAAATTTCGCAGTTTGTTGAGAGGGTTTGTTTGAAATTCGAAACAAAAAATTCGCTGGAGATAGACCTTTTGCAGTGAAGCTTGCTTAGGTAGAATGATTACAACCTGCAAAAGCAAAACATAATTAAATTGAGTTAGACCTTTCAACTTCTGGAAGAAAGTGATAATCACAAACAAATAATTTAATCCTACCAGTTTGTGAATTATAACACTTATGCCAAAAATATAATCTGGAATTAGTGATGCAAAAACAGATGTAAGCTTGATGGTATAAAATAGCATTCATATGAGGTCTATTTATAGAGGGATTCAGGCGGGAGTTGAAGCACGATTCTGTATGTGGAAGAAATGGAGAGAGTGGAAGAATTAACTTCTCTCCATAAAAGTTCGTGATGTTGTGGAGAAAAATTACTGATAATTAATAAATAAAAGGAATAGATTAAATAATAACTGAACAAAATAAAAAAATTAAATTCATATAATTATTTGCAGATGATAAAAATAATAATTATCAGAAATTAATTAATTCAATAAATAATCAAAATCATAAGTCTGAGTCAGGTGTTGAATAGATTGTTGGCATTTTGTACATCTCAACACAGTTTTTTCATGAATTTACTTCATATGTGTTGCACTTTAATTTTTATCACATTTACACATTGATCCATCTTTTCAAAAGAGTGCATCGTAGCAGCGAACTCCGTGCCCCATAGTTACTCAATGGATTTGTGTTTAATTTGATGCAGTATATATCACCTTTAGAAAAGAGAACATCGTAGTAGCGAGCTCCGTGTCCCTAGTTACTCAGTGATTTTTAAAGCATCTAATTTGTGATTTCCTTTGCATTTGAGAGATTGTACAAGCTTTTCTCATATTCCACATGACTCAATTTAAGACTTTTAGACTAAGATTACAAAGAATTATGTTAAATCCGACACTTACAAAATTTATACAAAGAAATAATTAAATGAACTAATCTGGTGTTGTCCCAAATGCTGCCGCATTTGGTACAACACTTTTGATGCAGTGTTCAGATATTGCATAATCCAAGAGACTTCCTTAGAGAAGAAAATCTCTTATCATCTAAAGCTTTTGTGAAAATATCGCAAGTTGTTTTTCTGTAGAAACATATTCCAACTTTACCACCTCTTTTTCAACTAGATCTCTTATGAAATGATGCCTTATACTTATGTGCTTAGTCAAAGAATGTTGCACTGGATTCTTTGATATATTTATGGCACTAGTATTATCACAAAAAACAGTTAAAGTATCACAAGGTAAACCATAATCACACAACATTTTCTGTAACCAAAGTAATTGTGTACAGCAACTCCCTGCTGCAATATACTCAGATTCAGTTGTGGATTTAGATACACAGTTCTGTTTCCTGCTATGCCAAGATATGAGATTATTTCCCATGTAGAAGCAACCACCACTGGTGCTCTTTCTATCATCAGCATCTCCTGCACAGTCAGCATCACTGTAGCCAATTAAGGAACAATTTGTGTCCTTGCTGTACCATAAGCCTAGGTCACAAGTTCCTGCAACATATTTAATTATCCTTTTTACAGCATGCATATGAGATTCTTTTGGGTCAGACTGATATCTAGCATATAAACATACACTAAACATAATATCAGACATTGTAGAGCTCAAATAAAGAAGACTACCTATCATTGATCTGTACAATGTTGGGTCAACATTTTGGCCAACACTGTCTTTACTCAGTTTCTGAGTTGATCCCATAGGTGTTTTCATATGTTTAACATTCTCTAAACCAAACCTTTTAACAAGATTTTTAGCATATTTACTCTGTGATATAAAGATACCATCATTTTCCTGTTTGATTTGCAAGTCTAGGAAATAATTTAAGTCACCAACCATGGACATTTCAAAGGTTGATGTCATTTCATTCACAAATAGTTTTAGCATATCATCACAAGTAGAGCCAAACACTATATCATCAACATAAATTTGAGCTACCATAATATCATTTCTTTCATGCTTAATGAATAGAGTTCTATCAGCTTCTCCTCTAGTAAAACCAAATTCAATCAGAAAATCAGTTAATCTTTCATACCAAGCTCTAGGTGCTTGTTTCAAGCCATAAAGAGCCTTTTTTAACTTAAACACATGGTCAGGAAATTCTGGATTTTCAAAGCCTTTTGGTTGCTCAACATATGCTTCTTCCATTAAGATTCCATTTAGAAAGGCTGCTTTAACATCCATTTGATATAGTTTAATGTTGATAAAGCATGCAATAGCAAGTAAAAGTCTAATGGATTCTATTCTAGCAACTGGAGCAAATGTTTCATCAAAATCTACTCCTTCTACTTGAGTATACCCTTGAGCAACAAGCCTTGCTTTGTTTCTGATTATATTGCCTATTTCATCAGTTTTGTTTTTGAAAATCCATTTAGTACCAATAACATTTGTATGATCTGGTCTAGGTACTAATGTCCATACATCATTTCTGACAAATTGATTCAACTCTTCATGCATAGCTTCTACCCAATGTTCATCATTTAAAGCTTCTTTTACTGTTTTAGGTTCAATAGCAGAATGATAACACTCATGATTTACCTTGTTACACATAGAAGTCATGCAAATAGATCTTACCACATCTTTTGGATTTATACCCAACCTTCTTCTGGTTTGAATTCCAGTAGATTGATCACCTATAATCAGCTCCTGTGGATGATTCTTTTGCACTCTCCTTGAAGGGGTTTTATGCAGATTGTACAGATTTTCTGGATTTTCTGTAATTTCAGCAGATGTGTCTGTGAGTGTTCCCTCATTCTGTTCATCATTTTTGATCTGGTCTGTTCTATCAGTCATTATTGGACTATCAGCAAGGTCTGAAACATCCTCTTCAATACTGTTTCCTGTAATACTCAAGTTATCATCAAAAACCACATTTACAGATTCTTGAACAGTATTTGTTCTGAGATTATAGATCCTATATGCTTTACTATTCCTTGAATAACCAAGAAAAACACCTTTGTCACTCTTAGAATCAAATTTATGCAATTGTTCTCTATCATTTTGGATGTAGCAAACACAGTCAAATACATGAAAATACTTAAGATTAGGCTTTCTACTATTCAGTATTTCATAAGGTGTACTATTAGAATCTGTTCTAATCAAGACTCTATTAGATATGTGACAAGCTGTATTTAGAGCTTCAACCCAAAACCTTTTGGCTAAATTTTTAGAACATAGCATAACTCTAGCCATCTCTTGAAGAGTTCTATTTTTCCTCTCTGCTATCCCATTCTGCTGAGGTGTTTTAGGTGATGAGAACTCCTGTAATATGCCTTTAGATTCACAAAAATAAGTGAAAGCACTGTTATCAAACTCTCTTCCATGGTCTGATCTAATTCTACACACTTTAGAATTATAGACAGTCTTGAATCTTTTGTATAAAGTTTTAAAGACAGAAAAGGTTTCTGATTTTTCCTTTAGGAATTCTATCCATGTGAATCTAGAATAATCATCAACAATGACAAAAGAATACCTTTTTCCACCTATACTATCAATTTCCATAGGACCCATAAGATCCATATGAAGCAATTCAAAGCAATGTTGTGTAGAACAATGACCTAATAGTTTGTGAGAAGCTCTTACCTGTTTGCCTTTTTGACATGGTCCACAGATGTGATTGTCTGAAAATTTCAGCATTGGTAAACCTGTAACAGCTTTGAGTCTAATCAACCTATCAATCTGTCTATGATTAACATGCCCAAGTCTATGATGCCATAGTGTACTCTCATCATTTTTCACATTATTGCAGCTCACTTTGGATTCAATTAAATAGCAATTATCAGCAGATCTATTACCCATCATAATGCAATCAGAATTTTCATCTAGCACATAGCATGAATTTTTATCAAACTTTACATGCAAGTCATCATCACATAATTGGCTTATACTAATGAGGTTGGCAAGTAATCCATCAACATGTAAAACATTTGGTAATCTAGGAAATCCAGGAACATTTAAGGTTCCTTTACCAATGATCTTCCCTTTAGATCCACCACCATAAGTAACATTACCACCATTATAAGCTTTGTAATCAGATAGATAATCAATTTGACCTGTCATATGTTTTGAGCAGCCACTGTCAAAATACCATAAACCAGGAACACATGCTTTCAAAGACATATGCACAACATTACATATGGTATTTTTAGAAATCCATTCTGTTTTCTGTGAATGTTGCTTTGGGTGTGGTGTCATTTTAGACAATCCAGAAGCATTTAGACTCTTCTGTCTTTTTAAACAATAATAAGTTTTATGTCCCTTTTTAAAACAGTAGTTACACACAAGTTCTTTCATATTGGCAAGTTTTTTCTTTAAAACAGTAGCCTCATTTTTATGCTCAGCTTTGACAAAAACAGTAGATCCATTACTTTGAGAATTAGGAACAGTTTTACCTTTAAAACCAATACCTGCTTTCCTTGTATTGTTGAGCAGCAGTGATTCATCCAATTTTGCTTGTCCTTCAGAGAATTCCTTGAAGCTTAAAGATACTTCCTTCATCCTTTCTTCAAGTTTTTCAATCTCACAATCCTTCTTGGTTAGAACACTCTCAAGTTTTAAAACAGAATTTCTTAAATCATCATTTTCAAATGTTAAAGATTTGATAATACGATTTAATTTTTCAGTTTCAGAATATGAAATGAGTTTTTCTTCATTTGTCAAAGGATTTTCATAGGAATATTTTCTGAAATCAAGAACAGATACTTCTAGTCTATCTTTTAGATTAGAAATTTCTTTATCTTTCTTTGTTAAAAGACTTTCAAGTTTGAACACAGTGTTAGATAAGTCTTGAATATCAGCAACTTTTCTGGATGTACCTGTCTCTGTAACCAAACTTGTGAAACAATTAAATTCTGGAGTTTTATTACTCAGTGATTTCTCAAATGATGGCTCATTTGTCTTCACATCATAATAAAAATCATCCAGATCATCATCAAAGGTATCATCATATACAATTCTAGCAGAAAAAGCTTGTTCAATGTCTTTTTCAGGATCATGCTCAACATCAGATTCATCACTTAAAGTAGCACTGAAATTTAATTTCTTTTTCAGAATAGTATTAGCACATTCATTAGCATAATGACCAAATCCAGAACATGCATCACATTTAACATTCTTCCTATAATCTTGGTCAGATTTAAACATGTTTCCTCTTTCTAATTGTCTAGAAGGATTAAAGGAGTTTTTCCTAATAGGCAATTGTTGATTATTAGTAATCTGAACCTTAGGTTGAAAGTTGTCTTTAAATTTCTTATTCTTCATGAAAGTTTTAAACTGTCTAGTCATAAATGCCATGTAATCAGGATCATTAAAATAATCCTCAAAGTTTTCTTCATCAGAATCAATTTCAGTAACATAAGGGGATTTTCCAGAACTGGATGTTGCAGATAATGATGCATCATTTTTGAAAACAAGTACTTTCTTTTCATTATCAGCTTTTTCAGATATATTCATCTCATATGTTTTCAAAATACCAATTAATTCATTTTGACTTAGCACATCTGTATCTTTAGCTTCCTCTATAGCACATATCTTAGGTTCAAAACGTTTAGGAATCGATCTAAGAATTTTATGTACTAACCTTGTATTAGAGATTGGATCACCAAGAGAATGAGCTTCATTTGAAATCTCAGTCAGCTTTTCATTGTAAGATGAGATGGTCTCATCTTCTTTCATCCTCAAATTTTCGAATTTTGTTCCAAGCATACGAAGTCTGGTCCTTCGTACACTATCCGATCCTTCACAATGTTCTTGTAATCGATCCCATGCATCCTTGGATGTGACACGGCTCGAAATGATTTTGAACATTGATGCATCAGTTGAGGTAAAGATTGCATTCAATGCCTTTGAATTGTAACCAGCTGTTGTGATTTCTTCGGCTGTCCAGTCTAGCTCTCTCTTGATTTGGGCTTCATTGTCCTCATCTGCAGCAGTTCTTGGCTGAGTCCAGCCTGCAAGAACACTCCTCCATGCTCTTTCATCAATAGATTTGATGTACATCCTCATTTTAGGTTTCCAGAAGGCATAATTTGTGCCATCCAGAATTGGAGGTTTTAGTGCGGGCGAAAGTGGATACTCCATTGCAAATAAACACACACTCTAAGCAGAATCTCTACTTAGTGTATCAAGTAGTTGGCTCTGATACCAACTGAAAGTGTGCGTGCGTGCGATATACAGAGATGTTGTCCTTAGTGTTGGCACACACGAGACAACAATGAGCAGCGGAAAATAAATTGACACTTTGCAAAGAGTATTTCAAAAATTGTGTAGATTAAATAATTAATCTACACGAATCACTTATATTATCTCTTAATATCAGTGAAACCAAATCAACAACCTTGTAAGGTTTTGAACAATTACAACTCTAATCGAGTTCGAAAAGTTACTAGAAATAATACGAAACTATCTCCCTAATAGATCTAACGTATTTCCCTAATAAACGACTATGATTAAATACACAAATATTCGGGCTTATAAATGTGCACTAATCTACAAGAAAGAACAAGGTGTATTTCTAATTTAGAAATATCACGTATTCTATGAATAGGAATGTGGCTTTGCTTTCTTTCTTTCTTTCTTGTTGTGTTATGGAATGAAGGCAGTGTGGTCTATTTATAGGCTCCAAATCGAACTGCCTTGCAACTCCTCCAACTCCCTTGATCAATCTTGGCCATTGGATCAAAGGTAGTTTCTTGAAACTTCCCTTCACACTCCATAATTGTAGGAACTTCCATAGTTGTGCTTAGAAACTTCTCACTCCCATGCAACTGCTTGACTTGGGTGTTTCCCACGTCTTCTACCTGCATTTGGGACATCACTAAGCAACACAAGTTAAGTAGGAGTTAGTAAAGGAAGAAAGGGCAAATTCTGATGTTGTGCTAGGTGTTGGCACATTCAGTACAACATGTAACTGAAATGTTGGATAATAAAATACAACACCTATTCCAACATCAACAAATACTCCACGTGATGCTTGTTGGGGATCCATGTTCTAGTACTACGGAATGATTTTTGACCATTTTTTAAATAATTTTAATTTGATGCTTCATTTCGATTTTTTTTTTTTTTTGAAAAGGTAGAATTACAGAGATAGGAAAAATTACATTTCAACGCTCTCACTCACCTATCCATACAGTAAAGTTCTACCAGAAGACCACATTTTCCAGACTCAATCGTGAGAGAGTGGAAGGATCAAAGATCAAGCTGGCATTCCTGGAAGCTCCACGATCTAAGAAGACAGCACACAACCCCTCGTGCAACGAACCTCCCAAATCACATAAGAACAAACCCAAGGACTATCAGCTCCAACAGACACAACAAAGTGCCACCATGGGAAAACCCGTAAACGGGAAGAAAAACCATCTCATCAGGGAGGGGAGGAAACCAGAATAACAGGGAAAAAGAAAAATACAGAAGGCAGGAAAAAACAACATGGGAAGAAAACGAAACTAAAAAAACCAGATCTAAACTTAAGAAAAAAACTAAGAACATGCAGAAAGCATTAAAACTAAAATAAAATGGGATCAAATGGATGACTCACCCGATCGGCCACCGTGGCTCCGACGGGGAGATTCACCCATTTATCCCAACTAAAGCCCTGAAAAAACTGCTCTTCATCCACTAAAAAATCTGAACGGAACGGTGGTGCGACGGCGCTACGGACAGTGTGGCGGTGAGGCAGAAGCGGCGCGGCGACTTACTTGCAGAAGGTGGGCAACGGGGGCTATTGAGGATGAAGGAAATAGTCGGTGGTTTTGGATTATGGAAGAGGAAGAAGATAGGCGGTGATTTTGGGGAAGAATGTTTCTAGAGAGAAGGGAGAGAAAACTTTTTTAGAGAGAGGTAAATTGGGTAATATGCTTCATTTCGATTAGATTGCTTTAGATGGAGTATTTATTAAAATACTTAATGCATAAAATAAAATGTGAATCTTTTTGGGTTTAAATAAATAAATATGCATCTTAATCAAGCCAAAATGAAGAATGGGTGGGCCATGAAGAGTATCTCTCGTAAGTAAAGTAAGCAACCTATTGCACATTTTTAATTTGCGACACTTTTGAAAGTACGTCGTATGTATTAATGTATTATGTTGAGTATTTTTGCGATACTTTTAAAAATATCACGAATTATTATTTTCTTCGTTGCTATTCAATTTTTTTTTCGCCTGGTTCAATGTTAATTATTCTTTTTTTAAAAAAAACTCTCTCACATTTCATTATATTTTTCTCTTTCAGTTATATCACATTTAATACATCTACTTATTTTATCATATTTTAATCTATATGTTAAAAGCTAATTGATAGCTCTTATTGAGATGGAGGAACTTCTTATAACTTTTCAACTAAGTATTGTATTCAGTATTTTGTCCAGGGTATTCAAGTTCAGAATTTTTAGGTGTTAGAAAATTAATATATAAGAATTAATTTTTCAAAAATTCAAACTTATAGATGAGATGAAATTTTTTCATAGTGAAAGTGTGGGGTGTGGGGGTGATGCAAGAAATTTTAAAAGAAAGCTTAATGCAGAAGTAAAATAGAAGATGAAAGAAAGAAGTGGCATGGAAGAATAAATGTGAATTAAAATAGAAGGCCATATCGTACATATTGGCAATTAAAGCTAGTCATGATATCTCCATTAAGCTCAGCAGTAGGCAGTAGCTAGCACACAGAAATCTTTTTTACTGATAAAAAAAAAAAAAAGTAGCTAGCACACAGAAATGAAGTACACAGATACCATATATTCAGCCTCCCGCACCTAGTTTTCTTCTTCTCTTGCATTTATTTTTCTTTAGCTCACTCATTAAATGTATATACTCTCCCTCTCTCTCCATTTTAAAAAATAAAGAAGTATTAAAATATTTTCAACTTTATCGTAAAATGTAATGACACATATGATAAATGAGTTAGAATTTTGAGGATAAAAATTGTAAAAAATATCAATTTTTTTTTATGTGAAATAGATAAAAAAGAAAAGTGTACCTAAAAATTAATTTGAGACAGTTTCTTTAACTAATACTACTACCTTTGTTACTAATTGTAATTAATCCCTCCGTTTATTTGGTATGAAGTTTTAAAGGGAAAACTGATTGTTTAGATAAAATGTTGAAGTATGAGGTTGGAGATGAAGTAGTGTGTTAGTAATATTTCATTTCTAGAAAATGAGAATATAAAATTGAAAAGATAAAAAAGAAAAGTATGAATTATAAAAATGGACGAAAAAATATTTATTCACATTATTCTTTCATACTAATCAATTTTTTATCAAGTGATGCACTACTTTTTTTTTAATTATACATGTATTGATTCAAAATTAAATTTTGTTAGGTGAGAGTAGTTTGCTAATTTTATTTAGCACATCGATCCACAATTGTGATTTTTGAGGATCCACATCCGC
Source organism: Galeopsis tetrahit (assembly GCA_963675135.1). Taxonomy (NCBI): domain Eukaryota; kingdom Viridiplantae; phylum Streptophyta; class Magnoliopsida; order Lamiales; family Lamiaceae; genus Galeopsis; species Galeopsis tetrahit. The sequence continues at coordinate 61,037,204 of OY776120.1, read as the reverse complement.
ATATTTATTTGACTTCCAAGCTGAAGATAAATTGTCGCTTGAATTATAGCATTTGATAATTGAGTTAGTAACTAATAATAATAAATTTCATTTTATTATTTAGTTTACATATTAACTTTTGCCGTTTAAAATTTTAGAAAAAAAATATAAATCATTGGTCCCATGCACTTAAAATACATAAAGAGCGTAGTTGTGGATGCATGACCCCACTCATTAATCTCAGTTAGAATAAACAATGAATTAATAAGTGGAATACATTCACTTGAATATAAAATTGAGTTAAAAAAGTAGATATTGAAATTAAAATTATTAGACTTTTACTTTCACTTTCTTCTCACTCCGATTCAATTAATGTCTGGTAAGTTTAATTTCTCCTATTTATGATCTTTAATATTTTCATAATTGTACAACCGTTTTTAGAATTTCAGGATCCTTCACTGCACTTTAAAATATCATTGGATTAAAATTCCATAAATTCACAAATTATATGATAAGAGTACATAAGAGTGTCACAACGGTTGGTTATTAGAGGGTTATAACTTAAAAAAATTTCTCTCTCCTCAAATGGGGTTCGCATAATCCTACTTTTTGCTAACAACGATGAATTGACCCACATTAATATTTGAAACCTTAAATAAAAAATTAAAAATTAAAAAGAAATGTAATGAATAGTGGATCCCTCAAATGTAAGTTACAACTTTGGAAACTTTGGAATGGTTGTGGAAGTTATTGGGGGTTGAATTATTTATGTAAAAATGATGAGGTGGATGAGAGAGGGAAGTTATAACTTCCTAATCATTGTGGACACTCTAAGATTCACATACAAAATTATGCCTAGATAATTGGTATCAAGTCGCTCTACCCTCATCAAATGCCACATAACTATGGCTATGCATGAGCGGAAAGAAACACGTGAAATTTTGGATAAAGACATTTTTCTCCAATAGTTATTATTATACTCACAAAACAATACAGCATGAGATTTATTGAACTATAAATACATCGCCTCGCATCTCATACGACCGACATCTTTATAAATTATACTATTCCATCTGTCCTGGGATAACTTGCATAGTTTGACGGTCACATTTTTTAAGAAAAAGAAATTTAGTGATTGATAATGTAAGATAAATGACAGATCCTCTGTCTTGGAATAACTTGCATAGTTTGACGGTCACGTTTTTAAAAAAAATGAAATTTAGTGGTTGATGATGTAAGATAAATGACAATATTTTAAGTGATTTGATGAGATGTAAACTGTAAAGTGAAATGTATTGAAAAAGACAAAAACTTGTGTGAGACCGTCTCACAGATCTTTTTCTGTGAGACGGATCATTTTAACCCATATTTCAAATTTTTGGGTAGGATAACCCATATTTTTTTTCCAGATTTTGGTTTGTAAAAAAAGTGACAATATTTAAGTAAAAAGTGATACTCCCTACGTTTTTTATTAAATGTCACTTTGCCTTTTTCAATATTTTTTAAATAAGTGTCATTCTAAACTTTTTTTCTTCAAGTTTGACAATTTTACCCTTGTACATTGTACTCCCTCCATTTTCTTTACCTTGATTTAAATTTTTTCCCTTTTGAATATAGTACTATAACATAAATCATGCATAAACCTTAATTATTGTATACATTAATATCATCTACAATATTGACCACATTCATTACTAAACATAAATTCAATATTAAAATTAGTTATCATTAATGAAGGGTAAAATGGTCCATGATTATATATCTTAATATGTTGAAAATTGTTAAAATGACACTTATTTAAAAGTGGAGGGAGTAATATTTTTAACAAAAGTGACTATCACTTTTTACTTAAACAGTATCACTTTTTGCTCAAACATTATCACTTTTTATATATGAAGGCCGTCTCACGGATCTCATTCTATGAGACGGTCTCACCCAAGACTAGCCCATTGAAAAAATGAGTGACAATTTTGAAAATAAAATATTGATGTTGTGAGGTTATTAATTTTATGGGGTATTTCTATATTAAGAGTGTGCAGATAATTTTGGGACGTTCCAATAAAAAAAGTGTGCAAGTAATCACAGGACAGATGGAGTAGGTTGTAGGCAGGACACCACAAATTTCTCGATTTCGTTCATTTATGTCATTTTTCATGTTCTCATATATACTTTATAATATCTAGATAGATTTTTAAAGTGTATCGCCATAATTATTATTGAACGTTAATTATTTTTTCACTTTACACGTGTCAATAATTTAGATAATGAATACTACATGAGGTGAAATACAAATAATGGTTAAAGTCATCTCATTAATTCCCAATTTCCCACCTATTTTTCAAGTATTTCTCAAATCAAATATGACGGCTGCTTTAATACGTACGAACAATTTTGATGGGTAAAATAAGAGTAAATATTGATAAGTATTTTTCAATAACGCACGTACTCTATTAAGTTTTTTTAGGCAATAATTGTTTTAATATTGTACAACTAATTTACATTTTATGTGTATTTTAATTAAATAGATGGTGGTTCTCATGCATCAACTAGCTGGCCTGCAGGTTTGCCCATCAACGACTAAACTGCTATATCTATCGCGAACCAATTAACTAAAATAACGTACGTACCATCATTGATTTAAACGTAAGGAAACGGATGAGTTCGCGGTCGATCACGTGCCTACAAGTTGGACCTTAATTCATAGGTCGAAGTCTTGTCGACCTCATCAGCTCAGTGAGCTAGCTCAAGTGACATAGCATGATCATTGATGCATGTTGTAATGTTATGAGGGCCGGGCCGGGGAGGATGAATGAACATTTCTGCGCGCAATTGAGGTGGAGAATTAATAAATTAGCTAGTCGCATAAATGATCGATGGATCAGATGAGATGACTCACGAGAGATTGTCCTCGATCCGGAGAGTTGTCTTGGACTACATCATAGCTAGATAACGATTTTCTACGATTTAATTACAATATTTTTCTATTTTGGTGGTTACAAACCACCTCCTGAACTCAAGTCCAATTCTAGATGTATTCTAATCTATATCATGATTGTAATTGCATCCATTGTGAAACATTAGAAGTTAATTGTTGAATTAGGGTTCTAGATCGAGAGAAAAAAAATATATCAAAATTAATTTTGAGTTGGTGAAAGCTTCATATCTAATAATTGTGTGAAAACATTTTATGGTCAATTATAGTCAAGACCCAGATCATTCTGCAGATAGAATTACATAATTAAATTTTGTCTTTCATTGAATTTTCTTCTTATTTTCTTCTAAATTTCTAGCATTCTTAGTTTAATAAGGTTTTCTAGTGATTCAAACTTCACTTTCCAATGTTTGATTTGATTTTGAAAATTCTAACAAAATATTTTACCAAAGATCTCTTTAATTTGTGACATCCTACAATTAATCTTACAAAGATCGATGCATGTGAGGGTTTTTTTTTTTTTTTCTTACTATGACGTTGAATTAGATTAATTTATTGAGGCTCCATTTTACAGAATAAAATATGTAAAACAGTGTCTCACACTAATTAATAAGAATATATATTTTTTTTTTCTTCCCTCTTCCAACCCCAAAACCCATTGTTTCCTATTTCAAGTATTTGATAAAAAATAAAAAAAGTACGTTCTTTTATCAACACACCCATGTGCATCAAAAGTTCGACATTTTGATGTACCAATGTGGTGCAACTAATGTAATTTTGATCTATATTTTTACAAAAAGTGGTTAGAGAAAATTTCATTTAAATTGTTTAATATCTTTTGCGAACCACGAAAAAAATGGTCGAAATATATTAGTTCATCGGTAAAAAGTATCAATTCATATCATGAAAAAAATATTAGTTGTATATTAAAATGTACTAATACTATTCAAACTACAAAATAATAATTTTCTTTTGTATAAACTATTTTTTTTATATGAACCAATATTTACATTATATATTTCAGTGTTTTTTAAGAAATCAAACTGTCACATCTCGATTTTAGGGACTAGATGAAAACACCATTTTTTTTTTGAAGGCCAACTAAATAAAATATTATCTCTTATCTTGATTTTCAAAAAGGCATATGTAGATAAATTTATTAATTTACAAAAATATTTACAGCAGAAGTAAATATTAAAATAAGGACAATTTTAAAAAAGTTAACACCAATCACTTGTAAATAAAAAAAATTACTTTAAAGGTAAACTCAATTTTGTAATACAACAAAACATATGTGACTTTTGTAACATGTGAACAAATTAAATCGCAGTTTTAAAATAATAATTAATTCCTTCACACGACACGACATCCACCGTCCCTCCACCACCGCAACTCCTTTAATCTTTAATCTGTAAATGTTAATATGATTGGGATGAGCAAAACAACTAGTTCAGTGAGATTCGCTTTGTCACAGTTAAATATCGCATGCAAACAAAGTCATTAACTCACAAACAGGCATACAATTTCATAAGCTTGTTGGATAAACCAACCATAATAACATAGACTTGTTGGATAAACCAATTAACCATAATAACATAGGCTGTAAGATGCAGTAAGTAACAAAATCATCCACATGAACACTTAAAAGTGACAAAGTAATACATATAAGTAAGAAAATCCCACCTCGAATATAGGTCGTGGATGCAATGAAAATAACTTTGATCTTCAATGTTGTAGTCGTTTTCATAAACCGAGAGCAGAATAAATAAATCTAGAATTTTTGTGTGAAAATATTTGTGTGCTTTTACTTTGTGAATAGAGTCCTCTATTTATAGGGAATAAAATAGATTTTCTTGTGAAAAAGTTAGGACCTATGAAAATTTAGAGATTTGATTAATAATTAAATTTATAATAATAATATGGTAAATAACGGTAAAATCTTGATTTAAATTTGATTTTGAAATTAATTCATATGTTTTGGATTTTCTTTTAAATTAATGGACGGGAGATTAAATTTAATTTGGCGGTTCAAAATCAAATTTTGATATTGTGCAGAGAATCATTCTCCCGAATTTTTAGGATAGATTTTTTTAATAATATATGAATGAATGATTTTTTAAAATCATATAATTTATTTAAAAGAAAAACGAAAATTTAAAATGCATTTTTGAAATAACTTAACTTGAGAATTTTTAGAGTGTTGCACAAACTTCAAATTGAAATACAATTGCATCAGATGCATTGTGCAGCAAGTGTTGTGCTATAAGCTTGTGTTGTATATTCACTGCGTCCCAAAATGATACTCCTAATTCTTTTTCATTTTTCTTACACTAACCAATTAAACATCATACAAGTGTTGTGCTAGAAGCTTTTATTGTATATTTACTCTGTCTCAAAATAATAATTCTCTTTCATTTCTTACACAAACTAATAAAACAACATTTATTGTGTCTAACATTTTGAATTTTATCTATAATTTTCAAATATATATATATATATATATATATATATATATATATATATATATACTCCCTCCGTCTCATTTAGATGGACTTGTTTGATTTTTCACAAAGATTAAGAAACTGCATTAGGAAGATACATTAGACAAGTAAAATTTCTATTATAACCCTATTTAATGAATGTTATACTTTCTAATGTAATTAATGCATATAGTTATATTAGTAAATGAACTAGAAAATGTTATTTTATATGAAAACAAGCCTATTTAAATGGAACATCCATAAAAAGAAAACAAATCTATCTAATTGGGACGAAGGGAGTATATATTATAATATTCTCAACCCCTCCTTTTTTTTTTTTTTTTTTTTTGTATATATTATAATATTCTCAACCCCTCCTCTTTTTTCTTTTTTTGATGGAAGTTAAATACCCATCCCTTTTTTTCCCCTCCCCATGACTCGAACCCGGACCTAAGGCCTAGGTAGTGGTGCTCTAACCACTTGAGCTATCCCACTTTGTCTTCTCAACCCCTCCTCATAACTTAAATTTTAAACCTCATGACCTAGGTATTGGTGCTCTTTAACTGCTTGAACTATTTTACTTTGTTAAATATAACTTATTTATTGAATATTAAAACAATAATCATTCATTAAATAAGAATATTAGGAACATTTATACATTTCTAAAAAGAAAATGGGCATACATATTGTGACAAACTAAAGAATTGGGGCCATTTTTTATGGACTGAATGAATATTTAAAGTCATTAATTATGAATTGAAAGTACTAAATATAAGAAATAAAATACCATTAGTAATATAACAATCCGTTGCAATGAAAGTTGCAATTTAAATTTTCTATAAAGAACTAATATTTTTCTAAAAAGAACATTATTATCCGATATACACACACATTTTTTATGAACTTGTAAGTTATTCCCGATATGCACTCTTAGTCTTGATGTTATTAAAAAATTAATAATCGATATTTCAAAGAGTTCGACAGTAGGTTTGACATTTAAGAGTGTATTTTTTTTTAGGTTATATATTTGAAACCTCTAAAGTATAAATGACTTCTAAGAAGTCAGTTCATACATAGTTTAGCTCTGACTTTAAACAGAATCTCCATTAATGGACGATGAGATTAATCCCCCCAATTAATCGGTTCTAGAATCGAATACTGAAATAAAAAGAAAAATTATGTTCGTTGGAGGTCGGTCGATGGATCATTGTCAAAGTTTAATTAAAAATTATATACGTCCACTATAATGATGAGTCCCTCCTTTATTCAACTAGTCAACAAACAAGATTACATCCAAGACACTATAACATTAAGCCAGAATACACTTAATGTGTAAATCATCACGACTCTCATTTTTAAACACTCAATTACAATTTCTGTAACAGATTGTGTGAGTTCACTCCCTATCAATCACTCGTATTTAATAGATGTTGATTATCGTAGAAATAGGAACACTTCTAGTATTAATTTACAGACGTGAGAAACCTCCAAGCATAACCACTTCAACTGTCTGAGAAAGTAACTGTGATATGGTTGTAACATAAAAAACTTATTATGTAACAGAGACATAATTGCTTAACTTTCCAAATGCCATCAGTCAACTAGGCAAAATAGCTGACAAATCCTCAGCTGCCAACTCCGCAGACTAAGTCATTTGAGACATCTTCGCTAAATCATCTCAATTGATCTTCTCAACTGACCCAATTCACCTGAATGAGAGCTAACTTACCAGAACAAACTACATTGAATACGGACTCAACTGACTACATCAATTCACAAGATTTGATTCAAGAGCTAACATTCTCACAATTACAAAGTGTAATTGAATTAAAATAAGAATTGAAGTTTAGTGTAACAATCAGGGGCAAATCCATGACTCAAGGTTAGGGTGAGTCAAAAAAAAAATCCAAAAAATTAGTATTTGTATATATTTAATGTATATTATATTTATGAATATGTTTTTAATAGACTAAAAAATTGAATATAGTATATATATATTAGAAAGGATGATGTTGGGTTGCAAGAAAAAATATGTTGTTAGTTTTGAATTACATTAAATACCCATCCCTTTTCCCCTCCCCATGACTCGAACCCAGGATCTAAAGTCTAGGTAGTGGTGCTCCAACCACTTGAGCTATCCAACTTCGTCAAAAATATGTTGTTAGTTGTATTGTAGTATTGTCTAGTATTGATAATTGAACATATTTTTATTTATTTTATTAAATGTGATGTAAAATTTAAAAATTAGTAAAATAAATTATAAATTATATTTTCTTCACCAATCTTTTTTTAAGGGGATTGTAAACGTGTTTAAAAAATAATAAAATAATTATTATATTTTTATTAGTAAGAGTCTCAAAACATGTAAAATAGGAGTGTTGGGATATGAATCCTAGAACAAGTCCTAAATGATGAATAAAAGATAAAAGATAAAGTTTTGATAAGCCAAAAGAAGACTTGAATATTTTCTAAGTGTTGACTAATCTAATCTAGTTAAGTTGAAGTCATCTTGAACAGATCAGTAGAGTTCACATAAAAAAGAAAAGTATTGTTTATATTTAAAAGATAAGTACGATTTATAAGTACTTCATATCTGTTCATATATGTTTACGTTGATTAGGTTGTTACTGAGCTATTTGAGTGTTGTATAGAGCTCATGTTTTTATATGTAATAGATAGATTCATTGTATAGTTATAAGTTGACTAAGCTTGTATTATAAAAGTTTAATGTAATGTAATAGTCTTGTTAGGTTAGATGATAGGACTAGATTAGTTCTATTAGAAGTGTACTGCACAAGAAGAGAAGACTAGTCTACTACTCAAGACAGGTGGACTACAAGACAAGTGCATCTACTAGACTACACAAGACAAGTTAACTTGAAGTTAGTTACAGAAACGCGTATTGAAGATGAAATTGAAGAATTAGTTATGAAATAACTAATTAACTGAAGAAACGCGTGGAAGAATAAAAGAATCAGTTAGAAGTTAGTTTTCAAGAAAGGTTGTTACACAACTGAAAGTTCTTGGATTTGAAGTCTATAAATACCCCAAGGTATTCATTGGTTAAAGACTACTGACTACTGAAATATTGAGAATTACTACTTACAAACGTTATTGAAGATTCAATCGAAGTTTACTCTCAGAGTTGATTGAAGTTCAGAAAGATAGCCAGAAGACAAGTGAAGAATCAAGAAGGCTACTACTGAAAAGACAGAGAAGTTTTTAGTTTTTGTTTGTTATTTTCAAGGTGCTAGATACTTGTAAAATTTCTAGTAAGATCGTAGACATATCTGGAGGTATAGTCTGTTGAAGATCTAAGTCTTCTTCTTGGGACTTTAAAGACAGGAACATACACTTGTACTCGATTGGAAGAGTTTAGTGGAAACATCACAACTGGGTTTGTGAGAGTGGATGTAGACAAGTTGTCGAACCACTATAAATCTCGTGTTTGATTTACTTTACAGTTTTGATTGTTTAAATTGCTTAATTGGTTTAACTACTTAACTAAACTAGATTAGTTGAGTATAGAACAGAGTTCTCGAATCTAAGTTGAGTATAATCTTGAATTGGGCTCATTATTAATTTCGTATTCCGCATATTGTACTTTGATATTTCGAAAGATTTTTGAAAAGTCTATTCACCCCCCTCTAGACATTTTCACTAGCTTACTCGTTATTAACTCAACTTGGGACCTACAAGGAGTAATTTTGTTAGATTAGTTTCATAATTTATAAAATATGTACAAAATAATTAAATTGTATATATATATATATATATATATTGTTGTGAAATTGTATCCACAAAGCAACTCCTCACAAATGATAAATCAAGACAACATAGAAACGCAAAGAATTGAAATGAATAAAGAACACGGGATTTACGTGGTTCGGTCAAATGATTTACGTCCAAAGAGGATAGAAGACTCTTCACTAAACGCGAACGAAAGTTACCGATTACAAGTATTCACTAAACTTGAAATCTCACAAAGACTATTCACTCAAATCTTTTAACTCTCATCGTAACCTAATCTAGACACTTAGATGGTGTATTTATAGATGTACAATGCATTGGGTATTTGCCACTAAACGACTAACTAACTAACAGAAATGACTAACTCCGAAAACTGAAAATCAGCAGACTTGACTCAGTTAATCTGATATCAGCTGAGTTGGCTTCATTAGACTTGGACCCAACTCTCCTGATCTGATTCAGACGACTTGCACCAGCAGAGTTGTCCAAACTCATCTCTGATTAATTGACACCTATAATAGACTACTAAACCTTATCAACTGAGTACACCTTACTCAACTTGTGCTGAACTCCAAGATCAGACGACTAGCTACTCTTCTGATAGATAGAATCCGATGACAAACCAATATTGCATTAATCTTAACAATTCTCCACCTTAATGCAAGATTGTCTTCTTCCCAGCCCTCCCCAAGGCTGTTTGTTCATTCTCTTCTCAATGAACATCTCAGGTGTTAAGGTTTACCAATTCCATTCAATGGTTGAACTTGGTAATGCCTTAGTCAACATATCATCTGCATTCTCTTTTGAAGCTACCTTCTGAACTTCAACAATGTTCTTCTCCAAGATGTCTCTAACAAAATGCAACTTCACATCAATGTGCTTTGACCTCTCATGAAACACTTGATATTTTGCTAGATGGATTGTACTCTGATTATCACACAACACTAGAACACTCTTCTGATTTATGCCAAAATCTCTCAGAATGCCCTTCAACCACATTGATTTCTTCACAGCTTCAGTCGTGGATAAGGTCACCATAGATTGTAAAGTTGCTCTCCAGGTGATAGTAGTGTCATACAATTTAAAATATAACCAGACAATGACTTCCTTGTGTCTATGTTTCCAGCAAAATCAGAATCCACAAATCCAATCAGATGTCTCTTGGTAACAATTGATCTCTCGAACACTAATCCTAAGTCTTCTAATCCATTCAGATATCTTAGAATCCACTTTAAAGCTTCCTAGTGTAGTTTCCCTGGATTTCCCATAAACCTACTCACCATACTAACAGTATAGGCAAGATTTGGTCTGCTACAAGCCATGACATACATGAGACTTTCTACTCCATTGGCATAAGGAACAGTAAGCATCTGCTTCTTCTCTTCAGCTGTCTGAGGGGATTGCTTGACTGATAACTTGAATTGCTGATCAAATGAAGTACTAACTGGTCTGGACTGGTGCATAAGAAACCTCCTCAGAACCTTCTGAATATAACTCTTTTGGGATAGGAACAACTTCCCTACTTTCATATTACTGAGAATATCCATCCCTAATATTCTCTTGGCTTCACCTAAGACCTTCATCTCGAACTTGCTACTCAGTTGCTGCTTCAGCTGGGTAATCTTCCTCATACTCTTGCTAGCTATCAACATATCATCTACATAGATCAGTAGATAGGTGCTCTCTAGATAATCTTGTTTACCAATATATACACATCCATCATATTTGCTTCTTAAGAAACCAATAGAAAGCATGAAGGTATCAAAATTTCTATACCATTGTCTAGGACTGTGCTTGAGCCCATACAATGATTTCTTAAGCAAGCATACCTTACTTTTAGTTTCAGGCATGATGAACCCTTTTGGTTGATGCATATATATTGTTTCAGCTAGTTCTCCATGTAAAAATACAGTTTTAACATCTAGCTGATGTAACTCAAGATCATCTTGAGCAACCTTAGACAAAAGTAATCTTATGGAACAATGTTTCACAACAGGAAAGAATACGTCATTGAAGTCTATGCCTTCTCTTTGTGTGAATCCTCTTGCCACCAACCTAACCTTGAATCTGATATGCTCTATAGCACCACCAAATCCAACTCCAAGCTTCTTCTTGAATAGTCACCTACAGTTGACTAACTTCTAGTTGTCTGGCTTCTCAACAAGGATCCAGGTCTCATTCTTCTCTAAGGACTGCAACTCTTTTGACATAACTGTTATCCACTTCTCTCTTTCAGGACTGGTGATAGCTTCCCTATAGTTTCTTGGCTCATAATGCTCCACCTCTTCTGTTGTGATCAGAGCATATGACATAAGATCAGCCTGGCCAAATCTAGATGGGGGATGCATCTGCCTTCTGAGCCCATCTCTTGCAAGACTATAATTCCTCAAATCAGCAGGGTTGTCCTCCATGGTATAATCTTCTGAATCATCTTCTTGTACCTGCTCTGGGACAACCTCATCTGGGGTGTTGTCTTTTGTATCAGCTGGGTTGACCACCTCCTCTGGTATCAACTCATCTGATTCAAGAAGCTCCACCTCAACTGAGGGACTCTCTTCCGACTCATTTATAATTCTTCCATCTAGGTCATGTGAATTTCCATTATGAGGATATCCCATTACCTTTTCATTAAAATCAACATCTCTGTTGATTATCAGTTTCTTATGACCTAGTTCAAGGCACCACAATCTATAGCCTTTGACTCCTATTGGATAACCAATGAATATATATTTCAGAGCCCTAGGCTCAAGCTTATCCTGTCTAATATGGGCATAAGCTTGACATTCAGACACTTTAAGTTTTGAATAATCACTCAACTTGCCATACCAGATCTCATCTGGGGTTTTACCTTGTAAAGCAAATGATGGGGTTTTATTTATCAAATAACATGCAGTACATACAGCTTCTCCCCAAAAACTTTTAGGTAACTTAGCATCAGCTAACATACATCTGACCCATTCTAAAATAGTTTTGTTCATTCTCTCTGCTAATCCATTTTACTGTGGATTAAGAGGGACGGTTCTATGTCTAGTAATGCCATTCTTTTTACAAAATTCATTGAATTCAGCTGATAGATACTCAAGGTCATTATTTGTCCTTAAATGTTTTAATGACTTTCCTTTCATGTTCTCTATCTCAAGTAGTCATTCTTTGAATCTTGTAAAGGCCTCACTCTTTTGTTTGAGAATGAACACCCAAACTTTTCTAGAATAATCATCTATTATGGACATGAAATACTTACCTCCACCAATGGTTTCAGTTCTTGATGGTCCCCACACATCTGAATGAACAAAATCCAACATCTCATTTGTGGTGTGCTCACCCTTCTGGAATGACTTCTTCTTGGCCTTGCCAAGAATACACAGCTCACAAAACTCCAGGTTTTTTAATGTCTTCTGGTGGAATGCCCCCTTCTTGGATAACTTCATCAGGCCTTTCTCTTCCACATGTGCTAGCCTCTTATGCCAGAGCATAGCATCATCAGAACTCATGGTAACATCAGCAGCCCCTGTGATTGACTCACCAATCAAAGAATATAACCCATTGGACTTCTTCCCTTGCATCACTATTCTATTATCTTTGGTACCCAGCAGATATCCTCTTTCTTTCTTGAATTCATAACCCAAAGCATTTAGTGTGCCAAGAGATATAAGGTTCCTCTTTAAATCTGGAACAAATCTGACATTGGTCAGGATCACATGTTTATCATTAAACATCTTCACCCTCACAGTGTCAATCCCTCTCACAGTACAACTTTCATCATTTCCCAAAAGAACTGATCCTCCATCCATCATTTCAAGGTTTTGAAACCAAGATTTGGTGGGACACATGTGAAATGAACATCCAGAATCCAACACCCATTCATTAACAAGTTTGCTATATGTTATGCTCATAACTTTAGCACTTTCATATCATTCTGCCTCTACTACATCAGCTTTAGCAGCATCAGTAGACTTCTTGTGCTCATGACAATCTTTAATGAAATGTCCTTCTTTATGGCATTTGTAGCAAGTTTTGTTCTTGACTACATATCCATTTCTCTTCTGACCTGGCTTGGCATGTTGCTTCTTGCCTTGCCCTCCTTTCTTGTCATTCTTGAGTTTGATATTAAGACCCTCAGCATGGTTCTTGGTCTTCTTGGTTGAGTTTGCTACATGTAAACTCTTAATTTTCAGTATAGACAAGACTTCTTTAAATTTTGCCTTACCCTCCTTGGTAATCAGCAGAGCATCCTTGAAGCTGTCATATGAAGGTGGTAATGCCTCCAAAAGTAGAAAAGACTTCTTGTGATCTTCCAAGGTAATTCCAACATTCTCAAGATCATCAATTGCTTGCATGAACTCTACTAACTGCTCATCAAGGGTTTTATCATCTGACATCTTGACATTATTGAGCTGTCATTCCATAAACATCTGATTTGACAAAGATTGAGCCATATACAGATCATCTAGGGTCTCAAATACTCCAGCAACATCCTTCTCCTCCATAACTTCTCTGAAAACATTATCTCCCAAACTCAGAACAACAATGTTGTAAGCTTTTTCCATAAGCTCCTCTTTCTTGGCCTTGTCTGCATCAGATGCAGTAGGGTCAAGTGGACAAAGAGCATCATTTAGCCCATGGTGTGACAGCAGAGCCTTCATCTTGGCTTTCCATAAACCAAAATCTGTCTACCATTGAATTTCTCTATTTTCAACTTTACAGAGCCAATTTCTTGATTCTTGACTTTATCTTTCGACTTCCCACAGACGGCGCCAATTGTTATGGAATTGTATCCACAAAACAACTCCTCACAAATGATAAATCAAGACAACAAAGAAACACAAAGAATTGAAACGAATAAAGAACTCAAAGAAAGAACACGAGATTTACGTGGTTCGATCAAATGATCTACATCCACGGAGGATAGAAGACTCTTCACTAAACTCGAACGAAAGTTACAGATTACAAGTATTCATTAAGCTTGAAATCTCACAAAGACTGTTCACTCAGATCTTTTAACTCTCATCGTAACTTAATCTAGACACTTAGATGGTGTATTTATAGATGTACAATGCATTGGGTAACTGTCACTAACCGACTAACTAACTAACATAAATAACTAACTCCGAAAACTGAAAATCAGCAGACTTGACTCAGCTGATCTGATATTAGTTGAGTTGGCTTCAGTAGACTTGGACTCAACTCTCCTGATCTGATTTAGACGACTTGCATCAGCAGAGTTGTCCAAACTCATCTCAAATTAGTTGACACCTATAACAGACTACTAAACCTTATCAGCTGAGTACACCTTACTCAACTTGTGCTGAACTCCAAGATCAGACGACTAGCTACTCTTCTGATAGATATAATCAGATGACAAATCAATATTGCATTAATCTTAACATATATATATATATATATATATATCAAAAGTCCAATAAGAATTTTTTTAGACGACTTTTATAATAAACTTACTGCTAATACGATTTATTAAATTAATCTATCAATAATTTTACTTATTTTAAAATAAATTACAAAAAAAGTTAAATTTTATATATATATATATATATATATATATTATATTGGGGTAGGTGGGGACTGGGTCCTCCTTGGGGTCTGTGTAGTTCTGCCCCGGGTAGTAACTTATACGGAGTATATTTAAATTAAATACCTGACCATCATAACTAAATAAAAAAATCAATTCACATATTATATATTCACCTCAGTTATGCAAAGTGAATCTAATTTTACACAATGTTAAAATAATATATCCCTATCCAAGGTGGATATACATGAAAACAAAAGGATATGGATAATTAATAAATACAGTGTAGATAATACATTGTATTTATATAGGAGAGTGTAAGTATGAGGACCACCTAAGAATGGGCATTGCAAATGTTATATCACACCACTGCTTTAAATCGCATTCAATGCTTCCACCAAAGTTGCTAATCTCCAACTCTCCCAAAGTGTTGGATATGTTGGAAGAAGGGTGTTTTGATGATGGTGGTTATATTATTTCGTATGGGACTAAATTCAAATACCTTGGGACCAAAAATTAATGAACCCATAGTTAATGGGATCAAATCTGCAATTTTCTCATATATATATATAACCTTGACAAATATCCCTAGTCATGAATATATAATTACAGTATAAGTGGTCATGAGTGATGGTTCTAATTGTGAATTTGACTATTGAAATGTGGATGGTGGATCATAACTTCATAAGTGAATTTATCTTTCTTTTTTATTTTTGACAAGAGATCATAAGTAATTCTATGCCACCTTAAATTCATGAATCCCATACTGATTATAGAATTAGGAAGGGAGGTACGTAGTTAATCAAAATTAGGAATGAATACCTTATATTTTGAGACGTATCTTCTTTTTATTTCATTTTTCTCATTAATCACCTCAATTACTCCTGTCTGTGTTCATTTCATTACCATTCTCATTTAAAAAATCGGAGGTGTTTTTTTACTCTTGAGTTGGGTTGGGTCGGACTGAGTTAGACCGGGTCAGACTCGTTGGGCTCACTTGGGCCCAATCAGATTGCTATCGGTTCTCGAAATATGTGATCCAGTATGGCTATGAAAGAACTCTTGAAATATTTTTTAAAAAAATACTCCCTCCATCCAATGATTAAATGCACACTTTCCTTAACGGGACATCCCAACATTATTTACACACTCCAAAAAAGGAAATAACTCACATAATTTTTACCCTTACAACATACATCTAATTTTAAAAATGTCACTCTATTTGGACCCACAACTTAACCCAATTTATAACTTTAGTCAAATCTACACCCACTTTAGGCAATGAATTACCAATAATACCCCTCCTTTATTTACCTTACACGTCCTTATATTCTATTTTCTTAAACTCCGTGATGGTCAAACTATGCAAAAAAATGTTGGGACGGAGGAAGTATATTATAAGACCATTTCAGTAAATTTTTTTTTCAAAAAAATTAAATATTTTATAAAATGGCGAAGTGCGATCGTTCATGACAAAATTAAATAACATTTCAACTTTTAATTGTACACTTATTGTAAGATAGAGCGAACCATCTGCCTCACGATAGAAAAACTCTTGTTGAGAATTTTTATATTATTACTACGTATACTCCATCCAATTCTTATTTTAAAATGAATTAGAGATATGTCAAAACGAGCTAACAAAGTGCACCGGTCCACAACCTAGCATTTTGCAGGCTTTGGTGCGTTAGTCCACGACGGAGACGAATTGGGAAACACTCAACTCAACCCTATCAATGACGAGTTACGGACTAGCACAAAAACTTTTTCATTATATATATATATATTATTTATTTTTTCACATGTATTAATTATTATAATAAGAGTTGGTCTCTTGTGCATAGTGTGCATGTGCACACTGATGCACATGAAGACCCTCTATGTATTTATAAAGAGGTAATTATACAATAAAGTAACCATTCTCCAAGTGGTCACATATGCTTTGTATAAGTACAAGGTCACATGTTCGAGTCTTGTGATTGTAGTTTCTCGTTTTCGTTTTTTTTTTTTACTATTTTTTTTTTTTTTACTATTTTTTTCTTTTTAATAACTTTTTCACTAATAATAGTTACCACTTTTCACTAACAAATTTTACATTTTTCATTAACAAAATTTCCACTTTTCACTAATAATAGTTACCACTTCTTTTCAATAATAAAATTTCTACTTTTCACTAATAATAGTTACCACTTCTTTTCAGTAATAAAATTTCCACTTTTCAGTAACAAAATTTCCACTTTTCACTAATAATAACAAAATTTCCACTTTTCACTAATAATAGTTACCAACAAAATTTCCACTTTTCACTAATAATAGTTGCCACTTTTCAATAAAAAAAATTCCACTTTTCACTAATAATAGTTACCAATTTTCACTAATAATAGTTACCACTTTTCAATAACAAAATTTCCACTTTTCACTTTTTTGAAACACACTTTTCACTTATAATAGTTACCACTTTTCAATAACAAAATTACCACTTTACAGTAGTAAAATTACCACTTTACACTAACAAAGTTACCACTTTTGAAATAATTGGAATCTTAATTAACTCTAAAAGTAAAAATAAACTAAAATTTCTGCTGTTATAATTTTCGATGTCTAAAATATCTCTTCTTTTCATGGTAGAAATCAATAAGCAACTTTTCTCAAGTTGTAGTACAGTAAAGCAACAATAGATACAAAATCTCAACAATGACAGAACAAATAAACCCACCGCTAAACAACGTTGATACCTTCTGCGTTTTTTCCGACCGATTCACGCTGCTTTGCCTAGCCGATCTATAACCACCGCCGTTGTGGAGGAGCCCTAGTCGTGCCGCCCCTGCTCGCCGGACGATCTGTCGAAGTTTGATCCCTCACTCTCTCTTCTTCATCAATGATGATCCTCTCAACTCTCAAGCACCATGTTCAGCATCGTCGTGCTCCTCCGCAAGCCCCGGGCAGCCACCACTAGCCTCTATTCCAATCAGGCGGATCTATTCGGCGGAGGAGGGCATAGATCTATCGTCGTACTCGTGGATCAGGTGGAGGAGGAGAGCATAGATATGTAGAGGAAAAAGCGTGTGCGAAGAAGAAGAAGAAAGGAGAGAAAAAAAGAGGCGGTTAAAAAAGTGTGTGCACCTGCACAATGTTCATATAAAATTTTTCCTTATAATAAATTTTAGATAATCACTGATTAAATTCAATCAATTCACGTAATAACTTTAATCTCTTATAAATAAGTAGGCCTCAAATATACTTTTTTTTTTATTTATTTAATTGACAAATTAATCAAACTAAAATTAAATTTTAAAATTGTTTAAATTCTTATTGCCAAAAGGGTAGTATCAATATGCAATATTCAATGAAAGTTTAATTGACAAATCAACTTAACTATTAGTAGAAAAAATCAATTTGTGAATACGTATCTCACCTCACCACACCACACATTCTCAATCTACACATGATAATTATGCATTTATAAAAATAAAGTTGAAAAATAGATTTATTCCACATAATTAAATTACCAAGTCTCTCCCAAAGTCTTGTGAATACGTGGGCGACAATGGTGTTTATACTCATTCTCAAATCTCAAATTTTGTTTAGTATAATATTTTGTGATTTTGTATTTTGATTTAAAGTTGAATTGAACCCATAAATTTTTAGTAATTACATTTTTACTCACAATTCAACTTAAAAAAGAACATGTTCCTTCTTCATTTAACCTTAAAATATAAAAAAAAAATTTAAAAGAGCCCACGGGCCGACAAGAACCCCCAAAGCTCGTGAACCGTGTGATTTGGCTCGTAGAGGCCCGCCCTTTAAATGAGCTTGTATTCATTCAGGCCAACTCACCCTTGTTTATAGGTGGGGGCAGAACGGGTCTAATCTATTTTGATACATCTAAGATCAATGCACGTATATTAAAAAAAATTACAATATATCTTTTATAAATGTTTATCTATTTTATTAAAAAAATACACTTATCTAAATATTTTAAGGATTTTAAGGATAAATGTGGATTTAACACAATTAATTTACACTGAAAAGTGCAAAACATCATTTCATTTGTAAATTAAGTGAAAGATCAATACGCCACTAGCTTATTAAAAATCACAAAAATTTATATGCAATATTGACCAATTAAGTCATTTGAGTTGAAAATATTGACTTATTAAGTCAATGGGCTGAAAATATATATTATTTGACCACCATTAACTCGTTTGGGTTAATTAATAATCTATTTGTCAACTGGCCCACTTGTGTTTTAATTTTGACCAAAATTTTTAACCCGTTTATTTTACCAGTTTCTGTGATTTTTTTATCTTTTATTTTATTGCCAAACGCGAGATATTAAATGTAGTAATTCAAATTAAAATATGTAGTAACACACATTATTTTTTGTAGTAATAACACAAACTATTTTATATAATAATACAAATTCGTTTATTTAGTAACACGTTTTTTTCTAGTGTTTTTGTTAATGTAGTAACTCACATTATAATACGTAGTAACATATATTATCGTATGTAGTAAACACAATAACCATGTTGTAATATGTTGGTCCTGAAAGGAGTATATAACAAGTGTATGGGGGGGGGGGGAATACACTTGTATGCAATTCTTTAGCAAGGTTGTCTTGGACAACTCTGCTGAAGATGATTAACTCTTCTAAGGTAATCAAACTACTGAGTATTATTGAGTACTTAGTTGAATAACTATCTAGGGGAGTTATATGTGCGGAATAGTGGTTGGCCCTTTAAGTTTAGACTCCTTAAGATTCTGAAATCACTTTGTCAATCCAAAACAGTCCAGTTAAGTTTCAGGGAACTTGTCCAAATCAGTTTTGCACAGTCTTTGAATATGTGTCTTTTGAAGATCAGTTTTGTGTGCAGTGTTGAATGAATGTAAGTACTTGTAAAGTAAATCAACACAGGAGTTTTATAGTGGTTCAGAGACTCAAGCTCCTACATCCACTTTCCCTGATTTAACAGGATAATTCCTTCTCTCTTGGAATTAACTTGTTTTATAGTGCCAAGGTGCACTTGATCAAGAACACCACTCCTTGGTGAATTGATCCCTAGGATGTCTAGAGTCCTAGTACCCTCTTCTCAACTCAGAACTGAACTGTTCTTCTCTCAACAGTCAGCTCCTACCACTTCTACTACTACAACCTTCTCACTTTCTCACTTGAAAGGGTTAAGGATTGGAGTAAGGTTCCAACTAATGAGATATCCTTTACAATGAAGATCAGTGTATAAGGATTAGGACATCTCTCTAAGCTTATGTATGGATATACAGTGAGTTCAGCTTAGAAGAAGTGTATGAAGACTAAGATAGTCTCTTTGAAAGCTTTGAAGTCACTTTGACTTGTAGGATAGTTGGATATTCTTGTCAAGGTTGAGGTCTATCCTTCAATGGTCTTCACACTCCTTGTATTTATAGACAAAATGGAGATTTGCCCGTTGGAGAGGCAGCCCCAAATTGCTATAAATGTCTTCCTTGAGTTCTTCAAACTAGAAGACAGATTCTTGATAGTGACATGTCCTTATTTGGGTAATAAACGGCTTGTAAGACTTTGTCTTCTTTCTGCAGCACTTTTCCCAATGTTTGACTTCTTGTTAGGACTAGGACATGGCTTCTGAAGGTTGATCCAATGATAGGACAACATTCCTTATCAACTGGACAACTCTCATTATCACTATCAGCAGTTTTGCTTTTCAGCAAGGTTGGCTTGCTCTTCTTCAGATGACTTGGCTCTTTCCCTTTTCTTTCACTCCAAGTTGATCTTAGTATGTCTCAATGAAGTTCTTTAGGGTATGGTTGTCTCTAGCTTCTTCAGCATAGTTGACCTTCAACATTTAAAGCATCTGTTCTGATTCAATCTTGCTGAGACAACTCTTCTGGACAACTCTTCTGATCAGCATACTTGGTCTTCTAGCATCAGAGCATTTTTTTTTCATAGAGTTGGCTTCTCTGGACAACTCTCCTGATCAGAAACCTTTGAGTAGCCTTGTTCTTTTGAGCTAGGAAAACTTGTTCTTGCATATGGCTAGCTTCTTTGGACAACTCTCCTGATCAGAGTCATTAAGCTTGTCCTTTTGATTTTACCAATCTTGCATATGGACAACTTCTTTGGTCAACTCTCCTGATCAGAACATCTTATTAGATTTGTCCTTTTGAGCTTTACAATCTTGTCCTTTCATAAGGACATCTTCTCTGGACAACACTCCTGATCAGAGCATTTGGTTTTCCATAGAGTGTTCTTGCTTTTAAGTGATTGTTCCAGAATTTGAGCCTTGAGGAGATTTGATCTTGATCATTTTCAAAGCATAGGTTCCCCCTCAAATTGTGCATCTAATAGTTAAGAGCTGCCTAACATTTCAGCTTCTCATCTAGCCTTATGCTATGTGTTCTAACATTTTTAGAACACTATTAATTTGACTTAGGCATGTCTCAGGGGGTTTTGGTATTAAATCAAAACATATCATTTTATCCCCAACATAATACAAACCATTTGATAAAGTTACATATAGTAACAAGCGTCTATTCAATGTTGTAATTCAAATTGTATTATGTAGTAGTAACATATAATTTTTTATGTAGTTAAACACATTATTAAGGGGGGTGTATTCAATTGAGATTCTGTTGGATTTTGTTGGACTTTTAAAATCTTGGGGTATTCAATCCGGATTTTTAAAAGTCTTTCAAAATTTTGAGGTATTCAATACGGATTTTAAAAAGTCTTTAGAAATCTTTAGGTATTCAACAATCTATGGATTTTAATACTCTATGGATTTCGTTGGATTCTCCTTAAAAAATATAAATAAATTTCGCTATTTAAAATCTCTTCTAAAAACCAGAGATTTCAACGGATTCTCTCAGAAGACTCTGAAAGAGAAGAAAAAAAAAACTTTGTTGTTCTTCTAACAAAATTTCAACTACTAACCTACTGCATTAGTCTCTTCGAAAGCACTTGTTATTTGAAACAAAAAGATATACAACACAAAAACATTATAAAAGTTTTTATTATTTTAGAATTTTACACTATAAAACTGGTATCACAGCCCAAAAAAGTAGAGAAAAATATTGTTGTATTTCGAACCACAAAATCCTACACAACCTCACAATTTACAAAATCGAAAAGTTGTCCATCTTCCTGCTCTTCTTCAAAGGAAATAAAATCAAGAAACGTAATTATGTTCTTCGATAAGCATATTCTTCACCACCATTATTATCGTGAAAAATTACATCTCTGTATTTTAAAATTATGTTCTCTTTTTAAAAATTATAGTATATCAGCACAGTTGACACCTTAGCAATAATATATTCTCGATCGCCACCTAATTTATAGCATTAATGCCAACTTTAAGATTTCAATAACATTTATTCACAATGTTCTTGAGATCTTAAAGTTAGCCCATGGTGTTCGATATCATCTAAAAGATTTTAGTGGTCAAGGTCGTCACCCCAGAAATACAAGTGAGTTATTCAATCTTCGCGCTCTGATCCAGTCGAATATGAAGAAGATCAAGATTACCACATCGACATAAAAGAGAAAATTTGGAAGCTATGTAGGAAATGAGGCCGAAGTATAACCATGATGGAAATGAAGATGAGAATAATAATGATGAATAATAATTTTTTTTTTTGAACTAATATATTTTTGGTATTTTTTCTAGATAATTTAGATAATTTTTTTTATATACAAGTGTGTTCGATATACGTTTGCATCAATAGTTTTAGGGGCGTAGTTTATGGAAATTCATGTAAATCAATAAAAAAATGTGTATTTCAGAATCTTGTCAAATCTATGAAAATCCATATAAATCAATAAAAAAGTCAGTCAAACTCTGCATAGAGTCTATGAATTTTCTAAATCCACTGACTTTAAAGTCCAAAAAAATCCAACAGAATCTCAATTGAATACACCCCCTAAATGTAGTAATAACACAATTTTATATAGTAATATTGATTCTTTTATGTAGTTTTTTTTCTAGTATTTTTATTGATTAAGTAACTCATATTATAACGTATATTATTGCATGTAGTAATACAAAATAACATTGATCCATAATGAGTATTAAAGAATATTTAAAGAAATATAAAATATTTAAAAATTAAGGTCGTCGTAAATTGCAGCTTCCGACGGCGGCCTGGGGTGGCCGGAAACTACTCGGAGAAGACGACTAGGTACAATTTCTGGTAGTGGTGTATTTATAAAAAATGTGAGTGTGAATTGAGTTGTCGGTGAGTGTATTTATAAAAAGCGAATTGAGCTGCAAGTGGGTGTATTTATAAAGAATATGGATGTGAATGACTAAAATGCATATATGCAATATTTCACATAAGACTAGCCCATTAAAAATAGAAATAAATATATTATTTATTGTTGTTGATTGTTAGAATTAGAAAATAATAATATAAAAAAAATAAGTGATGATATTTTTTGTATAAAAATTCATTCCTCAAGATGAGAAATATGGGAAATTTTCAAAATACGTTCTATAACTTAGGTCGATTCCATTTTAAATCTTTTAAGTTTTTACGTTTTTAAAATAGGTTATAAGGTGACCAATTTGCGTCATTTTGGTCGGGAAATTAAAACATTTAGTCGAAAAAATCTGACACATGCGACTCAAACGTGTGTTTAAATTGGGACTTCCGATAGATTTGGTGACTGAGTCAGAGTACCACATGTAAAAAAAATTACCACATTTAATTCAAAATATGGACACATCATCATCTCCTCTCTTATATATTTAAACAACAAATTTTATATATAACAAATGTTCCAAAATACACCCACAAAACTCAACTCGATGGCCACTAATAAAAAGAAAAAAAAGTTAACACGACAGGATTTACAGATAAAAGGAAGTAAAATTACAAAGCAAATGTACAAACGACACAATACAACCAACAAGAAGATTTCACTTGTACGTTTGCTCTGTAATTTCTCTTCCTTTCATTTGTAAATTCCATCGAGTTCTTTTTTTTTTCAGGGGCCGCCGAGTTGAATTTTTTGAGTGTATTTTGGAACATTTGTTATAAACAAAATTTGATATTTATATTTATACGAGGGGATGATGATGTGGCCATATTTTTATTTACATGTGACGCCCACTCACCAAATTTGTCGGAAGCCCCAATTTTAAACACACGTTCGAGCTGCGTGTGTCAGTTTCTAGCAATTTTTTTTATTTTTCGATAAAAATGATGTAAATTGGGCACCTTAGAACGTATTTTGAAAAAGTGAAAATTTAAAGGATTTAAAATATAATTGACCTAAGTTATAAGACGTATTTTGAAAATTTCTAGGATTTAAATTGGAAACCTTATGATGTATTTTTAAAAAGTGAAAAATTAAAGAATTTAAAATGGAATCGACCTAAATTACAGGACGTATTTTGAAATTTTCCTGTGAAATACATAAATCCATTGTGTAGGAAGGAGTCAATATTTTTCATTTTTGGGAATGATGATTCCTAATGAAAAAAAATAAGTAGGTTTTGTGTGAACAAGTTTTCACCATGTATTGAACCCACGCCACTGTGCGTCAAACACCATTACCGTCACTCGTTTTCCCGTCACCACCACGCCACAATGTTATTACTCTATTTCCCAAATCAATCTAGTTCTGCCTCGTTTGAAATTACCACCTATGTTGTTGTGCATTCCACCGAAGACACACCACCAAAGCCACACCGCACGGCGACTACTTCCCTTTGTCTCACCTTACAACCCACTTTCTTTCTCTACCTAGTCTCTCGCCTCTGATGCTATTCCTATTTTGGTAGCTATCTATTTCTTCAGCTCTCGCATCTTTGTTTATTTGCACACCCTTCGATTGTTAGTGTCGTTCCTTCTTCTCTTAGGTGTATTAATAGCTCGCCTCTCTATTGACCGCTACTCATCTGTTTCTTGTCTCATTTGGCTTAAATTTGTGAGGTTTTTGTTGTATGATTAATATTTAGTTGAAACGAAGCGTGATAGTATGTCAAAACATGTATACTCGTGGGGTGTATGTTTGTGGAGATTTTTCAGAATCCTGGCTTATTTTTTTGGATATTTCCTGATCCATGGAGGCCTTATTGGGGATATTGACAAATTCTTCTATTTGTTGATTGTGACTGTTGACTCCAGTATCTTCGAATTTTATTCTTGTGGGCATATTTTTTGTGGGTTGAGTGTTGGTTTAGGACAATCCTTAGGTCATTTATGGGGAATAATGAGTTTGTTTTTTGAACGCACAGAGTTTGCGTAGTTCCCGTGCTTTCGGGCAGTTAAGACGGTTATTCTCTTATTACTGTCCTTCTTTACTTTTTGTTGTTGAGTCCAAATGTTCTTCAAGTCATGGATTGTTTCTCCTTTCGACTAACCGTTAACTTACTTTCTTATTCGTCAAATTATATTGAATGTGTTGTTCATTCAGATGTTGGTGCTTGGAGGTATACTGAATTATATGGAAATCTCGTCACCTCACTTAGAGTTCATTCTTGAAATTTGCATAAAAGGTTTTGCACTTATTATGCGTTAGGTCCTAATGCTTGGATTGTGGATGGAGACTTTAACGAAATTCTTTATCTTGACGAGAAAAAAGTAGGATGTCATTCTCACAAATGAATCATTTTAGGGAGACACTAAGAGATGTTGTACTTAATCAATTAGTCACTAAAGGGCTTAAATTCACTTGGCTTAATAAAAGAAAATGGAAGAATCTTATACAATAACATTTAGAGAAGTACGTAGTTAATGAAAATTATTTATTTCCTTATTATGAGGCGTGTAACATTGATTATGCAGGTTCGGATCATTAGCATGGTCAACGGTTGGAGAGGAAGTCACGGCTCAAATCCTTAGGATCCTCAATTAAGGAGAACAACTACACGAAAGGAACGAGCCAATTGTTACTTTTATCCCAAAGATCAAAAACCCATTTGCGGTTTCTCATTTCAGACCCATCAGATGTGTGATGTGATATACCGCATCATGGAAAGAACGATCACAAATAAACTCAAAACTATCCTGGGAGACATCATTGATCAGACTTGGAGTGCTTTAATTCTAGGTAGACTCATATCCGGCAATATACTGATCGTTTTTTAGTGTATGCACTAGCTGAGATCAACAAGAAATAAGGAGGGATATGGAGCCCTCAAGTGGGACATAAGTAAAGCGTATGATAGAATCGAATGAGAATTCATTAAAAAAGGTCATGCCCAATATATGATTTGCTAATCAGTGGATCAATCTCATGCTTAGGTGTGTTTCATCGGTATCATATAATTTCAACATAAATAGGATGTTTTTTTAGGAAAAGTGACACCTTTTTTTTTTTTTTAACAGAAAAAGTGACACCTTTTAGAGGCCTAAGACAGGGACACCCGGTCTTACCTTGTTTGTTTGTAATTTGTGCTTAAGGTCTTTCATCACTGCTAGTTAGACATGCGCAAAACCGAACCGGCAAACCGGCTAATCGGCAAATCGGACGGTTTTTAACCGCCGGTTTCGGTTCGAAAATCGAACCGGAACCTTAAAATGGCGGTTCGGTTTCGGTTCCATCAATTTGAAACCGCCGATTTCAGTTAAACCGTCGATTTTTCGGTTAACCGACGGTTTTCCGGCGGTTTTCCTCTTGTTTTTTTTTTTTAAATCTTTGTATTTTCAAATTTTTTAAATCATATCACATTTCAACTTTGACAGCTTTTTCCGGCGGTTACCCCCTTACCGCCTTACATACCCATTTGCTTTTTCAATTTTTGTAGTGTACTAGTCTAGGGAGTAGCTGCATAGCATAGGGACTAGGTGTGTACCTCATAAAACCAGTTGTAAGCATTTTTATTTTTATACCCAAATACTCACATTCATATATATATATATATATATATATATATATAACTCCAAGAAAAACTCCAAGCTTTTTCTGAGCACGTCAATGGCCACCAGAAACGTAGAGGTTTACAACGCCAAAATCCAAGACGGCAGAGTCACGGCGAGCGCCTTCACCAAATTTTCGGGATCTCAATCTATGGCAGTCGAAAAACTTGAATTCATGGTGCACGAAGAGTCCATGGTCGTTGAAATTCTGGAGAAGACCTGTAAGAAGGAAAAAAAAAAGAAAAAAAAAGAGAACCGCCAAACCGGCGGTTTAATAACCGAACCGTAACCGGCTCGTTACGGTTCGGTTTCGGTTACCAATTTTTGAAAACCGAAACCGGCGGTTCGCAACCGTTGTGCATGTCTACTGCTAGTGCAAGAAGCAGGTGAAAAAAGAATTTTAGGGATTAAAATTTCAAGGGATACACTTATCATTTCTCATCTCTTCTTTGTAGACGATATCATCCTATTCATTAAAGAAACTAGAGTAAAATGTAAAAGTATATGGAAGGGCATCAAGAAAACTTATTGTAATATCCAAGAATTTTAATTAAAATAATAAAAATAGAAATTAATTCAATAATTAAATAATTAATTTATATATTATGTCAAAAGAAAATTATATTATGTAATATAATATATATATATAGATATAAATATAGATATATGTGTATGTGTATGTGTATGTGTATGTGTATGTGTATGTGTATTAGTTAATACAATTGGATGAAATGATTTTTATATAAATATTGTCTTACATAAAGTCTAGTATGCACTCGAGTGTCGTGCACCCTATTCCATATTGCATTTTTCATTTTTACTGACTTACACTTTTTGGTAAATGGTGTTGCACTTTTTAATTATTATACTAAAAATATTATTATACAGTTTAATAATTAAAAAGTGCAACACCATTTACTAAAAAGTGTAAGTCAGTAAAATTGAAAAGTGCAACATGGAATAGGGTGCACAACATGCACTCGGGTGCATACTAGACCAATCCATTGTCTTAACTCTATAAAACATTACATGTAATTTTAATTGTTACCATACGTTTCTAATAATGTGAATTTAAGTTAATATCTTCTCTCATGCCCAAATGATATATATATATTGTACGGTAACGTGCAGGGGCGGAACCAGGATTCGAGGGTGAGAGGGGCCAAAAAATACAATCTAACACTAACATATTTTCTATTTGAAAATATAATTTTTTTTTATATTTGCATCAATTATATCAATATTCATTATTAAATATTTCAAAATACATAAATATGACTTTAATATATTGAAACTTATAACGTCTTACTTGGAAAAAGAAATTGCACGTAGAACTGAAAATCAACATAATTATGCTCAAAATTACTTAAACTCTATCTAC
Organism: Galeopsis tetrahit; assembly: GCA_963675135.1. Lineage (NCBI taxonomy): Eukaryota > Viridiplantae > Streptophyta > Magnoliopsida > Lamiales > Lamiaceae > Galeopsis > Galeopsis tetrahit. The sequence goes on along the minus strand of OY776120.1, from coordinate 61,009,293 downwards.
TGAAATTAAAAATAGAAGAATTAATGTATAACAATCAATAAAAAAAATTAAATAATTTATTCTCCGTTAAAATTGGAATACAAAGAATAGTGATCTCCAATTCTCAATTTAATTTAGTGTCTATTTAAATATTTTATTTTATTTATGCAGTTTGAACTGAATTTATTTTTGGAATTAATTATCAAAGACCAATCAATAATATAATACATTAATTAAGTATGAGCCCAATCCAAAAAAAATATAAATATAATTTATTATATATTAATTCATATTAAAAATAGAGTAGTAATTTTAAAAAAATTGAGGGGGGTCATGGCCACCCCCAACATGTACATAGATCCGCCCCCGGTAACGTGGAGTATATCAACCCAGCTTTTGCCATTTAAAAGAAATTTAGCCCTTCGTTATTCTATGATAATTACCAGAATTGATTTGTACGAGGCTTCAAGTACCACTTCTACATTCATCTATTGAGGTGGGAATTTCTATATCAATTGTTTGTCATTATTAAATCTAATTTATGATTTTATTGTTACTCATGTGAATTATGTATGAGAAGTTGAGAAATACACGTCATCTGACCTTTATAAATGAGAAGTAGGTCATTTGACCTTTATAAACGAGAAGTTGAGAAGTAGGTCTCCTGACCTTTATAAACGAGAAGTTGAGAAGTGATAATACATTAAATGCATGTTTACGTTTGTGATAATTTAATTGCTTAGGGCATGTTTGATAGCTTAGATTAAATTTAAATTAACTATATATCATTTTTATTGGTTGTTTGATAATTTAGATTAAGGGTAGATTATGCTTTAAAATTTATACAGTTTAGTTATCATCCTAATCTTAGATAATCCATCTTTGCTATCAAACATGTCATTATTGTTTTTAGTTATGACAAATATGTCCCCATTGAGCTGTGGTTTGCTCACCCCTTCATTTTAACATTTTGAGATTTATGAGCGGTGGATGACAAAGTTATTATCATTTAATGAGATCAATCGAGTTTGTTCAATTATTTAGTAACTTTTTTTATGAAATATTGAGACGTTGTTGTTCTTTATATATTTTAAAATTATTTGACTCAATTTGAATCTGAAGTCAGCAGATTCACTTAAGGCTATTGATATAGGAATTAAGACGTGTCGAGACAAGAAGCAAGGATTTTTAGGTATTCACTCAAACTCACTACATGGAAGATCTAGCGGGGCCTGAGGTCTAATTTTTTTATTGTATATGAAGCCACTTGAGAAAGAGAAAGATCCTAGTGTGGGACTTTCAACTAATTACCTCAAGAGATTTTAACGTTCCATCTCATTCATTAGCATAAATGGCTGTCAACTCCCAATGTCCTCACCATTGACTTGGAGAAGATATCCCACAATGGATTAAGGAATTAGTCCCGACATGTTTTGCTCTCTATATTTTAGGGGTTATTGATCTTGTGTCTATTTTTTTTAAAGACAAAAAAGTTTTCATCATGGAATTAGATTACTTATCTGTAGTTTAAGTGACGTATTTACTTTTAGCATTACAATTAATACATTTTAATCATTTAAATAATACCCTTAAGTATTATGATTTATATATTTTCGTAATTTAAATGATACTCCCATTTTACATTATAACAACTAATATCTAGTAAAGTGACACACTTAATATTATGATTAATACATATTTGTAATTTCACTGTAATTCTTTAGCATTACAACTAATACATTTTAATAATTTAAGTGATACTTTTAGTAATACGATTAATATATTTAAGTAATTTAAGTGATACCATTTAACATTACAACTACTCCATATCTTTTAATAATTTAAGTGATACTCTTTATCATTGCGACTAATATCTTATAGTAATTTAACTGAAACCTTATAATATTATGACTAATATCTTTCAATACATTTAAATAATTTAAGTGATATTTCCCTCTCTCATTATTACTTGAACATTTACCAAAATCATTTGTCTCATTTTAATTGAACATTTTTTTATTTGAAAAAAAAATATATTACTCCTTTAAAAAAACTCTCTCAAACATCTCTTAGTTACACCACATGACATTATTTTTTACACAATAATAAAAGATTTTCTCTCCAATAAGGTTGAATTACCCATTATATCTCTCCTAAAAAGTTACTTTATCACATTTAACACCAATAAACAATTTTTACATTTAGGATTGGTCTTATATAGAATCAATTCCTTATAAGGAATTGAGTTGACTTGGTCAACCTAAACCTTAAATATTCAAGAATATTGTGAACCATAAATTTTCAAAAATATTGTGAATAAAATTTTTGACTTTGTCAATTTTTTCTAATTTTGGGGATTTCACATATTAGGTCTTTCCACCTAGTGATTTTTTAAATAAGGACATGGTTTAAAATAGTTTCAAATTAAGGTCAAAATTCAACTTAAATGTATCATTTTATCCTCAATATTTAAAATTACGTTTTAATATAATATTAAGTCAACTAATTTTAAATTTTGAATGCAAATCGCCGTTAATTACTAAGTCTTCCCCAATTTTACCAAATCTCTGATATTCAAATCTTCCCCAAATCACTGCCCCAATTTTAGGAATTTTCCCAAAGCTCTGATATTCAAGTCTTCCCCAAATCTTTGATATTCAAATCTTCATCAAATCTTTGATATTCAAGTTTTCCCCAAATTTCTGATATTCAATTGCATTTTCCCCAAAGCTCTGATATTCAATTTCATTTTCAAACTTGAAGATCTGCAGAAAAATCGTCAAATCAAATTAGATATGTTCTTCAGAAAAATCTCTGACTTGATTATGCAGAAAGATCTGCAGAAAAATCGCTGACTATAATGCAGTAAAAAAAAACTAAAGTTGCATCATCATATGAATAATGCAGAAGTGTGAAGTAAATTATGTGCATATACAAATATCATTATGCAGAAAATGGCTTTATGCAAATTAGATTTGCATTAATAAAATTCGTCTATTAATGTAGGCCACATACCAGTGACTTGAGACTTCTAGAAACGTTAAAAACTGATTAACACGAAACAACTTGGAACTACTAACAATCAATCTGCATCTTTGTGTTTGACCAAATATATGAACATAAAATACTTTTGAAACGACGAAGTTGGATAGCTCAAGTGGTTAGAGCACCACTACCTAGGCTTTAGATCCTGGGTTCGAGTCATGGGGAGGGGAAAAGGGATGGGTATTTAATGTAAAATTAAAAAAAAAAAAATACTTTTGAAACTAGAATCAATGGGTGGAATTAAAGAAAGTAAAAAAAAAAACTCAATATAATTGCCACGATCTTGATGCGTGATTTGAAAAAAAAAATATTGAATCAATGGAAGATGGTTGAAGAAAATATTGAGTCAGTACCTGACTGCAAGCCTCCAACTCAACAAACCCGAGGGATTCTCTATAGAAGTTGTTATCCACTAATTTCCCAAATGAGTACGCCAATAGATTAATTAATAAATAATGTAACGGTGGTCAAAGAGGCTTTAAAGGTGTGTACGGAGGCGCTAAACGACGACCTTGAGTCCTTGAACGACGCCGTATCGATACTACAGAGCGAGAAGAAGAATATGTTGAACGACGTGAGAATATGGTTGAGCACTGTGGTGACGGATCAAGAAACGTGTTTAGACACATTGGAAGAGGCGAAATCAAATGAGAAAAACATGTAGAAACGATTAAAAGGGAAAGTCAAGCGAATTAAATCAATTCCCATACGAATAAGGAAGGTCAGATTATTATTTTCATAGCTGCCAAATTAAACGGAAGATGAAGAAGGTAAGGCCATGAATGACGGTTGAATATATGGCAGATAAATAAGGAAGATGAAGACTTGTTCTTTAATTAATAAATTAATTTTCATATTTAAATATAAGGGTTATTAACATATGTTTTTGTCCTTTTTTAAAAAGATTTTATTTTTGGTCTTTTATTAAGATGGTAAGGCTATGAATGACCTTTTTTATAAAAATTCTAATTATTTCTTTTTTGTAATTTTTTCTATTGGTAATTTTTTTTTCGAAATTGTGTGTCTTGAAAAGTGTAGGTCAATATTACTAAAAAGTGTAACATAATATTAATAAAAAGTGTAACACATTTTTTTATTAAAAAGTGTAAGTCACTATAATTGAAAAGTGCAACACAACTTTTAATAAAAAGTGTAAATCATTATAACTAGAAAGTGTAAGTTAGTACGTATAACTATGTTGGGAATAAAATGATTTTGATTTAGATACCAAAACCCCTGATTGATGATGTTCAGATTAGTTGAGATACACTCAAGTGAGATCAGATTAGTTGTCTCAGGATACTTGAGTCAGTGTAGAAATGCTTAAGTCTAAAATCTCAGAAATGTTGTGAGATTCATAGTTCAGGATAGTTGTCCAAAGCTGAAATGTTAGGCAGCTTGATAAGTATTAAGTCTCTAGGCCAAAGTTGCTGAGTTCTTACAAGACAAACTCACTGAGTGGACAACATGGCTGAAAAGATCAAAGAATGATAAAGCAAAAAATGTTGCACTGATAAGAACTGCATCAGATCAATCAAAATGCCAATGATTAAGTGCATTGAATGCTATATTTACAAGAAGACACATTCAATGAAGCATTTATTGCCAATCATGCCTGAACCAAGAATTGAAGACTTAGAGCATTAAAGACTGAAGCATTGAATGAATGTTGGAACATTCTAAATTTGCAGCAGGAATGTTCAGGGAAGTTGTCCCATCTGACTAATGGTTGAGTGTAGAGTCTGCCACAAATCAACCTTGGGAAATGTGCATATTTGGAATCTGACACAAGTCATCTCAGCCGCATTTTTCAGAAGTCAACATATTCATTCAAGAATCCATTGAAGAAGCTTTTACACAGTGGATAAAAGGATGCCAAGCTTCATAGCCGTTTCAATGGTGCTGCAAATAGACAAGTTTGAATTGCTATCCCTCCAACGGTTAGCTGCTCAAATTTGCCTATAAATACAGAAGTGATCAAAGGATTCAATCATCCAACTACAAGCTATCAAACTACTATCAAGCATTCAAAGGAAACCAAAGCTGTTCTTAAGAATCCCAAGTTTCCTGATCACTTCAATTAGCTAAGCCAATCTTTGTAAAACATCCAAAGCTTAGCATTGAGATATCCTAAGCCTTTACACTGTTCTTATTGTAAAGGATGTCTCTATTAGTTGGAACCAAACCTCAAACCCTTATCTCATTAAGTGAAGAGAGAGTTTGTTGTAGAAGTGAGGAGTTAAGGACTGTTATTGTGAAACACAGTCTTAACTCAGAGAGATTGAGCACTAGGACTCAGATTATCCTAGGGATCAAAACACTAGGAGAGTGTTGTTGATCAGTGCACCTTGGCACTATAAAACAAGCTAATTCCATTGTTAAGGAATTATCCTGTTCAATCAGGGAAAGTGGATGTAGGAGTATTTAGACTCTGAACCACTATAAATTGTGTGCCATTTACTTACTGCATTCATTCTTACACTTGCACTCAATCATATTTCAAAAAGCTATTCACAGTAAGTTTAGAAAAACTATTTTGGACAAAGTCCCTGATAACTATGTTTTTCAGAAATCAACTTGGAGTATTTCTTTGAGTCAAAGGCCAACCACATTCCGCACTTAGAAACTCTTTTAGATATTTAGCCAACTGATCACTTAATAGTAATCAGTAGGACAAGTATCTATCAAAGTTCACATTCAGGCTTGTTGTGAGACAACCTGCCTGATAAGACCAGTTTGTTAAAAAATAAAAGAATTTGCATACACAAGTGCATTCCCCCCCCCATACACTTGTGTTATACTCCACCAAGGACCAACAAGTGGTATCAGAGCAGGGGTTCATAGACCACTGACTCTGAAAATCACTGATTTTCAAAATCACATTATTTCTGTAGTCACTGAACTGATCCAAATTTATGAAAAACCATTGTGTGCTTATCTAAACCTATTTCCATATAGAAATGGCTAACAATGCAGTTCCAGGAGATGCTGTCAACACCATCAACAACATGGGTCCAAACCAAGTCAATCATATTTCTCATCACAAACTGCCAATGTTCTCAATTGAGAACTATGATTTCTGGAAGATCAGGATGAGAGCACATCTTGCTTGCCAGCATGATGAAATGCTCAAAGTCATCACCAGAGGACCATTCACCTTCACCAAACTCAATCCCAAGGTCACTGATGCTCAAAAAGCAGACCCAAGGGAGCTATTCCCAAAAGATGAGGATGAGCTGACAGCATAATCTGAACTACATTGCTATGAACACTTTGTACCAGACCATTCCAGATGCAGTGATGGGAAGAGTGTATCACTGCACCACAGCAAAGGAGATCTGGGATACCCTAGCACTTATGTGTGAAGGTACCAAAAAGATCAAAGAAAATAAACTTCAAGTGGCCATCCAAAAGTATGAGCAATTCACTATGGAGCCCAATGAAACTATTGATCATCTTGATGGCAGATTCACTGACATCATGAATGAGATGAATTCTCTGGGCAAGTTCTATGCCAAAAGAGAAGTTGCACTAAAAATTCTAAGAAGTCTCAGATCCAAATGGGACATATATTCAGTCATGATGCAGAACACCAGCAATCTTGACAACATGCCTATGCGCAGGTGTTCTCTGAACTCAAAGCATATGAGTTTGATCTGAACAGAAAGAAAGTACAAGATGAGCCATCCTCCTCAAGCAAGGGTGTTGCTTTCAAAGCTGCTGAAACAGAAAAGAAGAACACTCAAAGATCTTCTCAAAATGTTTCAAAATCTGAAATGAAGGAGGAAATGGCACTCATGGCTAGGAGATTTGAGAAGCTCAACTCCAGATTTGGTAGATACAAAAAATTCTACCAAGACAACAGAACCAGAAGGAGATTCAGCTCTCCTGACAACAAATCAGAGGACAAAGTCTCTGATGAGAAGAAAGAAGACAGATATGCTGACAGAAAGAAGTACAGCAAAGCTGAACCATCATCATCAAGGAGGAAGGAGTCCTCAAGCAAGAAGAATGATGATGAAGATGTGTGTTACAACTGCCAGAAAAAGGGTCACTTTCAGTATGACTGTCCTGACCTAACTGCCAAAGAGAGGAAAGAAAGGCAGAACAAGAGAGACAAGAGGCTAAGCAACAGGAAGGCCATGGTGGCTGGGGAATCAGCAAATGAAGAGAGTGTCTACTCTTCTGATGATGGACTGTTCTCCAACAGTGACAATGATGATGACTGTCAAATGGCATTTGAAAATGAAGAGGTATGTTCATCTTCCAATTCTTCCATTAACACACATGAGTCTAGTGAAATCCACCTTGACTTTGAAAAATTGTTGGAAGATTTCACCAGAATGCAAGAAGTATGCAATATGGCATTGAGAGAAAATGAACAGTTGAGGTCTAAAATTAAAATCTCCAATCTTCCTGAATCTGAGGTTGACATTAGATCAACTGAGTTGTATCAGCAGATCGTGAGAGAACATGGAGAAATGTCTCTCAAAGTCTCTGAACAACAAAAGCTGATTGATGAACAAAGTCTGATTCTAAAGAAAAAGGATTTTGACTTTAGAACTCTTCAAGCTAAATTTGATAATCTCTCTAATGAATTTGATACTCTTAAATTAAGTGAGGGGAGCCTAAAACTGAAAATGTCTGCCTTGAACAAATCTGCTAAGGCAATAGAGGAAATTCAAGGGTTTCAAAGACCAATGGCTCAAAGAAGTGGATTAGGCTATAATCCATTTGAACTCTCACCTGGTCTTAGCATTGCTTCAACAAGCAATACTAAGATGATCTTTGTAAGGTCAGTGGCTCAGCAAAAAGAAAATGAAATGGAAGTAAATCAACCACTGATCAAGGAAAAGGGTAAAGGAGTTTTTATACCTACTCAAGTAAACAATGCTTCTAAACCCATACCTAAGGAAAAGGTTAAGAACATTTCTTACAGAAGGAATGAGGTTCAGAAAGGTAGAACCAATGGAAGGTCAACCTATCTGAATTCTCATCAGTGGAGTTGTCCAAAATCTGTTCAGAAAAGGCCAACTCTAATGAGGCAACCTCAACAGAATGGATTAAGGCCCAACCCCTCTGACAGGTATAAAACCTTCAGGAAGCCTGGACCTTTCATGCCAAAAGGAAAAGGCCATCCAAAACCCTATCCTCAAAGGTCTTACCAAGCTGCACCTAAGTCTAGTAACTTCAGGAGAAATGTCCCAAAGAAATTCACCAACTCTCCTGAACCTTACAAGGCCAACACTTATACACAGAAGCCACCCAAGGCATTTAAGGGTCAAACTGTGTATGTAGATGTAAATGGAAACCAAGTCAGTCACTTTGAGTTAATCAGAGTAATCAGGCAGATTTGGGTTCCAAAAGGTACAACTAACCCTCTAGGACCCAACACTCAAAAGGTACCTAAATTTTGACTTTACAGGGCTGCAAGGACCACAAAAATAAGAGAAGCATCAACAAGAAAACAGCATGGTACTTGGACAGTGGATGTTCAAGACACATGACTGGGAACAAGAAGCTTCTCTCAGAATTCATTGAAAAAGATGGTCCCTCAGTAATCTTTGGAGACAGCTCTCAAGGAATCACAAGAGGTTATGGTACATTAAACATTGGTAGTGTCAAAATTACTGATGTCTCATATGTCCTAGGCCTAAAATACAACTTGTTGTCTATAAGTCAAATCTGTGATAAAGGGTACAGTGTTGAATTTGCACCAAATGAATGTACTATAAAAAATAATTCAACACAACAGGTGCTACTAACAGGGGTGAGAAAGGGAAATGTCTATTTTGCAGATTGGAGCAAAACCCCTGAAGCAGTTTGTCTTGTTGCCAAAAGCACAAATGAGCAAAGCTAGCTGTGGCACAAGAGATTGAACCATCTGAACTTCAAAACCATCAACAAGATTTCAAGAAACTCTCTAGTTAAAGGGATGCCTAATCAAGTGTTCACCAAAGAACATATATGCCAGCCATGTCAGGAAGGAAAGCAGATCAAAGCTTCATTCAAAGGAAAACCTGTCATCTCAACTGAGAGAGTTCTTCAACTACTGCATATGGATTTATTTGGTCCAATCATCCCAGTAAGTTTGAATGGAAGAAAATATGCATTAGTTGTTGTTGATGATTTTTCCAGGTACACTTGGGTAGTATTCTTGCTGAACAAAAAGGAGACCCAAGTCAAGCTACCTGAATTGATGATGAGATTAAGTAATGAAAAGGGCCTAAGCATTGTCAAGATCAGATCAGACAAAGGCACAGAATTCATAAACTCATACATCAATGAGTACTGCAGCAAGAATGGCATCACTCATGAGACTTCAGCAGCAAGAACACCTCAACAAAATGGGGTTGCTGAAAGAAGAAACAGAACCTTGAAAGAGGCAGCAAGAACATTGATTGCTGAATCCAAACTGCCTAAAAGGTTCTGGGCTGAAGCCATTAGCACTGCATGTCACACTCAAAACAGGTCATTAATCACCAAAGGACAAGGTAAAACCCCATATCAAATATGGAAAGGTAGATTACCCACTGTTGCTTATTTTCACATATTTGGTTGTAAGTGTTTCATTCATAATAATGGGAAAGAGCAATTAAAAGCTTTTGACAGCAAAGCTGATGAAGGAATATTTGTTGGATATTCACAAATCAGCAATGCTTATAGAGTCTACAATTGCAAAACTCTTATTGTGGAAGAAACACCTCATGTTGTGTTTGATGAATCTGTTAATGAGTTCAGGGATAGAAACCTGAATATTGATGAGATAACACAAAGAACAACCAGATTAAGGCTTCAAAGCAAGGTACAGTGTTTGTAGATGTTGCCCAGCCTGAACTTCATGAAAATAAAAAACTGGACAACCTACCTGATGGCAATCAACCAGAGAACAACCAACCTGAAGGAGAAATTGAACTGACTGACCCCACCCCAGTTCAAAACCAGGTAACAACTACCAATGAAGAAGCAGGCAATGCTGAGGTAGTTAATGGATCCAATATTCAAGGGGGAACCAATGAAAATGTCAACTTATCTGACAATGAGGACAATACCCCTGAATATGATCCTGAACTTGATCCTTCAATTAACTTTCCTGAATTTAATGAATCTAGTGATCCAACTTCAGATGAGTACAATCCTCCTGAAGGGATCAGGTCTAGAAGGACTTGGTTGCATGACCACCCAACTAGCCTGATACTTGGTAATCCAAGTGAAGGGATCAAAACTAGAAGATTTCATGGAGAAAGTGCTTTGTTTTGTTATTGAGGAAGCACTACAGGACACCAACTGGATCATAGCCATGCAAGAAGAGCTTAACCAGTTTACCAGAAATGAAGTATGGGAGCTGGTGGATAGACCAACTCATCAAGATGTCATTGGAACCAAATGGGTGTTCAAAAATAAGAAAAATGAAAATGACATCATTGTGAGGAACAAAGCAAGACTGGTGGCCAAAGGATATTGTCAATCTGAAGGGATTGATTATGATGAGACCTTTGCTCCAGTGGCCAGACTTGAGGCAATCAGACTCTTCTTAGCATATGCAGCTCACATGAGATTCAAGGTGTATCAAATGGATGTGAAGAGTGCATTTCTAAATGGGGTGCTCAAAGAAGAAGTATATGTTGAACAGCCCCCAGGCTTTGAAGAAGGAGACAAGGTGTACAGATTGAAGAAAGCCCTCTATGGCTTAAAGCAAGCTCCAAGAGCTTGGTATGACACCTTATCACAGTTTCTTCTTGATCATGGTTTTGTCAAAGGCACTGTTGACAGAACTTTGTTCAGAATCTGTGAAGGAGATGATATTCTGTTAGTCCAAATCTATGTGGATGACATTATATTTGGATCTCCAAATGAGAAGCTGTGTGAGAAGTTCTCCAAACTCATGCAAAGCAAATTTGAGATGTCCATGATGGGATTGATGAATTTCTTCTTAGGACTTCAAGTCACTCAATCTAAGAAAGGAATATTCATCAATCAGGCCAAGTATACAAGGGACATGATCAAGAAATTTGGATGTGCTACAAGCAAGCCAGTCAGAATTCCTATGAATACCAACTGGAAAATGGATCCTGATGAAAGTGGAGAACCAACAAACTCCACTAACTATAGAGGAATCATAGGATCCTTGCTATATCTCACTGCAAGTAGGCCTGATATCACATTTGCAGTTGGAGTTTGTGCAAGATTTCAAGCAAATCCAAAGAAGAGCCATCTTGATGCTGCCAAGAGAATCCTAAGATATCTCAAGGGATCTGAGAATCTTGGATTATGGTATCCAGTTGATGACAACATTGAGCTCACTGGATATTCAGATGCAGATTATGGAGGCTGTAGAATTGACAGAAAGTCCACCTCAGGAACATGTCAATTCTTGGGCAGCAAGCTTATCTCATGGTTCTCCAAGAAGCAAAATACAGTTGCCACTTCAACAACTGAAGCAGAATATGTAGCAGCTGGAAGTTGTTGTGCTCAGATACTTTGGCTCAGGCAGCAACTTAGAGATTACAAAGTCATCACAAATGAAGTTCCAATATTCTGTGACAACAATAGTGCAATTGCCATTTCACAGAATCCAGTGCTCCACACCAGATGCAAGCATGTAGATATCAAGCATCACTTTATAAGGGATCATGTGGAGAAGAAAGACATCAAGCTTGTCAAGATTCACACTGATAAGCAAAAAGCTGATATCTTGACTAAGCCACTAGCTGAAGCAAGGTTCTTGGAACTTTCAGCTGAATTAGGCTTACTTGATCCAGGGAAGATGGAGGAATGAAGGAAGGAAACTCATAAGAAGGGGGAAGTTCATTAAATTGAACTTCAGCAAGGTTGACCAACCTCACTGAAGCAATCTGTCAAAAAGGGAAAATCAGCAAAGTTGTCCCTAGTGCATTCAGCAATGTTGGTCAGGATGTTTGTCTTAGTGGGACCCACTCAGCAACTTTGGGACCCACTCAGGAATGTTGGTCAGACATATTGACCTTACAGAAGTCAAAACACATCTCAGGATGTTTGTCCGAGTAAATAGGATAATTATTGCTATTTTTAGCATTGATTAGACATTTAAAAGGTTTTTTGGTCTAAGAGTAGGACATTTTAGGATGGCGTGTGCTATAAAGATTTTTGCCCCCAAAATGGCAAATCAGCATTTAATGCAAAATCTCCATTAAGATTTCATGAATTCTTGAGCCATCATCAAAGCCATTGATTTGCATTAAACATTCTTTTAACCGCCTACCCCAATTTATCCAATTGGTTTTTAATTTTACCCACCATTATTCACTATTAACCAACGGTTAATAAATTCCTCACATATAAAAACTCTTAGATTTTTACTCCCTTCCCTACGCACTCATACTTCCCAATTCTCAATTTTTGAAAACCTCTCAACCTGCAAACTTCTCCAAAACCTACCCAATTCTCAAATTATCCATGGCTCCCAAAATTAAGAGAGAAGAACTTGTAGACTTCAATGATCCATCCTTGGACATTGACTTTGCATATCTCAGCAACATAAACTCTTTGTGGTTTGAGAAGCTGGTAGCTTTTGATAGCCCAGACAAAGAGGTTGAACCAGTCCTCCAATGGCTTAAGGAGGCAGGCCTTGAAAAGTTCTTAGGCACCAAGCCTGATTCTTGCCTGAATCCTTTCATGGCAGAATTCTTTGCCCATCTCAGATGGAAGGGCAAAAAGGGTGATGTATGCACCAAGCTGACTTATGCTGAGGAAGATGAAGATGAAGAAAGCCAACACACCATCATCTTCACTGCTGAGGATCTAGATGCCAGTTTTGGGCTACCTTCTGAAGGCCAAAATCCAGAAGTATACAGAGAAGGAGAGGAGCAGGAGTTCTCCAACCCATGGATGATAGTTCCCAAAAAGTTAGTAAGTGCTCAGAACAAGAACACCTTAAAGCCAGTTTATAGGTACTTGTTTGACTGTGTTGTGAAGAGCTTGTTGAGCCACTCTGGTAGTGTTGAACAAATCAGTATGCCAAAATTGAGAGTGATGGCTGCTGTGATTGACTCTGCTGAAAAGAGAGTCAAGTTTGATTGGAAAAGTTTCATTCTGGACAAGATGATGAATGAAAAATTCAAGTTTAAGGAGGTGAAGCACCACAAGGTGGTGGTAGAAGGAAGACTCCAGTTTTGCACAAGAGCTAGCCTGCTCTTGGAAAGATTTGCTCACTATACTCACCTCCAAGCCAAGCCAAGCCAAGCCAAAGCCTTTTCCTGCCCAAAAAGTGATGTTTAGGAAGCTTTCCTCAAAGACAGAAAAGATGAAGCAAGAGGCAGCCTCCAAGAAAGCTGTAGTTGTTGTACCAACCACCAGAGCCTCTCCAAGAAAAAGAAAAGCTCAACCTGTGAAAGCTCAGCCAAAGATGAAGAAGGTGAAGAAGATTTTGAGTGAATCTTCCCCAGACAGCCAATCTAAAAGTGGAGGTGCGACTTCTGAGGAGATTGAGAAAGTGGCTGAAGAAGGAGTCAACCCTCCTGAAGAGGGTGAAGAATTCAGAGAAGTTGTCCCCTTGCAACCTGAGTCTGTAACAGAGTTTAGGGACCTTGATAAGCCAACAAGGTCAGAAAGAAGAAAAAGAATAATCAAAACTTCTGAGAAGCAGAAGTTGATGGAAGAGGAGAAGAAGAAGAAGGAATTCTTCAAGGAAATTAGACAAGCAAGTAAGTCTAACTCCAAGTCCAAATCAAAGCCCAACAGCCCTGAAGCCAATTCTCCTGATATTCAATCTCAAAGAATATCTCCATCAAGGCATGAAGAAGAGGAGTGCAAAACCCCTGAAGATGACCCAATTGTTGCAAAGAAGGTCTACTCTCCTGAAGGTGCTCCTGATAGGACAGGAATTGATGTGTTGGCTGATTTAGCTGACATTGAAGATAGGCCATTCTCCCCTCTTGATCCCAGACTTATGTCCTACACCAAACTTCTTGGAACTGCTCTTCAAGAAGGTGATCAATTTACTCTCCCACCCATTCAAGCCATCCCAATAACCTCCTCAGGAACATTGCTCTCTAAAGCACCTGAGTCCCAAATTGTCTTAAGTTCATCTGAACCCAACCCATCTGAACCCCAGCCCACCCTTCCTGAATCCAACCTTTCTGAATCACAACTTACTCTTCCTGAAGCCCAATCCAACCCCCCTGAGTCTCAAGACAACTCTTCCTCTGATGATGGAGAAGAGTACACTTATGAAGGAATGCTAAGGCAGATTGCCAAGGCTAATGTTGATGAGCTTTATCCTGGGTTGAAGGAGTTTCCAAGGTTGCAGCAACAATTCTATGATCTCAGGGCCCTTGTGGAGATCAAAGATAGAACCATTGTGGAGATAGCTCAGGCTATCAAAGATAAAGGTGCTAGCTGGTGGCAGGTGGAGGAGAACAGGCTCTTACATTTTGCAAATGTAAAGAAGACAAGTGTACTGACTACTGAAGCCTTGTTCTGCACAATTGTATCTGAGAAAGTGTTTGCTGAAAGAGAAAGGATAGCAAAGGGGATCAGACACCCTGACAGCACTTCAGATGATGATAATGATGATGATGATGACAACACAAATCCCAACCCTCCTGGCCTCAATTATGCTCAGGTACATTACTTGACCTATCATTCAATTAAGGACTCTGATCAATCAGAGGAGTTGACCAAGGGTGGTGACTCAGTCCAAGATGCATTGGCCAAGGATGGTTCTTCTGAGCCTGAGGCAAAGCTTGACAATGTTGAGACTTCCATAGGAGAAGCTGGTTTGACTAAAGCCTCATCAATGTCAGGACAGTTGGACATTGACCAGCCTTTAGTCATTCAGGATGACTCAGTGGACTTGGGATGCCCAAGCACTGTGATCTCCCAACAACTGCCCTCTATGGATCCTGTTGAGGATATAGAGGTGTCAGGTTTAAGAATGGAAGGAGTTGAAAAGGCTGTTAGTGTTGAAAAATCAGAGGGATATGGTGAGGATGATTGTGTGATTACAGGTAGCCTGAGTGCACCACAAAAAGAGGAAGATGAGGTAGAAATATTGGGTGCAGCCCAATATGAGAGTCAGGCTATTCTTCAAGTCAAATTTGAACTTGATGAATCCCTTGGTGAAAGGAGGCCTGATTCTCCAATGAATGTGAGTCCATCTTATGTGAATGAAGAAGAAAAGAAATTAGTTGAAAATGAGAGAGAATGTGCTGATGTATCAGACCTTATGGGAGAAAGAAAAAATGAGGGTGTTGAGGGAGTTTTTACTAACACTCTTAGTTTTGCAGATTCTGTGGCTGTTACCATTCAACAAATTTTTGCAGATGCTTCCCTCACAGATATTCCAGTTGATGCTGATATAAACCTTGAAGCAGTCTCAGCAAATGTGTGCACTTTGAACAAGATGTACCTTGAGCAAGCCAATGCCACTGAGGCTGGTTTACAGATTGCTACTCAGACTGCAACCATAATTGAAGAGCAATCAGAGAAGTTGGACACACTGGTTAGGGAAGTTGGGAAAGCTCATGCTGAAACAGCGGACACCCTTGATGGCCAAGGCAGAACTCTAGCCTCTGTGGAGATGAGGCTCATTGGCTCAGAAGAGGTGATTTTGCCCACATTGGATGCAAGGATTTGTGGTGTTGAAACTGGACTGCAAACAGTTTCAACAGAAGTAACAAAGGCCAAAGATGCAATGGGAAAGTTCACAAAGTCTGTCAAGAAAGAGCAGCAGGGTCTCAAAGATTTGTACAAGCATAATGTGAGAGCCTTGAGAAGGACAATCAAGGATGCATTGAGGCAAAGGACAGCTGCACAGAGAAAGAAGACTGAAGAATTGAAAGCTGCTATGGTGAAAGAGGCTGCATAAAAGTTCACTGTTGAACTGATGGCCAAAGTGTCTGATCAAATTGTGGCCAACCTCACTGATCAACTTCAGGCCAAACTTGATCAATCACTGAAAGCTACTCTGGATGCCATAGTTGCTCAGAAAATGAAGCCTGTCCACACATTCTTGAGCATGGCTGATGACAAGATGCAAAACATTCATGATGAGAATGTTTACTTGCTGCAGGAGTTGAAGTCCCTCACTCAAGCCCACTCACATCTCTCAGTCTCTATGAGTGAGTTGAAGCCCCAATGTTTTGATAATGCCAAAAAGGGGGAAAGAGAGAGAGCTAGGGCAAAGGGAACCTTGGTGATTGGTGAACCCAGAGGAAAGGAGAAGGTTTCTGAAGTTGAGGAGGAGAAAGAAGAAGACATTGGGAAAGGCAAAGGCCCAATGAACATTGAAAATTTGACTGAGGAAGAGCGAATCCAGATTGCTGTCAAGGAGTCCTTGATGTCAGCAATGGAAAATCAGGCAAGAAGGCTTCAGAGACCTGGTGGTGAGTCTGCAGGCCTTGACCCCAAAGAGAAGGTTGCTGAAGTAAGGCGGAAGGTGACAAGAGCATCTGAAAGAAAGAGAAAGGAATTGCAAGCCTTCAATGAATTCCCAACCAGCCTGACTCTGCCATCAGAATTCCAAGCTGAAGAGTCAACTCCACTGAGACAGTCAAAGAGATTGAAGAAAACTGCCAAACTGCCTGATATTAAAGAGGAAGCAGAAGAAGAAGAACAGATCAAAGAGCCTGAAGTTAGTGTGTCCAAGCTTGCTGATGATCCTTCTAAGTTGTTTGAAGAAGGATTTTGAAAAGATCCTGAGACACAAGAGAAGCTAGCTCTTCAAAGAGCTAAAGAAAAAATGGATCAGTTGGTGGAAGCCAACAAAGCAAGGGATGAGAGAAGGGCAAACTTCAAAGCTCCAAGAAGGAGGGCTTCTTACAGAAGACTCAAACCACAGATGCTGCAAAGATGGGACACTCAGTACCCTCACCATGATAAGTGGGTGCCAATCTCACTGAATGATGCATGGGAGGAGGCCAAGAGAAGCTTTGTGTATGACTTCTATGTCATAGGAAAATGGCTTGAAGAAAGTGTTGATGAAGTCTTTGTGCAGTTCATGTTTGAGAACCATGGGGACCTATACCAGAAGCTGCTTGCAGCAGCTGAGATGGCTAGAATTGAGTTCAAGGCCCCTGGTCCTATTTTGTACATGCCTCCAAAATTCAATGGGAACCTTATTGATGAGGGAAAGATTCTGGAAGAGTTCATATCTATCATGAGGATGGAGAAGATGAATCCTGGCCCAAGAGGTTCTAACAAGGATATCTGGGAGTTGAAGAAGAGGGTCTGGGCTCAATATGGCATTGCTCCTCAAGATGATGGAACTCTCTAATGGATAAGTTCATTCCTTCCTTATCTTTCTGTCATTTCAATTGTTTGTTGTTATCTTGTTGTTTTCATGTGTATCAGCCTTGTAGTCCTTTGTTTTTCTGATATGTAATGCTCTATGATATATAAAAGGACCACTGATTTTCTATCAAGAGATAACAACTCATTATCTCAACTAACCTAACATGACATGGTTTACTTGATTTATTGTGCTAACAGTTTCTTTCAGGAAAGTTGACCAGATCACTCACCCTGAAGGTAAAATATAGTATAAGTCAAGTTCCCTTTGTAATAGGTTTGGGCATCATCAAAAAGGGGGAAATTGTTGGGAATAAAATGATTTTGATTTAGATACCAAAACCCCTGATTGATGATGTTCAGATTAGTTGAGATACACTCAAGTGAGATCAGATTAGTTGTCTCAGGATACTTGAGTCAGTGTAGAAATGCTTAAGTCTAAAATCTCAGAAATGTTGTGAGATTCATAGTTCAGGATAGTTGTCCAAAGCTGAAATGTTAGGCAGTTTGATAAGTATTAAGTCTCTAGGCCAAAGTTGCTGAGTTCTTACAAGACAAACTCACTGAGTGGACAACATGGCTGAAAAGATCAAAGAATGATAAAGCAAAAACTGTTGCACTGATAAGAACTGCATCAGATCAATCAAAATGCCAATGATTAAGTGCATTGAATGCTATATTTACAAGAAGACACATTCAATGAAGCATTTATTGCCAATCATGCCTGAACCAAGCATTGAAGACTTAGAGCATTAAAGACTGAAGCATTGAATGAATGTTGGAACATTCTAAATTTGCAGCAGGAATGTTCAGGGAAGTTGTCCCATCTGACTAATGGTTGAGTGTAGAGTCTGCCACAAATCAACCTTGGGAAATGTGCATATTTGGAATCTGACACAAGTCATCTCAGCCGCATTTTTCAGAAGTCAACATATTCATTCAAGAATCCATTGAAGAAGCTTTTACACAGTGGATAAAAGGATGCCAAGCATCATAGCCGTTTCAATGGTGCTGCAAATAGACAAGTTTGAATTGCTATCCCTCCAACGGTTAGCTGCTCAAATTTGCCTATAAATACAGAAGTGATCAAAGGATTCAATCATCCAACTACAAGCTATCAAACTACTATCAAGCATTCAAAGGAAACCAAAGTTGTTCTTAAGAATCCCAAGTTTCCTGATCACTTCAATTAGCTAAGCCAATCTTTGTAAAACATCCAAAGCTTAGCATTGAGATATCCTAAGCCTTTACACTGTTCTTATTGTAAAGGATATCTCTATTAGTTGGAACCAAACCTCAAACCCTTATCTCATTAAGTGAAGAGAGAGTTTGTTGTAGAAGTGAGGAGTTAAGGACTGTTATTGTGAAACACAGTCTTAACTCAGAGAGATTGAGCACTAGGACTCAGATTATCCTAAGGATCAAAACACTAGGAGAGTGTTGTTGATCAGTGCACCTTGGCACTATAAAACAAGCTAATTCCATTGTTAAGGAATTATCCTGTTCAATCGGGGAAAGTGGATGTAGGAGTATTTAGACTCTAAACTACTATAAATTGTGTGCCATTTACTTACTGCATTCATTCTTACACTTGCACTCAATCGTATTTCAAAAAGCTATTCATAGTAAGTTTAGAAAAACTATTTTGGACAAAGTCCCTGATAACTGTGTTTTTCAGAAATCAACTTGGAGTATTTCTTTGAGTCAAAGGCCAACCACATTCCGCACTTAACAACTCTTTTAGATATTTAGCCAACTGATCACTTAATAGTAATCAGTAGGACAAGTATCTATCAAAGTTCACATTCAGGCTTGTTGTGAGACAACCTGCCTGATAAGACCAGTTTGTTAAAAAAGAAAAGAATTTGCATACACAAGTGCATTCCCCCCCCCCCTACACTTGTGTTATACTCCACCAAGGACCAACAAACTAGAACATGTAACACAATATTATTAAAAAGTGAATGTCAATATACTTGAAAAGTGCAACACAATATTTTAATGAAAAGTGTAAGTTATTATAACTGAAAAGTGTAACAAAATACGACTAAAATGTGTAACATAACATTACTAAAAAGTGTAAGTCACTATAACTGAACATATTGTTGAAAATTGTAAGTCACTACAACTGAAAAGTGCAACAAAATATGACAAAAAGGTGTAGCATAACATTACTAAAAATTGTAAAATGCATGTTACATTTTTCCTTATTTTCAACATGCACTTTTATAATAAAAAAAAATATATGTGAAAATTGTTAAATGTGAGAGTTGAACACTAAACCTCAACGTAAAACACACTATTTTCAACTGTTTGAGCTACATAAATTATTACACATGTTTTTTCGCGTATTTTATTTTTATTGTTAATCCTACCCACTTTTTAAAATGGACTCAATTCTACCCTTACATTAAAACTTGTACAAATAGTAAATGTTTAATTAATAAAGAAATAGATGAAGTACCGTTTAACATTACAACTAATACGTTTTAGTAATTTAAAGTGATACTACTTTTTATCATTACGACTAATACCTTATAGTAATTTAAGTGAAACCTTATAGTATTACGACTAATATATTTTAATAGTGAAATATTCAAGACATAAAACTAATCCATACAATACTTTGTCAATAAAAAAAAATACTACCACTCATTGGATTAATGAACGATCATACCATTTCAAAATCTATTCCAACATACCAATGGCGGATAAGTTAAATTTTTACTTCTCACGTATAAATATCTCTTCATATTCAAATTTTGTGTACTAATTTCTCGTAAAAATAATTTTTGACTTTGAGATTGTAAACACATTACAACGTTCATACACTTCGAACTCTCACATATAAATATCTCTTCATATTCAAATTTTGTGTACTAATTTCTCGTAAAAACAATTTTTGACTTTGAGATTGTAAACACATTACAACGTTCATACACTTCGAACGTAGATCGATTTTATGTAGTTTAATTCTTCTAAAATTAAATTGTTACTCCGTATCATTTAACTAGTCAACGATAATAGATCAACACCCAATAAATAATCAATTAAATAATATTTAATTTAATAAAACCAAAATTTCGAACCAGTTTATTAATTTGTTTCAATTTTCTACCATAACATAATTGATTTATAGCTTATTTCCATTTTAATTTTCAACTTACTCAATTTGTGAATGCACTTGCATGAGTGTTTGAATTGACTCGCTCTACGATGGAATTGAAATTCGTCGCTCTTATTTCGAATATTTTTTATTTAGTATCTAGAGTTGATTTTAAATTTCAAATCTTACATTATTTATTGTGAAAATGCAATTTTACCTACATTGCAATTAAAAGATAAAAACTTGGATGAGAACCCCTATAATGTGGTCCAGCTTAATCATAGAAAGAAAAAAAATATGTATTCCTTCCATTCACACATAAGTGTCTCATTTATTGTTTATATATTTTTTAAGAAATAATAGTATTAAATGGACAGTGAAGTGAGTATTAAGGTATAGATGCATGAAAGAGGCTTATAGAAGTAAAAAAAAAATGGAAATGAATAATTCATTTGAGACACACTACATGGTAAAATAGGACACTTAACCGGGAACATGTGGAGTATAACAATGTTTCACATAAAACTCTTTTTTTTTAGCAAACTATTTGTATGTGAAGGTTTTAGGCCATCTCCAGCCATAAACTCTAAAATAAAGATCTCTAAACTCTAAAATACACTTTTTTATACTCTATTTTAAAAATCTTCTCCAACCATGAAACTCTATATCTTACTCTATTTATTATTTTATTCATTTTTAATATATTACTATCATTTAATAATATATTTATCTTCATATTTAAATTAATTTATACAATCGTAAATTAAATATTATTAATTTTATCAAAGTCATAATATGTAAATAAATTTGTAATATTTAAATATTACTTTTATTTAAATATAAAATTACGAAACACATAATGACGTAAAACGATATATGTGAGTATAATCTAATACAATACAGTTACACTCATTACGTTTAAAATAGACTAAGTAAAATAGATTGATCATTTCTTTTCAGTTTGTGTTCACTTATTTTAATATGTCGGTGTTATATGTACATAAGTAATGCATGTATGTCCGTTTTAATATGTAATGTATTTCATATTTAAAATATAATGTATGTTTTATTGCATTTTACGTTATTTTTTTTGTTGGTAATAATAGTACACATAAAAAAATAAATAAATTATATTATAAATTAGTATAACAATAGAATTGTAATTATATTTAACAAATTATTAATATAGAATTGTAAATATTAATAAAATAATAGATATAAAATATAGAGTTTTGAATAGTGGACTTCATATATGAAAGTTTACTATTCAAAACTTTATTTCAAATCTTCAAAATAGAGTACGGTTAGAGGGAGCGAAACTCTATTTTTGAAGTTAAACTCTATGGGTGATTCGGGTGGAATTTACACGATTTAGATGCATATTTGAAGCTCATTTGATGTTGATTTCATTGAATTATTGGTTGATTATCATTGTTTTGGTCAAAATAAGAGAAAGGTAGTGTTTTGTCGATTTTGTAGGAAAAACGATGTATTTTGGAAGCAAAACACCAGTCATACTTCACTGGATCAAGAAGAGAAGCTGACCATTGGATTCGTCTCGAAAAACGGAGTGGAATAAAAAAAAGAATTGAGTCAATCGGAGGTCGGAAGCTCGAGATACAACGGAACGAAAAATGACGAGGCCGGACCACATTTCTACCCGCCTGAGTTACTTCCACCCGGCCACAGTACTGTACACCCACGTTTTTTATTAGTTCACCCACCCGGCCGGGTCATTTTCACCTGGCCATGCCTATTCCATCAATACCTTCGTATTTAGGCCGGGTGGGATGCTCGGGTGGAATCCACCCGGCCGGGTGACATGATTCTCGGGGGTTTTGGCCCATTTTCTCCATTTTTGAGGGACCTAAGTGCAAATTTCATCCAAGACTTATACCCCAACTATAAATAGCTCCAATTTGAGTTTTAGAAGGGGTCTCACTCCTTTTACAAGCAATTACACACACACACATTCACATAGTTGTAGGTGTTCTTCATTTTTAGTTTAATTTCTTCAATAGATTAGATAGAATAATGGTTTTTACTTCAAATCAAGCTACGATTATCATCGGGCATCGTCTATTACATCGTTTTGTAGCTAAATTCGTATGATTAAGGTGATATTACTATATTTTGCAATTCAATTTGGTATTTTCTTAATTTCTCCAATCTCTTGTTATTTTATTATGAGTTTGATGTTATTTGTTGTTGTAGCCATGAGATTCTCTTCTAGAACCATGGGCTAAGTTCTAATTGCCTAGGGTGTGGAAGTTTTGGTGGTTAAGTGGTGTAATTATGGATTGATTGCATGATTAGCTTAGGAATTGAGTGTATAGGTTTCTAGTGTTGTAATTTCCATGATTCAATTGATTAATTCACCCTATTAGCTAGCATTGTTAGTTTTGTTGACTTCAACGACCGTATTGGGTTGCATGATTAAGAGTGTGTGTATGAGTTTGAATTAATCGATTAGAATTAACATAGTAATTAGCTACACCGACCGGGGGTTGATTGCTTAGATCGACGACACTAGACACTAGTTGATTAGAGGTCGTCTATTAGATTAGTGAGAGGGCGTCTCATAAACATTAGTAACCGTGTTGAACGTGTTTATGAGACACTATCCTAAGAGCTTATGGTATTGATTAGACTTTATAATTGCTAATTGATGCACGTGTTCACTTAAGCCTCACAAGGGATTGGTCGACACACACGAGTGATAGCCTTTAGCTTTACCCAATACCTTAGGTTTAATTTATGTAATTTAGTCCATTAATTCACCACACAACCTACAAAATGGATACACCCGAGGCAATACCCTTCTCTTGCACTTTCTATCGAAAGTTAGATAGTTCGTTATTTCTTTTGTTATATTCTTGTTATCTTAGTTAATCTAGTTTAATACCTTTGTTCTTATTCCCAATAATCCAAACAACATCATTTAGTTACTATAATAGCATTGACTTGTCTCGTTTTTCAACACTTTTTTTAAGCACTTGACAATACGATCCCCACAAGCGTATGGGTCCGATTGTAGTACGTAAGTACGACCAAGTAGTTTGTTCGTCCAAGGATTTAAGCGAGTGTTGTTAGTGAAACTTAGAGTTTGTTGAGTGTTGTTGATAGTAACATTTCTTTTTCATTACCTTGTTTTTCGTTTCTCTTTGTGGGCTTTGATACTTGTTTGTGTGTAGGTGTGAACTTCATTGCCTCGATGGATGGATACAACCAATACCAATGGAATCAATGTTATAATCAAAATGGTATGGTTTATCCTCCACAACATAGAGATGTGAGCTATGATGATTGGAGGAACTTTGATTACCATTATCAAATACAACAAGTTCCCTCCTATTATCAAGATTGGAGGAATGAGGAAGCAACACCTCCTCCTCAAGGATATTATCCTCCACCTCCACATCCACATCCACATCCACATCCATATCAATATCCTCCCCCACCACCGGAAGAGTTGTATCGTCCACCTCCTCCTCCACCTATGTTGGAACCTTGTTTTGACGATTATCAAATGCAACAAGTTCTTTCTCCTTATCAATCTCAAGAGTGGGAAAGCAATGCTCATTCGCCACCAAACAATGAAGAAAGTGATACTACAAAAGTGCTTCTTGCACTATTGTTGAAAAAGTTGGAGACAAGTGAGAAGAAATTCGAAGCATCCGACTCCATCGTTGCCCAACTCATGAGTAGTAAAAAATCAACCGAATCCATGCTTGGTCAACTTGTTAGTAGTCAAAAATTGATGGAATTCCAACTTGTACAATTGGCCATCGCCGTGAAAAAATTGCAAGAAGAGGAGAACTCAAGTGAGGAGAGTGAAGACGCCAAGCTCATTGTCAAAGGAGATGAAGATAAATGTTCTTTAATGGATATGATCAACAAGGAACATGAAAATCAAGAAGCGTCAAAAGACGAGTTGAAGAGCGAAATGAGCATTCCTAAACTTTTAAACTCTTCAATTTATTCTTCATTTGATATTAATGCTTCTATTGATTTCATTTTACCTCTTGATCATTTTGATTCAAAAAAAAGAGCTTGGGAAGTGTTTGGATATTCTTGGACAAGGAAGAAAGAAATGGAAAGAGGTGGAGTGGAAGGAGCAAGAAGAACATTCATTGTTGAAAGTATGGAAGAATAATGTGGAAGATTGGTCTTCCATTCATAAGAGCTTCCTTGAGATTGAAGCTCAAAGGTTGAAATACAATGGGAAGGAGGATCGATATCCATGGCCTTTCCGATGATTTATTTTATTTCCGTCCGGCTTGAAGACGCTAAACTTAGCGCTAAATGGGAGGCAACCCATTTTTACTTGCTTTCTTTCATTTCTTGTTCATTTTTTATGCTTTGTTAGTTTAGTTTGATGTGTTTGTGAGTTTTGATGTTAGTTGGAGAAGCTTGGATCGAATGGACGATTGGAGATCGAAAGTGGAACTTTGAGCTTCGAAGAAGGTGTAGCTATAGCAATCTTAAGAGGTACGCACACTCCAAACTTAGTAATTGCTAGCAATTACTAAGTTTGGGGGGTAGTGGAATTTATATTCTTGTTCATGACATTGATTGCTTAGCTACTCTTGTTTTTAATTGATTGGGATAGTGGCCCATGTGTGTAGATTTGTATGGATAACACTTGGTGTCAATATCATTGCAAAACTATTTTTCCAAACTTTTAATTGCTTAGCAATGAAAAAGTTTGGGGGGGGGGGTATGTTCGTTTTTACATTTTCTATTGACACCAATGTGTACTTTTGTGTGTGTGTGTGTGCAATTTGAGCTTTAGTGATCATTGAGACACATTTGATGGTGATTTGTTTTGAATTTGATTCCTTGAATGCATGATTGGAATGAATCATCTTGTTTGATGTGTTGTTGTCATCTTGTTGCCTATGGATGTTTTGCATGCACAATGAGTTATGTGTGGTGATGATTGATAAATGTTTGAGTCTTGAATGAACCGGTGAGAGTTGAGCTTTGAACCGATGCATTAATCCGGGTTATTTCATGTTTTGAGTGGATCAATTCATTGCTTGCTTTTCTAGAACTTGCCCAAGTTCTTGCTTGAAATCATGTTTGTGTGATACTTTGAGATATGATGTAGGCCATCTTTCGTATTACAAGTCACTTAGCATTTTTCCCAATAACCAAAGTAATCTTCCGTAGTTAGCCCGTTTGAGCTTGATTTCCCATTCTCTTGGCAACCTACAATGTTTAACCACTTAACCTTTTGAGCCTTTGATATCCAAATCTAGTGGAGAATAAAAAGAAAGTGTTAAAACATGTGCTTTAGTGCCTTTGGTTTGAAGAAAACAAATTGGCAAAGTTGTGAAAAGAAAAAAAAAAAGATGGAAGTGAAAAGAAAAATTGTGAAAGAAAATAGGGACAATGAGCCCCACGAGCTCACAAGAAAAAGAGAAGAAATTTGTTAAAAGATGAGAAAATGAATACATTTGAGGAATTCATATGAAAAGTGAGAATGAAAGTTGTAAACCTTAAGAGCACGAGCTTGAATTGTTGAAAAATAACTTTCGTTCTCCACTAGACAAGTCACTTTTTCCATATTCATCTTACCCCGTCCAAAGAGCCAATGTTACGTCCTTGGTTAAGCCCTATTGATCCCATTGTTGCACATGGTTGTGGTGGAAAGATGGTAGAGCTTGGGCAAGCATATGGGAATTGCAACGCATGATTTGATTGACGAGTGCTTATTGTCTTTAATTTGTTTGAGTGTTTGAGAGAAACACTATATCTAGGGAGTTGAACTTGAACATTTTGATATTGTCATCACCATCACTTGTTGTTGTGTGTTGAGCATGTGTGAGTAATTAGTTGGATCTTCAATATTGAACTTGTGATCATTTTTTAGAATGTATCTTGAGGAAGAAGAATTCATTTCATGTCATTTGATACGTGGGATCTTTCATTAATCATCTAGTTGTAAATTTCACCCTCATGTTGTATTTCTTTCGTTGCTCGAGGACGAGCAACACTTTAAGTTTGGGGGAGTTGATTCGGGTGGAATTTACACGATTTAGATGCATATTTGAAGCTCATTTGATGTTGATTTCATCGAATTATTGGTTGATTATCATTGTTTTGGTCAAAATAAGAGAAAGGTAGTGTTTTGTCGATTTTGTAGGAAAAACGATATATTTTGGGAGCAAAACACCAATCATACTTCACTGGATCAAGAAGAGAAGCTGACCATTGGATTCGTCTCGAAAAACGGAGTGGAATGAAAAAAGGAATCGAGTCAATCGGAGGTCGAAAGCTCGAGATACAACGGAACGAAAAATGACGAGGCCGGACCACATTTCTACCCGCCCGGGTTACTTCCACCCGGCCACAGTACTGTACACCCACGTTTTTTATTAGTTCACCCACCCGGCCGGGTCATTTTCACCCGGCCATGCCCTATTCCATCAATACCTTCGTATTTAGGCCGGGTGGGATGCCCGGGTGGAATCCACTCGGCCGGGTGACATGATTCTCGGGGATTTTGGCCCATTTTCTCCATTTTTGAGGGACCTAAGTGCAAATTCCATCCAAGACTTATACCCCAACTATAAATAGCTCCAATTTGAGTTTTAGAAGGGGTCTCACTCCTTTTACAAGAAATTCCACACACACATTCACATAGTTGTAGGTGTTCTTCATTTTTAGTTTAATTTATTCAATAGATTAGATAGAATAGTGGTTTTTACTTCAAATCAAGCTACGATTATCATCGGGCATCGTCTATTACATCGTTTTGTAGCTAAATTCGCATGATCAAGGTGATATTACTCTATTTTGCAATTCAATTTGGTATTTTCTTAATTTCTCCAATCTCTTGTTATTTTATTATGAGTTTGATGTTATTTGTTGTTGTAGCCATGAGATTCTCTTCTAGAACCATGGGCTAAGTTCTAATTGCCTAGGGTGTGGAAGTTTTGGTGGTTAAGTGGTGTAATTATGGATTGATTGCATGATTAGCTTAGGAATTGGGTGTATAAGTTTCTAGTGTTGTAATTTCCATGATTCAATTGATTAATTCACCCTATTAGCTAGCATTGTTAGTTTTGTTGACTTCAACGACCGTATTGGGTTGCATGATTAAGAGTGTGTGTATGAGCTTGAATTAATCGATTAGAATTAACATAGTAATTAGCTACACCGACCGGGGGTTGATTGCTTAGATCGACGACACTAGACACTAGTTGATTAGAGGTCGTCTATTAGATTAGTGAGAGGGCGTCTCATAAACATTAGTAACTGTGTTGAACATGTTCATGAGACACTATCCTAAGAACTTATGGTATTGATTAGACTTTATAATTGCTAATTGATGCACGTGTTCACTTAAGCCTCACAAGGGATTGGTCGACACACACGAGTGATAACCTTTAGCTTTACCCAATACCTTAGGTTTAATTTATGTAATTTAGTCCATTAATTCACAACACAACCTACAAAATGGATACACACGAGGCAATACCCTTCTCTTGCACTTTCTATCGAAAGTTAGATAGTTCGTTATTTCTTTTGTTATATTCTTGTTATCTTAGTTAATCTAGTTTAATACCTTTGTTCTTATTCCCAAAAATCCAAACAACATCGTTTAGTTACTACAATAGCATGATAACTTGTAACTTTAGGGGCTCATTCTCACCCAATTAAGTCCTTGGAACGAAAATCTACTTGGTATACTTACTCAACTATAACGAACTCATACGCTTGTGGGGATTGTTATTGTTGTGCTAAAAAGTGTGCAAAATACGAACCAAGTCAATGGGTCACACTTGCGTGCCCTCGCGTGCACCATGCATACAACATACATCATAAAAATAGAATATGGGCTAGGAGATTATCTGCACCCATTATTTTTTTAAGTTCACCAAAAAAAAATTTACCCAATTCTTTTTACCACAGTTATCTTGCACCCGCTCATTTTATAAATTCGCCCAAAATATTTTTTTTAAAAATAATTACATTTAAAATACTATATTATCCTTTTATTAATATACACAAAATATAATAAAATCAACCATAATTTGTATATTTATAATTTGCAGCCGGATCATTGTCGAGTTACCGTCGATTCACCACCAAATCACCCATATTTTTAGAAAAAAATCATAAAAACATAATTTTAGAAAAGAAAAAAAATTATCGAAATTAAGCATAAATCTCAATTTTTTTTCTTTTTAATTTTTATTCCCTCTCCTCTTTTCCTTTTTTGTTACCATTTTCAATTTTTTTTTTTCAGACTTTTTATTTCTTTCATTTTTTCCCTTTTAATTTTTTTCTCTTTTTTATTTTTATTTTTCTGCCTTTTTTTTTTCAATTTTTTTTCATGTGTATTTTCTTAAATTTTAATACAACATAATATTATAGTCGATAATACAATAAGTAATAACCAGTAATACAATAATCAGTAATACCATTAACAATAATCAGTAATACTATGAACATTAATCAGTAATATATTATACAAATAACAAATAATTTCACAAATCTAATTATATTCAATAATACCAAATTTAATTATCAGTAATACCATATGCATTAATCTGTAATACCATTAATATTAAACAATAAAATTTTATACAATAACAAATAATTTCACACATCCAATTATATTCAATAATACCAAAAACAATTATCAGTAATACAATGAACAATAATTAGTAATACCATGAACATTGATCAGTAATATCTTATACAATAATAAATAATTCCACAAATCTAATTATATTAAGTAATACCATAAACAATAATATGTAATACCATAAAAAATAATAATAATAATCAGTAATGTCTTAAACAATAATAAATAATTTCACACAATCAGTAATACCACAAACAATAACCAGTAATACCACAATTAAAAATTATTAATACCGTAATCAATAATCATTAATTTTAATTCAATTGTATATTAATAGTAATACTGCAATCAATAACTAGTAATACCAGTACCAATAACTAATAATACCATAAAAAAAAAAGTGGAGGGAGTGCAAATCGGGGGTGTACTAAAGAAAATAAGGGGTGCACATTACCAAGCCCAATTGAAGGGAACCCTAGCCAATTGGGAGGGCACCCTAGGTCAGCAGTCGTCGTTTGGGATTTCATCAGCAAGGTCACCGGCTCTGAGTGTCGGCTGGTTAGAGATCCATCGACAACATACTCACATTCCTCCGTCGGGCTGCCGTCAACCGGAGGAAGAGGATGTGTAGTAGCATGATGAAGAAGACGGAAAAAGCAATGTAGCTTCGATTTGGGCAGAGATGAACGACGAGAGAGAGGCGGCGTCGATCCGAGTGTTGCAGGCGAAAGCCATTGATGCCGAAGAAGCTCCTGGATCGCGAACGCAAGGGAGATTGATCGAAGCAGTCGCGTCGGTGGTCGAAATGAGAAGAGGATTTCGGCCGCCATGGATCGTTGTCGAGATGGAAGATGATGTCGATTGTCATAGAAGTGAAGAATCGCGATTGCGATTCGAAGAGGGGTCTTAGGCTTCAGCGGCCGGGACGGAAGCACCGTCGTCGCCGTCGAGGGGGTGGTCGGGCATGGTGGTGGTTGGGTCACCCGCCGACCGGCATAAATTTTCGACAGGTCCTTTACTCATCAAATTAAAATTGAAATTCAAGTGCACCGCCGATCGACTATAATAAAATCATGCCTATAATATTATATTGTATTAAAATTTAAAAAATACATATGCAAAAAATGTAAAAGAAATATAGGAAAATTTAAAATAAAAAAGGGAAAGGAAAAAAAAAATGAAGAAATACAAAATTTGGAAAAAAAATATAAAAATGGAAAAAGAGTAGGGGGAAGAAAAATTAAAAAGAAAAAAATCGAGATTTATGGTTAATTTCGATAGTTTTTTTTTATTAATTATATTTTTACGATTTTTTTTTAAATATGGGTGACTTGATGGTGAATCGATTTTTTAGAGTTTATTTTATTATATTTTGAGTAAATTAATAAAAGGATATGTGATTATTTTTTAAAAAATATTTTGGGGTGAACTCATAAAATGTGCGAGTGCAAATAATCGTGGTAAAACAATAATTTGTGGGTGAACTCATAAAATGAGCGGGTGTAGATAATTGTTGTAAAAATATGATTAGGAGGTGAACTCATTAAATTAGTGGGTGCAGATAAAATATAAATAAAAAATTGAAATTGAAATTACGGGAGTGCAAATCATTATTGGGTGAACTAAAGAATTTTGTGGGTGCGAGTTCATTGAGGGTGAACTGAGTAAACAGCTGGGTGTGGGATTCAGTCCCAAGGAAGACTCAATAACTGAAAACTCATAGGTAGGGGACATGGTGTCAACGAGTGCATACAAGTATTTACAAACTCTATATATACACTATAGTTGGAGATGGTCTTATATATGAGACGAGACTCATTTACTGTACTCATGAGATATGAAACTTCAACTCAACAAAAGAAAATGAGATATACATCTTGTACATGCGACCGTCTCATACACGCGATGGAGTAGCTATTGAGCTACCCTACCAACTTTAATACTCTCCTTCCCTCCTATATAAATGCTCACATTGCTTACATTTTCTCAAGCACTTGAATTTTTGTGCAGAAATATTCCAATTATTAAAAGTAGAGTGTTTCATAATAGCATCAGCAACCACACACCAACTATCCCCTTAATACTGAATCGAGAGCTGTATGTTGATCTGCTGTCAAGTAATGAAGATGTGGGCTTCCGCCGTCTCCTCCTGGATTTGCGCTCAAATCACTGCTTCTCAATCTGCCTTCATCTTCAAGCTCCTCAAGAACATTCTTGTTGCTCTGCTTACTTGCATTTTTGCTCTAGGTCAATTTCTTCTCATTTGCTTTCTGGGCTGTCGATTTCTTAATTTTGGCATTCTTGAGGTGCATACGCATAATGCGTACCACCTGCTTGATGAAATTCCCCACTCAGGTG
The DNA here is from genome assembly GCA_963675135.1 of Galeopsis tetrahit. Lineage (NCBI taxonomy): Eukaryota > Viridiplantae > Streptophyta > Magnoliopsida > Lamiales > Lamiaceae > Galeopsis > Galeopsis tetrahit. The sequence goes on along the minus strand of OY776120.1, from coordinate 60,977,935 downwards.
GCCGCCAACATTATAAACGAAATTTAACTTGTAGCTTCTTTCTTTGTTGAATCAGTAAGTTGTTTTGCATTTATTTTCAGTAATTGTAGTTGGTGATTTTGAATAGGTGGAGCTACCATTGGTGTAATTAGCGGAGCGTTGAAGGGGCAAACCACAGAAACTGGAATTCTGCGTGGGGTAGGTGTAGGGGCAGTTGCAGGAGCCATTACAGGGGTCCAATTGATGGAACTCATTCTCAATGGAGAGCCATTTTCAAAGGTGATATACGTCGCTTTCAGCATTTGATCCCTTTGAAATATCTCCACAGTATTAAATCTCTTTGTGGCTCCACTCATGTTCTCAAAGAGAAGAGAATAAATTCAACGTCTATATTTTGATTCCCACCTTTAATTTACTGACCCTCTTCTATCTGTTGATTAATTTAGATTAATTAATTTAGATTAAGAAAGAATTAGAAGGAAATGTATGCACGTAAATTAATCCTGAATGTTGGTTTGATTGTTGATTTTCAGGTGGCATTAATATGTAGTTTGGTGAATGGGAAGATATTTATGGAATGGGTGAGCCCTGCAGTATTAAAAGCTTATCAATGGCAGGTAATTAACATGGGGGGCTTCAATTATCTAGGCTGGGGCGTTGAGCTAACATTTATGTTAATTGGTCAGATTAGCACAATGGAAACAGGTTTGATGGAGATTTCAGACATTTTTGAGGTTAATGCCATCCGGGGCTTATCACAAGATACCATACAGGAGTTGCCAAGTTTTGAGTTTAACGGAGACGAGACTGCGGTGCCTTGTCCCGATACTACTTGTTCCATCTGCTTACAGGTAGCTTCCGGTTTAATGCCCATTGAAAGCAAAAAATAATTTCCTCTGCCTAACTGCATATTCCATTTCTTGTTCCTGAAGAAATACATTTATTGTGATTATATTTTTGGCTTGTGGATATCATTGCTCAACCATAATTGTTAGAGTAAGTCTCTTGTACACCAGTTGCACGGTGCAACTATACACAATGAATATTGTTCTATGAAGACAACTACTACTATACCTTTCAGTAAAACAACTACTATCATTTAAAAATGCATATACTTGAGTTTTTAATAAACATTGTTACTCTAAATGACGCACTAGGATCTGAAGGATGGAGAATCTACAAGATTGCTGCCTAGTTGCACACATTTCTTCCATATGCACTGTATAGACGTATGGCTTACCAGGCAAGGGACGTGCCCAGTATGCAGACAAGACGTTGGCGAGTGAAAACAATCCCAACCCCAAGGCAAATTATCGAGTAAAATGTAGGCTTGGAGAACTGGGAAATTTGGTGTTCGAGTGACCAGTTTGTTATCTGCCTAGTATAGATGAACTTGTAACAACGATATATGCGTAAAGAAAGGAGACGTGTTTTGTGTACGAAATCCAGCAACTCTCTATATGTTGATATATAAACTTACTCTTACTACCACTTGGTCTAAGTCTCGTATTTTTTCAACGTAACGCTTATGATAGTGATGAATGTCGATGTTATGTTGTAAAGAGCGTCGTACATTGATACGACAAAACACGAGAGACGATCATGAGGAGATATTGTGTGGTTGGGTGGATCCCATGTAATTGATTGATGTCCATGTTAAGGAATAACAATACCCCAACCACATCCATAATTGATGATTACCACTTCCATGAAAATGATGTTGAAAATGGAGATGGTGGATGTAACCAAATTGCTATAAAAGAATCACCTTTTGCTTTCATAGGATGAGTAAATTATATACTTAATGCCTAAGACAACTATACTCCACTTCTTTCTTACTTAATAGAAGCACCTTTCTTTATGATGTCTATTCTTCCTAGTTCTTACAAAGTCTTCTCATTCATAGATTAAGTGGGTGTTTGGTTGAGTTATTAAACTCATTGAAACTTAGGAGTTTATAAACTCTCAAAAAAATATTTGGTAAAACGAGTTATTTAACATCTTATATGATTTTAAAATAAACTTTTATATTTCCAAAATTAATTAAAATTTTAAACAAAAATCACCGCACCCACCAAATTAAGGAGGTCTAGCGGTGGTTGGTATTCGTGTGTATTTTTCAAGGAAGAATTAGTGTAAAAGTGATATTTATTGACATTATTCTATCTTAATATATTGATTTTTAAGGAAGGTTTAATAAAAAAGACTAATTCTAATGTTATCTATAAGGGCATGTTTGTTTTTGGACTCGTGCATCCGGACATGGGAGTCATGGGACGTAAAGTCCTTCGTCTTGTTCTAGTGCGGAATTTAACATTCGAATTTCACCATCCAACTACATCCATGTGTAAAAAATACATATATATCCTAGTATTATAATAATACAACATTACTCACTTTTACACAATCGGTACGTATTTATGTAACTAAGATTAGCCCCAATTTGTTGCTCTGTTTTCTTCTGACAAAATACGAAATACCCATTTTAACCTCAGTAGCAAAATAAACCTTTCTCAAATTTAAAATCAATTTGGTAGCTTAATTCATGTTCGTCATTTTTCAATTTTCATAGGGTGAACTTTATCGATTTCATGAAACAATGGATTTCGTCACGATGATAGATCATTCGATTTCGTCTCTTTCGTCACCGCCGCGGTGATGGACCAAAAACGCATGAGATACCTTTGAAACCTAAAACCTAGAAAAAATTGGATGAGTATGAACAAAAAAATCACACACGAACAAACGTTCCACGCGAAAAAATTAAATATGTACTACCAGTCGTTCGTCGATGGTGAAGGGTTCGTCAATAGTGAATGGGTAGATCTTATTAGCTCGTCAATGGTGAAAGGCTCGATGTAGTTCCGAACACGAAACCTCCAACCCAGTAGAGATCTTCGTCGATCAACATAAGAATGATAGTAGAAGAAATAAATTCAAAAGAAACTAATGATTTTGGCTTTGATTTTACCTGAGACGTGAGTGTGGCAATGGTGTGAAGAAAAATCGCCAGAAAAAATGGATGGCAGAATTTTTTAGGGAGGGCTGCAAATGGGGGTGAAAATTTTAGGGTTGGCATTAAATACGGTGGGCAATTAAGTAATTTCTATTTCCAATCTCAATCACTGTGCAGTTTAGATTTTTTTTTTTTTTTTGACAATAGACAGACATTACATCCAAGAAAAATCGATTACTAAGCATAACAGTACTTAGTTATCCGCTCAAAGCTCTGCTACGTCTGCTATCCATCGAGGAAAATCTTCATCTCTCCAATCGTGAGAAGAGTTAGATGTGGCAGCCCAAGTCGCTACCTTGTCCGCCGCTTCATTTCTAGTTCTGGAAATATGTGAGATTTCGCACACTACAAAGTCTCGTCTTAACTTTTTGATCCGTTCCAAAACAAAGCCATCCGGACTCCAAACCTTAGCCTCTGTTTGAATTAATGTCACTGCCTGCATAGAGTCCGAAGACATTTCAATATTCGTCCACCCATTCCTCAAACACCACTTGAGCCCCTCTTCAATTGCCCGGGGTTCCGCTCCCACGACCGAGCCCGGATTGATACCACTCGTCCGTGGGCAGCCATGGCCTTATTGCCCGGTCTTCCAATAATCATGCCGACCCCATAGCAATTTATGTTCTCCTTGTAAGCTGCGTCCACCTTTACCCACCAAGTCCCCTCGTCTAAATTTCGTTCTACCGAGTGAGAATTCGTGGTTAACCTTCCCAGCTTCTCCCGCGCTTGTTAGTAAGCTCTGAGGTATGTTGTAGCCCATTCGACCATCGTGATGCGTTTCCTCCCTCGGTCCTTCCCATCAATTTCATGCACAATTGTGCATCTTTCCTTCCATATGCCCCATGCTACTGCAATCAAAGACTCCATGTCCTGTTCTTGCCTCGAAGTTCTCAGAAGCCTCGCCAGTTCTAGTGTCGGAAGGGCACTGTGTCCTTTCAGAGTATTCCACCACCCGTATGCCTTCCACACATGCCTCACTCCGACACAGAAAAACAGAGCATGTGTAGTCCCTGCACCAGACCCCCCACACAGACCGCAGTGGTCGTTGACTGGAACATGGTGTGCCTTAAGGTTGCCTTCCGTTGGTAATATATCAAGTAGCACTTTCCACCAAAAGAATTTCAATTTCGGCGGCAGTTTAAGGATCCAGATCTTACCCCAAACCTCCCCCTCCTTTTGCTTTTCCCCACTTGTTGATTCCTTGTTCTTAACTTTCGTTCTCTCCCAATTTACCCAATACCCGGATTTAACCGAATACTTCCCCTTCAGCCCCGGCTTCCAATACATCATATCCTCCACCAATTGACCCCCTATGGGGGTACTTTTGATCGCCTCCGCTTCAAAAGGATAAAAAGCCGAATCAATCAGTTATGTGTTCCATTTATAGTTCTCCTTAATAAAGCGGCTAACTAATGACCCACTAGCAATTCTGGAAACAATTCTCCCCTCCGAGAGGCCATTCACCCATCGATCCCGAAATATTTTTATGGATTCTCCATTTCCCACTCTCCAATGCATGCCTTCCTCCATAAGCTCTCTACTCCAGCATAGAGATCTCCACACAAAAGATGGCTTTCGACCCACTTCTGCATTCAACACTTCTCCATGTTTAAAGTACCTTGCCTTTAGAACTCTGCTCACCAACGATTCTAGTTTTTCAATGATTCTCCACAGCTGTCTTGCAAGCATTGCCTTATTAAAACTCACCAGATCCCTAAATGCAAGTCCCCCCCTCTCCTTTGGCTCACACAACAATTCCCAGCGTTTCCAATGGAGCTTCTTCCCCTCCTTTTTATACCCCCACCAAAAATCAGCCACTATCTTCTCCATATCCCGACATATAGTTGTTGGGATTCGAAAGCAGGCCATCGTGTATGTCGGTATGGCCTGGATGATTGCTTTTATTAGCACTTCCCTTCCGCCCTCCGAGAAATCTGCCCCTTTCCATGAGTCTACTCTCTTTGCCACTCTGTCTCTCAGATATCCGAATTGGATTCTTTTCGATCTCATAGAAAAAGTGGGCAAACCTAGGTAAATGTCGTGCCCTCCCGTAAGTTGAATCTGCAGTATCTCTCGTACAGCTTCTAAGTTTGCTCTTCTTATGTTAGGGCTAAAAGATATTGCCGACTTCTCATAGTTGATTAGCTGCCCCGATATCACCTCATACTTTCTTAACACGTTCTTCACTCGTGCACATTCCTCCTTTGTCGCTTTGAAGAAAAAAAGGCTATCGTCCGCAAACAGTAGATGAGTAATGGCTGGTGCCCCTCTTGCTACTCTCACTCGATTGACCCCTTGATCCCTAGCTAAACGTTACATAAGAGTAGACAGACCCTGCGCACATAACATAAAGAGAAAAGGGGAGATAGGATCCCCTTGTCTCAATCCTCTACTCGGGCGTATCTGTCCCACCACTCTTCCATTGATCCGGAAGGAATAGTGGACTGTACTAATACAATGTAGTAATAGTCTTCTCCATCTCTCATTGAAGCCCAACTTCTTTAACATCACTTCCAGATATGTCCACTCCACTCTATCATACGCTTTACTCATGTCTAATTTGAGCGCTGCATACCCTTCCTTGCTTTTGTTATTTTTAATCCAATGCATACATTCATACCCTAAAATGATGTTATCCGAGATCATCCTCCCTGGTGTGAATGCACTCTGATTCTCATCCACAATCCCGTCCATAATCCGCCTTAGTCTGTTGGTAATTGTACGCGCCATGATTCAATATATCACGTTGCTAAGGCTGATAGGTCTAAAATCAGCAACTTTCCTTGGATTTTTCTTCTTGGGTATCAAAGTAACCCACGTTTCATTCCATCCTGCTACCGACTCCCCACCATTTAGAACCCCCAGTACTGCCTCTGTAACTGCAATCCCAACTTCATCCCAAGAATTTTGATAGAATCCTGCAGAAAAACCATTCGGCCCCGCTGCTTTATGTGCGTTTAGTTGGAAGGCCGCCACTTTGACTTCCTGCCCCGTGAATGGAATTCCAAGAAAGCTGTTCATTTGATCTGTGACCACTCTTTCGATTGGTTCTAAGGCCTGTTCAATCTCCATCATATCAGGCTTTGATGACTTGAAAATGTGTTCAAAATATTCTGTGACGATCTGTTCAATATCTTCCGCATCTGATTTCCACCCCCCTTCCTTACTTTCCAGCCCATGTATGGTGTTCGTCCACTGCCTTTGAGTTGCTTTCCTATGGAAGGTCTTAGTATTTCTGTCCCCCTCCTGTAGCCATGAGATTCGAGCCCTTTGTTGCCATTTCATACTCTCTTGTGTTTGGAGTTTTTCCAAAGTCCCCTCCAAACTCCTAACCCTGGCCATATCCACTGTTTCATTCTCGTCATCCAGGGCCATTTTCAAGTGTTCCTTACATTTCTGTATCTTCTTCTTGAAACTCCCTACCCTTTCCATATTCCAGCCCTCCAATTTCTATCCACACTTCCCAAGCCTCTCCATAATACCCTCTTCACTTCCAGAACTCTCCCACCCCTCCTTGACTATCATCTTATAATCCTCCTCCAACAGCCATGCTCTCTCAAATTTGAAAGTGTAAGTTCCCCCCATTTTTACCCTTCCCTTGCTTTCATTAATACACAACTTGACCGGTCTATGGTCAGACCCATAGAAGTCCAAGTTCCAAATCTCCCATTGCACCATCAAGTCCAACCACTCATCATTCACCATGAACCGATCCAGTTTTTCCTTTAGAGCCTTCCTACCCCCTCTTCGATTGAACCAAGTGTAGAAAGGGCCCCCAGCTTCCAAATTTTTCAGACCCAGCTCATTTACTACCCCTCTAAAGTCCTCCATCTGCCCAACAGGCCGTTCCCCCTCCCTTATTCCCCTTTTTTTCTCATCCAAGGATAATATCTCATTAAAGTCTCCCCCAACTATCCAAGCCTTAGGTTCCCCTTGATGAGACTCTCTAATTTTCCTGAGTAAATCCCAGGAGAACCTACGCATGTGTGTAACAGGTGCTCCATAAAAACCCGTAAAATGCCAATTCACATCTTCATATTTCATCACACAATCCATATGACTCATAGAATAAGACAGCAAAATAATTTCCATTGATGCATTCCCAAACAGAATCAATCCACCACTAGTACCCACAGCATCATATCCTAAACAAAAATTAAATTTCAAACAAGACTTCCATCTAGAACAAGCATTAACTGACAATTTAGTTTCTATCACAAACAAAAGATCCGGGCGATGATCAGCAACTAGTTGCTGTAGAGCTTGGAATGCGCGCTTGCTCCCGAGTCCACGCGCATTCCACACTATGGCTATCATTTCTGACGGCGGTGCTGAGCCCCGTCAGCCACCGCCCCTTTGAGTTTCGCCTCGCGCTCCTCGTCACTCTTGGTCTTCTTCGCCCTTGTCCCCTCGCCCTCCTTGGCCCCTCCCTTGATGTCTTGACCTGTTTCAATATTTAGGCCAGTCCCCGTTCCTCTTCCCCTCTTTTTTACTGGTTGCCCACTACCGCCTTCCCCTACTACACTTCCCTCCGCCCCCTGTATAAGTCCGCCAGCCTTCACATTTGTCCCCATCACCACTTGTCTCAGCATCGGAGTTGGGATGAAGTCTCTCATTCCCCCCGTTCCCCCTGTGGCGGCCGTATTGTTTCCCCGGATTTGGATACCTGTGTTACCCCCACATGGTGGATATGCATTCATATAGGCGTAGTACCTCATTGTATTGGATAAAGGAAATAACTCCTCGTCCCCAAAGCTGTTTGGTTCCGCCAGAAATTGATTTGTATTGAAGTTTGGCGTCATGATCTCCTTCCCCCCTATTGCCTTCTTTGACTGACTGTGTTTGAGCTTTAAAGTCGGTCTAGCTGGTAGCTCTGTTTGAACATCCTTCCCTTTGTCCCTTCCCCCTTGAGACTGTGCTTCTTGTTGCTTCTTTTTGCCTATCCCCTGTCGTTTTGCCCACTCGAAATCTGCCTGCGTTGGGGCTTTTTGCTTGTCCGCTTTCAGCCATATCGGATAGTTCCTCTCTTTCCCTCCATGTTGTCCCTCTTCCTAAAAAATGGTCGGGCATTCTTTGTCCATATGTGTCAGCCATCCACAAATTCCACAGAACTCAGTTAGTTTCTCATAGCGGAACAGGATTAAGTGAGATTCCCCTTCCACTGTAATCGAAGTCCCTCTGGCTAAAGGTCGATTTATTGCTATTAGTACCCGGATTCTCAGACATCTCCCCCATGTGGCCTCGCCCCCTGGTTGGTCAACCTCGAGCACCTCTCCTATCTTCCCACCCATTCTTCGTCCTACCTCCTCATTCATGGAGTTCAATGGGAGGCCATGGAGTTGGATCCAGAAGGGTGCCCTGTCAAAGGTCATAGTGGCTGGACACTCCTTCCCGGTCAGCCTCGTCAGAATGAGTGTCGTACCATTGAGGTTCCACGATTGCTTGTAGTGTGCTTTATTACAATCAACCGCATTCCCGAACTCGAGCACAAACAGTCCCTCCCCCACTTGTGACACTTTCAGGGAACCATCCAACCTCCATATGTTCTTCATCGCCGTTGTTAGCTCAGTTGGGCCCATGTTCTTCCTCACCGTGTACCGCCCCAGTAGGATATTCTTCGGCTTAGTAATCTCTCCAGATGGGATGTCAGTTTCCTCCTCTTCCACCTGGGCAATGGACACTTTGCTCATCTTAGCATTCAGGTGGTCCGCCATAGTCGCCAGAGATTGAGTACACACTTTCGTAATTTGAATGTATGTAAAAAACTTTGCTTCACAGATCTGTGAATACCAGGGCCCCATCGTCTGGGTATTTAAATCCATTTTGCCTCACCTCTCCTCCAATCCCGTTGTAGATCGTCTTACAAGAAAGATTGTACTCATTGCCTTGTATCGAAAAAACCAAGAATTTACAGAGCCATACCTCGACTACCTCAATCCGGCGGTGTAATTATCACCATAATTAGGCGTGCGAGCCCTAATTACTTCTGATTTTGTCGCTGTGTGAATCGCACCTAGTGCAAGGTGAAATCGCCCGCAGATAGCGCGTGTTGCGCGTGTCCCTTTAGCCAGGTAGCACGAAGGGAAGGTGCAGTTTAGATTTTTAATTTGCCCAATTTTACGCAATACTTCCCCTTAAGAGAAACAGTGTTTACACGCGGGCTTTATTTTTCTATTGGGCCTGACAGAAGCATATCAAACAACAGTTTAGCCCAGATAATGACCTAATCGGGTACAAATCAGGCCTATCAAACACGGTCTTACACAATTGATTTGACATAAAGTGACATTGTATAATACAAAATCACTCACTCTTACACAATTGATTTGACATAAAATTGCATCTTACCCTACTCAAAATTTCAAAACAAACACACATAATCACTATTTATCGGGATTTTCCCATCCAAAATTTTCTCATCTGAATTTCATCCCTACTACATAATCCAAAAAAAAAAAAAAAAAGGCATAAATGTCACAAAAGGCAAATAAAATTAGTTCAATCCAAATTAACAACAAGCTAATGAAATGAAAGTAACAAAAATATGATTAAAATCAATCAATGGAGAAATGTGATTCCAATGAATATGCAATACTTAGAAATTCATTTATGACTAATGACTAATTCAAATGACAATTAAATTTGTCCTCTTATAAGTTTATCACTAAATAATGAATTAATTTTTTTTCAATACTTTAATCTAAATGAAATATCACACAAGCATGTGTCATATAATCATAAATAACTCATAAGATTATCAATACCCTCTCAATAGTTAATACTCTCTCGAGATAATAATAAATTGAGTTGCAGGCTTATGTTCAAGACAAAAACTTTTATGAAATATTGTATATTAGTACTATTGTGAAATATACCAAAATAGCTATTTGGATCTGACCTACCATACCCAATTTGCACCCTCTATTTTATGAGTTCAACCCCCCTAATGTTTTTGCAAAAAATACACTTGGGCCGACTCAATCTTTAGAGTTAGAACCATCTTTCTAATGCTTAAACTAGCATTTGACATACGTTTAACGTTTTTTTTTATTTTACTAAAAAATACAAAAACATAAAACTAAGAATTGAATAAGATAAAATCATATGTGGATCTATTTTAATTAACTGTTGATTGTTGTGTATTTTGTAATTTTAGGGATAACCTATTCAAGATGCGTGGATCCAAATCTATATTTTTTTTATTTTGGAGATGAACTGAGTATTTTATTCGCTCAATAATAACATTTTATTCATACAGTAACACATCTTTCTTTATAAAGTAATACACATGTGTTTATATACTAACACAATTTTCAATACCTTACATGTGTTACTTTAAGTACAAACATGTGTTACTCAAAAGCAAATTATGTGTTACTTGTCCTTACAGTAATACATATATCCCCGTAAATTAAGTCAGTAACATATAATTGTATTTATAGTAACACTGATCAAAAAAAAGTTTTTATGTTCGTCTTATGGGTGATTTGTTTTTTGAAAGATTTGTTTGATTTGTTATGACTTGCAAAAATTTTGCGAGTTGTTTTATCATTTCTTAAATTAATTGTATTAATATTTCATGTGGAAAAACCAATTTATGTGTTATTTGTACTTACAGTAACACATATTTGCTTTTACACTAACATAGACCTGGAACCCGTTTTTCTTTTAATTTTATGCGCAATTTTTTTGGAAAGATTCGTTTAACCTGATTAGACCCGTAAAATATCCGCGAATTTTTTTATCATTTCTTAAAGGCAAAAACTTGTGTGAGACCGTCTCACAGATCTTTTTCTGTGAGACGGATCATTTTAACCCATATTTCAAAATTTGGATAGGATAACCCATTCAGATTTTGGTTTGTAAAAAAAAGTGATAATGTTTAAATAAAAAGTGATAATATTTTTAACAAAAGTGACTATCATTTTTTACTTAAAAACTATCACTTTTTGTTCAAACATTATCACTTTATATATATAAAAGCCGTCTCACTGGATCTCATTTTGTGAGACGGTCTCACCCAAGACTAGCCCTTTCTTAAATATACTAATATTTCATATAAATGTCCTTCTATGTTCAATTAATGAGATAAATATTTCAATCTTACCCAATTAACAATTGATAAAACACATTATAATGATCAATAATAATATGTTATTGGAGTAAGAATAAATACACAAATAAGAGACAAACATCATTTAAAATAAAACATTAATAAACTTTTATACAAATATTTATAAGTTTTAGAACCAAAAGTGTTCTTACATAACTTTAAATACTGTACAATTAAAAAATAAAAGGGAAATAGGAAGCTTAATTAATTAGGTGATGAAGTTTGAAAATCTCAAAGTAATCCTTTTAAGCTCTAAATGAAGAACACTTTCCACTAGGTGAGAGTGTTTGTGTTGCGCAGCTGCTGTCTCCCCTAAAAAATATATGCGACCCTCTTTTGTCGGCACTACTGTTGTTTCCAAATTAAAGGCCCAGGCTATATACCCCTTTATCTTTGTTAAATCTCACCAATATATACACTCACCCCTCCCCCCCCCCCCCCCCTCTCCCCCCCCCCCCCAATGGCATATAATAGATATACTCCTTTCAAATGATCCAAAATACCCTCTTCTCTCTTAAATAAAAAAAAAAAGTTAAATACACTCTCCACTAAAAACCCTATTTTATTTTATTTTTCCTTTATTCATCTTTCATTCTTTCAAAACCCTAAAATTGTTCTCCTCTTACTTCCACTGCCGCCCACTGCCCTCACTCCGCCGCTGCGCCAACACGGGAGTGGTACGTAGAAGACAAATGTTCTTCTTACGAAAGATGAAAGTATTTTCTTAGAACTTGAAAATATGATTGAATGCCAATTCTAAATACAATATCACCTATATATAGGTGAGATTACAAGAAAGATGAATTTCTAGATTCTTTGTATTCAAACTAAGAATTAAATGTAATTAAAAGAATTTGAAGAAAAAGAGAAAAATGAGTGAACTTGACCATAGAAGTTGATTAGTCATGCATGTACCACATCAGTCTCCCCCACTTGAAAAGAACTCGACCCCGAGTGATCTGGGTAGGATGAAGGTTCTTCAGGAAAGTAACGGTATAAATCACTTACGTTAAAAGTCTTCGAGATTCCCATCGAGTCTGGAAGACCCACAACATAAGCATTATCATTGATTTTATGAGTGATTTTGTAAGGTCCGTACTTCTTCGGCTGCAACTTGTGATATTTTCCCACTGGAAAACGCTCACGACGAAGAAAGATCATCACATCGTCCCCAACTTAAAAAATATTTGACCGCCTATGTTTGTCTGCAGCATTCTTAAATTTTTGATTAGTCTCCATCAACCTTTGACGAACTTCTGCTTGAATATCCAACCCATCTTTAGCCAACTTTTTGGCAGCTACACTAGCAACACCCGGTAACTTTACAAGATCAACAGCGTGACTTGGAGCCTTCTGATAGACTATAGAAAAAGGTGATTTTCCTATAGAACTATGAACTGCGTTGTTGAAGGCAAATTCTGCTTGTGGTAAGGCATAGTCCCATTGTTTCGGTCGATCTCCGCAAATACACCGAATCAAGTTCCCAAGGGTCCGGTTGACGACTTCAGTTTGACCGTCAGTTTGGGGATGAGCCGTGCTGCTGTAATTAAGTGAGGTGTCGAACATTTTCCACAAGGTAATCCAGAAGTGACTCAAGAACTTACTATCACGATCCGAGGTGATAGATTTCGGTACGCCATGCAGTCGCACTACTTCTCGAAAGAAGAGTCGAGCAATATGAGAGGCATCAGATGTTTTTTTGCAGGGGATGAAATGCACCATCTTGGAAAATCTGTCCACCACCACAAATACGGAATCAACACCCCGTTGTGTACGAGGTAATCCTAGGAAAAAATCCGTGGATAAGTCCTCCCAAATAGCTTCAGGGACAGGCAAGGGCATGTAGAGGCCGGTATTCTGGGCGTGCCCTTTTGATGTTTGACAAACGTAACACCGACTCACAAACTTTCTCACCTCCCTTTTCAGTTGTGGCCAATAATATCGTTCTTCTAAACTGGCCGTGGTTTTCTCCCTTCCAAGGTGCCCGCTCAATCCACCACCATGTAAATCACGAATTAGTTTATCCCTCAAAGATGTTCGGGGGATACACAATCGAGCTCCTTTAAAAAGATAACCATCATATGCATAGAAATCTTCAAAAGGAAGATTATCCCAAATTCCTGCAAAATCCTCATCAGTGGAGTATAATTCAGGAAGAATTTCGAAACCTGTTACCTCATGACTCATTGTTACAAGCAAGGACGCACGCCTACTCAATGCATCTGCATGTTTATTTTGAACCCCAGCCTTATGTTTCAGTGTAAAGGGGAATTGTTGTAAGTACGCCACCCATCTCGCATGCATCTTACTTATATTTTTCTGGCTATTAATGTATTTTAGGGCCTGATGATCAGTATACAACACGAACTGATCTTGGAGGAGATAATGTTCCCAATACTTCAAAGCTCTGAAAACAGCATAGAACTCTTGATCATAAGTGGACCATTTCCGACGCGCCTCGCTTAATTTTTCGCTAAAATAAGCGATAGGTCTGCCTTCCTGGGACAAGACAGCGCCTATTCCGACCCCACATGCATCACACTCCACCACGAACAACTTCTCAAAGCTGGGAAGTGCTAAAACAGGAGCCGAACATAATTTCTCCTTAATCGTCTCGAAACTCCCTTGTTGTTCCGGTCCCCAGCGGAAGCTTCCTTTCTTTAGACAATCGGTCATTGGTGCTGCTATGGTGCTAAAATTTCGAATGAACCGCCGATAGAATGTGGCTAGTCCATGGAAACTTCGCACTTCCGCCACAGACTTCGGACTTGGCCAATCACGGATTGCTCGAACCTTTTCTTCGTCCACACTAATGCCATCCCCTCCAACCACGAACCCGAGGAAGATAAGGCTTGTTTGCATGAAACTACACTTTTTCAGGTTAATATAGAGTTTATTAACCTGCAATACAACCAACACTTGGTGCAAATGATCTAGGTGCTCCTCCTCGTTAGTGCTGTAGACGAGAATATTATCGAAATATACTACAACAAATTTGTTCATAAATGGTTTTAGTACCTCATTCATCAATCGCATAAAGGTGCTTGGGGCGTTAGACAACCCAAATGGTAGAACAAGCCATTCGTACAACCCTTCTTTTGTTTTAAAGGCTGTCTTCCACTCATCTCCCGGTCTGATACGGATTTGATGATATCCACTGCTCAAATCTATTTCACTAAATTTTTTTGCCCCGGACAGATTATCCAGCATGTCCTCTAATCTTGGAATCGGAAACCTGTAACGCACCGTTATTTTGTTTATTGCTCGGCTATCCACGCACATACGCCAAGATCCATCCTTCTTCGGAGTTAGTAATGCGGGGACTGCGCATGGGCTCATACTTTCTTGGATCAGGCCTTTATGTAACAACTCTTCCACCATTTGTTGTAAAATCACACTTTCTTTTGGGTTCATGCGATAGTGAGGAAGATTTGGTAATGTGGCCCCAGGTACCAAATCAATAGCATGTTGTATACCTCTCATCGGTGGTAATTCTGCAGGAAGGTCTTCGGGTATTAACTCCTGAAATTCTTTAAACAAATCAAGGACACGATCAGGGATCTCATCTCTCTTCTCGGAACCACCGACCACAAATGTCGTCTTCACTACTAAAGCGTGTATTTCTTTAGTGTCACGTGCGTCATCCATCCATTCCTTCACCGATCTGGTTAGGGTCAGGAATTTTTGGGTCTCGTTCTTTGGCTTGAACCCCAACGGCAGCAATGTTATCCTTTTTCCATCTTTGAAGAACTGGTAAGTGTTCTTTCTCCCATCATGAACGGCTGCAAGATCAAATTGTCAAGGCCTACCAAACAGTAATTGGCAAGCATCCATATCCACAATATCACACATTACTTCATCTTTATAAAATTTTCCAATGGATAAGAGAACGCGACACCTCTCTTTTACTTTAATTTCTTCCCCTTTAGTAATCCACACAATACTATAAGGTTCGGGATGTTTCTCCACAGACAGTTCTAAAGTCCTAGCCAAGTTATGAGAAATAATATTTTCACAGCTCCCACTATAAATAATCAACTCGAAAATTTGATTAGAAATGGTACACCTGGTTCGAAACAATGCGTTTCGTTGGGAGTCATCCCTCTTTGGCGCCAACAGGACCTTACGAACAACCATTGTTTGTTGTTCGTCATACTCCTCACCATCCGGCTCGCAGACTCCATCCTCCCCTTTCCATTCGTCATCATTATTTCCAGTATGCTCGATCATGTTGATCGGACGACGTTGGGGGCAATTGTTTGATCGGTGTCCAACCTCGTGACACCTATAGCATTTGTCACCCGTTGGTCTTGCGTATGGGTTTTCCGCCTTCTTTGCGGCCTCTCTCTCTACCCCACGCTTCATAGAACTAGAAGCCTCCAGGTTGGGCTTGGGATTGGGTTTCGGTGAATCAACGAAATTCTTACGAGGTTCCTCTCTCCCATAAAAATTTCGAAACCCCATTGATTCAGCTCGTTGCGCCATATTGATTGCCTCGCTGAGGGTTAGGATGATTTGACACCCGATCTTCTCACGAATCATAGGTTTGAGTCCATGGACATACCTTGCTACCTGCTGCCCCTCAGTCTCCATCAGGTTGTTACGCGAGGAGAGGCGTAAGAAATCTGAGGTATAGTCTGCCACCGATTTTTGTCCCTGAACTAATGTCTAGTATTGTTGGAATAGAAATTGTTCATAATCTGGAGGGAGAAAACGTGCCATCATCATCCTCTTCATTTTGGTTCACAATCGTACCGGCTGCTTGCCCAATCGTCGTCGTTGGTTCTGGACTTGTTCCCACCACGATGATGCTCCTCATTTCAAGCGATAGGCTACGAGCTTCACCTGCTTATTTTCTGATATTTCTGCAAAGTCGAAGAATCTCTCAACTTCAGTGACCCAATCAAGAAATCCCTCAATATTAAAATTTCCATTGAAGGAAGGGAGATCCGCCTTCAATCGAAATTCATCATGCCTGTGTTGTCGATTGTCCCTACGATCAGGAATATTATGATTTCCCTGGAATATATTCGCTGCTTCTTCATCTGACGATTCCTCTTCATAGGTCTATCCCCTGGGATTCTGTTGAGGAATTACACGTTGAGGGCCACGAGCAAATCTCCTGGTTCCTTCATCGTTCTCTGGGTTGTCAAGATGTTCTTCATGACCGCCCTGAGTGTCCTCTATTTGTTTTACGCGAGTAGTTAACGTTTGGACTGCTGTAGTCAAACGCTGCATCTCTTTGATCACGTCAGCGAGGGTGGGTTCGCCGTTGTTAGCCATCACCAAGGAAAGCTTGGCTCTGAATACCAACTGACACGGGAGTGGTACGTAGAAGACAAACGTTCTTCTTACGAAAGATGAAAGTATTTTCTTAGAACTTGAAAATATGATTGAATGCCAATTCTGAATACAATATCACCTATATATAGGTGAGATTACAAGAAAGATGAATTTCTAGATTCTTTGTATTCAAACTAAGAATTAAATGTAATTAAAAGAATTTGAAGAAAAAGAGAAAAATGAGTGAACTTGACCATAGAAGTTGATTAGTCATGCATGTACCACATCACCCGCCACCTCTCTTTTGTAAACGGCCGCCCATGTCTTCTGTAAACGGTCGCGCGACGCCGCCCCTCGCTGCCGACGCGCCATCCGCCACCATCTCCCTCACGCTGTCTGCCACCTCCCTCTGTAAACGGCCTTCCCCTCTCTTTTGTAAACGGACGCCTCCTCTCCTCTTCATTTGTCGACAATAATGCATTCGATCGACATTGGTTCGTCGAAAATATGTTTTAATTTTTATTTTATGTTTTGAAATTTTTGTGATGTTTTTTGCTAGGGTTTTAAATTAATTTATGTGATGTTTTTTGTTAGAGTTTAAAATTTATGTGATTGTGTTGGTTAGGGTTTGAAATTTCTTTAATTATTTTTGTTGAAAATGTGGTGGTGTTGGCCGCCGGAGGTGACGACGGCGACTGTGACAACTGCTAGTAGGTTTAGGGTTTAAAAGTGGAAGGGTGTACTTATCATAGTTATTTTAGTATAAGGGTAGTTTAAATATTTTACATGAATATTAAATTAATAAATGGGGTGGGGGAGTATACTTAACAAAGCTAGAGGGGTATATAGCCAGAGCCTAATTAAATCAAGATTGGGCTGCAAAAAAATGGCCCATCTGTTCACACAATTTGGAGATTCTTGGGCCCTGTACTCCGTCCATTTGCGCAGCAAAAATGGACTCTTCAATTTGGGTTGCAATGTTGGGCTGGTTATGAGCTTGGGTATGGCTAAATGCACCTCCAGCTTTGTTATGGGGACTCCCACGATAGATGTACTCTCCACTAAATTAGAGTAGGCTAGATGCAACCCTTCAACTGTCACAAATACCAGTTTCTCTATTAAAAAACATTTACTAACCACATTCCCCTCAAAACCTAATTTCTAACCCTAAATCATCTCTCACATTTCTCACCCTCAACAACCCGCCCGCCCCCATCCGCCTCCTCTCCCCCCCCGCTTTTTTATGTCTTTTTTTTTTCTGATTATTCTCCCCTCGGCCCTACTCCAACCGCCCCCAAGCCCCCCCTCTCTCTCTGCGCAAGAAAAGTAGAAAATATGTGCGTCCTATTTTTTTCAACACACCAAAGTTGATGGTCGATCTAAAATTGTCGATTTCTTTTTTACAAACCTAGGTCGTTCCGCTTTCTCGGTCCGAGAAATGTATTGTTGGGACTGGTTGGAACGACAAGCAGCTCTAGATGCAGGGGCTCCTGCTATAAA
Organism: Galeopsis tetrahit; assembly: GCA_963675135.1. Lineage (NCBI taxonomy): Eukaryota > Viridiplantae > Streptophyta > Magnoliopsida > Lamiales > Lamiaceae > Galeopsis > Galeopsis tetrahit. Next base: position 60,960,044 of record OY776120.1, on the reverse strand, counting down.
CGAACGTGGGGGAAAGATCATTTATATAGATACTAACAAAATTCTTTTCTCGTGGAATGGAGATACTCTAAGCATTTCATTAATTATGTATCAACGTTCCAAAAAAAATACTTTTATATCAAAAACCCTGAGTTTAGTGGGGTAAATGCATTAAAAGGGAATAATTTTAGTAGATGGTGCTTCTACGATTGGTGGCAAACTTGCTTTGGGAAAAATGTATTAGTCGCTTATATATCGATCATATACACTCCCGTCGACGAATTGTTGTCAACAAGAATGTATATGGCCGACACTGATTTGTCGAAATTTATAAAAAAAATCGAGATTTTTCTAAGCTTTTTTTAATTTCTATTTTTTTTTGGATGAAGTTGGCCACCAATAGTGGCGGCGGCGATCGAAAGTGGCGGCAGTGACTACAATTAAATTAAGATTAGGGTTAGAGGAGTGTAGTTAGTAGTGGGGTGCATTTAATAGTGGTATTTTACTTAAACTGTATTTTAAATTTTTTACACGATTATTAAATTAATAAACTGAAGGAGGGAGTGTCCTTATTATTAACAAAAGAAAATTTTAAATACCTCTAGTCAATTGATTTAAATACACGTGTAAAAATATATATCATAACAAAACTAGACAGTGGCCATATTATTAACAAAAGAAAATTTTAAATAGACATGAGAAAAAATTAAAGATAGGATGATGGGTTTTTTTAAATAAATAACAAGTCGTCAGCACATTCCACCGGAATCCCAAATAATTTAACCACATAAATCAAAGAGGAGAATATTCAGGCAGCTTTAATTCATTAGAAAGATAAAGGATTAAAATTGATGTAAAAAGGGATTAAATTGAAAGGTAAAGGACGTATTTTGTAAAGTTTAAATTTAAATGATTTATTTTGGAATGTATCAAACTTATAGGACTAAAACTAAAATTTTCCCTCCTTAACAAAGCTGAAGCGGCATTTAGTCAAACCCTATAAGCTTCAATCTTTGGGCAGAAATTTTAGTCATCCAAAGGGGCTTGCTAGTTGCTAAATATTCACTACTGCAACTAATTAAAGACCACGGCTAAATGCCCCCAACCTATTCTATTTTCACTCCCAATTTGAGTTCACCCTCTCATTTTGAGTTCACCCCCATAAAATACTATAAGGTTGTGTTTGGATGGAGGGATTTAGGTATGAATTTTAAATCCATGATCTTAATACACTCCACCTGTTTGGATTAAATGAATGGATTTCAAATATTTAACATTTTTTTTAGTTAAAATTGAGAGGATTTCAAATCCTCACTAAAACCATGTCACTTGAAATCCATCTAATTTTAAATCATTTCATTTGAAATCACCTCATCCAAACACAACCTAAATATTCTCTTCACTTTCCCAATCTTTCATAACCATTCACAAAGGTTGTGTTTGGTTGAGGGGATTTGATTTGAGGAGGTATTTCAAATTAAAGGATTTAAAAATAGATGGATTTCAAATGACATGATTTTAGGGAGGATTTAAAATTCTCTCCATTTTAACTAAAAAGTGTGTGAGCAAAAATCTAAGTATTTGAAATCCCTTCATAATCCAAACATGAAGAATGGATTTGAACTGTGGATTTGAAATCCATAAGCCCAAATCCACCCAACCAAACGGAGTCAAAATGTTTTTGACTTCACCCCTTTCCCTTCCTTCCCCATTCCCAATTGAAAAAAACTCTACCATAGTCGGTATGCCTCCGTCGTACCTCCGTGTTGCCCCACCCCTCACATTCCAAGGACAAAGGTAAGTTTTAAGTTTTTCAATTTAAATGTTTAGTTTTAAAAGTTCCACCCAAAAACATATTTTTTTTCGAAGAAAAATATGTTCCACAAAAGTTGATATTTTAGAAAAAATGTTCCATAGAAAGTGATTTTTTTGGAATAAAATTTCACAAATGAACATTTTTTTCGATTTTTTTTTTCACTGAATGTGCATTTTTTGAGTTTTTCAGATAAACTCGGTGCAAGGTTCCGAGTTTAAATAAATAAAAAAAAGAGTTTTTGACCGAAATTAAAAAATGCACATTTGGTGGAATTTTTTTTCGAAAAATATCAACTTTTTGTGGAACTATTTTTTCGAAAAAATGACGTTTTTGTGTGTAATTATTGTTTGAGAATTTTCAAAAAAACTCGACCAACTAGTGTCGAGTTTTTGCATTCGCAATGTTCTTTCAACCATTGTAACTCAAAACATGTGTATATTCAAGTTCCTTCAAGTTTCATGAATTGCTTCACGGTTTCAATTTATTTATTTTTTTGACGAAATTTTCTATTTTTAAGAAGAGAGAAAGAACACATAAACTGTTTGTTTTTGTGTTTGTAGGTGTGGGGAGAACTCATCACTGGGGTAATACAATCCTTTTATCTTATACTTTAAAAAGTAAATTAGGGTGAGGTGTAAATATAATAAGAGGGGGGCATTTTGCCGTGGCCTTAATTAAATGGGTCAAATAATTAATTGTGGCCCAAATAATTATTTACACCCTCCATTTTTACAAGTTTTGCTCTTGATTGCAATTTCTTCCTTCGATTTGACTTCACAAAAAATTAGATACGTGTCTTACTTCTTAACAATGCTTAATTTACCTATAAAAATAGCAAATCATTATCTTTCTCATAATCAAGTATAACATAAAATTCTTTTACGTTAATATTAAAATGCTCAAAAAAAATATGTAATTTCCACTTGAATAAGCTGGCTTTAGCTATTCGCGTTTAGTGATTTCTCAACTTAAAAATTTTAAATTAAAAAAATATATATTATATGTTGTATTATTCAAATATTTTAACAACTCACTTCCTCCGTCTCTGAAAATTTTTCATACTTTCCTTTTTTGTTTGTCCCCAAAAAGTTAGCATACCCCAAAATAGAAATAATCATCACAATCCATACCCTCACAATATACATGATGCGGCCAAAATATGTCGTTCCCTAGAATAACGACACGTGTATGAATGACGAATTAAACCCGTTTGTTATGAATGATAACCCTGAAGAGAAGATTAGTACACCCCTGAGTGTCAGGAAAGGGGTTAAGCCCAAACACGGAGTTGGGCCCATATCCTTAAGTTTACTGTTCACGGCCCATATTACTGGCCCAGAGATCCTTGGGTTAAGTATTCCCAGCCCAGAAAAAGAGATCTAGTCTCAGTAGGAAGAAGTCCAAGGAAGGACCGAGTTTGGAGGGACGGTTGAGAAATAAGCGGAAGAACCATTCTCCCTCCCTCCCACAGAATCGGTCAGGTATAAAGGCAGGTTAGAATGGAACCTTTATACCTGACCGATTATGTGGGACAGAGGGAGAATGGTTCTTCCGCTTATTTCTCAACCGTCCCTCCAAACTCGGTCCTTCCTTGGACTTCTTCCTACTGAGACTGGATCTCTTTTTCTGGGCTGGGAATACTTAACCCAAGGATCTCTGGGCCAGTAATATGGGCCGTGAACAGTAAACTTAAGGATATGGGCCCAACTCCGTGTTTGGGCTTAACCCCTTTCCTCACACTCAAGGGTGTACTAATCTTCTCTTCAAGGTAATCATTCATAACAAACGGGTTCAATTCATCCTTCATCCACGTGTCGTTATTCTAGGGAATGACATACTTTGGCCGCATCATGTATATTGTGAGGGTATGGATTGTGATGATTATTTCTATTTTGGGGTATGCAAACTTTTTGGGGACAAACACACATTTTACCATTTTGACTATGTTTTTCATACTACAAACACACATTTTACGTTTTAAATGAAATATACTAAAAACCAAAGAGAAACTCACGATTACTTGCGAGAATTCCCCTCGAATTTGAGGGAATTCCTCCTTAATTCTTCCGAGAAAGACTTCTGACTTGAGCTTCGGAGATTCCACGCCGGAATCCCCTCCGGCGTGTTTTTGCAGATCTTACGGGAGCGTAGAAGAGGATTATTCGTGAGAGGGCTTGCGTAAAAGTGACGATTCAAGCCCGTAATTATCACAGCCCGCACGGGAAGATTTAGTATCCTTGATCGTTATTTTCGGACGCAACAACTGGCGCCGTCTGTGGGAACGTTTCGAGCTAAGAAGTGAGAAAAGTTCCATACGAAATGGGCGGAGAACAAGATCTGATGAAGCATACTAAGGGAGATACCACTCCCCTTCCTTTCCCCCGCCTCCCCCGGGTTTTCCCTTAAACAGGAATCTAGGGAAACAACCCTCAACCCCTGTACTGGACGATAACCCTCTAGCACCTGAGGGAAATACGACGGGTACTTCAGGAGCCTCTGGAAGTGGGATCAACAGGGATACGCCTCCTTCCCACACCCAACCTAAGCTCCTTAATGTTTCTCAGGACCATCTAAACGCTATGATAGCCCAGGCTGTGGAGAAGATAATCGCTTCTCGAGGAATCCATACCTCTGACGCTGCCCCTCCAGTGGATGAGAATACGAAGCAGAAGAACCCAGAGCGCATGATTGATTCCTGTCTGGCCCCCTCCAAGAATGAGGGAGTCACTCGAAACCAAGAGGATAAAGTACCCTCTCAAGCTGAAAGGAGTGTCCCCAACAGAACCCCTTGGAGGGATACGGAAGTAATCCCTGAGAGAACTTTGGACATGGAGATTGGAGAAAATACGGATGACACTTACCAAGGAGCAGTCAGTGATCAAATACAAGCCCTTCCGAGAGAAATGAAGGACATGAGGAAACAAATGATTGACAACGTAAGTAAATCTCCTTGTATTACTGGTTATCAATTTACTTCGAATATCTTGCAAGATGAATTACCTTCTAATTTCAAATCTTTGAACTTTGAATACGATGGTACGATGGATCCCTACGAACACTTGGTGAGGTTCGAAAATGTCGCTCTGTTGCATCGCTATGGAGAGGGTGTCAAATGCAGTTGACAACAGTCTTCTTAACCACTCTATCAAAAGCTGCACAATAATGGTTTACGCAATTGGGACCTGACATCAGCCACTCTTGGTCAGAATTTAGCGAATTGTTCTTGCATCAATTTGCTAGTGCCAGGAGGCAGCCCAGGGCTACCCTCACCCTGTTCAACATGAGACAAGGAGATAATGAAAGCCTTCAAAATTTTCTGAAAAGATTCAATCAGGCAGCCCTGGAGGTACCTACTGCCTTTTCTGAAGTTAAGATTAATGCCTTTACCAACGGGTTGAAAGACGGAGACCTTTTCACCTCCCTGGCCAAGAAGCCCGTACAGACATTCGATGAGCTATTAAGGAGAGCTGAAAAATACCTCACCCTGGAGGAAGTACGGAAAGCAAAATGCTCTGAAACTAAACTAATGAGAGGAGATGGAGGGCGAAGGAGAGAAATTATACCCAGGAGGCCCAGCCCAGAGAGATATAGAAGTTCGAGGAGGACTGGAAACATAAAGGAAGAAGAAGAAACACGCTCGGGTCCCAGGGGAAGGTTCGAGAAATATACCACTCTGAAAATAGAGCTAGCGGAAGTCTTAAAGGTAGTAGGGGATCACCCTAACATGAAATTCCCTTATTCCAGAAATAGAGGTCCCTAGAACCCTAAATCTGATAAGTTATGCCGGTTCCACAATGATTACGGCCACGATACCAATCAATGCTGGCATTTGAAGGATGAGATAGAAAGGATGACCCAAGCAGGCCATCTTAAAGAATTCACATTCAGGGACAGGCAGGGCCCTCGAGGGCAAAAGAGAAGAGATCCGGAGGGAAAGCCAGATGAGAACAAGAGGGAGGGCAGATTTGTCAGGAAGGATGGTCAAATGGGCTGTTGAATTGCAGAAATATGATGTGGATTATGAACTTAGGAGGGCTATTAAGGCACAAGCCCTGACAGACTTTATTCAAGAATCCACTAGAGCGGGAGAAATGCGAAAAAAGAGGAAGATGAATTTCGCTTCACAAAAAAGATGGGGGAATGGATGCACTCAACCGATGCATACTTGACAACTTAAGGGAGGTATCTCTGCATTTTTATGTGAATCGAAATTGTAATATTGCTTGAAGAAAGAGAAGTGATTGATGAGTGATTTAGAATTAATTGTGAGAAATTAATCTGTGAAGGAAATACAGAGTAACATGCAATCTATTTGCTAGTAATTTATACTAGTGTGAAATATAATACTTATATGATTCTTGAATGAAGCTTGTTGATATGCATGAGTTTGAGTTTGAAGAATAATTTATTTGTAGAACACTGATTATGATTGAGTAAATTTAAATCACCTTACAGATGATATTATTAAATGAATCATGATATATGTTGAGTGAAAGATGAATGTGGAGAATGATGTAAATCTATTTAGTTTAGCGTGGATATTAATCGTTTCAATCGATATGTTGCGAAAATAGGAGATGTATGGTATATGTGGAAAAATTCGCATAAGAATACACCTTTTATTGAATGAGCACTAGAATATAGACAAAGCCGGTACCAAATCTTGGTACAAATTGTTATTTAACCTTTTTGTTGTGAGAAATTTCGAGAAGGCCTAGTCCAAAAGCCTTTAAGAACTCTGGGAGTATTCTGGTCCCCGAGGGCTGGCAGAGACAGGGAGTATTCTGGTCCCCGAGGGCTGGCAGAGATAGGGAGTATTCTCGTCCCCGAGGGCTGGCAGAGATAGGGAGTATTCTGGTCCCCAAGGGCTGGCAGAGATAGGGAGTATTCTGGTCCCCAAGGGCTGGCAAAGATATGAACACTAATTGGTTAGGACCTAAGGGTCCGTGCTAAAAGTGTTGGACACGTTGGAGGTTCTGGAGGGTTATTCAAGGCCCCGAGATCTAGCATCCAGACCAGGGAGTTCGAGATGGAGTATTCAAGGCCCCGAGGGCTGACGGAGACCTAAGGATCCAGGTCCGTGAGGGCTAGCTGAGATACGATGAGTACATTGGTACTACTGGTTAGTACACGTGTTTGATATAGCCTAAAATATTAGATCTTTTATATTAATTTGATATTACCATGAGCATGTCTTTAAGAGATTGACGTATATGATTCGAGGCTACTTTTTTCCGTTGAATTAAGCATAGTCCCCTTGAGCTTACATGATTGATTTATGTAGATATTTTTAGAAACGATATCGGAATCGATAATTACTTGAAATATTAGAAACATGAGTAGGTAATTCATATGTCGAGTTCTGTGACTACTTAATGTGAGAGAATTGATGGTGACTATGGTTCTAGAAACGAAGGCTAACATACCTATTTTCAAATTGTGTATGATTGACATGTTTCTATACTTTAGATATGAGTTCAGATTATAGATTGAGCCTATTCAAGTCCTTGAGATAAAAAAAAATGAAAAATGCTATTTCTTACCTTTTTATCTTTAAATAAGGATGTGTCTTGAGTTATGTCCTTGTTTAGGACCTTGAAGCTTGCGTGTACTAGAAATACTCATTTATGATGAAACGTGGAGTATTGAATATTCATTGTAATTTTCATTTGAAGAGATTATTTGAGAGAGCATGATCCACTTTATTTTTTATTTTTAGAGTGAAATTTGATTTTATTTGTTTGTTCGATGCTATGAAGTCTTATGTCTGAAAAGATAATGAATTTTTAATATTACATGAGACGATTCTTTTAGGGTGATGAAAAATGATAAGTCTGAGCGTTTTGAGGTATTTTAGGGCTAGTAGCCCTAAATGAGTGAAATGATAAGTTCGAAAACTAGAGCAGAGGAAAGATATGGAGGATCAACCCCCTCCCCCTCAGAAAAGGGGAACAATCCACATGATCATGGGAGGTCCTACAGATGGAGATTTCTTTAGGCAAAGGAAATGAAGTGTTAGATCATTGAAGATCGAACGAAACGGGGAGTACCGAGAGATAGGGAAGATGACAGTGGTCCCTGACATTCATTTTGGACCAGAAGATGCTGGAGAACTAAGGGAAACCCACAATGACGCTCTAATCACTACTACAGATATTGCAGGATTTCGATGTAGCACGGATCTTTGTGGATACCAGAAGCTCAACAAACATCATGTTTCTGGAATGCTTAAAAAAGATGGAGCCGAACATAAAACTCAGACCAGTAGAAACGGCTCTCTATGGATTTTCAGGGGGAGCAATCCAACCCATCGGATCGGTACTATTGCAAGTAGGGCTAGGGACTACCCCTAGTAGACGAGTACAAGCGATAGAATTTCTAATAGTAGATGTCCCATCCTCGTACAATGTGGTGATGCTTCCCGCCAAACCTGAACATCTTCCAGGCAGTAATCTCCACCTTTCACATGAAGATGAAGTTTCCCGCCTCGGGGGGAGTAGGAGAGATATGTGAGATCAATATCAAGCCAGAAAGTGCTATGTAGAGTCAGTCAGATGAAGAGCTGATGAATATTGAGCTTTACGCAGGGAAAGAAGGTTTCACAACCAGAATTGGTACCTATATGGACCCAGAGCTTAAAGAGAAGATGATAGCCACTCTCCGAGAGAATGTAGACATATTTGCTTTCGATCCAGCAGATATGGCAGCAGAGTTAGGAGCCCAGAAGATTACTCTGTATTCAGATTCACAATTGGTGGTACAGTAGGTGACAGGAGAATACCTTGCTAAAGATGAAAAAAATGATTGCTTACTTAGAGCGGGTAAGGAGCTTGAAAAATAAATTCCATATTTTTGAAGTACTACAAATACTGAGAGAGTAGAATATGAAGGCAAATGGGTGGTCCAAATTGGCTAGCTCTACTGAATTTGAGGGACAGTGAAAGATAACCCTATTAGTGGCGGATTGACTGGATACTGGGGCCTTGATTGGAGGAGACTGGAGAGAAATCCTTACAGAGCTGAACAAAGACTCAAGGGCTCCCCTATCTAGAGAGGCCCGAGCCCTAAGACTGAAATATTGCATCATGGGAGGTCAGTTATATAAAGATCACCCTGAGTTCCATAAATGAGAGGTTAAGAAGTTGATCCCCTTTTGAGGTGGGAGATTAGAGAAATTAACCGTCTTGCCGAGACTGGAGGTCCTAGAGAGGTTCCAGGTTTCAGGTTTGAGATCAAAAGAGACTTGATTTACATTGTTTGATTATTTCATGTTTGAACTATATAATTTATGCTTATGACGCTTATCCGAGCACTTGAGAGCCTATGTTGGAGGACCCCCACATTCACTATGCCAAATAAGCTGATAGACAGCGGTTTTTAACTGCTGTAAATTGGAATCAGCAACCGCTGTGATAACAAACGCTATTAAAAGGGGGCGCTGATAGACAGCGGTTATTAACCGCTGTTGTATCTATATACAACAGCGTTTATTAACCGCTGTTATTCCTTACAAACCGCTGTTGTATGTGCTAAATTTTAACCCCTTACCATATCTACGACAGCAGTTTTATTAGTTACAACAGCGGTTATAAACCGCTTTTGTTTGGATTTACTACAGCGGTTTTAAACCGCTGTTATTAAATCAGAACCGCTGTTGTATTGATACTTATGACAGCGATTTTATTAGCTACGACAGCAGTTATTAACCGCTGTTATAAATATCCAATATTTTTAAAAAAAAATCCTGAATTTTTATTTCCCTAAATTAAATAAAAATAAAATACAAAATTTGAAAGAAAAAAAAAGGCAATAATTTATTAATTGAAAATGACATTAAAAGTTCATATATCATCAACTAATCATCACAATTAATATTCAATGCACGACACATTCATATATATATAAATTCAACTAAACTGTACAATAAATTAATTAACAATAATATTAAACATACATAGATCCAAAAGTTTATTGTGGACATTGAGCATTAAACTCGTCTTACTTTTCTTTCTATAACAATCTCTGCCAACACACATGTTTTTCTTTCCTGTTACATCACAAAGAATATAGTGGATTAGCACAAGTCCAATAATTACTAGAAGATCAAATTAAGAATATTACAAATTAAAATTATGCGCACAATAAAGACAAGTAAATGAATACATAGAGGAACTACATTAGTCATACTCTGATTCATTTAATGCAACCCTGTGAAGAAACATTAATGGTGGACTGCTGACCACCATTTGTATATTCAAAGAACTCCTTTACAAGAGTTTCAAGCATAACCGAACGTGCATGATCTTCGGGGTCCTCAATAAAAAAAACTTACTTTGCTGGACTACCCAAAATAAATGAACTATCTTTGAATCCTTTATTAAGGTTTACCAATGTGAAACCAAGATCATCCTCTTGATCCCACATTTATTATCCACCCATATACATTTGAAAATTGGAATTTGAAAGTGGTTGTAATCCAATTCCCATATTTCCTCAATAACTCCATAAAATGTCATATCTGACACAATGACTCCAAACATTGAACGCACGGGAATGCCATTAATTTTATATCATTAACATTTTATTTCGTAAACTTCATAAATAATTCTACTCACTTGACAACCTATCCTTAAACATCCATTATTTGTGCATCTTTTACAAATGCCTAATTTAAATAGAGATAATAACATTTGTGCATCTTTTATAGAAGATAAAAGAAAAATGAAGTTCACAAATTCTAGGAGAGCCTTGTGGCCAAAAAAAAAAAGAGTTTAATTCTTGCTAGCTTCTTTTTTCTAATTGATACAAAGAAACAACTAGATATAAATCTTTTCAATTGAACCAAAGAAAACAAGCGATCACGAAAGAATTACTTACCAACCTGTTATGGTGTATGTCACTTAACGTAAATTATCCAATGTAATATCCTGCAAATCGACAATGAATAGGTACATTTAATCCAGAAGCAGCTTTCTGTCATTAAAATTTAGTCAAATACTAGACAAATTATAAAACTAACAGAAATGCAGAGAAAAGAGAGTGATGATGCAAGGATGTTGATGTGAGATTAAAAACATTATCATCGGGGTTGTTGTCCAAATTTAATATTACTAATTAAACCTTCTTCTTATGTGCTGCAAAAAATAAGCTTGTATCTATTTTATGCAGATTATATACACCATTTGCAATGCTTCCCCCAAACATATTTGAGGCTCCAAGAAATATGTAAGTAGCTTCAAATCAATATCAAAATAATAGAATTACAAGAAACTTAATAGAATGATATTCTATGAAATGGCAATTCAACTGTTTTTTCCTCAGAATGATGCAGACCAATTAATGCCCTTGCTTCTACAACAACTGCTCTAGGAATACCAGTAATGAGTTTCTCAACAGTAGCACGCCTATGTTTTGATTTTCATTATCAAACAGCTATTTAGATGATCTTATACTATTCTAGAGATTTAAATTATATGTATGTAATTTGTAATTGCACTTTGCACTAATTCTTCTTCCCTTTATCACTAATACCGACCAAATTAATATAACCCATTACTATTATTTTCGGATTGTAGCTTAAAAGATACAACACCAGGAACAATACTAGAACAATATATTCATCAATACTATAACACTGGGAACAATACTAAAATCAAAATAACCAAATACTATATATTATTTTCTAAATTGACGGTCCCCATGGGAAATTAAAGAGATCACCTGAAAAGATTTAATTATTTCTCCCGCTATTATGCCTGCACCAAACACTAACTAACAAAATTAACAACAAGTGCAAGCAACAAAGCAAAACGATCATTCATACTATTACAACAAGTGCAAGCAACAAAGCAAAAAAACCACTTCCCATTAAAGGATAATATGACATCTTTCTAGAAGGTTGTTATCTAGTTACAGATCATAAGAGATAAAAGCTACAGAGAAAATATCGAGTTGAGATGGCAATTCAAATATCTAGGAAAGATAAAAAAGGAACAGTCCTAGGTTTTGCAACATGAGAAGACAGAAAAACGAATATCTTTTTTGGTGTTCTCTAGCTCATTCAGCTATCAGAAACAATAAGATTTACCCATTTTTATCTTTATTATCCTTCTTTGGTGGAGGTAAATAAAATTATCCAAGTAAACCAGACATTCTGCACAATGTTGTTTCAGATATAGACCTTTTAAAAGACTACAACAGAGATGTTAGTAGTTCACAAGCTATAAGGTACAAAAAAGTAAATAAATATATAATGTGATAGTGAAATTAAGCTTATGGAGTATTAAGTATATATGCAACTATATGAATATAAGTTTATGATAGTGTTCATCTTTTTTTAAGAACATGATAGTGTTCATCTTTGTGATTTATGGTAATTTCAAATTTATTGCCACGGCCTAATATATGCTACAAGCACAACGGTTACATGCATATGCTAAATGGTTACTACATTCTATAAAACTGCTATTGATTAGAAGGGAATTTTTTTTGAAAAATATCTTACATTCGGTAAGCAAGTGAGACAAATATACATGGCCTAATGACACAAGTTTTCCATCAAACAATTACATGTACAGTTGCCAAAAATCATTGCTTTTCAAGGATACTTGTACTCAAATATAAGAGATCAGATATCTGAATAGAAAAAGAATAATAGCATATGTATCTGAAATGTAAGTATGTAACAAGAGGGAATTACGAAAATAGACGAAAAAGAGTAAGGTTGTACCTTCAAGTGCTTCTAATTATCATTCTGGTTCTAATTATAATTTCAATGCTTGTTTATCAGGGCTGTAAACCTAGAACTGAAAGCAATCTGATAGTCACTACAGTTATATTGCTCAAACCTTGTAAATACTTTCTTGAATTAAAACATAGTCTCTGCTTCTATCAAATATTTCAACTTGATTTGTTTGTTTGATACTTATCCCATATAAATCAGACACGTACACTTTCAATTAAATGATCATGTATCTCATGGCTAGAACTATGTACTCACTCAAGGAATCTGTATCACATTCAACCAATTATAATATAGATATTGATTACCTTAAAGAGAATATGATTGGATATATATCATCCCAGCAGCACTTGAGAAAAAAACATTTATTAACTAGTTTCTTCCAGGGTTTCATTTCCTCTTACATACACATGCGTATTCTAAAAAAATATTATCATTATATAATCTCTGTTAATGAACATTAACAAGGGTTCTAGTTCTTGATTATTGAAATTTTAAGACAATGGAGAGAGAGAGGCGCTCACAGTTCAACCACATTATCACAAGTGGCCTCTCTCCATACACTATAATCTGAAGATGAGAGCGTCACTAAAACAGAGGGCATGAATACTACCAGAAATCCAACAAGTAAATTGTTTTTGCAAGACTTAGCCATAACTCACTTCCGATTTATTACTAGTTAATCATATAACCTCATACAAAATGAAATAACATAGAAAAAACAATTACACATTTAAATTTAACAAAACAATTGTAAAGAATAGACACTGAAATTTGAAAAAGCGAGTACCCTTTCGTGCAAGGCCATAACTCGGTTGACTTGAATTCATTCTGAGCGGAGCGCTATAACTTTTTTATAAGGTCATAAGGTAGTACTAGTTCTTAACTGGAGTTCTAGTGAAGATGCAAAACATGGATTTGTATTCAGAAATTAGGGCTTAATTAAGAACCAAATTACAAATTAGGGTTTAACATTTCAAAAATTAATGCTTAAAAAGAAACCTTCTATTAGTTTAATAGACGGTGAGAGGAGTCAAACCTAGTGAGGGGGTGTACGACTGCACGAATAGGCGGCATATGGCAGCGGTGATGAAGGTTCACTTGAGATTTTCGTTTGTTACAAAAGCATAGCTTAGTCGCGATATTGGCCTGTGCGACGAGAGACGAGGCATACGACGGCAGTGATTAGGCAGCCTGAGGTTAACTGTTCGCCTCAGATCTCGTAAAAGAGACGGTTCGCGATTTCCGATGAACTTCACTTAGAGAGAAAATGTGAAGGTTTATAAAAACCTCACCCTGAGAAAATAAGTGAGTTCCGATGAACTTCACTAACAGAAAATGCGTAGGTTTATACAAACTCACCCTGAGAAAATAATTGAGTTCCGATGAACTTCACGTAGAGAAAATGTGAAATTTAGACAAACCTCACCTTGAGATGAAACCTGCTGCAAGAACTAACGTGACTTCGAAATAAACTTTATCCTAGGGGAAGCATTTGAATATGATATTCGAAGCCCCAGGATCAACATATTTCAAAGAAAGAAATCTCCACCCGTTATAGCCTCTGAGGCTAAGGGGAGTAGGAGCCATGGAGGGATTCTACAGAATAATATACCACACTCCACAAAGTCGTAGAGTAAGGGTAGCCAGTGTAAGGAAATATTCCACTTAATTCGTCCGACCTTCTTTTCCTACTCTCATAAGTCATGAACATTTTTTACGAGAGTAGGGGGGAGTAGTTGATGCGGCCAAAATATGTCGTTCCCTAGAATAACGATACGTGGATGAAGGACGAATTAAACTCGTTTGTTATGAATGATAACCCTGAAGAGAAGATTAGTACACCCCTGAGTGTCAGGAAAGGGGTTAAGCCCAAACACGGAGTTGGGCCCATATCCTTAAGTTTACTGTTCACGGCCCATATTACTGGCCCATAGATCCTTGGGTTAAGTATTCCCAACCCAGAAAAAGAGATCCAGTCTCAGTAGGAAGAAGGTCCAAGGAAGGACCGAGTTTGGAGGGACGGTTGAGAAATAAGCGGAAGAACCATTCTCCCTCTCTCCCACAGAATCGGTCAGGTATAAAGGCAGGTTAGTTTTACCATTTTGACTACGTTTTTCATACTACAAACACACATTTTACGTTTTACATGAAATATACTGAAAAACCAAAGAGAAACTCACGATTACTTGCGAGAATTCCCCTCGAATTTGAGGGAAATTCCTTCTTAATTCTTCCGAGAAAGACTTTTGACTTGAGCGTCGGAGATTCCACGTCGGAATCCCCTCCGGCGTGTTTTTGCAGGTCTTACGAGAGCGTAGAAGAGGATTATTCGTGAGAGAGCTTGCGGAAAAGTGACGATTCAAGCCCGTAATTATCACAGCCCACACGGGAAGATTTAGTATCCTTGATCATTATATTTGGACGCAACAATACACATATTTACACTTATGCCATTACTTTTGGGATCCACCATACACTCAACCTACCTACTTTATTTACTTTATATATAAAAGTTTACAAAATTACCCCTCAACATTCTCATTATTACACTTTTTTCTTAAACCATGTGCCCAGGATTCCCCAAAAACTTTTCGTGGACGGAGGGAGTATAATCTATTTCAAAATTACAGTTCTTAAAACAACTTTTAAGACATTAGAGCTTATAAGATTTTAAAGATCAGTTTAGTCAAATAGGCCCTTAAGGAGTGCTTGTTTTGAAGTAAAATAAAATATGAGTAAGTGTTTGAAAATTAAGTATTTTTGGTCAATTTTAAAAAAGGAATATATGTAATTTTTAAACTTAAATCAGTTTTAAACAGTTTTTTTTTGGTCGGTGCCTATCTCTAATAGTAAATGGAAAATGATTATTAAATTCAGTTATTATAAGCTAGTTTGAATTTGCGAACTTCCATTATTTTTAATCGTGTTCGTCTACTATGGACTCAAGTACATGTTATGCACTCTAGTCCATGTTGCACTTTTCTAGTCCATGTTGCACTTTTCAGTTGTACTGATTTGCACTTTTTTATGACTTACACTTTTTGATAAAATGGTGTTGCACTTTTCAATTATTAAACTGTATAATAATATTTTTATTTATAGTGACTTACACTTTTTAGTAATATTGTGTTGCACTTTTCAGTTTATAACTTACACTTTTCATTAAAAATTGTGATACTGACTTGCACTTTTTAATAATATTGTGTTGCACTTTTAAGTAAAAAAAATTGTTGCACTTTTCAGTTTAATAACTTACACTTTTCATTAAAAATTGTGATACTGACTTGCACTTTTTAATAATATTGTGTTGCACTTTTCAGTAAAAAAAATTGTTGCACTTTTCAGTTATAGACTCTTACACTTTTCATTAATATTGTGATACTCTTTTCAATAATACAGACTTGCACATTTCAAAAATATCGTATTTCACTTTTAGTTATACTAATTTATACTTTTAGTAAATATGGTGTTGCACTTTTTTGTTATATCGATTTACATTTTTTTAGTAATTTTGTATTGAACTTTTTAATTATATTGATTTACACTTTTTATAATATTGTATTGCACTTTTTAGTTATATTGACTTACACTTTTTTATTAATATTGTGTTGCACTTTTTAGTTATATTGAAATTTTAAGGTTGAGTTACATAGTTCAAACTCTCTCCATCCATTTTTTTATTTAACAAAAAAAAAAAAACTAAAAAAATAGGCCACAAAAAAAATTTACAGAAATAAATAAAAAAATTAATTAACAAAAAAAAAACATATATTTAATATTAATAGCAAAGATTTAGTATTTATTGAGCTGGGCCATAGATTTAATATTAAGAGCACATATTTATTATTTATTGAGCCTGGTCATCGGTCTAGAACACGGCAAGGCGGCAAGTTGGGTAACAAGCAGAAATTTAAAAAGGGTTGGGGTATATACCCTCCAGCTTTGTTTAATACACTCCCCCTACATTTTTATTAATTCAATATATATATGAAATACCAATTTTGCCCTTAGTAAAATATTATAGATACATACACACCCCTTATAACCCTAACTCTAATCTTCCTCATCTTCTTCCTCATTCTTCTCTTTTCCTCCAAAACTACTCTTCTTCCCAACCACCGCCGCCGCCCATCCACTGCCGCCTGTTTCGCCGCCGCCCATCTTCTTCTTCTTTTTTTTAGTTCTTCTCTTCCCCAGCTGCTCCAGCGCTCGACGCCGCCTCCAGCTCGCCCTCGGCCGTCGCGGCCTGCCCCCAGCGCTCGCCGCCGCTCCGGCTATCCCTCGGCCGTCGCGGCCAACCCCAACGCTCGCCGCCGCTCTGGCTACAACTCGGTCGTCGCGGCCTGCCCGCACCCGCCCTTAACGCTCGCCGCCGCTCCAGCGCCCCGCCGCGGCCCTCCAGCCTCTTCATCTCGCCCCCGCCTTGAGAGAGAACAGGTTAGGTTAGGTTTTTTTTTTTTTTTTTTTTTTATTTCGACCATTAGTGGTTGCTCAAAAACAATCTCGTCGGCAACCTACAGTTGACGAGAGTGTTTTTGGGCGATCAATAATGGTCGAAAATTTCTAATTTTTTTTAAAATTTTCTTTTGAAATTTGGTTGACAAACCAGTGTCGATCGGAGTATTTTTGGTCGACAAACCAGTGTCTACCGGAGTATTTTTGGTCGACAAACCAGTGTCGACCCGGGGTGTTTTTTAAAAATAGTAAGATTTTTTTTTCTAAATTGGCGACGGCGGCGGCGTCGATGGCGGCGGCGGCTATCTAATTATAGGGTTAGGGTTATGTTTAAATTGGGGGAGTGTATGTATCTAACATGATTTAGTAAAAGGGTAAAATTGACATTTCATATATATATTGAATTAATAAAAATGTAGGGGGAGTGTATTAAACAAAACTGGAGGAGTATATACCCCAACCCATTTAAAAAATAAAATTACAACTTGGCACTCTAGTGCATATTAGACAAATCCTTTTTAACCACACTCTTTTGAAAATAAAAAAGAAGGAACAATTTCATATCTGCAATCTAAATTTTAGGTCAATATAAGTACTAATTTTACAAAGTAATATTAATTGGCGATACCTCGATTTACCTCTCAATTGTATTATATTTTGCGTGCTTTTTTTTTTCTTCTTCTATTGGAACCGAAATTACATCAGTTTCTAAAAGGATCACTTCATCTTCTGTTTAATTTAATTAATGTGGTTAGATAAATTTTATTGATGAATTGTATAAGTTAGTTCTTTAAAGGATTTTAGACGAGTTAATCAGTTTTGTGATACTTGCAAAATAAACTCACCTTCCTTTTCCTTCAAGTTCAATAAAAAGCAACTTGTTTTGAATTATTGCATTGTCATATTTGGGAGGTTACAAAACTGCATCGTTCTCTGGAGCTCGTTATTTTCTCTCCATTGTTGACGATTTTAGCTGAGGGATTTGGGTGTTTCTCGTTAAGAATAAATCTGATGTTGGACAATCATTAATCAATTTTTGCAACATGATACAAAATCAGTTTGATTGAAAGATTTAAACATATTCGATCTGACAATGGACAAGAATTTCTATCAACACTCATGTCCAACTATTATAGTTCTCATAGCATTCTTCTTGAGACTTCATGCACAGATACCCTACAACAAAATGGGGTCGTAGAATGCAAACATAGGCACATTATTGAGGTGGCCCGGGCATTGAGATTTGAAACTAGTCTGCCAATTGAGTTTTGGTGAGAATGTGTACTTACATCAGTGTATATCATTTTGCCTCCTGTCTTCCGTTGTCTCAAATAAACTCCTCACGAGATTTTGCTTAGGAAACTGCCCATCTATGAGCATATGCGAATTTTTGGGTGTCTCGTGTATGCATGTGACAATAGGTAGGGGTGGGAATGGGTCAAGCTTCCCGATAGGGGTCTACGACTCGGCCTATTAAATCTCAGCTCAGTTCGTTTAATAAATAAACTGGGCTCAAGCTTTTTTTAAGCCTATTTAGTTTTCGTAGGCCTTTTAAGCCCAATAGCCCCCCTCCACTTTTTTATAAAAATAATTATTAAATTCATCAATAAAATTTATCTAACCAAATTAATTAAATTAAACATAGTTATATTATCCCACTAAATATTAAACATATTTAGTTTTTTTTTTTAATTGCATTAAATACCCATCCCTTTTCCCCTCCCCATGACTCGAACCCAGAATCTAAAGCCTAGGTAGTGGTGCTCTAACCACTTGAGCTATCCAACTTCGTCATATTAAACATATTTAGTGTATATATCGTTATTGTACATCAAGAATTACACTCAATACTAATTAAGAACAAAAAAACCAAATATGAATATTGTCATTATTGTGTAATATACTATAAACTTTTTTTTTTTTGATCAGGCAAGAAACATTTTATTGAATCAACAAATAGAGAGCATTACAAATAGAAGGGGAAGGTACCAGTAGTACCTTTTCAAAAACAGAAGCTTGCTAAGGATAAATCATAGAGCTATAAAATTAAGGAGAGCTCAAGAGTCTAGTGTTGAGAAGATATGTTAATTGAGGAATTGCTCACGTGATTTCAACTCCCAATCTCTGAATGTTGTACTCCTAAGCAGTTGTTCATAGCATGAAAACCAGCTCCATGATCTTTCTTTTATTTCGTCCATCACTTTCGATTCATCCCAGCTGTCGTTTTCGAAGATAACCTTGTTCCTCCAACGCCATACGACCCATACTAAGCAAATCCAAATTCCAGTTGCCGCCTTGCCTCTACCTTTGCTGCCCAAAACTCCGGAGTGAATCATGAAATATTGTCGAATCTGCCGATGGATTGGAGTGTTGACAATAAGCCAAGCATAACATTTATACCATATTGAGCTCACCATTTTACGTTCAAGGAACAAATGTGAAATAGTTTCGGTTTCCTCGCTGTAAAGGGGGTATTTGGCTTCTTCACTGCTACGGATGATGCTTCTTTTTAATAGACTCTCCTTGGTAGGTAGACGGTTCCATAAAATCTACCACCCCAATGTTGCTGCCTCTATAAGTACTAGTTTATTCCATACCAAAGAGAACTCAGGTCCCTTGCTGCTCCTCTCCGTCTCCGCTGTTGACTCAGTTGAGATGCTTTCGTACGCGTCTTTTGTTATGTACCTATTGCTTTTGCTCGATTTCCACTGCCATCCATCTGCTGATCCTTCGGTCAGATTGAACCTGTTAATAATAGATTGTAATTGATTAAGCATTATCAATTCCCATTCAAAAAGAGTTCTACGCCATTTCCACTCCCACTCCCACACCCACTGACCCTCAACCCAGCCCCCCATACTACTAATACGCGACTCCCTATCCAAACTCAGCTCGTATAACCTGGGAAAAACATGTTTTAACGCTCTCTCTCCAGCCCACAGCCCATCCCAGAAAGAGGTGTTATCCCCGTTGCCCACTCGATTTTCTAAACTGCCCCAAAACCATTTCCCTTTCTGACCCGAGACAGCCCTAACGACACCTCTCCACCAGTTAGACCTAATCCTAACTACCCGCCCCCCAAACTGCCCTCCATCTCCTAGTTCCACCCTCCCGTTTATTGAATTTATGACTCTCACCCACAAACTCTCCGGATTCGACAAGTATCTCCACATCCATTTCCTATGAGTGCTAAGTTAAACCACTTGTGATTTCTAACCCCGAGACCCCAGCAGTTTTTGATTTGCAAATAGAATCCCATTTCACCCATGGGATTTTTTTTTGTCACACCCCCCTCCCCCAAAGGAATCTGCAGTTTAAGGATGTAAGGGTTTTCACTACTTTGACACGTAGAAAACTAAACGAAAAGTGGTAGATCGGAATCGACGCCAACACCGACTTCAGAAGGGTGGCTCTCCCCCCGATAAAGATTTTTTTCTGCTCCCATTTTTTCATTCTTCTCTTCACTTTTTGCACCAGCTCTTCCCATTCAGTGATACGATTTAGTCGTGCCCCTATTTTAACTCCCAAATAGTTGAACGATATACTACTTTTAAGGCAGCCTAGGGACTCGGCCATAATGTCCAGTTCCTGCTCCTCCACGTGAACACAAATGAGGCTACATTTCATATAGTTTACTTTAAGCCACGATAGGAGTTCAAAGTTCCTCAAGATGCCCTTCAATGCCCAAACGTTGCTTGTGTTAGCCTTACCTACAAAGATGGTGTCATCTGCGTATTGAAGATGTGATACTTTGATTCGATCCTTCCCAACCTCTGCTGCCTCGTAAACTCCAGCCTGCATGACTTTATTAATAAGGCAGTTTAACCCTTCAGCTACAATCAGATATAGGAAAGGGGACAATGGGTCCCCTTGCCTAACTCCTCATCCCGGTTTGAATTCGGTCGTGGGGCTTCCATTCACGAGTACGGTAGAACTCGTGGATGAGACACACTCCATTATCCATTTGCGCCATTTGCAATTAAAATTTAGTCTTTCCATCATCAACTCAAGAAAACCCCAATCCACGATGTCGTAAGCCTTTGCAAAATCAACTTTAAAGAAGATCCTGTCTTTCTTG
The DNA here is from genome assembly GCA_963675135.1 of Galeopsis tetrahit. NCBI lineage: Eukaryota > Viridiplantae > Streptophyta > Magnoliopsida > Lamiales > Lamiaceae > Galeopsis > Galeopsis tetrahit. Next base: position 60,938,972 of record OY776120.1, on the reverse strand, counting down.
CTTTTCTTTACCTCCTCCACCACTTCATTCAGGATCACCACCCCATCCAAAATGTATCTATTTCCCACGAAAGAACTTTGATTATCTGAGATTATGTTATTCATGACTCGGCTAAGTCTCTATGCTAACAATTTGGCCACAATTTTGTAGGTGCAGCCAATGAGGGAGATGGGCATGTAGTCACTGATTGAGAATGCCCCTTCTTTTTTCGGTATCAATACGATGTAGGATGGGTTTGAACCACGAATCAATCTGCCATTCAGCTGAAATTCCCGAAGCATTCTGCACACATCTTCTTTTATAATTCCCTAACATTCTTTTATAAATCTAAAATTGAAACCATCGGGGCCCGGGCCCTTCAAACTGCTGCAGCTCCAGATATCGTCTTTTATCTCCTTCTTAGTGAAAATAGCAGTTAAACATACATTTTCCTCTTCCGATACCCTTTTGTTTGCAAAATCTTCAGGCACCGAAGGTCGCACCCCCGGAACTCTACTGTATTGGTCTTTGAAAAAATCGCTAATGCCTTTTTTAACAGCTTCAACACCCTCAATCCATTCGCCATGAATACTGATACCCACCAGTTCACTACTTTTTCACTGGAAATTTACAATTCTGTGAAAGAAATTGGAATTGACGTCACCCTCCTTCAACCATTTTACCTTTGCCTTTTGGGCCAGCAAGTTATTTCTCAGGTTCGAGGTTTTTAAGAGTTCGACTTGTGCGGCTTTACGGCGGATGTTCTCATCCTCCTCAAGGCCGAGCGTATCGTCTTTCATGTCTGCTACGTGAATTTCAGTTCTGAGCTTTTCAATCTGCCCATCCAATGAACCAAAGACTAACAAATTCCACGCTTTTAATTCTGAATTGAGGTGTTTGAGCTTTTCTTTTAGGACGTAGCCTCCCCAACCAGCCACTTGTGCCTTGTTCCAAGTATCTTCAATGAACGGTTTGAATTCCGGGTGCGATATCCATGCGTTTACGAACCTGAAAGGTTTGGGTCCCCAGTCGATGTTCCTTGTTTCCAGAAGAATTGGGCAGTGATCTGAGACAGACATGTTCAAGCTCTCAATTTGATTGACAGCCAATTTGCTTCCCATTCCTCGTTAACCAATGCTATGTCGATTCGGCTTTTGCAAGTACCGTCAGGTTTATACCAAGTAAAGCTTCTTCCGTGCAATGTCAGGTCCATAAGTTGTGCTCCCGAAATAAAATCTTCAAAACGCCTCATATCTATGTGGCACGGGTTTATATTTCTACCCACCCTCTCGCACGGTCTTCTGACCGTGTTAAAATCTCTAATTAGGCAAATACTGTTGTTACTATTCTGGCTTATGACCAGCTTCAGTCTATCCCACAAATCAATTCTATCTCCCGCTGCACATGGAGCATAGATATTTATGATACAACAATTGATTTGATCGATTCCCTAGAAGCCATTCACCACAACCGCACCATTCATGTGCCATTTGCTCACACAATTAAACACCTCCTTGTTCCAAATTGAAATTATTCCTCCTGATCAGCCCTCTGATTCTCTCGCTGCCCATTCAAAATTACCATCTCCCCATACCTCCCTACAGACCGACTCATCTACTTTTTCCAGTTTCGATTCTTGGATGCAACAAAACTCAATTTTGTGTTTCTTCCTCAATTCTTTTATATCTGATTTCTTCACATTGCTACCTAGTCCTCTACAGTTCAAAGAGAGAACTAAAGTAATAATATACACATATATATTACAGTAATATACTATAAAATAGAGTATTATCAGGCGGGCGGAGCAAGGAGTCGGACGTCGCAAGCATGTGGCACCGTGGAGTTAGAGTAGCCGAGTAGTAGAAATTCAGAAAATGAAGAAAGAAGGAAAAAATGTGACTGCTTCTATAATCTCACTAATTTGTCATGCGCTGGGGTTTTTGCTTTTAGTTAGGTTTATTATGTTTCTATTTTATATTTTCTTAATTAAATATAATATTTAAAAAAAAAACTAAAAAATAGCGGGCCAGCCCACAGCCCAAACGGGCCAGCCTGTCTGGGCCGTCTCCTGGCAAGCTTAGAAAATCCTGGTCCAACCCACTCATTTTAGTGGCGGGGCGGGCTAGCCCAACGGGCCCATCCTAGGGGAGTAATCAGCAAAGTTAGACACATTGGTCCATCAAGTGGAAACAACCCATGCTGAGACTTCAGGAGCCTTGGATGAGCAAACTAGAACTTTGGCATCTGTAGAGATGAGATTGACAGGCTCTGAAGAAGTGGTATTGCCCACCATTGAGGCTAGAATTAGTGGAGTTGAATCTGGTTTGCAAACCATCTCCACTGAAGTCCAGAAAGCCAAATCCAGCATGGAATCCATTTCCAAAGAGGTCAAAAAGGAACAAAAACTGCTTAGAGACAACCACAACAACAATGTGAAAGCCCTGAAATTGGTTGTCAAGTAAGCAATTGGCAAGAAGACTGCCATTCAAAGGAAGAGAGCAGAGGAAATGAAGTTGGCTATGGTGAAAGCAGCTTCAGAAAAGTTTACTCAGGAGGTCATGGCCAAGATTGCTGAGAGTGCAGTGACCAATCTCACTGACTTCCTTAAGGCCAACCTTGATGCATCCCTCAAGTCCACCATGGAAGAAGTTGTTGAACAGAAGATGAAACATGTTCTTGCTTTCATAAGCTTGAGCAGTGACAGAATGCAAAACATTCATGATGAGAATGTTTACTTACTTGAGGAGATGAAGTCCTTGAACTTAGCACAGTCCCTGATGGCAACTACTATGAGTGAGCTCAAACCTCAATGTTTTGATGCTGCCAAAAAGGGGGAAAGGGAAAGAGCAAGGGTTAAAGGTGCCTTGACCATTGGTGAAGGAAGCAAAGGCAAAGACAAGGAGCCTGAAGTCAAAGGGAAAGGCAAGGCAGTTCAGAATCTGGAGGATTTGGATGAGGATGAGGATGAGAAACAAGTAATTGCTTTGAAGAATTCAGTAGCTTCAGCTCAAGAAGAAGGAGCTAGATTATAGCAAATACCTGGAGGAGAGGTATCTGGTCTGGACAAGGCTGCTGAAGGAGTCCAGACAAGAGGGCAAATCAAAAAGGCAAAGGGAAATAAAAGGAAGGCTGAAACATTTACAGATTTTCCCAACAACCTAGAACTCTCAGCTGAGTTCAGAATTGAGGAAGAAGTGCCCACCTCCAAGAAAGTCAAAACTGCTGAAAAGGACAAGATTGCTGAAGAAGACAAATCTGCTGAGATTGTCAAATCTGCTGAACCTGCCAAGATTGCTGAAGTTCAGAAGGATGTAGAGATCCTGTTTGAAGAAGGTTTTGGAGCAGAACCAAGGAAAAAGACATCAGTGCTGGATCCATCAAAACTATTTGAAGAGGGCTATGACAAAGATGCTGAAACTCAGCAAAAGCTGGCTATGATGAGAGCCCAAGAAAAGATGGATCTAATGGAAGAAGAAAACAGAGCCAGAGACAGGAGAAGAGTAGACTTTCAGAAGCCTAGAAGGAAGAGGGCTACTTACAGCAAGATGAAGCCACAGCTGCTGATCCCAATGGACACCAAATATCCTCACATAGATAAATGGGTTCCTATCCAGCTGAATGACAACTGGGAAGAGGCAAAGAGGTAATTTGTCTATGATTACTATGTCATAGGCAGATGGAACCAAGAAGATCCAAACTCTACTTTCACCCAGTTCATGATTGACTATCACAGGGAACTCTACCAACAACTTCTTGCAGCAGCAGACATGGCAAGAATTGAGTTCAATGCCCCCAAGCCAATCATCTACATGCCTCCCAAATTAGAAGGCTTCATTGACCAATCCAAGATCCTTCAAGAGTTATTTGAGATCCTGAAACTGAACAGGATGGTGCTTGGGCATAAGGGTACAAATCAAGAGGCTATGGAGCTGAAGAAGAGAGTGTGGGCACAATATGGGATGGTGTCACCACCTGAAGATGACCTCTGAAATTGGCTAAGTCCTTCTGACCCTTACTTTCCTAAGAATGCTGAACTTGATGAGTATTTGCTCTTGATTGCTGATTTGGATAATGTGGTCATCTCTGTTGAATTTACTCAAGAATGCTGAAACATGTTTCTGCTCTGATCACATGCCCCACCTGCTCTGATTATTTATTTTAGTTGTTAATCTTGCTCTGATTAAGTGTGATGTAATTCTCCTGATTCATGCTCTGATATGTTTACTTAACTATCATCATGCTTGTAATGAAAAATGTTCTTATGAATGATAGTTGAATTTTTTATGTGAATCAAGAAATGATATCTTACTGTCTCAACTTGCCTGACTTAAACCTATATGCACTTGAACAGTGATCACACTAACATAATTCTTTCAGGAAGTTTGACCTTAATCACATCTACTAAAGAAAAATGTAATAAGTGTTGTCAAGTCACCTTTGCATAATCTGTATAGGTTTTGGCATCATCAAAAAGGGGGAAATTGTTGGGAATAAAATGAGAAGTTTTGATTTAGATACCAAAACCCCTTAAGACATGCCAAATAAGATAAGTCAAAATGATATAAACATGTTTCAGGAATGTTGGAACATGTAGCTTAAGGCTAATTGAGAAGCTGAGAATGTTAGGCAACTCTTAAAATAACAGATGCACAAATTGAGGGGGAACACATGCTTAGAAAGTATACATGAATCTAGCCCTCCCAAGGCTCAGAACTAAATTGATCTCAAATTTGTTGAATGCACTGAATGGACAACTATGCTGATCAAGTCAGTCCAGTTGTATACCAATCTATCTGAAGATCACATGAACTAAGTGCATTATCAAAACTAAGTCACTGATTTATTTGTCAAGGATCAGAAGATGTGAGCAGCAGAGTTGTCTTAGCACACTTGAACCAGATCAGTCTCAAGACAATCCCAACTGTGCTGATGAAGTTATAGATACTAAACCAAAGCCATGAATGCTTAAAGATCATCAAAGAGACATGGAATGAAAAAGAGCCAAGTCATCTGAAGAGCAAGCCAACATTGTTGATACGCAAACACTGCTGAATGTGATAAGCAGAATTGTCCATGTGATAAGGAATGTTGTCCTTATCATAGGATCAATCATCAGAAGTGATGTCCATGTTTGATCAAGTGAATCTTGGAGTCAGACATTGGGAAGAGAGCTTCAAAGTCAAGACAAAGAGCTCACAATCGTTTATTTCCCAAATTAAGGACATGTCACTTTCAAGAAACTGTCTTCCAGTTGCAAAGTTCAAGGAAGACAATTGAGGTTGTCTTTCCAACGGACAAAACCTCAATTTTGTCTATAAATACAGAAGTGTGGAAACCATTTGAGAACATCCAACTATCCTGCAATCTAGAGGAAACCAGGAGCTTAAAGCTTTCAAGCTTTCATAGAACACTCAAGTTTCCAGAAACACTTCTTCTAAGCTGACCTCATTGTATATCCATACAAAGCTTAGAGAGATGTCCTATCCTTATACACTGATCTCATTGTAAAGGATATCTCAAACTAGTTGGAACCAACATCAACCCTTATACCTTTCCAAAAGAGAGATAGAAGGTTGTTGTACTAGATGTGGTAGGAATTGACTGTTGAGAGAAGAACAGTTCAATTCTGAGTTGAGAAGAGGGTACTAGGACTCTGATATCCTAGGGATCAAGGCACCAAGGAGTGGTGTGGTTGATCAAGTGCACCTTGGCACTATAAAACAAGTAATTCCAAGAGTGAAGGAATTATCCTATTATATCAGGGAAAGTGGATGTAGGAGCTTGAGTCTTTGAACCACTATAAACTCCTGTGTTGATTTACTTTCAAGTACTTTCATTCATACAACACAACACACAAACTGACCTTTCAAAGACACATACTTAAGACTGTGCAAAACAGATTTGGACAAGTTCCCTGATAAAGTGTATAACTGTCTAGGAGATTTCAGAATATAAAAGGAGTTTAAACTAAAGGGCCAACCACTAATTCCGCACATATAAATCCATTAGATAGTTATTCAACTAAGTACTCAATAGTACTTAGTAGTTTGATTATCTTTAAAAAAGAGTTAATCATATCAGTAGAGTTGTCCAAGACAACCTTACTTAAGTCTGTTTGGTTAAATTGAAAAAAAGATTTGCATACAAGTGTATTCCCCCCCCCCCCCATACACTTGTTATATACTCCTTTCAGGACCAACATATCTCATGAATGAACTAAAACAAATTTGAAAACTGAAAGGGAGAATCTAACAGTTGCCCAAGTTGTAGAGAGGTACTTCCCCCTTGAGTTCGGGGATGATATGGAGTACAATAGGGCATTCTACAGACAATCCTGGTCTATCAATTGCCCGATGTTGATCTTATCTAAAATCAAGGGTGATGAGAGACCAGTGGATTTCGTGATCAACATTATCCATCTTTGGTGGACTCTCACTCAGCCTAATGATGAGACAAATGGCACACAGAATTGGTAAGAGAATTGGAGTCATTCTAGAAATTGACTGCACAATATGCTCAATGACGTTAGGGGGATGTTTGAGATTGAGGGTACTCCTAGACCTCAATCGACCTCTAAACAGAGGCACATACATTATGATATGAGGGGCACCGATAACCTTTATTTTTCGATATGAGAAGCTTGGCTATTACTATTTTGACTGTGGGTTTCTAAATCATACTGACAGAGATTGCCCAAAGAAATTCAAAGAAGAGGGAGAGGCACCAGGAGAGAAGCGAAACTTTCCGGTCTGGCTTCGAACAAAGGGGCAGAAAGGGATTCACCAGAACGAATATGGAATTCTGCAAGGGCAAACAATGGTTAACCAGATGATATATATCTCAATTCCACCGAGTGTGGTTACCTGAATTAACGCATCGCAAATGCACATGACTATCAATCTCAATGGAGAAACAACACAATACAACATCCAGAACAGAACCATTACTTCTCAAATTTAATGGTGTATGGTGAGGAAGGTCAGTTTTCATTTAACAATACTATGAGATATGTTTCCTTTGCAAAGTCTAGGCCTACTTTGGGAGTTGAAAGAGAGGTACCAATAACCCATATCAACAATACTTCTTTGTATGGCCCTAACCCAGGACCACCAGAAATTGAGGACCAAGAAGTTGGTACGTAACTAACAATTATGAGCAAGTTTAAGGGGCGGAAGGAAACAACACAAATACAGAATGAGACAGAAAGTCGGAGACTCAACCAGAATGCTATGGGAGGAAAGTGGGAGGCAAAATCCAAAGGAAGATAGGAAGACCATCTATGGCGAGTTTACGATTGGAGGCGGCTGTAAGAGAACCACAAACTAGGGAAATATAAGTTTAACTATTTCTCTTCTAATAAACAAATAGGGTTAAAATTGCCTTCGCAAGACGCCGTGAATTCCCATAGTTGCGTTTGAGATGTTTGATAATCCATTTCGTCAACATAGTAACTTTCCTAGTGTTTTCTTAGTGTTCAATACCCACCACCTTTCACAAATTAAATTTATAAGGTATATTAAAATAGTTACATTAAGCATTCAATACATTTAATTACCTCATCGGTTGTCAATTTCTTGAAGTGGATGGTGAAAATATCGGAAGTAGTCTTTTTTTTTTTTTTTTTTTTATGTTGTAGGCCTTTTTCTTCTTCTTCTTTTTAATGTGAGTTGGATGTGGAGCATATTCCTCTTCATGTTGAGGAAAATTGTAATCGGGACCAAAAGTAGCTGATGCCTCTATATCCCCACACTCCATGGGATGTTGAGATCATCTTCAAAGTGTGGAACCGAATGAAGAGGTGTCAACATCGGAGTCATTGGACTCTTGCCATTTCTTCTATATGAAGATGATGATCCTCTTCTCGACATTTTTTTTGTGTAAGAAAATTTATAATATGTATATAATATAAAGTTTATAAACTATAAAGTGTATAATATATACTATATAAATTATAAGGATATAAACTATAAATATTATAAAATTGAGAAATATAATAATATTGCCAAAAAAACAAATATCACAAGAGAATTGAGTAAGATGAAGAAGAATTGATTTGAAAGAATTATGTCTCATCTAAAAAGTCCGAACTTGTAAAGAGATGTAAAATTAATTCTTGTATACTAATTCTTATTATAATTAACGTGGATTAAGTTGGTGTGAATATCCATAATTAATTACAGAACCGTCGATTTCGATTCCAAATATCCAGAATTGAAATCGAACCGCAATTTACACGATTACGGTTTCGCTTTGCCCGCGATCCCATTTTTAAATGGAATATCGGCGGTTTGAACCGAAACCAAACAACAACTCATGATTAGTAGAATAAAGAGGGAGAAATAAAGGTGTTAATTATGCGTCATGGAAAAAGAGAGGCGCGTCGAAAGATGATAGTAACGTGTACACCAGCCATATAATTAGATTCCAGCCCTGCAGCCTTTTCACACGGAGCGGCGGCTCCTTCCCTATTAGTTGGCCGACAGCTAAGTTGGATTAATTGGATAAGCTCTGCTCCTGCCCGCCACATTTTTACGTTAACTACGATGTGCATCTTCAACAACTCATTCTAATCCCCATAATTCATAAAGAATACCATAATTTTCAGAGTTGGAAAATATTAAAAGTAAAAAGATATTCATACAATCAAATTTTAATTGAACTCTCCCTAATTGTATATTTTTTCAATGGTACGTACACACATAATATGAAAATAATCCACAAATTAATATCCTTATAATGTCATTTTATTTTTAAAAAAATACTATTCATTTTGAACCTACTTTTTACTCTAAATCTCACTAAATTCCTTTTACACATTACTAAATTATTCAAAATGCTCCTCATTTATTTTACTTCAAACCACTATTTTTTTTTTTTTTGAGTGTATCGATCAATCTATGCATGTCAATAATAATTGGGAGAGCATATTAATTAACTAAGGGAGAGTATTGATTGTGGAGTCTTATAATTTTTTAAAACTTTTAAAGTTTGAGGATATTCAATTCGTATTTTCAAAAATCTTTGAAAAATTTGAGGTATTCAACACGAATTTTAAGAGTATTAAAAAAAAAATTTAGGTATTCAACAATCTATGAATTTTCTTTGATTCTCTTCTAAAAATATAAATAGATTTCACTCTCCAAAATCTCTTCTAAAAATCAGAGATTTCACTACTAAAAAGTTTACAGCTTCAGATGAAGTATGAGATGCGTATTTAGAGATAAGCTTCTTAAACATCATATTACAATAATATTATAAAATAATTTTATTTGAAAAATATAGTGAATTAGTAATTATTTATTTATGGTAGACTCACTCAAAAGACGTGAACTTGGGAATTTCCTGATTATGAGGACTTGGAAATTGTTGTAGAAAATGGTGTTGCCGTAGGTAAAAACTCCATTTGATTGAGTAGTGCTACTAATGCAAGGACATTAGAAGATGATGAAAATAGAGATGCACGCATATATAGAAGATTTTAATTATGATGCTAAAAATGAGATGTTTGTAGGGCTGTCTCAAAATGATCCAACATTTGGTTCCACACCACCTTCAGGGTTCCCTAAAGTGTTCGAGGTCTCCACTCAAAGAAGAAGTCAACCCAAAAGAAGTAGAGCTCAGTATGAAGCAAATTTTAGCTCCACTTAAAATATCTCTCACAATGGTCTCATGGAAGAGATTAAAAAACTAACAAGCATGTACTTTTGAAGGAGTTCATAGCCTTTTAGAGAAAAAAGATATCATACTAGACATTTTTTGGTATATTTGGATAACTTTTTTATATACAAGTGTGTTCCATATACAATTGTATCAATGGTTTCAGTGCCGAAGTTTATGGAAATCCATGTAAATCAATAAAAAAAAGTGTATTCCACAATCTTGTCAAGTTTGTAAAAATTTATATAAATCAATAAAAAAAGTCATTCAAACTCTATATAAAATTTATGAATTTTCTTTTTAAAATTCAAAAAAATCCAATAGAATCCCTACACCTGTAAGTGTATAAAATGTGGTTGGTTGGATTTCGATTAAACCTTGTTCATTTCCTTCCTAGAAAAAGTGAATGCAATTAATACTACCCGAGTTATTATATATATATATATATATATATTAGGGGGTTTAAATTGATGATGTGTCATTTTTTTATTAATTTGATTTATGTGTAATTTTGTGGTTAATTTTATTTATGTATCATAATTTAATGAAGATCAACTGCATTTGGAGGGGCTATCCTCCAGATTTCTTACTTACTTTCTTGCATAAAAATTTGTATACCGTCTTTTACAGACATTGATTGTTAGAGGAGTTTACCTTTTTCCTTCGCCTGGGTTTTGTCCCTAAGGAGGGTTTTCCCAGGCAAGGTTTTAACGGCACTCCGGCCTCTGGCTCGACTTGTGAGCTTATGATTTTAGGTTTTCTTTTTTTCTTTTATATTCCATACCTTTTTATTGGTCATAATTTAATGAAGTTGTTAATTTTAAAAAGTATGATGTGTAATTAAGTTATTGGTTGATCAAGATATGATCCATAAACTATTTCAAAATATTATATTCTTATTAACTATTGAATTTTCTTTCTATTCATTTATTTATTTAAGGTGTTGTGGTTGATATGAATCCCCTTATATACAATATAGAGTTTAAATTGATGATGTGTCATGTTGTGGTTAATTTTGCTTATGTGACATAATTTAATGAAGTTGTTAATTTTAAAAAGGATTAATTGCAAATTAAATCACGGTCTTTCGCTCATTTGCAATCTAATCTAAACCTTAAAATAATTACAAATAAATCTCATACTTTAAATATTATTGCAAATTAAACTTCTTAAAAGTATACTTTGTCCCTATATCATACCTTTTGATATTTGGGTTGATTAAAAAATAAGTATTAATTGTTTTATTAAGGTGTTGTTATGTGAGTAAGAATGCTAAATTATATTAGATTCGAATATAATTGAAATTGTCAAAAAGACTAAATTGTAAAAATATTTAAAGTTTGTGATTTATTTGTAATTATCTTCAAGTTTAAATTAGATTGCAAATGAGGAAAATGCTGTGATTTAATTTACAATTAACAAAAATATTTATTTATTTAAGGTGTTGTGGTTGATATTGAAAATTGACTTACAATTTATTAAGAGTTATTTTAATATTACTTAAATTATTTGTTTTCGAAATTTTATAATTTTTTTAAAGTTGTTTTCATATTTATTAAATGTTAAAAATTCAAAGTCTCGTTTCTCTTACTTCTTACAAATTTTATTTGAAATTTACTTTATAAAATTATTTAATTATATATAATATAAATATTTATTTTTATTAACTTTCTGCGTACCAAGCGGTGTTAATCTAGTATATATATATATAGATGGGATAAAAGATTAATTTTCAATACCAAATACATTTTTTTTAACTATATAATAGACAATTCGATTCATTTAATTCAATTGATCATTAACCGTATTAAAATAATATGACACAAATTTGAATGCGACAATTATCACATACATGAACCGGATTCTCTTTATATATCCGAATTATGTTTAATTTAAAAACAAACTAAGTAAAATGGGTTTGTGTCTCATATAAAAGACGGTAACTCATTTGATTTGCATAGCTTGTGGAGTGATTGCTTATACAAATATTAATAATTACTTTTTTATACTGCCAGTCTGCCTCCAATAAGTTTAATTTAATGATAGACATATATATGTATATATTCAATCGAAAAGATGTCTCAAGTTCGATCAATTTTCTGACTTAAAATTATAAGCATTGCATGGGATTCAATTGAGGTCGCGTGTGCTTTTTTGCTATTTAAATTTTAACTATTAAAGATTCCATTTTTTCTATGATGATAATTAATTTTGTGTGATGTGGACCCGTAATATTAATAATAAATACGGAGTATATATTTTCATCTACATATTTATACACATTAATTCTTTGATAGATTGTGATAATTCTATGTAAGATGACTTTACAGCAAATGTATCTTTTGTGATAATTGTAATTTCTAAACTTCTTTTTAATCATTTAAGTTATTTTTAATTACAAATTAAATCATCACATTTCACTTATTTAAAATATAATTTAAACAACCTCATGGGCGCAGCGCATGGCCTTCACTAAACCCCATGCATGCTTTCACCCTCCTCTACCGACAACATTAATCCTTGAGTAAACAAAGTGCCATCATGATAAACTTTTATGTAAATAAATCATCAAACATTAAATATTATTACAATTTAGATTTATGGACAACCTCATTTATTCTGAATTTTTTAGATTAAATTCAAATTAAAAAATAATAATGTTTTATTAAGAGTTGTCACGTCAAAAAAAAATATACATTAAATTCAGGCACAAAAAATTTACGAGAAAGACTATTTTACATCGGTGATTGTTTACTATTATTAAAAAGTTTAGATTAGATTACAAATAAATAAATGATCGTGATTTAATTTATAATTAACTCCATTATATTTAAGATATGTTGAGATATCTATTGTCGGACCCCAATATCTTAATTGTTCCAAATTGAATCACAAATAATGTGTCCTTCGATCATTTAATATGCTCACAACAGGTTGCACTTTTGTGTACCCGTTACATACATATAACTTGTTCCTATTTAATATTTGAACTAATATTGTAATACTATATTGTATTTAAATTAATATTATACTTTATTTAAACTTATATTATATATATTTATCATAACTCGTGAGTAACATTCATTCATTTAGAAAATCGAATCAATGAATGTACAGTATTTTTTTTTATATCTAATTAGTCATATATGTTAAGTTAATCTATCACACCAAAATGAATTTTGAAAATATTAATTGGATAGACATTAAAAATATGTTGACACAACAAAGAGTTTGAAACAATCTAAGGGTGAGCTGGTAAGGTGATGGACACGTGAGCCAATAGCTGCCTTCCCATTTTGTTCAACGCTCCTCTAGCTAGCTAAGTTTGCATGAATATTAAAATAATTAATAAACGAGTACACGTCAGCAAAAGGCAATTAGCCGAGCCGATTACCAGGAAGCAGCGGTAATAGGTGAACGGGCCCCACATTATTAATTCAACAAACTCCCGCTACTTCTCTCTCTCTATATATATATATGTCACCAAAAATCTCCACTCAATTATAATTTATACACATACATTATTATACATAGAGAGAGTCTAAATAAATAAATGGGAAACTGCTGCTTAAGGAAAAAAGGGTCCACGGAATGGGGAGGAGATGATTGGGGGTCCTCGCTTGAAGGAGAAGCTTATGTCGACGACGGGACGGAAAAAGCGAAAAGCGGTGTATCGGAGGTGAAGATAAAAATATCGAAGAAAGAGTTGGAGAGGCTGCTGAAAGAAGCGGATATGGAAGGGTTACCGGTTCACCAGGTTTTGGCCCAATTGAAGAAGGCAAGTCATGAGTTTGAGGAACATCAACGCTCCTGGATCCCTGCTCTGCACAGTATACCTGAATCACCCTGACTCACTTACTGCTTATTCCCCTCAATTTACATTCTCCCAATTTTTGCTGGGAAATTTATTTATTTTATTTTTGTAAAATTTGTTTTGCTTCCTTCTTGTAAACATCACATATTAAATACACTCTCATTCTTATTTATTGTATAGGCCCATCTTAGGGTTAGGTTAGACCTAATTTATCTCTTGTATAAATACTCATTGTAAATCTCCTTTACAATTAATCAAGAAATCATATTTTCTATATTCTCTATATGGTATCATCGAGTCATTTGGCTCACGCCTGATCCAAATCCTAGCCGCTGCCGCCGCTACAAACCCTAGCTGTTGCTACTGCCTTCGTCGTTGAAGTGCCGCCGCATCGTACCCAGCCGCCTTCGCCTCTGAAGCGCTGCCGCCGCCGCCCGTCTTAAGACGCCCAGCTCATTGCTGCTGCTCCTCTCCTCTCTCCGCTGCTCTACTCAATCCAATGGCTGCTTCATCTCAGTCGCCGGCACCAATCACCTTTAAAGGACTCGCAAATATGTCCTTGAAGCTTACCTCCACCAACTATGGTGCTTGGTCATTCCAGCTTCGTCTTCTTCTCACTGGACACAACCTCTTTGGCTATGTCTTGGGCACACATCCATGCCCACCTTCCACAATCCCAGCTGATGGCGACGCCACCACCACCATTCCAAATCCTGCACACGAGTTGTGGGTATGTCAGGACAACCTTATTTTCTCAGCCATGGTTGGATCCATGTCTCCGGAACTTATTCGCTTTGTGGCATCGACCAAAACCTCCTGCGAAGCCTGGTCGATGCTTGAAAGCATGTATGGAAAACCCTCCAGAGGCCGCATTCTTGCCCTCAAAACCAAGTTTCGCTCTCTGACCAAAGGTGCTCGCCCAATCTCTGACTTCCTTATGGAAATTCGCTCTGTAGTCGACGAACTTGCTCTCCTCGGCATTACTTCTGATGCCGAGGACGTCACCCTCCAAGTCCTAACTGGCCTTAATGAGTCTTACAATGACATCGCAAATGCCATCCAAGCTCGCGAACAGCCCATCTCATTTGCCGAGCTCTGCGACAAGCTCCTCAGTGCCGAGGTTCAAATTGCCTCGCGACCATCCTCGGCCTTAATACCTGCATCTGCACTTACTTCCAGTAAACCTCTTCATCGCTCCACGCGACCAGACTCGAGGTCTAAAACTACTGACACTCGTCCTCGCCAGTCCTCGCAAAGGCCCTATCTTGGCACCTGCCAATATTGCCGAACACCGGGTCACACTGCTCGCACCTGTCCTGAGATTCCTTCATCACCCTCGACCACTGCTCCTTCTCCTGATCCTCGCCGCCCACATGGTCAGTACCCACCACCCTCTCGTCTCAATCGGACAACTGCTCGCCCGGCATACTCAGCTCACTCAGCCTCCTCGGCGCATCCTGCTGATCACTGGATTCTTGACTCGGGTGCTTCGCATCACATCACCAATGACCTCGCCAACCTCTCTCTCCACTCACCATTTGATGGATCTGACAATGTTGAAATTGGTGATGGTAAAGGTTTACGCATATCCCACACTGGCTCTATGCATTTTCCTCATCTTAAGTCTCTCAGTTTTTCGAATGTCTTAGTCGTCCCACACATCTCGAAAAACTTAATCTCTGTCTCCAGTCTATGTCGTGACAATAATGTTAACGTTGTTTTTAATCGTTCTTCCTTTTAGGTGCGGGATGGTCACTCGGGGAGCATTCTCCTCGTTGGGAGTCGTATCAATAACTTGTATGTCTGGCCGGCACACATGTCCACCAGCTTCCCGCAAGCCTTCACCACTCAGCACCCCACAACGACCACCTGGCATGCTCGCCTTGGCCACCCATCAACAAAAATCCTTGCTCACACCCTCTCTAAGCTTAGTTTATCCAGTGTACCTTCCAAACACTTCAATTGTAATTCTTGCTCATTTATCAAAAGTCACAAACTACCTTTTCATGATTCAAGCATTATATCTACTAAACCACTTGATGTTATCTTTTCTGATGTTTGGTCGTCACCTGTCTTGTCCCCTGAAAATTTCAAATACTATGTGTTATTTGTTGATCACTTCAGCAAGTACATATGGGTTTACCCTCTAAAACGAAAATCTGATGTTCTCCCCACATTTACCACTTTCAAAACCTTTGTTGAAAACAACTATCAAAACACAATCAAAACCTTTTACTCAGACAATGGGGGAGAGTTCATTGCTCTTCGCCCCTTTCTTCAGACCCATGGCATTGCACACCTCACCACCCCACCTCACACTCCCGAACATAATGGCATGTCTGAACGTCGCCATCGCCATGTGGTCGACACAGCCCTTGCTCTCCTTCATCATGCATCTATGCCACTTACTTATTGGCCCTATGCCGTCTGCTCGGCAGCCTACACCATAAACCGTCTTCCCAAAGTTAACCTTGACATGGTTTCCTCCCATGAAAAACTCACTGCTCGCCCTCCTAATCTGGCCAAACTCCGTGTATTTGGTTGCCTCTACTATCCTCTGCTTCGCCCTTATACCACCCACAAACTTGATCCTCGCTCTACTCCATGTGTCTTTCTTGGGTACTCACCCACACAAAGCGCTTATCTCTGTCTTGATCGCTCCACAAACCGAATCTACACCTCGCGTCATGTTCAATTTGTTGAACATACGTTTCCCTTCTCCATCTCTCCTCCCCATCACCCATCTCCTTTGGCGACCTCACACTCCTCGCCACCTACTGATTCCAACTCCTCGCCCATCTTTATGGCACCTCCACTTCCCAACCCTGCCACAAACATCCTCGCCCCCAACCCAGGGCTGACCACTACCATTTCCCATCCTTCCCCACTGGTCGACCAGCCAACCACACCTCAGCCGACCACAGTCGCACCTGACATCCCTGTGCCGACCAATGCTCCCCCACGGCCTCCTGCATCTCGCATGGTCACTCGAGCTCAAAATCAAGTGTTCAAACCTAATCCAAGGTATGGACTTACTTCCATTGTTGCTTCTGACATTGAACCAAGCTGTGTCTCCCAGGCACTCAAGAACGAAAATTGGCGAGCAGCCATGTCGGCTGAATTTGATGCCCTTCTTCAGAATGGCACTTGGGACTTGGTTCCACCCACTACATCTCAGAATGTGGTCGGCTCCAAGTGGGTCTTTCGTATTAAGCGAAAACCAGATGGCACCTTGGATAAATACAAGGCTCGTCTGGTCGCCAAAGGCTTTCATCAGCGACCAGGTGTTGACTTCACTGAAACATTTAGCCCCGTGGTCAAGTCCGCCACTGTGCGAACAGTCCTCAGCATTGCGGTTACCAACAACTGGCCTCTTCGCCAATTTGATGTCAACAACGCTTTCCTCCATGGAGAGCTCTCAGACACAGTCTTCATGGCTCAACCTCCGGGCTTCAAAGACAAGACCTTTCCCACTTATGTCTGTAAACTTCGCAAATCCATATATGGCTTAAAGCAGGCTCCTCGCACATGGTACTATGCTCTTCGCTCATTTCTCGTAGAAATTGGATTCAACCCCACTCACTCTGATGAATCTTTGTTCGTCTACAACAACAATGGGGTGGTCGCCTACTTCCTTGTTTATGTCGACGACCTCATACTGACGGGCAACTCCTCGCCCATGCTCGCCCGGGTGGCTGCCGACCTCAGTGCCAAATTCTCTGTCAAGGACCTTGGTCCTCTATCCTATTTCTTGGGAGTAGAAGTCCTTCGCTCTAAAACTTCATGCCTACTCTCCCAACGCAAATACGTCACCGATCTGCTCGCCCGATACAACATGATCGACTCCAAACCAGTCCAAACTCCATTATCCACCTCTGCTCGCCTCACACTCTCGGATGGCACCTCTCCCACTGACTCCACCCAGTATCGTCAAGTGCTCGGCAGCCTTCAGTATCTCCAGCTCACCAGACCTGACATCGCCTTTGCCGTCCATAAGCTATCTCAGTTCATGCATGCACCTACCATCACTCACTGGAATGCCGTCAAGCGTCTACTACGCTACCTCAATGGTACAAGGGATGTTGGAATCAACATTACCCCATCCTCATCCTCCTCGCTCCACTGCTTCACGGATGCTGACTGGGCAGGCAACCATGATGATCGCACTTCCACAAGTGCTTATGTCGTCTTTTTGGGGGCCAATCCTATCTCATGGTCGTCCAAAAAGCAGAAGTCTGTCGCTCGCTCATCAACTGAGGCCGAATACAGAGCCATTGCCTCAGCGGCCTCTGAAGTACAATGGCTAACATCCTTACTCAAAGAACTACACTTTCCCATTTCTCCGGTGCCAGTCATCTACTGTGACAACATTGGGGCTACCTACTTATGCTCAAACCCTGTGTTTCACTCACGAATGAAACACATTGCCATCGACTTCCACTTTGTTCGTGACCTAGTCAAAACTGCTCGGCTCCGCATCTCGCACGTCTCCACTGCCGACCAACTTGCCGATGCCCTCACCAAACCCCTCTCCGGTGCCCGCCTTCAGCTCCTTATGTCCAAGATTGGACTATCCTATGGTACTCCATCTTGAGGGGGCGTATTGGACCTATATTAGTAAATACACTCTCATTCTTATTTATTGTATAGGCCCATCTTAGTTTCCTATGGGCTCTCCTATAAAGCCCATTAGGGTTAGGTTAGACCTAATTATCTCTTGTATAAATACTCATTGTAAATCTCCTTTACAATTAATCAAGAAATCATATTTTCTATATTCTCTATACATATGTCATACATATCAAGGGCGGAGCCAGAAAAAAAAATTAGGGCGGGCTGGAAGCCTAAAGTGAATATAGTACAAAAAAAAAAAAAGTTAAAAAAAAAAATGTTTACATAAGTTGCACCGCACCCTACAAAAGTGATATTTACTTTGAGTTTTAGTTGATTTTGAAAATCATCTAAATAAAATTTGTAGGCGAGATTATAAATAAAATCCTCATTAAACAACTAAAGTTGTTCTTGAGACCCAAGACATTATATTAAGCCTAAGAAGTTTCACTGTCACATCTCTAAATTTAATATTCATTTGAGTCAATTGAGTATCTTAAAGACATCAACTAGTCTATAAGGAGAGAGAAAAATTATTTACGTCCCGTAACTTTCACATTTTTTGAAAAACGCCCAAAATAGATAAAACTTTAATTTACGTCCCATAATTTCATAAATTGCTTAATTTATATCCCATAATTTCGTTAATTGGTTAATTTACGTCCCATAATTTCGTAAATTGGTTAATATACATCATTTTTCTTCATTATGCAAATTATAAATAGTTACTTATTAATTTTTTTTAATCCACATAGTCATTGTTTTTCCACGCTATACAAGTCGAGTTTGATCATGTTACAACTTATGTCAATTTTTCATCATTTTTATGCGCACTTGATAAAAAATTGACATAAGTTGTAACATGATCAAACTCGACTTGTATAGCGTGGAAAAACAATGACTATGTGGATTAAAAAAAATTAATAAGTAACTATTTATAATTTGCATAATGAAGAAAAATGATGTATATTAACCAATTTACGAAATTATGGGACGTAAATTAACCAATTAACGAAATTATGGGATATAAATTAAGCAATTTATGAAATTATGGGACGTAAATTAAAGTTTTATCTATTTTGGGCGTTTTTCAAAATATGTGAAAGTTACGGGACGTAAATAATTTTTCTCTCTCCATATAGACTAGTTGATGTCTTTAAGATACTCAATTGACTCAAATGAATATTAAATTTAGAGATGTGACAGTGAAACTTCTTAGGCTTAATATAATGTCTTGGGTCTCAAGAACAACTTTAATTTAGTTGTTTAATGAGGATTTTATTTATAATCTCGCCTACAAATTTTATTTAGATGATTTTCAAAATCAACTAAAACTCAAAGTAAATATCACTTTTGTAGGGTGCGGTGCAACTTATGTAAACATTTTTTTTTTAAACTTTTTTTTTTGGTACTATATTCACTTTAGGCTTCCAGCCCGCCCTAATTTTTTTTTCTGGCTCCGCCCTTGCAAGGGGTACTCAAATCCCGTTACAAACGACTGAATACATTACTGAGATTCTATATATCGAGGGCTCTAAATCCTAATCGTGAAAGGAATAAGAAGTTTTGTTGTGTGCCTTTAACCATTTTCAAGAACTGAATTTGATACTATCCAATATCTCCTCTGTTGTGTGAGTATTCCCATTGAAAATAACATCATTGCGTGGGACTGAATATAATTTTGGGGCATGACGATCAAACAATTTGGACATTAACGTAAATAATAGGAGTACTGTATATAACAACATTTGTATGAAATATTTTACACATAAAATCTATTTAATTAAAGCAATATTTAAAAATTCCCGGATATCAAACACGTACGTATTCTAAGATATGTTTTACTATAAAACCACAAATATACTGATACAAGATATTGTATCAATATCCTCGCCAGTCATCCTCTACGTACGTTATTTTCTACCTTCTGTACGATCAGAACATGTATCATTTTCACCTATTAACATTCATATAATATATACAATAGTATATAATTAAATGCATCCACTTTTATAAAAATAAAATTTATTCATCGAATTGGTAAAATACTCTTTAAATTTAATTTCCTGGTATAATTAATTTATAGAGATTTTATAGTAATAGGAAGCAATTAAATGTTGAATAGCCTCCTCCATTGTAAATAAGTGATACAGATAAAATAGTATGAATAGTACTATTATTTCTAAAAATGGTATGAGCATAATAAAATTAGACAACCAAAAAAAAGAAAAGTGGGAATAATGAAATTGGACGGAGGAGGGAGTATTATTCAACGGCAAACTATATTGGAAATTTCTAGAGTAGTGTACCATGTCATGTTACACGAGACTATTTGAATGTAGTGTATATAATTGTAATAAACGTTCAACATATAAATTTGACTTAGCGAATAGCATGGAAGTGTAGTATTAATATCATAAATTCAATAATATTATTCTAGCCAATCGAGGTAAAACACAATAATCCCTAGTCTTGAAGGACATTTTCAAACATTAATAATTATATTGCAATGATACAAATTTTCTTTTGAAATTTTATCTCCACATGTACGTAATGCCTCTTCATCTATTCTCGCGCGTGAACAGTAATGATTACTCAAACACCATCATCCAACGACAGCGTTAGGTGCACACAGCACACGGTAGTGTTTCTACAAATTAATTTTCAAACTGATTTTACTTGGATCAGCTGTTTAGATTTGCATCGAGAGCTAGAGGCAATATCGATCCTCCGATTGGTCCCCGCCTAATGGCTACGTACTTCTATAAAAATTGGTGTCGGTTGGTTTTTCCTCCATTTGAACAATCTGTGGAGTACTCGTCTTTCTCTTTCCGTTAAGGAATCTGAAATTTCCATTACTCCGACTGTTTCATAGGTTGGTAATGGACTTTCATGATTTTGATGATGTTGCGGAGTACTGGAATAAAGTCTATCGATCACCGACGGCCATGAACCATGAATGGCTAGCTCTTGATTAGTTCTGGCGAAGCTTCAGGGTAACGAGAAGATGGAGGATCTGCATGCGTATTGAGATAGTGTGTCCAGATTCTTGAGTGTATGACCATAGGCGAGGTGGAAAGTCCAACAAGAGACATTCATATTAATTAGGTGATGCCTCTGGGTTAGCTAGGATTATGATTCTGATTGAATTGCCCTAGCTACTCATCAGACGGACTATTAAATTGTGTATCATAGAACAAGTATGTACAATAGATTTTTGTGTATCTGTATGAACTTTAGATGGTAAACTATTAAATTGTGTATCTATATTAACTTGAGTATCTAAATAACGGCCTGACTATTAACTGGGGTTGTCATGATCCTAATGAGAACAATCTTAGCAGTTGTGTGTTGACAAAATTCAACCAATACTATCTATCAAGGGTTAGTACATACACCTCCTGGTTAGGACCAATATAACCTCCATACTGGTAGATACACCACTTGTTAGTTGGTGATTAGTTAGTCTTGTTAGTCGGTTATTAGTTAGTTTCTTACCCGTTTATTTTTTATTAGTTTATAAGAGCTTGTAGCCCTTTTCATTTGTACTTTGCAATTTTGAGAGATTCTGCAGAAATAAGAAATCTTGTTCTTTGTATCCTCTGGGATTTTTTCCCTCTTTTCAATTCAAAAATAATTCTGGTTTTGCAATTCTACATGGTATCAGTTTTGTGAAGATACCGCCAAGTTTCGATCAATTAGCTTCCGCCCTAATTCCCCTCTGATTTCTATTCGATTTCGCCACTATGGCACCCACTATTACCGATCCGAATTCTCTAAACTCAGCCTTGAATCCGTTCTCTCCGTTGGCTCTGCATCAGAATGACAACCCGGCCGTGTCGATTGTTCTTGAACCTCTCGATGGCACGAACTTCGTTTCCTGGAGCCACGCAGTCAAGAGAGGTCTCAGCGTCAAGGATAAGGCTCGTTTGATCGATGGATCCCTGGATGTTCCGGTTGAGGATGATGATCCAGCCATCTATGCTGCCTGGGTAAGAGCTAATGATCTTGTTTTAATGTGGATTTTGAATTCCATTATTCCTGAAATCAAACGAACCCTAGAGTATTTTTCTTTGGCCAAAGATGTTTGGGACGAACTCAAAATTCGATATGCCCAATCTGATGGCACTAGGGTTTACCAATTAGAAAAGTCTTTAAGTGCTATCCATCAAGGTTCTCAATCCCTAGTCTGTTATTACAACCAATTTAAGTCTCTTTGGGATAAATACCTTAGTTTTAGGCCTGTTCTCAAGTGCTCTTGTGGTGCCATGGATACTTGTACTTGTGATTTGCCTAAATTGATGACTAAAACTCAAGAGCAAGATGTTGTTATGAAATTTTTGGTAGGCCTTCATGATTCTTACAGTACCATTCGTAGCCAGTTCTTGTTGCAATCTCCTTTTCCTCCTTTATCCAAAATTTATGGCCTGTTACTCCAAGAAGAGTCTCAAAGAACTTTAAACTTTACCCCTGATCCTGTTCCTTCTGATTCCATTTCTATGGCTGCCAAGAATACCAAGTTTTTTAAGGATAGGAAGAAACCCCTTAAGTGTAGCCATTGTGATGTCCTTGGTCACACTATTGACAGATGCTTCCAGATTATTGGCTTCCCACCTGGCTGGAAAGGTCCTAGAGGTCTCCCTAATAAAGACTCCTCTAAGTCTGCCAACACTTCCATCAAGGACACACCCATGGAATCTAATCCTCTTATTGATCAAGCCCTATTTGACAAATTTGTGAGTTTTTCTAAGATGCAACAATCAGGCGAAGGCAGAGACATGTCCCATTCTGTGGCAGGGGCATCTGCTGTTCATATTGAGGATCCCAAGACCACACCAGATCCAGGTATGCCCTATTCCTTTAGTTTAAATACTGTTAAACAATCTACTTGGATTATGGATACTGGGGCCACTGATCATATGACTTTTGACATATCTTTGTTCTCTACTCCTCCTTCCATTGCAAACGTTCAAATTTCATTACCTAATAATGCCATTTCAACTACTACTCACATGGGGAACATTGTTATAAATAAACACTTGACACTGCTATATGTACCTGATTTCACTTTCAACCTATTATCCATAAGCCATTTAACAAAATACTCCAACTGTACTGTGAGCTTTTTATCCTCACATTGTGTTTTACAGGACAATACCACCAAGATGGTGATTGGTACTGCTGATCAAGATAGAGGCCTTTACCTCTTACACATTGCTCACCCTTCTAGCTACTCTCATTTAGGACAGTCTGCTTCCTCTAGTAATAGCAATAGAAATGCTTGTACTTTTGACTTGTGGCATAAAAGGTTGGGACATATTTCTAGAAAATGCATGTTGCAAATTCCTGAATTGAATGTAAAAGTTTCTCCTATGCACAATGATTGTTTCATCTGTCCTTTAGCTAAACAGAAAAGAAAGTCATTTCCATTAAGCACCTCTGTCTCTCCTCATGCCTTTCATTTAATACATTGTGATGTTTGGGGCCCCTTCTCTACTCTTTCTGTTACTGGTGACAATTTTTTTCTCACCATAGTTGATGATTTTAGTAGATTCACTTGGATATATCTATTGAAAGCTAAAAGTGATGTCAAGGTTTCTTTATATAACTTTTATAATCTCATTCTCACTCAGTTTGGTACTAAAATTCAAATACTAAGGAGTGACAATGGGACTGAGTTCCTCCTATCTAACTTTTATCATAATCTTGGCATCATCCATCAAACCTCTTGTGTTGAAACTCCCCAACAAAATGGCATACTAGAGAGAAAACATCAACATCTACTTCAAGTAGCTAGAGCCCTTATGTTTCAATCTTGTTTACCTTTAAAATTTTAGGGTGAATGCATTAAAACTGCTGTTTTTATAATAAACATAATTCCTTCTGCAGTGCTTAAACAGAGATCCCCTTTTGAACTCTTGTATAACAAAAAGCCTGATTACTCTTTTTTTAAGACTTTTGGGTGCCTATGCTTTGCAAACACTTTGGTGTCAAATAGACATAAATTTGATCCCCGAGCCACCAAATGTATTTTCATTGGCTACCCCTTTGGAACAAAAGGTTATAGGATTTTTGATATTAAAACTGGTAAGTTTTTTGTCTCTAGGAATGTCAATTTCTTTGAGCATATTTTTCCTTATTCTGACAAGCCTAATATTGATAAACTTGTCCATCCATTATCAGTTCCTGTTGTTGATGACATTTACACTGATTCTGATGATGATGCTGATTTTTATGGCCTCAATGATTGTAACAATAATTCCTCTGTATCTACTGATATTGTTTCTGCTCCTACTAATTCCAATGTTGATGTTACTGATAATCTTGTTACTGATGAGAATGGTGTAGTTACTGGTCCTGATATTTCTCATCCTATAATGGGAACAACTTCTAGACCCTCTAGAAACAAATCTCAACCAGCATATTTACAAGTTTATGAAACCACCTTACCACCCTCTGTTGATCATGCATCTCACTCTTGTTCTAGCATTAAATATCCTATTCATGCCTTTTTATCTTCTCATAAATTGTCTCCTCACTATAAGAAATTTACAGCCTCCATTTCTCAAATACAGGAGCCTAAGACTTATAAACAGGCTGCCCAAAATGATAATTGGGTCCTTGCTATGAAAAATGAATTAGAGGCATTACACAAAAATAACACTTGGTCTCTTGTTCATTTACCTGAAAACAAGCACTGTATAGGCTGTAGATGGGTTTATAAAGTGAAATATAATTCTAATGGCACCATTGAAAGATACAAGGCTAGATTAGTTACTAAAGGTTTTACACAACAAGAGGGGATAGACTACTTTGATACTTTTTCCCCTGTTGCTAAGATCACTACAGTCAGAATTTTGTTAGCTGTTGCTGCCTCTAAAAATTGGCATTTACATCAATTAGATGTTAATAATGCTTTTCTACATGGTGACCTAGATGAAGAAATTTATATGATCCCTCCTCCTGGTTATTGTGCTAGTAATGATAAGAGGGTTTGTAAATTGAATAAAAGTCTCTATGGTTTAAAACAAGCTTCCAAACAGTGGTTTTCTAAATTGACTTCTTCCTTAGTCTCCATAGGCTTCATTCAATCAAAGGCTGACACTTCTTTATTTACTAGGCATAAAGGATCTGACTTCACTGTTGTGCTTTGCTATGTAGATGATCTAATTGTTGCAGGTACATCTCTTGATATCATTCAGACTATCAAAACCTTTTTGCATCACAAGTTTACCATTAAGGACCTTGGTCCTTTGAGGTACATTCTGGGCATTGAAGTAGCCAGGAACAAAACAGGTATGACTCTTTCTCAAAGGAAATATGCTTTGGATTTGCTAAATGATTCTGGTTATTTGGGTAGCAAACCATGTTCTACTCCAATGGATTCTAAAATAGTCTTTGATGATCAATCTCCTCCACTTACAAATCCTGCACTTTATAGAAAATTGGAGGGGAAGCTTCTCTATCTTACTATTACTAGACCTGATATATCTTATGTTGTCCAAATTGTAAGTCAGTACATGCAATGCCCTACTAACTCACATTTGATTGTTGTTCATAGGATATTGAGGTATATTAAGAGTAATCCTGGTACTGGTGTTTTCTATCCCATTAAAAACTCTTTCAAATTGCATGCGTTCTCTGATTCTGATTGGGGTAGATGTACTCTAACAAGGAGAAGTATAACTGGTTATAGCATTTATTTTGGTACTTCCCTAATTTCTTGGAAATCCAAGAAACAGTCTACTGTTAGTAGGTCTTCTGCAGAAGCTGAATACAGGGCCCTAGCATCCACAACTTGTGAGCTTCAGTGGATACACTACATACTTGCTGACTTGAGGATTCAACATTCATCTCCTTCAACTATGTACACTGACAGCAAGAGTGTCTACTCTATTGCCCACAATCCTTGCATGCACCAAAGAACTAAACACATTGCTTTGGATTGCCACTTTACAAGGGAGAAAATCAAAGAAGGCTTGCTCACCCTCATTCACATCCCAACTGAGGACAACTTAGCTGACATCCTTACAAAGCCTCTTCCACCTGCTGTTTTCAACAATCACAAGGCCAAAATGGGATTGTTGGATATCCACTCTCATTTTGAGGGGGGTATCAAGGGTTAGTACATACACCTCCTGGTTAGGACCAATATAACCTCCATATTGGTAGATACACCGCTTGTTAGTTGGTGATTAGTTAGTCTTGTTAGTCAGTTATTAGTTAGTTTCTTAGCAGTTTATTTTTGATTAGTTTATAAGAGCTTGTAGCCCTTTTCATTTGAAATTTTCAATTTTGAGAGATTCTGCAGAAACAAGAAATCTTGTTCTTTGTATCCTCTGGGATTTTTCCCTCTTTTCAATTCAAGAATAATTCTGGTTTTGCAATTCTACACTATCAATTCCCAAACTGCAATTACAAAGACTGTCCACAGAAAATGAGCATGAAAACTCTTGAAAAAGTCAATTGGACCACATACTGATAATTTCTAAAATGACATCGTTGTATGATGAACCTCCTTGCGAACATGAATAAACCAAATGAATTTAATTGGGTATTCTTGATATGGATATGAAACAAAAAATAAATAAGGAAAGCTAAACTTGAATTGAATTTGAAATTCAAATTCAGAATGAATCATATTTAGAGAAA
The DNA here is from genome assembly GCA_963675135.1 of Galeopsis tetrahit. Lineage (NCBI taxonomy): Eukaryota > Viridiplantae > Streptophyta > Magnoliopsida > Lamiales > Lamiaceae > Galeopsis > Galeopsis tetrahit. The sequence continues at coordinate 60,912,259 of OY776120.1, read as the reverse complement.
AGGAAAAGATTGGGCTTACCAGAATAACGATTGTATGAATGGAAAGAGAACTATAATTATGATTGAAGATATTAATTGAGGTATGACTGATAAAACTATAATTCTTTTAATACAAATGAGCTTAAGAGTATTTTAGGTTTATTGTAGGTCATTTTGCACCTAATAATAATGTTAAAAAAAACGTAAATGCTTTAGGCCCTTGTGAAAAGCACCTACGATTTGGACATGGTTAGTTTAAATCTTGACGAGTGTGAGTTTTCAGAATGGGTAAACTGTTGCTTTAGGAATGAGTTTGAAACTAAACCTCCCAACTTTCCATTGTACACGATTTTACTGTTGAAGAAGATAAAGAAGACGGTTGGCTTCAACTATGATGAAAGCTTTAGAGATGTTGATAGGTTGGTTCATTTTTATATGACGGCCTTCAAAAAATTGGTATACAAACGTTTGAGTTGAAATGCCTTAAATTGTAGTAATTTTGTAGAATTGATAAATGATGTATATACGTGTTTAACAATCGTCTATTGTCACAGTGAATCATAGCATCTGTTTGAATAAAAAAGAAGAACGCGATGTTCGGGATTCCATATAATCTAACGTCTGCAGTTAGCCACCCAATGAAAATCCATACTGTTAGAAAATGAGCACCGTAAATGACTAAAATAATTTTAAGAAAACAAGGAATCGAGGCTTGTGCAAACACAATTTCCTTAAAAAAATATACGTCCTTCACTCTCGGACCGAGAGTCTCGGTGCTAGTCAAAATTAGGATGTCAGTTTTTCAGGATACAACGATTAAATGGAAACAATACTAGCAAAAATATTTTGCTTACGACGAATCGAGAAGTTGCCCAAAATATATCACCGGAATGCCAAAGAAACAAGATCAAAATTGTGAGGTTTATCTCAAATCTCCTAGACTAGACGAGTGCGACTCGTCTGGTACAGATCAGGTAGATTCTACTCTACTACTGTACTCGTCTGTTGGGCAGATCAGTCGAGGTACTTAGTTGGTAGAAGTCTTCTAAAGGACTCAGCTGTTGGGCGTATCAGCTGGTGGAGTCAGACAAGTTAACTCAGATCAGATCAGATGAGTTGGAGGAGTCCAAACAGATGAGATGGGTGTTGCGAAGGACAAGACGAGTTGGGAAGACCAGACTAGTAGAGGTCTGACCAGACTAGTTGAGTTCTGTTAGCAGGGTTAATTTTTGGCTAAGTATGGAGTCGTCTTGTTTGCGAAACAAGTGAAGGGCAAGGAGGTCAATTCAGATTGGGTCACGCGAGAAGTGTGAGTTTGTTACATGGTTGTAACAGAATCCACGTGGCAATCCTCACACGTTCCATGCACGCTGCAATCATCCTTGGCAGCCTATAAATACCCCATTGCTTGTATTGTAAATCTTTGACGCGTACGAGCATTCGTTTTGAGAGTTGAGAGTTCACGAGTGAAGTGAGGATAAATTCCCTTTCCGAGTGATGAGTGTGTAAACATCTCTTGAACTAATCAAATTGAAGTCGTGTGTCCAGTGGATGTAGATCACATTGATCGAACCACTTAAATTGTTCTTGTGCTCTGTTTTTCGTTTTCGTTTATATTTGTGAAGTGCCATGCTTTCGTTGGATTGAATTGTGGCCGATTATTTTGCTTGTGATTAGAGACGTCTAATCGGAGTCGAATTATCATTGACAATCGTAACAATTGACGCCGTTTGTGGGAATCGGAAACGAGAGGAATCGATTGTCAACCATTAATCAATTGCCAGATCGAAGATGGAGAATTCGACCAAGTATAATATTGAGAAGTTCTCAGGCACAGGTGACTTTGGGCTGTGGAGAGTCAAAATGCAGGCTCTCCTAGAACAACAAGGCTTGTTCGACGTGCTCGAAGAGTCTACAGCCCCAGCTGAGGAATCTGCCTCCGTTGCTGCTGAAAGGAGCAAGATGCTCAGGAAAGCTCGAAGCACTATTCTTTTCTGCCTTGGTGATAAGGTTCTGAGAGAGGTGGCTAAAGAGAAATCCACGAAAGAGGTCTGGGACAAGCTAGGTAAACTTTACATGGTTAAAACCTTAGCTAACCGTCTCTATTCGAAACAGAAGCTGTATGCCTTCAGAATGGTGGATGACAAACCCATTCCGGATCAGCTTGATGAGTTCAATAGAATTCTTGATGATCTAGAGAATTTAGATGTCAAGTTAGAGAAAGAGGATAAGGCTCTGATTCTATTGAGTGCTCTCCCTAAGTCCTTTGAAATCTTAAAGGACACCATCTTGTATGGTAGGAAGGAAAGTATTACATTGGAGGATGTAATGCTGGCTGTCAAGTCCAAGCTGCTACACAACAAAACGTCTCAAGTAGACAAGGTCAGTAGCGGAGAAGGATTGGCAATCAGAGGTGGCCAGAAGCGATCTGGTGCCAAGAAGGGGTCTAGTCAACCCAAAGGAGCTGATAAGGGAAAATCAGCTGTGTCCAATCAAGGTGAGGCAGTGTGCTACCATTGCAATAAGCCTGGGCACTATAAGAATGCTTGTCACAAATACAAGCAGTTCTTGAGGAAATCTGGTGCCAATACCTCTAATGACAAGAATCAAGCTAACCAGACTCAAGTTGAGAAGGAGCATGAAGGCTACGAGTCTGCTCAAGCACTAACCATCACATCCTCTACAGAACAGCAAGCATGGATCCTTGATTCAGGGTGTTCTTTCCATATGACTCCAAGACGAGATTGGTTTCATGACTTCAAGCAACAGAAGGGCGGTTCTGTTCTGCTTGGGAATGATCACACTTGCAAAGTTGTTGGAGAAGGTAGTGTTCACCTGAAGATGTTCGATGGGGTAGTAAGAATACTCAAGAGTGTTAGGTACGTACCTGAACTCAAGAGAAATTTGATCTCACTTGGGATGCTAGATTCTATGGGCTATAAATTCCAGTCGGCTGATGGAGAGCTCAGTGTGTTAAAAGGGGAGCTGACTGTCCTGAAAGGCGAGAGAAGGAGTGATCTCTACTTTCTTAAGGGAGAAACAGTAGCTGGTAGATCAGATGTAGCGGAGGTGCAAGACAACTCGATGTTGTGGCACAAAAGACTAGCTCACGTAGGCGAGAAAGGCCTAGTAGAGTTGTCTAAGCAAGGTCTGCTTGGCAAAGACAAGATCACTCAACTCGACTTGTGTGAGTCTTGTATTCTTGGTAAGTCCAAGAGACTTAAGTTTGGTAAGGGTGTTCACTCTACCAATGGGATCATGGACTATGTCCATTCTGATCTATGGGGGCCAGCGAGGAATCAGACGAGGTCTGGTGGAAAATACTTCTTGTCTATCATAGACGACTACTCAAGAAAAGTGTGGGTGTCTATTCTGAAATCGAAGTCAGAAGCATTTGAGAAATTCAAGGAATGGCTCATTGAATGTGAAAATGTCACAGGCAAGACTCTCAAACATTTGAGAACTGATAATGGTCTTGAGTACCTATCAGACGAGTTCAATGCGTTCTGCAAATCGAAAGGAATAGTACGGCATAGGACTGTGCCAGGGACCCCTCAGCAAAACGGAGTAGCTGAGAGGATGAACCAGACACTACTTGAGAGAGTCACGTGTATGTTGAACAGTTCTTGTCTGCCGAAGGTGTTTTGGGGAGAGGCTGTGTCTACTGCAACCTATTTGATAAACAGAAGTCCTTCCTCGGCTGTGCAATACAAAACCCCAGAGGAGTTGTGGTCTGGACGTGCAGCCGATTACAATCATTTGAAGGTATTTGGATGTCAAGCTTATGCTTATGTCAAGCAAGATAAGCTTGAGCCTCGAGCATTGCGATGCGTGTTTGTTGGGTATCCTTCAGGCGTGAAAGGATACAGGTTATGGTGCCTCGAAGCTGGGATGCAAAAGTGCATAATCAGTAGAGATGTGACGTTTGATGAGAGTCGGATGCCTCTATCAGAACAGGCTAGTACGAGTACTAGTGCAGCTGATAACCAACCAGACGAGACACAAGTCGAGGTGGAGAAAGTTGACTCCACAAGACCAGTTGGAGATGATATTGATCAAGATGAGGAGGGCGATCCTCAAAGTGAGAATGATCTTCAACATTATCAGCTGGCACGGGACAGAACCAGACGAGAAGTCCACCCACCTCAGAGGTATGGACAAGCTGACATAGTCTCATTTGCATTATGTGCAGCTCTTGAGGTGGAGTCTCTGGAGCCGAAGTCTTATTCAGAAGCCATCAGCTGCCACGACAAGGAGAAGTGGATAGTTGGTATGGAGGAGGAGCTGGTTTCTTTGAACAAGAACCAGACATGGGAGATTGTTCAAAGGCCCAAGAACAAGAAGTTGGTTGGGTGTAAGTGGATCTATAAAAAGAAGGTGGAAGCTCAGAGGGGTGGCAAGCTTAGATACAAGGCGAGGCTTGTAGCTAAGGGTTTTACACAGAAGGAAGGTATCGATTTCAATGAAATCTTCTCACCTGTTGTGAAGCATTGTAGCATCAGAATCTTGTTAGCTATGGTTGCCCAATATGAATTGGAGCTACATCAGATGGATGTGACCACAACTTTCTTACATGGATCTCTAGACGAGAGGATCTATATGAAGCTACCAGAAGGGTTGGACATAGAAGAAGGGGAAGACAAGGTCTGTCTATTGAAAAAGTCCCTCTATGGCCTCAAACAAAGCCCTCGACAATGGTACTTGAGATTTGATGAGTACATTTGCTCAGCTGGTTTTACAAGGAGCTTGTACGACAGTTGTGTCTACTTCAGACGGGTTGGGACTGGTGTTACCTATCTTCTGTTGTATGTTGATGACATGTTAATAGCAGGCGAGTCTATTGACAGTGTTAATCAAGTTAAGGAGATCCTCAAACAGGAGTTTGAGATGAAAGATCTTGGTGAAGCCAAAGTGATTCTTGGGATGGAGATCAGTAGACTAGACGGGTTTATTCTGCTGAGTCAGCCTACTTATCTGCAGAAGGTGTTAGAGAGGTTCAGAATGCATAAGGCAAAGACTGTCTCTACTCCTATTGGCCAACATCATCGTTTGTCCAATCAGATGAGTCCCAGGAACAGCCAAGAGCGAACTCAGATGAGCAAGACACCTTATGCCAGTGTTGTAGGGAGTTTGATGTATGCTATGGTGTGTTGTAGACAAGACTTGACTCATGCTATGAGTGTGATCAACAGATATATGAGTGATCCAGGCTTAAGCCATTGGGAAACGGTTAAGTGGGTTATGAGATATGTTCTGGGATCAGCACAGAAGGGTCTGAAATTTCAGAAGATGCCAAGTGAGGGGGATGCACTTGTGGGATACGTGGATGCAGATTACGCAGCCAATGTTGACACTCGAAAATCCTTAACAGGATATGTGTTCACTCTATTTGGTACGACAGTGTCGTGGAGGTCTATTCATCAATCCGTAGTTGCATTGTCTACTACTGAAGCGGAGTACGTGGCCTTGACTGAGGCAGTTAAGGAAAGCATGTGGCTGAAAGGGATTCTTAAGGAATTTGGTTTATCTCAGAACAATGTGACTGTTTTCTGTGATAATCAAAGCGCAATTCATCTCGCAAAGCATCAGGGGTATCATGAACGAACCAAGCACATTGATGTGAAACTGTACTTTGTGAGAGACATTGTGGAGAAGGGGAGCGTCCAAGTGGTTAAGATAGCTACTGAGGAGAACCCTGCTGATGCATTTACTAAGGTGTTACCAAAGGAGAAGTTTGGTTTATGTCTTAGGTCAGTTGGTTTGCATTAGTGACCTCTGCGGAGAAGGCTACTAGTCTGGTGGCGGCAGATTAGTAGTGGAATCTGTCCTTTGAGAAGGATAGATCGGAGCTGTTTAGTTCAAGGTGGAGATTTTGAGCTAAAGGTGGAGAATTGTGAGGTTTATCTCAAATCACCTAGATTAGACGAGTGCGACTCATCTGGTACAGATCAGGTAGATTCTACTCTATTACTGTACTCGTCTGTTGGGCAGATCAGTCGAGGTACTTAGTTGGTAGAAGTCTTCTAAAGGACTCAGCTGTTGGGCGTATCAGCTGGTGGAGTCAGACAAGTTAACTCAGACCAGATCAGATGAGTTGGAGGAGTCCAAACAGATGAGATGGGTGTTGCGAAGGACAAGACGAGTTGGGAAGACCAGACAAGTAGAGGTCTGACCAGACTAGTTGAGTTCTGTTAGCAGGGTTAATTTTTGGCTAAGTATGGAGTCGTCTTGTTTGCGAAACAAGTGAAGGGCAAGGAGGTCAATTCAGATTGGGTCACGCGAGAAGTGTGAGTTTGTTACATGGTTGTAACAGAATCCACGTGGCAATCCTCACACGTTCCATGCACGCTGCAATCATCCTTGGCAGCCTATAAATACCCCATTGCTTGTATTGTAAATCTTTGACGCGTACGAGCATTCGTTTTGAGAGTTGAGAGTTCACGAGTGAAGTGAGGATAAATTCCCTTTCCGAGTGATGAGTGTGTAAACATCTCTTGAACTAATCAAATTGAAGTCGTGTGTCCAGTGGATGTAGATCACATTGATCGAACCACTTAAATTGTTCTTGTGCTCTGTTTTTCGTTTTCGTTTATATTTGTGAATTGCCATGCTTTCGTTGGATTGAATTGTGGCCGATTATTTTGCTTGTGATTAGAGACGTCTAATCGGAGTCGAATTATCATTGACAATCGTAACAATTGGCGCCGTCTGTGGGAATCGGAAACGAGAGGAATCGATTGTCAACCATTAATCAATTGCCAGATCGAAGATGGAGAATTCGACCAAGTATAATATTGAGAAGTTCTCAGGCACAGGTGACTTTGGGCTGTGGAGAGTCAAAATGCAGGCTCTCCTAGAACAACAAGGCTTGTTCGACGTGCTCGAAGAGTCTACAGCCCCAGCTGAGGAATCTGCCTCCGTTGCTGCTGAAAGGAGCAAGATGCTCAGGAAAGCTCGAAGCACTATTCTTTTCTGCCTTGGTGATAAGGTTCTGAGAGAGGTGGCTAAAGAGAAATCCACGAAAGAGGTCTGGGACAAGCTAGGTAAACTTTACATGGTTAAAACCTTAGCTAACCGTCTCTATTCGAAACAGAAGCTGTATGCCTTCAGAATGGTGGATGACAAACCCATTCCGGATCAGCTTGATGAGTTCAATAGAATTCTTGATGATCTAGAGAATTTAGATGTCAAGTTAGAGGAAGAGGATAAGGCTCTGATTCTATTGATTCTATAGAATTATCATTGACAATCGTAACAAAAATCGAATACAAAATAGTGTAGCAAATGTCGGAATATGTTTGTATCTTTTCCACTATTTCATTTTCATGCTATGGGACTGATGGGTTGCAGCTATTTATATAGTCAACCCAAATTTCAAACTGTTGTCACAATAAAGATGGCAATAAAAATTTGGACCAAAACTGAAATTGGACCACAAACGAAACTGTCATTCTAAATTCGAATTTTAAATGATAATTAAGTTTCTTGGTCAGTTGGTTGTAACTGATTCAACCCTAAATTTGTAACCTGAAGCCAACACTTTGACCCAGTTTTTAAAAACTAGATTCCATGGGTTTAGAAAATCTAGCCTCCCCTTGGGTTTATGAAGCCAAGATTTACATATCCCACCACATCTAAACTCATCTTATCCCAACCCATGAAGCAAACATGCCCTAAATCAATATCATACACATCCTTGATAGAATTGATAATTTTCTTATCACTAATTGTAGAATTTTCTCTCACACTTTGCATAACTAAATCCTTAATGATTTTTCTGTCAAGATTCCCAACATAACTATACACTATATTTGCTTTTGGAATAACGAAACCCATATTGACGGGTAATCGTTTGGCCTTAATAAACCACCCACAACTTCCATATTTATTTTCATTACAAGCAATATAAATATATCTAGAGGTATTCTTGAGGTATTTAAACTTAAAACTAAGTTAGGATTTTCTTAGGATAATCTTGGTGTCATCTAAACATGAATAGTCCGAATGTCGAATCGTTTCGTACCCTATTGTACCCTGTCGTACTAACTTGATACATGTCGCCTATATTTAATTTTTTTAAATAATTTTTTTATTTTTTATTTACTATTTTACCCTTCATTAAAATTAAAAATGGAGTAATATATATATATATATATTTGAGTAATAAAATAATATTATTCTATATTGAAATTATAAATTAAAAAAATATGATGTATATTAAAATTAGGTTGAGTTAGGCTAATTGTCGCACGAAAAAAAAAAAACCTTGTTGCACAAAGCCTCTGCCACTGCCTCTGTCAATGTTTCAGTGAAAGCGGAATAACAACATGCATGACGTTATAGCGCAATGTAGGTCGTTATGGGCACTAACAGTACGTGATACTTAGTACGAGTAGTGCGTAGAACGTAGATACAGACATATAAACTGGTTTGAAAACTCTTTTAAACGGAATAACGACCCACATGACTTTATAGCCCAACGCAGGTCATTATAGGCACTAACAACTTCCCAGATACGACCATCTGCATTATATAACTTTTAGAACCTTATTTGAAACAAGTCATTGATTTTTGGTGCATTTTGCATCGCAAGTTCATCGGACAAAGACGCCATTGGTCAATCAATTAGCAACTCATTCATATTTTAAATATATTGTACACGTTATAAATTACATAATGTTTCTCAATCAAATCGATTGTAATAACATTTATTTATGAATAAAATGTTACAAAATCACAAAGTTGTGATCTCGAAAAAGTAGATTTCTTATTTGATGATTAGTGAAACAGAATAACGACTCGCATATTGACAATTTTCCACCTCTACGTGGTGTTTAGTGTAGATGTTGTTACTCTTAAGGGTGTGTTTAGTTTGGGATTGGCCCATCCGGATTTGGATGGGCCATCCCTCTCCATCCAAATACCCATTCAAATACCCATCCACCCCTATAATACATCTACATACATATTTTTATACAATCACATCACTCTTTTTTTCTTTTAATCACTCATTCTCTCTCCTACTTTTCTTCCACACATTTATTCTCTCTCATACTTTTCTTCCACACATTTATTCTCTCTCCTACTTTTCTTTCACACATCTATTCTCTCTCCTACTTTCTTCCACACATTTATTATCCCTCCTACTTGATTTGACATAAAGTTCTCCATCCACACCTATTTTTCAATCTCAATTCAAACACAATTTTTATTCAATTACTATTCATGGATTACCCCCATCCATATTTTTCCAATCTCCATCCCCATCCCCATCTCATCCACCACTATCCCTAACCAAACAGCACCTAAATGTCTTAATATTCACAACAACATCTTAATTCGACCTTTCTTATTCACTGTTCTAGTTAATGCTGCTTTGGATGTTGTAACATCGCAGGTTGAAGATCTAGAAGTTTCTACACGGTTCTAGGTGGAAGGTTCTGGAAGGTTGCAGAATGTTGTAGATCAGGCAATTGCATGCTAGAGGCGTCCAGAATAGGCTGGAATGATCTAGAAGCGGTTGAATGAGGAGTGGGAGAAAAAGAAGGAATGAGATCCTAAATTTTAGGAGATCATGGATGAAGGTTCTAGGCTCCATTTACATGCCTATAAATAGGTCAGAACGTCTTCATTATTCAGCATGGAGAATTAGGAGTAATCATATAATGTCTACTTGAAGCGTTAATAATACATAGACATTATATCGGTCATTACTTCTTCTTCATCAGATTCTCGTTTGCCATGAAGATATACAAATCAGATCCGAGAGTAACATATTTCACGAAGTGCTATTCTTTAATTCTTAAACTAGCGTTCATCCTGTTAGGAATTAATTGTCATTAGCATGTTCATGTCGTTGTGCCGAAGTGTTCCAACTTCCTGTACAACATAGACTTTTCTATACTTCTTTGATAGAGAGATCATAGAGTTAGATTAGTTTTTGGCAGTGTTTTACACTTAAGCCACATTTAGATTTGATAGTTAATTGTCAAGTCTTGTTTCCGTTGTGAATATTTGTTCACACAACATTTGTATTCACTCATTGATTAGTGAAAGTTTTGCCACGAGGCTCACACATAGATTTTAAATTAAAATTTATGTAAAATTTATTTCCATTGTGTTCAGTTTATTTTTAATGTTTTAGTCTTCCGCTGTGTCTGTCTTTTCTGATATTCTGTTTGAATTAATGTTACACCATTTGTCTTAACATTCAGTGTAACATTGTTCTGTTTTTCACTTAAACACTAGTAGATACCCCACACACACTTTTAGTTGGTATCAGAGCCAATACCTGACGACACTAGGTTAGATCCTTGCTTAAAGTGTGTTTTAGTTTATGTTAGCAATGGAAACACATCACATATCCACTGCACTTAGGCACCCGAACATATTATCCATATTTTAAAGCCTAAGTTGTGCATGTATATCAAGTCGATAGATGAACGTGCTTGGAGGATTGTACTTACAGGTTACGATGTACCAAAGATCCAAATCAACACATCAACACCCCACCAGAAAGAAGGAAAAGTCAATTTCAACCAAGGTTATCAAAAAGTGAAGGTAAACTAAGGTATGGTCTTTAATATAGAAAATCAGTTCAATGCATATTTTGAATATGGTCATTATGAAAATTAATGTGCCAATATTAGACTTAAGCAAAAATTGAATTTTAGTACTACCTTAAATGATGAATCAGATGATGAATTTGATGAATCTAAAGATGTTGAATTCACTTTTCATACCAAGATTGATTATGATGATTCTTTAGATGATGATCTGGATGATACAGATTCTGATGTTGCACCTGATGCCATAACATCTATGGTAACATCAAAACAGAGTCACCCAAATTTGAACTGTTTTAATGGGTTTGTTGATGATGCAGGTATAAGGATTGATGATTCTAAATACCAAAAGTTGTTAGATGATTGTAACTCTCAGAAACTCACTCTTAATTCTTTGAACAAAGAGAATGAGAATCTGAAGAACAATTACCAAGCTAGAAGTCATAAATTCCAGAAGAGATTTTTGAAGTTTGTAAACTGAAGGAGAAATTAATCACCTCTACTTTAAGTTTCATAAAATTTTCTATGAGTGCTTCTGATATATGTTATAGTTATTTGGTAAATCTGATAATTGTGGTATACGTTATGATGGTGAAACTGCTTCTATTTCTAAGAATTTTGAAATTACTGTGAAATTTGTGAAGGCAAATGTTAAAACATATGTTGTAACATCTGCACAAACAAATTCTCATAAAATCAAATATGTAGGTCCCAAAGTTGAGTTAATAACGAGTAAGCTAGTGAAAATGTCTAGAGGGGGGTGAATAGACTTTTCAAAATTCTTTCGAAATATCAAAGTACAATATGCGGAATACGAAATTAATAATGAGCCCAATTCAAGATTATACTCAACTTATTTTCGAGAACTCTGTTCTATACTCAACTAGTCAAGTTCAGTTAAGTAGTTAAAACAATTAAGCAATTTAAACAATCAAAACTGTAAAGTAAATCAAACACAAGATTTATAGTGGTTTGACAACTTGTCTACATCCACTCTCACAAACCCAGTTGTGATGTTTCCACTAAACTCTTCCAATCGAGTACAAGTGTATGTTCCTGTCTTTAAAGTCCCAAGAAGAAGACTTAGATCTTCAACAGACTATACCTCCAGATATGTCTACGATCTTACTAGAAATTTTACAAGTATCTAGCACCTTGAAAATAACAAAACAAAAACTAAAAACTTCTCTGATTTTCAGTAGTAGCCTTCTTGATTCTTCACTTGTCTTCTGGCTATCTTTCTGAACTTCAATCAACTCTGAGAGTAAACTTCAATTGAATCTTCAATAACGTTTGTAAGTAGTAATTCTCAATATTTCAGTAATCAGTAGTCTTTAACCAACGAATACCTTGGGGTATTTATAGACTTCAAATCCAAGAACTTTCAGTTGTGTAACAAACTTTCTTGAAAACTAACTTGTAACTGATTCTTTTATTCTTCCACGCGTTTCTTCAGTTAATTAGTTATTCCATAACTAATTCTTCAATTTCATCTTTAATACGCGTTTCTTTAACTAACTTTAAGTTGACCTGTCTTTGTGTAAGTTGCGCACCTGTCTTGTCTAGTAGTAGTAGTCTGCGTCTTCTACTTGACTTGTGCAGTATGCTTCCAATAGAACTAATCTAGTCCTATCATCTAACCTAACAAGACTATTACATTACATTAAGCTTTTATAATACAAGCTTAGTCAACTTATAACTATACAACGAATCTATCTATTACATATAAAAACATGAGCTCTATACAACACTCAAATAGCCTAGTAACAACCTAATCAACGTAAACATATATGAACAGATATGAAGTACTTATAAATCGTACTTATCTTTTAATAATACTTGCTTCTTTAAAACAACTAGTACTTGTCTTGTGAACTTGTACTTGTCTTGTGAACTCTACTGATCTGTACAAGATGACTTCAACTTAACTAGACTAGATCAGTCAACACTTAGAAAATATTCAAGTCTTCTTTTGGCTTATCAAAACTTTATCTTTTATCTTTTATTCATCATTTAGGATTTGTTCTAGGATTCATATCCCAACAATTTCCCCCTTTTTGATGAAGCCAAAACTACTTGAATCTTTTCTCATAAGTAGACTAGTTAAGTAGTTATCTTGTCTTAAATATCAAAATAGTGCTTATCTTTCATTCATTCAAAATAAGATCAGTAGATTACACATACTTTGAAACAACAAAATATCAGAGCAAAAAAAACAACTAACTTTCAAACAAACAAAAAAAAACTAATCTGAAAGATTACCTCCTTCTGGATTTGGAACACAAAATGCATCAAGGAGTCTCTTGTGAATTAGACTGATCTGATCTTCATCTTCAATCTTCTCTTTATCTAGCAGTTCTTCTTCAAACTTCTTAATTTGATTCAGATCAACTCTTTTTCCTGAGCTTGTCATAGGAGTCTTCCATCTTGGAAAGGTCGGTATCAGAATGTTGAAATTTGCAGCAGCTGATATCCTCATGACCAAATTCCAAAGCAATTTATTCTGTCCTTCCATGAATTTGTCAAACATGACATACAACTCATCTGGACTTTCAGACTCACCATATTTTCGAACAATCCAATGATCAAGTTCCCATTGCCTCTTCACTTTGAGCCATTCTTGTCTATGCTCTTTGTCAATGAAGTAGTCAATGAACTGATCTTCCATCTCTTCTTCATTTATCTTCAGCTTTTGCAGTCTTTCAATATGTTTTTCTATTTTCTTTTTGCTTGCATAACGACTTTCATCATTAGGATCAACAATCTTTTGTTTCTTTTCAACTGTAGCAGCAGCAGTAGGTTCTTCAATACTCAGCTTCCTCTTAACTCGTCTAGTCTGAATTTCAGTTTCTGGAGACGCAACATTCTTTCCTTTCTCCAGTCTTTTAAGTTCATCTGCTTCAGCTTGCTCTAGCTCTGCCGTTTTAACTTGCAGTCTTTTTGGCCTCCTTAGCTCTTGCATAGCAGTAGCAGCATCCTTTTCTTCTGGTTCAGCACTTGACTTTACTTCAACTCTACTTGTCTTCTCTTCCCCCTTTTTGGCTTCATCACTTGCCTTAAGAGTGAATAGACTAGTAAATCGAGTCATTTCTTCCTTTAGTGCTTCCTTCATAGCTTCAGCAGCTAGCTCTATCTGCCTTTGATGTGTTTGATCCCGACTCATCTTGTCCAGGCGATCAGCAGTAGATTCTAACTTCTGTGAGTTAATGACCAACTCATCTTTGAAATGAGTAGCTGACTGACGTAGTAGAGTGTATTGTTGTGTTAACTCAGAGAGAATAGCTTGAGACTTCACCAACTGAGCTTGTGCCTCTCTCCTCTGCTCATCCGCTATCTCAATCTTAACTCGGTAAAGACGTTCCATTTTGCCAGATTCTTCAGCCAACGATCTAGCAAATGAGATAGACCTCTTCTCAGAAACTTCAACTTGTTTCTGTAAAAATCTTTCAACTTCAGCAGTCAACTCCGCTCTGAAAGTTGAGTCCATCGTGTTGACTTGTCCAATAAATAATTCTCTGGAATTGTCAACGAGTGATTTATTCTGTTCTATCAAAACATCCTTTATTTTTGATTGCAAAAACTCGTTTATTGCGGAATGAACAACATCTTTCAAATCCGACTTCAACTCAGCAAGATATCCTTCAGAAAAACCTTGAGTAGATGACTGAGCTTCAGTAACACCCTTTTCTTGAGCCTTCTCAACAAGTTCATCTTCTGTAAACATTTCGGCGTCCATGAACTCATCATCTTCTACTCCAAAATTGAAAGAATCATCATCAGAGTTTTCAGACTCATCTTCTGACTGATCTGAAGTTTGAATTCCAGCTTCAACTGTTACAGCTCTCAACTCCTCTTCCAGTAGATCAGTCTGAGTTCCAATATCAGACGAGAACTCTTCAACCAGAATTCCATCAGGAATCTTCAATAGCCTTTTTACAAGATCAACCAAGGCTCTTGGCGGAAATAATTCGGAATGATCCTTTACACCACTGTGCTCCTTTTGTTCCATCTCCCAATCCAAAAAATTGGAGATTCCTCCCATTCCTTGAATAACTTCGAAAAGATCATCAGTGGAGGACTTCTTAAGGGCAAACCAGGTGCATATCCTTAAAAGAATTTCAAACTGTTCGGACTCATAGTCTACTTCGATAGTTGAGAGCGTCCTCTTCAGATTTCTGGTCATTCGAGATCGAATACGCTTCTCTCTCAAACACATAGGATAGTAAACCAGGGAATTAAATCTAACAGCAGACGGGTCCTGAGTAGATGGGGTCTCTAACTCAGTTGTTGCAGTGGCAACTGGCGTCTTGTCTGCAGTAGATGGGTTGAGGGGTTCACCATATTCTGGTGAGGGAGAGGGTGTGAAAGCACTGGTTTCAACGGGCTTTGATGTGGCTTGGTTTGGTATGACAACTGTAGGAGTATCAGTTGTATCTAATTTGGGAGTGTGTTCGGGTAGGCTGGCTCTCAGCGGATATGCTGTCAGCACTTGCGAGGTTGAGGGAATAGGTCTAGGCCTAGATCGGTGTGATCTAGCCTTGGTTCGAACAGAAGTAGACGGGAGAGAGAGAGGAAATGAAACAGATTGAGTAGAAGTACCAACCTGTGTACTCAACTCGTCTGGACGAGTAGGCGATCCGACTCTTACAAGAGTGTACATTTCTGGAATTTGTTCACTCGACTCTTTCTCTTGTAGCAACTCTCCATCTGACTGAGTCTTTTCTGAGTCATCTGCACCGGACTCTCCTTTTTCAACCTCTTCCGATTCTTCATCATGAGACTCGTCTTCTGAAGAACTAGATGACCCACCATACAGCATCACATCCATAGGATTTACCTCAACTTGCCTAGGAGCAGATGGCCTAGCAGCAGCTTGCTTAGCCAGAGCTTCCTTCTTCAAGTAATGCTTTAGAGGATGAAACGGCTTGCCTTTACTCCAACTTGTCTTGTTTGGCAATAGAATGGGTAGGATGATACTTAACTTGTTTCCAAAACTAACATTTGCAGAAACAACCCAGTTGGCTGAGCTGGTATCAACTTGCACAAACTTCTTGTAGTACATCAATCTATCCAAGAAGAGTTTAGTCCAGTTTCCTTCCGTGATTCCATCATAAATCACAGCCATAATCCTTGCTTTCTGAGGCGTCACAGAGTCAAAACTCCCAGTAACTCCTAGCAACATTTTAGATGCAATATCAAGAAGAGTTTTGTATTTTTCCAGAAGCTCCTTCTTCTTCACCACAGGAACCTTTCCATCGCTTTTCAACTGCAGCCTTCTTTCGCAGAAAATACTTAGGTACCTCAACTCTCGACCTTCAGCATATCTCTCGATATCTATCGATCCAGATGGTAGTTTCAGCGATTCGGTCAGAAATTCTCTAGTAATCTCCACTCGCCTTCTTCCAATAAAAGCTTCAATTGAGTCGCCCTGTCTAGTTGCAGTAGCATAAAACTCCAACACTTCTTCTTCAAGAACAACCTCAGGAAATGCCTCCAAATATGGTCTCAAACCGCATCTGAAGCATTTCATCAATATTTCCTTGTTGTCTTCAGTGTGATTCCCTTTGAAAAATACCGATCCTTCTGTATGCACCCTTCCTTCGGTAATGTACTTACCAAGATCAAACCTAGCTTGCATGTTAGTACGAGCATCGAACATTGAAACGATAGACATAGTATAATGGGTTATGATAATCAAGAAATTTCGAAGAGGTTTGAGTGCTTGAGAAGTTATGAGATCAAGAGAAACTGAAATCGTGAGCAGTTAAGAACAAGTAAAGTGGGTTTTAAACATTTGAGTTCAATGGTTGAGATTTGAAGTATTAATCCAATGGTCAGATATGAAAGGCTTTAGAAATTCAGTTTGGCGGAATCGAGAAAATTATGTGATTTAGTATTGGGAAATTTGAAATCCGCCTCATCTATTGGTAGAATAGAGGGGTGTATTCCTCTAACCTAGCAAAGTAGAGTTTTTGGCGCGAACTAGTTATATACACCTCATTAAATGGAGTGTATACATCCAATTCTAGGTTTTTCAAACTTTCAATATTCAAATGACATATATATACTTAATTCGTTTTGTGTAAACACTTAGAATATTTATATCAGAGGAACACTTATCTTGTCTGTTCGTGTCTATCCAGAACAGACGAGTAGACTGGTATGCACAAGACGAGTTCCCCCTACGATTGTGCTTGTCTACTTTGGATCATCAAATGATTATATGTACCTGTCTTGTTCTTGCACTACAGATTAGATGTATTACATGTAGTCGAGTAGGATAAATAATAATGAATATCAATCTAAGTCAATGATCAAGGTTCAAACAAGATGACTGTTACCAAACTAAAGAGTCAACATAAGGATCTTTAAGAAATCAAGGATTCCCCCTTAAAAGTTTATTCCCTTAGTATTACCCTCAGCTTTACCAGCTTCCTCATCGGGTTGGATGGTCAACTTGTCTGACCTTGTTTACCTGTCTGTTGCGTGAGTAGACGAGTGCTCTGCTCTTTTGTGGTAACTTGTCTATTTCTCCTTTCTTCTTAGGATTGTACCTGACTGGTTAGTACATTTCTACACACTAGTAGGATCAAGATCAATTAGTCCTAGACTAATGCATAATTCATGAAATCGAGCCTCAGCTAATGGTTTTGTGAAAATATCAGCTCTTTGAAAATCAGTGTGAATCTTTTCCATGCGAATATCCTTCTTTTCTACATGATCACGTATGAAATGGTGTTTCACATCAACATGCTTACAACGTTTGTGCAGAACAGGATTTTGTGTAATGGCAATTGCACTATTACTATCACAGAATATAGGAACATTTGATTCACAAATATTATAATCTCTAAGCTGTTGAATAAGCCATAATAATTGACTACAACAACTACCTGCAGCCATGTACTCGGCTTCAGTAGTAGAGGTAGCAACACTTGTCTGCTTTTTTGAAAACCATGAAATGAGTTTTGTGCCTAAGAATTGACAAGAACCAGATGTAGATTTCCTATCTATTCTACAACCACCAAAATCAGAATCAGAGTAGCCACTTAGAGATAAATCATCATTTGAAGGATACCATATACCACGATTGATGGTTCCTTTCAAATATTTCAGAATCCTTTTAGTGGTTTCCATATGACTCTCTTTTGGGTTAGCTTGAAAACGAGCACATACTCCAACAGAAAATGCAATATCAGGTCTACTAGCAGTTAAGTAGAGTAATGAACCAATTAGACCACGGTAATGAGTTTGATCAGTACACTTACCTTGTTCGTCTGGGTCCATTCTGTATGTAGGTAGCATAGGTACGCCAGCAGACTTGCATGTCTTAATACCATACTTGTCTAGAAGATTTCTAGTATACTTTGCTTGATTTATGAAAATCCCTTCAGGGGTCTGTTTTACTTGAAGTCCAAGAAAGTAATTCATTTCACCCATCATAGACATCTCAAATTTACTTTGCATGAGTGTTGAGAAACTTTCACTCAGCTCTTTGTTAGGTGAACCAAAAATGATGTCATCTACGTAAATTTGGACGAGTAAAATGTCTTTCCCTTCTTGTCTTCTAAACAAGGTTCTGTCTACCTTGCCTTTAGTAAAACCATTTTCTAATAGAAATTGAGAAAGAGTATCGTACCAGGCTCTTGGAGCTTGCTTTAGTCCATATAAGGCCTTCTTTAATTTGTATACCTGATTACCTTTGACTTCGAAACCTGGGGGTTGTTCAACATATACTTCTTCCACAAGAATACCGTTAAGAAATGCACTTTTAACATCCATTTGATATACAGTAAATTTCATGTAAGCAGCATATGCAAGAAACAATCGAATGGCTTCTAGTCTAGCAACAGGAGCATATGTTTCATCATAATCTATGCCTTCAGCTTGTGAATAGCCTTGGGCGACTAGTCTAGCCTTATTACGAACAACTACATCATTCTCATCTTTCTTATTCTTGAAAATCCATCGAGTGCCAACTACATTATGATGTTTTGGTCTATCGACAAGTTCCCAGACGTCGTTTCGAACAAACTGATTCAACTCGTCTTGCATGGCGATGATCCAATTACTATCAGCCAATGCCTCATTAATGGTTTTTGGCTCGATAGATGAGAGGAAACAACACCAGCAAAACAGAGATGGACTAGATTGTTCTTGCGACTCAAAGAGTTGTCGTCTAGTCTTAACACCAACAGTAGAGTCACCAATAATATTTTCAGTATTATGCGCTGATTTCCATGGGTTGAGTAGTTGAATACTCTAAATGCTTTGCTAGTCGAGGAGTATCCTAAGAATATCCCCTCGTCTGCTTTAGCATCGAAAGCATTCAACTTGCTTTTCCCATTGTTATGGATGAAACACTTGCATCCAAATATATGAAAATATGAAACTCTGGGTTTTCTACCTTTCCATACCTCGTAGGGCGTCTTACCTAGTGCTTTATTGATAGCACTTCTATTTTGTGAGTGGCATGCAATGTTGATAGCTTCTGCCCAAAATTTCTGAGGCGTATTATACTCTGTCAGCATGGTCCTGCAGGCCTCCTTAAGAGTTCTGTTCCTTCGTTCTGCTACTCCATTTTGTTGTGGTGTCCTAGCTGCACTAGTAAGGTGCTGGATGCCACGCTTAGAACAAAATTCTTTAATATAGCAGTTAATGAATTCAGTACCCTTGTCACTACGGATCTTGACAATTGACTGATTCTTCTCAACCTGTAACTTCTTCAATAGATCAGGCAAAAGTGTTTGTGTATCACTCTTCTTGTGTAAGAAGACTACCCAAGTGAACTTAGAATAGTCGTCTACCACAACAAGTGTGTACCTTCTACCGTTCAAAGTTGGAGGAGTTATTGGGCCATGTAAGTCCATATGTAGAAGTTCAAGAACTCTACTGGTTGAGAGGGATGGAATAGATTTAAAAGAACCCTTTACCTGTTTACCTTTTTGACAGGACGTGCATACATGTGACTTATAGTAGACTTCATTGGGAATACCTTCCACAAGGTAGTCTCTGGCTATCTTATTAAGAACCTTAAAGTTTAGATGACAAAGGCGTCTATGCCAGAGCCAGCCAAGTTCTTTAGGATTCTTAGTAAGTAGACAGGTGTCCCTCGGACAACTGTTCCAGTTTACTATGTACACACTTCCTTGTCTAATGCCGACCAGTAAGACTGTGTGAGTTCTTTTGTCAATGATTTCACATTTCTGACTCTTGAACTGCACCTTGTATCCACGATCACAAAATTGTGAAACAGAGAGTAAATTGTATTTCAAGCCTTCAACATACGAGACATCTTGAATTTCTATGTCACCATTCCGAATGTAACCAAATCCTTTAGTAACAGCAATGGAGCTATCACCAAATATCACTTTTGGTCCTTCTTGCTCATGGTAGCTTGATAAGAGAGTCTTGGTACCAGTCATGTGGTGCGAACAACCACTATCTATGTACCAAGTTTCTCCTGTTGAGCCACCTTTCTTGTATAGATCGAGTCGACCCTGCAATAGATGATAATACATAATTTAGGTACCCTCCTTGTTTATTGGGGTCCTTGGGGGTTAGTCGAGTTCAATGGAATCCAAATGTACATTGGAGTCCTGAACAGGTTTGACCTTCTAAGCTTTCGACCATATTTGTTGCAAAATAAGACCTTGTTGTCCTTATCTGGCCTATCAGTCGAGTTCGGGTCTACTCTTTGGAGATAGCCTTTTGACTTAATCTCTACTTGAGCAGGCACTTGTCTATGATAGTCAGAGTAAGGTTTGTATGCATTAGGTCCATACGGTTTATAGACATGTTTAGGTCTTTCTTCTCCTTTGATATCATATGACAAAGGTGGAGGATATAAAACAGGTTGTATACGATATTTTGGACCTTCCTGTCTAGGTCTAGACGAGTAGAGTTGAGACTGCCTTATGAAAGGAGGTCTAGACTCTTGTCGTCTAGTCTGTACTTGTCTAGTACTAGTCTCCTCAGGATACCAGTCCTCGTATCTGACCTGATTTGGTCGTCCACGATTCCTAGTCCTTTGAAGATTAGTTCTAGGTTGAACAGGCTTGTTGTTACCATTCTTTTTACCTCCCTTGGTAATTGGTATGTTAACTTGAGCTTGTTTTGGTACAATACCGTTTGATGGAGTGTCAATATCGTATATCAATGGTTCTTTTCCTTTATCATTAGTCAAAGAGCTTGAGATGAAAATAGTAGGGTTCTTAAGAACTTGAGTAGACGAGCTGGGTGTCTCAGCACCTATGCCTGTCTTGTCAGCAGGAGCCCTATACCTATCTGACAGTTCAAGGTTAACCTTAGATGAGTTAACCAGGTCAGTAAGTTTAAGGTCTAATGTGACAACCTCGGTTTCTAAGAACTTATTACGTTCTTCAAGCTTTTTGAGCTTACTTTGTAAAACATTGAATTCATGTTTCTCAGTAGCGTGTGTCTTAAGTAGGTCTTGATACAACTTGTCTGTCAATGCACACTTCTCTCTGAGTTGACTCAACTCTTCTTGCAAGCGTTCATTTAGGACTGTTATATTAGGATCTACTTTAGACTGAGCTTCCTTAAGATCAATGATTTCTTGTCTTAAGGTGATGTTTTCGTCACTGACTTCAATGAATGCCTTGTTGGCAAGTAGGAGGTCGTCTTCAACTGCACTAGTAGAGTGCTGAAGACTACTCCCTACTTGGCTACTGGCAGTGTCACTTTCATCAGAATCTGATTCATCACATGATTGAAAGGAAGTAACAGATGATACCTCTTGGTCGATTTTAGCCATGAAGCATAGACCATCATCAACTATGAATGCTTCATCGTGATCTGGTTCAGACGGGTAGCTAGATGAGGATGATGGCAACTCGTCTGAGTCAGAGTCAGAGTCATTATTGGCCATCATTGCCTTTTTACCACGGTTGTATCTTCTTTCCCTTCGTGCTTTGCGTTCTTCTCGATCATCAGTACTCAGGTCTGGACATTCATATATGTAGTGACCTGGTTTCTCACAGTTATAGCACACGAGATCATTATTAGCCTTTTTAATAGGAGAGTTGTTCCTTCGTTTATCACGTCTATCAGAACGAGTAATCTTCCTACCATCAGACTCTCTATCTTGTCTGTTACCTTTCGAGACTTCGTCTCTCCTTTCGGACGAGTTTCGGTCTCGTCTGGTTTCAGACGAGTTCTTAGAAGCAGACCCTCTATGCTCTCTATAGAACTTCTTATATCTTCCAAATCGTTTATTCAGCCTATCAAACTTTCTAACCATGAGGCTTACCTGATCCTTCAGGCTAAGATCAGTATCTATCTCGTCTTTAACAGAAGCAGACCTAGTCTTAGTCTTAGACCTGTCTATCTTAGACGAACTAGCCTTAAAAGCAACGTTCTTAGATACAGCATGTTCTCTGTCACTACTTACTATGGGTTCATCTTCGTCTAAATCAAACTCATGAGCCTTTAGAGTTTGAAACATAGTCTCTGCTGTCCATACGTCTATATCTTGGGTATTCTTAACAAGCATTTTTACCATCTTCCAACGACTATCAAGGCTTTTGAGAATCCTAAGATTGATTTCACGTGGAGTATAAGATTTACCAAGTACTTCCAAGTCATTCATGATTTTGGTAAAACGAGTATCCAACTGGTCTATTGTTTCACCAGCTTTCATATGAAATGATTCGAATCTTTGGACTGCAGTGGAAAGCTTGCTTTCTTTGATTAGGGATGTCCCTTCACAAATGATAGCTAAGCGATCCCACATTTCTTTGGCAGTTTTACATTTTAACACTTTTCCCAGATACTCGTTAGGAAGAGTGTGTAAGATGTAATTCTTGGCCAAGCTATCCAAATTATTCTGTCTCATTTCTTCAGAGGTTAGTTCTGACCTTGGTTTCTTGACGAGAGTACCCACTGGTTGATTTGGATCAAGGGCAGCAGTATTGGGGATCATGGTCACAATTGGACCTTCAGTGACGACGGAGATCATTAAGTCGTGAGTGGAGCTGAAGATGGCTTCCATCCTTAGCTTCCAATAGTCGTAATCCTGTACCTGGAACTTAGGTAGTTTGTTGGCGCTGATCTCAAGAGACATGATTTCAAGAAATAAGTGCTAAGTAGAGTTATGATCAAGAACAACAGATAAGTCAAGAACAGGGAGTACGAAAAACAGATGATACAAGAATATGATCAAGAACACGTATGCAAGAACAGTCAAGGACCAAGACTTCACCCTAAGTCTTGAGTCGGTTATCAAGAAACAGCAGTTCGTAAACTACTGCTCTGATACCACTTGTAGGTCCCAAAGTTGAGTTAATAACGAGTAAGCTAGTGAAAATGTCTAGAGGGGGGTGAATAGACTTTTCAAAATTCTTTCGAAATATCAAAGTACAATATGCGGAATACGAAATTAATAATGAGCCCAATTCAAGATTATACTCAACTTATTTTCGAGAACTCTGTTCTATACTCAACTAGTCAAGTTCAGTTAAGTAGTTAAAACAATTAAGCAATTTAAACAATCAAAACTGTAAAGTAAATCAAACACAAGATTTATAGTGGTTCGACAACTTGTCTACATCCACTCTCACAAACCCAGTTGTGATGTTTCCACTAAACTCTTCCAATCGAGTACAAGTGTATGTTCCTGTCTTTAAAGTCCCAAGAAGAAGACTTAGATCTTCAACAGACTATACCTCCAGATATGTCTACGATCTTACTAGAAATTTTACAAGTATCTAGCACCTTGAAAATAACAAAACAAAAACTAAAAACTTCTCTGATTTTCAGTAGTAGCCTTCTTGATTCTTCACTTGTCTTCTGGCTATCTTTCTGAACTTCAATCAACTCTGAGAGTAAACTTCAATTGAATCTTCAATAACGTTTGTAAGTAGTAATTCTCAATATTTCAGTAATCAGTAGTCTTTAACCAACGAATACCTTGGGGTATTTATAGACTTCAAATCCAAGAACTTTCAGTTGTGTAACAAACTTTCTTGAAAACTAACTTGTAACTGATTCTTTTATTCTTCCACGCGTTTCTTCAGTTAATTAGTTATTCCATAACTAATTCTTCAATTTCATCTTTAATACGCGTTTCTTTAACTAACTTTAAGTTGACCTGTCTTTGTGTAAGTTGCGCACCTGTCTTGTCCAGTAGTAGTAGTCTGCGTCTTCTACTTGACTTGTGCAGTATGCTTCCAATAGAACTAATCTAGTCCTATCATCTAACCTAACAAGACTATTACATTACATTAAGCTTTTATAATACAAGCTTAGTCAACTTATAACTATACAACGAATCTATCTATTACATATAAAAACATGAGCTCTATACAACACTCAAATAGCTCAGTAACAACCTAATCAACGTAAACATATATGAACAGATATGAAGTACTTATAAATCGTACTTATCTTTTAATAATACTTGCTTCTTTAAAACAACTAGTACTTGTCTTGTGAACTTGTACTTGTCTTGTGAACTCTACTGATCTGTACAAGATGACTTCAACTTAACTAGACTAGATCAGTCAACACTTAGAAAATATTCAAGTCTTCTTTTGGCTTATCAAAACTTTATCTTTTATCTTTTATTCATCATTTAGGATTTGTTCTAGGATTCATATCCCAACAAAATATATTGAAAATAAGTTTGTATGTCATTATTGTTCGATAATTGATCATATTTTTCTTACTGCATGAAATTGTTTGATGATCTGAGATTGAGAAAATGTTACCTAAAATGATATCACATCCTACGAAACATTTTCTAAAATCTGCATGGAAATCTGATGTTACCTGTAATGTTGTTCACACTTCCTTGAAAGCATGTTTACTTGGTCAATGGTATTTTGATACTGGTTGTTCTAGATATATGACAAGACATTTGACTACTTATCTAATTATGTGACCTTGAATGGTGGTAATGGTAATGTTACATATGGTGGTGGTTTCGAAAGGAAAGATTAATGTCTAAAGGAACTTTAAATGTTGAAGGTTTTCCTGAGCTTAAAAATGCTTTACATTTTGATGGCTTGCTTGCCGATTCAATTAGTATTAGTCAACTTTGTGATGATAATTTGCATGTAAAATTTGACAAAGAATCATGTGTATGTTCTTAATAAAGATGAAGATTGTCTAGGGCAGTAGATAATTGTTATCTTATTAGAACAAATGTGTGTAATTTGTCAAAGAATGATGAAAATGTCTTATTGCATCAAAAATTGGGACATGCATATTATAGATCAGTGAAGAGACTAATCAAAGTCGATGCAGTGAAAAAGATTACCAAAACTGAGTTTCAGAGTACCACTTGTTGGGAAATTAATCCCAATACCCAATAATAGTCCCCCAACAATGTGGTCCCCAACTCTTTTGTGGGAAATTATTATGGGACCACATTCCCCATCTCCTTTGTGGGGAATTATTGGCACTTGTGGGTTATGGACCATCACGCTAGGAATCCTTTGAGACTCCCGGGAATCTTTTGAGATGCCCTAGGGATCTTTTGAGACTCTCGGGAATTCTTTGAGACTCCTTTAAAATTACCCGGATCTATTTGGGACGTAATTTAAATATGAATTATCATATATCTAATTTCATAATTTAAACAAATTAAATCAACTAATTTATGTAATGAATGTACGGTAAAATAATTAAATCCCTAAACATGCGGAACTAAGGGATTACGTGTTTACCTTTAAATCGGAGAGATATCGTTGAGAAGAGTAACAACTTCAACCCAATTGCCTTCTCAAGTATTCCCTAAGTCCTAGTCCGTTGACCCGATGGGAGATCTCACGAACTATTAACTCTCAAGGAAGAATTAATTTTCTCTTGTTGCACACACTGTAATTTCGAAAATTACAAATCTTTTTTTTTTTTTTAGTCTCAAGAGTACCAATTTTTTTTCTTCTCCTTTTATAAGAGAGAATCTATGTTTCTTCTCTTACAAGAAAGAAAAATTGACCAGTCAATTTATTTTGGAATAATATACAAATAATCACTTATTTCCATATATCTTTTTCCATAAATATCTCTCTCTAATTTCTTGCAACAAAATTAATCCTTATCTTTTAATTACCTTAATTAATAGACTTTTATTGGGCTACTTGAGGGGCCTTTAGGAGAATTAGAATTGGACCTCCCAATGGGCCCAGAAATCAATATTGAGCCACAATATTTTTCCAGCCCATTAACATTAATTCATTCCACTATAGAATTAATATTGCACTATTCATCCTAACCCATATTACGAAATATGGCTCCCGGTTATTATTTTCCGTGTTTAAGATTCAATGTCCATCAATTAATTTAAGCTACTGAATGCTTTAATTAATTAATATCTTTTATTCCTCGGAGTAAGGACAACTCAACATTATTATCATACCGGAAATAAATTCCACTGATCAGATTTGATATGATAAACCTTCTGAGCCCACCAAGGGGACATAATCAACTTGACACTCCAAGACACGATTCTCTGTATTAATTTTGGCAATCTGTCCTGTAATTAATAATATTGCCCAAAATACAAAGTATTGAATCAAATTGATTCTTTACCCATAATAAATCAAAGCAATACTTCTTAACTACAAACAATCCCATTTAAGTGACAGAGATTAAGAAATCAACAACCACTGAGGTCTAATTCTTCATTCCTTAAGTCAGTCTAGAAGAATTACCTCTATGTAGGTCCTATTCAGCACATCATAATGCACTAGTGTAATCTCTTGGTCAAGA
Organism: Galeopsis tetrahit; assembly: GCA_963675135.1. Lineage (NCBI taxonomy): Eukaryota > Viridiplantae > Streptophyta > Magnoliopsida > Lamiales > Lamiaceae > Galeopsis > Galeopsis tetrahit. The sequence goes on along the minus strand of OY776120.1, from coordinate 60,885,980 downwards.
TAAACCAATCCGAGCCTTACACCTCAACTTCTACCAATGGATTGTTCAATTCCATCTAAGTTGTGAATCAATTATACTTATATACAAGGAACTGACAATGTGATCTTCTGTGATCTTCTACACACCACATTGTCTACAATGTAAAATACATCTGAACGTTTATGCAATAAATAATTAACATTCATTATATTTAAAGCAACCAGTGATATAAATATTATTCTCATTTATAAGTGCAAGAATCAGTTTGTATACATAAGTAGCACTAAAAGCATACTTGCCAGTATAACCCTAACACCACTGTATGTGGACCATGCCAGAAAGGTAAGCAAGTAAGAGTGTTGCATAAGATGATGTCACATTGCTCTACACATCAATGTTTCGAATTGTTTTGCACATGGTTTTTTATTGGTCCTATGAAAACTGAAAGCATTGGAGGCAAAATATATTCTTTTGTTGTGGTAGATGAATTTTCTAGATATACCTGTATTGTGTTTTTAAGAGATATATATGAAACATTAATTTGCTGCATTTAAAATTCTTTACAAAAGGTTCAAAAATATGTTTAACTTGAAAGTTGGCTATATTAGAACTGATGATGGTAGGGAATTTGAAAATAACATGTTTAATGTTGTGAAGAAAGGTATCTTGCAAGAATATCCATCTCCTAAAACTCCACAACAGAATGTCTTTGCTGAAAGAAAGAATAAAACTTTTTATGAAATGGCAAGAGTCGTGCTTACATAAAAAAGTCTTGCTAAAAGATTTTGGGTTGAAGCATTGAATACTACATGTCATATTATTAATAGAGTTTATATTCGATCTGGCACTACTCAAACACCTTATGAGATTTTGAACAATTGAAAACCAAATGTGAAGTATTTTCATGTATTTGGTTGTGTGTGTTATATTCTGAATGATATGGATCAACTTCATAAGTTTGATTATAAAAGTGTAAGGTTTCTTTTTAGGCTATTCTAGAAATAGTAAAGCTTATATAGTTTATAACCTTATGATTAACACTATTGAAGAATCTGTTAATGTTGTGTTTGATGATGATTAAGGTCTTACAGATGACAAAGATGAAGAAGATGTATTACAAGTGACTGACAATTCTGAGAATACACTGAAGTCTGAAAATGCTGCACCAAATGTTAACACATCTGGAGCAACATCTACAGAACAGTCAGTTGTAACTTCACAGAACAGTCAGTATGTTCCCAAAAGGAATCCTTCTTCAAGAATAGGCAAAAGTCATCAATCTGACCAGATCATTGATGATGCTACAGTTGGAGTGCAAACAAGAGGAAAAGTAAGATCAAATAAGGTAGATGTTGTAAGAACAATATGCATGTTTTCTATTTGCAATGTTGTGAATGCAGAGTGTTACTATTCTGAAATTGAACCTAAAAATGTTAATGAAACATTTTCTGATGAGTTTGGTAACAATTCTTAAGAACGAGACTAGATTAGTTGCACAAGATTACACCTAAGTTGAAGTTATTGATTTTGATGAAATTTTTGCACTTGTTGCTAGGATAAAATCTATTAGATTATTACTAGCAATTGCATGTTTTATTGACATTAAAACTTCATCAAATGGATGTAAAAGCTGCATTTCTAAATGGCATGTTGAATGAAGAAGTATATGTTTAACAACTTAAAGGATTTGAAGATCCACAACACCCTGATAGTTCTGTTAGAGGAGAAACGGATATAACTTTGTTCATTAAGCACACTGGAGAAGATTTACTTATTGCTCAAATATATGTTGATGACATTGTGTTTGGTTTAACTTGTGATAAAATGTTAACCAATTTGTTAAAGCAATGACTGCAACATTTGAGATGAGAATGGTTGGAGACTTGAATTACTTTCTAGGTCTTCAAATCAAGCAATGCAAAGATGGTATATTCTTCTCTCAAGGTAAGTATGCTAAGAACTTGGTTAAAAAGTTTGATTTTGAAAGTTAAAAAGTAATGAAAACTTCTATGAGATCTACTTTGAAACTTTGCAAAGACAATGCTGGAAAGGATGTTGATCCAACATTGTATAGATCCATGATAAGTATTTTACTTTATTTAACCTCTAATAGATCAGATGTTATGTACAATGTTTGTGTTTTTGTTTGTGCTAGGTACCAAACTAATCCAAAGGAATCTCACTTGAATGTTTTGAAAAGAATTATCAAGTATGATGCAGGTACAAGTGAACTTGGGATTTGGTATACTAAGGACACCAACAACACTTTGATTGGATACAGTGATGCGGATTGAGCATGAGATATGGACGACAGAAAGAGTAAGAGTAGAGGATGTTTCTACATGGGAAACAATCTTGTGGTTAAACAAGATGTTTCATGACTTATGAAATTGATATTCTTACAAGTTTCTGTGATAATACGAGTGCATAAACATTTCTAAAATTCAGTACAACACTCACTCACTAAACACATTTGCATTAGGCATTATTTTATGAGAGATTTAGTGGAGAAGAACATAGTGAAGTTGGAATACATACCTTCTGAAAATCATAATGCTGATTTATTTACTAAGGTTTTGACCTTGAGACATTCTTATCTTTGAGAAAATCTCTTGGTATGTGTAGTATCTGAATAATCCTAGATGGATGGTTTCACAAATGTCGTAGCATTTGGGACAACATCATAGGTTGTATAGTTGTTATAGATTTAATTTATTTCCTACTTTCATTGAATAATTCCTTTGTAAAATATTCTTGAATCTAAAATTTGTTGTGCAAAAATAAACATGTCTTACACCTCTCAAATGCATATAAATAGAATGTTGTTAGCATACTAAAAGATGTAGTTAATCACTGAGTAACTATGGAGCACGGAGTTGACTACTACGATGCCTTCTTTTCAAAAGGTGATTAACAAATACATTAATAGGTTCATAATCCATTGAGTATGGGGCACGGAGTTCGCTACTACGATGCACTCTTCTAGAAAAATGGATCAATATGAACTATGTGCTACAACACGAAAAGAAAAGAAAAAATATGGTGCAACACAAATGAAGTAAATTCATGTAAAAACCGTGTTGAGGTGTATGTAACAATTTCGAGCATAGCATTAGTTGATTCGATTATATTTTTATAAGTAGTAATTATTTGATTATTTGTGGAAATTTATTTTATTTATTCCTGATTAATTATACTAACCCACATCCTTGTTTTATTTCAGATTATACACATTTAAATGTTAAAAATTCTAGAATGTTCTTAATTTAATTAATTATTTAATTATGATTTTACCCACTACTTACCCATGATTTATTTTTGTGGCTAAGTTTATGGAGTATTATCGAATTTCTTCTAGAATCTTCCTTAGTTAGTTTTTATTTTTATACGTATTACTTCCAACTACACATTCTCTCCTATATACTTCTCATAATATGATATACTAAGCATTGCATTTTTTTTTAGTGATTTGAGTATTGCATTTTAAGATTTGCTAAAGCCTTGTTTGTCTCAGTCATTGTGATTATCTTTTCGATTTCTTGGTGCTTTAATGACAGGAAACAAAGAAACTACCTAAATACACTCAAACTCCCACGAAACCGTCATCTCCATCTCTCTCCAATCTTAATAGTTTCGCTTTCATGGCCGCTCACACCAAAACTCACCAACTGCTACAAGAAAAGCTGAAACACTTACCCAAACAACTCCAGTTACACCCATTCTAGAATTGTTCACATTATGAGAATCTACTTTTTCTTACTGTTGGAAATATGTCCATAGACATTTCTCACTACTGAAAACCGAAAAAATCACCACTACACTTGGTTCGTTCACCTCACAAAAGCCCTAATTTCTAAGTCCTAATACTGAAATAGAGGCAAATGCCTTGATAGCTTCATCTCTGGGGGATATTGAAAAGGAAATTGATGATTTTCCTGTTGCTGAGCAGAATGAGTCTGCAAATGATGAGACATCCGATTCTGAGGACGCTCAAATGAAGAAGGTCGACGCGAATGCTAACTCAGGTTAAACTAACTCTTATCTTTTAATACTGATGAATCTGAATAGATTGCATTTATGAAGATTATTGAGAAAGAAAAGAGAAAAGATTAGCCCATGTTCAACGAAGGAGATCTGACTTTGTGTTCACTAGAGTTGATTACTCTAACTCACTGAGGAGAAAGAAGAAAGAAAGTAGTGTTACTGATGAACCGATTCAAGTTCTTTTCTTAATCGGAGGAAGAAAATATGGTTACTGAGAAACGAGTCAAAAGGAAGTATGATCCAAAGGGGAAGAAGGTTGTTGCTGAACGAGACTTACCCAAAAGAATTGGAATCTGGTCCAGAGGATAATCCCACTGTGTATGAGATTAAGAAGACTCTGAGGAAGAATGTTGCATGAAATGCTGAAGCAAGTGCCGCAACACTAGACCCTGATGACAGTAGAAGTGATGATTCTGAGAAGAGCAGTAGCAAGGACTCTGAATCAGCTGAGGAGACAAATTATGAAGGAGGTAATTCTGATTCTGATAATAATTTTGAGATTGATAGGTTAGTTGCTAAAATAACTAAACTATTTTGATGAAAGTTGTTAATGGGAAGAAGAATTAACATTGCTGATTTTGAGAGTAAAGGTTTGATACAATTTTTGATTGAAAGGAAATTGTTGAAAACTGTAACTTTGAATGATACTCTTGTGTTTGATTGGGTATATGTACTTTATGCTTGACTTATGAAGAGTACGGGTAGACGTATCTCTAAAAGATATGGGTACAATTTAGGGGGAGATTAATTTCATTTACTCTGAAATTGATTAATGATTTCCTAGAGATAGAGTTTGTGATTGATGATATGAACCTGATTTGAACTTGGTTTCTACTTCTATAACTGGGGGTAGATTAACTAGGTGAAATTTTTTATACTTGCTAAAGATCTCACATCTCTATACTTTGTACTCCATATATTGATTTTCTACAATTGGATACTCTATACAAATTCCACTAAGGTGATTAAGGATTAAGACGTATTGTTGTATATGATGATTGTGTTGACGAATTTCAATCTGGATTTAACTATTTTCACCACATGCAGTTTATAATGATATTTATTATAAAGGGATTTTACCTTACCATTTGCTGATATGTTCATACCTCAAGAGGCATGAATTTTTAAACCTAAGGAAACTAAGGTTATTAGAGGCAAGGTACCCTTGATGACTATATCACCTGCTCTGTTACTTGGTGAAAGGATTGTTGATTTGCTTTGTTACAAAATTCAGATAGTTTTGATCACAGAGATGCTCTTATTCCAGTTCAACCAGCTCCAGCAAGACCTGAACAGAGAAATGCTACACCGAATGTGAACACATTGGCGGTCACATTGGTCAAAATATTTACGTTTACAGGACTCTATTGATGGGCTTCAGTTCCCTAAAGTCCAGTGGTTATAGACGCTTTCTACTGCCACAGGGGGAGAAACACCATCAACTTCTGGGGTTCGAAGTGAAGAGCTCCATGAAAATGTACCAGAAACTGATTGTGTACCTGATGCTATTAATGAAGAGACCGTAACTTGTACTGTTGTTGAAGAGGAGGAGGATCAATTTGCTGATGAACATATGATTGTTCTTTATGGTAACATCTGAACAGGTTGATACAAGACAGGGGGAGGGCTGAACATTATAAGTGATAATGTGCAGGAACATGATGCTGCAACTGTTGATACAACAATATATGTCACTTGCTTAGTTTCTCAAGTATTTGTGCCTTTTATACTTCCCTTGATCTTATTCATTGTTGTTACTATGTTTAAGTTGATTTACAAACTCTGTTTTTTCCTTCCTAGTTGATAGGTTGTTTTTTATTCAACGTGCTTAAATTGTTTGCATTGATGATAATAGTTTACTGCTTTATGCTTAAATTGTTTTCATACTTATTATCATTTGCTTACTACATGTTGTATATGTTTATGTTTATGTTAGTTGTTGTCTGTTTTGTTTTTTTAACTTGCCTTATTATTCAATTTGCTTAAATTGTTTGCTTTGAGGATAATATAGAAGTACACCTCTCTTTAATTATCATGTGCTTACTGCTTAAATTGTTTGCTTTGATAATAATATAATTTAGAAGTACACTTCTTTTTAATTCTCAGTTGCTTACTGCTTATTGTTTAAGTCTTTGTTAGATATTGTTGTTTTTCACTTTTTTTTTGCTCTATTTTTTATTTTTAGTCTTTGCTCTATTTGTTTTTTTATTTTCTTCATTATTGCTCTAATTCTATTTTATTGAGTCATACATAAGTCTTAGGTTGATCTAGTACATATTCATATATGCTTTGATTTAACTTATGATTTTTGTAAGTTTATATGTTGTTCAGATAAGTATATTGTTTATACTTATTGTTGTTTTGAGTGAGATCACATTGCTCTTATGGCACGGACTATGTGAAATCATTCTTGGTCTTTCTTACTTTGATCCGGAAGCTACAACAGGTGTTGACTTGATTAGTACATGGATATGATGGTAATGCTCTAGCATGTACATAATACTAAGTATATATAAAAATATATGTGCATCAGGTGTGTTGTAGTCGAAAGGTCAAATTGGGGGAGATTGTAGATGTTGTTACTCTTAAATGTCTTAATATTCACAACAACATCTTAATTCGACCTTTCTTATTTTTCATAAGTTCAAATTCACTGTTCTAGTTAATGCTGCTTTGGATGCTGTAACATCGCAGGTTGAAGATCTAGAAGTTTCTACACGGTTCTAGATGGAAGGTTCTGGAAGGTTGCAGAATGTTGCAGATCAGGCAATTGCATGCTAGAGGCGTCCAGAATAGGCTGGAATGATCTAGAAGCGGTTGAATGAGGAGTGGGAGAAAAAGAAGGAATGAGATCCTAAATTTTAGGAGATCATGGATGAAGGTTCTAGGCTCCATTTACACGCCTATAAATAGGCCTGAACATCTTCATTATTCAGCATGGAGAATTAGGAGTAATCATATAATGTCTACTTGAAGCGTTAATAATACATAGACATTATATCGGTCATTACTTCTTCATCAGATTCTCGTTTGCCATGAAGATATACAAATCAGATCCGAGAGTCACATATTTCACGAAGTGCTATTCTTTAATTCTTAAACTGGCGTTCATCCTGTTAGGAATTAATTGTCATTAGCATGTTCATGTCGTTATGCCGAAGTGTTCCAACTTCTTGTACAAATAGACTTTTCTATACTTCTTTGATAGAGAGATCATAGAGTTAGATTAGTTTTTGGCAGTGTTTTACACTTAAGCCACATTTAGATTTGATAGTTTGTCAAGTCTTGTTTCCGTTGTGAATATTTGTTCACACAACATTTGTATTCACTCATTGATTAGTGAAAGTTTTGCCATGAGGCTCACGCATAGATTTTAAATTAAAATCTATGTAGAATTTATTTCCATTATGTTCAGTTTATTTTTAGTGTTTTAGTCTTCCGCTGTGTCTGTTTTTTCTGATATTCTGTTTGAATTAATGTTACACCATTTGTCTTAACATTCAGTGTAACATTGTTCTGTTTTTCACTTAAACACTAGTAGATACCCCACACACACTTTCATTTAGTACGAGTAGTGCATAGAACATAGATACATACATATAAAATGAGTTGAAAATTCCTTCAAACGAAATAACGACCCGCATGACGTTATGGCCCAACGCGAGTTCGTTACAAACACTAACGGCCTTATACTGATCATTTTCTCACTTTTACGTGTTGTTTAGTACGAGTAGTGCATAGAAAGTAGATACATGATTCGGGTGGAAATTACACAATTTAGATGCACATGTGAAGCTAATTTTGATTGTGATTTCATTGATTTATGGGTTGAATATGATGGTTTTGGTCAAAATAAGAGAAAGGTGGTGTTTTGTCGATTTTGTAGGAAAAATGAAGGATTTTGGGAGCAAAACACCTACCACACACATCACTGGATCAAAGCGAGAAGTACAGCATTGGGTTCGTCTCGAAAAATGGAGTGGAATAGTAAAAAGAATCGAGTCGATCGGACACCCGGAGCAAAAGATATGCACAAAACAAGAGAGGGTGGAGGAGAGGAACGGCCGAGCACGAGGCTCGAGCAAGACGTGCTTGAAACCGAAAATTGAAGAGCCAGGAGGGCTCAGCCGAGCTGGATGCACGAGCACGCCTTGCTCGATACCGAGAAAATCGCAAGTTGGGAGGGCACGGTCGAGCTAGAGGCTCGAGCAAGCCGTGCCCGAGACAGAAATATTGAGGACATGAGAGTGCACGCCGAGGCACCTACTCGGTCGAGCTCGAGGAAAATTCAAAATGGCAAGGCACGGCCGAGGCCCTTGCTCGGCCGAGCTCCTTGAAGGCCAAATGTTGATTTGGCTCGGCCGAGCCACCCCATTCTCGGTGCCATTAGTGTATTTTCTCCATTTTTTGAGGGCCTATTTGCAAAACTTGATTTTAAACCCTACCCCAACACTATAAATACCTCCATTCTTGAATTCAAACACACATACCCATTTCACAAGAATTCTTACACATACAAATACACACTTGGAGGTAATCATCATCCAATTCTTCAATTCTCCATCAAATCAAGCAAAGAAGACACCAAGAGCTTTGGAATTCAATTACCCATCATCCATTAGACTAAGCTTCCTCTTTCTCTTTGTTTTTACTCCATCCGTCCAATTTTATTATGCCCACTTCTCCGGGCACGAATTTTAATGAATATTGATTAGTTTATTCATAAAGTAGATAAGTTGAGGGTATGATATGGTATTGTGGGGTCCATTTATAAACAAATGATTGTTTATGAATAAAGTGAATGGCAAAGTGGGTAAATAAGTGATGGTAGGAGGGTGGAGATAAAGTAGTATGAATATTATTGTTTCCAAAAAGGGTATGGGCATAATAAAATTGGACAACCAAAAAAGGAAAGCGGGAATAATGAAATTGGACGGAGGGAGTATTTGTTTATTTCATTAGTTTGTGTTAATGGGATTATGTTGATTGTTGGCTAAAACACTTTTGGTTCTAAGGCCTTGTAAATACTTTTGATGAAGTTTATGAATTAGTATTTTGCTTAATTGGTGTTTGTGTGGCTTAATTCTATTTGAATGCTTGACTTTCACTTCCAAACATGTCATTAGTGTACAATAGTGATGTGTTAATCTTAGTTAATTGAAATTGGATTGAGAAATCTCTTTTGATTGATTGATTACAAGCATTTGACCTAATTTTATTGTGAAATTGAGAGATGATCAATGATTGGGAGGATGTGTACATGATCTTAGGGGCTTAATTGGATTTTATGATGCAATTTAGGTAGAGATACTAGACTGGATTGTATTATTCTTGAGTTAGTTGGATTGAAATGACTTATAACCCATTATTTTGTGATCAATCTTATAGAAAAAGTACAACACCAGTTGAGTAGATTGTTAATCATAGATGGATTCACTAGTATTACATGTGCCTTGGAACCTATTCTTTCCTATTCGAGTTTCACCCGTATTTTTCTTGTTTTCGTGAATTGTATGAGCAGTAGTTGATCGAATTTCCTTGTTACTCTTTATTGTTTATTTGTGACATTTAGTAGACAATCTTAGGGTAATCAACACTTCAAACTTTCGATCATCGTCTATTTAGAACTTAATCGACAAAATATACTTTTACACTACACCTCCTTGTGGGATCGACCTTGTATACTTACTTCACTACGATATACACCGTATACTTGCGGTTGTGTATTTTAGAGGTATAGAATACATGAATCAATACAAACATATAAAATGAGTTGAAAACTCTTTAAAATGAAATAATGACCTGCATGACGTTATAACACAACGCGGGTTGTTATGGGCACTAACGACTTCATAGATACGAACATGTACATTGCATAACTTTTAAAAAATCGGTCAAAGAACATTCCCACTTCATATTTTATAATGTTATCTATACGATATGTGTGTCATTTTTTAGTTTTAAATCCATTTTATTTTTCATATGTCTTGTAAAATGAATTAGTTTCTTCCGTCGAAGCGAAGGTTATGTCTCGAATTGTATTGTCACATATATGAGCATGTTCATAATTGGCATACTCGACATCTTCACCCAACCCATCATCTGAACTTATGTGCTCCTTAGAGGATGAATCGTCCAATTTCATATCTTTGTGTTTAACGCTTGAGCACATTGCCATACGTTGTAAATAGATACTACACGAAAATGTAAAAATGTCAAATTAGGTTTTCAGTCGTGCACAATAATTACACATTGGTCGTGCATGTTAGCACGACCACCAGATCATGCAAAAAAAAAAATACATGATATTTTTTCTATATCGTTCACGGCCAATGGCTCGTGCACAATTGCACGACCTTTAAGTCGTGCAGAAAGACGTAATTACTTAGAAAATTCACCACAATAGCAAAAAACAGACGCCGCTTATGCACTTCTGCATCCAATCTCTAATCTTTTGAAATATAAAAGTGCATATTGATTGATAATTTAACGTAAAATTTAATTTATTCATGTACCTATCTCAAACTCTAGATTTATAAAAAATGAATAAAAAAAGAGAGAATTGTTCATACCTGAAATTCTTCTTCAATGCCTTAATCGGTGAGATTTTCGAATCAAAAAGAAGAAAATAAGAAGAGAACATGGGTGAAAAGATTGATTTTGGGACGGTGGATGATTAGGTTAATTATGATTTGTTCTTCAAAGTAAAAAAGAATAATTTATTGTTTATTATGATTAGTGGTTTGAAAATTAAAATAAATATTATATATTATCAATTAATTTTTTTATTAATTATGTGAGGACAACTTCATAATTTTATATTTAAAATTATTAAATTTAATGCGACAAAAAACTATAATAAGTGCAATGCAAATCGATGGATTCTGCGACGGCAAGTGCAACAGGTAGCAGGTCATCAAATATAAGTCATTAGATTTCAAATTTGATGGCTTAGATTAATGAACTATTCATAATTTAGGCGACACCTAAACTAAGGTCTCAACTAAGTTTGATAGACTACTTAATAAGTTCAGTTCGAAATTCGGGTGCCCCACTGATTCATGTATTATCTAACACTAAAATACACAACCGCAAGTTACGACGTATATTGTAGCGTGATAAGTACAAGGTCGGTCCCACAGGAAAGTGTAGTGTAAAAGCGTATTTTGTTGATTGAATTCTAAATAGACGTGATCGATAAGTTTGAAGGTTGTAATTACCCCTAATTATCTACCTAAGTGTCACGAGTAAACAATTAAAGAATAATAAAGAGAATCGATCAAGTGTGCTCATGCAAATCACGGAAACAGGAGAAATACGAGTAAAACTCAAATAAAAGAAAGTAGGTTCCAAGGCACATGCAATACTAATGAATCCATCGATGATTAACAATCTACTCAAGTGGTGTTGTGTTTTTTCTATAAGATTGATCACAAAATAATGAGTTAAAAGGTCTTCCAAATAACCCATGAGAAATATAACACAACCTAATATCTCTACCTAAATTGCATCATAAAACCTAATTAGCACCTAAGATCATCACACATCCTCCTAATCGTTGATCATCTCTCGATCTCTCAATAAAATTAGGTCGAATACTTGCAATCAATTAATCAAAAGAGATTTCTCAATCCAATTTCAATTAACTAATATCAACACATCACTATTCTACACTAATGACATGTTTGGAAGTGAAAATCAAGCATTCAAATAGAATTAAGCCACACAAACACCAATTAAGCAAAGTACTAATTCATAAACTTCATCAAAAGTATTTACAAGGCCGTAGAACCAAAAGTGTTCTAGCCAACAATCAACATAATCCAATTAACACAAACTAATGAATAAACAAATAAAAAGAAAGAGAAAGAGGAAGCTTAGTCTAATGGATGATGGACAATAGAATTCCAAAGCTCTTGATGAGAATTGAAGAATTGGATGATGATTACCTCCAAGTGTGTGTTTGTATGTGTAAGAGTTCTTGTGGAAGGGGGTAAGTTCATTTGAATTCAAGAATGAGGGTATTTATAGTGTTGGGGTAGGGTTTGGGGGTGAGAATTGCAATTAGGTCCTTGAAAATAGGAGAAAATACACAAAAAACGCCGAAAAAGAGGTTATGTCTCGAGCACGTCCAGTTAGAGCTAAGAGTTTGGCCGTGCTCGATGAATTTGTGGCTTGGGGGGAGCTCGGCCGTGCCTTGATTGATGTCAAAACTCACGGTATCGAGCACACTTTGATCGATCAGTGAGCTTGGTCGTTCCTCTCCTCCACCCTTTCTTGTTTTGTGCATATCTTTTGCTCCGTATGTCCGATCGACTTGATTCTTTTTACTATTCCACTCCATTTTTCGAGACGAACCCAATGGTATGCTTCTCTATTCGGTCCAGTGAAGTGTGGTAGGTATTTTGCTCCCAAAATCCTTCGTTCTTCTACAAAATCGACAAAACACCACATTTCTCTTATTTTGACCAAAACCATCATATTCAACCCATAAATCAATGAAATCACAATCAAAATGAGCTTCACATGTGCCTCTAAATTTTGTAAATTCTACCCGAATCACCCACTTCTAAACACTAATTCAACATCGTCGTTCATTATATCAGCCCCGTGATCAGATAAATAAGATTTCGGTTTTTCAATAGGACAAATGTCATACTTTGGTATACTACCAATACCACACAACTCTGTTGAATTTCTATTATGAGAACACCACTTGAATCATTAAAATCACTATTGATTGAAAAAGCATGCATATCAGAGTGTAAATCGTGATCTTGTGTATTTGTATGAACTTTAGATGGTAAACTATTAACCGTGTTTCTATATTAACTTGAGTATTTAAATTAACGACTTGACTATTCACCGGGGTTGTCGTAATCTTAATGGGAACAATCTTAGCAACTATGTGTTGACAAAATTCAATCAATACCATCAAATCACAATCTGATCCCAAATTGCAATTAAGAAGTCTACCTAGAGAAAATGAACATGAAAACTCTTGAAAAAGTAAATTGGGCCACATACCGATAATATATTTTTAAACAAAATCGTTGCATGATGAACCTCCATGTTCGCGAATCAATTTGCTTCTAGCCAAAAAAATTATAGTGAGAATGACCGAATAATCCATTTACGTAGACCGGTAGACAAATCAAATTGCGAACATAAATAAACCAAACAAATTGAATTGGGTATGACACGAGAAAAAATAAGGAAATCTAAACTTGAATTGAATTTGAACTTCAAATTTAGAATGAATCATATTTAGAGAAAATGAAGAGACTGGTCTTACTGGAATAACGATCGTATGAATGGAAAGAGAACTATAATTACGGTAGAAGAGATTAATTAAGGTACGACCGATAAAAATATAATTCTTTTAATACAAATGAGTTTAAACAAATTTTAGGTTTATTGTAGACCAATTTGCACCTAATAGTAATGTTAAAAAAAAATATGAATCGAAATGCTTTAGGCAATTGTGAAAAGCAAGTATGGGTAAATAAAGTCTAGTTATTAACTCAAGTTGAACACCTTACACTCCCTCAAGTTCTATTTGCAACATACTTATTTTCAATAGTTAGTCAACAATGTGCACACACATTTTTTTTTAGTCTATTCTTATATTCTCTATAAACTTTATACTCTCACTTAATTCGTTTGAGGCCTACAAGTGGTATCATAGAAGGGTTCAAAACCATTTTACTTAGAAAAGAATTACTCATAAAGTGTCAACCATTGTACTAAAAAAAATCAAGCAAATCAAGTATGACGAAGACAAAAAATAGCTCAAAATAAAAAAACTGATAAAGATAATGATGAACTCTATCTCATCTTTATATTCGTTGAACTACTATACCTAACCAGATGATGTGGACCAATGAGAAGATGACAATTATTGTATTATCTGACACATAAGCTTAACATATCAGAGCAATAGTCAAAAGTATAAGAGGTCTGTTGGATGTTAATTATTTTGGTAAGATCAAACTCGAAACTCGAGGTAAGTTCCAATGACGATGTACATGGTTATTAAGTTTTCGAAACATCTCTCCAACAACTACTTTTGAAGACTCAATATAAATTAAGACAAACCTTCATAGCAAGGTTACAAAAATTCTAAGAAAAAGTTGAGCTTAGATGCATTCGAACAAGATTACTCTAGTATTTTCAAGAATACTCTTAGGTTGAATCTAAAGTGCTCAACTTGTAAACCAAATTTACAAATCCAAATCCTCAAGTTTAGAAGAAATATCTCATATCAAGCTTTTAAGAGAGAATTCATGTAGGTGAAAAAGAGCTTTACAAATCCACTTATCTCTCGAGAAATTGAATGCTAGTTTAAGTTTATTTAGTTTTAACTTATAACAGGGCTTGAACTTCTATAAATTTCAAAAACAAAACTAACGAAGGGTGATAGTGTCCTTTACACTTCAAATCAAGAATTTCTTAAAGGAATTAACTCACAACTGAATATGTAAAGTGAATGTAGAAGTTGAGTATTTGAACCACTATAAATCTTTATATATGTCATCTATTGTTTTGCCTTCTTAACCGTCTTAGTATTCTTCATGCAAGCATATAACACAAATATTAGTTGAGCACCAAGCTAGTTGATATTGTTTTGAAAGTGCACAACACTTTTTTTTTGGAAACGGCTAAAACTTTATTGCTGGGGTATCAGGGATACCCCTCAAACAATATAGAGAAACATTACGGCAGAATAAAAGAGAGAAGCAGGATAACTAAATAATACAATGTGTAGGTTCCCTAATCCACTCCATTAAAGACGTTCCTTTAACCATATATTCCCTCACCTTCAGCCATCTAAATGTTTGCCTCTTAATTATGTCCACAACTTCTTCACAGTCCATTTCTTCTCCCCTAAAAATCAATTTGTTTCTACTATACCAAATTGTCCACACAACACAGTGCCAAATGATTATCCAAGGTCTTCTCCACTTTGATTCAACCAAGTTGCTGTGAGCTTTCGACATGTCTCACGCCTGTCTCCCCCTGTGCATAATGCAAGTCGAACCAAGAGTATACTTTAGACCAGATTGAAGTTGCCCATGCGCAGAAGAAAAAAAAGTGCTTCGTATCTTCGTCTTCCTTCCCGCAGAGCTTGCATTTCGCTGAAAAATTCATGTTGTAAGCTCCCCTTTTTCTCAGATTTAAGATGGTTTAACTAAATGTCTAAGTAAACGACGAGTTTTCATATCGGACGAGTTCAAACAAAGGGCACGCGCTTCCAAAATTAACTTATTTTGATTGTGTCCAACTAACCAGTTCACTAGCAGTTAGTAGGTTAATTCTCAGCTCGAGCTAAACATCTTGCACTCTCCCAACTTTTATTTGTAGTAAATTTATTTTTACTGGTAAGCTGAACAACTGAGCTCACTTTTTTTTTTTGTAAAAGTACCTTTCGTTTTTAAACTTTCGAGTAGTGGTTCAAAAGATCATTACTCAAAATCCTATTGGTTTATTTTGATTAGTTAATGAATTACTTGAGACAATTTCATGAAATGTTGTTTTTACCTTTTAACCTCAAAGAGAGATGAAAATATACATATTATGACATGTAAAGGTAGGTAATAAGTTAAACCGTTTGTGAACTATTTGAGTTTTTGTTTAAAAAATATTTGTTTGAGCTCCTTTAATAAGTCTTGTTAAAATGCACAAACAAATAAAGTCAAGCTCAAATGCTCAATGCGGTTCATTAACTTACTCGTATAATCTCTAAAGGGGAAATAACTATTAGAGTCATCTCACCTCTACTTTTCTCTAATAGAACCTATCTTATTTTTTTGTTTCTAATAGGATCAAATTGGACATAAATAGACCAATCTGCCCTTTTAATTTAATTTTTTTGAATGAATTAATATTAGTCAAACATTTAAAATTTCAATTCCTTCCTAAAAAGAAGGTCTTCACATTTAATTGGCTTCCAAATTTCAAATCATTCCTAAAAAGAAGGTCTTCACATTTAATTGAGAGATTTCACCTTCCAAACTTAATCTGCAAAAAAAGTATACAGTTATACAACAATAAGTGAATAGGATAATGCGTATTAAGGTGCATAAAGATAATTTTGCATAAAAGCATGCAAACTAAAGTGCATTCTAAACATATGCATATTGAAGTTCAGGTGACTTACGTCCACTATTATGCAAACTAAAGTGCATTTCGACAATTTTGCATAAAAACATGCAAACTAAAAGTTCATGTGAATTACGTTCAGGAGTATGCAAATTAAAGTGCATTTTAATAATATGCATATTGAAGTACATATGAATGACATAAAAAATATAGTCATTTCAATGCATATTCCATCACATATCACGTATTTCCGATTTTGATTCTTCATTGTTGATCGTGCATATCACCTTTTGTTGGATCAAATAGGATATAGCAAGCAACCCTAAAATTTCATTGGTATCCACCCAAAACAATCCGAAAATTCATACCTGGGGGTGGATATGCACAATAACAAGAACACACAATAAAAAAAATCATTTCCTAAAATTATTTATCTTTGTTACCTCAAGGAAGAATAACAAATTCGCCGCCGGTGACCTGAAAATAACAAATTCCCATTATAACGCTAATCTAAAACATGAACATACCATAGCTTGGCCGAGGCCGAGGACATGCCATGTATCTGGCAAAGAAGGTTCACTGTCATGAGATTGGGGTTCTTGACAGAGTTCATTGTCATCAGAATCAGAAACTCCTAGTTCGTCATTTGCAGAGGCGCAACAAGTACTAGGGTTCACCCAGCCATCGGAATAACAGGAATCCCTGCCACTAGACATAGAAGAAAAATTGAAATTGGTTGGGAAAGACCATTTGGAGCGGTGAGGAGAATGGCTAGTTGCGCGGATTAAAATGGGTGGATTATAGTAAGACCTAGGATTGAAAGATGGAGAAGAAAGTTCGGAAATAGAAACTACAGGCGCAGATTTGGTGAGTAGAATGGTGTTGGAGGTGAGAGAGAAAGACATGGTTGTTAAGTACAACAATAAGTAATAACAAATCCTTGTACACCACAGACCCGAAAATATTCTCCAAATTCCAACACTCCTCTCCGCCGTGGCTCCTCCAACTCCCGGCGGCAACAACAAATCCTCACCTACTTCCACCGCCTCGGGCGCTTTTCTCTCCACTGTCTTACCGGTTGCTTCTCACCGCCACCATTATCTGGATCAGCGGATTCAGCCTCCAATTCCTCTTTCGGGCGCCAACGACTTCCTCTGCTTTCGGCGACTCGTTCACAGAGGAAGAAGACCCCTAATTTCTAAAACCACCCGAAAATTAAAATCAACAGAAAAAAATATTGGGCAAAGAAGATGAGGAAGAAGAAAGGGGATGAAGAACGTGTTTCAACCATCTCATCTATAAAATTGGTAACCTAATTCGAATTGATGATTTTGATTGAAGAACGAAATGAATTCTAAGAATATAAATTTTGGAAAGTCAGAATTTTCTGCCTTATAATTCGATAATTAATTATGAGCGGCATGAATTTAAAATTTGATTTATGGTTAAAATTAATTATATGTATATTAAGGGTAATCTTGATTTTTTAACTCTAATTTGATCCTATTAGAAAATTTTAAAAGTTGTAGTTTCTACTTGCTTAAAGTTTTATAGGAATGACTCTATTAGGGAATAATCTCTAAATTATACTCCGCAATTAGTAATTTAATTTTTAATTTGCATTTTTAACTTTAATGTTAATGATAAATATAAAAATAAGTATTTAATTAAATGAAACTATAAAATTTAGCATATATATATAATTAAAAATGTATATTATAATTGATATTATTAAATTAATTAGACTCGATTAAATTAAAAAAAGACACGTAAACGTAAACCATCAATATAATCTACCCTTATATACTAATTTTAAATCTTTTCTTTACTACGTATCATCTCAATTCTCCTCCTTTCCTGTTTTCCTAATTTTATAGAATTTCTGATTTTTTTTTTCTATTTTATTTTGTTTAACCTGTTTCTTTCTCTCATCTTTTTCTCTCTTCTCCATTTATAATTTTTAAAATTATTTTTCATTCTTATCCATTTTCCCACTTCTTCTTCCCATTTAAATTTTCTAATTATAATTATAACCAGTACAAAACCGCGTAATACGCAAAGATAATTTTATATATTATTATTTTAAAATATAATTAAAATTTATTTATAAATTTAATTTAATGTTCATATTTTTTTACAAAATAAGAAATAGGAAAAAAATGGTATATAGATAAGATTTTTAATTATGCATTAAAAAAAATTTTTAAACTATTTTTAATTTTTCTTTTAATCGTTTTTTCATTTTATTTACTAAATATTATTTATTTTATCATCCCGCGAATTTCGCGGTTTTGTACTAGTTGATAAATAAACTCGAACTCGACTCGACTCGAAAACCGAACAACTAATTTCACACTCTCTAAAATTGGGGTCGATGACATCTAGGAGTGTTAAAAAAAAAACTAGACCGGAAAAAAGATCGGAACCGGACCGACCGGTTAGATTCCGGTCCGGAAAATTTTGGATTCCGGTCTTCCGGTCCGGTTTGGACCGGATTTTTTTTTTTAATTTTTTAATTTTTTTTATATTTTTTTACTAGTGCACTCTCAATTATTTTTCAAAACCAAGTAATTGGTAAAAATGTGTTGAGATCTTATTACATTTTTTACAAATATATAATTTAACAAACATATTTAATTTATTTTTAGGGTCAAAAGATCATTAATAACAATGTAAATAAAATTCACATTGACGTAATGAATGAAGAGCGACAAAGTGAGATAGCTCAAGTGGTTAGAGCACCACTACCTAGGCCTTAGGTCCTGGGTTCGAGTCACGGGGAGGAGAAAAAAAGGGATGGGTATTTAACTTTGCATAAAAAAAAAAAAAAAATGAATGAAGAGCAAACACTTTAATTTTTATACAAAAATTCATCAATCTTGTTCTTGCTTCCATAAATTTAAAAAAAAAAAAAAATAACAATTCCGGTTCAACCGGTCCATATCCGGACCGGATAAATTCCGGTCCGGTCTCCGGTCCGGTCCGGTTTTTGACTGGTGCACACCCTAATGACATCCCTGTGCGGAGCTTTAACAAAGTTTCCCGAATAAGCTTTTCGCTAAACCGCGCCTGTCTTTTCAATTTCTCGGAATTTCTTGGCGCCAACACCACCAAATTGAAAAAAATTCTTCCAATTTTCCGCACCATTTTCACCTTCATAATAAAACCCCAGCCCCAAGCCACCATTTTTTCTAGCAATGGCGGATTGTGATTTTGAACCTCCATCATTCTCACTAGGGTTCGACTTCGATCTCCAATCGGAACCCCAACAAACCCCTCAATTCGACCCAGTTCTCCAACCAGCTAAACGGCCATCAAACACCCCCAATCTCCGCACAATCGAAGAAGATGACGACGACGACTTCGAATCCCCTGGTAGGGTTTCCAACCCACCCCGGGCTCTGAAAAGGCTCCGCCGTGGACCCACGGCCCGACCCGCATTCGATGGCCGGAAAGCGGACGCTGAGGATCCGAAGTGCAATGCGGATGATGATATTGAAGATTTCTCTTCCGAGGAAGATTTTCCCATAGGTATTTGAAAATTCCCTCTTTGTTGGTTGTTCAGTTCAGGAAAATAGGATTTTCTTTTGGGAAAATTGGGATAATCTGTAACGTGGTGCGACTTTTATACTCCGAATGTTTATTAGAGCAATTAGGTATTCTCATTGTCTTGTTGTAGAGCATGTCAAATAAATGTTACATTTGGGTGATTGATTTTTATGTTTTCCCTTCTAGGTTTATGCTAGGTAAGATGACCTAGTTGAGTTTCTAGATATTAAAGAAAGATATGTGGTTGTGTTCAAGCTGAAGACATTGATAATACCCTTTGAGCTGTCTTCTCAATATGCAAATATATTCTTTAAGAATCTGGCTTAATGTATAACATTTTATACAAGGTTGCATTGCATATGAATTGTAGAATTTCTTCAACATAGGTTTATGCTGCAATTGTCACCTGCAACAATAGCATTTTGAAGTTCAACTACAACATTTCTTTCAGTTCTGTTATTAACTTATTATACTTAATGGAAATGTGGTCTTGTGCTTAATCATTTCCATGATTCCATCACAATATTGAAACTTTAGCATCCATTGCTTTTGAAAGTGGCAATTTTGGAATTTCTATCTTTGCTTGGAGAACTGTAATAGATGCATCTTTGGGATTTTAAATGTTCATAAAAAGACAAAAAAGTGTTTCAGGTTCAGCAAGTTGAAAACAAATTGACATGGAAAGGATGGCTTGAATTTGGTTAGATCTATATGCTCATATTGAAGTCCTCATAAAGGATATGAGTATATAGATCACCAAATTCATATCAAATGTATAGGTTCATATTGAAGTCCTCCTAATTATGAATACATGAAATTCCCATAGGACACATTTTGAATGCGTACTTGTAGGATGCTTTTTCCATATATGTTGTAAACATAAGAGTGACTAGAATTATCCAGTATTTAGAAATATTAACGTTTGCCTCATAATATATCACTCTTTGCATTTATATGTGAAAGTCAAAATTATTTCTCCTATGCAAGGATGCATAGTTATGAAGCACACTAGTAAGATTCTTATATGATCCTGACACGAACTGGTTTCTCTTTGTACTTGCATTGATGTCTGTTGCCAATTAAATATATATATTTGCAAGCATATACATGTTATATGGATACTACTATGTTGAATCAATTTCATGCAATGTTGAAAAGTCATGTCAGCAGCACGCCATTCCTAAGTTTATGAGGGATGTCTGGTTTCTAACTTCTTAGGTTACGTTTGGTTGGTTATTCATTGTTTATAAGTGATATTAATCATTCCAAAATTCTTCTTTATCTTAAAATAGCAGGTAGTCTTCCAAGTAGTTCCGTATGTGGCAGCTCAAAGCCATCACTACATGGAAAGAATGCTGTGACTTTAGAATCTGGAAGCCAATGGAAATCAAGAAAGGGTAAAGAAGTTTCAAATGCCGATGGTGTGGATAAAAGAGGCAGCAATGTGATTTTTCCAAAATTAACAGTAAGCCCTCTTAGATTGTTCCAATTGATTGATTCTGATTCTGATGATCCTTCCATCACTGAAGACACCAGCAGAGAAATACCTCGTGTAAATTTGTCTTCAAAGGACAAACAATCAGTTTCTAGTAAATATGCAGCTTCGGGGACCAAAAAAGCATCAATTGGCAAATCTGAAGGCAGAGATTTATGGAATGTTTTTTGTACAGAGAAGGGCTCCCGCATTCCTACACCTGCATTTGATGAGGTATTTGAAGAATATTTCACAAATGTGAAAGACAATAGTAAACCAGAAATTGACTGTAATGCCCCTAGCAACGGGACCAAATTGGACGAGACTTCTCATCCCCCAGCTCATTGCTACTTTTTCCACAAGGATTCAAGAATCCAGAAACTAGTTCGTGAACGTTTGCCTTACTTCTTTCCTTTGGGAGCAGGGAACAACCAAGAATACAGGAAACAAAATATTTCAGATATTGACTACATGTAAGTAAAATTATGGGGAAATTGTTTTTCAATCCTGTAAGTTACCTCAATTTTGGTTTCAGTC
Source organism: Galeopsis tetrahit (assembly GCA_963675135.1). Classification (NCBI taxonomy): domain Eukaryota; kingdom Viridiplantae; phylum Streptophyta; class Magnoliopsida; order Lamiales; family Lamiaceae; genus Galeopsis; species Galeopsis tetrahit. The sequence goes on along the minus strand of OY776120.1, from coordinate 60,864,295 downwards.
CTGTCAACTTTCAGGAATTGAAAGTAGTCCGGTAACCAGCTGTAGGAGGTGAAACATCTGATTGACGTTGATGTGACAGGGTGGCAAAGTCTGATTGGTCAACTAGATGTTTCACCTCCTACAATCAGTTACGGTCTAAATGTTGAAATTTTTTAAGTCACAGCAGAAATTGCAGAATTTAAGTTCTTGAAAGTTGCCAGGACTGAAATAGAAAGAGTGGTAACTTTCAAGACTAAATTATTAACTTTTTTAAAGTTTTGTTATTTGTATGCTTTATGTACCTGAGTGTGCAATTGAAATGGTACATTTGTCTTCAGGGGCCAATTCGGTCATGAAAACAATTCTAGGAAAGCAGATGTAAGGAATAATATTGAGAAAAGCTTTACAAGAAGCAAGAGAAGCACTAAGAATTCCAAAGCTGGTAGCATATCACAAGATTCAGAAAACTGGGTTAATCCTAGAAGTGGTGCTGGAGTTCCAAAAGTTTCTAGCAGCAGAAGGGTGCAAGCAGTTAGCAATTCTGCTGGCCACTGGTTCATGGGCCCAGATGGGCGAAGAGTAAGTCAAACTTGTTTTTTTGTACATAAAGAAGTTGGATTTGGCTATGTTTGATTAATTTTGGAGTTATAGCTTTGCTTTACCCCCAAACAAGAATGTTTCAGACAATGCCCCAAAGCAATTCGATTTTCTCAAAACCAAATTGGACCAATTATATACGGTTTTGATTTAGTGCCCATCAGTGGGAACAAACTAATGTGTCCACTGCTCATTTGTCGCAACATAAGAGGTGGAGTAATTTAATGAGTTGTAATATTTTAATTTGTTGGTATTATTCCACCTCTTATGTTTTGACACATAAGCAGTGAAGACATTATTTGTGCTCCCCGGTGGTCTATATCATATTCGAATTATATATTACGATCATTACATATTCAAAGGATTTTATTTCTATAATATTTTAAATACTTTTTAGAATAATATATATCACATTGAAAATAATGTTGCGACTCCACTTCTATAACAAACTCACATGACATGACACAGCTGCTCCAATGAAATTCGCCCCCTCTTATAACATTACATCAATTCTCTTTAATCTATGGAATTGCGGTTTTCGAAAACACCATTCTCAATACATTGAAACATGATCAAATATTGCCTATAATATCTGAAACTATTTAGGTTTTAGCTGAATGGTTTGTGGTTTCCTATTTCTTGTACCAGCAAAGATAACATATACACACATTGGATGCAATGTTTTGATTTCCGTCTCTGAATAAATTTTGTATATGCATTGCTCTCTTACTCTCTAACCCATCCTTTAAGTAGCCCCACCTTTTATTTTCTACACCAGTTACCTAGCTGTGGAGTATTGTTATGTTTCCTTCACGCACTTTTCAATTTTTGGGATGTATCTTTATGATCTGTGTAATAACCAAATTGCTAAGTGTTTTTCAGGTTTATGTGAATAATAAAGGGCAAGAGTTGACAGGTCAAATTGCTTACATGCATTATAGAAAGGTACTTCCTGATGATATTTATGATCTTTTCTAGACATGTTTATTGATAATAGATGTGTGCAATAGCCCTTCTCTTTGACCCCGAACATATTCATTTTTTTTCCTTTCAGAAAGCCACTTATCTTATATATTCAACATTTGTTATACTCACAATTTTGGTCTACCGGATTTTTCAGTTTTCCTATGAGCCAAAATTATATACCCTTGCGTAATGTGGTGCATATAAATTCTTGCATAACGTGTTGCATACTTGTTTCCAATGCATGTGCATGGTTCATATATCTTCAATGGGAATGATACCGGAAATGAATACAGGGTAGTTGTGATGGTTAATGAGAGTAAAAGATGATCAATTCACCGTCATCATACATAATGAGATTCAAAATAAGTTAATCATTACCCCATTTTGATTAACTGCCTCCTCCCATATAATCACTTCTCCTCAATCATTCTGCTGTTTTTCAACCAACACTCATTTCTTGTCCCAACTTATTCCAAGGTTAGAGCAATACACTAGCAATGTAAACATCATTCTCATAGTAACTTGTGTTGGTGATTCTCATTACCATTCCCATTGAAGAATTTGAACCAAACTCCCCATGAAACTCTTGAGTAATCATATTGAGAATAGTCAATTCTACCTAAACGTCGAGCTTATTCTGGTCTATGCTATGCTACTTGTGGTTACAGGAGAGTGGAAAGGGGTACAAAGCTTCAAAGAAGAAAACAGCTTCTAAGAAGAAACCTGCTGCCAAAAAGAAATGATTCCCTGTCATGCATTTTTTCAAGATGAGGTGTAGATTTAGCTTGTTTGTAACTGACGATGTCGTTGTTTGCACTCTTGCTTTGAGCTTCGTTTGAGTGAAGTTGATAAGAAAAGGTTAGTGAATTGCCAATGTAAAATCTGTATAATGCAATGATTTATCGTCTGAACACAGAAATACACAAGTGTAGTTTGCAAAGTTTTGAATTACTAGAGCTGAGACGTTCACATATGCAAGACTTTCACTAATTATTTTTATTTATTAATGAAAAGGGTCTGCTATTTATGATTAGGATAATCAAGTTTGAGTGTGAGGTTATTGAAATATGTGATATTGGCCTTGAGCTATAACAAGTGTATAGACAAAGGCAAGTTTTTGTGTGAGAAAGTGTAATGTCATATAGATGAGTTGTGAGGTAGATTCAAATTAAATGTGTTTTATGATCTTATTTATCTACTTAGTGTGCTAATTTGGTTTGGATATTTATTTCTTTCTGATTAATTGATTATTTTTATTTCTTTTACATTCCAAGAAAATATTGGGGGACTTCAACTTGTGAATTGGAAAATTCACATTTAATTGAATGATGGTAAATGTTAAAAATGTACAGGGCCATGACCATGAGGTAGGTGTATTCCAGCAACAATTTCTAAATCTTTATATTATTTTCAACATTCCATGACATATCATATATGCCTTTGGCCAATAACCATTTTCTTTGTTAACTCATGACTTCAATTCAATAAAAAGCAACTGCTTACCGAGGTGTTAGCCTTGTCATGTAGACTTGAGACTTAGAAATATGTTTCTCTTTAGATTTTAAGTTTGAAATATTAAGGTGTTAACAATTTTTAGATGGACTCGTCACACAATTTAGCTGTTTTCAATTGGAGCCTGCATGAACAATGGAATTGGTTACCTAAATTTGTTGGTCCTAGGGTTGAATACCGAAACACTAAAAAAAAAAAAAGCAAAATGCAATGATAATAAACTCCTAGGGCATGTTTGCTTCATGGGTTGGGATAAGATGGGTTAAGATGTGGGGGGAGGCTAGATAAACCCAGGGGGAGAGGCTAGATAAACCCAAGGGGAGGCTAGGTTGTCTAAATCCATGAAATCTAGTTTATAAAAGTCGGGTCAAATTATAAACCCGGGTGGTCAAAGTGTTTAAAGTTATGAGAAACCAAACATGGGAGAAGATGGGTCTACATATCAAACCCATCACTAAACCCCCTAAACCCATTAAGCAAACATGACCCTAGTATAATACGTGACTCAAATCAATTTTGGAAGTTAAACATATATTCTTTTGGATTTCGTACCGAGTAAATTACTAGAAAGGCCATGGACAATTCTATATCTCTTCTACGATATTTCGTACTGAGGATTTGTTGGTGAAATTTAATAATATATATAACCCCATATTTTTATTTTCTTTCCATGTTCCCTCTTTTCACACATTCATCTGGAACTCTCGAGATTTCTTTGTTGCAGCTTTTGTTCTTGTTCGGGATGTTGGTTGGAGTTTCTCTTTGGAAGTAGAGATTTTGGTTGATCTTCATACTATTCTCTTTACTTATACACACGATTGGTTTCATTTATGGGCTGAGTCTGATTCAGAGTTGGTAGTTAGGACATGGCAGGGGGTTCTTTCGAACGTCTCTTGGTGTCTTCGGGCACTCTAGAGCACGGTCCGACATTTGATGTGTGAGATGACAGTCCAGTTCACCCATACCTACAGGGAGACGAACCAGGCTGCTGATGCTGTTGCGAAGTCTCAGGAGGCCTCTGTTTGGAGAGGCCAATGCCTGAATTTCATTTTACCATTTATGTATAGTTTTTTTGAAGTCTCGGGTATCCGGTCTTGGACCGACTAATCCCGGGGACCAATCCCACCGCCCACTTGCGGGGGTCTCGTTTAAAGCCAGAGCTTTGCGCTCTGTATGGACATGGCCCCATAGAAATTGTTTGCACCTTAGAGGGTTCAAACCTGAGACCTAGAGAGGAGCATACTCCTAAGTCCCAAGTCTACACCACTAGGCCAACTCCTAAGACCATTTATGTATAGTGACATGAATAAGGAAATACTTTCGCTTTTGTAATTCTGTTTCTCAGAGGGATGTACATTTTTCCTTTGACCTGGGTTTTGTCCCTAAGAAAGATTTTTTCGGGCAAGATTTTAATGGCGCTCCACTCTGGTTCGACTTGTAAACTTATAACTCTAGGTTTTTTCTTTTTTCTTCTTAATATAAAACCTTTATTTATCTCTTTTCACACATTCCTCAATTTTGAAATTGAGATTTAGGAAGGAGGGAGAAAATTAAATGTGAAAAATATTTAAAACAACACAAACACTCATATATACACAATATAATATTGCATATATTAAGATTTGTGCAATATCCTTCTATCTTAAATCACATTGTTCATCTTTCTTTTTCTCAACGCTTCTTCTTCGTGGGTGAGAATAGTGGTAGGCTTTGTGTGGATGATGTTCACTACTTTGGTGCAAAAATATTGGCGAGTATATTTTGTTGTGCCCCAATCGTATTTTTTTGTCTTGGAAAATTACTACACATAAGGGAAATACAACTTTATTAAAAAAGACCAGCCTTCTTATCCCAGTGTCTCCTTCCTCTTTAGGAAAGCCTAACTTATCCCAAATCCTCCAATACATCAATTTTCTTCCTTTCTTGTTGCCCTACCAAAAATTTGCACGAGCTCTTTCTATATCCATACAAATTGATGATGGTATTCAGAAGCATGACATCGCATATGTGGGCAATGTTTGGATGATCGACTTAATTAGCGTTTCCTTCTCTCCCTTATAAAATCTCTGAATTTCCCCCCTTTCTATTTTCTTGACACTTTTATGTAATTGAAGGGGGTGTTTTGAAACTCTACAAACTGCTTTCAGAATCACTTTTTTTAAAGCTGCCCTCTCACAACTTTTACTTTTAAGAAGTGCTTTTAAGCAGTTTATAGAGTTTGCAAACACCCCCAAACTGAAGCCGCTTACTTTGGAGAGAGAAGGTGAGAAGGCCCAAATAAATCTTGTGGCCTTATTTGATATTGATATTAAAGATGCTCTTGATCACTGTTTTGTCTTGATGAGTTGTACCCAAACTAAAAGTGATGGTCGATTTTTCGAAGTTTATCATTTGCCCCGAGGCCTGGCCTCCTCGTACTGTGAAAAAGTATATGATGCAGATCGATTAGCTATTACTTGGAAGCTTTGACCCATAAACGTGATTGAAGTTTCTTCTCCATATTAATGATTTGTTTCCTTTAACACTTTATTTCCTCTCATACGTAATTTCTTTATTTTGGCTATTTCCTTATATTTTAGCATGCATTATGGAATTCCCCACTTATCAAGAGATTTTGGCTCCATTCAAATTATTACTTAATCCCACTGCACAGGGTTGTTGTGCAGCATTTTTTTTGGATAGATTATTAAAATTAATGAGATTTATTTCTTTTGGCAATTGAACTGACATAATCTATTATCAACGTTCGTTTGCTTGTTCGCGTATATTGTTTGATGTCTTATGTTGTGCATCATTTGGTATCAGATCCAAGTTGGAAGCTTTGACCCATATTATATGATGCATATTGATTAGCCCTTACTTGGAAGTTTTGATCCATAAACATGATTGAAGATTCTTCTCCATATTAATGATTTGTTTCCTTCAGCACTTCGTTTCCTGTCATTAGGGGTGTAAATAGGTCTGGCCACCCGACAGGGGCCTACGACCTGGCCTGGCCTAGCCTATTTATAACATGAGTCAGGCTAAGACTTTTTAAAAAGTCTATTTACTTAAGTAGGTCGGACTTAGTCCTTGTATAAGACCTTATAAGCCTAATAGGCCGACCTATTTAAAATTATCTATTATAAGTTAACGGTAGAGGTTCCATGGCCGTCGAAATTCTAGAACTCAACGTCTACAACGACAAGAAGACTGGTAAGAGAAAAAAAAGGAGAAAATCATCAAACTGATGGTTAAAAATTGAATCGACGATTAAAAAAACTGAACCGTAACCGGCTCGATTTCGGTTACAAATTTTTGAAAACCGAAACCGGCGATTTGTAACCGTTGTGCATGTCTAATAGATAGTAGGTCAAGCTTAGACTAATTTTTTTTAAATAGGCCCAACCTTTTTTATATAAAGCATGACTTGACCTATTTTCACCCCTGCCTCTCATACTTACTTTCCTTATTTTGGTTATTTTCTTTATAATTTTGCATGCATTATGGAATTTCCCAATTATCAAGGGATTTTAGCTCCATTAAAATTATTATCTAATCCCACTACACATGGTTGTTGTGCAGCAGTTTTTTGGAGAGATTATTAAAATTAATGAGATTTGGCAATTGAACCACATAATTTGTTATCAACGTTTGTTTGCTTGTTCGCGAATATTGTTTGATGACTTCTATTGTGCATCGTCTGATATCAGATTCAGAACAATCAACAAATATGCCTCAACGTTATCAACACAATCAACGTGAAGCACCCGAGAGGAGATTCAACGTTATGATGACGTGACTCAGTTGCGTCGTCAAGTGAGCTACTTACGACCCAGATTGTGGCGTTGAATGCTCTACCACCAAAACCTACCATTCATACTGGTGGCTTTGTCGGCGACATGGTCCAACCCTTCACCACCCTCGATCCTCTTCCTTGCAATGCCAAATGGCGTTGGGAATCAGATTTGCATTTGGATCTACCCGAATCTCCTGGTGAGATACAACTACACAAACTTATTGATTGGTTTTCCTCCATTGAGGAGATCATGGATTTTAAGAGCATATCCCCTGCTTCTCGTGATCCCCTTGTCACGCCTCGCTTGAGGGGTCGCACTCAGACATGGTGGTAATTGTTAAAGGGGCTGCACCTTTGCTATGATAAATTAAAAATGAGTTTGTGGGATAAAATTTCACACCTCAACAACCCTACCCATCATCTCGCTAACTCATGCGTCTTTCGAGTATGACCCTTCTTTCGATGATGGCACACTGGATTCGAGGACGAATCTCTCTAACCCCGGAAGAGATGATGTAGATCGATTAGCCCTTACTTGGAAGCTTTGATTCATAAACGTGATTGGATATTCTTCTCTCCATATTAATTATTTGTTTCCTTGAACACTTTATTTCCTCTCATATGTATTTTCCTTATTTTGGTTATTTACTTATATTTTTGCATGCATTATGAAATTCCCCACTTATCAACGAATTTTAGTTCCATTCAAATTATTATTTAATCCCACTACACAGGGTTGTGGTGCAGCAGTTTTTTGGAAAGATTATTAAATATCCACGAACAAGCAAATTAACAAACGTTGATAATAAATTATGTCGTTCAATTGCCAAGAGAAATAAATCTAAATAATATTAACAATCTCTCCAAAAAAACTGCTGCACAACAACCCTGTGTAGTGGGATTAAATAATAATTTGAATGGAGCCAAAATCCCTTGATAAGTGGAGAATTTCATAATGCATGAAAAAATATAAGGAAATAACCAACATAAGAAAAATACGTATGAGAGGAAATAAAGTGATACCAGATGATGCACAACAGAAGACATCAAACAATATCCGCGAACAAGTAAACAAATGTTGATAATAGATTATGCCAAGAGAAATAAATCTCATTAATTTTAGTAATCCCTCCAAAAAACTATTGCACAACAACCCTGTGCAGTAGGATTAAATAATAATTTGAATGGAGCCAAAATCCCTTAATAAGTGGGGAATTCCATAATGCATGCAAAAATATAAGGAAATAACCAAAACAAGGAAAACACGTTTGAGGGAAAATAAAGTGCTGAAGGAAACAAATCATTTATATGGAGAAGAATCTTCAATCACGTTTATGGGTCAAAGCTTCCAAGTAAGGGCTAATCCACCTGCATCAATATGACTTCAACGAAGCACAACCGTCTACCTTAACTTTGAAGAAGATAAGACTGTTGTATGCAAAGAAAAGGTGCTACAATACCACACTCTCTCTAGTTATCCTGACACCCTTTATCTTATTAGTTATTGCTAATGACCAAGTTATTAACGAGGGCTGAAAGACCCTGTGCACATATAACAAAAAGAAAGGGAAAGAGCGTGTGACCTTAACGAAGGCCTCTCCAGGGTTTGATTGTACCAACAACTTTATTGTTTATGTTAGTATGTCACCGAAGACACACACCTAATGATCTGGATAACCCATCAGTTCTAGAAACTAAGTTGTCTCAACACATCCTCTGAAAAATTTCTATTTGCAACCAAGACCTTCTTAATATATTCACTTCGATTCTTCTGTTTCAATTTTTATTTTTCACTTGATATTTTATTTTACTAGATTTTTAATACATGTCACCTTCATTATTATGAAGTTGAATTATTTTTTAGAATGACACATGATTCAAATTGTGAAATATAAAGTGGGAACACTAAAAAGTTGATCTCATGTATAACTAAATGAGCACCCACCTATTATGCGAAATATCAATAAAAATAAATATTCATAATATATTATATATTTAAAAAATATTTTTGTGTTTTACACATAATGATCCTATATATCCATTTTTTTATTATGTAAAATAATATAATTATATTACATAATAAACATATTTAAATAATACATGTGTAAAATTATAAAATATATTTTCTAATTTTTTAATAAATAGATTTAAATCATTATATTTTAAATACATTAACAACTAAATAATTTAAATAATATATCATATAATTAAAAAAAAATACACTTCCTATAAAAGTTACTCCTATTTTTTAATTAATAAATGAAAAAAAAATGAATGATTAGTTAATCTTACCTTTTTAAGTAATATTCATCCCCCCTTAACTATTGGGAAATTAATTCCCCTAAGGGCAGACGAAAAATAAACAAGAAATAAAATGGAGAGATAACACAATCAACAACACAAGAATTTAACGTGGAAACTTCAAAACCGGAGAAAAATCACGACCCACCAAAGAGATCACTATATGATAAATTTTTACAATCACACAGAATTCCTCTCTTTTGACACTCAACCCTCCTACACTCTTTCAAGTCTACAATGACTCTCACCTTTCTCTCACGAGACTCTATTACAAGAGAATATAAGAAAGGACTTTAAACTAGAATCAAATACAAGACTAAAGTGTATTGATTGGTGCACCTATAACAAAGACCTAAGGACTTCTTATATAGAGTTATCAAACTTGTCCTACACTCCAAGCCCATTAGAGCCAAACTTGCTCCACACTCCAGGCCCGTTAGGATCAAACTTACCCTACACTCCAAGCCCGTTAGGATCAATTCATGCTTCTTTTATTTTAGCACATGCCCAAGCCCAACAAACTCCACCTTGATAAAATAAAAGAAAGCTTCATTGTCTTCACCGACAATCATGATTCTTAAACCAAAGAACCAACATTCTCAAAATAGAGAACACCTACTCCACCATATGAGTAGAACTACATTGTCTTCACCGACAAACATGATTCTTAAACCAAAGAACCAACATTCTCAACATAGAGAATACCTACTCCACCATATGAGTAGAACACTTAGAATCACCCATTCTAAGAATTTCCTTCGGCACATGTCGAAAAATACCTGCTGAAATTTATGGTGCAACTTCTAACATTTGGCATTCCTAGAAGTCCTTCAACCATCGACATCTTTCACCACACACCTTGCATCCTTGCCAAACCAATGCACATGTGGTCCAGCTAACGTCATCACATATGACAGTTGGACATGCCATAAGGATGTTCATTTCCTAAATCAGAGATACTATCACAACGTTAGCAACTTTTTCGGAGCCATTTGCCGCCACCGCTCTACCTTGATTAACTTCACCTTGTGTACACCAGATTGTATCAGCACATCCTTAACTTGCACTTTCCACAAGCTAAAACTGATTCTTTCATCAAATTTCTCCATGTCATACTTCATTGCACTCAAAGTATTTGACATACCGTTTCTCCGCCCTTAAACAACCGTCTCAAAAGAGACCCCCGAACCTCTCTAAAAAATCTTTTATGATGTGGAAGATCAGACTACGCTGCAACCACAGAGCATACTAAGAAATAAATAGAGACTAAACCCGGGCTCTGATACCACTGTTGGGAAATTAGTTCCCCCAAGGGCAGATGAAAAATAAACAAGAAATAAAATGGAGAGATAACACAATCAACAACACAAGAATTTAACGTGGAAACTCCAAAACCGGAGAAAAACCACGACCCACCAAAGAAATCACTATATGATAAATTTTTACAATCACACATAATTCCTCTCTTTTGGCACTCAACCCTCCTACACTCTTTCAAGTCTACAATGACTCTCACCTTTCTCTCACGAGACTCTATTACAAGAGAATATAAGAAAGGACTTTAAACTAGAATCAAATACAAGACTAAAGTGTATTGATTGGTGCACCTGTAACAAAGACCTAAGGACTTCTTATATAGATTTATCAAACTTGTCCTACACTCCAAGCCCATTAGAGCCAAACTTGCTCCACACTCCAAGCCCGTTAGAATCAAACTTACCCTACACTCCAAGCCCGTTAGGATCAATTCATGCTTCTTTTATTTTAGCACAAGCCCAAGCCCAACATTAACGACACATCATTAAAAAAAATCCGATAGGGAATTTGCCTCTTACTATTCTATCCATGGTCGGTATTCTTTTTATTTTTTTAAATTTCAATATTCAGTTCAAAAGATCGATTAATTTGAGGGATCAATTCCACCGTCCATTTGCGGAGGCCTGGTTAGAGCTACATGAACTGACTCCTAAGGGCATATTTATTTTGGGACTCACACGTTCGGACATGGGACGTAACGTCCCCCATCTTGTTCTAGTTCGAAATTTCACATCCGAATTTCAACATCCAATTACATTCACCCCTAAAAATACATATTGTTGATGTTGAGATAAGTGTTTTGTAAAATGATCCAACACTAATAGTCGAGTGTTGTGCCTAATGTTCCCAACACTTATGACAACATCAAAATTTGCCCTTCCTTTTCTCACTAACTCTGATCTTACACTTGTTGTCTAGTAATGTCCCCGGTGCAGTTAGAAGACGTGGGCAACACCAGGTCACGCAACAGTATGGGAGTGAGAAGTTATTGGACATAATATAACAAGTCCTACATTCAAGGAGATGTGAAGAGAAGTTAAGAGAACCGCTTGATCTCACGGCTGTGATGATCATAGGAGTTGAAGGCAGTTCGTACCTCATGCCTATAAATACCGTAGCTGCCTCAACACAAGATACACAAGAAGAAAAGCTATCTTTGATTACTAGTCTATATAACGCTTTATACGCTTCTAGTTAGGAAAATCCTTGTTTCTTCTGGTAGATCTTCATACTATTGTAAACCCGAATAGTAGTGTGTTGATCATGGTCTTATTAATTTACTAGGTTATATGCATAGATCTATGAGAGAGATAGTTTCGTAGGATCTAGTAAATTGTTTACACTCATTCGAAGTGTTATTGTACACCTCTAAGAGGTTGTAATTCGTTTCACATATTTTTATATAGTGAACATCGTAGATTATTTTATAATCTACGCAAATTTTGAATACTTTCATTTTTCAAGGTCCAATTTAATTTCCACTGCATAGTGTTGTCTGGACAGTGCAACACGATAGACAACATCTCTGATTTCGCACGCACACACACTTTCAGTTGGTAGCAGAGCCAACTACTTGATACACTAAGTAGAGATTCTGCTTAGAGTGTGAGATTTTGAAATGGAGTATCCACTTTCACCCGCACTAAAGCCAACTATTTTAGATGGCACAAATTATGCCTTCTGGAAACCAAAGATGAGAATGTACATCAAATTCATTGATGAACGAGCCTGGAGGAGTGTTCTTGCTGGTTGGACTCAACCAAGAACGACGGCGGATGAAGACAATGAAGCTCAAATCAAGAGAGGGCTTGACTGGACAAATGATGAAATTACAGCTGCCACTTATAATTAAAAGGCATTAAATGCAATCTTCACCTCAACTGATGCCTCAATGTTCAAGATCATCTCAAACTGCATATCTTCAAAGGATGCATGGGATCGACTGCAAGAGCATTGTGAAGGATCGAATAGTGCAAGGTGATTGGCAAGGATTCTTCTTGGAAAGGCTGCTGACTGAAAAGGAAAAAGTTTTGTTTGATGAGGATACAATGGAATTTTCAATTAAATCAAAATTAGGGTTTGGAAGCAAGCTGAGTTTCTTGCTGCCTCAGCTGGTGAAAAAGCCATATTGGAGTAATCCCAAGAAATTCCATCATGGGAAATTCTTGATGAAGAAGGAGTCTGTTCAGTTTGAACAAGAGAACCCCTTGGAACACTCTCAAGAGATTGAAGCAGAAGAGTCTGGAGCTTCAATGTACCAATCGGAGGACAATCAGCCTGAAGTTAGGTCAAAGGCAAGGCATGATCCGAGCAGTATTAGACCTAGGAGAGGAAGGTCTGCTACAGCTGCCTCAGAACCAACAGTTCGATTTGTGGAAACTGTGGTGCAATCGAGCTCAGATGAGCAAGAGGTTAGTGTTCCTAGTCCTGTTGCTATTCATAAAAGGACTAAGTCAAGGAGTGCTAGGAGGAAATTGATTGTTGTCTCTCCTACCCCTTCAAACTCTGAACCAAGCCAAACTGAAACCCAAAACCCTCAACCTTCATGTTCTGGAAGATCAGATCACTATTTTTCTGAGACTCAGAACACTCCCCATTCATCACCTCAGCACACTAACTTTGAGCCTACTTCAATTCCTAGCCCTCAACATCAAACTTCACATCAATCTTCACCACATCAATCCCCAATACAGGTTCATGCTCACCCTACTGAACATGAATTTGAACCTTCTACTGAACCAATTGACATTTCATCATCCCCTGAACCTGAATTTATAACTCCTAAACCTGCTGATTTGATGGAGTACACTATCTGTGATAGAGAGGATAGAATCAGGATAGATTTGAGGATAACATTGTTGAAACAATTTCCTGGATTAGATGAGAGCTCAGTTGAGTTTGAGAAACTCCTTAGGATTGGCACTTGGGTATATCTTAAGAGGAGTACTTTGAAGGAAAATTTGGCTATAATGGAAGGAATGAGAGGTGCTTCAATCTTTGATGATTGGGAAGCAGAGCAGATGCACGCAGCTGGTGTTAACTCTTTTCTTGAGTTAGTCACTCCAGAATCTGTTGTACTTCTTGTTGAGAGATTAACAGGAATCAAGTACTCTGTTGAGAAGATTACAACTCCTAATTCTGATGAGGATTTGTTTAGTGAAGACAAAGGTCTTGATGAAACTGAAACTGCTGCTGAAACAGATTTTATGGATATGGATGAAGATATTGTCAATGCAACAGAGGTGTTTGAGAACACTGTTGTGATTGAGGAAACTGAAGTTGTTGAAAATCAGGATGTAAATGCTGAAGAAATAGAAAGCATTCCAATTCACTCTGCTGATCCTATTGTTCTTGAGGATGTGCAAGAACAGATCAGAACAGGTCCTGTTGAGAAGGAATCTGATATTTCTGACTTTGAGATGTTGAAAAAGCAGAATGCAGAGCTTCAAGCAAAGTTGGAAGCTGCTGTCCAGATGTTTCAAGAAGCTACTGAAAGAATGAACAAGATGCATTCTGAACACTCTTATGAAAAGGTAATGGAGCATACAATGTCCAAAATTTTTGACCTTCATAGAGTACAAGAGAAGAACCTGTCTCAGGTGTTGCATACAAAGCTGGAGCAACACATTTCTTCCTTGAAAGAGTGGCATGATGAAGCCAAAAAGGGGGAAGATAGGACAAGACAAGTGATGGAACAAACACAGTCACAACAAGCTCAATTGGTTGTGAGCCAGGATGAATTAAGAGCTGAAATTGCTATTCTAAATGAAAAACTGAAGCTAAGGAAGCAACAGAAGCAACAAGGTCAAGAGATTGTTGAGAAAAGACCTGATATTGCTGGAAGTTCAAGTCAGAAGAAAAGGAAGTTAGTCCTGTCTGATGAAGAACAACAAGAGGAAGAAGCTGGAAGAATGACTAGATCAAAAAGCAAAATGAAAGCTGTTATGACAAGTGAAGAAGAAAACTTGAAAAAGAAGAAAGAAAAGGATGTCAAGTTCTTGAAGACAAGATTTGATAATCGAGTTACAGCTTTGAAGAGAAAGATGAATGCTCAAAAGAAAGCTGAAGGAAAAGAGTTTGACAAAGATTTTCAAGATGAAAACTTTGTGGATTTTATTGTTTTAACAGAACATATGGAATACTGGAAAAATTTGAAGAAGAAGTGGCAGATTGCTAACTTCATTGTGAAGAAGTTTGGTGATCATTCGAGCAAGGAAGCAGAATTTATTGATTTTGAAGAATTCATGCTGAATATTGATCAAGAGTTCTGGGAAGACATAGTTCAAGTTGCTAATCGTGCTGGAACAAAAATATTGTGTCCTGAAGAACCTAATTGGGAACCTCCAAGATTGGAAAGTGGAGAACCTGATTACAAAGAGATCAACAACATTATTGCTGAGATTATCAAGGAAGAAGGAATATCTGATCATCAACATATGATGGATATTAAGGCAAGGATGTATGTGGCATTCAGAATCTAAAGATGCAGAATGAAGATGAAGGACAAGCTCAGAAGATAACATTTCTATCCTTAATCTTTATTTCTATATTTTGTTTTTTTTGCATATTTTGTTAGTATGTGTAATATGTGAAATATCTAATTTGATTGTGAATATGATATGAATTTCTGAATTGATGAACAAGTTATGATTGACTACATACTTAACTACTGATTTATTAACATTTAAGTAGTTTTGGCTTCATCAAAAAGGGGGAAATTGTTGGGATATGAATCCTATAAACAATGTTCTAATTCATGAAAGTATGTTTTGATGGCCAAAAGCAACTTAAAGTTAGTGATATATGTGGTTCTAAGTCATCTTAACTAAGTCATCTGAATATAAGCTTACTAATCTGATGAGAAACTTAAAATTGAGTTTACTGATCTTAATGCTAACTGAAATAAGTTTACTGATCTTATGTAGTAATATTAAGAATAAAATTACTGATCTTAACTGAGTCATATAAAGTAAGATTACTGATCTGAGTATTGAAACTGAGAATAATTTTAGTGATCTTATATGAGATATTTGAAATCTGAGTTACTGATCTGATATACTTATTGATCTGATATGCTTACTGGTCTTATATGTAAGTTACTGATCTTAAGTGTTTACTGATCTTAGTATTTACTGATCTTATATGGAAGTTATTGGACTTACATGAGTTACTGATCTTATTGTTTACTGATCTGATATATGAACTGTTAGGAACTAAGCTGATGTTTTGTATTGTATAGACAACTTATAGTATAGGACGTAGATATACTCATCTGTATATAGTTCAGTTGATGTATAAATAGGTTTTATATTTGTAAAGTTGTATTCTATTGTAATCAGCATTGTAAAGTTCAGAACAGTAGATTAGGAATAAATTAGAAGAAGATCAGAAGACTAATGAAGACTCAGAAGACTACTTCAGACTAAGAAGACTTCAAGAATAGTTGAAGAAGAGCTCAGAAGAAATCTGGAGAAGTTTTGAACAGTTTTAAGTTACTGTGCTGACTGGCTCAGCAGAGTAAAATCCGAACAGTAAAAATCAGAACAGTAAGTTACTGTGCTGATTTGGTGAAATTGAAGAATAAGTTTGGAAAACTTATTTAAAGTGTAACTGAAGATATATTGAAGATATGCTGACTTGGAATAAGAAGGAAGTTACAAAGTCGGTTACAAGAAGAAGTTACAAAAACAGTTTTAGAGTTAGTTGAGAGTTAGTTCACAAACTGCTAACTGTCATACTAAATTCTATAAATACTGTATGATCTCCTACTGCTGAGGACTACTGAACAATTACTGATCTTAGAGAATTCAAGAGCAAGTCTACAAGCAAGAACTCACAGAGTTAAGGAAATCAAAGCAAGAAGAGCCACTGAATTGAAGAGAAGAATCAAAGGCTATTCAAAGAGAAGTTTTACTTTTCAAGTTTAAGTTTGTATTTTGTAAAACAAGTGTGCTAGTTACTTGTAGAATTACTAGTAGATCGAAGATATACCTGGAGGTATAATCGATAAGATCAAAGTCTTAATCTTGGGACTTTAAGCCACAAGAAGCTCAAGGAAGAGTTAATAAAACTTCACAACTGGAGTTGTGAGAGTGGATGTAGACATTTGTCGAACCACTATAAAATTCTGTGTTCTTTACTTTACTGTTTGATATTTGTTTGAATTGTTTAACTAAGAACATTAAGAATTAACAAAGATAAAGATCTATAGAAAAGTTGAGTATAAACTTGATTGGGCTCATTAGTAATCTGGTTATTCCGCATTGTGTATTCTGATATATTGAAAGATTTTTGAAAAGTCTATTCACCCCTCCCCTCTAGACATTTTCACTAGCTTACTCAATATTATTAACTCAACTTTGGGACCAACATTTAGATATTGAATTGGGCCTAGAATGGGCCCAAACACACAAAGATCCAAGCAAATGGGCTGGACTAGCCCCAAGGAGAACGAGTTAAAAACCTTTCCACCTTTGTAGGAGAGCAGTTGGGCCAGAATCTGGATTCTCGCTATTCGGACCTGGGGAGCTCGAGCACCTCCAGGTCCCCGAGGTTTGAAATCCCGAATCTTGCGCCCCTAGCTTTGACCAAGCTGGGCGAGATTATCTCACCCCCTCCCCCTATTTTCGTTGTTCAGATGCGGAGTAAAGAGAAAAGAGGATATGGGTTTGGCCTACAAGGTGGGAAGTTGAGAATAAAGGGGAAGTGGATAACCCTTCCCCCTAGGAGGTACTATTTAAACATTTTCACTTACTATTTCTGAATATGAACGACTTAAACACTTAACCAACGCCAATATACAGTCTTCCACCGGAAAAGTGCCCTGACATTCTTTCCGGCGGAGTTGTAAGAGCTAAACCAAAGCTGACCTACCTTGAAAGCCTTTTTTATCCAATTACTACTACTTCGAGCTATATTCCAGCTCCTTATACACGAGGACCCTTCCTCACGGATACTTTCCGACCACCTTTCTGACTTGAGCGTCGGAGGTCCAACGCCGGGGACCTCTCCGACAAGGTTTTTGCAGGTTTTCAAGGCCTTTGGAGACGAAGAAGTGCGATTGTTGTCAAAGGGAAGATTGCATAATCTTGACGTAAGGTTAGATAATCGTCCCAACTGTTGTGTGTTCTTTTTTGACACATCAACTGGCGCCTTCTGTGGGAAAAATGAGTTAAGACGTGAGGTCTTTATCATAATTTGATGGTTGCCATATTCGAATATGGTGGAGGAATGAGTAAATTACCAATTGTAAGAGAAATACCCCCATCAGAAGAGGTGAGATAGACCAAGAGGTCTGAAACAAAACCATCAGAAGGAGAAAACCCCCCTGACGAAGAGATTATGTTCAGAACCGTCCAAAAGTGTTAGATGTGCTGAAAGGGTTAAAGGCGCTGAAAGTGCTGAAAGATCTAGAGGAGTAAGATAAAGACCATATAAAGGTTCGAGAAATACTCACCTTTAAGGCTCGAGCCTGCAAAGGTGCTGATGGTCATGAGAGATCATCCCTTGATGAAATTTCTCTGCACCGGGGCTGGAGCACCTTTAAAGTAGCTGACAGAAGCCCTCGAGGGCAAAAGAGGAGAGAGAGCTTGAGGACAAGTAGACCGAGAAGGAGGCCAAGAGGCCTCTCAGAACCGGGATCAAGGTCGACCCCCTCAGAAAAGATGGATGATGTGAAAAGAACCAGGAGATGATGGTCCTTCCAGGAGTTGGAGATCCAGTTCCACAGTACCCCGATTAGATAGTGAAGGAGGAATGTCCTCTAACTCAACCCCACATGTGTATCCCTGCGAAGGGAAAAGAGGTGCATATTAGCCACCAGTCATGACCAAGGAGCAGATAGCTCGCCTATGGAGCCTCCATAGTTTGATATTCCCGAGTTGAGACTCGGGAAGAATTCCAGAGCTCGCAAGGACATGAGCACAATGAAGGATAATCCACTTAGATATGATTTATATTTCTCATTTTAATTAAGCGTGAATAATTACTTTGATAAGTTATTAATATTGTTATGATATTGACAATTCTGCTTGAGCATGTTGTTTGAGATATAAGACAGATTGGTTGTCCCTGCGTCGAAAGTTTTTCAGGGATATGTCTAAATGACTACCACTGAGATTGATGTTCCTTACCAAATAAGAGATTCGAGGATCAAAGAAGTCGATCCCCTTCTGAGGTTTGAGATTAGAGACATTAATCGTCTTGCCGAGGCTGGAGGTCCTAGAGAGGGTCCAGGTTTCAGGTTTGAGATCAAGAGAGACTTGATCTACATTTTATAATTATTTCATATTTGAATTATATAATTAATGCTTATGACTCTTATCCGAGCACTTGAGAGCCTGTGTTGGAGGCCCCTTTTTGGTGTACCTTTACAGGATTAATATACGAGTAGACCTGGAGATCTACATGGCAGTCCAGAAGCTGGACCAGAACATAATGAAGGAGTTTTCTCTTAAGGGATCCCCAGACTTGAGTTAAGTATCAGAACTATGATATATAAGAGGTCCAGTCGCTGACTAGGCTGGAAGAAAACATTGCCCCAGTTAGAGGAGGGGGCTGCTATAGATCGAGAACTTGTAGATTACAAAGATCAAAATGCCCGAGACGACTACCCAAGACCTAGAGGTCCAGGACCTTGAGGCATATTAGAAATTGAATTACATGAGAACAGATGAGGGTTATGAAGTCCCTGAGAAATTCGATGAGTAATTTTACCCTCTCGATAGATGGAGAAACTTAGATCTGGTAATGCGGTTGGCATGAGTCAGGTTTGACTTCCATTTATTGTTTGTGAATTTAATGAGATATGATGTTTTGAGGTATTTCTGATCATTCTAATGACATAGACTTGACGTCCTTGTGAATGTTCGTGATTATTTTACCTTGTCTATGATAAATAATGAGCCCATGAGAAAGGGTTGGAAAACCTAGAGGTGCTCGAGGAGCTCGAAAGAGCAAAATTATAGAAGAGAGAGTGGGGTCGGGGAAAACCAGCCAAGTAGCTGGACCATGACACCTATATTAGAGATATTTAGGAATTAATTATGCAAAACATTGAGTAATTGTATATTCCTAGATTAGTGCATTATATTAGGACATTTCATTTCTTGTACTGTTGACTACAGTGTACATATATTGAGGCTAATCTCTCAATCAATTAATAATAAGAATTATAATTCTTCTATATGGTATCAACCATTAGTCTCTAACGAGTTTTTTCAATCCTTCATCCTGGTTTTTATCTCGCTGCGCCATCACTCTTCAGTCACCATGTCCACAAATTCCTCCACTACACCCACACAACAACAAATTGCTGCCACCACTAATACTCCGTCATAGCCCTCGGTAGTAACCATCACAACCCATCACCATATTCCCGTCGAACGTATACGTCATAGCGCGCGAATCTTCTCGCCGTTTTGAATGGCTTCGACCTAGTTGGTCACATCGACGGCAGCAAACCGCCTTCCCCAACGACTGATCTCACTTACCGTGCCTAGTTCCGACAGGACCAATTGATCCTGGCCACCATATTTGTCTTGGTTGTTGTTGACGTTCTTCCCATGATCACCACTGCCACTACAGCTAAGAAAGCCTGGCTCATTCTTGAGCGCATGTTTGTAGGTAAATCGCGCACTTGGGTTTTTCAATTGAAATCTGATCTTGCCGATGTTTATCTTGGGGACAGGTCGATCTCCTTTTATTTGCAGGCCATTAAATCCAATGCTGATGAGCTTGGGTTAATTGAGGCCCTAATATCCGATGTCGATTTAACATTATTTGTTATCAAGGGTCTTGGCCCGATTTACCGTGACATAATTGGAGCGATTCGATCTCGTGAAACACCCCCCCGTTTTGAGGAGCGTCATGACATCTTAGTGGCTCATGAACAGTATTTACGCACTTTGGATTCAAACAATGCCTCTCTTATTGCTACTATAAATACCGTACGTCGAGGGTCCTCTCAACATGGGTCGAACAACCGCCGCGGGCATATTTCCTCCTCTACTGGTCGTGGGCAGTGGTCAGGTGGTCGTGGTAATCCCCGCTCGGACGGTTATTCTCACCATCGAGGCAGTTTTAGTTGTCATGGTGTAGTCGACTCGGTTGATCCCACTCCGATTATTTGCCAATGGTGTGTCCTCGTGTCGTCGTCTCAATGCTACAACCAACGTTGCAAGGTCTCCGTCCCCTTTCTCTTCTTCTGGTGGATGACTTGTTGATTCAGGGGCCTCTCATAGCCTAACAAATGACCTCTCATGTCTATTCACTCTGAGTATGATGGTACTGATGAAATCCAAATTGTTGATGGCTCGGGTCTCGCCATATCTCACACTGGTACATCTCAATTATAGTTTCCGTCTCGCAATTTTGTTCTGAATAATGTCCTTTGTGTGCCTGATGCCAAACACAACCTATTATCTGTTCATCCATTTACTAAGGCTAATTATGTATCTATGGAATTCTTTCCTTATAATTTTGTTATTAAGGATCGTCTCACGGGGGATCCTCTAGCTCGGGGAAAGTGTGAAGACGGCGTGTATCACATAAAGCCTCATTCGTACTATCTAAAGTCCCCTACTCATTTTACTGCTCTTCGTGTTCGAACTTCAAATGATATATGTCATGTTCGCTTGGGTCACCCGTCTCATTCCCGTTGCTTGGACATTATTAGACATTATGATTTACCTATTTTGAGAACTTCTAATTTACATTTTAGTTGTGTTTCTTGCGATGTGTGCAATTCCCACCGTATCCCTTTTAATGATACTTCTATTGTTGCTATTCGCCCATTGGACTATATTTATGCTGATGTTTGGGGTCCTGCATCTTGTGTTGCCCATGATGGATCCCGTTATTTTCTTCTTTTGGTGGATTTATTTAGTCGCTATTGTTGGATTTTTCCTATTGCTGCAAAATCACAAGTGCAATCTATTGTCCATCAATTTCATCTAATGGTGGAAAAACAATTTAACACTCCTATTCGTCATTTTTATTCGGATAATGGCGGCGAGTTTCTCGCTCTTCGGCCTTATTTTGCTTTTAATGGTATTTCCTGGATGACAACGGCCCCGTATACCCCACAATAAAATGGCATTTCTGAGCACCATAACAAACACATTCTCGAAGTTACTCGGGCCTTACTTCACCATTTTGGACTTCCTTTTCACTTTTGGTCCTTTGATGTACAAACGGCCGTTTACTTGATCAACCGCATTCCGACACCACTCCTCCATTCCAAGACTCCATTCCACTGCCTATTTGGTCAGATTCCGAACTATTTGAAACTGCAGACTTTTGGTTGTGTGTGTTTCCCGTGGCTTCGTCCCTATTTTCCGGGGAAACTATAGTATCCATCAAAACCATGCATCTTTGTCGGATATTCTACATCGCAGAGTGCTTATCGATGCATTGATCCCTCTTCGGGTCGTTTACACTTATCTCTCCATGTCAAGTTCGATGAATCTAAATTCTGGGCTTCAATACCACAGGACGTACCCGATACTTCTTCTGTGGGGCGCCTATTCATTGCTCCTTCTTCTGAGCCTCTCGCCTCTACTGAACTTACTCCTGCAAGTGGATCTCCTGCTCTATCTCAAAAAGTTGTTGCTCCTCCTGCTCCGCCGCCCACTCGTACTCATGTTATGCGCACAAGGAGCCAAAATAATATTTTTCGTCCTAAACAGATTCACTCTGCGACTAAGCACTCTCTCCCTGCTGATACTGAACCCACCACTGTATCTGCAGCCCTCGCTGATCCTCGATGGCGGGCAGCCATGTCGGACGAATTCACGGCTCTTCAACGTCATGACACTTGGGATCTCGTCACCCCTCCTTCTCAAGAAAATATCATTGGCTATAAGTGGGTCTTTCGTAGGGCTGAGCAAAAACCGAAAAACCGAACCGAAATATGAATTCAGTTCGGTTTTTCGGTTTCGGTTTCGGTTAGCATTTTTCTTAGATTTCGGTTTCGGTTTCGGTTTTATTAGTGAAAAATTCGGTTAACCGAAAACCGAACCGAATTCATTTAGGTTTAATACTTAGTTTTTCATTTATTTGTTTAGTTACTATTAGTATGTTAGATTTAATAAAATTTGTTGAAAATTGATAGATTAGGTTTAATATTAAATGGTTGTTAAATCACTAAATGTTTGTTAAATGTTTATTTGTATTATTTGGACATTTATTTAAAATTTCATATAAATTGTTAGGTATTTTCGGTTTTTATTTCGGTTTTCGGTTTTTACCGAAACCGAACCGAATTATTCGGTTCGGTTATTTTCGGTTTTATCTTACTATGGTTCCGTTTCGGTTAATTATAATGAAATTCAGTTCGGTTTTGATTTTTCAATTTTGGTTCGGTTCGGTTGCGTTGCACACCCCTAGTCTTTCGGATTAAACGAAAGCCTGATGGCACTGTTGATAAATTCAAAGCTTGCCTTATTGCCAAAAGCTTCCATCAACGACCCGACGTTGATTATCATGACACGTTCAGTCTTGTTGTCAAGCCCGTCACCATCCGGACTGTACTTTCACTAGCTATCTCTCGACAATGGCCTCTCCGTCAACTTGATGTTAGTAATGCATTCCTTCATGACACTCTGTCTACTCCGGTCTATATGAAGCAGCCTCCGAGTTTCGAAGACACACAAATCCCTCTCGTGTTTGTCTCTTAAAGAAATCTCTTTATGGACTTCGCCAAACACCTTTTGCTTGGTATCATGCTTTGATCTCAGCTCTTCGTACTTTTGGATTCTCTCAATCTGGTGCTGATCACTCCTTGTTCACATATACAAAGGGTTCTGTTCTGTTAATTGTCCTAGTTTATGTGGACGATCTCATTATTACGGGGTCTGACGCTTCCCTTCTGCGATCACTCACGACTCACTTGGAGCCGTCCTTTAATATCAAGGATCTGGGTGACTTATCTTTCTTCTTGGGCATTGAGGTGGCCCGTTGCAAACAGAGTTCGTTCCTCTCTCAACACAAGTATACAGTCGATCTACTTCATCGCCTCCAAATGGATGGTGCCAAGCCGTTGCTCATTCCTTCTTCTGGTAAACCAGGTTCCTCTACTACCTCGGTTGATCCAACGACCTATCGAAGCGCCATTGGGGGACTTCAATATCTTTCCTTCACCCGTCCTGATATTGCTTTCACTGTAAATCGATTGGCTCAGGCCATGTTTTCCCCTTCTCCTGAAGACTGTAGGGCAATAAAGCATCTTCTTCGCTACTTGAAAGGCACCTTGCACCATGGCCTTCTTCTTCGACCGATCTCTGATTACTCTCTCACTGCCTATTCCGACTCAAACTACGGGGGCGATTCCCGGGATGGAAAATCTACCTCGGCTTATATCTTATTCCTCGACAACAGCCCCATCTCTTGGCGATCTCGGAAATAAACGAGGGTCGCCCATTCTTCGATTGAGGCGGAATATCGTGCCTTTGCTTCAACTGCATCAGAGGTGTGCTGGGTTATGCAGTTTTTTACGGATCTCCGTCTATCTCTCCAGCAACGGCCACATCTTCTTTGTGATAACATCAGCGCTACTCGATTGGCCCTTCATCCGATTTAGCACTCCAGATTGAAACACATTGCCATTGATATTCACTTTGTACGTGATCTCTCTTCCAAGGGCCTCCTCTCCGTTTCCTATGTCAACACTCTTGATCAGCTTACCGACCACCTCACCAAATCTCTCCCTCGATTTCGCTTCGAGTCTCTACGATCCAAAATTTCCGTCGCCGATGGGTCGTTAATTTTGCGGGGGCGTATTAGAGATATTTAGGAATTAATTATGCAAATCATTGAGTAATTGTATATTCCTAGATTAGTGCATTATATTAGGACATTTCATTTCTTGTACAGTTGACTACTGTGTACATATATTGAGGCTAATCTCTCAATCAATTAATAATAAGAATTATAATTCTTCTATAACCTAAACCTATTATCGGGCTGATCCCCAAATGAGGGGTACACCGGGACCAACGGTTAGTACAAGTATTTTATAAATCTTGAGAGGTTAGATCTCTTCCATTTATTTGATGTCATAATTATCACATAGATATGTTATGACTTTCATTGAGTTGAAGAAACTGGTATATGTGGTTCATATTTACTTCCTTGTTTGGTTAAGAATGATCCTCCTAAATTTACATAAATATTTCTCCTAGATACTTTATATGTGATGCTAGAAATTGAGAATGTCGTGAAATTATAGAAAGCATGAGTAGGCAACCCGCTCATTAAGTTTATGTGATTACTACATGCTTTAGAACCTATGATTGGGGATTGATGATGATCCATGCTTCTAAAACAAGAGGCTAACATACTTATCTTTGAATTATGTATGATCAACACGCCTCGAGGTTCTATACATGATTTTAGTTTTTAGATTGAACTTGTCCAAATCATGTAAGACTTTTGGGTAAGCCTGAAGATCAGGTGTCAAAGGTTGAGACATCCGAATAACGAATAAGTGCAGATTGTATTAATTGAGTTATCCTGCTCCGAATGAGCTCGGACCTCCGGATGGCTCGAAGGTTGATTTATCTAGGTACTGAATGCTGAAACACCCGAGGAATACGAGGCCCAGGAAAGGGCTTGTAAAGATGTCAGAAGACAAGAGACTTGAGCTGATATCGAGGGCCAACCACTTTAGCCCCACAAATGGAGCACGATCCAGATTCAAGTGGGATGAATAATGCTAAAAAGCATTTGAGGAGTTGAAGCTCCACCGAGCCTAGATGCTGAAACTCCACCGAGCCTAGCGCCTGAAGCTAGCCAAGCCCTCCCCAGGGTGCTGAGATCCGATATTAAAAAGTGGAGAAGGCTGCATTGGTTGTGCAGATTACAACTCGAAGGTTATGCCCTTATTTTTGTCATATAAAATTATTGTTCAAACTAATTACCCTTTGTGGCAGGTAATTGGTAGGGCAGATTTATCTGGATAGATGGTCAAATGGACCATAGAATTATAAGAGTACAATGTTTATTTTGAGCCCCAAAGGGCTATCAAAGCTCAAGCTTAGTCGGATTTCATCCAAGAAATCACCAGGCTTAACGAGATTTAATAACAAAATATATTCGCGGATGGCTCCATGCCCATGACTAGATGTGGAGCTGGTATTGTGTTGATTGACCCCCAGGGGCTGGAGATCCAATTTGCTGAGAAATCGAAGTTCTGGACTTCCAAAAACAGAGCTAAGTATTTTGAGCATTTAGATAAAATGTTTTAGGTTGTTATAACCATGATTGAATTGAGAATACATGATAAAGTTTCACAAGAAAAGCTCGACGCCCTAGAAGCCATAAATTTTGCATGAGGACCTCTCCACGTCCCTGGCGGGTACTGGATGTCCAAAAATTAAAGATTGAAGGTCACTAGATATGAACCTAAAAAAGGATTAAGGAACTTGCAAATGCCTTACACTTCGATGCTTGAGGGGGGTGATGAAGGGTTTAGGCCTGCCACCTCCGAGATACGGCTATGCAGCCAAGTAAGTGAAAAGTGTATACTTTACGTTTTATTCAATTTTACTTTATGGTCTAATATGAGCTGCCTAGACGTGGTTGTTTAGAGCATAAAACCTCGAAGCATATGAGCATCTGCTAAGAGTTTAGAGCATTCGAATGATGCATGATTAATAACTTTGAGTAAGTTGAGATTGATATGTTGGTTATACTTAGAATTTCTTGATATGAATTCTATTGAAACGTATGCCTATGATTTGAGGAATCTTAAACTGATTACTTAGGAGAATGTCACGCTTGATTAAGAAAATGATTGAGAACATGCTTTAATTTTCAATGGATGCTTAGAATTTATGAGATGCGATGAAAACATTTTGATGATCTTCGGAAATTTGTATAAGCGCATCTTTCCTAACACTTTAAATATGATTTACGAGCATACTTTGATAAACTATGCTAAAGAGTTATGTATTTGAAAATTATTTATACATTGGGAGAGCTATATGAACTATTTTTCCTAACACATGCAAACATGATATATGAGCTTATATGAGCACAAAGCCTAGAAAATATGTATTTCTATTCTAGCACCTCCGTATAATCTAGATGTAGGAGTTCATGAGATCGTGCAGACATACAAAACATAAGATAAATATAGAATGAGAGCATGTAAGAGATATATGCCAGTGCAGAATAAGAAATGCATACAAAAAAAAGGTGACCTTGAGGTCATGCGAAGCTGCAGACCTGGTTTTGAGAAGAGCTGGTGCGCTGAAGAAAACTGGAAAGCTCGAGCCCAACTGAGAAGGCCTTACCAAGTTACCCAGGTATTGAGAGGAAGAGCATACAGACTCCAGGACATGGAGGGGAGTGACATAGCTCGTCCGTGGAATGTTTCCCACTGGTTTTACTATAATGAGGTTTTTTTAGACCAACATAGGTTGTCTATAGCCTACGTTGACATCTGTTAATAATCAATAAAACTTACTTTTTGAGAAGATTATCACTTTTGAGTATTGATTATCATGAGTTTTCTAACTGATAACTAAGGTCCCAGTGACCACCTTGAATTGAGACAGGTTAAATCTAACAGGTCTTAGAAAATCCGGGTGACTCCTCAGGTACCTCCAGGTCCTTGAGAACCCCCAACATACATGAAGCTCTACCTCTCAACCGATCGAGCAGAACACCAGGGACTTTCAGCACCCTCTGGGATCTGAACTCTTACAGCCCTCCGGGGTCCAAACTTTGAGCACCCTCCAGGGTCGAAATTGCCAGCACCCTCAGGGGTCAAAACTTAACTTTGGGATGATATAATCCCCAGACCATCAAGTGTCCAAACATAACTTTGGGATGGTATAATCCCCAGCTCCTCATAGACCGAATGGTCTCCTCATAGGTCGAATGGCCCCCTCAAGGACCCAATGGTCATCTCAAGGACCCAATGGCCCTCTCAAGGACCCAATGGTCATCTCAAGGGCCCCATGGTCATCTCAAGGACCCAATGGTCATCTCAAGGACCCAATGGTCACCTCATAGGCCCAATGGCCCTCTCAAGGATCCAATGGCCCTCTCAAGGACCCAATGGTCACTTCATAGGACTAATGGCCCCCTTTGACTGAATGGTCCTTGGCCGAATGGCCCCTTGACAGAATGGACCTTGGTCGAATGAACTCCGGAGCTCCAAAGCTCCTCATTTGCCGAATGGCCTCCCGAGCTCTGTAGCTCCCCACGGGCCAAATGGCTCCTTGAGCTCAATAACTCCTCACAGGCTGAATAGCCCCATTACATAGAGGTAAATCAATGCTCTACTCCTTGAAATTTTCAGGTCAAGAGACTCTAAATGGTGGTTGACATAGCCAATCGAAGCTGGCATAGCTGGGAAATGAACAGAAGTGAACAACACTCCAAACCTAAAGTCTCACAATACAGGCTTCGAGACTTGAGGGGGTGAAGGTGGAATAACCTAACTCTCCCAAGACAGCTAGCCACAAACTCGGGTCAAGTAAGTGAAAAAATGTTATACGACCTCCGAGGTCTGAAGCATCAACACCCTCCGGGGTCCGAAAATTTAGCACCCTCCGGGGTCTGAAATGTTGATGCCCTCCGGGGTCTGAAATGTTGATACTCTTCGGGGCCTAAACATACAGCACCCTCCGGGGTCTGAAATGTTGATGCCCTCCGGGTTCTAAAAATTCAGCACCCTTCGGGTCTGAAATATTAACGCTCTCTGGGGTCTGAAATCTTAACACCCTCCGGGGTCTGAAATCCTAACACTCTCCGGGGTTTGGAATCATGACACCTTCGAAGTCTGAATCCTTTGGCACTCTGAAGGGCCTAGAAATCTACTGTCCTCCAAGGGCTGGACAACTTAGCAATACAAAGGTAAGCCAAAATCATATTTTTGAGATTTCAGGTTAAGAATCTCCAGATCAAATATGGAATAGCTGGAACAAAAATAGAAGTGAGCAACACTTCAGATTTAAGTCCTATAACATAGGCTTCGAGGCTTGAGGGGGGTGAAGGTGGACTAACCCAACTCTTCGAAGACAACAAGCTAGAAACTCAAGTAAGTGAAAAAGTACTACTTTTTTACTCTTTGACATAATGAGATGTTTTGAACCATTGCTTAAAACCTCAAAGCCTATATGTGCAGAGTTTTTGATGAAAAATCAAGAACGGAACAACCATTCAGGTTTTAAGAACATTCATGAGATACAATTAGATTACATATGATTTTCTACTTGATAAACATCTACGAGCATAACCTCTATGGTATATATGATAAACACTTTGCAAGTAGAATATATATGTGCAACTATGAAAATATATATAAGCAGGAAATGTGTAGCAGATGTGAAGGAAAGCAGATACGAAAGTACGGGGCATACAACCCTAACCATGTTTAAGCGAAACGGGGGATGTGAAAATCCCCCACTATTCCAAGAGGCTGGAGAACCTCACCCAAACCAGGGCACGAAGGCCCCCCAAAAAAAAAAAAAAAAAAGGCTATAAAAACCTCATAAAGTATTCAGGTGTTGCAGCAAAAAGCTTCTGGTCCCGCAGCTCTAAGACAACTCTTTGCATGCCAGGAAGCCACCAAGGAGCAGTAATCAGCTCCTACGGGTCACCTAAGAAAGTGGGAGGAGGAGTCAATCCATCCAATAGAGCACTCCTGTCATATACCCCGTCGAAGCCTTCAGCTTGATGTGGGGCCACGACCTTGTTAAACCCATGATCGACAAAGTGGGGAATGAAGCGTCCCATGGCACCTAAAAAGCTGGCGCCCTGAAGGTAAGACTCTAGCCAGTCCTGATGGAGGGTCTTCAAGAATTGCTGCCCTGTCTTGGAAGAAAACAATGAGTTTGTACAAAGCTTCACCCCTGAGAGGGGGAGCTCTTGCTCCTACTGCTGAATTTTGGACTGGAGGAAATGGACTTTCCTGGTGAGCGCCCGAGCTTGCCCCATCAGCTTCTTCCTTTCCTGCTTCCCAACTTCCAGTTTGGCCATGAGGTCATCTGCCCGAGTACGCTCTTGGGCCGCTTGAGCCTTGTACACATCACTCTTCGGGACAGAATCCAAAGTATGCTCGAAGAGGCCAGAAGAGAGCAGGCCAAAACTGCAAATATGCTGAAGAATCAGAATTTGAGAAAATACTAAAACTGGAGGTCCCGAGATCATGGAGCACATATTTAACGCGTATGCAAAAGGCTACTCAATCCAGGTCCGAACTTGGGATTTCCTAAGGACTAGGGATGGCAATTTCAAACCGCCCCGCCCCGATCCGCCCCGTGCTATTTGGGTTGCCCCACCCCGGACCCGTATTGAAATGGGGCGGGTCCGGGTATCGCCCTCGACCCGTGACCCGTTTATTTATTTATTTTTTATATATATTATACATATAAATATAATATATGTTAAATATTTTAATGTTCATTAATATATATAACAACAATTCACCTTCATAAATGTGAAAATAAATTTATAAACATGATTCTAAGACTATTTTATTTATTTTTCAATACAAATCAAAAATTTATGTTATATGTTTATAAAAAAAATTATTATTTTTCATTTCTTAAAAAAAAAATTATAATGGGTCGCCCCGATTTGCCCCGGCCCGCCCCGTGACCCGAACGGGCTGACCCGGACCCGAATTAAAATGGGTCAGGTCCGGGTATCTAGGTACCCGGCCCGACCCAGCCCATTGCCATCCCTACTAAGGACCATAGGGCCTATAAGCATGAAAATGTCAAACGACGCCCTCGATGAGGGTTTGATCTCTACTGTTATAATACCCCTTGAGTATATGTTTGGCAATTTGAAACAGGGTCTCCTCGACACCAGATCCAAAATCACACCTAAGACTTCTCGGTCCTGCAGGTACTGGAGGTATGAAAAATAACCGACAAGTTTACTTCCCACTCTCATAAGTGTTACCCACTTTACGAGAGTAGGGGTGAGTGGTTGATGTGGATAAAATGTGCCGTCCTATCACATATTGACATGTGGTCTCTGAGTAAATTATACTTAATCCAATTATATATTTATTCATTTATTATCTTCATTATTATATTGATCATAGGCCTTTAGATATTGAATTGGGCCTAGAATGGGCCCAAACACACAAAGATCCAAGCAAATGGGCTGGACTAGCCCCAAGATGAATGAGTCAAAAGCCTTTCCACCTTTGTAGGAGAGCAGTTGGGCCAGAATCTGGATTCTCGCTATTCGGACCTGGGGACCTCGAGCACCTCCAGGTCCCCGAGGTTTGAAATCCCGAATCTTGCGCCCCTAGCTTTGACCAAGTTGTACAGATGACTAGTGGGCGAGATTATCTCACCCACTCCCTTATTTTCGGAGTTCAAATGCGAAGTAAAGAGAAAAGAGGATATGGGCTTGGCCCACAAGGTGGGAAGTTGAGAAAAAAAGGGAAGTGGATAACCCTTCCCCTAAGAGGTACTATTTAAACATTTTCACTTACTATTTCTGAATATGAACGACTTGAACACTTAACCAACGCCAATATACAGTCTTCCACCAGAAAAGTGCCCTGACATTTTTTCTAGCGGAGCTGTAAGAGCTAAACCAAAGCTGACCTACCTTGAAAGCATATTTTCTCCAATTACTACTACTTCGAGCTATATTTCAGCTCCTTATACACGAGGATCCTTCCTCACGGATACTTTCTGACTACCTTTCTGACTTGAGCGTCGGAGGCCCAACGCCGGGGACCTCTCCGACAGGGTTTTTGCAGGTTTTCAAGGCTTTTGGAGACGAAGAAATGTGGTCGTTGTCAAAGGGACGCTTGCGTAATCTTGACGTAAGGTTAGACAACCGTCCCAAATATTGTGTGTTCTTTTTTGACACATCACTCATCATCTGCATCACCAAGTTCTGGAAAGTCTCCTTATGTTACTGAAATCGAATTTGATAAAGATGAAATTGAGGAATGTTTCAACAATCCTGATTACGTGGCCTTTATTACCAAACAGTTTAAAACCTTCTTGAGAAACAAGAAAAATAAGTTCAAAGATAATATTCAACCTAAGGTTCAGATCAATAACACTCAACAATTGCCTGTTAGGAAAAATACTTTTAATCCTTCTAGACAATTGGAAAGAGGTAACAGGTTCAGATCTGATCAAGATTATAGGAAGAATGTCAAATGTGTTGCATGTTCTGGATATGGTCATTATGTTAATGAATGTGCCAACACCATACTAAAAATAAACTTAATTTCAGTGCTACTTTAAGTGATGAGTCTGATGTTGAACATGATCCTGAAAAAGATATTGAAAAAGTTTTCTCTGCAAGAATTGAATATGATGATGATCTGGATGATTATTACGATGTGAGGACAAATGATCCATCATTTAGAAAATCATTGAGTAATAATACTCCAAAATTTAACTGTTTCACAAGTTCTGTTTTAGAAACAGGTACATCAAGTAAAGCAGGTTTATCCAGAAGAGATGCTAACATTCAAGACCTATCTAACACTGTTTTTAAACTAGAAAATCTTTTAACAAAGAGGGATAAATAAATCTCTAAACTCAAAGAAAGACTAGAAGTGTATGTTCTTGATTTTAAAAATATTCTTATGAAAACCCTCTAACAAATGAAAAAGTTTTTAAGATATCTTTTGAAACTGAGAAACTTAATCACATAATTAAGTCTCTGAATTTTAAAAACTCCGACTTAAGAGAATTTATTACTAAGCTCGAAGGTATTCTAACAAGAAAAGATGTTGAAATATCTAAACTTGAAGACGGGTTAAAACAGGTATTGGCTACCAAGGTAAAAATTCCAAGGTAAAAATGAATTTTAAAAGATTTTCTGAAGGAAATATGAAGTTGGAAGAGTCTCTTATGATCAACAATTCAAGAAAAACGGGTATTGGCTACCAAGGTAAAAATTCCAAATATTCTGAACATAAGAAACCTACTGTATTTGTAAAAGCTGAAGTGAATTACAATCCTAGTATTTCTGCTAAGACTCAGATTAGTGTAAAAGATGTGGTTTGCCATTATTGTTTTAAGAAGGGTCATAAAAGTCCTCAATGTTTGAAGAAGAAATATCATCTGAAAACTTCTGTATTGCTTGAAATGACACAACATTCAAAACAACATTGTGTCAAATCTGTGTGGATTATAAAAGAAAATACTACTTGCAATGTTGTTCATATGTCTCTAAAAACATGTATTCCTGGATTATGGTACTTTTACCGTGGTTGTTCTAAACACATGACATGTCAAATTGATTATCTATCTGATTATACAGCTTATGATGGTGGTAATGTCACTTATGGTGGTGGATCTAAAGGAAAAATCATTGGTAGAGGGACATTAAATGTTCCTGATTTTCCTAAGTTATCCAATGTTCTACATGTTGATGGATTACTTGCCAATCTTATAAGCATTAGTCAATTATGTGATGATGATTTGCATGTTAAATTTGACAAAAATTCATGTTATGTGTTAGACAAATATTCTGAATGTATCATGATGGGAAACAGGTCTGCTGACAATTGCTATCTCATTGAATCTAAACTTACATGCAATAAAGTTAAAATTGATGAGAGTACTTTGTGGCATCACAAACTTGGACATGCTAATTACAGACAACTTGATAAACTCATAAGATTGAAAGTTGTTACAGGTTTACCAGACTTGAGATTTTCAGACAAAAAGGTATGTGGACCTTGTCAAAAATCCAAACAGGGGTAAAAGTGTCTCATAAAATGTTGGGACACTACTCTACTAAACACTACTTTGAATTGCTTCACATGGATGTTATGGGTCCTATGGAAACAGAAAGTATTGGAGGTAAAAGATATTCATTAGTAGTGGTTGATGACTACTCTAAATTCACATGGATTGAATTCTTAAAAGATAAATCTGAAACTTTCTCCATTTTCAAAATTTTGTACAAAAGATTCAAGAATGTTTTTAACTCTAAAGTGTGCACAATTAGGTCTGATCATGGAAGAGAATTTGAAAACAATTCATTTACTG
Organism: Galeopsis tetrahit; assembly: GCA_963675135.1. Classification (NCBI taxonomy): domain Eukaryota; kingdom Viridiplantae; phylum Streptophyta; class Magnoliopsida; order Lamiales; family Lamiaceae; genus Galeopsis; species Galeopsis tetrahit. The sequence goes on along the minus strand of OY776120.1, from coordinate 60,830,848 downwards.
AGTTTTTTGAATCAAAAGGGATAATTCAAGAGTTTTCATCACCTTAAACTCCTCAACAAAATGGCATATCTGAAAGGAAAAATAGAATTCTTCAAGAAATGGCTAGAGTCATGTTATGTTCTAAAAAAATATCCAAAAGGTTTTGGGCTGAAACTTTAAATAATGCTTGCCATATTGCTAATAGAGTTTACATTAAAACAGATTCTACTAGAACTCCTTATGAAATTCTGAATAATAGGAAGCCTAACCTTAAATATTTCCATGTCTTTAGCTGTGTTTGTTACATCTTAAATGACAGGGATCAGCTACACAAGTTTGATTCAAAGAGTGACAAAGGACTCTTCCTTGGTTACTCTAGGAATAGCAAAGCCTATAAAATTTATAACTTTAGGACTGATACTGTACAAGAATCCAAGGAAGAAAAAGGGCAAAAATAAGGCTTATGTACCTGTTGCAAGGAAATGGCCCGGTGGGACGAGAAAGTTTCAAAGGAACCTTAGCAAGATTGTGGACTATTCTGGAAAGGGGAAGAAGCCAAGAACTGATAACAATGCTTCTGAACCCATTGCGGTTTCTGATTTTAAGCTAGAAGCAGAAGCAGAGCCTGAACAGGTCCCAGTCCAAGCTGAAGTTAATGAGGCTGATGTGGATGAAGTGACTGAGCATATTGATGAACATTAAGAGGAAAGTGACTATACACCAAGGGTTCGGACCAGAAGATCAAAAAGGTTCTGAGAGACCGCTAGTGTTGCCTCTCTGATGGCAACACCCGAGTCTTCTGACCCTGATTCATCATCAAGTTCCACTGAAGATGAAAATGAGGTATTATTCTCCTCTGATGATATAAATAGTGATTCTGATGAAGATTATCATGATAACACTAACATCTAGTATAAAACCATAAGAAATATGCAAATTTTGAGTGAAAGACTGATTAAGGTGCCTGATTTTGAGGAAATGAACTTGATAGATTGGTTTAAAGAAAGGTCTTTGTTAAATGCTCTACAATTTGCCTGCCCATACATTGTTGATTGGATTTATGAGTTTTATGCAAATGTAACTGAACATGCTGGGGATCCTAACTCAACTAGATATGGTCAAATTTGGTTTAGAGGAAATAAGATCATGATTACTCCTAGAATGATTAATATCATGCTTAAAACAAAGATAATGGAGGATCCAGTGGTCACGGATCATGATGTCATGATAAGTATACTGACAGGGGGAGTAATCACTAAGTGGAGACAAATGATTCTTGCCTCTAAGTTGACTAGTTTGTATTCTGTGTTGCACAAATTGGTCTATTTTAACTAGTTACCTACAACAAACAACACTACCCTCACACTAGAACAGGTTGTACTTATGTACAAAATAGGTCATTTGAAGAGATTCAACCTAGGACAAGTTATCTTCACTAACATGATGACTTTCAAGTCTGATATGTTTGGAAGAGGTATACTGCCTTACCCCTTGATGAGTCAGATTTATTGCATATTTTTGTGCTTTAATTGAATAATCTTTGTGAAGTAAATTGATATTTTAGTGCTTCTTTCCGACTCTTTATTTTGTGGTTTCAATTACCTTGATATTTATTTTTCTTATTTAATTTCAGGTAAAATTGAAATGTAAAGTTAGAAGAAATTGAAGAAGCACTACTTTCGGGTTGAACTTAATTTGGATATGGTCTGTGAGTTGCAATGGAATGAGTTAATTGAAGAAATACATACTGGGTTGTTTTGTTTTAAGAAGAAAAATCCCAAAAGAAAGTAAAGTGGGCCAGGAAATAAGGATGGTAGGGCCATAATATGAAGCGTGAGCAGTTGAGTTAGAGAACACGCATACGACATTGTTCTATTTATTGGGCCTATCATTGAGCCCATACGGGGAATTTTGATATTATATATCAGCCGTCAATGTGATTAGAAGGGGAGGTGGCCACTGTTCGGGAATTGACGAGAGGACGCTGCATTGAGCATTAGAGTGGAAAGCAATGATTCTGGTTTTGTTTTTATTTATTATTCTTTTAATTATGTTTAGTAGGTAGATTGTTTTTCTAGCCCGAGGATGTGAACTCATGATAGATTTATGCCTTTTTAATTAATTGATTAACGATTTATCTCAATCCCTATTTCGATTTCGTTATTATTTGATTTTATGCGGAACATGTTTTGATTAATAGATTTATTAGGACTGGCCATCCGAATTTATTTATTATCATTTCTAGTTAATTCATGATGTATAATCCGTAATTGTTATATTCTTGTGGATATCGTAGCAACTAAGGCAGAACACCTTAAGGGATAATAACGTCTAGGTTGCATGAAACGAGTGTCTCGTATTCATGGTCTAGTTTATTCTATTATTTTAATTCTTGAATGCGTTCCTCGAGTTGAACCTTAGATACATGTTTTACGGTTATTCGTAGGGATAGATTAATTGGGGGTCATACCTGCTAATTAATTTAACATAAGAAACAATTCGAACTAGTTTGGTCGCGCGTACCACTGGTTTAGGGATAAGATTTGAGATTAGATTGAGATTACCGAGTTCACTGATTAAATTGGTTAAATTAATCAAGGGGAAGCAATCCGAGGGCTAGATCGTTCTTTATATTTGATTCATGTTTATTTTTATTGCTTACTTTTATTTTTCATGCTTTCTATTAGTTAGTTTTTTTTTTTTTTTTTAGAACAAACTTGCATTAACAAGAACAAGTTACATTGGGAAGGTCTTCCACAATATTCGGAAGCTCAACCCATGTACACAGATTAGAAAAAGTCCTAGCCGCTCTAGCCATAGTATGTGCTATAATATTGACATTTCGATTCACCTAGACCACCTCTAAGATTGGATATGAGGCCGTCTTATTCTTGCAAACTCTTATGATATCGCCGAATACTGTGTCGTGATCTTCATTCGAATTAAAAGCTCTAACCACCAGTTGCGCGTCCAACTCAATTATCACATTTTGGACCTCAAGATCTTTGATCCAAGTTAACGCTTCACATAACCCCATTGCCTCTCCTTCGTCGGACTGATAATTTCCGGGCTAAACCGCTGATCTACTCACGATATGGCTACCTCGATCATCACGAAGCACCATAGCCAAGCCCATGTCCAACGTGTCTCCAAAAAATGCAACATCGACATTAAGTTTCACAGCCCCCATGGGAGGTTTATGCCATGCTTTACATTTGTTTGATAACTCCATAGGATTCATAACATTCACAGTTGCTGTACCCCATTCAATAAGATGCATCTTAGCAAGGGAAGGGACCATCTTCGCATGGGCATACCTTCCATTCCATATTCTATCATTTCTCTCTCTCCATAGTCTCCACAAGATCATAGAAAATTCCTCAACCTTATCCTGATTTAGTAACTTGAGCAACCGAAAAATAAATTCGGATAGCGATGTATCTTCGCACGCCTCTCGATCTATATCGTCTCCTACAGCGGAAGCTCGCCAACACCCTCTAGCGTAAGAGCCGGAAATGAGTGTGTGCCAATCTGTTTCAGAGATGCCTTCGCATAGACTACAATTTCCCTCATCGATAATGTGTCGTCGTAAAAGCTCACCTCTAGTTGGAAGAAACCCCTTACACATTCTCCACACACAAGCTTTAACTTTAGGAGGTACTCTCAATTTCCAAACCCTGCTCCACCCTTCCTCACATTCATAAGTCGAGCCACTATTTATTTTCATAGCCAAGTTATATGTTGTTTTAACTAAGTACTGGCCATTTCTCTCACCATGCCATATTAGGCCATCTTTGTATCCTCTCGGTGGAATAGCTGTTTTAAGGATACGTCGAACATCCACCTCATTAAAAACTGCTTTAATTAGCTCCTCGTTCCACATATGGGCATCTGGAACCATGAGGTCCGCTACAACTAAGTCGTTGATGCCTACTACCACATGTGTAGTAATCCTGAAATTTTCATCGTCATTTAACCAGGGTGATGCCATACATTTACTTCAGAACCGTCACCCAACTTCCACCTAGTGCCTTTTCGAATTAGTTCCCTAACTAACCAAATACTGCGCCATGTCATGCTCGGCTTGTTGCCCACCTTGGACTCCAAGATGTGATCTCGTGGAAAGTATTTAGCTTTGAGGATACGACAAACCAGTGCATCTGGGTCCTTTATCAATCTCCATCCCATCTTGCCCAATAGTGCGACATTGAAATAATGCATGTTTTTAAAGCCCATACCTCCCTTGGTTTTATGATCACAGAGCACATCCCATTTCGACCAAAATATGCCTTTCGAACTCCCTTGACCACCTCCCCACCAAAACTTATTCATCAGTACTTGAAGTTCGTTGAGAAGGATGGTAGGTAAAGCAAATACACTCATGCAATATGTAGGAATTGCTTGAGCAGCAGATTTAATTAACACTTCTTTACCTGATTTCAAAATTTTCTTATTCCCCCAGGCATGCAACCAAGACCACATTCGTTCTCTCACATACGCGAAAACCTCTCTTTTCCTGCGCCCAATCAATTTCGGTAGACCTAGATAGCGCCCAGTGTTCAATGGTTTATTCACTCCCAAAATTAGCGCTATATCCCTTCACATTTTTACACTAACATTTCGACTAAAGCGGGTTCCCGATTTGCCAAAGTTTATAGCTTGCCCCGAGATCACTTCATATTTAACTAGAATATCCTTCAAAGATTGAGTTTCTCGGTGAGTATCCCTAAAAAACAGAAGGCAATCATCCGCGAATAAAAGATGGGACACTATTGGACTATTACGACACACCTTACCTCCATGAATGATGCCTTCTCGATTAGCTTTCCTCAATAACGCCGAGAGGCCCTCCTCGCACAATATAAACAAATAGGGCAAGAGGGGGTCTCCTTTTCGTAATCCTCTTTCCGGCACAATGGGTCCAACCAAGCCATCATTAACTTTGAAGGAATATCTCACTGCTCGGACACACATCATCATCCACTGAATCCAGATATGCCCGAAACCCAGTCGTTGCAGCATGCACTCCAATTACACCCAGTCCACCCGATCATACGCTTTACTAATGTCAATTTTGAGCGCCACGTCTCCCACTTTGCCCTTTTTTTTTCATTGTATGTATAAGCTCAAAAGCGATTAACACATTATCTTGGATAGATCGACCAGCAACAAAGGCTGACTAAGCCTTATCAATTAAATCTGGAAGCGTATCTTTGAGTCTGTTGCATAGAACCTTAGATAAAATTCTGTATACCACATTGCAAAGAGATATAGGTCGAAGCTCCTTCATATTTGTTGGGTTTCTAACTTTCGGGATTAATGCTACATATGTATCATTTACTCCATTAGGAAGGAGGCCTTATTCTAACCAACCAATACACGCTCGAAAGATTTCCTCCCCCACCATCGGCCAAAACTTTTGGTAGAAGGTAGGGTTAAATCCATCTGGGCCTGTGGATTTATCCGGATGCATTTGGAACACCGCCTTTCTAAATTCTTCCCTCGTGAACTCACAGGTGAGATCCCTATTCATTTCTTCTGTGATACATGGCTGGACCATGTTGATGGCCTCACTGACCTCAATAGGATCTTGGTGCACTCCCTGGAATAATTCTTCAAAATAACTTCCGACCACCTGGTTAATTCCTATACTGGTATCAATCCAATTCCCTTGATCATCTTGTAGTTTTTTAATATAATTCTTTTTTCTACGAGTCGATGCCATTGAGTGAAAAAACTTGTGTTGGTCCTAGATGGAGTATAACACAAGTGTATGGGGGGGGGAATGCACTTGTGTATGCAAATTCTTTCTTTTTCTAAAAACAGTTTGACTTATCAGGGAGGTTGTCTCACAACTGTCCTGAGTGATAACTTTAATAGATACTTGGCCTACTGAAAACTATGAAGTAATCAGTTGGAAAATTATCTAGAAGAGTTATTGAGTGCGGAATGTGGTTGGCCTTTTCTTTGAAAGAATACTCCAAGTTAATTTCTGAAAAATTAATTGATCAGGGACTTTGTCCAAAACAGATTTACTTAACTTTGCTGAACTTACTTCTTTAAGAATGATTATGGCAAGTAATGTAAGTAATAAAATGAGTGCAGTAAGTAAATGACACAGCAATTTATAGTGGTTCAGAGTCTCAAGCTCCTGCATCCACTTTCCCTGATTGAACAGGATAATTCCTTAACACCTGGAATTAGCTTATTTTATAGTGCCAAGGTGCACTGATCAACAACACTATCTTAGTGTTTTGATCCCCAGGATAATCTGAGTCCTAGTGCTCAATCTCTCTGAGTTAAGACTGTGTTTTCAAATAACAGTCCTTAACTCCTCACTTCTACAACAAACTCTACTTCACTCAATGAGGTAAGGGTTTGAGGTTTTGGTTCCAACTAATAGAGATATCCTTTATGATATCTCAATGTTAAGCTTGGGATATTACAAGAAATGGCTTAGCTTTTGAAGTGATCAGGAAACTTGGGATTATGAAGAACAACTTTGGTTTCCTTTGATTGCTTGATGATAGTTTGATAGCAGATAGTTGGATACTTGGATCCTTGGATCACTTCTGAATTTATAGACCAATTTGATCCACTATCCGTTGGAGAGATAGCAATTCAAATTGTCTATTTGCAGCTTCATTGAAACGACTATGAAGGTCATCCTTCTATTATCCAGTGGGTAAGAAGGTCCTTCAATGGTTGCTTGAATGGTTGTGTTGACTTCTGAAAAATGCGGCTGAGATGACTTGTGTCAGTTTCCAAATTTGCACATTTTCCAAGGTTGATTGTGGCAGACTTTACACTCTACCAACGGTCAGATGGGACAAGTGTCCTGAACATTCCTGCTGCAAGTGGAATGTTCCAACATTCATTCAATTCTTCAGTCTTTAATGCTTCTAAGTCTTCAATGCTTGTTCAGGCTGGATGGCAATAAATGCTTCATTAAGTTTGTCTTCTGTGCATGCATCATTCAATGCCTTTAATTCTACAAGTACTAAAGTTGATCTGATATAGCTCTTATCAGTATATTGCAGCTTGACTTCTTATCTTTGATCATTCAGCCATGTTGTCCTCTTCATCATGCTTGTCACTGAGAAATCAGCAGACTTGTCCTAAGGGATTTAAACACTTAAAGCTGCCTAACATATTCAGCTTTGGACAACTATCCTGAACTATAGATCTCACAACATTTCAGAGATTTAGATTTAAGCATTTCTATTATCTCAACTATCCTGAGACAGCTAGATTGATACATACTTAATTGTATCTCAACTGAAAGTGTGGGGGGGGGGATGGTATCTAGTGTTTAAGTAAAAAACAGAACAATGTTACACTGAATGTTATGACAATTAGTGTAGCATTAACTCTAACAGAATACAAAAAGTAAACACAGTACACAGCGGAAGTCTAAAACACTAAACACAATACGAACACAATGGAATAATTTTTAACATAGATTTTATTAATAACAAAACCTATGCTAAGCCTTACGGCGAAACAATAACTTAGTTCCTAAGTTATACACAAAAATGTCGTGTGAAATGTCTCAGCAATTACTTCAACATTCCACAAACAGAAACTATGATCGAGGCAGGTGCCTGAATCTGCAAATAGACTTAAGTGTAAGAACACTGTCTAAAGAACTAATCTGATCTATGATTCACTCTCACTCGATACAAGACTAGAACTAAGTACACTGGAAGGTGTGGTATCCCTCGGCGTACGTTAAACGATACAACTACTGACCATAACTCCGAACTAGGGTTGAACTCTCAAGAAGGTGTTACTCGAATAGTGCATGTTTTGAAATGAGAGTCTCCTGTGGTATTTATAGAGAAATACACAGCTTCTAGATCCTTCCATTATGAGATCCTATTTTTTAGGACCTCAACCTCCATGATCTCTCTAGATCTTTCTTCCATCTTCCAGGTCGTTCTACAATGCTCTAAACTCTTCTATCACGTTCTGCAACATTCTGGAATCTTCCATGTTCCAGACTCTTGTAGAACCTTCTGGAATCGTTCCTGAATGTGAGAGCATTTAGTACAACATTTAATGTAACATTTCAGAAAAGACTTAGAATAAATCAAGGAAGGTCAAATTAAGATGTTGTTGATAATGTTAAAGCATTTAAGAGTTAACAACATCTACAATCTCCCCCAATTTGACCTTTCGACTACAACACACCTGATGTACATATATTTCTATACATACTCAGTATTATGTATTTAGGTGAGTTGAACATCAAGTCTAAATACTAGTCAAGACAATACCTGTTGTAACCGTTGGATCAAATCAAAAAGAGATCAAGAATAATTTTACTAAGATCTGTGCCATAAGATCAAAGTAATCTTATTCAAAACCAAAACAAGTATAAACAGTACACTTGTTTACAAAACCTTGCAAATTGTTGTTGCATGGCTTGTAGGCTGTTCCAATCTCTCTATCCGATCTACTAGACCATCAAGAACTGTTCCAAACCTTGCAAATTGTTGTTGCATGGCTTGTAGGGTGAAAGCTTCTTGTTGTTCATTGGGTGTTCCTGCCATAGTATATAATTTCTCACAAATCACTCGTGTTTCACTCAAAATATTAAAAAAAAATCCTCGCAATTCACTCTTGTATCACTCTTTTGGCTTTTACCTCCCCTCTAATAATCTCACCACTCTAGACTTTTACCACTCAAAATTTGAGAACAAAAATCAAGTTTGAACAATTTCCAGTAACACTCAATAATCCCTTAGTCCTATAGATGTAGGGAACAAGGAATTCTTGAAACTGTAATATGAAGAGGAAACAATTATGTAAAACAAATATTATAACTATTCTCGTCCTTTTTTTTTTTTTTTTTTTTTTGGACGTTTTTTTTAAATTTTTTTTTTTTTTTGAAACTAAATACTATAAACAACGATAAAATAAAATCAGATCAATATCAAATTGCTCTGATACCAAACTGATGTGGATAGTGACGAAGGACCCATTAGATATAAAGATCTAAGAACCCAACGTATAAATTAAGCAGCGGATCTTCCAAAATCGAGATTTGAATTGATCTTACTTAGAGCATAAAAACCTTGACCCGTTGGCTATAGAAGAGCCAAGAACCTTGGTATGATTGAACGCCACAAGATCTTGCTCAAGATTCTTGATAAGTTCTCAAATAAATTAACCTCACAAAGAGAATAAGCAAACAAAAACTTGTAATTTCGTATTAAACTTCGTGTCCCTTCCCAAAGGAATACAAGGCCTATTTATAGGCTAGAAAGTAACTCCTAAGAGTAAATACATTCATAACCTACACCTATGGTCTTAAAAGGCCACTAAAGATTCAATTCAAAGCAAAAAATGTAACTCCTAACTCTTTGAATTTCCTAGAAAATGTAAATAATCTAAATAACTAATAATAATAAAAATAAAACAATAATTCCGATGGGCTTCATGTGTGCCACGTTTTTGAAGGCCCGTGCACTTAAAATTATGTCTTTTAGCCCGAATTAGCTTCATGACATCTCTTTATTCGTCGTCCAGCCCAATAACATTCACTACTAGGCCTTCTTCGAGCTTGTCTTGCACATTTTCTCTTATTTCAGCAACTAAGCTCATCAAAGCCCCATTTATCTTCTTAGCTCTTGCCCTTGTAATCGGCCCATCACGTATGATCAAAGGATTCTTTTTGTTTTCATGACTTTGCACTGGTGGATCCTCATCATTCCCTTCTTCTTCAAAAGGATTCGTCCTCGAATCTACATCATCAGAATAGGGAGAAAGATCAGTAACATTGAAAGTTGCACTTACATTATACTCACCAGGAAGGTCAAGTTTGTATGCATTGTCATTGACTCGTGCAATCACTTGAAATGGACCATCTCCTCTTGGCTGTAATTTTGACTTTCTCTTGCTTGGAAATCTCTCCTTCCTCAAGTGTAACCATACCCAATCACCGGGCTCAAAGATGACTCGTTTACGACCTTTGTTAGCTTGCTTGACATATTGCTCAGTTCTTTTCTCAATACTGAGTTTCACTCTTTCATGCAACTTTTTAATCATCTCGGCTTTTGCTTTTCCATCTAGACTCGCACGTTCTTCAATGGGAATTGGTACTAGATCAAGTGGAGTTATTGGATTAAATCCATAAACAACCTCAAAAGGAGAATGATTAGTAGCAGAATGAACACTTCTATTATAAGCAAATTCAGCAAACGACAAACAATCTTCCCAATTTTTTAAGTTCTTTTGAATCAAAACTCTAAGTAATTGAGACAAAGTTCTATTAACGACTTCAGTTTGTCCATCCGTTTGAGGATGACAAGTAGTAGAAAACAGAAGTTTTGTACCCAATTTATTCCACAAAACACGCCAAAAGTGACTTAAAAATTTTACATCTCTATCACTCACAATGGTTTTGGGAATTCCATGCAAACGAACAATTTCCTTAAAGAATAAATCAGCAATATGAGTTGCATCATTAGTCTTATTACATGGAATGAAATGTGCCATTTTTGAAAATCTATCAACCACCACAAAAACAGAATCTTTACCTTTCCTTGATTTTGGCAAACCCAAAACAAAGTCCATGGATATGTCTACCCAAGGTTCATTCGGTATAGGTAATGGCGTGTACAATCCATGCGGGTGAGCTCTTGACTTAGCCTGCTTACAAGTTATGCATCGTTCACAAATTCTTTCAACATCAACACGCATTTTTGGCCAATAGAAATGATCACACAAGATACCCAAAGTTTTATGTACTCCAAAATGTCCCATTAGACCTCCCCCATGTGCTTCCCTAACAAGAAACTCACGCATAGAACATTTAGGAATGCATAATTTACTTTCACGAAATAAATATCCTTCATGCCTATAGAATTTCTCAAATGCAGCATGCTCACAAGCCAAATAAATGGATGCAAAATCAGAATCATCAACATACATTTCCTTGATAGATTCAAAACCAAGAAGCTTAGAGCTCAAAGTAGTGATCAAAGTATACCTTCTAGATAATGCATCAGCCACAATGTTCTCTTTCCCCTTTTTGTACTTAATTACATATGGAAAAGATTCAATGAATTCTACCCACTTAGCATGCCTCTTACTAAGCTTACCTTGTCCCTTAAGGTATTTGAGAGATTCATGATCCGTATGGATAACAAATTCTCGAGACCACAAGTAATGTTGCCATGTTTCTAATGCCCTCACCAAAGCATACAACTCCTTGTCGTAAGTTGGATAGTTCAATTGAGCTCCCTTCAACTTCTCACTTGAATAAGCAATCGGCTTTCCATCCTGCATTAAAACAGCACCTATACCTACTCCAGATGCATCACATTCAAGTTCAAAGCTTTTATTAAAGTCAGGTAATGCAAGAATTGGAGCAGTAGTGAGTTTTTCTTTCAAAAGATTAAATGCATGCTCTTGCTTTTCTCCCCAATGAAAACCAACTTCTTTTTTTACAATTTCATTTAGTGGTGCGGCAATGGTGCTAAAATCTCTAACAAATCGTCGATAGAAACTAGCAAGACCATGAAAACTTCTTACTTGAGCAATATTAGTAGGAACTGGTCAATCTAGAATAGCCTTGACTTTATCCCTTTCCATTTCAATCCCATTAGCACTTATCACAAAACCAAGAAAAACAACTTTATCCATGCAAAATGAACACTTCTTAAGATTAGCATACAAAGATTCTTTTCTTAAAGCTTCTAACACTTTATGCACATGACTAAGATGTTCTTCCATACTTTTGCTATAGATAAGGATATCATCAAAGTACACAACCACGAATTTTCCAATAAAATCACGCAAAACATGGTTCATTAATCGCATGAAAGTACTTGGTGCATTAGTTAAGCCAAACGGCATTACCAACCACTCATATAAACCATGTTTTGTTTTGAAAGCAGTTTTCCATTCATCTCCTTCTTTGATCCTTATTTGATGATAACCACTTTTCAAATCAATTTTAGAAAATAACACAGCCCCATGCAATTCATCAAGCATATCATCTAACCTAGGGATAGGATAGCGATACTTTACCGTGATTTTGTTGACGGCGCGACAATCTGTGCACATCCTCCACGTTCCATCCTTCTTTGGTACTAGAATCACCGGTACAGCACACGAACTCAAGCTTTCTTGAACCTTTCCATTAGTCATCAACTCCTCTACTTGCCTTTGGATTTCTTTTGTTTCCTCCGGGTTAGCTCTATAAGCGGGTCGATTTGGAAGTGTTGCACCCGGAACGAAATCAATCTGATGTTCGATGCCCCTTAATGGTGGTAAACCATTCGGTTCCTCCTCCGGAAAGACATCTTCATAATCCTGCAAAAGAGACACAAAAGAACTAGGCAAAGAAGATGTTAATTCGTTAGTGCTTAAAAAAGTTTCCTTATGTACCAACACCAATACACTCATTTTTTCAACAAAAGCTCTCTTTAGTTCACTCCCTCTTGCAAAGAAATTCTCTCTTTTTTTGTCCTCACTTCCATCCACTTTTTTTTCTCCCTCGGAAACACTCAAATCAGCCCTCTTTTTTTTTTCTCCACTCTTTTTTTTGTCATCTTTTTTTTCTTCAATCTCACGTGCTCTCCTTGATCGAGACATTTTGATTTGATCCTCAAGAACCTGTTGTGGAGTTAAAGATACAAGCATGATTTTCTTATTTTGATGCTTCAATGTAAATTGATTATGATACCCATCATACATCACTCGCCTATCAAACTGCCATGGTCTTCCCAAAAGGATATGACTTGCATGCATTGGTACCACATCACATAAAACTTCATCATTGTAATTGCCAATAGAGAATGACACCAAAACTTGTTTATTTACTCGAATTTCTCCACATTCATTAAGCCATTGAAGCTTATATGGATTAGGATGCTTCGACGTAATTAAACTCAATTTTTCCACCATTTCCATACTAGCAACATTAGTACAACTCCCACTATCAATAATTAACATGCATACCTTTTCTCGAACCAAACACCTTGTATGAAAGATATTTTCTCTTTGTTGTTCCACTTCTCCCACCTTTGCTTGCATGTTTAGAGATCTTCTTACCACCAAGAGTTCTCCCGATTCAGCGGAGACTTTCTCAACTTGCTCTTCACTCTCATCTTCACTCTCACCCTCCGACTCAATTTCACCATTATCTTTCAGGATCATCACTTTCTTGTTTGGACATTGAGATGCAATATGCCCATAGCCATGACAACGAAAACATTTAACATCACGACTACGAGAAGGTGTAGTGACAATACCTTTTCCTTTATCAGTCTCACTAGACTTGGCCTTTGACGTCTCACTTTGTGGTCTTGGAGAACCTCCAAAGGTCGCTTTGGGGACCACTTCTTTCATCTTACTTGAAGATTGAGAATTTGGTGTGTAACTCCTTTGCACGTAACCCTTCTTCTTCAATTGCCTTTCCACTTTCATGGCTGTATGTACCATATCTTCAAGCTCCACATAGTGTTGAAGCTCCACAATGTTAGCAATATCTCTATTCAGCCCATTCAAGAAACGAGCCATGGTCGCCTCCCGATCTTCTTCAACGTTTGCCCTAATCATGGCAACCTCCATCTCCTTATAGTATTCATCCACAGATTTTGTACCCTGATTCATAGATTGAAGTTTTTGATACAATTCACGAAAATAATGAGAGGGTACGAATCTCTTACGCATAACCGCTTTCATTTCAGCCCAAGTGGAAATTGGCCTTTCTCCATTCCGCCTCCGATTGGTAACAAACTGATCCCACCAAACTATAGCATAGTCGGTGAACTCAATCGCTGCAAGTTTTACCTTTTTATCCTCCGAGTGATTATGGCAATCGAAAATGAGTTCTACCTTCTTTTCCCACTCCAAATACGCTTCCGGATCACTCCGCCCATGGAAAGCTGGGATGTGAAACTTTATGTTCCCCATACCTCGATTTACTTCATCGTTTCTCCTTCTTCTACCCCCTCTCCCATGTGCTTGATGAACAGCCCCCATATCATCATCCACCTCTTCCTCCGATTCCAACTCCTCAAATTGCCTTCTTTGATTTGCATTGGCATTTCTAGGCTCCCTTTGTGTAGGCTGTTCCAAGACTAAATCAGAGCATATAAGGGTATATACCAGATTAGTTCTAAGACTTATGTAAGACTCAAAAAACAAAAAAAACTAAACAAAATAAACAGAGCAAAAACATGAAGAAAAATAAAACAAAACAAGACATATTCATCATGTAGTAAGCAATTAATGATAAGAAAACAAATTAAGCAAGAAGCAGTAATCGAATATCATTAGTGCAAACTAATTTAAGCAAGATAAATATAGACATCCTATCAACTAGAAATAGTAAATATTGTATCAGAATAAACAGAATTTAACTTAAACACAACAGAATAACAAAAACAAAAGTAGGACTGAAAATGGCATGAATTGCTATAACAATAGCAGCAGCATCAAAGTCCTGCACATGTGCCATCTGTACTTCAGTACTCCCCCTGTCTTGCATCATCTGTTCTAGATATCACCATAGAGGATTTCCATATCCTCATCATCTTCAGCAGCATCTGCAAACTTGTCTTCATCATCCTCTGGTTCCTCAATAAAACAAGTTGAAGCAAAGAGTGCAACAACATTGTTAGCAGCAACAGTTCCTCCATTCTCTGTAGCAGCATCAGGTACACCTCCAGCTTCAGGATTCAGCTCTTCAATAACAACTCCAGAAGTTCTAGCTAAAGTGGAAGGTGGTACTCCCCCTGTTGTAGTGGGAAGTAGCCTGGTCCACTTGTCTTTGATGAATTGGAGTTCATCAATCTGGTCCTGTAAGTGTTGTAACTGCAATAATATAAAAGATCTGGGAACAGAGAACATGGTATCAAAATTACCACCAAAGTTCTCAGCATCTGGTGCAGCATTAGGTGCAGCTGTGTTCTGTTCAGGTCTCTGTGCTGATGTGGGTTGAGGTTGAGGTTGAGCAGGAGCTGGTCTTTGAGAAGAATTTCCAGGATTGTGCAAGGGCAGATCTTTCACTCTTTCACCAATGAGTAAAGCGGGTGAAATGGTGTATAAAGGAACCTTACCTCTAAGAACTTCAGTCTTCTTAGGGCTAAAACCATGCATCTTCAAGTATGAACAAATAAGCACATGGTATGGAAGGTTGCCTTTATCAGAAATGTCACCACTAAACTTCATCATGTGGTGGAAAATAGTCAATCCCAAGTTAAACTTCTTCAAAACCACTATCCTATAGAGCAAGATTGCTTGATCCTTTGTCACTTTGGTTGAGTTGGTAGAGGGTATCCAATTATAAATTATCAGCTTATGCAACACAGAATAAAGAGATGTAAGGTCCTTGGCCAACATTCCATTTTTCCATCTAGTCAACAAACCACCAGTCATAGAAGCAGTAACAACATCCAAATCAGGTTCATCATCATCAAGTACTGGTTCTAAGCCTAAGAAATCATTAATTAACTCTGGGGTAAATGGAACTGTACTCCCCCTAAACTGTATATTTCCATACCAACGGGAACTCCTCCTACCATTACTCTTCCTCAGACATGCATAAAATTCATACACCCAATCAGAAACAAAAGTATCACACAAAGTCAGAGCTTTCATCAGTTTTTTATCCTCTAAGAATTGAACCAAATTCTTACTCTCAAAATCAGAAACATGAATTCTCCTTTCCATTAACAGTTTCCTCCTAGACAGCCTAGTAATTTTATCCACCAAACCATCAATATCAGAATCTACTTCAGTTTCAGAATTACCTTCCTCAAAAGTACTTTCCTTAGAGCTTGGTTCTTTCTCCTCCTCAGAACTGGAATCAGCTTCTTCTCCAGAGTTTTTGTCAGAGTCTGCACTGCTTGAATCATCTCCATCATCAGGTTCTGGTGCTGGAGCACTTGATTCAGCATGTGAGGCAGCATTCTTCTTCAGGGCTTGCTGCATATCCCTGAGACAAACCTCCATTTCAGAATCAGAATCATGTTCTGGTTCTTCAGGCATTGTTCGAACAACATCAACCTTTGCCTTTCCCACCCCTTTTGGATCAACCTTCTTCTTGGTTGGCTTCTCAATCACCACTTCTTCATCAGATTCAGAGAATACCTGAATCGGTTCAGCAATATCACCACCTAGCTTCTTCTTCTTCCTCAAAGAGTCTGAGTAATCAACTCGAGTAAAAACTCGACCTGATCGTCTTCTTGGAACTGGGCTCCTTTTTCTTTTCTTCTTTTCAGCATTCCTCTTGAAAGGAATCGGTTCAGAGTCCGACTTCGAGTTGTCATAGTCGGTTTTGTCAGATTCTTCAGCATCCTCCATTTGAGCGTCCTCATTGTCGGATGTCTCCGCATTCGATGGCTCCTTTGACTCAGCAACAGGGGACTCTTCGATCTCCCTTTCGTTCTCCCCCATAGAGGCAGCAGTCGGGGCCTCTGTTTCAACATTAGGGCTCGGATTTTGGGGCTTTTCAGCTGTGGAAGAAGAGGGTGCAGTTGTGATGACTTCTTGGGTACGCAAGTAGTGTGAGATGTCAATAGACAAATCACCAATCGTGAGGATGGGTGGATTAGGTGATCTCATCGATTGAGAAAAATTCTCAACCGCCTGGCTCAGCTCGGAGAGTGTAGCTTGGTTTGGGATGTGGATGGTTGTCGGAGTAGCTGGAATGGGTGTGACGGTTGCGGCAGTTGGGGGTGAGTTTTCGTGCGAAGTAGCCATGGAAGCTAGAGTGTGAAGGTTTGAGAGAGATGGAGATGACGGTTGTGAGTTTGAAGAGTGTGAGTGGGTTTTCTTGTTTCCTGCCATTTAACCTCAAGAATTCGAACGGATAATTATCACAAGAATCGAGACACACAGTTAGCTAATAACAAATCAGCAAAATTAATACTCAACTTACTCAATTAATTACAAAGCTTAGACAAAAGCATGAAATGGGAGTATTTATATAGAGAGAGCTAGTAGTTGGAAGTTATGCGTGAAACTAAGAAATATTCCAAAAGATTTCGATAATGCTCCACAAATTCAGCCACAAGTAAAATCATGGGTGAGTTAGTGGGGTAAAATCTTAATTAATAAATTAAATCAATAAATTAATTAATTAAATTAAGAAAGTTCCAAAATTAAAAATGCGTATAATCTGAAATAAAACAAAGTGGTTAGTATAATTATAAATAAATAAAATAAATTCCCACAATTAATTAAATAATTACAACTTATAAAAATATAATCGAATCATGTAACGTTGTGCTCAAGGATTTGACATACACCTCAACATTGGTTTTTCACAGGTTTTACCTATCCAGTGTAGCCAATTTTTCAGCATTTTTCTTTTCATTGCATTTCTTCTTTTTGTGCTACAGCATCTAATTCGTATTGATCCATTGTTCCTGTGGAGTGCATCGTAGTAGAGAACTCCATGCCCCATACTTACTTAATGGATTACGAACCTCTTGATGTTTTTACCAAATTCACCTTTTGAAAAGAAGGCATCGTAGTAGCGAACTCCGTGCTCCATAGTTACTCAGTGAATTGGTACATCTTTTAGTATGCTGTAACATTCTCAATTTTTTCAAGCTTTTGAGAGGTGTAGTAAATGTCTATTTTTGCACAAACAAATTTCAGATTCAAGAATATTTTACAAAGGAATTATTCAGCGAAAATAAGAAATAAATCAAATTTATAATAACTATACCACCTTAGGCTGTTGTCCCAAATGCTACCGCATTTGTGACAACATCCTCTCAAGAATTATTCAGATATTACACATACCAAGAGATTTCCTCAAAAATGAGAATCTCTCATGGTCAAGAGCCTTAGTAAAAATATCAGCATTTTGATTTTCAGTAGGCACATATTCCAACTTAACTATGTTCTTCTCCACTAAATCTCTCATAAAATGATGTCTAATGCTAATGTGCTTAGTGAGTGAGTGTTGTACCGGATTTTTAGATATGTTAATAGCACTGGTGTTATCACAGAAAATTGTGAGGATATTATTTTCAATTCCATAGTCATGAAACATCTTACTTAACCACAATAGCTGTGTGCAACAACTTCCTGCAGCTATGTATTCAGACTCGGTAGTGGATTGAGAAACACAATTTTGTTTCTTGCTATGCCAGGACACAAGATTGTTTCCCATGTAGAAACATCCTCCACTAGTACTATTTCTGTCATCTATATCTCCAGCCCAATCCGCATCACTGTATCCAATCAATGTGTTGTTGGTGTCCTTAGTGTACTATATCCCTAGTTCACTTGTACCTGAAACATATCTGATAATCCTTTTCACTGCATTCAGGTGAGATTCCTTTGGATTAGCTTGGTACCTAGCACAAACACACACACACTATACATAATGTCAGGTCTATTAGAGGTTAGATAAAGTAAACTACCTATTATGGATCTATACAATGTTGGATCAACATCCTTTCCACCATTGTCTTTGCAAAGTTTCAAAGTAGAACCCATATGTGTTTTCATTACTTTTGAGTTTTCAAGACCAAACCGCTTGACTAAGTTTTTAGCATACGTACCTTGAGAGAAGAAAATACCATCCTTACATTGCTTGATTTGAAGACCTAAAAAATAATTCAAGTCTCCAACCATATTCATCTCAAATGTGGCTGTCATTGCTTCAACAAATTTGTTCAGCATTGTATCACAGGTTGAACCAAACACAATGTCATCAACATATATTTGAGCAATTAATAAACCTTCTCCAGTGTGCTTAATAAACAAAGTCCTATCAGCTTCACCTCTAATAAATCCATATTCTAAAAGAAAGTCTGTAAGCCTACCATACCATGCTCTAGGAGCTTGTTTTAGACCATACAATGCTTTCTTTAGTTTGTACACATGATCCGGGTATTGTGCATCTTCAAACCCTTTAGGCTGTTCTACATATGCTTCTTCATTTAATATGCCATTTAAGAATGCAGCTTTTACATCCATTTGATGTAGTTTAATATCAATAAAACATGCAATTGCTAGTAATAATCTAATAGATTCTATCCTAGCAACGGGTGCAAAAGTTTCATCAAAATCAACACTTTCAACTTGGGTGTAACCTTGTGCAACTAACCTAGCTTTGTTCCTAACAATGTTTCCAGACTCATCAGTTTTATTCGTATAAATCCACTTTGTTCCAATGACATTAGTGTGACTAGGTCTTGGAACAAGTGTCCAAACTTTATTTCTTTCAAACTGATTAAGTTCCTCATGCATAGCATTTATCCAATATT
This sequence comes from Galeopsis tetrahit, assembly GCA_963675135.1. Lineage (NCBI taxonomy): Eukaryota > Viridiplantae > Streptophyta > Magnoliopsida > Lamiales > Lamiaceae > Galeopsis > Galeopsis tetrahit. The sequence goes on along the minus strand of OY776120.1, from coordinate 60,811,622 downwards.
CATCAGTTAATGCTTCATTCACACTTTTAGGTTCAATTTCAGAATAGTAACACTCAGCATTCACAACATTGCAAATAGAAGACATGCATATTGTTCTTACCACATCTACCTTATTCGATCTTATTCTTCCTCTTGTTTGCACTCCAACTGTAGCATCGCCTATGATCTGGTCAGTAGGATGACTTTTCCCCATTCTTGAAGAAAGATTCATTTTGGGAACATACTGATCATTCTGTGGAATTACAACTGACTGTTCTGTAGATGTTGCTCCAGATGTGTTAGCATTTGGTGCAGCATTATCAGACTTCAGTGTATTCTCAGAATTGTCAGTGACTTGTGATATATCTTCTTCATCTTTATCATCTGTAAGACCTTTATCATCATCAAACACAACATTAACAGATTCTTGAACAGTGTTAGTCCTAAGGTTATAAACTCTATAAACTTTACTATTTCTAGAATAGCCTAAAAAGAAACCTTTATCACTTTTAGAATCATACTTGTGAAGTTGATCCCTATCATTCAAAATATAACACACACAACCAAATACATGAAAATATTTCACACTTGGTTTTCTAACATTCAAAATCTCATAAGGTGTTTGATTAGTACCAGATCGAATATAAACTCTATTAATAATATGACATGCTGTATTCAATGCTTCAGCCCAAAATCTTTTAGAAAGACTTTTAGATAAAAGCATGACTCTTGCCATTTCTTGTAAAGTTCTATTCTTTCTTTCAACAATTCCATTTTGTTGTGGAGTTTTAGGAGATGAATATTCTTGCAAGATACCTTTCTTATCACAGAAATCATAAAATATGCTATTCTCAAATTCCCTACCATGATCAGTTCTAATACGGCCAACTTTCAAGTTAAACACATTTTTTAACCTTTTATAGAGAACTTTAAAAGCAGCAAATGTTTCAGATTTATCTCTTAAAAACTCAATCCAAGTATATCTAGAAAAATCATCTACCACAACTAAGGAATATCTCTTACCTCCAATGCTTTCAGTTTCCATAGGACCCATCAAATCCATGTGCAACAATTCAAAACATCGATGTGTAGAACAATGTGACAGCATTCTATGCGGCACTCTTACCTGTTTACCTTTCTGGCATGATCCACATACAGTGGTATTCAGGAAGCTCAGTTTAGGTATTCCTTTGATTGCATCTGATATGATTAGTTTCTTCATTGCCCTGTAATTTACATGTCCTAATCTTTGGTGCCATAAGACATTCTCATCATGTTTTGACAAATTGCATACATTAGTTCCAATAAGATAACAGTTATCTGCAGACCTAGTACCAGTCATTACACAATCATCATCTTCATTAAGAACATAGCAAGACTCTTTGTCAAATTTTACATGCAAATTATCATCACAAAGTTGACTAATACTAATCAGATTAGCAAGTAAGCCATCAACATGCAAAACATTTTTAAGCTTAGGAAAACCTTTAACATTCAAAGTTCCTTTTCCTATTATCTTTCCTTTTGATCCACCACCATATGTAACATTACCACCATTCAAGGTCACATAATCAGATAAGTAGTCTATTTGTCCTGTCATATGTCTAGAACAACCACTATCAAAATACCATAGACCAGGTAAACATGCTTTCAAGGATGTGTGAACAACATTACAGGTAACTTTTGGTTTCCATGCAGATTTCACAGAATGTTTCCTAGGATGTGAAGACATTCTGGATGGCATAAACTCTGCTCTCAAATCTTTAAACATTTTCAAGCAGAAGGGACGAATATGACCATATTTAAAGCAATAATGACAAATATACTTCCTTTCAACCTTGTGAGAATCTGTTTGTGCAGATGTTACACCAAATGTGCTAGCATTTGCCTTCACAAATTTCGCAGGTTTTCTAAAATTTTCAGAAATAGAAGCAGTTTCACCATCATAACCTAAACCATAATTATTAGACTTACCTACAGCTATAGCATCATTCACATCAGAAGCACTCTTGGAAAACTTTTTGAAACTTAAGGTAGAGTTGATCAATTTCTCCTTCTGTTTACAAACTTCAAGATCTCTTCTGGTAAGTAAGACTTCTAGCTTAGTGATTGTGTCTTTCAGATCCTCATTCTCTTTATTCAAAGAATTCAGAGTGAGTTTCTGAGAGTTCCAATCATCTAACAATTTCTGATATGTCTCATCATCAATCCTTTTTCCTGCATTATCAACAAAACCATTAAAACAGTTCAGATCTGGGTGACTCTGTTTTGATGTTACTGTAGATGTGAAGACATCTAGTACAACATCAGAGTCTGTATCATCCAGATCATCATCTGATGAATCATTATAATCAATTCTAGTAAAATGAGCACTTTCTCTTTCATTAAACTCATCAAGATCATCATTATCAGATTCATCACTCAATGTAGCACTAAAATTCAGTTTTTGCTTCAGTCTGGTATTGGCACACTCATTTGCATAGTGACCATATCCAGAACATGCATTGCATTGAACTGATTTTCTAAATTCAGGATCATACCTTGGTTTACCTTCACTCTTTGATGGTCTTGGTGTGAATTGACTCTTCCTCCTTTCTGGTTGTGGTGTTGATGTGTTGATTTGGATCTTAGGTTGTATATTTCCTTTAGATTTATGCATAGACTTCTTAAGAAATTTGTTAAAATGCTTTGTAAGAAGGGCAATGTTGTCAGGATTGTTAAGGCATTCATCAATCAATTCTTCATCCGAATCAACCTCAGTAATGATAGGCTGAATCTTAGATTTGTTTGATGTCTCTCCTTTAAAAACAACAACTTTCTTATCATCTTTAGTTTCATCAATTTGATTAGTGTTTATTTCATAAGTTCTAAGAATACTCACTAATTCATTTTGACTTATCTTATCAGTATCTTTTGCCTCTTCAATAGCACAAATCTTAGCATCGAATCTTTTAGGAACAGACCTTAATATCTTATGTACTACTCTAACATTAGAAATAGGGTCACCAAGAGAATGTGATTCGTTATAATCTCACTTAACCTTTCGTTGTAGGATGAAATTGTTTCATCTTCCCTAATTCGGAGATTCTCAAACTTTGTCCCCAACATCCGAAGCTTTGTCCTTCGAACACTATCGGAACCTTCACAATGCTCTTGTAACCTGTCCCATGCATCCTTAGAAGTAGAACAGTTAGATATAATTTTAAATATAGAGGTATAAACAGAAGTAAAAATAGCATTTAAAGCTTTAGAATTGTATCCTGCTGTTGTTATCTCATCGGCTGTCCAATCAACCTCTTTCTTGAGTTGAATTTCACCATCGGCATTTGCTGGATTCTTTGGTACGTCCCAACCTGTAAGAACAGTCCTCCAAGCACGTTCATCAATTGACTTGATGTACATTCGCATCTTAGGCTTCCAATAAGCATAATTTGAACCATCTAAAACGGGTGGCCTAAGTGCAGTGGATATGTGATGTGTTTCCATTGCTAACATAAACTAAAACACACTTTAAGCAAGGATCTAAACCTAGTGTCGTCAGGTATTGGCTCTGATACCAACTGAAAGTGTGTGGGGGGGATGGTATCTAGTGTTTAAGTAAAAAACAGAACAATGTTACACTGAATGTTGTGACAATTAGTGTAGCATTAACTCTAACAGAATACAAAAAGTAAACACAGTACACAGCGGAAGTCTAAAACACTAAACACAATACGAACACAATGGAATAATTTTTAACATAGATTTTATTAATAACAAAACCTATGCTAAGCCTTACGGCGAAACAATAACTTAGTTCCTAAGTTATACACAAAAATGTCGTGTGAAATGTCTCAGCAATTACTTCAACATTCCACAAACAGAAACTATGATCGAGGCAGGTGCCTGAATCTGCAAATAGACTTAAGTGTAAGAACACTGTCTAAAGAACTAATCTCATTTATGATTCACTCTCACTCGATACAAGACTAGAACTAAGTACACTAGAAGGTGTGGTATCCCTCGGCGTACGTTAAACGATACAACTACTGACCATAACTCCGAACTAGGGTTGAACTCTCAAGAAGGTGTTACTCAAATATTGCATGCTTTGAAATGAGAGGCTCCTACGGTATTTATAGAGAAATACACAGCTTCTAGATCCTTCCATTATGAGATCCTATTTTTTAGGACCTCAACCTCCATGATCTCTCTAGATCTTTCTTCCATCTTCCAGGTCGTTCTACAATGCTCTAAACTCTTCTATCATGTTCTGCAACATTCTGGAATCTTCCATGTTCCAGACTCTTGTAGAACCTTCTGGAATCGTTCCTAAATGTGAGAGCATTTAGTACAACATTTAATGTAACATTTCAGAAAAGACTTAGAATAAATCAAGGAAGGTCAAATTAAGATGTTGTTGATAATGTTAAAGCATTTAAGAGTTAACAACATCTACATCAACTAATCTGATCATCATCAATCAGGGGTTTTGGTATCTTATTCAAAATCAATTTATTTCCTAACAATTTCCCCCTTTTTGATGATGCCAAAACCTATTACAAAGGGAACTTGACTTATACTTAATTTTGTCTTCAGGATTGATGATCTGGTCAATTTTCCTGAAACAAACTGTCAGCACAATAATAAATCAAGTATATAGGTTATGTCAGGTTAGTTGAGATAATGAGTTGTTATCTCAGATGAAAATAGTGATCCTTTAATATATATCATAGGGCATTACAATGCTGGAAAATCAAAAGGACTCACTATGCTAAAACAAAACAAACAGATAGAGATAACAACAAATTAAAATTATAGATAAAAGGGAAAGATGACTTATTCTTCAGAAAGAACCATCATCTTGAGGAGCAATCCCATACTGAGCCCAGACTCTCTTCTTCAGCTCCCAAATCTCCTGATTTGTGCCTTTGGGACCCAACTTCATCTTTTCCATCTTCATGATGGAAATGAACTCCTCCAAGATCTTCCCTTCATCAATCATATTCCCATTGAACTTGGGAGGCATAAACAGGATGGGACCTGGTGCTTTGAACTCAACTCTGGCCATGTCAGCTGCTGCAAACAGCTTCTGGTACAATACTCTGTAGTTGTCAAACATGAATTGGCTAAAGATTTCCTCAACATCCTCTCCAAGCCATTTGCCTATGACATAGAAATCATAAACAAAACTCCTCTTGGCTTCTTCCCATGCATCATTCAATTGAATTGGCACCCATTTGTCATGGTGAGGGTATTGAGTGTCCCATCTATGAAGCAATTGAGGCTTCAATCTTCTGTAAGAGGCCCTTCTCCTTGGAGCTCTGAAATTTGCCCTTCTTTCATCCCTTGCTTTGTTGGTCTCAACTAACTGATCCATTCTTTCCTTAGCTCTCTGAAGATCTAGCTTCTCTTGAGTCTCTGGATTTTTGCCAAATCCCTCCTCAAACAGCTTTGAGGGATCATCAGCAAGCTTGGGCTGTCTCACTTCAGGCTCCTTGTCCTCTTCCACTTCTTCAGTTTCCTCTTCCTGAATTTCAGGCAACTTGGCTGCTTTCTTCAGCCTCTTTGACTTTCATATTTGAGTTGCCTCTTCAGCTTAGAATTCAGATGGTAATGTCAGGCTTGTTGGGAAGTCAGTGAAGGTCTGTTCCTTTCTTTTCTTTCAGAGGCTCTAGTGACCTTCCCCCTCACTTCAATCACCTTCTCTTTGGGGTTTAGGCCTGAAGATTCACCTCCAGGCCTCTGTTGCCATCTAGCCTGATCCTCAATGACAGAAGCCATAGATTTCTTTACTGCAATCTGGATCTGCTCCTCTTCAGTTAGGTCTTCAACATTCATAGGCCCCTTGCATTTTCCAATGTCTTCCTCCTCCTCCTCCTCCTCCTCAATCTCAGGTTTCTTGTCCTTTCCCTTAGGCTCTCCAATCTTCAAGGTTCCCTTTGCCCTTGCTCTCTCTCTTTCTCCCTTTTTGGCATTATCAAAACACTGGGGTTTTAACTCACTCATTGTGACAGAGAGGTAGGAATGAGCATGAGTGAGAGACTTCAGTTCTTGCAGCAGATAGACATTCTCATCATGGATGTTTTGCATCCTGTCATCTGCCATGCTGAGAAAGACATGAAATGGCTTCATTTTCTGGGCAACAATTTCATCTAGTGTGGCCTTTAGAGATTGATCAAGCTTGGCCTGCAACTGCTCAGTGAGATTGGCCACAACCTGATCAGAGACCTTGGCCATCAGTTCCACAGTGAACTTCTCAGCAACCTCTTTCACCAATGCAGCTTTAAGTTCCTCAGCTTTCTTCCTTTGAGCTGCTGTCCTCTGCCTTAGAGCATCTTTGATAGTCCTCTTCAAGGCTAAGACATTGTTTTTGTAGCTTTCCCTCAGGCTGGTTTGCTCTTTCTTCACAGTTTTTATGAATTTGGTCATAGCATTCTTGGCCTTTGTAACTTTAGTTGAGACTGTTTGCAGACCAGTCTCAACACCACTGATTCTGGCATCCAAGGTTGGCAACACCACCTCCTCAGAACCTGTGAGCCTCATCTCAACAGAGGCTAGAGTTCTTCCTTGACCATCAAGAGCATCTGTGGTTTCTGCATGAGCTTTCTCAACCTCTCTGACCAAAGTGTCCAACTTGCCTGACTGTTCTTCAATGGATGTTGCAGTCTGGGAAGCATGTTGCAATCCTACTTCAATGGCATTGGCCTGTTCAAAATATATCTTGGACAATGTGGACATGTTGGCTGAGATGGCCTCAAGATCAACATCAGTGTTGACAGGGATATCAGTGAGGGAAGCATCTACAAAAATCTGTTCTAGGGTGAAAGCTACTGAATCTGCAAAACACAAAGGGTTAGGTAAATCACCCTCAACACCCTCTTTCTTTTCATCTCCCAAGAGGTCTGATACATCAGCACCTTTGCTCTCATTTTCAACTTTATTCTTTTCTTCATTCACATTTGTTGGACTCACAATCACTGGAGAATCAGGCCTCCTTTCACCAAGGGGTTCATCAAGTTCAGATTTGACTTGAAGAATAGCCTGACTCTCATGTTGGGCTTCACCCAACATTTCACTTTCATCTCCCTCTATTTGTGGTGCACTCATGCTACCTATAATCACACACTCACCTTCATCTCCCTCTAGATTTTTATCACTACTGTCCTTTTCAACTCCTTCAGGTCCTAAACCTGACATCTCCATATCCTCAGAAAGATGCACAGAGGGCAGTTGGTGGGAGATCACAGTGCTTGGGCTTACCAAGTCCACTGAGTCATCCTGAATGACTAAAGGCTGGTCAGTGTCCAACTTCTCTGACACTGATGAGGCTTTAGTCAAACCAGCTTCTCCTATGGAAGTCTCAACATTGTCAAGCTTTGTCTCAGGCTCAGAAGAACCATCCTTGGCCAATGTATCTTGGACTGAGTCACCATTCTTGGTCAACTCCTCTGATTTATCAGAGTCCTAAATTGAATGATAAGTCAAGTAATGTACCTGAGCAGGGTTGGGTCCAGGAGGGTTGGGGTTGGTGGTGTCATCATCATCATAAGCATCATCTGAGGTGCTGTCAGGATGTTTGATTCCCTTAGCTATCCTTTCTATCTCAACAAGCACCTTCTCATGAACAATTGTGCCGAATAGTGCCTCAGTGGTCAACACACTGGATCTCTTAACATTTGCAAAATGCAATAGCCTGTTCTCTTCAACCTGCCACCAGCTAGCACCTTTATCCTTGATAGCCTGAGTTATTTCCACCATTATTCTATCTTTGATCTCAACAAGTGCTCTGAGATCATAGAACTGCTGTTGTAGCCTGGGGTAATCCTTCAACCCTGGATAAAGTTGATCAACATTTGCTCTGGCAATCTGCCTCAGCATGCCTTCATATGTGTACTCCTCTATATCCTCATCATCATTGTCATCAGAGGAGTTGGCTTGGGTATCAGAAGGGTTGGACTTGGATTCAGGAAGGGTGAGTTGGGTTTCAGAAAGGTTGGGTTCAGAATAACTGGAAATCAGGTTTGTCTCAATTGCTGTAGAGAGCAATGTATCTGAGGGGTTAGAAGGAAGGTTAATGGGGATAGGCTGGAAGGCTGGAACTTGGGGTTGATCATCAGCAAGAATGGCACTTTCAAGAAACTTGGTGTAGGAGATCAGTCTTGGATCAAGAGGAGAGAAATGTCTATCTTCCTCATCAGCTAGGTCAGCCAAACCATCAATACCTCCTCTGTCAGGAGCACCTTTAGGAGAGTAGGTCTTTTTAGCAAGAATTGGGGCATCTTCAGGAGTTTTTCACTCCTCCTCTTCAGGCTTTGGATCATCATGTGTTGGTGATATCCTCTGGGATTGAATATCAGGAGAGTTGGCTCCAGGACTCTTGGACTTGGACCTTGTATTGGAATTAGACCTACTTGCTTGTCTAATTTCCTTGAAAAACTCCTTTTTCTGTTTTTCCTCCTCAATTAACCTCTGCTTCTCAGAAGTTTTGATGATCCTCCTTCTTCTTTCAGCCCTTGTAGGCTTCTCAAGATCCCTGAACTCAGTGACTACTTCAGGTTGCAGAGGGACAATCTCCTTGAACTCTTCACCAGTTTCAGCAGGGTTGACCCCTTCTTGTTCAACTTTGTCAATCTCCTCTGAAGTGGCACCTCCACTGTTGGACTGACTTTCTGGGGATGATTCACTAAGAACCTGCTTCATCCTTTTCATCTTTGGTTGAGTTTTGGTAGTCTGAGCTTTCCTTTTCCTTGGAGAAGATCTGGTAACACATGCAACTGTCAAGTCCTGTTTTGCTGCAGCACCTTACTTTCTCTTTTCTGTCTTTGTGGATAGTTTCCTAAACATCACCTTTGGGCTGGAAAAGGTTTTGGTTTGGCTTGAAGGTGAGTGTAGTGGGCAAATCTTTCCAAGAGCAAGCTTGCTCTTGTGCAATATAACAGCTTCCCATCCACCACAACTTTATGATGCTTCACCTCCTTGAACTTATACTTCTCATTCATCATCTTTCCCATAATGAAAGCTTTCCAATCAAACTTGACTCCTCTTTCAGCAGAGTCAATCACAGCTGCCATTACTCTCAACTTTGGTAAACTTATTTGCTCAACACTCCCAGAATGACTCAGCAAACTTTTCACCACAATATCAAATAAGTGCTCATACTTTAGTTTCAAGGTCTTTTTGTTTTGAGCACTTACCAGTTTCTGGGGGACTTTCATCCATGGATTTGAGAACTCCTGCTCCTCTCCTTCTTTGTAAACTTCAGGATTGAGTCCTTCTGAAGGTAACCCAAAGCTTGCATCCAAGTCTTCTGAAGAGAAGATGATGGTGTGTTGGGATTCCTCATCTTCTCCTTCTTCTACATAAGTGAGTTTAGTGCAGACATCACCCTTCTTGCCTTTCCACCTTAGATATGCAAAGAATTCAGCCATGTAGGGGTTGAGACAGGAATCAGGTTTGGTGCCTAAGAACTGCTCAAGCCCTGCATCTTTCAACCATTATAGTACAGGAAGAACTTCCTCATCAGGGCTGTCAAAAGCCACAATCTTTTCGAACCATAGTGAGTTGATGTTGCTTAGATATGTGAAGTCAATATCTAAGGATGGATCATTGAAGTTTACCAGTTCCTCTCTTTTGATTTTGGGGGCCATGGATGTTTGGAGGAAGAGAAAGGATTGGAGATGGGTAAGAAGGATTTGAAAGTTCAAATGTTTTCAGAATAATGCTTAAGGGTTTTTGAAAATATGTGTGCGTGAGAAATGAAGTTAAAACCGAAGGTTTTTATATTCAGTGGTTTTATTAATCGTTGGATAATGACAATTGAGGGTGGACAAATCATAAAACAATATGGATAAAGTGGGGTAGTGGCTTGAAAACGGTTAGATGTAGGTTTAAGAAAAATCAATGGCTTTGATGAAATGCACAGTAATTAATGCAATCTTTAAGAAGATTTTGCATTTAATGCAGATTTGCCATTTGGGGGCTAAAATATTAATAGCACACGCCATCCTAAAAATAGACTACTCTTAGCCCAAGAATTCCCTTAAATGTCCAATCAATGCAAAAAATAGCATTTATCACCTTGGACAAACGTCCTGATAAGTGTTTTGACTTCTATTTAGGTCAAGATATCTGACCAACAGACCTGACTGGGTCCCAATGTTGCTGACTGGGTCCCACAAGGTCAATCACCCTGACCAACATTGCTGAAGGCTAGAGGGACAACTGCACTGAGTTCTTCTTTCAGGCAGATAATTTCAGTGAGATTGGTCAACTTTGCTGAAGTTCAGTTTAATGAACTTCCCCCTTCATTTGAGCTCCCTTCATCATTTCTCCATGTTCCCTGAATCAAGTAAGCCCAACTCAGCTGAAAGTTCCAGAAATCTTGCTTCAGCTAATGGCTTTGTCAAGATATCAGTCTTTTGCTTATTAATGTGAATTTTGACAAGCTTGATATCTTTCTTCTCCACATGATCCATTATGAAATGGTGCTTGATATCAACATGTTTGCATCTGGTGTGGAGCAATGGATTCTGTGAAATAGCAATTGCACTATTGTTGTCACAGAATATGGGAACTTCATTAGTGATGACTTTGTAGTCTCTGAGTTGCTGTCTGATCCAAAGTATCTGAGCACAACAACTCCCAGCTGCTACATATTCTGCTTCAGTTGTTGATGTTGCAACTGTATTCTACTTCTTTGAGAACCATGAAATCAGCTTGCTGCCCAAGAATTGACATGTTCCAGAGGTGGATTTTCTGTCAATTCTACATCCTCCATAATCTGCATCTGAGTATCCAGTGAGTTCAATATTATCATCAGCTGGATACCATAGTCCTAGATTCTCAGTTCCTTTGAGATATCTTAGAATTCTTTTGGCAGCTTCAAGATGGCTCTTCTTTGGATTTGCTTGAAATCTGGCACAAACTTCAACTGCAAATGTGATGTCAGGCCTACTTGCAGTGAGATATAGTGGGGATCCAATGATGCCTCTATATTCAGTGGAGTTGGTGAATACTCCACTTTCATCAGGATCCATTTTCCAGTTGGTGTTCATGGAAATCCTGACTAGTTTGCTTGTTGCACATCCAAACTTCTTGATCATGTCCCTTGTATATTTGGCCTGATTGATAAATATCCCTTTCTTTGATTGAGTGACTTGAAGTCCAAGAAAGAAATTCATCAATCCCATCATGGACATCTCAAATTTACTTTGCATGAGTTTTGAGAATTTCTCACACAATTTCTCATTTGGAGATCCAAATATAATGTCATCCACATAGATTTGGACTAACAAAATATCATCTCCTTCACAGATTCTGAATAGGGTTCTGTCAACAGTGCCTTTGACAAAACCATGATCCAGAAGAAACTGTGATAAGGTGTCATACCAAGCTCTTGGAGCTTGCTTTAAGCCATAAAGGGTTTTCTTCAATTTGTACACCTTGTCTCCTTCTTCAAAGCCTGGGGGCTGTTCAACATACACTTCTTCTTTCAGAACTCCATTAAGAAATGCACTCTTCACATCCATTTGATACACCTTGAATCTCATTTGAGCTGCATAGGCCAAGAAAAGTCTGATTGCTTCAAGTCTGGCTACTGGTGCAAATGTTTCATCATAATCAATCCCTTCAGATTGACAGTAGCCTTTGGCCACCAGTCTTGCTTTGTTTCTCACAATGATGTCATTTTCATTTTTCTTATTTTTGAACACCCATTTGGTTCCAATGACATCTTGATGTGTTGGCCTATCCACCAGTTCCCACACTTCATTTCTGGTAAACTGGTTCAGCTCTTCTTACATGGCAATAATCCAGTTGGTGTCTTGAAGTGCTTCCTCAATATCTTTTGGTTCCTGTTCTGAAAGGAAACAACAAAACAAAGCACTTTCTCCATGGAATGTTCTAGTTTTGATCCCTTCACTTGGATTACCAAGTATCAGGCTAGTTGGGTGGTCATGCAACCAAGTCCTTCTAGACCTGATCCCTTTAGGAGGATTGTCCTCATCTGAAGTTGGATCACTAGACTCATTAAATTCAGGAAAGTTAATTGAAGGATCAAGTTCAGGATCATATTCAGGGTCATTGTCCTCAATGTCAGGAATATTGACATTTTCATTGGTTCCCCCTTGAATATTAGATCCATTGACTACCTCAGCAGAGCCTGCTTCTTCATTGGTAGTTGTTACCTGGTTTTGAACTGGGATGGGGTCAGTCAGTTCAATTTCTCCTTCAGTTTGGTTGTCCTCTGGTTGATTACCATCAGGTAGGTTGTCTAGTTTCTGATTTTCATGGAGTTCAGGCTGGGCAACATCTACAAACACTGTTTCCTTGCTTTGAAGCCTTAATCTGGTTGTTCTTTGTGTTATCTCATCAATATTCAGGTTTCTGTCCCTAAACTCATTAATAGTTTCATCAAACACAACATGAGGTGTTTCTTCCACAACAAGGGTTTTGCAATTGTAGACTCTGTAAGCTTTGCTGACTTGTGAATGTCCAACAAATATTCCCTCATCAGTTTTGCTGTCAAAAGCTTTCAATTTCTCTTTCCCATTATTGTGAATGAAACACTTGCAACCAAATATATGAAAATAGGCAATAGTGGGTAATCTATCTTTCCATAATTCATATGGAGTTTTACCTTGACCTTTAGTGATTAGGGACTTGTTTTGAGTGTGGCATGCAGTGCTGATGGCTTCAGCCCAGAACCTTTTAGGCAATTTGGATTCAACAATTAGTGTTCTTGCTGCCTCTTTTAAGGTTCTGTTTCTTCTTTCAGCAACACCATTTTGCTGAGGAGTTCTTGATGCAGAAGTCTCATGAGAGATACCATTTTTACTGTAGTACTCATTGATGTATGAGTTTATGAATTCAGTGCCTTTGTCTGATCTGATCTTGACAATACTTAGGCCCTTTTCATTGCTCAGTTTCATCAGCAATTCAGGTAGCTTGACTTGAGTCTCCTTTTTATTCAGAAGAAACACTACCCAAGTGTACCTGGAAAAATCATCAACAACTACTAAAGCATATTTTCTTCCATTTATGCTTACTGGTATAATTGGACCAAACAGATCCATGTGTAGTAGTTGGAGAACTCTCTCAGTGGAAATGACTGGCTTTCCTTTGAATGAAGCTTTGATTTGCTTTCCTTCCTGACATGGCTGACATACATGTTCCTTGGTGAACGCTTGGTTTGGCAGCCCTTTCACTAGAGAGTTCCTTGCAAGCTTGTTGATGGTTTTGAAGTTTAGGTGATTCAGTCTCTTGTGCCATAGCCAGCTCTGCTCACTTGTGCTTTTGGCAATAAGACAGACTGCTTCAGGGGTTTTGCTCCAATCTGCAAAATAAACATTTCCCTTTCTCACCCCTATTAGTAGCACCTGTTGTGTTGATTTTTCTTTGATAGTACATTCATTTGGTGCAAATTCAACACTGTACCCTTTATCACAGATTTGACTTATAGACAACAAATTATATTTTAGGCCTAGGACATATGAAACATTAGTAATTTTTACACTACCAATATTTAATGTACCATAACCTCTTGTGATCCCTTGAGAGCTATCTCCAAAGGTTACTGAAGGACCATCTTTTTCAACAAAGTCAGAGAGAAGTTCCTTGTTTCCAGTCATGTGTCTTGAACATCCACTGTCCAAGTACCATGTTGTTCTTTTGTTTATGCTTCTCTTCTTCTTGTGGTCCTTGCATACCTGCAAAGTCAAACTTTAGGTACCCTTTGAATGTTGGGTCATAGGGGGTTAGCTGTACCTTTTGGAACCCAAACCTGCCTGATTACTCTAATTGACTCAAAGTGACTGATTTGGTTTCCATTTACATCTACATACACAATCCTACCCTTAAATGCCTTAGGTGGTTTCTGTGCATGGATGTTAGTCTTGTAAGGTCCAGGAGAGTTAGTGAATGGCTTTGAGAGAGGTCTCCTGAAATTACTAGACTTAGGTGCAGCTTGGTAAGACCTTTGTGGATAAGTGCTTGGATGGCCTTTACCCTTTGGCATGAAGGGTCTAGGCTTCCTGAAGCTGTTATACCTATCAGGGGTGTTGGGCCTTGACCTATTCAGTTGAGGTTGCCTCATTTGAGTTGGCCTCTTCTAAACAGATTTTGGACAACTCCACTGATGAGTGTTTAGTTGGGTTGGTCTTCCCATGGGTCTTCCCTTCTAAAACTCATTTCTCTTGTATCCAATATCCTTAACCTTTTCCTTAGGTTTGGGTTGAGGAATATTGTTTACTTGAGTTGGTATAAGAGTTTCTTTGCCCTTACCCTTGATCAGTGGCTGGTCTACTTCCATTTCATTTTGCTTTAGTTGAGCCACTGACTTACGAAGGTCATCTTAGAATTGCTGGTTGAAGCACTACTAAGACCAGGTGAGGGTTCGTATGGATTATAACCTAATCCACTTCTTTGAGTCATTGGTCTTTGAAACCCTTGAATTTCCTCAATTGCTTTAGAGGATTTGTTCAAGGCAGACATTTTTAATCTTAGGCTCCCCTCACTTATTTTTAGAGCATCAAATTCATGTGAGAGATTATCAAATTTAGCTTGAAGGATTTAAAGTCAAAGTCCTTTTTCTTTAGAACCAGATTTTGCTCATCAATCAACTTTTGTTGTTCAGAGACTTTGAGAGACATTTCATCATGTTCTCTCACAATCTGCTGACACAACTCAGTTGATCTAATGTCAAACTCAGGTTCAGGAAGGTTGGGGGTTTTGACTTTAGAATTCAACAGTTCATTTTCTCTCAATGCCATATTGCATACTTCTTGAAGTCTAGTGAAATCCTCAAGTAACTTTCCAAAGTTAAGTTTCAAGTGGACTTCACTGGACTCATGTGTGTTATTTGAAGAGTTGGAAGATGAACATACCTCTTCATTTTCAAAGGCCATTTGACAGTCATCATCACTGTCACTGTTGGAGAATAACCCATCATCAGATGAGTATACACTTTCTTCACTTGCTGACTCCCCAACTACCATGGCCTTCCTGTTGTTCAGCCTCTTGTCTCTTTTGTTCTGCCTCTCTTTTCTTTCCTTCGAACTTAGGTCAGGACAGTCATACTGGAAATGTCCCTTTTTCTGGCAGTTATAACACACATCTTCATCATCATTTCTCTTGCTTGAGGACTCCTTCCTCCTAGATGATGATGGTTCAGCTTTTTTGTACTTCTTTTAGTCAACATATTTATCTTCTTTCTTTTCATCAGAGAGTTTGTCCTCTGATTTGTTGTCATGAGAGTTGAATCTTCTCCTGGTCCTGTTGTCATGGTAGAACTTTTTGTATCTACCAAATCTGGAGTTGAGCTTTTCAAATCTCCTAGCCATGAGTGCCAGCTCCTCCTTCATCTCAGTTTTGGAGACAGTTTGAGAAGATCTCTGAGCACTCTTCTTTTCAGTCTCAGAAGCTTTGAATGCAACTCCTTTGCTGGAGGATGATGGCTCTTCATGCACCTTCTTTCTATTCAGATCAAACTCATATGCATTGAGTTCAGAGAACACTTCCTGCATGGGCATGTTGTCAAGATTGCTGGTGTTCTGCATCATGACTGAGTATATGTCCCACTTGGATGTGAGACTTCTCAGGATTTTCAGTGCAACTTCTCTTTTGGCATAAAATTTGCCAAGAGAGTTTATCTCATTCATGATGTCAGTGAATCTTCCATCAAGATGATCAATAGTCTCATTGGGCTCCATAGTAAATTGTTCATATTTTTGGATGGCCACTTGAAGCTTGTTTTCTTTGATCTTTTGGGTACCTTCACACATAAGTGCTAAGGTGTCCCAGATCTCTTTTGTTGTGGTGCAATGGTACACTCTTCCCATCACTACATCTAGAATAGTCTGATACAAAGTGTTCATGGCAATGTAGTTCAGCTTGTGCCTTTTTCTTTCTTCAGCTGTCAATTCATCCTCATCCTTTGGTAGTAGTTCCCTTGGGTCTGCTTTCTGAGCATCAGTGACTTTGGGATTTAGTTTGGTGAAGGTGAAAGGCCCTCTTGTGATGACTTTGAGCATTTCATCATGCTGGCAGGCAAGATGTGCTCTCATTCTGATCTTCCAGAAGTCATAGTTCTCTATTGAGAACATTGGCAGTTTGTGATGAGAAATGTGGTTCACTTGATTTAGACCCATGTTGTTGATGGTGTTGACAGCATCTCCTGGAACTGCATTGTTTGCCATTTCTAGAGATTTTGGTTAAATAAGCACAAATAAGTTTTTCAGAAATTGGATCAGTTCAGTGACCACAGAAAATTGTGATTTGAAAAACCAGTTGGATTTTCAGAGGCAGTGATCTTTGAACCCCTGCTTTGATACCACTTGTTGGTCCTAGATGGAGTATAACACAAGTGTATAGGGGGGGAATGCACTTGTGTATGCAAATTCTTTCTTTTTCTAAAAACAGTTTGACTTATCACGGAGGTTGTCTCACAACTGTCCTGAGTGATAACTTTAATAGATACTTGGCCTACTGAAAACTATGAAGTAATCAGTTGGAAAATTATCTAGAAGAGTTATTGAGTGCGGAATGTGGTTGGCCTTTTCTTTGAAAGAATACTCCAAGTTAATTTCTGAAAAATTAATTGATCAAGGACTTTGTCCAAAACAGATTTACTTAACTTTGCTGAACTTACTTCTTTAAGAATGATTATGGCAAGTAATGTAAGTAATAAAATGAGTGCAGTAAGTAAATGACACAGCAATTTATAGTGGTTCAGAGTCTCAAGCTCCTACATCCACTTCCCTGATTGAACAGGATAATTCCTTAACACCTGGAATTAGCTTGTTTTATAGTGCCAAGGTGCACTGATCAACAACACTATCTTAGTGTTTTGATCCCTAGGATAATCTGAGTCCTAGTGCTCAATCTCTCTGAGTTAAGACTGTGTTTTCAAATAACAGTCCTTAACTCCTCACTTCTACCACAAACTCTACTTCACTCAATGAGGTAAGGGTTTGAGGTTTTGGTTCCAACTAATATAGATATTCTTTACAATAGGAACAGTGTAAAGGCTTAGGATGTCTCAATGCTAAGCTTGGGATATTACAAGAAATGGCTTAGCTTTTGAAGTGATCAGGAAACTTGGGATTATGAAGAACAGCTTTGGTTTCCTTTGATTGCTTGATGATAGTTTGATAGCAGATAGTTGGATACTTGAATCCTTGGATCACTTCTGAATTTATAGACCAATTTGATCAACTATCCGTTGGAGAGATAGCAATTAAAATTGTCTATTTGCAGCTTCATTGAAATGGCTATGAAGGTCATCCTTCTATTATCCAGTGGGTAAGAAGGTCCTTCAATAGTTGCTTGAATGGTTGTGTTGACTTCTGAAAAATGCGGCTGAGATGACTTGTGTCAGTTTCCAAATTTGCACATTTTCCAAGGTTGATTGTGGCAGACTTTACACTCTACCAACGGTCAGATGGGACAAGTGTCCTGAACATTCATGCTGCAAGTGGAATGTTCCAACATTCTTTAATGCTTCTAAGTCTTCAATGCTTGTTCATGCTTGATGGCAATAAATGCTTCATTAAGTTTGTCTTCTGTGCATGCATCATTCAATGCCTTTAATTCTACAAGTACTCAAGCTGATCTAATATAGCTCTTATCAGTATATTACAGCTTGACTTCTTATCTTTTATCATTCAGCCATGTCCTCTTCATCATGCTTGTCACTGAGAAATCAGCAGACTTGTCCTATGGGATTTAAACACTTAAAGCTGCCTAACATATTCAGCTTTGGACAACTATCCTGAACTATAGATCTCACAACATTTCAGAGATTTAGATTTAAGCATTTCTATTGTCTCAACTATCCTGAGACAGCTAGACTGATACATACTTAATTGTATCTCAACTAATCTGATCATCATCAATCAGGGGTTTTGGTATCTTAATCAAAATCAATTTATTTCCCAACAACTTGGTATTCAAATCACCCTCCTTAAGCCAATGAATCTTCGCTCTTTGTCTCTAGTGAGCGTCTTCACTAATCAAGAGGTCGGCTAACTTCTTCTTATAATCCATTAAACGAGCTACCGAGGTTGTATCTGTCCGACCTGTTAAAGATTTAATCGTCTTTTCCAAGTCCAATTTTTTATGCTTGAAAGTCGTGGCCAAGTGTCTTCCCCACAGGCCAAGCGTGTCTGACATTGCCCTTAGTCTTCCAGTGATCTCTATTTCCCGAAACCCATCCCAGCTCCTTCGAACTACCTCTGGAAAATCTTTTTCCAATAGCCATTTATTCTCAAAACGAAACCCCCTTCGTCTCTGGGCTGGTTCCGACGAGCAAGTTTGCAACAAAATCGGGTTATGATCGGAGACTGCTGCCACTAGATTCAAAAGTTGTGCTTGAGGATACAATTCATGCCAATCCACATTAGCCATTGCCCGGTCGAGACATTGTTCAATAAAATTATCCGTTCCGCGGCCCCGTTCCCAAGTGTATTTATGTCAAATTAGCTCGATATCGGAAACCCCACATGTTTCAACCGTCTCTCTAAATCCCCTGAATAAATGAGGTGGGTGAGCCACCCGACCTCTCTTATCACTATCATGGAGAAGATCGTTAAAGTCTCCAATAATTACCCACGACAAATTATTTTCCCTGGAAAGAAATTTCAATAAGTCCCATGAACGAGAGCGAAGATGCCTCTCTGGGACCCCGTAGTATCCCGTAACCCTGGATGTCACTGCATCCTTCTCAACCTCCATATCAATATGGTTCATAGAATAAGATAACAGAGTGAAGTTAACATTATCATTCCAAAGAAATCCGAGACCCCCACTACGACCGTTGCAACTGACCGAAAAACTGTGGGAGAAATTCAATTGCACGCGCACACCCTCTAACCTTGAAGTGCTTGCCAAGGTTTCTGATAGAAATATGATATCTGGCCTATGTACTCGTACATGCTCTTTAACAGTTGGGATTGTAGCAGGTTGACCAACCCTTCTACAATTCCAACTTAATATAATCATAAATCTCAACAAAGGAGAACACAACAAATCTCTCAAAGCAGGAGAGAACAACCTGACTCTCACTAAACAAGAGATGAAAGCAATGCCTCCCACCTAATGGGAGAAAAAAAAACAGGGGCTTCCAACGGTGGGAAGAAACACATGGGAAACTTAATTAGTTAGTTAGAAACCACAAATCCAACTCCCCCAATTTTTACTGCTTTCATACACAATTTATTCAATTGAGTTACACCGTTCTCTGTGGGATCGACCCTTACTTCCCTACTGCATATTGGTTAGTTAAGGTATTTATTTTTGGGTGCCGGCGACAGCACACAACCCCTTCCTACTGTACAAGTTTCTGGTTGATAAGGTTTTTCAAAGATCAGACGAGGAGGTAATTAGTAATTACATCCCTGGGTTCAACATATCCAACCAGTTCAGAGTTGCAGGTGAAAGGGTTGTGAACCTTCCTCTCAGAAGAAATGATGAAGATGCAGGCCCAAGTTCAGGTCCCAGTGATCCTGTGAATGATCCCATCCACTAATATTGTTCCTCCAATTGTAGATGAACAACCTGCTGTTCCTGATAGAGTTGATGGGGCTATTCCTGACATTGGAATGAGGGAGAATGATGATGCTGAAGGAGAAGACCAGGACATCCAGGATCTTTATGGGGATCTGGTTGTATGAAGAGCTTGAAGACATGGGGAGAACTTACATTATGGGGGAGTCTGTGCACATTATAAAATAATCTATGCTGTTCACTATACATGGGGAGACTGTGCAAATTTTGAAGATTATGGGGATCTGGTTGTATGAAGAGCTTGAAGACATGGGGAGAACTTACATTATGGGGGAGTCTGTGCACATTATGAAGATTATTTTGTAATGTGCACAGATTATTTTATAATCTACGCAAATTTTATAATGTGCAAATTTTATAATCTATGATGTAACTTACAATATTTTATAATCTACGCAAATTTTGAATACTTTCATTTTTCAAGGTGCAATTTAATTTTCGCTGCATAGTGTTGTCTGGACAATGCCAACACGACAGAGAACATCTCTAATTTCGCACGCACACACACTCTCACCTATATATTTTACTATTTGATTTGACATAAAGTTATATCATACTCCCTTCGTCCCACTATAAGTTTCCCACTTTCCTTTTTTGGATGTCCTCATATCACTTTACCTATTATTTTATTATACTTCATCTCATAGTAATCTATTATTTTCTCTTTCACCATCACATATCATATTTCTTAATCTAAACACCCAAAAGAAATGAGAAAGTTATTCCGGGACGAAAAGAGTATAATACAATATTTTGATTTCACATAAAGTTACATCATATCCTACTTAACATCCCAAAACAAACATACACCATCACTATTTGTCAAGATTTCCCCATCCAAAATTTTTCCATCTGAATTTCTACCAACTAAGTAATCCCAAAATACACACCACCTAAATTACCTAAATCCCAAAAATAACAAGTTAAGTATAGTTGCAAAGTAATTATCAAATTAATTCATATTTTTTTTAGGTAAATTTATTCACCTTAGCATGACTCACCCATCACTACTATTCTATTCTAGGTTTCAAAAAATTATTTCACACTCGCTGTTAATATGCAAGAATTTTACTCGGGGAAATCCATAATCAAGTAGTAATAATTTTAGTCCAGAAAATCCTTGTCAAGCAAGCTTCAAAGGTACAGTCCTTTTCACCATCCTATGCTTGTTTTTTCTCTATTATATTGTATAGAAATTCCGTTTATAATGGTTTTTTTTTTTCTTTCCCTGAAGTGCATTTTTCTGCTTTCGTAACATGTGCATTTGTGATGCTCACTTGTTGCGACGTTAAATCGTGTATATTGGTTTGCTATGCTTGGTGCAATTTCGGTTTAGTTTTCGTTGAATTTTTGGTTAAACTGTTTTTGCGCTGGTTTTCTGAACTTTTGACTGAAGAGTATAAGGTTCAGAACCAACAGGTTTTGGTTGGTATAAAAATTATGGAATAAGTATGTGTAATTGGGTGCCGTGTTCTTATCTGTCAAAAGAGCAATAGCAGATTAAGCTTATTCCATATTAATGCTTCATTATATTTATTTTTTTGATTCGAATGCTTCATGATATATAGAGTATAATTACTCAAATTTCTTTATTGCAAACAATGATTTATCTCATATTTGAGTACTTTTAGTTTTAATACACTTGTGCTGTTTTGCAGTTTCTTTCACAAATTTATATATGTGGTTTTGCCAAATAAGTTACTCCATTTGAAATTGCAGTTTCATTCTTTCTTAATTTACAAAACAAACTTAATGTTTTACATGTATTCTCCGTCCTCCACCCCCAAAATAAGTATGTTTTTGTGATAAATTTCATCTATTATTCGAGCTTGATTGGAATTAATTTTAATGATCTAATAATTGATTTTCAGTGGCGATTTTGTCAATTCGGAAAATTTTCAAACCGCCAAGATCTTATGTTAGTTTTTAAATTGTGGTTTGTCTAACATATTATTTTCAATTGTTCTGTTCACAAATTCTAAGATTTTATTATCACCACAAGCATTTTGTATATTATATAATGGTTTCATACGATATACGTGCTATGTGTTGGTAGTGTAGACTATTTGGATTAACATACAATTTTTTTGCTGCATTTGGTGCAGCTGTAAACTGTAAAGTGGCTGATGCTGTTGAAACTTATTGTGAAGGCAGTGAAAAATCTGTGTTGCTCCTACTACTATGCCTGCTACCTGCTCTAAGCTACTTGCAGCAAGTTCTTATGGGTTATGTAGAGGGAAATGCTGCATTTACTGAATTCTATATGGGCTAAATAGTTGCACTGCTGTGGTTTGCCCCTCCCATGGAAATACCGAGTATCAAGATGGGCCGCTTGTCCTTTATTTCCAACTTTTTTGCATTTTTTTGTTATCTTGCTAAATCTCCTCATGATTTTATCATCTTGTTTACATGACATCATGTTTGAGAAGAGGTATAATCTGGAGAGCTATGCCAAATTATTGCAATATGATGGATACTTTTGTAGTCTAAATCACATTTCTATGATGGTGTCAGTGTCACGAAAAAAATGTAACTTCTAACTTTTTCCAGTAAATTAAGAAACATTAAAAGAAACCATGAGAGATGAATTTCATAAGATCCTGGAGAAATTTGTTCTTTATCTGTTAATAATATCTAAAAAATGTGATACAGTATTAGTGAGCTAATAACACTTTTTTTTTGGTAGCTTTGGTTTAGATCTTAGATGCATTATTTCTTTATATTTTGCATGTTAATGTACTTGAACAATGTGAATATTATGTCTTAGTTACCAACTCAAAGCTACAGTAAATACAGCTGAGTTGGTATCTGTAATTTTCAGAAAAAATGGCAAAAGTAAAAAAAAAAGAAAGAAGATCACCTGAAGTAGGTTATATGAGATGTTGTCACTCCAGTTTCATAAAACGCACTTCTTTTGTATTGCGTAACAACTCATATTCATAAAAAGATAGCATTAATTCCGAAGGTCGTCATTCACCAACTACATTTTTACTATTTTTAGGCAGTGTTATTGTCGTTCGTGTGAATAAAGCATCTATTTATTTACGCTAGGGTTCATAGCTCTCATATCTCAGTTCATGGTTTTCTCCGCACAGTCGTGAATTTGTGCTTAAAGTTCATCTTGTGTAAGTTTTCGGTAATCCTTATTCCTTCATGGTATACAATTTATTAATTTTATTGTTAATAACATCTGTTTATTTGCATTTGGATTCATAACTCTCATATCTCAGTTAAATTCTCATGATTTCCCTGCTCAATTATAAATTTATACTTGGATCTATCTTGTAAAAAGTCTTCGGTAATCCTCCAAGGTACAATTTATGAGTTTACTGTATATAGCATCCATTTATTTACACTAGGGTTCATAACTCTCATATCTAAGTTAAATTCTCATGATCTCTCTGCTCAGATGTATACTTGAAGGTATATAAATTATGATTTTTACTGTTAATTACAATGATTTTTAGATCTTCTGATCTAACTCGTCTTGAAGTGACATTTTCAAGTTGCTTCCATTAGGATCTGGCAGATCTGAGTTTCTTTTTCTAAATTCAACTTATCTGACAGTGGCTATATTATATGAAGACTAAAAATCTGCTAGTATTTGAGAGGTTCTATGTTTTTTCTCAATTTTTTAAGGTTTTAGCTTATGATGATATATTTTTTTGTTCTATGAGAATTAGGAATATTATTTGTTCTAAATTACACTATAAAGTAAGGGCCTATGCTACTTTATGACCTTAAAAAAAAAAATCTGCATCGCATTGTTTGCACCTATCTTTAATAGTGCTATTAAAATGTATGAGACTCTGAGCTTTGAATTGTCGGAGGTCAACATTCTTTAAAGTGGAGTTGCGCTTTTATGTCAATGTTCTGAAGGTTCGTGTGCATCCTGAAGTATCCTTTAGGTGTGTATTTATTTGATACAGGACTACCTCAAAATAAAAATATCATCTATTCTTGTTATTAACTGAGAGCAATCAATACTTTTTAAGGTATACAGTATATTTGAGTTCCTGGTCTGAAATTCTGTTTGAGAATGAAATAATGAATACATTGGTGTGAAGTTTTGCTGCCAAACGGTGGTGCCCAGAAAGTTGGTCATTTGTTATGAACTAAATGTAAATTGTTTTCATCCTGTTACTTTTTAAATTTTTTTTACCAATAGAACATAAGTTTTGGAAACTTGCTCTCATGATGTTTTTTCCGTCTAAGCTATGCTTCTCTCTTTCACTAAAAAAGTTAAAATTTAATGTCAAGATGCATTTATACTCAAGAGTAGAAGTTGCTTTACTTTTATGGTTGTATCATAGTACTCCAGAATACAAAGATGAGGTGAAATCCTTTTCTATCCAATAATGTGCTTCAGCCTTTCAATCATGTTCCTATGTGTGAAGAAGTTGTGCAAGTACTAATTAAGGGGATCATCACATTTATGGCCTGTGTAGCATGCTATAATACTTCCCTTGTTCAATGTTTAGCAGCATGTCATAATTTTTGGCTTTGCCTATTATATATTTCCAAATTCCAAGGGTGGGTTTGATTTGGGATTTAGAGGATATTTCAAAATCTTGATAAATAGTAATGTTCTGTGTTTGTTTTGAGATTTAAATAGGGTAAGGTTTAACTTTATGTCAAATCTAAGTGTAAGACTTTGCGATGTTGTATTATTATATTAATGTTGTTCGTAATTGTAATGATTAATGGTTGCGTAATAATTAGTGAGTTTAATTGGAAGTTACAAAAGTGAGAATAAAAAGTGTGAGAAGTGATTAATAAATTAAGTGTGTGAATAAAAAAAAAAAAAAATTTGCATTAATAAGTGATAGGAGAGAGTGTGATGTAGAAAAAAATGGTATTTATAGGTTTTAGAGGTACTTGTAGGGTGGATGTCTTGGATTTTTAAAAACCCGGTTCTAAAATTCCAAAGTAGAACAGGAATTAGATTTCGAAATCTCAAACCCAATTTGCAAATCCCAAATAAAAAATACCCTAAATGACTTGTATTTTTCCTGGCAGGTAAATTATATTTGGCTACGAAGTGAAGAGACATCATTGTGAAATGTATCTTCTTACTCAAGGGGAGAGCTCTGTCTCATCAGTCCAGCCAGCAAGGCGGAAGCGTGGTCGTCCACGTAAATTTGAAACCCTGACGACTCCTGAAGCGGCCCATACACCCGCATCTGTTGGAATGAAAGAATGCCTTCCTTCAAGAACCAGGGGGCCTGAACCTCTACTGGGACAGGCAATAACTGGTGTTGTGGAGGCTGCATCCGATTCCGGTTATCTTCTCTCTGTAAAAATTGGCAACACAAGTATGAGAGGTGTTGCTTTCAGGCCAGGACACTGTGTTCCTGTTTCTGCAGAAAACGACGTGACTCCGAATGTTCCAACAATTAAAAGACGTAAAAATCGGGCACAAACAGCTTCTAAACAAAAATATGAACCACCCAAAACAATTGTTAGTTCAAGTAGATTGCGAATCTCGAACCGTGGGGATGAAGATGTCGAGATGGTTGAACCATTGCCCATGTTATTACCACCAGTTCAAAATAATACCCAAGATGGTGAAATTGAAGATGGTAAGGAAGCATTGGAATCAAAGGAAATTGAAAGGATCACTGAGCTTATAAAGGTTAGCCAAGTGTCAAGTCATATTAGCATCAAAGGATAATTACAATAACTACCTCCTGAGGTTTGTATTTTCTTACAAACGCCCCCTTGGAAATTTGTAAGAAAACAAACTTTCACGGTGTTTTATCTTTCTAGGGTCTGTTTTGCTAAACTTATTTTAAACATCTTATAAGATCTAGCCTCTTATAAGTTGTTTCAAGGGCTTACAAAATGTAATTTTTAAGTAGCTTTTTGTTATTTGATAATTTGAGAGAAATATATATATTTTTTAATTTTAATTAATAAATAAAATTATTATATTATAATTTTTGATGTGAGGGATCACCAACTGCTGTCACCGGCCCGCTGGACTACCTTAATTTGGAGAGTGGAGGATGGGTGGGGTGATATATATATTTATAAATTTGACTTTTTAAAATATTACTCCCTCAGTCCTAAAATGATTCTCGTAGGGAGGTGGGCACACATATTAAGAAAGTGAAATAATGAGTAGGATTTTGAGGGGTAATTTTGTAAACCTTTATGTAAAAGTAAAGAAATTAGTTGACTTGTGTGTATGTGTGCCCAAAAGTAATGAACTTTTTTATAAAATTATGGATATTGTGAGGGTGGAGTTTATGAAGGGTTTTCCTTTTTAGTGTGTGAAAGTAGTCTTGGGGTGTCCCAATAAGGCAAGTGTAAAAGTAATCACGGGACATAGGTAGTATTATTTAAGTAAGATTTTAGAAAAATAAGTTGGAGCGTTAGTACTTTTTTTGACCTTATACTTTGTAAAGAACATAATTTTAGATTTTATAAGCTGTTTTAGAGAACTTATAAGCTCAACCAAACACTCTCATAGTAACTAGATTAAACCTTGAGGCTGTTTTTTGTATTTATCCTTAATATCGATTACAAATAAATTTGGCTAGTGATTATCCATGCCCATTTAAGTGGAATGCCTGTATCCTAGGCCTTCCAGGAAGATGTGAACGAGGGGGATGTGCAAGGTGATGAGTCAACTTCTCTGACCAAAGCTCTTTTCGACGAAATCATGAAAACAGAAACTGTCGGTAAGGATGAATGCATTGTCCCATGATTGCTAGATGTGCACCTTATAGTTTGATCTTTCATTCTACTTTTAATTTTCTCTCCCTTTATTCTTTCGTCTCTTCTGTTGAATATCTCTGGTTGTGAGCTCCTTGTTCAAATACATGCAACTTTCCTCATAGAACTTCTGATCATCAGTTTAAAATGTGCCAGTTGGCCAGATTTTTGTAAATGAAATCACTCCAGGAGTTCTTGAGGATGATGATGGTTTGTCTAATACAGACACCACAAGGGTTGTACAAGAGGAGAAAGGTAATTCCTCACAAACACTGCATGGTGATATTGAGGTTGAGATGGAAGCATGGAAATTTTTTGCAGAAAATGGAGGGATCACTGAGCTTTTTAAGGTTAGTCAAGTGCCAATTCATATTAGCATCAAGGGATAATTACAAAAACCGCCTCTTGAGATTTGTATTTTTCTTAAAAACGCCCCCTCGGAAATTTGTAAGAAAACACACATCCATGGTGTTTCATCTTTTTATGGCCCGTTTGGCTAAAGCTTATTTAAATGTCTTATAAGTCTTTTCAAGAGCATATAATTTGTAGTTTTAAAGTAGCTTATAAGTTGTTGAAGTGTTTGACTAATAAATTTGATTGGTCAATCAAATGCTTCACCTTTCACCTCCAGTCACCAGACCAAAATGTCGAAAAAATTATTTCAATTTGTGAATCCACAAGACTAAAATTGAAATAGGGGTAACTTATAGGAGTAAATGTTTTATCTTCCCTTAGATTTAACCTTGAGGTTGTTTCATAATTATTCTTAAAATCATTTACAACACAATTTGGTAGTGCTTTGCCATGCCACATTAAGTCGAATGCCTGTATCCTGACATTACAGGAAGATGTGAATGTGGGCGAGCTGCAAATTGGGAGTGAATCAACTGCTGTGATCGAAGCTGAGTTCGATGAAATCATGACAACAGAAGCTGACATTCCTACAGAAGTTCCGATAGTTGTGGGATTGCCTATCGCAGATGGTGAAATTGAGGATGAGATGGAAACATTGGAATCTTCAGGAGATAATGGAGGGATCTCTGAGCCTTTTAAGGTTAGTCAAGTGCCCATTCATATTAGCATAAAGGGATAATTACTTAAACCACCTCTTGAGATTTGTATTTTTCTTACAAACACCCCCTTGACAATTTGTAAGAAAACACACATCCATGGTGTTTCATCTTTTTATGGCCCTTTTGGCTAAAGCTTATTTAAACATTTTATAAGCTCTGATCTCTTATAAGTCTTTTCAAGAGCATTTAATTTGTAATTTTAAAGTAGTTTATAAGTTGTTGAAGTGTTTGACTAATAAAACTGATTGGTGAATCAGATGCTTCACCTCTGACTGCCGGTCACCGGACCAAAATGTCGAAATATTGAAAAATTAAAAAGTTATTTTCAATTTGTGAATCCATAGGACTAAAATCGAAATAGGGGTAACTTATAGGAGTAATTTCTTTATCTTCCCTTAGATTTAACCTTGAGGTTGTTTCGTAATTATCTTTAAAATCAGTTAAAACACAATTTGGTAGTGCTCTGCCATGCCACATTAAGTTGAATGCCTGTATCCTGACATTACAGGAAGATGTGAATGAGGGCGAGCTGGAAATTGGGGGTGAATCAACTGCTGTGATCGAAGCTGATTTTGATGAAATCATGACAACAGAAGCTGACATTCCTACAGAAGTTCCGATGGTTGTGGGATTGCCTATCACAGATACCTCAGCAGTTGTACAAGAGGAGGAAGATAATTCTTCACAAACACTAGATGGTGAAATTGAGGATGAGATGGAAGCATTGGAATCTATAGGAGAGAATGGAGGGATCTCTGAGCCTTTTAAGGTTAGTCAAGTGCCCATTCATATTAGCATCAAGGGATAATTACTTAAACCACCTCTTGAGGTTTGTATTTTTCTTACAAAAGCCCCCTCGACAATTAGTAAGAAAACACACATCCATGGTTTTTCGTCTTTTTATGGCCCGTTTGGCCAAAGCTTATTTAAACGTCTTATAAGTCTTTTCAAGAGCATTTAATTTGTAATTTTAAAGTAGTTTATAAGTTGTTGAAGTGTTTGACTAATAAAACTGATTGGTGAATCAGATGCTTCACCTCTGACCGCTGGTCACCGGACCAAAATGTCAAAATATTGAAAAATTAAAAGGTTATTTTCAATTTGTGAATCCATAGGACTAAAATCGAAATAGGGGCAACTTATAGGAGTAAATTTTTTTATCTTCCCTTAGATTCATTTAACCTTGAGGTTGTTTTATAATTATCCTTAATATCAGTTACAAAACAATTTTGATAGTGCTTTGCCATGCCCCATTAAGTTGAATGCCTGTATCCTTTACCTTACAGGAAGATGTGAACGAGGGCGAGCAGCAAATTGGTAGAGAATCTACTTCTGTAACCCAAGCTGAGTTCGATGAAATCATGACAACAGAAGCTAACGGTAAGGATGAATCCACTGTCCCATGATTGTTAGATGTGCACCTTTACATTCTCCTCTCAAAACCTTTTTGAATTTCCAACTACCAGATTGCTGGGGGAATTAACAGGAATAAATTATACTGAGGAACAAGCAATTCTTTGTTTATCTGTTTACCTTTTCTGTGATAAAAACTACAGTTGACATTTCTAATCTATCATTCTGTTTTTTTTTATTTTAATCTTTTCCTTAGGCTATGTTTGTTTTGGGATTGTGGATATGGTGGAAATCCGGATAGTGAATTCTAAAGATTTCAAAATTCTGATGAATAGTGATAGGTGTGTTTGTTATGAGATATTGAATAGAGTTGGATGTAACTTTATGTCATCATGTGTGGAAGAGTGAATGATGTGATATTATTGTTGGAGAAAATTTATCCTGATATTATATCCCAGAACAGGACTGAGGATGTCACATCCTATATCTGGTCCGGGAAATTCCAAAACAAACATAACCTTATTCTTGCGAGATATTGAATAGAGTTGGATGTAACTTTATCCTATATCTGTTTCCACACAGAATTTCTTACATCAGTTCAAAATGTAGGAGTTAACCAGATTTTTGTCAATGAAATTACTCCAAAAGTTCAGCAGGATGATGATGGTTCCTCTAATACAGACACCACAGCGGTTGCACAAGAAGAAATGGAGTATACTGGAGGCTCGTTGCAAACATTAGATGGTGAAATTGAGGTTGGTAAGGAAACATTGAAATCTTCGGCAGGGAACACTGATATTTTAAAGGTTAGCCAAGTGCCAAGTCTTATTAGTATCAAGGGATAATTATAAAAACTACCTCTTGAGGAAATTTGTAAGGAAACAGACTTTCGTGGTGTTTTATCTTTTTGGCAATTAGATTAAACCTTGAGGTTGTTTTTGTATTTATCCTTAATATCAGTTACAATACAATTACGATAGCATGTATTTTACAGGATGACGTGATTGAGAACGAGGTGCAAGGTGGGGGGGACAAATCAACTTCTGTGACCGAAGCTGAGTTCGATGTAATGATGGCTACAGAAGCTGATTGTAAGGATGAAAGCATTGTCCCATGATGACTCGATGTGGGTGATATTCTGAAAATAAAAAAGGTCCTTTTTTAAAAAAAAATTCAACTGCCAGACTTGTGAGGGAATAGACTATCTTGAGGAACTAGCAATTTTCTGTTTACCTTTTCTGTGTGTGGTAAAGACTACAGTTGACATTTTTAGTCTTTGATTCTTCTTTTTCATCTTATCTTTGGCTTATTCGTTTGTTGAATATCTCTGTTTCTCGTTGAATTTCTGAACTTCGGTTGATGTGTACGATTTGGTATGATAAATGTGTTGTGATTTTATTGTGTCTGTGTTTTTTAGTGAATTTTACTAGTTTTCTTTGTTTTTGTATATCTTTGACGTTTTATACGGTGAGAATGGGAAGGGTTAATTGAAGGGCAAACACTTCTCTAAATTCGGGTTTCCGTGAACTTTTTTTTTTCAAGTATTATTGTTGCATACACAATGTCATTGTTTATGCACAAATCACAATATATCATTGTTTTTTCACCTCCTTAAATTTCAAAATTTGTTTAAGTATATTTAGTCTTTCTACATTTAATTATTTTGTATATTCACTAGTTTATTTTAATGGGTGAGTCTTGTATAAGATGGTCAGATATAGGAGACAATATTTAAAGTACGTTCTCCTATAAAACCGAGTAGGCTTACTCAATTAGTTTCATAAGTTCATGTATCATATAATGTACTCTCCATTTCATAAAGTCAAGTCTGTCGCATTTAGACTTAAATTTTGTTTCAAAAAGTTTGTCGTTTTTTTTAATTATATCAATGATCCACCTAAATTACTCATATTTTTTTGGAAATATATTAATGACATTTGTTTTGGAAAGGTCAAAGGAATGGTGAAAAAGGAAGATGGAAAAAAGAAAAGGAAAAAGAGAAGAAAATGGTGAAAATAATGAAGGGTAAATGTGTTAAAAATATATGTTCCTTAATTTTATACAAAATGAGAAATGCGACAAACTTTATGAAACGGAGGGAGTAATAAATAACATTCTATCTCATAAATTTTGTTTCAAATTTACTTTAATTATTTATATTTCATGTATGAAATATTTCATATAAGTTTTGTGTATCCAGACTAGGGTTAATATGGATCGCCCATTTAACCCTAATATATGCAGGTTCAGGTTTAACAAACTATAGATCCATTTAAATTCAATCATTTTTTGTCTGGACCGACTAGCCCGTAGGATAATAGGACTGGCCCGCTGGTCTATAGGGCCACATCCCACAATTTACTTTGCACGATCCATTGCTTCCATAGGCTCATACTTGATATTACGGCTTAAACTTCAGATTGACAAGCCTGAGTATTAGTTTTTTTTTTAAAATTATTTCATTTTTTTTCTTTCGATTTATTGATAGAGATTTTAGAACCCAGAAAATTAGGACACAATTCACAAATATCACGTAAACCCTTTATAATTTTTTTTTTTTATGCTTTGTCGTCGTAGCAGTCAACACAAAAGTGGAAAGCCACCAAAAACCCTTTGCGTTGCAATTCTGACGAGCGAGTTTAAGTGAGTTCATATGCAATAGTGAAAAGATTTCCGCAAAAACTGACCTGATATGGACTCTTTACTTCTAAATTTATACCCATGCTTTGAAAAACTTCATTTTATTTTTTTATTTTTTGTTTGTGGCCCATTATTGGTTTGTTTAGCCTAACTTGCTAGATTAGATTTAAGTCTTAACTTTTACGGGATCATTAAGTGTAAATTGAAGACAAAGTGGGATAGCTCAAGTGGTTAGAGCACCACTACCTAGGCCTTAGGTCCTGGGTTCGGGGAAAAAAGGGATGGGTATTTAACTTCCATAAAAAAAAAAAAAATTAAGTGTAAATCGAATAATAACCCTAGGTCTTTTAGTCCGCGACCGAGGAAATTTTATTTTTAGTCCTATAAGTTTGATACATTTTAAAATAAGTCCTTTAAGTTTCAACTTTACAAAATATGTTCTTTACCTTTCAATTTTTATGGTTTTTTACATCAATTTTTATCCTTTATGTTTTGTAGGAATTAAAATTGGGAAAAAAACCACATCATCATGCCACACCACATCATCATGCCACACCCCATAATTTTAAATACAAAAATAGATGTATATAAAATGATTAAATAGCCCTTATATAAATAAAGAGAAAAATAATTAAAAAAAATAACATGAAAAATCTGGAAAAAATGTAATTAAAATTTAAAAGTATTTAAAAAAAACTAACAAAATCTTTAAAAATAATTAATTTACATAAATTAATTAATTTTTTTGAAAAAAATCATAAAAAAATTAAATAAAATCTGAAATTAAAAAATAAATCATCAAAAAAAAATTAAAATTATTAAAAAATTCAATAAAACATTAAAAAAAAGTAAATTTAAAAAAATCAATAAAAAAGTAAGATTTTATTTTTTTATTTAATTTTCTTAATATTTATTTTTGATTGAGTTGATTTTTATTTCATTTTTTATTTTATTTAGTTTTTTTAAAAATTGAGTCATTAATTGGTATTTTTAATTTAATTATTTTATAAATTTTATTTGATTTATTTTATATTTTTAGATTTTATTTGGATTTAATTGATTTTTTCATTCAAATATTTTTTAATATGTAGTTGTTTTTTTAAAATATTTTAAAATTTTATTTAGTTTCTCGTATTATTGAATATTTTTTTAATTAATTTTTAAAATTTATTTTTTTAATCATTTAATTGAATTTTAAATCATATTTTTATTTTTTATTCAATTTGTATTTATTTTGAGGGATAAAAGGTAAATTGGAAATAATTATGGTGTGTTTATTAATAAAAATTGATTTTTAAATTTTAGTGGGGTGTGTATAACATTTGAAGTTTGTATAACATTGTATTGGTTGTTAGTAGTCTGACCCAAAAAAATTATTTGCATCTAGTTATATGTTTCAATTAATAGAGTAAAATAAGATTCACATAATTAACATACGTAACACCATGTGGTTTTGCTTCTGAAATTTATTTTGTTTCATATTTTTTCAAGTTATTTTTTAAAATTATTTTACTCTTTATTTATGTAAGAGTTACTTAGTTATTTTATACGGAGTATACATTTATTTTTGTATTTAAAATTATGGGGGTGTGTATAGAATATTTTGGGGTGTTATTAGCTCTATTTTTTTTAATATAATGTGATGTGGCATGATGATGTGGCTTTTTTAAATATATGTAACAACAACTTTACTAATTTTAATTCCTACAAAACATAAAGGACAAAAATTGATGTAAAAAAAGATAAAAATTGAAAAGTAAATGACGTATTTTATAAAGTTGAAACTTAAAGAATTTATTTTAAAATGTATCAAACTTATAGGACTAAAAATAAATTTTCCTCTCCGCGACCCTATAAAGGTAGAATCAATCTAATAAGCATCTCTAATTTTAATATAGTTTTTCAATAACTTGACTTGTCATGTTCTACGTTATTGATTAAAGTTTATATAGGCAATTATTTTCAGTATCCATAAGTATAGTTACATAGTTTTTTTTTACATTTTATCTCTCCCATTATCTCAAAAAAAAAAAAAAGGACTCCAAATTGTTATCACACCGATTAATAATGATGCTTTTACCCGCATGAGCAATATCACATAAGTTTTCTGAGGATTAAATTGGGTCGTTATTGATGGGCCAAATGAATTCTCTTATCGGATGAATTCTTAAGAAGGAAGGCTATTAAAATTGAAAAAAATGGATTAGAAAATTAGCCAGCATCAAATATTTTACTTTCAAGTTTTACTGTGTACAAGTTGGGATTGATCGTCGAAAATAGTCAATTCTTGAACCGAATACCAAAATTTTAAAAATAAAATTGAAATCATACACATGACAAACTTCATAATCCCTCCGTCCTAAAATAATTTTCACATGTACGTGAATACGCAAATTAAGAAAGTGTAATAATAAGAAGATTTTGAGGGCTAATTATATAAATTTTTATGTATAAAGTAAAAAAATAGTTGACTTGTGTGTATGTGTAAGTAAAAAACAATGACATTTTGTGTAAAATTGAGAATATTGTGAGGGTGAAGTTTATAAATAGTTTTGTGTGAACGTTACTAAAATTAAAATTGCAATTATGAGAGTGTAATTAGGGCGTATTGATTCTGTTTCGTGAAAGCCAACTTAACTGCCAACTGATACCAATTGCCAAGTTGTTCGCGTCATCGTACAACAATTTACTGTTTTGCTTTTCTTTTCTTTCGTTTCCTTTAAATAAAACAGACATAATTATTAATTAAAGGATATAAGTTAATTCATTGTGAAATTATTAAGAATTAATATTAAATAATTAATTCTTCAACTCTCTTTAAATTCAGACTTTTAGATGAGATAAAATTATTTAATGATATTAATATTGGAACTTTAAGGTTCACGTTCACACATTCTAAATTACTTATGTTTTTAAGATCAATTTACAATTTTTGTGTAATATTTGGTGTTTTACCCTTCATTGAATTTTCACTAAACTAACGCAGGACAGTATAAGCAGAACGCCACTAATATTTTCTCATTGTTGGATTCACAAGAAATTGAACTATAGTAACAAATTGAAAAAAAAAAAAAATATATATATATAACAATTCACCGAAACCTCGTGTTAAAACATGTTTGAAACCTCATGTTAAAATATGATTGGTGATACAATTTTATTTTGGTGATCCTCCATTGAAAATCCAATGAAGGGAAAATGTGTCCAGTCTTGTTTATATTAAGATAGACTCAAATTACATTAAAAACTAATGCAGGTGGTCCTCCATTGTTATATGCAACAATTCACATAATTTAGAAGAAATTCGTGATAAGTAATTAGTGAAAGTCCATAACCAGACAATTGTTGTAATAGTTTGGTGATATCATTGATTTTAAAGAGAACAAAATTCCGAAGAAAAAATATCTTGTTTTAATTATTTTGTGAATCCTTGAACTATGAGAAAATGTTAATGGGTTCTACTTATGTTCTTCTTGAGTTAATTTAATGGATATATTTTATTTCTATTTATATGGAAAATTTCTATTCATTAGGGATAAAATCAAATCAAATAAAAAAGAGACTAAAATCAATATAAAAAATAATAATTTAAACTTAATTGATGTGGCAATGTCACTCAAATGGTGGACACTGTTAGTTAATGAACACTATATCATTCCCATATACACTTATTTTATAATAATGTACTCAAATATTACATGATAAACAAATTAATTTTTGTGAATATCCCGCGCAAAACACGAGTAATCATCTAAGTATAAGTTCTATTTTTTTTTTTTTAAACCAATGGATAATATAATC
The DNA here is from genome assembly GCA_963675135.1 of Galeopsis tetrahit. Classification (NCBI taxonomy): domain Eukaryota; kingdom Viridiplantae; phylum Streptophyta; class Magnoliopsida; order Lamiales; family Lamiaceae; genus Galeopsis; species Galeopsis tetrahit. The sequence goes on along the minus strand of OY776120.1, from coordinate 60,776,514 downwards.
TTACATGAAATCCACTACACCATATCTACGCATGAATTCTTGTAAAATTAAATCACACACATATATTTTACCATCCATTAATTTATAACCTTATATATATATTACACGTATGTGGTAAATAAACCACCAATCACATCACATATAAAGTTCAATAAAACAATACCCATATTTATAAAGTCCAATAAAACAATACCAATATTGATAGTATTAGATTTAGAAGGAGAGAAAGTGAGCAAATGTAAAACCTTACTTTTTATGCTATCAAATGTATAACCCTTTTGTGCATGCATTACTCCTCAACAACACAAAGAATTGTGCACCTAAAGATAAAAAAAAATGTGGAAAAAGAGTTTGGCCATTGTTTCGATTTTTGTTTTTGCAGCCCTTTTGATGGCCACTGGACTGGAGGCGCAGCCAACACGTGGCGGTTTCGTAGGGACGAGGGGCAGCCAGTTCGTGTTGAATGGAACACTACAAAAAATTAAACGCGCTGTTTACCGACGGAATTCTCGTCGGTAAACGTGGTTACCGACGGAACTACCGACGGAATTTTTCAGTCGGAGCTAGCCTCGTCGGCAAGGTTTACCGACGGAATTTTTTTTTCCGTCGGTAGTCCCGACGGAATAAATCAGTCGAGTCTACCGACGGATATCATTCCGTCGGTAGCTCGGATGACCCATTTTCTAACCGGGTCTGTATTCCGTCGGTAATTCACCGACGGGCTTACCGACGGAATTCAATTTTTATTTTTTAAATTCGAAATTATATTCCGTCGGTATCCGTCGGTAGGACCGACAGAATTATCTGTCGGTAACACAACCAAAAAAAAAAAAAATCAACGGGCATGGATCAGACCCGACCCACACTTGTGAACTATTATTATAGGCCAACATTTTATTCTGGCCTTGCTGGGAATCGAACCCGGGTGTGTGGGCACCTAGTCAGGAGCACCTACCACTCGGACAAGTGTGTTACTTGTTCGTAATTGTAATATTAATTGTATATGTACTCATTTTCGGCTCATTTTTTTAAAAAAATTTACAAAATTAATTTCTTTCACATATATCAAATAATTAAATTTGTAATCTATAATTTATATTTTTATAATTTATATATTTTAAATTACTAAAATATTCATATTTTAACTAAAATACTCATATTTTTTACTAAAAAAATCATTTTTTTGCTAATTATTTTTTAAAAAATTTCAAAAAATTAATTTCTTTCACATACATTAAACAATTAAATTTGTAATCTATAATTTATATATTTTTAAATACTAAAATATTCATTTTTTTTACTAAAATATTCATTTTTCTGCTAATTATTTTTTAAAAAAATTCAAAAAATTAATTTCTTTTCACACTTTTTAGTTGTAACTAAATGATAAATAAATATTTTTAAATTGTACATCTAATAAAATAATTAGCTTACATTATATAATTTATTATTCATCTTCTTCCTCTTCATCTTCTTCATCTACATTTTCATTATTTGTCTCATCTTCCTCCTCTTCATCATCCTCCTCCTCCTCCTCTTCGTCCTCTTCATCTTCATCATCCTCTTCATTTTCATCATCTTCCTCATTTCCATTATCGTTTTCAATTTCGATCAATTGTGAATTTTCAGCAGTCAAGTCTACGTGGATATTCAAATCTCCCGTAAAGACTTCAGTTCTAGCCTCTATTTGTTCCGTTTGAAATGGAGAATCATCTTCATCACTCATTTCCTTTGTAGGGACTTCTACCATTGATCTTGCCTTTACTTTGCAAACAGCGTGCCATTCAATTTTACTACGTGATCGTACTGGATACTTGCAGTAGTATACTTGAGATACTTGATGGGCAAATACAAATGGATCATTCCCGCTATAGCTCCTTTTCGGATTAACATCGACGAGTTTGTACTCCGGATGAATCCTTGTTCCTGAAGGGCCTGAATCAAACCAATGACACTTGAACAACACTATAGTCTTTGCTGGATATCCCGGATATTCTACTTCAACGACTTCGTGCAACACCCCATAGTAGTCACTTGCATCTGCATTGTAGTTTGCACTGCTAATGCAAACACCACTGTTGGTAGTCGCTTTTCTTGATGCATACTCGGATTTATGAAATCTGTAGCCCTTCAGAATATAGCTGTTGTAAGTCTTTACACGACGTAGTGGTCCTTTGCTGAGATCCCTTAAGAATCGATTCTCAAAATCGTTTGACCGTCCCTATACAGTTCAAATAATTAACATTAATTATGAATCATATTTATTTACGTAAAATTTAAAGAAATGGTACTCACACAACGTTGGAACCATCGGGCAAAATCACGTTGAAGACGAGCATCTATATCTGTATCTGAGATGTTTTGTTCTGTTCGTCTTAGTTCTTGAGTATACATCCTAATTCACAACATCCATTCACAATTAATATTAAATTACATCCTAAAAATATGAAATACTTACTCAATGTAAGGCTGAATTTCATCACAATTCAATAACACATATGTTTGTGCTATTTCTGCCTCTCTGTTCGTCTCCCACTCTCGTTCAGTGAATTTTCCTATTGGTCGTCCCTTAGACTTGAATATAGACAGCATTCCATCGACCTCTTCACCGATATTGTCTGTACCTCTACCACCGTAGTTACGTGGTTCACTTCTCAACCGAGTGTTGACATGGTCTTCAAAATAATAAGAACAAAACATGCCAACATCTTCATTCAAATATGCATTAACAATCGATGCTTCCACATTTGCCTTTTGTTTAGCATTGAGTTTCAAGTTGTGGAGATATCTGATTTATAATAAAAAAAAATATATTACATGCATGTAGTATAAAAAATGAAAAATGTAAGAGTTTACCTTTCAAATGGGTACATCCACCTGTACTGCACTGGACCACCAATTCTGGCTTCATACGCTAAATGAACGGGTAAGTGTTCCATGGAGTTGAAGAAGCTAGGTGGAAAAATTTGTTCCAACTTACACAAAATCACTAGAATGTCTTGCTCCAAACGAATCATATCATCGATCTTGATCGTTGAGGATGTTAAATCTCTAAAAAAAAGACTTAATTCAGTGATAGCCCTCCACTCATTGAGAGGAACAACGTCTCGGAACGCAATCGGTATCAAGCGCTGCATAAAAACATGACAATCGTGACTCTTCATCCCTGAAACCTTACCCCTGTTTATGTCTGCGCATCGACCCAAGTTTGACACGTAGTTGTCTGGAAAATTCAACTCGTGAATCCAACGACACAGTTGTTGTTTCTGTGGCTTATCCAGTGTGTAGCAAGCCTTCGGATATTTACCTGTACTAGGATCCATTTTCAACTCTTCACGACGACAATAAATGTTCAGCTCTTCCCGGGACTTTGGAGTATCTTTCGTCTTGCCTTCTGTGTTCATCATTGTGTGGAACACATTATCAAACACATTCTTCTCAATGTGCATCACGTCCAAATTGTGTCGGATCAATAGTGAACTCCAGTATGGCAAATTCCAAAAAATACTCCTTTTATTCCATCCACCTGGGATTCGACTGTTGTGTTCAGCTGCATTTTCCTCAGTAGATTTTTTCAAACCCGTCCACTTAATCTCATGTAACAACCTTTGTCCTGTACGGTAACATTATAGGGTAAATTGCAAAGATAGTCCCAAGAGAATGTCTCCACTTCAAAATGGTCCCATTTTCAACACTTTTGATCCCACGAGATATTTCCGTTAAATGTCTAACAGAAAAGAGGCGTGAGTTACACGCACTACTGTCAACTAAAAATTAAAAAAAAAACAAAAACTTATTTATAAAATTATTAATTGCAGCGATCACCCCTCCGGCGGCAGAAATTTTCGGCGACCTCCCGACCAGGCCCGGTCCTAATGTTAAGCCAACGAGGCGACCGATTCAGGTCCAGGAATATTCCAAATTTTTAGGGGCCCATTTTTTTAAAAAATTTCTTTTATATATATAGTATATATCTTCTTTTAAAATATCTCTTATATATATAGTATGTATCTTCTTTTAAAATATCTCTTATATATATATAATATATATAATAAGCATATAACATATAAGATTAAAGAGAAGTTGGAAAGTCTCTTATACATAAATCTTTTATACGCTGTGTTATACATATATCTTATATATAATATATTTATATGCATATAATATAAGACTGAGAAGTTACAAAGTTAGGCATTATAAACTAAAAAGAAGGCAGCCCTAAGAAAGAAAAAAAGAATAGTGAAGAAGAAGCTGAGAAGGGATTGGAAAAACTCAACAAGGGCCAGAGGGTTGTTTATGTTCATCATCAAATAGGTACTTCATTGATTGTTATCTAAACTGATTTTATGAGAGATTTTCTACTTTATTTTTTGTATTGTTATTTAAGAAGGCCTAAAATTCACCCCTGCCGCCCTGCTGCTTGCATATTACTAATATGACTTCATTGTTCTTTTTACGTTTTTATTGATGATGTGAATATGATTATATGAATGGAATATGAATTATTTGTTTAGTTCTTTATTTATTTTTATTATTTTATAGTATCATCATGCCTCCTAAATACACATCTGGATATCAAAAGAGAAAAAAGAGACTAAGGATAAATGAATTAATCCAAAGTCAAGCCGGAGATATGAACAAGTATTTTCCTTCTAAGTCTAACAAAAGAATAGTCGGAGAAGAGAGTTCAAATGCAAATGAAAATTTGATGGATGAAGAACGTGCGAATAACTTAGAGGAGAATGATATTGATATCGAAGATGTATCTGAACCACTCAAGAAGAATACTGGAGAAGTTCTTCAACTCACCAATGTGGATGAATTCAATGAGAATGAAAATGATGATGAGTTTATTCAACAGGAAAGCTCGAATTATGATAGCCTTGATGATCCAGGTAATTGGGTTAACATTGACCAAAAGATTAGAGATTATTTGGTGGAGAGAGGCCCGAAGAGAGATCATTGCACCTTATTTCCTAAGAATAGTCATAACAGGCATTTTGATGCATCACATTACAAAAGAATCTTGCCGAATGGAGAGGAAATCGATAGAAGATGGCTAGTATACTCGATATCTTTGAACAAGATTTTTTGTTTTGCTTGCAAGCTTTTCAAAAAGGGTGTTGTGGTAAGTCAACTAGCAAATGAAGGATATAATGATTGGCGAAATTTGAGTCGTTGTCTAATGACTCATGAAGCAAGTAAGGAGCATATGGAGTGTATAATTAGTTGGCTGGAATTGGAAGAAAGATTGACAAAGAATAGGACAATAGATGCAGATGTACAAGTACAACTCAACAAAGAGAGAGACCATTGGAAACAAGTATTGCAGAGAATAATTTCAGTTGTGCAAAGATTGGCAAAAAACAGCTTGGCATTTCGAGGAAGCTATGAAAAGCTTTATGCAGAGAACAATGGCATCTTCCTGCAAATGATTGAAATGATTGCTGAATTTGATCCAATAATGAAAGAGCATCTCCGGCGTATTGAGGACCATAAGACTTATGTTACATATCTTGGAAAGAGAATTCAAAATGAATTGATCCAGATGTTAGCAGGTGAAGTAAGGAAAAGAATTCTTGCAAAAGTTAAACATGCAAAATATTTTTCTATTATCCTTGATTGTACTCCAGATGTTAGTCATATTGAGCAAATGTCTCTTCTCATACGGTGCTTGGATGATTCAGGAAGTTCCATGAAAGTAGAAGAATATTGGATACAATTTTTAGAGGTGGATGATACTTCTGGACTTGGACTTTTCACACATCTTCAAAATGCTTTGGTCAATCTTGAGCTTGATATTAATGATATAAGAGGTCAAGGATATGACAATGGATCTAATATGAAAGGAAAAAACAAAGGTGTTCAAAAAAGACTACTTGAATTAAATCCAAGAGATTTTTATACTCCTTGTGGTTGTCATAGTCTTAATTTGACGTTATGTGATATGGCAAACTCTTGTCCTAGGGCCTTGTCTTTTTTTGGAGTGATACAACGTACTTATACATTGTTCTCTTCTTCTACCAAGCGATGGAAGATTTTCAAAGACCGTGTGAAGGGTTTGACGGTTAAGCCATTGTGCAAGTAAGAGATGCTTTATTTGACTTAACCAATGATTTTGAAGATCCCAAGACAAAAAGTGAAGCTGAATCTTTGGCATTGTATGAATTTGAGAATTTTGAGTTCTTACTCAGTGTGGTTATTTGGTACAAGTTATTATATGCAATCAATCGTGTTAGCAAATTTCTTCAATTTGAGAACATGGATATTGATGTTGCTATCACTCTTTTGCAAGGGCTTATTTCATTTCTTGAAGAATATAGGGAAACTGGTTTTGATAAGGCCATGGGTGAAGCTAAGGAAATGGCAAGTGAGATGGGTATTGAAGCTGTATTTAGAGAAAAACGTATTATTCGAAGAAAGAAGCAATTTGGTGAAACCAGCAGTGAAGAAATATCACAGTCAGCCGAGGATTCTTTTAGAGTTAATTACTTTCTCTTTATAATTGATCAAGCTCGGGGTTCCATAGAATCCCGATTTACACAGTTCAAAAAATATGAAGAGGTTTTTGGATTTTTGTTCAATATGGAGAAGTTACGAAGTGCTAATGATGAAAGATTGTTGAGGTCTTGTATGAATCTTCAAAATTCTCTAACACATAATGGTGTTTCCGACGTTGAAGGCAATGAGTTATTTTTGGAGTTATCATTTTTGAAGTGCTCTTTACCGACAGGAACAAAATCTGCAATTGATGTGGTGAATTATTTGAAGAAAATGGATATGTGTTTTCCAAATGCGTACATTGCTTATAAGGTTTTGTTGACAATACCAGTTACAGTAGCAAGTGCAGAAAGAAGTTTCTCAAAGTTGAAGCTCATTAAAACTTACCTCCGATCAACCATGTCACAAGAAAGATTGAATGGACTAGCAATGCTATCAATTGAGCAAGGAATTATTGAGCAACTTGATTATTCTGACTTGATTAATACTTTTGCTACTAAAACAGTTAGACGAGTCCTATTTATGTAATTGCTTGGAACGCTATTGTCGTATTATTTTAAGTATTGATAAAAATTATATATTATTAGTCCTTTGAAAATTGTTTTACATTATGTTTCACGAATTCGTATAGAATAAAAAATGTGAAGAGATGGGGCCTTTTTTTAAAGTTCGATTCAGGCCCCGATATTTCTAGGACCGGCCCTGCTCCCGACCACCCGTCTCCCCTTCCGTGAATTCTTCTAAACGCTGTCCCAAGCCCACCATATCCCCTGCTCCATTAGCCAGAAATAGCCAAAGCTCTGAGGAAAAAAAAACACCCAAGAGCCATAGATTTTCCTCCAAACGCACCAAAATTTCACTGCCCACAATGCCGCAACACATTCTATGTCACCCTATGCCCCAACCCCATTCCTAAACACTAATATAAGAACAAAAAAAAAAACACAGTTAAGAAACTTTCAAAAACCGTAAAAAATCACAATTTGGAGATGAAGATGAGATCGAAATTTAAAATTTTCATGGGGCTTTGATTCCTAAAGCTTAGACGAGGCTAGAGCGGGTAAACTCGACGAATTTCGTGGCCAAGTTCAAATTTTGTAGCCTGGTTTTTTTGGTGAGATTGTTTGGAATTATGTGGGGGTAATGGTGATGGCGGTGGTGGGTGGCATCAAGGCAGCGAGCACGGTGTCAGGGCGGCGCCGACATTGGCCGCGACGGGGTGGCGGTGGCATTGGCCGTAACATAGGTGAAAAGCAGGGGAGGGGTAGATATATACAGCTTGTATATATCTCCACGCATTAGTGATTTCAATAAAAATCCCAGTTTATATTTATTATTTTTTTATAAGTGTATTTTTTTTGTTAAATATTTTTCAAATTAATTTTTTTTCTAGATTATAAATACATTTTTTAAATCAGATTTAACAATCAACTATAATTATTTTTTAAGTCAATTATAGTTTGGTTGAAAAATTAATTTTGTATTTTTTAATTACTCCATATATTTAAATTATATATATATTATTTATAATTATTTCGTAAAATATACGGAGTATGTATTTTTAAAATTTAACATTCAATTATAATTTTTTTTTTTTTTTACGGAACAATTATAATTTGGTTAAAAAATTAACTTTTGTATTTTTTAATTATATTTAAATTCTATATATAATTTAGGAATTTATTTGATTATATAATTAATTAATTTTAAAAATAAATTTGTAAAATGACAGTAACTGTTAAAAATTGACAGAATCTGTTAAAAATTTAATAGTTGGGACTGTTTTTGCAAAAAAAGGGACTAAAAAAGAACGTGGGACCAAAATTGTCTTTTAAAAATTCTTATGGGACCAAAATTGCAATTTACCCTAACATTATACTAGAAGAAATTAATAAAAAATATACGTATAACATTATACTAGATCAAATAATTGTATAATTAAAATACCGTTTCGAATGGGCGGTCGATTGTTTGTAACTGTTCTGTTCTTCAAGAAGTTGTTCTTATTCCTTCTAAATGGATGATCTCGAGGTAAGAACTTTCGGTGATTATCGAACCATGAAACTTTCCTACTCTTCTGAAGACTGAAAGCTTCAGAATGCTCCATACAATACGGACATGCTTGCAACCCAGCCGTTTTCCACCCAGACAACATAGAATAGGCAGGTAAGTCGCTAATGGTCCACAATACAGCTGCACGCATTGTGAAATTCTGTTTTCTGAACACATCACACCACTTTCCCATAAAAAGATCAAGTTTTTTATAAGAGGCTGGAGATAAACGTCAAGTTTATCCTTTGGATGCGACGGACCTGACACCAATACAGTCAGAAACATCGTTTGAGGTTTCAAGCACATCCATGGAGGAAGATTATACGGAGTCAGAATCACCGGCCACAACGAATACTGCTTTCCAAAGCTCCCAAACGGTGCAAAACCATCAGTACACAAACCTAGCCTCACATTCCTCGATTCAGAAGAAAAATTGGGATACACGTTGTCAAGGTGTTTCCAGGCCTCCGAGTCCGCCGGATGTCGCATCTCCCTAGACTCGGCCGAAGACGAATCTGTTGCATGCCACGTCATGTGTTGTGGCAGTAGATTGATACAATCTCATTAAACGAGGAATGATTGAAATATAATACATCTTCTTGTGTGCCACTTTCTTCTTCGACGACTTCGATTGACCAGCGGGCCCCTTCCGACGTGGCTCTTTGTAACGAGGATGACCACACATGCTACACATGTTTAGATTGTTATCTTCATCACCCCAATATAACATGCAACCGTTTACACAACAATCAATCTTCTCGACCGGCAATCCCATATTTTTTATCATTTGCTTGCTTTGATGATACGTTGTAGGCACCTTATTCTCAGGAGGGCAGATCTCACTGCATAATTGTGTCATTTGCTCATATGCCCTGTTAGAAAGCTTGTTCTCGGTCTTGATAGCCATAAGTCGGGCATTAAATGACAGTTGAGAGTGAGAATCACAACCCGGATACAAATCTTGATCGACAAATTTGAGCATTTCATAAAACCGAAATGCTTCATCCGTCGGCTCCTCTTCTACATTTGAAAAACCGGCTTCCATTATCATTGTTTGATACATATTGGGTTCTCCCTCCCCAAGTTGTTCTTCACCACCAAACTGTTGTTCCCCACCAAACTGTTGTTCCCCACCAAATTGTTGTTCATTACTCGTGCCGGCTTGATTACCATATATTTGTCGTTCATAGATACCAACAGTGTAATAGTATAAAACTTGATCAAAGTTATAAGGCCAACGTTCTTCGCCGTGAAATGTCCAGTTATAATAATTAACGGTGAAACCATTCTTCAGAACATGTACCAAAACCTCATCAATCGACTTAAATATTTTATTCTGACATTTTTTGGCATTACACGGACACTTGATACAATCCCCATACATGTAATGTGGGTGGAGCTTTGCAAATTCAACAAATGACACAAGTTCATTGTAAAATTCACTATTCACATTTTCTAAAATGAACCTAGGAGTACAATACATCCATCGACGATCCGGCAATTCCATTTGTTAAACATTTAACATAAAATTCTTACAAACATATAAAAATGCACAACTAATTAAACTACAAAAAATATAATTAAAATACACAACTAAACTACAAATATATAATATGCACAACTAATTAAACTACAACCATATAAAATGCACAACTAAACTACAAAATTTAACCAAGTAAAAAAGAAAAATGTACCGAAATTTGCTTGCTTTCATACAATTTCCACAATTTTTTTCGACTGAGTGAGAAAGGGAAAAAAAGCTTCTGCAAAGTACTGCGCGCTACCGACGGATTTTCAAATTTCGTCGGTAATTTACATTTTGAATTTACCGACGGAATTTCAAATTCCGTCGGTAATGTACTGCACCGACGGAATTTCCGTCCGCAAACTTTATTTCCGACGGACTTTTTATTTCCGTCGGTAAGTTTGGCGGAATAAAAAAAAAATCGGAAAAAAATCAAAAAATACTTTACTTTATACCAAATCTAATGAAAAATTATGCATCATGTATAAATTAAAAATAATAACAAAAATAAACAATTCATTGACAAACAAGCATCAACCGAAATAAATATGTCCAACAGAATAATAAATAGTTCGACAGAAAATTAAATAGTTTGACAGAAAATTAAATAGTTCGACAGAAAAATAAATAGTTCATCAGAAAATTAAAGTGTTCAAACATCAACCATTAAAGTCAAAAAAGTCATCACCGCCACCGAAATTCAAGTCGACGTGGATGTCGTCGTCTGCGGCTGCATCTGGAGCTGGAACTGGAGCTGTATGGGGAACTGGACCAACTGGAGCATTCAAAGGCGGAGGGGGAACGTTCATCGCCTGTGCAAAGCATGTATCTATTTGATCATCAGACATCCCCAACGATCGACCCATAGTGTCAGTTAGCTGTCGGAAGTAGTGGTTCATCATGTGTACTACGTTCGGGTCCGGACCAGTAGTGGAGGATACAGAGGCCTGCGATGCACGCTGGGACGAACTAGACGACGCAACTCTCACTGAGCGGCTCATCCGGCCAAGGCCAAGGATCCATCCTCCATTAGCCGGGGCAACGTCCAGGTAAATCTGGTTAAGATCAGGCGGAGGGGGAGCGCTGGACCCGGCTTGAGCAGAAGCCTATGTCGTGACCTCTTCAATCCTCCGGTTCACATTCAACTACATAATTAAAAAGAATTAAATAATTAATACATAGTTCAATACATTTAATTAATTAAATATTAAAAAAACATCACAATTTAATTAAACTTACGTGAAGCTCGGTAGTGCATCCATATGTGGACGTCTGCGTATCTCGATCAAACGGATGAAGAAGGTTCAACCGATCCACGTGTGTGGGTTCACACCCAAGATCCCGCTCCTATTTCATACCAAATGAGCATATAACAATTATTTTATATAATATAATATAAATAATTGAAATAAATTTAGTGAACACTTACTAGAGCAATTGAGTGCTCATACGCGGATCGCCCCCCCCCCCCCCATGCCTTGACATCCCACCTCCCACATCACTTCTACGGTTGGCTCGAGCAGTATTACACTTCTGCACGTACTCCGGGCTACTCCAATACGTGGTCAACGTGTTCCACACGTCGACTCCATTTTCGTCCGTACCCAACGTCTGCACCACGCCACAACTACACCAAGTAGTCCTCCAAGTGTACATTACCTCATTATACCTAGATTGACATGAAGCGGCCCAGTGCGTGTGAATATCGTCGTCCGAAAAAAACTCCCTAAGTCAATAAGCATGTTTCTACACATATTCGATCAACATATTTATCAAATAATATATATAATAAATTGTTTATTAATATTTAATTGAATGCACTCAAATACCTGGAATTCCTCCCAGTATTCATCCTTTTTCGTTTGCGGCACCTTCAGCCAAGAGTAGGCATTCGCAGCAACCTTGCACTTAATAATCGAATCAGTGCAAATCTTCGACACCTCATTACCAGGAAGTAAGCTGTGACATTATATATTAAGAAACAAACACATTATAAATTAAAAAATGTACAAAAATTAATGTTATTAAATATTGTTAAACCTTAAAATTATTTAATTAATTACTTACTGTACTCCCTCAATCCATACTCTCAGTCTGGTTTCTCGGGCCCGCGTGGGATGTCGACGAGCTGCCGACGACTGAGATGACGACGACGAATGTTGTGGAACGGATGACGACGACGTCATCATAGGAGGCTCAACAGGCCTAAGTGAGCCTCTCCTATGTCGAGATCCTGAGGCCCCACTAGCATCTTGACTCATCTATTTTAATAAATAAAATTTAAAAGTATAATAAATTAATCAATAATTAATATAGTAATGAAATCAATAATTTCCTAATTTAATTAATAACATTTTGGTAATTTAAGTCAATAATTTCCTAATTTAATCAATAACAAATCACATTACTAATGAAATCAATAATTTACCAAACTAATTAATAATGACTTAATTTAAACAATAACAATAATTATTATATTAATCAAACGTACAACACCCCTACTTATAACAATAATCACTAATTTAATCAACAATAATAACCTAGTTTAATTATCAAAACGAACTAACACGAACTACACAATATATTTGAACTAACAAGAACTAGCTACACTATATATTTGAACTAACATACATTAATTAATTACAATTAACCAATAAAAAACATATAATCCATGTACTAACATATATTTGAATTAATTATACATATTCATCAACTACGTACATGCAATTTTATAATAATTAACATGCAATTTATAATAATTCAATAACAGTTTTATAATAATTAACATGCAATTTATAATAATTCAATAACAGTTTTATAATAATTAACATGCAATAATTAATACAATAACTTAATTAAAATTAATTAAGAATTTATAAAACGTATCGTTTAAATTGAAGAAAATTGGAGTAGATAATCGTTATGCCCTTTGTCGATCAATCCACGCACGAAACCACCACGAACAGAGGAGAGAACAGAGGAGACGAGACGAGAGTGAATTTTTTTTTTCCTTCTTCACAAAATGCCTTCGGCAGTTCTTATAAAAAAAAAATTTGGCTACCGACGGATATTTCCGTCGGTAGCACGCGAATATTAATTTCACGCGTCTTTTCATTGGTATCCGAGGCGGTGGGTCAAAGCGGGTCAGCTATCGACGGAATATTCTGTCGGTAGTCGAAATTTGAACGGCCGACGGAAAAAATCCGTCGGGAAGCAAGGCTAAACGACATCGTTTGACGGTGAAACTAAATTCCGTCGGGTAGTCCGTCGGACGGTCCCAACGGATGTTGGATTCCGTCGGGAGTCAGTCAATTCGAATATTCCGTTGGCGATCTGTCGGGACGGCCGACGGAATGGATTCCGTCGATAGCCATCCGTCGGCAAACCCCGCATTTTTTGTAGTGGAAGTCCTTTCTATTTCAATGGTTTCAATTTGTATTGGTTGATGTACATGGCCTCTGACAACTCGACTAGGGTTAAGGTGTCGGAGACCTTTGCGCAGGCTTCCAAGTACGGGTTGAACATAGCCTGGACTTGGGCTTTTAGTGACGGTGGTTATAAAGCTAGCTCTACAAACGTCTCTAGGGATTTATAGTGATGATATGTTTAAGGTAAAATAACCATAGTTTTTAAATTATTTAGAAGAATGACAACTGTAGAATTTTAAATAAATTATTGAACATGTGGTAAAAATAAGATTCGACATGATTAATTTATGTAACTTTTTTATTTCAGGGATTGGATTTTGTGGTGTTGGAGGCCAAAAGACATGGAATTTATTTAATTTTAACATTGGTGAACAATTGGGAAGGTTTTGGAGGAAAAAAGCAGTATGTACAATGGGTTAGGGATCAGGGTCAATTAATACATAAATAAAGATGATGATTTTTTCACCAACTCTATTGTCAAAGGCTACTACAAGAATCATATCAAGGTAATTAAGGATAATCAGACAATTCAAATAATTATGTTTTCATATTTATTCTTGAATTTCAAATTTATGATCGAGTGCAAAAATGCCATTTGATCCCATGGACTTTGTTGGGAATATATATATATATATATATATATATATATATATATATGTGGTTTCAATTTGGTTTATTAATGTTTTAAGTGTGTTTCACTACAATACAATTTTAATTAACTATGTTTTCATATTTTTACTAGAAAATAAATTCATGATTTTTTATATAATTTTTTTGGACGCGGCTAAAGGCACCCAAGGATGAGGAAACCCAAGCGATGAGGACATCCACGTGGAAATTCCCATTATACCCTTAACCTACATAAAAAAACCCTAGTTCTATACCTTTCACTCCAAAAAAAAATCAGGACACCCACCTCCGTGTTTTTCTCTTTCTCCTCCGCCCGTCTCCCTCCCCTTCTTCCCCCATCCACCACATCGCTCCCCCCTCCGTCCCTCCACCCTCGCCGCCATCGCCTCCCCTCTGAGATGCGGCCGCCGTGCCCTCCCCTCTGAGACGCAGCCGCCGTCGCCTCCTCTCTCAGACGCGGCCGCCGTCGCCCTCCTTCCTCGTTCGTCGCGGCCGCCGTCGCCCTCCCCTCTAAGACGCGGCCGCCCCTCCACCCTCACCGCCCCTCTGAGATGCGGCCGCCGTGCCCTCCCCTCTGAGACGCGGCCGCCGTCGCCTCCTTTATCAGACGCGGCCGCCGCCGCCCTCCTTCCTCGTTCGTCGCGACCGCCGTCGCCCTCCCCTCTAAGACGCGGCCGCCGTCGCCCTCATCTCTGAGACGCGGCCGTTGTCGCCCTCCTTACCCGTTCGTCGAGTCCGCCGTCGCCCTCCTCCCCCAGAAACGCCGTCGCCGCCGCTCGTTTCAGGTAAGATTAGGGGTTTTAAAAAATTTAAGAAAATTAGGGTTTGTTTTGGAAGTTCGTGAATTATTTTGGAACATATTATGTTTGTTTTGGAAATAATTTCGAACAATTAGAGTTTGTTTTGGAAAAGATTTCGAACATTTTTTGTTTGTTTTGGAAAAAAATTCGAACAAGATGTTCGATTTTTTTTTTTCGGACAAATTTAAATTATTTTGGAATTTTTTTCGAACATATTGATTTCGAACATCTTACCTTTGTTCACTTAAAATTTTCGAACACTTTAAGATTTTTTTTATTTTTGAACATTTTACATACGTTTCAGTTTTTTTTCTTTTGGAATTTGATTGTTATGGTGGTGGTGGGGGAAGATTTTTGGGGCAGTGGTGGTGGTGGGGGAAGAATTTTGGGGGCAGTGTTGGTGGTGGGGAAGATTTTTGGGCGGTGTGGAAGAGTTTGTCGATTAATATAATGGTGGGTGTACTCATCTTTCGTTTTTTTTAAATTTACATGAGGGGTATATGAGACATTTTACAAGCTCTCTTGGATGAAAAAAAAGTTTGGTGGGTGTACTCCTAGGATCCTTGGGTGCCTTTAGCTGCACCTTTTTTTTGTTATTGATATGTTGTTGCATGACAATGATCAATTCAATAACCGGAGTAGTTCTGGAAAAGCTATATATAGAAGTACTCTTTCTCCCTATTTTTGACTCTCGTTCTATATGATATATCAATTGTGGTCATCACATCTCTAATCAACTATATCTCGATCAATTATTAGGATTGGGTGGTGGAAATGGCAGGTTATGTGAAATCCATAGACGGGAACCACCTTCTAGACATTATTGGTATAGAAGGTTTTTATGGCAGGTTATGTGAAATCCATAGACGGGAACCACCTTCTAGACATTATTGGTATAGAAGGTTTTTATGGCAGGTTATGTGAAATCCATAGACGGGAACCACCTTCTAGACATTGGTATAGAAGGTTTTTATGGCAGGTTATGAAGTTGGGACCGATTTCATCTCCAACAATCGTATTCCCCAAGTTGACTTCGCCACCATTCATCTCTACCCCGATCAATGGTACCAAAAATTAATTAATTTTCTTAAAAAGCTAAGTAATATATAATTCAAGTTGAAATATCAGATAATTATAATATTAAACACACACAGGGTCCCTGGTTGGAACGACGAGGTACAAGATGAGTTCGTTCAGAAATGGATTCAAGAACACATAGATGACTCAAAAAAGGTCCTAGGGAAGCCGTTGTTGGTCACTGAGTTTGGCAAGTCTTCAAGATCATCAGGTTACGTGATGCAGCGGAACCTATAGATGAATACGAACCGACGCAACAAACGTTGATTCTACACGAATACCGTCAAGTTGCAAGAACGAACACGCTAGACGTTGATTACAAAAGAATACCGTCAAGATGCTCTCAAAGGAAAGTAATTCCAAGAAACTGTTTTAATCCTTCAACCCTCAACAAAGAATACAAAAGGACTTATTTATACAAGCCAGAAGCTAACTGCTCAACTAACTTTTCTAACTAATAGTGAGCAAAACAAATTCTGATCATACACAACGTATAAGTGCAGCTAACAAATATTAAGAGTCATGTTTTGCCCTTTACTAGCAACGTTGCAGCTTCTTCTACATCATTCTCCCCGTCTTCGAAACGATTCGCCCTCGAATCGTTAGCTTCTTCTACAACAGCATCAGAATTGTCGCCGGAATATGGAACTAAATGCTTAACGTTAAAGACGTCTGTTGTACGCATATGAGGAGGCAAACGGAGACGATACGCATTAGGATTAATTTTCTCCACAATCTCCAACGGGCCAATCTTACGTGACGATAACTTGTTATATTCGCGAGGCGGGAAGCGCTCCTTAGTAAGGACAACCCATACTAAATCGCCAACCTCAAACTGAACATCACGACGACGAGAATCGACAGACGCTTTGTATTTGGTTGTTGCATTGGTGAGGTGTTGGCTAGTGGCTGCATGAACTGATTGCAGGTCCTCAATTAAACCCGCGGCAGTTGCGTGAGCAGGGTGGATAATGGAAGCAGTCAACAGGTCAATGGGCGCACGAGGCAGAATGCCGTAGACCACCTGAAAGGGGCAAAACCCAGTACTTCGGTTGATGGCAGAATTATGAGCGAATTCGGCTTGGCTAAGTTTGAGATCCCACGATTTAAGATGATCGCCGACGAGGCATCGTACCAAATTTCCCAACGAACGATTGACCACTTCCGTCTGTCCGTCTGTTTGTGGATGGTATGCGCTACTGAAGTTCAATTCCGTGTTTGCCAATCGCCACAATGTACGCCAAAAGTGGCTAATGAACCTCGAATCTCTATCCGACACAATCGTCGTTGGAAGGCCGTGGAGTCTGAAAATTTCCCTGAAAAATAGTTTTTACACAAGTACAGCATCAGCAGTTTTTTTACAAGGAACAAAATGTACCATTTTGGAGAAACGATCGACGACGACGTATATTGAATCGTTTATGCACTTTGTCCAAGGAAGGCCGACTACAAAGTCCATACTCAGGGCAGTCCATAGACGATCCGGAATCGGTAAAGGGCGATATAATCCCGCATTGGAGGCGGTGCCCTTCGCGGTTTGACACACTCTACATCGCTCGACGAACTTCTCCACATCACGACGTGCAGCAGGCCAAAAGTAGCTACGTAGGACTAGCTCCGTTGATCGGTCGCGTCCGACATGTCCCAAGTTATGGGTCTCTGAGACTATTTTTAAGCGTAGGCTACAGTCCAGAATGCACAGGCGGTTCCCTTTGAACAAAAATCCTGCTGAAAGTGTGTAATCGCCATGGGAAGTGGACCGTAATGCCTGCAAGATGGGACCAAAAAATTTATCAGAGGCATATAAAAGCTTGAATGTATCAAAACCTGTGATTGAAACACGGCAATCGATCAAAAGCGTCTGTTTTCGACTAAGGGCGTCTGCAACCCTATTCGTAATGCCTGATTGGTGGCGAACACTAAAAGTAAACTGCTGGAGGAATGCAGCCCACTTGGCATGGCGCGCGGACAGAGAATCTTGCGTTGCCAAGTGCTTTAATGCCTCGTGGTCGGTGTAAAGAACGAACTCTCTTGAAAATAGATAATGTCTCCAATGTTAGATTGCACGAACGATCGCATAAAATTCCATATCATAGGTGTTGTAGCGGGTGTGTGCGCCCGTCAATTTTTCGTTGAAATATGCAACGGGGCGTTCGGCCTGGCTCAAGACGGCGCCAATGCCAACCTTGGAGACGTCGCTATGTAGTTCAAATGGAGTGCCAAAATCTGGGAGTTGGAGGACGGGGGCCTGTGTTAACTTTAGTTTAATTAATTGGAATGCTGTTTCTGCGTCATCAGTCCAAACAAGTTTTTTTCCGTGCATTACATCCGTAATTGGGGCCATAATCGAACTGAAATGGGGAATGAAGCGTCGATAAAATGAAGCGAGGTCATGGAAACTTCGAGCAGCCGTGATTGATGTAGGGGTCGGCCAGTCTTGGATCGCCTCTATTTTACTCTCATCCACACGGATACCATCGCCCGAAATATTATAAACTAAAAAAAGGACAGAATTCGAGAGGAATGAGCATTTGGGTGAGGCTGCAAAAAAAATTTCAGAACGCAGAATTAAAAGGACAGAATGTAAGTGGCGAAAATGGTCCTGTTTGGATTTGCTATAGACCAAAATGTCATCAAAATAGACGACGACGCAGGTCCCAATTAATGGACGTAGAGCTTGATTTAACACGCGCATAAACGTGCTAGGAGCGTTTGACAGGCCGAATGGCATGACAAGCCACTCGAATAATCCTTCTCGCGTCTTAAACGCTGCTTTCCACTCATCGCTCGGACGAATTCGAATTTGGTGGTATCCACTCTTCAAGTCTAATTTATTGAATACCCGAGCCCCGCTTAATTAGTCTAAGAGATCGTCGAGGCGGGGAATGGGGAATCGATAACGGACGGTGATTTTGTTAATGGCGCGGCTATCAACACACATTCGCCATTCACCCGTTTTATTGGGAATAAGGAGGGCGGGAACGACGCAAGGGCTGAGACTCTGACGGACATGGCCTTTAGTTAAGAGTTCCTCGACTTGGCGGCGGAGTTCTTCGTGTTCCGACGGGCTCATCCGATAATGAGGTCGGTTTGGTAAAGGGGCTCCAGGAATAAGGTTTATTCGGTGTTGTATGTCGCGGAGGGGAGGCAGTTCCGCTGGTAACTCGGACGGGAAAACATCTGAAAATTCTTCAAGTAGCGCCTGCAATGAGGGTGAAGGGGTGGAAGGAACCGTCTGTGTCTTAGGCAATAGTAGAAAGAAGCAAGGGGCAGTCTGTGCCTCTTCCATGAAAGCTGCTCGCGACAAAAGGAGCATCGTTGGGTTGGCTGGAGTGATAGGTGAAGGAGGTGCTGGTGTAGGTAACAGGGTAATTCTCATGCCGGAGAAATGAAACGTATATGTGTTCGCACGGCCATCATGCGTAACACTTCTATCGTATTGCCATGGTCTGCCGAATAAGAGGTGACATGCATCCATTAGGACTATATCGCACCAAATCTTGTCAATATATTTCGCTCCAATTGAGAAATGGACAAGAACGCGGTGCGTCACAGTAATGTTATTCCCTTTTTGTAACCAATAGAGAGTATAGGGGTTCGGGTGAGCTTCGATGGGCAAGGATAATTTCGACACGGCCTCTGAAGCGATCACATTTTTGCACGCCCCAGAATCAATAATAAAGCGGCATATTTTCCCGTTAATGGTACAACTTGATTCGAAAATATTGTGGCGCTGCACAGCAGTGTCGGGCGAGCGTGGTGTGAAGCATGCGCGACGTAGCACCAGGGCAGGGCCTTGATCGCCCATCAAGAATTCCTCATGGGGTGGATCGTTTGGGTCCTCATCATAAATTGGAGGGGACGAATAAATTCGTCAATGCTGTCATCTAAGAATAAACCTCGACTTCCTCCCATTTTGGGGCAATTGGACATTCGATGGCCCTGTTCGCTACAAGGGAAACATTGTTCAGCACGGGTTGGAGGAGCGCGGGAAGGGGGTGTAGGGGCTGGGCGCGAAAGTGGGGGACGTGCGTCCGTGGGGGACGAAGTAGCAAGGGGTGTCGAGAAAGAGAAGGGGCCCTGTGTGCGGCGATTAAATTGTCGTTCAAGAAGTATTGCGCGCTGATGAGCTTCTGATACAGAGAGAGGGGCGAGCAGATTCAATACGTCCTGAAAAGGAATTCGTAAGCCGCCAATGAAACGAGAAACCATCTGATCGTCGGATTCGGAAAGTTCGACACGGGAGATGAGTTGATAAAAGTCAGTAGCGTAAGCGTCAACGCTCCGTGACCCTTGACGGAGATTTTGGAGGTGTTGATACAATACCCGAGTGTAATTAAACGGCAGAAATTCTGATCGGAGCAGCTGTTTAAACCAGTCCCAAGAAACAGGGTGAGTTTTGCCACGTCGTTGGCGAAGAATCTTTGTTTGATGCCACCAAGAAGCTGCGCGATCACGAAGACGCGTTGCAACCAGAGGGGCTCGGCGGTCAATATGGACATTCTTAAATTCCAAAAGATCCTCGACCACGATCAACCAATCAATAAAGGCTTTTGGGTCAAGAGTGCCGGTGAACTCAGGAAGGTCGACCTTGATCGACGATTCCCAAGAACGCTGAAAACCGTTGTATCTGTCATCACGGGGATGGAGAGGGGCAAATGGGTTATCCAAGGTTACCTCGTCGGAGGAGGAGATTGGATCGACGGGAGGGGGATTACCCTGAGGAGGAGCAGTATGGGTAGGGGGGTTCTGGGCTTGGAGCAGCTGAACGAGAATTGCTAATGTGGTAGTTAAGTCATCCAGGCGCTGAGCAAGGCCAATATCGCGATTTTCGGCTCGTCGTGGCGGCATACTCGGAGCGTAGACTGACTCTAGATACCAACTGATGCAGCGGAACCTATAGATGAATACGAACCGACGCAACAGACGTTGATTCTACACGAATACCGTCAAGTTGCAAGAACGAACACGCTAGACGTTGATTACAAAAGAATACCGTCAAGATGCTCTCAAAGGAAAGTAATTCCATTTTTAATCCTTCAACCCCCAACAAAGAATACAAAAGGACTTATTTATACACGCCAGAAGTGTAACACCCGAGATTTTTATCACCATTATTTATAAGAATGCATAAGAAACTATTTTAAAATAAATTACAATAAACATATGAATAGATTTGCATTAAGATATATGTATATTTATATTACTACGTTTAAGTATATTAATTAGTATAATATATTAGATTTATATATAATATGGATATCACTATTTGTTAATTAGTATACGTAATTACGTAATTACGTATACTTCAATAATAGATTTTTTTTGTGTATTAAATATTTTAGATTGTAATTATATATATATATATTTATATATATATATATATATATATATTTATATATATATTAATAGTTTTAAGATATTGTTTTGAAAAAGAACATGCCCACTTATTATAATCACATCCCTTAAGAATCTCTATTCGTTTGGCAAATTAGAATTTAAATCGAGAGACTAATTTTCTACGTCAATTCAGATAATTCAGATTATTCTCAACTTCCCATATAATTCTCAGCTAATTTTATATCTCCTCTCATATTATATCATACGGTAGTTTTCTCTAGACATATACAGAAAAGAACTTCATTTCCTCCCAACAAAGAAACTCTACTCTAAATATTTAATTGATCGAGTCATTATCACAGTGGATCGAAAAGTTTATGCGTCTTCTCTTCTCTTTGAACACTGTAAAGTTTAATTCCTCCCTGTTCTTATTCTTATTTTTTAATTTCTTTATTCTTGGAATTTCCATCTTCTATTTCTAAGTTTCGTTATAGGCAGCTACATAGTATTCAATATATAGAAATATGTGATTTGCACCATAATTAAATCTCTAGGCCAAGGTTTAGTTTTTATAAATTTTCCAACCGATGGATGGACCGAGTTAATTAAAATTTCACGTTCCTCATGCATGCCTTTAATTTCTAAATCCCTTTTCAAATATTATTATTATTATTATTATTATTATTATTATTATTATTATTATTATTAGTTGCTAGAAATGAGGTGTAATCATAAAATTCGAACACGGTTGTTTTCGCTTTAACTCCAGTAATGATGGTAAGGCATATATTATTAAATTAATAATAATTTATTTATAATCCATTAACTTATTAATTGTGATAATTTTAAATTACATAGACACTCACTACTATTTTCATTGTTTAGTTATGATGTATATATTTATTAGTACTAATCGATTAACTATCAAAACAATAGTTTAAGATCTTTTATGTTAGTTTTATTAGTAAATACCTCTAGGACTCATTAATGTGTTAATAATAATTCTATGATAATATTTATCATTATAGGTGACGAGAAACTCTGACATTAATTCAAGTTATGTACTTGCGAGATTACTCAAGTTACTAAGGTGGGATTTTCTTGATTTGCTACTTTGTCATTTTTAAGCATTTCGTGTGAGTGACTTCATTTCTTTCTGCATCTTACAAACTTATGGTTGGTTTATCCAACAAACTTATGGTTGGTTTATCCAACAAGCCTATGTTATTATGGTTGGTTTATCCAACAGCTTATGGTTGGTTTATCCAACAAACTTATGGTTGGTTTATCCAATAAGCCTATGTTATTATGGTTGGTTCATCCAACAAACTTATGGTTGGTTTATCCAACACGCCTATGTTATTATAGTTGGCTTTGCAACAAGCTTATAAATTGTATGCATGTTTGTGAGTTATGATGTTATTCATATGTTATATTTAACGGTGACAAAGTTAATCCCACTGAGCTAGTTTTTTGCTCACCCCAATCTATTTAACACTTTACAGATTGACGGAGTTGCGGTGGATGGACGGTGGATGTGTTCCATGTCATTAAGGAATGCCTCCATGCTATTTTATTTAATTATTTGCATTCAAAATTTAAACTATTTTCATTTTAGGAATGTTCACATACTTTTTTTTTTGAACAAGTTTTGGTACTCATTAGTTAAAGTTACATTTTAATATGAATTTCTTAAAAGTGTTTGAGTATTTATTCACCAAAATAATTTTGCTGCCAATTTTTATAAAAAATATGCGTCGTATAGTATTTTTATCTAGGCCCCTACAATTGGGATGTGACAAGAAGCTAACTGCTCAACTAACTTTTCTAACTAATAGTGAGCAAAACAAATTCTGATCATACACAACGTATAAGTGCAGCTAACAAATATTAAGAGTCATGTTTTGCCCTTTACTAGCAACGTTGCAGCTTCTTCTACATCATTATGAAGTCGTAAAAGAGAGACACGTACGTATTTTGGGGAGATTTTTAATAATGTTAATTATAATTGTGCAATAAGTGGAGGTCCTTGTGGAGGTGATGGCTTTAGGTATGGAAAATTGGAGTGACGGTTATGAACTAGTACTGGAACAAAGTCCATCAACAACGAATGTTATCGATCAACAATCTCGACCAATCACATCCCTTAATTGAATAACCTCAATTATTTGATTATAATTAAATAATATGTATTCACATTGTTTGGCCTAATATAAAGTATATGGCCCTTTTAGTTGAATTCAAAAATTTAGTGTAGTACATTCAAGCAATAATAAAATCTAAATGGATTTTCTAATTTTTATGTACCTATGTTTGGACTTCACAAGTTGTTGCATATGATACTGAAAATTACACGCGACTTTTCCTAATTCAAGTCAAAATTATTAGTGAATGCATGTTTGAACTTGGTTTGATTAATTTGATGAATAAGTCAATTCCGCGCGATGGTTTAATGAGCGTGTATTCCCTTGTACTGGTTTTAATATTATACTAATATAAGTGTATGCTAGATTTTAAATTAATTAGTTAAATTGTTAGTATCGCTGAAAAATCATTTTCAGCACTCATATTTTCGATCCATACAAAATCATGGAGCATAATAGTCGGTCGCATGCAAAAAATTTAGTAATATCAAAAGCTAACAGTGAAAAATCAGTTAGCTAAGTTTCCATGAAAAGAGAGTGATCATCTAAAACTCCATTAATCATGAGAAGTCCAGTGATAGGCTGAACCTTTGTGCATGCTTATGTACAAAATTACACACTATGATTGATGTCTCTCCTGATTGTGTCGAGAAGGAGCCCCTCCTCCGGCACTCTAAAATTCCTTTTTAAAGCCTGGATCTGGATTGCCAAAATCTATGCAAACCATTTTTCTCTCCTCGATCGTTAAGAATAGCATATATACTAATATACCCCACTGTACGTGTATGCGTAAGGTCTCTCTTGATCATCTACCTGCTGCAGTATAACTCCAATCATCCACGTTTGCATGTGTATCATAAGCCACTCTTGGGGTACGTAATCATACAAGTATATATCTAAGTGCCCACTCTACTAAACTTAATTGCCTTGAAAACACTCGTTTCCGTTTTACTCAAATTTGATCCATTCTTACACTCACGCCACAATCCCCGGCCTTATACATTTTTCTTTACCTCAGAGCTATATATGTATTACACATTTTAGCAGTATACTATCACTTTTCAATTCTCAACTAATCAATCAATAATTAAATAAGAAATTTTCCAACAATGGTTTTAGTACAAATTTATTTCACAAATGAACATTAATATCAAAGAATAAATCTAAAATGTTACAGGCAGGCAGTCCATCCATCCATCCAAAGGGTGAATTTGTGATATATCTAATCTAATAAACAAAACAAAGGTCAATTCTCCATCCGACCAAAAAATGGAAGAGAAATTGGCGTATGCACCCACAAAGAACTGAAGCTCATTGCATTGCAAATTGCAATAGAAACAACAAAATCCACCTATTATCTATAAAACCTTTCCACACTCTATATAAGAAGAACAGCAGGCACAACTATAAACAAATATCCTCATTTCTAATACCACATCCACAAACAAAACAAAACGAAGAAGCAAACCAGAGAAATGAACTTGTATGGACTTCTTGAAAGGGAGAAACAAACTATATGTCAAAATTTTCTCACATAAAAATGAAGAACCTCAAGAGAACGAATCTTCAAGCAAGTTTAGAGCTTATGAAACCATTAGTGCCTGGAACTGCAATTTGCCTTAATACTGGGAAGACTGGTTGAGATATGGGAATGGAACTAGGGACAACATATGACGGTGGTGCATTTGCCATAATTGGGGGATTCATGCACAGCTGCATGGCTTGAGCCGAAGCATTTCCTGCCAAAACATGTTTCCACTTTAGGACGATGGAAATATTACAACTCTTTTTTCTTTTTTAGACAAAAACTTGTGCGAGACGGTTACATACATGAGACGGATTACCATCTACTCTATTATTATGACCCATAACCTCATGGAGCCCAAAGTCGACCATATTTTAAGGGAAGGTATGACTCAAACATTAAGGTGGAGATCCATCATAGGGGCATAAATGAGCCGAGTAGTGCTGAGCTCGAAACTCGACTCGACTCGGTCGAGCCAAAAATTCTAAAGATCGAGCTCGACTCGATAAGAAACTCGATAAACTTGAGCTAGACTCAATTACCCATAAAAAAATTTAAATTAATTTTAAAACATATTCTTTTCTAAAATAAACTCGACTCGATTACTTGTATATAAATTTAAATTATATATTAAGGGCAAAATAGTAAATATTGTTCAAGCTCGATTAGGCTCACGAGCCTTTCGATCCGAGTATTTATGAGCTCGAACTCGGTAGCTACTCAAGTAGCTCAAAACTCGACTCGATTAACTTCGAGTCGATTTCGATCTTTTTCCGAGTCGAGCAAAAGTAGCTCGCAAGTAGGCTCGACTCAATTACACCCCTAATCCATCATCATGTATGAGACTGTCTCACACCAGACTCCCTCCTACCTAGATGCGTATCAAATATCTTAACCTAATCAAATTGTTCCTTCCATTTTAAACAAGTTATTGGTTTTAATGTTCAAAAAATAACTTACAGCTCAGTCACATACCTTGGTGCTTGGAAAGATGCAGCTGGTGTGGAGTTAACGCAGGTCGTGAAGCTGCTGCAGGGAACCCCGCTGCACTCTGTACAACATCCTAAAATAAACATATTGCATAAAAGTAATCAGTGAAATGCACAGCACTTATTATTAAGCACTGCCTAGAATGAAAAAATAAAGGAAATCAAAAGGAGAATTTAAAAAATTAAGAGAGTAGCAGATATTAGTCTGGCATCTTACACTAGAGATGGGATGCATGCAAACAAGAGGCCCAACTCTCCCAAACATAACCTGAGAATATCAATTAATTGTAAGATTTGGTTAATTAATCATTGCAGAGGATGGATCCCATATTCTTAATTAAGCATTTAGCATACATTTTGTGGATTTGGTTGAACATAGGTATGCCCTGTTGAAAAGTTCTGATATTGTCCATTATATCTAACAGGTTGTGTTCTGTTCACCACTTGCCCCATAATCTGCACAGAGTACCATTTATTAATAAACACAAATGTGTAACAGAGAATTGGGAAAAGCATAAGACAAAACAAAATAAAATAAAAAAAAAAACAAATGAAAAGCAACACTTACAGGTTGGGCATATGGTGCATCATTGCCAGCACGTCCAAAAGCAACATTATTGTATTGGACAAACTTAACAGGAACAGAAGAACGAGCAAACGAACTTCCATTGACTTCTTGTGCAGTTGATATTGTATAGGTGCCTGTCCTGTAAGAATCACTTGATCCATTTGGCACAGCAGGAGGAGTCACCGTTCTATGGTGCAGCATTGATGGAGAAAACATCTTAGCTCCAGGATTGAGCTTAGATTCCTAAGAAAAAATTTGTGTCATTAAACTTGTAAACTAAGGGTAAGTTTTTTTGGGATTTCCCTGACCAGACATGGGATGCTACGTCCCCTGTTATGTTTTGGGATTTCATAATCCAACACACCTAAAAATATTAACCCACTCTTGCACTGCACACTAAGGCTATGTTTGTTTACAGGTTCCCAATCCACTTTCTTTTTTTCCAAATCCAAATCCTATAGGATATTAAACCCTCTAAAATTTTACTCTATAATACACCTATTTTACTTTTTTCAAACACAATTTCCGATACACTATAAATAATCTATCACACAAATTTTATTTAGTATTATCTACCCAACTCAACTCTATCCTCCTTTTTTACTTTACACACTAATACACTATCTCCCATACTTTACACACAATTTACCATACATAATCAATCATCTATCACCTTTATTTTCAAAATCCTACCTTATCAAATTTTACAAAATCCAAACTCCCAAACCTATACAAAATCCAAATACACCTTTTACTATTCATCAAATCTACCCTATTCAATCCATAACTTTACAATCAGAAACTCCAATTTGTTTCGGGACTCAAGTAAGAATCTTGAAATCCTATAAACCCAACTCTACTTTATCACCACACTCCTTTTCATTCTTTCAATACTCCCACATCAATCAACTTTTCTACCATATTGCCCTATAAAATCCTCCCAAAAACCAACATTTTAACTATTCATCAAGATTTTCAAATCTGAAATCCCTAGATATCACCAATCACCATCCGGATATCCACCATCCAGCATAACCCCAAATCTAACATATGGCAAGTTTGAATGCATGCAAAACATAGGAACACAAATTTTCTATATCAAATGGCTAGAAGTTTTAATCCACCAATGCCAGTTTATCACAAATAATTGAAATCATAAAAATACTCAGCACCATAATACCTTAGTTGTTCTCTTAACACTTGAACCTTTTGGAGGCACCAACACATACGGATTTGATGATGCACTAAGGCATGATTCTGATTTAACATCGATAATGGGAGTTGAAGCAACAGAAACATTTGGAAGAGTAGCAACAGAACATGCAGTCACATCTGAGGTAGCTCTCTCTTGATCCTCACCCTCGAGAGAATTAGAACCAGACGTTACTCCATGAGGTTCTTGGTGCATGGTATCATCTGGAATGCATAGAGCAACAGTTGATTTTCACAACTGGTGATTATGTTGAAAAACAAAATACATTTATACATAAATTAATTTTATCTTCGTTTGTCAACCATCAATGTATTTGGTGCCTCAATGTTAACTTATTTGTGTTGGATGTCCAGAAATAAGAAATATACTGTGATATGATGATGCAACTAAAGCTTTTATATAGAAATTGAACAAGAATATGGTTAACTGTTCATAAAGACACCAAATAGTGAAAGCAATATATATATATATATATATACACACATATACATGCTCCTCCATATCACGTTTGAGATTTGTTAACAGCTTTCCACATATGTCTATCTTAACCAAACAATCTGCAGGTGCTCATAATCCTAAAAAACTAGATAAGATACATAAATCCCTAATTTACTGCTTTATATGTTACACGCTCTTTTCTCTCATACTTCACCCTTCACTTGAATCACTTCTTACAGAGAAACCGACAACAGAACAGACTATTTGAAAGTTAATAATTTGCTTTGTCTAGATAAAAAGAGAAACTTGCATGCTTGGTGTCAATGAGTGTAATGCTTCTCGATGAAAGCCAGGACATTCACACACCAGCAATAAAAAAAAAAAAAAAAACTTATGCAAGTTTGTTTCCAAATGACACATTCCATAAAATTGTTTTCCATAATTTCCATGTCGTCTGAAGCTCAGAATCCTTCTCTTTTAATTGAACTAAAGGGAGATGAGGTACTGCAATTTTATGGTAATATTTAGTCATTTAAATGTTAGTATAATTTCATTAATTATTTAATTTGAAATTATAAATGAAACATTTACATTTGTTACATGTGTATGATTCTATGTATCCCCATATCCATATACAAATTATGGACTCTTTTTATTCAATTTTGCATATCTGGATTATAAAGAGTAGGAAGTCAGAATCCTAGATATGTACCCACATTGGATACCTGCACCCAGTTCAAGCAACATATTCCATTTCAGAAAATATTCCAATAGGTTCAGAAAATATTCCAATAGGTTTTTGACTTAAACCTAAACGTGTTTATTAGTTTTAATGTTATACGGTGTATATATGATTGGAGAATTAAAGTGAAAATGTGTTAATTTCCATAAGAGATATATATGAGTTTTCTAAGGACAAGTTTGGTAGATTAGATTAGCCCAAGACAAGTGGTTAATTAGGTCCAAGATAGATGTCTAATCAGGTTTTAAATGAATTTTCTACCCAACACGCAAAAAGACACTCAATTGTGTGCAATACCAAATGACAAAAAAACACATCATTTACAATCCAATGTGGCTCAATTGAGATATCCAAACTGGCCATAGATAATTCAACATATCTACCAAAAGGGGCCTAATCAGAATATGTTTGGTTATGATCAGAAAATAATTTCTTCTAAATTATTAGCAAAAAAAGTAGGTTCCAGGAATTAAGTTGTCAAATCTCAAGAATCAGGTACCGTAAGAGTATTTAATTAATGAAAAGTAAGCTAATTCCAAATTATGCAAACCATTGCCAATGAGGAAGTCACCTTTACTGGAAAACATTCTGGAGGAAGAGTAGATAAGAGAGTGTATATCTTATTAAAAATGCATGAAGTTTGATTATATAACTGTATAGTTTGATTATTGAAGCTGTCCATGCTGATGATAATTAATCAAACTTGTTCAAGAGGGATCAAGAAGGAAACTCACTAATTGGACTTGAGCCTTGCACTTCACTCCTCTGCCAAAGACAAAATGGAAATTCATCAGGAATATAACTAAAGAAGGACAACATTATAGGCTGATAATACTTATCAACATACTGTTCCCTTGTCTTGAATCTCAAGGTTATTTTGCAATTCACTCCTTGAGTCATCTCGAACATATCTGTCAACAGTAATTGCAAGATGATTGTGAATGACAAGCAGTTGTACTTTCACAATAAAAATAGTACAAATTTATTAAAAAATACAAGGGAAGGAAAAACTAATTTAAAGTACAATAATACTGTTGTAGAATATAGAAAGAAGGAAAACAACACCAGTAACCATAATCGCAATTGGAAAAACAAAATCATGCCAATGTAATGGAAAATAAAATTTTAAAAATAGCACAGTCAGACGGAATGCACAAAAAAATACTGTTGATAAATAGGGGAACAAATTAAAAGGAATTGTCAATTGATAGAAATATTTACCTTCCACTAATAGAAACATTATGTGCTTCTCCTATCTGCATTTACAAAAATGATGAAAAAAGGAAATGAATATAATGGCCTCAAAATCCAAATAAAGGTGCAGAACAAATACAAGTGATCCATAGTATATATAAGCAAAGGGAACAAATGGATAAGAATGAATGAAAAAATTTCAGTTTCATTTCACATTATCAGGTCTATAAAGCTATTCTTCATTAAAGTTCACCTGTACAACATTCATTGCAGCTGATCTCTCAATATAATCTTTAGTGTTGTCCAAGGTGTTTGCTGCCTTCATTGTATTACAAGTATAATTGTTCTCACCTTTGACCAACAACCTGCGGGTAGATAATAAATTTGCGGTTTTAAGATTGTAACGGACGCAAAAGGCAAACTTTCTGAAATTATATGATGTCACCCCACCCCACCCCACCCCCAAAAAAAGGATTTGTTTTATTCATCCAGTAAGGAGTCATAATTCCAAAAAGGATCATTCCTAATATCAAAATCTGCCTATCAAGTGCTACAAAAGAAGCATGTGAAGAATTGAATAGTGCCTATTCTAGTAGTCTTACCTTGATTGATTTTTATGTTTTTTGTTCCATCTAGACTTATTAGGTTTCACCACTTCAGCATCCTTGTCCAGGCATTCGTTATAACCTGAAGTAGCCTGTACGCATTCCTCCCCTACGTATCCTGTTATTCCATCTCCAGTAATTCCATTAGAAGGAAGTAGAACTCCCTGAAAATAGGCAAACTTTTAATTAGTTGTAAAAGCTACTGTAGAATTCAAGGCATAAGGTAAAATGGGGCTAGAGAACTTAGAAAGCACAAGCAACCTGCCTTAACAACAACTTGGACAAGATCCTCTGATCGAACTACAAGAGTCTCTATTAAAGTTCCAATCACTACATTTGCGTCTCGGTTTCCCTTCTTGATCATCCTTGATTTCTTCAACACAATTGCTAAAAACCAAACATAAATCAATCAAATTACAAAGTTCACTGCAACTTAAAACCTAGGCTACTGCTTAAATCAAAAAGTAAATAGTTCAAAACTCCAAATCCAAGATACATTTATTTAAATGTAATAAGAAGATAGTAACTCAATCACAAGATCAGATACCAACTCAAGATTTGAAGATAAATACCCATCAACAATCATAAAAGCAACTATAATTTATCGCGTAGGAAAAACCCTAAAGATTTTGAAGGAGAAATCTGAACAAAAAGCTAGCTAGGGAAAAACAGACGATAGAATCGAAGAATACCATAGTCCTCGTCGACAGCGGCGGTGTGAAATATACCAGAATAAATAGAACCATCTTTAGTGTGAACATCCACAGGCATCCCAATGATGCACATCATTGTGAACAGCAGCGCATCACCGACGGCAGCTGATGCACTTCTCGTTTCCTCCCTCAAGTCCCCCTTTCTACAGGCCATATTAGTGTATTGAATGTGGGTATCGAACAATTATATGCGATTGAATATTTGAATGAAAGTTGGGGGGGACTGCGGAGATCTGAGTTTTTGGATTTGGAATAGTAATAGTCTGTATAGTCCGACAGAAGAACAATGTTTATGCACTTTTTGCGGGTATTTCCAGCTTTATATTCCAAACATTTTTATTTTCATTTCTATTTAATTTTGATTTTTGAGGGTTTGTCTTCTGTTTGTTTTCCAGCTATACCCTCTATGAATCTTCTAGAATATTCTCATCCCAATACAATTATTCCTTTTTCTTTCATTCCTTCAAAATATTTTTAAATTGTCTTCATGACGGGTTAGGTTTTTCTTTTTAAACCGACGGTTCCGGTTCAAAATTTGTCGATTTTCGATTTTTTTTCAACTTTTTATTTGTTTTTTACTCATTTTTGGGATGGAATTAAATTTTAATGTATTCAATGTCATATAATTTTTTACCTAATTGGGTTGAGAGAACTTCGAAATTTTATTACTCAAAATTTGTATGGTATATGTTGGAAGCCATCTTCGTACCCTCCTCTACCACTATAAAATAAACTTTTGTCATAATAATTACAATGATTTTGTATTTTTTTTAAGGAAAGACTTTACATATCGTCAAATCAATCCACATGGACTAATCTCTTAATCTGCGTATGAATCCCTTTCCTACCTAATCTTAAGGGTGGGGAGAGGCTAGTGAGCACCTCAAACGTTTATTTTGTGATTTTAAGGATTTTCAAATCCGAAATTTGAAATCTAATGGATTTTAAAATTCTAATATTTTTTATATTTTGTGTTTGTTTTGAAATTTAAGTAGAGTATGGTTTAACTTTATGTTATAGGTGTTTATATAGTATTTATAGAGGGTTTATAGATATTTATTTAATTGACTTTTGTAGCATTTATAAGTATTTTATAAGGTAAGATTTTGAAATTCTAATTCTAAAACTCAAAGTAGAACATTGGTTAGATTTCAAAATTTCAAATCCAGATTTTACATCACAAAATAAACATCCCCTAAGGTATTTTGTCGTGGAAACTTTCTCATGTACTCCACATACTCTTGTTATGAACCAAAAAAATTGGAGGTAGCTTGAACCACATTTAATGCATCGGTATAAACAACCTCTTCTCCCAACGTTGGGTGATTAGTGTAATAATTGTTTAAAATTCATGTGTTTATTTTTCTTAAATTCATGCATTATTAATTTACATTAAATTAACTAATTACACTTGAAATGAGAAATGGGGTGTTTTGCTATTTTTTTAGGTAAACCGCTCTATATACTATTCCTAGAGAATTTATTTTGCTGATGTGTCATTTTTATATTTATATATAAATTCAGTTCTTTTATAAATCAAAAAATTTAGAATCAAGTGAACACAAGCCGTTCAAATGACCAGGGCCCCCTTAAAAACCTTGCTAAGGAAAACCCTCCTTAGGGATAAAACCTTAGCCAAGGGAAAAAGGTATACCCCTCTACAAATTACACAAATCTATAAAATTTAGTGTTAAGATCACGACATAGATGTACTTTTAGATGCTCCGGCGGCCTATCTAACCATTTGAAGTTGTCTACCTCCATTGATGCCAAGTTATTCGTAACAACAAGGTTCCTCCAGCCTCGGATTGTTGCTTGACGTAATGCATGCAACGCCGTCAACGATTCAGCTTCATAAGCAAAACCCCTGCCGTGATTCATAACAAAAGCACCCAAAAATGAGCCCTCGTGATCTCTGAAGACAACAACCCCTTTAATCAATCCCGGTGCCCCCAACGCCGCACCATCCACATTGATTTTGACTGTCCCCTTTGCTGGCAGGGACCATGTAACTGGGATCACTGCCGGCACTACCCGTGGCACCCCTTTCAGTCGGAATGTATGTATGACTCCCAAGTCGAAGACAGTATTCTGCATGCAACCCATTCTAGCATCTTTAGCTTCACCAACTAATGCCCATACTGCCACCTGAATGGTTTCCTGAGTGACTCGAGCTCCATAAAAAATTACTGCATTCCTCGAGTGCCAAATCTGCCACACTAGCGTGAAGATAGATAGCCTCCATAGAGCTGTGACTTGTGGACTAAATTTGAGACGCATAGCCCCCAAAACCCATCACCGAAATCCCTCCTATAAATTAATTATAACTTGAAACAAATCCAAAATCTTCCCAAATGTGTGTGTGAAGAATGCGCACTCACTGAACAGATGATTTATATCTTCATACGATGATCGACAAAGCATGCAAATTCCTGGACCCAAAATGCCCATCATCCTAAGAAAATCCTAAGAGGGTAGCCTCCCATGTATCGCCCTCCACATCATTATATTGTTCTACGTCCACTCTCACGACTCAAATCGTGATATTATTGAAAGTGTGTGTGCGTGCGAAATCAGAGGTGTTGTCAGTCGTGTTGGCACTGTCCTAACAACATTTGACAGCGGAAATTAAAATGCACGAAACAACAGAATATTCAAAATTTCTATAGACTATAAATAAGTCTATATTGTTTCACTAAAATATAATTAGTAAAACGAAGCCAAAAACCTCTTCGAGGTACGGCAATTCCAATTTTACAAGGTGTTGACAACCCAAAGAATCTAAAACAAAGTTTATGAGACTGCCTCTCAATCTTGGCCTAACATAAACACTTCTAGATTCAAACAAAATAAGGTCTAAGTGCAGGAGAAAACGAATATTCCATTTCAATATACACACTCTAAGCAAGATCTCTACTTAGTGTATCAAGTAGTTGGCTCTGATACCAACTGAAAGTGTGCGTGCGTGCGAAATCAGAGGTGTTGTCAGTCGTGTTGGCACTGTCCTAACAACATTTGGCAGCGGAAATTAAAATGCACGAAACAAAAGAATATTCAAAATTTGTATAGACTATAAATAAGTCTATATTGTTTCACTAAAATATAATTAGTAAAACGAAGCCAAAAACCTCTTCGAGGTACGACAATTCCAATTTTACAAGGTGTTGACAACCCAAAGAATCTAAAACAAAGTTTATGAGACTGCCTCTCAATCTTGGTCTAACATAAACACTTCTAGATTCAAACAAATATGTTAGTCTAATTGATAGAGATTACAATTATCCTACCACACGAAAGGAGAGAAGAAACACAAATTTTTCTAAACTAGAAGCGCCACGCTTTCGATAGTCTTGTAATGGATTGTGTCTTCTTTCTTCTCTGCATTAAAACGTTGAAGACAGCCTCTATTTATAGATACATTTCGTCAGCCTTCAACTCCCATAGATCACATGATCTATGTAACTTCCCCTTAACTCCTTAAAATAAGGTAACTTCCAATTTAGACTAAACTTCCATTTGTGCTTGCAATTCTCTCACTCCTTATGCAATCTCCATGACCTGGACACGTCCACATCTTCTAACTGCAACAAAGGAACATTACAAACAACATAGAAAATTCGGAGTTAGGCGAATTACGATGTTGACCAAAGTGATGGAACATTCTGCACATCACGGGTACAACATCAGCAACAACCTTTTAGAAAGGCTTGAAAAATCTAATTGACTATATGAAACTACCTCCCTTTTAGGTCTATACATATAATCTCCTAGACGAAATAAGTATGATACATATGTTGATTGGGTCTACAACAATCTATCATACTGTTGCATTAGTCCTCTATTAATTGACCACATTTTCAACTGCATGCAACCTTCATAGATCAGTTTTTACATGATCTATAACCTCCTCCACAAACTCCTTAAAAGTAGGAACCACCATGCATGTTCTTAACTTCTCACTCCTTGTATTTATGCAACCGCTTGACCTGGTAACTTCCACGTCTTCAATCCTGCATACAAGGACATTAAGAACAACATCTAAAATCGGAGTTAGTGTTAGGAGAAAGGACAAATTATGATGTTGACCAAAGTGATGGAACATTTTGTACAACACTCGACAAACAGAGTTGCCAAGAGTGTTGGATCAAAATAAGCATTACAGGTACAACATCAACAATCTCCCCCAATTTGGCCTTTCGACTAAAACACTTCTGATGTTAAACATACATAAATATTCAAGGTAGAAATATACAAAGTTTACATCAAGTAAATGACATAAAATCGTAATCACCAAATTAAGTAACAAGTCTTTCTCTAAACACTACAAACAATGTGTTTAGATTAAAAACAGAAATAATAAAGAACAAAATGAAATCCTAAATAATAAAGTAAATAACAGAAATATAAATCCTACAAGCATTATAAACAAATAAAGAAAGATTATGTAAATAAGTAAAGGAGAGGATTGGGCTGAATAATACTTCAGCTGCATCTTCATGGATCTGCACAAACTCTCCCATACTTTATAACTTCTCCAGTTTGTATGCTTTCATAAGTCTCCATGCACGCTCTCAATGACATCAACATCCTGTGCATCTTCAGCTACTGTCTTATCACTTTCATGTATAGCTTTTGTTTCTTGACTGTCACCATCAGTGTTGATTGTGAAAGAAATGACGAATTATTAATGATGTTGTCAAATATGTTGTGACATTCTTCACAATATTGACACAACATCAACAATCTCCCCCAATTTGGACTTTCGACAACAACAAACCTGATGCAATAATAAATAACAAACAGTGTAGAATAGACAACAAGAATAGAATGTAATGTTAAACCGAAGTTCCATCCTTTAAATACCTGTAAACTAGATTCGAATTAAATGAGCAATTCAAAGTCTGGAAAATTTATCTTCAAAATCAGTGCATAAGTTAGAGAATATAATAGCAATATAAATATCTAGACATTTCAATTTATTAAAAGAACCTAAGTAGAGAAGATCAATTGGAAGTTGTACGCATAATGGGAGTAATTTGAATAGTGGAAAGTGTAAGAATTAACTTCTCCCAAATATGTGAACGTGTGGAATTAGTGGAGAGAAACAAGGAATTAAAAAACTGCCCAAATTAAATAAAATACTAAAAATGCAATAAATATAAAAGCAATGACCTGGAAATATCCAATTTAATAATTCTGAAAAATTAATCTAATATTCAGAAAATAAATAATTCGTAAAGTTAACTGAAATTCGAGTCATTTTCAATGTTGCTCATAATGTTGGCCCACATACATCTCAACACTGTTTTTACATGAATTTGCTTCATTTGTGTTGCACATATTTTTTTTTTATTTCACAATTTCACATTGATCCATCTTTTGAAAAGAGTGCATCGTAGTAGCGAACTCCGTGCCCCATAGTTACTCAATGGATATATGAATAATTTGATGCAATTTTTAATCACCTTTTGAAAAGAGAACATCGTAGTAGCGAGCTCCGTTTCCCATAGTTACTCAATGATTTTTAAGCATCTAAATTGTGATCCCTTTTGGCATTTAAGAGATGTATGTCCAGAACAGAAATTTTTGCAACAAATTTTTCAAGACTCAAACAACATTTACACAGAGGAATTATTTAAAATCAAACACAGAAAAATATCCAAAAAAATTTAATAGACGATTCCATATGTTGTCTCAAATGTTCCCACATTTGATACAACATTCAGTCAGAAATTTTCAGATAGTGCATAATCCAAGAGATTTTCGAAGGGATGAAAACCTCTTATCATCAAGGGCTTTTACATAAATATCAGCAAGTTGTTTCTCATTAGTAATGTATTCCAACTTCACAATCTCCTTCTCAACAAGATCTCTAATAAAATGAGGTATAATACTTATATGCTTTGTCAAAGAATATTGCACATGATTCTTAGATATATTAACAGCACTAGTATAATCACAAAATATTTTATTTTCAACTTTCAAAGCTTCTTTTATATTTTCAAGCTCAATCAATGAATTATAACACACATGGTTTACCTTGTTGTATTTGGATGACATGCATATAGGCCTTACCACATCTTCTGTGATCATACCCAACCTTCTTCTAGTTTGTACTCCAATATTCAGTTCTCCAATGATTTGGTCTGATGGATGATCTTTCGAAATTCTGGTAGATGGAGTCTTCTGTGATTCATGCAAATTTTCTGATAATTCTGATTTTTCAGAGGATGTTTGCTCAGATGTGGCCTCATCTGAAGCAACAGTTTGAGTTTGATCAGAATTCTCAGAACTCTTTGAAATTTCAACAAGGTCAGAGACATCATCTTCAATATATTGACCTGTAAGACTAGCATCATCATCAAATACCACATTTAGACATTCTTGCACAATACATGTTCTCAAATTGTAAATTCTATAGGCTTTACTATTTCTAGAATAGCCTAAGAAGAATCCTTTATCACTTTTAGAATCAAAATTATGCAATTGATCCTTAACATTCTGAATGTAACATATACAACCAAACACATGAAAGTATTTCAAATTTGGTTTTTTGTTATTTAGAATTTCGTAAGGAGTTTTAGTGGAATTAGTTCGAATATAGATTCTATTTGAAATATGGCATGCAGTGTTTAAAACTTCAGCCCAAAATCTTTTAGAAAGTTGTTTGGATAAAAGCATAACTTTAGCCATTTCTTGAAGAGTCCTATATTTCCTTTCACAAATATCATTTTGTTGTGGTATTTTATGTGAAGAAAACTCTTGTGTGATACCTTTGCTTTCACAAAATTCAGTAAAAGAACTATTTTCAAACTCTCTTCCATGATTAGACTTAATTCTGCAAACTTTAGAGTTAAAAACAGTTTTGAATCTTTTATAAAGAATTTTTAAAAAAGAAAAAGTTTCAGATTTCTCTTTTAGAAATTCAATCCAAGTGTATCTTGAGTAATCATCAACCACAACTAATGAGTATCTCTTACCACCAATACTCTCAGTTTCCGTTGGACCAATAATATCCATATGTAAAAGTTCAAAACAGTATGTTGTTGAACAATGTTCCAACATTCTGTGAGACACGTTCATCTGCTTACCTTTTTGGCATGAATCACAAACTTTGGTATTTCTCAACTGAAGTTTAGGTAGACCTGTAACAACTCCTAATCTCATCAATTTGTGAATATGTTTATAATTAGCATGACCAAGTTTATGATGCCAAAGAACATTCTCATCAAGTTTAGCATTATTGCATATATCTTTAGGTTCAAACAAGTAATAATTGTCAACATATCTAGTACCAGTCATAAGACAATTAAAATTTCTATCTAGAACATAGCAAGAATATTTATCAAACTTAACATGTAGATCATCATCACATAATTGACTAATACTAATCAAATTTGCACGTAATCCTTCAACATGTAAAACATTTGATAACTTTGGAAAACCAGAAACATTGAGTGTTCCTTTACCAATAATTTTACTTTTACAACCACCTCCATACGTAACATTTCCACCATCATATGATTTATAATTAGACAAGAATTCAAGTTGGTCTGTCATGTGTCTAGAACAGCCACTATCAAAGTACCATAAATCAGAAACACATGCTTTTAATGACATATGAACAACATTACATAACATATTAGACTTTGAAACACATTTTGTTTTCTTTAAATGTTGTTTAGAATGATGTGTCATTTTAGGCAACTTTTCAGAAGAATTCATATCTATTTTCAGTTTAGCACAAAATGGACGTTTATAACCTTTATCAGAAAAGTAAAAACATGTAAAATCTTTTTCAACCTTACCAGCAGTAATTTGTGTCTTAGCAGAACTATTAGAACCATCCATTACTTCTGCCTTAACAAACATAATAGGCTTTTTATCATAATAAGGTTTAAAAGACATATCATTGTAATCAATACCTGTTCTTTTTATGTTACCAATCATTACGACATTATCCAGCTTTGACAAATCACAGTTGTGACTTTCCCTCGATGTACCTGTCTCATCATAAATAAATTCTTTAAAACCGTTCAGATTGGTAATCGAAAATAATGGATACCTGGCAAGTGGTGTACCAGATGTTGGCACATCTGATGCAACATCAAAAGCAGAAATTTTTGAATAATTATCAGCTTCAATCTGTGGTTGAATCCATTCAGCCAGTACACTCCTCCATGCTCGTTCATCAAGATATTTGATGTACACAATATAAGGTCTAAGTGCAGGAGAAAACGAATATTCCATTTCAATATACACAGTCTAAGCAAGATCTCTACTTAGTGTATCAAGTAGTTGGCTCTGATACCAACTGAAAGTGTGTGTGCGTGCGAAATCAGAGGTGTTGTCAGTCGTGTTGGCACTGTCCTAACAACATTTGGCAGCGGAAATTAAAATGCACGAAATAAAAGAATATTCAAAATTTGTATAGACTATAAATAAGTCTATACTGTTTCACTAAAATATAATTAGTAAAACGAAGCCAAAAACCTCTTCGAGGTACGACAATTCCAATTTTACAAGGTGTTGACATCCCAAAGAATCTAAAACAAAGTTTATGAGACTGCCTCTCAATCTTGGTCTAACATAAACACTTCTAGATTCAAACAAATGTGTTAGTCTAATTGATAGAGATTACAATTATCCTACCACACGAAAGGAGAGAAGAAACACAAATTTTTCTAAACTAGAAGCGCCACGCTTTCGATAGTCTTGTAATGGATTGTGTCTTCTTTCTTCTCTGCATTAAAACGTTGAAGACAACCTCTATTTATAGATACATTTCGTCAGCCTTCAACTCCCATAGATCACATGATCTATGTAACTTCCCCTTAACTCCTTAAAATAAGGTAACTTCCAATTTAGACTAAACTTCCATTTGTGCTTGCAATTCTCTCACTCCTTATGCAATCTCCATGACCTGGACACGTCCACATCTTCTAACTGCAACAAAGGAACATTACAAACAACATAGAAAATTCGGAGTTAGGCGAATTACGATGTTGACCAAAGTGATGGAACAGTCTGCACATCACGGGTACAACATCAGCAACAACCTTTTAGAAAGACTTGAAAAATCTAATTGACTATATGAAACTACCTCCCTTTTAGGTCTATACATATAATCTCCTAGACGAAATAAGTATGATACATATGTTGATTGGGTCTACAACAATCTATCATACTGTTGCATTAGTCCTCTATTAATTGACCACATTTTCAACTGCATGCAACCTTCATAGATCAGTTTTTACATGATCTATAACCTCCTCCACAAACTCCTTAAAAGTAGGAACCACCATGCATGTTCTTAACTTCGCACTCCTTGTATTTATGCAACCGCTTGACCTGGTAACTTCCACGTCTTTAATCCTGCATACAAGGACATTAAGAACAACATCTAAAATCGGAGTTAGTGTTAGGAGAAAGGACAAATTATGATGTTGACCAAAGTGATGGAACATTTTGTACAGTACTCGACAAACAGAGTTGCCAAGAGTGTTGGATCAAAATAAGCATTACAGGTACAACATCAACAATTATATTCCTTGCTAACTTTTATAGCCCCAGACTCCCAAGAGAAGGCTTTTGATCAAGATACACTCGCATTGGTGTATACAGATCTACTTGTTGTATAGAGAACAAGTACTCTTTACAGGTTGGATTTTCTTACAAATAAAGTAAAGGTATGTGTATAACCAACTTAGTGTGAAAGAAACACATTGTTTTCTAAGCTCTAAAGATAAGAATCTTAATGTTGGCTTAGGATCGGAAACTTAGAGCTAAGGATGTAAAATGCTTTTAAGCTCTATGGAACTCGATTGTAGACTTTCAGAAATTCTAAGTGTTCTTGAGTACAACTGGTGAGTTCTTCGCGTAGAGTTTCCATAATCGTTCCAATGAACAAAATCTTGTATTTATAGAGGGAATGAGCTTGGAACTAGTCGTTGGTGAGAACTGGCCATTGCAGCATATCTTTTATATTTGGGTCGAGATCTTCATGAGTTGATGTATTCCTTGATTTCTGGTACGACATTTCCTTAAAAGGGAATGTGCATTAAATGTCCATTTAATGCATTGTACGACTCTACAAAGATCTCTGAAATCCTAGTCCAAGTCAACTCCATAGCTGTGTTGTCATCTTCTCATTGGTCCACATCAACCGAGTTGTTAGACTTGTAGTCTTGTCTTGTATTTGAGTCTACTAGATGATATCCGACATTTTCTTTGTCTTCTATTATCATTTGTCTTTAATACATCTTCATAAATGCTTTCTGTTATCTGTCCAACAGATCAACAGTTCTCTTTAATGCTCTTTAAGGCTTCCTTAGATAAGATATAGTGAAGCTCATATATGCTAGTCATCTTCTATTGTTGCAGATCATCATGCAGCTTCTATCAACTGATAAGGTATACAAGAACCTTTCAGACTGATTTCACTAATGAACTTCAAATGGTCTTCTAGTCTTTAGTCTTCTACTCTTTAAGTCTTGAGTAAGCGCGCGTTTAACCAGATGTGGTATCAACTGATATACATACAACTGATCCCACAAACTAAGACATAGCCTTTTATTCTATACTTCTAAGCTTTATAAAATAGCTTAGGTAACCTATCACTAGATTATAAATTATTACTCTAACACTTGGTGTACTGGTCTGGTTTTGGCCATCGAAACTAAACTTATACATTTCAATCAAATCAGGGGTGGATGAATATCCCAACTAGTCGTCCTGTCCAATTGCATATTTTAGCGAGAAATTGAGCGACCCTCGATCGAGGTAACACATATGATGTAGAGTTCTATGTCGTGGTACGAGCGGTCCGCCATTGGCGTTACTACCTATTTTAAAGGGAATTTATTTTGTTTACGGACCATGAAGCCCTTAAGCATCTCCAAAGTTAAGATGCGATTTCGGCGAAACATGCCGGTTGGTCTGCGTATTTACAATAATTTACTTTTATGATCAAACACCAATCGGGGGTGTTGAATAGGGTGGCCGATGCCTTGAGCCGTAGAGCCACCTTGCTTTGCGAATTGCGTCCTCATATTTTGGGGTTTGACTTTTTGCGTGATCAGTATATGTTGGGCATCACCTTTGGCCCAATTCTGCAAGCTCTTGCGCAAGGCTAGGTAGACCATTATAACATTACAGATGGGTTTTTACAAGGACAGTTTGTGCATGCCGGACGTCAGCCTTCGGCTATTGATTCTACGTGAATTGCATAATACAAGCCACGTCGGTCATGATCGAACATTGGAATTGATTACTCGATCGTATTACTGGCTGACAATTCATCGAGATGTGACGAGGTTGGTTGCCCACTACCAGGTTTGCCAAACGGCTAAAGGGACGACATCTAATGCCGAATTGTACACACCGTTGCTCATTCCGTCTCATCTGTAGGCTGATATAAGCATGGATTTTGTGTTGGGATTGTCGCAAACCCAACGCGTCTATGATTCCATTTTTGTAGTCATCGACCGTTTTTCTAAAATGGCACATTTTATTCCTTGTAAAAAAAACAGTTGATGCCCTTAAAGTTTCTCATTTATTTTTTCGTGACATCTACATGTTACATGGACTCCCTCAGTCCATCGTGTCGGGCCGTGATACCCGATTCCTGAGCCATTTTTGGAGAAGCTTATAGCGATTTGTGGACATCGAACATAATTTCAGCAGCGCATATCATCCACAAACCGATGGCCAAACAAAGGTGGTGAATCGCTCGTTAAGTAACCTGTTGCCTTGTTGGTGATAACTTGAGATCGTGGGACATGAAACTACCTCATGCGGAGTTTGCGCACAATGCCGCACAAAATCAAAGCACGGGTTTTGTGCCGTTTCAGGTGGTATATACAGCAGTTCCGCAAGGTCCCTTGGATCTATTAGTCATACTGTCACGTTCGCGAGTGCATGGTTCCGCCCAAGAATTTGTGGAGTCATTGCATCAAGTACATGCCACTGTTCATACCAATTTGGAGGAGTCCACGACCAGATATAAGGCTGCCCCTGATGTGCGGCGATGACATGTGTTGTTTGAGGTTGGTGAATTAGTTTGGGTTGTAATTACGAAGGATCGTGTGCCAGCCCATGAGTACAATAAGTTGACGGCTCGAAAGGTTGGACCGTTGGAGATTTTAGAGTGTATTAATCCGAAAGCTTATCGTCCACGGCTTCCGCCTCATTTGCGTTGTTCGAATGTTTTCAATGTTAAGCATCTTGTGCCATAAGCGGGTCCTGATTATAATGGAGATCAAGTTGCATCCGATTTAAGGGCGAATCGTTTCCCACCCGGAGAGGATGATAGAGATTAAACTATGTTGGTTGTGTGGAATAGTTATTGCAAGAGTTAGTTGTTAGTTTTGTTTGGTAGTCTTTGCGGTTATTAGTTTGTTAGTTGTTAATAGCCGTTTGTGTATATATGTGTGATTTGTAGCAGATTGTTTGGTGGATTGATTTGATGAATAAAAGTTAGTTCATAAAAGATATTCTCTCGAGAGTTCTTGAGCATATCCTTTTGTGTGTTCTTGTTCTTATTAGTTTCCGCTACGTCATCAAATCAACCACATTTGTCAACATTCAAGCTCCACTAGTTCATAGGGAAATTTAGGCTCACAAAAGATGGACAAATGGGCTAAATTTGTAGGTTGTCAGAGAATA
The DNA here is from genome assembly GCA_963675135.1 of Galeopsis tetrahit. Lineage (NCBI taxonomy): Eukaryota > Viridiplantae > Streptophyta > Magnoliopsida > Lamiales > Lamiaceae > Galeopsis > Galeopsis tetrahit. The sequence goes on along the minus strand of OY776120.1, from coordinate 60,732,364 downwards.
TAAGTCTATTGCTCAAAGTAGTTGACTACGGAAAAATTTCATTTGGTATGGAAAATTTGGCCAAGTGACTATTCAAAACAAAGATGGTCTTATATCACTTTCAAAAATTTCACACATATTAAATAGCCTCAAACAAGACAATTGACAAGTTTTAGAGCACACAAGTATGAATGATACTCAAATGAAGGAAATATACCATAATATAGGAACGTCTAAAGTCTCTAAAGCTCACAAGCTTGTCCAATCATGAATAAAAGTACCAAACCAATAAAAAAATTCACATAATTAAGTGAACAAGCAAGTAGCAATCCATACCAACAATCTCAACCAAACTTCAAAAAATCAACAATCACCACTAATTAAGCCTTAGACACCAACAATCCATAAGAGTGTCTCAAACACCAAAATCATGAACAATGAGGAACAACGATGCAATATAGATGAAGGTAAACACATGAACCCCCCCACTCCATACTTAAATGAAACTATCTAGTTGAATGCAAAGTTTAGGGTTAAGTGTGTTACCTAGAAAAATATCCACAAAGTGAGCTCACCAAGAATGCAAGCCACCACAACTGTTTGTCCCTTAAACTTTTTAGTACCAAAGCACTCCAACTTTTATCCTTTAACACCAATACACCACTCATCCTACAAAACAAAACTCAACAAAAGGATCAAAGCACAAAAACTAAATAAAATAAAAGAAATGCAAAGAAAGCAATTAAAGAATGGGTTACCTCCCATCAAGCGCTAGGTTTAACGTCCTATGCCGGACGTAGCTCTCTCGAGTTCAAACCTCTCATCGAAATGGCCATGGATATTGGTCCTCCTTGTCATTGTATTTCAATCTTTTAGCCTCAAAACCAAGGACGCTCTCATGGATAGTATGCCCACCACTTGTCACTTTCTTGCACATTTTCATCATCATTTCTTTTCAATTCTCTCATGTTTGCTCAAGGATACCCAAGCTCTTCTCAAGTTCTTTCTTTGGATCAAAGTGATCAAGAGGCAAAATCTTATTATATAACAAGAGGATGTGTCTCTCCTGGTTTCGACACGTGTTAATTTAGGCGTTCTATAATCTTGCCACGTGTCAATATATTCTTATATAAAGGAGGATGTGTCTCTCCTAGTTTCGACATGTGTCAATTTAGGCCTTCTAAAATCTTGCCACGTGTCAATATATTCTTTATGCCCTTATATTATATATATATATATTAAAGGAGGACGTGTCTCTCCTGATTTCGACACCTGTCAATTTAGACCTTCTATAATCTTGCCACCTGTCAGGATATTCTTTATGCCTTTATGTCGTTTGTTATGAGCGATAATTAATAGGGAGAAATAGAGAGTCTTTGAATCAATTAAATTCTTCCATCAATTCCTTGGTAATGGTTAAGAAGAGCAATTGTTCACCTTCTCCCCACCCTCTCCCATTGTGTGAAATACAGTTTCAGTTCTGAAACAATCGGTCATTCATCTTTTTCGTCTCTTCACACTCCCACTCTCACAAATCTAATGTAATTTATTTCTTCTTTCAACGTTTTTTTTCTCCAGATCTTCATTACTCTTTACATGTATTAAATGATCTTCATCTTCCCTTTTCGTAGGCCTGATTGATACCATCGCTGCTGCCGTTCGATACAAGTATGAAATTGAAATTTTCATCGTTTCCATCAGCTGAATTTTGTTTTAATTTATATATCTTAGGGTTGTTTCATTTCAATTTACATTAAATGTTCAATACAGGTATGCAATTGATTTTTCCATCCTGTTCATCCTTTAATTTTTGTTTCAACTCTTTTTTCCTACACACATTTAGTTGGTACACAGTTTCAATTGACAAACTTTTGTGCTTGGAGTAGGCAAATACCAATGTTCAAATAGATACCTTGCCTTTTTAATCAAATACCTGGTGAAGCACGACAGATTATGATTACATTTGATTGTTTGAGTGTAATTGAATTTTTTAAAATCGATTGTTAAAGTCTGAAATTTGTGATTTATTATTCATATGCTTGCACTACAAGTAAAAAATAGTATTCTTCTTATTGTTGTCATTATCATCCGAATGTAATTTAAGCCCAATCGAGTGATATTTTGAAGCAGGATCCACTGAGAGATCATGAGTTAGTTTACTCCTCTTCTACACCTGAAGTCTCAACATCATTGTAAATTGTTATTGTAGATTGTGCAGAAAATTTAGTTATTAAATATATAAATAAATAGAAGCACATGTGTTGGTTTCATATGAAATATGAATGGATGTTTTTTTTTTCTTTCTTCAAGTGATCGTGCAATTTCAAATCATGTGGCAATTAATTATTCTAGAAGTTATATAGAATGTTTACTCTTAAACTTAATCTATATCATTTTTCTAAAATAATCATGGCCTTAGAAGAATTGTTAATGATTCATGTGTGGTTGTGTGACACTGTCTCTTTTTCATCCTTTTATTTTCTTATATTCAGACCAAGGCTTCTCAGGGAAGAATCTTTGTTGATGTTGGAATGCTATTTCCATTTCTATGATATATTGTTGGTATGATTTTGGTCTGTTGTGACCTGATTTCCAAAAAGAACATCGTGATATTTGAAAATTGGATATTTATTTTATTTTTGGGCTTTCTTCTTTGACCAAATGAGTTCTTAATTAAGTATTGATGAATATTAAATAATAATAATAATAAGGAACTTGTATTTAAGTGAATCTCAAGGTAAACGCGTTGGTGATGATAGTTTGCAATATTTGTAGCTAATGGTGATTAATTGACTTTTATCGATCTATTACTGTATATGATTTCTAGAAAATTTTGTTTCTTGGAATTTTATTTTTGTTTGGCACAAAGCCTGTTGTAGAACAAAAGTAAGTTTTGTAACAGAGATAGTTGTATGATTGACCTAAAAACCATGCGGAGATTATCAAACTCATCCAAATTGAAGAAAGTGTGCATCAAAACTTGCATGATTAGCTTCGTTCAACAAAATTTTAGAGCAACATTCCAAGTTTCACTAATATCTATCTACCAAACCTAAATTCGTGATATTTGTTGCTAACATATTTTCTTGCGTAAATTTGTTTGTTCTATCATTTCTTGGCACAATTAGATTTGACATATTGTTTAGTATAAAAAATGTTGTATATGTGCAACTGGTTTTAAATTCATGTATTTTCTTCAATTTAAATTACACAAGTTGAATTTTGTTGATCCAATTGCTATATAATGACAATACCACAGTCTTTAGAAATATGTCAAGTCTTCATTTTTTATTTTCCGCACTCCTTTTTATTAGGGTGCAAACCACTATTGAGAGGTATGATTGATCTTGAAAGGAAGGTTGAGAAGGTTGTCGGAGCCTCTGGTGTTGTGGTGAAGGATTCAAGAGTATGATAAGTTTCACATAATTTAATTGTCCAAGAGAAAAACGAAGGATTATGGCGAGGAAAACAAATGTCTCCACGGATTATGTTTAATTTTATTCAAATTTGTACATTTCATAGCTCATTGTGTGCATCAATTTGGGAATAAATTTATGAACAAGTTAATTATGAAATCACATTGTTGTTTCAAGTTGATTTTTTTTTATACAAATAAACAAAAAATTATTTTATATAATATCATATCTTATATAAAAATGGAGAAAAAAAACCTAGAGTAATTTGAACACAACTCGTTCAAGAGACCGGGGCCCCATTGTACCTTAGTTAAAGAAACCTTAGCCAAGGAAAAGATTGGACCCCTCTAAAATTATGTAAATATGTAAATCTCGGAATGTATATCACTAAACAAATGATGTAGAACTGCCTCCGGCTTCATCCAAATCTTGACCTATTTTCCTCCCCTTAATTATTTAATCCACCAACAAATGCAAACATAACACATTGATGATTGCATAGATACATGCCCAGAAAGATTAACACTTATAATTTGAGCATTAACTACATGCCCAGAAGCTGAATTTCAGGCCTGAGTCAGCACATTCAAAGCAGTCCCTTGTATGTTCCAAAGAAATACTATCATTGAGCATCGCTAGCATAACCACCGTGCCCAGGCGGTTCTTGATCAAACTCCAAGTCCTCCACATCTGTATCTATATCTCCCCAACGTCCCAAAGCTGCAGCAACCATGTGCTTGTACCTAGGCGATGAGGAATTCGCCACAAAGACTAAAGAGGGAGAGACGACCTTATTCGGCGTAAAGTCTAAAGGTAGTCTAGAATCACATTTCGTTGTTGCCTGCTGAAAGGCCCTATCAAGTTCATCAATGTCCTCATGGGATGGCGTAACACAGATCACCGATTTAAGTCGAGTAGGCTGACCCTCGTTAAACGTTGTTGTAGATATATCCATGCTAACCCTTGTGCTCTCAGAATGAGCCCGCGAACCGTCCTCTTAAAGTTCTGAAAAAGAGGGATCCAAGTAGAGCTGGCAAATCGGGCCGCCCGGCCCAGCCCAACCCAGCCCATCGGGCCAAGTGATGTTCGTGGGCTAGGCCGGGCCGGCCCATGAACTGGTCGGGCCTATAAAATTGGAGCCCAGCCTAGCCCATCTGGGCTACTGGGCTAGCGGGCCAGCCCAGCCCATTACATAATTTTTTTTAAAAAAAATATTTCTTGCAAAAATTATATATTAACTAGTAACTACACATAATTTATAAACGACCATAACCATTATTGCATTAATGTACATTACAAGTCCCACCCCATGAGATAAAAAAAATATTTCTAGCAAAAAGTATACTCTGTATATATACTCCCTCCGTCCCGCCTTAACTTTTATACCTACTTTTTCGGTCCTTTAGAAACTCTACCCATACAATATCTAAAATATTATATTTAATGTTATTATTTTTATGGTACATACATACACACAAGTCAAATCACTTATTTATTTTTTTATAAAATTATATCTCAAAATTCTATTTATTATAATATTTTTTAAAAAGGGGGTGAACAGTAAGTGTGAAAGTTAAGTTGGGACGGAGGGAGTATAAACTTATTAGGTAATGGTCACATTCTCATATATATATTTTATTTATACAAATAATTATAATTAAAAATATACATTACTAATATATTAATTATATATAATTTATAAACGGACATAACTAGTACGGAGTATAACATTACACTATCTATCAAGTTCAAATAGAATTATAAATAATTCATAAGTTCAAATTTTAAAATCAAAATAAAATTAAAAACATAATACTAATATTTAAGTATATGTAGTATTGTAATAATTTTAATTGTTTATTTATCTTAAAAAAAATTGATCGGGCCAAATGGGCTGCCCATGGGCTGTCGGGCCAAAATCAGCCTAGCCCATTAGGCCCATCGGGCCTATCGGGTCGGGCCAAATAGGCCCAGTTTTTTATGGGCCTATAATTTTAGAGCCCAGCCCATACTAGGCTACGGGTTGGCCGGGTCGGGCCCAAATTGCCGGCTCTAGATCCAAGGCCTCAAAATGGTTATCAGTTTTAAGACCCAGTCTAACTTCTGGCGAGCGCTAACGACGCCTCGATTTGCCCCGGACCTCCTTAAACGTATTCTGATCTGAAGAAGGCTTACCAGCAGCCACCGGATGGCTCAACTCAGACGTCGTCAGTTTGGTAGCTCTATCCCATTTGTTACAATCTTCCCAAGAATGACCCACCATCGAACAATGAAGACAAAACGAAGGTAGCTTTTCGTATTTGAAGAAGGCAAACGAACGATGACCCTGACGTTCAATAAGAATACGATCCAAAGATTCTTTAGAACAATCAATTTCCACCAATACTCGGATAAAATGCCCCATCGACCCATCAAGACAACACTCATCAATCTTGATCGGCGTCCCAAGCGCATGTGCCATGCCAAAAATTAGAGATTCCGTCCAATACTCAAAAGACAATTCATAAATGCGAATCCAGACCTGGGCCATGGAGGTATTTACGTGATATGGGTTGAAATCCTGCATCCATTTCGAGAGGCAGAAAAGACCCGGACTCAGAGACCAAGAAGTCCTTTTCGATGTCAAATTTTGATCTGCCTCTGAAACTAAGAAAACATTGTAGTAACCCAAAACCAGAGGGCTTAATTTCCAATTCTCCGTATTTCCCCAAACCTTAGTAAGTGCGACTTTTAGATCAGTCAGTGTCCAAGGCTTGTCCATACGAGCATATGTAACCCGACCAATGAAAGAATTGCGACAGTGCGCAACTCTACTCACGTACTCCTCCTCATCCACAGAGATAGCAATAAAATCACCTTTCTTGATCGGCATAAGTATTTTCTTGACCTGTATTGGATCAGCCACCCGCTGGTTGTCACTAGATACGCCAGACAAGAGCGCCTTCTTGAAATTGGGAATCGCGGCCGATTCATCGTGCAACTGCGGTTGTGGCTTATTAGCTAGCCAATTTCGTAGCCATGGATGCTCTTGTACAAGATTGACAATCTGTGTTAACTGGTCCAATTCATGGGAAGAGAAACGTTGAAAATCCATCGGAGATCGGCAAATTTGTGAAAAACCCTAGAGGGAAATAACGAACTCCTTAATCGCCGGAGGAGTCATCATATAATCCAATTAATCATAATTTTAATTACACACTATGAACTAACAAAATTACAATAGTCCCTCGCATCGCACGGACAAAAAACTAGTAAAATCAATAGAAACATCAATATCAATTAAAGAATAAATTGATGAGTTTAAAGGTTTAGAAATGCTCATTTCACTCTCCAATCCATATTCCGGCGCTTCTTAATTTTCTTGTTCTTTGTTGCTCATGTCCATCAAAGGACATTCATTTTCATCTTTTTTGACAAAAAGCTCGTCGTCCTCAATCTCATACTCACTTGGGTTCTCCTCTTCTTGTAGTTCTTTTATGACGATGGTTAACTTCCCAACAACCACGAATAGTTGCTCCACTACACACTCAAGTGATTTGAGTCTCCTTGCAAGTTGCTCATTTGTCTTTTCTTGTTGCTCTATCGTCCTTTTCAACATATCTTCCATCCGTGATATGACATCTTCCATTGTATGCTTCTCTTCATTATTTGGTGGTCAATATTCATTGCTCCCCACTCTTGATAATGAGAGGAAGCTTGTTGCATTTGGTAAGCGTACTCAAAGCTTCTCTCATTATCATAATAATTTCTTTGCAGAGCTCCATTGAATTCAAATCCATCTTGTGGATCACTTTCTTGATCATGAGTTATCTCTTGAAAAGTGGGTGCATAATTGTTACTCCAATCTGGGTAATATAAGGGAACTTGTTGCATTTTGATAATGTTGATTAAAGTTCATCCAATTATTGTAACTCATATCTCCATGTTGTGGAGGATATATCATATCATTTTGATCATAACATTAATTACACGGGTATTGATTATATCCATCCATCTATTCAATTTAGTGCACACCTACAAAAGTTACCAAGTATAAAAAACTCACAATAAAAAAAATATAACAAAATAAAACAAGTAATGTAGCTAACACTAGTACTCAACTAACTCTAAGTCCCACTTATAGCACTACACCACCTCTCTGGCAACGACGCCATTGACTTGAATGAACTTTTTAGCAAATGTGATTTTTACTAACTACTTCCCCTCAAGCATAAGGGATTGTAGTAGTATACACATAAGTATTTCGACCAAATAGTATCGAACCATGAGAGGTGAGCTAGTGCAATGGATCCCTAGAGTTGTATGTTGTCATAACTAATGTAGCTATGCCTTTGGGAGTTGGATGAAAAACTAGAGCTAAATAATAATCTAAAGACAATACATTAAACTAAACACAATGCTAGTAAGTAAATTAACTACTAAACTAAGAAACAAGAAAATGAAAAGTAAAGCAAAGCAAAGAACAACTGCGAATATAAATTCGAAGAAGTGCAAGTGTGAGGAATGCTTCAGGTGTTCTCTACTTAGTGAAATCGAGTGAGATTGTTTATGCCGTATTTATGCTTCCATTTGGATTTACTAAAAACATCAAGATGCTAGGATGGTAATCGTTCCCTTTGGGTATTATAGCCTTATGTCTAAGGTGTTCCCAAACCCGATAATAAGATTCCTTCCTAATCCTCACCAACTGCTCAAATGACCATTCAAAGAATTAGTTCTCTTAATGGGGGTTCTAATATGATTAACTCTCTCTTGACGAATTAAAAGTATAGTAAACACATTTGTATGTCAAAAACTCACACCACACATATAAACATGTTCATGTAACTCTCGTCTACGCTAAACATGTCGCAAAATACAGATTAATAGAAACTAATATACAAAGCACCAACAAAATCCAATAAGATAAGCAATAATTCAAATATCAACAATATTAAAAAAAAAGTTTAGCCTATGGTGTTTAATGAAATATCCATGGTTAAAACAACAAAATAAATTGAAATAAACATGAAATTTATCAAACATAGCTTAAATAAAAGAAAAATATCACCTTAAGAGTTTTAAAGTTTTTCCATTCTTATACAAAAAATAAAATGTTCAAATGATTCAAAGCTAAGAAAGCATAAAACTATCTAATGATGTTTGAGGAGAAAAGATCCTCAAATCCTAAGTATTTAGGTATATATATAAGTTTTCGATCAATAATTCACATTATGATTTTTGTACTGTTTTTAATTTAATTGGTTAGTAGTCTGAACTTTTAGGATATAGACGTCATTGGGGAGTTTCATTGCAATGAGAATTTTATATTTTTTAAATGATATAAGTGTCTTAGTTTAAAGGTTTATTAATTAAAATTGAATTTAAATAATTAAGCAGTGCGACGGCCAATACGTTTGATTAGGCTTGGTTGATATGAGAATTAATTAAGTAGTTACTGGATAGGAACTTTTGGTTTCAAGTTCAATACCTAAATCAATGTATATGCTAGTATGGTATTTTACGAATGGATTATCTAATAATGTTGTTCTGTATATTTATTAAATTATGGCATATGTTTAGTATTTCAGAAACATTATTTAAGTTGTACGTATGAATTTCTAAATAGATACTCCCTCTAAATAGATACTCCCGTCTAATTTCATTATTTCCACTTTCTTTTTTTGGTTGTCCAATTTTATTATACTCATACTCTTTTTGTAACCAATATTATTCATACTACTTCATCTCCACACTCCTACCATCACTTATTTACCCACTTTGTCATTCACTTTATTCATAAACAATCATTTTATTTACAAATTGACCCCACAATACCCCATCATACCCTCAACTGATCTACTTGATGAATAAACTAATCAATATTCATTAAAACCCGTGCCAGAAGAAGTGGACATTTTAAAATTGGACGGAGGGAGTATAATTTATTGATAGGTGATGGTAATCGTGAGAAGTAGGCTATAACACTATTGCATTCATTCATCCACGATATACATTTTAAGGTGGGATTTTCTAATTCATTACTTATCTCTACAGTGGTTAGTAGAGCAAGTTGTTCATTGTTAAATGTTTTACTTAATATGTTGAATGTGTCTGCTACGTGTTATGTTCCATGTTATGAAATTAGATAGCCAGAGACTAGTTCACGAGTCCGGGACCATAAAAGTTGTCCTCGAGAATCACCAGGGTCATTAAAATGACTTTGGCAAGGCTCGCAGTGCTCAGTTAGTTTATCAGTCAGTTCAAAATATATATGCAGGCAATGTTCTCATATTTGCATTGATGTGTTTAACTATTTGTTTGATATTTAACTGTAAACAGTTGAGCCCCACTGAGTGTGCTTGTATACTCACCCATTCATTTTAACAATATAGTCTATAGAGTAAAGAGCTCATGGCGAGGAGAAGCGGTGGATGACAAATCAATGTATTTACCATTTAGTAAAACTAATTTAAACTTTTCGTGAGATATTGAGACTTGATTCAGTTGATATTTTAGATTCCTTCTTAAAGTACTGTTTATTCTGTAAACTTCTGCTGATTTAATTAAATTTTATTGCTACATAAATTCGCAAATCTTATTTCTTTACGTTAAAATTTCAATTCGTGCTTCTTTATTTTTGAATTGTCAAGTATTTTCGCAAAGTCTACTTTTATAAAAAAAATGGGCCGTGACAATTTGAATATTTATCAAAATAACACAAGTATTGAAATCAGCCGATACCAAGTCAACTGAGTAACATTTGACTTCAAGCACACTATTTCAAAGACGATTTCATTAAACCCACGAGTATAAACATTTAGGGCTTACACAATTCCACACTAGCAGCTAAATAGATAATTGTCCAACTAAAAATCAGTTGATAAGCACTCAGTAAGTTGATTATCTATTCAAGTTGTTTTACACTAGCACTCAGAACAACGCATACTCTTTAATTGCATACGAATTTACTTACTAAGTCATCTTTCTAGCTGATAGCACACAAACGTTTTAAAAGTTTTGAAATTTTTATTCACCAATTTTTTCTAGACTTTTCACTCTTGCATTACTCGTTTAGAGACCTACGTAGATATATAATTAAAAGGAAATGAGTTGTTTTATTTTAATTTTAGAATTTTTTTAATTAAGCCCGGGGCAAACCCTTTTGACTAATGTTCAATTGAGCCAGGGATAAAGAGAGTAATATATTTGAACTTAAGTTAATGAATCTTGTCAAAGATTAGGTCAGTTGTGTTGTTTATGAAACTGTTTGATAAGATTTTTGTTTAATCAAGGTAATAATTTATTTGTGAAATTTGTGTAATATGTAAATTAGTAAGATTACATTAAAAGCTAGTCTTGGGTGAGACTGTCTCCTTGAATGAGATCCATGAGACGAGTATTCCTTAACCCTCATGTAAAAAGTGATAATGTTGGGAATAAAATGAGAATTTTGATTAAGATACCAAAACCCCTTAAGACATGTCAAATAGATAAGTCAAATTGATATGAACATGTTTCAGGAATGTTGGAACTAGGGTTGTAAACGAATCGAATAATTTTGCTCGATTCGGTATTCGTATTCGAATTTTGATATTCGTATTCGAAATTTTATGATTCGAATTCGAATACAAATATTTTTTTTGATTCGATTAATAAACGAATACAAATACAAAATTATGATATTCGATTCGATATTCGTAAGTATTCGATTATATTTATAATATATATACATAAATATATTTTTAAATGTATATTTGTCTCATATCCTATAATATTATTTAAATTATTATTTAAAAAAATTTCTCCATAAATTTTCGAATCGAATAGTTTCAAGTCGAATCGAATACGAATCAATTTCAAATTGAATACTTGAAAAATAATTTTTAAAATATGTATTAAAAAATTCGAATCAAATACTCGAATCGAATAGTATCGAATAATCAATCGAATCGAATAACGAATCAAATTTATTATTCGAAAATTAAACGAATACAAATATTCGAATATTTTCACGAATCGAATCGAATACTGCAGTATTCGCTACGATTCGATTCGTTTACAACCCTAGTTGGAACATGTAGATCAGGTTAGATGAGAAGCTGGTATGTTAGGCAACTCTTAGTTTGCTTAGATGCACAAGTTGAGGGGGAACATATGCTTAAGAGAATGCAAGAGTCAAGTCCCCTCAAGGCTCATAATCCAATTGATCCCAAATCTGCTGATGGTGGTTAACTGACCAACTGTGCTGATCAAGTCAACTCAGTAGTGGATCAACATCTCCGAAGATCAAATGAATAGAATACATCAACAAGACCAAGTCATCTATGCTGATAGGATCAAAACCACTGAGATAAAAGCATGAATGCTCAAGAACCATCAAGGAATGATACATAAAGAAAAAGATCCAAGTCATCTGAAAGAGTTTATGCCAACACTGCTGATAAGTCAAAGTATGTTGAATTTGATAAGCAGACTTGTCCAGATGGTAAGGAAGGTTGTCCTTATCATAGGACCAATGATCAGAAGTGATGTCCATGTTTGATCAAGTGAATCTTCAAGTCAGACATTGGGAAGAGTGCATCAAAGTCAAGACAAAGTGCTTATAGCCGTTTACTTCCCAAATTAAGGACATGTCACTTTCAAGAATCTGTCTTCCAGTTGCAAAGTTCAAGGAAGACAAATATAGGCATTTTGAGGCTGTCTCTCCAACGGACATAACCTCAATTTGCTCTATAAATACAGAAGTGTGGAAACCGTTTGAAGGCATCCAACAAGAATCCAACCATCTTGCAAATCAAAGGAAACTACAAGCTCATAAGCCTTCAAGCTTTCTAAGAACATTCTTAGTTTCCATAAACACTTCTTCTAAGCTGAACTTCATTGTACATCAAACAAAGCTTAGAGAGATATCCTATCCTATACACTGTGCTCATTGTAAAGGATATCTCACCTAGTTGGAACCAACATCAACCCCTATACCTTTCCAAAAGAAAGTTAGAAGGTTGTTGTAGTAGAAGTGTAAGGAACTGACTGTTGAGAGAAGAACAATTCAGTTCTGAGTTGAGAAGAGAGTACTAGGACTCTGATTTCCTAGGGATCAAGGCACCATGGAGTGGTGTGGTTGATCAAGTGCACCTTGGAACTATAAAACAAGCTAATTCCAAGAGAAATGAATTATCCTGTTAAATCAGGGAAAGTGGATGTAGGAGCTTGAGTCTCTGAACCACTATAACTCTTGTGTTGTTTACTTTTAAGTACTTTCTTAAAAGTAACACATTCATACACAACACACAAACTGATCTTCAAAGACATATACTTAAGACTGTGCAAAAACTGTTTTGGGACAAGTCCCCCGAAAATTCAATTTAAGTGTTAAGCTAAAGATTTCAGAATTAAAGGAGTTTAAACATAAGGGCCAATCATAATTCCGCACTTATAACTTACTTAGATAGTTATTCAACTAAGTACTCAATAATGCTTAGTAGTTTGATTATCTTTTGAAAGTTATACATATCAGAAGAGTTGTCCAGGACAACCTTGCCGAAGCCTGATTTGCTTAAGTTTGAAAAATATTTGCATACAAGTGTATTCCCCCCCCCCATACACTTGTTATATACTCCTTTCAGGACCAACAAGTGGTATCAGAGCAGGGGTTCAAAGAACACTGCTTCTGAAAATCCATCTTGATTTTCAAAAGTAAATTTTAGTGTGGTCACTAAACTGATCTTTCTGAAATTCTTTACACTGTGTTATCTAACCCCTATTTCTGAGATATGGCTAGAGGCAACCACAACAATCAGAACTAGTATCAGAACCAGAACCAGAACAACAATAACAATAACAACAATGTTGTTCCTCATGATGCTGTGGAGACCATCAACAATCTTTGATGAAGTTATCTTTGAGAACATGAATAAAACCCTGGATACTGATGACATCACACAAAGGACAACCAGACTGAGTCTAAAAGACAAAGATACTATGTTCATAGAAGTTGTCCAGGCCATTCCTCCTGAAAACATTACACTGGACAATACTCCTAAAGACAATCTCCCTGAAGCAAACACCACTGAAGGAAATGATGAACTGAATGACCCAATCCAAGTTCATAATCAAGTAGCAACTACCAATGAAGAAGCAGGCTCTGCTGAGGTAGTTAATGGATTAAATATTCCAGGGGGAAATGAAAATGTTGAAAATGCCAATGTCCTTGACATTGAGGACAACACCCCTGAATATAATCCTGAATTAGATCCTGCATTAAACTTTCCCGAATTCTATGATCCTAGTGACTCAACCTTAGTAGAGGACAACTCTACTGAAGGGATCAGGAAAAGAAGGACTTGGTTATCTGACCATCCAACTGACCTGATACTTGGTTATCCAAGTGTAGGAGTCAAAACTAGAAGGTTTCATGGTGAAAGTGCTCTGTTTTTTTGTTTTCTATCAGAACAGTAACCTAAGGACATTGATGAAGCACTTCAAGATGCAAACTGGATTACAGCCATGCAAGAGGAGCTGAACCAGTTTACAAGAAATGATGTATGGGAGCTGGTTGACAGACCATCACATCAAGAAGTTATTGGAACCAAATGGGTGTTCAAGAACAAGAAGAATGAAAATGATTTGATAGTCAGAAACAAGGCCAGATTGGTGGCCAAGGGTTATTGTCAATCAAAAGGCATTGACTATGATGAGACATTTGCACCAGTGGCAAGACTTGAAGCTATAAGGCTATTCCTAGCTTATGCTACCCACAAGAGATTCAAAGTCTATTAAATGGATGTCAAGAGTGCCTTTTTAAATGGTGTGCTCAAAGAAGAAGTCTATGTTGAGCAACCTCCAGTTTTTTAAGAAGGAAATCAAGTATACAGATTAAAGAAAGCCCTTTATGGGCTAAAGCAGGCTCTAAGAGCTTGGTATGATACCTTGTCTCAATTTTTGCCAGACCATGGTTTTGTCAAAGAGACAGTAGACAGAACCTTATTCAGGATTTGTGAAGGAGATGACATCTTGCTTGTCCAAATATATGTTGATGACATCATATTTGGATCCTCAAATGAGAAGCTTTGTGAAAAATTCTCAAAGCTGATGCAAAGCAAGTTTGAGATGTCAATGATGGGGTTGATGAATTTCTTCTTGGGTCTACAAGTCAAGCAATCAAAAGAAGGAATTTTCATCAACTAAGACATGTACACCAGAGAAATGATCAAAAAGTTTGGGCGTGCAACTAGTAAGCCAGTGAGGATCCCAGTGAACACAAACTGGAAAATGGATCCTGATGAGAGCGGTGTTTCAACCAACTCTACTGAGTATAGAGGAATCATTGGATCTCTCCTCTACCTCACAGCCAGCAGACCTGACATCACCTTTGTAGTAGGTGTATGTGCAAGGTTCCAAGCAAATCCTAAGAAGAGTCATCTAGAAGCTGCAAAGAGGATTTTGAGATACCTCAAAGGCACTGAAAAGGTAGGCCTTTAGTATCCAGCTGATGACAACATTGAGCTGATTCACGTATTATGCAACACCAAAATACACGACCGCAAGTATACGGCGTATATTGTAGCGTGATAAGTACGAGGTCGATCCCACGAGGAGGTGTAGTGTAAAAGTGAAGTTTGTCGATTGAATTCTAAATAGACGTGATCGATAAGTTTTAAAGTGTGATTACCCCTAAATTATCTACCAAGTTGTCACAAGTAAACAATTAAAAGAGTAATATAAAAAACGATCAACAATCATGCAAACCAAAGAAACGAGAGAAATACGGTTAAAACTCAAAGAAAGAAAGGGAGGTTCCAAGGCATATGTCACACTAAGGAGTCAATTTATGATCAAAAGCCTATTTTAGTGATGATGTGTTGATTACTATAGGGTTGATCACGAAATAATGAATTGAAAGTTCTCTCGATCCAATTAATACAAGAGAAGTATCACACAAACTAGTATCTCTACCTAGCATGCATAATAAACCTCAAAAAGAGTCCTAAGATCATCTAATACCCTCCCAATAATTGATCCTCTCTCGAGCTCACAATAATATTGGGTCGAATGCTCAAATACGATTAATGAAAAAGATCTCTCAATCCAATTTCAATTAACAATAAATAAAAATATTATCATGGCCATTGACAACATGTCTTGCAATGAAAGTTAAGCATTCAAATAGAAATAGCAACACAACCACCAAATAAACAAGAAATTAATTCATAAACATCATCCAAAGTGTAAAATAGTCCTAGAACCAAAAGTGTTCTAGCCAATCAACAACATAATCCAATTAACAAAACCAAATGAAATAACTAAATAAAAAGAGAGAGAAATAGAAAGTTTAGTCTAAAGTATGGTGGGGAATGAAATTTTCAAGCTATTGATGCCTTCCTTGTATGAATTGATGAAGAATTGAAGAATTTGTGGCCAAATCACCTCCAAGCATGTGTTTGTATGTGTGGAATTTGAGGAATTGGGGGAAGGTACCTTTGATTTTAAGAACGAGGGTATATATAGTGTTGGGGTAGGGTTTGGGGATGAGTTTTGCACATAAGTCCCTTGAAAATGGCTAAAAATCACTAAAAACCCCGAGATTGAAAGTGGCCCGGCGATAACTTCGTAAATTGAATTCTTGCCAAAATACGTGCAGGGGTGCATTTATCAAAATGCTGGGTGCAGATCGGCCCGGCCGGGCGGGAAAAGTGGCCCGGCCGGGCAGAATTTTCGTATTGCTCTTCGGCCTCCAACTTCGTCCCTCCGTATCTTGAGCTTCCGACCTCCGATTGACTCGATTCTTTTTGCTATTCCACTCCATTTTCCGAGCCGGATCCAATGGAGCTCTCCTCCTTTTGGTCCAGTGACTTGTGGTAGGTGTTTTACTCCCAAAATCCTTCGTTTTTTCTACAAAATCAACAAAACACCACCTTCCTCTTATTTTGACCAAAACAATCATAATCAACCCATAAATCAATGAAATCACAACAAAAATGAGCTTCACATGTGTATCAAAAACGTGTAAATTCCACCCGAATCATGAGCTAACTGGATACCCAGATGCTGATTATGGAGTGTCACACCCCAATTTTCACAAAAGCAGATTTTGCAGAAATAATACTTAACAATTTTAAAATAAAAGTGCATGAACTTATATTTTAACTAAAGAAATAAAATTTTCGAACTTACTATACCAATAACATCTTGAATAGCAACGGAAGACTCAATGAATAAATAACAACTTAAAAGAAATCTAGAATACTAATTGAATCAAGTTTCAAAATCTCATAAAAAGTTTAATACATGAAATGAAATAACTTAATTACTTTACTAAATATTAATAGATTTGTCATCCACCGCTCCTCCTCGTCAGCAGCTCCTTAACCTAAAATGTTAAAATGAAGGGTGAGTATGCAAGCACACTCAGTGGGGCCCAGCTATTCACAGTTAAATATTAAACATATAGTTAAACACATCAATGCAAACATGAGAACATTGCCACATTCTGAACTGACTGATATACTGACATGAGCACTGCGAGCCTTGCCAAAGCCATTTTAATGACCCTGGTGATTCTCGAGGACAACTTATATGGTCCCGGACTCGTGAACTAGTCCCTGACTATCTGATTTCATAACATGGATAACATGGAACATAACACGTAATAGACACATTCAACATATCAAGTAACACATTTAACAATGAACAACTTGCTCTACTAACCACTGTAGAGATAAGTAATGAATTAATTTGAAAACCCCACCTCGTAATGTATGTCGTGGATGCAAATGAATGTATGAAATATCTTTAATCCTCGTGACCTAAAATAATATAAATACCATACCTTTAAATTATTCATAAATTAGAAATTACACAATATTTTTATTACTCATATTGCTAAATATATAATCTGAACTAACCTAAACAAAAGAAGAGAA
Source organism: Galeopsis tetrahit (assembly GCA_963675135.1). Lineage (NCBI taxonomy): Eukaryota > Viridiplantae > Streptophyta > Magnoliopsida > Lamiales > Lamiaceae > Galeopsis > Galeopsis tetrahit. The sequence goes on along the minus strand of OY776120.1, from coordinate 60,715,065 downwards.
AACTGATCTTTACCGAAGACGGGTTTTGGCTAAAATAATTTAAAGAGCAATATTGACATCCAAACTTTGGTCGATTGTTTCAAATACAATTAAAATGGGATTGATAACAATTATAATCTGATTTAAAATATTTAAATAACTACATTATTTAAATGGGGCAACAGACAATTAAAACCACCATGAATCATTTATCCTAAGAACAAGAGTATACATCCTATGAAAATAATAAAGACTATTTGGGCAGATAAATTAATTTAGCCAAAATAATTAGAATGATACGATCAACTAAAAATATGCCCAAAAGAATTAAGCATTAAACTGAATCGAGTTTGACAAATCAGAATTTCTTTTAAACCTTGAATTAATAGAAAAATAATGAAAATGAAAAAGGGAAGAGAATACCGCATGTTTCTTGAGGTGGAAAACATACTCTAAAATCTGTAAGATTATGTTGTGTAAAATTTAGGGCAACATCTATTATATATATATATATTAAAATCGGGCTTGGACTTAAGATGAAAACTAGGGTTTAAAATCTCAAAAGTCTTAATTTAAATTAAATGGACTTTGAATATTTATCTTAAATAAATAATTAAATACATACTTGTATATTTATATTAAAAAATTTACGGATATTACATGGAGGATGCAGAATTGATAGGAAGTCCACTTCAGGAACATGCCAATTCTTGGGAAACAAGCTCATCTGTTGGTTCTCAAAGAAGCAAAACACTGTGGCCACTTCCACTACTGAAGCTGAGTATGTTGCAGCTGGAAGTTGTTGTGCTCAAATCCTTTGGTTGAGACAACAACTTAGAGACTACAATGTCAACTCTACTGAAGTGCCCATATTTTGTGATAACAACAGTGCAATAGCTATATCACAAAATCCAGTGTTGCACACAAGATGCAAGCATGTGGACATCAATCATCACTTCATAAGAGATCATGTGGAGAATAAGGACATCAAATTGGTGAAAATTCACACAGATCATCAAAAGGCTGATATATTGACCAAACCTCTTGCTGAAGCAAGGTTCCTAGAGCTTTCAACAGAGTTGGGACTTCTTGATCCAGGAAAAATGGACAAGTAAGATCATTGGAGTTCAACAATCAAGGGGGAACTAAAGTCTTCTTCAGCAGACTTGGGCCAAGTCTACTGAAACTCAGAAGAGTTGACCCAAAGTTAATCAGAGAAGTTGGGCATTGCTCACTTCAACAGAATTGGGTCAGGACACTTGTCCATGTGGGGTCAGATAAGTTGAGATGGCTATCAAACCAAATCTTGGTCTGATAAGCACCTATTTTGGGTAATCATTATCTAGTTTGATGGCTGCCCTATTCCCTTTCAAGCCATCACCTTTTCAAAGATTTAATTTGTCCCCTACCCAAAAAGTCACTTTCAATGCATTTAATGGAAAGATTTAATTCTTGTTTGCATTAAACAATTCTAGCCAACAATCTACCTTGACAATCTCCCAGCCTTAAAACACCTTAACTTCACATCCCACGTTTTTGATAAAACAGTTTTCAAAACTGAAATATTAATTTCAACCGTTGGATCAGTTTTTGGCCAACTCCCTTGAATTAATCCTGGCCATCCAAAACTGATTTCCTCTTTTGTCAACCGTTGAATTGCCTTAAGACTCACCAACTCAATGACAAACATTCCTTTTGGAATATACTCCAAGTCTTAAGAAGCCCCCAAGTTTTCATTTCTTCCCCACGCACTCTTTCACTCTTTGAAACCCTAAACCCATGTTTTTCAAAAACCTCAAACTTTCTCACTGTTTCATCAATGGAACCCAAGATTAGACAAGACATGATGGTTGATTTCTCTAACAAGGGATTAGACCTTGATTTCTCTTACCTAAGCCACAAAAACAACCTCACTTTTGAGCCCATTTTGTCCTTTGAAAGTGAACTTCCATAAGTCCCCCTAACCCTCATATGGCTTAGAAGGGCTGAGCTGCAGAGATTCATGGAAAGAAAACCAAGTTCCTGCCTGGAACAATACATGGCATAATTCTTTGCCTTTCTAAAATGGAAGGGTAAGGCCACTAGAGGTGAAGTGTTAACAAGGTTGACCTATGTGAGTGAAGGAGATGAAGAAGAAAGTTCTCACAGGGTCAAGTCCACTGTGGAGGATCTTGAAGATGCCTTTGGATTTCCCTCTGAAGGAAGGAATCCAGATTCTTATGGCATTGGGCATGAGCAGGAAATTGCCCAAGATTGGCTTATTACTCCAGGTCCTATTTCTTCCACTCAGCACAAGAACACACTCAAGCCTGAGTTTCTCACACTTTTTGAAGTGGTGACAAAGAGTATCTTGAGTAACACTGGGAGCTTGGAACAAGTAAGCTCACCAAGAATAAGGATTATGGCTGCTGTAATTGATGCCAGTGACAAAGACATCAAGTTCAATTGGAGATATTTCATCGTGGTAGAGATGATGAAAGAAAAGGCCAAGTTCAAGGTGAAAATCCACATGAAGGTGGTGTTGGAAGGAAAGTTGAGGTATTACACAAGGGCAAGTCTCTTGATTGAGAGATTCTCTCATTATAGCCTGATGCAAACATTTGCAAAGCCCCTCCCTGCTCAAAAGATCATGTTTAGGAAACATTCTAAGAAATCAGAAAAGAGAAGGCAGCAAGTGGCCAAACCTGCTGAAGAGATGGTGGAGAAGAAGCCCAAGATGAAGCCTAGGACAAAGGCAAGGGCTGTAAAGACAAAGAAAGTATCCAAAATTCTTTCAGAGGAAAATTCTAATGCTTCAGCAGAGGTGGACAAAGTTGTTGAAGAGGGAGTCCAAGTGCCATCTGACTCTGAGGAGCTAAGGGAAAAGTTCCCTATGGCAGTGACCGAGAAGAGAAAGGGTGAAAAGAAAAGGGTCAGGGAAGTTGTCCCAGAGGAAGAAGGAAGTGGGAGCTCAAGATCTAGCAAAAGAAGGGCCAAGCCTTTTGAAAAGGTGCAGGAGCTTCAGGAGGAGCAGACTTTGAAGATATCTCTAAGAGAAAGTAGAGCTGAAAGTAGGACAAAATCCAAATCAAAGTCTAAGTCCAACTCTCCTGAAACTGGTACTCCTGAGTCCAAGTTTCCTGAAACCCAGAATCCTGAGCCCAACTCCCCTAATTCACATAACCCTTCAAGATCAACCCATTATCCCTCTCAATCTCACCAAGAGATACTCACCAGAAGGAGCTGCTCAAAGAGGGCCAATAAATGTGCTTGCTGACATTGCAGTTGATGAGTCAAGACTGGTCTCTCCTCTTGACTCTTCCATGCTTAATTACTCCAAACTCCTTGAGGCTGCACTATTAGAACCCACTCCCTCAACCAAAACCCCTCCAGGACCATTGCTCTCAAAAGCACCCGAATTACCCTTTGCTGAGCCCAATGTTCCTGAACTAAACCTTGAAGCCAACCCTACTGAACCCATAACCAACTCCCCTATAACCCAAAGCCCCCAATCCAGTGGAGATGAGGAGGAGTATACCTTTGAAGGTATGCTCAGAGGTGGAGCAAAGGCTACTGTGGACAGTTTGTATCCTATTCTTGCTGAATTTCCAAGACTTTAGAGAAATTTCCATGATTTGAAAGCTCTAGTGGAAATGAAAGACAAAACCATCATGGAGATTGCTCAGGTTATTCAAGATAAGGGAGCAAATTGATGGCAGATTGAGGAAAACAGATTGCTACACTTTGCAGGTGTGCAAAAGACAAGATTCCTGACAGATGAGGAGGTCTTTGCAAAGCTTGTAGCAGACAAAGTTGCTGAGGAGAAGGACATAATTGCTAAAAGGATCAAACACCCTGATAGCAGCTCAAATGATGATGACAACAATGATGATCCCACAGATCCCAACCCTCCTGGTCCAAAACAACCAATTATCCATTACCTTACCTAACATAGGAAAGGCTCTGTATCTTCAGAGGTGTTGACCAAGGATGGTAACACAGCCAAAGATGCATCAACCAATGAAGGTTCATCTGAGCTTAAGGCAAAGCTTAATGATGTTGAGGCTTCCCCACTAGAAGTTGGTTTGGTTAAGACCTCATCAGTGTCAGCAGAATTGGACACTGACCAGCTCTTAACCATTCAGGATGACTCAGTGGCTTTGAAACCAAGCACTGTGATCTCCCAACAACTGCCTTCTATGAACCCTATTGAGGGTGTAGAAGTTGCAGGTTTAGGTGTTGGAGTTGAAAAGGAAGATATAGTTGAAAAACCAGAGGGAGTTGAGGAGGAAAGAGAGGTAGTCATCACTAAGATAGTGAGTGTACCACAAATAGAGGGAGAGGAAGGAGTAAGTGAGGAAGAAAAGGTTATTCTTGAAGTCAAATCTGAACTTCAAGAATCCCTTGATGAAAGGAGGCCTAACCTTGAAAGTGAGATTCTTATTGAAAAAGAAGGAAAAGAAAGAGTTGAAAATGAGAAGAAGGTTGTTGATGAATCAGGGCCTTATGAAAAATAATTTGAGGGTGTTTAGGGTGATTTGATTAACAAGTTTGATTTTTCTGATATTGCAGGTATCACCTTTGATCAAATCTTTGCTGATGAGATTTTCACAGATGCTCATGTTCACATTGATACAGGCCTAGCACAAAGTGCTCTTGAGGAGCATTTAGCAAAGTTGGACTCCTTGGTCCAACAGGTGGAATCTGTCCATGTAGAAACTTCAGAAGCATTGGATGAGCAAGGCAGAACACTTGCCTCAGTAGAGATGAGACTCACTGGATCAAAAGAGGTGGTGTTGCCCACTATTGAATCTAGGATCAGTGGAGTAGAGTCTGGATTGCAAACAATCTCTACTGAAGTCCAAAAGGCCAAGGAGAGTATGGATAAATTCACCAAAGAAGCAAAAAAGGATCAGAAAGTGCTTCTAGACAACCATAACAAGAATGTCAAGGCTTTGAAACTGGTTGTGAAGCAAGCAATTGGCAAGAAAAGTGATCTTCAGAAGAGAAGGGCAGAAGAAATGAGATTACCAATGGTGAATGCAGCATCTGCCAAATTTTTTGAGGAAGTAATGGCCAAAATTTCTGAATCTGCTGTGGCCAACCTCACTGATCTACTCAAAGCAAATCTTGATGCATCCCTGAAGAAAACAATGGAGGAAGTTGTTGAAATGAAGATGAAGCATGTTCTTGCTTTCCTTAGCATGAGCAGTGACAGGATGCAAAATATATATGATGAGAATGTATATTTTCTTGAGGAGATTAAGTCCTTTAATCAGGCACAATCTCTATTGGCTACCACCATGGGTGATCTCAAACCCCAATGCTTTGATGAAGCCAAAAAGGGGGAAAGAGAAAGAGCAAGAGCCAAAGGTGCATTGAGGATAGGTGAAGGCAGCAAGGGCAAAGAACAAATGCCAGAGCCTAAAGGGAAAGGAAAAGAGGTGTTGAACCTCGAAGATTTGGATGAAGAAGAGCAACTGGCAATAGCAATGAAAAACTCAATTGCTTCAGTTCAGGAAGAAGGTGCAAGAAGGCAACAAAGGCCTTGTGGTGAATCAGCAGGATTGGACAAGACTGCTGAAGGTGTCCAAACTAGGGGGAAAATCAAGAAAATGAAGAAGAACAAGAGGAAAGCTGAAACTTTCAATGATTTCCCTAACAACTTAGAGCTGCCTTCTGAATTCAGAGTGGAAGAAGAGCCCACACCAAAGAAGGCCAAGACTGCTGAAAAGGCCAAAGTTGCTGAAAAAGTCAAAACTGCTGAAACTGCCAAAACTGCTGAAATTGCCAGAATTGCTGAAACTGAAGATGAAGTTGAAAAGCTCTTTGAAGAAGGTTTTGGAGAAAAGCCTAATAAAGTTCCAGTTCTTGCTGATGATCCATCCAAATTATTTGAAGAAGGATTTGGAAAGGATGCTGAAACTCAGTAGAAACTGTCAATGATGAGAGCTCAAGAAAATATGGAGCAATTGATGGAAGCCAACAGAGCAAGGGATAAAAGAAGAGAAAATTTTTAGAAGCCTAGGAGGAAGAGAGCAACCTACAACAAGTTGAAGCCCCAATTGTTGATTCAGATGGATACCAAATATCCACACATGGATAAATGGGTCCCAATTCAGCTCAATGATGATTGGTAAGAGGCTAAGAGGGAGTTTGTCTATGACTTCTATGTCATAGGCAGAGGGATGGAAGAAGACCTTGAATCCATCTTTACTCAGTTCATGTTTGATAACCATAGAGAGTTGTACCAGAAACTTCTTGCTACTACAGATATAGCAAGAATTGAATTCAAAGCTCCTGGTCCAATCATCTACATGCCTCCTAAGGTGCAGGGCTACATTGATCAATCTCAAATCTTCCAAGAGTTCATCCAGATTTTGAAGATGGAGAAGATGAAACTTGGACCTAAGGGAACCAACAAGGAGGCCATGGATCTAAAGAAGAGGGCCTGGGAACAGTGTGGAATGGTGCCACCTCCTGAAGAAGATCTCTGAAACTGCAAAGTTTCTTTGTCCCTTATTTGATCATAACTGCTGAAATGGCTGCTGATAATGGATAACTATGCTGAAAACCTGCTCTTGTCTGCTGAAATGAAATGATTATACTTATGTAATTGTTCTATCTCATGCTCTGATCAGTTATTTGACTATCAACATGCTTGTAATGATCAATCTTATATGAATGATAGTTGAATATTTTGTGAATCAAGAGATAACATCTCATTGTCTCAACCTGCCTGGCTTAAACCTATATGAACTTAAACTGTGATTATACTAACATGTTCTTTCAGGAAATTTGACCTTAGTCACATCTACTGAAGTTATATGTAATAAGTATAGTCAAGTCACCTGTTGGGATATGAATCCTGATACAAGTCCTAAATTGATGAAAGAAGTAGTTTTGATAAGTCAAAAGTAGACTTGAATATATTTCTAAGTATTGACTGATCTAGTTATGGAAGTCATCTTATGAACACGATTAGTAGAGTACAAAAGCAATAAAGAAAAGTTTAAGTATGAAAGAAAAGACAAGTACGTTTTATAAGTACTATGTTAAGTTTACTATAGGTCATTATTAATGTATAGTTTTAAGTTGACTAAGCTGAATGTATAAAGCTTAAAGTAATGTAATAGTCTTGTTAGGATTAGATTAATAGGACTAGATTGGTTCTACATAGAAGCCTACTACTGGAAGAAGACTGTTGGAAGACAAGAAGACTTGAAGAGACAAGACAAGTGAAGTGAAGACTGAAGAATTGTCTATGTGTTGAAGACTGGACAAGTCTTATTGGCTCATTACTGTACTTAACTACTAATAGACCTGATATTGAATTCTCTGTTGGCGTATGTGCTCGATTTCAAGCTAATCCAAAAGAGAGTAATATGGAAACCACTAAAAGGATATTGAAATATTTGAAAGGAACCATCAATCGTGGTATATGGTATCCTTCGAATGATGATTTATCCCTAAGTGGCTACTCTGATTCTGATTTTGGTGGCTGTAGAATAGATAGGAAATCTACTTCTGGTTCTTGTCAATTTCTAGGCACAAAGCTTATTTCATGGTTTTCGAAAAAGCAGACCAGTGTGGCTACGTCCACAACTGAAGTCGAATACACGACTGCTAGTAGCTGCTGTAGTCAATTACTTTGGCTCGTTCAACAACTTAGAGATTATAATATCGCTGAATCAAATGTTCCTATATTTTGTGACAGTAACAGTGCTATTGCCATAACACAAAATTCTATTCTGCACACACGGTGTAAGCATGTTGATGTGAAACATCATTTCATACGTGATCATGTTGAAAAGAAAAATATTCGCTTGGAGAAGATTCATACCGATATTCAAAGAGCTGATATCTTTACAAAACCATTGCCTGAAGCTCGCTTTAGAGAATTATGCATTTGTCTAGGACTGATTGATCTAGACCCTACCTGTATATAGCTGTGTACTAACCAGACAGGTACATCATAAAGAAGTAAGAAGAACAGACAAGTTACTACAGAAACAGAGCACTCATCTACTCATCAACAAGACAGGTATACAAGGCTAGACAAGATGACCAAACAACCCGATGAGGAAGCTGGTAAAAATATCCTTATCTTGACTCTTAAGTTTGTTAAAAATCATCTTGATCGATACCTTGATTACTGCGTTTGATTGATATTCAATTTAATTATTCTACTCCACTACGTCGCACAAGATGAGACAGGTACTTGATGATGTTAGACAGTCAGACAGACAAGCACAGTCGAAGGGGGAACTCGTCTAGTGCAAAGTAGTCTACTAATCTGTTCTGATGAACTCGAACAGACCAGATAAGTTCTCAATTGATTTAGATTCATTAAGTATTGGAATTGAATTAAGGACATTATCGTAATTTTATGTTGTGAAACTTGGAAACCCTAAAACTGGATTTATATACTCCATTTAATGAGGTGTATACACCTAGTTCCCGCCTAAATCTACTAGGACTAGGTCAGATGAGTACACTCCTCTCTCCTAACCAATAGAATAGTCGGATTCCAAAAATTACAATATCAAAACACATAATATTCTCGATTCCGTAACCGAATTCCAAACACCATCTTTGTTACCGTTGGATTGATCGTAGTAATCCTAGCCACTCGTTTCAAAAACCCCCAATTTGCTAAAACCCCTTTCTTCCTTAGATTTCTCTTTACGTTTTCATAACTGCTATTTCGCAAAAGCTTGAAATCTCTTTGAATCCTACTTTTCTATTGCATATTTGTGTGTGTTTTCTACATCTTATCTATCGAATATGTCTATCATTACTCTATTTGATTCTGAGACTAACATGCAAGCAAGATTCGATGTTGGGAAATTTGCAGTAGAAGGCAAGGTTCATGTGGAGAGTTTCCTGTTCTTCAAAGGAAGGCATTCTGATGATAATAGAGAAATCCTGATGAAATGTTACAACTGCGGTCTCAAGCCATTCTCAGAGTTGTATCCGGAGGTCATTTTGGAGGAAGAGGTTCTGGAGTTCTACGCGTCTGCTACTCATAGAGGCGAGTATATTGAATCTTTTATCGATGGAAGGAGAGTGAAGGTTACCAGAGACATTTTAGATGAAAAGCTTCATTTGAATCCCGGTTCAATTGATGTTGAAACCTACGCTGCTGGTCAAGAGATCAGATATTTGAGGATCTTTTGTGGAAGGAAGCTCAAGCCGATGAATGATGGAAGGCCCCCTGCAATCAAGAAGAAGCAGTTGTTGCCCAAATACAAGACATTGTTGGACATTGCAAGCAAGATGTTGCTTGGTGTGACTAGAAGTTTTGATTCTGTGACCTTATAGAAAGCAAGGGTTATGGCCGCAATTTATGACGGCATAACGGAAGGCAACTAGCAGAAGTTGTTTATGGATAGGTTAATGTACTTTTCAAAGTATGTTAAGGTGGATGTTGAGGCTGGAGAATGGAGTGTGCTTTTACCCCACTTGTTGCCATCAAAGTCAATCTGGAGTAAGGGTAAGTCATTTCACCCTCTCAAGTTTTATCTTAAGAAGGATGCTATCGACAGAAAGACTCAGGGGAGACTAGCTGAGTCGAAGCAAATTTGGATTAACCCAAGAGATGCTATGATTGAGGCTGAAGCATCTGAAGAAGAAGAAGAAGAGGAGACCAGAACTAGTGGAAGACTGGTTGATTATGTTTCGGATGAGGCCATGATTGAGCCTGTTGGTGATTCAGAGGAGACTGAAACAGACGAGTCTTCTGAGGAAATGAAGAAGGAGACAGAAGAGGAGTACCAGCTCAGAATAAGTCAAATACCCCGAGGCGACTTGTCTGGTCCTCCCCCTCCTTCTCATCTGGTGGCCGAATCGTCATCTCCTGCTGCCAAGAAGGCAAGATTGGTTAGTTCTTCTACTTCTATTCCATCTATCTCACCCCCATCTGTTCAAATCCAAAGGAAGGTAAGAACACAACGTTCTCGTGCCAGATCAGTTCCTTCAACCGCTCCAAAATTTGTTCAGCACTTGAGTTCTTTATTGACTCAAGATGCTCCAGTATTTGTCCACTCTGATGATACTCCGTCATCAGATGTTCTTGTTCATTCCCTACCCAAACCAACATAAACCACTCCCCAAATTACTCTAACCTCAACAGAAAACGTTGAACCGCTGAACCCGTCTGTTATGGGAACTACACTAGTTGACACTTCAACAATTGAGATAAGGACCTCACTTACTCAGACCCCTCCCATAAACAGATTTCCAAACCTGGTTAATTATCCAATGTGTGTAAGGGAGAAGAGGCTCCGAGCACAGATAACCAAGAATCTCAAGAAGCAGTTGCCATCTATTGAGATTGATACCAGTTCTGAGGCATATGAGAAGCTGATTAGGATCTGCACATGGGTCGGATTGAGAGAAGGACCATGTGAGGATATGTTTGAAGTCATTACTGGTATGGGCGGTATTTCCAACTTTCAAGATTGGGAGATGGAACAGAAAGATATCAGTGGTGTCAAGAAGCATTCTAAGTTGAGAAGTGCTGAAGCGTTAACTGATCTTGTGAAGAAGATGCTGTTGGTCCCAAGTTGAGTTAAGATTGAGTAAGCTAAGAAAGTCTAGAGGGGAGGGGTGAATAGAATTTCAAAAATCTTTCAAAATATCAGAGTTTATAATGCGGAATAGTGTTCTGAATAGTACTGTTCTTACTGAGTCAGATCAGTACTTCCAGTTTTAGTTTTATACTCAACTTTTATTTAGATCTTTACTTAGTAAATTCTACTGTTCTTGTTTAAACAAATATCAAACAAATATCAAATAGAAAATAAATAAACAACTATCACTTAAAGCTTCATTCACAGTTTTAGGCTCAATAGATGATAGAAAACAACACCAGCAAAATAGAGACTTATTAGGTTCTTCCTGGGAATCAAACAATTGTTTTCTAGTCTTAACACCTATACTGGAATCTCCTAAAATCAGATCAGTAGAATGAGCAGACTTCCATGTCCTTCTATTCTTAACAGAAATACTATCATCATTTATATCATGCAGATCAGTATCATTGTTTTGCATTAAATCAGCAGTTTTGTTCATAGGAGAGCAGTCATTCAATTCTGGCATATAAGAAGTTTTAGATGACTTACCTTTGTCTTTTACCTTTTCTTTTTCATAATCTTGATCTAGGACATTTAGGAAAGGATTATATGCTTGTACATATTCATATGTTTCTGTATCATCATCTTCATTATTGGTTTGGAGCTGTAGTTTGTCAATTTTCTTACTGAGCTGATGATCAGCAGAGTCCTGCACATTCTCATCAAAGACCATATGGGGTGTTTCTTCCACACATAGGGTAGAGTAATTAAACACTCTAAATGCTTTGCTTACTGAAGAGTATCCTAAGAATATCCCTTCATCAGCTTTTGCATCAAAAGCATTTAGCTTACTTTTGCCATTGTTATGGATGAAACACTTACATCCAAAGATATGAAAATAAGAAACTCTAGGTTTTCTGCCTTTCCATACCTCATAAGGTGTTTTACCATGTACCTTATTAAGAGCACTTCGGTTTTGGGAGTGGCAAGCTGTGTTAATGGCTTCAGCCCAAAACTTCTGAGGTGTGTTGAATTCTGCAATCATTGCTCTACATGCTTCTTTTAGTGTTCTGTTTCTCCTTTCTGCAACACCATTTTGTTGAGGTGTTCTGGCTGCACTTGCCAAATGCTGTATGCCAGACTTAGAACAGTAGTCAGAGATGTAACAGTTAATAAACTCAGTCCCCTTGTCACTTCTTATCTTGACAATGGGTTGACCCTTTTCAACCTGCAACCTCTTTAATAGATATGGAAGTAGTGTTTGTGTATCACTCTTTTTGTGTAGAAAGACTACCCAAGTAAACTTAGAGTAATCATCTACTACAACCAGAGTATACCCTTTTCCATTCAATGTAGGAGGTTTGATAGGACCATGAAGATCCATATGCAAGAGTTCTAAAACTCTGCTTGTTGAAAGAGTTGGAATGAACTTAAATGAAACCTTTACCTGTTTACCTTTTTGACAGGAGTCACACATTTGTGATTTGGAATAGATTTGATTAGGAATGCCCTCAACAAGATGTTCTCTAGAAATCTTGTTGATTATCTTAAAGTTCAGGTGGCAGAGGCGTTTATGCCAGAGCCAACTGTTTTCTTTAGGACTCTTAGTAATAAGACAAGCATTCTTAGGACAACTATTGCAATTCACAATGTATACACTTCCTTGTCTTGTGCCAACAAGTAGAACATTGTGAGTCCTTTTGTCTATTATTTCACATCTTTTGGTCTTGAACTGAACTTTGTATCCCCTGTCACAGAATTGAGATACAGATAACAAATTATATTTCAAACCTTCAACATAGGAGACATCTTGGATTTCAACATCTCCATTCTTGATGAATCCAAATCCTTTTGTGATTGCCATGGAGCTGTCTCCAAAGATGACTTTTGGTCCTTCCTTCTCATGATAGTCAGTAAGTAAGGCCTTGGTACCAGTCATGTGGTGTGAACACCCACTGTCTATGTACCAGGTCTCACCAACTGAACCACCTTTCTTGTATAAGTCCAGTCGATCCTGCAAGGTAGTGATCTTAATAATTTAGGTACCCTTGTTTATTGGGGTCCTTGGGGATTAGTAGTGAGAGGTACCCAAATGAACATTGAGGATTTGAATAAATGGGACCTCTTCAGTTTCCTTCCATATTTATCACAAAACAGTACTTTATTAACCATTTCAGAATTATCAGCAGACTTAGGATCTATTTTTCTGAGATAGCCTTTCCTTGGTTCTATCCCTTTTTCAGTAAGATCAGTATGCCTGTAATAGTTTGAATATGGTCTGAAAGCATGTGGACCATACGGCTTATAGATGCGTTTTGGTCTTTCCTCTTAAATGATATCATAAGATAAAGGTGGAGGATAAAGAACAGGTTTGTTATGATAATGAGGCACAAATCTCCTAGGTTTAGTTGAATACAGCTGAGACTGCCTTATAAAAGGAGGTCTAGGCTGTTCCCAACTTGCCTGTGCTTGTCTTGACCTACTGTTCTGAGTTTGTCTCTTCTGATACCAGGACTGATCTGATCTGGTCAGAGGAGTGTAACTCTTCTGGTATGGTTTTGACTGTACTAGTCTTAATACATTCTTCATTTTACCATTCTTGGTAGTAGGAGAGATGTATTTAGACTGTACTTTAGGTTTTGGATCATTATCATAAATCATAGGTTCTTTTCCTTTATCTAGTTGCAAAGAACTTGAACTAGCTCCATTAGTGTTCTTAAAGCCTGAAGTAGAGGAACTAGGCAGATCAGTACGTATTCCACTTTTATCATTTGGAGCTCTATATCTGTCTGAGATTGTTTGATTAATCTTGGTAGAGTTAATCATCCCAGATAGCTTTCGATCTAGGCTCACTACTTCAGATTCTAAGAATCTATTGCGCTCTTCAAGTTTTTCACATTTAATCTTTAAATCATTGAATTCATTAGTCTCTTTGGCTTGAGTTTTAAGCATACCCTGATATAGTTTGTCAATGGATGCATACTTTTTTTGGAGTTGGGACAACTCTTCTGATAGTCTTGCATTTATGAAAACTATATTAGGATCCACTTTCAACTGAGCTTCTTTTAGATTAATGATTTCTTGCTTTAAAGTTATATTCTCATCACTGATTTCAATGAATGCTTTGTTAGCTTGTAGAAGGTCTTCTTCAGTCACTCCATGGGAATGATGAAGACTACTTCCTACACTGCTATCAGCAGCATCACTTTCATCAGTGTCAGAATTTTTGCAAGATTGAAAAGAGTTAGCAGATGATACCTCATCATTTATTTTGGCCATCATTACCAGTCCATCATCTGCTATGAAGGCTTCATTTTCATTGCTAGAGGGGTATTCAGATGAAGACGATGGCACCTCTTCTGATTCCGAATCAGAATCATTGTATGCCATCATTGCCTTCTTACCCTTGGCATATTTTCGATCTCTTCTGGCTTTCCTTTCTTCTCGATCTTCAGAACTCAGATCAGGACATTCATAAGCATAATAACCTGGCTTATCACAATTATAGCAAACAGGATTGTTAGAAGTTCTCTTAGGAGGTGAATGATTTCAGTTCCTGTCATGCTTGTCAATTGAGTTCCTGTCTTTCTTATCAGAATACTTTCTATCCCTCTTATCAGATGAGTTCCTATCTCTCATTTTCTCATTAGAGATCTCATCCCTTCTTTCAGAAGAGTTTTGATCCCTTCTGTTCACAGAAGAGTCCCTGTTACTAGAACTCTTGGTTTCCTTATAGAATCTCTTGTATCTACCATACCTCTTATTTAGTCTATCAAATCTTTTGATCATAAGGCTCATCTGATCTTTCAGACTAAGATCCGAACTATCTAGTTCATATTTTATGCTTGAGGCCTTAGAATTAGATGATCTAGACCCCTTAGAGGTAGAGGCTTTAAAAGCTATGTCCTTAAAGGCATCCTTATCCTTATGAATCACAGTAATAGGATCTTCTTCATCTAACTCAAACTCATGTGCCTTAAGGGTTTGGAACATAGTTTCTGCTGGCCAAGAATCAATGTCTTGTGTGGTTTTAATGATCATCTTGACCATTTTCCACCTCTCATCCAAAACTTTCAAGATTCTCAGGTTAACTTCTCTTTCAGTATAAGTTTTTCCTAACACATCAAGATCATTCATAATCTTTGTAAATCGAGTATCCAATTCATCAATTGTTTCTCCTGGCTTCATCTTAAATGTTTCAAACCTTTGGACAGCTGTGGATAATTTGCTTTCTTTGATCAGTGTAGTACCTTCACAAAGAATAGCCAATTTGTCCCACATTTGCTTTGCAGTCTTACATTTTAACACTTTTCCAAGATACTCATTTGGCAAGGTGTGTAAAATATAATTCTTAGCAAGACTATCCAAATTGTTTTGTCGCATTTCTTCAGAAGTCAGTTCTGACCTTGGTTTAGGGACCAGTGCTCCAACTGGTTTAGAAGGATCCAGAACTGCAGTGTTTTCCACCATGGTGACAATTGGTCCTTCAGTCACCACAGACACCATCAGATCATGTGTTGAGCTAAAGATGGCCTCCATCCTAAGCTTCCAGTAGTCATAATCTGCAATCTTGAACTTAGGGAGTTTGTTCACATTAGTGTCATCCATGTTTGATTAGACAAATAAGATCAGTAGTATAGCAGATAGTTTTCAAGTATTCAGATATGACAAATATCAAGAAATAGTAGCAAGATCAGTGAGATTTCCCTCAAGATCTACAAGGTTATCAAGAAACAGCAGTCCAAAGAACTACTGCTCTGATACCACTTGTTGGTCCCAAGTTGAGTTAAGATTGAAGTAAGCTAAGAAAGTCTAGAGGGGAGGGGTGAATAGACTTTCAAAAATCTTTCAAAATATCAGAGTTTATAATGCGGAATAGTGTTCTGAATAGTACTGTTCTTACTGAGTCAGATCAGTACTTCCAGATTTAGTTTTATACTCAACTTTTATTTAGATCTTTACTTAGTAAATTCTACTGTTCTTGTTTAAACAAATATCAAACAAATATCAAACAGAAAATAAAGAACACAGAATTTTATAGTGGTTCGACCAATAAGTCTACATCCACTCTCACAATCCCAGTTGTGATGTTTTATTACTCTTCCTTGAGTTTCTTGTGGCTTAACGTCCCAAGATTAAGACTGTTATCTTTTTAATTACACTTCCAAGTGTATCTTCGATCTACTAGTAATTCTACAAGTAACTAGCACACTTATTTTACAAAACACAAACTTAAACTGAAAAGTAAACTTCTCTTTGAGTAGCCTTTGATTTCTTCTCTTCAATTCAGTGGCTTCTCCTTAATTCGATTTCCTTAACTTTGTGAGTTCTTGCTTGTAGACTTGCTCTTGGTTTCTCTAAGATCAGTAATTGTTCAGTAGTAGCAGTAGTCTCTTCAAGTAGGAGATCATACAGTATTTATAGAACTTAGTTTGACAGTTAGCAGTTTGTGAACTAACTCTAAAACTGTTTTTGTAACTTCCTCTTGTAACCGACTTTGTAACTTCCTTCTTATTCCAAGTCAGCATATCTTCAATATATCTTTAGTTACTCTTTAAATAAGTTTTCCAAACTTATTCTTCAAATTCACCAAATCAGCACAGTAACTTACTGTTCTGATTTTTACTGTTCTGAGCCAGTCAGCACAGTCCTCAAAACTGTTCTGTACTTCTCAAGAATTCTTCTAAGCTTCTCTTCAACTCTTCTTTAAAGTCTTCTTATTCTGAAGTAGTCTTCTGAGTCTTCATTAGTCTTCTGATCTTCTTCTAATCTAGTGTTCTAAACTACTGTTCTAAACTATTACAATGCTGAATACAATAGAATACAACTTTACAACTATAAAACCTATATATACATCAACTGAACTATATACAGAAGAGTATATCTAAGTCCTATACTATAAGTTGTCTATACATTACAAAACATCAGCTTAGTTCCTAACAGTTCATATATCAGATCAGTAAACACAATAAGATTAGTAACTCAGTTATTCAATATCTCATTAAGATCAGTAAACTTATTTCATATGACTCAGTTAAGGAAAGGATTTAGGAAAGGATTATATGCTTGTACAGATTCATACTATTGTGAGATTGAAGAATTTGAATACCTTGAGGTGCTATATTTTTTTAATTTCAACATTGTTTAGTGATTTCATTTTAACTCATGTTTTGTAGTCAATTTTATATTAATTTTCTTGTTTTAGTTATGGGTTAATTTCTTATTGCTTTGGGTGTTGGAATTGTGTGGATAATTAGTATATTTATGGATTAATTTCATATTTTAGTCTATGTCTTGAATTTAATTGTTTATATTGTTGTGGTTTGTTTGATTAAATTAGTTGATCATTTCTATTAGCTAGCATTTACGATTTTGTGAATTGCAACGAGAGTTGGGTTTGCATGATTGGGATATGTGTGAAAAACTTGAGTAATTAATATGAGTTTAATAGTAATTAGCTTAACCGAGAGAGGATTAATTGCTTAGATTGACAACATTAGACATTAATCGATTAGAGGTCGTCTAGGAGATTGGTGAGAGACCGTCTCATAAGCATTAGTAACCGTGTTGAAAGTGCTTATGAGACACTATCTTAGGAGCTTATGGTATTTGATTAGATCCTATAATTGCTAATCAATGCACGTGTTCACCTATGTCTTTCGAGCGGGTCTACATATATATATGATAGCCTTTAGCATAATTCAAGACAATAGGCTTAATTGTTGTGATTAATTTGTTAATTCATTAGTGACCCCACATAAGGAAGATACCCGAAGCAATTCTTCCACTTGCACTTTCATCTTGAGAGTTAGTTTTAGTTGTCTAGTTAGTGTTTCTTTTTCTTATTATTATTTGCTTTATTCTCACGTTTAACTTCTATAACACCATTTTGACTTATAGTTTTAGGGCTCCACATTCATTCAACTAGGTCCTTGGACGATAACTACTATGTCATATACTTACCTAACTATAACGAACCCATACGCTTGTGGGGATTGTTATTGTTGTTACTAAAACGTGTGAAAAAATACGAATCAAGTTAATGGCGCAGTTGCCGGGGACTTAGTTGAGAGTCTTACGTGGGACTTGAAACTTGTTGAGTGGTGTTACTAGTAGCATTTTATTTTTGTTATTTTGTTTACTTTGAATTTGATACTTTGTTATTTTTTAGGTGTGCACTTTATTGACTAGATGGATGGATATAATCAATACCCGTGGAATCATTGCTATGATCAACGTGATATGATTTATCCTCCACAACATGGAGATGTGAGCTACGATGATTGGAGGAACTTTGATCACCACTATCATATTCAACAAGTTTCCTCCTATTATCAAGATTGAACGAATGAAGAAGCATTACCTCCTCCTCAAGGATATTATCCTCCACCTCCACATCAGTATCCTCCTCCTCAAGGATATTATCCTCCACCTCCACATCAGTATCCTCCTCCTCAACAACATCCATATCCTCCCCCACCACTTGAAGAAGAGTATCCCCCACCTCCTCCTCCATACATGGAGGAACCTTGCTTTGAATTCCATGGAGCTTCGGAAGGAAATTGGTATGATAATGAGAGCAGCTTTGAGTACGATCATCAAATGCAACAAGCTACCTCTCATTATCAATATCAAGAGTGGGAAAGCAATGAGTATTGGCCACCAAGCAATGAGGGTAGGACTACTATCGAAAAACTCCTCATTGCACACATGATGGAGAGAATGGATGCATATGTGTTGGGATATGAATCCTGATACAAGTTCTATTTGATGATGAGTTGAGTTTTGATAAGCCAAAAGTAGACTTGAATATTTTCCAAGTATGGACTGTTCTAGTTATGGAAGTCGTCTTGTGAAGACCAGTAAAGTACAAAGTTGAATAAGAAAGAAAAGTTTAAGTTTGAAAGAAAAGACAAGTACGTTTTATAAGTACTATGTTATATGATTGTTAGGTTTTATACTGAGCTATTTAATCATTGTATAGAAGCTCATAGTTCATATGATAGTTTATATTGATGTATAGACTTAAGTTGACTAAGCTGTTTTATAAAGCTTAAAGTAATGTAATAGTCTTGTTAGGATTAGATGATAGGACTAGTATAGATTGGTTCTATATCGAAGTCTACTATTGAAGATTAGAGCTCGCGCAAGACAAGACAAGTGCTGAAGAAGACTGAAGATTTGTCTAAGTATGGAGACTAGACAAGTGCGCAAGTTAAAAGAAGAAACTGCTTAAAGATGGAAACGCGTATGAAGATAAGGTCGTTATGTTGAAGAATTAGTTATGGAATAACTAATTAACTGAAGAAAAGCGTGGAAGGATAAGAAGAAGCAGTTAGAAGTCAGTTATCAAGAAAAGGTTGTTGTTAACAGAAAGTTCTTGATATTCAGAAGTTTATAAATACCCCAAGGTATTCAACGATTCAAGACTACTGAAACTCGCAATACTGATACATTTTACTGAAATATTCGAAGCAAACAAACTCACAGAGTTCAAGTTCAGAAAGTTCAAGCCAGAAGACAAGTGAAGAAATCGAAGAAGGCTACTACTGAGCTAAAGAGAAGTTTTATTTTACAGTTTTTGTTCAAGTTGCTAGTTACTTGTAAAATAGCTAGTTAGATCGAAGATACACTTGGAAGTGTAGTCGAAAAGATCAAAGTCTTATTTCTTGGGACTCTAAGCCACAAGAACACACTACTCAAAGAGAAGAGTAATAAGAATTTCGCAACTGGAGTTGTGAGAGTGGATGTAGACAAGTTGTCGAACCACTATAAATCTTATGTCGTTTACTTTATTTTTCTATTTGTTGATTACTTGATTAATTGTTTAATTGATTAATTTGCATCTACAATAGACAAGAACAGTGTTCATCGAATTAGTTGAGTATAAACTTGTTGGGCTCATTGTTAATCTGATAAATTCTGCATTGTGTATTCTGATATATTGAAAGATTTTGAAAAGTCTATTCACCCCCTCTAGACATTTTCCTATAAACAATATTCTAGTTGATGAAAGTATGTTTTGATGGCCAAAAGCAACTTAAAGTTAGTGATATATGTGGTTCTAAGTCATCTTAACTAAGTCATCTGAATATAAGCTTATTAATCTGATGAGAAACTTAAATTGAGATTACTGATCTTAATGCTAACTGAAGTAAGTTTACTGATCTTATGAAGTAATATCAAAGGTAAAATTACTGATCTTAACTGAGTCATTTGGAATAAGATTACTGATCTGAGTATGAAAACTGAGAATAATTTTAGTGATCTTATATGAGATATTTGAAATCTGAGTTACTGATCTGATATACTTACTGATCTTATGTACTTACTGATCTTAGATGTTTACTGGTCTTATGTAAGTTACTGATCTTAAGTGTTTACTGATCTTATGAGTTACTGATCTTATTGGTTACTGATCTGATATATGAATACTAGGAACTAAGCTGATGTTTTGTATTGTATAGACAGCTTATAGTATAGGACTTAGAAATACTCATCTGTATATAGTTCAGTTGATGTATAGATAGGTTTTATATTTGTAAAGTTGTATTTTGTTGTATTCCGCTTTGTAAAGTTCAGAACAGTAAAATCAGAACACTAGATTAGAAATAGATTAGAAGAAGATCAGAAGACTAAAGAAGACTAATGAAGACTCAGAGGACTACTTCAGACTAAGAAGACTTCAAAGAAGAGTTGAAGAAGAGCTTAGAAGAAATCTGGAGAAGTTTTGAACGGTTTTAAGTTACTGTGCTGATTGAATCCGAAGAGTAAAAATCAGCAGAGTAAAATCCGAAGAGTAAAAATCAGAACAGTAAGTTACTGTGCTGATTTGGTAAATTTGAAGAATAAGTTTGGAAAACTTATTTAAGGTGTAACTGAAGATTTATTGAAGATATGCTGACTTGGAAGTTGAAGGAAGTTACAAAGTCGGTTACAAGAAGAAGTTACAACAAAAACAGTTTTAGAGTTAGTTGAGAGTTAGTTCACAAACTGCTAACTGTCATACTAAATTCTATAAATACTGTATGATATCCTACTTGAAGAGACTACTGCTACTACTGAACAATTACTGATCTTAGAAGAATTCAAAGAGCAAGTCTACAAGCAAGAACTCACAGAGTTAAGGAAATCAAAGCAAGAAGAGCCACTGATTTGAAGAGAAGATTCAAAGGCTATTCAAAGAGAAGTTTTACTTTTCAAGTTTAAGTTTGTATTTTGTAAAACAAGTGTGCTAGTTACTTGGAGAATTACTAGTAGATCGAAGATATACCTGGTGGTATAATCGAAAAGATCAAAGTCTTAATCTTGGGACTTTAAGCCACAAGAAGCTCAAGAAGAGTAATAAAACTTCACAACTGGAGTTGTGAGAGTGGATGTAGACATTTGTCGAACCACTATAAAATTCTGTGTTCTTTACTTTACTGTTTGATATTTGTTTGAGTTGTTTAATCAAGAACATTAAGAATTAACAAAGATAAAGATCTATAGAAAAGTTGAGTATAAATTTGTTTGGGCTCATTAGTAATCTGATTATTCCGCATTGTGTATTCTGATATATTGAAAGATTTTTGAAAAGTCTATTCACCCCTCCCCTCTAGACATTTTCACTAGCTTACTCAATATTATTAACTCAACTTTGGGACCAACACTTAATATTATAAACTCAACTAGGGACCTACAAGTGGTATCAGAGCAGTAGTTTTCGAACTGCTGTTTCTTGATAACATCTTGAAGACTTGAGTGAAGTCTTGGTTCTTGATTGTTCTTGTTCTTATCACTTTTCTTGAATACCTGTATCTTTGAGTTTCTTACTACATTTTAAATCTTTTTGGAAACTATGGCAATGGAAATTAGTGCTAATAAACTTTCCAAGTTCTCTGTTCAGGACTACGACTACTAGAAGTTGAGAATGGAAGCCATTTTCAGCTCAACTCATGATTTGATGGTGTCCGTGATTAAAGAAGGACCAGTCGTCACGATGGTTCAAAACACTGCTACCCTGGACCCGTCTAAAGCTGTCGGCGTGCTCGTCCCTAAACCCAGGTCTGAACTCACTTCTGAAGAAATGAGGCAGAACAACTTGGACAGTTTAGCAAAGAACTACATTTTACACACCCTTCCTAATGAGTATCTTGGGAAAGTGTTAAAATGTAAGACTGCTAAAGAAATGTGGGATCGACTTGCTGTGATTTGTGAAGGGACTACCCTGATCAAGGAAAACAAGTTGTCCACTGCTGTTCAGAGGTTCGAATCATTTAAGATGAAGGCTGGTGAAAATATTGACCAGTTAGATACTCGTTTCACACGTGTCATGAATGATTTGGAAGTGCTTGGTAAATCATATACTAATCGTGAAATAAATTTGAGAATTCTTAAGAGTCTTGATGCTAGATGGAAGATGGTCAAGATGATCATCAAGAATACTCAAGACATTGATGAATGGTCTGCTGAAACAATGTTTCAAACTCTTAAGGCGCATGAGTTCGATCTATATGAGGATGATCCTATAGCCAGTAGTGATATGGAGAATGTTGTGTCGAAAAATGTTTCTTTTAAGTCTACTTCGTCTAAGAGCTCTAGAGTAGACAGGTCTAAGTCTAAGACTAAGTTTGCTAGCATAAAAGATGAGTTAGATAATTCTGATCTCAGTCTGAAAGATCAGATGAACCTTATGGTTAGGAAGTTCGACAAACTGAACAAGCGATATGGTAGATATAAGAAGTTTTACAAAGACTTTAGAGGTTCTGGTAACAAGGACTCGTTTGAGACCAGACGAGATCAAAACTCATCCGAAAGGAAAGTTGAGGTCTCGAAAGGAAACAAACAAGATATGAACTTGCTGTTATTTCTTGATAACCTTACAGATCTTGAGGGATATTTTACTGATCTTGCTGTTATTTCTTGATACTTGTTACTATCTGAATACTTGAAATCTATCTGCTATACTACTGATCCTATTTGTCTAAACAAACATGGATGACACTAATGTGAACAAGCTGCCCAAGTTCAAGATTGCAGATTATGACTACTGGAAGCTTAGGATGGAGGCCATCTTTAGCTCGACCCATGATCTAATGGTGTCTGTGGTGACTGAAGGACCAATTGTCATCATGGTGGAAAACACTGCTGTTCTGGATCCATCAAAACCAGTTGGAGCACTGGTCCCTAAACCAAGGTCAGAACTGACTTCGGAAGAAATGAAACAAAACAATTTGGACAGTCTTGCCAAGAACTACATTTTACACACCTTACCAAATGAGTATCTTGGTAAAGTACTAAAATGTAAGACTGCAAAACAGATGTGGGACAAACTGGCTATTCTTTGTGAAGGTACTACACTGATCAAAGAAAGCAAGTTATCCACTGCTGTCCAAAGGTTTGAATCATTTAAGATGAAGCCAGGAGAATCAATTGATGAGTTGGATACTCGATTTACCAAAATTATGAATGATCTTGATGTATTAGGAAAGACTTATACTGACAGAGAAGTTAACCTGAGAATCTTGAAAGCCTTGGATGAAAGGTGGAAAATGGTCAAGATGATCATTAAAACCACACAAGACATTGATTCTTGGCCGGCAGAAACTATGTTCCAAACACTTAAGGCACATGAGTTTGAGTTAGATGAAGAAGATCCTATTTCTGTGATTCATAAGGATAAGGATGCCTCTAAGGACATAGCCTTTAAAGCCTCTACCTCAAAGGGGTCTAGATCATCTAAGTCTAAGGCCTCAAGCATAAAAGATGAACTAGATAGTTCTGATCTTAGTCTGAAAGATCAGATGAGCCTTATGATCAAAAGATTTGATAAACTGAACAAGAGGTATGGCAGGTACAAAAGATTCTATAAGGAAACTAAGGGTTCTAATAACAGGGACTCTTCTGTGAACAGAAGGGATCAAAACTCTTCTGAAAGAAGGGATGAGATCTCTAATGAAAACAGGAGAGATAGGAACTCATCTGAAAAGAGAGACAGAAAGTATTCTGATAAGAAAGACATGAACTCAATTGACAAGCATGACAGGAACAGAAAGCATTCTCCTCCTAAAAGAACTTCTAACAATCCTGTTTGCTATAATTGTGATAAGCCAGGTCATTATGCTTATGAATGTCCTGATCTGAGTTCTGAAGATAGAGAAGAAAGGAAAGCCAGAAGAGATCGAAAATATGCCAAGGGTAAGAAGGCAATGATGGCCTACAATAACTCTGATTCGGAATCAGAAGAGTTACCATCGTCTTCATCTGACTACCCCTCTAGCAATGAAGATGAAGCCTTCATAGCAGATGATGGACTGGTGATGATGGCCAAAATAAATGATGAGGTATCTTCTGTTAACTCATTTCAATCTTGTGACAATTCTGACACTGATGAAAGTGATGCTGCTGTTAGCAATGTAGGAAGTAGCCTTCATCATTCCCAAGGAGTGACTGAAGAAGACCTTCTACAAGCTAACAAAGAATTCATTGAAATTAGTGATGAGAATATATCTTTAAAACAAGAAATCATTAAGCTAAAAGAAGCTCAGTCAAAAGTAGATCCTAATATAGCTGTCATAAATGCAAGACTATCAGAAGAGTTGTCCAAACTCCAAGAAAAGTATGCATCCATTGACAAACTATATCAGGGTATGCTTAAAACTCAAGCCAAAGAGACTAATGAATTCAATGACTTAAAGATTAAATGTGAAAAACTTGAAGAGCGCAATAGATTCTTAGAATCTGAAGTAGTGAGCCTAGATCGAAAGCTATCTGGGATGATTAACTCTACTAAGATTAATCAAACTATCTCAGACAGATATAGAGCTCCAAATGATAAAAGAGGAATAGGTACTGATCTGCCTAGTCCATCTACTTCAGAATTTAAGAACACTAATGGAGCTAGTACAAGTTCTTTGCAACTAGATAAAGGAAAAGAACCTATGACTTATGATGATGATCCAAAACTCAAAGTACAGTCTAAATACATCCCTCCTACTACCAAGAATGGTAAACTGAAGAATGTATTAAGACCAGTACAGTCAAGACCATACCAAAAGAGTTATACTCCTCTGACCAGATCAGATCAGTCCTGGAATCAGAAGAGACAAACTCAGAACAGTAGGTCAAGACAAGCACAGGCAAGTTGGGAACAGCCTAGACCTCCTTTTATAAGGCAGTCTCAGCTGTATTCAACTAAACCTAGGATATTTGTGCCTCATTATCATAATAAACCTGTTCTTTACCCTCCTCCTTTATCCTATGATATCTATGGAGAGAAAAGACCAAAGCAAATTTATAAGCCTTATGGTCCACATGCTTTTAGACCATATTCAAACTATTACAGACATACTGATCTTACTGAAAAAGGGATAGAACCAAGGAAAGGCTATCTCAGAAAAATAGATCCTAAGTCTGCTGATAATTCTGAATTGGTTAACAAAGTACTGTTTTGTGATAAATTTGGAAGGAAACTGAAGAGGTGTCATTTATTCAAAACTTCAATGTTCATTTGGGTGCCTCTTACTGCTACTAACACTCAAGGACCCCAATAAATAGTGGGTACCTAAATTACATGTGTATAGAGATATGTACTAACATTTCAGGTACTGATCTTACACCAAGAAGGACATGAAGCAGAAACTAAGAGCAGTACACCAAAACTCAAAAGTCAGAAGAGACAATCCAATGTCAGATCACTAAAACAGGTAACAAGGTTACTAAAGTGACCTTAATCCCAATGAGGAAGCTGGTAAAGCTGAGGGACACTGAGAACACACATCAAGGGGGAATCTGTGATTTCTTAAAGATCCTTTTGTTGACTCAGATCACTAAGTCACTTTAGCATAAACCTTGATAAGATCATTAAATTAATCATATTGTTACTACTCTGTACTGTTTTGGACTTATATTCCATGAACTAACACTTATATCAAGGTGAAACAGGCACAGAAAAGGAATTCTCCATTGAAGGGGGAACTGATCTGATTACAGATTTGAAAAGTTTACTAATCTGATCTGATTACAGAACATAGCAGTCTACAGATATATTCTGATTAATAAATTGACTTGTCTACAGAACTGTACTGATTACAAAGCTTATTTGTCTACAGTACTGATCTGATTACAAATCAGTTATTCTACAGAACTAATCTGATTACTGACTAATCTGTCTACAGAAAGATTTGTTTACAACTAATCTGTCTACAAGAAATCTACTGATCTGACACAGTACTGATCTGAGGATCACTGTGCTGATATCAAAAAGATGAAATCAAGAAATTTGGGTACTGATCTGAGGATTACTGTGCTGACCCATCTACTGATTTGAAATCTACTGTGCTGATTCATCTACTGATCTGATTTCTAAAAAGGTTACTCAGCTGATCACAGTACTCAGCTGATCCAGATAAGTGATATTTTCTTTATATACTTGTAAGAAAATGAAGTGAAATAGTTTTGGAAACTACTGTGCTGATTTGCATCAGAACAGTCTTTTGGTTTAGATTACTCTAAGTCAAAAATTGTTCATATTTTTAGATTATTAATAGAGAAGATTAATACACTCCTCTATTTCTAACCTAAATACTGTGGTGTATTTATCAAACACAAGTTGGCTCCAAAAATTAAGAATGTTACTAGAATGTGAACAGTTATTGTTTAACTTGAAATTCGAGACTTAATCCCAACCATTCTTTGTGATAATCTAATTCAATCCTAGCCCTAGGTTGGTTTTGAATTTAACAAAAAACGATCACACTTCATCTTCTTCGTTCTTACGAGTTCATTTCTGAAAATTTCTTAACTTCATAACTTCTGAAAATCTGATTTCTACAAAATTCTCAAATGGCAACCATTAATATTATCAATGAAGCTAACCAAGTTGCAGGAACATTCGATTCGAATTTGTGGATTCGCAAGAAGGGCATTTTCGTGGAGAACGCTGTCTATTTCAATGGCAGACACAGTGCTGAAAATCAAGCCATTTTAACTATGTGTGAAGAGTGCGGGCTACGAAAGTTTCTGGAATCATTTCCCATAAACGTCTATGAACCAGAAGCGGTGGAATTTTATTTACAACTCCAAGGAGATAAAAATGGTGTTCACTCCATGCTTGCTGGACACAAGGTCACCATTACTAGGGACATCCTCGAAGTAATGTTGGATTTACCACAAGGCCCAGTGGATATTTTGACCTACAAAGCTGGTGAAGAAAAGGAGTGTGTGGGGAGATGGTCAGGTGTTGAGACAGAGACCTTGACAAATCTGAAGAAGGATGTTCTTCCTACTGGTCTGCAGTTTTTGATGGATATAGCAGGAAAGTGCTTGTTAGGGCAACATCATAGCCAGGATGCCTTATCGAGTTTCAAGATTAGAATTATGGTTGCAATCATCGACAGAGTGCAAGGTGATTGGCAAAGATTCTTCTTGGAAAGGCTGCTGACTGAGAAGGAAAAGGTTTTATTTGATGAGGATACTATGGAATTCTCACTTAAATCAAAATTAGGGTTTGGAAACAAGCTGAGTTTCTTGCTGCCTCAGCTGGTGAAAAAGCCATATTGGAGTAATCCCAAGAAATTCCATCATGGGAAATTCTTGATGAAGAAAGAGTCTGTTCAGTTTGAACAAGAGAACCCCTTGGAACACTCTCAAGAGATTGAAGCAGAAGAGTCTGGAGCTTCAATGTACCAATCGGAGGACAATCAGCCTGAAGTTAGGTCAAAGGCAAGGCATGATCCAAGCAGTACTAGACCTAGGAGAGGAAGGTCTGCTACAGCTGCCTCAGAACCAACAGTTCGATTTGTGGAAACTGTGGTGCAATCAAGCTCAGATGAGCAAGAGGTTAGTGTTCCTAGTCCTGTTGCTATTCATAAAAGGACTAAGTCAAGGAGTGTTCGGAGGAAATTGATTGTTGTCTCCCCTATCCCTTCTAACTTTGAACCAAGCCAAACTGAAACCCAAAACCCTCAACCTTCATGTTCTGGAAGATCAGATCACTATTTTTCTGAGACTCAGAACACTCCCCATTCATCACCTCAGCACACTAACTTTGAGCCTACCCCAATTTCTAGTCCTCAACATCAAACTTCACATCAACCTTCACCACATCAATCCCCAATACAGGTTCATGCTCACTCTACTGAACATGAATTTGAGCCTTCTACTGAACCAATTGACATTTCCTCATCTCCTGAACCTGAATTCATTACTCCTAAACCTGCTGATTTGATGGAGTACACTATCTGTGACAAAGAGGATAGAATCAGAATTGATTTGAGGATAGCTTTGTTAAAGCAATTTCCTGGATTGGATGAGAGCTCTGTTGAGTTTGAGAAACTCCTTAGGATTGGCACTTGGGTGTATCTTAAGAGGAGTACTTTGAAGGAAAATTTAGCTATCATGGAAGGAATGGGAGGTGCTTCAATCTGTGATGATTGGGAAGCAGAACAGATGCAAGCAGCTGGTGTTAACTCTTTTCTTGAGTTAGTCACTCCAGAATCTGTTGTAATTCTTGTTGAGAGATTAACAGGGATCAAGTACACTGTTGAGAAGATTACAACTCCTGTCTCTGATGAGGATTTGTTCAGTGAAGAGAAAGGTCTTGATGAGACTGAAGCTGTTGCTGCAGAAGATTTTATGGATATTGATGAAGATATTGTCAATGCAACAGAAGTGTTTGAGAACACTGTTGTACTTGAAGAACCTGAAATTGTTGAAAATCAGGA
Source organism: Galeopsis tetrahit (assembly GCA_963675135.1). Lineage (NCBI taxonomy): Eukaryota > Viridiplantae > Streptophyta > Magnoliopsida > Lamiales > Lamiaceae > Galeopsis > Galeopsis tetrahit. Next base: position 60,686,825 of record OY776120.1, on the reverse strand, counting down.
TGTAAATGCTGAAGAATTGGAAAGCATTCCAATCCACCCTACTGATCCTATTGAGGATGTGCAAGAAGAGATCAGAACAGGTCCTGTTGAGAAGGATTCTGAGCAATCTGACTTTGAGATGCTGAAAAAGCAGAATGCAGAGCTTCAAGCAAAGTTGGAAGCTGCTGTCCAAATGTTTCAAGAAGCTACTGTCCAAATGTTTCAAGAAGCTACTGAAAGGATGAACAAGATGCATTCTGAACACTCTTATGAAAAGGTCATGGAGTATACAATGTCCAAAATTTTTGACCTTCATAGAGTACAAGAGAAGAATTTGTCTCAGGTGTTGCATAAGAAGCTGGAGCAACACATATCTTCCTTGAAAGAGTGGCATGATGAAGCTAAAAAGGGGGAAGATAGGACAAGACAAGTGATGGAACAAACACAGTCACAACAAGCTCAGCTGGTTGTGAGTCAGGATGAATTAAGAGCTGAAATTCATATGTTAAATGAAAAATTGAAGCAAAGAAAGCAACAGAAGCAACAAGGTCAAGAGATTGTTGAGAAGAGACCTGATATTGCTGGAAGTTCAAGTCAGAAGAAGAGGAAGTTAGTCCTATCTGATGAAGAACAACAAGAGGAAGAAGCTGGAAGAATGACTAGATCAAAGAGCAAAATGAAAGCTGTTATGACAAGTGAAGAAGAAAACTTGAAAAAGAAGAAAGAAAAGGATGTCAAGTTCTTGAAGACAAGATTTGATAATCGAGTTACAACTTTGAAGAAAAAGATAAATGCTTAAAAGAAAGCTGAAGGAAAACAGTTTGACAAAGGTTTTCAAGATGAAAACTTTGTGGATTTCATTGTTTTAACAGAACAAATGGAATACTGGAAGAATTTAAAGAAGAAGTGGCAAATTGCAAACTTCATTGTGAAGAAGTTTGGTGATCATTCTAGCAAGGAAGCAGAATTTATTGATTTTGAAGAATTTATGCTGAATATTGATCAAGAGTTCTGGGAAGACATAGCACAGGTTGCTAATCGTGCTGGAACTAAGATTTTGTGCCCTGAAGAACCTAATTGGGAACCTCCAAGACTGGAAAATGGAGAACCTGATTACAAAGAGATTAACAACATTATTGCTGAGATTATCAAGGAAGAAGGAATTACTGATCATCAACATATGATGGATATCAAGGCAAGAATGTATGTTGCATTCAGAATCTGAAGATGCAGAATGAAGATGAAGGACAAGCTCAGAAGATAACATTCTATCCTTAATCTTTATTTTTATATTTTGTGATCATTTCATATTTTGTTAGTATGTGTAATATGTGAAATATCTGATTTGATTGTGAATGTGATATGATTTCTGAATTGATGAACTGTTATGATAGACTACATACTTAACTACTGATTTATTAACATTTAAGTAGTTTTGGCTTCATCAAAAAGGGGGAAATTGTTGGGATATGAATCCTATAAACAATATTCTAGTTGATGAAAGTATGTTTTGATGGCCAAAAGCAACTTAAAGTTAGTGATATATGTGGTTCTAAGTCATCTTAACTAAGTCATCTGAATATAAGCTTATTAATCTGATGAGAAACTTAAATTGAGATTACTGATCTTAATGCTAACTGAAGTAAGTTTACTGATCTTATGAAGTAATATCAAAGGTAAAATTAATGATCTTAACTGAGTCATTTGGAATAAGATTACTGATCTGAGTATGAAAACTGAGAATAATTTTAGTGATCTTATATGAGATATTTGAAATCTGAGTTACTGATCTGATATACTTACTGATCTTATGTACTTACTGATCTTAGATGTTTACTGGTCTTATGTAAGTTACTGATCTTAAGTGTTTACTGATCTTATGAGTTACTGATCTTATTGGTTACTGATCTGATATATGAATACTAGGAACTAAGCTGATGTTTTGTATTGTATAGACAACTTATAGTATAGGACTTAGAAATACTCATCTGTATATAGTTCAGTTGATGTATAGATAGGTTTTATATTTGTAAAGTTGTATTTTGTTGTATTCCGCTTTGTAAAGTTCAGAACAGTAAAATCAGAACACTAGATTAGAAATAGATTAGAAGAAGATCAGAAGACTAAAAAAGACTAATGAAGACTCAGAGGACTACTTCAGACTAAGAAGACTTCAAAGAAGAGTTGAAGAAGAGCTTAGAAGAAATCTGGAGAAGTTTTGAACGGTTTTAAGTTACTGTGCTGATTGAATCCGAAGAGTAAAAATCAGCAGAGTAAAATCCGAAGAGTAAAAATCAGAACAGTAAGTTACTGTGCTGATTTGGTAAATTTGAAGAATAAGTTTGGAAAACTTATTTAAGGTGTAACTGAAGATTTATTGAAGATATGCTGACTTGGAAGTTGAAGGAAGTTACAAAGTCGGTTACAAGAAGAAGTTACAACAAAAACAGTTTTAGAGTTAGTTGAGAGTTAGTTCACAAACTGCTAACTGTCATACTAAATTCTATAAATACTGTATGATATCCTACTTGAAGAGACTACTGCTACTACTGAACAATTACTGATCTTAGAAGAATTCAAAGAGCAAGTCTACAAGCAAGAACTCACAGAGTTAAGGAAATCAAAGCAAGAAGAGCCACTGATTTGAAGAGAAGATTCAAAGGCTATTCAAAGAGAAGTTTTACTTTTCAAGTTTAAGTTTGTATTTTGTAAAACAAGTGTGCTAGTTACTTGGAGAATTACTAGTAGATCGAAGATATACCTGGTGGTATAATCGAAAAGATCAAAGTCTTAATCTTGGGACTTTAAGCCACAAGAAGCTCAAGAAGAGTAATAAAACTTCACAACTGGAGTTGTGAGAGTGGATGTAGACATTTGTCGAACCACTATAAAATTCTGTGTTCTTTACTTTACTGTTTGATATTTGTTTGAGTTGTTTAATCAAGAACATTAAGAATTAACAAAGATAAAGATCTATAGAAAAGTTGAGTATAAATTTGTTTGGGCTCATTAGTAATCTGATTATTCCGCATTGTGTATTCTGATATATTGAAAGATTTTTGAAAAGTCTATTCACCCCTCCCCTCTAGACATTTTCACTAGCTTACTCAATATTATTAACTCAACTTTGGGACCAACACTTAATATTATAAACTCAACTAGGGACCTACAAGTGGTATCAGAGCAGTAGTTTTCGAACTGCTGTTTCTTGATAACATCTTGAAGACTTGAGTGAAGTCTTGGTTCTTGATTGTTCTTGTTCTTATCACTTTTCTTGAATACCTGTATCTTTGAGTTTCTTACTACATTTTAAATCTTTTTGGAAACTATGGCAATGGAAATTAGTGCTAATAAACTTTCCAAGTTCTCTGTTCAGGACTACGACTACTAGAAGTTGAGAATGGAAGCCATTTTCAGCTCAACTCATGATTTGATGGTGTCCGTGATTAAAGAAGGACCAGTCGTCACGATGGTTCAAAACACTGCTACCCTGGACCCGTCTAAAGCTGTCGGCGTGCTCGTCCCTAAACCCAGGTCTGAACTCACTTCTGAAGAAATGAGGCAGAACAACTTGGACAGTTTAGCAAAGAACTACATTTTACACACCCTTCCTAATGAGTATCTTGGGAAAGTGTTAAAATGTAAGACTGCTAAAGAAATGTGGGATCGACTTGCTGTGATTTGTGAAGGGACTACCCTGATCAAGGAAAACAAGTTGTCCACTGCTGTTCAGAGGTTCGAATCATTTAAGATGAAGGCTGGTGAAAATATTGACCAGTTAGATACTCGTTTCACACGTGTCATGAATGATTTGGAAGTGCTTGGTAAATCATATACTAATCGTGAAATAAATTTGAGAATTCTTAAGAGTCTTGATGCTAGATGGAAGATGGTCAAGATGATCATCAAGAATACTCAAGACATTGATGAATGGTCTGCTGAAACAATGTTTCAAACTCTTAAGGCGCATGAGTTCGATCTATATGAGGATGATCCTATAGCCAGTAGTGATATGGAGAATGTTGTGTCGAAAAATGTTTCTTTTAAGTCTACTTCGTCTAAGAGCTCTAGAGTAGACAGGTCTAAGTCTAAGACTAAGTTTGCTAGCATAAAAGATGAGTTAGATAATTCTGATCTCAGTCTGAAAGATCAGATGAACCTTATGGTTAGGAAGTTCGACAAACTGAACAAGCGATATGGTAGATATAAGAAGTTTTACAAAGACTTTAGAGGTTCTGGTAACAAGGACTCGTTTGAGACCAGACGAGATCAAAACTCATCCGAAAGGAAAGTTGAGGTCTCGAAAGGAAACAAACAAGATATGAACTTGCTGTTATTTCTTGATAACCTTACAGATCTTGAGGGATATTTTACTGATCTTGCTGTTATTTCTTGATACTTGTTACTATCTGAATACTTGAAATCTATCTGCTATACTACTGATCCTATTTGTCTAAACAAACATGGATGACACTAATGTGAACAAGCTGCCCAAGTTCAAGATTGCAGATTATGACTACTGGAAGCTTAGGATGGAGGCCATCTTTAGCTCGACCCATGATCTAATGGTGTCTGTGGTGACTGAAGGACCAATTGTCATCATGGTGGAAAACACTGCTGTTCTGGATCCATCAAAACCAGTTGGAGCACTGGTCCCTAAACCAAGGTCAGAACTGACTTCGGAAGAAATGAAACAAAACAATTTGGACAGTCTTGCCAAGAACTACATTTTACACACCTTACCAAATGAGTATCTTGGTAAAGTACTAAAATGTAAGACTGCAAAACAGATGTGGGACAAACTGGCTATTCTTTGTGAAGGTACTACACTGATCAAAGAAAGCAAGTTATCCACTGCTGTCCAAAGGTTTGAATCATTTAAGATGAAGCCAGGAGAATCAATTGATGAGTTGGATACTCGATTTACCAAAATTATGAATGATCTTGATGTATTAGGAAAGACTTATACTGACAGAGAAGTTAACCTGAGAATCTTGAAAGCCTTGGATGAAAGGTGGAAAATGGTCAAGATGATCATTAAAACCACACAAGACATTGATTCTTGGCCAGCAGAAACTATGTTCCAAACACTTAAGGCACATGAGTTTGAGTTAGATGAAGAAGATCCTATTTCTGTGATTCATAAGGATAAGGATGCCTCTAAGGACATAGCCTTTAAAGCCTCTACCTCAAAGGGGTCTAGATCATCTAAGTCTAAGGCCTCAAGCATAAAAGATGAACTAGATAGTTCTGATCTTAGTCTGAAAGATCAGATGAGCCTTATGATCAAAAGATTTGATAAACTGAACAAGAGGTATGGCAGGTACAAAAGATTCTATAAGGAAACTAAGGGTTCTAATAACAGGGACTCTTCTGTGAACAGAAGGGATCAAAACTCTTCTGAAAGAAGGGATGAGATCTCTAATGAAAACAGGAGAGATAGGAACTCATCTGAAAAGAGAGACAGAAAGTATTCTGATAAGAAAGACATGAACTCAATTGACAAGCATGACAGGAACAGAAAGCATTCTCCTCCTAAAAGAACTTCTAACAATCCTGTTTGCTATAATTGTGATAAGCCAGGTCATTATGCTTATGAATGTCCTGATCTGAGTTCTGAAGATAGAGAAGAAAGGAAAGCCAGAAGAGATCGAAAATATGCCAAGGGTAAGAAGGCAATGATGGCCTACAATAACTCTGATTCGGAATCAGAAGAGTTACCATCGTCTTCATCTGACTACCCCTCTAGCAATGAAGATGAAGCCTTCATAGCAGATGATGGACTGGTGATGATGGCCAAAATAAATGATGAGGTATCTTCTGTTAACTCATTTCAATCTTGTGACAATTCTGACACTGATGAAAGTGATGCTGCTGTTAGCAGTGTAGGAAGTAGCCTTCATCATTCCCAAGGAGTGACTGAAGAAGACCTTCTACAAGCTAACAAAGCATTCATTGAAATTAGTGATGAGAATATATCTTTAAAACAATAAATCATTAAGCTAAAAGAAGCTCAGTCAAAAGTAGATCCTAATATAGCTGTCATAAATGCAAGACTATCAGAAGAGTTGTCCAAACTCCAAGAAAAGTATGCATCCATTGACAAACTATATCAGGGTATGCTTAAAACTCAAGCCAAAGAGACTAATGAATTCAATGACTTAAAGATTAAATGTGAAAAACTTGAAGAGCGCAATAGATTCTTAGAATCTGAAGTAGTGAGCCTAGATCGAAAGCTATCTGGGATGATTAACTCTACTAAGATTAATCAAACTATCTCAGACAGATATAGAGCTCCAAATGATAAAAGAGGAATAGGTACTGATCTGCCTAGTCCATCTACTTCAGAATTTAAGAACACTAATGGAGCTAGTACAAGTTCTTTGCAACTAGATAAAGGAAAAGAACCTATGACTTATGATGATGATCCAAAACTCAAAGTACAGTCTAAATACATCCCTCCTACTACCAAGAATGGTAAACTGAAGAATGTATTAAGACCAGTACAGTCAAGACCATAACAAAAGAGTTATACTCCTCTGACCAGATCAGATCAGTCCTGGAATCAGAAGAGACAAACTCAGAACAGTAGGTCAAGACAAGCACAGGCAAGTTGGGAACAGCCTAGACCTCCTTTTATAAGGCAGTCTCAGCTGTATTCAACTAAACCTAGGAGATTTGTGCCTCATTATCATAATAAACCTGTTCTTTACCCTCCTCCTTTATCCTATGATATCTATGGAGAGAAAAGACCAAAGCAAATTTATAAGCCTTATGGTCCACATGCTTTTAGACCATATTCAAACTATTACAGACATACTGATCTTACTGAAAAAGGGATAGAACCAAAGAAAGGCTATCTCAGAAAAATAGATCCTAAGTCTGCTGATAATTCTGAATTGGTTAACAAAGTACTGTTTTGTGATAAATTTGGAAGGAAACTGAAGAGGTGTCATTTATTCAAAACTTCAATGTTCATTTGGGTGCCTCTTACTGCTACTAACACTCAAGGACCCCAATAAATAGTGGGTACCTAAATTACATGTGTATAGAGATATGTACTAACATTTCAGGTACTGATCTTACACCAAGAAGGACATGAAGCAGAAACTAAGAGCAGTACACCAAAACTCAAAAGTCAGAAGAGACAATCCAATGTCAGATCACTAAAACAGGTAACAAGGTTACTAAAGTGACCTTAATCCCAATGAGGAAGCTGGTAAAGCTGAGGGACACTGAGAACACACATCAAGGGGGAATCTGTGATTTCTTAAAGATCCTTTTGTTGACTCAGATCACTAAGTCACTTTAGCATAAACCTTGATAAGATCATTAAATTAATCATATTGTTACTACTCTATATGAGGATGATCCTATAGCCAGTAGTGATATGGAGAATGTTGTGTCGAAAAATGTTTCTTTTAAGTCTACTTCGTCTAAGAGCTCTAGAGTAGACAGGTCTAAGTCTAAGACTAAGTTTGCTAGCATAAAAGATGAGTTAGATAATTCTGATCTCAGTCTGAAAGATCAGATGAACCTTATGGTTAGGAAGTTCGACAAACTGAACAAGCGATATGGTAGATATAAGAAGTTTTACAAAGACTTTAGAGGTTCTGGTAACAAGGACTCGTTTGAGACCAGACGAGATCAAAACTCATCCGAAAGGAAAGTTGAGGTCTCGAAAGGAAACAAACAAGATATGAACTCTGAGGATATGAAGATTAGACGTTCTGATAGACAAGATAAGAGAAGGGATAACTCTCCTGAGAAAAAGTCTACTAACGATCCACTTTGCTATAACTGTGAGAAACCAGGTCATTACATCTACGAATGTCCGGACCTGAGCACTGATGATCGTGAAGAACGTAAAGCAAGAGGTATCATCTGCAACTTCATTTCAATCATGTGATGAATCAGAATCTGATAAAAGTGATACTGCCGATAGTGGAGTAGGGAGTAGTCTTCATCACTCTACTGGTGTGACTGAAGAAGACCTCTTACTTGCTAACAAGGCATTCATTGAAGTCAGTGACGAGAACATCATCTTAAAACAAGAAATCATTGATCTTAAGGAAGCTCAGTCTAAAGTAGATCCCAATATAACAGTCCTAAACGAACGCTTGACAGAAGAGTTGAGACAACTAAAAGACAAGTGTGCATTGACAGACAAGATGTATCAAGACCTACTTAAGACACATGCTACTGAGACGAATGAATTAAATGTTTTAAAGAGCAAGTGCAAAAAGCTTGAAGAACGCAATAAGTTCTTAGAGACTGAGGTCATAAATCTAGACCTTAAACTTACTGACTTGGTTAAATCTTCAATGATTAATCAAAAACTATGAGATAGGTATATGGCTCCAGATGACAAGACAGGGTTGGGTGCAGATACACCTAACTCGCCTACTCAAGTCATTGAGAACCCTATTGATGTTAGTTCAAGCTCTTTGACACATGATAAAGGGAAAAGACCGATGGAATACGATACTAGAACGACATCCAAAGGCACTGTGCATAAACAGACTAGAGTTAACACTCCAATTGCCAAAGGTGGTAAAAGGAATGTTGACAACAGATCTATTTCGTTTAGAACAAGTCGAAAAAGGACCACTAGTCGTGGACGACCAAACCAGGTCAGATACGAGGATTGGTATCCTGAAGAGATGAGTTCTAGACAAGTACAGACTAGATGGAAAGAGCTTAGACCTCCTTTCATAAGGCAGTCTCAGCTCTACTCGTCTAGGCCTAGGAATGTTGCTCCCAAATATCATACTCAACCTGTCTTATATCCTCCACATGTATCGTATGATATCAAAGGAGAGGAAAGACCTAAACATGTCTATAAACCGTATGGCCCCAATGCATACAAGCCCTACTCTGACTATCAAAGACCCATGCCTACTCAAGTAGAGGTGAAGTCGAAAGGCTACCTCAGACGAGTAGACCCAAGGACTGATGATAGGACAAACAAGGACAACAAGGTCTTATTTTGCAACAAGCATGGTAGAAAGCTTAAGAGATCAAACTTGTTCAGGACTCCTATGTACATTTGGATTCCTTTGAACTCGAATAACCCCCCAGGACCCCAATAGACAAAGAGGATACCTAAATTATTAAATATCATCAATGCAGGGTCGACTCGACTTTTACAAGAAGGGTGGCTCAGTAGGAGAAACTTGGTACATAGACAGTGGTTATTCACACCACATGACTGGTACTAAGGCTCTTCTATCAAGCTACTGCGAGAAAGAAGGACCCAGGGTTATATTCGGTGATAGCTCTATGGCCATTACAAAAGGCTTTGGCTATATCCGAAATGGAGATGTAGAGATACAAGACGTATCCTACGTAGAAGGTTTGAAATACAATCTATTATCTGTTTCTCAATTCTGTGATCGAGGTTATAAAGTGCAGTTCAAAAGCCGAAAGTGCGAGATCATAGACAAGAGGACTCATACCGTACTGCTCGTCGGCATAAGACAAGGCAGCGTGTATATTGTGAATTGGAATAGTTATCCGCGGGACACTTTCCTTCTTAGCAAAAATCCTAAAGAGCTCAGTTGGCTTTGGCATAAACGCCTTTGTCACATGAACTTTAAGGTGATTAATAATATTGCAAGAGACTACCTCGTTGAGGGTATACCCAACGAAATCTATTACAAGTCACATGTATGCGATGCTTGTCAGAAAGGTAAACAGGTAAAAGGTTCCTTTAAATCTATTCCAACTCTCTCAACAAGTAGAGTTCTTGAACTACTACATATGGACCTACATGGCCCAATTACTCCTCCAACTTTAAACGGTAGAATGAACACACTTGTTGTGGTAGACGACTATTCTAAGTTCACTTGGGTAGTCTTCTTACACAAGAAGAGTGATACACAAACACTCCTACCTGATCTGTTGAAGAAGATTCAAGTTGAGAAGAATCAGTCCATTGTCAAGATCCGTAGTGACAAGGGTACTGAATTCATTAACTGCTATATCAAAGAATTTTGCTCTAAACGTGGTATCCAGCACCTTACTAGTGCATCAAGGACACCGCAACAAAACGGAGTAGCAGAACGAAGGAACAGAACTCTTAAGGAGGCCTGCAGAACCATGCTGACTGAGTATAATACTCCTCAAAAGTTTTGGGCAGAGGCGATCAATACTGCATGTCACTCCCAAAACAGAAGTGTTATCAATAAGGCACTAGGTAAGACGCCCTACGAGGTATGGAAAGGTCAAAAACCAAGAATTTCTTATTTCCATATATTTGGTTGTAAGTGTTTCATCCATAACAATGGGAAAAGTAAGTTGAATGCGTTCGATGCTAAAGCAGACGAGGGGATATTCTTAGGATACTCCTCGATTAGCAAAGCATTTAGAGTATTCCACTACTCGACTCTATGTGTGGAAGAAACACCACATGTTGTTTTCGATGAATCTCGACAGGACTCATCTACCGACCAGATCAGTAAGAAAGTAATTGATCTATCGATCCAATCTGACAAAGAATCAGATGTGTATGAATCTGTTCAAGCCTATAATCCATTCATGAAAGCCTTCGAATCAGATGATAAGGAGAAGGTAAATGCTCAAGGTAAGTCCACTAGACCAGTTGACATGCCTGCTCTAGTCGACTCGTCTACTCCTATTAAATCTCTTGATACAAATGATGTTGAAATGCATGATGCTGTAGTTGATCTAGATGATGATAGTATGCATGCTAAGACTAGAAAAACATGAAAATCTGCTCATGATACTGAAAATATCATTAGTGACTCTACTGTTGGTGTGAAGATTAGACGACAACTCTTTGAGTCGCAAGAACAGCCTAGTCCATCTATGTTTTGCTGGTGTTGTTTCCTCTCATCTATCGAGCCTAAGACCGTTAATGAGGCATTGGCTGACAGTAATTGAATCATCGCTATGCAAGACGAGTTGAACCAGTTTGTTCGAAACGACGTCTGGGAACTTGTCGATAGACCAAAACACCATAATGTAATTGGCACACGATGGATTTTCAAAAATAAGAAAGATGAGAATGATGTAGTCGTGAGAAATAAGGCTAGACTAGTAGCCCAAGGCTATTCTCAAGTTGAAGGCAAAGATTATGATGAAACTTATGCACCTGTTGCTAGACTAGAAGCCATTAGATTGTTCCTTGCATATGCTGCTTATATGAAGTTTACTGTATATCAAATGGATGTTAAAAGTGCATTTCTTAACGGTATTCTTGCGGAAGAAGTGTATGTTGAACAACCTCCAGGTTTCGAGGTAAAAGGCAACCAAGTGTACAAGTTGAAGAAAGCCTTATACGGATTGAAACAAGCTCCAAGAGCATGGTACGATACTCTTTCTCAATTTCTATTAGAAAATGGTTTTACCAAGGGCAAGGTCGACAGAACCTTGTTCAGAAGACAAGAAGGTAAGGACATCCTACTTGTTCAAATCTACGTGGATGATATCATTTTCGGATCACCCAACAAAAAGCTAAGTGAAAGTGTTTCAACACTCATGCAAAGTAAGTTTGAAATGTCAATGATGGGAGAAATGACTTATTTTCTTGGAATTCAAGTAAAACAAACTCCCGATGGGATTTTCATAAACCAAGCCAAGTATACTAGAAATCTACTAGACAAATATGGTATTAAAACTTGCAAATCTTCTGGAGTACCAATGCTACCTACCTACAGGATGGATCCAGATGAGAACGGTAAGTGTGTTGATCAAACATACTATCGTGGTCTTATTGGTTCATTACTGTACTTAACTGCTAGTAGACCTGATATTGCATTTTCTGTTGGCGTATGTGCTCGTTTTCAAGCTAATCCAAAAGAGAGTCATATGGAAACCACTAAACGGATACTGAAATATTTGAAAGGAACCATCAATCGTTGTATATGGTATCCTTCAAATGATGATTTATCTCTAAGTGGCTACTCTGATTCTGATTTTGGTGGCTGTAGAATAGATAGGAAATCTACTTCTGGTTCTTGTCAATTCTTAGGCACAAAACTCATTTCATGGTTTTCGAAAAAGCAGACAAGTGTTGCTACCTCTACTACTGAAGCCGAGTACATGGCTGCTGGTAGCTGCTGTAGTCAACTACTTTGGCTCATTCAACAACTTAGAGACTATAATATATGTGAATCAAATGTTCTCATATTATGTGACAGTAACAGTGCTATTGCTATTACACAAAATCCTGTTTTGCACACACGTTGTAAGCATGTTGATGTGAAACATCATTTTATATGTGATCATGTAGAAAAGAAGGATATTCGCATGGAAAAGATTCACACTGATTTTCAAAGAGTTGACATTTTCACAAAACCATTAACTGAGGCTCGTTTTCGTGAATTATGCATTAGTCTAGGACTAATTGATCTAGAACCTACTTGCCTATAGATGTGTACTAACCAGACAGGTACATTACAAAGAAGAAAGGAAAGCAGACAAGTTACCACCGAAACAGAGCACTCGTCCACTCGTCAACAAGTCAGGTATACAAGGTCAGACAAGATGACCAAACGACCCGATGAGGAAGCTGGTAAAGCTGAGGGTAATACTAAGGGAATAAACATTTAAGGGGGAATCTATGATTTCTTAAATATCCTTATGTTGACTCTTAAGTTTGTTCAAAACCTTGAAGTTCTGTAGTTGATCGATATTCAATTTATTTATTCTACTCTACTACTAGTACCTATATTCACACGTCACATAAGATGAGACAGGTACACGAAGCTGTTCGACATTCAGACAGACAAGCACAGTCGAAGGGGGAACTCGTCTAGTGCTAACAAGTCTACTAGTCTGTTCTGAATAGACTCGAACAGACCAGATAAGCTCTCTCGTGATTTAAATTTACTATGTGTTCAATTGCGAATCAAGGGTATTAGTGTAATTGCGGATATTTTGAAACTCAAACTGGATATATACACTCCATATTAATGAGGTGTATGCACCAATTTCCCGCCCAAACACTGCTTCACTAGGGCAGATGAGTACACTCTTCTCATCTAACCAATAGCAGGGATGGATTTCAAAGTTTTGGAAGCTAATACACATAATTGTCTCGATTACACAACAGAATACCAAAGGTTTAATACCATTGGATTGATATAATCGATCTTCACCGTCGATTCAAAACGTGATTAACATCAAAACCAGTTTTTTCGATAATCACTCCTCACAATTCTCTATCTTTCCTAATTTCTTGCAATCAAATCTCTCGAATTTTTTCTCGATCTTTGATTACTCTGCTATAACAATGTCGATTGTTTCAATGTATGATGCTCAAACTAACATGCAATCTAGGTTCAATCTAGGCAAGTATGTTACCGAAGGGAAGGTGCATGTGGAGAGCTCTGTGTTCTTCAAGGGGAGGCACACAGACGATAACAAGGAGATTCTCCTCAAGTGTTTGAGATGCGGTCTAAAACCCTATTTGGAAGCTGTTCCTGAGGTTGTTTTTGAGGAAGAAGTATTGGAGTTCTTTGCCACTGCCACTCGCCTATAAGACTCGGTTGAAGCATATGTTGGTGGAAGCAGGGTGGAGATCACTCGTGAAGTGTTGTTCGAAACATTGAGTCTACCTTTGGGTTCGATCAATGTCGAACAGTATGTTGCTGGTCAAGAGTTGAGGTATTTAAGTATCTTCTGCGGAAAGAAATTAAAGCTCAATCGTGATGGAAACATTCCGTCTGTTAAGAAGAAGGAGTTGTTGCCCAAATTCAAGACGCTTCTTGATATTGCAAGCAAGATGTTGCTTGGAGTTACTGGGAGTTTTGGCTCTGTGACTCTTCAGAAAGCAAGAGTGATGGCTGCTATTTATGATGGCATCACTGAAGGAAATTGGCCGAAACTGTTCTTTGATAGATTGATGTACTTTGCAAAGAATGTGAAGGTTGACACTGACTCAAGAGTCAAGAGAGTGGGTGGTGTCCGCGTCTATTAGCTTTGGAAACAAGCTAAGTATTTTGCTACCCGTCTTGCTACCTAACAAGAAGGACTGGAGCAAAGGAAAGCCTTTTCATGTCCTCAAATACTATTTGAAGAAGGACGCTCTTGATAGATAAGCTGAGCAAAGAGCTGTGGAGCATGGGCAAGTTAGGATAAACCCACGAGATGCTATGTTGGAAGCTGTCCCGTCTGATGCTGAGGAAGACGAGGCTGAGGCTGAGGTTGGAACTAGTGGTGCACTAGTTGAGTATGTGTCGGAAGAAGCCATGATTGAACCGATTGGTGATTCAGAAGAAACGGAATCATATAATGGCTCGGAGAAGGAAGCAGAGGATGTGGAAACCTATCGACTGGTGAGAGTCGAGTCGAGTCCATCACCAGACAAGTCGACTGAAATGGTTAGTACTTCTGCTCGTACTATTTCTATTCCTCTTAATATTCCTGTTAGAACCAAGACAAGATCTCTCCGATCTCGTGCCAGACCTGTACCCAAAACCTCTCTGTTGGCTGTTCAACCGTTGAGATCCAACATTACCCAACACACTACTATATATGATACAACTAATACTCCTACAGTTGTCAAACCAAACCACATCGAAGCCCCAAGAAACCACAACCCAAATTCCCTCTACCTCAACAGAATATGTTGAACCCTTTAACCCATCTGTTTCGGGAACTCCACTAGTTGCCACTGCAACAACTGAGTTAAGGACCCCACTTACTCAGACCCCTCCCAAAACAAGATTTGAATCCTTGGTCGACTATCCAATGTGCTTACGCGAGAAGATATTGCATGCACAAATGACCAAGAATTTTAAGAAGATGCTTCCGTCAGTCGAGATCGACACATCTTCTGAGACGTATGCAAATCTAATCAGAATATGCACATGGGTTGCGTTGAAGAAAGGTCCGACTGAAGACTTATTTGAAGTTATCAATGGAATGGGTGGTATTGAAAATTTCCAAGACTGGGAGATGGAACAAAGAGAGAATAGTGGAGTGAAGGATCACTCTGAACTACTCCCAGCGCATGCCTTGACTGCTCTTGTCAAGATGATGTTGAACATATCGGATGATATTTTGCCATCGGAAGCTAAATCGAGTGTTGGCATTCAAGTTTCTGATACTGATCTTGCAGAAGACGAGTTGATGCAAGAGGCAGAACCAGTAGAGCAAGGGAAGTCTACTGATCCGAATATTGATCTTGAGAATGTCTCAGACCAGATGAGAGGTCTAGTATTCAAATTCCAGGTGGAACATTCTCATAGTCCGAGAACTGACGTTGGACAGATCACAAGATAGTTTGAGAAGTATTTTCCAGCCGAGCTATGTAGTTATGTAAAGAAGCTTGGTAAGATGGTGAAGAAGGACTCAGAAGCTGCTGAAAGAAGGGCTAAGGAAGCAAAGTCGGCAATCATTCCTTACTGTCCTATGATCAATCTGAAAGCTATTGCTGGAAGTGTCATTCCAGAGGTGGAAGCAGTAGAAGACTTGGTCTTGTCTACTGTGCTGGAAGACAAGTTGGTTGAAGCTTAAGTATTTGGTGAAGATGAGCTTATGATTGAAGCTGATGCTGATGTTGATGAAGTTGTTGCTCAATCAACTCAAGTTTTTCCAACTGGATATTTAGATGAGTTGAAAATGGACCTGAGGCAAGTAGTCCAGTCATCTATTGATGAGTTCTTAAAATCAGACGTGAAACAGGTTCTTGAAGAGTAAAACAAGTCTCTTGTGGATAGTTCTAAGGAACTGATCGTTGGTGAAGTGAACCAGATGGATTCGACTTTCAGACAAGAGATGTATACTCAGCTAGAAGACTTCTTGCAAAGACAGATCAACTATTTAGAGAAGTGTTATGTTGACTTCGCGAGAACGTTGGCTGAAGAATCGAAAAAGCACTACAAAAAACGCGGAGTTTGCCGACGGAAGGCTACCGACGGAATCCATTCTGTCGGTCGGACCGACGGATCGCCGACGGAATTCTCGAATCGACTGACTCCCGACGGAATACAAGATCCGTCGGGACCGACCGACGGACTTCCCGACGGAATTTAGTTCCGCAGCCAAACGGTGTCGTTTAGCCTTGCTTGCCGACAGATTTTTTCCGTCGGTCGTTCAAATTTCGACTGCCGACGGAAATATCCGTCGGTAGCCGACCCGCTTTGACTGACACATTAATATTCGCGTGCTACCGACGGAAATATCCGTCGGTAGCCGCACCGCTTTGACTGACTAATTAATATTCGCGTGCTACCGACGGAAATATCCGTCGGTAGCCAAAAATTTTTTTTTTATAAGAACTGCCGAAGAGAGGCAGTTCTTCCCCATAAGGGAAAAATTTTTTTTGCTTTCGTCCCCCTCTCCCTGTTCGTCTCCTGTTCGTGGATTTTCTTGTGCGTGGTGCGTGGATTGATCGACAAAGGGCATTACGATTATCTACTCCAATTTTCTTCAATTTAAACGGTACGTTTTTTCTTAATTAATTTTAATTAAGTTATTGTATTATAAATTGCATGTTAATTATTATAAAATTTCATGTACGTAGTTGATGAATATATATGTATATATAATTCATTCAAATATATGTTTTTTATTGGTTAATTGTAATTAATTAATGTATGTTAGTTCAAATATATAATGTAGTTTTGTTAGTTCGTTTTGATAATTAAACTAGGTTATTATTGTTGATTAAATTAGTAATTATTCTTATAAGTAGAGGTTATAAATTGCATGTTAATTATTATAAAATTTCATGTACGTAGTTGATGAATATATATGTATAATTCATTCAAATATATGTTAGTACGTGGATTATATGTTTTTTATTGGTTAATTGTAATTAATTAATGTATGTTAGTTCAATTATATAATGTAGTTTTGTTAGTTCGTTTTGATAATTAAACTAGGTTATTATTGTTGATTAAATTAGTAATTATTCTTATAATTAAACTAGGTTATTATTGTTGATTAAATTAGTAATTATTCTTATAAGTAGAGGTGTTGTAAATATAGTAATTATTGTTATTGTTTAAATTAAGTCATTATTAATTAGTTTGGTAAATTATTGATTTCATTAGTAACGTGATTTTGTTATTGATTAAATTAGGAAATTATTGACTTAAATTACTAAAATGTTATTAATTAAAATAGAAAATTATTGATTTCATTACTATATTAATTATTGACTAATTTATTATACTTTTAAATTTTATTTATTAAAATAGATGAGTCAAGATGCTAGTGGGGCCTCAGGATCTCGACGTAGGAGAGGCTCACTTAGGCCTGTTGAGCCTGCTACGTTGACGTCGTCGGCATCCGTTCCACAGCATTCGCCACCGTCATCTCAGTCGTCGGCAGCTCGTGGACATCCCACGCGGGCCCGAGAACACAGACTGAAAATATGGATTGAGGGTGTACAGTAAGTAATTAATTAAATAATTTTAAGGTTTAACAATATTTAATAGCATCAATTTTTGTAGGTTTTTTTTTTAATTTATAATGTGTTTGTTTCTTAATATATAATGTCACAGCTTACTTCCTGGTAATGAGATATCGAAGGTTTGCTCTACGGTGATTACAGCGTGCAAGATTGTTGCGAATGGTTACTCTTGGCTGAAGGTGCCGCAGACGAAAAAGGATGAATACTGGGAGGAATTCCAGGCATTTGAGTGCATTCAATTAAATATTAATAAACAATTTATTATATATATTATTTGATAAATATGCTGATCGAATATGTGCAGAAACATGCTTATTGGCAGAGGGAGTTATTTTCGGACAACGATATCCACCGTCACTGGCTATCTTCATGTCAGTCTAGGTATAACGAGATAATGTACACCTAGAGGAATGCTTGGCGTAAACGTGGCGTGGTGCAGACGTTGGGGGTGGACGAAAATGGAGTCAACGTATGGAACACGTTGACCACGTATTGGAGTAGCCCGGAGTACATGAGGAAGTGTGAAATTGCTCGAGCCAACCGTACAAGTGATGGGGGAGGTGGGATGTCAAGGCATCGGGGGGGGGGGGGGGGAGGGGGGGCGATCCGCGTATGAGCACTCAATTGCTCTAGTAAGTGTTCACTAAATTTATTTCAATTATTTATATTATATTATATAAAATAATTTTTATATGCTCATTTGGTACGAAATAGGAGCGGGAACTTGGGCGTGAACCCACACACGTGGATCGGTTGAACGTTCTTCATCCGTTTGATCCAGATTCACAGACGTCCACATATGGACGCACTACCTAGCTTCACGTAAGTGTAATTAAATTGTGATGTTTTTTTAATATTTAATTAATTAAATGTATTGAACTATGTATTAATTTAATTTTTTTGTAATTATGTAGTTGGATGTGAACCGGAGGATTGAAGAGGAGACGACACAGGTTTCTGCTGAAGCCGGGCCCAGCGCTCCGCCTGATCTTAACCGGATTTACCTGGACGTTGCCCCGGCTGATCGAGGACGGGTCCTTGGCCTTGGCCGGATGAGCCGCTCAGTGAGAGCTGCGTCGTCCAGTTCGTCCCAGCGTGCATCGCAGGCCTCTGTATCCTCCACTGCTGTTCCGGACCCGAACGTAGTACACATGATGAACCACTACTTCCGACAGCTAACTGACACTATGGGTCGATCGTTGGGGATGTCTTATGAACAAATAAATACATGTTTTGAACAGGCGATGAGCGTTCCCCCTCCGCCTTTCGATGCTCCGGTTGGTCCAGTTCCCCCTCCGCATTTCGATGCTCCGGTTGGTTCAGTTCCCCCTTTCAATGCTCCAGATGTAGAGGCAGACGACGACGGCTTGGATTTCATTGGTGGTGGTGATGATGAGTTTTTTCCGTATAATGGTTGATGTTTGAACTATTTATTTTTCTGTCGAACTATTTAATTTTCTGTCGAACTATTTATTTTTTCTGTCAAACTATTTAATTTTCCGTTGGACATATTTATTTCGGTTGATCGATGTTTGTCAATGGATTGTTTATTTATGTTATTGTTTTTAATTTATACATAATACATAATTTTTCGTTAGATTTTTTTTTATTTCATTTTTTCGATTTTTATTTTATCCCGCCAATATTACCGACGGAAGTAAATATTCCGTCGGAAATAACGTCTGCCGACGGAAATAAATATTCGTCGGAAATAAAGTCTGCCGACGGAAATAAATATTCCGTCGGAAATAAAGTCTGTCGACGGAAATTCCGTCGGCCAACTACTCTACCGACGGAAGTTTGGGCGGCACCCTACCGACGGAATTTGGAATCCGTCGGTAGATTCAAAATGTACGCACCGACGGAATTTCAAAATCCGTCGGTAGCGCGTAATATTTACAGAAAGTTTCTTCCCCTTTCTCTCTCTCAGTCGAAAAAAATTGTAGAAATTGTATGAGAGCAAGCAAATGGAGGTACGTTTTTCTTTTTTACTTGGTTAAATTTTCTGGTTTAGTTGTGCATTTTATATGGTTATAGTTTAATTAGTTGTGCAATTTATATATTTGTAGTTTAGTTGTGTAGTTTAATTAGTTGTGCATTTTATATATTTGTAGTTTAGTTGTGTAGTTTAATTAGTTGTGCATTTTTTTATATGTTTGTAAGAATTTTATGTTAAATGTTTAACAGATGGAATTGCCGGATCGTCGATGGATGTATGAAACTCCTAGGTTCATTTTAGGAAATGTGAATAGTGAATTATACAATGAACTTGTGTCATTTGTTGAATTTGCAAAGCTCCACCCACATTACATGCATGGGGATTGTATCAAGTGTCCGTGTAATGCCAAAAAATGTAAGAATAAAATATTTAAGTCGATTGATGAGGTTTTGGTACATGTTCTGAAGAATGGTTTCACTGTTAATTATTATAACTGGACATTTCACGGCGAAGGACGTTGGCCTTATAACTTTGATCAAGTTTTATACTATTACAGTGCTGGTATCTATGAAAGACAAATATATGGTAATCAAGCCGGCACGAGTAATGAACAACAGTTTGGTGGGGAACAACAGTTTGGTGGGGAACAACAATTTGGTAGGGAACAACAGTTTGGGGAGGGAGAACAGTTTGGGGAGGGAGAACCCAATATGTATCAAACAATGATAATGGAAGCCGGTTTTTCAAATGTAGAAGAGCAGCCGACGGATGAAGCATTTCGGTTTTATGAAATGCTCAAATTTTGCGATCAAGATTTGTATCCGGGTTGTGATTCTCACTCTGAACTGTCATTTAATGCCCGACTTATGGCTATCAAGACCGAGAACAAGCTTTCTAACAGGGCATATGAGCAAATGACACAATTATGTAGTGAGATCTGCCCTCCTGAGAATAAGGTGCCTACAACGTATCATCAAAGCAAGCAAATGATGAAAAATATGGGATTGTCGGTCGAGAAGATTGATTGTTGTGTAAACGGTTGCATGTTATATTGGGGTGATGAAGATAACAATCTGAACATGTGTAAGATGTGTGGTCATCCTCGTTACAAAGAGCCACGTCGGAAGGGGTCCGCTGGTCAATCGAAGTCGTCGAAGAAGAAAGTGGCACACAAGAAGATGTATTATCGTCCAGTGATTTTGTGTAAGTTGGAACAAATTTTTCCACCTAGCTTCTTCAACTCCATGGAACACTTACCCGTTCATTTAGCGTATGAAGCCAGAATTTGTGGTCCAGTGCAGTACAGGTGGATGTACCCATTTGAAAGGTAAACTCTTACATTTTTCATTTTTTATATATACTACATGCATGCATGTTCACTGAATTAAAATATATGTTTTTTATTATAAATCAGATATCTCCACAACTTGAAACGCAATTCTAAACAAAAGGCAAATGTGGAAGCATCGATTGTTAATGCATATTTGAATGAAGAGGTTGGCATGTTTTGTTCTTATTATTTTGAAGACCATGTCAACACTCGGTTGAGAAGTGAACCACGTAACTACGGTGGTAGAGATACAGACAATATCGGTGAAGAGGTTGATGGAATGCTGTCTATATTCAAGTCTAAGGGACGACCAATAGGAAAATTCACTGAACGAGAGTGGGAGTCGAACAGAGAGGCAAAAATAGCACAAACGTATGTGTTATTGAATTGTGATGAAGTTCAGCCTTACATTGAGTAAGTATTTCATATTTTTATCATTACTTCATTTATGTAATTTAATATTAATTGTGATTGGATGTTGTGAATTAGGATGTATACTCAAGAACTAAGACGAACAGAACAAAACATCTCAGATACAGATATAGATGCTCGTCTTCAACGTGATTTTGCCCGATGGTTCCAACGTTGTGTGAGTACCATTTCCTTAAATTTTACGTAAATAAATATGATTCATAATTAATGTTAATTATTTGAACTGTATAGGGACGATCAAACGATTTTGGGAATCGATTCTTAAAGGATCTCAGCAAAGGACCACTACGTCGTGTAAAGACTTACAACGGCTATATTGTGAAGGGCTACAGATTTCATACATCTGAGTATGCATCGAGAAAAGCGACTACCAACAGTGGTGTTTGCGTTAGCAGTGCAAACTACAATGCAGATGCAAGTGACTACTATGGGGTGTTGCACGAAGTCGTTGAAGTAGAATATCTGGGATATCCAACAAAGACTGTAGTGTTGTTCAAGTGTCATTGGTTTGATTCAGGCCCTTCAGGAACAAGGATTCATCCGGAGTACAAACTCGTCGATGTTAATCCGAAAAGGAGCTATATCGGGAATGATCCATTTGTATTTGCCCATCAAGTATCTCAAGTATACTACTGCAAGTATCCAGTAAGATCATGTAGTAAAATTGAATGGCACGCTGTTTGCAAAGTAAAGGCAAGATCAATGGTAGAAGTCCCTACAAAGGACAGGAGTGATGAAGATGATTCTCCGTTTCAAACGGAACAAATAGAGGCTAGAACTGAAGTCTTTTCGGGAGATTTGAATATCCACGTAGACTTGACGGGTGGAAATTCACAATTGATAGAAATTGAAAACGATAATGAAAATGAGGAAGATGATGAAAATGAAGAGGAAGAGGATGAGGAGGAGGAGGAGGAGGAGGAGGATGATGAAGAGGAGGAAGATGAGACAAATAATCAAAATGTAGATGAAGAAGATGAAGAAGAAGAAGATGAATAATAAATTATATAATGTAAGCTAATTATTTTATTAGATGTACAATTTAAAAAAATTTATCATTAAGTTACAACTAAAAATTGTGAAAAAAATTAATTTTTTGAAATTTTTTAAAATATAATTAGCAAAAAAATGAATATTTTAGTAAAAAAAATGAATATTTTAGTATTTAAAAATATATAAATTATAGATTACAAATTTAATTATTTAATTTATGTGAATGACATTAATTTTTTGAAATTTTTTAAAAAATAATTAGCAAAAAAATGAATTTTTTACTAAAAAATATTAGTATTTTAGTTAAAATATGAATATTTTAGTATTTTAAAATATATAAATTATAAAAATATAAATTATAGATTTCAAATTTAATTATTTGATATATATGAAAGAAAATAATTTTATGGATTTTAAAAAAAAAATGGGCCGAAAATGAGTACATATACAATTAATATTACAATTACGAACAAGTAACACACTTGTCCGAGTGGTAGGCGTCCCTCTCTAGGCGCCCACACACCCGGGTTCGATTCCTAGCAAGGCCAGAATAAATGGTGGCCTTAATAACAGGTAGTGGGTCGGGTCGGGGTCGGGTCGGGTCCGATCCGCCCCAGTAATTTTTTTTTGGGTTACCTTACTACCGACGGAACCACCGACGGGCACCGACAGGCACCGACGAAATATAATTCCGAATTAAAAAATATAAAATCGAGTTCCGTCGGCAGATCCGTCGGAAAGTACCGACGGATATATTTTTGAAAAAAATAAATTCTAAAATAAATTTCCGTCGGCAAGTCCGTCGGTAGTACCGACGGACGTCCGACGGAATTGCCGACAGAAATCAGACCCGGTTTCAAAACGGGTCATTCGACCTACCGACGGAATGAGATCCGTCGGCAGACTCGACTGATTTATTCCGTCGGGAATCCGTCGGTACTACCGACGGAAAAAAAAATTCCGTCGGTAAACCGGGCCGACGAGCCTAGAACCGACTGAATTATTCCGTCGGTAGTTCCGTCGGAAACCACGCCTACCGACCACAATTCCGTCGGTAGATCCGTCGGTAAAACACGTGTTTTTTGTAGTGAAGATGGAAAGACTCTATCGTGTGAAGATTGAGATAGCAGATGCACAGAGAATAGAAGCACAAGATCAGTTGGTGCAAGCTAGAGCTCTTCTAAGAGAGATGACTGAAGAAAACAGACTGCTCAGGCTGACTGCTACTCACTTCAAAGATGAGTTTACATTTTGTTCAAGGAAGTTAGAACACTGACTTGTTCGTATTTTTGGATAAGTTTTTCCCAAGTATATTTTCGTTCCAAGGATTTAATTAAGTGCCAATGAATCCCTAAAGTTGCAAGTTATCATGCCATTGTAGTAACTAAGCTTGTTTGTTTGATTTTCGGGAATTTAAAGACAAGTATGAAACTAGATGAACTAAACAAGAAGAAATGAACAAAGCAATAACAATATATCTAACTTCCTTTCGAAAGTGCAAAGTGAGAGTATTGCCTCGGGTGTTTCCGTTTTGTGGGTAATTCAATGAGTTAACAAACCAATTGCATGAATTAAACTATGGTTTTGGATTAAGCTAAAGGCTATCACTCGTGTGTGTAGACCAATCCCTTGTGAGGCTTAGGTGAACACGTGCATCGATTAGCAATTATATAGTCTAATCAATACCATAAGCTCCTAATATAGTGTCTCATAAACACGTTCAACACGGTTACTAATGTTTATGAGACGCCCTCTCACTAATCTAATAGACGACCTCTAATCGACTAGTGTCTAGTGTCGTCGATCTAAGCAATCAACCCCCGGTCGGTGTAGCTAATTACTATGTTAATTCTCATTGATTAATTCAAGCTCATACACACACTCTTAATCATGCAACCCAATACGGTCGTTGAAGTCGACAAAACTAACAATGCTAGCTAATAGGGTGAATTAATCAATTGAATCATGAAAATTACAACACTAGAAACATATACACCAAATTCCTAAGCTAATCATGCAATTAATCTATAATTACACTAAACACCCATCAAAACATTCACACCCAAGGCAATAAGAGCTTAGCCCATGGTTCTAGAAGAGAATTCCATGGTTAAAACAACTAATAACATCAAACTCATAGTAGAATAACAAGAGATTGAAGAAATTAAGAAAATACCAAAATAAATTGCAAAATAGATTAATATCACCTTGATCATGAAAATGTAGCTACAAAACGATGTAATAGACGATGCCCGATGATAATCGTAGCTTGATTTGAAGTAAAAACCACTAATCTATCTAATTTAATGAAGAATCTAAACTAAAAATGAAGAACACCTACAACTATGTGAATGTGTGTGTGGAATTGCTTGTAAAAGGAGTAAGAGACTTCCTTTTAAAACTCAAATTTGATCTATTTATAGTTGGGGTAGAAGTCTTGAATTAATTTTGCAATTAGGCCCTTGAAATATGGAGAAAATGGGCCAAAAACCCCGAAAATGAAGTGACCCGGCCGGGTGGCTCCCACCCGGGCATGCCACCCGGCCAAAATTCGAAGCAAACAAGATTTCAGCCTTGCCCGGGTCGAAACCACCCGGCCGGGTGGGTATCACCCGGGCGAAACTCGAACCTCCTCAAAATCTGCCCTTGCCCGGGTCGAAGTGACCCGCCCGGGTCGTTTCTACCCGGGTATGCTTTTTCGTCTCTTCGTATCTCGAGCTTCCGACCTCCGATTGACTCGATTCGTTTTTTCATTCCACTCTGTTTTTCGAGACGAATCCAACCGTGCACTCCTCTTCCTGATACAGTAAAGTATGGTTGGTGTTTTGCTCCAAATTCCATCGTATTTCCTACAAAATCGACAAAACACAACCTTTCTCTCATTTCGGCTTAAACAATCATATTCAATGTATAATTCAATGAAATCAACATCAAATGAGCTTCAAATATGCATCTAAATAGTGTAAATTCCACCCGAATCAAACACACTGCTGATCGTCTTGAAAAGCTAAGTCAAGATAAGACGCATCAGAAGCAGATTGATAAAGCTGCAGAAGCTATGAAGGAAGCGATCAAGGAAGAGATGACTCTTTTTGCCTCTCTATTCACTCTTAAGGCTAGTGATGAAGCCAAAAAGGGGGAAGAGGCTGAAGAGGTGAAAATGTTGAAGAAGTTGAAACTGATCTTACTGCTCAAGAGACTAGTAGGCCTAAGAAAAGAGGCAGGCTAGTGAAGAAAGCTGATTTGGAGCAAAGTTCTGAAGAGCAGAAGAGGTTGATTAAAGGAAAAGGTGTTGTAATTGAAGAAGTTCAACCCAGAACAAGACAAGTCAAGAGAAAACTTGTTCTTGAAAAGAAAAAAGAAGTATTGGGTGAAATACTTGCAGATATTGGAGATGAAGATGTGGAAGCTCTTCATAAGAAGCATAAAATGGAGGATGACCATTATGCTAACAAAAAGGTGTTAGGAAAACACATCCACAGGTTGCAGAAGATGAAAGCTAATCCAGACGAGATTGAAGATTCCCACATTGATAAGTTCATAGACAACGAGCATAGAGATGCTTGGCTGAGTGTTAAAATGAAATGGGAACTAGATCACTGGATAATTAGAAAGTATGGTGACCCAGAAAGCAAAGAAGAGTTGTTCGCTGTGTTTGACAAATTCATGGAAGCTGAAGATGAGAATCTTTGGAACTTGATCATGCGAATTGCAACTGTTGTTGGCTACAACATTTTGGTGCCTGATTTTCCTAAATGGGAAACACCAATGCTAAGTTCTGGAAAGCGGATTAACTTCAACAAAGTGAAGAAGTTTGAAGAAGAATTGCTCGAGAAGGAGAAGATAGACAATGAAGATCATATTTTAGACATTCATAGAAGAATCCTCGAAGCATTCAAGATTCCGAATCCAGATGTTGATACCATCAGTGAGTAATTGTAAGTTCTTTACTTAGTTTATATTTCATTTTGTCTAAGTAATTGTAATCTACTGATCTTATTGAATATGAATGAAAATATAACACATTTTGATGATTATAAGATGACTACTTAACTAGTCTACTATCGAGAAATAATTCAAATAGTTTTGGCTTCATCAAAAAGGGGGAAATTGTTGGAGTATGAATCCTGATACAAGTTCTATTTGATGATGAGTTGAGTTTTGATAAGCCAAAAGTAGACTTGAATATTTTCCAAGTATGGACTGATCTAGTTATGAAAGTCGTCTTGTGAAGACCAGTAGAGTACAAAGTTGAATAAGAAAGAAAAGTTTAAGTTTGAAAGAAAAGACAAGTACGTTTTATAAGTACTATGTTATATGATTGTTAGGTTTTATATTGAGCTATCATTGTATAGAAGCTCATAGTTCATATGATAGTTTATATTGATGTATAGACTTAAGTTGACTAAGCTGTTTTATAAAGCTTAAAGTAATGTAATAGTCTTGTTAGGATTAGATGATAGGACTAGTATAGATTGGTTCTATATCGAAGTCTACTATTGAAGATTAGAAGTCGCGCAAGACAAGACAAGTGCTGAAGAAGACTGAAGATTTGTCTAAGTATGGAGACTAGACAAGTGCGCAAGTTAAAAGAAGAAACTGCTTAAAGATGGAAACGCGTATGAAGATAAGGTCGTTATGTTTAAGAATTAGTTATGGAATAACTAATTAACTGAAGAAATGCGTGGAAGGATAAGAAGAAGCGGTTAGAAGTCAGTTATCAAGAAACACTACAAGAAAAAAGGCCTTTTGTCACATGCCTTTTGTCACATGCTTTTTGTCACACTGTAAAATAAATGTTGTAAAAACTATTATGTAGTCACATTAAAATTTTTAGTGTGGTAATATGTGTTTTTATAAAGACATTGAATAATAAGTGTGTGAATATATACTCAATTACCACACACCATAATAAACATTGTCTATTGTCACACCTCTTTTAACACACTAAAAATAGATGTGTTTATAAGTACCTTTTAAATACATTATATTTTAAGTGTGTTAATAAGTATGTTATTTACACATTAACAAAAAAAAGTTGTGTTAATATTAACTTTAATGCCACACTATTATGTTATAATTATAAAAATTCAAAATTAATATTAATTTTTTATTTTCATTTTTATATTTGGCTGATAAAAAAATGTACTTTTTTTTAGTTAGATGATTTTTTTTTTCTTAAATTAAAATTTTAAGAATAAATAAAAATTAATTTAAATTGGTTCCTTAAAAAAAAAAATGTCATTCATTGAACACGTGCAAATCACTTTTTTTATATTTTTCGTTTCCTATTAAAAAATTATAATCACATTGAAATATAAAAGTTCTCCATTTTTTTACAAACTTTATAGAAAAAAATTATTTATACTGCATATTTGATTTCATATACATATATATTCACGTAATTTTGTAATAATAAGTAAGTTGTAGCATAGTGGCAAAGTCATCACCTTTCCTCCTAGAGGTGTAGGGATCGAATCCCACAGAGGCGTATTCTGTGTGTTTTATTTTTTTATATTTTAATTTTAATTAGTATACAAATGTATATTTTAAAGTGTGATAACATCTAATTTATCTTCTCATTGTAAAGTGTGATAATATCTAATTAGGCTATCCTCACACGACTTTAGACTACTGAAACTCGCAATAATGATACATTTTACTGAAATATTCGAAGCAAACAAACTCACAGAGTTCAAGTTCAGAAAGTTCAAGCCAGAAGACAAGTGAAGAAATCGAAGAAGGCTACTACTGAGCTAAAGAGAAGTTTTATTTTACAGTTTTTGTTCAAGTTGCTAGTTACTTGTAAAATAGCTAGTTAGATCGAAGATACACTTGGAAGTGTAGTCGAAAAGATCAAAGTCTTATTTCTTGGGACTCTAAGCCACAAGAACACACTACTCAAAGAGAAGAGTAATAAGAATTTTGCAACTGGAGTTGTGAGAGTGGATGTAGACAAGTTGTCGAACCACTATAAATCTTGTGTCGTTTACTTTACTGTTCTATTTGTTGATTACTTGATTAATTGTTTAATTGATTAATTTGCATCTAGAATAGACAAGAACAGTGTTCATCGAATTAGTTGAGTATAAACTTGTTGGGCTCATTGTTAATCTGATAAATTCCGCATTGTGTATTCTGATATATTGAAAGATTTTGAAAGGTCTATTCACCCCCCTTTAGACATTTTCCTAGCTTACTCATTATTATAAACTCAACTAGGGACCTACAATATGATAAGAGAATGGATGCATGTGATAAGAGAATGGATGCATATGATAAGAGAGTGGAAGAAAGGGAGAATCAACTCAAGTCACTTGTGAATGGAATGGAGCGGATGACCTCAATAATCGGGGCATTGATTATCGCTATGAAAGAAGAGGAGAATCTAAGTGAGGAGAGTGAAGATTACAAGCTCTTTGACAAAAGAGATGAAGAGGGATGTCATTTGATGGACATGAGCTACAAGGAACAAGAAGATCTAGAAACATCAAAAGACGAGTTGAAGAGCGAAATAAGCATTCCTAAACCTTTAAACTCTTCAATTTACTATTTCTTTGATATTGATGCTTCTATTAATTTCATTTTGCCTCTTGATCATTTTGATTCAAAGAAAGAACTTGAGAAGAGGTTGGGTATTCTTGAGCAAAGAGGAAAAGCTTTGATAGAAATGATGGAGAAAGAGACAAGCGGTTGGCATACTATTCATAAGAGTGTCCTTGATTTTGAGTCCAAAAGATTGAAATACAATGGCAAGGAGGATCGATATCCATGGCCATTCCGATGAGATCATTTATGTCCTTCCGGCTTGAAGACGTTAAACTTAGCGCTAAATGGGAGGCAACCCATTCTTTATTGCTTTCTTTTATTTTTTTAGATTTGTAGTTTGTTTGATCTTTTGTTTAGTTTTTGTTTTGTAGGTTGAGTGTTGTGTTGGTGGTCAAGGATGGGAGATATGCATGGTGAAGCTTAAGGTGGTGGTACTAGAGGTCTAAGGGACAATCGGTTGAAGTAGCTTGATTCTTTGGTGAGCTTCATTGGTGGCAAATTTCTAAGGTAACACACTTATCTCCAAACTTTGCATTCAACTAGATAGTTTCATTTAAGTTTGGGAGGAGATTTCGTTTGTTTACCTTCATTTATATTGTACCGTTGTTTCTAGTTTTGGTGATTGAGATACTCTTATAGATTGTTGGTGTTTGAGGTTTAAGTGATGGTGATTATTGGTTTTTTAAGTTTGGTTAAGTTTGTTGGTATTGATTGATGCTTGCTTGTTCACTTGATTATGTGGAGATTCGTGCTTGAGTTGGTGCTCTCAATTCATGATTAGACAAGCTTGTGAGCTTTAGAGCCTTTAGACTTTCATATATTACCACTCACAAACTTGATCCTCGCTCTACTCCATGTGTCTTTATTGGGTACTCGCCCACACAGAGCGCTTATCTCTGTCTTGATCGCTCCACAAACCGAATCTACACCTCGCGTCATGTTCAGTTTGTTGAACATACGTTTCCCTTTTCCATCCCTTCTCCCATTAATCAACCATCTCCCTTGCTGACCTCCACCCCCTCGCCGCCTACTTCCTCTGATCCCAGCTCCTCGCCCATTCTTATAACACCTTCGCTTCCTCACTCTGCCACAACCGTCCTCGACCACAACCCAGTGCCGACCACTACCATTCCCCAACGTCCCACACTTGTCGACCAATTGAACATAACCCCGCCGACCATACCCACACCTACCTCCCCGCTGCCTGCCACCACATCCAACATCCCTGTGTCGACCAATGCTCCCTTACGACCTCCTGCACCTCGCATGGTAACTCGAGCTCAGAACAACGTGTTCAAGCCAAATCCGAGGTATGGGCTTACTTCTGTCATCACTTCTGACATTGAACCGAGTTGTGTGTCGCAGGCACTCAAGGACAAAAACTGGCGAGCAGCCATGTCGGCTGAGTTTGATGCCCTTCTTCAGAACGGCACCTGGGACTTAGTTCCTCCCAATACATCTCAGAACGTGGTCGGCTCCAAGTGGGTCTTTCGTATCAAACGAAAACCTGATGGATCTCTTGACAAGTACAAAGCTCGCCTAGTTGCCAAAGGCTTTCACCAACGACCAGGTGTTGACTTCACTGAGACCTTCAGTCCGGTCGTCAAGCCGGCCACTGTGCGAGTAGTTCTCAGCATCGCTGTCACTCAGCATTGGCCCCTCCAACAGTTTGACGTCAACAACGCATTTCTCCATGGCACACTCTCATACACAGTCTTCATGGCACAACCCCCTGGCTTTGCAGATAAGACCTTTCCATCTTATGTTTGCAAATTACACAAATCCATTTATGGCTTGAAACAGGCTCCTCACATGTGGTACTAAGCTCTTCGCTCCTTCCTCGAAGAAATTGGGTTCACTCCCACTCACTCGGACGAATCTCTGTTCGTCTACAACAACACTGGGGTGGTCGCCTACTTCCTCGTCTATGTCGACGACCTCATTCTGACGGGCAACAACACACCCATGCTCGCCCGTGTGACTGCCGACCTCCGTGCCAAGTTCTCGGTCAAGGACCTTGGTCCTCTATCTTATTTCTTGGGAGTGGAAGTTCTCAGATCTAAAAACTCATGCTTCCTCTCTCAACGCAAGTATGTTACTGACCTGCTCGCCCGGTACAACATGCTTACTTCAAAACCTGTTCGCACCCCTTTACCAACCTCTGCTCGTCTGTCTATCTCGGATGGGTCCTCGCCTGCAGATGCCACCCAATATCGTTAGGTCCTTGGTTCCCTTCAATATCTACAACTCACCAGGCCAGACATTGCTTTTGCCGTGCACAAATTGTCGCAATTTATGCATGCACCCACTACCACTCACTGGGGTGCTGTCAAACGTCTTCTGCGGTACTTGAATGGTACAAGGAACGTTGGGGTCACCCTCACCTCTAGTCCATCCTCATCACTTCACTACTTCACTGATGCCGATTGGGCCGGAGACACAGACGACCGAACTTCCACTAGTGCCTACATTATATTTCTAGGGTCTAACCCTATCTCATGGTCGTCTAAGAAACAAAAGTCTGTTGCTCGCTCTTCGACTGAAGCTGAATATCGAGCACTTGCTGCTGCTGCCTCTAAAGTTCAATGGCTCAAATCCCTATTTTAGGAACTCCACTTCCCCACTTCACCTACACCAGCCCTTTACTGCGACAACATTTGTGCCACATATCTGTGCTCGAACCCTGTCTTTCACTCACGAATGAAGCACATTGCCATTGACTTTCACTTTGTTCGTGATCTCATCAAGACAAAACAACTACGTGTGTCTCATATCTCTTCTGCCGATCAACTTGCGGATGCTCTCACGAAACCTCTCTCCAGCACTCGCCTACAACTTCTCATGTCCAAGATTGGACTCACCGATGGTGCTCCATCTTGAGGGGGCGTATTGGACCTATATTAGTAAATACACCCTTATTCTTATTTATTGTATAGGCCCATCTTAGTTTCCTATGAGCTCTCGTATAAAGCCCATTAGGGTTAGGTTAGACCTAAATATCACTGGTATAAATACCCATTGTAAATCATCTTTACAACTAATCAAGAAATAATATTTCCAACACTTTTATAATCTCTATATTTTATAGATTCGAAACAACCTGAAATAATGTCAGATTTTCCTTATCCGTTATTCTGTTATTTTTAATCGGTTGTTCCCTGGCCTGTTCTATGAATACTAAAATCAGTTATCCTGAATTTATTGATGATAGATCATAAAACAGTGAATAGAATCAATAGATCATAAAACAGTGAAGGAAGGAGGGAGGGAATATTGAAATCTCATAAGTTAATTAGAAATAATAATGAAATTAATATTATACAAAAATAGACTCAACATCTTCTCATCCAAAAAAATATAAAAAAAATCAACTCATCAAATTCATGTGCGCAAAAATCAGCAGTAAAATACTCATCAAATCATTGTATAAGACTTATGAGATTTAAAAAATCAGCAGTAAAATACTCATCAAATTAATTGGTGTGTATAATACTCATCAAATCACTATATATATACAATTGAATATACGGGTTTAGGGTTTATGGACTATATATTTCTATGATGCTCCGCCTACTCTCTTTTTCATTAATTAACGTTAACTGGAAAATTTATGGTAAAATCATTAAAATGAGTGTACTAATAAAAATGCTGAAGGCCGTTGAAGGCTTAACAAGAAATTAAAATTAAAATCTAACTGAAGATAAAAAGAAAAGTAAGAAATTAAAATTGCTGCAGGGTGATAATAAAAACTGCTGCAGTTGGGAAAGAAACATTTATGGTGGGCTAGAGATTATCCATGTTTCTCAACAAATGATAAAAAACTATATATCAGATTTCATATTTAATAATGTACTGTGTTATGAAACAATGAATGTTAAAAATAAAAAATGAGTTAGTCTCTTTTGTTACATTATCACTTTTTATTTAAACATTAGTATTACTTTTTAAATACACTTGGCCACATTTTGACAAATATTAAATCTGAAATATGGGTCAAAATCATGAGTCCGTCTCACGGAACTTAATTATCCGTAAGACAAGTTTTTGTCATACAAGAATTAACTCATATATTCTCCCACTTACATTAATTTAGTTCTTGACTTATTCTATGGATTTCCCTATAAATAGGTGGTATACCATCTACATTTGTCAACAACATGTTTTTTCGTCTAGCAAGTTTGATCCATAGACATTGGAGACGACGTGCAGCTTACAAAACTACTAAAGCTAGCTAGCCTTCAAGAACATTAATGACTTAAAATCCATAAAACTATTTTTTTAAAAATTAAATTTATTTGTTAATATTTCAGTATTTGCAATTAATTTACTAGATGTTCCCTTTTTAATTATCCCCAATTTCACCAAACTATGTCTGCTTTCTTCTTTATGCTTCACTTTTATGGATTGGATAGGAGAGTTGCTTTAGAAGTTGATATCTAGCAGAATTCAAAGAGTTGGCATTGCAAGAATTGAATTAAAAAAAATTCATACAGACCTGAAATGCATTTCAAGTACTGGTTCAGGGATGTTGTGTCTGTTAATCTCTATTTTGGCTTCAAAATCCAACTGATAAGCAAAGATCTAATTATTTACACTAGTTGTTTCCCTAGCCTTCCAGATCGAGAATAATTTGTTCATCCTTGAACAAGATCCGGCCTGAATAAAAGAGTACTGGGAATGGAAGCAAAAGTATCATAAATTCCCAAGCGAATATATATAGTTGATATAAAGTAATTAAGGAACAATTAATGCATTAAAAGATCCTCAAACTATCAACTAATTATGCTTTGATAGGTAAGTCCTTTTAATGGTCTTATAAATAACCATTATTTTAATTATATACAAATATATTCTTGGCAAGCCATTTTAGTTACCGGCCCGTCACTAAAGTACTGGAGTTGAAACAACTTGCACAAAAAATTTCAATACTTGACGGAGCTTTTAAAATAAATTATAAAAAAATGAATCTTGGGTTGGAAAAGATAGTTTTCATTCTCTTAATTTGACACCAATATATCTTCTTACAGTCACTCATGCCCACATGAGTAGAGTCTAGCCTTACTACTTCTTCAGCCTCAACATTTACGCACACACCATTCCTAGCTGCAAAACATCAAACAGCTAGAGAACATTAGAGGCAACTACTTATTTAAAAATAGAGAATCCCAGAATATAATAATGCATGTGAATAATTTACTGAGTTTCGAGGAGCTAGAATTAAGTCATCTGTTTCTCATCTCTTTAGTTTCTTCAAATGTCAGATCGACCATCAGCAACATTCTTCACTAGCTAGTTTGGGATAAATAGGGTTTTGACCCCCAAGCACTGCCCGTTGTGAATATCGTCGAGTGTGATACCTCCTTTTCCTATCATCATTATCAGAATTCAACACAATAGGTAGGGGAAATAGTTCAGTCTATCGATGAACTCAAGAAAGGTAAACTCGGTATACAAGGAGGAAATAGTAGTGGCCTAAACCCCCAGAGTCCACTTTTGAAGTACTTTTTAGAGAATTATCCCTACTTGATAAAATCATTTATGCACCAAGCCAATAGGATACACAGTAACTGTACAGCGGATAGCTAGAAAAATCTAACATATCAAAGAAGAACAATATATTAATCATGTAGAGCTAAGCCAGATATTAATAAGTTTCATATCATAATCTGCGAAACATATTCTTAATTACATAAGTAAGGTGTTCCGTAATAAAAGCAACTTGAAAGACTAAGGGGGGTATGTTGTTTAAAATTCTTTAACAAGAATGAGCATGAGTAGGCAATCTCACTTGTATTATTTCAAAGAATTAAAGATGAAAGTGAGTTTTACAAAAGGAAGTACCCTGAGTGATTTAAAAAGAAGATTAAAAGAACTCCATGAGCTGCTGCTCTTATGACTCGTAGTCCTTCAGGTATATATCTTCTTGGTTCCTCCATCCATCCCACGTACTGCGTCGTAGGTAGTCGCCCAGCTCCACGTTCTCCCCTTTACTTCGTCCAAGATTCCATTCCTTCTTTTCGAATATCCACTTGTTTCTCCAGTTCCACATCACCCATATTACACTGATCCAAATACTTGCCTTTTTTCTTTCCAAGAATTAATGCCTGTATGAATTAGGAAATGATTCCTAATATTTGTGGTGTACTGATATTTTCACACTCAACCATTTGTAGCAATCGTACCAGATTCCATTGCTAACCTTGCAGTTTATGTCACATCCCGATTTTAGGGTAGGGCCTAGCTAGATGAATTTATAAAAGATTTTGCAAGCTGAAGATTAAATAAAACTCAAATTTTTTAAAGAAAATTATTACCAAACTTTAATTCTTCCAGTAAGGCTCAAAAGCTGATTTCAAAGAAATCAAATAGTGCATTAGTGAACAATTAAGTCTAACTCGAGATGCAACTAACTAATTAAAAGCAAAAATAATATAAGGAAAAACATTGCATGACTACACATCCACTTCCACCGTCCCTCCACCGCAACTCCGTCAATCTGTAAAATATTAAATTAATTGGGGTGAGCAAACAACTAGCTCAGTGGGATCCTCTTTGTCACAGTTAAATATCAATATAAATAAAATCATACACTCACAAACATGCGTAAATAAGTCTTCCATAACATAATTCTTCCATATATTGACCATGTAAATTGGTCAATCTGTATACGGTGGAGTTGCCCCCAAGGATCTTACCATCCCGGACCGTAGTCCCCGCTAGCTATAACAACATTTCCATCGAAATAACCCATAATAATCATAAACATAGTATCATGTAGCTAAGCAACAATTAAATTCACAAATAACATTTAAAGGTGACAAAGTGAATACGTAAGTAAGAAAATCCCACCTTAATTAAAAGTCTTGATTAATAACTTGGCTTATCACGAGCGACTCTCGTCACCTAAATGATAAAATATTATAATTCATAATTCAATATTTCTATATCTATACTAATATATACCGAATCTCCTTATCTCGGACTCATAATAAATTATTAATTAGTAAAATATTAATTTACTAGCATATATGAAATGTTTATAAAGAATTAATAGTAGTTTGATAATATTACTACCGATATAATAGTAAGTACTTACCAACTAAATCATCAAAAATTTTGATAAGTTTAATTAATATATAATACGTATATATAGATATACACTCAACCAAATAACTAACTAATAAGTATATTCATGTGAATAGGTAAGAGTTCAGTAGGCAGGACTTATCTGAAAAATTAAAAAATTAAATATATTGGCCCTTTTCTTTAAAACAAGAGTTTATAAAAAAAGTAAAAGCATCCAAACCAGGCTTATTTTCTTACAAAAAGAATTCTAAGTAGTGAAGATAAGTATTTGAAAACTTTGAACGAGTAGAGTAAATAAGTTTTCAAGATCCATTAATTAAACAATTCACTAACAGACTATAGATTAAAATCATTTACATTGATGTGGTAAACATGGGGACATAAGGTTACGGCCATAGGAAACAACTTATAATTAAACTGTAGATTAGTTTTAGTGATTGAATAATAAATTGTTGACTTCTTTGTTTTGAAAACCAGACGTCCCAATACTATAAGTAATATGAGGTTTTTGCATTAAAAATGGTTTCTACTATTAAAACTCAATCATAATCCAAAATAAGAACTACAGTACATTCGATAATTGAATTAACGAGAGGAATAAGAAAGAAATTTTACTGCTTTCGAACTAGAGCGGCGCTGCTACTTCTGATCCTGGGAAATCGACGATGCATGTGGCTGCTAATGACTCGATCAATAAGGGGGTTATTTCGTGTGAATTTCTTATGAGGATTACGTTATGATAAAGTGAGAGGGGAGAGGTATAATTAGTTGAGAATAATTTGGGATTTGGCCGGAGAGAAATCTGAATTTAGGAGAGAAAATTAGTCTCTTAATTTGATTTCGAATTGACCAAGAAATTTGGATTAGATTTGTGAATTCTATCCGATGATTAAGGTTAATTCTCTCTTAAATAATAATTAATAATAACATTATAATTACATATGTCTACATATATCCACATAAATATCTAATAAAATCTTATATATGTAATCAAATAATAACATTATAATTACATATGTCCCACCTGCCACGCACCCTCGTTTTTTTGGTCCCATGACTTTCACATTTAGTCCCAATAGGTTAAATTTTATCACATTTGGTCCCACCGTTAGTCAGCCGTCAGTCAACTGTTAGCGTTTTTGGTCCCGTTAATATTTCTTCCATTTTGGAGCGAAAATTGGCGCCAACATTGGTGCAAAAAAAGAGGGAAAATTTTCTACATCTATATATACACTCTCCAACCTCATTATTGTGATTCTAATATGCATTCCTTAATTTTTGCTTCTATGCATGTAATGTAACCACAACAACAGTCTTACTTCAAGACACTTTTCAATGAAATTGGCCAAGGAATTTCTATCAAACAAAGTCACACAACACATTCACATAAGCATGAACAAACATTCAAATAACAATTCAAGTACAAAACCGAGTCTCCATTAATCTCCATTAATAATACCAACATCCAAATAACAAAAAACAAAGTCTCCATTCCCACAAATTCCAAATACAAATCCCACACAAATTCCAAATATCAATTTGAGTCTCATAAACAAAAGCCATAAACCAAAGTTTCATCAATAAAACAGAGTCTCATAAACAAAAGCCATAAACCAAAGTTTCCATCTAACTAATTCTTTTTTCCCTTCCCCTTACCTTTAGTCTTTTTCGATTAGCAACCTTCAATAAGCTAGACATTGCAACAAATTTCTTACCTCCTGAAATTGTCACCCTCATTCCATCTTTGTTGATTGTTGAACCACCATTGATGCAGTTGTAGGTGTACTGGTTTTAACACCACTTGCAGTGCTTGAATCAACATTTTCCCGACTCAAAATCGTTGTTTGGAGGGCAGTGGGTTAGAGAACTCTCTCTCTCTAGAGGCTCCCTCACTCCAACGACTCTTTTCTCTTGCAAACTTCAGAAATTTTCCTTGATTCCTTGGCTAATTTCTTGATTTTGCTTCGTTTTTTCACTGAATTACAATTACCCTTGGTTGTATTCAGTTAGTTCTTCCAATTAATCTGGCTATTTTCATCCCCAGAATCATATTTTGCTCGCCTGCCCTATTTTCGCCCAACTGCTGGTGCGAAGGGTTTCTCTCGCCGTCGCCGGCAGCGGCGGCCGCTGCCGTCCTCCGCCCCCTACAAGGGCTCAATTCCACCTTGGTTCCCTTATTGTTCGAGTTCCCACGCGTATTGTTCGTTTCCCTAGTTCGCGATTTCTGCTCGCGATTTTGGGTTTGCGATTTGGGCTGCCTCAAATCGTTTCGTCCTGGTGCAAACTTGAAGCTCGCCGGTGTTCAGGCACCTCTCTGCAGCGTGTTTCGTTAGGTTCGTGCCTTGTGAATCGCGTTCTCCTTGAATCAACATTTTCACCATTTTGGGGACGAAATCGGTGTTTGGAATTTGGGAATTTAGGGTTCTGGCACAATTTGGGAATTTTTGTTAAGTGTTGACGCTGGTTTGAGTAAAAAATATCGACTGACTGCCACGTGATGGGCACGTGAGTCTGTCCGTTAAAACTTAACGGGGCTGGGATGAAATTTCAAAATTTGCACAATACGGGGACCAAATGTGATAAAATTTAATCTATTGGGACTAAATGTGAAAGTCATGGGACCAAAAACACGAGGGTGCGTGGCAGGTGGGACCAAAACGACATTTTTCTCTGCACGAATATATACATATATACAGTTTTACATACTCTAAGAAAACCAATAATATATCATATTCAAATATATCTATAAACATATATTTTTCATAATTTATTTTATGTAAATAATACCTTATAATGCATTCTTAATAACCTAGGGTGAATAGATTATTATATTTTTTTTTTAACGGGTGTTATAGTTTAAGAAGAGGTGCTCAGCTGTTTCCGCCTCCTCTCCACACAACGAACATTTTGCTTCGTCTATTGTATTGATGATCTTTCTTTTTCTTCTCAGGTTCTCTCTCGTTGGAAGTCTGTCTCGGAGTAGTCGCCATGCCATCGCCGCTGTTTTGTGGGGCGCCATCTTGCTCTATACTTGCTGCATTACCTCCTTTGTCTCGCTTTGTTGTGACGGAGCTTCTGTGTTTGAGACGATGAGGTCGTATGCTGTTTTTGGCGGGAGCAAGAATACACGAAACTTACCCAAATTGATTTGGCGGGAGCAATTATTGTGGCGATACTTCTCAACGAGCTCAGCAATCTCCCATAACCCTTTTACGCTCCTCGGTCTTCTACTGAGCCATCGAGACGGCCCGGACCGGAGGGCGAGAACATAAAATCGAAGGGCAATTCGGACTTCACCTGAAATTCATTCACACAGTCGGAACTTCTAGGTTTTTTTGTATTGAATTTGGAGGGGTTTTTGTTTTGGGGAGTTTGAGTAGGTGAGAGGAAACGAGAGATGATGATGATGAATGGAACCTTACCAACATTTCTAAAACCCTGGGTTTTGCGGAATACTGACAAAACGATGGTTCCATAAATAAATCAAGTCATGAATTGGAATGAGGGCTTTCCAACTCCCAATCCCTCCATTACATTTCCATTTTAATATGTACCACGTGGTACTCCGTGTTTGCACCACAAAGTGGATACACTTATTAAGAAAAATGTATAATGAGTGTAGTGTTGAAGGATAATTTTGTAAAGTTAAATTAATAAAGTAAAGAGAGTGGTTTGAATAAGTGTAAAAGTAATGATATTTTGTGTAAATATGTGAATTTTGTGAGGGTGGGGTTTATGGAGGAGTTTCCTTTTTAAGGTGTGCAAACAATTGTGGAACGGACAAATAAAGCAAGTGTGCAAACAATTGTGGGATGGAGGGAGTAGCTTGGTTGATAAATGGGCGACCACGAGAATGAGAAGGGTCTGCCATAAATGTATGATTAAAGGCAATTGTCAATCGGTCCAAAATGTGTGTGATTGACAATTTTGGACGAAACACGGAGTTTATGTGTATTTTGACTAAAATGCCCCTTGGGTATTTAAAACCCGAATTCACCTTTTCTTATTTTTTTTTTCTTTTTGTGATTCAGAACCTAGGCTCTGGCAAAAAAAACTAGGGTGAATGGCAATTTAGGGTTCTCTCTCTTTCTCACTGTCTTCTTCTTAGTTTTCTCACTTTTTTCCTCTAGTATTTTCAGGGTTTTACTTAGTCGATTTGAGCTGTGAACAGCGATTCGATACATAAACAGACACGGCTTTGGCGAACCCCCAAGTTAATCGATCATGTTTATCGAGGTTAGTCTATAATGAGGTTAGTCTCTTGTTTTATTTTGTCCAGACAGTTTGCACAGTTTGCATTTGTGTATGTGTTGGTCATTTAAGGAGTATGACACAGGTGTATGGGGGGGGGCAATGCACTTGTGTATGCAAAATTTTCTTTTTCAAACAGTTTGTCCTATCCGGAGAGTTGTCTGACAACTACTCTGAATGAGTGAACTTCAATAGATAATTAACCTACTGAAAACTATAAAGTAATCAGTTGGATAACTATCTAAATAAGTTATAAAGTGCGGAATGTGGTTTGCCCTTTTTCTAAGGAGAAACTCCTTAATTAATTTCTGAAAACCAGTTTATCAGGGACTTTGTCCAAAGCTGTTTTTCTCGACTTTTATGTTATCAATTTTCAATAAAACTTTGAGTGCAATGTGTGAATATGATCAAGTAAGATTAATGTAGTAAGTAAATGACACAACAATTTATAGTGGTTCAGACACTCAAGCTCCTACATCTACTTTCTCTGATTTAACAAGATAATTCCTTAACACTTGGAATTAACTTATTTTATAGTTTCAAGGTGCACTAATCAACAACACTATCCTTAGTGTTTTGATCCCCAGGAATTCTGAGTCCTAGTGCTCAACTTCTTTGAGCTAAAGTTGTGTTTTCTCTTAACAACTCTTAACTCCTCACTTCTACAACAAACTCTACTTCTTTCAAAGAGGTAAGGGTTATAGGATATATCTTTGCTAAGCTTTGGGATTTTACAAAGATGGGCTTAGCAAGAAGTGATCAGGAAACTTGGGATTATGCTTAGTAAGCTTTGAGTTTCCTTGTGATTGCTTGATAGTAGTTTGATAGCCGATTGTTGGATATGGATTCCTTGGATCACTTCTGTATTTATAGAGCAATTTGATCATCTATCCGTTCGAGAGATAGACAGTCAAATTGTCTATTTGCAGCTCCATTGAAATGGCTACTTGAGCTCTCTTCTATTATCCACTGTGTATAGAAGGTTCTTCGATGGTTGCTTGAATGCTTGGTGTTGACTTCTGAAAATTGCGGCTGTGCAGGCTTGTGTCAGTTACTAAGCTTGCACATTTTCCAATATTGATTGTGTCAGAATTTGTACTTTTCCCAACGGTCAGATGGGACAAATTCTCTCCGAACATTCTTACTGCAGATAGAATGTTTCTTTAGTGCATTCAAGTCTTTTCTTTAGTCTTTAATGCTTCTAAGTCTTCAATGTTTGTTCAGACTTGATGGTTTTAATGCTTCATAAATGCTGTCCCTTGAAGAAGTTACATTCAATGCTTTTGATCTTCAGATTTTCTCATCAATCATTTGATCTGAATTATCACTTATCACTGCTGTCTTCTAAAGATCAGATTACTTGTTTAATTTTTGTGCATTCAACCATGTTGTCCATTTCAGGCACTTTGTCTTCATGTGTTCAGCCATATTGAGCTAAGACAAAAACTTCTTAAGCTGCCTAACATTCCAACTTGGACAACTATCCTGAAACTAAGATCTCAACATTCATGAGATTCTTAACTTAGACAAGTTTCTACACTGTCTCAACTATCCTGAGACAACTAGACCGAATTACCATCTCAACAAAGCTGACCATCATCAATCAGGGGTTTTGGTATCTTAATCAAAATCAATTCATTTCCCAACAATTTCCCCATTTTGATGATGCCAAAACCTATATATAGAGGTGACTTGACTTATACTAAACTTGTCTTCAGAGAAGATGAGTTAATCAAACTCCCTGAAATGAAATGTTAGCACAATAATAATTCAAGTACCATAGGTTAGATCAGGTTAGTTGAGATAATGAGGTGTTATCTCTTGATAGAAAATAATTATCCTTTTCATATATATGATGAAGCATTACAGTTCAGAAAATAAAAAAGGCCTAACTAATCTGAGCATAATCAAAGTAAACAACATGATAAAGGGGTGGGGGGGGGGGAGAACACTTATCCTCAGAGCGAATCATCATCTTGTGGGGCAATGCCATACTGAGCCCACACTCTCTTCTTCAGCTCCCAAATCTCTTGGTTTGTCCCCTTAGGTCCAATCTTCAGCTTTTCCATCTTCATTATGGAAATTAACTCCTCCAGAATCTTCTGCTCATCAATCAAGTTCCCATTGAACTTGGGAGGAATGTACAAAATGGGACCAGTTTCCTTGAAATCCACCCTTGCAATGTCAGCTGCTGCAAACAGCTCCTGATACAACTCTCTATAGTTGTCAAACATGAACTGGGCAAAGATTTCTTCAACATTTTCACCAAGCCATTTGCCTATGACATAGAAATCATAGACAAATCTCATTTTGGCTTCTTCCCATTGATCATTCAGCTGAATTGGTACCCACTTATCATAATGTGGATACTGAGTATCCCATCTCTGCAACAATTCAGGCTTTAGTCATTTGTAAGAAGCCCTTCTTCTAGGAGGAGCTTTGAACTGTGTTCTTCTCAGATCCCTTGCTTTGTTGGCTTCCACCAACTGCTCCATTCTTTCCTTAGCTCTCTAAAGAGCCAACTTCTCTTGGGTTTCAGGGTCTTTGCCAAAACCCTCCTCAAATAACTTTGATGGATTATCAAGAATAATGGGCTTTCTTGCTTCAGGCAGGTTGATTTGGACTTCTTCAGTGGCTTCTTCTTCTTCTTGAACTTCACGTACCTTGACTGCCTTCTTTGCTTTTCTTGGCTTCTTTGCTTGAGGTTCTTCATCAGTCTGAAACTCAGCAGGCAAAGTCAGGCTTGTTGGGAATGAGGTGAAGG
Source organism: Galeopsis tetrahit (assembly GCA_963675135.1). Lineage (NCBI taxonomy): Eukaryota > Viridiplantae > Streptophyta > Magnoliopsida > Lamiales > Lamiaceae > Galeopsis > Galeopsis tetrahit. Next base: position 60,644,113 of record OY776120.1, on the reverse strand, counting down.
TTTGTTCTTTCCTTTTTCTTCCAACTGCTTTGGAAACCTTCTCCCTCACTGGAATGTCCTTCTCTTTAGGATCCAAACCAGCTGACTCTCCTCCAGGTCTTTGTTCCCACCTTGCCTTATCTTCAAGAACTGAGGCTATTGATTTCTTCATTGCAATCTGGATCTGTTCTTCTTTAGTCAGATCTTCAATTCTCATTGGCTCTTTGCCTTTTCCTTGTCTTCTTCATCTTTTTCCTCAGCCCCAGTCATTGATTTCTTCATTGCAATTTGGATCTGTTCTTCTTCAGTCAGATCTTCAATTCTCATTGGCTCTTTGCCTTTTCCTTGCTCTTCTTCATCTTTTTCCTCAACCTCAGTCATTTTATCCTTGCCTTTAGACTCACCAATTTTCAAGTCACCTCTGGCCATTGCTCTTGTCTTTCCCCCCTTTTGGCATAATAAAAACACTAGGGTTTAAGATCACTAATGGTGATAGAGAGTTGGGTCTGTGCCAGGTTGAGGGACTTGATTTCCTCAAGAAGATATACATTTTCATCATGTATGTTCTGCATCTTATCATCACTCATGCTTAAGAAAGCATGAACTGTCTTCATTTTCTGGGCAATAATGGCATCCAGGGTACTTTTCAAGGACTGATCCAACTTAGCTTGCAGCAGATCAGTAAGGTTGCTCACAACTTTGTCAGAGACTTTGGTCATAAGGTCAGTGGTGAACTTTTCAGCTGCTTCTTTGACCATAGCAGCCCTAAACTCCATTGCCTTATTTCTCTGTGCAACAATCCTTTGTCTCAATGCATCCTTGATAGTTCTCTTCAAAGCCAGGACATTGTGTTTGTAGCTATTTGCCAAGCTTTTCTGCTCCTTCTTGACAACTTTGGTGAATTTGGACATTGCTTCTTTGGTGACTTCAGTGGAAACTGTTTGCAGTCCAGTCTCAACTCCACTTCTTCTGAACCTGTTAGTCTCATCTCCACTGAGGCAAGAGTCCTTCCTTGACCATCCAAGGCTTCAGAGGTTTCAACATGGGCTTTCCCAACTTCTCTGACCAAATTGTCCAACTTGCCTGACTGTGCTTCAATGGATGTGGCAGTGTGAGAAGCAAGTTTCATTCCTTCTTCAGTGGCATTGGCTTGTTCAAAATATATTTTGGACAGAGAGGTCATATTTGCTGAAATGGCCTCTAGATCAATGTCAGTGTTGACTGGAATATCTGTCAAAGTATCTAACTCAAAGATTTGATCTAAAGTGACGGCCTCAACATTTGCAAAACAGAAAGGGTTAGATAAAGCACCCTCATCACTCTCTTTCTTTTCATCTCCCAAAGGTTCTGATACATCAGCAACCTTGCTCTCATTTTCAACTTTATTCTTTTCTTCATTTACATCAAATAAGCTCTCATACTCAGGAAAGTCAGGCCTCCTTCCACCAAGGGATTCATCAAGTTCAGATTTGACTTGAAGAATAACCTTACTCTCATGTTGGGCTTCACCCAACATTTCAACCTCTTCTCCCTCTTTTGGTGGTACACTCAAACTACCTATAATCTCACACACACCATCACCTCCCTCTGATTTTTCAAGACTAGTATCCTTTTCAACTCCAACTGAACTTAAACCTGACACCTACATATCCTCAGCAGGATCCACAGAGGGCAATTGTTGGGAGATCATAGTGCTTGGGCATCCCCAGTCCACTAAGTCATCCTGAATGACTGAAAGTTGTTCAGTGTTCAACCTAGTTGACACTTCAGAGGTTTCAGCCAAACTAGCCTCTTCCATGGAAGCCTCAGCATTGTTCAGCTGTGCCTCAGGCTCAGAAGAACCATCCTTGGCCAATGCATCTTTGACGTGTCACCAGCTTTAGTCAACACCTCTAATTGGTCAGAGTCCTTAATAGATGCATAAGTTAAATAATGTACCTCAGCAAGGTTAGGTCCAGGAGGGTTGGGGTTGGTGTTGTCATCATCATCATCATCATCTGAGGTGCTATCAGGGTGTTTGATTCCCTTAGAAAGTCTTTCCCTTTCTTCTCTCACCTTCTCATGGACAATTGTGCAGAAAAGAGCTTCTGTAGTCAGGACACTTGTCTTCTTGACATTGGCAAAGTGTAATAGCCTGTTCTCCTCAATTTGCCACCAACTGGCTCCTCTGTCCTTAATAGCTTGAGCTATTTCCACAATTATTTTATCCTTGATCTCAACAAGAGCTCTGAGATCATAGAACTGTTGCTGCAGTCTTGGGAAATCCTACAACCCCGGATATAGTTGATAAACATTTGCCTTAGCAATTTGTCTCAACATCCCTTCATAAGTATACTCTTCTCCATCATCATCATCATCATTTTCATCAGAAGAGTTGACTTGAGATTCAGATATGTTGGGTTGGGAAGAAATGGGAACAATTTGGAACTCAGGCGTTGTAGAGAGCAACTTTCTTGAGGGGGTTGTAGGGAGATTTATGAGAATGGGCTGGATAGAGGTTAAATCAGATTGATCTCCTTCAAGAATTGCATTCTGAAGGAACTTGGTGTATGAGATCAATCTAGGGTCAAGGGGTGAGAACTGTCTCTCCTCTTCATCAGCAAGATCAGCTAATACATCAATTGCACCTCTGTCATGAGCACCTTCAGGGGAATAGGTCTTCTTTGGGAGAATGGGAGCATCCTCAGGAGTCTTGCACTCCTCTTCTTTAGTTTTGGGGAGCTATGAGTTGGTGAAATCTTCTGGGATTGGATGTCAGGGGAGTTGGTTTCATGACTTTTGGAGTTAGATTTGGATTTGGAGTTATACCTACTGGCTTGTCTAATCTCCTTGAAAAACTCATTTTTTTTCTTTTCCTCCATGCTTTTCATTTTTTCAGAGGTTTTGATCACTCTCTTTCTCCTTTCAGTTCTAGTTGGCTGCTCAATGTCCCTGAATTCAGTGACCACTTCAGGCTGTAGGGACAACTTCTCTGAGCTCTTCATCAGCCTTAGGAGGGTTGATCCCTTCTCTTTCAATTCTATCAAGTTCAGCTGAAGTGTCTCCACCACTTTGGGAACCACTTTCTCGTGAAGATTCACTTAGAATCTGCTTCATTTTCTTTATCTTTTGGGGGGCTTTTGTACTTTGGGCTTTTCTTTTCCTTGGAGAAGATCTTGGTACACGTGTAACAACCATGGTTGCGTTGCAGCAACAACCTGCTTCCTTTTCTCAGTTTTATCTGAGAGTTTCCTGAACATAATCTTCTGAGCTGGAAGTGGTTTGGGCTTGATCTGCAAGTGAGTGTAATGGGCAAACTTTTCTAAGAGCAAGTTTGCTCTTGTGCAATACTGAATTTTCACTTCCACCACAACTTTGTGGTGTGATCTCACTTTAAATTTGTATTTTTCATTCATCATCTTTCCCAAGATGAATGACTTCCAATCAAACTTAATGCCTTTTTCTGCTGAATCTATAATTGCAGCCATTACTCTGAGTTTTGGTAAACTCATTTGTTCAAGACTTCCAGTGTGACTAAGCAAACTCTTAACCACAATATCAAACATGTGTTCATACCTTTCCTTCAGTGTTTTCTTATTTTGTGCACTGGACAACTTCTGAGGAACCAGCATCCAATCGTTGGAAAACTCCTGCTCCTCACCCTCTCTATACAGTTCTGGATTCCTTCCATCTGAAGGCAATCCAAAGCAAGAATCCAAATCTTCTGAGGTGAAGATAACAATGTGTTGAGATTCTTCCTCCTCTCCTTCTTCAGCATATGTGAGCTTGGTGCACACATCTCCTTTCTTGCCCTTCCATCTCAAGAAGGCAAAGAACTCTGCCATATAGGGTTCCAAGCAAGAATCAGGCTTGGTCCCCAAAATTTTTTCGAGGCCTGCATCCTCTAACCATTTTAAAACTGGATGTACTGTCTCACCAGGGCTGTTGAAGGCCACAAGTTTTTCAAACCACAGTGACCTTGTGTTACTGAGACAATTCAAATTAATATCCAAGGATGAATCTTTGAAGTCAACTAGCTCCTCTCTTTTTAGTTTGGGAGCCATTGATGGTTTGAGTGGAAAGGTTGGAAGGTTGGAAGAATATCAGAATTTTCTAAGGGCTGGGGAATTTTTGTGCGTGAAAAGTGAGAGTTAAAATTGAAGGGTTTTTATATTAATGGTAGTTTTGTTAACCGTTGGGTAAAATAATTCGTGGGAAGACAATTTTGTGTGTATGATGGATAAAATGGGGTAATGGGTTTGAACGGTTAGATGGAGGTTATTTGTTAATCAATGGCGTTGATGAAGGGCTCAACAATAAATGCAATCTTAAAAGATTCTTACATTTAATGCACGAATGACCATTTGGAGGCTGATTTTTGAATTAGCACACGACATTCTAAAAGTAGCCTACACTTTTCCCAAAATCTCTTTATAGGTCTAATCAATGCTAAAAATAACTCTTATCAACTTATCAAATGGATAAATATCCTGATAAGTAAACTTTCCTAACTTTGGTCCAACAAGACAAGTGATCTGACAAAAGCACCTGAGTGGGTCCCAATGTTGCTGACTGGATCCCACATGGACAACCTTCATGACTAAGTATCCTGAAATGCATGATGATAAGTTTGCTGACTGACTTGTCTGATTTCTTCTTTCAGTTGAGTTGGTTCAGTGATGTTGGTCAAGTTCCCTGAAGTTCATTAAGAAGAACTTCCCCCTTCATTTGTGCTTCTTTCTTCATTTTTCCATCTTTCCTGGATCAAGTAAGCCCAACTCTACTGACAACTCAAGAAATCTTGCTTCAGCTAATAGCTTTGTTAATATATCAACTTTTTGCTTATCAGTGTGGATTTTGACAATCTTGATATCTTTCTTCTCCACATGATCCCTTATAATGTGATGTTTGATTTCAACATGTTTGCATCTTGTGTGAAACACTGGATTTTGTGAAATAGCAATTGCATTATTATTGTCACAAAAGATAGGGACTTCATTCGTGATGACTTTGTAGTCCCTTAGTTGTTGTTTAACATGTTCTAGAAGTGGATTTTCTGTCAATTCTACATCCTCCATAATCAGCATCTGAGTATCCAGTAAGCTCAATGTTATCATCAGCTGGATACCATAATCCAAGATTCTCAGTCCCTTTGAGATATCTTAGAATCCTCTTTGCAGCCTCTAGATGACTATTCTTTGGATTTGCTTGAAATCTTGCACACACTTCAACTGCAAATGTGATATCAGGTCTGCTTGCAGTGAGATATAGAAGAGATCCAATGATTCCTCTATATTCAGTAGAGTTGGTAGGTACTCCACTTTCATTAGGATCCATTTTCCAATTGGTGTTCATTGGAATTCTAACTGGCTTGCTTGTTGAACATCTAAATTTCTTGATCATGTTCCTTGTGTACTTTGTTTGATTGATGAAGATCCCTACTTTTGATTGAGTGACTTGAAATCCTAGAAAGAAGTTCATCAATCCCATCATGGACATCTCAAATTTGCTTTGCACAATTTCTCATTAGGAGATCCAAATATAATGTCATCCACATAGATCTGGACTAACAAGATATCATCTCCTTCATAGATTCTGAACAAGGTTCTGTCAACAGTGCCTTTAATTTGACAAAACCATAATCCAGTAGAAACTGTGATAAGGTGTCATACCAAGCTCTTAGTATCTGCTTCAATACATAAAGAGCTTTCTTTAATCTGTACACCTTGTTTCCTTCTTCAAAACCTGGGGGTTGTTCAACATATACTTCTTCTTTGAGTACCCCATTAAGAAATTCACTTTTCACATCCATTTGGTAGACTTTGAATCTTTTATGAGCTGCATAGGCTAGGAATAATATTATTGCTTCAAGCCAAGCCACTGGTGCAAAGGTCTCATCATAATCAATCCCTTCAAATTGACAGTAGCCTTTGGCCCCCAGTCTTGCCTTGTTTCTCACAGTGATGTCATTCTCATTTTTCTTATTTTTTGAACACCCATTTTGTTCCAATGACATCTTGGTGAGTTGGTCTATCAACCAACTCCCATACTTCATTTCTAGTGAACTGGTTAAGCTCTTCTTGCATAACAATGATCCAGTTTATGTCTTGAAGTGCTTCCTCAATGTCACTTGGTTCCTGTTCTGAAAGAAAACAACAAAACAAAGCACTTTCACCGTGAAATATTCTAGTTTTGATCCCTTCACATGGGTTTCCAAGTATCAGGCTAGTTAGGTGGTCAGATAACCAAGTCCTTCTAGACCTGATCCCTTCAGGAGGATTGTCCTCTTCTGAAGTTGGATCACTAGATTCATTAAATTCTGGAAAATTAATTGAAGGGTCAAGTTCAAGATCATATTCAGGGTTGTTGTCTTCAATGTCATGGAGATTAGCATTTTCATTAATTCCCCCTTGAATATTGGATCCATTAACTACCTCAGCAGAGTCTGCTTCTTCATTGGTAGTTGTTACCTAGTTTTGAACTGAGATTGGGTCATTCAATTCATTTTCTCCTTCATGTGAGTTGTCCAGATTTTGATCTGCACTAAGTTCTGGCTGGGCAACATCTAAGAACACTGTATCTTTGCTTTGAAGTCTTAATCTGGTTGTTTTTCGTGTTATCTCATCAATGTTCAGGCCTCTGTCCCTAAACTCATTAATAGACTCATCAAACACAACATGAGGTGTTTCGTCCACAATAAGGGTTTTGCAATTATAAATTCTGTAGGCTTTGCTGACTTGGGAATATCCGATGAATATTCCTTCATCAGCTTTGCTGTTAAAAGCTTTTAATTGCTCCTTCCCATTATTTTGAATGAAACACTTGTAATCAAATATATGAAAATATGCAACAGTGGACAATCTACCTTTCCATAATTCATATGGAGTTTTACCTTGACCTTTTTGTAATTAAGGATCTGTTCTAAGTATGGCATGCAGTGCTAATGGCTTCAGCCCAGAACCTTTTTGGCAATTTGGATTCAGCAATCAAGGTTCTTGCTGCTTCTTTCAAGGTTCTGTTTCTTCTCTCAGCAACACCATTTTGTTGAGGTGTTCTTGATGTAGAGGTCTCATGAGTAATATCATTTTTGTTGCAATACTCATTGATTTAAGAGTTAATGAATTTAGTGCATTTGTCTGATCTGATCTTGACAATACTCAGGCCCTTTTCATTACTCAACTTCATCAGCAACTCATGTAATTTGACTTGAGTCTCCTGTATGTTTAATAGAAACACCACCCAAGTGTACCTGGAAAAATCATCAACAACTACTAAAGCATATTTTTTTCCATTAATGCTTACAGGAATTATTGGGCAAATCCATATGTAGTAGTTGGAGAACTCTCTCAGTAGATATGACATGTGTAGATGTTGTTAACTCTTAAATGCTTTAACATTATCAACAACATCTTAATTTGACCTTCCATGATTTATTCTAAGTCTTTTTTGAAATGTTACATTAAATGTTGTACTAAATGCTCTCACATTCAGGAACGATTCCAGAAGGTTCTACAAGAGTCTGGAACATGGAAGAGTCCAGAGTCTTGCAGAACGTGCTAGAAGAGTTTAGATCATTGTAGAACGACCTGGAAGATGGCAGAAGGATCTAGAAAGATCATGGAGGTTGAGGTCCTAAAAAATAGGATCTCATAATGGAAGGATCTAGAAGCTGTGTATTTCTCTATAAATACCGCAGGAGTCTTTCATTTCAAAGTATGCACTATTCGAGTAACACCTTCTTGAGAGTTCAACCCTAGTTCGGAGTTATGGCCAGTAGTTGTATCGTTTAACGTACGCCGAGGGATACCACACCTTCCAGTGTACTTAGTTCTAGTTTTGTATCGAGTGAGAGTGAATCATAGATCAGATTAGTTCTTTAGACAGTGTTCTTACACTTCAGTCTATTTACAGATTCAGGCACCTACCTCGATCGTAGTTTCTGTTTGTGGAATGTTGAAGTAATTGCTGAGACATTTCACACGACATTTTTGTGTATAACTTAGGAACTAAGTTATTGTTTCGCCGTAAGGCTTAACATAGGTTTTGTTATTAATAAAATCTATGTTAAAAATTATTCCATTGTGTTCGTATTGTGTTTAGTGTTTTAGACTTCCGCTGTGTATTGTGTTTACTTTTTGTATTCTGTTAGAGTTAATGCTACACTAATTGTCACAACATTCAGTGTAACATTGTTCTTTTTTTACTTAAACACTAGATATCATTCCCCCCCCGCACTTTCAGTTGGTATCAGAGCCGATACCTGACGACACTAGGTTTAGATCCTTGCTTAAAGTGTGTTTTAGTTTATGTTAGCAATGGAAACACGTCACATATCCACTGCACTTAGGCCACCCGTTTTAGATGGTTCAAATTATGCTTATTGGAAGCCTAAGATGTGTATGTACATCAAGTCAATTGATGAACGTGCTTGGAGGACTGTTCTTACAGGTTTGGACGTACCAAAGAATCCAGCAGATGCCGATGGTGAAATTCAACTCAAGAAAGAGGTTGATTGGACAGCCGATGAGATAACTACAACATGATACAATTCTAAAGCTTTAAATGCTATTTTTACTTCTGTTGATACCTCTATGTTTAAAATTATATCTAACTGTTCTACTTCTAAGGATGCATGGGACAGGTTACAAGAGCATTGTGAAGGTTCCGATAGTGTTCGAAGGACAAAGCTTCGGATGTTGGGGACAAAGTTTGAGAATCTCCGAATGAGGGAAGATGAAACAATTTCATCCTACAACGAAAGGTTAAGTGAGATTATTAACGAATCACATTCTCTTGGTGACCCTATTTCTAATGTTAGAGTAGTACATAAGATATTAAGGTATGTTTCTAAAAGATTCGATGCTAAGATTTGTGCTATTGAAGAGGCAAAAGATATTGATAAGATAAGTCAAAATGAATTAGTGAGTATTCTTAGAACTTATGAAATAAATACTAATCAAATTGATGAAACTAAAGATGATAAGAAAGTTGTTGTTTTTAAAGGAGAGACATCAAACAAATCTGAGATTCAGCCTATCATTACAGAGGTTGATTCGGATGAAGAATTGATTGATGAATGCCTTAACAATCCTGACAACATTGCCCTTCTTACAAAGCATTTTAACAAATTTCTTAAGAAGTCTATGCATAAATCTAAAGGAAACATTCAGCCTAAGATCCAAATCAACACATCAACACCACAACCAGAAAGGAGGAAGAGTCAATTCACACCAAGACCATCAAAGAGTGAAGGTAAACCAAGGTATGATCCTGAATTTAGAAAATCAGTTCAATGCAATGCATGTTCTGGATATGGTCACTATGCAAATGAGTGTGCCAATACCAGACTGAAGCAAAAACTGAATTTTAGTTCTACCTTAAGTGATGAATCTGATAATGATGATCTTGATGAGTTTGATGAAAGAGAAAGTGCTCATTTTACTAGAATTGATTATAATGATTCCTCAGATGATGATCTGGATGATACAGATTCTGATGTTGCACTAGATGTTTTCACATCTACAGTAACATCAAAACAGAGTCACCCAGATCTGAACTGTTTTAATGGTTTTGTTGATAATGCAGGAAAAAGTATTGATGATGAGACATATCAGAAATTGTTAGATGATTGGAACTCTCAGAAACTCACTTTGAATTCTTTGAATAAAGAGAATGAGAATCTGAAAGACACAATCACTAAGCTAGAAGTCTTACTTACCAGAAGAGATCTTGAAGTTTGTAAACTGAAGGAGAAATTGATCAACTCTACTTTAAGTTTCAAAAAGTTTTCCAAGAGTGCTTCTGATGTGAATGATGCTATAGCTGTAGGTAAGTCTAATAATTATGGTTTAGGTTATGATGGTAAAACTGCTTCTATTTCTGAAAATTTTAGAAAACCTGTGAAATTTGTGAAGGCAAATGCTAGCACATCTGGTGTAACGTCTGCACAAACAGATTCTCACAAGGTTGAAAGGAAGTATATTTCTCATTATTGCTTTAAATATGGTCATATTCGTCCCTTCTGCTTGAAAATGTTTAAAGATTTGAGAGTTGAGTTTATGCCATCCAGAATGTCTTCACATCCTAGGAAACATTCTGTGAAATCTGCATGGAAACCAAAAGTTACCTGTAATGTTGTTCACACATCCTTGAAAGCATGTTTACCTGGTCTATGGTATTTTGATAGTGGTTGTTCTAGACATATGACATGACAAATAGACTACTTATCTGATTATGTGACCTTGAATGGTGGTAATGTTACATATGGTGGTGGATCAAAAGGAAAGATAATAGGAAAAGGAACTTGGAATGTTAAAGGTTTTCCTAAGCTTAAAAATGTTTTGCATGTTGATGGCTTACTTGCTAATCTGATTAGTATTAGTCAACTTTGTGATGATAATTTGCATGTAAAATTTGACAAAGAGTCTTGCTATGTTCTTAATGAAGATGATGATTGTGTAATGACTGGTACTAGGTCTGCAGATAACTGTTATCTTATTGGAACTAATGTATGAAATTTGTCAAAACATGATGAGAATGTCTTATGGCACCAAAGATTAGGACATGTAAATTACAGGGCAATGAAGAAACTAATCATATCAGATGCAATCAAAGGAATACCTAAACTGAGCTTCCTGAATACCATTGTATGTGGATCATGCCAGAAAGGTAAACAGGTAAGAGTGCCGCATAGAATGCTGTCACATTGTTCTACACATCGATGTTTTGAATTGTTGCACATGGATTTGATGGGTCCTATGGAAACTGAAAGCATTGGAGGTAAGAGATATTCCTTAGTTGTGGTAGAAGATTTTTCTAGATATACTTGGATTGAGTTTTTAAGAGATAAATCTGAAACATTTGCTGCTTTTAAAGTTCTCTATAAAAGGTTCAAAAATGTGTTTAACTTGAAAGTTGGCCGTATTAGAACTGATCATGGTAGGGAATTTGAAAATAACATGTTTAATGATTTCTGTGATAAGAAAGGTATCTTGCAAGAATATTCATCTCCTAAAACTCCACAACAAAATGGAATTGTTGAAAGAAAGAACTGAACTTTACAAGAAATGGCAAGAGTCATGCTTTTATCTAAAAGTCTTTCTAAAAGATTTTGGGCTGAAGCATTGAATACAGGATGTCATATTATTAATAGAGTTTATCTTCGATCTGGTACTAATCAAACACCTTATGAGATTCTGAATGTTAGAAAACCAAGTGTGAAATATTTTCATGTATTTGGTTGTGTGTGTTATATTTTGAATGATAGGGATCAACTTCACAAGTTTGATTCTAAAAGTGATAAAGGTTTCTTTTTAGGCTATTCTAGAAATAGTAAAGCTTATAGAGTTTATAACCTTAGGACTAACACTGTTCAAGAATCTGTTAATGTTGTGTTTGATGATGATAAAGGTCCTACAGATGATAAAGATGAAGAAGATATATCACAAGTCACTGACAATTCTGAGAATACACTGAAGTCTGATAATGCTGCACCAAATGCTAACACATCTGGAGCAACATCTACAGAACAGTCAGCTGTAATTCCACAGAATGATCAGTATGTTCCCAAAACGAATCCTTCTTCAAGAATGGGGAAAAGTCATCCTACTGACCAGATCATAGGCGATGCTACAGTTGGAGTGCAAACAAGAGGAAGAATAAGATCGAATAAGGTAGATGTGGTAAGAACAATATGCATGTCTTCTATTTGCAATATTGTGAATGCTGAGTGTTACTATTCTGAAATTGAACCTAAAAGTGTGAATGAAGCATTAACTGATGAATATTGGATAAATGCTATGCATGAGGAACTTAATCAGTTTGAAAGAAATGAAGTTTGGACACTTGTTCCAAGACCTAGTAATACTAATGTCATTGGAACAAAGTGGATTTATAAGAATAAAACTGATGAGTCTGGAAACATTGTTAGGAACAAAGCTAGGTTAGTTGCACAAGGTTACACCCAAGTTGAAGGTATTGATTTTGATGAAACTTTTGCACCCGTTGCTAGGATAGAATCTATTAGATTATTACTAGCAATTGCATGTTTTATTGATATTAAACTACATCAAATGGATGTAAAAGCTGCATTCTTAAATGGCATATTAAATGAAGAAGCATATGTAGAACAGCCTAAAGGTTTTGAAGATCCACAATACCCGGATCATGTGTACAAACTAAAGAAAGCATTGTATGGTCTAAAACAAGCTCCTAGAGCATGGTATGGTAGGCTTACGGACTTTCTTTTAGAGTATGGATTTATTAGAGGAGAAGCCGGTATGACTTTGTTTATTAAGCACACTGGAGAAGGTTTACTAATTGCTGAAATATATGTTGATGACATTGTGTTTGGTTCAACTTGTGATAAAATGCTGAACAGATTTGTTGAAGCAATGACAGCCACATTTGAGATGAGTATGGTTGGAGACTTGAATTATTTTTTAGGTCTTCAAATCAAGCAATGTAAGGATGGTATTTTCTTCTCTCAAGGTAAGTATGCTAAAAACTTAGTGAAACGGTTTGGGCTTGAAAACTCAAAAGTAATGAAAACACCTATGGGTTCTACTTTGAAACTTTGCAAAGACAATGGTGGAAAGGATGTTGATCCAACATTGTATAGATCCATGATAGGTAGTTTACTTTATCTAACCTTTAGTAGACCTGACATTATGTATAATGTGTGTGTTTGTGCTAGGTACCAAGCTAATCCAAAGGAATCTCATCTGAATGCAGTGAAAAGGATTATCAGATATGTTTCAGGTACAAGTGAACTAGGGATATGGTACACTAAGGACACCAACAACACATTGATTGGATACAGTGATGCTTCTACATGGGAAACAATCTTGTGTCTTGGCATAGCAAGAAACAAAATTGTGTTTCTCAATCCACTGCCGAGTCTGAATACATAGCTGCAGGAAGTTTTTGCACACAGCTATTGTGGTTAAGTAAGATGTTTCATGACTATGGAATTGAAAATAATATCCTCACAATTTTCTGTGATAACACAAGTGCTATTAACATATCTAAGAATCCGGTACAACACTCACTCACTAAGCACATTAGCATTAGACATCATTTTATGAGAGATTTAGTGGAGAAGAACATAGTTAAGTTGGAATATGTGCCTACTGAAAATCAAAATGCTGATATTTTTACTAAGGCTCTTGACCATGAGAGATTCTCATTTTTGAGGAAATCTCTTGGTATGTGTAATATCTGAATAATTCTTGAGAGGATGTTGTCACAAATGCGGTAGCATTTGGGACAACAGCCTAAGGTGGTATAGTTATTATAAATTTGATTTATTTCTTATTTTCGCTGAATAATTCCTTTGTAAAATATTCTTGAATCTGAAATTTGTTTGTGCAAAAATAGACATTTACTACACCTCTCAAAAGCTTGAAAAAATTGAGAATGTTACAGCAGACTAAAAGATATACCAATTCACTGAGTAACTATGGAGCACGGAGTTCGCTACTACGATGCCTTCTTTTCAAAAGGTGAATTTGGTAAAAACATCAAGAGGTTCGTAATCCATTAAGTAAGTATGGGGCACGGAGTTCGCTTCTACGATGTACTCTACAGGAACAATGGATCAATACGAATTAGATGCTGTAGCACAAAAAGAAGAAATGCAATGAAAAGAAAAATGTTGAAAAATTGGCTACATTGGATAGGTAAAATCTGTGAAAAACCAATGTTGAGGTGTATGTCAAATCTTAGAGCACAACATTACATGATTCAATTATATTTTTATAAGTTGTAATTATTTAATTAATTGTGGGAATTTATTTTATTTATTTATAATTATACTAACCACGTTCTTTTATTATTTCAAATTATACACATTTTTATTCTTTTTATTAATTCTAGAATATTCTTAATTTAATTAATTAAGATTTTACCCCACTAACTCACCCATGATTTTACTTGTGGCTGAATTTGTGAAGCATTATCCTTTTAATCTAGAATTTTCTTTAATTCAAGCCTTAATCACACGTACATTATTCCAACTACTAAGCTCTCTCTACATAAATACTCCCATTTCATGTTTTTCTAAGCTTTGTAATTAATTGAGTAAGTTGATTATTAATTTTGCAGATTTGTTATAAGCTAATTGTGTGTCTCGATTCTTGTGTTGATTCTTTTCGAATTCTTGAGTTTAAATGGCAGGAAATAAGAAATCCCACTCACAGAAACCAAACTCTCCCAACTCACAACCGTCATCTTCATCCCTCTCGAATCTTCACACTCTAGCTTCCATGGCTGCTTCACACGAAAACTCACCCCCAACTGCCGCAACCGTCACACCCATTCCAACTATTCCGACAACCATCCACATCCCAAACCAAGCTACACTCTCCGCGTTGAGCCAGGCGGTTGAGAATTTTTCTCAATCGATGAGATCACCTAATCCACCCATCCTCACGATTGGTGTTTTGTCTATTGACATCTCACACTACTTGCGTACCCAAGAAGTCATCACAACTGCACCCTCTTCTTCCACAGCTAAAAAGCCCCAAAATCCGAGCCCTAATGTTGAAACAGAGGCCCCGACTGCTGCCTCTATGGGGGAGAACGAAAGGGAGATCGAAGAGTCCCCTGTTGCTGAGTCAAAGGAGCCGTCGAATGCGGAGACATCCGACAATGAGGACGCTCAAATGGAGGATGCTGAAGAATCCGACAAAACTGACTCTGACATCTCGAAGTCGGACTCTGAACCGATTCCTTTCAAGAGGAATGCTGAAGAGAAGAAAAGAAAGAGGAGCCCAGTTCCAAGAAGACGATCAGGTCGAGTTTTTACTCGAGTTGATTACTCAGACTCTTTGAGGAAGAAGAAGAAGCTAGGTGGTGATATTGCTGAACCGATTCAGGTATTCTCTGAATCCGATGAAGAAGTGGTGATTGAGAAGCCAACCAAAAAGAAGGCTGATCCAAAAGGGAAGGGAAAGGCAAAGGTTGATGTTGTTCGAACAATGCCTGAAGAACCAGAACATGATTCTGATTCTGAAATGGAGGTTTGTCTCAGGGATATGCAGCAAGCCCTGAAGAAGAATGTTGCATCAAATGCTGAATCAAGTGGTCCAGCACCAAAACCTGATGATGGAGATGATTCAAGTAGTGCAGACTCTGACAAAAACTCTGGAGAAGAAGCTGATTCCAGTTTTGAGGAGGAGAAAGAACCAAACTTTAAAGAGAGTACTTCTGAGGAAGGTAATTCCGAAACTGAAGTAGATTCTGATATTGATGGATTGGTTGATAAGATAACTAGGTTGTCTAGGAGAAAACTGTTGATGGAAAGGAGAATTCATACTTCTGATTTTGAGAGTAAGAATTTAATTCAATTCTTAGAGGATAGAAAGTTGATGAAAGCTCTGAACTTGTGTGATACATTTGTTTCTGATTGGGTGTATGAATTTTATGCATGTCTGAGGAAGAGTAATGGTAGGAGGAGTTCCCGTTGGTATGGAAATATACAGTTTAGGGGGAGTATAGTTCCATTTACACCAGAGTTGATTAATGACTTCTTAGGCATAGAACCAGTACTTGATGATGATGAAGAACCTGATTTGGATGTTGTTACTGCTTCTATGACTGGTGGTTTGTTGACTAGATGGAAAAATGGAATGTTGGCCAAGGACCTTACATCTCTTTATTCTGTGTTGCATAAATTGATAGTTTATAATTGGATACCTTCCACCAACTCAACCAAAGTGACAAAGGATCAAGCAATCTTGCTCTATAGGATAGTGGTTTTGAAGAAGTTTAACTTGGGATTTACTATTTTCCACCACATGATGAAGTTTAGTGGTGACATTTCTGATAAAGGCAACCTTCCATACCCTATGCTTATTTGTTCATACTTGAAGATGCATGGTTTTAGCCCTAAGAAGACTGAAGTTCTTAGAGGTAAGGTTCCTTTATACACCATTTCACCTGCTTTACTCATTGGTGAAAGAGTGAAAGATCTGCCCTTGCACAATCCTGGAAATTCTTCTCATAGACCAGCTCCTGCTCAACCTCAACCTCAACCCACATCAGCACAGAGACCTGAACAGAACACATCTGCACCTAATGCTGCACTAGATGCTGAGAACTTTGGTGGTAATTTTGATACCATGTTCTCTGTTCCCAGATCTTTTATATTATTGCAGTTACAGCACTTACAGGACCAGATTGATGAACTCCAATTCATCAAAGACAAGTGGACCAGGCTACTTCCCACTACAACAGGGGGAGTACCACCTTCCACTTCAGCTAGAACTTCTGGAGTTGTTATTGAAGAGCTGAATCCTGAAGTTGGAGGTGTACCTGATGCTGCTACATAGAATGGAGGAACTGCTGCTGCTAATAATGTTGTTGCACTCTTTGCTTCAACTTGTTTTATTGAGGAACCAGAGGAGGCTGATGAAGACAAGTTTGCAGATGCTGCTGAAGATGATGAGGATATGGAAATCCTCTATGCTGATATCTAGAACAGAAGATGCAAGACAGGGGGAGTACTGAAGTACAGATGGCACATGTGCAGGACCTTGATGCTGCTGCTATTGTTATAGCAATTCATGCCATTTTCAGTCCTACTTTTGTTTTTGTTATTATGTTATGTTTAAGTTAAATTCTGTTAATTCTGATACAATATTTACTATTTCTAGTTGATAGGATGTTTATATTTATCTTGCTTAAATTAGTTTGCACTAATGATATTTGATTACTGCTTCTTGCTTAATTTGTTTTCTTATCATTAATTGCTTATTGCATGATGAATATGTCTTGTTTTATTTTATTTTTTCATGTTTTTGCTCTGTTTATTTTGTTTAGTTTTTTTTTGTTTTTTGAGTCTTACATAAGTCTTAGAACTAATCTGGTATATACCCTTATATGCTCTGATTTAATCTTTGATTTTTTTGTAAAAGTTATATGTTTTGTAAACAAGTGTACTGTTTATACTTGTTTTGGTTTTAAATAAGATTACTTTGATCTTATGGCACGGATCTTAGTAAAATTATTCTTGATCTTTTTTTGATTTGATCCAACGGTTACAACAGGTATTGTCTTGACTAGTATTTAGACTTGATGTTCAACTCACCTAAATACATAATACTGAGTATGTATAGAAATATATGTGCATCAGGTGTGTTGTAGTCGAAAGGTCAAATTGGGGGAGATTGTAGATGTTGTTAACTCTTAAATGCTTTAACATTATCAACAACATCTTCATTTGACCTTCCTTGATTTATTCTAAGTCTTTTCTGATATGTTACATTAAATGTTGTACTAAATGCTCTCACATTCAGGAACGATTCCAGAAGGTTCTACAAGAGTCTGGAACATGGAAGAGTCCAGAATGTTGTAGAACGTGCTAGAAGAGTTTAGAGCATTGTAGAACGACCTGGAAGATGGCAGAAGGATCTAGAAAGATCATGGAGGTTGAGGTCCTAAAAAATAGGATCTCATAATGGAAGGATCTAGAAGCTGTGTATTTCTCTATAAATACCGCAGGAGTCTTTCATTTCAAATTATGCACTATTCGAGTAACACCTTCTTGAGAGTTCAACCCTAGTTCGGAGTTATGGCCAGTAGTTGTATCGTTTAACGTACGCCGAGGGATACCACACCTTCCAGTGTACTTAGTTCTAATCTTGTATTGAGTGAGAGTGAATCATAGATCAGATTAGTTCTTTAGACGGTGTTCTTACACTTAAGTCTATTTACAGATTCAGGCACCTGCCTCGATCGTAGTTTCTGTTTGTGGAATGTTGAAGTAATTGCTGAGACATTTCACACGACATTTTTGTGTATAACTTAGGAACTAAGTTATTGTTTCGCCGTAAGGCTTAGCATAGGTTTTGTTATTAATGAAATCTATGTTAAAAATTATTCTATTATGTTCGTATTGTGTTTAGTGTTTTAGACTTCCGCTGTGTACTGTGTTTACTTTTTGTATTCTGTTAGAGTTAATGCTATACTAATTGTCACAACATTCAGTGTAACATTGTTCTGTTTTTTACTTAAACACTAGATACCATTCCCCCCCACACACTTTTAGTATGTTTTCCTTTGAATGAGGCCTTTATTTGCTTTCCTTCCTGACATGGTTGGCATACATGTTCTTTGATGAACATTTGGTTTACAACCCCTTCACTAGAGAGTTTCTTGCAAGTTTGTTGATGGTTTTTGTTCGTCCTGAAAGGAGTATGACACAAGTGTATGGGGGGGGGGGGGGAATGCACTTGTGTATGCAAATTCTTTACTTTTGAAACAAATCAGGCTATCAGGAGAGTTATCTTGTCAACTTCTCTTAGTATGTATAACTTTGTTCAGATAATCAAACTACTGCATACTATGGAGTAATCAGTTGAATAACTATCTAAGTAAGTTATAAGTGCGGAATTATGGTTGTCCCTTTATATTTAAACTCCTTTTAATTCTGAAAACCTTCTTAACACTTAAACAGTTATCAGGGGACTTGTCCCAAAACTGTTTTGCACAATCAGTGTTGGTTATCTTTTGAAGATCAGTTTGTGTGCAGTGTATGGCCGTGTTACTTGTATGAAATGACTTGAACGTAAATAACACAAGAGTTTATAGTGGTTCAGAGACTCAAGGTCCTACATCCACTTCCCTGATTTAACAAGATAATTCCTTCACTTGGAATTAACTTGTTTTATAGTGCCAAGGTGCACTGATCAACCACACTACTCCTTAGTGCCTTGATCCCTAGGAATTATGAGTCCTAGTACTCACTCAACTAGAACTAAACTATACTTCTCTTGACAATTCTAGTTCTCACACTTCTACAACAACACTCCTAACTTTCCTTGAAAGGTTTAAGGGTTAAGGTTAGTTCCAACTAAGTTGAGATATCCTTTACAATGAAGTACTGTATAAGGATATCATATCCCTATAAGCTTTGAATGATATACATTGGATTCAGCTTAGTTGGTAACTGGAAGTGTATGGAAACTAAAGAATGATGTATTCTTTGCTAGAGCTTAATGGCTTGTATGCTTTGAATGCTTGTAGTTTCCTTGCCTTTAATGGTTTCCAAACTCCAATATTTAAAGAGCAAAATGAGGATTTGTCCGTTGGAGAGACAACCTCAAATTGTCTATATTTGTCTTCCTTGAACTTTGTACCTTGAGGACAGATTCTTAGAAAGTGACATGTCTTCAACTTGGGAAGTAATCGACTAGAGTTTCTTTTCTTGACTTATATGCACTCTTTCCAATATCTGACTTATTGATTCATCAGTCAAACATGAAGACATTCTTCCTGATCATTGATCCATGATTAAGGACAACATTCCTTGTGTTCAGGACTGATCCATGACTTAGCTTATCAGCAGTGTTGGCTAGCTTCTTCAGTTGAGTTGGCTTCTCATCTTCACTGAATCAATCTTGAATTTCTTATAAGTGCATATCTTCCATATCAGTGAAGTTGACCTCATCAGCACAGTTGTCTCTTTACTTAGACTGTTTTTGTGCATTTCAGATTTAATGTGCTGATCAACTCTTTTGGACATCTCTTCTGATCTTGATATTATACATGTCAGTAGGCTTGGTCTAATTGATGTGATCTTCTAACATTGGCCATTCAGAGAGATTGACTCTTCCGATCCTATACTGCTGATTCTGCTATCAGCACAATTGAACTCTTCTGACTTTAGTTATCAGTAGGGTTGAGGTCTTCTGATTCTGAGCCTTGAGGATCTTGATTCTTGTGATCTTCTAAGGTTGTGTTCCCCCTCAACTTATGCATCTAAACATCTATAAGCTGCCTAACATGTCAGATGTTCAACTAGCCTGATCTATATGTTCCAACATTCCTGAAACATACATATTGAAATTTGACTTATCTTACATTGCATGTCTTAAGGGGTTTTGGTATCTTAATCAAAATCTCATTTTATTCCCAACAGTTTTGAAATTCAGGTGGTTTAACCTCTTGTGCCACAACCAGCGTTGTTCACTTGAGCCTTTGGCAATAAGGCAGACTTCTTCATAGGTTTTGCTCCAATCTGCAAAATAAACATTTCCCTTTCTCAACCCTGTTAGTAGCACCTGTTGTGTTGATTTATTCTTGATAATACATTCATTGCATGCAAATTCAATACTATAGCCTTTATCACAAATTTGACTTATGGACAGTAAGTTGTATTTCAGACCTAGGACATATGAAACATTAATAATTTTCACAGAACCAATGTTTAATGTACCATAGCCTCTTGTAAATCCTTGTGAGCTATCTCCAAGGGTTACTAAAGGACCATCTTTGTCAATGAAGTCAGAGAGAAGTTCCTTGTTTCCAGTCATGTGTCTTAAGCATCCACTGTCCAAGTACCATGTTGTTCTTTTGTTTATACTTCTCTTCTTCTTGTGGTCTGTTGGTCCTGAAAGGAGTATATAACAAGTGTATGGGGGGGGGGGGAATACACTTGTATGCAATTTCTTTTAAAACTTGATCAAACCAGTCTTCAACAAGGTTGTCCTGGACAACTCTGCTGATGTGATTAACTCTTCTAAGATAATCAAACTATTAAGTGCTATTGAGTACTTAGTTGAATAACTATCTAAGTGAGTTATATGTGCGGAATTAGTGGTTAGCCCTTTAGTTTAAACTCCTTTAATATTCTGAAATTACCTTAACAGTTTATCACAGTCTATCAGGGAACTTATCCAAATCAGGTTTTTGCACAGTTTGTGATATGTATCTTTGAAAGTCCAGTTTGTGTGCAGTGTTGAATGTATGTAAAGTACTTTGAATGTAAATCAACACAAGAGTTTATAGTGGTTCAGAGACTCAAGCTCCTACATCCACTTTCCCTGATTTAACAGGATAATTCCTTCACTCTTGGAATTAACTTATTTTATAGTGCTAAGGTGCACTTGATCAACCACACCACTACTTGGTGCCTTGATCCCTAGGATGTCTAGAGTCCTAGTACCCTTTCTCAACTCAGAACTGAACTGTTCTTCTCTCAACAGTTAGTTCCTTCCACTTCTACTACTACAACCTTCTCACTTGAAAGGTATAAGGGTTGAAGTAAGGTTCCAACTAATGAGATATCCTTTACAATGAAGGTCAGTGTATAAGGATAGGATATCTCTCTAAGCTCTTGTATGATTTATACAATGGTGTTCAGCTTAGATGAAGTGTTTGAAGACTAAGAATGTCTTTTGAGGACTTTGAAGCTTCAGAGTAGTTGTAGTTGGATTCAGTAGATTGGATTCTCTAGTCTTGCTTCAAATGGTCTTCACACTTCTGTATTTATAGACAAATTTGAGGATTTGCCCGTTGGAGAGGCAGCCTCAAATGTCTATAAATGTCTTCCTTGAAATCTTCAAACTGGAAGACAGACTCTGATAGTGACATGTCCTTAATTTGGGAAATAAACGGTTGTAACCACTTTGTCTTCATTCTGCAGCACTTTTCCCAATGTCTGACCTCAAGATTCAATTGGTCAAACATGGACATCTCTTCTTATCAAGGGTCCTGAGATAAGGACAACATTCCTTACCTCTTGGACAACTCTACTTATCAGTTTCAGTAGAGTTTCCTCATCAGCAGTGTTGGCCCTTGAGCTCTTCAGATGACTTAGCTCTTTCTCTTTTCATGACTTGATAGAATGATTCTTTGAGCATATATGTCATGGAAAAGTGGTCTTGACCTCTTTCAGCACAGTTGTCCTTGAGACAGATTTTGGCTTAAGTGTGCTGAGACAACTCTTCTGAAACACTCTAGATGGACAATCCTTCTGAGCTTTGTGTGATGCAGTAGATTAATTCTTTGATGATGCATCTTAACTCATGTTTGTCATCCACTAAGTTGTCTTTGAACTGATTCTCCTTGATCAGCATACTTGTCCTTCAGCAGACTTGGGGTCAATCCAGAACCTGAGCCTTGAGGGGACTTGATCTTAATTAACTTGTAAGCATGTGTTCCCTCTCAACTAGTGCATCTATTAATCTGAGAGCTGCCTAACACATCAGCTTCTCTACTTGTCTTAGTCTACATGTTCCAACAGTTTTGAAAACATGTTCATTGAAATTTACTTATCTACTTGGTATATCTCAGGGGGTTTTGGTATCATAATCAAAACTCATTTTATTCCCAACATGGTCTTTGCACACCTGCAAATTCAAACTTTAGGTACCCCTTGAATGTTGGGTCCTAGAGGGTTAGCTGTACCCTTTGGAACCCAAATCTGCCTAATTACTTTGATTGACCCAAAGTGGCTAACTTGGTTTCCATTGACATCTACATACACAGTCCTACCCTTAAATGCCTTAGGTGGGTTTTGTGCATAAGTGTTAGTCCTATAAGTATCAGGAGGGTGTGAAAATTTCTTTGGGGCAAATCTCCTAAACTTATTGGGCTTAGGTGCAGCTTGGTAGGGCCTTTGTGGATAAGTGTTAGGATGGCCTTTTTCCTTTAGCACGAAGGGTTTAGGCTTCCTGAAGCCATTATACCTTTCAGTGGGGTTGGGCCTTGGTCTGTTCAGTTGAGGTTGCCTCATGTGCGTTGGCCTCTTTTGGACATACTTTGGACAACTCCTATAATGAGTGTTCAGGTAGGTTGTCCTTCCTTTGGATCTACCTTTCTGAAACTCATACCTCTTGTATTCAACAACCTTAGCCTTTTCCTTAGGTTTGGGCTTAGGGATGTTGTTTACTCGAGTAGGAACTAAGGTTTCTTTGCACTTATTCCTGATCAGTGGCTGATACACTTCCATTTCGTTTTCTTTTAATTGGGCCACTGACCTTACAAAGGTTCTCTTAGTGTTATTGATTGAAGCAACACTAAGACCAGGTGAGGATTCACATGGATCATAGCCTAATCCACTTCTTTGAGCCATTGGTCTTTTGAATCCTTGAATTTTCTCTATTGCCCTAGAGGATTTATTCAGGGCAGACATCCTTATTTTTAGGCTCTCGTCACTTAATTTAAGAGCATCAAATTCATGTGAGAGATTATCAAATTTGGCTTGTAGAGTTCTAAATTCAAAACCCTTTTTCTTTAGAACCAGATTTTGCTCATCAATCAACTTTTGTTGTTAAGAGACTTTGAGAGACACTTCATCATGCTCTCTCACAATCTGCTGATACAACTCAGTTGATTTAATGTCAAAGTCAAGTTCAGGCAGGTTGGGGTTTTTAACTTTAGAACTCAGAAGTTCATTTTCTCTCAAGGTTAAGTTGTGCAGCTCTTGTAATCTGGTGAAGTCCTCCATTAACTTTCCAAAAGAAAATTTTAGGTGGGCTTTACTAGATTCATGTGTGTTAATTGAAGAGCTGGAAGATGAACATACCTCTTCATTTTCAAAGGCCATTTGACAGTCATCATCACTGTCACTGTTGGAGAATAGTCCATTATCAGATGAGTAGACACTTTCTTCACTTCCAGATTCATCACCAGCAACCATGGCCTTTCTGTTGCTCAATCTCTTATCCCTCTTAGCTTGTCTCTCTTTCCTTTCATTTGTGCTAAGATCAGGGCAGTCATATTGAAAGTATCCTTTCTTCTGACAGTTGTAACACACATCTTCATCATCTTTCTTCTTGCTTGAAGAATTCTTCCTTCTAGATGATGATGGGTCAGTTTTGCTGGACTTCCTCTTGTCAACATATTTATCTTCTTTCTTTTCATCAGAGTGTTTGTCCTCTAATTTGCTGTCTGGTGAGTTGTAACTTCTCCTGTTTATGTTGTCTTGGTAGAATTTTTTGTATCTACCAAACCTTGAATTTAACTTTTCAAATCTTCTGGCCATGAGAGACAGTTCCTCCTTCATTTCAGTCTTGGAGACTGACTTTGATGACCTCTAAACACTTTTCTTTTCTGGTTCAATGGCTTTGAATGCAACACCTTTGCTGGAGGTGGATGGCTCCTCATGTACCTTCTTTCTATTCGGGTCAAACTAATAGGCTTTGAGTTCAAAGAACACTTGCTGCATGGGCATGTTGTCAAGGTTGCTTGTGTTTTGCATCATGATTGAATAGATGTCCCACTTGGATGTGAGACTTCTCAAGATTTTCAATGCCACTTCTCTTTTGGCATAGAACTTTCCTAGTGAATTGATCTCATTCACGATGTCAGTGAATCTGCCATCAAGATGATCAATTGTTTCATTGGGCTCCATGGTGAATTGCTCATATTTCTAAATTGCCACTTGGAGCTTGCTTTCTTTAATCTTTTGGGTACCTTCACACATGTGTGTTAGAGTATCCCAAATCCCCTTTGCTGTGATGCAGTGGTATACTCTTTCCATCACTGCATCTGGAATGGTCTTGTACAATGTGTTCATGGCAACATAATTCAAATTATTTATTTTTCTTTCTTCAGCAGTCAGGTCATCTTCATCTTTTGGCAACATCTCCCTAGGATCTTCTTTCTGAGCATCATTGAGCTTGGGATTTACCTTTGTAAAGGTGAATGGTCCATTTGTAATGACCTTCAACATTTCGTCATGTTGACAAGCAATATGAGCTCTTATTCTAATCTTCCAAAAATTATAGTTCTCAATTGAGAACATTGGCAGCTTATGATTGGATATGTGATTCAATTGGTTGGGGCCCATGTTGTTAATGGTCTCAACAACATTACCTGGAACTGCATTTTTAACCATCTTTACAAGATATGGTTAGATAAACAAAAATAGGTGTTTCAGAAATGGATCAGTTCAGCGACTACATAAAATGTTAATTTTGAAAATAAAATGGATTTTCACAAGCAGTGGTCTATGAACCCCTGCTCTGATACCACTTTTTGGTCCTCAAAGGTGTATGACACAAGTGTATGGGGGGGGGATGCACTTGTTATGCAAATTTTTCTTTTTAAAACAGTTTGTCCTATCAAGAGAGTTGTTTGACAACTACTCTGAATGAGTGAACTTCAATAGATAATTAACCTACTGAAAACTATAAAGTAATCAGTTGGACAACTATCTAAATAATTTATAAAGTGCGGAATATGGTTGGCCCTTTTTCTAAAGTGAAACTCCTTAATTAATTTCTGAAAACTAGTTTATTAGGGACTTTGTCCAAAGCTGTTTTTCTCAACTTTTATGTTATCAATTTTCATTAAAGCTTTGAGTGCAATGTGTGAATATGGTCAAGTAAGATTAATGCAGTAAGTAAATGACACACCAATTTATAGTGGTTATAAGTCTTCAGTCTTTAATGCTTCTAAGTCTTCAATGCTTGTTCAGGTTTGATGGGTTTAATGCTTCATAAATGTTGTCTCTTGAAGTAGTTGCATTCTATGCTTTTGATCTTAAGATTTTCTCATCAATCATTTGATCTGAATTAGTATGTATGGGGGGGGGGGGGCGAATGCACTTGTGTATGCAAATTCTTTCTTTTAAAAACAATTTAACCTTATCAGGAAAGTTGTCTGACAACTGTTCTGAATGAATAACTTTGATAGATACTCACTCTACTGAAAAATAGGAAGTGTTCAGTTGAATAACTATCTAAAAGAGTTGTTTAAGTGCGGAATGTGGTTGACCTTTTCTTTGAAAGAATACTCCAGGTTGAATTCTGAAAAACCAGTTTATCAGGGACTTTGTCCAAAAACTGTTTTACTTAGTTTTTCAGAATAATCTTTATAAGTAATGTGAGTTAGAAAGCAATGCAGAATGTAAATAGCACAACAATTTATAGTGGTTCAAAGGCTCAAGCTCCTACATCCACTTTCCCTGATTGAACAAGATAATTCCTTAACACCTTGAATTAACTTGTTTTATAGTGCCAAGGTGCACTTGATCAACAACACTATCTTAGTGCTTTGATCCCTAGGATAATCTGAGTCCTAGTGCTCAACTTCTCAGAGCTAAGACTGTATTTACTCTTAACAGTCCTTAACTCCTCACTTCTACAACAAACTCTACTTCACTTATGAGGTAAGAGTTTGAGGTTTGGTTCCAACTAATTGAGATATCCTTTACAAGAAGAGCAGTGTAAAGGGTTAGGATATCTCAGTGCTAAGCTTGGAATATTACAAGTATGTCTTAGCTAGAAGTGATCAGGAAACTTGGAATTCTTAGAATGAGTTTTGGTTTCCTTGAATGCTTGACAGTAGTTTGATAGCAGATTGTTGGATACTTGAATCCTTGGATCACTTCTAAATTTATAGAACACTTTGATCATCTATCCGTTGGAGAGATAGACTTTCAAATTGTCGATTTACAGCTCCATTGAAACGGCTAAGAGAGCAACCTTCTATTATCCACTGTGCAAGAAGGTTCTTCAATGGTTGCTTGAATGAATGTGTTGACTTCTGAAAAATGCGGCTGATAAGACTTGTGTCAGTTTCCAAAATTGCACATTTTCCAAGGTTGTTTCATGTCAGACTTTGTACTTTTCCAACGGTCAGATAGGACAAGTGCTCTGAACTTTTCTGCTGCACATGGAATGTACTTTCATTCATTCAATTCCATAGTCTTTAATTCTTCTAAGTCTTCAATGCTTTGTTCAGGCTTGATGGCATTAATGCTTCATTAAAGTTGTCTTCTGAGATAGCAGCATTCAATGCTCTTGATCTTCTTAGACTTGATCAGTCATTGTCCTCATTAGTGTCTTTCTGTCTTTATCAGGCTTTACTTGAGTTGTGATCATTCAGGCAAGTTGTCTTCTTCAGCTGACTTGTCTTCATGTATTCAGCATACTTGATCAAGTGGACTTAAAAAAAAAAAGTTGTCTAACATTTCAGCTATGGACAACTATCCTGAAAACTAAATAACTCAACATTTTTTAGATTCTAGACTTAGTCATTTTTACTGTCTCAACTCTCTTGAGACAACTACACTGATACACTTTCTATTTATCTCAACTAAGCTGATCATCATCAATCAGGGGTTTTGGTATCTTAATCAAAACCAATTCATTTCCCAACAATTTCCTCCTTTTTGATGATGCCAAAACCTATTTACAAAGGAAACTTGACTTACACTAAACTTGTCTTCAGGAAGGATGATCTGATCAATTTTCCTGAAACAAACTGTTAGCACAATAATAAATCAAGTATATAGGTTAAGTCAGGCTAGTTGAGATAATGAGTTGTTATCTCTTGATAAAATCAGTTGTCCTTATCATATATATTATCAAGCATTACAGTGCAGAAAATTATAAGGACTAACTATGCTGAAATTATAATAACAAATAGAGAAACAACAGATTAAAGGTAGATAAGGGAAGAGAGAACTCATTCTTCAGAAGGATTCATCATCTTGAGGTGCAATCCCATACTGAGCCCATACTCTCTTCTTCAGTTCCCAAATCTCCTGATTTGTTCCTTTAGGGCCCAACTTCATCTTCTCCATCTTCATTATGGAGATAAACTCCTCCAAGATCTTCCCTTCATCAATCAAGTTCGACAGTTAGCTTCTGGCATGATAACTGGTTGGGTTACACTATTTCTGATAAGATTGGCCTCCCGGATTGGTTTGCTGCTACCCTGAAGAGCACGGTTGGGGACTTCTTCTATGACGATTGTTGGCACTTTGAGGAGTGCTTCGTTACAGACTTCACTGATATCGTCAGAGACATCCTTCAGATTAGGGTTCTTCATGGCCCCGACAAACGTATTTGGGAAGGTACCACCTTAGGGGAGCTAACCTCTCGAGTGGCCTATGACATGCTCAGATCTCCTCTCCCTCGTCTTGGCTGGTCGTCGTGGATTTCGAGTTCCTTCATTCCGATGTGTCGTTCTACGGTTATTTGGAGGGCGATATGGGGCAAGCTCCCTACTTCTGATTGGCTGGTCTCATTTGGGATTCACGGTCCTTCGATGTGTATGCTCTGTCGTAGAGACTCTGAGTCTTTAGACCACTTATTAGCTCACTGTCCATTCACTCTGGAGGTTCTTCAGCATCTGACTCGGCTTTTTAGAGTCACGATCCACACAGGGATCAGCTTTCTTCATATCTTCCTCCAGGCTACTAGAGTTCGATTGGGTCCGCAGTCTTTGGAGTTATGGAGAGCGGCTTTTGTCACTACAGTTTGGGCTATTTGGGCTCTGCGGAACAGGGTGGTCTTTGATGGGGTTTCCCCCTCAGTCAGACGTTGTATGGCGCAGATCGTTGCTTGTATTAGGGAAGCCAATAGCATCTCTAGGGGTTATGTTGACGGTTCAGTTCGGGATCTCTTGATTGCTAGATCTCTTGGTGTTTTGGGCAGGCACAAGCCGACTCGACAGGGTTCGTATATTAGATGGATCCCCCCGGATCCGGATTGGTACAAGATCAACACAGACGACAGTGCAACATCCTCTCCAGGTAGTCTGCATGCAGGGGCGGTGTTTAGGCACTCATTGCTATTCAGTATGCCCATGCCCAAGGGTGGCGGTTTTTATGGATCGAGTCGGACTCCAGTCTGACAGTTAGCACTTTGATGAGCTCTACTCCTTCTATCCCTTGGCGTCTGCAGGGCCTCTGGAGTCAGGTTCATCCTCTTACCACAGACATGCGCATTCGGTATTCTCACACTTTTAGAGAGGCCAACCAGGCGGCTGACGCAGTGGCCAAGACGAAGATCAACTGCATTTGGAGGGGCTATCCTCCAGATTTCTTACTTACTTTCTTGCATAAAGATTTGTATAATGTCTTTTACAGACATTGATTGTGAGAGGAGTTTACCTTTTTCCTTCGCCTAGGTTTTGTCCCTAAGGAGGGTTTTCCCGGGCAAGGTTTTAACGGCACTCCGGCCTCTGGCTCGACTTGTGAGCTTATGGTTTTAGGTTTTCTTTTTTCTTTTATATTCCATACCTTTTTATTGGCCCTGGCAATGTCAGCTGTTGCAAACAACTTCTGATACAACTCTCTATAGTTGTCAAACATGAACTAGGCAAAAATATCTTCCACATTCTCACCAAGCCATTTTCCTATGACATAGAAGTCATGAACAAATCTCTTCTTAGCCTCTTCCCATACATCATTTAGCTGAATGGGCACCCATTTGTCATGGTGAGGATATTGAGTGTCCCATCTCTGTAGCAGTTGAGGTTTCAATCTTTCGTAGGAGGCCCTCTTCCTTGGGGCTTTGAAGTTTTCCCTTCTCTCATCCCTAGCTTTGTTGGCCTGAACCAACTGATCCATCTTTTCCTTAGCTCTTTGAAGAGCCAACTTCTGTTGAGTCTCTGGATCTTTGCCAAATCCCTCTTCAAACAGCTTTGAGGGATCATCAGCAAGCTTGGACATCTTCTCTTCAGGCTCCTTGGCTTCAGGCTCCTCTTCATCCCCTTCTTCATTGATTTCAGGAAATCTGACTGCCTTCTTCAGTCTCTTTGACTTGAGTAACTTCTTCAGCTTGGAACTCAGTGGGCAGGGTCAGGCTTGTTGGGAACTCAGTGAAAGATTGCTCTTTCCTTTTTCTTCTAGTGGCTTTTACAACTTTCCCCATTACTTGGATGTCCTTCTCCTTGGGATCTATCCCTGCAGATTCCCCTCCAGGCCTCTGCTCCCATCTGGCCTGATCTTCAATAACATAAGCCATGGACTTCTTCACTTCAATCTGAATTTGTTCCTCCTCAGTCAGGTCTTCAAAATTCATTGGTCCTTTGCCTTTTCCAATGTCTTCTTCTTCAACTTCAGGTTCTTTGTCTTTGGCTTTGGGCTCACCAATCTTCAAGGTACCTTTTGCCCTTGCTCGCTCTCTTTCCCCCTTTTTGGCATTATCAAAACAATGGGGCTTCAATTCACTCATTGTGACAGAGAGGTGGGTTTGAGCATGATTGAGGGACTTAAGTTCCTAAAGCAGATACACATTCTCATCATGAATGTTCTACATTTTGTCATCAGACATGCTTAGAAAGGCATGTACTGGCTTCATCTTCTCAGCAACTATCTTATCCAAAGTAGCCTTCAAGGTCTGATCAAGTTTGGCCCGCAACATATCAGTGAGGTTGGTCACAACCTGATCAGAAACTTTGGCCATAAGTTCAACAGTGAACTTCTCAGCAGCCTCCTTGACCATTGCAGCTTTAAGTTCCTCAGCCTTCTTTCTCTGAGCTGCTGTCCTTTACCTCAAGGCATCCTTGATTGTTCTTTTTAAAGCTAGCACATTATGCTTGTAGCTTTCTTTCAGACCTTTCTGCTCCTTCTTCACAGTCTTTGTAAATTTGGTCATTTCTTCCTTAGCTTTAGTGACCTCAGTGGAGACTGTTTGCATACCAGTCTCAACTTCACTGATTCTGGCATCAAGAATTGGAAGAACAACTTCCTTAGAACCTGTAAGCCTCATTTTAACTGATGCTAGAGTCCTCCCTTGACCATCTAGAGCATCTGAGGTTTCAGCATTGGCTTTCCCAACTTCCCTGACCAAATTGTCCAACTTGCCTGACTGCTCCTCAATGGATGTGGCAGTCTGTGAAGCAAGTTGCAGTCCTACTTCAGTGGCATTTACTTTTTCAAAGTATATTTTGGATAGAGTGGTCATGTTTGCTGAAATTGCCTCAAGGTCAACATCAGTGTTGACATGAATATCAGTCAGTGAGGCATCTACAAATATTTTCTTAAGAGTTACAGCTTCAGAACCTACAAAACACAAAGGGTTAGGTAAAACACCCTCATCACCCTCTTTCTTTTAGTCTCCCTCAGGATCTGATACATCAGCATCCTTTCTCTCATTTTCAACTACATTCTTTTCTTCAGTTTCAACATATATACTCACATTCACTGGAGAATCAGGCCTCCTTTCACCAAGGGATTCATCAAGTTCAGATTTGACTTGAAGAATAGCCTGACTCTCATGTTGGGCTTCACCCAACATTTCAATCTCCTCTCCCTCTTTTGGTGGTGCACTCTTGCTATCTTTGATCACTCACTCGCCATCTCCTCCCTCTGATTTTTTATCACTAGTGTCCTTTTCAACTCCTTCTGGCCCTAAACCTGACACCTCTATATCCTCAACAAGATGCACAGAGGGCAGTTGATGGGAGATCACAGTGCTTTGGCATACCAAGTCCACTGAGTCATCCTGAATGATTAAGGGCTGGTTAGTGTCCAACTTTCCTGACACTGATGAGGCATTAATCAAACCAGCCTCTCATATGGAAGTCTCAACATTGTTCAGCTGTGCCTTAGGCTCAGAAGAACCATCCTTGGCCAATGCTTCTTGGACTGAGTCACCATCCTTGGTCAACTCCTCTGATTGCTCAGAGTCCTGAATGAAAGGATAAGTCAAGTAATGTACCTTAGCAGGATTGGGTCCAGGAGGTTTGGGATTGGTGGTGTCATCATCATCATCATCTGTCCCTTTCAGCAAGCACCTTCTCATGTACAATGGTGCAGAATAAGGCTTCAGTGGTCAGGACACTTGAGTTCTTTACATTGGCAAATTGTAAGAGTCTGTTTTCTTCAACCCTGGATATAGTTTATCCACATTGGCCCTTGCTATCTGCCTTAGCATGCCTTCATAGGTATATTCCTCTGCATCATCATCATCTTCACAGGAATTGGATTTGGAATCAGATGGGTTGGACATGGGTTCAGGTAAGTTGAGCTGGGACTCAGGAGGGTTGGATTCAGATGACATGGGGATCAATTGGGTCTCAGGTGCTGTAGAGAGCAATGTTCCTGAGGGGGTAGAAGAAATATTTATTGGAATGGGCTGAATGGGTGGAAAAGTTGATTGATCACCTTCAAGAAGTGCAGTTTCAAGAAGTTTGGTGTATGAAAGTAATCTGGGATCAAGAGGGGAGAAATTCCTATCTTCTTCATCAGCAAGATCGGCCAAACATCTATGCCTTCTCTATCTGGAGCACCTTCAGGAGAGTAGGTTTTCTTTGGAAGGATGGGTGCATCCTCAGGAGTTTTGCACTCCTCTTCTTCAGGCTTAGGGGACCCATGAGTTGGTGATATTCTCTAAGATTGAATATCAGGGGAGTTGGCTCCAGGGCTTTTGGACTTTGATCTTGTCTTGGAGTTAGACCTACTTGCTTGTCTAATCTCTTTGAAAAATTCCTTCTTCTGCTTTTCCTCCTCCATCATCGTCTTCTTTTCAGAGGTTTTGATGATCCTCCTTCATCTTTCAGATCTTGTTGGTTTCTCAAGATCTCTATATTCAGTGATTGCTTCTAGTTGTAAAGGGACAATCACCATGAACTCTTCACCAGCTTCAGGAGGGTTGGCCCCTTCTTCTTCTACTCTGTCAATCTCTTCAGAGGTGGCTCCACCACTCTTGGATTGACTTTCTAGTGAGGATTCACTAAGAATCTTCTTCATTCTTTTCATTTTTGGTTGAGATTTGGTAGGTTGAGCTTTTCTTTTTCTTGGAGAAGATCTGGTAACACGTGCAACTGTCAAGGCTTGCTTGGCTGCAACACCTTGTTTGGCTGCAACACCTTGCTTGGCTGCAACACCTTGCTTCCGTTTTTCTGTTTTGGTGGAGAGTTTTCTGAACATCACTTTCTGTGCTGGAAAGTGCTTGGGTTTAATTTGCAGATGGGTGTAGTGGGCAAATCTTTCTAAGAGCAGACTTGCTCTTGTGCAATATTGAATCTTCAATTCCACCACCACCTTGTGATGAGCCTTCTCCTTAAACTTGAACTTTTCATTCATCATTTTTCCCAAAATGATTGACTTCCAGTCAAATTTCACTCTCTTTTCAGCAGAGTCAATGATAGCTGCCATCACTCTTAATTTGGGCAAGCTAATTTGCTCTACACTGCCTGAATGGCTCAACAAACTTTTTACCACAATATCGAACAAGTGCTCATACCTTGTTTTCAAGGTTTTCTTGTTTTGGGTACTGGCTAGCTTCTGAGGCACTTTCATCTATTCATTTGAGAACTCCTGCTCTTCTCCTTCTCTATAGAACTCTGGATTGAGTCCTTCAGAGGGTAGTCCAAAACTGGAATCCAAATCTTCTGATGTGAAGATTATGGTGTGTTGTGATTCCTCTTCTTCACCTTCTTCTACATAAGTGAGTTTTGTGCAGATATCTCCTTTCTTTCCTTTCCATCTGAGATAGGCAAAGAAATCAGCCATATAGGGGTTGAGGCAAGAATCAGGTTTGGTGCCCAAGAACTGCTCAAGCCCTGCTTCTCTCAGCCATTGGAGAACTGGATGTACTTCCTCATCTGGGCTATCAAAGGCAACAATCTTCTCAAACCATAGAGAGTTTATATGGCTAAGGTATGTGAAATCAATGTCCAGAGATGGATCATTGAAATTGACAAGTTCCTCTCTTTTTAGTTTTGGAGCCATGGATGTTTGAAGGTTTGGAAGGATTGAAGGTTGGTAGTGATGGTTTAAAAGTTTGAGGGTTTTGCTTAAGGGTTTTGCAAAAAAATGTGCGTAAGAATGTATGTAAAATCTGAAGGTTTTTATATTCCAGTGGTTTTATTAACCGTTGGACAATGGCATTAAGGGGTGGACATATCACTAGGCAAAGTGGATAAAGTGGGGTAGTGGGCTTAGGAACGGTTAGATGTAGGTATTAAGATAATCAATGGCTTTGATGAGAGGCTCAGTAATTAATGCAATCTTTTAAGGATTTTGCATTAAATGCTGGAATGATATTTTGGGGGCTAAAACTTGAATACCTCACGCCATCCTAAAAATAGACTAATCTTTGCCCAAGAATTCCCTTAAATGTCTAATAAATGCTAAAAATAGCACTTATCACCTTATCAGATTGGACAAACGTCCTGATAAGTGATTTGACCTTTATTTTAGTCAAATGATCCGACCAAAGTGCCTGAGTAGGTCCCAATGTTGCTGACTGGGTCCCACATGGTCAATCATCTTGGCTAACATTACTGAAGGACATGTGGACAACTCTACTGAATTCTTCTTTTAGGCTGGCCATTTCAGTGAGTTTGGTCAACTTTGCTGAAGTTCAATTTAATGAACTTCCTCCTTCATTTATGCTTCCTTCTTCATTTTTCCATCTTTCCTGGATCCAGTAAGCCCAACTCTGCTGACAACTCCAGAAATCTTGCTTCAGCTAATGGCTTTGTTAAGATATCAGCTTTTTGCTTATCAGTGTGAATTTTGACAAGCTTGATATCCTTTTTCTCAACATGATCCCTTATAAAGTGATGCTTGATATCAACATATTTACATCTTGTGTGAAGCACTGGATTTTGTGAAATAACAATTGCATTATTATTGTCACAAAATATAGGAACTTCATTTATGATGACTTTGTAATCTCTTAGTTGCTATATGAGCCAAAGTATCTGAGCAGAGCAACTTCTAGCTGCTACATATTCTGCCTCTGTTGTTGATGTTACAACTGTGTTATGCTTCATTGAGAACCATGAGATAAGTTTGCTACCCAAGAATTGACATGTTCCAGAGGTGGATTTTCTATCAATTCTACAGCGTCCATAATCAGCATCTGAATATCCAGTGAGCTCAATGTTGTCATCAGCTGGATACCATAATCCAAGATTCTCAGTTCCTTTGAGATATCTTAGGATTCTCTTGGCAGCTTCTAGATGGCTCTTCTTTGGATTTGCTTGAAATCTGGCACATACTCCAACTGCAAATGTGATATCAGGCCTACTTGCAGTGAGATATAGTAGGGATCCAATGATGCCTCTATATTGAGTGGAGTTGGTAGATACTCCTCTTTCATCAGGATCCATCTTCCAACTGGTGTTCATAGGAATCCTGACTGGTTTACTTGTTGCACATCCAAATTTCTTGATCATGTCCCTTGTATACTTGGCTTGGTTGATGAAGATTCCTTTCTTTGATTGGGTGACTTGAAGTCCCAAAAATAAATTCATCAATTCCATTATGGACATCTCAAATTTGCTTTGCATGAGTTTTGAGAATTTCTCACATAACTTCTCATTTGGAGATCCAAATATAATGTCATCCACATAGATTTGGACTAACAAGATATCATCTCCTTCACAGATTCTGAACAAGGTTCTATCAACAGTGCCTTTGACAAAACCATGATCTAGTAGAAACTGTGATAAGGTATCATACCAAGCTCTTGGAGCTTGCTTCAATCCATATAAGGCTTTCTTTAATCTGTACACCTTGTCTCCTTCTTCAAAGCCTGGGGGATGTTCAACATAGACTTCTTCTTTCAGTACCCTATTGAGAAAAACACTATTCACATCCATTTGATACACCTTGAATTTCATGTGTGCTGCATAGGCCAAGAAGAGTCTAATTGCTTCAATTCTGGCCACTGGTGCAAATGTTTCATCATAATCAATCCCTTCAGATTGACAGTATCCTTTGGCCACCAGTCTTGCTTTGTTTCTCACAATGATGTCATTTTCATTTTTCTTGTTTTTGAACACCCATTTGGTTCCAAGGACATTTTAATGAGTTGGCCTATCCACCAGCTCCCATATTTCATTTCTGGTGAACTGGTTCAGTTCTTCTTGCATGGCAATGATCCAGTTTGTGTCTTGAAGTGCTTCCTCAATATCTTTTGGTTCCTGTTCTAAAAGGAAACAACAAAACAAAGCACTTTCTCCATGAAATCTTCTAGTTTTGATCCCTTCACTTGGATTTCCAAGTATCAGGCTAGTTGGATGGTCATGCAACCAGGTCCTTCTAGACCTGACTCCTTCAGGAGGATTGTCCTCTTCTGAAGTTGGATCACTAGATTCATTAAATTCAGGAAAGTTAATTGAAAGATCAAGTTCAGGATCATATTCAGGGTTGTTGACCTCACTGTTAGGAATGTTGACATTCTCATTGGTTCCCCCTTGAATATTGGATCCATTTACTACCTCAGCAGAGCCTGCTTCTTCATTGGTAGTTGTTACCTAGTTTTGAACTGGGATGGGGTCAGTCAGTTCAATTTCTCCTTCAGGCTGGTTGTCTCTTAGTTGATTGCCATCAGGTGTGTTGTCCAGGTTCTGATCTTCATTGAGTTCAGGCTGGGTAACATCTATAAACACTGTTTCCTTGCTTTGAAGCCTTAGTCTGGTTGTTCTTTGTGTTATCTCATCAATATTCAGGTTTCTATCCCTGAACTCATTAATAGATTCATCAAACACAACATGAGGTGTTACCTCCATAACAAAGGTTTTGCAATTGTAGACTCTATAAGCTTTGCTGACTTGGGAATATCCAACAAATATTCCCTCATCAGCTTTGTTGTCAAAAGTTTTCAATTGCTCTTTTCCATTATTGTGAATGAAACACTTGCAACCAAATATATGAAAATAAGCAACAGTGGGCAATCTACCTTTCCATAATTCATATGGAGTTTTACCTTGACCTTTAGTAATTAAGGATCTGTTTTGAGTGTGGCATGCAGTGTTGATGGCTTCTGCCCAGAACCTTTTTGGCAGTTTGGATTCAGCAATCAGTGTTCTTGTTGCTTCTTTTAAGGTTTTGTTTCTCCTTTCAGCAACATCATTTTGTTGAGGAGTTCTTGCTGCAGAGGTCTCATGTGTGATGCCATTCTTGCTGCAGTACTCATTGATGTATGAGTTTATGAATTCAGTGCCTTTGTCTGATCTGATTTTGACAATGCTTAGGCCCTTTTCATTACTCAATCTCATCATCGACTCAGGTAGTTTGATTTGAGTCTCCTTTTTATTTAGAAGAAACACCACCCAAGTGTACCTGGAAAAATCATCAACAACTACTAAAGCATATTTCCTTCCATTTATGCTTACTGGGATTATTGGACCAAATAAGTCCATGTGTAGTAGTTGGAGAACTCTCTAAGTGGATATGGCAGGTTTTCCTTTAAATGATGCTTTGATTTGTTTTCCTTCCTGACATGGCTGGCACACATGTTCCTTGATGAACACTTGATTAGGCAGCCCTTTCACTAGAGAGTTTCTTGCAAGCTTGTTGATGGTTTTGAAATTCAGGTGGTTCAGTCTTTTGTGCCACATCCAGCTTTGTTCATTTGTGCTTTTGGCAACAAGACAAACTGCTTCAGGGGTTTTGCTCCAATCTGCAAAATAAACATTTCCCTTTCTCGCCCCTGTTAGTAGCACCTGTTGTGTTGATTTATCCTTGATAATGCATTCATTTGGTGCAAACTCAACACTATATCCTTTGTCACAGATTTGACTTATAGATAGAAAGTTATATTTTAAGCCTAGGACATATGAAACATTAGTAATTTTTACACTACCAATATTTAATGTACCATAACCTCTTGTGAGCTATCTCCAAAGGTTACTGAAGGACCATCCTTTTCAATGAAGTCTGAGAGAAGTTCTTTGTTTCCAGTCATATGTCTTGAACATCCACTGTCCAAGTACCATGCCGTTCTTTTGTTTATGCTTATCTTCTTCTTGTGGTCCTTGCAAACCTGCAAAGTCAAACTTTAGGTACCCTTTGAATGTTGGGTCCTAGGGGGTTAGCTGTACCTTTTGGAACCCAAATCTATCTAACTACTCTGATTGACTCAAAGTGACTGACTTGGTTTCCATTTACATCTACATACATAGTCCTACCAGTGAAGGAATTATCCTGTTCAATCAGGGAAAGTGGATGTAGGAGCTTGAGTCTCTGAACCAATATAAACTTGTGTGCTATTTACTTACTGCATTCTTTATTCACTTACATTCTAACTTATTTCAAAAACCAAAATTCAGTAAGTCAAGAAAAACTGTTTTGGACAAAGTCCCTGATAATTGTATTTTTCAGAAATTAAATTGGAGTATCTCTTTAAGTCAAAGGCCAACCACATTCCGCACTTAGCAACTCTTTTAGATATTTAGCCAACTGATCACTCAATAGTAATCAGTAGGACAAGTATCTATCAAAGTTCTCACTCAGGCTAGTTGTGAGACAACTTGCCTGATAAGACCAGTTTGTCAAAAAGAAAAGAATTTGCATACACAAGTGCATTCCCCCCCCCCATACACGTGTGTTATACTCCACCAAGGACCAACATGTACCCATTTTGTCTTGGGTCCTTGGGTGTTAGTAGTACCCTTGGGGACCCACATATACATTGGTCGTTTGAATAACCTTGAGCATTTGAGTTGTCTCCCTCGGGCATCACAGAACCAAATCTTACCAGTTGACACCTTGGCCTAGTTTGATTTGATGGTTGTGTCAGCTAGGTAACTGTCAGATAATTTCCTCTTATATGAGTGAGTGTAGATTATCTTCTGACTAGTTACATTCGGCCTGGGTGCATTAGTTGAGCGATGCACACGATTACATGGACCATACTCCCCTGTTCTCACAATATCATAAGAGATAGGGTGTGCAAAGAGAACAAATTTGTGTGAAGAAGATTTCTTCTTCTTGGCTGGAGCAGCATACAGCTGAGACTGTCTCAAACGAGATGGTCTAGGCTGTTTGTTGTTCCTCTGTACAGGCTTGGGGTTAACTTGTCTCTTACCATTTTTGGTGTTGAGATGGTTAACCTTAGCTGGTATAGATGCCTTTTGGTTCATAGTAGGTTCATTGTGTTTAGAACACTGTTGGTCCTTAGTGGAGTATGCCACAAGTGTATGGGGGGGGGGGGGAATGCACTTGTGTATGCAAATTCTTTCTTTCTTTAAAAAAAAACAGTTTGATTTGATCAGGAAGGTTGTCTGACAACTAGCCTGAGTGAACTTCTATAGATACCTGTCCTACTGAAAACTAGAAAGTGATCAGTTGGATAAATATCTAAATGAATTACTAAGTGCGGAATGTGGTTGGCCTTTTCTTTGAAAGAATACTCCAAGTTAATTTCTGAAAATTTAAAGTTGATCAGGGACTTTGTCCAACACAGTTTTTCTTAACTTACTGAATTAACTCCTTTGAAAATGAATGATTGTAAGAAATATAAGCAATAGGATGAGTGCAGTAAGTAAATGACACAACAATTTATAGTGGTTTAGAGTCTCAATACTCCTACATCCACTTTCCCTGATTGAACAGGACAATTCCTTAACAATGGAATTAGCTTGTTTTATAGTGCCAAGGTGCACTGATCAACAACACTTCCTTAGTGTTTTGATCCCTAGGATAATCTGAGTCCTAGTGCTCAATCTCTCTGAGTTAAGACTGTGTTTCTCAATAACAGTCCTTAACTTCTCACTTCTACAACAAACACTCCTTCACTAAATGAGGTAAGGGCTTGAGGTTTAGTTCCAACTAATAAATTAATACTCTATAAAATAATAACCTCTCTAAAATAATAAAATCTTCCGGTCCCAACTTGGGCCTTTGTAAAATATCATCAAATTCGATAAGATAATAAGATAATAATTTTTAGGAAAATTCCTTTATAAATATTAGGTCCCATTAAAACTCTAAATTAATAATTCATAAATATTACAATTATAAATATTATGGTAATTTGCTAAAATATGAATGTATTGTTACTTGATTTTTCTTAAAATTTAAATCTAATTGGATTTCATCCCTAACTTTTTTTAATTGCAGCCAAGAGTTCCGGTGTCGAGTTCTCTAGCAGCAAAAAAAAATTGTGAAGAGTTGTTGTCGCGCTCAAAGCCTCCTTTTTCGTGACAGGTTCCAACGGTATTGAATCATCTCCAGCTTCATCGTTAGTAGGATCTTCAATAATATTAACAACAATTTCCTCTAAACTTTGAACCGTTGAACATTTATCATTTTCACCCGGATAGTCCACCAATTTGTTGACGTCCATTTCATTACGATAACCAACACCCTTGATCATATTGAGATTTATATAGTATATGTTTCATTCATTATGCATGAATATATTTAAGTACAACGAATTAATGTAAACATGTATACAATGAATTGATATTGTACATGAATATATTTAATTAGTTATAAAGAATTGGTTGATGCATGAATATAATCAATGAAACTTGTATGAATTCATTTGTTTTCAATACATATGTACTAAATTTAGTGAATTTAAAAAGTCTCTCTTTTAATTAATAAATATTAATTTATCAATAAATTAATATCTCTTTAAATTAATAAAATTGCATGGTCCCAAGGTTATTAATTTATAGAGGTTTTACTGTAATAAAGATATCCTTTACAATAAGAACAGTGTAAAGGCTTAGGATATCTCAATGCTAAGCTTGGGATTTTACAAGAAATGGCTTTGCTTTTGAAGTGATCAGGAAACTTGGGATTCTAGAGAATAACTTTGGTTTCCTTTGATTGCTTGATAATAGTTTGATAGCAGATAGTTGAATTGTTGAATCCTTGGATCACTTCTAAATTTATAGAGCAATTTGAGCAACTATCCGTTGGAGAGATAGCATTTCAAATTGTCTATTTGCAGCTTCCTTGAAACGGCTATGGAGGGCAACCTTCTATTATCCAGTGAGTAAAAAGCTCTTTGTTGGTTGCTTGAATGAATGTGTTGACTTCTGAAAAATGCGGCTATAAAGACTTGTGTCAGCTTCCATATTTGCACATTTCCCAAGGTTGATTGTGGCAGACTTGTACTCCACCAACGGTCAGATGGGACAAGTTCCCTGAACATTCCTGCTGCAATTTGGAATGTTCCAACATTCATTCACTCCTTTAGTCTTTAATGCTTCTATGTCTTTAATGCTTATTCAGGCTTGTTGATAATAAATGCTTCAATTAATATGTCTTCTGAGTAAGCAGCATTCAATGTTGTGATCTTCAATCATTTACAAGCTGATCTGATGTAGCTCTTATCAGTACAGTGCAGCTTTTACTTCTTGCCTTTGATCACTCAGCCAGGTTGTCCTCTTCAGCTTACTTGACAATGTTGTATCCTTCAGCAGACTTGTCCTAAAGTACTTACACTTAACAAGCTGCCTAACATTCCAGCTTTGGACAACTATCCTGAACTATAAATCTCAAAACACTACTGAGATTTAGACTTAAGCATTCTTATTGTCTCAACTATCCTGAGACAACTAGACTGATGCTTTTCATGACTATATCTCAACTAATCTGATCATCATCAATCAGGGGTTTTGGTATCTTAATCAAAATCATTTTATTTCCCAACAAACACTCACCCTT
The DNA here is from genome assembly GCA_963675135.1 of Galeopsis tetrahit. Lineage (NCBI taxonomy): Eukaryota > Viridiplantae > Streptophyta > Magnoliopsida > Lamiales > Lamiaceae > Galeopsis > Galeopsis tetrahit. The sequence goes on along the minus strand of OY776120.1, from coordinate 60,603,267 downwards.
TTCCTGTGATCGAGTAGTGCACTGTTTTGGTGTACTTCCCTCAGCTGTAGAAGATGTTGACAGATTAAATTCATAACCAAAACACATCTTGTTGCCATTAGATCTATAATATTCAGAGATGCTTTCAATAGTAGTAGATGCTTTATTGAACTCTGATATCTTTTGACTAAGGCTTTCCTTCTCCTTTTCTAAGAGCTCTTTTGCTTGGAAAAGGTCATCGAAGTTAGACTGAAGTGAACGAAATTCATGGTGTTCTCTTCTTTAAGAAGTTCCACTTCTTTAGTCAGTCTTTCATTCATTGTTATTAACTCAGGGGTGTTGTCAAACTTAACCTTTTTCAACCTAGCAATTTCTTTCCTTAGGTCCTTGTTCTCTTCTTCCACCTCTATGAAAGCTCTAGTGGCAATATCAAGATCACCTTTTACTTCTTCCAAGGATTGGTAATAGGTGTTCTCAAATTCGCCTACAGATGAGTTTGCCTCATCTGTGTGTGAAGAAGCAGGTAAGTGAAAAGTTGATGTATAGGAGTTTACCTCGTTTTCACCTATGGCCATCATAGCTAAATCATCTGAATCATTTGAGAAGAGTTCACAGTCTGGTGATGAAGAGAGATCATCACTTTGATATTCAGATTCTTCAGTCACCATTGCTTGTCTGTCTAGATTTCTTCTGTCTCTTCTTGATTTTCTTTCTTCTTTATCTCCTGGATTTAGGTCTGGACATTCATAGACATAATGTCCTGGTTTGTTACAGTTGTAGCATGATCCAGGCTTCTGATTTGAAGTGCTTCTTCTTGGAGGGGTGGCATCTGTTCTTCTATAACTTCGATTGTCAAATGACTCCATATCCTTCCTAGGATACCTTTCTGGTGTTCTTTCTCTTGATTCTCTAGAGGATGATCCAGCTCTCTTATCTTTATAATTCCTGTAGAATTTTCTATATTTGTTGTTTAAGGTGTTCATCCTTTCAAATCTCTTGATCATGAGAGCCATTTGCTCTTTCAGGCTCATATCTGATCCTTCAAGGTCATCTGTATTCAGAGGGGTCTTGCCAGAAGAGGTGCTTGCAGCTTTTGTATTTGTTACTTTGAAAGCCACAGTCTTGGAGATAGATGGGGTTGTAGTTGGCTCATCATTTTCTGAGTTTTCTTCTCTTTCAAGATCATACTCATGAGCTTTGAGATTCTGGAACAGAGTTTGAGCAGACCATTTCTTGATATCTTGAGTATCCTTGATGATGGTCTTCTTGAGTCTCCATTTCTTGGTTAGAGAGTCCAAAATCTTCAGATTTTTCTCTCTATTAGTGATGCGTCGAAAAAGAACGCTCTTGGATATCAGTCGTTCCTCTACGAGCACTGCTAATCACTAACTGAATCACTCGTTTGTCCTTGGCAATCTTCACGTAAATCTCCTCGAGAATCCGAAAATGACCTGCAAAAGTACACCGGAGGGGGGCTCCGGCGTAGAAGCTCCGACGCTCAAGTCAGAATCGATCTTTTGGAGAATCAAAGTGGAATTCCCCTATGTGTTTAGGGAAATTCCGGTGAACAATACGGCGTTTCTTCTTAATCTTTTGTGTATTCCGTAAAAAATGTATTGATATATGAAAACGTACCTGATAATGTAAAAAATAAAGTGTTTATATACCTGACCCCTTCTTTCGGGAGAGAAGGAGACTCTTTCTCCCTATCTTCGCTGCCCTTTCCTCTAAAACCGGCCCAACTCCCTGAAGACTCGGCCCTCATTCTCGAAGACTGACCCATTCCTTTAACTTAGTTGGAGAAGACTAATCCATACCATGCGTTCCCCTTTGGGCCCAATCCCTGGGCCTAAAGGCTATTAATTTCCCTTTGTGGGCTTGAAAGCCCAATTACTTTAATTTCTCCTAGGAGCCCAGGGGTGTATTAATCTAATTCTTCAGGCCTATTGACCTAATTAAGGCTATCATATTTTATCCCATTTCCACGTGTCGACTCCTCCGAGAGCGACATATTTATCCACATCAACCACTCCCCCTACTCTCGTAAAAAATGGGGTTTTTTTAGAGAGTAGGAAAGTAGTAAGATAAATCACAAAGAAAATAATCCTTTCCCTTTAAACACTCATTTCTCGTATTTCCCTCCGAGTATTGATGATTCGATTTTTGATAATTACTTCCAAAAAGCTTTAAGTCTTTTCCACTTCTACACGCCAGCTTGCCCTCGAATCCTGCATCCACGCGTCTGCCCGAGAAGGGACATCTAGCCGCCTCTTTCCAGTCACGTGCCCCTTCATTGGGGGGCATTTAATTCTTCCCAACTTTTCCCTCTCTCTCTCTCTTCACAATCATTTCAAAAAATTATATTCACTTCGTAAAAAACTCATCTTTTCTTTCCTTTCAAACTTATCCACTCCTTTTTACTCTCACTCCCATTTCTGCTATTAACTTCTTCACACACGTTTATCGATCGGTCCATCATCTCCGAAAATCGACTTCACTTCAGGTATCTCTTCTCCTTTCTCGTCTTTTCTTTTACTATACCCCATGTCGTCTTCTACTCGAAACTCGTCAAACTCAACATCCATGGAAAGTTCCACTTCCAACTCACTCTCCGTATTTCCCATAACCGATCCCGCCTTGAAAAATAAAATTTCTGGTTCTTCTCTACTTCCTCCCGAGCGAGTTACCGCCTTCCTCCGTTCGGGCATCTTTCCCCCTGATTACGTTGTTAGGGCAGCCCACCGGAAGGAACGCCCAAATTTCCCAGGTCCTAACACTCTGGCCTTCTGGGAGGCTCAACTAAAAGCGAGCCTTCGTTTTCCAATCCATCATTACTTCTCTGAAATTTCCACTTACCTTCGCATACCTTTGAACCAGTTTACTCCCAACGTTATTCGCGCAATGTTAGGTTTTTACATTTTGATGAAGGGGAACGGTGGTGAACCCTCAGCCCAACTCTTCCTAACCCAATATATGTGCAAGTTTGCCGACGGGTTCTTTTATGCATGTGGCCGTACTTCCAGGACCGGAAAGTTCATGGAAAAACTCCATGAAGGGGTCCAGGACTGGAAGGACTACTACTTTTTCGTCACCAATCCATCTCCTCAGGAATTTCCTCATGAGTGGATTTATGAGAATCCTGGGGTGCCCCGTCCTCCTCTTTCCATTTGTTCTTCTCTGAATTTGGATGTGATGAATCATTTAAACGATAACGTTTCCGCCCATGGCTTTTTTTATGTGATGAGTATCTGTAAGAACCCTAGAGCCCTATCTCATTTCGGCTTCGGTCGCCCTGATTATACTTTAGGTCCTGATGATGGCAATACCATTTATTTTCCCTTGGTATCGTCCTCAAGATTTGAACTGCTATGATTTATTAACATATTTCCAAACTTTCTTTTGCAGCTATGAGTTGGTTAACTCAAATTTCTCGTGATGCTACCCCTCTCTCGATGGTTGCTAAGTCTCCAGCCCCTGAAAGCTCCTCAAAGGCCTCTGTTCTTCCTTCCCCAGTGAAACCTGCTACTGGGTCAGTTGCAAAGCGCACTAGGTCTTCCACAGAAAAAGCCATAATCTCCTCATTGCCCCCTGCCTCCGATGCTTCTAAAAAGAAGAAGTCCAAGGTTAAGTCCTCTTTACCTTCCTCGGCTAATGCTACTCCTGATGCCCCTGGGGATATCAGTGTCGATCACCTTATGGCCTTCATAGATCGACATACTCCTATTCCTACTGCTGAAGCTCTTAATGCTCTGTCCTCAGAGGACCGAGTTGTGCACTCCGCTCATAGTTTTACACAGGTAGATTCTTAATGTAGATATTGCTTTGAATGATAAATAGGAGAAAATATAGACACCTTACTTCTTAATGTTGTTTCTTGTGTAGTTTAGCCTCCTGTTTTCTGATGTATCTGAACGAGCCCTTCAATCCCTTCAACTAGTGGATGATCTCCAAAGCCAGGTAGAGTTGGAGAAAGTAAAGAAGGAGATACTCGAAGCAGAGCTACAGGAGGCTAACCAGAAGTGTAAGGCACTTCAAGCGGAAAAGACGAGGTTGTCGGATGAGGTTTCTTCTTTGAAAACTCAGTTTAGTGAGCGAGTTGAACACTTAGAAACTACTCTCCCTTTGGCTGGGATGAAATTGTGTATCGACTCTCTGTTTACCTCCGCCATGGGTCAGAAGTTCTTGGGTACCCTTCACCGAGAATGGTTAGAAGCCTTCTTGAAGAGTACCAGCTTCCTGGGGGCGATGGGCGTATATATCCCCCACTTCATAGATCATGGGATTTCCAACGCTGTAGCTGAACATTCTACTCCTAGATTCAATGGTCAGTATAGTCGTTCCCTTCGATTGGAGGAATTAGCCACTCCCCCTAAGTTCCCTGGAGATCCTAAGGAGGACATTGACACTCCTTGGTGGTTGTCTGGGATGAGGAAGGCGATCTTGGAGTTAAAGCAGACTGCCCTGAAGTTGGACGACCTTGTTCCGGCGAAGGATGTGACTTTCCCTATCCATGTGGCCAACCCAGATCCTGTGGCAACTGTGGCAGTCGGCGCTCTAGAGGAGAAGACGGAGAGAGGTGGTTCCAGTGGGCAGGTTGAGGAAGCAGGAGAAGGTTTCGAGGGAAAGAACGATGTTCCCCTCTCTTCATAACTCTATTTCTCTGATAACATTCCGGTACTTTTAAGACACTTTTATTTTTGTTAAGGCCTTTGAGGCCCCTTTTGGTATTTTCAGGAGACTCCACACTCCTGCGTTTTTCTGTGGAGGGCTAGGGTATGATGCCCCTGGTCTGGGATATTTCTATTTTATCTGCTGCTTCATATTGTACCTGCACATTATCATTTGGCATGCATATATATATATATCCCTGTCATATATATGATGTGATACCTGTTCTGTTTTTCCTTTACTATGAATTTGGTATGTCTCTAGCATTTTCTTGACGCGTAAAGGCTCTAAAGTTTATAGAGAAGTCTTAACATGAAAGTATAATATGTCCTTATTTCTGTACTTACTTGATGTCTTGATACTGCTTCTAGTTTCTTTCTGGAGTTAGAGTTCTTAGGGATTATACTCTCCCAAAAGTTAGAATGTTTAGGGATTATACTCTCCCAAAAGTTAGAATGTTTAGGGATTATACTCTCCCAAAAGTTAGAATATTTAGGGATTATACTCTCCCAAAAGTTAGAATGTTTAGGGATTATACTCTCCCAAAAGTTAGAATGTTTAGGGATTATACTCTCCCAACAGTTAAGATTCGTAGGGATTATACTCCCCCTTAAGTTAAGATTCGTAGGGATTATACTCTCCCTTAAGTTAAGATTCGTAGGGATTATACTCTCCCTTAAGTTAAGATTCGTAGGGATTATACTCTCTCTTAATTAAGTTAAGATTCGTAGGGATTATACTCTCCCTTATGTTAAGATTCGTAGGGATTATACTCTCCCTTAAGTTAAGATTCGTAGGGATTATACTCTCCCTTAAGTTAAGATTCGTAGGGATTATACTCTTCCTTAAGTTAAGATTCGTAGGGATTATACTCTCCCTTAAGTTGTTTATACTCGTAAGAGTTCTTAGGGATTATACTCTCCCTGAAGTTGTTTATACTCGTAAGAGTTCTTAGGGATTATACTCTCCCTGAAGTTGTTTATACTCGTAAGAGTTCTTAGGGATTATACTCTCCCTGAAGTTGTTTATACTCGTAAGAGTTCTTAGGGATTATACTCTCCCTGAAGTTGTTTATACTCATAAGAGTTCTTAGGGATTATTGGCAGGTTAATCACATCTTCCGCTACCATACCCCCTACTCCCCCTAGCTTTAGAGGCTGTCGCGTATAGAAATTTTGGGAATTATCCTTAGGTAAAATATTTATGAATCGGTGTATGTTTCTCTATCTTGCAATATATCTATCATCTTATGTTGAACGCATTTATTATCTCCACACTCATTACATGGACATTTGGCAGTTATCTCAGCACAATATTCAATATATGAGAAATATTTCATCATAAAATCAACATGCATAAGGGTCATCTCATCATAGAATCAGAATATAAAAATCATCTCATCATCACATTAATCATGCATTAAAGGAAATTGTTGAAAATTTCCAAAAACTATGCTCCATTGATTCAAAATGTTTATCAACATAGGCAAATAAGGGGAACCTATGTCGGCCTCATTAAAAACCTCTCCGTGGTAAAACCCCAAGGGAAAACCCACGTAGAGGGAAAAAGAGTGCCGGTGAAGCAATTATTCGAATGAAAAGTAACCATAAAAATTGTTCATAAAGGGAAAGATGGTAAAGGAATAACACCTTCCTCAAACATAAAATCTCTTCAAGTGGCACACGTTCCATGGCCTCAATATCTCTTTTCCTGTCATGTCTTGGAGTTTGTATGCTCCTCCTTTTAGTACCTGTACCATCTTGTAGGGACCTTCCCAATTAGCTTCCATTTTTCCTGTATTTTTCAAGGCATCTGCTCTTCGAAGCACTAAGTCTCCAACTTTAAAGGAACGAGGCATCACCCTGCGATCATAAGCTGCCTTGATCCTGCTTTTATATCTCTCTGCTTTCAGTCTTGCCATCTCTCTTTCTTCCTCTACCAGGTCCAGGGCCTCCCTCATCAGCTCTTCATTCTTCTTCTCTTCAAAATATGTAATTCTGTGTGACCCCAGCCTGGCCTCGGGAGGTATCACCGCCGCTGCTCCATACACCAAATAAAAGGGAGATTCCCCTGTGGCTGTTTTAGGACTGGTCCTATAAGACCAGAGAACATTATCTAGCTCCTTCACCCATCCTCCTCCTACTTTTTGCAATCGCGTTCGGATGCCGTCTACTAGGATTCTATTTGTAACTTCCACTTGTCCATTGGCTTGTGGATGGGCCACCGAAGTGAATCTCTGTATGATATTCCATCTTTCGCACCACTTTCTCACCTTCTCCCCATTGAATTGTGTCCCGTTGTTAGAGACCAAGATTCTGGGCACTCCAAACCTGCAACAAATATGTCTAGCCAGAAATAGAATTACATTATCTTCCTCTATCTTGGCCAAGGGTACAGCCTCTACCCACTTACTAAAGTAATCCACGGCCACAATAAAAAATTTCCTTCCCCCAGGTGCCTGGGGGAAGGGTCCGACTAGATCTATTCCCCATTTGGCGAAGGGACACGGCGAGTACATGGCCCCCATCTCCTCTGCAGGTACTCGTATTAAGGGTCCATTCTTCTGACACTTCTCGCATTTCTTCACATATTCCCTAGCGTCTCTGATTACATTGGGCCAGTAAAAACCAGCTCTAAATACCTTCTTCACCATAGTCTGATAGCCTTCATGGCTAGATGCACACCCTTCATGAATATCCTTAATCACTAGCTCTGCTTCTCTTTTCGAAAGGCATTTTAAGTAAGGTTGAGCGAAGGACCTCTTGTATAATTGGTCCCCCAAGATACAATATTTCCTTCTCCAAGCTTTGGCTTCTCTGGACATTGGAGTTACATGTCCTCTCTTCAGCTCTTCCCATATTTCTCTCCTCCAGTCATCTCCTGCTGTTATTTATCCGATCAGGGCTTCAGTGGCTAATTGGTCCGCCACTAACAAGGTTATTTTTCCATGTCCCTCAAATTCAGTAGAACTAGCCAGCTTAGATAGCCCATCTGCTTTTTCATTCTCTTCTCTTGGTACCTGTATTACTTCAAAGGTCTGGAATTTATTCTTTAACTTCTTTACTTGTTCTAGGTAGGCGATCATCCTTTCATCCTTGGCGAGATACTCCCCCTTGACCTGTTGTACTATCAACTGTGAGTCGGAGTACAGGGTGACTTTTTGTGCCCCTAACTCTGCTGCTATGTTAGCCCTTCTAATCAGGGCTTCATACTCTGCACCGTTGTTTGAGGTTGAGAATCGGAACTTGATGGCTACCTGTACTTCTTGGCCCTCAGGGTCAACCAACACTATCCCTGCTCCACATCCTACAGCCGAAGCTGAACCATCAACATACACCTTCCAACCTTGTTCCTCCTCCATTCTGGTAGATTCTTGAATAAAGTCTGCTAAAGCTTGGGCTTTGATGGCCCTTCTTGGTTCATAATCAATATCGTATTCCTGTAATTCCACTGCCCATCTGACCATTCTCCCTGATAAATATGCTCTCCCTAATGTCTGCTTCAAAGGGAAATTAGTTCGCACCATAACTTTATAGGACAGGAAGTAGGGGCGTAATCGCCTAGCCGTTACCACCACCGCCAGGGCTGCCTTCTCCACCTCTGAGTACCTGATCTCTGCCCCTTGGATGACCTTGCTCACGTAATATATAGGTTGCTGTGTGGAACCTTCCTCTTTCATCAGGGCAGTGCTCAGGGAGTGTTCCCCTACTGAAAGATATAAGAGCAATACATCTCCCTGAGAGGGCTTCGTCAGCTTCGGAAGTTGTTCAAGGTGAAGTTTGAGTTTCTCGAAAGCCTTTTGACACTGGTCGTCCCACTCGAACCTCGACCCCTTCCTTAATGTTCTGAAGAAGTGGTGGCTCTTTTCTGCTGACCTTGATATGAACCTACTGAGAGCTGCGATCCTACCATTCAGGGTTTGCAATTCCTTCAAATTCCGAGGGGGCTGCATGTCGAGCACCGCCTTCACCTTAGCAGGGTTCACTTCTATCCCTCTTTGAGTCACCATATATCCCAGGAATTTCCCTGACCCTACTCCAAAAGAACATTTAGCCGAATTTAATTTAATACCATTCTCTCGGATTACCTGGAATATCTCCTTCAGGTCGCCAATATGTCCCTCTGCCTTGACACTTTTAGCCAGCATATCATCCACGTAAACCTCCATGTTCCTGCCTATCTGCCCTCGGAACACCGAGTCTACCATTCTTTGATAGGTGGCTCCTGCATTTATTAGTCCAAAAGGCATATGTACATAACCGAAAGTACCACATGTCGCTATAAAGCATACCTTTGGTATATCAAGGGGGTTCAACTAGATTTGGTGGTACCCTTAGTACGCATCCATCATGCTGAGTAATTCAAACCCAGACGTGGCATCTACCAACTGGTCGATTCGGGGCAGGGGATAGTGATCCTTTGGGCATGCTTTATTCAAATCTCTAATATCGATACACATTCTCCACTTGCCAGCTCCTTTAGATACTAGCACCGCATTTGACAGCCACTCAGGGAACTGCACCCTCTTCACATGCCCTACACTCAACAGCTTATCGATATCCTCTTTCACAATGAGGTTTTTCTCCTTACCAAAGTTCCTTAACTTCTGCTTCACAGGCCTAGCTTTGGGATCCACATTAAGGTAATGCATTGCTATCTCTGGAGGGATACCTGTCATATCCGTCGCCGTGAAAGCAAAAATATCTGCATTCTCCTGGAGGGCGAGTATCATCTTTCCCTGGAGCTCAGGGTTCATGTGTGTTGGTCCCAAAGTTGAGTTAAGATTGAGTAAGCTAGTAAAAGTCTAGAGGGGAGGGGTGAATAGACTTTTAAAAATCTTTCAAAATATCAGAATATGCAATGCGGAATTTAGTCTTCTTATGTACTGTACTGTGCTTACTCAGCTCAGATCAGTACTTTCAAAGCAATATGGGCCTTACTAGTTTATACTCAACTTTTCTTTAGATCTTTATCTTTGTTAATTCTTAATGTTCTTAGTTAAACAATTCAAACAAATATCAAACAGAAAATGTAAAGAACACATAATTTTATAGTGGTTCGACAAATGTCTACATCCACTCTCACAATCCCAGTTGTGATGTTTTATTAACTCTTCCTTCTTGAGTTTTCTTGTGGCTTAAAGTCCCAAGATTAAGACTTTGATCTTATCGATTATACCTCCAGGTATATCTTCGATCTACTAGTAATTCTACAAGTAACTAGCACACTTGTTTTACAAAATACAAACTTAAAACTTGAAAAGTAAAACTTCTCTTTGAATAGCCTTTGAGTCTTCTCTTCAATTCAGTGGCTCTTCTCTTCTTTAATCTCCTTCAACTCTGTGAGTTCTTCTTGTGCTCTGTAGACTTAGATTGCTTGTGAATGCTTTAAGATCAGTAGTCTTAACAGTAGGAGATCACACAGTATTTATAGAACTTAGTATGACAGTTAGCAGTTTGTGAACTAACTCTCAACTAACTCTAAAACTGTTTTTATAACTTCTTCTTGTAACCGACTTTGTAACTTCCTTCAACTTCCAAGTCAGCATATCTTCAATATATCTTCAGTTACACTTTAAATAAGTTTTCCAAACTTATTCTTCAATCATACTAACTCAGCACAGTAAACTACTCTTCTTAGTTTTACTGTTCTTAGTCAGTAAGCACAGTTCTCCAAAACTGTTCTGTACTTCTTCAGATTTCTTCTAAGCTTATCTTCAACTCTTCTTAAAGTCTTCTTATTCTGAAGTAGTCTTCTGAGTCTTCATAGTCTTCGGATCTTCATCTAATCTAGTGTTCTAAACTACTGTTCTGAACTTTTACAATGCTGATTACAATAAAATACAACTTTACATATATAAAACCTATCTATACATCAACTGAACTATATACAGATGAGTATAATTAAGTCCTATACTATAAGCTGTCTATACAATACAAAACATCAGCTTAGTTCCTAACAGTTCATATATCAGATCAGTAAACACAATAAGATCAGTAACTTACATATAAAATCAGTAAGCATATAAGATCAGTAAGTATATAAGATCAGTAACTCAGATTCAAATATCTCATATAAGATCAGTAAACTTATTCTCAGTTTCCACACTAAGATCAGTAAACTTATTCTCTATAGAACTTTTATATCAACATACAAACACATATACCATTATCCTCAAGTTGCTTTTGGTCATCAAAACATACACATCAATTAGAACATTGTTTCACAGATTCATATCCCAACAATTTCCCCCTTTTTGATGAAGCCAAAACCACTTGAAATGCAATCAGATTAGTAGTTTAAGATATATGTTTGATCATACTCAGTTCATCAATTTCAACATCAGAATATTTCCACATAAACCAAATATTACATATACATCATATAATAAAAAAAAAACATCAACATGAAGAAAATAAAGATAAGGTTAAGAAGTGTTATCTTGTGAGCTTAGTCCTTCATCTTCAGTCTTCATTTGGTATCCTGAATGCCAAATACATCCGGTTCTTGATTTCCAACATGTGCTTGTGATCTGTAATACCTTCATCTTGAATGATTTTTGAAATGATATTTCCAACCTCTTTCAGATCAGGTTCTCCATTCTCTAATCTTGGAGGTTCCCATACTGGTTCTTCAGGACACAATATCTGAATGTGTGCACCAGCAGTTAGCAACAAAACATCTTCCCAGAAGATTCTTGCAACATTCAGCATAAAGTCTTCAAAATCAGCATACTCATCCTCTTTAGTAGGATGATCACCAAACTTCTTCACAATGAAGTTTGCAATTTGCCACTTCTTCTTAAGATTATTCCAGTATTCCAAATGTTCATCATCAATAACAAATTCTATGTAATTCTCATTCAGAGTACCAACAGCAGACTTAGATTTCATTTTCCTCTTCAATGCAGCAACTCGATTATCAAATTTCTTCCTAGCTGCTTCTGCATCTTTCAACTTTTGTTTCCTAATCTGCTCATCAGCTTTCCTTTTCTCAATCAATTCAGCTTTCTTCTTAGCAAGCAACTCATTATGCTTCTCAATAGCTTCAGCCATCTTCTCATCACTTGGCCTACTATCAGCAACAACATGCTTCAGCTTACTCTTAGACCTGGTAACTCTCCCAGACTCTTCAGCTTCTTCTTCATCTTCACTCAATACTAACTTCCTTTTCCTTTTTCCAGATGAAGATTCAGCAATGTTCTTTTCAACAGTTGCTATGATTTGAGTTTCAGCAGCTTTTTGAGTTTCTGCTTCAGAAGATTTTCCATGTCTTCTGAGATCAGCAATATTCTTCTTCAAACTAATGATCTCTTCTTTCAGATCATCCATACTCTCTTTAAGTTCATCTTGACTGACAACTAATTGAGCTTGCTGAGTTTGAGTTTGCTCCATGGCCTTCATAACCTTAACTTCCCCCTTTTTGGCTTCATCCTGCCATTCTTTCAAGGGTGTGATGAGCAACTCAACTTTCCTTTGCAAATCAGCAGACAATTTCTTTTCTTGCAATCTATGCAGATCATATACTTTGGACATTGTGTGATTTATCACTTGCTCATATGAACTTGTAGCACATAACTTTTCCAATTTCTCAGTAGCTTCCTGAAATTGAATCAAAGTTGCTTCCAGCTTACTTTGCAATTCTGCATTAAGCTTCTTCAACATCTCAAAGCTTGAGCTATCTGGAACAGGATCAGCAGGAACAGGTCTTACTGTCTCTTGAACATCATTCAGCACAGTATTTTGATCAACCTCAATTGGTGTACTATCTAACCCATCAGTACCCAATGTTTGTTCCTCTATGACTACAGTTTCTTCAATTACAACTGTGTTCTCAAACACCTCAGTTGCATTGGTATCAGCTTCATAGTCAGCTTCCATATCAGCTTGATTATTAAATTCTTCAGCACCAATATCCTTAGCACCCAAATTGACATCAGAATCAACATGAGTCTCAGCAGGGTTAACCATAGAGTATTTACATCCTGTTAATCTTTCAATCAACTGAATAACAGAATCCAATGTAAACAAGTCTGAACAATTTTGAACACCTGCAGCTTCTCTCTGCTCTTGTTCCCAATCATGAAAAACAGATAAACCTCCCATGCCTTCTGCTACAAGTAACAATTCTTTCAAACCAATCCTTCTAAGATATACCCAAGTACCTATCCTTAGAAGTTGTTCAAACACCATAGAACTGTCATCTAATCCATGAAAACATTTTAGAAGCGCATTCCTCAGTTTAAACCTAATCCTCTCTTCCTTGTCACAAATAGGATAGTCCATAAAAAACACTGAATGGGGTTGAATAACCTCAGTTTCTGGAGATGAGGAGATTTCAATAGGTTCAGAAGAAGGTTTATGTTCATGCTCAGTAGATTGATCATGAACTGGTTCAGGAGAAAAATGAGTAGCAGGAATATGTTGAGGACTAGAATGAGGAGTGGTATGAAAAGAAGTGTTCTGAATGGGTGAGGGTGGAGTGTTCTGTCTAATAGGAGAGTAGTGTACTGACTCCTCAGAACAGGTTGAAACTCGATCAGTGGGTTGAGTTTGAAATGGAACAGAATTTGGGGTAGAATCAAGAATTTCCCTAGGTCTAGAAGAACTAACCTCAAAATCATCAGAGCTGCTTCTCTCCACAGTTTCAAGAAATCTGACTGTGTGCTCTGCTGAGGCTTTTGCAGACCTCCCTCTTCTTAATCCAGAACTCATAGGATCATGCTTTGCCTTGGTTCTTTTCTCTGGTTGATCATCATCTGATTTGTACATAGAAGCACCAGATTCTTGAGCTTCTAGTTCTTGAAGAGGTAGCACCAAAGGATTCTCTTGTTCATAACGCACAGATTCCTTTTTCATCAAGAATTTCCCTTGATGAAACTTCTTGGGATTACTCCAGTATGCTTTCTTAACAACAATCTGAGGCAACAGAATGCTCAGCTTGTTCCCGAACCCTAATTTTGATTTGATTGAAAACTCTTCGGAGTCCTTATCGAACATAATCTTCTCCTTTTCGCTTAAAAGTCGTTCCAGAAAGAAACCTTGCCAATCACCTTGAACACGGTCAATTATTGCTGCCATTATGCGAATTTTCAGATTTGATAGAGCGTCTTGACTATGATGTTGCCCTAACAAACACTTTCCAGCAATATCCATCAAGAATTGAAGACCAGTAGGTAATACGGCTTTCTTCAAGTTGTTTAGAGTGTCTGGTTCCTCATTTGTCCATCTACCAACACACTCTTTTTCTTCACCGGCTTTGTAATTCAGGATATCAACAGGTCCTTGTGGTAAATCCAACATAACCTCAAGAATTTCTCGAGTTATTTCGACCTTGTGTCCGGACAGCGTTGAACGAACACCATTGGTATCACCTTCTAGCTGGAAAAAGAATTCCACTGCTTCAGGTTCATACACATTGAGAGGGTATGATTCCAAGAATTTCCTGAGACCGCATTCTTCGCACATAGTTAAAACAGCTTGATTCTCTGGACAATGCCGACCATTAAAGTAGACAGCGTTCTCTACAAAAATGCCTTTCTCGCGCATCCAAAATCCAGAATCAAATGTTCCAATAACTTCATTAGATTCGCTTAGAACATTAACAATAGCCATTTGTAGAAGTGTAGAAGAAAGAGTAATGTTTGAGTGATGAAATTTCCAGAAATGATTTCGTAAGGAAGAAGATGACAAGTGATCGTGTTTGATAAATTCAAAACCAATCTAGGGCGTGGATTGAGTTTATTTTCACGATGAATGGTTACGATTAAATCTCGAAATTCGTGAAACAAAAAAACTGTTCATATTCGAATACCATTCTTATTTCTTGGAGCCATTTTGTGTTTGATAAATACACCACAGTAGTTAGGTTAAAAATAGAGGAGTGTACTAATCATCTCTATTAGTAATCTTAAAAGACTGTTCTGATGCATATCAGCACAGTAGGTTTCAGAAATAATTCACTTCATTTTCTTGCCTTTTAAAATATTAATATGTACTTATCTGGATCAGCTGAGTACTGTGATCAGCTGAGTAACCTTTTGAGCATCAGATCAGTTGTTGGGTCAGCACAGTAGTACTCAGATCAGTTCCCAACTTCCCTGATTTCATCTTTTTGATATCAGCACAGTAATCCTCAGATCAGTACTGTGACAGATCATTTTTCTTCTGTAGTCAGATTAGTAGTAATCAAATCTTTCTGTAGACAGATTATTAGTAGTCAGATCAGTTCTGTAGAATAATTGAATTTGTAGTCAGATCAGTTTTGTAGACAAAGAAACTTTGTAATCAGAACAGGTTTGTAGACTAATATAGTCTGTAATCAGATCAGATTTGTAGACTTTTAAATCTGTAATCAGATCAGTTCCCCCTTCAATGGAGAATTCCTCTTCTGTGCCTATTTCACCTTGGTAGAAGTGTCAGTTTATGGGTTATAAGTGCAAAACAGTACAGATTAGTAACAATATGTTTAATTTAATGATCACATCAAGGTTTATACTAAAGTGACTTAGTGTTCTGAGTCAACAAAAGGATCTTTAAGAAATCACAGATTCCCCTTAATGTATGTTCTCAGTGTCCCTCAGCTTTACCAGCTTCCTCATCGGGATGAAGGTCACTTTAGTAACCTTGTTACCTGTTTTGAGTGTAGTGATCTGACATAGGGTTGTCTCTTCTGAATTTTGAGTTTTGATGTACTTCTCTTAGTTTCTGCTTCATATTCTTCTTGGTATAAGATCAGTACCTGAAATGTTAGCACAGTTCTATATACAAACAGAATCCATATCTATCAATCCTAAACTAATGCACAATTCTCTGAATCTCACTTCAGCCAATGGTTTTGTAAAAATGTCAGCTCTTTGAATATCAGTATGAATCTTTTCCATCCTAATATTCTTCTTTTCAACATGATCCCTAATAAAATGATGCCTAATGTCAACATGTTTGCATCTAGTATGTAGAACAGGATTTTGTGTGATGGCAATGGCACTATTACTGTCACAATATATATGTACATTAGATTCTACAACATTGTAGTCTCTGAGTTGTTGTATTAGCCAAAGAAGCTGACTACAACAACTACCTGCAGCCATATATTCTGCTTCAGTAGTAGAAGTTGCCACACTTGTTTGTTTCTTTGAAAACCATGAAATGAGCTTAGTTCCTAAGAATTGACATGAACCTGAAGTAGATTTTCTATCTATTTTGCAACCTCCAAAGTCCGAGTCTGAATAACCACTTAAAGATATATCATCATCTGCAGGATACCATAATCCTCGATTAATGGTCCCCTTTAGATATTTCAATATCCTTTTGGCAGCTTCCAGATGACTTTCCTTGGGGTTTGCTTGAAATCTTGCACATACTCCAACAGAAAAAGCAATATCAGGTCTGCTGGCAGTTAGATAGAGTAGAGAGCCAATTAAAGCACGATAGTGAGGTTGGTCAGAAGACTTACCTTCTTCATCAGGATCCATTCTGTATGTAGGTTGCATGGGCACACCAACTGTCTTACAGGTTTTAATACCAAATTTATCTAGCAAATTTTTAGTGTACTTTGCTTGATTTATAAAGATACCTTCTGGAGTTTGTTTTACTTGAAGACCAAGAAAATATGTCATTTCTCCCATCATAGACATTTCAAATTTACTTTGCATGAGTGTAGAAAAGCTTTCACTCAAGGTTTTGTTGGGTGATCCAAAAATAATATCATCCACATAAATTTGAACAAGTAATATATCATTATCTTCTTGTCTTCTAAACAGAGTTCTATCAACCTTGCCTTTAGTAAAACCATTTTCAAGTAAGAATAGAGAAAGAGTATCATACCAGGCTCTTGGGGCTTGTTTCAATCCATAGAGTGCTTTCTTTAACCTGTATACTTGGTGACTATTCACTTCAAAACCAGGTGGTTGTTCCACATAAACTTCTTCAGCAAGTATACCATTCAAAAATGCACTTTTCACATCCATTTGATACACAGTGAATTTCATATGTGCAGCATAAGCAAGGAACAATCTTATAGCTTCTAGTCTAGCTACAGGGGCAAAAGTTTCAATATAATCAATACCCTCAGCTTGAGAGTAGCCCTGAGCAACTAATCTAGCTTTGTTTCTTACTACAAGATCATTTTCATCCCTTTTGTTCTTGAAAATCCACTTAGTGCCTACAACATTATGATTACTAGGTCTATCAACAAGTTCCCAAACTTCATTTCTAGTGAACTGATTAAGTTCTTCCTGCGTGGCTACAATCCAGTTACTATCACTTAAAGCTTCAATCACAGTTTTAGGCTCAATAGATGATAGAAAACAACACCAGCAAAATAGAGACTTACTAGGTTCTTCTTGGGAATCAAACAATTGTTTTCTAGTTTTAACACCTTTACTAGAATCACCTAGAATCAGATCAGTAGAATGAGCAGACTTCCATGTCCTTCTATTCTTAACAGAAATGCTATCATCATTTACATCATGTAAATCATCATGCAGATCAGTATTATTTATATCAGCAGATTTGTTCATAGGAGAGCAGTCATTCAATTCTTGTATTTCAGAAGTTTTAGATGACTCACCTTTGTCTTTTACCTTTTCTTTATCAGAATCTTGATCTAGGACTTTCAGGAAAGGATTATATGCTTGTACAGATTCATATATTCCTGTATCATCATCTTCATTGTTGATTTGGAGCTGTAATTTGTCAATTTTCTTACTGAGCTGATGATCAGCAGAGTCCTGCACATTCTCATCAAAGACTACATGGGGTGTTTCTTCCACACATAGGGTAGAGTAATTAAACACTCTAAATGCTTTGCTTACAGAAGAGTATCCTAAGAATATTCCTTCATCAGCTTTTGCATCAAATGCATTTAATTTACTTTTGCCATTGTTATGTATGAAACACTTACATCCAAAGATATGAAAATAAGAAACTCTTGGTTTTCTGCCTTTCCATACCTCATAAGGTGTTTTACCATGCACCTTATTAAGAGCACTTCGATTTTGGGAGTGGCAAGCTGTGTTAATAGCTTCTGCCCAAAATTTCTGAGGTGTGTTGAATTCAGCAATCATGGCTCTGCAAGCTTCTTTTAGTGTTCTGTTTCTCCTTTCTGCAACACCATTTTGTTGAGGGGTTCTGGCTGCACTTGTCAAATGCTGTATACCAGACTTAGAACAGTAGTCAGAGATGTAACAGTTAATAAATTCAGTCCCCTTGTCACTCCTAATCTTGACAATGGGATGACCTTTTTCAACCTGCAACCTCTTCAATAGATCTGGAAGTAGTGTTTGTGTATCACTCTTTTTGTGTAGAAAGACTACCCAAGTAAACTTAGAGTAATCATCTACTACAACTAGAGTATACCTTCTTCCATTCAATGTAGGAGGGTTGATAGGACCATGGAGATCCATATGCAAGAGTTCTAAAACTCTGCTTGTTGAAAGAGTTGGAATGGACTTAAATGAAACCTTTACCTGTTTACCTTTTTGACCGGAATCACATACTTGTGATTCGGAATAGATTTCATTAGGAATGCCCTCAACAAGATGTTCTCTAGCAATCTTGTTGATTATCTTAAAGTTCAGGTGGCAGAGGCGTTTATGCCAGAGCCAACTGTTTTCTTTAGGACTCTTAGTAATAAGACAGGCATTCTTAGGACAACTATTCCAATTCACAATGTATACACTTCCTTGTCTTGTGCCAACAAGTAGAACATTATGAGTCCTTTTATCTATTATTTCACATCTTCTGGTCTTGAACTGAACTTTGTATCCCCTGTCACAGAATTGAGATACAGATAACAAATTATATTTCAAACCTTCAACATAGGAGACATCTTGGATTTCAACATCTCCATTCTTGATGAATCCAAATCCTTTTGTGATTGCTATTGAGCTATCACCAAAGATGACTTTTGGTTCTTCCTTCTCATGATAGTCAGTAAGTAAGGCCTTGGTACCAGTCATGTGATGTGAACACCCACTGTCTATGTACTAGGTCTCACCAACTGAACCACCTTTCTTGTATAAGTCCAGTCGATCCTGCAAGGTAGTGATCTTAATAACTTAGGTACCCTAGTTTATTGGGGTCCTTGGGGGTTAGTAGTGAGAGGTACCCAAATGAACATTGAGGATTTGAATAAATGGGACCTCTTCAGTTTCCTTCCAAATTTATCACAAAACAGTACTTTATTAACCAGTTCAGAATTATCAGCAGACTTAGGATCTATTTTTCTGAGATAGCCTTTCCTTGGTTCTATCCCTTTTTCAGTAAGATCAGTATGTTTGTAATAGTTTGAATATGGTCTAAAAGCATGTGGACCATACGGCTTATAGATGCGTTTTGGTTTTGCCTCACCAATGATATTATAGGATAAAGGAGGAGGATAAAGAACAGGTTTGTTATGATAATGAGGCACAAATCTCCTAGGTTTAGTTGAATACAGCTGAGACTGCCTTATGAAAGGAGGTCTAGGCTGTTCCCAACTTGCCCGTGCTTGTCTTGACCTACTGTTCTGAGTTTGTCTCTTCTGATTCCAGGACTGATCTGATCTGGTCAGAGGAGTATAACTCTTCTGGTATGGTCTTGATTGTACTGGTCTTAATACATTCTTCATTTTACCAACCTTGGTAGTAGGAGGGATGTATTTAGACTGTACCTTGAGTTTTGGATCATCATCATAAGTCATAGGTTCTTTTCCTTTATCTAGTTGCAAAGAACTTGAACTAGCTCCATTAGTGTTCTTAAATTCTGTAGTAGATGAACTAGGCAGATCAGTACCTATTCCACTTTTATCATTTGGAGCTCTATATCTGTCTGAGATAGTTTGATTAATTCTAGTAGAGTTAATCATCCCAGATAGCTTTCGATCTAGGCTCACTACTTCAGATTCTAAGAATCTATTGCGCTCTTCAAGTTTTTCACACTTAATCTTTAAATCATTGAATTCATTAGTCTCTTTGGCTTGAGTTTTAAGCATACCCTGATATAGTTTGTCAATGGATGCATACTTTTCTTGGAGTTGAGACAACTCTTCTGATAGCCTTGCATTTATGACAGCTATATTAGGATCTATTTTTGACTGAGCTTCTTTTAGATTAATGATTTCTTGCTTTAAAGTTATGTTCTCATCACTAATTTCAATGAATGCTTTGTTAGCTTGTAGAAGGTCTTCTTCAGTCACTCCTTGGGAATGATGAAGACTACTTCCTACATTGCTAACAGCAGCATCACTTTCATCAGTGTCAGAATTGTTGCAAGATTGAAAAGAGTTAGCAGATGATACCTCATCATTTATTTTGGCCATCATTACCAGTCCATCATCTGCTATGAAGGCTTCATCTTCATTGCTAGAGGGGTAGTCAGATGAAGACGATGGCAACTCTTCTGATTCCGAATCAGAATCATTGTAAGCCATCATTGCCTTCTTACCCTTGGCATATTTTCAATCTCTTCTGGCTTTCCTTTCTTCTCGATCTTCAGAACTCAGATCAGGACATTCATAAGCATAATGACCTGGCTTATCACAATTATAGCACACAGGATTGTTAGAAGTTCTTTTAGGAGGAGAATGTTTTCTGTTCCTGTCATGCTTGTCAATTGAGTTCCTGTCTTTCTTATCAGAATACTTTATATCCCTCTTATCAGATGAGTTCCTATCTCTCCTGTTCTCATTAGAGATCTCATCCCTTCTTTCAGAAGAATTTTGATCCCTTCTGTTCACAGAAGAGTCCTTGTTACTAGAACCCTTAGTTTCCTTATAGAATCTCTTGTATCTACCATACCTCTTATTCAGTTTATCAAATCTTTTGATCATAAGGCTCATCTGATCTTTCAGACTAAGATCAGAACTATCTAGTTCATCTTTTATGCTTGAGGCCTTAGAATTAGATGATCTAGACCCCTTAGAGGTAGAGGCTTTAAAAGCTATGTCCTTAGAGGCATCCTTATCCTTATGAATTTCAGTAATAGGATCTTCTTCATCTAACTCAAACTCATGTGCCTTAAGTGTTTGGAACATAGTTTCTGCTGGCCAAGAATCAATGTCTTGTGTGGTTTTAATGATCATCTTGACCATTTTCCACCTTTCATCCAAAGCTTTCAAGATTCTCAAGTTAACTTCTCTGTCAGTATAAGTCTTGCCTAACACATCAAGATCATTCATGATTTTGGTAAATCGAGTATCCAATTCATCAATTGATTCTCCTGGCTTCATCTTAAATGATTCAAACTTTTGGACAGCTGTGGATAACTTGCTTTCTTTGATCAGTGTAGTACCTTCACAAAGAATAGCCAATTTGTCCCACATTTGTTTTGCAGTCTTACATTTTAACACTTTACCAAGATACTCATTTGGCAAGGTGTGTAAAATATAGTTCTTGGCAAGACTGTCCAAATTGTTTTGTTTCATTTCTTCCGAAGTCAGTTCTGACCTTGGTTTAGGGACCAGTGCTCCAACTGGTTTAGATGGATCCAGAACAGCAGTGTTTTCCACCATGGTGACAATTGGTCCTTTAGTCACCACAGACACCATTAGATCATGGGTTGAGCTAAAGATGGCCTCCATCCTGAGCTTCCAGTAGTCATAATCTGCAATCTTTAACTTAGGCAGTTTGTTCACATTAGTGTCATCCATGTTTGATTAGACAAATAGGATCAGTAGTATAGCAGATAGATTTCAAGTATTCAGATAGTGACAGATATCAAGAAAGAGTATCAAGATCAGTAAGTTTTCCCTTAAGATCTGTAAGGTTATCAAGAAACAGCAGTCCAAAGAACTACTGCTCTGATACCACTTGTTGGTCCCAAAGTTGAGTTAAGATTGAGTAAGCTAGTAAAAGTCTAGAGGGGAGGGGTGAATAGACTTTTAAAAATCTTTCAAAATATCAGAATATGCAATGCGGAATTTAGTCTTCTTATGTACTGTATTGTGCTTACTCAGCTCAGATCAGTACTTTCAAAGCAATATGGGCCTTACTAGTTTATACTCAACTTTTCTTTAGATCTTTATCTTTGTTAATTCTTAATGTTCTTAGTTAAACAATTCAAACAAATATCAAACAGAAAATGTAAAGAACACGGAATTTTATAGTGGTTCGACAAATGTCTACATCCACTCTCACAATCCCAGTTGTGATGTTTTATTAACTCTTCCTTCTTGAGTTTCTTGTGGCTTAAAGTCCCAAGATTAAGACTTTGATCTTATCGAAAATACCTCCAGGTATATCTTCGATCTACTAGTAATTCTACAAGTAACTAGCACACTTGTTTTACAAAATACAAACTTAAAACTTGAAAAGTAAAACTTCTCTTTGAATAGCCTTTGAGTCTTCTCTTCAATTCAGTGGCTCTTCTCTTCTTTAATCTCCTTCAACTCTATGAGTTCTTCTTGTGCTCTATAGACTTAGATTGCTTGTGAATGCTTTAAGATCAGTAGTCTTAGCAGTAGGAGATCACACAGTATTTATAGAACTTAGTATGACAGTTAGCAGTTTGTGAACTAACTCTCAACTAACTCTAAAACTGTTTTTGTAACTTCTTCTTGTAACCGACTTTGTAACTTCCTTCAACTTCCAAGTCAGCATATCTTCAATATATCTTCAGTTACACTTTAAATAAGTTTTCCAAACTTATTCTTCAATCATACTAACTCAGCACAGTAAACTACTCTTCTTAGTTTTACTGTTCTTAGTCAGTAAGCACAGTTCTCCAAAACTGTTCTGTACTTCTTCAGATTTCTTCTAAGCTTATCTTCAACTCTTCTTGAAGTCTTCTTATTCTGAAGTAGTCTTCTGAGTCTTCATAGTCTTCGGATCTTCATCTAATCTAGTGTTCTAAACTACTGTTCTGAACTTTTACAATGCTGATTACAATAAAATACAACTTTACATATATAAAACCTATCTATACATCAACTGAACTATATACAGATGAGTATAATTAAGTCCTATACTATAAGCTGTCTATACAATACAAAACATCAGCTTAGTTCCTAACAGTTCATA
Source organism: Galeopsis tetrahit (assembly GCA_963675135.1). Lineage (NCBI taxonomy): Eukaryota > Viridiplantae > Streptophyta > Magnoliopsida > Lamiales > Lamiaceae > Galeopsis > Galeopsis tetrahit. Next base: position 60,580,622 of record OY776120.1, on the reverse strand, counting down.
TATCAGATCAGTAAACACAATAAGATCAGTAAACACCTAAGATCAGTAACTTACATATAAAATCAGTAAGCATATAAGATCAGTAAGTATATAAGATCAGTAACTCAGATTCAAATATCTCATATAAGATCAGTAAACTTATTCTCAGGTTCCACACTAAGATCAGTAAACTTATTCTCTATAGAACTTTTATATCAACATACAAACACATATACCATTATTTCACAGATTAGAACATTGTTTCACAGATTGTTTCACAGATTCATATCCCAACAATGTGTGTACCTATCCTGGTTGTGAATCCCTCTTTTCCTGGGTAGAGCTCGATGTTCATTAATTCCTCATCTGCTTTGGCTTTGGGTTGCTCTTGCACTAGTTCACCCACTTTCTGTTTTTTTAACTCAGGGTCTTCACCCTTAAATCTCTCCATCCCTCGGAATACGGCCCTGTCTGCTATCTTGACCGATTCTACGTAACACTTCCTTGCCTGGTACTGGTCTCCACATATCTCTCCCACACCCCCCGAGGCAGGGAATTTCATCTTCATGTGGAAGGTGGAAATCACGGCTTGAAAGATATTCAAACTTGGTCTTCCCATCACCACATTATATGATGATGGGACATCCACTATCAAAAACTCTATCACCTGCACGCGTCGGTTAGGAGCGGTTCCTAACCCTACCTGTAATAACGCTGAACCAATGGGTTGAATGGCACCCCCTGAAAATCCATAGAGGGCTGTCTCCACTGGTCTGAGTTTTATGTTTAATTCCATCTTCTTAAAACACTCTAGGAACATGATATCAGCGGAACTTCCCGTGTCTACAAAGATCCTAGCCACATCATATCCTGTTATATCCGTGGTAATGACTAGGGCATCATTATGTATCTCTCTGGGTTCTCCAATGTCTTCTGGTCCGAAATGGATATCGGGAGCTGTTGTCATCTTTCCTATTTCACGACATTCCATGTTCCTTGCGCTCTTCAATGACCTGACGCTTTGCTTCCTTTGTCTAAAGGAATCCCCGTCAGCGGGGCCACCCATAATCATGTGAATAGTTCCCCTCTTTTGGGGAGGGGGTGGTTGATCTTCCGTGCTCTTTCTCTGTTCTCTTCTATTTTCCTCTGGTTTTCCTTCAGGGTCTTTTCTCTTCTGCCCTCTGGGACCTTGTCCATCCCTGAAAATAAATTCCTTTAGGTGGCCTGCTTGAATCATTCTTTCTATTTCGTCATTCAGGTGCCAACATTGGTTCGTGTCGTGACCATAGTCATTATGGAATCTACATAATCTATCTGACTTGGGATTCTGAGGGCCCCTGTTTCGTGAGTAGGGGAACTTCATATCGGGATGGTCCCCTGCCACTTCTAAAACCTCTGCCGGCTCGATCCTCAGAGGGGTATATCTCCTTATCCTTCCCCTGGAGTTCCAGGGCGCAACTTCCTCTCCTTTTACATTTCCCAACCCCCTCGTGTTCCGGTGTCTTTCTGGACTGGGCCTCCTCGGCACTATCTCCCTTCTTCGTTCTCCATTACTCACCACTGTCTTGGTTTCCGATCGCTTAGCCTTCCTCACCTCTTCCAGGGTGAGGTATTTCTCTGCTCTCCTTAGTAATTCGTCAAAGGTCCGTACCGGCTTCTTGGCTAAAGACGTAAACAGGTCTCCGTCCCTTATCCCATTAGTGAGAGCATTTATTTTGACCTCCGAAGAGGCTGTTGGTACCTCTAAAGCCGCTTGGTTGAACCGTTTCAAGAAAGCTCGAAGACACTCATTCTCCCCTTATCGCATGTTAAACAAGGTGAGGGTGGCTCTAGGTTGCCTCCTAGCGCTGGCAAATTGGTGCAGGAATAGTTCACTGAACTCCGACCATGAATGGACAGTATCTGGCCCTAGCTGGGTGAACCATTGTTGTGCCGCTTTAGATAGGGTAGTCAGAAATACCCTGCACTTGACGCCCTCTCCATATCGGTGCAATAGGGCGGCATTCTCGAACCTCATCAAATGCTCGTACGGGTCCGTGGTGCCATCATATTCGAAATTTAAAGATTTAAAATTAGGAGGCAGTTCATCTTGTAAAATATTGGATGAAAATTGATAACCAGTAACGTAAGAAGGTTTACTTACGTTGTCACTCATATGCTTCTGCATGTCTTTCATCTCTTTCCGTAGAGCCTGTATTTGGTCACTAACAGCTCCGTGGTAGGTGTCATCCGTACTTTCTCCTATCCCTGCATCCACAGTGGTATCCCTAGGGATCCTCTCGATATTTCTTCTAGGAGGGCGATCAAGGACGCTTCTCTCAGCTTGAGAAGGCACTCTTTCTTCTTGATTCTGGGGGAAACCTTCATTCTTTGAAGGGACTGGAGCCGAATCGATGACATGTTCCTGGGGATTCTGCTTTGTTCTTTCATTAACTGGTGGAGTAGGTCCAGGAGGGCGAAGTCCACGAGATGTAATTATTCTTTCCACTGCCTGCTCTATCATCACATCCAATTGGTCTTGAGAGACAGTGAAGAGTTCCGGTTGAGCATTGGGTTGTGGAGTGTCCTTATCCGTACCACTTCCCGAAGCTTCCAAGGTACTCGCCGTGTTCCCCTCCTGGACGGGAGGGATATCTTCCACTATAGGATTTACAGGTTGTTTCCACAGATTTCTATTCACAGGAAAACCTGGTGGGGGCGGAGGAAAGGGAAGAGGAGTGGAATCTCCCTTCTCCTTAGTCTGCTTCGTCAAATCTTGCTCTCCACCCATTTAATATGGAACTTTTCTCACGCCTTAGCTAGAAACGTTCCCACAGACGGCGCCAGTTGATGCGTCGAAAAAGAACGCTCTTGGATATCAGCCGTTCCTCTACGAGCACTGCTAATCACTAACTGAATCACTCGTTTGTCCTTGGCAATCTTCGCGTAAATCTCCTCGAGAATCCAAAAATGACCTGCAAAAGTACACCGGAGGGGGGCTCCGGCGTAGAAGCTCCGACGCTCAAGTCAGAATCGATCTTTTGGAGAATCAAAGTGGAATTCCCCTATGTGTTTAGGGAAATTCCGGTGAACAATACGGCGTTTCTTCTTAATCTTTTGTGTATTCCGTAAAAAATGTATTGATATATGAAAACGTACCTGATAATGTAAAAAATAAAGTGTTTATATACCTGACCCCTTCTTTCGGGAGAGAAGGAGACTCTTTCTCCCTATCTTCGCTGCCCTTTCCTCTAAAACCGGCCCAACTCCCTGAAGACTCGGCCCTCATTCTCGAAGACTGACCCATTCTTTTGACTTAGTTGGAGAAGACTAATCCATACCATGCGTTCCCCTTTGGGCCCAATCCCTGGGCCTAAAGGCTATTAATTTCCCTTTGTGGGCTTGAAAACCCAATTACTTTAATTTCTCCTAGGAGCCCAGGGGTGTATTAATCCAATTCTTCAGGCCTATTGACCTAATTAAGACTATCATATTTTATCCCATTTTCATGTGTCGACTCCTCCGAGAGCGACATATTTATCCATATCAATTAGTATATTTCTTTCCTAGAGATTCTATCTCATTGATGATCTTTGTAAATCTATTGTCCAGCTGATCAATAGACTCTTCTGGTTGCATCTTGAAGTGTTCAAACTTTTTGACGGCTGTTGATAGTTTGCTCTCTTTAATCAGCTCTGTTCCTTCACAAAGAAGTGCCAATGCATCCCACATGTCTTTACCTGTCTCACAGTGGAGTACCTTTGCAATGTACTCATTAGGAAGAGTTTGCATGATGTAATCTTGAGCAATGCTGTAAAGATTTGATTGCTTCATATCTTCAGGGGTGAGATCTTTCATAGGCTTGGGGGCAAGTTCTCCAACTGGGATATCTGGATCACCATTTGCAGTGTTGACCTCTATGATTGTGATTGGACCTTCTGTGATCATTGACCACATCTTGTAGTGGACTGAGGTGAGATTCTTCCTCATCCTTATCTTCCAGTAATCGTAGTCTTCCACTGAGAACTTAGGCAACTTACGCATGTTAGCACTCATGCTGTATGAGTTTTCAAAAAATGTTTTTTTTTTTAAAAGATGGATATGTTCAAGAGGACTACAAAAAGACTTCCTCAAGTCTTCTGATAATCTAGAGACAGTAGTCCGTTAGAACCACTGCTCTGATACCACTTGTTGGTCCCTGAATGAGTAGTGAATGGGATTAAAGTCTAGAGGGGAGGGGTGAATAGACTTTAAAACTTTTTTCAATCAAAGAGTTGGAAACCTCTTCTGATTTCTATATCACTTGGACTACAAGTCTGCTGGTCCAGATGACTATAGTGATCTGATGGAGAGGTTTATATGCGGAAGTGAGTAGGCCTGTTTATTTAGACTCGTTCAGCAGTTCTTTTGAAATAACCAATTTGTTAACTTAGTGAAATACTCAACTGGTGCTGGTTTTGAAAGATATGGCATTGTTTAAAGATAATTGAAAACACAATATGCACTATGTAAAGATATGAATAAGAAATAAAGTAAAGTGCAGAATGTAAATGACACCAGATTTATAGTGGTTCGGATATACGTTCCTACGTCCACTCTCACGTCCTAACGTGATGTTTAATCCCTTTAATTTAACGAAAATTACAAGGGCTTGTCCTTTATAGTCCCAAGGGTAGGACTTTGAGATCTGAACAGTCCTAACTGCTACGGTCTCCACAAGGGATTGGAACCACTTGCACTTTTACAGGGGTTCAAAAACTTAACCTTGTAGTGGGGGTTTTGGGGTTTTTGAATGTATCCAACTAATGGTTCAAGCTTATAAAACGCTTAACCACTATGCCTAAATCAATAGATATACAATATGAGTAGGATTCAGGTTCTTTGGTTGGATGGGAAATAACTTAAGAGCTAGAAGGTTGTTCTAATGATTTCTGGGCTCTTGGAGAACTCTCAACAAATTGATGCTTTCTGCTTGCTTGCTTGTTTAGCTTTTGTGAATTCTCTCGTTGTATTTCTGTGTCTTGTTATTCCTCATCCGCTTGTATTTATAGGGGAGGATTGCTGCAACTAGCCGTTGGGCAATCTTTCCATGTTTGGTTGATTCCCCTATTTCAGCCGCTTGATTGCTTCAATTCTGGGATCGTGTCAATCTTGTAAGTATGGTAAGTCTTCGTTTGAATTGCAAGATGACTTTGGAATCAGCCGAGTCCTGGGCGAGCTCCTAGTCTTCTGATCTTTACTTCTAGTCTTCTGACTAACTCGTCTGACCTAATGTCTTCTGTCTTCTGATATCAGATGAGTATCACTCTTCTGATCTGGCAATTGTTTGTGTGGACTTAGGCCATCTTTAACTTGGACTCCATCAGTTAAGTAGGTATACAAGCACCTTACGTATTTGGTCTTCAAGGATCTTCTAGTCTTCATGCCTTCTACTCTTCTCTTCTTGAGATTGTGCATGTAAGCAGATACTGTGCTGATCAGCTGAGATTAATACAGCTGATCACACAAGACTAGTCTAAGCTGTTCTATACAAAGTCAGCTGATCCTATTACATTTATAAACTCTAAGTGTTTTGGCCATCAAAACTATTCTAACATCAAGTGGGCTTAGGGTGAATTTATATCCCAACAGCAGCATATGCAAGAAACAATCTAATGGCTTCTAGTCTAGAAACAGGTGCATAAGTTTCATCAGAATCTATGCCTTCTACTTGAGAATAGCCTTGGGCTACTAGTCTAGCCTTATTTCTAACGACTACATCATTCTCATCTTTCTTATTCTTAAAAATCCATCGTGTGCCAACTACATTATGATGTGTAGGACTATCGACAAGTTCCCAGACGTCATTTTGAACAAACTGGTTCAACTCGTCTTGCATAGCGATGATTCAATTACTATCAGCCAATGCCTCATTAACGGTTTTAGGCTCGATAGATGAGAGGAAAGAACACCAGCAAAACATAGATGGACTAGGCTGTTCTTGTGACTCAAATAGTTGTCGTATAGTCTTCACACCAACAGTAGAGTCACCAATGATATTTTCACTATCATGCGCAGATTTCCAAGTCTTTCTAGTTTTAGCATGCATACTATCATCATCTAGATCAACTATAGCATCATGCATTTCAACATCATTTGTATCAGGAGATTTAATAGGAGTAGACGAGTCAACTAGAGCAGGTATGTCAACTGGTCTAGTGGACTTACCTTGAGCACTTACCTTTTCCTTATCATCTGACTCGAGGGCTTTCATGAATAGATTATAGGCTTGAACAGATTCATACACATCTGATTCTTTATCAGTTTCGATTGATAGATCAGTTACTTTCTTACTGATCTGGTCGGCAGACGAGTCCTGTTGAGATTCATCGAAAACAACATGTGGTGTCTCTTCCACACATAGAGTAGAGTAGTTGAACACTCTAAATGCTTTGCTAGTCGAGGAGTATCCTAAGAATATCCCCTCGTCTGCTTTAGCATCGAACACATTCAACTTACTTTTCCCATTGTTATGGATGAAACACTTACAACCAAATATATGGAAATATGAGATTCTTGGTTTTCGACCTTTCCATACCTCGTAGGGCGTCTTACCTAGTGCCTTATTGATAGCACTTCTGTTCTGGGAGTGGCATGAAGTATTGATCGCCTCTGCCCAAAACTTTTGAGGAGTGTTATACTCAGTCAGCATGGTTCTACAGGCCTCCTTAAGAGTTTTGTTCCTTCTTTCTGCTACTCTGTTTTGTTGGGGTGTCCTTGCTGCACTAGTAAGGTGCTAGATACCACGTTTAGAGCAAAAATCTTTGATATAGCAGTTAATGAATTCAGTACCCTTGTCACTACGGATCTTGACAATGGACTGATTCTTCTCAACTTGAATCTTTTTCAACAGATCGGGTAGGAGTGTTTGTGTATCACTCTTCTTGTGTAAGAAGACTACCCAAGTGAACTTAGAATAGTCGTCTACCACAACAAGTGTGTACCTTCTACCGTTCAAAGTTGGAGGAGTAATTGGGCCATGTAGGTCCATATGTAGAAGTTCAAGAACTCTACTTGTTGAAAGAGTTGGAATAGATTTAAAGGAACCTTTTACCTGTTTACCTTTCTCACAGGCATCGCATACATGTGACTTGTAATAGATTTCGTTGGGTATACCTTCAACAAGGTACTCTCTTGCAATCTTATTAATCACCTTAAAGTTCATGTGACAAAGGCGTCTATGCCAAAGCCAACTGATCTCTTTAGGATTTTTGCTAAGAAGGCAAGTGTCCCGCGGACAGCAATTCCAATTCACAATATACACGCTGCCTTGTCTTATGCCGACGAGCAGTACGGTATGAGTCCTCTTGTCTATAATCTCGCACTTTCGGCTTTTAAACTGCACTTTGTAACCTCGATCACAAAATTGAGAAATAGATAATAGATTGTATTTCAAACCTTCTACGTAGGATACGTCTTGTATCTCTACATCTCCATTTCGGATATAGCCAAAGCCTTTTGTAATAGCCATAGAACTATCACCGAATATAACCCTGGGTCCTTCTTGCTCACAGTAGCTTGATAGAAGAGCCTTAGTACCAGTCATGTGGTGCGAACAACCACTGTCTATGTACCAAGTTTCTCATACTGAGCCACCCTTCTTATACAAGTCGAGTCGACCCTGCAATGATGATATTTAATTATTTAGGTACCCTCCTTGTCTATTGGGGTCCTGGGGGGTTAGTAGAGTTCAAAGGAATCCAAATATACATAGGAGTCCTGAACAGGTTTGATCTCTTAAGCTTTCTACCATGCTTGTTACAGAATAAGACCCGATTGTCCTTATCTGGCCTATCATCCGACCTTGGGTCTACTCGTCTGAGGTAGCCTTTCGTCCTAACCTCTACTTGAGTAGGCATGGGTCTTTGATAGTCAGAGTAGGGCTTATATGTATTTGGGCCATACAGTTTATAGATATGTTTAGGTCTTTCCTCTCCTTTGATATCATAAGATACAGGTGGAGGATATAAGACAGGTTGAGTACGATATTTGGGAGCAACATTCCTGGGCCTAGACGAGTGGAGCTGAGAATGCCTTATGAAATAAGGTCTAGGCTCTTTCCATCTAGTCTGTACTTGTCTAGAACTCGTCTCCTCAGGATACCAGTCCTCGTATCTGACCTGGTTTGGTCGTCCACGACTAGTGGTCCTTTTTCGACTTGTTCTAAACAGAACAGGTCTGTTGTTAACATTCCTTTTACCTCATTTAGCAATTGGAGTGTTAAGTCTAGTCTGTTATCAGGAGAGTTATCCCTTCTCTTATCTCGTCTATCAGAACGTTTAATCTTTCATATCCTCAGAGTTCCTATCTCGTCTGTTTCCTTTCGAGACCTCAGCTCTCCTTTCGGATGAGTTTTGATCTTGTCTGGTCTCAGACGAGTCCTTGTTACCAGAACCTCTAAAGTCTTTGTAAAACTTCTTATATCTACCATATCAGTTATTTAGCCTATCGAACTTCCTAACCATAAGGTTCATCTGATCTTTCAGACTGAGATCAGACTTATCTAACTCGTCTTTTATGCTGGCAGACTTAGTCTTAGACTTAGACCTGTCTACTCTAGAGCTCTTAGACGAAGTAGACTTAAAAGCAACATTTTTCGACACAACATTCTCCCTATCACTACTGGCTATAGGATCATCCTCATCTAGATCGAACTCATGCGCCTTAAGAGTTTGAAACATTGTTTCAGCAGACCATTCATCAATGTCCTGAGTGTTCCTGATGATCATCTTGACCATCTTCCATCTAGCATCAAGACTCTTAAGAATTCTCAAGTTAATTTCACGAAAATCAAAGACGATTAGTATCAAAATGTAGCAAGAAAATCAAAGATACAAGAATTTCAAGCACGGTGATAATAGCAAGTACAATCAAGAACCAGGACTTTCCTCAGAGTCCGTAGGGGTTATTAAGAAACAACAGTTCGAAAACTACTGCTCTGATACCACTTGTAGGTCCCTAGTTGAGTTTATAATATTGAGTAAACTAGGAAAATGTCTAGAGGGGGGTGAATAAACTTTTCAAAATCTTTCAATATATCAGAATACACAATGCAGAATTTATCATATTAACAATGAGCCCAATAATTTATACTCAACTAATTCGATGAACACTGTTCTTGTCTATTCTATACGCAAATTAATCAATTAAACAGTTAATCAATTAAGCACAAATAGAACAGTAAAGTAAACAACACACAACAATTTATAGTGGTTCGACAACTTGTCTACATCCACTCTCACAACTCCAGTTGCGAAATTCTTATTACTCTTCTCTTCGAGTAGTGTGTTCTTGTGGCTTTAAGTCCCAAGAAATAAGACTTTGATCTTCTCGATTACACTTCCAAGTGTATCTTCGATCTAACTAGCTATTTTACAAGTAACTAGCAACTTGAACAAAAACTGTAAAAGTAAAACTTCTCTTAGTCCAGTAGTAGCCTTCTTGAATTCTTCACTTGTCTTCTGGCTTCAACCTTCTGAACTTGAACTCTGTGAGTTTGTTTCTCTTCGAATATCTCTTTAGAACTTATCAGTATTGCGAGTTTCAGTAGTCTTGAATCGTAGAATACCTTGGGGTATTTATAGACTTCTGAATATCAAGATAAGTTTGTTATCCAACCGACTTTCTTGATAACTAACTTCTAACCGCTTCTTCTTATCCTTCAACGCGTTTCTTCAGTTAATTAGTTATTCCATAACTAACTTTTTAATATATATCTTCATAACTGTCTTCACGCGTTTCTGACTTAAGAATTTCCTTCTTACTTATCACGCACTTGTCTAGTCTTCCATACTTAGACAAATCTTCAGTCTTCTTCTTTACTTGTCTTATCATGCGAGTCTTCTTATCTTCAGTAGACTTCTCTAGTAGACTTCGATAATGAACTAATCTATATTAGTCCTATCATCTAATCCTAACAAGACTATTACATTATATTAAGCTTTATAATTCAGCTTAGTCACCTTAAATCTATACAACAATAATAATAATAACAAACATATGAACTATGAGCTTCTATACAATGTTTAAACGCTCATCATAAAACCTAACACATATAGTACTTATAAAACGTACTTGCCTTTCATTCATACTTAAACTTTTCTTTTCGTTCATACTCTACTGATCTTCTCAAGACGACTTCCATAACTAGATCAGTCCATACTTAGAAAATATTCAAGTCTTCTTTTGGCTTATCAAAACTCATCTTTTCATCAATTAGGACTTTATATTAGGATTCATATCCCAACAGATGTTGTGAGTTCTTAAATGTATCAACATTCCCAACAACATCTTAATTTAACCTTCGGAGATTTTTTTTAAGTCTTTTCTGAAATGCTACATTAAATGTTGAGTTAAATGTTATCGCATTTCTGGCAGGATCTAGAAGCTTCTACAAGGATCTGGAACCTGGAAGATTCCAAAACATTGCAGAACGTGCTATAGCAGCCTGAAACATTATAGATCAACCTGGAACATGCAAGAAGGATCCAAAAAAGATCATGGAAGTTGAGTTCCTAAAAAATAGGATCTCAAGATGGAAGCCTCTAGAAGTCGGATCCCACTCTATAAATATCGAAGGATGGCTTCATAATTTAGTGTGTACTATTCGATCAATCTCCTAGACTGAGTGTTCATCCTATTAGAAATTGTGGCCAGTAGTTATACATTTTAGTTCATACGAAGTATCCCACACGTATGACTACGCGCTTTTCTTTATCTATTGAGAGTGTAATCATAAATAGGAATTAGAATTTCGACAGTGTGTAATTTATACACTTAGACCGTTTTCAGATCAAGGCACCTGCTTAGATTGTAGTTTCAGTTGTGAAATTTATTGTTGTAACATTTCACACAACATTTGTACTTGAAGATAAATATTGAATTTTCGATATAAGGCTAGCATAGATTTTTATTTATAAAATCCATGTGAAAAATATTTCCATTGTGTCTCATTGTTTTTAGTGTTGCAAGTCTTCCGCTGTGTGTCTATATACTTCTGATATTCTGTTAGAGTCAGCGTTGCACTATTTGTCTCAACATTTTGTGCAACATTATTCTGTTTTTACTTAAACACTTGATAGCACACTTTAAGTTGGTATCAGAGCCAACACCTGACGACACTAGGTTAGATCCTTGTTTAAAGTGTGTTTTTAGTTTATGTTAGCAATGGAAACACATCACATATCCACGACACTTAGGCCACCCGTTTTAGATGGTTCAAATTATGCTTATTGGAAGCCTAAGATGCGAATGTACATCAAGTCGATTGATGAACGTGCTTGGAGGACTGTACTTACAGGTTGAGAAGCTCCAAAAAGACCAGCAGATGCAGATGGTGAAGTTCAACTCAAGAGAGAAGTTGACTGGACGGCTGATGAAATAACAACAACAAGATACAATTCTAAAGCCTTAAATGTTATTTTTACTTCTGTTGATGTTTCAATGTTTAAAATTATATCTAATTGTTCTACTTATAAAGATGTATGAGACAGGTTGCAAGAGCATTGTGAAGGTTCGGATAGTGTTCGAAGGACTAAGCTTCAAATGTTAGGGACAAAGTTTGAAAATCTCTGAATGAAGGAAGATGAAACTATTTCATCCTATAATGAAAGGTTAAGTTAGATAATCAATGAATCACATTCTCTTGGTGACCCTATTTTTAATGTTAGAGTAGTTCATAAGATATTAAGGTATGTTCCTAAAAGATTTGATGCTAAAATTTGTGCTATTGAAGAGGCAAAAGACACTGATAAGTTAAGTCAAAATGAATTAGTGAGTATTCTTAGAACTTATGAAATAAACACTAATCAAGTTGATGAAACTAATAAGGATGATAAGAAGGTTGTTGTTTTTAAAGGAGAAACATCAAAAAAATCTGAGAGTCAGCCTATCATTACTAAGGTTGATTCAGATGAAGAATTGCTTGATGAATGCCTTAACAATCCTAACAACATTGCCTTGCTCCCTAAGCACTTTAATAATTTTCTTAAGAAATCTGTGAACAAATCTAAGGAAAACATTCAGCCTAAGATTCAAATCAACACATCAACACCACAACCAAAAAGGAGGAATAGTCAATTCACACCAAGACTATCGAAAAGTGAAGGTAAAACAAGGTATGATTCTGAATTTAGAAAATAAGTTCAATGCAATGCATAATCTGGATATGACCATTATGCAAATGAATGTGCCAATACCAGACTTAAGCAAAAACTAAATTTTAGTGCTACCTTGAGTGATGATTCAGATGATGATGATCTTGATGAGTTAAATGAAAATGAATATGCTCATTTTACCAGAATTGATTATAATGATTCCTCAGATGATGATCTGGATGATACAGATTCTGATGTTGCACCTGATGCCTTAACATCTACAGTAACATTAGAACAATATCACCCAGATTTGATCTATTTTAATGGTTTGGTTGATGATGCAGGAAAAAAGATTGATGACACTACATACCAAAAGTTGTTAGATGATTGGAACTCTTATAAACTCACTCTTAATTCATTGAATAAAGAGAATGAGGATCTGAAAGACACAATCACCATGCTAAAAGTTATACTTACCAAAAGGGATCTTGAATCTGTAACTTAAAGGAGAAACTAATCAATTCCACTTTATGTTTCAAGAAATATTCCAAGAGTACTTCTGAGGTAAATAATGTTATAGCTATTGGTAAGTCTAATAATCATGGTATAGGTTATGATGACAAAAATTCTTTTGTTTTAAAGATATTTGGAAAACCTGTGAAGTTTGTGAAGGCTAATGTTGAAACTTCTAATGTAACATCTGCACAAACAAACTTTAAGAAGAAGTATATCTGTCATTACTGTTGCAAGATTGGTCATATTCATCCTTACTATATAAAATGGTTTGAAGAACTGAAAATTTTGAAAATGCTGCCTAAAAAACTGTCACATACTGGAAAACAATTTCTGAAATCTGCATGGAAACCGGAAGCTACCTGTAATGTAGTCCATACCTCCTTAAAATCATGTCTACCTGATCTATGGTATTTTGATAGTGGTTGTTCTAGACCTATGACAGGACAAATAAACTTCTTATCTGATTATGTGACTTTGAATGGTGGTAGTGTTACATATGGTGGTGGTTCAAAATGAAAAATCATTGGTAAAAGAACTTTGAATGTTAAAGGCTTGCTTAAGCTTAAAAATGTCTTGCATGTTGTTGGCTTACTTGCAAATCTGATTAGCATTAGTCAACTTTGTGATAACTTGCATGTGAAATTTGACAAAGATTCATGTTATGTTCTTAATAAAGATGAAGTTTGTGTCATGACTGGTACCAGGTCAGCAGATAATTGTTATGTTATTGGAACAAATATGTGTAATTTGTCAAAACATGATGAAAATATTATGTGGCATCAAAGATTGGGACATGCAAATTACAGAGCAATGAAAAGGCTAATCAAAGCAAATGCAGTAAAAGGAATTCCAAAACTGAAGTTTCACAGTACCACTGTATGTGGACCATGCCAAAAAGGTAAGCATGTAAGAATGCCGCATAAAATGCTGTCACATTGTTCTACACATCGATGCTTTGAATTACTGCACATGGATTTGATGGGTCCTATGGAAACTGAAAGAATTGGAGGAAAAAGATATTCCTTAGTTGTCGTAGATGATTTCTCTAGATTTACCTGGGTTGAATTTTTAAGAGACAAATCTGAAACATTTGTTGCATTAGAACTGATCATGGTAAGGAATTTGAAAACAACATGTTTAATGATTTCTGTGATAAAAAGGGTATTTAACAAGAATATTCATTTCCTAAAACTCCACAATAAAATGGAATTGCTGAAAGAAAGAATATAACTTTACAAGAAATGGCAAGAATCATGCTTACATCCATAAGTCTTGCTAAAATTTTTTGGGGTGAAGCATTCAACACTGCATGTCATATTATTAATAGATTTTGTATTCGATATGGCACAAATCAAACACCTTATGAGATTGTGAACAACAGAAAACTAAATGTGAAATATTTTCATGTATTCGGTTGTGTGTGTTATATTCTGAATGATAGGAATCAACTTCATATGTTTGATTCTAAAAGTGATAAAGGTTTCTTTTAAGGTTATTCTAGAAATAGTAAAAATTATAGAGTTTATAACCTTAGGACTAACACTGTTCAAGAATTTGTTAATGTTGTATTTGATGATGATAAAGGTCTTACAGATGACAAAGATGAAGCAGATGTATCACAAGTCACTGACAATTCTGAGAATACATTGAAGTCTAAAAATGTTGCACCAAATGTTAACACATCTGGGTCAACATCTTCAGAACAGTCAGTTGTTCCTTTACAGAATAATCAGTATATTCCCAAAACGAACCCTTCTTCAAGAATTGGGAAAAGTCATCCTTCTGACCAAATCATAGGTGATGCTACAGTTGGAGTGCAAACAAGAGGAAGAGTAAGACCAAATAAGGTAGATATGGTAAGAACAATATGCATGTCTTCTATGTGCAATGTTGTAAATGCTAAGTGTTATTTATCTGAAATTGAACCTAAGAATGCTAATGAAGCATTAACTAATGAAATTGGATTAACTAATGAAATTGGATTAATGTTATGCATGAAGAACTTGGTCAGTTTGAAAGAAATGAAGTATGGACACTTGTTCCAAGGCCTATTCATACTAATGTCATTGGAACAAAGTGGATCTTCAAGAATAAAACTGATGAGTCTGGTAACATTGTTAAGAACAAAGCTAGGTTAGTAGCACAAGGTTACACCCAAGTTGAAGGTGTTGATTTTGATGAAACTTTTGCACCTGTTGCTAGGATAGAATCTATTGGATTATTGCTAGCTATTGCATGTTTTATTGATATTAAACTTCATCAAATGGATGTAAAAGCTGCATTTCTAAATGTCATTTTGAATGAAGAAGCATATGTTGAACAACCTAAAGGATTTGAAGATCCACAATATCCTGATCATGTATATAAACTTAAGAAAACCTTGTATGGTTTTAAACAAGCTCATAGAGCATGGTATGGTAGGCTTACTGACTTTCTTCTGGAATATGGTTTTATTAGAGGAGAGGCCGATAAAACTTTGTTCATTAAGCACACTGAAGAAGATTTACTTATTGCTCAAATATATCTTGATGACATTGTGTTTAGTTTTACTTGTGATAAAATGTTAAGCAAATTTGTTGAGGCAATGACTGCAACATTTGAAATGAGTATGGTTGGAGACTTGAATTACTTTCTAGGTCTTCAAATCAAGCAATGTAATGATGGTATTTTCTTCTCCCAGAGTAAGTATGCTAAGAACTTGGTTAAAAGATTTGGTCTTTAGAATTAAAAAACGATGAAAACTCATATGGGACCTACTTTGAAACTTTGCAAAGATAGTGCTGGAAAAGATGTTGATCCAACACTTTACAGATCCATGATAGGTAGTTTACTTTATCTAACCTCTAGTAGTCCGGATATTATGTACAGTGTCTGTGTTTTTGCTAGGTACCAAGCTAATCCAAAGGAATCTCACCTGAATGCAGTGAAAAGAATTATCAAGTATGTTTCAGGTACAAGTGAACTCGGGATATGGTACACTAAGGACACCAAAAACATTTTGATAGGCTACTGTGATGTTGATTGGGCTGGAGATATAAATGATAGAAAGAGTACGAGTGGAGGATGGGGAACAATCTTGTATCATGGCACAACAATAAACAGAATTGTGTTTCACAATCCAGTTTTGAGTTAGAGTACATAGTTGCTGGAAGCTGTTGCACACAACTCTTGTGGTTGAGTAAGATGTTCCATGACTATGGCATTGAGAATGGTATACTTACAATCTTTTGTGACAATACTAGTGTCATAAACATTTCTAAGAATCCCGTACAACACTCACTCACTAAACACATTAGCATAAGACATCACTTTATGAGAGATTTAGTAGAGAAGAAGAATATTGTAAAGTTGGAGTATGTACCTACTGAAAAATAGAATGCTGACATTTTCACTAAGGCATTAGACCATGAGAGATTCTCAATCTTGAGGAAATCTCTTGGCATGAGCACTATCTGAAAAATTCGGATGGATGTTGTCACAAATGCGTCAACAGTTGGGACAACATCATGGGTTGTATAAATTTTATAAGTTGAATTTATTTCTTACTTAGTTAAATAATTCCTTTGTAAAATATCTACGAATCTAAGAACATTGGAGTGCAAAAATAAACATGTCCTACACCTCTCAAATGCATAAAAAATTAGAATGTTATTAGCATACTAAAAGATGTACCAATTCACTGACTAACTATGGAGCACGGAGTTCACTACTACAATGTCTTCTTTTCAAAAGGTGATTTTTGGTAAAACATCAAGAGATTTGTAATCCATAAAGTAAGTATGGGGTACGGAGTTCGCTACTACGATGTACTCTACATGAAAAATGGATCAATACAAATTAGATGCTATAACATAAAAAGAAAAAAGTATGGTGCAACACAAATGAAGAAAATTCATGTAAAAATTGTGTTGAGGTGTTTGTAACAGTTTTGAGCACAACATTATCTGATTCAAATTTATTTTTATAAGTTGTAATTATTTAATTATTTACTAGGATTTATTTTATTTATTTAATTATATACTAGTCCACGTTTTTTATTTTTTAGATTACGTCCAACTACATACGTTCTCTCTATAAAATCAATTAATTGTGATTTATTTTTGCTAAGTGTTTTTGTCGAGTTTTGCTAAGTATTGTGTTTGCAGAAATTGTTTTGGCCGTGTATTTCTAAAAGTTTTGTATACACTCTCCCACCTTGCCTTAAAATTCCAACCGTCCCTTGAATGGTTGGCACTAATACATATTTGGTTTTGCATAGCCCTTAAAAAGTACCTTGGAGAGCTTTTAAAACAGCCCTCCAAGTGACAACTGTCCAAGTGATTTTTTTATTCCTAACCGCTGTCTTTGTATTTTTTTTATTCCTTTCACTTGGACAGCGGTTCATAACCGATGTCTAAGTGATTTTTTTTAATCCGCTTTAACTTGGACAGCGGTTACGAACCGCTGTCTAAGTCATTTTTTTTTTAATTTTTCGTTTCACTTGGACAGCGGTTATGAACCGCTGTCTAAGTAATTTTTTTTATATATATATTTTTAATAATTATTTTATATTTTAAATATCCTGTTTATACAAAACCAAAATTTAATTATATATATACGTCAAATACAAAAAAATCAAAAAATAAACCTACACAAACATACGTCCAATATACACCAAAAACATGAAATATCATCACAAATGTATAAGTTCATATATTACAATGCTACCAAAAGTTATACTACTTTAATTACACATATACAAAAAACGATTGTAAATGTACCCTGTCCAATGTTTTTTTCATTTGTCCATTCTTTTGTCGTTGTAAGTCTTGAGCGGACGATCATAGACAAACTGCAAACAACGATCAATCAATATAGTTAGATATATAGTATATGAATTTTTATTCAATCAGTAATAATTTAAATAAATCGATAAATTGACTTACAGTGTTAGGAATCGTCAATTGATAAGAATGAATTATATCCTCAATATAACAACATACAAAATGTCCACAATGGTTACCATCACGTTGCCTCGAAACCTGTTATAATTAGCAATTATAAGCACGCGCGCATTACAATTACGATTATTTTCTATTAATTTGATAACTTACTAAATTAAATTACCTTAACATCTATCCAGCTCACTTTATTGAAATTAGATCTTGAGCATTGATTGTGAAGGCGACTCCGATACATCGTCATCACACTATTATTATTATAATTAGAAAAAAAATAGATTAAATATGCATAATTTTAAAACTAAAACAAATCATTATATTAGAATATTAAAAATGAACTTACGCTTCCATGTATGACATGAGATCACGACGATTTGCAACCACCTCATCCAAAGCTGGGTCCATAAAAAAGACACTTAATGTCTTCATATTTATGACATCCAACACCCAATAGTTCCTATATTATATTAAGAATATTAAAATTAACTACAAATGTGCAAATAACATATTATGCATACAAATTTTAACGAAATGTTTATTGTACTCACCCAAAATTTGTTGGCAAAAAAATGAGATGTTCTCTCCCATTTAACCTCAGCATATGTTCGATTATCCCTTCCATGCCCTGTGTCATATCACCCAGTACGCAAGACACTTGGGGGGAGACGAAGGAATACATTCCACATGCTCGGTTATCTTTAGAGAGATATACCTCACCCAAATATCTTTAACCAACATATATATGTTAATTAAAATTTAAAAAGAAAATTAAACTGTATAGAAAGTAAATACTGATAATTAATAAACACATACTTGAGGTAAAAGGCTATGGTGGATGCACTCAGCTACTGGTCGTTCAATACTTCAATCACATTGTCCAGAACGATGTATTCTTCATAATAATGCTAATGAAAGTGAGCACTCATCGGAACTGTGATGACATCGAAAACACGTGACTGCACTATCGTGCTCACCATATTTTGTACGACGCAGTTGTGCTCTAAGTCTCCAGACAATTGATAACAAAGTATGCGCGTATCAATACCCCCGTCCCTCGTTCTCTCCATTCGACTGTCTACGACACCTCTTAATCTTTGTTTAGGCTTTTGTCGTGTCAGTTTCTACAATCAATTTGCAACATTATTTAGAACGACAGATAAGATAATAAATTTTAATAACATATATTTTACCTTCGCGGTGTGAGAGACCAAGTTGCTCGACCATTCGATGAAGTGCCCGACCGCTGTTCCGACTGTGACATCATCATCTACTGGTTTCGGCAAGGGTGAATCTACTTCTTCGTCTACGGGTACTTCTAGTGTGACCCTCACGAAACCAGGAGTAAGTGAACAACCATGAATCATTTGATGGAAGCTGTTGTGCAACGTTCCCGTGGCCACCAACCGAGTAGGATCCTCCAAATAAAGGTAGCAAAAGGTCGGTGGCTGTTCAAATAAGATATTTAGTTATAAAATTTTAATACACTAGTATTTAATTAAAACAAAGGCGAGACATGCACATTTTGATACCTGAGAGATGTTTTGAAGTGCCTCAATAACGTAGTCTCTACCATCTGCCGAAAACCTAGCATCAGCGACACTATTATCACAGCTTGCTCCACTCGACGACAATCCGTGACTGGATTTTCTCTCGGACCTCATAGTCTCCATATCTCTAGTCAACTTGACAACTTGTTCTGAAAGTATACCCACCATATTCATGGCTTGAAAAGCAGGTGCCATCGCTAACGAGGTCTTCGTCACGCTAAATCCCAAACTCCGTAAGCAGTCGGGATGCTCCTAACGACCTATAGCCTGTCCATACAAATCATCAATACTGATACTGCAGATGTCCTCGGGCGTCATGGTCTGAGATATGCGCTCCTAAATCACAAAAAAATATAATAGTTTGTAATTGAAAGATAAATTAATGGATAGATTACCGCTTCTTCGATGATACGCTGTGCACTGGAATCGAGAATACGCCCGACTCGAGTCTTTCTTGTAGTCTGAAATAACTTGAAAAACGGGTAACAAAAGGCTCACTCTCTCCCGCTTTCCTTCTTTCTTCTTTCTATGATAGTGATGAAAGTGTCACTTTATTAGATATATTAAAAGTGAATATCTACAAAAAATTAAAAGTTAGGATTTTGATCTCACCATATCTTCTCTTATGCGTGCATAACCTTTGTTTGATCCACGATAACGAGCCTCCATCGCCTTGGCTTGTTGGCGATTTTGCTGACTTCACCTCCACAGTGTAATACAAATACGATAAACACTGAAAAACATAGGGCATTAGGAATTTAAGAAAATGACATTGATCAATTTTACCTGGAAATCATCATCCATATCTCTACGAACAAACTCCTTCCAGTACGGGGCCACCATAGGGCTAGCCCGATACTCCTTAGGCGGACTACCCGAGTAAAGTCCGGTGTCCGGATCTAGTGTGTTACTTTTCAGCCAAGCCCGAAAATTCTTGGCCATTATTCCAGCTTGCGACAATATTTGTTTCTTCTTGGAATGGTCAAGGCCGATGAATGTAGTCTATACGCATATAACATGACAATTTAGTAATTATACAACACCTTTCAATAAGCATATAATTAACATACCGACAATTCGTCCCATAATCTTTCCTTCAAAGGAGTCAGTACGTCGCTACGCCAGTCCGTGGATGGCAACACGATAGGGATTACGCTCCTGACTGCAGCTCCAAGGTAGAAGGACAACTTCTTACTCTCATTTCCTATGGGATGTCCATACTCATTGAACGATAACTACAATAACATAGTATTTAATTAGGTTCAACGATCAATCAATGTAATTAAAATTTCAATTGTTCATTTATAATAAAATTACCTTAAGTACTTTCCCTTTGCTACGAGCCCTCTTAATAGAAGACATCGTCACTATACCTCTCGCGCGCTTCTCCCCAGATCTGCTACTGGTGGGAGCATCAGTGACACCCTCTCTCAACTCATCAGTATGATGTCGATCATATGCACCCTGATCTCCATCATACTCTCCATCAGAATCTCCAGGATATTGCAAAAAAGACATGATCTTGTAAAGTAGAAGAAACAACATTTAATAAACAATAATCAATAAAGTAGAAGAAACAACATTTAAAAAAGCAGAATAAACAACATTTAATAAAGTAGAAGACACAATATTCAATAAAGCAGAAGAAACAACATTTAATTTGTTCGTACATTTCTTTTTAGCACTTGTTTTTCTTTTTCTTTTTTTGGTTGACTTTTCTCGTTCATGACCATGAATGTTAACAAGATCCGGATTGCCATATTCATCCTCATCTCTAATTACTCTCTAGCACGGGCGTGGATTTGCAGGATCATCGAAAGAGGGTACAGGATGAGTGAAGTTCTGAAAAGGATCAACTTTATCGACGTTGTCGCTAATCTGGTAACTATTGTTCAATTTGTTTGACAAAACCACAATGGACCATTTCTTATTAACTGGGTCGGGGACATAGAAAATTTGTTGAGCTTGACTGGCCATTATGTAAGGGTCATCTATGTATCCTACATTCTTCAAATCAACGCGTACGAATCCAGAACTTTCAACTTGGACCCCGTTAGGGATCCTCACCCAACTACACTCGAAGATTGGTTGGCGGTAAACAACATAGTCGAGTTCCCAAATGTTGATAATCTGTCCAAAATAAGTAGTGCTCGATTGATCCCCTACAGTTGCAGTAATGGACAACCCACTATTCAGCATTGTACTTGTGGCATCATGATCTCTGGTATAAAATGCGTATCCGTTAATAAGATAACACTTGTATGAATACACATGTCTATCAGGCATTCTAGATAACCACTTAACTCTTTCTTTCACTGAATCTTTATCTCGTGACAACATACTTGCTACATGACCATTGAACCAGTCAATATACTTTCTTTCACTTAAGATCTATCTCTGGTGGGAAATGTCTCGGCAAGTGCTTGCATGTGCAGGTCAATAAAAGGAAGCACGTCGACCGTGTTGTGAAGTACGCACAAATGCATCCGTGTTAGTTCCTCCATACTAACACTTACATGTTGACCACCAGTAATGCCTTCACCATCCATCCTATTGGTATATCGGGTAATTGGAAGTCCAATTGCATCGACATTCAGAATAAATTCAGACCAGTACTCGACTACTTCTTCTACTAAATAGCGTTCTGCAATGCATCCCTCCGGCCTGGACATATTCATCGCATATCCTTTGAGCACTTTCATATATCTCTCTACACCATACATCCATCGCATACGAGCAGGACCACACATCGTTGTCTCGTGTACCAAATGAACGGTTAGGTGAACCATTATATCAAAAAATGATGGAGGGAAATACATCTCAAGCTCACAGAGCGTCCCCACAATTTGTCTCTGAAGACCAACCAATTTTCTTGGGTTTATGACCTTGCTACTCATTGCCTTGAAGAACCAACATAACTTTATTATGGTTATGCGCACATTTTCAGGCAAAATAGAACGTATTACAATGGGCAAGAAAGTCTCCATGATGACATGATAGTCATGCGATTTCAGATTCATCAGTCTCATGCCATCATCTGATACAAGTCTTTGTATGTTGGACGAATAACCCTCTGGTACTTTCACATTCTTTAGTGTCTGAAGTAACTCTTTTCTCTCATTGTTGGACAAGGTGTGTGCAGCAAGAGGTAAGAACGGTTTGCCCTTTTCTCTAGGCACATGTGTTAGTTCTAATCTTATTCCCATATCAATCATATTCATTCTTGCATTGTAACCGTCCTTGACTTCTTATCAGCTAGCAGAGTATTGAGCAAGCTGACACAAATGTTCTTCTCAACGTGCATTAGATCAATGAAGTGTCTAACATACAGCTCTTTCCAATAGGGCAATTCAAAGAAAATTGGTTCCCTCTTCCAACCACTAGTTAGGACACTTTTTTTGAAGCTCGTACAGTGTGTTGATATTCTTCATCTCATTCAATACATCCGAACCTGATAATTAACGTGGTGCTTCATCTGTCTCGATTGTGCCATCGAATGCATCGACCATTCTTCTGTACTTATGCGTTGGTTCAACCAACTCCTATGTCCCATATAAACGGTCTTCCTACAATGACTTAAGCGAATGTGATGTGTCTTCTTAGTACAACAATGTCCCATATAAACGGTCTTCCTACAATGACTTAAGCGAATGTGATGTGTCTTCTTAGTACAACAAGGACATGCATCGGCCCCCTTCACACTATATCCAGATAGATTCTCGTAAGCGGGAAAGTCATTGATAGTTCCAAACAGCATGGCCTTCAACTTGAAATTCTCCTTTCTACAATCATCATACACATCGACACCCTCGTCCCACAGAAGCTTAAAGTCCTCTATCAAAGGAGCCAGATATACATCTATGTCGTTACCAGGTTGTTTGGGTCCCGATATCAACATAGACAACATAATGTAAGTGCGCTTCATGCACAACTCGGGTGAAAGGTTATAAACTAACAAAATCACTAGCCATGTACTATGGTTGGTACTTTGAATACCGAACAGATTCATTATGTCAGTTGAGAGTGCAAGACGCAAGTGTCGTGGCTCGTTGCTAAATTCTGGATGTTTGACATCGAATGTCTTCCACTGGGGTGAATCAGCAGGGTGTCTTAGCATTCCATCTTTGATCCTATCATCATGATGCCAAGTTAAATTTCTAGCATCCACAGCGCTACTATACATTCTCCTGAATCTTGGTATTATTGGAAAGTACCACATCACCTTCGCGGGAGATTTATTTTTCTTATATCGCTTCTTCCCACACTTGGGACGGGACATTCATCGAGGTTTGCATACTCCTTCCGAAATAAGATATAATCATTCGGACAAGCATGGGTTTTCTGATGTGTTAACCCGATGGACTTGAGCCTTTTTTTAGCATCATATGCTCTCTTAGGCAGTACATTTCCATCAGGCAATAGACCACTAATTGCTTCCAACATATTTGTGAAGCACGCATCAGATAACTCGTGAGCTGCTTTTAAGTTCAACGATATCAACACAGCTGACATTTTTGTTGCCGTCTTACACCCGACCAAAGGGGTAATCCAGCTGAATCCCTTGACTTCTCTGACATATACGGGTGATCTCGCAGCTCATCGTCATTCCCACTCGATGTATCAACAGTAGGTACATCTTCTGAACTATCCGCATCCATTGTATCTTCAAACCTAAAGTCAGTTCCTAGGTTGCTTGAGCTACATCTATCTCTTGTCTCACCATGAGATGTCCAAACGATATATGTTTTATCAATACCGTGAATCATCAAGTGGGCGAACAAAATTTCTCGACCTCTAACATTTTTTCCATTCATACATTTCCAACAAGGACATGGAATGTACCGATGGTCGGTGCAGTGTCTAATTGCATGATTACAAAACTCTTTCACCCCATTCCTATACTCCTGTGATAATCGATCGGCTCGAACCCACTTTCGATCCATATAGAACTATAGATGCCTATAGAAAAGACAATATGAAGTGTTTCTCAAGACAATGTATCCTAATGTATTAAACCTAAAGTATTAAACTTAAAAGTATTACCATCCTAATGTAATAAGTAACTAAATTAATCGATTTGAATCTCGAATACTATTTATATATATTGCTCATGACTGAGTCAAATTCATATACCACAAGTCTTCAAAATTCTGTTTTTATATTCTGTTTTACTCTTTTATCAAATTCTGATAGTAGATACATACATGATTAGTGAGTTACTACTCCATCTAAAAACAATTTATTTGTATTTATTATAGCTTAATTTCGGCATACATAATTAATTTTTATTAAAATTAGTGAGTGTACACAATTTATTTGTATTTCGACATACATAATTAATTTCGGCATACACAATTTATTTGTATTTATTTGTGAGTGTACTACCTCATCTAAAAATAAAGCACATGTCCTATATATATTAAAAATAAAGCACAACTCCCTTAATCTTAATTAGGGTTGTAAACAAATCGAATCGAAGTGAACACTGCAGTATTTGATTCGATTCGTGAAAATATTTGAATATTCGTATTCGTTTAATTTTTGAATAATAAATTTGATTCGATATTCGATTCGATTGATTATTCGATACTATTCGATTCGATTCGAATTTTTTAATACATATTTTAAAAATTATTTTTCAAGTATTCGATACTATTCGATTCGATTCGATTCGAGTATTCGATTCGAATTTTTTAATACATATTTTAAAAATTATTTTTCAAGTATTCGATACTATTCGATTTGACTTGAAACTATTCGATTCGAAAATTTATGGAGAATTTTTTTTTTTAATTATAATTTAAATAATATTATAGGATATGAGACAAATATACATTTAAAAATATATTTATGTATATATATTATAAATATAATTGAATACTTATAAATATCGAATTGAATATCATAATTTTGTATTTGTATTCGTTTATTAATCGAATCAAAAAAAAATATTTGTATTCGAATTCGAATCATAAAATTTCGAATACAAATATCAAAATTCGAATACGAATACCGAATCGAGCAAAATTATTCGATTCGTTTACCACCCTAATCTTAATTCACACAACTAACATTTAATTCTATCTTAATTCAAAACATATATTTTTATTTAAATAATTAAATAGGTACAAACATAGGGAATCAATTAGAGAACCCCCAAGGAGCAAAAATCCAGAAAAAAATTAGTATAGTATTAATTCGCATGAAAAGAAGTTAAAAAATATATATATATTCCCATCATTCAGAGGCAGAAATAGCCAAATTATCCCAAGAGATCTTATGCATCAATAATTGCAATTAACAAAAAAACACATAAAAAGATTTTGTTATCACCTTAAACTGTTGCCCCAACGGCCCAACTGAACAAAACACCCACAAACACCTTCTGTTTTCTCTCTCTCTCTCTCTCTAAATAAGTTTGTCTATCCAGCCTCTTTCAACACTGTTCTTTCGTCCATACTACTATTACCTTTTGAAATTTGGAAAACTCACCACAACTTTTTACCAGTGATTGTTACCTACTGCAAATTCATTCCCACTTGGTGTTGGGAGTTAAAACAATAGGTAGCCTAAAAGCATAGAGACATTAACACATACCCCAAATTTGGTTGCCCATCACTGTTGAATTTCTTTTAACTTTTACGGTGAATTCAATTCAATGGATCTTTGCACATTTCCCTCACATCCACTAAGCTACGGTCTCGGTAACGAAATACATTAGGTATAGTATTTACCGACTCTCGTCTTAATAAATACTAGTAAAATTACATCCTATATATATACAGTAGTTACAGTTACATCCATGCTATTGGTATAAACTCTTTTAATTTTCTCAAGTTTGTATGCCTTATAAGTGGAAATGAGAGTGCACAGATCAATAAATGAACAGTTAAAAGCCTAAAATCCCATACAACTTTGCTCCCCCATTCCCAGTTCCCTTAAAAATAAAGCACAACTCCCTTAATCTTAATAAAATCTTAACAAAATAAAACACAGCTTTGCAGGGGAGACAAACACAAACACAATACAAGAATTAGTTCACATTAACAAAATAAAGCACAACTCCCTCAATCTTAATCCTATACTACTAGTGTTATTCAAAGTGGAAAAAAAAAAAAACAAGATATATATATATACTGTTACATTTAATAAAATTACCTTGTGTGGAGGGGAGCGCGTCGGAGGAGAGTGGAGAGGACGCGGCGGCAGCAGTGGTGGTGGAGGAAGACAATTTTACCTTGTGTGGCGGAAGGAGACGATGGCGGCGGCTTGGATGTGGTGAGGCCCTGACGACGACGGTGAGGCGGGAAAGGGAGGCGACAACGCTAGGAGGGAGGGGGAGGCGACGACGCTAGTCGAGGGAGCAAGGGAGAAGGTGTTTTCAATTAATTTGGGGAAGGCGACGGCGCAAGGAGGAGGGAGGGAGGGAGGGAGGCGCCGATGGATTTGGCATGCACTTAAACGCATTTTTGAATTTGGGGGAGAAAGCAATTGCTTCGATCTAGCTGTATTGTATATGCGTAATATTAATTGTGACCTAGCTAATATCTTCACTTAGACAGCGGTTGATAACCGCTGTCTAAGTCTTTTTTTTTTTAATAAAACCGCTCTCCAAACGTTTACTTGGAGAGTTGTTTGAAAAAGGGGCTCTCTAAGCTTAAATGTGTAGTTGTGTGGAAACCACCCTCACTCTCACTCTCACTCTGCTTCTGAATCTATCGCAGAAACAACCCAAAATTCTCTCCAGGTTCTTGCTTCCATGGCTTCCCAACAATCAAACTCCCCAAATGCTAACTCTATTGTCTCTACAACCCCATCAACAAACCAAACCACTCCTACTCCACAAGCCACTCCGCAAACTACCCACATTCCTCAAGACTCAATTGTCGAACAACTAATTAGGGCTGTTGAAGAAGTGTTCGATACTCTACGTGGTGAGGATCCACCAGTGCAAAGTCATGAAAACAAAAGGGATCCTTTGGTCATACATGATGGACCGATTACAAGGGCAAGAGCTAAGAAGTTAAATGAGGCTTTAATGAGCTTAGTTGCTGAAATGAGAGAAAATGTGCAAGACAAGCCCGAAGAAGGCCTCGTAGTGAATGTTATTGGGCTGGACTACGAATAAAGAGATGTCAAGAAGTTAATTTGGGCTAAAAGACATAATTCTAAGTGCATGGGCCTACAAAAACGTGGCAGACATGAAGCCCATCAGATTTATCATTTTATTTTTTAATATTATTAGTTATTTAGACTATTTACATTTTCTTGGAAATTCAAAGAATCATGAGTTACTTTTTTAGCTTTGAATTGAGTCTTTAGTGGCCTTTTAAGACCATAGGTGTAGGTTATGAATGTATTTACTCTTAGGAGTTACTTTCTAAAGCCTATAAATAGGCCTTGTATTCCTTTGGGAAGGGACACGAAGTTTAATACGAAATTACAAGCTATTGTTTGCTTATTCTCTTTGTGAGTTTAATTTATTTGAGAACTTATCAAGAATCTTGAGCAAGATCTTGTGGCGTTCAATCATACCAAGGTTCTTGGCTCTTCTATAGCCAACGGGTCAAGGTTTTTATGCTCTAAGTAAGATCAATTCAAATCTCGATTTTGAAAGATCCGTTGCTTAATTTATACGTTGGGTTCTTAGATCATTATATCTAATGGGTCCTTCGTCTCTATCCACATCACTACGAGCCACTGGTCATCTGCCCATGATGACATTTGGAGATATCACGGTGGATATCTCAAGCTATGTTGCTGAACAAACTGCTCAAACGGACACTACATCAAAAAGCCCCAAATCACCTGAACCTATTGAGCCTATTTCAACGGAAGGAAATGTTGAGAGTGTTGTTGAAGGAGAAGCTGCTGCTGCATCCGACCCTGAGGATGTTGAAATGGAGGACGCACAAGCTTCTAAAGGTGGTACAAACTCCTCTCTCTCTCTGTTTCTGATGAGTCTGCCCCTGTTTCTTTTAAGAAAACGGTACAGCAAGGCAAAAAAAGGAGAAACCCTGTCCAAAGGAGGAGATCAAACCGTATGTTTACTTGAGTGGATTATTCTGAATCCAGGAGGAAGAAGAAAAAGGCTGGAAACGATGCTGATGAACCCATCCATGTGTTCACCGAATCTGAGGAAGAACCAGAAGTTGTTGTTGCTGAAAAAGCAAAGAAGAAGAAGGTCGTTGCTGAGCCTAAAGGAAAAGGGAAGGCTAAGATGATCCCTGAAGAAGTTCTGAGTCTGATTTTGATGTGTGTTTGAGAGACATTCAACAGTCTCTAAATAAGAATGCTGAGACTTTTCCTGCTGCAAAAGAGTCCACACCCGAACCTGATGATGATGGTAGTGGAGACAACTCATCTTCGAAAAGAGCTCTTCCAAAAGCTCTGAACATGAAGGAGGTTATGACCCTGATGAAGAACAAGCTTCTGAGGAAGATGAAGGTATATCTGATCCCTGTGATTACTTAGAGAAAAGGCTAGAAATTTATTCTAAGAGGAAATTACTGATTGAGAAGAGAATAAATGTGCCTGACTTTGATAGTAAGGGGATGGTCAAGTTTTTAGAGGATAGAAACTTGTTAAATGCTGTTACATTTGGTGAAGCTTTTCTTACAAATTGGTCATATGAGTTCTATGCATGTATGAAGAAAAGCACTGGTAGGAGAAGTTTTAGATGTTATGGAACTGTGAATTTTAGAGGGAGGGATGTGTCATTAACTCCAGAATTAATCAATGAGTTCTTGCACACTCCTAATGTTGAAGAAGATGATGATCCAGACATGGATGTGGTGATTACTACAATCACAGGGGGTAGAAAAACTAAGTGGACTGGGAAGATGCTTGCCAAACACTTGACCTCCTTACATTCTGTCCTTTATAAACTTATCATTTATAACTGGATTCCCACTACCAACACCACTAAAATCACTAGAGAGCAAGCCATTCTTATGTATAGAATTTCCATACTTAAGAAGTTTAATCTTGGCCACACCATCTTTCACCATATGAGGAAGTTTATTGGGAAAACTTCTGGGAAAGGTAATCTGCCCTATCCTCTCTTGATTTCTAGCTATCTGAAGCACCATGGCTTCATTGCAAAGAAGACATATGTTTTGAGGGGAAGGGTGCCACTGCTGGCTATTGCTCCTACCTTACTAATTGGGGACAGAGTGATTAACTAGCCCCTGAATGCTCCTGGTACTCACAGTCAGCACAGATCACCCAGACCATCAACATCTGCACAACCAGGCCCTTCCAGACCAAATCAGAGGAATGCAACACCAAATTCTGACAACATTGGTGTCAATTTTTCTTGTACAAAGTCTGTTTCTCAAGCCTTTATACTGTCACAGCTTCAATATCTACAGGAATCCATAGATGAGCTTCAGTTCCTAAAGGAAAAATGGACAAAGATGCTTTCAACTCCAACAGGGGGAGAAGTGCCACCACCATCACATTCACAACCTAATTCTGAAGTTGTGATTGAAGAGTTGAATGGTGAAGATGTTCTTTCTGGTGGACCTGATGCTGGAAGTGGAGGAAACAATGTAGTTTCCCACTTTGCAAGATTCTATGTGGAGGAAGCTGATGAGGAGGATGCTGATGACATGGAGACTTTATATGGTGATCTCCATTGATGAACATGAAGATGCTACAAGACAGGGGGGAGCTGATTTCAAAATGGCAACTGTGCAGGAATCTGATGCTACAGCTGTTACCTCAGCAATTTATGCCATTTTTCAGTTTCAATCTCTGTATTTTGTGTTTAAGTAAACTCTGATACAATTTTTGCTTATTTCTAGTTGTTAGGATGTTTTTGCTTACACTCGATATACATCTTGCTTAATTTGGTTTGCATTTGATGATATCTGTTTACTGCTTTTGGCTTAATATGTTTACTGCAGGTTGTTTATCTTGTTTAGACAGGTCATATTATTCAAAGAGCTTAAAAGTGTTTGTTTTTTAGAATAAGCAGGGACTTCTTTTGGCTTACTGGTTAAATTGGTTTGCCTTAATAAATTTGAAGTATATATCTTTCAAAATTCTCATATGCTTACTACCTTTTGATAATATTAGTCTAGGTTTGTTTTATTGCTTTTTGTTTGCTTTGACTTTTTGCTCTGATTTCTATTTGTTTGTGTCTTACTTAAATCTTAAGTTTTTCTTCCAACTTAACTTATGATTTTAGTAAATAACTTATATTGTGAATAAGTGTACTGTTTATACTTGTTCTGTTTTGGATAAAATTATCTTGGTCTTATGGCACAGATCATTGTAAGATTATCTTTGATCTTCATTCGATTTGAACAAACGATTACAATATGTATTGTCTTGACTAGTATTTAACAATGATGTTCACCTCAACTAAATACATAATACTAGGTATGTATAGAAATATATGTGCATCAGATGTGTTGTAGTCGAAAGGTCAAATTGGGGGAGATTGTAGATGTTGTGAATTCTTAAATGTATCAACATTCCCAACAACATCTTAATTTGACATTCCGAGATTTTTTCTAAGTCTTTTCTGAAATGCTACATTAAATTTGAGCTAAATGTTATCGCATTTCTAGCAGGATCTATAAGCTTCTACAAGGATCTGGAACCTGAAAGATTCCAGAACATTGTAGAACGTGCTAGAGCAGCCTGGAACATTATAGATCAACCTGGAACATGCAAGAAGGATCCATAAAAGATCATGATAGTTGAGTTCCTAAAAAATAAGATCTCAAGATGGAAGCCTGTAGAAGTTGGATCCCACTCTATAAATACCGAAGGATGGCTCCATAATTTAGTGTGTACTATTCGATCAATCTCCTAGACTGAGTGTTCATCCTGTTAGGAATTGTGGCAAGTAGTAATACATTTTAGTTCATACGAAGTATCCCACCCGTATGACTGTGCGCTTTTCTTTATCTATTGAGAGTGTAATCATAGATAGGAATTAACATTTCGGTAGTGTGTACTTTATACACTTAGTCCGTTTTCAGATCAAGGCACCTGCCTAGATTGTAGTTTCAGTTGTGAAAGTTATTGTTGTAACATTTCACACAACATTTGTACTTGAAGATAAGTATTGAATTTTCGATATAAGGCTAGCATAGATTTTTATTTATAAAATCTATGTGAAAAATATTTCTATTGTATCTGATTGAACAGGATAATTCCTTCACTCTTGGAATTAACTTGTTTTATAGTGCCAAGGTGCACTTGATCAAGAACACCACTCCTTGGTGAATTGATCCTTAGGATGTCTAGAGTCCTAGTACCCTCTTCTCAACTCAGAACTGAATTGTTCTTCTCTCAACAGTCAGCTCCTACCACTTCTACTACTACAACCTTCTCACTTTCACTCTTGAAAGGGGTAAGGATTGAAGTAAGGTTCCAACTAATGAGATATCCTTTACAATGAAGGTCAGTGTATAAGGATTATGATATCTCTCTAAGCTTTGTATGAATATACAATGGAGTTCTGCTTAGAAGAAGTGTTTCAAGACTAAGAATGTCTTATGACTTTTGAAGCTTCAGAATGCTTGTTCAGTTGGATGTAGAATGGATGCTTCAAATGGTCTTCACACTTCTGTATTTATAGACAATTTTGAGGATTTTCCCGTTGGAGAGGCAGTCCCAAATTGCTATAAATGTCTTCCTTGAGTTCTTCAAAACTGGAAGACAGATTCTTGATAGTGACATGTCCTCATTTGGGTAATAAACGGTTGTATGATCTTTGTCTTCATTCTGCAGCACTCTTCCCAATGTTTGACTTCAAGATTCACTTGATTAAGCTTGGACATGGCTTCTGAAGGTTGATCCAATGATAGGACAACATTCCTTATCAAATGGACAACTCTGCTCATCACTATCAGTATACTTGCTTATCAGCATAGTTGGCTTGCTCTCTTCAGATGACTTGGCTCTTTTCCCTTTGCTTCACTTAGAATTGATCTTACCATCATTCTTTGAAGTCTTTTAGGGTGTAGTTGTCTTCATCTCTTCAGCATAGTTGACTTTTAAGCTTCAGAACACTTGTTCTGGTTCAATTGTGCTGAGACAACTCTTCTGGACAACTCTCCTGATCAGCATACTTGGCGTTCAATAGCTTTAGTGATTGTTCCAGAATTTGAGCCTTAAGGGGACTTTTTCTTGATAGTCTTCAAAGCATATGTTCCCCCTCAAATTATGCATCTAAACAACTAAGAGCTGCCTAATATATCAGCTTCTCATCTAGCCTTATTCTATATGTTCTAACATGATTAGAACATAATCATCTTAAACTTAGGCATGTCTCAGGGGGTTTTGGTATTGAATCAAAACATATCTCATTTTATTCCCAACAAAGAGGTATGTTCATCTTCCAGTTCTTCAATTAACACACATGAATCTAGTGAAGCCCACCTAAAACTTTCTTTTGGAAAGTTAATGGAGGACTTTACCAGACTACAAGAGCTGCACAACTTAACATTTAGAGAAAATGAACTTCTGAGATCTAAAGTTAAAAACCCCAACCCGCTTGAACCTGACTTTAACATTAAATCAACTGACTTTGTTTCTCAAAGTGTCTGAATAACAAAAGCTGATTGATGAGCAAAATCTGGTCCTGAAGAAAAAGGATTTTGAATTTAGAACTCTACAAGTCAAATTTGATAATCTCTCACATGAGTTTGATGCTCTTAAATCAAGTGAGGAGAGCCTAAAAATCAGGATGTCTGTCTTGAACAAATCCTCTAGGGCAACAAAGAAAATTCAAGGATTTCAAAGACCAATGGCTCAAAGAAGTGGATTAGGCTATGATCCATGTGAATTCTCACCCGTTCTTAGTGATGCTTCAACCAGTAACACTAAGAGGACCTTTGTAAGGTCAGTGTCCTAATTAAAAGAAAATGAAATGGAAGTGAATTAGCCACTGATCAAGGATAAGACAAAGAAACCTTAGTACCAACTCGAGTAATAAATATCCTTTAGCCCTAACCTAAGGGAAAGGCTAAGGTTGTTGAGTACAAGAGGTATGAGGTTCAGAAGGGTAGATTCAATGGAAGGACAACCTATTTGAACATTCAACAGAGGAGTGGTCCAAAGTATGTCAAGAAGAGGCCAACTCACATGAAGCAACCTCAACTGAACAGACCAAGGCACAACCCCACTAAAAGGTACAATTGCTTCAAGAAGCCTAGACCCTTCATGCCAAAGGGTTTCAGCCATCCAAATACTTATCCATAAAGGTCTTACCAAACTGCACCAAAGCCCTATAAGTTCAGGAGATCTGTCCAAAAGAAATTCTCACACCCTACTGTGTATGTAGATGTTAATGGAAACCAAATCAACCACTTTGGATCAATCAAAGTGATTAGGCAGATCTGGGTTCCAAAAGGTACAGCTAACCCTCTAGGACCCAACATTCAAAGGGTACCTAAAGTTTAAATTCGCAGGTATGCAAGGAACACAAGAAGAAGAGAAGTGTAAATAAAAGAACAACATAGTACTTAGACAGTGGATGCTCTAGACACATGACTGGAAAAAAGGAACTTCTCTCTGGTTTCATTGAAAAAGATGGTCCTTCAGTAACCTTTGGAGATAGCTCACAAGGACTTACAAGAAGATATGGTACATTAAACATTGGTTCTGTGAAAATTACTAATGTTTCATATGTCTTAGGTCTGAAATATCACCTACTCTCTATAAGTCAAATATGTGTTGGGAATAAAATGAGTTTTTATTATGATACCAAAACCCCCCTGAGACATGCCAAGTAGATAAGTCAATTGAATGAACATGTTTCAAGAATGTTGGAACATGTAGACTAAGACAAGTAGAGAAGCTGATGTGTTAGGCAGCTCATAGATCAATAGATGTACTAGTTGAGGGGGAACACATGCTTACAAGGTTATTATGTTCTTATCCCCTCAAGGCTCAGTTTCTGCATTGACCCCAAGTCTGCTGAAAGGACAAGTATGCTGATCAAGGAGAATCAGTTCAAAGACAACTTAGTGGATGACAACATGAGTTAAGATGCATCAAATCAAAGAGTTAATCTACTGCATCACACAAAGCTCAGAAGGATTGTCCAACAAAAGTATTTCAGAAGAGTTGTCTCAGCACACTTGAACCAAAATCTGTCTTAAAGACAACTATACTGAAGAGGTCAAGACCACTTTTCCAAGACATATATGCTCAAATGACAACACAAAGAAGATGTGGAAAGAGAAAGAGCCAAGTCATCTGAAGAGCTCAAGAGCCAACACTGCTGATAAGGAAACTCTACTGAAACTGATAAGTAGAGTTGTCCAAGAGATAAGGAATGTTCTCCTTATCTCAGGATCATTGATAAGAAGAGATGTCCATGTTTGACCAAGTGAATCTTGAAGTCAGACATTGGGAAAAGTGCTGCAGAATGAAGACAAAACAGTTACAGCCGTTTATTTCCCAAGTTAAGGACATGTCACTCTCAGAATCTGTCTTCCAGTTTGAAGATTTCAAGGAAGACATTTATAGACATTTGAGGCTGCCTCTCCAACGGGCAAATCCTCAAATTTGTCTATAAATACAAGAAGAGTGAAGACCATTTGAAGCATCTATCCAGAATCAATCTATCAAGAATCAATCTATCCTATCTACAGAATCCAACTACTCTGAAGCTTCAAAGTCCTCAAAAGACACTCTTAGTCTTAAAACACTTCATCTAAGCTGAAACCCATTGTAAAACTCATACAAGGCTTAGAGAGATATCCTATCCTTATACACTGACCTTCATTGTAAAGGATATCTCATTAGTTGGAACCTTACTTCAACTCTTATACCTTTCAAGTGAGAAAGTGAGAAGGTTGTAGTAGTAGAAGTGGAAGGAACTAACTGTTGAGAGAAGAACAGTTCAGTTCTGAGTTGAGAAAGGGTACTAGGACTCTAGACATCCTAGGGATCAAGGCACTAAGGAGTGGTGTGGTTGATCAAGTGCACCTTGGCACTATAAAACAAGTTAATTCCAAGAGTGAAGGAATTATCCTGTTAAATCAGGGAAAGTGGATATAGGAGCTTGAGTCTCTGAACCACTATAAACCTTTGTGTTGATTTACTTTCCAAGTACCTTACATACATTCAACACTGCACACAAACTGGACTTTCAAAGTTTCATATCACAAACTGTGCAAAACCTGATTTGGACAAGTTCCCTGAAAATTGGTCACTCACTTATTCTTTACTATCAAAATTGGTCACTCACTTATTCTTTTTTTATCAATTTTGATGTCGTTTTTAGTGAATCCGTCATTTAATAACGGAGAAGAGGTTTTGAGCGCGAACTTTTATTTTCCCTCTTTTAATTCCTTAACCCTAAACTCCCAAACCACAATAGAGTGATTTTGAGTTTGTACGAAGAACTGAATATGTCTAAAAGGAACCAAAATGCTTCTACACCCCAATACGGTAAGTTTTTATAACTTTTACTCCCAAACCACAATAGAGTGATTTTGAGTTTGTACGAAGAACTGAAGATGTAAGGAACCAGAATGCTTCTACACCCCAATACGGTAAGTTTTTATAACTTTTATGTTTAAATATATGGGTTAATTAGTTTTGCTTTGTTTACATTTTAATCAATTTTTTTTTCAACATTTAGATAGTGAGAGGGAAATGACTGTGGTTGATGGTGGTGATTTTGGTCATGAAGTTGATATGTCTTTTTTAGATAATGTGATTTTAAATGAGCATGGGGCCTCCAATTCTGAAAATTCCGAAGATAGTGACGTTCTAGTTGATAGTGAATATGATATGGATGAGGATGATATGTTATATGAAAATCAGATCAGATCAGTCCTGGTATCAGAAGAGACAAACTCAGAACAGTAGGTCAAGACAAACACAGGCAAGTTGGGAACAACCTAGACCTCCTTTTATAAGGCAGTCTCAGCTGTATTCAACTAAACCTAGGAGATTTGTGCCTCATTATCATAACAAACCTGTTCTTTATCCTCCACCTTTATCTTATGATATCTATGGAGAGGAAAGACCAATGCGCATATATAAGCCATATGGTCCACATGCTTTCAGACCTTATTCAAATTATTACAGGCATACTGATCTTACTGAAAAAGGGATAGAACCAAGGAAAGGCTATCTCAGAAAAATAGATCCTAAGTCTGCTGATAATTCTAAATTGGTTAACAAAGTACTGTTTTGTGATAAATTTGGAAGGAAACTGAAGAGGTCCCATCTATTCAAATCCTCAATGTTTATTTGGGTACCTCTCACCACTAACCCCCAAGGACCCCAATAAACAAGGGTACCTAAATTATTAAGATCACTACCTTGCAGGATCGACTGGACTTGTATAAGAAAGGTGGTTCAGTTGGTGAGACCTGGTACATAGACAGTGGGTGTTCTCACCACATGACTGGTACCAAGGCCTTGCTTACTGACTATCATGAGAAGAAAGGACCAAAAGTCATCTTTGGTGATAGCTCAATGGCAATAACAAAAGGATTTGGATTCATCACGAATGGAGATGTTGAAATCCAAGATGTCTCCTATGTTGAAGGTTTGAAATATAACTTGTTATCTGTATCTCAATTCTGTGACAGGGGATACAAAGTTCAGTTCAAAACCAGAAGATGTGAAATAATAGACAAAAGGACTCACAATGTTCTACTTGTTGGCACAAGACAAGAAAGTGTATACATTGTGAATTGGAATAGTTGTCCTAAGAATGCTTGTCTTATTACTAAGAGTCCTAAAGAAAACAGTTGGCTCTGGCATAAACGCCTCTGCCACCTGAACTTTAAGATAATCAACAAGATTGCTAGAGAACATATTGTTGAGGGCATTCCAAATGAAATCTATTCCAAATCACAAATGTGTGACTCCTGTCAAAAAGGTAAACAGGTAAAGGTTTCATTTAAGTCCATTCCAACTCTTTCAACCAGCAGAGTTTTAGAACTCTTGCATATGGATCTTCATGGTCCTATCAAACCTCCTACATTGAATGGAAGAAGGTATACTCTAGTTGTAGTAGATGATTATTCTAAGTTTACTTGGGTAGTCTTTCTACACAAAAAGAGTGATACACAAACACTACTTCCAGACCTATTAAAGAAGTTGCAGGTTGAAAAAGGTCAACCCATTGTCAAGATAAGAAGTGACAAGGGGACTGAGTTTATTAACTGTTACATCTCTGACTACTGTTCTAAGTCTTGGCATACAACATCTAACAAGTGCAGCCAGAACCCCCCAACAAAATGGTGTTGCAGAAAGGAGAAACAGAACACTAAAAGAAGCATGCAGAGCCATGATTGCAGAATTCAACACACCTCAGAAGTTTTGGGCAGAAGCTATTAATACAGCTTGCCACTCCCAAAACAGAAGTGCTCTTAATAAGGTGCATGGTAAAACACCTTATGAGGTATGGAAAGGCAGAAAACCTAGAATTTCTTATTTTTATATCTTTGGATGTAAGTGTTTCATTCATAACAATGGCAAAAGTAAATTAAATGCTTTTGATGCAAAAGCTGATGAAGGGATATTCTTAGGATACTCTTCTGTAAGCAAAGCATTTAGAGTGTTTAATTACTCAACCCTATGTGTGGAAGAAACACCCCATGTAGTCTTTGATGAGTATGTGCAGGACTCTGCTGATCATCAGCTCAGTAAGAAAATCGACAGTATAAAGCTTCAAACCAACAATGAAGATGATGATGCAGAAATATATGAATCTGTACAAGCATATAATCCCTTCCTGAATGTCCTAGATCAACATACTGATAAAGAAAAGGTAAAAGACAAAGGTGAGTCATCTAAAACTTCTGATCTACCAGAATTGAATGACTGCTCTCCTATGCACAAATCTGCTGATATGAATGATACTGATCTGCATGATGATGTGCATGATATAAACGATGATAGCATTTCTGTTAAGAATAGAAGGACATGGAAGTCTGCTCATTCTACTAATCTGATTCTAGGTGATTCTAGTAAAGGTGTTAAAACTAGAAAACAATTGTTTGATTCCCAGGAAGAACCTAGTAAATCTTTATTTTGCTGGTGTTGTTTTCTATCATCTATTGAGCCTAAAACTGTGAATGAAGCTTTAAGTGATAGTTACTGGATTATAGCCATGCAAGAAGAACTTAATCAGTTTACTAGAAATGAAGTTTGGGAACTTGTTGATAGACCTAGTGATCATAATGTTGTAGGCACTAAGTGGATTTTCAAGAACAAAAGGGATGAAAATGATCTTGTTGTAAGAAACAAAGCTAGATTAGTTGCTCAGGGCTACTCTCAAGCTGAGGGTATTGATTATGATGAAACTTTTGCTCCTGTAGCTAGACTAGAAGCTATAAGATTGTTTCTTGCTTATGCTGCTCATATGAAATTCACTGTGTATCAAATGGATGTGAAAAGTGCATTTTTGAATGGTATACTTGCTGAAGAAGTTTATGTGGAACAACCACCTGGTTTTGAAGTGAATAGTCACCAAGTATACAGGTTAAAGAAAGCACTCTATGGATTGAAACAAGCTCCAAGAGCCTGGTATGATACACTTTCTCTATTCTTACTTGAAAATGGTTTTACTAAAGGCAAGGTTGATAGAACTTTGTTTAGAAGACAAGAAGGTAATGATATATTACTTGTTCAAATTTATGTGGATGATATTATCTTTGGATCACCCAACAAAAACTTGAGTGAAAGCTTTTCTACACTCATGCAAAGTAAATTTGAAATGTCTATGATGGGAGAAATGACATATTTTCTTGGTCTTCAAGTAAAACAAACTCCAGAAGGTATCTTTATAAATCAAGCAAAATACACTAAGAATTTGCTAGATAAATTTGGTATTAAAACCTGTAAGACAGTTGGTGTGCCCATGCAACCTACATACAGAATGGATCCTGATGAAAGAGGTAAGTCTTCTGACCAACCTCATTATCGTGCTTTGATTGGCTCTCTTCTCTATCTAACTGCCAGCAGACCTGATATTGCTTTTTCTGTTGGTGTATGTGCAAGATTTCAAGCAAACCCCAAAGAAAGTCATCTGGAAGCTGCCAAAAGGATATTGAAATATCTAAAGGGGACCATTAATCGAGGATTATGGTATCCTGCAGATGATGATATATCCTTAAGTGGTTATTCAGACTCGGACTTTGGAGGTTGCAAAATAGATAGAAAATCTACTTCAGGTTCATGTCAATTCTTAGGAACTAAGCTCATTTCATGGTTTTCAAAGAAACAAACAAGTGTGGCAACCTCTACTACTGAAGCAGAATATATGGCTGCAGGTAGTTGTTGTAGTCAGCTTCTTTGGCTAATACAACAACTCAGAGACTACAATATTGTAGAATCTAATGTACCTATATATTGTGACAGTAATAGTGCCATTGTCATCACACAAAATCCCGTTTTACATACTAGATGCAAGCATGTTGACATTAGACATCACTTTATTAGGGATCATGTGGAAAAGAAGAATATTAGGATGGAAAAGATTCATACTGATATTCAAAGAGCTGACATCTTCACAAAACCATTGGCTGAACTGAGATTTAGAGAGTTATGCATTAGCTTAGGGTTGATAGATATGGATTCCATATGTATATAGAACTGTACTAACATTTCAGGTACTGATCTTATACCAAGAGGAAGATAAAGCAGAAACTAAGAGCAGTACATCAAAACTCAAAATTCAGAAGAGACAACCCTATGTCAGACCACTACATTCAAAACAGGTAACAAGGTTACTAAAGTGACCTTAATCCCAATGAGGAAGCTGGTAAAGCTGAGGGACACTGAGAACATACATTAAGGGGGAATCTGTGATTTCTTAAAGATCCTTTTGTTGACTCAGATCACTAAGTCACTTTAGCACAAACCTTGATGTGATCATTAAATTAAACATAATGTTACTGATCTGATCTGGTCAGAGGAGTGTAACTCTTCTGGTATGGTCTTGACTGTACTGGTCTTAATACATTCTTCATTTTACCATTCTTGGTAGTAGGAGGGATGTATTTAGACTGTACTTTGAGTTTTGGATCATCATCATAAATCATAGGTTCTTTCCCTTTATCTAATTGCAAAGAACTTGAACTAGCTCCATTAGTGTTCTTAAATTCTGAAGTAGAGGAACTAGGCAGGTCAGTGCCTATTCCACTTTTGTCATTTGGAGCTCTATATCTGTCTGAAATTGTTTGATTAATCTTGGTAGAGTTAATCATTCCAGATAGCTTTCGATCTAGGCTCACTACTTCAGATTCTAAGAATCTATTGCGCTCTTCTAGTTTTTCACATTTGATCTTTAAATCATTGAATTCATTAGTCTCTTTGGCTTGAGTTTTAAGCATACCCTGATATAGTTTGTCAATGGATGCAAACTTTTCTTGGAGTTGAGACAGCTCTTCTGATAGTCTTGCATTTATGACAACTATATTAGGATCCACCTTCAACTGAGCTTCTTTCAGATTAATGATTTCTTGTTTTAAAGATATATTCTCATCACTGATTTCAATGAATGCTTTATTAGCTTGTAGAAGGTCTTCTTCAGTCACTCCATTGGAATGATGAAGACTACTTCCTACACTACTGTCAGTAGCATCACTTTCATCAGTGTCAGAATTTTTGGAAGTTTGAAAGGAGTTAGCAGGTGATACCTCATCATTTATTTTGGCCATCATTGCCAGTCCATCATCTGCTATGAAGGCTTCATTTTCATTGCTAGAGGGGTATTCAGATGAAGACGATGGCAACTCTTCTGATTCCGAATCAGAATCATTGTTTGCCATCATTGCCTTCTTACCCTTGGCATATTTTCGATCTCTTCTGGCTTTCCTTTCTTCTCTATTTTCAGAACTCAGATCAGGACATTCATAAGCATAATGACCTGGCTTATCACAATTGTAGCAAACAGGATTGTTAGAAGATCTCTTAGGAGATGAATGCTTTCGGTTCCTGTCATGCTTATCAATAGAGTTCCTAACCTTCTTATCAGAATACTTTCTATCCCTCTTATCAGATGAGTTCCTATCTCTCCTGTTCTCATTAGAGATCTCATCCCTTCTTTCAGAAGAGTTTTGATCCCTTCTGTTCCCAG
This sequence comes from Galeopsis tetrahit, assembly GCA_963675135.1. NCBI lineage: Eukaryota > Viridiplantae > Streptophyta > Magnoliopsida > Lamiales > Lamiaceae > Galeopsis > Galeopsis tetrahit. The sequence continues at coordinate 60,539,452 of OY776120.1, read as the reverse complement.
AAGAGTCCCTGTTACTAGAACCCTTGGTTTCCTTATAGAATTTCTTATATCTACCATACCTCTTATTTAGTCTATCAAATCTTTTGATCATAAGGCTCATCTGATCTTTCAGACTAAGATCAGAACTATCTAGTTCATCTTTTATGCTTGAGGCCTTAGACTTAGATGATCTAGACCCCTTAGAGGTAGAGGCTTTAAAAGCTATGTACTTAGAGGCATCATTATCCTTATGACTAACAGTAATAGGATCTTCTTCATCTAACTCAAACTCATGTGCCTTAAGGGTCTGGAACATAGTTTCTGCTGGCCAAGAATCAATGTCTTGTGTGGTTTTAATAATCATCTTGACCATTTTCCACCTTTCATCCAAAGCTTTCAAGATTCTCAAGTTAATTTCTCTATCAGTATAAGTCTTTCCTAACACATCAAGATCATTCATAATTTTGGTAAATCGAGTATCCAATTCATCAATTGATTCTCCTGGCTTCATCTTAAATGTTTCAAACCTTTGGACAGCTGTGGATAATTTGCTTTCTTTGATCAGTGTTGTACCTTCACAAAGAATAACCAGTTTGTCCCACATTTGCTTTGCAATCTTACATTTTAACACTTTACCAAGATACTCATTTGGCAAGGTGTGTAAAATATAATTCTTAGCAAGACTATCCAAATTGTTTTGTCTCATTTCTTCAGAAGTCAGTTCTGACCTTGGTTTAGGGACCAGTGCTCCAACTGGTTTAGAAGGATCCATAACAGCAGTGTTCTCCACCATGGTAACAATTGGTCCTTCAGTTATCACAGAAATCATCAGATCATGGGTTGAGCTAAAGATGGCCTCCATCCTAAGCTTCCAGTAGTCATAATCTGCAATCTTGAACTTAGGAAGTTTGTTCACATTAGTGTCATCCATGTTTGAATAGACAAATAGGATCAATAGTATAGCAGATAGTTTTCAAGTATTCAGATAGTGACAGATAATTAAGAAATAGTAGTAAGATCAGTAAGATTTCTCTCAAGATCTACAAGGTTATCAAGAAACAGCAGTCCAAAGAACTACTGCTCTGATACCACTTGTTGGTCTCAAGTTGAGTTAAGATTGAGTAAGCTAAGAAAGTCTAGAGGGGAGGGGTGAATAGACTTTCCAAAATCTTTCAAAATATCAGAGTTTATAATGCGGAATAGTGTTCTGAATAGTACTGTTCTTACTGAGTCAGATCAGTACTTCCAGTTTTAGTTTATACTCAACTTTTAATCAGATCTTTAACTTTGTAAATTCTACTGTTCTTGGTTAAACAATATCAAACAGAAAATATTAAATAGAAAAGTAAAGAACACACAAGATTTTATAGTGGTTCGACCAATAAGTCTACATCCACTCTCACAATCCCAGTTGTGATGTTTTATTAACTCTTCCTTGAGTTTCTTGTGGCTTAAAGTCCCAAGACTAAGACTGTGATCTTTTCGATTACACTCCCAAGTGTATCTTCGATCGACTAGTAATTTCACAAGTAACTAGCACACTTGTTTACAACAACACAAACTTTAAAATGAAAAGTAAAACTTCTCTGTGTTAGCCTTTGATTCTTCTCTTCAATTCAGTGGCTCTTCTCTTCTTTAATCTCCTTCAACTCTGTGAGTTCTTGCTTGTAGACTTGCTCTTGATTTCTTCTTAAGATCAGTAATTACTCAGTAGTAGCAGTCCTTCAGTAGTCTTCAGCAGTAGGAGATCACACAGTATTTATAGAACTTAGTATGACAGTTAGCAGTTTGTGAACTAACTCTCAACTAACTCTAAAACTGTTTTTGTTGTAACTTCTTCTTGTAACCGACTTTGTAACTTCCTTCTTATTCCAAGTCAGCATATCTTCAAATATATTCAGCTACTCTTTAAATAAGTTTTCCAAACTTATTCTTCAAATTCACCAAATCAGCACAGTAACTTACTGTTCTGATTTTTACTCTTCTGATTTTTACTCTGCTGAGCCAGTCAGCACAGTAACTTGCAAAACTGTTCAAAACTTCTCCAGATTTCTTCTAAGCTCTTCTTCAACTCTTCTTGAAGTCTTCTTATTCTGAAGTAGTCCTCTGAGTCTTCATTAGTCTTCTGATCTTTTTCTAATCTAGTGTTCTAAACTTACTTTTCTGAACTTTTACAATGCTGAATACAATAGAATACAACTTTACATATATAAAACCTATCTATACATCAACTGAACTATATACAGTTCATATATCAGATCAGTAAACTCAATAAGATCAGTAAACACATAAGATCAATAAACTTACATATAAGATTAGTAAGTATATACATAAGATCAGTAACTCAGATTCAAATATCTCATATAAGATCAGTAAACTTATTTTCAGTTTCTCATCACATGACTTAGTTAAGATGACTTAGAACCACATATATTACTAACTTTAAGTTGCTTTTAGTCATCAAAACATACTTTCATCAACTAGAACATTGTTTATAGGATTCATATCCCAGCAATTTCCCCCTTTTTGATGAAGCCAAAACTACTTAAATGTTAATAAATCAGTAGTTAAGTATGTAGTCTATCATAACAGTTCATCAAAGTTAAAATTCCAGATTCATATTCAAGTTAGATCAGATAATGCACATATTACACATACTAACACAATATGAAATAAACAAAATATAGAAATAAAGATTAAGGATAAGAAATGTTATCTTGTGAGCTTGGTCCTTCATCTCCTTTCTTTAACTTCAGATTCTGAATGCAACATACATCCTTGCTTTGATATCCATCATATGTTGATGATCAGTAATTCCTTCTTCTTTGATAATCTCAGCAATTATGTTGTTAATCTTCTTGTAATCAGGTTCTCCATTCTCCAGTCTTGGAGGTTCCCAATTCGGTTCTTCAGGACATAAGATTTTTGTTCCAGCACGAGCAGCAACTTGTGCTATATCTTCCCAAAAATCTTTATCAATGTTCAGCATGAACTCTTCAAAATCAGCAAATTTAGCTTCTTTACTTGAATGATCACCAAACTTCCTCACAATGAAGTTTGCAATCTGCCATTTCTTCTTCAAATTTTTCCAGTATTCCATATTCTCTGTTAGAACAATGAAATCAACAAAATTCTCATCTTGAAAATTTTCATCAAATTCTTTTCCTTCAGGTTTCCTTTGAACATTTATCTTTCTCTTCAAAGCTGCAACTCGATTATCAAATCTTGTTTTTAAGAACTTAACATCCTTATTTTTCTTCTGTTTCAGCTCTGCTTCTTCAGCTTTCTTTTTCTTCAATATTTCAAGTTTTTCTTGCTCTTCACTTGAAACACCAACTTTCAATTTGCTTCTTGATCTGGTAAGTCTACCAGTTTCTTCTTCTTCTTGTTCTTCATCAGACAAGACTAATTTTCTCTTCTTTTGAATAGAACTTTCAGCAATATCAGGTCTCTTCTCAACAATTTCTTGACCTTGCTGTTTTTGTTGCTTCCTCAATTTGATTTTCTCATTCAAACTTGCAATTTCTTCTTTCAACTCATCTTGACTCACAACCAATTGAGCTTGTTGTGACTGAGTTTGCTCCATTACTCTTCTTATCTTATCTTCCCCCTTTTTGGCTTCATCATGCCACTCTTTCATGGGAGTCAAATGTTGTTCCATCTTGTCATGCAACACTTTAGATAAGTTCTTCTCTTGTAGTCTATGGAGATCATAAATCTTAGACATTGTATGCTCCATAACTCTGTCAATTGAGTTTTCAGAAATCATTTTATTCATTTTCTCAGTAGCTTCTTGGAACATTCTCATAGCTGCTTCCAACTTAGCTGTAAGCTCTTCATTCTGCTTTTTCAACATCTCAAAGCTCGAAATATCAGATTCCTTCTCAACAGGAACTGCTCTGATCTGTTCCTGCACATCTTCAGGAATAATAGGATCAGTAGACTAAAATTGAGTGCTTTCCATCTCTTCAGTGTTTAAATCTTGGTTCTCCAAAGCTTCTGTTTCTTCAATCACAACAGTGTTCTCAACCACTTCTGTTGCATTGTCAACATCTTCATCAATTTCCATAACATTTTCTTCAACAATATGATCTTCCTCATCAACTACCCTTTCTGCACTTTCCATAAAAACATCATCATCTGCAGTAGGAGTTGCAACCTTTTCCATAGAATACTTAATTCCTGTCAATCTTTCAACAAGTTGAACTACAGACTCTGGAGTTACTAGCTCAAGAAATGAGTTAACACCAGCTGCATGCATCTGCTCTGCTTCCCAATCATCAAAGATTGAAGCAACACCCATACCTTCCATAACAGCCAAATTCTCTTTAAGAGTACTCCTCTTAAGATACACCCATGTGCCAATCCTAAGGAGCTTCTCAATCTCAACTGAGCTTTCATCCAATCCAGGAAATTGCTTCAACAAAGCCAATCTTAAATCTATCCTGATTCTGTCTTCCTTATCACAGATAGAATAATCCATTAAACCAGCAGGTTTAGGGGCAAAATATTCTGGTTCAGGGGATGATGAAATGTCAATTGGTACAGTAGAAGGTTCAAATTCATGTTCAGTAGAGTGATCATGAACCTGTGTTGGGGAATGATGTGGAGTGGGTTGATGTTGAGGACTTGAAATAGGAGTAGGTTGAAAAGTAGTGTTCTGAGGGGATGAATGGGGAGTGTTCTGAGACTCTGGAAAGAAGTGAGCTGAATCTCCAGAACATGAAGGTTGAGGGTTAATGGGATCAGCAGGGCTTGGATCAGAATGTGAAGGGGTAGGGGATACATCAACAAGCCTTCTCCTAGCACTTCTCCTCTTGGTTCTCTTATGTAAAACAATATGACTTGAATTACTAACCTCGTGCTCTTCAGAGCTTGCTTGCACCACAGTCTCAATGAACCTGACTGATGGCTCTGAGGCAGCTGTAGCAGACCTTCCTCTCCTTGGTCTAGTACTGCTCGGATCATGCCTCGATTTCGATCTAATCTCTGGTTGATTATCATCAGATCTGTACATTGATACTCCAGATTCTTGTGCTTCAGGATCTTGAGATTGCTCCAAAGGATTTTCTTGTTCAAAGCGAACAGACTCCTTTTTCATCAAGAATTTTCCATGATGGAATTTCTTGGGATTACTCCAGTACGCCTTCTTCACAACCAACTGAGGCAACAAGATACTCAATTTGTTCCCGAACCCTAACTTCGATTTAATTGAAAATTCCAATGTATCCTCATCGAACAAAACTTTTTCTTTCTCATTTAACAGTCTTTCCAAGAAAAATCCTTGCCAATCTCCTTGCACTCGATCAATTATTGCGGCCATGATTCGAATTTTTGAACTTGATAGAGCATCTTGGCTATGATGTTGCCCTAACAAACATTTTCCAGCTATGTCCATCAAAAATTGAAGACCAGTAGGAAGAACATCCTTCTTCAGATTGCTTAAGGACTCTGTTTCAACACCCGACCATCTTCCTACGCATTCTTTCTCTTCTCCTGCTTTGTAGGTCAAAATATCTACAGGGCCTTGAGGCAAATCCAACATGACTTCCAGGTTTGTTGGACTTATATTTTCATCAAAAAAAAGAAGTTAAGGAAGCCATTACCACTTTTTGTATTAAGAGGGGAATGGGTTTCAGGTTTAACCATAATGACAAAAAAAGACTACAAGGTGTATATAGAAAAGAGGGATGTGAGTGGTATGTGTGGGTATCTCCAATGCATAATAACGGATCATGGCAGATTAAAGCTTACAATCCACAACACACAAAATGCTCCTGGAATTACAAGAATGAAAGTATTAAGTCAAATTGGGTTGGGAAACATTATGTGAAGAAGTTAAAAAATAATCCCAAGTTAAAAGCAAATGAGTTTAGAGTTGAGGTATGCACCAAACTGAAAAGTCAATATTTCAATGCAACAAGCCTATAGAGCAAGGAAGAAGGCATTGGAGAGGGTACAATGTATTTGACCTATATTAGTAAATACACTCTTATTCTTATTTATTGTATAGGTCCATCTTAGTTTCCTATGGGCTCTCTTATAAAGCCCATTAGAGGTTAGATTAAACCTAAATATCACTTGTATAAATATCAATTGTAAATCATCTTTACAACTAATCAAGAAATTATATTTTTCTATATTCTCTATATGGTATCATCGAGTCATTTGGCTCACGCCTGATCCAAACCCTAGCCGCAGCCGCCGCTACAAACCCTAGCCGCCGCCGTCGCTTCCCACTCACGCCGCCGCCGCCGCTACTGCAACCCTAGCTACTGCTACTGCCTCATAACCAGTCGTCGCCGCCTTCGTCTCTGAAGCGCCGCCGCCGCCGTCCGTCTTAAGACGCCCAGCTCATTGCTGCCCCTCTCCCCTCTCCGCTGCTCTACTCAATACAATGGCCGCTTCATCTCAGTCGTCGGCACCAATCACCTTTAAAGGACTTGCAAATATGTCCTTGAAGCTTACCTCTACCAACTATGGTGTTTGGTCATTCCAGCTTCGTCTTCTTCTCACTGGACACAACCTCTTTGGCTATGTCTTGGGCACACATCCATGCCCACCTTCCACAATCCTAGCTGCCGGCGACACCACCACCACCATTCCAAATCCTGCACACGACTTGTGGGTATGTCAGGACAACCTCATTTTCTCAGCCATGGTTGGATCCATGTCTCCGGAACTTATTCCCTTTGTGGCATCGACCAAAACCTCCTGCGAAGCCTGGTCGATGCTTGAAAGCATGTATGGAAAACCCTCCAGAGGCCGCATTCTTGCCCTCAAAACCAAGTTTCGCTCTCTGACCAAAGGTGCTCGCCCGATCTCTGACTTCCTTATGGAAATTCGCTCTGTGGTCGACGAACTTGCTCTCCTCGGCATTACTTCTGATGCCGAGGACGTCACCCTCTAAGTCCTAACTGGCCTTGATGAGTCTTACAATGATATAGCAAATGCCATCCAAGCTCGCGAACAACCCATCTCCTTTGCCGAGCTCTACGACAAGCTCCTCAGTGCCGAGGTTCAAATTGCCTCGCGACCATCCTCGGCCTTAATACCTGCATCTGCACTTACTGCCAGTAAACCTCTTCATCGCTCCTCGCGACCAGACTCGAGGTCTAAAACTGCTGACACTCGTCCTCGCCAGTCCTCGCAAAGGCCCTATCTTGGCACCTGCCAATATTGCCGAACACCGGTTCACACTGCTAGCACCTCTCCTGAGATTCCTTCATCACCCTCGCCCACTGCTCCTTCTCCTGGTCCTCGCCGCCCACATGGTCAGTACACACCACCCTCTCGTCTCAATCGGACAGCTGCTCGCCCGGCATACTCGGCTCACTCAGCCTCCTCGGCGCATCCTGCCGATCAATGGATTCTTGACTCAGGTGCTTCGCATCACATCACCAACGACCTCGCCAACCTCTCTCTTCACTCACCATTTGATGGGTCTGACAATGTAGAAATTGGTGATGGTAAAGGTTTACACATATCTCACACTGGCTCTATGTGTTTTCCTCAACTTAAGTCTCTCAGTTTTTTGAATGTCTTAGTCGTCCCACACATCTCGAAAAACTTAATCTCAGTCTCCAGTCTATGTCGTGACAATAATGTTAACGTTGTTTTTAATCGTTCTTCCTTTCAGGTGTGGGATGGTCACTCGGGGAGCATTCTCCTCGTTGGGAGTCGTGTCAATAACTTGTATGTCTGGCCGGCACACATGTCCACCAACTCCCCGTAAGCCTTCACCACTCAACACCTCACAACGACCACCTGGCATGCTCGCCTTGGCCACCCATCAACAAAAATCCTTGCTCACACCCTCTCTAAGCTTAGTTTATCCAGTGTACCTTCCAAACACTTCAACTGTAATTCTTGCTCATGTATCAAAAGTCACAAACTACCTTTTCATGATTCAAGCATTATATCTACTAAACCACTTGATGTTATCTTTCCTGATGTTTGGTCGTCGCCTGTCTTGTCCCCTGACAATTTCAAATACTATGTGCTATTCGTTGATCACTTCAGCAAGTACATATGGGTTTACCCTCTAAAACGAAAACCAGATGTTCTCCCCACATTTACCACATTCAAAACTCTTGTTGAAAACAACTATCAAAACACAATCAAAACCTTTTACTCAGACAATGGGGGAGAGTTCATTGCTCTTCGCCCCTTTCTTCAGACCTATGGCATTGCACACCTCACCACCCCACCTCACACTCCCGAACATAATGGCATGTCTGAACGTCGCCATCGTCATGTGGTTGACACAGCCCTAGCCCTTCTTCACCATGCTTCCATGCCTCTCACTTATTGGCCCTATGCTGTTTGCTCAGCAGCCTATATCATAAATCGCATTCCCAAAGTTAACCTCAACATGGCATCCTCCTTTGAAAAACTCACCGCTCGCCCCCCTAACCTAACTAAACTCCGTGTATTTGGTTGCCTCTACTACCCTTTACTTCGCCCCTACACCAATCACAAACTTGATCCTCGCTCCACTCCATGTATCTTTATTGGATATTCGCCCACACAGAGTGCTTATCTCTGTCTTGATCGCTCCACAAACCGAATCTACACCTCGCGTCATGTTCAGTTTGTTGAACATACGTTTCCCTTTTCCATCCCTTCCCCCATCAATCACCCATCTCCCTTGCTGACCTCCACCTCCTCGCTGCGTACTTCCTCTGATCCTAGCTCCTCGCCCATTCTTATAGCACCTTCGCTTCCTCACTCCACCACAACTATCCTCGACCCCAACCCAGTGCCGACCACTACCATTCCCAAAAATCCCACACCGGTCGACCAATCGAACATACCCCAGCCAACCATACCCACACCTACCTCCCCGCTGATTGCCACCACATCCGACATCCCTGTGTCGACCAATGCTCCCTTACGACCTCCTGCACCTCGCATGGTAACTCGAGCTCAAAATAACGTGTTCAAGCCAAATCCGAGGTATGGGCTTACTTCTATCATCACTTCTGACATTGAGCCGAGTTGTGTGTCGCAGGCACTTAAGGACAAAAACTGGCGAGCAGCCATGTCAGCTGAGTTTGATGCTCTTCTTCAGAATGGCACCTGGGACTTAGTTCCTCCCAATTCATCTCAAAACGTGGTCGGCTCCAAGTGGGTCTTTCGTATTAAAAGAAAACCTGATGGATCTCTTGACAAGTACATAGCTCGCCTGGTTGCCAAAGGCTTTCACCAATGACCAGGTGTTGACTTCACTGAGACCTTCAGTCCGGTCGTCAAGCCGGCCACTGTGCGAGCAGTTCTTAGCATTGCTGTCACTCAGCACTGGCCCCTCCAACAGTTTGACGTCAACAACGCCTTTCTCCATGGCACACTCTCTAACACAGTTTTCATGGCACAACCCCCCGGCTTTGCAGATAAGACCTTTCCATCTTATGTTTGCAAATTACACAAATCCATTTATGGCTTGAAACAGGCTCCTCGCACGTGGTACTATGCTCTTCGCTCCTTTCTCGAAGAAATTGGGTTCACTCCCACTCACTCGGACAAATCTCTATTCGTCTACAACAATACTGGGGTGGTCACTTACTTCCTCGTCTATGTCGACGACCTCATCTTGACGGGCAACAACACACCCATGCTCGCCCGTGTGGCTGCCGACCTCCGTGCCAAGTTCTCGATCAAGGACCTTGGTCCTCTATCTTATTTCTTGGGAGTGGAAGTTCTCAGATCTAAAAACTCATGCTTCCTCTCTCAACGCAAGTATGTTTCTGACCTGCTCGCCCGGTACAACATGCTTACTTCGAAACCTGTTCGTACCCCTTTACCGACCTCTGCTCGCCTGTCTATCTCGGATGGGTCCTCGCCTGCAGATGCCACCCAATATCGTCAGGTCCTTGGTTCCCTTTAATATCTACAACTCACCAGGCCGGACATTGTTTTTGCCGTGCACAAATTGTCGCAATTTATGCATGCACCCACTACCACTCACTGGGGTGCTGTCAAACGTCTACTGCGGTACTTGAATGGTACAAGGAATGTTGGGGTCACTCTCACCTCTAGTCCATCCTCATCGCTTCACTGATGCCGATTGGGCCGGAGACACAGACGACCGAACTTCCACCAGTGCCTACATTGTATTTCTAGGGTCTAACCCTATCTCATGGTCGTCTAAGAAACAAAAGTCTGTTGCTCGCTCCTCGACTGAAGCTGAATATCGAGCACTTGCTGCTGCTGCCTCTGAAGTTCAATGGCTCAAATCCCTATTTCAGGAACTCCACTTCCCCACTTCACCTACACCAGCCCTTTACTGCGACAACATTGGTGCCACCTACCTGTGCTCGAATCCTGTCTTTCACTCACGAATGAAGCACATTGCCATTGACTTTCACTTTGTTCGTGATCTCATCAAGACAAAACAACTACGTGTGTCTCATGTCTCTTCTGCCGATCAACTTGCGGATGCCCTCACGAAACCTCTCTCCAGCACTCGCCTACAACTTCTCATGTCCAAGATTGGACTCACCAATGGTGCTCCATCTTGAGGGGGCGTATTGGACCTATATTAGTAAATACACTCTTATTCTTATTTATTGTATAGGCCCATCTTAGTTTCCTATGGGCTCTCTTATAAAGCCCATTAGGGTTAGGTTAAACCTAAATATCACTTGTATAAATATCAATTGTAAATCATATTTGCAACTAATCAAGAAATTATATTTTTCTATATTCTCTATACAATGAAAGAACAATTTGGTAAAATCAGGGATTATTGTGAAAAGTTGTTAAGGACTAATCCTGGGTAGACAAGGTTTTAAAGCTTGTAGAAAGGTTATTGGGGTTGATGGTTGTTTTCTAAAAGGGCATTATGGTGGTCAACGGCAGTTGGGATAGATCCCAACAACAATTTGTTCACAATTGCATATGCATATGCAGTAGTGGATAATGGAGGGTGGTTTGTTGTTCACAATTGCATATGCATATGCAGTAGTGGAGAGTGAAACCAAATATACTTGGGAGTGGTTTGTAACATTGCTGGATATTAATGATATTGGATTTGATAATCAGTATGCTTGGACTTTTCATGAGTGACAAGCAAATTGATCCCAGCATTTTAGAATCTATTTCCTGACGCAGATAACAGATTTTGTGTACAACACCTTCACAGTAACATGAAAAAAGATGGTTTTTCAGGGCAATTCAAAGCTTTAATGCTAGAATGGAAGCAATGAAGGACTTAGATGAAAAACCATATGACTGGCTTATAAAGAAAAATCCTTCCCACTGGTCCAGAGCATACTTCAATGCTTTTCCGAAGTGTGATATTTTGACCAATAAAATAACATGTGTGAGAGCTTCAACTCACTCATTCTTCCTGCAAGAGACAAACCAATCATCACCATGCTTGAAACAATCAGAAACATTATCATGGTGAGACTGCACGTGAATAGAGATGCTGCAGAAAAATGGGATGATGAAATATGCCCTAGAATCAAGTTAACACTACAAAAAAATATGAAGGAAACAGTTGAATGCATTCCTATAAAATCAGATGATTGACATTTTCAAATCATAGGACCATTCGACCAACACACGGTAGACATATCACAAAAATCATGCAGGTGTAGGAGATGGAATTTAACAGGGATCCCCAAATATGCTATTTTGAGTCTTATGTACACCCTTTTTACAGTGTAGAGTCATTTAAGGAAGCATATGCACATTGTATTTTAGGGATCATGAGTTCAGAGTCTTATGTACACCATTTTCCTTTTTACAGTGTAAGAGTCATTTAATAAAGAAGCATATGTACATTCTATTTTAGGGATCATGAGTTTAGGGTTAAGAAATTAAAAGAGGGAAAATAAAAGTTCACGCTCAAAATCTCTTCTCCTCCGTTAGTAAATGACGGATTCGCTAACAACAACATCAAAATTGATAAAAAAAAGAACAAGTGAGTGACCAATTTTGATATTAAAGAATAAGCTAGTGACCAATTTTGATAGTGATTAAATGTGGGTGACCAAAACTGAAAAGTGGTATAGTTAAGTGACCAAAAGTGATATTTTCCCTTATAAAAAATATATGTGGGGAAACGAGTAAAGAATATTGTTGGTCGATACTCAATCTTGTTAATAAAATAGAAAAAATACTCAAAAATTAATTATTTAAATAGAATAAGCATGTTTTTTGTGAACCAAAAAAAAAAAAAAAATGAGCACACATATAATATAATTTTAAATACGTTGGTCTATTAGGTTTATAAGACCTTATATAAATCATAAGTCTATTCTACTTAGTTAAATATGTTTATTTAAAAAAAATTAGCCCAACTCATTTTATAAATAGGTTAGCGTGTAGACCCTGTCGGTCGGTAGTTCGACCTATTTTCACCCAACTAGGTATAATTCGATGAGAGAGAGGATATTCCAGGAGTTAGCAATAAAAAATAAGGGAAGTGGACGGGTAAATTAGTCATGTTTTGTATTTAGTTGAAAATCTTTTTGTACCTAGTTGCAATAAAATAAAAAGGTAGTATCCCATAGTAAATCAACTCTAAATTTATCACTATTAACATTTACTTGTCAAAAGAAAATAAAATCTCAGACATATTTCTTTTAAGGAAGAATTTTCGTATAGCTAGCCTCCGTCTCATAATACTTTTTTGTAATGATTAAAAAAAATTAAAACTTAATTTATAGCACAATTTAATTTTCAATCACCTCTCTTCATGTTATGACAAAGTGGGATAGCTCAAGTGGTTTGAGCACCACTACCTAGGCCTTAGGTCCTGGGTTCGAGTCATGGGGAGGGGAAAAGAAGGAATGAGTATTTAACTTCCATACCTCTCTTCATGTTTATTCCTATTTATAAATAAAAGAGACTAAATTGAGAAGAAATGAGGTGAAATAATTTGAAATAAAATTTAAAAAAGACATTTATCATGCTGATTAAGTTAATTAAAATGATTTTTCTTTAAATTCCACTCATTTTTACCCACAGAGTTCAAATGGTCCATACGTTTTGTACACGAATTAAATTTACAAAATCACTTTATAAAATTTAATAAAATTACTCGATGAATTTCTAAATTATTGATAATATGAAAATGTGAAGGTAATAAAGAGTTCCCATGTAAGTAAAGATTATATAAACCGGATACAACTCAAACCAGATAGAACAAGCTATCTACTTTATTAATCTCACTCACTTCTTCCGTTCCGTTCAAGCATCAAGAGTTCCATCTACATCACTCGAAGCTAAGATCAGAATACCACTCGTATCGTAGGTGATCGATCCCATCCAACGCATTAGGCAGCCCGAGGGCACGCAACGCCAGATGAGCCGCCTTCTGCCCCGACACCATCATAGCCCCAAACGTCGGACCCTGCATAAAACATTCGTACACTACCATTTCAAACCAAACTTTTAATTACCATAACTCATAAATCAAAGCTAAGGAAAAATAAACTCAACTGGCCGGAGGGGACATAATCGTTTCTTTTAAAGTAGCCCCTCACAAATTTAGGTACTGGAAGGGACATATATAATCATTTCTTTTTCTTTTTTTTTTTAAAAATAGCAATGAAACGTCGCGCTCTTACCATTCTCGGAGCTCCATCGATTTCAGCAACCTCCATTCCCGTGACAATCATCCCAGGGACGATTTCTCGAGTCAAGCTAACTATTGCATCTTCAGCAAGGTTCATATCCAAGGCCTTCATTCCAGGAACACTGTCGATCATTCCGATGCTCTTGAGCCTCTTAACCCCGGTGGCCCCAAAGGGCCCGTCGTGGCCACATGAGCTGACCACGACTTTAGCCTCCATGACATTGGGGTCCATGCAAGATTGTGTGTGATGATTCATCGACACTAAAGCCCAATTAGTTACAACCCCTGCTACTCTGCCTCCCTTGACAATTAAGTCCTCTGCTGCAACTGCATTGAAGAGCTTCACATTAGGCCTGGCCAGAAGCTTGCTGATTATTGTGGAAGTGAACAAAGCCGCGTGCTTCACGACCACGTACTCGTCTTGCTCCTCGTATTCGACGCCCACCTCGTCCAAAAAATGGTGGGCGGGTTTGCGCACCACCATTGCCGAGAAGAGTTGGCCTCCCAGCCAAGCGCCACCACCAGGACTAACAGATTGCTCGATTATAGCCACCTATCACCAACAGCAAAAGCTTTCTTTAATTTGTTGATGTTTAACACGTTCCATAAAACCATAACAAGGGGTTGATCATTTTAATAATTATGAAGCATAAAGTAGATGTGAAATTCAAAATACAACACTAACAAGGAGAAGTTGAAAATATATACAGTATACAAAAAGGAAAATCAACTGTAATACAAGTCATCCACACTAAATGGCTTTTGTAAGTGAGTGAATGATCGATGATTTAGATCAATTTATTTAATAAAATTAAAAATAATAAATAGGCTTAATTTAAGAATAAAGTTTACATATTAGGTAAATTTCCAAAATTTAATTTTAAAAATAGATCAAAATTAATACTCCATATAATTACCTCCCGAAATCAAGTGAAAACGTCAATTAAAAAAGCAAAAAATTATTTCAACTCCTAAATCCATCCATGATATCATCAGATGGTTTAATTTAATCCCTCTAATCAACTGAAAAAAACAATTAATATGTCAAATAAATGACAAAAACTTACATAATTTTTTTAGATCTTTTTTGTCTATAAATAAAAAGTAATAGGGTTTCCGTGGATGACCCCACAATTTTTTATTTTTTTTTTACAAAATCGACCACTTTTATTTAAAAAAATAGGTGTTCTAAAAGCATCTAATTTTGCATCAAGAATTCGAGAAGCGCATCCCTCAACCGATCGAGAACCTAAGATCTCACTACCTTTATATTACAAATCCAATTAATCGGAGAGTTACAAAATATAATTTGGACACGATACTTTTAACCTTTTAAAATAGCTAAACGTTTATTTATATTAATTTACAAACAGTGTCACTATAAGTGAAAAGTACCCGAAGAGATGGATTTTTGGAGAGCTCATAGGCACATGAGAGGCCCGCAGAGCCAGCCCCAACAACGACGACATCAGTATCAGCATACGTAATCATGTCCGTCATGTACCGTCTCGTCATCTCCCGCGACACCGTCGATTCCTTGATCGGAGTGAACGTAAACGATTTCAGATCGTACGGCGGAGGCAGCGATGACGAGGCTGCACACATGGGTGCGCGGAGTCTGGCCGGGCACATGGAAGATTTGGCGAACAAGGAGGGGTTTAAGGCCAAAGTTGAAGACATTAATGTTGCCATTTCCAATTTAGGCTCGCGGTCTAATGCACTGGCCCATATGGGGGTTATATATATATGTTGAATTTTCGATCATACGTTACTTGTAAGTCTATAATCAAGATTATTTGTCCACATGTCACATGTGTATGAGTTTTATAGAAATAATGATAATTACAAACTATATACTTTAACGATTTATTTTAATTTAAAAAAATCTATATTAATTAAGTACGTTGTTGATTTTAATAAATTTGAGAAATTAAACGATCTTATTTTTTTTAAAATTATTTTATTTGAATGAGTAAATTAAATTAATAAAAAATGAGGAATGTATCCTTTTTTAATTTAAAATAAATAAAAACATTTAATTACTTCCTCCCTCCACCAAAAATTTATTCGCTTACCTTATTTGTCAATCCACCAAAATTATGCACAATCATTTTATGGAAATATCACTTTATCTCCACCCTCCTACCATCACTTAATTACTTAAATTGATAATCAAGTTTACTCACAAAAAACATTTTAATTATTTTATCTATTTTTTCTTAAAACTTGTGTTCAAAAGAATGAACATACATTTGATGTATCTAGAGTCATCAAATAGGTCGGATCGATCTGGGTCCAACTGCCTATTCCTATCGGGTCGGGTCGGGTCAGATCGGACTTGTTGGGATGTATATATGTAATTTTCTCGGACCAGGTCGAGTCCAGCAGGTTGTATGTTTCTTTCAAGCCGGACTGGGCCGTGCCGTCGTGCTTCATGTTTTCTAGGGCCCGACCTGATTTTTAACGGGATTGGAAATTTGTGGCCCAATCTGACTTGAGAAATAACTCTAGGGATATGTTTTAATTTTTTAAAAATATTATATGTACATTTTAATAATTTTGATTATATATATTTTAAAAATTAAATATTTTATATAATAACGAAGTGCAAACACTCGTGACAAAATTAGATGACGTGTCAATTTTTTTAATAAACGCTTGTTATAAAGCATGTCGAACACTCTGTCTCATAATAGAAAAACCTCCAAAACAATGTCAATTAATTTTATTTTATTTATCCTTTTGACACAATGAAATAAGTAAAGTAATTAAATCACATTAATTAAGCAGTTAGATCATGAGTTCGAGTTAAAAAGATTGATAATTTTTTTTTTAATAACTTATCAATATACTTTAAAAAATCCAAAATGAAAACTTGGCAATATTAATAAAGAAATGTGAATCAAAGTAATGATGGGATAAAAATGGAAAAAGGCAAAATATGGGGACAGATGTAGAAGGGTGGGCGCATGCAGGTGTGTGTACACGTGAGTGTCATGCACTGCACGGTTTGCTTTACCTTATCTCTCGTCCTCTGTAATGAAATCATTACAAAGTGTATAAATAAATAAAATAGAAAAGACAAATTCGGAAGTGTAGTTATCTCGTGACCCAACTGCTACAAACTCGTGCTCTCTGCCCCTTGCCCAAAATTATCTCATATAAATCTTCTTTTCGAGTATACCATTAGACTATTATTAGTTTAATATAATGAAATTTCGAACTTCTCCTATCGAAAATATTAAAATTATTGAAAATTTTGATATACGTTTGATAGGAGAAATCAATTTACGAATAATCACTACTACACATTTGACTTTGGAGAGCTTTAAAAAAGGGTCTTGGAGAGCTTTTAAACGAGCTCTCCAAGTGGGAGCTGTGCAAGTGAAATTGCACTTGGAGAACTCTTTTTAAAAGCTGTGCAAGAGAGGTCTTAGACAGCGATTTTGAACCGCTGTCCAAGTAAAGTCACTTGGACAGCGGTAATAACCGCTGTCTATGTGTATTTTTTTTTGTTTTTTGACTTGGACAGCGGTTCATAACCGCTGTCTAAGTCAAAAATTTTTTTAAATAATTATTTTATATTTTAAAAATCAATTTTATACAAAACCAAATTTATTTATATACCAATAAATAAATTTTATATTTTAAAAATCTATTTTATACACGTCAAATACCAAAAAATTAAATAAATAAACGTACACTAACATACGTTCAATATACACCAAAAAAGATTAAATATCATCACAAATGTATAAGTTAATATATTACATGCAACAAAAGTTTATACTAGCTACTTAAATTATACCTATACAAAAATCGATTGTACATGTACCCGATCCAATCTTTTTTCCATTTGTCCATTCTTTTGTCTTTGTAAGTGTTGAGCGGACGGGCATAGACAAACTGCAAACAACGATCAATCAATATAGTTAGATATATAGTATATGAATTTTTATTCAATCAATAATAATTTAAATAAATCAATAAATTGACTTACAGTGTTAGGATTAATCTTCAATCCAGAAAAATTGATTATATCCTCAATATAACAACAGACAAAATGTCCACAATGGTCTCCATCACGTTGCCTCGGAACCTGTTGGAATCATTTCCATGAAATCCATTATTTTTCCTACCTCCCTTCCTGCCCATTTTCCTTTTCTTATCAGTGCCATCATACGAATATTTACCATCATCAGCCATCAACCTGTTCAGAGATAAATTATGGAAATTATGTTTTCTCACTGGCAATGCTTTGAAACCAATAGAAGCCATGTCAATGTCTTCAAAATACAGTCCTACACCATGTGTAAAACTATGATTAGCTAAATCAAAACCTTGAAAAGTAATACTCATACTAAAATTCTAAATGCAAAGATTCATACTAAAACTATTTGCTTCTCAACTCTCTCAGTACCCATGCTTAAAACATAAGAAGTTTGTAGATAAAAATAATTAGGCATATAAATTATCAGATACAGTGCAGCTATTCATATCAGTTTAATTATTTCTAATTTCACATTGCATTAAGAAATATCGCCAACTCATTATGAACATCTCATTGATATTTTTTAAAATTCACCATCACATCAATTCTTTCTCCAAACTAATGAAAGTGAGTGACTAACCACCGCACCCATGATTGATTACCATAAACTGGAACCGCGCTCCAGCATTCCTGAAACAGCAAGCCGCGATGCTATTTAACCGAGTAAAAACTGCCTAATTAAAGTACAATTATCCAATCCAACGGGTCTGAAACACCCAAAACTCAATCTCAATAATTAATCTCACCTTCTCACAACGACAAAAGAGCCTTCCCCATTCTTCTGTCAAAAAAAAAAAAATCATCACCACCGTAACTTATCTCTTAGAAAATCAAATCGAATTAATACATTCCTGTTCGCGTATATATATGTAAATGTGTGTGATAGCATACCAATTGGTTCGCGCTGACGTTATGCTCGAAGTAGACGACGCCAGTCGCGGGTATTAGAACTTCTTCAACGAAGGGATCGAATTTCTGTAGTAGCTCAATTAAACACCGTGAGCTGCGGCTGCCGGCGGGCGAGGCGTCGACTT
The DNA here is from genome assembly GCA_963675135.1 of Galeopsis tetrahit. Taxonomy (NCBI): domain Eukaryota; kingdom Viridiplantae; phylum Streptophyta; class Magnoliopsida; order Lamiales; family Lamiaceae; genus Galeopsis; species Galeopsis tetrahit. The sequence goes on along the minus strand of OY776120.1, from coordinate 60,520,800 downwards.
TGATTCGTCACGAGACGCTTCGATTTTACAGAGGGAAGGTTGGAGGAGAAAACGCGTTTGTTTTGGCTTCGACAGAAAGAATGAATTGATTTTACAGAGGGAGGCGGGAGAGCTTCGACAGAAAGAATGAATTGATTTTGGGGATTTAGGGCTTTGACCAAGGATATGAGATTGGAGAGCGGTTATGAACCGCTTTCCAAGTGAATACTTGGAGAGCGGTTCTAAACCGCTGTATAAGTTCTACTTGCAATGCGATTCTCAACCGCTGTCCAAGAGCTTCACTTGGACAGCGGTTTTGAACCGCTCTCTGTTTTTTTTTTTTATTATATAAAACCGCTTTCCAAGTGCTAAATTGGAGAGTTTTTCGACAAAAGAGCTCTCCAAGTGCTATCTTGGAGAGCTTTTCGAAACAAGAGCTCTCCGAGCGCAGCTCTCCAAAGCCAAATGTGTGGTAGTGAATGTGACTCCATATAAATTCCAGTAACAATTTAAATAATCAATTGATAATTAGAAGATAAAAGTAATTGTAAAGAAATAGGAACATTTGTAGAGAACAAAGAAAAACACAGATTTGATGGCAGAATTGAATACAATTTTAATTTGAAGGGGAGGGGGGTTGGGTTCTATGCTCCGTAACATAAAGTTTCTAAATAGAAATAAAATACAACATAAAGTTAAAAAAAAAAAAAATTGTCTATCCGCTATCAAATCGGTGCGACAATCGTGTAATATTTACAAGCTATTTTTGGATCTATTCTTTTATATTCAATTCCTCATTTGATATCTATAATAAGAGGGGTGTATTGGTTGTGGATTCTGTATGGTTTTTTTGGACTTTCAAAGTCGGGGGTATTCAATTCGGATTTTTAAAAGTCTTTAAAAATGCTGAGGTATTCAATACGGATTTTAAAAAGTCTTTAAAAATCTTTAGGTATTCAACAGTCTACGAATTTTAATACTCTATGGACAATAAAAAGGTATGGAATATAAAAGAAAAAAGAAAACATAAAACCATAAGCTCACAAGTCGAGCTAGAGGCCGTAGTGCCATTAAAACCTTGCCTGGGAAAACCCTCATTAGGGACAAAACCCAGGCTAAGGAAAAAGGTAAACTCCTCTAACAATCAATGTCTGTAAAAGACGTTATACAAATCTTTATGCAAGAAAGTAAGTAAGAAATCTGGAGGATATCCCCTCCAAATGCAGTTGATCTTCGTCTTGGCCACTGCGTCAGCCGCCTGATTGGCCTCTCTAAAAGTGTGGGAATACCGAATGTGCATGTCTGTGGTAAGAGGATGAACTTGACTCCAGAGACCCTGCAGACGCCAAGGGACAGAAGGAGTAGAGCTCATCAGAGTGCTAACTGTCAGAATGGAGTCCGACTCGATCCATAAGAACCGCCACCCTTGGGCATGGGCATACTGAATAGCAATGAGTGCCGCTGCTAACTCCCCCTCAAAAGGATTACCCCAACCAACCTCTTGGGCAATAGCCGCAACAAAGAACCCCCTAAAGTTCCTAAACACCGCCCCTGCATGCAAACTACCTGGAGAGAATGTTGCACTGTCGTCTGTGTTGATCTTGTACCAATCTGGATCCGGGGGGATCCATCTAACAGACGAACCCTGACGGGTCGGCTTGTGCCTGCCCAAGACACCAAGAGACCTGGCAATCAAGAGATCCCGAACTGAACCGTCGGCATAACCCCGAGAGATACTATTGGCTTCCCTAATACCAACAACGATTTGCGCCATGCATCGTCTGACTGAGGGGGAGACCCCATCAAAGACCACTCTGTTCCGCAGAGCCCAAATAGCCCAAACTGTAGTAACAAAAGTCGCTCTCCATAACTCCAAGGACTGCGGACCCAAACGCACTCTAGTAGCCTGGAGGAAGATATCAAGAAAGCTAATCCCCGTGTGGATGGTGACTCCAAAAAGCTGAGTCAGATGCTGAAGAATCTCAAGAGTGAATGGACAGTGAGCTAATAAGTGGTCTAAAGGCTCAGAGTCACTGCGACAGAGCATACACATCGAAGGACCGTGAATCCCAAATGAGACCAGCCACTCAGAAGTAGGGAGCTTGCCCCATATCGCCCTCCAAATAACCGTAGAACGACACATCGGAATGAAGGAACTCCAAATCCACGACGACCAGCTAAGACGAGGGAGAGGAGATCTGAGCATGTCATAGGCCACTCGAGAGGTAAGCTCACCTGAGGTAGTACCTTCCCAAATACGTTTGTCAGGGCCATGAAGAACCCTAATCTGAAGGATGTCTCTGACGATATCTGTGAAGTCCGTAACGAAGCACTCCTTAAAGTGCCAACAATCGTCATAGAAGAAGTCCCCGACCGTGCTCTTCAGGGTAGCAGTAAACCAATCCGGGAGGCCAATCTTATCAGAAATAGTGTAACCCAACCAGTTATCATGCCAAAAGCTGACTGTCGAACCCCTACCAATCAGCCATCTTGACCCATCAGAAAGCCTCGAAACGTGAGGATGAATACCCGGTCCAATAGATGAGATCCTCCCATGGGAACGCAATCTGCCATCCGAGGTAAAGTGTCTTCTGTGAAGCAGAGCTGTGTTGAAGAATGTCCCAACTCAACTTACAGAGAAATGAGGCATTCGCCAATCTAATGGAGTTCGCCCCATCCCTCCTTCTCCAAAGGGAGCACAAACCCTATTCCACGAGACCGAACAAGAACCACTCTTACGATTGATGTCTCCCTTCCAAAGAAAGTTGCGCATAGCAGATTCCACCTAGCGAAGTAGTGAAATGGGCCATTTGTAAACCATCATGGAGTGGACCATAGATCCCGTGATAATCGAGTTAATCAAGCATCGTCTCCCTGCCAAGGAAATGGAGCTACCCTTCCAACGACTAAACTTAGCAATAACATCGTCTGCCACTGGCTGTAAATGAGCCTTCCTGGGGCAACCACGAAAGATCGGGACTCCTAGGTAGGTGAAAGGAAGGGATCCTTCTACGATGCCTGTGACCCTGTGCATCCGACGACGAAGTCTTTGGGGAACAACACGCCCAAAGAAAGCCCTAGATTTCGGAGGACTATAGATCTGACCTGAAAGATGACCATACCCCTGTAAAACAGCATGTAGGTTGATTTTGTTGGATTCTCCTCCAAAAATATAAATAAATTTCACTATCCAAAATTTCTTCTAAAAATCAGAGATTTCAACGGATTCTCTCAAAAAACTCTAAAGACGAAAGATCAGAAGTAGAGATGACAATATTGACCCGACCCGCGGGTACCCACCCCACGAGCTTTGGGTCAGATCGGATCCGCCCTGTATTAAGTATGGGTCGGGTCTGGGTTTTATGTCTGACCCGTGGGTATTCGACCCGTCCCGAATTAATATATAAACTTTATATAGTATATATATATATATATATATATATATATATTTTTTTTTTATTGGTAAATTTTATATATATATATATATATAATATTAAAAAAAATATTCGCATCAATACCAAAATTTATGAAAATCTATATAAATCAATAAAAAAAAGTATATTCCACAATCCTATCAAGTGTATGAAAATCCATATAAATCAATAAAAAAAGTCAATCAAACTTTGCATGAACTCTATGAATTTTATAAATCCACGTACTTTTCAAAATCCAAAAAAATCCAATAGAATCTCAATTGAATACACCCCCTAATATAATTAATACACCTACAGATTACTATATTTAATTTAGGCGGGAAGCATTTTTTACCATTAATCATATTTTCTCTACTTCATCATAACCATTCATTTTTCTTATTAATAATTATGGTAAATTTGACTATCAATTAGCATTAAATAATTCTTTATATCCTACATAATATTGACCGTTTATTTTTATTGATGAAATGTGGACCTTTGGATCAATTGCTTAAATTTAGAATCATTTAATTTTTGTAGCCTATTTATACTCATACTTCATTGTTAATTTTCATCACCAAACATCTCCATCTTCTTTTCCATTGGTATGAAGTTCAATTTTCTTTATTTTTTCCAGATCTATTATTCTGAAAAGATATAGATATGTATAATAGTCGAATTTGTATTTGAAGATTTATATATAGATGTATATAATGGTTGAATATGTATTTGAAGATTGTTGCATAGATTTGAAGGTTTGTGTTAGTCCCAGAGTTGAATTTAAGATTGATTAAGCTCGAAAAGTTTAGAGGGGAGAGGTGAATAGACTTTTAAAACTTTTCAAAATATCAGAGATTAATCGTGCGAAATTATCAGTTTTTATGAGCCCTATTCAATTATACTCAACTATACAATGTAAAACTTTACTTGTCTATTCTGTAAATATAACAACTCGTCTATTCAACTTCAATATCAAGAATCTAGTTGGTTATACAAGTTAACAATTAAGAACAATTAACAGATATAAAACAGTAAGTAAACAACACGAGATTTATAGTGGTTCTACAACTTGTCTACATCCACTCTCACAACTTCAGTCGTGATGTTTTATTAAACTCTTCTTGTGGCTTTAAGTCCCAAGAACTAAAACTTCGATCTTTTCGTTTATACCACCAGGTATGTCTTTGATCTAACAACTAGTGATTTAATCAAGCAACTAACAAGCTTGTTTACAACAAAACAATAATGAAAAACTTCTCTGTTTTCTTCAATAAGCCATCTTTTGTAGACTCTTCTTTTTTGGGCTTCCTCTTTTGAACTTTGAATGCTTTGAACTCTGTGAGTGTTTTGCTTCTGCAATATGCTTCAATATATCAGTAGTTTTTCAGTAGTCTATCAATAGTCTTCAAACGTTGAATGTTCTAAACTATTTATAAATTTCTCTTCTTCAAGATTAGTTTGTTATCCAATAACCTTTTCTTGATAACTTCTTCTAACTAACTCTGATAATCGCTTCCTTGATATGTATCTTTTAATACGTCGATTATTCTGTTAAGATTCATAACGAACTTCATATCTTTCCATAGGATACGAATATACGATCTTATATTCTTACTTTCTGCTTGACTTGTCTTCTTCATATTCTATACTTAGAATATTTCAGACTTCTCCATCACTTGTCTTGTTTGGCCAAGTTTTCTTGTCTTCATCTTCATATGTCTTTTGTCTTCTATATAGAACTCTGCTTGTCCTATCTATGCTGTCTAATTTATTACATTACGTTAAGCTTTATAGACCAGCTTAGTCATCCTATAAACTATTACATCAATTCGACAAAACTATAAGCTTCTATACAATGATTATAACTTATCATAAAATCCTATAGTAAAGTAATATGTCTTTTTTACTTAGTCATATTTGAATATTACTTTAACTCATCTGATCTTATTTCATACAAGACGACTTCCATAACAGTTCAGTCAACACTTAGAATATATTCAAGTCTTCTTTTTGGCTTATCAAAACTACACTTTTCATCAAATAGAACTTGTCTTAGGATTCATATCCCAATAACACATATATAGAGCAATATAAATTTAGAGTCTCTTCACCCTTGCACAACCCAAATGGTCAATAGTAGTAGTATATTCTTTGTACTTCACTTTTATATTCATTTATGGTACGAACAAATATCAAGGATTCGGGTCTTGTATAAGTGAAACTGAATTATTGAAGCATGTTAATCAAGTTTTGATGTAAATGATCTTTTTTAAATGGGGACCTGAACCAAATGCATGAGATCAAATCATGAATTCTCTGATCATATAGTTCACAACATTTTCTTTCCTTGCAACTATAATTGAGTGAATAAAGTGTGGAGGGGGATATAAGTACTTGCAAATGCCACCGTCGTCACAGTGATACTGCTCCTTAGATGTCTGCAAAATGAAAAAAAAAAAAAGAATTTTAGTTGTTACTGTTTATACCTCAATCGTTCAATATTCAATCTTCTTGCTAAATTCTGTGCCCTTTATAATCCAAACCTCATAGATATTTTATTGAATTAACAAACAATAAGCACAGACAGAAGAGGATGCATTTTTCTTACATCATCATCAAATAGCTTGGAAATTACACAAAAGTATCTACCCATGCATACGTCATAGTTTTTTGGAAACTTGTTGAACTTGAGAATAACCACAAAACGGGAAGAATACCAGAGAGAGAGAGAGAGAGAACATACCTTCCCAACCATGGCAGGGCATATCATGCCAGAGCTTTGGGTCAATGCAAATATTGTTCTAATGACCAAGAAATAGCAAAGTCAACATCATTTTACATTTTAACAAAGTCAGTAAAAAATAAACTTAATGTGTCAACTGATAACCCTATGTAAGTAATGCTCAGAAAAGAAACAAAACCTTTACAAATTGAATATATGTGATACTACCTTAGCCTCATTATGACAGTGACTGCAACTGTAGATCCCGTTGCAACATGGATCTCTAATGCGACACCTTCAACGATAATGGGAACATCTGCCAACCAACAATCAAATATTAGTTAGCATGAGATCAACAAACATAGCATCAACCAGTATAATGTATCTAGTTGGAAGGCTATACCCATATATCAGTTATCCTATATTCAATACTTCAGTGTCAGTGACCCTTGACTGATTCGACAATTCATTTTCGGCACTGCGGTCTTCACGGGAAGGCTGCAAGTCTGTCTCATGAGCCTTTATCCTGGTTCTGATCTCATTCTCTTCAGTTACCACAGACTGTGAGATCTTTGGTTCAATGCTTGGATACTAAGCAATGTGTCAATCTAATTATAAAATTTTAAAACAAATTACATTTTAATACACATATAGTTTATCCTGGAATCTTTAGTGAAATCATAATGCACACCCATTTTAGTAATTTCTTATACCACATTAATTAAAAAAAATTTGGTCGGTTTTTGGATGTAAGTGTTTTATTCACAACAATGGGAAGAGCAAATTAAATGCTTTTGATGCCAAAGCAGATGAGGGGATATTCTTAGGATACTCTTCTACTAGCAAGACATTTGGAGTATTTAATTACTATAATCTTTGTGTGGAAGAAACACCACATGTGGTATTTGATGAATCTGTATAGGACTCTACTGACCATCAGCTTAGTAAGAAAGTAGACAACCTGAAACTTCAAACCAATGATGAATCTGAGGTGTATGAATCTGTTCAAGCATGCAACTCATTCCTAAACACCTTAAATGATGATAATGAAGAAAAGGTAAAAGAGAAAGGTAAGTCTACTAGACCTATTAATATGCCTGAACTGGTTGACTGTTCTCCTATAAACAAATCTACTGATATTGATGATACTGATATGCATGATGCTATAGATGATTTAGATGATGAGAGTTTGCCTGTTAAGACTAGAAAAACATGGAAAAATGTTCACTCTTCTGATTTAATCATAGGTGATTCTGGTAAAGGTGTTAAGACCAGAAGACAATTATTTGAATCGCAAGAAGGAACTAATCCATCTCTATTTTGTTGGTGTTGTTTCCTCTCTTCTATTGAGCCTAAGACTGTAAAAGAAGCCTTGACCGATAGTAATTGGATAATAGTCATGCAAGAAGAGTTGAATCAGTTCACTCGAAACGATGTATGGGAACTTGTTGATAGACCCACTGGACACAATATGGTAGGCCTTAAATGGATTTTCAAGAACAAAAGGGATGAGAATGATCTTGTAGTTAGAAATAAAGTTAGATTAGTTGTTTAGGGTTACTCTCAAGTAGAGGGTATAGACTATGATGAAACATTTGCTCCTGTTGCACGATTAGAAGCTATAAGATTATTTCTTGCCTATGTTGCTCACATGAAATTTACTGTCTATCAAATGGATGTAAAAAGTACTTTTCTTAATGGTATACTTGTTGAGGAAGTGTATGCAGAGTAGCCTCCTGGTTTCGAAGTAAAGGGAAACCAATTATACAAGTTGAAGAAGGCTTTTTATGGGTTAAAGCAAGTTCCACGTGCCTGGTATGACACTTTTTCACTGTTCTTATTAGAAAATGGTTTTACTAAAGGCAAAGTAGATCGTACTTTGTTCAGAAGACAAGAAGGGAAAAACATCTTACTTGTCCAAATTTACGTAGATGACATCATTTTTGGGTCACCTAATAAAAGCTTGAGTGAGAATTTCTCAAAACTCATGCAAAGTAAATTTGAGATGTCTATGATGGGTGAGATGACCTACTTTCTTGGTCTTCAAGTAAAACAATCATCAGATGGCATTTTCATAAATAAAGCAAAATACACAAGAAATCTATTGGATAAATTTGGTATTAAGACCTGTAAAACTGTTGGAGTACCCATGCAACCTACATACATAATGATTCCATATGAACGAGGTAAGTGTGCTGATCAATCATATTACCGTGCTTTAATTGGTTCTTTACTATATCTAACTGCTAGTATGCTGGATATTGCATTCTCAATTGGTGTTTGTGCTAGATTTCAGGCCAACCCCAAGGAAAGTCATTTGGAAACTGCCAAAAGGATATTGAAATATATAAAGGGGACCATTAATCGTGGATTATGGTATCCTTCAGATGATGACTTATCCCTAAGTGGTTATTCAGATTCTGACTTTGGTGGTTGCAGGATACATAGAAAATCCACATCAAGATCTTGTCAGTTCTTAGGTACTAAGCTCATATCATGGTTTTCAAAGAAACAAACCATAAGCTCACAAGTCAAGCCAGAGGCCAGAGTGCCGTTAAAACCTTGCCTGGGAAAACCCTCCTTAGGGACAAAACCCAGGCGAAGGAAAAAGGTAAACTCCTCTAACAATCAATGTCTGTAAAAGACGGTATACAAATTTTTATGCAAGAAAGTAAGTAAGAAATCTGGAGGATAGCCCCTCCAAATGCCGTTGATCTTATCGATTACACTTCTAAGTGTATCTTCAATCTAACTAACTATTTTACAAGTAACTAGCAACTTGAAAAAAAACTGTAAAAGTAAAACTTCTCTTAGTCCAGTAGTAGCCTTCTTGAATTCTTCACTTGTCTTCTGGCTTCAACCTTCTGAACTTGAACTCTGTGAGTTTGTTTCTCTTCGAATATCTCTTTAGAATGTATCAGTATTGCGAGTTTCAGTAGTCTTGAATCGTAGAATACCTTGGGGTATTTATAGACTTCTGAATATCAAGATAAGTTTGTTATCCAACTGACTTTCTTGATAACTAACTTCTAACCGCTTCTTCTTATCCTTCAACGCGTTTCTTCAGTTAATTAGTTATTCCATAACTAACTTTTTAATATATATCTTCATAACTGTCTTCACGCGTTTCTAACTTAAGAATTTCCTTCTTACTTATCGCGCACTTGTCTAGTCTTCAATACTTAGATAAATCTTCAGTCTTCTTCTTTACTTGTCTTGTCTTGCGAGTCTTCTTATCTTCAGTACACTTCTCCAGTAGACTTAGATAATGAACTAATCCATACTAGTCCTATCATCTAATCCTAACAAGACTATTACATTACATTAAGCTTTATAATTCAACTTAGTCACCTTAAATCTATACAACAATAATAATAATAACAAACATATGAACTATGAACTTCTATACAATGTTTAAACGCTCATCATAAAACCTAACACATATAGTACTTATAAAACATACTTGTCTTTCATTCATACTTAAACTTTTCTTTTCGTTCATACTCTTCTGATCTTCTCAAGATGACTTCCATAACTAGATCAGTCCATACTTAGAAAATATTCAAGTCTTCTTTTGGCTTATCAAAACTCATCTTTTCATCAATTAGGACTATATATTATGATTCATATCCCAACAATTTCCCCCTTTTTGATGAAGCCAAAACTACTTGAATTATTTCACGATAGTAGACTAGTTAAGTAGTTATCTTATAATCATCAAAATGTGTTATCTTTTCATTCATTCAGTAAGATCAGTAGATTACAATTACTTAGACAAAATGAAATTGAAATAAGTAAAGTACTTACAATTACTCACTGATATTATCTGCATCTGGATTCCGAATACTAAATGCATCGAGGATTCTTCTGTGAATGTTCGAAATATGATCTTCATTGTCGATCTTCTCCTTCTCTAGCAACTCTTCTTCGAACTTCTTCACCTTGTTGAAATCAATCCGCTTTCCAGAGCCTAACAGTGGTGTCACCCACTTAGGAAAATTATGAACCATAATGTTATAGCCAACAGCAGTTGCGATTCGCATGATCAAGTTCCAAAGATTTTCATCTTCAGCTTCCATGAACTTGTCAAACACGGCGAACAACTCTTCTTTGCTTTCTGGGTCACCATACTTCCTTATTATCCAGTGATCTAATTCCTATTTCATCTTGACAACCAACCAAGCATCTCTATGCTCATTGTCTATGAACTTGTCTATGTGGGAATCTTCAATCTGGTCTGGATCAGCTTTCATCTTTTGCAACCTGTGGATGTGTTTGCCTAACAACTTCTTGTTAGCATAACGATCATCTTCAAACTTTTGCTTTTTATGAAGAACTTCAACTTCTTCAGCATCGATACCAGCAAGAATTTCTCCTAATCCTTCTTTCTTTTTCTCAAGATCAAGTTTCCTCTTGACTTGTCTTGTTCTGGGTTGAACTTCTTCAATTGCAACACTCTTGCCTTTCATCAACCTCTTCTGCTCTTCTGCACTAGCACTGATCTGTTCAAGATCTGCTTTCTTCACCAGTCTGCCTCTTCTTCTAACTGGCCTACTAGTCTCTTCTGTAGCAGTAGTAGCAGCCATTTTAATCTCTGATTCAACAAACTTCACCTTTTTCATCTCTTCCCCCTTTTTGGCTTCATCACTTGCCTTAAGAGTGAACAGAGAGGTAAAACGAGTCATCTCTTCCTGCACAACTTGCTTCATCATCTCAACAGCTCTATCAACCTGCTTCTGATGCGTCTTGTCCTGACTCAACTTCTCAAGACGATCAGTAGTGTATTCAAGCTTTTTAGCAGTGAGATTAAAATTATTCTTAAAGTGAGTAGCAGTCAGCTTGAGCATCCTGTTTTCTTCAGTCATCGCAGTGAGAAGAGCCCTTGCATTCTCCAATTGTTCATGAGCCTCTCTTCTCTGCTCATCTGCTATCTCAATCTTAACTCGATACACTCTTTCCATCTTCCTTGATTCTTTAGCTAATACTCTAGCAAAATCAACAGATCTTTTCTCTGAATACTCAACTTGATTCTGGATAAACAACTCAAGTTGATTGAACATCTCTTGTATGAATACATTATCCAACTGATTCACCTCATTGATTATCATCTCTTTCGAACTTGTAACAAGAGAACTATTCTGGTCAATCAGGGCTTGCTTCACGTCTGATTTCAGAAATTCATCAATAGACGACTTAATTACCTGCTTCAGATCATCCTTCAACTTATCTATCGAAGCAGTCGGAATGGCTTGAGTTATGGAAATAACTTCTTCAGGAACAACCTCTTCCATAAGTTCATCTTCATCAATGATTTGAACTTCAACCAACTTGTCTTCCAGATCAGTAGACAAGACCAAGTCTTCTACTGCTTCATCTTCTGGAATGACACTTCCAGCAATGGCTTTCAGATTTAGTAGGGGAGTGTAAGGAACAATAACTAACTTAGCCTCCTTAGCCTTTCTTTCAGCAGCATCTGAATCCTTTTTCACCAACTCGACTAATCTTGCGGTGTAGGCACATGTTTCTGATGGAAAGTATTTTTCGAACTGTCTTGTGATCTGGCCAATGTTGCACCTTGGACCATGAGCATGTTCCACTTGAAAAGTAAATACTATTCCACGCAGGTGATCAGAACCATTATCTAAATCAATAATAGGATCAGTAAACATCAGCTCTTCTACTGGTTCAGCATCTTGCATCAACCCATCTTCTACAAGATCAGATTCCGAGACCTGTACTCCAATACTTAACTTTGCTTCTGATGGCAGAATATCATCAGATATATTCAGCATCCTTTTGACAAGAGCAGTCAAGGCATGCGCTGGGAGGAGTTCAGAGTGATCCTTCACTCCACTATTCTCTTGTTGTTCCATCTCCCAGTCTTGGAAATTTTCAATACCACCTTTTCCAAGAATAACTTCGAACATATCCTCAGTCGGACCTTTCTTTAATGCAATCCATGTGCATATTCTGATAAGCTTTTCATAGATTTCAGAAGACGTGTCAATCTCTACTGACGGTAGCATCTTTTTCAAATTTCTGGTCATTTGTGCACGCAATCTCTTTTCACGTAGACACAAAGGATAATCGACCAAGGCTTCAAATCTGTTTTTGGGAGGGGTCTGAGTAAGTGGGGTCCTTAACTCAGTTGTTGCAGTGGCAACTAGTGGGGTTCCCAAAACAGATGGGTTAATGGGTTCAACATGTTCTGTTGAGGTAGTGGGAATATTATGGACTGTGGTTTCTTGGGGCTGCGATGTGGCTTGGTTTGGTTTGACAACTGTAGGAGTATCAGTTGTATCAAATATAGTAGTGTCTTTGGTAATGTTGGACCTTAAGAGTTGAACGACCAACAGAGAGGTTTTGGGAATATGTCTGGCACGAGATCGAAGTGATCTTGCCTTGGTTTTCACAGGAATATCAAGAGGAATAGAAATAGTACGAGCAGAAGTACTAACCATTTCCGTCGACTTGTCTGGTGATGGACTCGACTCCACTCTCACCAGTCGATAAGTTTCCAAATCCTTAGCTTCCTTCTCCGAACCATTATCCAATTCCGTTTTCTCAGAATCTTCTACCGGATCGATCATGGCCTCATCCGACACATATTGAACAAGAGCACCACTTGTTCCAGCTTTAGCCTCATCTTCCTCAGCACTAGACGAGTGAGCTTCAATCATTGCATCTCGTGGGTTTATCCTTACTTGCCTACGCTCCAAAGCTCTTTGCTCAGCTTGTCTATCAAGAGCGTCCTTCTTCAAATAATATTTGAGGACATGAAAGGGCTTTCCTTTGCTCCAGTCCTTCTTGTTCGGTAGCAAAACGGGTAGCAATATACTTAGCTTATTCCCAAAGCTAATAGCTACAGACACCACCCACTCTCTTGAGTCAGTGTCAACCTTCACATACTTTGCAAAGTACATTAATCGATCAAAGAACAGTTTCGGCCAATTTCCTTCAGTGATGCCATCATAGATAGCAGCCATCACTCTTGCTTTCTGAAGAGTTACAAAGTCAAAACTCCCAGTAACTCCAAGCAACATCTTGCTTGCAATTCGAGAAGCGTCTTGAATTTGGGCAACAACTCCTTCTTCTTCACAGAAGGGATATTTCCATCACGATTGAGCTTCAATTTCTTTCCGCAAAAGGTACTCAAATACCTTAATTCTTGACCAGCAGCATATTGTTCGACATTAATCGAACCCAAGGGTAAGCTTAATGTTTCGAACAACACTTCACGAGTGCTCTCCACCCTGCTTCCACCAACATAGGCTTCGATCGAGTCTTCTAGGCGAGTGGCAGTGGCAAAGAACTCCAACACTTCTTCCTAAAAAACGACCTCAAGAATAGCTTCCAAATACGGTTTTAGGCCGTATCTCAAACATTTGAGGAGAATCTCCTTGTTGTCTTCTGAGTGCCTCCCCTTGAAGAACACTGAGCTCTTCACATGTACCTTCCCTCCAGTAACATACTTGCCTAGATCGAACCTAGCTTGCATGTTAGGTTGAGCATCATACATAGAAACAATCGACATTGTTATAGCAGAGTAATCGAATAACGAGAGTAAATTCGAGAAGATTTGTTTGCAAGAAATTAGGAAAGATAGTGAATTGTAAGCAGTGATTATCGGAAAAGTTGGTTTTGATGTTAATCACGTTTTGAATCAACGGTTATGATTGATTTGATCCATCCAACGGTATTAAACTCTTGGTATTCAGTTGCATAATCGAGACGATTATGTGTAAGGTTTCCAAAACTTTGAAATCCGCCTCTGCTATTGGTTAGATGAGAAGGGTGTACTCATCTGCCCTATTGAAGCAGTGTTTGGGCGGGAACGGGGTGCATACACCTCATTAACAGGAGTGTATATATCCAGTTTTCAAAACTTTCGCAATTACACTAATACCCTTGATTCGCAATTGAACACTTAGTGAACTTAGATCACGAGAGAGCTTATCTGGTCTTTTCGAGTCTATTCAGAACAGACTAGTAGACTTGTTAGCACCAGACGAGTTCCCCCTTCGACTGTGCTTGTCTGTCTAAATGTCGAACAGTATCATGTACCTGTCTCATCTTATGCGACGTGTGAGTATAGGTACGAGTAGTAGAGTGGAATAAATACATTGAATATCAATCAATTACAAAACTTCAAGGTTTCGAACAAGATGACTTTTAACAAACTTAAGAGTCAACATAAGGATATTTAAGAAATCATAGATTCCCCCTTAAATGTTTATTCCCTTAGTATTACCCTCAGCTTTACCAGCTTCCTCATCGGGTTGTTTGGTCATCTTGTCTGACCTTGTGTACCTGACTTGTTGATGAGTAGACGAGTGTTCTGTTTCTGTGGTAACTTGTCTGTTCTCCTTACTTCTTTGTGATGTACCAGTCTGGTTAATACATAGCTATACGCAAGTAGGGTCTAGATCAATTAGTCCTAGACTAATGCATAATTCACGAAATCGAGCCTCAGGTAATGGTTTTGTGAAAATGTCAGCTCTTTGAAAATCAGTGTGAATCGTTTCCATGCGAATATCCTTCTTTTCTACATGATCACATATGAAATGATGCTTCACATCAACATGCTTACAACGTGTGTGCAAAACAGAATTTTGTGTAATGGAAATAACACTGTTACTATCACAAAATATGGGAACATTTGATTCACTGATATTATAATCTCTAAGTTGTTGAATGAGCCAAAGTAATTGACTACATCAGCTACCAGCAGCCATGTACTCGGCTTCAGTAGTAGAGGTAGCCACACTAGTCTGCTTTTTCGAAAACCATGAAATGAGTTTTGTGCCTAAGAATTGACAAGAACCAGAAGTAGATTTCCTATCTATTCTACAACCACCAAAATCAGAATCAGAGTAGCCACTTAAGGATAAATCATCATTTGAAGGATACCATATACCACGATTGATGGTTCCTTTCAAATATTTTAGTATCCGTTTAGTGGTTTCTATATGACTCTCTTTTGGATTAGCTTGAAATCGAGCACATACACCAACATAAAATGCAATATCAGGTCTACTAGCAGTTAAGTACAGTAATGAACCAATAAGACCACGATAATATGTTTGATCAACACATTTTTCGTTCTCGTCTGGATCCATCCTGTAGGTGGGTAGCATTGGTACTCCAGATGATTTGCAAGTTTTAATACCATACTTGTCTAGTAGATTTCTAGTATACTTGGCTTGATTTATAACAATCCTATCGGGAGTTTATTTTACTTGAAGTCCAAGAAAGTAAGTCATTTCTCCCATCATTGACATTTCAAACTTACTTTGCATGAGTGTTGAAAAACTTTCACTCAGTTTTTTGTTGGGTGATCCGAAAATGATATCATCTACGTAAATTTGAACAAGTAGTATATCCTTACCTTCTTGTCTTCTGAACAAGGTTCTATCGACCTTGCCCTTGGTAAAACCATTTTCTAATAGAAATAGAGAAAGAGTATCGTACCATGCTCTTGGAGCTTGTTTCAATCCGTATAAGGCTTTCTTCAACTTGTACACTTGATTGCCTTTAACCTCGAAACCTGGAGGTTGTTCTACATACACTTCTTCCGCAAGAATACCGTTAAGAAATGCACTTTTAACATCCATTTGATATACAGTAAACTTCATATAAGCAGCTGTTGGTCCCTGAACGAGTAGTGAATGTGATTAAAGTCTAGAGGGGAGGGGTGAATAGACTTTAAAACTTTTTCAATCAAAGAGTTGGGAACCTCTTCTGATTTCTATGTCACTTGGACTACAAGTCTGCTGGTCCAGATGACTATATTGATCTGATGGAGAGGATTATATGCGGAAGTGAGTAGGCATGTTTATTTAGACTCGTCCAGCAGTTCTTTTGAAATAACCAATTTGTTAACTTAGTGAAATACTCAGCTGGTGCTGGTTTTGAAAGATATGGCCTTGTTTAAAGATAATTGAAAACACAATATGCACTATGTAAAGATATGAATAAGAAATAAAGTAAAGTGCAGAATGTAAATGACACCAGATTTATAGTGGTTCGAATATACATTCCTACGTCCACTCTCATATCCTAACGTGATGTTTAATCCCTTTAATTTACCGAAAATTACAAGGGCTTGTCCTTTATAGTCCCAAGGGTAGGACTTTGAGATCTGAACAGTCCTAACTGCTACGGTCTCCACAAGTGATTGGAAGTACTTGCACTTTTACAGGGGTTCAAAAACTTAACCTTGTGGTGGGGGTTTTGGGGTTTTTGAATGTATCCAACTAATGGTTCAAGCTTATAAAACACTTAACCACTATGCCTAAATCAATAGATATACAATATGAGTAGGATTCAGGTTCTTTGGTTGGATGGGAAATAACTTAAGAGCTATAAGGTTGTTCTAATGATTTCTGGGCTCTTAGAGAACTCTCAACAAATTGATGCTTTCTGCTTGCTTGCTTGTTTAGCTTTTGTGAATTCTCTCGTTGTATTTTCGTGTCTTGTTATTCCTCATCCGCTTGTATTTATAGGGGAGGATTGCTGCAACTAGCCGTTGGGCAATCTTTCCATATTTGGTTGATTCCTTGATTCCAGCCGCTTGATTGCTTCAATTCTGGGATCGTGTCAATCTTGTAAGTATGGTAAGTCTTCGTTTGAATTGCAAGATGACTTTGGAATCAGCCGAGTCCTAGGCGAGCTTCTAGTCTTTTGATCTTTACTTCTAGTCTTCTGACTAACTCGTCTGACCTAATGTCTTCTGTCTTCTGATATCAGATGAGTATCAGTCTTCTGATCTGGCAATTGTTTGTGTGGACTTAGGCCATCTTTAACTTGGACTCCATCAGTTAAGTAGGTATACAAGCACCTTACTTATCTGGTCTTCAAGGATCTTCTAGTCTTCATGCCTTCTACTCTTCTCTTCTTGAGGTTGTGCATGTAAGCAGATACTGTGCTGATCAGGTGAGATCAATACAGCTGATCACACAAGACTAGTCTAAGTTGTTCTATACAAAGTCAGCTGATCCTATTACATTTATAAACTCTAAGTGTTTTGGCCATCAAAACTATTCTAACATCAAGTGGGGTTTAGGGTGAATTTATATCCCAACAATTTCTCCCTTTTTGATGAAGCCAAAACTATACTGATAAATTCTCTTAATGAATGAGATAAGAGTTTGTAAATCTTTAAAAATGAAGTTTTCTGATGAAGACAATGAGGGTTTGTCTTGTAAGTAAAAAGAACTAATACTTGAATAGCATATTTGGAGTTTTACATATTACAAGTGTTAGTCTCTTGAACTTTCATAAGTAGTCTTCATCAGGTCTTCAATGGTTTAGATGCGGAAGGCAAGGTACAGACGAACGCGAACATCTTCCATGTGTTGTAGGTCTGTAACATTCTCTTCAAGATAAATCTTCTCCAGAATCTGTTTGACTTCTACCATGTCTGTTCTTCCAGATCCCAGAGTAGGTGTATCCCATTTAGGTTCTTCAGGAGTTAGGATTCTGCAGCCGAGCTCTTTGGCTATCTTGACTACTTCTGTCCAGAGCACTTGGTCTTCAATTTCCATGAACTGGGAGAATTGAAGGAATTCTTCTTCATAAGTAGAGAGAGGGCCAAATTTTCTCACTATATGGTGTTGAATCTGCCATTTCTTTTTCAGAGGGTACCATCTTGGTAGCTCATCTTGAAGAATCATCATGTCCACATATGTGCTATCAGTTACTTGAGCACTCTCTTCTTTCTCTTTATCTTTCAGTGCTTTCCTGAGTTTGGCCACATTTCTATCAAACTTGGCCTTGACTGCCTTCGCATCATTAAGCTTCTTTTGCTTAAGCTCTTGAGCTTCAAGCATCTTTCTCTTCTTCAGTTCTAGAGCCTCTTTATCTTCTGCAGAAGACTCTGCTGGAACTGATGCTTTCTTATCTGCCTTTGCTTGCTCATCTGCCTTTCTTTTTCTTGTCATTCTCTTTTCAACAGTTTGTTCTTCTGGTGCAGTGAGTTGCAGATTCTTGGCCGGACCTTGGGTTTCTTCTTGAAAAGCTTCTTTGCCTTGTCTGTTCTTGATTTTGCTTTTTAAACCTCCCAAGGTTTCATTCAGGTTGTCTTGTGTTACTACCAGTTTAGCTTGCTGTGCAGTAGACTTCTCCAGAGCTTTTATCAATACATCCTCCCCCTTTTTGGCTTCAGCAAGAGAAGCCGCAAAAGGTTTCATGGCATTCAGAATTTCCACATGTAGAGTCTGCTTCAGGGCCATGGCATTGACTTTGCTTACATGTGTCAGATGGGAGATGCTGTGCTCTAGAACTTGAGCATGAGAATTTGAGGAAGTGGCAGCTTCCAGCTTAGCTGTTAGTGATTCCACTTTGTCTGCTGTCTCCTTCAGCTGAGTCCGTAGTTTCTCATTCTCCTCAACAGCTGATTGAAGGAGAGCTTGACCTTGAGTGGCTCGTGTTTCAGCATCTTCAAGTCTGGTTTTGTTGGTGTTCTCCATACGGTTTATCTCATTCGCATAAAGATCAACAAATATTTTTGATCTGTCAGCTGACTTCTTCATCTTAGTGTTAAGATACTCTTCTATCTGATGATGAAGTGCCTCACCAAATTTGTCCTCAACATCAATAATTTGGTTGGTGAGACGAGTCCTCTGCTCTTGAACAGCTTTCTCAACATACCTTGCTAGTTGTATGCCTAATCCTTTCTCAAAGTGCAAGTCTATTGCTTCTTTGACCTGAGAGCATATGTCTGCCTTATAGTTAACAGATGAAGTAGAGGTGGTGGCAGTACCTTGTGTTTGTGATGGTGGAATTGTAGAATAGACCACCAATGCCTTGCCTCTCTCTTCAGCTGATAGGTACTCTTCATTTAGGAAGCTGGTAGTAGCATCAACCAGATGGGTAAGAATTCTTCTTCCTTTGTGATATGGGTGTTCGATGAAGTGTGTAAGGTCATCCTTAGGCAGGAAGTGAGCTGGTATGGTTAAGACTTCCTTTTCCTCTGTCTCAGCTGGTGCAGCTGAGTCATCTGCCAAAGCTTTGTCGGCTACCAGGTGATCTGTTGAGACTTCTGGTACAGAGGGATCCTCAAAGGGGACTCCTAAAATCCTTTTGCATACCCTGGAAAGGGCCTCTGTTTGTAGCAGCTCAGTGAATGACTGGACTTGAGCAACCTCTTTCTGCTCCAATTCCCAGTCGAGGAAGTTAGCTTTTCCTCCCATTCCTTCCATGACTTCAAGCAAGTCATCAACCTCATCCCTTCTGAGTTCAATCCTAGTACATATCCTTAAAACTTGCTCAAATTTGATTAACTCCTCATCAATTTCAGGTATAGTAGACCTGAGCAGGTTCGCTATCTTCATTCTCATGATCTTCTCCCTTGTGCACATTGGATAGTGCACCATGCTATACTGAGACTGAGATTGAGAGGGATCTGCTGGTGCCAGGTCTTCTGGTGCAGGTGAGGTATTGGGATTAGGGGATTGAGTTATTGGGACAGATTCCTCTGCTGTGTGAGTATCAGCAGGGTTTGGGAAGTGATATATGTGAGTTGGATAGGGGGATGTGATTGTTCTTCTGTGGGTTCTACATCAGCAGGGTTTTGGATTTGCTTGGTTGGTTTATCTGCTGTTTGTGGATCAGTAGATGGTTGTGATCTCTGAGTTTGGTCCTCTGCTGGTTGTATATCAGTAGAGAGTTGAGTTTTCTGAATTACAGGATCAGATGTTGTTTGGAGGCTGGGAGATTGAGTTTTCTTGGCTAGTTCCTCTGCTGAGTGAGTATCAGCAGGGGTTTGGGAAACAGTGTTTGAGGGTTCAAAAGGGTTGGCAGTTTCAGTAGGGTCAAAGGATGATATTGGAGCTATGCTCATGGGAGTAGGGAGCCTGGATTTCTTTGACTTTTTGGTGAAAGAAGAAGTAGTCTTCTTTCTCTTCTGACCCTTAGACAATGTTGAAGGAGTAATTGTAAGGGAGGTAGAAGAGGTACCTGCCTTCTTCAAAGGAGAGGTTGATGGAGTGGCATCTGAATCAGATGGGGAAATGAGCCCAGATCTGATCAGATACCTTCTTTAGGCTAGGGTTTGATTGTCATCATCATCAGCAGCAGTCTTCTAATGAGCCTTTTCCTTGGAGTGCTCCTCATCTTCTTCAGTAGAGTCCTGCACAGACTATTCTTTCTCTTCAACTGCATCTTTTGAGGATGATTAAGCCAATTTCATCTTCTCCTCCTTCAACCTTTCTGCCTCAGCAAGAGCTTCTTTCTTCAGGTAATACTTGGATGAGTGGAACTTCTTTGCTGGTCCCATCTTATACTTCTTTGGGAGAATCTCTGGGAGGATGATACTCAGCTTGTTGACAAAGCTGACTGTGGATGTCACTTTCCACTCCTTAGATTGCAAATCCAGAGAGACCTTCTTAGCTTCAAGAGCAATTCTATCCAAGAAGAGCTCTTGCCAATCTTCATCGATTTGATCCCAAATGACAGCCATAACTCTAACTTTCAGAGTGGTAACTGCATCATGACTGAACGTATTGCCTAGCAGCATCTTGCCTGCTATGTCCATCAAAGTTTGGAACTTTAAGTCAAGTTGGGACTTCTTAACTCCAGAGGCATTAATGACCTTGACTCTTCCACCAGTAAACATCTCGATATATTCCTTTTCTCTTCCCATAATGTAGGTAGAGATGTTGATCCTCCCCATAGGTAGATCAAATAGGTCCTTGAGAACTTCTCGAGTGATGCTGACCTTGTGTCTACCCATTGAACTTTCAACATACGAACCTTTGGACACAATATTCGAATAAAATGCCAGCACATCTTGCTCATAGACATTAGTAGGTGCTGCTTCCAGAAATTCACGAAGATTTAGATTGAGACATCGAAGAAGAATCTCCTTGTTCTCAGCAGTGTGTTTGCCCTTGAAAAACAGAGCATTCTCAGTGAATATCTTCCCTTCATTCGACCACTTTGCTGCATCGAGAGTGCCAGTGATCTTGGTCTTCTCATCATAAATTTCAATGATCCCCATTCTGAGTGTTGGTAGATAAGTTTAGATGAATTGGTAAAGATTCAGAACGAGTAGTGATTGAGTGCGTATTTGAGTTTTGAGAGCGAAAGGGTTTGAGGAATGGCTTAGGGTTTGTATATATACTCAAGCAGATCTCGAATTGTGTATTGGTACAACGGTCAAAAATGGTTTTGTGAGGAGTAACTCTCAACAATTCCCTTCTTCGTCTTCAGCCAATTCCTTTAATTTTGCCGGCTAAACGTGCCATGTGTCTATTGTTGATTTGTTGGCAAAATTGTAATTGAGTACTAATGACATCACTACCAAAAATAGCCGTTGAGACTAATTTCAGTAATATGGATCATTCAAGGCCGTTTTTCTATAAGTAAAATGTATTCCTTATATAGGTCGAATTCCTTAATTACATTCAGAAATAAATCTTGAATGAATTACATGATCAAACATATAATCATTAGATTTTCATTGAATAAGAGTGATCTGATCAGCAGAGTATGTCTTCTGATTTTCTTGAAAAGGTCTGCTGATATTTCTTGGAAGTCTTCTAGTCAGCTGAGTTGGTCTTCTGATCAGCTGAGTAGGGGTTGCTGAGTAAATCTTCTGTGAACGCTTATCCAACCTGGTTTGGTGGATCTTTCAGCAATTCCCCCTTAACCATGTGGAATCATCTTAACAATATGTAGCTGATCAGCCTAGATGAAATTCCACTGGCTCAGGTTGCCCTCACCATCAGATGGAATGTAGCATCTAATGTGTCCTTGTTGAATTTCTTCGCCTCATCTTCCTCTCTTGTAGGAGGGAGAAGATTGGAAGGTGCTTAAATGAAGTTTGAAGAGAAAGGTAGAGATTGATCTTCTTGATTTCCTTTGACAAAGTATCCTTTGGCAACAAGCTCTCCATGAAGAACTTCCCCCTGGAGAAGAAGCTCTGCTTGTTTGCTACTTTGTCCTTTGCATCTCTCCTTTCTTTTCTTTTCAACAAGAACTTATCTCCTATCTTTTCTTTTCAGCGCATACATATGTTGAGCGAGCCAAGTAAGCTTGTCTGCATCATCTCCATCTGCTGGACAGATTTTCATCTCCTTCACCCATGACTTTGGTTGAGGGATGATGTCCATTACATTCTTTTCTTTCGATTTTCTCCATACCTGAAACAAAGATAAGAGTTAGTGATTTTGTGTTGTTTCAGTGATTCTCATGAATGCCTCCTTTTATAGAGGTAGAGATGAGATGGAGGAGTGAAAGATGATAAAAATAGTGAGTTGATAGGTCTGAATTTCTAAAAAGGTTACTTCTAAAGATCAACAATGAGATTCTTGATCTAAGGGTTCACATTTAAAGATATTCAGGCTTTATCTTATGGAATGCAAAAATTATAAATTTGAGCATGAGTTATTTGAAGTCCGTACTCAATATGTATACTGTTGAGTCGGTGAGGATGGTGTATTAATCCAACCAAGTGGGGCTCAATTGTATACTGTATGTATGTATAGTAATAAAATATTTTATGAAGAATAGTTTATTATTATACATGTATATACACTGCTTGAGTACATTCTTCAATTAACTTTGTTCAACTTTTCTGGAGATAAATATATATATTATGAAATGCAGATGATAGAGTATTTTATCAAGGATTCTTAAGGTATCATGGATTCCCCCTTGATTTAATAACTCTATGTTTTCCCTCAGCTTTATTTGTCTTCATTGGCAAAATACTTACCTGAAGATGAGGGTGTCTATTCACCTCATCTGATTATTTCCTAGTCTGCTGCAGTTGTATTAGCTGAGGTCTTCTCAGCTGGCCTTATACATCATAAACTTGGAACAAGAAGTCCTAAGCTGTAGCATAGGTTCTTAAATCTTTCTTCAGCTAAGGGCTTAGTCAAGATATCTGCTCTTTGGATATCTGTGTGAATTTTCTCCATCTTGATATCCTTCTTTTCAAGATGATCTCTTATAAAGTGATGTCTAATGTCGACATGCTTACATCTTGTGTGAAGGACTGGATTTTGAGTGATGGCAATGGCACTGCTGCTATCACAGTAGATAAGGACTTCTCTTGCTTCTACATTGTAGTCTTTTAGTTGTTGGACCAGCCAGAGTAGCTGACTACAACAACTTCCAGCTGCCATGTATTCTGCCTCAGTGGTAGAGGTTGCAACAGAGGTTTGCTTTTTTGAGAACCATGAAATCAGCTTGTTGCCTAAAAATTGATTGGTTCTAGAAGTGGACTTCCTATCTATTCTGCATCCACCATAGTCAGAGTATCCCCTCAATTCTAGATTGTCATTAGCAGGGTACCATAGTCCTAAGTTGACTATTCCTTTTAGGTACTTGAGAATCTTTCTTGCTGCTTCTAGATGACTTTGCTTTGGGTTGGCTTGAAATCTAGCACATACTCCTACAACAAAAGTTATGTCTGGTCTGCTTGCTGTAAGATATAAGAGAGATCCAATAAGTGCTCTATATTCAGCTTGATCAACTGCTTTTCCAGACTCATCCGGTTCCATTTTGAATGAGGTCATCATTGGAATCCTTGCAGTCTTGCTTTGAATCTTTCTAATAGGCTCTTGGTATATTTGGACTGATTGATGAAGATCCCTTCTGGACTTTGCTTGACTTGAAGTCCTAGGAAGTAGTTCATCTCACCCATCATGCTCATTTCAAAATTTTCTTGCATTAGTTCAGAGAACTTCTTGCACATTTCTTGATTGGGTGATCCAAATATAATATCATCTACATATATTTGCACCATTAGAATATCTTCTCCTTCTTGTATTCTGAAAAGTGTTCTGTCAACCTTGCCTTTAGTGTATCCATTGTCAAGAAGGAATTGTGACAATGTGTCATACCAAGCTCTAGGGGCTTGCTTCAGACCATAGAGAGCCTTCTTCAGACGATATACTTGATCTCCTTTTTCAAAGCCTGGGGGCTGCTCTACATACACTTTTTCTACCAGAATACCATTTAGGAAGGCGCTTTTGACATCCATTTGATATACCTTGAAGCCCATATATGATGCATAAGCTAGAAATAGTCGAATAACTTCTAGTCTGGCTACTGGGGCAAAGGTTTCATCGTAGTCAATTCCTTCAGATTGTAAGTAGCCTTTTGCAACTAGCCTTGCTTTATATCTAGTTATCACATCATTCTCGTCCTTCTTATTCTTGAATACCCACTTTGTTCCTACTACATTGTGGTTTTTAGGACGATCTACCAATTCCCACACTTCATTGCGTTCGAATTGGTTTAGTTCTTCTTGCATAGCAGTGATCCAATTGCTATTTGTCATTGCTTCTTCTATGTCAGCTTGTTCAATATTGGATAGAAAAGCACACCAGCAGAACATAGATGACTGGGGGTTCTGATTCAGTTGTCTTCTTGTCTTGACACCTGAGTCTGCTCCTCCTAGGATGAGGTTTGATGGATGGTTGTTTCTCCATGTATTCCTCACCGGTGTATTTGCACTAGATGAGTTAGGATTCTCATATGTTCTAGTGTTGTCAAGAGGGTTGACTTGATTTGGTCGATCATCATCTGTACCTTGTGTGTCAAAAAGATCATTCCCCCTTGCATTTGGAATTTGTGCAGCTTGATTTAGGTCGGCTTGCTCAGCTTGGGTTTGAGATCTAGTAACAGGTCTATGAGGTTTAGCCTCCTCTGGATCTTCAAAGAATGGTTCATTGACTTCAATAAACTCTTTTGGTGTAGACTTGATCACTAGCCTCCTCATCTTTTCTGCAGCTGAGTCTGTGTCTAGACTGCATTCTTTTCACAAGATTCATCAAATATAACATGAGGTGTTTCTTCCACAAGAAGGGTTCGTTTGTTGAATACTATAAATGCTTTTCTAGTAGAGGAATATCCCAAGAATATCCCTTCATCTGCTTTGGCATCGAAAGCATTCAACATACTTTTCCCATTGTTGTGAATGAAACACTTACAACCAAATATATGAAAGTAAGATACCCTAGGTTTCCTACCTTTCCACAATTCATATGGGGTTTTCTCATGAATTTTGTGAATACCTGACCTATTTTGGGTGTGACAGGCTGTGTTGATGGCTTCTGCCCATAGTCTCTTAGGGGTTGAGAATTCAGCAAGAAGAGTTCTTCCAGCTTCTTTAAGTGTTCTGACTCTTCTTTCAGCTACACCATTCTGTTGTGGTGTCCTTGCTGCACTTGTCTCATGTTGAATACCATTAGAAGTACAATAGGCAATAATATAAGAGTTAATTAATTCAGTGCCTTTGTCACTTCTGATTTTCACAATAGGTTCTCCTTTCTCTACTTGGATTCTCTTCAATAGTTCAGGAAGCTTCTGCTGAGTCTCACTCTTCTTGTAAAGAAAGATAACCCAAGTAAATTTGGAGTAGTCATCTACTACAATGAGAGTGTACTTCCTTCCTGTGAGAGTTGTTGGAGTGATTGGTCCGAAGAGATCCATATGAAGTAGTTCCAGAACTCTGTTGGTTGATGCTGTCTTCTTGGTCTTGAAGAAGACCTTTGTTTGCTTTCCTTGTTGACATGCATCACATACCTGATCTTTACAGTAGAGTTCATTAGGCATCCCATCAACTAAGGATTCCCTTGCTAGCTTGTTTAAAGTCTTAAAGTTCAAGTAACTAAGACGTTTGTGCCATAGCCAACTGATATCTTTAGGGCTCTTCACAAGCAGACATGTATCCTTAGGACAGTTGTTCCAATTTGCAAGATACATACTACCTTTTCTAGATCCTATTAGAAGGGTTTGTTTTGTTCGTTTATCACTTATGATACACTCATCTTTAGAAAATTTTACTGAGTAACCAGTGTCACAAAAATGAGAAACTGATAATAAATTGAACTTTAAACCTTCTACATATGATACATCATGTACCTCAATGTCACCATTTTTCAGGGTGCCATATCCTTTTGTGTTACCGTGCGCGTTATCACCAAAGAAGACTTTTGGACCTTTCTTTTCGGTATAGTTGGTCAGCAGGGTTTTGGTTCCAGTAATATGAGTTGAACATCCGCTATCTATATACCAAGTTTCTCCTGCTTGACCACCTTTTCTGTATAGGTCCCTTCTTTCCTGCAAGAAAAGTTAAGTCTTAGGTACCTTGTAATCATCCAAAGCTTAGCATTGAGATATCCTAAACCTTTACACTGTTCTTATTGTAAAAGATATCTCTACTAGTTGGAACCAAACCTCAAACCCTTATCTCATTTAGTGAAGAGAGAGTTTGTTGTAGAAGTGAGGAGTTAAGGATTGTTATTGTGAAACACAGTCTTAACTCAGAGAGATTGAGCACTAGGACTCAGATTATCCTAGGGATCAAAACACTAAGAGAGTGTTGTTGATCAGTGCACCTTGGCACTATAAAACAAGCTAATTCCATTGTGAAGGAATTATCCTGTTCAATCAGGGAAAGTGGATGTAGGAGCTTGAGTCTCTGAACCACTATAAACTTGTGTGTTATTTACTTACTGCATTCTTTATTCACTTACATTCTAACTTATTTCAAAGACCAAAATTCAGTAAGTCAAGAAAAACTGTTTTGGACAAAGTCCCTGATAATTGTATTTTTCAGAAATTAAATTGGAGTATCTCTTTAAGTCAAAGGCCAACCACATTCCGCACTTAGCAACTCTTTTAGATATTTAGCCAACTGATCACTCAATAGTAATCAGTAGGACAAGTATCTATCAAAGTTCTCACTCAGGCTAGTTGTGAGACAACTTGCCTGATAAGACCAGTTTGTCAAAAAGAAAAGAATTTGCATACACAAGTGCATTCCCCCCCCCCCATACACTTGTGTTATACTCCACCAAGGACCAACAAGTGGTATCAGAGCAGGGGTTCAAAGACCACTGTCTCTGAAGAGTCAATTGTTTTTCAAAAACTCACATTACTTCTGTGGTCACTGAACTAATCCAAATTTCTGAAAAATCTACTTGTATTTTCCTTTATCTATCTGTATAAAAATGGCTAACAATGTAGTTCCAGGAGATGCTGTCAACACCATCAACAACATGGGTCCAAACCAAGTCAATCATATTTCTCATCACAAATTTCCAATGTTCTCAATTGAGAATTATGATTTCTGGAAGATCAGGATGAGAGCACATCTTGCCTGCCAGCATGATGAAATGCTCAAAGTCATCACTAGAGGACCATTCACCTTCACCAAGCTCAATCCCAAGGTCACTGATGCTCAAAAAGCAGACCCAAGGGAGCTTTTGCCAAAAGATGAGGATGAGCTGACAGCAGAAGAGAGAAAAAGGCACAATCTGAACTACATTGCTATGAACACCCTGTACCAGACTATTCCAGATGCAGTGATGGGAAGAGTGTATCACTGCACCACAGCAAAGGAGATCTGGGATACCCTAGCACTTATGTGTGAAGGTACCCAAAAGATAAAGGAAAACAAGCTTCAAGTGGCTATCCAAAAGTATGAGCAATTCACTATGGCGCCAAATGAAACTATTGATCATCTTGATGGCAGATTCACTGACATCATGAAAGAGATGAATTCTTTGGGCAAGTTCTATGCCAAAAGAGAAGTTGCCTTGAAGATTCTGAGAAGTCTCACATCAAAGTGGGACATATATTCTGTCATGATGCAAAATACCAGCAATCTTGACAACATGCCAATGCAACAAGTATTCTCTGAACTCAAAGCATATGAGTTTGATCTCAACAGAAATAAGGTGCATGATGAGCCATCTTCCTCAAGCAAAGGTGTTTCCTTCAAAGCCACTGAAACAGAGAAGAAAAATTCTCAAAGATCTTCTCAATCTGTTTCAAAATCTGAAATGAAGGAGGAGCTGGCACTCATGGCAAGGAGATTTGAGAAGCTCAACTCCAGATTTGGTAGATACAAGAAGTTCTACCAAGACAACAGAACCAGAAGGAGATTCAGTTCTCCTGACAACAAATCAGAGGACAAAGTCTCTGATGAAAAGAAAGAAGACAGAAATGCTGATAAAAAGAAGTACAGCAAAGGTGAACCATCATCATCAAGAAGGAAGGAGTCCTCAAGAAAGAAAAATGATGATGAAGATGTGTGCTACAACTGCCAGAAAAAGGGTCACTTTCAGTATGATTGTCCTGACCTAAGTGCCAAAGAAAGAAAAGAAAGGCAAAACAAAAGAGACAAGAGGATGAACAACAGGAAGGCCATGGTAGCTGGAGAATCAGCAATTGAAGAGAGTGTCTACTCTTCTGATGATGGACTGTTCTCCAACAGTGACAGTGATGATGACTGCCAAATGGCATTTGAAAATGAAGAGGTATGTTCATCTTCCAATCTTTCAATTAACACACATGAATCTAGTGAAATCCACCTTGACTTTGAAAAGTTGTTGGAAGATTTCACCAGAATGCAAGAAGTATGCAATATGGCACTGAGAGAAAATGAACAATTGAGGTCTAAAATTAAAATGTCCAATCTTCCTGAATCTGAGGTTGACATTAAATCATCTGAGTTGTATCAGCAGATTGTGAGAGAACATGGAGAAATATCTCTCAAAGTCTCTGAACAACAAAAGTTGATTGATGAACAAAGTCTGATTCTAAAGAAAAAGGATTTTGACTTTAGAACTCTTCAAGCTAAATTTGACAATCTCTCAAGTGAATTTGATACTCTAAAATTAAGTGAGGGGAGCTTAAAAATGAAAATGTCTGCCTTGAACAAATCTGCTAAGACAATAGAGGAAATTCAAAGGTTTCAAAGACCATTTGCTCAAAAGGGTGGATTAGGCTATAATCCATTTGAACCCTCACCTGGTCTTAGTATTGCCTCCTCAAGCAATTCTAAGATGACTTTTGTAAGATCAGTGGCACAACAAAATGAAATGGAAGTAAATCAACCACTGATCAAGGATAAGGGTAAAGAAATTTTTATACCAGCTCAAGTGAACAATGTTCCTAAACCCATACCTAAGGAAAAGGTTAAAGGCATTGCTTACAGGAGAAATGAGGTTCAGAAAGGTAGAACCAATGGAAGGTCAACCTATCTGAATTCTCATCAAAAGAGTTGTCCAAAATCTGTTCAGAAAAGGCCAACTCAAATGAGGCAACCTCAACTGAATGGACTGAGGCCCAACCCCTCTGACAGGTATAAAACTTTTAGGAAGCCTGAACCTCACATGCCAAGAGGAAAAGGCCATCCAAACTCCTATCCACAAAGGTCTTTCCAAGCTGCACCTAAGTCTAGTAACTTCAGGAGAAATGTCCCAAGGAAATTCACCAACTCTCCTGAACCTTACAAGACCAACACGTATACACAGAAGGCACCCAAGGCATTTAAGGGTCAAACTGTGTATGTAGATGTAAATGGAAACCAAGTCAGTCACTTTGAGTCAATCAGAGTAATCAGGCAGATTTGGGTTCCAAAAGGTACAGCTAACCCTCTAGGACCCAACACTCAAAGGGTACCTAAATTTTGACTTTGCAGGGCTGCAAGGACCACAAGATGAAGAGAAGCATCAACAAGAAAATAGCATGGTACTTGGACAGTGGATGTTCAAGACACATGACTGGGAACAAAGAGCTTCTCTCAGAATTTATAGAAAAAGATGGTCCTTTAGTAACCTTTGGAGACAGCTCTCAAGGAATCACAAGAGGCTATGGTACATTAAACATTGGTAGTGTCAAAATTACTGATGTCTCATATGTCCTAGGCCTAAAATACAACTTGTTGTCTATAAGTCAAATTTGTGATAAAGGATATAGTGTTGAATTTGCACCAAATGAATGTATTATCAAAAATAATTCAACACAACAGGTGCTACTAACAGGGGTGAGAAAGGGAAATGTTTATTTTGCAGATTGGAGCAAAACCCCTGAAGCAGTTTGTCTTGTTGCCAAAAGCACA
Organism: Galeopsis tetrahit; assembly: GCA_963675135.1. Classification (NCBI taxonomy): domain Eukaryota; kingdom Viridiplantae; phylum Streptophyta; class Magnoliopsida; order Lamiales; family Lamiaceae; genus Galeopsis; species Galeopsis tetrahit. Next base: position 60,490,817 of record OY776120.1, on the reverse strand, counting down.
AATGACCAAAGCTGGCTCTGGCACAAGAGATTGAATCATCTGAATTTCAAAACCATCAACAAGATTGCAAGAAACTCTCTAGTTAAAGGGCTGCCTAATCAAGTGTTCACCAAAGAACATATATGCCAGCCATGTCAGGAAGGAAAGCAGATCAAAGCTTCATTCAAAGGAAAACCTGTCATCTCAACTGAGAGAGTTCTTCAACTACTGCATATGGACTTGCTTGGCCCAATTATCCCAGTAAGTTTAAATGGAAGAAAATATGCATTAGTCGTTGTTGATGATTTTTCCAGGTACACTTGGGTAGTATTCTTGTTGAACAAAAAGGAGACCCAAGTCAAGCTACCTGAATTGATGATGAGATTGAGCAATGAAAAAGGCCTAAGCATTGTCAAGATCAGATCTGACAAAGGCACATAATTCATAAACTCATACATCAATGAGCACTGCAGCAAGAATGGCATCACTCATGAAACTTCAGCAGCAAGAACACCTCAACAAAATGGGGTTGCTGAAAGAAGGAACAGAACCTTGAAAGAGGCAGTAAGAACATTGATTGCTGAATCTAAATTGCCTAAAAGGTTCTGGGCTGAAGCCATTAGCACTGCATGTCACACTCAAAACAGGTCCTTAATCACCAAAGGACAAGGTAAAACCCCATATCAAATATGGAAAGGTAGACTGCCCACTGTTGCTTATTTCCATATATTTGGTTGTAAGTGTTTCATTCATAATAATGGGAAAGAACAATTGAAAGCTTTTGACAGCAGAGCTGATGAAGGAATATTTGTTGGATATTCACAAATCAGCAAGGCTTACAGAGTTTACAATTGTAAAACCCTTATTGTGGAAGAAACACCTCATGTTGTGTTTGATGAATCTGTTAATGAGCTCAGGGATAGAAACCTGAATATTGATGAGATAACACAAAGAACAACCAGATTAAGGCTTCAAAGCAAGGAAACAGTGTTTGTAGATGTTGCCCAGCCTGAACTTCATGAAAATCAAAAACTGGACAACCTACCTGATGGCAATCAACCAGAAGTCAACCAACCTGAAGGAGAAATTGAACTGACTGACCCCATCCCAGTTCAAAACCAGGTAACAACTACCAATGAAGAAGCAGGCAATGCTGAGGTAGTTAATGAATCCAATATTCAAGGGGGAACCAATGAAAATGTCAACTTATCTGACAATGAGGACAACACCCCTGAATATGATCCTGAACTTGATCCTTCAATTAACTTTCCTGAATTTAATGAATCTAGTGATCCAACTTCAGATGAGGACAATCCTCCTGAAAGGATCAGGTCTAGAAGGACTTGGTTGCAAGACCACCCATCTAGCCTGATACTTGGTAATCCAAGTGAAGGGATCAAAACTAGAAGATTTCATGGAGAAAGTGCTTTGTTTTGTTGTTTCCTTTCAGAACAGGAACCAAAAGACATTGAGGAAGCACTACAAGATACCAACTGGATCATAGCCATGCAAGAGGAGCTGAACCAGTTTACCAGAAATGAAGTTTGGGAGCTGGTAGATAGGCCAACTCATCAAGATGTCATTGGAACCAAATGGGTGTTCAAAAATAAGAAAAATGAAAATGACATCATTGTGAGAAACAAAGCAAGACTGGTGGCCAAAGGATATTGTCAATCTGAAGGGATTGATTATGATGAGACTTTTGCTCCAGTGGTTAGACTTTAGGCAATCAGACTCTTCTTAGCATATGCAGCTCACATGAGATTCAAGGTGTATCAAATGGATGTGAAGAGTGCATTTCTCAATGGGGTGCTCAAAGAAGAAGTATATGTTGAACAGCCCCCAGGATTTGAAGAAGGAGACAAGGTGTACAGATTGAAGAAAGCCCTCTATGGCTTAAAACAAGCTCCAAGAGCTTGGTATGACACCTTATTACAGTTTCTTCTAGATCATGGTTTTGTCAAAGGCACTGTTGACAGAACTTTGTTCAGAATCTGTGAAGGAGATGATATTTTGTTAGTCCAAATCTATGTGGATGACATTATATTTGGATCTCCAAATAAGAAGTTGTGTGAAAAGTTCTCCAAACTCATGCAAAGCAAATTTGAGATGTCCATGATGGGATTGATGAATTTCTTCTTAGGACTTCAAGTCACACAGTCTAAGAAAGGAATTTTCATCAATCAGGCCAAGTATACAACAGACATGATCAAGAAATTTGGATGTGCTACAAGCAAGCCAGTCAGAATTCCTATGAATACTAACTGGAAAATGGATCCTGATGAAAGTGGAGAATCAACAAACTCCACTAACTACAGAGGAATCATAGGATCCCTGCTATATCTCACTGCAAGCAGGCCTGATATTACATTTGCAGTTGGAGTATGTGCAAGATTTCAAGCTAATCCAAAGAAGAGCCATCTTGATGCTGCCAAGAGAATTCTAAGATATCTCAAGGGATCTGAGAATCTTGGATTATGGTATCCAGCTGATGACAACATTGAGCTCACTGGATATTCAGATGCAGACTATGGAGGATGTAGAATTGACAGGAAATCCACCTCTGGAACTTGTCAATTCTTGGGCAGTAAGCTTATCTCATGGTTCTCCAAGAAGCAAAATACAGTTGCAACTTCAACAACTGAAGCAGAATATGTAGCAGCTGGAAGTTGTTGTGCTCAGATACTCTGGCTCAGGCAACAATTGAGAGATTACAAAGTAATCTCAAATGAAGTGCCAATATTCTGTGACAACAATAGTGCAATTGCTATCTCACAGAATCCAGTGCTCCACACCAGATGCAAGCATGTTGATATCAAGCATCATTTTATAAGGGATCATGTGGAAAAGAAAGATATCAAGCTTGTCAAAATCCACACTGATAAGCAAAAAGCTGATATCTTGACTAAACCATTGGCTGAAGCAAGGTTCTTGGAACTTTCAGCTGAATTGGGGTTACTAGATCCAGGAAAGATGGAGGCATGAAGAAAGAAAGCTCAAAAGAAGGGGGAAGTTCATTAAGTTGAACTTCAGCAAGGTTGACCAACTTCACTGAAGCAGCTTGCCAAACAGGGAAACTCAGCAAAGTTGTCCTTATGATGTTCAGCAATGTTGGTCAGGAGCTTTGTCCTAGTGGGACCCAGTCAGCAACATTGGGACCCACTCAGGCATGTTAGTCAGACAGGTTGACCAAGAGAGCAGTCAAAACACATCTCAGGATGTTTGTCCGAATTAATTGGATAATTATTGCTATTTTTAGCATTGATTAGACATTTAAAAGGTTTCTTGGTCTAAGAGTAGGCTATTTTAGGATGGCGTGTACTATGAAGATCTTTGCCCCCAAAATGGCAAATCAGCATTAAATGCAAAATCTTAATCAAGATTTCATGAATTCTTGAGCCATCATCAAGGCCATTGATTTGCATTAAACATTGTTTTAACCGCCTACCCCACTTTATCCAATTGGTTCTTCATAAATACCCACTGTTATTTTCTATTAACCAACGGTTAATAAATCCCATTCATATTTAAACTCCTCGATTTTTACTTTCTTCCTCACGCACTCATATTTCCAAACTCTTAAGATTTTCAAAACCTCTCAAACCTGCAACCCCTCTCCAAAAACCTACCCAACTCTCATATTATCCATGGCTCTCAAAATCAAGAGCGAAGAACTTGTAGACTTCAATGATCCATATTTGGACATTGATTTTGCATATCTCAGCAACACAAGTTCTCTTTGTTTTGAGAAACTAGTTGCCTTTGATAGCCCAGACACTGAAGTCCATCAAGTCCTCCATTGGCTAAGGGAGGCTGGACTAGAAAAGTTCTTAGGCACCAAGCCAGATTCCTGCCTGAACTCCTTCATGGCTGAATTCTTTGCCCATCTCAGATAGAAGGGCAAGAAGGGAGATGTGTGCACTAAGCTCACATATGCTGAGGAGGATAAAGAAGAAGAAAGTCAACATTCCATCATCTTCACTGCAGAGGATTTAGATGCTAGCTTTGGGCTACCATCAGAGGGCCAGAATCCTGAAATCTACAAGGAAAGGGATGATCAGGAGTTCTACTTTCCATGGATGCTTACACCCAAAAAGCTAGTAAGTGCTCAAAACAAGAATACTCTAAAGCCAGTGTTTAGGCACTTGTTTGATTGTGTGGTGAAGAGTTTGTTAAGCCACTCTGGGAGTGTTGAACAAATAAGTATGCCTAAATTGAGAGTAATGGCTGTTGTAATTGACTCTGCTGAGAAGAGAGTCAAGTTTGACTGGAAAAGCTTTATCTTGGACAAGATGATGAATGAGAAGTTCAAGTTTAAGGAGGTGAAACACCACAAGGTGGTGGTTGATGGAAGACTTCAGTTCTGCACAAGAGCCAGCCTGCTCTTAGAAAGATTTGCACATTATACCCACCTCCAAGCCAAGCCAAATCCTTTCCTAGCTCAAAAGGTGATGTTTAGAAAGCTATCTTCTAAGAAAGAAAAGAGGAAGCAGGATGCAACTTCCAAGAAAGCAGGTGTTGTTGTACCCACAACCAGAACCTCTCCAAGAAAAAGAAGAGCTCAACCACCAAAAGCTCAGCCAAAGTTAAAGAAGATGAAGAAGATTCTGAGTGAATCTTCCCTAGAAAGCCAGTCAAGAAGTGGAGGAGCCACTTCTGAAGAGATTGAAAAGGTTGCTGAAGAAGGAGTCAATCCTCCTGAAGAAAGTGAAGAAGTCAGAGAGGTTGTCCCCTTGCAACCTGAGTCTGTAACAGAGTTTAGGGACCTTGATAAGCCAACAAGGTCAGAAAAAAGAAGAAGAATCATCAAAACTTCTGAGAAGCAGAAGTTGATGGAAGAGGAGAAGAAAAAGAAGGAATTTTTCAAGGAGATTAGACAAGCAAGTAGGTCTAACTCCAAGTCCAAATCAAAGCCCAACAGCCCTGAAGCCAACTCTCCTGATATTCAATCTCAAAGAATATCTCCATCAAGGCATGAAGAAGAGGAGTGCAAAACTCCTGAAGATGCCCCAATCATTGCAAAGAAAGTTTACTCTCCTGAAGGTGCTCCTGATAGAACAGGAATTGATGTGTTAGCTGATTTAGCTGACATTGAAGATAGGCCATTCTCCCCCCTTGATCCCAGACTTTTGTCTTACACCAAGCTTCTTGAAACTGCTCTTCAAGAAGGTGATCAACTTACTCTCCTACCCATTCCAGCCATTCCAATTACCTCTTCAGGAACATTGCTCTCAAAAGCACCTGAATCCCAACTTGTTTTAAACCCTTCTGAACCCAACCTACCTGAATCCCAATCCAACCCTCCTGAATCCCAAGCCAACTCTTCTGGAGATGAAAGTGGTGATGAGTACACCTATGAGGGGATGCTGAGGCAAATTGCCAAAGCAATGTGGATGAATTATATCCAGGGTTGAAGGATTATCCTAGGCTGCAACAACAGTTCTATGATCTCAGAGCTCTTGTTGAGATCAAGGATAGGACTATGGTGGAAATAGCTCAGGCTATTCAGGATAAAGGAGCAAGCTGGTGGCAGGTTGAAGAGAACAGGCTCTTGCACTTTGCAAATGTGAAGAAATCTAGTGTGTTGACCACTGAGGCCTTGTTCTGCACCATTGTTCATGAGAAGGTGCTTGCTGAGAGAGAAAGAATTGCACAGGGACTCAGGCACCCTGATAGTCCATCTAATGATGATAATGATGATGATGATGATAACACCAATCCCAACCCTCCAGGCCTCAACTCTGCTCAGGTACATTACTTGACCTATCATTCTGTTAAGGACTCTGACCATTCAGAGGAGTTGACCAAAGAAGGTGACTCAGTCAAAGATGCATTGGCCAAGGATGGTTCTTCTGAACCTGAGGCACAGCTTGACAATGTTGAGACTTCCATGGGAGAAGCTAGTTTGGCTAAAGCCTCATCAATGTCAGGACAGTTGGACATTGACCAGCCTTTAGTCATTCAGGATGACTCAGTGGCCTTGGGATGCCCAAGCACTGTGATCTCCCAACAACTGCCCTCTGTGGATCCTGTTGAGGATATGGAGGTGTCAGGTTTAGGAAAAGAAGGAGTTGAAAAGGCAAATGGTGATGAAAAATCAGAGGGAGGAGTTGAGGATTGTGTAATTACAGGTTCCCTGAGTGCACCAATCATAGAGGGAGATGAAGTAGAAATATTGGGTGCAGCCCAATATGAGAGTCAGGTTATTCTTCAAGTCAAATATGAACTTGATGAATCCCTTGGTGAAAGGAGGCCTGATTCTCCAGTGAATGTGAGCTTATCTATTGAAAATGAAGAAAAGAAAGAAGTTGAAAATGAGAGTATAGGTGCTGATGAATCAGGCCTATTGGGAGATAAAAAGAATGAGGGTGTTGAGGGAGTTTTTACTAACACTCTTAGTTTTGCAGATTCTGTTGCTGTCACAATTGAGCAAATTTTTGCAGATGCCTCCCTTACAGATATACCTATTGATGCTGACATTGACCTTGAAGCAGTATCAGCCAATGTATCCACATTGAATAAAATGTACTTTGAGCAAGCCAACACCACTGAAGCAGGCTTTCAAATTGCTACTCAAACTGCATCTATCATTGAAGACCAATCAGAGAAGTTGGATATTTTGGTCAGGGAAGTTGGTAAGGCACATGCAGCAACAATTGATACCCTAGATGGCCAAGGAAAGACTCTAGCCTCTGTGGAGATGAGGCTAACTGGCTCAGAGGAGGTAATCCTACCTACTCTGGATGCAAGGATCTGTGGTGTTGAAACTGGACTGCAAACAGTTTCAACAGAGGTAACAAAGGCAAAGGAAGAGATGGTGAAGTTCACAAAATCTGTGCAGAAAGAGCAGAAGGGCCTTAAAGATTTGTACAAGCATAATGTGAGAGCCTTGAGAAGGACAATCAAAGATGCATTAAGGCAAAGGACTGCTACACAGAGAAAGAAGGCTGAAGAATTGAAAGCTGCAATGGTGAAAGAGGCTGCAGAGAAGTTCACTGTTGAACTTATGGCCAAAGTGTCTGATCAAGTTGTGGCCAACCTCACTGATCAACTTCAGGCCAAACTTGATCAATCACTGAAAGCCACTTTAGATGCCATTGTTGCTCAAAAGATGAAACCTGTTCACACATTCTTGAGCATGGCAGATGACAAAATGCAAAACATTCATGATGAGAATGTTTACTTACTGCAGGAGTTGAAGTCCCTCACTCATGCTCACTCACATCTCTCTGTCACTATAAGTGACTTGAAGCCCCAGTGTTTTGATAATGCCAAAAAGGGGGAAAGAGAGAGAGAGCTAGGGCAAAGGGAACCTTGGTTATTGGTGAATCCAAAGGAAAGGAGAAGGTCCCTGATGTTGAGGAGGAGACAGTAGAAGACATTGGGAAAGACAAAGGCCCAATGAACATTGAAAACTTGACTGAAGAAGAGCAAATTCAAATTGCTGTCAAGGAATCTATGATGTCAGCCATGGAAAGTCAGGCAAGGAGACTCCAAAGGCCTGGTGGTGAGTCTGCAGGACTTGACCCCAAAGAGAAGGTTGCTGAAGTAAGGGGGAAAGTGACAAGAGCTTCTGAAAGAAAGAGGAAGGAATTGCAAGCCTTCAATGAATTCCCAACCAGCCTGACTCTGCCATCAGAATTTCAGTCTGAAGAATCAACTCCAGTGAGGAAATCCAAGAGGATGAAGAAAGCAGCCAAGCTGCCTGCTATTGAAGAAGAAGAAGTTGAAGAAGTTGAACAAGACAGAGAGCCTGAAGTTGTTGTGCCCAAGCTTGCTGATGATCCTTCTAAGCTGTTTGAAGAAGGATTTGGAAAGGATCCAGAGACACAGGAGAAGCTAGCTCTTCTAAGAGCTAAAGAGAGAATGGATCAGTTGGTTGAGGTCAACAAGGCAAGAGATGGAAGGAGGGCAAACTTCAAAGCTCCAAGAAGGAGGGCTTCTTACAGAAAGCTCAAACCACAAATGCTGCAAAGATGGGACACTCAGTACCCTCACCATGATAAGTGGGTTCCAATCTCACTGAATGATGCATGGGAGGAGGCCAAGAGAAGTTTTGTATATGACTTTTATGTCATTGGAAAGTGGCTTGAAGAGAGTGTAGATGAAGTCTTTGTGCAGTTTATGTTTGAGAACCATAGGGACCTCTACCAAAAGCTGTTTGCAGCAGCTCAGATGGCCAGAGTTGAATTCAAGGCCCCTGCTCCTATTCTGTACATGCCTCCTAAGTTCAATGGGAACTTAATTGATGAGGGAAAGATACTGGAAGAATTCATCAACATCATGAGGATGGAGAAGTTGAAGCCTGGCCCTAAAGGAACCAACAAAGAGATCTGGGAACTGAAGATAAGAGTATGGGCTCAGTATGGCATTACTCCTCAAGATGATTAGCAGGATGTTTGTGGGGTCGATCTTTAACTATTGTTATATGTAGCTATCTTTTACTATTTTTTGCATTTGAGGTTATTTCTGGCTCTTGTCAATGTTCTTGTTTAATTACTATAATGGCAGGTTGATATGTTTCGAATTTTGTACTTTGTATTTATATTTATATTTTATTGGTTGGTGAAGTTGGTATTTGATGAATGTTGACATGTGGAATTGGTGTTTGCTGGAAGTTGGTATTCGTTTATCGTTTGTGTTAAGTACTAGATCAGTTCGAATTCATCTATGATGCTGGAATGGTTTACAATATTGGTTGGTGAAGTTGCATAGACATGCAACAATGCAGAATAGTTTACGAGAAAGACATGCATATATAAATGTTAAAACCCTCTAGATATTAAGAATGAAGGCATAAGTAGATAAAAAAATGGGTTAAATAATATTACACAAATAACTTCTTCATACATCCAGAAGCATGAATACATGAGTACATAAATAAGTAGTAGATGGTCATACATAACAAACACGCAAAAACAATATATAAACTTGGAACTACTAGGTTTTTTTGTCTGCTTTCTATTGAATTTGGAGTGATTTTTATTTTGGAAAGTTTGAGTAAGTGAGGGGGAAAATGGAGGGTCGTAAAGTTCATCATCTTTTACTGGAGACGGAGGTGGGGGAGGAAACGAGAGATGAGGAGGAAGGATGATGATGATCGATCGACACCATGAATGAAGCGTTACCAACATTCCTAAAACCCTAGGTTTATCGAATACTAACAAAATCACGATTCCATCTTCCGCACCATAAATATATTAGAATGGGGGAGTCTGTTACATTTCAGGTGAAGGATCCTCTCCAAAATCTGAGGGGAGACACATCAAAAACTCTAGCCGCCCTTACCACTCCATTATGTGCGATTTTCCCAAAGTTGGAGGCCTTTCTTAACGGCGCCGCCCCTCACCCACCTCTTGTTCCAGACGTCGACCCCTGCCTCTTCGCGTCCATCCGCCGGCCCCCGCCCAGCTCCTCTGTATCCAGCCACCGACTTTCTCAGCGTGCACGCTACGCGGTGCCTTCGCTGCTATGGCGGTCGCCGCTGCTTCCTAGCCGTGGTTAGCCTCCCCAGCCTCTTTGCGATGCCCTCTAATGGCAGAGTGCAAATTTCCACCCCAAGCATCGCGTCCCTCGTCCAGCCACAAGCAGACGTCGATCGTGCACGACTTGTTATCTCCACCCCTTCTGTTTCAGCAGCCGTCTTCTTCAGACATGGATGCATGTGCATCGTCGGCTCAATCGTCTTTCGTTTCTCATGGGGAGGCATTTAATAGTCATATTGAAGACCGTTTTCTGGGCATTGTCGCCTTCTTGGACCCTCTTGACCCGTCCATTTCTTTGGGTGGTCATCTCCCGATTTTAGAGTCGACAATATTCCCCAGCCTTATTGGCTTTCATAAAATTGTTTAGCCCTCTCTAACGTGCTCTAAGTAGCCCCTTCAGCTAGATTCGTCGTACGCTAAGGAACCCAATCTACCAAAGTGGTCGCGTTGAGAAATTTGTATTAGTTTTGATTATATGTCAAAACACTTTGTAATAGGATGAAATTTGAACATGCATAGATCAATTATCTAGATTAGTTTTAGTTGATAGGCCAACATTCGGGGGGAACTATAGTATCAGTTGTGTTCCAACTTCACCTGGATAAACACGCATTTGTGTAAGACGGAAGATCAAGATGATCTACTCAACTGTTGAAGACCAAAGACTTGAAAACTAGAAGATTGAAGTGAAGAACACTCGTTGTATTCAGAAAGCTTTGACAACTGACTGAATCAGTTGACACATGACAAAAGCCTTAGTTATATTCGTTAACAACAGTTGACTAACTAAGTCTTAGTCAAATGGATAAAGTCTAAAAAGACTATGCTAAAATTCCTTAGTCAAGACAAAAGGAATATTTGACTCAAATATCAACTCACCAGATGCCAAACGAAGTTAGAATGAAATCTTTTAAATAACTGATAATTACATTTTATTTTGTTTAAGAAAATGAAAAATCTTTAAAAAAATAAGAATAAGATAGAAAATTATTTTGTAAATACCCTTATTAATAAACTATGAAAAATTTAGAGGGTCTAATTAAACCAATGATCATATAAATATTTGAATACATTTGTTATTCATTTTATATTTGATTGTTTCCACTTTATTAATTTATTTATTTGGAGTTATTTTACTGGATATAATTATAAGTCACATCACCATATGGAATTTTTGTTATATATAATAACACCATATACCTAAGTTATATGGGTTGGTATTTTAACTTAGTTACTTGATTTCGTTACTATGATCCTCATTCACTAGTGAGATAGTATATAATGTCGTAAGATTTGGTCAATTCAAATTGAAAGACAATAGATTAATTACTTACTACGACTATGACCTATCCATTTAAATTTAATGTTAACGACACACTACAAGAAATGGGGGGAATAGCGACAAAAATTTTGCGACAGATCTAAATTTCATCGCTAAAATCAATTTTTAGCAACGAAATATAAATTTTCGCTGCTAAATTGTTAGATTTAATATTTGCAACAAAATGGAGTATATATATTTCATCGCTATATTAGCAATAAATTGTTTCATTTTGTTGTTAATAATCAAAACAACAATGTAAATTATATTTCGTCGCTAATATTTTACGATGAAATAGAAATTTTCGTGGTTAATTTCTTGAAATTATTTTTTACAACAAAATTTATATATTTCATCGCTATATTAGCAACACTTTGCTTCATTTTGTTGTTAATAATCAGAAAAACTATGAAAATTATATTTCGTTGCTAATATTTTGCGATGAAATAGAAATTTTCGTGGCTAATTTTTTGAAATTAATTTTTGCAACAAAATTTATATATTTCATCGCTATATTAGTAGCAAATTGCTTCATTTTGTTGTTAATAATCAGAACAAAAATGAAAATTATATTTCGTTGCTAATATTTTGCGATAAAATAGAAATTTTTGTGGCTAATTTCTTGAAATTAATTTTTGCAACAAAATTTATATATTTCATCACTTTATTAGCAACAAACTGCATCATTTTGTTGTTAATAATCAGAGCAACAATGACAATTATATTTTCTTGCTAATATTTTGCGATGAAATTGAAAATTTTGTGGCTAATTTCTTGAAATTAATTTTTGCAACAAAATTTATATATTTCATTGCTATATTAGCAACAAATTGCTTCATTTTGTTGTTAATAATCAGAACAACAATGAAAATTATATTTCGTCACTAATATTTCACGATGAAATTGAAATTTTTGTGGCTAATTTATTGAAATTAATTTTTGCGATGAAATTAAAATATTTCATCGCTATACTAGCAACGTATTGCTGCATATTGTTGTTAATAATTAGAACAACAATGAAAATTATATTTTGTCGCTAATATTTTGTGATGAAATATAATTTTTTGTGGCTAATTTATTGAAATTACTTTTTGCGATGAAATAAAAATATTTCATCGCTAAACTAGCAACAAATTCTTTTATTTTGTTGTTAATAATTAGGACAACAATGAAAATTATATTTAGTCGCTATTATTTTGCGATGAAATATATTTTTTGTGGCTAATTTCTTGGAATTAATATTTGCAACAAAATTAAAATATTTTATCGCTACACTTTTATCAAATTATTTTATTTTGTTGTTAATAATAAGAACAACAATGATAATTATATTTCGTGGCTAATATTAAATCAACTCTTCTTATTAAATCAAGAAAATCGATTTATATAATTAAATGTTTAATAATTCTCAAAATTTTATGTCTTATAAATCAGTATGAATGTTTATAAAAATATTTATAAATATGATGATGCAAATGAAGATGGACATAATTAAAGATGGGAGAATGAAGATTGGCTGTAATATTTATTATTATTTTTTAAATTGTTAAAGTAACATTGATTTTTTACAATTGGAATTGTTTTAAAAATTACAATATATATACACATGTATATTGCATATATAGTTGTTACAAGTTAAAAATTAATCAATTAATAAATATGAAATAAATTATTAACTGAGTAAAAATAACTAAATTAGTAACAATTGAATACATATATAATTAATGTTAAAAACTGAAACAAAGAGTTATCTGCCCGAATGGTAGGCGCCCAGCTATGGGCGCCCATCCACCCGGGATCAATTCCCACTAAGACCAAATAAATTATTTATTTAAATAAAATGGGGGAGGGGGTATGTGGGTGCGGGTTGGGTTGAGTTGGGGTCGGTTGGGGTGGGTCGGGTGTGGGTTGGGGCGGGCCGGGTGTGCGTGCGGGTTGGGTTGGTCGAGTACAAAAGTGGGTTTAGAGAATGATTCGTAAATCGGATATCATAGCCAAATATTAGCAACAAAAATTCTAATATTTTTGTCGCTAATGTGAGTTAGCGATGAAATAATTTTGTGATTTGTTGTTATACACCCGTCGCTAACATGTTTGTGACAAATGTTTGATTTTCCTCGCAAACATTTTGTGGTGAAACTCATATTTTCGTCGCTAACATTTTGCGATGAAACTTATATTTTCGTCGCTAATATTTTGCGATGAAACTCAAATTTTCGTCGCTAATATTTTACGATGAAACTCAAATTTTCATCGCAAATATTTGCGACAAAATTAATTTTTTTTATCGCAAACACGTTAGCGACGGGCGTATAGCAACAAATCCTGCGACAAAATTATTTCATCGCTAACTCACGTTAGCGACGAAAATATTAGAATTAACGACAAATTTTTTCGCGGCTAAATTGCAGTTTTCTTGTAGTGACATGAATGGTATGTGGGAATGGGTGAGAATTGAATGACAATTCTTGATTTTATTTCTAATGCTATTTTTTTTATATAAGAATGGGCATTCCAAATGGAATTACAATTCCCCATAGTTAAGGAAGGATGATTCTTTCCCCTCCCCATGGTTTGATCTATTCCCATACTTTGAGAAATGAATTTTATTTTTTTAAATTATTTTACAAAAAATGTCGTAACTTATTTTTTAATATTAACATATTATTTTATACTCCAAAAAATAAAAACATTAATTATAATGGTCAAAATAACAATAATATTAATTATTCAAAATATTTATAATAAATTTAATTCTAATAATAAAAATAATAGTAATTCAATAATAATAACAAATAAATACAATAATGTGTATAGTAATATTTTTTTAATAATATAATAATTCTCAACATATTAATAAACATAGAAATAATAATAATAATATAATATTATCATTTTAAATCATTGTGAAAAATTAAAATTATTTAATAAAAATATTTTATCATTTAACTATAAATATATATATATATATATATATATATATGAGTAATAAAAATAATAAATATTATTAACAATGTAATTATTATTAAATAATAATTTAAAATAAATTTATACAATAGTAACAATACCACATTTCATTCCTACATTATACCAATAAATGATCATTCTTAAGTCATTTCATTCAGACCTTCATTCCATTCAGCCACATTTTCATTCCATCATACCAATTTAAAGAATGTGTTTAATTATAGTCGTTGATTGATAATCTAAAAGAATGGTTTGAAAAAGAAATGTTATGGTTTGGATAAAAAATGAAGAGACGTGACTGACTAGTAATTAATTGGAGGTTCATAAGAAGATGCATGGATTGATATGCGTAACTAGAGTTAATTATGTGTTGGTCCTAAGAGGAGTATATAACAAGTGTATGGGGGGAATACACTTGTATGCAAATCTTTTTGAACTTTAACCAAATCAGACTTCAGCAAGGTTGTTCTAGACAACTCTACTGATATGATCAACTCTTAAAAGATAATCAAACTAATAAGTACTATTGAGTACTTAGTTAAATAACTATCTAATGGAGTTATATGTGCGGAATTAGTGGTTGACCCTTTGGTTTCAAACTCCTTTTAAATTCTGAAATCACATTAACAGTTTATCCAGTTTCAGGGAACTTGTCCAAATCTTGTTTTGCTCAGAGTTAAGTATGTATCTTTCAAAGGTCAGTTTGTGTGCTGTGTTGAATGAATGTAAATGCTTGAAAGTAAATCAACACAAGAGTTTATAGTGGTTCAGAGACTCAAGCTCCTACATCCACTTTCCCTGATTTAACAGGATAATTCCTTCACTCTTGGAATTACTTGTTTTATAATGCCAATGTGCAATTGATCAACCACACCACTCCTTGGTGCCTTGATCCCTAGGATATCAGAGTCCTAGTACCCTCTTCTCAACTCAGAATTGAATTGTTCTTCTCGCAACAGTCAATTCCTACCACTTCTACTACAACAACCTTCTATCTCTCTTTTGGAAAGGTATAAGGGTTGATGTTAGTTCCAACTAGGGTGAGATATCATTTACAATGAGCCCAGTGTAAAAGGATAGGATATCTCTCTAAGCTTTGTATGGATATACAATGAAGTTCATCTTAGAATGAAGTGTTTGAAGACTAAGAATGTCTTTTGAGAGCTTTGAAGCTTCAGAATAGTTGATGTTCTTAGATTGTAGTTGGATGCTTCAAATGGTCTTCACACTTCTGTATTTATAGATAAAATTGATGATTTGCCCGTTGGAAAGGCAGCCTCAATTTTCTATAAATGTCTTCCTTGAACTCTGCAACTAGAAGACAGTTTCTTGAAAGTGACATGTCCTTAATTTGGGAAATAAACGGTTGTGAGCTCTTGTCTTGACTTTGAAGCTCTTTTCCCAATGTCTAAGTCCAAGATTCACTTGATCAAACATGGACATCACTTCTGATGATTGGTCCTATGATAAGGACAACATTCCTTATCACATGGACAATTCTGCTTATCACATTCAGTAGTGTTTGCTTATCAGCAATGTTGGCTTTAGCTTTTCAGATGACTTGGCTCTTGTCTCTTTTCATGTGTATCTCTTGATGAACACTGATCACTTATGGCTTAGATCAGTAGCCTTGATCTTATCAGCACAGTTGGGCTTGTCTTTGAAACTGATCTGGTTCAAGTGTGCTGAGACAACTCTGTTGTTCATATCTTCTGATCATTGACATAGAAATCAGTGACTTAGTTTGATAATGCACTAAGTTCATGTGATCTTCAGATACGTTGGTATACAACTAGACTGGCTTGATCAGCATAGTTGTCCATTTAGTGCATTCAGCTGATTTGGATCAATTTAGTTTTGAGCCTTGAGGGGACTAGTTTCATGTATCCCTTCTAAGCATGTGTTCCCCCTCAACTTGTGCATCTATTAATCAAAGAGCTGTCTAACATTTTAGTTTCTCAATTTGCCTTAAGTTACATGTTCCAATGTTACTGAAACATGTTCATTTCATTTATCTCATTTGGCATGTCTTAAGGGTTTTGGTATCTAAATCAAAACTTCTCATTTTATTCCCAACAATTTCCCCCTTTTTGATGATGTCAAAACCTATACAAGTTATGCAAGGTGTCTTGACTACACTTATAACATTTTTCTTCAGTATATGAGACTAAGGTCAAATTTCCTGAGAGAGATATGTTAGTGTAATCACTGTTCAAGTGCATATAGGTTTAAGTTAGGTAAATTGAGATTGTGAGATGTTGTTTCTTGATTCATAAACATGTTCAACTATCATTCATAGATCATTACAGGCATGATGATAGTTAAACAACCATATCAGAGCATGAATCAAGGAAAATTACATATCAAATGATCAGAGCCTTACTAAACTAATACATATGATCAAAACAAATAACAGGTTATCAGAGCATATAATCATTAGGGCTTAAGGCATATTTCAGCAGTCTTGAGCACATTCAGCAGAGATGACCATATTGACTAGATAGCAACCAAGACCAAGTAATCATCCATTTCAGCACTTATGGCAAACAAGGGTCAAGTAGACTTAGCCAGTTCAGAGGTTATCTTCAGGAGGTGGCACCATCCTATACTGTGCCCACACTCTCTTCTTCAACTCCATAACCTCTTGATTTGTACCCTTGGGCCCAAGCACCATCCTGTTCAGATTCAGGATTTCAAGGAATTCTTGGAAGATCCTTGATTGGTCTATGAAGCCTTCTTTCTTGGGAGGCATATAGATGATTGGCTTAGGGGCATTAAGCTCAATTCTTGCAATGTCTACAACTGCAAGAAATTGTTGATAGAGCTCCCTGTGATAGTCAATCATAAACTGTGTAAAGGTGGAGTTGGGATCTTCCTCATTCCATTTGCCTATGACATAGTAGTCATAAACAAATTCCCTCTTTGCCTCTTCCCAAGTGTAATTCAGCTGGATTGGAACCCATTTATCCAAGTGAGGATACTTGGTGTCCATTGGGATCAGTAGTTGTGGCTTCATCTTGCTGTAAGTAGCCCTCTTCCTTCTAGGCTTCTGAAAGTCAGCTCTCCTTTTATCTCTGGCCATATTTGCTTCTTCAATCAAATCCATCTTCTTCTGGGCTCTCATCATAGCCAACTTTTGCTGAGTTTCAGGATCTTTTCCATATCCTTCCACAAACAGCTTGGATGGATCATTAGCCAACACTTTTGTCCTTTTCTTAGGTTCTGCACCAAAACCTTCTTCAAACAACACTTCAACATTTTCTTGAGCAATCTTGGGGCTTTCAGTAGACTTGGTTTCAGTGGTCTTGTCAGTCTCAGTAGATTTGGCTTCATCAGCAGTCTTGGTTTGTTCAGCAGCTTTGTCCTTTTCAGCAGTTTTTCCTTTCTTGGAGGTGGGCACTTCTTCTTCAATCCTGAACTCAGCAGGGAGTTCAAGGTTGTTTGGAAAGTCTGTGAATGTTTCAGCTTTCCTCTTCTTTCCCTTTGCCTTCTTGATCTGCCCTCTTGTTTGGACTCCTCCTTCAGCAACCTTGTCCAAACCAGACATCTCTCCTCCAAGCCTTTGCTGCAATCTGGCTCCTTCTTCTTGTGTTGATGCTACTGAATTCTTTAGAGCAATTGCTAGTTGCTCATCTTCATCCAAATCCTCCAGAT
Source organism: Galeopsis tetrahit (assembly GCA_963675135.1). NCBI lineage: Eukaryota > Viridiplantae > Streptophyta > Magnoliopsida > Lamiales > Lamiaceae > Galeopsis > Galeopsis tetrahit. The sequence goes on along the minus strand of OY776120.1, from coordinate 60,473,411 downwards.
TTTGAACTGCTTTGCCTTTCCCTTTGTCTTCAGGCTCTTCAGGCTCCTTGTCCTTGCCTTTGCTTCCTTCTCCAATGGTCAAGGCACCTTTAGCCCTTGCTCTTTCCCTTTCCCCCTTTTTGGCAGCATCAAAACATTGAGGTTTGAGCTCACTCATAGTAGTTGTCATCAGGGACTGGGCCAGGTTCAGGAATTTCATCTCCTCAAGCAAGTAGACATTTTCATCATGGATGTTTTGCATCCTGTCACTGCTCAAGCTCAGGAAAGCAAGTACAGACTTCATTTTCTAGGCAACAACTTCTTCCATGGTGGACTTGAGGGATGCATCAAGGTTAGCCTTAAGAAAGTCAGTGAGGTTGGCCACTGCACTTTCAGCAATCTTGGCCAACACTTCTTGAGTGAACCTTTCTGAAGCTGCTTTCACCATAGCCAGCCTCATTTCCTCAGCTCTCTTCTTCTGAATGGCAGTCTTCTTGCCAATTGCTTGCTTGACAACGAATTTCAGGGCCTTCACATTGTTGTTGTGGTTGTCTCTAAGCAATTTCTGTTCCTTTTTTACATCTTTGGCAATGAATTCCATGCTAGATTTGGCCTTCTGGACTTCAGTGGAGATGGTTTGCAAACCAGATTCAACTCCACTGATTCTGGCCTCAATAGTAGGCAACACGACCTCTTCAGAGCCTGTCAATCTCATCTCTACAGATGCCAAAGTTCTACTTTGCTCATCCAAGGCTCCTGAAGTCTCAACATGGGTTGTTTCTACTTGATGGACCAAAGAGTCCAACTTTGCTGACTGCTCCCCTAGGATGGCTTGAGCTGAGTTTGAATCAACATGGATATGAGCATCTGTAAGAAACTCATCAGCAAAAATTTGGTCAAGTGTTACACCTGCAAGATCAGAGAAATCAAATTTGTCAGAAAATAAACACTCATCACCCTCAATTTCTTTTTCACAAGACTCTGATACATCAACAGTCTTTTTCTCATTTTCAACTCTTTCTTTTCTCCCTTCATTTAAAATGTCCTCACATTCAGGGTCAGGCCTCCTCTCCTCAAGGGTTTCTTGAAGTTCATATTTGACTTCAAGAATAACCTGCCCCTCCTCACTTATACCACCCTCATTTAGTGGTACACTCACCATCTTAGTTATGATCACTTCTCTGTCATCCACTACTCCCTCTGATTTTTCTACTATAGCATCATTTTCAACTCCTTCTCCTAAACCTTCAACTTCTCCACCCTCAACAGGGTTCAGAGAAGGCAGTTGTTGGGAGATCACAGATTCACAGTGCTTGGCTCTAAAGCCACTATGTCATCCTGAATGATTAAGGGCTGGTCAGTGTCCAACTCTCCTGACACTGATGAGGCCTTAATCAAACCAACTTCTAAGTGGGGAGCCTCAACATCTTTAAGCTGTGCCTTGGGTTCATAAGAACCTTCATTGGCAAATGCATCTTTGGTTGTGTCACCAGCTTTGGTCAACACTTCTGATTAAACAGTACCCTTCCTATGATAGGTTAAGAGAGGGGTTGAAGGTTGGTTGGATTCAGGAGGATTGGGGTTTGAGGGGTTTGAGGGATCATCCTTGCTATCATCATCATTGGAACGGCTCTCAGGATGCTTGATTCCTTGAGCAATTCTCTCCTTCTCTTCAGCAATTTTAACCGCTACTAAATTTGCAAACACTTCCTCATCAGTGAGGAATCTTGTCTTCATCACTCCAGCAAAATGTAGCAGCCTGCTCTCTTCAATCTGCCACCAGTTAGCACCCTTGTCCTGGATTACTTGAGCAATTTCCAGGATTTTTTTGTCTTTCACATCCACCAAAGTTCTCAAGGTATGGAATTGTTGCTGCAATCTTGGAAATTCAGCAAGTTGAGGGTATAAACTGTCCACAGTAGCACTTGCTCCACCTCTGAGCATACTTTCATAAGTATACTCCTCCTCATCTCCACTATAATGGGGACTTTGGGTTATAGGGGAGTTGGCTCTGGGTTCAGAAAGGTTGGCTTCAGAAAGATTGGGTTCAGAGGGGTTGGCTTCAGAAGGGTTGGGTGCTGCAATAGTTGCTTCAGTTGCTTTTGAGAGTAATGGATCTGAAGGGGCTTTGCTCAGGGGAGTTGGCTCTAGAAGTGCAGCTTCTAAGAGTTTTGAATAGTTGAGCATGGATGAGTCAAGTGGAGATTGAAGTCTTGTCTCATCTACTGCAAGGTCAGCTAGCACATCTATTGGACCTCTATTTGCAGCTCCTTCTGGGGAATACCTCTTGGTTAGGTTTAAGGGGATGATAGGTTGGTTTTCAGGGGTTTTGTGGGTATCAGGGGAGTTGGGCTCTTGATGTTGGGATTCAGGGACTTTGGATTCTGGAGTACCAGAACCAGAGGAGTTGGTTCTAGACTTAGACTTGGTTTTGCTTTCAGCTCTGCTCTCCCTTAGAGCAATTTGCAAAGTCTTTTCTTCCTGAAGTTCCAACAACTTTTCAGTAGGCTTGGCCCTTCTCTTTCTTGCCCTACTGCTCCCACTTCCTTCCTCATCAGGCACATCTTCCCTGATCCTCTTCTCACCCTTCTTCTTCTTCACCACCATAGGGAACTTGTCCATAATTTCTCCAGAATCTGAAGGCACTTGAACACCTTCTTCAGCAACTTCATCAATCTCAGTTGATGCTCCTGAATTTTCCTCTGAGGGAATTTGAGACAATTTCTTTGTCTTGACATCCCTTGCTTTTGTCCTTCTTTTCAATTTGGGCTTCTGTTCAACCTCAGCTTCAGCAGGTTTGGCCAGTAGCAATCTCCTTTGTTCAGTCTTCTTGCTAAGCTTCCTGAACATGATTTTCTGGGCTGGGAGAGGTTTTGCAAATGTTTACATCTCAGATTAACGTGAAAACTTCTCAATCAACAGGCTTGCCCTTGTGCAATACTTCAGTTTTCCTTCCAACACCACCTTGTTGTGGACTCTCACTTTGAATTTTGCCTTCTCCTTCATCATCTCATTCATGATGAACTCCCTCCAATTGAATTGGGTGCCCTTGTCACTTGCATCAATTACTGCAGCCATAACTCTAATTCTGGGAGAACTCACTTGTTCTAGACTCCCAGTGTTGCTTAACAAGCTTTTTGTTACCACCTCAAATAGATTGAGGAATTTAGGCTTGAGAGTTCTCTTATGTTGGGTTGAGGAGATGGGACCTGGAACTAGCAACCAGTCTTGAGCAATTTCCTCCTCATGCCCATTTCCATAGAATTCTGGATTCCTTCCCTCTGAAGGCAATCCGAAAGCTTCTTCTAAATCTTCTTCAGTGAACTTTACTCTATGGAATCTCTCCTCCTCCTCTCCTTCAGCAACATATGACAGCCTTGTTGCCACTTCACCATCTACTGGTTTGCCTCTCCATTTGAGAAAGGCAAAGAACTCTGCCATGTAGCTCTCAAGGCAAGAACTGGGCTTCTCTTCCATGAACTTTTGAAGTCCAGCTCTCCTCAGCCATCTCAGAGTGGGAATAACCTCAGGATCTTCACTTTCAAAAGAAACTATTGGCTCAAAGATGAGGTTATTTTTGGAGCTGAGATATGCAAAATCAAGGTCAAGAGCCTTGTTTGAGAAATCAACAATCATTTATGGTCTAGCTTTGGGTGCCATGGATAGAACAGTAAGGAACTTTGAAAGGCTTGAGAAGATGAAAGCTAGGGTTTCAAGAGAGTTTTGAGTGCGTGGGGAAGAAATGAAGTTGTGAGCTTCTTAAGACTTGGAGTATATTCCAAAATTAATGTATGTCATTGAGTAGGTAAGTCTTAAGGCAATTCAAGGGTTTACAAATGAGGAAATCAAGTTTGAACGGCCAAGATTGAGTTCAGGGGAGTTGGCCAGAACTTGATCCAACGGTTAATAACCAATGGAACAGTGTTGAAACCGTTTTTATTCAAACGTGGGAAGGAGTTAATATTAGCTAAAGGCTGGGGGGTTTTCAAGATAGATCATGGCTTGAAATGTTTAATGCAAACAAGAGTTAAATCTTGGCATTTAATGCATTGAAAGTGACTTTTTGGGTAGGGGACAAATTAAATCTTTGTAAAGGTGATGGCTTTAAGAGGAATGGGACAACCATCAAAATAGGCAATGATTACCCAAAATAGGTGCTTATTAGACCAAGATTTGGTTTGATAGCCTAGACAACTTATCTGACCCCACATGGACAAGTGTCCTGAAATGTCATGGACAAGTGTCCTGAACTGTCATGGACAAGTGTCCTGAAATTTTATGGACAAGTGTCCTGGATTCCTTTGGACAAGTGTCTTGAATTGTTGTGGACAAGTGTCCTGAATTATTGTGGACAAGTGTCCTGAATAGTTGTGGACAAGTGTCCTGCTCAACTTCTCTGAAGAGATTGAGGTCAATTCTTCTGAATTTCAGTAGACTTGACCAAGTCTGCTGAGAATCACTTTCAGTTCCCCCTTGACTAATTAACTCCACTGGACTTACTTGTCCAACTTCCCTAGATCAAGAAGTCCCAAATCTGCTGATAATTCCAAGAATCTTGCTTCTACAAGTGGCTTTGTCAAAATATCAGCTTTTTGGTGATCTGTGTGGATTTTCACCAATTTGATGTCCTTCTTCTCCACATGGTCTCTAATGAAGTGATGTTTGATATCCACATGTTTGCATCTTGTGTGCAGCACTGGATTTTGAGAAATTGCAATTGAAGTGTTGTTGTCAAAGAAGATTGGCACTTCAGTAGAGTTGACATTGTAATCTCTAAGTTATTGTCTCAACCATTGGATTTGAGTACAACAACTTCCAGCTGCAACATACTCAGCATCAGTGGTGGAGGTGGCCATAGTGTTTTGCTTCTTTGAGAACCAAGAGATGAGCTTGTTTCCCAAGAATTGACATGTTCCTGAAGTGGACTTCCTATCAATTCTGCAACCTCCATAATCAGCATCTGAGTACCCAGTTAACTCAATGTTGTCATCAGCAGGGTACCAAAGGCCTAGATTTTCAGTGCCCTTGAGATACCTCAAGATCCTCTTAGTAGCCTCTAAGTGGCTCTTCTTAGGATTTTCTTGGAACCTTGCACATACACCTACTGCAAAGGTGATGTCAGGTCTGCTAGCAGTGAGATAGAGGAGGGAACCAATTATTCCTCTATACTCAGTAGAGTTGGTTGGAACACCACTCTCATCAGGATCCATCTTCCAATTAGTGTTCATTGGGATCCTTACTGGCTTGCTAGTAGCACATCCAAATTTCTTGATCATTTCTCTGGTGTACTTAGCTTGATTGATGAAAATTCCTTCTTTTGATTGCTTGACTTGTAAGCCCAAGAAGAAGTTCATCATCCCCATCATTGACATCTCAAACTTGCTTTGCATGAGTTTGGAGAACTTTTCACATAGCTTCTCATTGGGGGATCCAAATATGATGTCATCAACATATATTTGGACAAGCAAGATGTCATCTCCTTCACTAATTCTGAAGAGAGTTATGTCCACAGTTCCTTTGACAAATCCACGATCCAAGAGAAACTGTGACATTGTATCATACCAAGCTCTTGGAGCTTGCTTGAGTCCATAGAGAGCTTTCTTCAGTTTGTAAACTTGGTTTCCAATCTCAAAACCAGGTGGTTGCTCTACATAGACTTCTTCCTTTAGTACACCATTCAGGAAGACACTCTTGACATCCATTTGATAGACTTTGAATCTCTTGTGGGCAGCATAGGCTAAGAACAGCCTTATTGCTTCTAGCCTTGCCACTGGTGCAAATGTTTCATCATAATCAATGCCTTCTGATTGGCAATAGCCCTTGGCCACTAGTCTGGCCTTGTTTCTGACTATCACATCATTCTCATTCTTATTTTTCTTGAATATCCATTTGGTTCCAATAACATCTTGATGTGATGGTCTGTCAACCAGCTCCCAAACATCATTCCTGGTGAATTGGTTCAGCTCTTCTTGCATTGCTGTGATCCAGTTGGCATCTTGAACAGCTTCATCAATGACTTTAGGCTCCTGTTCTGATAAGAAACAACAAAAAAGAGCACTTTCACCATGAAACCTTCTAGTTTTGACTCCTACACTTGGATCACCAAGTATCAGATTAGTAGGATGGTCAGATAACCAAGTCCTTCTTTTTCTAATCCCTTCAGTAGAGTTGTCCTCTACTAAGGTTGAGTCACTAGCATCATAAAACTCAGGAAAATTTAATGCAGGATCTAATTCAGGATCATATTCAGGGGTGTTGTCCTCAATGTCAGGGACATTGGCATTTTCAACATTTATGTTTCCCCCTTGAATATTGGATCCATTAACTACCTCAGCAGGGCCTGCTTCTTCATTGGTAGTTGTTACCTGATTATGAACTGGGATTGGGTCATTCAGTTCATCATTTCCTTCAGTGGGGTTTGTCTCAGGAATATTGCCTTCAGGATTGTTGTCCAGTCTAGTGATTTCAGGAGAATTGGCCTGGACAACATCTATGAATGTGGTATCCTTATCTTTTGAGCTCAGTCTGGTTGTCCTCTGTGTGATTTCCTCATTATCCAAGTTCTTGTTCCTGTTCTCAAGAATAGATTCATCAAACACAACATGGGGTGTTTCTTCCACAATTAGGGTTTTACAATTGTAAACTCTGAAAGCTCCACTGATTTGGGAGTATCCAACGAATATCCCCTCATCAGCTTTACTATCAAAAGCTTTCAACTGCTCTTTCCCATTGTTGTGAATGAAACACTTACAACCAAATATGTGAAAGTAAGATACTTTAGGCAATCTTTCTTTCCAGAGTTCATAAGGGGTTTTGCCTTGTCCCTTAGTGATCAAACATCTATTCTGAGTATAGCATGCAGTGTTTATAGCTTCAGCCCAAAACATCTTAGGTAAATTTGAATCAGCAATTAAGGTTCTAGCAGCTTCTTTGAGAGTTCTATTTCTTTTATCTGCTACCCCATTCTGCTGAGGGGTTCTAGCTGCTGAGGTTTCATGAACTATTCCATTTTGTGAGCAATACTCATTGATGTATGAATTGAGTGCTCATATACTGGCTTCAATGTTTTCTTATTTTGAGCACCTACCAGCTTTTTGGGGACTTTCATCCATGGATCAGAGAACTCTTGTTCCTCTCCTTCTCTGTAGAGTTCTGGATTCAGGCCTTCAGAGGGTAGACCAAAGCTGGCATCTAGATCTTCAAAAGTGAAGATGATGGTGTGTTGAGTCTCCTCCTCTTCATCTTCTTCTGCATATGTGAGCTTGGTGCACACATCTCCTTTCTTACCCTTCCACCTTAGGTAAGCAAAAAATTCAGCCATGAATGGGTTGAGACACGAGTCAGGTTTAGTGCCTAAGAATTTTTCGAGCCCAGCATCCCTAAGCCATTGAAGGACTGGATGAACTTCCTTATTTGGACTGTCAAAAACAACAAGCTTTTCGAACCAAAGAGAGTTTATGTTGCTTAGATAATAAAAATCAATGTCCAGAGATGGATCATTGAAGTTAACCAATTCTTCTCTTTTGAGTTTAGGAACCATGGATGATTTCTGAGAAAAGGAATGGAGAGTTGGAAGGTTTTTCAGAATTTTGCTTAAGGATTTGAAAATATGTGTGCTTGAGAAATGAGGGCAAAAACTGAATGTTTTTATATGCTTGACTTTTTGTTAACCGTTGGACAAAAGCTATTGAGGGTGGACAAATCATAAGACCATGTGGATAAAGTGGGGTCGTGGGCTGTGAAACGGTTAGATGAAGTTTTAAGGTTAATCAATGGCTTTGATGATAGCACAGTAATTAATGCAATCTTAAAAGAGATTTTGCATTAAATGCAGATTTGCCATTTCGGGGCTAAAATCTTAATATCACACGCCATCCTAAAAATAGCCTACTCTTAGCCCAAGAAATCTTTTAAATGTCCAATCAATGCTAAAAATAGCAATTATCACCCTATTAACTTGGACAAACATCCTAAAAGGTGTTTTGACCTCTGTTTTGGTCAAAATGACTGACCAACATTCCTAAGTGGGTCCCAATGTTGCTGAATGGGTCCCACAAGGTCAATCTTCCTGACCAACATTGCTGAAGGCTATATGGACAATTCTACTAAGTTTCTCTTCTAGCCAGAAAACTTCAGTGAGATTGGTCAACTTTGCTGAAGTTCATTTTAATGAACTTTCCCCTTCATCTGAGCATCCTTCTTCATTTCTCCACCTTCCCTGGATCAAGTAAGCCCAATTCAGCTGAAAGTTCCAGAAATCTTGCTTCAACTAAAGGCTTTGTCAAGATATCAGCCTTTTGCTTATCTGTGTGAATTTTGACAAGCTTGATATCTTTCTTCTCCACATGATCCCTTATGAAATGATGTTTGATATCAACATGTTTACATCTGGTGTGGAGCACTGGATTCTATGAAATAGCAATTGCACTATTGTTGTCACAGAATATGGGAACTTCATTTGTGATTACTTTGTAATCTCTGAGTTTCTGTCTAAGCCAAAGTATCTGAGCACAGCAACTTCCAGCTGTTACATATTCTGCTTCAGTTGTATATGTTGCAACAGTATTTTGCTTCTTTGAAAACCATGAGATCAGCTTGCTGCCCAGAAATTGACATGTTCCTGAGGTGGATTTTCTGTCAATTCTACATCCTCCATAATCTGCATCTGAGTATCCAGTGAGCTCAATGTTGTCATCAGCTGGATACCATAGCCCAAGATTCTCATTTCCCTTGAGATATCTTAGGATCCTCTTGGCAGCTTCAAGGTGACTCTTCTTTGGATTTGCTTGAAATCTGGCACATACTCCAACTGCAAATGTGATGTCAGGCCTGCTTGCAGTGAGATAAAGTAGGGATCCAATGATGCCTCTATATTCAGTGGAATTGGTGGATACTCCACTTTCATCAGGATCCATCTTCCAGTTTGTATTCATGGGAATTCTGACTGGCTTGCTTGTAGCACATCCAAATTTCTTGATCATGTCCCTTGTATACTTGGCCTGATTGATGAATATTCCTTTCTTTGATTGAGTGACTTGAAGTCCTAGAAATAAATTCATCAATCCCATCATGGACATCTCAAATTTGCTTTGCATGAGTTTAGAGAATTTCTCACACAGTTTCTCATTTGGAGATCCAAATATAATGTCATCCACATAGATTTGGACTAACAAAATATCATTTCCTTCACAGATTCTGAACAAGGTTCTGTCAACAGTGTCTTTGACAAAACCATGATCTAGAAGGAACTGTGATAAGGTGTCATACCAAGCTCTTGGAGCTTGCTTTAGGCCATAGAGGGCTTTCTTCAATATGTACACCTTATCTCCTTCTTCAAAGCCTGGGGCTGTTCAACATACACCTCTTCTTTCAGTACCCCATTTAGAAATGCACTCTTCACATCCATTTGATACACCTTGAATCTCATGTGAGCTGCATATGCTAGGAAGAGTCTGATTGCCTCAAGTCTGGCCACTGGTGCAAATGTTTCATCATAATCAATCCCTTCAGATTGACAGTATCCTTTGGCCACCAGTCTTGCTTTGTTTCTCACAATGATGTCATTTTCATTCTTCTTATTTTTGAATACCCATTTGGTTCCAATGACATCTTGATGAGTTGGCCTATCCACCAGTTCCCATACTTCATTTCTGGTGAACTGATTCAGCTCTTCTTGCATGGCAATAATCCAGTTTGTTGGGAATAAAATGAGATATGTTTTGATTCAATACCAAAACCCCCTGAGACATGCCTAAGTCTAAGATGATTATGTTCTAAGCATGTTAGAACATATAGAATAAGGCTAGATGAGGAGCTGATATGTTAGGCAGCTCTTAGTTGTTTAGATGCACAATTTGAGGGGGAACATATGCTTTGAAGACTATCAAGAACAAAGTCTCCTTAAGGCTCAAATTCTGGAACAATCACTAAGTCTATTGAAGGTCAAGTATGCTGATCAGGAGAGTTGTCCAGAAGAGTTGTCTCAGCACAATTAAACAAGAACAAATGTTCTGAAGCTTAAAGGTCAACTATGCTGAAGAGATGAAGACAACTATACCCTAAAAGCCTTCAAAGAATGATGCTAAGATCAATTCCAAGTGAAGCAAAGGGAAAAGAGCCAAGTCATCTGAAAAGAGCAAGCCAACTATGCTGATAAGCAAGTCTGCTGATAGTGATAAGCAGAGTTATCCATTTGATAAGGAATGTTGTCCTATCATTGGAGCAACCTTCAGAAGCCATGTCCAAGTCTTAACAAGTGAATATTAAAGTCAGACATTGGGAAGAGTGCTGCAGAATGAAGACAAAGTCTTTACAGCCGTTTATTTCCCAAATGAGGACATGTCACTATCAAGAATCTGTCTTCTAAGTTGAAGAACTAAAAGAAGACAGTTATGGACATTTGAGGCTGCCTCTCCAACGAGCAAATCCTTCATTTGTCTATAAATACAGAAGTGTGAAGACCATTTGAAAGCACCTCAACAGAATCCAACTACACAAGTATTCTGAAGCTCATAGAACATTCAAGCTTTCAAAAGACTATCTTAGTCTTCATACACTTCTTCTAAGCTGAATCCAATTGTATATCCATACAAAGCTTAGAGAGATATCCTAATCCTTATACACTGATCTTCATTGTAAATGATATCTCATTAGTTGGAACCTTACTTCAACCCTTACCTCTTTCAAGTGAGAAAGTGAGAAGGTTGTAGTAGTAGAAGTGGTAAGAGCTGACTGTTGAGAGAAGAAAAGTTCAGTTCTGAGTTGAGAAGAGGGTACTAGGACTCTAGACATCCTAGGGATCAATTCACCAAGGAGTGGTGTTCTTGATCAAGTGCACCTTAGCACTATAAAACAAGTTAATTCCAAGAGTGAAGGAATTATCCTGTTAAATCAGGGAAAGTGGATGTAGGAGCTTGAGTCTCTGAACCACTATAAACTCTTGTGTTGATTTACTTTCAAAGTACTTTCATACATTCAACATTGCACTCAAAACAGATCTTTCAAAGGACATACATTCAAAGACTGTGCAAAACTCATTTGAACAAGTTCCCTGAAAACTGAATTGATTGACTAAGTGATTTCATAAATTTAAAGGAGTCTAAACTAAGGGCCAACCACTAATTCCGCACTTATAACCAACTTAGATAGTCATTCAACTAAGTACTCAATAGTACTTAGTAGTTTGGTTATCTTTGAAAAGGTTATACATCTTCAGCAGAGTTGTCCAAGACAATCTGGCTTAACTCTAGTTTGATCAAGTTTGAAAAGAATTTGCATACAAGTGTATTCCCCCCCACCCCCCACCCCCCCACCCCCCTCATACACTTGTTATATACTCCTTTTAGGACCAACACAGTTGGTGTCTTGAAGTGCTTCCTCAATGTCCTTTGGTTCCTGTTCTGAAAGAAAACAGCAAAACAGAGCACTTTCTCCATGAGATCTTCTAGTTTTGATCCCTTCACTTGGATTACCAAGTATCAGGCTAGTTGGGTGGTCATGCAACCAAGTCCTTCTAGACCTGATCCCTTCAGAAGAATTGTCCTCTTCTGAGGTTGGATCACTAGATTCATTAAATTCAGGAAAGTTTATTGAAGGATCAAGTTCAGGATCATATTCAGGGGTATTGTCCTCATTGTCAGAAAGATTGACATTTTCATTGGTTCCCCCTTGAATATTAGATCCATTGACTACCTCAGCAGTGCCTGCTTCTTCATTGGTAGTTGTTACCTGGTTTTGAACTGGGATTGGGTCAGTCAGTTCAATTTCTCCTTCAGGTTGGTTGTCCTCTGGTTGATTGCCATTAGGTAGGTAGGTAGGTTGATTGCCATTTTGTTCAGAAGAAATACCACCCAAGTGTACCTGGAGAAATCATCAACAACAACCAAAGCATATTTCCTTCCATTTAAGCTTACTGGGATGATTGGACCAAACAAGTCCATATGCAGTAGTTGGAGAACTCTCTCAGTAGAAATGACAGGCTTTCCTTTGAATGAAGCTTTGATTTGCTTTCCTTCCTGACATGGCTGACATACATGTTCCTTAGTGAACACCATTTGGCAGCCCTTTTACTAGAGAGTTCCTTGCCAGTTTGTTGATGGTTTTGAAGTTTAGGTGATTCAGTCTTTTGTGCCATAGCCAACTCTGCTCATTTGTGCTTTTGGCAACAAGACAGACTGTTTTAGGGGTTTTGCTCCAATCTGCAAAGTAGACATTTCCCTTTCTCAACCCTGTTAGTAGTACCTGTTGTGTTGATTTGTCTTTGATAATGCATTCATTAGGTGCAAATTCAACATTGTATCCTCTATCACAAATTTGACTTATAGATAGCAAGTTATATTTTAGGCCTAGGACATATGAAACATCAGTAATTTTTACACTACCAATATTTAATGTACCATAACCTCTTGTGATTCCTTGAGAGCTATCTCCAAAGGTTACTGAAAGGACCATCTTTTTCAATGAATTCTAAGAGAAGCTCTTTGTTTCCAGTCATATGCCTTGAACATCCACTGTCCAAGTACCATGATGTTCTCTTGTTTATGCTTCTCTTCTTCCTGTGGTCCTTGTAGCCCTCTTCATTTTCAAAGGCCATTTGACATTCTTCTTCACTGTCACTGTTGGAGAACAACCCATCATCAGATGAGTATACACTTTCTTCACTTGCTGATTCTCCAGCTACCATAGCCTTCCTGTTGTTAAGCCTCTTATCTCTTTTGTTCTGCCTCTCTTTCCTTTCTTTTGAGCTTAGGTCAGGACAGTCATACTGAAAGTGACCCTTTTTCTGGCAGTTGTAACACACATCTTCATCATCATTTTTCTTGCTTGAGGACTCCTTTCTTCTGGATGATGATGGTTCACCTTTGATGTACTTCTTTTTGTCAGCATATTTGTCTATCTTCTTTTCATCAGAGAATTTGTCCTCTGATTTGTTGTCAGGAGAACTGAATCTCCTCCTTGTCCTGTTGTCTTGGTAGAACTTTTTGTATCTACCAAATCTGGAGTTGAGCTTTTCAAATCTTCTAGCCATGAGTGCCAACTCCTCCTTCAACTCAGTTTTGGAGACAATTTGAGATGATTTCTGTGCATTCTTCTTTTCTGACTCAGTAGCCTTGAATGCAACACCCTTGCTTGAGGAAGATGGCTCTTCATGTACCTTTTTCCGGTTTAGATCAAACTCATATGCTTTGAGTTTAGAAAACACTTGCTGCATGGGCATGTTGTCAATATTGCTGGTGTTCTGCATCATGACTGAATATATGTCCCGTTTGGATGTGAGACTTCTTAGAATTTTCAGTGCAACTTCTCTTTTGGCATAGAACTTGCCAAGAGAGTTTATCTCATTCATGATGTCAGTGAATCTGCCATCAAGATGATCAATAGTTTCATTTGGCTCCATAGTAAATTGTTCATATTTTTGGATGGCCACTTGAAGTTTGTTTTCTTTGATCTTTTGGGTACCTTCACACATAAGTGCTAGGGTATCCCAGATCTCTTTTGCTGTGGTGCAGTGATACACTCTTCCCATCACTGCATCTGGAATGGTCTGGTACAAAGTATTCATGGCAATGTAGTTCAGGTTATGTCTTTTTCTTTCTTCAGCTGTAAACTCATCCTCATCCTTTGACAGTAGTTCCCTTAGGTCTTCTTTCTGAGCATCAGTGACCTTGGGATTTAGCTTGGTGAATGTGAAGGGCCCTCTGGTGATGACTTTGAGCATTTCATCATGCTGGCAGGCAAGATGTGCTCTCATCCTGATCTTCCATAAATCATAGTTCTCAATTGAGAACATTGGCAATTTATGATGTGAAATATGATTCACTTGATTTGGACCCATGTTGTTGATGGTATTGACAGCATCTCCTGGAACTGCATTGTTAGCCATTTCTATAGAAATATATTAGATAAACACAAATAGGTTTTTCAGAAATTTGGATCAGTTCAGTGACCACAGAGATAAAGTGATTTGAAAATCAGTTGGATTTTCAGAAGCAGTGGTCTTTGAACCCCTGCTCTGATACCACTTGTTGGTCCTTAGTGGAGTATGACACAAGTGTATAGGGGGGGGAATGCACTTGTGTATGCAAATTCTTTTCTTTTTCAAACAGTTTGAGCCTATCAGGGAAGTTGTCTTCACAACTTGCCTGAGTGTGATTTTCAAAGATACATGTCCTACTGAAAACTAGAAAGTGATCAGTTGGATAAATATCTAAATGAGTTACTAAGTGCGGAATGTGGTTGACATTTTCTTTGACAGAATACTCCAAGTTAATTTCTGAAAGCACAGTTGATCAGGGACTTTGTCCAAAACAGTTTTTCTTACTTACTAAAATAAACTCTTAGGAAATGATTGATTGTATGAAATACAATAATGAATGCAGAAAGTAAATGACACACAATTTATAGTGGTTCAGAGTCTCAATACTCCTACATCCACTTTCCCTGATTGAACAGGATAATTCCTTAACAATGGAATTAGCTTGTTTTATAGTGCCAAGGTGCACTGATCAACAACACTCTCTTAGTGCTTTGATCCCTAGGATAATCTGAGTCCTAGTGCTCAATCTCTCTGAGTTAAGACTGTGTTTCTCAATAACATTCCTTAACTTCTCACTTCTACAACAAACACTCCTTCACTAAATGAGGTAAGGGTTTGAGGTTAGGTTCCAACTAATAGAGTTATCCTTTACAGTAAGAACAATGTAAAGGCTTAGGATATCTCAATGCTAAGCTTGGGATTTTACAAGAAATGGCTTAGCTTTTGAAGTGATCATGAAACTTGGGATACTTAAGAATAGCTTGGTTTCCTTTGATTGCTTGATGATAGTTTGATAGCAGATAGTTGGATGAGTGAATCCTTGGATCACTTCTGAATTTATAGACCAATTTGATCAACTATCCGTTGGAGAGATAGAAATTCAAACTTGTCTATTTGCAGCTTCCTTGAAACGGCTATGGAGGGCAACCTTCTATTATCCAGTGAGTAAAAAGCTCTTTGTTGGTTGCTTGAATGAATGTGTTGACTTCTGAAAAATGCGGCTATAAGGACTTGTGTCAGCTTCCATATTTGCACATTTCCCAAGGTTGATTGTGGCAGACTTGTACTCCACCAACGGTCAAATGGGACAAGTTCCCTGAACATTCCTGCTGCAATTTGGAATGTTCCAACATCCATTCACTCCTTCAGTCTTTAATGTTTCTATGTCTTTAATGCTTGTTCAGGCTTGATGATAATAAATGCTTCAATTAATGTGTCTTCTGAGTAAGCAGCATTCAATGTTGTGATCTTCAATCATTTATAAGTTGTTCTGATGTTGCTCTTATTAGTTCAGTGCAGCTTTTACTTCTTGCCTTTGATCACTTAGCTAGGTTGTCCTCTTCAGCTTATTTGATAATGTTGTATCCTTCAGTAGACTTGTCCTAAAGTGATAATGCTTAACAAGCTGCCTAACATTCCAGTTTTGGACAACTATCCTGAACTATAAATCTCATAACACAACTGAGATTTAGACTTAAGCATTCTTATTGTCTCAACTATCCTGAGACAACTAGACTGATGCTTTTCATGAATGTATTTCAACTAATCTGATCATCATCAATCAGGGGTTTTGGTATCTTAATCAAAATCATTTTATTTCCCAACAATGTTGCACTCCCGTCCTATCCCGAACCGAATCAGGGCTTCTATTAGACTTTATAATTCCCCGTTTTTAAGATATCGCACGTCCATTAATTATTAAAGCTTCTGACTTCTTTAAATAATTAATTTCTATAATTCCTTGAGTAGTACCACTCAACCTTGTTGTCGTACGGATTAAATCCACATGCAGGGTTTAATACGACAATCATTTATGAGTTTCCTCAAGGGGACATCATCAGCCTGGATGTACAGGACACGGTGCCCTAATGCCAATAAGTAGACATCATGCGAGCGATGCCACTACCCAAAATACGGAGCGTGAAGAATCTTCCAAGATTCTCACCTATGGTACATCAAAGTAGTGAACAAGCACCCCACACATCTAAATATCACACTTAGGGTTAAGAATCATAAAAGTCGCCAAGACCTCTAGTATAAACTAATGGCCAAGACAAGCCACTAACAAGTTTACACTACAACTTAAACCAATAGTTTTGTCCAGAACTATCTCAGTTGTGAATACTGTTTATATCTTACAAGGAACTGACAATGTGATCTTCTGTGTGACTACAAACCCACCACATCGTCTACAATGCAAGATAAGCAGACATACAAGTAATCACAAAGAATGCAATAATGTGAAAACCCATTTATTTCAGATAAAAGGAAATCGAATATACGTCACAAAAGCCCACTAAAAGTTTGCTTTACAGTATACACCAACATATACTATAAGCTGTCTATACAATACAAACATCAGCTTTGTTCCTAACAGTTCATAATATATTCACATATCAGATCAGTAACTCATAAGATCAGTAAACTTAGTTTTCATGACTCATTAAGATGACTTAGTTAAGATGACTTACAAACACATATACCATTAACTCTAAGTTGTTTTTGGCCATCAAAACATATAATCATCAACTAGAACATTATTTCAAGGATTCATATCCCAATAGAGTTTACCAGTGTTTCGACTATTGTTGGCATTCTATACATCTCAACACAGTTTTTCCATGATTTTACATCATATGTGTTGCTCTATTTTCTTTATCTTTTTATATCACACTTCACATTGATTCATCTTTTGAAAAGAGTGCATCGTAGCAGCGAACTTCGTGCCCCATAGTTACTCAATGGATTTGTGAATATATTGATGCAATTTATATCACCTTTTGAAAAGAGATCAGCGTAGTAGTGAGCTCCGTGTCCCATAGTTACTCAATGATTTATAAAGCATCTAATATGTGATTTTCTTTTTCAGCATTTGAGAGGTGTATAGGCTCTTTTAGTATTTTTCACAAGTTACTCAGAATTCAAATAACAATCACAAGGAATTACATTAATTCAATAATTACGAAAATTATAACAAGGAAACAAATAAGAGACATATCTTAGTGTTGTCTCAAATGCTACTGCATTTGATACAACACCCTTGATCATATTTTCAAATATTATACAAACCAAGAGATTTTCGAAGGGATGAAAACCTTTTGTCATGAAGAGCTTTGGTAAAAATATCAGTCAATTATTTTTCAATAGATATGTACTCCAACTTAACAACTTCCTTTTCAACAAGATCTCTAATGAAGTGATGTCTAATACTTATGTGCTTTGTTAATGAATGTTGCAGAAATATTTATAGCACTTGTATTATCACAGTACACAGTTAACACATCACTAGGTAAGCCATAATCATGAAACGTTTTTTGCAACCATAATAATTTAGTACAACAACTCCCTGCTGCAATGTATTCTGATTCAGTTGTAGATTGAGACACACAGTTTTGTTTTATGTTGTGCCAAAAGATCAAGTTATTTCCCATATAAAAGCAACCACCACTTGTGCTTTTTCTGTCATCACAATCACCTGCCCAATCTGCATCACTATACCCTATCAAGGTACAGTTTGTATTTTTGCTATACCATATGCCTAAATCACATGTTCCTGCAACATATTTAATGATTCTTTTAACAGGATTTATATGTGATTCTTTGGGGTTAGATTGGTATCTAGCACATAAACATACACTAAACATGATATCAGATCTACTGGAGCTCAAATAAAGAAGACTACCTATCATTGATCTTTATAATGTTGGGTCAACATTATGGACAACATTATCTTTACTCAGTTTCTGAGTTAATCCCATAGGTGTTTTCATGTGTTTAGCATTCTCTAAACCAAACATTTTCACAAGATTCTTAGCATATTTACTTTGTGAAATAAAAATACCATCCTTTTGTTGTTTAATTTGCAGTCCTAAGAAGTTATTTAACTCACCAACTATGGACATTTCAAAAGTAGATGTCATTTCATTCACAAATAGTTTGAGCATATTATCACAAGTATAACCAAATACTATATCATCAACATAGATTTGAGCAATAATAATAGCATTTTTCTCATGTTTAATGAACAGTGTTCTGTCTGTCAGCTTCTCCTCTTACAAAACCAAACTCAATCAAGAAATCAGTTAGTCTTTCATACCATGCTCTAGGTGCTTGTTTCAAGCCATATAGAGCCTTTTTCAGTTTAAAGACATAATCAGGAAAATCAGGGTTTTCAAAACCTTTTGGTTGTTCAACATAAGCTTCTTCCATAAGAATACCATTTAAAAAGGCAGCTTTAACATCCATTTGGTGCAGTTTTATATTAATATAGCATGCAATGGCAAGTAGAAGCCCATTGGATTCAATTTTAGCAACATGAGCAAATGTTTCATCAAAGTCTACACCCTCTACTTGTGTATAACCTTGAGCAACCAACCTAACTTTGTTTCTAACAATATTTCCCATTTCATCAGTTTTGTTCTTAAAGATCCATTTAGTTCCTATGACATTAATATGATCTGGTCTAGGAACTAATGTCCAAACATCATTTCTAACAAACTGATTTAGTTCTTCATGCATAGCTTCAACCCAATTCTCATCATCTAATGCTTCTTTAACAGTTTTAGGTTCAATCATAGAGTGATAACATTCATAATTTACTTTACTACACATAGATGACATACATATAGATCCTACCACATCCTTTGAGTTCATACCCATTCTTTTTCTGGTTTGAACACCTGTGGATTGTTCACCAATGATTTGATCATGTGGGTGATACTTCTGAAACCTTATGGAGGGAGTTTTCTGGAGATTATACAGATTTTCAGGATCTGTATTATCAGATGATTCTTTTGGTGTGTCATCATTCTTCTCAACATTCTGAATTTGTTCATCTTTTTCAGTGTTTATTGGTACATCAATCAAATCTGAAATGTCTTCATCTTCAATACTTTTTCCTGTAATGCTTGTATCATCATCAAAAACAACATTTACAGATTCTTGTACAGTATTAGTCCTAAAGTTGTAAATTTTGTAGGCCTTGATATTTCTTGAATAACCAAGAAAGAACCATTTATCACTCTTTGAATCAAACTTATGTAACTGGTCCCTGTCATTTAAGATGTAACAAACACAACCAAAAACATGGAAATATTTAAGGTTAGGTTTTCTATTGTTCAAAATCTCATATGGAGTTCTAGTAGAATTTGTTCTAATGTAAACTCTATTTGCAATATGACAAGCAGTGTTAAGAGCTTCAGCCCAAAACCTTTTGGATAAGTTCTTAGAACATAACATGACTCTAGCCTTTTCTTGAAGAGTTCTATTCTTCCTTTTTGTTATGCCATTTTGTTGAGGAGTTTTAGGTGATGAAAACTCTTGTATTATTCCTTTTGATTCACAAAACTCAGTAAAAGAACTATTTTCAAATTCTCTTCCATGATCAGACCTGATTCTGCACACTTCAGAATTAAAAACATTCTTGAATCTTTTGTACAGAATTTTGAAAATGGAAAAAGTTTCAAATTTATCTTTTAAGAATTCAATCCATGTGAATCTAAAATAGTCATCAACCACAACTAAAGAATATCTTTTACCTCCAATACTTTATGTTTCCATAGGACCCATAAGATCCATGTGAAGCAAGTAGTGTTTAGTTGAGCAGTGTCCCAACATTTTGTGAGACACTTTAACCTATTTGTCCTTTTGACAAGGTCCACATACCTTTTTATCTGAAAATTTCAGATCTGGTAAACCTGTAACAGCTTTCAATCTTA
The DNA here is from genome assembly GCA_963675135.1 of Galeopsis tetrahit. Taxonomy (NCBI): domain Eukaryota; kingdom Viridiplantae; phylum Streptophyta; class Magnoliopsida; order Lamiales; family Lamiaceae; genus Galeopsis; species Galeopsis tetrahit. Next base: position 60,453,680 of record OY776120.1, on the reverse strand, counting down.
TAAGTTTGTCAAGCTGTCTGTAATTAGCATGTCCAAGTTTGTGATGCCATAATTTACTATCATCAACTTTAGCCTTATTGCATATAAGTTTAGATTCAATGAGATAGCAATTATCAGCAGATTTGTTTCCCATCATGATACATTCAGAATCTTTGTTTAACACATAACATGAATTTTTGTTAAATTTAACATGCAAATCATCATCACATAATTGACTAATGCTTATAAGATTGGCCAGTAATCCATCAACATGCAGAACTTTGGATAACTTTAGGAAAACCAGGAACATTTAATGTCCCTCTACCAATGATTCTTCCTTTAGATCCACTACCATAAGTGACATTACCTCCATTATAAGCAGTATAATCAGAAAGATAATCAAGTTGACCTGTCATGTGTTTAGAACAACCACTATCGAAGTACCATAATCTAGGAATACATGTTTTTAGAGACATATAAACAACATTACAAGATGTATTTTCTTTTGGTGTCCACACAGAATGTGATCTTGAATGTTGAGTTATTTTAGGCAATACAGAAGTTTTCAGATGATTTTTCTTCTTCAAACATTGAGGACTTTTATGACCCTTTTTAAAACAATAATGGCAAACCACATATTTTATATTGATCTGAGTCTTAGCAGAAACACTAGGATTGTAATTCACTTCAGCTTTTATAAAAACAGTAGGTTTCTTAAGTTCAGACTTTTTAGAATTTTTACCTTGGTAGCCAATACCTGTTCTTCTTGAGTTGTTGGTCATAAGTGAGTCTTCTAGTTTCATCTTTCCTTCAAAACATCTTTTGAAGCTCAGTGAGACTTCCTTCAACCTATCTTCAAGTTTAGATATCTCAATATCTTTTCTTGTTAGAATACCTTCAAGCTTGGTAATAGATTCTCTTAAGTCAGAATTTTCAAAGTTCAGGGACTTAATTGTGTGATTAAGTTTCTCAGTTTCAGAAGATGTCTTGAAAACTTTTTCATTTGTTAAAGGTTTTTCATAAGAATATTTCTTAAAGTCAAGAATAGACACTTCAAGTCTTTCTTTGAGTTTAGAAATTTCGTTATCCTTCTTTGTTAAAAGACTTTCCAATTTGAAAACAGTGTTAGACAAGTCTTGAATGTCAGAATCTCTTTTGGATAAACTTGTTTTACTTGATGTACCTGTTTCTGAAACAGTACTGGTGAAACAGTTAAATTTTGGAGCATTATTATTCGGTGATTTCCCAAATGAAGTCTCATTTTTCCTCACATCATAATAATCATCCAGATCATCATCAAGAGTATCATCATATTCAATTCTAGCAGATAAATCTTTTTCAAGGTCTTTTTCAGGATCATGTTCAACATCAGACTCATCACTTAAAGTAGCACTGAAATTAAGTTTCTTTTTTAGAGTGGTGTTGGCACATTCATTAGCATAATGACCATATCCAGAACATGCATCACATTTAACATTCTTCCTATAATCTTGATCAGATCTAAACCTGTTGCCTCTTTCCAATTGTCTAGAAGGGTTAAATGTATTCTTCCTAACAGGCAATTGTTGAGTGTTATTAATCTGAACCTTAGGTTGAATATTATCCTTAAACTTGTTGTTCTTGTTTCTCAAAAAGGTTTTAAACTGTTTAGTGATAAATGCCATGTAGTCAGGATTATTGAAACATTCCTCAATATCATCTTCATCAGATTCAATTTCAGTAACATAAGGAGACTTTCCAGAAACTGATGATGTGGATGATGAGGCATCGCCTTTAAAAACAAGCACTTCCTTATCATTATCAGTCTTTTCAGAAATATTCATTTCATAAGTTTTCAAAATACCAATCAATTCATTTTGACTTAACACATCAGTATCCTTAGCTTCTTCTATATCACATATCTTAGGTTTAAAACGTTTAGGAACTGATCTAAGAATTTTATGTACTAACCTTGTATTGGATATTGGATCTCCAAGAGAATGAGATTCATTTGAAATCTTAGTCAGCCTTTCATTGTAGGATGAGATGGTTTCATCCTCAAATTCTCGAACTTGGTTCCAAGCATACGAAGTCTGGTCCTTCGTACAATATTCGATCCTTCACAATGCTCTTGCAACTGGTCTCATGCATCCTTTGAGGAAATGCACTTTGAGATGATTTTGAACATTGAGGCATCAGTTGAGGTGAAGATTGCATTCAACGTCTTTGAATTGTAACTTGCAGCTGTGATTTCATCATTAGTCCAGTCGAGCTCTCTCTTGATCCGAGCTTCATTGTCTTCATCCGTCGTGGTTCTTGGTTGAGTCCAACCAGCAAGAACACTCCTCCAGGCTCGTTCATCAATGGATTTGGTGTACATTCTCATCTTTGGTTTTCAGAAGGCATAGTTCGTGCCATCTAGAATATGAGGCTTTAGTGCGGGTGAAAGTGGATACTCCATTTCAGAATTACACACTTTAAGCAGAATCTCTACTTAGTGTATCAAGTAGTTGGCTCTGATACCAACTGAAAGTGTGTGTGCGTGCGAAATCAGAGATGTTGTCTGTCGTGTTGGCACTGTCCAGACAACACTATGCAGCGGAAATTAAATTGCACGTAGTGAAAATGGAAGTATTCGAAATTTGAATAGATTATAAAATCTATGTTGTTCACTATATAAAAATATGTGAAACGAATTACAACCTCTTAGAGGTGTACAATAACACTATAATGTGTAAGTAATTTACTAGATCCTATGAAACTATCTCCCTCATAGATCTATGCATATAACCTAGTAAATAAGACTATGATCAACACACTATTATTCGGGTTTACAATAATGTGAGGATCTACAAGAAGAAACAAGTGTTTTTTTAACTAGAAGCGTATAAAGCGTTATATAGACTAGTAATCGAATTTAGTTTTTCTTCTTGTGTATCTTGTATTGAGGCAGCTACGGTATTTATCGGCTTCATGGACGAACTGTCTTCAACTCCTATGATCATCACAGCCGTGAGATCAAGCGGTTAAGAAACTTCTCTTCACATCTCCTTGAATGTAGGAACTTGTTATATCATGTCTAGTAACTTCTCACTCCCATACAACTGCGTAACCTGGTGTTGCCCACGTCTTCTAACTGCACTGGGGACATTACTAAACAAGAAGTGTAAGATCGGAGTTAGTGAGAAAAGAAAGTGCAAATTTTGATGTTGTCATAAGTATTGGGAACATTAGTTACAACACTCACCTGTTAGTGTTGGATCATTATACATAACACTTATTTTCAACCGTTTACAAATTAATTTTTTACTTATGATTTAAATAAATATATGATTTTTTATGGTAAAAATATAAAAATTAATTGATTATACAAGATTTGTACATTTTTATATTTTATTTTATACCAATGATTATATTTTTTGTGTAAATTTAATGAGAGTATTTTTTTTACCCTCACCAATGCTAAGTAAAATTTACATTTAGTGAGAGTACACAAAATTTTAATGAGCACAAAAACTTATATGAAATATTGCATACATGCAATATTTTGACCAATTAAGGTAAATTAAGTTAAAATTTGTGGGTCAAACGAGGGTTAACGCGGGTTAGCCTTAACAAAAATATTTATTTACGTTCTCAAATATTATCTTACTACATGACTAAAACTATGTTACTACAAGACCTAAATTTTGTCACTACAAGGTCAAAAGTGTATTACTACAAGTCCAAAAATATTCTTGACACTTATTTTTTTTTGGGCAAAATTACTAAAATAATTTTTGACTTATTCGGCTACTACATTACTAAAACAATGTTACTACAAAACTAAAATTTTATCACTATAAGATAAAAAGTGTATTACTACATGTTAAGAAATATTCTGAACACTTAATTTTTTGGGTGAATTTGTCAGAATGTTTTGACATGTAGTATTAAATTTTTGGCCTTGTAGGGGTAATATTTTGGCCCTGTGGTAAAAATATTTTGGTCATGCAGTAAATCATTTGTTTGTGACCTGCGAATTTTCTGGGCAACCCGAATTCTGACTTATGACCCGCGATTTTTTTAAAATTATTTTAATTTGACTTTTGGGCTAAATGGACTTAGGGTTTTAACTTGATTTAATTAGGATAGAATGCATGTATTCAATATTTCACATAAGACTAAACTCTTTAATGAGAGTATTATTTTACCTTTACTAAAAGTAAACAATTATCACATTTAGTGAGGGTTTATCACCCTCATCATTTTTTTTTTGTCACTAAAAATAATATTTCTTGTAGTGAAATTCATTGTAGCTTATTTAAATTGTATAACCAATTGTACCCAAATATTACATACTAATAAATATTTTTAATTGCGTCATAATTAAGGTTCTATTTATTAAATAAATAAATAATTGTTCTAAACAAGACAACGAGGTAAAGAAACAATAAATAAATAATAAAATCTAAATAAAATAAAAGGGAGACGTCATTTGGAGTTGTGGGTGATTGTCCACAAGAAGATGCATTGAGGAGAATATTGATATATATATATGTAGCTAGAGTTAATTACAAATTTGCAAGAGTTTTTCAGATTCCCAAAAAGAAATTGTTTGGATGGAGGGATTTAGGTATGGATTTTAAATTCATGATCTAAATCCACTCCACCTGGATTAAATGAATGGATTTCAAATATTTAGCATCTTTTTTTAGTTAAAATTGAGAGGATTTCAAATCCTCACTAAAACCATGTCATTTGAAATCCATCTAATTTTAAATCATTTCATTTGAAATGCCCTCATCCAAACACAACCTAATTTCTTCGATGCATTTGATATTATGTCGACGTGTACATTATAATTAATTCATTTATATTAATTTTCTATAATTCTTTTCGATGGGTCAATTGTTCGAACCGTTTTATATGAGTTTCACTTTTTTCATTATAATTATCTCAATTTATGGAACGATTTTTTTTCAAAGCGGCCCACGGCTAGAGGTGCGCAACGGTTTGAAACCGCTGATTTCGATTTTCGGGAAATGGAAACTCAAACCAAACCGGTTACGGTTCGTCGGTTTAGATTTCGAATTTCTGGAATTAATGAAACTAAACTCAAATTTTAAGGCTACAGTTCAATTTTCGAACTAAAATCAACGGTTCGAAATTAATCGATCGATTTTGGCCGATTACAATTTCGATTGTGCACATGCTTACCCGCGGCTAGTCCTATCAGCAGCTGCCCGCATGCACACACCACATTTAATTATTACTCCCTCCGTCCATGAAATGTAGTCTCATTTGCCTCATTTTCTTTGTCCACCAAATGTAGTCCCATACACTTTATTGAAACCATCACCCCTCAAACATCATTTAATTACTCAATTTGCCATCAACTTTATTTACAAACAATCACTTTATTCTCAATGAACCCCACAATACCCTATAATACCCTTACTTTATCTACTTTATCTATATTTTTCTTAAAACTTGTGCCCATCCACCATGGGACTACTTTTGGTGGATGGAGGGAGTATTATTTTTATTATTAAGTTTGCGTTGATGTCGTACACACTACACACCAAATTTTCTTTGCAAGTATTTTATATGTCACATGGGTCAAATTTACAATTATTGTTGGATATTTCATATTTGTGGTGTATGTTAAAAGATTTCTATAAAGGACCTGTCAAAAAAAAATAAAAATCTAACCCACGAGTGAGAATGGATGTCTTTGAAATGAATCTTGTGGTTTTATTTATGGGCAAAGTGGGGAGTAGTACAAATGGGGACCCCTAAGAACCTAATGAACAAACAATGTTTTTTAGAGGCAGGTGATACAATTTGGAGAGTTGTAAAGACCAATGAGCCCTTCAATTTACTTGAAAAGGGCAAAATAAAATTTTCAAACTCAAGATTCAAGAATCAGTCCCATCAACCTGCAATTACACCTTTCTCACTCAACCCTTTCAATTTTTTTATTCATATTTTATTCTGCTTTTACTCCATTTTTTTTAAAAATTATTATTTAGATTTTTTTTTATTTTTAATTCACACAATTTATTAAATCAGAATTTACTTGATTTTTTTAGTTTTTATTTTTTTATTCAGATTTTTTTTTGTTCAGAACTTTTTTTTCAAAAAATTACGTCAATTTTTTTAAATATTTTTTTTATTCTGATTTTAAATTCAAAATTTTTATTTTTTAATATAAAAAATATTTTTAATAATATATTAACTAATTAGAATAATATAGTTTTATCTCTCCTTACTAAAAGTCTTTGACTTTAACTTGTCAAATCATATTTTATTAATTCAATTTCTTTATTAATATTTTAATTAATTGTAATTATATATATATTGAATTTTTCTATCAACTTAACTCAAACTTTTTTATTAAATTTTATTAATTTAATCTTCTTTATTAAGATTTTATATTCAGATTTTAATTAATAGTAATTATATATATTGTACAACGATAAGTATATTGAACATTTACATCGATAAGTATATTGAACATTTACATAATTATTGTACATCGATAAGTATATTGAACATTTTGTGTTCAAATTAGATTTATTCAATTTTTTTATTTATATTTTGACTCCAAATTTTTATTTTAAAATTATTATTCAGATTTTTTTAAATTTTTAATTCACACAATTTTTTTAATTCAATTTTTTAAATCAGAATTTACTTGATTTTTTTAGTTTTTTATTTTTTATTCAGAATTTTTTTTCAAAAATTACGTCAAATTTTTAATTCAGAATTTTTAATTATATATTAATTAATTAGTATAATATATTTTTCTATCAAATTTTCTTCAAATTTTTTTATTAAACTTTATTAATTCAATTTTCTTTCTTTTAACTGAATATCGACATATATATATTAAATATTGAACACTGAATATCCATATATATTGAATATAATTAAATATTGAACATCAAGAAGCACTATTATACATTAAGTTATAAATTAAAAAAGTTAAGAGGGAAACAGAAGAATCTTTGAGGACTAAGAGGAATCTTTAGAGTAAAATTTTGGGTTTTTTGAAGAGCTTCTAATCATCAAGTATTTAAGACCTTTTATTCCTGCATCTTGTCCCTTCTCATCACCTTAAAACTTTTAATAAAAATTTCTTGTTTCTTATCACCAAAAAAAAAAAATCATAACTACAACATTTATTTAGCCACTTTACATTAACTTTGTAGTCTAAGGAATAGTTGGAGCATGAATATTGAAACACATGGGAACAAAATGAGGAAAAATATAAGGTACCAAAACATCACATATTAAATGCTGCAAAAACTAGTGTAGCTTCAACTTCACATATTAAATGTTGCAAAACTACATGGGCGTATTTCTTTGGGAACAATTTTGACCTTGCAACATGAAATGTAGTATCAAAATACGATTTTGGTAGATACAAGATAATTAATCAACCAAATACAAGATTCATAACAACTTAACAAGTGTCTTCCTAGAATTTATTAGGAAAAAAGAATATTTAATCAAGAAAACAAATTGAAGTAGATTGATACTATAATCTTATGTAATAATTTCTTGAGTTGGATTCTTGTATATGAGTTACATACGGGTTAACTTATATTTAACACAAACTATCAGCCCATTATAACTCAAATAGAAAAGTTCAAATCTGTATTCCATCAAGGAAAATCAGTGGAAGAACAAATCATTCTTACATACCTCCCTAACAACAATACAGCTTCTGGATAAATCAATGCCTTTTTCCATTCCCTGAATTAAAAGGAAACATTACACACATCAGAATAAACAGTAAAACCAAAATTACAAAAAAGGAGAAATATTGATTTGTTGGTTATCTTCTGAAGGAATGAGACCTTATTTTAAAGTTCGATTTAAGCCTAGATATTCCTAGGACTGGTTGTCCAAAACCACGAGATATAAAACGAAGGAACAAAGCAACAATCAAGAATTTTCCTAGTATCTAAAGTTTTACGAAATTATTTTACTTACTGTATTTTAGTGACGAACTTGCCAAGAATTACCATTGACCAATATGTCAATTTCAAATTCATCTGGCTGCCAAACCAAACCTTGACAAATTACTGTTGCTTTCCATTCAAACACCAAACTTAATTGGTTAAATGCCACTCACTCTACAAGTCAAAATTATGCATCCTAATTCCACTCATAACTAACATAATAAGATCACTACACCAATATAAATAAGGCAGAATCTTCTAGTCTATTCTCATTCTCTCATCAATCAACTACATCATTATGACTCAAATAGAAAAGCTCAAATCTGTATTTCATCAAGGAAAATCAGTGGAAGAACAAATCATTCCTACATACCTGATACCTCCCTAACAACAATACGGCTTCTGGATAAATCAATGCATTTTCCAATTCACTTAATCAAAAGGAAACATTACACACATCAGAATAAACAGTAAAATCAAATATACAAAAAAGGAGATCGAAATACTGATTTCCATTTCTACCAATGAAGTAACAGTGCATGAAGGCTTTCCAGGATGGCTTCTCAAGCTTAGCAGAAGCAGATCAGAGGATCTGGAAAAATGTGGAAAGGGTTTACAAATTTTATTCAAAAACTAAAGAAACAAAATTTGATTCACAAACTAAAGAAATAAATCAAGAAAACACTCCCAAAAAAAAACTACAGAAACAAAACAACAATCAGATCCCAAAACGCCATTGATGGGAGGGTTTACAGATTTCTTCATCCACCCAAGAACGTGGTCGAAATACCTGTTTTACAATTATGTTGAACAGTTCATATACACATCCACCCAGAACACAATTTTACCTAGAATAAACAAAAATAAGAGTAACTAAAACAAAAGCCCCAAATCAGAAGCTGAATTTTAACAATATTTTCTAAAGTAAAGAAAGTAGATGGATTTTTAGAGAGAGGCACCAAAATAAAAATTTACTGAGTCAACACCACCCACAAAACCCTAGATCTACGCCGCCACCACGCGATCGGAGAAGACGAGCCCCTTGACGGAGCATTCAGGCTCTGCAACGGCGTGGAGGAGGGTTTCGAACAAACCTTAGTAGACGAAGCCACATCGCTATGGTCGCCGCTGTTAGAAGACGAAGTCGGGAGCGGGCCGAGGAAGATGGAGACCGTGAACCCACCACTCGTGTCGCCGTCGTCATTGGAGGGCCGCCGGAAATGGAGAGGGGTGTTGAACGACCACTACAATTTCTGGGAGGGGAGAGGAGAGAGGAAATTAATGAGAGAGAGAAGAGGGAGGAAATTAATGAGAGAGGGAAGAGAGAGAATACAGATGAAATATTAATTCTTGCAAAAATAAAAATGAAGGACATAAGATCACACCTTTTACCTTAGATTTTGTAATGACATGTGGAAAAAAATTTCACATTTTTTCGCATGTATCTTCTAAGACTAAGGGGGAAAATTTTGAACCAGGGAGTTAATAATCTCTTTATTTATAATATTTGAAAATTTGTGGTGTAAATTGAACATACTACTACATATACTTCTATTAGTGTGACTTAGAGAGTCACACGCCAATCATTATTAAAATTAACAATTTATGGAGGTAACAACATTTAAAATAATGAAGAAAAACAAGCATAAAACATACGTATTTAATTTTATTATTTTTTATCCGCTAGAATTTTAATTACACCAATATGGAAACCCTTGTTGGTTTGTTTATAGAAATTATATGAATATTTGTAATTGTGTCATAATTAATTAAGGTTCTGTCTCTTTTTTTTTTTTTAAATGTCGACCTAATTAAACAAGCTAGGCAACTAGCTAGTTAAAGAAACAATAAATAATTAAGGGTTAATTCTAAATAAATACACCACCTTTAGTCTCAATATCAATTTAATCATGATCTTTACGATTTTTTTTTAAAACCCCAACCTTTCATCGTGTTGCAATTAGATACACATTTTTTTTCTCCGGTCAACAATTGATGATGTGGCTTGCCGGAGCTCGCCACGTCATATTACACATATTTTTTTATTTTTCCTATAAAGATTACATTTTATAAAAATATAAAATTTTATAAAAATAAAAATAAAATTGTATACGTCTCCTCCGCTTCTCAAACTAGTTTTCTTCTACCATTCTCAAACTAAATCAAGTTATTCTCTCCTAACCATAAAATTTTATAAAAATAAAATTTCATGCGTCTTCTCTGCTTCTCAAACTAAATCAAGTTTTCTCTATCATTCTCAAACTAAATCAAGTTATTCTCCTCTAACCATAAAAATTATACAAAAAAAAAAACTCACACATCTAATCCATTTTTTTTGACAGGCGCATCTAATCCATGATCATTGGTGATATGGTGATTTATTTCTTCAGGAATTCTTAAATTATTTAATAATTTTGTTGTTTTGTTCAACTAGTTCGAGAACTATAATTTTTTTTCGGTGGACCTCAATTAATTATTGTATTTGGGTGTATACTGAAGGTAACCTTGTTGGAGGTTTTTTATTATTTTGTTCAACTAGTTCGAGAACTACAATTTATATGCTTTATTATGAGAGAGAAAAATATTCTAGGAATTAATGTGTTTAACACTAATGATTATTGCAACAAAAATGTTATATCCCTTATGATTTTGATTTTTAGGATTTGAAAAGAAGAACTTGATTGATTGAGTTTAAGAAGTGAGAAGTGAGAAAGACGCGAATAACAAGAACTCTGTTCACACCACAAAAAATTGCCAAAATGGCGAGGGGGAAGGCAACGGATTCCCCCTCACTAATCAAGAAGGCGCCTTTTGACAACGGCAGGTGGCCGTCGCCTTTTGGCAAGGGCGTGGAGGCCATTGCCTTTTCGCAACGGGGTCCAGCCGTCGCCTTTTCGCAACGGGGTCCAGCCGTCGCCTTTTCGCAACGGGGCCCAGCCGTCGCCTTTTTGTTACCTTTAAAAAAATGAGAACTTGGGTTTCGAACCCAGGTCTCTAAGGCAACCAACACACCCCCCACCACTAGACCACCAATATTCGCGATTTTTCGCTCCATAAGGCAACCAACACACCCCCCACCACTAGGCCACCAATATTCGCGATTTTTCGCTCCAGCTGGGTTTCGAAATTTTTCGCTCCAGCTGGGTTTCGAACACGGGACCTCTCGGTCCTGTAGAGTTTTGGGCGCCCCTGTGTGCCGTTTAGGCTAGGAGCTTTAGTCGTCATGTTGTGAACACAATTAATATATATTCAATTTAATTTTAGTTTCAATTCTTTATTTCAATCCATTTTAAGTTTAATTGTTGCTTATTAAATTTAAATTGTCAAAGCATATCATAATTATTTCTAAATGAGAATTAACTAAATTATAATGTTTTTCAAATTAAATAATTTAATTACGGTATCATTAATTAATTTACACTATTTAAATTTATTCTAATCTTCAATTCACAACATTATAATTACATACAACATTGAGTATAATTATTTTCGATTATACATGTAAATTTATTCTAATCACATCATTTAAATTCATTCTAATTTTCAATTCACAACATTATAATTACATACAACATTGAGTATAATTATTTTCGATTATACATGTAAATTTATTCTAATCACATCATTTAAATTCATTCTAATTTTCAATTCACAACATTATAATTACATACAACATTGAGTATAATTATTTTCGATTATACATGTAAATTTATTCTAATCACTTCATTTAAATTCATTCTAATTTTCAATTCATAACATTATAATTACATACAACATTGAGTATAATTATTTTCGATTATACATGTAAATTTATTCTAATCACTTCATTTAAATTCATTCTAATTTTCAATTCACAACATTATAATTACATACAACATTGAGTATAATTATTTAATTTTCGATTATACATGTAAATTTATTCTAATCACTTCATTTAAATTCATTCTAATTTTCAATTCACTTATCCATTTAAAAATATCAATTCGCTTATCCATTTAATTAAAATAACATCACACACAACATTAAAATAAAAATTAATCTTCAACGTCAATGTAATAAAGTAATATAAAAATGTATCACTCCTCATCACCACCATCATCCTCAGTATCATCCTGATCCCGATCAACCTGGCTACGATCATGAACGTCGTGCGACGCCCCCGACGGCCTCGGCGCCCCACCCATCCCACCCATCTGCTGACCCATCCCACCCATCTGACCCATCACACCCATCCCACCCATCGTCTGACCTGTCATCTGACCCATCATCGCTGCCAACTGATCCTCAAATTTCTTGGTCATGCGCTCCTCCGTCTTCTGCATTTGTAGGAGTAAGCGCTGCTCTCTCTCCTCATTGATTCTCCGTTCTTCGGCAAGAGCATTGTCCATGTCTTCCTGGGAGAATCGTCCATAAGCCGTACCACTTGACGTCTCGCCAGGACCGGAGGAGACCCGTCTGTTCTTGCCTACTTGTCCAAGGCCCCTAACACGTCCATGAGACCTACCGACCTTCTTCACGAACAAATTAGACATGTCGGTTATAGTTGGGCCCTGGGAACCATCCTCTGAAGTAGGTTCATCTGACGGATCTCCTAATTGATTGGTCAACTCTTCCTGTACCTGGTCCTATACGTGCACATTTAAAAGTGGGTTAATACATTTTCAAGTAAAATTAAATATATATTTGTTATATAATGTAATGTATATATATATGTACACACTTACAAGTATATCACCCATATAACCATAGCTGTATGTGCCGTTTTCGTAACGGTGATAATATTCAGCTATCTCCCAGTCGTGGGCAGGGCGTCCCATCTTCTCCTCCTGTATTTTGAATTGAAGACATATACGTATAATTAACTAAATAATTAACTAATTAAAATGAAGTATAATTGACCACAAATACTTACAATGCGTCGTGCGACCTCTGCTGCTCCACGAGCTCCGCCTTTATGAGTACCACACCCAGTACCCGGACATCCAGCCTCGGATAAGCGGTTCTTACGAGCCTGCTCGCTCTTCTTATTTGTTTCAGGATCGTTCCAGTGACGAACTAAGTCGTTCCAAACATTGACATCCCACCTCGGCCTCTTCTTTTCCCTCACCCATGCTTTCTTGACGTTTGATAACATGCCAGTGTACCGACCTGCTGCTCTTTGAAGAAAGAGCCTGTACACCTCTTCAGTAGATGTGATTCGAGGGTCCCACCTGACCTCGGTCTGCAAAAAAAAATGAATTAATGAATTAATATAAAAAAATAACAAAATGTTAATGTAAAGTGATTTTATACCTGGAATGTCTCCCACCACCGCTGTATCGTGCCGGGTGATATCTTGGCAAAGGTGTGTGCCCCAAGCTCCATATTCCTATACATAATCGACCTGATCGTCCTCGAAATCAAATTTGAAGGCATCAACCTGTTACACATATTTTATAATAATAAAAAAAATTATTAATAAACACGTTATACATACGTCTAATGAAAATTAAATAAGGAATATACTTACGTATCAAGGTAGATCCACAGTAAAATGCGACTCTCGGGTGCATCATAAGACATGCTGGCCTGAGTGGATGGTTGCTGTGGAGGGGATGGTTGCTGTGGAACCATATGAGGCACCTGAGTGTAATAGGAATCTAGGTTCATTTCGGGCAACTGTAGCTGGGTCATATCGGGCATATATAAACCCTGTGGTGTGTGCACAATCGGTGTCTCATCCACCGGCTCTCCTCTACCTCTAGTACTTCTACCTCTACCTCGCCCATGTCCAGTAGAACCCTGACCAGTAGAACCCTGACCAGAGCCCTGTCCAGAACCATGTCTACGACCACTCATCTATCAAAATGAACGTACATTAAAACATTATTAACGTTTAACATTGTAACAATTAAAAAACATTATATATGAACATCACTTTAATGATTAACACTAGAATATAAATAAGGAATATAATTAAGGAATTAATATTTAGATAACATTGTTTAGCAATTAATCTCATTCACTAATCTTGGACTATACATCCAACTACGACTTGAATAATTCATCATGTCAATCGACGTACGTCTACAACACACAAATTAACAACCAACGTCTCATTCCTCCAACTCTATTAAAATTAATTAATATAATTTCAAATATATTCTAATAATTATTCTAACACCCTAATTAACAAATAAATTCATATATAGACATAACACAATTATATATATAATTCTAACACCCTAATTAACAACTAAATTCATATAACTTAATTAATTAATTAAAACATACATACATATAAAATACATGTCTAACACAATATAATTCTAACAATTAAATTCTAACAATTACCACATGCATGCATGCATAAAAATTAACAATTCTAACAATTTTATATATACATACAACATATATGCATATATATACATATATATACTAAACTATATATATACATATAACTTCAAATTTAACCGATTAAAACGAAAAAAATTACCGTAGAAATGCTCCCGTCGAAGTGTAGAACACAAATGGTCAAGAACCGAGTCCGATCTGCAAACGAACGTGGATGTTGAGTTTGGAGGTTTAATTTGTGTAATGGAGGTGTGTGTGCGCCGCTGAATGAAGAAGAATGAGGTTCTGGACCCAATTTTAATTGAATTAGGGCAACGATAAAGGCAACGGGCCCACTGCCGTTGCCTTTTAGCGACTGGGGGCCCGTTACCAAATGGCAACGGGGCCCACTGCCGTCGCCTTTTGGCAACGGGCCTTATATGCCGTCGCCTTTTTGCAACGGGGCCCACTCCCGTTGCCTTATCCGTTGCCTTAAGGCAACGGCACCCGCCCCCGTCGCCTTTTTCCTTCCCGTTATTAATGCCGTTGCCAATTGGCAACGGTAGCCTGCCGTTGCCTTTTGTTGTTGCCTTCTGACCATTATTTTGTAGTGTCAGTTTGAGAAGCGAAAAAGACGTCGAAGATGCCGAGAGTTTTATTTTTATTTTTATTTAATTTTTATGGTTAGAAGAGAATAACTTGATTTAGTTTGAGAAAGATAGAAGAAAACTTGATTTAGTTTGAGAAGCAGAGGGGACACTGCAATTTTATTTTTATTTTTATAAAATTTTATATTTTTATAAAGTGTAATCTTTATAGGGAAAATAAAAAAAATATGTGTAATATGACGTGGCGAGCTCCGGCAAGCCACATCATCAATTGTTGACCGGAGAAAAAAAAACGTGTATCTAATTGCAACACGATAAAAGGTTAGAGTTTTAAAAAAAAATTGTAAAAGTCGTGATTAAATTGATATTGAGATGAAATGTGGTGTATTTACTTGAAATTAACCCAATAATTAATAGAAATGTAAAAGAAATGGTTAATTTGGATAAGAAATGCTATCCGCTTGGATAAGAAATGAAAGAGACGTGCGTGCATTGGATTGATATACTGTATGTAACTAGAGTTAATTAGCTAACTAGGGTTAGGGTTAGGGTTAGGGTTACTCTCTAGTTAAGTTACATGCATATATATATCACCAGCCTCCTACCATTATTTCTCACCAATACATTCTTACAATTCCATCTATATATACTATACAGTACTATAATGTTTTCTTACTTCATCCATCTCATCATGTTTCCGCTCCAAGATCCCCGCGATGTTGCGGCTCCACTAAAGTAATCATGTCTTCTCATTTTTATTCTTATCAATATTCTTTTAAATTATTCTTAATTAGCTTTATATTTTAATTGCTCATTTTTTTATGTTTAAAATGTTATTGAAAACTAACACTAGCTAAATAGTTGCCTAATTTTAATTTGATAATAACACAAAATTATTTTAATTAATTCTTTATACAGGTGGAAGCGTATCTAATAATATCATCACTATGGAGTATGGGGATAAGGAGTTAGAGCATCTTGTCCAAGTCCAACCATCAAGGGTCCATAGCTCTTTGTTGGAAGGAGTGAATGTCATGGAAGAATTAATACGAGAAATTCAAGTCTTGTCCTCTATCTCTGTGATGACTTGTTTATATGTTTTATGTTATCGTCATATCGTTGAGTCATCTATTTTAATGTCTTTTTTTTCTTTTTCTTTTTCTTTTTTGTTATTGTCAGTGTCGTGTTATGTGAATAATAATATTTGCAGATCTCACCCACGCAAATTTCATTAAATGTTTCTTCTTCCTTATTCATTGTTTTTGTTTTTCAGCTTTTGTGCTTGTACGTACGTAATTCATAGTAAATTGAATTTAATTATAATCAAATTACAGGCACAAAATCAACGAAACTAAATGTTACTCCCTCCGTCCCACAGTTGTTTGCACACTTACCTTATTTGTCTGTCACACAATTGTTTGCAGACCCATAAAATGAAACTCTTTTATAAACTCCACCTTCACAATATTCACATATTTACACAAACTGTCATTACTTTTACTCTCTTTCCAATCACCTTTTTACTTTATCCATATAACTTTACAAAATTACCCCTCAACACTCCACTCATTACACTTTTTTCTTAATAATTGTGCCCACTTTGTGGTGCAAACACCTTCGGGGACGGAGGAAGTAATTACCAAACAAATCAAGCTCAGCATATATATGTACTCCAACCATTGTTACATAAAAACTTAATAGAAATCAAGGCTGGGGAAAAAAATATGAAATGTTAGTTTAAGATTAAAACTATATTAATTATTGCACTGAAAGAGATTCAAATATTCAATTACATTAATAAATTCGATCAATATACATTTAAAATATAATGAAATCAAGTCATTTTTTAATTGTTTTTTCTCGGTTTTTGTTCGTGGACATTAATTGGATATTAATTGCAAAACTTAATTGGCTAACACTCATATACACTCGAGAGTGTATGTATACACTTGCCCAGAAGCCCGTCCGCTCAATTCGGCCCGCCCGCTGAATTGTTTATTTTTAAAAAAAATGTAAGGAGGGAGATTTAAACATACCTCAATCTAAAAAAAGTATGGACCAATTAACCATCTAATCTATAACAAGAAATTTTGACAATCTATCCATTATAGATAGCTAGAGAAGAGAAATTCTTAAATTTGTGTAATATGTAAAATGAGTAAGATTACATCAATACACTCATTATATTTTGTAAAACCCAAGAATAATCTAAGTTAAAAGGGTCTTTGGGTGAGTTCGTTATTTCTTTCTCGAGCGAAATTGCGATAAAGAAGAGTTAGAGTTGTGGGGTTCGGTTCACTCTCGCATATTATGTAAAATTAAAGACTTTGGGTACCAATGAAGAATTGTGAATATTAAATCTAGACAGTAGGCACCAAATGTTTAATTAATTTCAAAAAAATCAGAACAAAAAACATTTAAAAGAGAATTCAATCAGCCGAGTTACCAACTTAAACGCGTTCGAACAAGAAATTAACCCTCATCTAAGTGGTGAAAATACGAAAAATATTCAAGAGAGAATTCAATCAGCCGAGTTACCAGCTTACATGCGTTTGAACAAGAAATTAACCCAAAATTCTTACCTTTAGAGCTCCAAGTTTCCTATCAATTTTTAAGTATTTCAATTCATATCTTATGCTTAGAAAGAGTGCATTCAAACGTGTTCTTTGATTCACTCATAGTTGGATCTATACTTCAACCCCTACTTTTACTAAACCCTAGTTATATTTATTTGATTTTTTTATGTGTACTTAATGAAAAATTTTCTATCATCTTAAATGATATGGACTGCAACTTACAATTGAGTATTTGAGTGCTTATTCACACTAATCAATTTACTTAATTTATGAATTGATACACTATTTCCACCGATGAATAATTTCTCACATCTATAAATAGGGTAAAACTTGAATCTTTTCAAATTTACGGGATCATACGCATACTGAAATATTGCAAGAATTATACAAGCAATCGAAGGCAATAAACACTCAAGCCTTCGTATTAACCTTTTAAGCAAATCATTGAGTGTTATCTCTAGTTCCTTCTAGGCAGAAATACTGTTAATCCTAAGTCTATCAAGTGATATCCTAGCCTTTACATTGTTCTTTATTGTAAAGGATATCACATTAGTTGGTTCAAAAACAAAACCCTACTTTCATCTTGAAAGATAGTTTGAGAGTATTATTGAGTTTGAGCTCAGAGTATTACAACAAGTGTAGGTTGTAAGAAATCAAGAGAGAAGAAGAAGAGGAGAGTGCACCTTGGCACTATAACACAAGTTAATTCCGAGTGATTAAGAAATTATCATGTTAAATCAGGAAAAGTGGACGTATGAGCAGTTTAGCCTCCGAACCACTATACTTCTAGTGTTCTTTATATATATATTTTTCACTTACTTCACCAAGAATGCCCCTGACACGAAGCCATATAGATTTCGTCATAGCATGGAATTGGAGGCCATGAACTTGAACCCAAAAAGGGACAGAGTGAAGTTTGAGATTAGAGGGCCTTCACGGCCATGCAGCTTCACCAAAACTAATAATGACCGCCTGAGATTCCATGGTTGCCGATGCAGGACCGCCTTCATCTCATACTCATCTGAAAAGTCCAACAGGTATAAAACTATTATAGTGCCATGGTTGCCATAGTGTCAATTAGGATTTTTAATTGTGCGTGCTCATCTTTCCAAACCTATTGAATAATTCCAAATTTGCGAACTATTTATGTCATATATGGGTATGACTAATGAAATTTTATGGTATTAACAGGCTTTAATGACTACGAAGAGTATTGAACCTGCTTTTGCGGTTGGTCTTAACAATAGGTCAAAATTAGCCATCATATATACTATTAGCAACAATCTTAGTGATAAAAACAGAGTTCAATTTCGTACTACTTGCTTTGGATAATTCTTGGATATACAAGAACTCACATTTCAAGGTCAACACTATCTTCATTTGCTTTATAAACAAGTCATGGATAACCAAGTTGACAAGTTAATTTTCCACATCAACAAAACTAAAGCTGAATTCGGTCTGAGGGAATTTGCATTAGTTACCGGATTGCACTTTGATTCAAAGTCTCCAATACCCACTACGTCATCGCTTCACAAAAAAGTTTTCAAATCTGCAACAGGCATAACCATAAGTTAAATTGAGGATGTTTTTATAGAGAAATGTCGTCAAGATCCCGACTCTGAACAGACGCTGCAATTGAGGTTATTGTTGGTGCTCTATGGTATACTGCTTGTTAGACATAAGAGTTTGAAGAATGTTGATCTTGAATATATGTTCCTTATTGATAACTTGTTCGAATTTAATAGTTATCCATGGGGACACGTAGCTTTCGAATTTCTTGTTGATGACATTAGGGCGAAGCTCATGGCTCTTAAATAACAGGAGAAAGGGCAAAGCTCATACTGTAGGACTTAGTAAAGGAAAATCAAGAATGTTCATTGAGGCAATGCATAGTGTTGCGTCTTTGTGTGCAGTGCCTATACCCCGTCGTCGGTCATCCATCCCTCATATGATTAGGTGAAGTTCTGTAGATGGTGTTATACGATTTGGCAAGCTCATGAAGAAATGTTTCCCAAGTTTGAAGGGACGAGATCGCACTGCAGACAATGTAATGTCAAATGTTCACAAATTATTGACATTTCATTTCAAATGTTGTCTACGTTATTGTTAAATGTTTATCACGTTTATGTAGATGCATGTTCTTAGTAATTTAGAGCCTTTAAAGCTTGAGGTGAAGTCACCATCTTATCGTATTGCCATCAAGTGGGAGGAGGAAATCTCTCAAGTTCATACTCATGATGATCCAAACCCACTATGTCGTAAGAGAAAGACTTCTCCAATTGTTGATGTTACTGGTTGCGAGACAAGTACAAGTGCTGAGGCTCGTAAATACAAAAAGTCCACAAAGACCTTGAACGCAGTCAAGCTAACAATGAATCAATAGAACCAGCAGAACCACGGATAAAGGGCTTCCGCGAAATGGTTATTGGACGACTGGATACTATCAAAAAAACACAAGCCAGGCTAGAATTTATGTTGAATAACATTTATCTGAAGCTTGGTATTGGCAGTTTAGGACACACTGACCACAATGCCGATCAAGACAATGTAGTGCACCCTGATGGCATTGATGGACAAGAAGCCTATCAAGTGAACGGTGACGAGAATGATAATAAGTTATTAATGAAGACAAGGAGTTTAAGTTCCAACAAGTATTTTATTTTTCAATGAAGTCATGTTAATTAGATATTAACCCAAATTACATACCGTGTTAATCATAATCTTATTTGTAGAATGACACCCGTAGTTGAAGCAACTATCGTAGATGAAAGTGCAACGTACTCAGATTACATATGTGATTCAAGTTTGTTACAAATACAAATTCGTAAGCTCATAATTTTATCTCTTGTTTATGTCTAATTACTTGTGTCTGGTACAACTTCTACAAACATGAAAGCATGGTTACCAATAATTATTGAAAATACGTAAGTGGAGAGGTATGATATGATAATGTTTGGATTTAGTTTTGGTTAGTTTGAATAATATATGAAATGTTGTGCTAATGTCTACTTCGGTTTGTATATAGGAGTCACAAAACCAAAAGACTTTTCGGGAGAAAGGTTTTCACCCGTACGAGATTTGATACGCTGTGTTCGACATTCGTGTGGTGGGAAAGCAAGTTAGCCCATTCTGGGCTAATAATTGGGACTGGATTTACCGACCACGAGCTGAAACAATCTATTCAGACGAGGATAAGTTTGTTTTCTACTACAGGACCCTTGTTCGTGTTTTGCAGGTCGAAGTAAGAAATATCCACTAATCATCGAGTAAATATATGCACTTAACTTCGATATGTGAAGGTGTTTTGTAAAGTTGTTATGGCCTTTTTTGCCTTTGGAGTATTTGGAACTAATGAAGCTATATTTTGTATATGTATTTTGTGTTGGGTTTTTGAGGTACGAACACCATGCTCGTAGCAGCGAAAGTTGAAAATTTTGTTCAATCCTCGTCTACGAACTTGTGATCCAGATTGGAATTCTCTAAAAGAACTCGCTAGGAGAATTCTATAGAGAGAAACGGAGAAATATTATGAGTGATAAATTGTTCTGACTCAGAACCTCTAACCCTAGAGGTATTTATATAGTAAAACAGAAACTCTACACATGGGAGCCCAAGTATATATTTTACCATATTTATGATATATCTAATATATCATCTTATTAATTAAATTTAATTTAATTAAATAAATTATAATTCTATCCAATAGAATTATTCCATATTTCTCCATAAATTAAATTATATTGATCAAATCGAATAATTAATTCATCAAAATTTAATTCGTAACTTAAGACTACTTGTTGTGTGACCCATAGGCCCTCACATATCAAGCAATTAGTCAAACTAACGGTCTTAGCAAAACCCTAGACAATGAACCAAACAATCTCAATATGTGAGGTACGTTGCGAGAAATAGCAACAACCTGTAATGTGAAGCTCACAATGATATGATCCTTTCATTCACGAATACTTCGATTAAATCTAGAACATGATGATGTGTCACGTTACCTCATTCTACTAATTGATCACATTTTCGCATTTGAACACCATTCCAAATGTGACATGCATTGGCCAATGACTAACGATCCAATTAGTTATGAGAAGACGAGTATTCTCTCTAAATCTATTTGATGAATGAATCATATTTTTGCCGCGCACATGTACTTTATGGTGTGCCCAACACATGCCTAATTTACCCCGTTAGGAGTGCAAGCGTCGGTCATGGTCAAAGTCCATCACGCCATACATGTCGCGTGTATTGACCTGAAGTCGAAGGACATTACATTGCTCCACAAATCGATATATATTCCCGTAGACACGTAAATAGAATACATCAAACGGTTTCTCGATTGGGCAAGCCAATACTCTCAAAGTATCTGTGCATCCATCATGAGATATCTAGTATCTCGTAGTTGTGAGAACCACTACATCTTCTAAGGATATGATGCAAATCGCACACCAATCTTAATCGCATCATCGATATATCAATCTCGATGATCCTTGATTGGGGCTACTTTAAGAACCATGATATAGTTAATCGAGATCTCACATCTCAATGACATCATTGGTTCATGGGAACACATATAAGAATAAATACAAACAAACAAACATAACATTCTATAAGTGTATCACTGAATATTATTACTAACGTCAATAATACTTAAATAACTGAATATAATTAAATACAATGTCCTTATAATGATTGTCTCTAGGACATCTATACTAACAATCTCCTCTACATCATGACCATCAAGTACGAATGCCAAATATGGTGGAAGTGATGTTATGTATATTGCTACATTTTGTGGTAGTGATGTCATGTATTTTGTTACAATTTTTACTATCTAGCACGAATGACAATTATGGTTACTAGATTTTATATGGCATATGTTGTATTTCAGAAATTTTAATGGAAAATAGTAGTGTGCACATAATTGAAACAAAAAGGGATTGTGCCTTTTTCCAAAAAAAGAGGATTACATACGGGCAATAGTTTATGCTGTTAATACAAGTGATTAATGATTGGGATTGAATGTAGGTTCGTTGTATGATCTGAGAGGACGAAGCAAGAAACTTTGTACTACGTGTAGTCGGTGGAAAGAAATGGACAGGAATGAGGCTGCAATTTCGAGGTCAAATGAGTACAATGTTCTTTTTGATAAGAAGGTTATAAAAAGAAGATTTTGAATTTTGTAAGAGGACAATATGGTCTTTTTAAATAAAAATCAAACTATCAAACTTGGATGATAAATGTGGACATATCAAAGACGGGGTGTTTAACTTGGGGGAAGACATCCTTGACAATTCCAAGGACTAACCTAGTTAACGCCCATAACTCATGGGGCCTATCAAACAAGGCCTTAGTGAGTAATGTGCATTTGAGGATTGCAATCTCCGTCTTTTTGCCCAGATTGACATAATAGATTAATAGGGCCCATAACAGTTATTAAGTTGTATCAAACTTTGGTGTTTAACTAAAAACAAGGCCTAAGAATAATAACTCTCAATTGAGGTATCCTGAATCTATAAAAAGCAAATAGAAAAAATATAACAAAATAGAAAATGATTATGTTCCAGTCAAACTCAACATCTTACATCCAACAAATCATCAATTCATTACTGTAGTTGAAGTTGCATGTCTCCAATGTGCGCAAAAGTCAGCACTAAAATACTCATCAAATCATTGTATAGGTCGAAATCATCTAGTATATGTATAATTGAATAGATGTTTATCTTCTATCTTTCATTGTTTATCGACTATTTCTATGGTGATTGTGAGCATTTTTTTATGCCCCACCTACTCTTTTTAATATATTATCAGTGGGAAATTTATGCCAAAATCATTAAAATGAGTGTACTTAACCAATATTAATAAACACACCAAGATTAAAAAAACTATTACTATTTTACAATGATTTTCAATTACAGAGGAAGCTTATTTTCTTTAAGAATAAATTAAAATTAAAATCTAATTGGAACGTAAAAAGAAAAGTAAGAAATTACCTCTTTAATCTATGAATACTGCAGTTGGGAAATAAACGTTCCAATTAATGAATATCAGTGAGGCAGGGTGATGTGGGAATTCAGAGAGCCGAAATATCCCTGGTTATAATAAAAACTTAATCTAATGGAGGGGCCTGACTGATGAGATTAAAACATTTTTATGGTGGGCTTGACACTATCCATGTTTCTCAACAAATGATAAAAAAAAACTATAAATCAGATTTCATATTTAATACTGTGTTACAATGAATATGGCCAATGTAAAAAAATGATGTAATATTTAAGTAAAAAATAAAAAATGATTAAGTCTCTTTTGTTATATTATCACTTTTTACTTAAACATGACAAATATAAAATCTGAAATATGGGTCAAAATGAGTCCGTCTCACAGAAAAAGATCCGTAAGACAATCTCACACAAGTTTTTGTCATACAAGAATTAACTCATATATTCTCCTAGAAGAATTCATTCATGTATTTACATTAATTTAGTTCTTGACTTATTCTATGGATTTCCCTATAAATAGGTGGTATACCATCTACATTTGTCAAGAACATGTTTTTTTCGTCTAGCAAGTTTGATCCATAGACATTGGAGACGTGCAGCTTACAAAACTAATAAAGCCTTCAAGAAAAATGACTTAAAATCCATAAAACATTTTAAAAAAATAAATAAATTATTTGTTATTTCAGTATCTGCAATTAATTTACTAGATGTTCCCTTTTTAATTATCCCCAATTTCACCAAACTATGTCTGCTTTCTTCTTTAAGCTTGACTTTTATGGATTGGATAGGAGAGTTGCTTTAGAAGTTGATATCTAGCAGAAGAGTTGGCATTGTAAGAATTTAATTAACTTTCTGAACTGAATTAAAAAATTCATACAGACCTGAAATGCATTTCAACTGCTTCAGGGATGTTGTGTCTGTTAATCTCTATTTTGGCTTCAAAATCCAACTGATAAGCAAAGATCTCATTTACACTCGTTGTTTCCCTTCCAGAGAATAATTTGTTCATCCTTGAACAAGAGAGGGACGCATGGAACAAGATCCTGAATAGAAGAGTGGGAATGGAAGCTTTTGT
The DNA here is from genome assembly GCA_963675135.1 of Galeopsis tetrahit. Lineage (NCBI taxonomy): Eukaryota > Viridiplantae > Streptophyta > Magnoliopsida > Lamiales > Lamiaceae > Galeopsis > Galeopsis tetrahit. Next base: position 60,429,194 of record OY776120.1, on the reverse strand, counting down.
ATCATAAATTCCCAAACGAATATAGTTGATATAAAGTAAGGAACAACGCATTAAAAGATCCTCAAACTATCAACTCATGCTTTGATAGGTAAGTCCTTTTAAGTGTCGAAATTTTATTTTTTCATGAGGTCCCTCGAGATGAAAATTCACAAAATTTTATAATGGTCCCATAAATAACGTGCATGTCAACATTATTTTAATTATATACAAATATATTCACTAAAGTATTGGAGTTGAAACAACTTGCACAAAACACGCCAAGTTATTGATAAAATTAACAAACATATTATTTAACAAGACAGTTAAGATAAATAAAAAAATTCCATCAATTTTTGTCTTGAGGGAGCTCGTGAAGTAAAATTTCAATATTTGACGGACTTTTAAAAATAAATTTTAGTTTTAAGGACCTATCAAAGCAAACATTGGTAGTTTATGGGCCTTCTAATGCATTATGCCTAAAAAATGAATCTTGGGTTGAAAAAGATAGTTTTCATACTCTTAATTTGACACCAATCTTCTTACAGTCACTCATGCCCACATGAGTACAGTCTAGCCTTACTACTTCTTCAGCCTCAAATGCTGTTCTCACTTTCTCCACAACATTTACGTACACACCATTCCTAGCTGCAAAACATCAAACAGAGAACATTAGGCAACTACTTATTTAAAATAGAGAATCCCAGAATATAATGTGAATAATTTACTGAGTTTCATCAGAGGAGGAGAATTAAGTCCTCTGTTTCTCATCTCTTTAGTTTCTTCAAATGTCAGACCATCAGCAACATTCTTCACTAGTTTGGGATAAATCGGTGCTAAAGGCTTCCATAACATAACTGGAATCTTCGGTTGGTCTTTTGGATCATAGTTAAGACCACGATACAGGAGAAGGATATTAATGTGACGGTATATAATCTTCCCTCCGGTTTTATCCTACAAACGCACTGCAATCTTGATTAATTAACAAACACTAAAATTTAGTAAGCGTTTTGAGAGTTGTCAGGGTTTTGAAACCTCGAGATGGAAGCAGATATTGTCCATGTCAAGAGTTGGCACCCCCAAGCACTTTATTCTCACAGCCTCTGCCCGTTTCCAGTGGTTATGAATATCGTCGAGTGTGTTATGTGTGACACCTCCTTTTCCTACATAATCAGAATTGAAATTTTCATTTCAACATAATAGAGGAACTCTGGCAAAATATTTCAGTCTATCGATGAATTAAAGGAAGGTAAACTCAGTATGCAACTATGCAAGGAAGAAATAGTAGCCGCCTAAAGCCAAATCAACCACAGAGCCCACTATTGAAGTACTTTTTAGAGAATTATCTCTACTTGATAAAATTATGGATTACACTTTGTGTAAAATCATTTATGCACGAAGCCAATAGGATACAGTTTGCGCACAACAGTAGTAACTGTACGGCGGATAGACAAGTCTTAACAGATCAAAAAAGAACAATGTAATCATGTAGAGCTAAGCAAGTGTTCATCCCAACCAGATATTAATAAGTTCCATTTCATATCATAGTTCCATAATCTCCAAAGCATATTCTTACATAAATAAGGTGTTCTAGTAATAAGTCCAATAACGCAACTTGAAAGACTAAGAGGGCGCTTGGACCGGCTTGGTTTAAAATTCTTCAACGGGAATGGTAACAAGAATGAGCATGAGTAATAGTTGTGGTTAATAAAAGATGATCAATCCACCTTCACCATACTTTGTGCGAGGTATGAGACTCAAAATAAGATAATCATTAGCCTTATTTTGTTTAACTATCTCCCCAATTATAATCATTTCTCCTCAATCATTCCACAATTTCTCAACCAACAATCATTTTGTCCCTAGTTATATTCCTAGTTTAAAGCAAAACATTATTCAATATAACCATCATTTTCATTTATTGTATAATTCACAATGATTCTCACTATAATTCCCATTGAAGAATTTGACCCAAAAACCCCAAGTGAACCAAATTCAGATGATGGCAAGTTGGCAACAGACAAATTGCTCACAAAAAAATCAACTTAAAATAAAAAAGCCTCCCCGACTCATGCTTTATACGCCATTGCAATGAAACTTCCAGTCGATCAATTCTTCAGCTAAGTGGGACCAGAAAAACAGTATGCATTCTATAACAAGGCAACATCAGAGAAGGTGTTCATGATCGTCAATGATTAAAAATGATAAATAAACCAATGTACACTAGGACTCAGTTTGAGAGGGGATGGATAATCGGACACAAGATAGATGTCTAATCAAATCTAAAATAAAATTTCTACTCCACATGTAAAAACACACTTAATTGTCAATTGTGTGCGTACCAAATAAGAGACGCAACATTTGTAATTCCATTCAAGCAAGTTGAGATATTGTGTCTAAACATATCTACTAAACCATACCTAGAGAGATTCGAAAGACAATGCTCACCCAGCGCGCGCACACACAAGAACACACGAAACTTACCCAAATTGATTTGGCGGGAGCAATTATTGTGGCGATACTTCTCAACAAGCTCAGCAATCTCCTCCTCCGAAAGTGGATCTCCCAGAATCCTTTTACGCTCCTCCACCAATTTTTCCAAATCGGGCTTCTGCTGAGCCGGGGCACTAGTCCCCGTCCACTTGCGATCGAGACGGCCCGGACCGAAGGGCGAGAACCTCGGGGGCTCGCGAAAACCAATGGGCTCAACTCCCGGGCTGATCTCCGAGTAAGAGTACATAAAATCGAAGGGCAATTCGGACTTCACCGGAAATTCATTCACATTATCGGAAATTTTAGGTTTTTTTGTGGATTTCGGTGATTGGTTCTTCTTGTCTCTATTGAATTTGGAGTGGTTTTTGGTTTGGATAGTTTGAGTAGGTAAGGGGGAAAATGGAGGGTCGAAAAATTCATCATCTTTTGCTGCTGCAAACGGAGAGTGGGAGAGGAAACGAGAGATGAGGAGGAAGGATGATGAGGGGAGCAGATTAGACATTAAGGGTGAGCGACACCATGAATGGAGCTTTATCAACATTCCTAAAACCCTGGGTTTTGAGGAATACTGAAGAAAACCACGGTTCCATTTACCGCACCATAAATTCATATTTTATACTAATCCATATTAAAACACCTTGTAGTATTATTTTCATACTCTTCTGTCGAAAAAAAAAATTAACATAAAAATGGATATACCTAAAGGCAACACCCCAAATAGTGTTATTCACACTCCAATTGTTATACACACTCCATTAAAATTTAAAAATTAATTTAAAATACTAAACACATCCCATTTTTTTCTATTATACCTTTTTTATTCAAAATCTCATTCTTCATTCAAAACCCCACTCGTACTAAACACACACCTATTTACCCTTTATCAACATTTACCAACAAAAAAAAAAAAAGTTGCGGTGAAAAATTGGAAAAGGAAGAGATGATCGAAAACTATTTTTCTAGTTGTTGAATGCATTATGGAATAATTGTATAAAAAAAAGAGTTTGATATACTAAAATAGTGTTTTTAGTCTCATTTTTGCGTCATTTTACTGTTGTTCATTCTACTCTAAAAGAGGTGTTCGACCAAATTCGTGGCCGCACATTCCTTTTTGTGCACGGCTGAAACGGCCGCACAACCAAGGAAGTGCACGGCCGAAAATGGCCGAACACTCCATAGTTGCACGACCATATACGCTGGATGTACCATGGGTATTATTAACATATTATCTCCATTCTCCCACTAAATACATTGTTATCATTAACCTAATCCAGCATATATATATATATATACATATGAGCAACCAGTCAGCCGGAGTTATTATGTTAGAAACCACAAGTGCTTCTAAAAATAATGTTCAAGAATTTTAGTAAAACTTGTGTTCGGCCGGTAATGGCCGTACATACAATGATACGTTCGGTCATTCCGGCCGTACAAACAGTGATGTGTTCGGCCATTCCGGCCTTACACACAGTGATGTGTTCGGTCACGATTTCGGTCGAACACATCGGGGATTGGTATATCAAAAAAAGTGAATAAAGTGTAAAAGAAATATGAGAAAAATGTAAAAAAAACATAAAATATACTTATATCAATATTTCCCATCACGTTTTCTTCTTACATAACCATGTTTGTTGCGATTATTTTATCATGTGGAGGGTTTATGCATGAAGTAAGGGTTTTAAGGATATAATTATTTTTTGATATTAAAAGTAAAAATAATTGAATGAGGGTTAAATGAGAGTGGAAGAATGAAGTGTGTTTATAATTATTAGGAGTGTGTTTATAATTTTTTAAAAGGACATTTTAGTAAATTTAATTATGTCTATTTTTGTCCAAATAAATTTGGGGTGGGAATAACACTATTTGGGGTGTTGATAGCCCCTCCCTACCTAAAATGACAGGGACACCCTTTTAAAAATTCAGCTAGAAACTTATTTGGTACCTAACATCAACAGTTAAATGGGGAATTGATTTGCACTCCGCCGTTGCAATTTTATAGGCAACGGATTTGGGGAAAACCGTTGCCTTTTGACAGGGACACCCTTTTAAAAATTCAGCTAGAAACTTATTTGGTACCTAACATCAACAGTTAAATGGGGAATTGATTTGCACTCCGCCGTTGCTATTTTATAGGCAACGGATTTGGGGAAAACCGTTGCCTTTTGACAACGGCAGGTGGCCGTCGCCTTTTGGCAAGGACGACAACCGTTGCCTTGGTTTCGAACCCAGGTCTCTATTTGGTACCTAACATCAACAGTTAAATGGGGAATTGATTTGCACTCCGCCGTTGCTATTTTATAAGCAACGGATTTGGGGAAAACCGTTGCCTTTTGACAGGGACACCCTTTTAAAAATTCAGCTAGAAACTTATTTGGTACCTAACATCAACAGTTAAATGAGGAATTGATTTGCACTCCGCCGTTGCTATTTTATAGGCAACGGATTTGGGGAAAACCGTTGCCTTTTGACAACGGCAGGTGGTCGTCGCCTTTTGGCAAGGGCGACAACCGTTGCCTTGGTTTCGAACCCAGGTCTCTAAGGCAACCAACACACCCCCCACCACTGGGCCACCCAATATTCGCGAATTTCGCTGCAGCTGGGTTTCGAGCACGGGACCTCTCGGTCCTGTAGAGTTTTGGGCGCCCCCTGTGTGCCGTTTAGGCTGGGAGCTTTAGTCGTCATGTTGTGAACACAATTAATATACATTAAATTTAATTTTAGTTTCAATTCTTTATTTCAATCCATTTTAACTTTAATTGTTGCTTATTAAATTGTCAAAGCATATCATATTTATTTCTAAATGAGAATTAACTAAATTATAATGTGTTTCAAATTAAATAATTTAATTACAGTATCAATTTACACTATTTAAATTTATTCTAATCTTCAATTTACAACATTTAAATTCATTCTAATTTTCAATTCACAACATTATAGTTACACGGGAATGTTATAATGCCCACCGGTGGGCACTATTTTTTGTGCCCACCGCTTACGTGGCATGCCACATCATATCATTGTATTATGCAATTTTAGATTATTTATTTATTTTGTATATTTTCCATAAATAAAATCTTTCCTTATCTTTTATCCTATATTAAATTATATTTGCATGTAAAATAGGAATAAAATATTTCCATTTACAAATTAAAAAATACGCATATTCTTCTAGTTTTAATATTTTAATATTTTGGTCCGATTTTTCAATTTTGGCTTCTTTTGTTTATTGTATTTGTATTTTTATAATTTTTAAATCAATTAACGTCACACACACATATGTGTCTTGTGGATTTTTGTGGTTGCTAATTGTTAAAATGCAGATTTTTTATACGGTGTTGATATATAATAATAATAATAAAATATTTCCATTTACAAATTAAAAAATATGCATATTCTTCTAGCTTTAATATTTTAATATTTCTATTTCGGTCCCAGCCTGATTTTTCAATTTTGGCTTCTTTTGTTTATTTAATTATTGTTTTAAAAATGATAAATTTATTAACTCTACGTACATATCCCATATTTATACTCTCTCCATTTTTTTTAATTTTTTCTAGCACAAAAATCTACGTAAAATTATTAACAAATGTTTTTTTCCTTGGGAGTGATACTTGTACATATCCCATTGGAATTGAGTGTACTTGAGTCGGCTTATTCATTTTTTACTTTACTTTCATTGGGATTTTCATACTTTTTTTTTTTGACGGGTCATACTTTCATTTCTATTGTTATGTAAATTTTTTTTTTTTTTTGCGAAAACTTTACTTATGCATATGTTTTACAGGCGTAGAATGAATGTGTATGGTATCTTCAAATATTTACAAGCTCTGCTGCAATGGATATGATTACAGAGTTGATACTATGACATGATAAAATTCTGAATACTTTGATTTATAGAGAAACAAAAAAACTCAATTTAATACGCAACATTCAAAGAAACACCAATAAATGTTGACATGTGTGTGAAAGAAATATAGAGCAACTACAAAACTCAATTTAATACGCAACATTCAAAGAAACATAAATAAGATACAAATTGACAGTAACATGCTCCGTAAAGTTGATACTCATCCAGCTGTTCCCTACGTACTGCCGTTCTGACATGAATGATTCATGTAACTGTGACCTATTACAAATCATGATAGTTGTGTTAACTTAAAAAATAAACAAAGAACAATAAAAAATATAAATAAATAAATAACGTACGTAGTGTGTAGATCGGGGCATGTTGGTTTATTTTAGTCGAGATTAGGACATTTTCGTTTATCATGGCCGCTTTGACTACAAACACTACATGTCCTACTGCTTTGTGTCATTGCTATCTCCTTTGATGATTTAAGTCGTTTGCCACATCCTTTAGTACGCACGTGATGTGGGTCCTGAACAACATGTGAAACCTCATGACTACTTACATTTATTTGTATATTATTTTCACCACCATCATCAATTTCTCCTGCCCTTTTCTTTAAATTTTGTAGTTCTTCAATCAAAAAATCGGTGCGAGCCTTTGTTAAAGAACATTCATCAACTAGATGCATTGTAACTTGGGCTACTGACCTACGCCTTGAAATGAATGACTGATCTTCTACTGGAGAAGGTGTTAACCCATCAACTATAAAACTTTTTGCCTTCTTAGTCCATCTATTCACAATATACTTATCTGGCAACATCATTACTTGAGTAACTTTCATCCAACAAAGCATATGACGACATGGATATCCATCAAAATCAAATAACCGACAACTACATGAAACTAAATCAGAGGACACGTGATGTGTTAATTTACGATGCCGATTAAATATTTTCCCTAGCTCAAAACGTTCCACTGTATATATAAGAGTTTCATCTGTGCTCGAAATCAATTTGCAAATATACATCATACTGTCCTGCAACTCCTTTTGAAACAATAAAAATATAGTTTTTGTATAGATTGAGGACATTTGTTTCTCCATCAAAAATCCTGTAGCCATACGTGGTACTTCATTGCAATCAGTGTGATTTGCAATTAACTCTTCATGCCTTTGGTGAACAATTGCTCTATTGAAACGAGTAATAAAATCCACCAAAGAGTTTTTATGGTTAACATAGCGCTTAAAAAAAGAATGATTACTTTCAACTCTCTGACTACTAGACATACCGGCAGCAAAGACGTGTCTAACATATGCAGGCACCCATCGATGTCGAATTGCATACATATTACTCAACCACTGATTTTTGCAGAAGAATAACATACTAGTTAGTGATGAAAATCCAATCAAAATTCAAGGTTGATAAAATTGTATGGAAACAACACACCTGTAACCACCAGATCGAGATACGTATCTCAAAGTAGTTGGAGAACGATGAACCTTCTTCTTGTCAATGAATTGAAAAACTCGAACCTTCTTCTTGTCAATGAATTGAAAAACTCATCTTTGTAAAAGGAACTCTGAAATATTAAAATATTAAAACTAGAAGAATATGCGTATTTTTTAATTTGTAAATGGAAATATTTTATTCCTATTTTACATGGAAATATAATTTAATATAGGATAAAAGATAAGGAAAGATTTTATTTATGGAAAATATACAAAATAAATAAATAATCTAAAATTGCATAATACAATGATATGATGTGGCATGCCACGTAAGCGGTGGGCACAAAAAATAGTGCCCACCGGTGGGCATTATAACATTCCCGTATAACTACATACAACATTGAGTATAATTATTTTCACTTATCCATTTAAATTTATTCTAATCACATCATTTAAATTCATTCTAATTTTCAATTCACAACATTATAATTACATACAACATTGAGTATAATTATTTTCGCTTATATATGTAAATTTATTCTAATCACATCATTTAAATTCATTCTAATTTTCAATTCACAACATTATAATTACATACAACATTGAGTATAATTATTTTCGCTTATACATGTAAATTTATTCTAATCACATCATTTAAATTCATTCTAATTTTCAATTCACAACATTAAATATAATTATTTTCAATTCACTTATCCATTTAAAAATATCAATTCACTTATCCATTTAATTAAAATAATTAACATCACACACAACATTAAAATAAAAATTAATCCTCAACGTCAATGTAATATAATAACATCACACATAACAAAGTAATATCAAAATGTATCACTCCTCATCACCACCATCATCCTCAGTATCATCCTGATCCTGATCGACCTAGCTACGATCATGAATGTTGTGCGACGCCCCCGACGGCCTCGGCGCCCCACCCATCCCACCCATTTGCTGACCCATCCCACCCATCTGACCCACCTGACCTGCCATCTGACCCATCATCGCTGACAACTGATCCTGAAAAGTCTTGACTAAGCGCTTCTCCGTCTTCTGCATTTGTAGGAGTAAGCGCTGCTCTCTCTCCTCATTGATTCTCCGTTCTTCGACAAGAGCATGGTCAATGTCGGCCTAGGTGAATCGTCCATAAGCCGTACCACGCGACGTCTCGCCAGGACCGGAGGAGACCCATCTGTTCTTGCCTACTTGTCCAAGGCCCCTAACACATCCATGAGACCTACCGAGCTTCTTCACGAACAAATTAGACATGTCGGGTATAGGTGGGCCCTGGGAACCATCCTCTGAAGTAGGTTCATCTGACGGTTCTCCTGATTGATTGGTCAACTCCTCCTGTACCTGGTCCTATACGTGCACATTTAAAAGTGGGTTAATACATTTTCAAGTACAATTTAATATATATTTGTTATATAATGTAATGTATATATATATGTACACACTTACAAGTATATCACCCATATAACCATATCTGTATGTGCCGTTTTCGTAACGGTGGTAATATTCAACTATCTCCCACTCGTGGGCAGGGCGTCCCATCTTCTCCTCCTGTATTTTGAATTGAAGACATATACGTATAAATAAACTAAATAATTAACTAAAATTAATTATAATTTACCACAAATACTTACAATGTGTCGTGCGACCTCTGCTGCTCCACGAGCTTCGCCTTTATGAGTACCATAGCCAGTACCCGGACCTCCAGGCTCGGATAAGCGGTTCTTACGAGCCTGCTCGCTCTTCTTAATTATTTTAGGATCGCTCCAGTGACGAACTAAGTCGTTCCAAACATTGACATCCCACCTCGGCCTCTTCTTTTCCTTCACCCACGCTTTCTTGACGTTTGATAACATGCCAGTGTACCGACTTGCTGCTCTTTGAAGAAAGAGCATGTACACCTCTTCAGTAGATGTGATTAGAGGGTCCCACCTGACCTCGGTCTGCAAAAAAAAAATTAATGAATTAATATAAAAAAATAACAAAATGTTAATGTAAAGCGATTTTATACCTGGAATGTCTCCCACCACCGCTGTATCGTGCCGGGTGATACCTTGGCAAAGGCGTGTGCACCAAGCTCCATATTCCTGTACATAATCGATCTGATCGTCCTCGAAATCAAATTTGAAGGCATCAACCTGTTACACGTATTTTATAATAATAAAAAAATTATTAATAAACATGTTATACGTAAGTATCAAGGTAGATCCACAGTAAAATGCGACTCTCGGGTGCATCAGTCGACATGCTGGCCTGTGTCCCGACAGACGGAGGTCTAACTGGCGAATGTATCGGTGGAGGGGATGGTTCCTGTGCATGTGGAACCATATGAGGCACCTGAGTGTAATAGGAATCTGGGTTCATTCCGGGCAACTGTAGCTGGGTCATATCGGGCATATATAAACCCTGTGGTATGTGCACAGTCGGTATCTCATCCACCGGCTCTCCTCTACCTCTACTTCTACCTCTACCTCGCCCCTGTCCAGTAGAACCCTGACCAGAGCCCTATCCAGAACCATGTCTACGACCACTCATCTGTCAAAATGAACATTAAAACATTATTAACGTTGAACATTGTAACAATTAAAAAACATTTTATATGAACATCACTGTAAGGATTAACACTAGAATATAAATAAGGAATATAATTAAGGAATTAATATTTAGATAACATTGTTTAACAATTAATTAACAACATCATTCATCATTCATCTTAAGCTTCATCTTCGTCGTCTTCTCCGTCTTCTTCCCCATCTTCTTCTTCATCTTCTTCATATTCTGCCACTTCCATCATTGTACCGGTGTCATCAGTTAACATGACAGGATCATCATCTACTTGCACAATCATTTGAGTCTCTAAGTTATCCTCTTGCCACACGGGAACTTCATCTTTAGTAGTATCTTTTGCAACCACCAAGTATCTCGGTTTGACTTTGCAGACAAATATCCAATCAGTACGGGGTCCAGGGTTTGGACAATAGTAGACTTGTGTGGCTTGACTTGCTAGTACGAATGGATCGTACCGGCCATAAGATCGCCTCTGATTAAGCTCCGCGAGCTTGTAGTTAGGATGAACTTTTGTCCCATTGTTTGAGGGATCAAACCACTAACACTTGAACAAAACCACTTTCTTCTCGTGGTACCCCTGATAGTCCAATTCGACTACTTCCTCGAGTTTCCCATATAAATCTTCCTCATTCGCATCGTAGTTTTTTCCCTTGATACAAACCCCACTGTTTGATGTTGCTCTAAATGCACCATAAGCCATAGTGTGGAATTTGTACCCGTTCACGTAATACCCTGCGTACGTAAGAACTTGACCAGACGGATCGGCCGAAAGATCGTATAAAAACCTGTTCTCGATGCGATTTATCTTCACCTATATATTTATAAGCCACGACGATGTGAGAATTTCTATAACTTAACACTTTACACAGATCGTTATTTTAAGATAACTTACAATTTCTTCAAACCACGACGCAAATCCATCTTGTAGCCTTAAATCTGATTCAGCGGCCGAGAGATTTGGTTGACGAACTTGAAGTTGTTGCATGAATAGCCTACGTACGATCGATATAAGATTAATAAGACATGTCAACACTAAGTATTTGATTGACAAAAATTTTGGTCAGATTGACTTACTGAACATATGGCTGCACCTCATCACAATTTAACAACACGTACGTATGAGCAACTTTTTTCTCCTCGTCTAAAATCCATCTTTTCTTAGGCTTTCCTAATCGTTTGCCAGGCGCCTTAAATATTGAAAAAGTGCCATCGACATACTCGTGTACTTCGTCCCGACCATCGTAATTACGAGGTACATTGTGTATCCTTGTCGTAACATGGTCCTCGAAATAGTGAGAACAAAACATTGACGCCTCTTTAGTTAAATATGCATTTGCAATCGAAGCTTCAACACATGCTTTGTTACCCACGCTTAATTTCAAGGTGCGAAGATACCTGATTAAATTATAAGAATCGTAAGTTCATATAATTTGAAGAAGGATTAATTGCAAAATAAATCACGACCTGTAGTAGATTTATCAATTACAACATATACTTTTTTTCTTTGCAATTCGATACACCAACTTTTTTAATTTTACAATTTAATGCACCAACAAATTTTCCGATCAATTTTAAAATGATGTGACGCCGGAAAGATCAAAATCACCACATTGGTGCAAAGTAAGACTTCAATTAATTAATTATTATTTTTTAATGTAAAAAATAATAATTTTAAAACTCTAAAAAAATACAAAATTAAACAAGTTCCTATTAATAATTATCATAAACGCACATGCACAAGAAGGCATAAATTTTATTCATTCGGAATTCGCCCGCATTCGTGCACACAATGGTTCCTATAATCCTTAGTCAATAGAGGAAATAAGTGTGGTTAGTCAACAGAATTCGCATGCACCCGTGCAATTACACAGAGTATTTTTTTTTTCTTTTATTTTGGGTATTTTCTGTTCACGGTGTCATTTAAAAAATAATAATTAATTAGTTGGCAGTCTTACTTGACGCCAATGTGGGGATTTTGATCTTTCCGGCGCCACATCATTTTAAAATTGTGCATTAAATTGTAAAATTAAAAAAGTTGGTGTATCGAATTGCAAAGAAAAAAAGTATATGTTGTAATTGATAAATCTACTAAAGGTCGTGATTTTTTTTGCAATTAACCCTTTGAAGAATCGTATGAGAAATTGAATGACAATTACCTCTCGTATGGATACATCCATCTGTATTGAACTGGACCACACACTTTTGCTTCATATGCAAGGTGCACAGGTAGATGTTCCATAGAGTTGAAGAAGCTGGGTGGAAAGATACGTTCCAACTTGCACAAGATCACTAGGATATCTGTTTCCAGTCGAGTCATGTTGTCAACTGTGATGGTTGTAGAAGTCAACTCCTTAAAAAATAGACTAAGCTCAGTGATTGCTTTCCACACATTGAGCGACATAATTTTGTAAAAAGCAATCGGTAGTAGTCTCTGCATAAACACATGACAATCATGACTCTTCATCCCATACAATTTCAATTTCGACCAGTCAATGCAACGGGACATGTTAGACACATATCCATCTGGAAACTTCAACTCACTTATCCACTTACAAATAACATCCTTTTGCTTCTTATCAAGCGAAAAAGAAGCCTTAGGATACTTTGATGCACGTGGACATTTCTTGAGAGAGGGACGACGACAATAATCATTCAGCTCATCTCTTGATTTAGACGTGTCCTTTGTTTTCCCCTCCACATTTATCACCGTGTTGAATACGTTATCAAACACATTTTTCTCAATATGCATCACGTCTAAATTGTGTCGTATCAACAAGGTACTCCAATAGGGAAACTCCCAGAAAATGCTTTTCCACTTCCACCCTCCAAAAAGTTTTTTGTTGTGGGCCTCAGCACCCTCCTCTGTAACCTTTCTATATCCCAAATGATCAATTTCGTATAGGAGACTTGCACCCGTTCGAATAGGCGGTGGATCATCTGTGACTACTACTCCGGCCATGAATGCAGTTTTATTCGTTCGCCACGTGTGATTCAGTGGTAAAAACTTTTGGTGGTTATCGAACCACGACTGCTTTCTGCTTTTATTCAAATATAATGCATCGGTGTACTCTCCACAATATGGACAAGCAAGCCTTCCGGCTGTACTCCAACCAGATAACATCGAGTATGCTGGGAAGTCACTAATGGTCCAGATTAGACATGGGCAAAACCGAACCGGCAAACCGTCGAACCGGCAAAACCGTCCGGTTTGAAAAACCGCCGGTTCGGTTTGAAAACCGAACCGAAACCTTAAAATGACGGTTCGGTTTCGGTTCCATAAATTCCAAACCGCCGGTTTCGGTTAAACCGCCGGTTTTCCGATTAACCGGCGGTTTTCCGACGGTTTACTCTCTTTTTTTATTATTATTTCCTCAATTAAAGCTTTCTTACAGCTTTATAGCCTTAATGGTGCAGATTTTGCATTTCACGCCATCACATGTATACATTTGACCCCTACCACTTTGTTAATAAATAATAATATATACACTAATGCACGCCACCTAGTCAGACATCAATTAATGAAATGTGTACTTCCAATCTTCCATTTCTTTTTTTTTGATCCAATCAATCTTCCATTTCAATACACCATTTCTTTCTTTATTTGCAGCATCACAAATTCACACAAAAAAAAGTTTCTTCATCATTATTACTTTTACTGTTTTACAGGCGTGAAATGTGTACCTTCATCTCCATACTCCATTAGTCCATTTCTTCTTCCTTTTCGTCCGATCTGCTGCACATCTCTGAAGGCTTCAAGCTTCGTCCGATCTGCTGCACATCTCTGAAGGCTTCAAGCTTGTGTAAATGGCAACCTTCTTCTTTCATACTCCATTTCTTCATCCTCTTCTCTCACCCAATCTGCTGCACACCTCTCATCCGATTTTCTACTATATTTCTTTGTTCTCTCTAAAAAAGAAACAGCAATGGCCACCGTTCTCACTATTTATATTTTTTAAAAAAAACTGGTCGAACCGGCGGTTAAAAAACCGAACCGTAACCGACTCGGTTACGGTTCGGTTCCGGTTACAAATTTTTGAAAACCGTAACCGCCGGTTTCTAACCGAAACCGGCGGTTTGCAACTGTTGTGCATGTCTAGTCCAGATAAGTGCAGCTCGCATCAAAAAGTTTTGCTTTCTAGCAACATCGTAAGTTTGCACACCATTTTCCCATAAAAATCTCAAATCTGCTATCAGTGGTTGCAAAAACACATCAAGTTTGTCCTTCGGACTTTTAGGCCTGGGCACGAGAATCGAAAGAAACATGAATTGATCCTTCATGCATAACCACGAGGGTAGATTGTACGGAGTAAGTATAACAGGCCATGACGAATATTGTTTTCTCGTCATTCCAAACGGTGCAAAACCGTCTGTGCTCAAGCCCAACCTAACATTCCTAATTTCAGATGCAAAATCAGGATACGAACGGTCCAAATGCTTCCAAGCCAACGAGTCTGTCGGGTGATGCATAACACCAGAGTCATCAGAAGCGCACGAGGCATGCCATGTCATATCCTTCGTAGTGGCCTTGAAAACATGTACAATATTTGCAAACGAGGAATTATCGAAAAGTAGAACATCTCCTTAACCGGGCGTTTCTTTTTCAACCGACCATCTGCATCAACCCTACTCGGCTTATACCGTGATCGACCACAAATCTTACAAAAATCTAGTTCGCTGTCTGCACCCCAGAATAACATGCAATTTTGTGCACAACAATCAATCCTTTCTACCGGAAGACCCATCCCACTCATCAAATGTTTGGTGTCGTTAAATTTCTTGGGAACCTTATTTTCGGGAGGACAAATCTCACGAATCAACTCAACGACCTGATTGTATCCCCTTTCAGACAATCTGTTTTCCGTTTTAATGTTCAACAATCTGGAATTGAATGACAACTGCGAATGAGATTCACAACCAGGATACAAGTCTTGGTCCGATGCAAGAAGCATGCCGTAAAACCGTGTCGCATTCTCGTTAGGGGGTTCTTCATTAAGTGCCTCTTCTTCCACGTCTATTCCAAAATCAATGTTTGGGCTACCCATTAACTCTTCTACCATAGTGTGGTACGAACTAGGTCCCGTTGGGTCAACGTCGTTTGAAGTTGACGCAAATTCATTAGTGTTTTGAAATGGACGTGGACCCCAACTCTCTTCCCCGTGATAAATCAAATTATAATAATTCAGTGTGAAATCATTTCGATATAAATGAGATTTCACTTCATTAGGATCTCTATAAGCTTGATTTCGACATCTAGCTTTCGAACAAGGACACCTAATTTTTCCTTCCCAAATCGAATTCGGATTACTAGTGGCAGCTTCAATAAATCCATTTACTCCACTAATAAATCCGGGGTTCATAATCTCATTCACTAATCTTGGACTATACATCCAACTACGACTTGAATAATTCATGTCAATCGACGTCTACAACACACAAATTAACAATCAACGTCTCATTCCTCCAACTCTATTAAAATTAATTAATATAATTCCAAATATATTCTAATAATTATTCTAACACCCTAATTAACAAATAAATTCATATATAGACATAACACAATTATATAATTCTAACACCCTAATTAACAAATAAATTCATATAACTTAATTAAAACATACATATAAATACATGCATAACACAATATAATTAACAATTAAATTCTAACAATTAACATATGCATGCATAAAAATTAACAATTCTAACAATTTTATATATACATACAACATATATGCATATATATACATATATATACTAAAACTATATATATACATATAACTTCAAATTTAACCAATTAAAACGAAAAAAATTACCGTAGAAATGCTCCCGTGGAAGTGTAGAACACAAATGGCAAAAAACCGAGCTCGATCCGCAAACGGTGCAAAATTTTGTGTTTGGAGGTGTAAAAAACGAAGGTATGTTTATAGAGGAGGGGTGCAGCGCCGCTGTTCTGGAAGAGAGGGGTTTTGGGCGATTTAAACTAAATTAGGGCGACGGGGAAGGCAACGGGCCCACTGCCGTTGCCATTTAGCGAGGGGGGCCCGTTGCCAAATGGAAACGGGGCCCACTGTCGTCGCCTTTTCACAACGGGTGTTATAAACCGTCACCTTTTTGCAACGGGGCCCACTCCCGTTGCCTTAAGGCAACGACACCCTCCCCTGTCCGTTACCAATGTCGTTGCCAATTGGCAACGGTAGCCTGCCCTTGCTAATCGTCGTTGCCTTTTGGCCATTATTTTGTAGTGTAATATGCACATTAACAACATTTTGTGTTACATATAAAAGACGGAAAGGCCAGCTAGTTGGGGGCTTTGGCTAGTATAGTGGCTGTTATCAGTTAGTAGTTAGGTTCTGTTAGTAGTTAGTAGCAGTTACGTTCTTTACTTTACTGAGGGAATAGTCTATAAATAACTGGTCCTTAGGTTTAGAAGGGATGTTGAATAATATTGAACTTTTCGGCTTAGGCTTGGGCGGAGAAATCCTATTATCTTGTATCACTCTTATTCTCTAATTCTATAATTCTTGGAGTCTTCTTGCTAACAATTGGTCTCGACCTGCCGTTTCGATGACGGGAACAAGAAACGACACTCAGATTGATTCGTTGGAAACGTTGGTAGGAAGGCTTAGTCAGAGTATTGAGCAGTCCAACAAACGTCATGACACCGTCGATGCTACTTTGACGGCTATCAACAAACGCCCAGAGTCCATTGAGGCTTCTCTTGAATCCATCCAACAAACTCTTTCAAGATTGATTAAAGAAAAGGGCAGTTGCCACGATGACTTGTCGGCATCACCGGCTGTTCCTCCTCGTGCTCCACCAGTTTTTGCGACTCCGAAAGTCCAAGTTAAGACAAACGCCAATGAATCACAGGCACGGGACGCCATTCTCCACAACCTCTGCTTTCCCCTCAAACGGACCCACTAACGGCTGCCAGAAGCAGCAAAGAAGCATGGTCGAGAAGTCGTGTTCAAAGGGGGAGACTGAGTGGTTCTTATATCCAGGCCATATCGTCATAGCGGATCCTCGGCGTACGGGAAAACAAAGAATGCTAGGAAGATACTCAAGAAGAGACTGGGGAATAAAAGCCCTAAAATACAGAAAAAGTGTGGTTTAAACGTGAGGGGGAGGTTCCAAGTGTTGTTTGATGCACGGCTAGAAGCTTTAAGGGGTCCTAGGGAAAGGTTTCCCCAGTATTATGTTGTTTACAATGAACTGAAGACTGATTGGGTAGAGTTTCCACCTCTGATAGTGCAACCTACTTACGGGGAAGAGGCTGTTCGAGTCTCTCTTGACCGCCTTGGGGACAAGGCGATTTTCAAAGGGGGTGGAATTGTTACATATAAAAGACGGAAAGGCCAGCTAGTTGGGGGCTTTGGCTGGTATAGTGGCTGTTATCAGTTAGTAGTTAGGTTCTGTTAGTAGTTAGTAGCAGTTACGTTCTTTACTTTATTGAGGGAATAGTCTATAAATAGCTTGTCCTTAGGTTTAGAAGGGATGTTGAATAATATTGAACTTTTCGGCTTAGGCTTGGGCGGAGAAATCCGATTATCTTGTATCACTCTTATTCTCTCATTCTATAATTCTTGGAGTCTTCTTGCTAACATTTTGATAATCAGAAAAACAGTTAAACATAGGACCTAAGTCTATGGAAATCTTCACTAATTTTTCAAATGCATCTTGTTGTTGTTGGTAGATATATCTTTCCTTTCTTTTAAAAATTTAGCAAATAGGAGTAATAATTTTTGTACTGAAATTTTACATTATATATCGAAAAAATATAAATTTTGTACTCCATAAATCTATCAGCAAGTTAAATGGAAAATTCAGTTGTGATAGCATTAATATTTAATATATGGAAGAACAATACACCTGTGAACTTGCAACCACTCTGTTATACCATTAATATTTATTAGTCCAGCATTGTTAAGTTTTGCTCATTATTATGACATGGAAGATGAAGCGAAGGCTGAACATTATTTTGAGATGAGAGGTAGGTCTCCTGTAAACCTAATTTACATGAACAAAGTATTGTTCAACAGAATTATCAGGTTTAAAAAATATTTGATTTTATGTATTTTTTTAAAATCACTATACTGTGGAGTACTTTGTAGGCTAAACAATACTACTATTTCACATACTGAATAGTAGTACTACTAATATGCATTCTAAACAATATTATCGAGTTCATTGTAAAACTTAAGTGAAATAAGTTCATAAAAGCTTTTGTATATTTTGAAATCATTATCAAGGAACACAACGCGAGCAAGAGACAATTTCTTCTGTTCGATTACAATCTAAATAGTACTACTAATATGCATTCTAAACAGCATTATCGAGCTCACTCTAAAACATATATACGTGAACTAAGTTCATAAAATCTTTTGTATATCTTGAAATCATTATCAAGTAACAAAACACAGGAAAGGCAAGAGACAATTTCTTCTGGTCGATTACTAATCTAAATAATGAGATAAAATTCAAATTAGTTGAATCAAACATGAGAAGCTCACTTCTCAAACACTTTGCTCAACCTTTCATTTTTACATCGCCTTTGATCCCCAACCATGGATTCAAACACGTCCAAAAGACCATCCAACCCCTCAGAATCTTCCCCCACGGCTTTCATCGCGTACACAATGCTCTCGATTGTGGACAAATATCCAGCCCTTGGTTGATTCCTCACCTCGCCATATAAGCTCAACTTATCTAAATCCAATCTTACGTGAGGCAAGAGCCTCAACCATGGGTTCTCGTTGTACATTCTCTTCGCCTTTGCCCATGTTCCGTCCAGCACGATCAAATTCTTCACATCGAAATTTATAGCCTCAACATCAACTGATGTTTCACTTGGAAATAGTAGCACTGATCCAAGGGGAACTGCAATTTCAAATTCTTCACTTTCTTCTTCTTCTTCTAACTCATTCATCATTTTCTTGATTTTTTTCACAACAAATCCTTTTCGAATCTGATCAAGAGCTATGTCCGAGGCCAATAGCTGATCAAAACTCAATTGCTGACATTTGTTTTGCCCCATCTTATAACTATTATCAAAGGAGGTAATAGCTCCATGTTTTCCAATAGTAAAATCGATAGCATTGTTGAAGAGTTGGCGCCTATCAGACCCATTAGAATCAATCCCTTGTATAATCTGTCCATCTAAATTCGCCTCGCGGTTCTTTTCTCTGCTGGGCATTTCATCGAACAGGTGGCAGCTTTCGTCGAGCAGCCGCATTAAGAAACGGGCTTGAAAATTAACATCTGAAACTGTAACAACATCAACATTTTGAAGGCCAATGGTGGCGATTCGGGTGGAATTAAGAGGGTGATTTTTCTCTAGAGTGTGTTGAAGAATGGTGAGTGCAACAGAGTTATTGAGAATGGGGGCACGGAGTCGGTTGCAGAGGCAAATTGGGGTGGGTTTGGAGCATGATTGGCAAGTGGGTCTCTTTGTAGACACAGATTGAGTCGCCATTGGAAGAAACTTGGGGATTTTGTTGCTTAGAGATGAAGGATTGGGAAGAGGGAAGTAGAAATGTGAAATGTGACCAGAATTCAGAAGCATATTGCTCAACTTAATATATACGGAGTAGTAGATTACTAGATTATAGAGCAACAACATACTGTATTCCTCTCTCCCTCTACAATTTTATGCTCCATGATGTTGTTATTAGCTCAACTTGACTCACAAAAGAGCCTCACGCAAATTCTCTCATACTTGGATTTTAACTTTCAATTTACTTAATTTAACAACATTTCATTCAATTCAACGTAACTCAACTTCAATTGCATTAAAATATCACTCATGAGCTTAATGAGTCGAACCAAGCTGAGTCAAGTTCGAATGCTAATTAATAAACGAGTCGAGTCGAGCTACTCGCTTATTTTTACAACTCTAATTTGAATACAGTGTACCAATATTTAATTGAAACCAAATTGATTTCTCGCAACTCTCACTCTCAAATGTTTCACTTATTTATCTTTCCATATGCTATTACATTTTTTTTTACAAATATCCTTACTTTTATCATTTTAATAAAGTTAAAAAAATAACTCAATATTTTTACTTTATCACATTTTTTCTTAATTATGGTGCTCACATATCAGTTTGCAAATGATCTAGGACGGCCTGCTGTAGCTTTTCTATATAACACAAATTCTCAAAATGATTTTAAAATGATAGATAGCAATTGAACGATGTTGATCATTGAGATCCTAATTCACAAGAGACTATTTAGACATTTTTGTGTCACGTTTGAAAGTGAATTGATTTGATACTCTTATTCAGATTCTCGTAAGCATCATTTTGTAATCCAGCGTTGATTCAAATAGTGTCAAACTTGAACTAGCCTCGATTAAAAAATTTGAATCTCGAAATTTGACTGAAACTCGATTGAGCTTTTTATTTTATTTTTATTTAAAGTATATTAATATATAATTAACATATTTTAGACTAGCGCCTACTATTGTCGAGCTCGACACGAGCATGAGTTTCTCTTGAGGTGGCTCACTCACACCCCTAACTCACCCAATATCAAAGTTTTGGACTAATTTGGGGGGCCCATAGTTTGAGGTAGAAAAAATGAATTCATATCTACGAAAATAGCAATTTAATGAAAGGTATAGATCTTACCTCAAAAAAAAAAAAAAAAAATGAAAGGTATAGATCTTACCTCAAAAAAAAATAAAAAAATGAAAGGTATAGATCTTACCTCAAAAAAAAAAAAAAAAAAAAATGAAAGGTATAGATCCTAAGTAACACGAAGACAAGATTCCATTGCCATAACAAACAAAGCATAGCTGCCCACCAACTGTTGGTCCAAATGCTGGGCAAGTTCAAAATTCAGAACAAGTCCCATAATCTGCATCATCAACATGATCTTCCTCTATCTTTCTCTATTTCTGCTTCCTTTCTTGTTTCTTTTCGTCATTAGACGACGAAGATCGTCAAAAAGGCTGCCCCCTGGATCACTAGGAATTCCATTCATTGGGCAAAGCCTGAGCCTTCTATGGGCCATGAGATCAAACACTGCTGAAAAATGGATTGCAGATAGAGCTAAGAAATACGGGCCGGTTTCAAAGCTGAGCCTGTTTGGAAAATCGACAAGTTCATCTTTACGAGCGATGGGGGGAAACTGAGCAACCATCAGACAGAGTCAGTGAAGATGATTTTAGGAGAGAGAAGTCTGTTGGAACTTGTTGGCGAAGATCATAAGCGGATTAGATGCGCTCTTGCTTCGTTTCTGAAGCCGGATAGCTTGAAGAAGTACATTAGTAAGATGGAAGAAGAAGTCAGGAGCCACCTTCAAATGCATTGGCAAGGCAATTCCCAAGTTACGGTATGTACCATAGCTGTTATAGTATTACTTCTTACAAAGCAATAGTATCAGAGCTATTCATTGCCCACAAAGCACACTAAAATTAGAATACTTTTCTCTCTGGTTTGATAGAATATCTGTGATTTCATTCAGGTTTTACCACTGATGAAGACACTGACATTCAACATAATTTGCTCCCTTCTCTTCGGAATTGAAAGAGACATGTTTGTCCTGTATTTCCAGCAGATGATAGATGGGATGTGGTCGATCCCCGTTGATTTCCCATTCACACGCTTCAACCGCAGCCTCAAGGCCAGTGCCAAGGTTCAGAGAATGCTGAAAGAGCTTATACGTGAGAAAAGGAGTCAACTTCCTCATTACCTGCTTGCTCGGGGAACAAAACCAAGAATTGGTCTCTGATGATGAGATAATACATAATGTTATGCTTATTATGGTTGCAGGACACGATACATCGTCTGTCCTCATTACTTTTCTTGTTCGAGTTCTGGCAAATCATCCGACTATATATGCTGCTGTTCTAAAAGGTACAATAACTTCCTTGCCTCTTCTTCTTCTTCTTCTTCTTTATACGAATCAAGATGAACAATTTTTCGTTGCAGAACAAGAAGAGATCAAGGAAAGCATCCCCTCTGGCAATAGTTTAACATGGGAAGATCTTGGCAAGATGAAGTATACCTGGAGAGTAGCAATGGAGACTCTTCGAGCCTTTCCTCCGATCTTTGGAGGTTTCCGAAAGACATTGGAGGACATTGAGTATCAAGGATACTTGATACCTAAGGGATGGCAGGTAAGACTAGCACTTCTGTTAATTAATACCCTCGTGACAAAGTCTTATATGCACCGTGCAATCCAAATCACTGAACAATACTAATTGTATATAGTTGCACAGTAAAACTGATGTACAAGAGATTTACTAAACACTTATTCTTCTTCTTGGTTACCTACCTTACCTGAATGAATCTTGGAACCGATGGCAGATATTCTGGGTTACCGGGATGACTCACATGGACGACAACATTTTTGCAGAACCATTAAAGTTCGATCCATCTCGGTTTGAAAATCCAGCATCAATACCACCTTACGCTTACATTCCCTTTGGAGGGGGGCCGCGTATTTGCCCAGGATACGAATTTGCAAAGATCATTATCTGGTCACTCACTTTACGTGGAAACTCTGCTGCAACGATAACTGCTTTAGAAGGGATCCCATGCCTGTGCCTACTCAAGGACTTCCTATTCAAATTATGCCCATCAAACTGCTTTAAACTAGGATAATGCATCACATGCTATATGTTTGTTCATCTTAAATGTATCTCTTTTTATTCAATGAGCTCATTTGGTAGGGCGTGTCTTGTCGTCTTATTCCCTTTATCTCGTTTTATGCTTCCGTATTAAAATAATACCATCAACAGATTGTAAAGTCCAACCCTGTATCCATAATACCCTTTTAAAGGCGAGTCAATCTTGTGTATTAGCTGCACCGTGTAACTGAGCACAGGGTGAAACATGCACTAGATTTGACTGGAAAACGGGAAACTGAAACGTTCAGCGAATGCACCATGCACCAGGTGCATTTCAGACCTTGTGTTTAAAGGCATTATCAACCTAAGTTTAACTTTTTTAACTCAATTTACTACAATACTCTTCTTGATTTCTACATTTTCAATTTGAATGAGGGACAAAGTTGACATTTGATATCTTTTCACATCTAATAATGCATGACAACAAATACGAGATAACAAATACATCGACATATCACTTGTAGCTAACAATTGAATAATATTACCACGTCTCAAATAATCATTTTTTACATTATCCCACCTTATCACACACACGGTAGCAACGAGAAAATAAAGAAGAAATCAGCAGAAGACTTCAAACTAAACTAATTCTACAATGATCCCCTGCTAATATTTCACTTGTTTTGGCAGATGATATTAGGTGTGCCAAACAGTTTGAATAGTGTATGCTAATTAACTAAACATGTACAAGATTTATATACACAGTAGAAAAACTAGTATAGATACGCGGAATGGTAACCTGATGAAACTATACATACAACGTATGTTTCTCAGCAGTACTCGGGTCTGTAATATTTAGGTGGCAAGGACGGGCACCTCTCGTTCATGTGGGGATAAGGATACATGCTATTGTACCCAGGTAACTCCATCCGGTATTTCCCTTTAATTTGGCAGAAGGGGAGTTTTACATCGTCCCCATCATTGCACCACTTTGGTAAACGGCTTGAATTGTTTTCAAACAACTTTAGAGAGTACGCGTCTTTTATCTGAAAATGTCGAGACAAATAATAAAGATAAAGCATAAAATGACTGATGTAGTTATTGGAAATATGGATTGCTATATAGAACTTGGTGTTTGGTTTTTGTTACTAGTATTTCGTCTTGAGGTTGGCCACATACAAACCAGACATGAGTTCTATATAAAAACATGCAATATGATTTTCTGGTATATTTTTTTTTTTATCAATTTAAGGCCTGAAAAAATAGTAAGACTATTAATTTAGGGTTTGAAAGGGACATGAAAAATAGAAAATTATCAATTTGATATCTGAAAGATAAAAATTAGTATAATTCACACATTATAAGACCATGTTTGACATCTTACAGTTTCTAGTTATTCAACAATATTTTTATAAATCACAATTCCAGGAAAGAAAAGATATATTAATTTCACACAAGTGAAAAATATAAGAAAAATAAGACTATTAACTCTAAGATGTCATACATGGTCATAAAATTTGCGAGTCATAAATTGATGAGTTCTATCTTTCAGGGCCCAGAGATCAATAGTTTCCTATTTTTCAGGTTTCAAATTGATAAGAAAAATCTTTGAAACCCGTAATTGACTCAATGATTTGATAGTTTTACTATTTTTCGGGCCTTGAATTGACAAAATTCTTTAAAAGGATATTAAACATATGCAGCATGCAGCATACTCACTGTGAACTCAGTGACTTGTATCGAGCTTGCAAGTTTGCCAAACAGTCCTGCTGCCTTGTATAATTCAAAGACAAAAGCAACACAAGAAGCTGACTTCCCGTCAGCATAAACCCAATCATCTTGCTCAGGAATTGCTAATAATTCACCAAAAGATGATCCCTGCTTCTCAACTTCAACGATAATTTCAGAAAGGCTCAAGTTCTGTAGGGAAAAAAGCATATTATGTTTAGTATATAACATACGTGACATTGGTGAAATCAGCACAATTTCATACTCAAACCTTAACTAGGAGAGAGCCAACTCTCTCTTTACACCAATATCCTTACATAAAAATATTAACACCTTAAACTTAAAATGGATGGGATGGATATTGACAAAACCTGAGTTCCAAGACGTTTGTTCAATGCTTCATTCCACATATTGCCAGCATATTCAGGTGCTAGTTGAGTCCAAACAGTCATAACAGAAGCAATCTGTAAATGACTAACAAGTTAGGAGGGAGAAGATGTAACCAAGTAATAAATTCTCAGAGAAATTCGATTTAATAAATTATCAGAAGCAGCATCAGGTACCATTAAGAATTGATGTGTACCTCTCTCACTCACTTTAATCTCATCAACGCAAAAAAATAGTCTATTATGATCCAAAATCTCACTGTTATTAACATTTGGCATTAAACTATAAACCTGGATATTCAGGCAGACAATCCTAGACGATAGAAAATTGCATCACCATCAATATAATGGATGGCCATACAATAGTATATATTTAAAAAAATCTATGCAAAACCTTCTGCACCCAATATTTGTTTGAACTCTTTATGATCTTTTATCCTAACCAAATTTTGCAGGCTGTCTTTGCCTCTTTAGGCATACAAAGAGAAATCAAATAATTTTCTTAATATCTCTCTAAATAAATACCAGTTTTTCTTATTGAAGTATTGGTGATCCCAATGAAGTATAATACACTTCCATTGATACCACCAATAAGATCACCAACTTCAGAAAATGACATGAAACCAGCTTATAAGGGCTCTCGTATACATATTGTGTTTTCTCCATGAATATAAAAGGAAAATACCATTTGAGTCAATAAAATTAAGTAAAATAATCACCACAATTGCAAAAAATTATGTGAGCAACCAGATGCTGTCAATATAGGTCCATAGGATAAGCAATATTTTTAAGGAAAGCAATAAAAGATCTTAGAAAGAACTGGAAAGGGAAATAAAAAAGTACCAGGTGAGCATCGAGAGGTGCAGGATAATTTCCACTAATTGTATCTATCCAGCTAAATATCAAGTTATGATAACCGTATGGTTTTCCAGACATGCTCTTTGCATATTCCCAGGCCGCAGTCTCGTTAAACTTGGCCCGAACATCAGGATGCAAAGGAAGATATGCTATTTGGGGATTTGCATCGTCTTTTGTAAGCTCAAATTCCCACCACTCGTCCCATGGTAAGATAGCAATTACATCTTCTCCCTAAATAACCAAATTTAGAAGGTACACGTGTTAATAATAAGGATCATAATTTTGATTGATAGGAGATTTTGGATCACAAGAGTTGATTACTAATAGACTATTCAATTTTCAATATGTCTTAGTTGCAGATTCAACACACACATATTATGAATGACAAACATAGTATTTCCCAGAAGATTGAATATACACACATGTTCATCTCATGAGTTATCTAAGGGGGCAGTTGGTTCATAATTCTTCAATGGGAATGTGAATGAAAATGAACATAAACTAATTGTGATGGTTAATGAAAGTAAAAAAATGACCAATTCACCTTCATCATACATCGTATGAGGTAACGAGACTCAAAATAAATTAATCATAACCCAATTTTGATTAACTACCTCCTTCCCTATAATCAAAACTCCTCAATCATTCCATTATTCCTCAGCCAACAATAATTTTTTTAGCAATACACTAACAATGTAATCATCATTCTTATTGTAATTAACCATTCGATGATTCTCAGTACCATTCCTATTGAAGAATTTGAACCAAGCATCCGCTCCCTTTACTCGTAAATCATAATCCAGATTAAAATATTTAATTAATGAGATATACAAAAAGTTAAACGTAAAGAATTAGGCAAAATTGTAAATGTGTCAAGAAACATAAACTTTGCAGTAAACAAAGCAAGTCAAGTAGTGGGATGGGTTCAAACCACTACCTCCTCATTTTCATTCCCAGATTCTGCAACCCACAGGTTCCCTTCGGTGTCCTTTAAGAAGACGGCAGTATGACCAGCATAAGATCCAGTCACCCACTTCTCTAGGGTCTCGAAACCACCCCACCTGCCTCGAATTTTGGATAATGCAAGAAAATCTCCAGAGTGGATATCCTCAACAGTAATGTTAGTGACCCATGGCTCAGGCCTTTCTTCAAAGGAAGCCCCCATGTGCTTTTTAAGAAATGCAAGATTAGATTTCTCACCCCACCCAGTATTTGTGAATAAAGGCAACACCTCCCATAAAGCCTGAAGTGTTCCTATCATCCCTGCTTGCATCAGAAATATCGAAACTCCCTTGTTCTTGACCTAATTTCCAAGAAAATCAATCATATTTAACCTGAAAATGTAAATGCTTATAAAAATAAATACAACTCACATATTCAAACTCGGCTTCTGACTCCCACTCCTTGAATTCAAGAGTATGCTCTCGAGATAGAATGTAATAGTCCCACGTTACACGATATGGAGTTGCAAAGACATAAAGATCCATGCATGTCCAACTATGTGCTTTCGCATCCTGGGTATTGAAATTACATATCGAGAATGATAAAACAAGATAACTGAAAAGCAATCTAAAATGCTATGCCTTAACTCTGTCCCACTTTTCCAGATTTTATATAGAACTATTAATTCAAGATAATAACCTCAACAAGGCCCATATGAAAGTAACAAAACTTCCCAACAATGTTTAATTACGCCATGAAAACAAGAATCATAATCAGCATAAATAAATTGCCACTCTAAGTGAATTTTACACACTCTCTGAGTAAAATAGTTGCATACAAGTGTACTCAAAATCGATCAACAAAACCCCCCAAAACAACAGATCAATACAGAAACAAAATCCGATTACCCAAACCACCAAAAACTTTCAATCTAGAAACAGAAATATCCGATAACCTTAATATGGAGAGTACCACCCCCAAATTGAGTTCCGCTGTTGTTGTGAAACACTAACCAAGCAGTGTTGTTATAGAAACAAGCTCCTTTCCAGTGAAGAATAGAATTATTATTAGCGGCGGCGGCGCCCACAAAGGACGGCAGAAGGTCTGCTGCGTTGTTGAGGTTGTTGAGAATGGGCCAAGAGACTTGTACCGGCAGCAGCGGCAATATGTCTACGGGACGAAAGGGTGCTTTAATGGCTTGTACCTTGGGGGAGTACTGGAGAATAGAAACGATGAAAAGTGCCGATAATATCAGGTGGGTTCTGCTCATGTCTCCAGAAACTGACGAGATGATTGAGAAGTTTGACTTTTTGGGATCAGATTTCAGCACATTCATAGAGCACTTTGGAATAAACTCTCCAGGAACTGGATTGCATATATTTTTATTACGTATTAGGAATCTGGGATATCCAGATTTTAAATCCTAATTAAATTAATTATCACACCTAAATGTTTTGAGTAGAAAAGTCTGTCGGCCTGATTCGATCAGACTATCTCTATAGGGTGGTCACCTCTACAAAATTTCTTGTAAAATTTCTTAATCGATTATTTTTTAACGGTTTTATAATTGTTTGAGATTTAACTCTAATTTTTTTGGACCACCGGTTAAACGGATCACTAATGAACTATGATAAAAAAAATTTCTTGTAAAATTAAATGTAGCAATAAAATTGAAAAATAAATAATCCATAAATGTGGTAACAAAATATGATTTAAACACAATTTTATAACTCGTTAGTTCATAAAACTCATGAGTATAAACTATAAGGGCATGTTTGTTTTGGGACTCACCCGTCCAGACGTGGGACGTAACATCCCCCGTCTTGTTCTAGTTCGGGATTTAACATCCGGATTTCACCATTCAATCACATTCACCCCTAAAAATATATATATATTCTATTAATACATATTATCAATATATTACTTTCTTGAAAATCACACCTAACACCATTTTCTATTTTTCTCTTACCTCATAATAAATTTCAAACTCGCACTCAACCGAATAAATTTTAAACTCAACTCGATCGAGCCTAAAATTTCATGATTGAGCTCGACTCGATAAACTCGAGCTCGGCTCGATACCTATATAATATTCAAAATTAATAATAAAAAATATATATTTTTTAAAAATAAACTCGAGCTCAACTCGAGCTCAACTCGGCTCGACTCGAGCTCGATTATTTGTATATAAATATAAATTATATATTAATGGAAAAATAGTAAATATTGTTTAAGTTCGATTAGGCTCACGACTCACGAGCCTTTCGAGCCGAGTATTTATGAGCTCGAACTCGGTAGCTCGAAACTCGACTCGATTAACTTCGAGTCGATTTCAATCTTTTTCCGATTCGAGCACGAGTAGCTCGCGAGTTGGCTCGACTCACTTACACCCCTACTTATGATTAGATGAATAAGGTTATTGAGTTGTATAGTTCACACTTTTATGACCCACTTACACACTTTTGTATATATACTTTTTTAGCATGAACTTGTAGACAAAAAATTCGAAATTCACATGTACATAGAAGTTCAAAATTAATTATATGTTTAACATAAATTTATTTATATTATTTTATTTGCACCCTCGTATAATTTTAAATTATTTTATAATAATTTCATCGTCTAATAATTACTCAAATCATTCAATTATTATTACACTTCTCAAATAATTAATATAATAATATAACATCACTCATTTTTACATAATTGATTTGACATAAAGTTACATCTCATTCTACTCAACATTCCAAAACAAACACATACAATCACTATTCATCAGGATTTCACCATCCAGGATTTCCCCATCCCCATCTCCCCCATCCTACATAATTTCAAAACAAACATGCCCTAAAGTAATAATGACTAATGGACAGTTGCTTATGGGTTGAGTTTGGACACTTCAACAATAAAATTAGTGCGGAGTATTATTTAATGGTCATGAGCCAAATGACCCAAAACCTAAATAAATAGTCAGAATATAAAAAAAAATATATAAAAAAAAATATTAATAGCCCGGGCTGATCCGTTTAGTTAGTGGGCTAAGCGATCAGGATCAAAAAAGTTCGAATTTAAATGAGTTTACGATTTATGAACTCTAGTTCTACATTTTTTAGGATTTATTGAGCTGACTCGTTTGTTTGATCCAGTCGTTTTTTATTAAAATATTGTTTCTTTTTTAATAAAAATATGCAATTATATTATAAAATGATAATTGTAAACTAATTACAGATATAAGGTTTTTTTTTTTTAAATGCATGTATATTATATAATGGTATAATTAGTAGATACATGTACATGATGTAATGTGTTGAACTTAATTGAACTAGTTTACTCACGTAATATGAAAAGAAAATACTCAAGAGTCACCCACCATAGATGCATGTACTTGCTTTTGATTGCTTTAATTTTTTCATCTATAAATGCTATGTATAATACATTTTTTTTTATCAATTACATCAAATCAACATTTTCTTCACGCATATAATGGCACCAAAAATAGAAAAGACAACACAAAAGATTAAATCATTGTCACAATCAACCTTGAACAAGTATTTTAAATCAACTTAAATCTATTGTAAAATTATATTATTATGATTTATTCCTAAATGGAGGTGTATTTCTTTATGTTGGGACTTGAAAAAATATGAATTATGACAATATGGAGTTTATTCCAAATTATAACTGGTCCCAAGTTGGGACCATGAATTTTTATTCCTAAAGAGAGTTTATTACTTAATAGAGTATTCTTTTTTAGAGGTTTTACTGTATAAAATAAAATGTTGGTTTAAAAAGAATGTCACACGTGTGTATGTGGAGTAAATGTGGAGTACACGTGTATGTGAATTTAATTTTTTTAGAAATTTATACAAGACTTAATAACAGTTGATACATGAAAAATCAATTTGTCCAAGTTTAGTTAATCCCTTGTATACTAATAGAGAGTTTAAATTGATATGTGTCATCTTGTGGTTAATTTGATATATGTATCAGGTTAATTTGACTTATATGTCATAATTTAGGGAGATTGTTAAGTTTAAGTTATAATTTATGGAGATTGTTAATTTTAAAAAGTATGATGTGTAATTAAGTTATTTTTTGAGTATTGAATTTTATTTCTAATTAATTATTTATTTAAGGTGTTGTAGTTCATATGGCCTCCAAGGTAGCCGCCCGAGCATGTTTCCTATGGAACAAAATTTGAAATTACGTCCGGACGACGACAATCCCCTTGTCGATGCGATGCCTTACCGAAGACTGGTTGGTCGTTTACTCTATCTAACAGTCACTCGTCCGGATATCGTCTTTGCCGTTAGTCAACTTAGTCAATTCTTGGATAGTCCTCGCCATACCCACCTTATGGCCGCCCACCGCATCTTACGTTGCTTAAAGAATGCACCGGGACAAGGCATTTTTCTCACGTCAAGTGTCGATACTACCATTCGCGCCCATTGTGATGCTGATGGGGGGGGTGTCCCTTCACGCGACGCTCGTCCACTGGATATATTATACATCTTGGAGATTCACCGGTTTCTTGGCGCACCAAGAAGCAATCCGTGGTCTCTCGTTCGTCCGCCGAAGCCGAATATAGAGCTATGGCTACGACGGTTTGTGAAATAATTTGGCTCCGTTGGCTTTTATGTGATTTTGATGTCAAGCAAACTGGCCCCACACCGCTCTTTTGTGATAATCAGGCTGCTCGCCATATTGCACTCAATCCCGTCTTTCACGAGAGAACGAAGCATGTTGAGATGGATTGTTACTTTGTTCGAGAACGGGTTACACGAGGCGACATTCAACCGAGTATGGTGTCCACAACGGATCAAGTTGCTGACATATTTACAAAGCCGCTTGGTAACGATCGTTTTCAATTCCTTCGTGGCAAGTTGGGTGTTCGAGATCTTCACACGCCAACTTGAGGGGGAGTATTGAGAATTGTCGTTTATATCATAATGGGCCTTAGGCCCACCAATATTAATTTAACATACACGACCCATATCTTAGGGCCTTCATTAGAATGCACTTAGATACAATTAGATAGATACTGTGTATATTCTTGTTTAGATATACTTAGATACAACATATATTCTTGTTACGCGTGTATATATATGCGCTTCCTTCAGTTACTTTGCAATCAAGAGAAAATATGAAACTCATTGGTTTTATTCACCAGATTTAACATAGTTCATATAAAATGTTAAAATTTTTATTATATTAATATTGACTAATTAAATTAATTTTTATTTTATTTACTTAACTAGTATTCATTTTATTCTTTAGCTTTGTTTATTTTTAAATGATTTAATGTACTTTTGAGTAAAAATACAATCTAAAATGTATTTTTATTGTAGTGTATTGAATTTTATTTTATAATTACTTTTATCTTATATCTCAATTAAAATTTTCATGTAATTATTTTAAATTTATAAGTTTAATTTATTTAAAAAATAAAGCTCGAAAATATATATGTAAAACTTATTATATAATTTTATACATATTTATTATATAAATAATTATATTATTTTACAAAATTAACAAATTTGTTATATATACATAATTAATACACTACTCCTATAATATAGAATCCCCTTATATACTAATAGGGAGTTTAAATTGATGATTTGTCATCTTTTGGTTAATTTGACATATGTGTCATTTTGTGGTTAATTTGTAATATAGAATCCCCTTATATACTAATAGGGAGTTTAAATTGATGATTTGTCATCTTTTGGTTAATTTGACATATGTGTCATTTTGTGGTTAATTTGGCTTATGTGTCATAATTTAAGGAGGTTGTTAATTTAAAAAAGGGTTAATTGCAAATTAAATCACCACCTTTAGCCAAATTTATTTAAATATTACATTTTTGAGAGTCTCTCTTGACAATGTAAGAAAAATAGATTTGTTTATGAAAATAGTCACAAGCGTGATCACCACTCACGCCTATCTTAAAGGCGTAAACACCTCGCTTCTGTTTTTTATTTTTTATTTTGTATTAAATTAATGAAAGATTTAAAAAAAATAAGAAAGACATTACTGTCAAACACGCCTCTGACACCCCAGACATAATGTCGGGCGTGCCTGTCGAGTAAAAGTAAAATAAACATCAACCGGCAGGTGAGCCTCTGATTGTGACAAGGCCAAACGAACCAACAGTAATTTTATTTATTTATTTGGGAACAAGGATCGGAAGATAAAATGTACAATTCTTACAGAAGAAATGATTCATCCATGAAAGAGGATTTGTTGTTGCTCCTACCCAACTCCATGTAGCTGTATCCCTCCAACTAACGTTATTACTCTACCACCCACTATCTACTCCCTTATTACTCCACTTCACCACTTCATTAGTACGTTACCCCTAAAAAAATTACTCCACTTCTCTTTCATCCTTTCATTATCCTTCAAAAAAAAACTACCCCCTTCATTACTACTGTGCTGCGTGTGTGAAGACAATTAAAAAAAAAAAATCTTAATTTCTCATCTTCATTTCTCCATCTTAGCGGTAGGTATATATATGCAAAAAAAAAAAATTTAAAATTTATTATATTTGTTTAATTTATTTTTTACTCTTCTCAGGTTATTTAATTTGTTTAGGGATTTCGAACGTGGAATCAACAAAAGGACCGTGTATTTGAAGAATTGAACATATTCAGGTATTTTATTTTTTTTGTTATATTTATTTAAATATATAGATGTTGTGCCTTAGGGAATTAGTTTTTTTGCAAATATATTATTTTTCTTTTCTGTAATTTAGTACATATTCTACATAAATTTAATTGTTAGTAGAGATAGAAACATTTAATTGTTAGTATAGATAAATTTACTGTATTTTCTATGTTCTGATAATAAAAAAAAAACTTGTTGCTATTAATTTATATACATTACATACATCCAAATTTAATTGTCAAAATTAATTAAATAAATAAGTCAACCCCTTATATAAACTTTTTTTTTTATTAGTAAAATAAGATGGAGTTGTGACACACATAGAAAGTTGTAAGTTTCCATATAGTGTACACATATTTTTGTGTAAATCCCCCAAAGCAGCCTGAAAAGTGTCCTTCATTTAAGAACCCAAAGAGTAATATAGCACATTAAAATAACTTCACCAGCTTAGTACATGTTACGCAAATAAGAGAGTTGTTAGTCATTGTTACGAGCTTTTCTTACAAGCTTTTCTTACTGGTGGTATTAAATTAGTCATATTTACTACTATATTTGAATGTTATGTATTTTTATAAATTTATAGATATGAATGTAATGTGTTAGTATTAAATTCAAATATAAATAAAGGAATGATGAAATATAATGTAGAAGTAATTATCAAAATAAATAAATTATATATATATGCCACTAGATATAATAAAATTCACTATTTAATTGTTAGAATTGATTTTTATAGGATAAAATAATATATATATATATATATTATATTGTATATTAATATTATTTGGTGCCTAATCTGATTATGACTATTTTTTACCCAATTTTATATTTTTGCATTAAGTACTTATGTTTACAATTTTCAGGATGGAAAACGAGAATATTTGTATGGGACCAGTAGATAATTCTGTACTGAATGAACAAGCCACGCATCGTTCTGGCACCATTTACGTCAACAACACTCAAACTAACAACGTGTTGTCAATCTCTCAAGGAGCTGGAAATATTTTCTGGACCAATAGGAAAAATGCTGACCCAGAGGATGTACGACTTCACCCTCGAGTGGTAGACGTGTTAGAGAAAATGGGCTTTTACGGTCCGTATGGGTGTGAACCTGTGAAACATGATCATCATCTTATCACTGCACTAGTGGAGAGATGGCGCCCAGAGACACACACCTTCCACTTTTCGATCGGGGAGGTCACTATAACATTGCAAGATGTGGCTGTTTTATGGGGGCTGTCGATAGAGGGAGAACCTGTTATATGTCCGGAATTGAGACACTCACCATTTCACTGTTATATTTAAATTTCTTAGAGGACGTGACGAGAGCTGGAACCTATAGCTGGGGAAGTGCAGTACTGGCTTTCCTATATAAAGAGCTCTGTAAGGCAGCACGCGTTGGTGCACGAACTATTACTGGAGCATTGTCCTTACTACAGGTAATTGTTAATATTTAACAACATTTTAAATATTAATTCATTGTTATATTGTACATATTTGTCAAAACGTTTCATACTCATTGCAGATTTGGGCATGGACGAGAATAAACGTTATTCAACCTTTGAATATACGTGACATGCTTATAAGAGGGCCAATGTTCGGTGTGAACAATCGCAACTTGGGGCTTGCTCCGTATGGGTCTAAGTATGATTTTATACTTAAAATAGATTTATTTATTTGATTTATTTATACTTATTGTGTTATATATATTGAATATATATAAATTATAGGTGGAGTAGCTATCATGACCATACAAGAACGGGGAGAAACGCAGTTCGTTTATACAGAGACATATTTGATCGTTTGATAGACTCACAAGTAAGTAATTATCGTGTATCATATGACATATTGATGGTTTTCTAAACTTACAAATAAGTAATTTTTTATGCAGTTTGAGTGGCAACCTTTCGACATGGATGCTCCTGAGATATCAAGTCTTTCACCCCGTTGTCTCAATTGGAATTGGATGTCAGAATGTCCACTAATCAATGTTAGTGTAGTGGAGATGCATCACCCGAATAGAGTGCT
Source organism: Galeopsis tetrahit (assembly GCA_963675135.1). Classification (NCBI taxonomy): domain Eukaryota; kingdom Viridiplantae; phylum Streptophyta; class Magnoliopsida; order Lamiales; family Lamiaceae; genus Galeopsis; species Galeopsis tetrahit. Next base: position 60,393,649 of record OY776120.1, on the reverse strand, counting down.
GAGGCAATTCGGTTATATCCAAGGCATTCCACGCGCGATAGACACTCATCATGCGACGTTGCACTCTATCGATCGAAAAGGGCGGGAGGGTTGCAACTGGGCTCATGTACATAATGTTTGGATTGAACACTGGAATAGTAGAAGCCCGTTTGGACCAACTCGTCGCATCAATGGTAGAGCTTCTGTCACCAATGAATATATGCAGTGGTACCGTCGAATTACACGACGTATAATTTTCCCTGATGAGTACACTGTGGAGTCTCAGGGCTTCCAACCACCAAGGACTTCTTTAAGAGATCAAGTGGTACAAGTTCATTCATTTTTTTATGTTCGTAGCAATTTGAACTAAAAAATGTTTACATAAAAATTCACTTATTTATTTCCTTGTAGATCCATATGTTCTCTCGTTTAGGATTCTATCAACGTCGAACTAGACTCGACAGTAGATCATCACTGGTGAAGTACTATAATACGACGAGTAGAATTCTCCAGGAGACGACGCCTATTCTGAACGTACCTCCGTACCTTGTAGATCCACCAACACATCGAAGACGAAGTAGCGCAAGACATGAAGATGTTGGACCTTCAACGTCTAGAAGTCAAAGAAGACGTTCATCGGTAGAAGCACACGAGTCTCCTTATATGTATCCATCTTATTCCCAGAATGGTACGTAATTTACAATATTGTTCATTATTTGTTACACTAACAACACAAGTGAAATTACCATTTGTCACGCCCCATTTTTCATAAAAGTGGATTTTACAAAAATACTTGACAATTTTAAAATAAAGGGGCAGTAACTAAAATTTTAACTAAATAAATTAAGCTTTTCAAATTTATTTAACAATAAAAGTACAATATTAAAAATGAAAGACTCAAAAGAACTTAAAATACCAACAGTAAATCTCAAATCCTCATAAAATGTTTAATACGTGAAATGAAATAACTCAATTGCTTTATTAAATATTAATAAACTCTTCATCCACCGCTCCTCCTCGCCATCAGCTCCTTAACCTAAAATGTTAAAATGAAAGGGTGAGTATGAAAGCACACTCAGTGGGGCCCAGATGTTCAAAGTTAAATATTAAACAGATAGCTAAACACATCAATGCAAACATGAGAACATTGCCACATTCTGAACTGACTGATAAACTGACTGAGCACTGCGAGCCTTGCCAAAGCCATTTTAATGACCCTGGTGATTCTCGAGGACAACTTATATGGTCCCGGACCCGTGAACTAGTCCCTGGCTATCTGATTTCATAACATGGATAACATGGAACATAACACGTAGCAGACACATTCAACATATCACGTAAAACATTTAACAATGAACAACTTGCTCTACTAACCACTGTAGAGATAAAAAAATTGAATTAGGAAACCCCACCTCGAATGTTGCTAGAAAATATGCAATGCAAATCTTATTCTTGATAGGTCTCGCTTACTGGATCTCCTATAAAAATAATTAAATAACTGAATCTTAGATTTATTCTTATTCGAACAGTGTGTGTATATATAATATCTTTATTAACGTTTTAATAAGTAAAATACTACTGATAAAATATAAACCTAACACCTAAGAATTAATTAAATCTAACACCTAAGAATTAATTAAATGGTCTCGGTGATCCATAAGGAAAGAGCTTTATTAATCTAGCATTTTATAAAGAAAATGGTAGGAGTTATTAAATGTTTTAGTTATTCAATTTTTGAAAAAATCATAATTAATTAATTGGCTTTGCACCAGTGAACATACAACTAGATTTTTTTAATAATAAAAGATTTGGAATACAATTTTTATAGCATTTAGCAAAACAAGCAGAGCCTAAATCATTCTTTTAAAGAAGACAAAGATTTATGTTGTATATGATGATATCTAAAAATAAATGTCGTATATAATAATATAAGTATTCAATACCCAAGTAAAATAGAAAAAAGGAAAAAGATGTTACTGTTTCGCCAGGGGATTCGAGATGACCAATAACTCTGATTCAGAGGAGAAAACTATTTTACGTCAAAAAAGTTTGAGAGAGATACGTGATGTGGAGAAGAGTTTTCTTATATGTTATTTTTGTGAAAAATGACTGAGTATTTAATAGATTTGAGAAAATAGATTTTTAGTTGAGAAAATATTGGGATAGCATGGTCTTCAAATTTTGAAATTTAAAATAACAGATTTGAAATTAAAAATTCACGTACGAAATATTTGATGAATTTCAATTATTTAAATAATATCTTATTTTATTATTAATTATTATTTTCAAATAACCTATAAATATATTTTAAATTTTTAGGGCGTTACACCATTTTATTTTATTTTATTATTGTTATAATTAAATTGATAGATGCTGGGCCTTCAAGAAGGCATGAAGACAATTATTATGTGCCTCAGCCTGATAATTATATGTACACTACTCCTGTTACACAAATGAGTACGTAATTTATCAATTTATATGTTATTTATTTAATTACATATTGTTATTTATTTATTATTGATTTAAAATTATTATCTCATTACAGATATTACATCATGCCAACCACTGGATATAATGTACCTCAAGATGAGTCTAGTTTTCACCAGGGTCTGACATATTTTACTTTCATTGTTGAATTCGGCTGGACCTTTGAACAATTTGAACGATGAGAGACTCACCTGCCAGATGAGCCTCTATTAAAATATTTTTTTATTTTTGGAAAAATATACATTTAATAAATTAGTCATTTCCTAATTCTTTTTTCACACCATTTTCCTATTTTAATTCATAAACCCCCAACCCCACATTTTTATCTTCAATTAATATGTATGGTGGCTAAGAAATATAAAATTCACAAATATAGTGATGGCAGAAAAATATCTAGAATATAAAAGAAAGAAGAAAAATAAGTTTTTGAAATATTCTTAATATGAATTGATAATTTTAGAGAGTTCCTTACCATTAATCTTCACAACAAATGTTAGTAGATGATCATGCCCGAATAATTATAAATGGGAAAATTAATTCTAATAATTTTCTCTTTTTTAATTCCTAAAACTCCAAACTTCAAATTCATATTTTTTCATTTTTTACTGAAGTGTGTAACTAAAAAATAAAAAAAATTCACAAATCGAGTTATTTTGAGTTTGTACAAAAAAAACAAAACTGGATATGTAAAAGGAACAATGCGCTCAAAACTTTTTTTCGAAATGTGCGCTCAAAACTTTTTCTCACAGTCGTATATATCAAAATTAATAGAAAATAATAAATGAGTGACAAATTTTGATAGTTATTAAATGTGGATGACCAATCTGAAAAAGTGATAAAGTTCAAAAGTGATATTTTCCCATTTTTTTGTTTTGTTTTTATACTTGAGTTGTCTTGTCACGCTTTTAATTTTCTTATGTAAGAATTGTACATTTTATTTTCCGTGTAAATCCTTGTTCCCAAATAAATAAAAAAAATTACTGTTGGTTCATTGGGTCTTGTCACAATCAGAGGCTCACCTGCCGGTTGAGACTCTATTAAAATATTATTGTTTTTCTATTTTTTTAAAATCTTTCATTAATTTAATACAAAATAAAAAATAAAAAAGAGAAGAAGGGGTGATCACGTTTGTGACTATTTTCATAAACAAATCCATTTTTAACAGGCGTGAGTGGTATTTTCATAAACAAATCCATTTTTGTTACATTTACAAGGGGCTCTCAAAAATGTAATATTTAAATAAATTTGTCCCACCTTCGAACATTTGCAATCTAATCTAAACCTTAAAATAATTGCAAATAAATCACCAAGTTTAAATATTATTGTAAATTAGACTTCTTAGAAGTCTACTTTGTCCCTAAATCAGATCTTATGATATTTGGTTTGATTAAAAAATAATATTTTTTTATTAAGCTGTTGTTATGTCATTAAAAACTCTAAATTATGTTAGATCCGAACACAATTGAAATTGTCAAAAAGACTAAATTGCAACAATATTTAAAGTTTGTGATTTATTTGCAATTATCTTAAAGTTTAGATTAAATTGCAAATGAGGAAAAAATTGTGATTTAATTAGCAATTAACTAAAATATTTATTTATTTATGGTGTTGTTGTTGATATTGAAGGGTGACTTACAATTTATTAAGAGTTATTTTATTATTACTTAAATTGTTTTTTTTTTTTTTAATTTTATAATTTTTTAAAAAGTTGTTTTCATATTTATTAAATATTAAAAATTAAAGTCTCATTTCATCTGTTTCTCACCCATTTTATTTGAAATTAACTTTATAAAATTATTTATAATATAAATATTTATTTTATTAACTTTCCACCTAATAATCTAGTAACAATCATATTGCACAGAATAAGCAGTTCAATTGGGAAGCAATAAAAATTAGGCAATAGTGAGCATGCATGATTGATATATAAGAAAATGAAACAATCATTCTTATGGTGTATTTAGTTTGGGATTGGTCCATCCATCCCCCTTTCAATCTATCTATCCCAATCCACCTACGTCTAAATACAAATTCAAATACTCGTCTATCCTTACAATACATTTATACATTTATTTTTATACAATTATATTACTTTTTTTTTTCTTCACACACATTTTTTTTCCTACTTTTCTTTTACACATTCATTTTCTCGTCTTACAATTTGACATAAATTTAAATCCACCCATACTTCTCAATTCTTATCCAAACACAATTTAAATACAATTATTATTCAAATTACCCCAATTCACCACAATCTTCATCTCAATCCAATCTACCACAATCTCTAATTAAATAGGCCCTTAATTCATTCAAAAATATTATGATAGATACGTGTAAAGGGTAATATAAAGTAGTGTGCTTATACTAAACACAATAAACATGTATTGTTTCATTTTGTAACTTCATTTTGTTAGTTAGTTTGATTAGTTAGTGGTTAGTAACTACTAGTTGTTACTTAGTCTATAAATATAGATTAGGGTCTTTTGTATTCCTTATTCATTTTAAGCATTGTAAACATTGTAACACTCCATATATGAAATACCTTTTGTTTTGTATTTTATTCTTTACAATTATAAGATGAGTGTGTGTTTACATCTCTACAATACGTAATTTTATTAGGAATAATCATTCTCAAAAGTTTGTTGAGTTGCTGCTTATCAACGAGTTGAAAGTCGTTTTACTTTTGAAAATTTTAAATTTATTGATATGAAAATAGTTCTTTAAATTCAAACTGAACTCATACCCATAACATTTTTAAAGTAGTACTCATTTTGTTCCACGATTATTGGCACATTTTTTTTTAGACATGTCATTTGATTATTTGCACACTTTCAATATGAAAATAACACACAAAATTAATACCCTCACAATATTATTTTATTTTGAAAATTGTCACTCATTTTGAGTCCGTGTTTTACCTCACATCCCACTAAATTCTATTTACACCTCACTAAATTCTCTTTACATTTCACTAAATCACCAAAAATACCCCTAATTTATTTGACCTCACAAATCACTAAAGTCTTTTTTTTTTTTTAAATTTGTATGTCACCCTACTTGTGCAAAATCCATTTATTTTAAATTTATTTGGGAAACCTTAAATGGAGAAATCGTGTTTGAAACTCATTAATATATTTACTCGCGGGTTTTTCTACCTCTTCCTTAAATAGAAAAGTATTGAATGTGAAATACTGCACATGAATTATTCTCTTAAAGCAAATGTTAAAATAAATGGATTTAAGAAAGGACACTCCATAATCATTGCGACTGTGATATCCTTCCATTTAAAGAGAGGAAAAAAAAAAAATTCCCCGAGTCGAATTCAGGTTGAAAACGAACCAAAATAATCTTCTAACAAAATTCGTGCAAGATTAATATAAAAATTCGATTATAGATTTGTATTACTATAAGAGAAAATGTGTATTACTATAAGAACAAATATGTGTTACTTGTTCTTATAGTGATACATACTTGCCCTATACAGTAACACATATTTGTACTTACAGTGACACAAACTTATAGTTGCCTTGCACAATTTTTTGAACAAACTTATTTAATCCAATTTCAATCCGGTTTAATCCACAAGTTTTTCTACCACTTTTCTAATTTGTGCTAATATTACATGTACAATTTTTTCATGTATTAGTATAAGGATCAAATATAAGGTTTTAGATGGAGGTTTCTTCAAAATATAAGGATTAAAAAATAATCAATGTTCTATAATATTGGGGCAACGCATGTTAAAAATTTAGAAGAGTGAAATATCAATGAAACACGAAAAGTGAACAGGAAATTAAATCGAACCGTCGACATTCTCTCCCTCTGCCTTTTTATTTTTTCCTCACATTAACACGCCTCCACAAAACGCAAACAAGTTGTTGAACACAAATTGTACACGATTCAAATAGCCCCACGCAACCCAACTACAAACCACATTCTCAACTCACACTTGGACGACTTTCTTTTCCAATTATAACGTCCACCAATTCTTCTTTATCATAGTATAAAATAAAAAATAAATAATAAACCCCATCTTTTGTTGCTCAATTCGGAAATGTTCAATTCTAGTTTATTTTGAGCCAACCACTCCACCAATGGCTATCCTATCTCAACCTCCTCACACTCTCACCCAATCTCCAATTTTCAATCAAATTACACTCCCTACCCGCCGTGTCCGCTGCTCCGCCACCGCGCCGCCCAAGCCCCGCCGCCCCATCTCTAACCCGGAAACATTAAGCCCACCCATTCTTAATGACCCGACGCTCCGATCAACATGGGCCCACAATGCATGGGTCACCGGTGGTTGCACCACCGTCCTCATTTCTCTAGCCAAATCCATTTCCGGGGCAGTCGAGTCGCACATCTTGCTCGAGCCGATCATCGCCGCCTTCATCGGCTACGTGCTGGCGGATCTCGGCTCGGGCATCTACCACTGGGGCATCGACAACTACGGCGGCCCCGAAACCCCCGTTGTCGGTGCACAAATCGCCGCTTTCCAGGGCCACCACCGCTGGCCGTGGGTAATCACGCGCCGCCAGTTCGCTAACAACTTGCATGCGTTGGCGCGTGCCGTCACTTTCGCAGTCCTCCCGATTAATCTCGTATGCGGCGACCCCACAATTCTGGGGTTTGTAGGAATGTGCTCCGGGTGTATCATGATGAGCCAGCAGTTTCATGCGTGGGCCCACACGACGAAGAGCAAGCTGCCGCCGGTGGTGGTGGCCTTACAAGACGGCGGGGTGCTGGTGTCGCGCTCGCAGCACGCGGCGCACCACCGCCCGCCGTATAACAATAACTACTGCATCGTGAGTGGAGCTTGGAATGAGATATTGGATAGGAGTAAGTTTTTTGAGGCCATGGAAATGGTGATATTCTTTAAGTTTGGTGTGAGGCCTAGGTCGTGGACTGATCCCAACTCGGATTGGACCGAACAGACTGAAACTATGTCAATAAACTAGATAGTGAAATATTAAAATTTGACACGAGTGATTTGTACCATTTATTTACAATATATATATACATACACCATTTTTTTTCTTCTCTTTGTTTGTTTAATTTATTCAATTATTTACTTATTCTTGCAGTTTCATTGGGCTTTAATTGTAGTATAATGTATATCCCATTGTATCAATTTCATATGTGAATATTGTACAAAGATTCAGTATATCTTGTATAATTAAATTACCATTTCACTGCAGTAAAAATTAATTCAATTGATCTTTAATTATTGCCAATCCCATTGTATCAAATTTTCTTAAAGACAAATATGGAGTTAAATATGTGAGTAAAGGAGTACTCAAAGCCTATTATAAAGTGAGCCAATTGACATGAAGATGAAGAATAATAAAATTACATTACAACGAAGCATGATGGGAGACAATTTAAAGGAGAACATTCACAATTATGACGGAAGGAAATAGCAAAAAATAGAAGGATAATGGGCACTCAACCATTTTTTAAGAGCATAATTTGATGTTGTCGATGATCTTGTCCTTGATAAGAGCTAACTCGTCGAACACACACTCCGATTCAGCTTATCTATGTGATTAAAAATCTCTTCAATTCAATATTACACTCTGTTGGGATATGAATCCTGAAACAAGTTCTAAATTGATGTTGAAATAGTTTTGATAAGTCAAAAAGTAGACTTGAATATATTTCTAAGTGTTGACTGGTCTAGTTATGGTAGTCGTCTTATGACAAGATCAGATGAGTACAAGTACAAAATATAAGTACTGAAATAAACTAAGTATTGAAAAGAAATGATTACTTTAGGAATGTAAGATAAGCTTATAATTGTTGTATAGAAGCTTATATTCATTGATGTATAGTATTTAAGTTGACCAAGTTGTTTTATAAAGCTTAAAGTAATGTAATAATCTTAGATAAATTAGTTGATAGGACAAGATTAGTTCTACAATGAAGAAGAAGACTACAAGACAAGAAGACTTGTACAAGACAAGACGAGTGCTGAAAAGCTGTGAAATATTCTAAGTGTCGAAGCAAGACAAGTCAAGTACGCGTGAAGTTAAGTTGAAGATAAGGTCGTATCAAATGAAGACATGAAGAGTTAGTTATGAAATAACTAGTTAACTGAAGGAACACGTGGAAGGATAAGAAGAAACAATTATGAAGTTTGTTGAAGGAAGTTATCAAGAAAGTTTGTTAGATAACTAACTTATCTTGATCAAACTAAAGTCTATAAATACATGAAGACTTTCAACATTGAAGACTACTGAACAAATATTGATATACTGTTATTAAGAGATTCAAGCACGTTGAAGAATCAAAGCAAGGAAGAAAACTCGCAGAGTTGAAGTTCGAAGTTTGAAGCCAGAATAAGACAAGTTCATTTTTCAGAAGGCTACTGCATATAGAAAAAGTTTTTCTTTATAGTTTTTGTTGTTAATCAAGTTGCTAGTTACTTGTTCAATAGCTAGTTGTTAGATCGAAGATATACTTGGTAGTATATTCGAGAAGATCGAAATCTTATTTCTTTGGACTTAAAGCCACAAGATCAGTTTAATAAAACATCACGACTGGAGTTGTGAGAGTGGATGTAGACAAGTTGTCGAACCACTATAAATCTTGTGTTGTTTACTTACTGTTTTATTTGTGTTTGATTGATTGAATTGTTTAATTGATTAATTTTGCATATTTGATAAGACAAGTTAAGTGTTCTAAGAATAGTTGAGTATAAAATCTAAGGGCTCATTGTTAATTCTGATATTCCGCATATTGTTTGATTTGATATTTTGAAAGATTTTTAAAAGTCCATTCACCCCTCCCCTCTAGTCTTTTACTAGCTTACTCAATCTTACAACTCAACTAGGGACCTATACACTCCATTAATTTTTTTGAAAGTCCACTACTCTAAAAAGATTCAGTTTTCGCATGGGTCTTCCGTATTGTATTTGTTGGTACAAGAAAGATGTCTATCAGCAATTAAAGATTAATACTCCCTCCGTCCAATTTTATTATGCCCACTTCTCCGGGCACGAGTTTTAATGAATATTGATTAGTTTATTCATAAAGTAAATAAGTTGAGGGTATGATAGGGTATTGTGGGGTCCATTTATAAATAAATGATTGTTTATGAATAAAGTGAATGACAAAGTGGGTAAATAAGTGATGATAGGAGAGTGAAGATAAAATAGTATGAATAGTATTGTTTCCAAAAAGGGTATGGGCATAATAAAATTAGACAACTAAAAAAAAAGTGGGAATAATGAAATTGGACGGAGGGAGTATCTATTAAGCTAGGTTTGAGGTTTTAGAGTTGCATAACCTAATTAATAGGAATGAAAAGAGTGAAGAATGCAAATTGTATTAAATAAATAATTAAGCAAAATGAGATGAATTTTTTTATTGGAATTGTATAACAAAAAGTAGCCTGAAAGATGGATCAATCAACATGTTGTACGTGCTTTTGGATGGATGATCTGGATGTGGACTTTTCGTAAGCACTAAACAAACATGAATTTATGTGGGGGTTATTTACGTGTTAATAGCGGATTAATCGGATAATTTATGATCTTATCGAAGAACAATGAAGAACACGAGAAGTAGCTTCTTGGAGAAGCTAAAAGCTTTGAGCTTTGGGAGGTGTATTGCTTTAGATTGGGGTGTGTAAGAAATTCTAACTTGTGTTTACAAATGAGCCTTTTAGGCATTATATACTAGATTTTTAGGGCTGCCCGACCTTTACACATGACGGGCTGATATTGGACCTGAAATCCCATGTTGGTCCTGAAAGGAGTATATGACAAGTGTATGGGGGGGGGGGGGGGGAATACACTTGTATGCAATTCTTTTACTAAATTGATCAAACCAGAGTTTCAGCAAGGTTGTCTTGGACAACTCTGCTGAAGAAGATTAACTCTTCTAAGATAATCAAACTACTAAGTACTATTGAGTACTTAGTTGAATAACTATCTAAGGGAGTTATATGTGCGGAATAGTGGTTGGCCCTTTAAGTTTAGACTCCTTTAATTTCTGAAATCACTTAGTCAATGTAACACAGTCCAGTTTTCAGGGAACTTGTCCAAATAGGTTTTTGCACAGTCTTTGAATGTTTATCCTTGAAAGATCAGTTTTGTGTGCAGTATTGAGTGTATGAAAGTATTTGAAATGTAAATCAACACAAGAAGTTATAGTGGTTCAGAGACTCAAGCTCCTACATCCACTTTCCCTGATTTAACAGGATAATTCCTTCACTCTTGGAATTAACTTGTTTTATAGTGCCAAGGTGCACTTGATCAAGAACACCACTCCTTGGTGAATTGATCCCTAGGATGTCTAGAGTCCTAGTACCCTCTTCTCAACTCAGAACTGAACTGTTCTTCTCTCAACAGTCAGCTCCTACCACTTCTACTACTACAACCTTCTCACTTTCACTCTTGAAAGATGTAAGGGTTGAAGTATGGTTCCAACTAATGAGATATCCTTTACAATGAAGATCAGTGTATAAGGATAGGATATCTCTCTAAGCTTGTGTATGGATATACAATTGGGTTCAGCTTAGATGAAGTGTTTGAAGACTAAGATAGTCTTTGAAAGCTTTGAAAGCACTCTAGCTTGTAAGAATTGTGAGCTTAGATGGATTGTGTTGAGGTTAGTTGGATGTTGTTGGATAGTTGGATGCTTTCAAATGGTCTTCACACTTCTGTATTTATAGACAAAATGGAGGATTTGCCCGTTGGAGAGGCAGCCCCAAATTGCTATAAATGTCTTCCTTGAGTTCTTCAAACTGGAAGACAGATTCTTGATAGTGACATGTCCTCATTTGGGTAATAAACGGCTTGTAAGACTTTGTCTTCATTCTGCAACACTTTTCCCAATGTTTGACTTCTTGTTAGGACTTGGACATGGCTTCTGAAGGTTGATCCAATGATAGGACAACATTCCTTATCATTTGGACAACTCTCCTTATCACTATCAGCAGTTTTGCCTTTCAGCAAGGTTGGCTTGCTCTTCTTCAGATGACTTGGCTCTTTCCCTCTATTTCACTTCAAGGTGATCTTAGCTTGTTTCTTTGGTGATCTTTAGGGTGTGGTTGTCTCTTTCTCTTCAGCATAGTTGACCTTCATCTGTTCTGATTCAATCATGCTGAGACAACTCTTCTGGACAACTCTTCTGATCAGCATATTTGGTCTTTTAGCATCAGAGCACTTTACACATAGAGTTGGCTTCTTTGGACAACTCTCCTGATCAAAAGCCTTTGAGTAGCCTTGTCCTTTTGAGCTAGGTAAGTTTGTTCTTGCATGTGGCTAGCTTCTTTGGACAACTCTGCTGATCAGAGTATTTGGTTTTTCATAGAGTGTCCTTGCTCTTAAGTGGTTGTTCCAGAATTTGAGCCTTGAGGGGACTTGATCTTGATCATCTTCAAAGCATAGGTTCCCCCTCAAATTGTGCATCTAATTGTCTAAGAGCTGCCTAACATTTCAGCTTCTCATCTAGCCTTATGCTATGTGTTCTAACATTTTTAGAACACTATCAATTTGACTTAGGCATGTCTCAGGGGGTTTTGGTATTAGATCAAAACATATTTCATTTTATTCCCAACAATTTCCCCCTTTTTGATGATGCCAAAACCTACATTATTTAAGCAAAAGTGACTTGTCTACACCTTTTACATGTATCTTCAGAAGACATGACTAAGGTCAATATTCCTGAAAAAGCAATGTGTTAGGGTATTCACTGTTTCTGTTGCAAGTAGGTTCAAGATAGGCATAGAGAGATTAGTGTTTCTTGATTCAAAATAAGTTCAACTATCATTCATTCAAAAATCATTACAGGCATGTTGATAGTTGAAATTAACATATCAGAGCATGAATCAATAACACTTAAATACATCAGAGCATTTCATTCTAACAATTCAAGACATAAAATAAGATATTCAGCATCAGATCACAGAGCTTGTATCAGAGCAATCCATAACAGATCAGAGCAACCAGATTAGCACACCATATCAGCAATCTTGACCATATTTTAGCATAGTTGATCAATCAAGAAAGGTCAGAAGACTTAGCCATTTCAAAGATCATCCTCAGGGGGTGGCAGCATTCCATACTGTGCCCACACTCTTCTTTTCAATGCCATGGCTTCTTGGTTGGTTCCCTTAGGTCCAAGAACCATCTTGTTTAGCTTAAGGATCTCAGTGAATTCTCTCAGAATTCTTGCTTGATCAATCCATCCTTCAAGCTTTGGAGGCATGTATATGATTGGCTTGGGAGCTGTGAGTTCAAATCTTGCAATGTCAGCAGCTGCAAGAAGTTGTTGATACAACTCTCTGTAGTATTCTAGCATGAACTCAGTGAAGGCAGAGTCTGCATCTCCTCCATTCCATCTGTCAATGACATAATAGTCATAGACAAACTCCCTTTTGGCTTCTTCCCATGTATCATTCAGTTGAATTGGCACCCATTTATCCAAGTGTGGATATTTGGTGTCCATTGGGATTAGAAGCTGAGGCTTCATCTTGCTGTAAGCTGCTCTTCTCCTTCTTGGTTTCTGAAAGTTTGCTCTCCTTTCATCTCTTGCTCTGTTGGCTTCTTCCATCAGATCCATTTTCTCATGGGCCCTCATCATGGCCAGTTTCTGTTGTGTTTCAGGGTCTTTGCCATACCCTTCATGAAACAGCTTTGATGGATCATGGGCTAGAACAGTTGTCTTCTTCTTAGGTTCAGGTACAAATCCTTCAGCATATATTTCTTCAATGTCTTCAGTGGACTTGGTACTTTCAGCAGTTTTGCCAGATTCAGAAGATTTGTCCTTTTCAGCAGCTTTGAGCTCTTCAGCAGTTTTGGCTTTCTTTGATGTAGGCTCATCTTCATCAATTCTGAATTCAGGTGGAAGATCAAGGCTGCTAGGAAAGTCAGTGAATTTCTCAATTTGTCTCTTCTTTCCTTGGGCCTTCTTGATCTTTCCTCTGGTTTGGACACCTTCAGCATCTTTGTCCAAACCTGACACTTCACCACCTGGTCTTTGTTGTAGCCTTACTCTTTCCTCTTGAGCTGAGGCCATTGAGTTTTTCAATGCCAATGCTAACTGCTCCTCTTCATCCAAATCTTCCAAGTTCAGCATTTCTGGCTCTTTTCCCTTTCCTTCAGGGACTTTGTCCTTCCCTTTCACTGGACTCCCAATTACTAAGGCACCTTTTGCCCTTGCTCTTTCCCTTTCCCCCTTTTTGGCAGCATCAAAACACTGGGGCTTGAGGTCACTCATTGTTGAGGCCATCAGGGATTGGGCCTGGTTTAGGGACTTCATCTCTTCCATCAAATACACATTTTCATCATGTATATCTTGCATTTTATCATTGCTCAAGCTAAGAAAAGCTAGAACAGGCTTCATTTTTTGTTGGACAACCTCCTCCAAGGTTGCTTTGAGAGATGCATCCAATTTAGCTTTCAGAAGCTCAGTGAGGTTGGCCACTGCACCTTCAGCAATGTTGGCCAGCACATCTTGGGAAAATTTTTCTGAGGCAGCTTTGACCATAGCTAGCCTTTGCTCTTCAGCTCTTCTCTTTTGCAGTGCAGTCTTCTTTCCAATAGCTTGTTTGACAGTTAGCCTGAGAGCTTTGACATTAGCATTGTGATTGTCTCTCAGCAGCTTTTGTTCTTTCTTGACCTCCTCTGAGATGGCTTCCATGGTTGATTTGGCATTTTGAACTTCAGTGGAGATGGTTTGAAGACCAGATTCCACACCACTGATTCTTGCCTCAAGGGTTGGTAGCACAACATCTTCAGAGCCAGTGAGCCTCATTTCTACAGATGCTAAAGTCCTTCCTTGCTCATTCAATGCTCCTGAAGTTTCAGCATGAGCAGATTGGACTTGATGAGCCAAGGAGTCCAACTTCTCTGATTGCATTCCAAGTAAGGCCTGAGCTGAGCCTGTGTCTACTTGGATAGGTGCATCTGTTAAGAACTCATCTGCAAAAATTTGATCAAGAGAAATACCTGCAACATCAGACAAGTCAAACAAGTTAGGAAATAAGCACTCATCACCCTCAATTTCTTTTGTATAAGACTCTGATACATCAGCAGTCTTCTTCTCATTTTCAACTTGTTCTTTTCTCCCTTCTTTGATAATGTTCTCACTCAAGGAATCAGGCCTCCTCTCATCAAGGGATTCTTGAAGTTCAGATTTGACTTCAAGAATAACCTGTCCTTCCTCACTTATTCCACCCTCATATGGTGGTACACTCACTATCTTAGTGATGACTACCTCCCTTTCATCCTCAACTCCCTCTGATTTTTCAAAACTACTTTCATTTTCAACTCCTTCTCTTAAACCTGCAGCATCTCCACCTTCAACAAGGTTCAAAGATGGCAGTTGTGGGGAGATCACAGTGCTTATATCAGCAGCCACTGAGTCATCCTGAATGATTAAGGGCTGATCAGTGTCCAACTCTTCTGACACTGAATAGGCCTTAATCAAACTAGCCTCTAATACAGGAACCTCAACATCTTTAGGCTGTGCCTTGGGTTCAGAAGAACCTTCATTGGCAGATGTGTCCTTGGTTGTGTTACCACCCTTGGTCAACACCTCTGATAACACAGAGCCTTTCCTATGATAGGTTTTAGGAGGGTTAGAGAGTCTATCTGCTATAGAAGACTTGGGTTGAAAGGATTCAGGGAGATTGGCTTGAGGGGTTTCAGGAGGGTTGGGATTTGAAGGGTTTGAGGGATCATCAGGGGAATCATCATCATTTGAGCTACTGTCAGGGTGTTTGATTCCCTTGGCTTTTCTTTCTTTCTCCTCCTCAATTTTATCAGCTACTAACTTTGCAAAAATGTTCTCATCAATGAGAAATCTTGTCTTTGTAACTCCAGCAAAGTGTAGCAATCTGTTTTCCTCTATTTGCCACCAGTTTGCACCCTTATCTTGGATGACTTGTGATATCTCCATCATAGATTTGTCTTTCACATCAACAAGCATCCTCAAATCATGAAAGGCCTTCTGAATTCTTGGAAATTCAGCAAGTTGTGGATACAAACTGTCCACAGTAGCCTTGGCTCCTCCTCTGAGCATACTTTCAAAAGTATACTCCTCCTCATCTCCACTTGAATGGGGACTTTGGGTTATAGGGGAGTTGGCTCTGGGTTCTCCTAATGTGGCTTCAGGCAGATTAAGTTCAGGGATATTGGCTTCAGAAGGGTTGGGCTCAAATGAAGGTATTTCAGTTGCTTTAGAGAGCAATGAATCTGAAGGGGCTTTACTCAGGGGGGTTGGCTCATGAAGTGCATGCTCTAAGAGCTTTGAATAGTTGAGCATGGATGAGTCAAGGGGAGACAGGAGTCTTGTCTCATCTACAGCTAAATCTGCAAGCACATCTATGCCACTTCTTTGCACATTCCCTTCTGGAGAATATCTCTTAGTGAGATTTACAGGGGTAATGGGTTGGTTGGAAGGGGTGACATGGGTTTCAGGGGAATTGGGCTCAAGGTTCTGAGTTTCAGAGAGGTTGGCCTCTATAGGTTGACCTTCAGGGACTTTGGATTCTGGAGTTCCAGAACCAGATGAATTATTCCTTGACATGGATTTGGTCCTGCTTTCAGCTCTGCTCTCCCTTAGAGCCAATTGAAGAGACCTTTCTTCTTGAAACTCCAACACCTTCTCAGTAGGTTTGGCCCTTCTCTTGCTGGCCCTACTGCTTCCACTTCCTTCCTTCTCAGGGACAACTTCCCTGATTCTCTTATCACCCTTCTTCTTTTGCCTAGTCTCATTGTACTTCCTCCTCAACTCTTCTGAGTGGTCAGAAGGCACACTCACTCCCTCTTCTGCCACTGCATCAACTTCAGCTGATGCTCCTGAGGCTTCTTTTGAAGACAATTGAGACATCTTTCTTGTTTTGATAGCCCTGGCCTTTGTTCTCTTTTTCATCTTGGGCTTCTCTTCCTCCTGTTCTTCAGCAGGCTTGGCCAGTAACATCCTTCTTTTCTCAGTTTTCTTGCTGAGCTTTCTGAATAGGATCTTTTGGGCTGGGAGGGGTTTTGCAAAGGTTTGCATCTGGGAATAGTGGGAAAACCTCTCAATCAGCAAGCTTGCCCTGGTGCAATACTTGATTTTCCCTTCTAGCACCACCTTATTGTGGGTTTTCACCTTAAATTTAGCCTTCTCCTTCATCATCTCAGATATGATGAAGGTCCTCCAATCAAACTTGATGCTCTTATCACTGGCATCAATAATGGCAGCCATGATTCTGATCCTTGGATGGCTGACCTGCTCTAAGCTTCCAGTGTTGCTTAGGAGGCTTTTAGCAACTACCTCAAAAAGATTGAGAAACTCTGGCTTGAGAGTTTTCTTGTTTTGAGTTGAAGAGAGAGGGCCTGGAACTAATAACCATTCTTGGGCTATTTCCTCTTCATGCCCAGTACCATAAACCTCTGGATTCCTTCCCTCATAAGGCAATCCAAAAGCTCCTTCCAGATCTTCTGAGGAGAATTTTACTCTGTGGAATCTCTCCTCTTCCTCTCCTTCAGCTGTGTAGGATAGTCTGGTTGATACTTCACCATCTTCAGGCTTGCCTCTCCACTTGAGGAAGGCAAAGAATTCTGCCATGTAGCTCTCCAAGCAAGAGCTTGGTCTTTCCTCCATGAACTTTTGAAGTCCAGCTCTTCTCAACCACCTCAGGGTTGGAGTAATCTCAGGATCTTCACTTTCAAAAGAAACTATTGGCTCAAAGTGAAGATTTTTTTTGTTGCTAAGGTAGGCAAAATCCAGGTCTAGATCCTTGTTAGAGAAATCAACAAGCATCTCAGGTCTAACTTTGGGGGCCATTGAAATTTGCAGAGAGAGTTTTGAGAGAGTTTGAAGAAAAATAGAGTTAGGGTTTCGAATACTTGGAGAAGAAGTGTTTGTGGGTATCTTAAGACTTGTGAATATTCTAAAAAGAATGTTTGTCAATGAGTTGGTAAGGTCTTGAGACAATTCAAAGGTGAACAAAAATGGAAATCCAAAATGGACGGCTAGGATTGATTTCAGGGGAGTTGTCCATTTTTGATCCAATGGTCAAAAACCAATGTAACAGTGAAATAACTGTTTTATTCAAAACGTGGGTGGTTTTTAATGTTTGTTTAAGGCTGGGGGTTTTTCGAGATAGATCATGTCCCAAAAAGTTTAATGCAAACAAGAGTTAAATCTTGGCATTTAATGCATGGAAAGTGACCTTTTGGGTGGGAGACAAATTAAATCCCAGAAAGGTGAAAACTGTATTTCAAGGGACAGATTTCGAGATATGTATTGATCACCAAAAATAGGTGCTTATCATACCAAGATTTGGTTTGATAGCTGGGACAACTTATCTGACCCTACATGGACAAGTGTCCTGAAAGACTGTGGACAAGTGTCCTGAAGAAGTAAGGTCATGTTTCTGAGTTTCAGTAGACTTGACCAAGTCTGCTGAAGTTTGAGTTTGTTTCCCCCTTAATCAATGAACTTCTTTGGATTTATTTGTCCAACTTCCCTGGATCAAGAAGTCCCAACTCTGCTGATAATTCCAGGAACCTTGCCTCTGCAAGTGGCTTAGTTAGTATATCAGCTTTTTGATGGTCTGTGTGTATTTTCACTAGCTTGATATCCTTCTTCTCCACATGATCTCTAATGAAGTGATGCTTGATGTCCACATGTTTGCATCTTGTGTGCAAGACAGGATTTTGTGATATAGCAATGGCACTATTGTTATCACAGAAAATTGGCACTTCAGTAGAGTTGACTTTGTAGTCTCTGAGTTGTTGTCTTAGCCAAAGTATTTGAGCACAACAACTTCCAGCAGCAACATATTCAGCTTCAGTGGTGGAGGTGGCTACTGTATTTTGTTTCTTGGAGAACCAAGATATGAGTTTATTGCCCAAGAATTGACAAGTCCCTGAGGTGGACTTTCTGTCAATTCTACATCCTCCATAATCAGCATCTGAGTAGCCAGTTAGCTCAATATTGTCATCAGCAGGGTACCAAAGGCCTAGATTCTCAGTGCCTTTGAGATACCTCAAAATCCTCTTTGCAGCCTCAAGGTGGCTTTTCTTAGGGTTTGCTTGAAACCTTGCACAAACACCTACTGCAAAGGTGATATCAGGTCTGCTGGCAGTGAGATAGAGGAGTGAACCAATTATTCCTCTATACTCAGTAGAGTTGGTTGGCACACCACTCTCATCAGGATCCATCTTCCAATTGGTGTTCATAGGGATCCTTACTGGCTTGCTAGTTGTACACCCAAACTTTTTGATCATTTCTCTGGTGTACTTAGCTTGGTTGATGAAGATTCCTTCTTTAGATTGCTTGACTTGTAGACCCAAAAAGAAGTTCATCAACCCCATCATGGACATCTCAAACTTGCTTTGCATGAGCTTGGAGAATTTTTCACATAGCTTCTCATTAGGGGATCCAAAAATTATGTCATCCACATAAATTTGGACAAGCAAGATGTCCTCTCCTTCAGAGATTCTGAAGAGAGTTCTGTCCACAGTTCCCTTGGTGAATCCATGATCCAAGAGGAATTGTGACAGTGTATCATACCAAGCCCTAGGGGCTTGTTTGAGTCCATATAGAGCTTTCTTGAGTCTGTAAACTTGGTTTCCAACTTCAAAACCTGGTGGTTGCTCCACATAGACTTCTTCTTTCAAGACTCCATTCAGAAAGGCACTCTTGACATCCATTTGGTATACTTTGAACCTCTTGTGGGCTGCATAGGCTAGAAAGAGCCTTATTGCTTCTAGCCTTGCCACAGGTGCAAATGTCTCATCATAGTCAATGCCTTCATGTTGGCAATACCCTTTTGCCACAAGTCTTGCTTTGTTTCTGACAATCACATCATTTTCATTTTTCTTGTTCTTGAACACCCACTTTGTTCCAATAACATCTTGATGTGAAGGCCTATCCACCAGCTCCCATACTTCATTTCTGGTGAATTGGTTCAGTTCTTCCTGCATGGCTGTGATCCAATTGGCATCTTGAAGTGCTTCCTCAATATCACTTGGTTCTTGCTCTGACAAGAAACAACAGAACATAGCACTTTCACCATGAAACTTTCTGGTTTTGACTCCTATACTTGGATCACCAAGTATCAGATCAGTAGGATGGTCAGATAACCAAGTCCTTCTTTTCCTGATCTCTTCAGTAGAGTTGTCCTCTACTGAAGGTGAGTCATTTTGATCATAGAATTCAGGATAATTTAATGCAGGATCTAATTCAGGATCATAATCAGGGGTGTTGTCCTCAATGTCAGGGACATTGGCATTTTCAACATTTTGAGTTCCCCCTTGATTATTTGACCCATTAACTACCTCAGCAGGAACTGCTTCTTCATTGGTAGTTGTTACCTGGATGTGAACTGGGATTGGTTCATTCAGTTCACCATTTCCATCTGTAGGATTTGTCTCAGGAAGGTTGCCTTCAGGATTGTTGTCCAATGTGGGTTTTTCAGGCAGATTGGCTTGAACAACATCTATGAATTCAGTGTCTTTGTCTTTTAGGCTTAATCTGGTTGTCCTTTGTGTGATTTCTTCAGGTTCTAAATGATCATTCCTGATCTCAAAGATAGATTCATCAAACACAACATGAGGTGTTTCTTCCACTATAAGGGTTTTCTTGTTGTAGACTCTGAAAGCTCTACTGATTTGAGAGTATCCAAGAAATACTCCCTCATCAGCTTTGCTGTCAAAAGCTTTCAACTGTTCTTTCCCATTATTGTGAATGAAACATTTACAACCAAATATATGAAAGTATGACACTTTAGGCATTCTTCCTTTCCAGAGTTCATAGGGGGTTTTGCCTTGCCCCTTAGTGATCAAACATCTATTTTGAGTATGGCATGCAGTGTTTATAGCTTCAGCCCAAAACCTCTTAGGTAAATTTGAGTCAGCAATTAGAGTTCTAGCAACTTCTTTTAAAGTTCTATTCCTTCTTTCTGCAACTCCATTTTGTTGGGGAGTTCTAGCTGCTGAGGTTTCATGAGCTATTCCATTTGATGTGCAGTACTCATTGATGTATGAATTAATGAACTCAGTGCCTTTATCAGATCTTATCTTGATAATGCTAAGGCTTTTCTCATTTGACAATCTCTTGAGAAGTTCAGGTAGTTTGACTTGTGTTTCCTTCTTATTAAGGAGAAATACTACCCATGTGAACCTAGAGAAGTCATCTACTACCACTAATGTGTATTTTCTACCATTAATGCTTGAAGGGGTAATTGGTCCAAACAGATCCATATGTAGAAGTTCAAGTACCCTTTCAGTGGAGATGACTGGTTTTCCTTTGAATGAGACTTTAATCTGTTTTCCTTCTTGACATGGCTTACACACATGTTCTTTAATGAAAACCTCATTAGGTAGTCCTTTAACTAATGCATTTCTAGCAAGTTTATTCATAGATTTGAAGTTCAGGTGGTTTAGCCTCTTATGCCATAACCAACTTTGTTCACTAGAACTTTTAGCAATGAAACATGCAGCATCAGTAGACTTGTCCCAGTCTGCAAAATATACATTTCCCTTCCTAGTTCCAGTCAATAGGGTTTGTTGAGTTTTATCCTTAATTAGACACTTTCCACTTAAGAACTCAACATTAAAATCTTTATCACAGAATTGACTGATACTTAGGAGATTATATTTGAGACCAGCCACATAAGATACATTGGATACTTTGATGTTACCAATCATCAAAGTACCATAACCTTTTGTAGTTGCTTGTGAGCTGTCTCCAAAAGTAACATTTGAGCCTTCTTTTTCAATGAAGTCAGTGAGGAGTTCCTTGTTTCCAGTCATGTGCCTTGAGCATCCACTGTCAAGGTACCATGCTGTCTTTTTGTTCATGCTCCTCTTCTTGTGGCCCAATGGTACCTGCATTTAGATAGGTTTAGGTACCCTTTGAGTTTTGGGTCCTGAGAGGTTAGCTGTACCTTTGGGAACCCAAACTTGCCTAATAACCCTGATTGATTCAAGGTGGGTAAGTTGATTTCCTAGTGCATCAACATACACTGTCTTTCCCTTAAATGCCTTTGGGAAAGTATGTGTGAATGTGTTAACTCTGTAAGTTTCAGAGGAGTTGTCCACTCTCCTGAACTTATGAGCTCTTTGTGCAGCTTGATGAAATCTTTGAGGAAAGGCCTTTTTATGACCATTACCCTTTGGCATGAAGGGTTTTGGTTGTCTCATTTTATTCTGCCTGTGAGGGTAGTTGTCCTTAGGTCTATTCAGCTGAGGCTCTCTCAGATGAGTTGGCCTAGGCTGATTATACCTTGGATAATTCCTCTGAACATTGTTCAGGAGAGTTGCCCTTCCATTGGGTCTACTCTGCTGACCAATATTCCTCTTGTGCTCAGGAGCTTTGGCCATTTCCTTAGGTTTTGGCCTTTTCTCCTGAATCACTTGAGTAGGCATTTCATTCAATTTGCCCTTTCCTTTGTTCAGTGGCTGAATTATTTCATTTTCAGTTTGTGCCACTGACTTAACAAAGATTCTCTTAGTGTTACTTGTGGATGCAACACTAAGACAAGGTGAAGATTCAAAT
This sequence comes from Galeopsis tetrahit, assembly GCA_963675135.1. Classification (NCBI taxonomy): domain Eukaryota; kingdom Viridiplantae; phylum Streptophyta; class Magnoliopsida; order Lamiales; family Lamiaceae; genus Galeopsis; species Galeopsis tetrahit. The sequence goes on along the minus strand of OY776120.1, from coordinate 60,371,680 downwards.
GGATCAAAACCCAATCCACTTCTTTGAGCCATAGGTCTTTGATAACTTTGAATTTCCTCTATTGCTCTAGAGGATTTGTTCAAAGCAGACATCTTTAATTTCAGGCTCTCTTCACTTGATTTAAGAATATCATATTCATGTGAGAGGTTTTCAAATTTGGCATTTAGAATTTTAAATTCAAATTCTTTTCTCTTCTGAGAGAGAAGTTGATCATCAATCTCCTTTTGTTGGTCAACTATCCTGAGATTTGCTTCCTCAAGCTTTCTCAAGACTTGTTGATACAATTCAGTAGACTTGACATCAACAGCTACCTCAGAGTTCTTGGTTAGTTCAGTAGCCAATCTTTCATTTTCTCTCACACAGTTGTCATGAAATTCTTGTAATCTAGTGAAATCTTCCATCAACTTTCCTAAGGAAAGTTTCAGGTTAACCTCACTAGTGTTTTGTGAGATGAATGATGGTGAACTAGAAGTAGAGGATACCTCATCATCCTCAAGAGCCATGTTGCAAACATCATCATCATCATCACTGTTGGAGAATAATCCATCAGAGGAGTTGAAGCTTTCAGCACTATCAGATTCTTCACCAGCCATCATGGCTTTTCTATTGGTGAACTTTCTGTCTCTTTTAGCTTGTCTCTCTCTTCTTTCTTTAGAGCTCAATTCAGGGCAGTCATACTGAAAGTGCCCTTTCTTTTTGCAGTTATAGCACAGGTCTTCATCATCATCCTTCTTGGATTCTTCTCTTCTCTTAGATGAAGAAGGATCAGCTCTACTGGATCTTCTCCTATCAGAGGACTTGTCCTCTGATCTTTTCTCTTCAGGCTTTTTGTCCTCAGCCTGATCTTCAGGGGAGTTGTATCTTCTCCTGAATTTGTTGTCTTGGTAGAATTTCTTGTATCTACCAAACCTTGTGTTGAGCTTGTCAAACCTTCTAGCCATCAAGGCTAGTTCTTCCTTCATTTCAGTCTTAGAGACTGTCTTTGATGATCTGGGAGTGGGTTGCATTTCTGGTTCAGCAACTTTGGCTTTGAATGCCACTCCCTTAGTAGGATTTGAAGGTTCCTCAATAGGCTTTCTTCTATTGAGGTCAAACTCATAGGCTTTAAGTTCTGAGAATATTTGTTGCATGGGCATGGTGGAGAGATCTTTGGTATTCTGCATCATTACAGCATAGACATCCCACTTTTGAGTGAGACTCCTTAGGATTTTCAGTCCAACCTCTCTCTTGGTGTAGACCTTGCCCAATGAGTTAATCTCATTCATCACATCAGTGAATCTACCAGCAAATTTGTCAATGGACTTATCAGACTCCATTGAGAATTGTTCAAACTTCTGCACAGCAACTTGGAGCTTGTTCTCCTTGATTTTTTCAGTGCCCTCACACATTTCAGCAAGGGTATCCCATATTTCTTTAGCTGTGGTGCAGTGGTAGACTCTACCCATAACTGCATCTGGAATTGTTTGATAGAGGGTGTTCATGGCAAGATAATTCAAATTATCTTTCCTCTTTTCATCAGCAGTGAAGTCATCCTCATCTTTGGGAATCAGTTCCCTTATATCTGCTCTTTGCTCATCTGTCAATCTAGGGTTAGTTTGAGTAAACACAAAAGGTCCTCTTGTGATTACTCTAAGCATATCAGTATGAAGAGATGCAAGATGAGCCCTCATTCTAATTTTCCAGAAATCATAATTGTCTATTGAAAACATGGGCAGTTTGTGATGAGAAATGTGGTTGACTGGATTTGTGGCCATGTTGTCTAATCCTTGAACAGCAGGTGGAGGAACAACATTGTTGTTGGCCATATCTCACAAATAATCAGTTAGTCAACAAGTGATGGATTTCAGATAGAGATCAGTTCAGTGACCACACCAAATATGTGAGTTTTGAAAATCAAGATGGATTTTCAGAAGCAGTGGTCTTTGAACCCCTGCTCTGATACCACTTGTTGGTCCTGAAAGGAGTATATGACAAGTGTATGGGGGGGGGGGGGAATACACTTGTATGCAATTCTTTTACTAAATTGATCAAACCAGAGTTTCAGCAAGGTTGTCTTGGACAACTCTGCTGAAGAAGATTAACTCTTCTAAGATAATCAAACTACTAAGTACTATTGAGTACTTAGTTGAATAACTATCTAAGGGAGTTATATGTGCGGAATAGTGGTTGGCCCTTTAAGTTTAGACTCCTTTAATTTCTGAAATCACTTAGTCAATGTAACACAGTCCAGTTTTCAGGGAACTTGTCCAAATAGGTTTTTGCACAGTCTTTGAATGTTTATCCTTGAAAGATCAGTTTTGTGTGCAGTATTGAGTGTATGAAAGTATTTGAAATGTAAATCAACACAAGAAGTTATAGTGGTTCAGAGACTCAAGCTCCTACATCCACTTTCCCTGATTTAACAGGATAATTCCTTCACTCTTGGAATTAACTTGTTTTATAGTGCCAAGGTGCACTTGATCAAGAACACCACTCCTTGGTGAATTGATCCCTAGGATGTCTAGAGTCCTAGTACCCTCTTCTCAACTCAGAACTGAACTGTTCTTCTCTCAACATTCAGCTCCTACCACTTCTACTACTACAACCTTCTCACTTTCACTCTTGAAAGATGTAAGGGTTGAAGTAAGGTTCCAACTAATGAGATATCCTTTACAATGAAGATCAGTGTATAAGGATAGGATATCTCTCTAAGTTTGTGTATGGATATACAATTGGGTTCAGCTTAGATGAAGTGTTTGAAGACTAAGATAGTCTTTGAAAGCTTTGAAAGCACTCTAGCTTGTAAGAATTGTGAGCTTAGATGGATTGTGTTGAGGTTAGTTGGATGCTGTTGGATAGTTGGATGCTTTCAAATGGTCTTCACACTTCTGTATTTATAGACAAAATGGAGGATTTGCCCGTTGGAGAGGCAGCCCCAAATTGCTATAAATGTCTTCCTTGAGTTCTTCAAACTGGAAGACAGATTCTTGATAGTGACATGTCCTCATTTGGGTAATAAACGACTTGTAAGACTTTGTCTTCATTCTGCAGCACTTTTCCCAATGTTTGACTTCTTGTTAGGACTTGGACATGGCTTCTGAAGGTTGATCCAATGATAGGACAACATTCCTTATCATTTGGACAACTCTCCTGATCACTATCAGCAGTTTTGCCTTTCAGCAAGGTTGGCTTGCTCTTCTTCAGATGACTTGGCTCTTTCCCTCTATTTCACTTCAAGGTGATCTTAGCTTGTTTCTTTGGTGATCTTTAGGGTGTGGTTGTCTCTTTCTCTTCAGCATAGTTGACCTTCATCTGTTCTGATTCAATCATGCTGAGACAACTCTTCTGGACAACTCTTCTGATCAGCATATTTGGTCTTTTAGCATCAGAGCACTTTACACATAGAGTTGGCTTCTTTGGACAACTCTCCTGATCAAAAGCCTTTGAGTAGTCTTGTCCTTTTGAGCTAGGTAAGTTTGTTCTTGCATGTGGCTAGCTTCTTTGGACAACTCTGCTGATCAGAGTATTTGGTTTTTCATAGAGTGTCCTTGCTCTTAAGTGGTTGTTCCAGAATTTGAGCCTTGAGGGGACTTGATCTTGATCATCTTCAAAGCATAGGTTCCCCCTCAAATTGTGCATCTAATTGTCTAAGAGCTGCCTAACATTTCAGCTTCTCATCTAGCCTTATGCTATGTGTTCTAACATTTTTAGAACACTATCAATTTGACTTAGGCATGTCTCAGGGGGTTTTGGTATTAGATCAAAACATATTTCATTTTATTCCCAACATCCCACCACATAAAGGTGATGGGACGCTGCATTAAATGCTAAACCGCCTCTTTGGTGGTCGTCCTCGCAGGAAACGAGGAGCTGGGCCACGGTGGTCGCCGGAAGGCCTGGTCGTCCGATCATCTTCATGGTGGTCGCCGGAAGGCCTGGTCGTCCGATCATCTTCACGGTGGTCGCACTCGCCGTGCTCGTCACGCTTCATACTCTCTCCCAAGGCTTTTACACTTGTCTTTATCTAGCTAGCTCTACATGTGCTCGCCAACATCTTTGGGCGAGCACACAATTACATTTTCTTCATAATGTTGACTAGTCGTCGCATGGCCTGGTTGACTAGTCGTCGCCACACAAGCTGGTGACTAGGATTGACTTCTTTGACCCGGTGTAACATTTACCCCCTGGTCGCCTTTCTTCGTTTTCGTGTTAGGAAGGCTAGCAGTGTGATCGTATTCGTGGACAATTGAATCATTTACAAAATCTTAATGATGAGATTTATCGGCGGTCGCCTCGTTTCCCGCACCGAGCACGCTTTTCGAAGCATTTTGATGACGTCAGCAGCCGCCAATGTCAGGCGCGTGGGGAAGCGCGAAAATTTGAATTTTGCACGTGGGCGCGTGCCGACCTCAGGTCGCGCGTGATGCCCACTTTCCCGCCTCGATTTCGGGGACGACCCCAGATTTTTGGGAAATTTGTAATTTTGAACCCGTTTTTTGCACTTTGGTCCGCGGATATTTTGCCTATAAATAGAACCTCCCTTCTCTTGAAATCACTTTCTTCACTTTGCAATTTACGAACTTCTTCTCGAGCCTTCTTCCGAGCAAGTTTCTTCAAGCTTTTCCGGCGACTTAGGGTGTTTTCGGACCGACGTAAAGGTAAATAACTTACATTTTCTTTTTGTTCTTCAATTTTCCCCCTTTTCATCGGACAAAATGGTGGTTGTTGGGACTTCTGGTGGTGGTTCGCCGCCGTTTGGTGGTGGTGCTAGACCTTCCGGCGAGAGTCCTCGTCGGGACCTAGGAGAAAGAGTGGTCTCCTCGGATTCTGGCGTACATTCGCCTAACCCTCTTAGCGTAGGGATTCCTAACATTCCGGCCGATAGCTGGGAGGAAATGTTAGAGGTGGTCGGCGTCACGGTCGCCAATGAGACCGATGAGTCTGAACGGGAAGACGCCGGCAATGATGCTGAGGACGATGTCGAGGAGGTCGACTCAGATTTGGGCGACCAGGACTTGGATGTAGAGGCGGGCGAACAGATTGACCCGGCCCGAGTTGAGGACACTCTGACGAACACTCTCCGCGAGGAGTATGAGGATATTGCTCGCTATGCGGCGAGCATCAAGGACATTTTGAGTGTGCGGGAAGAGCTGGATGGGGACGAGCTCTCGAGGGAAACATATTATCAATATGTTTCCGAGTATCCACCTAGAGAGATTCCTCGCTCATACCGAGAAGAATATGAATCGGAGTATGCAGCTAGCGAATATGCGAGCACCGTCTCCTCGGCCCAACTTACTAACTCTCGGAAAAAATACCAACTTCGTCAAGATGTTTGCTTCTTCGTTCCGCGAGAAGACGAGAGGGCCGATCAGCCTCCTGAAGGGATGGTCGCCGTAAATATTGGCATGATGGAGGCCGGGCTAAGGTTTCTACTGCACCCTGGAATTTCTCACTACTTGCATTTTCTTGGGGTGGCACCTTCTCAAGTGATGCCGAACGGGTGGTCGAATATAATTGGACTCCTCACAGTGTTCGGTCTGGAGGTCGTCGAGAACGGTTGTCGCCATACCTGCCTCAGTCCTCGAGAGATCAACTATCTCCTTCAGGTGGCCGAAGCCGGAAAGAAGGTGGGAAAGGGTTGGTATTATGTGAAAGGCCGCGATCGCATCAAGTTGGTCGAGGTTGTTCCCAACAAAATTCGGGACTGGAAAACCAACTGGTGGTGGGTCGCCGGGGACTGGAAAAGTGTTGTGAAACCCGATGGGTCCTCTGATCGCATTTCCATTGCGACCGACTACAAAAGAATTTGTGGTAAGTCCTTTGATTTTGTGCTCATTCTTGTCTATACTGAATAACTCCTCGCTTTTGTAGGTGAGACTGTTCGCGCGAAGGTAGGCGAGCATCGTCTGTCACCCTTATTCCAATATCACACTTGTTGCATCGCTCGTCGTCGCTACCTGGAAAGGTCGTGTCGTTTCCTGAACTGCGAGTGCATAAGGGAGCGAGCAGGCCTTCGAGTACCTCCTCACCACATCACAAGAGAGTTTCCTCCAGGTAATGAGTAATTTCTTTTCACTGCCTTTGCTCTTCTTTTCTTTGTAAAGTGCTGACACTTTGTTTTTAGTAGTGGTTCCTACGAAGGTCATCACCTATCTTCCTCCGACCATCGAACTACAAGAAGTGATGGTGAACCGATCCCTTCAATTAGCGATCGTCAATCGCGAGCGTGACATAGTCGAGGGCACCAACAAGAAGAAAGATCGGGCGGAGACCACGGAGGCTCCCCCGAAGAACTTCTCTGAGGAGATCCCCACCGAGGAGGAATTCACCGCCTCCCAAAAAGCCATCACCTTCTCGCAAAACCAAACGGTCGCAGGATGTTACCGCGACCTCGTCGGCCGAGCAGAGGGCCCCCGAAGACATCACTATGCTCGGCTGGAGTGCCGATCGGGTTGCCAAGTAAGCTTTCCTCTAAAATGCCTTTGAATATTTCTAGAAGTATCTTCTTCTGATCGCTATCTGTTCTTTTTCAGGCTTGCCGAGCACCCGTGTTCCGCTCCCTACAACGAAGATCTTCTCAACTACTACCGATTGCGGGACCCGACCGATGATGACGTGCTAGACCAGTTCGCGTTCCGGGCAATGAAGAACTTTCCCCGGTCGCTGACTAAACCCTTCGTTGAGGAGGTTGATTGTCACAATGCTGCCGAGAACGCTCGACAGATCGCCATCAGCGTTTGTCGCCAAGCTTATGCGGCCGAGCAGCTTTCCCTTCAAATCTACGATCTCCGGAAGGGCAACGATGAGAAGGACGTGGAGATTGCCCGTCTGATGAAGGCTAACAATGGCCTCGAGAAAAGGGTGGCCGACTTGGTGGCCCAACTTGCAGCTGTTCGGAAAAAAGATCAAGAGGATCATCAATTGATTGAAGATCTCCGTGCTCGCCTCAAAGCTGCGGAGGATGAGAGGACAGAGAAGTCCAATGAGCTCGCTGGTGCTCGCGAGGAGGCGGCCACTCTGCAGGCTCGTCTAACATCTGCTGAGGGCGAGTTGGCTTCTCTAGGGTGAGAGCTGACCGCTGTGAAGAAAGATCGGGATAGGCAAGCTTATCTCGCTGGATCTGGAGCTTGCTACTCGGCAGCCTTCACCGCGTACGAGCTTGTTCGCCACTTCAAGGATACTCATCCGGAGGCGGATGTGTCCCTCTTTGGCGCTTTTATTGACAATCATCTTGTTGAAGAGGAACTTGAAGAAGGCTCCGTCCTCCCCTTGCTCGACCTAGTGAAGATGGGTCTCATGTTTCCTCGCCTCTTGGCGAAGAAAGTTTTATTTGAGAGTCCGCCCCAACTCCCACCGGACCAGGGCGAGCAGAGTACTCCTGCCGAGGAGGTTGCTGCTGGCGAGCAAGATGCTCCGGCCGGGGAAGAGGTTGTTGATGTTGATTAAGTTTAAACTCTGCTCGGCCCATAAGGCCTTTTTTGTAGTGTTCGGCCCTAGAGGCCTTTTTTTGTAATCTCAGCCTTCGAGGCATTTTTAATATGAATGAACTTTTTGCTATGACTTGTGTTCATTTTTGAGTGATCGTCCTCGTCACTTTCTTTTAATTTATGTTTGTTTATTTTTTGCAAGTATCTTTTAAAACGAGTATTTGTCTTTAGAGTTAAACCTTTCATTGGTCTGTGCTCGTATGTTTTAATAGTGATCGTCCTCGTCACTGTTTTGCAAGTATCTTTCAAAACGAGTACTTGTCTTTAGACTTAAACCTTTCATTGGTCTATGCTCGTTTCCGGACCTCTACCATTCGTTGGTTTACGTCCGTATGTGTTTAGAGTTAACCATTCGTCAGTTGAACTCGTTTCTAGTTGGCTACGCAGAGCCTCATCTAAAAATTCTAAAATTTATCTAACACTTGATGAAATTTAGAACTTGACATGTATTGATATGATTCTAAATACAAACTATACAAATGTACGAAAATGAAACTTACTGATAATGTTTCTTCAATTTGACCGCGTTCCATGGGTACTTGCTCAGCTTTCCCTCGAGATCTTCTAACTCGTACGATCCGTTTGAGTACGTGCGCGTTATGCGGTACGGACCCTCCCAAGTCGGGCCAAGTATGCCTATGGATTGTTCCGTCGCCCATCGAAGTACGAGTTGGCCAATAGTAAATTGACGAGCACGTACTTTGGTGTTGTAATAACGTTCTGACCTTTGTTTGTAGACCATGTTCTTCTCGTCCGCTGTTAGTCTTCGCTCTTCAAGGAAGTCCAAATCGGCGAGTTGTGCATCATTGTTTAGCTGCTCGTCATAATTTGCCACTCGGAAAGTGGCGACCTGTGCTTCTACTGGTATGATAGCCTCTGTTCCGAACGCGAGCGCGAATGGAGTTTCACCTGTAGAGTTTCTCGTGGTCGTCCGATATGCCCACAGAACCATGTGCAGCTCGTCCGCCCATTTGCCCTTCAATCCTTCCAGCTTTGCCTTCAGAGTGTGTTTGATAATTTTGTTTATCGCTTCTACCTGACCATTTGATTGTGGATGATAGGGCGTTGAGAAAAGCTTCTTGATGTTCCATTTTGCACGGAAATCCAGCATGTCTTGACTGGTGAATTGGCGTCCGTTGTCCGTCACGATAACTCGTGGTAGGCCGAACCTGCAAATAATGTTTTTCCAAATGAAGTTTGTCATTTGAGCTGACGTGATGGTCTTCAGTGCTTTTGCCTCCGTCCATTTGGTGAAGTAGTCAACTCCTACAACGACGAACGTTACTCCCCCCACAGCTGGAGGGAATGGTCCTATAATGTCGATGCCCCACTTCGCGAAAGGCCATGAACTATACACCGAGGTAAGCTCGTCTAGTGGTGAGTGTATGGCGGGAGCGAAAGCTTGACATCTTCTGCACGTCTGCGCGTGGTGGATTGCGTCCTTCTTCAGGGTAGGCCAGAAGTAGCCTTGCCTCATTATCTTCAAAGCGAGTGTTTGCCCCCTGTATGATTTCCACATACTCCATCGTGGATTTCTTGTATGACGATCTTCGCTTCATCTTCTCCGTGGCATTTCAATAAAGGCATTGAAAAACCTCGTTTATACAGCTGGTCGCCGATGATGGTGTATCTGGCGGACCTGAGTTACAGTCTGGTCGCCTTAACTTTGTCTTCCGGGAGCTCGCCGGTCTTGATGTACTTGGTGATCGGCGACATCCAGTCCTCGTCGCTAGTCGCTTCAACATGCAAAATTTGACTTTTACTCACTGATGGGGAAGAAATTTTTGTGATCGTCGCTTCTAAAAATGTTGCCTCCCCCTCTGAAGTGGCCAGCCGAGCTAAGGCATTTGCTTGCGTATTCTTCTCCCTAGGGATTTGCTCGATGTGGATTTGGTCGAATTGCTCGATTAATCCTTTTACTAGGTCTTGATACTTCAACATCTGGTCGCCGCGAGCCTCATACTCGCCCGTAATTTGACATACCACTAGTTGTGAGTCTGAAAAAAATTTCAGTTTTCTGGAGCCCACGACCATTGTCATCTTGATTCCAGCGACCAGAGCCTCGTACTCTGCCTCGTTGTTGGTCGCCCGGTATTCGATTTCGATTGCTAAAGCGAAAGTTTGTCTGGACGGGTTGGTGAGGACGATTCCTGCCCCTGCCTTTGTGCTCGTCGATGAGCCGTCGACGAACAGTGTCCAAGGAAGCTCGATTTCCTTGTCCAATGCATCTGGGAAAGTGAGTTCTACTATGAATTCTGCCAACACTTGTCCTTTGATCGCCGTTCTAGGTGCGTAGGTGAGCCTAAATTGCCCGATTTCCACTGACCATTTCAGATGTCTTCCAGTGGTATCCGGCCGATGCAGTGCGCTTCGCAGAGGAAATGTCGTAAGAACTACCACCTCGTGGTCGAACAGGTACTGCCTTAGCTTTCTCACGCTCATGACTAAAGCGTAAACCAATTTTTCCATTGGGGTGTATCTTAGCTCAGCATCTGTAAGTGACTGACTTACATAATATATCGGCAGATGTGTGCTCCCTTCTGCTCGTACGAGCACCGAACTGCTCGCACAGGCAGTGACCGCCAAGTATAGATATAAAATTTCACCTGGGACTGGCTTAGATAGGACCTTCGGATCCGATAGATATTCCTCCAGCCTCTCGAAAGCTTTCTCACACTCATCGGTCCATTCGAACCTTCCTTTTTTCAAAGCATTGAAAAAAGGTTTGCAATGATCGCCCGTTCGTGCAATGAACCTGTTCAGCGATGCTAGGCATCTTGTCAACCTTTGTACTTCTTTTATATTCCTTGGGCTTTGCATATCGATGATTGCTTGAATTTTAGTAGGATTCGCCTCGATACCCCTCTGGCTAACCAAGTGCCCCAGAAATTTTCCGGAGCCAACTCTGAAATTGCACTTCTTTGGATTCAGCTTCATGTTATATTCTTTCAAAATGTCGAATGTCATGGCGAGGTGGTGTAGGTGATCCTCTTTCCGTAAGCTTTTGACGACAATGTCTTTGATGTAGACCTCCACCATCTCACCGATGTGCTTCTCAAACATTTTATTTACCAGTCTTTGGTACGTTGCCCCCGCATTTTTCAAACCGAAAGGCATTCTTTTCCAGCTGTACATGTCTGTCGCTGTCATGAACGCTGTATGTCTCTGGTCATCGGGATGCACTGCGATCTGATGGTATCCCGCGAAAGCATCGCGTGATGGGTCTTCTTGTCGGGTTAATGTTTAATCTATGGCAGGCATGGTTCATATCGATGCCCACCATATCTTCGTGCGACCAGGCGAATGCCCCAATGTTCTCTTTTAAAAAGGCGATCATTTCTGATCGCAACTGATCTGGCAAATTTGACCCTATAAACACTTCTAGTTCTGGACGAGTATCATTTAGATGGATGGTTTCAAGGTCCTCCGCTGGAGTTGCCCGTTCTTTGGGTTCTTTCCAACGAGGATCCTCAATTCTGATTTTTGGCTCGAAGCCTAGCCTAGGTTCTAGATCTGGAAAGTCCAGTTCTGGAACCTGGTCGTCGATCACCTCAGGGGGCTGATCGTTCATTTTGATTTGATCGTGCTCGTCAATCTTCATTGGGGTGTGCTCGTCCACCTCTACTTGGTGGTCGTCATAAATCTGACTTGACTCCCCAATTTCTATCTTTTGATACTTGTTGGGAAATCCCTCTAAGTAGTTCAATTTGGTTTCTTCGTTAGGACACTCGATATACTTTCCAATCATAGGAGTTTCTTTATAATGACGCTTAGCAAAACGGACGAGACACTCCCTCGCCCGCGTCTGGTCGCCCTTGACGGTTATAACTCCCGCCGGGGTTGGAAACTTAATACAATTGTAGTAAGTAGAGGCGGCCGCCTTGAATTCGTCGAAGAAAGGTCGGCCGAGGAAAACATTATACAACGATGGCATGTCGACGATCATGAAGTCGAGCTGCCGGGTGTAATGCATTGCTGGCTCTTTCGTCGATGCCAGTTCTAGTGATAGCCTAATCCTTCCCAGAGGAAGGGAGCGGGTGTCTCCAAAACCCACTATGATATCGTCGCATGGCTCGATATATGCGACATATCCACCAAGAGTATCCAATGTGTGTTTGAATAGGACATTGGTCTATGCCCCGGTGTCGACCATCAGGCGATGGACATTTGTTCCCATGATTTTTCCGGTAACAACCAAAGCATTGTTATTTGGTTGCACCACTCCATTTAGATCATCATCTGAGAACAGGACTTGGTGGGATGAGGGCTTCTCGGCAGCCGGGGCGACGCACACTTGATGTACATTATTTAGTGCTCGCATCTTACTCTGTTGTCGGCGAACAAATAGAGCATTTCCAGATTCAGTACCCCCCAAGGGGCCTTCTATTACGAAGCAGCCTCCGCCCACAAAGTCGACGTCGCTAGGAGGACCATTTGGCATTGGGGGAGTAGTTTTTGGCGATTAAACTATTGGCGAAGATCCTGGTTACCCTCACCGTCGTCACGATGCTTCTTCCCACGGTGGTCGTCATTCCCACCCCTGGGTTTGATGAACTCGACGAGCTTGCCCTCATTGTACAACTTGAATAAATTCTTCATTAAATCTCGGCACCCATTCGTGTGGTGGCCGATGGAGTTGTGATAATTGCAAAACTTATTTCCATCCAGACTATTCTCGCTGGTATGCATTGCCTTCGTCGGGGGTAGCAGATTCCTTCATCTGAATGCATCGATAATGGCCATAGGATAAAAAATAAGGGTCTCTCTGAACTGCGTGATCTCTGGTGCCTCTTCAAAAGCTTTGAAGTTTGACGGACGAGCATTGTTCCCCTGATTTACTCCCCTTTTTGGCTGGGAGGGCTCCCCAGTTGTAAAGTTCTTTTTTGGTCACACTTTTTTGGCCGCTTCAGGCTGCTCGTTAGCCTTGACGGTGTCCAAAATTTCCTCCATTTGAATGATATTACCGGCCTGGTTACGGAAATCTGCGTAAGATTCCGGGAAAAGTGTATGCATAGATTCCCAGAGCTTGGAACCTATCATTAGGCCGGAAACGGCTGAGATCAGCTTGGTTTCATCATTCACGGCCTCCCCATCGATCACCAACCTATCGAAGCGTTCGATAAAGTCCTTTCCTGACTCGGTTGGGTTTTAGCGAACGTTTGCCAAACGCTGCTTGGATGCTGGACGAGCAGCAATTGACCCATAGTACGTTAAGAATTGCTGCCCCAGCTCGAGGAAGGAGTTGATGGACCCGACTCCCAAGGTTATGAACCAACGATGGGCCCGGTCTCCCAAAGTCAGGGAGAAGTTTCGACACTGTGTGGCGTCCGTTGCCCCTATTAAGGCCATGTAATTTGAGTACTTCGATAAATGTACTCGGGGGTCGGACATCCCATCATATGCTGCTATTAAAGGCATCTGGATTTTCTTTGTATGGGGGCAGTGAGGATCATAACACTTAGAGGAGGAGCGGGAAGAGTGACTGGTGGGACAGTGCCTCTTTTTGATGCGACCACCTCTGCTCGCAAGTTTTCCATCTCCAGTTTTAATTTATTTCTGTGTTTCTATGAACTGGGCGATCTGCCCTTCCTCGGCAGTCTGTGGTCAGGGTACGATGTGCTCGTCACGTCGACTACCGTAAGATGGGGCCGGTCGATCATCTCGATCTCTGTGTGATCGCTCGGTTGAGTGATGGCTGCGATAACTTTTCGCTGGTCTCACGAATTTGGCCCTACTCGGTCGAGGGCGGATATTCTGTCTCCTCGATCACTATTCCCACCACCGTCTTTGTGGTCATTTTTCTCCGGTCGGCCATCAACTTTAAAAGGTATTGGGCGAGGAGCTTTTAGGTCCTTATCGCCCACGCGATTAAAAACAGAGTTCCGACCACCATGCGAGTCTCCAGTATGACTATTGTGGGAGCGCTCGTGAACTTTATTCTTCCCCTTATCGCGGGGACGTACCGAGTACGAGTGATAGGAGCGCTCATCCTCGACATCATTGTTGGCGTTGGCCCTCGCCTTTTGAGCTTTTTAGAAAGCATGATCCTTGGCTTTTTCGAGTTCCATAGCCTCATTCTTCCTCCTCTTCTCGTTGAGGTAGTCTGTGAATTCTCTCAAGTGCTGGGGATCATTCAAGATGTCCCCCAGATTGATGTTTGCCAAAGGATTGGCCACCGGAGCAATCGGTGGTGGAGGGTGTTCGTTCCCTCCGGGAGGTGGAACTCCGTCATGATTTGTGTGTTGAGACATCTTTTGAGAGTGATTTCCGGTAAACGGTTACAAAGTTATGAACTTGGCCTAAGCTTTCGACGCTAAAAAACCAAAGATTCGAGTTCTTACGCAGAAGAACGTGCTATTACAACTACAAATTTGCAAAGTAATAACACAAAAGAGCTAAAAACAGAATTACAAGAAGATCAAACTCCAAAATATGCCTAGAATACCGAAAATATTCAAGAACACGAAGATAATTAAAATACGTATGAAATATGTAGACGATGTTCTAAAAGGTATTTCTACCGATTAAAACCTGAAATAAGGAGTTTACAAGCCGATCGTTCGATGATCGGTTGAAACTTTGACGAAGAACACGTAAAAGGTCCCCTCCTTCTAGCGCCAAATGTTGTACGTGCTTTTGGATGGATGATTTGGATGTGGACTTTTCGTAAGCACTAAACAAACATGAATTTATGTGGGGGTTATTTACGTGTTAATAGCGGATTAATCGGATGATTTATGATCTTATCGAAGAACAATGAAGAACACGAGAAGTAGCTTCTTGGAGAAGCTAAAAGTTTTGAGCTTTGGGAGGTGTATTGCTTTAGGTTGGGGTGTGTAAGAAATTCTAACTTGTGTTTACAAATGACCCTTTTAGGCATTATATACTAGATTTTTAGGGCTGCCCGACCTTTACACGTGGCGCGCTGATATTGGACCTGAAATCCCACCACATAAAGGTGATGGGACGCTGCATTAAATGCTAAACCGCCTCTTTGGTGGTCGTCCTCGCCGGAAACGAGGAGTTGGGCCACGGTGGTCGCCGGAAGGCCTGGTCGTCCGATCATCTTCATGGTGGTCGCCGGAAGGCCTGGTCGTCCAATCATCTTCACGGTGGTCGCACTCGTCGTGCTCGTCACGCTCCATACTCTCTCCCAAGGCTTTTACACTTGTGTTTATCTAGCTAGCTCTACATGTGCTCGCCAACATCTTTGAGCGAGCACACAATTACATTTTCTTCATAATGTTGACTAGTCGTCGCATGGCCTGGTTGACTAGTCGTCGCCACACAAGCTGGTGACTAGGATTGACTTCTTTGACCCGGTGTAACACAACAACCACCAGGTTGTTGTAGTCGTCTCCAGAAATTGCAGCTTCCATTACAGCCTCAGGATCCATATTTTTTATGTTTTGTTCCAACAACAAAGTCATCAAATTTTTGGAATATCCGCTAACAAGTGCCACACCGGGCTGGTTCCCCGGCACGGGCGTGGCCATGGAAATGCTTCCGCGCCAGGTCTCAAACGACGTGGCAGAGGAGTTGTTGAGGTTCCAAAACACAATTTCTGGGACACAATTCCTGTACCCGTGGTCCCGGAACATCCTCTCAATCTCCTGATAATCCGTCTCAGACTTGTCGGCGCTGTCTCTACCGTAATTATTACTATAATGACGTTGATGCCCCTTGCCGAATGACATATTGCTGAACACAAACACCCTCTTAACCATCTCCTCGCCTCTCAGTTTCCCTTTAACAGCCACTTTGAGCAATACCTCGAACACCTTTTGCAAATCCTGCTTGTAATTACCACGAGTTTGGATTTTTCTAACAAACTTGATTTTCTGATTCAAACTCTTCCCTTGAACCAATTGAAGCTTGGGCTCGTCGTTGAAAGTGATGAGCTTCCCTTTCCAAGGCCCTTGGCTGAGCTCCGACACCAGAACACCCAGCGCGACCGACACCTTCATGGGAACCCCCTTGGACAATTCTTGAATTTTCCCTTGTTCCCCAACTCCTCCACCACTGTCTTCCAATGCCTTGAGTATCTCGTGCGGAAGGAATGCCCCTGAAGCTATTTTGGATTCCCCAGCCTTGAATGTGGCGAGGTACTCCTCAAATCTTCTCTTATCGTGCTTCAGGAACTTGCCCTTGAAACCTTTTCGTAAGGGATGGAGCCCCAGTCATTGTCGGATCCATATAAACCTCGGGCAACTGCACAGCCTTACGCAGAGGCACGAGAACTTGCTTCCTCAAACGATCCCTCACGCGATACGCGTAATGTGCCTCCTCTAGGCCATCATACTCGGGGTATTCCTCCCTGGGAAACACCTTCTTGGCAATGGTCTCACACAATAGAGTAGTTATATCGTAGGCAGAGTCGAGAGAGGGGCACCATTTTGCTGATTTCATGGCCAGAATCCAACTTCTTCATATCCGATCTTAACCCATGAGCGAACAGACCAGACACGCACTCGTGTAGAAACTTGAAATTGGCCACAACCTTTTTCGCCTTTTCAATCCTCATCTCAATTGTCGCACCTCCCCTTTCTCACCCCGCCGCCTCTTCGCGAAACCTCCTCCTCGACCTCTACCATAGCTAGTGGATCTACTACTACCATAATCACTACCACCGTAGTAGTCACTTTCATTATCACTGTAATTACAACTCCTCCTCCTCTGTTTCTCCCCACGCCTCCTCAGCGCCATTAATTCTCGAGCATCGGCTCCTTCTACGAGGCGGAACAAAATCTCCAGCGAATCCTTCAAGTAGCCAAACTCCGCAAAAGAAGCGACGTTGGAGGTGAGGGTTCTAGGGTGGTTTTCGTGTAGCCACAAGGCGGCTGTATAGAAGCCTTGTTTATCAGATTTGCCAGTGCCTCGCACTCCCCGAAGATTTTTTACGGGCCTTCAATGGATCCTCATCCCACGTGGTTTCTAGAAGCTTGTTCAAGTCATCCGCCCTTGTTTTCGGAACCACATGGAAGAAGAAATCCAAACATGGATTCCCCGTCGATACGAATGTCACGGAATTCATGTGTTCCGTACTGCCCAATGGTGGGGTTTTTTGGCCTGCTATGCTATTGTAATTTGAAACTAGAAGATCCACCAATGGATCACCTGTTTTCGGGGTAGGGGTACGGATGGAATCCGCCGCCTCAGCCGCCGCGGCTTGGTAGATTTCTGGTGGTCCCACTAGTGTTGATGGTGCCATGGTGATTGTTAATTAGGGTTTAATTTTCTGAAAAATGGAATTAATGGAAAAGTGAGAAATGTATTCCCTTATTTATAACAATGCATTACTTGACTTGGTGACCACACCAAAAATATTTCCTATTCTTGCTCTTCCGCTGGAATACTACAAAAACTTGGAGCCCACGCCTATTAATTTCACATGCACACACTTTTCACATTTTTTTAAATCATTCTAAAATTTTTAAATTTAATCCCAATATTTTTTTTACAATTAGTCTAATTTTCATTCCAAATTTGTCACAAACTACAAAATGCGGTAGTTTTGTGTCATGCGTCAGACACGTGCTAGTCAATTTTAATAAAAATAAAATAAAAATATGATTGGTGAAAAGTAGAGCTGTCAAAATTGGGCTAGCCCCGTGGACCGGTCCGTTCCCGCCTATAAAAAAAGTGGGTTGGATTGAGTAATTCAAGTCCGTTTAAAAAGCGGGCCTATACGGACCAGACCGCACGGGTCATGGGTTTAGACAGTTTGGACCGCGGACGGGACGGGTTGCCCCGCAGGCTTTTTAGTTTTTTTTTTTAAAGATTTTTTTTAATGTCTCGGGTATCCGGTCCAAGGACCAACTAATTTCGGAAGACCAATCTTTTTTTTTGAAGTCAAAAAAAAAAAAAAAAAAAAGATTGGTCTCCCGAAATTAGTTGGTCCTTGGACCGGATACCCGAGACCAATCTTAAATGAAGAAGTAATGTTTTATTTTTTTTAAGTTGAATTGTAAGTAAAGATGTGATAACTACAAATTTATGAATTCAATTATTTTTTAGAATAATTTTTCTATCACTGTTGCTTTAAATATAATGAATGTTAATTATTTATTGCATAAACGTTCAGATGTACTTTACATTGTAGACGATGTGGTGTGTAGAAAATCACAAAAGATCACATTGTTAGTTCCTTATATATAAGTACAATTGATTCACAACTTAGATGGAATTGAACAATTCATTGGTAGAAGTTAGAGGTGTAAGACTCAAATTGATTTGTCTTGATCAAGAGATTACACTTGTGCATTATGATGTACTGAATAGGACCTACGAAGAGATAATTCTTCTAAACTGAATTAAGGAATGAAAAATTAGACCTCAGTGGTTGTTGATTTCTTAATCTCTGTCACTTAAATGGAACTGTATGTAATTAATAACTATTGCTTTGATTTATTATGGGTAGAGAATCAAAGAGATTCAATACTTTGTAATATGGGCAATATTATTAGTTATAGGACAGGTTGTCAAAATTAATACAGAGAATTGTGTCTTGAAGACAAAGTGGGATAGCTCAGGTGGTTAGAGCACAACTACCTAGGCCTTAGGTCTTGGGTTCGAGTCATGTGAAGGGGAAAAAAGGGATGGGTATTTAACTTCCATAAAAAAAAAAAAAAAAGAATTGTGTCTTGAAGTGACAAGTTAATTATGTCCCCTTGGTGAGCTCATAAAGTTTATCATATCAAATCGGATAAGTGTAATGAATTTCTAGTATGATAATTGTGAGGTTTATCTCATAATATCAAATCAGATGAGTTGTACTCAGCTGGTGGAGTCAGGCAAGCTAACTTAGGCCTGATCAGAAGAGTTGGAGTCTTCCAGTCAGATGAGAAGGTGATGCTTAGAATCAGCTAAGTTGATAAGATCAGAAGGGTTCATATCAGCTGAGTTGGTCTTTTGACTAAGTGTTGGATATCAGAAGAGTAAAATAGAAGAAAGAGGTCTTCTGGTTGTCTTCTGATGGATATCATCTGCTAGGAGAAACAAGTGAAGGGTAAAGCTATCAATTCAGATTGGGCAATGCTGAACACATGAGCTTGTTAGAGAGTTGTAACAATCTGTCACAGTCACCCAATCAACACACGCTGCAATCAACCTTGATTAGTATAAATACCCCATAGCTTGTAATTGTAAAGTTTGACGCTTACGAGCATTCGTTCTTGAGTTTTGATTTCATGAGTGAAGTGAGGATAAATCTCTTTCCGAGTGATTGAGTGTGTAAACATTAGAGATGTCTATCGGTCTGGCCCTAGCCCTATAGGGCCACGGGCTAAACAGGCTAGGGCCTTAACCGGTTCATACTTAACGGGCCTTCAATTGTTGGGACCTAACCCTAACCCTAGCGGACCACGGGTTAAACGGGCCACTAACTGGCTAACAATAAAAAAATTTCTTTAAAATTAAAGGTCTCAATTGGCACGTTCAATCAGCAAATAATATAGAAAAATACATAATTAGTTAATGATTGGTAAATGAGAAAACAAATGTATGATTTAAACCCAATTCTAGAAATCATTGGTCCTTAATATGACCAAATAAAGTTAAAAAAATATCATAATCTAATAAAAAAATAGTAATAATGACTAATGAATGGTAATAGACTTCTTAATTAATGCTTATAGTTATAGCTATGAGCCAAATGACCCAAAATTTGTTATCGTGTTATTTATTAAAAAAAAAGGTAACAACTCGGGCTAGCGGGCTGGCCCTGTAGAACTGCGGGCTGGCCCGGTTTAGCCCACGGGCTAACCGGTTCGGGTAAAAAAAGCCCGGATTTAAACAGGCCTATGATTCATGAACCCTAACCCTGTATTTTTCAGGGTTAAACGGGCCAGCCCGGTTAGCCCGACCCG
Source organism: Galeopsis tetrahit (assembly GCA_963675135.1). NCBI lineage: Eukaryota > Viridiplantae > Streptophyta > Magnoliopsida > Lamiales > Lamiaceae > Galeopsis > Galeopsis tetrahit. The sequence goes on along the minus strand of OY776120.1, from coordinate 60,352,344 downwards.
GATAAACATCTATAGTAAACATTCTTTTATCAATCAAGATTGAAGTCGTGCGTCCAGTGGATGTAGATCAAATTGATCGAACCACTTAAATTCTTGCGTTCTCTGTTTTCTGTTCTCATATTTCATATTTGTGAATTTCTATCTTTGTTGGATTGTTTGAGGTACTTGTTTTTTCTGTATTGATTGGAGATGTCTAATCGTGCTGGATTATTTGACAATAATAATGTTGAGTTGTCTTTACTCTAAGAAATAAAAGATATTAATTAATTAAAATATTCAGTGGCTTAAATTAATTACTTAATGAACATTGAATTTTAAACACAAAAAATAATAATATGGATTATGATGAATAGTGCAATATTAATTATATAGTGGAATGAATAAATATTAATAGCTGAAAATTTTTTTGCAAGAAATAAAGGAGAGATAAATTTTATGAAAATAAGATATATGAAAAAAAGATAATATCTCTTGGAGAATAAAATCTTTTCATATCTCCATATTTTTCATAAAAAATTCGGTCACTCCTTGTTATAAATACAGACTGAATTTTCAACTTCAGAGTACTACAACAATTGTGTTTTTCGAAAATACAAGAGCGGAACAAGAGAAAAATTAATTCTTACAGGGGGTAAGGTTTGAATTCTCAGTGTACGTGACATGTACGCTAGTTACCCAATATGACAATACGTTATATTTTATTACATCGTTAGTGGGCTCACGTGTCCTCAATCGTCTTTGTGAGACTTACGTCTCAATTCATCATTTAAATATATACTATAGAATACACCAATGGGTAAATAACATTAAGACAATACAGTAAATATCATCCACCTGATTTGCTTAATTAAGGTTCGATCAAAGTTTTTAAATAGGTTCCGTACTTCGTCTAACACAATTCTTATAATTTTTAGTACATCTTATATCTCTACGTAAAAATATGTTCATATATATATATTCCATTCATAAAAATAAACATATAAATTATTAAGGTGTTTCGATAATTTTCGATTAAGTGCTTTTTGTCACTAAAACTTTCAATAATAACAAATTAGGATAGTGCCCGCGTATTACGCAGATTTATATAAAAGAAGAGTTCAAATTTAAATTAACAGTATATAATATTTTTAATAATAAAAAAAAAACTAATACATGCATGTATTACAAATGAGCAAATTGAATCATGATTAAATTCATGTGGTATATTAATGATGATATTTGTGCAATAATATTATTTATTTAAAACTTGAATAATAAGATAAATATGTAAAAATTGAATAAATAAGAATAATTTTTCAAAATTAAATTAGATCAAAATTATGATTTTTATATATAGGCAATCAAAATATAGGCAATCAAAATATTAATGTAATTGATTTTAATTATTAATACGATATTTCTAACTCTTTTCATTTTAAAATAAAACTTAATAAGAAAAACACATATTGTTGTAAATCATTAATTTACCCAACTAATCGTTGTAATGAATAATGGTTTGTTAATGAAGCATATATAATACTACCACATGTAGACAAAATTGCTTAAACAAAAGAATAAATAAATTAAGGGAAACACTTCTATGAAATATTTCACGTTATTTAAGGAAGGGCCCAAAATTTGTGAATCTGTAGCGCGTCTGACCGGTTAAACGGATCTTTCCAAAAAAAATTGCGAAAAAAATGCGCAAAAGGCTAATAGAAAAGCGGGATCCAGGTCTGTATTACTATAAAGATAATTACGGAGTATATGTTACTGTAAGGGCAAATATGTGTTACTATAAGTGCAAATAACAAATAAATTAACTTTTCACAAGAAAATATTAATACAATTAATTTAAGGATTGATAAAAAACTTGAGATTTTATTCAAGTAATACCAAAGTCACACCAAATCAAACATATCTTTCAAAAAAAAAATCACCCAAGAGACAAAAATAAAAACTTGTTCTTAATCTATGTTACTTTTTTTTTTTTTTTTTTTTGACACTTTAATCTATGTTACTTTAAATACAATTATATGTTATTGTAAGAACAACTATGTATTACTGTAAGAACAAGTAACACACAATTGGCTTTTGAGTAACACATATTTATTCTTAAAGTAACACATGTATTGATTGAAAATTGTGTTACTATATAAACACAAGTGTATTACTTTATAGAGAAAGGTGTGTTACTGTACAAATAAAACGTCATTATTGAGAGGAAATGAAATACCCACATTAAAAAGACGAAGAACAATAATTGAAAATACGAAAAATACAACCATGTTGAATAGTTTATCGATCGCTACAATTACAAAAACATAATTATCAACAATTAAGAGTTTATTTATAATATAAGACCTATCTTATAATTCAAGGCAAAAATTCTGGAGGTTACAATTCAAGGCAAATCCATATTTTATATCCCTGATATGCCCTCAATTCAATATAAGCACCGAATAATTTAAAATTAGCTAGATAATTAATTTTAAATTTGAATAAGTTTCCCTTAATTGTGGCTGACCTTTCCTTTTACGGTTGAAATCGAATTTATTCATTCATGTAATATCCCAAAATTTATGATTTATTATTTATTTAAATTAATTTAAGGTTATATATTATATTTTTAGTGTAATGAAATAAATATTTTGAAAGACCAATTAAATCTTAATCTCACTCAAAATCAAGCCCAAATTCAAGCCCAATCCTAATTTATATATATATATATTTGCAAACTTTTTTACTGTCACATGTCGCAGTGTGATTCGTCTAACACAACTTCTCTCCTCTCAAAAGTCTCCATTTCAAAATTCTTCAATTCTCATTCATTTTAACTTCATCTTCTAATCTCAACCTTTCATTCTTAAGTTTTAATCTCAACCCTTAATCCTTATTTTTTACTCCTATATAAACTTCAACCTATTTCTTTTCAACCACTCAATGTTTGTTTTATTCATTTACATAATTTATTAGAATTTCTTCACACTTTCCTCTTTTTTTTGTATATGTAGTTAGATTGATTTTTTTTCATTGTAGATGTGTAGTTTAGATATTGATTTTTATTTTTGTTTTATTCATTTACATAATATTTTAGAATTTCTTCACACTTTCCTCTTTTTTTGTATATGTAGTTAGATTGATTTTTTTTTCATTGTAGATGTGTAGTTTAGATATTGATTTTTATTTTTGTTTGTCAAAGTTTTGAAGTTTTCATCAGATTCACCCGAAGATTTATGAAGGTTTTGAAGATTTCATCACTCGAAAATTTATGAAGGTTTTGAAGATTTCATCGAATTCACAAATATTTATGAAGTTTTGAAGATTTCATCGAATTCACAAAGATTTACGAAGATTTTCAAGATTTCCATCAAAGTCACTAGAAGGAAAGGTCAAAGATATATGAAAGGTCTTCAAGATTTCATCAGGAAAGTTTTTTGAAGACATTGCAACAATTTCTCAAATTTATGAACATTTGTAACAATTTATCCATTCACACTAATTGTTTCAAGGTTACATTCAAGTTTAGTCATCAGATTCACCCGAAGATTGAGGAAGGTTTTGAAGTTAAAAATGGAGAGAGTATAAAACACACTCATGTAAAAATAAATAAAATATATTGTTAAATTCTAATTATTCATAAATACATAATATACTAATTTTTTTTTTACGTTGCATACTCTAAAGTAAAAAAATAAGTGAATATTAAAAATTATTTATCACGATTCAAATGAAATATCAAATACTAATTAAAACAAAAGATTATTATATTTATTTGTGAATTAAAGTAAAAGGTTGGCGTATAATCACATGCCAAATTATGCATATCAATCATATGTCAAATTGACCTAATATATAACAATATAACAAAAGTAACGTATCTCTAAAAAAAAAGTAACGTCTAATGTTTTGGAGCAATTTCATAATCTATTCAATTAGATTTAACATAATTGTAGACTATTAAATACTGAATTTGACTTTAATTAGTGTTGGGATATGAATCCTAGAACAAGTCCTAAATGATGAATAAAAGATAAAGAAGATAAAGTTTTGATAAGCCAAAAGAAGACTTGAATATTTTCTAAGTGTTGACTAATCTAGTCTAGTTGAGTTGAAGTCATCTTGTACAGATCAGTAGAATTCAAAAGACAAGTACTAGTTGTTTTAAGAAGAAAAGTATTCATTAAAAGATAAGTACGATTTATAAGTACTTCATACATGATAGATTGTTTTTTGAGCTATAATTGTTGTATAGAGCTCATGATGTTAGATTCATTGTATAGTTTATAAGTTGACTAAGCTTGTATTATAAAAGCTTAATGTAATGTAATAGTCTTGTTAGGATTAGATGATAGGACTAGATTAGTTCTGTTGGAAGACTACTGCACAAGTCAGTTAGAAGACGCAGTCTACTACTACTAGACAAGACAAGTGCGCAACTTATACAAAGACAGGTCAACTTGATGTTAGTTACAGAAACGCGTATTAAAAGATGAAATTGAAGAATTAGTTATGGAATAACTAATTAACTGAAGAAACGCGTGGAAGAATAAAAGAATCAGTTACAAGTTAGTTTTCAAGAAAGGTTGTTACACAACTGAAAGTTCTTGGAATTTGAAGTCTATAAATACCCCAAGGTATTCATTGGTTGAAGACTACTGATTACTGCAGATATTGAGAATTACTACTTACAAACGTTATTGAAGATTCAATTGAAGTTCACTCTCAGAGTTGATTGAAGTTCAGAAAGATAGCCAGAAGACAAGTGAAGAATCAAGAAGGCTACTACTGAAAATCAGAGAAGTTTTTAGTTTTTGTTTGTTATTTTTCAAGGTGCTAGATACTTGTAAAATTTCTAGTAAGATCGTAGACATATCTGGAGGTATAGTCTGTTGAAGATCTAAGTCTTCTTCTTGGGACTTTAAAGACAGGAACACACACTTGTACTCGATTGGAAGAGTTTAGTGGAAACATCACAACTGGGTTTGTGAGAGTGGATGTAGACAAGTTGTCGAACCACTATAAATCTTGTGTTTGATTTACTTTACAGTTTTGAGTGTTTAAATTGCTTAATTGGTTTAACTACTTAACTGATCTAGACTAGTTGAGTATAGAACAGAGTTCTCGAAAATAAGTTGAGTATAATCTTGAATTGGGCTCATTGATAATTTTGTATTCCGCATATCGTACTTTGATATTTCGAAAGATTTTTGAAAAGTCTATTCACCCCCTCTAGACATTTTCACTAGCTTACTCGTTATTAACTCAACTTGGGACCAACAAGTGGTATCAGAGCAGTAGTTTACGAACTGCTGTTTCTTGATAACCGACTCAAGACTTAGGGTGAAGTCTTGGTCCTTGACTGTTCTTGTATACGTGTTCTTGATCATATTCTTGTATCATCTGTTTTCCGTGCTCCCTGTTCTTGACTTATCTGTTGTTCTTGATCATAACTCTACTTAGCACTTATTTCTTGAAATCATGTCTCTTGAGATAAGCGCCAACAAACTACCTAAGTTCCAGGTACAGGATTACGACTATTGGAAGCTAAGGATGGAAGCCATCTTCAGCTCCACTCATGACTTAATGATCTCAGTCATCACTGAAGGTCCAATTGTGACCATGATCCCAAACACTGCTGCCCTCGACGCAAATCAACCCGTGGGTACTCTCGTCAAGAAACCAAGGTCAGAACTTACATCTGAAGAAATGAGACAGAATAATTTGGATAGCTTGGCCAAGAATTACATCTTACACACTCTTCCTAATGAGTATCTGGGAAAAGTGTTAAAATGTAAAACTGCCAAAGAAATGTGGGACCGCTTAGCTATCATTTGTGAAGGGACATCCCTAATCAAAGAAAGCAAGCTTTCCACTGCTGTCCAAAGATTCGAATCATTTCATATGCAAACTGGTGAAACAATAGACCAGTTGGATACTCGTTTTACCAAAATCATGAATGACTTGGAAGTCCTTGGTAAATCTTATACTCCACGTGAAATCAATCTTAGGATTCTCAAAAGCCTTGATAGTCGTTGGAAGATGGTAAAAATGCTTGTTAAGAATACCCAAGATATAGACGTATGGACAGCAGAGACTATGTTTCAAACTCTAAAGGCTCATGAGTTTGATCTAGACGAAGATGAACCCATAGTAAGTAGTGACAGAGAACATGCTGTATCTAAGAACGTTGCTTTTAAGGCTAGTTCGTCTAAGATAGACAGGTCTAAGACTAAGACTAGGTCTGCTTCTGTTAAAGACGAGATAGATACTGATCTTAGTCTGAAGGATCAGGTAAGCCTCATGGTTAGAAAGTTTGATAGGCTGAATAAACGATTTGGAAGATATAAGAAGTTCTATAGAGAGCATAGAGGGTCTGCTTCTAAGAACTCGTCTGAAACCAGACGAGACCGAAACTCGTCCGAAAGGAGAGACGAAGTCTCGAAAGGTAACAGACAAGATAGAGAGTCTGATAGTAGGAAGATTACTCGTTCTGATAGACGTGATAAACGAAGGAACAACTCTCCTATTAAAAAGGCTACTAATGATCTTGTGTGCTATAACTGTGAGAAACCAGGTCACTACATATATGAATGTCCAGACCTGAGTACTGATGATCGAGAAGAACGCAAAGCACGAAGGGAAAGAAGATACAACCGTGGTAAAAAGGCAATGATGGCCAATAATGACTCTGACTCTGACTCAGACGAGTTGCCATCATCCTCATCTAGCTACCCGTCTGAACCAGATCACGATGAAGCATTCATAGTTGATGATGGTCTATGCTTCATGGCTAAAATCGACCAAGAGGTATCATCTGTTACTTCCTTTCAATCATGTGATGAATCAGATTCTGATGAAAGTGATACTGCCAGTAGCCAAGTAGGGAGTAGTCTTCAGCACTCTACTAGTGCAGTTGAAGACGACCTCCTACTTGCCAACAAGGCATTCATTGAAATCAGTGATGAAAACATCACCTTAAGACAAGAAATCATTGATCTTAAGGAAGCACAGTCTAAAGTAGATCCTAATATAACAGTCCTAAATGAACGCTTGCAAGAAGAGTTGAGACAACTCAAAGACAAGTGTGCATTGACAGACAAGTTGTATCAAGACCTACTTAAGACACATGCGACTGAGAAACATGAATTCAATGTCTTACAAAGCAAGCTCAAAAAGCTTGAAGAACGTAATAAGTTCTTAGAAACCGAGGTTGTCACATTAGACCTTAAACTTACTGACCTGGTTAACTCATCTAAGGTTAACCTTGAATTGTCAGATAGGTATAGGGCTCCTGCTGACAAGACAGGCATAGGTGCTGAGACACCCAGCTCGTCTACTCAAGTTCCTAAGAACCCTACTATTTTCATCTCAAGCTCTTTGACTAATGATAAAGGAAAAGAACCATTGATATATGATATTGACACTCCATCAAAAGGTACTGTACCAAAACAAGCTCGAGTTAACATTCCAATTACCAAAGGTGGTAAAAAGAAAGTTAACAACAAGCCTGTTCCGTTTAAGACAAGTCAACAAAGGAATAGGAATCGTGGACGACCAAATCAGGTCAGATACGAGGACTGGTATCCTGAGGAGACTAGTACTAGACAAGTACAGACTAGACGACAAGAGTCTAGACCTCCTTTCATAAGGCAGTCTCAACTCTACTCGTCTAGACCTAGACAGGAAGGTCCAAAATATCGTACACAAGCTGTTCTATATCCTCCACCTTTGTCATATGATATCAAAGGAGAAGAAAGACCTAAACATGTCTATAAACCGTATGGACCTAATGCATACAAACCTTACTCTGACTATCATAGACAAGTGCCTGCTCAAGTAGAGATTAAGTCAAAAGGCTATCTCCAAAGAATAGACCCGAACTCAACTGATAGGCCAGATAAGGACAACAAGGTCTTATTTTGCAACAAATATGGTCGAAAGCTTAGAAGGTCAAACTTGTTCAGGACTCCAATGTACATTTGGATTCCATTGAACTCGACTAACCCCCAAGGACCCCAATAAACAAGGAGGGTACCTAAATTATGTATTATCATCTATTGCAGGGTCGACTCGATCTATACAAGAAAGGTGGCTCAACAGGAGAAACTTGGTACATAGACAGTGGTTGTTCGCACCACATGACTGGTACTAAGACTCTCTTATCAAGCTATCGTGAGCAAGAAGGACCAAAAGTGATATTTGGTGATAGCTCCATTGCTGTTACTAAAGGATTTGGTTACGTTCGGAATGGTGACATAGAAATTCAAGATGTTTCGTATGTTGAAGGCTTGAAATACAATTTACTCTCTGTTTCACAATTTTGTGATCGTGGATACAAGGTGCAGTTCAAGAGTCAGAAATGTGAAATCATCGACAAGAAAACACACACAGTCCTACTAGTCGGCATTAGACAAGGAAGTGTGTACATAGTGAACTGGAACAGTTGTCCGAGGGACACCTGTCTACTTACTAAGAATCCTAAAGAACTTGGCTGGCTCTGGCATAGACGCCTTTGTCATCTAAACTTTAAGGTTCTTAATAAGATAGCCAGAGACTACCTTGTGGAAGGTATTCCCAATGAAGTCTACTATAAGTCACATGTATGCACGTCCTGTCAAAAAGGTAAACAGGTGAAGGGCTCTTTTAAATCTATTCCATCCCTCTCAACCAGTAGAGTTCTTGAACTTCTACATATGGACTTACATGGCCCAATAACTCCTCCAACTTTGAACGGTAGAAGGTACACACTTGTTGTGGTAGATGACTATTCTAAGTTCACTTGGGTAGTCTTCTTACACAAGAAGAGTGATACACAAACACTTTTACCTGATCTATTGAAGAAGTTACAGGTTGAGAAGAATCAGTCAATTGTCAAGATCCGTAGTGACAAGGGTACTGAATTCATTAACTGCTATATTAAAGAATTTTGTTCTAAGCGTGGCATCCAGCACCTTACTAGTGCAGCTAGGACACCACAGCAAAATGGAGTAGCAGAACGAAGGAACAGAACTCTTAAGGAGGCCTGCAGGACCATGCTGACAGAGTATAATACGCCTCAGAAATTTTGGGCAGAAGCTATCAATACTGCATGCCACTCACAAAACAGAAGTGCTATCAATAAAGCACTAGGTAAGACGCCTTATGAGGTATGGAAAGGTAGAAAACCCAGAGTTTCATATTTTCATATATTTGGATGCAAGTGTTTCATCCATAACAATGGGAAAAGCAAGTTGAATGCATTCGATGCTAAAGCAGACGAGGGGATATTCTTAGGATACTCCTCGACTAGCAAAGCATTTAGAGTATTCAATTACTCAACTCTTTGTGTGGAAGAAACACCACATGTGGTTTTCGAAGAATCTCAACAGGACTCGTCTACCAACAAGATCAGTGAGAAAGCTACTGAGCTATCTGTCGAATCTGACAAAGACTCAGAGGTATATGAATCCGTTCAAGCATACAATCCATTCGTGAACGCTCTCGAGTCAGATGACCAGAAGAAGGTGAGTGCTCAAGGTAACTCTACTAGACCAGTTGACATACCTAAACTAGTCGACTCGTCTACTCCTATTAAATCTTCTGATGATAATGATGTTGACATGCATGATGCTGTACATGATATAGATGATAGTATCATTGTTAAGAATAGAAATACATGGAAATCAGCGCATAATACTGAAAATATTATTGGTGACTCTACTGTTGGTGTTAAGACTAGACGACAACTCTTTGAGTCGCAAGAACAATCTAGTCCATCTCTGTTTTGCTGGTGTTGTTTCCTCTCATCTATCGAGCCTAAAACCATTAATGAGGCATTGGCTGATAGTAATTGGATCATTGCTATGCAAGACGAGTTGAATCAGTTTGTTCGAAACGACGTCTGGGAACTTGTCGATAGACCGAAACATCATAATGTAGTTGGAACTCGATGGATTTTCAAGAATAAGAAAGATGAGAATGATGTAGTTGTTCGTAATAAGGCTAGACTAGTCGCCCAAGGCTACTCACAAGCTGAAGGCATAGATTATGATGAAACTTATGCTCCTGTTGCTAGACTAGAAGCCATTCGATTGTTTCTTGCATATGTTGCTTACATGAAATTTACTGTATATCAAATGGATGTTAAAAGTGCATTTCTTAACGGTATTCTTGTGGAAGAAGTATATGTTGAACAACCCCCAGGTTTCGAAGTCAAAGGTAATCAGGTATACAAATTAAAGAAGGCCTTATATGGACTAAAGCAAGCTCCAAGAGCCTGGTACGATACTCTTTCTCAATTTCTATTAGAAAATGGTTTTACTAAAGGCAAGGTAGACAGAACCTTGTTTAGAAGACAAGAAGGGAAAGACATTTTACTCGTCCAAATTTACGTAGATGACATCATTTTTTGGTTCACCTAACAAAGAGCTGAGTGAAAGTTTCTCAACACTCATGCAAAGTAAATTTGAGATGTCTATGATGGGTGAAATGAATTACTTTCTTGGACTTCAAGTAAAACAGACCCCTGAAGGGATTTTCATAAATCAAGCAAAGTATACTAGAAATCTTCTAGACAAGTATGGTATTAAGACATGCAAGTCTGCTGGCGTACCTATGCTACCTACATACAGAATGGACCCAGACGAACAAGGTAAGTGTACTGATCAAACTCATTACCGTGGTCTAATTGGTTCATTACTCTACTTGACTGCTAGTAGACCTGATATTGCATTTTCTGTTGGTGTATGTGCTCGTTTTCAAGCTAATCCAAAAGAGAGTCATATGGAAACCACTAAAAGGATTTTGAAATATTTGAAAGGAACCATCAATCGTGGTATATGGTATCCTTCAAATGATGATTTATCTCTAAGTGGCTACTCTGATTCTGATTTTGGTGGCTGTAGAATAGATAGGAAATCTACATCTGGTTCTTGTCAATTCTTAGGCACAAAACTCATTTCATGGTTTTCGAAAAAGCAGACAAGTGTTGCTACCTCTACTACTGAAGCCGAGTACATGGCAGCTGGTAGTTGCTGTAGTCAATTATTATGGCTTATTCAACAGCTTAGAGATTATAATATTTGTGAATCAAATGTTCCTATATTCTGTGATAGTAATAGTGCAATTGCCATTACACAAAATCCTGTTCTGCACACACGTTGTAAGCATGTTGATGTGAAACACCATTTCATACGTGATCATGTAGAAAAGAAGGATATTCGCATGGAAAAGATTCATACTGATTTTCAAAGAGCTGATATTTTTACAAAACCATTAGCTGAGGCACGATTTCATGAATTATGCATTAGTCTAGGACTAATTGATCTTGATCCTACTAGTATGTAGAAATGTACTAACCAGACAGGTACAGTTCTAAAAAGAAAGAAGAAAATAGACAAGTTACCACAAAAAGAATAGAGCACTCGTCTACTCACGCAACAGACAGGTATACAAGGCTAGACAAGGTGACCAGACAACCCGATGAGGAAGCTGGTAAAGCTGAGGGTAATACTAAGGGAATAAACATTTAAGGGGGAATCTATGATTTCTTAAATATTCTTGTGTTGACTCTTATGTTGGTCAATAGTCATCTTGTTCGAAACCTTGATTATTGCCTTAGATTGATATTCATCTTATTTATTGTTACTTTACTTGTACGATCGATTACACGTTGAAGGTGATAAGATAGGTACATGAAGTCGTTCGATGTTCAGAATAGACATGCACAGACGAAGGGGGAACTCGTCTGGTGTACGTAAGCCAACTCGTCTGGTGGAGCTTATGTCTACTCGTCTATTCTGGATGGACTCGAACAGACAAGCTAAGTTTTTTTAATGCTAAGTGTTTAATCAAAACGGATTAAGGATATTATAGTAATTAGGTATTGATAGAATTTGAAAACCCTTGAATTAGATTTATACACTCTCATTTGATGTGGTGTATACATCCAGTTCTCACTCATCTACACTAGGACAGATGAGTTCACTCCTCTGGTCTAACTAAGAAAGGGCGGATTTCAAAGTTTACAATATCAAATTACATAATACTCTCGGTTCCGTAACCGAATGCCAAAGGTCTTAACCGTCTTGATCAAAACCCAAATTATCACACGACTTAGTCACATTTTTGTTAATTCCTTGTTTTTCTCAAGAAGTTTTTGACTCTCCCTATTTTCAAACAATCTAATTACCGATCATTGTTGAGATGTCTACTCGATCAATCTTCGATCTTAGAACTAACATGCAGGTCACATTCGACCTAGGCCGGTACATCTCCGATAACAAAGTAAATGTTGAACCATCTGTGTTCTTCAAAGGCAATCACTCAGACGACGATGCTGAGATTTTGGCTAAATGCACTCGATGTGGGCTCAAACCGTATCTAGAATCATTTCCTCAAGTGGTCTTGGAGGAGGAGGTGCTAGAGTTCTATGCCAACGTCATCAGACAAAGTGATATTCTTGAATCCTTCATTGGTGAGGATCGTGTGCAAATCACTCCAGAAACTATGTTCAACCGTCTACAGTTGCCCATCGGAACCATTGACATTGAAAATTATGCTCTTGGACAAGAAATTCGTTACTTGAGTATTTTCTGTGGGAAGAAGTTGAAACAGAAATCAGATGGCAAGTATGTTCCAGTCAAGAAGGGTGATCTTCTTAAGAAATATCGCACCTTATTGGATATTGCCAGCAAAATCTTGTTAAGTTCGACTGGTTCTCATGACTCTGTGACCTTTATGAAGGCAAGGGTTATGGCTGTCATTTTTGATGGTATCACTGAATGCAATTGGTTCAAGCTGATTGCGGATCGAATTATGTATTTTGAACGCAGTGTTCGAGTAGATGACAATACTCGAAATTGGGTGGTGTCTACTGCAGTTGGATATGGAAACAAGCTAAGTATCTTACTTCCTCTCCTTATACCAAACAAGACGAAATGGAGTAAAGGAAAGCCGTTCCATCCTTTGAAGTTTTACTTGAAGAAAGGGGCAGTGAGGAAACAAGCTGCGGCCAGGCCATCTGCACCTAGGCAAGCCAGAATTGACCCCATGGAAGCTTTGCCGTATGCTGGTGAGTCTGGATCTTCAGAAGATGAGTCTGTTGAAGACAAGTCAGTGGAAGCTACACAAGACTCATCTGGTACAGAAGACTCAGAGAGGACTCAGTCAGAGGAAGAGTCGACTCAAGAGCAAGAGTCGAGTGAACAAATTCCTGAAATGTACACTCTGGTAAGAGTCGGATCGCCTACTCGTCCAGACGAGTTGAGTACACAGGTTGGTACTTCTACTCAATCTGTTTCAATTCCTCTCTCTCTCCCATCCTCTTCTGTTCTAACCAAGGCAAGATCACATCGATCTAGGCCTAGACCTATTCCCTCAACTTCACAAGTGCTGCCAGCATATCCGCTGAGGGTCAGCCTACCTGAAAACACTCCCATAATAGATACAACTGATACTCCGACAGTTGTCATACCAAACCAAGACACATCAAAGCTTTTTAAAACCAGTACTTTCACACCCTCTCCCTCAACAGAATATGTTGAACCCTTTATCTCATCTACTTCAGATCAGAAGTTAGTTGCCACTGCAACAACTGAGTTAGAGACCCCATCTACTCAAACCCCGACTGAAGCTAGATTCGAATCCTTGGTCTATTATCCCATGTGTCTAAGAGAGAAGCGAATCCGTTCAAAGATGAGCAAGAATTTGAAGAAGCAGCTCTCGTCTGTTGAAGTCGACTACTCTTCAGAACAGTTTGAGAAACTGGTTCGAATTTGTACTTGGGTGGCCTTGAAGAAGTCTGGTACAGATGATCTTTTCGAAGTCATCTTAGGAAAAGGTGGCATTTCAAATTTCATGGATTGGGAAATGGAGCAGAAGGAGAATAGTGGTGTTAGTGACCACTCAGAGCTTTTCCCAAATCATGCTATCACTGCTCTTGCAAAAAGACTACTTGGTATTTCTGATGACTTGATGAGTTCAGAATTCAAGTTTGATGTAGGAGTTCAGGTTCCAGATCTTGATGTTGTGCAAAACATTGTGGTATTTGAAGATTATCAAGCTGAGTTGATACAGTCTACTGATCCAGTCATAGATTTAGACAATGTCTCAGATCAGTTGAGAGGCATTGTGTTCAAATTTCAGATGGACCATGCTGATAGTCCAAGATCAGATTTTGATTTTATAAATCGTTATTCTGATGATTTACTGCCATTTGAACTTTGTGGATACATGGAGAAGTTGCATGCCTTATTGAAGAGGGACATAGCTATTGCTGAAAGGAAGGCTCGTGAAGCAAGGTTGGCTATTATCTCTTACTCTCCTCAACTTAATCTAAGAGCTATTGCTGGAAGTGTGCTCCCAGAAGTTAATCTAGTCGAAGACAAGGTCTTGACTACTGTTTTAGAAGATCGGTTGGTGAAAGTTTTAACTCCAGAAGATGAAGTCATGCTTGATGTTACTCATGTTGAGGTTGGACAGTCATCTCAAGATATCTCAGCCGCCTCAATAGATGAGTTGAAGGACGAATTGAAAGCTGTCATCAAAGCATCAATTGCTGAGTTTCTTAAATCTGATGTCCAGAAGACTCTTATTGAACAAAACAATGTCCTTGTGACAAGTTCAAAAGATTTGATCGTCAATGCAGTCAGTCAGGTAGATGATGAATACAGACAACACATGTTTGAACAACTTGAAGGATTTCTCCAGGATCAAGTTGAATACTCAGAGAAAAGCTCAGTCGATTTTGCTCGCGTACTAGCTACTGAATCTAGGAAATTGGAAAGAGTCTATAGAGCAAGAATCGAAGTTGCTGATGTTCAAAGGAAGGAAGCTTATGATCAGCTAACTCAAGCTCAACAACTTATCTCAGCTATGACTGATGAAAACAAGAAGTTACGTTTGACCGCTACACATTTTAAAAATGAGTTGAACTTGTCTACTCAAAAGCTAGAGTTGGTGGCGACCAAGCTGGACAAGTTAAGTCAAAACAAGTCGCATGAGAAGCAAATTGAGAAAGCTACAGACCTTATGAAACAAGCTATGATGGAAGAAATGACTCGTTTCACTTCTCTTTTCTCTCTCAAGGCATCTGATGAAGCCAAAAAGGGGGAAGAGGCAAGTCGAGTTGAATTTGCTGCTGAAGGAGTGAAAGAGGCAAGTGCTGAACCAAAAGCTAAAGATGCTGCTGAAGCTATGCAAGATCTTAAGAGGCCTAAGAGAGGCAGAGGCAGATTGGTTAAAACTACAGAAGCTGAGCAAGCTAAAGTTGAAGCTGATGAGTTGAAGAAGAAGGAGAAGGGCAAGGCCATTGCATCTCCAGAAGCTGAAATGCAGACAAAAATGATATCTAAAAGGAAATCTATTCAGATAGAAGAACCTAGAGAGATGGAGACAACAACAAAAGTGAAAAAGCAGAAGGTTGTTGATCCAAGTGATGAATCTCACTATGCAAGCAAAAAGAAGATTGAAAAACATATTGAGAATTTGCAGAAGCTGAAGGAAGATGAAGAGAAAATGGAAGATCAGTTCATTGATTATTTTATTGACAGAGAGCATCGTCAAGATTGGCTCAAGGTGAAGAGACAATGGGAACTTGATCACTGGATAATCAGAAAGTATGGTGATTCTGAAAATTCGGATGAACTATACTCGATGTTTGATAAGTTTATGGAAGGTCAGAATCGAATGCTTTGGAATCTGATATTGAGGATATCTGCTGCTGCAAATTTCAACATTCTGATACCAATCTTTCCAAGATGGAAGACTCCTATGACAAGCTCAGGAAAGAGAGTAGATCGTAACCAGATCAAGAAGTTTGAAGAAGAATTACTTGATAAAGAGAAGATTGAAGATGAAGATCATATCAGTGTTATTCACAGGAGACTTCTTGATGCATTCTGTGTTCCAAATTCAGAAGAAGGTACTCTTTCAGATTAGTTTTTGTTTGTTTGATTAGTTTTTTTTGCTCTGATGTTTTGTTATTCAAAGTATTTGTAATATCTACTGATCTTATTTTTGAATGAATGAAAAGATAAAGTACTATTTGATGTTTAAGACAAGGTAACTACTTAACTAGTCTACTAATAAGAAAAGATTCAAGTAGTTTTGGCTTCATCAAAACGGGGGAAATTGTTGGGATATGAATCCTAGAACAAGTCCTAAATGATGAATAAAAGATAAAGAAGATAAAGTTTTGATAAGCCAAAAGAAGACTTGAATATTTTCTAAGTGTTGACTAATCTAGTCTAGTTGAGTTGAAGTCATCTTGTACAGATCAGTAGAATTCAAAAGACAAGTACTAGTTGTTTTAAGAAGAAAAGTATTCATTAAAAGATAAGTACGATTTATAAGTACTTCATACATGATAGATTGTTTTTTGAGCTATAATTGTTGTATAGAGCTCATGATGTTAGATTCATTGTATAGTTTATAAGTTGACTAAGCTTGTATTATAAAAGCTTAATGTAATGTAATAGTCTTGTTAGGATTAGATGATAGGACTAGATTAGTTCTGTTGGAAGACTACTGCACAAGTCAGTTAGAAGACGCAGTCTACTACTAGTAGACAAGACAAGTGCGCAACTTATACAAAGACAGGTCAACTTGATGTTAGTTACAGAAACGCGTATTAAAAGATGAAATTGAAGAATTAGTTATGGAATAACTAATTAACTGAAGAAACGCGTGGAAGAATAAAAGAATCAGTTACAAGTTAGTTTTCAAGAAAGGTTGTTACACAACTGAAAGTTCTTGGAATTTGAAGTCTATAAATACCCCAAGGTATTCATTGGTTGAAGACTACTGATTACTGAAGATATTGAGAATTACTACTTACAAACGTTATTGAAGATTCAATTGAAGTTCACTCTCAGAGTTGATTGAAGTTCAGAAAGATAGCCAGAAGACAAGTGAAGAATCAAGAAGGCTACTACTGAAAATCAGAGAAGTTTTTAGTTTTTGTTTGTTATTTTTCAAGGTGCTAGATACTTGTAAAATTTCTAGTAAGATCGTAGACATATCTGGAGGTATAGTCTGTTGAAGATCTAAGTCTTCTTCTTGGGACTTTAAAGACAGGAACACACACTTGTACTCGATTGGAAGAGTTTAGTGGAAACATCACAACTGGGTTTGTGAGAGTGGATGTAGACAAGTTGTCGAACCACTATAAATCTTGTGTTTGATTTACTTTACAGTTTTGAGTGTTTAAATTGCTTAATTGGTTTAACTACTTAACTGATCTAGACTAGTTGAGTATAGAACAGAGTTCTCGAAAATAAGTTGAGTATAATCTTGAATTGGGCTCATTGATAATTTTGTATTCCGCATATCGTACTTTGATATTTCGAGAGATTTTTGAAAAGTCTATTCACCCCCCTCTAGACATTTTCACTAGCTTACTCGTTATTAACTCAACTTGGGACCAACAATTAGTTAACTATTTTTTAAAAGATTTAAAGCTTAAACAAAGCTCAAATTAACATAGAAAGTGTCATATATTAATACAGATGACTCATTAAATACATATATAATGCATTAATATTGTTTCCAATTTATAAGGTGAATATTAATTAACATAATTTATGGATATAAATACTGATTTGCAATATTATAGGTTTCTCCATTATTCAGAATTATACCTAACTTACTTCCGTAAATTTAAAAACTTATATTTAAAAGACAATCTAATCTAATAAAATATTATTCAGTAAATTTAGAAAATTTAAATAGATAATGAGTCAATAAAAGAAATTAGATATAATGTTATACAATTAGCATAAAAAAAAATTAGATATAATTAATTTCAAATTATATGGTTCGAATTTAGGAGTAGTAATATTTGAATTATTTTTAATTTTACTTTCCTTTATATTAGTTTTGGGACATTATTGTAATTTTTTATAAATTTAAATTATACACACAATTACCGCACATGTATTAATTATGCCTTAAATCTATTAATTTCTGCATATCAATCATATATATGTCAAATTGACCTAATATATAACAATATAACAAAAGTAACGTATCTCTAAAAAAAAAAAAAAAGTAATGTCTAATTTTTTGGAACAATTTCATAACCTATTCAATTAGATTTAATACAATTGTAGACTATTAGATTTGATAGATAAACCAGGTATGTGTAATGATAGCATTTATTGAATGGAGAATATCAACATCAATTATTTAATTTAGGTTGTAATTTATTATTTTTTGTAATTTTATTAATGTTTGTAATATTATCAGAGCTTTATTGATTTTCGGGGAGATTAGATTTGTATATATTGAAATCTCACTATTTCGTATGAGCTAATTAATTGCGTATCTTTAAGATTATAATTTCTAATATTAAATCGCGTTTACATAGGCAAATTTCGCTTGATTTAGAAAATTCGCTATAAATCATAGAACGAAAAATAGGAAAAATAAAATGGAATGTGAATTTACATCGATATATATTATCTTGAAAAGGAGATACTAGATAAAAGAGGGATACTTAAAATATATTTCTAATTAAAATGAAAAAAAAGTAGAGATTACGTAGGTAGGTGTAGTATTGAAAGAAACGTAATAAAAATCTATAATATATATATTTATGTTATCTTTTTCTGGTAGACTAATACAACCTACTAAAAAAATTATCTAATTAAGAATTTAAGATGGGCTAATTAACTGGAAACTGGAAATGATGGATTGGAGGGTGAGAAAATGGTAAATAATTTGAAATAAAATTTAGAGTTAAAAAAGCTACCAAAATTTATGCGAAGCAGTTGAAACGGGGAGTATATGATTTGCTAAAATTTCGTCACTTCAAAACTTAAAATTTTGTTAATTAAAGTTAACATTTTTTTTTACGAACCCAATTAATATTAAAATGTATTATAAATTTAATTTCTATATCTACCTTAATGCACACCATATCTTTTTTTTTTTCCCTTTTATATTGTGTAATAGTCTTTTGGATTTTGTACCTAATTTAAACATAAATATTTAAGAATTCAATTTTATCTTTAAAGGCTAAATTGGTATGCAAAATCTACAAAAAAATCTATTACCTTAATTATTATTTATATACTTTGCTTAATAAAAGTCAAGCGATTCATCATATTAAACCAAATATGAATAAATACAGTTTAAGTGGCGTATATTAAAAAAAATTATTTGTTCACCACCTAATGAACCATTACTATTTAATTATTTAAGTATTATTATATTTTATTACCCATTATTATTTAATTATTTGAGTATTGTTATATTTTATTACTACATAATGTTGAAGCTGTATTTCACAACTTATAATACACTAAGTATAATTCAAAATTCGAACTCTCATGGTTTACTATTTTTTTATATATGCAATTTTTTTCTTAAAATATAATATAAGTATGTATATTTACATGTAGTTAATGGTTAATTACAATAACTATAGATTCTGTTTAATTATAATGGTTTATACATTTATTGTATTATATTTACTATGAGCATTTCAATCAATTAGAAGAATTTAAATAAAGTTTAAAAAAAAAAAAAAAAGACTCAATTTATCTATAAAATTTATTTTAAAGGTTGGTGCACCTTTTTTAAAAATCTATAAAGACCGTGTCTATAAAGAGTACTTTTTTTTTCTGATAAGTAATTGAATTGGGAGTTTTTTTTTTTATGTTGGATCATAATTTGCACTATACTACTTATAATTGTATTTTTGAAAATTGGTTAAGAAGGATATTTGTAATTATTATAATCACTACTTTAATTATAATAAATATAAATAATTAAGATAAAAACTTTAATGAAAACCTAAATAATAAATTTTTTAATAAAGAATTAAAACTCGATCTAAAGAAAGTTGAAAGTATTAACGAGACAATGTTGACGATGATACATGGTGATAGAAGAAAATATTTGAGTTTAGACATAGTTTGTCCAATTAATTTAGACAAGTGGAATGGGACATATATTTTCAATTAACTTTTTTAGTTCTCTTAAGTATTATATGGTCTACCAATCCATCGATTGGTTCTCAAAATATATGTCCCTATAAAGTTTGTTTAGAAACATTGATATGAAGTTCGGTTTGTGCAATAGAATTAAACTTATTGTTACAAGACATGAAAATCACATCATTGAAGGATAAATTATTTTTGAAAAGAATGTTGGTAGTAAATTTATATCCCGAAAATGACATTAAGTGTTTCGGGTGACACGACTCCCTCGAATGAGGCAATGAGACTATTTTCTATTTTATAGTCTTTTGCAATGACAATAAATAAAAGTCAAGGTCAATCCATTTTCATGGGAGCACTACTAGAAAATTGGCATTTCTTGACATTTAAAATTGTATTTATAAACCACTTTTCAATACACTTTATTTATCATGACATTTCTTTAAAATGTCATCTAAGTTAATGTAATAATAGATATCAATGTATTAATACATTCTTAAATGTCATGAATATGTAGTTTAGCCTACACTTAATTAATCATATAAATTGTTAATATTAATTATTAGTGCAATATTAAATGTCAGGACAAATTATTATTAAAATTATTTTTAATTATCATTAATTTTCTATTTTAATTAATACTACATTATTAAATGTCAAGACTAATTTATTATTATTTTGTAATATTAATTAATAATACGCAATTTGGTGTTATGATAGTTTCATTTATATATATTAATTGCAATTAGATTAATAACAATAATAAGAATTTATAATAATATTAAAACAATAAATAGTAAATTAAAAAATATTCTTCCGCATGAAATAATATTGAAAATCACAAATAAATTAATTACACATTTTACTAGACACGAATACTTGATAATATTTCGTGAAATTACATCAAATAAATTCTACAAAATTGTCAATATAATCTTTGCATAAGTCATTTCTAGAAGAAGAAAAAAAACTAAATTCTAAATTGAGGCTCTTTAACCCTCAAATAGGTATAACTAATCAATCGATCTCCATCCTTGAAAAAATCCAGATATTCTCCCCTTACCTACAAAAACACAAAAATTTTCATAAGTTCAAGATATTTTAGAAACATGATGTAAGGACATAAAATTAATGGTAAATTGGAACAAGGAGATTTTAGATTACTAATTACCTTTACAACCTCTAACATAACATTTTTTTTCTTTCCTTGTCATTGCACATTGCACGCCAATCTTTCACACGCCATCTATTGGCTGACCAAATTCATTAAATCCAACTTCAAAATTCATTAAATCCAACTTCAACTTAACTGTCCTCAAATACTTTGATTGGCTGACCAAATTCATTAAATTCAACTTCACTGTCCCCAAATACTTTGATATAAGTGGGATGTCGTTGAACTTTTTTTCATAAATTTAACAGCAATTCCATTACCTATTTAAACAAAAAAATAAATATTATCTTAAATAAATAAAGTCCTATAGGTTTACAATGTTACCTTGCTCGTGTTCACCTTGCTCGTGTTCATAGCTTTCATTCATTTGCTCTCGTAGCTTTCATTCATGATCTCGAATCTTGATTCCTCCCTAAGGACTTGTTTACCTGTACATTCATTATAAATTCTTTTATGAGTTTGACGCCGTATACTCTTGAGTTCCTGCAAATTACAGAATATTAACAAAGAAAAATAATGTGACACAATTCAAAAGGAAAAATGTTTTTTTACTAATGATATTATATTTAAGAAAGAAATATAGATAATCAATTCATATTTGTATCCCAGTAATTTAACATGTGAAACTGAGCATGAGTGGCTCATCTGGAAGACTAAAAAAATTTCGGTGTACTTTTTTTCCTAGCCTGTGAAACAGATTATTATCTTCTGTACAAACAAAACAAACATTATCCATACACTCCAAACCATATAATAGTTGTCATTCATTTTCTAATGGAGATAAATAGTGCATTAACATACATTATCCATACACTCCAAACCATATAATAGTTGTCATTCATTTTCTAATGGAGATAAATAGTGCATTAACATTGATATCCAATTTTTGCTCATTATTCAAAGGTTTGAAACTCTACAGACATTTTTTAAGCGGTGGTGTTTAATAGCTATCATCCATTCAAAGATTTAACTATAAAAAGGAGAAAGAAAATCAACTGTCTGCCTTAGCAATAAATTGAGATTGATATGAAAACACTATTATTGAGTGTCAAATCTTAAAAATTTGAAATACTCACTCAATCATTTTCTAGTTCAATAAATATCTTCTTATCTAATTAAAAAAATATATATATAGACACGAGGAGTACTTATGCATCACAGTATATAAAACCAAGTGAGGAAACAAAAATCAGAGCATATCAAATAGGAGTTCTATATATCCAGTAGAAAAATTAACATTAATATGTAATTTTCGAACTACAAATACAAATTGTTTAATAAAATAAACACTCAAAAGGAGATAAATCAACTCAAGAACTCCAGCCTTCCAGTATTCAATTCTTGAGTCAAGTTTGACGATGATCCAATAACAAAAAAATGTGAAATACGTACCTCATCAGCTATTTGTGATTCTACAATGAGTAAATCCAAATCTTGCTCCTAAAATAAAAAATAAATAATCAATTAACTCAAAGACATCAATTAGGCCTAGAATTCATTTTGAAGACTCAATCACGAGCAAAATTACCTCCAACTGGTAAAAAAATAGGTTTTGATAGACAGTTTAAAAAAAGAGGTTTTGATTTGCTCATTACCTTGTAAACGGCGATTGTTCGTGGAAGAAGGTCTAGACCACGATCCAATTTTCTTTTTCATCGTTGGCGGGTTATCTCCCGCAATTTTTTCTTCAAAATAATATCTATTAAATAATTTAATAAATAATTAAGCCTTTAAAAATAGATAATCAATAATTAAGGATACACCATATTAACCGAGATAATATTAAAGGAGATAGGCTTTTTAATTTTTGGGTAGGTCTCTTGTAGACTTAATTCCTTATAAGAAATTGAGTAAATTTTAAAAAATTGGTAGGATGTATAATAAAAATAAAATACGCGAAAAATATTTATTATAATTTATGTAGTAATTTTTTTTATGTTGAGGTTTCAACTCTTACATCTAACAATTTTCACATATTTTTTTTAATTATAAAAGTGCATGTTGAAAATAAGGAAAAATGTAACATGTAATTTACAATTTTTTAGCATGTTATTTTGCAATAATAATTTCAGTTGACATACACTTGTTAGTGATGTTATGTTACACATATTTTGTTGCACTTTTCAGTTGTAGTAACTTACTATTTTCAACAATATTTTTTAGTTATATTAACTTACACTTTTTAGTAATGTTATGCTACACCTTTTAGTCATATTTTGTTGCACTTTTCAGTTGTAGTGACTTACAATTTTCAACAATATGTTCAGTTATAGTGACTTACACTTTTTAGTAATGTTATGTTACACTTTTTACTCGTATTTTGTTACACTTTTCAGTTATAATAACTTACATTTTTCATTAAAATATTGTGTTGCACTTTTCAAGTATATTGACATGCACTTTTTAATAATATTGTGTTGCACTTTCTAGTTATACTAACTTGCATTTTCTAGTTATAATGACTTATACTTTTCATTAAAAGTTGTGTTGCACTTTTCAATTATAGTGACTTACACTTTTTAATAAAAAAATATGTTACACTTTTTAGTAATATTGTGTTACACTTTTTAGTAATATTAACTTACACTTTTCAACACACACAATTTCGAAAAAAAAATATCAATATAAAAAAAATTACAAAAAAAAAATAATAATATTAAAAAAAAATTAATTAAGTCAAAATTTTTACTCACAATAATCTTGAATATTTAGAGTTCACGATATTCTTGAATATTTAAAATTTAAGTTGACCAAGTCAACTCAATTCCTTATAAGGAATTCATTCTATATAAGACCAATCCTTAATTTTTTTTATTATATTAGATATTAACTAAATTAATAATCAATTAAGCTTTTGAAATAGATAAAACTTTTAAAATTTTATCCTAATGAGTAATGAATTATATATATTAACAAAGATAATAATATTTAAGAAATGATAAATTAGGAATATTATATAAAATAGTCTTTTTTCCGTCTCAAAATGAAATTCTTGTATTCATTTTTTTTGTTTGTCCAATAATATAATTTCATTTTACGATTGAACCGCCTAAAATCGAACAAAACAGATTAAACTAGTGAAAACCGACTATAACGATTAGACCGCTAGTCCAACCGATTCAATCGATTACACCGTGAGCAAGTGTTATGAACCGGTTCAAAATCGGATCGGGGCCGAAATCTACACAGATGTAGGGGTGAAAACGAGCCGATCGAGTCGAGTAGTGCTGAGCTCGAAACTCGACTCGATTGTTATACTCGAAGCTCGAAACTCGACTCGACACGGTCGATCCTAAAATTTTGAAGATCGAACTCGACTCGATAAGAAACTCGATAAACTCGAGCTCGGCTCAACTCGATTACCTATATAATTTTTAAAATTAATTTTAAAACATATTTTTTTCTAAAATAAACTCGATCTCAGCTCGATTACTCGTATATAAATATAAATTATATATTAATGTCAAAATAGTAAATATTTTTCAAGCTTGATTAGGCTCGCGAGCCTTTCGAGCCGAGTATTTATGAGCTCGAACTCGAACTCGGTAGCTACTCGAGTAGCTTGAAACTCGACTCG
This sequence comes from Galeopsis tetrahit, assembly GCA_963675135.1. Lineage (NCBI taxonomy): Eukaryota > Viridiplantae > Streptophyta > Magnoliopsida > Lamiales > Lamiaceae > Galeopsis > Galeopsis tetrahit. The sequence continues at coordinate 60,327,689 of OY776120.1, read as the reverse complement.
AGTCGATTTTGATCTTTTTTCGAGTCGAGCACGAGTACCTCGCGAGTAGGCTCGACTCACTTACACCCCTACCCAGATGGGTGGACCGGAGACCGGACCGATTAATTTTGGTCCAGTCCGGGTTTGGACTGTTTCAGATTGGATTTTTTTTTCTTCCTTTTGGGTATTACTTAGTATATTACTCTATTTGTAGGTAGAGATGACTATCGGGTTGGCCCTAACCCGATAGGGCCAACCCTGCAGGGCTACGGGCTTGGTCCTTAACCGGTTCATACTTAACAGTTCTACAATTGTTGGGACCTAACCCTAACCCTAGCGGCCTGGTCACTAACGGGCTATAATAAATTTTTTTATTTTAAAATTAAAGGTCTCAATTGACACGTCCAATAAGAAAATAAAATAGAAAAATATATAATTAGTTAATAATCGGTAAATGAAAAAACAAAAGTATGATTTAAACACAATTCTAGAACTCATTGGTCTTTAATATGATCAAATAAATATCATAATCTAATAAAAAAATAGTAATAATAACGTAATGAGCTACTTAATGTTTATAGTTATGGTTACGGGTCAAATGACCCAAAATTTGTTAGTCACATTTTTGTAGAACATCTAGATATTTCTTCATATTTACTTCTAGAATAAATTCTTTTTCAATGTTCTAAAGAAATAGTTAGTTGATCACAATTGTGCAAGAATATATATATATATTAGCCATAGTTACTTGAAATCTTAATTTATTCCATAGGAATTAATACAAGTCCAAATGAAAATGTTGTACACTGAAATAATTGGAGATAAATAAAAAGTACCTAAGAAAATAAGAAATTTCAATGAAACAAAAATGCCATTAAAAGAAAATCTGATCCAATTAATATGAAAATAAAAATAAAGAAAAATTCAATGAAAATTTAGTCAGATTCATCCAAATTAAATTAAACAATCTTTTAAAATTAAGGATAGCTTTATATATTTCATAGGAATTCGTCTCAATGTTATAAGTCTTGAACAAATTTGTAATGACATATAAAAAAATCAATTAGTTTAAATGATCAATATTTTATTAAAAACATAATTAAACCAAACATACATACATTATGAGTAATGAACCTTGCTAACTACCAGATTTGATACCACAAATCAATTTTGAAATTAGCAGAGTGTCAAAAAAACAACCCTATATCAATTAAACTTTAAAAATAGTTCAATAATTCAAAAAGATCTAGCCCAATACAACATTTCTTGCCGAAGAAGAACTATATAATAAGACCAAGAGAAATAGTCAAGTTCATCTAAAATGACTTGAGTATAACTAATTTCACGATTTCTTAAAATTTGAATACACTCTGAAGCAAATACAAAAATCTACTATTCAATTATAAAATTTGAATACACTCTTGAAATTATCCATCAAAAGAAATTAACTATAAATTATCCATTGAAAGAAACAAGTATAAAATATAAAATTTCCTTGACAAACAAGAGCAAGAAAAGAAACAGATATATATGAACAGAGTAAGAAAAGAAACATATATAAATATATATGATTGAATCCTGATTGAGTTTTTTATCCCAATTTGCCCTCTTTAATGCTTTTAAAACAATTGATTCAATTTATGGCACCTTCATAGATTTTAGATGAATTTGGATAGATTTAAGAAGAATTAAAAAAAAACAGACGACGCAGTTATTTTTTTTTTTTTTTGAGAACATAGTATTTAAACCGTATATAATTAAAAAGATTCTTATTAAATAGTATTATTAAATTATTATTTTAATATTATTAATTTTATGTTTGACGGTTCATTTTTTCCCCTTTTCTTTTATATATTAATTTTTTTTAAATCTTATTTTTGCTTAAAATTTAATTATAATAAATAATATGACACGATTCACAATGTCATAATTATATTTTATAGATATTTAGTTAATATTGTATTATTAGGGTGTATTATATTATGACAATTTGTTATAAGTGTATTAATAGGGTATAAAGTTATGTAGTTTTAGATTATAGAAAGTTAGTGTACTAATAAATTAAGTTTCACTACATTTTTTTATTAGTGTACTAAAATTAATGTACTAATAAGCCATTTTTTTAGTAGTGGAGGTGTCTGTATTTTGAAATCTTTGTTTACAAACGGACAATTGTATATTGCAGTCTCTAAAGTAAAGAACAAGAGTGGGTTCAAAATTATTTGTCTAAATTCAAATGGAAAAATATGTAAATGTACACCAAATGTTGTCTATAAGAAAGTTTTACGCAATTTGTAATTTTGCATATTAATTTATTTTATAAATAAAATTATAATTCTCTATTCAATTTTTAATTTTTCATATATACATGTTTCAAAAACTATTTTTTAATTAATAAATTAAAATTAAAATATATAATAAATTTATTTCAACCCCGCGTAAAACGCGGGTCTTACACTAGTATCTATATATATATATATTTGCAAACTTTTTTACTGCCACATGTCGCAGTGTGATTCGTCTAACACAACTTCTCTCCTCTCAAAAGTCTCCATTTCAAAATTCTTCAATTCTCATTCATTTTAACTTCATCTTCTAATCTCAACCTTTCATTCTTAAGTTTTAATCTCAACCCTTAATCCTTATTTTTTACTCCTATATAAACTTCAACCTATTTCTTTTCAACCACTCAATGTTTGTTTTATTCATTTACATAATTTATTAGAATTTCTTCACACTTTCCTCTTTTTTTTGTATATGTAGTTAGATTGATTTTTTTTCATTGTAGATGTGTAGTTTAGATATTGATTTTTATTTTTGTTTTATTCATTTACATAATATTTTAGAATTTCTTCACACTTTCCTCTTTTTTTGTATATGTAGTTAGATTGATTTTTTTTTCATTGTAGATGTGTAGTTTAGATATTGATTTTTATATTTGTTTGTCAAAGTTTTGAAGTTTTCATCAGATTCACCCGAAGATTTATGAAGGTTTTGAAGATTTCATCACTCGAAAATTTATGAAGGTTTTGAAGATTTCATCGAATTCACAAATATTTATGAAGTTTTGAAGATTTCATCGAATTCACAAAGATTTACGAAGATTTTCAAGATTTCCATCAAAGTCACTAGAAGGAAAGGTCAAAGATATATGAAAGGTTTTCAAGATTTCATCAGGGAAGTTTTTTGAAGACATTGCAACAATTTCTCAAATTTATGAACATTTGTAACAATTTATCCATTCACACTAATTGTTTCAAGGTTACATTCAAGTTTAGTCATCAGATTCACCCGAAGATTGAGGAAGGTTTTGAAGTTAAAAATGGAGAGAGTATAAAACACACTCATGTAAAAATAAATACAATATATTGTTAAATTCTAATTATTCATAAATACATAATATACTAATTTTTTTTTTACGTTGCATACTCTAAAGTAAAAAAATAAGTGAATATTAAAAATTATTTATCACAATTCAAATGAAATATCAAATACTAATTAAAACAAAAGATTATTATATTTATTTGTGAATTAAAGTAAAAGGTTGGCGTATAATCACATGCCAAATTCTGCATATCAATCATATGTCAAATTGACCTAATATATAACAATATAACAAAAGTAACGTATCTCTAAAAAAAAAGTAACGTCTAATGTTTTGGAGCAATTTCATAATCTATTCAATTAGATTTAACATAATTGTAGACTATTAAATACTGAATTTGACTTTAATTAGTTAACTATTTTTTAAAAGATTTAAAGCTTAAACAAAGCTCAAATTAACATAGAAAGTGTCATATATTAATACGGATGACTCATTAAATACATATATAATGCATTAATATTGTTTCCAATTTATAAGGTGAATATTAATTAACATAATTTATGGATATAAATACTGATTTGCAATATTATAGGTTTCTCCATTATTCAGAATTATACCTAACTTACTTCCGTAAATTTAAAAACTTATATTTAAAAGACAATCTAATCTAATAAAATATTATTCAGTAAATTTAGAAAATTTAAATAGATAATGAGTCAATAAAAGAAATTAGATATAATGTTATACAATTAGCATAAAAAAAATTAGATATAATTAATTTCAAATTATATGGTTCGAATTTAGGAGTAGTAATATTTGAATTATTTTTAATTTTACTTTCCTTTATATTAGTTTTGGGACATTATTGTAATTTTTTATAAATTTAAATTATACACACAATTACCGCACATGTATTAATTATGCCTTAAATCTATTAATTTCTGCATATCAATCATATATATGTCAAATTGACCTAATATATAACAATATAACAAAAGTAACGTATCTCTAAAAAAAAAAAAAAAGTAATGTCTAATTTTTTGGAACAATTTCATAACCTATTCAATTAGATTTAACACAATTGCAGACTATTAGATTTGATAGATAAACCAGGTATGTGTAATGATAGCATTTATTGAATGGAGAATATCAACATCAATTATTTAATTTAGGTTGTAATTTATTATTTTTTGTAATTTTATTAATGTTTGTAATATTATCAGAGCTTTATTGATTTTCGGGGAGATTAGATTTGTATATATTGAAATCTCACTATTTCGTATGAGCTAATTAATTGCGTATCTTTAAGATTATAATTTCTAATATTAAATCGCGTTTACATAGGCAAATTTCGCTTGATTTAGAAAATTCGCTATAAATCATAGAACGAAAAATAGGAAAAATAAAATGGAATGTGAATTTACATCGATATATATTATCTTGAAAAAGAGATACTAGATAAAAGAGGGATACTTAAAATATATTTCTAATTAAAATGAAAAAAAAGTAGAGATTACGTAGGTAGGTGTAGTATTGAAAGAAACGTAATAAAAATCTATAATATATATATTTATGTTATCTTTTTCTGGTAGACTAATACAACCTACTAAAAAAATTATCTAATTAAGAATTTAAGATGGGCTAATTAACTGGAAACTGGAAATGATGGATTGGAGGGTGAGAAAATGGTAAATAATTTGAAATAAAATTTAGAGTTAAAAAAGCTACCAAAATTTATGCGAAGCAGTTGAGACGGGGAGTATATGATTTGCTAAAATTTCGTCACTTCAAAACTTAAAATTTTGTTAATTAAAGTTAACATTTTTTTTTACGAACCCAATTAATATTAAAATGTATTATAAATTTAATTTCTATATCTACCTTAATGCACACCATATCTTTTTTTTTTTCCCTTTTATATTGTGTAATAGTCTTTTGGATTTTGTACCTAATTTAAACATAAATATTTAAGAATTCAATTTTATCTTTAAAGGCTAAATTGGTATGCAAAATCTACAAAAAAATCTATTACCTTAATTATTATTTATATACTTTGCTTAATAAAAGTCAAGCGATTCATCATATTAAACCAAATATGAATAAATACAGTTTAAGTGGCGTATATTAAAAAAAATTATTTGTTCACCACCTAATGAACCATTACTATTTAATTATTTAAGTATTATTATATTTTATTACCCATTATTATTTAATTATTTGAGTATTGTTATATTTTATTACTACATAATGTTGAAGCTGTATTTCACAACTTATAATACACTAAGTATAATTCAAAATTCGAACTCTCATGGTTTACTATTTTTTTATATATGCAATTTTTTTCTTAAAATATAATATAAGTATGTATATTTACATGTAGTTAATGGTTAATTACAATAACTATAGATTCTGTTTAATTATAATGGTTTATACATTTATTGTATTATATTTACTATGAGCATTTCAATCAATTAGAAGAATTTAAATAAAGTTTAAAAAAAAAAAAAAAAAGACTCAATTTATCTATAAAATTTATTTTAAAGGTTGGTGCACCTTTTTTAAAAATCTATAAAGACCGTGTCTATAAAGAGTACTTTTTTTTTCTGATAAGTAATTGAATTGGGAGTTTTTTTTTTATGTTGGATCATAATTTGCACTATACTACTTATAATTGTATTTTTGAAAATTGGTTAAGAAGGATATTTGTAATTATTATAATCACTAATTTAATTATAATAAATATAAATAATTAAGATAAAAACTTTAATGAAAACCTAAATAATAAATTTTTTAATAAAGAATTAAAACTCGATCTAAAGAAAGTTGAAAGTATTAACGAGACAATGTTGACGATGATACATGGTGATAGAAGAAAATATTTGAGTTTAGACATAGTTTGTCCAATTAATTTAGACAAGTGGAATGGGACATATATTTTCAATTAACTTTTTTAGTTCTCTTAAGTATTATATGGTCTACCAATCCATCGATTGGTTCTCAAAATATATGTCCCTATAAAGTTTGTTTAGAAACATTGATATGAAGTTCGGTTTGTGCAATAGAATTAAACTTATTGTTACAAGACATGAAAATCACATCATTGAAGGATAAATTATTTTTGAAAAGAATGTTGGTAGTAAATTTATATCCCGAAAATGACATTAAGTGTTTCGGGTGACACGACTCCCTCGAATGAGGCAATGAGACTATTTTCTATTTTATAGTCTTTTGCAATGACAATAAATAAAAGTCAAGGTCAATCCATTTTCATGGGAGGTGTCTGTATTTTGAAATCTTTGTTTACAAACAGACAATTGTATATTGCAGTCTCTAAAGTAAAGAACAAGAGTGGGTTCAAAATTATTTGTCTAAATTCAAATGGAAAAATATGTAAACGTACACCAAATGTTGTCTATAAGAAAGTTTTACGCAATTTGTAATTTTGCATATTAATTTATTTTATAAATAAAATTATAATTCTCTATTCAATTTTTAATTTTTCATATATACATGTTTCAAAAACTATTTTTTAATTAATAAATTAAAATTAAAATATATAATAAATTTATTTCAACCCCGCGTAAAACGCGGGTCTTACACTAGTTATATATATATATATATAGATGAGATTATATTTTTTTTAGTTCATTAAGTTACCACGATTTTGAATTTGGTCCATGAGATTACCACTTTTTGAATTTAGTCCATTAAGTTTCGATTTATTTTAATTTTGGTCCAATTACCTGCTACAGCAGGTTTAACAGGTCATTTTTTAAAACACACCCCATAAAATGTTATACACACCTCAAACGTTAAACACACCACACTACAATTTAAAAATCATTTTTATTACTATACACACCCAAATCCTTTCCTATTTAATAAATTGCCAAAAATAATTAAATTAAAAAAATAAGAATTAAAAAATTAATATGAAAAATATTAATAAAACCAATAAAAAATCGCCCAAGTCTTCAAAAATTAAACAAAGCTAAAAAAATTAATTAATTTAAATAGTTTTGAAGATTTGGTTGATTTTCTACTATTTTTAAATTTTATTTAGCCTTGATGTTTTTTTATAGAAGATAGAACGCAAATATAACATTAATAAAGCAATGAAGTCTTAAATTTATTTTATTTTATTTTTCTTTTAAATATTGATTTTATATACATGAACCTACGAACACCTATTATGTACACTCCAAATGTTAAACACAAAAATTCAAAAATCGAATATAGTTAAATAAAATCATTAACATATTTAATAAATTGTCAAAAATAATTTAATTAAAAAAAGTAAGAATTCAAATTAATATGAAAAAATAGTAAAAAATTAAAAATCTTCAAAATAGTAAAAAATTAGCTAAATTTTCAAAAATTATTAAATTAATTAATTTTTTTAGCTTTGTTTAATTTTTGAAGATTTTGGTGATTTTTTATAGGTTTTATTTATATTTTTTATATTAATTTGAATTCTTAATTTTTTTAATTTAATTATTTTTGCAATTTACTAAATAGGAAAGAATTGGAGTGTGTATAGTAATAAAAAATGATTTTTAAATTTTAGCGTAGTGTGTTTAACATTCGGGGTGTGTATAACATTTTGTGGGATGTGGTGTGTTTTAAAAAATGACTTGTTAAACCTGCTATAGCAGGTAACTGGACCAAAATCAAAATAAAGTGAAACTTAATGGACTAAATTCAAAAAGTGGTAACCTGGTGGACTAAATTAAAAAATATGGTAACTTAATGGACTAAAAAAAGTATAATCCCTATATAGATTTACCCTAATCTCTTCATTTTTACCAAATATTCAGATCAAGTTAGGGCTCCTCAAAATTCAGGGTATTTTTCCTCTTTCTCTTTTATGAATATATTTGTTCGCCGCTGTCTTTGAATCGTCAATATCTTGCCAATTTTCTTTTACCATTTAGACGAACAATCCCTTCTCCTAATTATATTAATTAGTTACTAATTTAAGTATATGTGTTTTTAGGGTGTATGCAGTTTTGTCCCGTACACATATTATTATATAAATTAACATGTATGTGATAAAGTTTTGTTTGAGTGTGTGTTGTAATGGATAAGGGTGTGTTGCTTTGTGTTATTGAAATTATTAGTTTAGTTGTTTACTTCGAAGGAATTCAGAGGATGATCAATGAAAATAATGTTTATTTAATTATATAATATCTAGTTAATGACTTTATCAAATTATTTTAGTTAGAATTTGAATTGAAGCTTGAGTTTGAATTGATGAGATAAAGATTTATGTAATTTGAGCATCCTACTACGTTAGAACAGATTATTTCATTAATTATTTTATATGCCTAATTAACTTAGTAACATCTTCATGTTGATTTATTAATAAACTTCAATATATTTAGTTGGATTAGAATTTATTTAATCTTGACGGATTAATAAATCAAGTAGCAGTGGAGAGTTTCTTATCCATCTTTAATTTGAGATTTGAGAATTTATTGGCTAAGTAGGTTTACTTTTATTATGTACTAGTGTAAGACCCGCGTTTTACGCGGAATTGAAATAAATTTATAATATATTTTAATTTATTAATTTTAATAATTTTTGAAACATGTATAAATTGATTTGTAAATTTATTATTCTATTAAAAGATAAAAAATAAATAAAAAGTTGTAGTAATATATATTAAATTATATTATATATATATATATAAAATAACCATAGAATAGAATAATTAAAATTAAAAGAAATCAAACAACATTTGTGGTACATTTACAGATTTTTTCATAGGTTTCGGAAGGTAGACACCTAGCATGGAAATATGTTGGTCTTAACTTTTATTTATAGTCATCGCAAAAGACAATAAAATAGAAGATTGCCTCATTCGAAACTTTACGGGAACCGTTTCATTCGAAACACTCAATTTCATTCTCGCAATAAAAAATGTAATGCCAATATTTCTTCAAGAAAGAATTTATACTTTAATGATGTGATTTTCAACAATCAGTCTAGTTCCATTGTACAAACCGAACTTTAGAATAATGATCCTAAGAAGCATTATAATGACACATATTTTGAGAACCAATTGATAGTTTGGTAGACCAGTGGTTTGGTAGATCTGAACATTTAGAGAATTGAGAAAATCAATTTAAAACACATGTCTCATACCACTTGGTCTAAACTCTGATGGACAAACATTGTTTGAACTCAAATATCTCTTGTATCATCATGTATCATCATCAATACTGTCTCGTTAATACTTTCGACTTCTTCATGTGTTGGAGCATGTATAACTCTATTCTCAAAATAATTATTTGTACTTCGTATCCGAAGAAATAAACATAATGAATTTGAACTGAAGGAATAATACATAATGAATTTGAACAGAAGTAACATAATATAGAAAAATGACATACAAATCTCATAACTAATTGGGCAAATTAATAATGTAAGAACAATTTTAAACTTTTACATACATTTTGCTAATTGTTTGACTCACTATAAAAATATTATAAATGGAAATACGTACATAAATGAAATTTATACATAATATTGCCTATAAATTATCCATATAATTAATTATTGCACTTAACTTTTTAATACTTTGATTTTATTTTATTATTTAAAAACATTAACTAAAATAATTTAACTAACCATACTTAGTTAAATTGAACTAAACGACATGTGATAGTAAATTAACTGACAACCGTCTCTCTTGATTAAACATGCTTATTTTGTTTTAATATAATAGACAATGCTCACTTTATATGTATAAATCATATAAATTGATGGGATTATTTTAATTTATTTAATTTTGATATAATTAATTATTTTTCAACATAATCCATAATCCTCTTTTTTTAAGATATTTTAAAATTAAATGGGAAGAAACCCGTTCATATAGCTTGAAAAATAAGAATATGAATAAAATGAACCACAATAAGTTTCAAAAATAAGGATGTACATTAGATATTAAAAGCTATAATGTAAGGTTGAGATTGAAAATTTAAAATAAAGGTGAATGAGAATGGAAGAAATAAAAAAAAAAAAAAACTAAAGAATTTGAGGCTCCATTTGGATGGATGAATTTGATCTATGAATTTTAAATTCACCATTTAAATCCACCACACTTGTTTGGATTATGAATGAATTTCAAATACTTAGATTTTTTTCTCACACACTTTCTAGTTAAAATTGAGAGGATTTTAAATCCCCACTAAAATCATGTCATTTGAAATCCATGTATTTTTAAATCTTTTCATTTGAACACTACAAGAAAAATGACTTTTAGTGACATAATTCCTGTCATTATAGCTTCTCTAGCTAAAAGTCTTTAGTGACGGTAATTGACTTTTAGTGAGAGGTCCTGTCATTAATTCTCAAATTCCTGTCACTAAAGACTTTTAACTAGAGAAGCAATAGTGAGAGGATGCTGTCACTAAAAATCAGTTTTCTTGTAGTGGAAATACCTCTCAAATTAAATTCCTCAATCCAAACACAATCCAAAAGAATAGAGATTTAGGTCGGTAAGAGAGATTTTGTTGAAGTGACAAATAAAATATATATTTAAAAATATACTGCAATATTAATAATTAATTAAAATTGTACCATAAAAAAATTATGTGTACATTGTTTAGTGAGGAAAATAACTTGCTCTAAAATAATGATTATTACTCAAAGTAAATCAATCAACAAAATGTATCTCACTGCATTTAAATTCAACTCCCTTTTTCTCTCACCTTTAGCAGTTCTTGTGGTTGCGGATTGTATGCTTAGGGGAAACAATTTTTTTTCTTATTAATTTGACATAATTTAAGGAATATAAAGAACCGTTACTAAAATAAATATTACTATAAAATAAAATTTTTTAATAGTGAAAAAAATCATATTTTAGTTAAGTATTGTCAAATTTTCAAACTACTACTTCAATGCACATTAATTATTAATGAAATTTTTTTATTAACATTAATTATTTATTTAATAAATTAACCGTTACTAAAAAATGATCCAACATTCACACATTATAATTTGTCTTAAGATTAATTTTCACATAATTAGGACAAAAGTTTAATTCAAATTTAAGGTTAATTTTTATATAATTACGTTTAACAATTTAAAGATTTTTTCCATACAAAATTTAAGATTGTTTCAATATATTAAACTCATAGAATTAAAATATCACTATTTAACACTGTTGCTGGAGTCATAATTAAATAGAATTACATTCAAACTACTACTCCAAGTCTCCAATGCACATTAATTATTAATGATAGGTCTTTATTAACATTAATTATTTATTTAATCAATTAACTGTTACTAAAAAATGATCCAACAGTCACACATTATAATTTGTCGTAATTAAGTTTAATTTTCACATAATTAGGACAAAAGTTTAATTCAAATTTAAGGTTAATTTTTATATAATTAAGTTAACAATTTAAAGATTTTTTCCGTACAATGTCAAATTTAAATTGTTTCAATATATCAAACTCATAGTTATTCAGTTAAAATATTATTATTTAACATTGTTGATAATTAAGTAGAATTATTGTTTGGCTGTTTGAAATATCTTGTTAACAGTTTGAAAATTTACAATTTTTATCTTTTAAGTATCTTTTCTTGAATAAATTTATAGCAATTTGATGCAATTCTATTAAACTTGAATTGCAATTTATAAAAATATACAATAAATATACAAATGATTATAATGAATGGTAAAAACATGTTATATACCACTGGATTCTAAAATAATTTCTTAACAATTTACATATCGTCAATGAAAAATAAAAAGTCAAAAGCCAAATTTAGTGCATCAGATGAGGAACAAAGATACTTCTTAGACGAATAAGAAGTTAAAAGTAGAGTTTGGTACATTAGATCATGAGGAACAATTAAAGATATGACATCTTATGTCATCAACTCAATCGCATTCATATAAATCCCTTTTGGAGTAGTATGAGTAAACATGGGGGGGTTGATAATGCTCCCTCCATTTGAGTTCAAGATCAAAGCAATATTAACAGCAAAAAAAATATCAACATAAATAATACCTGTAAGATTCTTAATACTAATGATTTGAATATATGTATGAAATTCATAGTTTACCTAGAATAGTGGTATCCATGAACAAACATAAAATATTTCTCATTTCTAATGACAAATAAAGATTTGAACAAATGAAAGATGATGTGATTGAAATGAAAGAAATGAGATTTATATAGGAGTGGGATTAAGAATGAAGGGTGGAGATGAAAAATTAAAATTGAGGGTGGAGATTAAAAGAAAAATTTGTAAATGAATGAGAGTTGAGAATTTTTGAAATTGAGAGATTTTAGAAGAGGATTTAAGGTAGAAGGTGTGTGATGGTGACATGTGTCATTTAGAGGTTTGCAAATATATATAGTATAGATGTTAGGTGAGGGTCGTCACGAGGAGAACTAAAGTTACAATTTCTGCATTGAACATATTGACTCGACTTTAAGGTGGGAATTTCTACTTATTTGTTTGTCACTATTAAATGCGATCTGTGATTTTATTGTTACTGATGGATTCTTACCTCACTTAGACAAGGAGAGATATGGTAAGACATATCAGCGCAGACAAAGAGGAGGGAATCTCAGGAAGTCAATAAGCAGTTTTATTCTCAATTCCCTGATTTACGTAATTAGTTATGTAACAGTCACATTACTCAATCATAGGCAAAAATAGTGATTTATGTTAGTATTAATAGTAGAAGAATAAACCATTGTAGATACCTTGAGAAATATATTTGAATTCACAACTTCTTTTGCTGATTACTAGTGCACTTCGTGTTTTCACTCGGAGATTCTAGAATACCTCGTAAGAGGTTCCATCAGTCTCATCCTCCAATACGCTTTCCACCAATGATCTGCGTCTTCCACTAGTTGGTAGGTGGCGTAAAGAACTCTTTTTGCATCAGTGCATCTCATAACACTGAAAGTTCGTTCCAAAGATCGCAACCAATTTTCCACAATTTCAGGCCCCTCACGTCCATTAAATTTTGGTGGATCATGTTTGCGAAATTGTTCTACCACTCCAAGGTGAGCGTTGTTATTATTTTGGAATGCTTGCATTATTTGATTAAAGAAAGCTTGAGGATCTTGAGCTGGGACATTGGGCACTTCTCGTCTTGGAGGCATCTACTACATTCTCAAAGTATTTTAAATGTAATATTCGAGTATATACTCATAAAGAACAGTTATATTGGATGTTAATTGCACAATATCTAGAAATAAATATTTCGTAATAAATTTTGATTATGGATCTCGACATATGTCATTTCATATTTCTCATAATTCATCATATTCTTGTAATCAAATTATGCAATCACAAAACAAGTATAAATCACGTACCTCATTGAGCTGACGTAGTAAGCGGACGGATGCAATAATAAGTAACATTAGTTCTTAACTTCACAATTTATAGAAGAGTGTAAATGAATCTTATTTTATTTTTGGCAAATCTACAAGAACGTAGACCCGCTCTGATACCACTCTGTCACACCCCAATTTTCATAAATAAATATTTTAATTTATCAAGTAATTTAAGAGGGTTTTTGTAGAATTAAAAAATGAAAATCTTTAGGTGTAACTATAATTCTAAGGCATGAACAAGTTTTGCTTCTAAGAGGTAACTAAGGCTTTAAAATAAATATCCACTTTGACAACACTATATATAAAATTTTAAACATAACCAAGGTAATCTTGTCACTAAGAATTTAAATAAGTCGTAAATAACAATAATGTAACCTTTTATTGAAAATAGAAATATTAAGTAAATAATTCAATAAATTCTTGTGCCATGCATCCTCCAGTTTACCACGTTAGCTCTCAATCTGAAAAGGGTGAAATAAGAAGGGTGAGCAAACCATAACTCAGTGGGAACATATTTACCAAAACTAAATACAATAAGCAATTAAATTACCACCAACGTAAACATGCATTCTATGTAATGTCACTTCTCAACTTCTCGTTTATAAAGGTCAAATGACCTACTTCTCAACTTCTCGTTTATAAAGGTCAAATGACCTGTTTGTCTCAACTTCTCATTTATAAAGGTCAAATGACCTGTTTGTCTCAACTTCTCGTTTATAAAGGTCAAATGACATATTTGTCTCAACTACTCGTTTATAAAGGTCAAATGACCTACTTCTCAACTTCTCGATATTTCTCAATACATAATTCACATAAGTAACAAAAAATCACAAATCGAAAGGCTCGAAAGTTCAAGAGGGGTTTACGTGCGAATATAAGTAATATCATATCTGGTCATGGTGAGATGACTTTTGCTGAAACGTTTAGAAGAGCTCAAGAAATAGCTACTAGCATGGAAATTGATAATTCTAGTTGAAAGCATGTCGAGAATTCCGGGAAGAGAAAGTGGGATGATCACAATCAAATTGAGGAACATAACAAACAACAGAAGGTCGGAAACACGACACTAGCCCACCAAAACGTTAGCCTACCGAAACTAACTCAAGGATCAGGATCAAAGGAAAAACCTTCTGGAGGAAAAACACGAGTGTTCTCATTAGTTTTCCAAAACAATGAATCATTCTCAGGTGCGTGAATAATTTAGATTTAAAGTGTACTTTGATGTGTTACAAGTTTGATGTCAGTCAATAATAATTAGATTCAAGTGTAATTTCGAGGACGAAATTTCTATTAGTGGGAGAGGATGTAATATCCCAAAATTTATGATTTATTATTTATTTAAATTAATTTAAGGTTATATATATTATATTTTTAGTGTAATGAAATAAATATTTTGAAAGACCAATTAAATCTTAATCTCACTCAAAACCAAGCTCAAATTCAAGCCCAACCCTAATATTATATATATATATATATATATATATATATTTACCCTAATCTCTTCATTTTTACCAAATATTCGGATCAAGTTAGGGCTCCTCAAAATTCACAGTATTTTTCCTCTTTCTCTTTTATGAATATATTTGTTCGCCGCTGTCTTTGAATCGTCAATATCTTGCCAATTTTCTTTTACCATTTTAGAAGAACAATCCCTTCTCCTAACTATATTAATTAGTTACTAATTTAAGTATATGTGTTTTTAGGGTGTATGCAGTTTTGTCCCGTACACATATTATTATATAAATTAACATGTATGTGATAAAGTTTTGTTTGAGTGTGTGCTGTGATGGATAAGGGTGTGTTGCTTTGTGTTATTGAAATTATTAGTTTAGTTGTTTACTTCGAAGGAATTCAGAGGATGATCAATGAAAATAGTTTTTATTTAATTATATAATATCTAGTTAATGACTTTATCAAATTATTTTAGTTAGAATTTGAATTGAAGCTTGAGTTTAAATTGATGAGATAAAGATTTATGTAATTTGAGCATCCTACTACGTTAGAACAGATTATTTCATTAATTATTTTATAGGCCTAATTAACTTAGTAACATTTTCAGGTTGATTTATTAATAAACTTCAATATATTTAGTTGGATTAGAATTTATTTAATCTTGATGGATTAATAAATCAAGTAGCAGTGGAGAGTTTCTTATCCATCTTTAATTTGAGATTTGAGAATTTATTGGCTAAGTAGGTTTACTTTTATTATACATGTTAGGTGACGGTCATCACGAGGAGAACTAAAGTCACAATTTCTGCATTAAATATATTGACTCGACTTTAAGGTGGGGATTTCTAATTATTTGTTTGTCACTATTAAATGCGATCTGTGATTTTTTGTTACTTATGTGAATTATGTATTGAGAAATATCGAGAAGTTGAGAAGTAGGTCATTTGACCTTTATAAACGAGAAGTTGAGACAAACAAGTTATTTGACCTTTATAAACGAGAAGTTGAGACAAACAGGTCATTTGACCTTTATAAACGAGAAGTTGAGACAAACAAGTCATTTGACCTTTATAAACGAGAAGTTGAGGAGTAGGTCATTTGACCTTTATAAACGAGAAGTTGAGAAGTGACATTACATAGAATGCATGTTTACGTTGGTGGTAATTTAATTGCTTATTGTATTTAGTTTTGGCAAATATGTTCCCACTGAGCTATGGTTTGCTCACCCCTTCTTATTTCACCATTTTCAGATTGAGAGCTAACGTGGTCAACTGGAGGATGCATGACACAAGAATTTATTGAATTATTTACTTAATATTTCTATTTTCAATAAAAGGTTACATTATTGTTATTTACGACTTATTTAAATTCTTAGTGACAAGATTCCCTTGGTTATGTTTAAAATTTTCTATATAGTGTTGTCAAAGCGGATATTTATTTTAAAGCCTTTGTTACCTCTTAGAAGCAAAACTTGTTCATGCCTTAGAATTATAGTTACACCTAAAGATTTTCATTTTTAATTCTACAAAAATCCTCTTAAATTACTTGATAAATTAAAATATTTATTTATGAAAATTGGGGTGTGACAATTCATTTCATTGTTTTCATTACGCCTGCAATGAATGAAGCATAATCTTTCTTCGTTTTGAACATTCTGCAATTAATTCAGCATTATCTTAATGATAACCTCTATCATCTTCACAATCCTTCTTCGTTTCGAATAGTCTACAATAAATTTCAGCATAATCTCGATTAATCGATGATAACCTCTATCATCGGAATGCAATTCTCTTAAATTTGAGGATTCGCAATTCATACGGTTACCTCATCATATCGCATCAATCTACTTAATTATTTCAAGCATTCAACCATGGATTATAATGTGATACTAAAGGTTGATTTCGAAGATAAGTGTAAAATGATTCTTGTCACTGCTAGATCCTCCTTCCAGTAGATTTTTTTATCAAACTACTGTATCGTGGCCTCATATATTTTCAGGTAATCCGGCAATATTATACTCTGTTGGTGACATTAAGAAATGCTGTTTAGAATCTGATTTAGATTTATTGGGGATGATAGAGTTCTGCAAAATGTCATCACAAAAGTTAGTCAATATAACTATTGATATGGGTCTAGGTCAGAAATCCTTTAATCAAAGTCGTATTCAACCTGCAAGTTTGGATGTTAGTTCTAGTGTTGATAATACTAATGCTGGTTCAACCTTTTTAGGAAACGTAATGGAAAACGTACCCATTAAAGAGAGTTTTAATATGGATTCTCAAAATTCTGTTTCAACAGAATTCGTGGGCTTGGGTAGTATACCCAATTTCGATATATGCCCACCTGAGAAAAATAAGACATATTTGTCAGATAATTTGGGTCATATAATGAAAGTTGGAGCAATGTTTCCCGGTGGTGCACCGGAGTTCAGGATTGAACTCATAATGTATTGCACTAAACTGAATTTTAAGTATGCATATGTTAAAAATTGCCCAAGGTATGTATATGCAGTGTGTAGTGAGAAGGCGTCTGTTAATTGTTGTTGGTTTATTAAAGCCAAGAAGTCTCCTATGAATACTGGGGTCATAGTACATAAAGCAAACCTAGTCCATACACGTGTAGGGAACCTATTTGCTGGAGATAAGAGTAAATTTGGATCTAAGATTATTAAAGAACTGGTTTTGGAAAGTGTCAAGTCTAATCCAAACATAAATGGGAAAAATGTAATCGATGATATTAATCAAGATTACGAATTTGATATCCCTTATTATAAAGCATGGCGCAGTATAGAGGCACCGAGGGATGATATATTTGGAAGCTATGATGAATCTTACGATCAACTTCGTTGGTATAGTGAAGTAGTGAAATGAACCAACCCTTATAGTATAGTTGATTTAGAGAAGAATAGCATTACAAACCATTTTGAATGGATTTTCATTTCATTCTATGCTTGTAAGGAGGGTTTCAAACATTGTAGACCTATGTTATTTATTGATGAAACATTCATGAAGGGGAGGGCCAAGGGTGTGTTACTTGCAGCCACTGCGAAGGATGGAGATAATGGTATGATCCCTTTTGACAATTATTCAATTAACAAAATATCATGCCTGACTACTTTTTATAATATCACAGATTGATCATGCATGACTACCTTTTCAACATACTATGTTTTCTTGATGTTTCATGGATTAAATTGAATATTTGTAAAAGTAATTATGCACTATAAAAATGGCAGATTGTTTATACTTACCAAATATGGCAAAAAGCTTATGCATTCATTGTTATTGGATTTCTTTTGTGAATTTTTCAATCTAGCTCTGTATATTATATGTTAATCTCACTGAATGTTCATGCATGATACATTTTTACATTTTTTAAACTTTCTTCTATATATTCAATTCACAAAATGTTTATACATCCTAACCTCAAAATTAATTTTACCTTGATGTAGGTTTGTTTCCTGTTGCATTTTCTGTTGTCTCCGCTGAGAATAGGAATAATTGGGCTTGGTTCCTAAATAAGATCAAAGAGAATATATCTCATTCAAAATAGATCATATTCATCTTAGATAGGAACACAAGTCTTATTCAGCCTTTTACGACGTATGGGAACATCCACCCCATTTTTACTGCTTGTACCATTTGATTATGAACCTCAAGGGCAAATACGGTGGGCGATGTACCATTGCAGAAAAAAGGTTTGAAGACCTGCCATATTCTTATTGGGCTATTTCACATTCTACCCACATTAAAAGATACGGAGAAATGACTTCTAATGCGGCTGAATCTTTCAACTCTTGGATTCGTGAGGCTAGAGGTCTTCCCATTACTCATATGATTGATGTTATTAGGGCAAAGATATCACAGTGGTTCGTAGATAGGCGGAAAGCGTGTAGTACCTGGACTGGTTTGTTGGTGCCTGCGAAAGAAGAGCTCTGGAACGAACTTGCACACATTAGTGCAGTTTGGAGGGTTTCAATATATCCTAACGACCAGTTTCAAGTAGCTTCGAAAACCTCTGTCACAGTTGATCTTCAATACAATATATGCACTTGTTTTCAATGGCAAGACACAGGATTTCCATGCGCTCATGTTGTTGATGTTATTAAGAGACATTGCAGTTATATTTCAAATGTTGTGGAGGAGTGTTTCATGGCATCAAATTATAAAAAATGTTATATGATTGATCTTATGCCCGTCCCAGAAATCAAGAGATACGAATGCAAGCCTTCGTCTGATAGTGAGAAAGTTATTCCCCTTATTCTAAACAAACCCCCTGGTAGACCCAAACAAAAAAGGATTACGTCGTATGGCGAATTTCATCGCGTCAAGCCTGCAAGCAGCATATGTGGCAAGAAAGGTCGTTATGATCTGTTAACTTGTGCAACAGTTTTCGGCACTAACAGGACAAATTTGTTTCATTAAAGTTCATTTAGATATCATTTTCTAGTATTGTTTTGAACATCTCAGTTTCACCACATTGTTTTTATCAGAATAAGTGTCCTTATTAGTTTTTTTTACTGCATCAATATATTATGACTTTGGGTTTGAGTTATTGATTTTGTATTTGTGTTATTATAAATCGTTTGAAGTTTATGTCTGCGAGTTTGTTTTCGTTTATTGATTTTATATATCTTTATATTTTTTATATTTATGTTAATATAGTTTCTTTGAAGATGCGTACTATTGTATATATAAAATTAATGTTTGGGTGGAAGTTCATTGTGCCAACTGAATCGTTGTAACAATAACATTCTTATCCATTTAATCATTATTAAATTTAAACAAATACAATCTTATCCATATACCATATATATTTGGAAAAAGATTTTCATATAAAAAAATAATTCAATTTGTTCATGTAACCCACGTTCACCACTATTAATTGTTACACTATTAAGTAATTGTAACCGCCTAATGTTATGGAGTAGTATAGTGGCACGATCTCCATTCATATTCGGTTTTGCCAAACTACACAACTATATATTATATATTCATTTGATCACATTTAGTTGACATATAACCATTTCGCAAAGAAGATCATGGTGTTGTCAAACAATCTACCCGACGATATCACTTCTAATATTTTGCAGTGGGTTTTTCCCATATCCCTTGGCGAGTTCAAGAGTGTTTCTAACTTTTGGAACTTAATTATCTCCTCTAAGCCTTTTGTTGAAGCACACCTGTTAAACATGAAGGTAGCAAATCATGTTTCGTTAATTTCGAAATATCGAGTAGCAAATCCTCCAATTTGTTACATATTAATTCGTAAAGGTTCCTCTTCATATATTCGTAGAGAGCTTTCCGAAGATGAAGAAGAATTCGAGGTACTGGGTAGTTTTAATGGATTAATATTATATTGTAACAAGAAAGATGAGTATTTACTTGAAAACCCTACCACTAAACAATTTAAACTAGTATCAAATGAAATTATTGTATTTCCCAACCGACATAGTGATGCTTGGGTGTATTTTGGTTTGGGGTATGATAATTCATGTGATGATTATATCATTATACGATTTGTTCATTTTTGGAAATATAGAGAGTTTCGTTCAGAGGTCAAAATTTGGTCCCGAAATTCTAATTCTTGGTCTAACATTCCAGCATACCCTTTTGAGTATCCTCTCAGTGCCAATACCTTTTTTACTTGTAATCAATTTCATTGGAAAATAAGCCTTGGTAAAACTGGTTATATTTGATTTACTTGATCATTCTTATTCCATACTTAATATCCCAGAATTTCAGTTAGTTCCTTAGTACCTATGCATCGAGGGTTTAGATGAAAATAATATTGCTTTCTATACTAGTAGTTTGGGGCCAAAGGAAAGTAGTCTGAGCAAATTTATCTTTGAAATGCACGTGCTTTCTTACTCGACAAATGGTGCTGCATGGTCAAGTGTTATAATTTCTATCCATGATTTGTTACCAGATAGTTATGACCTCATACCTATCATGTTCCTTAACAAAGCAAGGACAAATATTATGTTTCTTGTTCAACCGTGGGGTGACTACCGCTCGTATGATACAATTGGCAAACGATTTCAACTGTTGGAAGAACACGATATGACTTATGGTGTTCAACATACATATAAGTACGTTCGCAGTCTTGTATCGCCATACCGATTATAGAGTCTTTTAGTAATATTTAGATTATCAATGTAGAAAAATTTTTATATAAGAATTCTTGCTATTTTTCGTGTTAAGGTTTTTCATTTGCTTTTATCATTATTTTCTTTATGTATCTATCTATATTTCATACGTCATTTAAAGGCATATATTAATAAATATCAGCATTTTATTGCAATACGATAACCAACCGGGCTATGCAAACCAAGAAGCAATTTTTTAATACCTTAATCTTAATATTTGAAATACAATTGATTAGATCAAATTTAAAACCAAACTTCTCATTGTATCATGAATGCTTAATTTCCCTTAACAAAAAAAGAAGAAGATAAAACTGTCATTCACAACAATGAACAGTTATTTAGCTTTATAATGTATCCTGTCTTCTAACTAACATCATAATGTCATGCTTCTGTCCTTTATACGACCCTAAGAACATTAGTTTTATCAAAAAACAACATACAAACATCAACACCATATACTTCGCCCAGCTAATCAGAGTTGGATTTTTTTTTTTTTTTTTGAATATGTCTTCCCATAGAAATGTCGATCCATCCGATTAAATTCTGCTATCAACTGCTCATTCTCATATTTCAAAACTCTTAGATCATCCTCTAGTTCTCAACTGCAAAGACGTTGTGGTTGATCTTTCGTCATTCAACTTCTTCAATAAACCGTGTATAATATGTTTTCCCCTCTCACATAAAGGATCATAAATCCATTCAAAAAACTGGCAGAAACCGGGGTTCTACACAATTAAAGTAAAAAATATTAATCAATTCAATGTATACGTAATATTTTACAGATTTATTTGTTGAAGATCAAATCCAAATAAAGTAAATTGCATTATCAAACCTATGCTCTTACCGGAAAAGATTCACATCCATAAAATCTTCGCCCAACATTATGATTCTTCCAAGATGTAACTACTTTCGCGTCAATGTCGCAAAAACATCTAACCTCGTTGTTCCCTTTTCCGTCGAATTGAATAGTTTTCTCTTACTCATGATTCTAGTAATGGCGGTTGTTTAATCAATGAAATGAGTATAATTTTGATTTTTCAGTTATATACTAAAGTCTCAAGAAACTTTAATTCGCGCTTAATAGGGATTACCTATTAGTTGATTTTTAAAATATTCAATGTTTTTTATTTAATTTATAAACTATAAATTCTCTTTAAATTATTCGACATTAATTATATAATTAAATAACATTTATCATACGTAAAAGCTCTTAACTGCAATGTTGTTCGAATAAATTAATTATAAATTCGTATGTTTTTAGTTATAAATTTGCAAATGAATGTTTTATCTATTCTTATTTAATTAATTAATTTTTCAGAGCTTCTAACAACAATTACAAGCATTTTAAAATAAACCTTAGTATTTATAAAATATTAAACAATTAATTTTTAATATGTATTATTTATAATAATTTTGACATATAACTCTAATAATTTTCGTATCATTTTATAAATAAAGTCTAATACCTTTTTGTCATATAATTTAATATATCAATTTACAAAATAGTCAATTATCTTTTATTTTAACATCTATATTATTATTATTGTTTATATTTCAAAATAACAATAACGAAAGTATTAAATTGAAGTATATATATTCGATCTTTTTATGTATACTAGTTATGCATATTATATATTATATGTATATTTCTATGCATATATTTCATTATATGTATTACCTTATCGCATACTAGATTATATATGCACTACGTTGTGCATATGTTATGCTACATTTCATTTGCTATGCATATTTGTTTTATAGTAATTATATTAAAACAATAATAGTGTTTATACCTTTTGTTGGTACCTTTTTATGTTTCTAAATAATTTTAATTAAAAGAAGTATATATTCAATGTGGATAATAATTTATGTATTTATCCATATGATTGTGTATACCAAATATTAATTTGAATAAATTATGTATTAATTAATGAATTAGTTTTTCTTCTTTTGTATTAACTTTATGCATACTATATGATATATTAATTAATTGCGTGCATATAGGTATTGTTATGCACTTTGTATGTGCATAACAATACCTATAAATGAATCTTTTTAGGTCACTTTGTTAGATGATATAAAATACTTATATTATGTTTTATACAATTACAACCTATAGTAGTTATACGTTTTGCAGGTATCTTATTAGTTTAGTTTTTATAATTATATTCTATTTTAATTAAATGACATATATGTACAAATTCATCCAAACTTATTTTATTGTGGATAATATATTGAGCTATTCATGCATAATATATTCAATATGAATTATGTATGGAAGTATTATACTAAGTGACATTTCACACTTTGTGTTTATATATATATATACAATATACAAGTTATATTTATTAATGTATGCATATACTATATTATATGTATTATATTTGTGCATATGCAATAATATATGCTCAATTTTATGCATATAAATATTATCAGACATCTCTAATTCAACCACAAGCAAAAATCCATTATAAAACAAATCAAGCATACCGAGTTTTACAAAACAAAAAAACTAGCAGGAATCATCTATTCTAAATCCATGATAAAACAAACCAAGCATACCGAGTTTTACAAAACAAAAAAACTAGCAGGAATCATTTATTCTACATTCATGATATATGAATTTTCTCAGTGATCCTCACAACAAAAGCATTTCAATCCAAGCATTAAAATCCAAGTATTAATAATTAAACAACTAAATAAATAAAATAACTAGTGTTATGTTTGCAACCCCATACCCCAAAACTACTTGTAAATAAACGGATTCATGAATTTCCCCGCCATCCTGATACGCATCCATACTACTTGATTTCCCGGCATCAAAATCACCATTTGGAGGATCTTCACCTTTTATGAAACACTCCAATAACTTGCAAATAACTATACCACAATCCAGTGTTCCATGGGTCTGTTGCATAATGGTCCATTGAATAGGTTTCGAGCTAGACCTCTTTAAGAATGGGTGGCTGGGTGCAGCTTTCTTCAATACATTCGTTAGCTTTGACTCAACGTATCTAATCTGTTAGTTGTTATTAACAAATAAGAAATATATTAGTAATGACACAAATTTTATATAAATAAGGTACGCAATAAAGATTATAGTTAGACAATATACCACGAGCATAGCTTCAGTAAGCTGTTGATCAACAATCGAAACCTTCCTTGGACGGAGCGAGTTATAAAATGTTCATTCTTTATTTCTAACATCAAGCTTCAATAATGTCCAATGACCTTTAACATTTGACCTTGTTTTCATCCCAACGTCGCTAATAATTATAGGGAACAGCAGTATATCCTTATCTACACTCTCATCAAGTACTTTTTCGATCATATTTGCAAAGATTTTATGCTTAGCTACTTGACGTTTGACAATCATCGACTAAAAAACAAGATTGAAGTTGGAAGATTTCATAACTATATTTAAATGCAGATTTATAAGAATGAATTCCATATTTAACAATAATTTTGCATTACCCAACATGAAGAGGTGAACACATGGACAAGTCCTGCAGACGGAACATTATCACAATCCATCGTCCGTGTCATATCAGACCACACATCGATTAACTAGAATGGCAACATATTTTTAGCCAAACAAAATGTCAATGAATTACTTAATTCATTTCCAACACAAAAAAAAAAAAAAAAAAGTATGTTTACCTGACTTTCAACTGTTTTGTTGTTCAGCAGATCTGTTAACATTCTAATTGTAACATCAGTCAATGGACCGTTCCCTACGTACACCCGATGACTGCATTTTTGGAAATACAAAGGATTCAAAAGAATGCATATACATATTATTATAAATTTAAAAACTTAGTAGGGATTTTCTTAGGATAGTTTTTGTATCGCCTGGACTATTAATAGTTTGGATGTCAAATTGCATCGCTCTGTGTCGCCCTCTGTGTCGCCCTAACTTGATACCTATTGCCTTTTTTTAATATTTTAAAATAATTATTTAAATTTTATTTTATTATTTACTATTTTATCCTTTATTAAAATTAATAATAATATTATTTAAATTAAACAATACGAACGTAAAATTAGATTTTTTTAATAGAATTAAATTATTATTTTATTTATATTTTATCTACACCTGCTCATTTAATTAGTTCACCCTCAAATTATTTTTTTACTACGGTTATCTGCACCCGCTCATTTTATGAGTTCACCCCAAATCATTTTTTAACCATGGTTATCTGCAATCGCTCATTTTATAAGTTCACCCAAAATTATTTTTTACCACGGTTATCTGTACCTGCTCATTTTATAAATTCACCAAAGAAGATTTTTTTTAAATGGAGTAATTACATTTAAAGTACTATATTATCCTTTTATTAAGTTACACAAAATATAATAAAATCAACCCTAATTTGTAGGGTGATACTCGAGTACATGCAAGATACCGGTACACACCAATTTTAATTTTTTATTTATATTTTATCTACACACACTCATTTAATGAGTTCACCCAAAAATCATTTTTTTTACTATGGTTATCTGCACCCGTTCATTTTATGAGTTCACCCCCAAATCATTTTTTTTATCACGGTTATGTGCACCCGCTCATTTTATGAGTTCACCCCTAAATTATCTACACCCCTCATTTTATGAGTTCACCCCAAATCTTTTTTTACTACGGTTATTTGCACCCGTTCATTTTAGGAGTTCACCCCCAAATCATTTTTTATCACGGTTATGTGCACCCGCTCATTTTATGAGTTCACCCCTAAATTATTATTTTTTACCACGTTTATCTACACCCCTCATTTTATGAGTTCACCCCAAAAATATTTTTAAAAAAGTAATTACATTTAAAATACTATATTATCCTTTTATTAATTTACACAAAATATAATAAAATCAACCTTAATTTGTATATTTACAATCTGTAATCAAGTCATTACCGAGTTACCGTCGATTCACTATCAAGTCATCCATATTTTTAGAAAAAAATCGTAAAACATAATTTAAAAAAAAAAACTATCGAAATTAGGCAAAAATCTTGATTTTTTTTCTTTCTAAGTTTTCTTCCCTTTCCTCTTTTTCTCCCATTTTCAGTTTTTATTCCAAACTTTTAATTTCTTCATTTTTTTTCCTTTTACTTTTTTTTTCCATTTTTTAATGTGTATTTTTTTTTTAATTTTAATACAAAATAATATTATATGTATGATTTTATTATAATCGGTAATACAATAAGTAATAACGAGTAATACCATAAATTGTAATCAGTAATACCATTAACAGTAATTAGTACGATTAAACACTTATCTTATTCAAAGTGAGATGGTCTCATGGCGACACTGTTCATAAATTAGTAGAAATAAACACTTTATTTTTTCCAAAGTGTTAAAACGTCATTCTCAAACTATGTTTTGGAAAGCAGAATTTTGGTGAAATCAGAATAAAAAAACTTTAGAAAATGTGAATGGAACTATAGGAAACCGTCATGATCAGACCATCTATTAGTTCTAAAAATTATGTGTCCATATAATGTTGCTTACGAACATTGACCTAATGTCCGATTTGTATAATGTAACTAGATTGATTGTTACCAGACTTGAAAATTACATTTTTGAGGACACATTTTTATTTTGGAAGGAATGTTGGTAGTAAAGTTTTTATTTTGAGAATAATATTGAGTGTTTCGATGACACGGCTCCCATAAAGTTTCGAATAAGATAATTTCTTATTCTATTGTCTTTTGCAATGACGATAAATAAAAGTTAAAGGTCAGTCTCTTTTCATGGTAGGTGTGTAGTGTGTACCTTCTGAAACATGTTCATGCATAGACAATTATATGTTGCAGCCCTCTAGAGTTAAGAGTGTATTGAAAAATATTTACCTAGATTCAAATGAATAACAAATTTACAAATTTATACTATGGAGTACATGTTTCAAATATTTTTTTAATTGACAAATTAAACTTAAAATATATTATAAATTTATTTGAATTATTTACGGGCACTAACAGTCCTACGTTGCCCATTGTGACATTGTCCCTCCTTTACGTCAAAAAAAAAAAAATTGTGATCGAGAGCAAACCGAGTAAGTGGAGACTTTTTGGGCCAACAATGTTAGCCCATTTAATTAAAAGTGGAGAATGTTTTGGGCTATCATTTAATTAAAAGTGGGCAGCCCAATTGTTTTATCAAATAAAATAACCAAATTGAACAGCCAATTTCTTGAATTGTGCGTGAGTAATAAAATGTTCAAAAAAAAAATAATAACAGAATGTTCTTTCAACAATTACAACGAAAAAATACATCAGTTTTTCAAAATAATCTCATCTTCATGTTTAAAACATGCTGAAATTTTATAATGAATGAACAAAAAATTCCTCAAAATTAATCCACACAATTGATGTCTTTTGTCTTTTCTTTTTAATGAGAAAATCATTATCTTAGGTATTATTAGATGAAGTTGTGTCTATCATTCTCATGTTGAGAAAGACATATCTGCAAAATATACATTAAAAATAAAATTAATAAATGTCAGAATCTTATTATATTCATAAATAAAATTCATAAATTTCAAATAAATCTCATAAATCAATAACCATATAGAAATCATACAAATTTTATATGAATAACAATTGAGATTTGAGAATACTGCGTTAATGTGATTGTGCAGAAAAAACAGAAATCATACAAATTTTATATGAATAACAATTGAGATTTGAGAATACTGCGTTAATGTGATTGTGCAGAAAAAACAGAGTATTAACACAGAAAAATATCAAAAGTTCAATCAGAGGAATGCTCAATATCACATAAAAAAACTAAGAGTAATTATCAACAATTTGAGAATACTTCTTTTTAGGCATACTAATAATACTCATGATTCGAATGAACAAAAAAATAAAAAATATAAATATAAATTACATAATGTTAACTGGATCGAGAGCAGCAGATGTGCAGAGAGTTTTTTTTTTTTGGAACGTGTTTGGGATCGGAATGGAATTTTGTAGGTTTTCTCCTGATTTTAAAAAACCCAAACGAATCTGTTTATGTTAGATTATATAAATTATCTTAGCTAATTTTCTGATCATAAACATATCAATTACTCCATGATCATAAATTGTAACAACTGATTTTCTGAATTCTGAATAGACGGCCGACCAATAATACATACAATAGCCGCGCCCAATTTTGTGATCTCGAAACAAAAATTTGTATAAAAAATTCAACTAAATTAATAATTTAACCTAAAATTCAATTCATTCAAATAAAAAAAGATAATTTATTGTTTATTATGATTATTAATGATATGAGAATTAAAATAAAGATTATATATTATCAATTAATTTTTTTATTAATCATGTGAGGATAAATTTGTAATTTTATAATTATATATTTAAAATTATTAAATTTAATTTAAAAGTGTAATAGAGCGACAAAAAAACGATAATAAGTGCAATGCAAGGCGATGGATTCTGCGACGCCAAATGCAACAGGTAGCAGGTCATCAAATATAAGCCATTAGATTTCAGATCTGATGGCTCAGATTACTGGACTGTTGATAGTTCAGGCGACATTGGACTGTCCTTAGAAGGCCCCAACTTAGTATTCTTATACTAATATGACTTAAACATAAAATTAACTTTCTCCATGATCATAAAGCTCACTAAATATCTGGCCCTTCAACTCAATTGGA
This sequence comes from Galeopsis tetrahit, assembly GCA_963675135.1. Taxonomy (NCBI): domain Eukaryota; kingdom Viridiplantae; phylum Streptophyta; class Magnoliopsida; order Lamiales; family Lamiaceae; genus Galeopsis; species Galeopsis tetrahit. Next base: position 60,298,756 of record OY776120.1, on the reverse strand, counting down.
GCATTCTTTACAGTCTGAAGTCTTTGGTCAAAGGGGGACTTGATAAACCTTTTTTCCTTTTTATTATCTTGCCCATTTAAATTATCTTCTTTTCCATCATCAAATATTTCATGAACTACCATAAGCTTCTGCGTTAAAGGTTGAGGTGATATCTGCACAGACTTTCTATCATTTCCCACAGTCTTTTCTTTCACACGTAAGACCAACGAATTAATGCCTTGAACATTTTTTTCCTTTTATCCTCTTCCTTATACGTGCATGGTGGACTCTGAAATGTATTTCCCAAGTTCCCGTTTGAATTACTATTTTCTTCAATTCCCTTTCCCCGAGAAGATCTTTCTAGAACTTCTTTCTCTATTCTATCAACTTCCTGTATTAGACATTCGTCTTCAAAACAAACGGGTTGGTGTGACATTTGATGTGTACTTATCTCCCTCTTCAGAAGTTCATTCTCAAGCTCTAGATGACGTATGATATCATTCTTCGCCTTCCTTCCATCTCGAAAAAAACCCTTTCTCTTTCAAACTCACATCTAAGACGTTTATTTTCAACTTCCAAATCTTCAGTCTGCCTTTCTTTGCGCAGTAGATCATCAGCTCCAGGATTCACATTTTCGATCGAACCTCACGTTATTGGTGTACGATAGTCGTTACCAGATGTCTGATCGGTCATATTATTATCATCATCGTTACTCGACTTCAGCTCACTGCATACTCTCATTACAGTTGCTTCAACATTGATTCCATTAGCAGAAGTGGGGGAATCATTTTCGAATCCAATGTCGAAAGAAGGACCCATATTAGTACTTATTCCTTTCATCCCAGATGTTGAACCGACCTCAAATTGTCTAGATGCTGATTTTTCGAACAACATACTATTTTGAACATAATCGTTAATATTTTGATTGACATCGGCAGCTGCACTATACTCTCTATAGGCATTTGGAACAGTACCAGGATTACTCTCAACATTCGTCATTCGATTTCTCTTCTCATCAACTCTAAACTTATAAATAGTCTGAAACTCAACCTCCTCCCAAGCCTCAAGTTTCAATGGATCAGTAGACACCTACAAATTTTTTTGGTGAGTTATACATTTTATATCTTATATTTATGGAATTACTCATTCTACATTGTATTATTTAGTATATTACCTTAGTATGTTTGTTCAACTTTCCCCGATCTAGAATAGTATTAAGATCATTAAGATCCCACTTCAGAAATCTAGGGAATGCTTTCTTCTCTATTGGTTCAACCAATTTTGTATGCTCACATAGCCAAAACTGCAAACATAATGTAATTAAAAAATATATAGCATAACCATATGATATGTAATATATATGTTAACATTATTATATTCTGTATAAAAAATTTAACGTGCCGGTAGAAGCATAACACAATCTCCTGCTTTCATATCGGTGCTTTTCTTTATATGATACTTCAGATAATCAACTATGAATGTTCCCTAATCATATTTGCAGATATCATAAAAGTCTTCAAAATAGAGAGTCAAATACCAAGGCAATGCGCCACTCTTCACAGGGCAGAGAATAGCGCACATTAAATAACAAGATAGGAGCCTTGCAATGTCTTGCCTAGATTCCGGATCATTGATGGTTCCAATCTCTTTGATCTTGTCCAATATCATCGGCCTATACAATGAAATGTTCTGAGGTTTGTTAACTAAATCTTCTCTAAAGCACCGCTTTATCCATCCCGGATGTACATACTCATCACATCTGAATGGTATCTTCTCAGTTCCAGATGTAATGCCAAAAATTAATTATGCACCTTGCCTTGTAAGATTTAACTCTTTTGAACCAATTATAAAGGAACCAGAAGCTTCGTCAAACTTAGTAACGATATCCCGGATATCATCATCAAATTTGGAGCAATTTGAGATCATTTCATTAGTGCAGTTGGTTAGAATTGATTTCAATAGGAACCAGAAAGGGGTCTTCTTAAGCTCCTGGTAATGACTGTTCGAGAATTCAAGATCCATCAAAGCTGTAAAGCAAGTACGCATATTCGATCTGAAATAGTTTTGTCCCAATTTGACATTTACTGCAGGAAAACCACTTAATTAATGAGAAAATACTTTCATTCTACACATATGAAACAATAATATAGCTTACCAAAATTATACTTTGCTTTACGATTTTTCACCTTCTTCTCCCGCCTATTAACTCTACTAAACTCTTCACTTTCATAACCTAGATAGTGAAATGTTATTAGACAACATTTTACAGCATACAATCGTTAAACAAAATTACAATAGTCTACACGAATAAAATAAGATTGAAGAGAAATACTAATTAAATAAGATTTGCTAACCTTCAGAATCAGAACTTGAGTTTCCTCATATCTCAACATCAGCCTCAACTTCACTCTCAAAATCTATATACATTGCAATAAAATTTGATATCTCATTGATAATAATTTATAAATAAATTAAGTTTAGATTAAACATTACCTGAATCACTTGCAACCAAGACATAACGTACAAACTTCTTCCCTGCATTTGAAAACTCATATTTAGCTTTATGTTAAATATACTAACAACGGGCAGAGATTATACTTATACCTTTACACTTCTAATGTCGAGCCTTCGAACATGTCATTTTATCCATTAGCCCTTCACAAATTAAAAACCAATGTAATATTAGAAACCTAAATTATTTACTTGAATACCAAACACTTACATATTACACTGGACAAAGAAATAAAATGTTAATTGTGTAGCATAACCCATAGAGAATGTACATGAATATATGAATTTTATGCACTCATTATTGTATAATATTATGAAATCGAATCTAATACAATGTTCATCATGCTTTCTCAGTGTAATATAATACATTTAAGACCTTTTTCCAGATCACATATCAAATATGTATTACTTGAAAGGAATAACAATATATGTATGCATCATTCTGTACACAATTAAGACTCTATTATCTTCCTTCTAAAGCCGTTTTTTCATAGTTTTTCTTCCTCCTTCATTAATCTGAATGCCGGATCTCTTCCGTCTAGTCATCTGCAAAAAATACATTACCAAATTGTATTGAAATTAAAATCTTTAATCACATGCAAACACATCTTACCCAAATATGCCACATCTATCCTAAATAGATAGATTTTCTTATAAATACAGAAAAATTATACTCCCTCCGTCCCAAGATAACTTTCATAGGGTGATGGGCACGTATATTAAGAAAGTGTAATAATGAGTGAAGTTTTGAGAGGTAATTTTGTAAAACTTTATGTATAAAGTAAAAAAATGAGTTGACTTTTATGTATGTGTGGAGAAAAAGTAATGACATTTGTGTAAAATTGAGAATATTGTGAGGGTGGAGTTTATAAAGAGTTTTCCATTTTAAGGGTGTGAAAGTTATTGTGGGACGTCCCGAAAAGGAAAGTGTGAAAGTTATTGTAGGACGGAGGGAGTACTAAATAGTGATAACTATATACATTTCTATGATTTTTTATAAATGATATAATCATCGAATCTAATATACCTAATATGCTATTTACTCTGTTTCTATAAAATGCAAAAAAACAGAGAGCTTCGGAATTAAAAAAACAGAGAAGGAAACATCTTAATATGCATGTAGTCTAAACCCTTTGTTAATCATCACTAAAATCAATGAAAAATCCAGTATATGCAAAGCCCTAAAACTCAGAAAATTTGCATAAACCAAAAATCATATATTCATAGAATTGAAAAACAATAACATACAGGAGATGATTTTTACACTAAATACCTTGAAGGATTCTCGGCACAAGGGTTCTTCTTGATTTGTGTTTTCTTCTTTCAGCTTCAATGGAGAGGGAATGATCAATGTTTTAGGAATTAATTGTTGCTGAAGTATTAGGAAAGATTTTTGAATTAAGAATTCAGCGCGATTATCGAGCAAAAAGATCTTCCAAATTTTTTTAATGTTTTTGGGTTTAGTTGACTTTCAATTAATTAAATTTAATTATTTCAAATTTGAAAGTCTTATCAACACGGTAGGGGTATAATTGTACTTCAATGTGTTAATTTGCCTTGATTTGTAACTACAATAAAATTTTCCTTGAATTATAAACACTTAGGGTGAAATGTCCTATAGTGTAATTCTCCCAACAATTAATTGAAATAAATTTGTGTGTGTGTTATTATTGTTGATTTTAGTAGATCAAAAATCTGAACAATATAATTGATAGCGAACAAATTTTCTAAAGATTTTTTTTTATATGAAAGCCTGCAGATTTTCGCGCAAAAGAGAAGAGGCGCCGATGAAGAGAAGGTTTTTTTTTTAATGGAAGTGTGCAAATTTCGCCGAGAAGAGAAGAAGGCGGTGCTGAAGAGAAAGCAGAAGAGAAGAAGGGAGCGCTGAAGAAGGAGACCGGTTACCTGATAAAAATAAAAGAATAGGTCAAATTTCACGGTAGTGCTATTGTAAAATAATGTATATAAGTTTTTGACATAAATTAAAAGATACTTCATCCGTCCCACAATAACTTGCACACTTTTTTTTAGGACGTCCCACAATAACTTTCACATCCTTATAATGGAAAACTCTTTATAAACTCCATCCTCACAATATCCTCAATTTTACACAAATGTCATTATTTTTTCTCCACACATACACAAAAGTCAACTCATTTATTTACTTTATATGTAAAAGTTTACAAAATTACATCTCAAAACTCCACTCATTATTACACTTTTGTTAATATTTGTGTCATCCACGTATGCAAATTATTATGGGACGGAGGGACTAATTTTTTAAAAGTGTAATTGATTTATTATTCTAACAAATTAAGAGATAACTTGACTATTGCGTCTATACCATAAATAAACAAAGTAATCGACAAATATATTTGTTAATAATTGAAATGAGTACAAAATATCTCAAATATAGTACTATTATAAAATAAATTAAATAAAAACTTACCCATTTTAAATGAAATTGAATGATTGGTCATGTTCATTGTTAGTGTAAAAAAGTTTAGTGAGACTAATGTAGAAGATTCAATAAAACCATAATATTAAAAATATATCCAATTCAAAACTTTCCGATTCCCACATAATCCAAACGATTGATTCGTAAATTCGTAGTCTTTAGAAAAACCAAAACAATTATTCGAGTAAAATAATACTCCGTATGAAAGAAGATCATGAGAGGAATAAAAAGAGATTGAAAAACAAAAATACATTTATGAGATAAATAGTTTGATATATTTTAAGAAAAAAAAAATTATTGAGGTCAAACTTTAATTTCCTTATGATGGATGAACGATTGTGATTAATTTATAGGGAAATATCATTTTTGGTCATCCAAGTTTACCTATTTTTAGATTTGATCACCCACATTTACTCACTATTAAAATTGGTCACTCAATTATTCCTTTTTATCAAAATTGATCCCACTGTTAGTTAATCTATCATGACTAACGGAGACAACTCGTTTTGAAGGCGAAATTCACCCTGACTGTTCTATTTCTCACAAATTGAATTTCTACTATTTTTTAGAGGTGATTTGTTCTTGAAAATTCAGTCTTACAAATGCCCAAACTAACATTTCAAGAAATCTGCAATAATAATCTTAATAGAAAAATATTTAGAATGGAAAATAAGTTTTTGACATATTCATAATTTTAAAAAAATATTTACAATTAATCTTCACAGCAAATTATGCTCCAATAATTATAAATAGGGAAATTAATTCAAATAAATAACTATTTTGAAATAAGTTTCTATCTCCAATTATTATACAAATTCAATATGAAAACCTAGAATTGAAAAAAAAAAAAAACAGAATACGAAGAACACAGTGTCTGAATAATTTTTAACTACAGTGAATACAATAATTATAAACCATCAAACTACACACCATAATTATAAATACAGAGTACCACCATAATTTGACTGATTTGGCTTGCACTCTTGTCACTCTCACTTGTTTTTCCTTTGTATTTTCCTTGCTTGTTCCGTTGGATAAACCACTGCCACTCGTTAATTGGACTTGTTGGGATATTCATCCAACCCCTAATCTGATTGCAATATTATAGTTTAAGTTTTGATGGCCAAAACCAGATCAGTAGAGTACAAGTTAGATAAATACTTTGTAATCTAGAACTAAGTTTCCTAAGCTGTTTAATAAATATTAGAAGTATTGAAATTTGTCTAAGTCTAGTTTGAGGAATCAGTTGTATAGATATCAGTTGATTACTCATCTGTCTGATAACGTGCGTTCTGCTCAAGACATAAAGAGAAGAAGACAGAAGACTAGTAGACATCAAAAGCTCATTAAAGAAATCAGATCTAAAGGTTATTGTATACCTTATAGACTAAAAAGATCTATATGACAATCTGCACTTAATTTCAGAAGACAATTCAGCAGATATGAGCTCGTCTGATCTTGTCTAAAGAAGCATCAATGAACATTCAAGTCAAGCTCATCTAAAGACTCAGATGACAGTTAACATTTATGAATAAAACACCTTCACAAGTGTTAGTTCATTTATGATTAACTAAGTCAAGGAAATAGAGGCAACAACAACAGAAGACAAAGAGAATGTCAAACTAGGTCTGAATTGCTCTATTAGAAGACAGTTGTTCAACTACTAAGCTGATGTGGACCAATGAGAAATCAACACGAAGCTATGAAGTTGACTGAACACTAGGTCGAACAGAGATTTGTCAGATGAAGTATGGAGCATTAAATGCAGCTTACCCTTTAAGGTAATATCGTACCAGAATATCTACAAACAACTCTCTCATGAAGATATCGACCATACTTAGAAGATTTGGTGCAACAGCTAGTTCTCACCAACGGTTAGTTTCTGGAGCCCAAATCTCTCTGTAAATACAACACTTGTTCTTTGGAACAAGGTACCGGAAACCTCACAAGTAAGAACTCTCTACGCATTCAGCTGATATCAAGAACAACTAGTTTCAGAAATACTTTAAGTGTTGGAGTTCTTTAGAGCCTGCAAAGTTTTATAACCTTAGTGCTCTAAGTTTCCGATCCTAAGCCTGCATAAAGAATCATATCTTTAGTGCTTAGAACTAGTTGGTTATACACATACTTTATATTTTTGTATAAACCCCTGTAAAGGTTACTTGTTACCTCACCAACAAGTAGATCCTTAGCCTCTGATTGAGATTGAGGTTCTTGATCGAAAGTCTTCTCTTAGGACTATAAAGAAACAAGATAGTTAATTTCTCTATCTGATTAGAGAGAGTGGACGTAGGATATTGATATCCGAACCACTATAAATACTTGTGTCTTTATTGCTTACTTTACTATTCTGTACTTACATTCATATTGTTCATACGTTGTTTTATAAAAGAGTCAAAATACTCTAAGTATTTATTTTACAAAATCAGTAGATACATTATCAGCTGATCACATACATAGCTTTAAAAGTCATTATTTGAAAAGATTTTCGTAAACTACCCACGAGTCTAAAGTGAATATATGAATCTGCTATAATACACTGACCAGCTAAATTCAGCAATTAGTAAGGTTGTTATCTTAATCTGCTATAATACACTTCTGCACTCTATAGATCAGATCATCTTATTTGCATTCAGGCGATTGAGTATATAACTCATCTGGTCGTCTCATCTGATCTTAACTCACGAAAAAGTTTTAACATTTTGACAGTCTATTCACCTCCCCCCCCTCTAGACTGTCACTATACTCGTTTTGGGACCAACAAGACTGTGTATCATTGATGATTGCACAACCTATAAAATAAGAAATTAGTCACATAACATTACAAAAAATTATAAAATGAGATTGTAAGTGAAGACACACTCAAATGCTTCACTGTGATTATTTCTTTTTCTACTATTTCATACTCCCTCCGTCCAATTTTATTATGCCCATTTTTTCGGGCACGGGTTTTAATAAATATTGATTAGTTTATGTATAAAGTAGATAAGTTGAGGGGTATGATGGGATGTTGTGGGGTCCATTTATAGGTAAAGTGATTGTTTATGAATAAAATTAGTGGCAATTTGAGTAAATAAGTGATGGTTGGAGGGTGAAGATAAAATAGTGTGAATAATATTATTTCCATAAAGGGAATGGGCATAATAAAATTTGACAACCAAAAAAGGAAAGTGAGAATAATGAAATTGGACGGAATGAGTATTTCTCATTTCCTGATTACCTATAAAATAAAAAGTAAACCAACAATAACAATGAGATGAATTCATAATTGAGTTAAATCATTATTAACAATAATAAAAAGTAAAAATTTTGGCTAAAGTTAATTGAATCACGTTCTAGAAGATAGATACATGAGAATTCATTTTGACCTATTATTATTACATATAAATGAAAATTCCTTTTGACCTAATTTTTGTGATTAACTTAAGATTCTTTCATGGGTGTTTCTTCACCTATTAGAAGATGCATGAGAATTTTAACGCTCAAAACTTTTTCTTTGTTAATATATGACAGATTGACTAACGGAATGATCAATTTTGATAGAATATAATAATTGAGTGACTAAATTTGATAGTGAATAAATGTGGGTGACTAAATATGAAAAGAGGTAAACTTGGGTGACCAAAATTGATATTTTCCCTTAATTTATACATAAAAATGGTGCTGATTTATAATACTCTACCTAAAATACTATATATAACTCCTCAAACTTATCCATACAATTGTGACACATCATTTTTAATAAACAAAATTCTCTATATATTTGACACCTAATCACACATGTATTCTAACTTTTTAAAAATTAGACACATCATCCAAATAGATATAAAATGGACAAATCACCATGAAAAACTCTCTATTAATATAGGGGATATGTCTATCTAATTTCAACCCGGCCCGCCCCGGCCCGCCCCGACCCGTGCTATTTGGGTCGCCCCGCTCCGGACCCGTATTGAAATGGGGCGGGTCCGGGTATCACCCTCGACCCGTGGGTCGGACCCGTGACCCGTTTTTATATTAATTTTTTATATATATTATACATAGAAATATAATATATCTTCAATATTTTGATGTTTATTAATATATATAACAATAATTCACCTTCATAAATGTGAAAATAAATTTATAAACATGCTTCTAACACTATTTTATTTGTTTTTCAATACAAATCTAAATTTTATGTTATATGTTTTTAAAAATAATAATTATTTTTCAATTTTTTTTAATAAAAAAAATTATAATGGGTCGCCCCGATTTGCCCCGGCCCGCCCCGTGACCCGAACGGGTCGGCCCGACCCGGACCCGAATTGAAACGGGTCGGGTCCGGGTATCTAGGTACCCGACCCGACCCGGCCCATTGCCATCCCTAGTCTCAAATACCCATATTTATTTATAAATCCAATACCAAATAATTCATCAATATGCTTTAGCATAAGCATAAGTCACAATACATATATCACTTAATTATACTTATATACATATTAACAAAATACTAAAGTGATATAATGCACATACAAATGAAAATACCAAATAATAGAACATATACTTATACCAAATACCAAAGTGATATAATGCATATAATGAACAATTTCTAAGTATATTACTAAACATATAACAATATTTGTATATTTATTCAATTTGTAAGTATCATTACTAAACATATAACCTCACGCGTGTGTCAGATTATCACCTCAAACCTTTGAGGAGGAGGCCCATCAAGTGGACAATTTAAAATGTGTGAAGTTATTTTCATCAGAAATTGAACCAGGACGTTTGTCTAAGACGACTCTATAAAAAAAAATATATATCTCATCTAAAAGTTTGAATTTATAAAAAATGAGAAATTAATTAATTTATATTAATTCCCTAATATTATTGTGTTTATACCCCTGACATATACTGTACAAATTAATTTGTTGTTGATCCTCAATATATAGAAAGAGGGCCATAGTATAGGAACACATGTGTTATATTGCGTATTTTATCTAGAACATAAAATTCGAACCCTAATTTGAATTATATTCCCCGAGTGCTTTAAAAGTCATCAATTTACTTTTTCAAAAGAGAGAAATGAGAGAAAGAGATTAAATTTCATTTAGACCTAATATAATTTATATCCTTTAAATTTTTAATTTACGTCATTTTTACTGAATTTTTTTCAAACCTCTTGAAATGTAAGGAATAAATTGGAATTCCAACCAAATAGTCTAATTTATGTCTTTTAAGTTTAAAAATTAAATCTTTTTAAAAGATTTAAATTATATGTTTTGTGCATACATATTTCTTATGTTTAGACTTAAATTGATCAAAACAGTTATTTGAACCAATTGGTACCAAATTTTACTACTCCCTATGTCCCATTATTATTTGCACAATTTTCTTATTGGGAAGTCCCAAAATTATTTGCACACTTTTAATATGGAAATACCCCACAAAATTAATACCTTCCCAACATAATTTTATTTTCAAAATTGCCACTCATTTTTTACATATATTTTACTTTACACCTCATCAAATCAGCTAAAATACATCTCATTTATCTTACATCACCAACCATTAAATCATCTTTTCTTAAAAATTGTGTCGGTTAAACCGTGCAAATAATCCCAGGACGGAGGGAGTATAAATTACCGTTCTTAACTTTATTTATTGAAGTTTACTAGAGAAAAAATTACAACTTTTTTTTTTACACTACCACCAAGAAGGAAAAAGCAAATTAAAACTTATGCCATCAATTTCTTCTTGAAGGTTAGGATTTTTTTTCTTTCTCCAACCCAATTGTAAGGAATTGAAGAGATAAAGGCCTTCTGAGCTAACATATGCGCCAAATTGTTAGCCTCTCTCGCAGTATGTTGACAATCCCACACTAGGACAATTTGAAGCATCATTTTGATATTAATAACAATGGACTGCTCAACCCCATCAAGAACCTTTTTTGTTGTTATGGCATCAACCACCAACGTAGAATCCGTGTGAATTCCTTTTACCACAATGTTCTGTTCATAGAACTTACTTATCCCCACCTCGATCACTTTTAGTTCAGCCGCAACTACTGTACCAGGATGGTCAATTCTCTTGTATCCTGCCAACATCATTGTATGCTCATCTTTAAATAAAACATAGCCTATTGCAAAGAAATTTTTGAGCGGGGTCAAAGGCTGCATCGGTAAAGAGAAGATGATCCAGATAAGTCCAGCTCGATATGGCACTCATTTTCTTGTGATGAATTTTTTTTTTTTTACAGAATGTAATCAGAATCGACATATTCTTTCCTATAATCGATCGCCCATTTAACGTCCAAATCACAACGGGCCCTCCAAATACTCCAAGCAATCATTAGGATCAATGCCAAACTTTCAGAACTTACGAACCTAAACATCGAGAAAAAAAGATCCTCAATAAGACCATTGGCGAATTCTTTAATAATCTCCCATGCCCCAAGAGATTTCCAAACCCTCTTGGTATAGACATACTAAAAAAGAACATGCATGGAATCCGCAAAGGCACGATCCACAACACTTGCACCACGGATCCAACGAAACATGACACTTAAATAGATTACCTTCCGCTGCAAAGGCATCTTTCAGAATTTTCCATCCAAAGATACAAACCTTTGGTGGAACTTTTAGTTTTCACAATGTTTATAGCAATTTTCCTCAATTCTTTTAGATTCTTCCTCCTAGCTACCATATATTCAGAAGCAACTGAGTATTGTCCCAATGAATTTTCAGGTCAAAAACGCGAATCCTCCTTGTTTTGTCCTTGCAATGGTACTTGTAGGATTGCTGAGACTTCATGTGGAAGAAAAGCTTGTTGAATTAGATCTTCATTCCACTTATAATCAACAGAAATAAATCGGCTCACTCTCGAGGCACTAGCAATCCAGGATTTAGGCAAACCATCATCCAGGTATCCTTAAATATGTGAACCCGGTCCCCCTTCCCAATTCTCCATCTGATTCACTGATCAATAATTTCTCTACTCCAAATTAAGGATCTCCAAATGTAAGAGGGGTTCTATCCCAATCCAGCTTCCATGACGTCTTCATGCTTGAAATACCGTGCTTTAAAAATACGACTCATGAGTGCATTCGGGTGATTAATGATCCTCCAAATTTGTTTAGCCAGTACAACCTTATTGAAGAGTACCATCCTACAGAAACCCAATCCTCCATCCTCTTTAAGTTTGCACAGCTCACCCCATTTCATCCAATGAATTTTCCTCCGACCCTCTTGGTCCCCCACCAGAATTTTGCCATTGTATTCTCAATATCCGAACAAATGGTAGTAGGAATTCGAAAACAAGACTTAGCATACGAAGGTACTGCCTGAAGTACTGATTTTATAAGGACCTCTTACCACCTTCAAAAAAAATTTTATGGCCCCATGAGTTAACCTTCTGCCTGACCCTATCTAGGAGGTAGTCAAATTGGAGTCTCTTAGCACGGATAGAAAAATTAGGAAGACCTAGATACAAATCATGACTCTGAGTTGCCCAGACTCCCATTATGCTCTTCATCATTTCTATATTCTCATGTTTCATACATGGGCTAAAAGTAATGACTGATTTATCAAAATTAATCAACTGTCTAGATGTTTTTTTCATAGGTATAAAAACATTTCCTCATGTTAGAAATGTCTTTTGGAGTAGCTTTTAAAAACATCAAACTATCATCTGCAAAGAGAAGGTGTGACAAAACCGGTGTTGATCTGGCTATTTTGACACCACCAATCATCTGATTATCAATGGCCTTATAGATCAAAGAAGATAAACATTGCACACAAATGATTCGGGTGGAATTTACACGATTTAGATGCATATTTGAAGCTCATTTGATGTTGATTTCATTGAATTATACAGTAAATATGATTGTTTAAGCCGAAATGAGAGAAAGGTTGTGTTTTGTCGATTGTGTAGGAAATACGATGGAATTTGGATCAAAACACATACCACAAGTGATCGGACCGGAAATAGGAGTGCACGGTTGGATTCTTCTCGAAAAACGGAGTGGATTAGCCAAAGGAATCGAGTCAATCCGACATACGAGGTGAAAGTTATGCATGGAACGAGAAGAGGAAACTCGGCCGAGTGCGTCAACTCGGCCGAATCTGCAACTTTGAACTCTACTGCGCACTCGGCCGAGTAAGGATGAATGCGTAGCTCCTGGAATCGGACATCACTCGACCGAGTAAGGTTACTCGGACGAATCTGCAATTTTGCACTTTACTGCGCACTCGGCCGAGTGAGCCAATATCAAAATCGAAGTGAGCCAATATCGAGGATAGTATCCACCTCCACAACAAGCCTACTATCCACCTCCACATCAATTTCCACCACCTCAACACCCTTACCCTCCACCTTACCAATATCCTCCACCTCAACACATTCAAGAGGAATACATCCCTCCTTTTCCACATATGGAAGAGCCTCAACGTGTTTACCATGGAAGGCCAATGAGGGAATATTTTGAGCCTCAACCTAGGGAGCATTACGATGGGTTGGCAAGACCAAGGGTGGAGGCAAACAATTTCGAGATTAGTGCCTCTTTATTAAGGATGTTGAGGGAGAGACAATTTGAAGGAAGGATTTGAGGAAGACCCGAATGAACATCTTGCTCAATTCTTGGAGATAGCCGACACTCTCAAGCAAAATGGAGTGTCGGAAGATGCTAAAAAGATGAGGCTATTTCCATTTACATTGTCGGGGAAAGCCAAAGCTTGGCTACAATCAAGCATTCCCGCCGGAGAAGTGAGGACGTGGGAAGAGTTGAAGAAAAGATTTCTATTAAAGTACTACCCTCCTTCAAAGACGATGGAAGCCAAGCAAAAGATCTCTACGTTCAAACAAGGTCCAAATGAGGGAATCAAAGAATCATGAGAAAGGTTTACGAGTCTTCTCATCACATGCCCCCATCATGGTTTCCCAATAGAACAAACAACATGTTGGTTTGTTGGTGGGTTACGATTGGAAGATCAACACCACATTGATGCTTGTGCGGGGGGTTCAATTTGGATGAAATCGGTGGAGGAGATCAATGACATAATTGAAGGAATATCAAGCAATACTTTCAAGATGAGAGTATACCGTGGAGCACAAAATCGGGTAGCTCAAGTGGATGTTAATGATAGCATGAGAGAGATGATGGCCACACTCATTGAAAAGGTGAATGTTTTATCTCAAACAAGAGATAATCATTTATCCTTTGGGCAAGAGAATCTTCAAATGGGACCTATGGAGGATGTGCAATACATGGGTCAACAAGGATACCCACAAAATTTTCAAGGGAATTGACAATATCAAGGTCAACCACCATATCAAAATCGTGGTCAAGGATATCAAGCTCCTCCTCAAAACCGATTCCAAGGGCAATCTTCATCATCTCAAGGACAAGGGGGACCATCCCCTCAATACCAAGCTCCTCAAAACCCGAATTTTCGGAGGAATGACAATTTGTCCTGTTCCAATCCTAAAGGTGCTATTCAATATCCCCCCGGATTTGATCCCGGAGCAAAACTCCCAAGTGGAGAAGGGAAGTCCTCCAACGATGAGCTTCTTGCACACCTCATGAAGAAGATGGATATGAGTGATAAGAGATTTGAAACAATTGAGAAGAAAGTCGAAGCAACCAAGTCGATCCTTGCTTAACTCTTGAGTAATCAAAAAGCGATGGAATTTCAAATGGGACAATTGGCAACTTCGATTGGATCTCAACATACAAAGGGTAAATTGCCCTCAAACACCGAGGTAAACCCACGTGAGCATTGTAATGCTATTACAATTTCAAGTGGTGAACATTATGGAGTTTCTTCAATTGAATTGGAAGAGGGTGAAGTGTTGAAGGCAAAAGAAAGGGAGGAAGAGGAAAAGAAGAGAATAGAAAAAGTTGGAAGTGGAAAGGTTGCTCCAAGAATTCCAAAGTGGAGAATTGTCAAAGATTTGAAAAAGAAGAAGCTTGAGGTACCTTGTGATAGATGGGGGGTGCCCATTACATATGAGCCACTTCCATACCCGGGAAGATACATGAAGAAAATGGATGAGAAGTTTGGGAAGTTTTTGGATATCTTCAAGAAAATCCACATTGATCTTCCACTTTCGGATGCTTTAGAGCAAATACCTCATTACATGAAGTTTCTAAAGGATGCAATAGCAAACAAAAAGAAACTAGTGGATGATGAGAAGATCAAGTTGACCGAAGAGTGTAGTGCTATCCTTCAACGAACTCCTCCCGAAAAGCTCAAGGATCCGGGTAGTTTCACTCTCCCATGTGAAATTGGTGATGGTCCCATGATGAAAGCTCTTTGTGATTTGGGAGCTAGCATCAATTTGATGCCACTTTCAATCTTCAAGCGTTTGGGACTTGGAGAAGTAGTGCCCACATCAATTACTCTCC
Organism: Galeopsis tetrahit; assembly: GCA_963675135.1. Lineage (NCBI taxonomy): Eukaryota > Viridiplantae > Streptophyta > Magnoliopsida > Lamiales > Lamiaceae > Galeopsis > Galeopsis tetrahit. The sequence continues at coordinate 60,283,418 of OY776120.1, read as the reverse complement.
AATTAGCGGATCGTTCCATCACCCATCCTAAAGGGATCATTGAAGATGTATTGGTGAAGATTGACAAGTTCATCATTCCGGCCGACTTTGTGGTGTTAGATATGAAAGAAGATGCAAATATTCCATTGATTCTTGGGAGGTCGTTTCTTGCCACGGGAGGAGCAAACATCAATTTGAGAAAAGGAGAGGTAACATTGGAGGTGAATGGAGATAAAGTGATTTTCTCCAAGAATAGCTCAATTGAGAGTTCCCCAAGAAAGAAGGAATCCCCCTCCATCCAAGAATGTGACATTTATGTGAAAGAGCCATTACCAAAAGTCCCATTAAAAGATCCGGGAGATGATAACAAATTGAAGCAAACTCCCAAACTTGAGCAAAACTCAAGTTTGGGGGAGTTTTATAAGGAGAAGAGTTTTGATAAGTTCCTTGAGGGTAGTGAAGATGAAGAGGGAAAAATAAAGAGTTCGGAGGAGAGAAAGATTGAGAAGGGCTTTGAAATTGGAGATACGGTGGTATGGGGCACCTTGGGAGTGATGGAAGTCCTTGGAGAGATGAAGATCAAGGAACGGAAAATGTTGGTCATGAAGAAATTGGTCTATGGAGGAGGCATTGCGTTGGAAAGTGAGGAGGATGAAGTGTTCATCACCGATGATCACAATGTCAAGTACTATCATCCTCCATTCAAAGAAAGAGAAGTATGAACTTGTTAAGTTCCGTCCGGCATAGGACGTTAAACCTAGCGCTAAATGGGAGGCAACCCATTTTTACTTGCTTTATTTCATTTCTTGCTCATTTTATTTGCTTTGTTAGTTTAGTTTGATGTGTTTGTGAGTTTTGATGTTAGTTGGAGAAGCTTGGATTGAATGGACGATTGGAGATCGAAAGTGGAACTTTGAGCTTCGAAGAAGGTGTAGCTATAGCAATCGTGAGAGGTACGCCCACTCCAAACTTAGGAATTGCATAGCAATTACTAAGTTTGAGGGGGTAGTGGAATTTATATTCTTGTTCATAATATTGATTGCTTAGCTACTCTTAATGTTAATTGTTGGGATAGTGGCCCATGTGTGTAGATTTGTATGGTTAGCACTTAGTGTCAATATCAATGCAACACTATTTTTCCAAACTTTTAATTGCTTTGCAATGAAAAGTTTGGGGGGGTATGTTCGTTTTTACATTTTCTATTGACACCAATGTGCACTCTTGTGTATGTGTGTAATTTGAGCTTTAATGATCATCGAGACACATTTGATAGTGATTTGTTGTGAATTTGATTCCTTGAATGTGTACATGATTGTAATGAATCATTTTGTTTGTGTTGTTGTCATCTTGTTGCCTATGGATGTTTTGCATGCACAATGAGTTATGTGTGGTGGTGATTGATGAATGTTTGAGTCTTTAATGAACCGGTGAGAGTTGAGCTTTGAACCGAGCATTAATCCGGTTTATTTCATTTGTGAGTGAATCAATTCATTGCTTGCTTTTATAGAACTTGCCCAAGTTCTTGCTTGAAATCATACTTGTGTGATGCTTTGAGATAGGATGTAGGCCATCTTTCGTACTACACGTCACTTAGCCAAAAATTTCCCAATAACCAAAGTAATCTTCCGTAGTTAGCCCGTTTGAGCTTGATGTCCCATTCTATTGGCAACCTACAATGTTTAACCACTTAGCCTTTTGAGCCTTTGATATCCAAATCTAGTGGAGAAATAAAAGAAAGTAGTAAAACATGTGCTTTAGTGCCTTTGGTTTGAAGAGAAAATTGGCAAAGTTGTGAAAAGAGAAAAAAGAGATGGAAGGGAAAAGAAAATAATTGAGAAAGAAAAGAGGGACAATGAGCCCCAAGAGCTTAAAAAGAAAAGAAATTTTCTAGAAAAAGATGAGGAGATGAATGCATTTGAGGAAATTAAAGGAAAAGTGAGAAGGAAGGTTGTAAACCTTAAGAGCACAAGCTTGAATTGTTGAATAACAACTTTCATTCTCCACTAGACGAGTCACTATTTCCATATTCATCTTACCCCGTCCAAAGAGCCAATGTTACGTCCTTGGTTAAGCCCTATTTATCTCATTGTTGAACATGTTTGTGGTGGAAAGATGGTAGAGCTTTGGCAAGCTTATGGCAATTGCAATGCATGATTTGATTGATGAGTGCTTATTGTCCTTAATTTGTTTGAGTGTTTGAGAGAAATACTATATCTAGGGAGTTGAACTTGAACATCTTGATATTGTCATCACCATCACTTGTTGTTGTGTGTAGAGCATGTGTGAGTTATGAGTTGGATCTTCAATATTGAACTTGTGATCATTTTAAGAATGTATCTTGAGGAAGAAGAATTCATTTCATGTCATTTGGTACGTGGGATCTTACATTGATTATCTAGTTGTAAATTTCACCCTCATGTTGTAATTCTTTCGTTGCTCGAGGACGAGCAATACTTTAAGTTTGGGGGAGTTGATTCGGGTGGAATTTACACGATTTAGATGCATATTTGAAGCTCATTTGATGTTGATTTCATTGAATTATACAGTAAATATGATTGTTTAAGCCGAAATGAGAGAAAGGTTGTGTTTTGTCGATTGTGTAGGAAATACGATGGAATTTGGAGCAAAACACATACCACAAGTGATCGGACCGGAAAGAGGAGTGCACGGTTGGATTCGTCTCGAAAAACGAAGTGGATTAGCCAAAGGAATCGAGTCAATCCGACATACGAGGTGAAAGTTATGCATGGAACGAGAAGAGGAAACTCGGCCGAGTGCGTCAACTCGGCCGAATCTGCAACTTTGAACTCTACTGCGCACTCGGCCGAGTGAGCCAACTCGGCCGAGTAAGGATGAATGCGTAGCTCCTGGAATCGGACATCACTCGACCGAGTAAGGTTACTCGGCCGAATCTGCAATTTTGCACTTTACTGCGCACTCGGCCGAGTGAGCCAACTCGGCCGAGTAAGGTTGAATGCCGTAGCTACTGAAATTGAAGACCACTCGGCCGAGTGACCCTCACTCGGCCGAGTCTCGGCTGGAAAGAGTTGTTACACGCTTCTTAAGTGTTCCACTCGGCCGAGTGACCCCAACTCGGCCGAGTCACCCCATTTTCGGTGCCAAACTTGTATTTTCTCCATTTTTTAGGGATCAACTTGCAATTATGCCATTCAAACCCTTCCCAAACACTATATAAACACCCTTTCTTAAAATCCAAAATGGAGGACTCCTTTTACAAGCATTTTTCCACACACACATTCACATAGTTGTAGGTGTTCTTCATTTTTAGTTTAATTTCTTCAATAGATTAGATAGAATAGTGGTGTTTACTTCAAATCAAGCTACGATTATCATCGGGCATCGTCTATTACATCGTTTTGTAGCTAAATTCGTATGATCAAGGTGATATTACTCTATTTTGCAATTCAATTTGGTATTTTCTTAATTTCTTCAATCTCTTATTATTTTATTATGAGTTTGATGTTATTTGTTGTTGTAGCCATGGGATTCTTTTCTAGAACCATGGGCTAATCCTCAATTGCCTTGGGTGTGGATGTTTTGATGAGAATTTAGTGTAATTGTGGATTAATTGCATGATTAGCTTATAATTTTGGTGTTTATGTTTCTAGAGTTGTACTTTGATTGATTCATTTGGTTGATCAACCCTATTAGAAAGCATGTTCGATTATGTTTATTGCAACGAGAGTTGGGTAGCATGATTGGGAGTGTGAGTGTGAGCTTTGATCAATTGAATAAAAGTTAATTAGTAATTAGCTCACCCGAGAGGGGTGTTAATGGCTAGACCGACAACCTTAGACACTAAACGAATAAAGGTCGTCTAGGAGTTTGGTGAGAGGGCGTTTCATAAGCATTAGTAACCGTGTTGAAAGTGCTTATGCAACACTATCTTAGGAGCTTATGGTATTTGGTTAGATCATATAATTGCTAATCAATGCACGATGTTTACCTATGCCTTTCGAGGGGGTTTGCACACTTATGTGATAGCCTTTAGCTTAACCAAAATTTGTAGTAAAATCATGTAATTGGTTCACTAGTTCACTTAATTGCTCACAAAACGGAAACACCCGAGGCAATACACTTCCCTTGCACTTTCCAAAAGAAAGTTAGATAGATTGTCATTTCTTGTCACTAGTTCTTATTACTTTAGTTAATATAGTTTACTATTTTTGAGCTTATTCCCGAAAATCCAAAACACATCATTTAGTTACTACAATAGCATGCCTACTTGTAACTTTAGGGATTCACTAGCACTCAATTAGGTCCTTGGAACGAAATTTTACTTGGTATACTTATCGTACTACTAACGAACCCATACGCTTGTGGGGATCGTATAGTTGTAAAAAGTGTGCAAAAATACATCCAAGTCAACAAATGACAAAAAGATAAGGGGATAAAGGATAACGTTGACACAATCCCCTACAGGGTTTGAACTGATCTGATAAGACTCCGATTATGTTAATGTTGTACGACACCGAGGAGATACAATTCAGAATAATACTAAACCACTTCTGAGAGAAACTATAGATGTTGTTAACACTTATATGTCTTAACATTATCAACAACATCTTAATTTGACCTTCCTTGATTTTTTCTAAGTCTTTTCTGAAATTTTACATTAAATGTTAAGCTAAATGTTATCACATTCAGGTGACGATCTAGAAGCTTCTAAAAGGGACTATAACCTGGAAGATTCCAGAACATTGGAGGACGTGCTAGATCAGCCTGGAACATTGTAGATCGACCTGGAACATTAAAGGAGGATCTAGAGAGATCATGGAAGTTGAGATCCTAAAAAGTAGGACCTCACTTGGAAGCCTCTAGAATGCGTTTCTACATCTATAAATACCGAAGGAGGCCTTCACAATTCAATACGTACTATTCGATTAACATCCTAAACCGAGCGTTTATCCCTGTTAAGAGTTATGACCAGTAGTCACATCTTTTAGATTGTGCCGAAGTATACCAATTTTTAGTACAACTCGAAATTATTCTTTTATTTATTGAGAGTGTAATCATAGATAGGATTATGTTGGGAATAAAATGAGATTTTGATTAAGATACCAAAACCCCTTAAGACATGCCATGTAAGATAAGTCAAATTTTGATAAGTATGTTTCAGGAATGTTGGAACATATAGATCATGCTAGTTGAACAGCTAACATGTTAGGCAACTTATAGATGTTTAGATGCACAAGTTGAGGGGGAACACAAGCTTAGAAGATCACAAGAATCAAGTTCCTCAAAGGCTCAGAATTAGAAGACTTCAACCCTGCTGATAGACAAGATCAGAAGAGTTCAACTGTGCTGATAGCAGAATCAGCAGAGTAAGATCAGAAGAGTCAACCTCTCTGAAATACCAATGCTAGAAGTTCACATCAATTGGACCAAGCTTACTGACAAGTGTTCTATCAAGATTAGAAGAGATGGTCAAAAGAGTTAATCAGCACACTAAACAAGAAGTGTTCAAATCCAGTCTAAGTCAAGAGACAACTGTGCTGATGAGGTCAACTTCACTGATATGGAAAAATGTACACTTAGAAGCATATCAAGATTGATCAGTAAATATAAGAAGCCAACTCTACTGAAGAAGCTAGCCAACACTGCTGATAAGTCAAGTCAGCCGATGAGATAAACTTGAGCACAGATCAGTCCTGAAGATAAGGAATGTTGTCCTTAATCATGGAACAATGATCAGGACGATTGTCTACATGTTGACTGCTGAATCTACAAGTCGGGCATTTGGAAGAGTGCATATAAGTCAAGACAAGAAGCTCTAAGTCATTTACTTCCCAAAATGAAGACATGTCACTTTCAAAGAATCTGTCCTTAAGATGCTAAGTTCAAGGAAGATGAAAATAGACAATTTGAGAATGTCTTTCCAACGGACATATCCTCACTTTGCTCTATAAATACTGGAGTTTGGAAACCATTCAAGGCATCCAACTAGTCAAGGAAACTACAAGCATACAAGCCTTCAAGCTTTCAAAGAATACATCATTCTTTAGTTTCCAAACACTTCCAGTTCACACCTAAGCTGAAACTCATTGTATATCAATCAAGCTTAGAGAGATATCCTATCCTTATACAGTTCTTCATTGTAAAGGATATCTCACCCTAGTTGGAACCAACCTCAACCCTTAAACCTTTCAAGGAAAGTTAGAAGAGTTGTTGTAGAAGTGTGAGAACTAGAACTGTCAAGAGAAGAACAGTTTAGTGCAGAGTTGAGTGAGTACTAGGACTCAGAATTCCTAGGGATCAAGGCATTAAGGAATAGTGTGGTTGATCAGTGTACCTTAGCACTATAAAACAAGTTAATTCCAAGTGAAGGAATTATCCTGTTCAATCAAGGAAAGTGGATGTAGGAGCTTGAGTCTCTGAACCACTATAAACCTTGTGTTATTTACTTTCAAGTCATTTCATACAAGTAACACATTCATACACTGCACACAAACTGATCTTAAAAAAGATACATAATACCAATTGTGCAAAACAGATTTGGGACAAGTCCCTTGATAACTGTTTATGTGTTAAGAAAGTTTTCAGAATTAAAGGAACTTTAAATATAAAGGGCCAACCATAATTCCGCACATTTAACTTATTTAGATAATTATTCAATTGATTACTCCATAGTATTCAGTAGTTTGATCATACACTTGTGTCATACTCCTCTCAGGACCAACAAGTGGTATTAGAGCAGAGGATCAAAGACAACTACTTCTGAAAATCCATTTTGATTTTCAAAACCAAATTTTAGTGTGGTCACTGAACTGATCTTTCTGAAAAACTTTCATTCATACTTTGTGCTTAATATTATACATTTGCTAGTATGGCTCCTAACAACAATGCAGTGCCTGGAGATGCTGTGGAGACCATCAACAACATGACTCCAAACCCAGTCAACCACATATCTCATCATAAGCTACCAATGTTCTCAATTGAGAACTATGATTTCTGGAAGATCGGGATGAGAGCTCATCTTGCCTGTCTTCATGATGAGATGCTGAGAGTCATCACAAAGGGACCTTTCACATTCACAAAGCCAAATCCAAAGGTTACAACTGCTCAAAAAGCTGATCCAAGGTAAGAATTCCCTAAAGATGAAGATGACTTCACTATTGAAGAGAGAAAGAGGCACAGCCTCAACTATTTGGCCATGAACACTCTCTATCTGACCATCCCAGATGTTGTAATGGGGAGAGTCTACCACTACAAGTGAATGTAGGAGCTTGAGTCTCTGAACCACTATAAACCTTGTGTTATTTACTTTCAAGTCATTTCATACAAGTAACACATTCATACACTGCACACAAGCTGATCTTCAAAAAGATACATAATAACAATTGTGCAAAACAAATTTGGGACAAGTCCCCTGATAACTGTTTATGTGTTAAGAAAGTTTTCTGAATTAAAAGGAGTTTAAATATAAAGGGCCAACCATAATTCCGCACATGTAACTTATTTAGATAGTTATTCAACTGATTAGTCCTTAGATAGTTGTTGTGCAGAAATATGAACAATTCACAATGGAATCAAATGAGTTAATTGATAAATTTGTTGGTAGATTCACGGACATAGTGAATGAGATAAACTCATTGGGCAAGGTTTACTCCAAGAGAGAGGTGGCACTCAAAATCCTAAGAAGTCTCACTCCAAAATGGGATGTATACTCTGTGACGATGCAGAACACCAAAGATCTTTCTAGCATGCCCATGCAACAAGTCTTCTCAAAACTCAAAGCTTATGAGTTTGATACCAATAGAAGAAAACCAACTGAGGAACCTTCATTACCAACCAAAGGAGTGGCCTTCAAAGCCAAAGCTGCTGAACTAGAAATGAAGACCACTCCAAGATCATCAAAGTTAGTTTCTAAAACTGAAATGAAGGAAGAGATAGCCCTCATGGCTAGAATATTTGAAAAACTCAACTTAAGATTTGGTAGATACAAAAGGTTCTACCAAGATAACAAGGTCAAGAGAAGGTACAACTCTCCTGAAGCCAAGGCTGAGGACAAAAAGCCTGAAGAAAGAAAATCAGAGGACAAGTACTCTGATAAGAGAAAGTCTAGCAGAGCTGAACCTTCATCATCCAGAAGAAAAGATGAATCCAAGAAAGATGATGATGAAGACCTTTGCTACAACTACCGAAAGAAAGGTCACTTTCAGTATGACTGTCCTGAGCTCAGCTCTAAGGAGAAGAAAGAGAGGGGCAAGCCAAAAGAGATAGGAGGCTCAACAATAGAAAGGCCATGGTGGCTGGTGATGAGTCTCAAAGTGATGAAAGCTTCAACTCCTCTAATGATGGATTGTTCTCTAACAGTGATGATGATGACATATGCAACATGGCTATTGAAGATGATGAGGTATGTTCTTCATCTAGTTCATCATCAATTCACTCACTGAAAACTAGTGATGTCAACCTAAAACTATCCTTTGGAAAGTTGATGGAAGATTTCACTAGATTACAAGAACTTCATGATAAATGTGAGAGAGAAAATGAAGTATTATATTATGAAATTACAAAGCTTTCTCAAGCTGAATGTGTAGTGAATGTCAAGTCTACTAAGTTGTATCAACAAGTCTTAAGAGAACTTGAGGAAGCCTCTCTCATGATAAAAAATAAAATGTCAAATCTTAAGGAAGCTGAGGACAAGAAAGCCTGAAAAATAAAATGTCTGCTATGAATAAATCCTTTAAGGTAATAGAGGAAATTCAAAGCTTCTAAAGACCTATGGCTCAAAAGAGTGGACTTGGTTATTATCCATTCGAATCTTCATCTTGTCTTAGTGTTGCTTCAACAAATAACACAAAGAGAATCTTTGTTAAATCAGTGGCACAACAAGTTGAAAATGAATTAATTCAGCCACTGAACAAAGGAAAGGGAAAAATGATTAATGTGCCCACTCAAGTAATCCAGAGAACAAGGCCCATACCTAAGGATATGGCCAAAGTCTCTGATTACAAGAGAAATGGTGTTCAGTAGAGTAGACCCAGTGGAAGGGCAACTCATCTGAACAACATTCAGAGAGGTTGTCCAAAGTATGTTCAGTCTAGGCCAACTCTCATGAGGCAACCTCTGCTGAACAGACTCAAGGTCAACTCTCCTGACGGGCACAATAAAATGAGACAACCAAAACCCTTCATGCCAAAGGGTAATGGTCATCTAAATGCCCATCCTCAAAGATTTCATCAAGCTGCACATAGACCTTATAAGGTCAGGAGAAATGTCAACTCTCCTAATACTTACAAGGTTAACACATTCACACATTCTTTCCCAAAGACATTTAAGGGAAAAACTATGTATGTTGATGAAAGAGGAAAACAACTTAGCCACCTTGAATCAATCAGGGTTATTAGGCAAGTTTGGGTTCCTAAAGGTACAACTAACCTCTCAGGACCCAAAATTCAAAGGGTACCTAAAGCTTGATCTTTGCAGGCACCAAAGGACCATAAGAAGATGAGGAGTCTGAACAAAAAGACAGCATGGTACTTGGACAGTGGATGTTCAAGGCACATGACTGGAAACAAATCACTCCTCACTGATTTCACTGAACAAGAAGGTCCTAATGTAACATTTGGAGACAGCTCACAAGCCACTACAAAAGGTTATGGTACCTTAAACATTGGTAATGTTAAGGTAACAAATGTATCATATGTGGCTGGTCTCAAGTACAATTTACTAAGCATAAGTCAGTTCTGTGATAAAGGATACAATGTTGAGTTCTCAAATAATAAATGCTTAATCAATGACAAGATAACACAACAAACTCTACTGACTAGCATAAGAAAAGGAAATGTATACTTTGTTGATTGGAATTTTTCTACTAATGTTACATGTTTCATTGCTAAGAGCTCAAATGAGCAGAGTTGGTTATGGCATAAGAGACTAAACCACCTGAACTTTAAATCCATGAACAAATTAGCAAGAAATGCATTAGTAAAAGGACTGCCAAATGAAGTTTTCATTAAGGAACATGTATGTAAACCATGTCAAGTAGGAACACAGATAAAAGCTTCATTTAAAGGCAAAACCAGTCATCTCTACTGACAGGGTACTTCAATTATTACACATGAACTTATTTGGACCAATTACCCCTGCTAGTATAAATGGAAGAAAGTATACACTGGTTGTTGTAGATGACTTCTCTAGATTTACTTGAGTAGTATTTCTCCTTAATAAGAAGGAAACACAAGTCAAACTCCCTGAGTTGATGAAGAGATTGTCAAATGAAAAAAGCCTTAATATCATCAAGATCAGATCTGATAAAGACATTGAGTTCATAAATTCCTATATTAATGAGTATTGTATTGAAAATGGTATAACCCATGAAACTTCAGTTGCTAGAACACCTCAACAAAATGGAGTAGCTGAAAGAAGAAATAGAACTCTTAAGGAGACAGCTAGAACCTTAATTGCTGAATCAAAACTGCCTAAGAGATTTTAGGCTGAAGCTATAAACATTGCATGTTATACTCAGAATAGATGTTTAATCACTAAAGGTCAAGGAAAGACCCCATATGAACTCTGGAAAGGAAGATTGCCTAAAGTATCATACTTTCACATATTTGGTTGTAAGGGTTTCATTCACAACAATGGGAAAGAACAATTGAAAGCTTTTGACAACAAATCTTATAAGGGGATATTTCTTGGATATTCCCAAATCAGTAGAGCTTTCAGAGTCTACAATTGTAAATCCCTTCTTGTGGAAGAAACACCTCAAGTTGTGTTTGATGAAACTACTTTTGAGTACATGGATAAAACCTTGGAATTAGATGACATCACACAAAGAACAACCGGACTAAGCCTAAAAGACATAGATACTTTATTCACTGAAGTTGTCCAGCCCAATCCTCCTGAAATCATCATAATGGACAACACTCCTGAAGGCAATCTACCTGAAGCAAACCCCACTGAAGGAAATGATGAACTGACTAACCTAATCCCAGTTCATAATCAGGTAACAACTACCAATGAAGAAGCAGGCTCTGATGTGGTAGTTAATGGATCCACTATTCAAGGGGGAACTAACAATGTAGAAAATGCCAATGTCCCTGACATTGATGACAACTCCCCTGAATATGATCCTGAATTAGATCCTTCATTAAACTTTCCTGAATTTTATGATCCTAGTGACTCAACCTCAATAGAGGAACACTCTACTGAAGGGATCAGGCTTAGAAGGAGATGGTTATCTGACCACCCAACTAGCCTGATACTTGGAAATCCAAGTATTGGAGTCAAAACTAGAAGATTTCATGGTGAAAGTGATGTGTTTTGTTGTTTCTTATCAGAACATGAACCTCAAGACATTAAAGAAGCACTTCAAGATGCAAACTGGATCACAGCCATGCAAGAGGAGCTGAACCAGTTTACAAGAAATGATGTTTGGGAACTGGTTGACAGGCCATCACATCAAGATGTTATTGGAACAAAGTGGGTGTTCAAGAACAAGAAGAATGAGAATGATGAGATAGTCAGAAACAAGGCCAGATTGGTGGCCAAAGGTTATTGTCAATCAGAAGGCATAGACTATGATGAGACTTTTGCACCTGTGGCAAGACTTGAAGCTATAAGGTTGTTACTAGTATATGTTGCCCACAAGAGGTTCAAAGTCTATCAAATGGATGTCAATAGTGCTTTTCTGAATGGAGTACTCAAAGAAGAAGTTTATGTGGAACAACCCCCAGGGTTTGTAGAAGGAGATAAGGTGTACAGACTCAAGAAAGCCCTTTATGGACTTAAGCAAGCTCCAAGAGCTTGGTATGACACCTTGTCACAATTTATGTTGGATCATGGTTTTATCAAAGGGACAGTAGACAGAACCTTGTTCAGAATTTGTGAAGGAGATGACATCTTACTTATTCAAATATATGTGGATGACATCTTGGCTGATATTGCAGTAGGTGAATCTAGGTTGAAATCACCTCTAAATGCAGATTTGCTTTCTTATTCAAGATTCCTTGAGGCTGCTATGATGGAACCAATACCCATAATTAAGAACCCTTTAGGAACATTGCTCTCAAAAGCACCTAAATTCAACCTTTCAGAGCCCAATGTCCCTGAACCCAATCCAGAAACCAACTCTCCTGAACACACTTCCAACTCTTCTATAACCCAAAGTCATCAATCTGATGATGAGGAGGATTATACCTATGAAGGTATGCTCAGAGGAGTAGCTAAGGCCAATGTGGACAGCTTGTATCCCAACTTGTCTGAATTTCCAAGATTGAGGAAGCAGTTTCATGATTTGAGAGCTTTAGTGGAAATCAAAGATAAGATCATCATGGAAATTGTTCAAGCCATTCAAGACAAGGGTGCAAGTTGGTGGCAAATTGAAGAAAACGGGCTTCTACACTTTGCTGGTGTTCAGAAGACAAGATTCATGATTGATGAAGTTGTTTTTTCCAAGTTGGTGGAAAAGAAAGTTGCTAAAGAAAAAGATAGAATTGCCCAAGGGATCAAGCACCCTGATAGCAGTTCTAATGATGATAATGATGACAACACAAATCCCAACCCCCTGGTCCCCAGAAGAGTGAGGTACATTACTTAACCTATGGAGTTGGCAAGGACTCTAATGATTCAGAGGTGTTGACCAGTGCTGGTAACACAGTCAAAGAAGAACCAGCCCAGGATGGTTCAATTGAGCCTGAGGCACAGCCGAATTATGTTCAGACTTCCATTGGAGAAGCTAGTTTGGTTAAAACCTCATCAGTGTCAGAGAAGTTGGACACTGGCCGGCTTTTAACCATTCAGGATGACTCAGTGACCTTGGAATGCCCAAGCATTGTGATCTCCCAACAACTGCTCTCTATGGATCCTTGTGAGGATGTAGAGAAGTCAGGTTTAGGTTTTGGTGGAGTTGAAAAGACACTTAGCACTGAAAAACCAGAGGGAGATGATGGTGATAGTGAGGTAGAAATCGCTAAGGTTGTGAGTGCACCAAATAAAGAGGGTGGGGAAGGTACAAGTGAAGAAGGTCGGGTTATTCTTGAAGTCAAATCTGAACTTCAAGAATGCCTTGATGAGAGGAGGCCTGATCTTCATGATTATGAGATTATCTATGAAGATGGTGAAAAGAAATTAGTTGAAAATGAGAAGAAAGTTTTGATGATTCAGAGCTTTGTGAAAAAGACTTTGAGGGTGTTGAGGGTGATTTTTCTAACAAGTTTTTCTTTGCTGATACTACAGGTATTACCCTTGACCAAATATTTGATGTAGATGATTTCGCAGATGCTCCTATACAAGCTGAAGAGGACTCATTCAAACTTGCCAATGCTGCATTAGAAGTTCATTCAGCAAAGTTGGACACTTTGGCCCAACAAGTGGGAAAGGCTCATGCTCACACTTCAGAAGCTCTGGATGAGCAAGGAAGCACTTTGGCCTCAGTGGAGATGAGGTTAACAGGCTCTGAAGATGTAGTGTTGCCCACTATAGAAGCAAGGATCAGTGGAGTTGAATCTGGGTTGCCGACCATCTCTACTAATGTGCAAAAGGCCAAAGAAAGCATGGAGGAATTCACAAAGTCTGTGAAGCAGAATCACAAGCTGCTTATGAGCAATCACAACAAAAATGTCACTGCTCTCAAATTGATTGTTAAGCGGGCTTTAGGCAAGAAGACAGCTCTTCAGAAGAAAATGGCTGAAGAAATGAGATTGGTTATGGTGAAAGAGGCCTCAGCCAAGTTCACTGAAGAAGTGTTTGCCAAGATTTCTGAAGCTGCAGTGGCCAACCTCACTGAGCTTCTCAAAGCCAACTTAGATGCAACCTAGAAGGCTACTTGGAGGTTGTTGTAGAATAGAAGATGAGGCATGTTCTTGCTTTTGCAAGCATGAGTAATGACAAAATGCAAAACATTCATGATGAGAATGTTTACCTCCTGAGATCAAGTCTTTGAATCAAGCACAGGCTCTGATGGCTACAACAATGAGTGATCTCAAACCCCAGTGTTTTGATGTTGCCAAAAAGGGGGAAAGAGAAAGAGCAAGAGTCATAGGTGACTTGAAGATTGGAGGCAGCAGTTCTGACCCAAAGACCAACTTGCCTGAAGTTGAGGGAAAAGGAAAGCAGGTGATGACCATAGAGGATTTAACTGAAGAAGAACACCTTGCAATAGCTGTAAAGAATTCTATGGCATCAGTTCAAGAGGAAGGAGCTAGATGGTAGCAGAGGCCAGGTGGTGAATCAGCAGGCTTGGATAAGCAAGATGAAGACATCCAAGTCAGAGGGTAGGTGAAGAAAGTGCTGAAAAGCAAGAGGGGAGAAGAGACTTTCACTGACTTCCCAACCAGCCTAAGCTTACCAGCTGAGTTCAGAACAGATGAAGAGCTAAGTCCAAAGAAGAGCAAGACTGTTGAACCTAAAGTGGCCAAGAGCCCTGAGAAGAAGAGAGCACCAGTCTTAGCTAATGATCCTTCAAAATTGTTTGAAGAAGGCTTTGGAAAGGATGCTGAGACTCAGCAGAAGCTATCAATGATGAGAGCCCAAGAGAAGATGGAGGCTCTAATGGAAGCAAACAGAGCAAGAGATATAAGGAGAGAGAAGTTTGTGAAGCCAAGAAGGAAGAGGGCTTCATACACTCAGCTTAAGCCAAGGTACTGATCAGGATAGACCAAGTATCCCCATCTTGATAAATGGGTCCTAATCCAGTTGAATGATGAATGGGAGGAGGCCAAGAGAGAGTTTGTTTATGACTTCTATGTCATAGGCAGATGGTTAGATGAAGATGTTGAGAGTATCTTCACTCAATTCATGTATGATAATCACAGGGAACTTTACCAGAAACTCTTTGCTGCTGCAGATATAGCAAGAGTTGAATTCAAGGCTCCTGGACCTATCATCTACATGCCCCAAAAGTTCAATGATGGAGGTTACATTGATCAGCACAGAATCCTGCAAGAATTCATTGACATAATGAAGATTGAGAAGCTAAAAGTTGGACCCAAGGGAACCAACAAGGAGATCATGGATGTAAAGAAGAGAGTTTGGGCACAATATGGGATGGTGCCACCTCCTGAAGATGATCTCTGAAACTGCTAAGTTTCCTTGTTCCCAATTTGCTTATGTTGCTGATGTTTATGTGTTTGCTCTGATTACATGTTATGATTGGTTAATTGACTATCATCATGATATGTAATGCTTAAATGATTATCAATGAAAATTAACCATTTTGCTTCAAGAGATAACATCTCATTATCTCAACTTGCCTGACTTAACCTATATGTGTTTAAACTGTGATTGTACTAACATTTTCTTTTAGGAAATTTGACTTAGTCATCTCTACTGAAGATATGTAATAGTATAGTCAAGTCACCATTGTATAGGTTTTGGCATCATCAAAAAGGGGGAAATTGTTGGGAATAAAATGAGATTTTGAATAAGATACCAAAACCCTTAAGACATGCCATGTAAGATAAGTCAAATTTTGATAAGTATGTTTCAGGAATGTTGGACCATATAGATCAGGCTAGTTGAACAGCTGACATGTTTGGCAGCTTATAGATGTTTAGATGCACAAGTTGAGGGGGAACACAAGCTTAGAAGATCACAAGAATCAAGTTCCTCAAAGGCTCAGAATCAGAAGACTTCAACCCTGCTGATAGACAAGATCAGAAGAATTCAACTGTGCTGATAGCAGAATCAGCAGAGTAGGATCAGAAGAGTCAACCTCTCTGAAAGGCCAATGCTAGAAGTTCACATCAATTGGACCAAGCCTACTGACAAGTGTGAAGCCAACTCTACTGAAGAAGCTAGCCAACACTGCTGATAAGTCAAGTCAGCTGATGAGATAAACTTGAGCACAGATCAGTCCTGAAGATAAGGAATGTTCCTTAATCATGGAACAATGATCAGGACGATTGTCTACATGTTGACTGCTGAATCTACAAGTCAGACATTGGGAAGAGTGCATATAAGTCGAGACAAGAAGCTCTAAGCCGTTTACTTCCCAAAATGAAGACATGTCACTTTCAAAGAATATGTCCTTAAGATGCTAAATTGAAGGAAGATGAAAATAGACAATTTGAGGTTGTCTTTCCAATGGACATATCCTCACTTTTATCTATGAATACTGGAGTTTGGAAACCATTCAAGGCATCCAACTAGTCAAGGAAACTACAAGCATACAAGCCTTCAAGCTTTCAAAGAATACATCATTCTTTAGTTTCCAAACACTTTCAGTTCACACCTAAGCTGAAACTCATTGTATATCAATCAAGCTTAGAGAGATATCCTATCCTTATACAGTTCTTCATTGTAAAGGATATCTCACCCTAGTTGGAACTAACCTCAACCCTTAAACCTTTCAAGGAAAGTTAGAAGAGTTGTTGTAGAAGTGTGAGAACTAGAACTGTCAAGAGAAGAACAGTTTAGTTCAGAGTTGAGTGAGTATTAGGACTCGGAATTCCTAGGGATCAAGGCACTAAGGAGTAGTGTGGTTGATCAGTGCACCTTGGCACTATAAAACAAGTTAATTCCAAGTGAAGGAATTATCTTGTTCAATCAGGGAAAGTGGATGTAGGAGCTTGAGTCTCTTAACCACTATAAACCTTGTGTTATTTACTTTAAAGTCATTTCATACAAGTAACACATTCATACACTGCACACAAACTGATCTTCAAAAAGATACATAATACCAATTGTGCAAAACAGATTTGGGACAAGTCCCCTGATAACTGTTTATGTGTTAAGAAAGTTTTCAGAATTAAAAGGAGTTTAAATATAAAGGGCCAACCATAATTCCGCACATGTAACTTATTTAGATAGTTATTCAACTGATTAGTCCATAGTATTCAGTAGTTTGATTATCTGAACAAAGTTATACATACTCAGAGAAGTTGTCCAGATAACTCTCCTGATAGCCTGGTTTGTTTGAAAAGAAAAGAATTTGCATACACAAGTGCATTTCCCCCCTCCCCCATACACTTGTGTCATACTTCTTTCAGGTTCAACAGATTAGTATTTGGGCAGTGTTATTTTAGACACTTAGACGATTTCAGATTCAGGTTTGCCTCGATTGTAGTTTCGGTTGTGAAAGTTATTGCTGTAACATTTCACACAACATTCATACTTATAAATTAAGTAAAGATTTTTCGCCGTAAGGCTAGCATAGATTTTAGTAATAAAATCTATGTTAAAAATTAATTTCATTGTGTCTTATTGTTTTTAGTGTTTTAGTCTTCCGTTGTGTTTTCTAATTTCTGATATTCTGAAAGATGACATCAAGGAGGTACTTAAAGAATTTCTTGATTCATACCTCAATTTTAATCTTCGTCTTCAACTATTGAGACAGAATGAAGATCTTACGAAAGATCAGAGGAAGATTATTGAAGATGAAATCAAAGATTTGGATGACTCTTTTAGAGAAGCTACTTTGGACAGAGTTGAAGAATTGATGCAAGACCATGTGGATGATGCTGAGAAGAGAGCAAGAAGCTTTGCTGAACTGTTTGCTCGTGAATCACTCAAAATGGAAAGAGTCTATAAAGTGAAAATTGAGATTGTCGATGAGCAGAGGAGAGAGGCTTATGCTCAGTTGCAAGAGGCAAGAGCACAGTTGCAAGAAGCAAAGGACCATGGCTTACATTTTCAAAGATTAGCTACGCACTATTAAGAGAAGTTCGAGAATTCTTCTAGAAAGCTCAGTCTGACTGTTGACAGATTAGAGAAGATGTCTTATGAAACATCTTATCAGAAATGTGTTTCTAAAGCGTCAGAAGACTTGCAGAAGGCGATGCAAGTTGAGCTAGCAAAATTCACATCATTTCTCACCTTAAGGCGTGATGAAGCTAAAAAGGGGGAAGAGATAACTGAAGCTGAAGTAGTAAAAACGAAGAAAGGGAACGTTAAGATGATTGAACAGGAGGAAGTTGTTCAAACAAGAAGTGCTGGAAAAAGAAAACTTGTTTCAGAAGAAGAGAAAAGACAACAAGAAGAAGCAATATTAAAGAAGCAGGAACTTGATGATGCAAAGTACTTGAGGAGGAAGTATCTGGAGAAGAATATCAAGGATCTGAAGTTAAAAAGGAAGATATAAGATGACAATGTGATAGAAGATACTCATATTGATGTTCTCATTGATCTAGAAAATGAAGATAAGTGGAAAGTGATCAAGAGAAAATGGGAGATAGCTCACTTCATAGTCAGAAGATATGGAGATGTACCGACTAAGCAAGGTGTGTTCATATAATTTGAAAGGTTTATGGAATCTGAAGATAAGATGGGAACCACATCATAAGAACGACTACATCTGCAGGATACACTATCTTATCACCTGAAGGATTGACTACAACTCAATCAAGAAAGTTGAAGAAAGAATCATTGAAGAAGGAATTACAGATTCTGATCATGTGAGTGATGTTCACAAAAGATTACTCATTGCCTATCAAGTTCCAAGAATGAGTCCTTATTAACTATCGTTTGCAGGTGAACCAAGCGACAATATCAAATACAATTAAGCGGCACTTTTTAGACAATATCAAATAATTTCTTGTTGAGCTATAAAAAACGACATCAAAAGTTCTTACAATGATAAGAAAAATTAGAAATGAGATTCAATGTGAAATTGATTTCAACAAAAAACAAAAGACAATTGAATTTTTTCAAGAAACCTTCATAAATCATTCATGTAATAAGTCATATAAGGAATTATTAATTTATATTTTATATGGGGTCTATAGAAATTATAAAAAATGTATTATTATAATTTTAGCGAGTTTATTAATTTAGCACCCTATCCCCGAGTCAGGACCGACCAAAAATATTATCTTAGAGAGTTTATTAATTAATCGAGTATTCATTTATAGAGTTTCTATTGTATGTTGTAAACTAGTCTAGGTTGACTAAGCTAAATGAAGCTTAAAGTAATGAATAAATAGTCTAGCTCAAGATAGAAGAGAAGACACGGAAGCAGAAAAGCAAACTTGAAGACGAGAAGACTAGATCAGCAGACCAGACCAGAAGACTTATGATAGTTGACAAAAGGAAAACAGAAGACATCGAGAGATCAGCTAAGGAAAAGAAAACCGAGATATTCTAAGTATAAAAAGGGAAGTCGGACTTAAAGGTTATGACTAAAGGAAGTTATAACTGAATAATTAAGTAAATGAATAACTGAAAAGAGGTTACAAATGGATAAAGCTAAATGGTTACAAGAAGAAGTTACAAGCAGTTATAGAGTTAGTTTCAAGAGAGTTAGTTATTTCCAACGGCTAACTTGAGAAATTAATATCTATAAATAGAAGGAGTGCTACACAGAAAATGATAATTGAAATTCTGATTACTCAAGCACTAAAAGGCTGAAGAAATACTCGCAGAGTACAAAAGCATTCAAGAAGATTAAGAAGAAGCGCAAGCAGAGTTCAATAGAAGAGTTATTGAAGTTTGAAGAGAATTAATATAATTCGTTGTTTTATAGTTGGAAGGTTCTTTGTACAAGTGTTTGTTCTTACTAACAAGTGGATTGAAGCTACATCAGGAGGTGTGCTGACAAGATCGAAGTCTTAGATTTGGGACTTTAAACAACAAGAAGTGAATTTCATAATTTGGAATTGTGAGAATGGACGTAGGCTATTGGTTGAACCACTATAAAATCCCTCAATTTACTTTACTGTATTTTATATTTCATATTTGATCAAAGAAGAGTTATTCGTATAAACAACTGGATTGAAAGATCTAGTTGAGTAGACGAGTAAACCTTACTTTCAAGTTCATAAAGATTTTCATATACATAAGTGAGTATAAATAAAAGGGCTCATTAATCTGCATATTAAAAGTTAAAGATATAACAAAGCTGTTTGTTAGTTGACTGATTATAAGATCAGAAGACTAAGGACCAGCTGAGTTAAATCAACAAACTTGACTAAACTAAACTCACACTCTGATACATTTTGAAAAAGTTCAATAAGTCTATTCACCTTTCCCCTCTAAACTTTTTGCTTAGTCCAATCTTAACTCACTTACTGGGATGAATAGTTGGTTTGGTGTATATGAACTAGGTGAGATTTTCCCTTATAATCAAGATTAACCTCATGTTAGGATTGAGAAAATCTCTCTAAGCTTGGAATATGTATATGACAATACGGGCTTAGATTGAGTTCACTCAATCTCTGAAGATAACACTTGTTGAATATTCATTAAAGTTCCTTTGAGCGTTCCTTATCGTCTGATCTTTGAAGTTCCATGTTCGACCTTGTATCACCTTCACTCATAGTGAGATATGAGTAATGAACTCATATATATATATATATATATATATATATAGTGTAGATTTGAAATATTACTGTTAGGATGTAATTTCAAATCTCCACTATTTTAGGAAATGCAATACTTTATTCATACTCTGAATATTACATGAGTGTATCTTCAACTTTAAATGCAATATTTTATAGTTGTCGTGTTTCCATTGGTCCACGTCAGCTTGTTTGGTTCTCTCTAATGGATCTATATCAACTGATTGCCCTGGATGATTGTGTTGGTTGTGTTGGTTGATTGTCTTGGCTAATTGTGTTGGCTGATTGCCCTGGGTGGTTGCGCTGACTGATTTTCTTCTTCTACTCTTTAATCCTTGTGTATAGGCGTGTAAGTTCACTGCATCAGCTGGGTTCTCCCTCGACTGAGGCTACCAGAAGCTAACTATTACAAGATGAATAGTGAAGTTGACTATACAAACAACATCTCCTAATACAAGTGGTTTGGCTTATCAAAACTAAATACAAGGGATATCAGCTGCCTGAATATCCCAACAAAACTGCTTTTGAAGTTGTTCAGCAACTGATACTATTGTGCAGTCCAATGATTCCTCATTGAAGAATAATGGTAGGAACCGCCTAATAGATATATTATCCATCCAACCTTATCAGCGTGGGTGAAAATGGATGCCAAGAATTCTCGGCACTCGGTGCTGCTCTTTTTTATTTGAGGCAGGCCTTTTGGACGAATCTCTCTTGACATTTGCTAAGTTTGAGTTGCTCTTATGCTCTGGTTTTGGTGAAATCACTCAAAACCCATATATCGCTCTGGGAGCTGCTGCATTGGAGAATCTTGAGATATTTGAAAATAGAAAAAATGGAGAATTTTCTGGGTAGTTTTTGGACGATATTTCTTCTTATATTTGTAGATGTTGTTAATTCTTAAATGTCTTAACATTATCAACAACATCTTAATTTGACCTTCCGAGATTTTTTCTAAGTCTTTTCTGAAATGCTACATTAAATGTTGACCTAAATGTTGTCGCATTTCTGGCAGGATCTAGAAGCTTCTACAAGGATCTGGAACCTGGAAGATTCCAGAACATTGGAGAACATGCTAGAACAGCCTAGATGCATTTGGAACGACCTGGAGCAGGCTAGAAGGATCTAGAAAGATCATGGAAGTTGTGGAAGTTGAGTTTCCTAAAAAATAGGACCTCAATGTGGAAGGCTCTAGAATTCGTATCCCACATCTATAAATACCCATTGAAGGCTTCATAATTCAGTGTGCTCTATTCGATCAATATCCTAGACCGAGCGTTCATCCCTGTTAGGAAATTGTGGCCAATAGTTCTACATTTTAGTTCATACGTTGTATACCACCCATATGACTGTGTGTCTTCTTATCTATTGAGAGTGTAATCATTAGATAGACTAGGCATTTCGACAGTGTATAATTTATACACTTAGTTCATTTTCTAGACTTGGCACCTGCCTCGTTTATAGTTTCGTTGTGAAAGTTATTGTTGTAACATTTCACACAACATTTGTACTTGAAGATAAGTATTGATTTTACGCCATAAGGCAGACATAGATTTTTATTTATAAAATCTATGTTAAAAGTATTTCCATTGTGTCTCGTTTGTTTTTAGTGTTTCAAGTCTTCCGCTGTGAATCTTAATTTCTGATATTCTGTTAGAGTCAGTGTTGCACTATTTGTCTCAACATCCTGTGCAACATTTATCTACTTATACTTAAACACTTCGATACACATCACCCAGCACACTTTCAGTTGGTATCAGAGCTGATACCTGACGACACTAGGTTAGATCTTTGGTCAAGTGTGTTTTTAGTTTAGTTTAGCAATGGAAACACATCACATATCCACTGCACTTAGGCCACCCGTTTTAGATGGTTCGAATTATTCTTATTGGAAGCCTAAGATGCGTATGTACATCAAGTCAATTGATGAACGTGCTTGGAGGACTGTACTTACAGGCAGCAGATGCAGATGGTGAAGTTCAACTCAAAAGAGAAGTTGATTGGACGGCTGATGAAATAACAACAGCAAGCTACAATTCTAAAGCTTTAAATGCTATCTTTACTTCCGTTGATGTTTCAATGTTTAAAATTATATCTAACGGTTCTACTTCTAAAGATGCATGGGACAGGTTGCAAGAGCATTGTGAGGGTTCAGACAGTGTTCGAAGGACTAAGCTTCGAATGTTGGGAACAAAGTTTGAGAATCTCCGAACGAAGGAAGATGAAACCATTTCATCCTACAATGAAAGGTTAAGTGAGATAATCAATGAATCACATTCTCTTGGTGACCCTATTTCTAATGTTAGAGTAGTTCATAAGATATTAAGATCTGTTCCTAAAAGATTTGATGCTAAAATTTGTGTTATTGAAGAGGCAAAAAATACAGATACATTAAGTCAAAATGAGTTAGTGAGTATTCTTAGAACATATGAAATAAACACTAATCAAGTTGATGAAAATGATGTTGATAAGAAAGTTGTGGTTTTTAAAGGGAAAACATCAAACATTTCTGAGATTCAACCTATCATTACTGAAGTTGATTCTGATGAAGAATTGCTTGATAAATGTCTCAAGGATCCTAACAACATTGCCTTACTTACTAAGCACTTTCATAAGTTTCTTAAGAAATCTGTGAACAAATCTAGCAACATTCAGCCTAAGATTCAAATCAACACATCAACACCTCAACCAGAAAGGAGGAAAGGTCAATTCACACCAAGACTATCAAAGAGTGAAGGTAAACCAAGGTATGATCCTGAATTTCGAAAATCAGTTCAATGCAATGCTTGTTCTGGTTATGGCCATTATGCAAATGAATGTGCCAATACTAGACTTAAGCAAAAACTGAATTTTAGTGCTACCTTGAGTGATGATTCTGATGATGATCTTGATGAATTAAATCAGAATGAATATTCTAATTTTACCAGAATTGATTATAATGATTCCTCAGATGATGATCTGGATGAAACAGATTCTGATGTTGTACCTGATGCTTCAACATCTACAGCAACATCAGAACAGAGTCACCCAGATTTGAACTGTTTTAATGGTTTAGTTGATGATGCAGGAAAAAAGACTGATGACAATGAATACCAAAAGCTGTTAGATGATTGGAAGAATCAGAAACTCACCCTTGATTCTCTGAATAAAAGGAATGAGGATCTGATAGACACAATCACCAAGCTAGAAGTTATTCTTACCAAAAGAGATCTGGAAATCTGTAACTTAAAGGAGAAACTGATAAATTCTACTTTATGTTTCAAGAAATACTCCAAGAGTGCTTCTGAGGTAAATAATGTTATAGCTATTGGTAAGTCTAATAATCATGGTTTAGGTTATGATGGGACTACTGCTTCTATTTCTGATAAATTTAGAAAACCTGTGAAATTTGTTAAGGCAAATGTTGACACATCTGGTGCAACATCTGCAGAAACAGAGTCTCACAAGGTTAAAAGAAAGTATATCTGTCATTACTGTTTCAAAATTGGTCACATTCGTCCTTACTGTATAAAGTTGTTTGAAGAACAGAAAAACTTGAAAATGCTGCATAAGAAACTGTCACATCCTGGTAAACAGTTTTTGAAATCTGCATGGAAACCAAAAGCTACCTGTAATGTTGTTCATACCTCCTTAAAAGCATGTCTACCTGACTTATGGTACTTTGATAGTGGTTGTTCTAGACATATGACAGGTCGTATTGATTTCTTATCTGATTATGTGACCTTGAATAGTGGTAGTGTTACATATGGTGGAGGTTCTAAAGGAAAGATTGTTGGTAAAGGAACTTTGAATGTTGAAGGTTTTCCTAAGCTTAAAAATGTATTACATGTTGATGGCTTACTTGCAAATCTGATTAGCATTAGTCAACTTTGTAATGATAATTTGCATGTGAAATTTGATAAAGATTCATGTTATGTTCTTAATAAAGATGAAGTTTGTGTCA
This sequence comes from Galeopsis tetrahit, assembly GCA_963675135.1. Taxonomy (NCBI): domain Eukaryota; kingdom Viridiplantae; phylum Streptophyta; class Magnoliopsida; order Lamiales; family Lamiaceae; genus Galeopsis; species Galeopsis tetrahit. Next base: position 60,259,253 of record OY776120.1, on the reverse strand, counting down.
TGACTGGTACTAGGTCAGCTGATAATTGCTATCTTATTGGAACAAATATGTGTAACTTGTCAAAACATGATGAAAGTGTTCTATGGCATCAAAGATTGGGTCATGCAAATTACAGAGCAATGAAAAAGCTAATCAAAGCAGATGCAGTAAAAGGAATTCCAGAACTTAGGTTTCACAACACCACTGTATGTGGACCATGCCAAAAAGGCAAGCAGGTAAGAATGTCACACAAAATGCTGTCACATTGTACTACATATCGATGCTTTGAATTACTGCACATGGATTTGATGGGTCCTATGGAAACTGAAAGCATTGGAGGAAAGAGGTATTCCTTAGTTGTGGTAGATGATTTTTCTAGATATACCTGGGTAGAGTCTTTGAGAGACAAATCTGAAGCATTTGCTGCATTTAAAATTCTTTATAAGAGGTTCAAAAATGTGTTTAACTTGAAAGTTGGTCGTATTAGAACTGATCATGGTAGGGAATTTGAAAACAGCATGTTTAATGATTTTTGTGATAAAAAGGGTATCTTGCAAGAATAATCATCTCCTAAAACTCCACAACAAAATGGAATTGTTGAAAGAAAGAATAGAACTTTACAAGAAATGGCTAGAGTTATGCTTACATCCAAATGTCTTGCTAAGAAATTTTGGGGAGAAGCATTGAATACTGCATGCCATATTATTATAGGGTTTTTATTCGTTCTGGTACTAATCAAACACCTTATGAGATTTTGAACAACAGAAAACCTAATGTGAAATATTTTCATGTATTTGGTTGTGTGTGTTATATTTTGAATGATAGGGATCAACTTCATAAGTTTGATTCTAAAAGTGATAAAGGTTTCTTTTTAGGCTATTCTAGAAATAGTAAAGCTTATAGAGTTTATAACCTTAGAACTAACACTGTTCAAGAATCTGTTAATGTTGTGTTTGATGATGATAAAGGTCTTACAGATGACAAAGTTGAAGAAGATGTATCACAGGTTACTGACACTTCTGAGAATACACTGAAGTCTGAAAATGTTGCACCAAATGTTAACACATCTGGGTCAACATCTACAGAACAGTCAGCTGTAAATTCACAGAATGATCAGTACATTCCCAAAACGAATCCTTCTTCAAGAATAGGAAAAAGTCATCCTTCTGACCAGATCATAGGCGATGCTACAGTTGGAGTGCAAACAAGAGGAAGAGTAAGATCAAACAAGGTAGATGTGGTAAGAACAATATGCATGTCTTCTATGTGTAATGTTGTAAATGCTGAATGTTATTTATCTGAAATTGAACCTAAGAGTGCTAAAGAAGCCTTAACTGATGAAAACTGGATTAATGTTATGCATGAAGAACTTGGTCAGTTTGAAAGAAATGAAGTGTGGACACTTGTTCCTAGACCTAGTCATACTAATGTCATTGGAACAAAGTAGATATTCAAGAATAAAACTGATGAATCTAGTAATATTGTTAGGAACAAGGCTAGGTTAGTAGCACAAGGTTACACCCAAGTTGAAGGAGTTGATTTTGATGAAACTTTTGCACCTGTTGCTAGGATAGAATCTATTAGATTACTGCTAGCTATTGCATGTTTTATTGATATTAAACTTCATCAAATGGATGTAAAGGCTGCATTTCTAAATGGCATATTAAATGAAAAAGCATATGTTGAACAACCTATAGGATTTGAAGATCCACAGTATCCTGATCATGTATATAAACTTAAGAAAGCATTGTATGGTCTTAAACAAGCTCCTAGAGCATGGTATGGTAGGCTTACTGACTTTCTTTTGAAATATGGATTTATTAGAGGAGAGGCAGATAGAACTTTGTTCATTAAGCACACTGAAAATGATATACTAATTGCTCAAATATATGTTGATGACATTGTGTTTGGTTCTACTTGTGATAAAATGTTGAGTAAATTTGTTGAGACAATGACTGCAACATTTGAAATGAGTATGGTTGGAGACTTGAACTATTTTCTAGGTCTTCAAATCAAACAATGCAGTGATGGTATTTTCTTCTCCCAGAGTAAGTATGCTAAGAACTTGGTTAAAAGATTTAGTCTTGAGAATTCAAAACCAATGAAAACTCCTATGGGATCTTCTTTGAAACTTTGCAAAGACAGTGCTGGAACAAATGTTGATCCAACACTTTACAGATCCATGATAGGTAGTTTACTGTATTTAACCTCTAGTAGACCAGATATTATGTACAGTGTGTGTGTTTGTGCTAGGTACCAAGCTAATCCAAAGGAATCTCACCTGAATGTTGTGAAAAGGATTATCAAGTATGTTTCAGGTACAAGTGACCTTGGAATCTGGTATACTAAGGACACCAACAACATTTTGATTGGCTACAGTGATGCTGATTGGGCTGGAGATATAGATGATAGAAAGAGTACGAGTGGAGGATGTTTCTACATGGGAAACAATTTTGTTTCATGGCACAGCAAGAAGCAGAATTGTGTTTCACAATCTACTGCGGAATCTGAGTATATAGCTGCTAGAAGCTGCTTTACACAACTCTTGTGGCTGAGCAAGATGTTCCATGACTATGGTATTGAGAATGGTATACTTACAATTTTTTGTGATAATACTAGTGCTATTAACATTTCTAAGAATCTTGTACAACACTCACTCACAAAGCACATTAGCATAAGACATCACTTTATGAGAGATTTAGTAGAGAAGAACATTGTGAAGTTGGAGTATATACCTACTGAAAAACAAAATGCTGACATTTTTACTAAGGCATTAGACCATGAGAGATTCTCAATCTTGAGGAAATCTCTTGGGATGAGCACTATCTGAAAAATTCGGATGGATGTTGTCACAAATGCGTCAGCATTTGGGACAACATCATGGGTTGTAAAATTTTATAAGTTGAATTTATTTCTTACTTAGTTAAATAATTCCTTTGTAAAATATCTACGAATCAAAGAACCGTGTAGTGCAAAAATAAACATGTCTTACACCTCTCAAATGCATAAAAATGAGAATGTTATTAGCATACTAAAAGATGTACCAAATCACTGAGTAACTATGGAGCACGGAGTTCACTACTACGATGCCTTCTTTTCAAAAGGTGATTCTTTGGTAAAAACATCAATATATTTGTAATCCATTAAGTAAGTATGGGGCACGGAGTTCGCTACTACGATGTACTCTACAGGAACAATGGATCAATACAAATTAAATGCTATAACACAAAAAGAAAAATTATGGTGCAACACAAATGAAGCAAATTCATGTAAAAACCGTGTTGAGGTGTTTGTAACAGTTTTGAGTACAACATTGCCTGATTCGAATTTATTTTTATAAGTTGTAATTATTTAATTATTTATTGAGATTTATTTTATTTATTCAATTATATAACTAACCCACGTTTTTTATTTTTCAGATTATGCTTGGACTTAGTCTTTATTCTAGAAATTTCTTAATTATTTAATTAATTAATAAAATGGATTTTTCCCACTAATTAAACCATGATCAAGGTTGTGGCTAAAAATGTGGAGCACTATCACATTATTTCTGGAATTAATCGTGTTAACCTCCAACTACACATACATTCTCTCCATAAAACTCAATTAATTGTGATTTATGTTGCTAATTTGCTGATTGTCGAGTTTTGTTAAGTACACTTCTTGCAGAAATTGTGTTTGGCCGTGTATTTCCCAAAATTGTTGTATACCCTCTCCCACCTCGTGCCTCAAAATTCAAACCGTCCCTTTAATGGCTGGAAACCAACCTCAATCTCACTCTCACTCACACTCTGTTTCTGAAACTTCCAAACAAACTGCCCAAAACTCTCTTGAAATTCTTGCTTCAATGGCTTCGCAACAATCCAACTCCTCAAATGCCGACTCCAATGTCTCTACAACCCCATCAACAACCACTCCTGTTCCAACAACTACCCAAATCCCACAAGATTCGACCGTTGAACAGTTTACGAAAGCTGTCGAAGAAGTGTCTGCAACTCTTCGAACTACCGGACATCTACCCGTAATGCAATTCGGAGATATCACTGTGGATATCTCAAGTTATTTGGCCGATCAAACTGCTCAAATGACTGCTGCAACAAAAAGCCCTAATCCTACTGTTCCAGTTTCAACGGAGGAACATGTCGAAACCGTTGTTGAAGGAGAAGCTGCTGCTGCATCCGATTCTGAGGATGAAGAAATGGAGGACGCCCAAGCTTCTAATTCTGGTACAAACTCATCTCTCTCACTTTCTGAAGAGTCTGCTCCTATTCCTTTCAAGAAAAATGCGCAGAAAGGGAAAAGACAGAGAAGCCTTGTACAAAGAAGGAGATCGTACCGTGTATTCACTCGTGTGGATTACTCTGAATCCATGAGGAAGAAGAAGAAAGCTGGAGCTGATGTTGGTGAACCCATTCAAGTGTTCACTGATTCTGATGAAGAAACTGAAATTGCCTCTGTTGCTGCAAAGAAGCCAAAGAAAGTTGCTGAGAAACCATTACTGAAGAAAGCTGCTGCTGATCCCAAAGGCAAAGGGAAGGCCAAGATGATCCCTGAAGAAGAACCTGCTGAATCAGACTCTGATTCTGATTTCAATGTTTGCCTAAGAGACATGCAAGAATCTCTTAAGAAGAATGTTGAGTCATTTGCGGCTGCAAAAGAGTCCACACCAGAACCTGATGATGGTGGAAATGGGGACAGCTCATTTTCTGAGGCAAAGAGCTCATCTGCTGAAGCAAAGAGCTCATCCAAAAGCTCCTCTGCACATGATGGAGACACTGATCCTGATGAGGAACTACCTTCTGAGGAAGACAGTGAAGGTATCTTTGATCACTCTAATTATGTTGAGAAAAGGTTAGAAATTTACTCTAAGAGGAAGCTGTTGATTGAGAAAAGAATTAATGTGCCTGATTTTGATAATAGGGGGATGATTAAGTTTTTAGAGGATAGAAATCTGTTGAATGCTGTTACATTTGGTGAAGTTTTATTTACAAACTGGTCTTATGAGTTCTATGCCTGTATGAAGAAAAGTTATGGAAAAAGAAGTTTTAGGTCTTATGGTACTGTTAATTTTAGGGGGAGGGATGTGTCATTCACTCCAGAACTTATTAATGAGTTCTTGCACACTCCTAATGTTGATGAGGATGATGATCCAGATATGGATGTTGTGATTACTGCAATCACAGGGGGTAGAAAGACTAAGTGGACTAGGAAGATGCTAGCTGGACACTTAACCTCCTTACATTCCGTTTTGTATAAGCTGATCATATACAATTGGATTCCCACTACCAACACCACTAAGATTACAAGAGACCAAGCCATTCTTATGTATAGGATTTCTATACTTAAGAAGTTCAATCTGGGACATACTATCTTTCACCATATGAGGAAATTTTCTGGAAAAACTACTGGGAAAGGAAATCTGCCCTATCCAGTCTTGATTTCAAACTATCTGAAGCACCATGGCTTCACTGCTAAGAAGACTGGTGTTTTGAGGGGGAGAGTGCCACTACTTGCTATTGCTCCTGCCTTATTGATTGGGGACAGAATCATTGATCTGCCCATAGTTGCTCCTGGTACTGATAGTCCACAGAGATCTTCCAGACCCTCTACTTCTGCTCAACCAGGCCCTTCCAGAACACATCAGAGAAATGCACCCCCAAATGTTGAGAACATTCGTGTCAACATTTCTGGTAATGTGTATCTTTCACAGGATTTCGTCAAATTACAGCTCAAGCACTTGCAGGAAACTATTGATGAGCTCCAGTTCCTGAAGGATAGGTGGTCCAGTATGTTTTCACCTACAACAGGGGGAGTACCACCACCATCAAACTCAAATGTGGTGATTGAAGAGTTGAATGATGATGGAGTTCCTGCTGCTGCTGCTGGTGGTGGTGAACCTGATGCTGCTGATGCTGGAGTAACTGATGTAGTTGCACATCTTGCATCTATTTACTTTGTGGATGAAGCTGATGAACAGGAACACTGATGAACAGGGACAAGCTACAAGACAGGGGGAGATCTGATTTCATAATGGCTGTTGTTTATGCCATTTATTCAGTTCAATCTCTGTAATTAATGTTTAAGTATTCTGAAATTCTGATACACTTGTTATTTATTTTCTTAGATGTTAGTTTGTTTATTTTGTTATAACTTGCTTAAATTATGGTTACATTTGATGATAGTTGTTTACTGCTTTTTGCTTAATATTGTTTACAGATTATCATGTGTTTACTGCAGGTTGCTGGAGTCTTTGTTTTGTTTACTCCTCTTTGCTCTGATTTTTTATTATTTTGTTTTTGTTAGTGTCTTACTTAGATTCTAAGTTAATTCTTCCAGTTCAACTTATTATCTTAGTATAGTTACTTATGTTGTGAGTAAGTGTATAGTTTATACTTATTCTATTTTGGATGAAATAGTTTTGATCCTTTGGCACGGATCATTATGAAATTATCCTTGATCTTCATTTGATTTGATCCAACGATTACAACAGGTATTGTCTTGACTAGTGCTTAGCAATGATGTCAACCTCAACTAAGTACATAATACTGAGTATGTATAGAAATATATGTGCACCAGGTGTGTTGTAGTCGAAAGGTCAAATTGGGGGAGATTGTAGATGTTGTTAATTCTTAAATGTCTTAACATTATCAACAACATCTTAATTTGACCTTCCGAGATTTTTTCTAAGTCTTTTCTGAAATGCTACATTAAATGTTGACCTAAATGTTGTCGCATTTCTGGCAGGATCTAGAAGCTTCTACAAGGATCTGGAACCTGGAAGATTCCAGAACATTGGAGAACATGCTAGAACAGCCTAGATGCATTTGGAACGACCTGGAGCAGGCTAGAAGGATCTAGAAAGATCATAGAAGTTGTGGAAGTTGAGTTTCCTAAAAAATAGGACCTCAATGTGGAAGCCTCTAGAATTCGTATCCCACATCTATAAATACCCATTGAAGGCTTCATAATTCAGTGTGCTCTATTCGATCAATATCCTAGACCGAGCGTTCATCCCTGTTAGGAAAATGTGGCCAATAGTTCTACATTTTAGTTCATACGTTGTATACCACCCGTATGACTGTGTGTCTTCTTATCTATTGAGAGTGTAATCATTAGATAGACTAGGCATTTCGACAGTGTATAATTTATACACTTAGTTCGTTTTCTAGACTTGGCACCTGCCTCGTTTATAGTTTCGTTGTGAAAGTTATTGTTGTAACATTTCACACAACATTTGTACTTGAAGATAAGTATTGATTTTACGCCATAAGGCAGACATAGATTTTTATTTATAAAATCTATGTTAAAAGTATTTCCATTGTGTCTCGTTTGTTTTTAGTGTTTCAAGTCTTCCGCTATGAATCTTAATTTCTGATATTCTGTTAGAGTCAGTATTGCACTATTTGTCTCAACATCCTGTGCAACATTTATCTACTTATACTTAAACACTTCTATACACACCACCCAGCACACTGTCAATATTTGTTACAGAACTGTCTTGATGAACATTATACTGTTTATTTTTATTACAACATCACTTTTTCTCACTACAGGACACATGGCTTGTATCATGGCTTTTATGAATTTTCTGGCAACAGTTGCTTAGAACATGGCTTGTAAGACCTTTGTATCACATTGAATCAATTAAGGAACGCCTGCAGAATGCTATTGCAAAATTGAGGGTATATTTGACTCTGCAAAGCTCTTTTCTTGTAGTCCTGACCTTTTCATTTATCATGTTCTACCTAAAACTGAAAGAAAATAAGTCAGAATTGAGCTTATGTTTTCTTTATTTTGAAGTATCCTGATCAAGAGCAACGCTCCTTAGTGCGAAAAAGTAGTGATACCCTCGCTAAAGTCACCAATGATGTTTCACTGGGTGATTCTGGTCAATCCAGTTCTATACTACTAATATGGGTGGGAAATCTACTCTTTTACGCCAAGTTTGCTTAGCTATGATCTTAGCTCAGGTTAGTCGTCAGATCTCTTTGTTTCAAGTAGTGTCGAAAGGTCTTTTTTTTCACTTAATAGTTTTACTCGTTCTACAGAGAGTATTACTTTGTCTGTTATTGACCGGATATTTGTTCAAATGGACGCTAAATATCAGATTATGGCTGGCCAAAGCACATTTCTATGCTAGTAAAATATCATACTGTATTTGCTTCATCAAATATCATATTTTAATAAAATAAGATAATGACATGTTTTTATAATCCTAAGTAGAAGGTCCAACTTATTCTGCAGTAACTAAAGCTAGAAACTGCATTGCGAATGTTTGCAAGAAGTAGACCTTACTGAATCATCTATCATATCAGATGAAGGGGGAACTGCTATTCCATTCTATAATTATCATGGCATCCGACATCATTCCTTGCAATAAATAATTATTATTATGTTGAATAAGAAGAAGTACTGGGATATGATCATGTAAGTAAATAAACATGGAATGTATATATTTCTCTCCAATCTGCAGCTTTCATTCTATTTATTTTACATAAGGATTGATCGATTGATATATAGATCCCAACTTCAATGAATTAACTTTAATATATTCTTGAAACTGTTGGCTTCATGTCATTTGCAAACAACAAGACCAAAGGTGTCCTAATGATCACATATATAAATCCTACTGCATAAAATTATGTACAGAGACAGAACATTGATCAATCATGTTAGCTGTTGAGATCAAATGACAATAAACAAGTGGGTCGAAAATGCAGATTTGAACGCAAAGCCCGGCCAATTGAAAATAATGTGTATACACACAATAAGATTACCTATTGTCCTTGCTTTATTGCATTAACCTATTTGAGGCCGAGCGACTTTAATGATCTTCTAGATCCCGAAACTGATCGAGCGCATGCATCACCTTTAAGGGCCAACTTAATTACCAGAGTAATACAAACCCCCAATATTTTTCAGGCTGTGCAAATTTGCCTATCAGAGTATAGAATTTCCCAGGGAATATATTGCTCAAGACGTATGGTTATCTGAACTGCATGCGTTCACAAGAGCATAAGGAAAAGGGTAATCATTCATGACTCTGGCCAGTTACTGGTAATTCAGCTAGCTAGATCGTACAAGGCGAGCTGCAAAGGCTCCATCAAGTGAGTGTTTGACAGGGTTAGAGCTATAGAATCCTTCCTTTGTTAAAAAATCACATGCTACATATTTGTCTACTGGGTCTACACTGAATTCCTACAAACAGTAGAAAATGCATCAGTAATTCGGATTAGTACAGCATTTGCAACTTCTATAGAGTCAGCTAAATGGTTTTATAACGATAAGCTAGCTTCTGTGGCAGCTAAGATTGTCGCTTACCAAATGTGACAATTTTTCAAGTCCAAGTATACGAGTTAAGATAAAAAGGATAGGCAGTTTTATAGGGAACTGCAATTCTCCAAAAACAGATGAAAACTGATAATCGATTTAGACGGAAGAAATACTGATATACACAATTGGAAGTGGCTGAAGTGCTAAGAAATGCTTACAGGATGTCTCAGAAGAAAAGCAGATATCCTCTCTTCATTTTCCTCTGGATCGATTGAACAGGTGCTATATATCAGTACACCACCAGGCTTTACCAAGCTGCACATACAATACAAATAACTCAGCATATTCATAGGATACGATGGGATTATACAACAAGACTAAACTCAAGTTCTAAATATTAGTTTTAACAAATAAAATTAAGGCATTCAGCATACAAATTCAGCTATCATTACAGAACCGACCAAACATAATTATTTTGCTCCAAATCTAACAAATTCCTTTGCATATTTATTTTGCTTCAAATCCACCAATTTGCTAATTATACAAGTCAATGTAAGTACTCACGTGGAAGCTGAATCAAGAAGCGCATTTTGCAAGTTTGTAAGTTCTTCCAGGTCCTCCAGTCTCCTATTCCAGCGCAAATCTGCTCTCTGTATTAAATAAAATTAAGAAATGAAACGCCCAAGTAAGAATCATCAGAAGAACTTCAAGATGACACCAATAAGAATTAAGAAGATGACAAAGAAAGAATTAAATCAATCACTCAAAACATAATAACATTTCTTAAGGGCAAAAGTATTTATTTGAATGCATACCTTAGACATTACACCCAGTCCGGAACAAGGGGCATCCAGTAAAACTTTATCAGCCTTCATATCATCATTGTCCTGAAAAATTAAAACAAGAAAACTCAAATTTTCGTTTCGCTGAAAATAATTTATTTAAAAAAAAAATCCTTACAAGAGCACGAAGGTCAGCATGAATAGTAGTGATAACATGATCAAGTCCATGCAACTTGGCTGTCTCTTTGAGTATTCTCAATCTGCCTTCGTTTACGTCAATTGCACATACGTTACCTGATAAGCAATAAGTTTCAAATGTTTGCGTCAACTTGACTGAAGTCATATCATAATATGGGGATTATAATTAAATATTTAATTCTTCTGCAAAAAAATAAACTCCAAAGTTAGTTCATTAAAAAATGACTCTGTTACATAAGGTAGTCACAAAATAAGATCAAAGACATGATACAACAGAAAGGATTATCACAACAACCAAATTAAGAATATGGGGTTTCCTCATTGAATAAAACAGACACATTAGCACTTCATGCTTTCAATAGTCCACACATTTATTTCCTATCCTGAAAGCTGTAAGCATTCTTAGTCTTAAGAAACATACTCTTTAATAGATTTTAATAGACGAATCGGTACCTTGGCCATTCAGACGTGAAGCCATGAAAAGAGTCTTTCCTCCTGGAGCTGCACAACAGTCGATTATGCTCTCTCCTGGCTTTGGATCCACAACCATAACCACCAATCCTGCACCAAAAGTTCTCAATGGTGACCCACAAGGATAATATGTATTTTTAGAGTAATTAATGAAATGGAGCACAACATTTGGCTTCATGAAACCCAAGTTTGTGTTGTGAAAATCAATTTTTACTGCATATCGAGCATAATAAAAACTTCTTGTCAAATATTTTCTATTTAAAGGTCATTTTCTTGTTCTAATATTCTCAGGTTCATTCATAATGTATCCCAAAAACTTGTATGCCACGTGGCCAGCAGAGAAAAGAAGATTTTCGAAAGGAAAAAAGGAGACACAAGATATTTTCAGAGAAAGAAGATGACAGACGCTAGAGGTAGATAGGGCAATTCTCTAGCAGTGCAAGGCAATTATACACAACGTCAATCAGGTTTCCAATGAAGTTATGTGACAATGGAGATTACCTGCACTCTCATCCTGGACTGAACATAAACCCTTTTTCAGTAATCCAGCTTGTATAACAACCTGGAAGAAGGAAAAATTTGAACTAATTGGGAATCAAAAAGATACTTAATCACAGCATACAAGCCAGATAAAATCAATAAATATGATACATACACACATACATGCATATATATGTATGTGTGTGTGTGTGTGTGTACGTTTTTGCAATAATTACATTTAATTTTAACCACACAATTTTCACAGTTTTTTTAGCTTTTTCACGATTTAGTAGTCAATCAATAATAGAAAGAAATAAGTTGCAGAATAACGCTAAGTAGGCATCAAATTCAGCATTGATGATTAATACCGCACAATTGCATGAGTATTGATAAAGTATTAGAGTTCATAATGTCATTGCCGTGTGAAATTAGTTGTTATTGCTATTAATTCAAATAAAAGATGCAGAAAAATACAATTTTAAATTTTGATAGATAAATTAGAGTTGTTATTATACCTGCATCCCCGTTCTTAAGCGGACGTAATCATCCAAGTGCTGAGAAAGTTCATATGGAACCTAAGTTTATGAGAAGAAAAACAAAATATGAGCACTAGCTCGCTATGCATTTCCCTACACTCTTGCAATGAATAATTATAAATAACGATCTTTATGAAAAAATCACACCTTTAACATTTCAAGTTGTTTAACCAGATCATCCCTTGTGAATCCTTTACACGTATTTGCTCTAATAAATTTGTTACAAGATATAGTGAGCAACAGCAGACACCTACTCTTGAAATAAAAAGATTCATGAGAAAGAAGGGGTTGAGGAAACCTGATGCTGAAACAAGGGTCAGTATTATTCCATGTCATTAACTTGATAGCTTCTTCAAGACCAAGGTAATTAGTCCATCGTCTCACCATCCACTAGAGAATAAGTACATTGAATAGGGGCCCAAGTGAGATTTCAAGGCATGGGAGAAATAAAGAGGTAATTAGGTTCTGTTTGGATTGACGGATTTGAATCCAACCAAATTAGAATGGATTCCAAATCCATAGAACCACAGAAAAAATAGTACAAAATGAGTGATAGATTTCAAATCCATCCTCAGACCCGACAATCCATGCACAACCTAAAAATTTACAGAACTTGAATGCAAAAAAAAAATTAATACTATGTTTCTCTAAGAAAATTATAAGGTGAAAGAAAAACTCACAACAGGATGAGAATGAATAGTGGCTAGAGCACGCGCTTGCTGTCTATCATCGCCATCCACTTTTGGTATAGGGAGTGAGTTGCTTTCCTGTAGACAGTCAAAAATAGAAGGGAAAAATCACTAGAATATCATATAGCTAAAAGTTGTTGAAGCATATTTGAATAGTAGATGGTTAACCTTAAGCAACACTAGCTTCCTTAAGAGCGCGTTAACCATATTACCAGCACCAAGTCTAAGTGCAGCTTTTGCAAGCTTTACATTCTGTCATGCCCAAGTAAAATAAATAGATATAAGAAAGTGGAAAGAAGTTTCAATCATCAATGCAAACCCATAGATATCGTGTGAATTCATTGAAGCTTAGAAATGCTATATCTATAAATTATTAAATAGTATACATCTAAAAGAAACAAGATTATGCATGAACATACCTCATCAACAACTGCATATGGAGGCATTTCAAGCTTGAGGATCTCATAAAAACCAATTCGGAGAATCTGAAAAGAGTGTATGCACAACCAACGAATAACTGAACCAGCACATCAACCAAGATTAACAAACAAGTACCAATCTACCTGTAATAAAAGGGGTTCCATGTTTCCGAAGGTTCTTTCATCATGACATAGAGAAAGAATCAAATGGTCAAGATATCTTTTCCAACGGGTAGTACCCCCCACAATTTCTGTTACCTTCAAATACAAAATTTAATCTGTCAATCTTTGCTGATTGCCGGGTATGAACAACATATGGAAGAGATAAGTGAGAATATAACCAGGCGAAGATCTCTATCTTCTAAATCACGAGTCCGAAAACCAAGAGTTCTTTCAACATACCCCATCTCATTATCCCCTGACCCCTTGCCTTGCTCATTCAAAAGGTCAGCAAACGCACCACCAAACTGAATTCGCATCAATCTCACAGCAGAAACTGTTAAAGGAAGCAAAACAAGATAATGCCATAAAGAAACAAAGCTAAGATGGAGATGGAGATGGATACAGTAAGTAAGTAAGTAGCATACCAGCTCTATGAGGGGACACGTCCAAATTCACACTGGCACCATTAAAATGACCTAAAGCCCAAAATCATACTATCAATCGACATTTGTTTCTGTAAGAACTCAAAGAAAACCAACAGATGATATACCTACTCTACTTCCGCTAGTTTGTCTTTTTATACGACCTGCAACATTGCAGATGAACAACAATAATCTTTGAAACCGGCAATTTAATAATCAATTCGTGATTTAATGAATTCAGAAGCAGGTCCCGAGAATTGAATACCTGTATTAGTTCTAGTTTTAGGCGAGGAAGTGCCATCTTTGCTATTATGCTTCAGAGCAGCCGCACAAGTTGAAAATGGAGAATGCGTTGAAATAGAAAGTTTAGAATAATAATCATGGAAGATTGAAATGGGAGAGCACACGCGAGAAAGTTGTGCCCCTGCCTCCATTTCTTATTCTGGAGAAGAGAATTAGAGAAATACAATGGATGATTCAATAGATAGACTTCTGTATAAATCGTGATTTTCTTTCTTTTTTTTTTTTTTGCCTAGTCACCACTCCTACGTGCTTATGTATATGTTAAAAATATGAGTACCGACAAATTGGGATAGCTCAAGAGAAAAAAAAATAGGATGGATATTTAACTTTCCATCAAAAAAAATAATAATGTTTTATTCTCACCCCATAATATTAAAAAGAAAAATAGATATATATCAAATAACTAAGTAACCCTTATATAAATATGAAATAAAAAAATTAAAAAAATATAATTAAAATTTGAAAATTATTAAAAGAAAAACTGAATCTTTAAAAATAATTAATTTAAATAAACAATTTTCTTTAATTATGAAAAAATTATATAAAATCGGAAAATTTAATAAAAAATAAATTAATCAAATAAAAAATAAATAAAATTATAAAAATTCTTATAAATATTAATAAATCGTCAAAAAATAATTAAATAAAAAAGTAAGAAAACGAATTTTGAGAAAGATAAATATTTTTTTTTAAAACAGCTAAATCTTCAAAAATATATTAAAGCTAAAAAAATTTAATTATTTTTAAAGATTTAGATGATTTTTTTATTATTTTAATTTTTATTTAACTTTATTTTATTTTTGAAGATTTAATATTATTTAATATTTAGTTTTTTTTTATATTTTACATATTTTATTTTTTTCGTTTTATTTTAAATTTTTTTTATTTATTTAATATTTTTCAGTTTTTATTTAAATTTAATTGATTTTATTTTTTTAATTAAAAATTTTCGACCCAATTATTTTAAAATTTTAGTGGATTTTCTTAATGTTTCATATTTTGTAATTGATTTTTCCATTCAAATAGTATTTTTTAATATTTAGTTGATTTTTTAAAAATATTTTTTATTTTTATTTAATTTTTTCGTGTTATTGAATTTTTTTTGTTAATTGATTTTTAAAATTTATATATTTTTTAAGACTTATTAATTTTTATAATATTTTTTTAGTTTTTATTTAACTTGTATTTGTTTTAAGGGATTAAGGGTAAATAGAAAAGAATTGGGGTGTGTATAGTAATAAAAATTGATTTTTAAATTTTAATGGGGTGTGTTTAACATTTGGGGTATGTATAACATTTTATGGGGTGTTAATAGCCCCACCCTAAAAATATTTATAGTTAAATTTAGATATCTTAATTAATCAGATTAAGTAAATAATGTGTATTTTCATTATTTGATTAATTTAGTGTTTTTTTAAGTGTTAGGTAAAAATATTATTTTAAGTTTAATTATACATTGATCTTGTATATAATTATTCATCTATTTTAAATTAATCTACCATATCAGAAGTAATAAATTGAGGCGCCTAAATTAATAACGTCTATGTTATGAAATTGTATACACTTAGCAATTCCTCACAAATGATAAAACAAGACAACTAGAAACACAATGAATTTAAACGAATAAAGAACTCAAAAAAAAAAAAAATACGGGATTTACGTGGTTCGATCAAATGATCTACGTCCACAGAGGATAGAAAACTCTCTTCACTAATCACGAATGAAAGATTACAGATTACAAGTATTCACAAAATTTGATATCTAACGTAGAATATTCACTAAGTCCTACGCACTCTCAATACTCTCATTTCCCACAATCTATGCACTTGATGGTGTATTTATAGATGTATAATACACTTGATAACTACCACTAACCAACTAACTAACTAAGAGAAATAATTAACTCTGAAAACTGGAAATCAGCAGACTTGTCAGCTGAGTTGGCTTCAGTAGACTTGGACCCAACTAATCTGATCTGATCTGACGACTTGCATCAGCAGAGTTGTCCTCAACTCATCTCAGATTAGTTGACACCTATATTAGACTACTAAACCTTATCAGTTGAGTACACCTTACTCAACTTGTACTGAACTCCAAGATCAGACTAGCTACTCTTCTAATAGATAGAATCAAATGACATTTCAATATTGCATTAATCTCAACAATTCTCCACCTTAATGCAAGATTGCCTTCTTCTCAGCCTTCCCCAGGGCTGTTTGTTCATTCTCCACCAATTTTATGCAATGCTTGAACTTATTGCTTGGTAATGTCTTAGTCAACATATCAGATGCATTCTCTTCTAAAGCTACCTTCTGAACTTCAACAATGTTCTTCTCCAAGATATCCCTTACAAAATGCAACTTCACATCAATGTGTTTTGACCTCTCATGAAACATTTGATGTTTTGCTAGATGGATTGTACTTTGATTATCACACAGTACTGGAATACTCTTTTGATTTATGTCAAAATCCCTTAGAATGTTTTTCAACCACATTGCTTCTTTCATAGCTTTTGTTAAAGCTATGTACTCAGCTTCAGTTGTGGATAAAGTCACCATAGATTGTAAAGCTGCTCTCCAGGTGATAGCAGTGTTACACAATGTGAACACATAACCAGACAATGACTTCCTTGTATCTATGTTTCCAGCAAAATTAGAATCCACAAACCCAATCAGAGGACTCTTGGTATCAGCTGACTTCTCGAACACTAATCCTAAGTCTTCTAGTCCATTCACATATTTTAGAATCCACTTCAAAGCTTCCCAGTGTAGCTTCCCTGGATTTCCCATGAATCTACTCACCATGCTAACATCATAAGCAAGATCAGGCCTGCTGCAAACCATGGTATACATAAGACTTCCCACTCTATTAGCATAAGGAACAGTAAGTATCTGCTTCTTCTCTTCAGCTGTTTGAAAAGATTGCTTGACTGATAACTTGTATTGCTGACCAAATGAAGTGCTCACTAATCTGGACTGGTGCATAAGAAACATCCTCAAGACCTTCTGAATATAACCTTCTGGGATAGGAACAGCTTCCCTGCTTTCCTATTTCTGAGAATATAAATCCCTAATATTCTCTTGGCTTCACCTAAGTCCTTCATCTCGAACTTGCTACTCAGTTGCTCCTTCAGCTGAGTAATCTTCATCATACTCTTGCTAGCTATCAGCATATCATCTACATAGATTAGTAGATAGGTGCTCTTTGGATAATCTTGTTTACCAATATATACACGACCATCATATTTGCTTCTTAAGAAATCAATAGAAAGCATGATGGTATCAAACTTTCTATACCATTGTCTGGGACTCTGCTTGAGCCCATACAATGATTTCTCAAGCAAACATACCTTACTTTCACTTTCACGCATGATGAACCCTTCTGGTTGTTGCATATATATTGTTTCAGCTAGTTCTCCATGTAAAAATGCAGTTTTAACATCTAGCTGATGTAACTCAAGACCATCTTGAGCAACCTTAGACAAAAGTAATCTTATGGAACAGTGTTTAACAATAGGAGAAAATACCTCATTGAAGTCTATACCTTCTCCTTGTGTGTATCCTCTTGCCACCAACCTAGCCTTAAATCTGATGTGCTCCTTAGCACCACCAGATCCAACCTCAAGCTTCTTCTTGAAGAGCCACCTACACCTAACCAACTTCTGGTTGTTTGGCTTCTGAACAAGGATCCAGGTCTCATTCTTCTCTAAGGATTGTAACTCCTCTGACGTGGCTGCTATCCACTGCTCTCTTTCAGGACTAGTGATAGCTTCCCTATAGTTTCTTGGCTCATAATGCTCTACCTCTTCTGCTGTGATCAGAGCATATGACACATGATCAGCCTGGCTAAACCTAGATGGGGGA
Organism: Galeopsis tetrahit; assembly: GCA_963675135.1. NCBI lineage: Eukaryota > Viridiplantae > Streptophyta > Magnoliopsida > Lamiales > Lamiaceae > Galeopsis > Galeopsis tetrahit. The sequence continues at coordinate 60,241,676 of OY776120.1, read as the reverse complement.
TGAATCTGCCATCTGAGCCTATCTCTTGCAAGACTATAATTCCTTAAATCAGCAAGGTTGTCCTCCATGGTATCATCTTCTGGATCATCTCCTTGTACCTGTTCTAGGACAACCTCATCTGGGGTGTTGGCTTCTGTATCAGCTGGGTTGACCACCTCCTCTGGTATCAACTCATCTGATCCAAGAAGCTCCACCTCAGCTGAGGAACTCTCTTCTGACTCATTTACAATTCTTCCATCTAGGTCATGGGAATTTCCATTGTAAGGATGTCCCATTACCTTCTCATTAAAATCAACATCTCTGTTGATTATTAGTTTCTTATGGCCTGGTTCAAGGCACCACAGTCTATGGCCCTTGACACCTTTAGGATAACCAATGAATATACATTTCGGAGCCCTAGGCTCAAGCTTACCCTGTCTAATATGAGCATAAGCTTGACATCCAAACATTTTAAGTTTTGAATAATCACTCAGCTTGCCATACTAGATCTCATCTGGGGTTTTACCTTCTAAAGCAAATGAAGGGGGTTTTATTTATTAAGTAACATGCAGTGCAAACTGCTTCTCCCCAAAAGATTTTAGGTAACTTAACATCAGTTAACATGTATCTGACCTAGAGCTATCAATTCGGGTCGCCCGGCCTAGCCCAGCCCAACCCAATGGGCCAAGTGATATTCATGGGCTAGGCTGGGCCGGCCCACGAACTGGTCGGGCCTACAAAATGGGAGCCCAGCCTAGCCCATCCTGGGCTAGCAGGCCAGTCCAGCCCATTACATGATTTTTTTTTTTAATTTCTAGTAAAATAAAAATATATACTATCGAGTAATTATGCATAATTCATAAATGACCACAACCATTAATTATAACATTAATGTAGATGATAAATCCAAAATAGAATTATAAATAACTTATAAGTCTAACTCATCAACAAACTCATCCCTTGAATCTGATTCGATATTCATTTCGCCGAGATAATCTAAAAAATAAAATAAAAGGAGAAAAATTAATTTATATTCCTAAACGTGTCAAACTTTCTTACACAACAAAAGAAATAGTAGTCATTTACTAAACAGTAACCAAATACTTTGCAATTAACCACTACTCAACCAAACAACAATCAAATAAATTAGCATTTTGCCAACAGTAACCACTATTCAATATTCACCCACCCATGCGACAAATATATATATATATATATATATATATTGAAAACTCTAAAATAAAATTTTCTAATTTAATTTTTAATTATTGAATAAAAATTAAAAAAATGTACAGAAAAAAAAACATGGTCGGGCTAAATTATCCTAGCCCATCAAGCCCGTCGGGCCATATGGGTCGGGCCAAATCGGCCCAGTTTTAAATTGACTTGTATTTTCTTAGTCCAGCCCATACTGAGCTTCGGGTCGGGCCTAGATTGCCGGCTCTAATCTGACCCGTTCTAAAATAGTTATGTTCATTTTCTCTGCTAATCCATTTTGTTGTGGATTAAGAGGGACAGGCATATGTCTAGTAATGCCCTTCTTTTTACAAAATTCATTGAATACAGCTGATAGATACTCAAGGCCATTATCTGTCCTTAAATGTTTTAAGGACTTTCCTTTCTTGTTCTCTGTCTCAAGTAGCCATTTGAATTTTGTAAAGGCCTCACTCTTCCGTTTGAGAATGAACACCCAAACTTTTCTAGAATAGTCATCTATTATGGACAAGAAGTACTTACCACCACGAATGGTTTCAGTTCTTGATGGTCCCCACACATCAGAATGAACATAATCCAGCATCTCCTTTGTGGTGTGCTCACCCTTTTGGAATGACTTCTTCTTTGCCTTGCTAAGAATACACAACTCACAAAACTCCACGTTCTTGAATGTCTTCTGGTGGAATGCCCCCTTCTTTGATAACTTCATCAAGTCTTTCTCTCCCACATGTACCAGCCTCTTATGCCAAAGCATAGCATCATCAGAAATCATGGTAACATCAACAGCCCCTGTGATTGTCTCATCAATCAAAGAATATAACCCATTTGACTTCTTCCATTGCATCATTATTCTATCAGCTTTGGTAAGCAGCAGACATCCTCTTTCTTTCTTGAATTCATAACCCAAAACATTTAGTGAGTCAAGAGATATAAGGCTTCTCTTTAAATCTGGAACAAATCTGACATTGGTCAGGATCACATGTTTCTCATTAAACATCTTCACCCTCACAGTGTCAACCCCTTTCACAGTACAACTTTCATCATTTATGTTGGTCCTGAAAGGGGTATGACACAAGTGTATGGGGGGGGGAATGCACTTGTGTATGCAAATTTTTTTTTTTTAAAACAAACAGGCTATCAGGAGAGTTGTCTAGTCAACTTCTCTGGGTATGTATAACTTTGTTTAGATAATCAAGCTACTAAGAACTATGAAGTAATCAGTTGAGTAACTATCGAAGTAAGTTATATGTGCGGAATTATGGTTGGCCCTTTATATTTAAACTCCTTTAAGTTCTGAAAAACTTCTTAACACTTAACAATTTTCAGTGGACTTGTCCCAAATCTGTTTTGCACAGTTTGTGGAATATATCTTTTGAAGATCAACTTTGTGTGCAGTGTATGAATGTGTTACTTGAATGAAATAGCAGTAAGTAAATAACACAATGGTTTATAGTGGTTCAGAGACGCAAGCTCCTACATCCACTTCCCTGATTGGACATGATAATTCCTTCACTTGGAATTAACCTGTTTTATAGTGTCAAGGTGCACTGTTTAACCACACTACTCCTTAGTGCCTTGATCCCTAGGAATTATGAGTCCTAGTACTCACTCAACTCGAACTAAACTGTTCTTCACTTGATAGTTCTAGTTCTCACACTTCTACAACAACACTTCTAACTTTCCTTGAAAGGTTTAAGGGTTGAGGTTGGTTCCAACTAGGGTGAGATAACCTTTACAATGAAGAACTGTATAAGGATAGGATATCTCTCTAAACTTTGATTGATATACAATAGGTTCAGCTTAGATGGGAACTGGAAGTGTTTGGAAACTTAAGAATGATATATACTTTTGAGAGCTTGAAGGCTTGTGTGCTTAGAATGATTGTAGTTTCCTCTCCTTGAATGGTTTCCAAACTCCAATATTTATAGAGCAAAGTGAGGATGTGTCCGTTGGAGAGACAACCTCAAATTGTCTATTTTCATCTACTTTGGACTATGCATCTTGAGGACAGAATTTGTGATAGTGACATGTCTTCAACTTGGGAAGTAAACGGCTAAGGATCTTTATCTTGTCTTGATTGCACTCTTCCCAATGTCTGAGTTGAATCTTCGGCAGTCAACTTAGAAGACATTCTTCCTGAATGTTGATTCTTGTTTAAGGACAACATTCCTTATCATCAGGACAGATATGTACTCTCTCTTATATTTTCAGCTGACTTGGCTTATCAGCAGTGTTGGCTAGCTTCTGCAGTTGAGTTGGTTCCTCATCTTTACTGAATCAAACTTGATTTAGGCTTTGATGAATAGTCTTCATATCGGTGAGATTGACTTTATCAGCATAATTGTCTTCTTAACTTAAACTAAAGTTGTAGTCTTTTGATCTAGTGTGCTGATGTACTATGTTTATCTTCACTTCTGATCTTCATATGAGTTCATATCAGTAGAATTGGTTCAACAGTTGTGATCTTCTGAAACTTGAACTATCAGAAGGGTTAACTGTTTTGATCTATTCTTCTGATCTATGCTATCAACAGGGTTGAAGTCTTCTGATTCTGAGCCTCAGGGAACTTGATCTAAGTGATCTTCTAAGCTTGTGTTCCCCCTCAACTTATGTATTATATCATCTATAAGTTGCCTAACACATCAGCTGTTCAACTAACCTGATCTATATGTTCCAACAGTCCTAAAACATACTTAATCAATTTGACTTATCAATCTTGGCATATCATCATAGTTTTGGTATCTTAATCAAAATCTCATTTTATTCCTAACAATTTCCCAAAAACACTGAACCACCATCCATCATCTCAAGGTTTTGAAACCAAGATTTGGTAGGACACATGTGAAATGAACATCCAAAATCCAACACCCATTCATTAACAAGTTTGCTATATGTTATGCTGATCACTTCTGCACTATCATATCATTTTGCCTCTGCAACATTAGCTTTAGCAGCATCAGTAGACTTCTTGTGCTCAGGGCAATCTTTTATGTAATTCCCTACTTTATGGCATTTGTAGCAAGTTTTGTTCTTGACTACATATCTATTCTTCTTCTGAGCTGGCTTGACATGGTGCTTCTTGCCTTGCCCTCCTTTCTTGTCATTCTTGAGTTTGATATTAAGACCCTCAGCATAGTTCTTGTTCTTCCTGGTTGAGTTTGCAACATGTAAACTCTTAGTTTTAAGAATAGACAAAACTTCTTTGAATTTTGCCTTACCCTCCTTGGTAATCAGTAGAGCATCCTTGAAGCTGTCATATGAAGGTGGTAATGCCTCTAAAAGTAGAAAAGATTTCTTGTGATCTTCCAGGGTAATTCCAACATTCTCAAGATCATCAACTGCCTGCATGAACTCTATTAACTGCTCATCAAGGGTTTTATCATCTGTCATCTTCAAATTGTTGAGCTTCCTTTCCATAAACATCTGATTTGACAGAGATTGTGTCAAATACAGATCATCTAGTGTCTCAAATACTACAGCAACATCCTTCTCCTTCATAACCTCTCTGAAAACATTATCTCTCAAACTTAGAACAACAATGTTGTAAGCTTTTTCCATAAGCTCCTCTTTCTTTGCCTTGTCTGCCTCAGATGCAGCAGGGTCAAGTGGACTAAGAGCATCCTTTAGCCCATGGTGTGATAGCAGAGCCTTCATCTTGGTTTTCCATAAGCCAAAATCTGTCTTATCATTGAATTTCTCTATCTCCAACTTCACAGAACCCATTTCTTGATTCTTGCCTTTATCTTTCGACTTCCCACAGATGGCGCCAATTGTTATGGAATTGTATACACTTAGTAATTCCTCACAAATGATAAAACAAGACAACTAGAAACGCAATAAATTGAAACGAATAAAGAACTCAAAGAAAAACACGGGATTTACGTGGTTCGATCAAATGATCTACGTCCACGAAGGATATAAGACTTTTTCACTAATCATGAATGAAAGATTACAGAGTACAAGTATTCACAAAGCTTGATATCTAACGTAGAATATTCACTAAGTCCTACGCACTCTCAATACTCTCATTTCCCACAATCTATGCACTTGCTGGTGTATTTATAAATGTATAATGCATTTGATAATTGTCACTAACCAAGTGATAAGGAAGATTGTCCTTATCTCAGGAAAGTTGATAAGAAGAGATGTCCATGTTTGACCAAGTGAATCTTGAAGTCAGACATTGGGAAAAGTGCTCAGAATGAAGACAAAGTTGTTACAGCCGTTTTTTCCCAAAACAAGGACATGTCACTATCAGAACCTGTCTTCAAGTTTGAAGAACTCAAGGAAGACATTTATAGCAATTTGTGACTGCCTCTCCAACGGGCAAATCCTCAAATTTGTCTATAAATACATAAGTGTGAAGACTACTTGAAGCACCTCAACACATCCAACTATCCTATAAGTTAACAAGTGCCTTCAAGCTTTCAAAAGACATTCTTAGTCTTCAAACACTTCATCTAAGCTGAACCTCATTGTACATCCATACAAAGCTTAGAAGAGATATCATATCCTTATACACTGACCTTCATTGTAAAGGATATCTCATTAGTTGGAACCTTACTTCAACCCTTATACCTTTCAAGTGAGAAAGTGAGAAGGTTGTAGTAGTAGAAGTGGAGGGAACTAACTGTTGAGAGAAGAACAGTTCAGTTCTGAGTTGAGAAAGGGTACTAGGACTCTAGACATCCTAGGGATCAAAGCACCAAGGAGTGGTGTTCTTGATCAAGTGCACCTTGGCACTATAAAACAAGTTAATTCCAAGAGTGAAGGAATTATCCTGTTAAATCAGGGAAAGTGGATGTAGGAGCTTGAGTCTCTGAACCACTATAAACCACTGTGTTGATTTACATTCAAAGTACTTTACATACATTCAACACTGCACACAAACGGAACTTTCAAAGATACATATCACAAAGTGTGCAAAACCTGAATTGGACAAGTTCACTGATAGACTGTGATAAACTGTTAAGGTAATTTCAGAATATAAAAGGAGTTTAAACTAAAGGGTCAACCACTAATTCCGCACACATAACTCCCTTAGATAGTTATTCAACTAAGTACTCAATAGTACTTAGTAGTTTGATTATCTTAGAAGAGTTAATCTCATCAATAGAGTTGTCCAGGACAACCTTGCTGAACTCTGGTTTGATCAAGTTTGAAAATAATTTGCATACAAGTGTATTTCCCCCCCCCCCCATACACTTGTTATATACTCCTTTCAGGACCAACAAATCTCAACAGTCAATTCTCTTAAAATTGTGTCTTCTATGTCTCAATAATTTCTAGACGATTGTTTGGATTCTTCTTGGAGCAAAGCAACTTCACATTCGCCTAAACATCTTCTTATTTTCTTGACTTTTCTCCAAATGAGAATGTTTCTTACATGATATGGTTGTAAGCCACTTTTAATTGTTAGAGTAAATTCATCTTCATCTATCATCCACCTTTTGAACTTCTTTTTTTTTTTTTTTTTTTTTTGTGTGTGGGGTGGTGATGCATTTTGAACTTGTTAATACCTGGAGGAGCTAAATTGAAAACTCCTGAGTCTTTAATGCCAAAGTACCAGTACCAGGAATCACACATTTTGTGACGAAGCGAAATTCGTCACAATTTGTTATTTAAAGGTGATTAATTTTATTTTCATCACAAGAAAATTAGAAATTATGAAAAAAAAAAAAGTTATTTTGTAGTTTTCCTGTGACAAAAAATTATTTTGTCACTACTAATATATTCGTTCGTCACTAATTTTTAAATTTCACCACGTCAATATAAATTTTGTCACAATAAACTTTGGTGACAATATTCAACCTCATGAAAAACTATATTTTAATGACGATGTTATATTTGGTCATTAATTGCTCGAAATAACCAGTGACACAATAATTTCGTCACAATATTACTTGACGACGATTTGTAAATAGTGACAACCATGTTCGTAATTTAATATAATATTTTCATGATAATTTTATATTTCATTATTAATTGTTCAAAATATTAGTGACATATTATTTCGTCACCAATATTTATTATGGTGCAAATAATAATCATTTGTCACTTTTAAAAAAAAAAAGAAATCATAAATTTCCATAACGATTTTTGGTTACTCATGAATTTTTGTTACGCAAACATAACGAATTTGAATCTAGTCATAAAAAATTTATATTTGCGACAAATTTTGTTGTTATAATTATTAATACTTTTATTTGTCATTAATTAATATATTTCATGAAGAATTTGATATAATATATTGTTTATAAGTTTTGTTTTGTTCTCACCCCAAACATAATTATGAAATTTTTTGTATTTTAATGCTAATTTAGAAAAACACAATTATGAAAATTTGAATGATAATTTGCATATAAAACTTTAGGAAAATCAGTTTTCATAATTAATTATATAAGAATTAGTTAATTTATTCATTTTCTTTAAATATTGAACAATCTTTTATATAGGGCATATTGTACCTTTATGTCCACCGTTTATGTGGCATTGTCACATTAATAAAATATTATTCAATATTTACTTTATTGATTACATTTTTTAATTTAATTTAATTATATCCTTATCACTTATTAGACTATACTCCTATTTTCCATGTAAATATGAATGAAAAAATTTCATTCAACAAACGCATAAAACAAAACACAAAACATGAACAACATCATCCGCTATTAATCTTTCTCTATATTCAAGAACAAAACACAAAACATGAACAACATCATTCACTATTAATCTTTCTCTATATTCAAGATTTTTCTTATTTATAAACTAGTATTTCACCCGTGCGATGCACGGTTTATGATATTTGTAATAATTTTATTATAATTAATCATTTTTATATATAAATGTACATGAATATTATTTTTAATTATTAGAAATGAGTGGCAACGGGAGTACATTTGTTTCTATACCACCATATTAATTGGAGTAATTAGTTTCTATTCAGTGCATAAGGAAAATGATCTGTCAAAAATATTTTAAATCAACAAACTTAAGTTCGGTTTTTTATAGATAAGTGTGCGTCAAAAGTAAAAAATCTTGAGTAGGTAAAAATGACTATTCAAATTTCAAACTGGAGTACTATTAATTTTTTTTTTCTTTGATAAGAAAAATATTTTCATTACCAAACGAACCTGCAGCGCCCACTCAAATTACTCTTCGTTGTATCTAAGATTATTTATCAACCTTGAGATAAGGGAATAAGTTGAGTCCTTTATTTTGAGTAATAACCATTTTATATACTAATTTTATCTATATATATTTTAAAAAGAATAGCAAAAATATTTCCTAAATACTCCCTCCGTCCCAGGATTGTTTGAACCATTTTATGGGCACGCAAACTAAGAAAAAGGTGTAATGAGTGAAAAGTTTTCTTTTTAGGTAGTGCAAACAATTGTGGGACGGACGAATAAGGAAAGAGTGCAAACAATTGTGGGACAGAGGGAGTACATTTTAAAAAGAATATCAAAATATATTTAAGAATACCAAAAATATTTTAAATTTCAATTTTCTTTTGGAGAAAACAATTTCATATTTTTCTGAACCTATATATTTCCAAGTTCTATATATTCAAACAATTTGCTAAAAGAAACAATTAACAAAGTTGAGCAAAATTATAGTTGCAATATTTGGAACATTTTCTTATCAAAATGCTCATTGGTATATTTTTCTTTTTTATTAATTTCATCTTATTTGCATATCAAAATTGTGTAATGTTCATCACACAACATATGACCCAAACTTCTAATATATATTTTTTCCCCATATAATACACTTATTAACATCTATACAAATGTAGATGGGAAACAATCGCACAATTGATTAAAGAAAAATAATATTAAATTAAAAGATTTTGAATTCTCCGTTTGTAACATTTTATAAAAAAATCATCCTAAATCCTTTACATCACACCATATCTCAAAATAGTTTCAATTTTGTAACATTTTGCTTTCTGTATAATTACTCCTCCACTGGAATGCTTCTCTCTGTCCTTATCCAGGTCATTTCCTTTCTAACATTGTTAATTTGATTACAGTCTTGACAATAGAGCTCCATGGGCCATGGCTAAAAACACACACGCCACGTTGTCCCAACTCTCCCAACTTTTTCCATCCTATAAAAAAGTAAGGACTACTCATCTCAAGTTTCAATTCGAGATATCAAATATCAAGCATCGCTGCTATAGAGAGATCGGATTTGGATCTGGTGTTGAGCATTATGAGCAATAAAAGCGTATGATTTTATTAAAACATTTATATGCACTACCACACAAAAATTCATATTAATAATATGTGCACAATTAAATTAGAACAGATTGATATAGAGGGATTAACATCACCAAACAAAGAAAAATAAAATATTATTGCAGTAAGACACTACAAGAAAACAGCAAAATTCCAACAGAAAAATTCCAACTGATTTTTACGTGTTTTCCGTTGGAATCACTGATTCCAACGGAAATTCCAACGAAAATTCGACCATTGGAAAAGTTGGCGTTGGAATTGTAAAATTCCAACGAAAATTCCAGCGGAAAAAAATTCCAACGATACATTCCAACGGATAATGACATTTGGAATTTTGAATTGTTGATATATTATCCAATGAAAATTCCGTTGCCAATTCCAACGATAATTTTCTGTTGGAATTTTTTCCAACGAATTTTGACCGTTGGATTTTAAACTGTTGGAAAATTATCCATCGTAGATTCCAACATAACTTTTTTTGTTGGAATATAAATTCCAACAGGCATTTACCGTTGGAATATACAATTGTTGGAATTTGTTTCCAACGCAAATTTCATTGTCAATTCCATCCATAATTTTCTGTTGGAATTTTTCAACGGATTTTGGCCATTGGAATTTCAACGGTTGGAAAATTATTTATCTCAAATCCAACATTAATTCCAACATACATATACCGATGGAATATTTCATTGTGGAAAATTATTATATGTGGATTCCAATGCCAATTCCATCGACATCATTTTTTTTAGAATTTTATTTCCAACAGACATGTACTACATGAATTATTAGTAATAGAAAATTGTATATAATTTTTTACACCAATTTCAATAATATTTTTACATTGATTTTTTTTTAATTTTTTTTTTATTTCAATAATAAAATGTCATATTAAAATCATTCGAAATAACACAACATACCAAATAAATGTGCATATATAATCTTGGTAAGCAAATATATATCACAAATATATAACATTACTCCGTATAAGTATAACATAAGCAATATGTTCTACTTATCAAAATCACAAATTTCAAAGTATTGATCATCCTCTTAATTTCCATCAAAAACAAAAAGAAATTAAGATCATAACATAAATATTAAGTCCTAGCTAGGAATCATGCATCATCATCAACAAATTAGAATTTGTCTCCCAATTGGTTCGAAGCGGTTCAAACACTAAAATATACGGAGTACAACAATTTCACTTTTGATTTATTCCCACGAAAATCAGGCAAGCTTGAATGCACAAGAGCTGGCGTTTTATGTTTCCTTGTTCGCTTAAATTCACCTTCAAGCTCAAGAACCCACCTACAATAATTCAACCAAAAATCAATAACCTTTAACATTTATATATAATCCTAAATTATCAAGAAAATATTAATATTCAAGTAGAATGCAACTAAATATATAGTACAAGCTCTAGCAATTAAATATATTTATAAGCTTATGATATCACCTGAAAAAATATAAATCACATATTCTTCACATATTTAGGAATCTGGCTCCATTCAAGCAATGATTGTGCGTTGATGACTGCAATGATATGTTTAGTAATTTCTAGATTAAGAACCCGTTAAATAGTATTGAGAAAAATAATGTTCATCAGTAAAATAAATAATTTAAATGCATAAAAAAACAATATTAGACTGTATGTATTTTAAAAGTCACACTCATTCTCATTTTCTTGTATCAATAACTTACGAATTGTTGATCCACACCTTGTCAATGCTGCTAAATAATCGTCAACAAAGGGTAAATGAGATGAGTGTGATGCCATGTTTATAGGGGCCTTTCGAGATACTCTCAAATGGCGCATGAGCCCTCTCAGTGATTCTCTAAGATGATAAAAGAGTTCTTTCAAATGATATAGGAACCCTCAGATAGTATAAGAACTCTCTTAGATGCTTTCTCATTCTGTGTAGGAACCCTCTCAAATGTTGATTGATAGTTCGTGTATACTGATTGATTGTCAATATTGCCTCTACCTATACTAATTTTGAGCTTGTATCTATGTCTTACTCTTTAAACTACCATGACCACTTCTACATCTTAGTCGTTGACATTAAGCATGAAAACTTTTAATATTAGATAAAATAACAATTAAGTGTCATACACAAACACCTAGATTGAAAAAATAAATTTTAATGAAAGTTTATTAGAGGGACATATATATAATAAATTATTATATGCAATTAAATGTATACATTCCATTGAATTTAAGTTATTTGAATATATTTTTAATTATTCAAATGAATTTTTAACCTACCAAACTAGAAATAAGCTAAAATTGTAACTCTATTTCACTACTTAATTTTTTGAATTCACACACAGCACACATATCTGCACACAGCACCCACATATAGATATATATATATATACTTACTCTCACACACACAGAAGTAATATTATACTCACACATCACGAATCAACATCAATATATGTGGCACGCCCTGATGCACACAAAACAGTGAAACACACGCACATCTGTATACACGCGCGTATAGATATATATACTAACACACAATATATATATATATATATATATATATATATATATATATATTTCTGGCGCTCACACATCACTATTCACTGCTAAAATATATACAGTTCGTAAATATATATATTTGATTTCAATTTAATAAAAAAATTGTGTTTCTGGTTTTGAAAAGTAAAATACAAAAACAGAGTCGTGAATTGATAGTATATATTTGATTTCAATTTAATAAAAAAATTGTGTTTCTGGTTTTGAAAAGTAAAATACAAAAACAGAGTCGTGAATTGATAGTAGGAGTTCCTCCCCTCACTACCTAATAACCAGTATACACTATTACACATTAATATCAGATTATGAATTTCACGGGTGGTACCTGATATGTCCCCAAATAGACGAAGGACTGAAATTTGAAAGAGCCAAATGTTCAGCGGGATTGGAGAAGACTGCGCAATGTTAGATTAAGAAGAAGGCATAAATATTCTACTATTCTCATATTCAGATTTGGGAATTGAGAGCTAGGGTTTTCATTTTTGCTTCAGGGATGAGAATATGTAGCGAAATTAGACCCGCCCTTTTTTTCCAAAAAAATTCAAAATTTTAATGTAGTGAGACTGTGAGAGGGCATTCCAATATTTTTTTTAAATATTAGTATCATATTTAGAGCACATTCAAAGAATCAAAATTTTAATGTAGTGAGACTGTGAGAGGGCATTCCAATATTTTTTTAAAATATTAGTATCATATTTAGAGCACATTCTAAGAATCTAAAATCGTTTGTTACATTTAAAATTTCATTTTATTTTTTTATTTTTATTTTAAAAAAAATCATTTTATTTGATCCACATACGCTTTTTAATTAATATTTTACTGCTTCATTTATGATTATATTCTTAGTTAAAATTCCAATCTCACTCAATTTCACATTGTAATTTAATAATATTTCATCACATAATAAAGTATATTTAATAAGAGTATTGATTTATAATCACAATTTTAAATTTTAATTGCGTGACTGACGATGAAGAATTTAATATAAGCGTAGCTGGAGTTAATTCTTCAACTTCAGTTGAAGTGGTAGATCTACCAGGGAAGCTAGACTACATGAGTATGTGTGGGCTGCATCGATTTAAAGTCGGATCGAAATCAACTCAAATGGGTGAACCGTAGATCGAATCTGAATCAATTAAGTACAAATCGGACGTACATAAAATTTTGATGTCCAATATAACAAATTAATGCAAAATATTCAAAACCAATACATGTTTCATATAAATTAATACAAGTCTAAAGAAAAATATTTTAGGCACTCCCGTGAAAAAAAAAGAAATATATTTATGTTATGTAGATCCATTTAAAGGTCTTAAATTTTATCAATGTTTTAATAAAAAATATAATTTTTTTGTTTGAGAAAGTCTAATAATAAAAAAAATATAAATCGGGTTTTCGGTCCGAACCGGTAAATTCCGGTTTTAGACCGGACCGAAATCCAAAATTCTAAATTTTAATGGACCCAATACCGGATCGAACAGAAAACTAACCCATCGGTCATCGGTTCCGGTCTTTTTTCCGATCTGATCATTTTTTACACACTTCTAGTGAGCGAAGATGAAACTACCCCTATAGAAAGACTCTGAGAGTCATCATATGACTCCATCTCAAAATCAGGACCTTATTTTTTCTTTGACCAACGGTTCTATTTGAAAAACTCCTTATATACTAAACAAAAGCAAATCAACACTTATATAAAAAATTGCACAAATCAAGATCTATACAATATGACGATTTATTTATGTTGTTTTCAATTTCTTTCTCGTTTTCTCTCTTTCACGTTTTTTTCATTGTGAATTCTTCTCGTTCAATAGATTTATTGATTTACCTTGACGAATTTACGTATCCATATGATGGGTGGAGATTTAATAAAACTATTGTTTTTTTGCATTTTTACTACTTTTATTTTTTAAAGTAACACTATTTTTTCAATAAAGTAACACACATGTGCTTATAAAATAATTTACTTTTCATTCTTTAAACCTTTTTTTTTTCAAACCTTTTCTTCTCTATCTTTGGAAAATATATTTATTTTTGCAAATCCATTCTTCTCAATGTTTTTCAATTTTTGTTTCAATTAAATCTTTTTTTTAAAATTTATTTCTTATTCTATTCTCCATGTCTTTAAATATATATATATATTTTTTCTCAATTTATCTTTATGCTGATTTTGAATAGTATCATTCAACACCTTCTTCAAAAATTATTTTTTTCATATGTTTTCAGTATTTGTTTCGATTAAAATAAAATTAGAATTCATTGCTAAACGCGGTTTATGTAATCTAATTGAAAATACAATCTTAGTTATTAACTTATGTAATTAAGAATTGCAATTTTATGTTATTTGTATGAATGAAATATTATCTAATATTTGACCTAATCCCAAGGAGTTGGACTAGTGGTGTAGGTTTAGGACTTAGAATTATGCTCCTCTCTAGGTCTCAGGATTAGTAGGTCTTTAGACCGATACCCGAAACTTAAAAAAAAAAAAAAATCTAATATTTGACCTAATCTTCTTCAATGGATTGACACGGGAATAAAATTTGCTAAGGGAGAATATTATCTTTATATAATATTTGGTTAAATCTTTTTCAATCTGAACGTTTTATAATATACTGTAAATCTGTAAGTGAGTAAGTTAAAATATATTTTTCTTCAATCATTTAATGCTTATAATTTATATTTTTTGTTTAAATATTTGAGGCTTAAATTATGAGTTTGTTTGCTTTAATTATTCAGGCTTATAATATATTGTGTCGAAAAAAAAAAGTGCCAAAAAAATTTAGAAACCCGCGCTCAAGAAAAAATGATTTGAGAAATGCGGGAAAATATGGAGGGAACCTAATACATATTATGATCCTAATACAGTACCTCTATTCTTAATTCATAAAACCTAATTCCACACTGATAATTACGCCTACCACCACGATCGCTCTCGATCTGCCGGCACTCTGTTGCGATTTGCGAAACCCCTCCCGAAAAAATTCCTAACTCCTAATTCACAACAGTTACGTTGATTTAGCTGTCCCAAAAAAGATTTCAGAGAGTCGCAGGTACTGCTCGATTGCTCCTTGAGTTTCAGTCTAAGTCCTCTCTCATCTCAGGTATCTAATTCTTCTAATTTCGTCAAGTATAGGTTTGTGATTAGAAATTAAATTAACGTTTCTGCTTAATCTGCTAATAATTCTTCTAATTTACCTATGCATACTAATGGCTTAGAAACAAGCATTGATTTAAGTGCATCTCTTTCAAGTTCTGTAAATATGAATGGATCTGGCCTTCATCCCCAAAAGCCTCAACGATGTTGGTGGAATAATCATCACAAAGACCATTTTGTTTCTGCCTCCGGGATTCCAAGATACCCCTACAAGTATGTATTCCAGTTAGTTTAATATTCATATCTGTTTACATTTGCCCAAATTAATTCTAAACTGAAGTATTGTGTTATGAGTTCTGGTAGTTAGTAGATGCTTCATGATGAAGCATTTATTTGCTAATTCTGACATAATATTCATAGCTTAGTGTACACAATAAGTTTTAGCTTTCTGGATCCTTCTTATGTGCGTGTGTGTGTGCGCGCGTGTTGAGGTTTGGGGGGTGGGCAGTTGCGGACTAAGGAGGGGAAATTAAAAAATACCCCCCTTTATACCTCATGTAAAAAAAAAATCCATAATTTATAAATATGTATGACAAATTATAATCGAGGTAGATAATTGTTATAGATTGTCCTTTTGATTGTGAATTTGTACAAGTGGATGGTTAAGTTTTGTTTATGTGCTCTATAGTCTATACTATTCTGAAACCAAGTCTCTTTACCTTGGTCATGCTATTTCGTCTGTCGGGTTTTGGTGCATATGTTAAGAGTTATATTGAAAATGATTTACTCTTGGTGCTTGTTCCATTCTTGGCCTTTGCTTCTGACACTTTTCATCGTGGAAGAAGAAATTAACTGCAAACAAGAAAGAATATTACAATTCATGACATACAGAGATGATAAAATTAACTGCAAACAAGAAGGAATATTACAAGTCTTTCATAAATTCTCGAGATGAAAAAATTAATACAGAAAATTAAGGCTACAAAGTGAATGTCTACTTAATGATTAGATTTTAAAATTAAAAAAAAAAAAATTGAACTTTGTGTTGAAGCAGAAGAATCGATCTTGGAAAAGAAATGAACAACACTTTGCAGAGATAGCAATTAAATCTGGAATGTATGTATGTATGTATGTAAAAGTATAGAAAATAAATGATATGAGCACAAACCTGGAAACTAAATCTATGTAAGGATTGATTGATGAATGTTGAGAGTGTGGATCTGTTCAATTTACAGCAACGCGCAATGCGCAATCTTAATAAATACTCACATTAGTTGAATGGCAGGATTTAAGCAGTACGTGTCCCAATATAGCTATATTGGGACAGGGTTCATTTGGCCCGTTGTATAAAGCTACAATGCCTGTTGGTGAAGTTGTTGCTGTCAAAGCTCTTGCATCAGATTCGAAACAAGGGGAGAAATTGTTTCAAACAGATGTAAATGTAGAAGCCCTTAACTGCTCACTTTAAAAACGATCCCCTGCGTAAAGTAGATTAAACTCTCCATGAGTAGCCCTAGCCCATCAAAATTCATGTGAATTACATCTCAAAAGAAAATATCAGATTATCTCATGCAGAATGTTAAACTTTAAAGATCACTTGGTAAAAATAACAAAAAGAATGTGGAGCAGTCTGA
Organism: Galeopsis tetrahit; assembly: GCA_963675135.1. Classification (NCBI taxonomy): domain Eukaryota; kingdom Viridiplantae; phylum Streptophyta; class Magnoliopsida; order Lamiales; family Lamiaceae; genus Galeopsis; species Galeopsis tetrahit. Next base: position 60,224,963 of record OY776120.1, on the reverse strand, counting down.
GTTGGAAACCATTGTGATCACATGAATATTTAAGAGTAATAATCAGGAATAAAATGTTAATTTTCTTGGTCTTATTATGTTTTCAGGTTTCTTTGCTGGCTAGATTGCATCATAGAAATTTGGTGAATCTAGTTGGATATTGTGTTGATAAGTGGCAACATATGTTAGTTTACAAGTACATGAGCAACGCGAGCTTGGAAACGTTTTATACAGTAAGTTTGTTAGTTAATATGTCCATCTGCTGGCTACTATGAATAAGGCTATGGATATTGAAAAGCAATGAATTTTAAGTTCTCAGTTCAAGCTTCTGGACCAGATATTCATACTTCATAGCCCCATAAAGTTATTGTTTTGATAACCATTACCATCATTGCAGCTTATATCTGCCACTCCATCCATAGAGAAAAAATTAGGCTATTGGTTTTGATTTTGATTTAAAAATGATTTTTTTAACAAAGGTGTTGCAGTTTGCCAAATGTCAGCAGTAATTACACTCTCAAAGCAGCATGATATATTTAACGGGCTAACTGCCCAGTTGTTCTTGTGCCTCAACTTTAATCTAAGTTTCTGATTCTAGAATGCATGTAAATTTTATATAAATAAGTAAAATGTAATATTATAATTTAATGAAGTATGTATATATATACAGTATACTTGTACTGGTTTGATTAAAATTTACAAGTCTTCTAGGTGGAGGTGGCAAAGACATGAGAAATGTTTGATTCCTAATTTTCCTGTAATTTTTTTTACTTTCGGCCTTAATTTTTTCTTAGGTTAGTGGCTAGAATAGTAAACTTGATTCCCAATTTTAACAAATTTTGGGCTCACCTAATATCTAAGTTTTTCCAGGTGATTAAACAACATTGATTGGTGGTTGGACTTTTCAGGTCCACAATGATGAAGAGTAAGTTTTTGTTCAGGCAAGTTCAGGTTGAAGTTCTCCCATATTTTCACAAGTTAGGGCATTCACATTTTCTCTAGTATAAGGAATGAACTGAGATTTTATTCAAAAATATGTTTCATTCTATTCATGTAATTAGTCCCCTCCTTTGTCCATCACGTCTCTTGTAGTTCTTGATTCATTACATTTACAATAAATGATCATGTAAACCCTTTTTTTTTCTTGTAGAGAACATGTCTTAGAGTATTGTAGGCTAGGGATGGAAAAAGATTTCATATGGATTTGTAAATGTAATACATGAGGAAACTTTTGTAAATGGCATAATTTTCTTTTTAAGATTTCGATTAATTTGGTAGGCAAAATAAGTGTCATTAATATTTGGTTATCAATGTTCACTTAAATTGATTTTCTTATGATTTTTATAAATATACAATTTAATTAAAAGATAAGCAAAAAAATCTTGAAGGAAACAATAAATTTATTCTAGCACAACTAATAACCAAGGATGAAAATATCGGTATCAGTGGAAATATCGAGACCTTAAATTTATGGAAATATCGACGGATATATCGATATCGAATATCGATATCGGTAAATTTTAAAAATTGTAAAAATTTAATAACAAGCCTTTAGTACATAAAATCAATAATTTGAATACATTTTATATCAATGATAAATTTATATAAAACATAATATACAATGTTATTTCGTATGACATTTATCAATATTTTTCGAAATTTATCGACATTTTCTCGATATTTCCCGATATTTTCTCGATATTTTACCGATATTAGGCTCGATATTGTTATTGTCTACCGATATTTATTGATATTTTTAATTTTTTTACAAATATCGTGGAAATATCGGTTCTTCTCAATATCGATATCGGTGACCCCGAAAAATGGATATATCGGGGATATTTCCGGATATTTTCATCCTTGCTAATAACAACAGTTAAGTACAATAAGATGTTTTTAATCACTAAATTACGAGAATCATTCCAACAGTTTTAACATTGTCGGAAATTTCATTGGAATAATTAATTAAAAAAAAATCTAACGGTCATAGTCTGTTAGAAATTTTGTTGGAATTATGTATAAAAATATAATTTTATTTAGTTAATCATTCCAAGTTCCAAATTCCAACGATCTGGCGCTAATGGAATTTCCGTTGGAATAATTAAAAAAAATTCCAACGATATTAGGTTGTTGGAAATTTTGTTGGAATAAAATATAAACATGTCATTTGATTTAACGGAACCATTCCAACGGTCTAGCGTTATTGGAATATTCGTTGGAATATTTTTTTTAAAAATTCCAACGTTTTTTCCATCGGTAAACTCCAACAGTTTCTATAAGTTGATGGAATTTCCGTTGGATTTTTCCAACGACTGTTTATGTCGTTGGAAGAACTGTTGGAATTTTAAAAATTCCAACGGTTTATTTTTCCGGTGGAATTTTTTCGTTGGAATTTGACTGTTTTCTTGTAGTGAGATTTAATACTTCTTAAGTGTTTAAACACTGATACATATATAAAGAAATGAAACATAATTATCCAATGAGACAGTTTAGAATGAATAAGAGATGCTAAAATTTATAGAATGATGTGTATGAATAGAGACATTATTTGAAATATTGGATAATTTTCAAGTCCATACCACATAATTGTGAGCCAACATTTTTATTTGTCTCCAAGTGTGTTGACAGTGAATGTTTGAGAAACGAATACTTAAGAACCTGCTAATTCACCCACAAAACTCAGAAAACAAATGCAGTTAGACACATATTTTCAAAAGGAGAAACATAAAGAATACTCCACAAAACAGGAGAATACACAATGCACATTATGCAGACACTGCTACTCCTTTAGTAGCATAACAGTTAGAGAGACATTAAGAAGTTAACCTAGTTGTAAACCATGACACCAAGAACATTTAATTCACCACTTATGTGTATTGTACTGTAGTGTCCATCACAGGGATAAATAGTAGAGCACGTAGTTAAAACACTTATTTTCGTTAAGTACAAAAAATACCATGAGATCATTTCTGCTTAAAACAAATAACACTCATTAGTGACTTGGTAGTGAATCCCATGTATCCTGTTGTACTTATGAGACTATTTTTGAGAACTCTATTTCTTAATCTACTTAAGGATTGTTATATGTATTCTTGGCTTCCAGCATTTGTATTACACATGGTTGACACATTTGCTTTAACTCATCCTCCATAATCATACATATTTTAATTAGCAATACACTTTTCTATAACTGGTTGGGATTTAGTTCCATAAATTTTTGTGACATTTCTTAGATGAATGTAATGTAAAATGAGAAATATAAGAACCACCTTAAGGATAATTAATTACATCTCTTACATAACAGGATATACCAATGGCATTTTATTATACCAAAAGACATAATTTATGCTTATATCTAATACTTGTAGTAAATAAGCAGTAAGAAAATGGAAGACACTGAAGAAACATAGTGTAGAAGATAGACCATTATAAGCTTATTGTCATCATCTAACTCCATACACATAGCAGCATACTTCTGCAATTCACGATTCAACCTCTTAGTTTCAAGGTTTAGCTTCCCAATTATTTAATGTATCGTCAACTTCCTAAATAATACATGACAATGATTTACTCTATTGTGATGTAGAAGTAGGTTCCACACATATTACCCGTGTTAGAAATCAAATAACTAAAGATTTTTTTATTGAAGGAACAATAAGTAAATAAATAGACAGTCAATGAGCATTAGAAAATTAGAGTGAATAATTAGACCATTGTCACTAAATTACCTCTCTAGAGAATCATCTTTTTCTTTCTTGACATCAGTGTCGTCAGAGTTTTCCTTTAAACCCGCAGAAGTGGTGGTATCTAAACCTTGGTTATTGAAAACAAAATTGTTAGACAATCGACAATCGAGTTATCTATCTTACACAACACATGCACAATTTAATCTGTTGAAATACCTCAAGAAAATTGAATAACTACTTTGGGATGAAGAAATTAAAATACGTACCTATAATAAGGAATATTTGATTTATCAATGAGGTAGAAACTCTAAACTGATTCCAGAATAGGTATTCTGTAAATCCAAAACAAAGTAAAAATTGGCCAGAAAAACTAAAGAACTAAATGTGTGCGAAGAATTTATAGAAAATACATGTAATCCTTATGAGATTTATCAGTATACTATAATCTCCCAACATTAACATCATCGCAGACAACTAAACTAATTATATAGATTAAACAATATCATCATTTAGAAAAGAATACGAAAAGGAGGGGATTATCAGGAACTGTATACATGTGAGGGTTTGATTCCAAAAGTAGCTTCGTTCATCCCAGACATATATGGCTTCACCTTAAGATATTCTAACCGTACAAATTTGCGTTGGTTGGTAGCTATATTTCTCTGACACTCAAAAAATAGAGGAATGATATGTACCATTGTTCCAATGGACTCGAAAGTTTTCGGGTTGTTAGTCTTGCAACGCAGTGGCAATGATTCTGCGGATGCCCACTTTAGGGGTGATTCGGGTGGAATTTACACGTTTTAGAGGCACATGTGAAGCATGTTTTGATGTGGATTTCATTGAATTATGCATTGAATATGATTGTTTACGCCGAAATGAGAGAAAGGTTGTGTTTTGTCGATTTTGTAGGAAATACGATGGAATTTGGAGCAAAACACCAACCATACTTCACTGGATCAGGAATAGGAGTGTACCGTTGGATTCGTCTTGAAAAACGGAGTGGAATAGCCAAAAGAATCGAGTCAATTGGACACCCGAGGCGAAAGATATGCACGAAACGAGAAAGGGGTAGAAATCGCGCAAGAGCACGGCCGAGACACGGGCTCGGCCGAGCCATTTTCAAGCCAAAACAAGGCCTCGGTCGAGCATTCTTCTCGGAAGAGGGTAGGCCGAAACAGCAATTTTTGGGGGCATGAAGGGCACGGCCGAGCATCTGGCCAAGCACCATCCGCGCGCCACGGCCGAGCTCCTTGCTCGAGCTGGCCGACCTCGAAACCGAAGATTTTGGCATCGAAATAGCACGGCCGAGCACCCTTCTCGGCCGAGCTCCCATCCTCCCCTGCTCCACACGCCTCGACCGAGACAAGGCCACGGCCGAGCTCCACCCATGCCCAACTTCAATTTCGGTGCCATCTTCATAATTTGGCCATTTTTTAGGGACCAACTTGCAAATTGTCCATCCAAACCCTACCCCAACACTATATAAACCCTCTTTCTTGAAATCCAAGACATTCTCCCCCAATTCCTCAATTTCCACACATAGTTACACATACTTGGAGGTGTTTTGGCCATATCTTCATCAAATCAAGCAAGGAAGGATGCAATAGCTTGAAAATTCCATTCCCTACCACATTCTAGACTAAGCTTTCTCTTTCTTTTCCTTTTTATTTAGTTATTTCACTTGGATTTTGTAATTTCATTATGCTAGTTAGTAGCTAAACAATTTGTGGTTCTAAGGCATTGTAGAGATTTGGATTGATGTTTATGAGTAATTTCTTGCTTTGATTGGTGTTTATCTCTTATTTGCATGTTTAATTATCCATTGTAAAGCATGTTGTTAATGGCCATGATGATTTGCTTAATTCATTGTTAATTGGGGTAAGATCGAGAGATTTATTCCGTTTAATCGTATGCAAGCATGTAACCCGGTATTATTATGATCTCGAAAGAGGATTAATTATCGGAGAGGGACTTGAATGATCCTAGGAGCTATTTTAGGCGGTATAACGTTTGTGAGGTAGAGATACGAGCCTATGTTACATTGCGCCTTTGGTTAATTAGATTGAGAGATTAATTAATTCTTCTTGTGTGATCACCCTATATGAGATAACCTTAATGGCCATTTAAACGAGATAACTCTCATAAACGGACGTCTAAATACTACAATTGCCTTGGAACCCATCTTTCCTTCTTTGCGTTTTCATCCGTTTTTACTTTCGTTTTCTTACTTTGCATGATTAGTTGATCGATTTTATATTTACTCTTTCGTTGTCTATTTGTGACACATAGTTAGGCAATCTTAGGGGTAATTCAACACTCAATCTATTCGATCACGTCTATTTAGAACTCGACTAGCAAACTCCACTTTTACGCTTAACCTTCTCGTGGGATCGACCTCGTGCTTATCACGCTACAATAGACGCCGTATACTTGCGGTTGTTTATTTAGTGTTGTATAACACGTGAATCAAGGGGGTGTTTGCTAACTTTAATCATTGTAGAAGCATCCTCCACCCAGCTGATCCTGAAAATTTGATAAATAAAAACAATGTTACTTACAACTTTAACCATACACTATCTGAATTAATCATACATTAAAATTTTATTGAACAAAGGCAGAAAAAAATCTGACAGCAGAACAACATTCAAGAACATCAATCCACCAGATCAAAGAACACTGAAAGAAATCCAAATCAAAATCATAAAAAACGTAAAACTATGGGATTATCAGAATATTCTACCAGATTGAAGAGACCCATGGAAAAACTCTGCACTGTAACGAAAAAATATTTGTAATTTGATAAACATAAGCCGAAAAAAAAATCATCAGTTCGTTTACTTGTGGGTAGAGAAATGAGATAACAACTTATATCTCCATCGAAAAGTGGTGGTCATCTGCATTCAAATTCTGGACTCTTGGCAGTCATCTGCATTCCATTTCTGGACTCTCGGCAGAAACTACTCAATTGTTATTCTTAGAGAATATTGAAGAAGCATTCCATACATAGTTCAATTAAGAACAAAATCGAGATAAAAGAACATCCAGTTAAATAGAAACCAACACATAATATGATGAATGGACCAACTTTATCAGAAACAAAGAGAAGAAGAGTGGCTATAGAAAAACCTAGACTGAATATTGGGAAGAAGGGGAGTCCAAAGGTTGAGAGAGCAGCAATATTTTTTATATTTTTAACTGAACATTCTGGAATGAAGATGTGTAGTGGTGGGCCCCACAAAATAATACTCCAAACATTTGGGCGGTAACTTTCTAAGGAAGCTACTATGCTATACAGTGATGGGCCCATACAGTGAAATGGGTCACATCAGATAGTGTAATAATAAAAGTAATTAAAAAAAAATCTAGAATTAACATAATGAAATGGGCGCGAATCCACTATCCTATTTATATATATATATATATATATATATATATATAGATTGATGTTATTCTTATTTCTTTACTCACAACTGGTTGGACGCTAGCAACACGAGCAATTACTTCTCCTCTACCATCAAACACTCTGCAACATTTGTTTCAATGTCCATGCTTCTCTTAAGACGTGTTTGGTTTTGGATTGAGAAATTTGGATGGGGATGGATCATCCCCAATTCCGTCTCAATTTTCTTCCCTCTCCATCCAAATACTTATCCATCTATTTTCATATAATCATATCACTTTTTTTTTCTTTCAATCAATTAATTGTCGTATTTTTCTTTTACACATTAAATCTCTCTCCTACTTTTCTTCCTCTCATTAAATACTCCACTAATTAACAATAATAAAATAATATTTGTATAACATCACTCTTGATTTAACATAGAGCACTTTATCCACAGCTACTTATTCATTTCTATTCAAACACAATTATTATTCATGTATTACCCACATCCACCTTTTTCCATCTTCATCCACGATCATCCCTAGTCAAACCTGACTTAATGCTTAGTCAGTACACCATTATTCTTGCTAGGTAAAGAAGAAAAAAATTAACGAATAATTCGTTCATTTAAAATATTGGCCATATAATAGGAGTGTGTTGAAGCGTGTGGCCTTCCTTTAAGGTTCCATATTTATAATTTCATTAATTCTCTTTTCCATCCACCATGATTTGTGTTTTTTTTTTTTTGTATCTGTTGAATGAAAATATTTATTTATATTTAAATGGAAACATGATCTAATATTTAATAGGAATATAATTAAATTAAATAAAAAAATTAAAATCAATAAAAAATAATAATTAATATTTTATTAATATGCATTTTCGTCTTTTGCATACCTTTGATTTAACGATTGAAAACAATTAAATATACCATTTTCATTTTCCATTATTTTATGATTTTAATATAATATACTTATTTAATTAATAAAATTATATATATATATATATATTTGATTCCATTGTTTCTATTTTAGTATAAATACTAAGAGCTTTCTTTTATCGAACGATAAAAATTGGAACGATACAAAGAAGATTACATGACCCATGTGCAAGAATGACTCGCATAAATCGAGAAATGGTCCAGTGGCTCAGTAGAATCGGCCCTACTCATAATTTCGTACTAAATCAATCTATCTAAATAAAATAATACTTTCTCAGTCACGTGATTGATTACTTGCACATTTTCTTTATTTGAACATTTTAAAATTACTTACATTCTCAATGTAAAAACTATTCACAAAATTATACCCTCACTTTATTTTTAAAATTGTCACTACTTATTTTAGGTCCACATTTTTTCTCTACACTCAACTAAATTATACTCCCTCTGTCCCACAATTGTTTGCACTATTTCCCTATTCGTCCGTCCCATAATTGTTTGCACTTCCTAAAAAGGAAACTTTTTCATAAACCTCACCCTCACAAAATTCACATATTTACACAAAATGTCATTATTTTTACACTTATTACAACCACTCTCTTTACTTTATTCATATAAGTTTATAAATTTACCCCTCAACACTCCACTCATTACACCTTTTCTTAATAAGTGTGCCCACTTTGTGGTGCAAACACTTTTTTTTTTGGAAACAACAAAAATATTATTTATGGGTATCAGGAATACCCCAAACAATCAAAATACAAGCGATTACAAGAGATTAAATCACCTACAACATAATAGCGGTTCTCTCGACCAATCCTCAAAATTGTTCCAAAAATTTAACGCAACTTTGGCCTTTAGCCACCTAAATGTAGTAAGTTGCATACTGAGAAAAGCTTTGTCAAATGTGATTTCCGCTCCTTTGAAGATACGTTCATTTCTGCATTTTCATATGGTCCAGATTGTTCCATGCTAGATAGTCTCCCATATTTGCCTTTTCTTCTTCTTGGTTGCCTCCATGTGCTTTTTAAAGTCATGAGTATGTGTTTCCCCCTCTTGATACAGTTTGCCGAACCAATTATACACCTTGCACCAGATTCTCACAAGCATTAGGCAAGTAAAGAAGAGATGGTTTGTATCCTCCTCCCCTTTGCCGCATAAACTGCAATGAGATGAGAAATCTTTGTTGTAAGCCTTCCGTTTTCTCAAGTTCATAATTGTTGGTATCTTGTCTTGCACCATTTTCCAGGAGAACGCAACAGCTTTAAGAGGTACTCCTTTCGTCAATAAACAGTGGATGTCGTCAATAACCGGGGGCCGATTCGTAGTGGTCGTCCAGCAGCTTTGCATAGGATGTCTTCACCGAATAGCATCCTTCCTTGCCAAGGTTCCACGTCCAATAATCCTCCTCCGTCGAATGAGAAATATACGTGTTAAATTTCTTGCACATCTCACAAACAATGTTAATTTCCCTCTCCATTAAATTCCTCCTCCAATTCCAATTAAAGGCCTTGACCCCATTAAGCTAGCTAATTATATCCACTAGCATACACTGCTTGTCAACTTCTAATTTATAAAGCCTATGAAACATATTGCATAGAGACGGTCCCCCCTCCCAATTATCAACCCAAAATCTAGTAGAATGACCATTACAAACGACCTGAGAACAATTATCGAAGAACCACCTACTAGCTCCCACATGTTTAATAATATTCACCCACCACCCGAACCAAGAACTAGGACTAGGACATTTACCCTTCTTAAGAAAAAGATCAACACAATCAATGAGAGACTCATACTTAGAATTAACAATATCCCTCCATGGAGTGTCTCTCTCATTTAAATATCTCCAGCCTCACTTCCCCAAAAGAGCCAAGTTAAATAAATTCAGATTTTTTATCCCCAACCCTCCCCTCTTTTTGTCCCTACAAATAATATCCCAACTTACCCAGGGTACTCACCTTACCTTCAGGTCGCCGCAGCTCCAGAGGAAACGTCTGAGGCTAGAGTGAATTTTAATGGTAACGAAAATCGGGGCATGGTTGAGGGCAAGGGTATAAGTAAGATGGTTAGAGAGCACAGATTGAGTAAGTAGAATTTTTCCACCAAACGAGAGTGACTTACCATGCTAGCGACTTAGTCATTTTTCCACTTTGTTCACCACATCCTCCCAGCTTGACACTCTGTTACTGCTCAACCTAATCTTCTATCCCAGATAATTCAGGGAGAAATCAGCCAACTTGCAATTGAGAATTTTAGCCCAACCCGCCAACTCCATGGAAGAAATATTGATTCCGGAAAGAGAACTCTTGCAGAAGTTAATCTTCAAACCTGACCATAGTTCAAAAGGTCTGAGAATGCTCTTGAGAACCAGGATGTTACTATCCGACGCTTCTCTTAAGAAAAGTGTATCATCCGCAAGTTGTAAATGAGAGACAGTCACCGAATTCCTGCCCACTCGAGCTGGAATAAACTCCCCCTTCTCGACAGCCAGCTGCATCATACGGTTGAGGCATTCCCCTACCACAGTGAACAGAAAGGGAGAAATTGGGTCACCTTGACAGATTCTTTTTTCCATGATGAACTCCCTAGTTGGGCTCCAATTTACAAGTATATATAAGGAGGCGGACTTAATACATTCTCTTATCCACGAGCACCACTTCGAACAATAACCCAAGAGGTTCAACATATCCAGCAAGAACTCATGGTCAACTGTATCATAAGCTTTTTCAAAATCCAACTTAAACAATAATATCTTCTTCTTCTTTCTCTTAGCTTCCTCAGTGATCTCGTTTGTGATGACCACTCCATCCAGAATGTTCTTGTTACCGATGAATGTCGTTTGGTTTGGAGATATGACATGCTCCAAAGACTTAGATAACCTACAAGCTAGGACTTTGGATATGATCTTATAGAAGTAGCTCACAAGCGAAATTGGCATATATTCTTTCAGTGACGTAGGGTTCCGGACTTTAGGGATAAGAGAAACAAACGTTGCATTAATACCTTTCACCATCTTAACATTATCATAGAAATCAGAGCAGGCTCGAAAAAAATCTTTCTCCATAGTATCCCAAAAGATTTTGACGAAACAGAAGTTAATTCCATTGGGCCCCGGACTTTTGGATACGCCACAGCTCCAAGCAGCACCCTTGATTTCCTCAAGGGTAAACCTACTACACAGCACTGAGTTTGCAATCTCATCCAGTTTCAGGCCCCTAATACCTACGACCTTCGGCCTCTCCCATAGCTGCTTCAAGAAAAACTTTTTGAAGAATTGAAAAATCTCTTCTCTGACTTCCTTAACTCCCTCGAACCAGACACCACTAATGGATAAACCTCTTATCTCATTCAACCTAAGATTTCTGTTAACAATAGTATGTAAGTAGCTTGTGTTAGCATCCCCCTCTTGTAACCACTTAATCCCCGCTTTCTGGAATGCTAGTCTGTTACGTTTCAGCTTGAGTGACTCCAGGTGAGATACAACTTTCAACCGGTCCTCCGCTTCACTCTCATTCCAGCCTTACAACTCCGGTCTTTTATCGAAATCCAAGATGATGCCTTCAGCCTCCTTAATGCCAAGATCTATTTCGTTGCCCCCTTACCTTTCCAATCTTTAATAGTCTTCTTTACCCTTTTGAATTTTTCTTTCACCACAAATGATCCCCAACTAGTGCTGTTATCAGCTTCCCACGTTTTCGCGACCAACTCTTTGAAACCTTTCTCTTCAAGCCACCAATTGACCATCTTAAAAGGCTTAGGCCCCCAGTCCGTTGGAACTGCTATGCTCAAGAGGATCGGAGCATGATCTGAGAAGGTTCTCGAGAGGCCCGTCCTGCTTCGTATTAGGCCAGATCCTCAACCAGGCTTCCGAAACTAAGAAGTGATCGATCCTGCTACAGCAAGTACCATTATCCCTATACCACGTAAACTTCCGTCGATGCAGTGTGAGTTCCACAAGATTAGCTTTAGTGACAAACAAATTAAGCGACTTATGGAGTAGTATATTTTTTTAAAAGTGAGCCGACCAAGTCATCACAAAATGGAGAGTAATCAGCTTCATTCCTCTATTGAATTATTATCACATGTTGATGTGGTGTATATAATCTATTGATTTTTTATTTATTTTACCCTCTACATGTAATTCATCCACACTATGAAATACAAAGTAAAACACCAAATATAAAACGTCAAGTAATCAATTTTAGCCCATACTTTTCACTTTTTAGTAAATCTAGCACATACTTTTCTTTTTAACTAAATTATACTCATATTTCTCATTTTGTTATCAAATTTAGCACATACTTTTCGTTTTTAATCAAATGTAACACATACTTTTTATATTTTTACCAATTTTAACACATATTTTTATCAATTAATTTAAAATATAAAAAAATAAGAAAATAAAAAAAGTGAAAAAATCTCTAATAATTAAAAAGAAAAAAAAAGAACATCTAAAATATGTTTAAATTAAAAAAGTTCAATTTAAAATCTACAAATTTAAAAATAATTAAGAATTGAAATTATCTAAAACTATTGAATTAAAAAGAGAGGTACAAAATACATATAAAGAAATACTAATTGAAATAAATTGTACTCCCTCCATGTATTAAAAATATGTTCACTTTCCTTAGTTGTCTATTCACCAAAAGTATGCTCACTTTTCTTATTTGTGTGTCTACCTAAAGTATGCTCATTTCTTTTTATGGAAAACCACACAATACCCTTATTTTATCTATTTTTTAAAAAAATATACTCCCTCCGTTTTTTATTAAATGTCACTTTGCCTTTTTCAATATTTTTTAAATAAGTGTCATTCTACACTTTTTTTCTTCACCATTGACAATTTTACCGTTGTACATTGTACTCCCTCCATTTTTTTTACCTTGATTTAAGTTTTTTCCCTTTTGAATATAGTACTATAACATAAATCATGCATAAATCTTAATTATTCTATACATGAATATCATTTATAATATTGACCACATTCATTACTAAACATAAATTTAATATTAAAATTAGTTATCATTAATGAAGGGTAAAATGGTCCATGATTATATATCTTAATATGTTGAAAATTGTTAAAATGACACTTATTTAAAAGTGGAGGGAGTATATCACAAGTATGAATATACTTATAGTGGATGCCGATAGTATAATTTTTTAAAATATTTTTATATAATGCTTTGAGACTCTTTAAATAACTTTTAATTTTTTAGATTAAAAAATATTATATAATTTTAGATATTTTTTTATAAAGTAAGGTATATTTATTAATTAATTAATTTGATTATATTTATAAAAATATAGATACAAATTAGATAAGAGTAAAAATGTGTGTATTAAATTTGATAAAAAAAAAAAGAAAAGTATGAGTACAATAGTTTGGTTAAGAAAAAAAAAGGTGTTAAATTAAAAAAAAAGTATAAATATAATTTTATTAAAAATATATATATATATGTGTTATATTTAATGAAAAGTGAAAAATATCAGCGGATGATTTTGACTAACACGTGACATGAGCTTTAATTCTTGGCTTCATTCAAAATTTAAAATCAATTTTAATCCATCAAAGAATACTATTGTCCATGTGTCCAAACAGGCGCGTTCCCTAGTACTCTGTATAAAACCCTACACCTCCATGCCATATCCCATTCGCCGCCTCACTATTGGCGTTACGGCGTCGTCTTAGCCTAGGGTTTGCACATTTGGTCTCTATATCTAAACACAGAAATGAAAACGCCTCTCCATCGATGGCTCTTCTCTGAAGCGTCTTTTTCTTTTCCTTTTTTCATTCTGATTTTGTTATAATTTTGTCGCATCGAATCGACCCCCGTGATGAACGTTATGTGTTTAAATAAAAGTAGTGGCCTGATGTCCATTGATGATACACTGTTCTGAGGGATTCAAAAGTATTTTTCTTTAGAGATTTAATCATGTTCAAGGCTGATTTTGGCATGGTTTTTACTCTATCTGTTTTTCAGGTATATATCTATATTTTTATGTTTAATTTATTATTTCTAGATTGACTGCATTCCATCCCGTTGATGAATTTTCCCACAAATTTAACGTTAAAAGTAGACTGAAATTTGTTGATGCGAAATTGGTTCTGAGGGATGTGTGCCGCGTATCTGTTTAATTGAAATTTCAGATAATCTCATCAGTCATATGATAGTTTTATATAACGATTTCTTCCAAATATCTTTTGGTTTATTTCTCATGTTTTTTATGCTCATTTCTTTGATAAATTGTGGTTATGGTGTGATATTGAGTAAATCCTTTTTTAATACACTGCTTCTTAAAATGCGTAAAAATGTAAGATGAATATGTATATATTTGAGGAGCAAGCTTCTGAAGATATTTTCTTGTACATTACTGTTTTTTTTAAATGGAGTATTTAAAATGAATTTGTTCTACTCGTTACAGTTCTTTTCTGTGATTTTGAACCTTCATACCCAATCGGATACCACAGGATAAATAAACCAATTGAAGTTGTATGATTTATGAGTAACTATTGTTGTTTCAATTGATCTTGTACGTAATTTCACTTAAAATTCTTGGTGTAGGAGCACATCTTTGGTGACTTGAGAAGAAAAATCATCAGCTCTGCTCTCTTATATGAGAGAAGAGAAATGGGGTGATGTTCTGAATTTACAATTATGAATCGATCCAGTCGGTTGGAAAAACATAGAAGTAGGGTGTGCATAATTTGTTCGATCAACAAACTGAACTAGTTGAATCAATCTAATTGAAACTAATTGAATCAAATTATTACATTTCGTTTTCTGCCAAAACCAAAAATAAATTTTGGAAAAGATCACGATGACCTCACCTAAGAGCATCTCTTAGTTTAAGTCAAATTAATTTAAGTTTGACAAAATAAATTACTCACAATATTTGTTTCTATAGCTCAACTTGGGTGCCTAAATTCCACATGTTGGTTGAGATATTATTTCAGTGTACAATCGTGCCTTTTGAGATGCATCATAAAGCACATCCACGTAGATAATTTATTATTGTGGGAGGATGAAATGTTTTTATAATATATTGACATATTGAAGTGTGAAAATGATAGTCTTTGTAAGAAAAAAATTATTTTAAAGTTTGTAAAAAAAAGGCCTTAGATGTTGAAGTGTGTGAAGAGATAGTCTTTGTAAGAAAAAACTTCAAAATATTTCAACATGTCAATATATTATAGAAATATTTCATCCTCCTTCTTAGATACATCAATTATAGAATGTTGGGAGGCCTCAAGAAAGGAAATGTACTAGTAATTGTTCTCATTTGATGAGAAAGTACGACCATATTTTGTTGAACTCATTTTATTGAAAATAATAGATGAGAGTGCCTGAAGAGAATGAGCTTATTTTACTAGCTTTTATAGGCATAGATAATTTATTATTGTGGAAGGATGAAATATTTGTATAATATATTGACATATAAGTGTGTGAAAAGATGGTCTTTGTAAGAAAAAACTTATTTTGAAGTTTCCAAAAAAAATAAAAATCTATGTGGGTGCTAGAGGTTGAAGTGTGTGAACAGATCGTCTTTGTAAGAAAAAACTTATTGGATCATTTGTAAGGAAAAGCCTACTTGGGGTGTTAAGAGGTTGAAGTGTGTGAAGATGTAATCTTTGTAAGAAAAAACTTATCTAATCATTTGTAAAAACTTATCCTTTATCTATCGGTACATAGCAAAAACTTATCCTCTTTTGCATCTACTCATATTCATTCAATTATATCATAAACATTGAACTCAATATGAATTTGGTCCTTCAAACTATTCTTTCAATTCAACTTGTTCAAAGCGGACCTCTTCAGACGAAGATGTTGTGTTTAGTTCCAAGTAAGAGAGAAACTAGACATCATTGATCAACAACAACAAACTGTTCTTAATCAATTCCAAATCAATGATGTTGTCCTCAATCATCACTTCCATGAATATCATGATGCACGTGCCTGGTCGCATAAAGAAATCATTCTGAACGAGTAGCTGCTCATCAACGCTTATACATTGATTATTTTGTAGATTCTCCTAATGATGAAATGTTCAAGTAACGTTTTAGAATGCCTCGTCCCTTATTTCTAAAAATTATGGAGGGCATTTTAAGCACACGATGAATAATTTTTTTTTTTTACAAAAAACTGATGGCATAAGTTGAGTTGGGTTGTCTCCATATCAGAAAATTTGTGTTGCGCTTCGAATCCTAGTATATGGTGTAGCGACAGATGAGTACATTAAGATTGGGGAGTCTACAAATAAATTTGTTAGTGCTGTGGTTGAAGTATTTGGTGACGTTTATCAGTCACCTAATGTCAATGACGTTGGAAGACATAAATTCATATTGGAAAACAACGTGGATTTCCATGAATGTTAGGAAGTCTCGATTGTAAACATTGGAGTTGGAAAAATTGTCCAACGCCTTGAGGAGGACAATATAGTGGCAGAAGCGGAAAACCAACAATTATTTTGGAGGTTGTGGCTGATTACAATCTATGGACATGTCATGCATATTTTGATTTGCCCGACCGAACAATGACATTAATGTGCTATCAAAATCTCATCTTTTTTGCTAACTTAGCTAATGGGGTAGCTTATCCTACCAATTTCGAGATTTAAGGAAAACAATATTCCATTGGTTGATGGTATATATCAAAAGTGGACCACTTTGGTGCAGACAATTCACAATCCGAGAAGTTCAAAACAACAATATTTTACAGCAAAACAAGAGAGTTATAGAAAGAATGTAGAACAAACATTTGGTGTGTTGCAAGCAAAGTGGGCAATAATCACAGACCCAACGAGAAATTAGAGTAAACACAGTTGCAATATATCATGGCAACATGCATTATAATGCATATTATGATAATTGAGAATGAGCGTGATGAGGATGCACCAATTACAAATTACCGTGAAGCACTCGTCCTGAAGGTTGAAATTGCACATGGTGAGCGCGTCGAATTTGAAGAGTTTTTTGCATGTCATTGCCAAATTAAAAATAAGACGACTCACTTTGCACTTTGTGATGCTCTTATTAATCATTTGTGGGAGTACTCCAATTCACAATATTGTTAATTTTATTTAGTTTATTTTAAATTTAACTAGTCTAGAATATTGATCGAATAGAATACACTGAATTGTGAAGCCTTCCTTCGGTATTTATAGAAGTGGGGTGCGAATTCTAGAGGTTTCCAACATTGAGGTCTTATTTTTTAGGAGCTCAACTTTCATGATCTTTCTAGATCCTTCTTGCATGCTCCATGTCGTTCTAAAAGGTTCCAGGCTGGTCTAGCACGTTCTGCAATGTTCTGGAATCTTCCAGGTTCCATATCCTTGTAGAAGCTTCTAGATCCTGCCATAAATGCAACAACATTTAGATCAACATTTAATGTAGCATTTCAGAAAAGACTTAGAAAAAATCTCGGAAGGTCAAATTAAGATGTTGTTGATAATGTTAAAGCATTCAAAAGTTAACAACATCTACATTTAAAGCTTGTAAATCACATTTTTGTAACATATATACAAATCTGAGTCTCACGTCTCATTGCCCACTTTTTATGTTCGTTTAAATTCAAGTATCTTGAATAATCGATTTCAATTGAAAATTGACATAGTAAATAGTTGAAAATGGTGACAGAAAGCAAAGTTTATGGATTAACAAATTTCTTGATCGTAACATGTTAAAAATCATCTCATGATATTTCAGAACAAAAGATATGAATAGAGAAGTTAAAAGGAGAATAAAAAATTCATCAGTAATAATTATAATACAGACAATTCAATTTTCAGTACGTATCTAAAATAAAAGTTTATGCTTTAAAGAAAAAATCAGAATATATTAAAGTAATTTGGTACCATTTAATTAAATGTTACATCTAATATAAAATCGACGGAGGGAGTATGCGTGAATTACATACGTTTAAGAAAGGGATTATATTTTTTTTAGTCCATTAAGTTGCCACGATTTTGAATTTAGTCCACTAGATTACCACCTTTTGAATTTAGTCCATTAAATTTCGATTTATTTTGATTTTGATCCAGTTACCTGCTATAGAAGGTTTAACAAGTCATTTTTTAAAACACACCACACACCCCATAAAATGTTATACACACACACCACACTAAAATTTAAAAATCATTTTATATTACTATGCACATCCCAATTCTTTCCTATTTAATAAATTGCCAAAAATAATTAAATTAAAAAAAGTAAGAATTCAAATTAATAGTATAAAAAATATAAATAAAACCTATAAAAAATAAAAATTAATTAATTTAATTAGTTTTGAAGATTTAATTTATTTTTTTACTATTTTTGAAGATTTTTAAAAAATTAAAAAAAAATCAACTAAATTTTCAAAACTAATTAAATTAATTAATTTTTTAGCTTTATTAAAATTTTGAAGATTTATGTATTTTTTATATTAATTTGAATTCTTACTTTTTTAATTAAATTATTTTTGACAATTTATTAAATATGTTTATGATTTTATTTAACTTTAATTGATTTTTTAATTTTTTTTTTTAACATTTGGAGTGTATATAATATTTATGGGGTGTTAGTATATTCGTGTAATATAAAAAAATATTTAAAAAGAAAAAAAAATAACAAGTTTAAAACTTTAACGCATAGTAATGTTTTATTTGTGTTCTAACTTCTAACTTCTATAAAAATGTCGACAATAAGCCTAAATAAAGTTTAAAAATAGTAGAAAATCAACTAAATCTTCAAAATTAATTTAATTAATTAATTTTTTAGCTTTATTAATATTTTGAAGATTTAGGTATTTTTAAAGGTTTTATTTATATTTTTCATATTAATTTAAATTCTTACTTTTTAAATTAAATTATTTTTAACAATTTATTAAATATGTTTATGTTTTTATTTAACTTTAATTGATTTTATTTACTTTTATTGTTTAATTGAAAGCAACAATCAATTTCCTTTAAAAAGAAAAATCAAGCTTATTTTTTATAAATATGTACAAAAATCATTTTTATAACCCTAAAAATAAAATAAAAGGAAACAAAATTAACATGGACTTTTACAATGGGCCCACTACCGTAATACTTTATTTGGAGGAGTAGTTTGCCTAATATTTTACAATGGACTTTTCAAAAAAAAGAAAAAATACCGATATTTTACTACAACAATACTTTATTATTTTATATATTTTGACGGTAACTTACAGGAGAAGGACTATTCTCTTTTTATATATATATATATATAGATGAGTGTAATTGTTGTGTAGTATTAGATTAGATTACACTCACATTATTGTTTTACGTCATGTTTCGTAATTCTATATTTAAATAAAAGTAATATTTGAAAATTACAAATTTATTTACATTTTATGATTTTGATAAAATTAATAATATTTAATTTTATAATTTAATTTACTAATTAAATATTTAATTGTATAAATTAATTTAAATATCAAAATAAATATATTATTTAATGATTGTAATATATTGAATATGAATAAAATAATAAATAGAGTAAGATATAGAGTTTTATGGTTGAAGAAGGTTTTTAAAATAGAATACAAGAAACTATATTTTGGAGTTTAGATATCTTCATTTTATAGTTTGTGGCTAGTTTGTGGCTGAAGATGGTCTTAATGCGTTTGAAATTGTCATTAATTTGAGCCTTTCACCTCCGTAGCAATATAAGTATATGACAATAAGTCCATTCACACATAGTAACAAATTAAAGACATCTACAAGGAAAGTCTATTGATATGGAAAATCACAATTTAACACTTAGTCATTAACGTCTAATCGAGTAACAGACTGAGTATGGGCACATGGCTCGTGAATCGCAGACAAATGGCACGTAAATTTGCACGGCCCCTCCTTGTAGGTTGATGTGCGGGTGGGATGAGACGTCTCACTCTCTCACGTCAGATTGGGGGAGGACGGCGTCGACAAGTGGGATATGGGTGGGTGGGCGGACGACAGACGACAGTGTGACGGGTATTTGGTATAATTAGGTTTCAACTTTCAATATATATATTCAATAATTCGGTTCGGTTTCAATTAACTGATTTTTTTTAACTAAATCGAGACCGAAAATCAATTTTATGAAAAATACTAGAAAGTGTAAATTTATCAATTTCATCAATACAAAATAGAAATGGAGTATCAATTTCATCAATACAAAAGTAGTAGAAATATCAAAATAAATTTATACTCCTTCCTTTCTAAATTTATTTCTGTTTTTGTTTGTTTCAAAATTGTCTCACATTTTTAGGAAGTGTGTATAAACAATGTTAATATTATTCATATTTAATAAATATTAAAATTGTTGTAATGTGGGAGAGTAAATAAGTTTTTTAAATTTTAAGAACATTTAGATAAAAATATATTTAGAAGTTTATAGATAAAATTCAGAATTTTATACACAATTAACATGTTTTATTAGTTTTAATGATTAATGAAATGATATCATAATTTCACAAAACTAGCTTATTATTCTTTTCAAACTTGAGGGGGTGTTTTGACAAACAACTTTCAGAATCACTTTTTTTTAAAGCTGCCCTCTCACAGTTTTTACTTTTCAGAAATGCTTTTAAGCTGTTTATAGAATTTGCAAACACCCCCTGAATGGTAGATGTAAAGTAGAAATGAGAAAGAGATGATAATTCAACTCTAAGATAATAATTCAGAAAAGAAATCAACAAGTAAACAACACACAAAAGTGGTTCGATCAATGTGATCTATATCTACTGGACTAGACAACTTCAACTTTGATTGATCAAGAATTGTTACACTCATTCACTCGAAATAGGAACTTATCCTCACTTCACTCGTGAACTCACACAACTCAAAGACGAATGCTCGTTCTAACTCGAAACCTTACAAAGTACAATTACAAGAGTATATATACTATCATGGTGATTGCAGCTGTTATGCAGCAGATGAGTAGTTAATCCGTTTGTAACAACCCATGTGTTTAGTTATTGTCCAACCGAAATGACAGTTAATTCCCTTGTTAGTTGTGACTGACTGTAACGGTCTCTTAGAAGACTTGTTTAGAAATCAGATGACTCCCTTAATCTGATACAACTCATCTGATCATGGTCAAAAGACTAACTCAGCTGATAGACATTATCTTTACTGATTCAACCTTTTCGATCTGATCAACTTTATGGTTATAAGCGTCTCCATCTCAACTAACTGAACACATTCAAATTTGGCCTAAGTCATTTTGTCGGACTCCTATCAGATCTGATGCCACGATAGAAATGGAGATGACGGTTGAATAACACTAAACAAAATCCCAAAATTATTGATTTAAACATTTCCCACCGGATACCAACAAATTAAGAATTATTCTAAAACACATACACTCCGTATCAAGCAATACCCAAATTACAGAACCCAGAGAAAACTAGACAATTTTTTAGCAACTTCTTCTTCAAGTAATTGAATTAGGGAAAGAGAGATTTGGGGTTGGGGTGTCCGGCTCCATTGGGCTGAAATGAGGAGTGAAGAAGCAGGGTTAATGCCTAATTTCAGGAATATCCTTCCAGTTTTGAGCCGATCCGTGTTCAGCTCGAGTTCGACGAGACGAGCAGCTATTTGTTTAAATATAAGGAACATCCCCCCCTTTTAAGTTGGTAAAGCACTCTAAAATTTCTGTTTAATTCCAATACTGTTTCTTGCATATATATTACCCAGCAAATGTGATGTTTTATTGTGATATGGAGGAACGTGAGTCAAAAAGGAACTTTGTATGATTGATCATATTGGGTTATATAGTTAATTTTTTAACAAGATTGGCAATTCACAAGTTCATTGTTCTCCTCTAGTCCATGTTACTGGTGATGTTTTGGAATTTAAATTGACATTGCTGTGTTTCTGTATAAGTATTAGTAATTCCTTAATTGTTACTGGGAAACTGATGTCTGATGATGAAGTTGTAATAAATGGAAGGAAGCAACTTCAGCATCTTTGATAAACATATTAAGGGGTGAAGGGGAAGCTTCCTTTTTGTAATGGGTAATATTGTCATCTAGTATATATGTTTTTTATGCAGCAAAAAAAATCTTATGTGGACATTGTTTTGATCCATTTATATTAAATCAGCATAATAACCATAGGCTATATATAGTAAATTGAATCCTTTTCAGTTTCTAAAACAATTGGTTTTGAGGGCACGAAAAATCTAAATCTATCGACAGACAATCGAATCCTTTTCAGTTTCTTGAGAGAACGGAAAGGACTGGTTTTTCCAGAACTGTAGTTTTTCATGAGAAACTCAGGATTTGAATGATATTTGAAATTGGATTTTCTTTTTGTCAGCATATAATAATATTATTCAGGGCGGCCTAATTGATAATAATATTGCATGAATGGGTTAAGGAAATGGCATAAAACTACCAAGGCGGAAGGAAGGATGTTGGGCTGTTTTTCTTGTTGTATGACAAAAGACGGAAATGAGCATAATTCTCAGGATACCCATCATGAATACCAGGACACAAAGGCCTTGGCCTGCATTGCTAACATATCCATGAAAACTGGTAAATACCATATATCTATCCTCATTCTTTCTTGTAATGCTTGCTTTCCGTTTTGGCAACTCGACCACCTAGTTATCGATTCTGACGATGTTATCTTGATAGAAATTTGCCAAAGGATAATAATAATGTTTGTTCTTGTCAATCTGGATTAGGAAATGATCACTTTTCTTTATATGTTTTTATTGTAATCTCGTGCTTCTTTCTGGCATCGTTCTCAATCTCTTCTTGTCCACCATTAAGATATTCATAAAATGGACATGAAAAATAGACTACAGCTATTCTTGAATCTTGGTTCATGGTAGTATGCAAAAGATGAATGATTCAAACCCCATGTCTGTTCTTTTTCTTATTTGCTGTGTTGAACCAAGAGCTTCCTATAATCCTTAGATATTCACTAGTACTAATCGTGCTACTTCAAAAGCTTTAAGACGAATAATATTGATGGATTGCTAGATTTGCAGATAGCAGCAAAAGAAGGTATTTAGCTGAAGAAATAGATAATCTTGGGAAGAACAATATCACAGCTGATATTTTAACGTTCCACGAGCTGTCAAGCGCAACTCAGGACTTCAGCCCTGACAATTTGTTAGGTGAAGGTGGTTTTGGGAGGGTGTACAAGGGCCACCTTGCACGAAAAGATATTGTAATTATCATTCTTTCATTTTTAATTAAATTATTAATGATCAAAAGGTTAATTTGTTTCAGCTGACATGTTTGTGCTGCCCAGGAAGTTGCTGTGAAGCAACTTGACAGAAATGGTTTCCAAGGAAATAAAGAATTTCTAGTGGAAGTGTTGATGTTGAGCCTTCTTCACCACCCGAATCTCGTTAATCTAGTAGGATACTGCGCGGAGGGAGATCAGAGAATTTTAGTCTATGATTTCATGGCAAATGGCTCCTTGGAGGAACACCTTCTAAGTATATATTCCTCTTTACTATTCTCCTTAGGGGGCGTTTGGTTGAAATGTTAATGAGAATCATCAAATAGTGAATTAATTGATCACCATAATTATCTTATCTTATATTCAAATTCATTATCATTCTCATTGAAGAAATTTGAACCCAAACGCCCCCCTTAATTAGGCTTGCATATTCAGATACTGTTATTTCAAAATCGAGATCTCATGTCCCCATTTGTAAATCTTTTGTGCAGATTTAGCTCCAGGGAAAAAGCCTTTGGACTGGGATACAAGGATGAAAATTGCTAAAGGAGCAGCAAAAGGACTTGAATACTTGCATGAAACAGCTAATCCTCCAGTAATTTATCGAGACTTCAAGGCATCCAACATTCTTTTAGACGAGAACTTTAACCCGAAACTTTCTGATTTTGGGCTTGCCAAGATTGGTCCTATTGGTGGACGTCCGCATGTTTCCACCAGAGTTATGGGAACCTATGGCTATTGTGCACCTGAGTATGCATCCACCGGGCAGTTGACTACCAAATCTGATGTCTATAGTTTCGGGGTCGTCTTCCTGGAGGTCATATCTGGTCGGAGGGTCATAGACAATTCAAGACCAACTGAAGAGCAGAACTTGATTGAATGGGTATGTGTATGTCTTTACAAGTTATATTTAGGCCCGTAACTAGGGGTAACAATTGTGGACGATATGTTTGCATGCAAGCACATTTAGCCCATTATATTTTAATATTTGCTCATTTAGGCCAAATTGCCCTGAAACACCCATATTCAGACTAAAATCACATAGTGCTCATGTGTTCGGCCTAAATGAGCGAAAATTAAAATTTAATGGCTTAAATATGCCAGCCCGTAAACATATTATATCCTAGAATTGCTATGGTTTTAAATTATATACTCGTGGATTCTTGTTGTCTAGATTAATATCTGTCCTTATTTTATGCAACCTTGCAGTCGCAACCTTTATTTAAGGACAAGAAAAAGTTCCATTTGATGGCAGATCCATTGCTGGAAGGGAACTACCCAGAAAAATCATTGTACCAAGCTCTTGCAATCGCAGCAATGTGTCTACAGGAGGAATCCTCGTCACGGCCTTTAATAACCGACGTTGTAACTGCGTTAGAGTTTTTGTCTGTAGACCGAAAACAAGCCTTGGAAGAAGAACGAGGTGGTGGTGGTGGTGGTGATAAATAATAATGATTCTTCTGAAGATCTATTTTGTAGGAAAAAAAGTTGATGGTAAAATGACTAATTAATTAGGAGATGTGAATATACCTTACTGTTGGTTGACGAAAAAGAAAATGTGAATATACAGTTCTATAACAAATCTCCTTTTTATGGCCTTATTATAACTGGTGAAGTAATCTTGTTGAGAATTTGAGCGCCTAATATATACACATGTGTAGACCGTTAGAGCTGTCGAGACGGGTCGATGGGGCTGGGCAAAATTATACTCGACAGGTCGATGGGGCTGGGCAAAATTATAAAAGTCCGCCAATTGGCGTGGTGGAACCCCTCCACAAAGGGATTGGTGTCGACGGGCCAACCCAGGTTTTAAAATAATAATTATGTATTAACTTCAACATCTTCATTTCTAAAACTCAAAGTCTCTCAATATTTGTTTTATATTGCAAGCTCATTATTAAATCTACTATCCTAATCAAAGATTTTTCAATGAAACTATAACTAAAAGGTCGACGTATGCCAAAGCCCGCAGCCCAAACGAGGTGGTCCGTGTAGGCCTGTCTCTTAGCGGACTGACAAAAGTTGAGCCCAATCCAAGATTTTTTTTTATGCCCGCAGCCTAAACGGGGTGGTCCGTGTAGGCCAGTCTCTTAGCGGACTGACAAAAGTTGAGCCCAATCCAAGATTTTTTTTTATGGCGGGCGCAAGCTGGTCCAACGGGCTCAACCCATTTTGACAGCTCTAGGTGTAACATTCAAGGATGAAAATATATTGTCATCTTGATTTTAAGGGGATATATTGATATCGATATCGGAAAAAAATAAAAAAAATGGTATAAATTTTATTTAAATCTTGAAAAAATGATGAAAATTTTAAGGATTATATATTATAACACACCATTAAACATATATTTTATTCAAAATAACAATAAAATTATATGTTTAAAGCAAACATTTACTTCTGGTAGATAATATAAATATGGCTAACGAATAATAATTGACAGTATTATAATACAAAATGATCAAAGATACATAATAAAATATCATTAATATAAAAAAGATGACCTATGAAGTTTAAATATAGTAGATGGAATATCATTCATCACATTAGAGTTATTTTAGATATAATTATGCACATGTCTAAAAAATTACTAAATACATTAAGTGAATTGTGAATATATTTATTTCATTGCACTTTGAAACAAATTTTTATTATATATTTTATATTTTAATTTATTAATTCGCGTGAGATTATTCATTGTTGTTAATCTACCTCTCAAGATCTTCCATAAATAATCAAGTAATTTAACAACCTTTCACCTTAATTTCATACTGAATTCTCCATCGACGATTTAGATCTGGATATATAGTTTTACATCCGAAAGTGTCATTCCTCAAATCTTTGAATTAGAGCTTCTCGATCTTATTAACAACTCACCATCTATACAAGCTTTACATTAACACTAGTTGTAACTTCAATTAAATATTAATGAATGTCGTGTTTTTTTTAGGTGCACATGAACGTGAACACCTATACATAATAATAAGTATACATTTTTGTGTATTCTGTACTACTATTAAACAACCTTTAAAAACAAAATTGATAGAACGAAAAATAAATAAAAATAAAGGAAGTGGGGGCATGAGCAATTTCATTTCTTTGAATTTAATTTAAGAGTTGAAAAAGAAAAGCTACCCAAATTCAAATTGATTTGTTGAGAGGAGATTGCAGCGTATTTACCCTTTCCCAGATTCAATTTGAATCTCCCTTGTTGTGGGTTTCTTCGAGTTTCGCTGGTAAACTCCCATTCTAAACTTTGCTCTTATTATGCTGTTTTGATCGTCTTTTATTTCAATTTCTGCTGTTTAAAATGAATAAAATAATCTTTCCATCTGTTTTTGTCTCTGGATTGAAGGCTTATTCCTTTGGATTTTAGTGGTTTAGGCATCTAATTTTTATGGTTTATTCACGTTTCATTTATAATAGTGCAGTAATGTTAGGTAGGTGCTTGCTTGTGTTTCAATGGGAACTAATTCAACCATAAAACATTTAATTCAAATCATAGATTATTTCTGGGCATTTAAAAAATGTTGGTTGTTGCTTTTGGAGTTTAATGTGTTTAAATCAAATAGTAATGTACTCCCCTCCTAGGCTGCTTCCTCAATTTGCTTTTTGCCCGAAAAATATAGAGTATTACATGAGTAGTGGGTTGTTGAGGTAGAGCGTGGTAGGAAACGAAAAGATGGAGAGATGTAGGAAATGTAAAAGGCTGAGAGACAGTGGGTTGTTGCCAAAAATGAAAACGGGGAGTTTAGGCCGCGATGCCCAAAATAGACAAATGAAAAGCTAACGGCGGGAGATACACCTAATTTATTATATAATCACAACACATAATCATTCTTTTTGGTAGGCCTAATGCTCTTCAACTTTCAAGTGTTTTTGAGCTTGGCAGCTTTAAATTTTGATTATCTGGGTACAAGTCCTTCAGCTTACAACTAGAAAATGCTTTGATTTAACATATGTAGTTTCTTTCTCACTGTATAATTAAGAATATCAGAAGTTTTGATAGAATAGACGGCAGTTGATGGTAGGAACAACATCATACAAATTCCATAAAAAGTTAAAAAAAAATAGAACTACTTCTTTGTTTAATGGCATTACATTGGATTGTAACAAATGTGAAATCATCACTTCCCATTTGTATTGCTTCAGAAAACGTCGTATGTATGTATGTATGTATGTATCTGCTATACTCTATATTAGACTTATATGCTTCATTTTTTATTTTCCTTTTCAGGGTAGATCTAGAATCTGTTTGAGCAAGCATCATTAAAGTTGAACTAACTTCATTCAGAAGTACATTCTTACACTAGTTGGATCACTATGGTTCAGACATTAGAAGCCATAAGGGGTGGGGGTGGATCGGTCAAAGTAGGTACAACTGGGAAAATTGGTGCCCTCATGTCTAGAGAAATAGAATCGATAAAAACTACATCTAAGGCTCCTTCCCCATCTACAACATCACTTGATGAAGCAAGTAGCAGTGGCACAATCGATGTTAAAAGTCACAAAGGCCCTGAAACTATAAAGAAGATAAAGCACCAAGGAGGACGAACTCATCAAATTCCAATGCTCACAGCTGAGAATATATCCTTACAAGCAACTCCTATAAGACAAAAACCTGTTAGAAAGGGACCAAATGTAGTAGAAATTGTTGACATAGGATGTGGAAATCCAGACAAGAATTGGACAAACCCGATAACGAATCGTCTAAAGAAGCTCGGGTTCTCAAAGCTCTCTGACAACACCAGTTAAGGTTGCAACCTTTTAACATCAGCTTTCAAATTCATGTAAGCCAATTTAGAAGATGCCCTTTTTTGATTGCTTTCTGCTACTTCTATTGTAGAACACATTCTTGGTATTAGCTTCTTGCTTCCTCGTTTCTTTTTTCCAGGAACTTTGATCACCGTTTCAAGCCGGCTAAAGTATTCTATTTCTTGCATAACAAGGGAACCTACAGTACCTTTGGTCCCTATAGCTATTGGATTAGATTGGGAGCTAATTTTTTCAGGTTTTGAGGATACACATAATATCTCTTTGACTTTAGGAGGGAAAGTCGAAGCTTGTGGCTGAATAGTGGGTTTGGGCCTTGATTTTGTGGGAGATTTGCTCAGAGTATTAGGCATTGCTACTTGGTGGGGTTTTTCAAGAATCCTCCTCCTCCTCCTCCTCCTTTGTCTTTATATTGAATGAGATTTGGTCACTGGATTCATGTGCATTGAGTTAAATGTATTTATGTTACTATGTCTTGAGCATTCTTGATTACTTTTTAAGTCTTGGTAGATGTTCATTACGATTAACCGATCATATGTTGCCATTGATGGTCCTCACAACTCACTCCCAACTGGCTAATTTGAAGAAGTAGGTTTAAAGGAAGGGATGAAAAGTGTGAGTTTTTTTCCTTGAATGGGATGGTATATTTATTTATTTCTCATGTGCTGCTTTGCAAAGGAGTAAATGATGTTAATAGTGTTTGTTGAAGCAAGTAAAGTGCTTTCAAGGTTCTTGGCCCAAAATGAGTTGTGGATAGATTTATCTTCCACTTGATGTTCTTTCAATTTTCCTTGTCTGGGGAGGACTATTTATGAATATCATGTGAATCAAACTCATCTCTCTCTTTTCATCATCACAATACTAGTAAATTATTCCTCACCACATCCTTGCACTTTATAAATTTGGTCACGGATGAGTAAAACGTATTGTAGGAAAATCATATACTCCCTTTGTGCCCCTTCATAAGCTTTCTATTTGTTTTTTGCACGGAAATTAAATAATATTGTATGTGTTATGGGTTGTTGAGGTAGAGAGAGATAATTAAAAAGAAAACATATAGGAAGGTATAAAATAGAAAATGTGAAGAGAGATGGGAAATATAAAGGGTACTGCTATCAACACCACAAAACATGTTATACACACCCCATCATTTTAAAAATAAAAATAGATAATTGATAAAATAACTAACACCACAAAACATGTTATACACATCCCATCATTTTAAAAATAAAAATAGATAATTGACAAAATAACTAAGTAACTCTTATACAAATTAAAGATAATTTTTTTAAAAAAATGTAATTAAAATCGAAAAATATTTTAACAGATTAATAAAATCTTAAAAATAAATAAATTAAATATTTTTTAAAAATAAAAAAATAAATTATTCAAATAAAAAATTCAAAAATCAATTAAAAATAAATAAATTCGTAATTTTTTTAATAAATGGTAAAAAATAATAATTAAAAAATCAATTAAAATTAAGAATTTGAATAATGATAAGTAAAATCTAAAAAATTAAAAATCACCCAAATCTTAAGAATTAATTAAATTAATTATAAATATTCAAAATATAATTGATTTAATTATTTTTTAAAATTTAATTGAAATTTTTAAATTTTATTTTTAAAGATTTTATTTTTTAATTTAATATTGAGATGATTTTTCTTTATTATTTTATTTAATTTAAAAAAAATCGTCCTTAATTTTTATTTGATTTGATTTATTTTTCAGATTTTATTTAGATTTAATTATTATTTTTTTTAATTTTATTTTCTTAATTTTTTTATTGATTGTTCCTTTTTAAATGATTTTTAAAATTTAGCTGATTTTTTAATATTTTCAACGTTTACACGTAATTTTATTGTATTTTTTTTTTGTTAATTAAATTTTAAATTTTATATGTTTTTAAAGATTTAGTTAATTTTTATTAGTTAGGAGGGTTGAAGGGTAAATAGGAAATAATTGGGGTGTGTATAGTAATTAAAAATGAATTTTAAATTTTAACGGAGTGTGTTTAACATTTGGGGTGTGTATAACATTTTATGGGGTGTCATTAGGCTCACCCAAATATAAAATGTAGAGAGATAATGAAGGTAAGTTTAAGTTGGGACGCTCAAAATAGAAAAGACGTTATAAGTGAGAGTAAAATTGTCTTTTCTACTTTATAATGCTTTTTTAATATGAAAATCGAATCAAACTCATATTTTTTGTTCGGTTAAAACCGAATTGAGGTCATCCCTACATATGAGACTTTCATTTTTCATGTATAGGAGAGCTGATATTTGTTTTATAAATTAATGTGCAGTTTTAATAATATCATTATAATTGTAGTAATACACTTTTGGTGGTTAAAATTTTATAGGTAAGTTTTATACAAAACTTAGACTACACAACTTAATGAGGGTAGCTATCCTCACACCAATTTTATGGACTTAAAAATATATTTTTTTAAAAAAACTCAATGTTTATAAATGGAAATCCCTCCATCCCATTTTTAATTGAAATGGTTTAAAGTGAAAAAATTGTTTGATTACAAATTAAAAAAAATGATAAATCTAATTTATAAAAAAATAGATGGATGGACAACTTGTGTTTCAACTATTGGTTTGACTATTTACACCTCCATTCTGGAGAGATATACTCCGATTTATCCACTCCCCTAAAATTGGGTCACACCCCCTAATTGTCCTATATACCATTCCCTTCATAAAATCTCTATTACTATCCACACTCCCCAACCAAAACCCAATTTTCAACATGAAATCCTAATTTCTTCTTCATCTTCATCCCTCCCCAAACACCTCAACCACCCGCCGTCGCCGTCCATGCCGGCACCCGTCCCCGCCCTCGCGGCGCCCACCCTCGCCTTCGCGGTGCCCACCCTTGCCACCCCGCTGTCGCGTCCCCTCCATCTCCTCCTCTTTTTATTTTCCGAAATTTTTCCCCACCCTAGCCCTCTCCCCGGTACAACCGCGCCTCCCTCGCCCCCGCCTCGCTCCCCCGTTTTTTTTTCTGTGTTTTTGTCCCACCCCCTCCCTCGATCGACAATCTCCCTCTCTCTCCCTCAATTCCGGCCACCCCAGCCAATGTTTGTGCATCGATCTCCCTCTTCCTCCCTCATTTCGTCGCTTTATTTTTTTGGGTTAGAGATTCTGTAGTTCTTTGCAGATTTTTTTTAAAAATATTTTCGACCATATAATGTCGACTAAATACACCTTCGTCGACAACAATTTGTCGACTAGGGTGTATTTGGTCGACATTATATGGTCGAAAATATTAAAAAAATATTTTTTTTCGACTAATCAGTGTCGACTATTTACACTTTCGTCGGCAAAACGTTGTCGACGGGAGTGTATATGGTCGACATTGGTTGGTCGAAATTTATAAAAAAAAATATGTAATTTTTCTAAGTATTTTTTTGGAATTTTTTCTGGATTTTTTTGGTTTTGTGGTTATCGAAAATGTGTCGACGGCGGCCGAAAGTATCGGTTGAGGAAAAAGGTGAAATAAATGACAATAGATGTGCATTCAGTAAGGGGGTACATCTAGTACACTCCCTTCAATTATAGGTTATATTGGGCTTATTCGGAAATTCGACAAGCTAGTGTTGATCGTCAAAAAAATATCAATGTTTTTTTTTTTTTATTATTTCTGTTGGGCTTTTGGTTTTGTCGAAAATGGCGTCGATGGCTACAAAAATTATGGTTAGGGTTAAGAGGGGGTGTATCTATCTAATGAATATTTTATAAAAGGGTAAGTTTAGTATTTTATATGTATATTTAATTAATAAATGGAGAATGGGGTGTATTTAACAAGTGTTGAGGGTATGCCTAAACAGAAATTTAAAAAATATCAGAGCCAGGTTTCGATCCTGGGACCTGTGGGTTATGGGCCCACCACGCTTCCGCTGCGCCACTCTGATTTTTGAAATAAATTTACAAATGAATGTATATGTTATAAAGAGAGTGTGGGGGATATGAGATGAAATGATAAGGGGCGTGTATACTAGAATTATCCAGACCATTCATCAAATCAAAATCAGTGAGGAATGGCATTGGCGTCTACTCTGCAACCAAAATTCGTCGTGAGTCCTCCCATTCTCCCCCCTCGTTGCTCAATTGGAGGAGCTGTGAAACTCCAGAATTGTCGTCGTTTCGTGGGTTCAACAACGAGTATTGGGTGGTGCCCAAAATTGGGAGGAAGCTGTGGTTGGAGAGGCACTTGCTGGTTTCGATTCGGCAAGAATGGGGTTGATGCTGAAGGCGCTGGCATTTACGGAAGCCAAGCCCGTGATGATTTCGACCGTGACGATGTCGAACAGGTCTTTTTCTTCTATTCTCTTATGCATCCAATTGACGTTGGATATGGATTTATTTAATCAGACCCCGTTTCGTTTTTTTCTTTTTTTGAGAGATATCTCCTAATATTTCAACAGTGTATTTGGTCATTTAATACTCGAGTCTGTGTGTTTTAGCATGTTGAGTAACAAAATTTATTTCAGAAATATTATCTATGTATTTTGGATTGATTTATTTACCAAATGGGATTTTGATTTTATACATGAGTGGATTCAACATCTGTTATATAGTTGAGAGAAAACAAGAGACTTGTCAGGATTTTCTTTCTAGTTGTAATCTCTCTGTTGTATTGTTTGAAGACAATTGGTGTAGATTGTAATTTCTTGGTGATTGTTTGATTCAACTCGATCGTCGCAACCAAAATAAGTTGTTACTTGTGTACGTGCATAAATATATGGCAAGATATTATGTGAATCTAGTTTATCATACTATAGAGTATTTGTTCTTACAAAATGTATTAGTATTAGTATGATAAACAAAAATATAGCTAGGGAGGGAGGGAGGGATGTTACTAAAGTGGTTTGTTTGTGTGCAGTATTTCAATTACATGGGGATGCTAGCAGTGGAGGGTACTTATGATAAGATGGAGGCTCTTTTGAATCAGAAGATCCACCCGGTTGACATCTTGCTGTTGATGGCTTCATCCGAAGGCGATAAACCCAAAATCGAGGAGTTGCTCCGAGCTGGAGCTGATTACACGGTGAAGGATGCCGATGGAAGGACCGCCTTGGATAGAGCTGCCGCTGATGAAATCCGCGACTTTATTCTCGGCTTTTCTGTGCAAAAAGCCTGATTTATGGAATAAATAATTTCCAAAGCTTCTGATCAATGAGCTCTTGAATCTTATGCTTATGGTCGTAGCAGTCGGAAGTGTAATCCTCCTAACACATTTTTATAATGCATTTTATTTGCGTACAAGAGTCAATAAGTCCTTTCTTTTTATTAGGCCTAATAATTTTTCATCTTTTTTTCAATTACATCATTTGTTTTTAAACCTCTCCGACAGTGTAACATTGTATGAAATTGGAAAAAAAATTAAAAGAGTTTGATTAAATTAAAATAATAATTAAAAAAAATTGTTATATTTATTTGTAATTTTTGTCAAAGATCTTCTAAATGCCAAAAATAACTGTATTATATAATTGTAAAATTTAAAAAGTGAATATAAAATTTTAATATATATATATTGATGCGGCCTAAAAATGTCACTTAATAAGGAGTCGACACGTGTATAAGGGATAGGATAAAAGTGAAAGGATCAGATTATGAAATATGCTCTGAGGAGAAATCCTCTCGGGAGATCCCTTTGGAGGGAGCTACCGCCAAAGAGAAGCTTCCAGAAGAATTACTTTGGAGGAAGTTCGTGAGCCTTGAACGTAGGGAGGTTCCGCTATTTTTGGTTTGGACTCGATAGAAGATGGACCTTATCCTCTATTATCCGGGGGAACCGAGTCAAATAAAGAGGGGATATGGCCGAGTCTTCGGGAAGTGGAGGAAAGAAGGCTTCGTCCACTCCACAGGACCGAGTCTGGCGGGTAGTTCCGGAAAAGAAGGAAGGCTTGACTTCCTCTCCAGCTAATATCTCTATAAATAGGTAAAATCGAGGAGATTTCCAGGTTAGACTCTCGTACATTACGCATTTACTAAATTGAATACAATCTACCTTTGAGAGATCTTTCAAGAACTGTTTTTTATATATCAAGGATTCCGAGATCCTTGGGAGAGATTAATAAGCCCTATACTGACTTAGGCATCGGAGTGTCCGCGCCGGACTCCCCTCCGGCGTGTTCTTGGCAGGTTCTTGAAGGTTTTGAACGAAGGCAACACACTTGGAGTGATTGTACGTGTTCGAAGAGTGGGACATCCAATTCAGAGGACACGCAATCCTCTCGTGCAAATTTTGGCACATCAACTGGCGCCGTCTGTGGGAAAGAATTGAAAGATTTTCTCACGAATTTCTACCTGTTTGAGCAAATGGGTGGCGGAGACAAAACATCTATTTCTGGAAAGAAAAATCTTCCGGGTGAGAATCTCCCTTTGCCGATCGATCCCCTACCAATGGGAGGCCGGGGGAAAAACCCAATTCACACGCCTCCTGGATCAAATCATCCGTTGGCGCCCACTCCAGATTCAGGTGACGAGAATCACCCCTTACCGGTCCGGGAGGGAATAACCGGGGATCTTGAAACCCCAGAGCCCCAGACCGCAGATCCTCAGCGAGAGGATATTCCAGACTCAGGGACACTCTTGATCTCTCCCGATCAATTGAACGCCCTCATCAGACAAGCCGTAGATAAAGCCTTTGCGGATCAAAAGGACCAGATTCCCAAGGCTGCACCAGGGAATCCAGAGGTACCGCCCCATAGACCCCAGGATGAGGCACCTGGAACCTCCCAAGTGTTGTCCAAAGAGATGGGGATACGAGTGGAAGAGGATGATAAAGTGCCCTCGCGCGCGGAAAGAAGCATTCCCCTTCGAAGCACTAGAAGGAACGTAGAACCGGCACCCCGAGGGACAGAACCCCTTGAGACAGAAGAAAGCACTGATGATACCTACGGAGGGCCAGTTAGCGACCAGCTACAGGCTCTGCAGAAAGAGATGAAGGATATGAGGAGACAGTTGGATAACCGAACCAGTAGATCCGCTCACACATCCGGGTGCCAGTTCTCTCCTAACATATTACAGGATGAGTTACCATTCAACTTCAAGCCCCTTAACTTTGAATATGATGGTACGGCAGATCCTTACGAACACTTAGTAAGGTTTGAAAACGCTGCGCTATTACATCGCTACGGAGAAGGAATTAAGTGCAGGGTGTTCCTGACCACCCTGGCCAAAGCAGCGCAGCAATGGTTCACTCAGTTAGAACCTAATACCATCCGATCCTGGGAAGAATTCAGTGAGTTATTTCTCCATCAATTTGCAAGTGCCCGGAGACAGCCAAGGGCCACCTTGACCCTCTTCAATCTGAGGCAGGGGGAGAGCGAAAGCTTAAGAGCTTTTCTTCGGAGGTTTAATCAGGCAGCTCTGGAGGTCCCTACAGCCTCTCCGGAGGTGAAGATCAACGCCCTCACTAACGGATTACGAGATGGAGATTTCTTTTCCTCCTTAGCTAAGAAGCCAGTTAAGAATTTCGATGAGCTGCTGCACAGGGCTGAGAAGTACCTCACTTTAGAGGAGGTCCGTAAGGCCAAAAGGCTGGAGGTTAGGCCACCAGATCGAGAGAGAAGAAGGGAAGGCCCTTCCAGACGATCCAGCCCAGAGGTCCCTCGGACCTCTGGATCAACAAGAGATAGTAGTCTCTCCGGAGGTCCCCGGTCTGGCCCTCGTGGGAGATTCGAGAAATACACGCCCTTGAGGATTGAGCCTGCTGAAGTACTGGAGGTAGCTGGAGACCATCCAGACTTGAAATTCCCATATTCCAGAAATCGAGGACCTCAGAAACCCAAGTCTGACCGATTCTGTCGATTCCACAATGAGTATGGGCATGATACGAACCAATGTTACCACTTGAAGGACGAAATTGAGAGGATGATCCAAGCGGGTCATCTAAAAGAATTTATATTCAGAGATAGGCAGGGCCCTCGAGGGCAGAAGCGGAAGGATCATGATAGAAAACCAGAAGAGAAGGAAACCAGAGAAGCAGCTGAAGATATGCCCCCTCCTCCACCGAAGAGAGGAATAATCCACATGATAGTGGGAGGGCCAGCTGATGGAGATTCTTTTCGGAAGAGGAAGCAAAATGTCCGGGCTCTAAGAGCAGAGCAAGGGAGCCAGTTAAAAGAAGTGGGGCGCATGACGGAGACGCCCAATATCCGATTCGGCCCAGAAGATGTGAAGGGAGTTAAGGAAGATCACAACGACGCTCTGGTGATCACTACCGACATAGCTGGATTCGATGTTGCTCGAATCTTCGTAGATACGGGAAGTTCGGCTGACATCATGTTCTTTGAATGTTTTAAGAGAATGAAGCTGAATGTGAAGCTGCGCCCTGTAGATACCTCCCTGTATGGTTTCTCCGGAGGAGCAATCCAACCTTTGGGGTCAGTGATGTTACAGGTAGGATTGGGAAATGCTCCAGTTCGGAAGGTCCACGTGGTGGAGTTCCTTATTGTTGATATTCCCTCGTCGTACAATGTTGTGATGGGACGGCCCAGCCTGAATCTTTTTCAGGCAATCATCTCCACATTTCATATGAAAATGAAATTCCCTACGGCCACAGGGGTGGGAGAAGTGAGAGGAGACCAGTATCAAGCACGGAAGTGCTATGCAGAGTCCGTGAAAATGGCAGATAGAGCCCTAACTAGGGGCCTGGAGCGGATGAGAGGAGATGACCCTGAGGTTAAGAGGAAGAAAGTAGAAGGAGTGGCACCTGAACAAGTAAATGTTAAAACAGACGAGGAGCTGATGAGCGTGGAGCTCTTTCCAGGGAAACTCGGCTTTGTTACCAAGATAGGTACCCAACTGGGGCCTGAACTCACAGAGAAGGTAATATTTACATTACGTCGAAATTCCGATATATTTGCATTTTCTCCAGCTGATATGACAGGAGTCCCTTCGGAGATAGCAATACATTGTCTTAATGTTGATCCAAAGGCAAAGCCCGTAAAACAAAAACTACGAAATTTCGGGATTGAGAAGAATAACATTGTGAAGGAAGAAATCGAGAAGCTATTGAAAGCAGGGCATGTAGTAGAAGTCCAATTCCCAGAATGGCTCTCCAATGCTGTGCTGGTGCCTAAAGGGGGAGGAAAATGGAGAATGTGCATCGATTTCAGGGACCTCAACAAGGCATGCCCTAAGGACCACTACCCGCTACCAAGAATAGATCAGCTAGTGGATGCAACTTCAGGTTTTGAATTGCTGAGCATGATGGACGCATACCAAGGGTACCACCAAATCCAACTGAATCCTGCAGATGTCCCCAAAGTGTGCTTCATAGCAGCCTGTGGAACGTTCGGATATGTTCGGATGCCATTTGGATTAATCAATGCCGGAGCAACCTATCAGAGGATGGTCGATGCTGTCTTTCGAAAGCAGCTAGGGAGAAACATGGAGATATATGTAGATGATATGTTGGCTAAAAGTGTGAAAGCAGATCAACATATAGAGGATTTGGAAGAAATTTTCCAAGTAATTCGAGAAAACGGCATCAAGTTGAACCCAGCCAAATGCTCTTTTGGAGTAAAATCAGGGAAGTTCCTGGGATATATGGTTACTCAACGAGGTATAGAGGTGAATCCAGCCAAGGTGAAGGCTGTACTGGACATGCGACCACCAAGAAACATAAAGGAGCTCCAGACACTCAATGGGAGGATTACAGCGTTGAGTAGATTCTTAGCTAGGTCTGCTGAAAAGAGCCATCCCTTCTTTAAAATTCTTAAGAAAGGAACTAAGTTTGAATGGAGCGAAACATGCCAAAAGGCCTTTGAAGACCTGAAGCACCATTTGTCTCAGTTGCCGAAACTGACGAAGCCTTCTCCAGGAGATACCCTTATTTTGTATCTCTCCGTAGGGGAATTCTCGCTAAGTACTGCTTTAGTCAAAGAAGAGGGATCTCTGCAGCACCCTATTTATTATGTCAGTAAAATCATTCAGGGGGCCAAAAATCGTTACTCAGAAATTGAGAAGGCTGCTCTAGCTGTGGTCGTTACAGCCCGGAGGCTGCGCCCATATTTCCTTTCTTACAAAATACTGGTCCGCACTAATTACTTGTTGAAACAGGTTATAGGACGAGCAGACCTCTCTGGAAGGATGGTGAAGTGGGCGATCGAGCTCCAAGAATATGACATAGATTTCGAGCCACGGAAGTCTATAAAAGCTCAAGCCCTGTCAGATTTCATCCAAGAGTCGACTAAACCAGAGGAGGTCGAGGGATGGAAGGTGTACGTAGATGGCTCAGTGACCCTGAGCGGATGCGGAGCAGGGATTGTGTTGATAGGCCCCCGAGGAGAAGACCTACAATTCGCAGTGAGGTTTCAATTCATGACCTCAAATAATGGAGCAGAGTATGAAGCTTTGATCAGAGGGATGGAGATGGCATTGGAATTGGGAGCTCCAAAGGTAACCCTATACTCAGACTCCCAACTAGTTGTTCAGCAGGTGAATGGTGAATATGTAGCCAAAGATAGCAGGATGGCTGCTTATTTGGAGCGTGCCAAAGCGGTGATGGGCAAATTCCAAGAGTGCGAGGTAGTCCAAATACCCCGAGAGAAGAACATGCAGGCGGATAGTCTCTCCAAACTCGCTAGCTCCACAGAGTTTGATGGACAGGGAACAATAACTCTAGTAGTTGCGGAAAGAGAGACTCTGGAGAACCCCATTGGCTCCATTGAAGAGGAAGATGATTGGAGAAGGGCTATATGGATAGAACTCACCAAGGAAGCAAATGCCCCTACCACCAGAGAGACCCGAGCCCTTCGGATCAAATATTGTATTATCGGAGGGCACTTATACAAGAAGTCGTTCACGCACCCATATTTGAGGTGCATATCGACTAGAGAAGCTATATACACACTTAGAGAGATCCACGAAGGTGATGCAGCCAGTCATGAAGGATACAAAGCGGTGGTGAAGAAAGTTTTAAGGGCAGGGTTATACTGGCCCTCCATGACAAAAGATGCTAGAAGAATTTGCGATGCACTCTCCTTGTCCCTTCGCTAAGTGGGGAATCGACTTGGTAGGACCCTTCCCTCCAGCCTCCGGAGGGAGAAAATTTCTAATAGTAGCAGTGGACTATTTTAGCAAATGGGTGGAAGCTGCCCCCCTGGCTACGATAGATGAAGAAAATGTGATTAAATTCTTGAAGAAACAAATCTGCTGTAGATTCGGAGTACCCAGAATATTGGTCTCCGATAATGGAACACAGTTTAATGGCGAAAACGTGCGAGGATGGTGTGCAAGATTGAACATAATACAGAGATTCACTTCTGTAGCTCATCCTCAGGCTAACGGACAGGTGGAGGTTACTAATCGGACAATAGTAGATGGGATCCGAACTAGGTTGACAAAGATAGGAGGAGGATGGGTAAACGAGTTAGATAATGTATTATGGTCATATAGGACTAGCCCGAAGACAGCAACTGGAGAGTCTCCATTTCAGCTGGTCTACGGAGCTACGGCGGTGATACCTCCAGAGGCCGTTTTACGATCGCATCGAGTTGCCCAATTTGAAGAACATCAGAATGAAAGATTGATGAGAGAGGCTCTAGATTTGATGGAAGAAGAAAGAGAGATGGTCAGGGTACGTGTTGAAAGATATAAAAGTAGAATTAAAGCTGCTTATGATCGAAGGGTGATCCCGAGGTCCTTTAGAGCAGGGGACCTGGTGCTGAGAAGAGCGGATGCCCTGAAAAACACAGGAAAGCTGGAGCCCAACTGGGAGGGACCCTACAAAATCACACAGGTGTTGAAAGGAGGAGCATACAGACTGCAGAGTATGGAGGGGGTTGACATAGCTAGACCCTGGAACGTTTGCCATTTGAAGAGATTCTTTATTTGAAGACAGTGTAAGGTCTTGAGACCACCTATTACTTTTGTTTTGTGACTTTTTGCATTGATTCGTACTTTACTTGGTGTATTTTGTGGCTTCACCGGAGCTCTTTTTCCCTCTCTGCGGGTTTCCCCTTTGGGGTTTTTCCGTAAAGAGGTTTTTAATGAGACCGGCGTAGGTTATCTATGGCCTATGTTGAAAATTGACAATAAAGCAATGAAGCCTTATCCCTTTTTGAAGAAAGAATTATTCAGAATTATTATGTCTTGTTTATCTTTCTCATATGTGAATGTGCGACGTATGAATATAACTATAACGAGAGTGAGAAACACTCAACGGCCTAGAGGCCGAAGTGCTCCAGAGAGCCCTCACTTTACTTGAGACCCAAGTGGGTTACTGAAATGAGAGGATTTTATGAATTAAAATCTTTTAAGAATAAGAGTGAGAGACACTCAACGGCCTAGAGGCCGAAGTGCTCCAGAGAGCCCTCACTTTACTTGAGACCCAAGTGGGTTACTGAAATGAGAGGATTTTATGAATTAAAATCTTTTAAGAATAAGAGTGAGAGACACTCAAACGGCCTAGAGGCCGAAGCGCTCCAGAGAGCCCTCACTTTACTTGAGACCCAAGTGGGTTACTGAAATGAGAGGATTTTATGAATTAAAATCTTTTAAAACATAAGAGTGAGAGACACTCAGAGACTGAGGTGCTCCAGAGAGCCCTCAGCTTACTTGAGACCCAAGTGGGTTACTGAAATGAGAGGATTTTATGAATTAAAATCTTTTAAAAAATAAGAGTGAGAGACACTCAGAGACCGAGGTGCTCCAGAGAGCCCTCAGCTTACTTGAGACCCAAGTGGGTTACTGAAATGAGAAGATTTTATAAAATAAGATCTTTTAAAAATAAGAGTGGGAGACACTCAAAGGCCTAAAGGCTAAGGTGCCGAGAAATGATTCCAAATTAGCCCACAAGACCAACAAGGAGGGGGGAAAGAGAATACACCTCCAACACATTCCTTGCTGATCTTGTACGCTACTCATGCAAGAAAGAAAGAGACAACAAAGCATGCAACATCAAGCTAACATAATTACTACAAAAAGCCCCCACATATCCAGGAGTGTGGGGTCCCCTACAAAGTATGAGGAGCAAATGTTATGAGCAGAAAATAAAGAGTGTAGCAAAATAACAGAAAAGTAGATTGTCTATGATGATCAGGAATATGATATTTAAACTGCTTTTTCAGCAGCAGCCTCCTGGGTAGCAACCCCCTCAACCTCAACTCCTTCAGTTACTCCAGCAGCGCCCTCTTCCCCAGCAACATGATTGCTAGATCCTCCACCTTCCTCCGAATCCTTCATACTCCCCATAGCATCCGCAGTGCCGGTCCCTCCATCCATCCCTGTTGCCACTTTTGGAACAGAAACATAAGGATAAATAAGTAGCTCCAGAGGCTTTAGCTCAGCCATACCTATCTTGGCAGCCTGCAACTTGGCAATAGCTTGGCCCATCCCGGGTAGCCACCAAGGACTGTCCGGACTCTCTTGAGGATCCCCCAGGAACTTTGGAGGGGTAGCGAGTCGATCCAGATGAAACTCACGAGAATAAGTCCCATCGAATCCTGGGGCTGAATGCTCGGCGATGGCGTTGCTGAAGCCATGATCGATAAAATGAGGAATGTGCGGCCCCATGGCACAGAGAAAGCTCGAGCTCTTCAGGAAACTGGACAACCACTGAGTATGAAGAGTTTCTAAGAACTCTTGGCCCAAGGGAGAAGTGAATAGAGACTCAATACAAGCCCGCACCCCAACATCCGGCAGCTCCTGCTTCATCCGCCCTACCTCCTGCACCAGACGCTTGATCCTGACAGCATCCTGCTGGCTTTGGGTCTGTAAGAAAGACAACTCCTCGGATAGAGCCTGTGCCCGCTTATGAGCCTCCTCCTTTTCCCTAGTAATATCCTTGAAGGACAATTGAAAGGAGGACACCTCAGCTCGGAGAAGCTCAAGTTCAGCCACCATCTCGACACCTCGGTCGAGTATCTTGGCATAGGTAACGCCGAACTGCAAAGGAAAGGAAAATGATGTTGGAGATGTAAAGAAAACAACGATCGTGAATAAGAAAAATCAAAATAGAAGATACCTCTGCGAAAAGATGAGCGCCATGGAGTAGTTGGTCCTCAGGAGGGGAGGAATCAGATGAAGCAGTAGCATGGGAGGGAACGAGACATCGGTCAATAAGACGATGGAGAAGTTCATATGGAGAGGAGCTTTTCTCGACAGGAGTACGAGGCGTTTTTCCCTTCTTTTTCTTAGAAGTCCCACAGTCAGCAAAAACGGCGTTGGCAGCCGAGCGGGTTCTTTTAGCAACTGAACCTGGGACCTGAGTGGAAGAGCTAGGGAGAGGGGGGATCTTTGAAGAACCCTCTGGAGCCGGAGTCTTAGCAGAGCTCTCGAGAGCGGGAGATGGAGGAGCCTTTGGAATGTCTTCTGGAGCGGATAATACAGGGGTCTTCACTATGCTGAGAGCAGGGGCATCTCAGGAGATATGAGTCAACCAACTCATTGCTACAAATAATCAAGAAAATTTTCAGAATTCAGAAAAACAACCACATACAAGAAATAAAATATGGCAATAGAAGATTTTTTACCATCTCGGGAACCTAA
Source organism: Galeopsis tetrahit (assembly GCA_963675135.1). Classification (NCBI taxonomy): domain Eukaryota; kingdom Viridiplantae; phylum Streptophyta; class Magnoliopsida; order Lamiales; family Lamiaceae; genus Galeopsis; species Galeopsis tetrahit. The sequence continues at coordinate 60,182,498 of OY776120.1, read as the reverse complement.
GGGAAAATCTTGAGGACAAAAGCCGAAGTGGGAGAGGATGCGAGGATTGTTGCAAATGGCAATAACATCGAAATAGTCGTGCAAATGGGTATGAGTGTTGAGATTATCCATAATGGTGAGATTGGAAACTGAGTAAGCTTTCAGGGGAGGAGGAATCACTCCGGGATTTTGGAATAACCAATCCCCGTGAGGAAATGGCCAATCGGTAGGACTGGTAGCAAAGAAGTAGTAATCTCGCCAAGATCAGTCTTCCTCATGGAGTTTTTTCAGAAATTTACAAACACGGGACCTTCGACCACTAACATAGAAGAAGCCATCATTCACCTTACATGAGTGTTGGCTCAGAAATAGTTCGGCAGATGGGTTACCCCCATTCCCCTTCACCAAGATGTAGAAACCTATCATAGTACGGATGGCATTCAGAGTAAACTGGTTAAGGGGGATCTGCATGCGGGTGGATATGGCAGCCAGATAAGGATGAATCGGAAACCGTAGTCCGGCCCTAAGATGGGCTTCGAAAAAAGCAAGGGTCCGAGGCTGGGAAATATCTGGGCGTTCATCGGAGCGAGGAGCACGAAAGGCGTACTCCGATGGAAAGCCATAGGCGTGAGCAAGGTCAACTAAGTGAGTATGGTCGATTTGGGAAGCGGGGGAAATCCTATTCTCTGGACTCCCCATTAGAGAGGGAGTCGCTTCAGAGGAATTTTGGCTGGTAGCTTCCGGAAGAGAGGGAGGATTTGACATCGATTTACACTGTTAATAAAAGAAGAACAAGAGAATAGCTGGGTTACCTTGAAGTAGAAGGGCTATGGAATCAGACGAGGCGGTTGACGACAGCAGAGACTCGAGGTGAAGAACACCGGAGAAGAAGGATGAAGACGACGAGAAATCTTTGGGAGGAGTGGAATTTGAAAAGTAAAGAGAGAAAAGGGAATTTGAAAAGTAAAGAGAGAAACCTTTGTAACAAGTTCTAGGAAAATTTTTCTACTCTCACAAAAGATGTCCCCCTTTTACGAGAGTAGGGGGGAGTGATGATGCGGCCTAAAAATGTCACTTAATAAGGAGTCGACACGTGTATAAGGGATAGGATAAAAGTGAAAGGATCAGATTATGAAATATGCTCTGAGGAGAAATCCTCTCGGGAGATCCCTTTGGAGGGAGCTACCGCCAAAGAGAAGCTTCCAGAAGAATTACTTTGGAGGAAGTTCGTGAGCCTTGAACGTAGGGAGGTTCCGCTATTTTCAGTTTGGACTCGATAGAAGATGGACCTTATCCTCTATTATCCGGGGGAACCGAGTCAAATAAAGAGGGGATATGGCCGAGTCTTCGGGAAGTGGAGGAAAGAAGGCTTCGTCCACTCCACAGGACCGAGTCTGGCGGGTAGTTCCGGAAAAGAAGGAAGGCTTGACTTCCTCTCCAGCTAATATCTCTATAAATAGGTAAAATCGAGGAGATTTCCAGGTTAGACTCTCGTACATTACGCATTTACTAAATTGAATACAATCTACCTTTGAGAGATCTTTCAAGAACTGTTTTTTATATATCAAGGATTCCGAGATCCTTGGGAGAGATTAATAAGCCCTATACTGACTTAGGCATCGGAGTGTCCGCGCCGGACTCCCCTCCGGCGTGGACACTCCGATGCCTAAGTCAGTATAGGGCTTATAAAAATCTCCCAAGGATCTCGAGATCCTTGATGTATCAAATCAGTTCTCAAAGAATATCAAAAAAGTGTTTTTCGTTTAGTATATCAAGTTTGTAATATAAGAATGTCCAACCTGGAAATCTCCTTGGATTTACCTATTTATAGAGATCCTTCCTCGAGAGGAAGTCAAGTCTTCCCCTTCTTTCGGAGCTGCCCATAAGACTCGGCCCTGCTGAGTGGACGAAGTCTTCCCTTCTCTCCACTTCCTGAAGACTCGGCAACACTCCTTCTTCGTAGACTTTGTTCCCTAAGATAAAGGAGGATAAGGTCTTCCTTTTATCAAGTCTGGACCGAAAATGGCGGAATCTCCCTACATTTAAGGCTCATGACCTTATGTCAAAACTGATTCTTCCTGAAGCTTCTTTCCAAACGGAGCTCCCTCCAAAGGGATCTCCAGAGGGGATTCTTTATCAGAGAGTATTATATAACCTGATCCTTCCACTTTTATCCTATCCTCCATACACGTGTCGACTCCTTATTAGGTAACATTTTTAGGCCGCATCATCTACTCCCCCCTACTCTCGTAAAAGGGAGATTTCTTTTGTGAGAGTAGAAAATTCCAATGATCCTGGTACGGAAGTCCTTCTGGAGAGACGTGTATTGTTCTTGCTTTGGAGAGGAGATTTCAAAAAATGTCCTTCTCCAAAGATTTTTCCCGCCCTTAATATTGAGGACGTTTCGGCTTCCGCGCTTGGACCCCACGCGATCACTTTTCTCTCTTTTTTGTTATTCTCCCGAGGAAAACCCTCGATTCTCCCCCACCTTCTTTCATTTGCTCCAACGCAACCGCCTCATTTCCTCCTCTTCTTTTTGAATTTCATTTCTTCCAAAAGTCTCTCGTTGTCTCCATCTGTTTTTCAGGCGTTCTTCATCCCGGGTTTCGCCGTCGCCGGTCGCTCCGACTGATTCCATAGTCCTCTTAACCAAGGTAACTGATGCGGCCTAAAAATGTCACCTAATAAGAAGTCGACACGTGTATAGGGGATAAGATAAAAGTGGAAGGATCAAATTATATAATACTCTCTGATGGGAAATCCTCTCTGGAGATCCCTTTGGAGGGGGCTTCGGCTGGAAAGAAGCTTCCGGAAGAATTAGTTTTGATGAAAGGTCGTGAGCCTTGAATGTAGGGAGGTTCCGCCATTTTCGACTTAGACTTAATAAAAGGTAGACCTTATCCACCTTTATCTTGGGGAACCAAGTCAATTAAGAAGGAATGTTGCCGAGTCTTCGGGAAGTGGAGAGAAGAGAAGACTTCGTCCACTCCGCAGGGCCGAGTCTTATGGACAGCTCCGAAAAAGGAGGAAGACTTGTCTTCCTCTCGAGGGAGGATTCCTATAAATAGGTAAATCCAAGGAGATTTCCAGGTTAGACATTCTTATATTACAAACTTGATATATAAAACGAAAAACACCTTTTTGATATTCTTTGAGAACTGATTTGATACATCAAGGATCTCGAGATCCTTGGGAGATTTTCATAAGCCCTATACTGACTTAGGCATCGGAGTGTCCACGCCGGACCCCCCTTCGGCGTGCTCTTTACAGGTTCTTGAAGATTTCGAGTGAAGGCAGCATACTTGGAGTGATTGTACGTGTTCGAAGAGTGGGACATCCAATCCAGAGGACACGCAATCCTCTCGTGCAAATTTTGGCACATCAACTGGCGCCGTCTGTGGGAAAGAGTTGAAATATTTTCTCACGAATTTCTACCTATTCGAGCAAATGGGTGGCGGAAACAAAACATCTACTTCGGGAAAGAAGAATCTTCAAGGGGAAAATTCCCCTTTGCCAACGGATCCACCACCAAGAGGAGGCCGGGGGAAAGATCCAATCCATACTCTTTCTGGATCAAATCAGCCATTGGCGCACACCCCAGGCTTGGGCGACGAAAGTCATCCCCTACCGGTCGGGGAGAAAGTAACAGAGAACCTTGAAGCCCCAGAGTCCCAGACAGCGGATCCTCAGCGAGAAGATATTCTAGACTCGGGGCTGCTCTTGATCTCTCCCGATCAGTTGAACGCCCTCATTAAGCAAGCCGTAGAGAGAGCCTTTGCGGACCAAAGAGATCGGGTCCCTAGAGCTGCACCAGGAAACCTGGAGGTACCTGCCCCGAGACCCCAAGATGAGGCACCTGTAGCCTCCCAAGTGTTGTCCAAGGAAATGGGGATGCGGGCAGAAGAAGACGATAAAGTGCCCTCCCGAGCGGAGAGAACCATTCCCCTTCGGAATACAAGAAGGAATGCAGATCTGGCACCCCGAGAGACAGAACTCCCTGAAGCAGAAGAAAGCACGGATGCTACCTACGGAGGGCCAGTTAGTGATCAACTACAGGCCCTGCAGAAGGAGATGAAGGATATGAGGAAACAGATGAATAATCGAGCAAGTAGATCCGCATATGTTTCTGGATGTCAGTTCTCTCCTAGCATACTACAGGATGAACTACCATTCAATTTCAAGCCCCTCAATTTCGAATACGACGGTACGACTGACCCTTATGAACACCTCGTAAGATTTGAGAATGCTGCGCTATTACACCGCTACGGAGAAGGAATCAAGTGCAGGGTGTTCCTGACCACCCTGGCAAAAGCGGCGCAACAATGGTTCACTCAACTAGAACCTAATACTATCCGATCCTGGGAGGAATTCAGTGAGTTATTTCTCCATCAATTTGCAAGTGCCCGGAGGCAACCACGGGCCACCTTGACCCTCTTCAATTTGAGGCAAGGCGAGAGCGAGAGTTTGAGAGCTTTTCTCCGGAGATTCAATCAGGCAGCTCTGGAGGTCCCTACAGCTTCTCCGGAGGTGAAGATCAACGCTCTCACCAACGGATTACGGGATGGAGATTTCTTCTCCTCCTTAGCTAAGAAGCCAGTTAAGAATTTTGATGAGTTGCTGCACAGAGCAGAGAAGTACCTCACTCTGGAGGAGGTCCGTAAAGCCAAAAGACTGGAGGTTAGGCCACAGGATCGAGAGAGAAGAAGAGAAGGTCCCTCCAGACGACCCAGCCCAGAGGTCCCTCGGACCTCTAGATCAACAAGAGATAGCAACCCCTCCGGAGGTCCTCGGTCTGGCCCTCGCGGGAGGTTTGAGAAATACACGCTGTTGGGAATAAAATGATTTTGATCTAGATACCAAAACCCCTGATTGATGATGTTCAGATTAGTTGAGATAAGCTCAAGTCTAGTTCAGGCAAGGTGTCTCAGTTCACTTGAATGTAAAGAATGCTTAAGAGAAAAATCTCAGGAATGTTGTGAGATTTTAGTTCAGGATAGTTGTCCAAAGCTGGAATGTTAGGCAGCTTGATAAGTCTTTAGGACAAAGCTGCTGAACCTTCAAGACAGACTGACCAAGTGGACAACTTAGCTGAAGAGACCAAGAGCAGTAAAGCAATGCTCATAAATGCAAATGATCAAGACAGTTGAAGTACAAATGATCAAGAGCATTGAATGTCAAAGTCCAAAAGACACATTCAATGAAGCATTTATTGCCAATCATGCCTGAACCAAGCATTGAAGACTTGAAGCATTAAAGAATGAAGCATTGAATGAATGTTGGAATATTCTCAATTGCAGCAGGAATATTCAGGGAGTTTGTCCCATCTGACCGTTGGTTGAGTGTAGCTTCTGCCACAAATCAACCTTGGGAAATGTGCATATTTAGAAACTGACACAAGTCATCTCAGCCGCATTTTTCAGAAGTCAACACATTCATTCAAGCAACCATTGAAGAGGCCTTTTACACAGTGGATAAAAGGATGCCAAACTTCATAACCGTTTCAATGGTGCTGCAAATAGACAAGTTTGAAATGCTATCCCTCCAACGGTTAGCTGCTCAAATTTGCCTATAAATACAGAAGTGATCAAGGGATTCAATTATCCAACTACAAGCTATCAAACTATCATCAAGCTTTCAAAGGAAACCAAGCTGTTCTCTAGAATTCCAAGTTTCCTGAAATCACTTCTTTTAGCTAAGCCAATCTTTGTAAAACATCCAAAGCTTAGCATTGAGATATCCTAAGCCTTTACACTATTCTTATTGTAAAGGATATCTCTACTAGTTGGAACCAAACCTCAAACCCTTATCTCATTTAGTGAAGAGAGAGTTTGTTGTAGAAGTGAGGAGTTAAGGACTGTTATTGTGAATTACAGCCTTAACTCATAGAGATTGAGCACTAGGACTCAAGTTATCCTAGGGATCAAAACACTAAGAGAGTGTTGTTGATCAGTGCACCTTGGCACTATAAAACAAGCTAATTCCATTGAGAAGGAATTATCCTGTTCAATCAGGGAAAGTGGATGTAGGAGCTTGAGTCTCTGAACCACTATAAATTTGTGTGCCATTTACTTACTGCATTCCTTATTTCACTTACATTCAAACATATTTTTAAAGAAATATAACTCAGTAAGTAAGAAAATCTGTTTTGGACAAAGTCCCTGATAACCTGTATCTTTTCAGAAATTAACTTGGAGTATTTCTTTAAGTCAAAGGCCAACCACATTCCGCACCTAGCAACTCTTTTAGATATTTAGCCAACTGATCACTTAATAGTAATCAGTAGGACAAGTATCTATCAAAGTTCACACTCAGGCCAGTTGTGAGACAGCTTGCCTGATAGACCAGTTTGTCAAAAAGAAAAAGAATTTGCATACACAAATGCATTCCCCCCCATACACTTGTGTTATACTCCACCAAGGACCAACAAGTGGTATCAGAGCAGGGGTTCACAGACCACTGCTTCTGAGAATCATTGATTTTCAAAATCTCACTTTCTGTGGTCACTGAACTGATCCAAATTTCTGAAAAATCTACTTGTATTTTCCTTTGTCTATCTGTATAAGAATGGCTAACAATGCAGTTCCAGGAGATGCTGCCAACACCACCAACAACATGGGTCCAAACCAAGTCAATCATATTTCTCATCACAAACTGCCAATGTTCTCAATTGAGAATTATGATTTCTGGAAAATCAGGATGAGAGCACATCTTGCCTGCCAGCATGATGAAATGCTCAAAGTCATCACTAGAGGACCATTCACCTTCACCAAGCTCAATCCCAAGGTCACTGATGCTCAAAAAGCAGATCCAAGGGAGCTGTTGCCAAAAGATGAGGATGAGCTGACAGCAGAAGAGAGAAAAAGGCACAACCTGAACTACATTGCCATGAACACCTTGTACCAGACCATTCCAGATGCAGTGATGGGAAGAGTGTATCACTGCACCACAACAAAGGAGATCTGGGATACCCTAGCACTTATGTGTGAAGGTACTCAAAAGATAAAGGAAAACAAGCTTCAAGTGGCTATCCAAAAGTATGAGCAATTCACTATGGAGCCAAATGAAACTATTGATCATCTTGATGGCAGATTCACTGACATCATGAATGAGATGAATTCTTTGGGAAAGTTCTATGCCAAAAGAGAAGTTGCTTTGAATATTCTGAGAAGTCTCACATCAAAGTGGGATATATATTCTGTCATGATGCAAAATACCAGCAATCTTGACAACATGCCTATGCAGCAAGTATTCTCTGAACTCAAAGCATATGAGTTTGATCTCAACAGAAAGAAGGTGCATGATGAGCCATCCTCCTCAGGCAAAGGTGTTGCCTTCAAAGCCACTGAAACAGAGAAGAAAAATACTCAAAGATCTTCTCAATCTGTTTCAAAATCAGAAATGAAGGAGGAGCTGTCACTCATGGCTAGAAGATTTGAGAAGTTGAACTCCAGATTTGGTAGATACAAGAAGTTCTACCAAGATAATAGAACCAGAAGGAGATTCAGTTCTCCTGATAACAAATCAGAGGACAAAGTCTCTGATGAAAAGAAAGAAGACAGATATGCTGATAAAAAGAAATACAGCAAAGGTGAACCATCATCATCAAGGAGGAAGGAGTCCTCAAGCAAGAAAAATGATGATGAAGATGTGTGTTATAACTGCCAGAAAAAGGGTCACTTTCAGTATGATTGTCCTGACCTTAGTGCCAAAGAAAGAAAAGAAAGGCAAAACAAGAGAGACAAGAGGATGAACAACATGAAGGCCATGGTAGCTGGAGAATCAGCTAGTGAAGAAAGTGTCTACTCTTCTGATGATGGTCTGTTCTCCAACAGTGACAGTGATAATGACTGCCAAATGGCATTTGAAAATGAAGAGGTATGTTCATCTTCCAATATTTCAATTAACACACATGAATCTAGTGAAATCCAACTTGACTTTGAAAAGTTGTTAGAAGATTTCACCAGAATGCAAGAAGTATGCAATATAGCACTGAGAGAAAATGAACAGTTGAGGTCTAAAATTAAAATGCCCAATCTTCCTGAATCTGAGGATGACATTAAATCATCTGAGTTGTATCAGCAGATTATGAGAGAACATGGAGAAATGTCTCTCAGAATCTCTGAACAACAAAAGCTGATTGATGAACAAACTCTGACTCTAAAGAAAAAGGATTTTGAATTTAGAACTCTTCAAGCTAAATTTAACAATCTCTCAAGTGAATTTGTTACTCTGAAATTAAGTGAGGGGAGCTTAAAAATGAAGATGTCTGCCTTGAACAAATCTGCTAAGGCAATAGAGGAAATTCAAGGGTTTCAAAGACCATTTGCTCAAAAGGATGGATTAGGCTATAATCCATTTGAACCCTCACCTAGTCTTAGTATTGCCTCCACAAGCAATTCTAAGATGACTTTTGTAAGATCAGTGGCACAACAAAATGAACTGGAAGTTAATCAACCACTGATCAAGGATAAGGGAAAATGAATTTTTATACCAACTCAAGTGAACAATGTCCCTAAACCCATACCTAAGGAAAAGGTTAAAGACATTGTTTACATGAGAAATGAGGGTCAGAAAGGTAGAACCAATGGAAGGCCAACCTATCTGAATCCTTATCAGAGAAGTTGTCCAAAATCTGTTCAGAAAAGGCCAACTCAAAAGAGGCAACCTCAACTGAATGGATTAAGGCCAATCCCCTCTGATAGGTATAAAACATTCAGGAAGCCTGAACCTTTCTTGACAAAAGGAATAGGCCATCTAAACTCCTATCCACAAAAGTCTTTCCAAGCTGCACCTAAGTCTAGTAACTTCAGGAGAAATGTCCCAAGGAAATTCACCAACCCTCATGAACCTTACAAGACCAACACTTATACACAGAAGGCACCCAAGGCATTTAAGGGTCAAACTGTGTATATAGATGTAAATGGAAACCAAGTCAGTCACTTTGAGTCAATCAGAGTAATCAGGCAGATTTGGATTCCAAAAGGTACAGCTAACCCTCTAGGACCCAACACTCAAAGGGTACCTAAATTTTGACTTTGCAGGGCTGCAAGGACCCCAAAAAGAAGAGAAGCATCAACAAGAAAACAGCATGGTACCTGGACAGTGGATGTTCAAGGCACATGACTGGAAACAAGGAGCTTCTCTCAGATTTCATAGAAAAAGATGGTCCTTCAGTAACCTTTGGAGACAGCTCTCAAGGAATCACAAGAGGTTATGGTACATTAAACATTGGTAATGTTAAAATTACTGATGTCTCATATGTCCTAGGCCTAAAATATAACTTGCTGTCTATAAGTCAAATCTGTGATAAAGGGTATTGTGTTGAATTTGCACCAAATGAATGTACCATAAAAAACAAATCAACACAACAGGTGCTACTAACAAGGGTGAGAAAGGAAAATGTCTATTTTGCAGATTGGAGCAAAACCCCTGAAGCAGTTTGCCTTGTTGCCAAAAGCACAAATGAGCAAAGCTGGCTATGGCACAAGAGATTGAATCATTTGAATTTCAAAACCATCAACAAGATTGCAAGAAACTCTCTAGTTAAAGGGCTGCCTAATCAAGTGTTCACCAAAGAACATATATGCCAGCCATGTCAGGAAGGAAAGAAGATCAAAGCTTCATTCAAAGGAAAACCTGTCATCTCAACTGAGAAAGTTCTTCAACTACTGCATATGGATCTATTTGGTCCAATTATCCCAGTAAGTTTAAATGGAAGAAAATATGCATTAGTTGTTGTTGTTGATTTTTCCAGGTACACTTGGGTAGTATTCTTGTTGAACAAAAAGGAGACCCAAGTCAAGTTACCTGAGTTGATGATGAGATTGAGTAATGAAAAGGGCCTAAGCATTGTCAAGATCAGATCTGACAAAGGCACAGAATTCATAAACTCATACATCAATGAGTACTGCAGCAAGAATGGCATCACTCATGAAACTTCAGCAGCAAGAACACCTCAACAAAATGGGGTTGCTGAAAGAAGAAACAGAACCTTGAAAGAGGCAGCAAGAACTTTGATTGCTGAATCCAAATTGCCTAAAAGGTTCTGGGCTGAAGCCATTAGCACTGCATGTCACACTCAAAACAGGTCCTTAATCACCAAAGGACAAGGTAAAACCCCATATCAAATATGGAAAGGTAGATTGCCCACTGTTGCTTATTTTCACATATTTGGTTGTAAGTGTTTCATCCATAATAATGGGAAAGAGCAATTGAAAGCTTTTGATAGCAAAGCTGATGAAGGAATATTTGTTGGATATTCACAAATCAGCAAGGCTTACAGAGTTTACAATTGTAAAACTCTTATTGTGGAAGAAACACCTCATGTTGTGTTTGATGAATCTGTTAATGAGTTCAGGGATAGAAACCTGAATATTGATGAAATAACACAAAGAACAACCAGATTAAGGCTTCAAAGCAAGGAAACAGTATTTGTAGATGTTGCCCAGCCTGAACTTCATGAAACTCAAAAACTGGACAACCTACCTGATGGCAATCAACCAGAAGACAACCAACCTGAAGGAGAAATTGAACTGACTGACCCCATCCCAGTTCAAAACCAGGTAACAACTACCAATGAAGAAGCAGGCAATGCTGAGGTAGTTAATGGATCCAATATTCAAGGGGGAACCAATGAAAATGTCAACTTATCTGATAATGAGGACAACACCCCTGAATATGATCCTGAGCTTGATCCTTCAATTAACTTCCCTGAATTTAATGAATCTAGTGATCCAACTTCAGATGAGGACAATCCTCCTGAAAGGATCAGGTCTAGAAGGACTTGGTTGCAAGACCACCCATCTAGCCTGATACTTGGTAATCCAAGTGAAGGGATCAAAACTAGAAGATTTCATGGAGAAAGTGCTCTGTTTTGTTGTTTTCTTTCAGAACAGGAACCAAAAGACATTGAGGAAGCACTACAAGATACCAACTGGATCATAGCCATGCAAGAGGAGCTGAACCAGTTTACCAGAAATGAAGTTTGGGAGCTGGTAGACACGCCAACTCATCAAGATGTCATTGGAACTAAATGGGTGTTCAAAAACAAGAAAAATGAAAATGACATCATTGTGAGAAACAAAGCAAGACTGATGGCCAAAGGATACTGTCAATCTGAAGGGATTGATTATGATGAGACTTTTGCTCCAGTGGCCAGACTTGAGGCAATCAGACTCTTCCTAGCATATGCAGCTCACATGAGATTCAAGGTATATCAAATGGATGTGAAGAGTGCATTTCTCAATGGGGTGCTCAAATAAGAAGTATATGTTGAACAGCCCCCAGGATTTGAAGAAGGAGACAAGGTGTACAGATTGAAGAAAGCCCTCTATGGCTTAAAGCAAGCTCCAAGAGCTTGGTATGACACCTTATCACAGTTTCTTCTAGATCATGGTTTTGTCAAAGGCACTGTTGACAGAACCTTGTTCAGAATCTGTGAAGGAGATGATATTTTGTTAGTCCAAATCTATGTGGATGACATTATATTTGGATCTCCAAATGAGAAGCTATGTGAGAAGTTCTCCAAACTCATGCAAAGCAAATTTGAGATGTCCATGATGGGATTGATGAATTTCTTCTTAGGACTTCAAGTCACTCAATCAAAGAAGGGAATATTCATCAATCAGGCCAAGTATACAAGGGACATGATCAAGAAATTTGGATGTGCTACAAGCAAACCAGTCAGAATTCCAATGAATACTAACTGGAAAATGGATCCTAATGAGAGTGGAGAGTCAACAAACTCCACTAACTACAGGGGAATCATAGGATCCTTGCTATATCTCACTGCAAGCAGGCCTGATATCACATTTGCAGTTGGAGTATGTGCAAGATTTCAAGCTAATCCAAAGAAGAGCCATCTTGATGCTGCCAAGAGAATTCTAAGATATCTCAAGGGATCTGAGAATCTTGGATTATGGTATCCAGCTGATGACAACATTGAGCTCACTGGATATTCAGATGCAGACTATGGAGGATGTAGAATTGACAGAAAATCCACCTCTGGAACTTGTCAATTCTTGGGCAGCAAGCTTATCTCATGGTTCTCCAAAAAGCAAAATACAATTGCAACTTCAACAACTGAAGCAGAGTATGTAGCAGCTGGAAATTGCTGTGCTTAGATACTTTGGCTCAGGCAACAATTGAGGGATTACAAAGTAATCTCAAATGAAGTGCCAATATTCTGTGACAACAATAGTGCAATTGCTATCTCACAGAATCCAGTGCTCCACACCAGATGCAAGCATGTGGATATAAAGCATCACTTCATAAGGGATCATGTGGAAAAGAAAGATATCAAGCTTGTCAAAATCCACACTGATAAGCAAAAAGCTGATATCTTGACTAAACCATTGGCTGAAGCAAGGTTCTTGGAACTTTCAGCTGAATTGGGGTTACTTGATCCAGGCAAGATGGAGGAATGAAGAAAGGAAGCTCATAAGAAGGGGGAAGCTGATTAAATTGAACTTCAGCAAAATTGACCAACCTCACTGAAGCAGTCTGTTGGTCCCAAAGTTGAGTTAATAATATTGAGTAAGCTAGTGAAAATGTCTAGAGGGGAGGGGTGAATAGACTTTTCAAAAATCTTTCAATATATCAGAATACACAATGCGGAATAATCAGATTACTAATGAGCCCAATCAAATTTATACTCAACTTTTCTATAGATCTTTATCTTTGTTAATTCTTAATGTTCTTGATTAAACAATTCAAACAAATAACAAACAGTAAAGTAAAGAACACAGAATTTTATAGTGGTTCGACAAATGTCTACATCCACTCTCACAACTCCAGTTGTGAAGTTTTATTACTCTTCTTGAGCTTCTTGTGGCTTAGAGTCCCAAGATTAAGACTTTGATCTTGTCGATTATACCTCCAGGTATATCTTCGATCTACTAGTAATTCTACAAGTAACTAGCACACTTGTTTTACAAAATACAAACTTAAACTTGAAAAGTAAAACTTCTCTTTGAATAGCCTTTGATTCTTCTCTTCAATTCAGTGGCTTCTTCTTCTTCAATCTCCTTTAACTCTGTGAGTTCTTGCTTGTAGACTTGCTCTTGAATTCTCTAAGATCAGTAATTGCTTCAGTAGTCTTTAGCAGTAGGAGATCATACAGTATTTATAGAACTTAGTATGACAGTTAGCAGTTTGTGAACTAACTTTCAACTAACTCTAAAACTGTTTTTGTAACTTCTTCTTGTAACCGACTTTGTAACTTCCTTCAACTTCCAAGTCAGTATATCTTCAAATATATCTTTAGTTACTCTTTAAATAAGCTTTCCAAACTTATTCTTCAATTTCAACAAATCAGCACAGTAACTTACTGTTCTGATTTTTACTCTTCGGATTTTACTCTGCTGATTTTTACTCTTCTGATTCAATCAGCACAGTAACCAAAAACTGTTCAAAACTTCTCCAGATTTCTTCTAAGCTCTTCTTCAACTCTTCTTTGAAGTCTTCTTATTCTGAAGTAGTCCTCTGAGTCTTCTTAGTCTTCTTTAGTCTTCTGAACTTCTTCTAATCTAGTTCTAATCTACTGTTCTGAACTTTACACTGCTGATTACAACAAAATACAACTTTACAATTATAAAACCTATCTATACACCAACTGAACTATATACAGATGAGTATATCTAAGTCCTACACTATAAGCTGTCTATACAATACAAAACATCAGCTTAGTTCCTAACAGTTCATATATCAGATCAGTAACCAATAAGATCAGTAACTCATAAGATCAGTAACTCTTGTAAGTTCAATAACTTTTATATAAGATCAGTAAATATCTAAGATCAGTAAACATTTAAGATCAGTAACTTACACATAAGATCAGTAAGTATATAAGATCAGTAAGTACATCAGATTAGTAACTCAGATTTCAAATATATCATATAAGATCACTAAAAATATTCTCAGTTTCCATACTCAAATCAGTAATCTTATTCCATATGACTCAGTTAAGATCAGTAATTTTATTCTTAATATTACCAAATAAGATCAGTAAACTTACTTCAGTTAACATTAAGATCAGTAATCTCAATTCAAGTTTCTCATCAGATTAGTAATCTTATATTCAGATGACTTAGTTAAGATGACTTAGAACCACATATATCACTAACTTTAAGTTGCTTTTGGCCATCAAAACATACTTTCATCAACTAGAACATTGTTTATAGGATTCATATCCCAACAATTTCCCCCTTTTTGATGAAGCCAAAACTACTTAAATGTTAATAAATCAGTAGTTAAGTATGTAGTCAATCATAACAGTTCATCAATTCAAAATTCCAGATTCATATTCAAATAAGATCAGGTATTACAAATAATCACAGAATATGAAACACAAAAATATAGAAATAAAGATTAAGGATAGAAATGTTATCTTCTGAGCTTGTCCTTCATCTTCATTCTGCATCTTCAGATTCTGAATGCCACATACATTCTTGCCTTGATATCCATCATATGTTGATGATCAGTGATTCCTTCTTCCTTGATAATCTCAGCAATAATGTTGTTGATCTCTTTGTAATCAGGTTCTCCATTTTCCAGTCTTGGAGGTTCCCAATTAGGTTCTTCAGGGCACAAAATCTTAGTTCCTGCACGATTAGCAACCTGTGCTATGTCTTCCCAGAATTCTTGATCAATGTTCAGCATAAATTCTTCAAAATCAATAAATTCTGCTTCCTTGCTCGAATGATCACCAAACTTCTTCACAATGAAGTTTGCAATCTGCCACTTCTTCTTTAAATTCTTCCAGTATTCCATATGTTCTGTTAAAACAATGAAATCCACAAAGTTTTCATCTTGAAAATCTTTGTCAAACTGTCTTCCTTCAGCTTTCTTTTGAGCATTCATCTTTTTCTTCAAAGCTGTAACTCGATTATCAAATCTTGTCTTCAAGAACTTGACATCCTTTTCTTTCTTCTTTTTCAAGTTTTCTTCTTCACTTGTCATAACAGCTTTCATTTTGCTTTTTGATCTAGTCATTCTTCCAGCTTCTTCCTCTTGTTGTTCTTCATCAGATAGGACTAACTTCCTCTTCTTCTGACTTGAACTTCCAGCAATATCAGGTCTTTTCTCAACAATTTCTTGACCTTGTTGCTTTTGTTGCTTTCTTTGCTTCAGCTTTTCATTCAACATTGCAATTTCAGCTCTTAATTCATCCTGACTCACAACCAACTGAGCTTGTTGTGACTGTGTTTGTTCCATCACTTGTCTTGTCCTATCTTCCCCCTTTTTGGCTTCATCATGCCACTCTTTCAAGGAAGATATGTGTTGCTCCAGCTTTTTATGCAACACCTGAGACAAATTCTTCTCTTGTACTCTATGAAGGTCAAATATTTTGGACATTGTATACTCCATTACCTTCTCATAAGAGTGTTCAGAATGCATCTTGTTCATCCTTTCAGTAGCTTCTTGAAACATTTGGACAGCAGCTTCCAATTTGCCTTGAAGCTCTGCATTCTGCCTTTTCAGCATTTCAAACTCAGAAACATCAGATTCTTTCTCAACAGAACCTGTTCTGATCTGTTCTTGCACATCCTCAATAGGATCAGTAGGGTGAATAGGAATGCTTTCCAATTCTTCAGCATTTACATCCTGATTTTCAACAGCATCAGTTTCCTCAATTACAACAGTGTTCTCAAACACTTCTGTTGCATTGACAATGTCTTCATCAATATCCATAAAATCTTCTTCAGCAGCTTCAGTTGCATCAACACCATTCTCTTCACTAAACAAATCCTCATCAGAGACAGGAGTTGCAATCTTCTCAACAGTGTACTTGATTCCAGTTAATCTCTCAACAAGAAGTACAACAGATTCTGGAGTGACTAACTCAAGAAAAGAGTTAACACCAGCTGCTTGCATCTGCTCTGCTTCCCAATCATCAAAGATTGAAGCACCTCCCATGCCTTCCATGATGGCTAAACTCTCCTTCAAAGTACTCCTCTTAAGATACACCCAAGTGCCAATCCTAAGGAGTTTCTCAAACTCAACTGAGCTTTCATCCAATCCAGGAAATTGCTTCAACAAAGCTATCCTCAAATCTATTCTGATTCTATCCTCTTTGTCACAGATAGTGTACTCCATCAAATCAGCAGGTTTAGGAGCAATAAATTCAGGTTCAGGAGAAGATGAAATATCAATTGGTTCAGTAGAAGGCTCAAATTCATGTTCAGTAGAGTGAGCATGAACCTGTGTTGGTGATTGATGTGGTGAAGGTTGATGTGAAGGTTGATGTTGAGGGGTAGGAATTGAAGTAGGCTCAAAGGTAGTGAGCTGAGGTGATGAATGGGGAGTGTTCTGAGTCTCAGAAAAGTAGTGATCTGATCCTCCAGAACATGAAGGTTGAGGATTTTGGGGTTCAGGTTGGCTTGGTTCAGAATCAGAAGGGGTAGGGGAGACAACAACTAACTTCCTCCTAACACTCCTTGACTTAGTCCTCTTATGAATAGCAACTGGACTAGGAACACTAACCTCTTGCTCATCTGAGCTCGATTGCACCACAGTTTCCACAAAACGAACTGTTGGCTCTGAGGCAGCTGTAGCAGACCTTCCTCTCCTTAGTGTAGTACTGCTCGGATCATGCCTTGATTTTGATCTAACCTCAGTTTGATCATCCTCCGATTGGTACATTGAAGCTCCAGACTCCTCTGCTTCAATTTCTTGAGAGTGTTCCAAGGGGTTCTCTTGTTCAAATTGAACAGACTCCTTCTTCATCAAGAACTTCCCATGATGGAATTTCTTGGGATTACTCCAATATGGCTTTTTCACCAACTGAGGCAGCAAGAAACTCAGCTTGTTTCCAAACCCTAATTTTGATTTCAGTGAGAATTCCAATGTGTCCTCATCAAATAAAACTTTTTCCTTTTCAGTCATTAGCCTTTCCAGGAAGAATCCTTGCCAATCACCTTGCACTCTGTCGATGATTGCAGCCATAATTCTAATTTTAAAACTCGATAAGGCATCCTGGCTATGATGTTGCCCTAACAAGCACTTTCCTGCTATATCCATTAAGAACTGCAGACCAGTAGGAAGAACATCCTTCTTCAGATTTGTCAAGGTCTCCGTCTCAACACCTGACCATCTTCCCACACATTCCTTTTCTTCACCAGCTTTGTAGGTTAAAATATCCACCGGACCTTGCGGTAAATCCAACATTACTTCGAGTATGTCCCTCGTAATTGTGACTTTGTGTCCAGCAAGCATGGAGTGAACACCATTTTTATCTCCTTGGAGTTGTAAATAGAATTCCACAACTTCCGGTTCGTAGACATTCACGGGAAATGACTCCAGAAACTTCCGTAGTCCGCATTCTTCACACATAGTTAGAATTGCTTGGTTTTCGGCACTGTGTCTGCCATTGAAATAGACAGCATTTTCCACGAAAATACCCTTCTTGCGCATCCACAAATTCGAATCGAAGGTTCCTGCTACTTGGTTAGCTTCATTGATAATATTGATAGTTGCCATTTGAGATTTTTGTAGAAATCAGATTTTCAGAAGTTATGAAGTTAAGATATTTCCAGAAATGAGCTCGTAAGAACGAAGAAGATGAAGTGTGATTGTTTTTGTTATAATTCAAAACCAATCTAGGGCTAGGATTGAATTAGATTATTATAAAGAATGGTTGGGATTAAATCTCGAAATTCGAGTTAAACAATAACTGTTCACATTCTAGAAACATTCTTAATTTTTGGAGCCAACTAGTGTTTGATAAATACACCACAATTTTTAGGTTAGAAATAGAAGAGTGTATTAATCTTCTCTATTAGTAATCTAAAAATTTGAACAATATTTGTCTTAGAGTAATCTTAAACCAAAAGACTGTTCTGATGCAAATCAGCACAGTAGTTTCCAGAACAATTTCACTTCATTTTCTTACTTGTATATAAAGAAAATTTCACTTATCTGGATCAGCTGAGTACTGTGATCAGCTGAGTAACCTTTTTAGAAATCAGATCAGTAGATGAATCAGCACAGTAGATTTCAGATCAGTAGATGGGTCAGCACAGTAATCCTCATATCAATACCCAAATTCCCTGATTTCATCTTTTCGATATCAGCACAGTAATCCTCAGATCAGTACTGTGTCAGATCAGTAGATTTCTTGTAGACAGATTAGTAGTAAACAAGTCTTTCTGTAGACAGATTAGTCAGTAATCAGATTAGTTCTGTAGAATAACTGAATTGTAATCAGATCAGTACTGTAGACAAAGAAACTTTGTAATCAGCACAGTTCTGTAGACAAGTCAATATATTAATCAGAATATATCTGTAGACTGCTATAGTCTGTAATCAGACAAGATTAGTAGACTTTTCAAATCTGTAATCAGATCAGTTCCCCCTTCAATGGAGAATTCCTCTTCTGTGCCTGTTTCACCTTGATAGAAGTGTTAGTTCATGAGATATAAGTGTAAAACAGTACAGATTAGTAACAATATGTTTTAATTTAATGATCACATCAAGATTTATGCTAAAGTGACTTAGTGATCTGAGTCAACAAAAGGATCTTTAAGAAATCACAGATTCCCCCTTAATGTATGTTCTCAGTGTCCCTCAGCTTTACCAGCTTCCTCATTGGGATTAAGGTCACTTTAGTAACCTTGTTACCTGTTTTAGTGATCTGACATTGGATTGTCTCTTCTGACTGTTGAATTTTGATGTACTGCTCTTACTTTTTGCTTTATCTTCCTCTTGGTATAAGATCAGTACCTGAAAAGTTAGCATAGTTCTATATACACATGTAATTTAGGTACCCACTATTTATTGGGGTCCTTGAGTGTTAGTAGCAGTAAGAGGCACCCAAATAAACATTGAAGTTTTGAATAAGTGGGACCTCTTCAGTTTCCTTCCAAATTTATCACAGAACAGTACTTTATTAACCAGTTCAGAATTATCAGCAGACTTAGGATCTATTTTTCTGAGATAGCCTTTCCTTGGTTCTATCCCTTTTTCAGTAAGATCATTATGTCTGTAATAGTTTGAATATGGTCTAAAAGCATGTGGACCATAAGGCTTATAAATTTGCTTTGGTCTTTTCTCTCCATAGATATCATAAGATAAAGGAGGAGGATAAAGAACAGGTTTGTTATGATAATGAGGCACAAATCTCCTAGGTTTAGTTGAATACAGCTGAGACTGCCTTATAAAAGGAGGTCTAGGCTGTTCCCAACTTGCCTGAGCTTGTCTTGACCTACTGTTCTGAGTTTGTCTCTTCTGATTCCAGGACTGATCTGATCTGGTAAGAGGAGTATAACTCTTCTGGTATGGTCTTGACTGTACTGGCCTTAATACATTCTTCATTTTACCATTCTTGGTAGTAGGAGGAATGTATTTAGACTGTACTTTGAGTTTTGGATCATCATCATAAGTCATAGGTTCTTTTCCTTTATCTAATTGCAAAGAACTTGTATTAGCTCCATTAGTGTTCTTAAATTCTGAAGTAGATGGACTAGGCAGATCAGTACCTATTCCTCTTTTATCATTTGGAGCTCTATATCTGTCTGAGATTTTTTGATTAATCATAGTAGAGTTAATCATCCCAGATAGCTTTCGATCTAGGCTCACTACTTCAGATTCTAAGAATCTATTGCGCTCTTCAAGTTTTTCACATTTAATCTTTAAATCATTGAATTCATTAGTCTCTTTGGCTTGAGTTTTAAGCATACCCTGATATAGTTTGTCAATGGATGCATACTTTTCTTGGAGTTGAGACAACTCTTCTGATAGTCTTACATTTATGACAGCTATATTAGGATCTACTTTTGACTGAGCTTCTTTTAGCTTAATGATTTCTTGCTTTAAAGATATATTCTCATCACTAATTTCAATGAATGCTTTGTTAGCTTGTAGAAGGTCTTCTTCAGTCACTCCATGGGAATGATGAAGACTACTTCCTACACTGCTAACAGCAGCATCACTTTCATCAGTGTCAGAATTGTCACAAGATTGAAATGAGTTAACAGATGATACCTCATCATTTATTTTGGCCATCATTACCAGTCCATCATCTGCTATGAAAGCTTCATCTTCATTGCTAGAGGGGTAGTCAGATGAAGACGATGGTAACTCTTCTGATTCCGAATCAGAGTCATTGTAAGCCATCATTGCCTTCTTACCCTTTGCATATTTTCGATCTCTTCTGGCTTTCCTTTCTTCTCGATCTTCAGAACTCAGATCAGGACATTCATAAGCATAATGACCTGGCTTATCACAATTATAGCAAACAGGATTGTTAGAAGTTCTTTTAGGAGGAGAATGCTTTCTGTTCCTGTCATGCTTGTCAATTGAGTTCCTGTCTTTCTTATCAGAATACTTTCTGTCTCTCTTTTCAGATGAGTTCCTATCTCTCCTGTTCTCATTAGAGATCTCATCCCTTCTTTCAGAAGAGTTTTGATCCCTTCTGTTCACAGAAGAGTCCCTGTTACTAGAACCCTTAGTTTCCTTATAGAATCTTTTGTACCTGCCATACCTCTTGTTCAGTTTATCAAATCTTTTGATCATAAGGCTCATCTGATCTTTCAGACTTAGATCAGAACTATCTAGTTCATCTTTTATGCTTGAAGCCTTAGTCTTAGATGATCTAGACCCCTTTGAGGTAGAGGCTTTAAAGGCTATGTCCTTAGAGGCATCCTTATCCTTATGAGTCACAGTAATAGGATCTTCTTCATCTAACTCAAACTCATGTGCCTTAAGTGTTTGGAACATAGTTTCTGCTGGCCAAGAGTCAATGTCTTGTGTGGTTTTAATGATCATCTTGACCATTTTCCACCTTTCATCCAAGGCTTTCAAGATTCTCAAGTTAACTTTTCTGGGTTTGGGGACCAGTGCTCCAACTGGTTTAGATGGATCCAGAACAGCAGTGTTTTCCACCATGATAACAATTGGTCCTTCAGTCACCACAGATACCATTAGATCATGGGTCGAGCTAAAGATGGCCTCCATCCTCAGCTTCTAGTAGTCATAATCTGCAATCTTGAACTTAGGCAACTTGTTCACATTAGTGTCATCCATGTTTGATTAGACAAATAGGATCAGTAGTATAGCAGATAGATTTCAAGTATTCATATAGTAACAAGTATCAAGAAATAACAGTAAGATCAGTAAAATATCCCCCAAGATCTGTAAGGTTATCAAGAAACAGCAGTCCAATGAACTACTGCTCTGATACCACTTGTTGGTCCCAAAGTTGAGTTAATAATATTGAGTAAGCTAGTGAAAATGTCTAGAGGGGAGGGGTGAATAGACTTTTCAAAAATCTTTCAATATATCAGAATACACAATGCGGAATAATCAGATTACTAATGAGCCCAATCAAATTTATACTCAACTTTTCTATAGATCTTTATCTTTGTTAATTCTTAATGTTCTTGATTAAACAATTCAAACAAATAACAAACAGTAAAGTAAAGAACACAGAATTTTATAGTGGTTCGACAAATGTCTACATCCACTCTCACAACTCCAGTTGTGAAGTTTTATTACTCTTCTTGAGCTTCTTGTGGCTTAGAGTCCCAAGATTAAGACTTTGATCTTGTCGATTATACCTCCAGGTATATCTTCGATCTACTAGTAATTCTACAAGTAACTAGCACACTTGTTTTACAAAATACAAACTTAAACTTGAAAAGTAAAACTTCTCTTTGAATAGCCTTTGATTCTTCTCTTCAATTCAGTGGCTTCTTCTTCTTCAATCTCCTTTAACTCTGTGAGTTCTTGCTTGTAGACTTGCTCTTGAATTCTCTAAGATCAGTAATTGCTTCAGTAGTCTTTAGCAGTAGGAGATCATACAGTATTTATAGAACTTAGTATGACAGTTAGCAGTTTGTGAACTAACTTTCAACTAACTCTAAAACTGTTTTTGTAACTTCTTCTTGTAACCGACTTTGTAACTTCCTTCAACTTCCAAGTCAGTATATCTTCAAATATATCTTTAGTTACTCTTTAAATAAGCTTTCCAAACTTATTCTTCAATTTCAACAAATCAGCACAGTAACTTACTGTTCTGATTTTTACTCTTCGGATTTTACTCTGCTGATTTTTACTCTTCTGATTCAATCAGCACAGTAACCAAAAACTGTTCAAAACTTCTCCAGATTTCTTCTAAGCTCTTCTTCAACTCTTCTTTGAAGTCTTCTTATTCTGAAGTAGTCCTCTGAGTCTTCTTAGTCTTCTTTAGTCTTCTGAACTTCTTCTAATCTAGTTCTAATCTACTGTTCTGAACTTTACACTGCTGATTACAACAAAATACAACTTTACAATTATAAAACCTATCTATACACCAACTGAACTATATACAGATGAGTATATCTAAGTCCTACACTATAAGCTGTCTATACAATACAAAACATCAGCTTAGTTCCTAACAGTTCATATATCAGATCAGTAACCAATAAGATCAGTAACTCATAAGATCAGTAACTCTTGTAAGTTCAATAACTTTTATATAAGATCAGTAAATATCTAAGATCAGTAAACATTTAAGATCAGTAACTTACACATAAGATCAGTAAGTATATAAGATCAGTAAGTACATCAGATTAGTAACTCAGATTTCAAATATATCATATAAGATCACTAAAAATATTCTCAGTTTCCATACTCAGATCAGTAATCTTATTCCATATGACTCAGTTAAGATCAGTAATTTTATTCTTAATATTACCAAATAAGATCAGTAAACTTACTTCAGTTAACATTAAGATCAGTAATCTCAATTCAAGTTTCTCATCAGATTAGTAATCTTATATTCAGATGACTTAGTTAAGATGACTTAGAACCACATATATCACTAACTTTAAGTTGCTTTTGGCCATCAAAACATACTTTCATCAACTAGAACATTGTTTATAGGATTCATATCCCAACACAGTCAGCCAAAAAGGGAAACTCAGCAAAGTTGTCCTTATGATGTTCAGCAATGTTGGTCAGGAGCCTTGTCCAAGTGGGACCCAGTCAACAATGTTGGGACCTACTCAGGCAAGCTAATCAGGCAGTTTGACCAAAAAGGAAGTCAAAACACATCTCAGGATGTTTGTCCGAATTAATTAGATAATTTTTGCTATTTTTGGCATTGATTAGACATTTAAAAGGATTCTTGATCTAAGAGTAGGCCATTTTTAGGATGGCGTGTACTATGAAGATCTTTGCCCCCAAAATGGCAAATCAGCATTAAATGCAAAATCTTAATTAAGATTTCATGAATTCTTGAGCCACCATCAAGACCATTGATTTGCATTCAAGGCTCCATCAAACCGTTGAAAGCCCACTACCCCACTGTGATTCTTCAAAATTACCCACGGTTACATTCTATTAACCAACGGTTAATAAATCCCATTCATATATAAACTCCTCAATTTTTACTTTTCCTCCTCACGCACTCATATTTCCAAACCCTTAGAATTTTCAAAACCTCTAAACCTGCAACTTTTCTCCAAAACTTTCTATCTCTCAACATTATCCATGGCTCCCAAAATCAAAAGAGAAGAACTTGTAGATTTCAATGATTCCTCCTTGGACATTGATTTCTCTTATCTTAGTAACCCAAACTCTCTTTGGTTTGAAAAGTTGGTGGCCTTTGATAGTCCTGACACAGAAGTTCATCAAGTCCTCCATTGGCTAAGGGAGGCAGGGCTAGAGAAATTTCTAGGCACCAAGCCTGATTCCTGCCTGAATCCATTCATGGCAGAATTCTTTGCCTATCTCAGATGGAAGGGCAAAAAGGGTGATGTATGCACCAAACTGACATATGCTGAAGAAGATGAGGAAGAAGAAAGCCAGCACACCATCATCTTCACTGCTGAGGATCTGGATGCTAGCTTTGGACTACCTTCAGAAGGCCAGAATCCAGAGATGTACAAAGAAGAAGATGATCAGGAGTTCTACTATCCATGGATGATAGAGCCTAAGAAAGTTGTAAGTGCTCAGAACAAAAACACTTTGAAGCCAGTGTTTAGGCACTTGTTTGATTGTGTGGTGAAAAGTTTGTTAAGCCACTCTGGGAGTGTTGAACAGATAAGCATGCCTAAATTGAGAGTGATGGCTGCTGTGATTGACTCTGCTGAGAAGAGAGTCAAGTTCAACTGGAAAAATTTCATTCTAGACAAGATGATGAATGAGAAGTTTAAGTTCAAAGAGGTGAAGCACCACAAGGTGGTAGTTGATGGGAGACTCCAATTTTGCACAAGAGCCAGCCTGCTCTTAGAAAGATTTGCACATTACACCCACCTCCAAGCAAAGCCAAAGCCTTTTCCAGCTCAAAAGGTGATGTTTAGGAAGCTGTCTTCTAAGACAGAAAAGAGGAAGCAGGATGCAGCTTCCAAGAAAGCAGGTGCTATTGTTCCCACAACCAGAACTTCTCCAAGGAAGAGAAGAGCTCAACCACCAAAAGCTCAGCCAAAATTGAAAAAGATGAAGAAGATTCTGAGTGAATCTCCCCCAGAAAGCCAGTCAAGAAGTGGAGGAGCCACTTCTGAAGAGATTGAAAAGGTTGCTGAAGAAGGAGTCAATCCTCCTGAAGAATGTGAGGAAGTTAGAGAGATTGTCCCCTTACAGCCTGAAAGTGTAACAGAATTCAGAGATCTTGACCAGCCAACAAGATCTGAAAGAAGGAAAAGAATAATCAAAACCTCTGAGAAGCAGAGATTGATGGAAGAGGAGAAAAAGAAGAAAGAATTTTTCAAGGAGATTAGGCAAGCTAGCAGGTCTAACTCCAAGTCCAAATCAAAGCCCAACAGCCCTGAAGCCAACTCTCCTGATATTCAATCAGAAAGAATATCCCCATCAAGGCATGAAGAAGAGGAGTGCAAGACTCCTGAAGATGCCCCAATCATTGCCAAGAAAGTCTACTCTCCTGAAGGTGCTCCTGACAGAGCAGGTATTGATGTACTGGCAGACTTGGTCAATCTTGAGGATAGACCTTTTTCCCCACTTGATCCAAGACTTCTCTCCTATACCAAACTTCTTGAAACTGTCCTTCAAGAAGGGGATCAAGTTTCTCTCCCACCCATTCCAGCCATTCCAATTACCTCTTCAGGAACATTGCTCTCAAAAGCACCTGAATCCCAACTTGTTTTAAGCTCTAACCCTTCTGAACCCAACCTACCTGAAATCCAGTCAAGCCTACCTGAATCCCAATCCAACCCTCCTGAATCCCAAGCCAACTCCTCTGAAGATGAAAGTGGTGAAGAATACACTTATGAGGGGATGCTAAGGCAGATTGCCAAGGCTAATGTGGATGCACCATATCCAGGGTTGAAGGACTATCCTAGGCTGCAACAACAGTCCTATGATCTCAGAGCTCTTGTTGAGATCAAGGATAGAACTATGGTGGAAATAGCTCAAGCTATTCAGGACAAAGGAGCAAGCTGGTGGCAGGTTGAAGAGAACAGGCTCTTGAACTTTGCAAATGTGAAGAAATCCAGTGTGTTGACCACTGAGGCCTTGTTCTGCACCATTGTTCATGAGAAGGTGCTAGCTGAGAGAGAAAGAATTACACAGGGACTCAGGCACCCTGATAGTCCATCTGATGATGATGATGATGATGATAACACCAATCCCAACCCTCCAGGCCTCAACTCTGCTCAGGTACATTACTTGACTTATCATTCTAAAAAGGACTCTGATCATTCAGAGGAGTTGACCAAATATGGTGACTCAGTCCAAGATGTATTGGCCAAGGATGGTTCTCTTGAACCTGAGGCACAGCTTGACAATGTTGAGACTTCCATGGGAGAAGCTAGTTTGGCTAAAGCCTCATCAATGTCAGGAAAGTTGGACATTGACCAGCCTTTAGTCATTCAGGATGACTCAGTGGCCTTGGGATGCCCAAGCACTGTGATCTCCCAACAACTGCCCTTTGTGGATCCTGTTGAGGATATGGAGGTGTCAGGTTTAGGAAGAGAAGGAGTTGAAAAGGCAAATAGTGATGAAAAATCAGAGGGAGGAGGTGAGGATGAGTGTGTAATTACAGGTTCCCTGAGTGCACCAATCATAGAGGGAGATGAAGTAGAAATATTGGGTGCAGCCCAATATGAGAGTCAGGCTATTCTTCAAGTCAAATCTGAACTTGATGAATCCCTTGGTGAAAGGAGGCCTGATTCTCCAGAGAATGTGAGATTATCTGCTGAAAGTGAAGAAAAGAATTTAGTTGAAAAAGAGAGAGAGGGTGCTGATGTATCAGGCCCTATGGGAGATAAAAAGAATGAGGGTGTTGAGGGAGATTTTACTAACACTCTTAGTTTTGCAGATTCTGTAGCTGTTACCATTGAACAAATTTTTGCAGATGCTTCCCTTACTGATATTCCAGTCAATACTGATATTGACCTTGAAGCAGTTTCAGCCAATGTATCCACATTGAACAAAATGTATTTTGAGCAAGCCAACACCACTGAAGCAGGGTTTCAGATTGCTACTCAAACTGCAAATATCATTGAAGAACAGTCAGAGAAGTTGGATACTTTGGTCAGGGAAGTTGGTAAGGCACATGCAGCAACAATTGATACTCTAGATGGCCAAGGAAAGACTCTAGCCTCTGTGGAGATGAGGCTAACTGGCTCAGAGGAAATAGTCTTGCCAACACTGGATGCAAGAATCTGTGGTGTTGAAACTGGACTGCAAACAGTTTCAACAGAGGTAACAAAGGCAAAGGAAGAGATGGTCAAGTTCACCAAATCTGTGCAGAAGGAGCAGCAAGGTCTCAAAGTTCTATACAAGCGTAATGTGAGAGCCTTGAGAATGACAATCAAAGATGCTTTAAGGCAAAGGACTGCTGCACAAAGAAAGAAAGCTGAAGAGTTGAAAGCTGCAATGGTGAAAGAAGCTGCAGAAAAGTTCACTGTTGAACTGATGGCCAAAGTGTCTGATCAAGTTGTGGCCAACCTCACTGATCAACTTCAGGCCAAACTTGATCAATCACTGAAAGCCACCTTAGATGCCATTGTTGCTCAAAAGATGAAACCTGTCCACACATTTTTGAACATGGCAGATGACAAAATGCAGAACATTCATGATGAGAATGTTTACCTTCTACAGGAGTTGAAGTCCCTCACTCATGCTCACTCACATCTCTCTGTCACTATAAGTGACTTGAAGCCCCAGTGTTTTGATAATGCCAAAAAGGGGGAAAGAGAGAGAGCTAGGGCAAAGGGAACCTTGGTTATTGGTGAATCCAAAGGAAAGGAGAAGGTCCCTGAGATTGAGGAAGAGGCAGTAGAAGACATTGGGAAAGGCAAAGGCCCAATGAACATTGAAGACTTAACTGAGGAAGAACAGATTCAAATTGCTGTCAAAGAGTCCATGATGTCTGCAATGGAAAGTCAGGCAAGGAAGCAACAAAGGCCTGGTGGTGAGTCAGCAGGACTTGAACCCAAAGAGAAGGTTGCTGAAGTAAGGGGGAAGGTGACAAGGTCATCTGAAAGAAAGAGGAAGGAATTGCAAGCCTTCAATGAATTCCCAACCAGCCTGACTCTGCCATCATAATTCCAGTCTGAAGAATCAACTCCAGTGAGGCAGTCAAAGAGATTGAATAAAGCAGCCAAGTTGCCTGCCATTGAAGAAGAAGTTGAAGAGGAAGTACAGGACAGAGAGCCTGAAGTGATTGTGCCCAAGCTTGCTGATGATCCTTCTAAGCTGTTTGAAGAAGGATTTGGAAAAGATCCAGAAACACAGGAGAAGCTAGCTCTTCTAAGAGCTAAAGAAAGAATGGATCAGTTGGTTGAGGCCAACAAGGCAAGAGATGGAAGGAGGGCAAACTTCAAAGCTCCAAGAAGGAGGGCTTCTTACAGAAAGCTCAAACCTCAAATGCTGCAAAGATGGGACACTCAGTACCCTCACCATGATAAGTGGGTTCCAATCTCACTGAATGATGCATGGGAGGAGGCCAAGAGAAATTTTGTATATGACTTTTATGTCATTGGAAAGTGGCTTGAAGAGAGTGTAGATGAAGTCTTTGTGCAGTTCATGTTTGAGAACCATAGGGACCTCTACCAGAAGCTGTTTGCAGCAGCTGAGATGGCTAGAATTGAATTCAAGGCCCCTGGTCCTATTCTGTACATGCCTCCTAAGTTCAATGGGAACTTAATTGAAGAGGGAAAGATACTTGAAGAATTCATCAACATCATGAGGATGGAGAAGCTGAAGCCTGGCCCTAGAGGAACCAACAAAGAGATCTGGGAACTGAAGAAGAGAGTATGGGCTCAGTATGGCATTGCTCCCCAAGATGATGGAACTCTGTGATGGATAAGTTCACTTTTTCCCTATTCTGCTGATATGATTTATGTTGTTATTTTGCAATTCTAGACTAGTGTGTCCTTTTTGATTTTCAGCTCTGTAATGTTCTATCACTTATATAAAAGGATCACTATGTTTCTGTCAAGAGATAACAACTCATTATCTCAACTAACCTATCATGACATATCTTACTTGATTTATTGTGCTAACAGTTTCTTTCAGGCAAGTTGACCAGTTCACTCTCCCTGAAGGTAAAGTATAGTATAAGTCAAGTTCCCTTTGTAATAGGTTTTGGCATCATCAAAAAGGGGGAAATTGTTGGGAATAAAATGATTTTGATCTAGATACCAAAACCCCTGATTGATGATGTTCAGATTAGTTGAGATAAGCTCAAGTCTAGTTCAGGCAAGGTGTCTCAGTTCACTTGAATGTAAAGAATGCTTAAGAGAAAAATCTCAGGAATGTTGTGAGATTTTAGTTCAGGATAGTTGTCCAAAGATGGAATGTTAGGCAGCTTGATAAGTCTTTAGGACAAAGCTGCTGAACCTTCAAGACAGACTGACCAAGTGGACAACTTAGCTGAAGAGACCAAGAGCAGTAAAGCAATGCTCATAAATGCAAATGATCAAGACAGTTGAAGTACAAATGATCAAGAGCATTGAATGTCAAAGTCCAAAAGACACATTCAATGAAGCATTTATTGCCAATCATGCCTGAACCAAGCATTGAAGACTTGAAGCATTAAAGAATGAAGCATTGAATGAATGTTGGAATATTCTCAATTGTAGCAGGAATATTCAGGGAGTTTGTCCCATCTGACCGTTGGTTGAGTGTAGCTTCTGCCACAAATCAACCTTGGGAAATGTGCATATTTAGAAACTGACACAAGTCATCTCAGCCGCATTTTTCAGAAGTCAACACATTCATTCAAGCAACCATTGAAGAGGCCTTTTACACAGTGGATAAAAGGATGCCAAGCTTCATAACCGTTTCAATGGTGCTGCAAATAGACAAGTTTGAAATGCTATCCCTCCAACAGTTAGCTGCTCAAATTTGCCTATAAATACAGAAGTGATCAAGGGATTCAATTATCCAACTACAAACTATCAAACTATCATCAAGCTTTCAAAGGAAACCAAGCTGTTCTCTAGAATTCCAAGTTTCCTGAAATCACTTCTTTTAGCTAAGCCAATCTTTGTAAAACATCCAAAGCTTAGCATTGAGAAGGAATTATCCTGTTCAATCAGGGAAAGTGGATGTAGGAGCTTGAGTCTCTGAACTACTATAAATTTGTGTGCCATTTACTTACTGCATTCCTTATTTCACTTACATTCAAACATATTTTTAAAGAAATATAACTCAGTAAGTAAGAAAATCTGTTTTGGACAAAGTCCCTGATAACCTGTATCTTTTCAGAAATTAACTTGGAGTATTTCTTTAAGTCAAAGGCCAACCACATTCCGCACCTAGCAACTCTTTTAGATATTTAGCCAACTGATCACTCAATAGTAATCAGTAGGACAAGTATCTATCAAAGTTCACACTCAGGCCAGTTGTGAGACAGCTTGCCTGATAGACCAGTTTGTCAAAAAGAAAAAGAATTTGCATACACAAGTGCATTCCCCCCCCTCCCATACACTTGTGTTATACTCCACCAAGGACCAACACACGCCCTTGAGGATTGAGCCTGCTGAAGTACTAGAGGTAGCAGGAGATCATCCAGATTTGAAATTCCCATATTCCAGAGGTCGAGGACCTCAGAAGCCTAAGTCTGATCGATTTTACCGATTTCACAATGAATATGGACATAACACAAATCAGTGCTACCACCTGAAAGACGAGATTGAGAGGATGATCCAGGCGGGTCATCTAAAAGAATTTATATTTAGAGACAGACAGGGCCCTCGAGGGCAGAAGCGAAAAGACCATGAAAGAAAACCGGAAGAGAAGGAAACCGGAGAGGCGGTCGAAGATATACCTCCTCCACCGCCGAAGAGAGGAGTGATTCACATGATTGTGGGAGGACCTGCTGATGGAGATTCCTTTCGGAAGAGAAAATAGAGTGTCCGAGCTCTAAAAGCAGAGCAAGGGGGTCAGTTAAGAGAAGTAGGACGTATGACGGAGACGCCCAATATCCGATTTGGGCTGGAGGATGTGAAGGGAGTTAAGGAAGATCACAACGATGCTCTGGTGATCACTACCGACATAGTTGGGTTCGATGTTGCTCGAATCTTCGTAGATACGGGGAGTTCGGCGGACATTATGTTTTTTGAATGTTTTAAGAGAATGGAGCTGAGTGTGAAGCTGCGTCCTGTAGATACCTCTCTGTATGGTTTCTCCGGAGGTGCCATCCAACCTTTGGGATCAGTAATGTTACAGGTAGGATTGGGGGACGCTCCAGCTCGAAAGGTCCACCTGGTGGAGTTCCTTATCGTAGACATCCCCTCATCATACAATGTTGTGATGGGACGACCTAGTCTGAATCTCTTTCAGGCAATCATTTCTACATTTCATATGAAAATGAAATTCCCTACAGCCACAGGGGTGGGAGAAGTAAGAGGAGACCAGTATCAAACACGGAAGTGCTATGCAGAGTCTGTAAAGATGGCGGACAGAGCCCTAA
The DNA here is from genome assembly GCA_963675135.1 of Galeopsis tetrahit. Lineage (NCBI taxonomy): Eukaryota > Viridiplantae > Streptophyta > Magnoliopsida > Lamiales > Lamiaceae > Galeopsis > Galeopsis tetrahit. Next base: position 60,151,660 of record OY776120.1, on the reverse strand, counting down.
CTAAGGGCTTGGAGCGGACGAGAGGAGATGACCCTGAGGTCAAGAGGAAGAAAGTAGAGGGAGCAGCACCTGAACAGGTGAATGTTAAAACAGGCGAGGAACTGATGAGCGTGGAGCTCTTCCCAGGGAAACTCGGCTTTGCCACTAAGATAGGTACCCAACTGGGACCGGAACTTACAGAGAAGGTAATCTTTACATTACGTCGAAATTCCAATATATTTGCATTTTCTCCAGCTGACATGACAGGGGTCCCTCCGGAGATAGCAATACATTGCCTTAATGTTGATCCAAAGGCAAAGCCCGTGAAACAGAAACTACGAAATTTTGGAATTGAAAAGAATAACATCGTGAAAGAAGAATTCGAGAAGCTATTGAAAGCAGGACACGTGGTGAAAGTCCAATTCCCAGAATGGCTCTCCAATGCGGTGCTAGTGCCTAAAGGGGGAGGAAAGTGGAGAATATGCATCGATTTCAGGGACCTCAACAAGGCATGCCCTAAAGACCACTATCCGTTACCAAGAATAGACCAGTTAGTAGATGCAACTTCAGGCTTCGAGCTGCTAAGCATGATGGATGCATACCAAGGATACCACCAGATCCAACTAAACCCCTCAGATGTCTCCAAAGTTTGCTTCATAGTAGCGTGTGGAACGTTCGGCTATGTTCGAATGCCATTCAGATTAATCAATGCTGGAGCAACGTATCAAAGGATGGTCGATGCTGTCTTTCGGAGACAGTTGGGGAGGAACATGGAGATATATGTAGACGATATGCTGGCTAAGAGTGTAAAGGAAGATCAGCATGTGGAAGATCTGGAGGAAATTTTCCAAGTAATTCGAGAGAACGACATCAAGTTGAACCCCGCCAAGTGCTCTTTTGGAGTAAAATCAGGGAAGTTCCTCGGATACATGGTCACTCAAAGAGGTATAGAAGTGAATCCAGCCAAGGTGAAGGCTGTACTAGACATGCAGCCACCGAGAAACGTGAAAGAGCTCCAGACGCTCAATGGGAGGATTACAGCATTGAGCAGGTTCATAGCTAAGTCTACCGAAAAGAGTCATCCCTTCTTTAGGATTCTCAAGAAAGGAACCAAGTTTGAATGGAATGAAACATGCCAACAAGCTTTTGAAGACCTGAAGCATCATTTATCCCAGCTACCGAAGCTGACAAAGCCTTCTCCGGGAGATACTCTCATTTTGTATCTCTCCGTAGGGGAATTCTCACTAAGCACCGCCTTGGTTAAAGAAGAGGGATCTCTCCAACATCCTATTTATTACGTCAGTAAGGTCATGCAAGGGGCTGAAACTCGATACTCAGAAATTGAAAAGGCTGCCCTAGCAGTGGTAGTTACAGCGCGAAGGCTGCGCCCATATTTCCTCTCTTACAAAATACTGGTCCGCACTAATTACTTTCTGAAACAGGTTATAGGGCGAGCAGACCTCTCTGGAAGGATGGTGAAATGGGCAATAGAGCTCCAAGAATATGATGTGGATTTCGAGCCACGGAAAGCCATAAAAGCCCAAGCTTTGTCCGACTTCATCCAGGAGTCGACCAGACCAGAGGAAGCTGAGGGATGGAAGGTATATGTAGATGGCTCAGTGACTCTGAGCGGATGCGGAGCAGGGATTGTGCTAGCGGGCCCTCGAGGAGAGGACCTACAATTTGCAGTGAGGTTTCGATTCATGACATCGAATAATGGAGCGGAGTACGAAGCTTTGATCAGAGGAATGGAGATGGCATTAGAATTGGGAGCTCCAAAGGTAACCCTATACTCAGACTCCCAATTAGTTGTTCAACAGGTGAAGGGGGAGTATATAGCCAAAGATAATAGGATGGTTGCCTATCTGGAACGAGCCAAAGAAGTGATGGGCAAATTCCAAGAGTGCGAGGTAGTCCAGATACCTCGAGAGAAAAATACGCAGGCGGATAGCCTCTCCAAACTCGCTAGCTCCACAGAGTTTGATGGACAAGGAACAGTTACCTTGGTAGTGGTAGAAAGAGAGACCCTGGAGAACCCCATTGGTGCAATTGAGGAGGAAGATGATTGGAGAAGAGCTATATGGATGGAACTCACTAAGGGAGCAGATGCCCCTACCACCAGAGAGACCCGAGCCCTTCGAATCAAATATTGTATTATCGGAGGGCACTTATACAAGAAATCGTTCACACAACCATATTTGAGGTGTATATCAACCCGAGAAGCGATGTACACACTCAAAGAGATCCATGAAGGTGATGCAGCTAGTCACGAAGGATACAAAGCAGTGGTGAAGAAAGTTTTAAGGGCTGGATTATATTGGCCTTCCATGACAAAGGACGCTAGGGAATTTGTGAAAAAATGTGTCAAGTGTCAGAAAAATGGTCCATTGATAAGGACCCCTGCGGAAGAGATGGGAGCTATGCACTCTCCCTGTCCCTTTGCTAAGTGGGGAATCGATTTGGTAGGACCCTTCCCTCCAGCCTCCGGAGGAAGGAAATTTCTGATAGTAGCAGTGGACTATTTTAGCAAATGGGTGGAAGCTGCTCCTCTGGCTACGATAGATGAAGAAAATGTGATTAAATTCTTGAGAAAACAGATTTGTTGCAGATTCGGAGTACCCAGAATATTGGTCTCTGATAATGGGACACAGTTTAACGGAGAAAATGTGCAAGGATGGTGTGCAAGACTAAACATAATACAGAGATTCACCTCTGTAGATCATCCTCAAGCCAATGGACAAGTGGAGGTTACTAATCGAACAATAGTTGATGGTATTCGAACAAGACTGACGAAGATAGGGGGAGGATGGGTGAACGAGTTAGACAATGTATTGTGGTCATATAGAACTAGTCCAAAGACAGCAACTGGAGAGTCTCCATTTCAGCTGGTCTACGGAGCCGCGGCGGTGATACCTCCAGAGGCCGTGTTGCAGTCGCATCGAATTGCCCAATTTGAAGAACATCAGAATGAAAGATTGATGAGAGAGGCCCTAGATTTAATGGAAGAAGAAAGAGAGATGGTTAGAGTACGCGCCGAAAGATATAAGAGCAGAATTAAAGCCGCATATGACCGAAGGGTGATCCCGAGGTCCTTCAGAGCAGGGGACTTGGTACTAAGAAGAGCTGATGCCCTAAAGAATACGGGAAAGTTGGAGCCCAACTGGGAGGGGCCTTATAAAATCACACAGGTACTGAAGGGAGGAGCCTACAGATTGCAGAGCATAGAAGGGGTCGACATAGCTAGACCCTGGAACGTTTGCCATTTGAAGAGATTCTTTGTTTGAAGAAAGTGTAAGGTCTTGAGACCATTTATGACTTTTGCTTTGTGATTTTTGCATGGATTCATATTTTGCTTAATGTATTTTGTGGCTTCACCGGAGCTCTTTTTCCCTCTCTACGGGTTTCCCTTCTGGGGTTTTTCTGTAAAGAGGTTTTTAATGAGACCGGCGTAGGTTATCTATGGCCTATGTTGAAAACTGACAATAAATCAATGAAGTCTTATCCCTTTTTTGAAGAAAGAATTATTCAGAATTATTGTGTCTTGATTATCTTTTTCATATTTGAATATGCGATATATGAGTACAAAAAATGGCGAGTGAGAAACACTCAAAGGCCTAGAGGCCGAGGTGCTCCAGAGAGCCCTCATCCTACTTGAGACCCAAGAGGGTTACTGAAATAAGAAGATTTTATGAATTAAAATCTTTTAAGAATTCGAGTGAGAAACACTCAAAGGCCTAGAGGCCGAGGTGCTCCAGAGAGCCCTCATCCTACTTGAGACCCAAGAGGGTTACTGAAATAAGAAGATTTTATGAATTAAAATCTTTTAAGAATTCGAGTGAGAAACACTCAAAGGCCTAGAGGCCGAGGTGCTCCAGAGAGCCCTCATCCTACTTGAGACCCAAGAGGGTTACTGAAATAAGAAGATTTTATGAATTAAAATCTTTTAAGAATTCGAGTGAGAAACACTCAAAGGCCTAGAGGCCGAGGTGCTCCAGAGAGCCCTCATCCTACTTGAGACCCAAGAGGGTTACTGAAATAAGAAAATTTTATGAATTAAAATCTTTTAAGAATTCGAGTGAGAAACACTCAAAAGCCTAGAGGCCGAGGTGCTCCAGAGAGCCCTCATCCTACTTGAAACCCAAGAGGGTTACTGAAATGAGAAGATTTTATGAATTAAAATCTTTTAAGAACCCGAGTGAGAAACACTCAAAGGCCTAGAGGCCGAGGTGCTCCAGAGAGCCCTCATCCTACTTGAGACCCAAGAGGGTTACTGAAATGAGAAGATTTTATGAATTTCTTTTAAGAACCCGAGGGAGAAACACTCAAAGGCCTAGAGGCCGAGGTGCTCCAGAGAGCCCTCATCCTACTTGAGACCCAAGAGGGTTATTGAAATGAGAAGATTTTATGAATCAAAATCTTTTAAGAGTTCGAGTGAGAAACACTCAGAGGCCTAGAGGCCGAGGTGCTCCAGAAAGCCCTCACCATGCTTGAAAATTACAAAGACTAGATAATGAAAAGGATAAATTTTATGATTCAGGAGTCAAGAGAAGAGGGAGGATGTCCCCCCCATAACCAAGCCAATTGAAATCAAAAGATAGGACAACCAAGAGACGATTCCAACGTAGCCTACAAGACCAACAAAAAGGGGGGGAAGAGAGCACACCTCCAACATATTCATTGCTGGTCTTGTAAGTTATTCATGCAAACAGAGAAAAAAAGCACGCCAACAGACAAGCAATATCAAGCCAATACGATCACTACAAAAGCCCCCACATATCCAGGAGTGTGGGGTCCCCTACGAAGTATGTGAACAAGTATTATGAGCAGAAAATGAAAAGAGTGCAGCAAAACGAAAGAAAATTAAATTGTTCATTGTGACCACTGGAAATATGAAATCTAAACTGCTTTTTCAGCAGCAGCTTCCTCGGCAACAGCCCCCTCGACCTCAACTCCTTCAATTCCTCTAGCAGCGCCCTCCTCTTCAACGACATGGTTGCTAGATCCTCCGCCCTCCTCTGGACCCTCTGTACCTTTCACGGTATCTTCAACGCTTGTCCCTCCATCCACCTTTGTTGCCATCTCTGGAGCAGAAGCATAAGGATAAACTAGACGCTCCAGGGGCTTTAGCTCAGCCATGCTCACCTCAGCAGCCTGCAACTTGGTGATGGCCTGATTCATGCCGGGCAACCACCAAGGACTGTCGGGGCTCTCCTTAGGATCCCCCAAGAATTTTGGAGGAGTAGCGAGTTGGTCCAGGTGGAACTCACGAGAGTAGGTCCCATCGAACCCCGGAGCTGAGTGTTCGGCCACAGCATTGCTGAAGCCATGGTCGATGAAATGAGGGATATGGGGCCCCATGGCGCATAAGAAGCTCGAGCTCTTTAGGAAGCCGGACAACCACTGAGTATGGAGGGTCCCCAATAACTCTTGACCCAAGGAGGAAGTGAATTGAGACTTAATGCAAGCCTGCACTCCGACGTCTGGTAGCTCGCGTTCCATCCGTCCCACCTCCTGCACCAGATATTTAATCCGGGCTGCATCCTGCTTGCTTTGAGTCTGTAGAAGAGATAATTCCTCAGCCAGAGCTTGAGCTCGTTTATGAGCCTTGTCTTTCTCCGTAGTGATCCCTTTGAGAGTTGACTGGAGAGAAGATGCTTCAGCTCGGAGAAGTTCGAGCTTAGCCACCATCTCAACGCCTTGGTCGAGTATCTTAGTATAGATAAGACCAAACTACAAAAGAAAAAGAAACAATGTTTAGTATGTGAAGAAGGCAGAGATCTGAAAATAATAGAAAGTACCTCGGAAAAAAGATGAGCCCCCCGGAGCAGTAGATCTTCAGGAAGAGGCGTGTCGGATAACTCAGCGTTGGGAGGAGCAGGGCATCGGTCGATAAGATGGTGGAGAGGCTCGTACACAGTAGGAGGGGGAGATTCCTTCTCAGCACGGGTCGCTTTTCCCTTCTTCTTCTTAGAGGTGCCACAGTCAGAAAAGAAGGCGTTGGCAGCTGATCGGGTTCTCCTAGCAACTGAACCAGGAACTTGAGTGGATGAACCGGGGAGAGGAGGAACCTTTGAAGGGCTCCCTGGAGCCGGGGTCTTTGCTGAGCTCTCGAGAGCCGGAGACGGAGGAGCTTTTGGAGGATCTTCTGGTGCGGATAATGCAGGGGTCTTCACTATGCTGAGAGCAGGGGCATCCCGTGAGATGTGAGTTAGCCAACTCATTGCTGCAGATAACCAAGAAGATGTTCAGAAGGTAGAAAAATAGCCACATACGAGAAGTAAGAAACAAGAATAAAAGATTTTTTACCATCTCGAGAATCTAAAGGGAAGTCTTGAGGGCAAAAGCCAAAGTGGGAGAGGATGCGAGGATTTTTACAAATACTAGGAATATCGAAATAATCGTGCAGATAGATGTGAGTATTGAGATCAGTCATAACAGTGTGATTGGAAACAGAATAAGCTTTCAAAGGAGGAGGAAGTACTCCAGGGTTGTGGAATATCCAATCCCCATGAGGAAATGACCAATCAGTGGGGCTTGTAACAAAAAAATAATAATCTCGCCAGGATGAGTCTTCTTCGTGGAGTTTTTTCAGAAACTTACAAACACGGGACCTTCGCCCACTAACATAAAAGAAGCCATCGTTCACTTTACAAGAATGTTGGCTCAGAAACAGTTCGGCAGATGGGTCACCCCCATTCCCTTTCACCAGGATGAAAAAGCCTATCATAGTACGGATAGCATTCGGAGTAAACTGGTTAAGAGGGATCTGCACGCGAGTCGATATGGCAGCCAAATAGGGATGAATCGGAAATCGTAGTCCTGCCCTAAGTTGAGCTTCAAAAAAGGCAAGAGTCCGGGGTTGGGAGAGATCTGGGCGTTCATTTGAGCGAGGAGCGCGAAAGGTATATTCCGATGGAAAACCATAAGCATGAGTAAGGCTAACTAGATGAGTATGATCGATTTGAGATGAAGGGGAAATCTTATTCTCTGGACTCCCCATCAGAGAGGGAGTCAATTCAGAAGAGTTTGGGCTGAGATTTTCAGGCGGAGAAAGGGGGCTGGACATCGAGTTACAGTGCTAATAAAAGTGGAAAGAAAAAAAAAGGGAAGATAGCTGGGTTACCTTGATTAAGAGGACTACGGAATCGGTCGGGGCGGCCGGCGACGGCAAAAACTCGGAGGAAGAACACCGAAGGATAAAGATGAAGACGATATGAGACTTTTGGGGAAGAAATGAAATTTGAAAAAGGGAAGAAGAGAAGAGAAGCGGTTGCGTGGAGTAAATGAGAGAAGATGTGGGGAGGAATCGAGAACTTTTCTCGGGAGAATAACAAAGGAGAGAGAAAAGCGATCGCGTGGGGCCCACGCGTGGAAACCGAAAAGTCTTCTTAGCTGGAGGCGGGAAAAGCCTTCGGAGAAGGACATGTTTTGAAACTTCCTCTCCAAAGCAGGGATGATACACGTATCTCCAGAAGGACACTTGAATTAAATTTTGGGAAATTTCTCTACTCTCCCAAAAGATGTCCCCCTTTTACGAGAGTAGGGGGGAGTAGATGATGCGGCCTAAAAATGTCACCTAATAAGAAGTCGACACGTGTATAGGGGATAAGATAAAAGTGGAAGGATCAAATTATATAATACTCTCTGATGGGAAATCCTCTCTGGAGATCCCTTTGGAGGGGGCTTCGGCTGGAAAGAAGCTTCCGGAAGAATTAGTTTTGATGAAAGGTCGTGAACCTTGAATGTAGGGAGGTTCCGCCATTTTCGGCTTAAACTTAATAAAAGGTAGACCTTATCCTCCTTTATCTTGGGGAACCAAGTCAATTAAGAAGGAATGTTGCCGAGTCTTCGGGAAGTGGAGAGAAGAGAAGACTTCGTCCACTCCGCAGGGCCGAGTCTTATGGGCAGCTCCGAAAAAGGAGGAAGACTTGGCTTCCTCTCGAGGGAGGATTCCTATAAATAGGTAAATCCAAGGAGATTTCCAGGTTAGACATTCTTATATTACAAACTTGATATATAAAACGAAAAACACCTTTTTGATATTCTTTGAGAACTGATTTGATACATCAAGGATCTCGAGATCCTTGGGAGATTTTCATAAGCCCTATACTGACTTAGGCATCGGAGTGTCCACGCCGGACCCCCCTCCGGCGTGCTCTTTGCAGGTTCTTGAAGATTTCGAGTGAAGGCAGCATACTTGGAGTGATTGTACGTGTTCGAAGAGTGGGACATCCAATCCAGAGGACACGCAATCCTCTCGTGCAAATTTTGGCACATCAGTAACCTAGCTATCCCTCTTTTCTTCTTTTATTAGCACTTGTTGGTCAATGTCAAACCCTCTTTCTTCGCCTGAAGCCATTAGCCAGAACTCCTCTGAATTGACTCCCTCTCTGATGGGGAGTCCAGAGAATAAGATTTCCCCTTCGTCCCAAATCGACCATACTCATCTAATTAGCCTTACTCATGCCTATGGCTTTTCATCGGAGTACACCTTTCGCGTTCCTCGCTCAAATGAGCGCCCAGACCTCTCCCAACCCCGAACTCTTGCTTTTTTCGAAGCTCAACTTAGGGCAGGACTGCGATTTCCGATTCATCCCTATTTGGCTGCCATATCGACCCGCATGCAGATCCCTCTTAACCAGTTTACTCCGAATGCTATCCGTACTATGATAGGCTTTTTCATCCTGGTGAAAGGGAATGGGGGTGACCCGTCTGCCGAACTGTTTCTGAGCCAACATTCTTGTAAAGTGAACGATGGCTTCTTTTATGTTAGTGGGCGAAGGTCTCGTGTCTGTAAGTTTCTGAAAAAACTCCATGAAGAAGACTCATCCTGGCGAGATTATTATTTTTTTGTTACAAGCCCCACTGATTGGTTATTTCCTCATGGAGATTGGATATTCCACAATCCATGAGTACTTCCTCCTCCTTTGAAAGCTTATTCTGTTTCCAATCATACTGTTATGACTGATCTCAATACTCATATCCGTCTGTACGATTATTTCGATATTCCTGGTATTTGTAAAAATCCTCGCATCCTCTCCCACTTTAGCTTTTGCCCTCAAGACTTCCCTTTAGATTCTCGAGATGGTAAAAAATCTTTTATTCTTTTTCTTACTTCTCGTATGTGGCTATTTTTCTACATTCTGAGCATCTTCTTGGTTATCTACAGCAATGAGTTGGCTAACCCACATCTCACGGGATGCCCCTGCTCTCAGCATAGTGAAGACCCCTGTATTATCCGCTCCAGAAAATCCTCCAAAAGCTCCTCCATCTCCTGCTCTCGAGAGCTCAGCAAAGACCCCGGCTCCAGGGAGCCCTTCAAAGGTTCCTCCTCTCCCTGGTTCATCCACTCAAGTCCCTGGTTCAGTTGCCAGGAGAACCCGATCAGCTGCCAACGCCTTCTTCTCTAACTGCGGCACCTCTAAGAAGAAGAAGGGAAAAGCTACCCGTGCTGAGAAGGAAGCTCCCCCTCCTACTGTGTACGAGCCTCTCCATCGCCTTATCGACCGATGCCCTGCTCCTCCCAACGCTGAGTTATCCGACACGCCTCTTCCTGAGGATCTACTGCTCCGGGGGGCTCATCTTTTTTCCGAGGTACTTTCTATTATTTTCAGATATCTGCCTTCTTCACATCCTAAACATTGCTTCTTTTTCTTTTGTAGTTTGGTCTTATCTATACTAAGATACTCGACCAAGGCGTTGAGATGGTGGCTGAGCTCGAACTTCTCCGGGCTGAAGCATCTTCTCTCCAGTCGACCCTTAAGGGGATCACTACGGAGAAAGACAAAGCTCATAAACGAGCTCAAGCTCTGGCCGAGGAGTTATCTCTTCTACGGACTCAAAGCAAGCAGGATGAAGCCAGGATTAAATATCTGGTGTAGGAGGTGGGACGGATGGAACGCGAGCTACCAGACGTCGGAGTACAGGCTTGCATTAAGTCTCTATTCACTTCCTCCTTGGGTCAAGAGTTCTTGGGGACTCTCCATACTCAGTGGCTGTCCAGCTTCCTAAAGAGCTCGAGCTTCTTATGCGCCATGGGGCCCCATATCCCTCACTTCATCGACCATGGCTTCAGCAATGCCGTGGCCGAACACTCAGCCCCGGGGTTCGATAGGACCTACTCCCGTGAGTTCCGCCTGGATCAACTCGCTACTCCTCCAAAATTCTTGGGGGATCCTAAGGAGAGCCCCGACAGTCCTTGGTGGTTACCCGATATGAATCAAGCCATCACCAAGTTGCAGGCTGTTAAGGTGAGCATGGCTGAGCTAAAGCCTCTGGAGCATCTAGTTTATCCTTATGTCTCTGCTCCGGAGGTGGCAACAAAGGTAGATGGAGGGACAGGCATTGAAGATACCGTGAGAGGTACAGAGGGTCCAGAGGAGGGCGGAGGATCTAGCAACCATGTTGCTGAAGAGGAGGGCGCTGCTAGAGGAATTGAAGGAGTTGAGGTCGAGGGGGCTGTTACCAAGGAAGCTGCTGCTGAAAAAGCAGTTTAGATTTCATATTTCCGTGGTCACAATGAACAATTTACTTTTCTTTCGTTTTGCTGCACTCTTTTTATTTTATGCTCATAATACTTGTTCTCATACTTCGTAGGGGACCCCACACTCCTGGATATGTGGGGGCTTTTGTAGTGATCGTATTGGCTTGATATTGCTTGTTTGTTGGCGTGCTTTTTCTTTTCTGTTTGCATGAGTAACTTACAAGACCAGCAAAGAATATGTTGGAGGTGTGCTCTCTTCCCCCCCCCCCCCTCATTTTTGTTGGTTTTGTAGGCTACGTTGGGATCATCTCTTGGTTGTACAGTCTTTTGATTTCAGGTGACTTGGTTATGGGGGACATCCTCCCTCTTCTCTTGACTCCTGGATCATAAAACCTGTCCTTTTCATTATCTAGTCTTTGTGATTCTCAAGCATGGTGAGGGCTTTCTGGAGGGCCTCGGTCTCTAAGCCTCTAAGCATTTCACCTTCTTTTCACTTTCTTGTACTTAAAAGACTTTTATTCGCAAAAAATCTTCTCCTTTCAGTAACCAACTTGGGTCTCAAGTAAGATGAGGGCTCTCTGGAGCACCTCGGCCTCTAGGCCTCTGAGTGTTTCTCACTCGTATTCTTAAAAGATTTTAATTCATAAAATCTTCTCATTTCAGTAACCCACTTGGGTCTCAAGTAAGATGAGAGCTCTCTGGAGCACCTCGGCCTCTAGGCCTCCGAGTGTTTCTCACTCTTATTTTTAAAAGATTTTAATCCATAAAATCTTCTCATTTCAGTAACCCACTTGGGTCTCAAGTAAGATGAGGGCTCTCTGGAGCACCTCGGCCTCTAGGCCTCTGAGTGTTTCTCACTCTTAATTTTAAAAGATTTTAATCCATAAAATCTTCTCATTTCAGTAACCCACTTGGGTCTCAAGTAAGATGAGGGCTCTCTGGAGCACCTCGGCCTCTAGGCCTCTGAGTGTTTCTCACTCTTATTTTTAAAAGATTTTAATCCATAAAATCTTCTCATTTCAGTAACCCACTTGGGTCTCAAGTAAGATGAGGGCTCTCTGGAGCACCTCGGCCTCTAGGCCTCTGAGTGTTTCTCTTACACTCGTCATTTTTTATACTCATACATTGCATATTCAAATATGAGAAAGATAATCAAGACACAATAATTCTGAATAATTCTTTCTTCAAAAAGGGATAAAGCTTCATTGATTTATTGTCAGTTTTCAACATAGGCCACAGATAACCTACGCCGGTCTCATTAAAAACCTCTTTACGGAAAAACCCCAAAGGGGAAACCCGTAGAGAGGGAAAAAGAGTGCATAGCTCCCATCTCTTCCGCAGGGGTCCTTATCAATGGACCATTTTTCTGACACTTGACACATTTTTTCACAAATTCCCTAGCGTCTTTTGTCATGGAGGGCCAATATAATCCAGCCCTTAAAACTTTCTTCACCACTGCTTTGTATCCTTCATGACTAGCTGCATCACCTTCATAGATCTCTTTGAGTGTGTACATCGCTTCTCGGGTTGATATGCACCTCAAATATGGTTGTGTGAACGATTTCTTGTATAAGTGCCCTCCGATAATACAATATTTGATCCGAAGGGCTCGGGTCTCTCTGGTGGTAGGGGCGTCTGCTTCCTTGGTGAGTTCCACCCATATAGCTCTTCTCCAATCATCTTCCTCCTCGATGGAACCAATGGGATTCTCCAGGGTCTCTCTTTCTGCCACTACCAAGGTCACTGTTCCTTGTCCAACAAACTCTGTGGAGCTAGCGAGTTTGGCGAGGCTATCCGCCTGCATATTTTTCTCTCGAGGTATCTGGATTACCTCGCACTCTTGAAATTTGTCCATCACTTCTTTGGCTCGTTCCAGATATGCAGCCATCCTTCTATCTTTGGCTACATATTCTCCATTCACCTGTTGAACAACTAATTGGGAGTCTGAGTATAGAGTTACCTTTGGAGCTCCCAATTCTAATGCCATCTCCATTCCTCTGATCAGAGCTTCGTATTCTGCTCCATTATTCGAGGTCATGAAGTGAAACCTCACTGCAGATTGTAGGTCCTCTCCTTGAGGGCCTGCTAGCACAATCCCTGCTCCGCATCCGCTCAGAGTCACTGAGCCATCTACATATACCTTCCACCCCTCAGCTTCCTCTGGTTTGGTCGACTCTTGGATGAAGTCGGACAAAGCTTGGGCTTTTATGGCTTTCCGTGGCTCGAAATCCACATCATATTCTTGGAGCTCTATTGCCCATTTCACCATCCTTCCGGAGAGGTCCGCTCGCCCTATAACCTGTTTCAGCAAGTAATTAGTGCGGACCAATATTTTGTAAGAGAGGAAATATGGGCGCAGCCTTCGCGCTGTAACTACCACGGCTAAAGTAGCCTTTTCAATTTCTGAGTATCGAGTTTCAGCCCCTTGAATGACCTTACTGACGTAATATATATGATGTTGAAGAGGTCCCTCTTCTTTGACCAAGGCGGTGCTTAGTGAGAATTCCCCTACGGAGAGATACAAAATGAGAGTATCTCCCGGAGAAGGCTTTGTCAACTTCGGCAGCTGAGACAAATGATGCTTCAGGTCTTCAAAAGCCTTTTGGCATGTTTCGTTCCATTCAAACTTGGTTCCTTTCTTGAGAATTTTAAAGAAGGGATGACTCTTCTCGGTAGACCTGGCTATGAACCTGCTCAATGCCGTAATCCTCCCATTGAGTGTCTGGAGCTCTTTCACGTTTCTCGGAGGCTGCATGTCCAGTACAGCCTTCACCTTGGCTGGATTTACTTCTATACCTCTTTGAGTGACCATGTACCCGAGGAACTTCCCTGATTTTACTCTAAAAGAGCACTTGGCTGGGTTCAACTTGATGTCGTTCTCTCGAATTACTTGGAAAATTTCCTCCAGATCCTCCACATGCTGATCTGCTTTCACACTTTTAGCCAACATATCATCTACATATATCTCCATGTTCCTCCCCAACTGTCTCCGAAAAACAGCATCGACCATCCTTTGGTATGTTGCTCCAGCATTGATCAATTCGAATGGCATTCGAACATAGCCGAACGTTCCGCATGTTGCTATGAAGCACACTTTGGAGACATTTGAGGGGTTTAGCTGGATCTGGTGGTATCCTTGGTATGCATCCATCATGCTTAGCAGTTCGAAGCCTGAAATTGCGTATACTAACTAGTCTATCCTTGGTAACGGATAGTGGTCTTTAGGGCATGCCTTGTTGAGGTCCCTGAAATCGATGCACATTCTCCATTTTCCTCCCCCTTTAGGCACTAGCACAGCATTGGAGAGCCATTCTGGGAATTGGACTTTCACCACGTGTCCTACTTTCAATAGCTTCTCGACTTCTTCTTTCACGATGTTATTCTTTTAAATTCCAAAATTTCGTAGTTTCTGTTTCACGGGCTTTGCCTTTGGATCAACATTAAGGCAATGTATTGCTATCTCCGGAGGGACCCCTGTCATGTCAGCTGGAGAAAATGCAAATATATCGGAATTTCGACGTAATGTAAAGATTACCTTCTCTGTGAGTTCAGGTCCCACTTGGGTACCTATCTTAGTGGCAAAGCCGAGTTTCCATGGGAATAGCTCCACGCTCATCAGTTCCTTGTCAGTTTTAACATTCACTTGTTAAGGTGTTGCTCCTTCTACTTTCTTTCTCTTGACCTCAGGGTCATCTCCTCTCGTCCGCTCCAGGCCCTTGGTCAGGGCTCTATCCGCCATCTTTACAGACTCTGCATAGCACTTCCGTGCTTGGTACTGGTCTCCTCTTACTTCTCCCACCCCTGTGGCTGTAGGGAATTTCATTTTCATATGAAATGTGGAGATGATTGCCTGAAAGAGGTTCAGGCTAGGTCGTCCCATTACTACATTGTATGATGAGGGGATATCTACAATGAGGAATTCCACCAAGTGGACCTTTCGAGCTGGAGCGTCCCCCAATCCTACCTGTAACATTACTGATCCCAAAGGTTGGATGGCATCTCCGGAGAAACCATACAGAGAGGTATCTACCGGTCGCAGCTTCACACTTAACTCCATTCTCTTGAAACACTCAAAAAACATAATGTCAGCTGAGCTCCCTGTATCTACAAAGATTCGAGCAACATCGAACCCAGCTATGTCGGTAGTGATCACCAGAGCATCGTTGTGATCTTCCTTAACTCCCTTCACATCCTCCGGCCCAAATCAGATATTGGGCGTCTCCGTCATACGTCCTACTTCTCTTAACTGACCCCCTTGCTCTGCTTTTAGAGCTCAGACACTCTGTTTTCTCTTCCGAAAGGAATCTCCATCGGCTGGTCCTCCCACAATCATGTGAATCACTCCTCTCTTCGACGGTGGAGGGGGCATATCTTCGGCCGCCTCTCTGGTTTCCTTCTCTTCCGGTTTTCTTTCATGTTCTTTTCGCTTTTGCCCCCGAGGGCCCTGTCTGTCTCTAAATATAAATTATTTTAGATGGCCCGCTTGGATCATCCTCTCAATCTCGTCTTTCAGGTGGTAACACTGATTTGTGTCATGTCCGTATTCATTGTGAAATCGGCAAAATCGATCAGATTTGGGCTTCTGAGGTCCTCGACCTCTGGAATATGGGAATTTCAAGTCTGGATGATCTCTTGCTACCTCCAGTACTTCAGCAGGCTCAATCCTCAAGGGCGTATATTTCTCAAACCTCCCACGAGGGCCAGACCGGGGACCTCCGGAGGGATTGCTGTCTCTTGTTGATCCGGAGGTCCGAGGGACCTCTGGACTGAGTCGTCTGGAGGGGCCCTCCCTTCTCCTCTCTCGATCTTGTGGCCTAATCTCCAGTATCTTTGCTTTTCGAACCTCCTCCAGAGTGAGGTACTTCTCTGCTCTATGTAGCAATTCATCAAAGTTCTTAACCGGCTTCTTAGCTAAAGAGGAGAAAAAGTCTCCATCACGCAATCCATTAGTGAGAGCGTTGATCTTCACCTCCGGAGAGGCTGTAGGGACCTCCAGAGCTGCTTGATTAAACCTCCGGAGAAAGGCTCTTAAGCTCTCGCCTTCCCCCTGTCTCAGATTGAAGAGGGTCAAAGTGGCCCTCGGCTGTCTCCGGGCACTTGCAAATTGATGAAGGAATAAATCACTGAATTCCTCCCAGGATCGGATTGTATTGGGTTCCAATTGAGTGAACCATTGTTGTGCGGCTTTCGCTAGAGTTGTTAGGAATACCCTACATTTGATTCCTTCTCCATAACGGTGTAATAATGCAGCATTCTCGAACCTTACTAGGTGCTCGTACGGGTCTGCCGTACCATCGTATTCAAAATTAAGGGGTTTGAAATTGAATGGTAGTTCGTCCTGTAATATGTTAGGGGAGAACTGACATCCAGAGACATGAGCGGATCTACTATTTCGGTTGCTCAGTTGTTTCCTCATATCCCTCATCTCCTTCTGTAGGGCCTGTAGTTGGTCGCTGACTGGCCCTCCATAGGTATCATCGGTGCTTTCTTCTGTTTCAGGAAGTTCTGTCTCTCGGGGTGCCAGATCTGCATTCCTTCTCGTATTCCGAAGGGGAATGCTTCTTTCCGCTCGGGAGGACATCTTATCGTCTTCTTCCGCCCGCATCCCCATTTCCTTGGACAACACTTGGGAGGCTACAGGTGCCTCATCTTGGGGCCTCGGGGCAGGTACCTCCAAGTTCCCTGGTGCAGCTCTGGGAACCCGATCTCTTTGATCCGCGAAGGCTTTCTCTACAGCTTGCTTGACGAGGGCATTCAATTGATCGGGAGAGATCAGGAGTGGCCCCGAGTCTGGAATATCTTCTCGCTGAGGATCCGCTGTCTGGGACTCTGGGGCTTCAAGGTTCCCTGTTATTCCATCTCCGACCGGTAGGGGATGACTTTCGTCGCCCAAGCCTGGGGTAGGTGCCAATGGCTGATTTGATCCAGAAGGAGTATGGACTGGATCTTTCCCCCGGCCTCCCCTTGGTGGGGGATCCGTTGGCAAAGGGGAATTTTCCCCTGGAAGATTCTTCTTTCCCGAAGTGGATGTTTTGTTTCCGCCACCCATTTGCTCGAACAGGTAAAAATTCGTGAGAAAATCTTTCAACTCTTTCCCACAGACGGCGCCAGTTGATGTGCCAAAATTTGCACGAGAGGATTGCGTGTCCTCTGGATTGGATGTCCCACTCTTCGAACACGTATAATCACTCCAAGTATGCTGCCTTCACTCGAAATCTTCAAGAACTTGCAAAGAGCACGCCGGAGGGGGGTCCGGCGTGGACACTCCGATGCCTAAGTCAGTATAGGGCTTATAAAAATCTCCCAAGGATCTCGAGATCCTTGATGTATCAAATCAGTTCTCAAAGAATATCAAAAAGGTGTTTTTCGTTTAGTATATCAAGTTTGTAATATAAGAATGTCCAACCTGGAAATCTCCTTGGATTTACCTATTTATAGAGATCCTTCCTCGAGAGGAAGTCAAGTCTTCCTCTTCTTTCGGAGCTGCCCATAAGACTCGGCCCTGCTGAGTGGACGAAGTCTTCCCTTCTCTCCACTTCCTGAAGACTCGGCAACACTCCTTCTTAGTAGACTTTGTTCCCTAAGATAAAGGAGGATAAGGTCTTCCTTTTATCAAGTCTGGACCGAAAATGGCGGAATCTCCCTACATTTAAGGCTCACGACCTTATGTCAAAACTGATTCTTCCTGAAGCTTCTTTCCAGACGGAGCTCCCTCCAAAGGGATCTCCAGAGGGGATTCTTTATCAGAGAGTATTATATAACCTGATCCTTTCACTTTTATCCTATCCTCCATACACGTGTCGACTCCTTATTAGGTAACATTTTTAGGCCGCATCAATATATATATATATATATATACACGAAACATAGAAAGATCATGATCTTTATTACGCAATTGACCATATTTATTATTATTACATTCCAGATGACAACTTCAATTACTACCAAGCACTACAATAAAAAATATTGTCCGGGGAAAAAATATTACGATAGAGAAGGTGTTTTAAATACACTCCCTCCGTTCTAGCTTAACTTTCATATCTATATTTTTTTGGTCATTTAAAAACTCTACCCATATAATATCTAAAATATTATATTTAATATTATTATTTTTATGGTATATACACACACATGTTAACTCACTTATTTATTTTTTTTTATAAAATTATATCTCAAAATTCTATTTATTATAATATTTTTTAAAAAGGGGATGAACAATAAGTATGAAAGTTAAATTGGGATAGAGGAGTAGAATTTTAAACCGAAAATCCTTTTTTTTTTTTTTTGAGGTCAAATCATTTTTATTCTTAAAAAAATAATACACAATATAATACATGTGTTATATTACATGTATATATAAAATTCATGTTACTAATTAATACTATGAATTTGACTAAAACAAATTAATTGCAACAATTAGACAAGAAGCAAATTGAGATAATTTGGAGGGTGATAGTGCAAAATTACAAAAAGTTTCATGACAAGAAACTTTGAGCATGCTTAATAAGTTTGAATCATTTTAGCTTCAACAAGTTTCTAAGCGAATAAGTTAGGTCACGGCTAAACAAACCCCAGTTTTACTATACACGCCTCAATTACTATACACACCTCATATAAAATACTTCGTATAATTTATTTTTAAATTTCTACCTACATTTCAAATTTGAACAATTATACCCAAATAAAATAATTACGAAAAATTCTCTTCCTCTATACGGTGAAACAATAAGAAGAAAAAATTGAATTCAAGATACTTAAAAAATCACAAAAATTAAAACCCTAAATTTTGTTAAAAAAACTAACATAAAAAATGGAGATTAAGTGTACCAAATTTACTCATTTTATTAGATAGAAAACTCTGGATATCAAATATATACGGTTGAAACTCCTCCTTTCAAACTTGAATTCACTTTTTTCTTTTTCTTATTTCAATGCGTTTCTTCTGTTCCGTCAGTGAAGAATGATTTTTTTGTAATTTTTTATTTTTTTAGAATTGAATTATAATTGCCTAAAATTGAGGTATGTGTATTAATTAAATTTTTTTTTTATAAGGAATGTGTATAGTAATTCATAAGGTATGTACAGTAGAACTGGATGTTTGTTTATTACGTATACACAAGTTAAATGATGGGAAGTGGCTCCCTCTCTGTACATGAGGGCATCCAGATCCTAAATAATGTAGTGACAAGCCATTAAATTAAGATGTTGTCACAACCAATCATATATAAATATTTACTTATAATGATGTTCTCCCTGCATTCCAAAATAAATAATTTTTACATTTTTTTTTTTTTTTTACGTGTGTCCCGTAATAATATTCACACCATTTAAATGAATAAAAGCTCATAAATTGTTTTGAGATAGAGAGTATATTTTCTTATAAATAATGTCATTTATTCAGATATGAAGACTAGAAAAAAGAAATATGACATTTTTTTTTGAGGGGTAAGAAATATGACTTATTATTATATAGAGTTAACTCCTATATATAGTATTTCTATTGGTTTTTTTTTTTTTTTTTTCCGGTAGATCTAAAATATAGATTAGCTTTGTTCATAAAATTTATGAAAAATGTCAACTAATCTAAGACAAGGGTAGTCAGGTTGATTAAAGAATCTGTTAACAAAAATTGTCTGCACACTTTTCTTTCTAGGACAAGAGAAATGAGAGCGATTGCTAATGTTATGCAACAACAGAAATCATTTAGAAATTAATATACATAAGTACTCTTTGAATTCTTGAATTGAGTTGATCACTTGAAGTAAAGCTCAAGAAGCTTCTTCAGAGTTTCGAAAACACTGGTTAACGGATCAAACGCAACGGAGGATTTGAGTCCAAGATCCGGGAATTGGTTGGTGAGAGCTTGTTGCATCCCGCTCATCGACATCATCGCTGCAAGCTCACTGTTTGTTTTCACCTCACAATCTTGTGGAGTGTCTTTGATTTTGGCAGGATCGTACCCAAAGTCTGCTAAATATGTTTTATACTTGTCTATGAATTCGGGTCCTGGGTTGGCTGTTCTTGAGTATATCTGCAAAATGGTTTTATCAACTGAATTAGAACTAGCAATCAACACAAACTGATGGACTATGAACTAGCAATGATCTAAAAA
Organism: Galeopsis tetrahit; assembly: GCA_963675135.1. Taxonomy (NCBI): domain Eukaryota; kingdom Viridiplantae; phylum Streptophyta; class Magnoliopsida; order Lamiales; family Lamiaceae; genus Galeopsis; species Galeopsis tetrahit. The sequence goes on along the minus strand of OY776120.1, from coordinate 60,132,086 downwards.
ACTAATCAGATAATGGATTTAATTGTCTATCAATCAAAGATACATACACTATATTAATCCATTTGACTATAAGCCCCTTCTGGATGGATTAAATAATTAGAAGCTTGTAACAGTGAAAAACAATACAAAGATACACCTGTATAAAACTTTTGTCCTTGGCTCCAGAGACAAGGGCATAATTGTCATAGTCAGTAGCTATAACATCGTAGGGTTCCTTGGGGATGAATGGCAACGTAGGAAATCGAAGGAAGCACTTCCCTTTGGTCATCCCCTGCATTTCTAGCTCAGTTTCACCGTTATCCTTTTCTTCCTCAGGAAGGCATTGAACCTTTCCCCTTATACCTGTAATATAACCATCAGGTCCTCCATGAACACAAAAGGTATCCACCTGGATAGCAGGTGTATCCATGTCATACGTATAAACGCCCTGCAATGCAATTATGTGATTCAGAAACCGTGATGACACGAGGACGATTCCATATTTGTTTTCCAAACTTGTTATATATAGCTAGCTAGCTAGCTAGCTGAATTATTCCTCATTTTAATCTCAATCAACAACTCTTGCTTTATAACAAGTGGAGCCTATTATTCTTCATTAAACAAGAAAGAGATCTTCTTCTAGTAAGGATACATTATGGGGCTAAATTAATTTGAAACAACAAGATTTAACCTCTAAAACGAACGCAATTAATATGACCTGAGTGCAGTGGCAATCTTCTTGACCTTGCCCAGCAAACCCACGTTTAAGGGAAGCCACTTCAAACCATCGTCCAGAATACCTGGCTGGATCAAAATTCTTTACTGTCATTCCTCTCATCCCATTTTCCTCTTCACTCTCCAAAGGGAGAATCAGCTTGTTATCAGAAGCACTTGCAAGCTGGTAATGGTAAATACTAGTGCCATAAGAAACATCTGTTGCACAAGCCTGTTCAATATAAACTAAATTAAGACGGATCATCTGTTTCCTCATTTTATTAATTGGAATAATATAAGATTGAACATTTTACAAAAAGATTTTCTCCGTGAATATAGTAATAACTCCTCCATGTAAATAGAGTAATACTCCAGCTGAAGTAAACAAAATCCGGTGAGAGGGAGTACAATGTAATGTAATGTAAATGAAGCATTAAGAAAGAAAAGGAGCACTAACTAACCAGGTTTGTGTGAGAAAATAATATTACTGAAGCTGCAAGGCCTGATATTGCTTGCTGCTTAAGTCCAAATTCAACACATATTGGTTTCTCCATATGTTTGCTTGGCATTCTCCTAGTGTACAGCAAAAGTTAATTTAGGATATTATATGCTGAGGAATTTGTTCTTATTAAGTAATAATAAGGTCCTCAGAGGAAGTGTATTTTTGTTGCACATATCATGACCACATCAGTTGTACACAGCAAAACTAAACGATTAACACTTGCATTTAAACACAACTGGAAAGAGAAATAAAATGAAGAAAAGCCAGGAATTGGACAGAAACTTAAAACTGTTTTGGGAAATTAAAATCCAACATCCAATCCCAAGTAAAATTAAAATTAAAATCACAATATTGATGAGAAAAACAGAGACAAGAGAAGGGAGTGATACCTTGGGAGGAGCGATTGAAGTATCAGAGGCGGTGATTGTGCTGCCACAAAATTACTGCATTGATACACCATTTTTTCACAGGGAATTAAGCTGTTGGTCGACATCAATATTTGTAATTCAAGAATCAAGATTAGATGGGTTTCTTCCTTTCCTGAGGATTTTTTTCGACCTTCACGCATTTACTTATTATCTTGATTTGATGGTTGTGGGACGAGAAGATGTCGACAAACTTTCTCCATTATTAAGCTTTGCATACTTTTCTTTTATAATTTTTTTTTTTTTATTTTTATACTTCACTTTTATATTTTACAATTACTTTTTTTTTTCATTTCAATCTATCGTATGTACTATATTTATTGGGACACCATCTTTGCAATGAATAAGACCTTTCACAACAATGAATAATGTTAATATAACAATATATATTGAAATTCAGGTAAATCTCTACGTAAATATCACACCATCTCTACAATAATTTTCTAAACAATGGCTTCATCACGAGGTTCTTCTTATTCTTCTCATTAAGATGTACACCTTTGTAATGTATTTGTTGACATCTCTCAAGATCCAATTGTTGGAGCATATCAAATCGAATCTGCGTTTTGGCCCCGAGTAGGAAACAAGTACAATAATACCCTATCAAACACCATCAGTGAAACTCAAAACGTAAAGTCATTGTGTGATCGTTTTCAAATTGAATGGATGTGTTGCAAAAATTGATCTTCAGAATTTAAGTTGTGCTTCGAATGAAAACATAGTAAGTGAATCCTATTGCTTTATTTAAATATTAAATTCTTATGTATGTGTCTCAATATTAACTTTCTTGATATAAATTTTACACATGTATGAATCAAAGATCTTAGTAATGCAAGATATTCCTTTTTTAGTTATATTTATGCTCGTTGTGTTAAATTTAGCGGGCTTATTGTGTTTGCGTTAATTTTCTATTGTATTTTATAATTTAAATTTATAGTATGTATATTTTATTTTGTATTGTAATTTAAATTTGTAGTATGTTTGTTTTATTTTCTATTGTAATTTAAATTTATAGTATTTGTATTTTATTTCCTACGGTGTGAAGAAGAAAGATCCCACCGGTGCCAAGGGTGTGAAGTGAAATGTGCATGTCAGTTTATGATGCCAGACAATTTCATTATCGTATTTTAATTCCAAAAAACTATAATATTGAAACCATTTATTGTCCAAAAAATAAAAAAAATTATATATATTGTCACCATTTACTTTATATATTAATATATTATTGTAAATCTATGATAATATCTAAAAAAATTAATAATATAATTTATTCTATTATGTATATTATATTAACCACAAATATTTTATTACAAGGTTACATTTAAATACGATATATTATTGCATCAATGTCATTTTGAAAAAGTTTTTTGAGTTCACTCCTCCTGTGCAGTAACACTGGCCACATGTTGACCCATTGGTGCGCTCATAAAAGGGGTACGGTTATATACACCTCCAGCTTTGTTAGATGCACTCCACTTAAAACTTACTTTTTTTTTTTTTGACGGAAGGAGATAATATCATTACGTGGAAATATTTGGCTCACGCCTTACATCGTTAATAATATGCGAAATACAACAACTGGGCATATTTTAGAACCAAAATTCCTCCCAGTTAACAACTTTCCCTAGGTGAGCTAAGGAATGAGCAACTTTGTTTGCTTCTCTTCTGGCAAAGTGAAAGGAGAGACTATTTGTTTCCTCGGCCAAAACCCATACATCCTCCACGATCATCATGATTTGCGGATCATGTTCAATCTCGGCCTTAAGGTCTCGGGCTAAAGTTTCGGCGTCAGTTTCCACTTCCATATTCAAAATTCCATGCTCCTTTGCCCGAGTCAGCGCGAAGCGCAGCGCCAAGGCCTCCACCAAAGTGTTGTTACCACTGCCCCAAACTCTCGTGCTTCCCACTGCGAGAACCTCGCCACAATCGTTTCTAACCACAAACCCAAAGTCGATTGAGCCGTCCTTGAAAATAGTTGCGTCTGAATTAATCTTGTTTCGTCCCCTTGGCGGCAAACTCCATTTCTCAGAGGGCTGTACACGAGTTTTCGATGGAGCACTTCTCCCAAGGGCCAGTGAGAGATTGTGGTGAAGAGTGTTGGCCCGGGTGACGTGTTTCATCGGTACTGGGTCCTGATTCTCATAAAGGTATTTATTCCGGCCATCCCAAATGTTGAAAGCGAACATGGCAAAGAGGCCTGTTCCCTCGGGCAGGAGCAGCTCCATCATATCCTCCATCACCATTCTGAAATTACTAGAACGGAGGCATTGGGAGGGCAAGCCCCCAAGTGTTGATGGCGTGTGGGCATTGGAGTAGGACGTGGGCCACCGTTTCCCCTGCTTCACCACACAAAGTACAAAAAGGGTTAACCGTCATACCTCGTTTGGAAAGATTGTCCATCGTGGGGAGTGCATTGGCACAGGCGCGCCAAATGAAGTGACGGATACTCGGGGTGACCTTAAGTTGCCAAAGCTTGTGCCAGAAGGGGGATTTATTGCTGCACGACGGTAAACACAACCCTTTTGTTGAGAGATTTTTCACGGCAAGGTGGTAAGCCGACTTAACTGAAAAACGTCCATTTTTTGATTATGTGCACACTTTTCTATCACGGGGGCGTCGAGTACTCAGAGGCATCGAAAGGATGGTATCTGCGTCCTCGTTAGAGAAGCATTGCCGGATTACGTTCGTTCTCCACTGCCCTGTTTGCATGTCAATGAGATCTGAAACAAAAGTGGCTGTGTCATTACCCCTTGAACCGATTTTGGGTAGGAAAAAGAACCATTCCAAATCCATCTATCAGTAAAACAGTGGATCTCATCCCCTTTACCAACACGCCAGGCGCTTCCCAGATTCACTAGTTCACGAGATTTTAGAAGGCTTCTCCACACAAAACTCGGTTGGTATCCCAAACCCGCGTCTCCAATGGTGCCCCTCGGGTAATATTTTACCTTAAGAATTTGAGCCGTCAAGGAGTCCAGAGATTGAGAGATTCGCCAAAACTGCTTTGCAACCATAGCCAGGTTGAAGAAATAGAAATCACGGAAGTCGAGACCCCCCTCCCGTTTCGGTCGAGTGGCTCTATCCCAACTTGCCCAATGAATTTTTCGCTCCAATTATTATGTCTTCACCCCTGGGATGTCTTCACCCCTCATATATGAGTTCACACCCACCTCTTATTTTCCAAAATTACCCTTCTTACTCATAAACCCTAATTTTCCTCTCACCTCACCTCCTTTTTGGATTTCTCTTCACCATGGTTCGATTTCGCACTCATTACTCACTACTCACTACTCAATATATGTGTAGTGTATTTCATTTTCAAATTTTTTATTTTTATAAATTGCATTTTTTAAAAACTCAGCACTAGTTTGCCGAGTTTTGTGAGTTTTTTCGGAAAAAAATTCCACGTTTTGAATCAAAACTCGGCCAACTTTTCTATATTATGTGATTAAGCACTAGTTCGCCGAGTTTTGAATCAAAACGTGGAAAAGTTGGATGTGTTTTGATTCAAAACGTGAAATTTTTTTCTGAAAAATCTCACAAAACTCGGCAAACCAGTGCTCAGTTTTTGCAAAATGCGATTTTTGTAAAAAAAAAAAAAAATTAGAAACGAAATACACTACACATATATTCATTACAACTACACAATCATGCAACAATACAATCAAATAAAATAATAATAATAACATGAAAAATAATCAATTACAAAGAAATACTATGTTTTGAAGGGGGAAGGAATGCAAAAAAATGTTTTTTTTTTTTATGGGTGAGGGTGAACTCAGCACAATGAGATAGTATAGTCTTTTTATATATTAATTCAAAATATAAATTGGGATGGGGTGAATATATTGGGTGTCATTTATCTGTGGCTAGGCTATATACCCCACTACACACTTGTTAAATACCCTCACTTAAAATTAGATGTACTCTCCACAAAATACCTAATTTACCATTTTGTACATTAAATTCAAATTATATATACACTCCCCCATATATAAAACCTTAATCCTATTTTTCCCCTCTTTCTATTTTTTTCTAAACTCTAAATTCAGCCTCCTTCCCTACTCCAAGCAACCGCAGCCACCACTAGTTGGCCGCCCACACCAATCGGCCGCCCCCACCCGCCAGCCACCTCCCCTCCCATACATTCTCGCGGCCGCGACCACCTCCCCTTCCCTTCACAAGGTCAGCCATGGAGGTCGCCCGTGGAAGTCGGCCACGCCCCCCACCCTTTTTAATTTTTTAAATTTCTGCACAGCCACGACCACCCCTGCCGTCTTTCCCCGCGGCCGCCTCAGCCCCCGACGTCTTATCCCTCGATGCTGCCGCCGCCACACCTCTCTCCCTTCTTCCTCGTTTAAATTTCTATACATGTAGGATTTTTTTTATTTTTTCGACAAGAATTTGTCGACCATAAACATTGTGGTCGACAAATTGTTGTCGACCACCATGTTTATGATCGACAACTTCTTGTCGAAATTTATGATTTTTTTTATTTTATTTTCTTTCGATAAAATGTTGTCGATGAGTGTGTTTTTCATCGACGATCGACATTGGTTTGTCGATTTTTTTTCTAATTTCTAAATTTGGCAGAAGTGGAGAGACTATTGTCGGCGGCGTCCGGCGGAGGAGGTGGGACGGCTGTCGGCGGCGGCCGACGGAGGAGGAGGGACGACTATCGGCGGCGACAACGGTTGCTACCCTAAAATAGGGTTAGGGTTAGAGTTTAGTATCTATCTAGTATTATTTTATTAAAAGGGTAAATTTGATATTTTACATTTATATTTACTTAATAAATGGAGAGGGGGAGTATATTTAACAAGTGTGGAGGGTATATAGCCAGAGCCTTTCTTTTTTTCTTTTCAAGTGCAAACTGGGCTTCACCTTATAACCATTTTTTGTTCTTTATATATTTTTTTCTTTTTGTTAGGATTAATATTGCATTTTAAAGTTTTTTTTTTTTGTCTTCTTTTTTCTTTCATATTTATTTTTTCTTATTTTTGTTATTATAAAGTAATACTACAATGAAAATTTTCAATAATTTAATTTTTTTATATTCAATTAGTAAAAGAATTTTAGTAATTTATAGTACATAAATAACAATTTTTAGCACATTATGAGTAAGGTTGCAGAAGTCAGAAATCGATAATCCGATGGATTAATTAACGCTGCGTAGAATAGTTTTTTTATTATTTCTTAAAATATTTTATCTTAAAATTCACAAAAATATATATGAAACCCTAAATTTAACAAAAGCAGAAAATAGCAAAAGGAACCCTGAAAAAATTAAACTTACAAAAATAATGCCGAAATTATAAAAAAGTTTTTTCACCCCTTAAACGATAGAATTTTACCAAAAGAGGTTATACATCATGACAAATACATGTGTTTTGTTCGAAGCGTCGATTCCATATGAAAAAAATGTGCTCGATCGCTCTAATCAGACTTCGACGTTTGGAAGTTCAAAAAATAATTAAAGGTGCCTAGTCAAAAATCTCTAGGCGGACAATAGACCGACGACTAGCGCCTACGCACCGACATTTGAAACAGAGATAATGAGAACCAATGTTTTACTTTAAAGTATACACAAGTAATACTGTTTCATTAACTCACCTAGCAATAGTAATTGTTTTAATTGAATAACTCAAGTGTAATTTTAAGTGATATTAGATGTTTCCACTAAACAATATTATCTCTTGTTCTATACTTGTTTATCCATTTACTTCCGACACATGTTTTAATTTATGAGTATTTTTTTTTTATCAGTAAAAGTATTAATATTAACAGTAATGTCAATATACAGAATGTTGATATTTGGTGGACATGAAATCACCATATATCATAAGTAAAAGAGCACAAACACACACAACCATTACAAGAGACTCAGTGTTGTTAGCTTAGTAACAGATTTGGGTGTAATCTATTCCATTGCTCTGAAGCTTGTTTCTCTCACGGTAGGTAGTCCAACTCCACACTATTGATATGGTGTCATCTACAACCTTTTCTCTCGTGATCTCCTCGTTCCTAAAAATCTTTGCATTCCTACATTTTCAAAGTGACTATACAACACATTCCCGTAAACTAATCAATACCATCTTCTCCTTTTCCCCCCTAAATAGTTTACTAAAAGAGAGTAAACTATCCACTAGGTTAACGGGGAAAGTGTACTGAAATCACAACCATCTTATGATATCCATCCATACATGATACGAGAATGGACATTCGAAAAATACACGGTTTACAGTTTCTGGTTCGGTTCCACATAGGCAGCAGTTCGTGTCGTCGTTTTGGGGTGGAGCTCCTCGTCTTTGTAGCTGAATTTTGGTAGGAAGTCTCCCCAAAATTACCCTTCAAGCATGGATCGTAACTTTGGACGGAATGAATTTATTCCAGATTATCTTGGAAATTTTGTCCCTATCTTCATCATGTGCAACCCCTTCCTCTTTCAAGTATAGTTACTCATACGTTTCCTTTGTAGTGAACCTCCCACTTGTTGTTGGTTTCCACTCCATAGTCCTCCGTGTCTTGCTTCGGTTTAAACTTGTTAATCACATTGAGCAATTCTTTATGCAAACATTATCTCTATCATTAAGAGCCCTTCTCCAATTCCATTGACATACCACACATCATCCCTCCATTCCTCCATGTCACTCACACGGTTATTTTTGTCTATACTAAGGTGATATAATTAAGGAAATCTGATTCTAAGTATTTCGTTTCCTGCCCAGTTTGACTCCCAAAAATATGTGTTCTCTCATCCTCAATTTATCTCTCTAATTTCTCCCATATCCAACCCCTATTTTTCCCCCACACACCCTCTATTTTGATGATATTCCCCCACCAGCCCCTAATCTGTCTCGGTCTACCCGAGTTTTGTAAATCCAGCCCCTCACCCCATTATAATCTCCATCTAAACTCTATGACTCTAGCCCACAAACTATTTCTCTCACTACAAAATCTCCACACCCATTTACCAAGCAACATCTCATTGAACCTCTCTAGATTTCTAACCCCTATTCCCCCACTAAGTTTTGGCTTGCAAATTGTTTTACAGTCGATCCAAGATTTTTTTTTCCTGAGTATGAATGCCTTTTAATAATAAAGTAATATTTATTTGTGTTATGTCCCTCTATCCTAAGTTCTTAACTATTTTTAATTTCTAATTTTACTATGAATTATTTTATGTTTATAATATTTCTAGATACACACAAAGAAAAGAAATAAACTTATAACCGAACGATTAAACAATCTTGTGTATGTCAATTTCAATGCAAAATTAATGAACAAGCGCAAGAAGTTAATCGAGCGAGATGGGGAAGTTTTATTACCAAAAGAGGATGCAAGTTGTGCTCAAGATTGAATTATTGATGGTGTTGTGGAGTGAGATTGACTTAGAGAACTTGACGAAAATGATTTCTTATTCGATGAGGAAGAAGTAGAGGTTAACGTCGAGTTTGAGCCTGATGAAGACCTTGTGTACGAAAATGAACCACATTTGTGTTCTCAAGGTCCCCAACCATCAACCTCAACCCTTAATTTGTTACTTTGATTATTTTGACGTGAATGCTAACTATACTTAATTTAAACTTTTAAAGTGTAATATGTGTACTTTAGTTGTTAACTGAGTTATTGAATTTTGAAATGAAGCATGTGTTTAATTTGGATTATATTTAAATGTTTTTTTATTTAAATATGAGTACTTTATCTTGTTCTTTTCAACTTCAGCAGACCTTGATGAACAAGAAAGACTCTCATCCTCACTTTTCAAAGTCCAAAATCTGACTTCTCCTTGTACTTTTCTATGTCAAACCTGGTTGTAGACATCCTTGATCTTTGGTTCTTCCCACCGATGACATTAATTGTTGTGAATTCGATCAACCAATACCAATATAAAAACTGAAACCGCCAAAGAAACAAGAAATTACAATCTAATAACACAACGATATAAGTGGTTCGATCAAAATGATCTACGTCCACTATAATGATGAGCTCCTTCTTATTCAACCAATCATCAAACGAGAGTACAACCAAGATACTACAACATCAAACTAGCATACACTCAATGTGTAAATCCTTAACTCTCTTGTTTAATAACTTAACAATCTCTGTAACAGATTGTGTGAGTTCACTCCGTATCAATCGCTCGTGTTTGATAAATGTTGATTAACCTAAAAATGTAAACACTTCTAATATTTATAGACGTGAGAAAGCCTCAAATTGTCTATTTCCATCTTCTTTGGACTTTGTAACTTGAGGATATAATCTGTGATAGTAACATGTCTTCAACTTGGGAAGTAAACGGCTAAGCATCTTTTTCTTGACTTGATTGCACTCTTTCCAATGTCTGAATTGAATCTTCAGCAATCAACTTGGAAGACATTCTTCCTGAAGGTTGAATATTGATTAAGGACAACATTCCTTATCATCAGGACATATCTGTACTCACACTTATCTCTTTAGCTGACTTGGCTTATCAGTAGTGTTGGCTAGCTTCTTCAATTGAGTTGGCTCCTCATCTTCACTGATTCAATCTTGAGTTAAACTTTGATGGATAACCTTCATATTAGTGAGATTGACTCTATCAGCATAGTTGTTTCCTTAACTTGAACTGTATTTGTAGTCTTCTGATCTAGTGTGCTGATATACTCTTCTGGTCTTCACTTCTGATCTTCATATCTTGATTGAGTTCATGCCAGTAGAATTAGTTCAATATATGTGATCTTCTGAATCTTGAACTATCAGAAGGTTTGACTCTTCTGATCTGTGCTATCACCAGGGTTGAACTCATCTGATCTTGTCCTATCAGCAGGGTTGAATTCTTCTGATTCTGAGCCTAATGGAACTTGATCTAAATGATCTACTAAGCTTGTGTTCCCCCTCAAATTATGTATTCTAACATCTATAAGCTGCCTAACACGTCAGCTGTTCAACTAACCTGGTTTATATGTTCCAATAGTTCTGAAACATACTTAATCAATTGACTTATATATCTTGGCATATCATCAGGGGTTTTGGTATCTTAATCAAAATCTCATTTTATTCCCAACAGTTCATCATACTTCAAACCAGCCTTATACTCTAAACCCCTGAAGCCAAGTTTGTTGTAAATCACAGTTATGAGTACTTGTTCACGACATAACAAGTAGAGTCAACTGCACTTAGGGTGTATCGAGCTCAAAGTCTTCTCTTGGGACTATAAAGTAGCAAGACGTGTTATTCTTGGCACGTAAAATACAAGCCCTTGGAAGGGATTAAATATCACAGTTGGACTGTGAGAGAGGATGTATGACTGGGATCCGAACCACTATAAATCTATGTGTTCTTTACTGCTTACATAATTAATTGTCATAATCATGCATTTTTGATGTTGAGATAAGTGTTTTGTTTAATGATCCAACACTAACAGCCGAGTGTTGTGTTTAATGTTCCCAACACTTATGACAACATCAGAATTTGCCCTTCCTTTTCTCACTAACTCTTATCTTACGCTTGTTTTCTAATGATGTCCCCAGAGCAGTTAGAAGACGTGGGCAACACCAAGTCATGCCATTGCGTGGGAGTGAGAAGTTATTAGACATGGTATAACATGTCCCTAATTCTAGGAGTGGTGGAGATAAGTTACTTACCGCATGATCTCACGGCTGTGATGAACATGGGAGTTGATGGCAGTTAGTCCTTGACGCCTATAAATACAGAAGCTGCCTCAACACAAGATACACAAGAAGGAAAGCTGAATTCGACTACTACACTATTGAACGCTTTATACGCTTCTAGTTAGGAAAATTATTGTTTCTTCTTGTAGATCTTCATACTATTGTAAACCCGAATAGTAGTGTGTTAGATCATAGTCTTATTTACTAGGTTGTGTGTATAGATCTATGAGGGAGATAGTTTCATAGAACTTAGTAAATCATTTACACTTTCGTAGTGTTATTATACACCTCAAAGATGTTGTACTCGTTTCACATATTTTTAATATAGTGAACAACATAGATTATTTTATAATCTATGCAAATTTTGAATACTTCTATTTTCAGTACGTGCATTTTAATTTCCGCTGCATAGTGTTGTCTGGACAGTGCCAACACGACAGACAACATCTCTGATTTCGCACGCACACACACTTTCAGTTGGTATCAGAGCCAACTACTTGATACACTAAGTAGAGATTCTTCCTAGAGTGTGTAAATCTGAAATGGAGTATCCACTTTCACCCGCACTAAAGCCTCCGATTCTAGATGACACAAATTATGCGTTCTGGAAACCAAAGATGAGAATGTACATCAAATCCATTGATGAAAGAGCCTGGAGGAGTGTTCTTGCTGGTTGGACTCAACCAAGAACCATGGCGGATGAAGACAATGAAGCTCGGATCAAGAGAGAGCTCGACTGGACTGCTGAAGAAATCACAACTGCAAGTTACAATTCAAAGGCATTGAATGCAATCTTCACCTCAACTGATGCCTCAATGTTCAAAATCATATCAAACTGCATATCTTCTAAGGATGCATGAGATCGACTGCAAGAGCATTGTGAAGGATCAGACAGTGTACGAAGAACTAGACTTCGTATGCTTGGAACCAAGTTCGAGAACTTGAGGATGAAAGAAGATGAAACCATTTCATCTTACAACGAAAAGCTGACTGAGATTTCAAATGAAGCTCATTCTCTTGGAGATCCAATATCCAATCAAAGGTTAGTACATAAAATTCTTAGATCAGTTCCTAAACGTTTTGAACCTAAGATATGTGTTATAGAAGAAGCTAAGGATACTGATGTGTTAAGTCAAAATGAATTGATTGGCATTTTGAAAACTAATGAGATGAACATCTCTGAAAAGACTGATAATGAAAAGAAAGTGCTTGTTTTCAAAGGTGATGCCTCATCATCTGCTACATCAGGTTCTGGAAAGTTACCCTATGTTACTGAAATTGATTCTAATGAAGATGATAATGAGGAATATCTTAATAATCCTGATTACATGGAATTTATTACTAAATAGTTTAAGACACTCATGAAGAATGAAAGATTCAAAGATAACATTCAACCTAAGGTCCAGATTAATAATACTCAACAATTGCCTGTTAGGAAGAATACTTTTAATCCTGCTAGACAATTAGAAAGAGGAAGCAGGTTTAGATCTGACCAGGATTATAGGAAGAATGTTAAATGTGATGCATATTCTGGATATGGTCATTATGCTAATGAATGTGCCAACACCATTCTAAAAAAGAAACTTAATTTCAGTGCTACTTTAAGTGATGAGTCTGATGTTGATCATGATCCTGAAAAAGACATTGAAAAAGCTTTCTCTGCCAGAATTGTGTATGATGATACTCTTGATGATGATCTGGATGATTATTACGATGTGAGGACAAATGAGCCATCATTTGGGAAATCACAGAATAATAATATTCCAGAATTTAACTGTTTCACAAGTTCTGTTTCTGAGACAGGTACATCAAGTAAAACAGGTTTATCCAGAAGAGATGCTGACATTCAAGATTTGTCTAATACTGTTTTCAAACTAGAAAGTCTTTTGACAAAGAAGGATAAGGAAATTTCGAAACTTAAAGAAAGACTAGAAGTGTCTATTCTTGATTTTAAGAAATATTCTTATGAAAAAGTTTTCAAGATATCTTCTGAAACTGAGAAACTTAATCATATAATTAAGTCTCTGAATTTTGAAAATTCTGATTTAAGAGAATCAATTACCAAGCTTGAAGGTATTCTAACAAGGAAAGATATTGAGATATCTAAACTTGAAGAGAGATTGAAGGAAGCCTCACTAAGCTTCAAAAGATTCTCTGAAGGAAAGAACAAACTGGAAGACTCTCTTATGACCAACAACTCAAGAAGAACAGGTATTGGCTACCAAGGTATAATAGAAGAGTTTTCATCTCAAAAAACTCCTCAACAAAATGGCATAGCAGAAAGGGAGAATAGAACACTTCAAGAAATGGCTAGAGTCATGTTATGTTCTAAGAACTTATCCAAAAGATTTTGGGCAGAAGCTCTTAATACTGCTTGTTATATTGCCAATAAAGTTTATATTAGAACATATTCTACTAGAACTCCATATGAAATTCTGAACAATAAAAAGTCTAACCTTAAATATTTCCATGTTTTTGGTTGTATATGCTACATCTTGAATGACAAGGATCAGTTACATAAGTTTGATTCAAAAAGTGATAAAGGGTTCTTTCTTGGTTATTCAAGAAATAGCAAAGCCTATAGAATTTATAACTTTAGGACTGATATTGTACAAGAATCTGTAAATGTTGTTTTTGATGATGATACAAGTATTACAAGTAAAAGCATTGAAGATGAAGACATATCGGATTTGATTGATGTTCCAATCAATACTGAAAATGTTGAACAAGTTCATAATGTTGAGAAGAATGATGACACACCAGAGGAAACATCTAATAATGTAGATTCTGAAAATCTGTATAATCTCCAGAAAACTCCCTCCATAAGGATTCAGAAATATCACCCACAAGATCAAATAATTGGTGAACAGTCTACAGGTGTTCAAACCAGAAGAAGAATGGGTATGAATTCAAAAGATGTGGTAAGATCTATATGTATGTCATGCATGTGTAGTAAAGTTAATCATGAATGTTATCACTCTGAGATTGAACCTAAAACTGTTAAAGAAGCATTAGATGATGAGAATTGGATTGAAGCTATGCATGAAGAACTAAACCAGTTTGTTAGGAATGATATTTGGACATTAGTTCCTAGACCAGACCATGTTAATGTCATAGGAACTAAATGGATTTTCAAAAACAAGACTGATGACATGGGAAACATAATTAGAAACAAAGCTAGGTTGGTTGCTCAAGGGTATACACAGGTAGAAGGTGTAGACTTTGATGAAACATTTGCCCCTGTTGCTAGAATTGAATCCATTAGGCTATTACTTGCTATTGCATGCTATATTGATATAAAGTTGCACCAAATGGATGTTAAAGCTGCCTTTTTAAATGGTATTCTTATGGAAGAAGCTTATGTTGAACAACCTAAAGGCTTTGAAAACCCTGATTTTCCAGATCATGTCTTTAAACTGAAAAAGGCTCTATATGGCTTGAAACAAGCACCTAGAGCATGGTATGCAAGGTTAACAGATTTCTTGATTGAGTTTGGTTTGTAAGAGGAGAAGCAGATAGAACACTGTTCATTAAACATGAGAAAAATGCTATTCTGATTGCTCAAATTTATGTTGATGATATAGTATTTGAATCTACTTGTGATAATATGCTCAAACACTTTGTAAATGAAATGACATCTACTTTTGAAATGTCCATGGTTGGTGATTTGAATTACTTCCTAGGATTGCAAATTAAACAGCAAAAAGATGGGATTTTTATTTCACAAAGTAAGTATGCTAAAAGTCTTGTAAAGAGGTTTGGATTAGAGAGTGCTAAACACATGAAAACACCTATGGGATCAACTCAGAAACTGAGTAAAGACAATGTTGGCCAAAATGTTGACTCAACACTGTACAGGTCAATGATAGGTAGTCTTCTATATTTGAGTTCCAGTAGACCTGACATTATGTTCAGTGTTTGTTTATGTGCTAGATACCAGGCTAACCCTAAAGAATCACATATGAATGTTGTTAAAAGAATCATTAAGTATATTGCAGGAACAAGTGATTTAGGCATCTGGTATAGCAAAGACACAAACTGTACCTTGATAGGGTATAGTGATGCAGATTGGGCAGGTGATTGTGATGATAGGAAAAGCACAAGTGGTGGTTGCTTTTATATGGGAAACAACCTGATCTCTTGGCACAGCAGAAAACAAAACTGTGTTTCTCAATCAACAGCAAAATCAGAATACATTGCAGCAGGGAGTTGTTGTACTCAATTACTTTGGTTGTAAAAAATGTTTCATGATTATGGCTTACCTAGTGATGTTTTGACTGTGTACTGTGATAATACTAGTGCTATAAATATTTCAAAAAATCCAGTGCAACATTCATTAACAAAGCATATAAGTATAAGACATCACTTCATTAGAGATCTTGTTGAAAATGAAGTTGTTAAGTTGGAGTACATATCTACTGAAAAACAATTGGCTGATATATTCACTAAAGCTCTTGATGACAAGAGGTTTTCATCTCTTCGAAAATCTCTTGGTTTGTGTAATATCTGAAAAGATGATCAAGGGTGTTGTATCAAATGCGGCAGCATTTGAAACAACACTAAGATAAGTCACTTATTTGTTTCCTTGCTTTAATTTTCGTAATTATTGAATTAATGAAATTCTTTGTGATTGATATCTGAATTTTGAGTGACTTGTGAATAATACTAAAAGTGCCTATACACCTCTCAAATGCTGGAAAAGAAAAAATCACTTATTAGATGCTTTATAAATCACTGAGTAACTATGGGACACGGAGCTCACTACTACGATGATCTCTTTTCAAAAGGTGATATAAATTGCATCAAAATATTCAAAAATCCATTGAGTAACTATGGGGCACGGAGTTCGCTACTACGATGCACTCTTTTCAAAAGATGGATCAATGTGAAGTGTGATTAACAAAAAAAATAGAGCAACACATATGATGCAAAATCATGTAAAAACTGTGTTGAGGTGTATAGAATGCCAACAATAGTTATAACACTCGTAAACTTGGATTCTTATCCCAATTTTTGTGGAATTAGTTATTTTTTATAATTATTAAATATTATTCTCTGAAATATTTAATTTGACTAAGTCTTGCCTTATTCTATTAATTTAGTTATTATATATTCCGCATTTAATTAATTTCAGTTTTTCAGAATTCTTATTCTCCCAAATTACCACGATCAATTAGTGGGGAAGTTACTTCCACTACTTCACTTTCCTCACTATCAGAATCGTGTAACTCCCACTTCTCAATTCCTCCTATAAGATGATTCTCCATAGCAGTGTTGGTAAATACTTCAAAAGCTTTGTTAATACGTTTAAGCACGGTAAATTACAAATCTTAAATTTATTTATAGCACTCAAGTACATCTATTACCTATGTCACATCATATCTCGCCTCACATTTTTTGAAATTTACTTTGCATTTATTTGTAGAACTCGAAAGGTCTCCAGAATTAACTTTCGTTGTCTCGTTTTGTGTGTACAACTCCTATTGTGCCTAACAATTCGCAGGACTCTGCTGCACATTCGAACTCAAACTCAAGCAACAAGAATTCTCCAAATCCTCTCAACCTTCTCGCAGAAATGGTATCCTCAAACTCACCAAACTCACCAACATTCACTGTAGGAACCATTGTTGTTCCTTACTCCGATGAACAAACACCCTCTCAATCATCCACTCTCGACATCATCCCATACAATCCCTTCGACATTCGCACTGAAATTGCGAATGCGAATGCAGCTGCTGAAATTTCGGCCTCTAAGCCACTAAATGAGCCCTCATCCGAAGCTCCCGCACCTGAAATCTCTCCAATAACCTTATACTTCCCTCTAGGCACCCCTTTCAACACCTTGAAAGATGCCTTTGAAATCCTAAGCCTAAAAACAGCACACCCTGTTTTAGTGCTTGAAGGAGAAACACTGGATAATGCCATGTTCAAGGGCGATGTGGACATTCAAGCTCAGCAACAATCTTTAGATGAATAAGTTCTGGCCGCCAAGTTCGAAAGACTACATCGGCAGAAAAAGGGCAAGAAGAAGGTCGTTGCTGTTCCTACCGCAAGAAAATGGCCGGGTGGAAAGAGAAAGTCCCAAAGGAACCTGGGCAAGATTGTTGACTATACTGGGAAGAAGAAGCCCAGAACTGATGGAAATGTGTCCGAACCCATTGCGGTGTCTGATTCTGAAACAGAACCGGAAATAGAGCCCGAACAAACTGCAGCTCGAGTGGAAGAAGAAGTGGCAGTTAATGAGGATGATATGGACGAAGTAGCTGAGGAAATGGAAGAGGAGAGTGAACCTACTCCACCGGTTCGACGATCAAAAAGGCTCCGAGAGCCCGAGAGTGTTGCCTCTCCGATGGCAACACCAGAACCGTCAAATCCTGAACTGTCATCCAGTTCTTTAGAAGAGGATGAAAATGAGGTACTTTTCTCTTCTGATGATAGGAATAGTGACTATGATTAGGACTATAATGATAAGTCAAGCATACATTATAGAACCATAAGAACTAGGCAGATTTTAAGTGAAAGATTGATTAAAGTTCCTGACTTTGAAGAGTTGAATCTGCTTGATTGGTTTAAAGAAAGATCTTTTCTGAATGCCTTACAATTTGCTTGTCCTTACATTGTTGACTGGATATATGAATTCTATACTAATATCCCTCAATTTGCTGGTGATCCAAACTCTACAAGATATGGACATTTTTGGTTTAGAGGAAATAGGCATATGATTACCCCTAGGAGAATCAATATTCTGCTTAAAACAAAGATTATGGAAGATCCTGTTGTTACGTATCATGATGTTATGATAAGCATCTTGACTGGGGGAGTAATCACCAAATGGAGGAGAAGGATTTTGGCATCTAAACTGACTAGCCTATATTATGTCTTGCATAAATTGGTTTGTTTTAATTGGCTGCCTACAACAAACAACACTACTCTCACCTTAGAACAGGTTGTTTTGATGTACAAGATTGGACACTTGAAAAGGTTTAACCTAGGACAGGTTATTTTCACCAACATGATGACTTTCAAGTCTGACATGTCTGGAAGAGGCATTCTGCCTTACCCATGCCTTGTATACAAATACCTGCTGGACAAAGCCTTTGAAAGATATGAATATGAGGGTGTGAGTAATTATATCCCAGGCTTCAGCATTTCAAATCAGTTCCTAGTAAGAGGTGACAGGGTGGTTGACCTTCCTTTGAGGAGGAATGATGATGAAGCAGACCCAAGCACAACAGCCAGTGTTCCAGAAAATGATCCCATCCACAATGCCACACTGCCTCCAGAAGGAGCTGCCTCCTCTATTTACTTATCTTCCCACTATATAATGAGGCAGATTGATATTTTGCAGGGGTCTATTCTTAATTTACAGCACTCTGTGGAAGATCTTCTAATCCAAAAGAAATTTTGGATGGATCTCCTTTCCACTTCAACAGGGGGAGTAGCTGATAGTTCACACAACCAGCCTACTAACATTGTTGCTCCTGCTGTAGATGAACCAGATTCAGTTCCTGGCCGAACTGATGGAACTGCTGCTGACACTACAATGACTGAGGGAGATGATCAAGACATCCAGGACTTGTATGGTGATCTATGAGCTGGATGCATGATGAGCTTGAACACAGGGGGAGAGCTTACACTGTGGGGGAGTATATGCAGACTATGGAGATGCAACTGAAACACATTTCAGCCCAATCATTTCCCAAGTGTTAACTCAGTTCTTTCCTAGTTGTAAAAGCTTTGTACTTATGTTATTTTTTATTTCTCAAACTCTGTTATTTACATTCTGTAATTTCTTAGGATTTACTTTTGTGTAAGTTGTTTAAATCTAAACAAGCTTTTTTTTGGTATAGATGATGTTTATTTCTAATTTGATCTTATACAACTTGTTATTTCATCTTTTTGAAATATCAATTGTGTAAACTTCTTAATCAATATTTCTGTTGTGTGAACTTCAGTTGTGTTGATGTAGAAAGGTCAAATTGGGGGAGATTGTTGATGTTGAGATAAGTGTTTTGTTTAATGATCCAACACTAACAGCCGAGTGTTGTGTTTAATGTTCCAAACAGTTATGACAACATCAGAATTTGCCCTTCCTTTTCTCACTAACTCTTATCTTACGCTTGTTGTCTAATGATGTCCCCAGAGCAGTTAGAAGACGTGGGCAACACCAAGTCATGCCATTGCGTGGTAGTGAGAAGTTATTAGACATGGTATAACAAGTCCCTAAATTCTAGGAGTGGTGGAGAGAAGTTACTTACCGCATGATCTCACGGCTGTGATGAACATGGGAGTTGATGGCAGTTAGTCCTTGACGCCTATAAATACAGAAGCTGCCTCAACACAAGTTACACAAGAAGGAAAGTTGAATTCGACTACTACACTATTGAACGCATTATACGCTTCTAGGTAGGAAAATTATTGTTTCTTCTTGTATATCTTCATACTATTGTAAACCCGAATAGTAGTGTGTTAGATCATAGTCTTATTTACTAGGTTGTGTGTATAGATCTATGAAGGAGATAGTTTCATAGAACTTAGTAAATCATTTACACTTTCGTAGTGTTATTATACACCTCAAAGAGGTTGTACTCATTTCACATATTTTTAATATAGTGAACAACATAGATTATTTTATAATCTATGCAAATTTTGAATACTTCTATTTTCAGTACGTGCATTTTAATTTCCGCTGCATAGTGTTGTCTGGATAGTGCCAACACGATAGACAACATCTCTGATTTCGCACGCACACACACTTTCATGCATGTTTACATAACATTGTTTTAAAGACACATCTTGTAGCAGCTGATACCAAATCAGTTGATACCCCTTTATTCACTCGTTAGTCATGGCAAAGCAATGACTCTTGATCAACTCATCGCTCTGATTTAAAAAAAAAAATTATGGGCAATTCTAACACTGGATTCAAGAGTTTGACTGTTTTTAACTCATTCGTATCAGCTGACACCAAGTCAACTGATCGTGCATAATTTTGTAAAATTTCAGTTTTTTCCGGGGACCATCACAAGTCTCTTGTTTAATCACTTAACAACATCTGTAATAGATTGTGTGAGTTCACTCCCTATCAATCACTCGTGTTTGATAAATATTTTTACCCTAGAAATGTAAACACCTTTAATATTTATAGACGTGAGAAACCTCCAATATGGTTGTAACAGAACTTTGATAAAAACATAACTACTTAACTTCCCAACTGCCATTCAATTGACTTGAACACACCTGACTAAACCTCAGTTGTTTCTCTCAATTGCCAACTCTATTGACAAAATCATCTAATACATATCCGACGAATCACCTCAATTCAGGGACGGACCCAGGATTCGTGCTTAAGGGGGGCCAAAAAAATATTTACGATCTAAAATACTAACATGTGTATAATTAGGTTTGAAACCCCTAAGGTGCAAACAATTTTTATGGGGGCCATGTCCATACAACGCGCAAAGCTCTGACTTTAAACAAAGTCCCCGCAAGTGGACGATGGGATTACTTCCCTCAAATTAGTCGTTTTTTGAATCGGATACCGTGACATCAACATACGTATAATTATAATATTTATCTATATATACACACCATATTTATATTAAAATATATCAATATTAATTATTATATTTCTTAAATATATTAATAAAATTAAGTCAAATATTAAATTGAACATTAAAATTTAAGTGTATCTATATACTCATTTAATTGTAAAGAGGAATTTATCTTATATTATTAAATTTATCATTATTTTAAAAAAAAATTAATATATAGAATATTAGGGTAGGGGGTGGGGTGGGGGTTGGGGGGGGGGGGACCAGGGCCACCCTACCCTATAGGGTAGTTCCGTCCCTGCCTCAATTGACCTTCTATACTGGTCCAACTCAATCCGTTGATCTACACAGCTGACCCAACTCGTCTGAATGTGAGCTAGTTAACTTTTCTAAACTCAACTACATTGAACTTAGACCCAGTCGACTACATCAACTTACATTTAATTCAAGAGCTAACATTCTCATATTTGATTATGCAAAGAATGAGAGAGCTATAGAGGCTTTGAGAATATATGGGAAAATGAAGGTGGGGAGGAATGCTTATCCTGATGAGATTACTGTAATCGATGTTATAATGACGTGAATTCCTCATGATAAAGTTGAGCATCCCGACCCGCTTAGTAATGTATTTTTAGACATTTATTTATTTGATACTATTTGAATAAAAGTGGAAGAAAAATGAGTGAAAAAGAGAAACATAGTTGATAAAATTGGTGGCGAGAGAAAAATGATAATATAAGTGTATCTAGTTTTCTAAAAATAGGTGTCTGAATCTTTATATATAAAAGAAGGACGAGGGCTCTCCAGAATTCGACACGTGTACGTTTTAGATGCCTTCTCCTTTTGCCATGTGGCAATTTGAGTATTTACACTCCTCAATCGGAAACTGAAAATTCATGGGCATGTATTTATGAAAGGAAGAAATAAAGACAAAGAAACCGATGAAGATGAAGAGACGCAAGAAAATTTGAAACGAGCACATAGGGATTTGTTTTAGCTAATCTACATTAAAGAATCATAAAGAAGAGAAGAAAGGGGCATAGAAACGCCTTACACTTTTCTTTTATGATAAAAGGTTTAGAAAATTAGGTACAATAATGGATGTCACTTTGAATGGAGAGCCTAAAGTTACCTTCCATTATCCTAAAAAGAAAGTATTTGTGAAATTATGTATTCTCTTCATGCCCCATGCATTTTTTTTTTTTATGACTGAATTGCTGTGGAATACACTAGAAAATGAAATTTAGCAGAGACCCAATACGAAAGAGGAGAGAAAATGAGCCTATCGTTGAGCAGGGCAGAATACAGACGACCTCTTAATTGGGCGGTTCATCGCCACCTCTTTTACATTTCGTTCTCTACATTGTTTCGATCCAGGTTTTGATTGGGAAATGCATGTTTATATAGTATATGTGGAATATGTAGACAAGCCTAAATTTATATTATATATATTGACTCTACTTCGTGATTTTGTTTTGTCACGCTGATGCCCTGATGGAGAAGTTCGACGTGAATCGAAACATGGTTTGTTCGATTATTTTGGTTGTGAATAGTAATTTTCAAGGCATTCAATGTTGTGATGGTTGTTTCCGAGGTGATACCTACACAATTTAGAAAAGGGGGCAAAAAATGTGAATCCTCCTGAGTCAGAGGGTTATGGCGGTGAGTTCTGAGGAAGATTGACGACTCGACACTGGCGGTTCTGGGCTACGAGCGACGTAGAGTCCAGCGAAACGTTTCATGGCAGCGACGGTAGAGTCAGGATTCAGCGTAGAGGTTTTATTCTTTACCATCTATTTTCTTACTTATTATTTCATTCTCCTGTTATGATATATAAATCATTGAGGAAAGAAGGTTGGTTCATTATATAGTGGGATGTGAGCATTGGAGGAATTTAATATTGAGTATTGAAGAAGGGGTTTTGATAAATGAGATTATTGTGAATTTGGTTGTCACAGACTTCAGCCCTATTGTCGTTGTTGTTGCTTCGTACAATGTGTACAAGTATAATCTGCAAGTTAGACCTTTGTATTCTAATTATTTTCTTGCATACAGCATACTTGTGTGAATAACTTTTTGGTTTTGTTAGTATTTCTTGAGTGTTGGTTCTCAGTTGAGTATGACAAAGCAACAAGATATATATTGGATGAACACCTACGCACAGACCTCACGTAAGTTTCCTTTTTTGATCCTAGCTTGTCAAGTTTGTGCACAATTGACTTATTCGGGTCACCCAGATGTAAGATTCTATGCAATAGAGGCTCCAAGACCAAATCGTTTATTGGGAAACGGGTTCAGACTACGTCTGAATTTTTTGATAAAAAAAAAAATTAGTGCACCATTTCCGTTGAGAAGAAATAGAGAGAAGCGGAAAAGGAGTGATTAGTTGAGTTTAATTTTTCCTCTATTTTTTTGTGAATTGTCATTTAGTGCTGCTTTTTTTAATGTGCGAGTTGATTAATTATGCATTTTATTTATTTATTTGGATAATCTTTGTGTGATTGATTATTTTAGGATGCATACATGGTTCATATGGTATTGATTGCTTTTTATTTAATTTGAATATAATTAAAATTTATTTATCTTAATAGTCATTCTTGTCTAAAATATGAGTGAAAGAGTGAAAGACTCTCAAGTATTTGTTTCAAAGGGGAAAATTTCAAATATTTTAGGAATCTCATATGAAAGGTCTTGAAATTCCTACCTTTCAAGCATACATAATTGGTTTTTGAATTTTATAGTTGAATAATTGATTAATTGATTGTGGAAGTAATTTTCGTCCACACCACTAGTGGCAGACAATGAAATTTGAAAAATGTAGTGAACGACATTGTGCTTCATAAGGTTTGATGCAATGCCTAAGAAATGAAAATGTTTTTTTTTTTTAGAAAATGAGAAATCTAGACATCATATTTGAAAGACATTTCACCCAAAAACTCTAGATTTCAGACAAGATCTCTACATTGTTCATTAGAACTAAATTAAAACGTGTAAAAGAAGAGGAATGGATTATTGTGAGAAAAGCAAACATCTCAACCAATTGTGACTCTATTCAATTTAAAGTTTTATATTAATTCTAGAATAAAATTATGAACATATTAAGCTATAAAAGCACATGTTTATTTTAAGTTTGAATTTTTTTTTTATATAAAGTATCAAAATAATTTATTATTGAAAAAGCAAAATTGATGACATTTTTATAAACAATAAAAATACAAAATTATAACAATCCCGTGCATCTCACGGGTAAAAAACTAGTATAATTAATAGGAATTCATATGAAGTTGGATTTAGATTGGATTTATACATCCACATCTGACAAATTTCAAATCAAACACTACTTATATATAACACGTAAAAAAAACTCACTTAATTATGTGTATATCAAATACTCTTTTGTACACAATTAAATGATGCTTTAAAAATTTTTACATTGTTTATTTCAATTATGCCCTCTATAACTTTAGAAAACTTTCTAATTGATTCCTAACTATGGAAATATGTATTAGAGAATTGATGTGATTAGAAACCTCCTTTATTATTTAAGGGTATACTTATCAATACATACTATTTTTTAATTTTAATAAATTTCACAAAAATATCATTTATTAAAAAACGAAAGAAGTAATTGAAAGACATTATTTACAATTTAATTTGGATCAGTTAAAATATCTAAATATAAACATAGATATCTCAACCTATTTAACAAACTGAACTTGAGTAATGAAAATTGCTTTCACTCGATTTATGACGTGGTTACGTGTAATAAGCTTGAATGTTTGTTAGGACAACCATCGTTGTCTTTCCTCAAGAAAAATCTAACCTCATCCAATTTTATTAAAGACTTTAATGAAAACTAAATGATTATATTAATGTGAAGACAAGACTGGGAGAAATAGATGAATAAGAAAGTGGTGATATTTTTTTCCAAATAATACTCCCTCCTATTTTTAATATAAGTCGTTTTGACCTTTCGTTTTCTTTGTAAAATATAAGTCATTTTATACTTTTCAATGCAAATTAATTGCATTTATTCCAAATTTACCCTTAAAATTAATAAATATTTACATGCATGCATTTTTTTTTAATGAGAATTACAAGCATTAATTAAGGGTAAAATGAAAAATTAATTATTTTCATAATATGTGTGCATGAGCTTAGGATGACATATATTTTGAATAGGAGGGAGTATAACTTAATTGGTGTCGAAAAAAAAATTACTTAATTTGAGTTTGGTAGTGATTTTAAATATCTCACCCAACTCCATTAGCATATATAGATTGTGGCAAAACTAATAATATTAGGTATGAAGACTAGCTACGTGGTCAATTCGATTCTAATAAAGTTCATTTGCTGGACCATCTAGCATAATTATAACGCTATTATTTAGTAATTTATATGGTCCATTTGGTGCAGCTACTTGATTGTAAATACGTTATCATTACATTTTGACAAATATCATTTTAACTTATAGTGTATTTAATTTAATTTTTTACATACATTTTAAAAAATATTATTTAATTATAAATAAAGTAGATAGGGTAGAAAGAATATAAAAGTAAGTTTAATGTGTATATTTTCTAAAATGAAACAAACACATTTTATGTGGACAACCTAAAAAATAACACAGACACAATTTAATTATGTGGACGGAATGAGCATAATACAAGATGAGTCTATGGCAAAAATCGGTTTAGGCCGTCCTGACCAATCCAGTTTTTTCTCTCTAGACGCTTTTGGTGAAAAATCGGCCTCTTAGGTGTCCATATTTTAATTTTTTATTAAAAATAAATTGATTTAGAATTCCGATTTAGACAATTGTGCACAATTTTTAAGAGAAAAATACGATCTAAATAATACTCGTGGTAGAAATCCATGATATGCAATGTTATTTTTTTTTTTTCAAATTTTATCGAGGTGAAAATTATTTTTATATAAAAATAATAATAAATAATAAGAAATTTAGGCTGTGCAAATTCACCCTATTACTAATTTTCGATTTCTATATCCTTAGTTTTGATAGAGGTGCAGAAGTTAGAAATAGTTAGACAAACTAATTTAAACTCCCTAGCACCTAGGCCTAGTTGTCGCCTAGACAATCATATTTGTTTTCTATAATTATTGTCAATACTGTAATTTCTCATTTATTTTTCTTCTATAATAATCAAGTCTTGTGTATTCCAACTTTTTAAGTCACATGAGTAATTAAATATTACTCCAATACGTACCCTTTACTTCAAATTTCCCATCACAGTCGCATAATTATATTATAACTAAAGTCTCACATATAAGAATAGAAGGAATAAGTTTTTACAAAATAGTAAGTACATGTACCGTGACATTGTAAAAAAAAAAAAAGTACATGTACCGGGTTGAAAATGACGAACAGGACTATTTTTTTCATCTCTCTTTCTTGATCATATCATTGATGCAAGTTATTACACTTTTTATTTTCCCTCATTTTCTTTTATTTTTTCTCATTTTTCTCTCCATCTTTAATAATAATATGAAGAATAAATATGTAAAAAAAATATGTTCCTTTATTTTATAAAAAACAACAAAAGCGACAATCATTTTAAAATGAAAGGAGTATACACATTCTGGTGTGAAACTATATATTATAATTTTGATATCACAAAAACTTATATAAAATATAGATGTTTAAAGTAACTTGGGGCAAAAATTTGTGCCTCGCTCAAACCCGGGTCAACGCGAATTAAAATTAATTAAAATATATTTTTTCGCTTTCAAGTATTGTTTTACTACGTGAGCAAAAAAACTATGTTACTACGTGACCAAAATATTTTTACTATAAGGCTAAAAGTGTAATACTACAAGTTCAAGATTTTTTGAACGAATTCTTCAGAATATTTTTTGATATGTAGTAATACACTTTTGACCTTATAGTAAATATTTTGACCTTGTAGTAACAATTTATTGGTTATATAGTAAACCACTTATTTGCGACCCACAAATTTTGTAGGTGACCCGGATCCAGACTTTTGATCCACGAATTTTTAAAAAATGCCTCAATTTAACATATTTCACGTGTGGAAAAAGGCGAGTGAAATTTTCTCCACAAGATTAACCAAAGGAGGGCCAACTGCTATTGCTTGTGCAGCTTGGCATCCACCTCAAACGGGCCGCCAGAAGCTAAATGTTGATGCCAGCTTTTTTCGGGATACGGTTCAGACGTTAGTTGGCATGGTATTGAAGGACTTCATGGACTTGTTTAAAATGGGTCGCACTTTGGTTAAATCGGGATGTATGAAAGTGAATATAGAAAAGGCAATGGACTTCTATGAAGCTTTGTCTTGGGTCAAGGAATCGAGATTGGCCGATATCGTAATTGAAGGAAATGCAAAGATAGTGATTGACGCAATCAACTCCAACGAGCCTTTTAATTATATTTTCGGGAGATTTCATATTTGCTTGTAGAGCATTAAATGTCTCCTTTTCTAATGTTGTAATTTCTTTTATCAAAAGAAGTGTTAATTATATGGCACATGAGTTTGTTATGACTTCTCACAATTTTGAGAGTCTGGGCCTTTGGATAGACCCTCTAAACTTTGTAGCTGCACCACCATGCATTTACAATAATCGAAGCTAAGTATACCAAAAAAAAAAAATCACACAAATGATGCTCTTTTGGTATGAAACAATATATAGTATATACCATTATACCAATAGTTCAATACCGATCAAAAATTCAGTATACCAAATTTTAGTATGGTATGGATAAATATTTTTCACATACATTGAATTTTGATATATCGAAAATTTTGATACAGTACTGGTATGAAATTTTACATATTCTATTAGGAATATCAATTAATATATCTCATAATAACTTTTACATTTTTTTTAAGACGTTCGATAATAATTTTTCATCTTTAAAACAAAAAATTATTTATAAACATTAATTACATGCATTCACAATATTCATAATTTTATATAAAAATATAAAATATCATTATTTATAGGCTCGTATAAACATGAGTGACCTTTCATGTAAGATAGAACCACTCCTGATCTAGTCTAGCTATAACCTAGATAATAAAAATACTCCCTTCGTCCCATAAATATAGTTACATTTGACTTTACACATAGATTAAGAAAAAACAATAAATGTAATCAAGTTTAGCTAATGTGTCAATTTTGCCCTTAGAATCTCATACTCAAAAATCTGCTAAGCATTAATTACGTTTATTAATTAGGGGTAGAATTGATAATAAAACATTTAATAATAAAGTAAAAGAAGAAATGTGGCTAATTTGGGATATCCAAAAAAAGAATATGTGGCTATCTTTGTGTGGGACAGAGGAGTAATAATTAAGGTTGTTGTGGAAGTTGGAAGAGTTGTTAGTCCAAGTGTCAAGTGTGTAGTTCTTAGTTTATCCGTTTCCTAATTAATTTCTAGTGCATGCGCGCAGTATTATATATTTTCTATTGCAACAGTACTTATGCACCAAGTCCAAATATCCAATCGATTTGTTTCACTATATATTTACTCCGGGATTAAATTTATTATGTTCATTTCTTTTGAAACGAGTTTTAATAAATATTAATTAATTTATACATAATGTAAAATTGGAGGTATATATAATAGAGTAGTATGAGGTTCATTTGTAAATAAAATGATTATAATTTATTAATAAATTAAATCTAATTTGAGTAGATAATTAAGTGATTATTGAAGAACGAAGATAGTTTCTCTCGTTCTCTCTTCCGATCGCTTTTAGCCACCACCGATGAGCTGGTATCCTTCGTCGCCTCCCTCCCCTTCTTCTTCTTCTTCTTCTTCTTCTTCTCAAATAAGCTCGTCTCTCTTGTTCCCTCTCATGGCCGATCAAGCTATCTCTATGAATGTTTTCATTCAAATTGTGTCATTAGTCGCACTTACCTACACTCTAATTTTCTCTATAGTCTCACACTACATCTTCTTCCACCTACTCTTTGTCAGGAGAGCCCGACGTCATTGGCTGCTCGACCCTCCAATCTATTTGGGTTGCGCTCAAATCAACTGCTCCCAACATATCTGCAAGTATTCCTTACCCACATACTTTTTTTTGTTATAGTTCATCTTCCAAAAGGGCCGGGTTTTGGTGTTTCAATCCTTTCGCTTCCCACTTCTATGAGCCTAGGCATGCCCTATTTGGTGACTCTGTCTTTCCGTTATTTCTCTTAGGGCATGTTTGTTTTGGGATGGGAAATCCGGATTTGGGATTTCGAAACTCCACCCCCATTACAGTTTGGGATTTTGATTCAGGATTTCAAAATCCCACCCTATAAATACATATAAACTCTATAAAAGTCAACCCTATAAATACCTACAAATCCTATATAAATACCTATAAAACCTATAATCCTATTCTATAAAGTTAAATCCTACCCTACATAAATCTCAAAACAAACACAAAACATAAAAAGTATTAGAATTTTAAAATCCACTAGATTTTGAAATCCGGATTTCAAAATCCTCCAAATCCCAAAACAAACATGCCCTTACAGTATGACAACAACACTCATACGCTTCTTTATGACAACAAAAGTGCATTGCTTTGCGAATGTCTTCACGAGTTTCTGCTTCGACCTCGTTTCAAATTGTTACGTTTTAAGCTCTAAGTTCATTTACATTCCTAACGGTTAAGAACATTTTCAACATCGCTTGACTGGGGTAATAGAAAATAATATAATATATGAATAGTATATATTATTTTGATTTATTTTCTTATTTCTTTCATTTATAAATTCTATAAAAATTGATATATAATGGATCATTTATATCACCTCTTGATGATCATATACATATTCTCACATTTTTAACATACTTCATTGGATTACTTCATCAGATCATTTATGCATTTAATATATATATATATATATAATACATTTAACATACTCATAATATCTCTTAATTATTTGATTTACACCCCCACTATTTTTATTTTAAGAAATGAAACGATGAAAATATGTAAATTATCATGAGATAGAGGTGTAGATAATTAAATATATATTCGACTTTATCAATCATCATGAGAGTAACTACTAACGGTATATATACTTTAATCTACAGTACTTTATAGGATTATTTCTTTTGGACTACAAGTGGGGTTAGGGTCTAGCTAATTTTTAAAAAAAAAAGGACCATATATTGATGCACGGTTCTTGCAATGCTGCTTTTCAATCTCAATATTCTCAAGATGTTAAATAAATTTGGTGATCTAGATCCACCAATCATGTGTTGCTATTTATTTCATTAATTATCATGTTAAATTAATTTAGTGATGTTTGGTTAGAGATCGTGGTGGATTGAGATTAAGATTGAGAATGAAAAAAGTGAATTGAGGTAATTCGTGAACAGTAATTGTGTTTAAATTGTGTTTCGATATTGATTGATCGAGAAGTAGAGGTGAATGTAAATTTATGTCAAATCAAAAGTGATGTTGTAATATTTTATTAAGATTAGTTAGTGAAGTAATGATTTTATGATAGTGATATTGATTATTTTATTATTGTTAGTTATTAGAGTAATAATTATATGGTTGTGATATACTCCCTCCATCCCATGAGAAACTTCTCATGACTTTTGAGCAGAGAGATTAAAAAATATGATTGTTGAGTAAAAGGTCAAACAAATGTCCCACATCGGAAAGGCATTGAAGGATTGTGGCTATAAAATGATGGACTAGTATCCCCATTGGTATGAGGCCTTTTGGGGAAACTCAAAAGCAAAGCCGTGAGGGTTTGGCAAACCCAAAGCGGACAATATCATACCAAGTGTGGGGGGATACGGAAGGGTCCAGTCCTGGAAGAACCATAACAAATGGCGCCGTCTGTGGGAAGAACGAACCCAGGGCCATATCCGAACGAGTGTGCTCGATGTCAGTAAATAGTTGGACGAACCAGAACCCCTTGGAGGAACGACAGTCTCGATGAGATAGACAATATGGTCTAGACAGAGCAAACCCGTCTCTTTGCGGCAGTAGTCTAGCTAGCTAAGTGATCTAGTTAGAGCGGGGTCGTTTGAGGGGAGGCACGTGGTCCATTGTTTGAAGGGGAGGATTGTTGAGTAAAAGGTCAAACAAATGTCCCACATCGGAAAGGCATTGAAGGATTGTGGCTATAAAAGGATGGACTAGTATCCCCATTGGTATGAGGCCTTTTGGGGAAACTCAAAAGCAAAGCCGTGAGGGTTTGGCAAACCCAAAGCGGACAATATCATACCATGTGTGGGGGGATACGGAAGGGTCCAGTCCTGGAAGAACCATAACAATAATATAATATAAGTAGATGTATTAGAAATGATCGATGTGATTAAGAGAGAATAATGTAATAATGAGTGGTCTCCTGTACATATTGTGCACCGTGCACACTAATGCACAAGTCAACCGCTATATATTAATAAAGCAAAAATTTATAAAAAAGTAATCACTGTCAAAGTGGCGTAACATGCACCTGAGGTCACAGGTTCGAGTTTGAAACAGTGACCACAAAATAGTAATTTTAATTTTTTTAAAATAACATAATAACAAAATTATCATTTTTCAATAATAATAATAATTAACATTTTTCAGTAATTAAATTACAACTTTTCAATAATAATAGTTTATTGTTTTAAATAACTTTCAATGTTTTTTTTAAATACAACTTTTTAATACCACTTGTTGGTCCTTGATGGAGTATGACACAAGTGTATGGGGGGGGGGAATGCACTTGTGTATGCTAATTCTTCCTTTTTCTTTGAAAACAGTTTGACTTATCAGGGAGGTTGTCTCACAACTGTCCTGAGTGGTAACTTTAATAGATACTTGGCCTACTGAAAACTGTGGAGTAATCAGTTGGAAAACTATCTAAGAAAGTTATTAAGTGCGGAATGTGGTTGGCCTTTTCTTTGAAAGAAAACTCCAAGTTAATTTCTGAAAAATCAATTGATCAGGGACTTTGTCCAAAACAGTTTTACTTAACTTTGCTGAACTTACTTATTTAAGAATGATTATAGCAAGTAATGTGAGTTATAGAAAAGTGCAGTAAGTAAGTGACACAACAATTTATAGTGGTTCAGAGTCTCAAGCTCCTACATCCACTTTTCCTGATTGAACAGGATAATTCTTTAACACTTGGAATTAGCTTGTTTTATAGTGCCAAGGTGCACTGATCAACAACACTATCTTAGTGCTTTGATCCCTAGGATAATTTGAGTCCTAGTGCTCAATCTCTCTGAGTTAAAACTATGTTTACAAATAACAGTCCTTAACTCCTCACTTCTACAACAAACTCTACTTCACTCAATGAGGTAATGGTTTGAGGTTTTGGTTCCAACTAATAGAGATACCCTTTACAATAAGAATAATGTAAAGGCTTAGGATATCTCAATGCTAAGCTTGGGATATTACAAGAAAGGCGTAGCTTTTGAAGTGATCAGGAAACTTGGGATTATGAATAACAACTTTGGTTTCCTTTGATTGCTTGATAGTAAATTGATAGCAGATAGTTGGATGCTTGAATCCTTGGATCACTTCTGAATTTATAGAGCAATTTGATCAACTATCCGTTGGAGAGATAACATTTCAAATTGTCTATTTGCAGCTCCATTGAAACGGCTATGAAGACCATCCTTCTATTATCCACTGTGTAAGAAGGTTCTTCAATGGTTGCTTGAATGAATGTGTTGACTTCTGAAAAATGCGGCTGAGATGACTTTTGTCAGCTTCCAAATTTGCATAGTTCCCAAGGTTGATTGTGGCAGACTTTGTACTCCACCAACGGTCAGATGGGACAAGTGCCCTGAACATTCCAGCTGCAGGTGGAATGTTTCTTCATTCATTCAATGTTCATCAGTCTTTAATGCTTCTAAGTCTTTAATGCTTGTTCAGGCTTGATGACAATAAGTGCTTCATTAAATTTATCTTCTGTGTATGCATCATTCAATGCTTTTGATCTTCAAGACCTTAAGCTGATCTGATATAGCTCTTATCAGTACCTTGCAGCTTGACTTCTTATCTTTGATCATTCAGTCATGTTGGCCTCTTCAGCATACTTGTTTCTTTAGAATCAGTAGACTTGTCCTAAGAGACTTAAGCACATAAAGTTGCCTAACATTTCCAGCTTTGGACAACTATCCTGAACTAGAAACCACACTTCTGAGATTTAGACTTAAGCATTTCTATTGTCTCAACTATCTTGAGACAACTAGACCGATGCTTTCTTATTTGTATCTCAACTAATCTGACCATCATCAATTAGGGGTTTTGGTATCTTAATCAAAATCAATTTATTTCCCAACAATTTCCCCCTTTTTGATGATGCCAAAACCTATTACAAAGGGAACTTGACTTATACTAAATTTTTTCTTCAGGATGGATGATCTGGTTAATTCTCCTGAAACAAACTGTTAGCACAATAATAAATCAAGTATATATGTTATGTCAGGTTAGTTGAGATAATGAGTTGTTATCTCTGATGAAAATAGTAATCCTCTAATATATATTATAAGGCATTACAGTGCTGAAACAAAAACAAGAGGACTCACTATGCTGAGGCAAAGAAAGTAAATAGAGACAACAACATATTAAAAACATAGATAAAGGGGAAAGAAGACTTATTCTTCAGAAAGAACCATCATCTTGATTCTTGAGGAGCAATCCCATACTAAGCCCAGACTCTCTTCTTTAGTTCCCAAATCTCCTGATTTGTACCTTTGGGACCCAGCTTCATCTTTTCCATCTTCATGATGGAGATGAACTCCTCCAAGATCTTCCCTTCATTTATAAGATTCCCATTGAATTTGGGAGGCATGTACAGGATGGGACATGGTGCTTTGAACTCCACTCTGGCCATGTCAGCTGCTGCAAACAACTTCTGGTACAACTCTCTGTAGTTGTCAAACATGAATTGGTCAAAGATTTCCTCAACATCCTCTCCAAGCCATTTGCCTATGACATAGAAATCATAAACAAAACTCCTCTTGGCTTCCTCCCATGCATCATTCAATTGAATTGGCACCCATTTGTCATGGTGAGGGTATTGAGTGTCCCATCTTTGAATAAATTGAGGATTCAATCTTATGTAAGAGGCCCTTCTCCTTGGAGCTCTGAAATTTGCCCTTCTGGCATCTCTTGCTTTGTTGGCCTCAACTAACTGATCCATTCTTTCCTTAGCTCTCTGAAGAGCTAGCTTCTCTTGAGTTTCTGAATCTTTCCCAAATCCCTCTTCAAACAATTTTGAGGGATCATCGGCAAGTTTGGGCTGTTTCACTTCAGGTTCCTTGTTTTCTTCTTCTTCTTCAACTTCATGGATTTCAGGCAACTTGGTTGCTTTCTTCAGCCTCTTTGATTTTCTTACTTGAGTTGCCTCTTCAGCTTGGAATTCAGATGGCAATGTCAGGCTTGTAGGGAAGTTAGTGAAGGTTTGCTCCTTCCTTTTTCTTTCAGTGGCTCTGGTAACCTTCCCCCTTACTTCAATCACCTTGTCCTTGGGGTCTAAGCCTGCAGATTCTCCTCCAGGCCTCTGCTGCCATCTGTCCTGAACTTCAATCACAGAAGCCATGGACTTCTTCATTGCAATCTGTATCTGCTCCTCTTCAGTTAAGTCTTCAAAATTTATAGGCCCTTTGTCTTTTCCAGTGTCCTCTTCTTCCTCTTCAGTTTCAAAATTTATAGGCCCTTTGTCCTTTCCCTTAGGCTCACCAATCTTCAAAGTTCCCTTTGCTCTTGCTCGCTCTCTTTCCCTCTTTTTGGCATGATCAAAACAATGGGGCTTTAATTCACTCTTTGTAACAGAAAGGTGGGTGTGAGCATGAGTCAAAGACTTCAGTTCTTGCAGCAAATAAACATTCTCATCATGAATGTTTTGCATTTTGTCATCTGCCATGCTGAGAAAGGCATGGACTGGCTTCATCTTCTTAGCAACTATTGTATCCAAAGTAGCCTTCAGGGATTGATCAAGCTTGCCCTGCAATTGTTCAGTGAGATTGGCCACAACCTGATCAGAGACCTTGGCCATCAGTTCAACAGTGAACTTCTCAACAACCTCTTTTACCATTGCAGCTGATTCGGGTGGAATTTACACATTTTAGAGGTACATGTTAAGCATGTTTTGATGTGGATTTCATTGATTTATGCATTGAATATGATTGTTTAAGCCAAAATGAGAGAAAAGTTGTGTTTTGTCAATTTTGTAGGAAATACGATGGAATTTGGAGCAAAACACCAACCATATTTTACTGGATCAGGAAGAGGAGTGCACGGTTGGATTCTTCTCGAAAAACGGAGTGGAATAGCCAAAAGAATCGAGTCAATCGGACATCCGAGGCGAAAGATATGCATGAAACGAGAAAGGGACGAAGTCGACCGAGCGAGCACGCCCGAGACGAGTGCTCGATTTGAGCTCGTCCGAAACAGGTTTTTTTTGGTCGACCATTGCCTCGGCCGAGACAAGGCCACGGCCGAGCTCGAGCTACCCCATGCCCCACATGCCACGGCCGAGCACCCCAGCCTTGCTTTTCCCGCGCGCCACGACCGATCTCATGCCTCGACCGAGCACCTGGCTTGCCCTGCTCCACAGCGTCTCGGTCGAGAAGCAGCCACGGCCGAGCTTCCCCATCGCATGCACTCGCCAGCACGGCCGAGCTCCCAGCTCGGCCGAGCACCTGCTCGCCCCAATGCCACTTTTGCACGGCAATGCTCCGTGCACGACCGTGCCAACCCCATTTTCGGTGCCTTTTCCCTATTTTGGCCTATTTTGAGGGAACAACTTGCAATTTTGGCATCCAAACCCTACCCCAACACTATATAAGCCCCATTTCTTGAAATCCAAGAGATTCTTCCCCAATTCCTTAATTCCCACACATAGTTTCACACAATTGGAGGTGTTTTGGCCATATCTTCATCAATTCTTCATCAAATCAAGCAAGGAAGGATGCGATAGCTTGGAAATTCCATTCTCTACCACATTTTAGACTAATCTTTCTCTTTCTCTCTCTTTTTAGTTAGTTATTTCATTTGATTTTTGTAATTTGATTATGTTAGCTCTTGGCTAAACATTTTTTGTTCTAGGGCTATGTTTGCACTTTGGATGATGTTTATGAATTAATTTCTTGTTTATTTGGTGGTTGTGTTGATATTTCTATTTGAATGCTTAACTTTCATTGCAAGACATGTTGTCAATGGCCATGATAATATGTTTTATTTATTGTTAATTGAAATTGGATTGAGAGATCTTTTTCATTAATCGTATTTAAACATTCGACCCAATATTATTGTGAGCTCGAGAGAGGATCAATATTATCGAGAGGGTATTAGATGATCCTAGGAGCCTTTTGGGGAATTATTATGCATGCTAGGTAGAGATACTAGTTTGTGTTATAATTTCTCTTGGATTAATTGGATCGAGAGAACTTTTAATTCACTATTTTGTGATCAACCCTATAGTAATCAACACAACACCACTTAATTAAGCTTTTGATCATAAATTGACCCCTTAGTGTGACATATGCCTTGGAACCTACCTTCTCTTAATTGAGTTTTCATTCGTATTTTCTCTCGTTTCTTTGGTTTGCATGTTATTAGATCGATTCTTCATTACTCTTTATTGCTTATTTGTGACAATTTTGTAGGCAATCTTAGGGTAATTCACCACATTCACTTAATCGATCACGTCTAAATAGAATTCTGTTAACAAACTACACTTTTACGCTATATCTCCTCGTGGGATCGACCTCGTACTTACTTCTCTACGATAGACGACGTATACTTGCGGTGGTTTATTCTAGCGTTGTAGAATACGTGAATCAGCAGCTTTAAGTTCCTCAACTTTCTTCCTTTGAGTTGCTGTCCTCTGCCTCAGGGCATCCTTGATTGTTCTTTTCAGGGCTAGCACATTATGCTTGTAGCTCTCTTTCAGGCTTTTTTGCTCTTTCTTCACAGTCTTTGTAAATGTGGTCATTGCATCATTTGCCTTGGTAACCTCAGTTGAGATTGTTTGCAGGCCAGTCTCAACTCCACTTATTCTGGCATCTAAGGTTGGAAAAACTACCTCCTCAGAACCTGTGAGCCTCATCTCAACAGAGGCTAGAGTTCTTCCTTGGCCATCAAGAGCATTTGTGGTTTCTACATGGGCCTTCCCAACTTCTGTGACCAGAGTGTCCAACTTGCCTGACTGCTCTTCAATTGATGTTGCAGTCTGTGAAGCAAGTTGCAGTCCTGCTTCAGTGGCATTTGCTTGTTCAAAGTATATTTTTGACAATGTGGACATGTTGGCTGAAATGGCCTCAAGATCAACATCAGTGTTGACTGGAATGTCAGTGAGGGAAGCATCTGCAAAAATCTGTTCAATGGTGACAGCTACTGAATCTACAAAACATAAAGGGTTAGGTAAATCACCCTCAACACCCTCTTTCTTTTCATCTCCCAAAAGGTCTGATACATCAGCACCTTTGCTCTCATTTTCAACTATTTTCTTTTCTTCATTTATATCAGATAAACTCACATTTACTGGAGAATCAGGCCTTCTTTCACTAAGGGATTCATCAAGTTCAGATTTGACTTGAAGAATAGCCTAACTCTCATGTTGGGCTTCACCCAAAATTTCACTCTCTTCTCCCTCTTGTGATGGTGCACTCATGCTACCTATAATCACATAATCACCTTCTTCTCCCTCTGAATTTTTGTTACTACTATCCTTTTCAACTCCTTCAGGTCCTAAACCTGACACCTCCATATCCTCAACAGGATGCACAGAGGGCAGTTGATGGGAGATCACAGTGCTTGGGCTTTCCAAGTCCACTGAGTCATCCTGAATGACTAAAGGTTGTTCAATGTCCAACTTCTCTGACACTGATGAGGCTTTAGTCAAACCAGCTTCTCCTAAGGAAGTCTCAGCATTGTCAAGTTGTGCCTTGGGCTCAGAAGAACCATCCTTGGCCAATGCATCTTGGACTGAGTTACCTCCTTTGGTCAACTCCTCTGATTTTTCAGAGTCCTGTATTGAATGATAAGTCAAGTAGTGTACCTTAGCAGGGTTGGGTCCATGAGGTTTGGGGTTGGTTGTGTCATCATCATCATCATCTGCATCATCCGAGGTGTTATCAGGATGCTTGACTCCTTGAGCAATCCTTTCTCTTTCAGCCAACACCTTCTCATGAACAATTGTGCAGAATAGTGCCTCAGTGGTCAACACACTGGATTTCTTAACATTTGCAAAGTGCAATAGCCTGTTCTCTTCAACCTGCCACCAGCTGGCACCTTTATCCTTGATAGCCTGAGCTATTTCAACCATTGTTCTATCTTTGATCTCAACAAGTGCTCTGAGATCATAGAACTGCTGCTGCAATCTTGGATAGTCCTTCAATCCTGGATACAGTTGATCAACATTGGCTTTGGCAATTTGTCTCAGCATGCCTTTATATGTATACTCCTCTGTATCCTCATCATCATTGTCATCATTGTCATCAGAAGAGTTGGCTTGGGTGTCAGAAGGGTTGGAGTTGGGTTCAGGAAGGTTGAGTTGGGTTTCAGAAACGTTGTGTTCAGAGGAAATAGGAATCAGGTTGGTCTCAGTTGCTGTAGAGAGCAATGTATCTGAGGGGTTAGAAGGAAGGTTGATTGGGATAGGTTGAAAGGCTGGAAATTGGGATTGATCATCAGCGAGAATGACACTTTCAAGAAACTTGGTGTAGGAGATCATGAGCACCCTCAGGAGAGTAGGTCTTTTTAGCAGTAATTGGGGCATCTTCAGGAGTCTTGCATATCAGGAGAGTTGGTGATATTCAGGCTTTGGATCCTCATGTGTTGGTGATATTCTCTGGGATTGAATATCAGGAGAGTTGGCTTGGGGGCTCTTGGACTTGGACCTTGTTTTGGAATTAGACCTACTTGCTTGTCTAATTTCCTTGAAAAACTCCTTCTTCTGTTTTTCCTCCTCAATTAACCTCTGCTTCTCAGAAGTTTTGATGATCCTCCTTCTTCTTTCAGCCCTTGTAGGCTTCTCAAGATCTCTGAACTCAGTGACCACTTCAGGTTGTAAAGGGACAATCACCCTGAGTTCTTCATCAGCTTCAGGAGGGTTGACCCCTTCTAGTGCAGTTTTATCAATCTCCTCAGAAGTGGCACCTCCACTGTTAGATTGACTGTCTGGGGAAGATTCACTGAGAATTTGCTTCATCCTCTTCATCTTTGGTTGGGTTTTGGTGGTCTGAGCTTTTCTTTTCCTTGGAGAAGATCTAGTAACACGTGCAACAGTCAAGGCCTGCTTTGCTGCAACACCTTGCTTTCTCTTTTCTGTCTTGGAGGACAGTTTCCTGAACATCACCTTTTGGGTTGGAAATGGTTTTGGTTTGGCTTGCAGATGGGTGTAGTGAGCAAATCTTTCTAAGAGCAAACTTGCTCTTGTACAATATTGAAGCTTTCCATCAACCACAACTTTGTGGTGCTTTACCTCCTTAAACTTAAATTTTTCATTCATCATTTTTCCCAGAATGAAAGTTTTCCAATCAAACTTGACTCCTCTTTCAGCAGAGTCAATTACAGCTGCCATTACTCTCAACTTTGGCAAGCTTATTTGCTCTACACTCCCAGAATGGCTTAACAAACTTTTCACAACAATATCAAATAGATGTTCATATTTCAACTTTAAAGTTTTCTTATTTTGAGCACCTACAAGTTTCTGGGGTACCTTCATCCATGGATTTGAGAACTCCTGCTCCTCACCTTCTTTGTATGCTTCTGGATTGAGACCTTCAGAGGGTAAGCCAAAACTTGCATCCAAATCTTCTGAGGTGAAGATTATTGTGTGTTGAGATTCCTCCTCCTCTCCTTCTTCTGCATAGGTGAGTTTGGTGCAAACATCACCTTTCTTGCCTTTCCATCTAAGGTAGGCAAAGAACTCAGCCATGTAAGGGTTGAGACAAGAATCAGGTTTGGTGCTTAAGAATTGCTCAAGCCCTGCATCTTTTAACCATTGTAGAACTGGAGCAACTTCCTCATCTGGGCTGTCAAAAGCCACAATCTTTTCGAACCACAGAGAGTCTATGTTGCTAAGATAGGTGAAATCAATGTCTAAGGATGGATCATTGAAGTTCACAAGTTCCTCTCTTTTGAGTTTGGGGGCCATGGATGTTTGGAGAAAGAGAAAGGATTGGATATGGGTAAGAAAGATTTGAAAGTTCAAAGGTTTTCAGAATATTGCTTAAGGGTTTTGAAAATATGTATGCGTGAGAAGTGAAGTTAAAACCGAAGGTTTTTATATTCAGTGGTTTTATTAACCGTTGGACAATGGCATTTGAGGGTGGACAAATCATAAAACAATATGGATAAAGTGGGGTAGTGGCTTGGAAACGGTTATATGTAGGTTTAAGAATAATCAATGGCCTTGATGAAATGCACAGTAATTAATGCAATCTTTAAGAAGATTTTGCATTTAATGTAGATTTGCCATTTGGGGGCTAAATTCTTAATAGCACACGCCATCCTAAAAATAGACTACTCTTAGCCCAAGAATTCCCTTAAATGTCCAATCAATGATAAAAATAGCACTTATCACCTTATCAGTTGGACAAACGTCCTGATAAGTGTTTTGACTTCTATTTTGGTCAAGATATCTGACCAACAGACCTGAGTGGGTCCCAATGTTGCTGACTGGGTCCCACAAGGTCAATCATCTTGACCAACATTGCTGAGGGCTATAGGGACAACTGCACTGATTTCTTCTTTCAGGCAGATAATTTCAGTGAGGTTGGTCAACTTTGCTGAAGTTCAGTTTAATGTACTTCCCCCTTCATTTGAGCTTTCTTCTTTATTTTTCCATCTTGCCTGGATCAAGTAAGCCCAATTCTGCTGAGAGCTTCATGAATCTTGCTTCAGCTAATGGCTTTGTCAAGATATCAGCCTTCTGCTTATCAATGTGAATTTTGACAAGCTTGATATCCTTCTTCTCCACATGGTCTCTTATAAAATGATGCTTGATATCAACATGTTTGCATCTGGTGTGAAACACTAGATTTTGTGAGATAGCAATTGCACTACTATTATCACAGAATATGAGAACTTCATTTGTGATCACTTTGTAGTCTCTCAATTGCTTTCTGAGCCGAAGTATCTGAGCACAGCAACTCCCAGCTGCTACATATTCTGCTTCAGTTTTTGATGTTGCAACTGTATTCTGCTTCTTTGAAAACCATGAGATCAGCTTGCTGCCCAAGAACTGACATGTTCCTGAGGTGGATTTTCTGTCAATTCTACATCCTCCATAATCTGCATCTGAGTATCCAGTGAGTTCAATATTGTCATCAGCTGGATACCATAATCCAAGATTCTCAGTTCCCTTGAGATATCTTAGAATCCTCTTGGCAGCTTCAAAGTGGCTTTTCTTTGGATTTGCTTGAAATCTGGCACATACTCCAACTGCAAATGTGATGTGAGGCCTACTTGCAGTGAGATATAGTAAGGATCCAATGATGCCTCTATATTCAGTGGAGTTGGTAGATATTCCTCCTTCATCAGGATC
The DNA here is from genome assembly GCA_963675135.1 of Galeopsis tetrahit. Classification (NCBI taxonomy): domain Eukaryota; kingdom Viridiplantae; phylum Streptophyta; class Magnoliopsida; order Lamiales; family Lamiaceae; genus Galeopsis; species Galeopsis tetrahit. The sequence continues at coordinate 60,090,757 of OY776120.1, read as the reverse complement.
CATCTTCCAGTTGGTGTTCATAGGAATCCTGACTGGTTTGCTTGTTGCACATCCAAACTTCTTGATCATATCCCTTGTATATTTGGCCTGATTGATGAATATCCCTTTCTTTGATTGAGTGACTTGAAGTCCAAGAAAGAAATTCATCAATCCCATCATGGACATCTCAAATTTGCTTTGCATGAGTTTTGAGAATTTCTCACACAGCTTCTCATTTGGAGATTCAAATATAATGTCATCCACATAGATTTGGACTAACAAAATATCATCTCCTTCACAGATTCTGAACAAAGTTCTATCAACAGTGCCTTTGACAAAACCATGATCTAGAAGAAACTGTGATAAGGTGTCATACCAAGCTCTTGGAGCTTGCTTTAAGCCATATAGGGCCTTCTTCAATCTGTACACCTTGTCTCCTTCTTCAAAGCCTGGGGGCTGTTCAACATACACTTCTTCTTTAAGTACCCCATTGAGAAATGCACTCTTCACATCCATTTGATACACCTTGAACCTCATGTGAGATGCATATGCTAGGAAGAGTCTGATTGCTTCAAGTCTGGCCACTGGTGCAAATGTCTCATCATAGTCAATCCCTTCAGGTTGACAATATCCTTTGGCTACCAGTCTTGCTTTATTTCTCACAATGATGTCATTTTCATTTTTCTTATTTTTGAACACCCATTTGGTTCCAATGACATCTTGATGAGTTGGCCTATCCACCAGTTCCCACACTTCATTTCTGGTAAACTGGTTCAACTCTTCTTGCATGGCTATAATCCAGTTGGTGTCTTGAAGTGCTTCCTCAATATCCTTTGGTTCCTGTTCTGAAAGAAAACAACAAAACAAGGCACTTTCTCCATGAAATCTTCTAGTTTTGATCCCCTCACTTGGATTTCCAAGTATCAGGCTAGTTGGGTGATCTTGCAACCAAGTGCTTCTAGACCTGATCCCTTCAGGAGGATTGTCCTCATCTGAATTTGGATCACTAAATTCATTAAATTCAGGAAAGTTAATTGAAGGATCAAGTTCAGGATCATATTCGGGGTTATTGTCCTCAATGTCAGGAAGATTGACATTTTCATTGGTTCCCCCTTGAATATTGGATCCATTAACTACCTCAGCAGGACCTGCTTCTTCATTGGTAGTTGTTACCTGGTTTTGAACTGGGATGGGGTCAGTCAGTTAAATTTCTCCTTCAGGTTGGTTGTCCTCTGGTTGATTACCATCAGGTAGGTTGTCCAGTTTCTGATATTCATTGAGTTCAGGCTGGGCAACATCTACAAACACTGTTTCCTTGCTTTGAAGCCTTAATCTGGTTGTTCTTTGTGTTATCTCATCAATATTCAGGTTTCTGTCCCTGAACTCATTAATAGTTTCATCAAACACAACATGAGGTGTTTCTTCCACAACAAGGGTTTTGCAATTGTAGACTCTGTAAGCTTTGCTGACTTGTGAATATCCAACAAATATTCCCTCATCAACTTTGCTGTCAAAAGCTTTCAATTGCTCTTTTCCATTATTGTGAATGAAACACTTGCAACCAAATATATGAAAATAGGCAACAGTGGGTAATCTACCTTTCCATAATTCATATGGAGTTTTACCTTGACCTTTAGTGATTAGGGACCTGTTTTGAGTGTGGCATGCAGTGCTGATAGCTTCAACCCAGATCCTTTTAGGCAATTTGGATTCAACAATTAGTGTTCTTGTTGCCTCTTTTAAGGTTATGTTTCTTCTTTCAGCAACACCATTTTGCTGAGGATTTCTTGCTGCAGAAGTCTCATGAGTGATGCCATTCTTACTGCAGTACTCATTGATGTATAACTTTATGAATTCATTGCCTTTGTCTGATCTGATTTTGACACTACTTAGGCCCTTTTCATTGCTCAGTTTCATCAGCAATTCAGGTAGCTTGACTTGAGTCTCCTTTTTATTCAGAAGAAACACTACCCAAGTGTACCTGGAAAAATCATCAACAACTACTAAAGCATATTTTCTTCCATTTATGCTTACTGGTATAATTGGACCAAATAAATCCATGTGTAGTAGTTGGAGAACTCTCTTAGTGGAAATGACAGGCTTTCCTTTGAATGAAGCTTTGATTTGCTTTCCTTCCTGACATGGCTGGCATACATGTTCCTTGGTGAACACTTGGTTTGGAAACCCTCTCACTAGAGAGTTTCTTGCAAGCTTGTTGATGGTTTTGAAGTTCAGATGATTCAGTCTCTTGTGCCATAGCCAGCTCTACTCACTTGTGCTTCTGGCAACAAGACAGACTGCTTCAGGGGTTTTGCTCCAATCTGCAAAATAAACATTTCCCTTCCTCACCCCTGTTAGTAGCACCTGTTGTGTTGATTTGTTTTTTATAGTGAATTCATTTGGTGCAAATTCAACACTGTATCCTTTATCACAAATTTGACTTATAGATAGCAAATTATATTTTAGGCCTAGGACATATGAAACATCAGTAATTTTTACACTACCAATATTTAATGTACCATAACCTCTTGTGATCCCTTGAGAGCTATCTCCAAAGGTTACTGAAGGACCATCCTTTTCAACAAAGTCAGAGAGAAGTTCCTTGTTTCCAGTCATGTGTCTTGAACATCCACTGTCCAAGTACCATGTTGTTCTTTTGTTTATGCTTCTCTTCTTCTTGTGGTCCTTGCACACCTGCAAAGTCAAACTTTAGGTACCCTTTGAATGTTGGGTCCTAGGGGGTTAGTTGTACCTTTTGGAACCCAAACCTGCCTGATTACTCTGATTGACTCAAAGTGACTGATTTGGTTTCCATATACATCTACATGCACAGTCCTACCCTTAAATGCCTTAGGTGGTTTCTGTGCATTGGTGTTAGTCTTGTAAGGTTCAGGAGAGTTGGTGAATTGCTTTGGGAGAGATCTCCTGAAGTTACTAGACTTAGGTGCAGCTTGGTAAGACATTTGTGGATAAGTGCTAGGATGGCCTTTTCCCTTTGGCATGAAGGGTCTAGGCTTCCTGAAACTGTTATACCTATCAGGGGTGTTGGGCCTTGACCTATTCAGTTGAGGTTGCCTCATTTGAGTTGGCCTCTTCTGAACAGATCTTGGACAACTCCATTGATGAGTGTTCAGTTGGGTTGGCCTTTCCATGGGTCTTTCCTTCTGAAACTCATTTCTCTTGTATCCAATATCCTTAACCTTTTCCTTAGGTTTGGGTTTAGGAATATTGTTTACTTGAGTTGGTGTAAGAGTTTATTTGCCCTTACCCTTGTTCAGTGGCTAATTTACTTCCATTTTATTTTGCTTTAGTTGAGCCACTGACCTTACAAAGGTCATCTTAGAATTGCTGGTTGAAGCAATACTTAGACTAGGTGAGGGTCCATATGGACTATAGCCTAATCCACTTCTTTGAGCCATTGTTCTTTGAAACCCTTGAATTTCCTCTATTGCTTTAGAGGATTTGTACAAGGCAGACATCTTTAATTTTAGGCTCCCTTTACTTATTTTTAGAGCATCAAATTCATGTGAGAGATTATCAAATTTAGCTTGAAGGATTTTAAAATCAAAGTCCTTTTTCTTCAGAACCGGATTTTGCTCATCAATCAACTTTTGTTGTTCAGAGACTTTGAGAGACATTTCATCATGTTCTCTCACAATCTGCTGACACAACTCAGTTGATCTAATGTCAAACTCAGGTTCAGGAAGGTTGGGGATTTTGACTTTAGAATTCAACAGTTCATTTTCTCTCAATGCCATATTGCATACTTCTTGAAGTCTGGTGAAATCCTCAAGTAACTTTCCAAAGTTAAGTTTCAAGTGGACTTCACTGGACTCACGTGTGTTATTTGAAGAGTTGGAAGATGAACATACCTCTTCATTTTCAAAGGCCATTTGACAGTCATCATCACTGTCACTGTTGGAGAATAACCCATCATCAGATGAGTACACACTTTCTTCACTTGCTGACTCCCCAGCTACCATGGCCTTCCTGTTATTCAACCTCTTGTCTCTTTTATTCTGCCTCTCTTTTCTTTCCTTTGAACTTAGGTCAGGACAGTCATACTGGAAATGTCCCTTTATCTGGCAGTTATAATACACATCTTCATCATCATTTCTCTTGCTTGAGGACTCCTTCCTCCTGGATGATGATGGTTCAGCTTTGCTGTACTTCTTTTTGTCAGCATATTTGTCTTCTTTCTTTTCATCAGAGAGTTTTTCCTCTGATTTGTTGTCAGGAGAGTTGAATCTTCTCCAGGTTCTGTTGTCTTGGTAGAACTTTTTGTATCTACCAAATCTATAGTTGAGCTTCTCAAATCTCCTAGCCATGAGTGCCAGCTCCTCCTTCATCTCAGTTTTGAGGACAGTTTGAGAAGATCTCTGAGCACTCTTCTTTTCTGTCTCAGAGGCTTTGAATGCAACTCCTTTGCTGGAAGATGATGGCTCTTCATGTACCTTTTTTCTGTTCAGATCAACCTCATATGCTTTGAGTTCAGAAAACACTTGCTGCATGGGCATGTTGTCAAGATTGCTGGTGTTCTGCATCATGACTGAGTATATGTCCCACTTGGATGTGAGACTTCTTAGGATTTTCAGTGCAACTTCTCTTTTGGCATAGAACTTGCCAAGAGAATTTATCTCATTCATGATGTCAGTGAATCTGCCATTAAGATGATCAATAGTTTCATTGGGCTCCATAGTAAATTGTTCATATTTTTAGATGGCCACTTGAAGCTTGTTTTCTTTGATCTTTTGGGTACCTTCACACATAAGTGCTAAGGTGTCCCAGATCTCTTTTGCTGTGGTGCAGTGGTACACTCTTCCCATCACTGCATCTGGAATAGTCTGGTACAAAGTGTTCATGGCAATGTAGTTCAGGTTGTGCCTTTTTCTTTCTTCAGCTGTTAATTCATCCTCATCCTTTGACAGTAATTCCCTTGGGTCTGCTTTCTGAGCATCAGTGACTTTGGGATTTAGTTTGGTGAAGATGAAGGGCCCTCTGGTGATGACTTTGAGCATTTCATCATGCTGGCAGGCAAGATGTGCTCTCATTCTGATCTTCCAGAAGTCATAGTTCTCTATTGAGAACATTGGCAGTTTGTGATGAGAAATGTGATTCACTTGATTTGGACTCATGTTGTTAATGGTGTTGATAACATCTCCTGGAACTGCATTGTTAGCCATTTCTAGAGAATTTGGTTAGATAAGCACAAATAAGTTTTTCAGAAATTGGATCAGTTCAGTGACCACAGAGAAGTGTGATTTGAAAACCAGTTAGATTTTCAGAGGCAGTGGTCTTTGAACCCCTGCTCTAATACCATTTGTTGGTCCTTGATGGAGTATGACACAAGTGTATGGGGGGGGGGGGGGAATGCACTTGTGTATGCAAATTCTTCCTTTTTCTTTGAAAACAGATTGACTTATCAGGGAGGTTGTCTCACAACTGTCCTGAGTGGTAACTTTAATAGATACTTGGCCTACTGAAAACTGTGGAGTAATCAGTTGGAAAACTATCTAAGAGAGTTATTAAGTGCGGCATGTGGTTGGCCTTTTCTTTGAAAGAAAACTCCAAGTTAATTTCTAAAAAATCAATTGATCAGGGACTTTGTCCAAAACAGTTTTACTTAACTTTGCTGAACTTACTTCTTTAAGAATGATTATAACAAGTAATGTGAGTTATAGAAAAGTGCAGTAAGTAAGTGACACAGCAATTTATAGTGGTTTAGAGTCTCAAGCTCCTACATCCACTTTCCCTGATTGAACAGGATAATTCCTTAACACCTGGAATTAGCTTGTTTTATAGTGCCAAGGTGCACTGATCAACAACATTATGTTAGTGCTTTGATCCCTACGATAATCTGAGTCCTAGTGCTCAATCTCTCTGAGTTAAGACTGTGTTTCCAAATAACAGTCCTTAACTCCTCACTTCTACAACAAACTCTACTTCACTCAATGAGGTAAGGGTTTGAGGTTTTGGTTTCAACTAATAGAGATACCCTTTACAATAAGAACAGTGTAAAGGCTTAGGATATCTCAATGCTAAGCTTGGGATATTACAAGAAAGGCTTAGCTTTTGAAGTGATCAGGAAACTTGGTATTATGAAGAACAACTTTGGTTTCCTTTGATTGCTTGATAGTAAATTGATAACAGATAGTTGGATGCTTGAATCCTTGGATCACTTCTGAATTTATAGAGCAATTTGATCAACTATCCGTTGGAGAGATAGCATTTCAAATTGTCTATTTGCAGCTCCATTGAAACGGCTATGAAGACTATCCTTCTATTATCCACTGTGTAAGAAGGTTCTTCAATGGTTGCTTGAATGAATGGGTTGACTTCTGAAAAATGCGGCTGAGATGACTTGTGTCAGCTTCCAAATTTGCACAGTTCCCAAGGTTGATTGTGGCAGACTTTGTACTCCACCAACGGTCAGATGGGACAAGTGCCCTGAACATTCCAGTTGCAGGTGGAATGTTCCTTCATTCATTCAATGTTCATCAGTCTTTAATGCTTCTAAGTCTTTAATGCTTGTTCAGGCTTGATGACAATAAGTGCTTCATTAAATTTGTCTTCTGTGTACGCATCAATCAATGCTTTTGATCTTCAAGACCTTAAGCTGATCTCATATAGCTCTTATCAGTACCTTGCAACTTGACTTCTTATCTTTGATCATTCAGTCATGTTGGCGTCTTCAGCATACTTGTTTCTTTAGAATCAGTAGACTTGTCCTAAGAGACTTAAGCACATAAAGTTGCCTAACATTTCCAGCTTTGGACAACTATCCTGAACTAGAAACCACATTTCTGAGATTTAGACTTAAGCATTTCTATTGTCTCAACTATCCTGAGACAACTAGACTGATGCTTTCTTATTTGTATCTCAACTAATCTGACCATCATCAATCAGGGGTTTTGGTATCTTAATCAAAATCAATTTATTTCCCAACACCACTTTTCAGTAACAAAACTATCACTTTTTAATAATAAAAGTTACCACTTTTCAGTAATAAAATTACCACTTTTCAGTAACAAAATTACAACTTTTCAATAATAATAGTTACCACTTTTTAGTAACAAAATTAACATTTTTCAATAATAATAGTCTTTTCAATAATAATAGTTCTTTTTTTTTAAAATATAACTTTTCAATGTTTTTTTAAATACAACTTTTTAATACCACTTTTCAATAATAATAGTTAGCACTTTTCAGTAACAAAATTACCACTTTTCAATAATAATAGTTACTACTTTTTCAGTAATAAAATTACCACTTTTCAATAAGAAAGAACTACACTTTTCAGTAATAAAATTACCACTTTTCAATAATAATAGTTACCATTTTTCAATAATAAGATTGTCACTTTTCAATAAAAAAGAACTTCATTTTTCACTTTTTTCACTAACAAGTTGCCACTTTACAATAGCAAAACTTAGATTTTTCAGTAATAAAATTATCATTTTTTAATAACAAAATTACCACTTTTAATAATAAAATTATCACTTTTCAATAAAAAAACAGATTTTTCCCAATAAAAAAATCAGGAAAAACTTTAATGATTAAACAAGTAAAGAATTGAATCAATCTGTGGAATTAATCAAAATTCAATTTTTCTATTAATAGAAACTAACAAATAAGGGTTTTAAAAGAAATTGAAGTGAGAGAGCACAGCTGCCTTGCTCTTGGGTACGACGGTGCCTTTCTCTCTTCAATTAATGGAATTTGTAATACTCTTTGTTGGTCAAATCGGCGAAGAGGTTGAGGCCGAGATTGAAGGTCCGGTTGGACAACGCGTTTAGAGAACAAAGAAGAAAGAGAGAGAGAGAGAGAGAAAATGGAGAAGAAGAAATATGTAAGAAAAAAACGGTTAAAATGATTGATCTATAAAAATGAGAATGGTAAATTAATTAATAATTGTAAATATTGATCGGTAAAAAAGAGAATTGTAAATTAATTAATTAATAAGTAGAGAAAAAATTGGAGTTATAACTGTAAGTAGAGAAAATGGGGTTAATAAGTGAGAGTGAGAGTGGGAGGATAAGGACAAAAGCATGAGAAAATGAGGTTAATAAGTGAGAGGATAAGGACAAAAACATGTGCACCAAACCTAGGGGGTGTTTTCAAACAATACAAACAGCTTCCAGAATCACTTTTTTTAAAGCTGCCCTCTCACAGCTTTTACTTTTCAAAAGTGCTTTTAAGCTGTTTATAGAGTCTGCAAACAGCCCCCTAATTTCCCTATAATAAAATGTGAGAGGGAGTAGTTTACTAAAAAAATGAATGAGAAACTTTTATTGGGACAGACAAAAAAGGAAAGATGGGAAGCTTCAGCTGGGACGACGGAGGGAGTGTTATTTTATTATTGTTAATTAGTGAAATAATAATTGAACGAGGTTTAAGTATTTTGTTTGTAGTGTAAATATATGTATTTAATATTTCATATTAATATACTTATTTATATATAAATTCAGATCTTATATAACTGAAAAAGAACTTAAAGCCATATGAACACAAGCCGTTCAAGAGGCCGGGACCCCATTAAAAACCTTGTTAAGGAAAATCCTCCTTAACCCCTCTAAAAATTAAGTAAATCGGTAATGATAAAAATGAGTCTTTGAACAAAAGATTATGGATTAAATCTGGCGACTCATCTAGCCATGTGGATCTATCTGTCTCAATTGTTGCCATTGCATCTGCGACTGCATTTCCTTCGCACCATAATACTTGCCATTTTAAATCTACGAGCATATTATGGATTAAATCTACGACCATGTTTCATAACGAACCTTCCCAAAAAGGAGCCCAAGTGATCTCTATAAACTGCTGCCCCTTTAATTAGTCCCGGCACTCCGTTCGCTGCCCCGTCTACTTTCATGATCCACCACTCTCATAGCCATGCTCAGGCAGCTCACACTCAGTATCTGATTCATCAACATCTGAAACCATGTCTCCCCATCGGCCCAAAGCAGCTTGGGCCATGCGCCTATACTTTGGAGAGTTTGAGTTGGTCACCTTAACCAACAGGACTTTTGATTTGGCCTTTGATTGTGGGGCATGTTCAATGGAATTCTCTTCCTCCGATAGAGTTTGCGGAACCTGTATGACTGATTTGAGACGAGCTGGACGCGTGGTCGATCTCGTTGTCTCCGAAGTGTCCATACTTGTTGTCCCTCCTAACGATTGTCTATCGGTTGGTACACGATCTAGGGAGGCGTCTAGAGCTGAAAACCTGTTAGATTGCTGAGAGTTCGTCGATTTCACATCCTCCTTATGTGTAGGCCGTTGCCGGGGACGGCCACGACGGCGTGTTGGCTGAAATTCATGATCTGGTGCCGAATTTGAGGTTTTAGGTAGGTCCTCTTCCGCAGATAATGACCTAGTTCGTGTCTTGCAATTGTCCCATGAGTGTCCTACAACCGAGCAGTGCCGGCAGAAGGGAGGTGGATTTTCATACTTAAAGAATGCAAAAGATCGGTGACCGTATCCTTCAATCAGTATCTTTTCCAGCTTCTCCTTGGAAATATCAATCTCCACCAGAACCCTGATAAAGTGCCACATCGAGCCATCGAGGGAACGGTCATCAATCTTGATCGGGGTTCCCAAAGCATGAGCCATACCGATGATTAATGACTCTGTCCAGTATTCAAAAGGCAGCTCGTATATACGGATCCACACCTGTGCAACTGAAGTATTCACTTTATACGGATTGAAATCTCTCACCCATTTCGAGAGGCGGAAGACGCCTGGACTCAAGAACCAATTGGCTCGCTTCGATGCTAGCAACCTATTCGCATCCTGGCTGAAATGAACATTGAAATACCCAAATCCGAGAGGTATTAACCGCCAAGAACCTCGGATACCCCATGCTTTTAATAATCCATCTCTCAAATCCGGCAACGCCCATGGCTTATCGCGCTTGGCATGCGTTAGGCGCCCGATGAAGGAGTTACTGCACATTGCGACACGTTCAGCATATTCCGCTTCATCCACCGTAATAGAAACAAAATCTCCATTCTTCGCAGGCATGTGTAGCGGTCGCGGAAGAACGTGATTTGTCGTCACGTTAGCCTGATCCGCATCTTTGATCCCCGCTGTGAGCGCATCCTTGAAGCTTGGTCGCGGGAGCGGTTTGTTGGGTTGTGGGCAATCAACCAAGAAATCTTTCAGCCATGGGAGAACCGAGCAAAGGCCCGTAATCATTGAGAGCTTATCTAATTTCGAGTGGGGAATCGCCGCCGCAGAATCCATGACGGCAACCAAGAAATTAGAAAAACCATAACATGTAACTGTCTTCGTGATCGCCGGAGCAGTATTCTCAATAAATTAGTTTCAGAAGTTAACCACCTCAATATATTTATTTATATTTATGTTAATTTGATATTATATGTATTTAATAAATCAATTTATATACTCATTAATATATGTGTATAATTAGTTTAATAATTTTTATATGATTGTATAAAAATAAGTGTGAGAAGTTGTAATATGAGAAGTGGTCAGCTTCATTATTCACCTTGTAAAAATTAGCTTTTGGTAGCATCAGCCGAGGGGGAACCCAGTTGATGCAGTGGACGTACACGCGCATGCTCAAGATTAGAAGAGAAGACGAAGACCAGAAGAGAATAATCAGTCGAGGAGAACTCGACTGATCAGTGGAGCGAAATCAGCTGAGTGTGATCAACTAGGTCTGATCAGTTGAGTGTGATCAACTAAGGTATGATCAGCTGAAGACCAAATGTGAGTTACTAGGTAGCCGAGGTTCAGACAACTGAGGTATGCAATCAGATGCATAAGTATCAAAATCAGACGAGCTGAACCCAGAAATCAGCTGAGGCAAAGGTCGTCTGATACAGTCTATATTGAATATCATATTAGAGCTGACGTGGAATGGGAACACGACAATAGACACAAGGATCTGACAAGATACAGTATACACATTTTGGAAAGTCAAAGATACACTGAATATTACATGGAAAATGTAATATTCAAAGAATGAATCAAAGGTTGCATTTCCTAAAATAGTGGAGATTTGAAGTTACTCTCTAACGATAACATTTTAAATCTACACTATATATATATTAGTTCATTTCTCATAATTCAAGAGAGAATAGGTGATGCAAAGGTCAAACATGGAACTTCAATGAACATTCATGAAGAAAATCTTGAAAGAACTTCAATGGAGATTTAACACGCATTATCTTCCGAGAGTGATTGAACTCAAATCTAAGCCCGTATAGTCACATACACATTCCAAGCTTAGAGAGTTTTTCTCAATCCTAGCATGAGACTAAATTGATTGTAAGGGAAAATCTTACCTATTTCATCATACTTGGTACCTTCTACCTTAAACCCTAAAAGTTAAGTTTATTGTGAATCACTGTAAGAGTGCTAGATTATCAAAATAACTAGTGCAGCCAATTGAACTTGGAGTGTATCGAGCTCAAAGTCTTCTCTTGGGACTATAAAGTAGCAAAACGTGTTATTCTTAACACGTAAATTACAAGTTTTTGGAAGGGATTAAATATCACGGTTGGAACCGTGAGAGTGGATGTAGGACTTGGATCCGAACCACTATAAATCTATGTGTTCTTTACTGCTTTATATTAAATGTCATTATCATGGAGGTTTGCATACCATTGTTTTAAAGACACGTCTTGTATCATCTAATACGCCTAAATTCACACGCTAGTCATGACAAAGCAATGACTCTTAACTGACTCATCATTTTGAGTTCAGAAAGGTATTATGGAGAAAAATATGACACCAGAGTTAAGAGTTTGGCCAATTTTAACTACTCATCTGTATCAGCTGACACCAAGTCAGCTGATCAAGCATAAAGTATATTTCAAAGGTTTTTCATATTATAGGAATATCACATTTCCACACTCAACTAGATTTGATAATCATCCGCTAACAAACTAGTCCCAGGCCCCTAGTAAGTTAGATGACTAGTTATCTTATTTAGCTTAGCATACACGCACATATGACAACTCTTACTTGCTATCAATCTCATATCAACTGACCCTTTCAAAGTTGTGCAAAGAGTTTTCAGCAAAACTCGCTTGAAAAAGGGACCATCAAGTACTTATGTTCAAAGGATAATGCATAAACATATAAATTATATAATTACAATTTGCGACCGTGAGGATGACTGCCTAAAGGAATCCACTAAGAGCATCTCCATTCATGTACCCAACTCCGGGTATAAATTTGTGCCACATCAAAAATAAATTATACCTCTGCATCTTAGGTAAAATTGTGTAGATTAAAATGGAGAGGTCCCATACCTTTTGTACAACCACTTACCCCCTGTCCTAATAGTGTAGATTAAAATAGGTAATTGGGGCCCACAACTCCCATTTACTTCTCAATTTGTACTGGTACAAATATTTGTATCCTAAAACTCAATTTCCTAATTTGTACCTCCTTTTCCATTAAAAAACCTCTCTTCACTTGGATATAAATTTGTGTCACATGGGATTCGTACCCATGAATGGGGATGCTCTAAAAAATCATGGACTTTGAGCTCTAGAAATGGGTTTTCAAAATTTTGTCGATTTCAACAAAGTTCTCCTTGCAAAACAGGTTTGGCGGATTGTAACTAACCCGACAACCTTAGTGTCAAGAGTGTTCAAAGCTCGGTACTTTAAACACGGGGACATAATGAAAGAAAAAATCGAGAACAATCCATCTTTCATTTGGCGTTCGCTGTGTTAGAGCAGAGAGTTATTACATAATGACCTTCAATGGAAAATTGTAGATGGAAAAGATATTTGTATTCACAAAGATGCGTGGGTCATGGGTTTATCGAATGTATGCATCAAATCACAAATCACGACTGGATATAACATTGTAAGATTTATATGTCAAAATGGTACATGGAACACAAAATTAGTTCATGCAACTTTTCTTCCTTTCGAAGCAGAAGCAATGCTTAAAACCTCAATTATGGGGCACTTGTTTAAAGATGCACGATTTTGGAGATTGAACTTAAAGGGTTAGTATTCAGTAGTCAAGTTGGGGTATCATTAGTGGAAGAATCGAAAAAGTTACATGAGTAAGGAAGTAATGACATCGAATAAGAATTTTGATCATGGGTGGTGGTTGGGCGAACCCAAGGCAAAGGGCATTGGGTCCACCACCAAAATTTAGGATCTTCTTGTGGAAGGTGGGGCAAGGGCATTTTGGCAACATAGGATAATATTGCGTCACACCATGTGTCTACCATTCCCGCACACTTCTTCTATGGAGCTTCACGTGCGATGACGGTCCATACACTCTTTGCGCTCCCTTTCGTGAAATAAATATGAAAAATTTATGAATTGAGACCTTATATTAAGAATGGGGGCACTCTGAAAACAATGATTTTCTTGGACTACATTGGAAAAGAAACAAAGAGCTACACTTTAAGGGCATTGTGATTATTGCTTGAGGTATGTGGTACGACGTAAGGCTGCTCGAAAATTCTCGAATATGACATGGACATTACACTTTCTTGAGGATAATTACCAGAAACTAGGAGGATGTTGTCAAGGGGGCAATCTAATAAGGATGATGAATTGCAAGATGTTGGTCATCGGGAAACGAGGGATGGTATCAGAGTGTAAGTGGATGCAGCTATGAACGAAAAATGTGATTTCTACGCAGTGAATTATTTCATTATGAAAGGAACCTCTTAGTTTTCGACAACAGGATCCACCAGGATTTCTCACCCGGGAACAATGCTATGAGCGAAGCTTAAGGCCATTCAGTTTGGTATTGATGCGTGTTTTAAACATTGACTCAACCAGGTGAGTATTAAATCGAATTTTTCAAATGTAGTGCACTTCTTTTCAGAAAGGTGAAAAAACACTAGGTCCGGAGGTGGTGTATGTGGAAAAAAATATTAATCTTCTTTGACGAATCGTAGTGTGCAACATCTCATACGTTCTTCAGAAAGAGAATCGATTGGCACATGTAGTAGCACAACTCTCCAAAGCCTCAAAATTGGTTAGAGCTACATGTCAAGGATGCCGTGTGTCTTTTCTTTGTTGTTTCTCGCTTCGGGAAAAAAAAAACTCGTATTATATCACATGTCAAAGTCAAATGGTCAATATAATTGTATATGGGAAGTATGAATTAAAGTAGCCTTGTTTTGGTCGCAGATGACATAAAAAAGGGAAAAACTACACAAAAGTACGTGAGGGGCTAAATTAGCCGGCATTTTGGAGTCTTGTGTTTTGGGTGTAAGTTATAGTGTACACCCGTCAAAAACCGGCCTCCACCACCAAACCAAACCCTACCCAACTCCCCCTTCCCCATTAATTCTTAGACTATATAGCTAGCTCCTGTAATTGTAATTTTCAACTAATTACAACACAATTTACTCTCTCTTTTCCCCCTATACATATATCGTTTCTATGTCATGGCTATTCAAAAGTTCCACGATGCCACCGGAAAGATGACTCAGCTGTGCCGGAAAATCGTCCACCTCAACATCCGGTGGAGCATCGTTGAGAAAGTCACCGTTTGCTTCCGCTTTGTCTGGGAGAGGATTCTCGTTTGCTCACTAAGGATGCCTAATGCCCACTACCGGAGACTCTCCACCAGAACAAATTCTTCTTCTTTTCCGTTGCCGGATTCCGGCTCTGGAAACGGTGAAACGACGTCGTCCAGTAGCGGCTACGAGAGCGACTCTGATTTAGTCTCGTTGAAGATCAGTGTACTGGGCGATTGCGAGATTGGGAAAACTACTTTTGTGGTGATTATTACGGTTAATTAATTTCTTAATTTAGTTTATTGTGTAGTGTATTTTAATTGCTATTATAATTTTTGGAATTAGATAAAATATGTGGGAGATGAAGAAGAAAAGCAAAGCTTGCAGATGAAGGGGCTTAATTTGATGGACAAGACAGTTGATATTAGAGGTGCAAGGATTGCTTTCAAAATATGGGATGTTGGAGGTACACTTTGTTTTTCTGTCAATTTTAGGTGAAATGATTTAATTAGCAATAATAATTATCTAATGAGGAAGTCCGATGTATAATTATTATCTTATCGAAGAAATAACAACGTGGTGCAGGTGACAGCAGGTCATTAGACCAAGTTCCAATTGCGTGCAAAGACGCTGTAGCAATTTTATTCATGTTTGATCTTACCAGTAGGACTACTCTCAACAGGTCGCATTTTAAAAGAGATCAATGGCCATTACTTTGTGAACAAGTTTTTGTACGAATTGTTGATAAAATTTGCATTTTGCAGTATAATTGGATGGTACAGTGAAGCAAGAAAATGGAATCAGGTACCAATCTCATAACAAATTCTGTGCTACTTTTTCTAAAGTGTTAGCTTGCTTTTTTAAGAAAAAGAAAGGGAAACCTTTTTTAAATTTTTGAATCATTCATTTCTACTAACTTTAAAATCTAGGTACCTTAAATTGAAATTTGTGTTTCCTCTTTTCAACATCCATTTGAATATCACGAGATCATTCAAATCGAGGCATTTAATAACAATGGGCAGAACCGGTTTTCAGACTTTTAAAATTGATAAACTTTAAAAAAAAAAAATGAGAGTCTTTATGTCTCGATTAGAAGAGATGTCAATGACACGGCGGGTTCGCATTGAACCCACACCGCATGAGTCAGGTTTGGATCCAGTCAAAGTGGTATTGGACAAATTGTGATTTTTGTCGAACCCGTCCTGCCAACCTATCTTCGGATTCGCTACTATATAAATATAATACTCCCTCCGTGCATTTTTTTAATTACCATTTGAGTTAGGATGAATTTTAAGAAAAAATGATTGTTATTATATAATTGTGGAAGTTTGATGATTGAGATAAAGTAGAAATAGGCCAATGTGTGAATTGGAATGGAGGGGATAAAAAAGAAAAGTGGGAATTATAAAAATGAACATAGAAATTAATATTTTATGTGTATTTATATAAATTTATATGTATATGTTGGTGTAAAAATTTCATATGCAATTTTTTATTATATGATGAATATGAAATGTTACTTTAATGTGAGTTATTTAATGTCAAAATAAAGATATTATATATATTAAAATTAATTTTAAAATAATTAAAAATTTAAATAGGGCGAATCTATGATCCATAAATTTTTTTGACAGGGCGGGTTTTGGAACAGGGCCCGTTGCCATTGCTAGAACTCTTTTTTAGTAAAGATTTCAGGAATTCATTTACAAATCGAGTTTACTTATGTTTGATCTATGTTTTGTGTTGCACAGAGTGCAATTCCAATACTGATAGGGACCAAGTTTGATGATTTTGTTCAACTTCCACCAGATATTCAGTGGGCTGTCGTCTCTCAGGTACTAATTACTCTCTCCCAACTTTTACAAATCATTTAAAATATATTAATACAATAAAAATTCATGTCACATGTCTATCAAAAAATTTAACATATAAGGATAAGATACTTTTACACAGTACAAAAATTAAGAAATGTAATAAAGTAAGGATATTGTATAAAAAAAATAATGACATAAAGTATAAATAAGTGAAAATTTTAAGCATAGGAGGGGTCAATTTTTTTTTCCGGAGTGTGTGGACCAAAATTATGAAACAGACAACAATGAAAGTGTAAAAAATTGGTTTGGGAGAGACTAGTATTATTATATAAATATATGTTTGTTTAAATGAGGAGAGTCATTTTCATGACTACATGTGGTTCCATTGACGTGGTAACTAGATGGGGATGAAAATTAGGCATAGTGTGGCATTTAGTCTCGTCAGAAACGTAATCAATAATGTCTAAATCCTTCAAAATTTGGAATATTATATCTAACATACATATAAAATATTCATGTTTTTCTTTTTTTAGGTTATTCACATAAAGTGTTCTTATTTTATTTTATAAAAATATATTTCACATACATAACGTTATCTCCTCTCTATTTTATACAGTATATAAATAAACAATATTCATTAAAATTTGTGTAAAACGAAACCAGAATACTTTAGGTGAACTGTGAGAGTATTGGATAAGAATAAGAATTGGGAGTCTCTTTCTTTGACTCTTCAATTGTAGAAACAAAAACGTGTTGAAAATGGTCCACCTTTGCGTATTAGTATTACACACCAATTTTTCCACCATCAACTATATTATTGGACAAAATCTTGGTCATGAATAAATAGGCCCTTTTTATTCCCCAAAAAAGAAGGTTCATTAGTAGAAATTAATCAAGTTTTGTTAGATGACACAATTGTGTCTCTTAATATTCCTAGATATGTTTGGGTCTCTTAATATTCTTTAGATATGTATTGGGTAAAAAAGGTAATGAAATTGATGATAAATATAAGGGTAAAAGTTGTTAAATATTTTAAAACGATAGTAATGAATTTGAAGTGAGGAAATATAATTGAATATGGTATAATGCAGGCACGTGCGTATGCAAGGGGTATGAAAGCAACGCTCTTCTTTTCAAGTGCAGCACATGACATCAATGTAAACAAGATCTTCAAGTTTATTTTCGCGAAGCTCTTTAACTTGCCTTGGACTCTCCAAAGAAACTTGACTCTTGGTGAACCCATTATTGACTTTTAATTCTCCATTTCCTTTTTTTTTTTTTTTTTTTTTTCCACCTGTAAATATTTTTGTTTGTTTGATATAATCAAATCTCTACTTGCTTAGAAAAGTGAATACCAATTTGGATTTGTGAATAAATAGCCTATAATCACATTGGGTTTCCATCTTTTTCTTTCTTTTACTTGAGTCGAGTCAAGCAGTCTCAATTAAAAAACTCCACCCAAATTCGATTGAGCTTAATTTTTTTGAACTCAAGCTTGAGCTCGACTTGATATCTAATATAACACTAATTAAATACTTTTATTATATTTTTAATTAACATACTAGAGATAGAATTGTAAAATTATGTGAGCAAGACTTGCGAGTTTACTATTGTTGAAATCAAACTCAAGGTCGATAACTACTCGAGCTCGATTCGAGCACGAGTAGCTCCTAATC
Source organism: Galeopsis tetrahit (assembly GCA_963675135.1). Lineage (NCBI taxonomy): Eukaryota > Viridiplantae > Streptophyta > Magnoliopsida > Lamiales > Lamiaceae > Galeopsis > Galeopsis tetrahit. Next base: position 60,072,815 of record OY776120.1, on the reverse strand, counting down.
ATATATATAGCATAAAGGACACTCAAGATTTTCCTTGTTATAATACTTTCAAAATAAAGTGATAAGAAAGATAAAGGTAGATACTTTCTGTGAACAATGAGATATGATCACCGTTGATGTATTTATAGGAGTAATTACAGTATAACCTAATTATATTATATGGTTTTAGGAAAAGATAAATACAAAAGATAAATATAACAAATATGTTCTATATACAAGAAATGTTTTGACTATTCCTTAGTGCTTTCAAAATAAAGTAATAAGAAAGATAAAGGTAGAGTGAGATATGAAAGAAAATAAATAGAGAGATAGTGAGATATAGACATTTTAAAAAATGTGTCAATTAGATTGGAACGACAAAAATGATAAAATGAAAATAAGTCAATTGAAGAGGCACGGAGAGGCACGGAGGGAGTATATTTTTTCAATCTTAAATAGGGAAAGTTAAGAATAATACTCTTATATAAATTTCTAGTTCCTTTAATATCATACGTCATCCGAAATTTAAATTTAGTATTGAGTTATGTTTTCTTTTGAACATTATAATCATATAACTTTATATGTTCACAGCAAAGATTAATTAGATTGGGTTGGTCTGCTATGGACTCGAGTGCATGTTGTACACCCTAGTCCATGTTGCACTTTTCAGTTTACTGACTTACTTTTTGGTAAATAGTGTTGCATTTTTTAATTATTAAACTGTATAATAATATTTTTAGTAATAATGGAATAGTGCAACACCATTTACTAAAAAGTGTAAGTCAATAAAACGGAAAAGTGCACATGAACTAGAGTGCACAACATGCACTCGAGTGCATACTAGACTTTACCAATTAGATTAGGATGATTTCTAAACTTTTTAAATTTTAAAGCATGATCTATCTTTAATTTAAGCTATCAAATAAATTATAAAGTTGAGCTCGAAAAAAAAATTATAAAGTGAAGATGTAATTAATCTAGATTTAATTTAATTTATCAAATATGATCTAAGATTACGTCACATGAATGAGATTGTCTACACAACGATTTGACTAACTAATTTCATTAATATTATGTAAATTAGTTTATTTATAAGTAAATTCAATTAACATGATACATAAATTTGTACAATGCAGTGATTTTTATGTAATTAAAATTTAGATTCGTCAAATTCGGAACCCAATCTTCAAAATAATTCATTATTAATCTACTAGTCAATTAGTACTTCATAATAATAAATTTATAGTGATTTGAAAATAATTTTACTGGTAAGTTGGTCGATTGAATCACTATCAAATTTAACTTAAACTGATAGTGCGTAAGATCCCTAGTTTATAACTTAGAAAACTTTTACTTAGTGATAACTTTGTGAGCATATGAATAATGTCAACTACCTTAATCTTATGACTAAATAATTTGTATGCTTTGAAAATTAGTATTCAATGACAATAAAAGAATTAAATAAATTTTTTAGTGGTTCAAAGTATCAATACTTGTACCTCAATTGAGGTAATTTCTTAACTTATAAATCTTAATTTATAGTGTTAAGAGAAACTTAGCCTTATCTCATTCCGAATTATTTGACTTACTAAGTTTAAATACATTAACTCTCCATCGATCTTTTGGTAGAATATCTATAACTTTACTCATTAGGTTATGAACGAGTGATTATTGAGGGTAAAAATCTAAAAGGAGTAGGAAAAATAGACTCTTATAAACCATTTGTCGGTTGATTTAACATTTGCAGATTTATAAAAATATTCTCATCAAATAAGTTCATATCAAAAAGGCATTTTTAAGCTAATTCTCAATTTTTTTTTTATCGTATTTAGTGAGAATCGAAAAAAAAAATCAGTATCGTATTTCTGCCTCATAACATCGAATGACAAAAGACAGAAGTAGTAGTAAGGCTGCAACCGCCATCGATGTTATGTCACATTTTAACAATGGTTTGTCTAATAATCTGGAGTCTAGAAAAGGTGGTAAGTTGGGTAAAGCAAAGGAAAAACAACAGACGCATAAGGCAACTCACGTGGATGTAGGTCATGCTAGTGACACGAACCCTCTGTCCAGTTTCACCGTCGAGCAAATGACGCAGTTGATAGATTTCTTAAGCAACAATGCCTGAACCGCTACCAACTCCTCCGTGCCTTTGATAAATATGGCTGGTAAGATTATTTTTGATACCCCGTGGGTAATAGATTTCGGTGCCACGTAACATATTACACACGAAGAAGGTATTTTTAATTCTCTTATAAAAAAACAATAATGAGATTCCTTGTTAAAATACCAAATGGAGATAAAGTTCTAATTAAGTGTGTTGGTAACATGAAATTGCCAAATGGATTGGGAATTGATAGTGTATCACACGTTCTAGATATCCAATGCAATTTGCTATCGGTTAGTCGACTCACCAAATATTTAAATTGCATTCTAACCATTTTTTCATGACATTTGCACTATGCAGGACTCAGTTTCGAAGAACTTGATTGGAGTGGGTAAACAAAGTAATGATTTATATTTTTTGGATCCAGTTGTCAATGCTCGGAATATATTTTCAGTTTCCGTTGATCGTAATATATGGCATGGACGATTGGGTCACACCTCTAGTATTAAACTCCGTATTAATTGTTCTTTTAATAATAAATTTGTGAACGATTTGTGTGGTGTTTGCATGAGAGCAAAACAAACCAAAACATTTTTTCCTACAAGTTCTATTCAATCTACTTCTTGTTTTAATTTAATACAATGTGATATTTGAGGAGGATATGGGATGACTTCTCACATTGGAGCCCATTATTTTTTCACCATTGTGGATTACTATAATAGATGTGTTCGGGTTTATATAATGTGTTTTTTTAAATCGGAAACGAGCAAGTACCGTCAATTATTTTGTAATATGGTGAAAACCCAATTTGGAAGTTTAGACATAAATATATACTGGAAATTGCTAGGGCCTTGTTATTTCAAGCAAGTTTACCCGTTAGTTTTTTGGGAGAGTGCATATTGACTGTTGTTTATATTATTAATAGGCTCCCTTCTAAAGTTATTAAAGGTTGTACCCGATATGCGCTTTTATTGAACAAGGAAACCATGTTATGAGCACTTGCGAGTCTTTGGATGCTTAACATATGCAAATGATACAAAGAAGGGAGATAAATTTGACGAAAGGGGGAGACCATGTGTATTTGTGGGATATCCATACGGCCAGAAAGGATACAAGATGTACGACCTTAAAAGCAAGAAGATATACGTGTCTAGGGACGTGTTTCCTTATAATTCTAACATTAACGAGATAAATGATCATCGAGATACATCATGGGACGACTTGCTTGACTATGACGAGTTGCAAAGCGCGCCTCATAACGATACGAACTCGCATGGTGAGGCCTCGGATGGTAATGTTGATGAAAACTTACAAGTTGATCATAACCATAATACTCATGTGGAAAGTGACCACAAGCTCGTCGTAGCGAGCGAGTGAAACGACAACCATCCCACCTCCAAGACTACGTAATGGACCTACCGAGCTCCATGGACCACATGCTATCCACACATACCTCTGATCATTCGACGGTACACCCTCTTGTAAATTTTATCTCATATAATAAGTTTTATCGTGCTCACAAATGTTTTCTAGCAGCCATCTCTAGTCATTATAATACAGTTTTTTTCTCAAGCGGCTAAAATCCCTCATTGGCAAGAGGCAATGCGAAAGGAGATTGTTACACTATAAGCAAATAGAACGTGAACACTAGAGCATTTACCTCCACATAAACGAGCAATCGATTCCAAGTGGGTTTACAAAGTCAAGTACAAACCCACGGGTGAAGTGGAGCTCTACAAGGAACGCTTTTTTGCCAAGGGTTTTCACACAAATTGAAGGGATCGACTTTCATGAGACTTTCATTTCGGTTGTAAAATTAGTGACTGTCAGAAACTTGTTGGGTATTGTCGTGAAGCGCAACTGGATCTTGCACCAAATAGACGTCAACAATGCCTTTTGCACGAGGACCTTGTTGAGGATGTATACATGAGGATTCCTCAAGACTTCACTAAGGATGGTGATACGAGAGTTTGAAAATTGCACAAATCTCTTTACAGCTTGCGCTAGGCGTCACAAAATTGGTGTCAACCCATCCTTAACATTGGATTCCGCCAGTCACGAGTAGATCATTCCCTCTTCATTTACAAAGATCGTGTTGTGCGCGTTATTGCCCTTACTTACGTCGATGACGTCATTCTTGCCGGGAATAATGCGCATAAGATTCAAGAGGTTAAAACATATATTGACCAACAGTTCAGCATTAAGGATTTGGGTTCCTTGAAATATTTTTTGTGGATAGAAGTAGCATGCTCGGAAAAAGGTTTGTGTTGAGCCAACACAAGTATACCCTCGATATTCTCTAAGATTGTGGTATGGAAGGTAGTTGTCCTAGCCTGTTTCCATGGAGCAAAACACACGTCTTGATTTGGACCAAGACAGTAGCATAATTGATGCTTCCCAATATCGTTGACTCATCGGCCGAGTCACCAGCCGACTTTTATACCTCAAGGTGACTTGGCCCGACCTTCAATATACGGTTAATGTTTTAAGCCAATTTATATCTTCACCCCGATTATCCCACATGGATGCAGCTTTCCGAGTTGCCCGATATCTCAAAGGGTCCCCCGACTAAGATATATTTCTTCCGATATCCGGAGACTTGTCCTTAAAGGCATATTGTGATTATGATTGGGGAGGTAGTCCGATGACACGTCGCTCTAAAACGAGCTATTTTATTTCCCTTGGAGGAGCGCCCATTTCTTGGCGAAGCAAGAAACAAACTATCGTCTCACGCTCGTCCGCAAAAGCGGAATATTGTGCAATGGCAACTACAGTTAGAGAAGTTCTATGGCTCTGTTGGTTGATTAAAGAATTCAATGCGCCCCAAACTGAACCTACGCCTCTTTTTTGTGACAATCCAGTTGCTCGTCATATTGCTTCCAACCCTGTTTTCCACGAATGAACAAAACACGTTGAAATTGATTGCTATTTTGTTCGCGAGCGTGTTGAATCCAAAGATATTGAGCCCCAAAAAATAGCGAGTTCTGATCAACTCACTGATGTCTTCACCAAGGCATTGGGTGCAACTCTTTTGCACTGATTAACTAGCAAGCTAGGGGTTCACGACCTTCATCATCCACCTTGAAGGGAAGTATTGGATATTGCAAGGGTCGCATTGCAAGCTATGCATATTAGGCAAGTGAAAATTGAGTGAATATGACAAGTTGTGTATTTGGCAAATGAATATTCCAGTTTCGCGGTAAGAAAGATCCATAAGTTTGGTAAGAGAATATCTAAGTATGGCAAGATAATTAAGTTTGGTAAGAAAATATCTCAAGTATGGACATTCTCCATATTTTCTTATTCCATACAATTTATCATGGTATTAGAGTCATAAGGCTCACACCCACACGTCCTGGGTTCGATTTATGTTGAAAGCAACTCTAGTCATTTAAATTGTCCACTCAATGGGCCTTCTCCCCAAAGGGGAAGAGGTGATAATCCGGTCCACGAGTGAGGGGGAGTATTAGGAATTAATATACAAGAATTAATTTTCCACCTCTCAACAAGTTCTGACTTTTAGATGAGACAAAATTCTTTCAAAATTAATATACAATAATTAATTATCTACCACTCTACAAGTTTGAACTTTTAGAGAGGTGAATAATTATTTTTTATATATTAATTCCTAATAAAAAAAAATTGGTAGACCACACAATTTGATCTATATAAAGTTGTTGATAAGAGTCATAAGACTAAGAAAAATAATAATATTAATTTTAACTTCTCCACAATTAATCCGCCTCCCTTTATTTTACAAATAAGGAAAAAATCATTAAACTTTTTATTAGATTTTTTTTTTTGACAATATACAAGGAGTATACAGAATTAAAAGTAACACATCTTCTTAATATATTGGGAAATATCATTTTCAACCCAATCGTAAGGTGTTGAAAAATTCCAAGCTTCCTGGGTCATCATATGTGCTGCCTGATTACTTTCTCTTGGGATAAAATCACAATCCCAAATTAAAAGATATTTCAGTAAACTTCTGATCTCTGTAACCAAGTCATTCTCCATTCCTTCAAAACAAATAAAAGCGTTAATGGCCCCAACAGAATTGGTAGAATCCATTCTAAGACTCGAAATCAGCATCTTGTGTTTAATACAGCTTTTCAAGCCTTTTTTAGCCGCAATTAATTCTGATGCAACAACAGATCCTAGGTTTTTAATACGCTCCCCTCCAGCAAGTAAGACCATACCCTTGTAGTCATGAACCACAAACCCAACAGCGAAAAAGTTTTTTTCTAAATTAAACGCAGCGTCAGTAAAGAGGGTAAAATGATCATACTGAATAGATCCATCTTCCTTCACCTTACAAAGACCATTTTCCTTTGCCAATGCTAAACAACCAAGTTTTTGAAAATCGTTCCAATAATCAATTGCCCATTGAACTTTAAAGAACTTAGAGATGTCATTTTATAGTTACCACAATCATCCGAATGTAACCAACTACATCTCTCCCTCCAAATTTCCCAAGCAATAATAAGAACCAAAGAGAAAAAGGTCTTATCAAAAAGTTCCATAATAGCATAAACAAGCTGGAAAATCGTACCTTTAGTCAAGCTTTTAAGCTGCTCCTAAATACCTTGATCTTTCCACACTCTTTTAGCAAACACACATTGAAAAGGTGCATGCAAGGTATCTGCATAAAACGCACCACAACAAAAACACGAAGGTGAATTTGGAACATGATGACTTGCCAAATTTCCCTCTGTAGCCAGCGAATCATTCAAAAATTTCCACCCAAAGATACGAATCTTCGGCGGAATCTTCAATTTCCACAAATAATTCCATAGCATCTGACCATGATTTTTCCCAGATGAACTCGCAGTGGTTTCTAAGCATGCCTTCGAGGAGATACGAGATATAAATCGATAACCCGAAGCCACCGAATAATTCCTTGATGCATTTTTCGGCCAAAATTTTGATCATTTTGATGAATTCCAAAAAGAGGAATTTTTAAAATAGCCTCCGCTTCATTTGGCCAAAATGCCTGACGAACAAGTTCCTCATTCCACTCAGAAATTGGAAGAATGAATCGACTAACTGTAGAGGCACTAGCAATCCTTGAATGAATCATGCCATCTTCAATACTCCCAACCCATCTATCCTTAAAAATATGCATTGTCTTTCCGTTGCCAATTCGCCACCTAATTCCCTTATCCAATAAATCTCTGCTCCATATCATAGACCTCCAACCAAATGAAGGGTTGGACCCCAATTTTGCATTCAAAATGTCAACTTGCCTGAAATATTTTGCTTTAAAAATCTTACTTACAAGAGAATCCGGACGAAGCATAATCCGCCAAACTTGTTTGACAAGGAGAGACTTATTAAAATGAACCATTTTCCGAAAATCCAGTCCTCCTTCCCCACGAGTTTTGCATAGATCGCTCCATTTCTTCCAGTGGAGTTTCCTATGTTCATTCGTTGTGCCCCACCAAAAATTAGCTATCAGTCTTTCCAAATCCGTGCATATCGAAGTTGGAATCGTAAAGCATGACATTGCATAACACTGGATGGCTTGCAGAACGGATTTAATCAGTACTTCTTTCCCTCCTTTTGAAAATTTTTTATGACTCCAAGAATTGATTTTCTGCCTTGCTCTGTCCACAAGATACCCAAATTGATGGCGCTTAGCTCTGATTGAGAAAGTAGGAAGCCCCAAATAAATGTCATGGCCATTCGTCGATCGGACCCCTAACACTTGCTTCTCCAATTCTCGATTTTCCACTTTTGTTGATGGGCTAAAAGTGATGACTGATTTCTCAAAATTTATCATTTGACCCGAAGCTGCTTCATATGTTTAGAGGTATCCTTTCAGAACCATGCAATCACGTTGCGCAGCTTACAAAAATATCAGGCTATCATCTGCAAAAAATAAGTGAAAAACAGAAGGAGCACTCCTGGCAATTTCGATATCTGTAAACAATTTTCGCTCCATGGCTGTATGAATTAGGGATGAAAGGCCTTGAGCACATATTACAAACAAAAACGGAGACAACGAATCACCCTGACGAAGACCTCTGCAAGGCTTGAAGGTTTCAGTAAGCGAGCCATTGATACAAACGTTGTAAGAGACCGAAGATATGCATTTAGTTATAAGCTGAATCCATTTGCTTGAGAATCCAAGCCTCTTCATAGCTTGCAAGAGAAAAGGCCATTCCACTCTGTCATATGTCTTACTCATATCCAACTTCAATGCAGCGTACCCTTCACGACTTTTCGACGATCGAACCCAATGCAAACATTCAAACGCAATTAAAATATTATCCGATATAAGTCGTCACGGAACAAATGCACTTTGAGAGAAATCAATGATATCATTCATAACCGTCTTCAATCTATTCGTAATGACTCTTGAAAGGATCCGATAACTGACATTGCAAAGGTTTATAGGTCGAAACTGTAGTACATTAATCGGATTCTTTACCTTTGGAATTAATACAATCGTAGTGTTATTCCAAGAGTCCAAAGGTTTCTCAGTATTCAAATGCATCAAAACTTGTTCCGCCACCTCATCACCAACCGTATTCCAATTGACTTGATAAAAAGAAGCCGAAAAACCATCTGGTCCAGCTGCCTTCCAAGGGTTGAGATCCTTAATAGCTTTATTCACTTCTTCCCTAGAAAAAGGCACATCAAGATATCTTGCATGATCATCAGAACGTTGTCTACCCATATCTTTTGTTGCGTCATTAATCATTTGATAACTAGGGTTGCATGATTTAAAAATATCTTGGAAATACTGGACAAAAGTCTTCTTGATTCTATCTTCGTTATGCACCCATTCCCCAAATTCATTTTGAATCTTAGTAATGCGATTGGTACACTTCCTCTAAGTAGCCGACTATGAAAAAAACGAGTATTTCTGTCACCTTCTTTTATCCAAAAAACCCTAGACTGCTGTTTCCAATACCATTCTTCTTGAGAAAACAGGTTCTCTAATTCTTTCTCCCAATCCTTCATACGCTGAACATTCGGGATATTATGTTCATTATGTCGTTCCTACTTGATTTGTTTTTTAATATTACAAATTCTGCTCTTCAAAGTACCCCCTTTCTTTGCCGCCCACATTTTAGGTGATTCACCACATTGCTCCAAAGATGCAGACAGGTCCGACTTTTTTCCCTTAATAACCCACACCTTATCAACCATTTGCTTAAAATAAGACTCTTTAATCCAATGGTTTTCAAAACGGAAACCCACTCTTGTTTTAAAATGAGGATGATCAGCTTCTATGTCACATGTAAGTATAAGAGGTCTGTGGTCCGAGCCCATAAAATCAAGCACATTTATATCATAAAAGAGAAAGGAATTTAACCATTCATTGGTAGCAACAAATCTGTCCAACTTTTCTTGTATTAAGTCAATTCCATCTCTCTTATTCATCCATGTAAATTTTGGCCCATTAACCTTCAGGTTTATCAAGCCATTGTGATTAAGTGCATTCTGAAAATTCAATAATCTAGACAAAAGCTTTTTGACACCCCCCCCCCCCCCCTTTCTCAGAATGAAACAAAGTTTCATTGAAATCCCCACCCACAAGCTATGCTTTATTTGCAAACTGAGTATAACTAACAAGGCGTTTAAGCAGTTCCCACGAGAACTTCCTATCTTCCAATTTTTGGTTACCATGAAAACCCGTGAACCTCCATTGAAAATTTTGTGATGAAATCAAACAATCAATATGTGCACAAGAGTAAGAGACAATATCAAGCACAATATCTTTCCAAAACATCAACAAGCCACCAGAATAACCCTTAGCATTAACAGAAAAACAACAATTGAATCCAAGTTTAGATTTCAAAAAGTCGGCTCTAGCCGAAGAACACTTCGATTCAGAAACAAACAACACATTAGGGCAAAATTTAAAAACTAGTCTACTAATATTAGTGAATGCCCGAGCTCCACGAACCCCTCGGGCATTCCAGCAGATAATAATCATTCCCCAAGGCGGGGCTGATTCACTTCAGCCTCCGCCGTTTCCCGAATCACAATAGGTGTTTCGTACATCTCGATCAAACTCTTAGCTCGCTTACAAGTGCCCTCCACCTCTTTCACAATTTCACCCTCGGATCAACCCTTACCATCGCCCCAAAATTCCATGACTGCACCCGAGACATCCTTCCATGGTCGTTTTTTATAAGGTGTTGCAAAGCTATGTGTCGAGTCCACGTTCACCGTAACCTCTTTGTCTTGAAACAAAGTCTCAATTTCTGGAGCTGCATTCATGTTAACAACCTCTGTCTCATAGACCGGAGTAAAAGGATCTTCCCCACCATAAATAATCTCAACAAAAGAGGAGCAGTTATTGGTGCTAAGATCTTTCCCCACAAAGTGAACCACACGATAATCACGCCCATTCTCCACACCATGCAAAGGTTCCTTCATAAAACAATGTTGAAATCCCGGAGGTACAGTAAAAGAAAGAGGGTCCAAATACATACCTGATCTTGGATCAAATCGCCCCCTCCTGTTTGGCATAAAGCTGCGTCTTCCCCCCTCCGATCCACCCTTTTCTGACATAAGTTCATCAAAACAGTGCACAATCTGTCGGTTCTGAGGACAAATCTCTAACCTGGTCTCCACCTCTTCATTTTCTACCACCACCGCTTTACCTTTCAAGACCCTTCTAGCCTCATCATCCTTCTGGTTCTGCAACTGAGCCTGCTCCCCTGCACCTAACTTGAGCAAATGAAAAAAGTGTTCCAGCTCATCGGTTGTCGGACTCTTCTTTTTATCCGCCTGAAGCCACGAGGGGAAAAATCGGTGCCCCTTGCACCACTCATCATTCTTTCTATAGGCAAGAGAACACTCCTTCTCCGAGTGATCCAACATCCCACACAGCGAACAGAAACCCGACAACCGTTCATACCTAAAAACCGCAGTAATCGGTTCATCTTCCACAGTAATGTAAAAGAAACGGCAGAGGGGCTTAGAGACATCCATCAACACCCGGATTCGTAGGCATTCACCCCACGCCTCTTCACCTTCCTTCGCGTCAACCTCCACCACCTCGCCCACGATGCTACCAATTTTTAGGCCCAAAACTTTACTCATGGCAAACAGTTGAAGGTCGTGGACCTGAATCCAGAATGGAACAAAGTTTTCTTGAGTTCGGACAACCTTTCACCCCCATACATCCGCTCCAAAACAATCAGTGACCTTCGAACATTCCAAGGCTGCTGAAGAAGCACCTCCTTAGCCTTGGCTTCATTATCAAAAGTGATAAGAAAAAGCCCTTCTCCTACACTCAAAATCTTCAATGGGGTACGCAGACGCCAAGCCCTTTCCAGAATCTCCTTCAGTTCTACAATGTTGATCGTTCTTCGCGCAACAAATCGCATGGTCACCGTATTTTTAGGAATCGCCAATTCATTCCTTTGTGCCACTATGTGTGTGGTTTCTTTATTTGAAATCCGGAAATTTTCCATCATCTCGTTGAGGGACTCCGCCATAGATATGAAATATAGGTGTATTCAAGTAAGAAAAGCTTTCTGGGTAAGGATGGGTGAGAAGTAAAACCTTCCACCCAATGTATAAAGGAAGAAACTGTTGAAAACTGTGGTAAGAATAAAACCACTGTCTTAAAACCATTAAAATCCACCGAAACAACTGTTTGGGAGAAGAAAAAACCCCGAATTTTTTTCGCCCAATCCTCATTCTGGTTTTCAAATTTTGTCTCCAAGAAATAACATAGAACCCCATACCCACCCCCAATGTATGCGCGAGTGGCATACAGAATCTGATCAAATAACTTCTCCCCACAAATCTAATGATTAGAGTATTTCCACAATCCAATACAATTAAATCCAAGTGTGGAAGAAAAGTAAACTCGCAAACCAATAATATAAAAAAATCGACAAAAAGCAACTCAAAATTTGAAGCGGTGCTTGAAGAAAAAGTTTTCCTAGAAAACTCCAGATATTCAAGAACACTCTCTTTTGTGAAGAGAGAGAAATCTTGCGGGGAAACAAAAACCTTTTATTAGATGCATCATCAAGTTCTAATTTTTTTTTTCACATCCTCGTGCACTTGTTCATAGGCTCTTTTGATCTTATTCATAAAATGTCATTACTCTTAGTTTCACACATATACACAAGTCAGACGATTTTTTTAATTTATACATAAAATGTTATAAAATTATCTCTTAAAATTCTACTCATCATTACACTTTCTTAATATGTGTGTCCACCTAGTGACGGAGCCACACTAGGCCTAGAATAGTCTAGTGACCCCCACCAATTTTTATTTTTTTTATATATGATAAGATTTTGTATTTATATTTAAATATTGTATATATTTTTTTAGTAATTGTTACTTTTTCCGTTTAGAATTTGTATGCATGATTCATATTTATGGAGATTAAGGAATATTGATTGTTTATATATAAAATATATGAATTTGTACATTTATATTTAAAAAAAATATAGTTTAGTATTTTTAAAGTTTTGAACACTTATATTTAAAAGTATTAAATTGTAGTATGAATTATTGAATGGAATACATTATTTTATTATTTTAAAGACATTTATCGTTCAACTAATAAACTATTTAAAATTTGAGTTTTAACGTATGTTGAAGTTAAAACATAACTGAAGAAATAAAATATTTTAAAAAAAATTAATGACATTAATATTTGAACAATTTTTTAATTGTTTCGCTTCATTTTGAGTTAGAACTGTCAAAACTTCTTACAAAACATAATGAACGTCAATTTAATTTAATGAAATGAAATGTATTGACAATTTAATCATTCGAAATTTCGATGAATATAATAAATACATATTATTTTATTTTTATAATAATGTTAATCGGACCCCTATCAATTCTTTTTTAACTCCGTCACTGTATCCATATACCTATAAAAGTTACTACTTATTATGGAGTACAAATTAATAAACAAAACAATTAAAATTAGTTATACAATATGAAACATCATCTTTTAAATGTCACTTCTTCAAAGCCATCATCCACTTACAAAATCAAAATAAATCATAATCATAAGTGCAACACTTATGTGAAATATTTTATACATGAAATATACTTAATTAAAATAATTTTCAAAAATTTGTGGGTCATAAGCCTGAATCCGGGTCATCCAAAAATTTTGCGAATCGCAAGCATGTAATTTACTACATGACCAATATATTGTTACTACAAGACCAAAGTGTACTACCACATATCAAAAAATAATTTACAAAATTTGCAAAAGAATTAAGTGTTCAGAATGTTTTTTGACTTGTAATAGTACATTTTTGGTCTTGTAGTGACAATAGTTTAATCATGTAGTAACATAGTTATGATCATTAAGTAAAACACTTGAAAACGAAAAAATATATTTTAGTCAAGTTTGACCCGCGTCGACCCGGGTGTGACCCACGAATTTCTGCCTCAAATTTACCTTAATTATGTATATTAGTTTCATGTATGAAATATTTCATATAAATTTTTGTGTAATCGTAATTATTTAAAAATAAAAAAGAAGTAAACAAGAAGTTGACCTAGTGGTGTAGACTTGAAATTTAAAAGTGTGCTCCTCTTTATCAATACTCTTGATCATCATCATCGTGGTCATCACCATAAGAGAATTTTTATAAAAAGGGTCATTTTTAGAGACACTTATCCAATTAAGAACAAAAATTATAATCATTTAAAATAAGAACAAAATTGAATGTAAATAACCCATTATGCCCTTATCTTTTTATTATAATTATTTAATTAATTTAAAATATAATACATTCCTTAACACACGTCTATTTAATATAGGGGATTTCACCAATAAGGTCTTTTCACATAGTGATTTTTTAAATAAGAACATGGTTCAGATTAATTTCAAATTAAGGTTAAAATCCAACTTAAATGTACTATCTTACCCTTAATATTTAAAACCGAGTTTTAATATATTAATTAGTCAACGATTTTAAAATTTGAAATGCAAATCTTTCTCTCTTTCTCAAACCCGTTGATTATTCTACATCCCTAATTTTAGGACTTTTCCAAAGATCTGGTATTCAAGTCTTCCCAAATTTTAGGACTTTCCCAAAGATCTGGCATTCAAGTCTTCCCCAAATCTCTAATATTCAAGTCTTTCACAAATATCTGATATTCAATTGCATTTTCTTAAAGTTCTGATATTCAATTTCATTGTCAGACTTGAAGATCTGCACAAAAATCGTCAAATCAAATTAGATATTTTCTTCAGAAAAATCTCTGACTTGATTATGCAGAAAGATATGCAGAAAAATCTCTGAATGCAGAAAAAAAAAATACTAAAGTTGCATGAACATATAAATAATGCAGAATTAAAGTTGCATCAGCATATAAATAATGCAGAAGTGTGCACTAAATTATGTGCATATACAAATATCATTATGCAGAAAAATGAATTTAATGCAAATTAGATCTTATCTTGAATCATCCACTTCACCATTAACATCAGTCTTCTCGACTGTGACACTGAGTAAAGTGTTCCCACCAAGGAAGGCCCACAAGCAAAATCCTGTGTGGTGAAGACATAGTCTTGAATAAGTCCATCTCTGAATTGCAAATTTTTCTCTCTTTCTCAAACCCGTTGAATAAGTCCATCTCTGAATTGCATTGAACAAATGATGAGTGTACGAGTAAAGAAGATAAAAAGCACGAGTAAATGGCGTAATACATAATTATACAAGGTCAATTGACAATGCGTGTGCAGTTGTGCTTCTGGTTTGCATATACTTCAAATTAAGGAATTACCCGGAGGGCTGCGAAGGAGAAGGGGATCGGTGAGATTGAGCTTGAGGCGCCATAGCTGATTCTGATTTCCACCTTTAAATCCACCTATTAATAATGCAAATTAGATCTTTTCTTGAATTGTTCTCTTCACCATTAACATCAGTCTTCTCAAATTGACCAAACTTAACATTGATTCTGTATTATTCGAATTGTGAATTGAAAATGAAAAGTCAAGGGAATTAAACCAATTCCCACGATCTCTGCATAAATTGAAAACTGACTATATATTAAATAGGCGTGTGTTAAGGAATGTATTATACTTTAAATTAATTAAATAATTATATTAAAAAGATAAGGGCATAATGGGTTATTTACATTCAATTTTGTCCTTATTTTAAATGATTAGAATTTTTGTTCTTAATTGGATAAGTGTCTCTAAAAATGACCCTTTTTATAAAAATTCTCTTATGGGTCATTTATCCAATTAAGAACACTTATCCAATTAAGAACAAAAATTCTAATCATTTAAAATAAGGACAAAATTGAATGTAAATAACCGTCCATATCTTTTTAATATAATTATTTAATTAATTAAAAATATAATACATTCCTTAACACAAGCCTATTTAATATATAGTCAGTTTTCAATTTATGCAGAGATCGTGGGAATTGGTTTAATTCCCTTGACTTTCCATTTTCAATTCACAATTCGAATAATACAGAATCAATGTTAAGTTTGGTCAATTTGAGATGACGGATGTTAATGGTGAAGAGAATAATTCAAGAAAAGATCTAATTTGCATTATTAATAGGTGGATTTAAAGGTGGAAATCAAAATCAGCTATGGCGCCTCAAACTCAATCTCACCGATCCCCTTCTCCTTCGCAGCCCTCCGGGTAATTCCTTAATTTGAAGTATATGCAAACCAGAAGCACAACTGCACACGCATTGTCAATTGACCTTGTCTAATTATGTATTACACCCTTTACTCGTGCTTTTTATCTTCTTTACTCGTACACTCATCATTTGTTCAATGCAATTCAGAGATGGACTTATTCAGCGGGTTTGAGAAAGAGAGAAAAATTTGCAATTCAGAGATGGACTTATTCAAGACTATGTCTTCACCACACAGGATTTTGCTTGTGGGCCTTCCTTGGTGGGAACACTTTACTCAGTGTCACAGTCGAGAAGACTGATGTTAATGGTGAAGTGGATGATTCAAGATAAGATCTAATTTGCATTAAATTCATTTTTCTGCATAATGATATTTGTATATGCACATAATTTAGTGCACACTTCTGCATTATTTATATGCTGATGCAACTTTAATTCTGCATTATTTATATGTTCATGCAACTTTAGTTTTTTTTTTTTCTGCATTCAGAGATTTTTCTGCATATCTTTCTGCATAATCAAGTCAGAGATTTTTCTGAAGAAAATATCTAATTTGATTTGACGATTTTTGTGCAGATCTTCAAGTCTGACAATGAAATTGAATATCAGAGCTTTGAGAAAATGCAATTGAATATCAGATATTTGTGAAAGAATTGAATATCAGAGATTTGGGGAAGACTTGAATGTCAGATCTTTGGGAAAGTCCTAAAATTGGGGAAGACTTTACGTCCTAAAATTGGGGAAGACTTGAATACCAAATCTTTGGAAAAGTCCTAAAATTGGGAATGTAGAATAATCAACGGGTTTGAGAAAGAGAGAAAGATTTGCATTTCAAATTTTAAAATCGTTGACTAATTAATATATTAAAACTCGGTTTTAAATATTAAGGTAAGATAGTACATTTAAGTTGGATTTTAACCTTAATTTGAACCATATTTTTATTTTAAAAATCACTATGTGAAAAGCTAGACTTTATTGGTGAAATCCCCTCATCATAATCATCTTGCATCACGAGCGGAGGCAGTGTGGTACATGGTGTATAACCCAAACTGATTTTTATTTTTTATATATCTTAGACAAAAATATATTAATAATGTATGAAAAGTTTATGATCAACTAAAACTCTGCATTCCCGGTATTAATGATGCATAATGGATATAATTATAGGTGACTCAATTTCCACATCCTTGTAAACAATTTCTTTTCTTCTCCTTGCGATTACACGTCTCTTCAAATAATTATTAAATGATAGTTTAATTATTTTGTTGAGAAGAATGTATTTTTATAATTTTTTTATAATGATTTTATAGATTGTTTTCAAAATATGAGAATTTTGTTGACTAATTGTAATTTAATTTGAATATTATGTAAAAAAAAAAAAAATTAATTGCACTAAATCGTACGGAGTACAACTTTTATTATTAAATAATTATTTCATTCAATGATTACTTGTATACTTTTCTTATTAGGATGTCTCAAGATCACTTGTCCACCCTCAATACGAAAACAATCCAAAAAAAAATAATATATTAATTTACATTCTTCTCAAAAGTAAATAACTTAGTGATGTTTTGCAAAGGATAGCTGGAAAATTTATTTAAGATGAAGTAGTGAATTAAGAAAAGTAAATAACTAACACAGCTTTTGGGTGTTGTGACACATCTTAAGAAAAACTCAGTGCCCCTTTTTCGAAAATAGCTAAATAATTAATATTGTCCCGATATTATTTATAATCTTGAAACGGATTAGAAAAAAGTGCAAATAATTGCTGGATAAAATGAGTAATTCGTAATTGTTCTTATCCAAATATTTTTAAGTGTGGATAACTAAATTCTAATTATAATAATAATCTTCCATCCGTCTCTAAGTTGAATGTCCCTTTTGTCGAGGCATGGTTTTTAATGATACTGATAAAGTAGATAAAGTGGTAGAAAATGATGATAAAATATTGATTATGCCCACTTCTCTTTAATGAATATTGATTAGTTTATGTATAAAGTAGATAAGTTGGGGGTATGATGGAATGTTGTGGGGTCCATTTATAGATAAAGTGGTTGTTTATGAATAAAGCTAGTGGCAAAGTGGGTAAATAAGTGATGGTAGAAGGGTGAAGATAAAGTAGTATGAGTAATATTATTTCCAAAAAAGGTATGGGCATAATAAAATTGAACAACCAAAATAGAAAAGTGAGAATAATGAAATTGGAGGAAATGAGTATATCATATAGTGTAATATACTAATATTTTGGTGTTTGAAATGGATAGTTAAAGTGAGTTATTTTAAATTTTTTAGCAAATGAGCAACCTAGTAAAAAAATGTACAAAAAAGAAAAACATGTAATGTAATAAAAGACGAGAGAGTAGAATATTTAATGATCCCTTCGTCTCTGAAAAGTTTTCATACTTTTCTTTTTAGTTTGTCTCTGAAAAGTTTGCATACCCTAAAATAGAAATAATCATTACAATCACCACTCTCACAATATATACATATTTACCCTTCATCCCATTACTTTTGGGGTCCACCATACACTCAATCTACCTACTTTATTTACTTTATATATAAAAGTTTACAAAATTACCCCTCAACACTCCTATCATTACACTTTTTTTTTAAACCATGTGCCCAAGATTTCCCACAAACTTTTTAGGGACGGAGGGAGTTTATCTTAGGCATATCTAGACACTTTTTTTTTTTTTTGGAAGTCATATAGACAAGACCCCTTGTTAAGTTAAAAAGTAATGACCCAACTTAGCTTTGTCTACTGACTACTATGTTAAAGCCTATCGTGGATCCATGCCTTGGAAAAATAAACACAAAAATTTATATGCAATATTGCATGCATGCAATGTTGACTAATTAAGTCAATTGGACTGAAAATATTGATTTATTAAGTCAATTGCTAAAAATATATATTATTGGGCCATCATTAATTCATTTGGATTAATTCTTAATTTATTTGTCAACTGGTCCGCTTGTGTTCTAATTTTGACAAAAAAATTTAACTCGTTTATTTTGTCAATTTCTGTAGTTTTTTTATCTTTTATTTTATTGTCGAACGCGGGATATTAATTGTAGTAATTCAAATCGTAATATGTAGTAACACACATTATTTTATATAGTAATAACACAAACGATTTTATATAATAATACAAATTCTTTTATTTAGTAACCCGTTTTTTCTAGTGTTTTTGTTAATGTAGTAACTCACATTATAATACGTAGTAACATATACTATCGCATATAGTAAACACAATAACCATGTTGTAATGCAAAACATTTGATAAAGTTACATATAGTAACAAACGCATATTCAATGTAGTAATTCAAACTGAAGTATGTAGTAACATATAATTTTTTATATAGTAATACCGATTCTTTTATGTAGTATTTTTTTCTAGAATTTTTATTGATTAAGTAACTCACATTATAACATATAGTAACATATATTATTGCATGTAGTAATATAAAATAACCTTGATCCATAATAATAATTATAGAATATTTAAAGAAATAGAAAATATTTAAAGATTAAGGCTGTCATAAATTGCAGCGTTCGATCGCGGCCTCGGGTGGCCGAAAACTGCTCGGAGAAGACGACTAAGTACAATTTCTGCTAGTGGGTGCATTTATAAAAAATATTTCTGCTAGTGGGTGTATTTATAAAAAACATGGGTGTGAATTGAACTGTCAGTGGGTGTATTTATAAAAAAATGTGGGTTGAACTGTCACTGGGTGTATTTATAAAGAATGTGAGTATGAATGACTGAAATGCATATATGCAATATTTCACAAAAGACTAATCCAAAAATAAAAGCTTCAATAGAAGCTCACACGTAAGATTGTTCGTAAATTAATATAAATAAACATTCTTTTATTTTAAAGTGATAAAACGTTATAGTTAAGTGAATGGTTATTTTGAAATTTTGAGAATTTTGAAATTTAAATTTTAAAATTTAGTGAATTTTGAAATTCTAATGAATTGTATGTTTGTTTTTGTTTTGAAATTTGAGTAGCATATGATTTATAGGGTTGACTTTTATAGAATTTATATGTATTTTATAGGGTGAGATTTTAAAATTCTAATTCTGAATCTCAAAGAACAGGGTTAGATCTCAAAATCTCAAATTAGGGGTTTTACTTCTAAAAACAAACATCTCCTAAATGATATCCCGTGGGACGATATTACGCAATACTTCCCCTATAAATAAACTACTCCAATAAACAAGCATCTATCATTATTTCCCTGTTAGCATTTTCCTAAAACCAAATCATCAAGTGCATTCAATTTGTAGTATACGTGACATGACTTGCTCACCAACCAAACATTAATATCCTCAAATCGGCTCCAAAGACTTTGTGCTAATAATAATAATAAATGACCCAAAGAGTGTTTGTTAGGTACAAAATTACAAAACATAGTTAATGTTTGCCTTGTGATGCATGCCTATTCTGATTGTCGCAAAGGAAAATTTACAAAACATCACCAAGTTACAAAAGATAACTAAGTCAATACTAATAGCCTAATTAATTTGGCGATTGTCGAAAGCAACTTTCCATCCATCTGCAACTCTAAGGTGGTGGTTCTCCCATGAAGATGCAACTGCTGGCATGGGACGTTCAGCGGCTAATTTTACCTACAAAACAAACAATTATAAAAAAACAAACGGATACGCACTTTACAACAACAAATGTAACGCGATTAAAAATACCTGGATGAAGTGATTGCTGTTCACCATACTCATACAAATTGATCTCGGGCGTTCTGGTAAAGCTGATCTCAGTGGCAGAAAGGTAAGTGAGATATCATTTGACAACGTAATGAAGGCCACATTATATGCCGATGCAACCAAGTACCCCATGTATGGCAATTGAAACCAGTTTTCGAATGGTGCAGCCTCTGTAAAACAATTTAGAGAATCTAGAATTTCTACTACACGACCTTTCTCTCCAAAAGCCCCCTGGTATAAATGGAGGTGGTGGCTCAACTCATTCATCAGATCCTGGCGAACCCGAGCCCATTTATCCTCACCAAATCCCATCAACCCTGCGACAGCCCGAAATCCACAGTGGCCATCATTATTAACATTCTTGCACTCCACTGTATACGGTTGATATTCTGCAGGCAGCAACAAAATAAAATTTTCTGGAGTAGCAGGTCGGGTGCGCCTACCAATTATCTGTTTCTTCGACGCTTTGGGTTTGGGACGACCACATGTGTTTATCTTTGGCTCTGGTTCAAAATAAGCGATGGTCACCGGATTGGCAAGCTTTACCGTTTGCCTCAACAAAAGCATTTTTTGTGATGCATCCACATTCTTAAATTGCCCAACCAAAGCCTGTACGACATCCTCAAAACGATTGTCTATATCTTCAATCATCTCATCACCAACATCATCTCTCAGCATTGGCTCCATGTCCAATTTTCTCCAGAAACGATCAACAGCTTCTACAGGTATTGACTGACCAAGTCGGAGATATTCAGCAAGCTCATGGGTACATGGCAAACCACAAACCTTCCTAAGGTAATGCTTGCACGTGAGAGGATCAGATTTACCACTTTCCATCCGCTTCATTTCATCGTACAACTTATCCAATGCAAAGTTGGAGACTACACCTCGTAAATCATTGTAGATGATGGGATTAAACTTATTTTGAACCAAATTTACACTCTTCTCAAAAGAGTGTTTGATTGCAGCGTGGCTTGCTCCAAAAAGAGTATCAATTTTACCCCAACACATCTCCAAGTTTCCCAAGCTATGACCGAGCATTCTTTTCAGCGTTGCATGGTGACTCTCAACCCTAAAATTATAGTCATAAATTAGCTATAGCTTGTAATTTTTTCAGAACAATAGTGTAAAAGGATAACAGTGACAAAAAAGAGCAGCTTGCATTTGCCTAAGAGTACTTCATATGCACAATAAAGAGATTAGAAGAGAAATAGACAAACAAACAATTACATTATAGAGACATTAAAGATACCTATTTGTTGTTGTATTTTCATAGTGCATCACTTGATTTGTCCAAACTGATATGAACTTCTCTTTGTACGGGGTTACCCATTGATTCATGACATATTCTACGGCCTCATTTTCAAGTGGGACTGTTGCATAATCTTCATGAAGAACCCGAATAGCATCTGTGAACTCTTCCTCGGTTTCGGCGAGCATCACATTCTTCCATGAGGAGTAGAATGCGTCCCACGATTCCTTGGTTTTAAATTTTTCTTTGCATTTTGCCAAGACGTTTTTGTTTATATGCCTTGTACAGAGAAAGTGTGTTGCTTCTGGAAATGTAGAAGCTATGGCATTCATGAGGGCCTTCTCCTGATCAGCTATTATCACTTTAGGAAGACAAGCATCGTCTAATACATCTCGCAGCATACCTAATGCCCACATATAGTTGTCTTCTTTCTCGGCCTGGAGAAACACTGAAGCTACTGAAAATGTCATGCCCGTCGAAGTAACTCCAACCATCTCAAAACAAGGTATTCTATACCTATTAGCTTTGTATGAATAGTCGATCAACAGAATACTAGGAAAAGCACGAAACAACTTAATGCTCGTGGGGTGAGCAAAAAATAGCTCTCTTACGGTATTTGTGTCTTGGCATCTTCTGTTGTGCTGAACATATCCATTATTGTCTACTAACCCCATCAAATATTGCAGCTGACTGCGCCCACCATATTCAGTCACCTTGTGCTTCTTCCGAGCATTGTAGATAGTGCGAATAGTAGAATGGTTGTCAGCATTTATCTTCTTAAGCATCATCAGCACATCCTTCGGTTGAGCATTGCTATGGGACATATCAACCACAAATTCTTCTTCTTGAGGAGTTAGTCTGCCAGCATATGAGTGGCCCGTTAGGTAGGTAGCTACGGGATGATTATGAATCCCACACTTCACTTCCAACATCCATTCCGTAAGAGATTTTTGGGTTCCCTTCAATAAAAATGGACATCCACACTTCTTTGTCCCTGCTGTATTCCTCTCCTTTCTAATCTTTTTCTCCTCCTGATCATCGTCCACAGTCCCTTGTTTTTTAACTTCTTTCTTCCTCTTCCTCTTCCTCTTCCCCTTGAAGCCACGATATTTACCACCACGTTCACAACACAAAAATACCCGTGCATGCTTCTTTCCACCTCCGCTGTCAGACCGCTTAACAGTAATCACCATGTTGTTCTGTTTAGCAATATGACGTACCCACTCTTGCAAAGCATCCCGAGTTGGAAAATAATTCATGTTTGTAAAGATATTTGTATAGTCCATCACAATTTCATTCCCTGGGAAAGCTTCATTAACATTTGCTGCATTATTTGGCTCCTCCAAATCTTCATTTACTGCATTATTTGGCTCCTCCAGATCTTCATTATAATCTGGGCGATAATCATCATTGTTCGACAAATTCTGAAAACAAAGAAACTCATGTCTGTTCAGCCAAAACATGTCGCAGGTGGTCAACAATTTCGGCAAATGACGTTTACAAGTTTACCTAAATTTCTGGCAAACAGTACCAGAAATATTAAAAACTTTGTGCAAAAAATGGCCACAAATAACTCATGTTTTCAGTTAATAATGACCAAAATTATACACAATTTTCGAAAACCCATGTTCGAAATCAGCCAGGTCGCGAAAAAAATTATTAATAAATGCACGAAAAGCTTATACTACTGTTTTGATCTCACTTTTGGCCAAAAACACAAACGCTTCATACACAATACCATAAAAAATATATACCATTTACGTATGTACAAACAAAAAATAACATTCATCATTTCAAATATATACAAGCAAATACACTTACATGTTTACGTAGAGACCCTCGTGTTGTTACCATCTTGAAAAAACACAAACTAAGTCTTGTCTTGCTGGTGTGGTACGATTCGCCAGTATTGCAGTGGTGAGAATGCAAGAAGCCGATATATTCACGACCGTTCTTCCTACAGCACTACAGCAGGTGGATGTACGGAGTTAGAGAGAAATATAGGTTTAATTTTGGTTTTAAATCAACAAAAGTATTTTAGGCATTTCATATTCACATTAAAATAATAGAAAATAATGGAAGGTGTATTTACTAATATGGGAGGGGGGATAACTTGACTCTAATAGTAATAGTAATATGCTCCAAATGGCCTGGGCATTTATCATTACATGCGCCATTCCTATGTTCCTACAAAGAAACCTCATACATTTGCCTAATGGTTGTGGTGGGGCCCTTTCACATCCAATTCATGTTTTTCAACAATTTTAGTACTCCGTTTATATGGGACAACTTATGAAAGTAAGGCTTCTTATCCATCTTTTGAAGACTCAAGCAGGGTACATAAACTGTTTCATAGTTCATTTGTTTTGTCACATGTTAATAGATTGGATGCAAATTGCTTTATGAAACATATTGAAGTTTCAAACGAAAAACTTAGGTGGCAGTTGGCATTATATACTTCATCTTGGTTTTTCCATGTCCCCACATGTATATATTATGCTAGTTTTAGTTCAATACTCCTATATCAATATAGAACTTAGGCAACTCTAAAGAGTTTAATTTCTTTTAGGCATTATATCGAACACTTAAACAGCACAAGTTCATATTCAACTCATTTCATCGTATCTAGCCCACATTCACCCCAAGAAACAAGAGTTCACTAAGGCATTGTATCAAAAAAACTAACCTTTGTTGCTCGAATATAATTTTCAGGGAGTATTGAAGACTGTTTCAGCAGCGCTCCTTTACAACTAAACTCGACCTGACTAGGGCTTCTCCTCACCGTCGCCGGAGCCCAAAACGCGTTAACCCTCGTCGTCGATGGGACTGGACCCGACTGGGTGTTGTGCAGCTCTCGCGAACCGAACTAAAGGAAAAGCTTAATTAGGTTACAATTTAGGGAAAAAAGATTGAAAAAGGAAAAACCTAGTTTAGTATTACGATTTCAAGGAAACCTTGCTCCACCGCCGCCGCTCGTCTCCTTGTTTCAGTGCCGGCGCACACAATCACATTGCACACGAAGAAGATTGTTCTGAAAATCAGGCGTTCGATCTGTGAATTTGGGGGTGGATCTGTGAATTTGGGGGTGGTGTTTTGGGGATGGATTTTGTATTTAATTTAATAGGGGCATTGTGGGAAGATAATTTTGAAAAGGGGTAGAGAAGAGTTTTAAAACTTGTGCATTAAATTAATTATTCTACCCAAAATTAAATTTGGGTATTCAATTGAGATACTATTGAATTTTTTTAACTTTAAAAAGTTTGTAAATTTAGAACATTCATAGGGTTCATGTGATTTGAGTGACTTTTTTTTTTATTGATTTATATAAATTTTCATAGAATTGACAGGATTGTGAAATATAATTTTTTTTTTATTAATTTACATAGATTTTCATAAACTTGTTGAAACTATTGATGCAAATATATATGTAAACACTTGTATATGCACTGAACCCGTCCCGCGCCCCGTGCCCCGCCCCGCCCCATTTTTTTATATCATGTTGAATTTATTTAAGTTGTTTCTTACAATAAAAAACAATAATTTTCATTCATATATACATTGAAACAATTCACAATAATAATAATATTTTTCCTGTTATATATATTAAAATATATATACTATATAAAGTTTATATAATAATTTGGGTCAGGTCAGATACTCGTGGGTCGAACATAAGATTCAGACCCGGTCCGTTCACATACGGTGCGGATCCAACCTGACTCCAAAGCTCGCGGGGCGGGTACCCGCGGGTTGGGTTAATATTGTCATCCCTACTTCTGACTTTCTGTCTTCAGAGTTCTTTGAAAGAATCCGTTAAAATTTCTAATTTTTAGAAGAGATTTTGGATAGTATAATTTATTTATATTTTTGAAAGAGAATCCAACAAAATCCATAGAGTATTTTAAAATCTATAAACTATTGAATACCTTTTATGATTTGGGGAGTTACATATAAAGACACCTCCACTAAGAGTTTAAGCTAATAAAAACAATTAAATCTAGAGAAACAATTAGAGCCAAATTAGAAATCTAGTGGACAAAATTACCCTTGCATTCAATATAATAGATATTAACGAATTAGTCAAATTAATTTAAATTTTAAATTCCTAATCTAATTGCGTTTTCCGCATTTCAAGGCTCTAACTTTCCTTAATCACGGCCTTTCCAAAAAGTAATCTGCAATCAAATTTACAGATATCTTTGAGCTAAATTGTCTCCATCTTCACAAAAACTAAAAGGGGTTTCCGCATCAGAAGTGTTTGCGGCGGAAGAAACTACACACTGCAACGAGACTATAGTTTCCGACGACGAGAAGATCGGCGCTGCATACACCTTGTGAGGTTATTGTTTCACCGTATTGTTTTCTGTAGAACACACAAATTTACTGTTTTAGATTTATTTTTTTTGTTTGATAATAATCGTTGAATATGTTCTAGGGTTGATAAAATATTAGATTTAATGAAGATTGCACTCATTATTTAATTTGCAGATGTGTTGGATTACTTGGATATATTATGTGTTTTGATTAAATCCGTAAAAAATTAGGGTTAATGACAGATTCTATTGTTTAATTTTCGAGACATTGAATCTAATCATTTTCTGGTTTTTTTTTTTTTTTTTTGAAATTTTTAATTTTCGAATTAATTAGTTTATTTTGTTTTGCATGTTAATGGGTAGATGGCCAGAATTAAGTATACTCCAGTATGTATTGATGATGGTAGCCGAAAAAGGAAGAGGACAAAGGATGATAGTGTACATGCAAGGCACTACACATTTGAAACAGCACAATGTCTTTGGACATAGAGTAACAAGAATGTCATCTCTAATCTCTGTGGGAATGATTTCCTTAAGACGAAACATGTCCATCTCTCACAGTGTGATGAAAACAGGGTGAACTGAAGAAGGTGGTTACTGAATGGGTTTTTTGTGATTAATTCTGTAAGAAGAATTCTGAAACTTGGGGAGAGGGTTATGGCATTTGAAGGCATTTAAAAAGTGAAAGACTTCTCATCTTCCCCCACTAACCATGATGTGGCGCAATTTCTGGTGTTGGAGATCGTGTATATTTAGTTGATGGAGATGTGTTAATTAATGCAGTAATTGTGCTATTTTTGTTGTAATGGAAGACGTAATAATAAATTATGATAATTTATTAAAATGAACTTCGTTCAAAATATGAAAATGAATTTACTCCCAGAATTATTTTAATATTTATAATTAAATATAAAAATAATGAATTGATAATTTAACTATTATATAATTAAATTTGCATGAAATGCAAGATTACTGTGGCTATTGAATTATTTTGTATAAAACTATTAAAAATTACTACAAGGTTGCAATAAAACTAATGTAATACTGCATTAAAAATTTATAATTTCATCAGGTTGCAATAATTGCATGAGAAAATGCAATTACAATTAATATTAAATTGAATAACTTCTATTAAATTGAAAAATTATAAATTTGATCGGATTTGAATGCGTGGTTTAGATGCAGAATCAATAAGGATATTCGGTGAAAAATAATGCTAATTCGAACCAGGAATCAATTGGTTGAATAAATTCGAACGAATTTATTTCTATTTCGGATCGTGGGATTGATAGGAATGGGAAGATTTGATTGAATCGCATTTAATTCGGAATAAAACATCTTGAGTTTTTAGAATTAGAATTCAATTTAATGTTCTGCTATTTATGAGAGATGTAGGAAAAATACATAATATCTAATTACTAATTTAATTTCATTAGTGAGGGCATATTAGGTATATTAAACACAATTTTGGCTTTAATTGTTTTATTGGATTTTTTTAGCTTTAATTAATTGTAGTAGGGTGTTGAAATTTAGCTCTTATTGTTAATAAACTTATGTTTTTTTTATTCATGTATTTTTTTAAAATATATTGTCATATTAAGAGAAATATTTCTGTAATTTAACATATTTATATTTTAATTAAATAAATTTATTTACGTTAGTGTACATATTTTATTATATTATTCTGTACATGTATATTTGTTGAGAATCTGTAAAATTAGCTTAATATTTTTAACTTTTAATTAAATGGGCCAAGATTTTGGATTTTTGCCTAAATTGGGTAAGATGATGCATGAAATATTTCATGTAAGACTAGCCCAAAAAACAATCACCTAACATGCAATATAAAAAAAAAATTATTGCATAATTTAAGATGAGTAGGTCTACTCAAGTCTATATAAGAATTTGAGTTGACCAAGTCAACTCTTTATTATATATATATTTTTTATGATGTTACACTTTTCAATTATAGTGACTTACACTTTTCTATAATATTTTTTATTGTTGACTTTTCAATTATATAAGAACTTGAGTTGACCAAGTCTTGTGTAAATTCGGTGTTACACTTTTCATTAAAACTATATATGTTGCATTTTTCAATTATAGTGACTTACACTTTTCATTAAAAATTGTGTTACACTTTTCACTAATACTGACTTGCACTTTTCAGTTATAATAATTTACATTTTTCATTAAATACTGTGTCGCATTTTTCAGTTATAATGACTTACATTTTTCACTAATTAATTTTGAATGCATTTAATTAAATGTAATCTAATTTACATAATTTCAACCACACATAATTTAAGCGAATCGATTTTGTAATATTTAATTGGGGATTTTTTTTCCATCTTTTAACTTCACCACATTTTTCGGTCCTATCAACTTTTAAATTTTAATTTTCACCCTATAACTTTTTTTTTTCAATTTTTGATCATGCGACCTGTTATAGTGGTAAAAGTGATTTAGTCTATACTTTTCATTTTTTATTAAACACATATCAAACAAATTCTACATAATTTATTTTTAAAAAAATTTCTGTCATATTGAATATTTATTTATAATTTTTATTTGTGATTTTTACTTAATTTGACCATTTAATAAAAAATTGAAGATGATTTTAATTATTAGGTTATAATAGATTTTTATTGTTTATTAATATATTTTTTTATTTAATTAAGTATTGATACATATTTTTTTAATTAATTCATATAATTTATTTTCCTCCAAAAGTATTTAATTTATTAAAAAAATGGAGGTGAAATCACGTTTACCTATATAAAAATTGGTAAGTGTCTATACTCACACTTGAACCTTTTAATAAAAAATGTGTTGCATTTTTCAGTTTTAGACACTTACACTTTTTAGTTATAATGACTTGTACTTTTTAGTAATATTGTGTTACACTTTTCAATTATATTGAATTACACTTTTTATTAATATTGTGTTGCACTTTTTAATTATATTGACTTGCATTTTTTTTATACTATTGTGTTGCATTTTTCAGTAATATTGTCTTACACTTTTTAGTAATATTGTGTTGCACTTTTCAGTTATAATGACTTGCACTTTTTTATAATATTGTGTTGCACTTTTCAATTATATTGACTTACACTTTTTAGTAAAATATTGTATTGCACTTTTTAGTTATATTGACTTACACTTTTTATTAATATTGTATTGCACTTTTTAGTTATATTGAATTTTTAAGGTTAAGGTACAAATTCAAACTCTCTATATCCATTTATTTAATTAATAAAAAAAAAAGGAAAAAAAAATTATAACAATAAATAAAAGTTTTTAATTAATAAAAAAGCATAAAATAAGAATTGAAAGATAGGTAACAAGCGGAATTTTAAAAAAAATGGCAATAAAAAGTAAAAAAAAAATAAAAATCATTACACCCGAGTGCACATAAAACCCACATAATTAAAAAGTTGTTAAAATGTAAGTTACCAATCAAAAATTAAAATTTAAAAGTTAATAAAATAAAATAAAAATTGGTAGAGATAAACGACCCCCAAACATATTAGATTACATATTTAATAGTAAAAAACATGGTTCCAAATATTATAAATAGACACTAATATAAACGTAAAATATCATCTCTTTCTTTCTCTCTAGCAGTATATTATTTCTATTACAATGGCTTATAATCTTAAGAGTCTTCATACGTTTCTTCTTTTCATAATTGTAATTGTAATTACTGCAAGTGAGGCAAAACAACTGAAAGAAATAAACAAGTTTACTACTTCTTCTGAAATAGTAGTGGGAGAAGCTGGACCAATTCAAATCCATGCAAGAAAGGTTCTACTGCACAATTTAAATAAAGACAACGTGGATACTTTTCAACCTACCGAATCAAGTCCTAGTCCTGGTATAGGAAATTAATTATATTTAAAGAATTCAATAAAACAATATTAATTTATGAGCAATAAAAGAATATATATATATATATATATATATATATATATTTTCAATGATGACACAATTCTACTTAGATCTTGTTTGGTTTCCTAGACTTGATAGAAATGTTAGGATATGATTTAGTGGGATTGCACTATTCACAGTTTAAAAAGATGATTTAAAATTCATGTTTGGATTGATAGATTGAAATTTTAAGTTGATATGATAATTTATACTCAAGGGGCTAGTTTTGTTTGTTAGACGGGATAGATATATTAGGATAGGATTAAGTGGGATTACATTGTTCACAAATTAAAATATTGAACTAATTTTTGTGTTTGGATTGATGGACAAATAAACTTACTCCCTCCCCTAAGATACATAATCATGCATATGTGGAAAAATGTGGGAAAATTGACTCGGACCCAAATAAATGTTCGGGCCTAAATATAGTAAATCAAACAATGGAAAAGGTGTGATAAATAAATTTTTGCCACCTTTTTTATCAAACCAAACAAGCCTAAGATGTTTGGATTGTGGAATAAAATTGAAATTGAGTGACAAATGTCTAAAATACCCTTTACATTAGTTTATTTATTTTTTATACATAACTATTTTGCTGTCGATGAAAGGAAATGTCAACTACATTAACTAAAAAAGAAAAATGTGACTCGGTAAAATATCAAAGATCTATTAAAATGAAAGAAAAATATTCAGCTCACTAAACACAACCAAACTTTGTTTCAATATAATCCATATTACAAGATTAAATCGTTCATATCATAATTTTTTTATGTACCAGACTTCAAAACAAAAAATCGACCTTAACTAGGCCATTCTCATTTTAATTATAAAATTAAATAACATCAATTTTTTTTCTAAACTAATCAAGTCCCTTAATTATTAATTTAATCCAACTAAAATCACATAAAAAATGCAAGAGCGAGTGGGAGGATATAATCATAAAACAAGTAAATGGAAGTGTCACCCCCCAATTTCCAAAATAATAAATTTTACGAAAATATATAGTTGTTGATATAAAAATAAAAGGCATATACCAAAATTTTGATATAAGAAATGAAACTCACAAATTTATTTTCTTCAATAAATATAATAACATTCGGCAGAAGCTTAAATAATAATTAACAACTCGAAAGAATTTAAAAATATCTAGTAAACCATTTCTCAATATTTCATGAAAAATTTACTAAAGAGTTGAACAAGCTCAATTGATTTTATTAAATGATAATAACTTTGTCATCCACCGCTCCTCCTCACCATCAGCTCCTTAAATATGAAAATGTTAAAACAAAAGGGTGAGAAAACTACAGCACAAGCTTGTCAAAATAATGTTATATAAAGTCAACGTGGATACTTTTCGACCTACAATCCCAGGTCATAGTCCTAGTATGGGACATTAATTCTATTTAAGGAATTCAATAAAATAATGTTATATAAATCATGTTGTAAATTTATGAGTAATAAGATCTGAGAATATATATGTGTGTTTTTCCAATATTTTTATTAGCCATGTAATCAATACTCCTATATTTGAAGATGATGATGTAATTCGTATATATCACTAATACAAAAATCTATCACAATTTTTAAAATTAATTAAAGAATGTTGATTTGGTAAAAAATAATTAATGGGCATATATTTGTAACATAAATTCTTAATTTCACCTCAAAATGCTAAAACATCAACTTTCCAATTCTTTTTAGCCACGACTAAACAAACCCCCCAATTTTCTATACACACCCCAACTATTATATACACCTAATATAAAATATAATTTATTTTTAATTTCTACCTACATTTCAATCATGAACAATTATACCCGAAGTTTTAAAAAAATATCAAGAAAATTTTGTATACCCCATACAACTGTCGGACGCTACAATTTACGACGGTCTTAATCTTTAAATATTCTTTAATAATTATTATGGGTCAAGGTTATTTTGTATTACTACATGCAATAATATATCTTATTACATGTAATAATATATGTTACAATATTTGTGTGAGATATGAGATTTGCAATATTTCCCCCAAAGCTTATCAAATTTAAAAATATTTATTAATACATAATTTAAGTAATGTATATGAAGAATTATCCATTAACGGGATCCGATTATCAAATTTCAGTTTTATTCCACTTACGTCCATCCATTAAAAAAAAACACAAAAACTTGTATGCAATATTTCATATATGTTTAGTAAATGGGCTCAACATAGAATTGAGCTATTAAATTGGATCAATGTATCAATATATTTTATTAAAGTTTAATATGTTCTATTAATTTAATTCGTCCTATCTCAATTAATTTCTAGATTTCAATCTGATTTATTAATTTCACTTCATTGATTTTCAAATTTAGTGACAAGTTTTTTGATATGTAGTATTATACATTTTTGATGTAGTAATATTTTTTATTTAATGAAGTAACATTTTTTTTACATGTAGTAATATATTTTTGTTCATGTATTTTTTTAAATTTATTGTCACACTATTATTTTTTCTATTCATGTAATAGTAATTAATATTGTTTATACATGTAGTAGTTTAATTATGTTATTTTAGTAAAACATTTTTTTTTAAATGTAGTGACAAGTTTTTTTATATGTAGTATCATATATTTTTCATGGAGTAAATTTTTTATTTAATAAAGTAACATTTTTTTGTACATGTAGTAATGTATTTCTGTTCATGTATTTTTTTTTTTAAATCTGTTGTCATATTATTATTTTTTCTATTCCTGTAGTAGTAGTTAATATTGTTTATACTTGTAGTGATTTAATTCTGTTCTTTTAGTAAAACATTTTTTTCCAAATATAGTGACAAGTTTTTTAATTTGTTATGCAGTGGTATTATACATTTTTCATGTAGTAGTAATATTTTTTATTTAATGAAATAACATTTTTTTTTGCACATATAGTAATATGTTTTTAGGGGGAATTACATATAAAGACACCCCACTAAGAGTTTAAACTAATAAAGACAATTAAATCTGGAGAAACAATTAGAGCCAAATTAGAAATCTGGTGGACAAAATTACCCTTGCATTCAATATAATAAATACTAACGAATTAGTCAAATTAATTTAAATTTTAAATTCCTAATCTAATTGCATTTCCCGCATTTCA
This sequence comes from Galeopsis tetrahit, assembly GCA_963675135.1. Taxonomy (NCBI): domain Eukaryota; kingdom Viridiplantae; phylum Streptophyta; class Magnoliopsida; order Lamiales; family Lamiaceae; genus Galeopsis; species Galeopsis tetrahit. Next base: position 60,039,766 of record OY776120.1, on the reverse strand, counting down.
AGACTCTAACTTTCCTTAATCACGACTTTTCCAAAAAGTAGTCTGCAATCAATGCAATCAAATTTATAGATATCTTTGAGCTAAATTATCTCCATCTTCACAAAAACTAAAAGGGGTTTCTGCATCAGAAGCGTTTGCGGCGGAAGAAACTACACACTGCAACGAGACTATAGTTTCCGACAATGAGAAGATCGGCGCTGCATACACCTTTTTGAGGTTATTGTTTCACCGTATTGTTTTCTGTAGAACACACAAATTTACTGTTTTAGGTTTGTTTTTTGTTTGATAATAATTGTTGAAGATGTTCTAGGGTTGATAAAATATTAGATTTAATGAAGATTACAATGATTATTTAATTTGCAGATGTGTTTGATTACTTGGATATATTATGCGTTTTGATTAAATCCGTAAAAAATTAGGGTTAATGACAGATTCTGTTGTTTAATTTTCGAGACAATGAAGCTAATCGTTTTCTAAATGGGTAGATGGCCAGAATTAGTTAGTTTATTTTGTTTTCGAATTAATTAGTTTATTTTGTTTTGCATGTTAATGGGTAGATGGCCAGAATTAAGTATACTCCAGTACGTATTGATGAAGATAGCCGAAAAAGGAAGATGACAAATGATGATAATGTACATGTAAGGCACTACAAGACAAGAGGTACGGGGTAGTGTTAAATGATATATAATGCGATGTCTGTATGTGAGAACGCTACTAAAACTGCATGTTGGTCCTGAAAGGAGTATATAACAAGTGTATGGGGGGGGAGGGGGGAATACACTTGTATGCAATTCTTTCCAACTTTTGATCAAACCAGAGCTCAGCAAGGTTGTCTTGGACAACTCTGCTGAAGATGATTAACTCTTCTAAGATAATCAAACTACTAAGTACTATTGAGTACTTAGTTGAATCACTATATAGGGGAGTTATATGTGCGGAATAGTGGTTGGCCCTTTAAGTTTAGACTCCTTTAGTTTCTGAAATCACTTTGTCAATACAGAACAATCCAGTTTAGTTTCAGGGAACTTGTCCAATACAGTTTTTGCACAGTCTTTGAATATAGGTTCTTTGAAAGACCAGTTTTGAGTGCAGTGTTGAATGAATGTAAGTACTTGTAAAGCGAATCAACACAAGAGGTTTATAGTGGTTCAGAGACTCAAGCTCCTACATCCACTTTCCCTGATTTAACAGGATAATTCCTTCACTCTTGGAATTAACTTGTTTTATAGTGCCAAGGTGCACTTGATCAAGAACACCTCTCCTTGGTGAATTGATCCCTAGGATGTCTAGAGTCCTAGTACCCTCTTCTCAACTCAGAACTGAACTGTTCTTCTCTCAACAGTCAGCTCCTACCACTTCTACTACTACAACCTTCTCACTTTCTCACTTGAAAGGGGTAAGGGTTGAAGTAAGGTTCCAACTAATGAGATATCCTTTACAATGAAGATCAGTGTATAAGGATTAAGATATCTCTCTAAGCTTTGTATGGATATACAGTAAGTTCAGCTTAGAAGAAGTGTTTGAAGACTAAGATAGTCTCTTTGAAAGCTTTGAAAGCACTTGTTTTCTTGTAGGATAGTTGGCTTGGTAGTTGGTGCTTCAAATGGTCTTCACACTTCTGTATTTATAGACAAATTTGAGGATTTGCCCGTTGGAGAGGCAGCCCCAAATTGCTATAAATGTCTTCATTGAGTTCTTCAAACTGGAAGACAGATTCTTGATAGTGACATGTCCTTATTTGGGTAATAAACGGCTGTTAAGACTTTGTCTTCATTCTGCAGCACTCTTCCCAATGTCTGACTTCTTCTTAAGACTTGGACATGGCTTCTGAAGGTTGATCCAATGATAGGACAACATTCTTTATCAAATGGACAACTCTGCTTATCACTATCAGCAGACTTTGCTTATCAGCATGGTTGGCTTGCTCTTCTTCAGATGACTTGGCTCTTTCCCTTTGCTTCACTTGGGAATGATCTCAACATGATACAATGAAGTCTTTTAGGGTGTAGTTGTCTCTTTTTCTTCAGCATGGTTGACCTTCAAGCATTAGAACATTTGTTCTGGTTCAATTTAGCTGAGACAACTCTTCTGGACAACTCTCCTGATCAGCATTTGAGTAAACTTGTCCTTTTGAGCTTTACAACCTTGTTCTTGTATAGAGACAACTTCTCTGGACAACTCTTCTGATCAAGGCATTTGGTTTTCAATAGAGTATGCTTGGCCTTAGTGATTGTTCCAGAATTTGAGCCTTGAGGGGACTTGATCTTGATCATCTTCAAAGCATAGGTTCCCCCTCACAATGTGCATCTAATCATCTAAGAGCTGCCTAATATATCAGCTTCTCATCTAGCCTTATGCTATGTGTTCTAACATACTTAGAACACAATCATCTTGACTTAGGCATGTCTCAGGGGGTTTTGGTATTTAATCAAAACATATGTCATTTTATTCCCAACAATTTCCCCCTTTTTGACGATGCCAAAACCTATACATTTTATGCAAAAGTGACTTGACTACACCTATTACATTTATCTTCAGAAGACATGACTGAGGTCAATTTCCCTGAAAGAAAATGTGTTAGTGTACTCACCATTCATGTTGCAAATAGGTTTCAAGAATAGGCATAGAGAGATTTGTTTTTCTGGATTCAAAATATGTTCAACTATCAATCAGATGAAAATCATTACAGCATGTTGATAGTTTGAACAAAAACATATCAGAGCATGAGAGATATTACAATTAAGCACACATTTATTACAAAAGTATGATATACTCTTAAAACATTCATCATTTAGGCATTAGAGCACATCATATCAGCAGATTGAGCATCTTCAGAATAGTTGACCAAAACACAAGTTAGTAACCAACTTAAGTATTCATCCATTTCAGCATATAAGAGTCAGGAAGACTTAGCCATTTTAGAGATCATCTTCTTTAGGTGGCACCATCCCATATTGTGCCCACACTCTCTTCTTGAGTTCCATGGCCTCCTGGTTGGTTCCTTTGGGTCCAAGGGTCATCTTGTTCAGCTTAAGAATCTCTGTGAACTCCCTCAGGATCCTTGCTTGGTCAATCCATCCATCAAGCTTTGGAGCCATGTAGATGATAGACTTGGGAGCATTGAGTTCAATTCTTGCAATGTCAGCAGCTGCAAGCAATTGTTGATACAACTCTCTGTAATACTCTATCATGAACTCAGCAAAGGAGGAATTGGCATCTCCTCCATTCCATCTGTCAATGACATAATAGTCATAGAAAAACTCCCTTTTTTGCTTCTTCCCATGTATCATTCAGCTGAATTGGCACCCATTTATCCAGATGTGGATATTTGGTGTCCATTGGGACTAGAAGCTGAGGCTTCATCTTGCTGTAAGTTGCTCTCCTCCTTCTTGGTTTCTGAAAGTTTGCTCTTCTCTTATCTCTTGCTCTTTGTGCTTCATCCATCAAATCCATCTTCTCTTGGGCCCTCATCATGGCCAGTTTCTGTTGTGTTTCAGGGTCTTTGTCATACCCTTCATGAAACAGCTTTGATGGATCATTGAGTACCACAATCTTTGTCTTCTTTGGTCCAGGTCCAAAGCCTTCTTCATATAAAGCTTCCACATCTTCAGTAGCTTTGGCACCTTCAGCAATGTTGACCAATTCAGAAGACTTGTCTTTTTCAGCAGCTTTGGCCTTTGATGTAGGTTCATCATCATCAATTCTGAATTCAGGTGGTAGATCAAGGCTGTTAGGAAAGTCAGTAAATGTCTCAGCTTGTCTTTTCTTTCCTTTTGCCCTCTTGATCTTTCCTCTAGTTTGGACACCTTCAACATCTTTGTCCAAACCAGATACCTCACCACCTGGTCTCTGCTGTAACCTCATTCTTTCTTCTTGTGCTGATGCCATTGAATTCTTCAAGGCAAGTGCTAGTTGCTCTTCTTCATTCAATTCTTCTAAATTCAGCACTGCAGGCTCTTTTCCTTTTCCTTCAGCAGCTTTGTCTTTTCCCTTGACTGGGCTTCCAATCACCAAGGCACCTTTTGCTCTAGCTCTTTCCCTTTCCCCCTTTTTGGCAGCATCAAAACACTGGGGTTTTAGCTCACTCATTGTTGTGGCCATTAGGGATTGGGCCTGGTTTAGAGACTTTATTTCCTCCAACAGATATACATTTTCATCATGTATATTTTGCATCCTATCACTGCTCAAGCTAAGAAAAGCTAGAACAAACTTCATCTTTTGTTGGACAACCTCCTCCAAGGTTGCTTTCAGGGATGCATCAAGTTGGGCTTTAAGAAGCTCAGTGAGGTTGGCCACTGCACTTTCAGCAATGTTGGCCATCACCTCTTGGGAAAAATTTTCAGAGGCTGCTTTCACCATAGCCAGCCTTTGTTCTTCAGCTCTTTTCTTTTGTAGTGCAGTCTTCTTTCCAAGAGCTTGCTTGACAGTTAGCCTGAGAGCCTTGACATTGGCATTATGATTGTCTCTCAGCAGCTTTTGTTCCTTCTTGACCTCTTCTGAGATGGATTCCATGGTGGATTTGGCTTTTTGCACCTCAGTGGAAATGGTTTGGAGACCAGATTCCACACCACTAATCCTTGCTTCCAATGTAGGGAGGACTACATCTTCAGAGCCAGTTAATCTCATCTCCACAGATGCTAGAGTTCTTCCTTGCTCATTCAGTGCTCCTGAAGTTTCAGCATGAGCAGATTGGACGTGATGAGCCAAGGAGTCCAGTTTCTCTGATTGCATTCCAAGCAGGGCTTGTGCTGAGCCTGTATCTACTTGGATAGGGGCATCTGTCAAGAACTCATCTGCAAAGATTTGGTCAAGAGAAATACCTGCAATGTTAGACAAATCAAACAGGTTAGGAAATAAACACTCATCACTCTCAATTTCTTTTGTATAAGACTCTGATACATCAACAACCTTCTTCTCATTTTCAACTCTTTCTTTTCTCCCTTCATTGATAATGTTCTCACTCAAGGAATCAGGCCTCCTTTCATCAAGGGATTCTTGAAGTTCAGATTTGACTTCAAGAATAACCTGTCCTTCCTCACTTATTCCACCCTCATATGGTGGTACACTCACAATCTTAGTGATTACTACCTCTCTTTCATCCATAACTCCCTCTGATTTTTTGTTTCTATTTTCCTTTTCAACCCCTTCTCCTAAACCTGCAGCATCTTCACCTTCAACAAGGTTCAAAGATGGCAGTTGTGAGGAGATCACAGTGCTTATTTCAGCAACCACTGAGTCATCCTGAATGATTAAGGGCTGATCAGTGTCCAACTCTTCTGACACTGAATAGGCCTTAATCAAACCAGCCTCTAGCATAGGAACCTCAACATCTTTAGGTTGTGCCTTGGGTTCAGAAGAACCTTCATTGGCAGATGTGTCTTTGGTTGTGTTACCACCCTTGGTCAACACCTCTGATGATACAGAGCCTTTCCTATGATAGGTTCAAGGAGGGTTTGAAAGTCTGTCTGCTACAGAAGACTTGGGTTGAGAGGGTTCAGGGAGGTTGGCTTGAGGGGTTTCAGGAGGGTTGGGGTTTGAAGGGTTTGAGGGATCATCAGGGGAATCATCATCATCTGAGCTGCTATCAGGGTGTTTGATGCCCTTAGCTTTTCTCTCTTGCTCCTCAATGATTTTATCATCTACCAACTTTGCAAAAACTTCCTCATCAGTGAGGAATCTTGTCTTCAGCACACCAGCAAAGTGTAGTAGTCTACTCTCCTCCACTTGCCACCAATTAGCACCCTTATCTTGGATGACCTGAGAGATTTCCATCAGCGTTTTGTCCTTGACATCCACTAGCATTCTCAAGTCATGGAACATTTTCTGAATTCTGGGAAATTCAGCAAGTTGTGGGTATAAGCTTTCCACAGTGGCTTTGGCTCCACCTCTAAGCATACTTTCATAAGTATACTCCTCCTCATTCTCACTAGATGGAGAACTTTGGGCTATAGGGGAGTTAGCTGTGGTTTCCTTAATTGCAGCTTCAGGCAAGTTAAGTTCAGGAGGGTTGGCTTCAGAAGGATTAGGTTCAAATGAAGGTACTTCAGTTGCTTTAGAGAGCAATGGATCTGAAGGGGCTTTGCTCAGGGGAGTTGGCTCATTGAGTGCATGTTCTAAAAGTTTGGAGTAATTTAGCATGGATGAATCAAGGAGAGATAGAAGCCTTGTCTCATCTACTGCTAAGTCTGCTAGCACATCAATGCCACTTCTCTGCACACTTCCTTCTGGAGAGTATCTCTTAGTGAGATCTACAGGAGTGATGTGTTGGTTGGAAGGGGTAACATGGGTTTCAGGGGAGTTGGGCTCAGGATTCTGAATTTCAGGGATGTTGACCTCTATAGGTTGACCTTCAGGGACCTTGGATTCTGGAGTTCCAGAACCAGATGAGTTGGTCCTTGACCTGGATTTGGTCCTGCTTTCAGCTCTGCTCTCTCTTAGAGCCAATTGTAGAGACCTTTCTTCCTGCAGTTCCAACACTTTATTAGTGAGATCTACTGCTCCCACTGCCTTCACCATCCTTCTTAGGGACAACTTCCCTGATCCTCTTATCTCCTCTAGACTTTTGTCTAGTTTCATTGTATTTCAACCTCAACTCTTCTGAGTGGTCAGAAGGCACACTTACTCCCTCTTCTGCCACTTCATCAACTTCAGCTGATGCTCCTGAGGCTTCTCTTGAAGATAATTGAGACATTTTCCTTGTTTTGACAGCCCTGACCTTAGTTCTTTTCTTCATCTTAGGCTTCTCTTCAACCTTCTCTTCAACAGGTTTGGCCAGAAGCATTCTCTTTTGCTCAGTTTTCTTGCTGAGCTTTCTGAATAGAATCTTTTGGGCTGGGAGGGGCTTTGCAAAGGTTTGCATTTGAGAATAATGAGAAAACCTTTCTATCAACAAGCTTGCCCTGGTGCAATACTTGAGTTTCCCTTCTAGCACAACCTTGTTGTGAGCTCTCACTTTAAATTTGGCCTTTTCCTTCATCATCTCAGACATGATGAAGGTCCTCCAATCAAATTTGATGCCTTTGTCACTAGCATCAATAACAGCAGCCATGATTCTGATTCTTGGATGGCTGACTTGCTCTAAGCTTCCAGTGTTGCTCATAAGACTCTTAGTGATTACCTCAAATAGATTGAGAAATTTTGGCTTGAGAGTCTTCTTGTTTTGTGTGGAGGAGATGGGGCCTGGAACCAAAAGCCATTCTTGGGCTATCTCATCTTCATGATCAGCACCATATAGTTCAGGATTCCTTCCCTCAGAAGGCAATCCAAAGGCTCCTTCAAGATCTTTTGAAGAGAATTTCACTCTATGAAATTTCTCTTCCTCCTCTCCCTCAGCTACATAAGAAAGCCTTGTAGAGATTTCACCATCTTCAGGCTTACCTCTCCACTTGAGAAAGGCAAAGAACTCAGCCATGTAGCTTTCCAAACAAGAGCTTGGTCTTTCCTCCATAAACTTCTGCAATCCAGCTCTCCTCAACCATCTCAGGGTTGGTGTTATCTCAGGATCCTCACTTTCAAAGGATACTATGGGCTCAAAGTGAAGACTGTTTTTGTTGCTTAAGTATCCAAAATCAAGGTCTAGAGCCTTGTTGGAGAAATCAATGATCATCTCTGGTCTAACTTTGGGAGCCATTGAAGGTTTACAGAAGGAAAATTTGACAGAGATTGAGAGTGTTTGAAGAAAATTTGAGCTAGGGTTTCGAATACTTGGGGAAGAATGTTTGTGGGGGTCTTAAGACTTGTGAATATTCTAAAAAGAATGTTTGTCAATGAGTTGGTGAAGTCTTGGTGTAATTCAAAGGTGAACAAAAATGGAAATCAAAATGGACGGCTAGGATTGTCTTCAGGGGAGTTGTCCAATTTTGATCCAATGGTAAAAAATCAATGTAACAGTGAAAAACTGTTTTGTTCAAAACGTGGGTGGAGTTTTAATGTTTGTTTAAGGCTGGGGGATTTTCGAGATAGATCATGTCCCAAAAAGTTTAATGCAAACAAGAGTTAAATCTTGGCATTTAATGCATGGAAAGTGACCTTTTGGGTGGGAGACAAATTAAATCCCAAAAAGATGATATCTGTAATTGGAATGGGACATATTTCGAAATAGGCAATGATCACCCAAAATAGGTGCTTATTAGACCAAGATTTGGTTTGATAGCTAGGATAACTTATCTGACCCCACTAGGACAAGTGTCCTAAAAAGATGTGGACAACTGTCCTGAGATTCAATGGACAAGTGTCCTGAAATTTAGGTCATCTCTTCTGAATTTCAGTAGACTTGACCAAGTCTGCTGAAGTTTGAAATTTGTTCCCCCTTAATGAATGAACTCCTTTGGACTCAATTGCCCAATTTCCCTGGATCAAGAAGACCCAACTCTGCTGATAATTCCAGAAATCTTGCTTCTGCAAGTGGCTTTGTCAATATATCAGCTTTTTGATGATCTGTGTGGATCTTTACCAACTTGATATCCTTCTTCTCCACATGATCTCTAATGAAGTGATGCTTGATGTCCACATGTTTGCATCTTGTGTGCAATACAGGATTTTGTGATATTGCAATTGCACTATTGTTATCACAAAATATTGGCACTTCAGTAGAGTTGACTTTGTAGTCTCTGAGTTGTTGTCTCAGCCAAAGGATTTGAGCACAACAACTTCCAGCAGCAACATATTTAGCTTCAGTGGTGGAGGTAGCCACTGTGTTTTGCTTCTTGGAAAACCAAGATATGAGTTTGTTGCCTAAGAATTGACAAGTCCCTGAAGTGGACTTCCTGTCAATTCTACATCCTCCATAGTCAGCATCTGAGTAGCCAGTTAACTCAATGTTGTCATCAGCAGGGTACCAAAGGCCTAGATTTTCAGTGCCTTTGAGGTACCTCAAGATCCTCTTTGCAGCCTCAAGGTGGCTTTTCTTAGGATTTTCTTGAAACCTTGCACAAACACCTACTGCAAAGGTGATGTCAGGTCTGCTGGCAGTGAGATAGAGGAGTGAACCAATTATTCCTCTATACTCAGTGGAGTTGGTTGGAACTCCACTCTCATCAGGATCCATCTTCCAATTTGTGTTCATTGGGATCCTTACTGGCTTGCTTGATGTACACCCAAACTTCTTGATCATTTCTCTGGTGTACTTGGCTTGGTTGATGAAGATTCCTTCTTTTGATTGCTTGACTTGTAGACCCAAAAAGAAGTTCATCAATCTCATCATGGACATCTCAAACTTGCTTTGCATGAGCTTGGAGAACTTCTCACACAACTTCTCATTTGGGGATCCAAAAATTATGTCATCTACATAAATTTGGACTAGCAAGATGTCCTCTCCTTCAGAGATTCTGAAGAGAGTTCTGTCCACAGTTCCCTTGGTGAATCCATGATCCAAGAGGAATTGTGACAGTGTGTCATACCAAGCCCTAGGGGCTTGCTTGAGTCCATATAGAGCCTTCTTCAGTCTGTATACTTGGTTTCCAACCTCAAAACCTGGTGGTTGCTCCACATAGACTTCTTCTTTCAAGACTCCATTCAGAAAGGCACTCTTGACATCCATTTGGTACACTTTGAACCTCTTGTGGGCTGCATAGGCTAGGAAGAGCCTTATTGCTTCTAGCCTTGCCACAGGTGCAAAGGTCTCATCATAGTCAATGCCTTCATATTGGCAATAGCCTTTTGCCACTAGTCTTGCTTTGTTTCTTACAATCACATCATTCTCATTCTTTTTGTTTTTGAACACCCACTTGGTTCCAATAACATCTTGATGTGAAGGTCTATCCACCAGCTCCCATACTTCATTTCTGGTGAATTGATTCAGTTCTTCCTGCATGGCTGTGATCCAATTGGCATCTTGAAGTGCTTCTTCAATATTACTTGGTTCTTGTTCTGATAAGAAACAACAGAAAAGAGCACTTTCACCATGAAATCTTCTTGTTTTGACTCCAATACTTGGGTCACCAAGTATTAGATCAGTAGGATGGTCAGACAACCAAGTCCTTCTTTTTCTGATCTCTTCAGTAGAGTTGTCCTCTACTGAAGTTGAGTCATTTTGATCATAAAATTCAGGATAATTGAGTGCAGGATCTAATTCTGGATCATAATCAGGGGTGTTGTCCTCAATGTCAGGGACATTGACATTTTCAACATTTTGAGTTCCCCCTTGATTATTTGACCCATTAACTACCTCAGCAGGAACTGCTTCTTCATTGGTAGTTGTTACTTGGATGTGAACTGGGATTGGCTCATTCAGTTCACCATTTCCATCAGTGGGGTTTGTCTCAGGAAGGTTGCCTTCCGGATTGTTGTCCAGTGTAAGTTTTTCAGGTAGGTTGGCTTGGACAACATCTATGAATTCAGTGTCTTTGTCTTTTAGACTCAGTCTGGTTGTCCTCTGTGTGATTTCTTCAGGTTCCAGGTATTCATTCCTGGACTCATGAATAGATTCATCAAACACAACATGAGGTGTTTCTTCCACAATAAGAGTTTTCTTGTTGTAGACTCTGAAAGCTCTACTGATTTGAGAATATCCAAGAAATACTCCCTCATCAGCTTTGCTATCAAAGACTTTCAACTGTTCTTTCCCATTATTGTGAATGAAACACTTACAACCAAATATGTGAAAGTATGACACTTTAGGCAATCTTCCTTTCCAGAGTTCATAGGGGGTTTTGCCTTGCCCCTTAGTAATCAAACATCTATTTTGAGTATGGCATGCAGTGTTTATGGCTTCAGCCCAAAACCTCTTAGGTAAATTTGAATCAGCAATTAGGGTTATAGCAGCTTCTTTTAAGGTTCTATTCCTTCTTTCTACAACTCCATTTTGTTGGGGAGTTCTAGCTGCTGAGGTTTCATGAGCTATTCCATTAGATGTGCAATACTCATTGATGTATGAATTTATGAATTTAGTGCCTTTATCAGATCTTATCTTGATAATGCTAAGGCTTTTCTCATTTGACAGTCTCTTAAGAAGTTCAGGTAGTTTGACTTGTGTTTCCTTCTTATTAAGGAGAAATACTACTGTTGGGATATGAATCTGTGAAACAATGTTCTAATTGATGTGTATGTTTTGATGGCCAAAAGCAACTTGAGGATAATGGTATATGTGATTATATGATTGATATAAAAGTTTTATATAAGACAAGTTTACTGATCTTAGTAAGAAATACTGAAATAAGATTATCGATCTTAGTGTGGAAACTGAGAATGAGATTACTGATCTTATATGAGATATTTGAATCTGAGTTACTGATCTTGTATAATTACTGATCTTATATGCTTACTGATCTTATGTGTAAGTTACTGATCTTAGGTGTTTACTGATCTTATTAAATTTACTGATCTGATATATGAACTGTTAGGAACTAAGCTGATGTTTTATATTGTATAGACAGCTTATAGTATAGGACTTAGATGTACTCATCTGTATATAGTTCAGTTGATGTATAGATAGGTTTTATATATGTAAAGTTGTATTCTATTGTAATCAGCATTGTAAAGTTCAGAACAGTAGATTAGGAATAGATTAGAAGAAGATCAGAAGACTAATGAAGAATCAGAAGACTACTTCAGAATTAGAAGACTTTGAAGAGTTGAAGAGAAGCTCAGAAGTTCAAGAGAAGCATTCTGAAGAAGTTAGAACAATTTTGGGAGAACTGTGCTGATTGGCTAAGAAGAGTAAAAATCAGAGCAGTAAGTTACTGTGCTGATTTGGTGAAATTGAAGAATACGTTTGGAAAACTTATTTAAGGAGTAACTGAAGATATATTTGAAGAGATGCTGACTTGGAATAAGAAGGAAGTTACAAAGTCGGTTACAAGAAGAAGTTACAACAAAACAGTTTTAGAGTTAGTTGAGAGTTAGTTCACAAACTGCTAACTGTCATACAAAGTTCTATAAATACTGTGTGATCTCCTACTGCTAAGACTACTGATCATAAAGCATTCACAAGCAATCTAAGTCTACAGAGCACAAGAAGAACTCACAGAGTTGAAGGAGATTAAAGAAGAGAAGAGCCACTGAATTGAAGAGAAGAATCAAAGGCTATTCAAAGAGAAGTTTTACTTTTCAAGTTCAAGTTTGTATTTTGTAAAACAAGTGTGCTAGTTACTTATAGAATTACTAGTAGATCGAAGATACACTTGGAAGTGTAATCGAAAAGATCACAGTCTTAATCTTGGGACTTTAAGCCACAAGAAACTCAAGGAAGAGTTAATAAAACATCACAATTGGGATTGTGAGAGTGGATGTAGACTTATTGGTCGAACCACTATAAAATTCTGTGTTCTTTACTTTTCTGTTTGATATTTGTTTCATAAGTGTTTAAACAAGAACAGTAGAATTTACAAAGTTAAAGATCTGATTAAAAGTTGAGTATAAACTAGTAAGGCCCATATTGTTTTGAAAGTACTGATCTGAGCTAAGTAAGCATAGTACAGTACATAAGAAGACTAAATTCCGCATTGCATATTCTGATATTTTGAAAGATTTTTGAAAGTCTATTCACCCCTCCCCTCTAGACTTTCTTAGCTTAATCAATCTTAACTCAACTTTGGGACCAACAAGTGGTATCAGAGCAGTAGTTCTTTGGACTGCTGTTTCTTGATAACCCTGTAGATCTTAAGGGAAATCTTACTGATCTTGCTACAATTTCTTGATATATGTCACTATCTGAATATTTGAAATTTATCTGCTATACTACTGATCCTATTTTGCCTAATCAAACATGAATGACACTAATGTGAACAAACTGCCTAAGTTCAAGATTGCAGATTATGACTACTGGAAGCTTAGGATGGAGGCCATCTTTAGCTCAACCCATGATCTAATGGTGTCTGTGGTGACTGAAGGACCAATTGTCACCATGGTGGAAAACACTGCTGTTCTGGATCCATCTAAACCAGTTGGAGCACTGGTCCCTAAACCAAGGTCAGAACTGACTTCTGAAGAAATGAGACAAAACAATTTGGATAGTCTTGCTAAGAATTATATTTTACACACCTTGCCAAATGAGTATCTTGGTAAAGTGTTAAAATGTAAGACTGCAAAGCAAATGTGGGACAAATTGGCTATTCTTTGTGAAGGTACTACACTGATCAAAGAAAGCAAATTATCCACAGCTGTCCAAAGGTTTGAAACATTTAAGATGAAGCCAGGAGAATCAATTGATGAATTGGATACTCGATTTACCAAAATTATGAATGATCTTGATGTGTTAGGAAAGACTTATACTGAAAGAGAAGTTAACTTGAGAATCTTGAAAGCTTTGGATGAAAGGTGGAAAATGGTCAAGATGATCATTAAAACCACACAAGAAATTGATTCTTAAGGCACATGAGTTTGAGTTAGATGAAGAAGATCCTATTACTGTGATTCATAAGGATAAGGATGCCTCTAAGGACATAGCTTTTAAAGCCTCTACCTCTAAGGGGTCTAGATCATCTAAGTCTAAGGCCTCAAGCATAAAAGATGAACTAGATAGTTCTGATCTTAGTCTGAAAGATCAGATGAGCCTTATGATCAAAATATTTGATAGACTAAATAAGAGGTATGGTAGATACAAAAGATTCTATAAGGAAATTAAGGGTTCTAGTAACAGGGACTCTTCTGTGAACAGAAGGGATCAAAACTCTTCTGAAAGAAGGGATGAGATCTCTAATGAGAACAGGAGAGATAGGAACTCATCTGATAAGAGGGATAGAAAGTATTCTGATAAGAAAGACAGGAACTCAATTGACAAGCATGACAGGAACCGAAAACATTCTCCTCATAAGAGAACTACTAACAATCCTGTTTGCTATAATTGTGATAAGCCAGGTCATTATGCTTATGAATGTCCTGATCTGAGTTCTGAAGATCGAGAAGAAAGGAAAGCCAGAAGAGATCGAAAATATGCCAAGGGTAAGAAGGCAATGATGGCATACAATGATTCTGATTCGGAATCAGAAGAGTTGCCATCGTCTTCATCTGACTACCCCTCTAGCAATGAAGATGAAGCCTTCATAGCAGATGATGGACTGGTAATGATGGCCAAAATAAATGATGAGGTATCATCTGCTAACTCTTTTCAATCTTGTAACAATTCTGACACTGATGAAAGTGATGCTGCTGATAGCAGTGTAGGAAGTAGTCTTCATCATTCCCAAGGAGTGACTGAAGAAGACCTTCTACAAGCTAACAAAGCATTCATTGAAATTAGTGATGAGAATATATCTTTAAAGCAAGAAATCATTAATCTGAAAGAAGCTCAGTCAAAAGTAGATCCTAATATAGCTGTCATAAATGCAAGGCTATCAGAAGAGTTGTCTCAACTCCAAGAAAAGTATGCATCCATTGACAAACTATATCAGGGTATGCTTAAAACTCAAGCCAAAGAGACTAATGAATTCAATGATTTAAAGATTAAGTGTGAAAAACTTGAAGAGCGCAATAGATTCTTAGAATCTGAAGTAGTGAGCCTAGATCGAAAGCTATCTGGGATGATTAACTCTACTAGAATTAATAAACTATCTCAGACAGATATAGAGCTCCAAATGATAAAAGTGGGATAGGTACTGATCTGCCTAGTTCCTCTACTTCAGAATTTAAGAACACGAATGGAGCTAGTTCAAGCTCTTTGCAACTAGATAAAGGAAAAGAACCTATGACTTATGATGATGATCCGAAACTCAAAGTACAGCCTAAATACATCCCTCCTACTACCAAGAATGGTAAAATGAAGAATGTATTAAGACCAGTACAGTCAAGACCATACTAGAAGAGTTATACTCCTCTGACCAGATCAGATCAGTCCTGGAATCAGAAGAGACAAACTCAGAACAGTAGGTCAAGACAAGCACAGGCAAGTTGGGAACAACCTAGACCTCATTTTTTAAGGCAGTCTCAGCTGTATTCAACTAAACCTAGGAGATTTGTGTCTCATTATCATAACAAACCTGTTCTTTATCCTCCTCCTTTATCTTACAATATCATTGGTGAGGAAAGACCAAAACGCATCTATAAGCCGTATGGTCCACATGCTTTTAGACCATATTCAAACTATTACATGCATACTGATCTTACTGAAAAAAGGATAGAACCAAGGAAAGGCTATCTCAGAAAAATAGATCTTAAGTCTGCTGATAATTCTGAACTGGTTAATAAAGTACTGTTCTGTGATAAATTTGGAAGGAAACTGAAGAGGTCCCAATTATTCAAATCCTCAATGTTCATTTGGGTACCTCTCACTACTAACCCCCAAGGACCCCAATAAACTAGGGTACCTAAATTATTAAGATCACTACTTTGCAGGATCGACTGGACTTATACAAGAAAGGTGGTTCAGTTGGTGAGACCTGGTACATAGACAGTGGGTGTTTACACCACATGACTGGTACCAAGGCCTTACTTACTGACTATCATGAGAAGGAAGGACCAAAAGTCATCTTTGGAGACAGCTCCATGGCAATTACAAAAGGATTCGGATTCATCAAGAATGGAGATGTTGAAATCCAAGATGTCTCCTATGTTGAAGGTTTGAAATATAATTTGTTATCTGTATCTCAATTCTGTGACAGGGGATACAAAGTTCAGTTCAAGACCAGAAGATGTGAAATAATAGATAAAATGACTCACAATGTTCTACTTGTTGGCACAAGACAAGGAAGTGTATACATTGTGAATTGGAATAGTTGTCCTAAGAATGCTTGTCTTATTACTAAGAGTCCTAAAGAAAACAGTTGGCTCTGGCATAAACGCCTCTGCCACCTGAACTTTAAGATAATCAACAAGATTGCTAGAGAACATCTTGTTGAGGGCATTCCTAATGAAATCTATTCCAAATCACAAGTATGTGATTCCTGTAAAAAAGGTAAACAGGTAAAGGTTTCATTTAAGTCCATTCCAACTCTTTCAACAAGCAGAGTTTTAGAACTCTTACATATGGATCTTCATGGTCCTATCAACCCTCCTACATTGAATGGAAGAAGGTATACTCTAGTTGTAGTAGATGATTACTATAAGTTTACTTGGGTAGTCTTTCTACACAAAAAGAGTGATACACAAACACTACTTCCAGATCTATTGAAGAGGTTGCAGGTTGAAAAAGGTCATCCCATTGTCAAGATTAGGAGTGACAAGGGGACTGAATTTATTAATTGTTACATCTCTGACTACTGTTCTAAGTCTGGCATACAGCATTTGACAAGTGCAGCCAGAACCCCTCAACAAAATGGTGTTGCAGAAAGGAGAAACAGAACACTAAAAGAAGCTTGTAGAGCCATGATTGCAGAATTCAACACACCTCAAAAATTTTGGGCAGAAGCTATTAACACATCTTGCCACTCCCAAAATCGAAGTGCTCTTAATAAGGTGCATGGTAAAACACCTTATGAGGTATGGAAAGGCAGAAAACCAAGAGTTTCTTATTTTCATATCTTTGGATGTAAGTGTTTCATACATAACAATGGCAAAAGTAAATTAAATACTTTTGATGCAAAAGCTGATGAAGGAATATTCTTAGGATACTCTTCTGTAAGCAAAGCATTTAGAGTGTTTAATTACTCTACCCTATGTGTGGAAGAAACACCCCATGTAGTCTTTGATGAGAATGTGCAGGACTCTGCTGATCATCAGCTCAGTAAGAAAATTGACAAATTACAGCTCCAAATCAACAATGAAGATGATGATACAGAAACATATGAATCTGTACAAGCATATAATCCTTTCCTGAAAGTCCTAGATCAAGATTCTGATAAAGAAAAGGTAAAAGACAAAGGTGAGTCTTCTAAAACTTCTGATATGCCAGAATTGAATGACTGCTCTCCTATGAACAAATCTGCTGATATAAATAATACTGATCTGCATGATGATTTGCATGATGTAAATGATGATAGCATTTCTGTTAAGAATAGAAGGACATGGAAGTCTGCTCATTCTACTGATCTGATTCTAGGTGATTCTAGTAAAGGTGTCAAAACTAGAAAACAATTGTTTGATTCCCAGGAAGAACCTAGTAAGTCTCTATTTTGCTGGTGTTGTTTTCTATCATCTATTGAGCCTAAAACTGTGAATGAAGCTTTAAGTGATAGCAACTGGATTATAGCCATGCAAGAAGAACTTAATCAGTTCACTAGAAATGAAGTTTGGGAACTTGTTGATAGACCTAGTAATCATAATGTTGTAGGCACTAAGTGGATTTTCAAGAACAAAAGGGATGAAAATGATCTTGTAGTTAGAAATAAAGCTAGATTAGTTGCTCAGGGCTACTCTCAAGCTGAGGGTATTGATTATGATGAAACTTTTGCCCCTGTAGCTAGACTAGAAGCTATAAGACTGTTCCTTGCTTATGCTGCACATATGAAATTCACTGTGTATCAAATGGATGTGAAAAGTGCATTTTTTGAATGATATACTTGCTGAAGAAGTTTATGTGGAACAACCACCTGGTTTTGAAGTGAATAGTCACCAAGTATACGGGTTAAAGAAAGCACTCTATGGATTGAAACAAACCCCAAGAGCCTGGTATGATACTCTTTCTCTATTCTTACTTGAAAATGGTTTTACCAAAGGCAAGGTTGATAGAACTTTGTTTAGAAGACAAGAAGGTAATGATATATTACTTGTTCAAATTTATGTGGATGATATTATCTTTGGATCACCCAACAAAACCTTGAGTGAAAGCTTTTCTACACTCATGCAAAGTAAATTTGAAATGTCTATGATGGGAGAAATGACATATTTTCTTGGTCTTCAAGTAAAACAAACTCCGGAAGGTATCTTTATAAATCAAGCAAAGTATACTAAGAATTTGCTAGACAAATTTGGTATTAAAACTTGTAAGACAGTTGGTGTGCCCATGCAACCTACATACAGAATGGATCCTGATGAAGGAGGTAAGTCTTCTGACCAACCTCACTATCGTGCTTTGATTGGCTCTCTACTCTATCTAACTGCCAGCAGACCTGATATTGCTTTTTCTGTTGGAGTATGTGCAAGATTTCAAGCAAACCCCAAAGAAAGTCATCTGGAAGCTGCCAAAAGGATATTGAAATATCTAAAGGGGACCATTAATCGAGGATTATGGTATCCTGCAGATGATGATATATCTTTAAGTGGTTATTCAGACTCGGACTTTGGAGGTTGCAAAATAGATAGAAAATCTACTTCAGGTTCATGTCAATTCTTAGGAACTAAGCTCATTTCATGGTTTTCAAAGAAACAAACAAGTGTGGAAACTTCTACTACTGAAGCAGAATATATGGCTGCAGGTAGTTGTTGTAGTCAGCTACTTTGGCTAATACAACAACTCAGAGACTACAATGTTGTAGAATCTAATGTACCTATATATTGTGACAGTAATAGTGCCATTGCCATCACACAAAATCCCGTTTTACATACTAGATGCAAACATGTTGACATTAGGCATCATTTTATTAGGGATCATGTTGAAAAGAAAAATATTAGAATGGAAAAGATTCATACTGATATTCAAAGAGCTGACATTTTTACAAAACCATTGGCTGAAGTGAGATTCAGAGAGTTATGCATTAGTTTAGGATTGATAGATATGGATTCTGTGTGTGTATAGAACTGTGCTAACATTTCAGGTACTGATCTTATACCAAGAGGAATATGAAGCAGAAACTAAGAGCAGTACATCAAAACTCAAAATTCAGAAGAGACAACTCTACGTCAGATCACTAGACTTAAAACAGGTAACAAGGTTACTAAAGTGACCTTAATCCCGATGAGGAAGCTGGTAAAGTTGAGGGACACTGAGAACACACATTAAGGGGGAATCTGTGATTTCTTAAAGATCCTTTTGTTGACTCAGAACACTAAGTCACTTTAGCATAAACCTTGATGTGATCATTAAATTAAGCACACTGTTACTAATCTGTACTGTTTTACACTTATATCTCATGAACTAACACTTCTACCAAGGTGAAACAGGCACAGAAGAGGAATTCTCCACTGAAGGGGGAACTGATCTGATTACAGATTTGAAAGTCTACAAATCTGATCTGATTACAGACTATATTAGTCTACAGATCTGTTCTGATTAATAAATTGACTTGTCTACAGAACTGATCTGATTACAAAGTTTCTTTGTCTACAGAACTGATCTGACTACAAATTCAATTATTCTACAGAACTAATCTGACTACTAATAATCTGTCTACAGAAAGACTTGATTACTACTAATCTGTCTACAGAAGAGAAATGATCTGTCACAGTACTGATCTGAGGATTACTGTGCTGATAGCAAAAAATGTGGAATCAGGGAAGTTGGAACTGATCTGAGTACTACTGTGCTGACCTCATCAACTGATCTGATGCTCAAAAGGTTACTCAGCTGATCACAGTACTCAGCTGATCCAGATATGTACATATTAATATTTTAAATAGCAAGAAAATGAAGTGATCTATTGTTGGTCCCAAAGTTGAGTTAAGATTGAGTAAGCTAAGAAAGTCTAGAGGGGAGGGGTGAATAGACTTTCAAAAATCTTTCAAAATATCAGAGTTTTTAATGCGGAATAGTGTTCTGAATAGTACTGTTCTTACTGGATCAGATCAGTACTTCCAGTTTTAGTTTTATACTCAACTTTTATCTAGATCTTTACTTAGACAATTCTACTGTTCTTAGTTAAACAATATCAAACAGAAAAGTAAAGAACACAGAATTTTATAGTGGTTCGACCAATAAGTCTACATCCACTCTCACAATCCCAGTTGTGATGTTTTATTACTCTTTCTTGAGTTTCTTGTGGCTTAAAGTCCCAAGATTAAGACTTTGATCTTATCGATTACACTTCCAAGTGTATCTTTGATCTACTAGTAATTCTACAAGTAACTAGCACACTTGTTTTACAAAATACAAACTTGAACTTGAAAAGTAAAACTTCTCTTTGAATAGCCTTTGATTCTTCTCTTCAATTCAGTGGCTCTTCTCTTCTTTAATCTCCTTCAACTCTGTGATTTCTTCTTGTGCTCTGTAGACTTAGATTGCTTGTGAATGCTTTAAGATCAGTAGTCTTAGCAGTAGGAGATCATGCAGTATTTATAGAACTTAGTATGACAGTTAGCAGTTTGTGAACTAACTCTCAACTAACTCTAAAACTGTTTTTGTAACTTCTTCTTGTAACCAACTTTGTAACTTCCTTCCAAGTCAGCATATCTTCAAATATATCTTCAGTTACTCTTTAAATAAGTTTTCCAAACTTATTCTTCAATTTTACCAAATCAGCACAGTAACTTACTGTTCTGATTTTTACTCTTCTTAGTCAATCAGCACAGTTCTCCAAAACTGTTCTGCACTTCTTCAGAATCCTTCTAAACTTCTCTTCAACTCTTCTTGAAGTCTTCTTATTCTGAAGTAGTCTTCTGAGTCTTCATTAGTCTTCTGATCTTCTTCTAATCTATTCCTAATCTACTGTTCTGAACTTTACAATGCTGATTACACTAGAATACAACTTTACAATCATAAAACCTATCTATACATCAACTGAACTATATACAGTAGAGTACATTTAAGTCCTATTCTATAAGCTGTCTATACAATACAAAACATCAGCTTAGTTCCTAACAGTTCATATATCAGATCAGTAAATATAATAAGATCAGTAAACACCTAAGATCAGTAATTTACATATACGATCAGTAAGCATATAAGATCAGTAAGTATATAAGATCAGTAACTCAGACTCAAATATCTCATATAAGATCAGTAATCTCATTCTCAGTTATCATTAAGATCAGTAAACTTGTCTTATATAGAACTTTCATATCAACATATAAATACATATACCATTATCCTTAAGTTGCTTTTGGCCATCAAAACATACACATCAATTAGAACATTGTTTCACAGATTCATATCCCAACAATTTCCCCCTTTTTGATGAAGCCAAAACCACTTAAATGCAATCAGTTCAGTAGTTTAAGATATATGATTGATCATACTCAGTTCATCAATTTCAACATCAGAATAGTTTCACATAACCAAATATTACATATACATCACATAATCAAAAAAAAAACATCAACATGAAGAAAATAAAGATAAGGTTAAGAAGTGTTATCTTGTGAGCTTAGTCCTTCATCTTTAGTCTTCATTTGGTATTCTGAATGCAAAATACATCCGATTCTTGATCTCCAACATGTGCTTGTGATCTGTAATACCTTCATCTTGAATGATTTTTGAAATGATATTTCCAACCTCTTTCAGATCAGGTTCTCCATTTTCTAATCTTGGAGGTTCCCATACTGGTTCTTCAGGACACAATATCTGAATGTGTGCACCAGCAGTTAGCAACAAAACATCTTCCCAGAAGATTCTTGCAACATTCAGCATAAAGTCTTCAAAATCAGCATACTCATCCTCTTTGGTAGGATGATCACCAAACTTCTTCACAATGAAATTTGCAATTTGCCACTTCTTCTTAAGATTATTCCAGTATTCCAAATGTTCATCATCAATAACAAATTATATGTAATTCTCATTAAGAGTACCAACAACAGACTTAGATTTCATTTTCCTTTTCAATGCAGCAACTCGATTATCAAATTTCTTCCTAGCAGCTTCTGCATCTTTCAACTTTTGTTTCCTAATCTGCTCATCAGCTTTCCTTTTCTCAATCAATTCAGCTTTCTTCTTAGCAAGCAATTCATTATGCTTCTCAACAGCTTCAGCCATCTTCTCATCACTTGGCCTACTACTAGCAACAACATGCTTCTGCTTACTCTTAGACCTGGTAACTCACCCAGACTCTTCAGCTTCTTCTTCATCTTCACTCAATACTAACTTCCTTTTCCTTTTTCCAGATGAAGATTCAACAATGTTCTTTTCAACAGTTGCTATGATTTGAGTTTCAGCTTCAGCTTCAGAAGATTTTCCATGTTTTCTGATATCAACAATATTCTTTTTCAAACTAATGATCTCTTCTTTCAGATCATCCATACTCTCTTTTAGTTCATATTGACTGACAACTAATTGAGCTTGCTGAGTTTGAGTTTGCTCCATGACCTTCATGACCCTAACTTCCCCCTTTTTGGCTTCATCCTGCAATTCTTTCAAGGGTGTGATGAGCAACTCAACTTTCCTTTGCAAATCAGCAGACAATTTCTTTTCCTGTAATCTATGCAGATCATAGACTTTGGACATTGTGTGATTTATCACTTGCTCATATGAACTTGTAGCACATAACTTTTCCAATTTCTCCGTAGCCTCTTGAAATTGTGTCAAAGTAGCCTCCAGCTTACTTTGCAATTCTTCATTAAGCTTCTTCAACATCTCAAAGCTTGAGCTATCTGGAACAGTATTAGTAGGAACAGGTCTTACTGTCTCTTGAACATCATTCAGCACAGTATTTTGATCAGCCTCAATTGGTGTACTATCTAACTCATCAGTACCCAATGTTTGTTCCTCTATGACTTCAGTTTCTTCAATTACAACTGTGTTCTCAAACACCTCTGTTGCATTGGTATCAGCTTCATAGTCAGCTTCCATATCAGCTTGATTATTAAACTCTTCAGCACCAACATCCTCAGCACCCAAATTGACATCAGAATCAACATGAGTCTCAGCAGGGTTAACCATAGAATATTTACATCCTGTTAATCTTTCAATCAACTGAATAACAGAATCCAATGTAAACAGTTCTGAACAATTTTGAACACCTGCAGCTTCTCTCTGCTCTTGTTCCCAATCATGAAAAACAGACAAACCTCCCATGCCTTCTGCCACAACTAACAAATCTTTTAAACCAATCCTTCTAAGATATACCCAAGTACCTATCCTTAGAAGTTGTTCAAACACCATAGAACTGTCATCTAATCCATGAAAACATTTCAGAAGTGCATTTCTCAGTTTAAACCTAATCCTCTCTTCTTTGTCACAAATAGGATAGTCCATCAGAAATACTGAATGTGGTTGAATAACCTCAGTTTCTGGAGATGATGAGATTTCAATAGGTTCAAAAGAAGGTATATGTTCATGCTCAGTACATTGATCATGAACTGGTTCAGGGGAAAAATGAGTAGCAGGAATATGTTGAGGACTAGAAAGGGGAGTGGTATGAAAAGAAGTGTTCTGAATGGGTGAGGACGGAGTGTTCTGTCTGATAGGAGAGTAGTGTACTGACTCCTCAGAACAGGTTGAAACTCGATCAATGGGTTGATTTTGAAATGGAACAGAATTAGATGGAGTAGGGGTAGAATCAAGAATTTCCCTAGGTCTAGAAGAACTAACCTCATGATCATCAGAGCTGCTTCTCTCCACAGTTTCAAGAAATCTGACTGTGTGCTCTGCTGAGGCTTTTGCAGACCTCCCTCTTCTTAATCCAGAACTCATAGGATCATGCTTTGCCTTGGTTCTTTTCTCTGGTTGATCATCATCTGATTTGTACATAGAAGCACCAGATTCTTGAGCTTCTAGTTCTTGAAGAGGTAGCACCAAAGGATTCTCTTGTTCATAACGCACATATTCCTTTTTCATCAAGAACTTCTCTTGATGAAACTTCTTGGGATTACTCCAGTATGCTTTCTTAACCACAATCTGAGGCAACAGATTGCTCAGCTTGTTCCCGAACCCTAATTTTGATTTTATTGAAAACTCTTCGGAGTCCTCATCGAACAAAATCTTCTCCTTTTCGCTTAAAAGTCTTTCAAGAAAGAAACCTTGCCAATCACCTTGAACACGGTCAATTATTGCTGCCATAATGCGAATTTTCAGATTTGATAGAGCATCTTGACTATGATGTTGCCCTAACAAACACTTTCCAACAATATCCATCAAAAATTGAAGACCAGTAGGTAACACGGCTTTCTTCAAGTTGTTTAGAGTGTCTGGTTCCTCATTTGTCCATCTACCAACACACTATTTTTCTTCTCCGGCTTTGTAATTCAGGATATCAACAGGTCCTTGTGGTAAATCCAACATAACCTCAAGAATTTCTCGAGTTATTTCGACCTTGTGTCCGGACAGTGTTGAACGAACACCATTGGTATCACCTTCTAGCTGGAAAAAGAATTCCACTGCTTCGGGTTCATACACATTGAGCGGGTATGATTCCAAAAATTTCCTGAGACCGCTTTCTTCGCACATGGTTAAAACAGCTTGATTCTCTGGACAATGTCGACCATTAAAGTAGACAGCGTTTTCTACAAAAATGCCTTTCTCGCGCATCCAAAATCCAGAATCAAACGTTCCAATAACTTCATTAGATTCGCTCAGAACATTAATAATAGCCATTTGTAGAAGTGTAGAAGATAGAGTAATTTTGAGTGATGAAATTTCCAGAAATGATTTCGTAAGGAAGACGAAGATGTAAAGTGATCGTGTTTGATAAATTCAAAACCAATCTAGGGCGTGGATTGAGTTTATTTTCACGATGAATGGTTGCGATTAAATCTCGAAATTCGTGATAAAAAAAACTGTTCATATTCGAATACCATTCTTATTTCTTGGAGCCATTTTGTGTTTGATAAATACACCACAGTAGTTAGGTTAAAAATAGAGGAGTGTACTAATCATCTCTATTAGTAATCTAAAAGTCTGTTCTGATGCATATCAGCACAGTAGGTTTCAGAAATAATTCACTTCATTTTCTTGCTTTTTAAAATATTAATATGTACTTATCTGGATCAGCTGAGTACTGTGATCAGCTGAGTAACCTTTTGAGCATCAGATCAGTAGTCGGGTCAGCACAGTAGTACTCAGATCAGTTCCCAACTTCCCTGATTTCACCTTTTTGATATCAGCACAGTAATCCTCAGATCAGTACTGTGACAGATCATTTCTCTTCTGTAGACAGATTAGTAGTAATCAAGTCTTTCTGTAGACAGATTATTAGTAGTCAGATCAGTTCTGTAGAATAATTGAATTTGTAGTCAGATCAGTTCTGTAGACAAAGAAACTTTGTAATCAGATCAGTTCTGTAGACAAGTCAATTTATTAATCAGAATAGATCTGTAGACTAATATAGTCTATAATCAGATCAGACTTGTAGACTTTCAAATCTGTAATCAGATCAGTTCCCCCTTCAGTGGAAAATTCCTCTTCTGTGCCTGTTTCACCTTGGTAGAAGTGTTAGTTCATGAGATATAAGTGTAAAACAGTTCAGATTAGTAACAATATGTTTAATTTAATGATCACATCAAGGTTTATGCTAAAGTGACTTAGTGTTCTGAGTCAACAACAAGATCTTTAAGAAATCACAGATTCCCCCTTAATGTATGTTCTCAGTGTCCCTCAACTTTACCAGCTTCCTCATCGGGATTAAGGTCACTTTAGTAACCTTGTTACCTGTTTTAAGTGTAGTGATCTGACATAGGGTTGTCTCTTCTGAATTTTGAGTTTTGATGTACTGCTCTTAGTTTCTGCTTCATAATCTTCTTGGTATAAGATCAGTACCTGAAATGTTAGCACAGTTCTATACACATACAGAATCCATATCTATCAATCCTAAACTAATGCATAACTCTCTGAATCTCACTTCAGCCAATGGTTTTGTAAAAATGTCAGCTCTTTGAATATCAGTATGAATCTTTTCCATCCTAATATTCTTCTTTTCCACATGATCCCTAATAAAATGATGCCTAATGTCAACATGTTTGCATCTAGTATGTAAAACAGGATTTTGTGTGATGGCAATGGCACTATTACTGTCACAATATATAGGTACATTAGATTCTACAACATTGTAGTCTCTGAGTTGTTGTATTAGCCAAAGAAGCTGACTACAACAACTACCTGCAGCCATATATTCTGCTTCAGTAGTAGAAGTTGCCACACTTGTTTGTTTCTTTGAAAACAATGAAATGAGCTTAGTTCCTAAGAATTGACATGAACCTGAAGTAGATTTTCTATCTATTTTGCAACCTCCAAAGTCCGAGTCTGAATAACCACTTAAAGATATATCATCATCTACAGGATACCATAATCCTCGATTAATGGTCCCCTTTAGATATTTCAATATCCTTTTGGCAGCTTCCAGATGACTTTCCTTGGGGTTTGCTTGAAATCTTGCACATACTCCAACAGAAAAAGCAATATCAGGTCTGCTGGCAGTTAGATAGAGTAGAGAGCCAATTAAAGCACGATATTGAGGTTGGTCAGAAGACTTACCTCCTTCATCAGGATCCATTCTGTATGTAGGTTGCATGGGCACACCAACTGTCTTACAGGTTTTAATACCAAATTTATCTAGCAAATTCTTAGTGTATTTTGCTTGATTTATAAAGATACCTTCTGGAGTTTGTTTTACTTGAAGACCAAGAAAATATGTCATTTCTCCCATCATAGACATTTCAAATTTACTTTGCATGAGTGTAGAAAAGCTTTCACTCAAGGTTTTGTTGGGTGATCCAAAAATAATATCATCCACATAAATTTGAACAAGTAATATATCATTACCTTCTTGTCTTCTAAACAAAGTTCTATCAACCTTGCCTTTAGTAAAACCATTTTCAAGTAAGAATAGAGAGAGAGTATCATACCAGGCTCTTGGGGCTTGTTTCAATCCATAGAGTGCTTTCTTTAACCTGTATACTTGGTGACTATTCACTTCAAAACCAGGTGGTTGTTCCACATAAACTTCTTCAGCAAGTATACCATTCAAAAATGCACTTTTCACATCCATTTGATACAAAGTGAATTTCATATGTGCAGCATAAGCAAGGAACAATCTTATAGCTTCTAGTCTAGCTACAGGGGCAAAAGTTTCATCATAATCAATACCCTCAGCTTGCGAGTAGCTCTGAGCAACTAATCTAGCTTTATTTCTAACTACAAGATCATTTTCATCCCTTTTGTTCTTGAAAATCCACTTAGTGCCTACAACATTATGATTACTAGGTCTATCAACAAGTTCCCAAACTTCATTTCTAGTGAACTGATTAAGTTCTTCTTGCATGGCTATAATCCAGTTGCTATCACTTAAAGCTTCATTCACAGTTTTAGGCTCAATAGATGATAGAAAACAACACCAGCAAAATAGAGACTTACTAGGTTCTTCCTGGGAATCAAACAATTGTTTTCTAGTTTTGACACCTTTACTAGAATCACCTAGAATCAGATCAGTAGAATGAGCAGACTTCCATGTCCTTCTATTCTTAACAGAAATGCTATCATCATTTACAACATGCAAATCATCATGCAGATCAGTATTATTTATATCAGCAGATTTGTTCATAGGAGAGCAGTCATTCAATTCTGGCATATCAGAAGTTTTAGAAGACTCACCTTTGTCTTTTACCTTTTCTTTATCAGAATCTTGATCTAGGACTTTCAGGAAAGGATTGTATGCTTGTACAGATTCATACGTTTCTGTATCATCATCTTCATTGTTGATTTGGAGCCGTAATTTGTCAATTTTCTTACTGAGCTGATGATCAGTAGAGTCCTGCACATTCTCATCAAAGACAACATGGGGTGTTTCTTCCACACATAGGGTAGAGTAATTAAACACTCTAAATGCTTTGCTTACAGAAGAGTATCCTAAGAATATTCCTTCATCAGTTTTTGCATCAAAAGCATTTAATTTACTTTTGCCATTGTTATGTATGAAACACTTACATCCAAAGATATGAAAATAAGAAACTCTTGGTTTTCTGCCTTTCCATACCTCATAAGGTGTTTTACCATGCACCTTATTAAGAGCACTTCGATTTTGGGAGTGGCAAGCTGTGTTAATAGCTTCTGCCCAAAATTTCTGAGGTGTGTTGAATTCTGCAATCATGGCTCTGCAAGCTTCTTTTAGTGTTCTGTTTCTCCTTTCTGCAACACCATTTTGTTGAGGGGTTCTGGCTGCACTTGTCAAATGCTGTATGCCAGACTTAGAACAGTAGTCATAGATGTAACAATTAATAAATTCAGTCCCCTTGTCACTCCTAATCTTGACAATGGGATGACCTTTTTCAACCTGCAACCTTTTCAATAGATCTGGAAGTAGTGTTTGTGTATCACTCTTTTTGTGTAGAAAGACTACCCAAGTAAACTTAGAGTAATCATCTACTACAACTAGAGTATACCTTCTTCCATTCAATGTAGGAGGGTTGATAGGACCATGAAGATACATATGCAAGAGTTCTAAAACTCTGCTTGTTGAAAGAGTTGGAATGGACTTAAATGAAACCTTTACCTGTTTACCTTTTTGACAGGAATCACATACTTGTGATTTGGAATAGATTTCATTAGGAATGCCCTCAACAAGATGTTCTCTATCAATCTTGTTGATTATCTTAAAGTTCAGGTGGCAGAGGCGTTTATGCCAGAGCCAACTGTTTTCTTTAGGACTCTTAGTAATAAGACAAGCATTCTTATGACAACTATTCCAATTCACAATGTATACACTTCCTTGTCTTGTGCCAACAAGTAGAACATTATGAGTCATTTTGTCTATTATTTCACATCTTCTGGTCTTGAACTGAACTTTGTATCCCCTGTCACAGAATTGAGATACAGATAACAAATTATATTTCAAACCTTCAACATAGGAGACATCTTGGATTTCAACATCTCCATTCTTGATGAATCCAAATCCTTTTGTGATTGCTATTGAGCTATCACCAAAGATGACTTTTGGTCCTTCCTTCTCATGATAGTCAGTAAGTAAGGCCTTGATACCAGTCATGTGGTGTGAACACCCACTGTCTATGTACCAGGTCTCACCAACTGAACCACCCTTCTTGTATAAGTCCAGTCGATCCTGCAAGGTAGTGATATTAATAATTTAGGTACCCTAGTTTATTGGGGTCCTTGGGGGTTAGTAGTGAGAGGTACCCAAATGAACATTGAGGATTTGAATAAATGGGACCTCTTCAGTTTCCTTCCAAATTTATCACAGAACAGTACTTTATTAACCAGTTCAGAATTATCAGCAGACTTAGGATCTATTTTTCTGAGATAGCCTTTCCTTGGTTCTATCCCTTTTTCAGTAAGATCAGAATGTCTGTAATAGTTTGAATATGGTCTAAAAGCATGTGGACCATACGGCTTATAGATGCGTTTTGGTCTTTCCTCACCAATGATATTATAAGATACAGGAGGAGGATAAAGAACAGGTTTGTTATGATAATGAGGCACAAATCTCCTAGGCTTAGTTGAATACAGTTGAGACTGCCTTATGAAAGGAGGTCTAGGCTGTTCCCAACTTGCCTGTGCTTGTCTTGACATACTGTTCTGAGTTTGTCTCTTCTGATTCCAGGACTGATCTGATCTGGTCAGAGGAGTATAACTCTTCTGGTATGGTCTTGACTGTACTGGTCTTAATACATTCTTCATTTTACCATTCTTGGTAGTGGGAGGGATGTATTTAGACTGTACTTTGAGTTTTGGATCATCATCATAAGTCATAGGTTCTTTTCCTTTATCTAGTTGCAAAGAACTTGAACTAGCTCCATTAGTGTTCTTAAATTCTGAAGTAGAGGAACTAGGCAGATCAGTACCTATTCCACTTTTATCATTTGGAGCTCTATATCTGTCTGAGATAGTTTGATTAATCTTAGTAGAGTTAATCATCCCAGATAGCTTTCGATCTAGGCTCACTACTTCAGATTCTAAGAATCTATTGCGCTCTTCAAGTTTTTCACATTTAATCTTCAAATCATTGAATTCATTAGTCTCTTTGGCTTGAGTTCTAAGCATACCCTGATATAGTTTGTCAATGGATGCAAACTTTTCTTGGAGTTGAGACAACTCTTCTGATAGTCGTGCATTTATGACAGCTACATTAGGATCCACTTTTAACTGAGCTTCTTTTAGATTAATGATTTCTTGTTTTAAAGATATATTCTCATCACTAATTTCAATGAATGCTTTGTTAGCTTGTAGAAGGTCTTCTTCAGTCACTCCATGGGAATGATGAAGACTACTTCCTACACTACTATCAGCAGTGTCACTAGAATCAGTGTCAGAATCTTTACTAGATTGAAAAGAGTTAGCAGGTGATACCTCATCATTTATTTTGGCCATCATTGCCAGTCCATCATCTGCTATGAAGGCTTCATTTTCATTGCTCGAGGGGTATTCAGATGAAGATGATGGCAGCTCTTCTGATTCCGAATCTGAATCTTTCTTTGCCATCATTGCCTTCTTACCCTTGGCATATTTTCGATCTCTTCTTGCTTTCCTCTCTTCTCGATCTTCAGAACTCAGATCAGGACATTCATAAGCATAATGACCTGGCTTATCACAATTATAGCAAACAGGATTGTTAGTAGTTCTCTTAGGAGGTGAGTGATTTCGGTTCCTGTCATGCTTGTCAATAGAGTTCCTATCCTTCTTATCAGAATACTTTCTATCCCTCTTATCAGATGAGTTCCTATCTCTCCTGTTCTCATTAGAGATCTCATCCCTTCTTTCAGAAGAGTTTTGATCCCTTCTGTTCCCAGAAGAGTCCCTGTTACTAGAACCCTTGGTTTCCTTATAGAATCTCTTGTATCTACCATACCTCTTATTTCGTCTATCAAATCTTTTGATCATAAGGCTCATCTGATCTTTCAGACTAAGATCAGAACTATCTAGTTCATCTTTTATGCTTGAGGCCTTAGACTTAGATGATCTAGACCCCTTAGAGGTAGAGGCTTTAAAAGCTATGTCCTTAGAGGCATCATTATCCTTATGACTAACAGTAATAGGATCTTCTTCATCTAACTCAAACTCATGTGACTTAAGGGTCTGGAACATAGTTTCTGCTGGCCAAGAATCAATGTATTGTGTGGTTTTAATGATCATCTTGACCATTTTCCACCTTTCATCCAAAGCTTTCAAGATTCTCAAGTTAACTTCTCTTTCAGTATAAGTCTTTCCTAACACATCAAGATCATTCATAATTTTGGTAAATCGAGTATCCAATTCATCAATTGATTCTCCTGGCTTCATCTTAAATGTTTCAAACCTTTGGACAACTGTGGATAATTTGCTTTCTTTGATCAGTGTAGTACCTTCACAAAGAATAGCTAATTTGTCCCACATTTGCTTTGCAGTCTTACATTTTAATACTTTACCAAGATACTCATTTGGCAAGGTGTGTAAAATATAATTCTTAGCAAGACTATCCAAATTATTTTGTCTCATTTCTTCAGAAGTCAGTTCTGACCTTGGTTTAGGGACCAGTGCTCCAACTGGTTTAGATGGATCCAGAACAGCAGTGTTTTCCACCATGGTGACAATTGGTCCTTCAGTCACCACAGACACCATCAGATCATGGGTTGAGCCAAAGATGGCCTCCATCCTAAGCTTCCAGTAGTCATAATCTGCAATCTTGAACTTAGGCAGTTTGTTCACATTAGTGTCATCCATGTTTGATTAGGCAAAATAGGATCAGTAGTATAGCAGATAAATTTCAAGTATTCAGATAGTGACAGATATCAAGAAATTGTAGCAAGATCAGTAAGTTTTCCCTCAAGATCTGTAAGGTTATCAAGAAACAGCAGTCCAAAGAACTACTGCTCTGATACCACTTGTTGGTCCCAAAGTTGAGTTAAGATTGAGTAAGCTAAGAAAGTCTAGAGGGGAGGGGTGAATAGACTTTCAAAAATCTTTCAAAATATCAGAGTTTTTAATGCAGAATAGTGTTCTGAATAGTACTGTTCTTACTGGATCAGATCAGTACTTCCAGTTTTAGTTTTATACTCAACTTTTATCTAGATCTTTACTTAGACAATTCTACTGTTCTTAGTTAAACAATATCAAACAGAAAAGTAAAGAACACAGAATTTTATAGTGGTTCGACCAATAAGTCTACATCTACTCTCACAATCCCAGTTGTGATGTTTTATTACTCTTTCTTGAGTTTCTTGTGGCTTAAAGTCCCAAGATTAAGACTTTGATCTTATCGATTACACTTCCAAGTGTATCTTCGATCTACTAGTAATTCTACAAGTAACTAGCACACTTGTTTTACAAAATACAAACTTGAACTTGAAAAGTAAAACTTCTCTTTGAATAGCCTTTGATTCTTCTCTTCAATTCAGTGGCTCTTCTCTTCTTTAATCTCCTTCAACTCTGTGAGTTCTTCTTGTGCTCTGTAGACTTAGATTGCTTGTGAATGCTTTAAGATCAGTAGTCTTAGCAGTAGGAGATCATACAGTATTTATAGAACTTAGTATGACAGTTAGAAGTTTGTGAACTAACTCTCAACTAACTCTAAAACTGTTTTTGTAACTTCTTCTTGTAACCAACTTTGTAACTTCCTTCCAAGTCAGCATATCTTCAAATATATCTTCAGTTACTCTTTAAATAAGTTTTCTAAACTTATTCTTCAATTTTACCAAATCAGCACAGTAACTTACTGTTCTGATTTTTACTCTTCTTAGTCAATCAGCACAGTTCTCCAAAACTGTTCTGCACTTCTTCAGAATCCTTCTAAACTTCTCTTCAACTCTTCTTGAAGTCTTCTTATTCTGAAGTAGTCTTCTGAGTCTTCATTAGTCTTTTGATCTTCTTCTAATCTATTCCTAATCTACTGTTCTGAACTTTACAATGCTGATTACACTAGAATACAACTTTACAATCATAAAACCTATCTATACATCAACTGAACTATATACAATAGAGTACATTTAAGTCCTATTCTATAAGTTGTCTATACAATACAAAACATCAGCTTAGTTCCTAACAGTTCATATATCAGATCAGTAAATATAATAAGATCAGTAAACACCTAAGATCAGTAATTTACATATAAGATCAGTAAGCATATAAGATCAGTAAGTATATAAGATCAGTAACCCAGACTCAAATATCTCATATAAGATCAGTAATCTCATTCTCAGTTATCATTAAGATCAATAAACTTGTCTTATATAGAACTTTCATATCAACATATAAATACATATACCATTATCCTTAAGTTACTTTTGGCCATCAAAACATACACATCAATTAGAACATTGTTTCACAGATTCATATCCCAACAACTATTTCTGAAACCTACTGTGCTGATATGCATCAGAACAGTTTTTTTTATCTATGAAAAATTCTAAGTAAAAAACTGCTCGACTTCTAGATTAATAATAGAGATGATTAATACACTCCTCTATTTTTAACCTAACTACTGTGGTGTATTTATCAAACACAAAATGGCTCCAAGAAATAAGAATGGTATTCGAATATGAACAGGTTTTTTTTTCACGAATTTCGAGACTTAATCGCAACCATTCATCGTGAAAATAAACTCAATCCACGCCCTAGACTGGTTTTGAATTTATCAAACACGATCACTTTTCATCTTCATCTTCCTTACGAATTCATTTCTGAAAATTTCATAACTCAAAATTACCCTATCTTCTACACCTCTACAAATGGCTATTATTAATGTTCTAAGCGAATCTAATGAAGTTATTGGAACGTTTGATTCTGGATTCTGGATGCGTGAGAAAGGCATTTTTGTAGAAAACGCAGTCTACTTTGATGGTCGACATTGTCCAGAGAATCAAGCTGTTCTAACCATGTGTGAAGAAAGCGGTCTCAGGAAATTTTTGGAATCATACCCGCTCAATGTGTATGAACCTGAAGCCGTGGAATTCTTTTTACAGCTAGAAGGTGATACCAATGGTGTTCGTTCAATGCTGTCCGGGCACAAGGTCGAAATAACTCGAGAGATTCTTGAGGTTATGTTGGATTTACCACAAGGACCTGTTGACATCCTGAATTACAAAGCTGGAGAAGAAAAAGAGTGTGTGGGTAGATGGACAAATGAGTAACCAGACACTCTACACAACTTGAAGAAAGCCGTGCTACCTACTAGTCTTCAATTTTTGATGGATATTGCTGGAAAGTGTTTGTTACGGCAACATCATAGTCAAGACACTCTATCAAATCTGAAAATTCGCATAATGGCAGCAATAATTGACCGTGTTCAAGGTGATTGGCAAGGTTTCTTTCTTGAAAGACTTCTAAGCGAAAAGGAGAAGATTTTGTTCGATGAGGACTCCGAAGAGTTTTCAATCAAATCGAAATTAGGGTTTGGAAACAAGCTGAGCATTCTGTTACCTCAGATTGTTGTTAAGAAAGCATACTGGAGTAATCCCAAGAAGTTTCATCAAGGGAAATTTTCGATGAAAAAGGAATCTGTGCGTTATGAACAAGAGAATCCTTTGGTGCTACCTCTTCCAGAACTAGAAGCTCAAGAATCTGGTGCTTCTATGTACAAATCAGATGATGATCAACAAGCTCAACCAGAGAAAAGAACCAAGGCAAAGCATGATCCTATGAGTTCTGGATTAAGAAGAGGAAGGTCTGCAAAAGCCTCAGCAGAGCACACAGTCAGATTTCTTGAAACTGTGCTGAGAAGCAGCTCAAATCCTGTTCCGTTTCAAACCCAACCCATTGATCGAGATTCAACTTGTTCTGAGGAGTCAGTACACTACTCTCCTATTAGACAGAACACTCCATCTTCACCCATTCAGAACACTTCTTTTCATACTACTCCCCATTCTAGTCCTCAACATATTCATACTACTCATTTTTCCCCTGAATCAGTTCATGATCAATCTGCTGAGCATGAACATATACCTGCTTCTGAACCTATTGAAATCTCCTCATCTCCAGAAACTGAGGTTATTCAACCGCATTCAGTGTTTTTGATGGATTATCCTATCTGTGATAAGGAAGAGAGGATTAGGTTTAAACTGAGAAATGCCCTTCTGAAATGTTTTCATGGATTAGATGACAGTTCTATGGTGTTTGAACAACTTCTAAGGATAGGTACTTGGGTATATCTTAGAAGGATTGGCTTGAAAGAATTGTTAGTGGTAGCAGAAGGCATGAGAGGTTTATCTGTTTTTCATGATTGGGAACAAGAGCAGAGAGAAGCTGCAGGTGTTCAAAATTGTTCAGAATTGTTTACATTGGATTCTGTTATTCAGTTGATTGAAAGATTAACAGGATGTAAATATTCTATGGTTAACTCTGCTGAGACTCATGTTGATTCTGATGTCAATTTGGGTGCTGAGGATGTTGGTGCTGAAGAGTTTAATATTCAGGCGGATATGGAAGCTGACTATGAGGCTGATACCAATGCAACTGAGGTGTTTGAGAACACAGTTGTAATTGAAGAAACTGAGGTCATAGAGGAACAAACTTTGGGTACTGATGAGTTAGATAGTACACCAATTGATGTTAATGAAAATACTGTGCTGAATGATGTTCAAGAGACAGTGAGACCTGTTCCTACTGATACTGTTCCAGATAGCTCAAGCTTTGAGATGTTGAAGAAGCTTAATGAAGAATTGCAAAGTAAGCTGGAGGCTACTTTGACACAATTTCAAGAGGCTACTGAGAAATTGGAAAAGTTATGTGCTACAAGTTCGTATGAGCAAGTGATAAATCACACAATGTCCAAAGTCTATGA
Source organism: Galeopsis tetrahit (assembly GCA_963675135.1). Taxonomy (NCBI): domain Eukaryota; kingdom Viridiplantae; phylum Streptophyta; class Magnoliopsida; order Lamiales; family Lamiaceae; genus Galeopsis; species Galeopsis tetrahit. The sequence goes on along the minus strand of OY776120.1, from coordinate 60,004,454 downwards.
TCTTCATAGATTACAGGAAAAGAAATTGTCTGCTGATTTGCAAAGGAAAGTTGAGTTGCTCATAACACCCTTGAAAGAATGGCAGGATGAAGCCAAAAAGGGGGAAGGTAAGATCATGAAGGTCATGGAGCAAACTCAAACTCAGCAAGCTCAATTAGTTGTGAGTCAAGATGAACTAAAAGAGAGTATGGATGATCTGAAAGAAGAGATCATTAATTTGAAAAAGAATATTGCTGATCTCAGAAATCATGGAAAATCTTCTGAAGCTGGAACTCAAATCATAGCAACTGTTGAAAAGAACATTGCTGAATCTTCATCTGGAAAAAGGAAAAGGAAGTTAGTATTGAGTGAAGATGAAGAAGAAGCTGAAGAATCTGGGAGAGTTACCAAGTCTAAGAGTAAGCTGAAGCATGTTGTTGCTTGTAGTAGGCCAAGTGATGAGAAGATGGCTGAAGCTGTTGAGAAGCATAATGAGTTGCTTGCTAAGAAGAAAGCTGAATTGCTTGAGAAAAGGAAAGCTGATGAGCAGATTAGAAAACAAAAGTTGAAAGATGCAGAAGCTGCTAGGAAGAAGTTTGATAATCGAGTTGCTGCATTAAAAAGGAAAATGAAATCTAAGTCTGCTGTTGGTGTTCTTAATGAGAATTACATAGAATTTGTTATTGATGATGAACATTTGGAATACTGGAATAATCTTAAGAAGAAGTGGCAAATTGCAAATTTCATTGTGAAGAAGTTTGGTGATCATCCTACCAAGGAGGATGAGTATGCTGATTTTGAAGACTTTATGTTGAATGTTGCAAGAATCTTCTGGGAAGATGTTTTGTTGCTAACTGCTGGTGCACACATTCAGATATTATGTCCTGAAGAACCAGTATGGGAACCTCCAAGATTAGAAAATGGAGAACCTGATCTGAAAGAGGTTGGAAATATCATTTCAAAAATCATTCAAGATGAAGGTATTACAGATCACAAGCACATGCTGGAAATCAAGAACCGGATGTATTTGGCATTCAGAATTCCATATGAAGACTAAAGATGAAGGACTAAGCTCACAAGATAACACTTCTTAACCTTATCTTTATTTTCTTCATTTTGATGTTTTTTTGTGATTATGTGATGTATGTGTAATATTTGGTTTATGTGGAACTATTCTGATGTTGAAATTGATGAACTGAGTATGACCAATCATATATCTTAAACTACTGATCTGATTGCATTTAAGTGGTTTTGGCTTCATCAAAAAGGGGGAAATTGTTGGGATATGAATCTGTGAAACAATGTTCTAATTGATGTGTATGTTTTGATGGCCAAAAGCAACTTGAGGATAATGGTATATGTGATTATATGATTGATATAAAAGTTCTATATAAGACAAGTTTACTGATCTTAGTAAGAAATACTGAAATAAGATTACTGATCTTAGTGTGGAAACTGAGAATGAGATTACTGATCTTATATGAGATATTTGAATCTGAGTTACTGATCTTGTATACTTACTGATCTTATATGCTTACTGATCTTATGTGTAAGTTACTGATCTTAGGTGTTTACTGATCTTATTAAATTTACTGATCTGATATATGAACTGTTAGGAACTAAGATGATGTTTTATATTGTATAGACAACTTATAGTATAGGACTTAGATGTACTCATCTGTATATAGTTCAGTTGATGTATAGATAGGTTTTATATATGTAAAGTTGTATTCTATTGTAATCAGCATTGTAAAGTTCAGAACAGTAGATTAGGAATAGATTAGAAGAAGATCAGAAGACTAATGAAGAATCAGAAGACTACTTCAGAATTAGAAGACTTTGAAGAGTTGAAGAGAAGCTCAGAAGTTCAAGAGAAGCATTCTGAAGAAGTTAGAACAGTTTTGGGAGAACTGTGCTGATTGGCTAAGAAGAGTAAAAATCAGAGCAGTAAGTTACTGTGCTGATTTGGTGAAATTGAAGAATAAGTTTGGAAAACTTATTTAAGGAGTAACTGAAGATATATTTGAAGAGATGCTGACTTGGAATAAGAAGGAAGTTACAAAGTCGGTTACAAGAAGAAGTTACAACAAAACAGTTTTAGAGTTAGTTGAGAGTTAGTTCACAAATTGCTAACTGTCATACTAAGTTCTATAAATACTGTGTGATCTCCTACTGCTAAGACTACTGATCATAAAGCATTCACAAGCAATCTAAGTCTACAGAGCACAAGAAGAACTCACAGAGTTGAAGGAGATTAAAGAAGAGAAGAGCCACTGAATTGAAGAGAAGAATCAAAGGCTATTCAAAGAGAAGTTTTACTTTTCAAGTTCAAGTTTGTATTTTGTAAAACAAGTGTGCTAGTTACTTGTAGAATTACTAGTAGATCGAAGATACACTTGGAAGTGTAATCGAAAAGATCACAGTCTTAATCTTGGGACTTTAAGCCACAAGAAACTCAAGGAAGAGTTAATAAAACATCACAACTGGGATTGTGAGAGTGGATGTAGACTTATTGGTCGAACCACTATAAAATTCTGTGTTCTTTACTTTTCTGTTTGATATTTGTTTCATAAGTGTTTAAACAAGAACAGTAGAATTTACAAAGTTAAAGATCTGATTAAAAGTTGAGTATAAACTAGTAAGTCCCATATTGTTTTGAAAGTACTGATCTGAGCTAAGTAAGCACAGTACAGTACATAAGAAGACTAAATTCCGCATTGCATATTCTGATATTTTGAAAGATTTTTGAAAGTCTATTCACCCCTCCCCTCTAGACTTTCTTAGCTTAATCAATCTTAACTCAACTTTGGGACCAACAACTACCCATGTGAACCTAGAGAAGTCATCTACTACAACTAATGTGTATTTTCTACCATTTATGCTTGAAGGGGTGATTGGTCCAAAAAGATCCATATGTAAAAGTTCAAGTACCCTTTCAGTAGAAATGACTGGTTTCCCTTTGAATGAGGCTTTAATCTGTTTTCCTTCTTGACATGGCTTACACACATGTTCTTTAATGAAAACCTCATTAGGCAGTCCTTTAACTAGTGCATTTCTAGCAAGTTTGTTCATTGATTTGAAGTTCAGGTGGTTTAGCCTTTTGTGCCATAACCAACTTTGTTCACTAGTACTCTTAGCAATGAAACATGCAGCATCAGTAGACTTGTCCCAGTCTGCAAAATACACATTTCCTTTCCTAGTTCCAGTCAATAGAATTTGTTGAGTTTTATCTCTAATTAAGCATTTTCCACTTGAAAACTCAACATTGAAATCTTTATCACAGAATTGACTGATACTTAGGAGATTATATTTGAGACCAGCTACATAAGATACATTGGTTACTTTGATGTTACCAATCATCAAAGTACCATAACCTTTTGTTGTTGCTTGTGAGTTGTCTCCAAAAGTGACATTTGGGCCTTCTTTTTCAATAAAATCAGTGAGGAGTTCCTTGTTTCCAGTCATGTGCCTTGAGCATCCACTGTCAAGGTACCATGCTGTCTTTTTGCTCATACTCCTCTTCTTGTGGCCCATAGGTACCTGCAATTAGATAGGTTTAGGTACCCTTTGAGTTTTGGGTCCTGAGAGGTTAGCTGTACCTTTAGGAACCCAAACTTGCCTAATCACCCTGATTGATTCAAGGTGGCTAAGTTGTTTTCCATGTGCATCAACATACACTGTCTTTCCCTTAAATGCCTTTGGGAAAGTATGTGTGATTGTGTTAACTCTGTAAGTTTCAGGGGAGTTGTCAATTCTCCTGAACTTAAGAGTTCTTTGTGCAGCTTGATGAAATCTTTGAGGAAAGGCATTTTTATGACCATTACCCTTTGGCATGAAGGGTTTTGGTTGTCTCATTTTATTCTGCCTTTGAGGATAGTTGTCCTTAGGTCTATTCAGTTGAGGCTTTCTCAGTAGAGTTGGCCTAGGCTGATTATACCTTGGATAACTCCTCTGAACATTGTTCAGGAGAGTTGCCCTTCCATTGGGTCTACTCTTTTGAGCAACATTCCTCTTGTGAGCAGGAGCTTTGGCTATTTCCTTAGGTCTTAGCCTAGTCTCCTGAGGCACTTGAGTAGAAGCAACATTCTTCCTTTGGCTATTCATCCATTTTGCCCTTTCCTTTGTTCAGTGGCTGTATTATTTCATTTTCAGCTTGTTGTGCCACTGATTTAACAAAGATTTCCTTAGTGTTACTTGTAGAAGCAACACGAAGACAAGGTGAAGATTCAAATGGATCAAAACCTAATCCACTTCTTTGAGCCATAGGTCTTTGATAACTCTGAATTTCCTCTATTGCTCTAGAGGATTTGTTCAAAGCAGACATCTTTAATTTCATGCTCTCTTCACTTGATTTAAGAATATCATATTCATGTGAGAGGTTCTCAAATTTGGCATTCAGAATTTTCAGTTCAAAGTCTTTTCTCTTCTGAGAGAGTAGTTGATCATCTATCTCCTTTTGTTGGTCAACTATCCTGAGATTTGCTTCCTTAAGCTCTCTCAAGATTTGTTGATACAACTCAGTAGATTTGACATCAACAGCTACCTTAGAGTTTTTGGCAAGTTCAATAGCCAATCTTTCATTTTCTCTCACACAATTATCATGAAATTCTTGTAATCTAGTGAAATCTTCCATTAACTTCCCAAAGGAAAGTTTCAAGTTGACTTCACTAGTGTTCTGTGATAAGAATGATGGTGAGCTAGAAGTGGAGGATACCTCATCATTCTCAATACCATGTTGCACACATCATCATCATCATCACTGTTTGAGAACAGTCCATCAGAAGAGTTGAAGCTCTCAGCACTATCAGATTCATCACCAGCCATCATGGCCTTTCTATTGGTGAACTTCCTGTCTCTTTTGGCTTGCCTTTCTCTTCTTTCTTTAGAGCTTAATTCAGGGCAGTCATACTGGAAGTGCCCTTTCTTCTTGAAATTGTAGCATAGGTCTTCATCATCATCCTTCTTGGATTCATCTCTTCCTTTTGATGATGAAGGGTCAGCTCTACTGGACCTTCTCCTATCAGAGTACTTGTCCTCTGATCTTTTCTCTTCAGGCTTTTTGTCCTTGGCCTGATCTTCAGGAGAGTTGTACCTTCTCCTGAATTTGTTGTCTTGGTAGAATTTCTTGTATCTACCAAACCTTGTGTTGAGCTTGTCAAACCTTCTAGCCATCAAGGCTAGTTCCTCCTTCATTTCAGTCTTTGAGACTGACTTTGATGATCTGGGAGTGGGTTGTATTTCAGGTTCAGCAACTTTGGCTTTGAATGCCACTCCCTTAGTAGGATTTGAAGGTTCCTCAACAGGCTTTCTTCTATTGAGGTCAAACTCATAGGCTTTGAGTTCTGAGAAGATTTGTTGCATGGGCATGGAGGAGAGATCCTTGGTATTCTGCATCATCACAGCATAGACATCCCACTTTTGAGTGAGACTTCTCAAGATCTTCAATCCAACTTCTCTCCTGGAGTACACCTTGCCCAATGAGTTGATTTCATTCATTACATCAGTGAATCTACCAGCAAATTTGTCAATGGATTCATCAGCTTCCATTGAAAATTGTTCAAACTTTTGCACAGCAACTTGGAGCTTGTTCTCCTTGATCTTTTCTGTACCCTCACACATCTCAGCAAGAGTATCCCAAATTTCTTTGGCAGTGGTGCAGTGGTAGACTCTACCCATGACTGCATCTGGAATTGTTTGGTAGAGGGTGTTCATGGCAAGATAATTCAGATTATCTTTCCTCTTTTCATCAGCAGTGAAGTCATCTTCATCTTTGGGAATCAGTTCCCTTACATCTGCTCTTTGCTCATCTGTCACCCTGGGGTTAGTTTGAGTTAATACAAAAGGTCCTCTTGTGATTACTCTTAACATGTCAGTGTGAAGAGATGCAAGATGAGCCCTCATTCTAATTTTCCAGAAATCATAATTGTCTATTGAAAACATGGGCAGTTTATGATGTGAAATGTGGTTGACTGGATTTGTGGCCATGTTGTCCAATCCTTGAACAGCAGGTGGAGGGACAACATTGTTGTTGGCCATATCTTAGGAATAAACAGTTAGTCAACAGGTAATAGATTTCAGATAGAGATCAGTTCAGTGACCACACAAATATGTGATTTTTGAAAATCAAGATGGATTTTCAGAAGCAGTGGTCTTTGAACCCCTGCTCTGATACCACTTGTTGGTCCTGAAAGGAGTATATAACAAGTGTATGGGGGGGGGGGGAATACACTTGTATGCAATTCTTTCCAACTTTTGATCAAACCAGAGCTCAGCAAGGTTGTCTTGGACAACTCTGCTGAAGATGATTAACTCTTCTAAGATAATCAAACTACTAAGTACTATTGAGTACTTAGTTGAATCACTATCTAGGGGAGTTATATGCGGAATAGTGGTTGGCCCTTTAAGTTTAGACTCCTTTAGTTTCTGAAATCACTTTGTCAATACAGAACAATCCAGTTTAGTTTCAGGGAACTTGTCCAATACAGTTTTTGCACAGTCTTTGAATATAGGTTCTTTGAAAGATCAGTTTTGAGTGCAGTGTTGAATGAATGTAAGTACTTGTAAAACAAATCAACAGAAGAGGTTTATAGTGGTTCAGAGACTCAAGCTCCTACATCCACTTTCCTTGATTTAACAGGATAATTCCTTCACTCTTGGAATTAACTTGTTTTATAGTGGCAAGGTGCACTTGATCAAGAACACCTCTCCTTGGTGAATTGATCCCTAGGATGTCTAGAGTCCTAGTACCCTCTTCTCAACTCAGAACTGAACTGTTCTTCTCTCAACAGTCAGCTCCTACCACTTCTACTACTACAACCTTCTCACTTTCTCACTTGAAAGGGGTAAGGGTTGAAGTAAGGTTCCAACTAATGAGATATCCTTTACAATGAAGATCAGTGTATAAGGATTAGGATATCTCTCTAAGCTTTGTATGGATATACAGTAACTTCAGCTTAGAAGAAGTGTTTGAAGACTAAGATAGTCTCTTTGAAAGCTTTGAAAGCACTTGTTTTCTTGTAGGATAGTTGGCTTGGTAGTTGGTGCTTCAAATGGTCTTCACACTTCTGTATTTATAGACAAATTTGAGGATTTGCCCGTTGGAGAGGCAGCCCCAAATTGCTATAAATGTCTTCCTTGAGTTCTTCAAACTGGAAGACAGATTCTTGATAGTGACATGTCCTTATTTGGGTAATAAACGGCTGTTAAGACTTTGTCTTCATTCTGCAGCACTCTTCCCAATGTCTGACTTCTTCTTAAGACTTGGACATGGCTTCTGAAGGTTGATCCAATGATAGGACAACATTCTTTATCAAATGGACAACTCTGCTTATCACTATCAGCAGACTTTGCTTATCAGCATGGTTGGCTTGCTCTTCTTCAGATGACTTGGCTCTTTCCCTTTGCTTCACTTGGGAATGATCTCAACATGATACAATGAAGTCTTTTAGGGTGTAGTTGTCTCTTTTTCTTCAGCATGGTTGACCTTCAAGCATTAGAACATTTGTTCTGGTTCAATTTAGCTGAGACAACTCTTCTGGACAACTCTCCTGATCAGCATTTGAGTAAACTTGTCCTTTTGAGCTTTACAACCTTGTTCTTGTATAGAGACAACTTCTCTGGACAACTCTTCTGATCAATGCATTTGGTTTTCAATAGAGTATGCTTGGCCTTAGTGATTGTTCCAGAATTTGAGCCTTGAGGGGACTTGATCTTGATCATCTTCAAAGCATAGGTTCCCCCTCACAATGTGCATCTAATCATCTAAGAGCTGCCTAATATATCAGCTTCTCATCTAGTCTTATGCTATGTGTTCTAACATACTTAGAACACAATCATCTTGACTTAGGCATGTCTCAGGGGGTTTTGGTATTTAATCAAAACATATGTCATTTTATTCCCAACACTGCATATTAGTATGTTGATTGCATTCCATGTATAGTTTTATTGCACATTATACAATGTCCACTACACTAGACATGTACACGACTGCATTAAACATAAGTAATTGGTGATTTGCAAGATAAACTGTATAATAGTATGGACAGGGTGCATTCCATATAGTGTGTACATTTAACATCTATTCAATATGTATAGTTCTACATTTGACATATATAGAATGTAACAAGTTCTTATTGTTGGTTTAACTGCAATGTACATTACATATGGTTAAAACATGTATTTTTGTGCGTTTATTTGATTATACTGGAGTACGTTGCAAATAATACTTTATTTTTTTGCCTATTTCAACAATATGAATGTTGAAGGGTCTACAATGAAGAGTAACTATGTGAAAAAGAAAAAGGGAAAGAGAAAAGGTGTATTAACCGTTTGTGCATATTTTTGTATCATAACTGTATATGTGCAATTATCATAGTTTGTATAAAATAAGTAATTCTAAGTAAGATTTTTTGTTAAATGCAGTGGATAACGATATAAAGAGTCATAATGTCTTCAGACTCGGTAATGTTGATCCAATTTCAAAAGATGGTGAAGAAATGTGGTTTCTCCATTCGGGGCATACACATTTGAAACAACACAATGTCTTTGGACATAGAGTAACAAGAATGCCATCTCTAATCTCTTCTCATAGTGTGATGAAAACAGGGTGATGTGAAGAAGGTGGTTGCTGAAGGGGTTTTTTGTGATTAATTTTGTAAGAAGAATTCTGAAACTTGGGGAGAGTGTTATGACATTTGAAGGCATTTAAAAAGTCAAAGACTTCTCATCTTCCCCCACTAACCATGATGTGGCGCAATTTATGGTGTTGGAGATAATGTATATTTAGTTGATGGAGATGAGTTAATTAATGCAGTAATGATGCTATTTTTGTGGTAATGGAAGACATAATAAATTTTGAAAATTTATTAAAATGATCTTCGTTCAAAATATGAAAATGAATTTACTCCCAGAATTATTTTATTAACTACAATTAAATATAAAAATAATGAATTGATAATTTAACTATTATATAATTAAATTTGTATGAAAGATTACTATGACTATTGAATTGTTTTGTATAAAACTATTAAAAATTACAAGTTTGTAATTTAGATTTTTTTTGGAAATAATTTAGATTGTTTGGTGAATACAGAGCTGAGGGTGAAATTGAATGTGTGGATTAGATGTAGAATCAATAAGGATATTCGATGAAAAATGATGCTAATTCGAACTAGGAATCAATTGATTGAATAAATTCAAACGATTTTTTTTTTTAAATGCAATTTCTATTTCGGATCGTGGGATTGATAGGAATAAGAAGATTTGATGGAATCACATTTAATTCGAAATAAACATCTTTAGTTTTTTGAAATTAGATTTCAATTTAATGTTATGCTATTTATGAGGGATGTAGGAAAAATATATAATATCTAATTACTACTTTAATTTCACTAGTGAGGGCATATTAGGTATATTAAACACAATTTTGGCTTTAATTGTTTTATTGAATTTTTTTAGCTTTAATTTTAGTAGGGTGTTGAAATTTAGCTCTTATTGTTAATAAACTCTTAAGATTTTTTAAAATCCTATTGAAAGCCATAAATTTTTTAAAGACTTTTAAAAACTAAAAGAATTGGTCTCCTGTGCATAGTGTGCATATGCACACTAATGCACAGGTAGACCATCTATGTATTAATAAAGACAAAATTATACAAGGTCACGGGTTCAAGTTCTATGATCTTATTAATAATTTTTTACTGTTCTTTTTTCTTTTTAATAACTTTACATTTAATAATAAAATTTCCACTTTTTACTAATAATTGTTACCACTTTTCAGTAACAAAATTTTCACTTTTCACTAATAATAGTTACCACTTTTCAGTAACAAAATTTCCACTTTTCACTAATAATAGTTACCACTTTTCAGTAACAAAATTTCCACTTTCCACTAATAATAGTTACTACTTTTCAGTAACAAAATTTCCACTTTTCACTAATAATAGTTACCACTTTTCAGTAACAAAATTTCCACTTTTCACTAATAATAGTTACCACTTTTCAGTAACAAAATTTCCACTTTTCACTAATAATAGTTACTACTTTTTAGTAACAAATTTTCCACTTTTCACTAATAATAGTTACCACTTTTCAGTAACAAAATTTCCACTTTTCACTAATAATAGTTACCACTTTTCAGTCTGGGGTGTGCACCGGTCCAAAACCGGACTGGGACCGGTTTGGACCGGTACCGGAATCAATCCTAATGTATGGACCGGAGACCGGACCGTAATTAATCCTGTCCAGACCGGACCGGTAAATTCCGGTCCGGGTTTGGACCGGTTGGACCGGATTTGTGTTTTTTTTTAAAGAATTTTTTTCAAGTTTATGGAAGCAAGAACAAGATTGATAATTTGTGTATGAAAATTAAAGTGTTGACTCTTCATTTGAAATCAATCTACACCAATGTGAATTTTATTTACATTATTATTAATGATTTTTGGACCCTAAAAGTAAATTAAATATGTTTGTTAAATTATATATTTTAAAAAATGTAATAGATCTCAACAATTTTACCTCACATCCTCACTAATTAATTGGTTTTGAAAAATAAATGAGAGTGCATTAGTAAAAAAATATAAAAAAAATATTAAAAAATAAAATTCCGGTCCAAATCGGTCCGAACCGGAAAACTAGAATTCAAAATTTGAAGGACCGGAGACCGAACCGGAAACTAACCGGTTGGTCCGGTTCCGGTCTTTTTTCCGGTCCGGTCTTTTTTTGTGCACTCCTATTTTCAGTAACAAAATTTTCACTTTTCACTAACAATAATTACCACACTTTTAAGGTGACCACTTTCTCTCTCTCTCATCGCTTTCTCTCTCCTCTCCATCAATGGTGTCAAGATGATTCCGATCGGTTAGACGTCTCCAACTAATTAGAACTTGTTGGGATATGAATCCTAGAACAAGTCCTAAATGATGATAAAAGATAATAATAAAGTTTTGATAAGCCAAAAGTAGTTTGAATATTTTCTAAGTGTTGACTGATCTAGTCTAGTTAAGAGAAGTCATCTTGTACAGACCAGTAGAGTTCACACAAGAATTGTTAAGTATAAAACAAAAGACAAGTACGAAGTATAAGTACTGTTCATATTAATTGTTTAGATGGTTATTGAGCTATATTAATCATTGTATAGAAGCTTATTGTTTTCATATGTAATCGTATATTAATGTATAGATTTATAAGTTGACTAAGCTTTATAACAAGAGCTTAAAGTAATGTAATAGTCTTGTTAGGATTAGATTAGGTGTGACAAAGTGGGATAGCTCAAGTAGTTTGAGCACTACTACCTAGACCTTAGGTCCTGGGTTCGAGTCATGGGGAGGGGAAAAAAAGGATGGGTATTTAACTTTCCATAAAAAAAAAAAAAATTAGATTAGGTGTTGCTAAGTTTACTACTGAAGAAGGAAGCACAAGAAGAAGGATGAAATCTACTGTTGAAGACAGGTGCGACCACAAGACTCAACAAGACAAGAAGAATGAAGTTAGTTATTCAAGCGTATGAAGATAAGGATTGAAGAAGTTAGTTAGAAATAACTAATTAACAATAAACGCGTGGATGGATAAGCTGAAGAAGTTAGAGGTTAGTTTTCAAGAAAAGTTGGTTACAACTGACAAGTTCTTGAATTCAGAAGTCTATAAATACCACAAGGTATTGATCGATTGAAGACTACTGATACTACTGCATACTGAAGTATTATTGAAGATTCAAAGAAGAAATCACTCACAGAGTTTTGAAGTTCAGAAAGCAAGTCTGCAAGACAAGTGAAGATCAAAGAAGACTGCTACTGAATAGAGAAGTTTTATTTTTACTGTTTCAAGTTGCTAGATACTTGTAAATCTCTAGTTAGATCGAAGATATATCTGGTGATATAGTCGAGAAGATCTAAGTCTTATTTCTTGGGACTTAAAGCTACAAGAACACATTACTCCATTGAATGAGTTAATAAGAACATCACAACTGGGTTTGTGAGAGTGGATGTAGACAAGTTGTCGAACCACTATAAATCTCGTGTTTGATTTACTTTACTGTTTTGTTTGTTGTTTAATTGATTAACTGTTTGATTAATTGAATTACATATCTGAACAAGACTAGTTGAGTATACATAGAACAGAGTTCTCGAATAAGAAGTTGAGTATAAACTACTTGGGCTCATTGTTTAATTTCGTTATTCCGCATATTGTATTCTGATATATCGAAAGATTTTTGAAAAGTCTATTCACCCCCCTCTAGACATTTTCACTAGCTTACTCGATATTAACTCAACTTTAGGGACCTACAAGTGGTATCAGAGCAGTAGTTTACGAACTGCTGTTTCTTGATAACCGACTTAAGACTTGGGTGAAGTCTTGGTCCGTGACTGTACGTGCTCTTACGTGTTCTTTATCGCTGTTCTTGAAAATATCTGTCTCTTAATACTATACTGTGCTATACGTATCTTCTTGAATCATGTCGCTCGAAATTAGTGCTAACAAGTTACCTAAGTTCCAGGTTCAGGACTATGACTATTGGAAGCTGAGGATGGAAGCCATCTTCAGCTCCACTCACGACTTAATGATTTCTGTCATCACTGAAGGTCCAATCGTGACCATGATCCCCAATACTGCTGCCCTCGACAAGGACAAACCCGTGGGTACTCTCGTCAAGAAACCCAGGTCAAAACTAACCTCAGAAGAAATGAGGCAAAATAATTTGGATAGCTTGGCCAAGAATTACATCTTACACACTCTTCCTAACGAGTATCTAGGAAAAGTGTTAAAATGTAAAACTGCCAAAGAAATGTGGGATCGCTTAGCTATCATTTGTGAAGGAACATCCTTAATCAAAGAAAGCAAGCTTTCCACAGCGGTCCAAAGATTTGAATCATTTCATATGAAAGCTGGTGAAACTATCGACCAGCTGGATACTCGTTTTACTAAGATCATGAATGACTTGGAAGTCCTTGGTAAATCATATACTCCGCGTGAAATCAATCTTAGGATTCTTAAAAGCCTTGATAGTCGATGGAAAATGGTAAAAATGCTTGTTAAGAATACCCAAGATATAGACGTATGGACTGCTGAGACCATGTTTCAAACTCTAAAGGCTCATGAGTTTGATTTAGACGAAGATGAACCCATAGCAAGTAGTGACAGAGAACATGATGTATCAAAAATGTTGCCTTTAAGTCTAGTTCGTTTAAGTCCTCTAAGGTAGACAGGTGTAAGTCTAAGACTAGGTCTGCTTCTGTAAAAGACGAGTTAGATGCTGATCTCAGTCTGAAGGATCAGGTAAGCCTCATGGTTAGAAAGTTTGATAGGCTGAATAAACGTTTCGGAAGATATAAGAAGTTCTATAGGGATCATAGAGCGTCCACTTCTAAGAACTCGTCTGACATTAGACGAGACCGAAACTCGTCCGAAAGGAGAGACGAAGTCTCGAAAGGTAACAGACAAGATAGAGAGTCTGATGGTAGGAAGATTACTCGTTCTGATAGACATGATAAACGAAGGAATAACTCTCCTATTAAAAAGGCTACTAATGATCTCTTGTGCTATAACAGTGAGAAACCAGGTCACTACATATATGAATGTCCAGACCTGAGCACTGATGATCGAGAAGAACGCAAGGCACGAAGGGAAAGAAGATACAACCGTGGCAAGAAGGCAATGATGGCCAATGATGACTCTGATTCTGATTTAGACGAGTTACCATCGTCTTCATCTAGCTACCCGTCCGATCCAGATCACGATGAAGATTTCATAGTAGATGACGGTCTATGCTGCATGGCTAAAATCGACCAAGAGGTATCATTTGCTACTTCTTTTCAATCCTGTAATGAATCAGATTCTGATGAAAGTGATACTGCCAGTAGCAAAGTAGGGAGTAGCCTTCAGCACTCTACTAGTGCAGTTGAAGACGACCTCCTACTTGCTAACCAGGCATTCATTGAAGTCAGCGACGAGAACATTGCTTTAAAACAGGAAATCATTGAACTTAAGGAAGCTCAATCTAAAGTAGATCCTAATGTAATAGTCCTAAATGAACGTTTGACTGAAGAGTTAAGTCAACTCAAAGAAAAGTGTGCATTGACAGACAGGTTATATCAAGACCTACTTAAGACACATGCAACTGAGAAAAGTGAATTCAATGTTTTAAAAAGTAAGTACAAAAAGCTTGAAGAACGTAATAAGTTCTTAGAAACCGAGGTTGTCACTCTAGACCTTAAACTTACTGACCTGGTTAACTCCTCTAAGGCTAACCTTGAATTGTCAGATAGGTATAGGGCTCCTGCTGACAAGATAGGCATAGGTGCTGAGTCACCTAGCTCATCTACTCGAGTCCCTAAGAACCCTACTATTTTCATCTCAAGCTCTTTGACTAATGATAAAGGAAAAGGACCAATGATATACGATATTGGAACTCCCTCTGAAGGCACTGTACCTAAACAGACTCAAGTTAACATTCCAATTACCGAGGGAGGTAAAAAGAATGTTAACAACAAGGTTGTTCCGTTTAAGACGAGTCAACAAAGGACTAGAAATCGATGACGACCCAATCAGGTCAGATACGAGGACTGGTATCCTGAGGAGACGAGTATTAGACAAATACAAACTAGATGGAAAGAGCCTAGACCTCCCTTCATAATGCAGTCTCAGCTCTACTCGTCTAGGCCTAGGAATGTGGCTCCAAAATATCGTATTCAACCCGTCTTATATCCTCCGCCTGAATCGTATGATATCGAAGGAGAAGAAAGACCTAAACATGTCTATAAACCGTATGGCCCCAATGCATACAAGCCCTACTCTGACTATCACATGCATGTGCCTACTCAAGTAGAGGTTAAGTCAAAAGGCTACCTCAGACGAGTAGACCCAAGAACTGCTGATAGGCCAGACAAGGACAACAGGGTCTTATTTTGCAACAAATATGGTCGAAAACTTAGAATATCAAACTTGTTCAGGACTCCAATGTATATTTGGATTCCATTGAACTCGACTAACCCCCCAGGACCCCAATAGACAAGGAGGGTACCTAAATTATGAATATCATCTAATGGAGGGTCGACTCGATCTGTACAAGAAGGGTGGCTCAGTAGGAGAAACTTGGTACATAGACAGTGGTTGTTCGCACCACATGACTGGTACCAAGGCACTTCTATCAAGCTACCATGAGCAAGAAGGACCAAAGGTTATATTCGGTGATAGCTCTACAGCCATCACAAAAGGCTTTGGTTATATCTGAAATGGTGACGTAGAGATACAAGACGTATCTTACGTAGAAGGTTTGAAATATAATCTACTATTTGTTTCACAGTTTTGTGATCGAGGCTACAAAGTACAGTTCAAAAGCAAAAAATGTGAAGTCATAGACAAGAGGACCCATACTGTACTACTTGTCGGCATAAGACAAGGAAACGTATATATCGTGAATTGGAATAGTTGTCCACGGGATACTTGTCTTCTTACTAAGACACCTAAAGAGATCAGTTGGCTTTGGCATAGACGCCTTTGCCATATGAACTTTAAGGTGATTAATAAGATTGCAAGAGATTACCTTGTTGAAGGTATACCCAACGAAATCTATTTCAAATCACATGTATGCGATGCCTGTCAAAAAGGTAAACAGGTAAAAGGTTCCTTTAAATCTATTCCAACTCTCTCAACAAGTAGAGTTCTTGAACTACTACATATGGACTTACATGGCCCAATTACTCCTCCAACATTGAACGGTAGAAGGTACACACTTGTTGTTGTAGACGACTATTCTAAGTTCACTTGGGTAGTCTTCTTACACAAGAAGAGTGATACTCAAACACTCCTACCTGATCTGTTGAAGAAGATACAAGTTGAGAAGAATCAGTCAATTGTCAAGATCCGTAGTGACAAGGGTACTGAATTCATTAACTGCTATATTAAAGAATTTTGTTCTAAGCGTGGCATCCAGCACCTTACTAATGCAGCAAGGACACCACAAAAAAATGGAGTAGCAGAACGTAGGAACATAACCCTTAAGGAGGCCTGCATGACCATGCTGACAGAGTACAACACTCCTCAGAAGTTTTGGGCAGAAGCAATCAATACTGCATGCCACTCCCAAAACAGAAGTGCTATCAATAAAGCACTAGGTAAGACGCCCTATGAGGTATGGAAAGGTCGAAAACCCATAGTCTCATATTTCCATATATTTGGCTGTAAGTGTATTTTCCATAACAATGGGAAAAGCAAGTTGAATGCATTCGATGCTAAAGCAGACGAGGGGATATTCTTAGGGTACTCCTCGACTAGCAAAGCATTCAGAGTGTTCAACTACTCTACCCTATGTGTGGAAGAAACACCACATGTAGTTTTCGATGAATCCCTACAGGACTCGTCTGCCGACCAGATCAGTAAGAAGGTGACTGATCTGTCAATTGAATCTGACAAAGAATCAGAAGTTTATGAATCCGTTCAAGCCTACAATCCATTTCTGAAAGCTCTCGAGTCTGATGACGAAGAGAACGTAAGTGCTCAAGGTAAATCTGCTAGACCAGTTGACATGCCTGAGCTAGTCTACTCGTCTACTCCTATTAAATCTCCTGATGTAAATGATATTGAAATGCATGATGCTATAGTTGATCTAGATGATGATAGTATGCATGCTAAGACTAGAAAAACATGGAAATCTGCGCATAATACTGAAAACATCATTGGTGACTCTACTATTGGTGTGAAGACTAGACGACAACTCTTTGAGTCACAAGAACAACCTACTCCATCTTTGTTTTGCTGGTGTTGTTTCCTCTCATCTATCGAGCCTAAAACCATTAAAGAGGCATTGGCTGATAGTAATTGGATCATCGCTATGCAAGATGAGTTGAACCAGTTTGTTCGAAATGACGTCTAGGAACTTGTCGATAGGCCTAAACATCATAATGTAGTTGGTACTCGATGGATTTTCAAAAATAAGAAAGATGAGAATGTTGTAGTCGTTAGGAATAAGGCTAGACTAGTAGCCCAAGGCTATTCACAAGCTGAAGGCATAGACTATGATGAAACATATGCTCCTGTTGCTAGACTAGAAGCCATTCGATTGTTCCTTGCATATGCTGCTTATATGAAATTTACCGTATATCAAATGGATGTTAAAAGTGCATTTCTTAACGGTATTCTCGCGGAAGAAGTGTATGTTGAACAACCCCCAGGTTTCGAAGTCAAAGGTAACCAGGTGTACAGATTAAAGAAAGCCTTATACGGACTAAAGCAAGCTCCCAGAGCATGGTATGATACTCTCTCTCTCTTTCTATTAGAAAATGATTTTACTAAGGGCAAGGTCGATAGAACCTTGTTCAGAAGACAAGAAGGGAAAGACATTTTACTCGTCCAAATTTACGTAGATGACATCATCTTTGGTTCACCTAACAAAAAGCTGAGTGAAAGTTTCTCAACACTCATGCAAAGTAAATTTGAGATGTCTATGATGGGTGAAATGAATTACTTTCTTGGTCTTCAAGTAAAATAGACCCCAGAAGGGATTTTCATAAATCAAGCAAAATATACTAGAAATCTATTAGATAAGTATGGGATTAAGACATGCAAGTCTACTGGCGTACCTATGCTACCTACATACAGGATGGATCCAGACGAACAAGGTAAATGTGCTGATCAAACATATTATCGTGGTCTCATTGGTTCATTACTGTACTTAACTGCTAGTAGACCTGATATTGCATTCTTTGTTGGCATATGTGCTCGTTTTCAAGATAATCCAAAAGAGAGTCATATGGAAACCACTAAAAGGATATTGAAATATTTGAAAGGAACCGTCAATCGTGGTATATTGTATCCTTCAAATGATGATCTATCTCTAAGTGGCTACTCATATTCTGATTTTGGTGGCTATAGAATAGATATGAAATCTACATCTGGTTCTTGTCAATTCTTAGGCACAAAACTCATCTCATGGTTTTCTAAAAAGCAAACTAGTGTGGCTACCTCTACTACCGAAGCCGAATACATGGCTGCTGGTAGTTGCTGTAGTCAACTACTTTGGCTCATGCAATAGCTTAGAGATTACAACATATATGAATCGAATGTTCCTATTTTCTGTGATAGTAATAGTGCAATTGCCATTACACAAAATCCTGTTTTGCACACACGTTGTAAGCATGTTGATGTGAAGCATCATTTTATACGTGATCATGTAGAAAAGAAGGATATTCGCATGGAAAAGATTCATACTGATTTTCAAAGAGCTGATATTTTCACAAAACCATTAGCTGAGGCTCATTTTCGTGAGTTATGCATTAGTCTAGGACTAATTGATCTAGACCCTACTTGCCTATAGCTATGTACTAACCAGACAGGTACATGAAAGAAATAAGGAGACAAGATCACTGGAACAGAGCACTCGTCTACTCGCACAACAGACAGGTATACAAGGTCAGACAAGATGACCAAACAACCTGATGAGGAAGCTGGTAAAGCTGAGGGTAATACTAAGGGAATAAACATTTAAGGGGAAATCTTTGATTTCTTAAATATCCTTATGTTGACTCTTATGTTTGTTAACAGTCATCTTGATCGAAAACCTTGACCATTGCTTTATATTGATATTCATCTTAATTATTCAACTCTACTTGTATCTACACTCATGCGTCGCATAAGATAAGACAGGTACATGAAGGTGTTCGATATTCAGAATAGACAAGCACAAGTCGAAGGGGGAACTCGTCTTTTACACTTGAGCCAACTCGTCTTGTGTGCTTAAGTCTACTCGCATGTTCTGGATAGACTCGAACATACAAGATAAGTGTTCTTATGATTCAAATACTCTAAGTGTTTAATCAATTTGAATTAAGGGTATTATAGTAATTCGATATTTTTAAATTGGAAAACCCTAGAATTGGATTTATACACTCCCATTTTAATGAGGTGTATACACCCAGTTTGCGCCAATTCCTACTATCCTAGGTCAGATGAGTACACTCCTCTGCCTTAACCAATAGGAAAGGCGGATTCCAAATTTTACAATATCAAAACGCATAATATTCTCGATTCCGTAACCGAATACCAAAAGTCCCAACCGTTGGATCATTTGTTTCAATCTTGACCATTGATTCAAACATCTTGTGTTAACAAAACTCAACACTTACACACTACTCGCCCCACGTTTTCTTAACTCCCCTATTCTAGCTTTCAATTTCTTGTGAATTTCACTCCTTGATTCTTCCTCAAACTATCATTATGGCGATTATCTCTCTCTTTGATGTAAGGACCAACATGCAGGCCAGATTTGACCTTGGCAAATTCATATCTGAAAACAAGGTGCATGTGGAACCATCTGTGTATTTCAAGGGAAAACACACTGAAGGCAACCAAGAGATTCTGACAAAATGTTGGAGATGTGGTTTAAAACCTTACTTGGAGGCGTTTCCTCAAGTCGTCTTGGAGGAAGAGGTGTTAGAATTCTTTGCCAACGCCACCAGAATAGGTGATTCCATAAGATCTTTTGTTGGAGGTAGTCTAGTGGAAATCACTCGTGAAGCTGTGTTTGAAAATTTGAAGCTGCCAGTAGGATCGATTGATGTTGAAAATTATGCCCTTGGTCATGAAGCCAGATATCTAAGTATCTTCTGTGGCAAGAAGATTAGGTTGAATCCGGATGGAAAACTGCCAGCTGTGAAGAAGAAGGAACTTCTTGAGAAATACAGAACTCTACTTGACATAGCTAGCAAAATGCTGCTATGTATTACTGGTTCCTATGACTCAGTCACCTTGCAGAAGGCAAGAGTGATGGCTGCAATATATGATGGAATTACTGAAGGGAACTGGTTCAATCTGTTCGCAGATCGGCTCATGTATTTCGAGAGAAGTGTTCGCGTTGACACCGACACGGCTAATTGGGTGGTGTCAAATGTTGTTGGCTTTGGAAATAAGCTGTCTATTCTTCTACCCTTACCGATGCCTACAAAGACGAAATGGAGCAAAGGGAAGCCATTTCACCCTTTGAAATTTTATTTGAAGAAAGAGGCGCTAAAGAAGCAAGTGGCTGCTAGGCCGTCTGCACCCAGGCAAGTTCAGGTTAATCCAATGGATGCTATGCCATATGCTGCCTCATCTAGTTCTTCAGAAGACGGGTCGGATGCTGAAGAATCCGAAGAGGTTGCACAAAGTGGATCGAGTGGAGGTGACTCGGAAGAGACTCAGTCCGTTGTAGAGTCTGCAAAAGATGAAGAGATAGGCCCTGATGTTCCTCAAGTCTATCGTCTTGTAAGAGTGTCTAGTCCTACACAAGACGAGTCGACTCCTCAGGTTGGTATCTCTTCTCAATCTATTTCTATTCCTCTCTCTCTCCCTCCAGTTCGAACCAAGGCAAGATCACATCGATCTCGTGTCAAACCTACACCTTCAACCTCACAAGTGCTGGCAGCACAACCGCTGAGAGCCAACATAACCAAAGACACTACTATAATTGATACAACTGATACTCCTACAGTTGTCACACCAAATCAAGCTGCATTACAGCCCCCAGAAACCACAACCCAAACTCTCTCCTTACCCTCAACAGAATATGTTGAACTTCTTAACCCATCTACTTCAGAGAAAACTCCAGTTGCTACTGCAACAACTGAGACAGGGACCCCACCTGCTCAGACCCCTTCTGAAGTTAGATTTGAATCTTTAGTTTATTATCCGATGAGTTTAAGGGAGAAGAGGATTCGTTCAAAGATGATTAAAAATTTCAAGAAAAAGTTCTCATCTATTGAAGTAGACTACTCGTCAGAGCAGTTTGAGAAGCTTCTTAGGATATGCACATGGGTTGCATTGAAGAAGTCCCCAACAGATGATCTTTTCGAAGTCATTTTAGGCATGGGAGGGATCTCCAATTTCAGGGATTGGGAGATGGAGTAGAAAGAAAACAGTGGTGTTCAAGATCACTCTGAGCTATTCCCTCGTCGAGCCTTAACTGATCTCGTGAAGAGAATGTTAAACATTCCAGATGGTATTTTGTGTGAAGAGTTCTCGATTGATGTTGGAACTCAAACTGATCTTTTGGAAGAAGAGTCGTAAGCAGAACTTGTTGATGCTGCTATTCAGACGTCAGAACCTCAATTAGATCTTGAAGAAGAGGTTGAAAGTGCTGAAGAATGTAGATGTTGTTAATTCTTAAATGTCTTAACATTATCAACAACATCTGAATTCGACCTTCCGAGATTTTTTCTAAGTCTTTTCTGAAATGCTACATTAAATGTTGACCTAAATGTTGTCGCATTTCTGGCAGGATCTAGAAGCTTCTACAAGGATCTGGAACCTGGAAGATTCCAGAACATTGGAGAACATGCTAGAACAGCCTGGATACATTTGGAACGACCTGAAGCAGCCTAGAAGGATCTAGAAAGATCATGGAAGTTGTGGAAGTTGAGTTTCCTAAAAAATAGGACCTCAATGTGGAAGCCTCTAGAATTTCGTATCCCACACTATAAATACCCATTGAAGGCTTCATAATTCAGTGTGCTCTATTCGATCAATATCCTAGACCGAGCGTTCATCCCTGTTAGGAAATTGTGGCCAATAGTTCTACATTTTAGTTCATACGTTGTATACCACCCGTATGACTGTGTGTCTTCTTATCTATTGAGAGTGTAATCATTAGATAGACTAGGCATTTCGACAGTGTATAATTTATACACTTAGTTCGTTTTCTAGACTTGGCACCTGCCTCGTTTATAGTTTCGTTGTGAAAGTTATTGTTGTAACATTTCACACAACATTTGTACTTGAAGATAAGTATTGATTTTACGCCATAAGGCAGACATAGATTTTTATTTATAAAATCTATGTTAAAAGTATTTCCATTGTGTCTCGTTTGTTTTTAGTGTTTCAAGTCTTCCGCTGTGAATCTTAATTTATGATATTCTGTTAGAGTCAGTGTTGCACTATTTGTCTCAACATTCTGTGCAACATTTATCTACTTATACTTAAACACTTCTATACACACCCCGCACACTTTCAGTTGGTATCAGAGCTGATACCTGACGACACTAGGTTAGATCTTTGGTCAAGTGTGTTTTTAGTTTAGTTTAGCAATGGAAACACATCACATATCCACTGCACTTAGGCCACCCATTTTAGATGGTTCAAATTATTCCTATTGGAAGCCTAAGATGCGTATGTACATCAAGTCAATTGATGAACGTGCTTGGAGGACTGTACTTACAGGTTGGGAAGCTCCAAAAAGACCAGCAGACGCAGATGGTGAAGTTCAACTCAAAAGAGAAGTTGATTGGACGGCTGATGAAATAACAACAGCAAGCTACAATTCTAAAGCTTTAAATGCTATTTTTACTTCTGTTGATGTTTCAATGTTTAAAATTATATCTAACTGTTCTACTTCTAAAGATGCATGGGACAGGTTGCAAGAGCATTGTGAGGGTTCAGACAGTGTTCGAAGGACAAAGCTTCGAATGTTGGGGACAAAATTTGAGAATCTCCGAATGAAGGAAGATGAAACCATTTCATCCTACAATGAAAGGTTAAGTGAGATAATTAATGAATCACATTCTCTTGGTGACCCTATTTCTAATGTTAGAGTAGTTCATAAGATATTAAGATTTGTTCCTAAAAGATTTGATGCTAAAATTTGTGCTATTGAAGAGGCAAAAAATACAGATACATTAAGTCAAAATGAGTTAGTGAGTATTCTTAGAACATATGAAATAAACACTAATCAAGTTGATGAAAATGATGTTGATAAAAAAGTTGTAGTTTTTAAAGGAGAAACATCAAACATTTCTGAGATTCAACCTATCATTACTGAAGTTGATTCGGATGAAGAATTGCTTGATGAATGTCTCAAGGATCCTAACAACATTGCCTTACTTACTAAGCACTTTAATAAGTTTCTTAAGAAATCTGTGAACAAATCTAGCAACATTCAGCCTAAGATTCAAATCAACACATCAACACCTCAACTAGAAAGGAGGAAAGGTCAATTCACACCA
Organism: Galeopsis tetrahit; assembly: GCA_963675135.1. Taxonomy (NCBI): domain Eukaryota; kingdom Viridiplantae; phylum Streptophyta; class Magnoliopsida; order Lamiales; family Lamiaceae; genus Galeopsis; species Galeopsis tetrahit. The sequence goes on along the minus strand of OY776120.1, from coordinate 59,981,514 downwards.
AGACTATCAAAGAGTGAAGGTAAACCAAGGTATGATCCTGAATTTCGAAAATCAGTTCAATGTAATGCTTGTTCTGGTTATGGCCATTATGCAAATGAATGTGCCAATACTAGACTTAAGCAAAAACTGAATTTTAGTGCTACCTTGAGTGATGATTCTGATGATGATCTTGATGAATTAAATCAGAATGAATATTCTAATTTTACCAGAATTGATTATAATGATTCCTCAGATGATGATCTGGATGAAACAGATTCTGATGCTGTACCTGATGCTTCAACATCTACAGCAACATCAGAACAGAGTCACCCAGATTTGAACTGTTTTAATGGTTTAGTTGATGATGCAGGAAAAAGGAATGATGACAATGAATACCAAAAGCTGTTAGATGATTGGAAGAATCAGAAACTCACCCTTGATTCTCTGAATAAAAGGAATGAGGATCTGACAGACACAATCACCAAGCTAGAAGTTATTCTTACCAAAAGAGATCTGGAAATCTGTAACTTAAAGGAGAAACTGATAAATTCTACTTTATGTTTCAAGAAATATTCCAAGAGTGCTTCTGAGGTAAATAATGCTATAGTTACTGGTAAGTCTAACAATCATGGTTTAGGTTATGATGGTACTACTGCTTCTATTTCTGATAAATTTAAAAAACCTGTGAAATTTGTTAAGGCAAATGTTGACACATCTGGGTCAACATCTGAAGAAACAGAGTCTCACAAGATTAAAAGGAAGTATATCTGTCATTACTGTTTCAAAATTGGTCATATTCGTCCTTACTGTATAAAGTTGTTTGAAGAACAGAAAAACTTGAAAATGCTGCATAAGAAACTGTCACATCCTGGTAAACAGTTTTTGAAATCTGCATGGAAACCAAAAGCTACCTGTAATGTTGTTCATACCTCCTTAAAAGCATGTCTACCTGATTTATGGTACTTTGATAGTGGTTGTTCTAGACATATGACAGGTCGTATTGATTTCTTATCTGATTATGTGACCTTGAATAGTGGTAGTGTTACATATGGTGGAGGTTCTAAAGGAAAGATTGTTGGTAAAGGAACTTTGAATGTTGAAGGTTTTCCTAAGCTTAAAAATGTATTACATGTTGATGGCTTACTTGCAAATCTGATTAGCATTAGTCAACTTTGTGATGATAATTTGCATGTGAAATTTGATAAAGATTCATGTTATGTTCTTAATAAAGATGAAGTTTGTGTCATGACTGGTACTAGGTCAGCTGATAATTGCTATCTTATTGGAACAAATATGTGTAACTTGTCAAAACATGATGAAAATGTTCTATGGCATCAAAGATTGGGTCATGCAAATTACAGAGCAATGAAAAAGCTAATCAAAGCAGATGCAGTAAAAGGAATTCCAGAACTGAGGTTTCACAACACCACTGTATGTGGACCATGCCAAAAAGGTAAGCAGGTAAGAATGTCACACAAAATGCTGTCACATTGTACTACACATCGATGCTTTGAATTACTGCACATGGATTTGATGGGTCCTATGGAAACTGAAAGCATTGGAGGAAAGAGGTATTCCTTAGTTGTGGTAGATGATTTTTCTAGATATACCTGGGTAGAGTCTTTGAGAGACAAATCTGAAGCATTTGCTGCATTTAAAATTCTTTATAAGAGGTTCAAAAATGTGTTTAACTTGAAAGTTGGCCGTATTAGAACTGATCATGGTAGGGAATTTGAAAACAACATGTTTAATGATTTTTGTGATAAAAAGGGTATCTTGCAAGAATATTCATCTCCTAAAACTCCACAACAAAATGGAATTGTTGAAAGAAAGAATAGAACTTTACAAGAAATGGCTAGAGTTATGCTTACATCCAAATGTCTTGCTAAGAAATTTTGGGGAGAAGCATTGAATACTGCATGCCATATTATTAATAGGGTTTTTATTCGTTCTGGTACTAATCAAACACCTTATGAGATTTTAAACAACAGAAAACCTAATGTGAAATATTTTCATGTATTTGGTTGTGTGTGTTATATTCTGAATGATAGGGATCAACTTCATAAGTTTGATTCTAAAAGTGATAAAGGTTTCTTTTTAGGCTATTCTAGAAATAGTAAAGCTTATAGAGTTTATAACCTTAGAACTAACACTGTTCAAGAATCTGTTAATGTTGTGTTTGATGATGATAAAGGTCTTACAGATGACAAGGATGAAGAAGATGTATCACAGGTTACTGACACTTCTGAGAATACACTGAAGTCTGAAAATGTTGCACCAAATGTTAACACATCTGGGTCAACATCTACAGAACAGTCAGCTGTAAACTCACAAAATGATCAGTACATTCCCAAAACAAATCCTTCTTCAAGAATAGGCAAAAGTCATCCTTCTGACCAGATCATAGGCGATGCTACAGTTGGAGTGCAAACAAGAGGAAGAGTAAGATCAAACAAGGTAGATGTGGTAAGAACAATATGCATGTCTTCTATGTGTAATGTTGTAAATGTTGAATGCTATTTATCTGAAATTGAACCTAAGAGTGCTAAAGAAGCCTTAACTGATGAAAACTGGATTAATGCTATGCATGAAGAACTTGGTCAGTTTGAAAGAAATGAAGTATGGACACTTGTTCCTAGACCTAGTCATACTAATGTCATTGGAACAAAGTGGATATTCAAGAATAAAACTGATGAATCTGGTAATATTGTTAGAAACAAGGCTAGGTTAGTAGCACAAGGTTACACCCAAGTTGAAGGAGTTGATTTTGATGAAACTTTTGCACATGTTGCTAGGATAGAATCTATAAGATTACTGCTAGCTATTGCATGTTTTATTGATATTAAACTTCATCAAATGGATGTAAAGGCTGCATTTCTAAATGGCATATTAAATGAAGAAGCATATGTTGAACAACCTATAGGATTTGAAGATCCACAGTATCCTGATCATGTATATAAACTTAAGAAAGCATTATATGGCCTTAAACAAGCTCCTAGAGCATGGTATGGTAGGCTTACTGACTTTCTTTTGGAATATGGATTTATTAGAGGAGAGGCAGATAGAACTTTGTTCATTAAGCACACTGAAAATGATATACTAATTGCTCAAATATATGTTGATGACATTGTGTTTGGTTCTACTTGTGATAAAATGTTGAGTAAATTTGTTGAGGCAATGATTGCAACATTTGAAATGAGTATGGTTGGAGACTTGAACTATTTTCTAGGTCTTCAAATCAAACAATGCAGTGATGGTATTTTCTTCTCCCAGAGTAAGTATGCTAAGAACTTGGTTAAAAGATTTGGTCTTGAGAATTCAAAACCAATGAAAACTCCTATGGGATCTTCTTTGAAACTTTGCAAAGACAGTGCTGGAACAGATGTTGATCCAACACTTTACAGGTCCATGATAGGTAGTTTACTGTATTTAACCTCTAGTAGACCAGATATTATGTACAGTGTGTGTGTTTGTGCTAGGTACCAAGCTAATCCAAAGGAATCTCACCTGAATGCTGTGAAAAGGATTATCAAGTATGTTGCAGGTACAAGTGACCTTGGAATCTGGTATACTAAGGACACCAACAACATTTTGATTGGCTACAGTGATGCTGATTGGGCTGGAGATATAGATGATAGAAAGAGTACGAGTGGAGGATGTTTCTACATGGGAAACAATCTTGTTTCATGGCACAGCAAGAAGCAGAATTGTGTTTCACAATCTACTGCAGAATCTGAGTATATAGCTGTTGGAAGCTGCTGTACACAACTCTTGTGGCTGAGCAAGATGTTCCATGACTATGGTATTGAGAATGGTATACTTACAATCTTTTGTGATAATACTAGTGCTATTAACATTTCTAAGAATCCTGTACAACACTCACTCACAAAGCACATTAGCATAAGACATCACTTTATGAGAGATTTAGTAGAGAAGAATATTGTTAAGTTGGAGTATATACCTACTGAAAAACAAAATGCTGACATTTTTACTAAGGCATTAGACCATGAGAGATTCTCAATCTTGAGGAAATCTCTTGGGATGAGCACTATCTGAAAAATTCAGATGGATGTTGTCACAAATGCGTCAGCATTTGGGACAACATCATGGGTTGTAAAATTTTATAAGTTGAATTTATTTCTTACTTAGTTAAATAATTCCTTTGTAAAATATCTACGAATCTAAGAACCTTGTAGTGCAAAAATAAACATGTCTCACACCTCTCAAATGCATAAAAATGAGAATGTTATTAGCATACTAAAAGATGTACCAAAATCACTGAGTAACTATGGAGCACGGAGTTCACTACTACGATGCCTTCTTTTCAAAAGGTGATTCTTTGGTAAAAACATCAATATATTTGTAATCCATTAAGTAAGTATGGGGCACGGAGTTCGCTACTACGATGTACTCTACAGGAACAATGGATCAATACAAATTAGATGCTATAACACAAAAAGAAAAATATGGTGCAACACAAATGAAGCAAATTCATGTAAAAACCGTGTTGAGGTGTTTGTAACAGTTTTGAGCACAACATTGCCTGATTCGAATTTATTTTTATAAGTAGTAATTATTTAATTATTTATTGAGATTTATTTTATTTATTCAATTATATAACTAACCCACGTTTTTAATTTTCAGATTATGCTTGGACTAAGTAAAGAATTCTAGAAACTTCTTAATTATTTAATTAATTAATAAAATTGATTTTTCCCACTAATTAACCATGATCTAGGTTGTGGCTAAAAATGTGGAGCACTATCAAATTATTTCTGGAATAATTCGTTTTAACCTCCAACTACACATACATTCTCTCCATAAAACTCAATTAATTGTGATTTATTTTGCTAATTGTCATTTTCGAGTTTTTGTTAAGTACTGTATTTGCAGAAACTGTTCTTTGGCCGTGTATTTCCCAAATTTACTACATACACTCTCAAAAACCTACCTTGGAAATCCAACCGATTCTTCTTAATGGCTGGAAACCACCCTCGATCACACTCTCACTCACACTCTTCTCCTGAATCTTCCAAACAAACTGCCCAAAATTCTCTTGAAATTCTTGCTTCAATGGCTTCGCAACAATCCAACTCCTCAAATGCCGACTCCAATGCCTCTGCAACCCCATCAACAACCGCTCCTGTTCCAACGACTACCCAAATCCCACAAGATTCGACCGTTGAACAGTTTACAAAAGCTGTCGAAGAAGTGTCTGCAACTCTTCGAACTACTGGGCATCTACCTGTAATGCAATTTGGAGATATCACTGTGGATATCTCAAGTTATTTGGCCGATCAAACTGCTCAAATGACTGCTGCAACAAAAAGCCCTAATCCTATTGTTCCAGTTTCAACGGAGGACCATGTCGAAACCGTTGTTGAAGGAGAAGCTGCTGCTGCATCTGATTCTGAGGATGAAGAAATGGAGGACGCCCAAGCTTCTGATTCTGGTACAAACTCATCTCTCTCACTTTCTGAAGAGTCTGCTCCTATTCCCTTCAAGAAAAATGCACAGAAAGGAAAAAGACAGAGAAGCCCTGTACAAAGAAGGAGATCGTACCGTGTATTCACTCGAGTGGATTACTCTGAATCCATGAGGAAGAAGAAGAAAGCTGGAGCTGATGCTGGTGAACCCATTCAAGTGTTCACTGAATCTGATGAAGAAACCGAAATTGCCACTGTTGTTGCAAAGAAGCCAAAGACTGTTGCTGAGAAACCAATGAAAGCTGCTGTTGAACGAAGGAAGAAAGCTGCTACTGATCCCAAAGGCAAAGGGAAGGCCAAGATGATCCCTGAAGAAGAACCTGCTGAATCAGACTCTGATTCTGATTTCAATGTTTGCCTAAGAGACATGCAAGAATCTCTTAAGAAGAATGCTGAGTCATTTGCTGCTGCAAAAGAGTCCACACCAGAACCTGATGATGGTGGAAGTGGAGACAGCTCATCTTCTGAGGCCAAGAGCTCATCTGCTGAAGCAAAGAGCTCATCCAAAAGCTCCTCTGCACATGATGGAGATACTGATCCTGATGAGGAACTACCTTCTGAGGAAGAAAGTGAAGGTATCTCTGATCACTCTAATTATGTTGAGAAAATGTTAGAAATTTACTCTAAGAGGAAGCTATTGATTGAGAAAAGAATTAATGTGCCTGATTTTGATAGTAAGGGGATGATTAAGTTTTTAGAGGATAGAAATCTGTTGAATGCTGTTACATTTGGTGAAGCTTTTCTTACAAACTGGTCTTATGAATTTTATGCCTGCATGAAGAAAAGTTATGGAAAAAGAAGTTCTAGGTCTTATGGTACTGTTATTTTTAGGGGGAGGGATGTGCCTTTCACTCCAGAACTTATTAATGAGTTCTTGCACACTCCTAATGTTGATGAGGATGATGATCCAGATATGGATGTTGTGATTACTGCAATCACAGGGGGTAGAAAGACTAAGTGGACTAGGAAGATGTTAGCTAGACACTTAACCTCCTTACATTCTGTTTTGTATAAGCTGATCATATACAATTGGATTCCCACTACCAACACCACCAAGATTACAAGAGACCAAGCCATTCTTATGTATAGGATTTCTATACTTAAGAAGTTCAATCTGGGACATACTATCTTTCACCATATGAGGAAATTTACTGGGAAAACTACTGGGAAAGGAAATCTGCCCTATCCAGTCTTGATTTCAAACTATCTGAAGCACCATGGCTTCACTGCTAAGAAGACTGATGTTTTGAGGGGGAGAGTGCCACTACTTGCTATTGCTCCTGCCTTATTGATTGGGGACAGAATCATTGACCTGCCCATAGTTGCTCCTGGTACTGATAGTCCACAGAGATCTTCCAGACCCACTACTTCAGCTCAACCAGGCCCTTCCAGAACACATCAGAGAAATGCACCCCCAAATGTTGAGAACATTCGTGTCAACATTTCTGGTAATGTGTATCTTTCACAGGAATTCATCAAACTCCAACTCCAACACTTGCAGGAAACAATAGATGAACTCCAGTTCCTGAAGGACAGGTGGACCAACCTCCTTTCACCTACAACAGGGGGAGTACCACCACCATCCAACTCCAATGTGGTCATTGAGGAGATGAATGAAGATGGAGTTCCAGCTGCTGCTGATGCTGGTGTACCTGATGCTGGAGGAGATGCTGCTGTAACTGATGTAGTTGCACATCTTGCTGCTATTTACTTTGTGGATGAAGCTGATGAACAGGAACATTGATGAACAGGGACAAGCTACAAGACAGGGGGAGATCTGATTTCATAATGGCTGCTGTTTATGCCATTTATTCAGTTCAACCTCTGTAATTAATGTCTAAGTTTGAATTCTGAAATTCTGATACACTTGTTATTTATTTTCTTAGATGATAGGATGTCTCTTACTGCAACTTGCTTAATGGTTCCACTTGATATTTGTTTACTTCCTTACTTAATTTGTTTGCAGATTATCATGTGTCTAATATTGCAGGTTGTGTATAGTGTTAGTGTCTGTTTTTGTTTTACATTATGTTTTGCTCTGATTTTATTATTTTGTTATTTTGTTTGTGTCATACTTAGATTCTAAGTTAATTCTTCCAGTACAACTTATTATCTTAGTATAGTTACTTATGTTGTGAGTAAGTGTATAGTTTATACTTATTCTATTTTGGATGAAATAGTTTTGATCCTTTGGCACGGATCATTATGAAATTATCCTTGATCTTCAGTTGATTTGATCCAACGATTACAACAGGTATTGTCTTGACTAGTGCTTAGCAATGATGTCAACCTCAACTAAGTACATAAAACTGAGTATGTATAGAAATATATGTGCATCAGGTGTGTTGTAGTCGAAAGGTCAAATTGGGGGAGATTGTAGATGTTGTTAATTCTTAAATGTCTTAACATTATCAACAACATCTGAATTCGACCTTCCGAGATTTTTTCTAAGTCTTTTCTGAAATGCTACATTAAATGTTGACCTAAATGTTGTCGCATTTCTGGCAGGATCTAGAAGCTTCTACAAGGATCTGGAACCTGGAAGATTCCAGAACATTGGAGAACATGCTAGAACAGCCTAGATACATTTGGAACGACCTGGAGCAGCCTAGAAGGATCTAGAAAGATCATGGAAGTTGTGGAAGTTGAGTTTCCTAAAAAATAGGACCTCAATGTGGAAGCCTCTAGAATTTCGTATCCCACACTATAAATACCCATTGAAGGCTTCATAATTCAGTGTGCTCTATTCGATCAATATCCTAGACCGAGCGTTCATCCCTGTTAGGAAATTGTGGCCAATAGTTCTACATTTTAGTTCATACGTTGTATACCACCCGTATGACTGTGTGTCTTCTTATCTATTGAGAGTGTAATCATTAGATAGACTAGGCATTTCGACAGTGTATAATTTATACACTTAGTTCGTTTTCTAGACTTGGCACCTGCCTCGTTTATAGTTTCGTTGTGAAAGTTATTGTTGTAACATTTCACACAACATTTGTACTTGAAGATAAGTATTGATTTTACGCCATAAGGCAGACATAGATTTTTATTTATAAAATCTATGTTAAAAGTATTTCCATTGTGTCTCGTTTGTTTTTGAAGTCAATTTTATCGAACTCGGTGAAGAAGATGACGAGTTTGTTGAAGCCATTATGTTTGATGAAGATGAGTTGATTAATGAAGTTCAAAAAGATGTTGTTGCTGAAGCTCAGTCGTCTACTCAAGCATTTCCTGAAGGCTATCTAGAAGAGCTGAAGATTGACTTGAAGGATGTTGTCAAGTCTGCTGTAGATGAGTTCTTAAACTCAAAGTTGAAGGATGTGTTAGTTGAACAAAATCAGTTACTTGTTGACAACTCAAGAGAATTAATTGTTGGTGAGGTCAACAAGATGGACTCATCTTTCCGAGAAGAAATGTATGCTGAAATTGAAAATTTCTTGAAGAAGCAAGTTGATTTCTCAGAAAAGAGATCTATTTTGTTTGCAAGATCTTTAGCTGAAGAGTCAAGCAAGATGGAAAGACTCTACAGAGTAAAGATTGAGATTGCGGATGAACAAAGAAGAGAAGCACAGGACCAGTTGGTGCGTTCTCGAGCTATTTTAACTGAGTTAACAGAGCAAAACAGACTCCTTCGTCAGACAGCTACTCATTTTAAAGATGAATTGGTCATTAATTCAAGGAAGTTGGAATCCACTGCGGATCGTCTTGACAAGATGAGTCATGACAAGACGCATCAGAAGCAGATAGAGCTAGCTGCGGAAGCTATGAAGGAAGCTGTTAAGGAAGAAATGACTCGTTTTACTAGTCTTTTCACTCTCAAGGCATCTGATGAAGCCAAAAAGGGGGGAGAGGCAAGTATAGTTGTGAAAGTTGCTGATCTTGAAAAAGACAAATCTAGTGCTGAACCTGAAATGAAGGATGCTGCTACTGCGATAGAAGAGCTAAGAAGATCTAAGAGAGGCAAGTTGGTTAAAACTGCTGATCTAGAACAAGCTAGAGCGGATGAGCAGAAGAGATTGGAGAAAGGCAAAGGTGTTGCATCTCCAGAAGCTGAGGTTCAGATGAAAAGAAAATAAAAAAGGAAGTTAGCTATGGAAAAAGCTGATGAAGAATCTACTGCAATTGTGAAGAAGCAGAAGGTGATTGATCCTAATGATGAAAGTCATTATGCGAGCCAGAAAAAGATTGGTAAGCATATTGAAAGGCTGCAAAAGTTGAAGGCAGATGAAGAACAAATGGAAGATTCCTATGTTGATTACTTTATTGACAAGGAGCATCGTCAAGATTGGATGAAAGTGAAGAGACAATGGGAACTTGATCATTGGATTATCAGGAAGTTTGGACTATCTATGTACCAAATCTCTCCTGCTAGACCTCCTTTTCTGTATAGGTCCCTCCTTTCCTCATTTTCTCCTATGGCCATCATAGCTAGATCATCTGAATCATCTGAGTAGATTTGACAGTCTGGTGATGTAGGAAGTTCATCACTTTGATATTCAGATTCTTCAGTCACCATTGCTTGCTTATCTGAATTTCTTCTGTCTCTTCTTGGCCTTCTTTCTTCTTTGTCATCCGGCTCAGGGCATTCATAGACATAATGTCCTGGTTTGCGACAATTGAAGCATGCTCCAGGCTTTTGATTTGAACTGCCTTTCCTTGGAGGAGTGGCATCTCTTCTTCTGGAGCCTCGGCTGTCAGATGACTCCATATCCTTTCTAGGATACCTTTCTGGTGTTCTTTCTCTGGAGCCTCGAGAGGGTGAACTGGCTCTTCTATCTTTGTAGTTTCTATAGAATTTTCTATATTTGCTGTTGAGAGTGTTCATCCTTTCGAATCTTTTGATCATAAGGGCCATTTGCTCTTTCAGACTCATATGTTTGATAAATTCATGGAAGGACAGAATAAGTTGCTTTGGAACTTGATCATGTGGATATCGGCTGCTGTAAACTTTAACATTCTAGTGCCGATCTTTCCTAAGTGGAAGACTCCTATGACCAGCTCAGGAAAAAGAGTTGATCTTAATCAAATTAAGAAGTATGAAGAAGAGCTGCTAGACAAGGAGAAGATTGATGATGAAGACCATATCAGAGTAATACACAAGAGACTCCTAGATGCGTTCTGTGTTCCAAATCCAGAAGGAGGTACTCTCTCAGATTAAGTTTTTTTTGCTCTGATACTTAGTTTTTGGTATTGATTTAGTATGTGTAATCTACTGTTCTTATTTGAATGAATGAAAGATAAGTACTATTTGATGTTAAAGACAAGATAACTACTTAACTAGTCTACTTATGAGAAAAGATTCAAGTAGTTTTGGCTTCATCAAAAAGGGGGAAATTGTTGGGATATGAATCTTAGAACAAGTCCTAAATGATGATAAAAGATAATAATAAAGTTTTGATAAGCCAAAAGTAGTTTGAATATTTTCTAAGTGTTGACTGATCTATTCTAGTTAAGAGAAGTCATCTTGTACAGACCAGTAGAGTTCACACAAGAATTGTTAAGTATAAAACAAAAGACAAGTACGAAGTATAAGTACTATTCATATTAATTGTTTAGATGGTTATTGAGCTATATTAATCATTGTATAGAAGCTTATTGTTTTCATATGTAATCGTATATTAATGTATAGATTTATAAGTTGACTAAGCTTTATAACAAGAGCTTAAAGTAATGTAATAGTCTTGTTAGGATTAGATTAGGTGTTGCTAAGTTTACTACTGAAGAAGGAAGCACAAGAAGAAGGATGAAATCTACTGTTGAAGACAGGTGCGACCACAAGACTCAACAAGACAAGAAGAATGAAGTTAGTTATTCAAGCGTATGAAGATAAGGATTGAAGAAGTTAGTTAGAAATAACTAATTAACAATAAACGCGTGGATGGATAAGCTGAAGAAGTTAGAAGTTAGTTTTCAAGAAAAGTTGGTTACGACTGACAAGTTCTTGAATTCAGAAGTCTATAAATACCACAAGGTATTGATCGATTGAAGACTACTGATACTACTGCATACTGAAGTATTATTGAAGATTCAAAGAAGAAATCACTCACAGAGTTTTGAAGTTCAGAAAGCAAGTCTGCAAGACAAGTGAAGATCAAAGAAGACTGCTACTGAATAGAGAAGTTTTATTTTTACTGTTTCAAGTTTCTAGATACTTGTAAATCTCTAGTTAGATCGAAGATATATCTGGTGATATAGTCGAGAAGATCTAAGTCTTATTTCTTGGGACTTAAAGCTACAAGAACACATTACTCCATTGGACGAGTTAATACGAACATCACAACTGGGTTTGTGAGAGTGGATGTAGACAAGTTGTCGAACCACTATAAATCTCGTGTTTGATTTACTTTACTGTTTTGTTTGTTGTTTAATTGATTAACTGTTTGATTAATTGAATTACATATCTGAACAAGACTAGTTGAGTATACATAGAACAGAGTTCTCGAATAAGAAGTTGAGTATAAACTACTTGGGCTCATTGTTTAATTTCGTTATTCCGCATATTGTATTCTGTTATATCGAAAGATTTTTTTTGAAAAGTCTATTCACCCCCCTCTAGACATTTTCACTAGCTTACTCGATATTAACTCAACTTTAGGGACCTACAGAACTCTTGAATATAGAAGAAATAACTGCTCTAGGATAGTAATTCAGAAAAGTAAGCAACGAGACAAACAGCACACAAGGATTTAAGTGGTTCGATCAATGTGATCTACATCCACTAGACCAGATTAGTACTTCTTTGATTGATAAAGAATGTTTACACACTCATTCACTCGGAATTGGATATTTCCTCACTTCACTCGTGAACTCACACAACTCAACAATAACGTACTAAATCTCTCTCTCCAACCTTTACAATGTACACAAACAAGAGTTTATAAAGACCAAAGGTAGTTGCTGCTGTTAGGAACTGTTTTGAGTAGTTATCAACCGTTTGCAACCGCTTGTAACAACCCATGTGCTCTGTTATTGCCCAACTGAAAATGGTAGTTATGCCCTCAAGTTGTTGTAACTGTAAAACTGTTAGTTAAACTAACTAACTTCGAACCAGAAGACTTGTCCATAAAGATCAGATCACTTCTACTGTTCTGATACCCAACTCTTCTGTTCTGATGATCAAAAGCTAACTCTGCTGATAGACTTCATACTGTGCTGAACAACTCTGCTGACCAACTCTGCTGGACAACTCTACTGGACAACTCTGCTGACCAACTCTGCTGGACAACTCTGCTGGAGTCTAAGCATCACCTCCTCAGCTGATTGAAACCATTCCACTCATCTGATTTCGGCCTAAGCCATCTTATCTGATCCTATCAGCTCACTACTCACTTAGTGTGCTGATTATGAGATTATGAGATAACACTCACAATTCTCCACCTTTAGCTCATAATCGAACTAATCTCCACCAAAAACAAAAACACCAACACTATTCTCCTCAAAGAATAGCCTCCACTACTGATCTTCTGCCACAAGAGCAGTAGTCTTCTCCTCAGAGGAATTAATGCAGTCCAATAAGTCTAAGACACAAGTCAAACTTCTCTTTTGGCAATGCCTTAGTGAACGCATCAGCAGGGTTCTCCTCTGTAGCAATCTTCACTACCTGGACTGACCCCTTCTCTACAATACCTCTTACAAAGTACAGCTTTACATCTATATGTTTAGTTCTCTCATGATACCCCTGATGCTTTGCAAGATGTATTGCACTTTAGTTATCACAGAAGACAGTCACACTTCTTTGTGATATACCAAACTCCTTCAAGATCCCCCTAAGCCACATGCTCTCCTTTACTGCTTCAGTCAAGGCTACATATTCTAATTCTGTAGTAGATAATGCAACTACGGACTGATGTATTGACCTCCATGATATAGCTGTACCAAATAAGGTGAATACATACCCTGTCAAGGACTTTCTCGTGTCTACATTGGCTGCATAGTCGGCATCAACATATCCCACAAGTGCTTCTGCCTCATCTGATATCTTTTGAAATTTCAGACCTTTCTCAGCTGTTCCCAGAACATATCTCATGACCCACTTAACAGTCTCCCAATGACTTAAGCCTGGATCACTCATGTATCTGCTGATTACACTCATTGCATGGGTTAAATCTGGTCTACAACATACCATAGCATACATTAAACTCCCTACTGCACTGGCATAAGGAACCTTACTCATCTGAGCTCTTTCTTGGCTGTTCTTGGGACACATCTGATTGGATAACTTCTGATGCTGGCCAATTGGTGTAGAAACTGACTTAGCTTGATTCATCCTGAATCTCTCTAACACCTTCCTCAGATAGGTAGGCTGACTAAGCTGAATTGCTCCCTCAACTCTACTGATCTCCATCCCAAGAATCACTTTAGCTTCACCAAGATCTTTCATCTCAAACTCCCTTTTGAGAATCTCCTTAACTTGATTGATAATGTTAATAGACTCCCCAGCTATTAACATATCATCTACATACAACAGAAGATAGGTAACTGAACTCCCAACCCTCCTGAAGTAAACACAGCTGTCATACAAGCTTCTTGCAAAACCAGCTGAGCAAATGTACTCATCAAACCTTAAGTACCATTGTCTAGGGCTTTGTTTGAGGCCATAGAGTGATTTTCTAAGTAAGCACACTTTGTCTTCTCCATCTTCTATGTCCAACCCTTCTGGTATTTTCATGTAGATCTTCTCATCTAAAGTCCCATGAAGAAATGATGTGGTCACATCCATCTGATGCAGCTCCAATTCATATTGAGAAACCATAGCCGACAAGATTCTGATGCTACAATGCTTTACAACAGGTGAGAAGATTTCATTAAAGTCAATACCTTCTTTCTGTGTAAATCCTTTAGCTACAAGTCTTGCCTTGTACCTAATCTTGCCACCTCTCTGAGCCTCCACCTTTTTCTTGTAGATCCACTTACACCCAACAAGTTTCTTGTTCTTAGGCCTCTCAACAATCTCCCAAGTCTGGTTCTTGTTCAGAGATAACAGTTCTTCCTCCATAGCAACTAACCACTTCTCTTTGTCATGGCAGTTTATGGCTTATGTGTAAGTTTTAGGCTCCAAAGACTCCACCTCAAGAGCTGCACATAATGCAAATGATACTATGTCAGCTTGACCATACCTCTGAGGTGGGTGGACTTCTCTTCTGGTTCTGTCCCTAGTCAGCTGATAGTCATGAAGCTCAGTATCACTATGAGTATTCTCCTCCTCATCTGGATCAATCTGATCTTCAGTTACTGTTCTGGTTTCAACATGCTCCACCTCAACCTGTGTCTCATCTGGTCTGTTGTGTGCTGCACTTGAAATTGCCTCTTCTTTCAATGGCATTCTATTTTCATCAAAAGTTACATCTCTGCTGATAATACACTTCTGCATCCCAGCTTCAAGACACCACAACCTATACCCTTTCACACATGAAGGATACCCTACGAACACACATTTCAAGGCTCGAGGCTCAAGCTTATCTTGCTTGACATGGGCATATGCTGAACAACCATAAACTTTCAAATTACTGTACTCAGCTGCATGGCCAGACCATAACTCTTCTGGGGTTTTAAATTGCACAGCTGAGGAAGGGCTTCTATTTATCAAGTAGGCTGCTGTTGACACTGCTTCTCCCCAAAATACTTTAGGCAATCCAGAGCTGCTCAACATGCACCTAACTCTCTCAAGTAAAGTCCGGTTCATTCTCTCAGCTACTCCATTCTGCTGAGGTGTACCTGGTACTGTTCTATGCCTCAATATACCCTTCTTTTTGCAGAAAACATTGAACTGTTCTGATATGAACTCCAGCCCATTATCAGTTCTCAAATGCTTGAGCTTCTTTCCAGAGACATTCTCAACCTCAGTGAGCCATTCCTTAAACTTTTCAAATGCTTCTGACTTGGATTTCAGGATAGTGATCCATACCTTTCTTGAGTAGTCATCTATGATAGACATGAAGTATCTCCCACCACTTCTGGTCTGATTCCTAGCTGGCCCCCATAAATCTGAATGGACATAGTCCAAAATTCCTTTGGTAGAGTGTGAACTCTTCCCAAACTTCAATCTCTTGGATTTCCCAAGAATGCAGTGCTCACACAGATCAAGCTTTGTGATCTTGTCACCACCTAGCAATCCTTGCTTACTTAGCTCAAGTAGGCCCTTCTCTCCTACATGACCTAGTCTTCTGTGCCACAACATTGAGTTGTCTTGCACCCTTGCCACATCTGATCTGCCAATAACTGTTCCTCCCTTAAGAAAGTAGAGATCATTTCTTCTCTCACCTTTAAGAACAGTAAGCTTCCCCTTTGAAACTCTGAGCTCTCCATCTTCAGACTGGAATTTATAGCCCAATGAATCCAGCATACCAAGAGATATCAAATTTCTCTTGAGTTCAGGAACATACCTGACCCTCTTGAGAATCCTCACTACTCCATCATACATCTTTAAGTGTACTATACCTTCACCTCTGACTTTGCAAGTGTGATCATTCCCTAACAACACAGAACCTCCATTCTAATGCTTAAAATCATGAAACCACTCTCTTCTTGGAGTCATGTGGAAAGAACACCCTGAATCTAAAATCCAATCTTGCTGCTCTTTAGTGGAAGTGATGGATAGGGACAGAGCTGACTCATAGCCTTTCTGCTCCTTATCATCTTGGGTTTGATTTGCTTGATTCATATCAATAGGGTTCTTAGGACCAGATTTTCTCATAAGCTGTTTGTACTTGAAACAAGTACTCTTATAGTGCCCAGGTTTGTTGCAGTGGTGGCACACTACTTCCCCTTGATTTGACACTGCTGATTTTCCCTTATCAGCTCCTTTGGGTTGACTAGACCCCTTCTTGGAGACAGACTTCTTCTGACCTCCCTTGATTGTCAATCCTTCCCCACTGCTACTTTTATCTCCTTGAGATGTCTTATTATGCAACAACTTGGACTTGACAGCCAAGATCACATCCTCCAATGTGATTGCTTCCTTTCTACCATACAAGATGGTGTCCTTTAGGATTTCAAAGGACTTAGGCAGAGCACTCAACAAGATCAGAGCCTTATCCTCTTCCTCTAACTTGACATCCAAATTCTCCAGATCATCAAGAATCTTATTGAACTCATCTAGCTGCTCCGTAATGGGATTGTCATCTCCCATTCTAAAGGCATACAACTTCTGTTTCGAATAGAGTCGGTTAGCAAGAGTTTTCACCATATATAGCTTCTCAAGCTTATCCCAAACCTCCTTCGCTGACTTCTCTTTAGCAACCTCCCTCAAGACCTTATCTCCAAGGCAGAGTAGGATCGTGCTTCGAGCTTTCCTGAGCAACTTGCTCCTTTCAGCCGCAGATGTTGCAGATTCTACTGCAATCTCTTTGGATTCTTCGAGAGCCTCGAATAATCCTTGTTGTTCAAGGAGGGCCTGCATCTTGACCTTCCACAGCCCAAAATCTCCAGTGCCTGTAAACTTCTCTATGTTGTACTTGGTAGAATTCTCCATCTTAGATCTGCAGCTACTTCGGTTTCCCACAGACGGCGCCAATTGTCAAGATGATTTCGATCGGTTAGACGTCTCCAACTAATTAGAACTCTTGTATATAGAAGAAGTAACTGCTCTAGGATAGTAATTCAGAAAAGTAAGCAACGAGACAAACATCACATAAGGATTTAAGTGGTTCGATCAATGTGATCTACATCCACTGGACCAGATTAGTACTTCTTTGATTGATAAAGAATGTTTACACACTCATTCACTCGGAATTGGATATTTCCTCACTTCACTCGTGAACTCACACAACTCAAAGAATACAATAACGTACTAAATCTCTCTCTCCACCCTTTACAATGTACACAAACAAGAGTTTATAAAGACCAAAGGTAGTTGCTGCTGTTAGGAACTGTTTTGAGTAGTTATCAATCGTTTGAAACCGCTTGTAACAACCCATGTGCTCTGTTATTGCCCAACTGAAAATGGTAGTTATGCCCTCAAGTTGTTGTAACTGTAAAACTGTTAGTTAAACTAACTAACTTCGAACCAGAAGACTTGTCCATAAAGATCAGATCACTTCTACTGTTCTGATACCCAACTCTTATGTTCTGATGATCAAAAGCTAACTCTGCTGATAGACTTCATACTGTGCTGAACAACTCTACTGACCAACTCTGCTGGACAACTCTGCTGGACAACTCTGCTGACCAACTCTGCTGGACAACTCTGCTGGAGTCTAAGCATCACCTCCTCAGCTGATTGAAACCATTCCACTCATCTGATTTCGGCCTAAGTCATCTTATCTGATCCTATGAGCTCACTACTCACTTAGTGTGCTGATTATGAGATTATGAGATAACACTCACAAATGGAGATCCTCTCAACTCGGCAGAAGAAAAAAAAAAGTAATTCCAATGGAGATCATCTCAACTCGCATCACTTTCTCTCTCTCTCATCACTTTCTCTCTCTTCTCCATCAATGGGAGCCTCTCAACTCGCAGAAGAAAAAAGAAAGTAACTCGCCAGAAGAGGAAGGGTTTCCCTGCCTCTCGCTGCTTGCCGCGGAGACTACTTCGAGCCCGAAGCCCTCCACAGGAATCTAGAGATTATGAAGGAGAAAAAGGGAAAGAATAATTTGTAGAAAAAAACGGTTAAAAAATCGTGTGCACCTGCATCGTGTGCATTTGAGAATTTCTCAAATTAAAATAGAATATTCTCAAACTTTGAAAGTCTAAAAAAATCCTACAAAATCTACAACCAATACACCCCATAGAGTATTAAATGCAAACCTCGCATATTAGAGTGAAGATTTATTTTAAATTAATATTTAAAAAAAATACTTATTACTCATTTTTATGATTATTTGAACATTTTTTTTAATAAACTGTTTCAAAATTACTTAAATACTTTTAATATAAAAATAAATCACAAAACTAATGCTTTCACAATATTATTTTATTCTCAAAACTAGCTTTTTGACTAGCATGTATTACTTTTGTTTTTGTGTCTATGTCAATTTTTTTCTGCAAAAAAATTTGTTCATGCGATATTTTGAAATCATTCTAATGTAATTATACTCAACTACATCACAAATATTTCTTGATATCCACTAATGAACAACATTTATCTGAAATATTTCATACATGAAATATGTCTAACTAAGTCAATTTAAAAAAAATTGCTGGTAAAAAATCTGAATTCGGGTCATCCAAAAAATCCGTGGATCTCAAGCAGATGTTTTACTACATGACCAATATGTTGTTACTATAAGGTCAAAATATTACCACTACAAGATCAAAAGTGTACTACTACTACATATAAAAAAATCTGAAAAATTCGCCAAAAAAATTAAGTGTTCAGAATATATTTGGACTTGTAGTGACAATATTATAATCATGTAGTAACATAGTTTTGGTCATGTAGTAAAACAATACTTGAAAAAAAAATAGTTAAGTTTGACCCGCATTGATCCGAGTTTGACCCATGAATTTTTATCTCAAATTTACTTTGATTAATTACTCTCTTCCTCCGCGATTGCTTGCACACTTTCTTTATTATGACGTCCCAAAATTACTTGCACACTCTTAATATGGAAATATCCTACAAAATTAACACCCTCCGAACATCATTTTATTTTCAAAACCGTCACTCTTTTTTTTACATACATTTTACTTTACACAATTACACCTCATCAAATCACATAAAATACCTCTAATTTATTTTACATTATCAACCACTAAATTCACTTTTTTTAAAAATTGTATTTGTCAAACTATGTATATCATTTCGAGATGGAGGGAGTATATTATATTTCATAATATAAGTTTTTGTCTCCCTTTATATACTAATAGAAAGTTTTATGTGTTTGACGTTTCATTTTATAATGAGTTTAGATGATATGTCAATGGTAAGATTAATGAAATATAATGTGTTCTAATTTTAAAGAGTTGAAATATTAAAAATAAAGTGACGTGATCATTCTATTAGTTAAAAATACATTTCCTTTACCGCTTACTGAATGCAAAATACACCACAATATCATATTCAAGGCAAAAGTTTGCCTTCACTAATCACTTCACATATTTCTACATGTTTCAAAATCTGATTGATAATTTGAGTTCCTTATCACATGGAAAAAAAAAATGAATTAGGATTTATAAAGATTCAGATGTAGTATTTTGTTGATGCTTTAAAGTTGTCCAACGAAATGTCTCTATGACTTTTCATCTTACAATTGAGTTTCTATGAAATTGTAACGTTGTTGCAATTGTATCATTGTGCGACATTCTTTTTATTAAAAAAAAAAAAGTGAAATTTTGTGTGGTGTGTAAATGTGATACTCCTTCATATAAAAATAATACTCTCTCTGTACAAATATGTAAACATTGTTGAAGTCAAGATTCTCGTCAATTCTTTCTATTAATTAAAAAATGATAATGTTTAAATAAAAAATAATACATATTTAAATAAAAAGTGATATTATTTTAGGTGGGTATATTCCATTGAGATTCTATTGATTTTTTTTTTTTACTTTAAAAATTATGTAGATTTAGAAAATTTATAGAGTTAATGAATTTTCATAGACCTAACAGAATTATACACTTTTTTTTTGCTAGTGTTATGTGAAATATTGCATGTATTTCATCTCAATTAGACCAAATCAAAATCCTAAGTCCATTTAGCCCAAAAGTCAAATTAAGACAATTTAAAAAAATTCGCGGGTCATAAGTTCGGATTCGGGTTGACCAGAAAAATTCGCGGGTCGCAAACATGTGGTTTACTACATGACAAAAATATTATTACTACAAGGTCAAAACATTACCACTACAAGGCCAAAAATTTAATACTACATGTCAAAACATTCTGACAAATTCACCCAAAAAATTAAGTGTCCAAACTATTCTTGTACATGTAGTAATACACTTTTGACCTTGTAGTGATAAAATTTTGATCTTGTAGTAACATTGTTTTAGTCATGTAGTAGCCGAATAAGTCAGAATTATTTTAGTAATTTTGCCCAAAAAAAAAAGTGTTCAGAATATTTTTGGACTTACAGTAATACACTTTTGGTCTTATAGTGACAAAATTTAGGTCTTGTAGTAATGTAGTTTTGGTCATGTAATAAGATAATATTTTAGAGCGAAAATAAATATTCTAATTAAGATTGACCCGCGTTGACTCGTGATCCACGTTTGACCCACAAATTTTGACCTAATTTACCATTTACATGCAATATTTAAGTTTTTGTGTTTTTTATTGATTTCCACTATTTCATGATTTTCCATCTTGCATACGACTCAAATAATAATAAAAATACAAATTCATTAATTTCAATTATGTGATCAAAAGAAAGTCTTAAAAAGATCCCAACAAAATATATAATATCTAATACATGACTCAAATAATCAATATACTCTAATATTGTAAGCTATCCAATTAGCTCTTTCCTCAATAGTCATTTTTAAAAAAAATCATTTTTTTCAATTGCCTTGAGGCGAATGTATTCATTTATATTTGGGATCTCTTTGATAGCTTCTCTAGTGATCTCTAAGAGGCTATGAACACCTTCAAAAGTGTTTGTTAGTTTTTTAATCTCTTCCATGAGACCATTATGAGGGATATTTTAGTAGAGTTAGAATTTGCTTCATACTAAACTCTACTTCTTTTGGTTGACTTCTTCTTTGAGTGGAAACCTCGGACACTTCAGGGAACCCTGAAGGTGACGTGAAACCAAATGGTGGATCATTTTGAGATAGTTCTACAAACATCTCATTTTCAGCATCATAATTCAAATCTTCTATACGTACATCTCTATTTTCATCATCTCCTAATGTCCCTACATCAGTAGCATTACCTAATCAATGGAGCTTTTCACTACAACGACAACATTTTCTACAACAATTTTCAAGTCCTCATAATTACGACATTCCCCATATCTTTGTACAAGGAGCAAAGTAAATCAAAATTGATGACAACAAAAAATGCAGTAGGTTAGCAGTCGAGTCTCCATCACAAAACAAACATAAATCTACCAAGTCGTGAGTTGCTATTTTATTGTAAGAGAAATCGCTCAAAACAATTAAATAAAGAAAGGTTTATTAACAAAAAATAATAATTTAAACCAACTGCAATCTTTCCACACATCAAACATTTTTCACCTACATCCTTCCACACACACCAATTCCAAAATAAAGAGCAACAAAAAATTTGTGTAGTACCTTCGTTAGAAGAACAACAAAGGTTTTTTTTTTCTTCTGACTTTTCGACTTCAGAGTTCTCTGAGAGAATACGTACGTTGAAATATCTAGTTTTTAGAAGAGATTTTGAAGAGTGTGATCTATTTACATTTTTGGAAGAGAATCAAAGAAAATTCATAGAGTATTAAAACTTATAAACCGTTGAATACCTAGAGATTTTTTATGACTTTTTAAAATTCGTATTGAATACCTCAAAATTTTTAAAGACTTTTGAAAATTCGGATCGAATACCCTCAAACTTTGAAAATCTAAATTTTTTTTTACAGACTCTACAACCAATACACCCCTTTAGTAAAAAAATAATAATAACTTTTGATAGTAATATTCAACTAAACTTTTATCCTTTTTTGAATAGTAATATTCTTTTAAGCAAGAAGTGATAATTAACTTAAAAAATTGATGCAATTAGTAAAGATAGTCATCTCCACTAACAATAATCTAACTCACTAACTTGAAATTGAAAAATGATAATATTTAAATAAAAGGTGATAAGTTTAAGTAAAAGTGATAGTCACGACTTTTTAACTAAACGTTTATCATTTTTTAAATAATGATATTCTTTTAAACAAAATGTGACAATGAACTTAAAATATGGTTGCAATTAGTAAATATAACCATGTTCACTGACAATTAATCTCATTCATTAACTCGGAAAGAAAAAATGATACGGAGTAATTAATTTTTATAAAAAAAATTAACATTTCAATTAAACTTTTGTCACTCTTTTAATAATGATATCTTTCAAGTATATTGATGAAATTAGTAAAGATAATTATATCTATCAATTGATAATTAATTCTAAATTAAAAAGTGATAATGTTTAAAGTCTTTTTTTGATAAAATTATTATCACTTTTCAATTAAACTCTTATAACTTTTTTAATAGTGAAACATAATTCGTAAAGAATTAGCCGGAAGCAACTAGTCATAAAAGTTTATGAGGCTTTCATATAATTTTTTAAAATATTAAAAACCATTTGTATTCTTATCATTTTAATAGGTATTGCAATATATAAATTACTTTAAAATTATACTTTTTCTTCAAAAAGTTTTTATCTAATTTTTTTTTTTAAACGGGAAAGAAACATAGTCAATAAATCGGCAGCAACATCCGACTCAATATGAACAGGTACAATATTCAAAATGTAATCAATCTGACTTCAATCAAAGCATTGATAACGATTTGAGAATCCGACTCCACCACGATAGATTCCAGCCCCTTCGTCACTGCCCAGTGCAGCCAGAGACGAACCCATGTAGGGTCCAGGGGCCCCCACTGTTTATATATATATATATTTATTCCGTCTCGTGATTATTCATACATTTTTTTATTGAGATGTCTCAAGATTTTTGGCACACTTATAATCAGGGACGGAGGGAGAGAGGGGGTGACTAAGCCCCTCTCCCATTATTTTACAAAATTTCTTTAATAATTTTTTTTAAAATATCAAATAAACAAAATAAAAGAAAAAATAATTATAATTAATCATATTTAATAGTTATATAATAATTTTTAAGTGTATTAGTAAAATATTAGTAGTGCAATTATTACTTTATTCGTCTTATAATATACTTGTTTTGTGTATAATTAAATAACTTTTTTTTTTTACAAATTTATCTTTCATTATCATGAAAGATTGAGAGAAAAAATGAATGAAAGTATAAGAAAGTGGAATAACTTACTTCAATTATCAAGAAAGAAAGATGAAAAAAGTATTAAAATAAAAATTATAGGATTTTACATATGAGTAACTTATGGAGAAACGTGGTAAAAATAGCTAAAATGATAAATTTTTAAAACAAGAATTAAGACTAATAGCGTCAATCAATATAAAACGAATGAAGTACATAACAATTTAAAACATAAAATTTAAAAGATGCTCGTACATAGACTGTATAAATATTATTTTGTAGGTAATGAGCGGAATGAATGAAACTTTTATTGAAACATATTAAAACTTAACTTGATTCATTAATAATATATTATATGTTTCAAAAAAATTTATAGATATTAAAAGCGAAATTTATTATTTATAATTGGGCCCCCATCGATTAGTTTCTGGCTCCGTCACTGCTTATAATACGTAAATAATCTACAAAATTAATAATTTTACTATATTATTTTATTTTTAAAATTGTCACTCATTTTGGTCCACATTCTTCCTTACACCAAAATAATATTCTATAAAATTTTTTGAAACATATCTATATTATATATATTTACAAACTTTCTAACTGCCACGTGTCGCAATCCGATTCGTTTAATACAACCTATCTTTTCTCATTTGTCTTCATTTCAAAATCCCTATTCTCACCACCTTTTCATCCTTTTTCTTTTAATCTAATCCGTTCATTTTAAACAAATTAATCTTAACCGTTCGATCTTAATATAATCGTCTATATAATAATCCTTTTACTTTCATTTTCAACATTCATTTTTAGAGAAATTCTCGATCAGGTGTCATTGCTTCTTATGCTTGATTTGGTGATTTTATTAATGTTTTCAACCGTAAATTATATTCTTTAGCAAACTGATATGTTTCATCTTCGATTTTATATTTGTGCAGATTTCTCGATCAATGAATTTAATATGTATTATATATGAATATATATATATATATATATATATATATTGTAAATCTCTAATCTTTAATGTGCACTCAAAGGACGTTTTGTAGAAATGGTGATTCTCATCTTCATTTTTTCATTCGAGACATCTTAAGTAGTGCAAATAGCGTGTCTCATTTACAATCAATTTATCATCCGTCGTTGCATTTTATATTCCATGTATTATTCTTGCAACAATTATTCTAAATAAATTAGTATATTGTTGTAGGCCATTGAAAATACTGATCATTATCTCAAAAGTGAAGATTTGAGAAGGGTTTACCGTTTGATCATGGAGCAGACCGAGCTTAGTGTCATCGAAGAAGTGAAAGAAAATTCATGAAGAAAACAAGTGTATTAGCTGGCTGAGATTTGTAATAATGTTATTTTTGTGTGAATAAAATTTGTATGATTTGTGATTTACACTTTAGTTATGAAATCTTCTTATTATAAAATCATCAATTTAGTCTAATCTTCCATTGAAACTTTAGATTGATTAACCTATCTGATTAATTGGTTAATAAATATTGATGCAATTAAGTTTAATTGGTTCACTATAACTTATTTTAAAATCCATTTAATTTGTTAAGATGAGTAGCATTGAATTATTTATTTACTTAAATAGACAATTAATCTATTTAGAATTACTTATCATTACTAATTGGCATAAGTCCCTTTTTTTTTATTTTTTTGTAAATAATAGATTTTAGACGAAATTTTCAATTATATCTTTTTTTTAATTAATCATGATTTCATTTGGAAAAAAATATTATATAAATCTTTTTCATATTAATTAAAGTTTATTATGAAACAAAAGTTGACTTCATAATTTATAGTAAAATATAGTCCATGTAAAATTTATTCTTTAATTGTTTTACAAAATTAAATCACATGTGATGCTATAAAGTAAGTGTAGTGTATAACATTCTAATTTAGTTTGTAAATTCAAATAAAATTAGATTAAACCATGTTTTAAAATTTATGGTAATGACTTAAAATCTGCTATGAGATATTTAATGTGACAGAGATAAAAGAATTTTAAATTTCAATTAATTCTATTAAACCTACATTCTAAAATACCATTGTTACAACATTTAATTCTATTAATGTTGTTTAGTCAAATTAATTATTTTACTTTTTTAAAATTAGTATGATAAAGGCTTTATCATATGTAAATTCCCATATGTACCTTAATTTAATTCAATATATATATTATAAAGATATTCAATATACGGAGTACTTAATTTCGAAGATTTTCCATAATATTTTCAAAGATAATTTAAGATTTAATTCTAATATGAGATTAATTATTTGAGTAATCAATAATAAAAAAATTATATAAATAGTTAAAATTTTAAACCGTATACATAGGTGATTGATATAGATTATCTCATTTTATTAAGATCATTTAATTCAAACATTGTCTAATTACTATATTCAAAGTTCATGCATAATTTATGCTACCTTGATATGCACAAACAATCTTTAATAATAATTAATATACTATAATTTGCAAAAATTACGCAACTAACATTCTTGCCTGT
Organism: Galeopsis tetrahit; assembly: GCA_963675135.1. NCBI lineage: Eukaryota > Viridiplantae > Streptophyta > Magnoliopsida > Lamiales > Lamiaceae > Galeopsis > Galeopsis tetrahit. Next base: position 59,955,681 of record OY776120.1, on the reverse strand, counting down.
TATTTAGGGGATTAAAGAAAGCTAAAATAAAAAAATATATAAATTAGGTTGCATAATACATGCCTACTATAGTTAAAAATATAATTAACTCCACTAATTAAATTTCTCATGAGTGGACTCCGATAATTTAATTTTAATTTTAGAAGAAAAATAAACTTCAATTAATTAGACAATAATTAAGTAACTTATATAAGGAACATTATCAATTAGTTGGTCAAATTTTTAATTTATATGTACAACATAAATCTATAATTTATTTTTTCTATTATCATTATATATAAGAAACATTAATTATCAGTTAGTTGGTCAAATTTTCAATTTAAACGTAATGTAAACATAAATCTATTATTTATTTTTTCTATTATTGGTCAAAATTAAAAATCAATTATTGTGTCAAAATATTAAAGATAAGATTTTATTTTGTAGTAATAATGGAGTATAAAATATTGAGAAATAATTATTTGTGTTATTATTTTGTACTCCTTCTATTCATAATATCGTCACATTTTTTTTAAACGATCCACAATAAACATTTTTTCTTAATGTTGCATCAAGTGGTATAGTTTATCTTTTGTTGCCTGCACATTCTAAGTTTTCGATTCTGATAAACATTTTTAAATTATCCACTTGCAACATCATACCGGATACTCATTTATTTATTCATACATTGTAACTTATTTTAATTAATACCATTTGAGAACTAAGAATTGAAAACAATGAATTGAACGGATAACAAATTATGGGAATTTATTGGAATATTTTGCTATTTGCATTATATAGAATATTAAATTATAATTGAATTGATGGAATCAAAAATATATGCTTAACGTATTTGCTTTAAAATAAATAGTACTCCAATATAATTTGCTTTCATTACTATGTATATCTAATTCTGAATTTTTTCATGTAACATGTAAAACAATTTTCATCTTTATAATAATATTTCTTCAATTTTTTTAAATTATTTTCTCTTTGTCCTATCCCTCTTCTCCACCTATTTATATTTTCTAATTTTATATCAATTCTACATTTTTCATACATTTACATTCTAAAAAATTAAATTTTATCGTAATCCCGCGTAATACGCGGGTCTTACACTAGTAATATATTATTAATGAATCAAGTTAAGTTTTAATATGTTTCAATAAAAGTTTCATTCATTCCGCTCATTACCCTTATCATTTATTTAACCTCACACCTCACTAAATTCTCCTTAAATCACTCTAAATACCCTCTCTTTTTTTGATCTTACACATCACTAAAAATTCACATTTATTAAAAAGTTGATTTGTTAAGGTATACAAGTCATCACATGATAGGGGTTATATTTTAAGTTCTACATTTGTTGATTAATGTCTCAACGAGAATGCACATTAATTGTTTCACTTATTATGAATTGAAATAATTAAAATTAAATATTTTTAAAACATAAGAAAAATCGTTAAATTTAAATTAATAAAAATAATTTTTTTGTTTGGAGGTATAAAATTAATTTTATAATATTATATTTTATTTATAGTAGTAATGCAAAACCTAAGAGCTTCTGCAACCTCCACGTACCAAGTAAGCTCATAATGCTTAGCAAAACACCAACTTACGACCTTATGTGCATCTTGAACCACCCCAGGTCTGCTCCACCGTCTCAATGTCATGACTTACACATGGGATCCACGTCAATAAACCGGCTAATAATTAGATTAACATTAATTCGTGGCCAAATTAAAAGAAAACCTGTTTCCACCCGGCCTGCAAATACCCCGATCTTGCTTGTCGTGTAAGTTCCATTCTTTGTATACGACTCAGCTTCCAGATGCCGGGCAGCCCGCTTCCAAGAAAATTTCCATGCATGGTTGATTGAAAGGGTAATTTTCATAGTGATCAGAGGATAGAAGCTTGGACAGAGAGATTTAGTTTCAGGCTAGGGATCGAACGGGATAGGTGGAAAGAGGATAGCAGAGTGTTAGATCGATCGAGGCCGGGTGTTGAATATCTTTTCAAAATTTTGGATCGAAAAAATCTTATTCTGACTTAGAGAGAGATCGACAACTTTATGTTGTTGCTTTTGCCCTGATCGATTTCCTCAAATAAAGAGGGGTCTTATTTGCAAGGTTCTCGCAAATTCAAAATCCGGGCCATTGAGAATATTGCCAAAGAAAGGGACTTGGGTATTCAGGTATTCCTTCTCACTCTCTTTCTGCAATTAGTGCCCTCAATATTGATGATTTTGAACCGGTAGAATTTGAAAACACATTATTAATAAAATTGCTTCTTTTCTTCTACTTACATCATTCAGTGTTCCTTTTTATGACATTTTAGATTAGGACATGTAAATTTAAAATTCATAAAACGTTTAGCAAATCTCGATTTATTTAAATTGATAATATTGATACATTCAAACGATGTGAAATATGTACGTACTAAAGCAAAAATGACCAAATTACCATTTAAATTTGTTGAAAGGAACACTACCCCTCTAGACTTAATTCACACGGATGTGTGTGTACACAAACTAGAGGAGGGAAAAAGTAATTTATTACTTTTATAGACGACTGTACAAGATTCTCCTACGTTTATCTTTTACGAAGTAAGGACGAGGCTATAGAAGCTTTTAAACTTTATAAAAATGAAGTAGAAAATCAGTTGGACAATCGAATTAAGTCAATTCGTAGTGATAAAAGTGGAGAGTATGTAGCTCCATTTGAACAATTATGTGTTGAATCAGGAATAATACATCAAACGACAGCCCCTTACTTACCCCAGTCTAACGGTGTTGCGAAAAGGAAAAACCGAACATTAAAGGAGATGATGAACGCTATGTTAATCAACTCTGGTTTGCCTCATACTTGTGGGGGGAAGCCTTTATGTCGGCTAACCACATTCTAAACAAGATTCCATACAAAATTAAGGATTAGACTCCTTATGAAGTATGGAGGAAACGCAAACCGTCATACAAATACCTCAAAGTGTGGGGGTGTTTGGCTAAGGTTGAAGTACCACTTCCAAAACAAGTTAAGATCGACCCTAAAATAGTCGATTGCATCATATAAATAAACATTTGTTCTTTCTTCTCCCAAATGAACCCTATTTGCCGCCTCTCACACACACCACTCCACCTTTTTGAAACTAACTTCATTCGCTAATTTCATTCTGTTGGCACTGGCGCCTGCACGCACACAGTTGGCCCTTCCTCGCCGCACATCGTCGGCCCTTTCATATAGAGTTGTCCTGGACAACTTTTCTGTGTATGTATAACTTTGTTCAAATAATCAAACCACTGAATACTATGAAGTACTCAGTTGAATAACTATCTAATTAAGTTATATGTGCGGATTATGGTTGGCCCTTTATATTTAAACTCCTTTTAATTCTGAAATTCTTTCTTAACACTTAACAACTTTTCAGGGGACTTGTCCCAAAACTGTTTTGCACAACTTGTGATGTATATATTTTGAAGACCAGTTTGTGTGCAGTGTATGAACGTGTTACCAGTATGAAATGACTTGAAAGTAAATAACACAAGATGTTTATAGTGGTTCAGAGACTCAAACTCCTACATTCACTTTCCCTGATTTAACACGATAATTCCTTCACTTGGAATTAACTTGTTTTATAGTGCTAAGGTGCACTGATCAACCACACTACTCCTTAGTGCCTTGATCCCTAGGAATTCAGAGTCCTAGTACTCTCTCTCAACTCTAGAACTAAACTGTTCTTCTCTTGACAATTCTAGTTCTCACACTTCTACTACAACAACTCTTCCTCACTTTCCTAGAAAGGTTAAGGGTTGAGGTTTGTTCCAACTAGGTGAGATATCCTTTACAATGAAGTACTGTATAAGGATATGATATCTCTCTAAGCTTTGTATGATTTACAATATGTTCAGCTTAGTTGGTAACTGGAAGTGTATGGAAACTCTAAGAATGAAATATTCTTTGAGAGAACTTAAGGCTTGTAGGCTTGAATGCTTGTAGTTTCCACACAATTAGTTGGATGCCTTGAATGGTTTCCATACTCCAGTATTTATAGAGCAAGATGAGGTTATGTTTGTTGGAGAGACAACCTCAAAATGTCTATATTTGTCTTCCTTGAACTTAGCAACTTGAAGACAAATTCTTGAAAGTGACATGTCCTTGATTTGGGAAGTAAACGGCTTGAAGCTCTTTGTCTTGACTTTGTTGCACTCTTCCCAATGTCTGACTTGAAGATTCAGTAGTCAAAACATGGACATTCCTTCTGATCATTAATTCCTTGATAAGGGACAAACTTTCCTTATCATCAGGACTGATCTGCTTATCACTTTCAGCTGACTTGACCTTTCAGCAATGTTGGCCAGCTTCTTTAGTTGAGTTGGCTCCTCATCTTCACTGATCATAGTTGATAGCTTCTAAGCATCCATTCTTCCATATCAGTGGAATTGACCCCATTAACACAATTTTCTCTTGCCTTAGACTGAATTTGAACACTTCAATTTTAGTGTGTTGGTCAACTCTAATGGACATCTCTTCTGATCTTGATTGTGTGCATGTCAGTAGACTTTGTCCAACTGATGTATTCTCTTGATGTAGCACCATCAGAGAGATTGTTTCTTTACTCTGCTGATTTATCTATCAGCACAGTTGAACATTTCACCATCAACAGTGTTGGGATCCTCTTGATTCTGAGCCTTGAGAGAACTTGATTCTTGTTATCTTCTAAGTTTGTGTTCCCCCTCAACTTATGCATTTAACATCTATAAGCTGCCTAACATGTTAGCTTCTCAACTAGCCTCATCTATATGTTCCAACATTCCTAAACATATTCATTCAAATTTGACTTATATTACTTGGCATGTCTTAAGGGGTTTTGGTATCTTAATCAAAATCTCATTTTATTCCCAACAATTTCCCCTTTTTGATGATGCCAAAACCTATACAAAGATGACTTGACTATACTATTACACATATCTTCAGTAGAGATGACTAGGTCAAATTTCCTGAAAGAAAATGTTAGTATAATCACAATTTAAGCACATATAGGTTAAGTCAGGCAAGTAAGACAATGATATATTATCTCTTAAAGCAAATTGGTTAATTTTCATTGATATAGCATATGAGCATTACAAAGCATGATGATAGTCAAATTAACCAATCAGAGCATGTAATCAGAGCACAAGCATAAATCATAAACATCAGCAGCCATGAGCAAAGGGAGCAAGGAAACTTAGCAGTTTCAGAGATCATCTTCATGAGGTGGCACCATCCCATATTGTGCCCAAACTCTTCTTTTAAGATCCATGATCTCCTTGTTTGTTCCCTTGGGTCCAACTTTCAGCTTCTCCATCTTGAGAATGTCAATGAATTCTTGGAGAATTTTATGCTGATCAATGAAGCCTTCATGCCCAAACTTTGGAGGCATGTAGATGATGGGACCAGGAGCTTTGAATTCCACTCTTGCTATATCTGCAGCAGCAAAGAGTTTCTGGTAAAGCTCTCTATGATTGTCATACATAAATTGAGTAAAAATGCACTCAATGTCCTCATCCATCCATCTGCCTATGACATAGAAGTCATAAACAAATTATCTTTTAGCTTCCTCCCATTCATCATTCAGCTAGATTGGGACCCATTTATCAAGATGGGGATACTTAGTGTCCATCCTGATCAGCAGCTGTGGCTTGAGCTTAGTGTATGAAGCCCTCTTCCTCCTTGGCTTCACAAACTTCTCTCTTCTTAGGTCTCTGGCTCTGTTTGCTTCCATGAGAGCTTCCATCTTCTCCTGAGCTCTTATCATTGACAACTTTTGCTGAGTTTCAGGATCCTTTCCAAAACCCTCTTCAAACAATTTTGAAGGGTCATCAACTAAGATTGGGTTATTCTTCTTTCCAGGGCTCTTGGCCACGTTTTCTTCAGCAGTCTTGCTCTTCTTTAGAGTAGGTTCCTCATCTATCCTGAATTCAGCAGGCAAGTCCAGGATGTTTGGAAAATCAATGAAGGTTTCTTCTCTTCTTTTACTCTTCTTTTACTCTTCTTAGCTTTCTTCACCTTCCCCCTGACTTGGACATCTTCAGCTTGCTTGTCCAAGCCTGCTGATTCTCCACCTGACCTTTGCTGCCATCTTGCACTTTCTACCTGTACTGAGGCCATAGAGTTTTTCATAGCTATATCAAGGTGTTCTTCTTCATCCAAATCCTACATGTCCATCACTTTCTTTCCTTCCCCTTCTACTTCAGGCACTTGCTCTTTCTCTTTGCTACTTCCACCAATTTTCAAGGCACCTTTGGCTCTAGCTCTTTCCCTTTCCCCCTTTTTGACAACATCAAAGCATTGGGGATTAAGTTCACTCATTGTGGTAGACATTAATGACTGGGCCTGATTCAGGGACTTGATCTCTTCAAGGAGGTAAACATTCTCATCATGAATGTTTTGCATCCTGTCATTGCTCATACTCACAAAAGCAAGAACAAGTTTCATTTTCTGCTCAACAACTGCCTCCACTGTGGCCTTAAGTGATGCATCTAGGTTGGCCTTGAAAAGCTCAGTGAGGTTGGCCACTGCAGCTTCAGAGATCTTGGCAAAAACTGCTTCAGTGAACTTGGCCGATGCTTCCTTAACCATGGCCAATTTCATCTCTTCAGCCCTTTTCTTATGAAGTGCTGACTTCTTTCCAATACTTTGCTTCACAACTAATTTGAGAACTTTCACATTCTTGTTGTGGTTGTCAAGAAGCAGCTTTTGATCCTTCTTTACAAACTTGGTGAAATTGTCCATGCTATCCTTAGCCTTTTGCACTTCAGTAGAGATAGTCTGCAACCCAAACTCAACTCCACTGATCCTAGCTTCAATTATGGGCATCACCACATCCTCTGAACCAGGTAACCTCATCTCCACTGAGGCAAGTGTTCTTCCTTGCTCATCCAGAGCCTCTGAGGTGTGTGCATGAGCCTTTCCCACTTGTTGGGTCAAGGTGTCCAACTTTGCTGAATGCTCTTCTAAGGCAGCATTTACAAGATTTTAGCTTGATAGGCTTGCATCAACTTGGACAGGTGCATCTGTAAACTCATCTGCAGCAAAAAAATTGGTCAAGTGTAATACCTGTAGTGTCTGCAAAGAAAAAATTGTTAGCTAAATCACCCTCTACACCCTCAAATTCTTTTTCATAAAGCTCTGACTCCTCAGCAACTTTCTCCTCATTTTCAACTAATTTCTTTTCTCCTTGTTCATAGATGATCTCACACTCATGAAGAACATGCCCCCTCTCATCAAGGGATTCTTGAAGTTCAGATTTGACTTCAAGAATAACCTGTCCCTCCTCACTAACTTCTTCATCTCCCTCTTTGGTTGGTGCACTCACAACCTTAGTGATTTCTACCTCACTATCCTCCTCATCTCCCTCTGGTTTTTCATTACTATTTTCCTTTTCAACACCACCAAACCTAAACCTGTCTTCTCTACATCCTCAACAGGATTAATAGAGAATAGATGTTGGGAGATCACAGTGCTTGGGCATACCAAAGCCACTGAGTCATCCTGAATGGTTAAAAGCTGGTCAGTGTCCAACTCTGCTGACACTGATGAGGTTTTAACCAAACTAGCTTCCTCTTTGGAAGTCTCAACATCATTCAGCTGTGCCTCAGGCTCAGTTGAACCATCATGGGCTGATGCATCTTTGACTGTGTTACCAACATTGGTCAACACCTCTGAAGATTGAGAGTCCTTTGCACCTTCATATGTAAGGTAATGTGCCTTACCCTTCTGAGGACCGAGAGGGTTGGAGTTTGTGGGATCATCATAATCATCATTAGAACTGCTATCAGGATGTTTGATTCCCTTGACAATTCTATCCTTCTCTTCAGCAATCTTGTCCTCCACCAACTTGGCAAAAACAGCTTCATCAGTCAGGAATCTTGTCTTCTGAACACCAGCAAAGTGTAGAAGCCTGTTTTCTTCAATCTGCCACCAACTTGCACCCTTAACTTGGATAATTTGTGCAATCTCCATGATAGTCTTGTCTTTGACCTCTACTAAGGCTCTAAGGTTATGGAAATTCTTCTGCAATCTTGGGAATTCAGAGAGGTTGGGATACAAGTTGTCCATATTTGCCTTTGCTACTCTTCTGAGCATACCCTCAAAGGTATACTCTTCCTCATCTCCATCAGACTGTGGAGTTTGGGTTATAGGAGAGTTGGCAACATGTTCAGGAGAGTTGGTTTTTGGGGTAGGTTCAGGGACATTGGGCTCTGCAAGGGTTGATTCAGGTGCTTTTGAGAGCAATGTTCCTGAAGTGAGTTTTCTTATGGTTGTGGGTTCCATCATTGAAGCCTCAAGAAATATTGAGTATGTGAGCAAATCTGTATCAAGGGGTGATTGCAACCTTGATTCATCTACTGCAATATCAGTTAAGATGTCAATTGGACCTCTTTGAGTTGTTCCCTCTGGAGAATATCTCTTGATAAGATCTAAGGAAGTGATGGGTTGGTTTTCAGGGGTTTTGTGGGTATCAGGGGAGTTGGGCTCTGAAAGATGGGGTTCAGGGAGTTTGGATTCAGGGGTTCCAACATCAGGAGAGTTGGTCTTGGACTTAGACTTTGATCCTGACCTGCTTTCTGCTCTACTTTCCTTGAGTGCTTTCCTCAAGGTCTTCTCCTCCTGCAAACTTTGCATCTTTTTAGAAGGTTTCACCCTTCTCTTGTTTGGCTTTGAGCTGCCACTTTCTTCCTCCACTGGGACAACTTCCCTTCCCCTTTTCTTTGAGGCAAATGCCTTCTTGCTCTTCTTTATTGCCATTGGGAATTTTTCCCTTAGCTCTTCTGAATCAGATGGCACACTAACTCCTTCTTCAGCAACCTTCTCCAACTCTGCTGAAGTAACAGTATCATCTTCTGAGATGATTTGTGCCATTCTTCTTGTTTTTACCACCCTAGCCTTTCTCTTAGGCTTCATCTTTGGCTTCTGCTCCACCTCTTCAGTAGGTTTGGCCATTAGCATTTTCCTCTTTTCAGTCTTCTTGGAAAGTTTTCTGAAAATAACTTTCTGGGCTGGGAGTGGCTTTGCAAAGGTCTGCATCTGTGAGTAGTGGGAGAACCTTTCAATTAGGAGACTTTCCCTTGTGCAATATCTCAATTTGCTCTCCACTACAACCTTCAAGTGTGCTTTCACCTTGAATTTTGCCTTTTCCTTCATCATCTCTCCCATGATGAAGTCTCTCCAATTAAACTTGATGTCCTTATCACTAGCATCAATCACAGCAACCATGATTCTGATTCTTGGTTGGCTTACTTACTCAAGACTACCAGTATGGATGAGAATACTCTTGGTAACTACCTCAAAGAGTGTTTGAAACACTGGTTTTAAGGTGTTCTTGTGCTATGTTGGAGAGATTTGGCCTGGGCTGATAAACCATTTTTGAGCAATTTCTTGCTCTTGCCTAGCTCCATAATTTTTTGGATTCCTTCCCTCTGAAGGCAATCAAAAGGCATCCTCTGTGTCTTCTTCTGAGAAGATAATAGGATGGGCAGTCTCTTCTTCTTGACCTTCATCTACATAGGTCTGGCTTGTATGCACTTCACCTCCAGTAACCTTGCCCTTCCATTTCATAAAAGCAAAGAACTTAGCCATATATTGTTCAAGGCATGAGCTTGGCTTGGTCTCCATGAACTTTTGAAGTTCAACTCTTCTCAACCATCTTAGAGTGGGAGTAACTTCTAGAAGTTCACTCTCAAAGGAGATGATAGGTTCAAAGGTAAGGTTGTTTTTGTGACTGAGATAGGTGAAGTCAATGTCTAACCTCTCATCTGAGAAGTTAACAAGCTTATCTTATCTGATCTTTGGTGCCATTGAAAGGATGTAAGAAAATCTTGGAAATTTTGAGAGAATTTGGTAAGGGTTTGTGAATTGTGAAAACCGTAGAAATGAAATGAAGTGAAGTGAAATGAAATGAAATGAATTGTATATTCCAAAAGGAATGTATGTCATTGAGTTGGTGAGTCTTAAGGCAATTCAACGGTTAACAAATGAGGAAATCAAAATTGGATGGCCAGGATTGATTTAGGGGAGTTGGCCATTAAATGATCCAACGGTTCAGGTTTGAATTAAAACCAATGTAACAGTTTTATCAAAACGTGGGATAAGAAGTGAAGACTTTTTAAGGCTGTGGGAGTTATCAAGGTAGATTGTGGGCTAAAAGTTTAATGCACACAAGAATTTAATCTTTTGCATTAAATGCTTCGAAAGTGACATTTTGGGTAGGGGACAAATTAAATCTTTGAAAAGGTGATGGCTTGAAGAGGAATGGGACAGCCATCGAAATAGGCAATGATTACCCAAAATAGGTGCTTATCATCCCTAGATTTATTTTGATAGCTATTTCAGCTTATCTGGCCCCACATGGACAACTGCCCTGACCCAAATCACCTGAAGTGCGCCCAGACCAATATATTTGTCTGCCCAACTTCTCTGAAACTTCTTTAGTTCATCTTCTCTGAAATTCAATAGACTTTGATATTGACAGGGATGTCTTTAGCACAAGTCTACTGAAGTACAATTTTTGTTCCCCCTTGATTGTTGAACTTCTTTGGGCTTACTTGTCCATCTTTCCTGGATCAAGAAGTCCCAACTCTGTTGAAAGTTCCATAAACCTTGCTTCAGCTAGAGGTTTGATTAGAATGTCAGCCTTTTGGTGACTTGTGTGGATTTTCACCAATTTGATGTCCTTCTTTTCCACATGATCCCTTATGAAGTGATGATTGATGTCCACATGCTTGCATCTTGTGTGTAATACTGGATTATGTGAGATTGCTATAGCACTGTTGTTGTCATAGAATATTGGCACTTCAGGAGAGTTGACATTGTAGTCTTTGAGTTGTTGTCTCAACCATAGGATTTGAGCACAACAACTTCCAGTTGCAACATATTCAGCTTCAGTGGTTGAAGTTGCCACAATACTTTGTTTCTTTGAGAACCAAGAGACGAGCTTGCTTCCCAAGAATTGGTATGTTCCAGAAGTGGACTTCCTATCAATTCTGCATCCTCCATAGTCTGCATCTGAATAGCCTGTCAGCTCAATATTGTCATATGCTGGATACTAAAGGCCTACATTCTCAGTGCCTTTGAGGTATCTCAAGATCCTCTTTGCAGCTTCTAGATGTCTCTTCTTAGGGTTAGCTTGGAACCTTGCACATACACCTACTGCAAAGGTGATGTCAGGTCTGTTGGCTTTGAGATATAGAAATGATCCAATGATTTCTCTATACTCAGTAGAGTTGGTTGAAACTCCACTTTCATCTGGATCCATTTTCCAGTTGGTCTTCATTGGAATTCTCACTGGTTTGCTTGTTTAACATCCAAACTTTTTGATCATCTCTCTTGTATACTTGACTTGATTGATGAAAATTCATTCCTTTGATTTCTTGACTTGAAGTCCCAAGAAGAAATTCATCAGCCCCATCATTGACATCTCAAACTTGCTTAGCATGAGCTTTGAGAATTTCTCACAAAGCTTCTCATTTGGTGATCCAAATATAATGTCATCCACATATATTTGGACAAGTAGAATGTCATCTCCTTCATAAATTCTGAACAAGGTTCTGTCCACTGTCCCTTTGACAAAACCATGATCCAACATAAATTGTGACAAGGTGTCATACCAAGCTCTTGGAGCTTGCTTAAGTCCATAAAGGGCTTTCTTGAGTCTGTACACCTTGTCTCCATCTTCAAACCCTGGGGGTTGCTCCACATAGACTTCTTCTTTGAGCACTCCATTCAGAAAAGCACTATTGACATCCATTTGATAGACTTTGAACCTTTTGTGGGCAGCATATGCTAGAAACAGCCTTATTGCCTCAAGTCTTGCCACATGTGCAAAAGTCTCATCATAGTCTATGTCTTCTGATTGACAATAATCCTTGGCCACCAATCTGGTCTTGTTTCTTACTATCACATCATTCTTCTTATTTTTGAACACCTACTTTGTTCCAATAACATCTTGATGTGATGGTCTGTCAACCAATTCCCAAACATCATTTCTTGTAAACTGGTTCAGCTCCTCTTGCATGGCTGTAATCCAATTTGCATCTTGAAGTGCTTCTTCAATGTCTTGAGGTTCCTGTTCTGATAATAAGCAACAAAACAAAGCACTTTCACCATGAAACCTTCTAGTTTTGACTCCACTACTTGGATTTCCAAGTATCAGGTTAGTTGGATGGTCAGATAACCAATTCCTCATTTTCCTGATCCCTTCAGTAGAGTTGTCCTCTATCGAGGATGAGTCACTAGGATCATAAAATTCAGGAAAGTTTAATGTAGGATCTAATTCAGGATCATATTCAGGGGAGTTGGCATCAATGTCAGGGACATTGACATTTTCAACATTGTTAGTTCCTCCTAGAATAGTGGATCCATTAACTACCTCAGCAGAGCCTGCTTCTTCATTGGTAGTTGTTACCTGATTATGAACTGGGATTAGGTCATTCAGTTCATCATTTCCTTCAGTGGGGTTTGCCTCAGGTAGATTGCCCTCAGGAGTGTTGTCCAGTGTGATAATTTCAGGAGAATAGGCCTGGACAACTTCAGTGAATAGAGTATCTTTGTCTTTTAGGCTCAATCTAGTTGTTCTTTGTGTGATGTCATTCAAATCCAAGGTTTTATCCCTGTTCTCAAAAATAGCTTCATCAAACACAACATGAGGTGTTTCTTCCATAAGAAGGGATTTGCAATTGTAGACTCTGAAGGCATTACTGATTTGAGAATATCCAAGAAATATTCCCTCATCGGCTTGGCTATCAAAAGCTTTCAATTGCTCTTTCCCATTATTGTGAATGAAACACTTACAACCAAATATGTGAAAATAAGATACTTTAGGCACTCTTCCTTTCCAGAGTTCATAAGGGGTTTTTCCTTGTCCCTTAGTGATCAAGCATCTATTCTGAGTATAGCATGCAGTGTTTATAGCTTCAGCCCAAAATCTCTTAGGCAGGTTAGAATCAGCAATTAAGGTTCTAGCCACCTCTTTAAGAGTTCTATTCCTTCTTTCAGCTACCCCATTCTGTTGAGGTGTTCTAGCTACTGAAGTTTCATGGGCTATTCCATTTTCAATGCAATACTCATTTATATATGAATTTATGAACTCAGTGCCTTTATCAGATCTTATCTTGATGATATTAAGGCTTTTCTCATTTGACAATCTCTTCATTAGCTCAGGGAGTTTGACTTGTGTTTCCTTCTTATTAAGGATAAATACTACCCAAGTGAATCTAGAGAAGTCATCTACTACAACTAATGTATATTTTCATCCATTAATACTAGAAGAGGTAATTGGTCCAAACAAGTCCATATGTAACAGTTCAAGTACCCTGTCAGTAGAGATGATTGGTTTGCCTTTAAATGAAGCTTTAATCTGTTTTCCTTCTTGACATGGTTTACAAACACGCTCTTTAATGAAAACTTCATTTGGCAGTCCTTTTACTAATACATTTCTTGCTAGCTTGTTCATGGATTTAAAGTTCAGGTGGTTTAGCCTCTTGTGCCACAACCAACTTTGTTCATTTGAGCTCTTAGCAATGAAACAGGTAGCATCAGCACACAGATTCCAGTCAGCAAAATATACATTTCCTTTTCTTATGGCAGTCAGTAGAGTTTGTTGAGTTATATTGTCTTTGATTAGGTAGGCACTTATCACTTGAAAACTCAACATTATATCCTTTATCACAGAACTGACTTATGCTTAAGAGATTATACTTGAGACCAGCCACATATGATACATTAGTTACCTTGACATTACCAATGTTCAGGGTACCATAACCTTTTGTAGTTGCTTGTGAGTTGTCTCCAAATGTGACATTAGGACTTTATTGTTCAATGAATTCAGTGAGGAGTGTTTTGTTTCCATTCATGTGCCTTGAACATCCACTGTCCAAGTACCGTGCTGTCTTTTTGTTCAAACTCCTCATCTTCTTATGGTCCTTTGGTACCTGCAATGATCAAGCTTTAGGTACCCTTTGAATTTTGGGTCCTTAGAGGTTAGATGTACCTTTAGGAACCCAAACTTGCCTAATAACCCTGATTGATTCAAGGTGGCTAAGTTGTTTTCCTCTTTCATCAACATACACAGTTTTTCCCTTAAATGCCTTTGGGAAAGAATGTGTGAAAGTGTTACTCTGTAAGTATCAGGAGAGTTGACATTTCTCCTGAACTTATGAGGCTTTTGTGCAGCTTGATGAAATCTTTGAGGATGGGAATTTAGATGACCATTAACCTTTGGCATGTAGGGTTTTTGTTGTCTCATTTTATTGTGCCTTATAGGAGAGTTGGCCTTTAGTCTGTTCAGCTGAGGTTGCCTCAGAAGAGTTGGCCTAGGTTGGACATACTTGGGACAACCTCTCTGTATGTTGTTCAGGGGAGTTACCCTTCCACTGGGTCTACTCTGTTGAACACCATTTCTCTTGTATTTAGAGACTTTGGCCATTTCCTTAGGTATGGGCCTTGTTCTCTGGAATACTTGAGTGGGCACAACATTCCTTTTTCCCTTTAATTTGTTAAGTGGCTGAGTTAATTCATTTTCAGTTTGTTGTTGTGCCACTGATTTAACAAAGATTCTCTTAGTGTTACTTGTTGAGGCAACACTAAGACAAGGTGAAGATTCGAATATATCATATACAAGTCCACTCTTTTGAGCCATATGTCTATTGCTTTAGAGGATTTATTCATTGCAGACATCTTATCTTTCAGGCTCTCATCACTTAATTTAAGAACATCATATTTGAAAGTGTGCGTGAGGTATTAAGTGTTTAAGTAAAGACAGATATATTGCACAGAATGTTGAGACAAATAGTGCAACACTAACTCTAACAGAATATCAGAAATATATAGATACACAGCGGAAGACTTGAAACACTAAAAAAAAATGAGACACAATGGAAATATTTTTAACATAGATTTTTTAAATAAAAATCTATGTTAGCCTTATGGCAAAAATTCAATACTTATCTTCAAGTACAAATGTTGTGTGAAATGTTACAACAATAACCTTAACAACTGAAACTACAATCGACGCAGGTGCCTTGATCTAAAAACGAACTAAGTGTATAAATTATACACTGCCGAAATGTTATTCCTATCTATGATTACACTCTCAATAGATAAAGAAAAACGCACAGTCATACGGGTGGGATACTTCGTATGAACTAAAATGTATAACTACTAGCCACAATTCCTAACACGGATGAACGCTCAGTCTAGGAGATTGATCGAATATAATACACTGAATTATGAAGCCTTCCTTCGGTATTTATAGAGTGATGTACGAATTCTAGAGGCTTCCATCTTGAGATCCTCCTTTTTAGGAACTTAACTTCCATGATCTTTCTAGATCCTTTTTGCATGTTCCAGGTCGATCTATAAGGTTCCAAGCTGGTCTAGCACGTTCTGTAATGTTCTGGAATCTTCCAGGTTCCAGATCCTTGTGTAGAAGCTTCTAGATCCTGCCAGAAATGCGACAACATTTAGATCAACATTTAATGTAGCATTTCAGAAAAGACTTAGAAAAAAATCTCGGAAGGTCAAATTAAGATGTTGTTGAGAATGTTGATACATTTAAGAATTCACAACATTTACAATCTCCCCCAATTTGACCTTTCGACTACAACACACATGATGCACATATATTTCTATACATACTCAGTTTTATGTATTTAGTTGAGGTTAACATCATTACTAAATACTAGTGAAGACAAATACTGTTGTAATCGTTGGATCAAATCGAATGAAGATCAAGGATAATCTTACAATGATCCGTGCCATAAGATCAAGATAATTTTATCCAAAACAGAACAAGTATAAACAGTATACTTATTCACAACACATATAACTTTACAAAAATCATAAGTTGATTTTGAAGAAATAACTTAAGATTTAAGTAAGGCACAAAACGAATATAAATCAGAGCAAGAATAAAATAAATAATAAAACATAACAAAACAAAATAAATAACCTGAAGTAAACAATTAATAACCTGTAAACATACTATCATCAAATGTAAACCGAAATTAAGCAAGTTATATATCAACTTGATAAAACAAACTTCCTATCACCTAGAAAATATAAATATTGTATCAGAATAACATAATTTTAACTTAAACATAATAGATTAATAAATACAAGGATAGAACTGAAAAAATGGCATGAATTGTTATGGTAATAGCAGCAGCATCAAGTTCCTACACATGTGCTATTCTGAATTTCAGCACTCCCCCAGTCTTGTTGCATCTGTTCATCACTTAGAGATCACCATATAGTGTCTCCATCTCAGCAACATCATCTTCAGCCTCTTGAACAAAGAAAGTAGATGCAAAGTGTGCAACTACATTAGTCACTGCAGCATCTCCTCCAGCATCAGGTCCTCCACCAGCTACATCAGCAACTGTAACTCCCTCATAAGTCATCACTTCAATTACCACATTGGAGTTAGATGGTGGTAGTACTCCCCCTGTTGTAGTGAAAAGCATATTGGTCCACCTGTCCTTCAGGAACTGGAGTTGTTCAATAGATTCCTGCAAGTGTTGTAACTGAAGTTAGATAAATTCCTGTGAAACACAAACATTCCCAAAAATGTTGATAATGATGTTCTCAACATTTGGGGGTGCATTCCCCTGTCTTGGCCTGGATGGTCCTGGTTGATCAGAAGTCGATGATCTGTGTTGACGTTCAGTACCAGGAGCAGTTAAAGGCAAGTCAAGTACTCTATCCCAATGAGTAAGGCAGGAGCAATAGCCAGTAATAGAACTCTCCCCCTCAACACATCAGTGTTCTTGGCAACAAATCCATGGTGCCTCAAGTAATTGGAAATCAAAACAGGATAGGGTAAGTTACCTTTTTTAGAAACTTTTCCAGTAAATCTCATCATGTGGTGGAAGATTGTAAGGCCTAAATTGAATTTCTTAAGTACAGAGATCCTATACATAAGAACAACTTGGTCTTTTGTGATCTTGGTAGTATTGGTGGTTGGGATCCAGTTGTAAATGATGAGCTTATATAAAACTGAATGCAGGGAAGTAAGTTCTTTAGCTAGCATCTGTCTAGTCCACTTAACTTTCCTACCACCAGTTATAGCAGAAATTGCCACATCCATATCAGGTTCCTCATCTTCCTTAATATTGGTAATTTGCAAAACCTCATTTATCAATTCAGGTTTAAAGGTACATCCCTCCCCCTAAAATTAACAGTCCCATACCACTTAGATGATCTTCTACCAGTACTCTTCTTCATACAAGCATAAAATTCATAAGCCCAGTTTGTAAAAAATGATTCACCAAAATTCACAGCATGCATCAAATTCCTTTCCTCTAAGAAACTAATCATGCCTTTGCTTTCAAAATCAGGCATGTTAATTTTTTTTCAATCAACAATCTTATTTTAGAGTAAATAGCCAACATATTCTCTAAAGTCTCATAAGAGTCAAAAGTACCTTCATATTCAGAAGCAGGGTCCTCTTCAGGATCAGAACCATCAGTTGTAGAGCTTTGTGCAGAGCCATCATCACTGGAAGAGCCATTATCACTACTGCCATCATCTTCAGGTTCTGGTGCGGCATCTTTTGCAACAGCAAAAGTCTCAGCATTTTTCTTTAGAGACTTCAGAATGTCTCTTAGTGGGTGTTTGCAAACACTAGTATGTGCTTAAAACACTTTTTTTTTTTTTTTAAATATAATCACTTTTGGAGTGTTTGACAACACAAATAAGTGATTAAATTAAGTTGTTAAAAGTGATTTTGGTGAAGCACCCCTCCACCTACTTTTAATAGCTTCTATGTGCTTCTCATTATTGTAGTAACCAATTTTACATTTTTGCCCTCACAATTTAAATAATATTTTATGTTTACACATTACATATCCAAATGTAATAAGGGTGTTTTTGTAAAATTATAAAGAAGCTATTTGTTTTTCAAACATCACAACATATACAAAATTGATTAAAAGTGCTTAATTTTAAAACACTATCAACTTTTAATTTTATTACAAAAATCAATTTTAATCACTTTGAATCAATCACTATTGTTTGCAAACAAACCCTTTGAATCAACCTAAGTTTCCTGAACATGATTTTCTAGGCTGGAAGGGGTTTTGCAAATGTTTGCATCTCAGAATAATGAGAAAACTTCTCAATCAGCAAACTTGCCCTTGTGCAGTATTTCAATTTTCCCTCTAGTACAACCTTCATGTGGGATTTGACCTTGAACTTGGCCTTTTCCTTCATCATCTCACCCAAAATGAAGTCTCTCCAATTGAATTTGATGCCTTTGTAACTAGCATCAATTACTGCATCCATTATTCTGATCTTGAGGTAGCTAACTTGCTCCAAACTCCCAGTGTTGCTCAACAAGCTCTTTGTTACTACTTCAAAGAGATTGAGAAACTCAGGCTTGAGTGTTCTCTTGTGTTGGGTTGAGGAGATTGGACCTAGAACTAGTAGCCATTCTTGAGAAATCTCTTGCTCATTTCCAGTTCCATAAATTTCTGGATTCCTTCCTTCTGCAGGCAATCCATAAGCACCTTCCAAGCCCTTTGCAGTGAACTTGACTCTGTGAGACCTCTCCTCCTCTTCACCTTCAGCAACATATGTCAACCTAGTTGACATATCTCCTCCATTGGCCTTTCATTTCCACTTGAGAAAGGCAAAGAACTCTGTCATGTATTGCTCTAAGCAAGAAATGGGCTTGTCTTGCATGAACTTTTGAAGGCCAGCTCTTCTCAGCCATCTCAAAGTGGAAATAATTTATGGAGCTTCACTTTCAAAGGAAACTATTGGTTCAAAGATGAGGTTGTTTTTGTTACCGAGATAGTTGAAATCAACATCCAATTCCTTGTTGGAGAAATCCACCATCATCTCTGGTCTTACTTTGGGTGCCATTGATAGAATAGTAAGAAGCTTTAAGAGTGTTGGAGAAAATTAGGGTTTTAAGAGAGATTGAATGCGTGGGGAAGAAATGAAACTTGGGGGCTTCTTAAGACTTGGAGTATATTCCAAAAGGAATGTTTGTCATTGAGTAGGTAAGTCTTAAGGCAATTAAAAGGTTGGCAAATGAGGAAATCAAATGTTGAACGACCAGGATTAATTTCAGGGGAGTTGGCCAAAGACTGATCCAACGGCTGAAATTAATGGAACAGTTTTGAAAACTGTTTTTATTCAAAACGTGGGAGGAAGTTAATATTAGTTAAAGGCTGGGGGGTTATCAAGGTAGATAGTGGCTCGAAATGTTTAATGCAATATGACAGCCATCAAAGTAGGCAATGATTACCCAAAATAGGTGCTTATCAGACCAAGATTTGGTTTGATAGCCAAGCCAACTTATCTGTCCCTACATGGACAAGTGTCCTGAACTCCCTTGGACAAGTGTCCTGAAGTGAGCTCTGCTCAACTTCTCTGATTTCAGTAGACTGCCCAAGTCTGCTAAAGATTACTTTCAATTTCCCCTTGATTGCTGAACTTCATTAGGCTTACTTGTCCAACTTCCCTGGATCAAGAAGTCCCAATTCTGCTGAAAGTTCCAAGAACCTTGCTTCAGCAAGTGGCTTTGTCAAAATATCAACCTTTTGGTGATCTGTGTGAATTTTCACCAATTTGATGTCCTTCTTCTCCACATGGTCTCTAATGAAGTGATGTTTGATATCCACATGCTTGCATCTTGTGTGTAACACTGGATTTTGTGAGATTGCAATGACACTATTGTTATCACAGAAGATGGGCACTTCAGTAGAGTTGACATTGTAGTCTCTAAGTTGTTGTCTCAACCAAAGGATCTGAGCACAACAACTTCCAGCTGCAACATATTCAGCTTCAGTAGTGGAAGTGACCACAGTTTTTTACTTCTTTGAGAACCAAGAGATGAGCTTGTTTCCCAAGAATTGGCATGTTCCTGAAGTGGACTTCCTATCAATTCTACAACCTCCATAATCAGCATCTGAGTATCCAGTTAACTCAATGTTGTCATCAGCAGGGTACCAAATGCCTAAGTTTTCAGTGCCTTTGAGATACCTCAAGATCCTCTTAGCAGCCTCTAGGTGGCTCTTTTTAGGATTGGCTTGAAACCTTGCACATACACCTACTGCAAATGTGATGTCAGGTCTGCTAGCAGTGAGATAGAGGAGGGAACCAATGATCCTCTATACTCAGTAGAGTTGGTTGGAATACCACTCTTATCAGGATCTATCTTCCAATTGGTGTTCATTGGGATCCTCGCTGGCTTGCTAGTTGCACATCCAAACTTTTTGATCATTTCTCTGGTGTACTTGGCTTGATTGATGAAGATTCCTTCTTTGGATTGCTTGACTTGTAGGCCCAAGAAGAAATTCATCATTCCCATCATTGACATCTCAAACTTACTTTGCATGAGCTTTGAGAACTTTTCATATAGCTTCTCATTGGGGGATCCAAATATGATGTCATCAACATATATTTGGACTAGCAAGATGTCATCTCCTTCACAGATTCTGAACAAGGTTCTGTCTACTATCCCCTTGAAAAAACCATGATCCAATAAGAACTGTGACAGTGTATCATACCAAGCTCTTGGAGCTTGCTTGAGTCCATAAAGAGCTTTCTTCAATCTGTAGACTTGGTTTCCTATTTCAAAACCAAGTGGTTGCTCTACATAGACTTCTTCCTTAAGCACTCCATTCAAGAAAACACTCTTGACATCCATTTGATAGACTTTGAATCTTTTGTGGGCAGCATAGGCTAAGAACAGCCTTATTGCTTCAAGTCTTGTCACTGGAGCAAAAGTCTTATCATAGTCAATGCCTTCTGACGGCGGGAACTCGACGGCACCAGCGGCTTCAGCGGAGCATCAAACAACTAGCCCTAATGGGCCCTGCAATGGGCTAGGGTTTTCCAAACTGGATGTGCACCCACAAACTCAATTAATACACCCCCAGATTCTACACACCCCCAATTTCACTCAAAACACCTAGATGCGCGCCCACTGCATTACTCCATGCACCCAGAAGCGCACCCACAGTTTACATCGATACACCCACCCACTACTAAAGCAGCCCCGACTTTGTCTCGAGCACCACTATCGCACGGGGCTCCCACTATTTTTGCCGCCAATCGACAGCTTGACACTTCTACAACCGGCTTAGGCAATCCCTATCTACCCGGCCCACAGCAAGCTAGGCCTACTTTTGCCTCGATTGCTGGCTCCACTGCGGCTCCGACTGCTAGATTCGACATCCCTGAATCGTTGAAGTCGGTTCGCAATGGGGATTTTTACGTGGTTAATATCGATGAGGATGTCTATCAGAGGGGGGTGGCTGTTTGTGCTCACTCTCTTATTGGTCGGGTTACTATTCAGTCTGGGGACAGACCGTTTGATCACGTGCATCTTCAGTCCACATTTGGCAGTTTATGGGGCCTGTCTTCGGGCCTCAATGTGGTTTCATTGAGTAAAGGCTACTTTAACATCAGTATTAACTCTGAAATGGATAGGGACCGTATTTTCAAACGACGCTCGTGGCAGCTGAACCCAGGGGTTATTCACCTTCAGAGATGGGTACTAGACTTCAACCCGAACAACATACGTTCCAGCATGGCTCAAGTTTGGGTTAGGCTTGCTGACCTTCCTATGGAATACTGGGATCCGATTTCTTTGAAGGCATTGGCTTCATCTTTGGGTACCTTGATCAAGATCGATGACAGAACTCTGAAGCGTGACATGGGGCATTATGCCCGCCTACTTATTGAGATGGATATGCACAAGGCCATTCAAGACCGTATTATGTACCAGCGTGCAGGTCATAGCTCGTTTGCTGCGGTCTTCTACGAGAAGCTTCCAGAGTTTTGCACACATTGCCACATCATTGGACACTCTTTGGCTGTTTGTAGAAAATCGATGAGAGAGGGACAGGGTCGTCAAGACCGTGAGGGTCAGGGTCACCAGGACCAGAAGGATCAAGTTCGTCAGGACCAGCGGAGGAGGAGAAATCGTCGTCGTACTCGATCCCAAGGTCGTTAGGACCAGAGGACGAGAGTTCGTCGTCGTACTCGATCTCGCTGCCGCCAGGGCCCTCTTTTCCCTACAGGCACTACTGACCCCACTTCAGCTCTAGTTACCACTACCCCGCCTCCTGAGGCCTACTTGGAAGGGGAGGCCCACTTGGGGGAGAAGGACCATGCAACAGAGGATCAACAGGATCCGGCTATGGGGAACACCTACTCAGTTCCGTTGGACAACGCTTTTAGGCCGCTCTCAGAGGAGAACTTAGACGCGGCGGTGTTGGAGGATGCTTTACTGAAGGAAGGGGGTCACCCGAACCCTACTAGGGCATCGACCTCCACGTATCAACCTCTCACAGTGAAGACTCCATCTTTGGTCGTGGCAGCTCAGAAGGCCGCCAATAGAGTGAAGGGTTCCACCACCACTAGGGTGATTTTTCAGCCGAAGCGTACTATTAAGAAGACTCGTGAGCCTCTCACACACCTTTGGGAACGAGCCACTCAGGACATCACAAATTCTAAGGTTGCTCACCTAGATGAGCTGAACAAAGGACGAAGTGCTCCAGATTATGACTCTCTTAGGTATACAACCAATGCGTCATTTATGGTAGACAATTCGAGTCTAACAGAGCTAGCAGGTGTTAGCCAACACACCAGGCGTTGGTCGGGGAAGGGTCCGCCTCTGCAGCCGCCGGATGGTTCAGCTGACTCTAACACTTCAAAGTTTATGTAGGTGTCCCTTCATGATCGTTGGTCGGATATGCTGGATGACACGGATTGAGGGTGTTTCAAGGAACACTTATATTTGTCATACTTTCAGTATTATACTTTAGACTTTGTTATTTAGAGGAGTGTACATTTTCCTTTGACCTCGAATTTTGTCCCTAATTAGGGTTTTCCCAGGCAAGGTTTTAATGGCACTCCGACCTCTGGCTCAACTTGTGAGCTTATGGTTTTAGGTTCTCTTTTTCTTTTATATTACATACCTTTTTATTGGTCAATGCCTTCTGATTGACAATAACCTTTGGCCACTAATCTGTCCTTGTTTCTGACTATCACATCATTCTCATTCTTTTTGTTCTTGAACACCCATTTGGTTCCAATAACATCTTG
Source organism: Galeopsis tetrahit (assembly GCA_963675135.1). Classification (NCBI taxonomy): domain Eukaryota; kingdom Viridiplantae; phylum Streptophyta; class Magnoliopsida; order Lamiales; family Lamiaceae; genus Galeopsis; species Galeopsis tetrahit. The sequence continues at coordinate 59,932,609 of OY776120.1, read as the reverse complement.
ATGTGATGGTCTATAAACCAGCTCCCAAACATCATTCCTTGTAAACTGGTTCAGCTCTTCTTGCATGGCTGTAATCCAGTTTGCATCTTGAAGTGCTTCATCAATATCCTTTGGTTCCTGTTCTGATAGGAAACAACAGAACAAAGTACTTTCACCATGAAACATTCTAGTTTTGACTCCTTCACTTGGATCACCAAGTATCAAGTCAGTTGGATGGTCAGATAACCAAGTCCTTCTTTTCCTGATCCCTTCAGTGGAGTTGTCCTCTACTAAGGTTGAGTCACTAGGATTATAAAATTCAGGAAAATTTAATGCAGGATCTAATTCAGGATCATATTCAGGGGTTCTGTCCTCAATGTCAGGGACATTGGCATTTTCAACATTGTTGTTTCCCCCTTGAACATTGGATCCATTAACTACCTCAGCAGGGCCTGCTTCTTCATTGGTAGTTGTTACCTGATTATGAACTGGGATTGGGTCATTCAGTTCATCACTTCCTTTAGTGGGGTTTGCCTCAGGGATATTGCTTTCAGGGTTGTTGTCCAGTCTAGTGAATTCAGGAGGATTGGTCTGGACAACATCTATGAACATTGTATCTTTGTCTTTTAAGCTCAATCTGGTTGTCCTTTGTGTGATTTCATCAGTTTCCAGGTTCTTATTCCTGATCTCAAAGATAGATTCATCAAACACAACATGGGGTGTTTCGTCCACAGTAAGGGTTTTACAGTTGTAGACTCTAAAAGCTCTACTGATTTGGGAATATCCAAGGAATATCCCTTCATCATCTTTGCTATCAAAGGCCTTCAACTGCACTTTCCCATTGTTGTGAATGAAACACTTACAACCAAAAATGTGAAAGTAAGATACTTTAGACAATCTTTCTTTCCAGAGTTCATAAGGGGTTTTGCCTTATCCCTTAGTAATCAAACATCTATTTTGAGTATAGCCTGTAGTGTTTATAGCTTCAACCCAAAACCTCTTAGGTAGATTTGAATCAGCAATTAAGGTTCTAGCAGCCTCTTTAAGAGTTATATTTCTTCTATCTGCAACCTCATTCTACTAAGGGGTTCTAGCTGCTGAAGTTTCATGGGCTATTCCATTTTCAGTGAAATACTCATTGATGTATGAATTAATGAACTCAGTGCCTTTATCAGATCTTATTTTGATAATGTTAAGGTTTTTCTCATTTGACAATCTTTTTAACAGTTCAGGGAGTTTGACTTGTGTTTCCTTCTTATTAAGGAGAAATACTACCCATGTGAACCTAGAGAAGTCATCTACTACAACCAATGTGTATTTTCTACCATTTATGCTTGCAGGGGTAATTGGTCCAAATAAGTCCATATGTAACAGTTCAAGTAACCTTTCAGTAGAGATGACTGGTTTCCCTTTAAATGAAGCTTTAATCTGTTTTCCTTCTTGACATGGTTTACAAACATGTTCCTTAATGAAAACTTCATTTGGCAGTCCTTTAACTAATGAATTTCTTGCAAGCTTGTTCATGGATTTGAAGTTCAGGTGGTTTAGCCTTTTATGCCATAACCAACTTTGTTCATTAGAGCTTTTGGCAATGAAACATGCAGCATCAGTAGACTCGTCCCAGTCAGCAAAATACACATTTCCTTTCCTAGTTCAAGTCAGTAAAGTTTGTTGAGTGTTATCTTTGATTAGGCACTTATTAATAGTGAACTCAACATTATATCCTTTATCACAGAACTGACTTATACTTAGAAGATTATATTTGAGACCAGCCACATAAGATACATTGGATACCTTGATATTACCAATTATCAATGTACCATAACCTTTTGTAGTTGCTTGTGAGCTGTCTCCAAATGTGACATTTGAGCCTTCTTTTTCAATAAATCCAGTGAGGAGGTTCTTATTCCCAGTCATGTGCCTTGAACATCCACTGTCCAAGTACCATGCTAACTTTTTGTTCATACTCCTCAGCTTCTTGTGGCCCATTTGTACCTGCAATTATCGAGCTTTAGGTACCCTTTGAATTTTGGGTCCTGAGAGGTTAGATGTACCTTTAGGAACCCAAACTTGCCTAATTACCCTGATTGATTCAAGGTGGCTAAGTTGTTTTCCTCTAGCATCTACATACACAGTTTTTCCCTTAAATGCCTTTGGGAAAGAATCATGTGTGAAAGTGTTGACTCTGTAAGTTTCAGGAGAGTTGTCATTTCTCATGAACTTATGAGTTCTTTGTGCTCCTTGAGGGAATCTTTGAGGATGGGCATATAGATGACCATTTTGCTTTGGCATGAATGGTTTTGGTTGTCTCATTTTATTGTACCCATAAGGAGAGTTGACCTTGGGTCTGTTCAGCTGAGGTTTCCTCAGGGGAGTTGACCTAGGCTGAACATACCTTGGACAACTTCTCTGAATGTTGTTCAGATGAGTTACCCTCCCATTGGGCCTACTCTGCTGAACATCATTCCTCTTGTATTCAGGGACTTTGGCCATTTCCTTAGGTACGGGCCTTTTTTCCTGAAGTACTTGAGTGGGCACTTCTGGCATTTTGCCCTTTCCTTTGTTCAGTGGCTGAATTAATTCATTTTCAACTTGTTGTGCCACTGACTTAACAAAGACTCTTTAAGTGTTACTTGTTGAAGCAACACTAAGACAAGGTGAAGATTCAAATGGGTCATATCCTAACCCACTCTTTTGAGCCATAGCTCTTTGAAAGCTCTGAATTTCCTCTATTGCCTTAGAGGATTTATTCATAGCAGACATCTTAATTCGCAGGCTCTCTTCACTTGATTTAAGAATGTCATACTCATGTGAGAGGTTTTCAAACTTGGCTTGAAGAATTTTAAGTTCAAAATCTTTTCTCTTCTGAATAAGCAGTTGATCATCAATCTGCTTTTGTTGATCAACTATCCTGAGAGAAGCTTCATCAAGTTCTCTCAAGACTTGTTGATACAACTCAGTAGACTTGACATCAACCACAAATTCAGAAGACTTTGTAAGTTCAATTGATAGCCTTTCATTTTCTCTCACACAGTTATCATGAAATTCTTGTAACCTAGTGAAATCTTCCATTAACTTTCCAAAGGAAAGCTTCAGGTTGATCTCATTGGTGTTTTGTGATTGAATTGATGGTGAGCTAGAAGTGGAAGATACCTCATCATCTTCTATGGCCATGTTGCACACATCATCATCATCACTGTTTGAGAACAGTCCATCATCAGAAGAGTTGAAGCTTTCAGCACTTTCAGACTCATCACCAGCCATCATAGCTTTTCTATTGGTGAACTTTGTGTCTCTTTTAGCTTGCCTCTCCTTTCTTTCTTTTGAGCTGAGTTCAGGGCAATCATACTGAAAGTGCCCTTTCTTCTTGCAGTTGTAGCAAAGATCTTCATCATCATCTTTCTTTGATTCATCTCTTCTTCTGGATGATGAAGGTCCTGCTCTGGTGGACTTTCTCATATCAGAGTACTTGTCCTCTGATCTTCTTTCTTCAGGCCTTTTGTCCTCAGCATTGGCTTCAGGAGAGTTGTACCTTCTCCTGACCTTGTTGTCTTGGTAGAATTTATTGTATCTACCAAACCTTGAGTTGAGCTTGTTAAACCTCCTAGCCATGAGGGCTAACTCTTCCTTCATTTCAGCCTTTGAGACTGACTTTGATGATCTAGGAGTGGGCTGCATTTCTGGTTCAGCCGTTTTGGCTTTGAAGGCCACTCATTTGGTTAGTAAGGAAGGTTCCTCAGCAGGCTTTCTTCTGTTGAGGTCAAACTCATAAGCTTTCAGTTCTGAGAAGATTTGTTGCATGGGCATGGTGGAGAGATCTTTGGTATTCTGCGTCATCACATAATATACATCCCACTTTTGAGTGAGACTTCTTAGGATCTTTAGTGCAACTTCTCTCCTGGAGTACACCTTGCCCAATGAGTTGATTTCATTCATGATATCAGTGAATCTGCCAGCAAATTTGTCAATGGACTCCTCAGGTACCATTGTGAACTGCTCAAATTTCTGCACAACAACTTGGAGCTTGTTCTCCTTGATTTTGTTTGTACCCTCACACATCTCAGCAAGGGTGTCCCAAATTTTTTTGGCAGTTGTGCAGTGGTAGACTCTCCCCATTATTGCATCAGGAATTGTTTGGTAGAGAGTGTTCATTGCTAGATAATTGAGATTATCTCTTCTTTTCTCCTCAGTGGTGAGGTCATCTTCATCCTTGGGGATTTCATCCCTTATATCATTCCTTTGAGCTTCAGTAATTCTGGGATTAATTTGAGTGAATACAAAGGGTCCTCTTGTAATCACTCTCAGCATATCAATGTGGAGGCATGCAAGATGAGCTCTCATTCTGATTTTCCAAAAGTCATAGTTCTCAATTGAGAACATGGGCAGCTTGTGATGAGATATGTGGTTGACTGGATCAGGGGCCATATTGTTGATGCCTTGAACAACATCACGAGGAACAACGTTGTTGTTGTTGGCCATATCTCAGACAGGAAATTGTTAGACAGCAGATATTAAGATTTCAGAAAGATCAGTTCAGTGACCACACTAAAATGTGTCTTTGAAAATCAAAATGGATTTTCAGAAGCAGTGGTCTTTGAACCCCTGCTCTGATACCACTTGTTGGTCCTAAAAGGAGTATATAAAAAGTGTATGGGGGGGAATACACGTGTATGCAAATCTTTTCTCTAAAACTTTAACCAAACTGGTTTAAGCAAGGTTGTCCTGGACAACTCTTCTGATATGTTTAACTCTGAAAAGATAATCAATCTACTAAGTACTATTGAGTACTTAGTTTAATAATTATCGAAGAGAGTTATATGTGCGGAATTAGTGGTTGGCCCTTTAGTTTAAACTCCTTTTTAAGTTCTGAAATCCTTTTTATACTTAAACTGTTTTCAGGGAACTTGTCTAAGACAATTTGCACGGTCTTAGGTATATGTCTTTGAAAGGTTACTTTGTGTGCTGTGTATGTATATGTTGTATGTATGAAAATACTTTGAAGGTAAATCAACACAAGAGTTATAGTGGTTCAAAGACTCAAGCTCCTACATCCACTTTCTCTGATTTAACAGGATAATTTCTTCACTCTTGGAATTACTTGTTTTATAGTGCCAAGGTGCACTTGATCAACCACACCACTCCTTGGCGCCTTGATCCCTAGGATATCAGAGTCCTAGTACTCTCTTCTCAACTCAGAATTGAAATGTTCTTCTCTCAACAGTCAATTCCTACCACTTCTACTACAACAACCTTCTATCTCTCTTTTGGAAAGGTATAAGGGTTGAAGTTTGGTTCCAACTAGGTTGAGATATCCTTTACAATGAGCTCAGTGTAAAAGGATAGGATATCTCTCTAAGATTGTATGGATATACAATGTAGTTCAGCTTAGATGAAGTGTTTCTAGAAACTATGAATGTTGTAAGAAAGCTTGAAGGCTTATGAGCTTGTAGTTTTCTCTTGATTGCAGGATAGTTGGATGCCTTGAAATGGTTTCCACACTTCTGTATTTATAGAACAATTTGAGGATTTGCCCGTTGGAAAGACAGCCTCAAAATGTCTATATTTGTCTTCCTTGAACTCTGCAACTGGAAGACAGTTTCTTGAAAGTGACATGTCCTTAATTTGGGAAGTAAATGGTTGTAAGCATTTTGTCTTGACTTTGAAGCATTCTTCCCAATGTCTGACTTCAAGATTCACTTGATCAAACATGGACATCACTTTTGATGATTGGTCCTATGGTAGGGACAACAATCCTTATCACTTGGACAATTCTGCTTATCACTTTCAGCAGAATTGCTTATCAGCAATGTTGGCTTTGCTCTTCAGATGACTTGGTTCTTTCTCTTTCAGATCATGTATCTTGATGGTTCTTGAGCATTCATGACTTCATATCAGAAGCCTTGACCTTATCAGCACAGTCGGGCTTGTCTTGAAAGTGTTCTGGTTCAATTGTGCTGAGACATCTCTGCTGTTCAAACCTCCTGAGCTTTGATATATGCTTCAGTAGACTTGGTCTTGATGATGCATTCTATTCAATTGATCTTCAGATAGGTTGTACCACAACTAAGCTGACATGATCATCATAGTTGTCCATCAACAGACTTAAGGTCAATTTGATTCTGAGCCTTGAGAGGACTTGATTCTTGTAGTCTTCTAAGCATGTGTTCCCCCTCAACTTGTGCATCCAATATACTAAGAGCTGTCTAACATTCCAGCTTCTCAACTAGCCTTAAGCTACATGTTCCAACATTCCTGAAACATGTTCATTTAAATTTGACTTAACTATTTGACATGTCTTAAGGGGTTTTGGTTTCTTAATCAAAACTTCTCATTTTATTCCCAACATAAACTATTATCACTTTTTGAATAATGATATTCTATCAAATAAAAAAGTGACAATTAACACAAAAATTTAATGTAATTAGTAAAAATAATAGTATAATTTATTAAATCAGAATTAAAAAGTGATAATGTTTAAGTAAAAAGTGATAGTCACTTTTGATAAAAACATTATCACTTTTCACCTAAATTGTTATCACTTTTTGAATAATGATACTCTATCAAATAAAAAAGTGACAATTAACACAAAAAATTAATGTAATTAGTAAAAATAATAGTATAATTTATTAAATCAGAATTAAAAAGTGATAATGTTTTAAGTAAAAAGTGATAGTCACTTTTGATAAAAATATTATCACTTTTCACCTAAATTGTTATCACTTTTTGAATAATGATATTCTATCAAATAAAAAGTGACGATTAACACAAAAAAATTGATGCAATTAGTAAAGATAATATAATTCATTATTAAATCAGAATTAAAAAGTGATAATGTTTAAATTAAAAATGATAGTCACTTTTGATAAAAATATTATCATTTTTCACCTAAATTGTTATCATATTTTAAATATTGATATTCTATCAAATAAAGAATGACAAATAACTCATAAAACTAATACAATTAGTAAAGATAATAACATTCACTAATATATAACGTCATTAATTAATCTATAATTGAAAAGTGTTAATTTTTAAGTAAAAGTTAATACTAGTTACTTTTTATAAATAGTCATAATTTTTTCACTAAATTTTTATCACTTTTTTAATAGTGAATTATATCAAGTAAAGATGATAATTAACTCAAAAAAAAAGTGAAAATAATTATGACCACTAACATATAATATAATTCATTAAATTTGAATGTTTAAGTAAAAAGTGATATTCAATTAGTCACTTTTGATAAAGATCACTTTTCACCTAAATTGTTGTCATTTTTTGAATAATGATATTTTTTCAAATTAAAAGTGACAATTAACTCATAAAATTAATGCAATTAGTAAAAATAATCACGTACACTAATATATAATCTCAATCATTAATTAATTCATATTTGAAAGATGATACTCCTACTGTTTCATAGGAATTTGCACATTTTCCATATATGAATATCCCATACCAAGTTCCACACTTCATAAAAAAAAATATTGTCATAACTCTCACCCTCAAAATATACACATATTTATTATTTACCCATATGTCATTATTTTTTCACACTCAACCTACCTTTTACTTCACTTTATTCATAAAAGTTTACAAAACTACCCCTCAAAACATCACTCATTACACTTTTTCTTACACATTTATTAAAATGTGTGTCATCCTAGAGGTGCAAATTCCTCTAGGACCGAGGGAGTAATGTTTAAGAGAAAAATAATTGTCACTACTAATAAATCAACGTCACTTTTCAACTAAACTTTTACCCCTTTTTTAATATTGAATTATATCAAGTAAAAGTGATAATTAACCAAAAAAAAAAAGCAATGTAATTAGTAAAAATAATCATGTCCACCAAAAAATAATGTAATTCATTAAATTTGAATTAAAAAGTAATAATGTTTAAGTAAAAAAAGATAGTTACTTTTGACAAAAATATTATCACTTTTCAACTAAACTTTTATCAGTTTTAGAATAATGGTATTCTTTCAAATAAACTATGACAATTGACTTATCAAACTAATGCAATTAGTAAAAATAATTATGTTCACTAATATATTATATGATATCATTTATTAATTCAGAATTAAAATGTGATAATATTTAAGTAAAAAATGATAGTCATTTTTTGATAAATTATTATCATTTTTCAACTAAACTTTATCACTTTTTGAATAGTGAATTATATCAAGTAAAAATGATAATTAACTCAAAAAAGTAATGTAATTAGTAAAAACTTGTAATTTTTTAATAATTTCTTAATAAAAAGTTAGTGTATAAAATGTATGTATCAATTTTTATTAATATTTTTTAATTAAAAATACAATTATTTTTCGATTATTTTATAAAAATAAATAAATTAATGGTTAATTTTATTTTTTAACAATATTTAACCAAATGAAGTTAATGGTGGGCTTGGGAGTTGGACATGAAGTCCGCACACCTCATGTTGCGTGGGCCATTGATGGGAGTGGTGGGCTGAAATGGCCTTGGTGCAGTTGGCGTGGATTTATAAATGAAATGGGTCATGGAAAATCCATCTCACATAAGGGCATCTCCAATGGGGGTAGAAATAGGGATGGCAAGATGATCTACCCGAAGCCGACCCGCCCTGCTCTGAGAGGTTTAGATCCGTCCTGCCCTGCCCCATCTTTAAAACAGTGCAAATCTGCCCCGTCCCGCACGCAGGGCAGGGCAGGCATGGATATATGTATTATAAAAATCTGTCCTGCCCTGAATATTAAAAAAAAAAATTATATTAATATATATTAATATAAAAATTATTTTTGATTATTTTGTTTGATGTTAAGTATTTTGGATATGACTTAAATTTCTAATGTTTAATTTTAATGATTAATTTAATTGTGGATTTTTAATATTTATTTTATTGTTTAATTTAATTTAATCTGCATATTTTACTTGGACTTTTGGAGTGCACAGGGCAGGGCAGGGCAGGGCACGAAATGTTGCCCCGCAGCAGGTCGCAGGGCAGGGCAGATACTTATGAACGTAGGGCAGATTTGGATATTTAACTATCTGCCCTGCTCTGCCCCATTGCCATCCCTAGGTAGAAATCCCATTTGAATTGCTACTCACAACTCAAATTAAGGGTAAAAGGGGTTGGGGGAGAGATGATGTAGAGGAGAGAGGAGAAATGCTTCTACCCCATTTCAAGTGGTCCAACTTTTTTTTTTTTTTTATAACTTATATTTTAATTATTATTTTTAATTGTATTTTAATTTGTATTTACCATTGATGTATTTTTTATCTTGTACTCTTTGTATTATTTCAATTATATTTTGTCAAAAAATATATTAACATTATTTTATTTTTATATATAAGTCAAAAAATATACTGTATTTTTTTAAAACTTAAAATTAAGTAAACAAGTTCAAAAATTCATGAAGCATTTATAAAGCTAGTGGTATATTTTGAATGATTGACAAATCAAATAGCAACATGTTTGGTATGAACAATATTTATGTTATATAGAAGTAAATGATTTTGGGGTAAAAAATAAAGCTAATATTCATAAACTAAATAAATTTTGCTACAAACAATATTTATGAAAAATATTTGTAATAAATGATTAAGGGTAAAATACTCAAAATTAAAGATTTTTTTTTTTCAAAGTGACACTTACTTTAAAAATAATTAAAAAAATTAAAGTGACATTTATTAAAAAAAATAGAGGGAGTATAAATTATAAAATAAAAATAATGAATGAAAGAATGTGAAGAGAAAAATATATACACTAATTGGAGAGTGGGACCCACTTTTGAGGTAGAAGAGTGGTAGAACGCATTGGAGGGGGTAGAAGTTTTTTGAGATAGGAGTAGAAAACTTTTGAGGTGGCACACATGTCGCAAATTTAAAACCCAAAAATCTTCACTAGCACTGGAGATGCTCTAAGAGCATCCACAATGGGGGTAGAAGTCCCATGTGGATTTCTACTCCTAACTCAAATTGAGGGTAGAAAGGGTTGGGGGAGAGATGATGTGGAGGGGAGAGATGATGTGGAGTAGAAGAACTTCTACCCATTTTAAGTGGTCCCCAACTTTTATTTCTTATCTTTTTCATTTTAATTTCTTATTTATTTACTTTTTATTAGTTTATGTTTTATTTTATTTTGTTTTCATGTTTTTTCATTTATTTTATTTTAATTTATTAAGAATTTAATTATTATTTTTAATTATCTTTTAATTTGTATTTACAAATTACAATTGATGAGTATTTTTTATCTTGTACTTTTGGTGTTATTTCAATAATATTTTGTCAGAAAATATATTAATATTATTTATTTTTATAACTTAAATTTTATAATTAATATTTATTGTGATTTTCAATTGTAGAAGTTAAATTATAAATAAAAATAGTTAATAAATAAATATGAATAAAATAGAAATTTAATAGTGGGACCTATGAATAATTTTGAGGTAGAAAGCATTGGGGTTTTTTATCAGTTTATTATAAATAAATTAAATAATTTATAAAATAAACTGAGTTTGAAAAGTTTTCGTAAAATGTAGTAAAACGCTAGGGGGCCAAGCGTTTCTGTAATAAAAACGCGAGGCCCCAACGCGTTTTTCAAATTTAATTAGAGGCTGGCATGATTTAATTATTTTTTTAAGAAAAACGGCCGGCCCCCCGGGCGTTTTCTTTTATACACTATGTGCCATGGGTATATATTGATGCATGGCATGCATATTGGCATGGGCTGCCTAAATTGAATGGGCAGTAAGGGTGTGAATGAGGACACATTCTTTTGTATTGTTTTACTTTTTAATATTCTAAAATTCATATATCAAATTAAAATAGAAATGCTAATTTATTCCAAAATTAAATTGGATACATTTTATTAAAAAAAAATTATTCATTCCATAATAATTTTTATTTTATTTTTTTCACAATGTTTCACAATAATTTTCGCACCACTCTCACAATTTTACACAAAATATTAGTGTTTTTGGATCAGCACATACATACGAGCTGAGGCAACTTATTTTTTATTTTATATATAAAACTTTACTATAAAATATATAGGTGGACACACATATTAATAAATAAAGTTGGATACATTTTATTAAAAAAAATATTATTCATACCATAATAATTTTTATTTTTTTCATAACGTTATACAATAATTTTCACACCTTTAAAAAAAATTATAAGTTTCACTCTCACAATTTTACACAAAATATTATTGTTTTTTGATCCACACATACACACAAGTTAACTTATTTTTTAATTTATACCTATAAATGTATAAAATTAATTACCCTTCAAAACTCTACTCGATGAATATTTTTTTTTTTAATAAAATGTATCCAACTTAATTTTAGAATAAATTAACATTTCTATTTTAATTTGATATATGAATTTTAGAATATTAAAAAGTAAAACAATACAAAAGAATGTGTCCTCATTCACACCCTTACTGCCCATTCAATTTAGGCAGCCCATGCCAATATGCATGCCATGCATCAATATATACCCATGGCACATAGTGTATAAAAGAAAACGCCCGGGGGGCCGGCCGTTTTTCTTAAAAAAATAATTAAATCATGCCAGCCTCTAATTAAATTTGGAAAACGCGTTGGGGCCTAGCATTTTTAGGGCCTAGCGTTTTTATTACAGAAACGCTTGGCCCCCTAACGTTTTTATTACAGAAACGCTTAGCCCCCTAGCGTTTTACTACATTTCACGAAAACTTTTCAAACTCACTTTATTTTATAAATTATTTAATTTATTTATAATAAACTGATAAAAAACCCGAAAGCATTGGAAGGGAAATGAATTATTTGAGGTAGGAGTAGTAAACTAATGAGGGGTCACATACGTGGCAAATTTCTATCCCAAAATTCCTCACTTGCTTTGGAGATGCTCTAATGAGATTCGTGAGACGGTCTTACACAAATTTTTGTCTAAATTTAAATTAAAAAAGTTACACTTAATCACTATTTTTTTTTTAAGTATATTAATCATTTTAATATAATTTAAATAATAAAATACCTAAAATACTCCTTTTGAATATTCAGAATTTGATTGTTTAACATTGTTCATGACAAAGTCTTGTACGCACACTAAACATAAAAAGAAAATATGTGCATTCACTCCTACCCTACCCGCTTGACCCATAATTAACCCCACCAAGCTCATTATCTTTTCCACTGCTTTTGAAACTGCATTAAATCATCAAATTATTTTAAAAATTAGAAATATTAAAATATGTAATTCATTTTATAAATGTAAAGTACTACATAAAAGCTGTTTCTAATAATAACTTAATTAAAATATAAACTTCATTAAATCAAAATACGCATGCAAATTATCAAAAAAAAATAGAATCAAAATCATAAATGTAAAATGTTACAACGATCGCATTTTACCAATTAAAATTATAATACCATGATTATTATTTATATTTTTAGTAAAACAAGATTTCAGTAATATTATACTACCCGTTTCACTTATAGAGAATCACGTTTTTCAGTTTTAACTATTAACACATTTCACTTACAGTGAGTGACACGTTTCAATTACAATGAGTGACAAGGTTTAGGTATAGCTAGTGACGTGTTTTAGTTATATTGAGTGTCACATTTCAATTATATGAGTGACATACTTTTGTAGTTCTGTTATAACGAGTGACACGTTTCAATTATAATGAGTGGTGTGTTTCAGTTATAGTGAGTGATATTTTTCAGTTATAGCTTGTATTAGAGAATTAATATAAATGAATTAATTTTATACCTCTCTACAAGTTTAGACTTTTAAATAAAGTATAACTTTTTCATGGTATCAGAACCTCAGACACACGTCATAAATTCAATTCCTACTAAAAACAACTTCATTCATATTAAATTGTCCACTCAATGGCCTCTTTCCAAATGGTAGATGTGATAATTCGGGCCCACGAGTAAGAAGAATATTAGAAAATTAATATAATTTAATTTAATTTTTAGATTGAAAAATGCTAGTACTTCTTCCGTCTTTTAAAAGTTTTCATACTTTTTTTTTAGTTTCTCCTCCAAAAATTTACATACTTTATAATAGAAAATAATTATCACAATCTCCACCCTCACAATATACACATATTTACCCTTCATATCAATATACACATATTTACCTTGATGCCATTTGGGCCCACAATAAGTTCTAGTAAGGAACTCGTACCATGTGTCTTTTACTTTTAAAGAAAGTCTCTTTCACTTGGTCACCATCCAACTTGTGTAAGAGTTGAGGTTTATTGTTATATAAATGGGCGACTATAAATAATTAGTGGACACCATTAGACCTGTCAAGACGGGCTGACGGGGCGGGGCGGGCCAAAACCGCAAAAGCCCGTCATTTGGCGGGGCGGGGCGGACCAGCCCGTTTGTCAAGCGGGCTACCAAAACCTCAACCCAACCCAAAAATGGGCGGACCGCGGGTTTCAGCGGGCCAACACTTTTTTTTAAAAATATTTATTAAATTCATCAATAAAATTTATCTAACAAAATTAATTAAATTAAATATAGTTATATCATCTCCAAAATATTAAACATAAATCATCAAAAGATAATCATAATTTATAAACATAAATTATTAAATACATAAACATAAATACAGAAAATGCGCAAAGTGCAAAAATGTATAAAATAAAAATGAATAGAAAGATTCTTTAAAATCTAATCTCTAATACAATAATTATTAAAAATATTATGTTGTTTTGAGTTTTCTAATTACTAATATTCTGCTGCTTTTAAGTTTTCTAATTACTAAATACTAATTCCTGGAATGTGATGTTTTTAAGAATAAAACATCAAATATAAATTTATTGTGTGATATATAAATATATTATATCAAGTGGGGGAGGAGCAGCCTCGGCGCAGGTAGTTGGGGGCACAAGTGGTGGAAGAACAGCGGAAAAAGGAACTAACTTGAGGAAGAAGTGGATGAGGAAAATAAAAAATGCGCCTAGCTACTGCTTTGTTTCTGTCTATTGATTTACTAGGATTTTAGGTTTATATATTTATTTTTATATTTTTTTAATTAATTATAATACTAAAAAAAGAAATTTAAAATATGGCGGACCAGCCCGCCAAAGACCGCCCCGCCTCGCCAAAACCCGCGGTCCAAACGGGCCAGCCCGCCTGGGCCCGTCTCTTGGCGGTCTTGAAAATCTCAGCCCAACCCGCTCTTTTTAGTGGCGGGGCGTGCGGGCTGGCCCAACGAGCCCAACCCGTTTTGACGGCTCTAGGCACCATATATGCACACTAAAGACAACCAACTAACTCTATATTAACATAATTACTATTTAATTAGAAATGAACCCAGATCAAAATTGACGAAAGAACACAACGTGTCAAAATTAATTGTGTAATAAATGAATAGGATAAATGTATCTTCTTAATTCATAAATGAAAAATATTTTAAATTTAGATTAACTCTATTTCAACTTTATAATTTGTTTAATAATAAGAGTACATTATACTTTAAAATCTAATTTTTTTTAGATATCATCTAATCTAATTAATTAATCTTTACTATCAAACATGTCCTAATACGAAATATATGCTTATCTTCTTAATCAGGTTGGTAATTATGAAATATTTTTCTTTCTTCTCTATATTATTTCTACCAAAATTTTAAAATTGAATATTTTTATTCAAAATTAGTTTTTAATATTTAATTTATCAATCATATCATATGATAAAATGATAGACAAATTCTTCTATGCAATTGAATGTATAAATACACTTCCATTTTAATGTTCAATATATGGCACATAAATAAGGCTATGAATGGCGGTTGAATATATGACACATAAATAAGGAAGATGAAGACTTGTTCTTTAATTAATAAATCTCCTTATATACTAATAGGGAGTTTAAATTGATGATGTGTCATTTTGTGGTTAATTTAGCTTATGTGTCATTTTGTGGTTGATTTGGCTTATGTGTCATAATTTAATGAAGTTGTTAATTTTAAAAAGTATGACGTGTAATTAAGTTATTGGTTGAGTAAGATATGATTAATAAACTCTTTCCAAATATTATATTCTTATTATTTTAACATTGACTAATTAAATTAAATTTTATTTTATTTACTTAACTTTATTTTAGTATTCATTTTATTCTTTAGTTTAATTTATTTTAGAACTATTTAATGTTTTTCTGAGTAAAATACATTAATCTAAAATTTATTTTTATTGGGGTGTACAATTCTTTATTTAATTAGTTATTCAATTGTATTTTATAATTACTTTTATCTTATATTTCAAGTAATTTTTTCTGCAATTATTTTAAATTTATTATAAGTTTAATGCATTTAAAAAATAGAGCTCGAAAATATATATGTAAAACTTATTATATAATTTTATACATAATATTTATTATATAAATAATTATATTATTTTACAAGATTACCAAATTTGTTATATATACATAATACACTACTTCTATAGTATATAATCCCCTTATATACTAATAGGGAGTTTAAATTGATGATGTGTCATTTTGTGGTTAATTTGGCTTATGTGTCATTTTGTGGTTGATTTGGCTTATGTGTCATAATTTAATGAAGTTGTTAATTTTAAAAAGAGGTAATTGCAAATTAAATCACGACCTTTCGCTCATTTGTAATCTAATCTAAACCTTAAAAGAATTGTAAATAAATCACAAACTTGAAATATTATTGCAAATTAGACTTCTTACAAGTTTACTTTGTCCCTAAATCATAACTTTTGATATTTGGTTTGATTGAAAAACAATATTGTTTTATTAAGGTGTTGTTATGTCATTAAGAAGTCTAAATTATGTTAGATTCGAACACAATTAAAATTGTCAAAAAGACTAAATTGCAACTATATTTAAAGTTTGTGATTTATTTGCAATTACCTTAAAGTTTAGATTAGATTGCAAATGAGGAAAAGGTTATGATTTAATTTGCAATTAACTAAAATATTTATTTATTTAATTGTGTAATGGTTGATATGGAATGTTTACTTACAATTTATTAAGAGTTATTTTAATATTATTTAAATTATTTGTTTCCGAACTTTTATAATTTTTTTAAAAGTTATTTTCATATTTATTAAATGTAAGGTGGTGTGGTTGATATTGAAGGTTGACTTACAATTTATTAAGAGATATTTTAATATTACTTAAATTGTTTGTTTCCGAAATTTTATAATTTTTTTTAAAAGTTATTTTCATATTTATTAAATTTCAATGTCACATTTCGTTTGATTCTCACAAATTTTCTTAGAAATTTGCTTTATAAAATTAACTAACATAACATAAGTGTAATTATTTTGTATAATTCAAAATATTATGTTCATTAAACTTTTATATTATAATACAACGTTATAATAAATATAATTAAAAAAAATGTTAAATTTTTTTAACAAAATAATTATAATTCTGCGAAATCATTTTTAAAAAAATATAATTATAAAAATATGAAAAATTAAATTAAGTAAATAAATAAAAACTTATTATTAAATATTTAAAAATATATTTAAAATTCCGTGTAATACACGGGTTCTACACTAGTTAAGACTTGTTCTTTAATTAATAAATTAATAAATTAAGACTTGTTCTTTAATTAATAAATTAATAAATTAATTTTCATATTTAAATATAAGGGCATTATTAACATGTGTTTTTGTCCTTTTTTAAAAATATTTTATTGTTGATTTTTTATTAAGAAGGTAAGACTATGAATGGTCTTTTTTATAAATATTCTCTCAAATCAATGACACCAAAAATCCAAATATCACTCAATATGGTATATATATATATATATAGTATTGATATAGAACCAACTGGTTTTTTATGGAACCAGATTACTGACGTGTAACCTCCCACTTAATCCGTTAGTAAAAACCAGAAAACATCTCTACTAAAAACAAATTAAACCAAATCAAATCTTCTATATACCCAATAACGATTTATTTTTCTGAAAAAGTGGGACTTTTTTTTCTCCAATATCGATGCTTAAGCTTTAAAGCTAATTCATTGCGTGATTTATTTAATTATAGTGATATTTTCTAGCTAAACACTATTTCATATTTTTTCAACATAGTTTTAGTTTTAGAGATGGTCTCATATTTTTTCAACATAGAATAATTTTGAAATGATCTTTTTTTTTTAATTATTTTATTGCTAAATTATAAATTATGTCATCCACCTCATCCTGTTCAAATTAAATTATGTCATCCACTCCACATGAATAGCATGAACTCCACATGAATAGCATGAAGTGTCGCTTTTTGACATTGCGCTGATCTTTTTCTTTTGGAAACAACAAAATTTTATTAATGGGGTATCAGGAATACCCCTCAATCAATTACAAAGAGAAACAATACCGATACAAAGACTAATACAACTAGAAACAACAGGCCTTACATAATACAGTGTGTAGGCTCCTTGCTCCACTCATCTAAAGAAATCCCTCTAGCTAATAAACCCCTCACTTTTAGCCATCAAAATGTGTGACTTTTAATTTTGTCAACCACTTCCTCACTGTCCGAAGCTTCTCCCCTGAATAGCAGATTATTTCTGCTGTGCCACATTACCCACACAGCGCAGTACCAAATCATAATCCAAGGCTTCCTCCACTTTACTTCAGTCAAATTACCGTGAGCTTTAAGGTGATTCACACCTGACTCACCCTGAATGTACTGCAAGTCAAACCAAGAGTAGATATTAGACCAAATTGTCGAGGCCCTTGAGCATGAGAAAAACAGATGCTTAGTATCTTCGTCTTCCTTCCCGCAAAGCTTGCATTCCGTTGAGAAATTCGTGTTGAACGCTCCCCGTTTCCTCAGATTCATAATCGTAGGAATTCTATCTTGAAGGAGCTTCCACGAGAAACCAGCCACCTTAAGTGGAATTCCTCTCATCCAAACTTGGTTAAGTTCTTTCAGGTTCTGTCTCGCCTATGTGTTTTCCTCTAACAGGAACTCATAAGTAGATTTAACGGAATAATTTCCGCTCGCTTCCAGCTTCCACGACCAGCTATCATATTCCTGAGATTCTGCAATAAAACTTCTAATCCTGCTACAAATGGAGTTAGCCACCACAATTTCTCTATCCAAAAGGTTTCTAACCCAATCCCATTGCAAAATAAAATTCCCCCTATCCCACACAATTCTCTCCGCTACCGAGCACTGTTTGTTTTTCTCGAGCCTGTAAAGCCTAGGAAACAAAGATTTAAGACAACTCCCCCCTACCCAATTATCTTCCCAAAATTTGGTGTTTTTACCGTTACAAACAATTTTTGAGCAATTTTCTAAGAACCACTGACTAGAGGCCACAAATCTAATAATATCCGTCCACCAATTTGACCAGTTTCTACACCTTCTGCCATCTATCCTAAACCTCTCAACACAATTATCGAAGCTGCCATATTTAGATATTAAAATTTTCCTCGAGAGACAATCGCTAGATTCCAAACATTTCCACCCCCATTTCCCAAGTAAAGCTAAATTAAACAGATGCAAATTTTTAATGCCCAAACCCCCTTTTTCTTTAGGTCTACACACAATGTCCCAACTCACCCATGAAATCTTACTAACCTTGGGGTCGCCGCTGCACCACAGAAACCGCCTTTGGCTTGATTGGATAGCTTTGATGGATTTGGCTGGGGCTTTGTTAAGGGAAAGGGCGTAAGTGGGTAGGTTAGAGAGAACCGAGTTTACGAGCACCAACCTGCCTCCAAAAGAAAGAGATTTAACGTCCCACAAGTTTAATCTTGCTTCCACCTTGCCTATAGCCTCCTTCCAAAAAGAGTGATTTCTGGGATTGTCACCGATTTTCTGCCCCAAATATTTCAGTGGAAACTCCTCTATCTTGCAGTTCATGATCGACGCCCACTCCTTCAATGTCTCGAGTGGAACGTTCACCCCGGAGAGAGTACTTTTGTGAAAATTTATTTTAAGGCCCGACCACATCTCAAACATCCTAAGCGTGCTTTTCAACGTGATGATATTCCTGCTAGTAGCCTCGCCAAAAAACAGGGTGTCGTCCGCAAACTGCAATTGAGAAACCGCCACTTTGTCTTGACCAACAAGTATCGGCTTAAACTAACCCGACTCCACTGCCTTATTCATCATCAAGCTCAAACATTCGCCCACTACAGTGAAAAGAAAAGGGGATATAGGGTCCCCTTGTCTTATTCCTTTTTCCATGACAAACTCCTTTGTAGGGCTCCCGTTTATAAGTACAGATAGCGATGCCGAGCAAACACATTCCTTGATCCATCTAATCCATCTGCTATCGAAACCCAAGAACTTCAGCATTTCAAGCAAAAAATTATGATCAATCGAGTCATAAGCTTTCTCGAAATCAAGCTTAAACATGAACATGCTATTTTTATTAGATTTTTATTAAATTTGACATTGCGCTGATCAATGATGATCATACCTGTGGTCTTGTATGAATGACCCTGTTTTGATTCAATATTATCATTTTATTGTTAATGTGAGTGTTATCTCATAATCTCAAAATCAGCACAGTAAACTACTGAGCTGATAGGATCAGATAAGATGACTTAGGCCTTATCACATGAGTTGAAGGGTTTCAATCAGATGAGAAGGTGATGCTTAGAGTTCAGCACAGTTGGCTAGATCAGCACAGTACTGGATCAGCACAGTACCAGATCAGTACAGTACTTGGGTCAGCACAGTACTTGGTCAGTGCAGTTAAGATCAACACAGTATGAAGTCTATCAGCAGAGTTAGCTTTTGATCATCAGAACAAAAGAGTTGGGTATCAGAACAGTAGAAGTGATCTGATCTTTATGGACAAGTCTTCTGGTTCGAAGTTAGTTAGTTTAACTAACAGTTTTACAGTTACAACAACTTGAGGGCATAACTACCATTTTTAGTTGGGCAATAACAGAGCACATGAGTTGTTACAAGCGGTTGCAAATGGTTGATAACTACTCAAGCAGTTCCTAACAGCAGCAACTACCTTTGGTCTTTATAAACTCTTGTTTGTGTACATTGTAAAGGTTGATTTTTGGATAGAGAGATTTAGTACGTTATTGTATTCTTTGAGTTGTGTGAGTTCACGAGTGAAGTGAGGAAATATCCAATTCCGAGTGAATGAGTGTGTAAACATTCTTTATCAATCAAAGAAGTACTAATCTGGTCCAGTGGATGTAGATCACTTTGATCGAACCACTTAAATTCTTGTGTGTTGTTTGTCTCGTTGCCTACTTTCAGAATTACTATCCTAGAGCAGTTATTTCTTCTATATTCAAGTGTTCTAATTAGTTGGAGACGTCTAGCTGATCGGAATCATCTTGACAGCTAAATTATAAATTATGCCAATCTTTCACCACGAAGAACTTGTCCCTAATATATGATACATAAAATCTTTCTAAAATATTGATTCTATATCAGTACTCTATAAATAATCTCAAGATATAAAATATCTTTATACCATTTTTTATAGTTTAGATTAATTGCATCTCATCTTTTATAAATTGTTCAATAACTTAGATTAAATTAAGCTTTAAAAATAATAAAGTTTAAATATCAATTAATTTCAGTCTAATCAATCTTTGTTATTAGACAGGACTATATTTGTCATGTAAAACATTTTTAATTAATCTGTATTGACAATTAATTATATTACTGTATTCTTCTAAAATTAATTATATGACGTGAGAAATTCTAATAATTATAAACATATACTCCCTTCCCAAAAAAATAGACATTAGTCGTGATTTCTTTTATATTTGGGTCATATTTGATAGATTAAATTAAATTTAGATTAATTATATACGGAGTATCATTTTTATTGATTGTTTGATAACTTAAATTAATGGTAGATTATATTTTACAATTTATAAAATTTAGATATCATTCTAATATTAGATAATCCATGTTTTACTATCAAACATGTCCTTAGTCACCTATATATTTAAAGCGTGCAAACATCTATTGCACATCTATTTATGTTGTCATGGTTAATTTTGCATTCAACAAATAAATAAATTAGTTTGTTGGTGTATGCCAAATTTAAAACATAGACTATTTTGGATGGAAGAGGTAAAATATAAGGAATGAAAATGAGGTGTAAGGTTGAGAATTTTTGGTAAAAAATATTAAAATTTTAAATTTGTGAAAATATCGATAAAAATATTGATATCAAATATATAAATTATAACAAGCTTTTAATATACTCCTCAGTTCCACAATAAATTTTATAGGTAGATGAACACACATATTAAGAAAAAGTGTAATAATGAGTAAAGTTTTGAGAAAACAATTTGTAAACTTTTATGTAAAAAGTAAAGAAAATAATTGACTTGTATATATGTGTGAGGAAAAAGTAATGATATTTGTGTAAAATTGAGGATTTTTATAAGGGTGAAGTTTATAAATGAATTTTTATTTTAAGAGTGTGAAAATTATTATGGAATGTTACGAAAATGAAAATATAAAAATTATTGTGGGACGGAGGGAGTATAAATTTAGTAATTAATTTGAATAAATCTTAAATATGTGATAAATTTACATAAAACATGGAGTAACATATCTACAATGTTATCTCATATTATCTCATATGATATTTATATAGATAATTTTTTTAATTTATTTGACATTTACTCAATTTTTTTTATACATTAGACTCAATTTGATATTTTTTTACCAGAGTAACACTTGTGAAATATACTTAAATAAGTCAATTTCTAATTGGTTGATCATATTTTACATGTGAATGTTTGACTTAATTTACCTTAATAGTATAAAGTACGGAGTATAATTTTTTACATTTTTACAAAGGATAAGTCTCCTGCAGAATTCCTTATAAGAAATTGAGTTGACGGTCAATCACTGACCCTTGACGTACACTTTTTGGTAATGTTATATTACACATTTTAGTTATATAAATGTGCATTTTTCAATAATATTGTGTTGTACTTTTCAATTATAATAATTTTACACTTTTCATTTAAACTAACTTGCACTTTTTAATAATATTGTGTTGCATTTTTTCAATGATTTACAATTTTCATTAAAAATTGTATTGTACTTTTCAATTATATTGTATTGCATTTTTTAACATATGCTTTTCTTTTAAAAAAGTAAAAAAATAAAAATAAAAAGTAATAAGAAATTAAGAATTCAGTCCCTTTAAAAATAACATCATTATTCATATGGATATGGAAATGAAATATATCGAAAATATTTCGTCGTCTTAAAAGATTCCAAAGAAATCTCCGCCTACAAACACGAGCTGGGGCTGGGCAACTGAGCTTACAAAGCAAAAGCCCACACCTAAAAACAAAAAACAGATTTCCCCTTTCTCTCTTAGATAAAATATTCACAGTTAATTTTTGAAGTTTAAGTTGCAGAGCCTCCTCCATTATTCCGCTCTTTCGGAACTACCAAAGCTTCTTTCACCCAATTAATATTATTATACAAAAACATCCTCCTAATTCTCCACTTCAATTCTCATAATTTTTGCTATACCTGTTTCATACTACTATGATCTCTTCTCTCACGCTGCCACCTTCCTCATTCCATGCCTCCAATTTTCTCCATCTCCGGGGCCAATTTCTGCCCCACCGCTCACCGCTTTTGCCCTCCCTTTCGCCGGAGATAACACGCCGGAGCTCCGTTGTTTCTCTCTCTAAACCGCTCCACGTCTCACAGCTGCGATCTGCTATCACTTGCAAAGCTTATGAAGCCGACCGCACGGAGCCGATTATAGAGGCGGCGGCGGCGCTACGGCCTGAGGCGGGGAATAAACTCAAAATCGGAATTTACTTTGCGACCTGGTGGGGATTGAATGTTGTTTTCAATATTTATAATAAGAAAGTGTTGAATGCGTATCCCTTTCCTTGGTTAACTTCAACTCTCTCTTTGGCTGCTGGCTCTTTAATTATGCTAATTTCCTGGGCGCTGAGGATTGCGGAGTTTCCAAAGACTGATGTCGATTTCTGGAAGACTCTTTTTCCGGTACCAATTTTTTTGTTTTGAGATCTAGATTTTGCCTAATTGTATAACGCAAGTTTTTATTGTTGTTAATGGATGTGTTGGTGGTTTAGGTTGCAATTGCGCATACAATTGGGCATGTGGCGGCTACTGTGAGTATGTCAAAGGTGGCAGTTTCATTCACTCACATAATCAAGAGTGCTGAACCTGCTTTTAGTGTTTTAGTGTCCAGATTCATCCTTGGCGAGTCGTTTCCGCCTTCAGTTTATTTATCTCTTCTTCCGATTATCGGGGGTTGTGGTTTAGCTGCTCTGACTGAGCTCAACTTCAATATGATTGGTAATTCACACTGCTTAAATTGACAAGATTGCTATTTGATGTTTTAAGTGTTTAATCTGAGGGAAATCATTGCTGTTACCTTCATTCATTATTGTCTTTTAAGTAAATTCTGAAATCTTGTTGATGTAGTTTCTGGCTTTATTTTTTTAAATTGAGTAAAGTTGTGTATGCTTTGAATAATAATTCCATCTATTTATGTTGCTTTCTGATACGTTTTGGATGGTTGTTGGCTGTCAATATCAGGTTTTATGGGGGCCATGATATCGAATTTGGCTTTTGTTTTCCGGAACATATTTTCAAAGAAGGGGATGAAGGGGAAGTCTGTTAGCGGGATGAACTATTATGCCTGCTTATCAATTCTGTCTCTCTTAATTCTTACTCCGTTTGCTTTTGCTGTGGAGGGCCCACAGATGTGGACTGTTGGATTTAGAGAAGCTATGTCTCAAATTGGACCTCAAATCGTTTGGTAACGTCCCATTTCTTTATTTTTCTTGTTAATGTCGGGAAATTAGCAAAGTTGGGTGTTATTTTGAAATATTTGACTTTTTAAGTATGAACCACTCAGGGAAGAACAAGCCTATATACTTAATCAGCTACTAAATTGTCCTATGTAAAAAATTGTAAGAGATGCACGTCTTGCAAGGTTGTTAATGTGAAGACATCAATAGTTTGTTGAGTTGAGTGTAAGTATCAAATTATTTTTTCACCTCTTGATATTCCATGTATTTTTGGTCATACTTATTTGTGCCAAATCCTTGATATTTTTCATTTTGGAGTTTCTTCATGTGTTGGAATACTAGGGAACTGTGTTGAAATTTTATGGTTTACCTTCACTTCTGCCATGTTGGGTTTCTTGTTTCCTTGTTGATCCTCTGTTGTTTGAGAGCTCTCTTGTGCATTAGTTGTACGACGCATTTGTATACAACTAATACCATTAAAAACTATACTTGAGTTGCACGGTGCACTTGATGCATACAAGTTTTGCTCCTGTTATTTATGTTTTGTGTGATCGATATTATTGTAGGTGGATGGCGGCCCAGAGTATATTTTATCACTTCTACAATCAGGTTTCATACATGTCGTTGGATGAGATATCTCCTTTGACGTTTAGTGTTGGAAACACAATGAAACGTATATCTGTCATTGTCTCATCTATCATCATTTTTCGGACACCTGTACAACCTGTCAATGCTCTTGGAGCCGCAATAGCAGTTCTTGGAACTTTCTTGTATTCACAGGTAATTTTGTACAACTTTCCCGTTGTGGGTTTTCTAATGCCTCTATCAGTACATCCTTGAGATTATACGTGCATTTTTCCACTTCACTGTTGTACTCCCTTCGTTCCTAACTATTCGTCTGCTTTTATACAAAAGGGTGTTCCTAATTATTTGTCGATTGGCTAATATCAAATTTTTTTTACCCTTTTTCTCCCCACCAATACCGTAATAGATACTAAGTACTAACCATCTTCTTGTAATTATAAGCTCATCAAGCAGTAATATATAAGGGTATAATAGACTTTTTATATCCTTATTAATGAAAATTGGTTCGTGTGAACGGATAAAGTCAGGCAAATAATTAGGAGCAAGTCCTTCACTGTGTACTAATTCATGGTCCTTTGTTTCTCTCCTTCACTAAAGCAAATTTGTTAAACACTAAATGCTTATACGTATGACTGCTCAAGATTGCTTTTAATCAAACTTCTTCACCCTGGAACTCAAGATTGCTCAGACTCACAATTAGACAAGTTTATTACCACATTTTTGAAAAATTTACTTGCCTTTTTTTCGGGTCGAGTCTTACCTAGTATCTGTTATACTCTGACAGGCAAAGCAGTGAAGACCTCCGAAGTAGGAGTAAGGCGTGTTACAATGACTTAGCTAAAGCAAACTAGAAGTTCTCAAGATCTGTGACTGATTCGAAGAAGTTATACCGTTTATCTATGGTCTACACACCGAAGCTAAACTACATTTACAAGTGGAACAGAAGCAGGTTTACTTGTAGATACTAGTAATAATGAACTATTAGGCGGCGTTTCGTGGTTGTTTTCTACCTCTCAAGTTGAGAGCAAAATTGAGATTGTAGGAATAAAACAATGGATTAACTCTTCATTATCAATGAGATGGAGTATTGAAATTGAAATTACACCATTTTATGCTGATGTATTAAAACTAGTTTTTACATTACACCTAAAAGAGTACGTGCTGTCTAGTTTATTCTAGACCAAATTTGTTGTGCTTGTCAATTCTTGTAAAGTTGTTGAATGTGCTATTGGACATTTGATGCCACGAGGGGGAATGAATCTTTGTTTGCATTATCAAATCTTTTTTTTTTTTTTTTTTTCCTTCAATGTTTACTCGATAGTACAAATAAGTTGGATTTTTACTACGAAATTACTGTTTTATGGATTAGGCTCACGACTATACGTTGTGATACTTTAGCACTAGTAAACTTAGACTCACGACTATACGTTGTGATACTTTAGCACTAGTAAACTTGAAATTTTTTTAGTTACTCATATGCTAGACATGGTCGGTTAGAACTTAGAACTGACCAAAAAGGTTCAAAAATTGAACCTTAACCGATATTTTACGGTTCGATTTCGGTTAGTCAAAATAAAAATCGTTGGTTTCAATTAAACCGCTGGTTTGGCAGTTGAACAGGTCAAATCGACGGTTTAATCGATTATTTTTTTTAAGTTTAAGACTTTGTATTGTTGTAATTTTTAGTATCATTTTCTTTTTAAATTGATATTATTGGTTTATTGCAACATTTTTGTCTTTTTCCTTCTAAAATTAATAATAATAAACTCAATTTAAAATTTAAACACTTGAAATAAATAAACTGAAACACTTCACATTTAAAAGTAAACACTTAAATAAACTAAAGTTACTAAACATAAACACTTGACTTAAAAAACTAAAGTTACTAAACATAAACACTTCACACGAATTACAATTGGCTAAAACTTGACTTAAATAAAATTTTAAAATTTAAATATTACTATAACACTTCACTACTTCAGTCTTCAACTCTTCACCTTCTTAATCTTAACGGACCAACTTTTGAGTCGGTTGGCACTTGTTATGGATGTCTCTTTTGCACGTGTAAGACGAATGTCTCGTATCCTCCCCGCGCTTAAAATTATATCTTCTATCATAATATTTGCAACAAACTTCAGTTGTTCCATTCCATGGATCAGTGGCGGACCCAAGATTTTAAATTTGGGGGTACGATCAATACACAATTTAAAAATATTTATACGTAATCCATATCTTATATTTTAAATGCACACAATCAAATTAAATGTGAAAATAAATAAGATATTCCACAAAGTTTAAATAAAATTAGAAATACAATTACAACTGGGTATGTCGGGTCTTCAAAATTTGGAAGCTATATATTCTATTTTCATTGAAAATTTATAGAAATACGCCATTTTTCAATGACAGTGGTCAAACAATATGATAAAAATGACCATCTATACTTTTTCACATCCTATTTTTATATAGAGTATTCAAAAAAAAAAAAAATATTATTTTCACACATATAGTACCAAAATAACATGAATGATATATATAACTAATCAATAAGGAATATAGCATGATAATTCACATAACTTCAAAAGAATTAATTATAAAAATTAGGACAACTAATTTCATAAGGTCATGTTTGATAACTTAAATTAAACCTAGATTAATTATATCTCATCTTTTATAGTTTGTTTGATAACTTAGATTAAGGGTAGATTATACATTAAAATTTAAAAGTTTAAATATCATTTTAATTCAATCTAAATAGTCTTTGTTATCAAACATGTCATAAATATATTATGAAAATGTACAAATATATGTATATCTATAAATATATAATACACCTACATATTACCATTTACCATTTATAGTTTCGGCGGGAAAATTTTTGGGCCTTGGATCGTTTTCTACATTTTGATCTTGGTCGTTCATTTGGTCTTCTGTATAAATATGGTAACCCCCATTTATTATTTTTATTTAATATTTGTCATTTATTACTCTTAATCTTAATCGTTGATATTTGTAGATTGAATTGTGTCTTTCGGATCAATTCCATAAAATTTGTAACGTCTTTCTCATCTTCTCTATAAATTCGTCATTTTTATTTGTCATTCTCATCAAATCTCTTTTCTCTCTTTTGTACATTTGTCATTCTCATCAAATCTCTTTTCTCTCTTCTGTACGGTTCATATGTAGTTAGTGTTTTTGTTGTTTTTCTTCTGTGGTGATGTAATTCTGTAATTCTAAAAATTCTATATTTTTTATTTTAATTTAGATATTTAGTTTAGTTTTTTTTTTTTTTTGGATGTAAGCGTTTAAGACCTAACAGTTCATCAAAGATTGATCCTCTTCCTGGATTTGACAGCAAATCCTTTTTTCTTTTATTTAGCATCTTCAGCAACATTGATCTAACGAATTGGACAACAGATCATTTTTTACTCTCGAACTGTGATGTGTTTATACGTAATATTATTTTCTTTTATTTAGCATCTTTAGCAATTGGTACTCCTGTGCCCGATCAAAAAAAAAAAAAAATTATGATGTCGTCTTTTTTTTTTTATAATTTGCTTTTTAAATACACCTAGCATCTAAAATATACATATATCTTCTGTTTATATTTTCGTACAACATACCAATTCCAATTTTGCAGCAGGTAGATCTAATTAAAATTGCTTGAAAAACATATAAAATAAATAAATTCGCCATCTGCCATCACCGCCGTCCTCTGTTTAGTTGAAAATAAAATTACATCAGTCATTACATTGAAAAACATATAAAAAAAATCATAAAAAAATAAGTTACATTTACTAGGATGAAGTAAACCCATCCGCCATCACCGTCATCCTCTGTTTTTTCCTCAGACTCCATTGCCGGCTCCCCTGCCACTACTGTTCTCTTCGTCGACGCCTCTCCATTCATTAATGTTAGATGTCAATTATTTTTTGTAACGTTTTAACCCTAATAATGTATTTAAGGGTTTTATTAATCAATGGGCCTCTGGCCCACATATAATTAAAAGAGTCCACATACAATCTAATTTAATTCGATTTTTTTACACATTAATAAAAAAATTATTTTACCCATTAATTTAGCTATTTAATACAAGTTAATTAGTCTATATATAAATCAAGTAAAAATTATATAAAGAAAGTTTTTACCATTTAATATATTTTCGACATTTTTAATGACACGTTAAAGGCAAATAAAATTTTAATTTACCCATTAATTTAGCTATGTAATACAAGTTAATTACTCTATTTGTAAATCAAGTTGAAATTATATAAGGAATTTTTTTTCAATTTAAATTTTTTTTGACATTTTTTAAAATCAAATTTGGCTAAGGAAAGTTTTTTCAATTTACATGCATTTACTTAATTGCATTTTTTTGTAACGTTTTTTTAATCAATTGTCGCCCACATATAATTAAAAGACTCCATATACAATCTATTTAATCCAATTTAATTCATTTTTTTTTAATTTTAATAAAATTAAAAAAGAAAACTAGATTAATAAAATTTTAATTTACCCATTAATTTAGCTATATAATACAAATTAATTAGTCTATATGTAAATCATGTTAAATTATATAAGGAAAGTTTAAATGAATTAAAATATTTTTGGCATTTTTTAATGACAGGTTAAAGGGTAAAAGATTAAGTGAGTAATGCAGGTAAAATTTTAATATACCCATTAATTTAGCAATAACTTATCACTATAATAGAGAATAATTGTATTTAGCCTGATAATTTATTGAATTCCATGTTAGTATATTATAATTATGTAATACACTTGATATTGTAGAAAATAATAGGCATATATGTTAAATAATTTTGATAAAATTTCAATAAACTTACCTTATAAGTATATGCTAATTCCACGAAAAATCTAAATATTTAATTTAATTAATATAAAATTATTTTTCATATTCAATTTTATTTAGATTTTGAAATTTTTATTTAAAATTCGAAATTTATATTTAAAATTAAAAAAAAAATTAACATTCGAAAAAATTATTAATCTACTCAATCTAATTTTTTTTTTCATATTCAATTTTAAATAAATCTTCAAAATATCATTAAATTTATAGTCATACCATCTTTTATGATATTATTTTATATAAAATTATTGATTTCCTGAGATACCATATAAGTATATGTCAATTTCATGAAAAATAAAGGAATATTTATAAATATAATATTTCATTAATTAAGTAAAGTTTTCTTTTTATATAATAACTTTAATATGTAATTTAATCTATTTTATTAATTAAGTAAAGTTTCCTTTTTAAATAATATTCAATTTTTAATTTTGTCAAATACTGTTTTAAGTAAAGTTTTCTAAATATCTAATTTTGCCAACTAATTAAAATATTTTTCCACATTCTGATATTAGTTTTTAACACAAAAAATTTCATGACTAATTAAAATATTTTTAACAGAATTATGGTAAATTTCTAAAAATAATATTTCATTCATTTGATAAATTTTATTTCAACTTTTTTGTTTTCAACACTCATACCTCTATATAAATATAGAGGGTAACATTAACTTTAAAACATTGAGAAGAATTTTTATACTTTCATACGAAGATGACTTCTATAACATTGAGAGGTATTAATTATATTTCAATTCATTTCTTTAATAGCTTTATATCATGTTGGTCCTGAAAGGAGTATATAACAAGTGTATGGGGGGGGGGGAATACACTTGTATGCAAATCTTTTCAACTTATGATCAAACCAGAGCTCAGCAAGGTTGTCTTGGACAACTCTGCTGAAGATGATTAACTCTTCTAAGATAATCAAACTACTAAGCACTATTGAGTACTTAGTTGAATAACTATCTAGGGGAGTTATATGTGCGGAATAGTGGTTGGCCCTTTAAGTTTAGACTCCTTAAGTTTCTGAAATTACTTTGTCAATACAGTCCAGTTATCAGGGAACTTGTCCAATACAGTTTTGCACAGTTTTTAAGTATGTATCTTTTGAAAGATCAGTTTTGTGTGCAGTGTTGAATGAATGAAAGTACTTGAAAAGCAAATCAACACAGGAGGTTATAGTGGTTTAGAGACTCAAGCTCCTACATCCACTTTCCCTGATTTAACAGGATAATTCCTTCACTCTTGGAATTAACTTGTTTTATAGTGCCAAGGTGCACTTGATCAAGAACACCACTCCTTGGTGAATTGATCCCTAGGATGTCTAGAGTCCTAGTACCCTCTTCTCAACTCAGAACTGAACTGTTCTTCTCTCAACAGTCAGCTCCTACCACTTCTACTACTACAACCTTCTCACTTTCTCACTTGAAAGAGGTAAGGGTTGAAGTAAGGTTCCAACTAATGAGATATCCTTTACAATGAAGATCAGTGTATAAAGATAGGATATCTCTCTAAGCTTTGTGTATGAATATACAATGAGTTCAGCTTAGAAGAAGTGTTTCAAGATTAAGAATGTCTTTTGAAGACTTTGAAGCTTTCAGAATAGTTGCTCAGTTGGATGTAGAATGGATGCTTCAAATGGTCTTCACACTCCTTGTATTTATAGACAAAATGAGGATTTGCCCGTTGGAGAGGCAGCCCCAAATTGCTATAAATGTCTTCCTTGAGTTCTTCAAACTGGAAGACAGATTCTTGATAGTGACATGTCCTTAATTGGGTAATAAACGGCTTGTAAGACTTTGTCTTCATTCTGCAACACTTTTCCCAATGTTTGACTTCTTGTTAGGACTTGGACATGGCTTCTGAAGATTGATCCAATGATAGGACAACATTCCTTATCAAATGGACAACTCTCCTTATCACTATCAGCAGATTTGCTTATCAGCAAAGTTGGCTTGCTCTTCTTCAGATGATTTGACTCTTTCCCTTTGCTTCACTTCAAGATGATTTTAGCACATTGTATTGAAGTTCTTTAGGGTATGGTTGTCTCTAACTCTTCAGCATGGTTGACCTTCAAACATTAGAACTTTGTTCTGATTCAAACTTGCTGAGACAACTCTTCTGGGACAACTCTCCTGATCAGCATATTTGGTCTTTTAGCTTCAGAGCTGATGTTTTCACAGAGTTATCATCTCTGGACAACTCTCCTGATCAGAACATTTGACTAATCTTGTCCTTTTGAGCTTTACAATCTTGTTCTTGTATAGAGATAGCTCTTCTGGACAACTCTCCTGATCAGAGCATATGATGTTCTATAGAGTTTTCCTTTGCTTTAGTGATTGTTCCAGAATTTGAGCCTTGAGGAGACTTGTTCCTGATAATCTTCCAAGTATAGGTTCCCCCTCACATTGTGCATCTAGTCATCTAAGAGCTGCCTAACATATCAGCTTCTCATCTAGCCTTATGCTATGTGTTCTAACAATCTTAGAACACAGTCATCTAGATTTAGGCATGTCTCAGGGGGTTTTGGTATTTAATCAAAACATATGTCATTTTATTCCCAACAATTTCCCCCTTTTTGATGATGCCAAAACCTACACATTCTATGCAAAAGTGACTTGTCTACACCTATTACATATATCTTCAGAAGACATGACTAAGGTCAATATTCCTGAAAAGACACTGTGTTAGTGTATTCACTGTTTTTGTTGCAAGTAGGTTTCAAAGATAGGCATAGAGAGATTTCTGCAACAATGTATCTTGATTCAAAGGTGTTCAACTATCATTCATATAAAAGTCATTACAAGCATGTTGATAGTTGAAAGTAACTTATCAGAGCATGAATTCAAGACATCATTAACATTTCATTACAACTAAATACTAAACATAAGATCAGAGCAACAAACTACTTCAAGTATCATAGTAGAATGTTGGATATCAACAACAATTCTTGTATCAGAGCAATCCAAATCATATTAGAGCAAACAGCATATCAATGCATATCACATCAGCAAGCTTGTCCAAATTTCAGCAGATTTGACCACATAGCAAAAATATCTTCAGATAAGATAGTTTTCTATCCAGAAAGAGTCAGAAGACTTAGCCATTCTTAGAGATCATCCTCAGGAGGTGGCACCATTCCATATTGTGCCCACACTCTCTTCTTGAGTTCCATGGCTTCCTGGTTGGTTCCTTTGGGTCAAAGAGTCATTTTGTTCAGCTTGAGAATCTCTGTGAACTCCCTCAGGATCCTTGCTTGGTCAATCCATCCTTCAAGCTTTGGAGGCATGTAGATGATGGGCTTGGGAGCATTGAGTTCAATTCTTGCAATGTCAGCAGCTGCAAGTAATTGTTGATATAGCTCTCTGTAGTATTCTATCATGAACTCAGCAAAGGAAGAGTTGACATCTCCTCCATTCCATCTGTCAATGACATAGTAGTCATAGACAAACTCCCTTTTAGCCTCTTCCCATGTATCATTCAGCTGAATTGGCACCCATTTATCCAAGTGTGGATATTTGGTGTCCATTGGGACTAAAAGCTGAGGCTTCATCTTGCTGTAAGTTGCTCTCCTTCTTCTTGGTTTCTGAAAATTTGCTCTTCTCTTATCTCTTGCTCTTTGTGCTTCATCCATCAAATCCATTTTCTCCTGGGCCCTCATCATGGCCAGTTTCTGTTGTGTTTCAGGGTCTTTGCCATACCCTTCATGAAACAACTTTGATGGATCATGAGCTAGGACATTTGTCTTCTTCTTAGGTTCAGGTCCAAATCCTTCAGCAAACAGTTCTTCAATATCTTCAGTGGACTTGGGACCTTCAGCAACATTGACTGTTTCAGAAGACTTTTCCTTTTCAGCAATTTTGGGCTCTTCAGCAACTTTGGCTTTCTTTGATGCAGGCTCATCATCATCAATTCTGAATTCAGGTGGAAGATCAAGGCTGTTGGGAAAGTCAGTAAATGTCTCAGCTTGTCTTTTTTTTCCTTTTGCCCTCTTGATCTTTCCTCTAGTTTGAACACCTTCAGCTTCTTTGTCCAAACCAGACACCTCACCACCTGGTCTCTGCTGTAGCCTCATCCTTTCTTCTTGTGCTGAAGCCATTGAATTCTTCAATGCAAGTGCCAATTGTTCTTCTTCATCCAATTCTTCCAAGTTCAGCACTTCTGGTTCTTTTCCTTTTGTTTCAGCAGCTTTGTCTTTTCCTTTGACTGGGCTTCCAATCACCAAGGCACCTTTTGCTCTAGCTCTTTCCCTTTCCCCCTTTTTGGCAACATCAAAGCACTGGGGCTTTAGCTCACTCATTGTTGTGGCCATTAGGGATTGGGCCTGGTTTAGGGACTTCATCTCTTCCAACAAATATACATTTTCATCATGTATATTTTGCATCCTATCACTGCTCAAGCTAAGAAAAGCTAGAACAGGCTTCATCTTTTGTTGAACAACCTCCTCCAAGGTTGCTTTCAGGGATGCATCCAGTTGGGCTTTAAGAAGCTCAGTGAGGTTGGCCACTGCACCTTCAGCAATGTTGGCCAATACCTCTTGGGAAAATTTTTCAGAGGCTGCTTTTACCATTGCTAGCCTTTGCTCTTCAACTCTCTTCTTTTGCAGTGCTGTCTTCTTTCCAAGAGCTTGCTTGACAGTAAGCCTGAGAGCCTTGACATTAGCATTATGATTGTCTCTCAGCAGCTTTTGTTCCTTCTTGACCTCTTCTGATATGGATTCCATTGTGGATTTGGCTTTTTGTACTTTAGTGGAAATGGTTTGGAGACCAGTTTCCACACCACTAATCCTTGCTTCCAGTGTGGGTAGCACCACATCCTCAGAGCCAGTGAGCCTCATTTCTACAGATGCTAGAGTCCTTCCTTGCTCATTTAATGCTCCTGAAGTTTCAGCATGAGCAGATTGGACCTGATGAGCCAAGGAGTCCAACTTCTCTGATTGCATTCCAAGCAAGGCTTGAGCTGAGCCTGTATCTACTTGGATAGGTGCATCTGTTAAGAACTCATCTGCAAAAATTTGGTCAAGGGAAATACCTGCAATATTAGACAAATCAAACAGGTTAGGGAATAAACACTCATCTCCCTCAATTTCTTTTGTATAAGACTCTGATACATCAGCAGTCTTCTTCTCATTTTCAACTTGTTCTTTTCTCCCTTCTTTTAAAATGTTCTCACCCAAGGAATCAGGCCTCCTTTCATCAAGGGATTCTTGAAGTTCAGATTTGACTTCAAGAATAACATGTCCTTCCTCACTTATTCCACCCTCATATGGTGGTACACTCACAATCTTAGTGATTACTACCTCTCTTTCATCCATAACTCCCTCTGATTTTTTGATTCTATCTTCCTTTTCAACCCCTTCTCCTAAACCTGCAGCATCTTCACCTTCAACAAGGTTCAAAGATGGCAGTTGTGAGGAGATCACAGTGCTTATTTCAGCAGCCACTGAGTCATCCTGAATGATTAAAGGCTGATCAGTGTCCAACTCATCTGACACTGAATAGGCCTTAATCAAACTAGCCTCTATCATAGGAACCTCAACATCTTTAGGTTGTGCCTTGGGTTCAGAAGAACCTTCATTGGCAGATGTGTCTTTGGTTGTGTTACCACCCTTGGTCAACACCTCTGATGAAACAGAGCCTTTCCTATGGTAGGTTCTAGGAGGGTTTGAAAGTCTATCTGCTACAGAAGACTTGGGTTGAGAGGGTTCAGGGAGGTTGGCTTGAGGGGTTTCAGGAGGGTTGGGATTTGAAGGGTTTGAGGGATCATCAGGGGAATCATCATCATTTGAGCTACTGTCAGGGTGTTTGATGCCCTGAACTTTTCTTTCTTTCTCCTCAATGATCTTCTCTGCTACTAACTTTGCAAAAACTTCCTCATCAGTGAGGAATCTTGTTTTCATCACTCCAGCAAAGTGTAGCAGTCTGCTTTCCTCTACTTGCCACCAGTTAGCACCGTTATCTTGGATGACTTGTGATATTTCCATCAAGGTTTTGTCTTTTACATCCACAAGCATCCTCAAATCATGAAACATCTTCTGAATTCTTGGAAATTCAGCAAGTTGTGGATACAAACTGTCCACAGTGGCCTTAGCTCCACCTCTGAGCATACTTTCATAAGTATACTCCTCCTCATTCTCATTTGATGGAGAACTTTGGGCTATAGGGGAGTGGGCTGTGGTTTCTCTAATTGCAGCTTCAGGCAAGTTAAGTTCAGGAGGGTTGGCTTCAGAAAGGTTAGGCTCAAATGAAGGTACTCCAGTTGCTTTAGAGAGCAATGAATCTGAAGGGGCTTTGCTCAGGGGAGTTGGCTCATTGAGTGCATGTTCTAAAAGCTTTGAGTAGTTGAGCATGGATGAGTCAAGAGGAGACATAAGTCTTGTCTCATCTACTGCTAAATCTGCAAGCACATCAATGCCACTTCTTTGCACACTTCCTTCTGGAGAATATCTCTTAGAGAGATCTACAGGGGTGATGGGTTGGTTGGAAGGGGTAACATGGGTTTCAGGGGAGTTGGGCTCAGGATTCTGGGTTTCAGGGATGTTGGCCTCTTTAGGTTGACCTTCAGGGACTTTGGATTCCGGAGTTCCAGATCCAGATGAGCTAGTCCTTGACTTGGATTTGGTCCTGCTTTCAGCTCTGCTCTCTCTTAGAGCCAATTGAAGAGACCTTTCTTCCTGCAGCTCCAACACTTTCTCAGTAGGCTTGGCCCTTCTCTTGCTGGCCCTACTGCTCCCACTGCCTTTACCATCCTTCTCAGGGACAACTTCCCTGATTCTCTTATCACCCTTAAGCTTTTGCCTTGTCTCATTGTATTTCAGCCTCAACTCTTCTGAGTGGTCAGAAGGCACACTTACTCCCTCTTCTGCCACTTCATCAACTTCAGTTGATGCTCCTGAGGCTTCTCTTGAGGATAATTGAGACATTTTCCTTGTTTTGACAGCCCTGGCCTTGGTTCTCTTCTTCATCTTAGGCTTTTCTTCAACCTGTTCTTCAGCAGGTTTGGCCATAAGCATCCTCCTTTGCTCAGTTTTCTTGCTGAGCTTCCTAAACAGGATTTTTTGGGCTGGTAGGGGTTTGACAAAGGTCTGCATCTGAGAATAATGGGAGAATCTTTCAATCAACAAGCTTGCCCTGGTGCAATACTTGAGTTTCCCTTCTAACACAACCTTGTTGTGAGATTTCACTTTGAATTTCACTTTTTCCTTCATCATTTCAGACATGATGAAGGTCCTCCAATCAAACTTGATGCCCTTGTCACTAGCATCAATTACTGCAGCCATAATTCTGATTCTTGGATGGCTGACCTGCTCCAAGCTTCCAGTATTGCTCAAGAGACTCTTAGCAACTACCTCAAAGAGGTTGAGAAATTCTGGCTTGAGAGTCTTCTTGTTTTGTGTTGAAGAGAGAGGACCTGGTACTAATAGCCATTCTTGAGCTATTTCATCTTCATGTCCAGTACCATAAACTTCTGGATTTCTTCCCTCATAAGGTAATCCAAAGGCTCCTTCAAGATCTTCTGAAGAGAATTTCACTTTATGAAATCTCTCTTCTTCCTCTCCCTCTGCAATATATGACAATCTGGTGGAAACTTCACCATCTTCAGGCTTACCTCTCCACTTGAGAAAGGCAAAGAACTCAGCCATGTAACTTTCCAAGCATGAACTTGGTCTTTCCTCTATAAACTTTTGTAGCCCAGCTCTCCTCAACCATCTTAGGGTTGGTTTAATCTCAGGATCTTCACTCTCAAAGGATACTATGGGCTCAAAGTGAAGATTGTTTTTGTTGCTCAAATAACCAAAATCAAGGTCTAGAGCCTTGTTGGTGAAATCAATGATCATCTCTGGTCTAACTTTGGGGGCCATTTGAAAGTTACAGAGAAAAGTTTGAGGAAGATTGAGAGAGTTTGAAGAAAATTTGAGTTAGGGTTTCGAATACTTGGGGAAGAAGTGTTTGTGGGGGTTCTTAAGACTTGTGAATATTCTAAAAGGAATGTTTGTCAATGAGTTGGTGAAGTCTTGATGCAATTCAAAGGTGAGCAAAAATGGAAATCCAAAATGAACGGCTAGGATTGATTTCAGGGGAGTTGGCCAGTTTTGATCCAATGGTCAAAAACCAATGTAACAGTGAAAAACTGTTTTGTTCAAAAACGTGGGTGGTTTTTAATGTTTGTTTAAGGCTGGGGGAGTTTTCGAGATAGATCATGTCCCAAAAAGTTTAATGCAAATAAGAGTTAAATCTTGGCATTTAATGCATGGAAAGTGACCTTTTGGGTGGGAGACAAATTAAATCCCAAAAAGATGATATCTGTAATTGGAATGGGACATATTTCGAAATAGGCAATGATTGCCCAAAATAGGTGCTTATCAGACCAAGATTTGGTTTGATAGCCAAGACAACTTATCTGACTCTACATGGACAAGTGTCTTGAAGAGCTGTGGACAAGTGTCTTGAAGAAGTGAGGTCAACTTCTCTGAATTTCAGTAGACTTGACCAAGTCTGCTGAAGTTTGAACTTAGTTCCCCCTTAATGAGTAAACTCCTTTGGATTTATTTATCCAACTTCCCTGGATCAAGAAGACCCAACTCTGCTGATAATTCCAGAAATCTTGCTTCTGCAAGTGGCTTTGTCAATATATCAGCTTTTTGATGATCTGTGTGGATCTTCACCAACTTGATATCCTTCTTCTCCACATGATCTCTAATGAAGTGATGCTTGATGTCCACATGTTTGCATCTTGTGTGCAATACAAGACTCTGTGATATGGCAATTGCACTGTTATTGTCACAGAATATTGGCACTTCAGTAGAGTTGACTTTGTAGTCCTTGAGTTGTTGTCTTAGCCAAAAGATTTGAGCACAACAACTTCCAGCAGCAACATATTCAGCTTCAGTGGTGGAGGTGGCCACTGTGTTTTGCTTCTTGGAAAACCAAGATATGAGTTTGTTGCCCAAGAATTGACAAGTTCCTGAAGTGGATTTTCTGTCAATTCTGCATCCTCCATAGTCAGCATCTGAGTAGCCAGTTAACTCAATATTGTCATCAGCAGGGTACCAAAGGCCTAGGTTTTCAGTGCCTTTGAGGTACCTCAAGATTCTCTTTGCAGCCTCAAGGTGGCTTTTCTTAGGATTTGCTTGAAACCTTGCACAAACACCTACTGCAAAGGTGATGTCAGGTCTGCTGGCAGTGAGATAGAGGAGTGAGCCAATTATTCCTCTATACTCAGTGGAGTTAGTTGGAACACCACTTTCATCAGGATCCATCTTCCAATTTGTGTTCATTGGGATCCTTACTGGCTTGCTTGATGTACACCCAAACTTTTTGATCATTTCTCTGGTGTACTTGGCTTGGTTGATGAAGATTCCTTCTTTTGATTGCTTGACTTGTAGACCCAAAAAGAAGTTCATCAACCCCATCATGGACATCTCAAACTTGCTTTGCATAAGCTTGGAGAACTTCTCACAAAGCTTCTCATTAGGGGATCCAAAAATTATGTCATCTACATAAATTTGGACAAGCAAGATGTCTTCTCCTTCAGAGATTCTGAAGAGTGTTCTGTCCACAGTTCCCTTGGTGAATCCATGATCCAAGAGGAATTGTGACAGTGTGTCATACCAAGCCCTAGGGGCTTGCTTGAGTCCATATAGAGCGTTCTTCAGTCTGTATACTTGGTCTCCAACCTCAAAACCTGGTGGTTGCTCCACATAGACTTCTTCTTTCAAGACTCCATTTAGAAAGTCACTCTTGACATGCATTTGGTACACTTTGAACCTCTTGTGGGCTGCATAGGCTAGGAAGAGCCTTATTGCTTCTAGCCTTGCCACAGGTGCAAAGGTCTCATCATAGTCAATGCCTTCATGCTGGCAGTAACCTTTTGCCACTAGTCTTGCTTTGTTTCTGACAATCACATCATTTTCATTCTTTTTGTTCTTGAACACCCACTTGGTTCCAATAACATCTTGATGTGAAGGTCTATCAACCAGCTCCCATACTTCATTTCTGGTGAATTGGTTGAGTTCTTCCTGCATTGCTGTGATCCAATTTGCATCCTGAAGTGCTTCATCAATGTCTTTTGGTTCCTATTCTGACAGGAAACAACAGAACATAGCACGTTCACCATGAAACCTTCTGGTTTTGACTCCTATACTTGGGTCACCAAGTATCAGATCAGTAGGATGGTCATACAACCAAGTCCTTCTTTTTCTGATCCCTTCAGTAGAGTTGTCCTCTACTGAGGTTGAGTCACCAGTGTTATAGAATTCAGGATAATTGAGTGCAGGATCTAGTTCAGGATCATAATCAGGAGTTTGTCCTCAATGTCTGGGACATTGGTATTTTCAACATTTTGAGTTCCCCCTTGATTATTTGACCCATTAACTACCTCACCAGGAACTGCTTCTTCATTGGTAGTTGTTACCTGGATGTGAACTGGGATTGGCTTATTCAGTTCACCATTTCTATCAGTGGGGTTTGTCTCAGGAAGGTTGCCTTCAGGATTGTTGTCCAATGTGAGTTTTTCAGGTAGGTTGGCTTGGACAACATCTATGAATTCAGTGTCTTTGTCTTTTAGGCTCAATCTGGTTGTCCTCTGTGTGATTTCTCCAGGTTCCAAAATATCATTCCTGATCTCAAAGATGGATTCATCAAACACAACATGAGGTATTTCTTCCACTATAAGGGTTTTCTTGTTGTAGACTCTGAAAGCTTTACTGATTTGAGAGTATCCAAGAAATACTCCCTCATCAGCTTTGCTATCAAAGGCTTTCAACTGTTCTTTCCCATTATTGTGAATGAAACATTTACAACCAAATATATGAAAGTATGATACTTTAGGCATTCTTCCTTTCCAGAGTTCATAGGGGGTTTTGCCTTGCCCCTTAGTAATCAAACATCTATTTTGAGTATGACACGCAGTGTTTATAGCTTCAGCCCAAAACCTTTTTGGTAGATTTGAATCAGCAATTAAAGTTCTAGCAGCTTCTTTTAGGGTTTTATTCCTTCTTTCTGCAACTCCAATTTGCTGAGGAGTTCTAGCAGCTGAGGTTTCATGAGTTATCCCATTAGATGAGCAATACTCATTGATGTATGAATTTATGAACTCAGTGCCTTTATCAGATCTTATCTTGATAATGCTAAGGCTTTTCTCATTTGACAGTCTCTTAAGGAGTTCAGGTAGTTTGACTTGTGTTTCCTTCTTATTAAGGAGAAATACTACCTATGTGAACCTAGAGAAGTCATCTACTACAACCAATGTGTATTTTCTACCATTTATGCTTGAAGGGGTGATTGGTCCAAAAAGATCCATGTGTAGAAGTTCAAGTACCCTTTCAGTAGAAATGACTGGTTTACCTTTGAATGAGGCTTTAATCTGTTTACCTTCTTGACATGGCTTACACACATGTTCTTTAATGAAAACCTCATTAGGCAGTCCTTTAACTAATGCATTTCTAGCAAGTTTATTCATTGATTTGAAGTTCAGATGGTTTAGCCTCTTGTGCCATAACCAACTTTGTTCACTAGTACTCTTAGCAATAAAGCATGCAACATCAGTAGACTTGTCCCAGTCTGCAAAATACACATTTCCTTTCCTAGTCCCAGTCAATAGAATTTGTTGAGTTTTATCCTTGATTAAACATTTTCCACTTGAGAACTCAACATTGAAATCTTTATCACAGAATTGACTGATACTTAGGAGATTATATTTGAGATCAGCTACATAAGATACATTGGTTACTTTGATGTTACCAATCATCAAAGTACCATAACCTTTTGTGGTTGCTTGTGAGCTGTCTCCAAAAGTGACATTTGGGCCTTCTTTTTCAATAAAATCAGTGAGGAGTTCCTTGTTTCCAGTCATGTGCCTTGAGCATCCACTGTCAAGGTACCATGCTGTCTTTTTGTTCATGCTCCTCTTTTTGTGGCCCAATGGTACCTGCAATTAGATAGGTTTAGCTACCCTTTGAGTTTTGGGTCCTGAGAGGTTAGCTGTACCTTTAGGAACCCAAACTTGCCTAATCACCCTGATTGATTCGAGGTGGCTAAGTTGTTTTCCTTGTGCATCAACATACACTGTCTTTCCCTTAAATGCCTTAGGGAAATTATGTGTGAATGTGTTAACTCTGTAAGTTTCAGGGGAGTTGTCAATTCTCCTGAACTTATGAGTTCTTTGTGCAGCTTGATGAAATCTTTGAGGAAAGGCATCTTTATGACCATTACCCTTTGGCATGAAGGGTTTTGGTTGTCTCATTTTATTCTGCCTTTGAGGATAGTTGTCCTTAGGTTTATCCAGCTGAGGCTTTCTCAGATGAGTTGGCCTAGGCTGATTATACCTTGGATAACTCCTCTGAACATTGTTCAGTAGAGTTGCCCTTCCATTGGGTCTACTCTGCTGACCAACATTCCTCTTGTGTTCAGGGGCTTTGACCTTTTCCAAAGGTTTGGGCCTAGTCTCCTGAAGCACTTGAGTAGGCATTTCAGTTAATTTGCCCTTTCCTTTGTTCAGTGGCTGAATTACTTCATTTTCAGCTTGTTGTGCCACTTATTTAACAAAGATTTTCTTAGTGTTACTTGTAGAGGCAACACTAAGACAAGGTGAAGATTCAAATGGATCAAAACCCAATCCACTTCTTTGAGCCATAGGTCTTTGATAACTCTGAATTTCCTCTATTGCCCTAGAGGATTTGTTCAAAGCAGACATCTTTAATTTCAGGCTCTCTTCACTTGATTTAAGAATATCATATTCATGTGAGAGGTTTTCAAACTTGGCATTTAGAATTTTTAGTTCAAAGTCTTTTCTCTTCTGAGAGAGGAGTTGATCATCAATCTCTCTTTGTTGGTCAACTATCCTGAGATTTGCTTCCTTAAGCTCTCTCAAGGCTTGTTGATACAACTCAGTAGATTTGACATCAACAGCTGCCTCAGAGTTTTTGGTAAGTTCAATAGCCAATCTTTCATTTTCTCTCACACAATTATCATGAAATTCTTGTAATCTAGTGAAATCTTCCATCAACTTCCCAAAGGAAAGTTTCAAGTTAACTTCACTAGTGTTTTGTGATAAAAATGATGGTGAGCTAGAAGTGGAGGATACCTCATCATCCTCAAGAGCCATGTTGCACACATCATCATCATCATCATCACTGTTTGAGAACAGTCCATCTGAAGAGTTGAAGCTTTCAGCACTATCAGATCCTTCACCAGCCATCATGGCCTTTCTATTGGTGAACTTTCTGTCTCTTTTAGCTTGCCTTTCTCTTCTTTCTTTAGAGCTTAGTTCAGGGCAGTCATACTGGAAGTGCCCTTTCCTCTTGCAATTGTAGCATAGGTCTTCATCATCATCCTTCTTGGATTCATCTCTTCCTTTTGATGATGAAGGGTCAGCTCTACTGGACCTTCTCCTATCAGAGTACTTGTCCTCTGATCTCTTCTCTTCAGGCTTTTTGTCCTTGGCCTGATCTTCAGGGGAGTTGTATCTTCTCCTGAATTTGTTGTCTTGGTAGAATTTCTTGTATCTACCAAACCTTGTGTTCAGCTTGTCAAACCTTCTAGCCATCAAGGCTAGTTCTTCCTTCATTTCAGTCTTTGAGACTGACTTTGATGATCTGGGAGTGAGTTGCATTTCAGGTTCAGTAACTTTGGCTTTGAATGCCACTCCCTTAGTAGGATTTGAAGGTTCCTCAACAGGCTTTCTTCTATTGAGGTCAAACTCATAGGCTTTGAGTTCTGAGAAGATTTGTTGCATGGGCATGGAGGAGAGATCTTTGGTATTCTGCATCATCACAGCATAGACATCCCACTTTTGAGTGAGGCTTCTCAAGATCTTCAATCCAACTTCTCTCCTGGAGTACACCTTGCCCAAGGAGTTGATTTCATTCATCACATCAGTGAATCTACCAGCAAATTTGTCAATGGATTCTTCAGCTTCCATTGAGAATTGTTCAAACTTTTGCACAGCAACTTGGAGCTTGTTCTCCTTGATCTTTTCTGTGCCTTCACACATCTCAGCAAGAGTATCCCAAATTTCTTTGGCTGTGGTGCAGTGGTAGACTCTTCCCATGACTGCATCTGGAATTGTTTGATAGAGGGTGTTCATGGCAAGATAATTTAGATTATCATTCCTCTTTTCATCAACAGTGAAATCATCCTCATCTTTGGGAATCAGTTCCCTTACATCTGCTCTTTGCTCATCTGTCACCCTGGGGTTAGTTTGGGTAAACACAAAAGGTCCTCTTGTGATTACTCTTAGCATGTCAGTGTGAAGAGATGCAATATGAGCCCTCATTCTAATTTTCCAGAAATCATAATTATATATTGAAAACATAGGCAGTTTATGATGTGAAATGTGGTTGACTGGATTTGTGGCCATGTTGTCCAATCCTTGAACAGCAGGTGGAGGAACAGCATTGTTGTTGGCCATATCTCAAGAAAGCAGTTAGTCAACAGGTAAGAGATTTCAGATAGAGATCAGTTCAGTGACCACACAAATATGTGAATTTTGA
The DNA here is from genome assembly GCA_963675135.1 of Galeopsis tetrahit. NCBI lineage: Eukaryota > Viridiplantae > Streptophyta > Magnoliopsida > Lamiales > Lamiaceae > Galeopsis > Galeopsis tetrahit. Next base: position 59,888,958 of record OY776120.1, on the reverse strand, counting down.
AAATCAAGATGGATTTTCAGAAGCAGTGGTCTTTGAACCCCTGCTCTGATACCACTTGTTGGTCCTGAAAGGAGTATATAACAAGTGTATGGGGGGGGGGGGGAATACACTTGTATGCAAATCTTTTCAACTTATGATCAAACCAGAGCTCAGCAAGGTTGTCTTGGACAACTCTGCTGAAGATGATTAACTCTTCTAAGATAATCAAACTACTAAGCACTATTGAGTACTTAGTTGAATAACTATCTAGGGGAGTTATATGTGCGGAATAGTGGTTGGCCCTTTAAGTTTAGACTCCTTAAGTTTCTGAAATTACTTTGTCAATACAGTCCAGTTATCAGGGAACTTGTCCAATACAGTTTTGCACAGTTTTTAAGTATGTATCTTTTGAAAGATCAGTTTTGTGTGCAGTGTTGAATGAATGAAAGTACTTGAAAAGCAAATCAACACAGGAGGTTATAGTGGTTTAGAGACTCAAGCTCCTACATCCACTTTCCCTGATTTAACAGGATAATTCCTTCACTCTTGGAATTAACTTGTTTTATAGTGCCAAGGTGCACTTGATCAAGAACACCACTCCTTGGTGAATTGATCCCTAGGATGTCTAGAGTCATAGTACCCTCTTCTCAACTCAGAACTGAACTGTTCTTCTCTCAACAGTCAGTTCCTACCACTTCTACTACTACAACCTTCTCACTTTCTCACTTGAAAGAGGTAAGGGTTGAAGTAAGGTTCCAACTAATGGGATATCCTTTACAATGAAGATCAGTGTATAAGGATAGGATATCTCTCTAAGCTTTGTGTATGAATATATACAGTGAGTTTAGCTTAGAAGAAGTGTTTCAAGACTAAGAATGTCTTTTGAAGACTTTGAAGCTTTCAAAATAGTTGCTCAGTTGGATGTAGAATTGATGCTTCAAATGGTCTTCACACTCCTTGTATTTATAGACAAAATGAGGATTTGCCCGTTGGAGAGGCAGCCCCAAATTGCTATAAATGTCTTCCTTGAGTTCTTCAAACTGGAAGACAGATTCTTGATAGTGACATGTCCTTAATTGGGTAATAAACGGCTTGTAAGACTTTGTCTTCATTCTGCAACACTTTTCCCAATGTTTGACTTCTTGTTAGGACTTGGACATGGCTTCTGAAGATTGATCCAATGATAGGACAACATTCCTTATCAAATGGACAACTCTCCTTATCACTATCAGCAGATTTGCTTATCAGCAAAGTTGGCTTGCTCTTCTTCAGATGATTTGGCTCTTTCCCTTTGCTTCACTTCAAGATGATTTTAGCACATTGTATTGAAGTTCTTTAGGGTATGGTTGTCTCTAACTCTTCAGCATGGTTGACCTTCAAACATTAGAACTTTGTTCTGATTCAAACTTGCTGAGACAACTCTTCTGGGACAACTCTCCTGATCAGCATATTTGGTCTTTTAGCTTCAGAGCTGATGTTTTCACAGAGTTATCATCTCTGGACAACTCTCCTGATCAGAACATTTGACTAATCTTGTCCTTTTGAGCTTTACAATCTTGTTCTTGTATAGAGATAGCTCTTCTGGACAACTCTCCTGATCAGAGCATATGATGTTCTATAGAGTTTTCCTTTGCTTTAGTGATTGTTCCAGAATTTGAGCCTTGAGGAGACTTGTTCCTGATAATCTTCCAAGTATAGGTTCCCCCTCACATTGTGCATCTAGTCATCTAAGAGCTGCCTAACATATCAGCTTCTCATCTAGCCTTATGCTATGTGTTCTAACAATCTTAGAACACAGTCATCTAGACTTAGGCATGTCTCAGGGGGTTTTGGTATTTAATCAAAACATATGTCATTTTATTCCCAACATATCATCTATAATATTTTTTTTTATATGTAGATACTCTTTTTATGAAAGAAGTTGATATACAAAAGTATATCGTTAAAGAGTATCCGAATGATACTTTTAGGTTCTTCTTAAAATATGCACCGCAGAATCATAACAATTACCGCGATTGGGATGGTGAGTTTTATATTTTATTTTATATAGATATGTATATTATTTATATATTTATTTATTAAAGTCAAAATATTTAATTAATTTCTCAATTAATGTTTTAGGGGTTCCCGAATCAACTTGATAATCAATTTAATCGATCCAACCAATGTATTGTGGGAGTTACCCACAACAAAAGTTGGAAACATTTGGTACTTTAACGATTTTGAAGAGGTTGGACGCTTCTACCATGTCCAACCCGAGGATCTATTATATTTTACATATAAATCTAGAAAGCTTTTTGAGATCAAAATATTTGATCATATTACTGGAATAATGAAGGAAAGACTTAACCCTTTATTGATTGATGAAAGACTTCTCTATCGTGGTAACATTTTATGTATTCTATTTATAATATTATTTAATTATTATATAATATTTTTCAACATTATTAATGTTTTGTTTTCTAATTTGTAGATCATGTTCTGAGACATCTTATTGTTCCCGAGTTCATGGTTCCTTTTAGTGATAAAATTGTGAGTTATAATTTTTTTTTTTTTTTTGTACTTTTTACTAATAATCTTTAGGTTATTCCCAACATCATATATGACGTTCTCGGATTTTTTCCATCAAAATGTTATTTATTGGTTAATGGTCATATTCAAGTTGATGTTACTCTTCGAAATTCCCTAGGAAATTTGCACTTGATTTCAAATTCGAGTGCTTTTTTCAACGTGCCAAATACTCAAGATCAAGGATTTCTTCATTTCTTCTATGATAGAAGACGTATCTTTTATGTCAGATTTTTTTCTAATAATAAATGTGAATTCGGTCAAATAATTTTTCAATGGAATATCAATTGTAAGTTATTTTAATTTGTTTTTTTTATGTTAAATATTTATTTTCTAAGTTAAATTTTTCAACCAACAGCTGGTTAATTCGGGCATCAACATGGAAATATCGAGGAACTGCCTTTTGTCGATAATGTTGAGAATAATGTTGCTCAAGATTTGGAGGATAATTTTGAAGTATCTCCTAAGTGTAAAAATAATGATTGGATTTACCGATTGGTTAGTTTTTAACTTATGTTTTATTTACATTTTAACTTATAAATTTTTTATTATTTAATCTATCTATTTGTTCAACTATTTTTTTTAGGATCTACCAAAAGATTCTGTTCGTTTGTTTGGTACTGAGTTTGACACAATTATTTTGACAAGTGATCTCACTAACCGATCATATCCAGTATATTATCAGCATAGAGTTATTCGAGGAACAAGTCCTATGTCTCGATTACAATACACTTAGAAGAATGTTGTTGAAGACTATTATATAAAAAAAACAATACTCTTGTTTTCAAAAGGAGTAATGAGCCGTCTATCCCAGCTAATGGTTTGAAGCATTTCAGATTTTATTTGACAAAATGGAACCTTTGATAACATTTTTATTTTTTGTTTACGTGTTTGTTAACTTTTTAATATATTGTTCACTGATTTATATCAGGATTTTAATTTAATTTGCATTATTATTCTTAAATTGGATAGTTCGGTGTTATTTATTTGTTAATTAATTTAAAATTAAATTTTATATTTCTTTTTTTTCAGTTCATTTTATTCATAACTAAGTAATGTTAATACATTATTTAAATTAATTAATATGTTACAATTATATTGACAGAAATTTTGTACTCAAAACTTAAAGATATAATAAACTTTTATTAACGTTAATCAATTTCAGTTGCATATTCAATATATTCAATAGATTTGTTTTTTAATTTTGTTGTCATAACTAATCTACATTCAATATATAATTAAAATTTTTAAATTTAGTTACTATTATTTTAATACTAATTTTTTACTCAAAACTTAAAGATAACTTTAAATTTAATTAACCGTAATCAAATGTACTTCATGTTGCATATCGAATAATTATAAATATCTTTTTGTTATTCTTAGTTAAAGAATGTTAGATTTTTATTATTATCTTAACTATTTAAAAATTGATAATTTCTTAATTTTAGTTTACAATTTTTTTAACGTTTATTTTCTATATTTTTTTTATATTTTATTTAATTTTTCCACCCATTCAATTTAAAATATTATTTTGATCATTTACTTTATTTTAAATTTAAAAGTCGATAAACACCATATTAATATTAATGTTACTACTTTTATTTATTATAGCCATAATTGTCTCAAAAAAAAAAAAAATATATATATATATATATCGTTTTTTTTTCTCATTCATCACCACTGCTCTGAGTTACTATTTTTATTTATTATTGACATATTTTTATATAAAAAATTAAATTTTTGTTGGTGCTTATAATTAGGCTTATTTTTCTCTTTCTCTTTATTTTAATTTATAGTAATGATTAATTACATTTTTTTAAACATTGTTTTACTAATTATATTACATTTACTACTAATCTTTAAGACCTCATTTATTTAAATTATAATGTTGACAATACTTATTGTCATTTAAGTTTGATTACTTTAATTTCTCTTCTTTCCAAATAGTTGACTCTTCCATGAGTATAAAATGATTAGTTCTAAAACTTTTTTATTACACTACTTTCAATTGTGTTATGTTTATGAAAGCACAAGTTTTTTTTATACATAAAAATGTGAATTCATTCAACTAAAAAAACATACAGTAGATCATAAATAAATCAAAATAAATACATTAATATTGTTGTAATTTGAGTTGCATTTTGATTAATATATTCGCAATGGGTATGTTTTCATATTTTAATTTAACCTTATTAAATTTCATTCTTCTAGACATTTCTTTTTATATGTTATTAAATAATTGTTAATATTGTTGTCATTCTTTTGTAGAAGATGAAGCCATGCATCTTTCCGATGAATTGTTGATGTATGGTGAGAATTACTATTCAAGTGATAGTAATGTTTTTTTTGTTTGGTACTTTTATTCTCTTTCATCTAATAACGAGCCTCGAATGGTAATTATTGTTCTATTTTTAATAATAATATTTTTTATTTAATTAAATTATTTCTATGCTTCCAATCCTAAAATAAATTTATTTTATCTTTTACAGCGAATTCCCAATGGTTATGTTATGTTGAAAGAAAACATGTTGAATCCATCTTATACTTTTATTAACGAGTTTGGTAAAATATGAACAATCAAGACCTGTCTTGATTGGGGTCGTTGGTATTTTTTGGATGGTTGATCAGATTTTCAAGATTATTACACGCTTGATTTTGGTGATATAATTACATTTTGTGAATATGAACACTTAGTAATGTTCGTGAAAGTATATCAAGGTCTATTTTTGAAGAATATATCATCTCAAAATATATTTCATGCGACCTCCTCTTCTCATGGTAAGTAATATTTCTATTTTTTTCATATATAATTAAAAGTTGTCTCTTATTATTTAAATATATATTTTTCAATCTTTTAATTTTTCAGATACTTCACTTGACTATCATACAGTCAATGATTATTTTAAAATTAAACCTCCATCTACAGACGTGGTATGTTTTTTTATATATTTTAATTTTTATTTGTATTACATACTTTTATTTTTTATCTTATCATAATCTTTTGGATATTCTATTCATATATTCATTTATTTTTATTTTTATAGTTTGTACCACGTCCCGTTCTTGAGAAATACGTTGGTGTTTTTCCAAGTTCAATATATTTGATGAGGGCTGACGACAAACGTTGGGTTATTGAGTTGATATTTCATAATAATTCAAGTTGCACATTTGGTAAAGGGTGTAGCTCTTTTGTTGAGGATAACAAAATGACTGATACCAGTTATATGTCATTTTCCTACGATGGATTATTTACTTTTTAGGTTAAGGTTTACTACAGATATGAGTTTTTCGTTAGTTGTTCCAAAATAACAATCGTTTTGACAATGAAGGTATTTAGTATTTTTACTACTTTTTATCTTTCTTAAAAATATACATATTTCTTAACTTATTAGAGTAATTTTTTTTTTTTTACAGGTACGTCATCTGATAGACTTTGTAAGTCTATAGTTGGTAGTTCAGTTCGCATTAATTCTGAGTCGTCTTCTTTCACGTGTGTCATTACTAAGACCATTATTAACAAAGTTCAATTGGTAATACATTTTTATGATTGTTTTAAATTTATTTTATACAATATTATATATTTTAAAAATTTGTTATTCACTTTTTATTTTATTGTTGCAGGTTATGCCCTATGTCTTTTGGAGTACCTACTTGAATGATGTACCGACTTTATCTACTGTTGTTTTCTTAATCGTTGGTTAAGAGGAATGAGAAGTTATTTTGAAGAAAAAAGATAAAAAATTGCGTCTTCAGAGTGGTTTGAGGAAATTTTTCAAAGATAACTCTGTTGGAATTGGTTGCAAGTGTATTTTTCATGTTGTTGATAATTTTGGTTTGAAGTTCAATGTTTCTTTTAGTAATTAGAATGTTATGTTTTTTGCTATATCAATTTTTACTTAGTAGTAACACTTTTTTTGTAATTGTAATGAACATTTTTTACTGTTTTCTTTTAATATCTTAGTTTTTTATTTACATAATAATGTAATCTTCAAGTTTAATTTATATATTATTTATTAATTATATTTTTTAAATAAATTATATATTAAAATTCAATTCTACAAATTACTTAGTCCGTACTTTTTTAAATAATACTTTTATGATGTTTTTTTATAATTATTTCATTGTAAACATCACTATGTTCATCATTAAGTTTGCTAATTAAATCCTCATACTCTAACTTTAAATCAGTCATGTTGTATGTAAATTCATTAAAAATCAAATGTTTCCTAATTCTTTTAATGAATTAATATTTTATTTTTTATATATTTTACCTAGAAATTATAAAAATCCATACTAATAAAACCTATATAAATATGTATGAATTTTTTATGAAATTCATATCTTTAATTTAAAATAAAGATTTATATTTTTTCTAATTTTTAAATGTAACGTTAGATTTTCAATTTATTTTATACATAATCTATTTTCTTAACTTTGTTTTACCCTATAATATATTTTTTTCAATTTAACGACATATGTATAATTTAATGTGGAACCTTTGATTCTAATGTGTTGATAAAAATTAAATTTACGAACAAAAGAATATTAAAAGAATTTAAAATTCAATTTTTATATAAGTGTGATGCGGATAAAATATGTCGTCTCTGGAGAGAACGACACGTAGATATAAGATGAATTAAATCCACTTTGTGGTGAACGAGGGTTTAATTAGAGGGATTAATACACCCCTAAATCTGGAAAAAGAAATAAGTGTACGCGGGCTTCCGGCCCACATCGGCAACTTAATTGTCCTTGGGCCCAATGTTCCTGGCCCAGGAGGGAAAAAGTTAGGGTTCGTTCTTGATAAAGGCCTGAGAAGAAGTCAATAAGGAGAGGTGGGGAGAGTCCACTAAGAGACCGGGTCTTGCGGAACAATTGAGAGAAAAAAGGGAGAGGGAGTCTCCCTCTCTCCCACGAAATGAGGAAAGGTATATAATCATGTTTGTTCTACCATTTTGACTACGTTTTTCATACAACAAACACACACTTTACATTATTCACTGAGAACACACGAAATCCATTGATAATACACTGAAAAGAAAAGATATCCTACAATTCTTGCGAGAATTTCCCTTGATTCATAGGGAAATTCCTCTTTGATTCTCCCGAGAAGATTTTTGACTTGAGCGTCGGAGATTCCACGCCGGAATCTCCTCCGGCGTGTTTTTGCAGGTCTTACGAGAGCGTAGAAGAGGATTATTCATGAGAGAGCTTGCGGAAAAGTGACGATTCAAGCCCGTAAATATCATAGCCCGCACGGGAAGATTTAATATCCTTGATCGTTATTTTTGGACGCAACAAGTGGCGCCGTCTATGGGAAACTTTTAAGCTAGGAAGTGAGAAAGTTTCGTGCGAAATGGGAGGAGAACAAGACGTTACAAAGCAGACTAAGGAGAAAGGAGACCTTACTTCTCCTCCTTTCCCTTCACCTCTACCCCCACCGGGTTTTCCTCCCAATAGGAACCTAGGGAAACAACCCGTAAACACTACACCAGAAGGTAACCCTCCTGCACCGGAGGAGAATGCGATGGGTACTTCAGGAACCCCTGGAAGTGGGATTAACAGAGATACCCCATTTCCCAGCACACAACCAGAACTCCTTACTCTCTCTCAAGATCAATTAGACGTGATGATTGCACAAGCGGTTGAAAAGATAATTGCTTTTCGTGGGCTGTACACTCCTGGTTCCCTCCAGAGATGGGGGGCCCCCTCGAGATCAAGAAGAGAAAGCACCCTCTCAGGCCGAAACGAGCATCCTCAATCGACCTCCGAGGAAGAATACGGAGTGTTGGGATATGAATCCTAGACAAGTTCTAAATGATGAAAAGATGAGATGAAGTTTTGATAAGCCAAAAATAGTTTGAATATTTTCTAAGTGTTGACTAATCTAGTCTAGTTGAGTTGAAGTCATCTTGAACAGATCAGTAGAGTTCACATGAAAAGAAAAGTATTGTTTATATTTAAAAGATAAGTACGATGTATAAGTACTTCATATCTGTTCGTATATGTTTACATTGATTAGTTTGTTTTTGAGCTATAATTGTTGTATAGAGCTCATGATATTTCTATGTAATAGATAGATTTGTTGTATAGATTTATAAGTTGACTAAGCTTGTATTATAAAAGCTTAAAGTAATGTAATAGTCTTGTTAGGTTAGATGATAGGACTAGATTAGTTCTATTAGAAGTCTACTGCACAAGAAGAGAAGACCAGTCTACTACTCAAGACAGGTGGACTACAAGACAAGTGCATCTACTAGACTACACAAGACAAGTTAACATGAAGTTAGTTACAAATACGCGTGAAAGATAAGGATGGAGAAGTTAGTTATGGAATAACTAATTCGTAACAAGAAACGCGTGTATGGATAAGAAGATTCAGTTGAAATCAGTTATCAAGAAAGGTTGGTTACAACTACCTGAGTTCTTGAAGTTCGAAGTCTATAAATACTTGAAGGAGTTTATCATTTGAAGACTACTGATTACTGAGATACTGATACGACTACTGAAATATTGATACTGCAAGCATTATTGAAGATTCAAGTGAAGAAATTTCTCTCAGAGATTGAAGTTCAGAAAGTGAAGCTACACAAGTCAAGTGAAGATCAAAGAAGGCTACTACTGAACGAAGAGAAGTTTTATTTTCTTTTATTATTTCAAGTTGCTAGATACTTGTAAATCGCTAGTAAGATCGAAGAGGCACTTGGTAGTGTTATCGAGAAGATCTAAGTCTTATTTCTTGGGACTTAAAGCCACAAGAACATATTACTACATTGGACGAGTTAATAAGAATTTCACAACTGGGTTTGTGAGAGTGGATGTAGACAAGTTGTCGAACCACTATAAATCTCGTGTTTGATTTACTTTACTGTTTTGATTGTTTAAATTGCTTAATTGTTTAACTACTTAACTGAACTTGACTAGTTGAGTATAGAACAGAGTTCTCGAATATAAGTTGAGTATAATCTTGAATTGGGCTCATTGTTAATTTCGTATTCCGCATATTGTACTTTGATATTTCGAAAGATTTTTGAAAAGTCTATTCACCCCCCTCTAGACATTTTCACTAGCTTACTCGTTATTAACTCAACTTGGGACCAACAAGTGGTATCAGAGCAGTAGTTTACGAACTGCTGTTTCTTGATAACCGACTTAAGACTTAAGGTGAAGTCTTGGTCCTTAATTGTTCTTGCATACGTGTTCTTGATCATATATTCTTGTTATATCTGTTTCGTGCTCACTGTTATTGACATATCTTTTATTCTTGATCATAACTCTACTTAGCACTTATTTCTTGAAATCATGTCTCTTGAGATCAGCGCTAACAAGTTACCTAAGTTCCAGGTTCAAGACTATGACTATTGGAAGCTAAGGATGGAAGCCATCTTCAGTTCCACTCACGACTTAATGATCTCCGTCGTCACTGAAGGTCCAATTGTGACCATGATCCCCAATACTGCTGCCCTGGACACAAATCAACCCGTGGGTACACTCGTCAAGAAACCAAGGTCAGAACTAACCTCAGAAGAAATGAGACAGAATAATTTGGATAGCTTGGCCAAGAATTACATCTTACACACTCTTCCTAATGAGTATCTGGGAAAAGTGTTAAAATGTAAAACTGCCAAAGAAATGTGGGATCGCTTAGCTATCATTTGTGAAGGGACATCCCTAATCAAAGAAAGCAAGCTTTCCACTGCAGTCCAAAGATTCGAATCATTTCATATGAAAGCTGGTGAAACAATAGACCAGTTGGATACTCGTTTTACTAAAATCATGAATGACTTGGAAGTCCTTGGTAAATCTTATACTCCACGTGAAATCAATCTTAGGATTCTCAAAAGCCTTGATAGTCGATGGAAAATGGTAAAAATGCTTGTTAAGAATACCCAAGATATAGATGTATGGACAGCAGAAACCATGTTTCAAACTCTAAAGGCCCATGAGTTTGATCTAGACGAAGATGAACCCATAGTAAGTAGTGACAGAGAACATGCTGTATCTAAGAACGTTGCTTTTAAGGCTAGTTCGTCTAAGATAGACAGGTCTAAGACTAAGACTAGGTCTGCCTCTGTGAAAGACGAGTTAGATACTGATCTTAGTCTGAAGGATCAGGTAAGCCTCATGGTTAGAAAGTTTGATAGGCTGAATAAACGTTTCGGAAGATATAAGAAGTTCTATAGAGAGCATAGAGGGTCTGCTTCTAAGAACTCGTCTGAGACCAGACGAGACCGAAACTCGTCCGAAAGGAGAGACGAAGTCTCGAAAGGTAACAGACAAGATAGAGAGTCTGATGGTAGGAAGATTACTCGTTCTGATAGACGTGATAAACGAAGGAACAACTCTCCTATTAAAAAGGCTACTAATGATATCTTGTGCTATAACTGTGAGAAGCCAGGTCACTACATATATGAATGTCCAGACCTGAGTACCGATGATCGAGAAGAACGCAAAGCACGAAGGGAAAGAAGATACAACCGTGGTAAGAAGGCAATGATGGCCAATGATGACTCTGACTCTGACTCTGACTCAGACGAGTTGCCATCATCCTCATCTAGCTACCTGTCTGAACCAGATCACGATGAAGCTTTCATAGTAGATGATGGTCTATGCTTCATGGCTAAAATCGACCAAGAGGTATCATCTGCTACATCCTTTCAATCTTGTGATGAATCAGAAACTGATGAAAGTGATACTGCCAGTAGCCAAGTAGGGAGCAGTCTTCAGCACTCTACTAGTGCAGTTGAAGATGACCTCCTACTTGCCAACAAGGCATTCATTGAAGTCAGTGACGAAAACATCATCTTAAGACAAGAAATCATTGATCTTAAGGAAGCCCAGTCTAAAGTAGATCCTAATATAACAGTCCTAAATGAACGCTTGCAAGAAGAGTTGAGTCAACTCAAAGACAAGTGTGCATTAACAGACAAGTTGTATCAAGACCTACTTAAGACACATGCTACTGAGAAACATGAATTCAATGTTTTACAAAGTAAGTTCAAAAAGCTTGAAGAACGTAATAAGTTCTTAGAAACCGAGGTTGTCACTTTAGACCTTAAACTTACTGACCTGGTTAACTCATCTAAGGTTAACCTTGAATTGTCAGATAGGTATAGGGCTCCTGCTGACAAGACAGGCATAGGTGCTGAGACACCCAGCTCGTCTACTCAAGTTCCTAAGAACCCTACTATTTTCATCTCAAGTTCTTTGACTAATGATAAAGGAAAAGAACCAATGATATACGATATTGACACTCCATCAAAAGGTACTGTACCAAAACAAGCTCGAGTTAACATTCCAATTACCAAAGGAGGTAAAAAGAAAGTTAATAACAAGCCTGTTTCGTTTAAAACAAGTCAACAAAGGACTAGGAATCGTGGACGACCAAATCAGGTCAGATACGAGGATTGGTATCCCGAGGAGACTAGTACTAGACAAGTACAGACTAGACGACAAGAGTCTAGACCTCCTTTCATAAGGCAGTCTCAACTCTACTCGTCTAGACCTAGACAGGAAGGTCCAAAATATCGTACACAAGCTGTTCTATATCCTCCACCTTTGTCATATGATATCAAAGGAGAAGAAAGACCTAAACATGTCTATAAACCGTATGGACCTAATGCATACAAACCTTACTCTGACTATCATAGACAAGTGCCTGCTCAAGTAGAGATTAAGTCAAAAGGCTATCTCCAAAGAGTAGACCCGAACTCAACTGATAGGCCAGATAAGGACAACAAGGTCTTATTTTGCAACAAATATGGTCGAAAGCTCAGAAGGTCAAACTTGTTCAGGACTCCAATGTACATTTGGATTCCATTGAACTCGACTAACCCCCAAGGACCCCAATAAACAAGGAGGGTACCTAAATTATGAAATATCATCTATTGCAGGGTCGACTCGATCTATACAAGAAGGGTGGCTCAACAGGAGAAACTTGGTACATAGACAGTGGCTGTTCGCACCACATGACTGGTACCAAGACTCTCTTATCAAGCTACCATGAGCAAGAAGGACCAAAAGTGATATTTGGTGATAGATCCACTGCTGTTACCAAAGGATTTGGTTACATTCGGAATGGAGACATAGAGATTCAAGATGTTTCTTATGTTGAAGGCTTGAAATACAATTTACTCTCTGTTTCAAAATTTTGTGATCGTGGATACAAGGTGCAGTTCAAGAGTCAGAAATGTGAAATCATTGACAAGAAAACACACACAGTCTTACTGGTCGGCATTAGACAAGGAAGTGTGTACATAGTAAACTGGAACAGTTGTCCAAGGGACACCTGTCTACTTACTAAGAATCCTAAAGAACTTGGCTGGCTCTGGCATAGACGCCTCTGTCATCTAAACTTTAAAGTTCTTAATAAGATAGCCAGAGACTACCTTGTGGAAGGTATTCCCAATGAAGTCTACTATAAGTCACATGTATGCACGTCCTGTCAAAAAGGTAAACAGGTAAAGGGTTCTTTTAAAACTATTCCATCCCTCTCAACCAGTAGAGTTCTTGAACTTCTACATATGGACTTACATGGCCCAATAACTCCTCCAACTTTGAACGGTAGAAGGTACACACTTGTTGTGGTAGATGACTATTCTAAGTTCACTTGGGTAGTCTTCTTACACAAGAAGAGTGATACACAAACACTTTTGCCTGATCTGTTGAAGAAGTTACAGGTTGAGAAGAATCAGTCAATTGTCAAGATCCGTAGTGACAAGGGTACTGAATTCATTAACTGCTATATTAAAGAATTTTGTTCTAAGCGTGGCATCCAGCACCTTACTAGTGCAGCAAGGACACCACAACAAAATGGAGTAGCAGAGAGAAGGAACAGAACTCTTAAGGAGGCCTGCAGGACCATGCTGACAGAGTATAATACGCCTCAGAAATTTTGGGCAGAAGCTATCAATACTGCATGTCACTCACAAAACAGAAGTGCTATCAATAAAGCACTAGGTAAGACACCCTATGAGGTATGGAAAGGTAGAAAACCCAGAGTTTCATATTTTCATATATTTGGATGTAAGTGTTTCATCCATAACAATGGGAAAAGCAAGTTGAATGCATTTGATGCTAAAGCAGACGAGGGGATATTCTTAGGATACTCCTCGACTAGCAAAGCATTTAGAGTATTCAACTACTCAACCCTTTGTGTGGAAGAAACACCACATGTGGTTTTCGAAGAATCTCAACAGGACACGTCTGCCAACAAGATCAGTGAGAAAGTTACTGAGCTAACTATCGAATCTGACAAAGATTCAGAGATATATGAATCCGTTCAAGCATACAATCCATTCATGAAAGCTCTCGAGTCAGATGACCAGAAGAAGGTAAGTACTCAAGGTAACTCAACTAGACCAGTTGACATAACTAAACTAGTCGACTCGTCTACTCCTATTAAATCTTCTGATGATAATGATGTTGACATGCATGATGCCGTACATGATATAGATGATAGTACTATTGTTAAGAATAGAAATACATGGAAATCAGCACATAATACTGAAAATATTATTGGTGACTCTACTATTGGTGTGAAGACTAGACGACAACTCTTTGAGTCGCAAGAACAATCTAGTCCATCTCTGTTTTGCTGGTGTTGTTTCCTCTCATCTATCGAGCATAAAACCATCAAAGAGGCTTTAGCTGATAGTAATTGGATCATCGCTATGCAAGACGAGTTGAATCAGTTTGTTCGAAACGACGTCTGGGAACTTGTCGATAGACCGAAACATCATAATGTAGTTGGCACTCGATGGATTTTCAAGAATAAGAAAGATGAGAATGATGTCGTTGTTCGTAATAAGGCTAGACTAGTCGCCCAAGGCTATTCACAAGCTGAAGGCATAGATTATGATGAAACATATGCTCCTGTTGCTAGACTAGAAGCCATTCGACTGTTCCTAGCATATGCCGCTTACATGAAATTTACTGTATATCAAATGGATGTTAAAAGTGCATTTCTTAACGGTATTCTTGCGGAAGAAGTGTATGTTGAACAACCCCCAGGTTTCGAAGTCAAAGGTAATCAGGTATACAAATTAAAGAAGGCCTTATATGGATTAAAGCAAGCTCCAAGAGCCTGGTATGATACTCTTTCTCAATTTCTATTAGAAAATGGTTTTACTAAGGGCAAGGTAGACAGAACCTTGTTTAGAAGACAAGAAGGGAAAGACATTTTACTCGTCCAAATTTACGTAGATGACATCATTTTTGGGTCACCTAACAAAAAGCTGAGTGAAAGTTTCTCAACACTCATGCAAAGTAAATTTGAGATGTCCATGATGGGTGAAATGAATTACTTTCTTGGTCTTCAAGTAAAACAGACCCCTGAAGGGATTTTCATAAATCAAGCAAAGTATACTAGAAATCTTCTAGACAAGTATGGTATTAAGACATGCAAGTCTGCTGGCGTACCTATGCTACCTACATACAGAATGGACCCAGACGAACAAGGTAAGTGTGCTGATCAAACATACTATCGTGGTCTAATTGGTTCATTATTGTACTTGACTGCTAGTAGACCTGATATTGCTTTTTCTGTTGGTGTATGTGCTCGTTTTCAAGCTAATCCAAAAGAGAGTCATATGGAAACCACTAAAAGGATATTGAAATATTTGAAAGGAACTATCAATCGTGGTATATGGTATCCTTCAAATGATGATTTATCTCTAAGTGGCTAGTCAGATTCTGATTTTGGTGGCTGTAGAATAGATAGGAAATCTACATCTGGTTCTTGTCAATTCTTAGGCACAAAACTCATTTCATGGTTTTCGAAAAAGCAGACAAGTGTTGCTACCTCTACTACTGAAGCCGAGTACATGGCTGCTGGTAGTTATTGTAGTCAATTATTATGGCTTATTCAACAGCTTAGAGATTATAATATTTGTGAATCAAATGTTCCTATTTTTTGTGATAGTAATAGTGCAATTGCCATTACACAAAATCCTGTATTACACACACGTTGTAAGCATGTTGATGTGAAACATCATTTCATACGAGATCATGTAGAAAAGAAGGATATTCGCATGGAAAAGATTCATACTGATTTTCAAAGAGCTGATATTTTCACAAAACCATTAGCTGAGGCACGGTTTCGTGAGTTATGCATTAGTTTAGGGCTAATTGATTTAGACCCTACTTGCCTATAGCTGTGTACTAACCAGACAGGTACATCAAACGAAATATGGAGACAAGACCACTAGACTAGAGCACTCGACTACTCACGCAACAGACAGGTATACAAGGCTAGAATAGATGACCAGACTACCCGATGAGGAAGCTGGTAAAGCTGAGGGTAATACTAAGGGAATAAACAATTAAGGGGGAATCTATGATTTCTTAAATATCCTTATGTTGACTCTTATGTTAGTCAATAGTCATCTTGTTCAAACCCTTGATCATTGCTTTAGATTGATATTCATCTTATTTATTGTTACTTTACTTGTACCATCGATTACACGTTGAATGTGATAAGATAGGTACATGAAGTCGTTCGATGTTCAGAATAGACATGCACAGACGAAGGGGGAACTCGTCTTGTGTACTTAAGCCAACTCGTCTGGTGAAGCTTGAGTCTACTCGTCTGTTCTGGATGGACTCGAACAGACAAGCTAAGTGTTCTTTTGATTCTACAATTCTAAGTGTTTATTCAAAACGGATTAAGGATATTATAGTAATTAGGTATTGATAAAATTTGAAAACCCTTGAATTAGATTTATACACTCTCATTTGATGTGGTGTATACATCCAGTTCTCACTCATCTACACTAGGACAGATGAGTTCACTCCTCTATTCTAACTAAGAAGGGGCGGATTTCAAAGTTTACAATATCAAAATACATAATACTCTCGGTTCCGTAACTGAATACCAAAGGTCTTAACCGTTTTGATCAAAACCCAAATTCTCACACGACTTAGTCACAATTTTTCTAACTCCCTTTCTCGCAAGAAGATTTTCTTCTCCCTATTCTCAAGCAATCTATTTACTGATCTTTTTGAGATGTCTATTCGATCTATCTTCGATCTAAGAACCAACATGCAGGTCACATTCGACCTAGGCCGGTACATCTCCGATAACAAAGTGAATGTTGAACCATATGTGTTCTTCAAAGGCAATCACTCAGATGACAACACCGAGATTCTGACTAAATGCACTCGATGTGGGCTCAAACCTTATTTAGAAGCATTTCCTCAAGTGGTCTTGGAGGAAGAGGTGCTAGAGTTCTATGCCAACGTCATCAGACAAGGCGATATTCTTGAGTCTTTCATTGGTGAAGATCGTGTGCAAATCACTCGTGAAGCGATGTTCAACCATCTGAAGCTGCCCACCGGAACAATTGACGTTGATAATTATGCTCTTGGGCAAGAAATTCGATACCTGAGCATTTTCTGTGGCAAGAAGCTGAAGCAGAAACCAGATGGCAAGTATGCTCCAGTCAAGAAGGGGGACCTTCTTAAAAAATATCGCACATTATTGGATATTGCCAGCAAAATTCTGTTAAGTTCGACGGGTTCTCATGACTCTGTGACCTTTATGAAGGCAAGGGTTATGGCTGTAATTTTTGATGGTATTACTGAATGTAATTGGTTCAAGCTAATTGCAGATCGAATCATGTATTTTGAGCGCAGTGTTCGAGTAGATGACAATACTCGGAATTGGGTGGTGTCTACTGCCGTTGGATATGGTAATAAGTTAAGTATCCTACTCCCTCTCCTAATGCCAAACAAGACGAAATGGAGTAAAGGAAAGTCATTCCATCCTTTGAAATTTTACTTGAAAAAGGGGGCAGTGAGGAAACAAGTTGCTGCTAGGCCAGCTGCACCTAGGCAAGCCAGAATTGACCCCATGGAAGCTTTGCCTTATGCTGGTGCGTCTGGTTCTTCAGAAGATGAGTCCGCTGAAGACAAGTCAATGGAAGCTGCTCAAGACTCATCTAGTGCAGAAGACTCTGAGAAGACTCAGTCGGAAGAGGAGAAAGAGCCAAGTTCTCAAATTCCCGAGTTATATACGCTAGTGAGAGTTGGAACTCATCCTCCTCCAGAAGAGTCAAGTTCGAAGGTTAGTACTTCCTCTCCAGATGTTTCTATTCCCGTCATTCCCTCTTCTGTTCGAACCAAGGCAAGATCACATCGATCTAGGCCTAGACCTATTCCCTCAACCTCACAAGTGCTGCCAGCATATCCGCTGAGGGCCAGCCTACCCGAAAACACTCCCAAATTAGATACAACTGATACTCCGACAGTTGTCACACCAAACCAAGACACGTCGAAGCCCCAAGAAACCACAGACCAAAGTTTATCCTTACCCTCAACAGAATATGTTGAACCCCTTATCTCATCTACTTCAGATCAAACGATAGTTGCCACTGCAACAACTGAGTTAGAGACCCCATCTACTCAGACCCCAACTGAAGCTAGATTCGAATCCTTGGTCTACTATCCCATGTGTGTGAGAGAGAAGCGAATCCGTTCGAAGATGAGCAAAAATTTGAAGAAGCAGCTCTCATCTGTCGAAGTCGACTACTCTTCAGAACAGTTTGAGAAACTGGTTAGAATATGCACTTGGGTGGCCTTGAAGAAGTCTGGTACAGACGATCTCTTCGAAGTCATCTTAGGGAAAGGTGGCATTTCTAATTTCATGGATTGGGAAATGGAGCAGAAGGAGAATAGTGGTGTTTGTGACCACTCAGAGCTTTTCCCAAATCATGCTATCACTGCTCTTGCCAAAAGATTACTTGGTATTTCTGACGACTTGATGAGTTCAGAATTCCAGTTTGATGTGGGTGTTCAGGTTCCAGAATTTGATATTGTGCAAGATATTGTGCAAGATATTGTGATGTTTGATGCTGATCAAGCTGAGTTGATCCAGTCTACTGATCCAGTCATAGATTTAGACAATGTCTCAGATCAGTTGAGAGGCATTGTGTTCAAATTCCAGATGGACCATGCTGATAGTCCAAGGTCAGAGTTCAAGTTTATTAATCGATATTCTGATTTTTTACTTCCAATTGAGTTATGTGGATACATGGAGAGGTTGCATGCCTTATTGAAGAAGGACGTGGCTACTGTTGAAAGGAAGGCTCGTGAAGCAAGGTTAGCTATTATCCCTTACTCTCCCCAACTTAATTTAAGAGCTATTGCTGGAAGTGTGCTTCCAGAGGTTGACCTAGTCAAAGACGAGGTCTTGACTACTGCTTCAGAAGATCAGTTGGTGAAAGTTTTGACAACTCCAGTAGATGAAGTCATGCTTGATGTTACTCATGTTGAGGTTGGACAGTCGTCTCAAGCTATCCCAGCCGCCTCAATAGATGAGTTGAAGGAAGAATTGAAGGCTGTCATCAAATCGTCAATTGATGATTTTCTCAAATCTGATGTACAGAAAACTCTTATTGAACAAAACAGTGTCCTTGTGACAAGTTCAAAAGATATGATCGTGAATGCAGTCAATCAAATTGATGATGAATACAGACAACATATGTTTGAACAGCTTGAAGGATTTCTCCAAGATCAGGTTGAATACTCAGAGAAGAGTTCAGTCGATTTTGCTCGTGTTCTAGCTACTGAATCCAGGAAATTGGAAAGAGTCTATAGAGCGAGAATCGAAGTAGCTGATGTTCAGAGGAAAGAAGCCTATGAACAGTTAGCACAGGCAAGGGATATTATTCGTGCTATGACTGAAGAAAACCGGAAGCTCCGTCTGACTGCAACTCATTTTAAGAATGAGTTGAATTTATCTACTCAGAAGCTGGAGTTGGTGGCGACCAGACTTGATAAGATGAGTCAGGAAGGTTCTCATCAAAGGCAGATTGAAAAAGCTACAAACCTTATGAAGCAAGCTATGATGGAAGAAATGACTCGTTTCATTTCTCTTTTCTCTCTCAAGGCATCTGATGAAGCCAAAAAGGGGGAAGAGGCAAGTCGAGTTGATTTTGTTGCTGAAAGTGAGAAAGATAAGAAAGATACATCTAGTGCTGAACCAGAGGCTAAAGATGCTGCTGAAGCCATGCAAGATCTTAAGAGGCCTAAGAGAGGCAAAGGCAGGTTGGTTAAGACTGCTGAACTTGACCAAGCCAGGGCTGAAGCAGATGAGTTGAAGAAGAAGGAGAAGGGCAAGGCTATTGCATCTCCAGAAGCTGAAGTACAAACAAGAATAGTATCGAAAAGGAAGTCTATTCATATTGAAGAACCTACTCCTGAGTCAACTGTTATGAAGAAGCAAAAGATTGATGAGCCAAGTGATGAAGCTCATTATGCTAAGAAGAAGAAAATTGAGAAGCACATTGAAAGTTTGTTAAAGCAGAAGTCTGATGAAGATCAAATAGAAGACAAGCTCATTGACCACTTCATTGACAAAGAACATCGTCAAGAATGGATGAAAGTGAAAAGGCAGTGGGAACTAGATCACTGGATTATCAGGAAGTTTGGAGATTCTGATAACTCTGACGATCTCTATGCTATGTTTGATAAATTCATGGAAGGACAGCATAAGATGCTCTGGAATTTGATCATAAGGATCTCTGCTAGTGCGAATTTTAATATTCTTGTTCCTGGTTTTCCGAAATGGAAGTGTCCCATGACTAGTTCTGGTAAAAGGGCTGATGTTAACCAGATTAAGAAGTATGAAGATGAGCTACTGG
This sequence comes from Galeopsis tetrahit, assembly GCA_963675135.1. NCBI lineage: Eukaryota > Viridiplantae > Streptophyta > Magnoliopsida > Lamiales > Lamiaceae > Galeopsis > Galeopsis tetrahit. The sequence continues at coordinate 59,868,769 of OY776120.1, read as the reverse complement.
ACAACGAGAAGATTGAAGATGAAGAACATATCAAGGATATTCATACTAGACTACTAAATGCTTTCTGTGTTCCAGATTCAGAAAGAGGTAACTTTTCAGTATAGTTTAGTTTTGTTCTGATTTTGTTATTTTTGAAAAATGTGTAACATCTACTGATTCATATTTGAATGAATGAAAAATTAAGTACTATTTGGTGTTAAAAACAAGATAACTACTTAACTAGTCTACTAATGAGAAAAGATTCAAGTAGTTTTGGCTTCATCAAAAAGGGGGAAATTGTTGGGATATGAATCCTAGACAAGTTCTAAATGATGAAAAGATGAGATGAAGTTTTGATAAGCCAAAAATAGTTTGAATATTTTCTAAGTGTTGACTAATCTAGTCTAGTTGAGTTGAAGTCATCTTGAACAGATCAGTAGAGTTCACATGAAAAGAAAAGTATTGTTTATATTTAAAAGATAAGTACGATGTATAAGTACTTCATATCTGTTCGTATATGTTTACATTGATTAGTTTGTTTTTGAGCTATAATTGTTGTATAGAGCTCATGATATTTCTATGTAATAGATAGATTTGTTGTATAGATTTATAAGTTGACTAAGCTTGTATTATAAAAGCTTAAAGTAATGTAATAGTCTTGTTAGGTTAGATGATAGGACTAGATTAGTTCTATTAGAAGTCTACTGCACAAGAAGAGAAGACCAGTCTACTACTCAAGACAGGTGGACTACAAGACAAGTGCATCTACTAGACTACACAAGACAAGTTAACATGAAGTTAGTTACAAATACGCGTGAAAGATAAGGATGGAGAAGTTAGTTATGGAATAACTAATTCGTAACAAGAAACGCGTGTATGGATAAGAAGATTCAGTTGAAATCAGTTATCAAGAAAGGTTGGTTACAACTACCTGAGTTCTTGAAGTTCGAAGTCTATAAATACTTGAAGGAGTTTATCATTTGAAGACTACTGATTACTGAGATACTGATACGACTACTGAAATATTGATACTGCAAGCATTATTGAAGATTCAAGTGAAGAAATTTCTCTCAGAGATTGAAGTTCAGAAAGTGAAGCTACACAAGTCAAGTGAAGATCAAAGAAGGCTACTACTGAACGAAGAGAAGTTTTATTTTCTTTTATTGTTTCAAGTTGCTAGATACTTGTAAATCGCTAGTAAGATCGAAGAGGCACTTGGTAGTGTTATCGAGAAGATCTAAGTCTTATTTCTTGGGACTTAAAGCCACAAGAACATATTACTCCATTGGACGAGTTAATAAGAATTTCACAACTGGGTTTGTGAGAGTGGATGTAGACAAGTTGTCGAACCACTATAAATCTCGTGTTTGATTTACTTTACTGTTTTGATTGTTTAAATTGCTTAATTGTTTAACTACTTAACTGAACTTGACTAGTTGAGTATAGAACAGAGTTCTCGAATATAAGTTGAGTATAATCTTGAATTGGGCTCATTGTTAATTTCGTATTCCGCATATTGTACTTTGATATTTCGAAAGATTTTTGAAAAGTCTATTCACCCCCCTCTAGACATTTTCACTAGCTTACTCGTTATTAACTCAACTTGGGACCAACACGGAGATAACCCCTGGCCAAATCACCCTGGACACAGAAACAGGAGAAAGCATAGATGACACTTACAAAGGGGAAGTTAATGATCAGATACAGGCCCTTCAGAAGGAAATGAAGGACATGCAAAAACAGATGATTGACAATGTAAGTAAACCTTCTTACGTTACCAGTTATCAGTTTTCTTCCAGTATCTTGCAAGATGAATTACCTTCTAATTTTAAATCTCTAAATTTTGAATATGATGGTACCACAGATCCGTACGAGCACCTGATGAGGTTCGAGAATGCCGCCCTATTACACCGCTATGGAGAGGGTGTCAAGTGCAGGGTATTCCTAACCACTCTATCTAAAGCTGCGCAACAGTGGTTTACACAGCTAGGGCCAAATATTATTCATTCGTGGTCAGAATTTAGTGAATTGTTCCTGCATCAATTTGCCAGTGCTAGGAGGCAGCCTAGGGTTACCCTCACCCTGTTTAACATGCAACAAGGGGAAAATGAGAGCCTTCGGGATTTTCTGAAGAGATTCAATCAGGCAGCCCTAAAGGTACCTACAGCCTATTCAGAAGTCAAGATCAACGCCCTTACTAATGGGCTAAAATATGGAGATATCTTCACATCCCTAGCCAAGAAACCAGTACAAACCTTCGATGAATTACTAAGAAGAGCGGAAAAATAACTCACCCTTGAGGAGGTACGAAAAGCTAAGCGCTCAGAAACCAAGCCAATGGGAGGAAATGGAGAACGAAGAAGGGAAATAATACCAAGGAAGCCTAGTCCAGAGAGGCACAGAAGTTCAAGGAGGCCGGGAAGTGTAAAAGAAGAAGAAGCAGTGCGCTCGGGTCCTAGTGGAAGGTTTGAGAAGTATCCCCTCTGAAGATAGAGCCAGCAGAAGTTTTAGAAGTAGCGGGAAATCATCCCAACATGAAATTCCCCTATTCCAGGAACAGGGGTCCCCAGAACCCGAAATCCGATAAGTTTTGCCGGTTCCATAATGATTATGGACATGATACGAACCAATGCTGGCACTTGAAAGACGAAATAGAAAGGATGATCCAAGCAGGGTATCTTAAGGAGTTTACATTCAGAGATAGGTAGAGCCCTCGAGGACAAAAGAGGAAGGATCCGGAAGGAAAGACAGAAGGAAATAAGAGGGAACAGAGGAAGGAGGTGGAAGACCAACCTCCCCCTTCCCAGAAAAGGGGAACGATCCATATGATCATGGGTGGCCCCGCCGATGGCGACTCCTTTAGAAAAAGGAAGAAAAGTGTCCGATCGTTGAAGGCGGAGCAGAACGTGGAGCATCGTGGGATAGGAAAAATGACAGAACTTCCCGATATTCACTTCGGAGCTGAAGACATGGGAGCTTCCAGAGAGACCCATAATGACGCTCTAGTGATCACTACGGATATTGCGGGGTATGACGTAGCGCGAATTTTCGTGGACACAGGGAGCTCAGCGGATATTATGTTCCTGGAGTGCTTCAAAAGGATGGAGCTGAATATAAAGCTTAGGCCAGTGGAAACTGCACTCTATGGATTTTCAGGGGGAGCAATCCAGCCCCTTGGATCAGCCCTGTTGCAGGTAGGGCTAGGAACTGCCCCCATCGACGGGTACAAATGATATAATTCTTGATAGTGGACGTTCCCTCCTCATAAACGTGGTGATGGGAAGACCAAGCTTGAATATTTTTCAGTCGGTAATTTTCACCTTCCATATGAAGATGAAATTTCCTGCCTCAGGGGGAGTGGGAGAGATATGTGCAGACCAGTACCGAGCAAGGAAATGTTATGTAGAGTCAGTCAAGATAGCGGACAAGGCTACATTTCGAGGTTTGGAAAGATGTAAAGGGGAAGACCCCGAATTGAAGAAACATAAAGTAGCTGAATTGGCAGGAGAGCAACCCAAAATCAGAGCAGATGAGGAACTAATGAACATCGAACTTTATGCAGAGAATGAGGGGTTCACGACTAGAGTTGGAACTCAGATGGATCCAGAACTCAAGGAAAAAATAATAGCCACCCTCCGAAAGAACGTGGATATATTTGCCTTCACCCCAGCGGATATAACGGGTATCCCTCCAGAGATAGCGGTACATCATCTCAACGTGGACCCTAAAGCAAGACCAGTAAAATAAAAACTGAGGAATTTCGGTAAAGAAAAGAATCTCATTGTGAGAGAGGAAATTGATAAATTGTTGAAAGCAGGGCATATAAAGAGGGTACAATTTCCCGAATGGCTCTTAAATGCAGTGCTGGTGTCTAAAGGAGCTGGCAAGTGGAGGATGTGCATCGACTTTAGACACTTAAACAAAGCATGCCCCAAGGACCATTACCCCTTGCCCAGAATCGATCAATTGGTGGACGCGACATCAGGTTTTGAGTTGCTCAGCATGATGGATGCATACCAGGGATACCATCAGATCCAGCTCAATCCCCTGGATATCCCGAAGGTATGTTTCATTGCAGCTTGTGGTACCTTTGGATATATACGCATGCCTTTCGGACTGATAAACGCAGGAGCCACCTATCAGAGAATGGTAGACTCAGTTTTCCGAGAGCAAATTGGTAAGAACATGGAAATTTACGTGGATGATATGTTAGCCAAGAGCGTTCAGGCAGAGGAACATGTGAAAGACCTGTGTCACATCCCGATTTTAGGTCCTAGATGAAAATGCTATACGCTCTAGTACTTGACTAAAAACATGCATATTTTTATAAAACTTGGCAGCGGAATTAATTTCGTAAATAAATATTCAAACACATTTAAGAAATTCATATTAAAATTAAACTCAAAAGACAAGATTCAATAACTCAGTTTCATAAAGTAGCGCATTAATTAAGAATGTGTTTAACTCAAGATGTGACTAATTAATTAAAAGCAAAAAATAATATAAGGAAAAACATTGCATGGCTAGACATCCACTTCCATCGTCCCTCCACCGCAACTCCGTCAATCTATAAAATATTAAATTAATTGGGGTGAGCAACCAACTAGCTCAGTGGGATTAACTTTGTCACAATTAAATATCAATGCAAACGTAACCATCAACTCGCAAACATGCTTACATAAGTATTTCATATATTGACCAATTAAATTGGCCAATCTGTATACGGTGGAGTTGCCCCCAAGGATCTTACCATCCCGGACCGTAGTCCCCGCTAGCTATAACGACCTTTCCGTCGAAATAACCCATAATAAACATTCTTCCATATATTGACCAATTAAATTGGCCAATCTGTATACGGTGGAGTTGCCCCCAAGGATCTTACAATCCCGGATCGTAGTCCCCGCTAGCTATAACGACCTTTCCGTCGAAATAACCCATAATATCGTAAACGTAGGTTTATGTAGCTAAGCAACAATTAAATTCACATAACATTTAAAGGTGACAAAGTGAATACATAGTAAGAAAATCCCACCTTAAAAGTCTTGATTAATAGTTTGGCTTATCACGAGCGTCTCTCGTCAGCCATAACAATAAGTGATTGCATGTCTTAATACTACTACTACTAATATAACAGTTATCACACTAACTTAATTGAACTAATAACATGTCTTATATCTCTAACAGAATCTTAAAATAAATTAATCAATATAATACTTATTAGTAGAGTACTCGACTTGAAAATGTTTATATATACTTATCACAATCTATTAATTAAATATTTATACATATATTTATTATAAAATCTTTTAAATAATATCTTATAAGATATGATGAATAAAAATTTGGGGTGTTACATCCTATCCCCCTTAAAAGAAATTTCGTCCTCGAAATTTTGTAACGTACCATTAACTTGAACGAGGACATTCAAGTGCCCTATGCCCTGGTTGCTTACACCGAACGCATTTTTCTGAGAGAATTCAATTGTCTTATAACTAAGGATCGTAAATGTCATCTAGTCTTAACACCTAGTCCATCTCGTCTATCAATCACTATAATATCTAAAAAATATAAATAATTGTCTATCTAAACCATTATATCATACTTATGTGTCGTAATTATCAATAACCATATCAATATCAATACCAACAATAATCGTGTATCATGTGATCATCTTTCCATGATCGATAAATAACATATCATAATAACATATCACAATAACATGTCATACCTTGGAGTTGAAGCAGTGGGCGGTGGTGGATGCCATAACTTAAACTAGATAATGCATGATCTTTGGCAAAAACTATTTTTTTTTTTTACAAGTCTATAAGAACGTAAACCTGGCTCTGATACCACTCTGTCACATCCCGATTTTAGGGCCTAGATGAAAATGCTATACGCTCTAGTACTTGACTAAAAACATGCATATTTTTATAAAACTTGGCAGCGGAATTAATTTCGTAAATAAATATTCAAACACATTTAAGAAATTCATATTAAAATTAAACTCAAAAGACAAGACTCAAACACCCAGTTTCATAAAGTAGCGCAGTAATTAAGAATGTGTTTAACTCAAGATGTGACTAATTAATTAAAAGCCAAAAATAATATAAGGAAAAACATTGCATGGCTAGACATCCACTTCCACCGTCCCTCCACCGCAATTGACTTTGTCACAATTAAATATCAATGCAAACGTAACCATCAACTCACAAACATGCGTACATAAGTATTTCATATATTGACCAATTAAATTGGCCAATCTGTATACGGTGGAGTTGCCCCCAAGGATCTTACCATCCCGGACCGTAGTCCCCGTTAGCTATAACGACCTTTCCGTCGAAATAACCCATAATAAACATTCTTCCATATATTGACCAATTAAATTGGCCAATCTGTATATGGTGGAGTTGCCCCCAAGGATCTTACCATCCCGGACCGTAGTCCCCGCTAGCTATAACGACCTTTCCGTCGAAATAACTCATAATATTGTAAACGTAGGTTCATGTAGCTAAGCAACAATTAAATTCACATAACATTTAAAGGTGACAAAGTGAATACATAGTAAGAAAATCCCACCTTAAAAGTCTTGATTAATAGTTTGGCTTATCACGAGCGTCTCTCGTCACCTATAACAATAAGTGATTGCATGTCTTAATACTACTACTACTAATATAACAGTAATCACACTAACTTAATTGAACTAATAACATGTCTTATATCTCTAACAGAATCTTAAAATAAATTAATCCATATAATACTTATTAGTAGAGTACTCGACTTGAAAATGTTTATATATACTTATCACAATCTATTAATTAAATATTTATACATATATTTATTATAAAATCTTTTAAATAATATCTTATAAGATATGATGAATAAAAATTTGGGGTGTTACGTCTTATCCCCCTTAAAAGAAATTTCGTCCTCGAAATTTTGTAACGTACCATTAACTTGAACGAGGACATTCAAGTGCCCTATGCTCTGGTTGCTTACACCGAACACATTTTTCTGAGAGAATTCAATTGTCTTATAACTAAGGATCGTAAATGTCATCTAGTCTTAACACCTAGTTCATCTCGTCTATCAATCACTATAGTATCTAAAAAATATAAATAATTGTCTATCTAAACCATTATATCATACTTATGTGTCGTAATTATCAATAACCATATCAATATAAATACCAACAATAATCGTGTATCATGTGATCATCTTTCCATGATCGATAAATAACATATCATAATAACATATCACAATAACATGTCATACCTTGGAGTTGAAGCAGTGGGCGGTGGTGGATGCCATAACTTAAACTAGATAATGCATGATCTTTGGCAAAAACTATTTTTTTTTTTACAAGTCTATAAGAACGTAAACCTGGCTCTGATACCACTCTGTCACATCCCGATTTTAGGGCCTAGATGAAAATGCTATACGCTCTAGTACTTGACTAAAAACATGCAGATTTTTATAAAACTTGGCAGCGGAATTAATTTCGTAAATAAATATTCAAACACATTTAAGAAATTTATATTAAAATTAAACTCAAAAGACAAGACTCAAACACCCAGTTTCATAAAGTAGCGCAGTAATTAAGAATGTGTTTAACTCAAGATGTGACTAATTAATTAAAAGCCAAAAATAATATAAGGAAAAACATTGCATGGCTAGACATCCACTTCCACCGTCCCTCCACCGCAATTGACTTTGTCACAATTAAATATCAATGCAAACGTAACCATCAACTCACAAACATGCGTACATAAGTATTTCATATATTGACCAATTAAATTGGTCAATCTGTATACGGTGGAGTTGCCCCCAAGTATCTTACCATCCCGAACCGTAGTCCCCGCTAGCTATAACGACCTTTCCGTCGAAATAACCCATAATAAACATTCTTCCATATATTGACCAATTAAATTGGCCAATCTGTATACGGTGGAGTTGCCCCCCAAGGATCTTACCATCCCGGACCGTAGTCCCCGCTAGCTATAACGACCTTTCCGTCGAAATAACTCATAATATTGTAAACGTAGGTTCATGTAGCTAAGCAACAATTAAATTCACATAACATTTAAAGGTGACAAAGTGAATACATAGTAAGAAAATCCCACCTTAAAAGTCTTGATTAATAGTTTGGCTTATCACGAGCGTCTCTCGTCACCTATAACAATAAGTGATTGCATGTCTTAATACTACTACTACTAATATAACAGTAATCACACTAACTTAATTGAACTAATAACATGTCTTATATCTCTAACAGAATCTTAAAATAAATTAATCCATATAATACTTATTAGTAGAGTACTCGACTTGAAAATGTTTATATATACTTATCACAATCTATTAATTAAATATTTATACATATATTTATTATAAAATCTTTTAAATAATATCTTATAAGATATGATGAATAAAAATTTGGGGTGTTACGTCTTATCCCCCTTAAAAGAAATTTCGTCCTCGAAATTTTGTAACGTACCATTAACTTGAACGAGGACATTCAAGTGCCCTATGCTCTGGTTGCTTACACCGAACACATTTTTCTGAGAGAATTCAATTGTCTTATAACTAAGGATCGTAAATGTCATCTAGTCTTAACACCTAGTTCATCTCGTCTATCAATCACTATAGTATCTAAAAAATATAAATAATTGTCTATCTAAACCATTATATCATACTTATGTGTCGTAATTATCAATAACCATATCAATATAAATACCAACAATAATTGTGTATCATGTGATCATCTTTCCATGATCGATAAATAACATATCATAATAACATATCACAATAACATGTCATACCTTGGAGTTGAAGCAGTGGGCGGTGGTGGATGCCATAACTTAAACTAGATAATGCATGATCTTTGGCAAAAACTATTTTTTTTTTACAAGTCTATAAGAACGTAAACCTGGCTCTGATACCACTCTGTCACATCCCGATTTTAGGGCCTAGATGAAAATGCTATACGCTCTAGTACTTGACTAAAAACATGCAGATTTTTATAAAACTTGGCAGCGGAATTAATTTCGTAAATAAATATTCAAACACATTTAAGAAATTTATATTAAAATTAAACTCAAAAGACAAGACTCAAACACCCAGTTTCATAAAGTAGCGCAGTAATTAAGAATGTGTTTAACTCAAGATGTGACTAATTAATTAAAAGCCAAAAATAATATAAGGAAAAACATTGCATGGCTAGACATCCACTTCCACCGTCCCTCCACCGCAATTGACTTTGTCACAATTAAATATCAATGCAAACGTAACCATCAACTCACAAACATGCGTACATAAGTATTTCATATATTGACCAATTAAATTGGTCAATCTGTATACGGTGGAGTTGCCCCCAAGTATCTTACCATCCCGAACCGTAGTCCCCGCTAGCTATAACGACCTTTCCGTCGAAATAACCCATAATAAACATTCTTCCATATATTGACCAATTAAATTGGCCAATCTGTATACGGTGGAGTTGCCCCCCAAGGATCTTACCATCTCGGACCGTAGTCCCCGCTAGCTATAACGACCTTTCCGTCGAAATAACCCATAATATCGTAAACGTAGGTTCATGTAGCTAAGCAACAATTAAATTCACATAATATTTAAAGGTGACAAAGTGAATACATAGTAAGAAAAATCCACCTTAAAAGTCTTGATTCATAGTTTGGCTTATCACGAGCGTCTCTCGTCACCTATAACAATAAGTGATTGCATGTCTTAATACTACTACTACTAATATAACAGTAATCACACTAACTTAATTGAACTAATAACATGTCTTATATCTCTAACAGAATCTTAAAATAAATTAATCCATATAATACTTATTAGTAGAGTACTCGACTTGAAAATGTTTATATATACTTATCACAATCTATTAATTAAATATTTATACATATATTTATTATAAAATCTTTTAAATAATATCTTGTAAGATATGATGAATAAAAATTTGGGGTGTTACATCCTATCCCCTTAAAAGAAATTTTGTCCTCGAAATTTTGTAACGTACCATTAACTTGAACGAGGACATTCAAGTGCCCTATGCCCTGGTTGCTTACACCGAACACATTTTTCTAAGAGAATTCAATTGTCTTATAACTAAGGATCGTAAATGTCATCTAGTCTTAACACCTAGTCCATCTCGTCTATCAATCACTATAGTATCTAAAAAATATAAATAATTGTCTATCTAAACCATTATATCATACTTATGTGTCGTAATTATCAATAACCATATCAATATCAATACCAACAATAATCGTGTATCATTTGATCATCTTTCCATGATCGATAAATAACATATCACAATAACATGTCATACCTTGGAGTTGAAGCAGTGAGCGGTGGTGGATGCCATAACTTAAACTAGATAATGCATGATCTTTGGCAAAAACATTTTTTTTTTTTACAATTCTACAAGAACGTAGACCCGCTCTAATACCACTCTGTCACATCCCGATTTTAGGGCCTAGATGAAAATGGTATAAGCTCTAGTACTTAACTAAAAACATGCAGATTTTTATAAAACTTGGCAGCGGAATTAATTTCGTAAATAAATATTCAAACACATTTAAGAAATTCATATTAATATTAAACTCAAAAGACAAGACTCAAATACTCAGTTTCATAAAGTAGCGCATTAATTAAGAATGTGTTTAACTCAAGATGTGACTAATTAATTAAAAGCCAAAAATAATATAAGGAAAAATATTGCATGACTAGACATCCACTTCCACCGTCCCTCCACCGCAACTCCGTCAATCTTCAAAATATTAAATTAATTGTGGTGAGCAACCAGCTAGCTCAGTGGGATTAACTTTGTCACAATTAAATATCAATGCAAACGTAACCATCAACTCACAAACATGCGTACATAAGTATTTCTTATATTGACCAATTAAATTGGCCAATCTGTATACAGGGGGAGTTGCCCCCAAGGATCTTACCATCCCGGACCGTAGTCCCCGCTAGCTATAACGACCTTTCCGTCGAAATAACCCATAATAAACATTCTTCCATATATTGACCAATTAAATTGGCCAATCTGTATACGGTGGAGTTGCCCCCAAGGATCTTACAATCCCGGATCGTAGTCCCCGCTAGCTATAACGACCTTTCCGTCGAAATAACCCATAATATCGTAAACGTAGGTTCATGTAGCTAAGCAACAATTAAATTCACATAACATTTAAAGGTGACAAAGTGAATACATAGTAAGAAAATCCCACCTTAAAAGTCTTGATTAATAGTTTGGCTTATCACGAGCGTCTCTCGTCACCTATAGCAATAAGTGATTGCATGTCTTAATACTACTACTAATATAAAAGTAATCACACTAACTTAATTGAACTAATAACATGTCTTATATCTCTAACAGAATCTTAAAATAAATTAATCCATATAATAGTACTTATTAGTAGAGTACTCGACTTGAAAATGTTTATATATACTTATCACAATCTATTAATTAAATATTTATACATATATTTATTATAAAATCTTTTAAATAATATCTTATAAGATATGATGAATAAAAATTTGGGGTGTTACAACCTGGAAGAGATATTCCAGGTGATCAGGAATAACGGCATAAAGTTGAATCCAGCTAAATGCTCATTTGGAATGAGATCGGGGAAATTTCTGGGATACATGGTAACTCAGAGGGGAATAGAAGTCAATCCTGCCAAGGTAAAAGCTGTGCTGGACATGCAGTCTGCTCGAAACCTGAAGGAACTGCAAACCTTGAACGGGAGAATAGCAGCTCTAAGCAGATTCATATCGAGATCAGCACAGAAAAGCCATCAGTTCTTCAGAACCTTGAGGAAAGGGGCGAAATTCGAGTGGGACGAGCCTTGTCAGAAGGCCTTTGAGGAGCTTAAACGTCACCTGGAGCGACTCCCAAAGCAGACAAAACCCTCTCAGGGAGATATATTACTCCTGTATCTTTCAGTGGGGGAGCATTCCTTAAGCACATCGCTGATGAAAGAAGAGGGCTCCACACAACAGCCCATATACTATGTGAGTAAGGTAATCCAGGGAGCAGAGGTCAGATATTCAGAGGTAGAAAAGGCAGCTCTGGCGGTGGTAGTGACAACTAGGCGATTACGCCCTTACTTCTTGTCTTATAAAATTATTGTACGGACTAATTATCCCCTGAAGCAGGTATTAGGGAGAGCAGACTTGTCTGGGAGAATGGTCAAGTGGGTTGTTGAATTGCCGGAATATGATGTTGATTATGAACCTAAGAGGGCTATTAAAGCCCAGGCCTTGTCAGATTTCATCCAAGAATCCACCAGAGCCGAGGAGATGGAAGGATGGAAAGTGTACGTAGATGGCTCCGCGTCGGTGATGGGATGCGGGGCAGGGATAGTGCCGGTAGACCCTGAAAGCCAGGAGATACAAGTTGCCATTAAGTTCCGGTTTTCAACCTCTAATAACGGAGCCGAATACGAAGCCCTGATCAGAGGAGCTAACATGACAACAGAACTAGGAGCGCAGAAGGTCACCCTATATTCAGACTCACAGTTGGTGGTGCAGCAAGTAATGGGGGAATACCTTGCCAAAGATGAAAAGATGATCGCATATTTGGAGCAAGTGAAGAACCTGAAAACCAAATTCCATGCTTTCGAAGTAATACAAATACCGAGGGAAGAGAACACAAAGGCAAATGTATTGTCCAAGTTAGCTAGTGCCACTGAGTTCGAGGGGCATGGGAAGATAACCCTGGTAGTGGCGGATCGATTGGCAACGAAAACCTTAATTGGGGAGATAACAAAAGGGGATGATTGGAGAAAGGAGATATGGGAAGAATTGAACAGAGATCCGGCGGTCCCAGCGTCCAGGGAAACCTAGGCTCTGAGGTTAAAGTATTGTATCCTTGGGGATCAGTTATACAAAAGATCCTTTACTCAGCCTTATTTGAAATGTCTCTCAAAACAGGAAGCAGAATTTGTGATCAAGGATATCCATGAGGGTTGTGCAGCTAGTCATGAAGGTTATAAGACTATTTTGAAAAAGGTGTTCAGGGCAGGTTTCTACTGACCTAGTATAATAAGAGATGCTAGAGAATTTGTAAGGAAGTGTGAGAGATGTCAGAAGAATGGACCTTTGATACGGATACCTGCGGAGGAGATGGGCGCCATGTATTCGCCCTGCCCCTTTGTAAAATGGGGGATAGATTTAGTGGGGCCCTTCCCCATGGCACCTGGAGGAAGGAAATTCTTAATCGTAGCAGTAGATTACTTCAGCAAGTGGGTAGAAGCCGCGCCCTTGGCTAAGATAGAGGAGGATAATGTGATCAACTTCCTAGCAAGACACATTTGTTGCAGGTTTGGAGTGACGAGAGTTCTAGTTTCAGATAATGGAACGCAATTCAACGGAGAGAAAGTGAGAAAATGGTGTTGGAGATGGAACATTGTACAGAGATTTACTTCAGTAGCCCACCCACAAGCCAATGGACAGGTGGAAGTCACAAACAGGATTCTAGTAGACGGTATCCGAACACGTTTGCAAAAGATATGAGGAGGATGGGTGAAAGAGCTGGACAACGTCCTCTGGTCCTACAAAACTAGCCCTAAGTCAGCTACAAGGGAGTCCCCCTTTCAATTGGTGTACGGAGCAACAACGGTAATACCCCCGGAGGCCCGGTTAGGATCGCACCGAATCACCTATTTTGATGAGAAAAGAAATGAAGAGGTGATGAGAGAAGCCTTAGACCTGGTAGAGGAGGAGAGAGAGATACAACAGCAGGATCAAGGCAGCATATGATCGTAGGGTAATCCCCAGATCCTTTAGAGTCGGAGACTTAGTCCTCCGGAGAGCGGATGCCTTGAGGAATACAGGAAAGATGGAGGCTAATTGGGAAGGTCCCTACAAAGTGATACAAGTGTTGAGGGGCGGAGCTTGTTGGTCCCTGAACGAGTAGTGAATGGGATTAAAGTCTAGAGGGGAGGGGTGAATAGACTTTAAAACTTTTTCAAAGGAGTTTGGAACCTCTTCTGATTTCTATGTCAGCTGGACTACAGGTCTGCTGGTCCAGATGACTATAGTAATCTGATGAAGAGATTAAATGCAGAAGTGAGTAGGCCGGTTTATTTAGATTTGTTCTCGAGTTCTTTTGAAATCAACAACTTGTTTACTTAATGAAATACTCAGTTGATGCTGGTTTGAAAGTTATGGCCTTGTTTGAAGATATTTGAAGGCACAGTATGCACTATATAAAGATATGAATAAGCAATAAAGTAAAGTGCAGAATGTAAAAGACACCGGATTTATAGTGGTTCAGATATACATTCCTACGTCCACTCTCACGTCCTAACGTGATGTTTAATCCCTTTAATTTACCAAAAATTACTAGGGCTTGTCCTTTATAGTCCCAAGGGTAGGACTTTGAGATCTGAGCAATCCTAACTGCTACGGTCTCCACAAGTGATTGGAAGCACTTGCACTTTTACAGGGGTTCAAAAACTTAACCTTATGGTGGGGGTTTTGGGGTTTTCGAATATATCCAACTAGTGGTTCAAGCTTATAAATTGCTTAACCACTATGCCTAAATCAATGAATATACACTATGAATAGGATTCAGGTTCTTTGGTTGGATGGGAAATCACTTAAGAGCTAGAAGGGTGTTCTAATGATTTCTGGGCTCTTGGAGAACTCTCAATGGGATATTGCTTTTTGCTTGCTTGGTTAGCCTTAGTGAATTCTCTCGTGGTGATTTTGTGTCTTGTGATTCCTCATCCTCTTGTATTTATAGGGGTGATTGCTGCAACTAGCCGTTGGAGTTGACTAGCCGTTGGGCAATCTTTCCATGTTTGGTTGATTCTTTGATTCCAGCCACTTGATTGCTTCAATTTTGAGATCATGTCAATCTTGTAAGTATGGTAAGTCTTCATTTGAATTACAAGATGACTTTGGAATCAGCCGAGCCCTGGACGAGCTTCTAGTCTTCTCTTCTTCACTACTAGTCTTCTGGCTGCCTCGTCTGGCCTTGTGTCTTCTGTCATCTGGTATCAGACGAGTAACACTCTTCTGATCTGGCAATTCTTTGTGCTAACTTAGGCCATCTTTAACTTGGACTCCATCATATAAGTAGGTATACAAGCACCTTACTTATCTGGTCTTCAAGGATCTTCTAGTCTTCATTCCTTCTACTCTTCTCTTCTTGAGGCAATGCATGTAAGTAAGCACTGTGCTGATCAGTTGAGATCAATACAACTGATCACACAAGACTAGTCTAAGTTGTTCTATACAAAGTCAGCTGATCCTATTACATTTATAAACTCTAAGTGTTTTGGCCATCAAAACTATTCTATCATCAAGTGGGGCTTAGGGTGAATTTATGTCCCAACAGAGCTTATAAACTCCAGGATATGGAAGGAAAGGAGATACTACGCCCATGGAACGTGTGCCACCTTAAGAGGTTTTATGTTTGAAAATGTGTTAGCCCCTTATTATTTTTCTCTTTATGAACAATTTTGACATTCATTTCCATTCGAATAATTGTACACATCGCTTCACCGGCACTCTTTTTCCCTCTACGTGGGTTTCCCTTTGGGTTTTACCACGGAGAGGTTTTTAATGACGCTGGCATAGGTTTCCCCTTTTTTGCCTATGTTGATGAACACTTCTGATCAATGAAGCTTTACTTTTGAAGAAATTACAGTGGTTTCCGTAGATCTTTGAAGAGGTATTGTGATGAGATGATCGATATATGTTAGTATCGTGATGAGATGATTGATATATGTTAGTATTGTGATGAGATGATCGATATATGTTAGTATTGTGATGAGATGATTGATATATATTAGTATTGTGATGAGATGATTGATATGCGCTGATGTTAGGAAAATGCGTAGGTTTATACAAACCTCACCCTGAAAAAGAAGTAGGTTCCGATGAACCTCACTTTGAGAAAATGCCTACGTTTATACAAACCTCACCCTGAGAAAATAAGTAGGTTCCGATGAACCTCACTTTGAGAAAATGCGAAGGTTTATACAAACCTCACCATGGAAAAATAAGTGGGTTCCGATGAACCTCACTTTGAGAAAATGTGTAGGTTTATACAAACCTCACCCTGAGAAAATAAGTAGGTTCCGATGAACCTCACTTTGAGAAAATGCGTAGGTTTATACAAACCTCACCCTGAGAAAATAAGTAGGTTCCGATGAACCTCACTTTGAGAAAATGCGTAGGTTTATACTAACCTCACCCTGAGAAAATAAGTAAGTTCCGATGAACCTCACTTTGAGAAAATGCGAAGGTTTATACAAACCTCACCCTGAAAAAATAAGTGGGTTCCGATGAACCTCACTTTGAGAAAATGCGAAAGTTTTACACAAGCCCCATCCTGA
The DNA here is from genome assembly GCA_963675135.1 of Galeopsis tetrahit. Taxonomy (NCBI): domain Eukaryota; kingdom Viridiplantae; phylum Streptophyta; class Magnoliopsida; order Lamiales; family Lamiaceae; genus Galeopsis; species Galeopsis tetrahit. The sequence goes on along the minus strand of OY776120.1, from coordinate 59,852,411 downwards.
AAAACAAGTGAGTTCCAATGAACTTCACTAAGAGAAAGGGCAAAGGTTTACATAAACCTCATTCTAAGAAAACAAGGAGGCTCGATTTGTTGAACCTCCCTATAAAAGCTAATACAAATTCAGAATGGATTTCATCCTAAAAGAAGGATTCAAAGTTGCAAAAGCGAAAATCCTCATCCACTATAACCTAACACCATCAAATCATCAAGTAAGTACAAAATCCTCTATGCATAAATTCGAAGCCTTAGAGCCTATATGCGTTAGAAGGATATTAGAGGTAGACATTGAGATATAGCTAAGAGAAGCTAAACATGCAACATACAACATGCTCATTATATTAGACATAATATTTGACATGCTCATGAAAAGAAAGCAACATATATATGCGCATGCAGTAAGACAATATGCAGGTATGAGAAGGAGTAAAATAAAGCAGCAGAGATATTCAAGACCAAGGGCACCACGCCCTGGCCCTCCACAGAAAAACACAGAAGTGTGGAGTCTCCTGAAATTACCAGAAGAGCTCGAAGGCCCCAACAAAAGAAAGTGTTTTAAAAGGTACCAGAATATTGTTATAAAAAACAAAGTAAATAGAGTTATAAAGAGGGAGGAACTTCAACCCCTCCAATGCCTTCTACCGCCTCATCGACCTATCCGCTGGATCCCCCACCTTCTTCCTTCTCTTCTGAGGCACCAGCTGCCACGGTAATCAGGGGATCAGGGTTAGCTACATGAATGGGAAATTCTGGATTGGTCACCGGCACCAAATCCGTCACTTCTAAGGCAACACTTTTCAGCTCCGAAACAACCCTCCTCATACCCGATAGCCACCAAGGAGTGTTGATGTCCTCCTTGGGATCTCCCGGGAATTTCGGGGGAGTAGCTAGTTCGTCCAGGCGGAGGGCGCGAGTATAGTGACCATCGAACCCTGCAGCGGAGTGTTCAGCTACAACATTGGAGAAGCCATGATCAATGAAATGTGGAATGTACGCCCCCATTGCCCCTAGAAAACTAGTGCTTTTGAGGAAAGCCTCCAACCATTCTCGGTGCAAAGTGCCCAGAAAGGTCTGTCCCGCTGCTGATGAAAAGAGAGAGTCAATACAAAGCTTTACCCCAGCTAGAGGTAATTCTGTCTCCAAACGCTGTATCCCCCTATCCCGCTCGGCGATCTGGGCGCGGAGTAAAGAAACCTCCTCAGACAAAGCCTAATTCTGCGTGGAAAGTTGAACCTTCTCAGCCACGGCCGCCTTCCTCCCCAAAGTGGCTTCTTGAAGCTCTCCCTCGAGTAGTTCCTTCTTCACCTTCTCTAGCTCTATCTGGCTCTGGAGATCGTCGTGGAGTTAAAGGGATCGGAGGGCTCGCTCGGATACGTCAGAATAGAGAAGACCAAACTGCATAAACAATAAAGAGTAACATAAAGAATTAGGACAGCTGCCCTACCCCTCATCAGTCATATGAAATAACATACAGACTTACTTGAGAAAAGCTATGAGCAGTGTGCACTATCCTCTCCTCCAGGGACAAAGCACTGAGAGCTTTTATAGCAGGAGCAGGGGTATGGCGTTCCACAAAGGCAGTTAACTAATCAACGCTGATATCACTCGGGGCTTCTAGATCGATGGTCTCTGAGGGAGTGAAAGAGGACTTGTCCTTATTTTTCTTCTTCTTGGAATCACCGGAAGTGGGGAGTCCCGAGGAGAACGCAGCCTTCCCAGTAGAGGATCGGGTACGCTTAGCAACCGACCCCACTGAGGGCTTCATTGGCGAAGGAGGAGGAGGAGCTTTAGTAGAACTCTCTGGGGCAGAAGGCTTAGTCACCATGGAAAGTGGAGCTGCATCTCGTGAGATTTGGGACAACCAACTCATAGCTACAACAAAAATAAGAGACACCAGAAACAAAGGAGATTTAAACCTCGAAGGTAGCCATAGAGGAAAAAGAAATGATATTACCATCGTCTGGACCTAAAAGGGTAATCTGTACGACCAGAACCAAAATGAGATAAAGCCCTAAGATTTTTACAAATACCCATTACATCAAAGTATCCGTGCTGAGCTACATGTTGATTCAAGTTTTCCATCACGGCCACGTTAAGAGGGGAACAAGCAGTAAGAGGAGGACAGGGCACCCCTGGATTCTCACAAACCCACTTTTCATGAGGGAAATCCCATGAGGAGGGACTGGTGACAAAGAAGTAGTAATCCCGCCAGTCTTGAACACATTCATGGAGTTTCTCCATGAATTTTCCAGTTCGGTTAGCACGACCACTTACATAGAAGAATTCGTCCGTGAGTTTACAGGCGTATTGGGTCAAGAAAAATTGGGCCGAAGGTTCTCCCCCATTTCCCTTCACTAAGATATAAAACCCTAACATTGCCCTAATAGCGTTGGGAGTGAATTGATTAATAGGGATACGAGCGTAGGAGGAAATTTCGGCTAAATATGGATTAATGGGAAAACGTAGCCCGGCTTTCAATTGAGCCTCCCAGAAAGCTAAGCTTTGAGGGCCGGGGAAATTGGGGCGTTCCTTCGAATGGGCGGTTCTCACTATGCAGTTCTGAGGAAACATGCCTGATCGAACGAAGGAGGCTAAACGCTCGTCTGAGAGAGAAGAAGAGGTAGATATTCTGTTTCTTAGGGCTGGTATGGTTATAGGAAATCGAGGGATCCGAATAGAGGAGGAGTTAGAAGTTTCTCTCGAAACATCTTCCGTCGGAGAATGGGAGGAAGAAGACATGATGATAAAATAAAAGAAAAAGAAAGAAGGTAAAAGAAACGGATATGGGTACTTGAGAGTGAAAGCACCTCTGGGAAATAAGTGGCGTACCGGCGACGTGCGAAGTGGGTGGTTGAGCGCTGGAAACAAAAGGAAGACGTTGAGGATGGAGGTTGAAAGGAGCCGATAAAATGGGAGATGAGGATTTTTAAAGAGGTGAGGAATTTTGAATTGGGGAGGTTATGATGGTTAAGCAAAAGCGGGGGAAAGATCGAGAGGGGGTATTATCGAGGACCAGTGAGAACGCGCGTGAGTGAAGAATGGCGGCGAGATGTCTTGTCCGCTGCAGGCGCTAGAGTAAAGAATGGGGAAGGTTTCGAGGCTGTGCAAAAAGCGAAGAGTCGAAGAGAGTATTAAAGGTTAAAAAATCCTTTTAGATAGCGATAAAGGCTGGCCCCGAGATTCGATTAGATTTAAGAAGATACGGTTTCAGAATAATGTGCTTGAAGAATGTGAGAGTTAAGGATAACCAGGGCAGGGAAATGTTCCACTTAATTCATCTTACTATCTCGATCTTCCTACTCTCATAAAATTATTAACCCCTTTACGAGAGTCGGGGGGAGTAGTTGATGCGGATAAAATATGTCGTCTCTGGAGAGAACGACACGTAGATATAAGATGAATTAAATCCGCTTTGTGGTGAACGAGGGTTTAATTAGAGGGATTAATACACCCCTAAATCTGGGAAAAGAAATAAGTGTGTGTGGGCTTCCGGCCCACATCGGCAGCTTAATTATCCTTGGGCCCAATGTTCCTGGCCCAGGAGGGAAAGAGTTAGGGTTCGTTCTTGATAAAGGCCTGAGAAGAAGTCAAGAAGGAGAGGTGGGGAGAGTCCACTAAGAGACCGGGTCTTGCGGAACAGTTGAGAGAAAAAAGGGAGAGAGAGTCTCCCTCTCTCCCACGAAATGAGGAAAGGTATATAATCAGGTTTGTTCTACCATTTTGACTACTTTTTCATACTACAAACACACACTTTACATTATTCACTGAGAACACACGAAATCCATTGATAATACACTAAAAAGAAAAGATATCCTACAATTCTTGCGAGAATTTCCCTTGATTCATAGGGAAATTCCTATTTGATTATCCCGAGAAGATTTCTGACTTGAGCGTCGGAGATTCCACGCCGGAATCTCCTCCGGCGTGTTTTTGCAGGTCTTATGGGAGCGTAGAAGAGGATTATTCGTGAGAGAGCTTGCAGAAAAGTGACGATTCAAGCCCGTAAATATCACAGCCCACACGGAAAGATTTAATATCCTTGATCGTTATTTTTGGACGCAACAAAGTGTATTACCACGAGTTTCTTATAATATTCATTTATTTGTCATTTTTTATTCACACTAACACACACATGTATATAATTTAATAACACCGTTTTATTTTATTTTAATTTATACTTATATCTTTAAAAAAAATTGCATTTTATTTGGTATAAATACCTTTTGAAATTATATATAAAATTTTACATTGAAAAAATAGTACATGCTTCAACTAGATTTAAAAATGGATTTACCAGCCTTTGAGATCGTTCTCATAAACGATGTATTCAAATTATTTCAGAGAATAAATGGAAAAATACATGGTTGGTTTTGTGGCCTAATCTATTGATTAGTCAAGTTTGGCATTGTAATTTTTTGTATAGATATTTTTTTAATAATATTTTTACTTTTAAAATTATACAAAACAAATTTTAATAATATCAGATATTAATGACGCACGTCCAAATTTCTGAATTTTCAGACTATGACAACATATCTATTTACGTTTTTATATACGTTATTAATATCAAATCTTGACAGGGTTCATTTGGTAAGTTTTACTTTTTTCATGTATTTCTTTAAATATTTTAATCTTCTTCTTTTTTTAAATTAATCAACTTATTTTATTTTTATTTTTTTTTACAGATTATACCTAAAAGTTTTTGAAACTCTTTCACCAAGCATTCTATTTTGACATTAGCTTCTGTCAAATTGATTATTGGTGGTAGGTCCCTAGTTGAGTAGATAATATTGAGTAAGCTAAGAAAACGTCTAGAGGGGGTGAATAGACTTTTAAAATCTTTCAATATATTAAAGTACACAATGCGGAATATCAGATTATAATGAGCCCTTTAAAATTTATACTCAACTCATTTCGAAATTGAACTTCTGTATGAACACTGAACTTGTCTATTCTATATGCAGTTTTAATCAATTAAACAAGTAATTAACAAACAACAAATAAAACAGTAAAGTAAACAACACAAGATTTATAGTGGTTCGACAACTTGTCTACATCCACTCTCACAAACCCAGTTGTGAAATTTTATTAACACTTCTCTTCGAGTTTCTTGTGGCTTAAAGTCCCAAGATTAAGACTTCGATCTTCTCGATTATATCTCCAGATATATCTTCGGTCTAACAACTGGCTATTTACAAGTAACTAACGACTTCAACAAAATTATAAAAGAAAAACATCTCTTAATCTAGTAGTAGCCTTCTGAATTTGACTTGTCTTCTGGCTTCAACTTTCTGAACTTGAACTCTGTGAGCTTCTTTTGCTTTTTGATATCTCTTAGAAAATCACTTCAGTATATCGAGTTTCAGTAGTATCAGTAGTCTTGAATCATAGAATACCCTGAAGTATTTATAGACTTCTGAACCTTCAAGAACAGTTTGTTATCCAACTAACTTTCTTGATAACTGACTTCTAACTGTTTCTTCTTATCCTTCCACGCGTTTCTTCAGTTAATTAGTTATTCCATAACTAAATCTTCAATAAACGAACATATCTTATTACGCGTTTCTGACTTAAGTAATCTTTCTTCTTTTATGCGCACTTTTCTAGTCTGGTCTTCCATACTTAGACAAATTCTTTAGTCTTCATAACTCATCTTGTCTTGTCTTCCACGAGTCTTCTTATCTTCAGTAGACTTCTTCCAACAGTAGACTTCCATAAAGAACTAATCTATACTAGTCATATCATTTAATCTTAACACACTATTACATTACTTTAAGCTTTATAACTCAGCTTAGTCAACTTAAATCTATACATCATTAAAAACAAAATATGAGTTTCTATACATCAATTATTCGCTCATCATAAAACCTAATCATAACATAGTACTTATAAAACGTACTTGTCTTTTTTTTTCTTCTTTCATACTTATTGTACTCTATTGATCTTGTTCACAAGACGACTTCCATAATTAGATCAGTCCATACTTAGAAATATATTCAAGTTCTCTTTTTGGCTTATCAAAACTACTTCTTTCATCAATTAAGACTTTATATTAGGATTCATATCCCAACAATTTCCCCCTTTTTGATGAAGCTAAAACTACTTGAATTATTTTAAGTAAATAGATCAGTTAAGTAGTTATCTTCTCAAAATGTTATCTTTTCATTCATAATCATAAGATCAGATAGATTACAATTACTTAGCAAAATGAAATAGAAACTAAGTAAAAATACTTACAATGTTATTCACTGATGTTTCCAACGTCTGGATTTGGAATACAGAATGCTTCGAGAATTCTTCTGTGAATATTAGAAATATGATCTTCATTGTCAATCTTCTCCTTCTCGAGCAACTCTTCTTCGAACTTCTTCACCTTATTGAAGTCGACTCTTCTTCCAGAACCTAGTAGTGGAGTCTCCCACTTAGAAAAATCTGGAACTAAGATATTATAACCAATAGCAATCGCAATGCGCATGATCAAGTTCCATAAGTTCTTATTTTCAGCTTCCATGAACTTGTCAAACACAGCGTATAACTCTTCTTTGCTATGTGCATCACCAAATTTCCTAATAATCCAATGATCAACTTCCCATTTCAACTTGACAAAATTCCAAGCATCTCTATGCTCATTGTCAATGATCTTGTCTATATGAGCATCTTCAATCATATCTGGATCAGCCTTAAATTTTTGCAACCTTTTGATGTGTTTACCTAACAACTTCTTGTTAGCATAACAATCATCTTCTATCTTCTGCTTCTTATGAAGAGTTTCAACTTCTTCATCATTGATTCCAGCAAGGATTTCTCCTAATCCTTCTTTCTTCTTCTCAAGATCAAGTTTCCTCTTAACTTGTCTTGTTTCAACTTGAACATTTTCAATTGCAACAGACTTTCCTTTCATCAGTCTCTTCTGCTCTTCAGCACTTGCACTGATCTGTTCCAGATCTGCCTTCTTTACTAGTCTTCTTCTTTTCGGTCTACTAGTCTCTTCAACAACAAGACCAGTCGCAGCAGCTTTCACCTCTTCAGTCTCTTCCCCCTTTTTGGCTTCATCACTTGCCTTAAGAGTGAAAATTGAAGTGAAACGAGTCATCTCTTCTTTAACAGCTTGCTTCATCAACTCAGCAGCTCTATCAATCTGTTGTTGATGACTCTTGTCTTGACTCAGCTTGTCAAGCTTAGTAGCAACTAACTCTAGCTTACGAGTAGACAAGTTCAATTCATTCTTGAAATGATTCGCAGTTAAATGAAGTAACCTGTTCTCTTCAGTCATTACAGTCATTAATGCTCGTGCTTGCGCCAATTGACTTTGAGCTTCTCTTCTCTGCTCATCAGTAATGTCAATTTTAACGCGATAGAGTCTCTCCATCTTCTTCGACTCTTCAGCCAAAACTCTTGCAAAATCCATAGAACACTTCTCAGAATAATCAATCTGTCTTTGTAAAAAGTCTTATAGCTGAGTAAAAATTTCTTGTCTGAATGTCGCATCCATCTAGTTAACTTCACCAATAATCAGATCCTTCGAACTTTCAATAAGAGACTTATTTTGATCCATCAAAACTTTCTGTACATCCGATTTAAAAAATTCATCAATGGATGACTGGATCACTTGCTTCAAATCATACTTCAATTCATCAAATGAAGCAGTCGATATAGCCTGAGTTGTGTTAACAACTTCAACAGGAACAACTTCATCAGGAGTCGCTTCTATCATGATTTCATCTTCATCAAGAATTTGTACTTCAACCAACTTGTCTTCCAGATTAGTAGACAAGACCTCGTCTTCTACTGCTTCAACATCTGGAACGACACTTCCAGCTATGGCTTTCAAATTGATAGGAGGACAGTAAGGTACAATTGCTAACCTTGCTTCCTTGAACCTTCTTTCAGCCTCGTCAGAGTCTCTTTTCACCATGGCATGTAACTTCCTTACATATCCACACAACTCTGCAGGAAAATCTTTCTCAATGTATCTGTTGATCTGCCCTACATCTGTCCTTGGGCTTTGAGAATGTTCTACTTGGAATCTGAACACCAGTCCTCTCATTTGATCAGACACATTCTCAAGATCAATTTGTGGATCAGTAGACTGCAACTCTTCTACTGGCTCCGCATCTTGCATTAACTCGTCTTCAGCAAGATCAGTTTCCGAGACTTGCACACCAACACTTGACTTTGCTTCCGAACACAACACATCATCGGAAATATTCAACATCTTCTTCACCAAAGCAGTCAAGGCATGGGCTGGGAGTAGTTCAGAATAGCTCTTAACTCCACTATTCTCTTGTTGTTCCATCTCCCAGTCTTGGAAATTCGCAATTCCACCCATTCCAAGAATTACTTCAAATATGTCTTCAGTCGGACCTTTCTTCAGTGCAACCCATGTGCATATCCTGATCAACTTCTCATACACTTTTGAAGTTGTGTCGATCTCGACTGATGGCAACATTCTCTTCAAATTTCTTGTCATTTGTGCACGCAACCTCTTCTCTCGCAAACATATCGGATAATCAACCAGGGATTCAAATCTGTTTTTGGGAGGGGTCTGAGTAAGTGGGGTCCTTAACTCAGTTGTTGAAGTGTCAACTAGTAGAGTTCCTGAAACAGATGGGTTTGAAGGGTCAACATTTTCTGTTGTGGGAGTGGGAATGATTTGGGTTGTGGTTTCTTGGGGCTGTGATATGGCTAGGTTTGGTATGTCAGTCGTAGGAGTATCAGCTGTAGCATATATAGTAGTGTCTTGGCTAATGTTCGACCTCAGCGGTTGAATGATCAACAGAGTGGTTCGGGAAATATGTTTGGCACGAGATCGAAGTGATCTTGCCTTGGTTTTCACAGGAATATTGAGAGGAATAGAAATATCACGAGAAGAAGTACTAACCAATTCAGTCTTCTCTTCTGGTGGTGAACTCGACTCAACTCTCACCAGTCTGTAAGCTTCAACATCCTCAACTTCTTTCTCCGAAGCATCATCCGATTGAGTTTCCTCAAAATCATCAACTAGATCAATCATCGCTTCTTCTGACACATAGCCAAACAAAGCTCCACTGGTTCCAGCTTCAGCCTCGTCTCCTTCAGCACTAGACGAGTTGGCTTCTATCATCGCATCTTGTGGGTTGATCTTAACTTGCCCACGCTCAAGAGCCCTTTGCTCTGCTTTTCTATCGAGAGCGTCCTTCTTCAGATAATGTTTCAAAACATGAAACGGCTTACCCTTGCTCCAGTTCGTCTTGTTTGGGAGTAAGACGGGTATAAGTATACTGAGCTTGTTTCCAAAACTCACAGCTGCAGACACCACCCATTCTCTAGCATCGGTGTCCACCCTTACATTCTTTTCAAAGTACATCAACCTATCCAAGAATAGTATGTACTAGTTTCCATCGGTAATACCATCATAGATTGCAGCCATCACCCTCGCCTTCTGGAGAGTTACAGAATCATAACTTCCGGTCACTCCGAGCAACATTTTGCTTGCAATGTCGAGGAGGGTCTTGTACTTTGGCAGCAACTCTTTCTTTTTAACAGACGGAATCTTGCCATCTCGACCTAGCTTCAATTTCTTTCCACAGAAAATGCTAAGATACCTCAATTCCTGACCAGCTCCATAAGTTTCCACATTAATCGAACCCGAATGTAATCGAAATGTTTCGAACAAAATTTCTCAAGTGATCTCCACTCGACATCCACCAACAAAGGCTTCGACGGAGTCGCCTTGTCGAGTAGCAGTGGCATAAAATTCAAGAACTTCTTCTTCATAGACCACTTCTGGAAAGGCCTCCAAATAAGGTCTCAGGCCGCATTTGAGGCATTTCAGCAGGATTTCTTTGTTGTCTTCAGTATGCCTTCCGTTGAAAAACACTGAGCTTTCAACATGCACTTTCCCTTCCGAAGCATATCTTCCTAAATCAAATCTTGCTTGCATGTTAGTAGAAATGTCGAACATAGAGACAATCGACATGGTGAATGTAATGAATACGTATCAACACACAATGAAGTTAGCAAGAAAGATATTGATTGCTTGAGATTAGAAAAGTAGAGTGGATCGTGAGGAGTGTTTTTAGGAAAGATCAGTTTTGATATAACCTACCTTTTTTAATAGACGGCCACGATCAATTCGTTTGATCCAACGGTAAAAACCTTTGGAATTCAGTTACGTAATCAAGAATATTATGTGTATTGATATTGTAAAATTTGGAATCCGCCCTTTCTATTGGTTGGTACAGAGGAGTGTACTCATCTGACCTAGTCCAGTAGGTTCCGGCGGGAACTGGGTGTATACACCTCATTAAAAAGGAGTGTACATATCCAGTCTTAGGTCTTCCCAAAAATTCGCAATACAAATTACAATAATACCCTTAATTCACGTTTTAAACACTTAGTGAATTTAAATCACGAGAGAGCTTATTTGGTCTGTTCGAGTTCATCATAACAGATTAGTAGACTTCATCTGCACTAGACGAGTTTCCCCTTCGACTGTGCTTATCTGTCTGATTGTCGAACATCATCAAGTACCTGTCTCATCTTTAGCGATGTATGAGAGTAGATACGAGTAGTAGAATATAATAAATAAATCGAATACCATTCATATGTAGTAATCATAGATTCCCCCTTAAATGTATATTCCCTTAGTATTACCCTCAGCTTTACCAGCTTCCTCATCGGGTTGTTTGGTTATCTTGTCTGACCTTGTGTACCTGTCTCGTTGACGAGTAGACAAGTGCTCTGTTTCTGTGGTAACTTGTCTCTCCTTACTTCTTTATGATGTACCTGTCTGGTTAGTACACATTTATAGGCAAGTAGGGTCTAGATCAATTAGTCCTAGACTAATGCATAACTCTCTAAAGCGAGCTTCAGCTAATGGTTTTGTAAAGATATCAACTCTTTGAATATCAGTGTGAATCTTCTCCATGCGAATATTTTTCTTTTCTACATGATCACGTATGAAATGATGTTTCACATCAACATGCTTACAACGTGTGTGCAGAACAGGATTTTGTGTAATGGCAATAGCACTGTTACTGTCACAAAATATGGGAACATTTAATTTACAGATATTATAATCTCTAAGGTGTTGAATGAGCCAAAGTAATTGACTACAGCAGCTACCAGCAGCCATGTACTCGGCTTCAGTAGTGGAGGTAGCCACACTAGTCTACTTTTTTGAAAACCATGAAATAAGCTTTGTGCCTAGAAATTAACAAGAACCAGATGTACATTTCCTATCTATTCTACAGCCACCAACATCAGAATCAGAGTAGCCACTTAGGGATAAATCATCATTCAAAGGATACCATATACCATGATTGATGGTTCCTTTCAAAGATTTCAGTATCCGTTTAGTGGTTTCCATATGACTCTCTTTTGGATTAGCTTGAAATCAAGCACATACGCCAACAGAAAATGCAATACCAGGTCTACTAGCAGTTAAGTACAGTAATGAGCCAATAAGACCACGATAATATGATTGGTCAACACATTTACCGTTCTCGTCTGGATCCATCCTGTAGGTGGGTAGCATTGGTACTCCAGAAGATTTGCAAGTTTTAATATCATACTTGTCTAGTAGATTTCTAGTACACTTGGCTTGATTTATGAAAATCCCATCGGGAGTTTGTTTTACTTGAAGTCCAAGAAAATAAGTCATTTCTCCCATCATTGACATTTCAAACTTACTTTGCATGAGTGTTGAAAAGCTTTCACTCAGCCTTTTGTTGGGTGAACCAAAAATGATATCATCCACGTAAATTTGAACAAGTAGGATATCCTTACCTTCTTGTCTTCTGAACAAGGTTCTATCGACCTTGCCCTTGGTAAAACCGTTTTCCAATAGAAATAGAGATAGAGTATCGTACCATACTCTTGGAGCTTGTTTTAATCCGTATAAGGCTTTCTTCAACTTGTACACTTGATTGCCTTTCACCTCGAAACTTGGAGAATGTTTTACATACACTTCTTCCGCAAGAATATCGTTAAGAAATGCACTTTTAACATCCATTTGATATACAGTAACCTTCATATAAGCAGCATATGCAAGAAACAATCTAATGGCTTCTAGTCTAGCAACAGGTGCATAAGTTTCATCATAATCTATGCCTTCGGCTTGTGAATAGCCTTGGGCTACTAGTCTAGCCTTATTTCTTACGACTACATCATTCTCGTCTTTCTTATTCTTGAAAATCCATCGTGTGCCAACCACATTATAGTGTTTTGGCCTATCGATAAGTTCTCAGACGTCGTTTCGAACAAACTGGTTCAACTCGTCTTGCATAGCGATGATCCAATTACTATCAGCCAATGCCTCATTAACGGTCTTAGGCTCGATATATGAGAGGAAACAACACCATCAAAACATAGATGGACTCGGCTGTTCTTGCGACTCAAAGAGTTGTCGTCTAGTCTTTACACCAATAGTAGAGTCACCAATGATATTTTTAGTATCATGAGCAGATTTCCATGTTTTTCTAATCTTAGCATGTATACTATCATCATCCAAATCAGCTACGGCATCATGCATTTCAACATCATTTGTATCAGCAGATTTAATAGGAGTACACGAGTCGACTAGAGCGGGCATGTCAACTGGTCTAGTGGACTTACCTTGAGCACTTACTTTCTTCTTATCATCTGACTCGAGGGCTTTCATGAATGGATTGTAAGCTTGAACAGATTCGTACACATCTGATTCTTTATCAGTTTGGATTGATAGATCGGTTACTTTCTTACTGATCTGGTCGGTAGACGAGTCCTGTCGAGATTCATCGAAAACAACATGTGGTGTTTCTTCCACACATAGAGTAGAGTAGTTGAATACTCTGAATGCTTTTCTAGTCGAGGAGTATCCTAAGAATATCCCCTCGTCTGCTTTAGCATCAAATGCATTCGACTTACTTTTCCCATTGTTATGGATGAAACACTTACAACCAAATATATGGAAATATAAAATTCTGGGTTTTCGACCTTTCCATACCTCGTAGGGCGTCTTACCTAGTGCCTTATTGATAGCACTTCTGTTCTGGGAGTGGCATGCAGTATTGGTCGCCTCTGCCCAAAACTTTTGAGGAGTATTATACTCAGTCAGCATGGTTCTGCAGGCCTCCTTGAGAGTTCTATTTCGTCGCTCAGCTACACCATTTTGTTGAGGTGTCCTTGCTGTACTAGTAAGGTGCTGGATACCACGTTTAGAACAAAAATCTTTGATATAGCAATTGATGAACTCAGTACCCTTGTCACTATGGATCTTGACAATGGACTGATTCTTCTCAACTTGTATCCTCTTCAACAGATCGGGTAGGAGAGTTGGTGTATCACTCTTTTTGTGTAAGAAGACTACCCAAGTGAACTTAGAATAGTCGTCTACCACAACAAGTGTGTACCTTCTACCGTTCAAAGTTGGAGGAGTAATTGGACCATGAAGATCCATATGTAGTAGTTCTAAGACTCTACTTGTTGAAAGAGTTGGAATGGACTTAAAGGAACCTTTTACCTGTTTACCTTTTTTCTGACAAGCATCGCATACATGTGACTTGTAATAGATTTTGTTGGGTATACCTTTAACAAGGTAGTCTCTTGCAATCTTATTAATCACCTTAAAGTTCATGTGACAAAGGCGTCTATGCCAAAGCCAACTGATCTCTTTAGGGTTCTTACTAAGAAGGCAAGTATCCCTTGGACAGCTATTCCAATTCACAATGTATACGCAGCCTTGTCTTATACCGACGAGTAGTACAGTATGAGTCCTCTTGTTTATGATTTCGCACTTCTGGCTTTTAAACTGCACTTTGTAACCTCGATCACATAATTGAGAAACAGATAATAGATTATATTTCAAACCTTCTACGTAGGATACGTCTTGTATCTCTACATCTCCATTTCGGATGTAGCCAAGGCCTTTTGTAATGGCCATAGAGCTATCACCGAATATAACCCTGGGTCCTTCTTGCTCGCAGTAGCTCGATATAAGAGCCTTAGTACCTGTCATGTGGTGCGAACAACCACTTTCAATGTACCAAGTTTCTCCTACTGAGCCACCTTTCTTATACAAGTCGAGTCGACCCTGCAATGATGATATTTAATAACTTAGGTACCATCCTTGTCTATTGGGGTCCTGGGGGGTTAGTAGAGTTCAGAGGAATCCAAACGTACATAGGAGTTTTGAATAGGTTGGACCTCTTAAGCTTTCTACCATGCTTGTTACAGAATAAGACCATGTTGTCCTTGTCTGGCCTATCATCAGTCCTTGGGTCTACTCGTCTGAGGTAGCCTTTCGACTTAACCTCTACTTGAGTAGGCATAGGCCTTTGATAGTCCGAATAAGGTTTGTATGCATTTGGGCCATACGGTTTATAGACATGTTTAGGTCTTTCCTCTCCTTCGATGTCGTATGATACAGGTGGAGGATATAAGACAGGTTGAATACAATATTTTGGAGCAACCTTCCTAGGTCTAGACGAGTAGAGTTGAGACTGCCTTATGGAAGGAGGTCTAGGCTCTTTCCATCTAGTTTGTACTTGTCTAGAACCTGTCTCTTCAGGATACCGATCCTCGTATCTAACCTGATTTGGTCGTCTACGATTAGTGGTCCTCTTTTGACTTGTTCTAAACGGAACAGGTCTGTTGTTAGCATTCTTTTTACCACCTTTGGTAATCGGAGTGTTAACTCTAGTCTGTTTGTGTACAACACCATTGGATGTAGTTCCTACATCGTATTTCATTGGTCTTTTGCCTTTATCATTTGTCAAAGAGTTTGAACCAACATCAGTAGGGTTCTTAATGACATGAGTAGGCGAGTCAAGTGTATATGCACCCAACCCAGTCTTGTCATCTGGAGCCCTATACCTATCTGACAGTTTTTGATTAATCACTGAGGATTTAACCAAGTCAAAAAGTTTAAGGTCTAGATTTACGACCTCAGTCTCTAAGAACTTATTGCGTTCTTCAAGCTTTTTGCACTTGTTCTTTAAAACATTGAATTCATTCGTCTCAGTAGCATGTGTCTTAAGTAGGTCTTGATACAACTTGTCTATCAACGCACACTTGTCTTTGAGTTGTCTCAACTCTTCTGTCAAGTGTTCGTTTAGGACTGTTATATTAGGATCTACTTTAGACTGAGCTTCCTTAAGATCAATGATTTCTTGTTTTAAAGCGATGTTCTCGTCGCTGACTTCAATGAATGCCTTGTTAGCAAGTAGGAGGTCTTCTTCAGTCACACCAGTACAGTGATGAAGACTACTCCCTACTCCACTATCGGCAGTATCACTTTCATCAGAATCCGATTCATCACATGATTGAAAAGAAGTTGCAGATGATGCCTCTTGTTCAATTTTCGCCATACAGCATAGGCCATCATCTACTATGAATGCTTCTACTTTTTCACGATCAGAAGGGTAACTAGATGAAGACGAAGGCAACTCATCTGAATCTGTCTCAGAGTCATCATTAGCCATCATTGCCTTCTTACCCCTGTTGTATCTTCGTTCACGCCTTGCTTTACGTTCCTTTCGATCATCAGTACTCAGGTCCGGACATTCGTAAATGTAGTGACCTGATTTCTCACAGTTATAGCAAAGTAGATCCTTAGTAGACTTTTTCTCAAGAGAATCATCCTTTCTCTTATCTCGTCTATCAAAACGTCTAATCTTCCTATCCTCAGAGTTCCTATCTCGCCTGTTTCCTTTCGAGACCTCAGCTCTCCTTTCGGAAGAGTTTTGATCTCGTCTGGTCTCAGATGAGTCCTTGTTACCAGAACCTCTAAAGTCTTTGTAAAAGCGCTTATATATATTGTATCGCTTGTTCAGTTTGTCGAACTTCCTAACCATAAAGTTCATCTGATCTTTCAGACTTAGATCAGTCTTATCTAACCCGTCTTTTATACTAGCAGACTTAGTCTTAGACTTAGACCTGTCTATTCTAGAGCTCTTAGACGAAGTAGACTTAAAAGCAACATTTTTCGACATAACATTCTCTCTATCACTACTCGCTATAGGATCATCCTCATCTAGATCGAACTCATGAGCTTTAAGAGTTTGGAACATTGTCTCAGCAGTCCATTCATCAATGTTCTGAGTGTTCTTGATGATCATCTTGACCATCTTCCATCTAGCATCAAGACTCTTAAGAATTCTCTAATTAATTTCACGATTAGTATATGTTTTGCCTAACACTTCCAAATCATTCATAACACGTGTGAAACGAGTATCTAACTGGTCTATGTTTTCACCAGCCTTCATCTTAAATGATTCGAACCTCTGAACAGCAGTGGACAACTTGCTTTCCTTGATCAGGGTAGTCCCTTCACAAATCACAGCAAGTCGATCCCACATCTCTTTAGCAGTCTTACATTTTAATACTTTTCCCAGATACTCGTTGGGAATAGTATGTAAAATGTAATTCTTTGCTAAACTGTCCAAATTGTTCTGTCTCATTTCTTCCGAAGTGAGTTCTGACCTGGGTTTTGGGACGAGTACGCCAACAACTTTTGACGGGTCCAAGGCAGCAGTGTTTTGAACCATAGTCACGACTGGTCCTTCTTTTATGACAGACACCATCAGATCAAGAGTTGAGCTGAAAATGGCTTCCATCCTGAGTTTCCAGTAATCATAGTCCTGAACAGAGAACTTGGGTAGTTTGTTAGCACTTATTTCCATTGCCATGATTTCAAGAAGATTAAATCAAGATATAGCAAGAAAATCAAAGATACAAGGATTTCAAGACCAGTGATAATAACAAGTACAATCAAGAACCAGGACTTCCCTCAAAGTCCATAGGGTGATCAAGAAACAGCAGTCCAATGAACTACTGCTCTGATACCACCTGTAGGTCCCTAGTTGAGTAGATAATATTGACTAAGCTAAGAAAACGTTTAGAGGGGGGTGAATAGACTTTTAAAATCTTTCAATATATCAAAGTACACAATGCGGAATATCAGATTATAATGAGCCCTTTAAAATTTATACTCAACTAATTTCGAAATTGAACTTCTGTATGAACACTTAACTTGTCTATTCTATATGCAGTTTTAATCAATTAAACAAGTAATCAACAAACAACAAATAAAACAGTAAAGTAAACAACACAAGATTTATAGTGGTTCGACAACTTGTCTACATCCACTCTCACAAACCCAGTTGTGAAATTTTATTAACTCTTCTCTTCGAGTTTCTTGTGGCTTAAAGTTCCAAGATTAAGACTTCGATCTTCTCGATTATATCTCCAGATATATCTTTGATCTAACAACAAGTTATTTACAAGTAACTAGCAACTTGAACAAAATTATAAAAGAAAAACTTCTCTTAATCCAGTAGTAGCCTTCTGAATTTGACTTGCCTTCTGGCTTCAACTTTCTGAACTTGAACTCTGTGAGCTTCTTTTGCTTTTTGATATCTCTTAGAAAATCACTTCAGTATATCTAGTATCAGTAGTCTTGAATCATAAAATACCTTGAAGTATTTATAGACTTCTGAACCTTCAAGAACAGTTTGTTATACAACTAACTTTCTTGATAACTGACTTCTAACTGTTTCTTCTTATCCTTCCACACGTTTCTTCAGTTAATTAGTTATTCCATAACTAACTCTTCAATAAACGAACATATCTTCTTACGCGTTTCTGACTTAAGTAATCTTTCTTCTTTTATGCGCACTTGTCTAGTCTGGTCTTCCATACTTAGACAAATCCTTTAGTCTTCATAACTCATTTGTCTTGTCTTCCACGAGTCTTCTTATCTTCAGTAGACTTCTTCCAACAGTGTACTTCCATAAATAACTAATCTATACTAGTCCTATCATCTAATGTTAACACGACTATTACATTACTTTAGGGTGTGTTTGTTTAGGGATTGGCCCATCCGGATTTGGATGGGCCATCCCCCATCCCATCCCTCTCCATCCCTCTCCATCCAAACACCCATTCAAATACCCATCCACCCCTATAATACACCTATATACCTATTTTTATATCATTACATAATCATATTTTTATATTAATTACTCATTCTCTCTCCTACTTTTTCTTCCATACATTTATTCTCTTTCCTACTTTTCTTCCACACATTTATTCTCTCTCCTACTTTTCTTCTTTACACTAATTACTCTACTAACTAACAATAATAAAATAATACAACATCACTATTGATTTGACATAAAGTTCTTCATTCACACCTATTTTTCAATCTCTATCCAAACACAATTTTTATTCAATTACTATTCATGGATTACCCCCATCCACATTTTTCAAATCCCCATCCCCATCCCATCCACCACAATCCCTAACCAAACAGCCCCTTAAGCTTTATAACTGAGCTTAGTCAACTTAAATCTATACATCATTAAAAATAAAATATGAGCTTCTATACATCAATTATTCGCTCATCATAAAACCTAATCATAACATAGTACTTATAAAATGTACTTGTCTTTTTTTTTTCTTCTTTCATACTTAAACTTTTCTTTCATACTTATTGTACTCTACTGATCTTGTTCACAAGACGACTTCCGTAACTAGATCAGTCCATACTTAGAAATATATTCAAGTTTTCTTTTTGGCTTATCAAAACTACTTCTTTCATCAATTAGGACTTTATATTAGGATTCATATCCCAACATTGGTGATAAGTACTGGATTGTGTCCTTGAAGAATGAAGTTAAACGCCTAATTTTTCAATCTGGATTTAGCAGATTCTTGAGAGATAACTCTATTAAAGTTGGCACGCGTTGTACTTTTCAAGTTGTTGAAGCGACGACATTAGAATTTAGCGTATCTTTTATTCGTTAAGTGTTATTATATGTTTCCTACATTTTTAATTAGCTATTTTGTTTTCTTTATTTATATATGTCTTTTTCATAAATAAATTTTATTTTCTATTTTTATGTTTAAACGTACATTAAAATTTATTTTTGATTAAGTAGATGTATATTATTCAATCTCATAGGTCCTTGAAGGACTTTCATTATCATTTTGACTATTTATTTCCATTGAATGTTTTATATGTCCACATCATCTGATAAAAGTTTTAATCATCATGATAATTCAACACAACGATCAATGTTAGATGAATTTTCATCGTTTGTGGTTGATTTGACTGGTGACGATACTGATATTGTTGAATTACAAGCAAGAGATCCATTATTCAGAGAAATAATGAATTTTAGTGAGAAAAGTCCTGAGATTGTTGAACTAGAACTTGATGATACATGTGATCATGATAGTCACATACAATGTAAGTTAAAACAACTTCATATATTAAAAAACACTAAAACTACTTATCTATATGTGTATATTAATTATTTTATTTTTTTAATATTATGTATATATATGTATTTTTATTTTAATATTAAGTATTCTTTTATTGAACATTTTGTAACATTTTTCCTTTTTTTATTGCAAAGTTATTGACTATTGGGATATTGGAGATCCTATACATAATTGTCAATTTTATGGTGCAATGGTTTGGTATGATGAAAGCTTAAAGGCCCGTCGAGTTTCAGAATGACCAAGATTCTCATTGTGTTGCACTCAAGGAAAAATACAGATACCATATATGCCTCAACCTCCTTTAGTTCTTCAAGAACTACTTTGGAGTAATACTGCAAAGAGCAAACATTATTTGGATAATGTTCATGCTTTTAATAGTATGTTCTCCTTTACTTCTTTGGGTGGGAAGATTGATAGAAGTCTTAATACCGGAGGCGCTCCACCAGTGTTCCGCTTACATGGACAAAATTACCATATAATGAGTGGTTTATTGCCATCAAATGGATCTCAACCAAAGTTTGCTCAATTGTACATTTACGATACTGATAACGAAATTTCCAACAGAATAAATGGTGTTAGGTATTTTTATCTTAATATTCAATTACATAATTATTTTCATTCTCCTTTTATATTAATCTTATTTTTTTGTTAATAACAGGTCAAATCTGCACATCAATACATTACATGCTGAAATAGTAAGGGGAAGTTGTTATAAGAGTCATTTCACCTATAGGGACTATAAATAGAAACAAAAAATTTGAAAGTTACAAAAAAGAACAAATTGGTGGATAGATGTACCATTCTACCCTTTCTTTAAATGACATCTGAATTTTCCATATTCAATTAATATACATATTATTCAAAATAAGATTTCATAAAACCCAAATCATCGGAAATCTCTCAATCGAAGTTAAATTGTAGAAAGATCGGAAGGTAGAAACTTTTTCATCTGATTTATTTTATGGTCTCGGGTTCTGGAAGAAGGTTGTCATTTCGTCGGCTGAAGAAAGGTATGCATTTTTCGACGAACAGACTTCGGGTTTTCTGCAGATTTTCATTTTTTTTTTTTTGCATTTCGTTGATTATTGTTTTCTATTTTTGGGAATAAAGTTTCAAAGCTCAACTTTTTCGAAAGTAGGTTTCATAGATCAAATATGCAATGATCTAAAGGTATTATATTTCATACAAAACACAAATATTTTAAAAAATATTTATTCCATATTAATTATATGCAATATTATATAGAACAATATACAATAATGCGTTCAAATATTCAAATATTGATAAAGACAACTTTTTGATTTTAAAAAATACAATTTAATTATAAAATAATGCGTTCAAATATTCGATTTAAATTATATTTATTAATAAAATATTAATGATAAATGATTATCATAATTAATTGTAACCTCTCCTTTAAATTAGGAGTAACTCCCATTAAGAATTGAAGTTTTATTAAACTGAATTAAATTTATCATTTTGTAACTAAAAAAATCGTTTATTGGTCAAAGTACGGCCAAAATTAAATAAGTTGGATAGAAAACCGTTTTAAACAAAAAAAATAAAGAAGAACATACTAATTAATTTATGAATTAATGATTAACAGAATATATGCTTGGCGACATGCTAAAAAAGATATGCACATTTGAATATGTGCTTCATATATGCAAAATCCACGAGTTTATCTTTATTTATAATTAATATAGTCATAGTATTATTACATAATCATGGTGTTATACCCTAAAAAATACATAATATAATATAAGAAAATTAAATATTCTGCATCAACAAAATTGTCCGACAAAATTTATATTTGTTTATAAATAATATATATAAAAAGAGTTTTTAGATAAAATCTATTTATAATATTAAACTTTTAAATAAATCGAAATATAAACATACCATGAGTCTTATATTGATGTTAAATATTAAAAAAAAAATAAGATTTTAAAATCATAATATAATAATATATAAGAAAAGTAAATATTCGAATGAAATTATATTTATCAATAAAATATTAATGATAAATGATTATCATGTTAATGTTAATTGTAACTTCTCCATTATATTAGGAGTAACTCCCACTAAGGATTAATTTTAAATTAAACTGACTTAATGTTATCTTTTGGGTAACTAAAAAAACCGTTTATGCTTGATAGAAAACCGTTTTAAACAAAAATAAAATAAAGAAGAACATACTAATTAATTTATTAATTAATGATTAACAAAACATATGCTTGACGACATGCTAAAAATATATGCACATTTGAATATGTGCTTCATATATGCAAAACCCATGAGTTTATCTTTACTTATAATTAATATAATCATAGTATTATTACATAATCATGGTGTTATCCTCTAAAAAAATATAATATAAGAAAACTAAATATTCTGCATCAACAAAATTGTTAGACATAATTTATCTTTATTTATAATTAATATATATATAAGATTTTTAGATAAAATTTACTCATAATATTAAACTTTTAAATAAATCGAAATATAAACATTTCATGAGTCTTATATTGATGTTAAATATTAAAAAAAAAAATTCAATAAATCGAAATATAAAAATTGAAATTAAGTAAATAAAAAATATATAATATTAAACTTTTATACGTTTAAAATGACTAATAATACATGAGTCTTATATTGATATTAAATATTAAAAAAAAAGTTATTTAAAATACTATGTACCAGACGAATAGTTTAAGTAATAATATCTAATTTATTAAACTTATAAATATATATCTCAATTATATTTTTACATATAATGTTAATATTTGACAAAATGATTGAAAATGAAGTTTTGTTGGTAATGGAGTGATTATCGATTACTAAGAGAGAAGAATATTTAATTTTCAATATGAATAACAATATCAATGTGTTAAAATTGGTATTTAATTTTCAAAACTTATTATAACAATGATTTACTATTGGTTTTTAATACAAAGGGCATAATTGGGTATTAACACATCAATTTGACCTTAATTGAATTTATTTAATTTGTTTCCTTTGTTTGAAAATGAGTTTATAGGATTGTCTCTCTTAATAAATAAACTCAAATAGTAATTGATCTTAAAAATATGTTGGAAGGTTATAATGTACTTGCAAAGAAGTTTCGAGAGGCTAGGCATAGATTTCTTGAAGGAAATTCTAATGTTACTATGAGATTGATTCCTAAAAGGGGACATGATCCTAGAAGATATAACTTACCTACTATCTCTGAGGTTGTTGCTGTAGTTGTTGGTGACCTTGATCAAACTCTTGGTGATCGTGATATTGTTGTACAAACTTATGTTGGTGGACTTCAACGCATTATAGAGTTGAATCTGTCATATCTTGCTTTGCAATATCCACTTCTTTTTCCATATGGCGAGGATGGATATACAGAGGATATTCCGTTTGCTACATCTGCGCTGCATAGAGTTGGAACGCGTAAGTCCGTTAGTTTTAGAGAGTACTTTGCATTTCGACTTCAATAGAGGAATGGTGAACCTTCTACGATTTTATCTTCGAAAAGACTCACTCAACAATTTATTGTTGATGCTTATACTATGGTTGAAGCTGGGAGACTTAAATATATAAGGACAAATAAAGCAGAGCTTTGTAGTGAAATCTATAGTGGTGTTCAGGATGTAGTTTTAGATAGTGAGACAGATGCTCGCGCATTGGGAAAGCGAGTTGTTTTGCCCCCTTCATTTACTGGAGGTTCACGCTACATGGTTCAAAATTATCAAGATGCAATGACAATTTGTAGATGGGCCGGTTATCCTCAATTATTTATAACCTTCACGTGCAATCAAAAATGGCCTGAGATTGTACGTTTTTTTAAACAGAAGACACTTAATCCTGAAGACCGCCCAGATATAATATGTCGAATATTTAAGATCAAACTTGAAGGATTATTAAATGATATTTGAAAGAAAAAAATATTTGGGAATGTCAAACAGGTATTTGAATTTATTTACTTTTTCTTTTATATTTATAATTTTATTCTCATTTAATAACATCTATTCACTACTAGGGCTGGCAATTCGTGCTATCGTGTCGTGTTTCGTGTCGACGCGATAGTGACACGACACGATAAGGATCTGTGTCGACACGAACACGATAATTTTCGTGTCGACACGACACGACACGATAACAACACGATAATTTTCATGTCGACATGACACGACATGATAACGACACGTAACACGATAACAACACGATAACGACACGATAACGACACGATAAGAAAATAAATCAATTTAAAATTGTATTAAATATATAAAAAATAATATATTTATATAAATATAAAAAACTTATCGTGTCATTATCGTGTTATTATTAGATACGTGTCATTATCGTGTCGTGTCATATCAGGTAAATAACATGTTAACGGGTTGTTAACAGGTTAATGGGTTACCTGTTAATTTTATCGTGCTTAACGGGTTGACACGAATCCGACACAAAATTTTTGTGTCGTTATCAGGTCGACCCGATAACGACACGAACCCGATAAGGCCAAACACTAACCCGCAATTTTCGTGTCGAATTCGTATCGTGCTATCGTGTCGTATCGAAAATTGCCACCCCTATTCACTACATTTTATCTTTTAATATTTTTTGCAATTTTATCTGCAGTTCTTTATACTATTGAATTCCAAAAACGAGGTCTTCCCCATTCACATATATTGGTGTTTCTTGAAAATTACAATGAGGTTTGTATATATTTAATCTTGCTACATTATGTTTTTATGTTAATTGATTATTCGTTATCTCATTTTTTAATTTAAATTTTTACAGTTTCCATCTGGGAATGATATTGATCGCATCATTTCTGCTGAGTTACCTGATAAAGAAAATGATCAACAGTATTTTAATGTTGTTTGTGATTTAATGATTCATAGTCCTTGTGGTGCTGCAAATCCAAGTTCTCCTTGCATGACCGATGAAGGTTCATGTACAAAATATTTTTTTTAAAAGATTTGTTTCAGAGTCTTCTATTGATGAAGATGGTTATCCTATTTATAGGCGAAGGGATGATGGAAGGACTTTGAATAAGAAGGGCTCTATTTTGGATAAAAGACACGTTGTTCCCCATAATCGTAATCTTCTTTTGAAGTACGGTGCACACATCAATGTTGAATGTTGTAATCAATCATGATCCATAAAATACCTATTCAAGTATGTCAACAAAGGACATGGTCGTGTTACTGTATCGTTCATTCAAAGTAAGGAGCAGTCTGATGGTAAAGCAGATTTGGATGAAGTTAAAATGTACTATGACTGTAGGTACATTTCTCCATGTGAAGCTGCTTGGAGAATTTTCGGGTTCGAGATTAATTACAGAAATCCTCCAGTTGAACGTTTGAGATTCCATCTTCCTGATCAACAGACTGTTTTAATTGGCGATGGTGCATCTTTGCAATCGATCCTGGAAAGACCATCGGTAAAGTAAAGTATGTTCTTAGCTTGGTTTGAACTCAACAGGAATTCTTCTAAAGCAAGAAATTTGACTTATGCTGAAATACCACAATTCTTTGTATGGAAGCCGAAAATTAGAGCGTGGGTTGAAAGGAAGAGAGGTTTTTCAATCAGACGTGTTTATTATGTTCCTCCTGGTGCTGGTGAGGCACATTACCTGAGGATACTCTTGAATGTAGTTCATGGACCTACATCTTATGATGATTTGAAGAAATTCAATGGAGTAATCCATCCAACGTTTCGGGAAGCTTGCTTTGCCAGAGGTTTGTTGGAATATGATAGAGAGTATGTTGAGGGTATGGACGAGGTTAGTCATTGGGCTTCAGCATCTTCGATGAGATCTTTATTTATTACGCTACTCACATCAGATTCGTTGGGTCGACCTTATGATGTTTGGGAAAAGTGTTGGAGACATCTCTCTGATGATATTCTTTATAATAGATGGAGAATTATGCATTTTCCAGGTATATTTAATTATTTTCTCTTTTAATTTAATGACATTATAATTATTAAGTTTCACTAATATGCAAGTCATTTTAAGTCAGTTAATTTTGATTGATTATATTATTTTCACATAATTTGCTTTGCAAGAATTTATCAAAATTCTAAAAGATGCAACTATAAATTTCAATTAAATTTACATGCAACTCTGAATTTCGATTACTTTGCATAAATTCATCACACTTTTACTTATAAAAAAATTAAAATTTTATATTAATCTATTTTATCATAATTAACTAATATAATTTTAATTGTAATTTCTTGTAGAATTAAGGATGACAGCTGATGAAATCAAGAGTTGTTGTTTGATAGAAATTGATAAATTGTTACGGGCTCTTGGTAAGTCTTTGCAAGATTTTGAAGGTATGCCGGTGGTAAATCATGATCCGAACTTTTCATCTAGAAATAGATTGATTTTGAATGAGTTTACGTACAACATGGCTGCTTTGAAGTTGGAGTTTGAGGATTTAATTAGCAAACTTAGGGATAAATAGTGTGGTGTGTACGATAGAATAATTACCTCCATTCAATCTGGTAAGGGTGGTGTGTTTTTTGTTTATGGATATGGTGGAACAGGTAAATCTTTTATATGGAAGACTTTGTCAGCATGTTTGAGGTCTAAGGGGAAGATTGTAATTAATGTAGCCTCGAGTGGTATAGCTTCACTTCTTCTTCCAAGTGGACGTACTGCTCATTCCAGATTTTCCATTCCAATTGTTATTACTGAAGATTTTACTTGCAATATTCATCAAGGAAGTCCTCTTGCTGAGCTCTTGATTAAATGTGATCTTATAATATGGGATGAAGTGGCAATGGTTAAAAGATATTGTATTGAGGCTCTTGATACCACTTTGAAGGATATTATGCAGCTCACAGATCCTTTGTCATCTGAACTGCCTTTTGGCGGTAAGACTGTTGTGTTTGGAGGTGATTTTCATCAAATATTACCCGTTATTCCAAAAGGAACTAGGCAAGATATCGTTCACGCTACTATCAATTCATCCAATTTCTGGAATGATTGTACTCTTCTGAAACTCACTAAGAACATGAGGCTTCAACACCTAAGATCCGACGAACTTCTACATGAATTGAATTTTTTTTCTGAATGGATAACATCTATTGGAGATGGTACTATAGGAAAAGGAACTGAGTACGGATCTGATATACAAATTTCTGAGGATATTTTGCTAAAGTGTGGTGATGATCCGATTTCTACTATTGTTGATAGCATTTATCCCGATTTTAAGAATATGATGGATGAGCATGACTATTTACAAAGTAGAGTTATTCTTGCACCCACGTTAGATGTTGTCAGGTCAATAAATGAGCACATGGTTCAGTTAAATGAAAAGGAATCACGTACTTATTTGAGCTCCGATAGTCCTTGCAGATCTGGTCTGAATGTTGATAATTTGGCTAATGTTCATACTCCAGAATTTTTGAATAGTTTGAAGTGTTCTGGTGTACCTGATCATGAATTGAATTTGAAAGTTGGAACTCCGGTAATGTTATTGAGAAATATAAATCACTCAAATGGCTTATGCAATGGAACCAGGTTTGTGTCTTTTCTTTTTAGCAACTTTTTCTTTATTTATTATTATTTTATTTTTTATCGTTTAAAACTTTGCATTTATTTTATCTATAATTTTTTTTCTATTGTTAGGTTGGTTATAATCAGGTTGGGTGATAAAGTTCTTGAAGCTAAGGTTCTTATTGGAAGTAGCTGTGGAAACTTGGTATTGATACCTCGACTTACGTTGACACCTTCTGATCCTAGATTGCCTTTCAAGTTTCAACGTAGACAATTTTCGTTGATTGTGTCGTATGCTATGACTATTAATTAATAAGAGTCAGTGTAAATCATTTTCTAATGTAGGTGTTTTTTTTGAAAAAACCTGTATTTAGTAATGATCAATTATATGTAGTTGTATCTAGAATCACAAATCGTCGTGGTTTGAAGATCATGATCTGTCAGGATAACAATCGTGATTGTAATATTACAAAAAATGTAGTGTTTTATGAAGTTTTTAGAAATGTTTGATTCTATAATAATTTAATTTTTAAGTTTTATAATTTTAAGCTACTTATTTTTTATGTTTATTTCTATTGTTTATTTTAAGATTAATAATTTATGAACATCTTATCAATGTTTATTTTATTATTTTATAAATTCGATATAGTATAATAAATATTGGTTAATAATAATTAAATTTTAATTTGTGATAATATATATGTATATATTTTAATATAAGTTAGTTGTATTATTATAAAATTAATTCACACTATAAATAATATTTAAAATTTAAAATGTCGTCACATTTTTGAACACATCAGTCCGTGCGTCAGCACGGGTGCCCTACTAGTTATAAAAACATACTATCAATTAACATATTACCCTAATTATAACAGCAAAACATTAATTATGTGTTTATGAATAGAAAAAATAAAGAACAAAGAATTTATATGTATTGTATGTAGATTGGAATTAATAGGTGGATTAATATTATGAATGGTCAGGGTGAAGAGAGGAAATAATGGTCCAAAGAAAGAGCTAAAATGTTACTATGATTTAAAAAAATACTGAAGCAAAATTTTTGACATTGGAGGTATAAGTACAGTTGTACCTCCATGTCA
This sequence comes from Galeopsis tetrahit, assembly GCA_963675135.1. Taxonomy (NCBI): domain Eukaryota; kingdom Viridiplantae; phylum Streptophyta; class Magnoliopsida; order Lamiales; family Lamiaceae; genus Galeopsis; species Galeopsis tetrahit. The sequence goes on along the minus strand of OY776120.1, from coordinate 59,824,557 downwards.
CTTGCTAAGTCCGCTACTACCATGGATTTTTATCGCCTACACGAAAGTGAATTTGCATGAAACGGGGGAAACTGGGTTGAACCGCCGGCGCCGACTGATTGACTTCCTCTTCATTTGTAGAATTGACACTTGTTACAATTGACGGTCCTTCAGTTGCCATTTGAACAAAAATGAGAGACTTTGAAATTTGAAGAAAATGTGAGAGATTTGTGATTTAGGGGTAGACATAGGCGGTTTTCTAACTGCCAACCAGCGAACCGGTCGAACCGCTGGTTTGGTAGTTTAACCGAACCGTAACTGAATTTTGGCGGTTCGGTTTCAGTTGCTCGTGGAGAAAATCGGCGGTTTCGGTTAAACCGTTTAACCGTGCAAACCGCCGATTTTCAATTTTTTTTATTTATTTTTATAATTTATATTTTGAGTTGTAATTTTAGACTTTTTAATCATTATTTTTTGTTTTAAATTATTAATTAATAAATAATAATGTCAATGTGCATTATACAATTACTAAAAGTTTAAAACATTTCAATTAAACATTAGCCTTTAGCCATTTAACAATTATAACTTGACTCAAATAAATAAACTAAAGACTAAAGTCTAAAGAGTAAAAGACTAAAATCTAAAGTTTCGAATAAATACATAAACTAAACATAAAGTCATAATTTAAAATTACTAAATATTTGACTTCATTAGTTCATTCACTTCATTGTAGCCAATAAGTTTTTTTCGGATGCCTCTTTTGCATGTGCATCGCGTATGTTTTGTATCCTCCCTCGCGCTTAAATTTATATTGTCTATCACAATAGTTGTAACAAAGTTGATATGATCCATTAATGGGATTTTAAAATTAAGCTCAAGTCCAATTTCTTTCCCCCTAAAGTTGTTGTAATTTATTTTGTAAATTTCAAAGTTTATAATTTATAATTTTATTTTTTATAACATTTGTAAATTGTTTATAAATTGTAAATTTATAAATTATAATTTATATTACTTGTTGCTGTATTATATACTTAAATTTGTTTTAATGTTAGTTTGCAATTTATTTTATAAATTTTTGTAACACTTAAATTAAATTGTAATGCAGTACAAATTTACAATTATTACAAATACAATTTACAACTACAAGTTTCCTAAGTAATAAGTATAATATTAACTTGTTTAAAGTTAAAACGAATAAAAAAAGGAGACGAAAAATGAATAAAAAATGGAAAAAACGAGCAAAAAAAAAATCGTCGAACCGTCGATTTGAAAACCATAACCGTAATCGGCGGTTTGCCGTTTCGGTTACATTTTTTACAAAACCGTAACCGCCGGTTTCAGTGAACCGCCCATGTCTATTTGGGGGTGACAAATAAGTTGAGAAGCCACCATATTTATAGATGAAAATCTGATTTTTTAATTTAAAAAAACAAACAAAAAATTTGGTCAAACCCGCGGTTTGACTACCGGTTTCGATTAGTTAAATTTTAAAAAATCTAACTGCTGGAGATAGGGATGGCAATTTTAACCCGCCCCGCCCCGGACCTGTATGGAAATGGGGCGGGTCCGGGTATCACCCTCGACCCGTGACCCATTTTTATATTTATTTTTATATATATTATACATATAAATCTAATATATCTTTAATATTTTGCATGTAACATGTTTATTAATATATACTCCGTATAACATATATATAACAATAATTCACCATCAAGGTTAATATAAATTGATAAAACATAATATCAAATACAATCAGGGGCGGATCCAGGATTCATGGTTAGGGGGGGCCAAATTTTTTTTATTGATTAGATTTCTCAAATATGTATATCATTATGCATGTCTTTAATTTATTACACTAACTAATGGAATATATATATATATATATATGTGTGTGTTAGAAATAGTGATGTTAAATTGCAAGAAAATAATATATTAAAAAAAAAAATGAACACTCAAATCAAATTATGAAACAATAAATATATTATATTATTTTCTTACAATTTAACATCACTATTTCTAATATATATATATATATATATATATATATATATATGTGTGTGTGTGTGTGTGTGTTAGAAATAATGATGTTAAATTGCAAGAAAATAATATATTGAAAAAAAATGAACACTCAAATTATTGAAACAATGAATATATTATTTATATATTTTGTTAAATGTTAATTAAAATTAAAAAAATTAACAAATTAAACTATTAATTAATTTTTTAAGGGCTTAACATGAGTTAATAGCAAACATGTTTTAAAAATACAAAAGTCATTTTTTATCAATAATAGTTTAAACATGAAAAATATAATTATTTTGAAACGTAATTAAAATACGTATAAAATAAATAAGTATAAAATAATTATTTTTATATAAGTACCAAAAGTAAATACTGTAAGAATTTTTTTAGCCGACTTTTATAATAAATTCATTACTAAAATAACTTATTAAATTAATTTATTAATAATTATATTACTAATTTTATTTAATTAAAAAAAACTAAAAAATAATTAATATATATATAGGGCGGGTGGGTAGGGGTAGGGGTAGGGGTTGGAGGGGGGGGCAGGGCCCCCCTGGGGTTATGCGTGGGTTCGCCCCTGAATACAATATTATATTTCATCTAAAAAATTATATCAATATTAACCTCCTTATAATGTGAAAATAAATTTATTAACATGCTTCTAAGACTATTTTATTTATTTTTCAATACAAATCTAAATTTTATTTTATATATTTAAAAAATATATATATTCTATTTTTATTTTAATTTATAATGGGTCGCCCCGATTTGCCCCACACCGTCCCATGACCCCGAACGGGTCGGCCTGACCCAGACCCGTAGTGAAACGAGTCGGGTCCGAATATCTAGGTATCCGACCCGGCCCATTACCATCCCTCGCTGGAGATTCATCGGTCCAGATTAATAGTATATTTTTTAATTCTAAAAAAAATTACCAACGTCAAAATTACCGGTTTAAACTAAAAAAATATTAAATGTGTATCGAATTGCAACACAATTAGGTGGTCTATTTATTAATCTAGAAAAAATATAACTATTACTCTATTAGTTTTGCTAAACTTTTTTAGTTTATTTATTTAAAAATTATATATATATATATATATATATATATATATATATATATATAATAGACTGGTCTGTTACACTTAAAAGGTCTACAATACAAAAAAAGCTTGAGTCTAACTATTTAACTAAATGAACTTTTAAAAAAGTTTGAGTCCGTCTTATTTAGTAAATGAATCGAGCCAAATTTTAATAGGGTAAGCCGTAAACTCCTATCGAGTAGCCTAGTCTATTTACACCCTAATTTTATGTTGATTGTTTTGTTGGGATGGAGAGTATTATTAAATTAGAGAAACCTGACGACTTGACTATGTGGAGTTTTTTTTTGGCCTTATGTTTCATGCAAATGCTACTCGTTTTAAATTCAGGATAAGCAAGACGGAGGAAAAAAAAAGACTTTTGTCCGAGGAAAATGACATAGGACATGTGAAGGGAGAAAAAATCAATTTTCAAATATGTCTTTTTAAAAAAGATGTCATCTGAAAATTTGATTTTTCTATTTCCCCTCCCACTCAATTTAATGGTCTAAAATTAAAGAGACTTGATAATAAAAAAAAGTGTAAATTAAAATTTTTAAAATTCTGTTAAGAATGAATTTGAGATGGTTTCATGGTCGATCAAGGCATGGAGCTTCCACTCAGCTTCGACAGCGAATGAGAAAATCTTGTGGAACCAAAAACTTTGAGAAAGTCGAACAAAACTTTAATGAGAAACAAGTTTGAATGAAATATTGATAATTTTTGTTATTCTTATAAGAATTTTAAAATTTTCAATGGATGTTAAAATTAGACCTGTCAAGACGGGCAGGCGGGGTGGGATGGACCAAAACCGCAAAAGTCCGCCATTTGGTGGGGCGGGGCGGGCCAACCCGTTTGCTAGGCGGGCTGCCAGAACCTCAATCCAACCCAGAAATAGGCGGACCGCGAGTTTAGGTGGGCCAACCTTTTTTTTTTTTACAAAAATATTTATTAAATTCATCAAAAAACATAAAAAATTAATATAAATATATATATGTATATATATATATTGTACATAATAGAAATAAATATCACGAATTAGAAATATTGTCATTATTAATTGTATATAATATATTATAAACTACAATAATAATATAAATATATATTAAAATAATATACGTATATAATATATACGGTAAAAAAATGGTATTATGAGTACAGAAATTCAAAAAATAAAGAAAGAAGATGCGCTAGAGTTTTTTCTTTTAATTAGGTTTATTATATATTATATTAAAGACAAAATTCGATAGGTCAAGTGGTTATAGCACTTTTACTTAGGACTAAGGTCTTAGGTTTGAGTCAATATGGAAATAACAAAAATGTAAAATTATATACTCCCTCCGTCCCTGAAAAATTTTCATACTTTCCATTTTTGTTTGTCCCCGAAAAGTTTGCATGCCCCAAAATAGAAATAATCATCACAATTCCCACCCTCACAATATACACATATTTACCCTTTATGTAATTACTTTTGGGACTCACCATACACTCAACCCACCTACTTTATTTACTTTATATATAAAAGTTTACAAAACTACCCCTCAACGCTCTCATCATTACACTTTTTTCTTAAATCATGTGCCCAAGATTCCCCGCAAACTTTTCGGGGATGGAGGGAGTACTATTCACTACAAGAAAACAACAAAATTCCAACGGATTTTTGCATTTTTTCCTTTGGAATCACTGATTCCAACGGAAATTCCAACGGAAATTCCAACGAAAATACGACCATTGGAAAAGTGGGCGTTGGAATTGTAAAATTCCATTGAAAATTCCAACAGAAAAAAATTCCGACGATACATTCCAACGAATCGTGAATGTTGGAATTCTCATCTATTGAAAATTTCTCCAACGTAAATTCCAACGACAAATCCAAAGGTAATTTTCCGTTGGATTTTTTTCCAACGGATTTTGACCTTTGGAATTTGACTTGTTGGAAACTATAATCGCGAATTCCTACACTAATTCCAACAACAAAAAAATCGTAGGAATTAATTTTCCAACGGACATGTACTGCTAGAATATTTAGCTATTGGAAATTTTCCATTGCAAATTTCATCGTCAATTCCAACGGTCATTTTCCGTTGGAACTTCAATTGTTGAAAATTTATTCGAGTCATTCCAATGTCAATTCCAGTGGACATTATTTTGTTGGAATAAAAATTCCAACATTTTTTTATTGGTGAATTTAATTATGAGTTTATTAACAAAGTAGGACAATTCATAAGTGATTTAAACAAAGTAGGACAAAAATTTCTAGTAAAACAATTAAGACCAAAATAGCCTACAAAATCCCCCTTTTGCCCTTATTTTGATATAATTTGAACCGTCTGCCTTCTTCAAGAATATCCCCCAATTTCGGTTTACATTCCATATTTGAATTCAATCTAATTTGAATTCAATTCAATTTCAATTGCATAGTGTCTTCTCGCCTGCAGTCAAACATACCGAAATTATTTTAAAAATTTCTTGGCGAATGGAATTTCTTCGATCTAAAGAACGGCGGCACCATACCACTCCTCCGTCCTTGAAGAACGACGGCACAAGACGGAGGCTCTCCGTCGGCGGCACCCCACCACGCAGGGGAGAGGTTTTTCAGAATGACGTCGTCGAGGCCGGTGTCGAGGGGACCGAATCCGACGTTGGAAACGGCATTGTATTGGAATTTCCACGAGTCTAATTCGCGACGGTTGTCGAGGATATCTTTGTTCAGAATTGGGGGAAGGTCGTAGACGAATATACTACCGAGTTTACAGGTTTGGTAAATTTGATTTAAAGTTGGATTCTCATGATTTTGGATTGCTTTAGTTGATAAATTGATTTGGGAGTATATATTTTGGTTTGCAGTGGAGTCGGAATGACAAAAGTAGGTGTGAATTCGTGAACTTTGATATAACTACAAAATCAGGTATGAATTCGTGAACTTTGACATGTTATATGGAGATTTTAATTTCAATTTTGATGATTTTATTGAGGGGAGAATGTTGGATATTTGATTAATTGGATCTAGATAAGTGATTCGAGGGAAATAACTTCTGCATTTTTTTTTTGGTAAGTAAAATTTTATTCACTAACAGGGTATGAGAATTACCCCAAATGAAATGAGTAATACAAAGCCAAAACTCACAGCCTCTCAAGATTTTGAGTACAGAAGAAATGACAAAGTGTAGGTGAATGAATTAACCTTCTGAATTGTTAATATGGAGTGAGATTTTGAATGAATTATTGATAATGGATCGGGTAAATATCATGTGTTTTCTAAGGCAGTGTTATTGAATCTATGTAGTTGAGGAAAAAAATGGAGGGTACAGTGTTTGCCCCTGCTTTGGATTTGGATGTAATGAAGCATGTCAAGTCAGAAAATGGAGTAGTGAGTATCTGCAAAATTGAAGTTTGCTCCTTAGATGTTAATTAAGCAGAAATTGCAATAATCTTAGATTCATTTGATTAGTTGCTTTGTAGAAATTGATTTTGTATATTGGAATGTTTGGAGTCATGATAATCTTTTCGTCTGATTTATAAGAAGCCTTCGAGCTTTAAATCTATTTCTTGAAATATCTTATATAGGGGAGTAAGACACCAAGAACATGAATTTTTTTAATTTGGGGAGCTTGGAAACAAGTGCACCTAATTTACTAGAGTATGGTCAATTGTAGATACAAGTAATTTGGGAAGTATATGCAATTATCGGTTGCATATATAAAAAAATGCATGTATATTTGAAATTATATGCACTTATCGGTTGCATATTATAAAATATGCATATAGAATTTATGATACAGTCTTATATTATTATTATGCAATGCGCATATTTGATATATGCATCCCCTATAAATATGCAATGCACATATTATGTATATGCATCAAACTATCAAAAATATCATACAAATATGCAATGCACAAATACACAGCTTAAAAAATCAACGATTTCTTACATGCGAAAACTCCTTTGTACAATCAAACGAGTAGATGAAAAGACGAAACAAAAATACCTTCAATCATTTTCCTTCAGCTATAATCTAGGGATAATCTCTTACCTTTTTAAAATTTAATTCATTTGACTTTTCATATTTTACATTAATCAAATTAAATGATTCAAATCTGAAATTAAGTATAATTATTTCAATTTCGAGTTTTGGAACATCGAATAAGGAAAACTACTTAAAAAAAATTAAGTGTAATTAATTGCACGTTTAAGTTTAAAAAGAAATAAAAAATCTTAGCATTGCTTAAAAAATAAAAATTTTAGTGAAGTGATGGTTACAAAATTCATAGAGCTAATTAATGACACTTATGGATTGTCCTACTTTGTTAATAAACTAATTCAAATTTACCGAGAACGATTTCGATTGTGCAACCTTGAAATCTTCAAAAACTTATATGGAGATGAGCACAGTAATCGAATATGCACAAAATGAAGTTTTGAGAAATATTTTAGGAATGTTCCTTTGAATTAAAACCAACGCGAGATTCTAGGAGAAATATCTCACAACTTAATTTAAATTTAAAATGGTTGACTTTCCTAATTTTGCTTAACTTAATTAATTGAATTCGAAAATCATACTTAATTCGAAATCAGGGGCATATTCGACTCAAACTATTCCATTTTGTCCTTAATTGTTTTACTAAAAAAATTTGTCTTGAAACTTAAAGTTTTATGGTGAATTGTCCTATTCTGTTTTTTCCCCTTTAATTATTTAAAAAAATATTTTAATTGTCATTGCTATATTAAAAAACCCTATCAAATTCAATCGAAACTGCACAATGTAACATAATAATTCAAATGTATAATCAAGATTAAAAAATACTCCCTCCGTCCCATGATTACTTGCACACTTTCCTTATTGAGACGTCCCAAAATTACTTGCACACTCTTAATATGGAAATACCCTACAAAATTAATAACCTCACACTACAAAATATTGCCCAAAAGGCATCGGCAATTGGCAACGGCAGGCGGGCCGATGCGAATTGGCATCGGCATTTAATGGCCGATGCAAAATGGCATCGGCAGTGGGCCCCGATGCGAAATGGCATCGGCATTTAATGGCTGATGCAAAATGGCATCGGCAGTGGGCCCCGATGCCATTTGGTAACGGCCCCCCCGATGCAAAATGGCATCGGCAGTGGGCCCGATGCCTTCCCCGTCGCCCTAAATGAGTATAAATCGGCCAAACACCTCTCTTCCAGAATGTTACAGCCGCGCCCCTCCCCCCACCTCCATTGAAGCGAGTTTTACACCTCCACCCTCAAAAATCACCTTCGTTTGCGGATCGAACTCGGTTTTTGGCCATTTGTGTTCTACACTTCGACGGGAGCATTTTTACGGTAATTTTTTTCGTTTTCATTGGTTAAATTTGAAGTTATATGTGTATATATAGTTTTAGTATATATATGCATATATGTTGTATGTATATATAAAATTGTTAGAAGAATTGTTAATTTTTATTTATGCATGTGTTAATTGTTAGAATTTATAAATTGTTAATTAATTATGTTGTGTTAGGCATGTATTTATATGTATGTTTTAATAATTAAGTTATATGAATTTATTTGTTAATTAGGGTGTTAATTAGAATTATATTTGTGTTATATGTCTATATATGAATTTATTTGTTAATTAGGGTGTTAGAATAATTATTAGAATATAATTAGAATTATATTAATTGATTTTAATAGAGTTGGGAAATGAGACGTTGGTTGTTTGTGTGTTTGTAGACGTCGATTGACATGGATTATTCAATTCGTAGTTGGATGTATAGTCCAAGATTAGTGAATGGGATTATGAACCCCAGATTTGTTAGTGGAATAAATGGATTTATTGAATTTGCTACTAGTAATCCGAATTCGATTTGGGAAGGAAAAATTAGGTGTCCTTGTTCGAAAGCTAGATGTCGAAATCAAACTTATAGAGATCCTAATGAAGTGAAATCTCATTTATATCGAAATGGTTTTACACTGAATTATTATAATTGGATTTATCACGGGGAAGAGAGTTGGGGTCCACGTCCGTATCAAAACACTAATGAATATGCGTCAACTTCAAATGACGTTGACCCAGCGGGACCTAGTTCGTACCACACTATGGTAGAAGAGTTAATAGGTGGCCCAAACATTGATTTTGGAATCGACGTGGAAGAGGAGGCACTTAATGAAGAACCCCCTAACGAGAATGCAGAACAATTTTACGGCATGCTTCGTGCAGCAGACCAAGACTTATATCCTGGTTGTGAATCTCATTCGCAGTTGTCATTCAATTCCAGATTGTTGAACATTAAAACGGAAAACAGATTGTCTGAAAGGGGATACAATCAGGTTGTTGAGTTGATTCGTGAGATTTGTCCTCCCGAAAATAAGGTTCCCAAGAAATTTAACGACACCAAACATTTGATGAGTGGGATGGGTCTTCCGGTAGAAATGATTGATTGTTGTGCACAGAATTGCATGTTATTTTGGGGTGTAGACAGCGAACTAGATTTTTGTAAGATTTGTGGTCGATCACGGTATAAGCCGAATAGGGTTGATGTAGATGGTCGGTTGAAAAAGAAACGCCTGGTTAAGGAGATGTTCTACTTTCCGATAATTCCTCGTTTGCAAAGATTGTACATGTCCAAGGCCACTGCGAAGGATATGACATGGCATGCCTCGTGCGCTTCTGATAACTCTGGTGTTATGCGTCACCCGGCAGACTCGCTGGCTTGGAAGCATTTGGACCGTTCGTATCCTGCTTTTGCATCTGAAATTAGGAATGTGAGGTTGGGCTTGAGCACAGACGGTTTTGCACCGTTTGGAATGACGGGAAAACAATATTCGTCATGGCCAGTTATACTTACTCCGTACAATCTACCCCCGTGGTTATGCATGAAGGATCAATTCATGTTTCTTTCGATTCTCGTGCCCGGGCCTAAAAGTCCGAAGGACAAACTTGATGTGTTTTTGCAACCACTGATAGCAGATTTGAGATTTTTATGGGAAAATGGGGTGCAAACTTACGATGTTGCTAGAAAGCAAAAATTTTTGATGCGAGCTGCACTTATCTGGACCATTAGTGACTTCCCAGCATACTCAATGTTGTCTGGTTGGAGTACAGCCGGAAGGCTTGCTTGTCCATATTGTGGAGAGTACACCGATGCATTCTATGTGAATAAAAGTCGAAAGCAGTCGTGGTTCGACAACCACCGAAAGTTCTTACCACCGAATCACACGTGGCGAACGTATAAAACTGCATTCATGGCCGGAGTAGTAGTCACAGATGATCCACCGCCTATTCGAACGGGTGCAAGTCTCCTATACGAAATTGATCATTTGGGATATAGAAAGGTTACAGAGGATGGCGCTGAGGCTCACAACAAAAAACTTTCTGGAGGGTGGAAGTGGAAAAGCATTTTCTGGGAGTTGCCGTATTGGAGTACCTTGTTGATACGACACAATTTAGACGTGATGCATATTGAGAAAAATGTGTTTGATAACGTTTTCAACACGGTGATGAATGTGGAGGGGAAAACAAAGGACACGTCTAAATCAAGAGATGAGCTGAATGATTATTGTCGTCGTCCCTCTCTGAAGAAATGTCCACGTACATCAAAGTATCCTAAGGCTTCTTTTTCGCTTGATAAGAAGCAGAAGGATGTTGTTTGTAAGTGGATAAGTGAGTTGAAGTTTCCAGATGGATATGTGTCTAACATGTCCCGTTGCATTGACTGGTCGAAATTGAAATTGTATGGGATGAAGAGTCATGATGGTCACGTGTTTTTGTAGAGACTACTACCGATTGCTTTTTACAAAATTCTGTCGCTCACTGTGTGGAAAGCAATCACTGAGCCACACAAGTCTACTATTGTCCATACCCCGGATCCCGTACTGATTGGATATTTGTCTGCAAAGTCAAACCGAGATACTTGGTGGATGCAAAAGATACTACTGAAGATGAAGTTCCCGCGTGGCAAGAGGATAACATAGAGACTCAAATGATTGTGCAAGTAGATGATGATCCTGTCATGTTAACTGATGACACCGGTACAATGATGGAAATGGCAGAGTATGAAGAAGATGAAGAAGAAGACGGAGAAGAAGACGACGAAGATGAAGCTGAAGATGAAGATGATGAAGATGAATGATGTTGTTAATTGTTAGACTATGTTATCTAAATATTAATTGTTAGACAATGTTATCTAAATATTAATTCCTTAATTATATTCCTTATTTAGAGTTCACCAATAATCGTTACAGTGATGTTCATATATAATGTTTTTTAATTGTTACAATGTTCAATGTTAATAATATTTTAATGTTCATTTTGACAGATGAGTGGTCGTCGACATGGTTCTGGATATGGCTCTGGTCAGGGTTCTTCTGGACAGGGTTCTTCTGGACATGGGCGAGGTAGAGGTAGAGGTAGAGGAGAGTCGGTGGATGAGACACCAACTATGCAGATACCACAGGGTTTGTATATGCCCGATATGACTGGGATAATGTTGCCCCAGATGCCCGGAATGAACCCTAATTCCTATTACACTCAGGTGCCTCAGTTGCCTCATATGGTTCCACATCCATAGGAACAATCCCCTCCACCGATACATTCGCCAGTTAGACATCCGTCTGTCGGGACACAGGCCAGCATGTCGACTGATGCACGCGACAGTCGCATCCGACTGTTTATCTACCGGGATACGTAAGTATATTATATTTAAATTTCATTAGACGTATGTATAACATGTTTATTAATAATTTTTTATTTATTATAAAATACGTGTAACAGGTTGATGCCTTCAAATTTAATTTCGAGGACGATCAGATCGATAATGTACCGGAATATGGAGCTTGGTGCACACGCCTGGGCTATGGTATCACCCGGCACGGTACAGCGGTGGTGGGATACATTCCAGGTATAAAATAACTTTACATTTTGTTATTTTGTTATATTACTTCGTTAATTAATTTTTTTTTGCAGACCGAGGTCAGGTGGGACCCTGAAGCCACATCTTCTACAGAGGTGTACAGACTATTTCTTCAAAGAGCTGCAACTCGGTACACTAACATGTTATCAAAAATCAAGAAAGCGTGGGTGAGGGATAACAAGAGGCCGTTGTGGGATGTGAATGTTTGGAACGACTTAGTTCGTCACTGGAACAATCCCGAAAAAATTAAGAAGAGCAAGCAGGCTCGTAAGAACCGCTTATCCGAGCCTGGAGGTCCGGGTACTGGCCATGGTACTCATAAAGGCGGAGCTCATGGAGCAGCAGAGGTCGCACGGCGCATTGTAAGTATTTGTGGTCAATTATATATAATTAATTTTAGTTAATTATTTAGTTTATTTATTCGTATATGTCTTCGATTCAAAATACAGGAGGAGAGGATGGGACGCCCTGCATACGACTGGGAGATAGTTGAATATTACCACCGTTACGAAAACGGGACATACACTTGTGGCTATATGGGTGATATACTTGTAAGTGTGTACATATATATATATATATATACACACATTACATTATATAACAAATATATATTTAATTGTACTTGAAAATGTATTAACTCACTTTTAAATGTGCACGTATAGGACCAGATACATGACGAGTTCACCAATAATACTACAAGAGATCCGTCAGATGAACCTAGTTCAGAGGATGGTTCCCAGGCCCCACCTATACCCGATATGTCTGAACTGTACGTGAAGAAGGTCGGCAGGTCTCATGGACGTGTTAGGGGCCTTGGACAAGTAGGCAAGAACAGACGGGTCTCCTCCGGTCCTGGCGAGACGTCAAGTGGTACGACTTATGGACGATTCACCCAGGAAGACATAAACAATGCTATTGCTGAAGAACGGAGAGTCAATGAAGATAGAGAGCAGCGCTTACTGGAACAAATGCGGCAGCAGGAGGAGCGCTTACGCAAGGAGTTTCAGGACCAGCTTGCATTGATGATGGGACAGATGGGTGGGATGGGTGGGGAGCCGAGGCCGCCGAGGCCGTCGGGGGCGTCGCACAACGTTCAGGATCGGGATGATACTGAGGATGATGGTGGTGGTGATGAGGAGTGATACATTTTTATATTACTTTGTTACGTGTGATGTTATTATATTACATTGACGTTGATGATTAATTTTTATTTTAATTGACGTGAACATGCTAATTATGATTATAATTAATGTTGTTTGTGATATGATGTTATTTTAATTGAAAATGAACTAGAGAATAATTTTATAATAGATGAAAATATTTTTAATTATATGGATAAGTGAATTCATATTTTTAAATGTATAAGTGAAAATAATTATATATATTTAATGTTGTGAATTGAAAACTAGAATGAATTTAAATGATGTGATTAGAATAAATTTAAATGTATAAGTGAAAATAATTATATTCAATGTTGTATGTAATTATAATGTTGTGAAATAAAAAATTAGAATGAATTTAAATGTTGTAAATTGAGGATTAGAATAAATTTAAATAGTGTGAATTGATACCGTAAATAAATTATTTAATTTGAAAAACATAATTTAGTTAATTTGAAAAACATAATTTAGAAATAATTATGATATGCTTTGATAAATAATTTAATAAGCAACAATTAAAGTTAGAATGGATTGAATTAATTAAAGAATTAAAAACTCAAATTAAATTGAATATATATTAATTGCATTCACAACATGTCGACTAAAAACTCCTAGCCTAAACGGCACACAGGGGGCGCTCAAAAGCCTTCGAGACCGCGAGGTCCCGAGTTCGAACCCCACAATTCGCGAAAATGACCAGATTTCCGAAAAATGGGGTGGCCCAGCGGTGGGGGGTGGGTGTTGGTGGCCTATCGACCTGGGTTCGAAACCCAGATTCGTCTTTTTTAAATTTTAATAAAAAGGCATCGACAGTGGGCCCGATGCCATTTGGTAACGGCAGTGGCCCCGATGCCATTTGGTAACGGCGCTTTCCCCGATGCGAAATGGCATCGGCTGTCCCCGATGCAAAATGGCATCGGCAGTGGGCCCCGATGCCATTTGGTAACGGCAGTGGCCCCGATGCCATTTGGTAACGGCGCTTTCCCCGATGCGAAATGGCATCGGCTGTCCCCGATGCAAAATGGCATCGGCAGTGGGCCCCGATGCCATTTGGTAACGGCGACCTGCCGATGCCAAAAGGCAACGGTTTTCCCCAAATCCGATGCCATTTAAATGGCATCGACCATATTGGCATCGGCACACTGCCGTCCCCTTTGCCGTTGCCTTCATCTTTGGGGACGGCAGATCCGATGCCTTCCCCGATGCCATTTTCACATTATTTTGTAGTGTCACAACATCATTTTATTTTCAAATTTGCCACTCCTTTTTTCCATACATTTCACTTTACACATCATGAAATCCACTTTACACATCATCAAATTACCTAAAATACCCCTCATTTATCTTACATCATCAACCACTAAATTCACTTTTCTTAAACAACGTGCCGATCAAAGTGTGCAAATTATCCCAGAACCGAGGGAGTATATAATAACTTCAAACTCAAATATAATCTAAAATAATTAATGTCATAAGAAAAATAATAAGTTATAAACATCGTAATCACAAATGTGTAAGTATTGATCATCCTCCCAATTCACCAATAAAAATAAACTAATACTATAACATAAATATTAATTAACTCATAGAAATCACCATCCATCATCATGATAATCAATGTCATCAATATCAATGGCATGATCGTTCTCTTCAATCTCATTCTCATCATTATCTATCTTCTCAGCATCACGAGAAGACACGCGTGAAGAGGATGCGTCATGGGTAGTGTTGAATGATGTGTTGTTCATCTTCTAAAGAAGACTTCAAAAGAAAGTCAATTCACTATCAATAGCAATCGAACGAGATTTTAAGACTTGAACTTCTAAATTTGTGAGATCGATAATACTAGTCATACTCATCTTGCTGGATCTTGAACTTGACGATATAAATAAAGTTGCTTCTGATCCAAACCATAAGTTCCACCTTTTTTATTAGTCCCTTCATTAGCCTCATAAAAAAATGTAGAATCATCAAGCTCATCTTCAACTACACTTCCAGACAATTTACTAGCCTTCAAATTCTTACTCATTCGGCATGCAGTGTTCAACAAGTACAATATATTAGGTTTTGTAAATGTAAAATTCAAAAGAAAGTCTATATACATATTATGTTGTTTATGACAGTTTAGGCATAGTTTATATCAAGAGAGACACCTAGATATTTCAAATTATCATTCATCACATTTACATCCAAATACATCCTATGAATTAAAAAAAACACGAATACCTGTAAACTATCCAGCATGTATTATATCTTAGTACAGACTATCCAGCATGTATTATATCTTAGTACAGTTTGAATGTTATGGTTCAGTACTACTTATTTTCAAAAGTTACTCCACACAACTTTTAAAAATAAGTGACTCTAAAGTTGTTAATATATAGAGTCAGTGGATTAGTACCTTTGTGTTTATTTGAAATCCTTTGCAAAGCCAATGTGCAGCGACTATACAAATGATTATAGCTCTCTCCACCGCCCTGAAAATGACGAGAATTAGTTATAATTTGTTTACACTCAAAAATATAAGTACCCTCAGAGGCTCCTCTGCATGTGCTTCAATATCTTTAATTAAAACTGGCCTCCTAAGCATTCGACAGTTAAGAGTTTACATAATTAAAACGTAGGTGTATGTGAATTTTTTACATGATGCAAGATGTTTGGTATAAATATGTTCACATACTACCTGTTTATTCATGCTCATCTTGGGGTTTGAGATCATTCCACGATTTATGTGTTAAGTTCAAATGCATATACAGTTCATTCCTCTATTTTCAGAGTCTCTACTTAAATGCATCACAATAAAACTTTGCTTGCCTCAATACATATCTCTTGAATTCAAAACATAGTTGAGAATTTTTTATGCTTGAAGATTCCTATTCTTTTGAATGCCAATCCAGGTGCATGATGATATCATTTATATTTCCTGTGTGCAAATTCTAGGGAAACTACATTCATACATGTTACCAGGCTTAATAATGGAAAATCATAGCAGGATCAATGCAAAGTATCCAATTTCTTTTAAATGTATTTGTGGCAACTATGCAATTCAGTCGAACACAATGGCAAGATATGACCCATATGGTCGACCGTGTGGTTAAGAAAGTCCATGTTTAGAAACCTTAGCAGATCAAGAATGTAAAATTTGGAAAAAAAACATGATGCTTATTTGCAATTAGCTATAGATGAGTTGTTTTTAGCACTCATGTGCTTTTGATGTTATTTCTTAAACGTTGATGCATTTAACTTTTTTAGAGTTTCAGCATGATATTTACTAATCAATCACAAGCCAACCTCATTGCATTACTCACATACTAAGCTAAAATGATGATGACTAATATTAATTAAGATGAAGAAAATGTCTTTAAAATTCTTACAGTTAAGTTTGGAGGTAAGACAAATATATAAGATAAAGAAGGACAGGGCTTGTTTTGCATCCTCACATCAGCATGTTTATCTTATTAAGTGCAAACATGTACAATGTGTTCGGAGGTGTTGGGATGCCTTGAAATTTAACAAGTTTATTTGAATCAAATAGAGCAAAAAAATAAGTAACAAATATTCAGCCGCCGATATAATATCATCTAATATGTAGCAGAAACACAGTTGCCATATATATACTCTAAAAATAAGATTAAAAATTAACTACCCAATTCCAAAACAGTGAAAACACACACTCTTTTTCCATCATACTAACACATCCTGTTTCTCCCTCTCTCCACTCTTCATATCCATATAAATAATTGAGAAATTAGGTGTTTTCATTAACTAATGGGATCTGGAGATGAATTGATTACAATATATACAAATCTGAAAGAGAAACAGAAATTAGGGCAAATTTTGAACAAAACGCACCTCATTTTGAACAAAACGCACAGGACAATTAGGGCAAACTACGGTGTGATTCATGCGTTACTTGTTGGAGAAATTGGGTTTTTATTCAATTTCTTAATATTTAATTGATTTTAATTAATCAATTATTTGAGGGTATGAATATTTAATTTCCGAAGGATTAAATATTGTAGGATCGTTCTACTCTCCGAGCAGATGATCGTAGTATATTTAAAATCTCAAAACCGAATTTCGGTGAGTGAGAAATTAATGTACTAAGTTTAAGACAAAGTGATGCATTGGGAGTAGTGTTAATAACTATCCCACATTGATAAATGAGAGAATTAACTACCTCCTTATTAATAGGAGTTAGTTAAGAATGTTCAAATTGTAGTGACTATTGAACCATTCAATTAGCCACACGCGCGCGCCGCCCGTCCGGTCGTGCCGTGTCCGTGGGCCTTGGATCTTGGACTTTGGGCCTAGGGCCCCTCTATCTTTTTGAGGTTCTAAAAATGTGGGCCTCGACCCACACGGATTTAGGTAGCCCAAGTCTATGGAAGTCAAGCCTATAAATAGGAGTGCATGGTTTTTGGGAAAATACACTTTTGCATACAACAAATTTCACCTGAGTTTTTCCAGAAAATTGCATACACTATTTTTAGCATTCTGCATAGCATTTTAGAGTGCAATCCGGTTCTAACGTGTTTCTGTTCGCTGGAGCTTTGTGCGATGCGGTGTTGCTCGTGCAAAGAGGAAGTCGTTTTACCTTTCGAAGCGACTCGTCACTCCGTGAACACTAGCCGAGACGTGTTTGTTTTACGGGAAAAGGTATCACCTTGACTCGGCTCTTTTCCCTAATTTTCTGTTTATCTACAGTGTTGTCTCTTCCCTTTCTGGACCTGCTATTCTAAGAAGCTGCTCAAACAAGGAAGCTGCCTCTTTTGGAAAGTTGAAGAACTCGAAGACTTTGTAATTTAATTAATGTCTTTATTTTTTTCCGTCTAAATTCTTTGTAAGCCATTGTTGGTAATCTATAAACCAACAATCGTAAAATATCCAACATTACTACGCTCAATGGACGGGTAGGAGAGGCTGAATCGATGTCGTCGGAGTGAGAAGAAAACTCACCTCCGGTGACGAATCAGGTATCAGCCGAAATAAACACATAAAAAGCACATAATGCGTGTGACTCTGTTTGAAATTTTTGTTTTCTGGTGTTCTGAGATTTTGGATATATGAAAAAAAAAAGGAGGGAGTAGGAAAATCAAAATTTTGGAATTTTTCACATTCAAATTTGAGAAACCCGCGTAACTTCAATTCTCAATCTAATTTTTTAGGATTTTTAGGATTTATTAATAGTTTACTGAAAAGTGAAATCTAATTATAATATAAATTATTATTTATTAAATTTCAATCACTCACATAAATCTAGAATTTATTTATCAATATAATTTTCATTTTCAATTATATAGCTTATAAAATTTTAGTATATGATTTTATATTTTTTAAAATTTTAGATATATATATATATTTGTAATTAATATATTATTTTGTAGGAGTTATTAATATAAGTGTTGTGCCACAAATTTGCACGAATGGATTGGATATCCTTTAGGTCAGATATCCAAATTCCCGAACTTGTATGAATGATCAGGGTATGTTGCCTTCTTCGAAATGATCCTCCAAGAACCTGCAAAAGACACGCCGGAGGGGAATCCGGCGCGAACACTCCGACGCTCAAGTCAGTATATATGATTCGGTGTATGATGAGGGTTTAAGAGTCCTCTTTTTATCAATGAGGTTCTCGAGGGGAATCAGAAAGTTCGTAAAAGTGTAATAGGTTGAATAATGTTAGAGATCGTAACCTGTAAATGTACCTAAGCTTGCCTATTTATAGAGGAATTCTACCTGAGTGGAAGTTAGGTTTTCCCTTATATCGGATTTGCCACCCTTTCTCTCTTTGAATTAGTCCACCTGCCTTTGAACTCCCAATCCCTGAAAAGAGCAACCACTTCCTCCTCTAGATTTTAACCGCTGAGTAGAGGAGGAATGAGTTTTCCTCTATCCAATCTTATCTCGTTTTATATGGAACCTCTCCTAAACTTTCGGCCAACTAATCCCCTCAAGGCCAGGTCTTCCTGATATCTCTCCCCTGAGGTCCTTGGTTGGAGCTCCCTCCGGAGGGACACCCGGATGCGACTCTCTATTCTGAGGAGTCCTCTTTAAGTTCGTATCCTCTCATCAATCCTATCCTCTATACACGTGTCGACTTCTTACGAGGTGACAATTTTAGGCCGCATCAATAAGTTTTAATTTTCAGATTTATTTAATTTGTATATAATTTTTAAAATAATGTAATGATTGTTTAAAAAATGTATAATAAAAGAAAAAAAATGTCGAAATTGGTGTAATATGAATAGGGTTGGCAATGGGGCGGGTAAAAATCCGGACCCGCATAAATCCGGCCCGTACGGGGCGGGTAAATACCCGGTCAAACGGGTCCCGGGGCGGGTAAATACCCGGTCAACGAATACCCGTCAGGTATGGGACGGGTAATGGGATTACATATACCCGACCCGACCCGTATATATATATATATTAAAAAAATAATATATATATATATATATATATAATATTAAATTTATTAATTCTTCCCTCTCCATTGGTAAGACATCTAACAATTCTAACTAATTAGATTATATAGAGTGGTTGTAGGATTTATTGATTTACTGTACTTTATTTCTGTGGATTTAGGATGGCTTCAAAAATTGCAACGATTTACTCTATTTTAAAAAAAGACTTAGGGCACGATTGGTATGACTGAATGAAATTGTGGTTGAATGAAATGAACTCATGAATGGAATGAAGCTATGAATGGAATGAAGCTATGAATGATCATTCTCATGATTGGTATTGACTAGGAATGAAAAAATCATTCCTTAATTGATTTCATTCTCATGATTGGTATAATAAAATGAAATATAAAATAGTGTAAAAAATATTTTAAATGACTAAAATATCCTCTAATATATATATTGATGATGTTAGTTCTTAGGTCTAATAAATGGGCATTATATATATATATATATACACGGAAATTCAGCAAGACTAAATACAGAGGATGATGAATGTGTTGTTTCTGAAACAGGTGATTTGTGTATTTCTGAAACCAAGAAAACACTGAACAAATTTTAATCTTATAAATCCAGAAAATTTGTATACAACGAATATTTGTATGTATATATACAAAACAAAATAATACCTATGGCGGATTGGAAATTGACAATACACGAAAAATTCATATATTGCGATTTTGAATTATGAATAGCCACCAAAAGATTCCATAATCAATAGAAAATTGTGTTGGAAATTATCCTCTATCTCGAAGAATTCTGTGTCCTTTTTTATTTTTCAGTGTCTTCTCTCTTGGGTGAATTAGGGTTAGCGTCTTCTCTCTCTTGGGTGAATTAGGGTTGAAGAATGTTGAGTAATAAATATCGTATTTAATTAAATCATGATTTAGGGTTGGAAAATTGAATTAATTGTTTTTTTTTTTTTTTTTTGATAGGAGAATTGAATTAATTGTTGAGAAGGATAATTTTGTAAAAATAAAATATGAGTGAGGATTATTTTTTTTAAATAAAATATAATTTGATTCCACACAGAATGAAATGGGTAAAGACAGGGGGGAGGGAGATGAATCAGAATTCTTTATTTTTGGGAATCACCATTCCGCAAGGAATTGGAATTCCATGTAAAAAAATATACCAATCGTGAAATTAGGAATGAGCCCATGAATGTTTATTCCATTCCAAGCCTATTACCCCATACCAATCATGCTCTTAGATCCTTAGATTATTTTTTTATTTTGTGATTAGTTGTTTATAACTTTATGTTATATTTAAAATTTTATGTTTTATTTGATGTTGGAATTGATATTTTATCTTAGTTTTAAGAGTTGATTTTAATGTGCTATTTTTTTTAAACAAATAGATTAAAAAAAAAAAGTGATGGCGCGGTGGGGCGGGTTTACCCGTCGGGTTCACGGGGCAAACGGGGCGGGTTTTGGCGGGTATTGAAGCGGGGCGAGGCGGGTAACGGGTCTAAAAAAGTTTGGCAGGGCGGGTCCTGGGAAATGTCAAACCCGTCCCATACCCGCCCCGTTGCCAACTCTAAATATGAATGACGAGAATGAAGAGATTTGAAAATTAAAAATGTTTGACAAACAATAACTTTAATATAGGCAACAACGACGCTTTGTAGCATAGACGAGAGCATCGTTCAATTAGAGTTGAGGACGTAGAATTTGAACCATGAGAAACTCTCAAATAGGCGAGAAGAAATTAATTTGAATCATGAGAAATTCTGAAATAGGCGAGAAGAAATAAATAGGGGGCGAACAAATCTACATATTTTATACTACTCAACAAACACTTATACAATCCGTCAAAAAAAAAAAAAAAAAAACACTTATACAAATTGTTGCATATGATCAGTCAATTCTATTGTGTCTTTTGTGGCCACTTCTGTTTCTTTGGGTTGCTTTCGCTTTCTAAAGAAATGCAAGTTACGTGGTCTTTCTTCGAACCTTTTCTTCTTTATTCTTTGGAAAACATATTTTTCTTCTTCAAACTCATTTTTCTCCATGTTTTCTGACTGATTTTACTGATTTATATCATATAGTAACACAACTTTCTTTTCACAGTATCACTATTGGATTGAAAAACCAATTCCATTTCTTTGATTCTGGAAATATCCATGATCGATGTTTTGTACAAGAAGAAGATGGATTACAAGTTCTGCATATCAAATGCGAAGAAGAAGAAGTGCCCTATATATACAAAGGTAAAGTAACCAACTAATCTAAACTAACAAACTAACAGTTTATTAACTAACATGATTAGATACAAACCAAGAGTGTATCTACTAGTTTTAAGGGGTGTATATATCAGTCAAGGAAAGGGTGTATTTATCAGCCTTTATACCCCCCCTCAAAATGGGAATGGATATTCAACAATCCCATTTTGGATTTGAGAATAGCAAAGCTTGAAGGTGACAAAGGCTTTGTCAGAATGTCTGCCAGGTTTGCTGTAGTAGGGATATGAACCAATGTGAACAATCCAGCTTCAATCTTCTCCCTAGTGAAGTGATAATCCAAGGCAATGTGCTTTGTTCTTTGATGTAGGCAAGGGTTGTGAGCAATGGAGAAGGCACTCTTGCTGTCAGTGTACATGACAGAAGGGTGTAAAAGTTGAATGCCCAAGTCAGCTAGAATGTAATGAATCCATTGAATCTCACAAGAAGTTGATGCCAAAGCCCTATACTCAGCCTCTGCAGAAGACCTGCTAACAGTAGATTGCTTCTTGGATTTCCAAGATATTAGTGAAGAACCAATATATATACTAAAACCAGTAATACTTCTCCTTGTTTGAATGCACCTAGCCCAATCAGAATCAGAAAAATCATGCAATTGAAAGATGATATCCTTGGGGTAAAACACAACAGTACCAGGATTGCTTTTGAGATACCTTAAAACTCTATGTACAGCAGTCAAATGAGCCACAGTGGGAGATTGCATGTACTGACTAAGAGTTTGAATAGCATAGGAAATATCAGGCCTGGTAACAGTTAAGTAAAGAAGTTTACCTACAAGCTTTCTATAATGGCTAGGATTAGCAAGAATAGGAGAATGTATATCAAAACTCAAATTGGAATCCATAGGGGTAGAACAAGGCTTGCAACCCAAATAACCAGAATCATTCAACAAATCCAAAGTATATTTTCTTTGGCAAAGAGTAAGACCAGTACTATTCCTAGCAACTTCTATCCCCAAAATATACTTTAAAACACCAAGATCTTTAATAGTAAATTTATCATTCAAGTAATTCTTGACAAAATTAATAATGTCAATATTGGAACCTGCAACTATCAAATCATCAACATAGCATAGAACCACAGTAAAATCAGCACCATCATTCTTAGTAAACAATGAAGTATCAGCTTTGGATTGAATGAATCCCAAGGAAGTCAAAGAAGAAGTTAATTTTGTAAACCATTGTTTGGAAGCCTGTTTTAATCCATACAAACTTTTATTTAGTTTACAAACTCTTTTATCAGTATTATGGCAATAACCAGGAGGAGGAAGCATGTATATTTCCTCTTGCAAATCACCATGTAGGAAGGCATTATTCACATCCAATTGATGTATATGCCAATCTTTAGCAACAGCAATAGCTAAGAGAATCCTAACAGTGGTGATTTTGGCAACAGGAGAATAAGTATCAAAGTAATCTATGCCCTCTTGTTGGGTGTAACCCTTAGCCACTAGTCTAGCTTTATATCTTTCTATGGAGCCATTCGAATTGTATTTAACCTTATACACCCATCTGCAACCTATGCAATTTTTACCTAAAGGTAAGCCTACAAGAGTCCAAGTATTGGTCTTTTCTAAAGCTTCAAGCTCTTTATTCATAGCAAGGACCCAATTATCATTTAGGATAGCCTGTTTATATGATCTAGGTTCTTGAATTTGAGAAATAGAAGCAGTGAAAAGAGAATGTGAAGTAGACAACCTATTAACAGATAGGTAATCATGTATAGGGTACTGTTTACCAGAGTGAGATAAATTCAACTTAGAATGATCAACATAAGCAGGCAAATCAGTTTCATACACTTGCAAGTAAGCAGGCTGTGATTTAGTTCTAGAAGGTCTTGTATAAGATTCCTCCTGTAAGTTATGAACAATAGAATCAGGGTGTATGATATTATCATGTTCACTAGTGGTGGGATTAGTAACATCATTGTGGACTTCTGGAATGGCCAGAGGATCATCATGTTGAAGATTATCATTGTAAATCAAAGGAAAATCATCAAAAACATCATCATCAATAACAGTGGGAACAGAATGTGTGTGTGTGTCAGAGGCAACAACATTCTTGAAAGGAAATACATCTTCAAAGAAGGTCACATTTCTAGAAACAAAAAATTTTCCAGATGAAATATCAAAAAGTTTGTATCCCTTGATACCAAAGGGATAACCAATAAAGACACATTTACTAGCCCTGGGATCAAACTTATGCCTGTGAGAAACCAAGGTATTTGCAAAACATAAGCATCCAAAAGTTTTGAAATAGGAATAATCAGGGGTTTTGCCAAATAAGATTTCAAAAGGAGTTTTCTGTTTGAGAACAGAAGAAGGAATCCTATTAATGATGAATGCTGCAGTTTTAACACATTCACCCCAAAATTTAATAGGTAAAGAAGATTGGAAAAGTAAAGCCCTAGCAACCTGAAGAAGATGTTGATGTTTTCTTTCTACAATGCCATTTTGTTGTGGTGTTTCAACACAAGAAGTTTGATGAAGGATACCTAAAGAATGATAAAAATCTGATAAAATAAATTCAGTTCCATTATCACTTCTTAATTTTCTAATTTTAACACCAAATTGAGTGAGAACCATGTTGTAAAAATTTTGTAAAGAGATTTTAACATCACTCTTAGCTTTTAACAGGTAAATCCAAGTGCACCTACTATAATCATCAACAATGGTGAGAAAGAATCTATGGCCACTAACAGAATGTTCAGAAAAAGGACCCCAAACATCACAATGTATTAGATGAAATATGCCAGTAGAAACAGAAGTGCTCAAAGGAAAAGGCTTTCTTTTCTGTTTGGCTAAAGGACAGATCAAGCAATTGTTGTGAATACTAGATGCTTTTACATTCAAATTGGGAATTTGCAACAAACATTTACTAGAAATATGTCCTAGTCTCTTATGCCACAAATCAAAATTACATGAAGTATGAAAAGCATGACTAGAAGGAACAGAATGTCTAAGAACATTATTGACAGAGGGGTGATCAGTTTGTAACAGATATAAGCCCCTAACTTGTTCAGCAGAACCAATCACCATCTTGGTTGAATTGTCCTGTAAGATACAATGAGAGGACAAGAAGCTGACAGTGCAGTTGGAATATCTAGTTAAATGGCTAATAGAAAGGAGATTAAAGGTGAAATTAGGGACATATAACACATTATATAAAGTGAGATGTTCATTTATGACAATATTTCCCATATGTGTAGCTATAGATATTGCATTGTTTGGTAATGAAATCTTGATATTAGCTACAGATGGAGGAATAGTAAATAATGAAATGTCAAACACCATGTGATCAGTAGCACCAGTGTCTAATATCCATGTGGAAACTTTAAAGGAATTGAAACATAAATTGGATGAAGAGATAGGGAACATACCTGTATCCTTGGAAGATGGAATTTCCTCAATATGGGCAGTGCAGGCCCCTGCCACAGAATGAGGCATGTCCTTCCCATCACCTAAGTTCTGTATCTTAGAAAAACTCAAGAATTTATCAAAAATATCCTGAGTACAAAGAGGATTAGAATCCATGGGGTAAGTCCTCTTGGAAGGGGATCTAATAGAGTTATTTGCAGTCTTAGTGGTGTCTTTATTGGGAGGACCCCTAGGGCCTCTCCAGCCAGGAGGAAAGCCAATTATTTGAAAACACCTATCAATAGAATGGCCTAAACCATCACAGTGGCTACACTTAATGGGTTTTCTTTTATCCTTAAAGAATTTTGAGTTCTTAGCCAACATAGCAACAGAGTCAGAAGAAGGAGGCTCAGGGATATTGTTTAAAGCTCTTTGAGATTCTTCTTGAAGCAATAAACCATAAATTTTTGATAAAGCAGGAAAAGGGGATTGCAACAGGAATTGGCTCCTAATGGGGCTATAAGAATCATGGAGGCCAACTAAAAATTTCATCACAGCATCTTGCTCAAGAGTTTTGGTCATAAGTTTTGGCAAATCACAAGTGCAACCATCCATAGCCCCACAAGAACATATAAGAATGGGTCTGAAGCTTAAGTATTCATCCCAAAGAGATTTAAAATGATTGTAATAGCAAACTAAAGACTGAGAGCCTTGAGATATGGTGCTTAAAGATTTTTCTAGATGATAAACCCTAGTTCCATCAGAAAGTTTGTAACGAATCACTAATTCATCCCACACATCTTTAGCAATAGAAAAATATTCTAAAGTGTGTTTGATATCAGGAGAAATAGAGTTTAGGATCCATACCAAAACCAGATTGTTCGCCCTTATCCAGGCAGCGTGGATAGCAGGATCGTCCTCCTCCGAAGGAATCTGTAAGGAGCCATCAATCAGCTGGATTTTGTTTTTCACGCTGAGACTTCTTTTAATGGCGTGGCTCCAAGAAATATAGTTGGTGCCGTTGAGAGGCTCGAGGACGATGGAAACCGCCGGATTATCATTCTGGTGAAGGGCTAAGGTGGAGAAGGGGTTTTTGGCCGGATCAAGAGAATTAGGATCAGTAACTGTAGGTGCCATGACCAATAAACAAATTCAAGGGGAATTGGAGGTGAGGAACTCGCGAAAAAACAAGCCCTAAATCAACACAAAAAACTCTCCAAGAAAATTTGGGATCGATATGAGAATCGAATTGAGTGAAGCAGAAGCGAAAGGATCGAATCGGTATGTCAATTTCAACGAGAAACTGATACCATATTGGATTGAAAAACCAATTCCATTTCTTTGATTCTGGAAATATCCATGATCGATGTTTTGTACAAGAAGAAGATGGATTACAAGTTCTGCATATCAAATGCGAAGAAGAAGAAGTGCCCTATATATACAAAGGTAAAGTAACCAACTAATCTAAACTAACAAACTAACAGTTTATTAACTAACATGATTAGATACAAACCAAGAGTGTATCTACTAGTTTTAAGGGGTGTATATATCAGTCAAGGAAAGGGTGTATTTATCAGCCTTTATAATCACATATTTGTTTAAATAGCAACACCGTTCTACACCTCATTCAAACTCTTTCTTTCCCATGTTTCTAGTTTTTAACTCAACTTTATTTTAAAATAAAGTATGGAATAAATTATACTATCTCAGTCTCACAATAAGTCACACTTTTCTTTGTTTCACAATAATCTTCACACCCTTAAAATAAAAAACTCTTTATAAACTATTCCCTCCCAATATTTTCATTTTTTCACAATTGTTATTACTTTTTCCTCACACATACACATAAGTCAATTCATTTTTTTATTTTATACATAAAATTTTATAAAATTACCTTTTAAACTTTACTAATTATTACACTTTTTTAATATGTGTATACATCTACCTATAAAAATTATTGTAGAATGAAGAGCTAGAGTAGTAATGTTTATCTCATATACCAAACAACAAAATATATTTACAATTGAAATAAAATCATATTCAATTCATTTATGATCAAGGGTGTTATGCATGTGATCTAATGTGAAGAGTACAATAACTTTATTGCTCCATCCATTCCATAATTGTCTTTTTGTTTTTTGTTGTACAATTGATTGCACTTTTTTAAAAATGAAAATTTCTCCATAAATTTTACTTTCAAATATTTACACAAAATATTATTATTTTTACACTTAATATAATTAATTTTTTATTTTTCTAACAATTCACTCATTACATTTTCTTTTAGTTTGTATACAAAAAAAATAATGGTGGAACTGAATATTAAATTATTCACACATATTTATATTATTTGAATGAATGGAATATTATTTATATACTATTTGACAAAATCTTCGGATTGACATGGGAATAAGAATTGCCAATTGAAAATCTTTATAATATATTTTTTCCAACTAATAAAAAAATTAATCGGCAACCTTCTTCCCTCCAATTCCCAAATAATTTACTATATACTCCGTATTTATTACTCCTCTTTTCTTGCTCCAATAACTAAATCTATTGCTCTCATTCAGATTCCCAATCTGATACTCCATAAATCCATATACGTCTCCCCTGCAAAACGGCTTCTCCAAACTGTAGATTCATGCTGTCACGCCACACCTCTAATCGTCGGCCGGTAACATCTCACCTTTGGTCTCTTCACCCTTCACATATGTACATTTTTAATTCCTTTTCACACGGGTTCCGGATGCAAACAGGATTATAGTATGGTTTATTTAAGTTTGATATTTTAATCGTTGCAAAATTAGTGAGATTTCCAATTTCTTTTGTGTAATTAACGGTATAAGAGTAACAGATGGAAGGTTATTTTAATTTTGCACCACATGTATAATGTATTGAAATTTAGTACATCAGCAACAAGATAGGCATTTTAATGTCAATATAATTAGGTGATGCTTGTTGTATTGAATTGGAGACCTTCTACTACAGCCCACATATAATACCCTGGTCTGGTTAACGGGAGATGCTATGTTGGACCTTGATGCAACATTATCGATGGCTTTGAGATTAAATTTTAAAGCATCTCTGTACTTTAATAAAGATTTTAAGCATACTCTTTATTACAATGACTTACTGTTAGTCTTTTTTTGCCATTATAAAACAGTTAGAGCTTGTATGTAGATTTTGGTTACGGAAGTCATCATTGTGCAATAAAAGAGCGTGGGATTAACACTCTTTAGTCATTCACTTCCAGTGATGAGTGATTTTTCTTATAAATTTCTTGAGAATGTATGATCACAGTATGCCAGCATTCAATTGCACATTGTTTACTTAGATTGCTAAGTATTAGAAATATCAAATTCTTTTCATTTTGTTTTAGTTTTATCTTCTGAATTATTAAATCTGATTGTTGTCTATTTATTTGCATCTAAAACTCTGAAGAATATATTCAATGATTTTTTTTTACAAGACTAAGGATAAAGATGACGCACCAGTGAAGTTTGATACTGGTCTTCTTTACAATCATACATTGTTACCATTTTTGGAATTCTTGAATCTTTACTGTTATCCTTTCTTTGAAAGTGTTTTGGTAAGTTAGGCTTTATGCTTATAGTTTTTGTAGCTGACAAGAATTTTGTATGGACTTTATCTTTGGAGAAAGGTGGTGGCTTTTGGAGTATTCTACTAGAAATACTGAGACAATAGTTTGAAGAAAAGTCAATCTCAAAAGTGGTCCTAGTTTGAGGCATTCACATTGCAATTCCTTGAACAACATGCTCTTCAACGGTTGATGATCAGACCATGCTATCAAATCAAAATGGCATGTTAGATACAAGACATGTTTTTTTTATGCCTATTTCATTTTCCTTTAAAGGTAAACATGTTCTATCTCTTATATGTAACATATGATTGTTCACATTCTGCCTTGAATTTATGCACAAGGCCTAAGATGCCCTTTATCTTGACCTCTGCTTTGACAAAATGATTTGAGATGGTCTTGTTAGTTGTTCAGGACTTGGGAGAATCCGATTTGGTGGGACATTGGTGTGTGGAGATTCCATTACTCTATTCATACAATCACATGTTGGTAAACATGATAATTGGACTGAAATACCACTAATAAAGATTAATAAGATTTGTTTGGTGTAATCTTTTTATTTGACCTTCAGTTGAAACATTAGTAACCAGGAACCACTACTAGCTTGACATGATTGAGGAGGATAAGCCTCTATTTGATAAATTATAAGTGGAAGACAGAATACTGAAAAAAATTAACCTTCATAATATTTTTTTCATCAAAGTAAATTTCAATATGAATATGTTTTATGGATTGAGTATTATGAGGAATTCATATATGCTCAGGATTGATGTATGCTAATAAGAGAGAACTAAGTTCATTATTAGCTAAGATGTATCTTCTTATTGATGTGTTGTGTCAACTAAAGCCTCCTCGGGCTTTGTTTGTACTGTTACATTCACTAAGGTGGATGAACAAATCTATTTACTGGAGTACTTTTTTTTTTTAAATCATGACAATGTTGTCATTTCAAGAAACATGCTAAATTTGTTTAAAATTTTCTGGTTGTAACTTGTAAGTAAGTAGTTTGATGATTCTTGAATTGTGTTGGTTTGTAAGGAAAGTTGAATGTGGGTAAATTACAAAATTTGTGCTGGAGATGTTTTCTAGTATGCTGCAGCTAAGTGTTATTTGGCTATTTATGAGAGTTTCAATGAGTAGAAATTTTTAGGAATGACTTTTTTAATCTATTTCTTGTGAGTTGTATATATCTTTCTTCTGGTTCTTTTAATCTTATTTGTTTAAAGTTTACATCTTATTCCATTCTTGATCAGGTAGATTTATAAGGGGTTTGGACTTTGGAGTTGAACTGCAATTTTATGGTGTTACTCTGTTTTAAACCATAATCGGTTTTTTTATTTAAAGTTTACATCTTTTTAATGTTGATTGGTAGTGAGAGTTTTGTAAATCTGTGTTATTTGATTGGTGTTTGTTGGTTTTGGGAGATTAAATTGCCAAAGGATTTTAATTTGTGATGAGCCTTGAATTGTTAGGTCATTAAACTTCTTTTCTATTGGATTTTCAGTTTGAAAGGATGGTTCCATTTTTTCCATCTTCGTTGAGGGGATTGTTTATAGTTTTAGATGCTACATTTTGTTTGAAGCAGTTGGTTAATTGTTTGATTTTGTCTAAATATGAATTTTTTTTCAAGTATCTGAAAATTAAATGTTTTATAGGGAAAATATCACTTTTGGTCACTGAACTATACCACTTTTCAGTTTTGGTCACCCACATTTAATCACTATCAAAATTGGTCACTCACTTATTCTTTACTATCAAAATTGGTCACTCACTTATTCTTTTTTTATCAATTTTGATGCTGCTGTTAGTGAATCCGTCATTTACTAACGGAGAAAAGGTTTTGAGCATGAACTTTTGTTTTCCCTCTTTTAATTCCTTAACCCTAAACTCCCAAACCCATTTTTTTAAAAAATTTTACTGAATTTATCTCCGATTAATATTACTACGGTTTGGTTAAGAATAGATTATCAAGCTCTAATAATTATAAATTGGGAAATGAATTCTAATAATTAACTATTTTGAAATAATTTTATATTCCCCATCATTATACAAATTCAATATGAAAATCAGTAATTGAAATATTATTCAAAAAAGTCTGAAAAAACAGAGTACAAAAGCAAGTTCAACCACAGTGAATACAATAATTATAAACCATCGAACTACACACTATAATTATAAAAACATAGTATATAACTAGTACATGACCAACACAATTTAACTAATTTAGCTTGCCATCACTCTCTTTGGTATTTCCCTTGTTGGGTCCTTTTGATGAACCACTGCCACTTTTTCCCATGTAAGTAGCAAGATTTGACATAGTGATGTAATTCACTCCTCCTCCCATGTAAGTAGCAAGATTTGACATAGTGATGTAATTCACTCCTCCTTTCACAATAATTGGATTGTGTACTCTTGATGATTGCACAACCTGTAAAATAAAAAATTAGTCACGTAACATTACAGTAATTATAAAATGACATAAGCCAAGACACACTCACATTTGCTTCATTGTGATTTTTTCTTTTCCTATCCCCTCTTGAGTTTCCCATTTTGAGTTATATAATTATTAACAACTTACTGATAATTCTTGACTACTCTGGAAAGGGTTGGTTGATCAATCACCCAATGTTCTAAAAGATGCATGAGAATTCCTTCTAACCTATTACAACATATAAATAATATTAAATTGAAATAAGAAATACATATTGTATATAACGGTAATTTTTGTTTCTTTACTGAGTATTGCTTGCTGGAGTATTTTCCACACTGATTAACTGAGATTTTTCACTGGGTATTTCTTCGGGCTCCACGACTGCAAGTTCAACATGCTCCATTCTTGCTTCTACGTTTGGTTCATTTTTTCTTTCAGGACAAGTTCTTACATTGTGTTCTAACGCACCACATTTACCACATTTCGAAGGTCTTTGATTTTTTTTTACCTATGTGGATAAGTTGGTTGTGTAGGGGGTGGGGGTTCATTATGACCCCTTCTTCTCAATTTTTTAGGCCTGTCTGCCCTTTTTTCATACTTAGGAGGTAAATGTGCTATCAAATCACATTTTGGCCAAAAATCTGAACTCATGATCTCTAAAATAGAATGTGCATATGCTTCCTTAAATGACTCTACACTGTAAAAAAAGGGTGTACATATCAACTTCAGGACCAAAATCACCACCATCAACCACAGTCATTTCCCTCTCACTATCTAAATGTTTAAAAAAAAATTGATAAAAATGTAAACAAAACAAAACTAATTAACCCATATATTTAAACGTAAAAGTTATAGAAATTTACCATATTGGAGTGTAGAAAGAAGCATTCTGGTTCCTTTTAGACATCTTAAGTTCTTCGTACAAACTCAAAATCACTCTATTGTGGTTTGGGAGTTTAGGGTTAAGGAATTAAAAGAGGGAAAATAAAAGTTCGCCACTCAAAACCTCTTCTCCGTTAGTAAATGACGGATTCACTAACATCAGCATCAAAATTGATAAAAAAAGAATAAGTGAGTGACCAATTTTGATAGTAAATAATAAGTGAGTGACCAATTTTGATAGTGATTAAATGTGGGTGACCAAAACTGAAAAGTGGTATAATTCAGTGATCAAAAGTGATATTTTCCCTGTTTTATATGTGTGAAACTTTGCATATATAAATTTACAGGAAATCAATTATTAAAATAATTCCATATTATTATTGTGACATATTTATTAATATGGTCATAAAAATTTACAAATTTGTAATGAGAAAATTTGTAAGTGGTGATGAAGTACATATTTTCTCTCACAATTTCTAATATTGTAATGATAGGATGTTTATCACTAAATTATGGAAATCATTCCAATGGTCTAGTATCGTTGGAATAATTAATAAAAAAAATAAAAAAATCAACAATTTTAGTCTGTTGGAATATTTGTTGGAATTATATATAAAAATCTCATTTGATTTAAAAAACCATTCCAACGAGAGTTTCAATGGAATGTTTATTGGAATAATTAAAGAAAAATTCAACGACAACATGTTGTTGGAAATTCTATTGGAATTATGTATAAATTTATTATTTGATTTAAGAAAACTATTTCAATGGTCTAGTGTCAATGATTTTTTGTTGGAATAATTAAAAAATAATTCCAACAATATTATGTCGTTGGAATTTTGTTGGAATTAGATATATACGTATCATTTGATTTTGGGGAATCATTCCATCTGTCTAGTGTCGTTTGTTGGAATATTTTTTTAAAATATTCCAATGCATTTTCCAAAGGAAGATTTCAACAATTTTCATAAAAAAAAAATGGCAACTCAAATGGGCCGACCCGCCTCGTGGCGGGCTTGAAAAATTCTAGCCCAACCAATTATTTTAAGTGGCGGGGTGGGTTGGCCTACGGGCCCAACCTTGGCGGCTCTATTTAAAATACTCTACGAAAAGGTTCACCCCTATCTCACTCATTCTACTTTCTCATCCCCGACATTACTCTGTGGAAGATGATGGTTCTGCCAAAAATGACGGAAAAGCGGCGGCCATGGCGGATCATACTGCCATTTCGTTTGGAGAAACATGCGAGGGATCACACAATCGTTTTCCGCTAATTGATTGATGTTGGTTCCACGCACCAATTAAATACAAAGGTGCATGATGAATTAATAGGATATGAGGATTTTTATTCATTGAGATGGCGAGATTTTCTGTGATTTAGAAAAGATGAGTCGATCAATGTGCTGCTGACTAGGCACTAGCTCAAATTCAATTTGTCATCTCTAGCTCTTTTTAGCATCTTTGGAAATTACAGTATATATAGATATAGATATACTTCATCAAGTGCGGGTTAATTTCAAAATATTGTCGAGTTTGATTGTGTTTATTTTGTTTGTCTAGATATATAGAATTTGCATTTGTTGTTCTGTTTGAAGAGGTTCCATTGACCTTTTGGGTTGAAAACAAATCACTTTTCTCTACTAATTCTACAAATTTGAATTGAAATTCTTTTTTTTTTTTATAAGAGTACTTGGCATTATTAGGTTTGTATTTTTCTTACAGTGGTAGTGATAGGCTAGGTTTGTGAATAATTTCAATTTTTGAAGTGGGGAATGACAGAAATGCTGAAAGAGAGTGTTTCTTTATTGATGTGGGACTGGGAAATATACACTCTAGCGTCACATAGACCTTGTACTTAAAAAAAATTATTCAATAATAATTTGCAACACAATATTAATGAAAAGACAAATAATTGAAAAATTGCAATACAATTTTTTTTTTTTAAATGTAAGTCAATATAACAATATTAATGAAAAATGTAAATTATTCTAATTGAAAAGTGCAATTCAATATTACTAAAAAAAAAAAAAAAGTAAGTCACTATAAATAAAAAGTGTAAATGCATACAACTAAAAAGTACAGAATATTACTGAAATAGTTAATTGAAAAAAAAATCACGCCTAGTTTTTTATCAAGAACAACATATCTTTTTTTTTCTTTGCAATTTGACACACCACTTTTTTAAGTTTTACAATTCAATGCATCTGTCAATATTCTGGCAACAACTAAGAAAATCGTTTTAAACTAAAAACAATATTAAAAAATTTGTTTTTAAAAATAAATCATAAATTTAATTATTATTACCCCAGAAACTCAAAAGAATAAGACTGCGTCCTTCAAATCACAGTTCACAAAAAACAATGTGAAATTTTACATATTCTTTTTATTTAAAAATGTTTTTTAAATTTTTTGTTTTTTGATTAGTCATGACATTTACGGGACATTTGTGTAGAATCTTAATGCGGCTTCGGTATATACATCATTCATGTATTGCCAAAAAATAAACACATACATCGAATTGCAAAACTTAAAAAGGTGGGTGCACTTCTTGTAATCTTTTACATGCGCAGAGTAACACGTCTTGCTACTTTATAGTTCCAAAAGAAGACTTTGAGCTCGGTGCACTTCCAAAGTACAACTGTTTCCACTAGTCATTGTGAGGGGCTAGCACTCTTACACAAACTTGACTTCTAAGGGTTTAGGATAGAAGGTTGATTTAGTGTATATGAACTAGGTGAGATTTTCCCTTACAATTTTATTTAACCTCATGATAGGATTGAAAAAATCTCTCTAAACTTTGGATATGTATTTGACAATACGGGCTTAGGAATTATAAGTCCACTCACTATTTAGAAGGTGATGCATGTTGAATCTTCATGTACGATCTCTTTAGCTGTTCTTGATTGATGAACAGTTAAGCTCCTTGCTCGACCTTGGCATCCCTTCACTCATGTGTCAGATATGAATATGAACTCATATATATAGTGTAGATTTGAATGTTACCGTTAGAAAGTAACTTCAAATCTCTACTAATTCAGGAATCACAATCTTTTGATTGATATGATGAATATTACCGTTGCCATGTAATATCCATCATATCTTTGACCTTCCATTGTACACAATATAATCTGCTAATTACAAATCAACTAATTAAGACTTGTGAATATTTCTGCATTATTGAGAATGAGAATGAGTCCAAAATTCCAAAGAGGCACAAGTGCATAACAACGACAAAATTTCAAAATAAAAAAATATGTAAACAACCAGTTCTAACAATTTTGCACACATAAAATTTCTATTATTTGATTGAAAAAATCTAATGGTTTAATACTGACTATGAACATCAACGAGGGATGGGAGGCTGTGCCAGAGGACTCACGCATGTGAATCGACGGGGGGTGAACGTGAGACTTGTTAATGACCGCCCTCATGTCTTACTTGCGAATCGATAGTGAAAGCACGACTGATGGAAATGGTGGAGCCGTGGAGGTTGACAAACAGTGGGATTGTGTAGCATGAGGAGTGTGGGTTGTGGAGTATGGACATCAGCAGTGCCACACAATGTCAAATGAAGATGGGTTTGTGAATTACTAATTAGGGTTTGGGATATACTATTATAAATATATAATAAAAAAAATAATAATAATAGTAATTCGGTTCGGTTAATGTTAACCAAATTATTTTTTTACAGAAACCGAAAACCGAAGTTTTAAAAATTATTGACCGAAAACCGAATCGAAATTTTCGGTAACCGAATCGAACTCATATTTCGGTTCGATTTATCTCGGTTTTTGTTTAAAAACTGAATTCTACACACTCCTGATGCTTGTTAACATTCCTTGTCCAGCGATTTCGTGTTCATCAACCCCAAAAAAAAAAAAAAAGAGCATCCAACACCACTTAGTGAATTAGAACAAGTATAAAAAAGTCTTCCTCTGCTTTTTTCTTGCTTCGAAATGCACAAACGAGCTTATTTTTCACAATGGCATACCATATTTTTCATCATGGATGTGGAGGATGTAGACATATGTTTTTGTGTTTATTGGTGTTCGTGGAGATGAAGTGAAAAATTATGGTTGGAGGAGTGTGTATATATAGAGGCAGACGATTTTCCATCCAAATACGTAAAAATTTCCCTCTAAATAGGTAAGAATATTAGGAAAAATAATCCCTCGACAAGATCTTCATCTTTTCTCTCTCTTGAAGAAAAGAATGTTTTCTTCCTTTGGTTAAAACTTCATCCAGCCTTTATTCACTTTAGAAAAGCTTTTAATTGGTTTTTTTCGATTTTGGTTTTTTTGGGATCAAGCATTAAATGAGTGTTGGCATTTAAAGAACATTCGGAGTGCCTTTTCGAATTCTTGGATTTGGCAAATTCGGCTAATCATCACTTTGCTTCGTTTTGATAAATCTGAAAGTGGAGAGTGTCGTTCACTTGCTTATAGATTGGGGGTGAGATCGACGAGAGAAGGTTTTTCCTAAAAAAACACGCGTGTTGTATCGGTTTCTTCAATGGAGGGGTGTAGTATTGGTAAAAATATCGGACAAAAATCTTTCTTTTCAGAAGAGCCAATGGTTTTAAAGAATAATGGTGGTTTTAATCTGCGATCTTTGGCTATAAATTGGGTTTTACAGGCAGATAGCAACTCACAACCCTTCATCTTCTTTCTTCTTGTATACGATTTACATTTCTCTCTCAAAAAAATGGTTATGGCAATCCAACAAAAGTTTAGTGAATGTTCTATTTCAGAAAAGGAGGTAGCAAACACTGCTGTCAAAACAAGCGAGCTTATCATACGTACCTCGTCTGTTGCTTTAAAGTTTGTTTCCAGGCGATTCTTTAATGTTCTTGAGCTAAAGAAGCTTCTTATCTCAAGCTGGAAAATAAACTCTACTTTCAACATCACGTCGGTGGGAGACGGGCTTTATGTCGTGGATTTTCAAAGAAAAGCTGAAATGCAAGAAATATTGGACATGCAACCATGGAATCTCAGGCGATCACTCATGGTGTTGAAGCAGCTTACGGGATCGAAGTGTTTTGCTAATATCAAAATGGATCGTGTTCCTTTTTAGGTGCAAATCCATGGCCTTCATGCACATGCAATGACAAAGATAACTGGGGAACGAGTGGGAAGCATCCTTGGTGAGGTGTTGCAGGTCAATGCAAAAGAAGGACAGATGGCGTGGGGCGAATCCTTAAGAGTTCGTGTGCTTTATGATACGGAAGCACCTTTATGCCGTTTTTCTAATTTTACTGTTGAAAATGACATTACCATAATTTTCTTTCGCTATGAAAGATTGTCTGATTTTTGTACTTTTTGTGGACATTTAACTCACTCTGTTAGGGGATGCAGCAAAGTCAAGGATCGGGAGGATGATTGGA
This sequence comes from Galeopsis tetrahit, assembly GCA_963675135.1. Taxonomy (NCBI): domain Eukaryota; kingdom Viridiplantae; phylum Streptophyta; class Magnoliopsida; order Lamiales; family Lamiaceae; genus Galeopsis; species Galeopsis tetrahit. Next base: position 59,787,056 of record OY776120.1, on the reverse strand, counting down.
TTGAAAACCATAAATTCTTTCCAGAATGGTTAAAGGCGGATAAGGCTAAAAGGCCTAATTTGGCGGACATGCAAGACTTATCCAGGTTGCTGGGCATCAACTTGGGTGTTCCCACTTTAAGGGGGGTACATCAGTCGGTGGAGGGGAGAAGAGAGGACAGGGGGATCGAAGTGATCAATCTGGAGGAGAATGCCGCAGCTGAGTCTGAAAAAAGAAGAAAGGCTAAGGGAAAGGCGGTGCTTATTGATGAAGGAGTTAAAGAGATGTGGCAGATAGCGGAGCAAGAGGTGATGGGCCCTCTGTGGAATTTAAATGAGGAAGCCCAATCCAAACAAAATGATAGGGAGGTTGTTTTCACCTTTCAGGAGCTAATGACTAGAAGAGGCGAGGAAAAAGTAGCGGAAAAAAGGGGTAATGTTAAGATTGACCCTCGCACAGGTATGACTCTTGATCCATTAACATTCACAATTCCGGTTGGATTCCAACACAGACTGTTCATTGATCCTCTATTTGGGAAAGACAAGGATAACGGGAAGGATTACCGTGTAATCCATCATGTGGGAAGAGATTTTAAAGCTTTCGACTTCACGGCTTATGTGGAGATAATCAATGAAGGAGAGCAGTCGTATGTCCCATTTCGGGAGGAGACTGGTCAGAATAATCTGGAAAATAATCACAGCGAAGAGAATGGGAACAGTTTTTCAATTCCGGGTGACATGCGACCGGGGAAAAAAAGGCTATGGAAAGATCACTCAGGGGATTTGGCGGATTTCATCAGGGCAGAAAAAGTGCAACAAGAAATTGATGGATTGTTTTTTCTGAAAAAAGCCAAGAGTATGCTTGAAACGTATGGCTCTGAAATTTCGATTCCAATGATGGCGGAGGTTGAGGTGACTCAACCCCGCCGAGAAGAATGAGGCTAATATGTTGGAACGCACGTGGTATATGTAGTGCACGTGCGTTCAGTAAGCTTAGGATGTTGGTATTTATGTATCGTCCTTCTTATTTCTTTGTTTCTGAATCGAAATGTAACTCGGCCTACGCTGAAATCCTTAGGGTTCGTTTAGGGTTTTCAAATGTCTTTTGTGTCAATGTGTGTGGCTATGCTGGAGGCCTTGTTTTTTTTCTGGAATGAAAGTGATGTTTCAGTGTTGTCTTATTCTTTAGGTCATGTTGATTGTCTAATCAATGATTCAGTTGGTGTTTGGCGTTTTACTGGGTTTTATGGCCATTCAATTCCTCAGCAAAGGAATGCTTCATGGCAGCTCCTTAAAAGGCTCAAGAATTATATCCCAAATCTTCCAAATTCCTGGTTGATAGGGGGTGATTTTAATGAAATATTACATAACCATGAGAAGAAAGGTGGACTGCAGAAACAGAATAACAACATTGCTTTATTCCAAGATGTCTTAATTCAGAATGAGCTTCAAAGTCTTAAGATGTCAGGTTCAAAATTCACTTGGCATAATAGGAGAAAGGGGCAATTTTACATTAAGGAAAAATTGGACAAATTTCTAGCAAATGAGAGTTGGATAGACTTATGTGCATTCTATGAAGCATCTGCTTTAAGCTTCTTGGGGTCGGATCATAGGCCGATAATGATTTGTTTTGAGGTTCAAAAGTTGAGTTATTCGAGAGGAAAGCAAGCCAGACCTTTTAAGTTTGAGAACTATTGGATGAAAGAGCCAGATTTTAACAAAGTTATGGCAGTTGCATGGAATAAGTCTTGCTCTAATTTGACACTGAAGGAAAATATGAATGTGTGTGGTACGATGCTTGAAGATTGGGCTAAAAAGAAAGGGGGAACATTGAGCTACAAAGTCAAACATACCCAAAAATAAATAAATGAAATTTTGGACAATGATACTTGTTCTCCGAACATGGACAAAGTTGGGAAGTTGGAGGCTGAATTAGCAAAACTTAACACTCAAGAGGAATGGTTTTGGAAACAAAGAGCCCGGGTGTCATGGCTTCAGGAGGGTGACCGTAATACTAAAATTTTCATTTCTCGTGCTAATCAGAGGAACAGGAGAAACACCATTAGAAAGATACAAGATATGAATGGGCAATGGAAGAATTCTAAGATTGAAATTGATAAAACATTCCAGGATTACTTTCAGATTGTGTTCTCATCAAGTTATCCATCGAATGATGACATTAGGAGGGCTACTGAATGCATAAAGGCCAAGGTCACAGTGGAGAGTGCACAAGCTTTAACGGTTCCTTTTACTTACATGGAAGTATCAAAGGCAATGAAGGATATTTCCCCTTGGAAAGCGCCGGGTCCGGATGGTTATCCAGCATCTTTCTATCAACAAAATTGGAAGGTCATTGGTGAAGAGGTCTCAAGAGCAATACTGGAGATTCTTAATGGAGAAGGCGATCTCACCAATTGGAATCATACGGTCATCTCTCTTATCCCTAAAATGCAGAATCCTACTAATCCTCAACATTTTAGACCTATTAGTCTTTGCAATGTTTTTTATCGTGTGCTTGCTAGAACAATGACTAATAGGTTGAAGGGTGTCCTTGGGGATCTGATAGATCCTCACCAAAGTGCATTTGTGCCTGGAAGAATCATTACTGATAATATTTTGGTGGCCTATGAAGGCATGCACTTCTTGAAATCATCAAAGAGCAAAGTAGGATATGGGGCCATAAAATTGGATATGAGCAAAGCGTATGATAGGATTGAATGGTCATTCCTTATGACAATCCTTAGAGTTATGGGATTTCCAGATAAATGGGTACAACTAATTTGGAAATGTGTTTCAACAGTGTCCTACACTATTAAAATTAATGGTTCATTTTCAGAAAAATTTTCCCCTACTAGAGGCTTAAGACAAGGTGATCCCTTGTCACCATATCTCTTTGTGCTGTGTGCTCAAACATTTTCATCAATGCTTTCTTCGATGATTGAGTTAAAGCAAATATCAGGCATTAGAGTTGCTAGAAATGCACCTATACTATCCCATCTTTTCTTTGCGGATGATAGTATTTTGTTTTTCAAGGCATCAAAAGAGGAAGCACAAGCTGTGGCAAACTGTATTTATGTGTATGAAAAAGCCTCTGGCCAGTTAGTGAATAGAGACAAGTCATCCATCATGTTTAGCCCATTGACATCTCTGATTAATGTTGAGCAATCCAAACTTATTCTAGGGATTATATCTTCTCAAGGGCATGATCTCTATCTTGGTCTTCCTACAGTAATTCCAAAAGCCAAGAGGTTCAAGTTTGGTTATCTCACTGACAGAATTCGTGAGATGGTTTTATCTTGGAAGCATAAATTTTTTTCAGAAGGAGGCAGGGAAGTATTAATCAAAGCTGTTTTACAAGCTACAATTTCTTATGCTATGTCCTGTTTTCGGGTTCCAGCTACGGTTTGTACAGATATGGAAAAAATTATTGCGGGTTTTTGGTGGGGAGATGATGAGATGAAAAGGAAAAAACATTGGAGAAAATGGCTGGATCTATGTAAGCCAAAACATGATGGAGGCATGGGATTTCGAAGCTTGGTGTTATTCAACAAGGCTCTATTAGCTAAACAACTCTAGAGAATTATCACTAAGCCACACACTTTGTTGGGAAGGATATTTCAGGCAAAATACATAAAAGGTTTGAGTCTTTCAGACATTGAAATTGGCTCTAACCCATCTTTTGTTTGGAGATCATTGCAATGGAGTAAGGAATTATTGGAAGAGGGTGCTAGATGGAGAATTGGTAAGGGCAGTGGTATTCACTTATTCAAGGATAGATGGGTCAGTGGTCTTGAGGGGGGCAGGATCAACTCTAGATTGGCTAGTGCTTCACATGTTAACAGATTCTTACTTGCGAACGGAAGCTGGAATGAAGGGCTTATTAGGCAAACGTTCTACGCATATGAAGCTGATCATATATTACATACTCCCACTTTTGGCAATCAACAGCTGGACCAACTTTTTTGGCCATACACTTCTACTGGAATATATTCAGTGGCCTCGGGGTATTTCAAGGCCTTTGAAAGTTATACTCAGGAAAAGGGGCGTAATATGGAAGGTTCTTCAAACACTCAACTTTATGGAAAGATTTTTGATAAAATTTGGAAGCTTCAGGTACCTCCGAAGGTGCAGATTTTCTGCTGGAAGATTGCCCAGAATATGATTTCATCGGAAGGTAATCTTGCTCTCCATCATGTGCCGATTAGCTCAAGTTGCAGGTGTTGTGGGACTTTTATGGCTGATACTATGCATTGTGTTTTTAATTGTGCTTTCTCCAAGAGAACTTGGAAAGATGTTGGCCTTTGGAATGGTATCTGCAATGCTACTAAGGGTGATGGGCTGGATTTTATTGGATGGAGTGTGCAAAACTTGAAAATGGAGGAGATGGCTTTGGTAACTATGATTGCTTGGGCTATATGGAAAGAAAGATGTGATTATACGCATCGGGAAATTGAAAGCAATAGTAAGGTGGATAGACAATTGAAATTCAATGTCAAATGGGCTATATCATACTGGACGGATTTTCAAAACATGAAGAGTATCAGCAACACAAATGCGGATTACATTACTAAACAAAAGGAGCTTTTCTTTAGTCACAGGGATGGTAATCTACTCTACACGGATGCAGCATTTAATGAGGAGACAAACTTCTTTGCTGCTGGTTGGGTGGTCATTGGAAAGCGCAATACAATTATCCATGCTGGAGCTGAAAGAATGGATCATCCGGGTTCGGTATGTGGAGCAGAACTAAAAGCAGTATTATTGGGGATCAAAAAATGCATGAGCCACAATGTTGAGATTAATGCTATCCGTACGGATTCCATGGATGCAATAAACGCCATTGAGACAGGAGACCACTTGGGAGAGATGGAATCTAACACAGTGAAGGAGGTTAAGGCAGTACTCCGAAAGCTGATGGTCTGGGATTGCCAACAGGTACCTCGTGAATATAATCGGATTGCACATGAATTGGCAAAAAGTACTAGTAACACTTCATTTTCTCAGGATTGGATTGAAGATGATTGCCCTTAATATTACAAGGATTTACTTGTTCTTTACTCTCACTTTTGAGAGTATGTTTCTTTATCCCTTGTAAGGTTGTCAAAAAAAAAAGGTAAGAATATGGTTTAGGCGTCAATTTTCGCGTCAAAATGGAAAAATAATTATTCGGACCAATAGCGCTAACAGTTCACTAACTTTGAGACTAAATGTATCAAGTTTTTCCCATTCGGGACCAAAATTCAGAATATTGGAACAAAAAACATGAGGGGCCGTGGATGGTGGGATTAAAAGTAATTTTTTTCTCAAAACAAAAAACTAGGGCAAGTTAAGGGGACAAAAAAAATATTTACGATCATTAACTTTCATCTTTTTTATAAAACGTTCAAAAAAAGATAAAAATTTAATTTATGTCTCATAATTTCGTGAATTGGTTAATTTACGTTATTTTTCATCATTATGCAAATTATAAATAGTGACTTGTAATTTTTTAAATCCACATGGTCATTATTTTTCCACGCTATACAAGTCGAGTTTTGTCGCGTTACAACTTCTATCGATTTTTCATAATTTTTATGCGTACTTAACAAAAACGTGACTGAAACAATATCGTTTTGGTGTCTTGGCAAAAAAAAAAAAGGACTTATATTATGTAATTTACGAAATTATAAAATGTAAATTATTTTTTTACCCTTTTGAAATGTTTTTTTTAAAAAAAAAGTGAAAGTTACTAGTAGTAAATAATTTATTTTCCCTAAAATTATTAATTTGACAAAAAAAAAAAAAGAAAAAATTGGATTTGACATTTGAAAAGCATTTGATTGGTTTGGCAAAAAGTAGTTGGGATTTGAATTCATTAGTTTATACACCTACCACTCATTCCACGCACCTTTATAAATGAATGAATAATTGTGGTGCAGCCAAAATGAAAAAAAGGTTAGATATGGGTTGGGAAGAAAAGGTGGTGCTGCTAATTGTTGTTTTATTTTGTGGTTGCGTCATCAACCTTGCAACTTCACACTCCATCATCGACACTCTGCCGGGTTATTCCGGACCTCTGCCTTTCAAGCTCCAAACAGGGTACAACTTCGATCTTCGATCTAAATCCAACTTTATTACTAATTACTAGTAGTAATTAGTTTTTGGAATAATAATAATTGTTCAGATATATTGGGGTGGGGGAGAATGAAGAAGTGCAGCTGTTTTACTACTTCATTGAGTCCGAAAGTGAGGCGAATAAGGACCCTCTCTTGCTTTGGATCACCGGAGGACCTGGTTGCTCTGGTTTTTCAGGCCTCGTATATGAAATCGGTTTCCAATTTAATTCTACCTACCTGCTTAATTATTTCATAATCTTAAGGTCATGTTAATTTGTATATTTATTTATTTATTTAAATCCTATGCATCTGTAGGTCCTTTGGCCTTCGATACTCAAGATTATGATGGAAGCTTTCCTTCCTTCACCATAAATCCATATTCATGGACAAAGGTTATTATTCCACAAATTCTTGTATACACTACTAGTAGTACTTCACTCAAGTGCTAGCTATACATACAGGTTGCAAGCATTATATTTATTGACTCCCCCGTTGGAACTGGATTCTCCTATTCCACATCATCACAAGGTTACGATGATTCTAGTGATACTACAACAGCAAAAAATTGTTACTTATTTCTCAGGAAAGTAAGTACTCCATATCTTCAATTCCCCTAATTTCCATTTTTATCTAACTTTTGGATTTTGAAGTTTTCAAGATTGTTGCAGTGGTTGTCGATTCACCCCATGTTTTCCAAAAATCGGTTATATATTGTTGGTGACTCTTATGGAGGCAAAATTGTGCCTATGGTAGCTCTGGAAATAGCATTAGGTTTGTCTTACACATTTATTTTTAGGATGTTGACTTTAAAATTAAAGGATAAGAATAGAATGAAACATTGAATATTATTTTTATTTTTTTAAAATTTAAGACTCAAAATTTTGGATCGATGAATAAAATTGATTCCCTCGAAGTTTTATATTACCCTTTGGTCACGTGATAATTTGTATATGAGCATATATGGGCACACAAAATAAGATATTGCAGTATTATTGATAGGACACTTTGAGCCGTAATTTTATAAATTTTTGTAATGTTTAAAATAAATAAATTGGTTGAATTGTGTGGATTAAAAATAATACTCTTTGTGTAAAATTATGAATATTGGGAGGTCAAATTTATAAAGAATTTTTCATTTAAAGGTTATTTTGAAAAGTCCAAAAAAAAAAAAAAATGTAAAATTGATGCCGGACGGTAGTATAGTTTTTTTATTCTTCCAAATAACTATTATTAATATTTAAAATTTTAGGCATTATTAATTAATAATACAAAAAAAGTTGATAATACTTAATTTTTATTATCAATGTTTTTCATTAAACCAATCATATTCCGTATTAATGACCATTCATCTATATATATTATCAAATAGGAGTACATTCTCATTCTAATTCTTTAATTTTTGGCAAATCAATCAAGCACCCCTTATTTAATTAATTAATGTTTAATTATCTCATCAAAATTATGTGTGGGATCCAGCTAATGAAGATGGAGTTGAGCCACTAATGTTTCTCCAAGTAAATAATCTTACTTTTTTTTTTTTTTTTTAATTCTGACTTTGAATATATTCAATCGAGTTTATATATGTTAACAATAATTTACGGAAACTGATGCAGGGATATGCTGTAGGTAATTCAATTACAGATATAAATAAGGATGATAATCAAATTATACCTTATCAACACAGAATGGCCCTCATATCAGATGAATATTTTGAGGTAAGTGAGTATTACTTCTCTTAAACAATTTAATTAATTAATTTTTACAAGCAATAGCTAGTATTAATTACAATGGTACAATTTCACCCACGTCTTTATTCACACATTAAACAAACATAATACTACATATGTTGATATTTTCAGCTGGCAAAAAGCAGTTGCGATGGTGAGTACGTGAATCCAGATCCAAATAATGTATTATGCTGGTATGCTCTTCAATTTATAAAACAGGTAAAAATTGTGTATATATATATAGCTAGTGACAATAGTTTTATGTGAACATTGATTGCGAGGTGTTTAATATATCTAGCTAGTATACAGTGCACAAATAATGTGAATACCGGGCACATCCTAGAGCCGAAATGCAAATTCATGTCGCCACACCCACACTTGCCAAAAGACGATCCCGTTGGCCTCCTCTTCCGTTCAAAAGAAGAGGAATCATGGTGCCGTGTAAGACATAATATTTTGATCTGTCTCTATTTGATTGATTATATTAGAATAGTAAATACAAGTGAAGTGAAGAAGGGGATAGTGCATGGTCTCCATAAATACATATGAATATTCAAAAAACCCACATTTCTCATCCTAATAATTTCCTAATTACACTGTACGTAACAAGACAAATTAACATTTTTTTTCTCCAGAATTACAATTATGTTAGCTCTTATGTGTGGGCCAACAATCAAACTGTTCGACAAGCCCTTCACGTTAGAAAGGTACGTTATGTCATAACTAATTCTATTTTACTATAGAATTTTGTTTATATTTTAGACTCGATCTTCTCAACAAATTAATTCTAAACATGTTATTACCTCTAATATCTCATAAAAGTACATTGTTTCAACAACTTATAAATGTAATTTTAAAATAACTTATAAAATAGTAGTATTAAAGTGTTTGACTAAAAATATAGTTTAAGAGAAATGCTTTTAAAATGTTAAATTTAATATAAGAATAATTATTTTGAAAAATATTAACGAGTGTAGTGATGTTTTTTTTAAGAGTATGGTTTAAATGATTTTAACAAAATAATTTGGGATGCTTATAAATAGTAAATGACTTATTTTAAAATTTGATAAACTGCTGAACACAGTGGCGGACCTAGAGGGGTACATGGGGTAAAGTGTACCTCCAATCCCAATTTTTTTTTTAGTATTATGTATAAAAATAATTTTATAATAATAAATGGGTGAAAGATGATAAAAAATTCAATACATTTCTTTTTAAGTTCATTTAAGTGTCTTGAGCTTATTTTATACACATTCCGTCTCATTTTAAATTCATCATTTACAAAAAAATGAACGTTCATACATATATCTTATTTTTCATATTTTGTCATTAAGCAATCTAAACCCTTATTTTTATATTAAAAAAAATCTAATGAAAATTACAAGTATTACGTCATTAAGCCATATAAACCCTTATTTTTCATATTTTATCGTGATACTTATAGCTCACACATTTATTTGCATATATCTTAAAACGTTCATACATATATCTTATTTGTATTGTATATATTTTATTTATTTGCACATATCTTAGAACATTTATACATATTTATTTGTATATGTCTTACTTATTCGTAAATATCTTGTTTATTAACACATTTATCGTACCCCAGATTCATAATTCTGGGTCCGCCACTGGTTGAACATTTTTGTTTACTAAATATTTTGATAGCTAATATTGCCCACTAAAAATCTTATAAATTCAAAATTCAAATTGACTTCACTTGTTTGAATTATGAAGTAAATGAATAGATTTTAAATGCTTAAATTTGTACCCATTTTTATTTATTTAAAATTAAAAGAATTTTAAATTTTTATTAAAATCATGTCATTTAAAATTCATATTTTAAAATCATTTAATTTGAAATACCTTCTCAAATTAAATTCTCTCATCCAAACACAATTTAAGGAGTTTATAAATTCAGAAAAAGGGAATCTAAAGGCTCCTGATTTGTTAGTAGTTGGTTTCCTGCAGCTTAATTTGTATATAAGCATGTAACACACACACAAAAAAAATACAACTTCGGTCTCAATTTAGATTCATCATAAGTAAAAAATGTTTTAAATTAGATTATATCATTAATTTGACAATAGACATTTTTTTTTTATTTTAAACTAAATCCTTCAAACATTTTAAAATTATATCACATGTTATTACTTAATTATTTAAAAAAAAATCTTACCCTATACTTTATCTCATTTAATACTAATAAAGAACTCTTACATTAAACTACGTGTAAACAGTAAACGATGAAATTAACCAAATTGATACGAGAGTATTCATTATACAAAATATAGATTAAATTCATGGGTAGATTGAATAGAGTCGTGATTTGGTGGTTGAACAATTACTAATATTTGTAGGGAACAAAAGGTGATTGGAAAAGATGCAACAAGAGTTTAAGTTATGAAATAGATGTAGAAAGTGTTTTCCAACATCATCAATTGCTCAATGAGAAAGGGATTCAAGCCTTGGTTTACAGGTCAGATTTTGGGTTGCTTTCAAGAATATACTACCTCCATGCCTTTCAAAAGTTTACATAAACTTTTGACTATGATAAAAAAAATATAGTATTAATTATACAGTGCATAGTTGAGATAGAAAAAAAAAGGTAAAAAAAAAATGAAAATATGATCAAAATGTAGAGTGAGATAATAAATTTACCAATAACCTATTTTTTTTAACATTATCCCACAACCCTAATGAAAATCCAAAGTTGCATGGGAAAATAGTTTTAAATTTTAGTTACTCCAATAAACTTTTACTCATTTTCACGGCGGATTTTTGCAAATTGATTAAATTGATTTTAGTCTGATGATTTTCACAATTTTCAGAAAACAAAAGATAAACTATATGGTTAAATAAAGTGTTATACGGAGTATTGTTTTTTATTAAAAGTTAGAATTTCTTTATCCACGTGGCATAATATGATTGGTCGATGTTGTTTTGATAATATTGAATGATTCATCTAGAGATATACAAGAGAAATTTATTTCAAAATTTAGATTATATATAAAAATATTTAAAATAATATTATGACTTTTTTTGGACAATCAATTGAGCTTTATCTAATATCAAGTCACATAGGCTCTAATTGGTTAGGACTTGGGAGGAATGGTGGTAGTTGGGATTGGGATTGGGATTGGGATTGGGATTGGGATTGGAATTGGAATGAAGATGGAAAATTGTGAATGGTGGTAACCCATGAAAAGAAACAGTGTTTGAATAGAGATTGAGAAATAAGGGTGGATGCAGAATTTTATATCAAATTAAGAGTGATGTTGCATTATTTTATTATTGTTAATTAGTGGAATAATTAATGTGAAAAAAAAAGTATAAGAGAGAATTAGTGTACGGAAGAAAAGTTGGAGAGAAAATGAGTGATTGAAAGAAAAAAATGTGATGTAATTGTATAAAAATATGCGTGTATGTAGGTGTATTATAGAGGTGAATATTAGAAAGTTAACATATAAGAATTAATTGTTCACCTCTCTACAAGTTTGAACTTTTAGATGAGACAAAATTCTTTCGTGGTATTAGAGCCTTAAGTTAATTAGTTCTTTGGTATTAGAGCTTTAAGGCTAACGCCCACACATCCTGAGTTCGATTCCTTCTGAAAACGACACTACTCATTTAAAGTGTCAACTCGATGGGTCTCCTCTAAAAAAGGTAGAGGTGAAAATTCAACCCACAAGTGAGAGAGTATTAGAAAATTAATATACAAGAACTAATTCCCATCTCTCTATAAGTTCACACGTTTAAATGAGACATAATTATTTCATGGTATCAGTGTGTTAAAACTCACGCACACACGTCCTAGGTTTGATTCATACTAAAACAACTCCACTCATTTAAATTGTCCATTCAATGGGCTTACTCCCCAAAGGGTAGAGGTGATAATTCGGCCCACGAGTGAGGGAAAATATTTAGAAATTAATATACAAGAATTAATTCTCCACCACTCTATAGGTGCAGACTTTTAGATGAGACGTACAATAATTTGTTGCATCGTCGGTCATCTTCACCCATTCTCGTCACCATGTTTGAGACTTTTTCCACCACCCTTACTCAGGCGGCAACAATTGACTCGCCTTCCGCTCTGAAAGTTGTCACCATCCCGACACATGATCACATCCCCGTCAAACTCACCGCTTCCACTTACACCTTCTGGCGTGCTAATCTCTTGGCAGTTTTGAATGAGTTTGACTTAATCGACCATATTGATGGTCGTTCCTCATGCCCTCTAGTTACTAACCCTGCCTACAAGTCTGGTTTTGTCAATACCAATTAATCCTTACCGCCATGTTTGGATCGGTTTCTACTGATCTCCTCTTTATGATAACCACGACAACGATATTTGTTGTTGTGTGGGACATTTTGGCACACATGTTTGCCGAAAAATTGTAATCTCACATTTTTTAGATTAAATTTGATCTTATCGAGCTCTCTATAGGTGACTAGTTTGTCATGACGTTCCTCCAATCTGTGAAAACAAAGGCTGACAAACTCAGTTTAATTGATTCACCGGTGACCGATGACAACCTTACTTTATACGTCATTAAGGGTCTCAGTCACAACTATCACAAGATCGTGGGTGCTATTCGATCTCGTGAGACACCCCTGCGCTTCGAGAAACTACACGACCTCCTCGTCGCCCATGAACAATACTTGAAACCTTTGGAGTCATCGAACCAGGCCCCTACTCGCTTTTGCTAATTATGCCCATCACTCATCATCAGACAAGAGTAGTTTTTCTACTCAATCTCGCTACCCGTCATCTGATCGAGGTCATGGAGGTTCTTCTGCTGGGTACCAGAATGGTTCGAATGGTCGTCCTCCTCCTTTCCATGGTTGCAGTCCTTCTTATCCTAGCAACCACTCTCTCTTAGTTTACCAATGGTGTGGTTTCAAATGTCATGTTGCTTCTCCTTATTACCTCTAACTTCCTGTTGCAAATGTCACAAAGTCTCCCCCGCACCAGTGCCTACTCCTCTGTTTCCTTCATTAGTTGATTTGGGGGCTTCTCACAGTCTCATTAATTACTTGTCTCAAATGTCGATTCACTCTAAGTATTATGGTACTGATGAAATTAAAATTGTGGATATATCAGGGTTGTCCATCTCTCATACTAGTACATCCTTTTTAGAGTTTCCTTGCAATTTTGTTATTTCAAATCTCTTATATGTTTTGGCTACAAAGCATAATTTATTGTTTGTGCATCAGTTCACGAAGTCTAATGGTGTTTCGATAGAATTTTCCCCATACCATTTTGTGATTAAGGATCGTCTCACTGGGGCGCCTTTGGCTCAGGGCGCGTGTAGTGGTGGTGTTTATCAAATGAAGCCACCTTATTTTTATCTCTAAGTCTCCAGAAATTAAAATTTGCCACTTTGGGTGTTCGTACGGATCAACAAATTTGACATGCTCGGTTGGGTCATCCTTCGCCCTCTCGTTGCTTGGATATATCAAAAATTTTAATTTACCTATTTCACGCACTAGTACTTTGATTTATTTGAATTGTGTTTCTTACGATGTGTGCAAGTTTCACCGTGTACCATTTACTTTTTCATCATTTTTTGCCACTTTTCATTTGGATTATATTTATGCTGATGTATGGGGGCTTACATCGACTCCTGCTCATGATGTTAGTTGTTATTTATCCTTTTGGTTGATCTATTCAGTCGTTATTGTTCGCTATTTTCTATTCAGGCTAAGTCGCAAGTCAACTCTATTGTGCAGCAATTTAAAGTTATGACATAAAATCAATTTAAAACTAAAACAAGACACTTCTATTTCAATAATGGTGGGAAATTTCTGGCACTTCACTCATTTTTATCTCGCATGGCATTTCTTGGTTGACGACTGCCCTCACCCCTCCCCAATAGAACAACATTTCTGAGCGTCGTAATCGCCATATTCTGGATGTAACACATGCCCTTCTCCATCATTCTGGTCTCCCATTTCATTTTTTGTCCTTTGTGGCCCAAACGACGATTTATTTGATAAATCGAATCCCTACCCCGTTATTGCAGTCATGGAGTCCATTTTTTGCTTTGTTTGGATGAAACCGAATTATTTGAAGCTTCACATTTTTGCGTGTGTCTGCTTTCCTTGGCTTCGCTCATACTTTCTGGGTAAACTTTCATATCCTTCAAAGTTGTGCATATTTTTTGGCTACTTCACATCTTAGAGTGCCTACAAATATCTTAATTCGTCGCCCGACTGGGTATACTTCTCCATATTTGTCAAATTTGATGAGACTCAATTTTTGGAATCACTTCCCGACTCCCCTCCTCTTGAGGAGTGCTGGGGCCATCTATTTATTATACCCTCTGAACGACCGCCGCCATTTTCTACCATTTATACTTCATTGAGCAGCGGGTCCTCCGAATTGCCAACTTCTGCTCCCTCGCCTATGGATGTCGATCCCTGATTCACGTATTCTACAACACTAGAATAAACGACCGCAAGTATACGGTGTCTATCGTAGAGAAGTAAGTACGAGGTCGATCCCACGAGGAGGTATAGCGTAAAAGTGTATTTTGTTAACGGAATTCTATTTAGACGCGATCGATTAAGGTGAATGTGGTGAATTACCCTAAGATTGCCTACCAAATTGTCACAAATAAGCAATAAAGAGTAATGTAGAATCGATCAACTAACATGCAAATCAAGAAAACAAAAGTAAAACGAATGAAAACTCAAAGAAGAGAAGGTAGGTTCCAAGGTATATGTCACACTAAGGGGTCAATTTATTTCGTGATCAACCCTATAGTAATCAACACATCACCACTTAATTAGGTTTTGTAATGTAGAATCGATCAACTAACATGCAAATCAAGAAAACAAAAGTAAAACGAATGAAAACTCAAAGAAGAGAAGGTAGGTTCCAAGGTATATGTCACACTAAGGGGTCAATTTATGATCAAAAGCCTAATTAAGTGGTGATGTGTTGATTACTATAGGGTTGATCACGAAATAATGAATTAAAAGTTCTCTCGATTCAATTAATCCAAGAGAAGTATCATACAAACCAGTATCTCTACCTAACATGCATAATAAACCTCAAAAAGGGTCCTAAGATCATCTATTACCCTCCCAATAGTTGATCCTCTCTCTCGAGCTCACAATAATATTGGGTCGAATGCTTAAATACGATTAATGAAAAAAATTTCTCAATCCAATTTCAATTAACAATAAATAAAACATATTATCATGGTCATTGACAACATGTCTTACAATGAAAGTTAAGCATTCAAATAGAAATAACAACACAACCACCAAATAAATAAGAAATTAATTCATAAACATCATCCAAAGTGTAAACATAGCCCTAGAACCAAAAATGTTTAGCCAAGAGCTAACATAATCAAATTACAAAATCAAATGAAATAACTAACTAAAAAGAGAGAGAAAGAGAAAACCTAGTCTAAAATGTGGTAGAGAATGGAATTTCCAAGCTATTGCATCATTCCTTGCTTGATTTGATGGAGAATTGAAGAAGATATGGCCCAATCACCTCCAATTGTGTGTAATTATGTGTGGAATTTGAGGAATTGGGGAAGAGTGTCTTGGATTTCAAGAAAGAGGGCTTATATAGTGTTGGGTAGGGTTTGGATGCCAAAATTGCAAGTTGGTCCCTAAAAAATGGAGAAAATGGCAAAAAAACCCCGAGAATAATGTCACCCGGCCGGGTGGATTCCACCCGGGCATCCCACTCGGCCTAAATACGAACCTTGGGGCAAATTGGCCTTGCCCGGGTAGTTTTGACCCGGCCGGGTTGATTCTACCCGCCCGGGTTGATTTCACATGGGCATGCTTTTTCGTCTCTTCGTATCTCGAGCTTCCGACCTCCGATTGACTCGATCCTTTTTTTCATTCCACTCCGTTTTTCAAGACGAATCCAACGATGCACTCCTATTCCTGATCCAGTAAATTATGGTTGGTGTTTTGCTCCAAATTCCCTCGTATTTCCTACAAAATCGACAAAACACAACATTTCCCTCATTTTGGCTCAAATCATCATAATCAATGCATAAATCAATGAAATCTCATCAAAAACATGCTTCACATGTGGCTCTAAAATGCATAAATTCCACCCGAATCAATCCCCCTGTTCGCACCCATATCATGTGAACATTCAGTCAAAATAATATCTATAAGCAAAATCAATTATTTTCAGCAACCAAGCATCCTCTTCCTTCAAATGTTCAGCCTACTTTAATCTCTATGACTCTCTCTAATCCTCGTTGGCGAGCGGCTATGGCCGATGAGTTCAATGATCTTCAGAAACAACGATATGGGATATTGTTTCTCCTCCACTTTCTTCTAATGTTATTGGGTGCAAATGTGAATTTCTTATTAAGCGCAAGCCTGATGGCACTATTGATCGTTTTAAAGCTTGTCTTGTTGCTAAGAGTTATCTACAACATACGGGTGTGGATTATCATGAGACATTCAATCATGTTGTTAAGCCAGTCACGATCCGTACATTTCTTTCTCTAGCTCTCTCCCACTATTGTCCCTTTCGCCAACTCGATGTCAACAATGCCTTCCTACATAGTACTCTTACCTCCCCAGTTTACATGAAGCAGCCCCTTAGCTTTACTGACCCGCAACATCCCGCTCAGGTATGTCTTCTTCGGAAATCTCTTTACGACCGTCGCCAAACACCTCTTGCTTGGTATCGGGCCCTACCCTAAGCACTTTCTTGTTCGGTTTCATGCACTAAAAAACGATGGTGTTCATCTCATTGTGCTTATTTATGTTGATGACATAGTCATCTCTGGCTCGAGTACCTCGACGATTGCCTCTCTCACCCATTATCTTCAATTGTCTTTTGCTCTCAAGGATCTCGGTGACCTCTCCTATTTCTTAGGTACTGGGGTTGCTCATTGCAATGATGGCTTATTTCTCTCACAGCACAAGTACACTGTCGACTTACTTAAGCACTTCATGATAGATGGTACCAAACCCATCTTGACACCTTCTTCTGGTTCTACGACCAGTCCTATTGATCCGACGACTTATCAAAGTGTTATTGTTGGCCGAACATAGCCTTACAGTGTCGTTGATCCGACGACTTATCAATACCTATCTTACACTTGCCCGAATATATCCTTTATAGTACATTGACTTGCCCAAGTTGTGGCCTCTCCTTCTCCTACTAACTAGGCGGTTGTGAAGTGTCTACTTCTCTATCTTAAGGGTACCATTCATTTTGATCTACTTCTTTGGCCTATCAAAACGCTATCTCTGATGGCATATTCTGATTCCAATTACAGGGGCAACTCTCGGATGGAAAGTCCACTTCTGCTTACATGGTGTTTTTGGGTCAAAATCCCATTTCTTGGCGTTCTCGTAAGCAAATTTTCAAGGATCTAAAAATTCTTATTTCGAGCAAGCTCCGTATTCTCTGTGATAACATGAGTGCAACCCATCTGGCTCTTCACCTAATTCAACATTTCCGGATGAAGCATATCGCCATCAATGTTCATTTTGTTCAGAACCTATCCTCTAAAGGTCTTCTCACTGTCTCTTATGTTAATACTCTTGATCAAGTGGCTGATCTGCTCAAAAATCCTTGCCTCAACAACAGTTCAAATCCCATCTCTTCAAAATTTCCGTCACCGATGGGACGTCCATTTTGTGGGGGAGTATTGAAGAGAATAAGAAAACACTTTAACTATTTAGGATTGATTGCTAAATCCTTGATCTTAAGGAATTCGTATGATTCTCCTTCCTTGTATATTTTAGTGTAAATCTTCATATATTGTATACTAATCAATTGTAAATTAACACATTGAGTTTTATCAATCCTATATAGGCATTTAATCGATTTTAGTTCTTAATCCTTTACATTGATACCGAGCACCAAATGGTGGATCGAACAATGATCTTCTCAAACCACTTTTGTACTTACACAATAGGCCACCTTGTCAATCATAAATTATTTACCAACATTCCATTTTTCCTCATATCTTTTTTTTTTTATTATTACTAAATCACATTTTTATAGAGATGTAAACAACTTGATAAATTTTATCATCAAAAGCCTATTACACTAAGTTAATGTGTAGTTAATACTTTCATTTTTCTTTCAGCGGTGATCATGACATGGTTGTTCCTTACATGACCACTTTACAATGGATACGCCAACTGAATCTCACACTTGATGATAATTGGAGAGCCTGGTCCGTTGACGGACAAGTTGCTGGGTACACAAGTTTTTAAGACCAACTATTAATTAATTGAGGCATATAAAATTAAAATGCCACTACAAAGAACGCAAATTTGTGATGGCTGCAGAATCGTAACTAATTGTGATGGATTTGTGACACAAATGGTCAAATCGACGAAGCCAACAAAATATGCAACGATTTTGAAGTCATCTCAAATTTGCGACCGTTTTTTTAATGGATTAATTGTGAATTAAATCACCACATTTCTCTTATTTGCAATCTAATCTAAACTTTTAGATAATTGCAAATAAATCACCAACTTTAAATATTTTTACAATTTAGACTTCTAGACAGCCTCATTTATGTCCAAACCTAACACAATTTAGATTTTTTACTGATATCACACTTCCTTACTGAAACAACATTAATTTTTAATCCGATCTAATTTCAAAACGTTTGATTCGGGCACAAATGAGGCTGCTAAGAAGTCTAATTTGCAACAATATTTAAAGTTGATAATTTTTTTAAAATTATTTAAAGGTTTAGATTAGATTGCAAATGAGTGAAAGATGGTGATTTATTTTGCAATTAACCTTTTTTTAATTTTGCGAGGAAAATATTTTTCGCCTCAAATAAATAAACTTCTAGCCCAAGTGATTAAATGTCACACAAAATATTTCAAGTTCTTTGGTTCAATACCCAGCGACTGTCAATTAAATTGTTAATTATTTTGATAAATTCCATAAAATTTTAAAAAAATTAGCAACAATCAAAATTTTGTCGCAAATCAAAGTTTTTTTTAGTGTGCCAAGAACAATTAATCAATGTAAAATTCATCTTCTCCAGATATACTGAGAGATACAAGAATAATCAAGCTTATCTTATTTTTGCTACGGTAAAGGTAAGAAAAATAATGTATTAAATAATTAGTTTTGAAATTTTACATATAGAGAAGTAAAATGTCTTTCGAAAGAAATAATATGAATTAGTGAATTATTTTTGCAGGGTGCAGGCCATACAGCTCCCGAATACAAGCCTAAAGAGTGTTTTGCGATGATCAAAAGATGGTTATCTTTGTACCCACTTTAAATATATATTATTATACAACACTTGGATTACATGCATGTGAGAATCTTAGTTGTATAAATTATTTATAGTAATGATTTACATTTCATATTTATGATTTTATAATAATGAACAATTCATACGTTTTATGAAATTTTCAGTATTTATTTCAACTGGATTTTAGAAAAAAAAATTAAATTTGTGGTCAATTAATTGGACAACAATGGCTGAAATTTCTGATAAATCCTTATAAATTAATATCTTGAGACAATTCTTAACAATTGGTACTTTCAATGGGTCAATTCTTATATTTCATCTCATCTACAACAATTATTAAATATTTTTAGTATTCTTTTCCATTATCACTACACAGTTTACTAAAACTGAATGAGAAATTTTTTAATGGAATAGATGAAAAAAAAAAAGATGAATAACTTTTACTGAAATTGAAGGATGAAATTGAAGGAGTATGTGTTATGAGGGACACTTGTGTGAAATATTTGTATATTTAAAGGAAGGATAAAAAATTTGCGGAATTAGTCTGACCAGGTCAAACGGATATTTCCAAAAAAATCGTGCAAAGGTCACGGAGAAGGTTAACAGAAAATCGGGCTCCAGATTTATGTTGTTGGTCCCTGAACGAGTAGTGAATGGTTAAAAGTTTAGAGGGGAGGGGTGAATAGAATTTTAAATTTTTTGGAATCTCTTTTAGTGTGCCAGTTGATTGTGATGTATGCAATATGTATGCAGCTGATAGATTGCGAGTGTAAACTTAGTTAAGTACTCAGTTTATTAAACTAGCAATTAGTTTGCTGATTCAATCTACTATTTACTAACTTAGTTTTGTACGGGCGAAATAGTGTGACCCTTTTTATATTCGTGTGAAAAACTTTTTAAAACCTTGTGTAACTTTGAAATATATACTCAGCTGATTTGATATCGGCTGGTTTCAAATCTGTAGTGTGCAACTTTGTTAAAACACAAAATTTATGCAATGGATGAATGATGAATAATATGCCGAATATAAAGTACTAAAAATAGTAAAGAAAACACCAGAATTTATAGTGGTTCGATCTTCAGGCCTACGTCCACTCTCACAGTTCCAACCGTGATGTTAATCCCTTCCAAGGGCTTATAATTTAGAGTCCCAAGAATAAGACTTTGATCTTTATGCACCTCCTGATGCACCAATCTACTTGTTATCGTAAGAACAAGCACTCTTACAACAAATCTTAGTAACGTCAAACTTATCAACTAGGGTATGGTTGACGTTTGGTTGTTTTTGGATGTTCCAACTAGTGAATCAATCAAACAATAATTGATCACTTTCTAAGCCTAACAATACTAATTTAAATCCGAGCTTAGGGTAGAATGGAAACTTTGATATGAACTTGATAGTTTTCGTGATCTTTACCATTAAGATAGTTTTGTATTTATAGAGATTTGATCTTCAAACTAGTCATTGGAAAGTTAGCCATAAACTTGTCCTTGTATGAGTATGATCCATAAATAACTTGATTTGCTTCCTTGCTCTCGATCTTTCCTTCTTCAAATATGGTAAGCTTTTTATAAGGCAACTTTCCTTATTACCTTAATATTGGATCAATATTTAGCCTTATTTCTTCCTTCGTATCACCTCTGTTGTATTGTATCATCTTGTCTTCTTTTCAGCTTTAGGTAAGGCCTCTTGACGCGGCTTCTGATCTTGATTCATACAGATGAGGTTTCTTCTAATCTCGTCTTCACAGAGTATCCTCTTGCTTGATTTCTTCTAAGTGTTGAGGTATATCAGTAGACATCTTTTTTTTCTGACAATATCAAGTGTGTTGACATTTCGACTGATTTCTTTAAGTGTTCACTAGATGATAAGGTATACACGAATCTTCTCATCTTGTTCACACATGGACTTCTAATCTTCAAACTCTTATTAGTCATGTCTTCAAAGTCTTGAGTATACGCATGTAAATCCACTTAGTGATATCAGCTGAACTACAAACATCTGATTTCCCTGTAGACTTAGACTATAAGTTGTTCTATACAATGTCAGCTTATCCTATCAGATTACATATAAACTTGTCTTGCTAAATAACTTTAAGGGTATTGGCCATCAAAACTATACATAAACATTATTGCTCAAGAAGGTAGGATCTATAACATATATGATGGTCCCAAAAGGAGTGTGGCACGTGTATTGGGGTGAGGGGGGAATACACGTGTGTGTGTTTTTTTTTTCAAACAATACAACACAAATAATCAGAGTCAACTTATATGCGGAATTTATGCAAAGTCCTATGGAAACACTATATGCAAAGTCCTATGGAAATACTTTTTAGGGTATTTTGACAAGTTTTAAAAAAATACTTAACTTATATGCGGAATTTATGATAAACCCTATTATACTCCTTAAAAATATGCACTTAACCAATGACTTGATTCTACTCACTCAAAATCAATGTTTTTAAGCAAACTCTTATGAAATACGTTTTTCTACTGTAAACAACTTGTGTAAGATTAAAACCAGATTTTATGCAAACTTTAGCAAATAAAATAAGTAATGAATATATGCAGATACTAAACAAGAATGTAAGTGCAGTAGGTAAGAACACAAGATGTATAGTGGTTTGGAGGCTAAACTGCTCCTACGGCCACTCTCATAATTTAATAGGATAATTCCTTAATCACTTCGGAATTAACTTGTTTTTAAAGTGCCAAGGTGCACTCTACTCCTCCTCTTATCTTCTCTTGATTTCTTACAATCCCCTCTCGTCGCAATACTCTCAAACTACTACGAACTCGATAATACACTCAAATATCTCTCAAAGTGAAAGTATGATTTTGTTCTTGGTACCAACTAATGTGATATCCTTTACAATTTAGAACAAATGTAAAGGCTAGGATATCACTTTCTAGCCTTTGAATAATCTTGATATACTGCATAGTGGGAACCAAGGAATAACACTCACTTCTTGCTTAAAAGCTTAATCTTACGAATGTTTGAGTGTTTTGAATGTTTTTGAATGCTAATAAAATCTTGCTAGAGCTTTAGCTTGATATTGTTCCCGTAATCTTGAAATGATTCTAGATGTGACCTATTTATAGAGTTAGTAAACTATCCGTTGGTGGAGATAGCAAACTAATCCATAAATTTGAACTTTTAAATTGTTCAAGGGCCTGCACGCAAATTGTAAATTCATTCACGTCCAATTTTGAAACCTTAAAATGGTTCTCAGAATTTGTTACTCATAGATGACATGTGGCATTAGCTCATTGGTCTTCTTGGAATATTCTTGACATCAAAATAACAAAATGATTCTATCCTTATTTAATAACGTGTCCTTCATGCTTCTTGACCATAAGTTGGCAAGTTCATCCTGAATGGACTTCCATACGTCTTGACCATTTACTTGTAATTTGATCTGACAGGTCTGTTACGGAACTGTATTCACAAAGCAACTCCTTACAAATGATAAATCAAGACAACTAGAAACGCAATGAATTGAAACTAATAAAGAACTCAAAGAAAGAACACGGGATTTACGTGGTTCGATCAAATGATCTACGTCCACGGAGGATAGAAGACTCTCTTCACTAATCATAATATGAAAGTTACAGATTACAAGTGTACACAAAGCTTGATCTCTCTCTTGAACTCTCTAAGTGTGTAACCCACAACCTATGCACTAGATGGTGTATTTATAGATGTACAATGCATTGGATAACCGCCACTAACCAACTAACTAACTAACAGAAATAACATAATTAACTAACTCTGAAAACTACATTTCAGTAGACTTGACCCAGCAGACTTGTCTCAGCAGACTTGGGATAAGTTGAGTTGGCTTCAGCAGACTTGGCCCAACTCTCCTGAAATGACTTCAGACGACTTGCTTCAGCATAGTTGTCCAAACTCTTAATTTCAGATTAGTTGACTCCTAATAAGACCACTAAACCTTATCAGTTGAATTACACCTTAACCCAACTTTGTTGAACTCCAAGATCAAATCACTAGCAACTCTTCTGATAGATAGATTTTAGATGACATCCAATATTGCATTAATCCTAACAATTCTCCACCTTAATGCAAGATTGCCTTCTTCCCAGCCCTCCTCAAGGTTGTTTGTTCATTCTCTCCTTAATGAACATCCCAGGTACTAAGGTTTACCAACTCCATGCAATGATTGAACTTATTGCTTGGTAATGCCTTAGTCAACATATCAGCTGCATTCTCTTCTGAAGCTACCTTCTGAACTTCAACAATGCTCTTCTCTAAGATGTCTCTAACAAAATACAACTTCACATCAATGTGCTTTGACCTCTCATAAAACACTTGATGTTTTGCTAGATGGATTTTACTCTAATTATCACACAACACATGAACACTCTTCTTATATATGCCAAAATCTCTCAAAATGCCCTTCAACCACATTGCTTCCTTCATAGCTTCTGTTAAGGCTATGTACTCAGCTTCTGTTGTGGATAAGGTCACCATAGATTGTAAAGCTGCTCTCCAGGTGATAGCAGTGCCATACAATGTAAACACATAACCAGATAAAGACTTCCTTGTATCTATGTTTCCAGCAAAATCAGAATCAACAAATCCAATTAAAGGTCTCTTGGTATCAGCTGATTTCTCAAACAATAATCATAAGTCTTTTGAACCATTCAGATATCTTAGAATCCATTTTAAAGCTTCCCAATGTAGCTTTCCTGGATTTCCCATGAATCTACTCACCATACTAACAGCATAGGCAAGATCTGGTCTGCTACAAACCATAGTATACATGAGACTTCCTACTCCATTTGCATATGGAACAGTAAACATCTGCTTCTTCTCTTCAGCTGTTTGAGGAGATTGCTTGGCTGACAACTTGAATTGCTGGCCAAATGAAGTACTAACAGGCCTGGACTGGTGCATAAGGAATCTTCTCAACACCTTCTGGATGTAACCTTTGTGGGACAAGAACAGCTTTCCTGCTTTCCTGTTTCTGAGAATATCCATACCTAATATTCTCTTGGCTTCACCAAGGTCCTTCATCTCGAACTTGCTACTCAGCTGGGTAATCTTTCTCATACTCTTGCTAGCTATTAACATATCATCTACATAGATCAGCATGAATGTATCAAACTTTCTATACCATTCACTACTAGAAAAATACCCATGTAGTGACGCTACCTTTGTGACCCTTTTAAGTAAACGTCACCACACTTTACATACAAAGACGCTTACATTTTGTAGTTGGATTTGGTGACGCTCAAGTGGCTGAGATATAACTATCTAATTATGAGGTCTCGGGTTCAAGTCCCACAAGTTGGTTTTTTCAATTTTTTTTTTTTAACTCTCGTAATATAATTTAGACCCGCCCAAAGTTTTTCTAATTTTCTTTCGACAATTCTCCCCATTCTCTCATCCCGCCCATAAACTCCTGCTCATAATTCATCCTCCTATTCACTCAACCCCTAGTTTTCCTCTCTCAGTCATGAAAGTGAGTTAGCCCTAATCTATTCTTTGTTTTTATTCCCAATTTTCAGCCGCAATTTTACAGTCATCAATTTTCTCAATCTTGTGATCCTGCCCTACAGTCTTTCCACTTTGTTTCAGATAACATGAAGCATCTTTTAGGTTTGTGTATTCTTTCTTATTTAGCGCAAAATTTATGTGTGTTTATTGTTGGGTATTCTTTAATCTTAATCAAGTTTTATTTCTTGATTTTCTGATCCCAATGGTTATTGTTTGGTATCCAATCTGATTCAGAGGCAATTTTTTCTTTCGTTTATTAGTATTTTACACCCCTCTCGATTCCAATTCCAATGCCTATAAGATTTTATTGTTGAATGATACGCATCATAAAACATGTTCGACTGGGTTCTTGCGATGGTTTTTAAGATCTTCAAATTTAGTTGGAAGATTCATTGTTTTTTTATGGAGGCAAACTTAAGAACAACATTGGGTCCATTTCTTATTGGCAAATCGTGATTTGAATTTCTGCCATCACTTCTAATTGGATCAATTCTTGCAGGATTTTTCAAATTTGGGTTCGAGTAGATGCAATTCAGATACACTGTCTTGAATTTCAAATTTAATTTATGTGTTCAGAGTCTGAGTGCTTTTGGTTTCCCACATCTTTCATTGTTGCTCTCGATTGGGTTTTTTAGGAGGTCTTTCTCTTAAATTATAATGCACTCCATAACTTCTCTACCATTGTTATCACTAGTTTTATAAGATGAATATTGTTATTAAATTTTTTGAATTATATATAGTACATATAGATTACATGATGTGGAGTGGACTAATGAATGCGCTGATATTAAAACCACTTATAGCACCAACAAGACAGATAATGAGGATTGGGAGTATAAAACTATGTATGGCATGAGCTTTACCCAAGAGGTAATCCTAAAACAAAAAAGAAATTTGCAATTTATGTTATGTATATAATTTGACATGAGCTTCCCATATTTAGTCAAAAGTATATGTATGCGCCATTGCAGCGATATGATCTCTTATATGTCATTGTAAGTGTTTAAATACTAGAAGTTTTGGAGTACAGAGATGAACTAATACCCACCTTGACAACAATCAAATATTAATGGTCATTATACTTATGATCGTATTTTTTTCCAGGTGTATTTCATGGATACACAACTATTAATGTATTCTATTTACTGTTGTCTGTGGTGGAGTTTATTAAGGAATTTAGATCCTTCTTGGTACTTTCTTCGTTGGAATGACTCTTATTTTCTTTTCTATTTTATTTCTGTGATTCGTATTTTATTAGATGTCAATTGGATCTTGATTTTGGAGGTAATGCAAAATTTAAGACAAGATTAAAGCTACACAAGATGTTGATGACAAGGTATCTTCTTTGCCCCAACCTTATGCAATTATTTGAATATGCTGAAGTTTTGAACAGCCAAAGTGATAGAATGTATATTTAGAGGAGACGAGCTTAAGAGTCCGATATAACCTCCGAGCTCCCCTAATTGAATATGATGAACTAACAATGGATGATATACTAGAGGTAAAATCTGTTTGATCCTATAATGTCATCATTACTAACAATGGATGATATACCATTCCAGTTGCTGAAAATTGTTATTTTTAACTTTTGGGTGTTAGCTTTTGAATTTTTATTCTTAACCTGCATTTGTGACATTAGTTCCAGAGTTTTGGGAAATCTAAATTCGTGCATTATTAAATTTCAATTCCAGAATTTGGTTGTTATGAGTTAGTTGTTTCTGGTATATTCCTGAGTCCCTTTTTGTTTCGTTAATGACACTCAATCAGAAACTAGAGCAAAAAAACTGATTTGTTGTATAAACTTGAATCTGTCCAGATGTAGCACTGATAACATGTTTCCACTGTTTTGGACAAAACTAAATGAAAGATATTCTATTTGAGTTTATTATGCAGCCACTGTGTGTGAAGAAAAAAAATTAGAACATCAATAGAAAAAAACATCTATTGTGGGATACCATCTAGGAAACTTTTGGTTTGTCCTACTGCCTTGTTTCATGGTTCATTTGGACACCTTAACACTAGTAACACCAGATTTTTTTGAGATGGAAACAGTCAAAATTCATTAAGTATTCATTAGGGAAAATGGTTTCTATTGGTGGGTAAATGTATAAAAGGGTTAAAATGTAAACTGCATTTATTTAGATTTGTACTAAACCGGATCAAATGAAATAATTTTATAATTAGAAAAAAAAAAACAAGTTTTCAGATGTGGTGGCGTTATTCATGGAGATGCAGACTTTATGTTGTAATAATGACTAAAGTTTAGCCATCATGATTCAGTTTTCATTCTCATAAATATGTTCTGGAACAAAATGCTTGTCTGTTATAAGCATATATGTCTTTTGGTTGTAGTTAGTTGACCGGTTGTCGTATGCATATTTACTATTACTTGTTTCAGTAAGAATTAGATGACTCAAGGGAATTGTAACTTGACACGAGCATTCATACGATTAGTTGTATGTAATTTGCTTTATTTGTTACTTCCATTATTATTCTCGTTTTTATTGTCTATAAAATTATTGGATTTGATGATTCTTTATTATGCTGCCTATACTGCTCCATTATTGGTGAGAGAGCTTAGAACTATCGAGAATAACACATATAATTTAAGTTATACTCCCTCCGTCCCACAAAGATAGCTACGTTTTCCTTTTTCGGATGTCCCAAATTATAGCTCCATTTCCTTTTTTACTTAAGTATTAAATGCTTTATTGACAAGTTTACCCTTAATTAAACCCACCTCATAATTACAATTAAGACTCAACTGTCTTGGAATTTACACCAAATTTATGGAATATCAAGGGTAAAATAGGTATATTAGTTAAAATTGACTACATTTATTGATTTTTCTTAATCTGTGTGTAAAGTCAAATGGAGCTATCTTTGTGGGACGGAGGGAGTACTTGTTTTGTTCTGTTTTTTTTTTTTTTTTTAGGTTTTTGTATTCCTAAGTTTGATGTATCTATTGATACTTATTGTAAAATGTTTCTCTCAGATATGTTTATTATTCATTTTCAGTCATTCCTGCACTAGGTGGCCTAGTTGCAGGTGGTCATGAATCTTATCAGTATCTGATCGAGAGCATTTGTTGTTTTCCGTCAAAGGTACATATTTTGCAGATTTATGAGAACATGTTTAATATCCTCTGGCATTGTGATAAACTATTGCAATGAAATCTCTGTTTCTTAAGTTTGTAAAATCGTTCTCGAGTAGGGTGTTAAGAGTGGCTTGATTAATGGAATTAGACATAAGGGGGTGTATGGGCTTTTGAAGAGAAAAGATAAGAGAAAGATAAGTAAACTTGCTAAAATTTACACATGCCAATAATTTGAATAATGTATATAGTTGACTTTGCTCCAATATCTCCACTGAGACCTGTAGGTTGTATACCAAAATGGTATATATTCATTCATCTGCAGCATGAGTAGCCATCATCAACTAATTTACGTCGATGATATTTAAATACTTATTCAACTATCCAAATGACCTGATGCCCTATTTATATGAATAGATGCTACCTGCTGATATTTTTATGATCCTCACTAATGCAAATAGTTATTCCTATATCCATATTGTTATTTGATCATTGTTAAGATTCTGTGATAAGCTAGTGTAATGAAATCTCTATTTCTTATGTTTGTAAAACAGGAAATTCAATTCATTTTTCTTGAAAGAATTGTATTTTGCAAACCAATACTAATTTAAAAACAACTTTGGCAGCATAAACAATTTAGATCATTTATGTATTATTGACCTTACTGTTTCGTAAGTCTTATATCACTCTCTCTAGTTACCATTCATTCGGATCGCCTCCAGTCATTTTCTACTACTCAGAAAAGGTGCATTACTCGTAAGTGAATGAAAAAAGTTCATAACCACATACTAAAGTCAGTCCAATTTACTCTATAATTGTACACTTTATTCTGTTATGTTTTAATTAAGTGTCCATCTTTTAGGCTCTATAGACATACTTGAGCATGCCATTGGTTTATAAATACGTTAGAGCTTAACATTAAGTGAACTAGATATTTTCGTGCACTTGTCGGCTTCAACTATCTATAGAAGTCACATTGATGATTGCGATTTTTAAGTTTTGTTAATTGTGTTGGAAGAATGAAAATATTTGATGCTATGAGATCTCCCTACTTTAATACGATGTTAATCAATATATTTATATTCATTGTAGTATCTCACACGATCTGAATCAGTTAGACGACTATGAGTTTTAATATTCATTCACTGTAAAAAGCAACTATTTTTGTTTGATTAATTTATTTGGTTTTCTAATTCTAGCATTGTTTTTTTTTTTTTTCGGGACGGGAATGACCTTCATGGTTACATGTAGGTACTTTACTCTTTTTTTGTAATATATGCTTAGTGGATCTTGCCCCAAGGTTTTAATGTTCACGACATTACAAAAAAGATGTTCCCGTCTCTAAACTCATGTACAAGGTAAAACATCTATTTTGGTTTCAAAATATATGCTATATATAGTTTATTTATTTCTTAAGTGTTAGCTATAGTAGAAGTTCAAGGAATTTATAGAGAGTACTTTTGTACTGCAATAACTTGTTACCTTTCAGTTAAAGAAATTTGAAGATTTTGATGAAGGTTTCAAAATTGTTTGTTTAATCTCTATTAAGATTTCATATTTATATTGGGCTTCTTACAATTATTCATGTCATTTGCACACCTCATTAATTATAATTGACAACTTCGTTTCTATATACACATATCATACATGAAGGGCGGGGTAATGTTAACATAGATTGGTTTATATCAACATACATTGTATTTTTTTTTATTGTGCTATGAGTTATTTAAAATATTATTTATTTAGGTTTTGGGTATTGTTTCAGGCATCTTTGAAGATAGAGAAGAACAGAGAAATTGTTTCGAGAATGCGTAATTAATGTTAGTTATCATTATGTACTTGGATTACAGATGTGTAATGAATGCATTTGAATTTTATAACGATTTAATGTATGGAGAATTACTTGATGATTGGTATTAATGAAAATTCCCTTGTTTTTTAAGTTGAATTTTCATATTACTGTTACATGTGTTTTTTAAAAAAACATCTTTGAATAAATTGACGTCTTATAGAAATATGGCGATAATTTTACGCATGATGATATCGCAAGAGTCACTAAAGGAGGAGGTTAATTTAGTTATAATTTTTTGTGACGCGATAAAACGTTTTTAAAGAACATTGTCGTGACGAGGGATAGCGTCACCAAATAGTGTTTCTATGACGCATAAAACTATCACTAAATAAAGTGGTTAAATTAGTTATAACTTTTTTGTGACGTAGAAAGCATCACTAAAGCACACTGTCGTGACATCGGTTGGCGTCACCAAATAATATTACAATGACGTGTAAAAGCGTCACAATGACCATTTACGTTGACGCTTTCAAGCGTCACACTAACATCATAAAGAAACAGCAAATCAGGTGACGCTTGAACAAAGCGTCACTATAGCAAATGCGTCACTAAGGATACCTTTAGTGACACTTTTGAGCGTCTCTAAAACTCATTTTTGTAGTAGTGATTGTCTAGGACTCTGCTTGAGCCCATACAATGATTTCTTAAGCAAGCATACCTTACTTTCAGTTTCAGGCATGATAAACCCTTCTGGTTGATGCATATATATTGTTTCAGCTAGTTCTCCATGTAGAAAAGCAGTTTTAACATCTAGCTGATGTAACTCAAGATCATCTTGAGCAACCTTAGACAAAAGTAATCTTATTGAACAGTGTTTAACAACAAGAGAGAATACCTCATTGAAGTCTATGCCTTCTCTTTGTGTGAATCCTCTTGCCACCAACCTAGCCTTGAATCTGATCTGCTCTCTAGTAGGGTTGTAAACGAATCTAATAATTTTGCTCGATTCGGTATTCGTATTCGAATTTTGATATTCATATTCGAAATTTTATGATTCGAATTCGAATACAAATATTTTTTTTGATTCGATTAATAAAAGAATACAAATACAAAATTATGATATTCGATTCGATATTCGTAAGTATTCGATTCGATTTATATATATAATATAAATATTATATATAACATTCTTAAGTTATTTAGTAAATTAAAATTATATTAATTTATTTAATATTACAATTGTAAGTTTGCAACAGTGCAGCCCACAAGCCCATAAGGGATAAGCCCACCACATCAGTACACGCATATACACAAAACCCTAATACCTTAATTCCCTTCACTTTGAATTTCACTTTCTCCCTCTACCTGCCGCGCCCGTGTTCCGCCGCCGTCTTCTGGTTGTTATTAGTAGGATTAAGCGTTTATTTTATTTTGTTCCCCTTAGAATGACAACAAGAGGTCATGGTGTATACTAGTATGATATATACTTCGAATTCTTAATTGCTTTCCCATTTTCTGTACTATTTAATTTGGTATTACTTGTACCCCATTTCTTCTATTTTAATGAAAACTCATATTTTACGTTGTTTTCTTGTGAATTGTGATGGTGTTGCTAACTGGTTATTGTTTTTCCTTCTCATAAGATGACATTTTGCTAGGTAAAATATTCAATCTATACTCTGTTTTCTTTTCTGTAATGTGTTTATGTTTAATACATCTACAAAAAATTTCGAATCGAATAGTTTCGAATCAAATAATATCCAATCGAATAATATCGAATACGAATCAATTTTGAATCGAATACTCGAATAATATTTTTTAAGAAAATCGAATCGAATACTCGAATCGAATCGAATACTCGAATCGAATCGAATAATATTGAATAACCATTCGAATCGAATTTATTATTCGAAAAATAAACGAATACGAATATGAATATTCGAATACTTTCACGAATACGAATCGAATAGTGTGGTATTCGCTTCGATTCGATTCGTTTACAACCCTACTCTCTAGCACCACCAAATCCAACTTCAAGCTTCTTCTTGAACATCCATCTACAGCTGACCAACTTCTGGTTGTTTGGCTTCTCCACAAGGATACAAGTCTCATTCTTCTCTAAGGATTGCAACTCTTCTGACATGGATGCTATCCATTGCTCTCTTTCAGGACTGGTGATAGCTTCCTTATAGTTTCTTGGCTCATAATGCTCCACCTCTTCTGTTGTGATCAGAGCATATGACACAAGATCAGCCTGACCAAACCTAGATGGGGGGTGAATCTGCCTTCTGAGCCTATCTCTTGCAAGACTGTAATTTCTCAGATCAGCAGGGTTGTCCTCCATGGCCTCATCTCCTGAATGATCTTGTGGATCATCTTCTGGAACCTGTTCTGGAACAACCTCATCAGGGGTGTTGTCTTCTGTATCAGCAGAGTTGTCCACCTTGTTGGGATATGAATCCTGTGAACAATGTTCTAATTGATGAAAGTATGTTTTGATGGCCAAAAGCAACTTAAAGTTAGTAATATATGTGGTTCTAAGTCATCTTAACTAAGTCATCTGAATATAAGCTTACTAATCTGATGAGAAACTTAAAATTGAGATTACTGATCTTAATGCTAACTGAAGTAAGTTTACTGATCTTATTGAGTAATATTAAGAATAAAATTACTGATCTTAACTGAGTCATGTGAAATAAGATTACTGATCTTAGTGTGGAAACTGAGAATATTTTTAGTGATCTTATATGAGATATTTGAAATCTGAGTTACTGATCTGATGTACTTACTGATCTAATGTACTTACTGATCTGATGTACTTACTGATCTGATATGCTTACTGATCTGATATGTAAGTTACTGATCTTAAGTGTTTACTGATCTTAGATATTTACTGATCTTATATGGAAGTTATTGAACTTACATGAGTTACTGATCTTATGAGTTACTGATCTTATTGGTTACTGATCTGATATATGAACTGTTAGGAACTAAGCTGATGTTTTATATTGTATAGACAGCTTATAGTATAGGACTTAGAAATACTCATCTGTATATAGTTCAGTTGATGTATAGATAGGTTTTATATTTGTAAAGTTGTATTCCATTGTATTCAGTATTGTAAAGTTCAGAATAGTAAAATCAGAACACTAGATTAGGAATAGATTAGATGAAGATCAGAAGACTAAAGAAGACTCAGAGGACTACTTCAGACTAAGAAGACTTCAAGAAGAGTTGAAGATAAGCTGAGAAGAAATCTGGAGAAAGTTTTGAAAAGTTTTGGTTACTGTGCTGATTGAATCAGAAGAGTAAAAATCAGCAGAGTAAAATCCGAAGAGTAAAAATCAGAACAGTAAGTTACTGTGCTGATTTGGTGAAATTGAAGAATAAGTTTGGAAAGCTTATTTAAGGTGTAACTGGAGATTTATTGAAGATATGCTGACTTAAAAGGAAGTTACAAAGTCGGTTACAAGAAGAAGTTACAAAAACAGTTTTAGAGTTAGTTGAGAGTTAGTTCACAAACTGCTAACTGTCATACTAAGTTCTATAAATACTGTATGATCTCCTACTGCTAAAGACTACTGAAGCAATTACTGATCTTAGAGAATTCAAAGAGCAAGTCTACAAGCAAGAACTCACAAAGTTGAAGGAGATTGAAGAAGAAGAAGCCACTGAATTGAAGAGAAGAATCAAAGGCTATTCACAGAGAAGTTTTACTTTTCAAGTTTAAGTTTGTATTGTGTAAAACAAGTGTGCTAGTTACTTGTAGAATTACTAGTAGATCGAAGATATACCTGGAGGTATAATCGATAAGATCAAAGTCTTAATCTTGGGACTTTAAGCCACAAGAAGCTCAAGAAGAGTAATAAAACTTCACAACTGGAGTTGTGAGAGTGGATGTAGACATTTGTCGAACCACTATAAAATTCTGTGTTCTTTACTTTACTGTTTGATATTTGTTTGAATTGTTTAATCAAGAACATTAAGAATTAACCAAGATAAAGATCTAGATAAAAGTTGAGTATAAATCTGTTTGGGCTCATTAGTAATCTGATTATTCCGCATTGTGTATTCTGATATATTGAAAGATTTTTGAAAAGTCTATTCACCCCTCCCCTCTAGACATTTTCACTAGCTTACTCAATATTATTAACTCAACTTTGGGACCAACAAGTGGTATCAGAGCAGTAGTTCATTGGACTGCTGTTTCTTGATAACCTTACAGATCTTGAGGGATATTTTACTGATCTTACTGTTATTTCTTGATACTTGTTACTATCTGAATACTTGAAATCTATCTGCTATACTACTGATCCTATTTGTCTGAACAAACATGGATGACACTAATGTGAACAAGCTGCCTAAGTTCAAGATTGCAGATTATGACTACTGGAAGCTTAGGATGGAGGCCATCTTTAGCTCAACCCATGATCTGATGGTGTCTGTGGTGACTGAAGGACCAATTGTCATCATGGTGGAAAACACTGCTGTCTTGGATCCATCTAAACCAGTTGGAGCACTGGTCCCCAAACCCAGGTCAGAACTGACTTCAGAAGAAATGAAACAAAACAATTTGGATAGTCTTGCCAAGAACTATATTTTACATACCTTACCAAATGAGTATCTTGGTAAAGTATTAAAATGTAAGACTGCAAAACAGATGTGGGACAAACTGGCTATTCTTTGTGAAGGTACTACTCTGATCAAAGAAAGCAAGTTATCCACTGCTGTCCAAAGGTTTGAATCATTTAAGATGAAGCCAGGAGAATCAATTGATGAGTTAGATACTCGATTTACCAAAATTATGAATGATCTTGATGTATTAGGAAAGACTTATACTGACAGAGAAGTTAACTTGAGAATCTTGAAAGCCTTGGATGAAAGGTGGAAAATGGTCAAGATGATCATTAAAACCACACAAGACATTGATTCTTGGCCAGCAGAAACTATGTTCCAAACACTTAAGGCACATGAGTTTGAGTTAGATGAAGAAGATCCTATTTCTGTGATTCATAAGGATAAGGATGTCTCTAAAGACATAGCTTTCAAAGCCTCTACTTCAAAGGGGTCTAGATCATCTAAGACTAAGGCTTCAAGCATAAAAGATGAACTAGATGGTTCTGATCTAAGTCTAAAAGATCAGATGAGCCTTATGATCAAAAGATTTGATAAACTGAACAAGAGGTATGGCAGGTACAAAAGATTCTACAAGGAATCTAAGGGTTCTAATAACAGGGACTCTTCTGTGAACAGAAGGGATCAAAACTCTTCTGAAAGAAGGGATGAGATCTTTAATGAAAACAGGAGAGACAGGAACTCATCTGAAAAGAGAGACAGAAAGTATTCTGATAAGAAAGACAGGAACTCAATTGACAAGCATGACAGGAACAGAAAGCATTCTCCTCCTAAAAGAACTTCTAACAATCCTGTTTGCTATAATTGTGATAAGCCAGGTCATTATGCATATGAATGTCCTGATCTGAGTTCTGAAGATCGAGAAGAAAGGAAAGCCAGAAGAGATCGAAAATATGCTAAGGGTAAGAAGGCAATGATGGCTTACAATGACTCTGATTCGGAATCAGAAGAGTTACCATCGACTTCATCTGACTACCCCTCTAGCAATGAAGATGAAGCTTTCATAGCAGACGATGGACTGGCAATGATGGCCAAAATAAATGATGAGGTATCATCTGTTAACTCATTTCAATCTTGTGACAATTCTGACACTGATGAAAGTGATGCTGCTGTTAGCAGTGTAGGAAGTAGTCTTCATCATTCCCAAGGAGTGACTGAAGAAGACCTTCTACAAGCTAACAAAGCATTCATTGAAATTAGTGATGAGAATATATCTTTAAAGCAAGAAATCATTAGGCTAAAAGAAGCTCAGTCAAAAGTGGATCCTAATATAGTTGTCATAAATGCAAGACTATCAGAAGAGTTGTCTCAACTCCAAGAAAAGTATGCATCCATTGACAATCCATATCAGGGTATGCTTAAAACTCAAGCCAAAGAGACTAATGAATTCAATGATTTAAAGATTAAATGTGAAAAACTTGAAGAGCGCAATAGATTCTTAGAATCTGAAGTAGTGAGCCTAGATCGAAAGCTATCTGGGATGATTAACTCTACTAAGATTAATCAAACACTCTCAGACAGATATAGAGCTCCAAATGATAAAAGAGGAATAGGTACTGATCTGCCTAGTCCATCTACTTCAGAATTTAAGAACACTAATGGAGCTAGTACAAGTTCTTTGCAACTAGATAAAGGAAAAGAACCTATGACTTATGATGATGAACCAAAACTCAAAGTACAATCTAAATACATCCCTCCTACTACCAAGAATGGTAAAATGAAGAATGTATTAAGGCCAGTACAGTCAAGACCATACCAGAAGAGTTATACTCCTCTGACCAGATCAGATCAGTCCTGGAATCAGAAGAGACAAACTCAGAACAGTAGGTCAAGACAAGCACAGGCAAGTTGGGAACAGCCTAGACCTCCTTTCATAAGGCAATCTCAGCTGTATTCAACTAAACCTAGGAGATTTGTGCCTCATTATCATAACAAACCTGTTCTTTATCCTCCTCCTTTATCTTATGATTTCTATGGAGAGAAAAGACCAAAGCAAATTTATAAGCCTTATGGTCCACATGCTTTTAGACCATATTCAAACTATTACAGACATACTGATCTTACTAAAAAAGGGATAGAACCAAGGAAAGGCTATCTCAGAAAAATAGATCCTAAGTCTGCTGATAATTCTGAACTGGTTAATAAAGTACTGTTCTGTGATAAATTTGGAAGGAAACTGAAGAGGTCCCACTTATTCAAATCCTCAATGTTCATTTGGGTACCTCTTGCTACTAACCCCCAAGGACCCCAATAAACTAGGGTACCTAAATTATTAAGATCACTACTTTGCAGGATCGACTGGACTTATACAAGAAAGGTGGTTCAGTTGGTGAGACCTGGTACATAGACAGTGGGTGCTCACACCACATGACTGGTACCAAGGCCTTACTTACTGACTATCAAGAGAAGGAAGGACCAAAAGTCATCTTTGGTGATAGCTCAATAGCAATCACAAAAGGATTTGGATTCATCAAGAATGGAGATGTTGAAATCCAAGATGTATCCTATGTTGAAGGTTTGAAGTATAATTTGTTATCTGTATCTCAATTTTGTGACAGGGGATACAAGGTTCAGTTCAAGACCAGAAAATGTGAAATAATTGATAAAAGGACTCACAATGTTCTACTTGTTGGCACAAGACAAGGAAGTATATACATTGTGAACTGGAATAGTTGTCCTAAGAATGCCTGTCTTATTACTAAGAGTCCTAAAGAAAACAGTTGGCTCTGGCATAAACGCCTCTGCCATCTAAACTTTAAGATAATCAACAAGATTGCTAGAGAACATCTTGTTGAGGGCATTCCTAATGAAATCTATTCCAAGTCACAAGTATGTGATTCCTGTCAAAAAGGTAAACAGGTAAAGGTTTCATTTAAGTCCATTCCAACTCTTTCAACAAGCAGAGTTTTAGAACTCTTACATATGGATCTTCATGGTCCTATCAATCCTCCTACATTGAATGGAAGAAGGTATACTCTAGTTGTTGTAGATGATTATTCTAAGTTTACTTGGGTAGTCTTTCTACACAAAAAGAGTGATACACAAACACTACTTCCAGATCTATTGAAGAAATTGCAGGTTGAAAAAGGTCATCCCATTGTCAAGATTAGGAGTGACAAGGGGACTGAATTTATTAATTGTTACATTTCTGACTATTGTTCTAAGTCTGGCATACAGCATTTGACAAGTGCAGCCAGAACCCCTCAACAAAATGGTGTTGCAGAAAGGAGAAACAGAACACTAAAAGAAGCTTGCAGAGCCATGATTGCAGAATTCAACACACCTCAGAAATTTTGGGCAGAAGCTATTAACACAGCTTGCCACTCTCAAAATCGAAGTGCTCTTAATAAGGTACATGGTAAAACACCTTATGAGGTATGGAAAGGTAGAAAACCAAGAGTTTCTTATTTTCATATTTTTGGTTGTAAGTGTTTCATACATAACAATGGCAAAAGTAAATTAAATGCTTTTGATGCAAAAGCTGATGAAGGGATATTCTTAGGATACTCTTCTGTAAGCAAAGCATTTAGAGTGTTTAATTACTCTACCCTATGTGTAGAAGAAACACCCCATGTTGTCTTTGATGAGAATGTACAGGACTCTGCTGATCATCAGCTCAGTAAGAAAGTTGACAAACTACAGCTTCAGATCAACAATAAAGATGATGATACAGGAATTTATGAATCTGTACAAGCATATAATCCTTTCCTGAAAGTTCTAGATCAAGATTCTGGCAAAGAAAAGGTAAAAGACAAAGGTGAGTCATCTAAAACTTCTGAAATAAAAGAATTGAATGACTGCTCTCCTGTGAACAAAACTGCTGATATAAATGATACTGATCTGCTTGATGATTTGCATGATGTAAATGATGATACTGTTAAGAATAGAAGGACATGGAAGTCTGCTCATTCTACTGATCTGATTCTAGGTGATTCTAGTATAGGTGTTAAAACTAGAAAACAATTGTTTGATTCAAAGGAAGAACCTAGTAAGTCTTTATTTTGCTGGTGTTGTTTTCTATCATCTATTGAGCCTAAAACTGTGATTGAAGCTTTAAGTGATAGTAACTGGATTATAGCCATGCAGGAAGAACTTAATCAGTTCACTAGAAATGAAGTTTGGGAACTTGTTGATAGACCTAGTAATCATAATGTTGTAGGCACTAAGTGGATTTTCAAGAACAAAAGGGATGAAAATGATCTTGTAGTTAGAAACAAAGCTAGATTAGTTGCTCAGGGGTACTCTCAAGCTGAGGGTATTGATTATGATGAAACTTTTGCTCCTGTAGCTAGACTAGAAGCTATAAGATTGTTCCTTGCTTATGCTGCACATATGAAATTTACTGTATATCAAATGGATGTGAAAAGTGCATTTTTGAATGGTATACTTGCTGAAGAAGTTTATGTAGAACAACCACCTGGTTTTGAAGTGAATAGTCACCAAGTATACAGGTTAAAGAAAGCACTCTATGGATTGAAACAAGCTCCAAGAGCATGGTATGATACTCTTTCTCTATTCTTACTTGAAAATGGTTTTACAAAAGGCAAAGTGGATAGAACTTTGTTTAGAAGACAAGAAGGTAATGATATATTACTTGTTCAAATTTATGTGGATGATATTATCTTTGGATCACCCAACAAAAACATGAGTGAAAGCTTTTCTACACTCATGCAAAGCAAATTTGAAATGTCTATGATGGGAGAAATGACATATTTTCTTGGTCTTCAAGTAAAACAAACTTCAGAAGGTATCTTTATAAATCAAGCAAAGTACACTAAGAATTTGCTAGATAAATTTGGTATTAAAACCTGTAAGACAGTTGGTGTGCCCATGCAACCTACATACAGAATGGATCCTGATGAAGGAGGTAAGTCTTCTGACCAACCTCACTATCGTGCTTTAATTGGCTCTCTACTCTATCTAACTGCCAGCAGACCTGATATTGCTTTTTCTGTTGGAGTATGTGCAAGATTTCAAGCAAACCCCAAGGAAAGTCATCTGGAAGCTGCTAAAAGGATATTGAAATATCTAAAGGGGACCATTAATCGAGGATTATGGTATCCTGCAGATGATGATATATCTTTAAGTGGTTATTCAGACTCGGACTTTGGAGGTTGCAAAATAGATAGAAAATCTACTTCAGGTTCATGTCAATTCTTAGGAACTAAGCTCATTTCATGGTTTTCAAAGAAACAAACAAGTGTGGCAACTTCTACTACTGAAGCAGAATATATGGCTGCAGGTAGTTGTTGTAGTCAGCTTCTTTGGCTAATACAACAACTCAGAGACTACAATGTTGTAGAATCTAATGTACCTATATATTGTGACAGTAATAGTGCCATTGCCATCACTCAAAATCCTGTTTTACATACTAGATGCAAACATGTTGATATTAGGCATCATTTTATTAGGGATCATGTTGAAAAGAAGAATATTAGAATGGAAAAGATTCATACTGATATTCAAAGAGCTGACATTTTTACAAAACCATTGGCTGAAGTGAGATTCAGAGAATTGTGCATTAGTCTAGGATTGATAGATATGGATTATGTGTGTATATAGAACTGTGCTAACATTTCAGGTACTGATCTTACACCAAGAGGAAGATAAAGCAAAAAGTAAGAGCAGTACATCAAATTCCAACAGTCAGAAGAGACAATCCAATGTCAGATCACTAATACAGGTAACAAGGTTACTAAAGTGACCTTAATCCCAATGAGGAAGCTGGTAAAGCTGAGGGACACTGAGAACACACATTAAGGGGGAATCTGTGATTTCTTAAAGATCCTTTTGTTGACTCAGATCACTAAGTCACTTTAGCATAAACCTTGATGTGATCATTAAATTAAACATTTTGTTACTAATCTATACTGTTTTACACTCATATCTCATGAACTAACACTTGTACCAAGGTGAAACAGGCACAGAAGAGGAATTCTCCATTGAAGAGGGAACTGATCTGATTACAAAATTGAAGAAGTCTACTAATCTGATCTGATTACAGGCTATATCAGCCTACAGATATATTATGATTAATACATTGACTTGTTTACAGAACTGTGCTGATTACAAAGTTTCTTTGTCTACAGTACTGATCTGATTACAATTCAGTTATTCTACAGAACTAATCTGATTACTGACTAATCTGTCTACAAAAAGACTTGTTTGTGGAAATCTGTCTACAAGAAATCTACTGATCTGACACAGTACTGATCTGAGGATTACTGTGCTGATATCAAAAAGATGAAATCAGGGAATTTGGGTACTGATCTGAGGATTACTGTGCTGACCCATCTACTGATCTGAAATCTACTGTGCTGATTCATCTACTGATCTGATTTCTAAAAAGTTTACTCAGCTGATCACAGTACTCAGCTGATCCAGATAAGTGAAATTTTCTTTAAAAATAAGTAAGAAAATGAAGTGAAATTGTTTTGGAAACTACTGTGCTGATTTGCATCAGAACAGTCTTTTGGTTTAGATTACTCTAAGTCAAATATTGTTCAAATTTTTAGATTATTAATAGAGAAGATTAATACACTCCTCTATTTCTAACCTAAAAATTGTGGTGTATTTATCAAACACTAGTTTGGCTCCAAAAATAAAGATTGTGTCTAGAATGTGAACAGTTATTGTTTAACTCGAACTTCGAGATTTAATCCCAACCATTCTTTATAATAATCTAATTCAATCCTAGCCCTAGATTGGTTTTGAATTATAACAAAAACAATCACACTTCATCTTCTTCATTCTTACGAATTCATTTCTGGATAATTCTTAACTTCTTAACTTCTGCAAAATTTGATTTCTACAAAATTCTCAAATGGCAACTGTCAATATTATCAATGAAGCTAACCAAGTAGCAGGAACTTTTGATTCAAATTTATGGATGCGCAAGAAAGGAATTTTCGTGGAGAACGTTGTATACTTCAATGGCAGACACAACGCAGAAAATCAAGCAATTCTAACTATGTGTGAAGAATGCGGACTACGGAAGTTTCTGGAGTCATTTCCCGTGAATGTCTACGAACCGGAAGCTGTAGAATTCTATTTACAACTCCAAGGAGACAAAAATGGTGTTCACTCCATGCTTGCTGGACACAAAGTCACCATTACTAGGGACATTCTCGAAGTGATGTTGGACTTACCACAAGGTCCAGTAGATATTATGACCTACAAGGCTGGAGAAGAAAAGGAGTGCGTGGGAAGATGGTCAGGAGTTGAAACAGAGACCTTGACGAATTTGAAGAAGGATGTACTTCCTACTGGGTTGCAGTTCTTGATGGATATTGCAGGAAAATGCTTGTTAGGGCAACATCATAGCCAGGATGCCTTATCGAGTTTCAAAATTAGAATTATGGCTGCGATCATCGACAGAGTGGAAGGTGATTGGCAAGGATTCTTCCTGGAAAGGTTAATGACTGAAAAGGAAAAAGTTTTATTTGATGAGGACACTTTGGAATTCTCACTGAAATCAAAGTTAGGGTTTGGAAACAAGCTGAGTTTCTTGCTGCCTCAGCTGGTGAAGAAACCTTATTGGAGTAATCCCAAGAAATTCCATCATGGGAAGTTCTTGATGAAGAAGGAGTCTGTTCAATTTGAACAAGAGAACCCCTTGGAACACTCTCAAGAAATTGAAGCAGAGGAGTCTGGAGCTTCAATGTACCAATCGGAGGATGATCAAACTGAGGTTAGATCAAAATCTAAGCATGATCCGAGCAGTACTACACTAAGGAGAGGAAGGTCTGCTACTGCTGCCTCGGAACCAACAGTTCGTTTTGTGGAAACTGTGGTGCAATCGAGCTCAGATGAGCAAGAGGTTAGTGTTCCTAGTCCTGTTGCTACTCATAAGAGGACTAAGTCAAGGAGTGTTAGGAGGAAGTTGATTGTTGTCTCCCCTACCCCTTCTGATTCTGAACCAAGCCAACCTGAACCCCAAAATCCTCAACCTTCATGTTCTGGAGGATCAGATCACTACTTTTCTGAGACTCAGAACACTCCCCATTCATCACCCCAGCTCACTAACTTTGAGCCTACTTTAATTCCTACCCCTCAACATCAAACTTCACATCAACCTTCACCACAACAATCACCAATACAGGTTCATGCTCACTCTACTGAACATGAATTTGAGCCTTCTACTGAACCAATTGATATTTCATCTTCACCTGAACCTGAATTTATAACTCCTAAACCTGCTGATTTGATGGAGTACACTATCTGTGACAAAGAGGATAGAATCAGGATTGATTTAAGGATAGCACTGTTGAAACAATTTCCTGGACTAGATGAAAGCTCTGTTGAGTTTGAGAAACTCCTTAGGATAGGCACTTGGGTGTATCTTAAGAGGAGTACTTTGAAGGAAAGTTTAGCTATCATGGAAGGAATGGGAGGTGCTTCAATCTTTGATGATTGGGAAGCAGAACAAATGCAAGCAGCTGGTGTTAACTCTTTTCTTGAGTTAATCACTCCAGAATCTGTTGTACTTCTTGTTGAGAGATTAACAGGGATCAAGTACACTGTTGAGAAGATTGCAACTCCTGTCTCTGATGAAGATTTGTTCAGTGAAGAGAAGGATGTTGATGAAACTGCTGCTGAAGAAGATTTTATGGATATTGATGAAGACATTGTCAATGCAACAGAAGTGTTTGAGAACACTGTTGTACTTGAAGAAACTGTTGTGATTGAGGAAACTGATGCTGTTGAAAATCAGGATGTAAATGCTGAAGAATTGGAAAGCATTCCTATTCAATCTACTGATCCTATTGAGGATGTGCAAGAACAGATCAGAACAGGTCATGTTGAGAAGGATTCTGAGATTTCTGAGTTTGAAATGCTGAAAAAGCAGAATGCTGAACTTCAAGCAAAGTTGGAGGCTGCTGTTCAAATGTTTCAAGAAGCTACTGAAAGGATGAACAAGATGCATTCTGAACACTCTTATGAGAAGGTGATGGAGCATACAATGTCCAAAATTTTTGACCTTCATAGAGTACAAGAAAAGAACCTGTCTCAGGTGTTGCATAAGAAGCTGGAGCAACACATATCTTCCTTGAAGGAGTGGCATGATGAAGCCAAAAAGGGGGAAGATAGGACAAGACAAGTAATGGAACAAACACAGTCACAACAAGCTCAGCTGGTTGTAAGTCAAGATGAATTAAGAGCTGAGATTCATATTTTGAATGAAAAGCTGAAGCAAAGAAAGCAACAGAAGCAACAAACTCAAGAGATTGTTGAAAAGAGACCTGACATTGCTGGAAGTTCAAGTCAGAGGAAGAGGAAGTTAGTCCTATCTGATGAAGAACAACAAGAGGAAGAAGCTGAAAGAATGACTAGATCAAAGAGCAAAATGAAAGCTGTTATGACAAGTGAAGAAGAAAACTTGAAAAAGAAGAAAGAAAAGGATGTCAAGTTCTTGAAGACAAGATTTGATAATCGAGTCACAGCTTTGAAGAAAAAGATGAATGCTCAAAAGAAAGCTGAAGGAAAACAGTTTGACAAAGATTTTCAAGATGAAAACTTTGTGGATTTCATTGTGTTGACTGAACATATGGAATACTGGAAAAATTTAAAGAAGAAGTGGCAGATTGCTAACTTCATTGTGAAGAAGTTTGGTGATCATTCGAGCAAAGAAGCAGAATTTATTGATTTTGAAGAATTTATGCTGAATATTGATCAAGAATTCTGGGAAGACATAGCACAAGTGGCTAATCGTGCTGGAACAAAGATTTTGTGCCCTGAAGAACCTAATTGGGAACCTCCAAGACTGGAAAGTGGAGAACCGGATTACAAGGAGATCAACAACATTATTGCTGAGATTAT
Source organism: Galeopsis tetrahit (assembly GCA_963675135.1). Lineage (NCBI taxonomy): Eukaryota > Viridiplantae > Streptophyta > Magnoliopsida > Lamiales > Lamiaceae > Galeopsis > Galeopsis tetrahit. The sequence goes on along the minus strand of OY776120.1, from coordinate 59,743,152 downwards.
CAAGGAAGAAGGAATTACTGACCATCAACACATGATGGATATCAAGGCAAGAATGTATGTGGCATTCAGAATTTGAAGATGCAGAATGAAGATGAAGGACAAGCTCAGAAGATAACATTTCTATCCTTAATCTTTATTTCTATATTTTTTGTGTTTCATATTCTGTGATTATTTGTAATACTTGATCTTATTTGAATATGAATCTGGAATTTTGAATTGATGAACTGTTATGATTGACTACATACTTAACTACTGATTTATTAACATTTAAGTAGTTTTGGCTTCATCAAAAAGGGGGAAATTGTTGGGATATGAATCCTGTGAACAATGTTCTAATTGATGAAAGTATGTTTTGATGGCCAAAAGCAACTTAAAGTTAGTAATATATGTGGTTCTAAGTCATCTTAACTAAGTCATCTGAATATAAGCTTACTAATCTGATGAGAAACTTAAAATTGAGATTACTGATCTTAATGCTAACTGAAGTAAGTTTACTGATCTTATTGAGTAATATTAAGAATAAAATTACTGATCTTAACTGAGTCATGTGAAATAAGATTACTGATCTTAGTGTGGAAACTGAGAATATTTTTAGTGATCTTATATGAGATATTTGAAATCTGAGTTACTGATCTGATGTACTTACTGATCTAATGTACTTACTGATCTGATGTACTTACTGATCTGATATGCTTACTGATCTGATATGTAAGTTACTGATCTTAAGTGTTTACTGATCTTAGATATTTACTGATCTTATATGGAAGTTATTGAACTTACATGAGTTACTGATCTTATGAGTTACTGATCTTATTGGTTACTGATCTGATATATGAACTGTTAGGAACTAAGCTGATGTTTTATATTGTATAGACAGCTTATAGTATAGGACTTAGAAATACTCATCTGTATATAGTTCAGTTGATGTATAGATAGGTTTTATATTTGTAAAGTTGTATTCCATTGTATTCAGTATTGTAAAGTTCAGAATAGTAAAATCAGAACACTAGATTAGGAATAGATTAGATGAAGATCAGAAGACTAAAGAAGACTCAGAGGACTACTTCAGACTAAGAAGACTTCAAGAAGAGTTGAAGATAAGCTGAGAAGAAATCTGGAGAAAGTTTTGAAAAGTTTTGGTTACTGTGCTGATTGAATCAGAAGAGTAAAAATCAGCAGAGTAAAATCCGAAGAGTAAAAATCAGAACAGTAAGTTACTGTGCTGATTTGGTGAAATTGAAGAATAAGTTTGGAAAGCTTATTTAAGGTGTAACTGGAGATTTATTGAAGATATGCTGACTTAAAAGGAAGTTACAAAGTCGGTTACAAGAAGAAGTTACAAAAACAGTTTTAGAGTTAGTTGAGAGTTAGTTCACAAACTGCTAACTGTCATACTAAGTTCTATAAATACTGTATGATCTCCTACTGCTAAAGACTACTGAAGCAATTACTGATCTTAGAGAATTCAAAGAGCAAGTCTACAAGCAAGAACTCACAAAGTTGAAGGAGATTGAAGAAGAAGAAGCCACTGAATTGAAGAGAAGAATCAAAGGCTATTCACAGAGAAGTTTTACTTTTCAAGTTTAAGTTTGTATTGTGTAAAACAAGTGTGCTAGTTACTTGTAGAATTACTAGTAGATCGAAGATATACCTGGAGGTATAATCGATAAGATCAAAGTCTTAATCTTGGGACTTTAAGCCACAAGAAGCTCAAGAAGAGTAATAAAACTTCACAACTGGAGTTGTGAGAGTGGATGTAGACATTTGTCGAACCACTATAAAATTCTGTGTTCTTTACTTTACTGTTTGATATTTGTTTGAATTGTTTAATCAAGAACATTAAGAATTAACCAAGATAAAGATCTAGATAAAAGTTGAGTATAAATCTGTTTGGGCTCATTAGTAATCTGATTATTCCGCATTGTGTATTCTGATATATTGAAAGATTTTTGAAAAGTCTATTCACCCCTCCCCTCTAGACATTTTCACTAGCTTACTCAATATTATTAACTCAACTTTGGGACCAACACACCTCCTCTGGGGTCAACTCTTCTGATCCAAGAAGCTCCACCTCAGCTGAGAAACTCTCTTCTGACTCATTTACAATTCTTCCATCTAGATCATGGGAGTTTCCATTATGAGGATATCCCATTACCTTTTCATTAAAATCAACATCTCTGCTGATTATCAGTTTCTTATGACCTGGTTTAAGGCACCATAATCTATAGCCCTTGACACCTATTGGATAGCCAATGAATATACATTTCAGAGCCCTTGGCTCAAGCTTATCCTGTCTAATATGTGCATATGCCTGACATCCAAACACTTTAAGGTTTGAATAATCAGACAACTTGCCATACCAGATCTCATCTGGGGTTTTACCTTCTAAAGCATATGAGGGAGTTTTGTTTATCAAGTAACATGCAATACATACAGCTTCTCCCCAAAAGCTTTTAGGTAATTTAGCATCAGCTAACATGCATCTGACTCGTTCTAGAATAGTTCTATTCATTCTCTCTGCTAATCCATTTTGATGTGGATTAAGAGGGATAGTTATATGTCTAGTAATGTCCTTCTCTTTACAAAATTCATTGAACTCAGTTGATAGATACTCAAGGCAATTATCTGTCCTTAAATGTTTTAAGGACTTTCCTTTCTTGTTCTCTATCTCAAGTAGCCATTCTTTGAATTTTGTAAAGGCTTGACTTTTCTGTTTGAGAATGAACACCCAAACTTTTCTAGAATAGTCATCTATAATTGACATGAAGTACTTACCTCCACCAATGGTTTCAGTTCTTGATGGCCCCCATACATCTGAGTGAACATAGTCTAGCATCTCCTTGGTGGTGTGTTAGCTCTTCTGGAAAGACTTATTCTTGGCCTTGCCAAGAATGCACTGCTCACAAAACTCCAAGTTTTTGAATGTCTTCTACTACAAAGAGTAAGAGCCAAGAGTAAGAGCCAAATTGTTGAGCTTCCTCTCCATAAACATCTGGTTTCAAGAGCCAAGAGTAATTAATAGAGTCAGTTAATAGAGCCAAGAGTAAGAGCCAAGAACTTGGAGTTTTGTGAGCAGTTAATAGAGCCAAGAGTAAGAGCCAAGAACTTGAAGCTCAACAATCTCAACAATTTGCTATATGTTATGCTCATGACTTCTACACTATCATATCCTTTTGCCTTTGCTACATCAGCTTTGGCAGGATCAGTAGACTTCTTATGCTCAGGACAATCTTTAAAGAAATGTCCTTCTTTATGGCATTTGTAGCAAGCTCTGTTCTTGGCTACAAACCCATTCTTCTTCTGATTTGGCTTGGCATGAAACTTCTTGCCTTGCCCTCCTTTATTGTCATTCTTGAGTTTGATATTAAGACCCTCAGCTTGGTTCTTGGTCTTCTTGGTTGAGTTTGCTACATGTAAACTCTTAGTTTTCAGAATATACAAGACTTCTTTGAATTTTGCATTACCCTCCTTGGTAATCAGCAAAGCATCCTTGAAGCTATCATATGAAGGTGGTAATGACTCCAAAAGTAGAAAAGACTTCTTGTGATTATCTAAGGTAACTCCAACATTTTCAAGATCATCAACTGCTTGCATGAATTCTATTAACTGCTCATCAAGGGTCTTATCATCTGTCCTCTTGAAATTGTTGAGCTTCCTCTCCATAAACATCTGGTTTGACAAAGATTGTGTCAAATACAGATCATCAAGGGTCTCAAATACAGCAACAACATCCTTCTCCTTCATAACTTCCCTAAACACATTGTCTCCCAAACTCAGAACAACAATGTTGTAAGCTTTTTCCATAAGCTCTTCTTTCTTGGCCTGGTCTGCATCGGATGCAGCAGGGTCAAGAGGAGTAAGGGCCTCTTTCAGCCCATGGTGTGACAGCAGAGCCTTCATCTTGGCTTTCCATAAGCCAAAATCTGTCTTACCATTGAATTTCTCTATCTCCAACTTCACAGAGCCCATTTCTGATTCTTGACTTTATCTTCGACTTCCCACAGACGGCGCCAATTGTTACTGAATTGTATTCACAAAGCAACTCCTTACAAATGATAAATCAAGACAACTAGAAACGCAATGAATTAAAACTAATAAAGAACTCAAAGAAAGAACACGGGGTTTACGTGGTTCGATCAAATGATCTACGTCCATGGAGGATAGAAAACTCTCTTCACTAATCACAATATGAAAGTTACAGATTACAAGTGTACACAAAGCTTGATCTCTCTCTTGAACTCTCTAAGTGTGTAACCCACAATCTATGCACTAGATGATGTATTTATAGATGTACAATGCATTGGATAACCGTCACTAACCAACTAACTAACTAACAGAAATAACAGAATTAACTAACTCTGAAAACTAGATTTCAGTAGACTTGACCCAGCAGACTTGGGATAAGCTGAGTTGGCTTCAGTAGACTTGGCCCAACTCTCCTGAAATGACTTGAGATAACTTGCTTCAGCAGAGTTGTCCAAACTCTTAATTCAGATTAGTTGACTTCTAATAAGACCACTAAACCTTATCAGTTGAATTACACCTTAACCCAACTTTGCTGAACTCCAAGATCAGATCACTAGCAACTCTTCTGATAGATAGATTTTAGATGACATCCAATATTGCATTAATCCTAACAAGGTCTTCATGGGATTTGACCATTCTTCAATCTTTGCAAAGTCTCATCTTCTTTATCAATCTAACTTTGTTCATGTAACTTAGGCAACGTCATTAGACTTTTTCTGGTCATTCCTCTTCCGCATAAATCCATAGCTTTTAGTCTTCATAGACATTGGTCTTCATGATTGTTTGTTCTTCATAGTATTTTAGTCTTCATGATTGTTTGCTCTTCATAGTACATTAGTCTTCATGACTGTTTGCTCTTCATAGTACTTGCATAGATTATAAAAAATCTATCTTATTCTAAAATAAGCTCCCTAACATGAATGAGTTTTCTAACCTGAAAGACCTATCTTGACAATTCATCTTGGGGTTTTTCCAGGGTTTTGGTATCTAATCAAAATCAAATTTTCTTTATTAATATAAACCATATCCCAACAATTCCCCCCCTTTTGATGATGTCAAAACCTACTTACTTCCAGAAATCCATAAGGATAACTTTTAGTAAACTTAGCAATATAAGGTCAACTAGCCTGTATTTTCTATACTTAGAAAATCTCACACAGTGTATTTAGAATTCAAATACCTATGAAGGTTAAGTTTTCTGAAATCAGCAAAATCCATTTTAGTATAGAATTATTTTCATACTTTGGCTAGAGCCTCAAATTAGACAGTAAAAGACTTAAGATTGTTCATTGTGCAATGATATAGCACAAAATATAGAGTAGGAGTTGATAAGTCCAAAAACTTTGAACAATCAATAATTGTTAGAGCAAATGACACTTAAACAAGTATTCAACAGATAAGTGCTAGAGCAAATATTAAAACAAAGCAATTTAACAAATCATAATAAAAGTCTTCTTGAAAAGCTTGAATTTTGAAAGTTGAACCTTTAGCCTTGAAGCTTGATCTCCTCACATCTTCTTGAGCATCTCTTCTTTCTTTTTCATCATGGCTAGGGTTTCTTTGAACAGTGGCGTAAGGCTATATGAAGTATATAACCTGTTCTTCTGGGCAACAGTCTCTTCATGCTTGCTTGCCTACCAGACCTTATTCTTTCACAAAATGAATAAATTCATCTGGGATTGCGTTCATATCAATCCCAATTCCATCGAGCTTCTTTGGTGAGGCCCAGAAGATTTGTTCAGGGGCGTTGATCACAATATTTTCCTTGTGAGCAGCTTTCTGGATTTTAGTGTAGACTTCAGGATATTTCTCTAGCATGAATCCTTCAAATAGTCAATCTACACCCTCAAAGTCTCCCCATTTTTGAATCACATAGAATTTGAGATCCCATTCTCTTTTGGCTTCTTCCCATTCATCATTAATTTCAATGGAAATCCATTTATCCACATGAGGAAACCTTCTATGGACTTCAATCTTCTTTCTTGCTCTTTGTTCCTTCAATAGTGCATAGGGGCTCTTGTACAATTTTGAATTTCCTGGAAGGAATTATTTTTGTCTTCTATTCCTGCTTTCCTCAACTTCCTTAAACATTTTAGCTCTTTCTTCAAGTACAAGCTTCATTACACCTCTCCTGGTAACAACATCTTGGCCTGCTCCTTCTGAGAATATGTTTGCAACGTCTTCACATACATTTTGAGTTGCCTTCTCCTTGTCTTTGCTCAACTCCTCCTGAATCATATGAGTTTGTGGAGTTTGTTCAGATGCTTTTTCAGAATTTGGGGAGGCTTTCCTCACTGCCAATTTCTGTTCTTTTCTTACTAGAGATGGTTCTTCCTCAAGTTCTTCTTCATCATCACCTTCAGGTTCAGAGGTTTTCAACCTTTTGCTCTTTTCATAATCTGACAGTTCAGTCAGATTCTTCCTCTTTTGTAGCTTCCCTTTCCTGATTCTAGTTGTTGGACCTTCAACATTTCTAATCAATTTTGCCTTGCCCTTTCTTTTGCCTTTACTGGTGCCTTCTCCTCCAAGATTTCCTTCCACCTCAAATACTTTTTCCCCTTTTTGGCATCATCAAATGCCTCTTCATCATTGGGGTTGGGGTTTACATTGGCAAGAGTAAGTGACAGTTCTTGTTGATATTCCTCCATCCTTTTTAATCTTTGAGTGGATAGGATATGAGTGGATATGATAAATGTGGGTAAGTAGAAAACCAGTCAATGCACTCTGTAGTGTATCATCCACTTGCCTTTTGATATCTGCTAGAACAACTGGAATATTGTTCTTAATTGCTTTAGAAGCAACATCCATAGATTTCATGATAGTTGCTTGAATTAAAACATCCCTTTGCTTCCATTGAAGTTGTCACATTTTCAATTTCCTTTGAAAATGCATTTCCAAGTTCATCTTTTTCCTTCTTGACCTCTTCCCTTTCTTTGACAAGTGAAGCTCTTTCATTCAGGATTACTTCCCTTTTTCCTTGGAAGTAGGCTATAACTTCTCTTGACATAGATTGTGAGGTTTCATCTCTTTGCTTTGTAGAAGCTTTTAGCTCCATTTCAATATTATCCAGTTTCTTGTCAGATGCCAAGAATTTTTGCTCTACTATTTCCAACTTCAACTTGGCATTTTTAACATTTTCTTCCATATTCTCCATTTTGAGGGCTAACTCAACAAAATTTAAGTCCAAAGTTTCCTCTAGAGTCTTCATACTCTTCTGCATTTTCTTTACTTTGGAATTCAGGTTGAGTAGATACTTTGATTGGGCTTCATTGGTGGGGATAATGGTTTCATCCAAGCCTTCTCGTACATAGTTACCCATATTTAGGCAAGTCTCAACAATATTTTTCCATTTTTCCTCTTTCAATGACTTTTATCTCCTCAATTCTTGATTCAAATTCTCTCTTCACAGTCTGCATCTTTTCATCACTGACATCAATTATGCGAACCTCTGTCAATGGCTCAGCATACAAGTGAATTGGCTTTTCCATAAAAGTTGAAGGACCTGCAGCTATTGCCTCATTTTCCAAGGGATTCTCCATAGCAGGTTCAACTTCCACAGTAGTTTCCATTTTGTTGGGATACTCATCCTACCCCTAATCAGATTAGAGTTCTATGTATTAGTTTTGATGGCCAAAACAAGATCATGTAATCTAGTGTTAGAATATAATTAGTAATCTAGTTGATAGGTTACCTAAGTTGTTCCTATAAAACTTAGTAGATAGGACTTAGTCGAGTCTATATTGGACCAACTTGAAGATCAGAAGACATCAAAACGAGAAGACTAAGAAGACCTATGAAGTCCATAATTGAAATCATATGAAAAAGTGTTTGTATACTAGAGTCATCTGATGATAGCTTCAAGAGATCAGCTCACATGAAGAACCCAACTGATATGGACTCAAAACTTGGAAGAATTTTGTCAAGACAGAGCAACACAAGAGCCGCTCATCTAATTAATTAGATGACACCATCAGAAGACAAGGATATTAGATCTCATCTGATATACTCCAACAAAAGACAAAATCCAAGTCAAATGTGTTGGGATATTCATCCTACCCCTAATCAGATTAGAATATATGTATTTAGTTTTGATGGCCAAAACTAGATCATGCAATCTAGGTGTTAGAACTCAATTTGTAATCTAGTGATAGGTTACCTAAATTGTTTTTTAAAGCTTAGTAGATATTGTAGAAGTCTAAGTCTTAGTCATAAGGGATTAACTGTATGTATATCAACTGATACCACATTTGATTAAACACGCGTTCGCTCAAGACTTAAAGAGTAGAAGTCTAAATACTAGAAGACATTTGAAGTTCATTAGTAAAATCTGTCTAAATGGTTCTTCTATACCTTAACAGCTGATATTAACTACATGAGATCAGTCGATCAGAAGACACCAACTGATGTGAACTTTATCAGATCTTGTCAAAACCTTAAAGACTGTTGATCTGATTGATCAGATAACAAAATGCATTAAAGGCAAGATTCACCAGAAGATAAAAAGAATGTCGGACAAACACCTGGCAGTTCTAAAATAAAAAACAAGACTGCAAGTCTAAAAACTCAATTAACGTGGGCCAATAAGAAGATGACAACACATCTATTGAGTTGACTTCGACTAGGGATTCAAAGATCTTCTCATAGCCGTACAAGTTCATTTAATGTGTATTAAATGCACATTCTTTTTTAAGGAATGTATGTACCAAAATATCAGGATACATCTAATCCGTGAAGATCTCACCCTCAAATAGAAGATTTACTCAAATGGCTAGTTCTCACCTATTGATGTTGTACCAGTCGTGAACAAAATGTTCCATCACTTTGGGCAACATCATAATTTGTCCTTTATACTAACACTAACTCCGATTTTAGATGTTGTTCTTAATGTCCTTGTATGCAGGATTGATAATGTGGAAATTACCAGATTAAGCGGTTGCATAAATACAAGGAGTGAGAAGTTAAGAACATGCATGGCGGTTCCAATTTTTAAGGAGTTTGTGGAGGAGGTTATGGATCATGTAAAAACTAATATATGAAGGTTGCATGTAGTTGAAAACGTTGTTAATTAATAGAAGACTAATGCAACAGTATGATAGATTGTTGTAGACCCAATCAACATATGTATTATACTTATTTCGTCTAGGATATTATATGTATATACCTAAAATGGAGGTAGTTTCATATAGTCAGTTAGATTTTCCAAACCTTTCTAAAAGGTTGTTGTTGATGTTGTACCCGTGATGTGCAGAATGTTCCATCACTTCGGTCAACATCATGATTCGCCTAACTCCAAATTTTCTATGTTGTTTGTAATGTTCCTTTGATGCAGTTAGAAGATGTGGACGTGTCCAAGTCATGCAAATTGCATAAGGAGTGAGAGAATTGCAAGCACACATGGAAGTTAAGCCTAACTTGGAAGTTAACTTATTTTAAGGAGTTAAAGGGAAGTTACATAGATCATGCGATCTATGGGAGTTGAAGGCTGACGAAATTTATCTATAAATATAGGTTGTCTTCAACGTTTCAAAGCAGAGAAGAAAGAAGACACAATTCATTACAAGACTATCGAAAGCGTGGCACTTCTAGTTTAGGAAAATCCGTGTTTCATCTCTCATTTCGTGTGATAGTATAATTGTAATCTCTATCAATTAAACTATAACATTTATTTGAATCTAGAAGTTTTTATGTTAGGCCAAGATTGAGAGACAGTTTCATAAACATTGTTTTAGATTCTAAGGGTTGTCAACACCTTGTAAAATTGGCATTGCCGTACCTCGAAGAGGTTTTTTGGCTTCGTTTTACTAATTACTCCCTCCGTCCAATTTCATTACTGCCAATTTCCTTTTTTGGTTGTCCAATTTCATTATGCCCATACCTTTTTTTGAAATAATATTCATACTACTTTATCTCCACCCTCCTACCATCACTTATTTACCCACTTTGTCATTCACTTTATTCATAAACAATCATTTATTTACATATGGACCCCACAATACCCCATCATACCCTCAACTTTTCTACTTTATGAATAAACTAATCAATATTCATTAAAACCCGTGCCCGGAGAAGTGGGCATTTTAAAATTGGACGGAGGGAGTATATTTTAGTGAAACAGTATAGACTTATTCACAGTCCATACAAAATTTTGAATATCTCCATTTGCAAAGTGATTTTTATTTTCCGCTGCTTAATGTTGTTTGGATAGTGCCAACACAACAGACCACACCTATGATTTCGCACGCTCACACATTTTAATCACCAACTGCTAGTTTCGTACAAGCATTCCTCTATAAATACAAGATATTGTTCAAGTAACAATTGACGGAAACTCTCACGCAAGAACTCATCAGCTGATATCAAGAACCCCAAGTTTTCTGAATCCTATTAAGAGTTCTTTAGAGCCAGATTCATTACTTATCCTTAGCTCTAAGTTTTCAGAACCTAAGCCTGAATCATATTCATATCATTAGAACTTAGAAAGTGTGATTCTTAACACTAGTTGGTTACTCATATACTCTACCTTTTAGAGATTATTTGTAGTAAAAACCCAACTTTGTTAAAGTACTTGTTCTTACAATAACAAGTAGATCCGTATACACTAAGAAGTGTATCTAGATCAAAGTCTTCTATTGAGACTCTAAAGGATTAATATCACAGTAAAGCTGTGAGAGTGGACGTAGAACAAGTTGTTCGAACCACTATAAATACTTGTATTCTTTATTGCTTTATTATTTACTAGATTTTTACCCGTGCGATGCACGGGACTACTATAATTTTATTTTTTTGTAATTTATAAAACTAACATCAATATTTTTTAGGATTTGTCTTTTCAATACTTATATAGAATAATTAAAATAACAATCATATTATTATAGTTTCGGAGTTTAATGCAAGCTTTTAAAGATAATTTTTCTATCTATTGAAATAAAATTTGGATGACTCAATAAATAGAGATAAGCTTCAAGAAATGTTTTTAGAAGCTTATTCAAATTTTTATTAACATAATTTAAGTTTAGAAAATGGGTAATTTACTAATGGTCCCACAAAGTTAATTTTTGAACATGGTATCTTATGTAAAGATCTATAGTGTAACTGTTGGTCCTGAAAGGAGTATATAACAAGTGTATGAGGGGGGGGAATACACTTGTATGCAAATCTTTTTCAAACTAGAGTAAAACTGGCTTCAGCAAGGTTATCTTAGACAACTCTTCTGATATGTATAACTCTTAAAAGATAATCAAACTACTAAGTACTATTGAGTACTTAGTTAAATAACTATCTAAATGAGTTATATGTGCGGAATAGTGTTTGGCTCTTTAGTTTAAACTCCTTTTAATTACTGAAATCTTCTTAACACTTAAACTGGTTTTCAGGGGACTTGTCCCAATACAGTTTTGCACAGTCTTGAATATATGTCTTTGAAAGGTAAATTTGTGTGCAGTGTTTAAATGTGTTGTTTGAATGTAAGTACTTGAAAGTAAATCAACACAAGAGTTATAGTTGTTCAGAGACTCAATGTTGGGATATGAATATCCTTAGTTTAGTTTTGATAAACCAAATCAAACATGTAATATGATAAGTTGTATTGTATAGACAACTTTATTATACATCTTGTAATAGATAGGACTCTGGTTAGAAGAGAAGACTTGTCAAATGCTCAAGAAGAGAAGAGAAGACCAAGACCAGAAGTCTCCTGATAAGATGAGTTGAACTCATCTTACAGGATAAGAAGAGTAAAGACAGCTGAGTAAAGACAGCAGAGTAAAGACAGCAGCTGAGAAGAAACAACAGCTGTGTAAAGACAGCTGAGTAAAGACAGCAGAGTAAAGACAGCAGCTGAGAAGAAACAGCAGCTGTGTAAAGACAGCAGAGTAGAAGTCTTCTTACCAGCAGAGTAGAAGTCTTCTTACCAGCAGAGTGAAGTCTTCTTACCAGCAGAGTGAAGTCTTCTTACACAATTAAAGGAAGACCAATCACAGCTGAAATCAAGGATTGACAAGATATGTGCACAAGAAAGGAAAGTCAAAGATATGATTGAAATTACATGACAATGGTAATATTCAATCATATCAAATCAAGAGATTGTCAATTCCTCAATTAGTGGAGATTTGAATTACTATCATCCAACGGTAACATTCAAACATCAACACTATATAAATGAGCTCATACATCATTGGGAGGAGAGAAGAGGTGTGATATGCAAAGGTCGAGCGAAGGTCATAAAGTCCAGAAATAAGAAGAGCTCAAGAAGATCGTATATGAAGATTCAACACGCATCACCTCATCCCCAGTGAGTGAACTCATAACATCTAAGCCAGTGCAGCCACTCATATATATCCATAGCTTAGAGAGAATTTCTCAATCCTAGCATGAGGCTAAAACAGATTGTAAGGGAAATTCTCACCTAGTTCATATACACAAAACCCACCTTCTACCATAAACCCCTAGAAGCCAAGTTGAGTGTTCATCACTGTAAAGAGTCCAAGTGCTCTATATCACTTGTGGAGTGCAAGTGCAAGTGCTTACAATCACTTGTGGGAAGTGCAAGTGCTTACAATCACTTGTGGAGACCGTAGCTGTTAGGACGACTCAGATCTCAAAGTCCTACCCTTGGGACTATAAAGGTCAAGGCCCTTGTAATTTGTGGTAAATTAAAGGGATTAAACATCACGTTAGGACGTGAGAGTGGACGTAGGAACGTATATCCGAACCACTATAAATTAATGTGTTATTTACATTTCTGCACTTTACATTTCAAGTCTTTTCATACATATTTGTGCATAAAATGTTTTACACACTGTATTTATTAAATAGACGAGTATAATATTTATGGGCACACTACAATTCCGCACTTAACTCCGATAAGTAATTAATCAGTCGACTAACTAGTCCTAGGCCCCTAGTGAAATCAGCGGACTAGTTACTTTGAAGAGTTAGTTTATTTTCCACACAATCAGCAGACATCAAGTCAGCTGATCTTACACTCGTCTCAGGGACCAACACTCAAGCTCCTACATCCACTTTCCCTGATTTAATAGGATAATTCCTTCACTCTTGGAATTACTTGTTTTAGAGTTCCAAGGTGCACTTGATCAACCACACCACTCCTTGGTGCCTTGATCCCTAGGATATCAGAGTCCTAGTACTCTTTCTCAACTCAGAATTGAGTTGTTCTTCTCACAACAGTCAATTCCTACCACTTCTACTACAACAACCTTCTATCTCTCTTTTGGAAAGGTATAAGGGTTGATGTTGGTTCTAACTAGGTTGAGATATCCTTTACAATGAGCTCAGTGTAAAAGGATAGGATATCTATCTAAGCTTGTATGGATATACAGTGAAGTTTAGCTTAGAAGAAGTGTTCTGGAAACTATGAATGTTCTAAGAAAGCTTAAAGGCTTTGAGTTTCTTCAGCAATGTAGGTGCTAGTTGGATGCCTTCAATGGTTTCCACACTTCATGTATTTATAGAACAATTTGAGGATTTGCCCGTTGGAGAGACAGCCTCAAAATGTCTATATTTGTCTTCTTTGAACTTTGCATTTGGAAGACAGTTTCTTGAAAGTGACATGTCCTTAATTTGGGAAGTAAACGGCTGTGAGCACTTTGTCTTGACTTTGAAGCACTCTTCCCAACGTCTGACTTCAAGATTCACTTGATCAAACATGGACATCACTTCTGATCATTGGTCCTATGATAAGGACAACTTCCCTTATCATCTGGACAGTTCTGCTTATCACAATCAGCAGACTTTGCTTATCAGCAATGTTGGCTAGACTCTTTCAGATGACTTGGCTCTTACTCTTTTAATGCATTTCTCTTGATGGTTCTTGAACATTCATGACTTTATATCAGTAGTTTTGACCTTATCAGCACAGTTGGCCTTTCATTGAACTATTCTGGTTCAAGTGTGCTGAGACATCTCTGTTGGCTAACTCTTCTGAGTTTTGACATATACATCAATAGACTTGATCTTGATGATGTATTCCATTCAAATGATCTTCAGAGAGGTTGTCTTTCTACTGAGCTGACTTGATCAGCACAGTTGTCCATTTAGGTATTTCAGCAGACTTAAGGTCAATTTGATTCTGAGCCTTGATGGGACTTGATTCTTGTAATCTTCTAGGCATATGTTCCCCCTCAACTTGTGCATCTAATGTACTAAGAGTTGCCTAACATTCCAGCTTCTCAACTAGCCTAAACTACATGTTCCAACATTCCTGAAACATTTTCATATCATTTTGACTTATCTATTTGACATGTCTTAAGGGGTTTTGGTATCTTAATCAAAATTCTCATTTTATTCCCAACAGTAACTTTATGTACCTAAACAATTCATCTTAGATTTTTGCAATAAATGTAAAAAAGAAAGGGGAAGAAATAGAAAAGCCAACTCTCCGCTCAACTGATTTTTTGACTTATCATCTAGATGTGGACACTCTCCTTGAGTATTCATTAGTCCTACCAAAGTGAAGAAATGATGTGGGCCTGTAAATTTAGAATTAATTGACTTATCATGGTTGATCAAAACTAATAGTTGACATTTTGGTATGAGAAATTAATTCACTCTCATGGAGTATTTAACCAAACTGTTGGGATATGAATCCTGATACAAGTCCTAATTGATGAAAGAAGTAGTTTTGATAAGCCAAAAGTGGACTTGAATATATTTCTAAGTTTTGACTGGTCTAGTTATGTAAGTCGTCTTGTGACAAGATCAGAAGAGTACAAAATGAAAGAAAAGAAAGAAAAGAAAAAGTCAAGTACGAATTATAAGTACTGAAATAAACTAAGTGTTGAAAGAAAGTTTCATATAGGTTTTATGATAAAGCTTATAATTGTTGTATAGAAGCTTATGCTTTATGTTCATATTGATGTATAGTTGTTAAGGAGACTAAGCTATTTTATAAAGCTTAAACTAATGAAATAGTCTTGATAAGATTAGTTCATAGGACTAGATTAGTTCTACTATATGTCTACTGGAAGAAGACTAATACAAGACAAGAAGACTTGTGAAGACAAGATAAGTGTTGTGAAGACTGAAGAAATACTCTAAGTATTGGAAACAAGACAAGTCAAGTTCACACAGAAGTGAAGTACGCGTGATGTGAAGATTAAAGATAAGATTGTATCTAGAAGTGAAGAAATGAAGAATTAGTTATGGAATAACTAATTAACTGAAGAAACGCGTGAAGAGATGAGAAGAAGTTGTTACGAAGTTAGTTATCAAGAAAAGGTTGTTGGATAACAAATTGTTCTTGATTTCTGGAGTTTATAAATAGCGAAGTAATTCAAGCGTTGAAGACTACTGAAATTCAAACTACTGAAGCGTTCGTTGAGATATTCAAAGCAAGAGAAACTCGTAGAGTTCAAGCAAGTTTGAAGTTGAAGCCAAAGAGAAGACAAAGTTCATATTCAAGAAGGCTACTACTGCTGATAGAGAAGTTTTTCTTTATAGTTTTTGTTTGTTAATCAAGTTGCTAGTTACTTGTTTCAAAGCTAGTTGTTAGATCGAAGAAGCACTTGGTAGTGTTATCGATAAGATCGAAGTCTTATTTCTTGGGACTTAAAGCCACAAGAACACATACTCGAAGAGAAGAGTTAATAAAATTTCACGACTAGAGTTGTGAGAGTGGATGTAGACAAGTTGTCGAACCACTATAAATCTCGTGTTTGATTTACTTACTATTTTATTTGTGTTTGATTGATTAACTGTTTAATTGATTAATCTTAAGGGCTCATTGTTAATTCTGATATTCCACATTGTGTATTCTGATATTTTGAAAGATTTTTAAAAGTCTATTCACCCTTAAAAGTCTATTCACCCCTCCTCTCTAGACTTTTACTAGTTTACTCAATCTTATCACTCAACTAGGGACCTACACAAACTAATAGATGCCTGCATACATCCGATATGCATAATAAGCACTCTTCAATCTTTTTTTATTTGATATTTCGTGGTGTTATAATTACGGTGCTACCAAGTTGAACAAAGATAAGTTGTTCATTAGGCTAAGCTCACATGCATTAAAATAACTAATTCAATCATTTCATATTGATGATTATCAAGCACAAAGACGATGTTGATGCCTTACTTTCCTCGCTGAGAGATAAAATATACCAATACCAGCGAAGAACTTTTCTTCCTACTTATCTCCCAAGTTCGATCTCAGCCCATTTATCAGTCTCGGAGAGAGAAATAAAACATCATATGAAACAACTTTGATATTACAATAATTTTAATATTAGAAATTACCATTTTAGGATTGAACCTCTTCCATCATAGTGCCCTCCTCACTTCTCCCACCAGGATTGTTAGCATCATATTTTTCCCACCTACGTTCAAGAATTTTTTATCCATATATATACCTTTTAAATGACTTCATCACTCTTATCAATTTTCATACCACCTAGCATTTTTTGCTCCTGATTTTGCTTTCTTCTGTGCACTTCATTCTGTCTTAGCAAGATTACTGCAATTTAAAATGAAATTATAATTGTCAGGATGATAATAATTACTACTAATTTTCTTATGCCTAATCCCTTCAAAAACTCTACTGGAGTTTCTACAAAGTCACCACAGAGTATACATATGTGGCCCCAGCCAACAAAATAAGGCAAAAATTGTGCAGGTATATAAAACTCATAACTTGTGCAAACATGTTAAGAGGAAAATATTTACACGGATGCATTGAGAATGACTTGCACATTAAAAGCATGTGTCATTTCATAATGATGGGAGCATGAATGTAGTTTCAACCTCCACAGGCACAAAAATTCAAAGTTACATCAAGACAGAAACAACTGGTTTTATATCCTCCAAATCAGTGACAAAGAGCCTAGAGTACCTCAATGGTTAAGAGTGGTAGTTAGAGGCATCACCACTGGAAAAACAATAACCACAAAATAGAAATTAAAAACAATCCAAATAAAAAAGGAGAGAAATCAAAACAATATGAAGAAAGATAAAGTTGAAATGAGAGGTGTGTCCGAATCACCAATCCTACAGCGCCTGAAACTATTTCTTGGAAATTTCTGCAATACGAATGAGAAAAGATTTTGCATCTACATAAACATCGCTGAAAATAAAATATGAGTGAAGGAACGTAGAGAAAAAAACAACATATATAATCAGATTGCAAAACTTATTCCCCCCTAATCTCAACTGCATTATATATTTTCCAAATCTGAAGTAAAACCAAGCAATCTACTAAACACCCCAACTTCCACCCAAGTTTTCTCTTTATTCATTTTCATTGGCATCGATGTGGCTCTTATGCATATTTTGATTAGTCAAATAAATTACCTAATCGAAAATGAAATGGGCCTTAAAGATGCTTCCGAGCATTCTCATTCACCTACATTTAAAACACGAGCATATTAGAGCATGCTTGGAATATGCATTCTGCTAATCAATATTTATTCAGAGATGGCTACAGTAATAAACAAAATTGAAAAGAAAAGAAAAGTCTCATTGAGTAAAATCAAACAATAAAATTAGAAATGCACAATTTCCCAAAATATTCCAACCACGCATTAAAAAGGCTTCTACAAAATACTCAAGAAAATTGATGAAATATGCATTTACAACCGTTTCTCTAATACCATTAGTATTTTTTTTATAACAGAAAAAACCTAGAGACATGACAGATACTACTTGATATAATACTTGATGTAGTTAGAGGTAGAACAAAAAGTCATATTTGTGGATTTAGAAGGTGCATTGTATGACTGTCTGTGTGTGATCACATGTCTTGTAAGGTACACACCCATTGTTGAAAGGGACGGATCAATATAAATTACAAACTTCGAATTCTCTCTGAGAATATCTATATTTGCAAAAACCCTCATCATTGTCTCCAAGATCCTCGTCCCTAACTTTCAAAATCCAACTTGAGAATTCAGACCATCAAATTTTTTTGTTTGCAACCTCATCATTCTCTCGTTAGAATAAATTATCTGAATGCATGCACGAAGTTTATCAGGAAGTCCTTAAAACTCTTCATTTCTTAGGTTCATAGAGGGAGCAGGCTGCAAATTATTAAACCTAAAATGTGAATAAATCATCTAATTCTCCAAAATTCTCATTCTTTTTCTCTATTTGAGTGGAGAGATTGAAATTACTATAAAAAAAAAGAAATTTCATTAGAGAAGGTAACATAAGAAATTAAATCAACAACGTCAATAAAGATTAATCATATTTGTACGTATTGATTGATGGGATCTATTACGATCCACCTGTAAAACTTCAAAATTTTCCCAGTACACTTTGAATAGTCTTGATTGATAGTATATAATAAATCATCTCTTGCCAATAATGCTAGCTACCAACCTCGTCCATTGGGGCAGAGTATCTAGCTTAAAGCACACTAATTGTGCAAACAATGAATAAATGCAAGACAAACTACAATTCAAAAATACGCTGCTAAATCAATTATTCCTTATCTCCAAAACCATCACCATTTTATATACATCATGTATGCCACTTTAGCTCTAAATTTCAATATAAGTGAATCATACAACATAACAAAGTAGTAGATTAATTAAAAGCACTAACGTGCCTATGCACAAGAATTCAGAGACTATACATTTTTTAACATAAATCTCACCTCCAGAATTGGTACCTCATGTCGCCATTTAAAACTCACCGCCACAGTAGGGCCTAGCATCACTTTCCGCCTGAAACCTCAGAGTCGTCGTGCCTCGTCAGCCATGGCCGTGGCCAGTTGATTGAATCTCGCACAAAAGACGCCGCCGCCAAAGGTCATTCCTAAAGCCTTCCGCCGCCGCGCGCCTATTGCTAAGATAACCCGTCGACTTGTCGTTGTCTTGGTCATTCAATAGTCGTCAGCTCTTACACGACACACACAAATAACAGGTCGATCATGATACTTAGCAGTAACCTGGCAGTACGCGCGTAAAGCCCATTATGAGATTATTGGTGAGAAGGAAAATAAAATAGGGATACCATGTTTGAGTTGTTTGGGTTGGGTTCTCCTGAAATTTTCTTGCTTGATCAGATGCAAAAAGAAACGCGTTTACATCAGGGGCCCTTTATATAGATATGAATCTGAATATATATTCGACAAGAAAATTAATCAATCCAATAAAATGATTTCTATCAGAAAAAGATGATGAAAGATCGAAAGGAACTGAAAAGGCACTAATAAAACGTCTCACCAGATTCATCATCATATCATCTTCCTAAGCGTACATCACTGGCCTTGTAACCATAGTAGTAGATAATTCCAAATTTCCAAGCGACAAATGCCGCATCAGTACTGTTCTAAAAACAAATGACAAACTAAAAAGAATTTGTGATGACGTGAAAATGGAATTGAACTAACCATTATCTGCATTTTTATGACATATGAAGAAACGGAGAAACGGTAGAGTTAAAGGAGATTTGTAACGCCAACGTTAGAATTCTAGAAAAGATGAAGTGTAACGGCTGCACATAGTATAATTCTCAATAATTCAGATAAGGTGACACGTGGCAGAAGGAGGTTTGCCTCAAATGGACACTTGTTAAAACCTGGAGAGCCCTCCTCCTCCTTTTATATATATAGATTGTTTATATTATTCATATTGTTCATATTTCATAATCATTCATTTTACAAAATAGTCAAAATTCACTAAGTGCAAGTTTCCATAATCAGCTGACATTAAGTCAGCTGATATCCATTCATTGTTTATTAAAGCCATTATTTGATATAAAAAAATTCATTCAACTTACGAGTCTAAACATTTAGGGCCTACACAATTCTGCACCAGTAGCTAAGTAGATAGTTGTCCAACTGACCAGCTCTTAAGCAATCAGTAGGTTAGTTATCTATATCAGCTACTTTACACTCGCACTCTTGATAAGATCATATTTATCTGCATCAGACGACTTGAGAATATAGCTCATCTGATTGTCTCGTCTGTTTAGCACAAAAAGTTTGAAAATTACAAAGTTTATTCACCCCCCTCTCTAGACTTTGTCCAACATAGATACTCGTTTAAGGACCAACAAGTGGTTCTAACGAGCTATTGTCTTTGAGATCCTAGACTTTGTGAAAAAATCCTTGTAGCTCACTTGAACAAATCTTATTTCAAAACCCTCATTATTTCATAAAATCATGGGTTCTGATTCTTACACTAGGCATTTGCCTAAGTTTTGTGTTGAAGATTATGATTATTGAAAAGCGCACATGGAGGCTCATTTAAGCCAGATCCATGATCTCATGTGGGATGTGATCACTACTGGTCCGATCACTATGATGGCTCCGAATAAAGCCACAGGCAACCCTGAGGTTTCTGTTGGTCAGCTAGTTCCTAAAGCCAGAGACGATCTCACCCTAGACGAGATGAAGCAGAACAACCTCGACAGGATAGCTAAGAATATGCTTTTAACTGCTGATTCTAATGATTATGTTGGCAAAATTATTCGTTGTAAATATGCCAATGAAATGTGGGATACTCTAGCTGTGATGTGCGAAAGCATAGAGCAAATTAAGGAAAATAAGCTCATCACTACTGTCCAAAAGTTTGATAACTTTAAGATGCAGCCTAGTGAGAATATTGACCAGCTAGATAACCACTTTAATAAAATTATTAATGAGATTGAAGGTCTTTATAAGGCATATACTAACAAAGAGATAAATACCAAGGTTTTGTATGCATTGCCTAAGAAGTAGCAAACAAAAGTTTGGATCATTAAAGAGAATAAAGATATGAAAAACTGGTCTGTTCAAACTCTATTTCAAAGTCTTAAAGCTCACGAGTTTGATATCAGTATGCTAGATAATCAAGATGATGACTAGACAACCACCTTCTCTTCTTCTAAAGTTGTAGCTTTTAAAGCTTTAGTGGCCACGAAGGGTGCTAGCCATTCTGGTAAAGCTCCCAAGGTGAAAGAAGAGAAAGAACCTTCAGATCTCAGCATACAAGAATAGGTGGCATTAATGATGAAGCGTTTCGACAAGCTAAATGCTCAGCATGGTAAGTACAAAGGTTTTTATAAAGATTGTAAGAACAAGAAAACTAACCATGTAGGAGAAACATCTTCATATAAGTCCAAGGACCGATCAGAACGCACTCCCGAGCGTAAAATACATGAGTTTATCTTATCTAGACGAAAAGAGTCATTTGATCGAAGAGGCAGTAGCAGAAGAGATGATACTCTTAGCAAAAGCTCAAGGCATGATAAGGATTTATGTTATACATGCAATAAACCTGACCATTTTTGCTTTGAATGTCCAGAATTAACCCCTAAGGAGCGAGAGGAAAAGAAAGCTAGAAGAGATAGAAAACTCTCCAAAGAAAGGCAATGGTAGATGATGAAGAAAGTGATTCAGATGATGATCAATACATTCCTCTAGTGCTTCACACACAGACGTGTCTGAATCATTTGAAGCTGATTCAAAGAATCACCTTCAGTTCACTTGTGAACAATTAAAGGATGATCTGAGTTTGGCAACACAAGCTTACATGGATTTTGAGAAAGAAACGATGCGCTTAAGAGAGCATAAGTCAGAAGAGGATTTTAAGTACTGACTCTGAATGAAAAACACTATCTGAAGAATTAGCTCAGTTCAAAGATAAGTACACATTCTTGAATCAGGTGCATAAGAACCAACTTCTTACTCATGCTACTGAGACTGAAGAATTTAATGCTCTTAAAGTCTTGTATGATGAACTTCTTAGAAACCACAACGAGCTAATAGAAGAGAAGAACCTTTTAGACCTCAAAGTAGCCAAGATTAATCAAGGAGAGGAAGCTTTAAATCAAATAAATGGCTTTCATAGAGGTAGAAAAGTAAAAGCATGAGTAGGTATGGTAGATAAGTCTTCTATTAATCAGCAAGGTGGGGACCAAGCTGAAGAACAAGAAGATGAGCTTATATGCTGCTTCCTGAATAATTCTTCTACAACTGAGAGTACAGAATGTGTTTATTCTGGTACTCAAGTGATCGAACCGATCAAATGCCTGTCTAAGCCTGAGATCATCTTAAATCCCAAGCCAACTCATGTTGTAGCTGATCCTAAGATGAATTTTCTTATCACTAGAAATGGTGGTAGGCCAAAGGATTCAAAGAAGAAGTTGTGTAATCTAAGGCAGAAGACCTATGGTCAGCTGCTGAAGATTGTGCTTGAACAACAACAGGGTTGTAATCAGCCTGGACCATCTTCTAAGAAGAAGTCCCAGCTGAAATCAACCAATGCTAAGCTATCAGGAGTAGACAAAAGACCTGTTAAGAATGCACCTCCAATTTCTTATGAAATTCTTAACAAGTCTGGATTTAAGAATCAATCACAATTAGCTGATGCACCCAAGCTGAAGGATAATCAGAAGACAAGCCCTAATCTGCCACATGAGCAAAAGTCTTCTGATGATCACTCAGCTGACACTACTAAGACTTCTTCAGCTAAGGAAAGAGTTGAAAAGGTGTGGTATTGCGATGCCTATGGGAACAAGTTGAAATGCTCAAGATTGTTCAAAAGAGCAATGTACATATGGGTTCCCAAGGGTAGTACTAACACTCAAGGACCCAAAAAAAATGGGTACCTAAGCAATGATTTTCTTGCATGTTCGAGTGGACCTATGGAAGCGAGGGGGACCAGAAGCTGAACTATGGTACATAGATTCAGGAGCTTCACGTCACATGACTAGAACAAAGCACCTCATCACGAACTTCAAAGAGAAGAAAGGTCCATGAGTTATTTTTTGTGACAACTCCATTGGTAAAACAAGAGGAGTTAGAACCTTAATCAACGGTGATGTATCGGTAACGGAAGTATCTTATGTTGATGGTTTAAAACACAATTTATTATCAGTTTCTCAATTCTGCGACAGAGGGTATAGTGTTGAATTTGTATCTAATGGTTTCAAAATCATAGATAAAGATAGTAAACATGTACTACTCACCAGTAGTAGACGAGGACCAATTTATCTTGCTAACTGGAATAGCTGTCCTAGTGATACTTGCCTAGTGGCTAAGAGTTCTAAAGAAGTCAGCTGGCTATGGCACTAGAGGCTTAGTCATCTGAACTTTAAAACTCCAAACACTATAGCAAGAAACTCACTAGTTGGTGGCTTTCCTAATGAAGTATTTAGTAAAGAACATGTGTGTGATGCATGTTAGAAGGGAAAGATCCTCATATAAAAGTCAGAAATGTGATCGGAGAATGGTGATGAGGAAAGATCCTTGTATAAAAGTAGTTATATTATAGCTCAAAATAGGAGTAATTGGATAAGACATGATTTCGAGGTATGTTAGCTTCAGTTTAGCTCTTATAGCTCCGCCGGAAAGAATGCCAAGGCACTTTTCCAATGGAAGACTGTATGTTCGTGTTGTTTAAGTGTGTGAGTCGTTATTATTTCCAAAAATGGTGTGTAAAAGCTTAAATAGTACCTTTTTGGGAAAGGGTTATCCATCTCCCCTTTTCCCTCAACTTCCCACCTTGTGGACTAAGTCCACAACCTCTTTACCCTTATTCATGCACCTGGACTTCGAAAATGGGAGGAGTGGCGAGATAATCTCGCCCACTAGTCACCTGCAAAGTATGGTCAAAGCTAGGGGCGCAAGTGTTGGGATTTCAAACCTCGAGGACCTGGAGGTGCTCGAGCCCCCCAAGTTTGAATAACGAGAATATGTTGGTCCCAAAACGAGTAAGGTGACAGTCTAGAAGGGGGGGTGAATAGACTGTTAGGGTTTTAAAAACTTTTTCGTGCTTTAGATCAGATGAGACGTTGAGGAGAGTTATGTACTCAGACGTCTATATGCAGATAGGATGTTTTGATCTGTAGAGTGCTTGAGTAATATAACAGACTAAGATAATAGTCTTACTGATTGCTGAATTCAGCTGGTCAGTTTGAGAGCTATCTTAATTGCTATGAGTGCGGAAATGTGTAGGCCCTACGTGTTTAGACTCGTGGGTATTTTATGAAAACCTTTTGAAGTAAGAACCTTTAGAAACACTGCAAGTTTGGCAGCTGACTTGTTGTCAACTAATTTGAGAGAGCAAACTCTTGAAAGGAAAACAAACAAGTATGAATGTCAATAGAATGAATACTGAAAGTAAGAATAAGCAATAAGAACACAAAAGTTTATAGTGGTTCGGATCTCAATATCCTACATCCACTCTCTCTAATCAGATAGATAAATTCACTATCTTGCTGCTTTATAGTCCCAAGAGAAAGACTTTCGATCAAGGACCTTAAGTACTTTCTGAGGCTACGGATCTGTTTGTTGGTGAGGTAACAAACAACCTTTACAATGGTTAATACCAATAAATGAAAGTATGTGTATAATCAACTGGTTCTAAGCTCTAAAGATTTTATTCTTTAAACTGGCTTAGGATAGGAAACTTAGAGCACTTAAAGGTTAGATAACTTTGCAGGCTCTAAAGAACTCGAACACTTAGAATATTTCTCGAAACTTGGCTGTTCTTGATATCAGCTGAATGTGTATGGAGTTCTTGCTTGTAGAGTTTCCGGTACTTTCTTCCAAAGAACAAGTGTTGTGTATTTATAGAAAAGATTTGTGCTCAGAAACTAGCCGTTGTTGAGAACTAGCCGTTGCAACAAATCTTTCCAAGTATGGTTTCCATCTTCATAGGAATGGTGTTTGCAGGTTTTCTGGTATGATATTGCCTTAAGAAGCAATGTGCATTAAATGCTCCGTACTTCTTCTGCAGATCTTTTGTATGACCTACTAAGCTGTCAACTTCATTGCTTCGTGTTGATGTCTCATTGGTCCACATCAGCTTGGTAGTTGAGAGTTGTCTTGTCTTCTGTTAGAGCAATTCAAAACTTAATCTGATATTCTCTTTGTCTTTGTTTTGCATACCTTTATCATCTGACATAGTTGTTCATAAATGAACTAACACTTGTGAAGGTGTTTTATTCATAAATGCTAAGTGTCATAGACATTCTGAGGGTGCGCTTCGACTTGAATGCTCATTAAATCTTGCTTTGACAAGATACAGATGAGTTCATATCTGTTGAGTTGTCTTCTGAACTTCGATTGCAGATTATCATATAGATCACCCAGACTACAAGGTATACAACAACCTTTAGATCAGGATTTACTAATGAACTCTTGAAATCTTCTAGTCTTCTGCTTTCTTCTTGATAGTCTTCAGTAGAGTATACAGATGAGTAATCAGCTGACATTTATATAGCTGATTCTCAGACTAGAATTAGAAACAACTACTTTACTTCTAAGCTTTATAATTCATCTTAGGAACCTTAGTTCTAGATCACGAATTATCAATCTAACCTGTACTCTACTGATCTGATTTTGGCCATCAAAACTAAACTATTAATTCCAATCAGATTAGGGGCGAGATGAATATCCCAACAGAATCCAGTTTCTGGCCCAACTACCCTCCTATAAAGGTGGACATGCTTCTGACTTGTTCTCCTTGGGGTTAATCCAGCCCATTTGCCTTGATCTTTGTGTGATTGGGCTCATTCTAGGCACAATTTAATATTTAAAGGCCCATGATCAATATAATAATGAAGACAAATAAAATAATAAATATATACTTGAATTAGATATAATTTACTCGGAGGCCTCGTGTCAATTAGTGTAGGGCCTAGAGGTCCTAGGTGTGATACTGAATCTGGTGTCGGGTGTTGGTGTATACAATAAAGCAAACTTTTAGTGGGTTTTTATGGATGTATATTTGATTTCCTTATTATCTGAAATAAATGGTTTTTCAAATTATTGCATTCTTTGTGATTACTTGTATATCTACTTATCTTACATTGTAGACGATGTGGTGAGTTTGTAGTCACACAGAAGATCACATTGTCATTTCCTTGTAAGATATAAACTGTATTCACAACTGAGATAGTTCTGGACACAACTATTGGTTTAAGTTGTAGTATAAACTTGTTAGTGGCTTGTCTTGGTCATCAGTTTGTACTAGTGCGCTGTGGCGTACTAAATGGATCATAAATAAGACATGTTCTTCTGTTCTGATTGTTATGAAGAACTAGAGGTCTTGGTGACTTTTATGATTCTTAACCCTAAGTGTGATATTTAGATGTGTAGGGTGCTTTTTCACAACTTTGATGTACCATAGGTGAGAATCTTGGTAGATTCTTCACGCTCCGTATTTTGGGTAGTGGCATCGCTCGCACGATATCTACTTATTGGCTTTAGGGCACCGTGTCCTGGACATCCAGGCTGATGACGTCCCCTTGAGAAAACTCATAAAGGATTGTCGTATTAAACCTTGTAGGTGGATTTAATCCGTATGACAACGAGGTTGAGTGGTACTACTCAAGGAATTATAAAGATTAATTATTTAAAGAAGTCAGAAGCTTTAATAATTAATGGACGTGTGATATCTTTAACACGGGGAATTATAAAGTCTAATAGAAGCCCAGATTCGGTTCGGGATAGGACGGGAGTACAACATTAATTCTCTAGTGGAATGAATTAATGTTCTTGGGCCAAATTATATGTTCTGGGCTGAACATAAGAGTATTTTGGCCTGTAAGAAGCCCAAACCCTATACCTTCTAATGGATCCCTAGTTTGACCCATGAAACTTATGGAGATTATAAATAGGAGCCTCAAGTCAGTTTTGAAACCCTAGCACACACGAAATTGAGAAAATGGCTAGGGTTTCAAGGAGACGAAACAAAGGCAACCTTCTCCACGTTTGATAGCGCGTCGTCCACTCGGTCTTCGAACAAGGTAGGGAGACAGACTAGAAGATTTGTAGATTGGAATCAACGCCTCGATCTTCAAGGGCAACAGATCTAAACTATGTTTTAGACGCATGTTTAGGTTTTATTTATTTCTTTATACGTTTGGCATCCGACAACGATCCCAGTGACGGACCGCCTTCGCCAGCGTGTTCCAGCAATTGGTAATACCTTGGATATGGCGTGGCTGAGAGAAGGAATAAGACTCTATTAGATATGGTGAGATCGATGATGAGTTACTCTTCATTACCTACCTCTTTTTGGGGATATGCCTTGGAAACAGCAGCGTACCTTCTAAATTATGTACCTTCTAAAGTGGTTCCAAAAAATCCGATTGAATTATGGTCTGGGCGAAAGCCTAGTCTAAACCACATTCGGATTTGGGGTTCTCCGGCACATGTGCTGAACAAGGAAGCTGATAAGTTGGCACCTAGAACTGAAGTACGGTTGTTTGTAGGATACCCTAAGGGAACGAGAGGTGGTTATTTTTATAGTCCTAATGATCAGAGGGTGGTGGTGAGTACCAATGCCCGATTTTTAGAAGAAGACTATATGAATGAGCATAAGTCCAATACTAAGATCATTTTAAATGAGTTGAGAGGAGACAATAGCACACTGAGTGTGCAAGAGGAAATACCACAAGAGACTGCACAACGTGGCGACTCCGATGAACCTTTGTATACATTGCCTTGTCGTAGTGGGAGGGTTGCTTATCGTTTCATGTTTGTGGGAGAGTCTGTTGACTTGATTCCAAGCGATGAACATGATGATAACGACCCCTGGACATACAAAGAGGCAATCAAAGATAAAGATGCAGAGTCTTGGCACAAGTCCATGGATTCAGAAATTGAATCTATGGATGCTACAGAAGTGTATGACCTAAGTGAACTTTGTTGGGAATAAAATGAGATATATTTTGATTCAATACCAAAATTCCCTGAGACATGCCTAAGTCTAAGATGATTATGTTCTAAGAATGTTAGAACATATAGAATAAGGCTAGATGAGAAGCTGATATGTTAGGCAGCTCTTAGTTGTTTAGATGCACAATTTGAGGGGGAACATATGCTTTGAAGACTATCAAGAACAAAGTCCCCTTAAGGCTCAAATTCTGGAACAATCACTAAGTCTATTGAAGGCCAAGTATGCTGATCAGGAGAGTTGTCCAGAAGAGTTGTCTCAGCACAATTAAACAAGAACAAATGTTCTGAAGCTTAAAGGTCAACTATGCTGAAGAGATGAAGACAACTACACCCTAAAAGACTTCAAAGAAAGATGCTAAGATCAATTCCAAATGAAGCAAAGGGAAAAAGAGCCAAGTCATCTGAAAAGAGCAAGCCAACTAAGCTGATAAGCAAGTCTGCTGATAGTGATAAGCTGAGTTGTCCATTTGATAAGGAATGTTGTCCTATCATTGGTGCAACCTTCAGAAGCCATGTCCAAGTCTTAACAAGTGAATCTTAAAATCAGACATTGGGAAGAGTGTTGCAGAATGAAGACAAAGTCTTAACAGCCGTTTATTACCCAAATGAGGACATGTCACTATCAAGAATCTGTCTTCTAAGTTGAAGAACTAAAAGAAGACATTTATAGCAATTTGGGACTGCCTCTCCAACGGGCAAATCCTCAAATTTGTCTATAAATACAGAAGTGTGAAGACCATTTGAAAGCACCTCAACCTTGACAAGAATATCCAACTATCCTACAAGTTAACAAGTGCTTTCAAGCTTTCAAAGAGACTATCTTAGTCTTCAAACACTTATTCTAAGTTGAACTCCATTGTATATCCATACAAAGCTTAGAGAGATATCTTAATCCTTATACACTGACCTTCATTGTAAAGGATATCTCATTAGTTGGAACATTACTTCAACCCTTACCCCTTTCAAGTGAGAAGGTTGTAGTAGTAGAAGTGGTAGGAGCTGACTGTTGAGAGAAGAACAGTTCAGTTCTGAGTTGAGAAGAGGGTACTAGGACTCTAGACATCCTAGGGATCAATTCACCAAGAAGTGGTGTTCTTGATCAAGTGCACCTTGGCACTATAAAACAAGTTAATTCCAAGAGTGAAGGAATTATCCTGTTCAATCAGGGAAAGTAGATGTAGGAGCTTGAGTCTCTGAACCACTATAAACTCTTGTGTTGATTTACTTACAAGTACTTTCATACATTCAACACTGCACACAAAACTGAACCTTTCAAAGAACAGAAGCTATAAACTGTGCAAAAACTGAATTGGATAAGTTCCCTGAAAACTGGATTGTATTGCTTAAAGTGATTTCAGAACATAAAGGAGTTTAAACTAAAGGGCCAACCACTTATTCCGCACTTATAACCAACTTAGATAATCATTCAACTAAGTACTCAATAGTACTTAGTAGCTTGGTTATCTTTGAAAAGGTTATACATCTTCAGCAGAGTTGTCCAAGACAATCTTGCTGAACTCTGGTTTGATCAAAATTGAAAAGAATTTGCATACAAGTGTATTCCTCCCCCCCCCCCCCATACACTTGTTATATACTCCTTTCAGGACCAACAAGTGGTATCAGAGCAGGGGTTCAAGGACCACTGCTTCTGAAAATCCATCTTGATTTTCAAAATCCCATAATTGGTGTGGTCACTGAACTGATCTATCTGAAATCCTATTATTTGACTAACATCTTATTCTTGAGCTATGGCCAACAACAATGTTGTTCCTAATGATGCTGTTCAAGGAATCAACAATATGGCCACCAATCCAGTCAACCATATATCACATCACAAGCTGCCCATGTTCTCAATTGAGAACTATGACTTCTGGAAGATCAGAATGAGAGCTCATCTTGCATCTCTTCACACTGACATGCTGAGAGTAATTACAAGAGGACCCTATATGTTCACTCAAATCAACCCCAGAATAACTGAAGATTGACTTGAACGAATTTTTAGTCATTATATGTTGACTAACTACTTCCCCTCAAGCATAAGGGTCCGTAGTAGTAATGGAAGTATTCGACCAAGTAGTATCGACCTAGGAGGTGGGTTTGTGCAATGGATCCCTAGAGTTTTGTGTCGTAATAACTAATGTAACTACGGGCTCAGTTTTTGGATTTCTAGAATTAAGCTAACTTACTACCAAGATGCAAGAAATTAAATCAAACACCAACCTAAAAAACTAACAAATGATTTAAACTACTAACAATAAGCAAATAATCATAAAGAAAAATCTCCACAACTTGAGAAGGAAAATTACTATCAAAGCAAGAAATTGACAAATAAAACAAAGAACAACTACGAATATAATTCGAAGAAGTGCAAGGGTGAGAGAATGCTTCGGGTGTTCTCTACCTAGTGAAATTAAGAGGAATTGTTTTTACTTTGTTAATGCTTCAATGAAGTTTTGCTAAGAGCACCTAAATGCTAGGATGAAAATCATTTCCCTTCGGGTACTATAGCCTAACGTCTAAGGTGTTCCCAAACCCGGTAATAAGACATCTTCCTAATCCTCATCAACTACCCAAATAACCATTAAAGTAATTAATGTCTCCTAGTGGGAGTTCTAATACGATTAACTCTCTCTCGAAGAATTAAAAGTATAATAAACACATTTGTATACCAACAACTCACACCATAAATTTAAACATGTTTATGTAACTCTCGTCTACGCTAAACATGCCTCAAAATACGGATTAATAGAAGCTAATACACAAAGCACCAATAAAACCCAATAAGAGAAACAATAATCCAAATATCAACAATAATCAAAGTATAAACAATTCTAACACTCAATATTCACATGGTTTAAAACACCCAAAGCATAAAAAGCTTAGCCCATGGTGTTTGAGAAAACACCCATGGCTAAAACAAAAAAATAAGACATGAAAATGAAATTTACCAAACAAAGCTTAAATAAAAGAAAAATTGCACCTTGAGAGTTTTGAAGTTCTTCCATTCATACATGAAAATGAAATGTTCAAATGATTCTAAACTAAGAAAGCATAAAACTATCTAATGTTGTTTGAGGAGATAAGCTCCTCAAACCCTAAGCTAGCTAATTTCTCCTCTATTTATCTCATTTGTAATGAAATTGAGCTCCTCTTCCAAGATTAGGGTTCTAAAATCTGATATGAGGTACTATTTATAGCTTGGAGAAATTCTTGAGATAACATTTGCATTTAAGCCCTTGAAAGTCTTCAAAATTTCTAATTTTTCGCACTGCAGGGTGTTGACTCGGTCAACCGAGTGATTTCACTCGGCCAACCGAGTGTGGTGGGATTGCAGATTACTCCTCTGGAAGTTAGCTTCACTCGGCCACCAGTGTTGAATCCCTCGATCGGCCGAATGATTCTGTTTGAATTTTGCTTGTTGCGTGAAGGGGTGTATGTACTAATGGAAAAACTCTGACATGCGCCGACTTGATGAATGAGGTGAGTGGCCATCATTAAATGCTTATTTTCTCTTCAATTGGCAGCCAACATTTAATTAATGGAGTGGGGTCCACAACCACAAATTTTTCTTTCATTTGATGCTCACGTGCACAACCAATTAAATTGCTTAAGAGAAATTAATATTGGATTGCTCCTTCCTTCACTTTGGGCCGCCGAAATGGGCTTGTATTTTAATATATTTTTTTCTTTTATTGTTAAGCCCGTTATTTTTTTCTCTTCTCAATTTATTCCTTCGATCGACTTCGATTTAAGGTGTGATTTGCTTCGAAAAATTCTCATTTTCCTACAAAATTAGCAAAACACAACCTTTCCCGTAATCAAGCGCAATTAATCAATTTAGTGTGAATAATGCAATAAAATCCTCAAAATTATGCAAAATAAACACATGAATTTCAAGCAATTTTCACACTAATCAACCCCCCCAAACTTAAAGTGTTGCTCGTCCCCGAGCAACGAAAGAAATATAGAACAAGTGGGAGGATTGCGAAGAAATTCAATCAAAATTGAATGAGTGATTGTCAACTTTCCTCAATCTAGTCAAGCCAAGAGGTACAAAAATCCACAAACAAGTTCACAAGTTATGCTAAAATTAATGCAAGATTAAGTGCTCAATTCTCAATTTCCTCACTAGTAAGTGTATCTCTCTCACTCAAAGTGTATATCAAGAAAATGTATGCTCTCAAAATCAAATCGCATAAGTGCACCACCATATGCTTGCCTAATGTCTAAGTTCTCCACCACATGAAAGTGTTCAATCAATGAATCAATAAGGACTTCACATTTGGTTGTAATGTAGGCTCTTTGGTTAAGGTAGGGAAGATTTGGATAAAGTGACTCATAAACTAATGGAGCAAGAAGGAAAATTGCAATTGATCAAGTTGCAACTCAAAGTTCTCTATCTCACATAATTTACTTACTTCTTTTCTTTTTAAGCACATTCTTCACCACCAACCAACCAACACTTTTGAATTGAAGCTCTACCAAATTTTTGTGCACAAGAGAGTTTTCTTTTTCGATTTTTCTTTTCTCATCAACTCAATCTTTTTTTTTTTTTTTGCACAACTCACAATTCATCTTTTTTCTCTCTTTTTTCTTTTCACTTTTCAACCAAACAAATCCACCAAATTCACATTTCACCTCAATTCAACCGCATTTGTCAATATTCAAGCTCCACTAGTTCATAGGAAAATTTAGGCTCACAAAAGATAGACAAATAGGCTAAATTTGTAGGTTGCCAAAGAATACAGGTCAATAGGCTCAAAGTGGCTAACTACGGAAACATTTCATTTGGTATGGAAAATTTGGTCAAGTGACTATTCAAAACAAAGATGGCCTTATATCACTTCCAAAGATTTCACACAAATAGTAGCCTCAAACAAGACAATTGGCAAGTTCTAGAGCACACAAGCATGAATGATACTCACAAGAAAGAAATTAGACCAAAATATATGAATGTCCAAAGGCTCTAAAGCTCACGGGCTTGTCTAATCATGAATCAAAAGCACCAAACCAAGCACAAATTTTCACAAAATCAAGTGAACAAGCAAGCATCAATCAATACTAACAAGCTCAACCAAATCTCAAAAACTAACAATCACCATCAATTACGCCTCAAATACCAACAATCCACAAGATAATCAATCACCAAAATTAGGAACAACGGTGCAATATAAATGAAGGAAACACGTGAACCCCCTCCCCCCCCAAACTTAAATGAAACTCTAGTTGAATGCAAAGTTTGGGAATGAGTGTGTTACCTTAGAATTTGTCCCTTGAACCTTTAGCACCAAAGCACCACTACCCTTGAGCTCCACCATGCATATCTCTCATCCTTGACCACCAACACAACACTCAACCTACAAAACAAAAACTAAACAAAAGATCAAACAAGTTACAAATCTAAAAATAAAAGAAAGCAATAAAGAATGGGTTGCCTCCCATTTAGCGCTAAGTTTAACGTCTTCAAGCCGGACGGAAATTAATGTGCTCATCGAAAAGGCCATGGATATCGAGTCTCCTTGCCATTGTATTTCAATTTTTTGGCCTCAAAGTCAAGGAGACTCTTATGAATAGTAGGCAAACCACGTGTCTCTTTCTCCATCATTTCTTTCAAAGCTTTTCCTCTTTGCTCAAGAATACCAATACCCAACCACTTCTCAACTTCCTTCTTTGAGTCAAAGTGATTAAGAGGCAAAATGAAATCAATAGAAGCATCAATATCAAATAAAATGCAAATTGAAGAGTTTAAAGGTTCAGAAATGCTCATTTTGCTCTCCAACTCATCTTGTGATGCTTCTTGATATTCTTGTTCCTTGTAGCTCATGTCCATCAAAGGACATTCCTCTTTGCCATCTTCAATCACCATTAAGCTCCTTCTCATGCTCATGTCTTCAAGTGGATATCTCTTTGCATCCATTCTCTCCTTCATGTGTGCAATGAGGAGCTTTTCGGTAGTAGTCCTACCCTGTGGCCAAAACTCATTGATTTCCCACTCTTGATAATGAGAATGAGAAGGAGCTTGTTGCATTTGATAATCGTACTCAAAGCTCCTCTCACTATCACACCAATTTCCTTCCGAAGCTCCATGGAATTCAAATCTATCTCGTGGATCACTTTCTTGATTATAATGCATATCCATGTAGACCGGGGCCATCTCTTGAAAAGTGGGTGCATTATTGTTACTCCAATTTTGATAATATGAGGGAACTTGTTGGATTTGATAATTATAATCAAAGTTCCTCCAATTATCGTAGGCCATATCTTCATGTTGTGGAGGATAAATCATACCATGTGGATCATAACATTGATTCCACGGGTATTGATTATATCCATCCATCTAGTCGATGAAGTTCACACCTACAAAAGATCAAAGTATCAAAATTCTTAAAATAATAAGAAAACAAAATAAAGCAAGTAATGTAGCTAACACTAGTACTCAACTAACTCTAAGTCCCACTTAAAGCACTACGTCACCTCCCCGGCAGCGGCGCCATTGACTTGAACGAATTTTTAGTCATTATATGTTGACTAACTACTTCCCCTCAAGCATAAGGGTTCGTAGTAGTAATGGAAGTATTCGACCAAGTAGTATCGACCTAGGAGGTGGGTTTGTGCAATGGATCCCTAGAGTTTTGTGTCGTAATAACTAATGTAACTACGGGCTCGGTTTTTGGATTTCTAGAATTAAGCTAACTTACTACCAAGATGCAAGAAATTAAATCAAACATCAACCTAAAAAACTAACAAATGATTTAAACTACTAACAATAAGCAAATAATCATAAAGAAAAATCTCCACAACTTGAGAAGGAAAATTACTATCAAAGCAAGAAATTGACAAATAAAACAAAGAACAACTACGAATATAATTCGAAGAAGTGCAAGGGTGAGAGAATGCTTCGGGTGTTCTCTACCTAGTGAAATTAAGAGGAATTGTTTTTACTTTGTTAATGCTTCAATGAAGTTTTGCTAAGAGCACCTAAATGCTAGGATGAAAATCATTTCCCTTCGGGTACTATAGCCTTACGTCTAAGGTGTTCCCAAACCCGGTAATAAGACATCTTCCTAATCCTCATCAACTACCAAAATAACCATTAAAGTAATTAATGTCTCCTAGTGGGAGTTCTAATACGATTAACTCTCTCTCGACGAATTAAAAGTATAATAAACACATTTGTATACCAACAACTCACACCATAAATTTAAACATGTTTATGTAACTCTCGTCTACGCTAAACATGCCTCAAAATACGGATTAATAGAAGCTAATACACAAAGCACCAATAAAACCCAATAAGAGAAACAATAATCCAAATATCAACAATAATCAAAGTATAAACAATTCTAACACTCAATATTCACATGGTTTCAAACACCCAAAGCATAAAAAGCTTAGCCCATGGTGTTTGAGAAAACACCCATGGCTAAAACAACAAAATAAGACATGAAAATGAAATTTACCAAACAAAGCTTAAATAAAAGAAAAATAGCACCTTGAGAGTTTTGAAGTTCTTCCATTCATACATGAAAATGAAATGTTCAAATGATTCTAAACTAAGAAAGCATAAAACTGTCTAATGTTGTTTGAGGAGATAAGCTCCTTAAACCCTAAGCTAGCTAATTTCTCCTCTATTTATCTCATTTGTAATGAAATTGAGCTCCTCTTCCAAGATTAGGGTTCTAAAATCTGATATGAGGTACTATTTATAGCTTGGAGAAATTCTTGAGATAACATTTGCATTTAAGCCCTTGAAAGTCTTCAAAATTTCTAATTTTTCGCACTGCAGGGTGTTGACTCGGTCAACCGAGTGATTTCACTCGGCCAACCGAGTGTGGTGGGATTGCAGATTACTCCTCTGGAAGTTAGCTTCACTCGGCCACCAGTGTTGAATCCCTCGATCGGCCGAATGATTCTGTTTGAATTTTGCTTGTTGCGTGAAGGGGTGTATGTACTGATGGAAAAAATCTGACATGCACCGACTTGATGAATGAGGTGAGTGGCCTTCATTAAATGCTTATTTTCTCTTCAATTGGCAGCCAACATTTAATTAATGGAGTGGGGTCCACAACCACAAATTTTTCTTTTATTTGATGCTCACGTGCACAAGCAATTAAATTGCTTAAGAGAAATTAATATTGGATTGCTCCTTCCTTCACTTTGGGCCGCCGAAATGGGCTTGTATTTTAATATATTTTTTTCTTTTATTGTTAAGCCTGTTATTTTTTTCTCTTCTTGATTTATTCCTTCGATCGACTTCGATTTAAGGTGTGATTTACTTCGAAAAATTCTCATTTTCCTACAAAATTAGCAAAACACAACCTTTCTCGTAATCAAGCGCAATTAATCAATTTAGTGTGAATAATGCAATAAAATCCTCAAAATTATGCAAAATAAACACATGAATTTCAAGCAATTTTCACACTAATCAAAGATCAAGGAGCTGACATAAGGGAAGAGATCCCTAAAGATGAAGATGATTTCACTGCTGAAGAGAAAAGAAAAGATAACTTGAATTATCTTGCAATGAATAATCTCTATCAAACAATTCCAGATGCAATCATGGGAAGAGTTTACCACTGCACAACAGCCAAAGAAATTTGGGACACTCTTGCTGAAATGTGTGAGGGTACTGAAAAGATAAAGGAGAACAAGCTCCAAGTGGTTGTGCAGAAGTTTGAACAGTTCTCAATGGAGCCAGATGAGTCCATTGACAAGTTTGCTGGTAGATTCACTGATGTGATGAATGAAATCAACTCCTTGGGCAAGGTGTACTCCAGGAGAGAAGTTTGATTGAAAATCCTGAGAAGTCTCACTCAAAAGTGGGATGTATATGCTATAATGATGCAGAACACCAAGGATCTCTCCTCCATGCCCATGCAACAAATCTTCTCAGAACTAAGAGCATATGAGTTTGACCTCAACAGAAGAAAGCCAGCAGAGGAATCTTCTCTACCAACCAAGGGAGTGGCATTTAAAGCTAAAACTGCTGAACCAGAAATGCAGTCCACTCCAAGATCATCAAAGTTAGTCTCTAAGGCTGAAATGAAAGAAGAGATGGCCCTCATGGCTAGAAGGTTTGACAAACTCAACTCAAGGTTTGGTAGATACAAGAAATTCTACCAAGACAACAAATTCAGGAGAAGGTACAACTCTCCTGAAGATCAGGCTGAGGACAAAAAGCCTAGAGAGAAAAGATCAGAGGACAAGTACTCTGATAGGAGAAGGTCCAGTAGAGCTGACCCTTTATCATCTAAAAGAAGAGATGAATCCAAGAAGGATGATGATGAAGACTTGTGCTATAATTGCAAGAAGAAAGGGCACTTCCAGTATGACTGCCCTGAATTAAGCTCTAAAGAAAGAAGAGAAAGGCAAGCAAAAAGAGACAGAAAGTTCACCAATAGGAAGGCCATGATGGCTGGTGAAGAATCTGATAATGTTGAAAGCTTCAACTCTTCTGATGGACTGTTCTCAAACAGTGATGATGATGATGTGTGCAACATGGCCATTGAGGATGATGAGGTATCCTCCACTTCTAGCTCACCATCATTTCTATCACAGAACACTAGTGAAGTCAACTTGAAACTTTCCTTTGGGAAGTTGATGGAAGATTTCACTAGGCTGCAAGAATTTCATGACAATTGTGTGAGAGAAAATGAAAGACTTTCAATTGAGCTTTCAAAACCTGCTGAGACAGTAATTGACATTAAATCTACTGAGTTGTACCAACAAGTCTTGAGAGAGCTTGAGGAAGCAAATCTCAGGATAGTTGACCAACAAGGACAGATTGATGCTCAATTACTTACTCAGAAGAGAAAAGAGTTTGAATTAAAAATTCTTCAAGAAAAATTTGAAAACCTCTCACATGAGTATGACATTCTCAAATCAAGTGAAGAGAGCCTGAAATTAAAGATGTATGCTTTGAACAAATCCTCTAGAGCAATAGAGGAAATTCAAAGTTATCAAAGACCTATGGCTCAAAGAAGTGGATTAGGTTTAGATCCATTTGAATCTTCACCTTGTCTTAGTGTTGCTTCTACAAGTAACACTAAGAGAATCTTTGTCAAATCAGTGGCACAACAAGTTGAAAATGTAATAATACAGCCACTGAACAAAGGAAAGGGCAAAATGGATGATCTGCCAACTCAAGTGCTTCAGGAGACTAGGCTCAAACCTAAGGAAATGGCCAAAGTCCCTGAACACAAGAGGAATGTTGGTCAGCAGAGTAGACCCAATGGAAGGGCAACTCTCCTGAA
Source organism: Galeopsis tetrahit (assembly GCA_963675135.1). Taxonomy (NCBI): domain Eukaryota; kingdom Viridiplantae; phylum Streptophyta; class Magnoliopsida; order Lamiales; family Lamiaceae; genus Galeopsis; species Galeopsis tetrahit. The sequence continues at coordinate 59,705,244 of OY776120.1, read as the reverse complement.
CAATGTTCAGAGGAGTTATCCAAGGTATAATCAGCCAAGGCCAACTCTTCTAAGAAAGCCTCAGCTGAATAGACCTAAGGACAACCATCCTCAAAGGCAGAATAAAATGAGACAACCAAAACCCTTCATGCCAAAAGGTAATGGTCATAAAAAGGCCTTTCCTCAAAGATTTCATCAAGCTACACAAAGAACTCATAAGTTCAGGAGATTTGACAACTCTCCTGAAACTTACAGAGTTAATACTTTCACACACACTTTCCCAAAGGCATTTAAGGGAAAAACAGTGTATGTTGATGCACAAGGAAAACAACTTAGCCACCTTGAATCAATCAGGGTTATTAGGCAAGTTTGGGTTCCTAAAGGTACAGCTAACCTCTCAGGACCCAAAACTCAAAGGGTACCTAAACCTATCTAATTGCAGGAACCCATGGGCCACAAGAAGAGGAGTTTGAGCAAAAAGTCAGCATGGTATCTTAACAGTGGATGTTCAAGGCACATGACTGGAAACAATGAACTCCTCACTGATTTTATTGAAAAAGAAGGCCCAAATGTCACATTTGGAGACAACTCACAAGCAACAACAAAAGGTTATGGTACTTTTATGATTGGTAACATCACAGTATCCAATGTGTCTTATGTAGCTGGTCTCAAATATAATCTCCTAAGTATCAGTCAATTCTGTGATAAAGATTTCAATGTTGAGTTTTCAAGTGAAAAATGCTTAATCAAAGATAAGACTCAAAAAACTCTCTTGACTGGAACTAGGAAAGGAAATGTGTATTTTGCAGACTGGGACAAGTCTACTGATGCTGCATGTTTCATTGCTAAGAGTTCTAGTGAACAAAGTTGGTTGTGGCATAAAAGGCTAAACCACCTGAACTTCAAATCAATGAACAAACTTGCTAGGAATGCATTAGTTAAAGGACTAACTAATGAGGTTTTCATTAAAGAACATGTTTGTAAACCATGTCAAGAAGGAAAACAGATTAAAGCCTCATTCAAGGGAAAACCAGTCATATCTACTGAAAGGGTACTTGAACTTTTGCATATGGACTTATTTGGACCAATTACCCCTGCAAGTATTAATGGTAGAAAATACACATTGGTAGTAGTAGATGACTTCTCTAGGATCACATGGGTAGTATTTCTCCTTAACAAGAAGGAAACACAAGTCAAACTGCCTGAACTTTTAAAGAGACTGTCAAATGAGAAAAGCCTTAGCATTATCAAGATAAGATCTGATAAAGGCACTGAGTTCATAAATTCATACATCAATGAGTATTGCACATTAAATGGAATAGCTCATGAAACCTCAGCAGCTAGAACTCCTCAACAAAATGGAGTTGCAGAAAGAGGGAATAGAACCTTAAAAGAAGCTGCTAGAACTTTAATTGCTGATTCTAATCTACCTAAGAGGTTTTGGGCTGAAGCTATAAATACTGCATGCCATACTCAAAATAGGTGTTTGATTACTAAGGGGCAAGACAAAACCCCCTATGAACTCTGGAAAGGAAGAATGCCTAAAGTGTCATACTTTCACATATTTGGTTGTAAGTGCTTCATTCACAATAATGGGAAAGAACAGTTGAAAGCCTTTGATAGCAAAGCTGATGAGGGAGTATTTCTTGGATACTCTCAAATCAGTAGAGCCTTTAGAGTCTACAACAAGAAAACCCTTGTTGTGGAGGAAACACCTCATGTTGTGTTTGATGAATCCATATTTGAGATCAGGAACAAAAACCTGGACACTGAAGATATCACACAAAGAACAACCAGATTAAGCCTAAAAGACAAGGACACTGAATTCATAGATGTTGTCCAAGCCAATCTCCCCGAAATTGTTTCTCTGGACAACAATCCTGAAGGCAACATTCCTGAAGCAAACCCCACTGAAGAAAATGGTGAACTGAATGATCCAATCCCAGTTCACACTCAGGTAACAACTACCAATGAAGAAGCAGGCCCTGCTGAGGTAGTTAATGGATCCAATATTCCAGGGGGAACCATAAATGTTGAAAATACCAATGTTCCTAACATTGAGGACAACACCCCTGAATATGATCCTGAATTAGATCCTGCATTCAATTATCCTGAATTCTATAACACTGGTGACTCAACTTTAGTAGAGGACAACTCTACTGAAGGAATCAGAAAAAGGAGGACTTGGTTATCTGACCATCCTACTAATCTGATACTTGGTGATCCAAGTATAGGAGTCAAAACCAGAAGTTTTCATGGTGAAAGTGCTCTGTTTTGTTGTTTCCTATCAGAACAGGAACCAAAAGACATTGATGAAGCACTTCAAGATGCAAACTGGATCACAGCAATGCAAGAAGAGCTAAATCAATTCACCAGAAATGATGTATGGGAGCTGGTGGATAGACCTTCACATCAAGATGTTATTGGAACCAAGTGGGTGTTCAAGAACAAGAAGAATGAAAATGATGTGATTGTCAGAAACAAGGCCAGATTAGTGGCAAAAGGTTATTGTCAATCAGAAGGCATTGACTATGGTGAGACCTTTGCACCTGTGGCAAGGCTAGAGGCAATCAGACTTTTCTTAGCCTATGCAGCCCACAAGAGGTTCAAAGTATACCAAATGGATGTCAAGAGTGCCTTCCTGAATGGAGTCTTAAAAGAAGAAGTCTATGTGGAGCAACCACCTGGTTTTGAAATTGGAAACCAAGTCTACAGACTGAAGAAAGCTCTATATGGACTCAAACAAGCTCCAAGAGCCTGGTATGACACCCTGTCACAGTTCCTCTTGGATCATGGTTTCATCAAAGGAACTGTGGACAGAACTCTCTTCAGAATCACTGAAGGAGAGGACATCTTGCTTGTCCAAATATATGTGGATGACATCATATTTGGATCCCCAAATGAGAAGCTGTGTGAGAAGTTCTCCAAGCTCATGCAAAGCAAGTTTGAGATGTCCATGATGGGTCTGATGAATTTCTTTTTGGGACTTCAAGTCAAGCAATCTAAAGAAGGAATCTTCATCAATCAAGCTAAGTACACCAGAGAAATGATCAAGAAGTTTGGGTGTACAACTAGCAAGCCAGTAAGGATCCCAATGAACACAAATTGGAAGATGGATCCCGATGAGAGTGGTATCCCAACCAACTCTACTGAGTATAGAGGAATCATTGGTTCACTCCTTTACCTCACTGCCAGCAGACCTGACATCACCTTTGCAGTAGGTGTTTGTGCAAGGTTTCAAGCAAATCCTAAGAAAAGCCATCTTGAGGCTGCAAAAAGGGTCTTGAGGTATCTCAAAGGCACTGAAAATCTAGGACTTTGGTACCCTGCTGATGACAACATTGAGTTAACTGGCTACTCAGATGCTGATTATGGAGGATGTAGAATTGACAGAAAATCCACATCAGGGACTTGTAAATTCTTGGGCAACAAACTCATATCTTGGTTCTCCAAGAAGCAAAACACAGTGGCTACCTCCACCACTGAAGCTGAATATGTTGCAGCTGGAAGTTGCTGTGCTCAGATTCTTTGGTTGAGACAACAACTAAGAGACTACAATGTCAACTCTGCTGAAGTGCCTATCTTCTGTGACAACAATAGTGCCATTGCAATATCACAGAATCCAGTATTGCACACTAGATGCAAACATGTGGACATCAAGCATCACTTCATCAGAGACCATGTGGAAAAGAATGACATAAAGTTGGTGAAAATCCACACAGATCATCAAAAAGCTGATATATTGACTAAGCCACTTGCAGAGGCAAGATTTCTAGAGCTATCAGCAGAATTGGGATTACTTGATCCAGGGAAGTTGGACAAGTAAATACTATTGAAGTTAATGGGAGTAAAGGGAACTGAAATGGTGTTCAGCAGACTTGGTCAAGTCTACTGAAATTCAGAAGAGATGACCTCAATCATTCAGGACACTTGTCCACATCTTTTCAGGACACTTGTCCAAGTGGGGTCAGATAAGTTGTCCTGGCTATCAAACCATATCTAGGTTTGATAAGCACCTATTTTGGGTAATCATTGCCTATTTTGAAATATGTCCCATTCCATATACAAATATCATCTTTTTGGGATTTAATTTGTCTCTCACCCAAAAGGTCACTTTCCATGCATTAAATGCCAAAATTTAACTCTTGTTTGCATTACACTTTTCCAAGCCATGATCTACCTTGAAAACTCCCCAACCATTAACTAATATTAAATAACTTCCACGTTTTGAATAAAACCAATTACTCACTGTTACATTGGTTTGTGACCATTGGATCAAAATTGGCCAACTCCCTTGAAATCAATCCTGGCCGTCCAATTTTTTTTTCCATTTTTGTTAACCGTTGAATTGCCTCAAGACTCCACCAACTCATTGACAAACATTATTTTTAGAATATTCACAAGTTTTAAGAACCTCCACAAACACTTCTTCCCAAGTATTCGAAACCCTAGCTTTCATCTTCTTCAAACACTCTCAAAAACTCACTCAAATTCATTTCTGTAACCTTCAATGGCTCCCAAAATCAGACCAGAAATGATCATTGACTTCTCCAACAAGGCTCTAGACCTTGATTTTGGCTATCTAAGCAACAAGAACAGCCTTCACTTTGAGCCTATTGTATCTTTTGAAAGTGAAGACCCTGAAGTTACACCAACTCTTAGATGGCTGAGAAGAGCTGGACTCAAGAAGTTCATGGAATAAAGGCCAAGCTCTTGTCTGGAGAGCTATATGGCTGAGTTCTTTGCTTTCCTCAAGTGGAGAGGTAAGCCTGAAGATGGTGAAGTTGCTACAAGACTTTCTTATGTAGCAGAGGGAGAGGAGGAAGAGAGATTTCACAGGGTGAAATTCTCTGAAGAAGACCTTGAAGGAGCTTTTGGATTGCCTTCTAAGGGAAGGAATCCAGAATTTTATGGTGCTGACCATGAAGAGGAGATAGCACAAGAATGGCTATTGGTCCCAGGTCCCCTCTCTTCAACTCAACACAAGAAGACTCTTAAGCCAAAATTTCTCAACCTTTTTGAGGTAATCACCAAGAGTCTCTTGAGCAACACTGGAAGCTTGGAGCAGGTCAGCCATCCAAGAATAAGGATTATGGTTGCAGTTATTGATGCTAGTGACAAGGGCATCAAGTTTGATTGGAGGACCTTCATCTTGTCTGAGATGATGAAGGAAAATGCCAAATTCAAAGTGAAAGTTCACAATAAGGTTGTATTGGAAGGAAAACTCAAGTATTGCACCAGGGCAAGCTTGTTGATTGAAAGGTTTTCCCACTATTCACAAATGCAAACCTTTGCAAAGCCCCTCCCTGCCCAGAAAATATTGTTCAGAAAGCTTAGTAAGAAAACTGAGCAAAGAAGGTTGCAACTGGCCAAACCTGCTGAAGAGAAAACTGAAGAAAAGCCAACGTTGAAGAAAAGGACTAAGGCCAGAGTAGTGAAGACAAGGAAGGTGTCTCAAATTCCTTCAGAAGAGAATTCAGGAGCTTCAACTGAGATTGAAGAAATTGCTGAAGAAGGAGTGCAAGTACCTTCTGATCATTCAGAAGAGTTGAGGCAAAGATACAATGAGACTAGACAAAAGTCTAAGGGTGAAAAGAGGATCAGGGAAGTTGTCCCTGAGAAGGATGGAGAAGGAAGTGGGAGCAGTAGGGCTAGCAAGAGAAGGGCCAAGCCTACTGAAATGGTGTTAGAGCTTCAGGAGGAAAAGTCTCTACAACTTGCTCTAAGAGAGAGCGGAGCTGAAAGCAGGACCAAGTCTAAGTCAAGGACCAACTCTTCTGGTTCTGGAACTCCAGAATCCAAGGTCCCTGAAGGTCAACCAATAGAGGCCAATATTCCTGAAACTCAGAATCCTGATCCCAACTCCCTTGAAACTCATGTTACTCCCACAAACTAACCAATCACCCCTGTCAATCTTACAAAGAGATATTCTCCAGAAGGGAGTGTGCAAAGAAGTGGGATAGATGTGCTTGCAGAGTTAGCTGTAGATGAGACAGGATTGCAATCACCCCTTGACTCATCTATGCTCAATTATTCAAAGCTTTTAGAAGCTGCACTTCATGAGCCAACCCCCTTGAGCAAAGCCCCTTCAGATCCATTGCTCTCAAAAGCAACTGAAGTACCTTCAACTGCACCCAACCCTTCTGAAGCCAACATTCCTGAACTTAACCTACCTGAAGCCACTCTAGGAGAAGACAGAGCCAACTCCCCTATAACCCAAAGTCCCCATTCAAGTGGAGATGAGGAGGAGTATACTTATGAGAGTATGCTCAGAGGTGGAGCCAAGGCTACTGTGGACAGTTTGTATCCACAACTTGCTGAATTTCCAAGAATTCAGAAGATATTTCATGATTTAAGGATGCTTGTGGATGTGAAAGACAAAACCATAATGGAGATATCACAAGTCATCCAAGATAAGGGTGCAAACTGGTGGCAAGTGGAGGAAAGCAGACTGCTACACTGTGCTGGTGTGCTAAAAACAAGATTCCTCATTGATGAGGATGTGTTTGCAAAGTTAGTAGATGAGAAGATCATTGAGGAGAAGGAAAGAAAAGCTAAGGGTATTAGACACCCTGATAGTAGCTCAAATGATGATGATTCCCCTGATGATCCCACAAACCCCTCAAAACCCAATCCTCCTGAAACCAATCCCAACCCTTCTGAATCCAACCAGCCTTCAACCCCTCTTTTAACCTATCATAGAAAAGGCTCTGCTTCATCAGAGGTGTTGACCAAGGGTGGTAACACAACCAAAGATACATCTGCCAATGAAGGTTCTTCTAAACCCAAGGCACAGCCTAAAGATGTTGAGGTTCCTACTTTAGAGGCTGGTTTGATTAAGGCCTATTCAGTGTCAGGAGAGTTGGACACTGATCAGCCCTTAATCATTCAGGATGACTCAGTGGCTGCTGAAATAAGCACTGTGATCTCTCCACAACTGCCATCTTTGAACCTTGTTGAAGGTGGAGATGTTGCAGGTATAGGTGAAGGTGTTGAAAAGGAGAGCTTAGTTGAAAAATCAGAGGGAGTAGAGGATGAAAGAGAGGTTATCATCACTAAGATAGTGAGTGTACCAAAAATAGAGGGTGGTATAAGTGAGGAAGGACAGGCTATTCTTGAAGTCAAATCTGAACTTCAAGAATCCCTTGATGAAAGGAGGCCTGATTCCTTGAGTGAGGACAATATCCATGAAGGAAGAAAAGAAAAAGTTGAAAATGAGAAGAAGGCTGCTGATGTATCAGAGTCTTATGAAAAAGAAACTGAGGGTGATGAGTGTGTTTTTAATTTGTCTGATCTTGCAGGTATATCATTTGACCAAATTTTTGCAGATGACTTCTTAACAGATACTCCCATCCAAGTTGATTCTGGATCTGCACAAGCCTTGCTTGGGATGCAATCAGCAAAGTTGGACTCCTTGACTCATCAAGTCCAATCAGCTCATGCAGAAACCACTGGTGCTTTGGATCAACATGGAAGAACTTTAACATCTGTGGAAATGAGGCTAACATGCTCTGAGGATGTGGTGCTACCCACATTGGAAGCAAGGATAGGAGGAGTGGAATCTGGTCTTCAAACCATTTCCACTGAAGTCCAAAAAGCCAAAGCCACTATGGAGAAAATCTCAGAAGAGGTCAAGAAAGATCAGAAGCTACTCAGAGATAATCACAATGCCAATGTTCAAGCTATTAGGCTAACCATCAAGCAAGCACTTGGCAAGAATACTGCATTGCAGAAGAAAAGAGCAGAGGCACAAAGGCTTGCTATGGTGAAAGCAGCTTCAGAGAAATTTTCCCAAGAAGTGATGGCCAACATTGCTGAAGGTGCAGTGGCCAACCTCACTGAGCTCTTAAAAGCCCAATTGGATGCATCTCTGAAAGCAACCTTGGAGGAGGTTGTTGAGCAAAAAATGAAGCCTGTTCTAGCTTTCCTTAGCTTGAGCAGTGATAGGATGCAGAATATACATGATGAGAATGTATATCTGCTGGAAGAGATGAAATCTCTGAACCTAGCCCAATCCCTGATGGCTACAACCATGAGTGAGCTCAAACCTCAGTGTTTTGATGCTGCCAAAAAGGGGGAAAGGGAAAGAGCAAGGGCCAAAGGTGCCTTGATTATGGGAGGTTCAGACAAGAGCAAAGAAAAAGTTTCTGAAGTTAAAGGAAAAGAGCTAGCAGTGCTGAACTTGGAAGATTTGGATGAAGATGAGCAGTTAGCAATTGCCTTGAAGAACTCAATGGCTTCAGCACAGGAAGAAAGAGTGAGGCTACAACAAAGACCAGGAGGAGAGGTATCTGGTTTGAACAAAGATGCTGAAGGTGTCCAAACTAGAGGAAAAATCAAGAAGGCCAAAGGAAAGAAAAGAAAAGCTGAGACATTTACTGATTTTCCCAACATCCTTGATCTGCCCCCTGAGTTTAGAATTGATGATGAAGTGCCTACCTCCAAGAAGGCCAAAAATGCTGAAAAGGACAAAGCTGCTGAAGTGTCCAAGATTGCTGAAAAAGACAAATCCTCTGAGAAAGAAAAGTCTACTGAGACTAAGTCCATTGATGGTGACAAAGCTGCTGAAGATATATAAGAATTGTATGAAGAAGGCTTTGGACCAGGACCAAAGAAGAAGAAAGTTGTGTTGCTGAATGATCCATCAAAGTTGTTTCATGAAGGGTATGGCAAAGACCCTGAAACTCAACAGAAACTGGCCATGATGAGGGCCCAAGAGAAGATAGACTTGATGGATGAAGCACAAAGAGCAAGAGACAAAAGAAGAGCAGATTTTCAAAAGCCCGGAAGGAAGAGAGCAACTTACAACAAGTTGAAGCACAAATCTTGATCCCCATGGACACCAAATATCCTCACTTGGATAAATGGGTGCCAATTCAACTGAATAACTCATGGGAGGAAGCCAAAAGGGAGTTTGTCTATGACTATTATGTCATTGATAGGTGGAATGGAAGGGAAGTTAACACCACCTTTGCTGAATTCATGATTGAATACTTCAGAGACCTTTATCAGCAACTACTTGCAGCTGCTGATCTTGCAAGGATTGAATTCACTACTCCCAAACCAATAATCTATATGCCTCCCAAGTTGGAAGGATGGATTGATCAATCTAGGATTCTCCAAGAGTTCCTAGAAATTGTGAAGCTAAACAAGATGGTACTTGGACCTAAGGGAACTAATCAAGAGGTCATGGAACTTAAGAAGAGGGTGTGGGCACAATATGGGATGGTGCCACCTCCTGAAGATGATCTCTGAAATTGGCTAAGTCCTCTTAATCCCTTTCTGCTGATCTGACTGTCTTGAAAACTGATTTTCTGAAATTGGTCATCTATGTTGAAGTTTGGTCAAGAATGCTGATGTGGTGTGCTCTGAAAATATGTTTGCTCTGATATGCTTTTGTGCTCTGATACTTGAAGATCTAGATGCTATTAAGTATTTAGTATATGCTCTGATATCTTGTAATGAAATGCTCAAATGTAATAGTGTTTTGAATTCATGCTCTGATATGTTAGTTTCAACTATCAACATGCTTGTAATGTATTTTAAATGAATGATAGTTGAACACCTTTTGAATCAAGAAACATTGTTACAGAAATCTCTCTATGCCTATTCTTGAAACCTATTTACAACATGAATGGTGAGTACACTAACACATTCTCTTTCAGGATATTTGACCCAAGTCATGTCTTCTGAAGTTAAATGTAATAGGTGTAATCAAGTCACTTTTGCATAAAATGTATAGGTTTTGGCATCATCAAAAAGGTGGAAATTGTTGGGAATAAAATGAGATATATTTTGATTCAATACCAAAATCCCCTAAGACATGCCTAAGTCTAAGATGATTATGTTCTAAGAATGTTAGAACATATAGAATAAGGCTAGGTGAGAAGTTGATATGTTAGGCAGCTCTTAGTTGTTTAGATGCACAATTTGAGGGGGAACATATGCTTTGAAGACTATCAAGAACAAAGTCCCCTTAAGGCTCAAATTCTGGAACAATCACTAAGTCTATTGAAGGCCAAGTATGCTGATCAGGAGAGTTGTCCAGAAGAGTTGTCTCAGCACAATTAAACAAGAACAAATGTTCTGAAGCTTAAAGGTCAACTATGCTGAAGAGATGAAGACAACTACACCCTAAAAGACTTCAAAGAAAGATGCTAAGATCAATTCCAAATGAAGCAAAGGGAAAAAGAGCCAAGTCATCTGAAAAGAGCAAGCCAACTATGCTGATAAGCAAGTCTGCTGATAGTGATAAGCTGAGTTGTCCATTTGATAAGGAATGTTGTCCTATCATTGGTGCAACCTTCAGAAGCCATGTCCAAGTCTTAACAAGTGAATCTTAAAGTCAGACATTGGGAAGAGTGCTGCAGAATGAAGACAAAGTCTTAACAGCCGTTTATTACCCAAATGAGGACATGTCACTATCAAGAATCTGTCTTCTAAGTTGAAGAACTAAAAGAAGACATTTATAGCAATTTGGGACTGCCTCTCCAACGGGCAAATCCTCAAATTTGTCTATAAATACAGAAGTGTGAAGACCATTTGAAAGCACCCCAACCTTGACAAGAATATCCAACTATCCTACAAGTTAACAAGTGCTTTCAAGCTTTCAAAGAGACTATCTTAGTCTTCAAACACTTATTCTAAGCTGAACTCCATTGTATATCCATACAAAGCTTAGAGAGATATCCTAATCCTTATACACTGACCTTCATTGTAAAGGATATCTCATTAGTTGGAACCTTACTTCAACCCTTACCCCTTTCAAGTGAGAAAGTGAGAAGGTTGTAGTAGTAGAAGTGGTAGGAGCTGACTGTTGAGAGAAGAACAGTTCAGTTATGAGTTGAGAAGAGGGTACTAGGACTCTAGACATCCTAGGGATCAATTCACCAAGAAGTGGTGTTCTTGATCAAGTGCGCCTTGGCACTATAAAACAAGTTAATTCCAAGAGTGAAGGAATTATCCTATTCAATCAGGGAAAGTGGATGTAGGAGCTTGAGTCTCTGAACCACTATAAACTCTTGTGTTGATTTACTTACAAGTACTTTCATACATTCAACACTGCACACAAAACTGAACCTTTCAAAGAACAGAAGCTATAAACTGTGCAAAAACTGAATTGGACAAGTTCCCTGAAAACTGGATTGTATTGCTTAAAGTGATTTCAGAACTTAAAGGAGTTTAAACTAAAGGGCCAACCACTTATTCCGCACTTATAACCAACTTAGATAGTCATTCAACTAAGTACTCAATAGTACTTAGTAGCTTGGTTATCTTTGAAAAGGTTATACATCTTCAGCAGAGTTGTCCAAGACAATCTTGCTGAACTCTGGTTTGATCAAAATTGAAAAGAATTTGCATACAAGTGTATTCCCCCCCCCCCCTCCCCATACACTTGTTATATACTCCTTTCAGGACCAACAAACTTCCCTACGACAAGAAAGTCGTTGGGTGTAAGTGGGTCTATAGACGTAAGAGAGGATCTGATGGGCAGATTACTGCTTTTAAGGCACGGTTGGTGGCAAAGGGTTTTACCCAGAAAGAAGGAATCGACTATGACGAGACCTTCTCACCAGTAGTCATGCTAAAATCGATCCAGATTCTCTTATCCATAGCTAATCACATGAACTATAAGATTTTGCAAATGGATGTCAAGACATCTTTCCTAAATGGAAATTTGGATAAGGACATCTATATGCAGCAACCCGAGGGTTATGTGAAGAAAGGCCAAGAACATCTAGTTTGGAAGCTGAAAAAGTCTCTTTATGGGCTAAAACAAGCTTCCAGGAATTGGAACATTCGTTTTGACGAGGTGTTCAAATCTTTTGGATTTGAACAATGTCAAAATGAAAGTTGTGTGTACAAGAAGAGTGACGGAGACGTAGTGGTATTCTTCGTACTATACGTAGATGATATTCTTCTTATTGGCAAAAATGTGAAAGTATTATCAAACGTAAAGGTGTGGCTTTCAGAACAGTTTCAAATGAAGGATATGGGAGAAGCATCGTACATTCTTGGTATTAAGGTCACTCATAATTGAAAAAAAAAGAATGTTGTGTTTATCTCAAGCGTCTTACATTGATATTGTGATTGCTCGTTTTGGCATGCAGAATTCCAAGAAAGGTGTACTACCTTTCAGGCATGGAGTCCCTCTGTCTAAGGATATGTGTCCTAAGACACAGAAAGAGATACAAAAGATGGCTAAGGTTCCTTATGCTTCGGCTGTAGGAAGCCTTATGTATGCGATGATGTGTACGAGGCCTGATATTTGTTATGCAGTCGGCATGGTAGCAAGATATCAGTCTAACCCTGGTCAAGGACACTGGACTGTTGTAAAGCATATTCTCAAGTATTTGAAAAGGACTCGAGATTATATGTTAGTATACCAGTCAAACAGTTTGATTCCTTTGGGTATACCGATGTAGATTTCCAAGCTGATCGAGATGAACGGAAGTCAACCTCGGGTTATGTGTTTATGTTGGGTAGCGCAGCCATATCTTGGAGAAGTCTGAAGCAGAAATGCATCGCGGACTCCACTATGGAAGCCGAGTACGTAGCTGCCAAAGAGGCTGTCTGGCTACGTAATTTCTTTTGGAATTAGGGGTGTCTCAGAGTATGTCAATGTGTATCACTATTTATTGTGATAACGCGGGTGCAGTGGCAAACTCGAAAGAACCTAGAGCCCACAGAGCAAGTAAAGACATAGAGCGCAAGTACCATATTATACGAGACATCGTAAATCGAGGAGATGTGGCTGTGGCTAAGATTGCGTCGTTGGATAACTTAGTTGATCCTTTCACAAAGACTCTGGCAATAAAAGTCTTTGAGAATCATGTAGAGGTCTTGGTATACGATGTATTACAAGCTAGATTTTGAGTATAAGTGGGAGATATGTTAATGTCTTTATGTGTATACTAAAAGATTAGCTTTAGTATAAGTGGGAGATTGTTGGTAAAGCAAACTTTTAGTGGGCTTTTATGGATGTATATTTGATTTCCTTATTATTTGAAATAAATGGTTTTTCACATTATTGCATTCTTTGTGATTACTTGTATGTCTGCTTATCTTACATTGTAGACGATGTGGTGAGTTTGTAGTCACACAGAAGATCACATTGCCAGTTCCTTGTAAGATATAAACAATATTCCCAACTGAGATAGTTCTGGACACAACAATTGGTTTAAGTTGTAGTATAAACTTGTTAGTGGCTTGTCTTGGTCATTAGTTTGTACTAGTGCGCTGTAGCATACTGAATAGATCATAAATAAGACATGTTCTTCTGTTCTGATTGTTATGAAGAACTAGAGATAATGGTTACTCTATGATTCTTAACCCTAAGTGTGATATTTAGATGTGTGGGGTGCTTGTTCACTACTTTGATGTACCATAGGTGAGAATCTTGGTAGATTCTTCACGCTCCGTATTTTGGGTAGTGGCATCGCTCGCACGATGTCTACTTATTGGCTTTAGGGCACCATGTCCTGGACATCCAGGCTGATGACGTCCCCTTGAGGAAACTCATAAAGGATTGTCGTACTAAACCCTGCAGGTGGATTTAATCTGTATGAGAACGAGGTTGAGTGGTACTACTTAAGGAATTATAGAGATTAATTATTTAAAGAAGTCAGAAGCTTTAATAATTAATGGACGTGCGATGTCTTTAACACGGGGAATTATAAAGTCTAATGGAAGCCCTGATTCGGTTCGGGATAGGACGGGAGTACAACATTAATTCTCTAGTGGAATGAATTAATGTTCTCGGGCCAAATTATATGTTCTGGGCTGAACATAAGAGTATTTGGGCCTGTAAGAAGCCCAAACCCTATACCTTCTAACGGATCCCTAGTCTGGCTCATGAAACTTATGGAGATTATAAATAGGAGCCTCAAGTCAATTTTTGAAACCCTAGCACACACGAAATTGAGAAAACGGCTAGGGTTTCAAGGAGACGAAACAAAGGCAACCTTCTCCACGTTTGATAGCGCGCCGTCCACCCGGTGTTCGAACAAGGTAGGGAGACAGACTAGAAGATCCTTAAATTGTAATCAACGCCTCGATCTTCAAGGGTAACAAATCTAAACTATGTTTTAGACGCGTGTTTATATTTTATTTATTTCTTTATACGTTTGACATCCGACAACGATCCCAGTGACGGACCGCCTTCGCCTGCGTGTTCCAACACCGGGGAGATCCTGTTTCAAATTTCAAAACATATACCCAAGGGGTATTATAATAGCAGAGACCAAACTCTCTTCGAGGGCGTCATATGACATTTTCATGCTTATGGACCCTGGGGTCCTTAAGAAATCCCAGGTTTGGACCTGGATTGAGTAATCATTTGCATAGGCGTTAAATAGGTGCTCCATGATCTCGGGACCTCGGGGTGCTGGGGGTCATCCGGACTCGGAGTAGGAATTAAATTTGTTTAAACTTCCAAGCGTGTGACGCCTCGGCTTCCGTGCGAATCTCTACAGTTATGTCATCAATTCACCTTTTCTCGGGAATTGGCACCTTCATTAAATGTGTTTCCCTCCTTTTCAAGCTGCATTATCTCAATATCCTGAGGGTTCTTTGCATCTGGGCTACAACCAATTAATTGGGGCCAACTCTTAGGCCCATTCAGCCCATGCGAGAAAATCTGAACCATCCTCAAATCTTTGCCCGCTATATATATTCCTCCCCTCCATAGCACCTCACTTTTTTTGACATCTCTCACCTTTGCTCCGTGAACCAATTTACTCCTAACGCCTTAAGGACCATGATCGGTTTCTATGCCCTGATTAAGGGAAATGGGGGAGAGCCTTTCGCTGAACTTTTTCATAGCCAGTTTAGTTGTAAGCTTTTGGACGGATTTTTTTACATTTGTGGCCGTGTGAAACGTGCATGCACTTTTTTAGAAAAACTTCCGGATGGGTGCTCAGATTGGAGGGATTATTGGTTTTTCGTAACCCCTCCTACTCTTTGGGATTTTCCTTGCCATCGCTGGGCTTATGAAAATCCTAGGGTTCGAGGCTATCTTTCTCCTCCAAGTCTGTCCCTTAATATGCCTATCATAGACAACCTCAATGCGCACGCCCAAATTTGTAGTCCTTTTCATGTTTCCCCTATCTTCAAGTACTATCCCTCGAACCTTCTGATGTTAATTCGTGTTTTCTCATTTTTTCCAGCACTTATACGAATAACTATATGGCGTTAACGATTCTCAATGCTTTTTACTATTTCAGAGAAGGATTGGTTGTCCCAAGTTACTAGAGATCCAACTCCAACTCCTGCAAGTTCCTACCCAGTTATGATACACGAGAGCTCTTCCAAGGCTCCAGCACTCGAAGCACCTCCACTTCAGGTCCTCCTCAGGTCGGGCTACTAGCATGCAGGGCCCCATTCCTTTTGATGGCGGAGTTACTCGGAAAAAGAGTAAGGGCAAGCAGGTCAGCTCACTTCCAGCTCCAATTGATTTAGACCCCAAGGTTGATGTCAGCTTTGACGTGGTGTCTCGCTTCGTATACCATTACCTTTCTCTCGGCACGATTCGGTCTTTGATGAGCATGCCCTCCCAAGACAAGATGGTCCAGACAACTCACTCTTTCGCTCAGGTATGAGTGCTTGTACTTATCTCGTTGTCCTTTAATTTCTATATTCTCCCAAATTCTAAACCTTTAGCATATTCACTGTTTGGCTTTCTCCTTTCTGACCTCTTCGAGAACACTTTGGACTCTGTTCAGAAGGGTGATGTGTACAAGGCTCAAGCGGCCCAGGAGCGTACTCGAGCTGATGACCTTGTGGGCAAGCTACAGGCTGTGAAGCAGGAAAGGGAGAAGCTGAAGGGGCAAGTTCGAGCACTCACCAAGGAAGTCCATCTCCTCCGGTCCGAAATCCAGCAGCATGAGCAAGAACTCCCTCTCTCAGGGGTGAAGCTTTGCATAAACTCCTTGTTCTCCTCCAAGATCGGGCAGCAGTTCTTGAAAACCCTTCATCAGGGTTGGCTAGAGTCTTACCTTCAGAGCGCCAGCTTTTTAGGTGCCATGGGACGTTTGATTCCCCATTTTGTCGATCATGGGTTTGACAAGGTCGTGGCCCAACATCAAGTTGAAGGCTTCAACGGGGTATATGACATGAGTGCTCTGTTGGACGGATTGACTCCTCCTCCCACTTTCTTAGGCGACCCTAATGAGCTGATTACCGCTCCTTGGTGGCTTCTTGACATGCAGAGAGCTGTCCAAGAGCTGCAGGACCAGGAGCTAGGGCTTGAAGCTCTGAAGCAGGTGGACACCCTCGAGTACCCTGTGGATGTGCCCAAGGAGGTTCCAGCTGGTGAGCACAACGAGGAGGAAGGAGGTGGGTCGAGTGACCATGCTGAGTTGGAGGTGGCAGCGGGCGAGCACTCTCCTGAAGATTGAATACTTTATTTTGTTCCTCTTTATTTATTTTTCACTAAACAATTTACTTTTCCGCTTCAACACTTGAACAATTTATGAGGTTTTTGTAACCTCTTTTTTGGTTTGGGGGCCTTCGTGCCCTGGTTTTGGTGAGGCCCTCAGGCCTCTTTGAATAGTGGGGGATTTTCACATCCCCCATTTTTCTCCATGAATAGTTGAGGTCGTGTGCCTCATAATTTCCATATTTGCTTTCTTTACACCTGCTGCATGTTTCTTGCTCACTCATGTTTTCATGCTTGCACAAACATATTTGTAGAAAATATTTATGATATGCCTTAGATATCGAACTCATGAATGCTTGTCATATATGATGAATGTCATGCTCATAAATGTTTATCGCATACTCAGGATTAGTGAGAAATCATAAGCAGTTCAGTCATGTCTTATGACTGTTTATCAAGCAGGACATCACAAGTAACTCTATTGTATCTTATGAGTTTTCTTAAGACCTAAATGGGTATTCCCTTCTTGGTTTTTTTATAAAAAAAGCTTAGCACATACAAGCTCTATTAAACGATGGTTCTAAGCATCTGATTATGTTGAACACATATAGGCTTCGAGGTTTTAAACAATGGTTGAAAATGTATTGATATATTGGAGAGTAAGGTATGGAAGAGTAAAAAAGTAAAAAGTAGTACTTTTTTACATACTTGAGTCTTTGGTTTGCTGTTCTTCAAAGAGTTAGGTTGGTCCACCTTCACCCCCATCAAGCCTCGAAGTCTATACTTATAAGACTTAGATCTAAAATGTCGTTCACTTCCATTCTTGTTCTAGCTATGTCAGCTTTGGTTAGGAGATTCTTATCCTGAAATCTTAAAAAATAGGATTTAGGTTTACCTTTGTATTGCTAAGTTGTCTAGCCCTTAAAGGGCTGCAAATTTCTAGGCCCTTTAGGGTGCCCAAGAATTCAAACTTCGAAGGATGTCCTGGTTTCAAACCCTGGAGGGTTTTATTGTTTCAAACCCACAGAGGGTGGCAATTCAAACCCGTAGAGGGTGGCGATTTCAAGCCTATAAAGGGTGTTAAGAGTTCAAGCCCCGGAGGGTGCTGAATGTTCACACCCCGGAGGGCATAAGATTTCAGACCCCGGAGGGTGCTGAAAGTTCAGACCTCGGAGGGCGTTAAGAGTTCAGACCCCGGAGGGTGCTAAAAGTTCAGACCCCGGAGGGCGTTAAGAGTTCAGACCCCTGAGGGCGTTAAGAGTTCAGACCACGAAGGGTGCTGAAAGTTCCTGGTATCTTGTCAATTTGATTTGAAATGGTCGCGGGGACCTCAATACTTCATATTGAAGGATATTCCAATATGATAACAATTGAAAGTAAAGCTTTATTGATTTATCAACATAGGCCATAGACAACCTACGCCGGTCTCATTAAAAACCTCTTTATAGTAAAACCCAGTGGGAAACTTATAAGGAGGGAAAAAGAGCTTCGGTGAAGCATCTCGGATACAATATTCATGCAAAAAACAAATTGTACTCTAAGAATTGTAATATAAATAAGTCATGCTTGAAATGAAAATAAATCATACTCTCTCTAATGAAGAACTTCTTTAGGTCACATACATTCTAGGGACAAGCTATTGCATTTCCCTTCATGTCCTAAAGTCTGTATGCTCCTTCTCTCAATACCTGGATAACTCGGTAAGGTCCCTCTCATTTGGCCTCGAGCTTTCCAGTTTGTTTTACAGCGCCGACTCTCCTCAGGACCAGGTCCCCAGCTTCAAACGACCTCAAGGTCACTCTTTTGTTGTATGCAGCTCGTATTCTGCTTTTGTACTTTTCAGCTTGTAGTCGGTCCATCTCTTTCTTTTCTTTAACCAGGTCCAGGGCCTCTCTCATCAGACCCTCATTTTGGCCTTCATCGAATTGAGCAATTCTGTGAGATCCTATTACAATCTTTGGTGGGAGCATTGTTGCGGTGCCATAAACAAGCTGGAAAAGTGTTTCTCTAATGGCAGCTCTGGGGCTTGTCTTATAGGACCACAGAACAGAGTCCAGCTCCTCTACCCATTTACCTCCAACTCTCGAGAGGCGGGTCCGAATTCCATCGAAAATTGTACGATTCGTCACCTCCACATGGCCATTTGCTTGAGGGTGGGCCACGAAGGTAAATCTTTGTGTAATCCTTTATCTCCAGCACCAGGTCCGGATCATCTCCCCATTGAATTGTGTTCCGTTGTCGGATACTAGGATCCGTAGAATTACAAACCTACATAAAATGTTTTTCCAAGAAAACGAATTATGTTTTCCTCTTCAATCCTAGCAAGTGGGGCTGCTTCCACCCACTTACTAAAGTAGTCGACTGCCACAATCAAAAATTTACATCCGCCTTGTGCCGGTGGAAAAGATCCGACGAGGTCTACCCCCTACTTTGCGAAGGGACAAGGCGAGTACATGGCCCCCATCTCCTCTGCTGGGACTTGTATTAGAGGGCCATTCTTCTGGCATTTTTCACATCTTTTGACAAAATCTCGAGCATCTCGAGTTATGGTGGACCAATAAAATCCAGCCCTTAATGCTTTCTTTACGGTAGTCCAATAACCCTCATGGCTACCTGCGCATCCTTCATTGATTTCCTTTATCATATAAGCATTCTGAAATCAATTTTGTATCAAACCCTAAATTTTGATGAACAAACATATGCATGAACAACCAAAAAAATATTAAACCCTAAATATTAATGTAATTATTACGAAATTAATTTTGTACCTATTGACGAGATACGTTGTGTCTAAACTCACAACGTCATGAAACTCTTTGTAAGCAGCTTTACTTTTAAGATGGAACCACAAAACGCTGCATAGCCTATTATCATCATCAATATCCATCAAATGAAAAAAAAAATGCTATCTCTCAATTGAAGTTTAGCAAACATTTTACGGATTGCTTCTGCGTTTCCCTCACTTAATCTCAGCCTTCTTCTTTCTTCAATGAAATTCCTACAATCCTTAGGAAGTCACCAAATATTTTCTGGACCACCCGATTGAACTTCACATAATCTTACATTTTTGCATGTCCTTATTCCCGCAATATCATTTGCTTCTAATTGCCTCTTCATGAGGACACTCAAATGCCTATGAACTGCCATTAACAGGGAGAAGACTTGATCAATTTCATGGTTGTGGTCATGCACCATTTTACTAATAGTCCAAGTTCCATCATCGAGTTTCTTCGCATTCAAACGAGTTTTGCAATCAATTTTTTTCGACGCCATATTTGTCATAGAAATCCCAGCCTTATCACAAACCATCAAAGCATATTTGTATTGTGATTCATCCTTTTTCACCAATGTCCGTTTAACAATGCTAAAACCCTTTCTTCTAGCATGATCCCGATAAGTTTTAAACAACTCATCAATGGTCCCACAGACCATTCCAGTTTCTACAACACCTTCATCGTCATTAACATATTGCTCGTTGTTAACTGTCAGACGGGGTGGTAGTGAGTGACCTTGAATATTTTCTTCGTCGTCGAAATCATCTCCAAAAATTGATCGAAGTAATTCACGATCAGCCATTGTTGAATCTGTAATGTTCAGATTTCGTGTTTTGATGGAGGAAAAATTATTTTGATGGAGGTAATGTGGTTGGTAATGGTGGGAGAAATTAATTTGATGGTGGAAAAAAACTTATAGTTTAAATGTAATTATGATAGTGTGACATGACGTAATTATGTGTATTGAGAGAGTAAATCACGCCGTCTGCGTCAGCGTGTGTTGAAAAATGAGAAAGAAGGAAATTAGTTCATGCCATGCCATGCAATTTAATTAATTAATTATCATTAGCACTTTAGGTCTTGGGTTCGAGTCATGGAGAGGGGAAAAGGGATGAGTATTTAACTTGTAATAAAAAAAATAAAAATTATCATTAGCACTAATTAAGGATAAAATTAATAAAAGATTAATTAATTAAGGAAAATGAATCGGGATATCCAGATTGCATTAGCATTACCGTAAATCTTATCCTACTAAAATTCCAAAACAAATAGTAGTACAAAACATAAATCTCATTAGAATTTCAAAATCTCAAATTAAAATAAGTGTGGGATTTTAAAATTTTAAATTCGAATTTTACACTCCAAAACAAACATACCCTAACTGAATATGTATAGTAATATTTTCTTGGAACAATTTCATGTTTTAAATTAAACTTGAAAAACTCTGTAAGATTCATTCAACTTTATGTTTTTTGAAATTATGAATATATTTATTCTTTTAGTAACATAAATTTGATGGTGAAATTCTATTTTTTTTGTTTTTTGTGCACGATTTTTTTAGAAGAGATCTATTTGTTCTGATTCGATCCTATTGAGATCCGCTGAGTTTTTCAAATTTTCTTAAATATACTGATTGCACATTGGACATGGAGTAATATTTTATGACTTAGTATTTCTTAAAATTATTATACATCATCCTTATATACTAATTCTGAATCTTTCAAGACTAATATTTTATGTAATTTTGATTTTTTTTAAATAATTTTCTCTTTACCTCTTTTTATTTCTCCTTTTTTCAATTGTCATTTTTTAAATTATTTTTTCTTTCTTATTCTTTCTCTCACTCTTCCACTTCTTCTTTGATTTAAATTTTATAATTATATTAAAATTTATTAAATAATATTTACTTTTTTCATATATTTACATGCTATTAATATTTTCTCAAAATTTCTTCTCTACAAAATAAAAATTAATCTTAGTATCATAGATTAAGAAATTCTCTCGTTAAATATATTAAAAAAAAAAAAAAAAAGAAGTGTGGCAAAATTTATAGAAAAATGTCAAAAGCTGGAATTTTTCTAATTTTTTCAACGAAAGAACTTCATCAGTAGAACTTCAAAATTCCGCAGGCAGTAAAATGAAGGATAAAATGGCTAAAGATTCGAGGACGTAGTGTTGAAATAGTGATTTAGTTTGGACGAAAATGGGAGACAGAGAATGGGAAATTCATCTCCGATCTTTGTCCTCCATCGCCAGAGATTCCAATTACGCTGCCGACCCCGCTTCCGATCCTTCACTTCTAAATTCCGTTAATTTCTCCTTCGACTCTTCTTCTATGCATTTTGATGATTTTTTCTTCCAAATTTGTTGACGTTGATGTGGTTTGCGTAGGTCAAGAGGCTCTACGAACTCTGCAAGAGCGAGAAATCAGAAGAACTAGCAGCTAGGGTTTACCCCCACCTCAACAAAATATTTCAGCGGTGCATTGCTTCAATTTCGCAGACTCAAACCTCAAAAGGCCTTCTATTACTGGTATCATCCATTTTTATTGTTGTTTTTTCCTCAATGTACGAATCAAATGCTTAATTGATGTTATTTGGGTGGAAACTTCATTTTTTATTTAATCGTGCAGTTGTATGACCTTGTTGAATAGTTTGTTGTTCAATCCGCTTGGTTATGGTTCGAATGATCTTATATTTTGCATATATTTGTCTTTGGAAGATAATTTGATGCTATCCTAGTTATAGTTGTTGCTGGGAGAGATACTTTGACAAATCATCCCATAAGAAAACGAAAGAAATCTCAAGGAGCTTAGTGTCATGCCCCTGAGCTTATGAAACTCATAAACTGTTTGATTTAATGAATTCTTCCTTCACATGCAAATATTACATATAGATTTACATCCCAATATCCATAGATATGCTGTAGAATGTGTTTATTGCATTGTCATTCCAATGGTCACATAATATTATGACTCTCAATTGCAGTTTCCAGGTCCTTTTGGTTTATGCATAATATAGATGGCTCATGTTTAGTTATCCTCTGGCATTCAGGCGATTCTACAATTTTTTCTTGATTTTGGAGATGCAAGTCTACATGATGCTGAACCTAGTCTGAGGACATTTTTCAAAGCGTGTTTGAGCAGGTAAGGCAAACTTATTATGCCATATGCTAATATTTTTCTGGGAGCAGTATCTTCTCCTGAATGGATATCCAGTCTCAAACCAAAAATGGGAATTATTAATGCCAATATTGACAAGTATGATAAGTACATTTCCTGGTCTTTGTGCTTGTGTCTTGGCTGAGCAGTAGGTTGCTCTTAGTTTCACCATGGATCATTGTTGGATTCCCATTTTACACTTTATGCATTGTGAAAGTTGTATCATTATAGTACTACTATGTTGTTATCTTCTAATGTTTAATCATTTTTGGTGAAACTAAGAGCAACCTATAAGTGGTTAAATAACTATCTTCATGCAGCAAATTTTATAAATTAGTTTCTTTTATATATGCCAAGGAACAACCAAACAACTGAGCCAGTCAGCTAAATTATGAAATCTTGGTGAATCAAATCGTGTTATAAGCGCTTTCTTGGTTAAATTTTATAATTTTTTCTGGCTACAAGAAACTGATAGGAAGGTCGATGAAAAGCCTCTTTCCTCATTGTATTTCCTAATCTTGTGTGCTTTCCAATCATTAGTTTATTCCTGTACAACGGTCTGAAACATAAATTTTATAGTCATCATATTACCTGCCAGTTTCTAATTATTATTGCAGGGAGTTTGCAGACCCTGCTGTTGCAGAAGCAACTCTTGAATTTTTGAGTTCAAACAAAGTCAAACTTCTCAAGACTTTCCCTACATTACTTCCACAGGTTTATCTTTGAGATATTTCTTGTAACTGCAGTTATTGTTGAATAATAATTGATATTAAACTAGTGTATTGTGACAAATATGAAAAATAAAATTAATCTACTTCATGTACTTAATGGACTATACTTCAAAGAATGTTCAGATGATATTTTGTGATTTATTCATTATGTTTCAGATTAAGTTCTGTTAATTTTAAGATATTGCAGCAAGCATTATATTAAATCACTTTAGTTTTTCCTTTTGAATTCGTCAAAAAGGTGTACAATGTCCCACATGTATGATATATTTGGCTTTTGCAGTTTTTCCCTTTATTGCTGAAACTGATTGCATGGAATGGAGAGAAGTAAGTCACTAAGTCCTGTATTTCTCATAGTACTCTAAACATAAATTTTCTGTAAACGATTAATTGAGAGCAAATCGATTTACTAGAAAAGATGTCATACAACTAACCTGGTTGCTTGCACTATATTTTTGGTTACAACCCTTTTTCTCTTGTGGCTATTCATCTCTCTTTTTTCATTTTCCCTTTTTTTTTTGGTGTGGGCATTCAGGTTAGAAAACTTATTCCTGAAAGTGTTCTCGGGATTTATCTCACTTGGATCCTTCATTCCCCTGTTTCCACCCCTTGTGGACTTACCCAGTGAGTCTATCTTTATGATGTTACATCAACTACTTTGTGCCTTCATTCATGATGCCTTTTCATATGTACTTTGGATTTTGGAAGGCTTCACCTAGTATCTTAATATCTATCCTGCATTCTATATATGTAGCTTAAGAATGAACATATTTCTTTTTTGTGTGGGCTCTCATGTACAAGTTTTAAACTGAGATGAAGGAGATAAAACATTTGATCACTTGTTTTGTTCTTCCACTCTTTCTCATGTACTAAGAGTGCTTGCTACTTTGCCGTATAGGCGTATACGTATTCATAATCATTCCCTTTTCTGCATTGTGACGTATTTTTCCATATTTTGGCTAGTATTGGTTGTGGCACTGGAAAAGGTGGAAAGAAGTTCAGGGTCACTTGTAGGAAGCAGCATTGCTTCAATTCAGAAAAGTGCTGCTCCTGAGGTCTGTATTTATTTATTTCTTAATATTTATTTATTTTGAGAAATGCCGCATCCTACTTATTTGCCAAATCATAAATTTAATAGTATGTTTTTTATGATGAGAAAATCTCAAAAAGATTAGCTTAGCTATGCGACTATGTTAAAATTCTATTTAAGATATGTTTAATAAAGTTATAAACCCATAGCTTATCTTTTCGAGATTTTCTCTTCAAAATTTCTTTATTTATCGAATTATAAAAAAAATAGACTAATGAGTAGGAGGATGCTACAAGAAACCTGTCTTGAACTTGTAGATGTTTTAACTATGAAAACTGATGCTTACTCCTGTATGAATGTAGATGCTGCTCGCTCTCATGGATGAGGCATATACGGGATCAACTATAGGAGATGGAGGTGCAGATTCTGAATCTGAAGATAGCACTCCTACGGCTGCAGTTGACCCACTATTTCTTGATCTCCTCAAGGATGAGAATGATGGTCTTGCTGTATGCTCCTTTCTGTGCTGTTGGTAGCATTAAACAATAAGATGCTTTTTTATATCTTTTTTGGTGGGGTATTTAGCTCTATGGATTTTTGAACCTTTTGTGTTATTAAATTGCGATTTATTGTTTCCTATGCCCCCTATTTATATCTAGCTATCCATCTAGAGTTTTAAGTTAAAGTTTTGTATTAGTATCATGGCGTATTTAGCTCTATGGCTTTTTGACCCTTTTGTTTTATTAAATTGGGATTCCATTTTATTGTTTCCTATGCCCCCCATTTAAATCTAGCTATCCATCTAGAGTTTTAAGTTAAAGTTTTGTATTACGTATCATGGGGTATTTTCTTCGGTGAGGGTGGGTAAATTTTTTCAATGAGTACATTCATTATGTATAAGGCCAGTGTATGGGGAAAAGTTTTCAGTATTCATGCTTTCACTTCAAATAAAGGGGGATCCATAGGTAAGCTCTTGATTCTCTAATTGGCCAAGCACTGTATTTTGGTGCTACCCAATGTTAGTTATGATCTAGATGCATCAGTTACTACTTTCTTTTGCAACTTCTGTACTGCTTTTCAAGTTAATGAATCTAGCATGTTTATTACCAATATGTTATTGATTTGATTTTACATAGTATGTCAGTTTACCTGAAATTTTATGTTCATTGTCTCTCTGGTATCCCAGGAACGTCACTGGACCTCTCCTGCAATGGCAACAGCGTTGCAAGCAGTAATCAGTGCCCCTCTGTCCAATAGATTGAAAGAAGCACTCAAAATAGCACCACGGCTTCTTGATTCCTATTTTGCATTAGCAGTTCATGATGCCAATGATTGTACGTGTATTTTTTCCCACATTGAATTAAGTTGATATGACTTAACTGATGAAACATTTACTAATCTGGGCAAAAGGTTAGTTATTTTTCTGGACTTCTGTGTTGATTCTGATATGTTTATTTGTCAGCCTTAATATGTGCTTTGATTCCTCTGATTTTGGCAAGATATTCAACATTATTTCCTGACAAAATTTTCTGTTACGAGGTAAGATATTCTATTTCTTCACCCTCCCCCCTCCCCACACACACACACACACCTCTTTGAATATAAGTTATGTGGTCTGCATTGAGGGTACATTGGCATCATCACAACAATCTGTACTATGCAGTTGATTTTTTTTTATCCTACCATTATATTCTCATGCAACACTATCATGACAAACAACGAAAAATTATCTATCCATGGAATAGCATATAAATAAATTGAATGATGCACATTATGTGCACATGCAGGTTCAAAAGAGGCTCTTAGAATTCATGTTTGCTGCCTTTCATCGGTGTCCTCAATTCATTGCACTACTTAAGGTAAGGTAAAAGCCTTTGTGCAGAGTTTGTCTGCTACTTTTTCCTTCTGTGAGCTTTTCATGATTTCAGTAAGTTGCATAAAAGAAGTCCATCAGCTTACTGAATTAAGTAGTGCAATCTCTTTCCATCCTAATCTGCATTAGTACCATATTTTTGGACTGACTAATGTATATTAAGAAAGTACAAGACATGTAGGAAATGATGATTTGTATTTAAAATAAATTGCACCTAGTCTTTTGAATCCGGTAAAGAAACATTTTTCTCAGAATCATATTCTAGAATTGGTTGATGTCCGTCATATTCTAAAGGGTTAATATTAAACAAATCACCCAATTTTTCACGTTTTTTCAATTACAACTTATGTTTTTAAAATCTGCAATTCGATACACAGTTTTTGGATTTTGCAATTATATCATATGACCATTTTCCAGCAACTTAAGCTGACATGGCAGCCGCAAAATCTTTGAAAAAATTGCAAATAAATTCACGACCTTTTGTAATTGAAATAATCATTTTGCAATTTCATGCACTGCCACGTCAGACTTGCCGAAAATAGTCATGTGATAGACTAGCAACAGTTTGGAATTGGAAGGTCGTGTATCGAATTACAAATTGTAAAAACACATCTTGTAATTGAAAAAAAAGTGAAATGGTGACGATTTATTTTGCAATTAAATCTATTCTAAATGTTTAGAAACTGTTGTGGAGTTATGTTTTAAATTGCAAAGGTACATAATTTCTTACATGAGGGATGCCAATATGTATTTTATTGCAGAAGCCTATAGTGGACAGGCTTGGAGAAGCTTATGATAACCCTACAAAGGTCCAACAAGCAATCCCCTTGTGTAAATAAATAATGTTTTTCTCAACTCTCCATCATCAAAGTCCTCTATTACCTTGTACAGACTGAGTTGGCATTACAGCTCTGTTGGGCCATCGGGGAGTATGGTGGCGGTGGTGGATCTCACAAAGATGCAGCTCGTGAACTTTTCGAGAGTTTGGAATTACTTCTTTATGAAAACCTTTGTTCAAGGTACATGATGTAAAAGGGATTAAGTTTAGGGACCAAAAAACATATTATCCCCATTTCCCAATATACCTTGCTCTCATACTTTACCATCAATTTGTGGGAAAGTCGCTTGGGCTTAGGTGAAGCCGCCCATGGATCTGGCAGTTCTAGTTTCAGAAAATCTTCTCAATCAAGGCTTCTATGTTTCGTTGTGACTGCAATAGCAAAACTAGCCACTTATCACCGTGAATTACTACCAAGGGCCCGTGTTTCTTTGGGAAAGGTATGAATTGTGGGCTCTATTATATGATCAATCTTTTAATTACTCCTTCCTTTCCAATTTACCTGTCTTTTTAATGAAAAAAATCATTCCAAAATATCTGTCGCTTTTGTTTTTCCATTAAATATATTTTCCAACTTTGCCCCTTTTTAATTTTTGTGATACGTGTCATTCATTGATATACAAGCATGGAAAAAGACGTGGGTGTAAATACTCTTAGGTAGATAAATGACCATAATGACACGTTGATATATTAATCATTTTATACAAATAATTATAGGTATTAAATGACTTAATCTATGTGAACCTGATATAGAAGTAGTGGTAATTAGGCTTAATTACTGCAGGTGGCTCGTTCTCGAATTTCAGATGCAAGGGTGTGGAAACGTGCACAAGATTTTTTGGGTTTAATGGATGAACCTGCAATATGTATGTCTGTGTTGGGCCCTTGCAGCCCCTCAACTGAATTCAGGCAATACCCAGGGACCATCAACTGGAATGAAGGTCATAAAAAAATAATTGCTCACGTTCCATTCTACCTACTAGGTGGCCAAGAAGGTAAATATTTATTGCTGTTACTAATCCCTCTTAAATCAGAATATCATGCGTCAGATGTCTAAAACCTCTTTGCATATATGTATGATATATCCAGATTTATCTCTTTAAACATGCATTCTTTCCTTTTATCAGGTCCTCCATTTCATGAATTTTCCTTTCATGATATTCTTCCAGAGGATTAGTTTTGGTTCCAGTATACACCTACTACATTCCGAGCGAGCTGATATTTTCTGCAATTGCGTTACACATGATTGGTATTGTTTCATTGGAACTGCAGAGATTAGCCTTTTTTTTTTTTTGGGCAAACGAGCCACATTTGCATTTGTAAGTTTTTACTAAGACTGTTTTTCCTCATTTTGCCTATTTAAGTATTATTGCAGATGTGAGTTATCTTTGCATAAGGGGGTGTTTTCAAATTCTACCAACAGCTTCCAGAATCAATTTTTTTAAAGTTGTCCTCTCACAACTTTTACTTTTGAGAAGTGCTTCTAAGCTATTTATAGAGTTTGCAAACACCCCCTAAATATGTGACTACTATGAATTACTAGTATAGTAGTACTAGATTTAGTTACAATTAGTTGTATGTAATTTCAACGACTACATATAACATATGCATCAGGTTTTCATTATGAAGTTAGTATCGTAAGAAGTCATGCATGAGACCGTTTCACAGCGAGACGGAGTATAATTCGGGCATGACGCTTTCACACTTTAGAAGAGATAGATTTTT
The DNA here is from genome assembly GCA_963675135.1 of Galeopsis tetrahit. NCBI lineage: Eukaryota > Viridiplantae > Streptophyta > Magnoliopsida > Lamiales > Lamiaceae > Galeopsis > Galeopsis tetrahit. The sequence goes on along the minus strand of OY776120.1, from coordinate 59,676,759 downwards.
ATTTGTGCTAATTTGTAAACGGTCTCATGGTGAGATCGTCTCACGAAAGACTTTGTCGTGTCGTAAACCTCTGTCTGATAAAAAAAAGCCTTGTCCCATTGCAGATTTCATTTTGATGAGATGGTCCCTCCTGTCGGAGCATTAGCAATTAATAGTCACAATTACTTTGTTGTAATTCGTTATTTTAAAGTGCACTTTGGTTTTATGTAAGATGAATTAAACTTTGCGCCGCTAATAAAATAATATTTTCATCTGAGATTGTAGTGTAAAATTATAGTAAACCAAATGAATTGCAGAGAAAATTGCTTGTGGAATTCCCAGAATAGTGCATTCTTGTTTCATCTGAATTGCATGCTGCTATTCTTCTCATCCAACAATTCCTCAGGTATAACAACCAATCCCCAAGGCGAGAATATATTTTTTTCAACAATGGCGGCTGCGGTTACTCTGTTATAACCATTTTCTTTGCGCTCATTTCTCATTGTGTCTATGAATATTCCAAAAATTCTACATGATTCTTGTTATATGAATCAGTTAATTGATTGAGTTGCGATAATGATGTGGTTTAGTGATAAGATTCGCAGAGTATCAAGAACAAGAATAGTAAAAAGATAACGATCCAAAGCTTCTACAGCCAAGCCTCGAGGCTCTCAATATACTCAACTCAGCCCATAAATCTTAACAAACAGTATTTGGCAATCATTTTTCAATCATGTTATTTTTCTCAACCTATATACTAAAGGGAGGCTTAACCCATTTTTATTTAAATTTTTGTAACAGTTTGAATAAAACAAAATTTGAAACTAGTCTGGGAGTTTGAGAACTTTATAAAATATAAAAAAAAATGTATAAAGTACTCAATAAAATGATATTTAAAACAGACTTATTAAATAAAATAAAAAAAAACTTGATATATAAAGCAAAATCAATTAGACAAATCTAATTTGTTTTGTTATTTAAGCTGTTATTCTAGGTAATTAAGAAGTTATTATTTTTAACATAAGAATTCCTATATAACTTATTGGTTGTTATCTAATTTGTTTTGTTATTCTAAGCTGTTATTCTATTTTAGGTAATCAAGAACTTGTTATTTTTTTACATAAGAATTTTTATACTCCCTCCGTCCCGGAATAACTTTCATATGTAGGTGGACACGTAAATTAAGAAAGTGTAATAATGAGTGAAGTTTTGAGGGGTAATTTTGTAAAACTTTATGTATAAAGTAAAGAATGAGTTGACTTTTGTGTATATGTGGAGAAAAAGTAATGGCATTTGTGCAAAATTGAGATATTGTGAGGGTGGAGTTTATAAAGGGTATTCCATTTTAAGGGTGTGAAAGTTATTGTGGGACGTCCCGAAAAGGAAGTGTGAAAGTTATTGTGGGACGGAGGGAGTATAACTTAGTGATATAATCAATACGACAAGAATATGTGTCAATTCGGGACTAAGGATAAATCGGATCAGGTGATCGATACAAGCGCAAATTTTTTCTTATGTAATTCAATTTTATCATACATCTATTTTAGAATTAATATTGTTTAACGAAACAATTAATATTATTAAACTAATAACTTTTAATGAAACAACGAATACCATTAACACATGCACACAAAACGCAAATCAGTTTCATGGCGACACTTGGTCACACAATACCTTGCTTTCTTTTATTAACTGATTTCCTTTTTATCTACAAAGATTTTGAATTTGGTAATAATGATAAAATTATACGTATACAAGCCTTTTTTTTTTTATCACTAAAACTTATATGCATGCAATGTTGACCAATTAAGTCAATTGGGCTAAAATGTTGACTTATTAAGTCAATGGGCTGAAAATATATATTATTGGGCCACCATTAAAATTTATTTGGGTTAATTCTTAATCTATTTGTCAATTGGCCCGTTTGTGTTTTAATTTTGATCGAAATTTTTAACCTGTTTATTTTACTCGTTTCTGTGATTTTTTTATCTTTTATTTATTGCCGAACGCAGGATATTAAATGTAGTAAATCAAATTGTAATACGTAGTAATACACATTATTTTATGTAGTAATAACACAAACTATTTATATAATAATACAAATTCTTGAGATTTTTTTACTAATAAAGTCATTATCACCACACATTCAACTAATTGCAAAGCCTACTTAAAAGTTTGTCTATTTGCTTCATTTTGGATATAAAAACCCATAATTACCCTTAAATCATACAAATTGAGATTTAAATTTTTGAAATTTATTCTGCCTCAATTTTCGGATTTATTCAACTCCTCAATGTATTAGGTTATACAATTGGAAAGACTACGACTTTCCAAATTTTGAATTCCCAATTTTTCAGTTCGGTCATCTTCGGATTCGACCATTTTAGGATTCGATATTGATCTTCAATTCCGATCATCTGCATCGCTCGTACGTATATTCATTTGGTCATCAAGGCGTTGAAGGAGCCGGAGCGCGACCGAAAGAAGACGAAGAACATCAAGCACAACGGCAACATCTCGTTCGATGACGTCATCGAGATCGCGAAGGTGATGAGCTCCAGATCCATTGCGAAGAACTTGGCAGGAGATTAGGATTGAGGTTTTGTTGAATTTTGATTTGAAGTTTAAGGTAATTGAATTTTCTGTTTAGGCTTTGATCTCTACTTTTTTTTAGTTTTGTTTAAGCTTTGGTTGTACTGATTCTTTTGTGATGGAATATGCATTGAAATGACGATACTTTTTATGTCATTCATATGTACTTCAATATGCATATTATTAAAATGCACTTTAATTTGTATACTTCTGAACGTAATTCACATGAACTTCAATATACATATGTTTAGACTGCACTTTAGTTTGCATGTTTTATGCAAAATTGTCGAAATGCACTTTAGTTTGCATAATAGTGAACGTAATTCACATGAACTTCAATATGCATATGTTTAGATAATACATACGCTTCTATTTTTCTGTTCTTCTACACTTCGCCGTTTTTGCAAAAGCTTTTTTCTAAACCTGTAGATTGAATTGCAGATTTCTCAAAACCCTCAGTTTAACAAGATTATCTTTTAGGAATTTTTTTATATTTTAGATGGAGATAGCTATCTTTTAGAAAATTTTGAGATTATTTACCAATAGAGTCATTATCACCACACATTCAACAAATTGCAACAGCTACTTAAAAGTTTGTCTATTTGCTTCATTTTGGATTCAAAAAACCATAATTACCCTTATTCATTCAAATTGATTTAAATTTTCAAAAAAGCTACTATATCAGATATTTAGTCTTGGCAAAAATTTCGCGTTTCATTTAATTCATCAATATTAGGTTACAGAATTTGATATTAATTCAGATAGTTATTATTGCCACAATTATCGCCTTTCATTCAATTCCTCAATTCTGTGAATTTTCAATTTTTGATTTCAAAAAGCTTCTGCAGAATCGATCTAAACACGAGTTTCGAAATTCGAAATGCCGCCGAAGTTCGACCTTGATTGAGATGACAACAATGGAGTTCCATTCTTGTTGTTGCTCAACGACTCTGCTTGCGACGGTAACAATGGAGTCCCGTTTTTCGCCAATTTCGCAAGCATCGGCCTCCGAAAACCTCCCTCCTCTGCCTTCCCAAACAACTGCTTCCTCAAAACTTCGTGTAAATGCCCAAACAGCTCCTTATTCAACGATTCAAATGTCAAATCCAATCTCTCTAATTCCTTCATGGCATTCTTATTATACATGAAAAGGCCGTAATACAGATCGAAACTATCGCTCGATGTATTTTCAACCAGATTCAACAGAGTCTCGTACCCTTTCGTGTTAATCGGGGTACTCTATAACCTGCAATTTCTCCAGAATCAATTATTGTGAATATGCACCAAATACAGCAGTGACATTTATCATGCACTTGCAGTATGTATGCCATATGCCTTCATAATGGCACCAAATATTGTGGTATGTTACCGAGTGTGTATATATATGCCTATTACAATGCATATGTAGTAGGCACCGATTATGCATATCGTTTACATATTCAACTCCCTATACATTGTGTGGATTGGGCTACAGAAGTTTGGGGTGATGGAGAACTTCATATAATATTAAGGGCAATGCTATATTTTATTTAGTTTTCTTATGTAAACTTGGATGATGAATTACTGGTCAACCCTTTATTTTCTACCTATCAAATGTATGAACAACGTTCTATGCACATATCCGTGCATATGTAGTGTGCATACGCACAGGCATATCGGATACATATGCAAAACTTCGTGCATTGTCCGGATCGTTCTCGAGAAGTTTGGGGTGATGGAGAATTTTATATAAGATTTAGTTAATGCTATATTTTTTTGAGTATTCTTATGTAAACTTGGATGATTATTTACTTTTTCAACCATTTTGTTTGCTACTTATCAAATGTATGAACAACATGCAGATGATCCCATACCTGATGTGGTGAATCGAAGTACTAGTCGCCGGAAAATGCAGATAACGATGAACAATCGCTGGAACAAAATCAATATTCTACATAATTCTCGAAGCTAAGCAAGTGGAACGCATTAATTAGAATACCTACTATTTAGGAATTTTTTAAAAATTTGAAAGGTGCTTAAATCTCGCTTTTTCGAGAATCTCTTAATCTATAATTATGGTAATTAGTTGACCCTGTAATTTGAATTAAATATTTCGAATTGTGTCAAATTAGTAAAAGGGTAAAGTTGTCTAAGATTTTTAATTTTGACTCTATTAGACAAGAATTTATGGTGTAGGTTTTATTAAAAAAAACTAGAAGTAAAATGACCTTTATTAGTTTATAACCCGGAAATTTTTTAGGAAATAAATGGAGATAGCTATCTTTTAGGAAATTTTTTATATTTTAGAAGGTGAAAGATTTCCGTGAATTAGAGAGAATGCATTTAAGAATTGATTGAATGATTAGTTGACTAATTATTTTGAATTGATATATTCGAAATTTCAAAACATGGAGGAAGGGCACAATTGTCTCAAAAAATTAATTTTGACTCTATTAGATAAAAAAAAATTATGATAGGTTCTATTAGAAAAAAGATAGGGTGATATGACTCTATTTGTTATTAACCCCAAATTCTTTTATTTAGTAACACGTTTTTTCTAGTGTTTTTATTGATGTAGTAACTCACATTATATTATGTAGTAACATATATTATCGCATGTAGTAAACACAATAATCTTTTTTTGTAATACAAATTGTTTTATTGCAGGATGATGCAAAAATATTACTAGATCATTTGATAAAGTTACATAGAGTAACAAACGCCTATTCAATGTAGTAATTTAAACTGTAGTATATAGTAACATATAATTTTTTATGTAGTAAAACACATTATTACATGTAGTAATAACACAATTTTATATAGTAATACTGATTCTTTTACGTAGTAAAATATATTTTTTTCTATTATTTTTATTGATTAAGTAACCCACATTATAATATATAGTAACATATATTATTACATGTAGTAAAATATATTATTGCACGTAATACAAAATAACATTGACCCATAATAATTATTAAAGAATATTTAAAGAAATATAAAATATTTAAAGATTAAGGCCGTCGTAAATTGCAGCGTCCGACCGCGGCATGGGGTGATCGAAAACTGCTCGGAGAAGACGACCATGTTCAATTTCTGTCAGTGGGTGCATTTATAAAAAATGTGGGTGTGAATTGAGTTGTCAGTGGGTGTATTTATAAAAAATGTGTGTGTGAATTAAGATGTCAGTGGATGTATTTATAAAGAATATGTGTGTGAATGACTCAAATGCATATATGCAATATTTCACATAAGACTAGCCCTTTTTTTTTTATCACTTTTTCAGTTATTCTCTTTGTTACTTCCTCCATCCCACAAAGATAACCACATTTGATTTTACACATAAATTAAGAAAAATCAATAAGTGTGGTCAAGTTTAACTAATATGTCTATTTTACCCTCAATATTTCATAAATTTGGTGTAAATTTCAAAGCAGTTGAATTTTAAGAGTAATTATGGAGTGGGTTTAATTAAGGATAAAATTGTCAATAAAACATTTAATACTTAAATAAAAGAGGAAATGTGGTTATAATTTGAGACATCCAAAAAAAAAAAAAAAAAACGTGTCTATTTTTGTAGAATGGAGGGAGTATTATTTTTAAATATTAGATTTTTTATTATTTTAATCATTTATCTCTGTCACTCGTAGTTATTTATCATTCAAGAATATTATTTTTCTTTTTATACATTCTAATGATAATTTGAATATTAAATTATCTTTTTTTCTATTTAAGGAATTTGTTAAATTAAAGAATGATAAATAAAATAAACATTGTTTTCTATTACAGTATATAATGTTAAATTAAGATGGGTCTTTCTCAGAAAGGATTCGTCCTTCCTAATAATTCCTAATAATAGAAAACTCATTAAATATTATTGGATTATTAATCTAATATATAAAATTATTTGTATATAATTGATTGATTGCACTTTGTTTCGTAATAGTGTGTTTACTCTATACAATGTGCAATAACACTGTTTCGTACTATTAATAAATATAAAATGACATTAATATAATTTTAAATTTAAATAAATAAAAACATTTAATTACGAAAGTATAAAATAACGGTTTTTTTAATTAATTATTACTGTTTAGAATTTGTTTTAATAAAATAATGTTGTTTGGATGAACTTTATTAAAATAAATTGAAGCGCCTTATGTAAAGGCGCCTTTCTTCTAAAACAGTACATACTCCATTTCAATTGACGCATTTGTGAAGAAAACAAGGTGCATCCAACAGTGCTGCAGGTTGGTGTCAACAAGACAGAGGCGCCCTTTGAAGAGGCACCCATTTGGACAGATGGCAAGGTGGGGCCGAACACTGACATATTGATTATGCAAGAGGGAGGAGCCCCTATACATTGGGCGTCTTCTGAAAGTTCCTGCTATGGTGCACCCCTACAATCTCATGCATCCCTACAACCTCATTTGAATTAATTAGTTGATTGCAAAAATAAATTAAAGTTGAGATTTCTAGAATCAGATGAGAATTAATTAGAGGCAGTAAGTTTGTAACTCACAAATTTCTCGATTTATCCAAAATAAATAAAATTATATTACAATTTTGTATTTTTATATTAATTTTATAAAATAATATTATATTCGATATTCACAAAATAAAAAAGACGGTAGAAAATACTTTCGTAACTATAAATCTGAGTTGAAGTTTTCTTAAAATTAATTTAATGATCGAATTTTAATTTAATCAACACTATATTCTTAAATAAATATTAGATTTTAATTTAATCAATATGGTAAAAAATTTAATTTAATGAACCTAACTATTAAATTTTAATTTAATCAACGCCATATACTGAAAAAATTAATTTAATGAATCTAATTATTAGATTTTAATTTAATCAACACTATAATATGGTGAAAAAATTAATTTAATAAATCTAACTATTAGATTTTAATTTAATAGAATCAACACATTGAAACAGTAATCAAACACTAACCTATATAGTGAGAAATGGATAGTCGAACACAAGAGTACACTATTGAATTTATGGGCACTTAACACTAACTTTGATTTATTTTTGCAGTCAACTAATTAATTCAAATGGGGTTGTAGCCTTGTAGGGATGCAGGAGATTGTAGAGGGGTAGTTTTAGAAGGCGCCCAATGTATAGGCGCTCTTCCCTCTTGCAAACCTTGCCATCTGTCCAAATGGGCGCCTCTTCAAAGGGTGCCTACCCTGTCTTGCTGACACCAACCTGCAGCACTCTGTTGGATGCACTTTGGTTTCTTCATAAAGGCGCCAATTGAAATGGAGTATGTACTATTTCAGGAGAAACGCGCCTTTACATAGGCACTTCAATTTATTTTAATAAAGTCCATCCAAACAACACTATTTTATTAAAAAAAATTCTAAACAGTAATAAATAATTAAAAAAGCCATAAAATAACATATACAGCAAGGGCTCTCAAACAGAACGGATCGGACCAGCCTAGCCCAGCATTGGCCCATCAGGCCACTTCTTTTTTTGGGCCAAGATGGGGCAACCCAGTACCTACCCATCCTGACACTAGAAAATCTCAACTTAGGATATAACATGCTATTTGCAATAACCTATTATACCTAAATTCTATAACCATTACCTTCTCCATATTTCCTTCAAAATGATTCCCTTTATCCAAACATTTCTTTATGTTAAACAAATTAAACAACCCTAAATTGTCGACTTGTTAGCACTAAATAGAGCAGTCAAAACGGATTGGACCCATTGAGCCAGTCCACGGATTGGATCAGGATTTTCCAAGCCCGTCAGAAAGCGAGTTCAAATTTTCAGTCCGTTTAGGCCACGGTCTTTGACGGATTGGAGCGGGCCAAAACCTTTTTTTTAATATATTATAATTAATTAAAAATATATAAAACTAACCCTAGCGCAAGTCACAAAGAAGCAGCCACTTTTTTTTTTCAAATCTATTCTTCATTCTTCCTTTTTCTCTTTCTCCACACACACATATATATATATATATATATATATATATATATCAATAACAATAAATTCCTATTTAATTTTTTGTTCTTAAAAACATCGCATTCCTTTGACGACTTTATTATTATGTACAATATATATGTATATTTGTTGTATTTGTTTAATTTGTAGGTTTTATGCTTATAGATATAAAAATTTGAATTTGTATATTGTAGGAGACAAATTATTTATGATTATGATTACCATTTGATAATTGAATAATTATGTTTAATATTGTGTATGATGATATATCTATGTTTAATTTAATTAATTTTGTTAGATGAACTTTATAGATGAATTTAATAATTTTTTTTGTAAAGAAAAAAAAGAGTTGTCCCGCCGAAACTCGCGACCCGCCCATTTTTTAATTGGGCCCGCTTGATAAATGGGCTGGCCCACCCTCCAAATGTGGACTTTTGCGGTTTTGACCCGTCCCGTCCCACCGACCCGTCTTAACAAGTCTAGCACTAAATAATCTAAATTTATCTACGATTTTGAAAATATACTTGGCTTCTTTTATAAAAAAAAATAAAAAACCTATGAGTGAATTTACAATTTCATCACCATCTTTTTTATTTATTTTTTTAATATAATACACATGCCACTTATTTTCATTTTAATCCATAATATATTAATAGCTACAAAAATGATTAGTTTTCATTCACTAATTTTTCATTTATTCCACATTAGTTTTCACACTAAAAAAAAAAAAAAGTTTTTCAAAGTCACAATTCTAACCCTCAAAATTCATATGTATTTACCCTCTATGTCATTACCTTCTACACAATATTATACTTTATTACTCTAATAAAATTGAAAGAGCTTCAATATCTTTATTTTATCACTATTTTCTTAATTTTTTTATGTTAATATAATTAGAATAAAAATTGATTTGATACGGAGGGACTAGTATCTCTTTATTTTGATCATTATTACTTTCATTTAAGACACACTACGTTTGCACTTGTTGATCATTTTGAATAATTATCATTGGAAGTTAATCCTCTACAATCTTTTCCTGAGAGATTTGGACTCGTTCCAAAGCTCGACTCAAGGATTGCATGAATTTCCAAATTTTATATATTGGTAAACTAAAAGCTAGTGGAACAATTCGTTATTTGCATGATTGAATTGGGTTGAATCGACTGTGAGCTGATTTAAGATCCGTTCAAAAATCCATAGGAAAATATTTGGGCTAACCAAAAAAGTAAAGAAAAATATATATGCATTCGTATGCACTTACCCATTTGACTTAGTCAATTCAAAATTTCATAGGTCGTACTCGATTCGATTAAAATTTTGTGGTCACGTCCATTAAAATTAAAGGGTGCTAGTGTATTTTATGAAAAGTGCATGTAATTTTAATGAAAAGTGCACATGATATTTACTGAAAAATATTGTACATGTTATTTTTACTAAAAAAAATGCATATATTATTACACTGAAAAGTGCTAGTATTATTTACTAAAATGTTTACGTTGATTTTAGTGAAAAATGCATATAATATTTACTAAAAATGCATGTATAACTCACTAAAATAATACTAGCAAACTTTTAAAATAGGTCTCTTTCAAAAAAAAATAAAAAAATTAGCTTTTACTTTTTCATCAATTTAAGTTTTAAATTGATTTAATCTCAAAAGGAAATATTCATTGCTTGAAGTGTCCTAATGTATGTTTAGAAAATTATTGAGTGTTATTAAATATAACTAAAAAGTTTTTTAATATATATAAATGAAAAGTGCAACTATACAACTTAAAAATATAACATCATATAATTGAAAAGTGTAATATTTTCTCTGTTTCACAGGAATTTACACCTTTGAAATTTCACACATTTTTAAAAAAGTGTAATGACTAATATTTTGAGGGGTAGTTTTGTAAACTTTTATGAATAAAATAAGTAAAAATGTATTTTGAGTGTGAAAAAATATGTTTCCTTTTTTTAGTGTGCGAATTAGTATGAGACATCCAAATATGACAAATGTGCAAATTTCTATGAGACGGAGGGAGTACAATATTACTGAAAATTTAACACAATATTACTAAAAAATACAACACAATATTATAAAAAATGGCAACACAATGTGATGAAAAGTGTAATACAATATTACTATAAAGTGTAATACAATATAAATGAAAAATGTAATACAATATTACTGAAAAGTGTAATACAATATAAATGAAAAATGTAATACAATATTACTGAAAAATGTAACATAAAAAATATCCTTTTTAATTAAAAAATGGTACAAAATTACATAGGTGAGAATTGAACTATAAACCTATGAGTTAGGAAAAAGATATCATTCTATGTTGAACGAAAAACATATGTTATATTCGGTCTACTCAACTAAAGTGAATATTATTCTTAAGTACACACAGGATCCGTCCAAAAGTGAATATCATCAAATTAGTTCCAAGTGAAACACAAATTATTATTTAAACAAGTTATTAATATAAGTCAATTATAATTCATGGTAAGCTTATAATAAATATAAAACGCGTAATAATTAATTATTGTGGAAAATGATGATGATCAATGTACGTCGCGAAATGAAAGTAACAAATAACGAAGTATATAATCAATCATAGCCGACCCTACTAAGTTTGGATAAGACAAGCCATACTATTATCGTTTTTAATTTTAAATGTTGTTTTGCTTTGATTATTTTTACCATAAAATTTTCTAAATTATTTCTACGCATATTTTACAAATATCTCATTTTTATTGAAAATATATTAATGTATCTCTATTTTCTCTCACTTTCTTTTAAATTGTAAATAAATATAGTATGTTTCTTTATTACTCTCTCTGTTTTGAAATAATTTTTTATATGTAGATGAACATGCAAATTAAGAAAGTGTAATAATTAATTAGTAGAGTTTTAAGGAATAGTTATGTAAATTTTTATGTATAAAGTAGAGGAAATATTTTTTTTAGTCCTATAAGTTTAGGTGATTCGAAAATAAATCCTTTAAGTTTTTAACTTTACAAAATACATCATATATATCTTACAATCTATTAATTTTAGTATTTTTTTTAAATCTATTTTAGTCCTTTAAATTTAAACTCACTAAAAAAATTTAAAGTCGTATCAAATATCCAATTTTGATTCTTTAAGTAATTAATATATATATATATATATAAAAAGTAAACACTAAATAATTTTATTTTTTTAAGTCAACTAAATAATTTATTTAAAATCTGAAATTATAAAACTTATTTATTTAAAATCTGAATATACGCCCCTACCCAAATATCAATTTTAAATTATTTAAATATCTCACTAATTCAAAATTTTCAGTTTAACAAAAAATTATTTAAAATATAAAATTATAACTTATTTAATAAAAAATATTCAGTAAAATAAAATAATTAAATACCAACAAAAAAAATATAAAAATTATTATATAAATCGTAAATAAATATGCATTTTTAGCAAAATAATAGTACAAAATATGTTTATTTAAAATAAGATTTTTTTTGCCAAAAAAAATTATGAAGATATTAAATTAAAATATATATATATATATAAAAAAAATTTAAAAATGAAATAATTCTAATTTTTTTATTATATTGATAAATTAAAATATATAATGTAAACCATAAGTAAATTTTAAAATAAATTCAAATTTGAATATTTGATCATTATATTAATATAATTTACATTTAGGGGATATGACTAGGTTGGATTTTTTTTCTTTTTGTCTTTTTAATATATATTTATAATTTTCTTAATTTATTAATATATATTATTTAGGCTTTATTAATACATTTTTTTAATTCAAATATAGAAAATCTATCAATTTATTTTTTATTTTGAAAACACGATCGGATCGGGTGGGGAGTATATTTTTTTTATTGAATTAGTAATCAAATTTTTAGATTTTAGTAGATTGGAGTAGTATTTTATTGTAGTATTTTGTTTGTTTAAACTTAAAGGATTAAAATAGATTTGAAAAAGGACTAATATTAATAACTTGAAAGATGTAGGATGTATTTTGTAAAGTTAAAATTTAAATGATTTATTTTGGAATCACTAAAACTTATATGACTAAAAAAAAAATTCCCTATAAAGTAAATAAAAGAGTTGACTTGTGTGTATGTGTGAGTCAAAAATAGTGATATTATGTGCACTGACGGAGTCAGAAAATCTCGGGTGGGGGGCCCGATTAACATTATTTTAAAGATAAAATAATGTGTATTAATTTCTAATGATAAAATTGCCAATACATTTCATTTAATTAAATTAAATTGAATAAACTGACTTTCATTATATTTTGTAAGAAGTTTTAATAGTTCCAACTTAAAATGAAGCAAATCAATTTAATAGTTTATATATTAGTTGAACACTAATTGTCTTTAAAATAATACATTAACGTGTTACAATATTCAATGATTCATACAATATAATACTTTTAAATATAAATGTACAAAAAAATTTAAACATTAAACAATTTTTTTTAAAAAAATCAATAATATTGTTCAATTTTAAGGAAATTTTTGTGAGTCATAGAAAAAATTTAGACAATAATTTTAAATACACCATCAATCAATTGTCTCTATTAAAAAAATGTTAAAAAATTGAAGTATTATGAAATAAATTTAAAAAGAAAATACAGGAAAAAATTAAAAAAAGTTATTCCTTTCAAACTTTGTAGGCAAGTATTCATTTTTTGTTCCGTCTAAATTTAATATGTATGTTAAAATAAAAATAATATATTTATTTATATATATATAATAAAAATAATTATTAAAAAATAATACATATAATTATTTAAAAAATGTTATATATATATATATAATAAAATAAAAATGGGTGGGGGGCCACTGGGCCCCTCTGAGCCCAGTGTGGCTCCGTCCTTGATTATGTGTAAAATTGAAAATATTGAAATTGTGAAGTTTATAAAAAAAAAATCATTTTAAGAGTGAAAATTATTGTGGGACGAATATGGTATTATAATTGCTCTTGATATATACTGGTAGAAAGAAAAAAAAGGGGAGAGAGAAAAATGTGAAAAAGGAAAGTTGAAAAAAATAAAAAGGAGAAGTACATAACAAAGAGAATTTTTTTTTTTTTGAATTACATTAAATACTTATCACTTTTCCCCTCTCCATGAGGGGAACCCAAGATCTAAAGCCTAGCTAGGTAATGGTGCTCTAACACTTGAGCTATCCCATTTTATCACAGAGAGAAATATTAATGAATGGTAAATGTGTTAAAAAAAAAAGAAAAAAAATACTTTCTCCATCCAATTGAAAGTTGTATACACAACTTTTATTTTTCGTTCTTTATTTTTCGCAAACTATTTATTCTCATGTTTTATTATATTCTTCTATCTTAATATCACATCATCTCTAATACATTTACTTATTCTATCATATTTTTTAATTTTAGCGTCCAAAACTTATAGATAACTTTTATCCGGGCAGGAGGAGTATATTTAAGGGTGGTTCGGTACGGTATACCGACAATACTAAACCATACCGTTATCATACCAAAAATTTCGATATTGAAAAAATTCATACCGTTACCGTACCGTAATCTCGGTATACCGAAATTTTCGGTATGTAAAAATTCATACCGATACCGTACCGTAATTTCGGTATACCGGATTTTTGATACGGTATATCGATATACCGTACCATATCGGTATACCGATTCATATCGAAAATATTGAACCATTATTTCATATCAAAATACCGGTATACCAATTCATACCGAAAATATTGAAGCATTGTTTTATACCGAAATTAATTATTTAAGATTTATTTTATTTAAAATTTAATAATTAAAGTTATTTTAATTTAAAAATAATATAAAATTATTATTTTATTAAGGTTTCGATATTTCGGTAATCGATATACCGTTTCATACCGAATACCGAATTTTTTTCGGTATACCGAAATACTGCGGTATGATCATTTTCCATACCGTTACCGTACCAAAAATTTCGGTACGATATCATACCGTACCGAAAGTTTCGGTATACCAGAAATTTCGATAATTTCGATATTTTTCGGTATGAAAAGCTCGGTATACCGAAATTTCGGTATATTTACCCACCCCTAAGTATATTTACTAGTTTTATATAAATCAATAATAGCGACAAAGGAGGGAGTATAATTTAATGAAATATGTGGAATGGCAATGTGCCATGGTTTTTCTTGTCTATATTATATGGTAAAGTCTAGTATGCACTCGAGTGCATGTTGTGCACCCTAGTCCATGTTGCATTTTTCAGTTTTACTGACTTACACTTTTTGATAAATGGTGTTGCACTTTTCAATTATTACTAAAAATATTATTATACAGTTTAATAATTGAAAAAGTGCAACACCATTTACTAAAAAGTGTAAGTCAGTAAAACTGAAAAGTGCAATATGGACTAGGGTGCACAACATGCACTCGAGTCCATAGCAGACCAACCCATATTATATATATATCATATATATGGTATATAATGATTAAGATAAATATGATAATTTCTTTAGGGAAAAAGAGAGGGGGTGGGGTGATTTATATAGATGATGATAAGCAACAGTTTAGTTGCAACAAAGTAGCCAGTATACATCTCATTCCATTGTCGTTGTAGTTGAAACTTTAACACCAAAATGGAAATTAATGAGTGATGATGATGATCATATATTTTACCTTTTGACCTATACCTATATATATTGCATACAACTTGTGGTTCACAATAATTAACTTATGTTTGTCCCACCCTTTACAGAAAATTTTGGCTTTCAAATATCAATGCTAGCTCTTGAAAGATATTTTATTTCATTTAAAAAGATTGAATTTGTGGGGATGGGTGTGATTAATTTATTTATATTACTTTTTTAACATTCTCTTCTCACTTGTGAATGAATTGTTGTTTTTACTTTTTGGAGAGATTTAATATGAGTGGAGTTGCACTTTAAGCGGAATTTGAACCTAGGACATGTGGCGCATGAACCTAAAACTCCAATAATACAAAAGAATTTTAGTAACGCTTTTGGGCATGACTAATTTTTGGATGAATTCTCATATAGTAGTACGCTTTTGATCTTGTAGTGATAATAATTTGGCCTTGTAGTATCAATATTGATCATGTAATAAATCACCTGCTTGCGACCCGTGGATTTTTTAGACGACCCGAATCCAGACATTAACCCATGAATTTTTAAAATTGTTTTAATTAGACACATTTTATGTGTGAAATATTGTATACAAGTTGATAAGCTTAATTAATAGGGGTGGCTTTGGATGAGATCTAAAATTAATTTTTATATCCCGAAATAAAATTGATGAAGAATTTTAAAACTCAAAACTCGATTATAATGTATTGCTTTTTTTTTTTTTTTCAAATACTCCTAATATTTTATATTATTCTTCCATTAAATCTTAAACCAAATCATAAAAAAAAATGTAGGAAATTAAATTGACTCCCATTGAATGGAGATATCATATCCACGAAACACGGATGTATGGTCAGTATGGATATATATTGTGTGTGTGTTTTTTCTTTTTTCGAGGTAATATATTGTGTGTTTTAATGTCTTACAATAATTGTAAAAATAATAATCTTGTTCAACACCTCCGTTGCCTCTTCGATAAGATATCTTCATAGAACTTTTTATATTTTGGTTTAAGATTTATTTTAAAATAAATAAATTGACCAATTATTTATATATTTTAATTTAATTGAAGAATTAATTTGACCAAATACAGAGACAATACGTGAAGAACATATAGTAATATATAAGAAGCAAACAATTCAAAATAGCTAGGGATGGAAATGAATTAAGCTACTCGATAGGAGTTTTCAATTTAGGCTCACATTAATCATAGCCATAGGTACCGTCTCAATTTGTAGTTTATCTTTGTTTTCCTTTCATTCAAAATCTTTTCTTTTTTACTAAATATAAAGAAGAAAACTCATAAAAATTTATTCAAAAAATGAAGGCATTTACTTCTCCTATGACTTGAATTGTAAAGACAATCATTACACCTTGAATAGGAAAATAAAGTAAATTAAATCTATTTTTGAGCTAGGGAAAAAAACGGTACTTGCTGATTGAGAATTGAGATGTTTCAAATTAATTGAAGGCTTAAAATTAAGCAATTTAACCATTGAGTCTTTGCTGATAACTAGTCATGATGACATGTCCAGTTCCTAACTCTTTTTTTTTTTTTTTTTAAATAATTAATATTTTTACAAATGCATTATAACACAAAACAAAACACAAATAAAATAATTAAAATGAAAATTATGGTCTACATTTTCATCAATAATCGGTGTCCAACCTGGATAAAGACGCAAAGTTCTGGTAAGACACATCATCGCTTGTAGTTGGTTTGTCCAATTCTTCCTATTACAATTTCGATTTATGCATGTCTACTTATCGGATAGAGTTTAAAAACATCTCAAAGAATAAGTTTTTTCATTATATTTTTGAAAGTTGTAATTAAATTAATTTAGAATTAATCCAATATTTAATAAGCAAGTACTCTTATATGAGACAGTCTCACCCTCAAGCAGTGACGAACCTACACAATGCCCAGAGGGGCAGTGGGCCCCCCACTAATTTTGTAAATTTATCGAGGGTATTTTAGTAATTTTACATCCATTAAAATTAATACTCCATTTTATAATTATTTGTACACTCCTGATATAAAAATAATCCACAAAATTAATATATATCCGAACATCATTTTATTTTTAAAATCGTCACTCATTTTGGATCTACATTTTACCCTACATTTCACTAAATCTATTTTACATCCTACTAAATCCTCCTTACTCCTTATGAAATCACTCAAAACACACTTTCTTATTTGACTCCAACTAAATTCACTTTTTTTTTAAAAGTGAATTCGGTCAAAATGTGCAAGTTATCACGGGATAGAGGGAGTATTAACTTCTACCAAAACATAGTAAAAGTCAACTTGTTCGATCAATTTAATTTAATAAAATGAATGTATTGACAATTTTATTATGTGAAATTTTAATGAAAATAATGAGTACGTATTATTTTATCTCTATAACAATATTAATCGGGCCCCCTACCGAAATTTTTTGGGTCCGTCACTGCCCTCAAGACCGATATCCCTTTATAATGGAATGCGATCACATTTTAGAAAAATGATCACTTTTTTTAAAAATATATGTAAAATTTATTTTAAAAAAATTTTTTTGAAAGACGTACACTTTATATTAAAATTCAAAAATTATGTTAAAAAAGGATAATGGTGACAACTTTTTGTTAGATTTAATTGTAGCAAGTGATTTGTGAACGGATATGCGTCGGATTTTAATGAGCGGAATACATATGAAAGAGGAAAAAACAATTGATTATTGCATCTGATTGTCTTTGTTGTACGTAGAGTTGTCAAGACGGGCTAACGGAGAGCGGGGCGGGCCAAAACCGCAAAAGCCCGTCATTTGGCGGGGCGGGGCGGGCCAGCCCGTTTGTCAAGCGGGCTATCAAAACCTCAACCCAACCCAAAAACAGGCGGGCCGCGGGTTTTGGCGGGCTGCTTTTTTTTTTTAACAAAAATGGCACAAATTCAAAAATACCAATTGTATAACTTGTATTTCTTATCTATCCATGAATGTTATGCAAAATTTAACAAAATAACACTCCAATTTATTAAATACTGGAAGTATACAAAGTGAAAAATCTAAGCAAATAATATTATTATTATCATCAGGTATCTTGCAAAGCATAAAACAGAGAGGCCATATTTATAAGATTCAAAATACTGTTAATCGCATATATCATTAAGGGAAATCTTCACCCATTGTTTATACAATGTATTTGTATGCATATACATCACTGCACTCCTTCGAGATTTAATTACCCAAAACCTAGGCGAATTGAGACATGGCCGCGCGGAGGCCACGAATGCTGGACTTAACTCGCGGGCGGCGCTGGAGGGTTTAGGGATTTACATCATTTACTTCATTTTTTTGTGTATTGCAGTATGTAGACTAGGAGGGAATGCACAATGGAGCGTGCGGCTGCTGCTAATTAAGCAACTAGGTTTTAGATTTTTTTTTAAAATTCTTTTAATTAATTAGTAATACCATTTTTTATTTAAAAAAAAAATAAAAGTGGCGGACCAGCCCGCCAAAACCCGCCCTGCCCCGCCAAAGCCCGCGGCCCAAACGGGCCAGCCCGTCTAGGCCCGCCTCCTGGCGGGCTGGAAAAATCCGGACCCAACCCACACTTTTTAATGGCGGGGCGGGCTGGCCCAACGGGCTCAACCCGTTTTGACGGCTCTAGTTGTACGGATGGGAAGAATGAGTTTAGTTAATAATATCCACACGATATATTAATATAGTATACAAAGTCACAAACCAAAGAAATATATTTAAAATTAAATTAAATTAGGAAAATAGATGCTAATAAATATTGAGATATAATCTTTTTTCCTTCCATAATTTTTCACTTTTTCATATAAATGTAGGAATTTAGTTCTAGATTTTTTATTTTTTTTATATATATACCAATTAGTCTCAAAGTTGTCAAAATTCTCGTTATAATTGAGTCATGTACTGCTCAGCATGTGGACATCAATTTCAGTGAAATTGTGACTAAAAACAACGTCCATTCTGAAAATTCCGACTATTTTAAGACGAATTGGTACATATAAAAATAATAAGAACTAGCTTCATACATTTATCTCATTTTGAAAAAAATTAAAAGTTAGGGAAAAAAATTATATCCCTTATATATTCATCTTTCGCTATCATTTGATAGGTATTGCCAGTAGTAGACTTGTTATCAGTTATATTAATGGCAAGAAAAATAATTAAATAAATTGTTGAAGGTATCAAAGTCAGTTCCAAAAATAATATAGGCCCAAAATATATATGCTTAAGCCGGTTTAGAATTTCTTAAGCAATTATTGTAGCTCTAAGTCAATTTAATTAATTCATTAATTCCATTTTAAATTGGGTCCAATATTCTTGTTTTCAACGATCATCTCTTTTATGTTTTCAGAAAGAAAAAAAAAAAAAAAAAGTAAAAAGGAAATAAAAAGAACACTCAACTGATAGAAGAAATATGATAAAGTGGGATAGCTCAAGTGGTTAGAGCACTACTACCTAGGCCTTAGATCCTGGGTTCGAGTCATGGGGAGGGGAAAAGGGATGGGTATTTAATGTAATTCAAAAAAAAAAAAACTGATAAAAGAAATATACTGCTTCACTCAACTAAGTTGTTGGCCGTTTTGTATAAGGTTTATGTGGTTAGAATTTATCAACTAACAAACATGAAATGCATAAAGTAAGTATTTTTAGGGGAAAAGTAGGAGCTTTACTATGGTGAGAGAAAGTAATTTTTTTGCCAAAGAGATAATTTTTTGCCTTTGGGTCAAAGATACCTATTTATGTATATCCACTTAATGTTGTCAATTTTACATTTTATACAACTTTAAATGTTGTCATGTATCTTTATTAGGTGTTCCACTAACTAACTCTAACTAATTAAGTCATTGTACTCTTCTTTGACTTGACGACCACTATAGGATGAAACTACGAGATTAGTGGGCACGATGATGAGATTATATGCTCGTCGCACAAGACGAACTGAGGTGACGACCTGGCTAGGTAGATTGGCCGAACACGTGCGAGGTTGTTGATTGTTGGCGAGTCTCCTCTGACTTCGAGGTGTCTTCACCGTATTTGTTGGTGTAATCGCCGAAAGGAATCTTGATCGGTACATGTGCTCATTCAAAGTACCTCAGGATGTGTTTTTCTGCGGTGAATATTAAGATTTAATGTAGCTCTCCAATGGATATATTTTGAATCTCATTATAAATAAAAGGCCACTATCAATTGTGAAGAACACGAAAATTCAACAAGTTGAAGTGTACGTTGCACATTTGATTACACGCGTATACTCAAGAATCCAGAATTTTCAAAGAGCAAGCTCAAAGTTTCATATCAAAACTCTAAATGTTCATCTAGCCTTAGTTTTAAGCAAATATATCCATACCTTAAACTTAGAACATCGAGTTTATTCAAG
This sequence comes from Galeopsis tetrahit, assembly GCA_963675135.1. Classification (NCBI taxonomy): domain Eukaryota; kingdom Viridiplantae; phylum Streptophyta; class Magnoliopsida; order Lamiales; family Lamiaceae; genus Galeopsis; species Galeopsis tetrahit. Next base: position 59,656,205 of record OY776120.1, on the reverse strand, counting down.
CATGTTGTTTGGATAACTCATTAGTTGGAAGATACTTCAAATCTTTTTCTACCTAAACCCTATATTGAAATTTATTGTAAGAAACACTGTAAGAGTACTTGTTCTCACTATAACAAGTAAGAGCATATATTCGCGGAGAATATCGAGTCCAAGTATTATTCTTGGCACTTAAAATACAAGTCCTTTCGTGATAAAGGAGTTAATATCAAAAATGGGATGTGAGAGTGGGTGTAGGATTGAGATTCGAACTACTATAAATGTTTATATTATTTACCAGCTTTCATATCATTCTTTTTTTATGGAGCTTTCATATCTTGTTATTCATTCTATACTTGTCATAATTTATCAAACTACATATTACATAAATCAATTGTACACTTTTAAGTCAGCTGATCAGATTAATTTTGTGCATATAATTAAATGAGTTTTTTAAGTACTAAACGAATTTTTAGACAACCAAGTCTATTTTAAGGGCTTGCACACTTTCCGCAAAAGCTCAACTAGTTTGATAGATGTCCTATTGTTCGACTCTCGAGCAGACATCAAGTTAGTTATAATCATCATCCCATAGTTGTTCTAATACTCGCACTTGATCACAACTGATGTACTTGCAAGCTGATCTTTTCTTTGGTCGGCTTCCTCCTTCTGCTATCCCGGTAAAAATATTTTCGATTTTAATGTCTATTCACCCATCCCCTCTAAATTTTAAACCCTCACTTAACTCGTTTGGGACCAACTGAAAGCTAATAAATAATAATTAATTAATATTAATTATTTATTTATTTAATCCACACATGGAAGTGGATAATTAGAGGAGCGGTTATTTAGATAACCTCCTACATAAGAAAATTCAACGGGATTTTTCAATAACGATTTACGCAGAGAGAATTCCATTATCTTCTCCACTCCATGGACAGAAATAGAAAACAAAGTATTCTGTACAATAAACTCACACACACTTATACATGGAGGGCACTTAGATTGTGGATATGAGAAGCGGTTCGTGAATCAATTCACGTGATCGTGTTCTGACTACGAGGATCACAGTACGTATGTGAAATTCAACCGGGTTCAAGATATATTCCGCTACATTGAGAATTACATGTTGGTAATTCTAATTCTTATTTCTCGATTAATTAATTCCAACATTGGTATCAGAGCCAATGTGTTGGATTCTTGTACGTATGCCTTAATTGTTCGTATGTAAGCATGTCCATAATATATTTGTTAATTATGCACTGCAATTATGGAAAATCTGTATTTTTTAAGATTTTTTTATTTTTCAAACGGTGGAATTAGTGGCTGAATTTTTTACTGTACATGCGTACTATAGTGTAGATGATATCTGGAAAGTTTCAGATTTTTCCGCCTTATCGTTTGGGAGAAAAAAATCGGTCTTTGGAAATTTACAGAAACTTTGACTGGATATTACAAACAGTATATAATGAATCATGATTAGTTCTTCATACTGGGTTAAAGTAAGTTGAATGGGGATTCTATTGATATAAAGTTTGTTAATTTTGGTCAAGAAACGAGTGAGATATGAATTTTTGAAAATATTCAGAAATATCCAACAGTTTCTGGGGCTATTTTGAAAATATTCAAAAATTTTGTGGGTTGCTTTATGAGAATTAGATGTTCTCCAGGGGCCATTCTGAAATTTTAAAAAAAATGCTGAGTCAAAACCTGTTCAACCCAGCGAGTTTACTCACTCTGAAACCGAGTTGACCCGATCAACTTAAAAAAAAAACTGAACGGCCCGTGCATTACACGCGCGGCGCGTGGGGCTGTTTTTCGGCGAAAGAAAAAGTTGTATGCTCTTTAAAACTTGTTTCGGCTCGTTTAGGCTCCTTATAACTCCGTTTTTAGTTTCGAAAATTTCTGTGAGCTCCGTTTTTCTGTGTTAGTTTCGAGTATGAAGGTATTTGAACAAAGAAAAATTTAAGTACTTGTTTATCTATAAGAATGAGAACCTTGGTTGGACTTATTTCCCCTGTGAATTGGCTATACGCGTTGAATTAAATTTCTTTGCGTAATTATGGACTTGAAATTCATGTGTTCGAGTTTTTAAACATTAAATAAGTTTTAATGGTTGCTCGTTTTATAGGTATGACTCGAAAATAATTAGAACATTTAATGTTCAATAAATTCGAAATAATGGAGTTAAGCTCCATAATTTTAAGAATTACATGATTAAGAGCAAGAATTTTTTTGGAACTTTACGTTACTTGATGGAGATTTATTGTTTATCGCTCTTATATTATCACATAAGAATATTCCGATTGAATATGTCATGATCTAATTGGAGTTGAAACTTGAGCTAAGATAATTTCAAGAGAACTTATTGTAGTTTTCTGAGATGAAATGTGTCGATTGGAAAGTGATCATTTTATGAAAATTAATTGACATGATTGGGTAAAAAAATACTAGTAAACTAGTCGTTGGAATGACTTGTTTACGTGATAAAAATGATTTTGGGGATCCGACGTTCTTAGCTTGAGAAGTTGGAGCAACATTCGGATGGAGAACCCTAATCTGTAATTTTCCCCCCTATTTTTCATAATATTGGTACTAAAGTAGTGAGTGCATAAAATACATTGAAGGTTATCCGAAATCTTCAAGTTAATTGTCTGATAGTGTAGCTGAAACGGGATCTTTCTGAAATAACCATTGTAGTTGGTTTATTAGACTTTCACTAGTTTTTTGATTACCTGATTTACTTTGGGTTGTTTTAACTTATGACATGATTGTGCTTTATTGTGTTTATGTTGATAAATGTTTAAGCATGCAGATTCATGTTGTTGAGTGGGAGTTTTAGCTATTTTTTTTGGATTAAATGCTAGAACTAACATTGTTCATGTTTTGGAGCTGCTGTTAAATGAGGATACTTAGTGAGATTGATGATTAATAACTTTAAGTTATTTTTCGATATCAAGTTTTGTATCGAATTTTTCAGATGTCAGTTAGCTTAACATTGAACATAGTGATGCATAAATGAACATTAACTTGTTGAATCACTTCGATTAAAAACCAAACAAACGCAATGATTGCTGAGTTAATTAAAAAAAAAAAAACTCAAAGGCGATAATAATGACACATGGTGTCATAATTAATTTTTTTTAATGTTCTTGGAAGAACATGATTCATTAGATACTATCAACCATATTATGGATGATCCTGAAGTTAGGATGGAGACTCAGATTATTAAGGGTCAAGAGACTTACCACAATTGAAAGGTATTCGCATAGCTTGTGAAATACTGGTAAACTAAGTCATTGACGACATGATCTATAATTGTGAATAACACCGTACTGCCTATGATATTTGAGAATATCTGAAGGACAAGTATGGTGATACTTCATTTTTTGAGAAACATAAAATTTGGGATCGAATCCGTCACTTCGTGAAAATTGGGAACACTTGAGGTTCATTACGTTATTTGATGAAAGTATTGAGACTTTCACTTAGACAACTCAAAACATTGAGTTATATGATGAGTGACTTGAAGTTGATTAAGTCTACATCTTATGTTCTCATTTCTGAATCCAGTTCTAAACATAAATGTTGATCAGAGAGAAGGGACATAGCTAGTAGCCTACGATTGGGCACACTGCTAGAAATATAGATATCAATCTTAATGCTAAGAAGAATAAGGATAAATCTATGCTAAACTGAAAATGGATAAGAGTGAGATGACATGCTACAGATGTAACAAGCGTGATCATTATACTCGTGAATATCCTGAGTCCATGATGGACAAGGTAGTTCATTCTAATTTTTGGTTGTGGCATAAATGTCTTTAGTACTGTATTTCCGTCTATATCTTATGATTGAGGATTATAGGCACAGGAATGACAGGCCATTGACTAAAGACATATGAGCATTTGTAGATCTCTGTCTATTCCAAGAAAGACGAGATTGAATTGTGTAGGAAACCGAGCTCGAGTTAAAGTTTAAAGACTCGTAAAACTTGAGATTGACAAAGGTCAATGTTTTATAATGCATGATGTCTAGTTTGCTCTAAAGATCACCCATGATCTCACATCCAGACCCGTTCTTCTATGATTGAGATGTGATTTATTATTTCCTTTAGAGATGGTTGTGAATAGTATAAACAATGTAGATTATGGTACTAAACATTTATATGACTATGGTTTGTATGAGAACAACAACTAGTTTTATGAAGCGAGTTCATATTTACTAAAGGTTTGTTCCTCTGGCAATGCTTGAGTTATTGATAAAATTCGGTATGCTAGATTAGGTCATGTTGTGCAAGATTAGGAGAACTGACTTGTGAAAGAAGGACTACAATGTTCGTCTTTATAAGTTGAGCTTTTAACACGTTGATATTGTCTTGATCATAAGTGACTGAAAAACCATTTGATTATTGTTAATTCTTCATTGCATATATTTCGTTATGATAAATGTGATTTTGTAAATGTCAAATAACATGGAGCTGATTGTTTTCACTTCTTACGTCGATAAATTTTCACATGTTGGACTTGTCCATACAATTTCTCAAAGTCTAGGCATTTGGATTGCTTTAGACATTACCTAATAGAGGTTGAGAATAAAAGACACAATTTTAAAGGTTTTAAGAACCTATAGAGCGTGAATGTTTATCCAACAGTTCAAGGAACTATGTAATGAAATGACATAATCCTACAATTGTAAAAACCTAATACTGTTACACAAGGATGTGACTGTAAGAAGGAGTACACGTTGTTGGATATAATAAAATCCATGATGGCAAAACTTTAACTATCATCTTTGGGAGATGAGTTGTTAATAATTGTCAATGTTTTATGAATAAAGTTATTCGTAGATATTTACTTCAACTCCATTAGAACTCTGAACGAGTGGAATACCTGTTCTTGAGTAATTTTTTGTATGTGAATATCTGCAACTTATATACTTGATTTCTACGAGTCAGTATGAAAAGTTGGGTTTTGGGGGTTTAGAAACGTATCTTCATAAGGATATTGTGCTAAATCTAAACGATACATGTTGATCGAAGATCGAGAAGTTGGGAGTGTGACATGAGATAGAATCATATAATATCATTTTTCTGAGAATTTTCTAGTATTGGAAGCATTTGGTATGCCAAACCATTTTTGTGATTGAAATAATCACTCTCTATCAGATCCAAGTGGGAGTGATTTACTTAATGTGATATTTGATAGAAGTTTACCCATTAAAGATCGGATGGATCTTGATGAGAGTAATATCTAGAGAAGATGTCATAGAGTTTCAATCTAAAACTTTTAGGAAACGTGTGTCTAAGAGACATCATGATATTGAAGGACATGTCTTCTATGTATCTTCAGAAAATAAGATAAGTTTTAGTGAATGAGGAAGAACCTACAAACGTTTCAGAGGTTCTAGCTCGTTCTACAAGAGACTAATGAAAAAAATCAATGGAAGAAACGACAGAGTCGATAAGGTCAAATCAAGTTTGGAAACTTGTCGATCTTTCATCGAGACACAAATAAATTGAGAATAAATGGATTCTCAGATTATTAAAGAGACCGATGGGTCTATAGTGAGGTAGAAAAGTTCATATGGTAGAAAATAATTATACTCAGGCGTGGGTATATAACCTTTTTCCGCCTGTTGTGAAATTTACCTTGATTCGTCTACTTCTGGCTAGACTTAGAATTACATTAGAATGGACGTTTAGACTGTGTTTTCTCAATTGAGAGTTGGAAGAAGAAATCCACATGTTGAGACAAGTAGGATTTCATTCTTCAAAGAAGAGGATAATGTTTGTGAATTGATGAGATCGATTTACGAATTTAAACAATCCTCAATATAATGGTACTTGAGACTTCATTGAATTATTGTCTCATATAACTTTCTGATGATAGACAAATACCATTGTGCTTACGTTAAACGGTCCTAGGTAGTTTTGTAATTCTATCCTATGTATGTTGATACGATGTTAGTTGGAAAACGATAATGAGTATATTTGGTGAAAATATTCATAGAGATAGTTCAAGGAAGTTACTTGGGTTGTCTCAAGAGACACAGAAAGAGACTTTTTGAAAAGATTCAGAATGGATGCATGAAAGTCTATTGATACTCTTGTTGTAAAAGACGAGTTATTGATTTTTGATAAGTGTCCAAAGACTCAAAGATGGAATGTTAGTAGTACTATATGCGAATGTAATTGAAAGTCTGATGTATGCTAAGATGAGTGAACATCCAGACGTATTATGAGCTGTTGGTTTGGTTAGAAAATATCAATTCAATTCAGTATAGACACTGGTGACAGTGTAAGGGATTGTAAGATATCAGAAATGTACTACAGATTAATTTGAACCTGAAAGGGTATATAGACATGTACTATCGACTGTGCAAGCAGAGTTTGTGGCAAGTGCATCTGTAAGTACGAGAAATAGTTTGGGTAAGAAATTTATTGAATCTTTTGAAAAAGTAAGCAGTTCATTAGGAGTTGAAACGATTCATCGTAGAATCAAACACTCTAATAAGAGTTGTAGCGATTCACTATGGAATTGAACACTCCAGTGGAAGTTGTGACGATTCATTGTTGAATTAAACGCTCTAGTGGAAGCTGTAGCAATTCATTGTGGAATCAAACACTCTAGTGGGAGTTATACCGATTCATTGTTGAATCAAACACTCTAGTGGAAGCTGTAACGATTCACCGTGGAATCAAACACTCTAGTGGGAGAGTTGTAACGATTTACGCTACCTTGGGAGTTGCAACGATTCATTGTAGAATTAAACGCTCTAGTGGGAGTTGTAGCAATTCATTGGGGAATTAAACACTTTAGTGGGAGTTATACTGATTCATTGTTGAATCAAACACTCTAGTGGAAGCTGTAACGATTCACTGTGGAATCAAACACTCTAGTGGGAAAGTTGTAACGATTTACACTACATTGGGAGTTGTAATGATTCACACTCCAGTGGGAGTTGAGGTAATTTACTATAGAATCAAACACTTCAGTGGAAGCTATAGTGATTCATTGTAGTAATCAAAGTAATTAAAGCTTACACTCAAGATTCCGAGTTTCATGAAAAACCAAACAATACAAAGTTTTAACTTTGTGTAAACTTTAAAAGAAGAAAAGGTGATTCTTAAATGCATGACTACTCACTTGATGTTTGCAGATCCTCTTGTCAAATATATTTCTGAGAGATGTTTTAGACATCTAAGGTTTTGGGTTTGTGTGGATTTGAACATAGTGCGTTGTAGTTGTTAATGTTGTTGAACATTTATGTATTGTGAATTATATGATGTTTCATATAATAGTATGTCGACAAGTAAAGATTGGCTCTCTTATACGAGCAATCGCCTCTGACGTCGAGGCATGTGCAGAGATGAGATTATTTAGGAATAATTGTAATAGATTTTACCACAAATCTAGTTAACTTGTTACGAAGCTAAATCAACGGATTTTCTGGACTATAGTGGGAGGAAATTCAAGTTAAGTGTCGAGGATACACTTGAACTGTGATTTACACGATGTCAAATAAAAGAATGACATACGCTTCCATTTTGGGAAGTTAAGATATCGTGACATGTGTTTCATACCACATGTGCTAAGATGACCATAAGGAAATGAGAAAGATATCCCTGTTTTCTCATTGTATGAGGCCTTGAGGGTTAAGAAATCCTCTAACAAATACCCTTAAGACTTTTTACTGTATTCTCAAGTCTTCACTGTAGTGTTGCTACTTTAGCATGTTACCAATATATATAAGTTATATAGCAATGCGGTGCATGTCTAGGAAAACAGCTATAGTGGAAGTATGGAGATATTAATGTAAAAGAAAGGACGCCTTTATTAACATGTTCTATTGTGATTCATTGACCGGTCAATCAAGTTCGGAACTTGATTATGAATACATAGATTTGATAAAAGGTTGAATATGCTCTTATGTTCAAGGGATTGAAAGAGATATGTCAACTAATGTTATATTGAAAGAGTTCTGGGGTATAACGAGTTTTGAAATCTTCATATAAAACTGGTTGAGTTGCTATATATCCTTAACAAGTGTATAGCGTGAAAACTCATATTCTCGAGGGTCACACGATCTATTTGCCTGTATGAAAATGTGTTGTGTGATGGTATATATAAGTGAAGTAAAGGAGTGTAAGACTCAAACTTCTTCATGTGTGAGTGGGAGATGAAAGCTAATAAATAATAATTAATTAATATTAATTATTTATTTAATCCACACATGGAAGTGGATAATTAGAGGAGCGGTTATTTAGATAACCTCCTTCATAAGAAAATCCAACGGGATTTTCCAATAAAGATTTACGCAGAGAGAATTCCATTCTCTTCTCCACTCCTTAGACATAAATAGAAAACAAAGTATTTTGTACAATAAACTCACACACTTATACATTGAGGGCACTTAGATTGTGGATATGAGAAGCGGTTCGTGAATCAATTCATGTGATCGTGTTCTGACTACGAGGATCACAGTACGTATGTGGAATTCAACCGGGTTCAAGATATATTCCGCTGCATTGAGAATTACAGGTTGGTAATTCTAATTTTTATTTCTCGATTAATTAATTCCAACACCAATTAACACTATCATATTATTAAACTGTGTGTTTCATAAAACTGCATAAGTTCACATTTTAGCTGCACATCAAGTCAGGTGCGCTACTAAATTTCCACTTACACAATTTCAAGAGTTTTCAAATCATGAGTATAATTTAGGTCTACACACTTTTCGCACTTAGCTAATTGATAGATTGATAGTTATTCAACTGATCAACTAACAAACAATCTGTAGGTTGATTATCAAATTCTGCTATTTTACATTCGCACTCTAAATCAGCTCATACTTATTTGTAGAAAACTTAACTCACTAAGCCTACTAATTAGCTAATATCACAGTAAAAAACTTTATAAGTTAAAAAGTCATTCACGCATTCCCTCTAAATTTTTTACCCTACTTGTTTTGAGACCTACAACTCTTCAATTTCTTGTGTTTGTCGTAAAATTATGATAACAAATGTGAACATATATATTTATAGCGTGCAATAGAGAATTTTAGAAACTATTACCTCCATTCCTTTTTATTTGTCTCATTTTAACAAAGAACGTGGACCAATATTTAAGGAATATTTTATTGGAGTGTGTCACACACTGTGCATCTTCAAAAGGAAAACTCATCCATAAACTTAACCCTCTCAATATTCATATATATATTTTCATAAAATTTAATTACATTTGACCCTACACATACACTCAATTCAACATTTTTTTATACTTTATACATAAATATTTACAAATAATGCCTTAACACTCTACTAATTACATATTATTCTTATACTTAATGTGTGCCCCCTTTTTTTTTTTTTTTTTTTAATTACATAAAATACCCATCCCTTTTCCCCTCCCCATGACTCGAACCCAGGTTCTAAAGCCTAGACCGGTAGTGGTGCTCTAACCACTTGAGCTATCCAACTTCGTCACTTAATGTGTGCCCCCTGTTTCAAGAGATGTAGAGAGTAATTAATAAGGGTATAAGAGTCCATTGATGTCCTAATAAATAAGAAAATTATATGTTTGTGTGAATGGATAGAATGTGAAAAATTGAATACAAGTATTCAATGATATCTTAATTTATGAACACTTGCAAGACAACGACAACATGTTTAAAGCTTGAATTCATCCTCCATGGTTGTAACATTCATTCATGCATCTTCTAAATTCATGTACCATTAGTTGCAAATTAATAACCTTTCAACGGATTATTGATATGCATATGCAGATCATAGGTTATTTATAGCTATGCAGGATACTTTAAAATTACCCTGAATATCCATAACCATATATATGCAATGAATATTCCTCATTTTTCATGAATATATGCCACATAAAAAGGATTTTGATTTCATGGAAATTTCTCACATATGTAGTAGAATACATAATGTGGAAGAAAATACAGAATTCAATAGTGTCCCCACCCAATCATAAATATTTTTCAATATAATTTCAACAAGTACGCACTATAAAAAAAAAAAAAAAAAAGCCTGATTTGATACCGAAATTTTGACACGGACACCTAATCCGTCTCTAATAGATACTGATACTGATTTGTTAAAAAATAGAGATTTGAAACCGAAAATAAAACCGTCTCTCATTATAAATAGGTTAGATACAACTTTTAGTTTCGAAAGTTTTAGATACAGATTAGATACGTGACTTTCAGTTGCGATACAGAATCTAACAATCTCTAATCTGTATCTAATTAGTCAAATGATAAAATAAAATAAAATAAATAAATCAAAACCTTTTTAATTTAATTATTATTTACTATTTAATAATATAATTATTATTTACTATTTAATCTGTATCTAATTAGTCAAATGATAAAAGGAAAGGTCGACGTACGGCACAAACGGCACGAGAGGAGGAGGAGGTATCCTGTGTACATGAGGATCATCAATCTGAGATCTGAGTTTAGGTATCCTGTGTACACAAGGATCCTCAATCTGAGATCTGAGTTTAGGTATCATGTGTACACGAGGATCCTCAATCTGAGGTCTGAGTTTAGGTATCCTGTGTACACGAGGATCCTTAATCTGAGGTCTGAGTTCCGAAACAGATTACATTGAAACCGTAGGAGAACACTGAGAGAGTGAATTCAGTGAATTCTTTTTTTTTAGAGGTGATTATAGAGAATTGAGAATGAGAATATGGACGAATGAATTGAGTTATATTAATTTATTTACTCTTTTATTTAATTAATAAATAGTAAAAAAAATCAATTAATATATCTTATGTTATGTATTCTTTTTTTAGAGGTAATTATAGAGAATTGAGAATGAGAATATGGGGTGAATTGAGTTATATTAATTTATTTATTTTTATTTAATTAATAAATAGTAAAAAAAATCAATTAATATATCTTATGTTATGTAGATATATTTTAGGATAGACATAGATATTATAATAATAATATTATATTATATCTTCAATTCCATATGACAATATATATATCAATTGATTCTCTAATGAAAATATTACAAGAATTGATTCTCTAATCAAGTATATCAATTTTGTAGATTAAAAAAAAAAGGAGACGTACAGTGTCATTTAATAATTTTTTTAATTTGTATAGTATTTTTTAAAAAGTTTTAGATTAAAAAATAATTCTATCATCAATTTAGAAAAAGTATAAACTAAAAATAAAAATATTTCAAGAATTGATTCTCTAATCAACGTATATCAATTTTGTATGAACGTTAAGATTAAAAAAAAAAAAGTCATTCAATAATTTTTTTAAAAGTTTCTAAATCTTTATAAAACTACTATTACTATTAAGATTTATAAAGAAACTTGTTTACTGTAGTATTTTTTAAAAAGTTAAATCCATCTAGAAAAAAAAGTCATTCAATAATTCTATCATCCATCTAGAAAGTATAAATACGTAAGCATTCTCAATTGAGATGAAAATAAAAAATCAAATTAATGAAGGGAGGTAGAGATACAAATTAAGTTAAATCTAATTTATAGAAATTAATTTTACTAAATTTGTGAATAATATATTTTAAAGGAATAGGGTGCGTGGTATTATTATTTCGATAGTAATAATAAGATATCAATAGACTTCTTTGAATTAATCCACATTTCAGAGTAGGGTGGGATGGGGTGGAGTGGGTTGGGTGTGGGTGTCGGTTCGGGCTGGGGTGGAGTGGGTGTGGGTGTGGGTGTCGGTTCGGGGTGGGGTGGGGTGGAATGTGTGGGATTGGGTTGTGTAACTCTGGGAGATCGGATGTAAAACGGGTCCGTTTATCATTTAGATACGAATTTAGAGACGATAAAATGTCGTTTCTAAATAGGAACAAAATTATAGACGATTTTTTTACCCGGATGTAAAACGGGTCGTTTATCGTTCAGATACGGATTTAGAAACGAGAAAATGTCGTTGTTAAATAGAAACGACATTTGAAATGGAATTTTAACCCGGATATAAAACGGGTCGTTCATCGTTTAGATACATGAATGAATATACAGTGTCAAATTTCGTCTCTCATTATAAACCGAAAAAAACGGTCTCAAATCCGTCTCTTATTAGAAATGGAATTTAGAAAACCGTTCCTAAAATTAGATACTTAGGAACAAATAGAAAATGGTTCCAAAATCTGTTTCTAACCTGTTTAGAGACAATATTTATGATATCTAATCCGTCTCTGAATCTCAATTTTTTTTGTAGTGACGAAGGATATGTGCTTGGTAAAAATGTTAACGCCCATCCACTTTCAATGCACCCAATTTTCAATATTTTTCATGTTGTTAATTAAGGACTTCATTCATAATTATTACACCGGTTCGATCTCCCTATTCCATTCTACGTGTTCCACTAATATTCCATTCTACTAGATTTTTAACACATGTCAGTTTTCAATATTATAGAACGTTACATTGATTTTTTTACCAAAATTAATTGAAGCAACTGATCTCATTCGTGTTTGTATTTGTATTGAATTGTTATAATTAGTACCATTGTTTTTTAATAAATAAAATAACTTTCTATATATATTTATTTATTTTGGACATTATTTCCTCCCTTCATTTTTATAATTCTCAATTGAGTTGGATAATTTAAAAAATTGACTGTGTATTTAAAAATTGGAAGATTAAAGGAAAAGAGAATATTGTTTTTCAAGACCGTAATTTTAGTAGGTAGTAAAAAGAGGACCACAACTTTATGGGCTAACAAAATTAGTCTCGTGACTTTTTTTTCCGCAATTTCGACCTCAATTAGTTCGACTGGCCCAATTTTGGGCTAATCTCGCACGTGAAAGTCGCATGAGACCCATTTTCCGGTCTAAACCTTAGGGAGGCAACAAAAAGAGGACCGCAACTTTACGAGCTTGCAAAATTAAGTTTGTAACTCTTTTTTCGTAATTTTAGGCCCAATTAGCTTAGTTGTCTCAATTACATGCTAATTTTGCACGTGAGGCCCATTTTTTGCGTGCATTGAACACGTACGTGATACCCATTCTTCGGCCTAATATCACACACTACAACTGTTGCTCCTTCACCCCTAATGTCCTGCTGTCGCCGCATCTCCACCCCACCATTCTACTGTAAACTACATCCTCGTGAAACAACATCTTCACAACGTAATCTTAGATTTAGTGGAAAAAGAGTGGTGGGGGCGGCGGTGGCACGAGGTTAAAGATGAAGAAATTTTGGTGTAAGATTACTTCATGATTTTTTTGAAATTTTAGTGTAAAATTACGTCGTGAATTTTTTGGGATTTTAGTGTAATTTACTGAATTACGTTTTGTCGTGAGGATGTGGTTTGCAGTAGGATTGTGGGGTAGAGGTGCGGCGGCGGTAGGACGGTGGGGTGAAGGTGCAAGTGTGTAACGGTTGTTGGGTGTGAGAGATTAATTTTTTCAATTGGGCTAATTAGGTCTGAAATTGGGGGTCGGGGGAACGATACTGGTCTAATTTTGTCAGTCCGTAAAATTGCGATTCTTTTTTTGCTACCCAAACAAAGTTACCGTCCTAAAAAAAAATAGTAGTATGTGCGAATTAGTAGTATTTTATTTTAAAAAATAAGAATTATAAAATAGAATAAATAAAAAAAAAAAAAAAGTGAAAATTATAAAAATTGATGGATAAAGTAACATCTTCCACATTTAAATTAATGTATAACTTTTACTTAAAAATAATGTAAATTAATTTTGATCATCACCTGACCGGTAACCTATCACTCTCTTAAGAGAATATGACCTCTAGGATTAATTTAAGAATAAGAAAATAGTAGGAGTAGTTGACTTGGGATGTGTATATTAGTGGTGTTATCGAAAAGATTTAGCAAATCTTTGTGTGATTATAATATAATGAAAAAGGTCAAATCCTTGAGTTGTTCTACTATCTCAAATACTATGAATTATATACAGAATATATACATGCTTTTTTTCAGTTTGTCAATTCACCTACCTCAGCTTCTGCAGACATAGATTCCCCGGCCACTCATAATATTTGTGTACCTAATTCCATTCCTCCATTATATATATATATAACTCCTCCATTCTCTCAACAAATTAATTTACTCCGGCCTCCTACACATATATTCAATTAATTTAAAAAAAAAAAAAGAATATTCATCGATCAATGGAAGATTTTCCTGAAGAGAGCAGCTGGAGTTTCTACATTGAAGGGTTTAATTGTGATAATGATGATACTTTATCTGATGAAATTGAGAGCCCTTCTCTTGTTTCTGATGCTGCTTCTTCTGCAGTACTCAACAAGCAGGGGAGACAAATTTTAGGGTTTTCGTCTAACCAAAATATTTTCAAGAAACAAAAAGCTAAACTAATCCCTACTGCTGCCATTCTCGATTGTGATTTGGAGGACACTGCAAGTTCTCCTGTAAATAGTCCCAAGGTACGTACCTAAAAATGTTTTTTTGTTTAATTACATAAGTTAACAGTTAAATATTTTTTATTTTAACTCCCACTTTTTTAAATGACAAAATTCACTATTTATCATCATCTTTTCTCATTCTTATTTCTCTCTATATTTTCTTCTTCCTACATCCTTCTATATTTTCTATTCACTATACATTTTATACTATATTCTTTAATTTCTATGCAAAAAGCGTGAAGCTTATGGCGCAATCGGTGGCAGTATTTTTTTTTTTTTTATTTACATAAGTTGTGCTTTATGGTGGTAAAGGGTTAAATTTTTTTTATTTTTTTTTGTAAATGAATAAGTAAAAATGGATGTGACAAGGTTCTTTCTCCCCCGTAAATAGTGCCAAAATTATTTTGCGTATACATAAGTCGGTAAAGGGTTAAATATATTATTTTTAGAAACAAATAAGTGAAAATGTATCAGTGGGGGTGTTATGTGTCAATCAGTTCAATGTTTGGATAGGTTACTGGATAATGTTTTTAAAAAAATTAAATATATAGACCCTGTCACCAAACTCTAAGTTTTCAGTTTCATTCATCTTTGTCATTTTTTCATATTTTAATCATAATTATTATTAAATGTTGATTATACTTTTATTTTATGCATGTCAATAATTTAGATGGTAGAATATACAGTGAAATACATTCTTAAATTCCTCACCCTGTCTCTTGTCTTCATTTTACGTGGGTATTGATAAAGATGATTTATTTTTGTGTTACAGCAGGTTTCTTATATCAATCAGTTTATGAAAGATAAGGCTAAGATGGATGTTTCAGAGGTACTAATAATTAATTAATTATCTCCTTAATTTTCTTTAATTATTATAATAAATTTTATTAATATTTGCATATAAATATATATATATATAGGTGAAGCAAAATAGTTTTGGTAAAACTGAAGTTTTTGCTGTTGAAAAGGATACTGTCTTGACGAAGTGGAATAAATCAAGCGGTTAGAACACAACTATTTATGACGTGAGTTCTTGAGTTTGAGTTATCAAGGAAGGAGTTGGGAATATTCCAAAAAACAAAAAATTACTGACCTGGGAAAAAAGACTATTTATAATTAGGACAGTTGTGGACTGTTGTGCATCACAACTTATGTTGTATTTCAATTATCTACCTAATATATATTTGAATATCTTCATCCCATAATTGTACACAATCATAAGGGATAATATATATATATATATATATATATATATATATATATATATATTTATCAAACTGGATTTATTTCACTTTTCGTGTTCCACGTACTTGGTATTTCATTTCACTGAATCTTTAACACATATTCTTCAAATATTATATGGACTGATTCGATCTCCAAATGTGAATTAGTGTGCACGGTGCACACTAAACATCGGAGACCAACTCAATAACACATTCCTCTTTCAATAATTATTTTTTTAATTCATCATAATTTTAATAATTAATTGTATACAACTAGTATTTGAAAAATTAAGGAAGAGTTACTGCGTCTCCACGAGGTGGTAAATATGGAAATAGACAATTCGTTAGAGCTTCTTTTCAAGAAATATATGAACACAAAAAACATCATTATGGGAATGTAGTGCTTTATTTCAAATATTTCCAAATTATGGGACTGACATTGGCCTTTGTGATTTGGACGTTGATATCTACATCTGCCTACAACTTATAAACTGTATTCCCTTTTTCTATTATTAACTACAAAATTTTCAATATATTGTTTGCATATTCATCAAATTTAGGTGAGATATATATAGCGGGTGTGCTAAATGTCCAGAATTTGAGCATGCAAAAATGTTAAAATTGTATTCTCTCTGTCCCCGATGAAAGCTATTCGAAAGTTTTGGGTACGGAGGTTAATAAATATAATAGAATAAGTAAATATACTTGAGGTGATGTGATTGAGAAAGAGAATAATATAATAAAATGTGAGGGGGAATAGTTTTCAAAAAATGGATGGGTAGCTTTTATTGGGACGGACGAAAAAGTAAAGTCAGCTTTCACTGGGACGAAAGGAGTAATATTATTGAAAAGTTTCTTTAAAATGTCCAAAATATTATTCGAAATAAAAATAAAAATTAATTAAAGGTTAAATAATCATTACACAACATTTAAGTTAGTTGTTCAGAATCTGGACAAACAACTTTACCGTATCGACATAATCTTTTACGTTTCACAATTTTTCACATTTTATAAAATGTTTCCAAAATATATAAATGTACGAATTTAGTTTCATTTTTTTTTTATATGTACAAATTCATCGCAAATCAGTTGTCGGAATTCTTGAACGACAATCATTTTTTATCATTTGCTCGACACGTGGGCGGTCGATTTTGGTGAAGTTGCTAATTACAATGTCGTTCTAAGAATTCCAAAAGCTCTAAAACGAAATTAGTAAATAAAATAATAATTGGAACTAACTTCGTACACATATTTTTCGGGCCATTTTAAAAACTATGAAAAAGTTACAGAAGGAAAAAAGATTCACAAAAATTTATATGCAATATTGCATACATGCAATATTGACTAATTAAGTTAATTGAGTTGAAAATATTGACTTATTAAGTCAATGGGCTGAAAATATATATTATTGGGCCACCATTAATTCATTTGGGTTAATTCTTAATTTATTTGTCAACTAGCCCCGCTTGTGTTCTAATTTTGACAAAAAAATTTAACCCGTTTATTTTGTCAATTTCTGTGATTTTTTATCTTTTATTTTATTGCCGAACGCGGGATATATTAAATGTAGTAATTCAAATCGTAATATGTAGTAACACACATTATTTTATGTAGTAATAACACAAACTATTTTATATAATAATACAAATTCTTTTATTTAGTAACCCTTTTTTTCTATTGTTTTTGTTAATGTAGTAACTCACATTATAATACGTAGTAACATATAATATCGCATGTAGTAAACACAATAACCATGTAATAATGCAAATCATTTGATAAAGTTACATATAGTAAAAAACGCATATTCAATGTAGTAATTCAAACTGAAGTATGTAGTAACATATAATTTTTTATATAGTAATACCGATTCTTTTATATAGTATTTTTTTCTAGAATTTTTATTGATTAAGTAACTCACATTATAACATATAGTAACATATATTATTGCATGTAGTAATATAAAATAATCTCGATCCATAATAATAATTAAAGAATATTTAAAGAAATATAAAATATTTAAAGATTAAGACCGTCGTAAATTGCAGCGTTCGACCGCGGCCTCGGGTGGCCGAAAACTGCTCGGAGAAGACGACTAAGTACAATTTCTGCTAGTGGGTGTATTTATAAAAAATATTTCTGCTAGTGGGTGTATTTATAAAAAACATGGGTGTGAATTGAACTGTCAGTGAGTGTATTTATAAAAAATGTGGGTTGAATTGTCACTGGGTGTATTTATAAAGAATGTGAGTGTGAAAATGCATGTATGTAATATTTCATAAAAAGAATAGCCCAAAAGATTATATCCTCATTATATATGTTTTTGTGTAAAATATAAATTATAACTATTTTTATCCAACTACGGACTATTTTTTATTCACTTTATTCACATACATAATATATTAATGGTTGTCTCATAATTATTCAATAAATTATACAAATTTTAACTATGCGCCAAATATTCACAACGGATACTTAAGTATATATATATATATATATAAACAAAAAATGAAATTAAAGTTCAATATTACTTATATGCTTAATTATAATTTTAATCAATTTTAGATAATTAAAACCTCTATTTAACAACTCAATTGCAATTGCAGTTTGCTTCTTGTTAGAATGCTTTGCGTGTTCTAGAAATTGCACAATCCTCATTACGGCTGGAAAAATTAAACAACATTGTTTCAATAATTATAAATTTTAAAAATTGGAAAAATAAAATTCAAATTTATACTCTCCCTAGTTCCCTCACTGCGTTCATCATCTTGTCCAAATGGTCCATTGTCTCATATTGCAATTAAATTATTTAAAAGTTTCGATTATTAAATTTGCAATAATTAGCACTAAGGTTATCAAGATTTAAAATTGCAAGAAAAAAATTATGAATGCTTGAAGCTTGATGTTGATGGCTGCCAATCCATGTTTTTTTTAGGAGTGGTTGTAATGCAATGAAACGAAATTTATAATTTGGTTAATAAATTATAGAGTAAATTGATTATATATCTTCATTTCTCCGGGTATACACGAATAAATATTAATTACTTTATATATAATGTATTATCTTTGTCTAAACTTTGTATGCATAATTTATTTTTACAAATTTGGAAGGATATTGATTGTTTATATATAAAGTTAATGAGTTGGAGGGTAATATGGAGTATTGTGGCCGGGGTACGTCCATTTATAAATAAAGTGTTTGTGTACGTATAAATAATTAAAGTGAACGACAATTTTAGTAAATACGTGATGGTTTGGAGGATGATTGATAAAAATATTGTTATCATTTTTAGACATACATATTAAGTTTGGATGGACAAAAAATGAATACTTACGTATAAAGTTTTTACGGGAAAAGTAAATAGGTTGGAATGATCAGTTTATGTATAAAGTAGATAGGTTATGGGTACAATGGGGTATTGCGAAATTCACTTATAAATAAAGTGATTGTTTATGAATAAAATGAATGACAATTTAAATAAATATGGAGATTTGAATAATAAAAAAACGAAAAGTGTGTACAATTTTTGTTTACTACTTTTTTGTGCAAGTATGGACAAGTGGAGACCACCTATTAACTATTTAGAGTTCATGTTATTTAATGCTCTAACACTAAGGTTGACATTTTAATTGTCGTAGCTGACTTCATGAAATCAACTATATTCCTCAATGCTTTTAAAATCATCTATTTGAGCCGAATCAAAACAACAATTTAATTCCCCTAAAAAAAACAATTTATTTAAACAACATACTCAGGTCATTTCCAAAATTTTATTCAAAAATTAAAAACAACATCTGAGAACATCATATATGTCTATAGTTATTCATTTATAGATTTTCTATGTAAATAATATACATATATATATTCTCTTGATTTTTTCTGACTTTTAAATTAATAATTTAGTTATTTTTAGATGATAAAGTTAGAGAATAATTAACCGATTGGATCATTTTTAGTTATTTAGTTATTGTAATATATGGAAACGAATATTAATGCAACTCTTTAGAGAAATCATTTACTGAAAAGCTGGACTTTGCATCAACTCATATTTAATTTTTTAAGCTGAAATTATAAATAAATAAATACGGAGTATTAATTAATTATTTGATGAATAAAATAGCAGAGGACTAATGCAGGTGAAATGAATAAGATGAGTTGATAAAAAGGCATGGGATGCATAACCAATCAGAGTGACATCATATACCACAAATAATTTTTTTAATTTTTTCAGTGATTAGTCAACAATTAAAAATTAAATTATAAAGAGTGCCACCCACCATACAGAATTTGCCTAGTACGATTAATTCACCTCTCTCGTAATATTGCACAATATAAGACGATGCGATAAAACATTTAATCAATAATGCCAGTATATATCATTTTTTCAATGAGAATATACTTAATTTCTTCTTTTGTCCTTAATTAATGTTTGTGAGACAAAATTCTTTCATGATATTAGAGCCATAAGGCTCACGCCTACACGTTTGGGGTTCGATTTCTGCTGAAAGCAACTCCACCCATTTAAATTATCCACTCGATGGGCCTCCTCCCCAAAGGGTAAGAGGTGATAATCTGGCCCACGAATGAGGGGGAGTATTAGAAATTAATATACAAGAATTAATTTTCAACCTATCTACAAGTTCGAACTTTTAGATGAGACGAAATTCTTTAATGGTATCAGAGCCATAAGGCTCACGCCAACACATCCTGGGTTCGATTCATGTTGAAAGCAACTCCACCCATTTAAATTGTCCACTCGCTGGGCCTCCTCTCCAAATGGTAAGAAGTGATAATTCAGCACGCCCACACGTCCTGGGTTCGATTCCTTGTTCTCACGCCTCTCGTGTTGCACAAGAAATGACAATCCACAACTTAAAAAACAACGTTGTTCGATTAGGACTGGTGTCAACTGTCAAGTTGACAAGTCACATGACACACGGGTTGAAAGGGAGATGCTCGAATGACTATTTTGTATTTTATAGTAATATTTAAAATTAATGATTTATCTACAATCATTTAAAATTCTAGATTAAATTGTTTAAGAATAATGTGGTGTAATTAAATTATTATTTTACTTGTACATGAATATATTTGAGTAATGATATGAAACTTAATGATGAATTTCTTATGTACCCTATTGCATGCATAAAGCCATAAACCACTTATATAAGTTAAAATAAGTTAAAATGTACAAGTAATTTATGCAGTATTTTTTTTGGATAGAGGTATGAAGTCTTTTGGTATAGTCAAAACACAAAGGGTCACACTTAGGTACACTCGACTGTACCGTGCCTACATCACAAAATTGAAATATGGGTCAAGGGTGGGTCAGAACCGGGTCAAAGGCCTAAATAATAAAAAATTAAATTAAAAAAAAAAACAAACAGAGTGTGAAGTCGCACCATCGCCGCTGCTTTCTGTCGCCCATCGCCGACGTCGATCCTGCTATTGCGTCGGCGGTTGTGTGTTTAAATCCCTAATTTCGCAATACACAGTTAAGAACAAATATATACAATCTGTGTTTTAATCCCTAATTTCCATTAGTTTCCTCTTCTTGCTCTAATTTTTATGAAATTATTCTATTGGTGTTAGGGAAATATCATTGAAATATGCATAACAATGAAATTTGTGATAATTTCAATAGGAAAAATACTCACAATGAAGAAGAAGGTGATTTTTTCACAATTTGACAGTGTTTAATTGGAGTTACTAAAATTGTTATGTTTTTTGTATTATTAGACATGTAGTATTACTAGATATAAGCTCTAGTATTACTGGATATTGTTTGTGGTATTACTGAATTCAGTTTCATTTATAGGTGGGAAAATATATGAAATTCAAGATGTTTCTCTTCAAGATGAAGAAGTATATGATTGTAATGAACAATGCAGTGAGATACAAGAACAGAACGTGAAAGAGAATGTTGTGATATCAAACACAGGTACAAAAACTCTAAAATGTAAATCATACTTATAATAGAATAACGTATTATTCTTGTATTGATATTTTTTTTTACATATAAATCAGAAAACGATGATGATGCTAATGGTATTAGTGGTACTCTACTTGGTGTGGAGAAAGAAACAGTGGAGGAAATGTATTATTTGTATTGTTACCATACGATGCTTGTTCATTGGGGTTTAGCATACGTAAATCAACAACAAAATATTCTGAAAGCGATAATAAGGTTGTGTTGTCCAAATTGTTTGTGTGTTCTTGTCAAGGAGTGAGACGAAAAAATGAAAGAAGTCTTGGAACCGGTACATCTGTGAAGACGAAGGATGTTGGAATTACAAGAACGGGTTGCAAAGCATCAATGTTGGTCAGAAAAAATAAAAATGAAAGAATTGAAGTTGTGAAACAAGATTTACAACACAATCATCCGCTTACTGGAAGTGAATGGAGCCATCTACATCATTCAGAAAGAAAAATTACGACGACACAGGAAAGGTAATAGAAGATATGTTGTCTTCAGGGATGAGACCAATAAATTCCTATCATTACATTGCACAAAATGTTGGGGGAGAAGGAAGTGTTGGACACACTATCAAGGATCATTACAACTTTGTAAATCGTTGGAAAATGAAATTGGTCGAAATAGGTGATGCAAATGCATTAATTGAATTGATGGATAAGCAAGAAAATGAAGAGGATGACTTCTTTTACAAAGTAAGACTAAATAAGGAGGGGTGATTAGCCAGCATTTTTTGGAGGGACTCATTAATGAAGGAAGATTATGAGTAGGGATGGCAATGGGGCAGAGCAGGGCGGGTATCTCAATATCCAAACCTGCCCCACACATATACGCATCCGCCCTGCCCTGCCCCATGATCTGCTACGGGGCAGCATTTTATGCCCTGTCCTGCCCCGCGCGGGTACTTGCCCTGCCCCGCCCTGCCCCACGCTTGATATGGGACAGCATTTTTGAGTCTCGCCCCGCTCCGCCCTGCCCCAAGTCTCATTTTATATGTATATAAATTATTTAAAATGATATAAACTAAACATTAAAATTCATCATTAAACTAAACTAAAATAAATATTGGTATAAATTAGAGTTAGTTTACTTAATTAAATTATTATATATTTATATATATATATATATTTAAATTCGGTATAGGGCAGGGCGGGGCAGGGCAGAGCAATAAATATGTAAACCCATGCCTGCCCTGCTCTGCGGGCGGGGCGGGGCTGACTTGCCCCATTCTCAGAATGGGGCAGGGCAGGTCAAAATCTCTCGGGGCAGGGCGGGGCGACTTCGGGGCAGGTCATTTTGCCATCCCTAATTATGAGGTCTATGGAGATGTTGTCGTGTTTGACATGACTTATAAAACAAACAAGTACGATTTGATATGTGCTCCCTTTGTAGGGGTAAATAACCATTGGAAAAACGCGATGTTTGGTTGTACATTCATATCTGATGAGAAAATCGAGACATTCGAATGACTTTTTCAAACTTTCAAAAAAGGAATGTTAGGAAAACTCCTACAATTATATTCACGGACCAGGACTTAGCAATATCAAAGGCAATAGAAAATGTATTAAAACATTATATGATGTAATTACACATGTGGTATTATTGATTGTTCTTTGTGGTATTATTGTATATTACTAATGGTATTACTGAATTACCTTATAAAAAATACAGATATTCCCTACAACAAGGCATAGATTGTGTCTATGGCATATTCAACAAAATGCAGTTAAAAACCTTGGAGAACTGAATAAAGAAGGTCCATTTAAAGATGCATTCAACAAATGTCTAATGGGATGTGCTGATGACCAAGAGTTTGAAAGTTGTTGGAGAAATTTGATATTCACATACGGACTTGAAAACAACGACTGGCTTAAAAGATTGTACAATATAAGGGGAAAATGGTATACAACATTGAGCAAAAAGATATTTTATGCTGGGATAAGGTCATCTCAAAGGAGTGAGAGTACAAACCATGTAATTAAATTCAAAGCAAACAAACAAACAAATTTGACTGAATTTTATGGTATTTTCAAGGAAGCCATTGACCATTGGAGGACAGTAGAACGGATTGATGAGTTCAATTGTTCAAGGATGCAACTCAATTCTCGCTTTGAAATGAGAGGATTGCTTAAGCACGCTGCAGAAGTATACACACTCACAATGTTTGAACACTTTGAAAATGAGTTCTTCAAGTGTGTATCAGCTACCTCTATTGTTGGTGAAGTTCGAGATAGCCAACTGGTTTATACGATTACTTATGATGGTCTTGGACGTCTCAGACGAGTAGTATATGACATTGCCACGAATCAAATAAGTTGCAGTTGCATGAAATTTGAGAAATTCGCAATGTTATGTTACCACTGCTTGAGGATCCTGCACATACACAACATAAAGAAGATACCTGATAATTATATTTTGAAAAGATAGTGCAAAATTGCAAAGGAACATGTGTGGGACAAGATACACATTGACTATAGTAAAAAAAAAAAATTGGTATGTTTCTTTATGCAATTTTTCTTTCATTATTCATATTAATAACATTTGTAATGATAACAAAAACTACTTGTGAAAATGTAGAAAACATCAATAATGAGATCACGTGGAGACATGCTATGAATAGAATACGTCATAACCTTGTATTGATGAGTGAATGAAATGAGACTAAGAGGAAGATTATTGAAAAAGGAAATGAAAGAGATTTGAAAGCTATTACTGTAGTGGATACAATGGAACAGAAAGTGCCTCATCCAAAATCATTCAACAAGGTTTTGGATCCAATGCGCTCAGTAACAAAAGGAAGAAGTAAAATGATCAAGAGTAGCCTCCACAAAAAAAAAAAAAAAAAAAAAAGACAAATACATCAAAATCATCACAAATGAACGAGTTTGGTTCTAAAACACCGAATCCCTAGTTAATTTAGTTGATGATTGTTTTGCGTATTGAATATGGTATTATTGGATATTGTTTTTTTTGTAGCAAAAACAAGAAAACATCATATCAGATATCTGGTATTACTGGTTATTACTCGTGATATTATTGAATACACTTTGTGGTATTATTGGAAATCGATATTTGAATTACTTGTTTATTTATTCACACCGTAATTTTGATTTTACTGGATATTGATTTGGTAGTGAAAACATTAAATACCGTAATTTAAAGTTTTAAACATCATATAGACACCTGGTATTACTGGTTATTACATGTGGTATTAGTGAATACAATGTGTAGTATTACTTAATATTGATATTTGTATTACTTGTTTCTTTATTAACACAAATATTAAATACTGTAATTAAAACCATAATTTGACATTAAAAAGTGCATTAGACATATGATGTTAGTGGATATTGATTTTGGTAGCGAAAACATTTAACACTGTAATTTAAAGTTTTAAAATCATATTATACACCTGATATTACTAGTTATTACACGCGGTATTAGTGAATATATTGTGTGGTATTACTGAATATTGATATTTGTATTACTTGTTTCTTTATTAACACAAATATTAAATATTATAATTAACACCATAATTTGACATTAAAAACTGCATTAGGCATATGACGTTACTTGATATCGATTTTGGTAGCATTAATCCCTAAACAAAAGCAATGTTTTAAAAAAAACATCAATTCTTTACAACCAAATAACATGATCAATGTTTCCTTTTACTTCTTCCCAAATCACCACCCATTTTCTTCAAATTCTCAACTACATCTTTCATTCTTCTTCTCTTGAGTTTTCAAAGCATTTTGTTTCTTCTCTTCAGCAATTCTTTGAACTATGGACGACTTCCTCATATAAAATTTGTAAATCTCTTGAATTATATGGCCCCTTCGTTCATTCATATTCGAAAGAATTAGAACAACACATATTTCAAGCCTCAAAACCTTTCGAATATCAGCCTACAAAAATATAATCCACATTAAAATAATACTCCCTCCGTCCCGAAATTACTTTCATGGTTTAACCGGCACAATTTTTAAGAAAAGTGGATTTAGTAGTTGGTGATGTAAGATAAATGAGGGGTATTTTAGGTAATTTGGTGATGTGTAAAGTAGATATGATGAGGTGTAAAGTAAAATATATGTAAAAAGAGGGTGGCAATTTTGAAAATAAAATGATGTTGGGAGGGTATTAATTTTGTGGGGTATTTCCATATTAAGAGTGTGCATGTAATCTTGGGACGTCCAAATAAGGAAAGTGTGCAAGTAATCACGGGACGGATGGAGTAATTAAAAATTGATTATTATTTGAAATCAACAAAAAAAGAATACATTTGTCATATCTGGTGATGTGTAAGGTTTTCCATTGAAATGCTTAAAATTCAGCATCATATACACATCATAGTCCTTATCGGGCTTATTTGTCTGCCATTTCAATTTAACGATTTCGAATTCATAAGTCATAACATCCTTGGCCTTTGGATGATCCTTAGACTCGAGAAACTTTATCATCGCTTGGCGCTAAACAAGAAAGCAAGTTAGAAAAATATGACACATTCTAGCTAACAATTTATTTAAAAAAAAAAATCATATGAAATGAACATTGCATAAAGAACATACTACTATATTAGCAGAATCTATGAACCTTTTTTACTCACCAGCATAATGCTTCAAATTATCCAAGTATTGTATCTTGGAGTCAGAAAAGTTAATGACAACGGCAGCGTAATGATCACCCAAACAAAAAGGAATAAAAATCTGCAAATAATAAACCAATACGTATAGTTAATACATATATGAACTGGAAAAAAATAATGTTCATTAAAATGTCTAACCATGTCAACTCCTAACAAGGTATCCCTCTTGCAAACGGTGAGCCACTGATTCCATCCACAAAAGAACTGATCAATATAGTCAGCAAGATCAGCTCCAGACACAACCATCGATTTCAAGCAATTCTATTTACAATAAAAAAAAAAGGTTAATACCAGAAAGAATGGCCAATAATACCACAAGCAAAGTGAAAATACATACACTGTGTTCAAAATTGAAAATGAACTGACTGCGAGAGTTGTCTTCAAATACTTCATTGTTGACCTCCAAGGACCAAGTTGTGACAACCGGAAGGTAAACTTCTGTGTTTGGCATCAAACTCATTATGTCACTCTTGTTAAGAAACAAGAATGCTCCATGCTCATAAAAATTGCCCCTAACAGAAAATAAAATAGCAAAATCAGTAATAACAATAATCAAATAAATACCTTAAGTAACAATATACCACAACACTCTATCAAAATAATAACAACAATAGGTAATACCAAAATCAACAAACAGTAATACTACAAGCAACAATTACTAATACCACATGTAGATCAGTAATACCACAACAATCTATCAAAAAAATAACAACAATCCGTAATACCAGAATCAACAAACAGTAATACCAGAAGTACCCATTACTAATACAACAAAAACATAAATTTAAATTACTTAAACATTTTGAATTTCTGGACCATCGTAGAAACAAAAGTCAGCAGCCTCTAGATGGGTTTGTGGCAAAGCATCGTAGATCTTTTTATTAGTTGTCACCAGCTTAGAAATACATCCAATGTCCTCGGTGATTCCCCAAAATCTATTCCCAAGATCCTTGCCATCATTTTTTTCCTTTCGACCAACAAAATTCACAGCATTTGAAAGCTCTTCAACAGATGGATCATAATCTGCACCTAAGTTGACTTCATAGTCATCTTCATCCCCACTGAGGTTGGTTTGGTAGATGACAGGCTCAGGAGTTAGCAAATCCCAATTTGGCATCTCAACAACCATCTTTCTCATCATCATAACATGATTTATCAGCCCATCGACATACTTATGAAGTTTTTCATGAATGAAAAACTTCTGAGTATCGGACAAATCGTGTTCAGGAGTAGAATCAGGATCTTGAGTAGCAGCATTTGATTGGCCTTCGTTGCATAAGTCCATTAGCTTGGTAATGTACTTATTTGAGAAATCCTTTGCATCTTTCTGGAAAGACATCAATATATCCTTCACATCCTACAAAAAATGCCAAACAACAAATACGTTATAAGAAGATAAACATAAATAAAATGAAGTAATACAATTTTGTATAGTTGTGTCCGTTCATCATCGCTTGATTTATTAAAATTTCTTTCACAATTGGGTTTTTTGTAAGCTCCGTTCAAGGTCAGTGGATAAATGTCACTTATCAAATCCCCGGAACCATAACGAGCAGCAGTAGCCTCTTGAAAAGATCAAGTTTTCAACCGTTCATCATTCCAATGTTTTATCAAAGGAATGGAGCACGGTTCACTAACACATCTCCATTTTAATCTATGAAAATAGATGAGTTGTAGCAAGACCACGCACCCGCTTACGTTCTTCCCACCTTCGGTTTGAAATAATTGGACAGCTTCGCACAACTTTTCAAGAACAAATGAACACCAATCATATGTCGAAATGTTCTCCACAACAGCAACAACCTTGAAGAAGGTCATTCCCACAGACCTATTAGAAGAAGGGCACAGAAACGAAGCCAAACAATAGAGAACAAAAACTCTCTTAAAATCATCCCCGCCTTCTTTCAACTCATTAGTCATCAAAGCAACTAATTTCTGCACGGGGGATAGAGCCGTCAAAACGGGTTGGGCCCGTTAGGCCAACCCGCCACTAAAAATAGTGGGTTGGGTTAGAATTTTTCAAGACCGACAGGAGGCGGGCCGGCCCGTTTGGGTTGCGGTCTTTGGCGGGTTGGTGCAGGCTTTGGCGGACTGGCCCGCCATTTTTTTATTTAAAAAAATAATTATATAATGTTATTTTTTTTTATTATTTCCATGACTTGAACCCAAGACCTTAAGAAATTGTGCTATAACCACTTGAGCTATCCAACATTGACTTTAAATTAATATATAGTAAATCTAATTAAAAGCAAAAACTCTAGCGCATGACAAATTATAAAGCAACCGCATTTTTTTTCCTTCTTTCTTCATTTCTGTACTCATAATACCATATTTTATACCGTATATATTATATATGTATATTATTTTAATATATATTTATATTATTATTGTAGTTTATAATATATTATATACGATTAATAATGACAATATTTCTAATTCGTGATGTTTATTTCTATTATGTACAATATATATATATATATATATATATATATATTTATGTTTTTTTTATGAATTTAATAAATATTTTTATATAAAAAAAAAAAAGTTGGCCCGCCTAAATCCGCGGCCCGCCTAAACCCGCGGCCCGCCTATTTTTGGGTTGGGTTGAGGTTTTAGCAGCCCGCCTAGTAAACGGGTTGGCCCGCCCCGCCAAATGGCGGGCTTTTGCGGTTTTGGCCCGCCCCGCCGGCCCGTCTTGACAGGTCTAACCGTGGGGGAGGGGGGAAGGGGTGATCTTTGAATTTAAACGCCGTACAAAAGCTTATATAGAAACTCGACTTATCCTTATTCACCGAATAGCTAGGGACATCAAACCCCTCATTCCTCGGAAGTATAAAGACATTGTATACATCATCAACAGTTATAGAAAATTGACGATAGCTATCAATTGACAACATTCGACTACTATCGTCAAAGTTCTTAACTAGCCAATTCAACATGTTTCCGTTATGGCATTTAGTGAAGTTCAACTCTAGCATTCCACCGAATTCAATGCTATTGATGTCCTTTTTTTAGCATATGTCACCTCATGTAGTAGGTTATATAGACCCTATAGTCTATAGTGAGTAATAATTTCACTGCATATACAAAAATAAAATAATCAGTAATACAACATGCAACAATCAGTAATACCATAAACAACAATCTATCAAACATAACAATCTATAAAATACAACAAAAAGTAATACCACAAAGAACAATCAGTAATACAACAATAAACAATCAGTAATACCACAAAGAACAATAAGTAATACCACAATAAACAATCAGTAATACCACAAAGAACAAAACAATAACACCACAATCTATGAAATAACTAGAACAATCAAGTAATACCATAAGAAACATTCAGTAATACCACATGCAAATATAATCCAATGATGAAATCATCCAAATAACTTATGAATCTTTTAGATTGTAAAATAATTACCTCTCAGATATAACCTTACGAATCTTGCCAATTTTCTTTGTAGCAGTAGCATTAGTAGAAGTAGAAGCTTTGGCAGTAGCGGCAGCAACATTGGTAGAAGTAGAAGTTTTGGCAGTAGCGGCAGCAGCATTGGTAGAAGTAGAAGCTTTGGCAGTAGCATCGGCAGCACATTTTTCTTCACAACAGTGGAAGCATTGGCACTAGACTTGAGTTTCTCCTTATCGATAGAATCATTCCTATATTTAGTTCGTCTTTCCTTATCGATAGAAGTAGTGACAGCAACAGGAGCCTTAGTTGTAGGCGTCTCTTTTGAAAGATCAAAAGAGTCCAAAAAAGACTTCTGTTTTTAATTGCCTTCAACATAATTCACAGTAGGTGACATATTAACTTTTGATCTTGTTCTAAGAGCGATATTATTCGTCTTCTTTCTCAGATCCATACCTTTAGGTACCATCTGATTAGTTCTTTTCATGATAAACCTAAAGAAACAAAAAAATGACACAAATTAATATATATCTATCTCATTGGTTCACCATAATTGGTTCACCATAATTGAAATTGAGGTGACTTAGCTTATAATGGTGTTTCCATTCAAGTTGTATTTTATCATCAGATCATGATCTAAGCTTGAAATTTAAATATATTATTATTATTTATAGATAATACCAGTTCACTAATTTATGGGAATGAATACCTATATTAAGAAATAAAAAATACGTTCAATTCCCATACATGATTAGTATATCGAATTCAATCTTTTAAGAAAAAGTTATTCAACTAGTCATAAATAATTAATTTCATTAATTAAATTTATTTGTTTACACAGAATATTAAAACTCTTTTTTGTCCACACAACATTTCGAGCACACTAGCCATTCCTAGCTAATCACAAGGAGTTGGTGCTTCAAACATTGATGTTATAATAATATGCATAACAATTAAACTTCTAATTACTTGTGCCTTTTATGTGTTTTAACAACTATATTCCATGGAGATTGATCAAAATTGACAAACTCAAGTCTTGTGAACATAAAGTATCACTCAAGAAAGAGTAATCTACAGCAAGTCTGCAATCAGTTGTCTTCAAAACACACCACATATACTCTAGTACAACCCTAAGAAAGGGGCGAGAACATATTTAGCAGAGAAAATGTAGTTATGAGAAACATAGTTATATTTAACAGTATGATCATTGCAATACCTAACAATAGAACTATCTGAAATGTAGTGTAATTTGCATCTAGATGATGAATACAGTAAAGTTTGAATTAAAGAGGGTTACCAAAAATCAGAAGGTGATGTCAATAATGACGGTGGTGACGATGGAGATGTCGGCGAGCTAGTGTTGGCCAAGGTGCCCAGCAAATGATTGAGTGATTATAGTTAGAGAAAACGTAGACAGTCGACAAAAAATTTCCCACCTCTTTTCAACCTGTGTTGCTTATCGCCGTCGCTGCCCTAGAAATCGCAGCCCTAACCCTAGAAATCCGTCAATCGCAGTCGTAGAAGATGAAGTCGCTGCCTCCCGCCCGCCGTAGAAGATGAAATCGCCGCCGCCCGTCGAAGCCCTAAAATCGCAGCCCTAAAATTCGACTTTTAAATCAAAAAAATGCCCAAATCGCGCCGGTCGTCGGAAGCCTCAGCGACGTCCGCCATCACCATAGAAGAAAGCTCTTGAAATCGCATCGCCGTTGAAATCGCACGAGTGGGAGCAATTTTTTTGTGAGAGAAACCTTTCTTGCAAATGGCCCAAATGAAAGCAGGTCGAATAACCGAGTTAGAATTAAAATTTAAAAATCACTTAAAATAGAAGGGGGTACGTACCCGCGGGTGAATACAAGAAATTGGCAAAAACAAATTAGCTTTAAGATCATCTATTTATATTAATGTACTGGAGTACATACTATATAGTAGGAAAAAAAAATTAAAATTTAGTTTAAAATTATAATACTATAAAATTTCTCTTTAAATAAGCACATGTAATAGAGCATATAAAAATGAGAGACGTTCACAAAACGAAGAAATTAAGATAACCATCATATTTTATTCATCACGATTATTTCAATGTGATTTGAAAATACATATTAAGCTACATGTGTTTATTTTTTGTGAGGAAGTTTCTCTAACAATTCTGGTATAATCTCGAAAAGATCGCCTACAAGTCCATAATCAGCAACCTGCAATTCAAGTATATACCATTATACGCCTGTAATAAAATTAATATTCAAGCAAACATCATGATTCACGAGTTCAGGCCACTTCATATTCAAGTATAGTCTTTTTAAGCCCTCTCCCTAGACGAAAATTGACATAATTTTTCGATTCACCTCAACTGTCCCGTTAAATAATGTACATTTCACCTTTATTTAAGTTTAATTATACACTAATGTATTTTTCACAAGTCATTTTAGGCACTCATCACCTGACGTATTGAGGTTAAAACAACTTGCACAAACCACGTCTGGATATTAACAAATTAATGAACATGTCATTTAACGGGACCATTACGATAAACTGAAAATTTATTTCAATTTTCGTCTCTAGGAAGTTGAGCTATTTAAATAATGTTTTCACTAGAGTTAGGATTATCTTGGATTATTGATTTTGTGCCAATGCGGTTGTGGCAGAGATATTCTATGTGGATTTGTTTTGTTTTATCAACGTTACTTCGCCGCTCAAATCTCTTACACTCTATCAGAAGCTCGTGAAATAAAATTAACGGGGCCATTTAGAAGGAGATGGTTAGACAAGGACCTGGAAAATGGGTGCATCAGCGTCTTTATTAACAGCAACAATGACCTTCGAATCTCTCATTCCAGCTATGTGTTGTATTGCTCCAGAAACACCAAAAGCCATGTATAATTCTGGAGCAACTATTTTCCCAGTCTGACCAACCTGTAGGATATTAAAGCTGCTGCATCAGCTACAACATTTGTATATTTGGACAAAAAACCCACATCAACATTTGTATATTTGGTTCGACTATATCATATATTTCTGACCATATTCTCTATAACATCATCCAATATCTTTCCTTCTACGAGCTAAGATTACGGAAGAAGGAACTGAATGCAAAATAATGCATTGAGTTAAAAATCTACAAAAAATTACCTGAAGTTCATTAGGAACAAATCCAGCATCAACAGCAGCACGAGTGGCTCCAACTGCGAGATATAAGACGTAGGGTCATCAAAACATGAGATGCAACATAAAAAGACTAAGATACCTTAGATGAGGCAGAGTTCAGATACACATATGGAATAAAGCAAAGTTCATGAGGAACCAATATAAGAATAAATAGATGACTGTAATTTTGATAAAGCGGAGTTCAGATACAGACAGTAAAATCAATATAACAATAATAAATAAAAGTAATATGATAAAAGTTCTTGCAAATTTTAATCAAGGAGAAGAATGATGCGTGCAACTCCAAATAAATACACATGAACCCCGTAGAAGGGCCCTAAGGTAATTGAGAAAAGTGGAAAACCTGCTGCTCCAAGTTTCTCAGCAAGCTTCTCTATCATTTTGAAATTTTCAGCACTTTTTAGAGCTCGCCCTCCAGTGACCACAATACGAGCATTCCCCAGATCAGGGAGTTCTGTGTCTTGAGAGGAAAGGCTTACGTACCTTGATCTGCCGAGTGCCTCATCTGAAGCAACAAATAAGTCATTTTTCTGTCACAAACTCAGAGTTCCTATAAGGATGAAGATATATAATGTGGCGTTCAAGCAAGCTAATCCACAACAGAGTAAGAAACAAATTTAACTACTCAAATTCTTCTGTGTACAAAGCTAGAAAATTTGATATAAGTAGATAGATATATGACAAACCTTCGCTAAAGGTTGAAAGATCAACCTTCTCAATTAATGCATCATTAGAAACTGAAGCCGAGTTAGCCCCCAAAGGAAATGATGTAGACCTAATTGTTAGCATGCAAGGGTGTGAACCGGTGTAACGAACTGTACTAAGAGCATTACCAGCATATATTGGCCTGCCCTAAGAAATAATATGCACAACAAACCATTAATAATCTAGTGGCAACATGAGATTCTGGTTTCTGAGAACAATGTTTTGCAGAGGAGGTTATGAGTTGAAACTCACAAAAGACAAAGAACAAATTACCTAACAAAAAGATTAGACCCGTTGATCTGAATTACATCGGTAATGGGAGAAACATCCAGAAGGGCTGCTGCACGAGAGAGAATATTCTTTCCAAAAGTACCTGATCCAGAAATTATGTGTGAGTAACTGCCTTTCTGCTGCACCAAATGCACTAGTTTGGCCCATGGTTCTGCCAGAGGATAAGTGAACTGGTCTGACTCAGCAAGAAGAACCTGAATATCAAACACGAGAAAAATTGATATCCGAAAGAGTAAGTTAACTTAAATTCCTCAGGGAACTGCACATCAGATGTTGCATAAGTGTTTCTGCTAATATTAACTTTGTCCATGTTCCACCAGATTTGGTTCCAATTCCTCACTACGTAAAAGTCACAATGTCTTACCAATTCGCAGCATTTCAAAATACTACTCTTTTGATATGTTAGCCAAACTCCTCTTTTCTAAGAAAGTAGGTTGAATCGCCTGATTTATGAATTTAAGAAAATCAACAAATCCAAGTTATGGCAGGGCTACGTCTTTCCTATTTACCAGAAATTAAGAAGAAATTGGATTTCTTCTCTGTATTGTTATCTATCAAATGAAAGCGGCACATTTTCATGGTCACCAACATTTTTCTAATACACTTGCAATTATGGTGTACAATACTCCATATTTCTGAAAATGTCAGCAAACCATGAAAACCCAACAAAAAAGTTTTAGGCTGCACACCACTTGTTTGGATGAAACACAAAACAAATGGATTTTAAAATCTAGAATTCAAAATGAGTGGATTTTAAATCCTAGATTCGAAGTTATGATTTTTTAGTTGTAACAGGAGGAATTTTAAATTCATTTGAAAACCAAATCATTTGCAACTTCATACATCTCCCACACTCAATTAACATCATGAATCTATGCCTCAACTCTACATCTCTCTCTCTTTCTTCACCTTACCTCTAGATTCTCTAAATTACTAATTCTCTCTCACGTGTTACTTTTTTCTTCTCTCTTCCTCCATGTTAAATCCAAACAAAGAATTTCAAAGTAGTGAACTTAAAAAACGAATTATAAATCCATTCATTTCAAATCCTTCAAGACTTCAAATCCCTCAATCCAAACGCAGTCATAAAGTTATCCCTCATTACGCACACCATAAGCCCTATACAGCCAATTGATCGTGCCTACCCCTCTTTTATTAACCACAATAAACCTATAGAATATAATATATGACTAACTAAACAAAAAATTAAACTCGGAACTGAGAGTACCTGAGAAATGGAAGGATGACATGAAGCAGCATGAGCAGCAGCTTCTTGAACGGATGGACCTGAACCAGCCAGTAATAAAGACACAGGATTGTCTTTGGACACAAATTTAGCAGCCTCTACCGCACACAACGATGAAGCTTTAATGGAGCCTCCTTCGTGTTCGGCCAAAACCAGCGTACTGAGCTATTTGAATAAGTAAAAGGTTATCCATGGAAATCACTACACTACTTTTCAAATTCATTTTTCTCAACCTCTACAGAATCTGAGAACTACCAAGAAACTAAAAATACAATCAAAACACAGGGCACCTAGTTCTTCATTTCAAAATTAAGCTTCGAGCGATCATTAACATCAGTGCAACCAAAATAAGCAAATCAACACAAAAACCAGTGTACTGAACTATTTGAACAAGGAAAAGGTTATCCCTGGAAATCACACTACTTTTCAAATTCATTTTGCTCAACCTCTACAAAATCTGAGAACTACCAAGAAACTAAAAATATAATCAAAACACAGGACACCTAGAACTTCAATTCAAAATTAAGCTACGAGCAGTCGTTAACATCAGTGCAACCAAAATAAGCAAATCAACACGAATAAGTAAAAAGTTATCCATGGAAATCACGACACTACTTTTCAAATTCATTTTGCTCAACCTCTACAAAATCTGAGAGCTACCAAAAAAACTAAATATATAATCAAAATACAAGGTACCTAGTACTTCATTTCAAAATTAAGCTATGAGCAATCGCTAACATCATTGCAATCAAAACAAGCAAATCAAAGACAAAAACAGGACTTACGCATCGAGAGCAGGCTATTCGGGTAGCGTATGAACGGTTTCGAAATGCGCCGAGGAGAGCCCGAATTGTCATCTCTTTGTTTTTCTTTCTCTTCTCTTACTCCGAAGTTCCCGAAGAAGATGAACAAATTTAAACGTCGCCGTTTACTGTATCTGCCTAACTTTGTTTCGATTGAATTGCCACGTCGTCACCGGTCACGTAGCAGTCGTATAATATTAGGAATTTGCATAAGGAGGACGTGTTATCAATATCCGCATCTAATAATTTGGTTAAGGTATCATTAGTAACACCCCAAGACGGCAAGACATGTCATATACACTTCATCATTTTAAAAATAAAAATAGATAATTGTAAAATTACTAAATAACCCTTATACAAATTATAGACAATTTTTTTAAAAAAAAATTAAAAAAAATTAAAAATGTAATTAAAATCTGAAAAGTATTTTAAAAGATTAATAAAATCTTAAAAAATAATTAATTTAAATAAATCAAATATTTTTTAAAATAATCTAAAAAAATTAAATATATTTATAAAAAGAAAAAAATAAATTATTCAAATAAAAAATTCAAAAATCAATTAAAAATAAATATATTCGTAATTTTTTAATAAATCGTAAAAAATAATTAATTCAAAAATCAATTAAAATTAAGAAATCGAATAATAATAAATAAAATCTAAAAAATTAAAAATCACCTAAATCTTAAGAATTAATTTAATTATAAATATTAAAAATATAATTGATTTAATTATTTTTTAAAATTCAGTTGAAATTTTTAAATTTTATTTAGCTTTATTTTATTTTTTAATTTAATACTGAGTTGACTTTTCTTTATTATTTTATTTAATTTTTTTTAAATAGTTAATCCTTAATTTTTTGTTTTATTTGATTTATTTTTCAGATTTTATTTAGATTTACTTATTTTTATTTTTTCATTTTCTTAATTTTTTAATTGATTGTTCTTTTTTTAAATGATTTTTAAAATTTAGCTGATTTTTTAAAATATTTTCAACGTTACACATAATTTTATTGTATTATTGATTTTTTTTCTGTTAATTAAAATTTAAATTTTATATGTTTTTAAAGATTTAGTTCATTTTTATTAGGTATAAGGGTTGAGGGGTAAATAGGAAATAATTGGGGTGTGTATAGTAATAAAATTTGAATTTTAAATTTTAATGGGGTGTGTTTAACATTTGGGGTGTGTATAACATTTTATGGGGCTTTATTAGCCCCACCCTTTGGTTAATTATGTAGCTTACTTTTTACAAAATGTTTTTAATAGAAAATTGAGTCAAGAAAGATAAAATTATTCATAATTATGTAGCTTACTCTGAAATTGACGTAAGTCATTAACAAGGGGTATCTCAACTATAAATTTCGGTGGATGTACTCAATCCTAAATTTCGATGGATCTACTCAAAAGTAAGGACCCTCAAAGAAACGAGAAGCCTTAACCATTTCATGAGCAATCCTCCTAGCAAAGCAAACTTGCACATTCTCAAGGTCCCTGACAAGGTTAGTGCATGCTTGCTAGACTCCTTGTGGAGGTGGATATGCAACACCTCTCCAGTACTGTATTAGATATCAAAGGGCTGATCACAACTCATTTACTCAAGTTCATTATGAGTCTCTTTCAGAGTTCTGTACATCTTGTAAGATTGTGGGTCATACATCTGCTCTTTGTCGGAAGTCAGCCAAGCGTCGGGAAAGGAGGGCCTCCGCCCGTCGAGGACGTAGCACATCTAGGAAAGGCAACAAGACACAAGTAGCACTTACTGATGAGGCACACATGAATGACCCCACCTCAGCCCTCGTCATAGCCTCCCCAGTTCCTCTAGGGAACATATTTGAGGCACTATCGAATGACACTTTGGACCCCACTTCCGAGAAACATTAGGGTGGCGACGAATCCTCATATACCGGTTCTTTTAGGATGATCAGTATTCAGACAAAAGCACCCCCTTTGGTCTCTTTCTTCCGGGAGGCCCCATCTAGCCGATATGCCAGAACTATAGCCCCTCTTCGACGTCCCGCCAGGGAAATGAGTGCTCTGGATTATTGACTCTCTCAGGGACACAGCCAAGGAACCTTTTGTGATTGGATCAAATGGTTCCGGTTCTTCAGAGCTCAAGAATGTAGTACACCACACTAGACGTTGGTCAGATGAAATGGAGGACACTGAATATCAGTCTTCGTTGCACGACTCGACGATTGATCAATGATAGTGTTATCATGGAACATTTGTGGTGTGGGGGGAAATGGATTGACGAGGAACGCCCTGCGTCAGCTTTGTCGTACCCACAACCCTGATTGGGTTGCTATCTACGAGCCTAAGGTTATGCTATTTAGCCTTCCCTCTCGTTATTTACATTCGTTGAATTTGGTTATTTTTGCACTTAATGATATAGTCTCTTCAATACCCAATATATGGATTCTTTGCAAGTCTATGCATGTTCTTAATTATAGGGTTTGCCATGCTTCGAATCAGATTATTATGATTGAGACTAGGGATTCTACTCACTCCTAGTCTTTTGGTTTTACACATGCTAGTAATTCTTATATTACTCGTCGTTTACTTTGGTCTGATATTTTGGTCTCTACTGCTTCTAGTCTATGTGTTATATGTGACATTAACGTGGTGACAGGGACACATGAGAGGAGTCGTGGTTCAGCAACGGCTCCTAGACCATCTATTGATTTCAGGGAATTTCTAGATGAGGTTGTATTACTTGATCTGGATACGGCTGAGGCTCAATTCACATGGGTTACTCATCGAAGTATTAGGGGTTTCACAACTGCTCAATTGGACAAAGTTTTGGTTACTCATGAATTTCTTGATTTATGGGCGGTATGGAGGTCATGGCTCTCCCTAGACTCATGTCGTATCATCATCCACTACTTCTTACGATCAAATCAGATTGGGTATAGGTACCTCGTCTGTTTCAGTTTCTCATTATATGGTGTTAGCATGATTCTTTTAATTCAGTTGTGGAGTCCTTGAGTTTTGTCTCTAATGAGGGTTTTTTCGGGCAAGGTTTTAATGGCACTCCGACCTCTAGCTCGACATGTGACCTTTGGAAAGTTTTTGGAGATTTTCAAGAAAATCCACATCAATCTCCCACTCTCGGATGCTTTAGAGCAAATTCCTCATTACATGAAGTTTCTCAAGGATGCAATGGAAAACAAGAAGAAGCTAGTGGAGAATGAGAAGATCAACTTGACCGAGGAGTGTAGTGCTGTTAATCAACGAAACCTCCCCGAAAAACTTAAGGATCCGGGTAGTTTCACTCTCCTATGTGAAATTGGTGATGGTCCCATGATGAAAGCTCTTTTTGACTTGGGGGCTAGCATTAGTTTGATGCCACTCTCAATTTTCAAGTGTTTGGAACTCGGAAAAGTAAAGACCACCTCAATTACTCTTCAATTGGCGGATCGTTCCATCACACGTCCTAAAGGGATCATTGAAGTATTGGTGAATATCGATAAATTTCTCTTTTCGGCCGACATTGTGGTGCTTGATATGAAAAAAGACACAAATATTTTGTTGATTCTTGGGAGGTCATTTCTTACCACGAATGGGGCAAATATCAACTTGAGGAAAAGAGAGGTGACATTGGAGGTGAATGAAGAGAAGGTGATTTTCTCTATGTATGGCTCAATTGAAAGTGCCCCAAGAAAGGTAGAATGTCACTCTATGAAAGAACTCAAAGCTTGTGTGGAAAAAGGGAAGGGAACGAAGCTAGATCATTTGCCAAAAGTGTTATTGAAAGATCTGGGAGATGGAAATGAATTGAAGCAAACACCCAAAATTGAGCAAACTCAAGTTTGGGGGGAATTGATAAAAAGAAGAGATTTGATGAGTTGTTTGAGGTAAGTGAAAATGAAGAGGAAAGAAGAAAAGGTTCAAAGGAGAGAAAAATCGAAAAAGGGTTTGAAATTGGAGATGAGGTGATATGGTGCAACTTTGGAGTGATGAAAATTCTCAAGAAGTTGGAACTCAAGGGATGCAACATGTTGATCATAAAGAAAGTTCACTTTGGAGGAAACCTTGAGTTGCTAATTAAGGAAGACGATATTTTCATCACCGATGAGCATAATGTGAAGCATTATCATCCTCCATTCAAAGAAAGAGAAGTTTGAACTTGCTTAGTTTCGTTCGGCATAGGACGTTAAACCTAGCGCTAAATGGGAGGCAACCCATTTTTACTTGCTTTATTTCATTTCTTGTGTTATTTTAGTTGCTTTGGTAGTTTAGTTTGATGGTGTTTTGTGAGTTTTCATGATAGGTGAAGAGCTTGAGATGAAGTGGACAAAGGATGGAAGTCGAAAGTGGAACCTCGGGCTTGGAAGAAAGTGGAACTATAGATTCTTGTTCATGACATTGATTGCTTAGTTATGCTTGATATGTAGTGAGGTTGTGATTGTTGGGGATAGTGGCCCTTGGTGTAGATTTGTATGGTTAGCGCTTAGTGTCAATATCGTTGCAAAACTACTTTTCCAAACCTTTAATTGCTTGGCAATGAAAAAGTTTGGGGTATGTTCATTTTTACATTTTCTATTGAGACCAATGCGTACTTACTTGTGTGTGTAATTTGAGCTTTGGTGATCCTTGAAATCCATAGTTGAGGATTTGTGGTGAATTTAATTCCTTGAATTTGTGCATGATTTGTGATGGATCATGATGTTTATGTTGTTTGTCATCTTTGTTGTCTTTTGATGCTTTGAGTGTACAATTTGTTGTTGATTGGTGATGATTGATGAATGTTTAAGTTACTTTGAATGGACCGGTGATAGTTGAACCTAGAACCGAACATTAAACCGATTTATTTCATTGCGGAGTGGATCAATTCATAGCTAGTAATTCTAGAACTTGCCCAAGTTCTTGCTTGACACCATAATTTTGTGAGACTTTGAGATATGATGTAGGCCATCTTTCGTACTACAAGTCACTTAGCCAATTTTTTTCGAAAACTAAAGTAATTTTCCGTAGTTAGCCCATTTGAACTTGATTTTCCATTTTCTTGACAACCTACAATATTTAACCACTTAGCCTTTTGAGCCTTTGATGTCCATATCTAGTGGAGGATAAAAGAGAAAGTGGTAAGCATGTGCTTAAATGTCTTTGGTTTGAAAAGAAAAATTGGCAAGAGTTATGAAAAGAGAAAAAAATGGAGAGTGAAAAAAAAATGATGAGAAAGAAAAGAGGGACAATGAGCCCCAAGAGCTTAAAAGAAAAATTAACTTAAAAGATGAGGAGATGAATACATTTGAGAATACAAAATGAAAAGTGAGGATGAAGGTTGTAGAGCAAAAGCATGAAATGAGAAATAACAACCTTTATCCTCCACTAGACGAGTCACTTCATCCGAATTAATCCTACCTTGTCCAAAGAGCCAATGTTACGTCCATGTTAAAGCCCTATTGATCTAATTGTTGAACATTTTAGTGGTGGAGAGAAAGTAGAGTTTAGGCAAAGCTTTTGGTGATTATAATGCATGATTTGATTGATGAGTGCTTATACACATCCTTAATTTATTTGAGTATTTGAGAGAAACAACCCATCTTGTGAGTTAATAACTTGAACATTTGGAGGTTGTTTACCATATCACAATTTGTTACGTGCTTGAGTATTTTTGGCCAATGAGTTTGATTTTCAATAATGAGCTTGTGATCATGATCCAAGAATTAATTCCCCATCCATCTCTGTATAAGATAAGTTCG
Source organism: Galeopsis tetrahit (assembly GCA_963675135.1). Lineage (NCBI taxonomy): Eukaryota > Viridiplantae > Streptophyta > Magnoliopsida > Lamiales > Lamiaceae > Galeopsis > Galeopsis tetrahit. Next base: position 59,614,655 of record OY776120.1, on the reverse strand, counting down.
TGAATTTTTAGATGAGATGAAATACTTTCAACTAAGCTATTAATATTTACTCACATCTACATATTGTTCAACACTTTGATATTGGTGCTTGGGTTACAATTTATCAAGCGAGGCAAATTCTTTTACAAGTTCTTTGTCTAGAAAACATAGGGAGTATTGGGAGATATACATCCATATATTTGTGAGATACGTATTTGTTACGTATTGGTCTTACGTTGACTTGGATAGATTTAATTGTTTGAGTATCTTGACTTTCCCTTATTTACGGGATTAAGGTTATTAGGGTTTTCCCTTTGTAAATATATACATATTGGACTGCTACGGCAGTTTCTTGCAAATAATTGAGAAATAGTTTCTTCATGTGCGTTTATTCATCAGAGAGTGAGGCGAGTGATGATGAATTAGGAGAAAGAGTGCACAAAATGTTATGGGGTAGGAGGTATTTGATTGTTATGGATGACATGTGGAGTGCTGAGCCTTTTGATCAAGTTAGGCGTTTTTTTTCGGATTATAATATAGAAGTGTATTAGGAATTAATATAGAAGAATTAATTGCAATGGAAGAGAAAACTGAACCCTCACCTTCAAATGGCAAACCGGGTCCCGTTTTATGCGAAGAGTGCAAAATTAATCCGTCAAAGTACAAGTGCTCTGACTGTTTTCTTCGCTCGTGTAGCCTTCCCTGCGTCAATTCCCACAAGCAACGTACCTCCTGTACCGGAAAAAGACCCCCTCACCAACTTTGTTCCCATTTCTCAGTTCAATGATAATCTCCTTATTTCAGGTAATAACCCTATTTTATTTTGTTCTACATTATTTTATTAGTTAAGGTATATCTTTGTGTAGAATAAGGACTAATGTTCTTGTTCTTAATTTCCCTGATCAAAAGATTCAGTTTTTAGTTGTTTTGTCTCATGGGCTTTTGTGAGTTTGATGGAATGTTGGTTCTTAAAGCCCTCGTTATTTTTAATGATGAGTAATGTTTGACTATATGTTTATGGTGAATTTAATTCCTTAAATGTGTGCATGATTTGTGATAGATCATGATGCTTATGTTGTTTGTCATCTTTGTTGGCTTTTGATGCTTTGAGTGTACAATTTGTTGTTGATTGGTGATGATTGATGAATGTTTAAGTTACTTTGAATGGACTGGTGTTAGTTGAGCCTAGAACCGAACATTAAATCGGTTTATTTCATTGTTGAGTGGATCAATTCATAGCTAGTAATTCTAGAAGTTGCCCAAGTTCTTGCTTGACACCATAGTGTGAGACTTTTGAGATATGATGTAGGCCATCTTTCGTACTACAAGTCACTTAGCCAAAAAAAATCCGAAAACCAGAGTAATTTTCTGTAGTTAGCCCATTTGATCTTGATTTTTTATTTTCTTGGCAACCTACAATATTTAACTACTTAGCCTTTTGAGCCTTTGATGTCCATGTCTAGTGGAGGATAAAAGAGAAAGTGGTAAGCATGTGCTTAAATGTCTTTGGTTTGAAAAGAAAAATTAGCAAAAGTTATGAAAAGAGAAAAAGATGGAGAGTGAAAAAAAAAATGATGAGAAAGAAAAGAGGGACAATGAGCCCCAAGAGCTTAAAAGAAAAATTGACTTAAAAGATGAGGAGATGAATACATTTGAGAATACAAAATGAAAAGTGGGGATGAAGGTTGTAGAGAAAAAGCATGAAATGAGAAATAACAACCTTTATCCTCCACTAGACGAGTCACTTCATCTGAATTCATCCTACCTTGTCCAAAGAGCCAATGTTACGTCCATGTTAAAGTCCTATTGATCTCATTGTCGAACATTTTAGTGGTGGAGAGAAAGTAGAGTTTAGGCAAAGCTTATGGTGATTATAATGCATGATTTGATTGATGAGTGCTTATACACATCCTTAATTTGTTTGAGTGTTTGAGAGAAACACCTTATCTTGTGAGTTGATAACTTGAACATTTGGAGGTTGTTTACCATATCACAATTTGTTATGTGCTTGAGTGTTTTTTGCCAATGAGTTTGATTTTCAATAATGAGCTTGTGATCATCTTTAAGAAAGCATCTTGAGGAAGAAGAATTCACCACATGTCACTTTATATGTGCGATTTATTATGAGTATTTCATTGTAATCATTCCACCCTCGTGTTTTAATTGTTTTTTTTGTTTGGGGACAAACAACATTTTAAGTTTGTGGGGTTTATTCGGGTGAAAATTGCATGATTTTAGTGCACATTTGGAGCTTACATTGCTTGTAATTTCATGTTTTATTAATCAATTGTGGATACTTTCACTTGATTTGGATAAAGGACGTGGTTTGTTATTTTTTTAGGTAAATTGAGATTTCGGGAGCAAAACACGCCTCAATAATTTTGTGAAGTCAATCGAAGTAATAAATCAAGATGGGAAGAAAATGATCGGGCTCAAGAAAAGAAAAGAATGTTAAGAAAATTATTTCAGCATTCTCAAGCCCACAAAGCAGGGCCATTGAGGCCCATATTTTTTAATGAATCGATTTTCAAACATTGGGCCATTTTCATGAATTAAAGGAGCAGCCCGCATGCATGATTACAACCAAGCAAGCCACTGACTCCTTATCCATGGCCCACACCTATTGCAAAAATTCTCACCTTGAGCACATTTCCAGCATATTATTTGACCCATTTCGGCGACCCAATTATGAAAAGAAGGGATGCAGTTGGCCAATGGAAATTAATCAATCAACACATTTTAGAGGGGGAGGGCACAAAAGCCATGAGCTTCAATGGGGAGAGCAGGAGGGCACACAAAAAAACAAGGGAAAAAAAGAGGAAAAATAGCTAGGGTTTCGAGAGTCCCCTCCTCTCACCACTTCACTCATTAGATTAATTTAGCTTGTTTTTTCATTTATTAGATAGATTTAATTGAGAGTTTCACTTTATTGTTAGCATTGAAATTGAAAGATTTGAAGACCTCAGGGTGATATTTATCTTATTTGCAATTTTATTTTGGTAAATTCTTCATTTCTTCAATTTCTTGCATTTTATTATGGTGTTGATGATTTATGTTATTGTTTTGATTGTATTTTTCATTAGTATCATGCGTTAAATCTTAAATTGCTTTGGGTGTGAATGTTTAGTGGGTGATTAGTAGATTAATGGAGTAATTACATGATTAACCTATGTCTTGTTGGTTAAATATTTTTAGTGTTGTAATTTGTATGCTTTAATTGGTTGATCAATCCTATTAGCTAGTTTTTCGATTATGTTAATTGCAACGAGAGTTGTGTTTACATGATTGGGGCGTGTATGTGAGCCTTAATTGATTAATTAATTAGAGTTAAATAGTAATTAGCTTAACCGAGAGAGGGTTGATTGCTTAGATCGATAACATTAGACATTAATTGATTAGAGGTCGTCTATGAGATTAGTGAGAGGGTGAGTCGTAAACATTAGTAACCGTGTTGAAAGTGTTTACGAGTCACTATCCTAGGAGCTTATGGTACTAATTAGATCTCATAATTGCTAATTAGTGCACGTGTTCACCCGAGCCTCACGAGGGATTGGTCTACACATACATTAGCCTTAATTATTGTAATTAGTTCGTTAATTCATCAGCAAGCCCACAAAACGGAAGCACACAAAGCAATCTCTCCACTCAAATTTCATCAAAGTTAGTTTAATCATTGTTGGGGAATGAATTGATTTTGATTAAGATACCAAAACCCCTGAATGATGATGGTCAGCTTAGTTGAGATAGATAGAAAGTTTATCAGTCTAGTTGCCTCAGGATAGTTGAGACAGTAAAATTGCCTAAGTCTAGAATCTCAGAAATGTTGAGATCTTTAGTGTTTAGGTTAGTTGTCCAAAGCTGAAATGTTAGGCAGCTTGTTATCATAAGTCCATTAGAACAAGGCAGCTGAATATATGAAGACAAGTCTACTGAAGAGGACAACATGGATGAATGATCAAAGTAAGTAGCCTGAACTGATAAGAAGGGAAAGGCAATTGATAAGGGTTATGATAGATCAAGTTGAAGTCTAGGAAGATCAAGAGTATTGAATGTTGCTGTCTCAGAAGACAACATTAATGAAGCATTAAGGCCATCAAGCCTGAACAAACATTGAAGACTTAGAAGCATTAAAGACTGAAGAATTGAATGAATGGTGGAACATTCCATATGCAGCAGAAATGTTCAGAGTACTTGTCCCATCTGACCGTTGGAAAAGTACAAGCTCTGCCATGAATCAACCTTGGAAAATCTGCAAGTTTGGAAACTGACAAAAGTCTTCTCAGCCGCATTTTTCAGAAGTCAACACATTCATTCAAGCAACCATTGAAAAACCTTCTTACACAGTGGAAAATAGAAGGGTGCTTTCATAGCCGTTTCAATGGAGCTGCAAATAGACAATTTGAAAGTCTATCTCTCCAACGGATAGATGATCAAATTGCTCTATAAATACAGAAGTGGTCCAAGGATTCAAGTATCCAACTATCTGCTATCAAACTACAATCAAGCATTCAAGGAAACCAAAGTTTATTTCTTAGAATCCCAAGTTTCCTGATCACTTCTAGCTAAGCCAATCTTGTAAAATCCAAACTTAGCATAGAGATATCCTAACCCCTTTACACTGCTCTTATTGTTAAGGATATCTCAATTAGTTGGAATCAAACCTCAAACCCTTACCTCATAAGTGAAGTAGAGTTTGTTGTAGAAGTGAGGAGTTAAGGACTGTTAAGAGTAAATACAGTCTTAACTCAGAGAAGTTGAGCACTAGGACTCAGATTATCCTAGGGATCAAAACACTAAAATAGTGTTGTTGATCAGTGCACCTTGGCACTATAAAACAAGCTAATTCCAGGTGTTAAGGAATTATCATGTTCAATCAGGGAAAGTGGATGTAGGAGCTTGAGCCTCTAAACCACTATAATTTGATGTGTTATTTACATTCTGCATTATCTTCTAATTCACATTACTTACAAAGATTATCTTAGAAGAGTTAAGTTCAGCAAAATTAAGCAAAACAGTTTTTGGACAAAGTCCCTAATAAACTAGTTTTTCAGAAATTAACTTGGAGTATTCTTTCAAAGAAAAGACCAACCACATTCCGCACTTAGCAACTCTTTTAGATAGTTATCCAACTGATTACTTCATAGTTTCCAGTAGGTTAATTATCTATTAAAGTTATTCACTCCGAGTAGTTGTCAGACAACTTCCCTGATAAGGTTAATTTGTTTTAAAAAGAAGAATTTGCATACACAAGTGCATTCCCCCCCCCCATACACTTGTGTCATACTCCACTCAGGACCAACAAGTGGTATCAGAACAGGGGTTCAAAGACCACTGCCTCTGAAGATCCAACTGATTTTCAAAAATTCATAATTTCTTTGGTCACTGAACTGATCCATTTTCTGAAAAACATTACTGTGTTTATCTAACCCTATTTTCTTGAGATGGCAAACAATGCAGTTCCAGGAGATGCTGTTGAGACCACCAACAACATGGGTCCCAACCAAGTCAATCATATTTCTAATCACAAACTGCCAATGTTCTCAATTGAGAACTGTGATTTCTGGAAGATTATAATGAGAGCACATCTTGCATGTCAGCATGATGAAATGCTCAAAGTCATCACTAGAGGGCCTTTCACCTTCACCAAGATAAATCCCAAAGTCATTGATGCTCAGAAAGCAGACCCAAGGGAGCTGCTACCAAAGGATGCAGATGACTTAATTGCAGAAGAAAGAAAAAAGCACAACCTGAAATATATTGCCATGAATACACTATACCAGACAATTCCAGATGCAGTGATGGGAATAGTGTATCACTGCACCACAGCAAAATTAAAGAAATTTGGGACACCTTAGCACTTATGTGTGAAGGTACCCAAAAGATCAAAGAAAATAAGCTCCAAGTGGCAAATCAGAAATATGAACAATTCACCATGGAGCCCAATGAAACCATTGGTCATCTTGATGGCAGATTCACTAACATCATGAATGAAATAAACTCTCTTGACAAGTTCTATGCCAAAAGAGAAGTAACACTAAAAATCTTGAGAAGTCTCACATCCAAGTGGGACATCTATTTAGTCATGATGCAGAACACTAGCAACCTTGATAACATGCCCATGCAGTAAGTGTTTTCTGAACTCAAAGCATATGAGTTTAATCTGAACAGGAAAAAGGTGCATGAGGAGCCATCCTCCTCCAGCAAAGGAGTTGCATTTAAAGCTACTGAGACAGAGAAGAAGAGTGCTCAAAGATCATCTCAGTCAGTCTCTAAGACTGAAATGAAGGAGGAACTGGCACTCATAGCCGGAAGATTTGAAAAGCTAAACTCCAAATTTGGTAGATACAAAAAGTTCTACCAGGATAACAGAACCAGGAGAAGATACAACTCTCCTAACAACAAATCAGAGGACAAACACTCTGATGAAAAGAAAGAAGACAAATATGTTGACAAAAAGAAGTCCAGCAAGGCTGATCCATCATCATCCAGGAGTAAGGAGACCTCAAGCAAGAGAAATGATGATGAAGATGTGTGTTACAACTGCCAGAAGAAGGGACACTTCCAATATGATTGTCCTGATCTTATCTCAAAAGAAAGAAAAGAAAGACAGAATAAAAGAGACAAGAGACTAAGCAACAGAAAGGCCATGGTTGCTAGAGAATCAGCAATTGAGGAAAGTGTCTATTCATCTGATGATGGATTATTCTCCAACAGTGACAGTGAAGATGACTATCAAATGACTTTTGAGAATGAAGAGGTATGTTCATCATCTAACTCTTCAAATAATACACATGAATCTAGCGAAGCCCACTTAAAACTCTCCTCTGGAAAGTTAATGGAGGACTTCACTAGACTACAAGAGCTATAAAATATTGCATTGAGAGAAAATGAACTTTTAAGTTCTAAAGCTAGAACTCCCAACCTTCCTGAACCAGAGTTTGACATTAAATCAACTGAGTTATATCAGCAGATTGTGAGAGAACATAATGAAATGTCTCTCAAAGTCTCTAAACAACAAAAGTTGATTGATGAACAAAATTTGGCTCTAAAGAAGAAGGATTTTGACTTTAGAACACTTCAAGCTAAATTTGACAATCTCTCACATGAATTTGATGCTCTGAAATTAAGTGAGGGGAGCCTAAAACTTAAAATGTCTACCTTGAACAAATCCTCTAGAGCAATAGAGGAAATTCAAGGATTTCAAAGGCCTATGGCTCAAAGAAGTGGATTAGGTTATGATCCATGTGAACCCTCACCTGGTCTTAGTGTTGCTTCAACCAGTAACTCTAAGATGACCTTTGTAAGGTCAAGGGCCCAACTAAAAGAAAATGAAATGGAAGTAGATCAGCCACTGATCAAGGGTAAAGGAAAAGAAATTCTTATACCTACTCAAGTAAACAATATTCCTAAACCCAAACCTAAGGAAAAGGTTAATGATGTTATATACAAGAGAAATGAGATTCAGAGAGGTAGAACCAGTGGAAGGCCAATCTATCTGAACACTCATCAGTGGAGTTGTCCAAGATCTATTCAGAAAAGGCCAACTCAAATGAGGCAACCTCAACTGAATAGATCAAGGCCCAACCCTCCCGATAGGCATAATAGTTTCAGGAAGTCTAGACCCTCTATGCCAAAGGGAAAAGGCCATCTAAGCACTTATCCACAAAGGCCTTACCAAGCTGCACCTAAGTCAAGTAACTTCAAGAGATTTGTCCCAAAGTATTTCACTCATACTCCTGAAGCTTATAATAGTAACACTTATGCACAGAAACCACCTAAGGCATTTAAAGGTAGGACTGTGTATGTAGATGTAAATGGAAACCAAGTTAGTCACTTTGAGTCAATCAAAGTTGTTAGGTAGATTTGGGTTCCAAAAGGTACAGCTAACCCTCTAGGACCCAACATTCAAAGGGTACCTAAAGTTTAAATTTGCAGGTTTGCAAGGACCACAAGAAGAAGAGAAGTATAAACAAAAGAACAACATGGTACTTGGACAGTGGATGTTCAAGACATATGACTAGAAATAAAGAACTTCTCTCAGACTTCATTGAAAAGGATGGTCCTTCAGTAACCTTTGGAGATAGCTCACAAGGAATCACAAGAGGTTATGGTACATTAAATATTGGTAATGTAAAAATTACTAATGTTTCATATGTTCTAGGCCTAAATTATAACTTGCTATCTATAAGTCAAATTTGTGACAAAGGCTATAGTGTTGAGTTTGCACCAAATGAATGTATTATCAAGAACAAATCAGCACAACAGGTGCTACTAACAGGGGTGAGAAAGGGAAATGTTTATTTTGCAGATTGGAGCAAAACCCCTGAAGCAGTCTGTCTTGTTGCCAAAAGCACAAATGAAAAAAGTTGGCTATGGCACAAAAGACTGAATCACCTGAATTTCAAAACCATCAACAAGCTTGCAAGAAACTATCTAGTGAAAGGGCTGCCAAATCAAGTGTTCATCAAGGAACATGTGTGCCAACCATGTCAGGAAGGAAAACAAATCAAAGCATCATTTAAGGGAAAACCTGTCATATCCACTGAGAGAGTTCTTCAACTACTACACATGGATTTATTTGGTCCAATAATCCCAGTAAGAATAAGTGGAAGAAAATATGTTCTAGTAGTTGTTGATGATTTTTCCAGGCACACTTGGGTGGTGTTTCTACTGAACAAAAAGGAGACTCAAGTCAAACTACCCGAGTTAATGATGAAGCTAAGTAATGAAAAGGGTCTAAGTATTGTCAAGATCAGATCAGATCAGACAAAGGCACTAAATTCATAAACTCATACATCAATGAGTATTGCAGCAAAAATGGCATCACACATGAAACTTCTGCAGCAAGAACCCCTCAACAGAATGGTGTTGCTGAAAGGAGAAACAGAACCTTAAAAGAAGCAGCAAGAACACTGATTACTGAATCCAAATTGCAAAAAAGGTTCTGGGCAGAAGCCATCAACATTACATACCACACTCAAAACAGATCCTTAATCACTAAAGGTCAAGGTAAAACTCCATATGAAATATGGAAAGGTAGATTGCCCACTGTTGCATATTTTCATATATTTGGTTGTAAGTGTTTCATTCACAATAATGGAAAAGAGTAGTTAAAAGCTTTTGACAGCAAAGCTGATGAAGGAATATTTGTTGGATATTCCCAAATCAGCAAAGCTTACAGAGTTTATAATTGCAGAACCCTTATTGTGGAGGAAACACCTCATGTTGTGTTTGATGAATCTATTAATGAGTTCAGGGTGAGATAACACAAAGAACAACCAGATTAAGGCTTCAATGCAAGGAAACAGTGTTCATAGATGTTGCACAGGCTGAACTCAATGGAAATCAGATTCTGGACAACTTACCTGATAGCAATCAACCAAGAGACAATCAACCTGAAGGAGAAATTGAACTGAATGACCCCATCCCAGTTCAAAACCAGGTAACAACTACAAATGAAGAAGCAGGCTCTGCTGAGGTAGTAAATGGATCCAATATTCAAGGGGGAACCAATGAAAATGTCAATGTTCTTGACATTGAGGACAACAACCTTGAATATGATCCTGAACTTGATCCTTCAATTAACTTTCCTGAATTTAATGAATCTAGTGATCCAACTTCAGAAGAGGACAATCCTCCTGAAGGAATCAGGTCTAGAAGGACTTGGTTGCATGACCATCCAACTAGCCTGATACTTGGAAATCCAAGTGAAGGGATCAAAACTAGAAGATTTCATGGAGAAAATGCTTTGTTTTGTTGTTTTCTTTAAGAACAGGAACCAAGAGATATTGAGGAAGCACTTCAAGATACAAATTGGATCATTGTCATGCAAGAAGAGTTGAACCAGTTCACCAGAAATGAAGTATGTGAGCTGGTGGATAGGCCAACTCATCAAGATGTCATTGGAACCAAATGGGTGTTCAAAAATAAGAAAAATGAAAATGACATCATTGTGAGAAACAAAGCAAGACCGGTGGCCAAAGGATATTGTCAATCTGAAGGGATTGATTATGATGAGACATTTGCACCAGTGGCCAGACTTGAAGCAATCAGACTCTTCTTAGCCTATGCAGCTCACATGAGATTCAAGGTGTATCAAATGGATGTGAAGAGTGCTTTTCTCAATGGGGTACTGAAAGAAGAAGTCTATGTTGAACAACCCCCAGGATTTGAAGAAGGAAACCAGGTGTACAGGCTAAAGAAGGCTTTATATGGATTGAAACAAGCACCAAGAGCCTGGTATGACACCTTATCACAGTTTCTTCTAGATCATGGTTTTGTTAAAGGCACTGTTGACAGAGCCTTGTTCAGAATCGGTGAAGGAGAGGATATTTTGTTAGTCCAAATTTATGTGGATGACATCATATTTGGTTCTCCAAATGAGAAATTGTGTGAGAAATTCTCAAAACTCATGCAAAGTAAATTTGAGATGTCCATGATGGGATTGATGAATTTCTTTTGGGGACTGCAAGTCACCCAATCAAAGAAAGGAATTTTCATCAACCAAGCTAAGTACACAAGGTACATGATCAAGAAATTTGGATGTGCAACAAGTAAGCCAGTCAGAATTCCAATGAACACCAATTGGAAGATGGATCCTGATGAAAGTGGAGTATCCACCAACTCCTAAATATGGAGGCATCATTGGATCCCTACTATACCTCACTGCAAGTAGGCCTGATATCACATTTGCAGTTGGAGTGTGTGCCAGATTTCAAGCAAATCCAAAGAAGAGCCATCTAGAGGCTGCAAAAAGAATCCTAAGATATCTCAAAGGAACTGAGAATCTTGGATTATGGTACCCAGTTGATGACAATATTGAGCTCACTGGTTATTCAGATGCTGATTATGGAGGTTGTAGAATTGACAGAAAATCCACCTTTGGAACATGTCAATTCTTGGGTAGCAAGCTGATCTCATGGTTCTCAAAGAAACATAACACAATTGCAACTTCAGCAACAGAAGCAGAATATGTAGAAGCTGGAACTTGTTGTGCTCAGATACTTTGACTCAGACAACAACTAAGAGATTACAAAGTTATCACAAATGAAGTACCTATCTTTTGTGACAACAATAGTGCAATTGCTATTTTACAAAATCCAGTGCTTCACACAAGATGCAAACATGTTGATATCAAGCATCACTTTATAAGGGATCATGTGGAGAAAAAGGATATCAAGCTTGTCAAAATTCACACTGATAAGCAAGAAGCTGATATCTTGACCAAGCCTTTAGCTGAAGCAAGACTTTTGGAGCTTTCAGCAGAGTTGGGCTTACTTGATCCAGGAAAGATGGAAAAATGAAGAAGGAAACACAAATGAAGGGGGAAGTTCATCCAAATGAAATTCAGAAAAGTTGTTCAATCTCTCTGAGACAACTTAACTGAAAGAAGAATTCAGACAACTAACCTCAGTAAAGTTGTCAACATGTCTTTCAGCACTGTTGGTCAGGATGATTGACCTTGTGGGACCCAGTAAACAATTTTTGGACCCACTCAGGCATTTTGGTCGGATCCTTTGTCTAAAACAAATGTCAAATCACTTATCAGGACAATTGTCCAAACTGATAAGGTGATAAGTGTTATTTTTAGCATTGATTAGACATTTAAATAAATTCTTGGGTAATGAGTAGTTTATTTTTAGGATGGCGTGAGTAATTCAATTTTTAGCCCCCAAATGGTCATTCCCGCATTTAATGCAAAATCCTTAAAAGATTGCATTAATTACTTAACCTCTCATCAAAGCCATTAATTACCATCAAACCTAAATCTAACTGTTCATTAGCCACTACCCCACTTTATCCATCATGCCTAGAGAATTGGTCTTCTCTTAATGGTTTTGTCCAGCGGTTAATAAAACCACTGTGATATAAAAACCTTCAGTTTTTACACCCATTCTTACGCACAAATATTTTCCAAAACCCTTAAGCAATTCTTTCGAACCAAAGCTCTCTTACCATTGTTTTCCAAACTTCAAACTTTCAAACATAACTTCCATGGCTCCCAAATTGAAAAGAGAAGAGCTTGTCAATTTCAATGATCCATCTCTAGACATTGATTTCACTTACCTCAGCAATACAAACTCTATGTGGTTTGAGAAGATTGTTGCTTTTGATAGCCCAGATGAAGAGGTTCACTCAGTTCTTGAGTGGCTAAGAGATGCAGGGCTTGAGCAATTCTTGGGCACCAAACCTGATTCATGCCTCAATCCCTACATGGTTGAGTTCTTTGCCTATCTTAGATGGAAAGGCAAGAAGGGAGATATATGCACAAAGGGAGAGGAGGGTGAAGAAGATGAATCTCAACACACAATCATTTTCACCTCTGAAGATTTGGATTCTTGCTTTGGATTACCTTCAGAGGGAAGGAATCCAGAGACATATAGAGAAGGAGAAGAGAAAGACTTCTCAAATGAATGGATGATAGTGCCTCAAAAGCTCACCAGTGCCCAACACAAGAAAACACTAAAAACAAGGTATGAACACTTGTTTGATATTGTGGTGAAAAGCTTATTGAGTCATTCAGGAAGTGTGGAGCAAATTAGCATGCCAAAATTGAGGGTGATGGCAGCTATCATTGACTCTGCTGAAAAGGGAGTAAAATTTGACTGGAAGACATTCATCTTGGGAAAGATGATGAATGAGAAGTTCAATTTCAAGGAGAGGGCACATCACAAGGTGGTGGTGGAAGGAAAGATTCAATACTACACAAGAGCAAGCTTGCTCCTTGAGAAATTTGCTCATTACACCCACCTAAAAATCAAGCCCAAGCCTCTTCCAGCACAAAAAATAATGTTCAGAAAGCTTTCAACAAAGACAGAGAAAATGAAGCAAGGTGTTGCAGCTAAGCAAGCCTTGACAGTTGCACGTGTACCAAGGTCTTCTCCAAGGAAAAGAAAGTCCCAACCCACAAAAGCTCAACCAAAGATGAAGAGGATGAAACAGATCCTCAGTGAATCCTCTCCTGAAAGTGGATCCAAGAGTGGTGGAGAAACTTCTGCAGAAATTGACAAAGTGGAGGAAGAAGGGGTCAACCCTCCTGAAGCTGGTGATGAGTTCAGGGTGATTGTCCCTCTGCAACCTAAAGTTGTTACTGAGTTCAGAGATCTTGAGAAACCAACAAGATCTGAGAGGAGGAGGAGGATTATCAAAACCTCTGAGAAGAAGAAGTTGATGGATGAAGAGAAGCAGAAAAATGAGTTCTTCAAGGAGATTAGACAAGCCAGTAAGTCTAACTCCAAGTCAAGATCAAAGTCCAGAAGCCCCAAAGACATCTCCGCTGATATTCAATCACAAAGAATATCACCAACTCATGACTCCCCAAAGCTTGAAGAGGAGGAGTTCAAAACTCCTGAAGATGCCCCAATCATTGCGAAAAAGACATACTCTCCTGAAGGTGCTCCTAATAGAGTAGGAATTGATGTGTTGGCTGATCTTGCAGATGAAGAGGATAGGGATTTCTCCCCCCTTGACCCTAGATTGATATCTTACACCAAATTCCTTGAAAATCCCATTCTTGAAGGTGATCAATCTACCATACCTCCTATCCAGCCCATTCCCATCAACCTTCCTTCTACCCCCTCAAGAAAATTGCTCTCTACAACAACTGAGTCTAAATTGATCCCTATCCCTTCACAATCCAACCTCTCTGAACCTCAGCCCAACCTGTCTGAGTCCCAGCCCAACCTACCTGAATCCCAGCCCAATCCTTTTGAATCCAAAGCCAACTCTTCTGATGACAACAATGATGATGATGATACAGAAGAGTATACATATGAAGGAATGTTGAGGCAGATTGCAAAGGCAAATGTTGATCAATTGTACCCAGGGCTGAAAGAATATCCCAGACTTCAACAACAGTTCTATGATCTCAGGGCACTTGTTGAGATCAAAGATATAACTATAGTGGAGATAGTTAAGGCTATAAAAGACAAGGGAGCTAGCTGGTGGCAGGTTGAAGAGAACACACTCTTACATTTTGCAATTGTTAAGAAGACAAGTGTCCTGACAACTGAAGCCTTATTCTGCACCATTGTTCATGAGAAGGTGCTTGTTGAAAGAGAGAGACTTGCTAAAGGGATCAAACACCCTGATAGCACCTCAGATGATGCAGATGATGATGATGACTCCTCAAATCCCAACCCTCCTGGACCCATTCCTGTCAAGGTACATTACTTGACCTACCCTTCCATTCAGGACTCTGAGCAATCAGAGGAGTTGACCAAGAATGGTGACTCAGTTCAAGAAGCATTGGCCAAGGATGGTTCTTTTGAGCCTGAGGTACAGCTGAACAATGATGAGACTTCCATATGAGAAACTGGTTTGATTAAGGACTCATCAGTGTCAGGAGAGTTGGACACTGACCAGCCCTTAATCATTTAGGATGACTCAGTGGACTTGGGAAGCCTAAGCACTGTGATCTCCCATCAACTGCCCTCTGTGCATCCTGTTGAGGATATAGAGGTTTCAGGTTTAGGGCAAGAAGGAGTTGAAAAGGATACTAGTAATGAAAAATCAGAGGGAGGAGATGGTGAGTGTGTGATTGTAGGTAGTAAGAGTGCACCACCAAAAGAGGGAGAGGAGATTGAAATGTTGGGTGAAGCCCAACATGAGAGTCAAGTTATTCTTCAACTCAAATCTGAACTTGATGAATCCCTTGGTGAAAGGAGGTCTGACTTTCCAGTGAGTGTGAGCTTATCTGAAGAAAATGAAGAAAATAATAAAGTTGAAAATGAGTGCAAGGATGCTGATGTATCAGATCCTAAGGGAGATGAAAAGAAAGAGGGTGATGAGGGTGTTTTACCTAACCCTTTATGTTTTGCAGGTTCTGAAGTTGTAACCCTTGAACAGATTTTTGCAGATGCTTCATTGACAGATATTCCTGTCAACACTGATGTTGATCTTGAAGCCATTTCAGCAAACATGACCACCTTGTCCAAAATATACTTTGAACAAGCCAATGCCACTGAAGCAGGACTGCAACTTGCTTCACAGACTGCAACATCCATTGAGGAGCAGTCAGGCAAGTTGGACAACTTGGTCAGGGAAGTTGGGAAAGCACATGCTGAAACTTCAGATGCTCTGGATGGTCAAGGAAGGACTCTAGCATCAGTTGAAATGAGGCTCACAGGACCTGAGGAAGTTGTCTTGCCAACTCTTGATGCCAGAATCAGTGGAGTTGAGACTGGACTGCAAACAGTCTCCACTGAAGTCACCAAAGCAGGGGAAGCAATGGTCGAGTTCACAAAAGTTGTGAAAAAGGAGCAGAAGGGCTTGACTAACAGCTACAAACACAATGTGTTGGCATTAAAGAGAACAATCAAGGATACCTTGAGACAAAGGACTGAAGCCCAGAGGAAGAAGGCAGAGGAATTGAAGGCTGCAATGGTCAAAGAAGCTGCTGAAAAGTTCACTGTTGAACTTATGGCCAAAGTCTCTGATCAAGTTGTGACCAATCTCACTTATATGTTGCAGGCCAAACTTGATCAATCTTTGAAGGCCACTTTGGATGAGATAGTTGCTCAAAAGATGAAGCCAGTTCATGCCTTCCTTAGCATGTCAGATGATAAAATGCAGAATATACATGATGAGAATGTATATTTGCTTCAGGAGATCAAGTCTCTCAACTATGCTCAAACTCATCTCCCTGTCACCATGAGTGAATTAAAGCCCCAATGTTTTGATAATGCCAAAAAGGGGGAAAGAGAGAGAGCAAGGGCCAAAGGAACCTTGAAAATTGGTGAGCCCAAAGCAAAAGACAAGATGCCTGAAGATAAAGAGGAGGATGTTGGAAAAGGCAAAGAGCCAATAAGTTTTGAAGATCTGACTGAGGAGGAGCAGATTAAAATTGCAGTGAAGAAGTCTATGGCTTCTGTAATAGAAGATCAGGCCAGATGGGAGCAAAGGCCTGGAGGAGAATCTGCAGGTATTGACCCCAATGAGAAGGATATTCAAGTAAGGGGGAAGGTTTCAAAAGCCACTGGAAGAAAAAGAAAAGAGCAAACCTTCACTTCCTTCCCAACAAGCCTGACCTTGCCCACTGAGTTCCAAGCTGAAGAGGTAACTCAAGTCAGAAAATCAAAGAGATTGAAAAGGGCAGTCAAATTGCTTGAAATTCAAGAAGAGATTGAAGAAGAAACTGAAGACAAGGAGCTTGAAGCAAGAGTGCCCAAACTTGCTGATGATCCATCTAAGCTGTTTGAGGATGGTTTTGGCAAAGACCCTGAGACACAAGAGAAGTTAGCTCTTCAAAGAGCTAAAGAAAGGATGGAGCAGTTGGTTGAAGCCAACAAGGCAAGAGATGCAAGAAGGGTAAACTTCAAAGCCCCAAGAAGGAGAGCTTCATATAGAAAGCTGAAACCACAATTGCTGCAGAGATGGGATACTCAGTATCCTCATCATGATAAGTGGGTGCCTATTCAGCTGAATGATGAGTGGGAAGAAGCCACAAGGAGATTTGTCTATGACTTCTATGTTATAGGAAAATGGCTTGGTGAGAATGTTGAAGAAATTTTTGCCCAGTTCATGTTTGACAACTATAGGGAGTTGTATCAGAAGCTGTTTGCAACAGCTGACATTGCTAGGGTAGAATTCAAGGCACCAGGTCCCATTCTATACATGCCTCCCAAGTTCAGTGGGAACTTGATTGATGAAGGAAAGATTTTGGAGGAGTTTATCTCCATAATGAAGATGGAGAAGATGAAGCTGGGGACCAAAGGAACCAATTAGGAGATTTGGGAACTCAAGAAGAGAGTGTGGGCTCAGTATGGGGTTACCCCACAAGATGATGGCTCCTTTTGAAGAATAAGTTCATTCTTCCCTTATCTATGATTATCTTGTTGTTTATCTATCTGTTGTTTATTTTCAGCAAAGTTATTCCTTTCAATTTTCTGAACTGTAATGCTCAATGATATATATGAAAAGGACAACTGTTTTTATCAAGAGATAACAACTCATTATCTCAACTAGCCTGACCTAACCTATATACTTGATTTATTATTGTGCTAACAGTTTGTTTCAGGAAAATTGATCAGGGCATCTTATCTGAAGACAAGTTTAGTATAAGTCAAGATTCCTTTGTAAATAGGTTTTGGCATCATAAAAAATGGGAAAATTGTTGGGAAATTAATTGATTTTGATTAAGATACCAAAACCCCTGAATGATGATGGTCAGCTTAGTTGAGATAGATAGAAAGTTTATCAGCCTAGTTGTCTCAGGATAGTTGAGACAGTAAAATTGCCTAAGTCTAGAATCTCAGAAATGTTGAGATCTTTAGTGTTTAGGTTAGTTGTCCAAAGCTGAAATGTTAGGCAGCTTGTTATCATAAGTCCATTAGAAGGTGATACTTGCACTCAGGACCAACAATCATTGTTTCATTTTAGTGTTGTTTAGCTTAATTTTAGTGATACTTGCATTGTAGTTTGTGTTTCAATTATAGTTCTACTTGCTTTCGTTTTTTTCAAAAACTAAAAAATAATCATGCTAAGTTACTACAATAGCATTATAGCTTATAGCTTTGGGGCTTCACAAATGCTCAATTAGGTCCTTGAAACGAAAATCTACTTGGCCGTACTTGCATACTACAATCGGGAAAATGCTATGAAATTGAGACTATTTCCTTCCACATTATCGGGAAAAGCCAAGGCATGGTTGCAATCGAGCATTCCGGCCGGAGAGGTAAGGACGTGGGAAAACTTGAAGAAACGGTTTCTCTTGAAGTATTATCCACCATAAAAAACCATGGAGGCGAAACAAAATATTTCCCAATTCAAGCAAGGAGTGAATGAAGACCTCAAAGAAGCTTGGGAGAGGTTTACAAACTTATTGATTACATGTCCTCAACATGGTTTCCCACTTGAGCAAACGACATGTTGGTTCTTTTTTGGCTTGAGAGAAAAGGACCAACATCATTTGAATGCTTGTGCGGGTGGATCAATTTGGTTGAAGTCCGTCGAAGAAATTGAGAAGATCATGGACGGAATAGCCAATAATGCTTTCAAATTGAGAATCGATCGTGGAGCGAGGCATAGTGTGTCGAACATGAACGAGGTGGACAACATGAACACCATGGTCACCACCTTGATTGAGAAAATTAACATTTTTGAAAAAAAATCAACCAAGGGAAAGTTTGCCACCATTGATTCAAGGAGAGTTTTACCAAGGTCCTAGCCAAATGGGGGAAGTGCAATATATGGGTCAACAAGGCTACCCACAAACTTTTCAAGGAGGTCGACCATATCAAGGGCCACCACCACAACAAAATCGTGCTCAAGGAGGACAAACCTCATCCTTCCAAGAAAATTAAGGAAACAATGCTCAAGGAGGACCGTCCATTCAATTCCAAACCAATCAAAATCAAAATGTTTGAAGGAATGACAACTTGGCCTATTCTAACCCAAGGGATGCGGTACCATAACCATACGGTTTTGATCCCGGAGCTAAGTTATCGAATGGAGAAGGAAAGCCTTCCATTGAAAACGTGTTCACCACATTCTTGAAGGAAGCTCAACAAAGGGATAAGAGCATCGAAGAGTTTAAGGCCATGTTCAAAGAACTCAAAGCCACCCAATGTAACACCCCATCCCAAAATTAAATATGAAACAAAGAAAATAATTTAAGAGTTTTTCAATTATATTAACAGTGTTATTTGTTTTCAAAGATTTGCTTTTTAGGAAGACGGACGAGCATTCTGATCAGGGAACACTCCTAACACATAATAAAGAAATAAATGAAGTATAAGGTTTGATGAATATTTAATAAGTGTCTAAATAAATTAAAGAAGTCTAATTAATAACCTTAAAAAAATCATTTTACAAATCTTATGTGATAAACGACCTAACAAAGCATAACATTTTCATGTTATCTTAGTCTTAAATACAAAATATAGAGACCTAGTTCATTTACTTGCTTTATCATAATTGATATAATATGAATGAAAGATTTCATTTCTTTTGTTGTCATACTTTTTGTGTCTATTTGATATAATGTTTGTCTTATCTGATTTTATTATGACTCGTTCTGATGATTCATTATTAAATTAATATTAGAATTTAAAATAAAATAATTATAATATAGGATTCGATTTTCATAATTAAATATTTTTCATCTCAAAGCACAATAATTTTATCACCATAAATCCTAAATAAATATTTATAACTCTTGTGTAATTTTCACGGGGGCAGTCACATCTAAGGACACTCCACTAAGAGTTTTACCAAATTAATGCAATATAAATATGTAGTAGCAATTAAAGACAAATTGGAATGCAGCTGGGCCGAAATACCCTTACATTCAATTGCATTAACATTTCTGAATTAGTCAACATTATTTTAAATTTCAAATTCCTAATCAAATTAGTTTCCTTTCCAAAAACATTCGTGGCGCCATTAATTGAAAATTTAATTTCAAACACCTAATTTACGATCATTGTTTTATGTTTAATTATGATTTTTATTATTTTTCTAAAATTCAAAAAAATATATTAATTTCTCATTTATTATTTTTTCAAAATTAAAAAAAATTTAAATCTCTCAATTCGATTCCCAAAATGCACGCAATCAATTAATGCAAGGTTTATATTAGAACCGTCAAAACGGGATGGGCCCGTTGGGCCAGCCCGCCCCGCCCCGCCCCGCCACTAAAAATAGTGGGTTGGGCCAGGATTTTTCAAGCCCGCCATTTCTTTTAATATTATATTTATTTAAAAAAATATAAAAAAAATTCCCTTTCCATAACTCGAACTCAAGACCTTAGGCCTAAATAATAGTGCTCCAACCACTTGAGTTATTCAACTTTAATTAAAAACAATATATAATAAACCTAACTAATATAAAAAAACTCTAGAGCATAACAGATTATTGAAGCAGCCACATTTTTTTCATTCTTTCCTCATTTTCTGTACTCATATCGTATATATAATATATGTATATTACTTTAATATATATGTATATCATTCTTTCCTCATTTTCTGTACTCATATCGTATATATAATATATGTATATTACTTTAATATATGTGTATATTATTACTGTAGTTTATAATATATTATAAAATTAATAATGACAATATTTTTATTTAGTTTTTTTTGTTCTTAATTAATAATTAATGTAATTCTTGATGTTTATTTTTATTATGTACAATATATATATTACTGTAATTTTTTATGTTTCTTGATGAACTTAATAAATATTTTTGTAAAAAAAAAAAAAGTTGGCCCGCCTAAACCCGCGGCCCGCCCATTTTTGGGTTGGGTTGGGTTTTTGGCAGCCCGCCTTGCAAACGGCCCGCCCCGCCAGCCCGTCTTGACAGGTCTAGTTTATATATACAACAAAAATTGCATTATGCAAAAATATGCAATAAATTGGATTTATATATGCAACGAAAATTCCATGTTGCAACTTAAAATATTTCATAATATGCAAAGAATAATATATATGTAATAAAATGTTCTAAAATATAAATTTTATTTAAAAATATTCAGAATATGCATTATACATACAAATATATGCAATAAATTTGATTTATATATCCAACGAAAATTGCATGTTGCGTTATCAGCAAAACACGACAGCATCATAGCCAAAAACCTTCAATGCCACATGATCAACCATCTCCGCTGACCCCTCGCCGGAAATCCAAACCAATGGTCTCGCTCAATCCTTGGCCGCCGAGATCATTACTGAAATGATATTATTCCTCAAAATTATATTGACACTCTCTTTACTAATTAAATAAATTGCATTTAAAAATATTCAGAATATGCATTATACATACAAATATATGCAATAAATTGGGTTTATATATGCAACGAAAATTGCATGCTGCGTTATCAGCAAAAACACGACAACATCATAGACAAAACCTTTACATCTAACTGAGTTATCAGCAACTGGTTAATCTTCACATCAAGTGCACAATCTTCACAACATCATAGCAAAAAACCTTCACATCTACTCTTCAAATCCACCTACTGAATGTCAAATACAATCAAATCCACAAACAAACACCCATCTTAATCATGTGCATAAACACATAATAAATAAAAAGCAAAATGATTCAGTTACACTTCTAAATCTGTAAAGAATAATCCTAGATGTGATAGAATCTTAATGATGATAAATCAATCCGGGCTTATGATAAGAAAGAAAATTCATCAAAACCAAATATATTTAAAGATTTTCAACTGAAATCATCAAAACTACTCAACTGAGAGGACGATAAACTCAACATCACGAGAGAATCATTACACTGAGAATCCCGTCTTCAAAATGCAGCAGAGTAATGTGAAATGCATAAGGATAAACAAGAGCGACAGATCAAAGCATACAACCCAAAACAGAATCACCCAATATAAATTGAAGAAAAAACAAGATGATCAATGGAAACAATACCTCTTATGATCAATGGAAACAACAAGCCAAAGTAAATAACAATACCTCTTATGATCAATGGAAACAACATGAACCGGGTTCAGCACTGCCGCCGCCCCTTTGGCCCTCATTATCGGAACAAAAATTAACCGCAACGAATTTCTGCTCAATGTTAATTACAGTGCCCTCGTTGGGGCTCGATCTATCTATCAATCTAACACCCCCACAGAAATTTCTACAAGAACAAGACTGTATACAGTCAAATTAGTGTCAAATGAGTCTTGAATTCTTGGCACAATGTCACTTAATAAGCATTAATGTGTGTAGTGCGCGTAATTGGTGGGGTAGATGGATGTAAGATGTGGGGTTGGGGGTAATAATGGGTTCGTGGGGGCCATATCATCCAACAATCAACAATATATGATAATATATGATTCTAGAACAACAATCAACCAAACATACAAAAATTAAATGTTAAATGCGCCACCAATCAACATCCTATCATTTTCAATCTTTGTGGATAAATCGACAGCCGATTAATTCAAATATTTTAGATCAAGTGACGAGAATCGAAATCAAAATTGCACCAAAAACAGCAGATCGAACTAAAAAAAACTGAATCGCCGGCGTGCGAGAAACCGAACCGCCGGCGCTCGAAAAACTAAATCAGGCAAAACTTCAAATCACGAAAACTGAATCGCCAAAATAGAGTTGTTGCAGCCTTAAACAAATCGCGCGAACCATGTGGCTGGAAACTCTTCTTCCGCCGTCGTTCTTGCGTCGACGCCACCACCCTCATCCATCTCCGTCACTCACACGGAGTCCATTGTCTCGGTTCTTCGAGCGGCGCAGTTGGTGACGGCTGTCATCTCACAAAACCCTAATGATCGTCTCCCTTATGTTTTGAATTAGGGTGGGTTTTGAAATGAAAAATGAGAAATGTTGTGAGAGGTTGAAATGGGTTATATTATTAGATTTAATTGTTGATTTAATGAAGAAAGGGCATAAGTGGATTTTTACTTGCTAATTTGATCTTAATTGAATTGCTGAATTTTTTTTATTTTAATTATAGGTAGGGTGTGGATTTTAGCTCTTAATGTCAATAAACTCATTTTCACGACAAACTAACACGAAAATAAGTAATAACAGTGTAGTAAATACCGAGTGATAACGAATAGTGCGGTAAATAAAATATCTAGACTTTTCACTCTTATCCACAAAATTAGATATGGTCACAAATCATCTACCTCTCCCTTTTACCTTGTGAGTCGGCCAGGCCATGTGCCACCCAAGGGATATTAACTCATCCTCTTCTTCAATAATTAATTACAACAATGAGTCCCTAGGATTTTTACCAACTTGGGTAGGTAATTGCAACTAGACCCCTTACCCTACTACCAAGTGGATGGTGATTATTTAATCTCCCCAATTGGTACACTCTTACATCCTTCTATATTTACCCTCCATAGTTGAGGATTTGTGGTGAATTTAATTCCTTGAATGTGTGCATGATTTTTTTTATGGATCATGATGCTTATGTTGTTTGTCATCTTTGTTGGCTTTTGATGCTTTGAGTGTACAATTTGTTGTTTATTGGTGATGATTGATGAATGTTTAAGTTACTTTGAATGGACCGGTGAGAGTTGAGCCTAGAACTGAACATTAAATCGATTTATTTCATTGTTGAGTGGATCAATTCATAGCTAGTAATTCTAGAAGTTGCCCAAGTTCTTGCTTGGCACCATAATTTTGTGAGACTTTAAGATATGATGTAGGCCATCTTTCGTACTACAAGTCACTTAGCCAATTTTTTCCGAAAAACAGAGTAATTTTCCGTAGTTAGCCCATTTGAGCTTGATTTTCCATTTTCTTGGCAACCTACAATATTTAAATACTTAGCCTTTTGAGCCTTTGATGTCCATGTCTAGTGGAGGATAAAAGAGAAAGTGGTAAGCATGTGCTTAAATGTCTTTGGTTTGAAAAGAAAAATTGGCAAAAGTTATGAAAAGAGAAAAAGATGGAGAGTGAAAAAAAAAATGATGAGAAAGAAAAGAGGGACAATGAGCCCCAAGAGCTTAAAAGAAAAATTGACTTAAAAGATGAGGAGATGAATACATTTGAGAATACAAAATGAAAAGTGAGGATGAAGGTTGTAGAGCAAAAGCATGAAATGAGAAATAACAACCTTTATCCTCCACTAGACGAGTCACTTCATCCGAATTCATCCTACATTGTCCAAAGTGTCAATGTTAAGTCCATGTTAAAGTCCTATTGATCTCATTGTCGAACATTTTAGTGGTGGAGAGAAAGTAGAGTTTAGGCAAAGCTTATGGTGATTATAATGTATGATTTGATTGATGAGTGCTTATACACATCCTTAATTTGTTTGAGTGTTTGAGAGAAACACCCCATCTTGTGAGTTGATAACTTGAACATTTGGAGGTTGTTTACCATATCACAATTTGTTATGTGCTTGAGTGTTTTTGGCCAATGAGTTTGATTTTCAATAATGAGCTTGTGATCATGATCCTAGAATTAATTCCCCACCCATCTCTGTATAAGATAAGTTCGTGAATTTTTAGATGAGATGAAATTTTTTCAACTAAGCTATTAATATTTACTCACATCCACATATTGTACAACACTTTGATATTGGTGCTTGGGTTACAATTTCTCAAGCGGGACAAATTCTTTTACAAGTTCTTTGTCTATAAAACATAGGGAGTATTGAGAGATATACATCCATATATTTGTGAGATATGTATTTGTTACGTATTGGTCTTATGTTGACTTGAACAGATTTTAATTGTTTGAGTATCTTGACTTTCCCTTATTTACGGGATTAGGGTTTTCCCTTTGTAAACATATACATATTGGACTGCTACGACAGTTTCTTGCAAATAATTGAGAAATAGTTTCTTCATGTGCGTTTATTCATCAGGGAGTGAGGCGAGTGATGATGAATTAGGAGAAAGAGTGCACAAAATCTTATGGGGTAGGAGGTATTTGATTGTTATGGATGACATGTGGAGTGCTGAGCCTTTTGATCAAGTTTCCCATCCACTTGATGCAGTCCATCCATAGGCTCTGTGTGACCGTGCATTCGGCGAACAGGTGTGTTTCGGACTCCTCATGTAGGTTGAAGAAGACACAGCGTATGTCGTCACCTGGCTTGAGAATTCCTCTTCGGTAAAGATTTTCTCTCGTCGGTAATCGTCCCCATATGGTTCTCCACGCGTGAGCTCTTACTGTCAAAGGCACAAATTCATCCAAACCTGCTTACAAGCTGTCAAGGAGGCGTCATCCAACTGAGGCGTTCGACTCGAATTGAGCAGTCTCATGTACGTCTCCTTTGTTTTAAACATCCCAGTCTTAAAGTATCTCCATTTCCATTTGTCCTCTCATGTTGGTTGAAAGGGGAACCTGTTCACCAACATTAACATCTCATTAAGAGTATTAGTTTCATGAGTAAATAAATTCCTCCTCCATTTCCAGTCCCAAAACCATTCTAGACCCTCCCACCTCCCCAACTCTCCCACCCTCTTCTACTTATCTAAGCTGATATTAAATAGCCTAGGGAACTTATCTTTAAGACAACTCTCCCCTGTCCAGTTCTCAAACCAGAAGAGTGTATTCCTCCCATTCCCAAGCACTCTCCTAAGGCTACTTTCGAACCATTCCCCCTCACCACTGTTCGATATCCTAAGGATATCGTTCCACCACAACGAAACCTTCACTCTTCTTCCAACAGGCAACCTGCAATCACTCCTACTGCCCACCCCCTTATATTTAGATTTGACCACTCTCACCCACAAATTTTGTTGTTCATTCAGAAATCTCCACCCCCATTTTCCCAAAAGACTTTCAATCTGCTCAGATCAGATTGGATTTGGATGGTGGGAGGCAGACGGGAGCTGCCTCAAATCTGGGTAGGCTTCATGGATCTGACTATTAGGTGAAAACAAATGCGACATTGGATGAAGACAAGGGAATCTATGGCATTGGTTACGTTATTGGCAAGCAAGATCGTGAACTCTGTGCAGTGGGCTTCTTGAGAATTGACGCACCAGGCTCAGTGGTAGGGGGCGAGTTGCAAGCTATTGCAAAAGGAATCTCAAACTGCAAGGAAATGAGATTAAACAAAATTTCGGTCTTTACAGACTGTTTAAATGCGGTGAATATTACCAAGAATGCTGAGAACCTCATGTTCTCAGCCCAGATGACTTTGTTCTTGAGGATGCTTTGAAGGCCCTCAATGATGTCATGGTGTGCGATGTCTCATTTTCATCAAGAGCATTTGACAAGCGAGCGCATTCTTTGGCGAAGCGGCGCTTAACTCTCCTTTCCCTCAAGCTTGTTGGAGCATATATTTCTTTGTGGATTAGAAACATGTGTTCCTCATGATTTGAACCTCTCATGCGGTTATGTCGTGACAGTTTCTATATCCCAAAAAAAAAACTTAAAAAAAAAAGACATACAGTGGCAAACCGGATCTAAATTCCATATTTTTTTTTGCTGCTAGATAAGAAAAATTAGGTGCTAAATTGATTTTTTCCCCTAGATTTAATTGGTTAAAAACCACAAATATCGCACGGACATATAGTGGCAGACTTGATCTTATTTCCATTTTTTTGCCATTAACTAATTTCCATTTATTGCCAATAACCATTTAACCCTCCTCCTAGAGTGACTAATACTACTTAAATATATTTATTAATTATAACCCCCTGCTTAAATCTCTCACACTGCATACGACTCCACATACACTGATCCCCATCGAAACGAAAGCGAATGCGTTTGCTTTCGTTCTTGACCCCTTTTCCCAGATCTGTCTGATTTCCCTTCTTCTTCAGAGATTTTACCCATTTCTCCGGAGATTCACGATTGATTAACCATGGTTTCCACCAGTAAAATCAAATCCATTGATTTTTACAGGTGAGCTCCTCCCCTTTTCGCTACCGTTCACATTTTATTGCAATTTGATGGAAGCTTCTGTATTCTCGTTTCTGTGTCTTGTTGAATTTATAATCTTCAACTCTATTAGATCATTTCTGGATGTCAAACTAGCTGGCTTTTAGCATTTTGTTTTGATCGTTTTCGCCCTTTTCTTGCATTCGAAGTATAGATGCTGTGTATTGTCTATTATGCGTATGGTACCGTGGAATTTGACGTTTCTTATTTCTGGTTGTTTACTGGAAAAATATTTATTGTAAGAACAACGGTGTATCACTTGCATTTCATTTTGACTGGTGGAGGTGGCATGTGAACAAGCATCACCTTGTCTGGTATAATTTTTTTAATTCTCTTTATTTGATGGTCTCTTGTTACATTGGCTATGGTTAGAATAGCTGCAGCTGTTGTAGGTGAACTCGGGTGATATTTTTGTTGCACGATGCATTATATTAGATGGTCCTGCCATATTCACTGCTTGCTAGCCAGTGCGAATTTGCAATTGACTTTCCCCATTTGTTGGTGCATGGTAATAGGTTTATCCACACATTTGGGTAACACTTTTCTATTTCTCATCTCGACTTTTTAGCAAACATTCTCTGGGTTTATTACTGTACAGAAAATTTAATCTGTTGAAGGCTGTCTGCTTTATGGGTCGTTCATGTTTCAAGTATAAACCATAAAACTACTAGATACATTGCATTATTTATAGCGTTAAACTTAATCCACGCTTATGAAAGACACCCTTTATTATGGATTTGCTTTCTGCTACTACCAATCTGTAGTTTGTATTAAACCTGCAAATGCCAAATGGTGGCTCTTGTTGATTAAGATTGAAATCTGTAAGCCTGGATGTTTCATAAGGTTCGCTGCGATGTTTTAAAGTGATGGATTGAAAGTAATTTGTATTAGCAATGCTTACATTTTGAAATAGCTTTGAGGTGTAAACTTGGAACTTACACTAGCAATACATGGACCTGAATTCCTTTTCCTTTTTTTCTCTACTATGCAGGAAAATTCCCAGGGATTTGACCGAGGCATCATTATCAGGTGCTGGACTATCAATAATAGCAGCCTTTTCCATGATCTTTTTATTTGGAATGGTAGGAAATTACATCTTATGCGCCAACAATTGATGGATTTTTGCATAAACAAACTTAGGAAAAGTTCTTTTAATGATTTATTCAGCACGGCATACCTATCTAATCTTGTTATGCTTTTGGTTTAAGTTTCGGCATACCTCTCTCGCCATCTTGCTTGATACATTGTCCTATATCTCCTTTATGGATATGCTCTCATATGTAGGAACTGAATGATTATCTCAGTGTGAGCACCTCTACATCAGTTATCGTTGACCAGAGTTCTGATGGGGACTTTTTACGAATTGATTTCAATATAAGGTAGATGTTTATTATTGTAAATATATATATATATATATATATATATCTAGTATGCATAAGAAGCCTTGAGGTAGTTTTGTGAAGATTACAACCATCCTTCAGCAAGTCAGGAGTACATACTTCGAGGCCATTAATTTGTTCTTTACTTTTGTACTTTCTAGTGGATATGAGTTCAGAACTGTTTTTCTTTCTGTTATTTTATCCCAGTCCTTCAAATATTTTAAATTTCAAACAAACATTTTTTTTCTAAAGTTTGAGAACTATTTCACTATTTGGTAACTCAATATCACCGTTCAGAGGCAACACTTTACTTCTTTGCAACCCACTGTATCAACGTTGATATTAATGGTTTAGTTTCCTTCTCTCGTACAAAAATCTTCCACTGTTTAAAATATTCTAGTCTGTATATTCATGAATATCATATGTCCCATATTTTTTTGTTTCGTTGTGCTGGTAGAGTCATGTAGATTTAATCCTCTTCCTGGGAGAAGCCTCGCATTCCTATCGATAATTGCAGAGGGCGTCCTATTATAATTGCTGATGATTATGTACTGGATGACCCCTTTGTTACTGGCACCCAAATAATAATCGTGATTTAATTGAGTTTTGGCCTATGTTCTCTTTTTCCTCTTAGATATGAAGCAAAGTGTGTTTCACAAACGATGATATTCCACAACGTTCTTTATAATTGAGCCTCAGAATATCAATCTCTGGGAATTCACTTCATTCTGTTTCAGATCAAAGCATCTCTTCAGCTTTCTATAATTAGATTACCACAGTACTTGAAACATGCAAGATCATTTTAAAACAATTTTCTCATTTCTGCATTAATCTTAAATCTATAATGGTTGACTTTTTTACCTTGAATTCTGGGCATCCTTGCTGCGTTTAGCTTATGTTGATAACTGATTTAAATTATCTCTGTAGCTTTCCAGCATTGTCTTGTGAATTTGCATCCGTCGATGTCAGTGACATTCTGGGCACAGTAAGTTCCATTCCTTGACTTCAAATATAACATATCTGTGAGAGCAATGATACTTTGTTATGTTCTCTCAAAAAAAATAAAATGATACTTTGTTATGTTCTCTCAAGTTAAGTGGGTTGTCCACAATAACTTAAGAATCACCATTCAGCTTCAAGGTGAAGGATGCACATTTAGTGTTGTTCCTATTGGCACAGGACTTGGAGTCTTATACAAATGTTGCATAAAGTTTTTCAGCATTAAAGTGGGGAACATAACAGGGGTCCTAATTGACAGTTTGCTGTGTATGGTTATATTATCTTTAATCATATTCTTTGGTATGTGATGTATGATTGTTCTTGAATATCTTGTATGTGTTAGATATTTAGTCATTTTAGCACCTCATTAGCATATGCCTCACTGGTTTTAAGAGTAAGAATAAGTAACTGGTACCAGATACACAAAATAATCTGCATTCAATTTGAAATTAAGGGACTTGATGTCTGAACTGGGTGTCACAAATACAATTTTCCTATACCTTGCAGCAGATTTAATAACTTGAAGGATTGATGAACTAATTCCAATGAATTGCATGAAGGTGTTAACTAGAAGTAAGAAAAAATATCCATTCAGAGCTACTGAGGGTCGTTTTGGATGAATACAGGAGGTTGAAAAACAGTTTCAATTAGTTTTCACTTTTGCCTATTGCCAGTGTGTCTTTGTGGTATAACTTGCCCATTTGCTTCCACTTTTTGTAAAGAACATCATAAATGTTCTGAGGTCTTGTAGGTGTCTCTTCTCTACTTTGGTCATGAAGTGAATTGGACGAGTTAATCTATTGTTAGGGGGTGAATTATTTTGGGATGCATGATTAGTGTCATCTAGTCTCTAGAGGGTGAGGATGCCATGCAGTGGCCGTTGGATACAGGAGGTGTGCAACCTGCTCTCTAATTACGATATATTTATAACCTCTATTATAAAATATTTTATTTCTATGCCAGATCGTCCTAATATTAGGATAAATAATAATCTCGATAAAATAATAAGATTGTATTGTTCTAGAAAAATCTTTGTATATCATGTAAAAAAAAAAAACGAAAAATCTTTGGATAGTTCTGCAGTTGTGTGGTTCCATCGATCTTCCCAACTATAGCTTACGACAAACATTCTTGACTCTGGATTGCCTAATTACAAGGTGGAGGAAGGATACGACCTCCTTTCATAGCCTTCTTGTTATAATGGATGTCTGGGGTTTGAATCCTCCCAACCCGTAGGTCCCATTAAATAGAGCATGAACATTAAAAATAAATCCTGCATATTTTAATTTTTCTCTGAAAAAGTAATTTATCATATTTAGCTATTATGAAATGATATATTCCTAAATTTGAAGACATTTGTTCATTAAGCTTATTGGCAATCCTTGACCGTCTCTGCATTTCTCCCAAATTGGTCCTCCATGGGAATTAGGTCCATTATACAGCTCACCCATTGCCTAGTACCTTTTACAACAATTCCAGTCAATTACGTATGCAGATAGCTACATATGTTGCATGATTGAAAACAGAAATATCAGAAGTGGATTTCTGTTTTGGCTGAGTAACAACTTTATGTATGCTTGGGTTTGTGAGTTACCTGTGATCTGCTTTTACTGATGATTCAACTTTTTCTATATGAAGAAATACAAGGAATTTACTAGACGTCTCATTTATTTCAAAATTTGCAATGGTTTCATTTTCCACTTATGCTTTTCGCATGATGCAGTAAGACTGTCTGTTTCTGAACTTTTGCCCACTTTTCCTCAGAATAGGCTGAATATTACTAAGACTGTGCGCAAGTATTCGATAGATTCAAACTTAAATCCTACTGGCTCCGAGTTTCAATCAGGACAAATTACGAAAGCTATTAGGCATGATGAAGAAGCTGATGAAGAATATGGAGAAGGTTCTGTTACGCTCAATGTGCGCAACTTTGATAGAATTACACACCAGTGAGTAAACTGATACCGATTTACAGTTCTCTATCCCTGTTATTACCTTATGGAATACATGTGCGCTGGTGATGTTTGATGTTTCATCTTATTACCTGCCCCACGTGTGGGATATATTTCTTTGACAGGCATGCTATTTTGGCAGTGAACTTTTATGCCCCGTGGTGCTATTGGAGCAATCGCCTGGTATTCCCCACCAACTTAATTGTTGTCTTGCCTTGAATTTCTTTCTCAAAACCTTGATTTTGAACCTTTTGATTGGGAAATCAATTGAATCATGAATGGTTATACGATGTGTAACACTTCCATCTCCCTTTCTTTCCATATCAGAAACCTTCATGGGAGAAAGCAGCCAAAATTATAAAAGAAAGGTGCAACTTCTCTTCCTATTCATGAATTGGTCAATGAACTCATCTGTATTTTCTGATTCCACTTTATGCCGTGATGTAGCAACTAGCATTTCTATGAAATACAACACCCAAAAGCTCATCATCAGTTTTATTTGTTATAGATATGATCCAGAAATTGATGGACGCATTCTTATGGGCAAGGTTGATTGCACTGAAGAAGTTGATTTGTGTAGAAGGTATGTTCTGGATAATATTGTGTTAGCACATTAACCCTCCATTCTCGAAGCTATTTTCTTATATTTGGTTACTGAGCACACCAATTACATAGTCTTTTGATGTGATTTGCACATAGAATAGTAGTTTCTATTTACTTTTTGAGAGGAGGTTAAATTTGCCAGCAACCTTGTGGAATTAGATCCCTATTTGGATAAAAATTATACTCCCTCCGTCCCAAGGGAATTTGCACCCTTGGGATTGCACACATTTTAAGAAATGTGTAAGAAAAGGTGTAATGAGTGATATTTTGAAGGGTAGATTTGTAAACTTTTATGGATAAAGTAAAGAAAAAGGTAGATTTAGTGTGAAAAAGTAATGACATATAGGTAAATATGCGTATATTTTGAGGGTGGGGGTTATGAAGATATTTCCTTTTTTGGAGAGTGCAAATTGGTATTGGACATCCAAATATGGCAAGTGTGCAAATTTCTGTGGGACGGAGGGAGTAGACTTTTAGATGTGAAATACTGCTTGATGATGGATTAAACATGAAGTAATTGAGTGGGATGACCAAGTTATATACACCAGAATTTCTGGAAATCAAATTATAGAACTTGAGGAAATTTCTGAACAAGAAGTTAAGCACACGATTATGTGATTCCAAATTGTGTTTAAATGAATACTGGGGTTGGAAGTAGATTATCATAGTATTGCATAATTACATGAAAAGTATCTACAATGTGGATCAAATCTATCCAGTTCATAGCCGTGTACATTATATATTTCTTCTTCTTTTGATATAAAGTATACACACATGGCCCCACACACATATATACAGTAATAATATGGGGCCAACTAGTGGATTTAGTAATGGAGCCAAACTAAACACAAGTTACTAGTAATTTGTTTGCTTTACTAGTAATTTCTGTCAGATTACTTGTAACTTGTGTTGAGTTTGGCTCCATAAGAGACCCACGATTAGGCTCCACACACACACACATATATATATATATATGTATGTAATTCTTGTTTTCTTTACGACAGGAGATAAAAAGGATAATTTTAGCGTTTTCTCACCATTATTTGGTTCATCTGAATCAATTTCCCTGGATCATATCTTCTTATTGTTCTGTTTAACTGGATTATATCTTAAGCTTTCATGGCACATTTTATCTTCTCTTCTACGTTTTAAGCCTAACACAAATATGCAGGAATCACATACAAGGATACCCTTCTATTCGCATCTTCCGTAAAGGAAGTGATGTAAGGTAAGCTATCATTACTTTGAGACTACTCCCCCCTTTCATTCTAGAATTTATTTTGAGTATGTTAGTCACTTGAGTATAAGATGAAATAATCGTACATTAATACTTAGACCTAGAGGTAATCTGACTATGTTATAATTAAATTATTAAATCATTCTTTAGATTTTCTTTGAATAATGACCCCCCAACCCTCCTTTTCTCTTTTTGGTACACAGGGAGGATCATGGCCACCACGAGCATGAGTCATATTATGGTGACCGAGACACAGATACCCTAGTGAAGGTGAGATTACTTAAACTTTAGATGGAGAATATCAAAGAAAATATGTACATTGGAACTCTATTATGGTAAATATGTTCCCTTGCTTAATTGCGAGAAGTAGAGGCTTTTGCATCATCCTTCTTTAAGGAACTGAATGAAGTGTGATCCTTGCAGACAATGGAGGATTTGGTAGCTCCTATCTCTTTGCAGTTGCAAAATGCTTCTGATAGTCTGACTGCAGAGAAGAAAGATGATGCAAAGAGACCTGCACCTTTGTCAGGAGGGTGCAGAATTGAGGGTTTCGTACGTGTTAAAAAGGTAGGCACACATCTCGCGATGGACTATAGACTTATTATAGTGTTGAATCACTTGCACATGAATACATACAAAGACATTTGCATAAATAAATTCTGGGAAAATAGTTTTTTTTAGTCCCATAAGTTACCCTTATTTAGATTTTGGTCTTGTCGACCTTCACGAATTGAAATAATCCTGTAACATTCGATTTTTCAACATTTTGGTTCGGTGACTAGCCATAAGAGATGAAACATCTGGTTGACCAATCATACTTTGCCACGTCAGCGTCAACCGGACGTTTCACCTTCTATAGTTGGTTACCGTACCAAAATGTAAAAAGTTTGAAGTTGCAGGACTATTTTAAATTCGTGAAAATCGATGGGATTGGAACAAAAAATGGGATAACTTACAGGGCTTAAAAACTATTTTCCCATAAATTCTTACACTTGTAACATTTTCTTCTCTGTATCTGCAGGTTCCTGGGAATCTTGTGATATCAGCACGTTCAGCTTCCCATTCATTTGATGCATCTCAGATGAACATGTCACACATTATCTCCCATTTTTCTTTTGGTAAAAAGATCACTCCACGGGTAATGAGTGACATGAAGCGGCTGCTGCCACATCTAGGTGGAAGCCATGACCGCCTCAATGGCTTGTCATATATCAGTAATCCTAGCGAGTCCAATTCTACTAATGTTACTGTAAGTTCCTCTCCTTTAATTGCATCATTTAGTCTCTTTTTGAATCCTGTTTATGTTGAGCATACTGACTGTTTCAGCATGTATCTAACAATTGCTATCTTGATGCCCTTAATTGATCAAATACTAACTGCGTATCAGATTAAGTGTCTTTTTAGCTTTTTGAATTACATTAAATACCCATCCCTTTTCCCCTCCCCATGACTCGAACCCAGGATCTAAAGCCTAGGTAGTGGTGCTCAAACCACTTGAGCTATCCAACTTCGTCGATTAAGTGTCTTTTTAGCGATTTGCAACAAAATTAAGGAAATTAAAATTCGGACATTTTTTACCCTCAATCAATTTTTCCTTAATTAAGGAAAGAAAAAAAAATCTTCCTTGTTAATTTATGAAAGGATTTGTCAAATTCATAGATTTGAAATCCGTTGATTGGTAAAAATCAATACAAATTTAGAAATTTTTTATGTTTCAGTAATCATACTTGTAAATATACCAAAATAAACCGTATTTCTCTCTGTCTGTCCTGTCCCTCTCTCCTTCCCTCTCTCTACTCTCTCCACTCATCCCTCTCCTTCCCCCTCTCTACTCTCTCCACTTATATCTCTCTCACACATATATCCCACTCTAATCTCCCTCTTTATCTTTCATTTTTCTCTCTTCGTTTCTCCATTCCCTCTATCTCTCCACTTCCATCTCTCTCACTCTCCATCTCTCTTTTTTCCTCTTTCTCTCATTTCTATATCCCACACTAATCT
This sequence comes from Galeopsis tetrahit, assembly GCA_963675135.1. Lineage (NCBI taxonomy): Eukaryota > Viridiplantae > Streptophyta > Magnoliopsida > Lamiales > Lamiaceae > Galeopsis > Galeopsis tetrahit. Next base: position 59,580,168 of record OY776120.1, on the reverse strand, counting down.
AATCTCCCTCTTTATCTCATTTTTCTCTCATCCTTTCTCTATTCCCCCTAACTTCCCACTCTCTCCACTTCCATCTCTCTCACTCTCTCCATCTCTCTTTTTTCTCTCATGTTTCTTCTTGCCCCTCTCGCATCCTTGCTTTTCTCTTTATCTCATGTCAGTATTTCTATCACTCCTTTCATCTTTCCTTACTCTCTCCTCCAATTTCTCTGTTTCAATCTTAGAGCTGTTATTCGAGCCGAGCTGAGTACTTGAAGTTTGAGCTCGACTCAACTCGTTAACTAGTCTAACGAGCCTATCGAGCCTAATGGAATAAAAAGAAAAACGAGTCAACTCGTTAATAAATCGAGTATCTAATGAGCTCGGCTCATTTAACAAACGAGTCGAGCCGAGCCGAGCTCACGAGCAGCTCGGTTCGTTTAACAGCACTATATTTCATCCTCTCATTGTCACTCTATCTTCCATTTCTCTCTCATTACAGTCTCCTCTCCCTCATTTCTTCCCTCTCTCTCATCTTTCTCTCTCTTACTCCTCAATCTCTTAATGTCTCTTTATAAAACGTTTCTCTCTCTCTCTCTTTCTCTGCTCTTTGTACTCTCTCATCTTTTGCTTCTTTATATCCCCTATCTCTCTTTCTCACCTTCCTCTCTCCACTCGCTCTCTACTAAATCCTAATGGTCTACCTCATTCTCCTCTCTCTCCGTGTCTCCATCTCTCCATTTAATCTCTCTCTGTCTCTCTCTCACCACACTCCCTCCCATTCTCCTCTCCACTCGGTCATTTCTCCCTCATCTCTCTCTTAAGATTTGGGTGTGTAATAGTAAGTTTAGTTTGGTACAAAATACTGAACACAGACAGAGGCACATGAAAAATTATCTTTTGTTTGATGGAGGAATATTGAATTGTCAAATCTTGGACAAAGGAACTTGTTATAAATTACCATGACCTTGGTGAAGAAAATTATTCATTAAAACTTCATCCTCTCAAAATATTCAAAGATGGTGACATTTTGATGGGAATAGAGAAAGAATGGAGAAGAGAGAGAGAGAGTAGAGAGAGGATGAAAGATATAGAAAGAGGATGGGAGGATAAAGATAGAGCTGGGGGGGGGGGGGTAGAGAAAGATAAGAGTGGATAAAGAGAGAAGAGAATGAGAGAATTGAGGGAGGGAGAGAAGAGATAGAGAGGGGTGTGACTGTGTAGAGAGAGAGAATGAAGAATGGGTAGTGAGAAGAGGAGAGAGTGAGAAATGAGAGATTGACAATAGAAAAAGATAATGGGTAAGAGAGAAATGAGATATGAGGGAGGGAGAGAGAGGGAGAAAGTGAGAGAGGAAGAAATTAAGGGGAGAGAGAGGAGAGATGGGAGAGGGGAAAGAAGGAAGATGGGGACATATGAAAGAGAGAGTAGAGAGGGAAAATGGAGAAAGGGAAGAGAGAGTGCAGAGATAGATAGATAAGAAAGTGAGGAGAGAGAGGAGAGGTAGATGAAAAAGGGAGAAAGTGAGTGGAGAGACATGGTGAAGAAAGGAGAAAGAGATGATAGATAAGAGAGAAAGTGAGGGGAGAGAAAGGGGAAAAAGAGAGGAGAGAGAGAGAGACTTATGAGAGAGAATAGGAGAGAGGGGAGAGAGAGAAGGTTGACCGGAGTTTGTTTGCTGGGAATGAAGGGCGATTGACTGAGATGAGAAGTATTAAGAAAGTCGTGAGAGCGAGAAGAATGAGATTTCGAAACTCAAAAGACATGATTTTGGTGAGGATTTAAAATTTTCTAAATTTTAATTAAAAAAAGATGATCTCAAATATAAGCATTTGAAATCCATTAATTTAAAAATCTCCATTTGTAAATCAATTTCATTTGCCTTTTAATCCAACAAGTGGAGTGCATTTGGGCGGTGGATTTAAAATCCATCCCTAAGAGATCTTTTAGGTGAGGGTTAAATGGGAAGAATGAGGGAAAAATAGTTACAAACAAATTTAGAGTCTAAAAACACACTTAATCCGAAATGGTGTTAATATGCGTAATAACTGTGATGCGTCCGTGTGAATAAAGAGGTTAGAAAAGTGTTGTCACTGAAAAAGGCTTGCTGCATATAAATCTTTTTAGTGGATGGTCATAGTGGTTTTCTTTTTCTTTCCTTATGATCATCCTTTGTGAATGTAAGTGATTTTTTTTTAATGATTTAACCTGGCAATAAATTTATTTGCAGATCGAACATTATCTTCAAGTTGTGAAAACTGAAGTGATGACAAGATCTTATAAACTAGTTGAGGAGCACGAATATACTGCCCATAGTAGTTTGGTTCACAGTCTGGAGATTCCTGTTGCCAAATTTCATTTTGAGCTATCACCAATGCAGGTATTGTATTATATGCTGCTCTATTTTTCTTGACTTAAAGCCAGGTGGTGTACATTATTGTTTCCAATTTTATTTTCTGTTCCAGGTCTTAATAACCGAGAGCTCCAAGTCTTTTTCACACTTTATTACCAATATATGTGCCATTATTGGTGGTGTTTTTACGGTATTCATTCTCTCCCTCTCTTCCATTGGACTCTTGTTCTTCTTCGTCTGTACAATTTTCCGACACAAAACTCTATCTCGATGGTTTCAGGTTGCTGGCATCTTGGATTCAGTTCTACACCACACTATTAGACTGATGAAGAAAGTTGAACTAGGGAAGAACTTCTAAATAGTAAACATTGCATAGCACCATTTAATTGATATGGGTAAATTAAAGTGATTAGGGTGAAGTTTATTTTTCATTAAATTTTGATGATGCTTCGTTTAGCTTTATCATTAAATTAAAGCATTCTATGGAGTATTAGTAAATCCCAATTCTCCATTTTCCGATTGCCCTTCTCTTGCTTCAGTGTGATCGGTAACATCACTAATTGGGCGGATAATTGTTTGAATTTTTCTGTGCTATTATCCCTTCGTCCCTACTTTTCACACTTTTTTTTTTTGAAATGTTCCACACTATTCACATCTTTAAAATTCAAAATCTTTTATAAATTCCATCATTACAATATACACAATTTTACATAAAATATTACTTTTGAATTTATATATATACACAAGTAAACTTATTTATTTACATAAAAGGTTTATAAAACCACCTCTTAAAACTCTACAAGAATACGATTAATTCGGCATGGGCTACACGAGCTCCTAGTAGTTTACCGGATAAATTAATAAGTCGCCCATTTCCGGCCCACCAAGCAAAACTGGTGGTTTCTTGGTCACGACCAGCTACAGATAAATAGTAAATATAAATAATCATACACATAAATAGTAAATACTCCTATAAAATAAAAATGTATGTATTTAAATTTATATCAATAATATTTAATTTTAAGTATTAAAAGTATCCTTAGTATTTAAATATATATAGTGTATATACGAATGTAAGTACATATATTTAAATTTATAGTGTAAATATTAATTTCAAATGTACTCAATATGCTAGTTCACAATATTTGTGAAAAAGTAGGTAAAGTAAATAGAAGTCAAAATGGACACAAACTTTAAGAAAATACAGGTAAAATTGATAAATTAAGGGTATTGTGGGGTCCATTATAAATAAAATGATCGTTTGTAGATTTTGTCATCCAAAATATTCGCGGATCGCAAGTAAGTGGTTTACAACATGACAAATATATTGTTACTACAAGACCAAAATATTTTCACTATAAAACCAAAAGTGTACTACTACATGTCAAAATATTTTGGAGAATTCGTCCAAAATATTAAATGTCCGGAATATTTTTGGACTTGTAGTAATACACATTCGACCTTGTAGTGACAATATTTTGGTCATGTAGTAACTAGTAACATAGTTTTGGTCGTATCGTAAACAATACTTGAAAGCGAAAAAATATATTTTAATTAAATTTGACCAGCATTGATCCGAGTTTGATCCACAAATTTTTATCTCAAATTCATCTTAATTATATATATTTCATATATATATTTTATTTTTTTTTGAAAATAATTAAGTGATGATTGAAAGGTTCTTAAACTTAAAATATATGAGTCATTGATGAAATTGAGACACAATTTTGATTTAATTTTAATGTGGAATTAAAAATTCAATTCGACAATCATTTAAAATCCAATTACATTTAGTTGCATATAATAATTTGTCTAGATATGGAGTATGTATTTAAACATATATTTATATGTAAAAATATATGTATATGTGTATTATATACTGTATATAATATTAGTATATATATTAAAAATTAGTATACAACTGAAAAATAATTAATAAATAGATAAAATGCGATCTCAATAGACGAAAAATAATGTCAGTATACAAAATATAATTCAAATAAATGAAATACAATTCCAAGATACAAAACCCCGCCATTGAAAATATGAAAAAAAAATGTGAAATATTAAAATAGATTATAAAAATATTAGATATAGTGACTCGATAATCTAATTTAGATTATGAAAATATAAGAAATTATGAAATACTAAAATAGAAATAATTATAAAATATATAATTTTTATTTATATAATATTAGTTTGATTCGGGTTGGTTTGATTTATTTGATTTTTTCATTAGTGAAAATCGAAAATCAAACCATAATAAAAATAATAAAATCGAAAACTGAACTGTAAACAAAAACCTGAATCATAATTTATATTTTTGTGTGGTTCGGTCGATTTTTTCGATCTGAATTCATAACTCGTTATAGACCACTTGATCAGATCTAAACTCGCCCAAAACGGACTGATACAATGTGAGTACATGTTTGGATTCGCCACATTGTCATTCTTGACAAAAAATTGTTTGAAAGTCTTACACATGAGACGAATTTACTATATTGTGTGATTCATTGATTTATAAAGCCCAGACCAAATAATGTTTTGAAAGAAAATACAATCAAAACATTAAATTGAGGGTTCGTCTCATATATGTTATCTAACTTCCTTGTTATTTCTATAGATAAAGTAGTTGCGGTATTGCATGTGTAAATTGACATCTCCAACCAAAACAAGCCTAATCTTTTCCAAGAGTACACAATTAGCTAGGGATACAGGAGAGGAATTCTTGTTGAAACCCAGGTAGTAGGGCAGGCACCCCCTTCATCAAACGAGGGGAGTACATGCTGGTGGAATCAAGTATGGAAACTAAGACTCCCTCTGAAGGTTAAAATTTTTTTGTTGGAAAATGTGTCAAGACTTTATCCAAACAGAAGGAAATCTGGCCAGAAGACATATCCCAATTCGACCTATCTACGAAATGTGTGTGTGGGGGCAGCAACCCTATGACAACTCATGTTATTATCCACTGCTAAGCACGCTCAGGTTTCAAGGAGATGATTAAAAAAGGAAAAGGGGTATGTACGATTGATTTTCTAGAATATGTGTGCTCAAAAGTAGTGAAAGCTGACTTTGAAATGATTATTATGATGGCATGGGGAATCTGGAAAGAGAGATGTACGATCCTTCATTCTGTGCAACATAAAAAGATAATTGACAACAAGATCGGGGAGAGAGTGTTATACTACTTGGACGCATTTCACACCCAGAACCAAGAAGCCAGGAATCGTCAACATAGACATCAAAATAAGAAAGACTTGGGAAGAATCGATGATATCCAAAATTTCATCCTGGAAGTAGACGGTGCATTTAAAAGCGAAGAGAGACGATATGGATCAAGAGGAATTCTCCGCATGGGTGATGGTAGGAGAATTACAAGCTTTGCATAAAGGATACGCCCCTAGAGAGGACCTCGAGGAGCGGAATTAATGGCTATTCTTATTGGAATTTGAATTGCAAGATCATGGGGTTCAGGATATCTAGAGATCAGAGCGGACTCCCAACAAGTAGTCTCTCTTTGCCTCCAGAACAGAAGGTCAGCAGGGCCTGAGGATAGTGTGGTGAGAGACATCCTCTCTCTAGCTAATGAATTTGTAGTATGCAAATTCAAATATTACCCGAAAGCTGGTCATAGGGAGGCGCACTCTATGGCTCAATTAGGAGCGGACTCTACTAGTTCACTAGTTTGAAGTGGAGTAGTCGTTGGTGAAACAGGAACTGCCCAATATGTTAATTTATAAAAAAATCTCTTTCCAAGAGCAGGTCTCTTTGTGAACTAAACTATTTTTTTCAAATGCCATTATTTTTGTATGGAAGTGATGTTGTTTAAAAAATGTTTAATTTGTTACTCCCTTCGTTTCTTAATAATTTTTGTTGGGATATTCACCCACTCCTGAGCTTAGTATAATATGTAATACTCCCTCCGTCCAATTTTAAAATGCCCATTTCTCCGGGCATGGATTTTAATGAATATTGATTAGTTTATGTATAAAGTAGATAAGTTGGGGGTATGATGGGAAGTTGTGGGGTCCATTTATAGATAAAGTGATTGTTTATGAATAAAGTCAATGACAATTCATTCACTGCTAGTTGATAGAGTAGAGCACAACGCCCATGATTAAATAAGTAATGGTTGAAGGGTGAAGATAAAGTAATGTGAATAGGAAATTTTCCAAATAAGGAATGAGAATAATAAAATTGGACAGCCCGAAAAGGAAAGTGGGAATTATAAAATTGGACGGAGGGAGTATTAGTTTTGACGGCCAAAACATGTAGTTAAGTATTAAGTTAATTTTTAATTTTAATAGGTTATAAGCCTAGAACAACTTTTTAATCTAAGTATAAGGGAAATCGCATGTATGCATATCAACTGACACCTTAAGAATTTGTCAGAAGATATCCAAGACTGAAGATCAGAAGTCCTACGAAGAAGAAAAGTCCTAGTGATAATCAGATGACTATGTCATTGTATACCTAAAGTCATTTGAGATTCACAAGAATATCAACCCAACTGATATGGACTTAGAGCTGCAAGCAGACAACTGATCTTATCCCTACGACATTTAAAAGAATATTCAAAGGGAAAAAGCTAACAAGACAAGATCAAGTGCCGTTGGACCCAGCCTGATAATAAGCTGATGTGGACCAACGAAAGATCGACACATCATCAAAGTTTGCATGCTAAATAGCTTGAAGTGCTTGAGTATGAAGCATTAAATGACATTTAATGCACATTTCTTTTAGGATGTCATTCGTACTAGAAATCGTGGAAAAATATCAAAAGCACAAGAAAGGCAAATTTGACTACAACGACTAGTTTTCAATCATGCTACAAAAACAAGAAACCGATTACTAAAAGTAACGATCAATTCTTGAGAGAGAAACTAAGAACTCATACAACTAATACCAGCTTTGAAGCATATTGCTATATTCGTTCAAAAGTTCTTAGAGCCTATTTCGATTTCTAGAAATCCATAGTGGCCTAAATAGTTTCTACTTTAAAGAAGGCCAGATTCACATTTACAAAATTTTGTGAGCCTTACGGATATATCAGATCGTATACTCAAGAAATTCTATTGTTCAAAATAGAGGTTCTCTTTCTTTGTAAAGAGGCCATATCTTTCAAGATCTTTAAGAGACCATCCACAATTCAATTGTGAGATAAAGTGGACATATGATTTTTACATCCGAACCACTCAATCAAATTCTGTGTTATTCGTTTTACTGTTTATTTCAATATTGCTCGTGTCTTTACCGTTCACACATTTTTATAGCATATTGATTTACATTAAACAACACATAACATTTTTGTCCAGTCCATGATGTTTGAAATACACATTTTGGTAAAACGAGTTTTTCATATAAACAAGTATTCTCTCTGTTCTAGAACTGTTTGCACCACTTTATGGGCACACAAACTAAGAAAAGGGTGTAATGAGTGAAGTGTTGAGGGGTAATTTTGTAAACTTTTATTAATAAAGTAAGGCGAGTGATTGGATTGAGAGTAAAAGTAATGACATTTTGTGTAAATATGTGAATATTGTGAGAGTGAGATTTATAAAAAAATGTTTCTTTCTTGGGAAGTGCAAACAATTGTGGGACGGACGAATAAGGAAATAGTGTAAACAATTGTGGGACAGAAGGAGTATAAACATACTTTAAGCCACTCACATTTCCGCATTCACGATTAGAAGGTTTTGATCGATTGAATCAGTTGAGTAAGCTTTTCGATTGATTCGAGTGTCATCTAATTTTGTTTATCTACGCACTCTACCAGCTGTGTTCTTATCCGCATAGGACTCGATATTCACTCAAACCATTTTATACTGTTGAGTCGAAAGAAGGGTTTTTTGACAAAGAGCCAGTCTCCTATGGACTCGACTACACATGACATCTGAGTTGATCGAACTACTTTTTTTTTTTTTTTTTTTGTTACACTTTTTAGTAATATTGTGTGTTACACTTTTCATTTATAATAACTTACACTTTTCATTAAAAAATATGATACTAACTTACACTTTTTAATAATATTGTGTTGCACTTTTCAGTTATAAGAACTTACACTTTTCATTAATATTGTGTTGCAGTTTTCAATTATAATAACTTACACTTTTTAATAAATATTGTGTTGCACTTTTCAGTTATAACAACTTACACTTTTTAATAAAATATGAGTTGCACTTTTCAGTTATGATAACTTACACTTTTCATTAATATTGTGTTGCACTTTTCAGTTATAATGACTTACATTTTTCATAAAAAAATTGTGATACTGACATGCACCTTTTAATAACATTGTGTTGCACTTTTCAGTAAAAAATCGTATTGCACTTTTCAGTTATACTGACTTGTACTTTTTAATAAAAACTGTGTTGCACCTTTTAGTTATAATGACTTATACTTTTCGTGTGACAGTTTTCAGTTATAGTGACTTACATTTTTTAGAATTTTTTTTTTCAAATGTTGACCGGTCAACGGCTGACCGTTGATCGGTCAACTAGGGTGCATATAAGTACTCGACTCCATATGAGAGTTTGCCTTTGACAAAAAGTTTTAAGGTCTATTCACTCTCCCCTCTAAACTTTAAACCCTTCATTACTCGTTTAAGGGGGACCTACAACTTTCACGCTTTTCTTTTCGGGATGTTCCACAATAACTTTTACACCCTTAAAATGGAAAACCTTTTATGAATTTCACCTTCACTATATCCTTAATTTTGCACAAAATGTCATTACTTTTGACTCACACATACACACATAAAGGTTCAATAATTACCCCTCAAAACTCATCATTATTACACTTTCTTAATTTGCTGTCCACCGACATGTTAAAATTATTTCGAAACAAACAATACTTTTTAGGGAGGGGCTATCAACACCCCAAATTATATTATTCCCACCCCAATTGTTATACACACCCCACTTAAATTTAAAATTCAATTTAAATTACTAAACATACTCCAATTTATTCATTTTCTATCCTTTTTATTTTAAAACTTAAAATACTTACCCTTCTTAACTAATACTATACATACCCCATCCATTAAAAAAATTTAACCGCTCTCTCCCTCACCAACAACCTGTCTTTTTCAAGATACGGTAAGAACTTTCTTTCATTTCAAATGTTTTTATTTCCTAAATTTGTAAGGTTTACATTGTTGAATGAGTTTGATTTATTGTAAAAAAAAAAAAAAAAACCCCTAATAGAATGCATTAGGTATGAATGTATAACACATTGAGTTTGATTTTGGGTTTGTGTATTGTTTTCGTTGGTTTGATTTGGAAAAATCGACCAAAATCGACCTGTTTTCGCTACTGTCCGCGTACCGTACGGCCAAACCCGCGGCCGCGCGGAGCACACTGTGCACGACCATTTAGGCCGCACGCACAAAGGAGTGCACAACCATAACGGCCGCACGACCAGTTTGTAATTCCTTTTACTAACAGTGGCGGTGAAATATATTATATTAGTATAATATGTTCGTGTATTAAATTGGGTAGAGAGAAAGAAGGATTCCTTTTACTAACAATTTGGAATTCCTTTTACTAACGACTGTTTTTTGTATTTCATGCTAGTATAATATGTTTGGCCATGTGTATTTCATGTTAGTAAAATGATCCACACTATTGTTATTCATGTACAAACACGGAAGCGTTCCAGACTGTACGGCCACAAATTTATGTACAAACACGGAAGTGTTTGGCCAGTACCTAATATACAACGTTGAATATGTTCGGCCAGTACCTAATGTACACTTTCTGGAGTGTTCAACTGGTTGTGGCCGTACACTCACATATGTGTTCGGTCAATATGGCCGTACGTACAATGATGTGTTCGGTCAATATGGCCGTACGTACAGTGATGTGTTCGACCACGATTTCGACCGTGCACGTCGCGACTGTCTCTACTAAAAAATTATGTAAAGTGTAAAAAAAAGTATGAAAAAAGTGTAAAAAATATTAAATACACTTACATTAATTTCCTCCATCACATTTTCTTCTTCCATAACCATGTTTTTGTGATTATATGATCATATGAAGGTTTATGCATGGAGAAGAGTTTTAAGAAAAATGAATTTTTAATGTAAAAGTAAAAATAGATGATTTAGGATTAAATAGAGGGTAGAATTTAAGAATGGAGTGTGTATAACATGGGGTGTGTTTTAAATTGTCAGGGGTGTATTTAACATTTTTTAAAAGATTTAAAATGACATTTTAATAAATTGAATTAGATCTATTTTTGTCTAAAAAAATTTGAGGTGAGAATAACAATATTTCGGGTGTTGATAGCCTCTCCTTACTTTTTTTATCTAACAATCACTAAGGGCATGTTTGTTTTGGGACTCACACGTCCGGACGTCCGTGGGATGTAACGCCCCCAGTCCTGTTAGAGTTCGGGATTTCACATCCGAATTTCAACATCCAACTCCATCTACCCCTAAAAATATCTATATATTTTACTATTATAATAATACAACATCACTCACTTTTACTAATTGATTTGACATAAAATTATATTTTATAATACAACATCACTCACTTTCTATCACAATTGATTTGAAATAAAGTTACATCGTATCCTATTTAACATCTCAAAACAAACACACAATCACTATTTATCAAAGTTTGACAAAGTGGGATAGCTCAAGTGGTTAGAGCACCACTACCTAGACCTTAGGTCCTGGGTTCGAGTCATGGGAGGAGAAAAAGGGATGGGTATTTAACTTGTAATCTTACTATTTATCAAAGTTTCCCCATCCTACATAATCCCAAAACAAACATGCCCTAAACATTATCACCCAAATTCGCCATTAAAAGAAACGGGTGTCCCCTTTGTACAAAATGGACCCATTCCTCCATTGTTAACTCGGATCAAGAAAACGTCAGCCTGTAGAACGGGTCGGGTCCAATTAATCACCTTCTTCACCAACTTTCCTCTGATAAAATAAAGAATACAGCTTCCATTCCATTTCGATCAACATTTTTTCAATAAAATAATATTTGGTACAAGGAGAGGCCGGCTATTGATCTCTGAGTGGGGATTATGTGCGGTGGAGTTTTGATCTGGGCTTTGTGAATATTTGACAAACACCTCATTTCTCCTCCTCCTTGTTCTATTTTTTCAAGAAATTCAACTCGAAGTTTTTTCTTTGATACAGTGGAAAGATGTGGAAAGTGGGAGGAACTCCAGCTGATTCTTATTACCAGGTTCGATCGGATTACATAGATGCTGTTCCTCAGAGCAAGTTCAGAATTAAGGTTTGTTTATATAATCTTCAATTAAGATCTTCTTCACACTTCTCGGATATCATCTTTGCTTTTAATTTCGGAATGATTTGCTATTGTACAGTTTATATGTGGTATTTGATTGAAGACTCAATTTGCATCATCATATGGCGTCTTGTTCTCATTTCCGTGTATGTGTGAGTCAAATGTAATGACACTTGTAAAATTGAAGATATTGTGGGGGGTGGAGTTTATAAAGGGTTTTTCATTTTAAGTGTGTGAAAGTTATATGGTGGACGTTCCGAAAAGAAAAGTGTGAAAGTTATTGTGGAATAGAGGGAATATTATATATGATTTGTTCTAAAATTATGTAGGGATTGTTTTGCTGTGTTAATTTAGTTTGGTTGGTTTCACAATTCTCCTACAACAGGTTGAACTATTTGGCCTAATGTCAATCCTATTGGCTCACTATAATGTTTTACACTAAAAGCGAAATGCTTGAAATATTATATACCTGATAATTTGTTCAAATTTTCTTTTCATTAATTCATTAGGATGCATTACTTGATTATATGGATAAAATGGACTGCTGTACCAAGAGACATATGACAGAAAATTATATTTCAATATTGATTTTATTTCACTAATCATCAGCAGAGCCTTAACTTGATCAAATTGAAGCTGAGTTCTGCGTTTTATGCTAGTTTTTGTTTTTGCTGCAAGGCATCATTTTAGAATGAACAAATAAATTGTCTATCCATTGGTTGAGGCAACTACACAATGTGATGTTCTCTGGGGTAGTTTTGTTGACGAGCTGTCTGCTTCTCTCCTATTCTGTTTTTACGTTTTTGATTCTGGGGATATAGGACGTGCTAGAAGGTAAACAGATTGAGAGTGGTAGTAATATAAGACCAATGGAGTTAAGGCAGAGAAAGTTCCTCAACAATGACATGATGCACAAGAAAAGTATGTAGATTTATTTTCTTGAAAGAGTTCAATTTTTCCATTTCCCAATAGTAGATAGTATTGCTCATGGAGTCCCTATGCTTTGGAAAAAGTGCTTCTTTGAAGGAAGAGAGTGTTGAGTGTCTTTAAGGAGGCAAAAATGGAGTTATTACGTATCCCCAATACATGTTATCTCCCCCATTTCACAAAACAAGCACATTCACGTTTATTGATGAATGATCCAATGCATCATAATTTCTAATACATCAAAAGTCAAGTTCACCTCCCGATATCTTCCCCCAGAATAAGAATTGACAACTAAAGATTCCCGTTTAGTACTCTAAAGTATAATGCCAAAGATTCAAACCAAAGCATTAATTTATTTCTTAGACTGAGGTTCTTGAAGGACCATAGTGTGTTGAAAAGATGATGATATTGTTGACAGACTAGACTTTGCTCGAAAAGGACCTTCTTTTGGATGTAAGTATGAGTCAGATAACATTCTTCCTTGATTAGTTTAATCGAGCGAAAGGGGGTTGGTGGGTGCAATTAAGTAAATATTTACAATCAATAGAGTTTCCTGGGATATCTTTTGTCTGATCGAACGCTTTCTACTCTGCTCTAATACATAATGATCAGAAATTTTGGATGCTTGTCTTTGTATTGAATTGCATTGTAGGATCCTCAAAATAAGATCGCCAAATCTTTATATCCAGGCATTGCTGTATACTTTTCTTTCCTGTTTAAATCTAAGGTCTAGTCAGATTCTCTCAAATCTCAACTACGGCATTAGGATTTCTTTCAGATATGATCAAGCTCAATTTAGATCTCCAGATAAATTGATAATTTTTCTGATGTTATTGAACTTGTCACTTCCATTGGTTCCAGAATTTTTCTAATTACATTGTATAGCTCTAACATAAATACAAAGAATTTACAACCTGCATTGCTTGGTGGTATACTGGGATTCATTCTAGCTTTCTCTTTCTTTTTGTTTATTTTTATTTTTTATTCTCCGTCCAATTTCTGGTATGCTTTTAATTCTCAAAGATGTTCTTCTCTACATAATTAGGCTGGAAAAACGTTAAGTGCACGGAAATGGCATGCTGCTTTCTCTCCAGAAGGTTGTCTTGATATTAGCAGAATTCTCCATCGAATTCAACGTGGGGTGAGCTTCAACTGGCTTTGTGGTTATTGCTTTTGCATCTCATGTTGTTAGTGTTTCTAATATTCTATATGTGGTAAGCAAAAGTCAAAGTGGTTTGATTTAAGACTTTTCTTTGAGAAGCTATTTGACTCCTTTGCTAATAAATGTATGCATATATATGAGCTGTATCATTCATTTAATGGTATGTTCCTTTTTTGTTTTTCCCAAAGTTCTCTCTCTTCTTCCTCTTCTAAATATAAATTTATCAGGCTAGAAAATGTTTCAACATCCAGTATTATTAGTACATTTTAATTTAATTTGCAATATGATTCCTTCACATTGACTTTTGTATAAAATTATGATTTTAAAGTGATTATTGATAATAGGGTGTTCACCCATCAATTAGAGGTGAAGTTTGGGAGTTCTTATTGGGTTGTTATGATCCTAACAGCACCTTTGAGGAAAGAGAGCAAATACGACAACGTCGAAGGTACTTTCCTTGTTATACACCTTCATGTTCAAATGTGATAATGATGTTCCTCATAGTTATTCGGAAGTCTTAATGTATTTCACCATTCTCATCATATAGTAAGCATGCTTAGCCACATAAATGGTAATCCGTCAATTGATTAGGATATCTGTTGGCCAGAGGATAGTAGGACACAGATAAATGTATATCTGGATTCAAGTTGGATTGTATAATTATCCACCGTAAGATAATATGCTCTAATATTTACTAAACAAAACAGTCAATTGGGTTAAGTTACATTTTGAAATTCATAAAGTCATACTTCATTCCCCTATAACATTAGATCATTTAAGGGGTGCTTGGTTCAAATTCTTCAATGAGGAATGCTAATAAAAAACATTGAATAGTGATTAAAATAGAGTTTTTCTCTAATCCAGGAATAAATGGGGATAAAAATGACTTTTAGTTGAGGAATAGGAACATTTGAGGAGAAATGATTATAGGAGGGGACGTAGTTAATTAAAATGAGGTCATGATTACTCCATTCGAAGTGTTGAAGGTGAATTGATCATCTTTTTATTCTCATTAATCACCATAATTACCTTATACTCATTCTCATTCCCATTTAAGAATTTTGAACCAAGCGTCCCCTTAGATGATACCCTGGCTTTCTATGATCAGGCAATAACTATATATTCTTTTTCTCTCCTTTGCCATTTCTATATTTTGTTTGCACTAGGGTTTTTTCATCTAAATATCAGACTCTTCTGCATGAAAACTTCAAAGAAGGTAATATAAGAACGAAAAGAAAGTGCACAGGTATATGCTTTTCTTTTCAAAACTGAATTTGGTCCTTTAAACATAAAATAAAGCCTTAAGTTAGCATCTTGCTACCTATAGCATATAAGTTGGATGAAATTTGTATAGGCCATTTTACTTAGGTCTTTATTTGTTGGCCAATCTGTTCTTTTGAGTTGTCAGAACACCCAATTAGACATTGTTAACTAGTGTGGGTTAATTGGCCAAATCAATTTTCTCTGTTGTCTATTTTCCAAAAGTACTTAAACATTCAAGATTTTTCAGGTTAAATTAGTATGTTTTGAAATAATTATATTTCAACTGTGCATACTTTCAGAGTGAGATATGCATCGATGAAAGAGGAATGCCGCCAAATGTTTCACTTGGTTGGAAGCGGGAAATTCGTAACTGCACCAATAATTACAGAACTCGGTGAACCTGTTCGGGACCCCATTGTACTCCAACAATTATATCTTGAAAACGAATCTGCATCTCCTGCTAATGGGAATGGTAGTTATGGAAACTCAATTATTTAGCCAATCAAGGATTTCTGACCCAATTATTTCTGGAGATTAGATCTAAAACCTTGACATTATATCTTGCATCAACAGATGCTTCTAGCTCTCAAATGGAGAAATGGTCAAATGGACATGTTCCCATCGACAAGAAAGAAATCCAGTGGAAACTCATATTACATCAAATAGGTTGTTAATGAATAATATAACTTGCATACTTATGTTTCTATAGTTTTTTGTCTCTGATAAGCTTGCCTTAGTATATACATGGTCCACGAATATGAACTTATATATCCATATATATATGGGTGGCGTGTATTTTGTGATTTTTAATTTCATGGTTTAAATGTTTAATGTAGGTCTTGATGTAGTTCGTACTGACCGGACGCTAGTCTTTTATGAGAAGCAAGAAAATTTGTCAAAACTTTGGGATATTCTTGCTATCTATGCCTGGTTTGATTCAGATGTCGGGTATTGCCAAGGTGAGTCAAAATAAGTCAACTTATAATCAAATGATTGCTCTCATCTTCAACATATTTGTCGTTTTGGTGGCATGATGCCTATTTTAGTTCGCATGTCAGCATTCCTTTTTATAAAAAATGGTAAAACCATTTTGGATGAATTTACAGCATTACCATTTCTTGTTCCATATTATAATTATATTGAAAAAGAAGCATTTACCTAACTAACACAACAATCCACATTTTCTCGTCCCATGTGATATCTATTCAAATCTTATTGTGAATTATAGAGGATTTTAGATTGTCACTTGGAATATAACTGCAAGACAAACTTTACTTCCGCATTTCCAGTTTCTGACTTGATCTACTAAAGCATTACTATGATATTTTGGATATTAGTAAATACAATGCCTGTGCTATTATTTTATCTCAGGAATTTCAAAGAACTTGAATCAATTTTATATCTGGAAATTGCGAGATATTTCTTGTTTTGAAAATTTGTATGCTGAGCAGGTATGAGTGATCTTTGCTCTCCAATGATTTTGCTCCTTGAGGACGAGGCTGATGCATTTTGGTGCTTTGAACGTTTAATGCGCAGATTGGTACAATTTATATACTTCATTTTTCATGTTTGAGGCTTTCTTATTGACACTTGATATATTGATAGAAACTAGTGGTGTTGGTTTTCCTTTATTAAATTTGGAAGTGAAATTGATTTATTAGCTTTGAATTGCCATAAAGTTCCCCCTCAAAAAAAAAAAAAAAAAGAATTGCCATAAAGTTTCGTGAAATAAGATTGATGAAAAATGATAATTGTGAATTGTGATGCATCCTTATTAGATGTTGTCTTTGAATGATACTTTATAAACTACTCCGATAAAACCTGTTCAATACCTTATTCTTCAGATGTGTGAAGAATATGAAGTTTTTTACCCCACAAAAATCCTATCTTAAAAATTTGTTAACTTGCATTTCTCTTATATTTGATTTAATTACGTTACTGTAAACTGAATCCGGATGTCTCTATCCATTTTGCTTCAACTAGGCCTAAAGAAACATGTTATGGATATTTCAATTTCTGTGCCATTTTGCTTATGATAATTTTTTGATAATTGAAATTAGCGAGGAAATTTCAGATGCACAGAGAGCTCAGTAGGAGTGGAGACACAGCTTGGTAATCTTGCATCTATAACACAAGTTATTGATCCTAAACTTCATCAGCACTTAGGTATACTTCATGTTTTTATGATGTTCCTATCACGTGTTGATTATTCTCAATATTTCTCTTCTTTCATTCTTTAGCAATAATTGATTAGACATCATCAATGTTATTATGTACTTAATATAATTAATCTGTAAGTGAATCCTGGATCTATTTGGTTATGCTGACAAGTCAGTTCTGCACTTCTACTTTTCAAAGATTCATTAGAAGCCAAAAAAAGAAAAAAAAAGGAGCCATTATCTACCAATTTGAGTGTTGGTGTCAACTCTGAATCCTCTTCCTTGTCCTTTCAAAATATTTTTCACTAATCACTCTAGAAATAAAAAAAAGGCACTTTTGTTTGTTTGCCTTTTCAATATGATTATTTATTGTTTGAACGATGTATTCATAGTCCTCTTTGAGAAAGTAACAACATTTCCATATTTTGATCTGAGAACAGAAACTCTGGGCGGTGGTGATTATTTGTTTGCCTTCAGAATGCTTATGGTTTTGTTTCGCCGAGAATTCTCTTTTGGTGATTCATTATACCTTTGGGAGGTAATTTTTCATGTCATACATCTCATTCTCCTTTTTCTTATTCAATCTCAAACTAAAAAATTCTTTTAACAAAATAGTATCTATTTTGAAAATCAGTTTCCAACTGTTTAGGATTAGTTTTATTAAGTAATGTGAACAATGACTGGTAAATGAAACTATTTTTTGGCAAAAAAATCATGAAGTTTATTATCTAAATGACTGAGGTTGAGGTGGTTTTATGTCCTTTTGCTTTGAAGTCTTTATCCTATATCTTGTTTGCTGGCTAATCTTGTGTATTCCAATCATTTTGTATATTTCATGTTGTAATTAGAAATCTTTTTCCCCTTTAATTTACTAATTGATGATTTACAGATGATGTGGGCCCTAGAGTATGACCCTGATCTATTCTCCACGTACGAGGACGATGAATCAGCCAAAGAAAGATTAGAGGGGGGATCTAAAGGAAAGCCCAAGTCAAGACGGCAGTGTGGAAAATTTGAAAGAAATAACCTGAGGAATGGAGGCAAAAATGCCGCTACACCTCTTCCTATTTCCGTCTTTCTTGTGGCCAGTGTTCTAAAGGATAAGAGTGCCCTTTTAACAGAAGCCCGAGGCTTAGACGAAGTTGTTAAGGTAGCTGCAGAAAATCTTTTGATTTTACACTTCAGTATTGGTTCTCTAAAATATATTCAGGAGATGAATGAAATAAGATGAATAATTCTAGTTTTTGGCTTCTTACTCATCTTTGTTGAGCTGTGTTTTTTTTTTTTTTTTTGTTCTTTTTTCCCTTCTGTTTTTCAGATACTTAATGACATAACTGGTCACCTGGATGCCAAAAAAGCTTGCATTAGTGCTGTGAAGCTTCACAAGAAATATCTGAAAAAGGTATCGTATAAATCATCTTACTCATGTTTTTGCTTGTGTGTATTTTTGATACGTAATTGTGTCTCGTTTCTCCTGCTGTTTTGAGGGATGTGAAGTTTATAGATGGGGGGAAGATAAAGGCAGAAACATGCTGCTGCTATGTGAAATTGGTTGTCATTTTCCCTAATTACAGATATCATTAACTAAACCATGTAACATGTTGTAGGCAAAAAGTGCATGATGCTGAGGAAAGATTTATCCGATGTAATCGAACTTTCAGGGTTGTGGACGAACAACTAACTAGGTTACCTGAAGGCGAGAAGCAGAGATGGATTAGAGCAATTGTTGTACTTTTGTTAATTATTCTGTACTGGTAAACTACGTTGTTATTGCTATATGGTGATAGTTGAGATATAGAAGGCTGATTGTTTGTATCCAACAGATTGTATCTTCTCTTTTCGCTAATTGACAAATTTTGATCTGAAGATCATCAGAGTTTTATCAAAGACATACGTACTAGTTTACAACAATCCCCGTCCTCTCTTCAATAACTTCAACGAGCATTGGATTGGATTTGGGTCGTAACGATGGGGCAGGAACTGAAACTTGATTTTCAAAAATGTTAAGCTCTTGTAAATAAATAGAAGAACCAAGCAGCAGGGTGGGTGCAATGAACAGCAATGGGAATTTCTGTTTAAAACAAACCTGGAAGTGGAAAGCCAATAAGTAAGAAAAGCGCCCTTATATTCGGAGCCGGAGGGGGTAACAAAACGGGCTTTCATGAGAAACACTTTGCCGCCGGTATGAGAAACCATGACCACTTCAATTACAACACCATCATCAACCATTATTTTACGGCTATATAAATTAAATGGCCATCTTTCTTCTATTTCCTCCGTCCTACCATTGCAGCAATTGTTGTGAAGCTAATAACTTGGCTAATTTAACAACTAACAAACATAAAATTTGAAGTGTTCTTGGGGAAAAATTAACTTTTGTATTTTTTAATTATATTTAAATTCTATATATAATTTATAATTAACTTGTAATTTAGGAATTTATTTGATTATATAATTAATTAATTTTAAAAATAAATTTGAAAATTGACAGAAGCTGTTAAAAATTTAACAGTTGGGACCGTTTTTGCAAAAAAAGGGACTAAAAAAGAACGTGGAACCCAAATTTTTTTTTTAAAAAATTCTCATGGGATCAAAATTGCAATTTACCCATTTTTTTAAAGAGAAATCTAAGCTTTTGCAGAGTGAGAAAGTCTTTTTCATATAATGAGATAATATCATTTACAATTCAGTAAATTTTACCTTTTATATTACTCCCTCTTATTCTTAATATAAGTCGTTTTGACCTTTCGCTTTCTTTACAAATTATACGACGTTTTACACTTTTCAATGCAAATTAATTGCATTTCTTTCAGATTTAACTTTAAGATCACTAAATATTTACATAAATGTGTTCTTTTTTTATGGATGTACAATCATTAATTAAAGGTAACATGAAAAATAATTTATTTTCTTAATATGTGTACGTGCATGAGCTTAGGATGACATATATTTTGAATAGGAGGGAGTACTTGTTATATACTACTTGTATTTAAGTGTTGTCACTACTATAATAAATACTAGTATGACTTTTAAATGTTTTTAAGTGTTATTAATATGCGTCATACTAACTTAATGAGGTGTTTAATGGCTGATGTCACTTGTGCTCCCTTTGCATGATGACATTTTTGTATCCTTAAGGGATGACCTAAAGTGCTCTCCGAACTCGATGGGACGAGTTGAATATTTTGGGGATATCCTTCTGGTGATCGAGCTAGCTATTCGGCCTACGTGGCTCTTGCGTATCTCCGTTCACTCACCTGAACGACCAGGGGGTAGTTGGCCAGGTGATTGATGACTGACGTGTTGGGACGAGCTGGTGAGGTGGTATGGTCAGACACGTGTGAGGTCAATGATCGTTGACCGGTGTTCTCTAACTCTGAGGTGTCTTCTCCGTATTTTCTAGTTGCTTAAACGGGTTGATGAGGTCATACACTTGACTTTTGAATCGTTGAAAGAGTATAACATTTTCCCCTAAGGTCGCTCTTCGATGCTCTGCTCAGAGGACGAGCTAGATTTTGACTGTTGAGGTGACTTACTTTCTATGATAGGTGATGATGGTGAGTGACCTTACGCATGAATTTAAAGAGGCGCGAGTGAGATGAGAACGGACGCGTTGATTGCGCATTAACCCCCAATTAAAAAAAAAAAAAAAAAAGAAATAGCGAATTTGACCTCGTTTTCTTGCAAATTGACCCCATTGTCTTTTGTCAATAAATACAGTCTTTGACCTCTTTGAATTTTTTTAAAAGTTTTTATCAAAACCTTTCTACAACAAAAATCATTCCTTCTAAGCTTTAGAATTCCGGCAACAAGATTTTGAAGCTTCCGACGACGGTATATACTCTCGAAGATCATCATTCCACTCTATTAAGGTAACTTGGTTGGATTTTTCCTCTCTTTCCTTATGTAGGTTTCAAACGAGTTAAGATTTAAGAGAGGGTAAAAAGTCTAGATGAGGGGGGTGAATAGGCTTTTTAACCAAAACTGATTTTGCATGGAACAACTGAGTTGCTAGACTTAAATAGTCCAGTCATCTGGAACATAAAGTTGTATGAGTGTGAGTGTAAACAATTACGATTGATAAACAACATACTGACTACTCAAAAGCTGATCAGTTCGACAATTATCAAACTAAGTTATTGAAAGTGTGCGTGCAAGTGTATTCGGAGGCGTTGTCTGTTGTGTTGGCACTATCCAGACAACATTAAGCAGCGAAAAGTAAATTAACACTTTGCAAATGGAAATATTCAAAATTAACGTAGATTAATTATAAATAATTTACACGGATCACTATATTTAAAATAAGTGACAAAATGTCTACAACCTCTTAGAGGTTTGGAAAACTACAACTTGAATAAGTTTAGAAAATCTACTTTGATTTTATGAAACTATCTCCCTCATAGATCTATACATATAATCTAGTAGATATGTAAATGATAAATACACTAATTGTTCGGGTAACAAACATGTATCAATCTACAAGAAGAAACAATAATTTTTCTAACTAGAAGCGAAAATGCATTCGATAGTATAGTACTCTAATTTAGCTTCTCTTCTCGTATCCTTTATGTTGAGGCAGCCTCTCTATTTATAGGCTTCAATGCTCGAACTACTCTCAACTCCCTTTGATCAATTTTGCCTTGGTCACGAGTAACTTCCTTCCTCAACTCCTTGAGTGTAGGAACTTGCTATTTCAATAACTTCTCACTCCTATGCAACTGCATGATTTGGGTGTTGGCCACGTCTTCTAACTGTAGTAGAGACATTATGAGCAACAAGTGTAAGAATGGAGTTAGTGAGAAAAGAAATGGCAAGTAACTGATGCTGTCATAAGTGTTGGGGAACATTAATTAAAACACTGGACGAATATTGTCCCGTGTGTTGAATCATTTTACAAAACACTTATTTCAACATCAACAGTTGTGCTTTTATGTAAAGTGTGTAGGCCCTTAAGATAGACCGAGTTGTCTAAAACTCGTCATATTACTTAAGAAACACTCTGGATTAATTTTGATGAAATGGAAATAGATTCAACGAGTTTGATGCACAACTGATTGTGAACATGCAGTCTTGATAAAATTACAAGTATAGAATGAACAATAAATAATATCAAAACTGTAAGAACATAGAGATTTATAGTGGTTCAAAGACTGAGCTCCTACGTCCACTCCAAATACTTAATTGTGAGTAATTTCTTATACGAGACTTGAGTTTATAACTCTAAAAATAACACTTGGATTCGTTTGGTTGCTCCGTGTTTCTCTCAATACTGGGGTTTGATTTGACCCAGACCTTTAACCTTGTAGTCAAAGCTTCCATGGTTCGTATAGTTCTCTCCTTGGTTGTTCGTAATCACTGGCCCTTGCACCAGTTGGATGTAGACAATGCCTTTTTGCATGATGTTTTGTTAAAGTCAATTTTCATGGCTCAGCCTATGGGGTTTATTGACCCTCACTTTCTTGATCACATTTGTCGTCTCAAGAAGGCTCTTTATGGTCTTCGACAAGCCCCTCGAGTGTTGGATTTTCACTGAAGTTGAGCCGACACTTATTTATTTTACTTTACCCCTCTATCTACTATTGTATGTTGATGATACTATTTATTTAAGTGTTTTATCGCTTAGGTTCCTAAGGAATTTCAGGTAAACGATTTGGGCAAATTGAGCTACTTTCTTGGGCTCGAGGTCTCTCACTCCTCTGGTGGCCTTTTCTTAACCCAAGTTAAGTATGCTCATGATATCTTTGCTCGGGCCGATCTTCTAGAGTCCAAACCGGTCTCGACCCCGCTCACTGATATCTTCTGAGCGCTTGTTCGGTGTTCAATTATCCCACTCTTTATTGCTCACTTGTCGCTGTCGGTGCCCTTCAATACCTTACCATTACACGTTTGAATCTTTCTTTTGCAGTGAATCACGTTAGTTAGTTTATGTATTCACCCATTGTTGATCACTTTGCTACAGTAAAGTAGATTCTCCGTTATGTTTAGGGTACCATCAATTTCGACTTATCCTTTACGTTGATTCCTCTTTCGTCGCTTACTCCCATACTGAATGGGCTCGGTGTGTTGAGACACAGTGCTCCACGTATGGTTACTCCATTTTCTTGGATGGTAATCTAGTTTCTTGGAGTGCTAAGAAGAAACCCACAATGACCCAGCCGCTCGAGTTGCGAGTCTAAGTATCGTGCAATGGCCAATACTGCCTAAGAAATTATTTGGATCACACAACATCTTCGTGAATAGGGTATGTTGCCACCTCATTGACCTCTGCTACTTTGTCACAACAAGAGTGCCTTGTTCTCTCTCGTAGTCTGATTTCTCACAAGCGGGCAAAACATATTGATATCGACTGCCACTTTATTCGAGGAACTAGTTTCTTCTGGCCATCTAGATACGAAGTTTGTTCCCTCGGATCTCAAGATTGCTGACATTTTCACCAAGAGCCTACCTCGTCCTAGTTTTGAACCGATGCGATCCAAGCTTTGCGTGTCATTCAATCCACGACACCGCATTAAGAAATAAGAAATTAAATAAATATTTGATTTAATATTCTTTTATATCTTTGTAAATATTTGTTTTGATTTGTTTGTTAAATATTTTCTTGTATATTGCTTGTACTCTCATAATATATAGTGAATATTCTCAATCACCTTATTGACAGTGATCTCATACTTATTCTCACAATACCAACAAGAGATTATACAGTCTAGTAGAATAAATAACGTACGTATACAATGAATAACAATAGTTTCATATTCCAAAAGAGCTTCGAAGGTTCAAATAAAGCTTGGGGGACCAAACTATGATTATATGAAACTACGGGGACCTAATTAATTGCAAATAATGGAAAACACCTTTTCGAAAATGTAGCTAGTGACCTAAGGAGATTAATTATTTTTTGAAAATTATGATTAATTTTCAACAATTAGATTTTTAATGTGATTAATTAATTGGAATAATAGTTATTCGTAATCGAGCATTAGATAAATTTTGAGAGATCTATTCTTTGTTTCTTTGAGAATTTGAGTCAACTCTGATTAAGAAAGTAATTGAGATAAGGAGATGCACTTGCAAGTAGGGGTGGGAATGGGCCAGGCTATCCGACAGGGGTCTACGGCTCGGCTCGGCTAATTGACTCGTTTAATAAACAAGTCGAGTTCAAGCTTTTTTGAAAGTCTATTTAGTTAAAAATGCCGGGCTTGAGCTTTTTTCGTAGGCCTTTCAAGTCCAACAGGCCGGCCTATTTAATTAATTTAATATAAAATATATATATATATATATATATAACATAAAAATATAGTAATAAATACCTAATACTTATATTTAAATATAGAAAACATCTTAAATAAAAGTGTCAAATATATATAATTTCTAACTAGTAAGCATTAATCAATACAATTCGTGATTTTTTTATGATTTGATGAAATACAAGTGTTGGAATTTTTTTTTTTAAATGCACTAATAGAACCAAAAAGGCCTTTAAAAGGCTTTCGGGCCAGGCCTATTTATTAAAAAAGTCAGACCAAGCCTTAAAGAAAAAGCCTATAACAGGCCATGGGTCAGGCTCGGGCCTAAAAAATATTTAACAGGCCAGACTTTTTTTCGTAAAGCCTACATAGGTCTAGCCCATTCCCACCCCTACTTGCAAGCGCTGCATATATTAGTAGATGTATTTAGGCTTTAAGTTTGATTATTTACCCCATATCACAAAACTCTGACTTTAAAAAGGGGGGGTGAAATTGATTTGTGAGAATGTTGTACATGTTAATTAAGGTTGAAATGCAAATCATGGAGGAGTACGTAGTATGACTATTGATACTGAAGAAAAGTGGTGTTGCAATTAAAATAAAACCCTAAAACAAAAACAAAAAAGAAGACAAAATTAGGGTATGGAAATTAAGGTCCTAATTAAAAAGAGCGATCGAGGTTTATGAACAAATAAACTATCGCCGCCAAACCAGCTAAGAAATTAATTGTTTAATCTGAATATAGAGCACATGCACTGGAAATAGGGCCATGAAAACAATCCCAAACATAACTATTACATTAATAATATCTCTTCATTAATTTGCTTCATGCATGATTATGAGTAACAGTACGTAGTCTCTCCACCTTCATTCCTTCTTCCATATCCTCAGTCCTCCCCGGCCGTATCATCGATCCTTAATTTTACTGCAAATCAACAATTACCTAGATTAATATATCACGAATCGTCTTGCTGTAACTTTGGTCCAAAATTGAAAAAAGTTTTAATTCAATTTTGATGCTTTAATTGTTCTAGCTATCCAATTTTAATTACTCCGGTATGTTTTTCAATTTGGTCCACAAGCACTAGAATGATCGACCATAGAAAAAGGAACAAAATGTATTAACTCTATTTGGCATTAAAAGAAATGATATGCAATGGAATTAAACCTCGATCAAATGATCACGTGGCTTTAGGCCAAGGCCAAAAGGAGAAAAGTGAAAAGCGCCAGCAAAAGTGAAGGAAGCTGAGCTGCAAGATTGTTATTGGCACTATTTTTTTTGGGTAGCGTAGTTGGGAGAGAGCATTCTTCGCCGTTGAAATATATTTTCGTGGGAAATCCATCTCCTTGGGCTATCTTCAAGTTATGGAGGTCTTTTTTGGAGAAGGAAATGACTGTTTGCTGCTTCCCAGGGACCCGCGGGTCCCTGTTTGGTCGGGTACCGTTTACCTCCCCGACCAAGTAGTTTAGCCCCGGAAGCCCTTGCATGAAAATGGTGTTATCAACTTTAGCGCTTTTCGGAAGCCTCGTTCCGTTGAAAGAGTAGGCTTTCTCGAACCCCGGGAACGCCTTTTTCATCTGAACAGCCGAGAACCAATCAGCAAACGCCAGCTCATCCCAGTTGAACAGCGTGATCCTAGCCGTCCATCCGCTGTTGTAATCCGAATCAATGTGCCAGTTGATGCTCACTCCGCAGTTATCCGGGCAGGGCATTTTCTTGGGCACCGGCCGGTTGTTCATGGCCGCGTAAGCCTTCGCCTTCATCGTCCTGTTTTGGAACGGGACGAGGAGGGCGTCCGGCGGGATAACCATGGCGCGCGCGTTTTTGTCGCAGCGGGCGGTGTCGTCGTCCTCGCAGCCGCACGCGCACGTGTTGCACGGGACGGCGGCCTCGGCGTAGTAGGCGGAGTAGGAAACGCAGCATTTGGCGGTCTTGGGCTGCGTACGAGTCATGTTGCAGTTGATTTGCCAGCTGGCGATGGCGGAGGAGGTGGCGTCGGTTCCACTGGGGTCGGGGAACTCGGTGGGGTCGACGCGAACGGGAGGGCCGCACTTGTAGTGGCCGTTGAGCCTTCCAACAATCTTCCAGTTGTGAGGAGGGTTGATGGCGGTTCGGTTCAAATCGGGGGGGAGTTTGAAGACTTGAAGTTGAAACATGGCGCGGGCTTTGGTTTCGTTCATGGTTTTAGGCAAGAGAACGCCGTTCTTGCAGCAGAAGGGGAGTTTGCCGAGCTTCTCGTCCTTCTCTTTCTCGGAGGGGAGGTCGGAGATGGTGGGCTTCTTCTGGCAGTTGATGACGTTGGAGAAGTCGAAGTCTCGGTAATAGGCTCCTTGAGGGCCGTAGATGCATTCAGAAGGGTCTTTTCGGTGAGTGTAAGCGCCCCTCATGTCGTAAATGAACTCGTTCCTCATCCATTCCCATGTGAGGTTCCATTGGTCAAGGCGACCAAGGGGATGGTTGTTGTCGATGGTGACCTGAGCCAGGTACTTGTTGTCGTAAGCTCTAAGAACGTCGTATGTGAAGTGAAGATCACCGTACACACGAGGGTAGAACTTTGTTTTTGGTATTTTCTTTTCTTTATGCTTTGGGTCCTTGACGCAACAAACATGCATGTACCCACCTGCACGTATCGTACGTACCCCAATTAATTTTTATATATTATAATTTCATGAAAAAAAGCTAGGAGCTAGGAGCTACATACCTTTACGGGAAGGGGCAGGGCATTTAAAGCCATCGTTGACAAGCTTAATAGTCCTTGGCATGGGAATGACCTTATCGCTAACCCCGAATTGACTCCCTTTGAGATTAACCTGAACTCCCATCTGAGTATAATCCCCGGCCGTGTCAATGGCGGTTTTAAGATCAGTTTGCGGATAGCCGGCGAGGACGGTGCCGTTATTCCCCACCCGAATCGGAAAGCCGTCCCCTTCAACAACCACAGCTCCCTCCGCGGAGACCAGCAGCTCGTGGTGCTGAAACCCGACGAACATCTTCCACGATTTCAGCTCCTGCGAGCCCGTGTTGAGGACCGAGGCGATGGCCTTAAACGACCACGCCTGGGCCGACACGTTCTTCACCAGCGGGTACTCTTTCTCGCGCCCCTGGAACACGTACGAGAGGAAGATGCCGTTGCAGCGGCCAATCTCAGCGGGGGGAGGAGGGGGGGCGCCGCCCCCCTCCTCGTAATCTTGACCATTAATGGACCTGGAGATGAGGATGAGGATGAGAATAACGATTGCTGCATCAGCAATCCGTGATCTCATCCACATAACTGAGGGTGGCGTCGTCGGAATATCAATGTTGGAGGGAACGGGGCGGCGATCAGAAGTGGTGAGTTACGAATGCCCCGTTAAAGAGCCACGGTGGGGTGGGGTGGGGGTGTGAACACAGAAATGCTACTAGTGGGTGATTATAGAGACAACAAGAAGAAAGAGGTTGTTATAGTTGGCTTATATCCGACGTTCATTATTTGTAACTACCTAAATTTATGTAAACAATTTCCACCCTTCTTTTCTTCCGAGGTTCAGAGACTATTCAGGACCTTCTATTTTTGAAACCTTTCTATAACCTTAATTATTAAATACATCAAGATATTATAAGGCTAACGCGGTGTACAAGTAAAAAACCGATGATTCAATTTTTTTTTTTTTTTTTAACTTAATAAAATTGAATTCAACAATGGCCTTGAAGTCAATAGATATGAAGTAGATGCTTCTTTTCATAGTTTTTAAACACACAAGATCTAGCACTGAGGCACATGCCATGACACAAAAATTATTAAAAATATGTTACCGTCATATATTAATCATTTTGATTCAGTCTATAGTTTCATGAGGTAACCAAAAAATATATCCTAAAGTCTATAGATAATTATATAATAAAACAATACATAAGGACGTACAACTAAGAATAAACTTGGATGCAAATTACTACTACACATTTAAGCTTGAAGAGCTTTTAGAAGAGCTCTCCAAGTGGGAGCTCTCCAAGCTAAATTGCACTTGGAGAGCCCTTAAGCTTGGACAGCTCCCACTTGGAGAGTTCTTTTCAAAGCTCTCCAAACTTAAATGTGTAGAAAGTTTTGGGGGTGGAAAAACGATGTTGATCAAGAGGTGCGCCTGAGACAAGACCATGACTCAAGAGGCACAGTGAGGTCCGCCTCTTGCCTATAAAACAACTATGATTCTTTTTATAAAGAAACACCAAATAATTTTTCAGAATTAATTATGTACGTAATACTACCAATTACCAATGGTGATATCCGAAACTTGTTTTCAACACACAAAAAAGCAGCAATAATAACACAACAAATCATTTGACTTGTGCGACTTCAACACCTTTGAGTCGCACTAATTGATTGAATTATACTGCTTGAAGAAAAGTCTCTACATTCATGTAATGGTAAACTTAATCAATCTCGTTAGGAGAGTTCATCTTGTGTGGGTACTGTCAACCCAGTTGGTATCACTATTTGTGATACTAGTTTTTGTTAATTTTTATTGTTTGTGAAAGAATATGTGAATGCTCTTTTATATATATATTTTGCTACCATTGTTTTTATAATTTATTTGCTTTAAATAGAATTTTCAACTATTTATACAAAATTCAATAAATTTCAAGTACAGTAAAAAAAAATATATTGGACCCTAGATCCAAATCATCTTCTTCATAAAAAATGCTTATTTTTATTAAAGATTCAACACTTTTTTTTTTTTAACTCTTCTTATTCATATTATAAAATCAATGAACCAATAATTTGAGACTGATGTTGATTGAAAATTCGTGATAATGCACTGTTTCTCTTGCAATTCTTGAAGTGAGTTTTGAGTGTAGCGACAATAAAGTTGACAGCAACATCGAGAAGAGCAACGGCTCCGATCAAAACAAATCAATTTTTTTTTATCTCCTTTTCTTTTCAATCTACTAAGCACATATACCAATGACGGAACTAGCATGGGACAAGGGGGTACAACTGTACCCCCAAAATGAATATTTTTTTGTCTAATATCTAGTATTCCATATAAGATTATTACTTAACTTGCGATAATTTATTTTTTCATATCCATTGATTTAGTTGGGCCATTTCTACAATTGGGCTTATTTTCAATTTACTTCCACTTTCCTTTTTCATTTTCTTTTATGTACTATACTAAATATAGAAGAAGTTATTGTAATTTATTTAAATACTTCCATTTTAATTATTTTCGATATTTTATTTTGGGTTTGTCCAATTTTATTATTCTATTTTCGTCTTAAAAATAATATTATTCACACTATTTTATCTCAATTCTTCAAACATAAGTTATTTATTCAAAATTTTGTTATTATCTTTATTTATAAAAAATCACTTTATTTATAAGTAGACACCACAATCAATTATCTATTTTATATATAAATTAATAAATATTTATTAAAATTTGTGCTCGAAAAAATGAGCATAATGAATTTGGACGGAGAGAATATTTTTTTATATTGTGAGCCAGATATAATTTATATTTTTACTCATTTGTCTATTTAACTTCACATTTTTACTCATTTCCTCTTTTTTACTATTAATTCGATGAATTTCGACATTCTCTTAGTATCTTATAATAATTTGTCATTATATTTTTTTAATTCAACCTCTATATCTATATTCTCTTAGTCGAGCTAACTACATTCATTTTCGAATAGTTAAAGTTTAAGCAATTTTAATAGAGAAGTCATTGATGTACACCCAAATACGAACTTGAATATTAAATAAAATTTTAAAAAATATTTATTGTACCCCCAAATTTAAATTCCTGGATCCGCCACTGTCATATACAATCAAATGAATTGAAATAAATCTCTAATCTCTAATACACATAAATTCCTAACACGAAATCTACTACAAATTTAAAATAATGCCTAGTACATACCAAATCGAATGATTGAAACAAATATCTAATCTTAATTTACAGAAATCTCTAATTCATAATATCGAATGTACAATAGATTTTAAAAAATAAAAAACAAAAACAAAATGGAACTAAAATTACAATCGTCTGCTCTACTTTTTTAATCTCTAAAACTCACCCTCTCATTTCCCTTGCAACAAAACTACCATCCACACATCCCATATCTCTCTCTCTACACATACATGTAATGCAACAAAACTACCATCCTTATACCTCCATCTTTCTGAATTGTTTCAATATTGCTTGAATTGTTTTAGAGTTGTAGAGCCACAATAATGGGGAAATAAGAGAGACAAATGTGTGAGTGACTTTTTTTCATAATTAGAAGACATGCAAAAAGAATATCAAGCGTTTTTTGTGATTAATATAATTAAAAATGAAACGATTTCTGCAATTAATACAATTAAGAATTATTTTATACTGTGAACTCTTCGTTGTCCACAATAAAATGACATGTATCTCAAATTTAATGTGTCAAAATAGTATTTGTCTCAAATGAAACATGGTGACATGTTGAATAGTCTCAAATGACACATGTCTGTAATTTTTTTTTTTTTTATAATTCATAGATCTATCATCAATTTTATTGATTTTGCCTTTCCATTGCCTTAAAAAGAAAATCATATTGAAATTAGCAGTTGGTTTCCTAACTCAAAACATGTTCTTGTCTTTATTGTAGAACTGATACACAAAAAGAGGTAAAAAATGTGGAAACATTAAATAGCCCAAATTTAAATTGAATTGAACCCTAATTGGTGGAGGCATTTGTTGTCCTTGAAAAAATTATTTATATTTCATTTTGTATGATTCAATTTAGAGATATTTGTTAAACTCCTAAACAATGTGGAAACCTTTGTTTTCCTCATCAAAATCATTCACCCCATCGTCAAAGACTCTAGCAACATTCATGGTCTTGGTGAAATGTCTTTCGAATTTGATGCTCCCGTTTCGTTTTCATTGAACAAAAAAAAAAAAAACTGATATACCAAACACCAACCAGATTTACCCTCACGAAACTGTTATACATAGAGAAATATGCAACTCAAAATGAATCATTAAATAGTGTCAAAATAACAATAACTGAATCGATCTTAAGAAAATTGTATTGCGTGAAAACTAATACAATATGGTAGACATCAATACTAAATGATCCATCAACTTACCTTCCCAGGAGTAATAAATTGTTGAGTGAAATCATTCAATGGCCTTCTGAAAATATACATAAGCCAACAAATTTTTTTCAAAATTCATATACATGACATAACCTTTTTTTCCATTAACCATTCCATATCTCACGACAATAATCAGAGTCTCCAATTTCATCTCACACTCCTTACAATTTTAGATAGCTCCAAAATGAATATTCAAAAAACTACAATGAACAGGAGGTTGAATAAAGGATAAGTAAAATAATGAAAGATTTTTCACTTGACATAAAACAACCGCACCTAATCACCCACCATATGACTGATTCAAAATAGTAATAGCAAGCATCACAAAATCTTTCATCTATATGAACAAAGAATTAAACTTCAAAAGCCTATTGAATCAACCATTAACATACCTTTACTGGCATTACTTCCACCAGATGTTGATACTTTTTTGCCACCGACATCATCCTCGGCCGCGGAGGCTCATCAAATTCTAGAATCCTCCAAAATTTCTCCAATGAGTAAAGATGATCCGGTTATCCATATATAAGCACAAAAAGAATTAAGAAAGACAATTATAATCTGACAAATAATTATGCAATTATTTTAACAGATCCAGCCTCATCATTGAGTATTGAAATTTTGAAATTACAAATACAATGGCTTTCCCGATAATTAATCAAAATCAAAGAGCCAATTAAATACACAGAATCCTCCAAAATTTCCATCTCCACCAAATGAAATTGAAGCACCAATTGCAGTGCCAGTCGCTAATCGCTATGATCAGACAAAACCTCGTTTTATCTTCTCTCTCTTCATTTTTGTTTTTATTAATTATATTCTCTAAATTCTTCTTCTAAATTTGCAAACTATTATTGGTCATCACGCCATTGAATTCTCCACTTCAAATTTAAATAACACACTCACTCACTCTGCTCTGTCTCTCTATAAGATTTCTGATTCTGTTCGTGATTGCTCTCAACTGCCGTCTCCCATGCGTGAGCTTTGATTCTGAGGTAATTCCTTGATTGCTTATTTGATCATGAGATTTGCGTTTAAAGAGGTGTGGGAAGAGAAAGAGACGTTTCAAATTTATTTCACTTTAAATGATGTACCGTTACTTTGAAAGAAAAGAAAAAGTACAATTTTAATTTATTTTACATGTGCCATAAGGAGGAGATTACACGTGTCGAGTCACAATCCTCCTTTTATATATATAGATTTACGTGTTGTTACAATTCGTTGCTATCTTATCTAAATCCAGAGTAGATAAATAATCTAGCTATGGAAAAAAGGTATAAAGTTGAAAACTAAACATAATTTTTAAATAGCAGTGCATAAACACACCCACACCAAAGTTACAGACTTACAGAGCAAGGAGCTTTATTTCTTTTTTTACCAAGTTCCTCTTAAACCCCAGGTTAGAATTTAGCGTAGTTTCTGGTTTATGGTTATGTCATTTTTGAAGAAGATGTCTAACCTCATGCTCAATGTCATCTCTCTTGTTCAGTAGTACGGTGTACATCTACATAGTCCTTCTTATGCTTAATGAGGACTCTTGTTCAGTTGTACGGTGTACATCTACATAGTGCTTCTTATGCTTAATGAGGAACTACTTCAAAGCTCTAATACTCTCAGGAGATATAATTATACATAAATCAACTCGAAAAAGAAAAAAAATACATATTGACAGAAAAATGCCACTATCACTGATCGTCAAAGTTCATTCTGGCTAACCCAAAATAATTATACCCTAGTTACTGCAACTTTGATGAAAGATGACCTCTCCTAAGTTTTATGAATGATAAAGGAAGCCATGGTAGCAATTTTGGACTGCCAAAACAAAAATGACAAATCTAAAAATGAATAAGGCACATCGTTCAGAGACTACTAACGTTAAGAAGAAAACAGAATAAACCACATAAAATATTTGTCGTACATAAGGATTTCACTGGTCTTGGAAAATTGTTTTAGTGAGATTATCTACTGACATAAGCAAGTACAAAGATCACAAAAAAATCACTAATAATCAACTCACTCAATAGTCAGACTATCAATCAGTAGAAAAAACATCATGCCAAAATCCTTAATCTAATTTCATTTATATAAGGAAAAAAATAATTTATAGAATAAAAGTCATTAAAGAATAAAGATGTAAAGGTCAGTGCTTAAATCAGAGATACAATTTAATTACCGATAGATATTCCGATGAAGCCGATCTTGAAGATTCGAGCTTCATCAAATGCAACACCTCTTAAAACAGCACACACAACAACTTGACGAACCCCAAACGTCTGCAGTTAACGAAAATTGCTAACAAAGCAATAAAATATAGTAAGCATAAAAATTTATGATACCAACTAAATTTATGTACTACTAACCTCGGTTTTTACGTGCATTTTGAGCATATATCCCTTGCTTATACTTGCCACATTATAAGCAGATATCAAATCTAGCCCATCAAATATCAAAGGGCTTGCGCCAACCCCTTGAGATAAAGAAAATTATATCTGCCATATAATTTAAAATCCAATAGAAGAAAAATCAGGTCAACACCTTTTCAAACTATTGTCACATGCTTTATTTGAAAAAAGGAAGTAAACTTTTCCCATGCTTCTAATTGAATCCATAATAGAATGTCGCGGCACAATATCCTTGAAAATATTTTTATAATTGAGGATGTTCATCCCAATATCCTTGACTCATCAATGAGGGTTGAAAAAAATTATTTCGTGTTATTTACTTCTGGTGATGGAAACCACACTGCTTGTGAGACGGAATGTCAAATTGTTATTATTTTGTGGTCAAAAGAGTACAAAGATGTTCCAGCTTGTCTTCGTACATTTACAGCGAGAGTGAAGCTAGTAGCGATTCGAGGACGAATCGTTTTCAACCGGGTGAGAATGATGGAGAATGATGTGTCAACGAAGTTTACTGAGGAAATAATTTGAGAGTATCTTTACAAATTAGACAAATTTGTTATTTTGGCATGTTTCTTTATAATTCAGTCATTTATATTTGATATTAGCCCACGATAGTGTTGGGCCTCATTGTTAGGGTTTTGAGATTAAGACTATTTATTTGTGTTTTTAGTATGTTTGAAGAGAGGTGATTTGATTAATAAAAAAAACAACGAGAGTTTATCTCAGGATCTCTTTTACGGTATTCTGTGTGAATCAACGTATCTGAGATTTGCCACTTTTCCGGGTATTCGTAGAATCAACGGATAGTGTGTGTTCTTTTGTGTTCTTCGTATATTCATTATTTATACGCTTCCTCCGCTGCATCATTAGAGCTTTAGTCTTTAGTTCCACACTATAGCTTAGTTACTCAACTTCTTCTACAACACTCCTAACTTACCAATCCTTTCTGGGATTGGGGTTGGGGGTTGTTTTCCAACTGATATATCCTTTACAATGATGAACAATGCTTAAGGATAGAATATCTCTCTAAGCTTAGATAAGCAAATGACTTAGATTCGTTGATCAAAAAAGATTATATGACCATGGGGGAAACAAGTAATTCAGATGAGTAGGCCTTTTGAACTAATACTGTCTTGTTAGCTTGATTGCTTTAGTTTCCCGTATTTGATCAATTCATGATTCTTTTGTATTTATAGGAAGTTTGAATATGAATCCGTTGGAAGGATACAACTCTTTCTTCACTATAGGTATGAACATTATGTTCATCTTTTCTTCAGATGAATAGTATTTTGTATGGAATTTTGTGGTGTTGCTTAATGTTTTGTTAATTAGAGCTGTTATGATCTTGTTAGGTTGACCTTCCATTTAGCTTCTCATCATTTGCATTCCAACGGTTGGATTGAGACAACACAGTTGAATGTGCTCTTGTATCAGCATATTCCTCTCTGCTTTATACTTCAGGCTATGTGACTTCAGTGAGATTGTGTTTCTTGATACTTTGCTTTAAATACTTAATGCACCTCATCAATGATCTTGTAGCCTGAACTCATCAGTGAGTTTGTACATTTGACATGATTTTGATCACCTTAACTCATCAATGAGTTTGTCCATTTGTCTTGATCTTTGCCACCTTTAAATCATTAGTGAGTTTGTCCATTTGACTTGATCTTTACCACTTGAATTTATCAGTGAGTTTGTCCATTACTATTTGAGTTCCCCCTCAACTAGTAAGCTATTCATTCTCTATTGCTGCCTAACATTTCTCAGCAATCTAACTGTCCTGATTTAAGTGTTCCATTATTCTGAAACACTTTTAATTCAATACACTGAATCTATCTAAGGCACTATCACAGGGGTTTTGGTATTAGATCAAAATATTTTTTATTTCCCAACAATTTCCCCCCTTTTGATAATGCCAAAACCTCTTAACTGACTTGACCTAACTATTACATGGATCTTCAGAGAGTTTGTTCCTGAAACAGTTGGTTAGTACATAATATGTTTAAGCAAGGTTTATATCAGCGCATTGGGCCAAAAAATATAATAAGATATTATTTTGTGGGCAAAAGTGATTCTATCTTTTAATTTCATCATTGAAAACAGGTTATGTTACATCATTTTGAAAAGATAAAAATCTAAGTTAAGAAGTTAGCATACAAAGACAGTGCATAAAATATACTCCCTCCGTCCCAACTTAACTTTCATACTTACTGTTCATTCCCTTTTTAAAAAATATTATAATAAATAGAATTTTAAGATATGATTTTATAAAAAAAAAAATAAGTGAGTTGACTCGTGTGTATGTATGCACCAAAAAAATAATAACAATAAATATAATATTTTAGATATTGTATGAATAGAGTTTCTAAAGGACCGAAAAAGTAGGTATGAAAGTTAAGCTGGGACGGAGGGATTATAACATATAGAGCTTTATTCATAGAGAGCTATCTGGTGGAGGGACCATTCCATACTTAGCCCATACTCTTTTCTTTAGCTCAATGAGGACGTGGTTGCTTCCCTTGGGTCCTGGTCTTAGTTTCTCCATAGCCATGATCTGAGTGAATTCTTAAAGAATCTTCTGCTGGTCAATGAACCCATTCAAGAGTGGAAGTGGGTATAGGATTGGAGCTGGAGCCTTGAATTGAACTCTCTTCATCTCTGCAGATGAAAGAAGCCTCCGATATAGATCTGTGTGATTTTCAAACATGAATTGTCCAAACACACTTTCCATGTCTTCTACTAACCATCTTCCAATAACATAGAAGTCATAAAAAAAACTTCTCTTCACCAGTTTCCATTCATCATTCAAACTGATGGGTACCCATTTATTAAGATGTGGATAAGTGGTAACCATCATTTCTCCTTTTTCAATTCTTTTATATCTCAACTTCCAGTAAGTTGCTCCTCTTCTAAGAGAGATGAATGTTTTCCTTCTGTATTCTCTTGTTCTATTAGCTTCTTCTTCTTGCCCTCTTTCTACTCTTTCCCCTCTTTTTAGCAGTATCAAAACACTGGGGTTTCAAATCACTCATAGTGAGTGAGAGTCGAGCTTGGGCCAGGTTCAGGTATTTCATCTCATTCAACAAGTATACATTCTCATCATGTATATTTTGCATCTTGTCATCACTCATGCTTAGAAAAGCATGAACTGGTTTCAGTATTTCAGTGACAATGGAATTGAGAGATGATTATACCTGATCAGCTAGTGATTCACAGAGCATTTCAGTGAATTTGGCTGTTGCATCTTTAGCAATCTTTGTGAAAACTTATGTGATAAATTGCTCAGCAGCTTCTTTCACCATTGCTTGCCTTAATTCAGCAGCTCTCCTCCTCTGAAGAGCAGTCTTCTTCTTTAATGCATCTCTAACCACATTCTTTAAGACTGTTACATTGTGAGTGTGATTAGATTGCATTCTCCTTTGCTCTTGTTTCACTTGTGAAGTCATATTCTTTACAGATCTCTTGATCATGCTGAATTCACTAGATATGCTTTGTAAGCCCTTTGAATTCACTAATGTTCTAGCTTGCTGCTCCATGTCTTGAGCTGATTTGGCATGTGATAGACCAACTTCTCTGATGAGCTGTTGTAGCTTTTCTGAGTTCTCTTCCATGGTTGTTAGAGCATTAGAAGCAATCTTCATTCCATCTTCAGTAGCTTTAGCCTGATTCATATAAACCTTAGACAATAATGAAATTGAATTAGATAAGGTTTCAATATCAAAGGCTCCTTCAATGGGGGTTTCAGTGAGAGGGGCAGACTCAAAGATTTGATCAAAAGTGAGTCCCTCATTATCCGCAATAAAAAATTTGTTAGATAAATCGCCCCCTTCTCCCTCATTTCTTTTTAATTGAAACTTTGATACATTAACAGTTTCCTTCTCATTTTCAACTATTTCCTTTCTTCTTTCATATTCTGATAAGCTCACTCTTTCTACTGAGTCAGGCCTCCTCTCAGCAAGGGATTCTTCAAGTTCAAATTTGACTTAAAGAATAACCTGACTTTCATATTGTGCAACTTTCACAATTTCTACCTCATCTCCCTCTTTGTTTGGTGCACTCACTTCACCTAATATTTCAATTTCTCTCATGTCTCCACCTCCCTCTGATTTTCATCTAAGTTATCCTTTTCAACTCCTTCAGAACATGCAATCTCAATATCCTCAAAAGGATCCATTAAGTGTAGTTGAGGGGTGGTCACAGTGAGTAGGCTTCCCAACTCCACTGAGCCAGCCTGAATGATTGGGGTGACAACTGTATCCAACTCTTCTGATACAGCTGAGAGCCCAACCAAACTAGCCCTTACTAAGGAAGTCTCTACATCTTTTGGTCATGTCTCTAGTTGGTTAGAACCATCCTTGGCAGATGTTGTATCTTTGACTGTTTAATCTCATTTCCTTGAGCTTGAAACTCCTGAATGATCAGGAACCTTTTCTACTACACCATGAGTTAAGAAATGTACCTCATAGGATTTTGATTCAGGAGGATTGGGATTTATGTTGTCATCATCATCATTCTCATCTGATGAATCAACACTATCAGGATGTTTGAGACCTTGAGCAATTCTTGCTTCTTCCTCCATGATTTTCTAAGATACTATTGGGAGAAACAAGGCTTCTGTGAGTAGATCACTTGATTTTTCTACTCCTGCAAAGTGTAGCAATCTGCTTTCTTCTCTTTGCCAGAAATTTACTCCATTGTCTTCTATTGCTTGAGAAATTTCTATCAAGGACTTGTCCTTGATCTCAACAAGAGCTCTTAAATCATAGAAGGTTTGTTGCAACCTTGGGTATTTGCTAAGCCCTGGATATATTTTATCCACATTTTCTATAGCAACTGCTCTGAGCATACCTTCATATGTGTAATCCTCCTCATTCTCTTCATCTTCTTCTGAGTTTCTGATTTGGTGATTTGGGGAGTTATGAGCTTGTGAGGGGTCGGGAGAATTGGATTCAGGTGTTGTAGAGAGCATTTGTCATGATAGCTTAGGGGTTGGTTCAGGGTTTTCATCCATAGCTTGTTCTAGCAGATTGGTGAAAGACATTTGCTTGGCTTCATCCATGGCAACATCAGCCAGCTCATCTATCAGCCATCTCTCAGAAGTTCCTTTTGGTGATTAAGTTTTTGGTTGTTGAGATGGGGGTGAGTTTGGTGAGGTTTGAACACTGGGTGTTTTTGGTTTTTGGGATTTTGAGGCTTTGGAATGGTATACAATATCTGGTTTGGCAATGGGGGTTTTGGTTTGGGGTTCAACAGGGAGATTTGAGTTTGATCTACTTGCTTCCCTACTTTCCTTCAAAACTTTTTGTAGGTCCCAAAGTTGAGTTTAATATTAAGTAAGCTAGTGAAAATGTCTAGAGGGGGGTGAATAGACTTTTCAAAATTCTTTCAATATATCAAAGTACAATGCGGAAATCAGAATATATCAATGAGCCCAATTAAAGTTTATACTCAACTTCTTATTCGAGAACTCTGTTCTATACTCAACTAGTCTTGTTCAGATATGTATTTAAAAAATTAAACAGTTAATCAATTTAAACACAAACAAAACAGTAAAGTAAACAACACACAATGATTTTATAGTGGTTCGACAACTTGTCTACGTCCACTCTCACAAACCCAGTTGTGATGTTTCTACTAACTCTTCCAATCGAGTACAGTGTGTTCTTGTAATTTTAAGTCCCAAGAAATAAGACTTAGATCTTCTCGAATATACTACCAAGTATATCTTCGATCTTACTAGAGATTTACAAGTATCTAGCAACTTGAAAACAGTAAACAAAAACGTAAAACTTATTCAGTAGCAGTCTTCTTTGATCTTCACTTGTCTAGCTGACTTGCTTTCTGAATTTCAACTCTGTGAGTAACTTGCTTCGAATGCTTCAGTACGTAGAATTGTAGCTTTTCAGTAGTCCAGTAGTACGTCAGTAGTCTTGAATCGATCAATACCTTTATGTATTTATAGACTTCTGAAATCAAGAACTTGTTAGTTGTAACCAACTCTTCTTGAAAACTAACTTTATCCTTTCACGCGTTTCTTGTTAATAATTAGTTATTTCTAACTAACTCCTTTAATCCTTATCTTCCAACGCGCTTGAATAACTAACTTCTTCTTTATATGTTGACTTGTCTTGTTGAATCTTGTATGCGCACTTGTCTTCAATAGTAGACTTCATCCTTCTTCTTCTTGTGCGGTCTTCTTCAGTAGTAGACTTAGTAACAACTAATCTAATCCTATCAAGACTATTACATTACTTTAAGCTTTATAACATAGCTTAGTCAACTTAGAAATCTATACAATGAATATATCTATTACATATAAAAATCATGAGCTTCTATACAATTTTTAACATAGCTCAATAACAACCTAAACAGTTAATACAAAGTACTTATAGTTCGTACTTGTCTTTTGTTAACTTTAACAACTCTTGTCTTATGTGAACTCTACTGGTCTGTATAAGATCACTTCTCTTAACTAGACTAGATCAGTCAACACTTAGAAAATATTCAAACTACTTTTGGCTTATCAAAACTTCATCTTATCATTTATCATCAATTAGGACTTGTTCTAGGATTCATATCCCAACAATTTCCCCCTTTTTGATGAAGCCAAAACTACTTGAATCTTTTCTCAATAGTAAACTAGTTAAGTAGTTATCTTGTCTTTAACATCAAATAATACTTATGTTTTCATTCATTCAAAATAAGAACAGTAGATATTACACATACTTAGCAAAAATCAAAAACTAAATATCAGAGCAAAAACAAATACAACTAATCAGTTATGTTACCTCCTTCCAAGTTTGGAATGCAGAATGCATCTAGGAGTCTTCTATGAATAACTCTGATGTGTTCTTCATCATCGATCTTCTCCTTGTCTAGTAGCTCCTCTTCAAACTTCTTAATCTGATTAAGATCAACTCTTTTACCTGAGCTAGTCATAGGAGTCTTCCACTTCGGGTAGATCGGCACGAGAATATTGTAGTTCACTGCAACAGATATCTTCATGATTAAGTTCCAAAGCATCCTGTTCTGACCTTCCATGAACTTATCAAATATAGAATGCAGCTCATCTGGACTTTCAACATCACCAAATTTTCTGATAATCCAATGATCAAGCTCCCATTGCCTCTTCACTTTCAACCAATCTTGACGATGCTCTTTGTCAATGAAGTAGTCAATGTAAGCGTCTTCAATCTGATCTTCATCTTGCTTAAACTTCTGCAGCCTGCTGATATGCTTACCAAGCTTCTTCTGGTTCGCATAGTGACTTTCATCATTAGGATCAATCACCTTCTGCTTCTTCACTATCGCAGTAGGTTCTTCAGCTTCTTCCAAAGCTAACTTCCTCTTAGTCTTTCTTTTCGTCTGAACCTCAACTTTTGGAGATGCAACACCTTTGCCCTTCTCCAATCTTTTCTGCTCTTCTGCTCTAGCTAGCTCAAGATCTGCAGTTTTCACCAACTTGCCTCTCTTAGGCCTTCTCAGCTCTTCTATTGCAGTAGCAGCAACCTTCATTTCAGGTTCAGCACTAGATTTTTCAATTTCGAATTTCTCAACTCTACTAGTCTCTTCCCCCTTTTTGGCTTCATCAGTCGCCTTAAGAGTGAAAAGAGAAGTAAAGCGAGTCATCTCTTCTTTAACAGCTTCCTTCATGGCTTCAGCAGCCAACTCGATCTGCTTCTGATGCGTCTTGTCGTGACTTATCTTGTCAAGACGATCAGTAGCCAACTCCAGCTTCCTTGAACTAGACACAAGTTCATCCTTAAAGTATGTAGCTGTTTGCCTAAGGAGTCTGTTCTGCTCTGTAAGCTCTGTTAGAATAGCTCGAGAACGCACCAACTGGTCTTGTGCTTCTCGTCTCTGTTCATCTGCAATTTCAATCTTAACCCTGTAGAGTCTCTCCATCTTACTTGACTCTTCAGCCAAAGATCTTGCAAAGGATATCGACCTCTTTTCGGAAAGATCAATCTGTCGTTTCAAGAACTCTTCTATCTGAGCATACATCTCTTCTCGGAAAGATGAGTCCATCTTGTTGACCTCACCAACAATCAATTCTCTTGAGCTGTCAACAAGCGACTGATTCTGTTCAACTAGCACATCCTTCAGCTTTGAGTTTAAGAACTCGTCTATGGCAGTTTGAACAACACCTTTCAGATCCGTCTTCAGCTCATCTAGATAGCCTTCTGGAAATACTTGAGTAGATGACTGAGTTTCAACAACAACATCTTCTTGAACTTTTTCAATAAGCTCATCTTCATCAAACATGATGGCTTCAACAAACTCATCATCTTCTTCACCAAGTTCAATAGAATCGACCTCTTCTTCAGCACTTTCAGCCTCTTCTTCAACATGATCAGGGACATTCTCTAATTCCAATAGAGGTTCTGAAATCTGAATAGCAGCATCAACAAGCTCTGCTTTCGACTCTTCTTCCAGTAGGTCAGTTTGAGTTCCAACATCAAACGAAAATTCTTCACTTAAAATAACATCTAAAATGCTTAACATTCTCTTCACGAGATCAGTTAAGGCTCGACGAGGGAACAACTCAGAGTGGTCTTGAACACCACTGTTTTCTTTCTGCTCCATCTCCCAATCCATGAAATTGGAGATACCACCCATTCCCAATATGACTTCAAACAAGTCGTCTGTTGGGGACTTCTTCAATGCAACCCATGTGCATATCCTAAGAAGCTTCTCAAACTGCTCTATTGAGGTGTCCATCTCAATAAACGAGAGCCGTTTCTTCAATTTGTTACTCATCTTTGAACGGATCCTCTTTTCCCTTAAACTCATAGGATAATAAACCAGGGATTCGAATCTAACTTCAGAAGGGGTCTGAGCAGGTGGGGTCCCTGTCTCAGTTGTTGCAGTGGCAACTGGAGTCTTTTCTGAAGTAGATGGGT
Organism: Galeopsis tetrahit; assembly: GCA_963675135.1. NCBI lineage: Eukaryota > Viridiplantae > Streptophyta > Magnoliopsida > Lamiales > Lamiaceae > Galeopsis > Galeopsis tetrahit. The sequence goes on along the minus strand of OY776120.1, from coordinate 59,537,395 downwards.
TAAGAGGTTCAACATATTCTGTTGAGGGTAAGGAGAGAGTTTGGTCTGTGGTTTCTGGGGGCTGTAATGCAGCTTGGTTTGGTGTGACAACTGTAGGAGTATCGGTTGTATCAATTATAGTAGTGTTTTGGGGAATGCTGGCTCTCAGCGGATATGCTGCCAGCACTTGTGAGGATGAGGGTGTAGGTCTAGGACGAGATCGATGTGATCTTGCCTTGGTTCGGACTGGAGGGAGAGAGAGAGGAATTGAAACAGATTGAGAAGAAGAACCAACCTGTTGAGTAGTCGTCTTGTCTGGTGAAGGAGTTAACTCAACTCTTACTAGTTGATACATCTCAGGAACTTGAACACTTGCCTCCTTCTCCTTTTCAGACTCTTCATCTGACTGAGTCTCCTCCGAGTCATCTGCACTAGATGAGGCTTGTGCCACATCTTCGGATTCTTCATCTTTTGACTCATCTTCCGATGAACTAGACGAAGCGACCTCGGGCATCGCATCAAAGTGGATTAATGTAGACTTGCCTTGGGGCAGACGGTCTAGCAGCCACTTGCTTCCTCAACGCTTCTTTCTTCAAATAGAACTTCAAAGGATGGAATGGCTTCCCTTTGCTCCATTCCGTCTTCGTTGGCATCAAAATGGGTAGAAGAATGCTCAATTTATTTCCGAATCCAACTACATTGGACACCACCATATTAGCCGTGTCGGTGTCAACTCTAACACTTCTCTCAAAATACATGAGACGATCCGCAAATAACTTGAACCAATTTCCTTCAGTTATTCCATCATAGATGGCAGCCATCACTCTTGCCTTCTGCAAGGTGACTGAGTCATAGGACCCGGTGGCACATAGCAACATCTTGCTAGCTATGTCCAGGAGGGTTCTATACTTCTCCAGCAACTCCTTCTTCTTAACTGCTGGGATTTTGCCATCACGATTCAATCGAATTTTCTTGCCACAGAAAATACTTAAATACCTCAGCTCTTGGCCACTCGCGTAATTCTCCACATCAATCGATCTGATGGGCAGCTTCAAAACCTCAAACACAGCCTCACGAGTGATCTCCACTCGACTTGCTCCAACAAACGATTGAATTATGTCTCCTCGTCTGGTGGCGTTGGCATAGAATTCCAACACCTCCTGTTCCAATACAACATCTGGAAAGGCCTCCAAATAGGGTTTTAACCCACATCTGATGCATTTCACCAAAATCTCTTGGTTGCCTTCAGTGTGTAGCCCTTTGAAGAACATAGAAGGTTCCACATGCACCTTACTTTCGGCGATGAATTTGCCAAGGTCAAACCTGGCCTGCATGTTAGTCCTAACATCAAAGAGTGAGATGATCGACATAGTGATAGTTTGAGTAAGAACAAAGGAGTGAGATTCGCAAGAGTTTGAAAGCTAGAGTAGGGGAGTTAAGAAAAAAAAAACGTGGGGCGAGTAGTGTGTAAGTGTTGGGTTTTGTTAGAACTGAATTTTCAATCCAATGGCCAAGATTGAATGAGATGATCCAACGGTTGGGTCTTTTGATATTCAGTTGCGTAATCGAGAATATTATGTGATTTGATATTGTAAAATTTGGAATCCGTCTCTTCTATTGGTTAGGACAGAGGAGTGAACTCATCTGACCTAGCGTAGTAGAGTAGGGTGCGAACTGGGTGTATACACCTCATTAAAAATGGGAGTGTATAAATCCAATTCTAGGGTTTTCCAATTTTAGCATTATCGAATTACTGTAATACCCTTAATTCAAGTAGATTAAACACTTAGCACGTTTGAATCAAAAGAACACTTATCTTGTCTGTTCGAGTATATCCAGAACAGACGAGTAGACTTATGCGCACAAGACGAGTTCCCCCTTCGACTGTGCTTATCTATTCTGAATGTCGAACGACTTCATGTACCTATCTTATTTTATGCAACGTATAATCGTAGGTACAAGTGGAGTAGAATAATTAAGATGAATATCATTCTAATGCAATAGTCAAGGTTCGAACAAGATGACTGTTAACAAACTTAAGAGTCAACATAAGGATATTTAAGAAATCATAGATTCCCCCTTAAATGTTTATTCCCTTAATATACCCTCAGCTTTACCAGCTTCCTCATCGGGTTGTTTGGTCATCTAGTCTAGCCTTGTATACCTGTCTGTTGAGTGAGTAGGCGAGTGCTCTAATCCAGTGATCTTATCTCCTTTACTTCTTTGATGTACCTGTCTGGTTAGTACACAGCTATAGGCAAGTAGGGTCTAGATCAATTAGCCCTAGACTAATGCATAACTCACGAAAACGAGCCTCAGCTAATGGTTTTGTGAAAATATCAGCTCTTTGAAAATCAATATGAATCTTTTCCATGCGAATATCCTTATTTTCTACATGATCACGTATGAAATGATGCTTCACATTAACATGCTTACAACGTGTGTGCAAAACAGGATTTTGTGTAATGGCAATGGCACTATTACTGTCACAGAAAATAGGAACATTTGATTCATATATGTTGTAATCTCTTAGCTGTTGCATGAGCCAGAGTAGTTGACTACAGCAGCTACCAGCAGTCATGTACTCGGCTTCGGTAGAAGAAGTAGCAACACTAGTCTGCTTTTTTGAAAACCATGAAATGAGTTTTGTGCCTAAGAATTGACAAGAACCAGATGTAGATTTCCTATCTATTCTACAGCCTCCAAAGTCTGAGTAGCCACTTAAAGATAAATCATCATTTGAAGGATACCCTATACCACGATTGATGGTTCTTTTCAAATATTTCAATATCCTTTTAGTGGTTTCCATGTGACTTTCTTTTGGATTGGCTTGGAAACGAGCACAAACACCAACAGAGAATGCAATGTCTGGTCTACTAGCAGTTAGATATAGTAAAGAACCAATAAGTCCACGATAATAAGATTGATCAGCACATTTACCGTGTTCGTCTGGATCCATTCTGTAGGTAGGTTGCATCGGTACGCCAGTAGACTTACATGTTTTAATCCCGTACTTGTCTAGAAGATTTCTAGTGTACTTCGCTTGATTTATGAAAATCCCTTCAGGGGACTGTTTTACTTGAAGACCAAGAAAGTAATTCATTTCACCCATCATGGACATCTCAAATTTACTTTGCATGAGTGTTGAAAAACTTTCACTCAGCTTTTTGTTAGGTGACCCAAAAATGATGTCATCTACGTAAATTTGGACGAGTAAAATGTCTTTCCCTTCTTGTCTTCTGAACAAGGTTCTATCGACCTTGCCCTTAGTAAAACCATTTTCTAATAGAAAGAGAGAGAGTATCATACCATGCTCTTGGAGCTTGCTTTAGTCCGTATAAGGCTTTCTTTAATCTGTACACCTGGTTGCCTTTGACTTCGAAACCTGGGGGTTGTTCAACATACACTTCTTCCGCAAGAATACCGTTAAGAAATGCACTTTTAACATCCATTTGATATACAGTAAACTTCATATGAGCAGCATATGCAAGGAACAAACGAATGGCTTCTAGTCTAGCAACAGGAGCATATGTTTCATCATAGTCTATGCCTTCAGCTTGTGAATAGCCTTGGGCTACTAGTCTAGCCTTATTCCTAACAACAACATCATTCTCATCTTTCTTGTTTTTGAAAATCCATCGTGTGCCAACTACATTATGATTTTCAGGCCTATCGACAAGTTCCCAGACGTCGTTTCGAACAAACTGGTTCAACTCGTCTTGCATAGCGATGATCCAATTACTATCAGCCAATGCCTCTTTAACAGTGGTAGGCTCGATAGCAGAGAGGAAACAACACCAGTAAAATATAGTTGGACTAGGCTGTTCTTGCGACTCAAAGAGTTGTCGTCTAATCTTCACACCAATAGTAGAGTCACCGATAATATTTTCAGCATCATGCGCAGATTTCCATGTTTTTCTATTCTTAACAGGAATACTATCATCATCTATATCATGTGTAGCATCATGCATATCAACATCATTTGTATCATCAATTTTCACAGGAGTAGTAGAGTCAACTAGAGCAGGCATGTCAACTGGTCTAGAAGACTTACCTTGAGCTCTTACCTTCTCGGCGTCGTCAAACTCGAGAGCTTTTAAGAATGGGTTGTAGGATTGAACGGATTCATATACCTCTGATTCTTTGTCAGATTCGATCGTTAGATCAGTCACTCTCTCACTGATCTTGTCGGCAGACGAGTCCTGTCGAGATTCATCGAAAACCACATGTGGTGTTTCTTCCACACAAAGAGTTGAGTAGTTGAATACCCTAAATGCCTTGCTAGTCGAGGAGTATCCTAAGAATATCCCCTCGTCTGCTTTGGCATCGAAAGCATTCAACTTACTCTTTCCATTGTTGTGGATGAAACATTTACAGCCAAATATATGGAAATATGAAATTCTGGGTTTTCTACCTTTCCAAACCTCATAGGGTGTCTTGCCTAGAGCTTTATTGATCACACTTCTGTTCTGTGAGTGGCATGCAGTGTTGATAGCTTCGGCCTAAAACTTTTGAGGAGTTTTGTATTTGGCTAGCATGGTTCTACAAGCTTCTTTGAGAGTTCGATTCCTTCTTTCTGCTACTCCGTTCTGTTGTGGAGTCCTAGCTGCACTAGTAAGGTGCTGGATACCACGTTTAGCACAAAAATCTTGGATATAGCAATTAATGAACTCAGTTCCTTTGTCACTACGAATCTTGACAATAGACTGGTTCTTCTCAACTTGTAACTTCTTCAACAGATCAGGCAGAAGTGTTTGTGTATCACTCTTCTTGTGTAGGAAGACTACCCAAGTAAACTTAGAATAGTCGTCTACAACAACAAGTGTGTACCTTCTACCATTCAAGGTTGGAGGAGTTATTGGACCATGAAGATCCATATGTAGGAGTTCTAAGACTCTACTTGTTGAGAGAGTAGGAATTGACTTAAAAGAACCTTTTACCTGTTTACCTTGTTGACAAGCAGTGCATACATGTGATTTGTAATAAACTTCGTTGGGAATACCTTCCACTAGGTAATCTCTGGCTATCTTATTAAGAACCTTAAAGTTTAGATGGCAGAGGCGTCTATGCCATAGCCAGCCAAACTCTTTAGGATTCTTAGTAAGTAGACAAGTGTCCCTCGGACAGCTGTTCCAATTCACTATGTATACACTTCCTTGTCTTACGCCGACTAGTAGGACTGTGTGTGTCCTTTTGTCAATAATTTCACATTTGCGGCTCTTAAACTGCACCTTGTATCCACGGTCACAAAACTGTGAAACAGAGAGTAAGTTATACTTCAAACCTTCAACGTATGAGACATCTTGAATCTCTACGTCGCCATTCCTGATGTAACCAAATCCTTTAGTGACAGTAGTGGAGCTATCACCAAATATCACTTTTGGTCCTTCCTGCTCATGGTAGCTTGATAAGAGAGCCTTGGTACCAGTCATGTGGTGGGAACAACCACTGTCTATGTACCAGGTTTCTCCTACTGAGCCACCCTTCTTATACAAGTCAAGTCGACCCTGCAATGAAGATATTCAATAATTTAGGTACCCATTTTTTGTATTGGGGTCCTGGGGGTTAGTCGAGTTCAAAGGAATCCAAATATACATTGGAGTTTTGAACAAGTTCGATCTCTTAAGCTTCCGGCCATACTTGTTACAGAATAAGACCTTGTTGTCCTTATCTGGCCTATCATTCGAGTTTGGGTCTACTCGTTTGAGATAGCCTTTCGACTTGATCTCTACTTGAGCAGGCGCTGGTCTATGATAGTCAGAATAGGGCTTATAAGCATTAGGTCCATACGGTTTATAGACTCGTTTAGGTCTTTCCTCACTAATAATATCATATGACAAAGGTGGAGGATATAGGACAACTTGTGTACGATATTTTGGAGCAACCTGTTTAGGCCTAGACGAGTAGAGCTGAGACTGCCTTATGAAAGGAGGTCTAGGCTCTTGTCGTCTAGTCTGTGCCTGTCTAGTACTCGTCTCCTCAGGATACCGATCCTCGTATCTGACCTGGTTGGGTCGTCCACGATTAGTGGTCCTTTGAAGATTAGTTCTAAACGGAACAGGCTTGTTGTTAACATTCTTTTTACCTCCCTTAGGTACAGTACCTTTAGACGGAGTTCCAATATCGTATATCATTGGTCCTTTTCCTTTATCATTTGGAAACAGTCTTGAGTTATTAGTAGTGGGGTTCTTAATGACTCGAGTAGACGAGCTAGATGACTCGACACCTATACCTGTCTTGTTAGCTGGATCTCTATACCTATCTGACAATTCAAGGTTAATCTTTGAAGAGTTAACCAGGTCAGTAAGCTTGAGATCTAATGCGACAACCTCGGTCTCTAAGAACTTATTACGTTCTTCAAGTCTATTTCACTTGCTCTTTAAAACATTGAATTCATTTCTCTCAGTTGCATGTGTCTTAAGTAGGTCTTGATATAACCTGTCTGTCAATGCACACTTTTCTTTGAGTTGTCTTAACTCTTCAGTCAAGCGCTCATTTAGGACTGTTACATTATGATCTACTTTAGACTTGGCTTCCTTAAGATCAATGATTTCTTGTTTTAATGCAATGTTCTCATCACTGACTTCAATGAATGCTTGGTTAGCAAGTAGAAGGTCGTCTTCAATAGCACTAGTAGAGTGCTGAAGACTACTTCCTACTTCACTACTAGCACTATCACTTTCATCAGTATCCGATTCATCACAAGATTGAAAAGATGTAGCTGAAGATACCTCTTGGTCGATTTTGGCCATACAACATAAGCCATCATCTGCTATGAATGCTTCATCATGATCACGTTCAGATGGATAGCTGGACGAAGACGATGGTAACTCGTCTGACTCCGTTTCAGAGTCATCGTTAGCCATCATGGCCTTCTTGCCCCGGTTGTATCTTCTATCTCTTCGTGCTTTGCGTTCTTCTTGTTCGTCATTGCTCAGGTCTGGACATTCATAGATGTAATGACCTGGCTTTTCACAGTTATAACACAAAAGATCATTAGTAGCCTTTTTAATAGGAGATTTATCCCTTCGCTTATCACGTCTATCAGAACGCTGAATCTTCCTATCATCAGACTCTCTATCTCGTCTATTACCTTTCGAGACTTCGTCTCTCCTTTCGGACGAGTTTCGGTGTCGTCTAGTCTCAGACGAGTTCTTAGAAGTAGACGCTCTATGATCTCTATAGAACTTCTTGTATCTACCGAAACACTTATTCAGCCTATCAAACTTTCTAACCATGAGGTTCACCTGATCCTTCAGACTAAGATCAGAATCTAACTCGTCTTTCACAGAAGCAGACCTAGTTTTAGACTTAGACCTGTCTACCTTAGAAGACTTAGACGAACTAGACTTAAAGGCAACGTTCTTAGATACAGCATGTTCTTTATCACTACTGACTAGTGGTTCATCTTCGTCTAAATCAAACTCATGAGCCTTTAGAGTTTGAAACATAGTCTCTGCAGTCCATGCATCTATGTTTTGGGTATTCTTAACAAGCATCTTTACCATTTTCCATCGACTATCAAGGCTTTTAAGAATCCTAAGATTGATCTCACGTGCAGTATATGATTTACCAAGGACTTCCAGATCATTCATAATCTTAGTAAAACGAGTATCCAGCTGGTCGATAGTTTCGCCAGCTTTCATCCGAAATGATTCAAATCTTTGGACAGTAGTGGAGAGTTTTCTCTCTTTGATCAGGGTAGTCCCTTCACAAATGATAGCTAATCTGTCCCACATTTCTTTGGCAGTTTTACATTTTAACACTTTTCCTAGATACTCGTTAGGAAGAGTGTGTAAGATGTAATTCTTTGCCAAGCTATCCAAATTATTTTGACACATTTCTTCTGAGGTTAGATCTGACCTGGGTTTCTTGACGAGAGTACCAATTGGTTTGTCTTTATCGAGGGCAGCAGTATTTGGGACCATTGTCACGATCGGACCCTCGGTGACAACAGAGATCATTAGGTCGTGCGTGGAGCTGAAAATGGCTTCCATTCGCAGCTTCCAATAGTCGTAGTCCTGAACCTGGAACTTGGGTAACTTGTTAGCACTTATCTCAAACGACATGATTCAAGAAGACTAGTATAGCACAGTATAGTATCAAGAAACTGATGAATTCAATAGCAGCGATCAAGAACAAATAAGAGCACGTACAAATACGGACCAAGACTTCACCCTAAGTCTTAAGTCGGTTATCAAGAAATAGCAGTTCGAAAACTACTGCTCTGATACCACTTGTAGGTCCCAAAGTTGAGTTTAGTATTGAGTAAGCTAGTGAAAATGTCTAGAGGGGGGTGAATAGACTTTTTCAAAATTCTTTCAATATATCAAAGTACAATGCGGAAATCAGAATATATCAATGAGCCCAATTAAAGTTTATACTCAACTTCTTATTCGAGAACTCTGTTCTATACTCAACTAGTCTTGTTCAGATATGTATTTAAACAATTAAACAGTTAATCAATTTAAACACAAACAAAACAGTAAAGTAAACAACACACAACGATTTTATAGTGGTTCGACAACTTGTCTACGTCCACTCTCACAAACCCAGTTGTGATGTTTCTACTAACTCTTCCAATCGAGTACAGTATGTTCTTGTAATTTTAAGTCCCAAGAAAAAAGACTTAGATCTTCTCGAATATACTACCAAGTATATCTTCGATCTTACTAGAGATTTACAAGTATCTAGCAACTTGAAAACAGTAAACAAAAACGTAAAACTTATTCAGTAGCAGTCTTCTTTGATCTTCACTTGTCTAGCTGACTTGCTTTCTGAATTTCAACTCTGTGAGTAACTTGCTTCGAATGCTTCAGTACGTAGTCTTGAATCGATCAATACCTTGAGGTATTTATAGACTTCTGAAATCAAGAACTTGTTAGTTGTAACCAACTCTTCTTGAAAACTAACTTTATCGTTTCACGCGTTTCTTGTTAGTAATTAGTTATTTCTAACTAACTCCTTTAATCCTTATCTTCCAACGCGCTTGAATAACTAACTTCTTCTTTATATGTTGACTTGTCTTGTTGAATCTTGTATGCGCACTTGTCTTCAATAGTAGACTTCATCCTTCTTCTTCTTGTGCGGTCTTCTTCAGTAGTAGACTTAGTAACAACTAATCTAATCCTATCAAGACTATTACATTACTTTAAGCTTTATAACATAGCTTAGTCATCTTAGAAATCTATACAATGAATATATCTATTACATATAAAAATCATGAGCTTCTATACAATTTTTAACATAGCTCAATAACAACCTAAACAGTTAATACAAAGTACTTATAGTTCGTACTTGTCTTTTGTTAACTTTAACAACACTTGTCTTATGTGAACTCTACTAGTCTGTATAAGGTCACTTCTCTTAACTAGACTAGATCAGTCAACACTTAGAAAATATTCAAACTACTTTTGGCTTATCAAAACTTCATCTTATCATTTATCATCAATTAAGACTTGTTCTAGGATTCATATCCCAACACTTTTGTTGATCCTGAAAGGAGTATGACACAAGTGTATGGGGGGGGGATGCACTTGTGTATGCAAATCTTTTTCAGTTTAAGCAAATCAGGCTATCAGCAGAGTTGTCTTGGAGAACTTCTCTGAGTATGTATAACTTTGTTCAAATAATCAAACCACTGAATACTATGAAGTACTCAGTTGAATAACTATCTAAGTAAGTTATATGTGTGGAATTATGGTTGGCCCTTTATATTTAAACTCCTTTTAATTATGGTTGGCCCTTTATATTTAACACTTAAACAATTTTTAGGGGACTTGTCCCAAATCTGTTTTGCACAACTTGTGATGTATATCTTTTGAAGATCAGTTTGTGTGCAGTGTATGAATGTGTTACTTGTATGAAATGACTTGAAAGTAAGTAACACAAGAGTTTATAGTGGTTCAGAGACTCAAGCTCCTACATCCACTTTCCCTGATTTAACAGGATAATTCATTCACTTGGAATTAACTTGTTTTATAGTGCCAAGGTGCACTGATCAACCACACTACTCCTTAGTGCCTTGATCCCTAGGAATTCTGAGTCCTAGTAATCACTCTCAACCCTGAACTAAACTGTTCTTCACTTTACAGTTCTAGTTCTCACACTTCTACAACAACTCTTCTCACTTTCCTTGAAAGGTTAAAAGGTTGAGGTTGGTTCCAATTAGATGAGATATCCTTTACAATGAAGTACTTGTTGGGAAATTAATCCCAATACCAAATAATAGTCCCCCAACAACGTGGTCCCCAACTCTTGTGGTCCCCAACTCCTTTGTGGGAAATTATTATGGGACCACATTCCCCATCTCCTTTGTGGGGAATTATTGGCACTTGTGGGTTATGGACCATCACGCTAGGAATCCTTTGAGACTCCCGGGAATCTTTTGAGATGCCCTAGGGATCCTTTGAGAGTCTCGGGAATCCTTTGAGACTCCTTTAAAATTACCCGGATCTATTTGGGACGTAATTTAAATATGAATTATCATAAATCTAATTTCATAATTTAAACAAATTAAATCAACTAATTTATGTAATGAATGTACGGTAAAATAACTAAATCCCTAAACATGCGAAACTAAGGGATTACGTGTTTACCTTTACATCGGAGAGATACCGTTGAGAAGAGTAACAACTTCAACCCAATTGCCTTCTCAAGTATTCCCTAAGTCCCAGTCCGTTGACCCGGTGGGAGATCTCACGAACTATTAACTCTCAAGGAAGAATTAATTTTCACTTGTTGCACACACTGTAATTTCGAAAATTACAAATCTTTTTTTTTTTTTAGTCTCTAGAGTACCAATTTTTTTCTTCTCCTTTTATAAGAGAGAATCTATGTTTCTTCTCTTACAAGAAAGAAAAATTGACCGGTCAATTTATCTTGGAATAATATAGAAATAATCTCTTATTTCCATATATCTTTTTCCATAAATATCTCTCTCTAATTTCTTGCAACAAAATTAATCCTTATCTTTTAATTTCCTTAATTAATAGACTTTTATTGGGCTACTTGAGGGGCCTTTAGGAGAATTAGGATTGGACCTCCCAATGGGCCCAAAAATCAATATTGAGCCACAACATTTTTCCAGCCCATTAATATTAATTCATTCCACTATAGAATTAATATTGCACTATCCATCCTAACACATATTACGAAATATGGCTCCCGGTTATTATTTCCCGTATTTAAGATTCAATGTCCATCAATTAATTTAAGCTACTGAATGCTTTAATTAATTAATATCTTTTATTCCTCGGAGTAAGGACAACTCAACATTATTATCATACCGGAAATAAATTCCACTGATCAGATTTGATATGATAAACCTTCTGAGCCCACCAAGGGGACATAATCAACTTGACACTCCAAGACACGATTCTCTGTATTAATTTTGGCAATCTGTCCTGTAATTAATAATATTGCCCAAAATACAAAGTATTGAATCAAATTGATTCTTTACCCATAATAAATCAAAGCAATACTTCTTAACTACAGACAATCCCATTTAAGTGACAGAGATTAAGAAATCAACAACCAATGAGGTCTAATTCTTCATTCCTTAAGTCAGTCTAGAAGAATTACCTCTCTGTAGGTCCTATTCAGCACATCATAATGCACTAGTGTAATCTCTTGGTCAAGATAAACCAATCCGAGCCTTACACCTCAACTTCTACCAATGGATTGTTCAATTCCATCTAAGTTGTGAATCAATTGTACTTATATACAAGGAACTGACAATGTGATCTTCTGTGATCTTCTACACACCACATTGTCTACAATGTAAAATACATCTGAACGCTTATGCAATAAATAATTAACATTCATTATATTTAAAGCAACCAGTGATAAAAATATTATTCTCATTTATAAGTGCAAGAATCAGTTTGTATACATAAGTAGCACTAAAAGCATACTTGCCAGTATAACCCTAACAATCTCCCACTTATACTCAAAGTCTGCTTTTAAGTATACTACAACACGTCCATGTTCTACATGTCCTATTAAATTCTCCCACTTATACGCAAAGCAGCTTGGCAACGCACTTGACCCCCATTCCTTCCACATGTCTCTCGAATGTACTCTGAGGCAGACCCTTTGTGAAAGGATCAGCTAGGTTGTCTTCCGATGCGATCTTTGCCACCACTATGTCTCCTCTCTTAACGATTTCTCGTATAAGATGGTATTTCCTTTCAATGTGTTTGCTTGCCTTGTGGGCTCTTGGTTCCCTTGAATTTGCAACTGCTCCAGCATTATCGCAATAAATAGTGATACTGCTGGGCAAATTCGAAATCACATCCAAGTCCACTAAGAAGTTCTTAAGCCAAACCGCTTCTTTAGCTGCTTCACAAGCAGCTACATATTCGGCTTCCATGGTAGAATCAGCGATGCATTTCTGCTTCACACTTCTCCATGTCATGGCTCCACCCCTCAAACAAAACACACTACCCGAGGTAGATTTTCTAGAATCCATGTCTGATTGGAAATCTGAGTCCGTATAACCCACAGGGAACAGACTGCCTGACTGATAAACTAACATTCTATCTCGAGTTGTTTTTAGATACTTGAGAATGTTTTTAACTGCAATCCAATGTTCTTTCCCTGGGTTACTTTGATATCTTGCTACCATGCCTACAGCAAAACAAATATCCGGTCTCGTGCACAGCATTGCATACATGAGGCTTCCAACTGCCGACGCATATGGAATGTTTCTCATCTCATCCATCTCCTTTTGTGTCTTAGGACACATCTCTTTAGATAGATGAATTCCATGTCTGAAAGGAACAAATCCTTTCTTGGAATTTTGCATGCTGAATCATTTCAAAATAGTGTCTATGTATGAGGTTTGGGATAAGCATATCATCCTTTTCTGGCGATCTCGAGTAATCTTAATCCCAAGGATGTGACCAGCTTCTCCTAAATCCTTCATATCAAACTGTTTTGACAACCATACCCTCACGTCTGTCAACACCTTTTTATTGTTTCCAATAAGCAGAATGTCGTCTACGTATAATACTAAGAATACCAAGGCAGTTCCGATACACTTCTTATAGACACAACTCTCAAACTCATTTTGATCAAATCCATAGGATTGTATCACCTGATCAAAACATTGATTCCAAGCTCGCGATGCTTGCTTAAGTCCATATATTGACCTTTTAAGCTTGCATACAAGATTCTCTTGGCCTTTTTCAATGAAGCATTCGGGTTGGCGCATGTAGATTTCTTAGTCAAGACTTCCATTTAGGAAAGCTGTCTTGACATCCATTTGCCAGATCTCAAAGTCTAGGTGAGCTGCAATCGACAAGAGAATACGAATAGACTTAAGCATAGCTACAAGCGAAAAGGTCTCCTCATAATCAATTCCCTCTTTTTGAGTATATCCTTTTGCCACTAGTCTAGCTTTGAAGGTTTCAACCTTCCCATCTGATCCTCTTTTTCTCTTGTAGACCCACTTGCATCCAATAGGCTTTATGCCTTTGGGTGGTTCCACAAGCTCCCACACTTTGTTATGATCCATAGACCCCATTTCTGCTTCCATTGCAGTTTGCCAAGAATCTGCATCCTTATCTTGGATTGCCTCATCGTACGTCCAGGGGTCAGATTCATCCTCTCCGGGGACCAAGTCCGAAGACTCTCCCACGAACATGAATCGCTCAGGTTGTCTCACAACCCTCCCACTACGACGAGGTTCCGGTTGTGTTTGTGTATCTCTTGGTACATCTACTTGTAGACTTGGTATAGGAGTTGGCTCTCTTAATTCTTTTAAGGTAATCTCACTCTTGGGCTTTCTATTACTCATATAGTTTTCTTCCAAGAATCTAGAATGTGTGCTTATCACAATTCGCTGATCCTTTGGACTATAGAATAAACCCCATTTCGTTCCTCTAGGATATCCTACAAACAGCCTTAATTCTGAATGAGGGTCTTACTTTTCAGCTTCCTTGTCCAACACGTATGCAGGACACCCCCAAATTCTTATGTGTTTTAGACTAGGCTTTCGCCCGGTCCACAATTCAGTAGGGGTTTTAGAAACTGATTTGGAAGGTACCAAATTCAGAATGTAAGTCGCTGTTTCCAAGGCATAACCCCAAAACGACTTAGGTAAATCTGAATAACTCATCATAGACCTGACCATCTCTAAAAGAGTTCGATTTCTTCGCTCTGCAACCCCATTTTGCTGGGGTGTTCCGGGTGCAGTTAATATGGATACAATCCCTTCACTTGATAAGTAGCCCAAAAATTCATTGCTGAGGTATTCGCCTCCACGATCTGATCGTAGAAACTTGATACTCTTTTCCCTATGCTTTTCTGCTTCAGCCTTAAACTCTTTGAATTTATCAAAGGTCCCAGACTTATGCCGCATTAGTTAGATGTATCCATATCTTGAGTAATCATCGATAAAAGTAACGAAATACTCAAAACAACCTTTTGCTTGAATTGACATTAGTCCACATACATCAGTATGAACGAGTTCCAACACTTCACTAGCTCTATTCCCCTTTGCCCCAAAAGCTCTTTTGGTCATTTTACCCTCTAAACATGATTCACAGGTTGGAAACGGCTCAACCTGGAGTGATTCCAACGAGCCGTCATTCACCAACCTTTGAATCCTTCTTAGATTAATATGACCAAGTCTAAGATGCCACAGAAGTGTTTCGTTCATGTCTGAAGAATGCTTTATTTTCTTAGAAATAGTCGATGTGTTATACGATTCATTTTGTGTGGAATGTGCACAATTAATAGTATAAAGATTATTCACCAATGCTCCCGAACAGATAATCTCGTCATTACGACAAATAACGACATTCTTATTAAAAGAAACTGAATATCCATCCAAAAATAGTTTAGAAACTGAAATCAAATTCTTTCTAAAACTCGGAACATAAAGAACGTCTTTTAAAACTAAAATTATGTCACTAAAAGATAGTTGCACATCTCCCACTGCAACAGCCGCCACTTTCGTAGCATTGCCCATGGTGATGATGATCTCACTCCCACTAAGTTGTCGGGTTAGCTTGAACCCCTGAAAATTGAAACAATGATGATCAGTGGCTCCCGTATCCACCACCCACGAATGGGAAGAATACACCGCTAAACAAGTTTCAATTACTAGTGCATGAGAATTACCTTGCTTACCAACCTTCTTAGGCTTGGTACAGGCTGACTTCCAATGTCCTTTCAGACCGCAACTAAAGCACTTTCCCTTAGTGGTCTTTTTCTTGACACCTCCCTCAATTGGTATCTTTTCCTTATTATTAGCTTGTTTCTGGCCATTTGCCTTCTTCTTCTTCTTTCCACCTTTCGGTGTAGAATTAGAAGATGGACCATTTGCCAACATTGCCGTATGCTCGTTCCTTGGTCCCATTAACATCTCAGCCGAAACTAAAGCTTGCAAGAGCTGAGCCAACGTATACTCTTGATCATTCATCGTATAGTTCAGTTGGAACTGCTCAAAACTTTTCGGTAGAGAATGGAGTATGAAATCGATCTGCATTTCCGCATCGAATTCAGCACCAAGAATCTCAAGTTTGTTAAGGAAACCCATCATTTTAAGAACGTGATCCCTCACAGGCGTTCCCTCGACCATTTTCTGTGATAACATATCTATCATGGTCATTTGTCTAGCCGTACGATTCTGATGAGCAAAAAGTTCCTTAAGGTTCATCATAATAGCTGAAGCGGATTCCATGTTCTGGTGTTGGTGTTGCAACACATCTGACATTGAAGCAAAGATGGTACACCTAGCCATTTCATCGGATCTCATCCACTCCTTATGATATTCCTTATCTTCTTGGTTCGTCTCATCCGTAGGGGCAGGGGGTTTAGGTTCATCAAGGACCCACTTATGCTGTTGTGCAGTCAAGACTATAAATAAATGTCTTTTCCAATCCACATAATTCTCTCCTTCCAATTTATTTTCTTTAAGTATACTAAACAATGGGTTAAAAGGAGACGACATGCTGAACTGAGAATAAAATATACAATATGTATTAATATCCTATTAACACAAAAATTATCACATAATTTGATCACATGTACTATATCAAAAACCTCAAAAAACGATATAAACATGCATCAGCCAACATCTTAAAACCAATTTAAGCAAGTCACGATGAGTGTGAACGTTTACTCAAATACATTTAAGCAGGTTACAAACAAAGCAGTTACAAACCTTTAATTCAAAATTAATAGTTGTCTTTAACCTGGCCATATAAAATTGACAGGGACTCCGATGGGGAGTTAATATATCAAATTTATACCTAAGTAATAACCATAATTAAATACAGGACTATTATTTCGTTTTGAATAAGCCACTCGATGGGAGGGTCATACCGCCACTAGTAATAATCCACAATCATCCTTAAAGGAATTTATTCATGTGAACTTATCCTTTGGCCTATCCGATAGGGAGAGAGGCGCTTGCCAATGCGTAGCCAAAAGACTTCACAAATAAATAAATTATGGAGGCCATTTAATCAATTTATTATCTTAAATAAATTTAATTAAAAAACTTACTTAGTAATTTTTAAACTTGAGGTTTTTCACGAATCCTCATGCAAAATTAACAAATAATCATAGCATAATAACAAAACAAAATTAAACACAAATTAGGCAAACACGTCCAATTATCATGGTTTAATTTTCTCGTTTTGAAGAAACAAGAAATTCGTACTCCCACGGCCGCAACAAAAAAAATCACGCCACGCCCACAATCGGCCCATGTGGCTTGGTCGTCCGGGTGCGCCTCCGATTCTTTAATCCGTCCAACGGTCTTCGTCTTTGATCCGTTACAATTTATTTACAAAAAATAAATCTAACATCTAGACTAGTCTATTACAAATTAAATAATCTAATCTACCCGTGGATTTTCTCACGGGAAAAACAAATCTGACCAAATCAGATTAAAAACCACATTCAAACAACATAAATTAAAACATACATTAAAACCATGATAATTGGATACCTGCAAAAAAAGATCTAACAATTCAACCATCCAAATATCAATTTAATGTAAATAGATTTAAATTCTAATTTAAATTACAGAGCCCAAAACCTTGGCTCTGATACCATCGGTTGGGAAATTAATCCCAATACCCAATAATAGTCCCCCAACAATGTGGTCCCCAACTCTTGTGGTCCCCAACTCCTTTGTGGGAAATTATTATGGGACCACATTCCCCATCTCATTTGTGGGGAATTATTGGCACTTGTGGGTTATGGACCATCACGCTAGGAATCCTTTGAGACTCCCGGGAATCTTTTGAGATGCCCTAGGGATCCTTTGAGACTCTCGGGAATCCTTTGAGACTCCTTTAAAATTACCCGGATCTATTTGGGACGTAATTTAAATATGAATTATCATAAATCTAATTTCATAATTTAAACAAATTAAATCAACTAATTTATGTAATGAATGTACGGTAAAATAATTAAATCCCTAAACATGCGGAACTAAGGGATTACGTGTTTACCTTTAAATCGGAGAGATACCGTTGAGAAGAGTAACAACTTCAACCCAATTGCCTTCTCAAGTATTCCCTAAGTCCTAGTCCGTTGACCCGGTGGGAGATCTCACGAACTATTAACTCTCAAGGAAGAATTAATTTTCTCTTGTTGCACACACTGTAATTTCGAAAATTACAGATCTTTTTTTTTTTAGTCTCTAGAGTACCAATTTTTTTCTTCTCCTTTTATAAGAGAGAATCTATGTTTGTTGGGATATGAATCCTAGAACAAGTCCTAAATGATGAATAAAAGATAAAGAAGATAAAGTTTTGATAAGCCAAAAGAAGACTTGAATATTTTCTAAGTGTTGACTAATCTAGTCTAGTTGAGTTGAAGTCATCTTGTACAGATCAGTAGAATTCAAAAGACAAGTACAGTTTAAGAAGCAAGTATTATTAAAAGATAAGTACGATTTATAAGTACTTCATATCTGTTCATATATGATAGATTGTTACTGAGCTATTGAAATGTTGTATAGAGCTCATGATTTCTATATGTAATAGATTAGATTCATTGTATAGTTTATAAGTTGACTAAGCTTGTATTATAAAAGCTTAATGTAATGTAATAGTCTTGATAAGATTAGTATAGTCTACTCTACTATTTGAAGAAGGAAGACCAGACAAGAAGAGTCGAAGTCTACTACTCAAGATAGGAAGACTACAAGACAAGACAAGTGCATACAAGTATACTCAAGACAAGTCAACGTGAAGATTAGTCAAATACGCGTGAAGAGATAAAGATATAGAAGTTAGTTATGGAATAACTAATTCATAACAGAAACGCGTGGATTGATAAGAAGATTCAGTTGAAGGTAGTTATCAAGAAAAGTTGGTTACAACTTACTAAGTTCTTGAAGATTGAAGTCTATAAATACTTCATGATGGTGATCAATTGACTACTACTGATACACTGACGTTCATACTCAAGTGAAGCATTATCAAAGATATATTTGAAGTTTACTCTCAGAGTTGATTGAAGTTCAGAAAGATAGCCAGAAGACAAGTGAAGAATCAAGAAGGCTACTACTGAAAATCAGAGAAGTTTTTAGTTTTTTGTTTGTTATTTTCAAGGTGCTAGATACTTGTAAAAATTTCTAGTAAGATCGTAGACATATCTGGAGGTATAGTCTGTTGAAGATCTAAGTCTTCTTCTTGGGACTTTAAAGACAGGAACATACACTTGTACTCGATTGGAAGAGTTTAGTGGAAACATCACAACTGGGTTTGTGAGAGTGGATGTAGACAAGTTGTCGAACCACTATAAATCTTGTGTTTGATTTACTTTACAGTTTTGATTGTTTAAATTGCTTAATTGATTTAACTACTTAACTGATCTAGACTAGTTGAGTATAGAACAGAGTTCTCGAATATAAGTTGAGTATAATCTTGAATTGGGCTCATTGATAATTTCGTATTCCGCATATTGTACTTTGATATTTCGAAAGATTTTTGAAAAGTCTATTCACCCCCCTCTAGACATTTTTCACTAGCTTACTCGTTATTAACTCAACTTGGGACCAACAAGTGGTATCAGAGCAGTAGTTTACGAACTGCTGTTTCTTGATAACCGACTCAAGACTTAGGGTGAAGTCTTGGTCCTTGACTGTTCTTGTATACGTGTTCTTGATCATATTCTTGTATCATCTGTTTTCCGTGCTCCCTGTTCTTGACTTATCTGTTGTTCTTGATCATAACTCTACTTAGCACTTATTTCTTGAAATCATGTCTCTTGAGATAAGCGCCAACAAACTACCTAAGTTCCAGGTACAGGATTACGACTATTGGAAGCTAAGGATGGAAGCCATCTTCAGCTCCACTCATGACTTAATGATCTCAGTCATCACTGAAGGTCCAATTGTGACCATGATCCCAAACACTGCTGCCCTCGACGCAAATCAACCCGTGGGTACTCTCGTCAAGAAACCAAGGTCAGAACTTACATCTGAAGAAATGAGACAGAATAATTTGGATAGCTTGGCCAAGAATTACATCTTACACACTCTTCCTAATGAGTATCTGGGAAAAGTGTTAAAATGTAAAACTGCCAAAGAAATGTGGGACCGCTTAGCCATCATTTGTGAAGGGACATCCCTAATCAAAGAAAGCAAGCTTTCCACTGCAGTCCAAAGATTCGAATCATTTCATATGAAAGCTGGTGAAACAATAGACCAGTTGGATACTCGTTTTACTAAAATCATGAATGACTTGGAAGTCCTTGGTAAATCTTATACTCCACGTGAAATCAATCTTAGGATTCTCAAAAGCCTTGATAGTCGTTGGAAGATGGTAAAAATGCTTGTTAAGAATACCCAAGATATAGACGTATGGACAGCAGAGACTATGTTTCAAACTCTAAAGGCTCATGAGTTTGATCTAGACGAAGATGAACCCATAGTAAGTAGTGACAGAGAACATGCTGTATCTAAGAACGTTGCTTTTAAGGCTAGTTCGTCTAAGATAGACAGGTCTAAGACTAAGACTAGGTCTGCTTCTGTGAAAGACGAGTTAGATACTGATCTTAGTCTGAAGGATCAGGTAAGCCTCATGGTTAGAAAGTTTGATAGGCTGAATAAACGTTTCGGAAGATATAAGAAGTTCTATAGAGAGCATAGAGGGTCTGCTTCTAAGAACTCGTCTGAAACCAGACGAGACCGAAACTCGTCCGAAAGGAGAGACGAAGTCTCGAAAGGTAACAGACAAGATAGAGAGTCTGATGGTAGGAAGATTACTCGTTCTGATAGACGTGATAAACGAAGGAACAACTCTCCTATTAAAAAGGCTACTAATGATCTCGTGTGCTATAACTGTGAGAAACCAGGTCACTACATATATGAATGTCCAGACCTGAGTACTGATGATCGAGAAGAACGCAAAGCACGAAGGGAAAGAAGATACAACCGTGGCAAAAAGGCAATGATGGCCAATAGTGACTCTGACTCTGACTCAGACGAGTTGCCATCATCCTCATCTAGCTACCCGTCTGAACCAGATAAAGATAAAGCTTTCATAGTAGATGATGGTCTATGCTTCATGGCTAAAATCGACCAAGAGGTATCATCTGTCACTTCGTTTCAATCTTGTGATGAATCAGACTCTGATGAAAATGACACTGCCAGTAGCCAAGTAGGGAGTAGTCTTCAGCACTCTACTAGTGCAGTTGAAGACGACCTCCTACTTGCCAACAAGGCATTCATTGAAGTCAGTGACGAAAACATCACCTTAAGACAAAAAATCATTGATCTTAAGGAAGCACAGTCTAAAGTAGATCCTAATATAACAGTCCTAAATGAACGCTTGCAAGAAGAGTTGAGACAACTCAAAGACAAGTGTGCATTGACAGACAAGTTGTATCAAGACCTACTTAAGACACATGCGACTGAGAAACATGAATTCAATGTCTTACAAAGCAAGCTCAAAAAGCTTGAAGAACGTAATAAGTTCTTAGAAACCGAGGTTGTCACACTAGACCTTAAACTTACTGACCTGGTTAACTCATCTAAGGTTAACCTTGAATTGTCAGATAGGTATAGGGCTCCTGCTGACAAGACAGGCATAGGTGCTGAGACACCCAGCTCGTCTACTCAAGTTCCTAAGAACCCTACTATTTTCATCTCAAGCTCTTTGACTAATGATAAAGGAAAAGAACCATTGATATACGATATTGACACTCCATCAAAAGGTACTGTACCAAAACAAGCTCGAGTTAACATTCCAATTACCAAAGGTGGTAAAAAGAAAGTTAACAACAAGCCTGTTCCGTTTAAGACAAGTCAACAAAGGACTAGGAATCGTGGACGACCAAATCAGGTCAGATACGAGGACTGGTATCCTGAGGAGACTAGTACTAGACAAGTACAAACTAGAAGACAAGAGTCTAGACCTCCTTTCATAAGGCAGTCTCAACTCTACTCGTCTAGACCAAGACAGGAAGGTCCAAAATATCGTATACAACCTGTTCTATATCCTCCACCTTTGTCATATGATATCAAAGGAGAAGAAAGACCTAAACATGTCTATAAACCGTATGGACCTAATGCATATAAACCCTATTCTGACTATCATAGACAAGTGCCTGCTCAAGTAGAGATTAAGTCAAAAGGCTATCTCCAAAGAGTAGACCCGAACTCGACTGATAGGCCAGATAAGGACAACAAGGTCTTATTTTGCAACAAATATGGTCGAAAGCTTAGAAGGTCAAACTTGTTCAGGACTCCAATGTACATTTGGATTCCATTGAACTCGACTAACCCCCAAGGACCCCAATAAACAAGGAGGGTACCTAAATTATGTATTATCATCTATTGCAGGGTCGACTCGATCTATACAAGAAAGGTGGCTCAACAGGAGAAACTTGGTACATAGACAGTGGTTGTTCGCACCACATGACTGGTACTAAGACTCTCTTATCAAGCTACCATGAGCAAGAAGGACCAAAAGTGATATTTGGTGATAGCTCCATTGCTGTTACTAAAGGATTTGGTTACGTTCGGAATGGTGACATAGAAATTCAAGATGTTTCGTATGTTGAAGGCTTGAAATACAATTTACTCTCTGTTTCACAATTTTGTGATCGTGGATACAAGGTGCAGTTCAAGAGTCAGAAATGTGAAATCATTGACAAAAGAACTCACACAGTCCTACTAGTCGGCATTAGACAAGGAAGTGTGTACATAGTGAACTGGAACAGTTGTCCGAGGGACACCTGTCTACTTACTAAGAATCCTAAAGAACTTGGCTGGCTCTGGCATAGACGCCTTTGTCATCTAAACTTTAAGGTTCTTAATAAGATAGCCAGAGACTACCTTGTGGAAGGTATTCCCAATGAAGTCTACTATAAGTCACATGTATGCACCTCCTGTCAAAAAGGTAAACAGGGGAAGGGTTCTTTTAAATCTATTCCATCCCTCTCAACCAGTAGAGTTCTTGAACTTCTACATATGGACTTACATGGCCCAATAACTCCTCCAACTTTGAACGGTAGAAGGTACACACTTGTTGTGGTAGACGACTATTCTAAGTTCACTTGGGTAGTCTTCTTACACAAGAAGAGTGATACACAAACACTTTTGCCTGATCTATTGAAGAAGTTACAGGTTGAGAAGAATCAGTCAATTGTCAAGATCCGTAGTGACAAGGGCACTGAATTCATTAACTGCTATATTAAAGAATTTTTTTCTAAGCGTGGCATCCAGCACCTTACTAGTGCAGCAAGGACACCACAACAAAATGGAGTAGCAGAACGAAGGAACAGAACTCTTAAGGAGGCCTGCAGGACCATGCTGACAGAGTATAATACGCCTCAGAAATTTTGGGCAGAAGCTATCAACACTGCATGCCACTCACAAAATAGAAGTGCTATCAATAAAGCACTAGGTAAGACGCCCTATGAGGTATGGAAAGGTAGAAAACCCAGAGTTTCATATTTTCATATATTTGGATGCAAGTGTTTCATCCATAACAATGGGAAAAGCAAGTTGAATGCATTCGATGCTAAAGCAGACGAGGGGATATTCTTAGGATACTCCTCGACTAGCAAAGCATTTAGAGTATTCAACTACTCAACTCTTTGTGTGGAAGAAACACCACATGTGGTTTTCGAAGAATCTCAACAGGACTCGTCTACCAACAAGATCGGTGAGAAAGCTACTGAGCCAACTGTCGAATCTGACAAAGACTCAGAGGTATATGAATCCGTTCAAGCTTACAATCCATTTATAAAAGCTCTCGAGTCAGATGACCAGAAGAAGGTAAGTGCTCAAGGTAACTCTACTAGACCAGTTGACATACCTAAACTAGTCGACTCGTCTACTCCTATTAAATCTTCTGATGATAATGATGTTGATATGCATGATGCTGTACATGATATAGATGATAGTATTATTGTTACAAATAGAAATACATGGAAATCAGCGCATAATACTGAAAATATTATTGGTGACTCTACTGTTGGTGTTAAGACTAGACGACAACTCTTTGAGTCGCAAGAACAATCTAGTCCATCTCTGTTTTGCTGGTGTTGTTTCCTCTCATCTATCGAGCCAAAAACCATTAATGAGGCATTGGCTGATAGTAATTGGATCATTGCTATGCAAGACGAGTTGAATCAGTTTGTTCGAAACGACGTCTGGGAACTTGTCGATAGACCAAAACATCATAATGTAGTTGGAACTCGATGGATTTTCAAGAATAAGAAAGATGAGAATGATGTAGTTGTTCGTAATAAGGCTAGACTAGTTGCCCAAGGCTACTCACAAGCTGAAGGCATAGATTATGATGAAACTTATGCTCCTGTTGCTAGACTAGAAGCCATTCGATTGTTTCTTGCATATGCTGCTTACATGAAATTTACTGTATATCAAATGGATGTTAAAAGTGCATTTCTTAACGGTATTCTTGTGGAAGAAGTATATGTTGAACAACCCCCAGGTTTCGAAGTCAAAGGTAATCAGGTATACAAGTTAAAAAAGGCCTTATATGGACTAAAGCAAGCTCCAAGAGCCTGGTACGATACTCTTTCTCAATTTCTATTAGAAAATGGTTTTACTAAAGGCAAGGTAGACAAAACCTTGTTTAGAAGACAAGAAGGGAAAGACATTTTACTCGTCCAAATTTACGTAGATGACATTATTTTTGGTTCACCTAACAAAGAGCTGAGTGAAAGTTTCTCAACACTCATGCAAAGTAAATTTGAGATGTCTATGATGGGTGAAATGAATTACTTTCTTGGACTTCAAGTAAAACAGACCCCTGAAGGGATTTTCATAAATCAAGCAAAGTATACTAGAAATCTTCTAGACAAGTATGGTATTAAGACATGCAAGTCTGCTGGCGTACCTATGCTACCTACATACAGAATGGACCCAGACGAACAAGGTAAGTGTACTGATCAAACTCATTACCGTGGTCTAATTGGTTCATTACTCTACTTAACTGCCAGTAGACCTGATATTGCATTTTCTGTTGGTGTATGTGCTCGTTTTCAAGCTAATCCAAAAGAGAGTCATATGGAAACCACTAAAAGGATTTTGAAATATTTGAAAGGAACCATCAATCGTGGTATATGGTATCCTTCAAATGATGATTTATCTCTAAGTGGCTACTCTGATTCTGATTTTGGTGGCTGTAGAATAGATAGGAAATCTACATCTGGTTCTTGTCAATTCTTAGGCACAAAACTCATTTCATGGTTTTCGAAAAAGCAGACAAGTGTTGCTACCTCTACTACTGAAGCCGAGTACATGGCAGCTGGTAGTTGTTGTAGTCAATTATTATGGCTTATTCAACAGCTTAGAGATTATAATATTTGTGAATCAAATGTTCCTATATTCTGTGATAGTAACAGTGCAATTGCCATTACACAAAATCCTGTTCTGCACACACGTTGTAAGCATGTTGATGTGAAACACCATTTCATACGTGATCATGTAGAAAAGAAGGATATTCGCATGGAAAAGATTCATACTGATTTTCAAAGAGCTGATATTTTCACAAAACCATTAGCTGAGGCACGATTTCGTGAATTATGCATTAGTTTAGGGCTAATTGATTTAGATCCTACTTGCCTATAGCTGTGTACTAACCAGACAGGTACATCAAACGAAGTATGGAGACAAGATCACTAGACTAGGGCACTCGTCTACTCACGCAACAGCCAGGTATACAAGGCTAGACAAGATGACCAGACAACCCGATGAGGAAGCTGGTAAAGCTGAGGGTAAAACTAAGGGAATAAACATTTAAGGGGGAATCTATGATTTCTTAAATATCCTCATGATTGACTCTTATGTTGGTCAATAGTCCTCTTGTTCGAAACCTTGATCATTGCTTTAGATTGATATTCATCTTATTTATTGTTACTTTACTTGTACCATCGATTACACGTTGAAGGTGATAAGATAGGTACATGAAGTCGTTCGATGTTCAGAATAGACATGCACAGACGAAGGGGGAACTCGTCTGGTGTACGTAAGCCAACTCGTCTGGTGGAGCTTATGTCTACTCGTCTGTTCTGGATGGACTCGAACAGACAAGCTAAGTTTTTTTAATGCTAAGTGTTTAATCAAAACGGATTAAGGATATTATAGTAATTAGGTATTGATAGAATTTGAAAACCCTTGAATTAGATTTATACACTCTCATTTGATGTGGTGTATACATCCAGTTCTCACTCATCTACACTAGGACAGATGAGTTCACTCCTCTATTCTAACTAAGAAAGGGCGGATTTCAAAGTTTACAATATCAAATTACATAATACTCTCGGTTCCGTAACCGAATTCCAAAGGTCTTAACCGTCTTGATCAAAACCCAAATTATCACATGACTTAGTCACATTTTTGTTAATTCCTTGTTTTTCTCAAGAAGGTTTTGCCTCTCCCTATTTTCAAGCAATCCAGTTACTGATTATTGTTGAGATGTCTACTCGATCAATTTTCGATCTTAGAACTAACATGCAGGTCACATTTGACCTAGGCCGGTACATCTCCGATAACAAAGTAAATGTTGAACCATCTGTGTTCTTCAAAGGCAATCACTCAGACGACGATGCTGAGATTCTGGCTAAATGCACTCGATGTGGGCTCAAACCGTATCTAGAATCATTTCCTCAAGTAGTCTTGGAGGAGGAGGTGCTAGAGTTCTATGCCAACGTCATCAGACAAGGTGATATTCTTGAATCCTTCATTGGTGAGGATCGTGTGCAAATCACTCCAGAAACTATGTTCAACCGTCTACAGTTGCCCATCGGAACTATTGACATTGAAAATTATGCTCTTGGACAAGAAATTCGTTACTTGAGTATCTTCTGTGGGAAGAAGTTGAAACAGAAATCAGATGGCAAGTATGTTCCAGTCAAGAAGGGTGATCTTCTTAAGAAATATCGCACCTTATTGGATATTGCCAGCAAAATCTTGTTAAGTTCGACTGGTTCTCATGACTCTGTGACCTTTATGAAGGCAAGGGTTATGGCTGTCATTTTTGATGGTATCACTGAATGCAATTGGTTCAAGCTGATTGCGGATCGAATTATGTATTTTGAACGCAGTGTTCGAGTAGATGACAATACTCGAAATTGGGTGGTGTCTACTGCTGTTGGATATGGCAATAAGCTAAGTATCTTACTTCCTCTACTTATACCAAACAAGAC
Source organism: Galeopsis tetrahit (assembly GCA_963675135.1). Taxonomy (NCBI): domain Eukaryota; kingdom Viridiplantae; phylum Streptophyta; class Magnoliopsida; order Lamiales; family Lamiaceae; genus Galeopsis; species Galeopsis tetrahit. Next base: position 59,510,761 of record OY776120.1, on the reverse strand, counting down.
GAAATGGAGTAAAGGAAAGCCGTTCCATCCTTTGAAGTTTTACTTGAAGAAAGGGGCAGTGAGGAAACAAGCTGCGGCCAGGCCATCTGCACCTAGGCAAGCAAGAATTGACCCCATGGACGCTTTGCCGTATGCTGGTGAGTCTGGATCTTCAGAAGATGAGTCCGTTGAAGACAAGTCAGTGGAAGCTACACAAGACTCATCTGGTGCAGAAGACTCAGAGAGGACTCAGTCAGAGGAAGAGTCGACTCAAGAGCAAGAGTCGAGTGAACAAATACCTGAGATGTACACTTTGGTGAGAGTTGATTCGCCTACTCGTCCAGCCGAGTCAAGTTTACAGGTTGGTTCTACTACTCAATCTGTTTCAATTCCTCTCTCTCTTCCATCCTCTTCTGTTCGAACCAAGGCAAGATCACATCGATCTAGGCCTAGACCTATTCCCTCAACTTCACAAGTGCTGCCAGCATATCCGCTGAGGGTCAGCCTACCTGAAAACACTCCCATAATAGATACAACTGATACTCCGACAGTTGTCATACCAAACCAAGACACATCAAAGCTTTTTGAAACCAGTACTTTCACACCCTCTCCCTCAACAGAATATGTTGAACCCTTTATCTCATCTACTTCAGATCAGAAGTTAGTTGCCACTGCAACAACTGAGTTAGAGACCCCATCTACTCAGACCCCGACTGAAGCTAGATTCGAATCCTTGGTCTACTATCCCATGTGTCTAAGAGAGAAGCGAATCCAGTCAAAGATGAGCAAGAATTTGAAGAAGCAGCTCTCATCTGTTGAAGTCGACTACTCTTCAGAACAGTTTGAGAAACTGGTTCGAATTTGTACTTGGGTGGCCTTGAAGAAATCTGGTACAGATGATCTTTTCGAAGTCATCTTAGGAAAAGGTGGCATTTCAAATTTCATGGATTGGGAAATGGAGCAGAAAGAGAATAGTGGTGTTAGTGACCACTCAGAACTTTTCCCAAATCATGCTATCACTGCTCTTGCGAAAAGACTACTTGGTATTTCTGATGACTTGATGAGTTCAGAATTCAAGTTTGATGTAGGTGTTCAGGTTCCAGATCTTGATGTTGTGCAAAACATTGTGGTATTTGAAGATTATCAAGCTGAGTTGATACAGTCTACTGATCCAGTCATAGAGTTAGACAATGTCTCAGATCAGTTGAGAGGCATTGTGTTCAAATTTCAGATGGACCATGCTGATAGTCCGAGATCAGATTTTGCTTTTATAAATCGTTATTCTGATGATTTACTGCCATTTGAACTTTGTGGATACATGGAGAAGTTGCATGCCTTATTGAAGAGGGACATAGCTATTGATGAAAGGAAGGCTCGTGAAGCAAGGTTGGCTATTATCTCTTACTCTCCTCAACTTAATCTCAGAGCTATTGCTGGAAGTGTGCTCCCAGAAGTTGATCTAGTCGAAGACAAGGTCTTGACTACTGTTTCAGAAGATCAGTTGGTAAAAGTTTTAACTCCAGTAGATGAAGTCATGCTTGATGTTACTCATGTTGAGGTTGGACAGTCATCTCAAGCTATCTCAGCCGCCTCAATAGATAAGTTGAAGGACGAATTGAAAGCTGTCATCAAAGCGTCGATTGATGAGTTTCTTAAATCTGATGTCCAGAAGACTCTTATTGAACAAAACAATGTCCTTGTGACAAGTTCAAAAGATTTGATCGTCAATGCAGTCAGTCAGGTAGATGATGAATACACACAACACATGTTTGAACAACTTGAAGGATTTCTCCAGGATCAAGTTGAATACTCAGAGAAAAGCTCAGTCGATTTTGCTCGCGTACTAGCTACTGAATCCAGGAAATTGGAAAGAGTCTATAGAGCAAGAATCGAAGTTGCTGATGTTCAGAGGAAGGAAGCTTATGATCAGCTAACTCAAGCTCAACAACTTATCTCAGCTATGACTGATGAAAACAAGAAGTTACGTTTAACTGCTACACATTTTAAAAATGAGTTGAACTTGTCTACTCAAAAGCTAGAGTTGGTGGCGACCAAGCTGGACAAGTTAAGTCAAAACAAGTCGCATGAGAAGCAAATTGAGAAAGCTACAGATCTTATGAAGCAAGCTATGATGGAAGAAATGACTCGGTTCACTTCTCTTTTCTCTCTCAAGGCATCTGATGAAGCCAAAAAGGGGGAAGAGGCAAGTCGAGTTGAATTTGCTGCTGAAGGAGTGAAAGAGGCAAGTGCTGAACCAGAAGCTAAAGATGCTGCTGAAGCTATGCAAGATCTTAAGAGGCCTAAGAGAGGCAGAGGCAGATTGGTTAAAACTGCAGAAGCTGAGCAAGCTAAATTTGAAGCTGATGAATTAAAGAAGAAGGAGAAGGGCAAGGCCATTGCATCTCCAGAAGCTGAAGTGCAGACAAAAATGATATCTAAAAGGAAATCTATTCAGATAGAAGAACCTAGAGAGATGGAGACAACAACAAAAGTGAAAAAGCAGAAGGTTGTTGATCCAAGTGATGAATCTCACTATGCAAGCAAAAAGAAGATAGAAAAACATATTGAGAATTTGCAGAAGCTGAAGGAAGATGAAGAGAAAATGGAAGATCAGTTCATTGATTATTTTATTGACAGAGAGCATCGTCAAGATTGGCTCAAGGTGAAGAGACAATGGGAACTTGATCACTGGATAATCAGAAAGTATGGTGATTCTGAAAATTCAGATGAACTATACTCGATGTTTGATAAGTTTATGGAAGGTCAGAATCGAATGCTTTGGAATCTGATATTGAGGATATCTGCTGCTGCAAATTTCAACATTCTGATACCAATCTTTCCAAGATGGAAGACTCCTATGACAAGCTCAGGAAAGAGAGTAGATCGTAACCAGATCAAGAAGTTTGAAGAAGAATTACTTGATAAAGAGAAGATTGAAGATGAAGATCATATCAGTGTTATTCACAGGAGACTTCTTGATGCATTCTGTGTTCCAAATTCAGAAGAAGGTATTCTTTCAGATTAGTTTTTTGTTTGTTTGATTAGTTTTTTTTGCTCTGATATTTTGTTATTTTGGAAGTATTTGTAATCTCTACTGATCTATTTTTGAATGAATGAAAAGATAAAGTACTATTTTGATGTTAAAAGACAAGATAACTACTTAACTAGTCTACTTATAAGAAAAGATTCAAGTAGTTTTGGCTTCATCAAAAAGGGGGAAATTGTTGGGATATGAATCCTAGAACAAGTCCTAAATGATGAATAAAAGATAAAGAAGATAAAGTTTTGATAAGCCAAAAGAAGACTTGAATATTTTCTAAGTGTTGACTAATCTAGTCTAGTTGAGTTGAAGTCATCTTGTACAGATCAGTAGAATTCAAAAGACAAGTACAGTTTAAGAAGCAAGTATTATTAAAAGATAAGTACGATTTATAAGTACTTCATATCTGTTCATATATGATAGATTGTTACTGAGCTATTGAAATGTTGTATAGAGCTCATGATTTCTATATGTAATAGATTAGATTCATTGTATAGTTTATAAGTTGACTAAGCTTGTATTATAAAAGCTTAATGTAATGTAATAGTCTTGATAAGATTAGTATAGTCTACTCTACTATTTGAAGAAGGAAGACCAGACAAGAAGAGTCGAAGTCTACTACTCAAGATAGGAAGACTACAAGACAAGACAAGTGCATACAAGTATACTCAAGACAAGTCAACGTGAAGATTAGTCAAATACGCGTGAAGAGATAAAGATATAGAAGTTAGTTATGGAATAACTAATTCATAACAGAAACGCGTGGATTGATAAGAAGATTCAGTTGAAGGTAGTTATCAAGAAAAGTTGGTTACAACTTACTAAGTTCTTGAAGATTGAAGTCTATAAATACTTCATGATGGTGATCAATTGACTACTACTGATACACTGACGTTCATACTCAAGTGAAGCATTATCAAAGATATATTTGAAGTTTACTCTCAGAGTTGATTGAAGTTCAGAAAGATAGCCAGAAGACAAGTGAAGAATCAAGAAGGCTACTACTGAAAATCAGAGAAGTTTTTAGTTTTTTGTTTGTTATTTTCAAGGTGCTAGATACTTGTAAAAATTTCTAGTAAGATCGTAGACATATCTGGAGGTATAGTCTGTTGAAGATCTAAGTCTTCTTCTTGGGACTTTAAAGACAGGAACATACACTTGTACTCGATTGGAAGAGTTTAGTGGAAACATCACAACTGGGTTTGTGAGAGTGGATGTAGACAAGTTGTCGAACCACTATAAATCTTGTGTTTGATTTACTTTACAGTTTTGATTGTTTAAATTGCTTAATTGATTTAACTACTTAACTGATCTAGACTAGTTGAGTATAGAACAGAGTTCTCGAATATAAGTTGAGTATAATCTTGAATTGGGCTCATTGATAATTTCGTATTCCGCATATTGTACTTTGATATTTCGAAAGATTTTTGAAAAGTCTATTCACCCCCCTCTAGACATTTTTCACTAGCTTACTCGTTATTAACTCAACTTGGGACCAACAATGTTTCTTCTCTTACAAGAAAGAAAAATTGACCGGTCAATTTATCTTGGAATAATATAGAAATAATCTCTTATTTCCATATATCTTTTTCCATAAATATCTCTCTCTAATTTCTTGCAACAAAATTAATCCTTATCTTTTAATTTCCTTAATTAATAGACTTTTATTGGGCTACTTGAGGGGCTTTTAGGAGAATTAGGATTGGACCTCCCAATGGGCCCAAAAATCAATATTGAGCCACAACATTTTTCCAGCCCATTAATATTAATTCATTCCACTATAGAATTAATATTGCACTATCCATCCTAACCCATATTACGAAATATGGCTCCCGGTTATTATTTCCCGTGTTTAAGATTCAATGTCCATCAATTAATTTAAGCTACTGGATGCTTTAATTAATTAATATATTTTATTCCTCGGAGTAAGGACAACTCAACATTATTATCATACCGGAAATAAATTCCACTGATCAGATTTGATATGATAAACCTTCTGAGCCCACCAAGGGGACATAATCAACTTGACACTCCAAGACACGATTCTCTGTATTAATTTTGGCAATCTGTCCTGTAATTAATAATATTGCCCAAAATACAAAGTATTGAATCAAATTGATTCTTTACCCATAATAAATCAAAGCAATACTTCTTAACTACATACAATCCCATTTAAGTGACAGAGATTAAGAAATCAACAACCACTGAGGTCTAATTCTTCATTCCTTAAGTCAGTATAGAAGAATTACCTCTTTGTAGGTCCTATTCAGCACATCATAATGCACTAGTGTAATCTCTTGGTCAAGATAAACCAATCCGAGCCTTATACCTCAACTTCTACCAATGGATTGTTCAATTCCATCTAAGTTGTGAATCAATTGTACTTATATACAAGAAACTGACAATGTGATCTTCTGTGATCTTCTACACACCACATTGTCTACAATGTAAAATACATCTGAACGTTTATGCAATAAATAATTAACATTCATTATATTTAAAGCAACCAGTGACAAAAATATTATTCTCATTTATAAGTGCAAGAATCATTTTGTATACATAAGTAGCTCTAAAAGCATACTTGCCAGTATAACCCTAACAGTACTGTATAAGGATTGGATATCTCTCTAAGCTTTGAATGATTTACAATTGGTTCAGCTTAGTTGGACTGAAGTGTATGGAAACTCTAAGAATGATATATTCTTGTTAGAGCTTAAGGCTTGTAAGCTTTGAATGCTTGTAGTTTCCACTCAAGTTGATTGCCTTGAATGGTTTCCATACTCCAGTATTTATAGAGCAAAGTGAGGTTATGTCCGTTGGAGAGACAACCTCAAGTTGTCTATTTTAGTCCTCCTTGAACTTAACATCTTGAGGATAAAATCTTAAAAGTGTCATGTCCTTAATTTGGGAAGTAAACGGCTTATAACTCCTTGTCTTGACTTTGATGCACTCTTCCCAATGTCTGACTTGAAGATTCAGTGGTCAAACAATAGACATTCCTTTTGATCATTGATTCCATGATAAATGACAACTTTCCGTATCATCAGGACTGATCTGTGCTCAAGTTTATCTTTTCAGCTGAACTTGGCCTATCAGTAGTGTTGGCTAGCTTTTTCAGTTGAGTTGGCTCCTCATCTTCACTGTCAGTGAAGTTGACCTTATCAGCACAATTGTCTCTTGCCTTAGACTTGATGTGAACATTTCCAGTTTAGTGTGCTGATCAACTCTGCTGGACATCTCTTCTGATCTTGATTGTTTACATGTCAGTAGACTTGGTCCAACTGGTGTATTCTTCTGTATTAACCATCTGAGAGGTTGTCTCTTTACTCTGATGATGTAGCTATCAACACAATTGAGCACTCGACTATCAGCAGGGTTGGGATCTGCTGATTCTGAGCCTTGAGGAACTTGATTCTTGTAATCTTCTAAGCTTGTGTTCCCCCTCAACTTATGCATCTAAACATATACAAGTTGCATAACATGTCAGCTATTCAACTAGCCTGATCTATATGTTCTAACATTCTTGAAACATATTCATTCAATTTTGACTTATCTTTCTTGGTCTGTCTTAAGGGGTTTTGGTATCTTAATCAAAGTTTCATCCTCCTTCAAATCCAGCATTTTCTCAGAGGTTTTAACCAACCTTTTTCTTTTCACCTTCTTTCCAGTTTTTTACTTATCCTAATAGATTGGATTTGGGTTGAGAAGGACAACTTCCCTAATCTCACCAGAAGAAGTATCCTCTGCCCTATCCACTATCTTGTTTACTTCATTAGAAGTATTTTCTACCTCCCCCTCTTCTACAGTCTCACTCATCCTCCTTGATGACTTTCTCCCACTTTCTCCTCTATTTTCTACTTCTTTCTAGGAGATGATGTAGTTGTCTGAGATTGTTTCTCCTCCTTGTCCAATTTTCTCTTTTCCGCTTTGGCAGATAACTTTCTAAACAAGATTTTCTGAGGCACTAAGGGTTTCCTAAATGTAATGAATTGAGGGTAAGGGCTTTATTTTTCTATCAGCAGACTCCCCCTTATGTAATAATGCAGCCTACTCTCAACTACAACCTTATTTAAATTTCTGACTTTGAATTTAAACTTTTCTTTCATCATCTCCTCAAGAATAAAAGTTTTCCAGTCAAATTTCACACCTTTTTCACTAGAATCAATTACTGCAGCCATAATCCTCACTCTTGGTGCACTTAATTGTTCTAGACCTCCAGTGTTGGTTAGAAGACTCTTAACCACCATTTCAAACAAATTGAGGTACTCAGGTTTTAGTACCTTTTTGTGAAGACTTGCTTTTAGTGGTTGAGGCTTCTCCATCCATGCCTGTGCAGTTTCATCCTCTTCTTTGTCCTTGTAGGTTGAAGGGTCCATTCCTTCTAAAGGTAGCTCAAACACAGTTTACAGATCTTCTTCAGAAAAGACCATTTGCATGTTGCTTCTTCTCTTCTTCATCTCCTTCACAGAATGAGACTTTGGTTCTCACTCATGTTCTTTCCTTTCCATGTCATTTTAGAAAAGCAAAGAATTCTGCCATGAATGGCTCTTGACAAGAGTTTGGCTTTGCTTCCATGAATTTCCTCAAGCCAACTCCTTCCAGCTATTTCAGAGTAGGTGTACCCTCTGGATTTTTGCTCTCAAAGCTTACAATGTATTCAAACCAAAGAGATGATTTGTTACTTAGATAGTTCAAGTCAATAGCTGAGCCATTATCTTTGAAATCTACAAGATCTTTCTTCTTGAGTTTAGGAGGCATTTTTGAATTCTAGGTTTTGAGAAGAGAGGGTGTTTGAAGATTTCTTGATTTGAGAATGTGAAGTGTTTTGAAAAATAATACTAAGTGTAAGTTATGCTTAGTAGTGTACGGAAAGTTTGACTTAGTGGGAGAGAATGATGGTTTTTGCAGAACCATTTATTTGTAAGTTTTGGATGGTCAAGATGGGTTCAGGGGAGTTGGTTGGTGAAAGATCCAATGGCTGGGAGTGATTTTTGGAATGTGATGGGACATGTTTTGAATGTGTAGAGGTTTAAAATCCCTTTTCATGATTAAACTCTTTGTCCAAGAAAAGATTAGAGTTGAAAATGTGGCTAAATAAATACATTTGTGTCTTACATTAAATGCGAGAATATAAATATTTTTGGGTAACCACAAATAGTACTCCCTCCGTTTTTTAATAAGTGTCACTTTGACTTTTTAACTAATTTTAAAATAAGTGTCATTTTAGAGTTTTTCCTTTAATTTTGACTATTTTACCCTTATACATTTACCATAAATATTTTTCATAAATAAATTCCACAAAAATTGTTTATACCAAAATTAATTTGATTATGAATACTAGCTACATTCTTGACCACATTCTTTATTAAATAAAATTTCTATATTAAAATTAGTATAATTAATGAAGGGTAATATAGACCACAATTTATTATCTTAATTTGTTGAAAAAAGCCAAAATGACACTTATTAAAAAATGGAGAGAGTATTTAATTTCATGCATGCTTTAAATGGAAAGGTTCCCATAATCAAGATTCTCAATCATTACTTAGAACAAGTAGTGATCTGATGGGTAATTACTCTGAAATGTGGTTCAGCTTATCTGGCTTCCACATAATTTGTCCCAACTCTCCTGAGTTATGATCATTTGAATGTAACATTCGAATGAACAACTCTCCTGAGTTTTAAGAAAAACCTGAAATTTGTAGAACAAATTTTCAGATGTTTTTATCCATTTTGGACAAAATGTCTGATATTTTGTTAACCATCTTTGGACAACTTCTCTGAGAATTATGTTTAATGAAAACACATTCCCCCTTAGCGATTTGCCCCTTATTTTGACATCTTTCCTAGATAAAGTAATCCCAACTCTGTTGATAGTTCCAGAAACCTTGCTTCAGCTAGTGGCTTAGGTAGAATGTCAGCCTTTTGCTTATCTGTGTGAATCTTCACCAGTTTGATGTCCTTCTTTTCTACATGATCCCTTATAAAGTGATGTTTGATGTCCACATGATTGCCTCTTGTGTAAAGTACTAGATTAATTTTGTGATATTGCAATTGCACTATTGTTATCACAAAATATAGGCACCTCATTGGTGAAGACTCCATAATCTCTTAGTTGTTGTCTCAGCCATAAGATATGTGCACAACAGCTCCATGTAGTAACATATTCAACTTCAGTAGTTGAGGTTGCCACTGTGTTCTGCTTCTTAGAGAACCAAAAGATCAATTTGTTCCCCAAGAATTGATAAGTTCCTGAAGTGGACTTTCTGTCAATTCTGCATCCATCATAGTCAGCATCTGAGTAGCCTGTGATTTCAAAATTGTTATCTGAGGGATACCAAAGGCCCATATTCTCAGTGCCTTTGAGATATCTCAGAATCTTCTTTGCAGCTTCAAGGTGGCTTTTCTTTGGATTTGCTTGAAATCTGGCACACACCCCAACTGCAAATGTTATATCAAGCCTGCTTGATGTGAGATAGAGTAATGATCCAATGATTCCTCTATACTCAGTGGAATTGGTTGAAACTCCTCCTTCATCTGGAACCATCTTCCAGTTAGTATTCATGGGAATTCTAACTGTCTTGCTTGTTTTGCATCCAAACTTCTTGATCATATCTCTTGTGTATTTGGCTTGATTGATGAATATTCCTTCTTTAGATTATTTGACTTGAAGTCCCAAGAAGAAATTCATCAATCCCATCATTGACATCTCAAATTTTCTTTGAATGAGTTTTGAAAATATCTCACACAATTTTTCATTTGGAGAGCCAAATATGATATCATCCACATAGATTTGCACAAGTAGGAGATCATTTCCTTCAGAGATTCTGAACAAGGTTCTGTCAACAGTTCCTTTGACAAAACCATAATCTAGAAGAAACTGTGATAGAGTGTCATACTATGCTCTTGGTACTTGTTCTAAGCCATAAAGAGCTTTCTTCAACTTGTATACTTGATCACTCTCTTCAAAACCTGGAGGTTGTTCCACATAGACTTCTTCTTTGATCACTCCATTCAGAAATGCACGTTTGACATCCATTTGATAGACTTTGAATCTTTTGTGAGCTGCATAGGCTAGAAAAAGCCTTATTGCCTCAAGTCTTGCAACTGGAGCAAAAGTTTCATCATAGTCTATTCCTTCAGATTAACTATAACCTTTGGCCACCAATCTTGCTTTGTTTCTTATGACTATGTCATTCTCATTCTTCTTGTTCTTGAAGACCCATTTGGTGCCAATGAAATCTTGATGCTTTGGTCTGTCAACCAGCTCCCACACATTATTTCTTGTAAACTAGTTCAATTCCTCTTGCATGGCTATGATCCAGTTTGTGTCTTGTAGAGCTTCATCAATGTCCATAGATTCCTGTTCTGATAAAAAACAACAAAACATAACACTTTCACCATGAAACCTTCTAGTTTTGACTCATTCACTTGGATTACCAATTATCAAACTAGTAGGATGGTCATTTAACCATGTCCTTCTAAATTTGGATCCTTTAGTAGAGTTATCCTCTACCAAAGTTGAGTCACTAGATTCATTGAATTCTGGAAAGTTTAAAGAAGGATCAAGTTCAAGATCATATTCAGGGGAGTTATCCACCAAGTCAGAGACATTGGTATTTTGATTGATATTTCTCCCCCTTGAATATTGAATCCATTTACTACCTCAATTGTACCAGCTTCTTCATTGGTAGTTGTTACCTGATTATGAATTGGGATTGATTCATTCAGTTCGTCATTTCCTTCATTTTTGTTGTCTTCTGAGACATTGAGTTCAGATGAGTTGTCCAGCTTATGATCTTCAACAGTTTCTGGTTGGATAACTTTAGTGAATATTATTTCTTTATTCTTTAAACTCATTCTTGTTGTTCTTTGAGTTATTTCATCAGTGTTCAACATTTCATTCCTGAAATCATTAGCAGATTCATCAAACACAATATGTGGTGTTTCTTCCACAATAAGGGATTTACAATTATAAACTATGAATGCTTTACTGATTTGTGAATATCCAAGAAATATTCCTTCATCAGCCTTGCTGTCAAAAGCTTTTAATTGTTCCTTTACATTATTGTGTATGAAACACCTACAGCCAAATATATGAAAATAAGATACAATAGGCAATCTTCCTTTCCATAACTCATATGGTGTCTTTCCTTGTCCCTTTGTGATGAGGGACCTGTTCTGAGTTTGACATGCAGTGTTTATTGCCTCAGCCCAAAACTTCTTGGGTAGCTTAGATTCAGCTATCATGGTTCTTGCTGCTTCTTTGAGAGTTATGTTTCTTCTTTTAGCAACACCATTTTGTTGAGGTGTTCTGATTGAAGAAGTTTCATGATGTATCCCATTTTGAATACATAACTCATTGATGTATGAGTTAATGAATTCAGTACCCTTGGCTGATCTAATTTTGATAATGTTCAGACTTTTCTCATTGCATAATCTTTTCATTAGTTCAGGTAATTTTATCAGTGTTTCTTTATTCTTTAAAAGAAATATTACTCAAGTGTACCTGGAGAAGTCATCAACAACTACAAGTGTATATTTTCTACCATTCACACTGACAGGTGTTATTGGACCAAAGAGATCAATGTGCAACAATTGTAGAACTCTATCAGTGGAAATGACTGGTTTATCTTTAAATGAGGCTTTGATTTATTTCCCTTCTTGACATGCTTTACAAACATGTTCTTTTATGAAAACTTTGTTACGCAGTCCTATCACAAGTGATTTTCTAGCTAGCTTGTTAATTGATTTGAAGTTCAATTGATTTAATCTTTTACGCCATAACCAGCTTTGTTCACTTTAACGTTTAGCTACTAGACATGCATGCTCAGGGGTTTTGCTCCAATCAGCTAGATATACATTACCATCTCTTAGTCCAGTTAATAAGGTTTGTTGTGTTGAAGTATTCATTACTAAACATTGATTACTTAAGAACTTAACACAATATCCCTTATCACAAAATTGACTAATAGAAAGCAAGTTATACTTAAGACCTGTAACATAAGATACATTTGTTACCTTAATATTGCCAATGGTTAGAGTGCCATAACCTTTTGTAGTTCCTTTTGAACTATCTCCAAACGTTACTTGAGGACCATCATTTCCTACAAAATTTGAGAGAAATCTTTTATTTCCTGTCATGTGTCTTGAGCATCCACTGTCCAAGTACCATGTAGTATTCTTGAGTGATCTTCTCCTTTTCTTCTAGTCCTCCTTTCCTTGCAAAATAAAACTATAGGTACCCTTTGAGTGTTGGGTCCTAGAGGGTTAGTTGTACATTTTGGAACCCAAATTTGCCTGATGATTTTAATTGATTTGAAGTGGCTTGTTTGGTTTCCAAATTTATCTACATAGGAAGTTCTACCTTCGAGCATTTCAGGGAATTGTTTATGAGTATAGATCTTAGGGTATGATTGGTATGTGGTAATAGACTTGGAATGGAATGAACATTCATGAGTCTATTCCTAATCTCACGATTGGTATATTTTTTTATTTGGAAGCTCGATTCCACAAGGAATGGTGATTCCCAAAAATAAAGAATTGTGATTCCTCTTCATCCCCCTATCTTTCCTCATTCCATTCCGTGTGAATTTTTTTTTTTTTTTAAATTAAATCATCACTTATATTTTATTTTTACAAAATTATCCTTTCCAATAATTAAACAAGATATTCATTAAACATGATCTTTAATCAAAATCTTGAACCCTAATTCACGCAATGAATTTCATAAATCTAATTCTCTAATCCCTACAATCCAATTGACGGCTTCATGCAAGAAAAAGATGTCAAGGAGAGAAAGACGTTGATTAAGAACGGAGAACTAGACATATGTGATGAATTAGAAAAATATCCAGAAGTTCTGTTCTATGTTATATAAATTTTATTATTATATTAATAATAACATATTGACTAATTTAATATATATTTTTAAAATATATATTGAAGGGTATTTTAGTCATTCAATATAAACTCTGTACATTATTTTGCATTTCATTTTATTATACTAATCATGAGAATGGAATCAACCAAGGAATAATTTTTCCATTCCTAGTTAATACCAATCATGAAAATTTCATTCAAATGTTCATTCCATTCAGATCTTCATTCCATTCTTGAGTTTATTCCATTCAGTCACAATTTCATTCAGTCATACCAATCATGCTCTTATAGGTGTCAGGAGAGAGTGTGATATATTTCTTGGGACATATCTCCTGAACCAGATAGACCTTAGTGCAGATTGGTAAGTATTTAGGTAATTGGTTCTTGGATGGCCTGTTCCATAAGTTCTAGGCTTCCTGAAGTCTTTGAACTTCTCAGTGAGGTTGGATCTAGGTCTGTTCATTTGAGGTTGACTCATTTGAGTTGACCTTTCTTGAACATACCTTGGACAACTCCTCTGACGAGTGTTCAGGTAAGTTGTCCCTCCATTGGATCTACCTCTCTAAACCTCAGTCCTTTTGTGTACAACAACTTTAGCCTTTTCCTTTGGTTTGGGCTTAGAGATGTTGTTCACTTGAGTACGTACTCGAGCTTCCTATTCTTTAATCATGGGTTGATTGACTTCATAATCAAGTTTACTTTGTTGAGCTTTTGACTTTACAAAGATTCTTTGAGTATCTTTTGAAGTTGTTTTGAGATTTGATGAAGACTCACATGGATTATATCCTAATCCTGATTTTTGACCCATTGACCTTTAGAATTCTTGAATTTCCTCTATTGCATTAGAAGATTTATTCATGACAGTCATTTTCTTATTAAGGCTCTCTTCACTTATTTTCAATATTTCATGATCTTGTGAAAGTTTATTAAATTGAGCTCTTAATATCCCTAGTTCAACGTCTTTCTCATTCTGAGTCAGGATTTGTTCATCAATTTGTCTTTGTTGATCAACAACCTTGAGTGATAGTTCATTAACTTCCCTCAAAGTTTGCTGAAACAACTTAGTAGACTTGATGTTAAATTCTGATACTGATTCCTTGACTTTGGAGCTAATAAGTTTATTCTCTTTCAGAGTTAGATTATGAAGTTATTGAAGTCTAGTGAAGTCATCCATTAGTCTTCCAAAGGAGAACTTCAGATTAAATTCACTTGATTCATAAGTATGATTGTAAGATGAACTAGCTTCAGAAGATACCTCAGTATCTTCTAAGGCCATGTTGCAAATGTCATCTTCATCAACAATCCATCATTAGAAGAACTCAGACTCTCTTCACTTTGTGAATCTTCTTCTGCAACCATTGCTTTTCTGTTGCTGAGCCTTTTGTCTCTTTTTGCTTGTCTCTCCTTCCTTTCTTTGGAATTGAGATCTGGACAATCATATTGATAGTGTCACTTCTTCTAACAATTATAGCACATATACTCTTCATCATCCTTCTTGGAGTCCCCATCTCTTCTTCTGCTGGATGATGTAGGTTCTTTCTTCTGCTCTTTTGAATACCTCTTTTTATCAGAGTATTTATCATCTGATCTTCTATCATCAAGCTTTTTACCTCCAGCTTTGTTGTCAAGAGAGTTGTACCTTCTCCTGTTCCTTGTATCCTGATAGAACTTTTTATACTTTCCAAATTTGGAGTTCATCATCTCAAATCTTCTTTCCATGAGTGCAAGTTCCTCTTTGATTTCAGTCTTGGAGACTGTCTTGGAGGATCTTTGAGATTTCTCAAGTTCAGTAGACTTGGCTTTGATGGCAACACCCTTGCTTGGTGTGGTTGGCTCATCAGTTGTCTTATGTCTGTTCAAATCAAACTCATATGCTTTGAGTTCAGAGAAAACCTGTTGCATTGGTATGATGGAAAGATCCTTGGTGTTTTGCATCATGACAGAATAGACATTCCATTTGGAAGTAAGACTTCTAAGTATTTAGAGAGGAACTTCTCTTTTGGAATAAACTTTTCCAAGAGAGTTGATCTCATTCATAATGTCATTAAATCTACCATCAAGATGATCAATGGTTTCATTTACTTCCATTGTGAATTGCTCATATTTTTGAACTGCAACCTGTAGTTTATTTTCCTTGATTTTATCAGTACCCTCACACATGAGTGCAAGAGTATCCCAAATTTCCTTTGCAGTGGTGCAATGATATACTCTTCCCATTACAACATCTGGATTGGTCTGATAAAGAGTATTCATGGCCACAAAGTTCAAATTATGCATTTTTATTTCCTCAGCAGTGAAGTCATCTTCATCTTTAGGTATTAATTCTCTTATATCTGCTTTCTGGGCTTCAGTGATCTTTGGATTTATCTTGGTGAAGATAAAAGGCCCTTTGGTCACCACTCTCAGTATCTCATCATGTTAGCATGTAAGATGAGCTCTCGTCCTTATCTTCTAGAAATCATAATTCTCTATGGAGAACATGGGTAGTTCGTGATGAGAAATGTGATTGATAGCATTTGGTTCCATGTTGTTGACAGTGTTTGCTGCTCCTCCATCAACTACATTGAAAGTTCCATACATACTAGCAAAATATCAATAGGTTAGAATTTTTTTTCAGAAAGATAAGTTCAGTGACCACAGTTACTAAATATATCAATAGATTAAATATTCAGAGGCAGTGGTCTTGGAACCCCCTGCTCTGTGTGTACTAATTTTTCTTTTGTCAAAACAGACTTATCTCTTGACTGGTTCAGGAGAGTTGATCAATCAACCTCTCTGACTTTTATCAAAGTTAAACTCTTGGACTAGATAACAAATCCTCTAAATACTATGAAGCACACAGTTGAAAGGTGATCTTAGTAAGTTTATAATTGCGGAATGGATATGCCCTTAGAGTTATATCTCCTTTTGTTCTGAATGAATGATTCTTACTTAATGATAGTATCAGGGGAGTTTTCCAACAATAGAGTTTTTCCTTGAAAAACAGTTTTGATGGTATAGACAACTATGCAGTATAAGTGTAGTAATGAAATGACTTTAAAGTAAACAACACAGACACTGGATAATCCCTTCACTTGGAAGTAGTTGTTTTTATAGTGCCAATGTGCACTGATCAACCACACTACTTCTTAGTTCTTTGATCCCTAGGTTTATAGAGACCTAGTGCTCAAACTACTTCTTCTTCTTAGAGCTTTAGGCTTTAGTTCCACACTATAGCTTAGTTACTCAACTTCTTCTACAACACTCCTAACTTACCAATCTTTTCTGGGATTGGGGTTGGGGGTTGTTTTTCAACCGAGATATCCTTTACAATGATGAACAATGCTTAAGGATAGAATATATCTCTAAGCTTAGATAAGTAAATGGCTTAGATTCTTTGATCACATAAGATTATATGACCATGGGGGAAACAAGTAATTCAAATGAGTATGCTTTCTGAACTAATACTGTCTTGTTAACATGATTTCTTTGGTTTCCCGTATTTGATCAATTCATGATTCTTTTGTATTTATAGGAAGTTTGAATATGTATCTGTTGGAATGATACAACTATTTCTTCAGTATAGGTATGAACATGATCATCTTTTCTTCAGATGAATAGTATTTTGTATGGACTTTTGTGGTGTTGCTGAATGTTTTGTCAATTAGAGCTGTTCTGATCTTGTCAGGTTGACCTTCCATTTAGCTTCTCATCATTTGCATTCCAACGGTTGGATTGAGACAACACAGCTGAATGTGCTCTTGTATCAGCATATTCCTCTCAGCTTTATACTTCAGGCTATTTGACTTCAGTGAGATTGTGCTTCTTGATACTTTGCTTTCAATACTTAACGCACCTCTCAATATCAGTATAAATGTTCATCCTTTCTTTATCTTGTGATCTTGTAGCCTAAACTCATCAGGGAGTTTGTACATTTGACATGATTTTGACCACCTTACCTCATCAGTGAGTTTGTCCATTTGTCTTGATCTTTGCCACCTTTAACTCATTAGTGAGTTTGTCCATTTGACTTGATCTTTACCACTTGAATTCATCAGTGAGTTTGTCCATTACTATTTGAGTTCCCCCTCAACTAGTAAGCTATTCATTCTCTTTTGCTGCCTAACATTTCTCAGCAATCTAACTATCCTGATCTAAGTGTTCCATTATTCTGAAACACTTTTAATTCAATACACTGAATCTATCTAAGGCAGTATCACAAGGGTTTTGGTATTGGATCAAAATCTCTTTTATTTCCCAACAAATATATTCTTTTGATAATTTTTTAAATTCATTAAATTTATTTCTTTAACATATATTCAAATTTTAACTTTTAAATTTGTAATAATTTTTTTTATTAATTTATAAATTGTATATGTATTCAATTTTGACTCATTTAATAAAATAATTTCACATAATATAATTATGACCTTAAAGTTGTTGTTGCTCCTTCATTTTGATTCCAGTTTGTATTTGTATTTTATTTATTTAAATTGATACATTTAGTTTTCCTTTCCTAGATCACGTATTTTATTATCTTTTTATTGTACTATTTTTTTGCACTCCACAATTTCTATTTCAATGGATACATTTGGTTTCCCTCCTATACTACGTATTTTATTATCGTGTTATCATACTATTTTTAGAGATATTTTCTGCAATATATTTTTCATAATTCCGAATTTGATCTCTATATATTAGATTCCACTTAATCTGTCACTCTCCCAAATTCAACATAACTTTTAGATCCTTTTACAATTAGGAACGATTCTTCTATTTGTAATAACTCATTTTCTCAATGGATGACAAAAAATATATTTATACTAACTCATTTTCTAAATGAATGATAGAATTTTTTTAATCTAAAAACTATGAGAACTTTTTAAAAAATCTTATGCAAAATTCTTTAATTTTCTAAATGGATGATAGAAATTCTATTTATACCAACTCATTTTCTAAATGGATGATATGATTTTTTTTAATCTTAAAACTAGGCACCATGTTGGGAATAAGGAGGACATTTGATACATATCAAAATGTACGACTTTAAATGTTAGTAAATAAGTATTTTATTAATTATCTATTGTACAATGTATTACTTCAATTCAAATTTGTTTTAAATTGTTATTTTATTATTTATTGTACACAAAGTTTTAAATTGATATATTATAATAAAGACTTAGAATGGATTTTTGAAATAATTCTTGATTCCTAGATATTTTAAATTAAATATTTTAATGTACGTTTAATGCGCAGAAAATACTCCTCGGCGTCCACTAGTGACTTACGAGGAAGGTCACGTCGTTGTTCCCATATACCTTCGCTCTTGATTCCTATATATTTTAAATTAAATATTTTAATGCACGTTTAATACGCAGAAAATACTCCTAGCAATACTTCCCGTTTGAGGATCCTCGAGTACACTTCCTCCTCCTGTCGTGCCACCGCATCCTTCGTCTGCAGTTTTTATTGCACTTTACTTTATTTTGTGTACCACCTTGTCTCGTTTTATATCAGGGAGAATGTTGGAAATAAAATGAGATATGTTTTGATCTAATACCAAAACCCCCTGAGACATGCCTAAGTCAAACTGAGTATGTTCTAAAAATGTTAGAACATATAGTATAAAGGCTAGATGAGGAGCTAATATGTTAGGAAGCTCTTAGTTGATTAGATGCACAAATTGAGGGGGAACACATGCTTTGAAGTCCATCAAGAACAAGTCCCCTCAAGGCTCAAACTCTGGATACAACACTAAGTCTTTTGAAGACCAACTATGCTGATCAGGAGAGTTGTCCAGAAGAGTTGTCTCAGCACAATAAATCATGATCAAGTGTACTGAAAGCTTGAGGTCAACTATGCTGAAGAGTTAGAGACAACTATTCCCTAAAAGATCTTCAAAGAAACAAGCTAAAGATCAACTCCAAGAGAAATAAAGGGAAAGAGCCAAGTCATCTGAAGAAGAGCAAGCCAACCTTGCTGATAAGCAAGACTGCTGATAGTGATAAGGAGAGTTGTCCAAATGATGAGGAATGTTGTCCCATCATTGGAACAACTTTCAGAAGCCATGTCCAAGTCCTAACAAGAGAATCTGAAAGTCAGACATTGGGTAGAGTGCTGGAGAAAGAAGACAAAGTCTTAACAACCGTTTATTTCCCAAATGAGGACATGTCACTATCAAGATTCTGTCTTCAAAGTTGAAGAACTAAAAGAAGACATTTACGGACATTTGGGGCTGCCTCTCCAACGGGCAAATCCTTCATTTGTCTATAAATACAGAAGTGTGAAGACCATTTGAAAGCACCTCAACACAATCCAACTAGACAACTATCCTACAAGCAAGAGTGCTCTCAAAGTTTTCAAAGACTATCTTAGTCTTCATACACTTCTTCTAAGCTGAACCTATTGTATATCCATACACAAGCTTAGAGAGATATTCTATCCTTATACACTGATCTTCATTGTAAAGGATATCTCATTAGTTGGAACCTTACTTCAACCCTTATACCTTTCAAGAGTGAAAGTGAGAAGGTTGTAGTAGTAGAAGTGGTAGGAGCTGACTGTTGAGAGAAGAACAGTTCAGTTCTGAGTTGAGAAGAGGGTACTAGGACTCTAGACATCCTAGGGATTAATTCACCAAGGAGTGGTGTTATTGATCAAGTGCACCTTGGCACTATAAAACAAGTTAATTCCAAGAGTGAATGAATTATCCTGTTAAATCAGGGAAAGTGGATGTAGGAGCTTGAGTCTCTGAACCACTATAAACTCTTGTGTTGATTTGCTTTCAAGTACTTCCATACATTCAACACTGCACACAAAACTGATTTTTCAAAGGATTAACATACAAAGACTGTGCAAAACCTATTTGGACAAGTTCCCTGAAACTGGACTGTATTGCATTGACTAAGTAATTTCAGAAACTAAAGGAGTCTAAACTAAAAGGGCCAACCACTATTCCGCACATATAACTCCCCTAGATAGTTATTCAACTAAGTACTCAATAGTACTTAGTTGTTTGATTATCTTAGAAGAGTTAATCATCTTCAGCAGAGTTGTCCAAGACAACCTTGCTGAGCTCTGGTTTGATCAAAGTTAAATATAATTTGCATACAAGTGTATTCCCCCCCCCCCCCCCCATACACTTGTTGAATACTCCTTTCAGGACCAACAAGTGGTATCAGAGCAGGGGTTCAAAGACCACTGCTTCTGAAAAGCCATCTTGGTTTTCAAAATCATATATTTAGTGTGGTCACTGAACTGATCTATCTAAAATTCTATAAATTGGTGACTAACTGTGTGTTCTTGAGATATGGCCAACAACAATGCTGCTGTTCCACCTCCTGCTGTTCAAGGATTGGACAACATGGCCACAAATCCAGTCAACCACATCTCACATCACAAATTGCCCATGTTCTGAATTGATAATTATGATTTCTGTAAAATCAGAATGAGGGCTCATCTTGAATCCCTTCACACTGACATGCTGAGAGTGATCACAAGAGGTCCTTTTGTGTTCACTCAAGTAAATCCCAGAGTCACTGAAGCTCAAAGAGCAGATGCAAGGGAATTGATTCCCAAGGATGAAGATGACTTCACTGCTGATGAAAAGAGAAAAGATAATTTGAATTATCTTGCAATGAATACCCTCTATCAAACAATTCCAGATGCTATCATGGGAAGAGTCTACCACTGCACAACTGCCAAGGAGATATGGGGTACTCTTGCAGAAATGTGTGAGGGCACTGAGAAAATCAAGGAGAACAAGCTCCAAGTAGCAGTGCAGAAATTTGAACAGTTCACAATGGAGTCTGAAGAGTCCATTGATAAATTTGCTGGTAGATTCACTGATGTGATGAATGAGATCAACTCATTGGGCAAGGTGTACTCCAAGAGAGAATTTGGATTGAAAATATTGAGAAGTCTCACTCAAAAGTGGGATGTCTATGCTGTAATGATGCAAAATACCAAAGATCTCTCCACCATGCCCATGCAACAAATCTTCTCTGAACTCAAGGCTTATGAGTTCGACCTCAATAGAAGAAAGCCTATTGAGGAACCTTCAAATCCTACTAAGGGAGTGGCATTCAAAGCCAAAACTGCTGAACCAGAAATGCAGTCCACTCCAAGATCATCAAAGTCAGTTTCCAAGACCGAAATGAAGGAGGTACTAGCCTTGATGGCTAGGAGGTTTGAAAAGCTAAACTCAAGGTTTGGTAGATACAAGAAATTCTACCAGGACAACAAATTCAGGAGAAGATACAACTCTCCTGAAGCTCAGGCTGAGGTCAAAAAGCCTGAAGAGAAAAGATCAGAGGACAAGTACTCTGAGAGGAGAAGGTCCAGTAGAGCTGAACCTTCATCATCAAAAAGAAGAGAAGAATCAAAGAAAGAAGATGATGAAGATCTGTGCTATAATTGCAAGAAGAAAGGGCACTTCCAATATGATTGCCCTGATCTAAGCTCTAAGGAGAGAAGAGAAAGGCAAGCCAAAAGAGACATAAAGTTCACCAATAGAAAGGCCATGATGGCTGGTGAAGAATCTGATAGTGCTGAAAGCTTCAACTCTTCAGATGGATTGTTCTCCAACAGTGATGATGATGATGATGTATGAAACATGGCTCTTGAGGATGATGAGGTATCCTCTACTTCTAGTTCACCATCAATCATCTCACAAAACACTAGTGTGGTCAACCTGAAACTTTCTCTTGGAAAGTTGATGGAAGATTTCACTATGTTACAAGAATTTCATGATAATTGTGTGAGAGAAAATGAAAGATTGGCTATTGAACTTGCAAAAAACTCTGAGGCAATTGTTGATGTCAAATCTACTGAGTTGTATCAACAAGTCTTGAGACAGCTTGAGGAAGCAAATCTCAGGATAGTTGACCAACAAAAGGAGATTGATGATCAACTTCTATCTCAGAAGAGAAGAGATTTTGAACTAAAAATTCTAAATGCCAAATTTGAAAATCTCACACATGAATATGATATTCTTAAATCAAGTGAAGAGAGTCTGAAACTAAAGATGTCTGCTCTGAAGAAATCCTCTAGAGCAATAGAGGAAATTCAGAGTTATCAAAGACCTATGGCTCAAAGAAGTGGATTAGGTTTTGATCCATTTGAATCTTCACCTTGTCTTAGTGTTGCTTCTACAAGTAACACTAAGAGAATCTTTGTTAAATCAGTGGCACTAACTGAAAATGAAGTAATTCAGCCACTGAACAAAGGAAAGGGCAAAATAGATGATCTGCCTACTCAAGTGCTCCAGGAGACCAGGCCAAAACCTAAGGAAATGGCCAAAGCTCCTGAACATAAGAGGAATGTTGGTCAGCAGAGTAGACCCAATGGAAGGGCAACTCTCCTGAACAATGTTCAGAGGAATTACCCAAGGTATAATCAGCCTAGGCCAACTCTTCTGAGAAAGCCTCAGCCGACTAGACCTAAGGACAATTATCCTCAAAGGCAGAATAAAATGAGACAACCAAAACCCTTCATTCCAAAGGGTAATGGTCATAAGAAAGCCTTTCCTCAAAGATTCCCTCAAGTAGCACAAAGAACTCAAAAGTTCAGAAGATTTGACAGTTCTCCTGAAACTTACAGAGTTAATAAATTCACACATACTTTCCCAAAGGCATTTAAGGGAAAGACAGTGTATGTAGATGCTAGAGGAAGACAACTTAGCCACCTTGAATCAATCAGGGTTATTAGGCAAGTTTGGGTTCCTAAAGGTACAGCTAACCACTCAGGACCCAAAACTCAAAGGGTACCTAAACCAATCTAATTGCAGGTACCAATGGGCCACAAGAAGAGGAGCATGAGCAAAAAATCAGCATGGTACCTTGACAGTGGATGTTCAAGGCACATGACTGGAAACAAGGAACTCCTCACTGATTTTATTGAAAAAGAAGGCCCAAATGTCACATTTGGAGACAGCTCACAAGCAACTACAAAAGGTTATGGTACTTTGATGATTGGTAACATCAAAGTATCCAATGTGTCTTATGTGGCTGGTCTCAAGTATAATCTCCTAAGTATCATTCAATTCTGTGATAAAGATTTTAATGTTGAGTTTTCTAGTGGTAAATGCTTGATTAAAGATAAGACTCAACAAATTCTACTGACTGGAACTAGGAAAGGAAATGTGTATTTTGCAGACTGGGACAAGTCTACTGATGCTGCATGTTTCATTGCTAAGAGTTCTAGTGAACAAAGTTGGTTATGGCATAAAAGATTAAACCACTTGAACTTCAAAACAATGAACAAGATTGCTAGAAATGTATTAGTTAAAGGACTACCTAATGAGGTTTTCATTAAAGAGCATGTTTGCAAATCATGTCAAGAAGGAAAACAGATTAAAGCCTCATTTAAGGGAAAACCAGTAATCTCTACTGAAAGGGTACTTGAACTTCTACATATGGACCTATTTGGATCAATTACCCCTGCAAGCATAAATGGTAGAAAATACACATTGGTAGTAGTAGATGACTTCTCCAGGTTCACATGGGTAGTATTTCTCCTAAATAAAAAGGAAACTCAAGTCAAACTGCCTGAACTTCTTAAGAGATTGTCAAATGAGAAAAGCCTTAGCATTATCAAGATAAGATCTGATAAAGGCACTGAGTTCATAAATTCATACAATATTGCACAACTAATGGAATAGCTCATGAAACCTCAGCAGCTAGAACTCCTCAACAAAATGGAGTTGCAGAAAGGAGAAATAGAACCTTAAAAGAAGCTGCTAGGACCTTAATTGCTGATTCAAACTTACCTAAGAGGTTTTGGGCTGAATCTATAAACACTGCATGCCATACTCAAAATAGATGTTTGATCACTAAGGGGCAAGGCAAAACCCCTTATGAACTCTGGAAAGGAAGAATGCCTAAAGTGTCATACTTTCACATCTTTGGTTGTAAGTGTTTCATACACAATAATGGGAAAGAACAGTTGAAAGCCTTTGACAGCAAAGCTGATGAGGGGGTATTCCTTGGATATTCTCAAATCAGTAGAGCTTTCAGAGTCTACAACAAGAAAACCCTTATTGTGGAAGAAACACCTCATGTTGTGTTTGATGAATCTATTCATGAGTTCAGGAATGAGAACTTGGAATCAGAAGAAATCACACAAAGGACAACCAGACTGAGTCTAAAACACAAAGACACTGAATTCATAAAAGTTGTCCAAGCCAACCTGCCTGAAAACTTCACTTTGGACAACAACCCTGAAGGCAACCTTCCTGAGGCAAATCCCACTGAAAGGATTGGTGAACTGAATGATCCAATCCCAGTTCACATCCAGGTAACAACTACCAATGAAGAAGCAGTTCCTGCTGAGGTAGTTAATGGATTAAATAATCAAGGGGGAACTCAAAATATTGAAAATACCAATGTCCCTGACATTGAGGACAACACCCCTGATTATGATCCTGAATTAGATCCTGCATTCAATTATCCTGAATTTTATGATCAAAATGACTCAACTTCAGTAGAGGACAACTCTACTGAAGAGATCAGAAAAAGAAGGACTTGGTTGTCTGACCATCCTACGGATCTAATACTTGGTGACCCAAGTGTAGGAGTCAAAACAAGGAGATTTCATGGTGAAAGTGCTCTTTTCTGTTGTTTCTTGTCAGAGCAAGAACCAAGTGATATTGAGGAAGCACTTTAAGATGCCAATTGGATCACAGCCATGCAGGAAGAACTGAATCAATTCACCAGAAATGAAGTTTGGGAGCTGGTGGATAGACCTTCACATCAAGATGTTATTGGAACAAAGTGGGTGTTCAAGAACAAGAAGAATGAAAATGATGTGATTGTCAGAAACAAAGCAAGACTAGTGGCAAAGGGCTATTGCCAACATGAAGGCATTGACTATGATGAGACCTTTGCACCTGTGGCAAGGCTAGAAGCAATAAGGCTCTTTCTAGCCTATGAAGCTCACAAGAGGTTCAAAGTGTACCAGATGGATGTCAAGAGTGCCTTTCTGAATGGAGTCTTGAAAGAAGAAGTCTATGTGGAGCAACCACCCGGTTTTGAGGTTGGAAACCAAGTTTACAGACTGAAGAAAGCTCTATATGGACTTAAGCAAGCCCCTAGGGCTTGGTATGATACACTGTCACAATTTCTCTTGGATCATGGATTCACCAAGGGAACTGTGGACAGAACACTCTTCAGAATTTCTGAAGGAGAAGACATCTTGCTTGTCCAAATTTATGTGGATGACATAATTTTTGGATCCCCAAATGAAAAGCTGTGTGAGAAATTCTCCAAGCTAATGCAAAGCAAGTTTGAGATGTCCATGATGGGGTTGATGAACTTCTTTTTGGGTCTTCAAGTCAAGCAATCAAAAGAAGGAATCTTCATCAACCAAGCTAAGTACACTAGAGAAATGATCAAGAAGTTTGGGTGTGCTACTAGCAAGCCAGTAAGGATCCCAATGAACACAAATTGGAGGATGGATCCTGATGAGAGTGGTGTTCCAAAAAACTCCACTGAGTATAGAGGAATCATTGGTTCACTCCTCTATCTCACTATCAGCAGACCTGACATCACCTTTGCAATAGGTGTTTGTGCAAGGTTTCAAGCAAATCCTAAGAAAATCCATCTTGAGGCTGTAAAAAGGATTTTGAGGTATCTCAAAGGCACTGAGAATCTAGGCCTTTCGTACCCTGCTGATGACAACATTGAACTAACTGGCTACTCAGATGCTGACTTTGGAGGTTGCAGAATTGACAGAAAGTCCACCTCAGGGACTTGTCAATTCCTAGGCAACAAGCTTATATCTTGGTTTTCCAAGAAGCAGAACACAGTGGCTACTTCCACCACTGAAGCTGAGTATGTTGCTGCTGGAAGTTGTTGTGCTCAAATCCTTTGGTTGAGACAACAACTCAGAGACTACAAAGTCAACTACACTAAAGTGCCAATATTTTGTGATAATAATAGTGCAATTGCAATATCACAAAATCCTGTATTGCACATAAGATGCAAACATGTGGACATCAAGCATCACTTCATTAGAGATCATGTGGAGAAAAAGGACATAAAGTTGGTCAAGATCCACACAGATCATCAAAAAGCTGATATTCTAACAAAGCCACTTGCAGAGGCAAGATTTCTAGAGCTATCAGCAGAGTTGGGATTACTTGATCCAGGGAAGTTGGACAAGTAAAATACATTGAAGTTAATGGGAGTAAAGTAACTGAATTGGTCTTCAGCAGACTTGGACAAATCTACTGAAGTTCAGAAGAGATGATCACTATTACTCAGGACACTTGTCCATTGGATCTCAGGACACTTGTCCACACCCTTTCAGGACACTTGGGATCAGATAAGTTGTCTTGGCTATCAACCTAATTCCTTGGTTTGATAAACACCTATTTTGGGTAATCATTGTCTACCTTGATATCCATCCCAATTACAGATATCATCTCTGTGGGATTTAATTTGTCCCCCACCCAAAAGGTCGCTTTCCATGCATTAAATGCCAAGATTTAACTCTTGTTTGCATTACACTTTTCAAGCCATGATCTATCTCGAAAACTCCCCAACCATTAACTAATATTAAATAACTTCCACGTTTTGAATAAAACCAATAACTTACTGTTACATTGGTTTTTAACCATTGGATCAAAACTGGCCAACTCCCCTGAAATTCATCTTGGCCGTCCAAGTGTGTTTTCCATTTTTGACAACCGTTGAAAATACACAAAACTCACCAACTCATTGACAAATATTCTTTTTAGAATATTCTCAAGTCTTAAGAACTCCCCACAAACACTTCTTCCCAAGTATTCGTAACCCTAGCCATCATCTTCTTCAAACTCTCTCAAAACACTTTCAATCTCATTTCTGAAAACCTTCAATGGCTCCCAAAGTTAGACCAGAAATGATTATTGATTTCTCCAACAAGGCTCTAGACCTTGATTTTGGATACTTAAGTAACAAAAATAGCCTTCATTTTGAGCCTATAGTATCCTTTCAGAGTGAAGATCCTGAGATCACTCCAACCTTGAGATGGTTGAGAAGAGCTGGCTTGCAGAAGTTCATGGAGGGAAGACCAAGTTCTTGCTTGGAAAACTACATGGCTGAGTTCTTTGCCTTTCTCAAATGGAGAGGTAAGACTGAAGATGGTGAAGTTTCCACCAGACTGTCATATGTGGCAGAAGGAGAAGAGGAAGAAAGATTTCATAGAGTGAAATTCTCCTCAGAAGATCTTGAAGGAGCTTTTGGATTGCCTTCTGAGGGAAGGAATCCAGAAGTTTATGGTACTGGACATGAAGATGATATAGCTCAAGAGTGGCTATTAGTTCCAGGTCCTCTCTCTTCAACACAAAACAAAAAGACTCTCAAGCCAGAATTTCTTAATCTATTTGAGGTAATCACTAAGAGTCTTATGAGCAACACTGGAAGCTTGGAGCAAGTCAGCCATCCAAGAATTAGAATTATGGCTGCAGTCATTGATGCTAGTGACAAAGGCATCAAGTTTGATTGGAGGACCTTCATCATGTCTGAGATGATGAAGGAGAAGGCCAAGTTCAAGGTGAAAACTCACAACAAGGTTGTGCTAGAAGGGAAACTCAAGTATTGCACCAGGGCAAGCTTGTTGATTGAAAGGTTCTCCCATTATTCTCAAATGCAAACCTTTGCAAAGCCCCTCCCAGCCCAGAAGATTTTGTTTAGGAAGCTCAACAAGAAAACTTAGCAGAGGAGGATGCTTTTGGCCAAACCTGCTGAAGAAAAGGTGGAGGAAAAGCCCAAATTGAAAAGAAGGACAAAGGTCAGAATGGTGAAGACAAGGAAAATGTCTCAAATTCCCTTAGAGGAGAAATCAGATGCCTCAACTGAAATTGAAGAAGTTGCTGAGGAAGGTGTACAAGTGCCTTCTGATCATTCAGAAGAATTGAGGCAGAAGTACAATGAGACTAGACAAAAGTCTAGAGGTGATAAGAGGATCAGGGAGGTTGTCCCTGAGAAGGAGGGTGAAGGAAGTGGGAGCAGTAGGGCCAGTAAGAGAAGGGCCAAGCCTACTGACAAAGTTTTGGAGCTTCAGGAGGAAAGGTCTCTACAAATTGCTCTAAGAGAGAGCAGAGCTGAAAGCAGGACCAACAAGTCCAAGTCAAGGACCAACTAATCTGGCTCTGGTACTCCAGAATCCAAGGTCCCTGAAGGTCAACCAATAGAGGCCAACATCCCTGAAATTCAGAATCCTGAGCCCAACTCCCCTGAAACCCATATAACCCCAACCAATCAACTTATCACCCCTATCAATCTTACAAAGAGATACTCTCCTGAAGGGAATGTGCAAAGAAGTGGGATAGATGTGCTAGCAGATATAGCAGTAGATGAGACAAGATTACATTCTCCCCTTGACTCATCTATGCTCAACTACTCAAAGTTTTTAGAAGCTGCACTCTTTGAGCCAACCCCCATAAGTAAAGCCCCTTCAGAATCATTGCTCTCAAAAGCAACTGAAGTACCTTCAAGTGCACCCAACCCTTCTGAAGCCAACATTCCTGAACTGAACCTTCCTGAAGCTACCTTAGGAGAACCCAGGGCCAACTCCCCTATAACCCAAAGTCCCCATTATAGTGGAGATGAGGAGGAGTATACTTATGAAAGTATGCTCAGAGGAGGAGCCAAGGCTACTGTGGACAGTTTGTACCCACAGCTTGCTGAATTTCCAAGAATTCAGAAGACATTTCATGATCTAAGGATGCTTGTTGATGTAAAAGACAAGTCTATGATGGAGATATCACAAGTCATCCAAGATAAGGGTGCAAACTGGTGGCAGGTAGAGGAGAACAGATTGCTACACTTTGCAGGAGTCTCAAAGACAAGATTTCTCATTGGTGAGGAAGTTTTTGCAAAGTTGGTAGCCGAAAAGATTAATGAGGAGAAGGAGAGGAAAGCTAAGGGAATCAAACACCCTGAAAGTAGCTCTAATAATGATGATTCCCCTGATGATCCCTCAAACCCTTCAAAACCCAACCCTCCTGAAACCCCTCAAGCCATCATTCCTAAACCTTCTGTATCAGAAAGACTCTTCAATCCTCCTAGAACCTATCATAGGAAAGGCTCTGTATTTTCAGAGGTGTTGACCAAGGGTGGTAACACAACCAAAGACACATCTGCCAATGAAGGTTCTTCTGAACCCAAGGCACAGCCTAAAGATGTGGAGGTTCCTATACTAAAGGCTGGTTTGGTTAAGGCCTATTCAGTGTCAGGAGAGTTGGACGCTGATCAGCCCTTAATCATTCAGGATGACTCAGTGGCTGCTGATATAAGCACTGTGATCTCCCCACAACTGCCATCTTTGAACCTTGTTGAAGGTGGAGATGCTGCAGGATTAGGTGATGGAGTTGAAAAGGAAATGTTAGTGGAAAAACCAAAGGGAGTAGTAGATGAGAGAGATGTGGTGATCACTGGGATAGTGAGTGTACCACCAAATGAGGGTGATATAAGTGAGGAAGGGCAGGCTATTCTTGAAGTTAAATCTGAAGTTCAGGAATCCCTTGATGAGAGGAGGCCTGTTCCTTTAAGTGAGGAAATATTTAATGAAGGGAGAAAAGAAATAGTTGAAAATGTGGAGAAGACTGCTGATGTATCAGAGTCTTATGAAAAGGAAAATGAGGGAGATAAATGTGTTTTTACTGGCTCATTTGATTTGTCTGATATTGCAGGTATAACCTTTGATCAAATTTTTGCAGATGACCTCTTAACAGATGCACCCATCCAAGTTGATAGTGGATCAGCACAAGCCTTGCTTGGGATGCAATCAGAGAAGTTGGATTCCTTGGCTCATCAAGTCCAATCAGCTCATGCAAAAACCACTGGAGCTTTGGATGAGCATGGAAGAACTCTGGCATCTGTAGAAATGAGACTAACTGGCTCAGAGGATGTGGTGTTGCCTACCTTGGAAGCAAGGATCAGTGGAGTTAAGTCTGGTCTGCAAACCATCTCCACTGAAGTCATCAAAGCTAAGAACACCATGAGGTCAATATCAAAGGATGTAAATAAAGAGCAGTCCTTGCTAAGAATCAACCACAATAGGAATGTGAAGACATTGAGGTCAGTGGTGAGGAAAGCTCTTGGTAGAAAGACTGCCCTGCAAAGGCAAAGAGCTGAAGAGCAAAGGCTAGCTATGGTGAAAGCAGCCTCAGAAAAATTTTCCCAAGAGGTATTGGCCAACATTGCTGAAGGTGCAGTGGCCAACCTCACTGAGCTCCTTAAAGCCCAACTGGATGCATCTCTAAAGGCAACCATGGAGGAGGTTGTTCAATAGAAAATGAAGCCTGTTCTAGCCTTCCTCAGCTTGAGCAGTGATAGGATGCAAAATATACATGATGAAAATGTATATCTGTTGGAGGAGATGAAGTCTCTATCCCAAGCCCAGTCCTTATTGGCATCTACTATAAGTGAACTGAAGCCTGAATGTTTTGATGCTGCCAAAAAGGGGGAAAGGGAAAGAGCAAGGGCAAAAGGTGCCTTAGTGATTGGAAGTCCAGTAAATGGCAAAGACAAGATTGCTGAAGGAAATGGAAAGGAGCCAGCAGTGCTAAACTTGGAAGAAATGGATGAAGAGGAGCAGTTGGCATTTTCTTTGAAGAACTCAATGGCCTCAGCTCAAGAGGAAAGAGTGAGGTTACAGCAAAGACCAGGTGGTGAGGTGTCTGGTTTGGACAAAGATGCTGAAGGTTTCCAAACTAGAGGAAAGATCAAGAGGGCAAAAGGAAAGAAAAGACAAGCTGAGACCTTTACTGATTTTCCTAACAGTCTTGATCTTCCACCTGAATTCAGAGTTGTTGATGATGAGCCTATCGCAAAGAAGGCCAAAGCTGCTGAAGAGCCCAAGAATGCTGAAGAGGACAAGTCTTCTAAATCTGCCAAGAATGCTGAAGGTTCCAAGTCCACTGAAGATGTTGAAGAATTGTTTGATGAAGGATTTGGACCTGAACCCAAGAAGAAGACAACTGTCTTAGCTAATGATCCATCAAAGCTGTTTCATTAAGGGTTTGGCAAAGACCCTGAAACTCAACAGAAATTGGCCATGATGAGGGCCCAAGAAAAGATGGATTTGATGGATGAAGCACAAAGAGCAAGAGATAAGAGAAGAGCAGACTTCCAGAAGCCAAGAAGGAAGAGAGCAACTTACAACAAAATGAAGCCACAGCTATTGATCCCAATGGACACCAAATATCCTCACTTGGATAAATGGGTGCCAATTCAGCTGAATGACTTATGGGAGGAAGCAAAAAAGGGAGTTTGTCTATGATTACTATGTCATTGACAGATGGAATGGAAAGGATGCCAACTCCACTTTTTCTGAGTTCATGATAGAGTACTACAGAGAGCTCTATCAACAACTGCTTGCAACTGCTGACATTGCAAGATTTGAACTCACAGCCCCCAAGACAATCATATACATGCCTCCAAATTTTGAAGGATGGATTGACCAAGCAAGAATTCTGAGAGAATTCACTGAGATCCTTAAGCTAAACAAGATGGTTCTTGGACCTAAGGGAACCAACCAAGAAGCCATGGCATTGAAAAGAAGAGTGTGGGCACAGTATGGGATGCTGCCACCTCCTGAGGATGACCTTTGAAATGGCTAAGTCTTCTGACCTTTCTTTATTGATCAACTATGCTGAAATATAGTCAAGATTGCTGATGTGGTGTGCTAATCTGGTTGCTCTGATATGCTCTGGATTGCTCTGATACAAGCTTGGTGCTCTGATGCTAAAAATCTTGTACATGCTTTGAATTGTTATAAAGAAATGCTCTGATGTGTTTTTTGTGTTACTGATTCATGCTCTGATATGTTTATATCAACTATCAACATGCTTGTAATGATTTTCAATTGAATGATAGTTGAACTTATTTTGAATCAAGAAACACTCATCTCTCTATGAAACCTATTTGCAACATGAATGCTGAATACACTGACACATTGCTTTTTAGGATAATTGACCTTAGTCATGTCTTCTGAAGATAAATGTAATAGGTGTAGCATAAGTCACTTTTGCATAAGTTGTATAGGTTTTGGCATCATCAAAAAGGGGGAAATTGTTGGAAATAAAATGAGATATGTTTTGATCTAATACCAAAACCCCCTGAGACGTGCCCAAGTCAAACTGAGTATGTTCTAAAAATGTTAGAACATATAGTATAAAGGCTAGATGAGGAGCTAATATGTTAGGAAGCTCTTAGTTGATTAGATGCACAAATTGAGGGGGAACACATGCTTTGAAGTCCATCAAGAACAAGTCCCCTCAAGGCTCAAACTCTGGATACAACACTAAGTCTTTTGAAGACCAACTATGCTGATCAGGAGAGTTGTCCAGAAGAGTTGTCTCAGCACAATAAATCATGATCAAGTGTACTGAAAGCTTGAGGTCAACTATGCTGAAGAGTTAGAGACAACTATTCCCTAAAAGATCTTCAAAGAAACAAGCTAAAGATCAACTCCAAGAGAAATAAAGGGAAAGAGCCAAGTCATCTGAAGAAGAGCAAGCCAACCTTGCTGATAAGCAAGACTGCTGATAATGATAAGGAGAGTTGTCCAAATGATGAGGAATGTTGTCCCATCATTGGAACAACTTTCAGAAGCCATGTCCAAGTCCTAACAAGAGAATCTGAAATCAGACATTGGGTAGAGTGCTGGAGAAAGAAGACAAAGTCTTAACAACCGTTTATTTCCCAAATGAGGACATGTCACTATCAAGATTCTGTCTTCAAAGTTGAAGAACTAAAAGAAGACATTTATGGACATTTGGGGCTGCCTCTCCAACGGGCAAATCCTTCATTTGTCTATAAATATAGAAGTGTGAAGACCATTTGAAAGCACCTCATCACAATCCAACTAGACAACTATCCTACAAGCAAGAGTGCTCTCAAAGTTTTCAAAGACTATCTTAGTCTTCATACACTTCTTCTAAGCTGAACCTATTGTATATCCATACACAAGCTTAGAGAGATATCATATCCTTATACACTGATCTTCATTGTAAAGGATGTCTCATTAGTTGGAACCTTACTTCAACCCTTATACCTTTCAAGAGTGAAAGTGAGATGGTTGTAGTAGTAGAAGTGGTAGGAGCTGACTGTTGAGAGAAGAACAGTTCAGTTCTGAGTTGAGAAGAGGGTACTAGGACACTAGACATCCTAGGGATCAATTCACCAAGGAGTGGTGTTATTGATCAAGTGCACCTTGGCACTATAAAACAAGTTAATTCCAAGAGTGAAGGAATTATCCTGTTAAATCAGGGAAAGTGGATGTAGGAGCTTGAGTCTCTGAACCACTATAAACTCTTGTGTTGATTTGCTTTCAAGTACTTTCATACATTCAACACTGCACACAAAACTGATCTTTCAAAGGATTAACATACAAAGACTGTGCAAAACCTATTTGGACAAGTTCCCTGAAACTGGACTGTATTGCATTGACTAAGTAATTTCAGAAACTAAAGGAGTCTAAACTAAAAGGGCCAACCACTATTCCGCACATATAACTCCCCTAGATAGTTATTCAACTAAGTACTCAATAGTACTTAGTAGTTTGAACTTGGAGACGCGGGTGAAATCATTATCAGGCCTTGTTGGTTTGGCTGATAATGTAGTTGGTGCAAGCTCTAGCCTCGAATTCATTGATAGCCCTGTGCGGGGTTTGATAATGGAATAGGCTCACCCCAGGCATCCTGGCTTCTGGGGCTAGTATGTTTCTTCGTGGAACGAGTCGAGGCTTCCCGAGTAGGGGAACGAAAGTCGTTGGCAGTAGCCTCTAAGTTCGGACTGTTGTTGGCCGCTACAGCCATAGGATCCTCTGAGGGCTCATCTGTGCTGAGACTGGAGAAGGAGTTTCTCACTGGGACCGGATTGGCTTCAATATCCGAGGAGAGGTTCTGCGGGGGCGCTCGGGGTTGGAGGTCCGAGGGAGAAGGCCTCGACCGTCTTCTGTGTCGGGTCCTACCACGGGAGTCGTCGCGAGGAAGCGGGGGGGGGGGGGGGCTGTCCCATAACCCAATGAGTAGACACATGTCGAACTACCTTACAGTGGTTGCAGAACTCCGGAAGTTGCTCATGTAGCACCTCCACTGTCACCGAACGATCCTCACATTCAAGGACCAGACGCTCCAAAAAAAGGTGGTTTCATATCCACCTCGACCAAGATTCTAGCATACTGAGCCATGCTCTTAGTTGCTGTGTGACCGTCCATCTTAATGATTTTGACAACCGCCGAAGTCGCATCCGAGAGAATCGTGGACTACCAAAGTTCAATCGGGAGACCGAGGAGGCGTACCCAAACATGAGCCATCAAGGTCGGCGCCTAGTTTAGATTGAAACGGGGAGACCATTTTTTAAGGCGAATGGAACCTGGGCCCAGTTGCCAATCTCGTCTCCTAAAAATATGGTCGCGCTCTTACAAAAGGTGAAATTTGAGAATAACAAATCCTTTCCCGATTGGCACAACACAGAGGCTCCCATGGAGGGACCAAAACTCGACGAGCCTCTTCGACAGCTCAGCATACGAGATCGGGGCTTTTCCACGAGGGGTGATTAAGTGACCAATGAAGGCATCCTTGAATTCGTTCACTCCAGCCTGTAACGTGGCATTATCGATTGAGATCGTGAAGTAATACCCCTTCTTATATGGGCGCATTCGTACAGTACAAAATAGAGTGTAAATGTAATACACCGAATCCATATCCAGACATAGCAATTTGTTTTAGTTCCTTGTTTGTGTCGTGATAATTCCACTTTGATTAGACGTCTCCAATCACAAGCAAAACAATCGACCAATAATTCAATCCAACGAAGAATAGCAATTCACAAATATAAAGCGAAAACAGAAAACAGAGCACAAGCAGATTTAAGTGGTTCGATCAACGTGATCTACATCCACTGGACACACGACTTCAATTTGATTAGTATAAGAGATGGTTACACACTCATCACTCGGAAAGGGAATTTATCCTCACTTCTCTCGTGAACTCTCAACTCTCAAAGCGAATGCTCGCAGGCGTCAAAGATTACGATTACAAGTAATGGGGTATTTATAGATGCCAATAGTGATTGCAGTATGTTCTGAATGCGTGATTATTGCCACGTGGATTCTGTTACAACCATGTAACAAATTCATACTTTCAGCGTGACCCAATCTGAAATGACCTCCTTGCCCTTCACTTGTTTTCGCAAACAGACGACATCAGAAGATTGACCAGAAGACCTCCCTCTTCTTGTTCTACTCTTCTGATGACCAACACTTAGCCAAAATTAACTCTACAAACAGAACTCGATTAATCTGGTCCGACCTCTACTTGTCTTCCCATCTCGTCTGATTCTAAGCAACACCATCTCATTTGATTGGACTCCTCCACCTCATCTGATCTGGTCTAAGTTAACTTGTCTGACTCCACCAGCTGATACGCCCAATAGCTGAGTCTATCAGAAGACTTCTATCGACTAAGTACCTCATATGATCCGCCCAACAGACGAGTATATTAGCAGACTAGACTCTACCTGATCCTACCAGACGAGTCGAACTCATCTGGTCTTAGATATTTGAGATAAAACTCACAATTCTCCACCTTTAGCTCAAAATCTTCACATTGAACTAAACAACTCTGATCTATCCTTCGCAAAGAACAGACTCCACTACTGATTTGCAACCACCAGACCAGTAGCCTTCTCCGCAGAGGTCACTAATGCAAACCAACAGACCTAAGAAATAAACCAAACTTCTCTTTTGGTAATGCCTTAGTAAATGCATCAGCAGGGTTCTCCTCAGTAGCTATCTTAACCACCTGGACGGTCCCCTTCTCCACAATGTCTCTCACAAAGTACAACTTCACATCAATATGCTTGGTTCGTTCATGATACCCCTGATGCTTTGCTAGATGAATTGCGCTTTGATTATCATAGAAGACAGTCACACTGTTCTGAGATAAACCAAATTCCTTAAGAATCCCTTTCAGCCACATGCTTTCCTTAACTGCTTCAGTCAAGGCCACGTACTCCGCTTCAGTAGTAGATAATGCAACTACGGATTGATGGATAGACCTCCAAGACACAGCCGTACCAACTAGAGTGAACACATATCCTGTTTAGGACTTTCAAATGTCAATATTGGCTGCGTAATCTGCATCCACGTATCCCACAAGTGCATCCCCCTCACTTGGCATCTTCTGAAATTTCAGACCCTTCTATGCTGATCCCAGAACATATCTCATAACCCATTTAACCTTTTCCCAATGGCTTAAGCCTGGATCACTCATATATCTGCTGATCACACTCATAACATGAGTCAAGTCTAGTCTACAACACACCATAACATACATTAAACTCCCTACATCACTGACATAAGGTATCTTGCTCATCTGAGTTCTCTCTTGGCTGTTCCTGGGACCCATCTGATTGGATAAACGATGGTGTTGGCCAATATGAGTAGAGACAGTCTTTGCCTTATGCATTCTGAACCTCTCTAACACCTTCTGAAGATAAGTAGGTTGACCCAACTGAATAGACTCATCTACTCTGTTGATCTCCATCCCAAGAATCACTTTGGCTTCACCAAGATCTTTAATCTCAAACTCTTGTTTGAGGATCTCCTTAACTTGATTAACAATGTCAATAGACTCGCCTGCTATTAACATGTCATCAACATACAACAGAAGATAGGTAACACCAGTCCCAACCCGTCTAAAATAGACACAGCTGTCGTACAAACTCCTTGTAAAACCAGCTGAGCAAATGTACTCATCAAATCTCAAGTACCATTGTCTAGGGCTTTGTTTCAGTAGAGGGACTTTTTCAGTTCAGCAAATGTACTCATCAAATCTCAAAATAGAGGGACTTTTTCAGTAGACACACCTTGTCTTCCCCTTCTTCTATGTCCAACCCTTCTGGTAGCTTCATGTAGATCCTCTCGTCTAGAGATCCATGTAAGAAAGTTGTGGTCACATCCATCTGATGTAGCTCTAATTCGAAT
Organism: Galeopsis tetrahit; assembly: GCA_963675135.1. NCBI lineage: Eukaryota > Viridiplantae > Streptophyta > Magnoliopsida > Lamiales > Lamiaceae > Galeopsis > Galeopsis tetrahit. The sequence continues at coordinate 59,473,902 of OY776120.1, read as the reverse complement.
TGAGCAACCAAAGCTAACAAGATTCTGATGCTACAATGCTTCACAACCGGTGAGAAGATTTCATTGAAATCAATACCTTATTTCTGCGTAAATCCCTTAGCTACAAGCCTCGCCTTGTATCTAAGTTTGCCACCCCTCTGAGCCTCCACCTTCTTTTTATAGATCCACTTGCACCCAACCAACTTCTTGTTCTTGGGCCTCTGAACAATTTCCCATGTCTGGTTCTTGTTCAGAGAAAGCAGCTCCTCCTCCATAGCAACTATCCACTTCTCCTTGTCGTGGCAGCTGATGGCTTCTGAATAACACTTTGGATCTAGAGACTCCACCTCCAGAGCTGCGCATAATGCAAATGAGACAATGTCAGCTTGTCCATACCTCTGAGGTGGGTGGATTCTCGTCTGGTTCTGTCCCGTGCCATCTGATAGTGTTGAAGTTCATTCTCACTCTGAGGAACGCCCTCCTCATCTGGATCAATATGTTCTTCAACTGGTCTTGTGGTGTCAACTTGCTCCACCTCGACTTGTGTCTCGTCTGGTTGGTTATCAGCTTCACTAGTACTCGTACTAGTCTGTTCTGATAGAGGCATCCGACTCTCATCAAAAGTAACATCTCTACTGATTATGCACTTCTGCATCCCAGCTTCGAGGCACAATAACATGTATCCTTTCACGCCTGAAGGATACCCAACAAACACGCATAGCAATGCTCGAGGCTCAAGCTTATCCTGCTTGACATGGGCATAAGCTGCACTTCCAAATACCTTCAAATAATTGTAGTCAGCTGCACGTCCAGACCACAACTCCTCTGGGGTTTTGTATTGCACAGCAAAGGAAGGGCTTCTGTTTATCAAATAGGCTGCAGTAGACACAACCTCTCCCCAAAAAACCTTCGGTAGACAAGATTTGTTCAACATACACCTGACTCTCTCAAGTAGTGTCTGGTTCATCCTCTTAGCTACTCTGTTTTGCTGAGGGGTACCTGGCACAGTTTTATGCCTCACTATTCCTTTCGATCTGCAGAACGCATTGAACTCTTTTGATAGGTACTCTAGACCGTTATCAGTTCTCGACATAGTTCATAATCCCATTGGTAGAGTGAACACCCTTAACAAACTTTAATCTCTTGGATTTACCAAGAATGCAAGACTCACACAAATCAAGTTTTGTGATCTTGTCCTTGCCCAGCAAACCTTGCTTCGATAACTCTACTAGGCTTTTCTCCCCTATATGAGTTAGTCGTCTATGCCACAACATCGAGTTTTCTTGCACCTCCGCTACATCTGATCTACCAGCTACTGTTTCTCCCTTAAGAAAGTAGAGATCACTCCTTCTCTCGCCTTTCAGGACAGTCAGCTCCCCTTTTGACACACTGAGCTCTCCATCAGCAGACTGGAATTTATAGCCCATAGAATTCAGCATCCCAAGAGATCAAATTCCTCTTGAGTTCAGGTACGTACCTAACACTCTTGAGTATTCTCACTACCCCATCGAACATCTTCAGGTGAACACTACCTTCTCCAACAACTTTGCAAGTGTGATCATTCCCAATCAGAACATAACCGCCCTTCTGTTGCTTGAAGTCATGAAACCAATCTCGTCTTGGAGTCATATGGAAAGAACACCCTGAATCAAGGATCCATGCTTGTTGTTCTATAGAGGATGTGATGGTTAGCGCTTGAGCAGACTCATAGCCTTCTTGCTCCTTCTCAACTTGAGTCTGATTAGCTTGATTCTTGTCATTAGAGGTCTTGGCACCAGATTTTCTCAAGAACTGCTTGTATTTATGACAAGCATTCTTATAGTGCCCAGGTTTATTGCAGTGGTAGCACACTGCATCACCTTGAGTGGACACAACTGATTTTCCCTTATCAGCTCCTTTGGGTTGACTAGACCCCTTCTTGGCACCAGATCGCTTCTGACCACCTCTGATTGCCAATCCTTCTCCGCTACTGACCTTGTCTGCTTGAGACGTCTTGTTGTGCAGCAGCTTGGACTTGACAGCCAGCATTACATCCTTCAATGTAATACCTTCTTTCCTACCATACATGCTGGTGTCCTTTAAGATTTCAAAGGACTTAGGGAGAGCACTCAATAGAATCAGAGCCTTATCCTCTTCCTCTAACTTGACATCTAAATTCTCTAGATCATCAAGAATTCTATTGAACTCGTCAAGTTGATCCGGAATGGGTTTGTCATCCACCATTCTGAAGGCATACAACTTCTGTTTCGAATAGAGACGGTTAGCTAAGGTTTTAACCATATAGAGTTTACCTAGCTTGTCCCAGACCTCCTTCGCGGTTTTCTCTTTAGCAACTTCTCTCAGGACCTTATCACCAATGCAGAGCAGAATATTACTTCGAGTTTTCCGTAACATCTTGTTTCTTTCAATAGCAGCAGTTGCAGATTCACCAGCTGGGGCTGTAGACTCTTCGAGCACGTCGAACAAGCCTTGCTGTTCTAGGAGAGCCTGCATCTTGACTCTCCACAGCCCAAAGTCACATGTGCCTGAGAACTTCTCAATATTATACTTGGTCGAATTCTCCATCTTCGATCTGGCAATTGATGAAAAATAATAAAAATTAATATATAAATTCAGGTCTAATATAGAATGAAGAAATAACCTAAACGTCATAAGAACACAAGTCGTTCCCACAGGCCGGGGCCCCGTTAAAAGCCTTGCTAGAGAAAACTCTAATCAAGGGGAAAAGGTAGGCCCCTCTAATTACATGAATCTAAAAAACTCAATGTTTAGATCACTGGTTAGGTAGTGTTTGAGTTGTTCTGGGGGCGTGTCAAACCATGTGAAACCAGTCGGATTTGTTGCTGCCAGTCTGTCTGCGAAAGAGTTGCCTTCGCAGTATATATGCGTCACCCTAAGCTGAACTCCATCCAAATCTGTTTCTCGAACTTGCTCCCAAAGAGAGTGTAGCTTCCAAGGGACCAAGCTAGCTGCTGCTACTGTTAAGCTTGATACCACATATGTAGAATCCGTCTCTAACCAGATGCTCTTCCATCCTCGTTTAACAGCGTGTCGCAGCACATATAGTGTTGTGTATAATTCCGCTTGTTGGGAATAAAATGAGAAGTGTTTTGATTTAATACCAAAACCCCCTTAGACATGCCAATAAAATAAGTCTAGATCAAAATGATCATGTTCTAAGGATGTTAGAACATGTAACATAAGGCTAAATGAGAAGCTGGTATGTTAGGCAGCTCTATAAATAGATGCACAAGTTGAGGGGGAATACATGTTTTTAAGTCTATCAAGATCAAGTCCCCTCAAGGCTCAAGTTGAATGTGTCCCAAGTCTGTTGAATAGACAAATATGCTGATCAAGATTGGATGGATTGTGGAACAATCTTCCTGAAGATCAAGCATGATAAATGCATCATCTAGACACAACCTACTAAAGCATTTCTGCTCAAAAGGTTTGTCCAGAAGAGTTATCTCAGCACACTTGTACCAGAACTATGTCAAGTTCAACCCAACTATGCTGATAATATCAAGGACACCTATTCTATGTCATGAATGCACAAGATCTACTCTAAGAAAGCATGGAAAGAAAAAGAGTCAAGTCATCTGAAGAGCTCAAGTCAACCTTGCTGATAAACAAACTCTGCTGATAGGGATAAGAAGAGTTGTCCAAGTGATAAGGAATGTTGTCCCTATCATAGGACCAATCATCAGAAGGAATGTCCATGTTTGATCAAGTGAATCTTGAAGTCAGACATTGGGAAGAGTGCTGCAGAATGAAGACAAAGTGGTTACAGTCGTTTATTTCCCAATTGAAGGACATGTCACTATCAAGAATCTGTCTTCCAGTTTGAAGAGCTCAAGGAAGACATTTATGGACATTTGAGACTGCCTCTCCAACGGGCAAATCCTCAAATTTGTCTATAAATACAGAAGTGTGGAGACCATTTGAAAGCATCCAACATACAACTGACCTCAACTATCCTACAAGCTTTCAAGTGCTTTCAAGCTTTCCAAGAGACTATCTTAGTCTTCAAACACTTCATCTAAGCTGAACCTCATTGTATATCCATACAAAGCTTAGAGAGATATCCTATCCTTATACACTGACCTTCATTGTAAAGGATATCTCATTAGTTGGAACCTTACTTCAACCCTTATACCTTTCAAAGAGAGAAAGTTAGAAGGTTGTAGTAGTAGAAGTGTAAGGAGTTAACTGTTGAGAGAAGAACAGTTAATTCTGAGTTGAGAAGAGGGTACTAGGACTCTAGGCATCCTAGGGATCAATTCACCAAGGAGTGGTGTTCTTGATCAAGTGTATACCTTGGCACTCTTAAAACAAGTTAATTCCAAGAGTGAAGGAATTATCCTGTTAAATCAGGGAAAGTGGATGTAGGAGCTTGAGTCTCTGAACCACTATAAACTATTGTGTTGATTTACTTTCAAGTACCTAAATTCATTCAACACAACACACTAAACTGAACTTTCAAAGAACCATATGCCCAAGACTGTGCAGAACTCATTTGGACAAGTTCCCTGAAAACTGCATATTTGATAAGGTGATTTCAGAACTTAAAGGAGTTTAAACCAAAGGGCCAACCACTAATTCCGCACTTATAACTCACTTAGATAGTCATTCAACTAAGTACTCAATAGTACTTAGTAGGTTGGTTATCTTTAAGAAGTTATACATCTCAGCAGAGTTGTCTAGGACAACCTTGCTAGAGTCTTACTTGGTTAAGTTTGAGAAAGATTTGCATACAAGTGTATCCCCCCCCCATACACTTGTTATATACTCCTTTCAGGACCAACAAGTGGTATCAGAGCAGGGGTTCAAAGACCACTGCTTCTAAAAATCCATCTTGATTTTCAAAATCACATATTTGGTGTGGTCACTGAACTGATCTATCTGAAATCTTGTATATCTATTGTCTAACCCTTATCTCTGAGATATGACAAGAGGAAACAACAACAACAACAATCAGAACCAGCAGTAGAATCAAAACCAGAACTTAAATCAGAACATAAATGCTGCTGTTTCTCCAAATGTTGTTCAAGGATTAGACAATATGGCTACCAATCCAATCAACCATATATCACATCACAAGTTACCCATGTTCTCGTTTGAGAACTATGATTTCTGGAAAATCAGAATGAGGGCTCATCTTGCATCCCTTCACACTGACATGTTGAGAGTGATCACAAGAGGACCCTTTGTGTTCACTCAAGTTAATCCCAACATTATTGATGCTCAAAGAGCTGACACAAGGGATGTGATTCCCAAAGATGAAGATGACTTCACCTCTGAGGAGAAGAGGAAAGATAATTTGAATTATCTAGCCATGAATACCCTATATCAAACAATTCCACATGCAATCATGGAAAGGTTCTACCACTGCACAACTGCCAAAGAAATTTGGGATACTCTTGCAGAAATGTGTGAGGGTACAGAAAAAATCAAGGAGAACAAGCTCCAAGTGGCAGTGTAAAAGTTTGAGCAATTCACAATGGATTCAGAAGAGTCCATTGACAAGTTTGCTGGTAGATTCACAGATGTGATGAATGAAATCAACTCCTTGGGCAAGGTGTACGCCAAGAGAGAAGTTGGTCTGAAGATCTTGAGAAGTCTCACTCAAAAGTGGGATGTATATGATGTAATGATGCAGAACACCAAGGATCTCTCCACCATGCCCATGCAACAAATCTTCTCAGAACTCAAAGCTTATGAGTTTGATCTCAACAGAAGAAAGCCTGTTGAGGAACCTTCATTACCAACCAAAGGAGTGGCATTCAAAGCCAAAACTACTGAGCCTGAAATGCAGTCCACTCCTAGATCATCAAAGTCAGTCTCCAAGGCTGAAATGAAGAAATAACTAGCCTTGATGGCTAGAAGGTTTGACAAGCTAAATTCAAGGTTTGGTAGATACAAGAAATTCTACCAAGACAACAAGGTCAGGAGAAGATACAACTCTCCTGAAGCCAAGGCTGAGGACAAAAGGCCTGAAGAAAGGAGATCAGAGGACAAGTACTCCGATAGGAGAAAGTCCAGCAGAGCTGAGCCTTCATCATCTAGAAGGAGAGATGAGCCAAAGAAAGATGATGATGAAGACCTATGTTATAACTGCAAGAAGAAAGGGCACTTTCAACAGAAAAGCCATGATGGCTGGTGAAGAATCTGATAGTGCTGAAAGGTTCAACTCTTCTGATGGGCTGTTCTCAAACAATGAAGATAATGATGATGTGTGCAACATGGCCATTGAGGATGATGAGGTATCCTCCACTTCTAGTTCACCATCATTCATTTCACAAAACACTAGTGAAGTCAACCTGAAACTTTCTTTTGGAAAGTTAATGGAAGATTTCACTATGTTGCAAGAATTTCATGACAACTGTGTGAGAGAGAATGAAAGGTTGTCAATTGAACTTGCTAAAAACTCTGAGTCAGTAGTTGATGTCAAGTCTACTGAGTTGTATCAACAAATCTTGAGAGAGCTTGAGGAAGCAAATCTCAGGATAGTTGACCAACAAAAGCAGATTGATGATCAACTGCTTTCTCAGAAGAGAAAAGATTTTGAACTCAAAATTCTTCAAGCAAAATTTAAAAACCTCTCACATGAGTATGACATTCTCAAATCAAGTGAAGAGAGCCTGAAATTAAAGATGTCTGCTTTGAAGAAATCCTCTAGGGCAATAGACGAAATTCAAAGTTACCAAAGACCTATGGCTCAAAGAAGTGGATTAGGTTTTGATCCATTTGAATCTTCACCTTGTCTTAGTGTTGCTTCTACAAGTAACACTAAGAGAATCTTTGTTAAGTCAGTGGCTCAACAAGCTGAAAATGAAATAATTCAGCCACTGAACAAAGGAAAGGGAAAAATGCATGAATTGTCCACTCAAGTACTTCAGGAGACTAGGCCCATACCTAAGGAAAAGGCCAAAGTCCCTGAGTACAAAAGGAATGTTGGTCAGCAGAGTAGACCCAATGGAAGGGTAACTGTCCTGAACAATGTTCACAGGAGTTATCAAAGGTATGATCAGCCTAGGCCAACTCTACTGAGGAAGCCTCAGCTGAACAGACCTAAGGACAACTATCCTCAAGGGCAAAATAAAATACGAAAACCAAAACCCTTCATGCCAAAGGGTAAGGTCATGCCCATCCTCAAAGATTCCCTCAAGTAGCACATAAAACTCATAAGTTCAGGAGAAATGACAACTCTCGTGATACTTATAGAGTAAACACTTTTACACATACTTTCCCAAAGGCATTTAAGGGAAAGATAGTGTACATTGATGCTAGAGGTAGACAACTTAGCCACCTTGAATCAATCAGGGTTATAAGGCAAGTTTGGGTTCCTAAAGGTACAGCTAACCTCTCAGGACCCAAAACTCAAAGGGTACCTAAACCTATCTAATTGCAGGTACCAATGGGCCACAAGAAGATGAGGAGTATGAGCAAAAAGTCAGCATGGTACCTTGACAGTGGATTCTCAAGGCACATGACTGGACACAAGAACCTCCTCACTGATTTCATTGAAAAAGAAGGCCCAAATGTCACATTTGGAGACAGTTCACAAGCAACAACAAAAGGTTATGGAACCTTGATAATTATTAATATCAAGGTATCCAATGTGTCTTATGTGGCTGGTCTCAAATATAATCTCCTAAGTATAAGTCAATTCTGTGATAAAGACTTTAGTGTTGAGTTCTCAAGTGGAAAATGCTTAATCAAAGATAAAACTCAACAAACTCTATTGACTAGTACTAGGAAAGGAAATGTGTATTTTGCTGATTGGGACTAGTCTACTGATGCTGCATGTTTCATTGCTAAGAGCTCTAATGAACAAAGTTGGTTATGGCATAAAAGGCTAAACCACCTGAACTTTAAGTCAATGAACAAACTTGCCAGAAATGCATTAGTAAAAGGACTACCTAATGAGGTTTTCACTAAGGAGCCTTTTTGTAAACCATGCCAAGAAGGAAAACAGATTAAAGCCTCATTCAAGGGGAAACCAGTCATCTCTACTGAAAGGGTACTTGAACTACTGCACATGGACTTATTTGGACCAATTACCCCTGCAAGCATAAATGGTAGGAAATACACATTGGTGGTAGTAGATGATTTCTCTAGGTTCACATGGGTAGTATTTCTCCTTAATAAGAAGGAAACACAAGTCAAACTCCCTGAACTTCTAAAGAGACTGTCAAATGAGAAAAGTTGTAGCATTATCAAGATAAGATCTAACAAAGGCACTGAGTTCATAAATTCATACATCAATGAGTATTGCACACAAAATGGTATTGCCCATGAAACTTCAGCAGCTAGAACCCCTCAGCAGAATGCGGTTGCAGAAAGAAGAAATATGACTTTAAAAGAAGCTGCTAGAACCTTAATTGATGATTCAAATTTGCCTAAGAGGTTTTGGGCTGAAGCTATAAAAATTCCATGCTATACTCAAAATAGATGTTTGATAACTAAGGGGCAAGGCAAAACCCCCTATGAAATCTGGAAAGAAAGGTTGCCAAAAGTATCTTATTTCCATATCTTTGGTTGTAAGTGTTTCATTCACAACAATGGGAAAGAACAGTTGAAAGCCTTTGATAGCAAAGCTGATGAGGGAGTGTTTCTTGGATATTCCCAAATCAGTAGAGCTTTCAGAGTCTACAACTGTAAAACCCTTATTGTGGAGGAAACACCTCATGTTGTGTTTGATGAATCTACTCTTGAGTTCAGGAATAAGAACTTGGATACAGAGGAAATCACACAAAGTACAACCAGACTAAGCCTAAAAGACAAAGATACTACTTTCATAGATGTTGTTCAAGCTAACCTCCCTGAAGTCACAAGATTGGACAACACCCCTGAAGGCAACTTACCTGAAGCAAACCCCACTGAAGAAAATGGTGAACTGAATGATCCAATCCCAGTTCACACTCAGGTAACAACTACCAATGAAGAAGCAGTCCCTGCTGAGGTAGTTAATGGATTAAATAATCAGGGGGGAAACAATAATGTTGAAAATACCAATGTCACTGACATTGAGGACAACATCCCTGATTATGATCCTGAGTTAGATCCTGCATTAAATTTCCCTGAATTTTATGAGCCTAGTGACTCAACCTCAATAGAGGACAACTCTACTGAAGGGATCAGAAAAAGAAGGACTTGGTTGACAGACCATCCTACTAATTTGATACTTGGTGATCCAAGTATAGGAGTCAAAACTAGAAGATTTCATGGTGAAAGTGCTCGATTTTGTTGTTTCTTATCAGAACAAGAACCAATTTACATTGAGGAAGCACTTCAAGATGCAAATTGGATCACAGCTATGCAGGAAGAGTTGAACCAATTCACCAGAAATGATGTATGGGAGCTGGTGGATAGACCTTCACATCAAGATGTTATTGGAACCAAGTGGGTGTTCAAGAACAAGAAGAATGAAAATGATGTGATTGTCAGAAACAAAGCAAGACTAGTGGCAAAGGGCTACTGCCAATCTGAAGGCATTGACTATGATGAGACCTTTGCACCTGTGGCAAGGCTAGAAGCAATAAGGCTCTTTCTAGCCTATGCAGCCCACAAGAGGTTCAAAGTATACCAGATGGATGTCAAGAGTGCCTTCTTGAATGGAGTCTTGAAGAAAGAAGTCTATGTAGAGCAACCACCTGGTTTTGAGGTTGGACACCAAGTTTACAGACTAAAGAAAGCTTTATATGGACTCAAGCAATCCCCTAGAGCTTGGTATGATACACTGTCACAGTTTCTCTTGGATCATGGATTTATCAAAGGGACTGTGGACAGAAGTCTCTTCAGAATCACTGAAGGAGAGGACATCTTGCTTGTCCAAATATATGTTGATGACATCATATTTGGATCCCCTATTGAGAAGCTTTGTGAAAAGTTCTCAAAGCTCATGCAAAGCAAGTTTGAGATGTCCATGATGGGGATGATGAACTTCTTCTTGGGACTTCAAGTGAAGCAATAAAAGGAAGGAATTTTCATCAACCAAGCTAAGTACACCAGAGAAATGATCAAGAAGTTTGGGTGTACCACTAGCAAGCCAGTAAGGATCCCAATGAACACCAATTGGAAGATGGATCCTGATGAGAGTGGAGTTCCAACCAACTCTACTGAGTATAGAGGAATCATTGGTTCACTCCTCTATCTCACTGCCAGCAGACCTGACATCACCTTTGCAGTAGGTGTTTGTGCAAGGTTTCAAGCCAATCCTAAGAAGAGCCATCTTGAGGCTGCTAAGAGGATCTTGAGGTATCTCAAAGGCACTGAAAATATAGGCCTTTGGTACCCTGCTGATGACAACATTGAGCTTACAGGCTACTCAGATGCTGATTATGGAGGATGTAGAATCGACAAAAAGTCCACTTCAGGGACTTGTCAATTCTTGGGAAACAAGCTCATATCATGGTTCTCTAAGAAGCAGAACACAGTGGCTACTTCCACCACTGAAGCTGAGTATGTTTCAGCTGGAAGTTGTTGTGCTCAAATTCTTTGGTTGAGACAACAATTAAGGGACTACAATGTCAACTCTGCTGAAGTGCCAATATTCAGTGACAACAATAGTGCCATAGCAATATCACAGAATCCAGTATTGCACACAAGATGCAAGCATGTGGATATCAAGCATCACTTCATCAGAGATCATATGGAGAAGAAGGACATTAAGTTGGTTAAAATCCACACAGATCATCAAAAAGATGATATATTGACAAAACCACTTGCAGAGGCAAGATTCTTGGAACTATCAGCAGAATTGGGATTACTTGATCTAGGGAAGTTGGACAAGTAAATCAAATGGAAATAATGAGTTAAGGGGGAATTGAAAGTATTGATCAGCAGATTTGGTCAAGTCTACTGAAACTCAGAAGAAATGACCTCTTTTGACCAGGACACTTGTCCATTGAAATTCAGGACACTTGTCCACATCATTTCAGGACACTTGTCCATGTCATTTTAGGACACTTGTCCATGTGGGGTCAGATAAGTTGTCTTGGCTATCAAACCAAATCTTGGTTTGATAAGCACCTATTTTGGGTAATCATTGCCTATTTTGATATCGGTCCCATTCCTTTTACAGATATCACCTTTGTAGGACCTATTTTGTCCCCCACCCAAAAAAGTCACTTTCAATGCATTAAATGCCAAGATTTAACTCTTGTTTGCATTAAACATTTCAAGACATTATCAATCTCGAAAACTCCCCAACCATTTATCAAACATAACTTCTTCCCACGTTTTGAATAAAAACAGTTTTTCACTGTTACATTGGTCATTAACCATTGGATCAAGTTTGGCCAACTCCCCTGAAATCAATCTTGACCGTTCAAACTTGATTTCCCAAATTGTAAACCGTTGAATTGCCCCAAAACTCACCTACTCATTGACATACATTCCTTTTGGCATATCCACAGGTCTTAAAGAAGCTCACAAAGCTCACTTCTTCCCCACGCACTCAAACTTTCTTGAAACCCTAGTTCTTATCCTCTCAAAACTCTCTCAAACTTCTTATTGTTTCATCAATGGCCCCCAAAGCTTGACCTGAGATGGTTGTTGACTTCACCAACAAGGATCTAGACCTTGATTTTGGCTATCTAAGTCACAAAAACAACCTCACATTCGAGCCAATCCTCTATTTTGAAAGTGAGGATCCTGAAGTTACTCCAACCTTGAGATGGTTGAGAAGAGCAGGTCTACAAAAGTTCATGCAAGAAAAGCCAGATTCTTGTCTTGAAACTTACATGGCTGAGTTCTTTGCATTCCTTAAGTGGAGAGGGAAGCCAGAGGATGGAGAAGTTACAACAAGGCTATCCTACATAGCTGAAGGAGAAGAAGAAGAAAGATTTCACAGAGTGAAATTTTCTGAAAAAGATGTGGATGCAGCTTTTGGATTGCCTTCTAAGGGAAGGAATCCAGAATTTTATGGAAATGGGCAAGAAGAGGAGAGTGCTCAAGAATGGCTGCTTGTACCAGGTCCTATTTCCTCCACTCAACATAAGAGGACAGTCAAGCAAAAGTTTCTTAACTTATTTGAAGCAATCACCAAGAGTCTGTTGAGTAATACTAGCAGTTTGGAGCAAGTGAGTGCTCCAAGAATAAGGATAATGGCTGCAGTAATTGATGCCAGTGAAAAGGGCATCAAATTTGATTGGAGAACCTTCATCTTGTCTGAGATGATGAAGGAGAAGGCAAAGTTCAAAGTAAGGGCTCACAACAAGGTTGTGTTGGAGAGTAAACTCAAATACTGCACAAGGGCAAGCCTATTGATTGAGAAGTTTGCTCACTATTCTGAGATGCAAACCTTTGCAAAGCCCCTCCCTGCCCAAAAAGTGATGTTCAGAAAGATGAGTAAGAAAACTGAACAAAGGAGGATGCAGCTGGCCAAACCTGCTGAGGAGAAGCAAGAGGAGAAGCCCAAGTTGAAGAAGAGAACAAAGGCCAGAGTTGTCAAAACAAAGAAGATGTCTCAACTTCCCTCAGAAGAAACATCAGGAGCATCAACTGAAGTAGATGAAGTTGCCAAAGAGGGAGTGCAGGTCCCTTCTGATCATTCAGAAGAGGTGAGACAGAAATACAATGCGACAAGGCAAAAGCACAAGGGTGATAAGAGGGCCAGGGAAGTTGTCCCTGAAGAAGAACGAAGTGGGATCAGTAGGGCTAGCAAGAGGAGAGCCAAGCCCACTGAGAAGATTTTGGAGCTTCAGGAGGAAAGAACTCTCCAAGTAGCCTTGAAGGAGAGTAGGGCAGAAAGTAGAACAAAATCCAAGTCTAGAACCAACTCTTCTGGTTCTGGATCCAAAACTCCTGAAACTCATCATCAAGAGCCCAACTCCCCTGAAACTCAAAAAACTCCTGAAAACCAACCCATTACCCCTCTTAATCTTACCAAGAGATATTCTCCAGAAGGGAGTGCACTAAGAGGACCCATGGATGTGTTGGCTGATATTGCAGTAGATGAGTCAAGGCTTAACTCTCCCTTAGACTCATCAATGCTCAATTATTCTAAACTCTTAGAAGCTGCACTAATAGAGCCAACTCCCCTGAGCAAAGCCCCTTCAGAACCATTGCTCTCAAAAGCAACTGAAGCAACCTTTGTAGCACCCAACCCTTCTGAACCCAACCCTCCTAAATTCAACCTCCCTAAAGCCACATTGCCTAAAACCAGAGCCAACTCCCCTATAACCCAAAGTCCCCACTCAAGTGGAGATAAGGAGGAGTATACTTATGAGAGTATGCTCAGAGGTGGAGCAAGGGCTACTGTGGATAGCTTGTACCCTCAACTTACTGAGTTTCCTAGAATGCAGAAGATGTTTCATGACTTGAGAATGTTGGTGGATGTCAAGGACAAAACAATCATGGAGATTTCTCAAGTCATCCAAGACAAGGGTGCAAATTGGTGGCAAGTAGAGGACAGCAGATTGCTACACTTTGCTGGAGTGCTCAAGACAAGATTCCTCACTGATGAGGATGTGTTTGCAAAGTTGGTAGCTGCCAAAATTGCTGAAGAGAAGGAGAGACTTGCTAAGGGAATCAGACACCCTGATAGCAGCTCAAATGGTGATGATTCTCCTGATGATCCCTCAAACCCCTCATATCCCAACCCTCCCGAAACCAATCCCAACCCTCCTGAATCCCAATTGCCTTCAACCCCTCTCCTAACCTATCATAGGAAAGGCTCTGTATCTTCAGAGATGTTGACCAAAGCTGGTGACACAGCCAAAGATGCATCTGCCAATGAAGGTTCTTCTGAACCCAAGGCACATCTTAAAGATGTTGAGGCTCCTTTGTTAGAAGCTGGTTTGATTAAGGACTCATCAGTGTCAGAAGAGTTGGACACTGACCAGCCCTTAATCATTCAGGATGACTCAGTGGCTGCTGATATAAGCACTGTGATCTCCCCACAACTGCCATCTTTGAACCTTGTTGAAGGTGGAGATGTTGCAGGTTTAGAGGAAGGAGTTGAAAAGTAAAAAGTACTGGAAAAACCAGAGGGTGTTGTGGATGAAAGAGAGGTAGTTACCACTAAGATTGTGAGTGTACCACCAAATGAGGGTGGAATAAGTGAGGAAGGACAAGTTATTCTTGAAGTCAAATCTGAACTTCAAGAATCCCTTGATGAGAGGAGGCCTGATCCTTTATGTGAGGAAATTAATATTGAAGGGAGTCAAAAAGTAGTTGAAAATGAGGAGAAGACTGCTGATGTATCAGAGTCTTATGAAAAAAATACTGAGGGTGATGAGTGTTTATTTTCTAACCCCTTTGATTTATCTGCTATTGCAGGACTTTCATTTGATCAAATTTTTGCAGATGATCTCCTCACTGATGCACCAATCCATGTGGATTCCAGCTCTGCTCAAGCCATTCTTGGAGAGCAGTCAGCGAAGTTGGATTCCATTGCTCATCAAGTTCAAACTGCCTATGCTGAAACCTCAGGAGCCTTAAATGAGCAAAGTAGGACATTGGCATCTGTTGAGATGAGGCTCACTGGCTCAGCGGATGTGGTTCTTCCCACAATTGAAGCAAGGATTAGTGCAGTTGAATCTGGATTGCAAACCATCTCCACTGAAGTTCAGAAAGCAAAGGCAACCATGGAATCAGTTTCCAAAGAGGTCAAGAAGGAGCAGACATTGCTAAGGAGTAACCACAACATGAATGTGAAAGCATTAAGATTGGTGGTTAAGCAAGCTCTTGGAAAGAAGACTGCCTTGCAGAAAAAGAGAGCTGAGGAAATGAGGCTAGCAATGGTGAAGGCTGCCTCTGAAAAATTCTCACAAGAAGTGATGGCCAAGATTGCTGAAAGTGCAGTGGCCAACCTTACTGACTTCTTGAAGGCCAACCTTGATTCATCCCTCAAGACAACCATGGAAGAGGTTGTGGAGCAAAAGATGAAACCTGTCTTAGCTTTCTTAAGCCTAAGCAGTGACAGAATGCAAAACATTCATGATGAGAAAGTTTACTTGCTTGAGGATATGAAGTCCCTGAACCAAACTCAATCCCTGATGGCATCTACCATGAGTGAGCTCAAACCTCAGTGTTTTGATGCTGCCAAAAAGGGGGAAAGAGAAAGAGCAAGGGCAAAAGGTTCCTTGATAATTGGTGGTTCAGACAAGGGAAAGGACAAGGCTGCTGAAGACAAAGGGAAGAAGCAAGCAGTGCTGAATCTGGAAGAGCTTGATGAAGAAGAGCAGTTAGCCATACCCTTTATAATTGGTGGTTCAGACAAGTGTTTTGATGCTGCCAAAAATGGGGAAAGAAGAAAAAGCAAGGCTTCAGTAGAGACCTGGAGGAGAAATTTCTGGAATGGACAAGTCCACTGAAGGTGTCCAGACAAGAGGCCAGATCAAGAAGGCTAAAGGAAGCAAGAGGAAAGCTGAAACTTTTACAGACTTTCCTAACAGTCTTGATTTACCACTTGAATTCAGAATTGAAGAAGAAGAGCCCACCTCCAAAAAGGTCAAGAATGCTGAACAAGACAAGACTGCTGAAGTTGACAAGTCTTCTGAGATTGTCAAAGTTGTTGAAGGTCCCAAAGATGCTGAAGATGTTGAAGTGTTATTTGCTGAAAGCTTTGGACCTGAACCTAAGAAGAAGACAATTGTCTTAGCTCATGATCCATCAAAGTTGTTTGAGGAAGGATATGGAAAGGATCCTGAAACTCAACAGAAATTGGCCATGATGAAAGCCAAAGAGAAGATGGATCTAATTGAAGAAGCAAACAGAGCAAGGGATAAGAGAAGGGCTGATTTCCAGAAGCCTGGGAGAAAAAGAGCAACCTACAACAAGTTGAAGCCACAACTGCTGATTCCAATGGATACCAAATATCCTCACTTGGATAAATGGGTACCAATCCAGCTGAATGATTCTTGGGAAGAGGCTAAGAGGAAGTTTGTGTATGACTTCTATGTCATTAGAAGATGGAATGATGAAGATGTCAACTCCACATTTACACAGTTCATGATTGACTATCATAAGGAGTTGTACCAGCAACTTCTTGCAGCTGCTGATATTGTAAGATTTGAACTCACAGCTCCAAAGCCAATCGTCTACATGCCTCCTAAGAAAGATGGTTTCATAGATCAAGCAAGAATCCTCCAAGAATTCTTTGAGATTCTCAAGCTGGACGGAATGGTTCTTGGACCAAAGGGAACAAATCAAGAGGTCATGGAATTGAAGAAAAGAGTGTGGGCACAATATGGGATGGTGCCACCTCCTGAAGATGATCTCTGAATTAGCTAAGTTCTCTTGACCCTTTTTGTGTTAAATTTGGATGAACACTTGATCTTGTTTGATGTGCTGCTGATATGATCCTATCTGCTGGAAATTGCTCAAGTCTACTGGATATATACCTTCTGCCCTGTTATTGCTTTTTGCTTTGATATATATGTTCTAAGCTCTGATTATGAATAATATGCTCTGATTATGTAATATGTTAGTTATGTATTGATGTTGATTCATGCTCTGATAAGTTTATTCAACTATCAACATGCCTGTAATTCCGATATTTATGAATGATAGTTGAATCCTTTTTTAATCAAGAAATAACATCTTACTATCTCAACATGCCTGACTTTCAAACCTATTTGCAATCAGAATGGTGAGTACACTAACACATTCTTTTTCAGGAAAATTGACTCTAGTCATGTCTTCTGAAGATAAATGTAATATGTGTAGTCAAGTCACTTTTGCATAGAATGTATAGGTTTTGGCATCATCAAAAAGGGGGAAATTGTTGGGAATAAAATGAGAAGTGTTTTGATTTAATACCAAAACCCCCTGAGACATGCCAATAGAATAAGTCTAGATCAAAATGATCATGTTCTAAGGATGTTAGAACATGTAACATAAGACTAAATGAGAAGCTCGTATGTTAGGCAGCTCTTAGATAAATAGATGCACAAGTTGAGGGGGAATACATGCTTTTAAGTCTATCAAGATCAAGTCCCCTCAAGGCTCAAGTTGAATGTGTCCCAAGTCTGCTGAATAGACAAATATGCTGATCAAGATTGGATGGATTGTGGAACAATCTTTCTAAAGATCAAGCATGATAAATGCATCATCTATACACAACCTACTAAAGCATTTCTGCTCAAAAGGTTTGTCCAGAAGAGTTGTCTCAGCACACTTGTACTAGAACTATGTCAAGTTCAACCCAACTATGCTGATAATATCAATGACACCTATTCTATGTCATGAATGCACAAGATCTACTCTAAGAAAGCATGGAAAGAGAAAGAGTCAAGTCATCTGAAGAGCTCAAGTCAACTTTGCTGATAAGAAAACTCTGCTGATAGTGATAAGAAGAGTTGTCCAAGTGATAAGGAATGTTGTCCCTATCATAGGACCAATCATCAGAAGGAATGTCCATGTTTGATCAAGTGAATCTTGAAGTCAGACATTGGGAAGAGTGCTGCAGAATGAAGACAAAGTGGTTACAGCCGTTTATTTCCTAATTGAAGGACATGTCACTATCAAGAATATGTCTTCCAGTTTGAAGAGCTCAAGGAAGACATTTATGGACATTTGAGACTGCCTCTCCAACGGGCAAATCCTCAAATTTGTCTATAAATACAGAAGTGTGGAGACCATTTGAAAGCATCCAACATACAACTGACCTCAACTATCCTACAAGCTTTCAAGTGCTTTCAAGCTTTCCAAGAGACTATCTTAGTCTTCACACACTTCATCTAAGCTGAACCTCATTGTATATCCATACAAAGCTTAGAGAGATATCCTATCCTTATACACTGACCTTCATTGTAAAGGATATCTCATTAGTTAGAACCTTACTTCAACCCTTATACCTTTCAAAGAGAGAAAGTTAGAAGGTTGTAGTAGTAGAAGTGTAAGGAGTTAACTGTTGAGAGAAGAACAGTTAATTCTGAGTTGAGAAGAGGGTACTAGGACTCTAGACATCCTAGGGATCAATTCACCAAGGAGTGGTGTTCTTGATCAAGTGCACCTTGGCACTCTAAAATAAGTTAATTCCAAGAGTGAAGGAATTATCCTGTTAAATTAGGGAAAGTGGATGTAGGAGCTTGAGTCTCTGAACCACTATAAACTCTTATGTTGATTTACTTTCAAGTACCTACATTCATTCAACACAGCACACTAAACTAAACTTTCAAAGAACCATATACTCAAGACTGTGCAAAACTCATTTGGACAAGTTCCTTGAAAACTGCATATTTGATAAGGTGATTTCAGAACTTAAAGGAGTATAAACCAAAGGGCCAACCACTAATTCCGTACTTATAACTCACTTAGATAGTCATTCAACTAAGTACTCAATAGTACTTAGTAGGTTGGTTATCTTTAAGAAGTTATACATCTCAGCAGAGTTGTCCAGGACAACCTTGCTAGAGTCTTACTTGGTTAAGTTTGAGAAAGATTTGCATACAAGTGTATTCCCCCCCCCCCCCATACACTTGTTATATACTCCTTTCAGGACCAACACCGCTTTATAAGCAAAGCCATTGCCATAGTCCATTGTAAACGCTCCTTGGAACATTCCCCTGTTGTTTCTAAAAAAATTTGCACCCTTAATGCGTCCCGGAGCTCCTGTCGCTGCTCCCTCCGTATTGATTTATATAACCCCTTCTGTTGGCGGGTACCATTTAACTGACACCTGTGCGACGCCTTCCCGGGAGCACACGTTAGCCTGAAAGACTTGATAACAACAAGATCGAAGCATGTGTTGTGCATGCTACCTAAATTGGCATTTCTCGACTCTCCCACTAAATTCCAGACCGAAACTCTCATTGCCTCCGGGGTTATTGTTACATTGTAAAAAACTGCCGCATTGCGCGAGTGCCACAAATGCCAGACTAGAGTGACGATTGCTAGTAGCCATACTGCCAAAACTTGAGGACTGAATTTTAATCTCATTGCCTTCACAAACCAACCCAAGAAGCCCTCCTCTAAACTTATGCGCACCTGAAACAACTCCATAATCATATTAAATGAATGCTTGAAAAATATACAGTCGGTGAATAAATGGTCGATGCATTCCTTCTTCGTCCGATAGAGCATGCAAACTCCCGGCCCCTGGAAACCTATCTGGCATAGGTAATTCCATGTTGGCAATTTCTGATGAATTAATCTCCATAAAGTTGTTGAACGCTTAGGTGGGATAAAAGAGTCCCAAATCCAAACCTCCTAATTAACCTCCAGAAAGCGATGTCGAACCTGCTTATAGGATGTCTTCGCTATAAGTGTTATGTGTGACGAAGGAGGCCAAATTAGTGTATCTCTAGTAGTCGAACATTCATATCTGAGGATGTCCTCTACAATTAGTGGATAGAGCCTCACAAATTCTTCATCCAAATGCCATGTACCGTCGATTAAATAACTGAGATCAGAAATTGATATCCAATTCGAACCCTCTATGGCATCTACATCCGGTCTGCTATAATATAGCCTAACCAATTATCCAGCCAAAACTTCATTGATGCTCCATTTCCAACTACCCATCGTGCATTTTCACAAATATGCAGCAGGTGCCATCTCACTCCCCTCCATATTGATGATGAAACTGTTGGTGTCTGAGATCTCCCGCCTGGTGTGTATTTCTCTTTCAAAAATTGCATGGGCAATCTACGATCAGTGAGGACTTGCTAGCGAGCTTCTGAACGTATGCTTCATTTGCATTTAAAATTGACCGCATTCCAAGTCCGCCTTCCGTACGAGGGGCTGTAACCCTTTTGTAAATGCCATCCGTGAGTTCATCAGTTACCCAATCTCCCTTTGGGTTGAGAAGACCACCGAGAAGACCACCGAGAAGGAGATCTCAGATGATGAGGACGAGGAGGATAAGAAAGATGAGGAAGGAAAGGTTGAGGAAGTAGATGAAGAGAAGGAGAAGGTGAGAAGAAAATGAAGAAGATCAATGAGGTTTCTCATGAGTGGGATTTGGTGAACAAGCAGAAACCAATTTGGATGAGGAAGCCTGAGGAAATCACTTTTCTGTTGAGGGACAGCTTGAGTTCAAGGTCGTTCTCTTTGTTTCTAAGAGGGCTCCTTTTGACCTCTTGACACAAAGAAAAAGCCCAACAACATTAAGCTTTATGTTCGTTGTGTTTTCATCATGGACAACTGTGAGGAGCTGATCCCCGAGTATCTCAGCTTTGTCAAGGGTATTGTTGATTCTGAGGATTTGCCTTTGAACATCTCCCGCGAGATGTTGCAACAGAACAAGATCCTCAAAGTTATCCGTAAGAATTTGGTGAAGAAGTTCATTGAACTCTTCTTTGAGATCGCATAGAATAAGGAATATTACAACAAGTTCTACGAGGCTTTCTCAAAGAACCTCAAGCTTGGAATCCACGAGGATTCTCAGAACAAGAATAAGATTGCTGAGCTCCTAAGGTACCACTCCACCAAGAGTGGAGATGAGATGACGAGCTTGAAGGACTATGTTACCAGGATGAAAGAGGACCAAGAGTGGAGATTCCTTTTCACTGAAGAGCTTCATGGTTTTGTCATCAGCAGGGTTGGCGATTGGTGCTTCCTTACAATGATTGACAGTGGGGTGAGCCATGTTTCCTCTAAGAGCAGATGGCACTAAAACTAGGCCTAAAATTTGCTCTCTGACCTCTCTCGAATTGGGTGACACATGTTGGTTTTTGTGGGCCTTTGAGGGGAACAATATTGACAGTTCTAGATGTCGACTTCTTTGAGGCCTGATCAATAGGCAACTTTGAGTTCGTTGTGGGCGACTTTATTTAAAATTCAGACCATATCACCAACGTTCTTTATTTATCGTAGGGCATACGCAATTGGGTCCGAATTTTTTTGGTTCGTTTGGGTTTAGGGTTTAGGGTTTAGGGTTTAGGGTTTAGGGTTCGCAGTGGCATACCCTGCTTGACACTTCCACCGGGGTCTCACATTCACCTAGTTTTTCATGCGTCGTTACTCAAATGGGTTGTTGGGGATGCGGTCATCTCCCCTACCCTTCCGGAAGACTTGTTAGCCATGGATCTGCCATTCTTGCCTACTAAGTGCTAAGGTTTTAGGTTGACGCCAATTACAACATGATGGGGGGTTTTGTGGACCAGGTTTTGATTAGGTGGCATGATTGTGGTGACAAACAGCACGGGGTTGATGTGGCGGATATGCGTGGTCAGTTTCCGGAGTTCAACCTTGAGGACAAGGCTGTTTCACCAGGCAGGGCAGTTGATAAACCCCCAATGATTGTGTATAAGAGGCGCGCAAAGAAGGATTGAAGTCACAGATTTAGTACTTATCATTCAGTTTATTTATGTTAATATTCATTGTCATTTCTATTAATTAAATAATTAATAATTAAGCGGGCTTTGTGCATGGGCCTTGCTTGAGACATTTTTTGAGATCTATTTATTATGAGATTGCAGCCTTGCTGCAGAGAATCCGTTCTCTGGGTCCTCTTAGAGGATTTGTTCTTTATTTCTATGTTGCCTATCTCTTCACTCCTATCAATTTTACTTTAAAAGTAACTTCACTTAATATTTAAAAATATGTAAGAGTTGCAATATACCGTAGACAGGGTCAATTAAAGAATAATTTGAGAAGCCAAGGCCATTAGTTTTATATTCAAACTATACTACATTAAATGAGAACTCCATTATGCTCTTTTCTTTGACTATTTAATACTCCCTCCGTCCAAACTTAATAAGTCTAATTTCCTTTTTGATTTGTCCAAACTTAATATGCACACTTTCATAAATGAAAATATTTATCCCCCCAATACACTAATACACCCTTTATTTTTGGATCGTCCAGTACTTATTAACCTTGGACAGAGGGAGTACTATGTATTAGGGCTAAAATCGGCATCTTACAAATCTTTTTCTTTTTTTTTTACCATGACTCATATTTTTAGACAAGTAAAGATACAACATGACTTGAGCCGTTGAGCCTAAATTGTAAGGCACAATAGCCAGCACATCACACCAAGTAAATGGAAAATTAAATTATTACCTTGAGTAGGTGCAACAGTAATGGTAGACGACTCGTGTGTTACTGTTTGGGTTTGTTCTGCGCCACACCTGGCATTCTGCAGTTAATAATAAGCTATTCAGAACTTTTTTCTTTTTTTTGAAGTAAAGCTATTCAGAACATAAGCACTTCTAATTGGAGAAGATTTTAGAAGAAAGGTATTGCAAATCAGTAAATGTGATGTATTACGAAGCGCATGCACGGGAAAATGCACTTAGTTGCATTTTATCAAGAAGAGGCAGGGAAGGAAAACGAAGTCATCAAAATATTTACTTGTAGGAGCAGAACTAAAAGATGAAGAAAGGTTTGTTCCAGAAAGTTTCATACGGAGTATATTATGTTGGTGAGTAGACAATTCAAGATTCAATAGCAAAATTGGTCCATCTTTATTGGGAGTTGGTGTATTGGCAATTTAGGATGATAATTAATTTGTGATTTTTTTTTATTGAAATTGATATGTTGGGATCTTATTATGCCACAAAAGCGACGCCAAGTCATTGGTCTGGCTGTTACATGGAACTCTGACAGCTCATGTGAGCAGCGCATGAAAAGATCTTATGACCTTGCCAATATAAGACTAATATGACACCATTTTCAAAATTACATGAAAAGATCTTATGACCTTGCCAATATAAGACTAATATGACACCATTTTCAAAATTATGGGACTTAATTGAGAATATTAATTCGCATGGGACTAAAATTGTCAACGCCCAATAGATACGAGACCAATTAATACAAATAGCGTCTAGGGGTGTTCAAAAATAAACCGGACCGGAAAAAAGACCGGAATCGGTCCGGACCGGTCCGGAACCAGACCGACCGGTTAGATTCCGGTCCGGTCTCCGGTCCGGGAAATTTTGGATTCCGGTATTTCGGTCTGGTCCAAGACCGGAATTTTCCGGTCCGGACCGGTTTGGACTAGATTTTTTTATATTTTTTTACTAATGCACTCTCAATTATTTTTCAAAACCAAGTAATTGGTGAAAATGTGTTGAGATCTTATTACATTTTTTACAAATATATAATTTAACAAACATATTTAATTTATTTTTAGGGTCAAAAGATCATTAATAACAATGTAAATAAAATTCACATTGACGTAATGAAGAGCAAACATTTTAATTTTCATACACAAATTCATCATTCTTGTTCTTGCTTCCATAAATTAAAAAAAATAAAAACAATTCCGGTCCAACCGGTCCAAACCCGGACCGGACCGCACCGGAATTTTCCGGTCCGGTCCGATCTCCGGTTTTGGACCGGTGCACACCCCTAGCTGAAACTGCATGGGCCCATTGAATGAAACATTGTTCCGATGCGTCAAACATCGAACTTCCGATCGAGCTGCGAAGAAAAAGATTCTACTATGACGTGCATTACTATAAAAATTGAAACCATACCCAGTTACCCAAAGCATATTGTCTTAACTAATTAATAATTTAACTGTTATATCAACTAGCACTAGAAATGGCATGTGATTAGAGATGCAGTCCTAGAAAACTCAATTACAGGACCAGGACAAAAGCCAAGAATCAGAAAGCATGTACCAACAAACCAACAAGTAGATTAATCATAGACATAGATTAAGAAGCAGAAATATGGTAACACACATATTTTAACATCTGGGTATCAGAGAAAATAATTGAAATTATTTCTGCATCACCAGCATAGATCTAGCTCATTAAACAAAAATGGACAGATTTATTAGCATAAGATTCCTTCTCACCATCAATCTATCTTTTACAAGTAAGTCATACAACGTGTTCTTCACCAAGTTTCATCTAAATGACATGTTAATTCCTTAGCTAAACACAAACCTTTCACCTTTTGAAAATTAAACTCACTTATCAGTCCCAAGAGTAATAACTGCAGGCCTTTTACACAAAGACAAGAAAACCTAAGTAGTAGTATTAGTTATTTCCTGAATTAGCACTTACAAAACAGAAAACACCTATCCTTGTAACATTAAAAACTTTTCAGCCAAGCTCGAGCTAAATTAAATTGCAGATACTTTTTAGGCCAATTATCTACCTTCAATAAGTATACTCCAATGAAGCCCTAAGCTAAAACTTATCTAGTTTATCCAGTCCAGACTAAATTTAATGTTACTAAATAACCAATTGAAATTTGAAGAAGGAGACGCCTTGTCTTATGACAAACACGAAAAAAACAACAATGTATCAACTATCCAAAAATGTGGAAAGTGTTTGAAAACTTTAACTGAAGGTAGCTAGTTCTCCTGGAAACAAATTCCACAAGTCCATAAATAAATAACGAAAGATAAAGTTCTTCATATATGGGATTTATAGACTTAGCTGTTCTGAAAGAATAGGAGATGCAGATTTGTTACCTGTAGATGATGGTGGAATGGAAGTGACAATAGGGAGACTTAGCGACATCTCAGTACCAATAAATGATTCACCTAAAAACATTATAACCATGAGAAAGAGGGAATATACTCATTCAGCATAATTAAAAAGTTTGTCACTATGAAGCTTCAAATTGGCAAGTATTGTACGAAATTCAACAGTGTATATATAGTTGCTAAATGGAAAGGTCTACCATATCCACATAAAGTAAATATTACGAACTTTTGAATGTTGTGATGAAAAGGGGTTATTTTTCAATTTCAAAGCGCAAAGAGCACCAATAGGTCAACTCAATTAGACTCATGTTTATCTTAGTATTTTCTTGTTACAAGAATTAAAAGTTAAGTCTAATGGAGTACATTTTTCAAGCCTTCCCCTTTGGAACCTTCACACATAACACAATCATGCTCAGCAGTGTGAACCGCATCCCGAAAATCAATGTCCGGTCCACAAAGGTGAACCGATCTGTATTAGGTGGGGACCCACGTAACCCCTCTCATCAAGCAACACTTTTAAATGTAAAAATTAAATAAATTTAAATATTAAACATGAAAAAAATCTGAAATAAACCATAAATTTAGAAGAATCTAGAAACCCTAAAATACAGCTATATAAGCTGCCTCCATTACTCAAACCCTTCGTCTCTTGCTTCACACTCGATTTGAATTTCTTCCTAAAAATTGGTTCTCTTTGCATCTCCGTTTCTCGTCCTAGAGAAAATATTCAGCAGTAGAGATCGCAACAATAGGGGATGTTGAGACGTTTGCTTTCCAGGCTGAGATCAACCAGCTTCTCAGTCTCATCATCAACACCTTCTACAGCAAGAAGGAGATCTTCCTTCATGAACTTATCAGTAACGCCTCTGATGTAAGCCTCCTCCTCTCTACTGTTAATTGTAATTATTATTTTTGTAGATCTCTTATTTTTATGTCGTTCTGGATAAGTAGGATTATTTTTTTTGAATTTTTTCATGGATTAAAGTATTATTTGCTTGTTGTATAGTAGTCATATATTGTTTATCCTTCATCGCATGTCGTGGAATTACCTAATTTTGTGCACTGATGAATATTGACTGCTAGACTAAAAGTGTCCGCTTTTCACACCTATTACGTTCTTTGCTTAATCTAATTGTGTTTCGGTTTATGTGCTAAGAGTGTTAAGTAGGTTTGTGTTTTTTAATTTTATCGTCTCCTTTTGTTTTGTATTTATTGGTAGTTTGCTCAAGGTGGATTTTGTGTGTGCATCACTGAACATAAAATTAGTCCAATAAAATTTACTGTGTTTGGTTCGTGTGGTTGCATTATTTTCAAATTAGATTTAGTAATAGAACAAGCGTAATTGTTTTGTAACTAAATTTTTAGAATCAAAACCATTGCGTATGTGGGTGATTTTGTAATGTGTCTCGATGAGTATTATATGCATTACATTTATGCTGGCTGTGTAAAATTCATTTAAATTTGTTATGATTTCCAAATTTGAATGTTATTTAGGCTTTGGACAAGATTCGTTTTGAAAGCTTGACAGACAAGAGCAAGCTTGATGCTCAGCTAGAACTCTTCATTCATATCATCCCTGACAAGACCAACAATACCCTGACAATTATTGACAGTGGTATTGGTATGACCAAGGCTGGTTAGTACCTTTGCTCATGTAAAATTTGATTCTTTATGTTCAGTTGTCAGGTTCGGTGTAAACTTATGTTCTATGTTTTGACTTTGCTTTCAGATTTGGTGAACAATCTTGGTACAATTGCAAGGTCTGGGACCAAGGAATTCATGGAAGCCCTTGTTGCTGGTGCTGATGTAAGCATGATCGGGCAGTTTGGTGTTGGTTTCTACTCTGCTTACTTGGTAGCTGAGAAGGTGATTGTTACAACCAAACACAATGATGACGAACAGTACGTATGGGAATCCCAAGCTGGTGGTTCATTCACCATTACCAGGGATACATCTGGTGAAGTCCCCGGAAGGGGTACTAAGATCACTCTTTATCTTAAAGAGGACCAGCTTGAGTATGTTGAGGAGCGTAGGTTGAAGGATTTGGTTAAGAAGCACTCTGAGTTCATCAGTTACCCAATCTCCCTTTGGGTTGAGAAGACCACCGAGAAGACCACCGAGAAGGAGATCTCAGATGATCAGGACGAGGAGGATAAGAAAGATGAGGAAGGAAAGGTTGAGGAAGTAGATGAAGAGAAGGAGAAGGCTGAGAAGAAAAAGAAGAAGATCAAGGAGGTTTCTCATGAGTGGGATTTGGTGAACAAGCAGAAACCAATTTGGATGAGGAAGCCTGAGGAAATCACCAAGGAAGAGTACGCTGCTTTTTACAAGAGCCTTACTAATGACTGGGAGGAGCATTTGGCTGTAAAACACTTTTTTGTTGAGGGACAGCTTGAGTTCAAGGCAGTTCTCTTTGTTCCTAAGAGGGCTCCTTTTGACCTCTTTGACACAAAGAAAAAGCCCAACAACATTAAGTTTTATGTTCGTCGTGTTTTCATCATGGACAACTATGAGGAGCTGATCCCCGAGTATCTCAGCTTTGTCAAGGGTATTGTTGATTCTGAGAATTTGCCTTTGAACATCTCCCGCGAGATGTTGCAACAGAACAAGATCCTCAAAGTTATCCGTAAGAATTTGGTTAAGAAGTGCATTGAACTCTTCTTTGAGATCGCATAGAATAAGGAAGATTACAACAAGTTCTACGAGGCTTTCTCAAAGAACCTCAAGAACAAGAGTGGAGATTCCTTTTCAAATTGGCAAGTATATGGGATTTATAGACTTAGCTGATCTTCTGAAAGAATAGGAGATGCAGATTTGTTACCTGTAGATGATGGTGGAATGGAAGTGACAGTAGGGAGACTTAGCGACATCTCAATACCAATAAATGATTCACCTGAAAAACATTATAACCATGAGAAACAGGAAATATACTCATTCAGCATAATTAAAAAGTTTGTCACTATGAAGCTTCAAATTGGCAAGTATTGTACGAAATTCAACAGTGTATATATAGTTGCTAAATGGAAAAGGTCTACCATATCCACATAAAGTAAATATTACGAACTTTTGAATGTTGTGATGAAAATGGGCTACTTTTCAATTTCAAAGCGCAGAGAGCACCAATAGGTCAACTCAATTAGACTCATGTTTATCTAAGTATTTTCTTGTTACGTGTAACGACCCCAAAATTTTAAAGAAGTAAACATAGAATTTTTTTTTTTTAAAAAAAAGGGGTAAGGGGGCATTACTACGCTTGAAAATAACATAACAACTCAAATGATGCAACTATCCAAATCAAGGTGGTCACAACCAAACCCTCAAAATAATTTTGAAGTGACAACAGCGGAAGTAAAGTAGCAAGTAAGGTCCTTAAGAATTTGTCTTACAATATAAAATACTACAATTTCAAATAGTTATCCAAAATAGAATTTTAAGTTTCAAAAGACATGAATTAAAGGGTTTCACTTTCGAGATCGAGCGCTCACATCCACCTTCAATCCTCCCGAACGTTCCCACCTGAAAGTGGAAGGGGTGAGCATTTGAAAAATACTCAGTGGGTTCACTCAAACACCCACTCGAATATCATACAATCTACCGTAATAAAGGCTAACCATGGGAATCAATGTATATAATAAACATAAATTTGAGATTCATTACTCTCAATCATAGCATTAAGTCACATAGCGACAACTCAAATTACATCCTTCAAGTATCATCAATCATATGACAACCATGCAACACGTTCAACATCATGGTTTATATTAATAAATAGTGATAGTTATAATATAATACACGTAAGAGCACATCAATCTTGTTGGGGCACGCTTTACCCCGCTCGAGCATCTTATTCGGGAGCTACCCGAAAGTGATCTTTCGATCAAATCTTGGAACGGTGTTACCCGTAATCTTATCATAGCTAGTACGGTTATTATCCGTATACCATACACTTTGCACGGTCTTGACCGTATATCATGTTTCTTCACGTTTGAAACGTGCATGTATGAAAACATTCATGTAGCATACTTCTTCACATATGGACATGCATAATCATAAGCATTTATGTATCCATAGAACATACTTAACACAAGTGATCATACATAATCTCACATATTCATACATCATATATTCCACACTTGAACATGAACATATTTATACAAAACTCACATAGGACAATTAAAACAATAAATCACACGATATTAAAGTAGGCATTGTAAAAGTCAACGAGAGTTACCCCACCTATTAGCTTGGAAAGTTAAACGGTATCCTCCCATCTTAGTTCCAAGTCCTTTCCCACTTCTCGTTCCTTAAATCCTACAATAATAGTTCTACCAATTAGTCCTTAATTAATATGAACAATAATCATAGTCTAATTGTATGTGGTTGTGATAGTGCACTTAAGAGAAGTATAAATGTTGGTCAAACATAGAAATTAAAGGATTTAAGAAAAAAATGCATTCTCGTAAAAGTTTAAGGACTGAAAGACAGATTTAAATAATTTGTAAGTTCAATATTTTAATTAAAAACAGTAGGTTTCAAAATTTGGGATTAAATGCCACTGATTTCATTCAAAACGGATGAAAAACGAACATTTTATGTGCATTTGAAGTTCTATGGGCATTGTTGCAAATTTATGAAAAAATTGTGACTTTTCTTAAATAAAATAGTGCATTTTTGTAAATAATAAAAATGCATTGACAAGCTGGAAAAATATTTGGCTTTGGCCAAAATGAAAAACCGAAAAATAACGTTTTGATCCCAAGATACAAATTTATCTACAAAACACAACTCGTAGTTTTATATCTCAATATATTCAACCCCACAACTCATACCTCCACCACCTACCGGAAAAATCTCCGGCAAGGTGGTCCACCAACAAAACAGGCGGTGCACCAACGGAGAGTCGCCGGAAAATAGGAGAGAGAGAGAGAGTATGAAAGTGAGAAGGAAAATAAAATAGATCTAAAAAATTTCAAACACTTTGACTGGACATAACTGGAGTTTTATAACTTCGATTTAAAAACTAAAATATGTTCTGGAAAGCTTATGAAAACAGCTTTCCAACAAGACCAAAAATATCAAAATCGGACATATGTACTAAAAGTTATGGCCTGGGGAATATATTCCGATTATAAGGGTTTATACCCATCTTTGACCAGCCATAACTGGAGATCCAGAACTCCGATCGAGAATCGGAAAAGTGTTCCAAAAAGCACTCGACGAGATATTTCCATCGGTACTGGCCGATTGATGATCGGACATCGAAAAGTTGGCCGGAACTTAGAAGAAAGCTGAAGTGTGTGTGTGTGTAAAGTGTGTACGTGTCTTGAGTGTGAGTGTGAAGTAAGATTCTTACTCTAATAATAGGTGCCAAAAATGTGCAAAACTTGTGGAGGTAACTATTTATAAGGTGCAAGATGTCTTAGAGTTTCCTTGGTGGGCCATAAGAATGGGCCTTGTCATAATATTTTGTTTGGGCCCTTTCTTATAATATTTAAGACCACTTCTTATATCAAATATATCCTCCTTAATGAATAAATTAACTAGTCTTATGCCATCCACCACCATTAACCTTACTACATTAGAAAATAAATAATTTAATAGGTGAATAACATTTAATATTATGTAATTTCACATAATTATTATAAATCACATAATTTCATATAAACAAATATAAGAGCTCAATTCGTGAGATTTTTGGGTTCTTACACCCTACCCCTCTAAAAAAAAAATTTGTCCTCGAAATTGAAAACGTACCGAGTTGTAACAGATCTGAGTACTTTGCTTGAACTTCGCTCTCAAGCTCCCAAGTGGACTCCTCCTTGTCATGATGACTACATTGGATCTTGACTAGACGGATTTCGCGGTTTCGAAGCTTTTTGATCTTGTGTTATAGTATTGCGACTGGTGATACCTCATAAGACAAATCATTCTTGACTTCGAGTCCTTCGTGGTGGATTACATGGCTTGGATCAAACACATACTTTCTCAGCATGGAAACATGAAAAACATTGTGCACTCCAGATAGATCTGGTGGTAGTGCAAGACGGTAAGCAACTTCTCCAATGCGTTCTAAAATCTCGTATGGTCCAATGAATCTTGGTCGTAGCTTTCCTTTCTTGCCAAATCGGATAACACCTCATACCGGTGATACTTTGAGAAAAACCTTTTCACCGATTTTGAATTCTAAATCCTTTCGCCTTTGATCAGCGTAGGATTTTTGTCTATCTTGGGCCATCTTAATTCTTGCCCTAATCTTGTCTATGGCCTCAACTGTCTTTCAACAATCTCCGGTCCTAAGAGTCTTCTTTCTCCAACCTCATCCCAGTACAATGGCGATCTACACTTTCTCCCATAGAGTGCTACATAGGGAGCCATCCCTATGGTTGCGTGGAAGCTATTGTTGTAAGCAAATTCCACTAAGGGCAAGTAATCTTCTCATTTCCCTCCAAAATCTTAAACACAACCCCTTAACATATCTTCTAATGTTTGTATAGTCCTTTCTGACTGACCATCTGTTTGCGGGTGGAAGGCGGTGCTAAAGTTTAGTTTGGTTCCCATAGCCTTCTATAAGCTTTGCCAAAATTGAGATGTGAACCTCGGGTCCCGGTCGGAAACTATCGATACTGGCACTCCATGAAGTTTCAACACTTCTTCAAGATATATTTGAGCTAGTCTATCCATATTATATGTCATCTTGATTGGTAAAAAGTGCGCTGATTTGGTTAGACGATCAACGATAACCCAAATTGCGTGGTTTCCGCGTGCCGACCTTGGTAGACCAACAACGAAATCCATTGTGATGTGTTCCCACTTCCATTCTGGAATTTCAAGTGGTTGTAGAAGGC
Source organism: Galeopsis tetrahit (assembly GCA_963675135.1). Taxonomy (NCBI): domain Eukaryota; kingdom Viridiplantae; phylum Streptophyta; class Magnoliopsida; order Lamiales; family Lamiaceae; genus Galeopsis; species Galeopsis tetrahit. The sequence continues at coordinate 59,442,732 of OY776120.1, read as the reverse complement.
CACTTGGCCGTTGATGTTCCGCCTTAACTTGCTGACAAGTTAAACATTTTTGAACAAATAATGCTATGCTCCCCTTCATGTTCCTCCACCAGAACATCCTTTTTAAGTCCCGGTACATCTTTGTAGTTCCCGGATGGGCGGTGTATGCTTCTTCGAGGATCTCTCTTCGAATGACCTCATCATTCGCAACACATATCCTTCTTCCATATGATAGTGCTCCGTTGATGTCTAAGTCAAAAACATTTGTGGCACCACTCTCGACCTTATCCCATAAATTCTTTAGAAATGCATCTCTTCTTTGGGCCTCGACGATCCTTTCCCGTAATGTCGGCTTCATTACTAAGGTCGCTATAATGTGGTTGGTGGTTGTAGGCGGCATCGTGATTTCTAACTTCATCTTGCTAAACTCTTCCACCAACTTCTCCTGAGTAATCAACATGCAAGTTACGCTTCCACTGCCTTTACGACTCAGAGCATCGGCGACCACGTTAGCTTTTCTGGGATGGTACAAGATAGAACAATCATAATCCTTAACTAATTCCAACTATCTCCTTTATCTCATGTTCAACTCTTTTTGCTCAAACGGGTATTTGAGGCTCTTATGATCAGTGTAGATCTCACATCTCCCACCGTAAAGGTAATGATGCCAAATCTTCAAGGCATGAACAACGGCGGCAAGTTCTAAATCGTGTGTTGGATAATTTTGCTCATGGACCTTTAATTGTCTTGAGGCATAGGCTATCACTCTTCCATGTTGCATCAAAACACATCCAAGCCCATGTTTAGATGCGTCACTATAAATGACGAATCCTTCGCTACCATCGGGTATAGCTAGAACAGGCGCTGAAACCAACTTCGTTTTGAGCTCTTGAAAACTAATGTCACACCTCTCGCTCCATTGGAAGCTCACTCCTTTCCGGGTAAGACGAGTTAGGGGTACTGCGATCTTTGAAAAATTCTCAATGAACCTTCGGTAGTACCCAGCCAAACCGAGAAAGCTACGAACCTCACTCACGTTGGTTGGCGCCTTCCAATTACTAACTGCATCCACCTTGGCTGGATCTACTTCAATACCTTTTGCTGACACAATATGCCCGAGAAAAACCACATTGTCCAACCAAAATTCACACTTCTTAAACTTGGTAAAAAGTCTCTCCTTCCGAAGTGTCTCTAATGTGATCCTTAGGTGTTCCTCGTGTTGCCTCTCATCTCGAGAATAAACCAGTATATCATCGATGAATACGATTACAAATCTATCAAGAAACGGATGGAAGACTCGATTCACGAGATCAATAAATATTGTGGGTGCATTGCTAAGCCCAAAAGGCATGACAACAAACTCGTAGTGCCCATAACGCGTTCTGAAAGTAGTTTTGGGTATATCTTCTTTCTTGATCTTCACTTGGTGGTAACCTGATCGTAAGTCGATCTTGGAAAACACATTTGACCCTCTAAGTTGGTCGAATAGATCCTCAATCCGTGGAAGCGGGTACTTATTCTTTATCGTGAGCTTGTTTAATTCGCGGTAGTCTATGCATAATTGGAACGTCTCATCCTTCTTCTTGACAAACAACACTAGGGCTCCCCAAGGGGATACACTAGGTCACACAAATCCTTTATCAAGAAGCTCTTGTAGCTAGACTTTCAACTAACAGTAACAACTAACATAAACATAAACAACATGCAGTAAGCAAATGATAATAAGTATGAAAACAATTTAAGCATAAAGCAGTAAACTATTATCATCAATGCAAACAATTTAAGCACGTTGAATAAAGAACAACCGAATCAACTAGGAAGGAAAAACAAAATTTGTAAATCAACTTAAACACAATAACAACAATGAATAAGATCAAGGGAAGTATAAAAGGCACAAATACTTAAGAAACTAAACAAGTGACATATATTGCTGTATCAACAGCTCCAGCATCATGTTCCTGCACATAATCACTTATAATGTTCAGCCCTCCCCCTGTCTTATATCAACCTATTCAGTTGTTACCATAACCTGTTTAGATGTCATAAAGAACATCCATACGTTCATCACCATCAGCAAATTAATCCTCATTCTCTTCAACAACAGTGATTGGTGTAGCAATAAATGAACTACATCTTTCGGTTCAACAGTCTCTTTATTAACATCATCAGGTACACAATCACCTTCTGGTACATCTTCATGGAGCTCTTCACTTCGAATCCCAGAAGTTGATGGTGTTTCTCCCCCCGTGGTAGTAGAAAGCGTCTCTAACCACTGGACTTTAAGGAACTGAAGGCCATCAATAGAGTCCTGTAAACTTTTTAGTTGAAGTAAAATAAAAGATCTAAAAACAGAAAAGGTTTGACCAATATGACCATCAATGCGTTTCACATTTGGTGTAGCATTCCTCTGTTCAGGTCTTGCTGGAGCTGGTCGAGCTGGAATAAGAGCATCTCTGTGATCAGAACCATCTGAATTTTACAAGGGCAAATCAACAGTCCTTTCACCAAGTAACAGATCAGGTGAGATAGTCATCAAGGGTACCTTGCCTCAAATAACCTCAGTTTCCTTAGGTTTAAAATTTCATGCCTCGTAAGGTATGAACATATCAGCAAATGATAAGGTAAAATCCCTTTATAATAAATATCACTATAAACTGCATGTGGTGAAAATAGTTAAATCCAGATTGAAATTCTTCAACACAATCATCTTATACAACAATATAGCTTGTCCTTAGTCACTGTAGTGGAATTTGTATAGGGTAACCAATTTTAGACAATCAATTTATGGAGTACAAAGTATAGAGATGTGAGATCTTTAACAAGCATAATATTTTTCCACTTAGTTAATCTACCCTCAGTTATAGAAGTAGCAACCAAGTTTCAAATCAAGTGCATATTAATCAATCACAGGCTCTATCTCTAAGAAGTCATCAATCAATTTCGGAGTAAATGAAACTGATCTCCCCCTAAATTGTACATTCCCATATCATTTAGATCTACGTCTACCCGTACTCTTCCTAAGACAAACATAAAGTACATATACCCAGTCAAACACAAAAGTATCACTCAAAGTTACAGTTTTTCAACAATTTCCTTTCAATAAAAATTGTATCAAACCTTTACTCTCAAACTCAACAATGTTAATTCTCTTTTCCATTAACAATTTTCGTCAAGATGGCTTAGTGATTTTAGCAACTAACCTATCAATCTAAGAATTATTATCAGGATCAGAATTACCTCCTTCAGAATTTGTTTCCTCAGCTGATTCAGAGTCCTTACTACTGCTCTTCTCAGAATCATCACTACTACTGTCATCAGGGTCTGGTGTTGCGGCACTTGCTTCAGCATTTGATGCAACATTCTTCCTCAGAGTCTTCTTAATCTCATACACAATGGGATTATCTTCTAGATCAGAATTTTCAATTCCTTTGGGCAAGTCTCGTTCAGCAACAACCTTCTTTCCCTTTGGATCATACTTCCTTTTGACTTGTTTCTCAGTAACCACATTTTCTTCCTCCGATTAAGAAAACACCTTGAATCGGTTCATCAAAAACACTACTTCTTTTCTTCTCCTCAGTGAGTTAGAGTAATCAACTCTAGTGAACACATAGCCGGATCTCCTTCGTTGAACAAAGTTTCTCTTTCTCTTTTCTTTCTCAATATTCTTCCTAAATGCAATCTATTCAGATTCATCAGTATTAAAAAGAGAAAAGTTAGTTTCACCTGAGTTAGCATTCGCGTCGGCCTCCTTCATTTGAGCGTCCTCAAAATCGGATGTCTCAGCATTTGCAAACACATTCTGCTCAGCAACAGAAAAATCATCAATTTCCTTTTCAATCTCCTCCAGAGAGGAAGCAATCGAGGCAGTTGCCTCTATTTCAGTGTTAGGACTTGGAAATTGGGGCTTTTGTGGGGTGAACGAACCAAGTGTAGTGGTGAGTTTTTCGGTTTTCAGTAGTGAGAAATGTCTATGGTCATATTTCTAACAATAAGAATAAGTAGATTCTCATAATGTGAACAGTTTTAGAATGGGTGTAACTGGAGTTGTTTGGGTAAGTGTTTCAGCTTTTCTTGTAGCAGTTGGTGAGTTTCGGTGTAAAGCGACCATGAAAGCGAAACTATTAAGATTTGAGAGAGATGGAGATGACGGTTTCGTGGGAGTTTGAGTGTGGTGAGGTAGTTTCTTTGTTTCCTGTCATTAAAGCACCAAGAAATCGAAAAGATAATCACAATAACCGAGACAAACAAGGCTTTAGCAAATCTTAAAATGCAATACTCAAATCACTCGAAAAAAAATGCATTGCTTAGTATATCATGTTATGAGAAGTATATAGGAGAGAATGCATAGTTGGAAGTAATACGTATAAAAAAAAGAACAAACTAAGGAGGATTCTAGAAGGAATTCGATAATACTCCATAAACTTAGCCACAAAAATAGATCATGGATAAGTAGTGGGTAAAATCATAATTAATTAAATTAAGAACAATGTAGAATATTTAACATTTAAATGTGTATAACCTTAAAATAAATCAAAGACGTGGGTTAGTATAATCAGAATAAATGAAATAAATTTCCACAAATAATCAAATAATTACTACTTATAAAAATATAATTGAATCATCTAATGCTATGCTCAAAACTGTTACATACATCTCAACACAGTTTTTACATGAATTTACTTCATTTGTGTTGCACCATTTTTTCTTTTCTTTTCGTGTTGTAGCACCTAGTTCATATTGATCCATTTTTCTAGAAGAGTGCATCGTAGTAGCGAACTCCGTGCCCCATAATTACTCAATGGATTATGAACATGTTGATGTATTTTATTAATCACCTTTTGAAAAGAAGGCATCGTAGTAGTCAACTCCGTGCTCCATAGTTACTCAGTGATTAACTACATCTTTTAGTATGCTAACAACATTCTATTTATATGCATTTGAGAGGTGTAAGACATGTTTATTTTTGCACAACAAATTTTAGATTCAAGAATATTTTACAAAGGAATTATTCAACGAAAATAGGAAATAAATTAAATCTATAACAACTATACAACTTTATGATGTTTTCCCAAATGCTACAACATTTGTAACACCATCCATCTAGGATTATTCAGATACTACACATACCAAGGGATTTTCTCAAAGATAAGAATGTCTCAAGGTCAAAATCTTAGTAAATATATCATCATTATGATTTTCAGTAGGTACGTATTCCAACTTCACTATGTTCTTCTCCACTAAATCTCTCATAAAATAATTCCTAATGCAAATGTGTTTAGTGAGTGAGTGTTGTACTGAATTTTTAGAAATGTTTATGCACTCTTATTATCATAGAAAATTGTAAGGATATCAATACAATTCCATAGTCATGAAATATCTTGTTTAACAACAAGATTGTTTCCCATGTAGAAACATCCTCTACTCTTACTCTTTATGTCGTCTATATCTCATGCTCAATCCGCATCACTGTATCCAATCAAAGTGTTGTTGGTGTCCTTAGTGTACAATATCCCAAGTTCACTTGTACCTGCATCATACTTGATAATTCTTTTCAAAACATTCAGGTGAGATTCCTTTGGATAATATTGGTAACTATCACAAACAAAAACACTGTACATTATATCTAGTCTAATAGAGGTTAGATAAAGTTAAACTTCTTATCATAGATCTGTACAATGTTGGATCAACATCCTTTCCAGCATTGTCTTTGCAAAGTTTTAAAGTAGATCTCATAGAAGTTTTCATTACTTTTTAACTTTCAAAATCAAACCTTTTAACCAAGTTCTCAGCATACTTACCTTGAGAAAATAATATATCATCCTTACATTGCTTGATTTGAAGACCTAAAAAATAATTCAAGTCTCCAATCATACTCATCTCAAATGTTGCAGTCATTGCTTTAACAAATTGGTTAACATTTTATCACAAGTTAAACCAAACACAATGTCATCAACATATATTTGAGCAATAATTAAATCTTCTCTAGTGTGCTTAATGAACAAAGTTATATCGGCTTCTCCTCTAACAAAACGATCAGGGTATTGTGGATCTTCAAATCCTTTTAAGTTGTTCAACATATGCTTCTTCATTCAAAATGCAATTTAGAAATGCAGCTTATACATCCATTTGATGAAGTTTAATGTCAATAAAACATGCAATTGCTAGCAATAATCTAAAAGATTATATCCTAGCAACATGTGCAAAAGTTTCATCAAAATCAATAACCTCAACTCGGGTGTAATCTTGTGCAACTAATCTAGTTTTGTTCCTATCAATGTTACCAAACTCATAAGAAACTGTTTCATTAACATTTTTAGGTTCAATTTCAGAATAGTAACACTCTGCATTAACAACATTGCAAATAAAAGACATGCATATTGTTCTTACCACATCTACCTTATATGATCTTACTCTTACTCTTGTAGCATCACCTATGATTTGGTCAGAATGATGACTTTGATCAATTCTTGAAGAAGAATTCCTTTTGGGAACATACTAACTGTTCTGTGAAATTCCAACTGACTGTTCTGTAAATGTTGCTCCAGATGTTGTAACATTAGGTGCAACATTTTTAGACTTCAGTGAATTCTCAGAATTGTCAGTCACTTGTGATACATCTTCTTCATCTTTGTCATCTGTAAGACCTTTATCATCATCAAACACAACATTAACAGATTCTTGAACAGTGTTAGTCATAAGGTTATAAACTCTAGCTATAAGGTTTACTATTTCTAGAATAGCCTAAAAAGAAACCTTACACTTTTAGAATCAAACTTATGAAGTTGATCCCTATCATTCAAAATATAACACACATAACCAAATACATGAAAATACTTCACATTTGGTTCTCTATTGTTCAAAATCTCATAAGGTGTTTGATTAGAACTAGATCGAATATAAACTCTATTAATAATATGACATGATGTATTCAATGCTACAACCCAAAATCTCTTAGTAAGACTTTTAGAAGTAAGCATAACTCTTGTCATTTCTTGTACAATTATATTCTTTCTTACAGCAAAGACATAAGACCAGTTAAATCCATGTGCAACAATTCGAAACATTGATGTGTAGATCAATGTGACAACATTTTATGCAACACTCTTACCTGCTTACCTTTCTGGCATGGTCCACATACAGTGGTACTCTGAAACTTCTGTTTTGGTAATCCTTTTCACTGCATCGACTTTGATTAGTCTCTTCACTGATGTATAATATATGTATGTCCCAATTTTTGATGCAATAAGATATTTTCATCATTCTTTGACAAATTACACACATTTGTTCCAATAAGATAACAATTATCTACTGCCCTAGACAATCTTCATCTTTATTAAGAACATACACATGATTCTTTGTCAAATTTTACATGCAAATTATCATCACAAAGTTGACTAATACTAATCAGATTAGCAAGTAAGCCATCAACATGCAAAACATTTTTAAGCTTAGGAAAACATTCAACATTCAAAGTTCATATAATCTTTCCTTTTGATCCACCACCATACGTAACATTACCACCATTTAAGGTCACATAATCAGATAAGTAGTCTATTTGTCATGTCATATGTCTAGAACAACAACTATCAAAATACCATTGACCAAGTAAACATGCTTTCAAGGAAGTGTGAACAACATTACAAGTAACATCAGATTTCCATGCAGATTTCAGAAAATGCTTCATAGGATGTGACATCTTTTTAGGTAACATTTTCTCAATCTCAGATCATCAAACATTTTCATGCAGTAAGGACAAATATGATCAATTTTCGAAAAGTAATGACATACAAACTTCTTTTCAATGTTTTTGACTTTGTGAGAATCTGTTTGTGTAGATGTTACAACAAATGTTTTAACATTTTCCTTCACAAATTTCACAGTATTTTCAAAATTCTTAGAAATAGAAGCATTTTCACTATCATAACGTATACCCCAATTATCAGATTTACCAATAGCTATAACATATATCAGAAGCACTTATAGAAAATTTTATGAAACTTAAAGTAGAGGTGATCAATTTCTCCTTCCGTTTACAAACTTCAAAATCTCTTCTAGAATGTATGACTTCTAGCTTGGTAATTGTTCCTTTCAGATTCTCATTCTCTTTATTCAAAGAACTAAGAGTGAGTTTCTGAGAGTTACAATCATCCAACAAATTTTGGTACTCAAGATCATCAATCCTTATGCCTGCATCATCAACAAACTCATTAAAATAGTTCAAATTTGGGTGACTCTGTTTTGATGTTACCATAAATGTTATGACATTAGATGAAACATCGGAATCTGTATCATCCAGATCATCATCTAAAGAATCATCATAATCAATCTTGGTATGAAAAGCGAATTCAACATCTTTTGATTGATCAAATTCATCATCTGATTCATCATTTAAGGTAGTACTAAAATTCAGTTTTTGCTTAAGTCTAATATTGGCACATTCATTTTCATAAAGACCATATTCAGAACATGCATTGAACTGATTTTCTATATTAAAGATCATACCTTAGTTTACCTTCACTTTTTGATAACCTTGGTTGAAATTGACTTTTCCTTCTTTCTGGTGGATGTGTTGATGTGTTGATTTGGATCTTTGGTACATCATAACCTGTAAGTACAGTCCTCCAAGCACATTCATCTTTCGACTTGATATACATGCACAACTTAGGCTTAAAATATGGATAATATGTTCGGGTGCCTAAGTGCAGTGGATATGTGATGTGTTTCTGTTGCTAACATAAACTAAAACACACTTAAAACAAGGATCTAGACCTAGTGTCGTCAGGTATTGGCTCTGATACCAACTGACAGTGTGTGGTATGGTATTAGCTAGTGTTTAAGTGAAAAACAGAACAATGTTACACTGGATGTTGAGACAAATAGTGTAACACAGACTCAAACAGAATATCAGAAAAGACAGACATAGCGGAAGACTAAAACACTAAAAATAAACTGAACACAATGGAAATATGTTTTACATAGATTTTAATTTAAAATCTATGCGTGAGCCTCATGGCAAAACTTTCACTAATCAATGAGTGAATACAAATGTTGTGTGAACAAATATTCACAACGGAAACAAGACTTGATAATGTATCTAGTCTAAAGACGGCTTAAGTGTAAAAATTACACTACCAAAAACTAATCTAACTCTATGATATATCTATCAAAGAAGTATAGAAAAGTATATGTTGTACAGGAAGTTGGAACACTTCGGCACAACGACATGAACATGTTAATGACAATTAATTCCTAATAGGATGAACACTAGTTTAGGACTTAAAGAATAGCACTTCGTGAAATATGTGACTCTCGGATCTGATGTGTATTTTTTCATGCTGCACGAGAATCTGATGAAGAAGTTATAATAACCAATAACGTCTAAGTAGGTAGAACTCTCACATAGACATTATACGATTATTACTAATTCTCCATGCTGAATAATGAAGACGTTCTGTCCTATTTATAGGCGTGTAAATGGAGCCTAGAACCTTCATCCATGATCTCCTAAAATTTAGGATCTCATTCCTTCTTTTTATCCCACTCCTCATTCAACCGCTTCTAGATCATTCCAGCCTATTCTGGACGCCTCTAGCATGCAACCGCCTGATCAACAACATTCTGCAACCTTCCAGAACCTTCTAGCCTGGAACCGTGTAGAAACTTCTAGATCTTCAACCTGTGATGTTACAACATCCAAAGCAGCATTAGCTAGAACAGTGAATTTGGACTTAGGAAAAATAAGAAAGGTCGAATTAAGATGTTGTTGTGAATATTAAGACATTTAAGAGTAACAACATCTACAAAAAAATCAACAATATCTCAATTGAATACACTAATTTAATACTCCCAGGGCTCGTTTGGTTCGCTAGACAGGATAGTATTAGGATAGAAAACAATGGGATTATACTGTTCATAATTTGAAAATTTGATTTAAAATTTATGTTTAGATTGATGGATTAAATTTTTAAGTTTATACGATAATTTATACTCAGGTTGTTCGGATTGTGAGATAAGATTGAATTGTAATGTTAAATTTCAAAAATACCCCTGAACATTAGTTTTTATATTTATTTTTTCACTTATTTCCTTGTACCCGAAACGTATTAGTGGTTTTTTTTCCAAGTTTGTATAGTCACAAACCTAATCAGTAATTAATGTGATCTAATAATTAATTTAAAATGCGTGGTAATTCTATTAATTTTTTTTATCGAATAACACGTAACATTCTTAATTTTTTAAAAATATAATTCATGAGTGTAAATGAGTCGAGTCAATCTGCGAGTAACTTGTGCTCGATTCGTAAAAAGATCGAAAGTGACTCGAGTCAAATTTTGAGCTATTCAAGTAGCTATGGAGTTCAGGTTCATAAATATTTGGCTCAGTGGCTAGCGAGCCTAATCGAACTTGTACGTGTTTTATACTCCCTCCGTCCGCCTATAAGTTTCTCATTTTACCATTTTGGTCCGTCCGTCTATAAGCTTCTCATATCCTTTTTGGTAAGTACTTTTTCTTACACATCACTTTATATCTTACTTTTTATCTCTATCTCTCTCCTCTCTCAATCACATCACTTGTACTATATCTATTATTTAATCACTTTTCTTAATCTATGTGCCAAAAAGTAACGGGAAGCTTATAGGCGGACGGAGGGAGTACATAAGTAATCAAGGCGGATTGAGTCGAGTTGAGATGAGCTCGAATTTATTTTATCATTAATTATTTAGAAAAAAATATATTTTACATTTAATTTTATAAAATTATATAAGTAATCGAGTTGGATTAAGCTCGAATTTATCAATTTTTTATCGAGACGAGTTTCGAGTATAACAATTGATTCGATTTCGAATTAATGTAAAGTCTAAAATCAGTGCACAAAAATCCTTATTTATTGGGGTCAGAAATGACATTTCATCCCTATGGAAGAAATGTGATTTTTGATGGATCAATAATCTTACCACCCTCCATTAGATAAACAATAGCTAATTTAACAAACCAAACACGCCCCTAGTTGATAAAAGTGATAACCCAGTACGACGACGTATACAATTTCAGGATATATGAAAGGCGCGCTAGTTGAAACCAAAACCTTTGTCTAAATTTCTGGCAGATCGATCGGATAGTGAATTGACTGATTTTTCTGTTAATTTTCCCTCGGGGCTTTAGTAATTGATTTTGAGTTTTGACTATTGAGTTGATATAAAAAGATGGAGGACATATTCGTTGCAATAGTGATGATGATTGTGATTTTCTCGTTGATTCCGCTATATTTCTGGAGACGTCGGCTCGATTCCCGCACCCCTCATCAACATGAAGAAGAGGCACAGGTATAATCATCCCTTCCTAATTTTAATTTTCCCATTCACAAACTGGCGATTTCCATAATTATTTGAGATTTGGGGAAAATTACAGCTTTTGAGTTTTGATGCAGGAAGTGCAAGGGGAAAGAGTGGTTAGGGGAAATAATACTCGACGAATGCGGCGAAGACCGGCAGCTTCCTCCTCTGCTGCCAGCACATCGTCAGCTGCTGCTAATGTTGAAGGTTCTTATTTTTGGCTAAAAAGCCACTTCCTCTGCATTTTAGTTTAAATTTTGTGTTTCTATTCAGGTCGTGCTAATTTGTTATGATCATACTCCACCAGTATTGGATTTCAAATATTGAAAGATTATGGATTTCCTTTTTTGTATTTTTCCTTACTTTCTCAATTAAAGATATAGAGGGGAAGAGGGAGATGAATATAGTATACATAGAGGGTATATTTGCTGGACATGATGACAACGTTAGGATAGATAGACTAATTCGTTTTATTCTCTATGGAGACGGAGCTCATTTTTTTCTTTTTTAGTCCAATTTTGTGTGTTTATACAGTTAGTCTCAAACATTGATACACAAACTCACTTGATTGACATAATAGTGTTAGGTATCATGTTTTATTCAGTTATCCCAACCTCATTAGTCATTAGCAAATATGTGCTGAGAGATGACGAAGTGGGATAACCCATGTGATTAGAACACAAGTGTGGTCATGGGTTCAAGTTTCATGGAGGGAAAATGCGGAGGGGTTGGGGAAAAAAATGCCATGAGAGATTTAGAATAGCTGAGTGTAAGGAAAAATTTCATTCTGAATGAAATCTGTCTTGTGTTGCTCGCAAGAGAAAAACAGAAATAAAGCATAACAGTGACGATTCTTCTTAATCAACAACTAGTACAACTCATTAGTATTTCACCAAGATGAAACTACACGATGCCCCCTAATCCTCACTATTTAATTCCGAAGATGTCAAGTCATTGTGCTTCCAGAAATTTTAGTCCTTCCAAAGGCCTTTCCCTAATGAACTTTCTTTTTGACAGACTTCAAATTAGAATGCCCTTCTAAATGCAGCAGAAGGATAAGAACCCTTCTTGGTACCTGTTAATTGTAATATATCCTGATTTTGTGTATTTTACCACTCAATATATTCACTAACAAACCTTTAGATTTGGAGAGTTTTCTAATCTGGGATAAACTTTAAGAAAAGCTCTGTGATAGCCTGCTCACAAATTTATTGCATCATAAAATTGGTATAGGTAGTAATGGTTTATAATGTTCTTTATGTTCTAGGTTTTGAATCATTTTAGTGAGATGCTTGCGAAGTGAAGGAATTGCTTCACTAAGAACTGGTGAATGGTCTGCATGATGTTTTTGAATGAGAGTTTTGCCTTGATATTAAAGTGCTTTTGATTTCCCTCTTCTCCTTTCCATGTCGATGATTTAACAGGAGATCAGCCTATTGAATTTGTATGCATTGACCTCATATTGAACACATCGGATGACTTTTAATGCAGCCATTTACTTAGTTTGACTAGATATGTCCTTTCGCCATGTTAATAACTTAATATACTCCTTTAATTAATATAGATATATATTTGCACTTTTGTTTTTTATTGCTTGCATTTCTGATAATAGATTCAAATTCGTCCTCTCGCTTTGGAGAGAAATCTTTGCACATGAGTCGGCTTAGTCTGTTGTCTCCCTCAGGGACATATGGTACTTAGAACGACAATAAGTTATAATTTTACGTGTGTACAGAAACTCTTGATGAAAGTGATGATGAAGATGCTGCAGACGGTTATTACACTGCTAAAGCTTCAAAGAAAAAGGAAAAGAAACGACAAGAACGAGAGGCACAGCGCCAGGTAAGGGTTCTTATTGTCTTACTTTCTGTTGGCTTATTGAACTTCAGTGATGCTGGATTTCTTTTTTATGTTTCAATTAATATGTAATTAGTGATTTATGCATTTGAGACTTTTAACAATTCTTCTGAAGGCTGAAGAGTCATCACGTGACTCAAGGAGAACAAAACAAGATCACTATGAAGAGATGAGAAGGAGAAAGGATGAGGAGCGCGAAGCACAAGAAAGAAAGCTGGTTAGTGGACGTAGAGTTGTGACATATGTTTTTTAGAGTATTTGAGGATATGCTAATATTTTTTATTGGATATAACACCTCCAGGAAGAAGAAGCCAGAGCTCGACAATTAAAAGAGGAAGAAGCTGCTGCATCAGAGTTTGAAAAGTGGAAAGGAGAGTTTTCAGTTGATGCTGAAGGAACAACAGAAAACGAAGTGCAAGATGGAAGCCAAGGGTTGCTCTTCAATTTCGTGGAGTACATTAAGGTAACCTTAACACAATCCCTACTATTCCTTAATTGTTCAAAGATCGATAGTTCTTTTTATTCTCTTTGTTTCGTACAAAATAATATTGTGAATGTCTGGATCTCAGATTTAGCAAATAATTTCAATGTGCTGTGATCTATCTGTACATTATGTTATTGTTGTCGTTATTCGTAGATGTGCTGTAGGTGAGTGAAATGTAATTTTATTTTTCAGAAGCATAAATGTGTTCCTCTGGAAGAGATTGCTGCAGAGTTTAAGCTGCGAACTCAGGTAGCTCTTGTCGTATGTTTATTTTAAACTGAATCTGTAATTTGTGCAGCTTACCCCCGTTATTTTTTATTGTAAAAAAATGTGTAGTATCATAGAATGCGAGTGTCTTATAAGTTATAACCTTTTGTTAAATGCAGGATTGCATCAATCGGATAAACTCCCTAGAAACTATGGGTATGGTCCTGTCCCTTTTGTTAGTGACATGATTCTATATATATATATATATATATATTGCATCTATTTTATTTCTTCTTTGTCGTGGTTTTGTTATCCTAGTGAAAATTACGGGGTTGACCTTGTTGGTTTTACAGGAAGATTATCTGGTGTAATGGACGATAGAGGTAAATACATATATATCTCGTTGGAAGAAATGAAAGCTGTTGCTGATTACATAAAGCGCGAGGGAAGGGTGAGCATATCGCACCTTGCTAGTAAGTCCAATCAGTTCATAGATTTAGAACCCAAATCCCAGTTAGCTGAAGATATGAGCAGCGTAGAGGAGATTACTTTTGCCTGATTATGTACCAGCCTGTGTTAAACTAACAACAAACTAATAGCTTCTCTAGGTTAAACTGAATAATATTAACTTGATTTGTGTTTTTTTTTTTGGATTGGTGATATCCATCAAATGATTTGTATTAGAGATGGTATGAGATCACATGTGCGAGTTTTAGTGTTTCACTATCTGGTTTATTGACATGTGTCATGTCAAAAAATGATCAACGTCTCACAATAATGAGAGCGGCATGTGTTAAAGACCCAATAGGGTGAAACACGAAGTAAAACACGAAAAATAGAATAGAAGAATCTAATTAGCGACATTGCCTGTTGAATTTTTTTTTTTACCTTTTCGATTCAACTAATTAGATTTTCCTCAAATTTGCCATTGACCAAATATAATTTTGGATACAATTTGGTATGGTATCAAGTCGCTAACAGTCTATGTATATATGTATCAAAGTTTATAAACAGATCCAATTATATTAAAATAATAACATTAAATATTATATTACGATCGATTTATTAAAATAATAACTTTAAATACTTGTGCATAAAAATGGTAAAGTTTGCTATGCACTCGAGTGCATGTTATGCACCCTAGTCCATGTTGTACTTTTTAGTTTTATTGACTTACACTTTTAATAATTGAAAAGTGCAACACCATTTAACAAAAAATTCCATGTTGTACTTTTTAGTTTTATTGACTTACACTTTTAATAATTGAAAAGTGCAACACCATTTACCAAAAAATGTAAGTCAGTAAAACTGTAAATTGCAACATGGAATAGGGTGCATAACATGCAATAAAACCAAAAAACATAGGAGATAAAGAATGAGAATAAGAGAAGAAAAATAACCAAGAGAGTGAGCAAGAGAAAATAATGTGATTATTTAAATTTTAAATAATTAAAAGACATAAAATTGCCATGTGATTATTTAAAGCATCACATTTAATTTTATTAATATTATTGATAAATTTACAAATGTTATAAATTATAAAAATTAATGTTGTGAATAAATATTTAAAATAGATTCATAAATTGGGTTGGAATTAAAGTTTAAAAAATAAATTAAAAATAATAATTATGATTTAAAAATAATAATTATAAGTAGATAATATTTGAATTATTATTTTAAGATTAAAATAGAAAAAATATATATATATTTTTTTAATTAGAATGCATGAGAATGTATGAATTTTGAAATAGACGATTTTGGTGAAGAGAGATTATGACAGAGTGATATTAATATAGAGGATTAAGATTAAGATAATTACTAATAACGTTTTATATGACAATAACGATATGTCTAGTTTTTTTTTTTGTTAAAAACGACTAGTATAAATCCTATTATTATCATATGGGAAACACAAAGATTATTACTATCAAATTTAAAAAACTGTATAGTATAGTGGTTCTTTCTATGGCCAGGAAGTTAGAGCTGTCAAAATGGGCCAGGCCCGTAGGGTCAGCCCGTCCCCGCATACTAATATAGAGGGTTGGGTTGAACATTTTTAAGCCCGTAAAAAAACGGGCCTAAACGGGTTGGACCGTGCGGACCGCGGGCTTTTGCTGGTTGGATCGTGCGGGCTGCGGGCTGGACCGCGGGCTTTTCCCTTTTTTTATATATATATATATATATATATATATTAAAAGTATATAAGTAGATTTAGTATTAAATAATAGTCTCTACTGCTAAGATAACAAGACTAAAAGATAAATAAAAAAATAATATATTAAATTAGTATATTAGTACAAAGGTGAAAAAATAAATCACAGAAACCCTAACTCAAATATGCTGCGCCGCTCAGTCGCTCACCTCTACTCCAAAATTCAAATTGAGTGTGTCTTCCACTTTTCCATCAAGTCCTGATCTCCGTCCACCGTTCTATTTCGTCTTCCACCGCCCTCAATCGCCGTGCACCACCATCAATCGCCTTCCACCGTTCGCTGCGACAGAACAGGCCCTCATTTCGCTTCGACAGTCTCTCTGTTCTCTGCGACTCAGACCTCGCATCGCTAATTTCAGCCCATCGCTACCACCGTTTGCTACACAGGTTAGTTACTATTGTTTGTAGCATTTTTTTACTTTTTTTTTTTTGCACATTAGTGGCCTATGGGTCATAGGATTTGGGGTTTGTCTGCTGATTTACTTTTGTTTATGTTGGTGCTTCTTTATAATTCCTCTAATGTGTTGTTGCTTGTCAAAACTGTTGGTATTTAGTTTTTTGCTTTTTTGGGACAGTGCTAGATTTTCATTTTATACTTGTCAAAACTGTTGATAAAATATTTAATGTAACATTGATTAAGTACAAAAGGTTGAAAAAATATTTAATGTTAACATTTATGCAGATTTGAAGTTAACCAAAGTCATGGACAATGTTAACTTAGACAACAAAAATGTAGGAGGAAAATTAAAGTCGGGGCCCAAACAATTTTCTGATGTTTGGAATTATTTTACAAAAAAAGGAGTTGGAAAAGATTCAGTGTCTGAATGTAGGGGCTGCCTGAAAAAATATAAAAGTGGGGGGAGATGGTACGGGACTTCTACGTTGAGGCGTCACATGGAAACATGTACAAAGCTGAAATTTCATGATGTTGGGCAAATGTTTGTTGATGCTGATGGAAATTTGAAAAATAAAAAGGTGAATCCTAGGATTGCTCGTGAGTTATTAGCTGCTGCTGTCGTTAAACATGATTTGTCATTTTCCTTTGTTGAATATGAGGGAATTAGAGCCTTTTTAGAGTACGTGACTCCTACTCTTCCTTTAGTATCTAGAAACACTATTGTTTCTGATATTAATATGTTATACTTGAAGGAGAAAGCTAAGCTTAAGGAAGTTTTAGGCAATCTTCAACATAGAATTTGCTTAACTTTAGATCTTTGGACTGAATGCACTAGTGAGGGGTATATTTGTTTGACTGCTCATTTTGTTGATGACACTTGGAAATTGAACAACAAAATATTAAATTTTGAGCACTTACCTCCTCCACACACTGGAATGGAAATGGCAAAAAAAATATTGGAGTTTTTGAAGGAATGGGAAATTGATAAAAAGATTTTTTCTCTAACGTTGGATAATGCATCTAGTAATGATACTATGCAAAATATTTTGAAGGATCAGCTCTCTTTGAATGATAATTTGATATGTGGTGGTGAGTTTTTTCATATCCGTTGTTCAGCTCATGTATTGAATCTTGTTGTCCAAGATGGTTTGAAATTTGGTGAGAAGGCTTTAAGTAAGATTAGAGACTCTGTGAAGTATGTGAAAAGTTCTGAAAGTAGGATGAAAAAATTTGAAGAGTGTGTTGCTGGATTTAATGACATTGACACTAGTGTTGGTTTGAGATTGGACGTGAGCACTCGATGGAATTCAACATACTTGATGTTGAAAAGTGCTATTAAGTATAGAAAAGTATTTACTGCACTTCCATTGAAAGATAGTGATTATAAATGGTGTCCTTCAGCTGATGAATGGAAAAAAGGTGAGAAGTTATGTGAGTTTCTTGAGCCTTTTTACGACACTACCAACTTGATTTCTGGTTCATCTTATCCTACATCAAATTTGTATTTTATGCAAATTTGGAAGATTGAATGCTTGTTGAAGACAAATTTGTTGAATGTTGATCCAACAATAAGTGGTATGTGTGTGAAGATGCTTGATAAATTTGACAAGTATTGGAGTCAGTATAGTGTGGTACTTGCATTTGGAGCTGTTCTTGACCCGCGTATAAAGCTGAATATGTTGAGGTATTTCTACTCAAAGGTTGAGTTTGATCCTTCTAAGGTTGAAGAGATGATGTCACTTGTGAAAAGTAAGCTATATAAGCTTTTTGAGAGTTACAGCAAAACTACCAAGTTAAGTGCCCCCCAACCACAATCCTCTTCTCTAATTGCATCAAACCAAAGTGATGAGATTTCAAAGAAGGAACAAGCTATTATGGATGTAAGTATTTTTTTTCTACATTTTCAATATCTCATTGTTTTTATTATTCTTATTCATATAATTCTATTATGTAGGAAATGTCAGCTTTTGAGAGTCAAACCAAATTAAGTGCTGGTAAAAGTAATTTGGATATGTATTTGGAAGAGCCAAGGTATGATCATATACAATTGAAAGATTTGAATGTATTGACATATTGGAAGGATCAAAGACATCGATTTCCTGATCTTGCATCAATGGCATGTGATGTCTTGGCTATTCCAATTACTACTGTTGCTTCTGAATCAGCATTCTCAATTGGTGGTCGTGTGCTCACGAAGTATAGAAGTTCTATGCTTCCTGAGAAATTCCAATCTTTGGTTTGCACTCGTAATTGGTTGCATGGTTTTGCATCTACCGGTAAGTCGTATTACACTTTTAAGTTTTGAGATTGATTATATTTGGTGTTCTTTTAAGCTTTCTTATTCAATTATTTAATTATCATTATTTTTTGTATGTAGATGATGATTGTGCTCGTACTAAGACACTTTTGTTGAGGGAGACGTCTTCATCTAATGTTGGGAATAGTGAGGATGAATGTGAAGGAAACGAAGATGACTTTGATGATGATATGGAGGATGATTTTTAATTTAGAGAGTGTTCGTGTGTTTGAATTTAAGACACTTTTGAGATTTTATGTTTATGTTTGATGAACTTTGAATCCTATTTTGAGACTTTGTGTTTATGTTGATGAACTTTGAACCTTATTTCTAGACTTTGTGTTTATGTCGATGAACTTTGATATGTAAGTTTAATTTATTTAGACTATTTTGTGGTTATTGTTGTTTCAATTTTAAGTTTATGCAGGTTTTGTTTATTTGTATTATTTTGTAGGTATTGTTTATATGCTATTTAAAATTTATTGTAAATACTATATGTGAAAAAGGAAAAAAATAAATATTTAATGAAAAAGCCCGTGGGCTAACCCGCTAAATCCGCAGACCGCTTTGGGTTGGGTTGGGTTGGGTAATTTCAGCCCGTACCCGTTGCGGGCCGGACCGCCTAAGCCCGCAGATTGATGGGTTAATATGGGTTACGGACCGCCCCGCCCCGCCAGCCCGTTCTGACAGCTCTACCAGGAAGGCTTCGCACTACCTAATAACAGGAAACTCATTAAATACATAATTATTTATATATGATTGCACTTTGCAATAGTGCGTTTGCTCTACGCAATTTACAATCGCACCGCTTCGCCCCATAAATAATTTAAATTAATAAATATAAAATGACAAAAATACCCTTTAAGTAAAAAATTAGAAAAAAAATTAATTAAACCTTAACCATATATAATATATCCTATATTCTTATTAAAATTAAAATTATTGATTCTTATCTCCCAATAAAATCAAGATCAAAGTGCCCTAAAAAAATTAGTGCTGATTCAAAGTGGTCAAAGTGGAAATCTCAGATTCTGCAGTGTACCCTAATCCTACCCCCATTCTTCCATTTCCCATGGATAATTTACAAACCCCTCGAATAACATTCCCCAGTTTCTGCCGCTATCAGCAATAATTTCTTTCTCCCTGCAGTATCAAAATTTCACTTTTCCCCGTATTTTACAAGAGAGGTGGCGCCGCCCTCACAGTAACTGTCGCTCTCGTCTCGCTCCTCCACCACCAATAATTGCTGCAATAGTGGAGTACTTACGCTCTAAAATTAAGCCCTAGAGGGAAGATAATGATGATGAATAATAAATTGGGTAACGCAGCAGGGGGTTATTAAGACCATTGGAGATTGAGGGCTTGAGGTACATTGATGAATTAAAAAAAATATCAAACTTGATTGTCTAAAATTTGAGATTTGTCTTTGAAGAACACACTGAAAGACGATGAACATTAATTAAAGAGATATTATATATTATTATTTAGTAATTAATTAAAGAGGTATTTAATTAAAAATATATTAAGGACATTTTAGTACTTTTATATATATTTTTAAAATATTAATTATTTAATTATTTTGCGAAACTTGATCGCCTTCTGACAAAGATATATGAGGTGTTAATTTCTAATTGGTTACCTATTGTCAGGAAGTGCGAATGCCCTTCCTGACGATAGTATAGTAATTAATTTGTAGCAGCTTTGATGCTCATTAGGCTGTGTTTATCGGTGTAGTGACGCCCTGGGCGTCAACTACAGGACAAAAAAAAAAAGGAAAATTGATTTTGTTTTGATGACCATGGTTGTTCAACAACCAGGAACAACCGATTGTGTGTGAGTGTGTGTGGGGGCAATGTTTTATCCCCAAAAAATTCAAATATGCCACTTGTCAAAATTTTACTCGTCGGTTATATTTTATTTACATAATTTCTAATTTTCACTTATCTACTTAATAAAAATAAAAAAACTAAAATTTATAAAATTAAATTCTCTATAAATAGAATAGAGACCAATTTTGATATATTTTGGATCACAATTTCATATACTCCATTTTCTCTTCTAATATGTAATTTGCATCTTTTGCTTTGTTGTAATTAGACATTTATTTGTAGTTCGATTTATTTATTTTCAGTTGTATTTCAATTTTTGTAATGGAAATTTTATTATTGAATGTAGTAATTTTTTTAAGTTTATGGTAATTTTTTATTATAGTTATGAATTTTTTAATATTAAATAACGGTATATATTTTTTAAATATTGTGAAAATATTATAAAGAATTAATAATAGATATAATTATTATATTATAAAAGAAATAATTTATTAAATGTTGGTTGTGGTTGTGGTGGTTATGGATAAAGTGTGAAAAAAGATGAGTTTGGGTTGTGGTGTAAAATGAATAGGTGGATGAGTGATAAATGAATTTTATATTTGATGACCCGGTCATGACCTGGCATGAATAAACATGATCTTAATAAAACAGGCCAACACCACTCTCATTTACCCATTTGCCGTGAGGTGAAGGAAAAAAAAATGACACACAGCCAGAGGGTTTTAAACTGGCGCCAAACAGGCACAGGATTTTTGAAGAGGTAATTTCACTTCTATTTTTGCGGTCGATCAAGTCGGTTGAAGATGTGAATTTTCAAATGCGTATTTTCGTTATCACAAAACTTTATATGCAATATTGCATGTTCAATTAAGTCAATTAGGCTGAAAATATTGACTTATTAAGTTAATGGACTAAAAATATATATTATTGGGCCACCATTAATTCATTTGAGTTAATTCTTAATTTATTTGTCAACTGACCCGCTTGTGTTCTAATTTTGACAAAAAAATTTAACCCGTTTATTTTACCAGTTTCTATGATTTTTTTATCTTTTATTTTATTGCCGAACGCGAAATATTAAATGCAGTAATTCAAATTGCAATATGTAGTAACACACATTATTTTATGTAGTAATAACACAAACTATTTTATATAATAATACAAATTCTTTTATTTAGTAACACGTTTTTTTCTAGTGTTTTTGTTAATGTAGTAACTCACATTATAATACGTAGTAACATATATTATCGCATGTAGTAACCACAATAACCATGTTGTAGTGCAAATCATTTGATAAAGTTACATATAGTAACAAATGCATATTCAATGTACTAATTCAAACTATAGTATGTAGTAACACTAACATCTAATTTTTTATATAGTAATACCGATTCTTTTATGTAGTATTTTTTTCTAGAATTTTTATTGATTAAGTAACTCACATTATAAAATATACTCCCCCAGTCCTGTAATTACTTGCACACTTTCCTTATTGGGACGTCCCAAAATTACTTGCACACTCTTAATATGGAAATACCCCACAAAATTAATAACCTCACAACATCATTTTATTTTCAAATTTGCTATTCCTTTTTTCCATACATTTTACTTTACACATCATCAAATCCACTTTACACATCATCAAATTACCTAAAATACCCCTCCTTTATCTTACATCATCAACCACTAAATTCACATTTTTTAAACAACGTGCCGGTTAAACTATTCAAGTTATTCCGGAACGGAGGGAGTAGTAACATTTGCATGTAGTAGTATAAAATAACCTTGATCCATAATAATTATTAAAGAATATTTAAAGATTAAGGTCATCGTAAATTGCAGTGTTCGGCCGCGGCCTGGGGTGGCCGAAAACTGCTCGGAGAAGACGACTAAATACAATTTTCGCTAGTGGGTGTATTTATACAAAATATGGGTGTGAATTGAACTGTCAGTGGGTGTATTTATAAAAAATGTGGGTTGAGCTGTCAATGGGTGTATTTATAAAGAATGTGAGTGTGAATGGTTGAAATGCATATATGCAATTAAGGGTGTGCACAGGTCCAAAACCGGACCGGACCTGGACCAGAATCTCTCCTAATGCATGGACCGGAGACCGGACCGTAATTAATCCGGTCCAGACCGATAAATTCCGGTCCGGTCAGGGTTTGGACCGGATATTTTTTTTAAAAGTTTTTTTTTTCAATTTTATGGAAGCAAGAACAAGATTGATGAATTTGTGTATGAAAATCAAAGTGTTGCTCTTTATTTTAAATCAATCTACGCCAATGTGAATTTTATTTACATTATTATTAATGATCTTTTGACCCTAAAAATAATTAAATATGTTCGTTAAATTATATATTTGAAAAAATGTAATAGATCTCAACAATTTTACCTCACATCCTCACCAATTACTTGGTTTTGAAAAATAAGTGAGAGTGCATTAGTAAAAAAATATAAAAAGTTCAAATAAATAAAAAAATCTGGACCGGATAGGATCGAAAAACCGGAATCCAAAATTTGAAGGACCGGAGACCGGACCGGAAACTACCGATCCGGTCCGGTTCGATTCCGGTCTTTTTTCCGGTCCGATCTTATTTTGTGCACTCCTATATGCAATATTTAATATAAGACTAGCCCTTTTGTTATTACGTTTTTTTAAATTACATTATTTATTTTCATACTGAACTATTCAATTAATTGGGTCATTATTTGTTGGACTCATATGTCTTATGTTGTAGGGCCACGGTTACACACACCGTGAGATGAGGACACCCACGTGGAAAACTGCAGAATACACACTCACAGCCGCCCAACTTCTCTTCACTCGCCGCCACGCCTCGCTGGCCACCATCAGCCACGCCGTCGCAGCAGCCCCTCCCCGTCTTGTTCGCAGCACCCCCCAGCCACGCCGTTGCCCACCTCCTCCCTCCCCAATTTTTCTTCCGCCTCTTCACTCAAATCGCTGCCTCTCCCACCATCAACGTCGCCAGTTCGCAGCGCCTGTTTGTAGCGACGCCCCCACCATCAACGCTGCCAGTTCGCAGCGCTGCGTCGTCCTACGATACACGCCTATTTGCAGCGCTGTGTCGTCCCACGATATACGCCTATTTTCAGCGCCGCTATCGCCCTCCTCCCAGCTACACGGTCGTTCGCACCCCTCCTCCCTCGTTCGCTGTCGTCGCCGTTTCAGGTAAGTTTAGGTTTCTAAAAATTAGGAAATTTAGGGTTTGTGAAAAATTAGGGTTTTTGAAAGTTCAGGGATTATTTTCGAACAATTTGTGTTTGTTCAGGAAAAAAATTTCGAACAAGATGTTCGACTTTTTTTTTTCGAACAAATGAAAGTTGTTCATGAATTTTTTTCGGACACATTGAGTTTGTTTAATAAAAATATTCAGACATCTTAACTTTCTTCAAATAAAATTTTCGAACAGATTAAGAGTTTGTCTATTTTTCCTACTTTTTTTTTTTTTTTTTACAATAGGTAGAAATACAGATAGGGAAAAATTACATTTCAATGCCCTCACCTATCCTTAAAGTAAAGTTCTACCAAAAGACCACATATTCCAAACTCAATCGTGAGAGAGTGGAAGGATCATCGATCAAGCCAACATCCCTTGAAACTCCGCAATCTAAGAAGATAGTAAATCGGCTCTAGAGAAGGAACAGATTGTCGCACACAACGACTCGTACTACAAACCTCCCAAATCATATAAGTACGGACCCAAGGGCTACCATCTCCAATAGGCACAACAAAGCGCCACCATGGGAAAACCCGTAAACGGGAAGAAAACCCATCTCATCAGGGAGGAAACCATAACAATAGGGAAAAACTAAAATACAGTAGACGGAAAATAACAACGTAGGAAGAAAAAGAAACTAATAAAACACCAGATCTAAACTAGGAAACATACTAAAATAACATGCAAAAAGTATAAAAACGAAAATAAAATGGGATCAAACGAATGACTCACCCGATCGGCCACCGTGGCTCCGACGGGGAGATTCACCCATTGTTCCAACAAAATCCCTGAAAAAGACTCCTTCACCTACTGAAAAATCTGAACAGAGCGGCGGTGCGGCGGCGCTATCGGCGGTGCGGCGGTGATACAGGCGACGCGGCGGCTTACTTCTATGCAGAAAGTGAACGAAGAATTATTTAGGCGGTGGTTTAGATGGGCGGTGTAAGTTGAAGAAGGTGGGCGGTGTGGATTGAAAAAGTGGGCGGTGGATGTTTTGGTTTAGAGAGAAGGCAAAGAAAATTGATATTTCTCTCTCTAGTTCATTCCAACCAAACTTGAGGACCTTGAGTTGTCTATTTTTTCTACCTATGTTCCCTAATCCATGTACTAGAGTGGTCAAAGGGATGCGTATATATTCCCCTAATCATTTTAGTGTGAAGATTTGATTTCCTTTTTTTTTAATGTTGACTAGACAGTCTAGACCTAATGCCCATAATATATTGATTTGAAACTAAAGAATTCCGATTATAGAGAATTTAAATGTTCAAATAGGTGTTATAAGACAAACTATATCGAATTTAAAACGAAATAATTCCGTACATATTGAGAATTTAAATGTTCAAATAAGCGTTAAAAGACAAATTATATCAGATCGAATTCCGAGAACCCTGTACATTGAAGAGGGCTAATACAAATGTTATAACAACATATCAGAGAGAAAATCCGCACGCATGTAATTGTCCAGATGAGCGTACACCACCGACGATATTGACCCCTTTTTACCAGTCCTTCAGCCCCTGTCCCGTCCCTACAGGCACCCCGTTTTGATGCTAGCTGTCCGAGCTCCTACTTCTGCATGTCATTGCCGCCGCCCAATGAATCTGATTACTATTAGGATCCGTTCTCTATTAAACATTTTTTTTTAATTTAGTGTTTCTTATTTATCAATAGATGTATTTCTTGAATTTTGTGCATATTTCAAAATCAAATTAAAACATATGAAATTTGTATTTATTATTAATTTTTTTTTTATATTGACATGATTTTGTGAAATAAAAATTATTTTTTTATTTTTAAAATTAGGAAATTTATCATTAAAACGGACTTAGTTATATCTGAAAAAAAAAAATAAAGGAAAGAATAATAGTTGATGAGGGGATGGGTGAGTGAGTTATATATAGGGGGAAATAAGGTATGAGATTAGTTTAATCCAACACACACCATAAATCATTGCAAAAAAATGTTTTTTCTGGTACATAAAACGGTACAATTTTTTTTTACATCTGTACAATTTCTTTTACAATGAATTAATTAGTCAGTTCAATATTAAAAACGTCTAAATTTTATTTGTATAAATATATACCATATTAAATTAAAAAAGTACTCCCTCCGTCCGAAATACTTTAATAGGTAGATGTGCACGCATATATATTTTTTTTAATGTGCACGCATATTAACAAAAGTGTAATAATGAGTAAAATTCTGAGGAGTAATTTTGTAAAATTTTATGTATAAAATAAAGAAAATGAGTTGACTTTTGTAAATATGTGGAGAAAAAGTAATGACATTTGTGTAAAATTGAGGATATTGTAAGGTTGAAGTTTATAAAGAGTTTTCCATTTTAAGGATGTGAAAGTTATTGTGGGACGTTCAAAAATAGAAAGTGTGAAAGTAATTGCGGGACGGAGGGAGTATGATATACTACATCCGTCCCATAAATGTTGCATCATAAAATGTGCACACTTTTTTTTTTCTTAAAAAATGTTAATGAGTGGAGTGTTGAAAAAAATGTAATGAGTGGAGTGTTGGGGGGTAATTTTGTAAACTTATATGAATAGAGTAAAAAAAAAAGTGATTGAAAAAAGTGTAAAAGTAATGTCACTATCTTTTCAAAAAAAAGTTGAAATATTCTAGAATATTTTTTAAGAAATTTAAGAAAATTATTTTATTATTCAAAAAATAGAAAGTTGTACATTTATAATACACTAGAAATATTCTAGAAAAAAATTATTTTATTATTCAAGAAATGGAAAGTTGTACATTTACACGATCTTTTGTGTACTTGATCGAGTTGTACAATGAATAATGCCATGATTTGACTAAGTTAGGAAATTCCAAATTGTAAAATTAGTTGGAAAATTTAACAAAAAGTTTGAGTTACTAATGCAAACACAGTCCTTCATTAAAAGTAATTAAGCCGATCATTATGTTTAATTTAATAAAAAAGTAAATTATTGTGATATTTATCGTTAGACAGTGCTCCAGGCCTGGATGATTTTAATGGTGCATTCTTTCGGGCTACCTGGGAAACTATAGATGATGATATCGTCCGGGCAGTCCAATACTTTTTCAGATTTACTTTCCTCCCGCATAGACTAAATTCGAACTGGGTAACTCTGATTCCCAAAGTAGTGGGGGCGACCAAAATTGAGGACTTCCGGCCTATTGTGTTGGGTAATTTTTTATTCAAGGCCTTGTTAAAAATTGTGGCTACTAGATTGGGACCTGTCCTTTCGTTGATTCTATCAGAATATCAGTTCGGCTTCATACCAGGACGTAGTATTCACCACGCCATTGTTGTGGCGTAAGAAGGGGTGAACTGCTTGGACAGAACACGGGTCTATGGCAATATGGCTCTAAAGATCGACATAAGGAAAGCCTTTGACACAGTCAGGTGGGATTTCCTCCTTGAGGTAATGCACAAGCTAGGATTCCGAGAGGATTTTTGTAAGCTCATTCACTGTATCCTGGAATCTGCTCGACTATCGGTTTTGATCAATGGTCGACCATATGGGTACTTTCAGTGTTCTCAAGGGGTAAGGCAAGGCGACCCGTTGTTATTCTGTTTGGCGGGGGAAATATTTGCAGCACTGCTAGACGCGACAGTGAGTAATGGAACGCTTCAGCTAACCTTCATACACCGTGGTCTGGTATGCCCGGTGTCTCTATTATATGCAGATGATGTCCTAATATTTTTCCGTGCAACGAGAGGCAGTATACGAGCAGTGCACAATGCGCTAGAACGGTATGGTGACATGTCGGGACAGATTTTCAATCCCCGTAAATCCTGCGCTTATTTTGGTAAATTCGTTGGATACAATAACAAGAAATGCGTCCGAGTCTTGCTGGGTATGACCACAGGTACATTGCCATTTATTTACTTGGGGGCGCCTTTGTTTAGAAGAATGCCTAAGGCATTTCATATGAGAGGTATCGTAGATAAAATCATAAATAAATTTTCCGCTTGGAAGGGATCATCACTCTCTCTAGCTGGAAGAGTTTGCTTAGTGAACCATGTCATCACGTCCTCCCTCATTCATACGATGATGGTTTACAAATGGCCGCGGGATTTGATTAGGAGCATTGAGAGGGCCATGAGGAACTTTGTTTGGACAAGGGACATTGATCGAAGGTCCTTCTGCTCAGTTTCTTGGGGTGATTTGTTATGTAAACACCACAACATATACACAATTGATTTAAAGTGCTTAATTTTAAAACACTATCAATTTTTTATTTTATTACAAAAATCAATTTTAATCACTTTGAAGTAATCACTATGATTTGCAAACACACCCTAAAATGGCTAATGAGATAGGGAGTGTATATACTAAGTTCATTTTTAACATTTAATAATTATTTTTTAAAAAAGAATTGTATTTAACAAACCAGGTGCAAATTTGCTTAGAAGAAAAAGCAATTGGGTCCAAAATAAGGAAAAGTAGCAACCCAATTTGTAGCCCATTAACAACTCATTTGGTGACCAACGAAGAGGAACAAGCAAGAAAGTTTCCATTTTAAGGTTGTTTTTAGTTTTGCGTGGGTTATATATATCCCCTCCATCCATCATCAATGTTAGATGCACTCCCCTCCTCCACTTTTATTAATTAAATATTCATACAAAATACATACGGAGTATTTGTTTAACCCTTTTAGTAAAATAAAGACATATACATACTGTAGGTCCCTAAGTTGAGTTAATATCGAGGGAAGCTAAAGAAAATGTCTAGAGGGGGGTGAATAGACATTTCTAAAATCTTTCGATATATCAGAATTACAATGTGCGGAATACGAAATTAACAATGAGCCCAATTAAAGATTATACTCAACTTATTTCGAGAACTCTGTTTCAGTGTTTACTCAACTGATCTTGTTCAGTTATGTATGTTTAACAAGTAAACAATTAATCAATTCAAACAAACAAAACAGTAAAGTAAATCAAACACGAGATTTATAGTGGTTCGACAACTTGTCTACATCCACTCTCACAAACCCAATTGTGAAATTCTTATTAACTCGTCCAATGGAGTAATATGTTCTTGTAGCTTTAAGTCCCAAGAAATAAGACTTAGATCTTCTCGATTATATCTCCAGATATATCTTCGATCTTACTAGCTATATTACAAGTAACTAGCAACTTGAAACAGTAAACGAAAAAATAAAACTTCTCTTCGTTCAGTAGTAGCCTTCTGATTTCTTCACTTGACTTGTGTAGCTTCACTTTCTGAACTTCAATCTCTGAGAGAAACTTCGAACAATTCTTCAGTATGTAGCTTCAGTATATGTATTTCCAGTAGTCTTCGAATGATAAACACCTTGAGGTATTTATAAATTCTAGAAATCAAGAACTCAGTTAGTTGTAACCAACTTTTCTTGAAAACTAACTTCTAACTGAAACTTCTTATCCTTTCACGCGTTTCTTCAGTTAATTAGTTATTCCTTAACTAACTCCTTCAATTTCATCTCCAATACGCGTTTCTGTAACTAACTTTAGTCTTCTTGTCTTGTCTTGTTGAGTCGTACCTGTCTTGTGTAGTAGTAGTAGACTGTGTCTTCTACTTATCTTGTGCAATAGACTTCTTCAGATTTACAACATAGAACTAATCTAGTCCTATCAACTAATCCTAACAAGACTATTACATTACATTAAGCTCTTGTTACAAAGCTTAGTCAACTTATAAAACTATACACAAAATCTATCTATTACATTTAAAATCATGAGCTCTATACAAAAATTATTCATAGCTCAATAACAATCTTAACATATACAAATAACAAATATGAAGTAATTATAAATTGTACTTATCTCTCAATAATACTTGTCTTTTAAAAACTAGTACTTGTCTTGTGAATTCTACTGATCTGTACAAGACGACTTCAACTTAACTAGATCAGTCAACACTTAGAAAATATTCAAGTCTTCTTTTGGCTTATCAAAACTTCATCTTTTATCTTTTATCATCATTTAGGACTTGTTCTAGGATTCATATCCCAACACATACATTCACTGACGAACCCATGTAAGGTCCAGAGAGGGCAATGGGTCTCCACTGATTTTTTTATTAATTTACTTATTTTTTTCCATCTAGTAATTATTCATACATTTTCTTTATCGAGACGTTTCAAGATTTTTTGTACACTTATAATACGTAAATAATCTACAAAATTATTACTCTTACTATATTATTTTATTTTCAAAATTGTCATTCATTTTGGGTCCACATTCTTCCCTACACCTCACTAAATTATCTTTTACACCCCACTGAATTACCTTTAAACCTCACTAAATCACCCAAAATACTTCCCTACATTATTTTATTTTTAAAATTATCACTCATTTTGGGTCCACACTCTTCCGTACACCTCATTAGATCACCTTTAAACCACACTAAATCAACCAAAATACTTCTCATTTATTTGACCTCAAACCTCACTAAATTCTCTTTAAATCTCACTAAATTACTCAAAATACTCCTCATTTATTTGACCTCACACATCACTAAAAATTCACATTTCTTAAAAAGTGAGTTTATTAAGGTATGTAAGTCATCGCGGGATAGGGGAAGTATATTTTAAATTCTACATTTGTCTAATAGTGACTAATGTCTCAACGAGAATGCACATTAAATTTTAACATTGTTTCACTTATTATAAGTTGGAACAATTAAAATTAATTTTCTTTGAAACATAACAAAAGTTGTTAAATTTAAATTAATAAAATGAGGTCTATTGAAAATTTTATAATGAATTTTTTTTTGTAGGTATAATATTATTTTGTATTTATAGTAATGCAAATCGGGCCCCCAATCTCAAATTCTTGCGTCTGTCACTGCATACACTGCCCTAAAAATTCAAACTAACCCTAATTTTAAACCCTAACCCTAATTGGAGAGACAGACGCCGCCACTCCAAACAAATTTAAAAATTAAAAAACAAAATTTAGAAATTAAAAAAAAAAACTTATTTTCGATAAACCAAAGTTGACCAAAAACAATCCCGTCCACCCTGATTTTTCGACCAAAACACTCCAGTCGACTAAAAATACTCTCGTCGATAAGATTTTGTCGATTTTTTTTTTAAATTGAAATTTCCGACAATAATTGTTCAAAAATAAACACTCTAGTCGACAAATTGTTGTCGACGAAAGTGTTTATTTTTAACTCATTTCTTTTAAAATGCCTCATCAAATCAAATAACCTCATCCTGACATAACCTTGAATGAATTTGTATAGCTGCCAACTTATCCGCAGACCCCTCAACTAAATATGTGTAAACTTTTTATTATTATTATTTTAAGCACAAACATTTTTAAATTGATTTGTGAGGAGGTGGAAAAACGGATGAATCATTTTCTCACAAAATATCCATATTGATGCGGCCTAAAATCGTCATTTCGTAAGAAGTCGACATGTGTATATATGATAGGATTGATGAGAGGATACGAGCTTAAAGAGGACTCCTCAGAATAGAGAATCTCATCCGGGTGTCCCTCTGGAGGGAGCTCTACCCAAGGACCTCAGGGGAGAGGTATCAGGAAGACCTGGCCCTGAGGGGAATTAGTTAGCCGAAAGTTTAGGAGAGGCTCCATATAAAACGGGATAAGATTGGATAGAGGAAGACTCATTCTTCCTCTTCTCAGCGGCTGAAGTCCATATATAGGAGGGAGTGGTTGCGTTTTTTTAGGGACTGGGAAATCGAGAGACCCTGTCAAAGGCGAGTGGACTAGTTCAAAGATAGTAAAAGCTGCAGGTCCGAGATAAGGGGAAAACCTAACTTCCTCTCAGGTAGAATTCCTCTATAAATAGGTAAGCTTAGGTACATTCATATTTTAGGATCTCTAACATCATTCAACTCACTACGCCTCTTACGAGCATTCTGATTCCCTTCGAGAACTTCATTGATAAAAAGAGGACTCTTAAGTCCTTATCATATACCGAATCACACATACTGACTTGAGCGTCGGAGTGTCCGCGCCGGATTCCCCTTCGGCGTGTCTTTTGCAGGTTCTTGGAGGATCATTTCGGGGAAGGCATTGTACCCGGATCATTCGTACGAGTTCGGGAATTTGGATATCTGACCTAAAAAATATCCAATCCATTCGTGCAATTTGTGGCACAACAACTGGCGCCGTCTGTGGGAATGTCTAGGAGATCTTCTCACGAATTTCTATTTGTTTGAGCGATGGGCGGAGGAAATAACACAATCACGCCTACTCTAGGGAAGAAAACTCTTCCGGGGGAAGTTCCCCCTTTGCCATCTGATCCCACACCGAAGGAAGGCCGAGGAAAGGACCCTATTTATGTCCCCTCTGGATCAAATCCGCCATTGATACTAGCCGCCACACCAAGCCCGGGCTTGGGCGATGAGAACCACCCCCTACCGGTCGGAGATGAAATAGCGGAGACCACAGAAACCCCAGCGGTCCGGACCTCAGGTCCCCAATATGGGGAGACTCCAAATTCGGAACCATTCCTGGTTTCTCCAGACCAGTTGAATGCCCTTATTAATCAGGCTGTGGAAAGAGCTTTAGCGGCTCAGGGAGGTCGAGTCCCAAGAACTATACCAGTGAACGCGGAGATGCCAGCTCCGAGACTCCAGGAAGAGGCACCAGGGACCTCCCAAGTGTTTTCTAAGGAGGCAGGAGTGCGGGCAGAAGGGGACGAGAAAACGCCCTCTCGAGCAGAAAGAAGCGCTCCCCCTCGGAGCACAAGAAGGAATGTAGACTTGGCATCCCGAGAGATGGAGCCCCCCGAGGCAGAGGAGAGTACAAATGATACATACCCGGGACCAGTTATCGACCAACTGCAGGCCCTACAAAAGGAAATGAGAGATATGAGGAAACAGATGAGTAATCGGGTAAGTAGGTCTGCTTATGTTTCCGGTTGTCAGTTTTCTCCTAATATATTGCAGGATGAGTTGCCATTCAACTTCAAGCCCCTTAACTTCGAATATGATGGCACCGCGGATCCATACGAGCATGTGGTAAGATTTGAGAATGCAGCGTTACTACATCGGTATGGGGAGGGAGTCAAATGCAGAGCGTTCTTGACTACATTGGCCAAGGCAGCACAGCAGTGGTTCACCCAGCTTGAACCCAATACCATTCGATCGTGGGAGGAGTTCAGCGAATTATTCCTCCATCAGTTTGCAAGCGCCCGGAGGCAGCCGCGGGCCACACTAACCCTCTTCAATATGAGGCAAGGGGAGAACGAGAGTTTGAGAGCCTTTCTCCGGAGATTCAATCAAACAGCTCTGGAAGTCCCTACAGCCTCTCTAGAAGTGAAGATCAATGCCCTTACCAATGGGTTGCGTGATGGAGATTTCTTTTCCTCCCTGGCCAAGAAGCCAGTCCAGAACTTCGACGAGTTACTACACAGAGCGGAGAAATACCTCACCTTGGAGGAGTTTCGTAAAGCCAAAAGACTAGAGGCTAGGCCACAGGACCGAGAAAGAAGGAGAGAAGGCCCCTAAAGACGATCCAGCCCAAAGGCCCCTCGGGGCTCTGGGCCAACAGGAAATTCCAACCCCTCTGGAGGCTCCCGTTCCGGCCCTCGCGGAAGGTTTGAGAAGTATACACCTCTGAGAATAGAGCCTGCTAAAGTACTGGAGGTAGCAGAAGATCATCCCGACTTGAAATTCCCTTATTCTAGAAGTCGGGGCCCTCAAAAGCCCAAGTCAGATCGATTTTGCAGATTCCACAACGAGTACGGACATGACACGAACCAATGTTATCACCTGAAGGACGAGATCGAGAGGATGATCCAGGCGGGGCATCTGAAAGAGTTTATATTTAGAGACAGGCAGGGCCCTCGAGGGCAGAAGCGGAAGGAACATGAGAGGAAACCAGAAGAAAATGAGTCCAAGGAGGCGGCCGAGGACATACCTCCTCCGCCGCCAAAAAGAGGAGTAATACACATAATTGTGGGAGGTCCCGCAGGCGGAGATTCCTTCCGAAAGAGAAAACAGAGTGTTCGAGCTCTGAGAGCTGGACATGGAAGTCAACTGAAGGAGGTGGGACGCGTAGCAGAGACGCCTAATATTAAATTTGGGCCGAAGGATATAAGGAAAATTAAGGAGGATCACAATGACGCCTTGGTAATCACTACAGACATAGCAGGATTTGATGTCGCCCAAATTTTTGTAGACACGGGGAGCTCGGCTGATATTATGTTTTTCGAGTGCTTTTGTAATACCCGCAATTTTTCTAATGATTTATTTTAAAAGGTGTTATACATGAGATATTCTTATTATTTTAATAGTTTATATATAATCAAATATGTAAACATATGGATATCTATTAGATTAAATATTATATTAGTGCACGTATAAGTGGATATTTATTAGATACAAATTATAATGGATTTACTTGATTTCGTATCATATGTATATTTTTAGATTTTATATATATATATATATATATATATATACTAATAGATTAAGCATGTATATTGGCTTGGAAATAAAGCACGACTAAACCCTTTCCTCAAGTATCTCTATTCAGTTGAGAATTAGAATTTAAAGTTGGGAGACTAAGTTTCTCAGATAACTCTCCTAATTTCAAATTATTCGCAACTAATTTTATTCCTCCTCTCTTATTTTATCATATGGTAATTTTCTTCAAAAATCCACAGAAAAGAACACCCTTCCTACGAAAAAAATCTCTAACCCTAAATATTTTTAGCCTAGCACAAATATTAATCGAGTTGTTATCATCTGCATCGAGTCGGGATTAGAGAGCTACTGCAGTTTTCTTTATATCGTTGAGTACGGTACAAATTTCTTTCACTCCTAAATCTTTTAGAAGCCAAACAATTACTTTTGTTATTTTATGTTCAACGACCGACCAAATTAGTATAGGTAAATAGGTGTGACTTAAATTCTGATATTATTAGTTTCGTTAGTGGTTTAGAGATTTCTAATTACTCAAACCCTTTCAAGTTTCCAAATAATTACTTTAGCCGCTGAGTTATTTAAAAGTAAATGTCGTGTTTATGCTTTTTTAATCTTCAAACTCTTAATTAGTTATTTATATCTTATAGGCAAAATCATATACATCTCATTATTATTCCATCATTTAGTTATATATATATATATATATATGTATATATATATTAGTATTAATCAATTAAATTATCGAAACACCAACTTAGCATTACATTAGTTACTTTTATTAGTAATAGTCGTAGGACTCATTAATGTGTTAATAATAATTCTTAGATTATATTTATTATGATAGGTGACAGAAGAACTCTTGCATTAATCCAAGTTACGCATATGCAAGACTATTCAAGATTTAAGGTGGGGTTTATATCTACAGTGGTTGGTAGAGACGCATTTGTTATTCTTTATTAAATGCTTTAAATAAACTGTTTGAGTGATTGATACATGAATTTAATGTGCGATTGACAAAGTTAATGTGTGCATGTTATTCGATTGGCAAAGTTAATGTGTGCGTGTTATTCGATTGGCAAAGTTAATGTGTGCATGCGATTCGATTGGCAAAGTTAATGTGCGTATGTGTTGCTCCTGAAAGGAGTATATAACAAGTGTATGGGGGGGGAATACACTTGTATGCAAGTTCTTTTTAACTTTGATCAAACCAGAGATCAGCAAGGTTGTCTTGGACAACTCTGCTGAAGATGATTAACTTTTCTAAGATAATCAAACTATTAAGTACTATTGAGTACTTAGTTGAATAACTATCTAGGGGAGTTATATGTGCGGAATAGTGGTTGGCCTTTTAGTTTAGACTCCTTTAGTTCTGAAAATCACTTAATCAATTCAATACAGTCCAGTTTCAGGGAACTTGTCCAAATAGGTTTTGCACAGTCTTTGAGTATATATCTTTTGGAAGATCAGTTATGTGTGCAGTGTTGAATGTATGAAAGTACTTGAAAAGCAAATCGACACAAGAGTTTATAGTGGTTCAGAGACTCAAACTCCTACATCCACTTTCCCTGATTGAACAGGATAATTCCTTCACTCTTGGAATTAACTTGTTTTATAGTGCCAAGGTGCACTTGATCAATAACACCACTTCTTGGTGAATTGATCCCTAGGATGTCTAGAGTCCTAGTACCCTCTTCTCAACTCAGAACTGAACTGTTCTTCTCTCAACAGTCAGCTCCTACCACTTCTACTACTACTACAACAATCTTCTCACTTTCACTCTTGAAAGGGGTAAGGATTGATGTAAGGTTCCAACTAATGAGATATCCTTTACAATGAAGATTAGTGTATAAGGATTAGGATATCTCTCTAAGCTTTGTAAGGATATACAATTGAGTTCAGCTTAGAAGAAGTGTATGAAGACTAAGATAGTCTTTGAAAGCTAGAAAGCACTCTTGCTTGTAAGATAGTTGGATGTTCTTGTCAATTGTTGAGGTGCTTTCAAATGGTCTTCACACTTCTGTATTTATAGACAGATGAAGGAATTGCCCGTTGGAGAGGCAGCCTCAAAAGTCCATAAATGTCTTCTTTTAGTTCTTCAACTTTGAAGACAAAATCTTGATAGTGACATGTCCTCATTTGGGAAATAAACGGCTGTTTAAGCTTTGTCTTCATTCTGCAGCACTCTTCCCAAAGTCTGACTTTAAGCTTCTCTTGTTAGGACTTGGACATGGCTTCTGAAGGTTGTTCCAATGATAGGACAACACTCCTTATCAACTGGACAACTCTCCTTATCACTATCAGCAGTCTTGCTTATCAGCAAGGTTGGTTTGCTCATATCAGATGACTTGGCTCTTGCCCTTTGCTTCACTTGAAAGTGAACTTAGTGTGATTCTTTGAAGATCTTTAGGGCTTTGTTGTCTTTAACTCTTCAGCATGGTTGACCTCAAGCTTTCAGAAGATTTGATCTTGCTTAATTGTGCTGAGACAACACTCCTAGACAACTCTCCTGATCAGCAAACTTGGCCTTCATTAGGCTTAGTGGTTGTTCCAGAATTTGAGCCTTGAGGGGACTTGTTCTTGATAAATTTCAAAGCATAGGTTCCCCCTCAAATTGTGCATCTATTCAACTAAGAGCTGCCTAACATATCAGCTTCTCATCTAGCCTTTATTCTATATGTTCTAACATCTCTAGAACATACTCAACTTGACTTAGGCATGTCTTAGGGGGTTTTGGTATTGAATCAAAACATATCTCATTTTATTCCCAATAGTATGCAATTCGATTGGCAAAGTTTCTATTAGCCAGAGATCCTGACGAGGGTCCAGGATCGACGGATCCTCGGGTTCAACCCGCTGTGCTCAATGGCAAAGTATATATGGGCAAAGTATGTGTGGGCAAAGTATATGTGTTTACTTTAATATTGGCAAAGTATATGTGTTTATTTTAATGTTGGCAAAGTATACGTGTTCAATGGCAAAGTATATATGTTTACTTTAATGTTGGCAAAGTATATGTGTTTACTTTAATGTTGGCAAAGTATATGTGGGCAAAGTATATGTGTTTACTTCAAGGCTTGCAAAGTATATGTGATCAATGACAAAGTATATTGTTTAGTTTAAATTTGGCAAAGTATATATGCAAATGCTACTTGTTCTACGTTGATGACTTGACTGTTTATTTTTAGTATTTAGTTTGGAATAACTTGACTCCACTGAGTGTGCCTGCATACTCACCCCAATATTTAACATTTCAGGATAATGAGTTGGTGGCGAGGAGGAGCGGTGGATGACGAATTAGTATTATTTATCATTTAGTAAAAGAACTTTGATTAATTCATTTATTTATTAAGTTTCATGAGATATTCAAAGTTGATGCAGTTGACATTTTAGATCACTTTTGAGACAACTATTTATTCCTCGAGTCTTCCGCAAGTAATTATGTTGTTAAACATATTTGAAATTCTCATTCCTTAGGTTAAAAATTCAGTTCATGCCCCTTTACTTTGAATTTGCTTGTCATGTTTGTAAAATCTACTTTTATGAAAATTGGGGTGTGACAGCTTTAAAAGAATGGAGCTGAACGTGAAGCTACGACCTGTAGACACCTCCCTGTACGGTTTCTCCGGAGGGGCCATCCAACCCCTAGGGTCTGTGGCGTTACAGGTAGGATTGGGAGATGCTACGGCCCGAAAGGTCCACTCGGTGGAGTTCCTCATTGTGGATATCCCCACATCGTACAACGTAGTAATGGGAAGACCCAGCCTGAATCTCTTCCAAGCGGTCATTTCCACATTTCATATGAAAATGAAATTCCCCACGGCTGGAGGAGTGGGGGAAGTGAGGGGAGATCAATATCAAGTACGGAAGTGCTATGCGAAGTCCGTAAATATGGCAGACAGAGCTTTAACTAGGGGTCTAGAGAGAACGAGGGGAGATGACCCCGAGCTAAAGAAAAAGAAAGTGGAAGGAATTGTACCTGAACAAGTGGGTGTTAAGACAGATGAGGAGCTGATGAATGTGGAGCTCTTCCCAGGGAGAGTTGGCTTCGCCACTAAGATAGGCACCCAGCTGGGACCCGAAATGACAGAGAAGGCAATCTCTACATTACGTCGAAATTCTGATATATTTGCATTTTCTCCAGCTGACATGACATGTATTCCCCCGGAGATAGCCATGCATTGTCTTAACGTCGACCCAAAGGCAAAGCCGGTGAAACAAAATTTACGAAATTTTGGGGTTGAGAAGAATAATATTGTGAAAGAAGAGGTTGAGAAATTACTGGAGGCGGGACATGTCGTGAAAGTACAATTCCCAGAATGGCTCTCCAATGCGGTGTTAGTGTCTAAGGGGGCAGGGAAATGGAGAATGTGCATTGACTTCAGAGGCCTCAACAAGGCATGCCCTAAGGATCATTACCCGCTTCCGAGGATAGATCAATTAGTGGACGCGACTTCTGGCTTCAAGCTATTGAGCATGATGGATGCATATCAAGGTTACCACCAGATCCAGCTGAACCCCTCAGATGTCCCTAAAGTGTGCTTCATAGCAGCGTGTGGAACGTTTGGTTATGTCCGAATGCCATTCGGGTTAATCAACGCCGGTGCAACGTATCGGAGGATGGTTGATGCTGTCTTTCGAGGGCAAATAGGGAGAAATATGGAAGTCTATGTGGATGATATGTTGGCCAAGAGTGTGAGAGCAGAGGAGCATGTGGAGGACCTAGAGGAGATCTTCCAGGTTATTCGAGAAAATGGTATCAAATTGAACCCGGCCAAGTGCTCTTTCAGGGTGAAGTCGGGGAAATTCTTTGGATACATGGTTACTCAGAGTGGGATAGAGGTGAACTCAGCTAAAGTAAAGGATGTACTAGACATACAGCCACCGATGAACGTGAAGGAGCTCTAGACGTTAAATGGGAGAATCACAGCGTTGAGTAGATTTATAGCCAGGTCTGCTGAGAAAAGTCATCCCTTCTTCAAAATTCTCAAGAAGGGGGCCAGGTTCGAGTGGAATGAAGCATGCCAGAAGGCCTTTGAGGATCTGAAACACCACCTGTCCCAGCTGCCGAAGCTGATTAAACCTTCCCCGGGAGATATCCTCATCCTGTATCTCTCCGTAGGGGAATTTTCGCTGAGCACAGCTCTGGTCAAAGAAGAAGGATCCATCCAACATCCTATCTATTACGTCAGTAAGGTCATTCAAGGGGCTGAAGCTCGATACTCAAAAATTGAAAAGGCTGCTCTGGCCGTAGTATTTACAGTGCGGAGACTGCGCCCATATTTTCTTTCTTATAAAATATTGGTCCGCACTAACTACTCATTGAAACAGGTTATCGGCCGAGCAAACCTCTCCGGAAGGATGGTGAGATGGGCAATAGAGCTCCAAGAGTATGGTGTGGACTTCGAGCCACGGAGGGCCATAAAAGCCCAGGCTTTGTCTGACTTCATCCAAGAATCCACCAAACCAGAAGAGATAGAGTGATGGAAAGTATATGTGGATGGCTCAGTAACCCTGAGCGGGTGCGGAGCAGGGATAGTGCTAGTGAATCCCCAAGGAGAGGACCTACAATTTGCAGTGCGATTTCAATTCATAACTTCAAACAATGGAGCAAAGTATGAGGCTCTGATCAGAGGAATGGAGATGGCGGCCGAGTTGGGAGCCCTAAAGGTAATTTTATATTCTGATTCCCAATTGGTTGTTCAACAGGTAAATGGAGAGTACGCAGCCAAAGACAACAGAATGGCTGCTTACCTGGAACGGGCTAAAGAGATGATGGGCAAGTTCCAAGATTGCAAGGTGATTCAAGTACCTCGAGAGGAGAACGTACAGGCTGATAGTCTCTCCAAACTTACCAGTTCCATAGAATTTGAGGGACAGGGAACGGTGACCTTGGTGGTAGTAGAAAGAGAGGCTCTCGGAAGCCCCATTGGTTCCATCGAGGAAGGAGACGATTGGAGGAAAGATATCTGGACAGAGCTCACCAGAGGAGCAGATGCCCCCACCACCCGAGAGGCCCGAGCTCTCAGGATCAAATACTGTATTATTGGAGGACAGTTATACAAGAAGTCGTTTACCCAACCGTACTTGAGGTGCATATCAACCCGGGAAGCGGCTTATATGCTCAAAGAGATTCATGAAGGCCACGTGGCTAGTCATGAGGGGTATAAAACAGTGGTGAAGAAAGCCTTGAGAGCTGGGTTATACTGGCCCTCCATGACGAGAGATGCCAAAGAGTTCGTAAAGAAGTGTGCGAAATGCCAGAAAAATGGTCCCCTGATAAGGACTCCTGCGGAGGAAATGGGAGTTATGCACTCTCCGTGTCCTTTCGCCAAATGGGGAATGGACTTGGTGGGGCCCTTCACTCCAGCCCTGGGAGGAAGGAAATTTTTTATAGTAGCAGTGGATTATTTTAGCAAGTGGGTCGAAGCTGCCCCTCTAGCTAAAATAGATGAGGAGAATGTGATTAGGTTAAACATAGTGCAAAGATTCACTTCCGTAGCTCACCCCCAAGCTAATGAGCAGGTGGAAGTCACTAATCGAACCATAGTAGATGGTATCCGGACGAGGCTGACAAAAATAGATGGAGGATGGGTAAACGAGTTGGACAACGTGTTGTGGTCTTACAGGACTAGTCCAAAGACAGCGACTGGAGAATCTCCTTTCCAGCTGGTCTACGGAGCTGCGGCGGTGATACCTCCAGAGGCCGTATTGCAATCCCACCGAATTGCCCGATTCGAAGAACACCAAAACGAGAGGCTGATGAGAGAGGCCCTGGATTTAGTGGAAGAGGAAAGAGAGATGGCTCGAGTACATGCTGAGAGATACAAGAGTCGAATCAAAGCTACATACGATCGAAGGGTGATCCCGAGGTCCTTTAGAGTGGGGGATCTGGTGCTAAGAAGAGCTGATGCTCTAAAGAACACGGGGAAACTGGAGCCCAATTGGGAGGGGCCCTATAAAGTCACGCAGGTACCGAAGGGAGGAGCCTATAGATTGCAGAGCATGGAGGGGGTCGATATAGCTAGACCTTGGAATGTTTGTCACTTGAAGAGGTTTTTTGTCTGAAGAAAATGTAAGGTCTTGAGACCATTTGTGGTTTTGTGCTGATTTCTGTTTTATTTAATGTACTTAGTAGCTTCGCCGGAGCTCTTTTTCCCTCTTTACGGGTTTCCCTCTTGGGGTTTTACCGTAGAGAGGTTTTTAATGAGACCGACATAGGTTATCTATGGCCTATGTTGAAGACTGATATTAATCAATGAAGTTTTTTCCCTTTTGAGAAGAATTATGCAGAGTTATTGCGTTTTGGTTATCTTTTTCTTATTAGAATATATGATGTACGAATATGAATCGTGAGAGTGAGAGACACTCGGAGGCCTAGAGGCCGAGGAGAGCTGGAGAGCTCCTCACCATACTTGAGACCCAAGTGGGTCACTTAAAAATGAAAGAAAGATTTTACGAATCAAAATCTTCTGAGAATAAGAGTGAAAGACACTCGGAGGCCTAGAGGCCGAGGAGAGCTAGAGAGCTCCTCACCATACTTGAGACCCAAGTGGGTTACTTAAAAACGAAAGAAAGATTTTACGAATCAAAATCTTCAGAGAATAAGAGTGAAAGACACTCGGAGGCCTAGAGGCCCAGGAGAGCTGGAGAGCTCCTCACCATACTTGAGACCCAAGTGGGTTACTTAAAAATGAAAGAAAGATTTTACGAATCAAAATCTTCTAAGAATGAGAGTGGGAGACACTCGGAGGCCTAGAGGCCGAGGAGAGCTCCTCACCATACTTGAGACCCAAGTGGGTTACTTAAAAATGAAAGAAAGGTTTTATGAACCAAAATCTTTTGCCAAGAAAAGCTGGAGGGTTACTCCTCTAGCCCGAAACCCAAGAGAATTACTTCCCAAAAACTAAGATCTCTGGGGAACGGAAGGAAAAGATATGCAGAGGCCTAGAGGCCGAGGAAAACCCCCCGATCTACTTAAAACTTGAGGCGGTTCCTCAGAATGGAGAAAGATTCCTTGAATCTTTCGAGAGACTGCTTGAAGGTTAAGTGGACCATATTCGAAGGTTGTGTGACCAAGAGAAAGTAATAATGATGCAGCCCATAAGACCAAGAGGGGAGAGGAAAAGAGGACCAGAGGACCCCTCCACCATGTTCCTTACCGGTCTTATAGGCTGTTCACGTGAGCAAGAAGGAAAATACACGCCATAAACGAATAGTAAGAAGCTAAAATGATTACCTCAAAAAGCCCCCACATATCCAGGAGTGCGGGGTCCCCTAAAGAGTATAATAAAAACCAGTATCATGAGCAGGAATTAAAGAGGACCAGGAGAAAGTAATAATGATGCAGCCCATAAGACCAAGAGGGGGGAGGAAAAGAGGACCAGAGGACCCCTCCACCATGTTCCTTACCGGTCTTATAGGCTGTTCACGTGAGCAAGAAGGAAAATACACGCCATAAACGAATAGTAAGAAGCTAAAATGATTACCACAAAAAGCCCCCACATATCCAGGAGTGCGGGGTCCCCTAAAGAGTATAATAAAAACCAGTATCATGAGCAAGAATTAAAGATTGTAGCAAAAGAAAGGTAAAATGTTTGTTAAGATCATGGAAACATGAATTTTAAACAACTTCTTCAACAGCAGCTCCTTCAGCGGTAGCCCCTTCTACAGCAGCTTCCTCAGCAGCGACATGACCGCTAGATCCTCCACCCTCCTCTGGGCCATCTCCTCCTTCCGGCGTAGCCTCAGCATCCTTTCCTTCATCTGCTTTCACCTCAGTCATGGGGGCAGAGGCGTAAGGATAGGTCAATTGCTCCAGAGGCTCCAGCTCAGCCATGCCCACCTTGGCCGCCTGCAATCTGGCAATGGCCTGACCCATTCCGGGCAACCACCAAGGGTTATCGGCACTTTCTGCTGGATCCCCTAGGAATTTG
Source organism: Galeopsis tetrahit (assembly GCA_963675135.1). NCBI lineage: Eukaryota > Viridiplantae > Streptophyta > Magnoliopsida > Lamiales > Lamiaceae > Galeopsis > Galeopsis tetrahit. Next base: position 59,399,574 of record OY776120.1, on the reverse strand, counting down.
GGAGGGGGAGCAAGCTTGTCCAGGCAGAAGGTACGAGAGTAGGTTCCATCGAATTTTGGAGCTGAGTGCTCGGCCACGGCATTGCTGAAGCCGTGATCGATGAAGTGAGGAATGTGTGGCCCCATGGCGCACAAGAAGCTTGAACTCTTTAGAAAGCTGGATAGCCATTGAGTATGGAGAGTCCCCAGAAATTCTTGACCCAGGGGAGAGGTGAACAGAGATTTGACGCAGGCCTGCACTCCAACATCTGGTAGCTCACGCTCCATTCGCTTCATCTCTTCCTCCATCCGCTTCATCTCCTTTTCCATTCGCTCCACTTCTCCCTCCAGATGCATAGTCTTAGCTGCCTCTTGCTTACTTTGAGCCCGGAGGAGAGGCAACTCCTCAGTCAATGCTTGAGCTCGCTTTTGAGCTTTGTCCCTCTCTGCGGTGATACCTTTAAGAGTCAATTGAGAGGAGGATGCCTCAGCCCGAAGGAGTTCGTTCCCAGCAACCAGTTCGATAGTTTGGTCAAATATTTTAGTGTAAACAAGTCCGAACTGCATGATGAGAAAAAGTAACGTTTCAGACATGAAGAAATTAGATGCCATAAAAATAAGGGGAGATACCTCAGAAAAGAGATGAGCGTCGTGGAGCAATTAATCCTCAGGAAGAGGCTTGCAAGAGAGCTCGGTGTTAGAAGGAGGAGGACATCGACTAATGAGACGCTGGAGAGGTTCGTAGGAAGCAGGAAGGGAGGCTTCCTTCTCAGAAGGGGCACAAGTGGTTTTTCCCTTCTTCTTCTTGGAAGTGCCGGAATCGGGAAAGGAAGCATTGGTAGCTGAGCGAGTCCTCCTGGAGATGGAACCAGGGACTTGGGCGGAAGAGCTTGGAAGAGGAGGAGCGAACTCTCTGGAGCCGGGGTCTTTACAGAGCTTTCTGGAACCGGAGCAGGGGAATGAGGAGCCTTAGGAGGGTTGTCAGGGGTAGCAGCTGCAGGTGCCTTCACCACCCCAAGAGCAGGGGCATCCCACGAAATGTGAGTCAACCAACTCATAGCTGCAGGTAACTAAGAAACTTTCAGAAAAATAGTCACATATAAAGAACAAAACAAAAGAACAGGGAATTTTTTACCATCGCGAGGTTCTAAAGGAAAATCCTGAGGACAAAATCCAAAATGAGAGAGAATGCGAGGGTTTTTGCAGATACCAATGACATCAAAGAAATCGTGTTGGCAAACGTGAGCATTGAGGTTAGTCGTAACAGTATAATTTGAGGCAGAGTAAGTTTTCAGAGGAGGAAGAGGTACTCCTGGATTATGATATAACCAACGTTCATAGAGAAACGGCCAATCAGAGGGTTTGGTCACAAAAATATAGTAATTTCTCCAGGATGACTCCTCTTCATGAAGCTTCTCCATGAATCTGCAAGGACGTGACCTTCTCCCACAAACATAGAAGAAGCCATCGTTCAGCTTACAAGAGTGCTGGCTCAGAAATAACCCAGCGGAAGGCTCGCCGCCGTTCCCCTTCACCAGAATATAAAATCCAATCATAGTGCGGATGGCGTTGGGAGTAAACTGATTGAGGGGAATTTGCATGCGGGTAGATATGGTGGCCAGGTAAGGATGGATAGGAAATCGAAGGCCAGCCCTAATCTGGGCTTCGAAGAAAGCTAGGGTTTGAGGTCCTGAGAAATTGGGGCGTTCATCCGGATGAGGAATTCGGAGGATGTACTCCGGCGGGAAGACCTGGGCCTGGATGAGACTGACTAAGTGGGTGTCGTTAACCAGAGAGGAGGTCGAAATTTTATCCCTCATTTGGGGGTTCCCTATCGGAAACAAAGCCGACTGGGAAGGACTTACTCCGGAGGACTCAGGCGGGGGAGGATGGCGAGACAGAGACATTGACAAGTATTGCAGAAATAAAAAGGATGTAGAAGATAGCTGGGTTACCTTGCCGGAAGAAGTGTGAAGTCGGACTGGACGATCGGCGACGACGAGAGCCGGAAAAAAGAGAGACGCCGGAGAAGAGAAAAGAAGACAGTGGGGGAGTTTCCGAGGAGAGAAGATGTGAAATGAGGATGCGAAATGCGGAGAAGTGAGCAGAAAGGGGCTAGAATCGAGGCTTCCCCTCGGGAAAGTAGCAGGAAAGAGAAAATCGTATCTGAGTGGGGCCCAGACGCGGAAGTCGAGGCGTTTTTCTCGAGTTTGAGCGGGAAAACTCATGGAGGGAAATACTTCCGAAACTTTCCTCCGAAGTGAAGTTAAAACACGTCTCTCCGGAAATATCCTTTATGCCAGATTCCCTTGAATTTCTTACTCTCACAAAGATATGATCACTTTATGAGAGTAGGGGGAGTAGATGATGCGGCCTAAAATCGTCATTTCGTAAGAAGTCGACACGTGTATAGAGGATAGGATTGATGAGGGGATACGAGCTTAAAGAGGACTCCTCAGAATATAGAATCTCATCTGGGTGTCCCTCTGGAGGGAGCTCCACCCAAGGACCTCAGGGGAGAGGTATCAGGAAGACGTGGCCCTGAGGGGAATTAGTTGGCCGAAAGTTTAGGAGAGGTTCCATATAAAACGGGATAAGATTGGATAAAGGAAGACTCATTCTTCCTCCTCTCAGCGGCTGAAGTCCATAGGAGGGAGCGGTTGCGTTTTTTCAGGGACTGGGAACTCGAGAGACCCTGTCAAAGGCGAGTGGACTAGTTCAAAGATAGTAAAAGTTGCAGGTCCGAGATAAGGGGAAAACCTAACTTCCCCTCAGGTAGAATTCCTCTATAAATAGGTAAGCTTAGGTACATTCATATTTTAGGATCTCTAACATCATTCAACTCACTACGCCTCTTACGAGCATTCTGATTCCCTTCGAGAACCTCATTGATAAAAAGAGGACTCTTAAGTCCTTATCATATACCGAATCACACATACTGACTTGAGCGTCGGAGTGTCCGCGCCGGATTCCCCTTCGGCGTGTCTTTTGCAGGTTCGTGGAGGATCATTTCGGAGAAGGCATTGTACCCGGATCATTCGTACGAGTTCGGGAATTTGGATATCTGACCTAAAGAATATCCAATCCATTCGTGCAATTTGTGGCACAACGCATATCTAAATTCTTAGTACGAGACAAACTCCACACTAAAATAATCTTGTGTTAAATTATACAGGAAAAAAAAATTCACCAAGCACCAAGATCCAAAGAGTTTTTTAATGAGTTAGATGATATTGCCTCTGAGACCTTCACTGTTGATCCATCATCAGATTTTGTCAATGAATTGCGGTTTGTCGCCTCGTATGCGGGACAATGAGGCAATGCTTTTGATCCCTCATGAATCCTTGTTTTCGGTCTTTTTGGAGGGTATGTCTGGTTTTGGCGGGTTTTGATAGGTTTTTATCGTGTTGATTGCTTTAGAGGGGTGTATTTTTTTTCTCTTGGTATGAGTTTTGCCCCTAAGGAAAAAATTTCAAAGCAAGGTTTTAATGGTGCGCCGACCTCTGCTTCGGCTTGTGAACTTATGACTCTAAATCTTTCTTTTTAATATATAGCCTTTATTTGCCAAGATCCAAAGACACTTAAGCACCACAAAGGGAGAAGAGGATGCATAAAGCATAAGAAAATAAAAAAAATGCAAGCTAAGGACGAAAAAAAAAATACTAATAAAACAAGAAAAGAAATTGAATCAACAAATCTCTCATTTGATCGGTCAGCGTGATGCTGTAAAAAAGGTTGGCCCGTTGATCCCAACTAAAACATAAAAATGACCTTCCTAAACCCCAAGATCGATCGAGCAGGAAATACCACCACACTAAAGGCAACGAAGGTGGTAGTTGTTGCGAGAAAATGAGAGAAGCGACGAGCAAGTGCGGGCAGCGCTGGACGACGACCGATCTACACTGTTATGAAAATTGTGGGTTATAATAGATACTCCCCCGTTTCATAAATTTTGTCGCATTTGACCTTAAATTTTAATTTAAAAAGTTTGTCGCTTTTTCTAATTTTACCAATAATCTCCCTAAATTACCCCTATTTTTTTTTTTTGGAAATATATTAATGACCTTTATTTTGGAAAAGTCAAAAAGGAATGATGGAAAAGGAAGATGGAAAAAAGAAAAGGAAAATGAGAAGAAAAGGGGGAAAATTAATGAGGGGGTAAATGTGTCAAAAAAATATGTTCCTTAATTCTATACAAAATGAGAAATGTGACAAACTTTATAAAATGGGGGGAGTATGAATTAAATAAGGTCGTCAAGTGTAAATTTATTTTTAGGGATTTACAAGATTAATACAAAACATTAGTACAAATTCAAGTTGAAGATCTTCGATCCAAGACAGATCAATACGATATAGTTGTCCCCTCCAATTCACGATTATTTGCACATTTTCTCTTTGGTTCGTTTTACACAACAGGTCCTTTTACAACACCATAATACATATATGTAGAGTAGCTTTCCTGTGAATTGGGCTCACGTGAATTCTCTTCTTCATAGTAATATTGTTTAGCATATAAAGTATCACCGTTCACTTATATGTGTGTGTTTCTTGATTATGTTCTTTCATTCACTTGTTGTGCAGTGTTGGGTTCTACCAGATGGCTAAAATTGCTGTCACTCCAACAATTGTTACTGCTGAATTCTTTCTTTTTAGAAAAACCATCTCATTTACCAAGGTAACTTGGAAGTTTAATTATATTATCAAATTGGATATACTTACAATTAAGGAGTTGAAATTTGGCATACTTAGGTTGCTGCTCTGGTTGTGGTCTCATTCGGCGTGGCTGTTGCGACTGTTACAGATTTAGAGTTCAACGTATTTGGTGCTTGTATTGCAGTAGCATGGATAATCCCGAGTGCCATCAACAAAATACTCTGGTCTAGTCTGCAGCAGCAAGCCAATTGGACTGCTCTCGCGTAAGTAGTACAATACGGGGCGTGTAGGATCTAGGCCACATCATGTCTCTATACTCATGCCCACATTACTCTATGTAGGTTGATGTGGAAGACGACTCCGGTCACAGTCTTCTTCCTATTAGCCCTCATGTCGTGGTTAGACCCACCAGGCGTGTTGTCGTTCAAGTGGGATGTAACGAACGCAGCTGCAGTGCTCACATCAGCTTTGCTCGGCTTTCTATTGCAATGGTCCGGAGCTCTAGCACTCGGGTAATAATTGGTGGAGTACAAAAACTTGTATCACCCATTTTGTAAATTGGTCAAAAATGATGTAAACTATACGAAATTCACACAAGTGTTACTCTGGTTGGAATCTTACTTATAAACATTTTTTTTGTTGTGCAGAGCCACATCGGCAACGTCTCACGTGGTTCTCGGGCAATTCAAAACATGTGTGATCCTAGTTGGAGGGTACATGGTTTTTGGTTCTGATCCGGGGCTTGTGAGCATTGTTGGTGCTGTCCTAGCTCTTACTGGGATGACGGTTTACACGTCGCTTAATCTTAAGGCATCGGGTGATAAAGCTCTACTTCCGAACCAAAGCTTGTCTTCGGTTAAACCCAAAAGTGCTGAAGATGAAGAGAAATCGATTGTTGAGGATAATTCAAACCTAGTTTAAATGTGTATTTGCAAATTTTATCAACAGTTTCTAGAATCACTTTTTTTTTTTTTTTTTTTAATTTGTGAGTACCTTTTGAAAAAACTATGCTCATGTTGTTGTGAGGGATTTTGTTTTTTCATGATTCATGTTGTTGGGAGGGATTTTGTTTTTTCATGATTCATGTTGACAAGTAGTTATTGATTATGAGAGATGATTATTATGGATTCATGAGAGTGATGAATACTTGTACAGATTTTGGAAGTAATAATTTAACAAGAGTTTTAGATTTAGATAGTTTTTAAAATTTTGATAATTGGTGGTTTTGTGGGTTTGTTTTGAGATTTTAAGTAAGAATATGATATAATTTTTATTTCAAATCAATTGTGTAAGAGTAGGTGATATTGTAATTGGGTGGTGAAATTTAAATTTTAAACCACGAACTGGAATAAAATGAAAGACGAAACATCTATGTGGAGTCCGATGTGGATGTATCATCATTATTGATAATGCAACAATTACAAAACTAATCATGAGCGACAGTGGATCATATCTATTTATTGAAAAAAACAGATTAAACTTTTTAAGAAACTTATATAAATACTAGACTCAAGCTTTTTTTCGTGGTTTAGCTTTATTTCAATAGGGAACGGTTATTCGTCAAAAAAAAAAAAAAATAGGGAACGGTTATTTATACCTCCTAATTTGTTAACTGCACTCCCCGCTAGATACACTACCCCAAACTTAGAAAATGTTGAATACAGTTTTCATAAATTGTCTAAAATACCCTTAATAAATAAAAGTTAACTGCACTCCCCCGACAGATACACTCCTCCAAACATAGAAAATGTTGAATACAGTTTTTATAAATTGTCTAAAATACCCTTAATAAATAAAAAAACACTTCTCTTGTTCTCCATCCAGCCTCCACCCACCTTCCGCCGCCGCCCCCGCCCCTCTTCCTCCCTTCCCTCCCTCCCATTTTTATTTAAAAAAACAAAACAAAAAAGAGGCAGGTTCTCCCCGTCCCCAGGCTAAACGCCAGCCGAAAACTTTATGTACAAAAAGAAAGAAAGAAAGAAAACATTGTGCGCAACATATAATATAAAGGTAAAAAAAAATTACAATATTTGATTGAAAATATACACTATTCTCGATAAAAGTGTCGAAAATTTTCAATTTTTTTAAAAAAAGTTCAACAAATCAATGTATATTTTCTAGAGATTTCTAAGAATTTTTTTTTAAATTTTTACGAGACTTTGACACAGTTTGGGTGGAGTTGGCGGCGCAGAGATGGTGGGTGACAGTGGCGGTTGCCAAAAATGGTTGCGGTGGCTGCAATTAGGAATAAAGTTTGAATGTTAAAGGGGGAGTGTATCTAGTAATGGGTGCATCTACAAGTGATACTTACTTAAAGGTAGGGGTGATCACAGTGCGGTTTTGTGGGTTTTTTGACAAAATTTATCAAGACTTTGTTTATCAAGACTTTGCAATTAAATGCAAAAATTACTTACAAGTTGCCACACACATACAATGTACAATGCTAGAGTACTAGTGGAATTAGAATAAATTATAGTATATAATATATGATCAATTAACTTTTATATATCAAAAATAATATATAGTTATTAATATTAATGTTCTTATATACTCTATGTGTCCAGTAAAATTTTACTCACTTTTTTTTATACAAGTTTTTTTTTAAAAATTATATTTTAATTATAAAAAACATATGTGAAATAACGAGTAAAGAATATTGTTGATATAGGGAGTATATAATACAAAATCTTTATATAAAATTATCTATTAAATTAACGGTGTGGTCGGTGCAGTTAAACACCTAAAATTTAAATTGCACCGTTATAGCGGTGCGATTTTGTATAATTTTTTTAACCGTGATTTTTTAAACTAGCGGTGCGGTTCAGTCGATTTTGGCGGTTTTTAAAATTTTATGATCACCCCTACTAGTAGGGTATTTTAAATTTTTTACATTAGGAGGGGGAGTGCGGTTAACGAAACTGGAGGTGTAGATAACTATTCTCATTTTAATATTAAGGGAATAGCCCATTTGATTTTTATTTATTTTTTTGAGCCCATTTGCATTTTCTTGTTAGGGCATGGTTATACAGACATATGACTTTGATGAGGACACCCACTCGCTTAAATCACTCACGCTATCATGAGTACACACCCTTACTAAAAATCTAAAATACCCATTCTCATCCAAACCCTAATTTTTCTAATCATTCTCCCTCCCTCATTTTTTACGGCAAACCCACCCACTTCACTAACTCATTTTCTCCCTCTTCCCTTTCTACACCGTCGCCCCCTACCTTCAGTGCCGCCGTCGCCTCGGCTTCCGCGTGCGTCGTCCTCCAGCCTGCGGGCGTGTACCACCCCCTTCCTCCCTAGCGCCGCAACGACCATTTTCCTCCATAGCCTTTGCGATTTTTTTATTTTGGTTCCAAGTATTAAAATCTACCATTTTTTCCTGAATTTGTTTACTTCTCATCGAAATCAGATTTTGAGTTGGGAAAAGAAGGGAAGAAACCCAATTTTCTATTTATCTCGATTTCTTTTTCTAAGTGTTTACTATTTATTTTGCAAAACGTTTGTATAATTGTATTGGATTACATTACGATTTACGGGGGTGACGATTAGAATTCAGAAAATTGGGCTTATCACGAGTTTTATTTTAAATTTTGGTCAAGGGTAGAAATGACCTTTTACACACACTAATTTTTTTTTAAAAATGCCGGTGGGTGTCCTCATAAAAGTCGTGTGTGCTTATAACCGTTGCCTTCTTGTTATTTCCATCCAACCCTCGATCAAATTCTCCTAGTCCTCTCAAGTATTCTATCGTCTCTCTGGAGCCTCACCTTCTATCTACTGTTCATATCGCGCGCCATCGTCATCGTCATGCTGCCAACCGTCGAACGACACTGATCCTAAATCGGAAAACTCTCATCTTGTCTCCTCCGGTTTCGGTTTTCTACGTTACTCTGCTTCTAGAGCCCTTTCTCAATCCACTAGTTCTCTTCATCAACGGGTACGTCTTTAATCTCAATTTATAGAAATCTATGGTATAATCACAAGTGTGTTTGGTTGAGAATTTGTGGGATTTATTTATGGTATCATTTAATTGGGATGAAATTAAACAGATTTTGTGTCGTATTGCGCCCAGTGATTCAAATTGGGTCTTTAATCGAGTTTCTATAGTTGTTGGACAAGTTAGTGAATTTAATCAAGTTTTGATATTGCGCCTATCAATTGCTAGATGGTGGGAATTTCTACATGAATATTGGGCTAATTACTTTCTCATAACGAAAGTACTAGTTGATTGGTATTTAGCTCTAATGATTTTAGATGTTTAATTTATGGTTTATATTGTAAATATTTCTGGTGGATATACTTTTTAATTAGAAAAACAAATTAATGCTCATGATTTGTTCTTGACTTTCACTAATTGGTAAATTGTGTCTTTGTAAATAGATAGTAAAACATTAAAATGAGAAATATACATTATATTTGGGATTTGTTTAGTGAAAGCTGAGACTTTGTAGCTACCTATCATTATTGTTTGAGCTATTGCATACTGTAGACGAGGAAAATTCAATTACGAATTAAATTGCGACGCGTGGAAATTACGGAAATTACGGGTTAAATATTAATTAAATTTATTATTTATTTGTTGGAATAAATTTAATTCCTAAAAGTAAATATATAATTAATTATTATTTAATTATTCTCTCCAATTAATTTGGGCCTTTTTAAAGATCAATGAGATAAATGGGCCTCCAAAGCCTAATAAATCCAGAAAATTCAAGACGGGCCTCTAAAGTCCGGTAAATTAATACGGGTCTTTAAAGCTCGATAAGTAAAGACGGATCTCTGAAATCCAGAAAATCCAAACAGGCCTCTAAAGTCCAACAAATTAAATTGAGCCCAAGTTTGATAATTTGAGCCCAAATAGGATATTCTTAGCCCATCAAGAAATTCAAATTTTGAACTAAGCTCTAACCACTTGCACAAATATCTCCTTGGCCCATGAGAAACCCTAGGTTCTACACTTATAAATAGAGGCCTCATTTCATTCATTTCAAGATCAAGAAATCAGAAGCATTCAAGGCTCTAAAATTCTCTGCAGAGATTTTAGAGCGTTCTTCAGCAATTGGAGGAGATTCAAAGGCGTTCTTCGTGCAAAGCAGCAAGAAGCAGTGTTCGAGTGGAGATCAAGGTGCTAAGCCTCTTCGATTCGGCGTTTCTTCAAGGTGTTCTTCGTGCAAAGCAGCAAGAAGCAGTGTTCGAGTGGAGATCAAGGTGCTAAGCCTCTTCGATTCGGCGTTTCTTCAAGGCGTTCTTCGTGCAAAGCAGCAAGAAGCAGTGTTCGAGTGGAGATCAAGGTGCTTAGCCTCTTCGATTCGGCGTTTCTTCAAAGTTCTTCGTGGATCTTCAACGGAAAAATCCCGAAAATCAACGTTTAATCCAAAATACGGCGTCAAGCCTTTGGATTAACGTTACAAAGTCCCAAATTCAAAGAACGATCTTCAACGACGTTCATCCAAAAAGTCCCTAATTCGGCATTTAATCCAAAATACGGTGCTACGCCTTTGGATTAACGTTATAAAAGCCCCAAATACAAGATCGGAAAGGATTCGGCTGCGGATCCAGCTCCAAAAGCTCAAGAAGTTCAAGAAGAGAGAATCAGAGGAGAAATTAGAGATTGTAACCCGCAATATTCATCGGTTTAATCCGAAATTAAATAAAATTGTTCGCATTTTCGCGTTTTTATATTTAATTCACGAATTTGTGTTTACAAATTGGCACGCCCAGTGGGACTATCTCTACCTCTCATCTCTACTCTTCAAGTAAATCAAGTCTCGACGATGACACCAATCAAGATTAAGACCAAGAGAGGTGTTGCATCCGGATCAGCTGGTCTTGACTTTGAAGACGTGAACGTAGTCACGAGGAGTATGTCAAAAAGCTCCAAGTCATCGTCGTCTTCAGAGAAGGCTACTGCAGAGGGTCCACCACCCAACACTGTGAATGAGGAGAACAATCCAGCACGTTCCCCTACTCATTCCACAGCGAGCTCATCGGATTCAAGCACAGCCTCAGCAATGGCGACATACACTACGACTGTTGAGGAGCAATTGTCTAGCTTAACTCGAGCCATAGAAGGACTCACGAAACATGTCCACGAACAAGATGCCTGGATTGCTAAACTGATGAGCAATGCAGATAAAGGAAAGCAAGTCGAAGGGCATGATGCTGAGACGTCTGGTGAACGCCAACCAATGGAAGTTGACCAAACTCTTAAGGATTTACAAGTTTCTCCCGATGGTTTGGTGCCCGTTGACCGACTGAAAGAAATCATACTTGGGGCAATCAAAGATAAGTTGGAGGAAAATCCCAAGTCTTCATTCACCTACAGCAAGCCTTACACGAAGAGGATTGACAGTTTGAAGATGCCAACTGGTTATCAACCTCCAAAGTTGCAGCAGTTCGATGGCAAGGGCAATCCAAAGCAGCATATTGCTCACTTCGTAGAGACTTGCAACAATGCCGACACTTAAGGAGATCACTTGGTAAAGCAATTTGTACGATCTTTAAAGGGCAATGCATTCGATTGGTATACCGATTTGGAAGCTAGATCGATTTACAGTTGGGAGCAGATGGAGCAGGAATTTCTCAATCGGTTTTACAGCACTCGTAGAACGGTGAGCATGATTGAATTGACAAACACTCGTCAATCAAAGGAGGAATCGGTGATAAATTACATAAACCGATGGAGGAATTTAAGTTTGAATTGTAAGGATAGATTGACAGAAGCTTCAGCAATCGAGATGTGTATTCAAGGAATGTAGTGGGGTCTTCGATATATCCTACAAGCAATTCGGCCAAGGTCGTTCGAAGATTTGACGACTAAAGCTCACGATATGGAGATGAGTATGTCTACAACCAGAGCTGGAGGGCCGCCAACTCAAGAGCCTTGGAAGTTCAAAGACAAGCAGGAAGTTAAGAAAGGGGGCAAACCTTTCATTAAAGATTCGAATAAAGAATCCATGGCAGTGACCGCTACTACTGTCTAATTCAGAAAGGGTGAAATTGATGCCGGGAGTAAAGGAAAAGGCGTCACCCAAGAACGGGGGCAAAGGAGAACAAGTCTGAGGGAATTGCAACAAAAACAATATCCATTCCTAGACTCTGACATCCCCGGAATGTTCGATGACCTGATCAAGAATGATCTCATCGAATTACCAGAAATGAAACGACCGGATGAAGCTGGGCGAACGGATGACCCAAAGTATTGCAAATACCATCGGTTGGTAGGGCATCCAATCCAAGATTGTTTCATATTCAAGGAGAAAGTTATGCAGCTAGCCAAAGAAGGAAAGATCTTGCTAGAGGATAGTGAGACAACGGCGAATGCTGTCACAGTTGAAAACAATAATAAATGTAGAGACCTCTCTTGCCACATGACTAGTGAGGAAGATGATGAACGACCTCAGACAAACGATGGTCTTGATGACAAAGTTAATGGTTGTTTTTCAACGATAGATTTCACAGATGAAGACTTAATGCTTGGTTCAGAATCCCATAACATGCTGCTATTCGTAGTTGGCCATACTCGAGAGCAGAAAATAAATCGGATATTGATTGATGGAGGTTCTGGGGTAAACATTTTACCCTTACGGGTGATGAAAAAGATGGAGATACATATGGATGAACTCGCAGGCAGTCGTTTGATGATACATGGATTTAATCAGGAAGAACAGAGGGCCCTTGGCACCATAGTGTTGGATTTGCTAATTGGTGGGATGACATCGACTGTAACTCTCCACGTCATAGATGCCAGGACTTCATATAACATGCCTCTAGGGCGCCCGTTGCTGCACGAAAATGGCGTGGTTCCTTCTACCCTACATCAATGCTTCAAATACTTTAGTCAAGGGGTTGTGAAAACAGTGGTCGGAAAAGATAAACCTTTCACAGAGGCAGAGTCATACTTTGCTGATGCCAAATACTTCTTTCGAGGTGCGAAAGAAACAAAGAACGAGGAAGGTCCAACACGGAAGGATTGCAAGGAGGCATCAACATCTCGCCTCAAAGAGAACAAATCGGTTCCCTCTATTGTTGAGGCATTGGAGGAGTTAACATTACCGTTAACTAAACTGGACGGAAAGAAGCCATCTTCACAGCCAATTAAGGGGTTTTTTCGTCCTACTCAAGGACCTAAGGTGGAACATGGAGAGGTGATGGAACGTGATGTTACAAAGTTTTACGGTCCTAAAGCTTACAAGCTTTTAGTCAAAGCCGGGTATGATACACGGGAAAATTGCGCATTGGGGAAGGTTGTTAGTTAGTCAGAACATGGACTTAATGACACCTAGAAAATGTTGAGAAAGAGTGGTTATGCCGTCAAGAACACCAAAATGGGACTTGGATATACTACGAAGAATCCAGTTCGCATTTCAATTAAAAGAGCCAATGCCAACCACATTTCTGAAGAAGAATACTCATCGACAAAGGATGCATTCGATGAACATGGTAAGAAGATAAGACGACTTTCGGTCTTTGAGAGACTTGGAAAGTCTGCTAGCAAGAATAGTAAGAAAACGAAACTCCCCTCAGTCTTTGATAGACTCGGGCCACAGACCCATCATCAAAAGTTGGGTGTTTCCAAAGTTCGGAGCTCAAAGCAATCCCGCATAAAGAGGCAACATATGTTGACAATAGCATATGGGGGAGGATCCAAAGCCAGAAGGCAAACCATTGTTCTCGCTCAAGAGTATATTGACGAAGAAGATGATACAGAAAGTGTAGCTTCTTCCAATTTCGTCAACACCTATGACATTCGGCAGCAAGTGTCACAAGATATGAGATCACGTGTGGATCTTACGAATACAAATGAATACAATGAAGACATCGCAATTGTGAATCACATTACCGAATGCGAAGATGTTCAAGTGGAGGAAGTGGATACAGAGGATGCTCCTCCATAACTCGAAGAGGGCGTCAAGACAACTATTGATGAGTTGAAAGAAATTAACTTGGGTGATGTAAACGACCCAAGACCAATTTATGTGAGTGCTTTATTGTTCGATGATGAGGAAGAAATTTACATTGAACTGCTATGTGAGTTCAGAGAGGTGTTTGCATGGTCGTATAAAGAGATGCCGGGACTTGACCCAAAAGTAGCAGTGCACCATCTCTCAGTAAAGAAGGGAGTTCGACCAGTTAAGCAGACTCAACGTCGATTCCGACCAGAACTTGTTCCATTAATTGAAGCTGAGGGGAACAAGCTTATCGAATTCGGTTTTATCCTAGAAGTAAAGTACCCTACATGGATCTCAAGCATTGTCCCAGTGAGAAAGAAGAACGGACAAATTCGTGTGTGTGTTGACTTTCGGGATTTGAATGTTGCATGTCCCAAAGATGATTTTCCGTTACCTATTCCTGAACTTATGATTGATGCAACAACGGGTCATGAAGTTCTAAGTTTCATGGATGGGTCGTCAGGTTACAACCAAATTCGTATGTTGCCAAAAGACGAAGAGCTTACTGCTTTTCGTACCCCAAAAGGAATATACTGCTACAAAGTGATGCCATTCGGTTTGAAGAATGCAGGCGCAACATACCAAAGAGCCATGCAAAGGATTTTCAACGACATGCTTCACAAGAATGTTGAATGTTATGTTGATGACTTAGTCGTGAAATCAAAGAGGATGAATGATCACCTCCAAGACCTGAGGGTAGTTTTTGAACGCTTGAGGCGATACCAGCTTAGAATGAATCCTTTGAAGTGTGCATTCGGAGTCAAATCAGGAAAGTTTCTTGGATTTGTGGTTCGCCAGCGAGGGATTGAAATCGAGCAAGCAAAGATTGACGCAATCTTAAAGATCCCGGAACCTCGAAATATTCATGAGCTTAAAAGCCTACAAGGAAAGCTGGCATACCTCAGAAGATTCATTTCAAACTTAGCCGGACGATGTCAACCATTTAGTCGTCTCATGAAGAAAGATACACCGTTTGAATGGGATGAATCTTGCAGTAATGCTTTCAAAAGCATCAAGTCATATTTGATGAAGCCACCAGTATTGATCGCTCCGGTGCCCGGACGTCCGTTGATTCTTTATATCGCTGCTCAAGAGCGTTCAGTTGGAGCCTTGCTGGCACAAGAAAACGAGTCAGGAAAGGAAAATTCTTTGTACTACCTGAGTAGAATGATGACTGCAAATGAATTGAAGTACTCTCCGATTGAGAAGCTATGTCTAGCTCTTATATTCGTGATTCAGAAATTAAAACATTATTTTCAGGCCCATACCATCCATCTTGTATCGAGAGAAAACCCGTTGAAGTATGTTATGTCTAGGCCAGTTCTCTCGGATCGACTCGCAAGATGGTATCTCCAGTTGCAACAATTTGAGATCATTTACGTCCCTCAGAAGGCTGTCAAGGGACAAATTTTGGCCGATTTCTTAGCCGATCATCCAATGCCTGCAGAATGGGAGTTATGTTACGACTTTCCAGACGAAGACGTCCTAACTGTTGAAATAACCCCTCCATGGAAGATGTATTTTGATGGGTCCGCTCATAAAGAAGGAGCTGGTGCTGGAGTTGTGTTTGTAACATCTGATGGAGAAGTCTTGCCCTATTCTTTTACTTTAATAGAGAATTGCTCAAACAATGTTGCTGAGTACCAAACACTCATACTTGGGTTGGAAATGGCAGTCGATATTAAGCAACTACATCTCAGGGTGTATGGAGATTCAAAGTTGATAGTAAACCAGATGCTTGGATCATACGAGGTTAGGAAACCAGAGTTGCTTCCTTATCAAAAGTACGCTCGACGACTCATGAATTATCTCGGAGACGTGGAAATTGAGCATGTTCCAAGGAAAGATAACAGACAAGCTGACGCTTTAGCAAAACTTGCTTCGGCAATTGCATTGCCCGAAAGTAAAGCTCGTATCCCAATATGTAAAAGTTGGGTTGTGCCTCCTATATTTGAGGATGACGGTGATGAAGAAGGTGAAAGTCATGTTATCGAGGTACTTGAAATTGAAGAGGAAGATTGGCGTCAACCATTTGTCGACTACTTGAAATACGACAAGTTGCCAAGTGATCTAAAATGAAGAGTGGATATCAGACGTCGAGCCCCTCGATTCATATACTACAAGAGTGTGCTTTATAGACGATCATTTGATGGGGTCTTCCTAAGGTGTCTCGGTAATGGTGAAGCCGCCCACGCAATGGAAGAAGCACACGCCGACATTTGTGGCGCTCATCAGTCAGGACCAAAGTTACACTTTCGAGTGAAGAGGATGGGGTACTACTGGCCAACAATGGTGAAAGACTGCATGGATCACGCACGAAAATGTCAAGCTTGTCAGTATCATGCCAACCTTATCCATCAACCTCCGGAACTGTTGCACCCAACTGTTGCCTCATGGTCATTCGATGCTTGGGGTCTAGATGTGGTGGGACCACTAACGAAGTCATCAGGCGGTCATCTGTACATCCTAGCTGCAACCGATTACTTCTCTAAATGGGCGGAAGCCATACCTTTGAGAGAAGTGAAGAAAGAAAATGTTGATGATTTTATTCGAGTCAATATCATTTTTAGATACGGGGTCCCTCGGTACATCATCACCGATAATGGAAGATCGTTCAGTAACAGTCACATCGACAAACTTTGTGACAAGTTTTACTTCAAACAAAGGAAATCTTCTATGTACAACGCAGCTGCTAATGGACTCGCTGAAGCTTTCAACAAGACCTTGTGCAACCTCTTGAAGAAAGTAGTCTCCAAGTCAAAGAGAGATTGGCACGAAAAGATGAATGAAGCTTTATGGGCATATCGAACTACTTACAGAACGCCTACACAAGCTACTCCATATTCGTTGGTGTATGGTGTTGAAGCAGTTGTTCCCCTTGAGAAGCAGATTCCATCTCTAAGGATGGCAATACAAGAAGGGCTGACGGAAGAAGAGAATGCACGCTTGCGTCTTGAAGAGTTGGAAGCCCTAGATGAGAAAAGATTGGAAGCACAACAAATGCTCGAATGCTATCAAGCCCGCCTTTCCAGAACGTTTAACAAAAAAGTGAGGATACGTTCTTTTCAAGTTGGTGATTTGGTGCTTGCTGTGAGAAGACCCATCGTAGTAACTCACCGTGTTGGGAATAAATTCTTACCTAAGTGGGATGGCCCATATGTTGTTAAAGAAGTTTACACAAACGGCGCCTACAAGCTGATTTCTGAAGATGGCGTGAACATTGGTCCTATAAATGGGAAGTTTTTGAAACGCTACTACGCGTAAAGAAAACAAGTACGCTCCATAAACGCATGAGCCTAAACTGCTTGTCGCTCCAAGAACGCACGAGCCTAAACTGCTTGTTACTCCATGATGCACGAGACTAAACTGCTTATTACTCCTGGTCCGCACGAGTATAAACTGTGTACGACAACCACCAAAGGTAAATACATTTGGTTAAACTGTTAACTTACTCCACTAAAGGCATTTTAAGTGGTTAAATACTTAAATCCCTACTTTGTCTACAGTAATTAAAGAATAGTCACTCATGGCCCGCATGAGTATAAACTGTGAACGGTCCCCCCCCCCCCCCCCAAAAAAAAATATAAATCATATTTTGCTTGAACTACGTTATGGCTTGATCCTCTTTAAAGAGGTACGTAGGCAACTTAGTATATTTCTAAGTACAGTCATAAGTTAAACTGAGTTGTTCGAGTAAGTCAGATCGATGAATACAAAAGTGACGAACATATGAAGCATGAAGAAAACAAATAAGGAAGAAAGTGAAGGGGGCAATGCCCAAACCTCATTTTGCCTTATATTTCCGATTTTGTACTTCAATTTTGTAGAGGGGTGTACCTTTTCCCTTGACCCAGGTTTTGTCCCTAAGGAGGGTTTTCCAAGGCAAGGTTTTAACGGCGCTCCGGCCTCTGGTTCGACATGTGAACTTATGGCTTTAGGGTTTTCTTTTAATAGATAATCTTTATTCTCCAAAAGGGCCAATTCATTTGTCTCGATGAATATACAAAAGCAAGTATTGAAGAATATGAACATGTGAGATATAGATGAAGAAAATAAATTTTTAATCAAAGTGCCAAAGCAAAAATGAAATAGATACATTGAGTGTGCAAAGCAAAATATCCATGAAAAACAATAGATAAATCAAGGAAATCATAAAAGTCATAGAGCAACTAAAAAAAGAGGCCTAAACCCTTAAACTCTTCTAAAACCTCTTCTAGCTCGGTCTCCGTCTTCTTCAAACCTTCAATTACATCATCTTCTATCAGGGGCGTATTGTTGATAGTGGAGATTTCGTCTTGAAAACTTAGGATCTCAGTGTCAAAACCTTGAACTAATGTTTCTTTCTCCTCCAATGACTGGGTCAATACTTTCTTCTCCTTCTTCAACTCTTTCAAGCGGCGCACCTTATCCTTGACTTTTTGAAGCTTTGTTTGGATAGCCTCGACTTGAGAAAGATTTTCAGCACGTTTCTCCTCAACCTCGTGAAGGGCATGCTTAACTTCAGTCAACCGTTGATTAAGAGTCTCCTTACGACATCCATCAGAAGATTTGGACCTCATCATGTCATGAGCATCGACTCTCTCAAACAAAGATATCAAAGACGCCTCTATAGCCGGGAGTTCAGTTTGGGCATAAGTCTGTAACCTCGTGAATGCAATAAGCACTTCCTCCTTCATAGAAGATAAGAGGTTAATAGGGGTTCCCATGATTTTTGCTTGAAGAGCTTTCCATGTAGACAAAACAAAATCCCGTTCACGATCAAGAAACAACTTATCACAGTGAAATACCGAAACTGCTTGAGTACACTGCTTCCCAACGTTGATAGGAGAAGAAGCTTCCAAAACCTTCACCGAAGACGATACTTCTTCTTCATCTGATTCACAATCACTACCAAAGATGTTTACCATCGCCTGAAAAAGTAGACATGTGAATATAATTAGTAAAGTAGTAGTAAAAAAAAATGGAAAGTAAGAAAAGAGTGAGTGATAAAAACCTCTTTCTTCAGGGAGTCTTTAACTGATTCCTCCAAAGGCACTAAAGTTTTGGTAACCTTCTTGGCCCGTTTCCAATGGCGATCATCGTCTTCACCTTGATTCTCTTCCCAACATGGAGAAATACTCTTTCTCTTGCTAGTCTCAACCACTGGCGCTACTTCAGGAATCAAGGGAGGATCAACCAGCGTTCGAGAAGTGTCTTTATCAAGCTCTCCACAAAGATCATGACTATCAACAACCAATACTTCTTCTTCCAAGACATTGTCATGCTTCGAGTTGATCAAGTCGTCAACACGATTTTCTAAGTAAGAACCATGAGCTTGGGCCCACCACTTCTTGTAATCTGGTGAAGAATACGACTTAGGATTTACCGGTGCAATCGGAAAACACACCTTAGCACGAGATCCGCGCAAAGTACAAGATTGCCAATATGCGTCCCGTTATCTAATGGGGTGTCATGAAGATCAAAAATCAACTCTCCTGTAACTTCTTGGTAAAAGCCGAATTGACGGCTAAATCGGTGTGGGCTGTAAGGTTCAACAATAAAGCGATTACCTTGTCTCCAAGTGAGGTAATTGGATCGAATAGCGACAAAGTAACTCCAGTTAGCCCGTTGTCCAGTTCCGGTATCAACATAAGAAATAAGTTGCTTCCGATTTAACATATTGCATGTCCATTCGGCAGACTCTCCTCTATGAATCCATTTACGAGCCTCCGCAGGGTTATGGTACTTAGCACCATTCTCTCCAGAATACTTCACCATCATAGGGGCACGGTGATCACGAACAGCAGGGTAATGGGTCCTAAAATATTGGGCTAACCAAACGTACACAAAATGAACCAGAAAGGCAGATCGAGCTCGGGACGGTTCGGGGTGCAGCGAAATCTGATTCAAACCCCTGTAAATATTAGCCAAGACCGGTACAACAAGATTAACTGTCTTACCCGTAGCCATCAAACTAGCTATCTTGAAAGTAGCAGGACGTATCATATTCACTTCACCATTAGGAAGGGTGAATATGCAAAGCCAACAAGCTAAATGAGCAGCAAGATATGTCTCTTCTTGTTGGGCCGGTTCAATCTTGAGTGTTTTGAACAAAGTAACTTCTGCATCGGACCATGGCTTATGGACTCCAAAACTCCCAAGTGGATTATGAGTCGCCTTAGGGCGACAACTTCTCTTTTTCTCACTTCGTGTGGGAGGTTGACGATACTTTCCAGTTTTTCTTGACCAAAATTCAATCCATCGATCAATCGATATGCCGCCCCTAGAAACGCTCCCACGAAGTATGTGGTAAGTGTGTAGTAAATATTTGCAACTCTTTGGAAGGCATAAGTCCCCAGTTTCGTCAAAAAGTTCAGGCGCGTCAGGTATCACCTCGTCATATAGATAGTCGTCTAGAGGAAGATCGGTTAGCTCATGCATGTCCCATAATGAGATTGACATCTCTCTAAAAGTAGTGAGCAACGTATTTGTAGATGGACACCATGCCTCACAGAAAGCTTTGATAATTTCAGAATTAAAGTCATAAGTAAAAAGGGAGGCAAAGACAACGTAATAAATCCTGGCGTCCTTGAGGGTATGTCCACATCGGCTCAAAACGTCTTCAGTCCACTCCCAATATCCTTTGTGATAACCGAATTCTCTAGAAAACTCTATATTTCCCCTCCAGTTGTCCTTGCCCATAACTATACGCCTCCCCAAGGTTGGTAGATGACTTACATCCTCTTCAATCTCGTTGCGATGGGAAGTGTTGTCAAGAACCCAAGCTTTCGTCGATTTGTTCAAGGATATCTCATGTGACCAATTGTCCAAGTGAAGTCCAGCAATTAATAAAGGCCAAGATTTTGCAGAGTTACCAATAAGGGGCATTTCTACACGTAAATGTGTCCCTTTCTCTAAAGGTTGGCGTTTGTCATTAAGCATCACCAAATAACGAGCTCCGGAAGAAGTGGTGGTATTTTTGAAGTGAACCATTTTTGTAACTGAACCTGGGAAGAGAAGAATAAATTTATTAGAAAATTTATCATAAAGAGACGATAATTAATTAAAGCTAAAAAAAAAGTCCATTATCCTAAATTAATTTAACAAATGAGGAGTTTCTTTTGTCTAAATTAATAAGGAGTTGGGTCTGTTTTAATTAATTTTACCCAGAGAGCCCACTATTCCTTCTCACACATTGGGCCTATTTTGAATTAATTAAATAAATAAGATATGGGCCCATTTCCTTAATGAATCAAGCCCAAATACATCATATGCTGCCCTATTTTTTTCACTTAAAAGGGCAGAAATCATAAACCCAAATAATTTTGGTATCTACCGTCGGCTACCAACTGGCCGGCGAACCACAGCCGGAAATTGAACGTCGGCAACAGCCGTCGTCCACTCGCCTGAAATTTTTTTCACTCACGCTAACATGAGTACACACCCCTACTAATTTTTTAAAAAAATGCCGATGGGTGTCCTCATAAAAGTCGTGTGTGCTTATAACCGTTGCCTTCTTGTTATTTCCATCCAACCCTCGATCAAATTCTCCTAGTCCTCTCAAGTATTCTATCGTCTCTCTGGAGCCTCACCTTCTATCTACTATTCATATCGCGCGCCATCGTCATCGTCATGCTGCCAACCGTCGAACGACACTGATCCTAAATCGGAAAACTCTCATCTTGTCTCCTCCGGTTTCGGTTTTCTACGTTACTCTACTGCTAGAGCCCTTTCTCAATCCACTAATTCTCTTCATCAACGGGTACGACTAGGGCTGTCAAATGGGCTGGGCCGGGCTGGCCCGACACCGGCCCACTGGGCCAGTCATTTTTACCGGGCCGGCCCGGCCCAGTCCGATTGCTATCGGGCCTAGAATGTTGAGGCCCAGCCCGACCCTTATCGGGCCACCGGGCCAAACCAGCCCGTATCGTTTCGTAAATAAAATATATATATTTGAGTTCTTTTTTTTTTTTTTTTTTGTCAAGCAATGATCTATTTTATTGAACAATAGAATATCAATACGATATTGTTGGTACCAGTAGCAGAGTAGTATCCAAAACAGGGTCCTAAAAATTTAAAAGAAACTAATAACAATATAAATTCAACCTAACAGTAGCAAATTAGCAATTTATACCAAAAGTAACAAATTTTCATTTCCATTTCCATTACAATTTACAACCGTAGCAAATTTCTGACTTCTACCAAAAGTAGCAAATTAGCAAAAGCAAATTCAACAGTAGCAAATTAGGAAATTCAAACAGTAGCAAATTCAATCCACTAGTTCTCTTCATCAACGGTTTTCTACGTTACTCTGCTGCTAGAGCCCTTTCTCAATCCACTAGTTCTCTTCATCAACGGGTACGACTTTAATCTCAATTTATAGAAATCTATGGTATAATCACAAGTGTGTTTGGTTGAGAATTTGTGGGATTTATTTATGGTATCGTTTAATTGGGATGAAATTAAACAGATTTTGTGTCGTATTGCGCCCAGTGATTCAAATTGGGTCTTTAATCGAGTTTCTATAGTTGTTGGACAAGTTAGTGAATTTAATCAAGTTTTGATATTGCGCCTATCAGTTTCCAGATGGTGGGAATTTCTACATGAATATTGGGCTAATTACTTTCTCATAACGAAAGTTACTAGTTGATTGGTATTTAGCTCTAATGATTTTAGATGTTTAATTTATGGTTTATATTGTAAATATTTCTGGTGGATATACTTTTTTATTAGAAAAACAAATTAATGCTCATGATTTGTTCTTGACTTTCACTAATTGGTAAATTGTGTCTTTGTAAATAGATAGTAAAACATTAAAATGAGAAATATACATTATATTTGGGATTTGTTTAGTGAAAGCTGAGACTTTGTAGCTACCTATCATTATTGTTTGAGCTATTGCATACTGTAGACGAGGAAAATTCAATTACGAATTAAATTGCGACGCGTGGAAATTACGGGTTAAATATTAATTAAATTTATTATTTATTTGTTGGAATAAATTTAATTCCTAAAAGTAAATATATAATTAATTATTATTTAATTATTCTCTCCAATTAATTTGGGCCTTTTTAAAGATCAATGAGATAAATGGGCCTCCAAAGCCTAATAAATCCAGAAAATTCAAGACGGGCCTCTAAAGTCCGGTAAATTAATACGGGTCTTTAAAGCTCGATAAGTAAACACGGATCTCTAAAATCCAGAAAATCCAAACAGGCCTCTAAAGTCCAACAAATTAAATTGAGCCCAAGTTTGATAATTTGAGCCCAAATAGGATATTCTTAGCCCATCAAGAAATTCAAATTTTGAACTAAGCTCTAACCACTTGCACAAATATCTCCTTGGCCCATGAGAAACCCTAGGTTCTACACTTATAAATAGAGGCCTCATTTCATTCATTTCAAGATCAAGAAATCAGAAGCATTCAAGGCTCTAAAATTCTCTGCAGAGATTTTAGAGCGTTCTTCAGCAATTGGAGGAGATTCAAAGGCGTTCTTCGTGCAAAGCAGCATGAAGCAGTGTTCGAGTGGAGATCAAGGTGCTAAGCCTCTTCGATTCGGCGTTTCTTCAAGGTGTTCTTCGTGCAAAGCAGCAAGAAGCAGTGTTCGAGTGGAGATCAAGGTGCTAAGCCTCTTCGATTCGGCGTTTCTTCAAGGCGTTCTTCGTGCAAAGCAGCAAGAAGCAGTGTTCGAGTGGAGATCAAGGTGCTTAGCCTCTTCGATTCGGCGTTTCTTCAAAGTTCTTCGTGGATCTTCAACGGAAAAGTCCCGAAAATCAACGTTTAATCCAAAATACGGCGTCAAGCCTTTGGATTAACGTTACAAAGTCCCAAATTCAAGAACGATCTTTAACGACGTTCATCCAAAAAGTCCCTAATTCGGCATTTAATCCAAAATACGGTGCTAAGTCTTTGGATTAACGTTATAAAAGCCCCAAATACAAGATCGGAAAGGATTCGGCTGCGGATCCAGCTCCAAAAGCTCAAGAAGTTCAAGAAGAGAGAATCAGAGGAGAAATTAAAGATTGTAACCCGCAATATTCATCGATTTAATCCGAAATTAAATAAAATTGTTCGCATTTTCGCGTTTTTATATTTAATTCACGAATTTGTGTTTACAAATTGGCACGCCCAGTGGGACTATCTCTACCTCTCATCTCTACTCTTCAAGCAAATCAAGTCTCGACGATGACACCAATCAAGATTAAGATCAAGAGAGGTGTTACATCCAGATCAGCTGGTCTTGACTTTGAAGACGTGAACGTAGTCATGAGGAGTATGTCAAAAAGCTCCAAGTCATCGTCTTCTTCAGAGAAGGCTACTGCAGAGGGTCCACCACCCAACACTGTGAATGAGGAGAACAATCCAGCATGTTCCCCTACTCATTCCACAGCGAGCTCATCGGATTCAAGCACAGCCTCAGCAATGGCGACAGACACTACGACTGTTGAGGAGCAATTGTTAAGCTTAACTCAAGCCATAGAAGGACTCACGAAACATGTCCACGAACAAGATGCCCGGATTGCTAAACTGATGAGCAATGCAGATAAAGGAAAGCAAGTCGAAGGGCATGATGCTGAGACGTCTGGTGAACGCCAGCCAATGGAAGTTGACCAAACTCTTAAGGATTTACAAGTTTCTCCCGATGGTTTGGTGCCCGTTGGCCGACTGAAAGAAATCATACTTGGGGCAATTAAAGATAAGTTGGAGGGAAATCCCAAGTCTTCATTCACCTACAGCAAGCCTTACACGAAGAGGATTGACAATTTGAAGATGCCAACTGGTTATCAACCTCCAAAGTTGCAGCAGTTCGATGGCAAGGGCAATCCAAAGAAGCATATTGCTCACTTCGTAGAGACTTGCAACAATGCCGACACTTACGGAGATCACTTGGTAAAGCAATTTGTACGATCTTTAAAGGGCAATGCATTCGATTGGTATACCGATTTGGAAGCTAGATCGATTGACAGTTGGGAGCAGATGGAGCAGGAATTTCTCAACCGGTTTTACAGCACTCGTAGAACGGTGAGCATGATTGAATTGACGAACACTCGTCAATCAAATGAGGAATCGGTGATAAATTACATAAACCGCTGGAGGAATTTAAGTTTGAATTGTAAGGATAGATTGACCGAAGCTTCAGCAATCGAGATGTATATTCAAGGAATGCAGTGGGGTCTTCGATATATCCTACAAGCAATTCGGCCAAGGTCGTTCGAAGATTTGGCGACTAAAGCTCACGATATGGAGCTGAGTATGTCTACAACCAGAGCTGGAGGGCCGCCAACTCAAGAGCCTTGGAAGTTCAAAGACAAGCAAGAAGTTAAGAAAGGGGGCAAACCTTTCATTAAAGATTCGAATAAAGAATCCATGGCAGTGACCGCTACTACTGTCAAATTCAGAAAGGGTGAAATTGATGCCGGGAGTAAAGGAAAAGGCGTCACCCAAGAACGGGGGCAAAGGAGAACAAGTCTGAGGGAATTGCAACAAAAACAATATCCATTCCTAGACTCTGACATCCCCGGAATGTTCGATGACCTGATCAAGAATGATCTCATCGAATTACCAGAAATGAAACGACCGGATGAAGCTGGGCGAACGGATGACCCAAAGTATTGCAAATACCATCGGTTGGTAGGGCATCCAATCCAAGATTGTTTCATATTCAAGGAGAAAGTTATGCAGCTAGCCAAAGAAGGAAAGATCTTGCTAGAGGATAGTGAGACAACGGCGAATGCTGTCACAGTTGAAAACAATAATAAATGTAGAGACCTCTCTTGCCACATGACTAGTGAGGAAGATGATGAACGACCTCAGACAAACGATGGTCTTGATGACAAAGTTAATGGTTGTTTTTCAACGATAGCTTTCACAGATGAAGACTTAATGCTTGGTTCAGAATCCCATAACATGCTGCTATTCGTAGTTGGCCATACTCGAGAGCAGAAAATAAATCGGATATTGATTGATGGAGGTTCTGGGGTAAACATTTTACCCTTACGGGTGATGAAAAAGATGGAGATATATATGGATGAACTCGCAGGCAGTCGTTTGATGATACATGGATTTAATCAGGAAGAACAGAGGGCCCTTGGCACCATAGTGTTGGATTTGCTAATTGGTGGGATGACATCGACTGTAACTCTCCACGTCATAGATGCCAGGACTTCATATAACATGCTTCTAGGGCGCCCATGGCTGCATGAAAATGGCGTGGTTCCTTCTACCCTACATCAATGCTTCAAATACTTTAGTCAAGGGGTTGTGAAAACAGTGGTTGGAGATGATAAACCTTTCACAGAGGCAGAGTCATACTTTGCTGATGCCAAATACTTCTTTCGAGGTGCGAAAGAAAAAAAGAACGAGGAAGGTCCAAGACGGAAGGATTGCAAGGAGGCATCAACATCTCGCCTCAAAGAGAACAAATCGGTTCCCTCTATTGTTGAGGCATTAGAGGAGTTAACATTACCGTTAACTAAACTGGACGGAAAGAAGCCATATTCACAGCCAATTAAGGGGTTTGTTCGTCCTACTCAAGGACCTAAGGTGGAACATGGAGAGGTGATGGAACGTGATGTTACAAAGTTTTACGGTCCTAAAGCTTACAAGCTTTTAGTCAAAACCGGGTATGATACACGGGAAAATTGCGCATTTGGGAAGGTTGTTAGTTAGTCAGAACATGGACTTAATGACACCTAGAAAATGTTGAGAAAGAGTGGTTATGCCGTCAAGAACACCAAAATGGGACTTGGATATACTATGAAGAATCCAGTTCGCATTGCAATTAAAAGAGCCAATGCCAACCACATTTCTGAAGAAGAATACTCATCGACAAAGGATGCATTCGATGAAGATGGTAAGAAGATAAGACGACTTTCGGTCTTTGAGAGACTTGGAAAGTCTGCTAGCAAGAATAGTAAGAAAACGAAACGCCCCTCAGTCATTGATAGACTCGGGCCACAGACCCATCATCAAAAGTTGGGTGTTTCCAAAGTTCGAAGCTCAAAGCAATCCCGCATAAAGAGGCAGCATACGTTGACAATAGCATATGGGGGAGGATCCAAAGCCAGAAGGCAAACCATTGTTCTCGCTCAAGAGTATAGCAACGAAGAAGATGATACAGAAAGTGTAGCTTCTTCCAATTTCGTCAACACCTATGACATTCGGCAGCAAGTGTCACAAGATATGAGATCACGTGTGGATCTTACGAATACAAATGAATACAATGAAGACATCGCAACTTTGAATCACATTACCGAATGCGAAGATGTTCAAGTGGAGGAAGTGGATGCAGAGGATGCTCCTCCAGAACTCGAAGAGGGCGTCAAGACAACTATTGATGAGTTGAAAGAAATTAACTTGGGTGATGTAAACGACCCAAGACCAATTTATGTGAGTGCTTTATTGTCCGATGATGAGGAAGAAATTTACATTGAACTGCTACGTGAGTTCAGAGATATGTTTGCATGGTCGTATAAAGAGATGCCGGGACTTGACCCAAAAGTAGCAGTGCACCATCTCTCAGTAAAGAAGGGAGTTCGACCAGTCAAGCAGACTCAATGTCGATTCCGACCAGTCAAGCAGACTCAAAATTTACATAATATAGTCTTATTTTAGGTTTTTTTATAGAGTAATATTGATATTCTTAAATGTAAGCATGATATTTTTCTTATATTGGGGATTTATGTTTACGGAAGATGAGGAATTGAATTTAGGAGAAATTGAAATTGAATTTAGGGGATTTATGTTATACTTTATCATGTAGTGTTATGTGTTGTTTGTAATACTATATTATGTTTTTGTTTAGGGACGGAGCATATTGAGAAAAGGTAAGCGAAGGAGTCACAAACCTTCTCCCCTACATATGAATGGGGATATTCACCTTTAAACTACGATCAATGACCCAATCCTAGAATGAAACAGATGAATCGATCGAAGGTCCATACAGAAGAAAGAAAGACAATGATATTTGTTTGATGTACAAGTGATATAATTTTGGTATAATTGATTGTAATATTGTTATGCTTTATCATATAGTATTGTTATGTTTTGTTTGTAATACTATTTAATGTTTTTGTTTTGTAATATTTATTTGATGTACAGATGATAGAATTTTAGTATAATTGATTATAATACTGTTATGCTTTATCATATAGTACTGTTATGTTTTGTTTGTAATACTTCTATTTTATGTTTTTGTGTTGTAATATTTTCTTAATGTACAGGTGATAAAATTCTCGTATAATTAATGGTGATATTGTTATGTTTTATCATGTAGTACTGTTATATTTTGTTTGTAATACTATTTTATATTTTTGTTTTGTAATATTTACTTGATGTACAAGTAATAGAATTTTGTTATAAAAGTACTACGGGTTCTACTATATAATTTTTAAAAGGAAAAAATAGAGAAATAAAAATATATGAATAAATAAAAAGAAAAAAAATTAATATAAAGAAAAAAAAAGGTAATATAACTTTTGACACAACCTAAAAAAAACTGAAAAAAAAAATGATGTGTGTTGGGTTCGAACCCTGGGTCATAAGGGTAGAATCTATAAACTTCTACCACTGGGCTAAAACAATTACCAAAAATAATTATAAACGTTTCGCTATACATTTGTTTACACTGTTATGATATGTCCAAAACGGGTTGACCCGCGAAATTAAAAGTTGACCCACGAAAATTGTAATTTACATAATATATGCAGATTTTGTGGGTTTTACACTATTTTGCACATAAGTTCACATAAGGGATTTTCACACAAGTCTATCCCAAAAAATATTGAGTAATAAAAATGTTTCGATTGAAAACATAAAAAACAATAAGAAAAACAAAATTCCAAAAAAATAAAGGATTAGAGCAAAAAGGACCCCTTGTTTTTTTAACAACCAGCCTAATAAAAAAACATAAAATAAAAACAGTAGCAAAACGATGTCGTTTGAATTGAACAGCACCGTCCTGTACTAGACAGGATCCGCACCCCTTCTTTCCTCCCTCCCTCCCTCCCTCCTGCTTCCGCCCTTTCCCAATCCAATTCCACTTCAACTCCGCCGATTTCTGTTTCAGCTTCTCTTCTCATCAACTGGTACGGTTTAATCTCTATTGTATAATTCACAACTGTTTTTGAGGTGTAATTCTTATCCTAATTATTAGATCTGGTCGAGAATTTGTGGGATTTATTTATATTCTATTGAAATTAAACAGATCTGATGCCGGATTGCACTCACTGTGATTTTAAAATGCGTCTTAATTTGAGTTCATATAGTTGTTGGACAAGTTAATGAAATAATTAGAAGGTGGGAATTTCTAGGTGAATATTGGGTTAATTGTTTTCTCGTAGTAGTTGATTGATTAGCATTTACTTACAGATTTATCCTGAGAAAATATCATCATATCAAATTAATCGAAATGGTGGAAGTTTCTGTTTCATTACGAAAATGTGTTTTTCAATTTTTGTTTCTATGATCTTAGTTATGTTCTCTCTTTTAACTGTATAATGAGAGCTGGAAATCACTCGGAGCCTCATTCAAATAATTCAACTCTCATAATTCTTGTATTCTCTGTGGTTCAAGGATCTCAGGAGTTGTGTTATATTAGTCTTATATTGGCAAGGTCATAAGATCTTTTCATGCGCTGCTCACATGAGCTGTCAGAGTTCCATGTAACAGCCAGACCAATGACTGGCGTCGCTTTTGTGGCATAATAAGATCCCAACATATCAATTTCAATAAAAAAAAAATCACAAATTAATTATCATCCTAAATTGCAAATACACCAACTCCCAATAAATATGGACAAATTTTGCTATTGAATCTTGAATTGTCTACTCACCAACATAATATACTCTGTATGAAACTTTCTGGAACGAACCTTTCTTCATCTTTTAGTTCTGCTCCTACAAGTAAATATTTTGATGACTTCGTTTTCCTTCCCTGCCTCTTCTTGATAAAATGCAACTAAGTGCATTTTTCCGTGCATGCGCTTCGTAATACATCACATTTGCTGATTTGCAATACCTTTCTTCTAAAATCTTCTCCAATTAGAAGTGCCTATGTTCTGAATAGCTTTACTTCAAAAAAAAGAAAAAAGTTCTGAATAGCTTATTATTAACTGCAGAATGCCAGGTGTGGCGCAGAACAAACCCAAACAGTAACGCGCGAGTCGTCTATCATTACTGTTGCACCTACTCAGGGTAATAATTTAATTTTCCATTTACTTGGTGTGATGTGCTGGCTATTGTGCCTTACAATTTAGGCTCAACGGCTCAAGTCATGTTGTATCTTTACTTGTCTAAAAATATGAGTCATGGTAAAAAAAAAAAAGAAAAAGATTTGTAAGATGCCGATTTTAGCCCTAATACATAGTACTCCCTCTGTCCAAGGTTAATAAGTACTGGACGGTCCAAAAATAAAGGGTGTATTAGTGTATTGGGGGGATAAATATTTTCATTTATGAAAGTGTGCATATTAAGTTTGGACAGACCAAAAAAGAAATTAGACTTATTAAGTTTGGACGGAGGGAGTATTAAATAGTCAAAGAAAAGAGCATAATGGAGTTCTCATTTAATGTAGTATAGTTTGAATATAAAACTAATGGCCTTGGCATCTCAAATTATTCTTTAATTGACCCTGTCTACAGTATATTGCAACTCTTACATATTTTTAAATATTAAGTGAAGTTACTTTTAAAGTAAAATTGATAGGAGTGAAGAGATAGGCAACACAGAAATAAAGAACAAATCCTCTAAGAGGACCCAGAGAACGGATTCTCTGCCGCAAGGCTGCAATCTCATAATAAATAGATCTCAAAAAATGTCTCAAGCAAAGCCCATGCACAAAGCCCGCTTAATTATTAATTATTTAATTAATAGAAATGACAATGAATATTAACATAAATAAACTGAATGATAAGTACTAAATCTGTGACTTCAATCTTTCTTTGCGCGCCTCTTATACACAATCATTGGGGGTTTATCAACTACCCTGCCTGGTGAAACAGCCTTGTCCTCAAGGCTGAACTCCGGAAACTGCCACATCAACCTCGTGCTGTCTGTCACCACAATCATGCCACCTAATCAAAACCTAGTCCACAGAACCCCCCATCATGCTGTAATTGGCGTCAACCTAAAACCTTAGCACTTAGCAGGCAAGAATGGCAGATCCATGGCTAACAAGTCTTCCGGAAGGGTAAGGGAGACGATCGCATCCCCAACAACCCATTTGAGTAACGACGCATGAAAAACTGGGTGAATGTGAGACCCCGGTGGAAGTGTCAAGCAGGGTATGCCACTGCCCCGATCTGTTCTTCCACCTCAAACGAACCAAAAAAATTCGGACCCAATTGCGGATGCCCTACGGCATATAAAGAACGTTGGTGATATGGTCTGAATTTTAAATAAAGTCGCCCACAGCGAACTCAAAGCTGCCTGTTGATCAGGCCTCAAAGAAGTCGACATCTCAAACTGTCACTATTGTTCCCCTCCAAGGCCCACAAAAACCAACATGTGTCACCCAATTCGAGAGAGGTCAGAGAGCAAATTTTAGGCCTAGTTTTAGTGCCATCTGCTCTTAGAGGAAACATGGCTCACCCCACTGTCAATCATTGTAAGGAGGCACCAATCGCCAACCCTACTGAAGAGCTTCATGGTTTTGTCCCCATAAAAGCCATTTGACGAGAGGCGGAGTGACTGGAGTTCCATCAAGGGGTCCGATGATAAATTAAGTGAAAGAATGTAAAATTTAATTTTAGTAACTTTTATGCTAAAAAGATTTCAAAATAACCAAATATAGGCTACTTTAAAAAACTGGAGCAATAATAATTTATTATATTCTTTTCAAATGATTAATGTGATATGAGTAAGTCTTATTGTGGACACTTATAGGCATCCTCAATTATTTGTTTGAATTGAATTTCAGGGAAAGAAAAGTCTCCAGACGTTGATGATGGTGGGTCAGGATTTCCACCGCGTGATGATGGAGATGGTGGGGGTGGCGGAGGTGGGGGCCACTGGTCAGGTGGGTTCTTCTTTTTCGGGTTCCTTGCTTTCCTGGGGTTCCTCAAAGATCAAGAGAGTGAAGGACCGTACAGGGATGAGAGAAGAAGATAAGAAAGATTATATGCACATTCATTTACTTTGTCCCTTCTTTGCACTCGCTGTGTTTTTTACTGCCTTAGAGATGATGTATAAGACATGGTTCCATAAATTGTAGTATCACAGTCTCTTTGTATTGACAGCGGTAAGGAGGAGGCAACGGGATGTCAGGTATGTTGGGTATATTATTCGATATATTTTTGCAATGTATAATCATTGATGCAAAATCGGGCTAAGCGGCCACTGGTCTATTAGGAAAGAGTCAACATGATCTCTTCCTTACTTGTTGCAATCACATTCCCTAAATTATGGGATTAGATTTGCGTAAATTATGTAGATAATTTTCCTTGATTTACTCTTGTATTCTCCCTATTTATTCAGGGATCATTCGTAAATTAATGTATCACACTTTATACTTCTTATATGGTATCACGAGAGGGTTCGATCAAACTCCTGTAAAAACCCTTATTCCCTCTTCTTTCCCATCACAATCTTAAGTCATGACTGACGTCGACAATTCCTCCTCCTCCGCCGACCGCGTCGTAACTGATAGTCCCACCGATCGTCCCGATCACGGCGCATCACCACCTTCCTATTAAACTTACGCTCCAGAATTTCCCTTCTTGGAGGGCTCATTTGATTGCACTCCTTCGCGGTCATAACCTACTCGGCTATATTGACGGCTCGCTGCCTTGTCCAACTCTCCTTGCCAATCGTTCTAATGCCGAAGACGTCTCCCATTGGACCCGTCAAGATCAGCTTTTGCTGGCTGCCATTATTGGCTCACTTTTCGCCGATGTCCTCCCAGTGGTGTCTCTCAAGAAGACCTCTCTTGATGCGTGGTCCACGCTTGTTCGTCTATGTGCGAGTAAATCTCGCTCACGTGTCAACCAATTGAAAAGCGAACTGTACCGAATGCAGATTAAGGATCGTTCTATTACCGACTACCTTCGCTATGTGAAGGCCAAAACTGACGAACTCGCCATCATTGACGAACCAGTAAGCGCCGATGATCTGACCATTTTTGTCATCAATGGCTTAGGGCCTGAATATGCGTCTATCGTAGGCCCGATCCGTGCTCGTGAAACTCCGTTTACCTTTGAAGAGCTCCATGACTTGCTCTTTGAACACGAGCAATCTCTCAAACACCTGGAGGATGCTCAACGCTCGCTCCTCGCCACTGCTAATGCGGCGTCATCACATCGTGGCAACACAAATAATCACAACCGTGGTCATACTAATCGCAACAACTTCAAGGGAAATAATTCCCATGGTCGATCCACCTCGAACCACGGTGGTCACACTGGTCGTGGTCACAATCGTGGATCGTTTCATGGTAACCGACACTCAGGTAACCAATATTATAATAACCCTAGACCTGTTGTTTGCCAACTCTGTGACACACCAGGTCACATAGCAACCACTTGCCACCGACCTGTCTCCGCAAATTACGCCAACTCTGTTTCCAATTCGCCCTCTAACCCGTGGCTCTTGGATTCTGGCGCTTCCCATAACCTCACATCTGATCTCAGCAACATGTCCATTCACTTTGAGTATAACGGCACCGATGAGGTTCACATTGCTGATGGCTCGGGACTTCCGATTACTCACACTGGTAAATCAGAATTATTATTTTCGTCTCGCACTTTTATTTTGAATGATATATTGTGCGTCCCGTCTGCAAGGCAAAATCTTCTTTCTGTAAGTCAATTTACGAGGGCTAATAATGTTTCCCTGGAATTTTTTCCACACTCTTATCTAATCAAGGATCTCGCCACGAGGGCGTGTCTGCTTAAGGGTCCGTGTCAAGATGGTGTTTACCGTTTGTTTCCTCCCGCTCGAGATGGTCTCTCAAATAAAGTGGCTTCTTCTGTTGGTGTTAGGGCCTCTCCTTCTCGTTGGCATGCTCGCTTTGGGCACCCATCGTCTGAGACTAGTAATTTCATTATTAATACTTTTGGTTTACCTGTTATGAACAAGTCCGGTTTGGACAGACATTGTATTTCTTGCCAGCTAGGCAATTGTCATCGCTTACCTTTTCATACGTCATCTTTTCGTGCTTTACATCCGTTACATTATATATATACTGATGTCTGGGGGCCGGCCCCTATTGTGTCACTTGATGGATCAAAATATTTCCTGTTGCTCGTTGATTTATATACTCGGTACTGTTGGGTGTTTCCCTTGAATGCAAAATCACAGGTGGCATCTATATTTTCTCAGTTTCGATGTTTGGTCGAGAAACAGTTTGGGCACTCCATTAAAAATGTGTATTCGGATAATGGTGGTGAATTCACTGCCCTTCGCTCATTTTTTGTTAAGAAAGGTATTTCGTAGCTAACCACGGTGCCTCACTACCCTCCTTCACGCTGCCTCACTACCCTCCTCCTTCTGGTCTTTTGCAATTCAAACGGCAGTATATTTAATTAATCGCCAGCCTACTTCTACGCTTGCCAAAACAAGTCCATTTTTTTCACTCTTTGGTCGTCCGCCAAATTACTCCAAACTCCGCACTTTTGGTTGCCAATGTTTTCCTTAGCTACGTCCATACATTCATGGCAAACTAACGCCGCCCTCTTTACCATGTATCTTCATTGGGTACTCATCTTCGCAGCGCGCATATCGCTGTCTTGATCCGACTTCCGGGCGTATTTATGTTTCTCGGCATGTGACTTTTCTGGAAGATGTTTTTCCAAAGTATTCTTCCCCCTCAACAGAACAGCCCGATACTACACCTCTATCGATGCCCAGTTTAACTGTCTTGCCGCATCCCACACGATAACCCTATCAACCACCTGCTACGGTTCCACAATCGGCACAATCTGCTCCTTTGGTCGCGGAACCATCGCCAACACTGTCTATTGCGCCGCCGATAGCACCTCCAAGCCATATGATCTCGGCACCCCCAGCCTCCGTACCTTCCCCAACAGTACTACCACCTGATTCTTCTCGTCCGCATTCTATGATCACTGATACACGTGATATGCAACACTAAATAAACAACCGCAAGTATACGACGTCTATTGTAGCGTGATAAGCACGAGGTCGATCCCACGAGAAGGTTAAAGCGTAAAAGGGTAGTTTGCTAGTCGAATTCTAAATAGACGTGATCGATAGTTTGAATATGATGATTTACTCTAAAATTACCTACCAAGTGTCACAAATAAGTAATAAAGAGCAAAGACGAAATCGATCAAATACCAAGCAAATAAGTAAAACGAAAGTGAAACGGATGTAACTCAAAGAAAGAAGGTAGGTTCCAAGGCAATTGTAGTACTTAGATGTCCGTTTATGAATGTTATCTCGTTCAAATGGCCATTAAGGTTATCTCATATAGGGTGATCACACAAGAAGAACTAATCGATCTCTCTGATACAAATTAATCCAAAGATGCAATGTAATATAAGCTCGTATGTCTACATCACAAATATTACACCATCTAAAATAGCTCCTAAGATCATTTGATTCCCTCTCCGATAATTAATCCTCGAGATCATAATAATACCGGGTTGCATATTCGCATACGATTAAATGGAATAAATCTCTCGATACTACCCCAATTAACAATGGATCAAGCAAATCATCATGGCCACTAACAACATGCTTTACAATGGATAATTAAACATGCAAATAAGAGATAAACACCAATTAAAGCAAGAAATTACTCATAAACATCAATCCAAGTCTTACAATGCCTTAGAACCACAAAGTGTTTAGCTAACTACTAACATAATCAAATTACAAAATCCAAATGAAATAACTAAATAAAAAGGAAAAGAAAGAGAAAGCTTAGTCTAGAATGTGGTAGGGAATGGAATTTGGGAGCTATTGCATCCTTTCTTCCTTGATTTGGTGAAGAATTGAGAGAGAAATGGCCAAAACACCTCCAAGTATGTGTAACTATGTGTGGATTTGGGGGAGAATGTCTTGGATTTCAAGAAAGGGGTCTTATATAGTGTTGGGGTAGGGTTTGGATGGCATATTTGCAAGTTGATCCCTCAAAAATGGAGAAAATACAAGTTTGGCACCGAAAATGGGGTGACTCGGCCGAGTTGGGGTCACTCGGCCGAGTGGATCAATTAAAAAGCGTGTAGCAACTTTTTCCAGCCGAGACTCGGCGGAGTTGGGGTTACTCGGCCGAGTGGTCTTCAAATCCAGCAGCTACGGCTTTCAACCTTACTCGGCCGAGTGCGCAGTAGTATGCTAACTCGCAGATTCGGCCGAGTTGGGTCACTCGGCCGAGTGCGCAGTGATATCAAAAGTTTCAGATTCGGCAGAGTTGCCTCCTTCCCTTCTCGTTTCATGCATAACTTTCGCCTCGGGTGTCGGATTGACTCGATTCCTTTGGCTAATCCACTCCGTTTTTTGAGACGAATCCAACCGTGCACTCCTCTTCCTGATCCAGTGAGGTATGGTTGGTGTTTTACTCCATATTTCATCGTATTTCCTACAAAATCGACAAAACACAACCTTTCTCTCATTTCGGCTCAAACAATCATAATCAATGCATAAATCAATGAAATCCACATCAAAACATGCTTCACATGTGCCTCTAAAACCTGTAAATTCCACCCGAATCAATCATACGGAGCCGTAATAATATATTCAAGCCGAAGCAATTTAATTCTGCAACTAAGCACCCTTTACCCACAAATATTGAGCCTTCAACCGTTAAGCAAGCTATGGCCTCCCCTCTCTGGCGTGCCGCCATGACAGATGAATTCACGGCTTTACAACGGTTCGGCACTTGGAATCTTGTGTCACCACCTATCAGTGCTAATATTGTCGGATGTAAGTGGGTTTTTCGTATCAAACGCAAACCAGATGGCTCGGTTGATAAATACAAAGCCCGTCTCGTGGCGAAAGGGTTCCAACAACGTCCTGGAGTGGATTTCCAGGAGACCTTCAGTCCGGTGGTTAAACCGGAAACTATCTGAACAGTGTTGTTCATTGCTCTCCAGTTTAACTGGCCTCTCCGTCAACTTGACATCAGTAATGCCTTCTTACATGGGAAACTGGATACTCCCGTTTACATGACTCAGCCACCCGGCTTCATTGATCCTACTGCTCCTTCCGCTGTGTGTTTACTTAAGCGTACTCTCTATGGCCTTCGCCAAGCACCTAGAGCATGGTTTACTGCTCTAAGTTCCGCCTTGCTATCCTTTGGCTTTGTACAGTCCGTTGCCGACACATCCCTCTTCATTTACAAACAGGGCTCTATTCGGACCTTCGTCTTAGCATACGTTGATGATCTTATTATTACTGGTTCATCGCCACCTTTGATTTCCAAAATTACTCAACATCTCATGCGCCATTTCCTGGTAAAGGACCTTGGCCCTCTTACATATTTCCTTGGGGTCGAAGTCGCGCATTGTAAAGAAGGTCGGTTTCTCTCTCAACATAAGTATCTCACTGATCTCCTTTGTCGCTTCAAAATGGATGGTTGCAAGCCGGTTTCGACACCTATGGCCTCTAAATTATTAACCGTAAAAGGTCCGGCCAATGCCACAGATTATAGAAGTGCGATTGGTGGCTTGCAATATCTCACTCTGACACGCCCCGATATCGCTTTCACGGTGAACAGGTTAGCACAACACATGTCTGCTCCTCTTGCCACTCATTAGGAGGCCATTAAACGCCTTTTTCGTTATCTCAAAGGATCCCTCCACCATGGTCTTCTCCTACGGCGTTCTTTATCACTCAATCTGACCGTTTTCACTGATTTTGATTTCGGAGGTGACCTAACGGATGAAAAATCTACTTCGGCATACATTGTTTTTTTGGGGGACAATCCTATTTCGTGGCGCTCTAGTAAACAGCGTGGAGTTGCCCGGTCATCTACGGAGGCGGAATACCGGGCACTTGCTGCTGCTGCATCCGAAGTGTGTTGGTTGCATCACTTGTTTGCCGAGCTTGGTCTTCCACCACCTGCGATCCCTCGCATCCTCTGCGACAATATGGGTGCGACTCGACTTGCCCTCAACCCAGTCTACCACTCTCGTATGAAACATATCGTGATCGACTTACACTTTGTGCGTGACTTAGCTTCCAAAGGCAAACTCTCTGTCTCTTATGTTCATACTCAAGATCAACTTGCGGACTTGTTGACAAAGCCCCTTGCTCGCTCTCGTTTCTGCCTGCTGCGCTCCAAAACCTCCGTTGCTGATGGGACGTCGATTTTGCGGGGGCGTATTAGGAAAGAGTCAACATGATCTCTTCCTTACTTGTTGTAATCACATTCCCTAAATTATGGGATTAGATTTGCGTAAATTGTGTAGATAATTTTCCTTGATTTACTCTTGTATTCTCCCTATTTATTCAGGGATCATTCGTAAATTAATGTATCACACTTTATACTTCTTATATGGTCTACCCGATTTCTTGCAAATCAGCATGCTTAGGCGAGAATGAGATTAGACGCAGTCTAGGTGGGCGAGGTGCTGCCTAGGTGGCCGAGTATGATTTCTAGGTATGATCATCTTCTAGGGATGGAGTGAGAATGATTTTTAGGTATTTAAAAAAAAATTGGCCCACCTAGATGGTGCCTAGGTTGTCTAAAACCGTTTTGACTAACTATTTTCGACTTTTTCACTCTTATGTGTATCATCACAACATCATGAATTGCTTGATGAAGGGTTGCATTAAAATTCAGCAATTTGTGAAAAAATATATGGTCGTGTGCGTTCAGGCTTGGTATTTTCCCTATAAAATGTATGTTCACGTGAACAAGGGGAAAAAAATTTGGTCAGTACCACTGTTGACTTTAATGGTCAGTAGAGGTTTTAAAATTCATTTTTAACAATGATTTGCACAATTTTCATTTTTTTAACAATGATTTGCACAATCTTTCATTTTTGTAATTCTTACTTGAATGTTACTTTACATAATCCACCGTATACATGTACTTAGAAAATTGCGTCTCATACATCATATAGATGAGAGTGGGTAAAGTATAAGATTGTCTCACACAAGACAAAACCCACACTCAAGAATATTTGGTCATTTCAATGGAATTTAAAATATCAAAGAATACTATTGTATTTAGCCATTCCAACTTTCCAATGGAATTTTAAATTCATCGTGTATTAAGTTAGACATTGTATGAGATGACATATAATGAGATTGTTCATAAATTAACATTTAAACGTGTTAAAAGTGTCATATGTTTAAATTATTTTCTATTTTACTGTTTGAGATACTCGCACACCTCGTTAAGTTAATATCCAAAGCTCTAAATGAATAAAAAACGATTTATTCTCTTACAAGATAGTTTCACATAATTAAATCAACTTCAATCAATTGAATGTCACATGTTAAAATACCTCGTAATGTCTACATTTTTTTTTTCTATTCCAATGTTTAATTTTTTTTATTTGGCAAAAATTCATTTTCTCTATATTTTTTTTCTTACATCTCTCTATCTCAACTACGAGTTTTCCTAGTCAAAGTGTGTGTCATCATATTGGCACTTCGCCTAGCAAAAGAAATTGTTGCATTCATGAATTGAGCCAACAAGGCTAGACAAGAAATAATATAATCCCCAAATAGAGCTGTCAAAATGGGCCAGGCCCGTTGGGTCAGCCCGTCCCCGCATACTAATATAGAGGGTTGGGTTGAACATTTTTAAGCCCGTAAAAAAACGGGCCTAAACGGGCTGGACCGTGCGGGCCGCGGGCTTTTGCGGGTTGGACCGTGCGGGCTGCGGGCTGGACCGCGGGCTTTTCCCTTTTTTTTTATATATATATATATTAAAAGTATATAAGTAGATTTAGTATTAAATAATAGTCTCTACTGCTAAGATAACAAGACTAAAAGATAAATAAAAAAATAATATATTAAATTAGTATATTAGTACAAAGGTGAAAAAATAAATCACAGAAACCCTAACTCAAATATGCTGCGCCGCTCAGTCGCTCACCTCTACTCCAAAATTCAAATTGAGTGTGTCTTCCACTTTTCCACCAAGTCCTGATCTCCGTCCACCGTTCTATTTCGTCTTCCACCGCCCTCAATCGCCGTGCACCACCATCAATCGCCTTCCACAGTTCGCTGCGACAGAACAGGCCCTCATTTCGCTTCGACAGTCTCTCTGTTCTCTGCGACTCAGACCTCGCATCGCTAATTTCAGCCCATCGCTACCACCGTTTGCTACACAGGTTAGTTACTATTGTTTGTAGCATTTTTTTACTTTTTTTTTTTGCACATTAGTGGCCTATGGGTCATAGGATTTGGGGTTTGTCTGCTGATTTACTTTTGTTTATGTTGGTGCTTCTTTATAATTCCTCTAATGTGTTGTTGCTTGTCAAAACTGTTGGTATTTAGTTTTTTGCTTTTTTGGGACAGTGCTAGATTTTCATTTTATACTTGTCAAAACTGTTGATAAAATATTTAATGTAACATTGATTAAGTACAAAAGGTTGAAAAAATATTTAATGTTAACATTTATGCAGATTTGAAGTTAACCAAAGTCATGGACAATGTTAACTTAGACAACAAAAATGTAGGAGGAAAATTAAAGTCGGGGCCCAAACAATTTTCTGATGTTTGGAATTATTTTACAAAAAAAGGAGTTGGAAAAGATTCAGTGTCTGAATGTAGGGGCTGCCTGAAAAAATATAAAAGTGGGGGGAGATGGTACGGGACTTCTACGCTGAGGCGTCACATGGAAACATGTACAAAGCTGAAATTTCATGATGTTGGGCAAATGTTTGTTGATGCTGATGGAAATTTGAAAAATAAAAAGGTGAATCCTAGGATTGCTCGTGAGTTATTAGCTGATGCTGTCGTTAAACATGATTTGTCATTTTCCTTTGTTGAATATGAGGGAATTAGAGCCTTTTTAGAGTACGTGACTCCTACTCTTCCTTTAGTATCTAGAAACACTATTGTTTCTGATATTAATATGTTATACTTGAAGGAGAAAGCTAAGCTTAAGGAAGTTTTAGGCAATCTTCAACATAGAATTTGCTTAACTTCAGATCTTTGGACTGCATGCACTAGTGAGGGGTATATTTGTTTGACTGCTCATTTTGTTGATGACACTTGGAAATTGAACAGCAAAATATTAAATTTTGAGCACTTACCTCCTCCACACACTGGAATGGAAATGGCAAAAAAAATATTGGAGTTTTTGAAGGAATGGGAAATTGATAAAAAGATTTTTTCTCTAACGTTGGATAATGCATCTAGTAATGATACTATGCAAAATATTTTGAAGGATCAGCTCTCTTTGAATGATAATTTGATATGTGGTGGTGAGTTTTTTCATATCCGTTGTTCAGCTCATGTATTGAATCTTGTTGTCCAAGATGGTTTGAAATTTGGTGAGAAGGCTTTAAGTAAGATTAGAGACTCTGTGAAGTATGTGAAAAGTTCTGAAAGTAGGATGAAAAAATTTGAAGAGTGTGTTGCTGGATTTAATGACATTGACACTAGTGTTGGTTTGAGATTGGACGTGAGCACTCGATGGAATTCAACATACTTGATGTTGAAAAGTGCTATTAAGTATAGAAAAGTATTTACTGCACTTCCATTGAAAGATAGTGATTATAAATGGTGTCCTTCAGCTGATGAATGGAAAAAAGGTGAGAAGTTATGTGAGTTTCTTGAGCCTTTTTACGACACTACCAACTTGATTTCTGGTTCATCTTATCCTACATCAAATTTGTATTTTATGCAAATTTGGAAGATTGAATGCTTGTTGAAGACAAATTTGTTGAATGTTGATCCAACAATAAGTGGTATGTGTGTGAAGATGCTTGATAAATTTGACAAGTATTGGAGTCAGTATAGTGTGGTACTTGCATTTGGAGCTGTTCTTGACCCGCGTATAAAGCTGAATATGTTGAGGTATTTCTACTCAAAGGTTGAGTTTGATCCTTCTAAGGTTGAAGAGATGATGTCACTTGTGAAAAGTAAGCTATATAAGCTTTTTGAGAGTTACAGCAAAACTACCAAGTTAAGTGCCCCCCAACCACAATCCTCTTCTCTAATTGCATCAAACCAAAGTGATGAGATTTCAAAGAAGGAACAAGCTATTATGGATGTAAGTATTTTTTTTCTACATTTTCAATATCTCATTGTTTTTATTATTCTTATTCATATAATTCTATTATGTAGGAAATGTCAGCTTTTGAGAGTCAAACCAAATTAAGTGCTGGTAAAAGTAATTTGGATATGTATTTGGAAGAGCCAAGGTATGATCATATACAATTGAAAGATTTGAATGTATTGACATATTGGAAGGATCAAAGACATCGATTTCCCGATCTTGCATCAATGGCATGTGATGTCTTGGCTATTCCAATTACTATTGTTGCTTCTGAATCAGCATTCTCAATTGGTGGTCGTGTGCTCACGAAGTATAGAAGTTCTATGCTTCCTGAGAAATTCCAATCTTTGGTTTGCACTCGTAATTGGTTGCATGGTTTTGCATCTACCGGTAAGTCGTATTACACTTTTAAGTTTTGAGATTGATTATATTTGGTGTTCTTTTAAGCTTTCTTATTCAATTATTTAATTATCATTATTTTTTGTATGTAGATGATGATTGTGCTCGTACTAAGACACTTTTGT
This sequence comes from Galeopsis tetrahit, assembly GCA_963675135.1. Classification (NCBI taxonomy): domain Eukaryota; kingdom Viridiplantae; phylum Streptophyta; class Magnoliopsida; order Lamiales; family Lamiaceae; genus Galeopsis; species Galeopsis tetrahit. Next base: position 59,357,333 of record OY776120.1, on the reverse strand, counting down.
TGAGGGAGACGTCTTCATCTAATGTTGGGAATAGTGAGGATGAATGTGAAGGAAACGAAGATGACTTTGATGATGATATGGAGGATGATTTTTAATTTAGAGAGTGTTCGTGTGTTTGGATTTAAGACACTTTTGAGATTTTATGTTTATGTTTGATGAACTTTGAATCCTATTTTGAGACTTTGTGTTTATGTTGATGAACTTTGAACCTTATTTCTAGACTTTGTGTTTATGTCGATGAACTTTGATATGTAAGTTTAATTTATTTAGACTATTTTGTGGTTATTGTTGTTTCAATTTTAAGTTTATGCAGGTTTTGTTTATTTGTATTATTTTGTAGGTATTGTTTATATGCTATTTAAAATTTATTGTAAATACTATATGTGAAAAAGGAAAAAAATAAATATTTAATGAAAAAGCCCGTGGGCTAACCCGCCAAATCCGCAGACCGCTTTGGGTTGGGTTGGGTTGGGTAATTTCAGCCCGTACCCGTTGCGGGCCGGACCGCCTAAGCCCGCAGATTGATGGGTTAATATGGGTTACGGACCGCCCCGCCCCGCCAGCCCGTTCTGACAGCTCTATCCCCAAATGTGTTGTCCATTGAATTGATGGCATCTACCACCTGTTTAGCGTCTCCCTCAATAATACAATTATCAATTCCAAGCATTTTCAACCACGACAAAGCCTCGTAAAAACCGCAACCCCAAAGCAACGCATAATCACCATAGTCTTCCATGTGAAGAAAGGCGGGTATGTAAATAATAAGTAAATATACAGTAGAACGAAGTAATTAATCTCAACAACAACTAGCTATTTAATGCAATAGAAATAAAGATCCGTAATTAATTAAAAGAGCTCACATTACATACTGTAGTTGGTGTTCATTTTAGAGAAAAACTGAAGCGTGGGCATATGTACTCCAACAAAAAATAGTAGAAGTACTGCCAATCATTTACTCATGTACTACACATGCTATATATGAGTCATATGACTATATATATACTTGAATTTATCATTTTACTCATGGTATTGGTGTGTGAAACTAATGTATAGAGTAGAGGACTATTTTACTCATGATGTGTGAAAGTTATGTGTACATTAGACTATAAGTTTATGTTTATTTTTTTATCAAATGTAATTAATTTATTCATCAAATTCAGTATATACATTTTTTTAACCAAATTATACTCGTATATTTTATTTTATTTTTATCAAATTTAGTACATAGTTTTCTCATATTAAGTTTCTACTATTTAAAAAAAATATAATACTCTTTTCGTCCTGTAATAAATTTTTCATCATTTACCTATTTTGAACGTCTTGTCATAAGTTTCTAACTTTATTGAATGGGGAAAATCACTATCTTTCTTCTACCTTTTTTTTTCAATTTTCAATCTCTCACTGTTTTTTCTCTTTTTTATATTTCTCTACATTTTCTTCTTTTATTTCATTCTATCCCAACTATTTTACTACATATATACTTTTATACTATTATATTTCTCAATCTTAGTGCAAAAAATAAAGAAAACGCTTACTATAATGAGACGAATAACATATAATTTATTGTGAAAGTGATACATTCTTATTGAAAAAAATGTGAGAAATTCTTACGCAAAATTTGTCATATATTTTATTTTCAATCCTCATCTTAATCTTATACTATTTGTACTGTAGTTTATGAGTTATTATTATATTTGTAAAAGTTAGATGAATTTGAAATTTAGAATCATCATTCATTCATCGATTTAAAAATTGATGTGAAAGTATATTGTCATCTAATCATCATAATACGAATTAAACTATTAGCCACTTGATTGACTATCCGACCCCAAAAAATTGAGTGTAAGAGCATCTTCTTCAACAGATGACTTCACTATAGTTAAAAAAGTACGTGCTATTCTACAATAAGGTGTGTACTGCATTTAAATTCATATGTACTATATTCCTATTTTTTTATTGAATAAAATAAATTCATATCGTTGTTATATACTTCTTCCGTCCGATTTCATTATTTCCACTTTTCTTTTTTGGTTGTCCAATTTTATTATACATTTACCTTTTTGGAAATCACACTATTCATACTACTTTATTTTCAGTCTTTTACCATCACTTATTTACCCACTCTACCATTCACTTTATTCATAAACAATCATTTTATTTACAAATGAATGTCACAATACCCCATCATACTCTCAACTAGAGATGTCTATCGGGCTGGCCCTAACCCTATAGGGCCAGCCCTACAGGGCTACGGGCAAAACGGGGTAGGACCTTAACCGATTCATACTTAACGGTCCTGCAATTGTTGGGACCTAACCCTAGCGGGTCACGGGCCACTAACGGGCTACAATAATTTTTTTTTCTTTTAAAATTAAAGGTTCCAATTGACACGTTCAACAAGAAAATAAAATAGAAAAATATGTAATTAGTTAATGATCGGTAAATGAGAAAACAAAAGTATGATTTAAACACAATTCTAGAACTCATTGGTCCCTAATATGGTCAAATAAAGCTAAAAAAAATTTATAATCTAATAAAAAAATAGTAATGATGACTAATAAATGGTAATGAGCTGCTTAATTCTTATAGTTATGACTATGGGTCAAATGACTTAAAATTTATTTGTATGTTATTTATTAAAAAAAAAAAAAAAAGTAACAACTCGGGCTAGCCCTGTAGACCTGCGGGCTGACCCGGATTAGCCCGCGGGCTAACCGGTCCGGGTCAAAAAAGCCCGAATTTAAACGGGACTATGATTCATGAACCCTAACCCTACATTTTTCATGGTTAAACGGGTCAGTTCGATTAGCCCGACCCGGATAAACATCTCTACCCTCAACTTATCTACTTTATGAATAAACTAATCAATATTCATTAAAACTCGTACTTGAAGGAGTGGCATTTTAAAATTGGACGGAGGGAGTACTATTGATTATTAAATTTATTTTTTATTAGTTATTTAAAGCAACAAAGGAGGCTGGAATTGAAATCAAGAGAACACTTGTGGCATATGAGGAAGCATCGGGGCAACGTGTAAACTTCGAGAAGTCAACTGTTCTTTTCAGCCCGAACACTATACTTGATCATAGGCAGGAGTTTCAAAATAACCTGAATGTTCGACTCTCACAAGGACACCAATTATATTTGGGACTACTGACATTCTCACTTAGGTCGAAAAGAATTCAATTCTCATACCTAGTTGATAGGATGAGGAAAAAGATCGACGATTGGAAAAATAAGGAGTTTTCGGAAGGGGGTAAAGAAGTATTCATTAAGTCAGTGCTACAAGCAATTCCCACTTATGTCATGTCATGCTTTCGAGTGCCAATCCAGATTTGACACCAGTTGGAATCCTTGATGGCAAACTTCTGGTGGGGTCAAAAGGAAGGAAAACCTAAGTTTCACTGGAGAAAATTGGAGGAATTATGCAAACCAAAGGATCAAGGGGGTATGGGATTCAGGAGTATGATTCAGTTCAATCAAGCATTGTTAGCCAAGCAGGTTTGGCGTCTTATTGAAAATCTGGGGTCTTTAATCTGTAGAACCCTCAAGGCAAGATATTACAAACAAGTGGATGTCTTAGAGACGGATTGTGGCAGTAACTCTTCATTTACATGGCGTTCTTTAATCTCGAGTAAGCAAAGTTTGTAGAGAGGAACTAGATGGATCATGGGGAATGGCAACACAATTACTACACGCAAGCATGCATGGGTGCTTGGATTAAAATCGGGCTTCATCACATCTAGAATTGCATCCGGAAACAATATCTCAGCTTATCTCAAGGAGGAAAGGCAGTGGAATGAAGACATGATCAGACTTGCCTTCCTACCCTTCGAGGCAGAGGCAGTCCTTAAAACAATGGTGGTGAATGCAGGCGAGGATGACCAGAGATTTTGGGCACATGAAGATGATGGTCGATACACGGTTCGGTCTGGGTATAAAGAGATCCTGGAGGAGGAAAGCATTAGGAAAAATGAAGGTACCCAATCCGACAAAGGAGCGATGCAGCAATGGTGGAAGCGGTTATGGCAAGCTAAAATACCCCCAAAAATTAGGATTTTCGGATGGAAAATGTGCCACGACATGATCGCTATCGAAGGTAATTTAGCACGAAGACACATCCCCATTAAGCCTGATTGCGGCCTATGTGGGAGACACATGCCTAATACGATTCATGTCATTTTCTCGTGCTCGGGAGTGCGGAAAATCTGGAAGAAGATGGGAATTGCAAAGGAGATAAAGGAGGGAACACTCTCAAGCACACTGCATTTCTTAATTAATTTAGAGGAAAAGGTGAAAAACATTACACTTGATCAGATTCTTGTAGTGGCTTGGGGAGTTTGGAGAGAAAGGTGCACTATTCTTCATGATGAAAAATGTGAGTATAAGAAGATCGGTGATAGGGTGGGAGAAAGGGTGTTATCCTACTTAAATGAATTCCAAGGAAATGTGGTAGAGGCCGTAAATTCATTAACGATTGAGAAAGCTCCGGAAAATGACGATGGCTTAGATAAAGATTTAAATGTGATCATAGTGGAGACGGATGGAGCTTTTAATATGGATGATCGAAAGTACGCCATTGGGGGCACCATACGCGAGCAAAGTGGTGATATTATTCGACAATTTTCCAATCGCATATTACTACAGAGATGCCCATTAGGAGTGGAACTAAGAGCAATTGAAAAGGGCATGCAAGAAGCAAAATCATTAGGGTACGATAAAATTGAGATACGGACGGACTCCCAACAGGAAATTCGATTGATTAGCAAAGGCAAGTGCGGGCTCGGTCCGGAAGGTATTTTAGCCTACAAGATACATATGCGAGGAAAGGAATTTGTAGTGTGCAAATTTAAGTACCTTCCCCGGACTAGGAACTTAAAAGCGCACAATTTAGTCCAACGAGCGGCTCACTCTTCCATCTCACTAGATTAATAGGGAGTAGTATGATAGTGGTTATAGGAGCATAAAAGAAACACGGTAGATTCATCTCATGATCTGTTCTCCTGTATCCATTTTTCAAAAAAAAAAATAGTAGTAGTGTATGTAGTGTCCATACAATCCGCGGATGGACTGTGTATAATACGCTAATGTAATGCAAACTTTTACTCCCTCCATCCTCGAAAAGTTTGCGGAAAATCTTGGTCACATTATTTAAGAAAAAAGTGAAGGATAATTTTGTAAACTTTTATATATAAAGTAAATAACGTGGTTGGATTGAGTGTTAGGTGGACCCCAAAAGTAATGGCATGAAGGGTAAATATGTGTATATTGTGAGAGTAAGGATTGTGATGATTGTTTCCATTTAAGGGTATGCAAATTTTTTAGGAACAAATTAAAAAGGAAAGTATGAAAACTTTTTCAAGAGACGCATGAAGTAGTATAGAGTTGAAGGAGAATTTTATACCAAAGTGTAGTTAGCAGAAAATGGGGTGTGTACTTGGAGACGTTCAAATTAGTTCGCACTAGTTTTTGCAGAAATTGGGATTGACGGTCACTAGCCTGACTTGATTTTTTTTAATCGATATGTTTAGATAAAAATGAAATTAATCGTTATTTAGATGGGGTAGGCGTTATTTAGACAATTTTTCAACTAGTGTAAGACCCGCGTATTACGTGGGTTGAAAAAATAAATTTATAATATGTTTTAATTTATTAATAAGAAAATATTTTTAAAACATATATAAATTTGTAAAAAAAATTAATATATTAAAAAATAAAAAAGATATTGATAAAAAATATCATTATTAAGATAAAGCACGTGAATATGTGTAAATTTATAGATAGTAATAAAAGATATTAAAAATATTAACTTTATTAAAAGATATTACCAAATATCAAAATAAAAAATTAGAATAAATATTAATGCCTTCTATAAGGACATGTCACGATTATTTCAATATTTTTTTTAAATTTGATGCGTCGAAAAAGAACGCACTCGGATATCAGCCGTTCCTTTGCGAGCACTGTTGATCAAGAATGTAAATCGTCAATTTGTCCTCGACAATCTTCTCGTAAATCCAAAGATAACCTGCAAAAATACACCGGAGGGGGCCTCCGGCGTAGAAGCTCCGACGCTCAAGTCAGAACTTATCGTAGGCGAAATCAAAGAGAAATTCCCCTGTATATCTAGGGGAATTCCGGCGAATATCGTGAAGTCTCTCTTCACTATTAGCGTATATTTTGTATGGCAGTGTGTATAATCAGTAAAATGTATGTATCGTAATAATAACTTAATCCAGAATATGGAAATAACCTTCTTTATATACCTGGCCCCTCTCTGCGGAGAGGGAGAGACCTATTCTCCCTGAATTCTCGGCGTATATCTAGGAATTCGGCCTCAAATCTCCAAGGACTCGGCTGATCCCCCTGAAGACTCGGCTCTTCAGCTTATCCAGTCCTCTTTTCGTGGGTTTGAACAATTCCCAGGACTTAGCCAAGGAAGACAGGCTATAATTCCCTTCTTGGGCCAAATCTTCCCCAGCCCAAGACCTATTAATTTCTTCACATATGGGCCAAAGGCCCAATTTCTCTGATTTCTCTGGTTCCTCTACTCGAACCCAGGGGGTGTATTAATCCTGTTTCTTCAATATATTAACCTAATTACAACTATCATAACTTATCCCGTTTCCACGTGTCGACTCCTCCGAGAGCGACATATTTATCTACATCAACCACTCCCCCCTACTCTCATAAAATGAATAATTTTTAGGAGAGTAGGAAAATAATAACCCTGGGATAAATGCCAGAGAAATATTTCATTTCCTTTCTTAAAACTCAAAATACCTCTCGAAATATTCTTATTGATTTGATTCCCTCTAGTAATAATTACTTCTCAAAAAGCGTTGGGTCTTTTACACTTCCCCACGCAACTGTGCCCTTGAATCTCGTAATCATGCGCCTATATCCAACATCAAGCCGCCGTTTGTCTTTCACGCGTCTCTTAATTGGGAGGATCATTTAATTCTCCTCGATTCTCCCTCTTCTCTTTTCAGCGTAGTCATTCAAAATTCATCTTTTCCACCAAAACCCTGTTTTCCTTTCATTTCAAGTTTATCTATTCTCTATCTTCGTTTTCACCTCTGCGATCTAACTTCTTCGTGCACGTCCAGCGGCCGTTTCGTCGTCACTCCTTAAAACCGACCTTTCTTCAGGTACCTATTCCTTCCCTCTTACTCTCATTTACACCATGTCATCTTCTTCAGATTCCGTTTCAATGGAAAGTTCAACTTCCCATCCTCTTTCTATCTTTCCCGTAATCGACCCTGCTTTAAAAAACACCATCGCTGGTTCTTCCTTGCTTTCTTCTGAGCGCGTTGCCGCTTTTCTCCGGTCGGGAATCTTTCCCACCGATTACGCCGTTAGGGCCGCCCATAGGAGGGAACGCCCGAATTTTCCTGGTACTAACACCTTGGCCTTCTGGGAAGCTCAGTTAAAGGCAGGCCTCCGCTTCCCGATTCACCCTTATTTTTCTGAGATCTCTACTTACCTGCGCATACCCCTCAACCAATTCACCCCCAATGCTATTCGAGCAATGCTAGGTTTTTACATTTTGATGAAGGGGAATGGTGGCGAACCCTCAGCCCAGCTTTTCCTAACTCAGTACATGTGTAAGTATGCAGATGGGTTTTTCTATACTTCTGGCCGTCCTTCCAGGGCTGGAAAATTCATGGAGAAGCTCCATGAAGGAGTCCAAGACTGGAAGGACTATTACTTCTTTGTTACAAACCCCGTTCCTTGGGATTTTCCTCATGAAGGGTGGATTTATGAGAACCCTGGGGTGCCTCGTCCTCCTCTCTCTGTTTGTTCTTCCCTGAATTTGGATGTGATGAACCATCTAAATGACAATGTTTCCGCTCATGGCTTTTTTGATGTAATGAGCATTTGCAAAAATCCTAGAGCCCTTTCTCATTTCGGTTTCGGTCGCCCCGATTACCCCCTAGGTCCCGACGATGGTAATACCATCTCTTTTTCCTTAGTATTGTCCTCACAATTTGAACTGCAGTGTTTATTAATGTCGTTTGTATTCCTTTATGCAGCTATAAGTTGGTTAACCCAAATTTCTCGCGATGCTGCTCCTCTTTCGATGGTTGCAAAGTCTCCAGCCCCTGAAAGCTCTTCAAAGGCCCCTGTTATTCCTTCCCCAGCGAAACCTGCCACTGGGTCTGTTGCCAAGCGCACTCGTTCCTCCACCGAGAAAGCCATGGTCTCTGTTTTGCCCCCTGTTTCCGATGCTTCTAAGAAGAAAAAATCCAAAGTCAAATCCTCTCCGTCTAATATTGCTTCTGATGCTCCCGATGAAATCAACGTCGACCATCTATTGGCTTTCGTAGAACGTTATACTCCGACCTCTGCCGCCGAGGCCCTCAGTGCTCTTTCTTCAGAAGAGCGAATTGTGCACGCCGCCCACAATTTCACACAGGTAGGTTTTCAATATGGATATTGCTTTGAATGACTCATAGAAGAGAATATAGATACCTTACTTCGTGATGTTGTTTCTTGTGTAGTTTGGTCTTCTGTTTTCCAACATGTCTGAAAGAGCCCTCCAGTCCCTCCAGCAGGTAGATGACCTCCAAAGTCAGGTAGAGCTGGAGAAGGTGAAGAAGGAGATACTCGATGCAGAATTACGGGACGCTAATCAGAGATGTAAAACACTCCGAGCGACACTCTCTGGGGAGATTTCTTCGTTGAAGGAAGAGTTCGGTAAACAGGTTAAACAGCTGGAGGTTACTCTTCCCCTGACTGGTATGAAATTATGCATAGAGTCCTTGTTTACCTCTGCCATAGGTCAACAATTTCTAGGTACCTTGCATCAGGAGTGGTTGGAGGCCTTTCTTCAGAGCAGCAGTTTCCTAGGGGCCATGGGTGCATATATCCCTCATTTCATTGATCATGGGTTCTCTAATGCTGTGGCTGAACATTCTGCCCCTGGTTTTAATGGTCAGTATACCCGTTCTCTTCGACTGGATGAGCTGGATACTCCCCCTAAGTTCCCCGGAGATGCGAAGGAAGATATCAACACTCCTTGGTGGTTGCCGGGGATGAGGAAGGCGATCTTGGAGCTGAAGGGTGCTGCTCGGAGTTTAGATGATTTGGCACCGGCGAAGGATATGACTTTTCCTGTTCACGTAGATAATCCAACTCCGGTGACTACTGTGGCAGCACACGCTCTGGTGGAGAAGGCAGAGGGGGGTGATTCTAGCGGGCAAGCTGAGGAGACAGGAGCAGGTTCTGAGGGGAAGGATACCATTCCCCTCTCTTGATAATTTCTCTGACAACAGTCCGATACTTTAAGACACTTTTTATTTTGCTAAGGCCTCTAAGGCCTCTTTTGGTATTTTCCGGAGACTCCACACTCCGGGGTTTTCTTGTGGAGGGCCTAGGCATGGTGCCTTAGGTCTTTGGATATTTCTGCTTTTCTTTTGATATCGTACCTGCACAATTACTGTTTGGCATGCATACATATATCTCTAATTCTGTTGATTAGATGTGTAACATAATATTCATCCTGCTTATGCATCTAGCATGTTTTCAGCATTTTATTAACACGTAAAGGCTCTAAAGCTCCTAGAGGAACCTTAATGAGGAGATAGGGTTGATATCCCTGTACTTACTTGGCGATTTTGGTAGGGCTTCTAGTCTCTCCCTTAGTACTAGGGTTTTTAAAGATTACATCCCCCAGAGGTTAGGATCTCAGGGATCATCTTTTCCCTTAGGCTGTTTATACTCGTAAGAGTTAGTTTATACTCATAAGAGTCCGTTTATACTCGTAAGAGTTAGTTTATACTCGTAAGAGTTAGTTTATACTCGTGAGAGTTAGTTTATACTCGTAAGAGTTCGTTTATACTCGTGAGAGTTAGTTTATACTCGTAAGAGTTCCTAGGGATTATACTCTCCCTGAAGTTAAAGTGTTTATACTCGTAAGAGTTAGTTTATACTCGTAAGAGTTCGTTTATACTCGTGAGAGTTAGTTTATACTCGTAAGAGTTCTTAGGGATTATACTCTCCCTGAAGTTAAAGTGTTTATACTCGTAAGAGTTAGTTTATACTCGTAAGAGTTAGTTTATACTCGTAAGAGTTCGTTTATACTCGTAAGAGTTAGTTTATACTCGTAAGAGTTCGTTTATACTCGTGAGAGTTAGTTTATACTCGTAAGAGTTCGTTTATACTCGTAAGAGTTCTTAGGGATTATACTCTCCCTGAAGTTAAAGTGTTTATACTCGTAAGAGTTAGTTTATACTCGTAAGAGTTCGTTTATACTCGTAAGAGTTAGTTTATACTCGTAAGAGTTCGTTTATACTCGTAAGAGTTCGTTTATACTCGTGAGAGTTAGTTTATACTCGTAAGAGTTCGTTTATACTCGTAAGAGTTCGTTTATACTCGTAAGAGTTCGTTTATACTCGTGAGAGTTATGTCTTCCACTGTACCCCCTCGTGAGGGTTTTGAGAATCTTCTGGGATAGGGTTTATCGACAAGTTCATTATATCTTCCGCTGTATCCCCTACTCCCCCTAGCTTTAGAGGCTATCGTGAATAGGAACTTTAGGAAATATTCTTAGGTATTCTCCATTCGATCGTTTATGAGTCGGTGTAAATTTCTCTATCTTTGCAGTATCTCTAACATGCTATATTTCAGTTCCCAAAACATATTCGTTATTTCAGCACTCATCATGCAGGCCTTCAACAATTATCTTAACACGATATTAACATATGAGAAACATTTCATCATAAAATTAGCGCATAAGAGTCATCTCATCACAATATTAACATGCATTTAGGGAAATTGCTGAGATTTTATCAAAACCGATGCTCCATTGATCGAAAATGTTTATCAACATAGGCAAATAAGGGGAACCTATGCCGGCCTCATTAAAAACCTCTCCGTGGTAAAACCCCAAGGGGAAACCCACGTAGAGGGAAAAAGAGTGCCGGTGAAGCAATTATTCGAACGAGAAGTAAATATTCAAAATTGTTCATAAAGAAAAAGGAAGCAGGGGAATTACCCCTTCCTCAAACATAAAATCTCTTCAAGTGGCATACGTTCCATGGCCTTAGTATCTCTTTCCCTGTCATGTCTTGGAGCTTGTATGCTCCACCCTTGAGTACCTGTATGACCCTGTACGGACCTTCCCAATTGGGTTCCATCTTCCCAGTGTTCTTCAAAGCATCTGCCCTCCGAAGGACTAAATCCCCAACTTTAAAGGAGCGAGGGATTACCCTGCGGTCATATGCTGCTTTGATCCGACTCTTGTACCTTTCTGCCTTTAATCTCGCCATCTCCCTCTCTTCGTCTACTAGGTCCAGCGCTTCCCTCATCAATTCTTCATTTCTCTTTTCTTCGAAATAAGTGATCCGGTGTGATTTGAGTCTGGCTTCAGGAGGTATCACTGCTGCTGCTCCATAGACCAAGTAGAAGGGAGATTCGCCTGTAGCTGTCTTAGGGCTGGTTCGGTAGGACCAGAGGACGTTGTCCAACTCCTGCACCCATTTTCCTCCTACCTCTGCCAATCGTGTTCGAATACCATCGACCAGGATCCTGTTTGTAACCTCTACCTGCCCATTAGCTTGGGGATGGGCTACTGAAGTGAACCTCTGCGTGATGTTCCATCTCTCGCACCATCTTCTTACTTTCTCTCCATTGAATTGCGTTCCGTTATCGGAAACCAAGATTCTAGGTACTCCAAACCTGCAACAAATATGTCTAGCAAGAAAAATAATTACATTGTCCTCTTCGATTTTAGCCAAGGGCACAGCCTCTACCCATTTACTGAAATAATCCACGGCTACGATTAGAAATTTTCTCCCTCCTGGTGCCAAGGGGAAGGGCCCCACCAGATCGATTCCCCATTTAGCGAAGGGACAGGGCGAGTACATAGCCCCCATTTCTTCTGCAGGTACCCGTATCAAGGGTCCATTCTTCTGACACTTCTCACATCTCTTCACATATTCTCTAGCGTCTCTGATTATATTAGGCCAGTAGAAACCTGCCCTAAATACTTTCTTCACCATGGTATGGTACCCTTCATGGCTGGATGCGCAACCTTCATGGATGTCCTTGATCACTAGCTCTGCTTCTCTTTTTGAAAGACATTTCAAATAAGGTTGAGTGAAGGACCTCTTGTACAATTGGCCTCCCAGGATGCAATACTTCCTTCTCCAAGCCTTTGCCTCTCTGGACATTGGGGTTACTGGGCCCCTATTCAGTTCTTCCCATATTTCTTTCCTCCAATCATCCCCTGCTGTTATCTCCCCAATCAGGGTTTCTGTAGCTACTTGATCTGCCACCAACAGGGTTACCTTTCCGTCTCCCTCGAATTCAGTGGAACTAGCCAGTTTTGACAGTCCATCCGCTTTCGTATTTTCTTCTCTTGGTACCTGTACCACTTCAAAAGTATGGAATTTATTTTTTAGTTTCTTTACCTCTTCTAGATAAGTGATCATTCTTTCATCCTTGGCAAGGTACTCCCCCATGACCTGCTGTATTATCAGCTGTGAATCGGAGTACAAGGTGACCTTCTGTGCCCCTAACTCTGCAGCCATGCTAGCTCCTCTGATCAGGGCCTCATATTCTGCTCCATTGTTTGAGGTGGAAAATCGAAATTTGACAGCCACCTGCACTTCCTGACCTTCAGGGTCAATCAGTAATATCCCTGCTCCACATCCCAAGGCGGATGCTGAGCCATCCACATATACCTTCCATCCTTGTTCTTCTTCCACTCTGGTAGACTCTTGAATAAAATCTGCTAGAGCTTGAGCCTTGATGGCTCTCCTGGGTTCATAATCTATATCATACTCCTGTAATTCCACTGCCCATCTGACCATTCTCCCTGATAAATCTGCTCTCCCTAATGTCTGCTTCAAAGGGAAATTAGTTCGCACCATCACTTTATAGGAGAGGAAGTAGGGGCGTAATCGCCTAGCCGTTACCACCACCGCTAAGGCGGCCTTCTCTACCTCTGAGTACCTCATTTCCGCTCCTTGGATGACCTTGCTCACGTAATATATGGGTTGCTGTGCAGAACCTTCTTCTTTCATCAGGGCGGTGCTCAAAGAGTGTTCCCCTACGGGAAGATATAAGAGCAATACATCTCCCTGAGAGGGCTTTGTCAGCTTCGGAAGCTGTTCGAGGTGAAGCTTGAGTTCCTCAAAAGCCTTCTGACACTGGTCGTCCCATTCGAACTTCGACCCCTTCCTTAAGGTTCTGAAGAAGTGATGACTCTTTTCTGCTGACCTTGATATAAACCTACTGAGAGCTGCGATCCTGCCATTCAGGGTTTGCAATTCCTTCAAATTCCGAGGGGGTTGCATGTCGAGCACCGCCTTTACCTTAACAGGGTTCACTTCTATCCCTCTCTGAGTCACCATATATCCCAGAAATTTTCCTGACCCTACTCCAAAAGAACAGTTAGCAGGGTTTAATTTAATACCATTCTCTCGAATTACCTGAAATATCTCCTTCAAGTCGTCAATATGTCCCTCTGCCTTGACACTTTTAGCTAGCATATCATCCACGTAGACCTCCATGTTCCTGCCTATTTGCCCTCGGAACACCGAGTCTACCATTCTTTGATAGGTGGCTCCTGCATTTATCAGTCCAAAAGGCATACGTACATAACCGAAAGTACCACATGTCGCTATAAAGCATACCTTCGGTATATCGAGGGGGTTCAGCTGGATCTGATGGTACCCCTGATATACGTCCATCATGCTGAGTAATTCGAACCCAGATGTGGCATCCACCAGTTGGTCGATCCTGGGCAAAGGGTAGTGGTCTTTAGGGCAGGCTTTGTTCAAGTCCCTAAAGTCAATGCACATCCTCCACTTGCCAGCTCCCTTGGACACCAACACTGCATTCGAGAGCCATTCAGGGAACTGGACTCTCTTCACGTGCCCTGCATTCAACAATTTATCGATTTCCTCTTTTACTATGAGGTTCTTCTCCTTACCGAAGTTCCTCAACTTCTGTTTCACGGGCCTGGCTTTGGGATCCACATTCAGGTGGTGCACTGCTATTTCTGGAGGGATACCTGTCATATCCGTCGCTGTGAACGCAAAGATGTCTGCATTCTCCTGGAGGGTGAGTACCATCTTTCTCTGGAGTTCAGGATTCATGTTCGTACCTATCCTGGTTGTAAATCCCTCCTGTCCTGGGTAGAGCTCGATGCTCATTAACTCCTCATCCGCTTTAACTTTGGGTTGCTCTTGCATTAGTTCTCCCACTTTCTGTCTCTTCAGCTCAGGGTCTCCACCCTTAAACCTCTCTATTCCTCGGAACACAGCCTTGTCTGCTATCCTGACCGATTCTACGTAACACTTCCTCGCCTGGTATTGATCGCCACATATCTCTCCCACACCCCCCGAGGTATGGAACTTCATCTTCATGTGGAAGGTGGAGATCACTGCCTGAAAAATATTCAGGCTTGGCCGTCCCATTACTACGTTATAGGAAGATGGGACATCTACAATCAAGAACTCTATGACTTGTACTCGACGGTTAGGGGCAACTCCTAACCCTACTTGTAGTAACGCTGAACCAAGGGGTTGAATGGCTCCCCCTGAGAATCCATACAGAGCTGTTTCCACCGGTCTAAGCTTTATATTCAAGTCCATCTTCTTGAAGCACTCGAAGAGCATGATATCGGCAGAGCTTCCAGTGTCTACAAAAATTCTTGCTACGTCGTATCCTGCTATATCCGTGGTAATGACCAGTGCGTCATTATGAATTTCTCTAGGCTCCCCAGCGTCCTCTGGCCCAAAATGGATGTCTGGGCCCTCTGCCATCTTTCCCACTTCATGGTGCTCTATATTTCTCTCCTTCTTCAGCGAGCGAACGCTCTGTTTTCTCTGCCTGAAGGAATCCCCATCAGCAGGGCCTCCCATAATCATATGAATAGTTCCCCTCTTCTGAGGAGGGGGTGGTGGCTCCTCATTGCCCTTCCTCTGATCTCTCCTGTCGTCTTCCTGCTTCCCCTCGGGGTCCTTTCTCTTTTGACCCCTGGGGCCTTGTCGATCTCTGAAAATAAACTCTTTGAGGTGGCCTGCCTGAATCATCCTCTCTATCTCATCCTTCAGATGCCAACATTGGTTGGTATCGTGGCCATAATCGTTATGGAACCTACAAAACTTGTTTGACTTTGGGTTTTGGGGGCCTCTGCTTCTTGAGTAGGGGAATTTCATATCTGGATGGTCCTCTGCCACCTCTAGGACTTCGGCTGGCTCTATCTTCAGAGGGGTATATCTCTTCGCCCCTCTCCTGGGATTCCAGGGCGCAACTTCCTCTCTTCTCACGTTTTCCAGTCTCCTGGAGCTCCGATGTCTCTCTGGACTTGGCCTTCTAAGTGGAATTTCTTTCCTCCTTTCTCCATTACCCACTATAGCCCGGGTCTCCGATCGTTTAGCTTTCCTTACCTCCTCCAGGGTGAGGTATTTCTCTGCTCTCCTCAACAATTCATCGAAAGTCCGAACCGGCTTCTTAGCTAAAGAGGTGAATAAATCTCCGTCACGCAACCCGTTGGTGAGGGCATTGATTTTAACCTCCGAGGAGGCTGTAGGTACTTCTAAGGCCGCTTGGTTGAATCTTTTCAAGAAAGCCCGTAAGCTCTCATTCTCTCCCTGACGCATGTTGAACAAAGTAAGGGTAGCTCTAGGCTGTCTCCTAGCGCTGGCGAATTGGTGCAGGAACAATTCGCTGAATTCGGACCATGAGTGGATAGTATCTGGTCCTAACTGCGTAAACCACTGCTGTGCAGCCTTGGACAAGGTAGTCAGAAATACTCGACATTTGACACCTTCTCCATACCGGTGCAGTAAGGCCGCGTTCTCAAATCTCATCAAGTGCTCATAGGGATCCGAAGTGCCATCGTATTCAAAATTTAAAGATTTGAAGTTAGAGGGCAGTTCGTCTTGTAAAATAGTAGGTGAAAATTGATATCCAGTGGTGTAAGAGGGTTTACTTACGTTGTCAGTAATATGTCTCTGCATATCCCTCATCTCTTTACGCAGGGCTTGTATCTGATCACTGGCGGCCCCTTGATATGTGTCGTCCATGCTTTCTCCCATCCCCGTATCCAGGGTGATATCCCCAAGGACTCTCTCTGCATCCCTCCGAAGGGGTCTTTCCAGGACGCTTCTCTCAGCCTGGGAAGGTACTTTCTCTTCTGGGTTTCGAGGGAGATCTTCGTTCCTGGAAGGGACTGGGACCGAATCGATGACATGTTCGGGTGGATTTGGTCGTGTGCCCTTATGAACAGGTTCAGGAGGGCGAAGTCCTCGAGCAGCAATTATCCTTTCCACTGATTGCGCTATCATCTCATCCAACTGATCTCGAGAGACGGTCAAGAGTTCTGGTTGAGTGTTAGGGTTATCCTTATTGATCCCACTCCCTGATGCTCCTGAGATACCTGGTGTGTCTCCATCCTGAGTGGGAGGGATATCCTCCGGTACGTGGTCTACTGGTTGATTCCCTAGATTTCGGTTTGAGGGAAAACCTGGAGGAGGGATATCTTCTGATGTGTGATCTATGGGACGTTTCCCTAAATTCCGATTTAAGGGAAATCCTGGAGGGGGCGGAGGAAAAGGAGGCGGAGGAGTGGAATCTCCTTTCTCCTTCGTCTGCTTTGTTGGATCTTGTCCTCCACCCATATCAATACGGAACTTTTCTCACGCCTTAGCTTGAAATGTTCCCACAGACGGCGCCAGTTGATGCGTCGAAAAAGAACGCACTCGGATATCAGCCGTTCCTTTGCGAGCACTGTTGATCAAGAATGTAAATCGTCAATTTGTCCTCGACAATCTTCTCGTAAATCCAAAGATAACCTGCAAAAATACACCGGAGGGGGCCTCCGGCGTAGAAGCTCCGACGCTCAAGTCAGAACTTATCGTAGGCGAAATCAAAGAGAAATTCCCCTGTATATCTAGGGGAATTCCGGCGAATATCGTGAAGTCTCTCTTCACTATTAGCGTATATTTTGTATGGCAGTGTGTATAATCAGTAAAATGTATGTATCGTAATAATAACTTAATCCAGAATATGGAAATAACCTTCTTTATATACCTGGCCCCTCTCTGCGGAGAGGGAGAGACCTATTCTCCCTGAATTCTCGGCGTATATCTAGGAATTCGGCCTCAAATCTCCAAGGACTCGGCTGATCCCCCTGAAGACTCGGCTCTTCAGCTTATCTAGTCCTCTTTTCGTGGGTTTGAACAATTCCCAGGACTTAGCCAAGGAAGACAGGCTATAATTCCCTTCTTGGGCCAAATCTTCCCCAGCCCAAGACCTATTAATTTCTTCACATATGGGCCAAAGGCCCAATTTCTCTGATTTCTCTGGTTCCTCTACTCGAACCCAGGGGGTGTATTAATCCTGTTTCTTCAATATATTAACCTAATTACAACTATCATAACTTATCCCGTTTCCACGTGTCGACTCCTCCGAGAGCGACATATTTATCTACATCAAAATTAATTAAAGTTATTAGTACGAAGTATTAAAATTGAAAATTAGAATAGATATCAATAGCTTTTTAACTCTTCCCTATGTCCTCATTTTTTCTATGATTCTTTTGAAATTGATCTAATCAATTTATTAAATATACCTTACTAAATTTTCATATTTCCTATTATATAGGAATTGGTTATGGATTAGTCATTTCTGCTCTAAAAGACACAATATTTTTAGTTAAAAGTTATTTAATTTTAGTATTTTTAAATGAAAGATAATTAACTTATTTTTCTAATTATAATTTATTGATTAATTTTTTAAATTGATTTGCTCAAAACAATTTAGTTCATCTATATTTTCTTAGTTTCAGATTTTTTTTTTTTTTAATCCTATTTTGTACTATCGAAATAGTAAAACTTGTTATCATTGCTGAAAATTTCAACAAATTCTTCAGAAATCTATCTCGTCAGGCAAAGTATTGAAAAAGTTATTCTCCGACAAAATCAACTCAACCTCAGCTTCAAATCTCACCTTAAAAAATATTGAAGGTAAAATATAGGTAATTTTTGAATTGTCTAAATCAAGATAATACAGAAAAAAGATATGAAAAATCACAAATATTTACTTAGAAAACAGATATGAAAAATCACAAATATTTACTTACACAACTCGGATTTAGCAAAACAAAAATAATGATATTGATTTGGTTGAAATGAAAGTAGAAGAGATTTAGCAAAATAAAAACAATGATATTCATTAGAGAAAATTTATGTAAAAAAAAAAGTATTCTGGAAAAATAAAATTCAAAACTGAGAATATTTTTTCAAAAAAAAAAATTGTAATTTACATGAAAAAATGTAATCTGGAAAAATAAAAAATTGAGAAAATTTTTGAAAAAAAAAAGTGTAATCTGGAAAAATAAAAAATTGAGAAAATTTTTGAAAAAAAAAGTGTAATCTGGGAAATTAAAATTTCTGCAAAAAAAATTGTAATCTAGAAACAAAAATAATGATAGTATTGATTATAGAAAATTTCTGCTGCAAAACAAAAACAAAATTTCTTCAAAACAAAAACAAAAAATATGAGAATGGTTGAAATGAAAGTAGAAGAGATATAGGAGATGATTTATATAAAATACTTCGTACGTTTTTTTTTTTTTAATTTAAATTTTGAAAGATTTAGTTAAATTTGGAAGAGAATAAAGGGGTTTTATTTTGACCATAATTAATCTAAATTAGTTATTAAGTAAATTATAAATTAATTATTAAGTAAATTATAAATTAAGACACGAGTTGTGCAGGAGATTGCCGAATAGAGAGAGTATAATTTCAGTCATTAAATTTTAAATTTTTGTTTAATATTCAACCATGTAGATTTTATATTTATTTTCATATAATTTTTTTTGAAGTCAATAAAATTAGGTTCGAATTTTTCCATATAGACGGATTGATAAAAAATTATTTCCTTTAGTCGGGTGTCAATAAACATAGACTGATTGATAAAAAATGATTTCCTTTATTAGGGGATATTCGAATTTAAGTAGATATTCCATATAATAATTGATGGGAGAGAACAAAATCTGCAAAACAAAAAAAATATATATATTGATTAGAGAAAATTCTGCAAAACTTTGAGAACAAAATTCTAGAGAAAATTCTGCAAAACTTTAGAGAGAACAAAATTCTGGAAAACAATATATATTAATTAGAGAAAATTCTGCAAAACAAAATGATTAGAGAAAAAAATTCTACAAAACAAAAACAATATATTGATGGGAGAGAACAAAATTCTGCAAAACAAAAAATTGATTAGAGAAATTATGCAAAACTTTAGAGAGAACAAAATTCTAAAAAAAAATAAAAAATATATTGATTAGAGAAAATTCTGCAAAACTTTAGAGAGAACAAAATTCTGAAAAACAAAAAATAATATATATTAATTAGAGAAAATTCTGTAAAACAAAATGATTCGAAATATCTATAAAAAATACAGTAAAAATGTTATAAAATATTATATACAATATAGTATATACAAAAAAGTACTATATAAATTGAATTGACAACATGTGTAATACTATAAATACAAAAGTTAACCATTTCACCTATTAAATATTTTGTTTCGACATCGGGGTTGTTTTGAAATTGAAGTCTGTAAAGATTATTGGTGTACAGTAAACTCCCAGAATTCAAGCCTACGGAAAAATTCTGTATAATATATAATATAACTAACGCCTTGTCGAACGGTATTCTCAAATTTCCATATTAGAAATTTTTGAACAGTCGCCTCAATTAAAAAATGGATAAAAACGTGAACCCTCATTTAAATAAGATATTAAAAAAAAAATCATCTGTAATTTTATTAAAATTTTATTAAAAACTGATTGATAAAAAAAATCAGTGATTTAGGTCTCAGTTTTATATAGTATGAATTATAATTTGAATGTACAATAATTAAGGTGGAGGTTGGAGGAAAATCTTAAATTTGAATACTCAAAATTGAATTTGTTAAACAAATTTTTCGAGAAGTTCTGCCTAAATATTTAATATAAAAATAATTAATTTATATTTATAAATTTTATTATTCAAAATAATATAGAAGTGATTATTTAAAAGTTTTGAAAATAAAAAAATTAATAAAAATTGAAATTAATGAGAAAAAAGAGATTTTGAAATGGAGAAATTTGAGAAAAAATAGATTGGAATAGACTAATTACTTTGACGTGCTCTTAAAATGTTTGCAAATATATGATATTAAGGGGGTGTATTCAATTGAGATTCTGTTGGATTTTTTTGGACTTTTAAAATGTATGAAGAGTTTGATTAATTTTTTTTTTATTGATTTATATGAATTTTCATAAATTTGATAGGATTGTGAAATACATATTTTTTTTTATTATTTATATAGATTTACAAAATATTTAAATGATAAGGATGATTATAATATTAAAAGATATATACAAATCTTATTAATATTATATTTCTAATAATCTTTGTATAAGAGTTTATCTAATTATATTATATTAGTTGTATTTCCTTATATAACTCTTCTAAGATTTGGATATAGCATTACTTGTCTCTATAAATACTCTCCTATATGTAAACACTTTTATTCATTCAATGAAATTATAATTCATAATCTCTATATAATTATTTTGTAAGAAAAATTACTCAAAATAATTTATAAATAGAGAAAGATTTATTAACAGAAAACTGCAATCCTACACACACACTCCAAAATCACCTAAAACAAAAATGAAATCTATTTATATTTTTGGAAGAGAATCAAAGAAAACGAATTGAATATCTCATAATTTTTAAAAAATTTTAAAAATTCGAATTGAAAACCTCATACTTTGAAAACCTAAAAAAATCCTACACACTTAACAACCAATACACCCCCTAAATTAAAAATATTTATCATATATAACTAGAATTTAGGATCAAGAAAATATGAAAATAAACAAAACTGTAAGATTATAGGTGTATAATCAATGTATTTAATTTTAAATAATACTCCCTCCATTTCACAAAAGTTTTCATACTTTTCTTTTTTATTTGTCCACCAAAAGTTTACATATCTCAAAATAGAAATAATCATCACAATCCTCACCTTCACAATATACACATATTTACCTTCATGTCATTACTTTTGGGTCCACCATACATTCACTTAACCCATCTATTTTGTTTATTTTATATATTAAATTTTATAAAATTATCTCTCAATAGTCTTATCATTACACTTTTTTTCTTAAATTATGTGTCCAAATTTTCCAACAAACTTTTCGAGGATGAAGAAAGTAAAAAATATTGAGTAATAAAAATGTTTGGATTGAAAACATAAAAAACAATAAGAAAAACAAAATTCCAAAAAAATAAAGGATTAGAGCAAAAAGGACCCCTTGTTTTTTTAACAACCAGCCTAATAAAAAAACATAAAATAAAAACAGTAGCAAAACGATATCGTTTGAATTGAACAGCACCGTCCTGTACTGGACAGGATCCGCACCCCTTCTTTCCTCCCTCCCTCCCTCCTGCTTCCGCCATTTCCCAATCCAATTCCACTTCAACTCCGCCGATTTCTGTTTCAGCTTCTCTTCTCATCAACTGGTACAGTTTAATCTCTATTGTATAATTCACAACTGTTTTTGAGGTGTAATTCTTATCCAAATTATTAGATCTGGTCGAGAATTTGTGGGATTTATTTATATTCTATTGAAATTAAACAGATCTGATGCCGGATTGCGCTCACTGTGATTTTAAAATGCGTCTTAATTCGAGTTCATATAGTTGTTGGACAAGTTAATGAATTAATTAGAAGGTGGGAATTTCTAGGTGAATATTGGGTTAATTGTTTTCTCGTAGTAGTTGATTGATTAGCATTTACTTACAGATTTATCCTGAGGCCTTGTTTGGTGTCTTAGATAAGGCAAGATTAGACCTCCAATCTGTGTTAATCTTTGGGTGGGACTATTTACACCTCCATTTCGGTTTAGAACACTCCCCCCGATTGATGCACCCTCTCATAATTTCGTCAACATAGATGCACCCCCATCAAATTGTCATAAATGCCCTTCTCTTATACAATTTCAATTACTACTCACACCCTCCCTAAACCCTACTTTCTCCCCCAAATCCTCCATCTTCTTCCTCCTCCATTTTTTCTTTCATCTTCTCCCCCACCCCTCACCTCCACCGCCGGCGACCTGCCCTTCCACCACCCGTCGTCGGCGACGCCACCCCCTCCCTCGCTGAGCCCGTCGCCCCCCGACTGTAAAAAAAAAAAAAAAAAAAAACAGATCGCGGCCGCTCCGTCCATCGGTCGCCGCGGCCGTCCCCTCCCTCCCTCCCTCGCTGAGCCAGTCGTCGCCCCACCCCCAACTGTAAAAAAAAAACAAAAACAGATCGCGGTAATCGGCCGCCCCCGCTCAACGGCCCTCGCCCCCGCTCCCGTCCATCGGCCAAATCCAGGTTTGTTTTTTTTTTCTTACCTTTCGACCACTTTAGGTCGATCCAAATACACTCCGTCGACAACAGGGTGTTGACGAGTGTATTTTTGGTCGACCTAAAGTTGTCGACGGGTTTTTTAATTTTTTTTTTTCGATGAACAAATGTCGAGCATATACAATCTCGTCGACAAACCAGTGTCGACGGGAGTGAATATGGTCGACACTGGTTTGTCGAAATTTAAAAATAAAATTTGAAATTTTTTAAGTTGAATTTTTTTTGTTTGGGGAGAAATTTTGGTGTTTGGTGTTTGGTGGTGGTGGCGGCGGTGGCGGCGGCGGATGGATAAAACTTAGGTTTAAAGGTGAGGGGTGCATTTAGTAGTTTAATATGACTTAAGTATTTTTGGTTTTTTACCTCATTATTTTATTATTAAATTCATAGGGGGAGTGTTCTAAACCGAAATGGAGGTGTAAATAGTCCCACCCCTAATCTTTCGTTTGGTTTGTAAGAGTTTGGCCCGTGTTTTTGGGCCAAGCCCGCGTGTGCTAATCTATTCAAAACACCTAAGATTAGACAATCTGGGCAAAAACACGGAGGTCATACTTTGGCCATGGACAAAATTACCCTTGAGTATTTAAAACATCAATTCACTCATTTCACCCATTTGACACGAAAATATTCCTTAGCCTACTCTCTGGCGATTTGGGCTTAGAATTTCTTAACTCGAACGGCGACCAACGAACGACGATTGGTGTTCCTCCTCCTTCGTCCTCTTCTACATCCAGTCTCCCTCTCTCCATCTCTCTCTCTCTCGGCGACTAGCAAACACGGCTGTTAGGGTTTTGCAGTTAGGGTTTTTTTAAGAAGTTTTTTCGAGATTTCTCACATTTTAAAGGCATTTCTCACGATCTATCAATTTAAAATCCTAAATCACCCATTGAATCATTTCACCTCCCAATTTTTTATCTGACGATTTTAGGGCACATTTTGGCGATTCAAGAGATGACTGGTGATTCGAAAGAGGAACGACCGCTTTGGCGAGATCTCAGACCTCTAAACGATAGCGTTTATCGTCGTTGTCTGACATCAAGGTTAGTTTATCTCTTGGGAACGAGTTGTGTGTATATTTCTATGGCACTGTGACGACGGAGACTGATATACCGTGTACGCATAAATAATACTATGCGCTCGACGATTTTTTGCATCTTGTTGTTTGCATATCTTGATTTTTGGATTTTATTATTTACATACCTTGTTTTTTCCCTATTGTGCATAAGATTTCATATTTTTTTCCAGAACTGTCATTTTACCCCCTCTTGCCTCTTGTGCCTTTTTAATTCTGGAAAGATTGTTGTGAAATTGAATGGAAGGCTAAACAAATGTGGTGATATTAGACCTGGATTTGATGTTGGAGTCAAGGAAACCGAGTCCTGGACTACAAGACTCTTTCCATCAAGACAGTTTGGTTATATTGTGCTGACTTGTGAAGCTCGTAGGAAAAATGTTTGAGGCTAAGTACTGGATTCTTCTAAGTGTGGTAATGAGTTGAATGTGTTGTTATTATACATGTGTGTCCTTGATCTTTCCTATTATATCTCAGTAGTGTGGTCTTGTGGTGTTTTTTATTAGTAGGTTTTTATTTTATATTTCACCCTTCTTTTTTCCCTTGTTAGTGATATAGATTTTTGTTTGTCCCTTCTAAGATCTTGTTTAATTGTAGTGTGAAATTGTTGTACTTTATATATGTTCAAGGGGTTGGTTATATACCGATTGAAATTGGATTGAATAACTTGTTATTTGTATGACATAATTAATTGGAATGTTTTGTTTGTTTGCCTAATTCTTATTATTTTCTTTGTGTTCAGTTATTACAATGTCTGACTTGCCACCACAGTACACAAGCATGTCAGTTGAGTCTCGAATGAGACCTTTATTATGCTCATGGATGAGATCTAGAGGATGAAAACCACCTAATTGAAATATTGAAGAACAAGAATCATAATGCTCTAGAGATGCTTAAATTTAGGTTGAAATCTTGGCTTTGGACCAAACTTTTGAAGGTTAAGGAGTATGCAATTGCTGAATGGAGGAGTAATCCATTGACCTTTTTTACAGCAACTAAAAGTAGATTTTGGGAAGATGATACTTGTGATTTTTATTTGTAATTTTATTATAATAGTTCCCCATTTTATATTCGTTTGATTGAGGAATTTTGAATTTATAATGGGTTTTTAAGTACCCTTGTACTTAATGTGGTAATGATTTCATAGCTTGGTTCAGACTTCAGGCACTGGAGTAGAAATGTTATATTTATTTGCTATATTATCCACCATTCAGTCTTTTCACAATCATGTGTATAGGAGCTCTACAAATTAGCAATGTTATTTGTCATATTTTGAGATGTTGGTCTCTACAGTTTGAATATTTTTAAATTATTTCTAGTTAAGTACAAACTTTTTTTTGAAGTGTTTGGCAGTTTTATGTCTTTCAATAACTTCACCTCAGGACAACGGGATAGAGGGCCTGGCGATCCTGCCCCTAAAAAGGTCATTGGAGAGATGTGGAGAACAAGGCTCATGTTGTGACCAATACCAATTCAATTTATTATGTATGATAGATGTAAACACAATGTAATCAATTCACTGGCCAAGTATTTTTTATGTATTTTTTTCTTCAATATAACACAATCCTTCTTTCTTCCATATGATGAAATGAAAATGCAGGATCTTGTTTCTTGCTTTTGTGTATTATCTAATATGATGCTACTGCTGTCAAGTGTCAAATGAGAAATAGTATGGATGATTCAAACTTTGTACAACTTAATTTCGTTCTGGTACATTGTTGAATTTTGCATATTACACAACTTTGATTGCTTCACTTCCAGATGTAGTAACTAAGTACTCATCCAACTACTTAAACCAAAAAAACAAAGACTCATCTAACTAACTCATGATTCAAGAAACCTCAAAGACAATAAAACAAACATTAGGACTTCAAACTAGTTCTCCTTCACTTGTCCAATCCACGTGTCGTTTTGGCAGATTCAGAGGTCGCTTATACCTCCAAAGAGGAGAAGATGTTGATGAATTACTACACATGAATGGCAAAATCTACCACTTGGTATTATATTTTGCCACTTTATCGTTCTTCTCAAGCCACTACCTACGTGTGGTATCCATTGTCGTCAATGTACCTTCCTGAAGAAACAGAAATAGATTACATCAACAATAAGCCTATAAAAAAGGGGGGTCAAATAGTAGTTGAAGATTAGAGTCTAATGTTGAAATTAGGAACATTTTTTGCACAAAATTGAGAATAACATGATTAGGTGTAGCTCCATATTGCTCTTCAGTTGTTTACTACGACTAATATATAATATTATTAACTCTTGGTCATACCAGATGTGTGAATTCTTCATCCCCTCAAAATAAGCAACCTAAAGAATTCAAACTTATAGTAAAAAATTCAAAAACTAAGTCTACCATCACATTAAGCAATCCTAGCAGCATTGTAATATCTACAATCATTGTAGCCAACAATCATCACCATAATTAATAAATAAAACGAGATTATCTATAAGCAAGAATCATAAACAACAAATTACATCAGAGAGAGACCTCACTGACAGCCCCCACCAAAGAGAAGCAAACATCCAAATACCAAATTGAGCGAATGAGAAGCTCTAGGGCCGGGAAGATCCCCATGGGCATTTGCTAAAATTCTATGGCAAAACACATAGTCCAACTCATAAACCTGCTGGTAAAACTCTTCCATTGAACATAATCAGAGGCCTTGAGAGCATCTAAGTGGGTTTTCCCCAATCCCTCCTGCAGATTGCAATAAACATACATCTTCTTCGCACAAATACGCACAACAAATTCGAATAAACATAATATTACAGTGGGTTTTGAGAATCTCGAAGAACTCACATTGAAGACGACCACATTCGATTCCCAATACAAGTGTGGCCGTTGAAGAAGCCCACCTTCTGCCAGTTGAAGACGCCCAAATTCGACCCGTTGAAGACGCCTAACTTCGATTTCCGACACAATCGCTAACGTTGAAGACGCCCACCTACGAAATGGACTGATGGCGAACGTCGATTTATGGTCGTTGAAGAAGGGCAGCGTCGATTTATGGCCGTTGAAGAAGGGCACCGTCTATTTTCACTGGCCGTTGAAGAAGGGCACCGACGATTTATCTCCCCCTTTGTGGCCGATACAAATGACCCTATTTTCTATTTTTTGATGTTAGGATTTTTTTGGGGGAAAGTTGTTATTTTGTAAATATTAAGAGGATAAAATGTTAAATTACTCATACACTTTAAACTATAACACACCTCTTATCTAACACACCAAACACTAAATTAGATTTTTAAAAAATGCACTATCATGCCTAATCTATCTAAAACTCCCTATCTTACATTTATCTTAACAAAACAATCTAACATACCAAACGAGGCCTGAGAAAATATCATCATATCAAATTAATCGAAATGGTGGAAGTTTTGTTTCATTACGGAAATGTGTTTTTCAATTTCTGTTTCTATGATTTTAGTTATGTTCTCTCTTTTAAGGGCATCTCCAATGGGGGTAGAAGTCCCATGTGGATTTCTACTCCTAACTCAAATCAAGGGTAGAAGGGGTTGGGGAGAAGATGATGTGGAGGAGAGAGGAGGATTTGGGTAGGAGAACTTCTACCCAAGTAGAAGTAAAATTAGGAAAAAAGAGATAGTGGAATAGAGGGAGAGTGAACAACAAATGAGAAAAATAGGAGAACAAGTTGGAGAGTGTAACTCACTTGCGAGAGTGGGCTTTAATGTGGTCCCAACACTTTTTTATTTGCATTTTTTTTGTTGGTAGAATGCATTGTGAATAGGGCTGAAAATCAAACCAAGCTATTCGATACTCGATTCGAGATCGTTCGGTAAAAGCTCGTTTGAACTCGGTTCGACATAGATATCAAACAAGCTTGAACATATATTTACGTTCGGTATGGTCCAAAGCTCGGCTCGAGCTCGAGCTCGATAAGTAAAAAAAGATAAATTTAGTGTAAAAATGTCAAACTACTCGAGCTCGGCTCGTGTTCGGCTCGAATAAAGCTCGTTCAAGCTCGGCTCGTTTAGTTATCAAACAAGCTCAAACACTAATTTCAAAGCTCGATAATATTTCAAACAAGCTTGAACAACATCGCGTTCGGCTCGGCTCGACTCATTTACAGCCCTAATTGTGAAGGTAGAAGTTTTTTGAGATAGAAGAAATAAACTTTTGAGGTGGCACATATGTGTCAAACTTAAAACCAAAAAATTCTAACCCGCACTGTGGATGCCCTAAGGCCCCGTTTGATGTCATAGATAAGGGGTAGATAATGGCTCAATCTATGTTACTAGTCGTTTGATATGTATTGGACGGCCCGCGAGAATTAACTGGGCCCGCCCCTATTCACTGTTTCGATAAGATATTTTGTCCAACAAAATATGTGCGATTCGGAGGCGGGGCATTAATGCGGTCCACGATTGAATTACCTTTTGTCCAAAATGCCCCTGTGGTAAAAGGCTTAATCTCTCAAGGCCTCGTTTGGTTGCCATGTTTAGCCCACGTTAGTTTAGTTAACTTCAAAATCTGGTGTTTGGTTCATTGTTACAAGGCCTAAGTTAGTTAGTTGGCCCGTCAGTAAACACTATTTACCTTCAAGGTAGTTATCCACCCATTGTTGCCATGTTGGGTTATCGCATCTTAGCACCGTTTTAGTATTTTTATTGCATTTACATTTTTGCCCCCAGGTATATAAATGCTAAAATTTGTGAAAGATCCACTGAAACCTAATTTCCGTCTCACTTCGATTCGTCTACATCGTCTTCTCTCACTGGCGATTTTCAAGGTATTTATTCCTTTTGCATCTTCTCCCATTTGATTTGCCCACACCTTCCTATATTTTTCCGACTCAAAAGGTAGATCTTCGTAATGGTTCATATTCAAGAAATGATTTCTTTTCGTAATTGTCCGAATAAACACATATTTAAATCTCTGGTCTTAAATCAAGAAATGTCGACGGATCTGTCTTTCAAAGTTCTCAATAATTTTTGTCATATGAACACTTGGATCTGCTACAATTTGAAGATCTATATTGTTCAAAAATTTAGATTCGTGTAATTTGTTTTTTTTAGATCTTTACATTTGCAAACATTGTATAGGGCAGAAGCGATTCACAGTATATCTGTAGGCGAATCGAAGAAGAAGACGCGAATGGACAATTTGAAGAACACAGAGAAGAATGAAGAAGGGTACACAAGGAATTTGAATTAATTGACAAGGACAATTTCGTCCTTTGCCAATTGAATAGTGCCACCGCTTGCTAGTATTTGACCGTAGTCATGCCAACACAAAATTGGAACCAAACAACAGTTTATAAACATACCTTGACTAATATCACTCAAGTTAACTAACTGGGCCTATTTCTGAGATAATTAACGCACCTACCAAACAAGGCCCAATTCCTCCCATTTTCTTTCCTTTTTTTCTCATCGATTCCTGAGCGATTCGAGAGACAAAGGGTCACGGACTCACGGCGACGACGGCGAACACCTTGTAACTGCGGTAGTTGTCGCAGTGGTTGAAGGCGATTGCGAATAAGGTTAGTTTACGGTTCATTTTCCGATTTATGTCTGCGTGCTACGAGTTTAGGGGTTTTCAAGGCGTGTATGTGTGTTGACGAGTTTAGGGTTTTTCAAGGGTTCGTCACAGTGTTGTCCGGTTGGATCTGATATTTTGTGATGTATGGTTAGATTTGTTGGTTTAGGCCGATTTCTTCCGATTTTAACACAGATTTTTGGGATGAGTATGTTTTGTGAGTTACTGTCGTGAGTATTTTTGGCCGATTTCATCATATATCTGTTGGTGCATGATATTGGTTTTTTTTTTTTTTTTTTTCGATTTCTAACACATTCTGGTTTTAGAATGTTAGTTTCAACCCACTCCATATAGTTAGTTTCAACACACTCCATATAAATGCTGTTTTTTTTTTATTTGTGTGTGTGTGTGTGTGTCATTTTGTGATATTCATGAGCACTGCAGATATTTGGAATGAGTCTATGGAATTATGGAACTGATGTGATGAATGCATTGGTTGAATTGCTTCTGTCCTTGATATGCTAGTTACTTGTGCTACCTTCTTGTTACTGCCATATTTATATGGTAGTCTCATTAAGTATTGTGTTCTCATTTCTATTCCTGGGTTTATAGGCTTCAGCAAGTGGAGAGTATGTTGATTTGTGTGTGGAGAGTAAAATTCCTATGTATTTTCTATTTCATTCATATGTTTTCAGTCCCTTTTTCCTATCCATTTCTTTCTTTTCATTTGAAACCTTGATTCGATTTTTCATTCGATTTTTCATGGAAGTTGAATTATGATTAGTAGAGATTCTTGAGTTTTAATTCTGCAGAACAACTCATTTTCATATTCACGTAATACTTACTTGTTTTGTTGGCTTTTTACATTTTATTTTCTTTTCTTTACATAAGGTAACTTGAAGGCATTGTTTAATTCCACCATTGATGACAATGATTTGGCTTTGTCTTTCAAAATTGATGTAACTTGATATTGATGCTTTCCCTTTTTTTTTTTTCTATGTTAGGGATATAGAATTTTCCCCTTTCTTTTTCCTATGTTAGGGGTATATACATTTGTTTGTTCCTTATGATTTTTGTATTTTATATATGTTCAAGGAGTTAGTTACCTAAGTTTGGTTGAATAACTTTAGAATGTTTTGTTTGTTTGCCTAATTTTTGTTGTTACTTTCTTTGTGTTCAGTAATTACAATGGCTGTCTTGCCATCACAAGCATGGCAAGTTGAGTTCCAAATAAAATTCAGAGGATGAGGACCACCTAATTGAAAAAGGACGTAGAATGCTTTAGAACATTTAATTTGGTGGTTTTTAGTTCAATGTTTAGAGAAAACATTTTTTATTTGAATGCAGAATTTGTAAAGTGAGAGAAAGCATTGTTGTATTTTTCTACTGATATATTTTGTATTCTTAAATATATTTTCTGGTATTCTAAAATATATATGGGTGAAATTGGTATTTTAAATTTTTTAAGAGGACAAAGTGGTCATTTATTCAAAATATATGGCTTAACTTGTTTCCTTATCTCACTTGTAAAAGAAGCCTATCAAACACAAAATTATTTATCTTGCTTTTTGCTATCTTGTTTAGATTGTCTATCTTACATTTATGCTAGATAACTAAACTGGACTATCAAACGGGGCCTAACTGTATAATGAGAGCTGGAAATCACTGGGAGCCTCATTCAAATAATTCAACTCTCATAATTCTTGTATTCTCTGTGGTTCTAGGATCTCAGGAGTTGTGTTATGTGTGAAGGTTCCAAAGGAAAGGCTTGAAAAATGTACTCCATTAGACTTAACTTTTAATTCTCGTAACAAGAAAATACTAAGATAAACATGAGTCTAATTGAGTTGACCTATTGGTGCTCTCTGCGCTTTGAAATTGAAAAGTAGCCCCTTTTCATCACAACATTCAAAAGTTCGTAATATTTACTTTATGTGGATATGGTAGACCTTTCCATTTAGCAACTATATATACACTGTTGAATTTCGTACAATACTTGCCAATTTGAAGCTTCCTAGTGACAAACTTTTTAATTATACTGAATGAGTATATTCCCTCTTTCTCATGGTTATAATGTTTTTCAGGTGAATCATTTATTGGTACTGAGATGTCGCTGAGTCTCCTTACTGTCACTTCCATTCCACCATCATCTACAGGTAACAAATCTGCATCTCCTATTCTTTCAGAACAGCTAAGTCTATAAATCCCATATATGAAGAACTTTATCTTTCGTTATTTATTTATGGACTTGTGGAATTTGTTTCCAGGAGAACTAGCTACCTTCAGTTAAAGTTTTCAAACACTTTCCACATTTTTGGATAGTTGATACATTGTTGTTTTTTTCGTGTTTGTCATAAGACAAGGCGTCTCCTTCTTCAAATTTCAATTGGTTATTTAGTAACATTAAATTTAGTCTGGACTGGATAAACTAGATAAGTTTTAGCTTAGGGCTTCATTGGAGTATACTTATTGAAGGTAGATAATTGGCCTAAAAAGTATCTGCAATTTCATTTAGCTCGAGCTTGGCTGAAAAGTTTTTAATGTTACAAGGATAGGTGTTTTCTGTTTTGTAAGTGCTAATTCAGGAAATAGCTAATACTGCTATTTAGGTTTTCTTGTCTTTGTGTAAAAGGCCTGCAGTTATTACTCTTGGGACTGATAAGGGAGTTTAATTTTCAAAAGGTGAAAGGTCTGTGTTTAGCTAAGGAATTAACACGTCATTTAGATGAAACTTGGTGAAGAACACGTTGTATGACTTACTTGTAAAAGATAGATTGATGGTGAGAAGGAATCTTATGCTAATAAATCTGTCCATTTTTGTTTAATGAGCTAGATCTATGCTGGTGATGCAGAAATAATTTCAATTGTTTTCTCTGATACCCAGATGTTAAAATATGTGTGTTACCATATTTCTGCTTCTTAATCTATGTCTATGATTAATCTACTTGTTGGTTTGTTGGTACATGCTTTCTGATTCTTGGCTTTTGTCCTGGTCCTGTAATTGAGTTTTCTAGGACTGCATCTCTAATCACATGCCATTTCTAGTGCTAGTTGATATAACAGTTAAATTATTAATTAGTTAAGACAATATGCTTTGGGTAACTGAGTATGGTTTCAATTTTAGTAATGCACGTCATAGTAGAATCTTTTTCTTTGCAGCTCGATCGGAAGTTCGATGTTTGACGCATCGGAACAATGTTTCATTTAATGGGCCCATGCAGTTTCAGCACTTACAGAGCATGAGCTGTTCTTCTCAAGTGAAACATACTCATGTTATATGTTATTATGCACTGGTAATTTTACTAGCCGACTCTTTTACACTTTGATAATGAGATCTTATATTTGAGAAGGAAATCCCATGCCACTTTCCACTCAGAGTTGGTCCTTCTAAACCTGCAAAAGCATTTGTAGATATTTTAGATAGTAAGAGATTGGGCTTAAATTTCCCTCTTTTAGCGTGTTAGATTTGGTGTGCAAGGTAATCCTAGACGCTGTTCACATAATTTTGTGGCATAATAAGATCCCAACATATCAATTAATATTCTCAATTAAGTCCCATAATTTTGAAAATGGTGTCATATTAGTCTTATATTGGCAAGGTCATAAGATCTTTTCATGCGCTGCTCACATGAGCTGTCAGAGTTCCATGTAACAGCCAGACCAATGACTGGCGTCGCTTTTGTGGCATAATAAGATCCCAACATATCAATTTCAATAAAAAAAAAATCACAAATTAATTATCATCCTAAATTGCAAATACACCAACTCCCAATAAATATGGACCAATTTTGCTATTGAATCTTGAATTGTCTACTCACCAACATAATATACTCTGTATGAAACTTTCTGGAACGAACTTTTCTTCATCTTTTAGTTCTGCTCCTACAAGTAAATATTTTGATGACTTCGTTTTCCTTCCCTGCCTCTTCTTGATAAAATGCAACTAAGTGCATTTTCCCGTGCATGCGCTTCGTAATACATCACATTTGCTGATTTGCAATACCTTTCTTCTAAAATCTTCTCCAATTAGAAGTGCCTATGTTCTGAATAGCTTTACTTCAAAAAAAAGAAAAAAGTTCTGAATAGCTTATTATTAACTGCAGAATGCCAGGTGTGGCGCAGAACAAACCCAAACAGTAACGCGCGAGTCGTCTACCATTACTGTTGCACCTACTCAAGGTAATAATTTAATTTTCCATTTACTTGGTGTGATGTGCTGGCTATTGTGCCTTACAATTTAGGCTCAACGGCTCAAGTCATGTTGTATCTTTACTTGTCTAAAAATATGAGTCATGGTAAAAAAAAAAGAAAAAGATTTGTAAGATGCCGATTTTAGCCCTAATACATAGTACTCCCTCTGTCCAAGGTTAATAAGTACTGGACGGTCCAAAAATAAAGGGTGTATTAGTGTATTGGGGGGATAAATATTTTCATTTATAAAAGTGTGCATATTAAGTTTGGACAGACCAAAAAGGAAATTAGACTTATTAAGTTTGGACGGAGGGAGTATTAAATAGTCAAAGAAAAGAGCATAATGGAGTTCTCATTTAATGTAGTATAGTTTGAATATAAAACTAATGGCCTTGGCATCTCAAATTATTCTTTAATTGACCCTGTCTACAGTATATTGCAACTCTTACATATTTTTAAATATTAAGTGAAGTTACTTTTAAAGTAAAATTGATAGGAGTGAAGAGATAGGCAACACAGAAATAAAGAACAAATCCTCTAAGAGGACCCAGAGAACGGATTCTCTGCCGCAAGGCTGCAATCTCATAATAAATAGATCTCAAAAAATGTCTCAAGCAAGGCCCATGCACAAAGCCCGCTTAATTATTAATTATTTAATTAATAGAAATGACAATGAATATTAACATAAATAAACTGAATGATAAGTACTAAATTTGTGACTTCAATCCTTCTTTGCGCGCCTCTTATACACAATCATTTATTATATTCTTTTCAAATGATTAATGTGATATGAGTAAGTCTTATTGTGGACACTTATAGGCATCCTCAATTATTTGTTTGAATTGAATTTCAGGGAAAGAAAAGTCTCCAGACCTTGATGATGGTGGGTCAGGATTTCCACCGCGTGATGATGGAGATGGTGGGGGTGGCGGAGGTGGCGGTGGGGGCCACTGGTCAGGTGGGTTCTTCTTTTTCGGGTTCCTTGCTTTCCTGGGGTTCCTCAAAGATCAAGAGAGTGAAGGACCGTATAGGGATGAGAGGAGAAGATAAGAAAGATTATATGCACATTCATTTACTTTGTCCCTTCTTTGCACTCGCTGTGTTTTTTATTGCCTTAGAGATGATGTATAAGACATGGTTCCATAAATTAGAGTATCACAGTCTCTTTGTATTGACAGCGGTAAGGAGGAGGCAACGGGATGTCAGGTATGTTGGGTATATTATTCGATATATTTTTGCAATGTATAATCATTGATGCAAAAATCGGGCTAAGCGGCCACTGGTCTACCCGATTTCTTGCAAATCAGCATGCTTAGGCGAGAATGAGATTAGATGCAGTCTAGGTGGGCGAGGTGCTGCCTAGGTGGCCGAGTATGATTTCTAGGTATGATCATCTTCTAGGGATGGAGTGAGAATGATTTTTAGGTATTTAAAAAAAAAAAAAAAATTGGCCCACCTAGATGGTGCCTAGGTTGTCTAAAACCGTTTTGACTAACTATTTTCGACTTTTTCACTCTTATGTGTATCATCACAACATCATGAATTGCTTGATGAAGGGTTGCATTAAAATTCAGCAATTTGTGAAAAAATATATGGTCGTGTGCGTTCAGGCTTGGTATTTTCCCTATAAAATGTATGTTTACGTGAACAAGGGGAAAAAAATTTGGTCAGTACCACTGTTGACTTTAATGGTCAGTAGAGGTTTTAAAATTCATTTTTAACAATGATTTGCACAATTTTCATTTTTTTAACAATGATTTGCACAATCTTTCATTTTTGTAATTCTTACTTGAATGTTACTTTACATAATCCACCGTATACATGTACTTAGAAAATTGCGTCTCATACATCATATAGATGAGAGTGGGTAAAGTATAAGATTGTCTCACACAAGACAAAACCCACACTCAAGAATATTTGGTCATTTCAATGGAATTTAAAATATCAAAGAATACTATTGTATTTAGCCATTCCAACTTTCCAATGGAATTTTAAATTCATCGTGTATTAAGTTAGACATTGTATGAGATGACATATAATGAGATTGTTCATAAATTAACATTTAAACGTGTTAAAAGTGTCATATGTTTAAATTATTTTCTATTTTACTGTTTGAGATACTCGCACACCTCGTTAAGTTAATATCCAAAGCTCTAAATGAATAAAAAACGATTTATTCTCTTACAAGATAGTTTCACATAATTAAATCAACTTCAATCAATTGAATGTCACATGTTAAAAAACCTCGTAATGTCTACATTTTTTTTTCTATTCCAATGTTTAATTTTTTTTATTTGGCAAAAATTCATTTTCTCTATATTTTTTTTCTTACATCTCTCTATCTCAACTACGAGTTTTCCTAGTCAAAGTGTGTGTCATCATATTGGCACTTCGCCTAGCAAAAGAAATTGTTGCATTCATGAATTGAGCCAACAAGGCTCGACAAGAAATAATATAATCCCCAAACGTGTTGTCCATTGAATTGATGGCATCTACCACCTGTTTAGCGTCTCCCTCAATAATACAATTATCAATTCCAAGCATTTTCAACCACGACAAAGCCTCGTAAAAACCGCAACCCCAAAGCAACGCACAACAACTAGCTATTTAATGCAATAGAAATAAAGATTCGTAATTAATTAAAAGATCTCACATTACATACTGTAGTTGGTGTTCATTTTAGAGAAAAACTGAAGCGTGGGCATATGTACTCCAACAAAAAATAGTAGAAGTACTGCCAATCATTTACTCATGTACTACACATGCTATATATGAGTCATATGACTATATATATACTTG
This sequence comes from Galeopsis tetrahit, assembly GCA_963675135.1. Taxonomy (NCBI): domain Eukaryota; kingdom Viridiplantae; phylum Streptophyta; class Magnoliopsida; order Lamiales; family Lamiaceae; genus Galeopsis; species Galeopsis tetrahit. The sequence continues at coordinate 59,321,329 of OY776120.1, read as the reverse complement.
AATTTATCATTTTACTCATGGTATTGGTGTGTGAAACTAATGTATAGAGTAGAGGACTATTTTACTCATGATGTGTGAAAGTTATGTGTACATTAGACTATAAGTTTATGTTTATTTTTTTATCAAATGTAATTAATTTATTCATCAAATTCAGTATATACATTTTTTTAACCAAATTATACTCGTATATTTTATTTTATTTTTATCAAATTTAGCACATAGTTTTCTCATATTAAGTTTCTACTATTTAAAAAAATATAATACTCTTTTCGTCCCGTAATAAATTTTTCATCATTTACCTATTTTGAACGTCTTGTCATAAGTTTCTAACTTTTTTGAATGGGGAAAATCACTATCTTTCTTCTACCTTTTTTCTTTCAATTTTCAATCTCTCACTGTTTTTTCTCTTTTTTATATTTCTCTACATTTTCTTCTCTTAATAAATAGATAGTTTCAAACAATTATATGGCTAGCTTCGTATATGAACATGCATACATATTTATACATAGATAGTTATTACAATATCTTATAATAGCCAAACAAATATATATGAACATGCATACATATTTATACAGGGGTAAATATATAGTTGTATGGACAATTCCTAAACTAAACAATCATAATGAGTTTTAGCAAATCAGGAGAGTTGTCTGATAACTCACTGAGTATGATAACTTTTCTCAGATAATCAACCTACTGAAAACTATGAAATAATCAGTTGGACAACTATCTAAGTTAATTATATAGTGCGGAATGTGGTTGGCCCTTTTACTTAATAAAACTCCTTTTAATTTCTGAAAACATTGCTATCAGGGAACTTGTCCAATGACAAATTTTCACACTTTTGAGAATATAACTTTTAAGATCAATTTTGTGTGTTGTGTATGAATGTGATCAATTTGATGCTATGCAATAAGTAAACAACAAGACAATTTATAGTGGTTCAGAGACTCAAGCTCCTACGTCCACTTTCCTTGATTTAACAAGATAATTCTTTCTCTCTTGTAATTAGCTTGTTTTACAGTGCCAATGTGCACTAATCAACCACACTACTCTTTAGTGCCTTGATTCCTAGGAATTCTGAGTCCTAGTACTCAACTCTACTGAACTAAAACTTTGTTTTCTCTTAACAGTCTTTAGTTCCTCACTTCTACAACAAACTCTACTACTTTCTCTCTTGAAAGGTTTGGGTTTGAGGTTTGGTTCCAACTAGGTGAGATATCCTTTACAATAAGATCAATGTAAAAGGGTAGGATATCTCTTGCTAGCCTTGGGATATAACAGATTATCTTAACCAGAAGTGATCAGGAAACTTGGTATATAATGCTTGAATTTGCAATGTATCTTGTAATCTTGAACGGCTTATGCTTCTCGTGCTTGTTGGATGTTGAACACACTTGTGCAACTTGAATCACTTCTGTATTTATAGGAGAATTTTTGAACAATTGACCATTGGAGGAGCCGACGTTCTAATTCCCTTTTTGCAGAATGTTTGAATTGCTTTGCTTGATGTTCCCAGTACCTTAGGAAGTAGGTAGGGTGGCTGGAACTTTTATTGTTGATGAACATTTGCCTAGAAAGCATGTGTCAACTCCTTGACACATTTTCCAAGGTAGATTGTGTCAAAATCTATCCTTCTTCAAACGGTTGTATTGGCTAAATCCTCTGAAACATTCAGCTGCAATTAGAATGTTCCATAACAACATTTGTCTTCTTTTGTTGTCTTCTGCCTTTAATTCTTCATAAATGCACTTTAGGTTGTTTGTTCTTTAATGTTCTTAACTTCTAGCTTTTTGGCCTTGCATTGAATGCTTCTTGTAGAGACTTCATAAATGTATCTTGTTTTGAGACAGTGTTTATCTTCATCTTGATCAGCTCACTTGATCATATCAACATGGTTGTCCATTGTCTTCATCTTCAATGACTTTGTCTTCATAAAGTGAGTTCCCCCTGACCTAACTAAGACAAATACTTAAGCTGCCTAACATGCCAACTTTTGGACAACTAACCTGAATAGTTAAGATCTCAACTATCCTGAGAAATTATTACTTAGCCATATTTCACTAGACTGTCTCAACTATCCCAAGACATCTAAGCTGATACACAACTCAACTTTATTGAGACATCTGTGCTGATCATATTACATCTCAACTATCCTGAACATTCATCAATCAGGGGTTTTGGTATCTTAATCAAAATCATTTTGTTGGTCCCTGAACGAGTAGTGAATGGGTTTAAAGCCTAGAGGGGAGGGGTGAATAGACTTTAAAACTTTTTCGATTAAAGAGTTAAGACCTCTTCTGATTTTCTATGTCTGCTGAATTACAAGTCTGCTGGTCCAGAGGACTATAGTAATCTGATAGAGCGTTTTATATGCGGAAGTGTGTAGGCCTTTTTATTTAGACTCGTTTGAGTGTTCTTTTGAAAAACTCAATTAGGTGCTTTAATGAAATACTCAACTGATGCTAGTTTGAAAGAAGTGTGGCCTTGTTTGCAAAGATATTTCAAAACACAATATGCACTATGACAAAATATATATGAATGAACTGAAAAATAAAGTGCAGAATGTAAATAACACCGTAGATTTATAGTGGTTCGGATATACGATCCTACGTCCACTCTCACGTTCCAAACGTGAAGTTAATCCCTTAATTTCCCGAAAATTACAGGGGCTTGTCCTTTATAGTCCCAAGAGAAGGACTTTGAGATCTGAGCAGTTCCAAACTGCTACGGTCTCCACAAGTGATTTGAGAGCACTTGCACTCCTACAGGGGTTCAAAAACTAAACCTTACGGTGGGGGTTTTGGGTTTTTGAATGGATCCAACTAATGGTTCAAGCTCATAAAATGCTTAACCACTATGCCTAAATCAAATGATATACAATATGTATTTGGATTCAGGTTCTTTGGTTGGATGAGGAAATAACTTAAGAGCTAAAAGTATTCTAGTGCTTTTCTGGGCTCTTGAGAATTCTTATTGTAGATGTTGTTAACTCTTAAATGCTTTAACATTATCAACAACATCTTAATTTGACCTTCCTTTATTTATTCTAAGTCCTTTCTGAAATGTTACATTAAATGTTGTACTAAATGCTCTCACATTCAGGAACGATTCGAGAAGGTTCTACAAGAGTCTGGAACATGGAAGAGTCCAGAAGGTTGCAGAACGTGATAGAAGAGTTTAGAGCATTGTAGAATGACCTGGAACATGGCAGAAAGATTTAGAGAGATCATGGAGGTTGAGGTCCTAAAAAATAGGATCTCATAATGGAAGGATCTAGAAGCTGTGTATTTCTCTATAAATACCGCCAGAATCTTTCATTTCAAAGTATGCACTATTCGAGTAACACCTTCTTGAGAGTTCAACCCTAGTTCGGAGTTATGACCAGTAGTTGTATCATTTAACGTACGCCGAGGGATACCACACCTTCCAGTGTACTTAGTTCTAGTCTTGTATCGAGTGAGAGTGAATCATAGATCAGATTAGTTCTTTAGACAGTGTCTTACACTTAAGTCTATTTACAGATTCAGGCACCTGCCTCGATTGTAGTTTCTGTTTGTGGAATGTTGAAGTAATTGCTGAGACATTTCACACGACATTTTTGTATAACTTAGGAACTTAGTTACTGTTTCGCCGTAAGGCTTAGCATAGGTTTTGTTATTAATAAAATCTATGTTAAAAATTATTCCATTGTGTTCGTATTGTGTTTTAGTGTTTTAGACTTCCGCTGTGTACTGTGTTTAGTTATTCACATTCTGTTAGAGTTAATGCTACACTAATTGTCACAACATTCAGTGTAACATTGTTCTGTTTTTTACTTAAACACTAGATACCACCCCCCACACACTTTCAGTTGGTATCAGAGCCGATACCTGATGACACTAGGTTTAGATCCTTGCTTAAAGTGTGTTTTAGTTTATGTTAGCAATGGAAACACATCACATATCCACAGTACTTAGGCCACCCGTTTTAGATGGTTCAAATTATGCTTATTGGAAGCCTAAGATGCGAATGTACATCAAGTCAATTGATGAACGTGCTTGGAGGACTGTTCTTACAGGTTGGGACGTACCAAAGAATTCAGCAGATGCCGATGGTGAAATTCAACTCAAGAAAGAAGTTGATTGGACAGCCGATGAGATAACAACAACAGGATATAATTCTAAAGCCTTAAATGCTATTTTTACTTCTGTTGATACCTCTATGTTTAAAATTATATCTAACTGTTCTACTTCTAAGGATGCATGGGACAGGTTACAAGAGCATTGTGAAGGTTCCGATAGTGTTCGAAGGACAAAGTTTCGGATGTTGGGGACAAAGTTTGAGAATCTCCGAATGAGGGAAGATGAAACAATTTCATCCTACAACGAAAGGTTAAGTGAGATTATTAACGAATCACATTCTCTTGGTGACCCTATTTCTAATGTTAGAGTAGTACATAAGATATTAAGGTCTGTTCCTAAAAGATTCGATGCTAAGATTTGTGCTATTGAAGAGGCAAAAGATACTGATAAAATGAGTCAAAATGAATTAGTGAGTATTCTTAGAACTTATGAAATAAACACTAATCAAATTGATGAAACTAAAGATGATAAGAAAGTTGTTGTTTTTAAAGGAGAGACATCAAACAAATCTAAGATTCAACCCATCATTACTGAGGTTGATTCGGATGAAGAATTGATTGATGAATGCCTTAACAATCCTGACAACATTGCACTTCTTACAAAACATTTTAATAAATTTCTTAAGAAGTCTATGCATAAGTCTAAAGGAAATATACAGCCTAAGATCCAAATCAACACATCAACACCACAACCAGAAAGGAGGAAGATTCAATTCACACCAAGACCATCAAAGAGTGAAGGTAAACCAAGGTATGATCCTGAATTTAGAAAATCAGTTCAATGCAATGCATGTTCTGGATATGGTCACTATGCAAATGAGTGTGCCAATACCAGACTGAAGCAAAAACTGAATTTTAGTGCTACCTTGAGTGATGAATCTGATAATGATGATCTTGATGAGTTTAATGAAAAAGAAAGTGCTCATTTTACCAGAATTGATTATAATGATTCCTCAGATGATGATCTGGATGATACAGATTCTGATGTTGCATCAGATGTCTTCACATCTACAGTAACATCAAAACAGAGTCACCCAGATTTGAACTGTTTTAATGGTTTTGTTGATGATGCAGGAAAAATGATTGATGATGAGACATATCAGAAATTGTTAGATGATTGGAACTCTCAGAAACTCACTCTGAATTCTTTGAATAAAGAGAATGAGAATCTGAAAGACACAATCACTAATCTAGAAGTCTTACTTACCAGAAGAGATCTTGAAGTTTGTAAATTGAAGGAGAAATTGATCAACTCTACTTTAAGTTTCAAAAAGTTTTCCAAGAGTGCTTCTGATGTGAATGATGCTATAGCTGTAGGTAAGTCTAATAATTATGGTTTAGGTTATGATGGTGAAACTGCTTCTATTTCTGAAAATTTTAGAAAACCTGTGAAATTTGTGAAGGCAAATGCTAGCACATCTGGTGTAACATCTGCACAAACAGATTCTCACAAGGTTGAAAGGAAGTATATTTGTCATTATTGCTTTAAATATGGTCATATTCGTCCCTTCTGCTTGAAAATGTTTAAAGAGTTAAGAACTGAGTTTATGCCATCCAGAATGTCTTCACATCCTAGGAAACATTCTATGAAATCTGCATGGAAACCAAAAGTTACCTGTAATGTTGTTCACACATCCTTGAAAGCATGTTTACCTGGTCTATGGTATTTTGATAGTGGTTGTTCTAGACATATGACAGGACAAATAGACTACTTATCTGATTATGTGACCTTGAATGGTGGTAATGTTACATATGGTGGTGGATCAAAAGGAAAGATAATAGGAAAAGGAACTTTGAATGTTAAAGGTTTTCCTAAGCTTAAAAATGTTTTGCATGTTGATGGCTTACTTGCTAATCTGATTAGTATTAGTCAACTTTGTGATGATAATTTGCATGTAAAATTTGACAAAGAGTCTTGCTATGTTCTTAATGAAGATGATGATTGTGTAATGACTGGTACTAGGTCTGCAGATAACTGTTATCTTATTGGAACTAATGTATGCAATTTGTCAAAACATGATGAGAATGTCTTATGGCACCAAAGATTAGGACATGTAAATTACAGGGCAATGAAGAAACTAATCATATCAGATGCAATCAAAGGAATACCTAAACTGAGCTTCCTGAATACCACTGTATGTGGATCATGCCAGAAAGGTAAACAGGTAAGAGTGCCGCATAGAATGCTGTCACATTGTTCTACACATCGATGTTTTGAATTGTTGCACATGGATTTGATGGGTCCTATGGAAACTGAAAGCATTGGAGGTAAGAGATATTCCTTAGTTGTGATAGATGATTTTTCTAGATATACTTGGATTGAGTTTTTAAGAGATAAATCTGAAACATTTGCTGCTTTTAAAGTTCTCTATAAAAGGTTCAAAAATGTGTTTAACTTGAAAGTTGGCCGTATTAGAACTGATCATGGTAGGGAATTTGAGAATAGCATGTTTAATGATTTCTGTGATAAGAAAGGTATCTTGCAAGAATATTCATCTCCTAAAACTCCACAACAAAATGGAATTGTTGAAAGAAAGAATAGAACTTTACAAGAAATGGCAAGAGTCATGCTTTTATCTAAAAGTCTTTCTAAAAGATTTTGGGCTGAAGCATTGAATACAGCATGTCTTATTATTAATAGAGTTTATATTCGATCTGGTACTAATCAAACACCTTATGAGATTCTGAATGTTAGAAAACCAAGTGTGAAATATTTTCATGTATTTGGTTGTGTGTGTTATATTTTGAATGATAGGGATCAACTTCACAAGTTTGATTCTAAAAGTGATAAAGGTTTCTTTTTAGGCTATTCTAGAAATAGTAAAGCTTATAGAGTTTATAACCTTAGGACTAACACTGTTCAAGAATTTGTTAATGTTGTGTTTGATGATGATAAAGGTCTTACAGATGATAAAGATGAAGAAGATATATCACAAGCCACTGACAATTCTGAGAATACACTGAAGTCTGATAATGCTGCACCAAATGCTAACACATCTGGAGCAACATCTACAGAACAGTCAGTTGTAATTCCACAGAATGATCAGTATGTTCCCAAAACGAATCCTTCTTCAAGAATGGGGAAAAGTCATCCTACTGACCAGATCATAGGCGATGCTACAGTTGGAGTGCATACAAGAGGAAGAATAAGATCGAATAAGGTAGATGTGGTAAGAACAATATGCATGTCTTTTATTTGTAATGTTGTGAATGCTGAGTGTTACTATTCTGAAATTGAACCTAAAAGTGTGAATGAAGCATTAACTGATGAATATTGGATAAATGCTATGCATGAGGAACTTAATCAGTTTGAAAGAAATGAAGTTTGGACACTTGTTCCAAGACCTAGTCATACTAATGTCATTGGAACAAAGTGGATTTATAAGAATAAAACTGATGAGTCTGGAAACATTGTTAGGAACAAAGCTAGGTTAGTTGCACAAGGTTACACCCAAGTTGAAGGAGTTGATTTTGATGAAACTTTTGCACCCGTTGCTAGGATAGAATCTATTAGATTATTGCTAGCAATTGCATGTTTTATTGATATTAAACTACATCAAATGGATGTAAAAGCTGCATTCTTAAATGGCATATTAAATGAAGAAGCATATGTAGAACAGCCTAAAGGTTTTGAAGATCCACAATACCCGGATCATGTGTACAAACTAAAGAAAGCATTGTATGGTCTAAAACAAGCTCCTAGAGCATGGTATGGTAGGCTTACGGACTTTCTTTTAGAATATGGATTTATTAGAGGAGAAGCCGATAGGACTTTGTTTATTAAGCACACTGGAGAAGGTTTACTAATTGCTCAAATATATGTTGATGACATTGTGTTTGGTTCAACCTGTGATAAAATGCTGAACAGATTTGTTGAAGCAATGACAGCCACATTTGAGATGAGTATGGTTGGAGACTTGAATTATTTTTTAGGTCTTCAAATCAAGCAATGTAAGGATGGTATTTTCTTCTCTCAAGGTAAGTATGCTAAAAACTTAGTCAAACGGTTTGGTCTTGAAAACTCAAAAGTAATGAAAACACCTATGGGTTCTACTTTGAAACTTTGCAAAGACAATGGTGGAAAGGATGTTGATCCAACATTGTATAGATCCATGATAGGTAGTTTACTTTATCTAACCTCTAGTAGACCTGACATTATGTATAGTGTGTGTGTTTGTGCTAGGTACCAAGCTAATCCAAAGGAATCTCACCTGAATGCAGTGAAAATGATTATCAGATATGTTTCAGGTACAAGTGAACTAGGGATATGGTACACTAAGGACACCAACAACACATTGATTGGATACAGTGATGCGGATTGGGCTGGAGATATTGATGACAGAAAGAGTACGAGTGGAGGATGTTTCTACATGGGAAACAATCTTGTGTCTTGGCATAGAAAGAAACAAAATTGTGTTTCTCAATCCACTGCCGAGTCTGAATACATAGCTGCAGGAAGTTGTTGCACACAGCTATTGTGGTTAAGTAAGATGTTTCATGACTATGGAATTGAAAACAATATTCTCACAATTTTCTGTGATAACACAAGTGCTATTAACATATCTAAGAATCCGGTACAACACTCACTCACTAAGCACATTAGCATTAGACATCATTTTATGAGAGATTTAGTGGAGAAGAACATAGTTAAGTTGGAATATGTGCCTACTGAAAATCAAAATGCTGATATTTTTACTAAGGCTCTTGACCATGAGAGATTCTCATTTTTGAGGAAATCTCTTGGTATGTGTAATATCTGAATAATTCTTGAGAGGATGTTGTCACAAATGCGGTAGCATTTGGGACAACAGCCTAAGGTGGTATAGTTATTATAAATGTGATTTATTTCTTATTTTCGTTGAATAATTCCTTTGTAAAATATTCTTGAATCTGTAATTTGTTTGTGCAAAAATAGACATTTACTACACCTCTCAAAAGCTTGAAAAAATTGAGAATGTTACAGCATACTAAAAGATGTACCAATTCACTGAGTAACTATGGAGCACGGAGTTCGCTACTACGATGCCTTCTTTTCAAAAGGTGAATTTGGTAAAAACATCAAGAGGTTCGTAATCCATTAAGTAAGTATGGGGCACGGAGTTCACTACTACGATGTACTCTACAGGAACAATGGATCTATACGAGTTAGATGCTGTAGCACAACAAGAAGAAATGCAATGAAAAGAAAAAATGCTGAAAAATTGGCTACATTGGATAGGTAAAACCTGTGAAAAACCAATGTTGAGGTGTATGTCAAATCCTTGAGCACAACATTACATGATTCGATTATATTTTTATAAGTTGCAATTATTTAATTAATTGTGGGAATTTATTTTATTTATTTATAATTATACTAACCACTTGTTTTTATTTCAGATTTTACGCATTTTTATTTTTGATTAATTCTGGAACTTTCTTAATTTAATTAATTAATTAACTTAATTTATTAATTAGGATTTTACCCCACTAACTCACCCATGATATTACTTGTGGCTGAATTTGTGGAGCATTATCGACTATTATCTAGAATTTTCTTAAGTCAAGCCTTGATCACACGTACAGACATTCCAACTACTAAGTCTTCTCTATATAAACTCAATTTCATGATTTTCTAATCTTTGTAATTAATTGAGTAAGTTGAGTATTAGTTTTGCAGATTTTGTTATAAATCATTTTGTGCTTATCTCGATTCTTGTGTAGTGCTTTTCGAATTCTTGGTTTAAATGGCAGGAAACAAGAAATTAAACTCACAGAAACCAAACTCTCCCAACTCACAACCGTCATCTTCATCTCTCTCGAATCTTCACACTCTAGCTTCCATGGCTGCTTCACATGAAAATTCACCCCCAACTGCCGCAACCGTCGCACCCACTCCAGCTACTCCGACAACCATCCACATCCCAAACCAAGCTACACTCTCCGAGCTGAGCCAGGCGGTTGAGAATTTTTCTCAATCGATGAGATCACCTAATCCACCCATCCTCACGATTGGTGATATGTCCATTGACATCTCTCACTACTTGCGCACCCAAGAAGTGATCACTACTGCACCTTCTTCATCCACAGCCGAAAAGCCCCAAATTCCGAGCCCTAACGCTGAAACAGAGGCCCCGACTGCTGCCTCTATGGGGGAGACTGAAAAGGAGATTGAAGAATCCCCTGTTGCTGAGTCAAAGGAGCCGTCGAATGCGGAGACATCCGACAATGAGGACGCTCAAATGGAGGATGTGAGTGTTATCTCATAATCTCAAAATCAGCACAATAAACTACTGAGCTGATAGGATCAGATAAGATGACTTAGGCCTTATTAGATGAGTTGAAGGGTTTCAATCAGATGAGAAGGTGATGCTTAGAGTTCAGCACAGTTGGGATCAGCACAGTAAGATCAGCACAGTACTGGACTAAGATCAGTACTTCAGCAGAGTGGACTAAGATTAGTACTTCAGCAGAGTAGATCAGCTCAGTACCAGATCAGCACAGTACCAGGTCAGCACAGTACTTGGGTCAGCACAGTACTTGGTCAGTGCAGTTAAGATCAGCACAGTATGAAGTCTATCAGCAGAGTTAGCTTTTGATCATCAGAGCAGAAGAGTTGGGTATCAGAACACTAAGTAGTGATCTGATCTTTATGGGCAAGTCTTCTGGTTCGAAGTTAGTTAGTTTAACTAACAGTTTTACAGTTACAACAACTTGAGGGCATAACTACCATTTCAGTTGGGCAATAACAGAGCACATGGGTTGTTACAAGCGGTTGCAAACGGTTGATAACTACTCAAAACAGTTCCTAACAGCAGCAACTACCTTTGGTCTTTATAAACTTTTGATTGTGTACATTGTAAAGGTTGACACCTTTTTTGGGATGAGAGATTTAGTACGTTATTGTATTCTTTGAGTTGTGTGAGTTCACGAGTGAAGTGAGGAAATATCCTATTCCGAGTGAATGAGTGTGTAAACATTCTTTATCAATCAAAGAAGTACTAATCTGGTCCAGTGGATGTAGATCACATTGATCGAACCACTTAAATCCTTGTGTGCTGTTTGTCTCGTTGCTTACTTTTCTGAATTACTATCATAGAGCAGTTATTTCTTCTATATTCAAGTGTTCTAATTAGTTGGAGACGTCTAGCTGATCGGAATCATCTTGACAGAGGATGCTGAAGAATCCGACAAAACCGACTCTGATATCTCGAAATCCGACTCTGAACCGATTCCTTTCAAGAGGAATGCTGAAGAGAAGAAGAGAAAGAGGAGCCCAGTTCCAAGAAGACGATCAGGTCGAGTTTTTCCTCGAGTTGATTACTCAGACTCTTTGAGGAAGAAGAAGAAGCTAGGTGGTGATGTTGCTGAACCAATTCAGGTTTTCTCTGAATCTGAAGGAGAAGTGGTGATTGAGAAGCCAACTAAGAAGAAAGCTGATCCTAAGGGGAAGGGAAAGGCAAAGGTTGATGCTATTCGAACAATGCCTGAAGAACCAGAACATGATTCTGATTCTGAGATGGAGATTTGTCTCAGGGATATGCAGCAAGCCCTGAAGAAGAATGCTGCCTCACATGCTGAATCAAGTGCTCCAGCACCAGAACCTGATGATGGAGGTGATTCAAGCAGTGCAGCTTCAGCCAAAAGCTCTGAAAAGGAAGGGGAATCAAGCTCTAAAGAGGTGAAAGAACCAAGCTCAAAGGACACTACTTCTGAGGAAGGTAATTCTGAAACTGAAGTAGAATCTGATATTGATGGATTGGTTGATAATATAACTAGGTTGTCTAGGAGGAAATTGTTGATGGAAAGGAGAATTCATATTTCTGATTTTGAGAGTAAGAATTTGATTCAATTCTTAGAGGATAGAAAGTTGTTGAAAGCTCTGAACTTGTGTGATACATTTGTTTCTGATTGGGTGTATGAATTTTATGCATGTCTGAGGAAGAGTAATGGTAGGAGGAGTTCCCGTTGGTATGGAAATATACAATTTAGGGGGAGTACAGTTCCATTTACCCCAGAGTTAATTAATGATTTCTTAGGCATAGAACCAGTACTTGATGATGATGAACCTGATTTGGATGTTGTTACTGCTTCTATGACTGGTGGTTTGTTAACTAGATGGAAAAATGGAATGTTGGCCAAGGACCTTACTTCTCTTTATTCTGTGTTGCATAAGCTGATAGTTTATAATTGGATACCTTCCACCAACTCAACCAAAGTGACAAAGGATCAAGCAATTTTGCTCTATAGGATAGTGGTTTTAAAGAAGTTTAACTTGGGATTGACTATTTTCCACCACATGATGAAGTTTAGTGGTGACATTTCTGATAAAGGCAACCTTCCATACCCTGTGCTTATTTGTTCATACTTGAAGATGCATGGTTTTAGCCCTAAGAAGACTGAAGTTCTTAGAGGTAAGGTTCCTTTATACACCATTTCACCTGCTTTACTCATTGGTGAAAGAGTGAAAGATCTGCCCTTGCACAATCCTGAAAGATCTTCTCAAAGACCAGCTCCTGCTCAACCTCAATCTCAACCCTCATCAGCACAGAGACCTGAACAGAACACAATTGCACCTAATGCTGCACCAGATGCTGAGAACTTTGGTGGTAATTTTGATACCATGTTCTCTGTTCCCAGATCTTTTATTTTACTGCAGTTACAGCACTTACAGGACCAGATTGATGAACTCCAATTCATCAAAGACAAGTGGACCAGGCTACTTCCCACTACAACAGGGGGAGTACCACCTTCCACTTCAGCTAGAACTTCTGGAGTTGTTATTGAGGAGCTGGATCCTGAAGTTGGAGGTGTACCTGATGCTGCTACAGAGAATGGAGGAACTGCTGCTACTAACAATGTTGTTGCACTCTTTGCATCAACTTGTTTTATTGAGGAACCAGAGGAGGCTGATGAAGACAAGTTTGCAGATGCTGCTGAAGATGATGAGGATATGGAAATCCTCTATGCTGATATCTAGAACAGATGATGCAAGACAGGGGGAGTACTGAAGTACAGATGGCACATGTGCAGGACCTTGATGCTGCTGCTATTGTTATAGCAATTCATGCCATTTTCAGTCCTACTTTTGTTTTTTGTTATTCTGTTATGTTTAAGTTAAATTCTGTTTATTCTGATACAATATTTACTATTTCTAGTTGATAGGATAATCTATATTTATCTTGCTTAAATTAGTTTGCACTAATGATATTTGATTACTGCTTATTGCTTAATTTGTTTTCATATCATTAATTGCTTACTACATGATAAATATACCTTATTTAGTTTTTTTTTTGTTTGTTTGTTTTGTTTGCTTTGATTATATTGTTTAGTCCTTGTTTGTTTTTGTTTGTCTGTTTTTGAGTCTTACATAAGTCTTAGAACTAATCTGGTATATACCCTTATATGCTCTGATTTAATCTTTGATTTTTTGTAAAAGTTAATTGTTTTGTAAACAAGTGTACCGTTTATACTTGTTTTGGTTTTGAATAAGATTACTTTGATCTTATGGCACGGATCTTAGTAAAATTATTCTTGATCTCTTTTTGATTTGATCTTATTGTCTTGACTAGTATTTAGCTTTGGAGTTCAACTCACCTAAATACATAATACTGAGTATGTATAGAAATATATGTGCATCATGTGTGTTGTAGTCGAAAGGTCAAATTGGGGGAGATTGTAGATGTTGTTAACTCTTAAATGCTTTAACATTATCAACAACATCTTAATTTGACCTTCCTTGATTTATTCTAAGTCCTTTCTGAAATGTTACATTAAATGTTGTACTAAATGCTCTCACATTCAGGAACGATTCCAGAAGGTTCTACAAGAGTCTGGAACATGGAAGAGTCCAGAAGGTTGCAGAACGTGATAGAAGAGTTTAGAACATTGTAGAATGACCTGGAACATGGTAGAAAGATCTAGAGAGATCATGGAGGTTGAGGTCCTAAAAAATAGGATCTCATAATGGAAGGATCTAGAAGCTGTGTATTTCTCTATAAATACCGCCATAATCTTTCATTTCAAAGTATGCACTATTCGAGTAACACCTTCTTGAGAGTTCAACCCTAGTTCGGAGTTATGGCCAGTAGTTGTATCATTTAACGTACGCCGAGGGATACCACACCTTCTAGTGTACTTAGTTCTAGTCTTGTATCGAGTGAGAGTGAATCATAGATCAGATTAGTTCTTTAGACAGTGTCTTACACTTAAGTCTATTTACAGATTCAGGCACCTGCCTCGATTATAGTTTCTGTTTGTGGAATGTTGAAGTAATTGCTGAGACATTTCACACGACATATTTGTATAACTTAGGAACTAAGTTACTGTTTCGCCGTAAGGCTTAGCATAGGTTTTGTTATTAATAAAATCTATGTTAAAAATTATTCCATTGTGTTCGTATTGTGTTTTAGTGTTTTAGACTTCCGCTGTGTACTGTGTTTAGTTATTCACATTCTGTTAGAGTTAATGCTACACTAAGTGTCACAACATTCAGTGTAACATTGTTCTGTTTTTTACTTAAACACTAGATACCACCCCCCCACACACTTTCACTTATCAATGTGTTTCTTTTTGGCTTGCTTGCTTGAATAGCTTCAGAATTCTTGCTTGGTATTTCCGTTGTTGTTCTTCCTCATCTTCTTGTATTTATAAGGAGGATTGATGCAACTAGCTGTTGGAGTTGACTACCCGTTAGCAATCTTTCCTTGTTTGTTGATTGATTCCTTGATTCCAGCCGATTTGATCTTTATTGCTTCAATTTTGGGATCTTTATCAATCCTCTATGTATGATAAGTCTTCGTTTGAATTTCATAAGATGACTTTGGAATCAGCCGAGTCTTTGACGAGCTACTAGTCTGCTGACCTTCTCTTCTAGTCGTCTGGTTAACTCGTCTGGCCTGATATCTTTTGTCTTCTGATATCAGATGGGTATTCCTCTTCTGATCTGGAAAAATATTTGTGCTGACTTTGGCCATCTTCGACTTGGACTTCATCAGTTAAGTAGGTATACAAGCACCTTACTTATCTGATCTGCAAGGATTTCTAGTCTTCATATCTTCTACTCTTCATCTCTTGAGATTATGCATGTAGGCTTGGACTGTGCTAATCAGTTGAGATACATACAACTGATTGCACAAGACTAGAATTAAATAGCTGAGCTGATCTATACAGATATCAACTGATCCTATTATATGTATTTATAAACTCTAAGTGTTTTGGCCATCAAAACTATCCTATCACATGGAGGGGCTTAGGGTGAATTTATATCCCAACAATTTCCCCTTTTTTTATGAAGCCAAAACTAAACTTGATAAATGCTCCTATGAATTTTAGTGGATGAGAGTTTATAAAACATTCCATGATGTTTCTGATGAAGACAATGAGAGTTTGTCTTGTAAATAAAAGAAAACTATTACTTGTATAAAAGATTTAGAGTTTACAGATTATAAGTTTTAGTTTCTTTAAACTTCTTAAGTAGTCTTCATCAGATCTTCAGTTCTTCAGATGCGGTAGGCAAGATACAGACGAGTGCGAATGTCTTCCATGTGCTGCAGGTCTGTAACGTTTTCTTCAATGTAGATTCTCTCCAGAATCCTCTTGACTTCAGTCATGTCTGTTCTTCCAGATTCCAGAGTAGGTGGCTTCCAGACAAGGTCTTCAGGAGTTAGAATTTTGTAGCCTAGTTCTTTGGCTGATTTGACTGTCTCTGTCCAGAGCACTTGATCTTCAATTTGCATTAACTAACAGAATTGAAGAAACTCTTCTTCATAAGTGGGGAGAGGACCGAATTTTCTAACTATGTGGTGGGATAGCTGCCATTTCTTCTTCAGTGGGTACCACCTTGGTAACTTATCTGGGAGTACTAGCATGTCCACATAGGTGCTATCAGTTATCTGAGCACTTTCTTCTCTTTCTTTGTCCTTCAGCGCTTTCCTGAGCTTGGCCAATTTTCTCTCAAATTTTGCCTTAACTGCCTTCGCATCATTAAGTTTCTTCTGCTTGAGGTCTTGAGCTTCTTGCATCTTTTTTTTCTTCAGCTCTTGAGCCTCTTCCTCTTCTGCAGTAGGCTCTGCTGGGACTACATATGTTTTAGCTGCCTTTCTCTTTCTTGTCATTCTCCTATCAGGAGTTGATTCTTCAGTGGCAGTGATTTGCATCTTCGTAGCACCTTGGGCTTCATCTAGAACAACCTCATTTTCTTTTCTGTTCTTGATTTTGCTTTTCAAACCTCTCAAGGTTTCATTCAGATCATCTTGAGCTACAACTAGCTCAGCCTGCTGGGTAGTAGACTTCTCCAGAGCGTTTATCAACACATCTTCCCCCTTTGTTGGTCCCTGAACGAGTAGTGAATGGGATTAAATTCTAGAGGAGAGGGGTGAATAGACTTTAAAACTTTTTCAACTTAAGAGTTGGGAACTGTAGGTCCCAAAAGTTGAGTTAATATCGAGGAAAGCTAAAGAAAATGTCTAGAGGGGGGTGAATAGACTTTTCTAAAATCTTTCGATATATCAGAATTACAATGTGCGGAATACGAAATTAACAATGAGCCCAATTAAAGTTTATACTCAATCTTCAAAATTCAAGAACTCTGTTCTATACTCAACTAATCTAGTTTAGACATGTATTTAGGCAATTAAACAATTAAGCAATTAAAACCAACAAAACAGTAAAGTAAACAACACAAACGATTTATAGTGGTTCGACAACTTGTCTACATCCACTCTCACAACCCAGTTGTGATATTCTTATTAACTCGTCCAATGGAGTAATATGTTCTTGTGGCTTTAAGTCCCAAGAAATAAGACTCAGATCTTCTCGACAACACTACCAAGTGCCTCTTCGATCTAACTAGCTATTTTACAAGTAACTAGCAACTTGAAACAGTAAACAAAAATAAAACTTCTCTTCGTTCAGTAGTAGCCTTCTTGTTCTTCACTTGTCTTGCGTAGCTTCTTTCTGAACTTCAATCTCTGAGAGAAACTTCGAACAGTTCTTCAGTATGTAGCTTCAGTATATGTATTTCCAGTAGTCCTCGAATGATAAATACCTTGAGGTATTTATAGACTCTAGAATTCAAGAACTCAGTTAGTTGTAACCAACTCTTCTTGAAAACTAACTTCTAACTGAATCTTCTTATCCTTCCACGCGTTTCTTGTTTAAGTAGTTATTTCTAACTAACTTTGTAATCTTATCTTCATACGCGCTTCTCCTTTAAGTATCTCTAAGTTGACTTCTAGATAACTTGTCTTGTGGAGTCATGTAAGCACTTGTCTTGTAGTCCACCTGTCTTGTGTAGTAGACTTTAACTCTTCTTGTCTAGCCTTCTCTTGCAATCTTCAACAGTAGACTATTCTATCTTAACAAGTATATTACATTACTTTAAGCTTATAACTTAGTCAACTTAAAACTATACAGACAATCTATCTATTACATTCAAAATTATGAGCTCTATACAATGATTATTCATAGCTCAATAACAATCTAATTAGTTAATATAAACACATATGAAGTAATAATACGATATCAATTATAAGTACTTGTCTTTTCATATGTTAACTCATGTGAACTCTACTGATCTTGTTCAAGATGACTCCAACTTAACTAGACTAGATTAGTCAACACTTAGAAAAATTCAAACTTCTTTTGGCTTATCAAAACTTTATCTTTTATCTTTCAATCATCATTTATGACTTGTTCTAGGATTCATATCCCAACAATTTCCCCCTTTTTGATGAAGCCAAAACTACTTGAATCTTTTCTCATAAGTAGACTAGTTAAGTAGTTATCTTGTCTTAACACCAAATAGTACTTTATCTTTTCATTCATTCAAGATAAGAACAGTAGATATTACACATACTTATAACAAATCAAAATTAGATACTAAGCAATCAAAGCAAATAATCTAATCTGAAAGAGTACCTCCTTCTGGGTTAGGAACACAGAAAGCATCAAGGAGTCTCCTGTGAATAACTCTGATATGGTCTTCATCTTCAATCTTCTCTTTCTCAAGTAACTCTTCTTCAAATTTCTTGATTTGATTGAAATCAACTCTTCTACCAGAACTTGTCATAGGACATTTCCATTTTGGAAATTCAGGAATAAGAATGTTGAAATTTGCTCCAGCAGATATCCTTAAAATCAGATGCCATAGTAGCTTGTTCTGGCCTTCCATAAATCTGTCAAACATAGAGTACAACTCATCTGGACTTTCAGAATCACCATACTTACGAATAATCCAGTGATCAAGTTCCCATTGCCTCTTCACTTTCATCCATTCAGACCGATGTTCTTTATCTATGAAGTAGTCAATGAACTGATCTTCCATCTGATCTTCATCTGCCTTCAACTTCTGCAAATTCTCAATATGTTTTCCAACTTTCTTCTTGCTTGCATAATGAGCTTCATCACTTGGATCAACAACCTTCTGCTTCTTCACTTTTGTTGTTGTCTCCACCTCTTTCGGCTCTTCTATATGAATAGATTTCCTTTTAGATACCAGTCGAGTCTGAACTTCACCTTCAGGAGATGCAACTGCTTTGCCCTTCTCCTTCTTCTTCAACTCTTCTGCTTCAGCCTTAGCTTGCTCAAGTTCTGCAGTTTTAACCAACCTTCCTTTGCCTCTCTTAGGCCTTCTGAGATCTTGCATAGCTTCAGCAGCTTCCTTAGCTTCTGGTTCAGCACTGGACTTAGCTTTTTCACCTTCAGCAATAATATCAACTCTGCTTATCTCTTCCCCCTTTTTGGCTTCATCAGTCGCCTGGAGAGAGAAAACAGAAGTGAAACGAGTCATCTCTTCAAACATAGCTTGCTTCATAAGACTCGTAGCTCTTTCAATCTGCCTTTCATGAGAACCATTTTGACTTAACTTGTCCAGCTTTGTCGCCACCAACTCCAGCTTTTGAGTAGACAAGTTCAACTCATTTTTAAAATGCGTTGCAGTCAGACGTAACTTCTTGTTCTCGTCAGTCATATCACTAATGATTTCTCTAGCTTGTGCTAACTGATCATAAGCTTCCTTCCTTTGCACATCAGCAACCTCGATTCTTGCTCTATAGACTCTTTCCATCTTCCTGGATTCAGTAGCTAACACACGAGCAAAATCGACTGAGCTTTTCTCCGAGTATTCAACTTGATCCTGGAGAAATCCTTCAAGTTGCTCAAACATCTGTTGCCTGAAGTCAGCATCTATCTGGTTGACCTCATTCAAGATCATCTCTTTTGAACTTGTCACAAGGACACTATTCTGTTCAACAAGAGTCTTCTTTAACTCAGATTTGAGAAATTCATCGATGGACGACCTGATGACAGCTTTCAAGTCTTCTTTCAACTCATCTATTGAAGCAGTTGAGATGGCTTGAGACGAATGTCCAACTTCAACATGAGTAGCTTCTTCCATGATCTCATCATCAGCAACAGATACAACTTCAAGTAACTGACCTTCTGTAGCAGTAGCTAAGACCTCGTCTTCCACTACTTCTGGTCTTGGAAGCACACTTCCAGCAATAGCTTTCAGACTTGGGAAAGGATAATAAGGCACTATAGCTAACTTAGCTTCCTTAGCCCTCCTTGCAGCATCAGCCAAGTCCTTTTTCAACAAGGCGTGCAACTTCTCCATGTATCCACAAAGTTCAAGGGGAAGCAAAACATTAGTATATCGATTAATGAATGCAAAATCTGACCTTGGACTGTTAGCATGATTTACTTGAAATCTGAACACAATGCCTCTCAACTGGTCTGAGACATTGTCTAACTCCATTATAGGATCAGTAGACTGGATCTCTTCAGCTTGTGTGGCTTCAAACATAACCACATCATCTTCAAAATCTGAATCCGAAACTTGAACACCCACATCAAATTTCGATTCTGAGCACATCAAGTCATCAGAAATGTTTAGCAATCTCTTTGCAAGAGCAGTAATGGCATGAGCTGGAAATAACTCTGAGTGGTCTCGAACACCACTGTTCTCCTTCTGTTCCATTTCCCAATCCATGAAGTTGGAGATGCCACCTTTTCCTAAGATGACTTCGAAAAAGTCATCTGTGCCGGACTTCTTCAATGCCACCCAAGTGCATATTCTTAGAAGTTTTTCAAACTGCTCTGAAGAATAGTCGACTTCGATAGACGAGAGCTGCTTCTTCAAATTCCTGCTCATCTTTGAACGGACTCTCTTCTCTCTTAAGCTCATAGGATAATAAACTAAGGATTCGAATCTAACTTCAGACGGGGTCTGTGTAGGTGGGGTCCCTATCTCAGTTGTTGCAGTGGCAACTGGCGTCTTATCTGAAGTAGATGGGTTAAGGGGTTCAACATATTCTGTTGAGGGTAGAGAGAAAGTTTGGACTGTGGTTTCTGGGGGCTGTAATGTGTCTAGGTTTGGTGTGACAACTGTCGAAGTATCAGTTGTGTCAATTATGGAAGTGTTTTGGGGATGACTGACTCTCAGCGGTCGTGCTGCCAGTACTTGTGAGGTTGAGGAAATAGGTCTAGGCCTAGATCGATGTGATCTAGCCTTGGTTCGAATAGCCGGGAGAGAGAGAGGAATTGAAAAATCATGAGAAGAGGTACCAACCTGAGGACTCGACTCTTCTGATGGAGGAGGTGTTCCAACTCTTACTAGCTTGTATAACTCTGGAACTTGACTTGACTCCTTCTCTTGATCAGACTGCTCTTCTGATTGAGTCTCCTCTGAGTCAGCTGTACTAGACTCAGCTTTTGTAACTTCCTCTGATTCTTCTTTTTCGGACCCATCTTCTGAAGCGCTAGATGAGTTAGCATATGGCAAAACATCTGAATCATCATACTGAACTTGCCTTGGGGCAGCTGGCCTTGCAGCAGCCTGCTTCTTCATCGCCTCTATCTTCAGATAGAACTTAAGGGGATGAAAGGGCTTTCCCTTGCTCCAATCAGTTTTGTTTGGCATCAATAGTGGGAGTAAGATACTCAGATTGTTACCATATCCAACCACATGCGATACCACCCAATTGCGAGTATCAATGTCCACTCTAACACTTCTTTCGAAGTACATCATCCGGTCAGCTATCAGTTTAAACCAATTACCCTCAGTAATTCCATCAAATATCGCTGCCATTACCCTAGTCTTGGACTGGGTAACTGAATCATGAGACCCAGTGGCACATAGAAGAATCTTGCTTGCTATGTCCAGTAGAGTGCGATACTTTTTCCAGGAGTTCGGACTTCTTGACGGCAGGAGCCTTGCCATCTGGTTTAAGCCTCATTTTCTTACCACAGAAGATGCTCAAATACCTCATCTCCTGACCTTCAGCATATTTTTCCACATCAATCGTTCCGATGGGCAGCTTCAATCTTTCAAACAGAACTTCTCGAGGGATTTCCACTCGATTTCCACCAATAAACGACTCGATTATGTCATCTCATCTGTTGGCGTTGGCATAGAATTCCAGTACTTCTTCCTCCAAGACAACTTGAGGAAACGCCTCCAAGTAAGGTTTTAGACCGCATCTGGTGCATTTGGTCAAGATTTCTGCATTTCCTTCTTTGTGATTTCCTTTGAAGAATACAGATGGTTCAACATGCACTTTATTGTCGTTGATGTATCTGCCTAGATCGAATGGAGCCTGTATATTGGAGCTCACATCGAAAATAGATTGAATCGACATGGTGATAGGTTTGTTATGAACAAGAGGATTGAATATGCAAGAAATCAAATGTTTGAGAGTAGTAGAGGTATGAAAACGTGGGGTAAGATGTGTGCAAGTGTTGAGTTTTGTTCAAAACTGAATTTCTGATCCAATGGTCAAGATCGAAGGATTAGATCCAACGGTCGGGACTTTTGGTATTCGGTTACGGAATCGAGAAAATAATGTGATGTGATATTGTAAAGTTTGAAATCCGCCTCTTCTCAGTTTGGGTAGGAGAGTGAATTCATCCGACCTAGTATAGATGAGTGCGAGCTGAATGTATACACCTCATTAAATGGGAGTGTATAAATCCAATTCTAGGATATTCAAATTTTAACAATATCAAATTACTTTAATACCCTTAATTTGTTTCGAATAAACACTTAGCATATTTTAATCAAGAGAACACGTAGCTTGTCTGTTCGAGTCCATCCAGAACAGATGAGTAGGCCTAAGCTTCATAAGTCGAGTAGGCTTAATTGCACAAGACGAGTAGTCTTATGAACACCAGTCGAGTTCCCCCTTTGACTGTGCTTGTCTATTCTGAATGTCGAACAATTTATGTACCTGTCTTATTTTGTAATACGTGTAGTCGTAGGTACAGGTAGAGTAAAATAAATAAGATGAATATCAATGTAAAGCAATGATCAAGGTTTCGAGCAAGATGACTGTTAACAAACATAAGAGTAAACATAAGGATATTTAAGAAATCAATGATCCCCCCTTAAATGTTTTATTCCCTTAGTATTACCCTTAGCTTTACCAGCTTCCTCATCGGGTTGTTTTGGTCATCTAGTCTAGCCTTGTATACTTGTCTGTTGAGTGATTAGTCGAGTGCTCTGATCTAGTGATCTTGTCTCCTTATTTCTTTGATGTACCTGTCTGGTTAGTGTGTAGCTATAGGCAAGTAGGGTCTAAATCAATTAACCCTAGACTAATGCATAACTCATGAAAACGTGCCTCAGCTAATGGTTTTGTGAAAATATCAGCTCTTTAAAAATCAGTATGAATCTTTTCCATGCGAATGTCCTTCTTTTCTACATGATCACGTATAAAATGATGCTTCACATCAACATGCTTACAACGTGTGTGAAAAACAGGGTTTTGTGTAATGGCAATTGCACTGTTACTATCACACAAAATAGGAACATTTGATTCATGTATATTGTAATCTCTAAGCTGTTGCATGAGCCAGAGTATTTGACTACAATAGCTACCAGCAGCCATGTACTCGGCTTCGGTAGTTGAAGTTGCAACACTAGTCTGCTTTTTCGAAAACCATGAAATGAGTTTTGTGCCTAAGAATTGACAAGAACTAGATGTAGATTTCCTATCTATTCTACAACCACCAAAATCAGAATCAGAGTAGCCACTTAGAGATAGATCATCATTTGAAGGATACCATATACCACGATTGATGGTTCCTTTCAAATATTTCAATATCCTTTTAGTGGTTTCCGTATGACTCTCTTTTGGATTAGCTTGAAAACGAGCACATACACCAACAGAGAATGCAATATCAGGTCTACTAGCAGTCAAGTATAATAATGAACCACCAGTCATGTGGTGCGAACAACCAATGTCTATGTACCAGGTTTCTCCTACTGAGCCACCCTTCTTGTATAGATCGAGTCGACCCTGCATTAGATGATATTTCATAATTTATGTACCCTTCTTGTTTATTGGGGTCCTGGGGGGTTAGTCGAGTTCAATGGAATCCAAATGTACATTGGAGTTCTGAACAAGTTTGATCTTCTAAGCTTTTGACCATATTTGTTGTAAAATAAGACCTTGTTGTCCTTGTCTGGCCTATCAGTTGAGTTCGGGTCTACTCTTTGGAGATAGCCTTTCGACTTAATCTCTACTTGAGCAGGCATTTGTCTATGATAGTTAGAGTAGGGTTTATATGCATTAGGTCTATACGGTTTATAGACATGTTTAGGTCTTTCTTCTCCTTCGATATCATATGACAAAGGTGGAGGATATAGGACAGCTTGTGTACGATATTTTGGACCTTCCTGTCTAGGTCTAGACGAGTAGAGTTGAGACTGCCTTATGAAAGGAGGTCTAGGCTCTTGTCGTCTAGTCTGTACTTGTCTAGTACTCGTCTCCTCAGGATACCAGTCCTCGTATCTGACCTGATTAGGTCGTCCACGACTTCTAGTCCTTTGTTGACTTGTTTTAAACGGAACAGCCTTGTTGTTAACTTTCCTTTTACCTCCCTTGGTAATTGGAATGTTAACTTGAGTCTGTTTAGGTACAGTGCCTTCGGATGGAGTTCCAATATCGTATATCATTGGTCCTTTTCCTTTATCATTAGTCAAGGAGCTTGAGATGAAAATAGTAGGGTTCTTAGGAACTTGAGTAGACGAGCTTGATGTCTCAGCACCTATGCCTGTCTTGTCAGCAGGAGCCCTATACCTATCTGACAGTTCAAGGTTAACCTTAGAAGAGTTAACCAGGTCAGTAATTTTAAGGTCTAGAGTGACAACCTCAGTTTCTAAGAACTTATTACATTCTTCAAGCTTTTTGCACTTGCTTTTTAAAACATTGAATTCATGTTTCTCAGTAGCATGTGTCTTAAGTAGGTCTTGATACAACTTGTCTGTTAATGCACACTTGTCTTTGAGTTGACTCAACTCTTCTTGCAAGCGTTTATTTAGGACTGTTATATTAGGATCTACTTTAGACTGAGCTTCCTTAAAATAAATGATTTCTTGTTTTAAAATAATGTTTTCATCGCTGACTTCAATGAATGCCTGGTTGGCAAGTAGGAGGTCGTCTTCAACTGCACTAGTAGAGTGCTGAAGGCTACTCCCTACTTTGCTACTGGTAGTATCACTTTCATCAGATTCTGATTCATCACAATATTGAAAAGATGTAGCAGATGATACCTCTTGGTCGATTTTAGCCATGCAACATAAACCATCATCTACTATGAATGCTTCATCGCGATCTGGTTCAGACGGGTAGCTAGATGAGGATGATGGTAACTCGTCTGAGTCAGACTCAGAGTCATCATTGGCCATCATTGCCTTCTTGCCACGGCTGTATCTTGTCTCCCTTCGTGCTTTGCGTTCTTCTCGATCATCAGTGCTTAGGTCTGGACATTCATATATGTAATGACCTGCCTTTTCACAATTATAGCACAAGGGATCATTAGTAGCCTTTATAATAGGAGAGTTATTCCTTCGTTTATCACGTCTATCAGAACGAGTAATCTTCCTACCATCAGACTCTCTATCTTGTCTGTTACCTTTCGAGACTTCGTCTCTCCTTTCGGACGAGTTTCGGTCTCGTCTGGTCTCAGACGAGTTCTTAGAAACAGACCCTCTATGATCTCTATAAAACTTCTTATATCTTCCGAAACGTTTGTTCAGCCTATCAAACTTTCTAACCATGAGGCTTACCTGATCCTTCAGACTGAGATCAGTGTCTAACTCGTCTTTCACAGAGGCAGACCTAGTCTTAGGCTTTGATTTTGACCTGTCTATCTTAGACGAACTAGCCTTAAAAGCAACGTTCTTAGATACAACATGTTCTCTGTCACTACTTACTATAGGTTCATCTTCGTCTAAATCAAACTCATGGGCCTTTAGAGTTTGAAACATGGTCTCTACTGTCCATACGTCTATATCTTGGGTATTCTTAACAAGCATTTTTACCATTTTCCATCGACTATCAAGGCTTTTGAGAATCCTAAGATTGATTTCTCGCGGAGTATAAGACTTACCAAGGACTTCCAAGTCATTCATGATTTTGGTAAAACGAGTATCCAACTGGTCTATTGTTTCGCCAGCTTTCATATGAAATGATTCAAATCTTTGGACTGCTGTGGAAAGCTTGCTTTCTTTAATTAGGGATGTCCCTTCACAAATGATAGCTAAGCGATCCCACATTTCTTTGGCAGTTTTACATTTTAGCACTTTTCCCAGATACTCGTTAGGAAGAGTGTGTAAGATGTAATTCTTGGCCAAGCTGTCCAAATTATTTTGTCTCATTTCTTCTGAGGTTAGTTCTAACTCTTAAGTCGGTTATCAAGAAACAGAAGTTCGTAAACTACTGCTCTGATACCACTTGTAGGTCCCAAAAGTTGAGTTAATATCGAGGGAAGCTAAAGAAAATGTCTAGAGGGGGGTGAATAGACTTTTCTAAAATCTTTCGATATATCAGAATTACAATGTGCGGAATACGAAATTAACAATGAGCCCAATTAAAGTTTATACTCAATCTTCAAAATTCAAGAACTCTGTTCTATACTCAACTAATCTAGTTTAGACATGTATTTAGGCAATTAAACAATTAAGCAATTAAAACCAACAAAACAGTAAAGTAAACAACACAAACGATTTATAGTGGTTCGACAACTTGTCTACATCCACTCTCACAACCCAGTTGTGATATTCTTATTAACTCGTCCAATGGAGTAATATGTTCTTGTGGCTTTAAGTCCCAAGAAATAAGACTCAGATCTTCTCGACAACACTACCAAGTGCCTCTTCGATCTAACTAGCTATTTTACAAGTAACTAGCAACTTGAAACAGTAAACAAAAATAAAACTTCTCTTCGTTCAGTAGTAGCCTTCTTGTTCTTCACTTGTCTTGCGTAGCTTCTTTCTGAACTTCAATCTCTGAGAGAAACTTCGAACAGTTCTTCAGTATGTAGCTTCAGTATATGTATTTCCAGTAGTCCTCGAATGATAAATACCTTGAGGTATTTATAGACTCTAGAATTCAAGAACTCAGTTAGTTGTAACCAACTCTTCTTGAAAACTAACTTCTAACTGAATCTTCTTATCCTTCCACGCGTTTCTTGTTTAAGTAGTTATTTCTAACTAACTTTGTAATCTTATCTTCATACGCGCTTCTCCTTTAAGTATCTCTAAGTTGACTTCTAGATAACTTGTCTTGTGGAGTCATGTAAGCACTTGTCTTGTAGTCCACCTGTCTTGTGTAGTAGACTTTAACTCTTCTTGTCTAGCCTTCTCTTGCAATCTTTAACAGTAGACTATTCTATCTTAACAAGTCTATTACATTACTTTAAGCTTATAGCTTAGTCAACTTAAAACTATACAGACAATCTATCTATTACATTCAAAATTATGAGCTCTATACAATGATTATTCATAGCTCAATAACAATCTAATCAGTTAATATAAACACATATGAAGTAATAATACGATATCAATTATAAGTACTTGTCTTTTCATATGTTAACTCATGTGAACTCTACTGATCTTGTTCAAGATGACTCCAACTTAACTAGACTAGATTAGTCAACACTTAGAAAAATTCAAACTTCTTTTGGCTTATCAAAACTTTATCTTTTATCTTTCAATCATCATTTAGGACTTGTTCTAGGATTCATATCCCAATATGAACCTCTTCTGATTTCTATGTCAGCTGGACTACAAGCCTGCTGGTCCAGATGACTATAGTAATCTGATGAAGAGATTATATGCGGAAGTGAGTAGGCCTGTTTGTTTAGACTCGTTCAATTAACTCTGCTGAAATAACCGGTTTGTTTTCTTACTGAAAATACTCAGCTGATGCTGGTTTGAAAGATATGGCCTTGTTTGAAGATATTTGAACAACACAGTATGCACTATATAATGAAATGAATAAGCAGTAAAGTAAAGTGCAGAATGTAAATGACACCAGATTTATAGTGGTTCGGATATACGTTCCTACGTCCACTCTCACGTCCTAACGTGATGTTTAATCCCTTTAATTTACCAAAAATTACAAGGGCTTGTCCTTTATAGTCCCAAGGGTAGGACTTTGAGATCTGAGCAGTCCTAACTACTACGGTCTCCACAAGTGATTGGAAGCACTTGCACTTTTACAGGGGTTCAAAAACTTAACCTTATGGTGGGGGTGGGGGTTTTGGGGTTTTTGAATGTATCCAACTAATGGTTCAAGCTTATAAATTGCTTAACCACTATGCCTAAATCAATGAATATACAATTAGAGTAGGATTCAGGTTCTTTGGTTGGATGGGAAATCACTTAAGAGCTAGAAGGTATTCTAATACTTTATGGGCTCTTGGAGAACTCTCAATAGGATGTTGATTTTTCTTGCTTGCTTGCTTAGCTTTTTTTAATTCTCTCGTGGTGATATCTTGTGTTGTGATTCCTCATCCTCTTGTATTTATAGGGGTGATTGTTGCAACTAGCTGTTGGAGTTGACTAGCCGTTGGGCAATCTTTCCATGTTTGGTTGATTCCTTGATTCCAGCCGCTTGATTGCTTCAATTCTGGGATTATGTCAATCTTCTAAGAATGGTAAGTCTTCATTTGAATTGCAAGATGACTTTGGAATCAGCCGAGTCCTGGACGAGCTCCTAGTCTTCTGATCTTTACTTATAGTCTTTTGACTACTTGTTTGGCCTTATGTCTTCTGTCTTCTGATATCAGAAGAGTATCACTCTTCTGATTTGGCAATTCTTTGTGCTGTCTTAGGTCATCTTTAACTTGGACTCCATCAGATAAGTAGGTATACAAGCACCTAAATTATCTGGTCTTCAAGGATCTTCTAGTCTTCATGCCTTCTACTCTTCTTATCTTGAGGTTGTGCATGTATGCCAATACTGTGCTGATCAGCTGAGATCTATATAGCTGATCACACAAGACTAGTCTAAGTTGTTCTATACAAAGTCAGCTGATCATATTACATTTATAAACTCTAAGTGTTTTGGCCATCAAAACTATTCTAACACCAAGTGGGGCGTAGGGTGAATTTATATCCCAACAATTTCCCCCTTTTTGATGAAGCCAAAACTCTACTTGATAAATGCTCTTAATACATAAGATAAGAGTTTATAAATTCTTTAAAACATGAAGTTTCTGATGAAGACAATGAGAGTTTGTCCTGTAAGCAAAAAGGACTAATACTTGAATAACATATATGAGCTTTTACAGATTACAAGTGTTAGTTTCTTTAAACTTCTAAAGTAGTCTTCATCAGGTCTTCATTTGTTCAGATGCGGAAGACAAGGTACAGACGAACTCGAACATCTTCCATGTGTTGCAAGTCTGTAACATTCTCTTCTTTGTAGATCTTCTCCATGATGCGCTTGACTTCTATCATGTCTGTTCTTCCGGAGGTTAGAGTAGGTGCATCCCATTTAGGTTCTTCAGGAGTTAGAATTCTGCAGTCGAGCTCCTTGGCTGTCTTGACTACTTCTGACCAGAACTCTTGATCTTCAAAGTTCATGAACTGAGAGAATTGAAGAAATTCATCTTCATAGGTCGAGAGAGGGCCAAATTTTCTCACTATGTGGTGTTGGAGTTGCCACTTCTTCTTCAAGGGATACCATCTGGGTAGCTCATCTTGAAGAGCCAACAAGTCCACATATGTGCTGTCAGTTACCAGGGCACTTTCTTCCTTCTCTTTGTCCTTAAGTGCTTTCCTGAGTTTGGCCACTTTCCTATCAAACATGACCTTGACTGCCTTCGCATCATTGAGCTTCTTTTGCTTAAGCTCTTGAGCTTCAAGCAACTTTCTCTTCTTCAGTTCTAGAGCCTCTTTCTCTTCTGCAGTAGGCTCTGCTGGAACTGATGCTTTCAGATCTGCCTTTGCTTGCTCATCTGCCTTCCTCTTCCTTGTCATCCTCTTTTTAGAAACTTGTTCTACAGGGGCAGTGAGCTTCAGACTCTTGGCTGGACCTTGGGTTTCTTCTTGAACAGCTTCTTTGCCTTGTCTGTTCTTGATCTTGCTTGTCAAACCTCTGAAGGTTTCATTCAACTCATCTTGTGATACTACCATCACGGCTTGTTGAGCAGTAGACTTCTCCAGAGCTTTTATCAATACATCTTCCCCCTTTTTGGCTTCAGCAAGAGCAACTGCAAACGACTTCATGGCTTTTAGAATTTCTACATGTAGAGTCTGCTTGAGGGCCATGGCATTGACCTTGCTGACATGAGTTAGGTGGGAGATACTATGTTCTAGGACTTGAGCATGAGAAGTTGAAGAAGAGGCAGCTTCGAGCTGGGCTGTAAGTACTTCCAGTTTGGCTGTTGTCTCCTTCAGCTGAGTCTGCAGTTTCTCATTCTCCTCAGCAGCTGATTTAAGGAGTGCTTGGCCTTGAGTGGCCCTTGCTTCAGCATCGTCAAGCCTGCTTTTGTAGGTGGTCTCCATGCGGGTTACCTCATTTGCATAGAGATCAACAAACATCTTGGTTCTGTCCACTGATTTCTTCATCTCAGTGTAAAGATACTCTTCCAGCTGATTATGAAGAGCTTCACCAAACTTGTCATCTATGTCATGGATCTGATCGGCTTTTCAACATATCTAGCCAGCTGCATGCCTAGTCCCTTGTCGAAGTGTGTGTCTATTGCTTCTTTGACTTGAGAACACACATCTGCTCGAATATCAATAGACGAGGTAAAGGGAGAGGCAGTATATTGAGTTACCTGAGATGGTATTGGCGTGGTAGATGGTTTGTAGACAACTAAGGCCAGACCCTTTTCTTCTGCAGTCAGATGACCTTCGTCCAAAAAGTTTGCTATTATGTCAACTAAACGAGCAAACAATCGTCCTTCTATGTCCATTAAGGTCTGAAATTTAAGGTCAAGTTGAGACATCTTAAATCCAGAGGCATCAATAGCCTTGACTCTTCCACTGGTGAACATCTCCATATACTCTTTTTCTCTTCCCATAATATAAGTAGAGATGTTTACCTTCCCTTTTGGTAGGTCGAATAATTCCTTGAGGATATCCCTAGTGACTCTGACCTTGTGTCCACCCATGACACTTTCAACATAGGAGCCTTTGGACACAACATTCGAGTAGAAAGCAAGCACATCTTGTTCGTACACATTTGTTGGTGCTGCTTCCAGAAATTCACGGAGTTTGAGATTGAGACATCGAAGAAGGATCTCCTTATTCTTAGCAGTGTGTTTGCCCTTGAAAAACAGAGCGTTCTCAGTGAATATCTTCCTTTCTTTCGACCACTTGGCTGCATCTAGAGTGCCTGTGATCTTGGTCTTCTCATCAAAGATTTCAATGATTGCCATTCTGAATGTTGGTTTGTAGGTTTAGAGAGCTTTGAAAGAATTTTCAGAACGAGAAAGTTTGAGTGCGATTGAGTTTTGTGAGCGAAAGGGTTTGAGCGAGGGTTTAAGGGTGTTTAAATACTCAAGCAAATCTCGAGTTGTGTAGTGATCCAACGGTCAAAAATTGTTTATTGTGGAGTAACACCCAAGAGTTTCCTTCTTCTTCTTCAGCACATTCCTTTAATTTTGTCGGCTAAATATGTCATGTGTCAGTTGTTGATTCGCTGGCAAAATAGTAATTGAGTACTAATGACATCATTACCAAAAAAAGCCGTTGTGACTAAGTTTTAGTAAAATTTTGATCATTCAAGGCCGTTTTCTATAAGTAAAATTCATTCCTTATATAGGCCGAATTTCTTAATTACATTCAGAAACAAATCTAGAATGAATTACATGATCAAAGATAATCATTAGACTTGTTGTTGAAATGAAAGTGATCTGATCAGTAGAGTAAAGTGTTCTGATTCTCTTGAAAAGTCTGCTGATTTTTCTTGAAAGGTCTTCTGGTCAGCTGAGTTGATCTTCTGAACAGCTGAGTAGAAATTTTGGGTTGCTGAGTAAATCTTCTGTGTATGTTTATCCAACCTGATTTGATGGATCTTTCAGCAATTCCCCCTTAACCATGTGGTACCATCTTAACAATATGTAGCTGGTCAGCCTAGATGGTATTCCACTGGCTCAGGTTGCCCTCACCATCGGATGGTCCATCATCATCAGATGGGTTGTAGCATCAAATGTGCCCTTGTTGAATTTCTTCGCCTCATCTTCTTCTCTTGTAGGAAGGAGAATATTACAAGGTGCTTCAATGGAGTGTGAAGAGAAAGGCAAGAACTTGGTCTTCTTGATTGGTTTTGACAAAGTAACCTTTGGTAACAAGCTCTCCATGTAGAACTTCCCCCTGGAGAAGAAGCTCTGCTTGTTTGCTACTTTGCCCTTTGCATCTCTCCTTTCTTTTCTTTTCAGATCATATGTTGAGTAAGCCAAGTATGCTCTACTGCATCATCTCCTTCTGCTGGACAGATCTTCATCTCCTTCACCCAAGACTTTGGTTGAGAGATGGTGTCCATGCCATCATTTCTATCGATTTTCTCTATTCCTGAAAACAAAGATAAGTGTTAGTGATGCGTGTTCTCAGTTATTCTCAAGGTTGCCTCCTTTTATTGAGGTAGAAATGAGATGTTGGAGAGAAAGATGACAAAAATATTGAGTTGATAGGTCTGAATTTCTAAAAAGGTTACTTCTTAAAATCAACAATGAGATTCTTGATCTAAGGGTTCACATTTAAAGAGATTCAGACTTTAACTTGTGGAATGCAGAAATTATAAATTTTGAACATAAGTCATTTGAAGTCCGTACACAGCTTGCATACTGTTGAGTCGGTGAAGATGGTGTATTAATCCATCTAGGTATTACTCAAAAGTATACTGTATGTATGTATAATAATGAAGTATTTTATGAAGAATAGTTTATTATTATACACATGTATACATTGCTTTGAGTACATACTCCAAGTAACTGTACTCAACTTTTCTGGAAATGTATATATATATATGAAATGCAGAAGACAGAGTATTTTATCAAGGATTCTTAAGGTATCATGGATTCCCCCTTGATTTAATAGCTCTATGTTTTCCCTCAACTTTATTTGTCTTCATTGGGAAAATACTTACCTGAAGATGAGGGTGTCTATTCACCTCATCTGATTTTCTCCTAGTCTGCTGCAACTGTGTCAGCTGAGGTTTTCTCAGCTGATCTTTGATCTTCATGAACTTGGATCAAGAAGTCTTAGGCGGTAGAATATGGTCTTGAACCTTTCTTACGCTAGGGGCTTAGTCAAGATGTCTGCTCTTTGGATATCTGTGTGAATTTTCTCCATCTTGATGTCCTTCTTTTCAAGGTGGTCTCTTATGAAATGGTGTCGAATATCGACATGCATGCACCTTGTGTGAAGGACTGGATTTTGAGTGATGGCAATGGCACTGTTGCTATCACAATAGATAGGGACTTCTCTTGCTTCTACATTGTAATCTTTTAGTTGTTGAACCAGCCAGAGCAGCTGACTACAACAACTTCTAGCTGCCATATATTCTGCCTCAGTGGTGAAGGTTGCAACAGAGGTTTGCTTCTTTGAGAACCAAGAGATCAGCTTGTTGCCTAGAAATTGACAGGTTCCATATGTGGATTTCCTATCTATTCTGCATCTACCATAGTCTGAGTCAGAGTATCCACTCAATTCTAAATTGTCATCAGCAGGGTACCATAGTCCTAAGTTGACTGTTCCTTTTAGGTACTTGATAATCTTCCTTGCTGCTTCTAGATGACTTTGCTTTGGGTTTGCTTGAAACCTAACACACACTCCTACAACAAAGGTTATGTCTGGTCTGTTGGCTGTAAGATATAGGAGAGATCCAATCAGTGCTCTATATTCATCTTGATCAACTGTCTTTCCAGATTCATCTGGTTCCATTTTGAATGAGGTCATCATTGGAATTCTTGCAGTCATGCTTTGTTGAGCTTTGAAACTTTCTAATAGGCTCTTGGTATATTTAGATTGATTGATGAAGATCCCTTCTGGACTTTACTTGACTTGAAGTCCTAGGAAGTAGTTCATCTCACCCATCATGCTCATTTCGAATTTTCCTTGCATTAGTTCAGAGAACTTCTTGCACATATCTTGATTGGGTGATCCAAATATAATATCATCTACATAAATTTGCACCATTAGAATGTCTTCTCCTTCTTGTATTCTGAAAAGTGTTCTGTCAACTTTGCCCTTGGTGTATCCATTGTCAAGTAGGAATTGTGACAATGTGTCATACCAAGCTCTAGGGGCTTGCTTCAGACCATAGAGAGCCTTCTTCAGACGATATACTTGATCTCCTTTTTCAAAGCCTGGGGGCTGCTCTACATACACTTCTTCTACCAGAATACCATTTAGAAAGACACTTTTGACATCCATTTGATATACCTTGAAGCCCATATATGATGCATAGGCTAGAAATAGTCGAATAGCTTCTAGTCTGGCTACTGTAGGAAAGGTTTCATCATAATCAATCCATTCAGATTGTGAGTATCCTTTTGCAACTAGCCTTGCTTTATTTCTAGTTATCACATCATTTTCGTCCTTCTTGTTCTTGAATACCCACTTTGTTCCTACTACATTGTGGTTTTCAGGACGATCTACCAATTCCCACACTTCATTGCGTTCGAATTAGTTTAGTTCTTCTTGCATAGCAGTGATCCAGTTGCTATCAGTCATAGCTTCTTCTGTGTCAGCTGGTTCAATGTTGGACAGGAAGGCACACCAGCAGAACATAGAGGACTGGGGGTTCTGATTCAGTTGTCTTCTGGTCTTGACACCTGAGTCTGCTCCTCCCAAGATGAGGTTTGATGGATGATTATTTCTCTAGGTATTCGTCACAGGAGTATCTGCATTAAATGAGCTAGGATTCTCATCTGCTCTAGTGCCATCAGAAGGGTTGACCTGATTTGGTCGATCATCATCTGTATCTTGTGTGTCAAAGAGATCATTCCCCCTTGCATTTGGAATTGGTGCATCTCGATTTAGGTCAGCTTGTACAGCCTGGGTTTGTGATCTAGTGACCGGTCTGTGTGGTTTATCTTCCTCTGGTTCTTCAGGGAAAGGTTCATTGACTTCAATAAACTCATCTGGTCTAGACTTGATCACTAGCTTCCTCATCTTTTCTGCAGCTGAGTTTGTTTCTACTGCATTCTTTTCATAAGATTCATCAAAAACAACATGAGGTGTTTCTTCCACAAAAAGGGTTCTTTTGTTGAATACTCTGAATGCTTTGCTAGTGGAGGAATATCCCAAGAATATCCCTTCATCAGCTTTGGCATTAAAAGCATTCAACTTACTCTTCCAATTGTTGTGAATGAAACACTTACAACCAAATATATGAAAGTAAGATACTCTAGGTTTCCTACCATTCCACAGTTCATATGGGGTTTTCTCATGAATTTTGTGAATACCTGACCTATTTTGAGTGTGGCAAGCTGTGTTGATGGCTTCTGCCCATAGTTTCTTAGGAGTTGAGTATTCAGCAAGAAGAGTTCTTGCAGCTTCCTTGAGTGTTATGACTCTTCTTTCAGCTACACCATTCTGTTGTGGTGTCCTTGCAGCACTTGGCTCATGCTGAATACCATTAGAAGTTCAATAGGCAATAATATAAGAGTTAATGAATTCAGTGCCTTTGTCACTTCTGATTTTTACAACTGGTTCTCCTTTCTCTACTTGGATTCACTTCAATAGTTCAGGAAGCTTTTGCTGAGTTTCACTCTTCTTGTATAGAAAGATAACCCAAGTAAACTTGGAGTAGTCATCTACTACAATAAGAGTGTACTTCCTTCCTGTAAGTGTTGTTGGAGTGATTGGTCCAAAGAGATCCATATGGAGTAGTTCCAGAACTCTACTGGTTGATGTTGTCTTCTTGGTCTTGAAGGAGACCTTTGTCTGCTTTCCTTGTTGACATGCATCACAAACCTGATATTTACAGTAGAGTTCATTAGGCAGTCCATCAACTAAGGATTCCCTTGCTAGCTTGTTCATAGTCTTAAAGTTCAAGTGACTAAGACGTTTGTGCCATAGCCAGCTGATATCTTTAGGACTTCTCACAAGCAGACATGTATCCTTAGGACAGCTGTTCCAATTTGCAAGATACATACTACATTTTCTAGATCCTGTTAGAAGGTTTTGCTTTGTTCTTTTATCGCTTATGAGACACTCATCTTTAGAGAATTTTACTTAGTAACCAGTGTCACAAAAATGAGAAATTGATAATAAATTAAACTTCAAACCTTCTACATATGATACATCATGTACCTCAATGTCACCATTTTTCAGGGTGCCATAACCTTTTGTGTTACCGTGCGCGTTATCACCAAAGAAGACTTTTGGACCTTTCTTTTCTGTATAATTGGTCAGCATGGCTTTGGTTCCAGTCATATGTGTTGAGCATCCACTATCTATATACCAAGTTTCTCCTGCTTGACCTCCTCTTCTGTATAGGTCCCTTATTTCCTGCAAGAAAAGTTAAGTCTTAGG
This sequence comes from Galeopsis tetrahit, assembly GCA_963675135.1. NCBI lineage: Eukaryota > Viridiplantae > Streptophyta > Magnoliopsida > Lamiales > Lamiaceae > Galeopsis > Galeopsis tetrahit. Next base: position 59,285,450 of record OY776120.1, on the reverse strand, counting down.
TACCCATTTTATCTTTGGTCCTTGGGTGTTAGTACTACCCTTGGGGACCCACATATACATTGGTCGTTTGAATAAACTTGAGCATTTGAGTTGTCTCCCATGGGCATCACAGAACCAAATCTTACCAGTTGACACCTTGGTCTGGTTTGATTTGTTAGTTGTGTCAGCTATGTAATTGTCAGATGGTTTCCTCTTATAGGAATGTGTATAGATTATCTTCTGACTAATTACATTTGGCTTGGGTGCATTAGCTAAACGATGCACACGATTATATGGACCATACTTCTCTGTTCTCACAATATCATAAGATATAGGGGGTGCAAAGAGAACAGATTTGTGTGAAGAAGATTTCTTCTTTTTGGCTGGAGCATCATACAACTGAGACTGCCTCAAACGAGATGGTCTAGGCTGTTTGTTGTTCTTCTGTGTGTGCTTGGGTTAACTCGTGTCTTACCATTTTTGGTGTTGAGATGATTAACCTTAGCTGGTACAGATGCCTTTTGGTTCATAGTAGGTTCATTGTGTTTAGAACACTCACCCTTTTCATGTGACCGAGTAGTGCACTGATTAGGTGTACTACCCTCAGCTGGAGAAGCTGTTGATGGGTTAAATTCATAACCAAAACCCATCTTGTTGCCATTGGATCTATAATATTCAGAGATGTTTTCAATAGTAGCAGATGCTTTATTGAACTCTGATATCTTTTGATCAAGGCTTTCCTTCTCCTTTTCTAAGAGCTCTTTTGCTTGGAGAAGGTCATAAAACTTAGACTGAAGTGAACGAAATTCCTTAGTTTCTAAGGCTTGAGTCTTTAACATCCCCTCATACAACTGAGTTATTGTGGTATTCTCTTCTTTAAGAAGTTCCACTTCTTTAGTCAATCTTTCATTCATTGTTACCAACTCAGGGGTGTTATCAAACTTAACCTTTTTCAACTTAGCAATTTCTTTCCTTAGGTCCTTGTTCTCTTCTTCCACTTCTATGAAAGCTCTAGTGGCAATATCAAGATCACCTTTTACTTCTTCCAAGGATTGGTAATAGGTGTCTTCAGATTCGCCTACAGATGAGTTTACCTCATCTGTGTGTGAAGAAGTAGGTGAGTGAAAAGTTGTTGCATAGGAATTTACCTCGTTTTCACCCATGGCCATCATAACTAAATCATCAGAATCATTTGAGAAGAGTTCACAGTCTGGTGATGAAGGAAGTTCATCACTTTGATATTCAGATTCTTCAATTACCATTGCTTGTCTGTCTGAATTCCTTCTGTCTCTTCTTGGCTTCCTTTCTTCTTTGTCTTCTAGATTTAGGTCTGGACATTCATAGACATAATGTCCTGGTTTATGACAATTGAAGCATGATCCAGGTTTCTGATTTGAAGTGCTTCTTCTTGGAGGAGTGGCATCTCTTCTTCTATAATTTCTACTGTCAGATGACTCCACATCCTTCCTAGGATACCTTTTTGGTGTTCTTTCTCTTGATTCTTTAGAGGATGATCCAGCTCTCTTATCTTTATAATTCATGTAAAATTTTCTATATTTGCTGTTTAATGTGTATTGGGATATAACTTCACCCTAAGCCCCACTTGATGTTAGAATATTTTTGATGGCCAAAACACTTAGAGTTTATAAATGTAATAGGATCAGCTGACTCTGTATAGAACAGCTTAGACTAGTCTTGTGTGATCAGCTGTATTGATATCAGTTGATAAGCACAGCCCTGGCTTACATGCACAACCTCAAGATGAGAAGAGTAGAAGGCATGAAGACAAGAAGATCCTTGAAGACCAGTTAAGTAAGGTGCTTGTATACCTACTTATCTGATGGAGTCCAAGTTGAAGATTGTTGGGATATAAATTCACCCTAAGCCCCACTTGATGTTAGAATAGTTTTGATGGCCAAAACACTTAGAGTTTATAAATGTAATAGGATCAGCTGACTTGTATAGAACAACTTAGACTAGTCTTGTGTGATCAACTGTATTGATATCAGCTGATCAGCACAGCCCTGGCTTACATGCCTATCCTCAAGATGAGAAGAGTAGAAGACTAGAAGATCCTTGAAGACCAGATAAGTTAAGGTACTTGTATACCTACTTATCTGATGGAGTCCAAGTTGAAGATGGCCTTAAAGCAGCACAAGTATTTGCCAGATCAGAAGAGTGCTACTCGACTGATATCAGAAGACAGAAGACCTAAGGCCAGAAGAGTAGTCAGAAGACTAGTAGTACAGATCAGAAGACTATGTACTCTTCCAGGACTCGGCTGATTCCAAAGTCATCTTGCAATTCAAATGAAGACCTACCTTATTTAGAAGATTGACATGATCCCAGGATTGAAGCAATCAAGCGGCTGGAATCAAGGAATCAAGCCATTATGGAAAGATTGCCCCAACGGCTAGTTGTAAGCAATCACCACTATAAATACAAGAGGATGAGAAATCACAAACAAGAAGTCACAACGAGAGAATTCAACAAGCTAAACAAGCAATCAAGCAAAAAGCCATACTGTTTTAAGAATTCTCCAAGAGCCCAGAAAGCCTTAGAATATTTGTAGCTCTTAAGTGATTTCTATCCAACCCATAAGAACCTGAAACCTGTTCATATTTTATATCCATTGTTTTAGGCATAGTGGTTAAGCAATTTATAAGCTTGAACCATTAGTTGGATACTCTTCAAAAACCCCAAACCGTCACCGAAAGGTTAAAGTTTTTGAACCCCTCAAAGTGCAAGTGCTTACAATCACTTGTGGAGACCGTAGCTGTTAGGACGGCTCAGATCTCAAAGTCCTATCCTTGGGACTATAAAGGACAAGCCCCTTGTAATTTTTGGTAAATTAAAGGGATTAAACATCACGTTAGGACGTGAGAGTGGACGTAGGAACGTATATGCGAACCACAATAAACCTAGTGTTATTTACCTTTCTGCACTTTACATTTCTGTCTTTCCATATATTTTTTATATAGTGCATGTCTTCAACATTCTTCAACTCAGGCCATAACTTTCAAACCAGCATCAGCTAAGTACTTTCTTTAAGTAAACAAGTTAACACTTTCAAAAGAAACTAAAGAACGAGTCTAAACAAGGCCTACCATAATTCCGCATATAATCTCTTCATTCAGATCACTATAGTTATCTGGACCATCAGACTTGTAGTCCAGTTGACATAGCAATCAGAAGAGGTTCCCAACTCTCTTGAAAAAGTTTTAAAGTCTATTCACCCCTCCCCTCTAGACTTTAATCCCATTCACTACTCGTTCAGGGACCAACAAGTGGTATCAGAGCAGTGGTTCTAACGGACTACTGTCTCTAGATTATCAGAAGACTTGAGGGAGTCTTTCTGTAGTCCTCTTGAACAGATCTATTCTTTTTGAAAAACCTTATTTTTGAAAACTCATACAACATGAGTGCTAATATGCGAAAGTTGCCTAAGTTTTCAGTTGAGGATTATGATTACTGGAAGATCAGGATGAGGAAGAATCTCACATCAGTCCACTACAAGATGTGGTCAGTAATCACAGAAGGTCCAATCACCATCATGACAGTCAACACTACAAATGGTGATCCAGAAGTTCCAGTTGGAGAACTTGTTCCCAAGCCCATGAAGGACCTCACACCAGAAGAGATGAAGCAGTCAAACCTTGACAGCATTGCTCAAGATTACATCATGCAAACTCTCCCAAATGAGTACATTGCAAAGGTAATCCACTGTGAGTCAGCCAGAGAAATGTGGGAGGCATTGGCACTCCTCTGTGAAGGAACTGAGCTGATCAAGGAGAGCAAATTGTCAACAGCAGTCAAGAAGTTCGAACACTTCAAGATGCAACCAGAAGAGTCTATTGATCAGCTAGACAATAGATTCACCAAGATCATCAATGAGATAGAATCTCTGGGCAAGAAATATACAAATAGAGAGAAAAATCTAAAGATCCTAGACTCTCTAACCAAGAAATGGAGACTCAAGAAGACCATCATCAAAGATACTCAAGATATCAAGAAGTGGTCTGCACAAACTCTATTTCAGAACCTAAAAGCCCATGAGTATGATCTTGAAAGAGAAGAAAACTCAGGAAGTGATGAGCCAACTGCAACCCCATCTACCTCCAAGACTGTAGCCTTCAAGGCAGCCAATACAAAAGCTGCAAGTACCTCATCTGGCAAGACCTCACTGAAAACAGAAGAGTTTGAAGGATCAGACATGAGATTCGAAAGGATGAACACTCTCAACAGCAAATATAGAAAATTCTATAGGAACTACAAAGATAGGAGAGCCAGTTCACCCTCCAGAGGTTCCAGAGAAAGAACACCAGAAAGACATCCTAGAAAGGATGTGGAGTCATCCAACAGCCGAGGATCTAGAAGAAGAGATGCCACTCCTCCAAGGAAAGGCAACTCAAATCGGAAATCTGGATCATGCTTCAATTGTGGCAAACCAGGACATTATGTCAATGAATGTCCTGAGCTAGATTTGGATGACAAAGAAGAAAGAAGGTCAAGAAGAGACAGAAGAAATTCAGATAAGCAAGCAATGGTGACTGAAGAATCTGAATATCATAGTGATGAACTTCCTACATCACCAGACTGTCAAATCTTCTCAGATGATTCAGATGATCTAGCTATGATGGCCATAGGTGAAAATGAGGTAAATTCCTATACTACTACTTTCCATTCACCTATTTTTTCACAAACATATGAGATAAACTCATCTGAAGGCGAATCAGAAGACACCTATTATCAAACTTTAAGAAAGGTAAAAGGTGATCTGGATATTGCCACTAGAGCTTTTATAGAGGTGGAAGAGGAGAACAAGGATCTAAGGAAAGAAATTGCTAAGTTGAAAAAGACTAAGTTTGATAACACCCCTGAGTTGGTCACAATGAATGAAAGATTGACCAGAGAAGTGGAACTTCTTAAGGAAGAAAATACCACAATAACTCAGTTGTATGAGGGGATGTTAGAAACTCAAGCTTTAGAAACTAAGGAATTTCGTTCACTACAATCCAAGTTCGATGACCTCTTCCAAGCACACAAGCTCTTAGAAAAGGAGAAGGAATGCCTAAATCAAAAGATATCCGAGTTCAATAAAGCGTCTACTACTATTGAAAGTATCTCTGAATATTATAGATCAAATGGAAATAAGATGGGTTTTGGCTATGAACTTAATCCACCAACATCCTCTCCAGCTGGGGGTAGTACACCTAACAAGTGCACTACTCAGACATATGAAAAAGGTGAGTGTTCTAAACACAATGAACCTAATATGAACCAAAAGGCATTTGTACCAGCTAAGGTCAACTATCCTTACACCAAAAATGGTAAAAGACAAGTTAACCCCAAGCCTGTACAGAGGAAAAATAAACAGCCTAGACCATCTCGTTTGAGACAGTCTCAGCTGTATACTGCTCCAGCCAAGAAGAAGAAATATTCTTCAAACAAATCTGTTCTCTTTGCACCCCCTATCTCTTATGATATTGTGAGAACAGAAGAGTATGGTCCATATAATCGTGTGCATCGTCCAGCTAATGCACCCAGGCCGAATGTAACTAGTCAAAAGATAATGTATGTACACTCCTATAAAGGGAAACCATTTGACTACTACTTAGCTGACACAAACAACAAATCAGACCAGTCCAAGGTGTTAACTGGTAAGATTTGGTTCTGTGATGCCCGAGGGAAACAACTCAAGTGCTCAAGGTTGTTCAAATGACCAATGTATATGTGGGTTCCCAAGGGTAGTACTAACACCTAAGGACCCAAGACAAAATGGGTACCTAAGACTTAACCTTTCTTGCAGGAAAGGAGGGACCTATACAAAAGAGGAGGTCTAGCAGGAGAAACATGGTACATAGATAGTGGATGCTCAACTCACATGACAGGAACCAAAGCCCTGCTGACCAACTACATAGAGAAGAAAGGTCCAAAAGTCTTCTTTGGTGATAACGCGTACGGTAACACAAAAGGATATGACACCCTTAAAAATGGTGACATTGAGGTACATGATGTATCATATGTAGAAGGTTTAAAGTTTAATTTATTATCTGTTTCTCATTTTTGTGACACTGGTTACTCAGTAAAATTCTCTAAAGATGAGTGTCTCATAAGTGATAAAAGAACAAAACAAAATCTTCTAACAGGATCTAGAAAGGGAAGTATGTATCTTGCAAATTGGAACAGCTGTCCTAAGGATACATGTCTGCTTGTGAAAAGCCCTAAAGATGTCAGCTGGCTATGGCACAAACGCCTTAGTCATCTGAACTTTAAGACTATGAACAAGCTAGCAAGGGAATCCTTAGTTGATGGTCTGCCTAATGAACTCTACTATAAAGATCAGGTATGTGATGCATGTCAACAAGGAAAGCAAACAAAGGTCTCCTTCAAGACCAAGAAGACAGCATCAACCAGCAGAGTTCTTGAATTGCTTCACATGGATCTCTTTGGACCAATCACTCCAACCACATTAACAGGGAGAAAGTACACTCTCATTGTTGTAGATGACTACTCCAAGTTTACTTGGGTTATCTTCTTATACAAGAAGAGTGAAACACAGCAGAAGCTCCCTGAACTATTGAAGAGGATCCAAGTAGAGAAAGGAGAACCAATTGTGAAAATTAGAAGTGACAAAGGCACTGAATCTATTAACTCTTATATTATTGCCTATTGTACTTCTAATGGTATTCAGCATGAGATAAGTGCAGCAAGAACACCACAACAGAATGGTGTAGCTGAAAGAAGAGTCATAATACTCAAAGAAGCTGCAAGAACATTCCTTGCTGAATTCTCCACACCTAAGAAGCTATGGGCAGAAGCCATCGACACAGCTTGCCACACTCAAAACAGGTCAGGTATTCACAAAATCCATGAGAAAACCCCATATGAACTGTGGAAATGAAGGAAACCTAGAGTATCTTACTTTCATATATTTGGTTGTAAGTGTTTCATTCACAACAATGGGAAGAGTAAGTTGAATGCTTTTGATGCCAAAGCAGATGAGGGGATATTCTTAGGATACTCCTCTACTAGCAAAGCATTTAGAGTACTCAACAAACGAACCCTTCTTGTGGAAGAAACACCTCATGTTGTTTTTGATGAATCTTGTGAAAAGAATGCAGTAGAAACAAACTCAACTGCAGAACAGATGAGACAACTAGTGATCAAGTCCAGACTAGATGAGTTCATTGAAGTCAATGAACCTTTCCCTGAAGAACCAGAGGAAGATAAGCCTCATAGACCTGTCACTAGATCTCAAACTCAAGCAGGGCAAGCTGACCAGAATCAAGATGCACCAATCCCAAATGCAAGGGGGAATGATCTCTTTGACACACAAGATACAGATGATGATCGACCTAATCAAGTCAACCCTCCTGATGGCACTAGAACAGATGAGAATCCAAGCTCATCTAATGCAGACACTCCTGTGAGGCATACATGGAGAAACAATCTTCCATCAAACCTCATCTTAGGAGGAGCGGACTCAGGTGTCAAGACCAGAAGACAACTGAATTAGAACTCCCAATCATCAATGTTCTGTTGTTGTGCTTTCTTGTCCAACAATGAGCCAGCTGACATAGAAGAAGCAATGACAAATAGCAATTGGATCACTGCTATGCAAGAAGAACTAAACCAATTCGAAAGAAATGAAGTTTGGGAATTGGTAGATCGTCCTGAAAACCACAATGTAGTAGCAACAAAGTGGGTATTCAAGAACAAAAAGGACGAAAATGATGTGATAACTAGAAATAAAGCAAGGCTAGTTGCAAAAGGATATTCACAATCTGAAGGGATTGACTATGATGAAACCTTTGCTCCAGTAGCCAGATTAGAAGCCATTCGACTGTTTCTAGCTTATGCATCATATATGGGCTTCAAAGTATACCAAATGGATGTCAAGAGTGCCTTCCTAAATGGTATTTTGGTAGAAGAAGTATATGTAGAGCAGCCTCCAGGATTTGAAAAAGGAGATCAAGTATATCGTCTGAAGAAGGCTCTCTATGGTCTGAAGCAAGCCCCTAGAGCTTGGTATGACACATTGTCACAATTCCTACTTGACAATGGTTACACAAAAGGCAAAGTTGATAGAACACTCTTCAGAATACAAGAAGGAGAAGACATTCTAATGGTGCAAATATATGTAGATGATATTATATTTGGATCACCCAATCAAGACATGTGCAAGAAGTTCTCTGAACATATGCAAGGAAAGTTTGAAATGAGCATGATGGGTGAAATGAATTACTTCCTAGGACTTCAAGTCAAGCAGAGTCCAGAAGGGTTCTTCATCAACCAGTCCAAGTATACCAAGAGCCTATTAGAAAGATTCAAAGCTCTACAAAGCAAGACTGCAAGAATTCCAATGATGACTTCCTTCAAAATGGAACCAGATGAGTCTGGAAAGGCAGTTGATCAATCTGAATATAGAGCACTTATTGGATCTCTACTATACCTTACAGCCAGCAGACCAGATATAACATTTGCTGTAGGAGTATGTGCTAGGTTTCAAGCAAACCCAAAGCAAAGTCATCTAGAAGCAGCAAGGAAGATTCTAAAGTACCTAAAAGGACCAGTCAACTTAGGACTGTGGTACCCTGCTGATGACAACCTAGAATTGAGTGGTTATTCTGACTCAGACTATGGAGGATGTAGAATTGATAGGAAATCCACATCTGGAACCTGTCAATTCCTAGGCAACAAGTTGATATCATGGTTCTCAAAGAAGCAAACTTCAGTTGCAACCTCCACCACTGAAGCAGAATATATGGTAGCTGGAAGTTGTTGTAGTCAGCTGCTCTGGCTAGTTCAACAACTCAAGGACTACAATGTAGAAGCAAGAGAAGTCCCTATCTATTGTGATAGCAGCAGTGCCATTGCCATCACTCAAAATCCAGTCCTCCACACAAGGTGCAAGCATGTCGACATTCGACACCACTTCATAAGATACCACCTTGAAAAGAAGGACATCAAGATGGAGAAAATTCACACAGATATCCAAAGAGCAGACATCTTGACTAAGCCCCTAGCTGAAGAAAGATTCAAGACCCTATGCTACAGCTTAGGACTCCTGGATCCAAGCACATGAAGAGCAAAGATCAGCTGAAGACATCAGCTGATACAAATTGCAGCAGGCTAGGAGGATCAGATGAGGTGAATAGACACCCTCATCTTCAGGTAAGTACTTTCCCAATGAAGACAAATAAAGCTGAGGGAAAACATAGAGTTATCTAATCAAGGGGGAATCAATGATAACTTAAGAATCCTTGATAAATTACTCTACAATCTGCATTACATTATATATATACTTACTTCAGAAGACTTGAACAAAGTTACTTGTTATCTTTACTCAAGGCAATGTATATCTATGTATAATAATAAACTATTCTTCATAAACTACTTTATTTATATACATACATATAGTATACTATTGAGTTATACTTGGTTGGATTAATACACCATCCTCACCGACTCAACAGTATGCATGCACTGTACGGATTCCAAATAACACTTGTTCAAAATTTATAAATTCTGCATTCCATAAGATAGAGTCTGAATCTCTTTAAATGTGAACCCTTAGATCAAGAATCTCATTGTTGATCTTAAGAAGTAACTTTTCAGAAATTCAGACCTATCAACTCTATAGTTTTGTCATTTTTCTCCCCATTACCTCATTTCTACCCCTATAAAAGGAGGAAGTCATGAGAACACCTAAGAACACAAATCACTAACTATTATTCTTGTTTCAGGTATAGAGATAATCGAAAGAAGAGATGGAATGGAGATCATCCCTCAACCAAGGTCTTGGGTGAAGGAGATGAAGATTTGTCCTGAAGATGAAGATGATGCAGATCAGCATACTTGGTTCACTCAACATAAGTATGCCTATGAAAACTAGAGGAAGGAGAGACGTTCTTGTTGAAAACTAGAGGAAGGAGAGATGCAGAGGACAAAGTAGCAAGCAAGCAGAGCTTCTTCTCCAGGGGGAAGTTCTACATGGAGAGCTTGTTATCAAAGGCTACTATGTCAAAACAAATCAAGAAGACCAAGTCCATGGCTCTCTCTTCATACTCCATTGAAGCCTCTTCCAATCTTCCTTCCCTTTCAAGAGAAGCGAAGAAATTCAACAAGGACACATCAGATGTTACAACCCATCTGATGATGAGGAACATCAGATGGTGAGGGCAACCTGAACCAGTGGGATATCATCCAGACTGATCATCAACAAATTGATTTGATGGTCCTACATGGTTCAGAGATAGAGCTGGAAGATCCATCAAACCAGGTTGGATCATCACTCACAACAAAGCTGGAAGATCCATCAACCAGGTTGGATCATCACAGCAAACCTCAATCCTCTACTCAGCTGATCAGAAGACCAACTCAGCTGACCAGAAGACTTTCAAGAGAAATCAGCAGACTTTTTGAAGAAATCAGAAGACTTCACTCTGCTGATCAGATCACTTCATTTTAGAGTATAATGACTATCTTTGATCATGTAATTCATTCTAGATTTATTCCTGAATGTAATTAAAGAAATTGGGATGATCAATTCTTGCCACAAAATTAGTCACAACGACTATTTTTGGTAATGATGTCATTAGTACTTGATTACCATATTGCCAGCAAATCAACAATTGCCACATGGCAAATTCAGCCGGCAAAATTAAAGGAAACAGGGCGAAATCAAAGAAGGAAATCTTGGGTTCTACTCCACATTAAAACCAAATCTGACCGTTGGATCGATCACACCTCAAGAATTGCTGGAGTATATATACAACCCTTAAACCATTCCTCAAACCCTTTCGCTCACAAATCTCAAATCGCTCTCAATCTCTCTCGTCTTGAAAATTTTCTTAAGCATTCCAAACCTAACACTCAAACTCTACTATGGCAATCATTGAAATTTACGACGAGAAGACCAAGAGCACTGGCACCCTAGATGCAACCAAGTGGTCTAGGGAAGGGAAGATTTTCACAGAGAATGCTCTGTTTTTCAAGGGCAAATATACAGCTGCAAACAAGGAGATCCTTCTTCGCTGCATCAACCTCAACCTTCGTGATTTTCTGGAAGCAGCACCAACAAACGTCTATGAACAAGATGTGCTGATCTTCTACTCAAACGCAGTGATGAAGGGAGCTCATGTTGAAAGTGTCATGGGTGGACACAGAGTTAAGATATCAAGAGAGATCCTTCACGAATTGTTTGGCTTATCAAGGGGGGAAATAAACATCTCTACCTACATTATGGGAAGAGAAAAGGAATATATGGAGATGTTTACCAGTGGAAGAGTCAAGGCTGAGAATGCCTCTGGACTTAAGAAATCACAGCTTGACCCCAAGTTTCAAACCTTGATGGACATTGCAGGAAAGATGCTATTAGGTAACACATTCAGTCATGATGCTGTTACTACTCTTAAGGTTAGAGTTATGGCTGCAATCTGGGATCAGATTGATGGAGACTGGCAAGGGCTATTTTTGGATAGGATTGCCCTTGAGGCAAAGAAAGTTACTTTGGACTTACAGTCAAGAGAATGGAAGGTAACAGCTACAGTCAGCTTTGTCAACAAGCTGAGCATCATTCTTTCGGATATTCTCCCAAAGAAGTATAAGATGGGACCTCATAAGACCTTCCACACATCCAAGTATTATTTGAGGAAGGAAGCTCTTATTGAGGCAGCAAGGCTGAAAGAAGAGAAGAGGAAGATGTTGGCTGAAGCATCTTCCAAAGATGTTCTGGAGAAGGCAGAAGAGTCTGTTCATGACTCTGCTGAAGAAGAAGAGGAGCCATCCAAAGAAGAGGCTCAAAAGAAGGCTGCTGAGGATGATGATGATGACAATCAGACCTTAGCACAAGAAGATTTCTAATCAGATCAGGGCTCATCTCCCCATCTGATTCAGATGCCACTCCCACTGCCTCTCCTTTGAAGAAGGCAGGTACTTCTAATCCCTCTCTCAATATCACACCTTCTAAACTGTCAAAGGGTCAGAAGAGAAAGAAGAACAATTCTTCTTTCATCAAGAAATCCAAGAAATCCAGGCTCCATACTCCCATGAGCATAGCCCCTATTTCATCCTTCCACCCTTCTGATGATTCCAACCCATCTGAACCTTCAAACACTGATACCCAAATCCCTGTTGATACTCACATAGTAGAGGAACAAGCCCAGCCTCAATCAACCCTTGAACCACAATTGCCTACCCCTGCTGATGTTCAACCAGCAGACAACCAAACACATACCACCTCCACACACCCTGCTGATGATCAAACTCAGATCACATCCTCATCCCCTGCTGACATTCAAACATCAGATGTCCAAGATCATCAAGCCCAACCATCTACTGATCTTCAAGTAGATATAGAACCAGACGAGCAGACTTAAAACCCTGCTGATGAACAACCCACTGAAGATCAATCTCAACTTCCTACCCAACAAGAAGATATCACTTCCCAAATCCCTGCTGATACTCACACATCAGAGGAAAATGTCCTAACCACTCAATCTCCTATCATCACTGCCCTTTCTGAACAAGAAGACTTGGCACCAACAGACCTGGTTCAAGCAGGCCCTTCTCAGCCTCACTACAGCATGGTGCACTATCCTATGTGCACAAAGGAGAAGATAATGAGGATGAAGATAGCCAACCTGCTCAAGTCTACAACTCCTGGTGTTGATGAGGAATCAATCCAATTTGAACAAGTTCTTAGGATATGTACTTGGATTGAGCTCAGAAGAGATGATGTGGATGACCTTCTTGAGGTCATGGAAGGTATGGGAGGAAAGGAAAACTTCCTCGATTGGGAAATGGAGCAAAAGGAAGTTGCTCAGGTTCAAACCTTTGCTCAGCTACTATCAGTAGAGGCCCTGACTGCAGTTTGCAACAGGATTCTAGGAATCTACACTGATGATATCTCTGTCCCAGAAGACTCATCAGATCAACAGACAGTTGAAAAAGCAACGGTGGATGACTCAGCTGCACCAGCCTTGGCAGACGACTCAGTTGCACCAGCCTTGGTGGAAGATTCAGTTGCAACAGCCCCTGCAGAAGACTCAGCTAAACCAGCTGACAGAGTAGAGATTGAAAGAGAAGTAGTCAGAGTACCAGCTCACTTCATGCCTTCAGATAACCTGACTCACTTCATTGATAAAGGAGAAAAGATTATGACCCATCTGGTTAAGGCCACTACCTCATTCCTCAATGAAGAGTATCTTTCAGCTGAAGAGAGAGGCAAAGCTCTGATAGTTCATCCAAAGCCTCAAGGTAATGCCTCACCCTCTACTTCATCTGTTGACTATACAGCAGACATCTGCTCACAGGTCAAAGCTGCAATAGACTTGCACTTTGAGAAAGGTTTAGGCCTACAACTTGGAAGATATGTTGAAAAAGCTGTTAGGGAGCAGAAGACCCGTCTTCATGACCAGATTATTGACATTGAAGACAAGTTTGGAGAGTCACTTCACCATCAGATAGGTGAATACTTAAGCACCATCCAGAAGAGGGCAGGTGATGTCTCCAAAATGTTTGCTGATGAGATTTCCCAACTGGAGACAGCCTACGAGTCTAAAATTAAAGATGCTGAAGCAAGAGCCACTGAAGGTCAAGCTCTTCTTAAGGCAGCTGCAAAGGAGAATGAAAAACTGCAGACTCAGCTGAAGGAGACATCAGCCAAGTTGGAAGCACTTACAACTAGATTTGAAGCTGCCTCCTCCTCCAATTCTCATACCGAAGTTCTAGAGCACAACATCACTCATCTGACCCAAGTTGGCAAAGTCAATGCCATGGCCCTGAAGCAGTCTCTGAAAGTAGAAATTCTGAATGCCATGAAGCCTTTTGCGGCTGCACTTGCTGAAGCCAAAAAGGGGGAAGATGTGTTGATAAAGGCTCTAGAGAAGTCTACTGCCCAGCAAGCTGAGTAGCACAAGATGACTTGACTGAAACCTTGGGTGGTTTAAAAAGCAAAATCAAGAGCAGGCAAGGCAAAGGCAAAGAAATTGCTCAAGAAGACACCCAATCTCCCACTCAAGCTCCTGCCAAGAGTCTACAGATCACTGCCCCTGTAGAACAAGCTCCTGAGAAGAGGATGACAAGGAAAAGGAAGGCAGATGAGCAAGCTCAGTCCAGCAAGAAGTCAGCTCCAGCAGAGCCTACTGCAGAAGAGAAAGAGGCTTTAGAGCTGAAGAGAAGAAAGTTGCTTGAAGCTCAAGAGCTTAAGCAAAAGAAGCTAAATGATGCGAAGGCAATCAAAGCCAAATTTGAAAGGAAAATAGCCAAACTCAGGAAAGCACTCAAGGATAAGGCAAAAGAAGACAATGTCCTGGTGTTTGATAGCAATTATGTGGATTATTTAGCCCTTCAAAATGAGCTACCAAGATGGTATCCCCTGAAGAAGAAGTGGCAAATTCAACACCACATACTAAGGAAATTTGGCCCTCTCCCTACTTATGAAGATGAATTCTTCTAGTTCAAACAGTTCATGACCATTGAAGATCCAGAGTTCTGGAAAGAAATTGTCAAGACAGCCAAAAAACTTGACAATTGCAGAATCCTAACACCTGAAGAACCCAAATGGGATACACCCATTATGGACTCAGGAAGAGCCAACTTGATTGAAGTCAAAAGGATTCTGTATAAGATCTATGAAGAGGAGAATGTTACAGACGTGCAACACATGGAAGAAGTTCGAGTTCGTCTGTACCTTGCTTACCGCATCTGAAGAAATCAGAAGACCTGATGAAGACTACTTTAGAAGTTTAAAGAAACTATTGCTTGTAATCTGTAAAAGCTCTATATATATTCAAGTTCTAGTTCTTTTTGCTTACAAGACAAATTCTCATTGTCTTCATCGGATACTTCAGTTTTAAAATTTTATAAACTCTTATCTTATTTCATTAAGAGCATTTATCAAGTATAGTTTTGGCTTCATCAAAAAGGGGGAAATTGTTGGGATATAAATTCACCCTAAGCCCCACTTGATGTTAGAATAGTTTTGATGGCCAAAACACTTAGAGTTTATAAATGTAATAGGATCAGCTGACTTGTATAGAACAACTTAGACTAGTCTTGTGTGATCAACTGTATTGATATCAGCTGATCAGCACAGCCCTGGCTTACATGCCTATCCTCAAGATGAGAAGAGTAGAAGACTAGAAGATCCTTGAAGACCAGATAAGTTAAGGTGCTTGTATACCTACTTATCTGATGGAGTCCAAGTTGAAGATGGCCTTAAAGCAGCACAAGTATTTGCCAGATCAGAAGAGTGCTACTCGACTGATATCAGAAGACAGAAGACCTAAGGCCAGAAGAGTAGTCAGAAGACTAGTAGTACAAATCAGAAGACTATGTACTCTTCCAGGACTCGGCTGATTCCAAAGTCATCTTGCAATTCAAACGAAGACCTACCTTATTTAGAAGATTGACATGATCCCAGGATTGAAGCAATCAAGCGGCTGGAATCAAGGAATCAAGCCATTACGGAAAGATTGCCCCAACGGCTAGTCAACTCCAACGGCTAGTTGCAAGCAATCACCACTATAAATACAAGAGGATGAGAAATCACAAACAAGAAGTCACAACGAGAGAATTCAACAAGCTAAGCAAGCAATCAAGCAAAAAGCCATACTGTTTTAAGAATTCTCCAAGAGCCCAGAAAGCCTTAGAATATTTGTAGCTCTTAAGTGATTTCTATCCAACCCATAAGAACCTGAATCCCACTCATATTGTAAATCCATTGAGTTGGTCCCTGAACGAGTAGTGAATGGGATTAAAGTCTATAGGGGAGGGGTGAATAGACTTTAAAACATTTTCAAGAGAGTTGGGAACCTCTTCTGATCTCTATGTCAGCTTGACTACAAGTATGCTGGTCCAGATGACTATAGTGATCTGAATGAAGAGATTATATGCGGAATTATGGTAGGCCTTGTTTAGACTAGTTCTTTTAGTTTCTTTGAAAGTGCAAACTTGTTTTACTTAATGAAAATACTCAGCTGATGCTGGTTTGAAAGTTATGGCCTTGTTTTGAAGATTGTTGAAAACACAGTATGCACTATATCAAATATATGGAAATGACAATAATGTAAAGTGCAGAAAGATAAACAACACCAGGTTTATAGTGGTTCGGATATACGTTCCTACGTCCACTCTCACGTCCTAACGTGATGTTTAATCCCTTTAATTTACCAAAAATTACAAGGGCTTGACCTTTATAGTCCCAAGGGTAGGACTTTGAGATCTGAGCAGTCCTAACTGCTACGGTCTCCACAAGTGATTGTAAGCACTTGCACTTTGCAGAGTTTCAAAAACTTTAACCTTATGGTGGGGGTTTTGGGGTTTTTGAGAAGTATCCAACTAATGGTGCAAACTTATAAATTGCTTAACCACTATGCCTAAATCAATGGATTTACAATATGAGTGGGATTCAGGTTCTAATGGGTTGGATAGAAATCACTTAAGAGCTAGAGATATTCTAATGGTTTCTGGCTCTTGGAGAACTCTTAAAACAGTATGGCTTTTTGCTTGATTGCTTGCTTAGCTTGTTGAATTCTCTCGTTGTGACTTCGTATTTATGATTTCTCATCCTCTTGTATTTATAATGGTGATTGCTGCAACTAGCTGTTGGAGTTGACTAGCCGTTGGGGCAATCTTTCCATATTGGCTTGATTCCTTGATTCCAGCTGCTTGATTGCTTCAATCTTGGGATCATGTCAATATTCTAAGTAAGGTAAGTCTTCATTTGAATTGGAAGATGACTTTGGGAATCAGCCGAGTCCTGGACGAGCACCTAGTCTACTGATCTGCACTACTAGTCTTCTGACTACTTGTCTGGCCTTGTGCTTCTGTCTTCTGATCTGGCAAATACTTGTGCTGCTTTAAGGCCATCTTCAACTTGGACTCCATTAGATAAGTAGGTATACAAGCACCTTAACTTATCTGGCCTTCAAGGATCTTCTAGTCTTCATGTCTTCTACTCTTCTCATCTTGAGGATAGGCATGTAAGCCAGGGCTGTGCTGATCAGCTGATATCAATACAGTTGATCACACAAGACTAGACTAAGCTGTTCTATACAAGTCAGCTGATCCTCTTACATTTGGCCATCAAAACTATTCTAACATCAAGTGGGGCTTAGGGTGAATTTATATCCCAACAGTTTCCCCCTTTTTGATGAAGCCAAAACTATACTTGATATATGCTCTTAATGAAATAAGATAAGAGTTTATAAAAATTCTTAACACTGAAGTATCTGATGAAGACAATGAGAGTTTGTCTTGTAAGCAAAAAGAACTAGAACTTGAATATATATATGGAGCTTTTACAAATTACAAGTGATAGTTTCTTTAAACTTCTAGAGTAGTCTTCATCAGGTCTTCTGTTCTTCAGATGCGGAAGGCAAGGTACAGACGAGCTCGAACATCTTCCATGTGTTGAGGGTCTGTAACATTCTCTTCAAGATAGATCTTCTCCAGAATTCTTTTGACTTCTATCATGTTTGTCTTTCCAGAGCCCAGAGTGGGTGCTTCCTATTTGGGTTCTTCAGGAGTTAGGATTCTGCAGTTGTCGAGTTCCTTGGCTGTCTTGACAATCTCTGCCCAGAACACTTGATCTTCAATTTCCATGAACTGATTGAACTGGAAGAATTCATCTTCATAAGTAGGGAGAGGGCCAAATTTCCTTACTATGTGGTGTTGAATTTGCCACTTCTTCTTCTTTAGGGGATACCATCTTGGTAGCTCATCTTGAAGGGCTAAATAATCCACATAAGTGCTATCAAACACCAGGACATTGTCTTCTTTTGCTTTGTCCTTGAGTGCTTTCCTGAGTTTGGCCACCTTTCTATCAAATTTGGCCTTGAGTGCCTTCGCATCATTTAGCTTCTTTTGCTTAAGCTCTTGAGCTTCAAGCAACTTTCTTTTCTTCAGCTCTAAAGCCTCTTTCTCTTCTGCAGTAGGCTCTGCTGGAGCTGACTTCTCACTTGTCTGAGCTTGCTCATCTGCCTTCCTCTTCCTTGTCATCCTCTTTTCAGGAACTTGTTCTACAGAGGCAGTGATCTGTAGACTCTTGGCAGGAGCTTGAGTGGGAGCTTGGGTTTCTTCTTGAGAAATTTCTTTGCCTTTGCCTTGTCTGTTCTTGATTTTGCTTTTCAAACCTCCCAAGGTTTCATTCAGCTCATCTTGAGAGACTACCATTACAGCTTGCTGAGCAGTAGACTTCTCCAGAGCCTTTATCAATACATCTTCCCCCTTTTTGGCTTTAGCAAGTGCAGCCGCAAAAGGCTTCATGGCATTCAGAATTTCCACTTTCAGAGTCTGCTTCAGGGCCATGGCATTGACTCTGCCAACTTGGGTCAGATGAGTGATGCTGTGCTCTAGAACTTCAGCATGAGAATTGGAGGAGGAGGCAGCTTCTAGCTTGGCTGTAAGTGCTTCCAATTTGGCTGCTGTCTCCTTCAACTGAGTCTGCAGTTTCTCATTCTCCTCTGCAGCTGATTTAAGAAGAGCTTGACCTTCAGTGGCTCTTGCTTCAGCATCCTCAATTCTTTTCTTGTAGGTGGTCTCCATGCGGTTTGTCTCATTAGTATAGAGATCAGCAAACATGTTGGAGGTGTCACCTGCCCTCTTCTGAATGGTGCTCAAGTATTCTTCTATCTGACGATGAAGTGCCTCACCAAACGTGTCTTCAATGTCAATAACCTGGTCGTGAAGACGAGTCCTCTGCTCCCTAGCAGCTTTCTCAACATATCTTCCAAGCTGCAGGCCTAAACCTTTCTCAAAGTGCAAGTCTATTGCAGCTTTGACCTATGAGCAGATGTCTGCTGTATAGTCAACATATGGGGTGGGAGTTGAGGTAGAACCTTGAGGCTTTGGATGAACTATCAATGCTTTGCCTCTTTCTTCAGCTGATAGATAGTCTTCATTGAGGAAGCAGGTAGAGGCCTTAGTCAGCTGGGTCATGATCCTTCTGCTTTTATCCTCTGGTTGATCAATGAAGTGAGTCAGATTATCTGAAGGCTTGAAGTGAGCTGGTACTCTGACTACTTCTCTTTCAATCTCAACTTTGTCAGCTGGTTCAGCTGAGTCTTCTGCAAGAACTGGTGCAGCTGAGTCTTCCACCAAGACTGGTGCAGCTGAGTCTTCTGCCAAGGTTTTATCAGCAGTCTGCTGATCCGATGAGCCTTCTGGTACAGAGATATCATCAGTGGGGATTCCTAGAATCCTGTTGCATACTGCAGTCAGGGCCTCTGCTGACAGCAGCTGAGCGAATGATTGAACTTGAGCAACTTCCTTTTGCTCCATTTCCCAGTCGAGGAAATTTGCCTTTCCTCCCATTCCTTCCATGACCTCAAGAAGGTCATCCACATCATCTCTTCTGAGTTCAATCCAAGTACATATCATGAGTACTTGTTCAAACTGAATTGACTCCTCATCAATACCAGAAGTAGTAGATTTGAGCAGGTTGGCTATCTTCATCCTCATTATCTTCTCCCTTGTGCACATAGGATAGTGCACCATGCTGAATTGAGGTTGAGAAGGGCCTGCTTGATCCAGGTCTGCTGGTGCCAAGTCTTCTTGAGCAGATGGGGCAGTGAGGATAGGGGATTGAGTGGATGGGACATTTTCCTCTGCTGTGTGAGTATCAGCAGGGATTTGGGAAGTGATGTCTTCAGGTTGGGTAGGAGGGTGAGATTGATCTTCAGTAGGTTGAGCATCAGCAGGGTTTTGAGTCTGCTGGTCTGGTTCCTGTTCTACTTGAAGGTCAGTATATGGATGGGCTTGATGATCATGATCATCTGCTGTTTGATTATCAGCAGGGGATGGAGAAGTGATTTGAGTTTGATCATCTGCTGTTTGTTCATCAGCAGGGGTAGGCAGTTGTGGCTCAAGAGTTTTTTGAGGCTGGGCTTGTTCCTCTGTTGTGTGAGTATCAGCAGGGATTTGGGTATCAGTGTTTGAGGGTTCAGATGGGTTGGAATCTTCAGAAGGGTTGAAGGATGAAATAGGGGCTATGCTCATGGGAGTAGGGAGCCTGGATTTCTTGGTGAAAGAAGAAGTGTTCTTCTTTCTCTTCTGACCCTTTGACAGTTTAGAAGGTGTAATATTAAGGGATGGAGTAGATGTACCTGCCTTCTTCAAAGGAGAGGCTGAAGGGGTGGCATCTGAATCAGATGGGGAGATGAGCCCTGATCTGATTAGAATTCTTCTTTGTGCTAAGGTCTGATTATCATCATCATCATCCTCAGCAGCCTTCTTTTGAGCCTCTTCTTTGGAGGGCTCCTCTTCTTCTTCTTCAGCAGAGTCATGAACAGACTCTTCTGCCTTCTCAACAACATCCTTAGAGGATGCTTCAGCCAACATCTTCCTCTTCTCTTCTTTCAGCCTTGCTGCCTCAATAAGAGCTTCCTTTCTCAAGTAATACTTGGAGGTGTGGAAGGTCTTATGAGGACCCATCTTGTACTTCCTTGGGAGTACTTCTGGAAGGATGATACTCAGCTTGTTGACAAAGCTGACTGTTGATGTCACCTTCCATTCTCTTGATTGGAGGTCCAAGGTCACCTTCTTGGCCTCAAGAGCAATTCTATCCAAGAATAGCCCTTACCAGTCTCCATCAATCTGATCCCAGATTGCAGCCATAACTCTAACCTTTAGAGTAGTAACAACATCATGACTGAATGTGTTACCCAGCAGCATCTTACCTGCTATGTCCATCAAGGTTTGAAACTTGGGGTCAAGTTGTGACTTCTTAATTCCAGAGGCATTAGCAGCCTTGACTCTTCCACTAGTAAACATCTCCATATACTCCTTTTCTCTTCCCATTATTTAGTTAGAGATGTTTATCTCCCTCCTTGATAAACCGAACAATTCCTGAAGGATCTCTCTTGAGATCTTAACTTTGTGTCCACCCATGACACTTTAAACATGAGGTCCCTTCATTACTGCGTTCGAGTAGAAAGTCATAACATCTTGTTCATAAACGTTTGTTGGTGCTGCTTCCAAAAAATCACGAAGGTTGAGGTTGATGCAGCGAAGAAGGATCTCCTTGTTCGCAGGTGTATGTTTGCCCTTGAAAAATAGAGCATTTTCAGTGAAAATCTTTCCTTCCCTAGACCACTTTGTTGCATCTAGAGTGCCGGTGCTCTTGGTCTTCTCGTCGTAAATTTCAATGATCGCCATTCTGGATGTTGAGTGTTAGGTTTGGAATGCTTAAAAAAATATTCAAGACGAGAGTGATTTGAGAGCAATTGAGTATTGTGAGCGAAAGGGTTTAAGGGTTTGTATATATACTCCAGCAAATCTTGAGAATTGTACAATCCAACGGTCAGATTTGATTTAATTGTGGAGTAGAACCCAAGATTTCCTTCTTTGATTTCGGCCCTTTCCTTTAATTTTGCCGGCTGAATTTGCCATGTGTCAATTGATGATTCGTTGGCAAAGCAGTAATTGAGTACTAATGACATCATTACCAAAGATAGCCGTTGTGACTAAATTTAGCAAGAATTGATCATCAAGGCCGTTTTCTATAAGTGAATTTCATTCCTTATATAGGCCAATTTCCATAATTACATTCAGAAATAAATCTAGAATGAATTACATGATCAAAGATAGTCATTATGCTCTGAAATAAAGTGATCTGATCAGCAGAGTGAGGTCTTCTGATTTCTTCAAAAGGTTTGCTGATTTTTCTTGAAAGTCTTTTGGTCAGCTGAGTTGGTCTTCTGATCAGCTGAGTAGAGGTTTGAGGTTTACTGAGTAAATCTTCTGTGCGTCATGATCCAACCTGGTTTGATGGATCCTTCAATTCGCCTGTGATGATCCAACCTAGTTTGATGGATCTTTCAGCTCTTCCTCCTAACCATGTGGGACCATCAAATCAATATGTAGATGGTTTGGCCTAGATGGTATCCCACTGGTTCAGATTGCCCTCACCATCGGATGTTCCTCACCATCAGATGGGTTGTAGCATCTAATGTGTTCTAATTGAATTTCTTCGCCTCTCTTGAAAGAGGGAGAAGATTGGAAGGTGCTTCAATGGAGTGTGAAGAGAAAGGCAGGAACTTGGTCTTCCTGATATGGTTTGACAAGGTAGCCTTTGGTAACAAGCTGTTGGGATATAAATTCACCCTAAGCCCCACTTGATGTTAGAATAGTTTTGATGGCCAAAACACTTAGAGTTTATAAATGTAATAGGATCAGCTGACTTTGTATAGAACAGCTTAGACTAGTCTTGTGTGATCAACTGTATAGATATCAGCTGATCAGCACAGTCCCGGCTTACATGCGCTCCCTCAAGATGAGAAGAGTAGAAGACATGAAGACTAGGAGATCCTTGAAGACCAGTTAAGAAAGGTGCTTGTATACCTACTTGACTGATGGAGTCCCAGATTGAAGATGGCCTAAAGCAGGACAAAGAATTGCCAGATCAGAAGAGTTTTACTCTGCTGATATCAGAAGACAGAAGACTCAAGGCCAGAAGAGTAGTCAAAAGACTAGAAGTTCAAATCAGAAGACTATGTGCTCTTTCAGGACTCGGCTGATTCCAAAGTCATCTTGCGATTTAAACAGAAACCTACTTTATTTAGAAGATTGACATGATCCCAGGATTGAAGCAATCAAGCGGCTGGAATCAAGGAATCAAGCCATTATGGAAAGATTGCCCCAACGGCTAGTTGCAAGCAATCACCACTATAAATACAAGAGGATGAGAAATCACAAACACGAAGTCACAACGAGAGAATTCAACATTTCCAGCAAGCAATCAAGCTAAAATCGTATTGTCTCAAGAATTCTCAAAGAGCCAGAATCCATTAGATTATCCATAGCTCTTAAGTGATGTCAAGAAAAAGACCACTAAGGGAAAGTGGTTTAGTTGCGGTCTGAAAGGACATTGGAAGTCAGCCTGTACCAAGCCTAAGAAGGCTGGTAAGCAAGGTAATTCTCACGCACTAGTAATTGAAACTTGTTTAGCGGTGTATTCTTCCCATTCGTGGGTGGTGGATACGGGAGCCACTGATCATGTTTGTTTCAATTTTCAGGGGTTCAAGCTAACCCAACAACTTAGTAGGAGTGAGATCATCATCACCATGGGCAATGGTACGAAAGTGGCGGCTGTTGCAGTGGGAGATGTGCAACTATCTTTTAGTGATAGAATTTTAGTTTTAAAAGACGTTCTTTATGTTCCGAGTTTTAGAAAGAATTTGATTTCAGTTTCTAAACTATTTTTGGATGGATATTCAGTTTCTTTTAATAAGAATGTCGTTATTTGTCGTAATGACGAGATTATCTGTTCGGGAGCATTGGTGAATAATCTTTATACTATTAATTGTGCACATTCCACACAAAATGAATCGTATAACACATCGACTATTTCTAAGAAAAGAAAGCATTCTTTAGAAATGAACGAAACACTTCTGTGGCATCTTAGACTTGGTCATATTAATCTAAGAAGGATTCAAAGGTTGGTGAATGACAGCTCGTTGGAATCACTCCAGGTTGAGCCGTTTCCAACCTGAGAATCATGTTTAGAGGGTAAAATGACCAAAAGAGCTTTTGGGGCAAAGGGGAATAGAGCTAGTGAAGTGTTGGAACTCGTTCATACTGATGTATGTGGACCAATGTCAATTCAAGAAAAAGGTGGTTTTGAGTATTTCGTTACTTTTATCGATGATTACTCAAGATATGGATACATCTATCTAATGCGGTATAAGTCTAAGACCTTTGATAAATTCAAAGAGTTTAAGGCTGAAGCAGAAAAGCATAGGGAAAAGAGTATCAAGTTTCTACGATCAGATCGTGGAGGCGAATACCTCAGCAATGAATTTTTGGGCTACTTACCAGGTGAAGGGATTGTATCCCAATTAACTGCACCCGGAACCCCTGAACAAAATGGGGTTGCAGAGCGAAGAAATCGAACTCTTTTAGAGATGGTCAGATCTATGATGAGTTATTCAGATTTACCTAAGTCGTTTTGGGGTTATGCCTTGGAAACAACGACTTACATTCTGAATTTGGTACCTTCCAAATCAGTTCCTAAAACCCCTACTGAATTGTGGACCGGGCGAAAGCCTAGTCTAAAACACATAAGAATTTGGGGGTGTCCTGCATACGTGTTGGACAAGGAAGCTGGAAAGTTAGACCCTCGTTCAGAATTAAGGCTGTTTGTAGGATATCCTAGAGGAACGAAAGGGGGTTTATTCTATAGTTCAAAGGATCAGCGAATTGTGATAAGCACACATTCTAGATTCTTGGAAGAAAACTATATGAGTAATAGAAAGCCCAAGAGTGAGATTACCTTAAAAGAATTAAGAGGGCCAACTCCTATACCAAGTGTACAAGTAGATGTACCAAGAGATACACAAACACAACCGGAACCTCGTCGTAGTGGGAAGGTTGTGAGACAACCTGAGCGATTCATGTTCATGGGAGAGTCTTCGGACTTGGTCCCCGGAGAGGATGAATCTGACCCCTGGACGTACGATGAGGCAATCCAAGATAAGGATGCAGATTCTTGGCAAACTGCAATGGAAGCAGAAATGGGGTCTATGGATCATAACAAAGTGTGGGAGCTTGTGGAACCACCCAAAGGTATAAAGCCTATTGGATGAAAGTGGGTCTACAAGAGAAAAAAAAAGGATCAGATGGGAAGGTTGAAACCTTCAAAGCTAGACTAGTGGCAAAAGGATATACTCAAAAAGAGGGAATCGATTATGAGGAGACCTTTTCGCCTGTAGCTATGCTTAAGTCTATCCGTATTCTCTTGTCGATTGCAGCTCACCTAGACTTTGAGATCTGGCAAATAGATGTCAAGACAGCTTTCCTAAATGGAAGTCTTGAACAAGAAATCTACATGCGCCAACCCGAAGGCTTTATTGAAAAAGGCCAAGAGAATCTTGTATGCAAGCTTAAAAGGTCAATATATGGACTTAAGCAAGCATCGCGAGCTTGGAATCAATGTTTTGATCAGGTGATACAATCCTATGGATTTGATCAAAATGAGTTTGAGAGTTGTGTCTATAAGAAGTGTATCGGAACTGCCTTGGTATTCTTAGTATTATACGTAGACGACATTCTGCTTATTGGAAACAATAAAAAGGTGTTGACAGACGTGAGGGTATGGTTGTCAAAACAGTTTGATATGAAGGATTTAGGAGAAGCTGGTCACATCCTTGGGATTAAGATTACTCGAGATCGCCAGAAAAGGATGATATGCTTATCCCAAACCTCATACATAGACACTATTTTGAAACGATTCAGCATGCAAAATTCCAAGAAAGGATTTGTTCCTTTCAGACATGGAATTCATCTATCTAAAGAGATGTGTCCTAAGACACAAAATGAGATGGATGAGATGAGAAACATTCCATATGCGTCGGCAGTTGGAAGCCTCATGTATGCAATGCTGTGCACGAGACCGGATATTTGTTTTGTTGTAGGCATGGTAGCAAGATATCAAAGTAACCTAGGGAAAGAACATTGGACTGCAGTTAAAAACATTCTCAAGTATCTAAAACGAACTCGAGATAGAATGTTAGTTTATCAGTCAGACAGTCTGTTCCCTGTGGGTTATACGGACTCAAATTTCCAATCAGACATGGATTCTAGAAAATCTACCTCGGGTAGTGTGTTTTGTTTGGGGGGTGGAGCCATGACATGGAGAAGTGTGAAGCAGAAATGCATCGCTGATTCTACCATGGAAGCCGAATATGTAGCTGCTTGTGAAGCAGCGAAAGAAGCGGTTTGGCTTAAGAACTTCTTAGTGGACTTGGATGTGATTCCGAATTTGCCCAGCAGTATCGCTATTTATTGCGATAATGCTGGAGCAGTTGCAAATTCAAGGGAACCAAGAGCCCACAAGGCAAGCAAACACATTGAAAGGAAATACCATCTTATACGAGAAATCATTAAGAGAGGAGACATAGTGGTGGCAAAGATCGCATCGGAAGACAACCTAGCTGATCCTTTCACAAAGGGTCTGCCTCAGAGTACATTCGAGAGACATGTGGAAGGAATGGGGGTCAAGTGCGTTGCCAAGCTGCTTTGAGTATAAGTGGGAAAATTTAATAGGACATGTAGAACATGGACGTGCTGTAGTATACTTAAAAGCAGACTTTGAGTATAAGTGGGAGATTGTTAGGGATATAGTTGCAAGTATGCTTTTAGTGCTACTTATGTATACAAACTGATTCTTGCACTTATAAATGAGAATAATATTTTTATCACTGGTTGCTTTAAATATAATGAATGTTAATTATTTATTGCATAAACGTTCAGATGTATTTTACATTGTAGACAATGTGGTGTGTAGAAGATCACAGAAGATCACATTGTCAGTTCCTTGTATATAAGTACAATTGATTCACAACTTAGATGGAATTGAACAATCCATTGGTAGAAGTTGAGGTGTAAGGCTCAGATTGGTTTATCTTGACCAAGGGATTACACTAGTGCATTATGATGTGCTGAATAAGACCTACAGAGAGGTAATTCTTCTAGACTGACTTAAGGAATGAAGAATTAGACCTCAATGGTTGTTGATTTCTTAACCTCTGTCACTTAAATGGGATTGTCTGTAGTTAAGAAGTATTGCTTTGATTTATTATGGGTAAAGAATCAATTTGATTCAATACTTTGTATTTTGGGCAATATTATTAATTACAGGACAGATTGCCAAAATTAATACAGAGAATCGTGTCTTGGAGTGTCAAGTTGATTATGTCCCCTTGGTGGGCTCAGAAGGTTTATCATATCAAATTTGATCAGTGGAATTTATTTCCGGTATGATAATAATGTTGAGCTGTCCTTACTCCGAGGAATAAAAGATATTAATTAATTAAAGCATTCAGTAGCTTAAATTAATTGATGGACATTGAATCTTAAACACGGGAAATAATAACCGGGAGCCATATTTCGTAATATGGGTTAGGATGGATAGTGCAATATTAATTCTATAGTGGAATGAATTAATATTAATGGGCTGGAAAAATGTTGTGGCTCAATATTGATTTTTGGGCCCATTGGGAGGTCCAATCCATAATTCTCCTAAAGGCCCCTCAAGTAGCCCAATAAAAGTCTATTAATTAAGGTAATTAAAAGATAAGGATTAATTTTGTTGCAAGAAATTAGAGAGAGATATTTATGGAAAAAGATATATGGAAATAAGAGATTATTTCTATATTATTCCAAGATAAATTGACCGGTCAATTTTTCTTTCTTGTAAGAGAAGAAACATAGATTCTCTCTTATAAAAGGAGAAGAAAAAAAATTGGTACTCTTGAGACTAAGAAAAAAAAAGATCTGTAATTTTCGAAATTACAGTGTGTGCAACAAGAGAAAATTAATTCTTCCTTGAGAGTTAATAGTTCGTGAGATCTCCACCGGGTCAACGGACTAGGACTTAGGGAATACTTGAGAAGGCAATTGGGTTGAAGTTGTTACTCTTCTCAACGGTATCTCTCCAATTTAAAGGTAAACACGTAATCCCTTAGTTCCGCATGTTTAGGGATTTAATTATTTTACCGTACATTCATTACATAAATTAGTTGATTTAATTTGTTTAGATTATGAAATTAGATTTATGATAATTCATATTTAAATTACGTCCCAAATAGATCCGGGTAATTTTAAAGGAGTCTCAAAGGATTCCCGAGAGTCTCAAAAGATCCCTAGGGCATCTCAAAAGATTTCCGGGAGTCTCAAAGAATTCCTAGCGTGATGGTCCATAACCCACAAGTGCCAATAATTCCCCACAAAGGAGATGGGGAATGTGGTCCCATAATAATTTCCCACAAAGAAGTTGGGGACCACAAGAGTTAGGGACCACATTGTTGGGGGACTATTATTGGGTATTGGGATTAATTTCCCAACATTAAATTCATAGCCAAAACCCATCTTATTGCCATTAGATCTATAATATTCAAAGATACTTTCAATAGTAGCAGATGCTTTATTGAACTCTGATATCTTTTGATTTAGGCATTCCTTCTCCTTTTCTAAGAGCTTGTGTGCTTGGAAGAGGTCATCGAACTTGGATTGTAGTGAACGAAATTCCTTAGTTTATAAAGCTTGAGTTTCTAACATCCCCTCATACAACTGAGTTATTGTGGTATTTTCTTCCTTAAGAAGTTCCACTTCTTTGGTCAATCTTTCATTCATTGTGACCAACTCAGGGGTGTTATCAAACTTAGTCTTTTTCAACTTAGCAATTTCTTTCCTTAGATCCTTGTTCTCCTCTTCTACGTCTATAAAAGCTCTAGTGGCAATATCCAGATCACCTTTTACCTTTCTTAAAGATTGATAATAGGTGTCTTCTGATTCGCCTTCAGATGAGTTTATCTCATCTGTTTCTGAAAAAAATAGGTGAATGGAAAGTTGTTGTATATGAGTTTACCTCATTTTCACCTATGGCCATCATAGCTAGATCATCTGAATCATCTGAGAAGATTTGACAGTCTGGTGATGTAGGAAGTTCGTCACTTTGATATTCAGATTCTTCAGTCACCATTGCTTGTTTGTCTGAATTTCTTCTGTCTCTTCTTGGCCTTCTTTCTTCTTTGTCATCTAAATTCAGCTCAGGACATTCATAGACATAATGTCCTAGTTTGCGACAATTGAAGCATGATCCAGGCTTTTGATTTGAATTGACTTTTCTTGGTGGAGTGGCATCTCTTCTTCTAGAACCTCGCCTGTCAGATGGCTCCACATCCTTCCTTGGATACCTTTCTGGTGTTCTTTCTCTTGATTCTCTAGAGGATGAACCAGCTCTCCTATCTTAATAATTCCTGTAGAATTTTCTATATTTGCTGTTGAGAGTGTTCATTCTTTCGAATCTCTTGATCATAAGGGCCATTTGCTCTTTCAGACTCATGTCTAATCCTTCAAAGTCTTCTGTTTTCAGAGAGGTCTTGCCAGATGAGGTACTTGCAGCTTTTGTATTGGCTGCCTTGAAGGCTACAGTTTTGGAGGTAGATGGGGTTGCAGTTGGCTCATCACTTCCTGAGTTTTCTTCTCTTTCAAGATCATATTCATGAGCTTTTAGGTTCTGAAACAGAGTTTGTGCAGACCACTTCTTGATATCTTAAGTATCCTTGATGATGGTCTTCTTGAGTCTCCATTTCTTGGTTAGAGAGTCTATGATCTTCAAGTTCTTCTCTCTATTTGTGTATTTCTTGCCTAGAGATTCAATCTCATTTATGATCTTGGTAAATCTATTGTCTAACTGATCAATAGACTCTTCTGGTTGCATCTTGAAGTGTTCGAACTTCTTGACTGCTGTTGACAATTTGCTATCCTTGATCAGCTCAGTTCCTTCACAGAGGAGTGCCAAGGCATCCCACATGTCTCTGGCTGATTCACAGTGGATTACTTTTGCAATGTACTCATTTGGGAAAGTATGCATGATGTAATCTTGAGCAATGCTGTCAAGATTTGACTGCTTCATCTCTTCTGGTGTGAGGTCCTTCATTGGCTTGGGGACAAGTTCTCCAACTGGAACTTCTGGATCACCATTTGCAGTGTTGACTGTCATGATTGTGATTGGGCCTTCTGTGATTACAGACCACATCTTGTAGTGAACTGATGTGAGATTCTTCCTCATCCTGATCTTCTAGTAATCATAATCCTCCACTGAAAACTTAGGCAAATTTCGCATGTTAGCACTCATGTTGTATGAGTTTTCAAAAACAAGTTTTCAAAAGATAGATCTGTTCAAGAGAACTACAAAAAGACTCCCTCAAGTCTTCTGATAATCTAGAGACAGTAGTCCGTTAGAACCACTGCTCTGATACCACTTGTTGGTCCCTGAACGAGTAGTGAATGGGATTAAAGTCTAGAGGGGAGGGGTGAATAGACTTTAAAACTTTTTCAAGAGAGTTGGGAACCTCTTCTGATCTCTATGTCAGCTTGACTACAAGTCTGCTGGTCCAGATGACTATAGTGATCTGAATGAAGAGATTATATGCGGAATTATGGTAGGTGTTGGGATATAAATTCATCCTAAGCCCCACTTGATGTTAGAATAGTTTTGATGGCCAAAACACTTAGAGTTTATAAATGTAATAGGATCAGCTGACTTGTATAGAACAGCTTAGACTAGTCTTGTGTGATCAACTGTATTGATATCAGCTGATCAGCACAGCCCTGGCTTACATGCCTATCCTCAAGATGAGAAGAGTAGAAGACATGAAGACTAGAAGATCCTTGAAGACCAGATAAGTTAAGGTGCTTGTATACCTACTTATCTGATGGAGTCCAAGATTGAAGATAGCCTAAAGCAGCACAAAGAACTGCCAGATCAGAAGCGTGTTACTCGACTGATATCAGAAGACAGAAGACCTAAGGCCAGAAGAGTAGTCAGAAGACTAGTAGTACAGATCAGAAGACTATGTGCTCTTCCAGGACTCGGCTGATTCCAAAGTCATCTTGCAATTCAAACGAAGACCTACCTTATTTAAAAGATTGACATGATCCCAGGATTGTAGCAATCAAGCGGCTGGAATCAAGGAATCAAGCCAACATGGAAAGATTGCCCCAACGGCTAGTCAACTCCAACGGCTAGTTGCAAGCAATCACCATTATAAATACAAGAGGATGAGAAATCACAAAAAGGAGTCACAACGAGAGAATTCAACAAGCTAAGCAAGCAATCAAGCAAAAAGCCATACTGTTCTAAGAATTCTCCAAGTGCCATAAACCATTAGAATATTTGTAGCTCTTAAGTGATTTCTATCCAACCCATAAGAACCTGAAACTTGTTCATATTGTATATTCATTGTTTTAGGCATAGTGGTTAAGCAATTTATAAGCTTGAACCATTAGTTGGATACCCTTCAAAAACCCTAAACCCTCACCGAAAGGTTAAAGTTTTTGAACCCCTCAAAGTGCAAGTGCTTACAATCACTTGTGGAGACCGTAGCTGTTAGGACGGCTCAGATCTCAAAGTCCTATCCTTGGGACTATAAAGGACAAGACCCTTGTAATTTTTGGTAAATTAAAGGGATTAAACATCACGTTAGGACGTGAGAGTGGACGTAGGAACGTATATCCGAACCACTATAAACCTGGTGTTATTTACTTACTGCACTTTATATTTCTGTCATTTCATTTATCTTTATATAGTGCATACTGTATTTTCAACTGTCTTCAAAACAAGGCCATAACTTTCAAACCAGCATCAGCTGAGCATTTTTATTAAGCAAAATAAGTTAACACTTTCTTAAGAAACTAAGAGAACGAGTCTAATAAAGGCCTACCATAATTCCGCATATAACCTCTTCATTCAGATCACTATAGTCATCTGGACCAGCAGACTTGTAGTCCAGTTGACATAGCAATCAGAAGAGGTTCCCAACTCTCTTGAAAAAGTTTTAAAGTTTATTCACCCCTCCCCTCTAGACTTTAATCCCATTCACTACTCGTTCAGGGACCAACAAGTGGTATCAGAGCAGTGGTTCTAACGGACTACTGTCTCTAGATTATCAGAAGACTTGAGGGAGTCTTTCTGTAGTCCTCTTGATCAGACCTTTTTTTTTAACTTGTTTTTTAAAACTCATACAGCATGAGTGCTAATATGCGAAAGTTGCCTAAGTTTTCAGTTGAGGATTATGATTACTGGAAGATCAGGATGAGGAAGAATCTCACATCAGTCCACTACAAGATATGGTCTGTAATCACAGAAGGTCCAGTCACCATCATGACAGTCAACACTACAAATGGTGGTCCAAGCACACAAGCTCTTTGAAAAGGAGAAGGAATGCCTAAATCAAAAGATATCAGAGTTCAATAAAGCTTCTACAACTATTGAAAGTATCTCTGAATATTATAGATTAAATGGCAATAAGATGGGTTTTGGCTATGAACTTAATCCATCTACATCCTCTCCAGCTGGGGGTAGTACACCTAACAAGTGCACTACTCAGACACAAGAAAAGGGTGAGTGTTCTAAACACAATGAACCTAATATGAACCAAAAGGCATCGGTACCAGCTAAGGTTAACTATCCCAACACCAAAAAGGGTAAAAGACAAGTTAACCCCAAGCATGTACAGAGGAACAACAAACAGCCTAGACCATCTCGTTTGAGACAGTCTCAACTGTATGCTGCTCCAGCCAAGAAGAAGAAATCTTCTTCAAACAAATCTGTTCTCTTTGCACCCCCTATCTCTTATGATATTGTGAGAACAGAGGAGTATGGTCCATATAATCGTGTGCATCGTCCAGCTCATGCACCCAGGCCGAATGTAACTAGTCAAAAGATCATGTATGTACACTTCTATAAAGGGAAACCATTTGACTATTACTTAGCTGACACAAGTAACAAATCAAATCAGTCCAAGGTGCTAACTGGTAAGATTTGGTTCCGTGATGCCCGAGGGAAATAACTCAAGTGCTCAAGGTTGTTCAAACGACCAATGTATATGTGGGTTCCCAAGGGTAGTACTAACACCCAAGGACCCAAGACAAAATAGGTACCTAAGACTTAACCTTTCTTGCAGGAAAGGAGGGACCTATACAGAAGAGGAGGTCTAGCTGGAGAAACATGGTACATAGATAGTGGATGCTCAACTCACATGACAAGAACCAAAGCCCTGCTGACCAACTACATAGAGAAGAAAGGTCCAAAAGTCTTCTTTGGTGATAACGCGCACGGTAACCCAAAAGGATATGGCACCCTTAAAAATGGTGACATTGAGGTACATGATGTATCATATGTAGAGGGTTTAAAGTTTAATTTATTATCTGTTTCTCATTTTTGTGACACTGGTTACTCAGTAAAATTCTCTAAAGATGAGTGTCTCATAAGTGATAAAAGAACAAAACAAAACTTTCTAACAGGATCTAGAAAGGGAAGTATGTATCTTGCAAATTGGAACAGCTGTCCTAAGGATACATGTCTGCTTGTGAAAAGCCCTAAAGATGTCAGCTGGCTATGGCACAAACGCCTTAGTCATCTGAACTTTAAGACTATGAACAAGTTAGCAAGGGAATCCTTAGTTGATGGTCTGCCTAATGAACTCTACTGTAAAGATCAGGTATGTGATGCATGTCAACAAGGAAAGCAAACAAAGGTCTCCTTCAAGACCAAGAAGACAACATCAACCAGCAGAGTTCTTGAATTGCTTCACATGGATCTCTTTGGACCAATCACACCAACCACATTAACAGGAAGAAAGTATACTCTCATTGTTGTAGATGACTATTCCAAGTTTACTTGGGTTATCTTCTTATACAAGAAGAGTGAAACTCAGCAGAAGCTCCCTGAACTTTTGAAGAGGATCCAACTAGAGAAAGGAGAACCAATTGTGAAAATTAGAAGTGACAAAGGCATTGAATTTATTAACTCTTATATTATTGCCTATTGTACTTCTAATGGTATTCAATATGAGACAAGTGCAGCAAGAACACCACAGCAGAATGGTGTAGCTGAAAGAAGAGTCAGAACACTCAAAGAAGCTACAAGAACACTCCTTGCTGAATTCTCCACTCCTAAGAAGCTATGGGCAGAAGCCATCAACACAGCTTGTCACACTCAAAACAGGTCAGGTATTCACAACAATGGGAAAAGTAAGTTGAATGCCTTTGATGCCAAAGCAGATGAGGGGATATTCTTATGATACTCCTCTACTAGCAAAGCATTTAGAGTACTCAACAAACGAACCCTTCTTGTGGAAGAAACACATCATGTTATTTTTTATGAATCTTGTGAAAAGAGTGCAGTAAAAACAAACTCAGCTGCAGATCAGATGAGACAGCTAGTGATCAAGTCCAGACCAGATGAGTTCATTGAAGTCAATGAACCTTTCCCTAAAGAACCAGAGGAAGATAAGCCTCATAGACCTATCACTAGATCTCAAACTCAAGCAGAGCAAGCTGACCAAATCAAGATGCACCAATCCCAAATGCAAGGGGGAATGATCTCTTTGACACACAAGATACAGATGATGATCGACCAAATCAAGTCAACCCCCCTGATGGCACTAGAACAGATGAGAATCCAAGCTCATCTAATGTAGATACTCCTGTGAGGCATACATGGAGAAACAATCATCCATCAAACCTCATCTTAGGAGGAGCAGACTCAGGTGTCAAGACCAGAAGACAACTGAATCGGAACTCCCAATCATCTATGTTCTGCTGGTGTGCCTTCCTATCCAACATTGAACCAGCTGACATAGAAGAAGCAATGACAGATTGCAATTGGATCACTGCTATGCAAGAAGAACTAAACCAATTCGAAAGAAATGAAGTATGGGAATTGGTAGATCGTCCTGAAAACCACAATGTAGTAGGAACAAAGTGGGTATTCAAGAATAAAAAGGACGAAAATGATGTGATAACTAGAAATAAAGCAAGGCTAGTTGCAAAAGGATATTCACAGTCCAAAAGTCTTCTTTGGTGATAACGCGCACAGTAACACAAAAGGATATGGCACCCTTAAAAATGGTGACATTGAGGTACATGATGTATCATATGTAGAGGGTTTAAAATTTAATTTATTATCTGTTTCTCATTTTTGTGACACTGGTTACTCAGTAAAATTCTCTAAAGATGAGTGTCTCATAAGTGATAAAAGAACAAAAACAAACCTTCTAATAGGATCTAGAAAGGGAAGTATGTATCTTGCAAATTGGAACAACTGTCCTAAGGATACATGTCTGCTTGTGAAAAGCCCTAAAGATGTCAGCTGGCTATGGTACAAACGCCTTAGTCATCTAAACTTTAAGACTATGAACAAGTTAGCAAGGGAATCCTTAGTTGATGGTCTGCCTAATGAACTCTACTGTAAAGATCAGGTATGTGATGCATGTCAACAAGGAAAGCAAACAAAGGTCTCCTTCAAGACCAAGAAGACAGCATCAACCAGCAGAGTTCTTGAATTGCTTCACATGGATCTCTTTGGACCAATCACACCAACCACATTAACAGGGAGAAAGTATACTCTCATTGTTGTAGATGACTATTCCAAGTTTACTTGGGTTATCTTCTTATACAAGAAGAGTGAAACTCAGTAGAAGCTCCCTGAACTATTGAAGAGGATCCAAGTAGAGAAAGGAGAACCAATTGTGAAAATTAGAAGTGACAAAGGCACTGAATTTATTAACTCTTATATTATTGCCTATTGTACTTCTAATGGTATTCAGCATGAGACAAGTGCAGCAAGAACACCACAGCACAATGGTGTAGCTGAAAGAAGAGTCAGAACACTCAAAGAAGCTGCAAGAACACTCCTTGCTGAATTCACCACTCCTAAGAAGCTATGGGCAAAAGCCATCAACACAACTTGTCACACTCAAAACAGGTCAGGTATTCACAAAATTCATGAAAAAACCCCATATGAACTGTGGAAAGGAAGAAAACCTAGAGTATCTTACTTTCATATATTTGGTTGTAAGTGTTTCATTCACAACAATGGGAAAAGTAAGTTGAATGCCTTTGATGCCAAAGCAGATGAGGGGATATTCTTAGGATACTCCTCTACTAGCAAAGCATTTAGAGTACACAACAAACGAACCCTTCTTGTGGAAGAAACACCTCATGTTGTTTTTGATGAATCTTGTGAAAAGAGTGCAGTAGAAACAAACTCAGCTGCAGATCAAATGAGACAGCTAGTGATCAAGTCCAGACCAGATGAGTTCATTGAAGTCAATGAACCTTTCACTGAAGAACCAGAGGAAGATAAGCCTCATAGACCTGTCACTAGATCTCACACTCAAGCAGAGCAAGCTGACCAGAATCAAGATGCACCAATCCCAAATGCAAGGGGGAATGATCTCTTTGACTCACAAGATACAGATGAAGATCGACCAAATCAAGTCAACCCCCCTTATGGCACTAGATCAGATGAGAATCCAAGCTCATCTAATGGAGATACCCCTGTGAGGCATACATGGAGAAACAATAATCCATCAAACCTCATCTTAGGAGGAGTAGACTCAGGTTTCAAGACCAGAA
The DNA here is from genome assembly GCA_963675135.1 of Galeopsis tetrahit. Lineage (NCBI taxonomy): Eukaryota > Viridiplantae > Streptophyta > Magnoliopsida > Lamiales > Lamiaceae > Galeopsis > Galeopsis tetrahit. The sequence goes on along the minus strand of OY776120.1, from coordinate 59,249,537 downwards.
GACAACTGAATCAGAACTCCCAATCATCTATGTTCTGCTGGTGTGCCTTCCTATCCAACATTGAACCAGCTGACATAGAAGAAGCAATGACAGATAGCAATTGGATCATTGCTATGCAAGAAGAACTAAACCAATTCGAAAGAAATGAAGTATGGGAATTGGTAGATCGTCTTGAAAACCACAATGTAGTAGGAACAAAGTGGGTTTTCAAGAATAAAAAGGACGAAAATGATGTGATAACTAGAAATAAAGCAAGGCTAGTTGCAAAAGGATATTCACAATCTGAAGGGATTGACTATGATGAAACTTTTGCTCCAGTAGCCAGATTAGAAGCCATTCGACTGTTTCTAGCTTATGCATCATATATGGGCTTCAAGGTATATCAAATGGATGTCAAGAGTGCTTTTCTAAACGGTATTCTGGTAGAAGAAGTATATGTAGAGCAGCCTCCAGGATTTGAAAAAGGTGATCAAGTATATCGACTGAAGAAGGCTCTCTATGGTCTAAAGCAAGCCCCTAGAGCTTGGTATGACACATTGTCACAATTCCTACTTGGCAATGGATATACAAAAGGCAAAGTTGATAAAACTCTTTTCAGAATACAAGAAGGAGAAGATATTCTAATGGTGCAAATATATGTAGATGATATTATATTTGGATCACCCAATCAAGAGATGTGCAAAAAGTTCTCTGAACTTATGCAAGGAAAGTTTGAAATGAGCATGATGGGTGAGATGAATTACTTCCTAGGACTTCAAGTCAAGCAGAGTCCAGAAGGGATCTTCATCAACCAGTCCAAGTATACCAAAAGCCTATTAGAAAGATTCAAAGCTCTACAAAGCAAGACTGCAAGGATTCCAATGATGACATCTTTTAAAATAGAACCAGATGAGTCTGGAAAGGCAGTTGATCAAGCTGAATATAGAGCACTGGTTGGATCTCTACTATACCTTACAGCTAGCAGACCAGACATAACATTTGCTGTAGGATTATGTGCTAGGTTTCAAGCAAACCCAAAGCAAAGTCATCTAGAAGCAGCAAGGAAGATCCTCAAGTACCTAAAAGGAACACTCAATCTAGGACTATGGTACCCTGCTGATGACAATCTAGAATTGAGTGGTTATTCTGACTCAGAGTATGGAGGATGTAGAATTGATAGGAAATCCACATCTGGAACCTGTCAATTCCTAGGCAACAAGTTGATATCATGGTTCTCTAAGAAGCAAACTTCAGTTGCAACCTCCACCACTGAAGCAGAATACATGGCAGCTGGAAGTTGTTGTAGTCAGCTGCTCTGGCTAGTCCAACAACTCAAGGATTACAATGTAGAGGCAAGAGAAGTCCCTATCTATTGTGACAGCAGCAGTGCCATTGCCATCACTCAAAATCCAGTCCTCCACACAAGGTGCAAGCATGTCGACATTCGACACCACTTCATAAGAGACCACCTTGAAAAGAAGGACATCAAGATGGAGAAAATTCACACAGATATCCAAAGAGCAGACATCTTGACTAAGCCCCTAGCTGAAGAACGATTCAAGACCCTATGCTACAGCTTAGGACTCCTGGATCCAAGCACATGAAGAGCAAAGATCAGCTGAAGACGTCAGCTGATACAATTGCAGCAGACTAGGAGGATCAGATGAGGTGAATAGACACCCTCATCTTCAGGTAAGTTCTTTCCCGATGAAGACAAATAAAGCTGAGGGAAAACATATAGTCATCTAATCAAGGGGGAATCAATGATACCTTAAGAATCCTTGATGAGATACTCTACAATCTGCATTGCATATTATATATATATATATATATATCCAGCAGACTTGAACAAAGCTATTTGACATCTTTACTCTAAGCAATGTATATCTATGTATAATAATAAACTATTCTTCATAAAATACTTTATTTATATACATACATACAGTATACTATTGAGTTATACTTGGTTGGAGTAATACACTATTCTCACCGACTCAACAGTATGCATGCACTGTACGGATTCCAAATAACTCTTGCTCAAAATTTATAAATTCTGCATTCCATAAGATAGAGTCTGAATCTCTTTAAATGTGAACCCTTAGATCAAGAATCTCATTGTTGATCTTAAGAAGTAACTTTTCAGAAATTCAGACCTATCAACTCTATAGTTTTGTCATCTTTCACTCCACTACCTCATTTCTACCCCTATAAAAGGAGGAAGTTATGAGAACACCTAAGAACACAAATCACTAACTATTATTCTTGTTTCAGGTATGGAGACAATCGAAAGAAGAGATGGAATGGAGATCATCCCTCAACCAAGGTCTTGGGTGAAGGAGATGAAGATTTGTCCAGAAGATGAAGATGATGCAGATCAGCATACTTGGTTTATCCAACATAAGTATGCCTATGAAAACTAAAGGAAGGAGAGACGTTCTTGTTGAAAACTAGAGGAAGGAGAGATGCAGAGGACAAAGTAGCAAGCAAGCAGAACTTCTTCTCCAGGGGAAAGTTCTACATGGAGAGCTTGCTATCAAAGGCTACTGTGTCTAAACAAATCAAGAAGACCAAGTCCATGGCTCACTCTTCACACTCCATTGAAGCCTCTTCCAATCTTCCTTCCCTTTCAAGAGAAGCGAAGAAATTCAACAAGGACACATTAGATGCTACAACCCATCTGATGATGAGGAATATTAGATGGAGAGGGCAATCTGAACTAGTGGGATATCATCCAGGCTGATCATCAAATTGATTTGTTGGTCCTACATGGTTCAGAGATAGAGTTGGAAGATCCATCAAACCAGGTTGGATCATCACTCACAATAAAGCTGGAAGATCCATCATCCAAGTTGGATCATCACAGCAAACCTCAATCCCCCACTCAGCTGATCAGAAGACCAACTCAGCTGACCAGCAGACTTTCAAGAAAAATCAGCAGACTTTTCAAGAAATCAGAAGACTTCACTCTGCTGATCAGATCACTCCATTTTAGAGTATAATGACTAGCTTTGATCATGTAATTCATTCTAGATTTATTCCTGAATGTAATTAAAGAAATTGGCCTATATAAGGAATGCAATTCACTTATAGAAAACGGCCTTTGATGATCAATTCTTGCCACAAAATTAGTCACAACGACTATTTTTGGTAATGATGTCATTAGTACTTGATTACCATATTGCCAGCAAATCAACAATTGCCACATGGAAAATTCAGTTGGCAAAATTAAAGGAAACGAGGCGAAATCAAAGAAGGAAATCTTGGGTACTACTCCACATTAAAATCAAATCTGACCGTTAGATCAAGAATTGTTGGAGTATATATACACACCCTTAAACCTCTTCCAAACCCTTTCACTCACATTACTCAATTGCTCTCAAACTCTCTCGTTCTGCAAATTTTCTTAAGCATTCCAAACCTTACACTCAAATTCTCAGAATGGCAATCATTGAGATTTACGACGAGAAGACCAAGAGCACTGGAACCCTAGATGCAACCAAGTGGTCTAGGGAAGGGAAGATTTTCACAGAGAATGCTCTGTTTTTCTAGGGCAAACACACAGCTGCAAACAAGGAGATCCTTCTTCGCTGCATCAACCTCAACCTTCGTGATTTTCTGGAAGCAGCACCAACTAATGTTTATGAACAAGATGTGCTGGCTTTCTACTCAAACGCTGTGATGAAGGGATCTTATGTTGAAAGTGTCATGGGTGGACACAAAGTCAAGGTAACAAGGGAAATCCTTCAGGAACTTTTCGGCTTGTCAAAGGGGAACATAAACATCTCTACCTACATTATGGGAAGAGAAAAGGAGTATATGGAGATGTTTACTGATGGAAGAATCAGGGTTATTGATGCCTCTGGACTCAAGAAATCCCAACTTGAACATAAGTTTCAAACCCTGATGGATATTGCAGGTAAGATGTTGCTTGGTAACACATTCAGTCATGATGCTGTTACTACTCTAAAGGTTAGAGTTATGACTGCAATCTGGGATCAGGTTGATGGAGATTGGCAAGGGCTATTTTTGGATAGGATTGCCCTTGAGGCCAAGAAGGTCACATTGGACCTCCAATCAAGGGAATGGAAGGTAACATCAACTGTCAGCTTTGTCAACAAGCTGAGTATTATCCTTCCAGACGTGCTTCCAAAGAAATACAAGATGGGACCTCATAAGACCTTCCACACCTCCAAGTATTATTTGAGGAAGGAAGCTCTTTCTGAGGCAGCAAGGTTGAAAGAAGAGAAGAGGAAGTTGTTGGCTGAAGCATCTTCCAAAGATGTTGTTGAGGAGGCAGAAGAGTCTGCTCATGACTCTGCTGCAGAACAAGAAGAGGAGCCATCCAAAGAAGAGGCTCAAAAGAAGGCTGCTGAGGATGATGATGATGATGACAATCAGACCTTAGCACAAAGAAGAATTCTAATCAGATCAGGGCTCATCTCCCCATCTGATTCAGATGCCACTCCCAATCCCTCTCATTTGAAGAAGACAGGTACTTCTAACCCCTCTCTCACTTTCACACCTTCCAAGTTGTCAAAGGGTCGGAAGAGAAAGAAGAACAATTCTTCTTTCACCAAGAAATCCAAGAAATCCAGGCTCCCTACTCCCATGAGCATAGCCACTATTACATCCTTCAACCCTTCTGATGACTCCAACCCATCTGAACCTTCAAACACTGATACCCAAATCCCTGCTGATACTCACACAGCAGAGGAACAAGCCCAGCCTCAATCAACCCTTGAACCACAATTGCCTACCCCTGCTGATGTTCAACCAGCAGACAACCAAACACATACCACCTCCACACACCCTGCTGATGATCAAACTCAGATCACATCCTCATCCCCTGCTGACATTCAAACAGCAGATGTCCAAGATCATCAAGCTCAACCATCTTCTGATCTTCAAGTAGAAATAGAACCTGACCAGCAGACCCAAAACCCTGCAGATGAAAAACACTATGAAGATCAATCTCAACTTCCTACCCAACAAGAAGATATCACTTCCCAAACCCCTGTTGATACTCACACAGCAGAGGAAAATGCCCCAGCTACCCAATCTCTTACCCTCACCGCCCCATCTGCTCCAGAAGACTTGGCACCAGCAGACCTGGTTCAAGCAGGCCCTTCTCAGTCTCACTACAACATTGTGCACTATCCTATGTGCACAAGGGAGAAGATAATGAGGATGAAGATAGCCAACCTGCTCAAGTCTACTACTCCTGGTGTTGATGAGACATCAATCCAATTTGAACAAGTACTTAGGATATGCACTTGGATTGAGCTTAGAAGAGATGATGTGGATGTAACACCCGCAAATTTTTCAATCACAATAAGTTATTAAAAATGCATAAGATAATATTTTTCTTAATATTAAAAAAAAATGATAGTATATATTAATATATATTTGATTTAATTGAAATATTTATATATAATATTTTATTTAAATACAAAAATGCGTGCATATAATATATATATATATATATATGTAAAATCAGATTTTCATTATTAATTACTAGTATTATTATTTAAAAGTTTTATACGCCAAATCCTTTAAGCCCAAGTTTCTCAAATTTTGTTATATCTAAATTCAAACTTGAGAGCCTATTTCTACGGTTCTAAATCCCAAATTTTTCTCAACAAATTCTATCATAATTCTCCTCCTTTATTTTACTCTCCATAGTTAATCAAACCACCACATAAATAAATTGTTTTTCCACTCGGCTTAAACACACGTTTACCTTTATCCAAACAAAAAAAAAAAAATATTCATCCATCTTGTACGTCGACCTGAGTTTCGTCCAAATCCAGAGAGAACAGATTGTTGAACATGCCTCGTTTCATAGAAGTCGTAGCCTCCTTTTCGAACATTGTGTAATTCTCGACTTCCATGCTATTCCTTATTATAATTGTTCGGATATCATGTATTGATCTCTATATTTTTTATATATTTATTTTGCTATGATCCGAGAGTAGGCCTATATTTACGTTATTAGATGATTAATAAGCCAAGTTTAATAGATTAGTGTTAGATATAGTTAGATCTTTGTCAAACTGAAATTATTTATTTATTTATTTATTTTATCTTTAATAATCGTAAATTTAGCTTCTCATCAAATGAGTTTCTGCATTATTTTAAAAGATATCCAAAACATATCCTTGCCCGAGTTGTTCAAGATGTGGTTTAGGGAATAACCATTTAATCCTAAAAACTAATTCACTACTTATTTATGAATTGTTTCTTATGTACCCGTACTTACCACATCGATTTAAATAGTTTAAATCTATAATCAATTAATGAATTGTTTAGTTAATGGATTCACATCAATTTATTTACGCTACTTGAGTGTTGTTCTTAAGAAAATAAACCTGAATCTAATGCTTTGGTTAAAGAAAAGGGCAAACATTTTCTTAGATAACTCCGTATGACGACCTAACCCTCTAATCGATTCATATATGTATAGTAGTTATTATTAGTTGTTTATTGGGCTGCATGTATATCAATTTAGTATAAGTATTATACTCTAATTAACTTATAGAATCTTCTGCTAATGTAGTTGGTCAGAAATTTTGGTTACATGAGTAGTGATAATTTATTATGAGATTTTATGAGTTAGAGATAGTAATACTAAGTCATGGTAGTTTATTATATTTAGGTGACGAAAGGCGCTCGTGATAAATCAAGTCATATACTTAACAGATTAATCAAGACTTTAAGGTGGGATTTTCTTACTTACGTATTCACTTTGTCACATTTAAATGTTATTTGTAAATTTAATTGTTGCTTATCTACATGATCCTATGTTTATGTTTATTATGGGTTATTTCGACGGAAAGGTCGTTATAGCTAGCGGGGACTACGGTCCGGGATGGTAAGATCCTTGGGGGCAACTCCACCGTATATAGATTGGCCAATTTAATTGGTCAATATATGGAAGAATGTTTATTATGGGTTATTTCGACGGAAAGGTCGTTATAGCTAGCGGGGACTACGGTCCGGGATGGTAAGATCCTTGGGGGCAACTCCACCGTATACAGATTGGCCAATTTACTTGGTCAATATATGGAAGACTTATGTACACATGTTTGTGAGTTTATGATTTTATTTGCATTGATATTTAACTGTGACAAAGAGGATCTCACTGAGCTAGTTGTTTGTTCACCCCAATTAATTTAATATTTTACAGATTGATGGAGTTGCGGTGGAGGGACGGTGGAAGTGGATGTCTAGTTATGCAATGTTTTTCTTTATATTATTCCTGCTTTTAATTAGTTAGTTGCATCTCGAGTTAGACTCAATTGTTCACTAATGCACTATTTGATTTCTTTGAAACCAGCTTTTGAGCCTTACTTGAAAAATTAAAGTTTGGTAATAATTTTCTTTAAGAAATTTGAGTTTTACTTAATCTTCCGCTGCAAAATCTTTTATAAATTCATAAATTCGAATTTCATTAGCACTCAAAGTATGTTTTCATCTAGGCCCTAAAATCGGGATGTGACAGTGGATGACCTTCTTGAGGTCATGGAAGGAATGGGAGGAAAGGAAAATTTCCTCGATTGGGAAATGGAGCAAAAGGAAGTTGCTCAGGTTCAAATTTTGCTCAGCTGCTATCAGCAGAGGCCCTGACTGCAGTTTGCAACAGGATTCTAGGAATCCACACTGATGATATCTCTGTTCCAGAAGGTTCATCAGATCAGCAGACAGCTGAAAAAGCAAAGGTGGATGACTCAGCTGCACCAGCCTTGGTAGAAGACGCAGTTGCAACAGCACCTGCAGAAGACTCAGCAGAACCAGCTGACAAAGCAGAGGTTGAAAGAGAAGTAGTCAGAGTACCAGCTCACTTCATGCCTAAAGATAACCTGACTCACTTCATTGATAAAGGAGAAAAGATCATGACCCATCTGGTTAAGGCCACTACCTCATTCCTCAATGAAGACTATCTTTCAGCTGAAGAGAGAGGCAAAGCTCTAATAGTTCATCCAAAACCTCAAGGTATTGCCTTACCTTCTACTTCATCTATTGACTATACAGCAGACATCTGCTCACATAGTAAGGAAATTTGGCCCTCTCCCTACTTATGAAGAAGAATTTCTTCAATTCTCCCAGTTCATGAACATTGAAGATCCAGAGTTCTGGGAACAAGTTGTCAAGACAGCCAAAGAACTCGACAATTGCAGAATCCTAACACCTGAAGAACCCAAATGGGATGCACCCATTCTGGACACAGGAAGAACAAACATGATTGAAGTCAAAAGGATTATGTATAAGATCTATGAAGAGGAGAATGTTACAGACGTGCAGCACGTGGTAGAAGTTCGAGTTCGTCTGTACCTTGCCTACCGCATTTGAAGACCAGAAGACCTGATGAAGACTATTTTAGAAGTTTAAAGTAACTATTACTTGTAGTCCAGTTGACATAGCAATCAAGGCCTACCATATTTTCGCATATAACCTCTTCATTCAGATCACTATAGTCATCTGGACCAGCAGACTTGTAGTCCAGTTGACATAGCAATCAGAAGAGGTTCCCAACTCTCTTGAAAAAGTTTTAAAGTTTATTCACCCCTCCCCTCTAGAATTTAATCCCATTCACTACTCGTTCAGGGACCAACAGTAGGCCTTGTTTAGACTCGTTCTTTTAGTTTCTTTGAAAGTGCCAACTTGTTTTACTTAATGAAAATACTCAGCTGATGCTGGTTTGAAAGTTATGGCCTTGTTTTGAAGATTGTTGAAAACACAGTATGCACTATATCAAATATATGGAAATGACAATAATGTAAAGTGCAGAAAGATAAATAACACCAGGTTTATAGTGGTTCGGATATACGTTCCTACGTCCACTCTCACGTCCTAACGTGATGTTTAATCCCTTTAATTTACCAAAAATTACAAGGGCTTGACCTTTATAGTCCCAAGGGTAGGACTTTGAGATATGAGCAGTCCTAACTGCTACGGTCTCCACAAGTGATTGTAAGCACTTGCACTTTGCAGAGTTTCAAAAACTTTAACCTTATGGTGGGGGTTTTGGGGTTTTTGAGAAGTATCCAACTAATGGTTCAAGCTTATAAATTGCTTAACCACTATGCCTAAATCAATGGATTTACAATATGAGTGGGATTCAGGTTCTTATGGGTTGGATAGAAATCACTTAAGAGCTAGAGATATTCTAATGGTTTCTGGCTCTTGGAGAACTCTTAAAACAGTATGGCTTTTTGCTTGATTGCTTGCTTAGCTTGTTGAATTCTCTCGTTGTGACTTCGTATTTGTGATTTCTCATCCTCTTGTATTTATAATGGTGATTGCTGCAACTAGCCGTTGGAGTTGACTAGCCGTTGGGGCAATCTTTCCATGTTGGCTTGATTCCTTGATTCCAGCTGTTTGATTGCTTCAATCTTGGGATCATGTCAATCTTCTAAGTAAGGTAAGTCTTCATTTGAATTGGAAGATGACTTTGGGAATCAGCCGAGTCCTAGACGAGCACCTAGTCTACTGATCTGCACTACTAGTCTTCTAACTACTCGTCTGGCCTTGTGCTTCTGTCTTCTGATATCAGTCGAGTAGTACTCTTCTGATCTGGCAAATACTTGTGCTGCTTTAAGGCCATCTTCAACTTGGACTCCATCAGATAAGTAGGTATACAAGCACCTTAACTTATCTGGCCTTCAAGGATCTTCTAGTCTTTATGTCTTCTACTCTTCTCATCTTGAGGATAGGCATGTAAGCCAGGGCTGTGCTGATCAGCTGGTATCAATACAGTTGATCACACAAGACTAGACTAAGTTGTTCTATACAAATCAGCTGATCCTATTACATTTATAAACTCTAAGTGTTTTGGCCATCAAAACTATTCTAACATCAAGTGGGGCTTAGGGTGAATTTATATCCCAACACCATCAACACAGCTTGTCACACTCAAAATTGGTCAGGTATTCACAAAATTCATGAGAAAACCCCATATGAACTGTGGAAAGGAAGGAAACCTAGAGTATCTTACTTTCATATATTTGGTTGTAAGTGTTTCATTCAAAACAATGGGAAGAGTAAGTTGAATGCTTTTGATGCCAAAGCAGATGAGGGGATATTCTTGGGATACTCCTCTACTAGCAAATCATTTAGAGTATTCAACAAACGAACCCTTCTTGTGGAAGAAACACCTAATGTTGTTTTTGATGAATCTTGTGAAAAGAGTGCAGTAGAAACAGACTCAGCTGCAGATAAGATGAGGAAACTAGTGATCAAGTCCAGACTAGATGAGTTTATTGAAGTCAATGAACCATTTCCTGAAGAACCAGAGGAGGATAAACCACACAAACCTGTCACTAGATCTCAAACCCAAGCTGAGCAAGCTGAGCAGAATCAAGATGCAAAAATCCCAAATGCAAGGGGGAATGATCCCTTTGACACACAAGATACAGATGATGATCGACCAAATCAAGTCAACCCTCCTGATGGAACTAGAGTAGATGAGAATCCAAGCTCACCTAATGCAGATACACATGTGAGGCATACCTGGAGAAACAATCATCCATCAAACCTCATCTTAGGAGGAGCAGACTCAGGTGTCAAGACCAGAAGACAACTGAATCAGAACCCCTAGTCCTCTATTTTCTGCTGGTGTGCTTTCTTGTCCAACATTGAACCAATTGATATAGAAGAAGTAATGACTGATAGCAATTGGATCACTGCTATGCAAGAAGAACTAAACCAATTCGAAAGAAATGAAGTATGGGAATTGGTAGATCGTGAAGAATAAGAAGGACGAAAATGATGTGATAACTAGAAATAAAGCAAGGCTAGTTGCAAAAGGCTACTCACAATCTGAAGGGATTGATTATGATGAAACCTTTGCTCCAGTATCCAGACTAGAAGCCATTCGACTATTTCTAGCTTATGCATCATATATGGGCTTCAAGGTATATCAAATGGATGTCAAAAGTGCTTTCCTAAATGGTATTCTGGTAGAAGAAGTGTATGTAGAGCAGCCCCCAGGCTTTGAAAAAGGAGATCAAGTATATCGTCTGAAGAAGGCTCTCTATGGTCTAAAGCAAGCCCCTAGAGATTGGTATGACACATTGTCACAATTCCTACTTGACAATGGATACACAAAAGGCAAAGTTGATAGAACACTTTTCAGAATACAAGAAGGAGAAGATATTCTAATGGTGCAAATCTATGTAGATGATATTATATTTGGATCACCCAATCAAGATATGTGCAAGAAGTTTTCTGAACTAATGCAAGGAAAATTCGAAATGAGCATGATGGGTGAGATGAACTACTTCCTAGGATTCCAAGTCAAGCAAAGTCCAGAAGGGATCTTCATCAACCAATCCAAGTATACCAAGAGCCTAATAGAAAGATTCAAAGCTCTACAAAGCAAGACTACAAGAATTCCAATGATGACATCATTCAAAATGGAACTAGATGAGTCTGGAAAGGCAGTTGATCAAGCTGAATATAGAGCACTGATTGGATCTCTACTATACCTTACAGCCAGCAGACCTGACATAACCTTTATTGCAAACAGTTTCAACAGAAGTTACAAAGGCCAAGGATGCAATGGCAAAATTCACTAAGACTGTGAAAAAGGAGCACCAAGGCCTCAAAGATCTTTACAAGCACAATGTGAAGGCTTTAAGAAGGACAATAAAGGATGCATTGAGGCAGAGAACAGCAGCTCAGAGGAGGAAAGCTGAGGAGCTAAAGGCTACTATGGTGAAAGAGGCTGTTGAAAAGTTCACAGTGGAACTGATGGCCAAGGTCTCTGATCAAGTTGTGTCCAACCTCACTGACCAACTGCAAGCCAAACTCGATCAATCCTTGAAGGCCAATCTAGATGCTATTGTTGCTCACAAAATGAAGCCAGTCCACACCTTTCTGAGTATGTCTGATGACAAGATGCAGAACATTCATGATGAGAATGTGTATCTGCTGCAGGAATTGAAGTCCCTCACTCATGCTCACTATGAGTGAATTAAAGCCCCAATGTTTTGATAATGCCAAAAAGGGGGAAAGAGAGAGAGATAGGGCAAAGGGAACCTTGAGGATTGGTGAATCCAAGGGAAAGGAAAAGGTCTCTGAAGTTGAGGAGGAGGAAGAAGAAGACATTGGGAAAGGCAAAGGCCCAATGAACATTGAAGATTTGACTGAAGAAGAGCAGATCCAGATTGCAGTCAAGGAGTCTATGGTTTCAGTGATGGAAAGTCAGGCAAGAAGGCAACAGAGACCTGATGGTGAGTCTGCAGGCCTTGACCCCAAGGAGAAGGTTGTTGAAGTAAGGGGGAAGGTGACCAGAGCCTCTGAAAGAAAAAGAAAGGAACAAGCCTTTAATGAATTCCCAACCAGCCTGACCCTTCCATCTGAGTTTCAATCTGAAGAGTCAACTCCACTGAGACAGTTTAAGAGGTTGAGGAAAGCAACCAAGATGCCTGAGATACAAGAAGAAGAAGCTGAAGAAGAAGAACAGGACAAAGAGCGTGAAGTCAGAATGCCCAAGCTTGCTGATGATCCTTCAAAGTTGTTTGAAGAAGGATTTGGAAAGGATCCTGAGACTCAGGAGAAGCTAGCTCTTCAGAGAGCTAAGGAAAGGATGGATCAGTTGGTTGAGGCCAACAAAGCAAGAGATGAGAGAAGGGCAAACTTCAAAGCTCCAAGGAGAAGGGCATCATACAGAAGACTTAAGCCTCAGATGTTGCAGAGATGGGACACTCAGTACCCTCACCATGATAAGTGGATGCCAATCTCACTGAATGAAGCATGGGAGGAGGCCAAGAGAAGCTTTGTGTATGACTTTTATGTCATAGGAAAATGTCTTGAAGAGAGTGTTGATGAGGTATTTGTGCAATTCATGTTTGAAAACCATAGGGATTTATACCAGAAGCTGTTTGCAGCAGCTGAGATGGCAAGAGTTGAGTTCAAGGCCCCTGGTCCTATTCTGTACATGCCTCCCAAGTTCAATGGGAACTTGATTGATGAAGGGAAGATTCTGGAGGAGTTCATTTCAATCATGAGGATGGAGAAGATGAAGTCTGGCCCCAAAGGAACCAATAAGGATATTTGGGAGCTGAAGAAGAGGGTATGGGCTCAATATGGGATTGCTCCTCAGGATGATGGAACTCTCTGAAGCATAAGTTCATTCCTTCCCTATCTTTCTATGATTTTATTGCTTGTTGTTATCTTGTTTTCATTTGTATCAGTTTAGTGAGTCCTTGATTAATTTTCTGCACTGTAATGTTCTATGACTTATATGAAAGGATCACTATTTTTTATCAAGAGATAACAACTCATTATCTCAACTAACCTAACATGACCTATTTACTTGATTTATTATTGTACTAATAGTTTCTTTCAGGAAAGAAGACAAGGTCACTCATCCTGAAGGTAAAGTCTAGTATAAGTCAAGTTCCCTTTGTAATAGGTTTTGGCATCATCAAAAAGGGGGAAATTGTTGGGAATAAAATGATTTTGATTTAGATACCAAAACCCCTTATTGATGATGTTCAGATTAGTTGAGATATGCTCAAGTATAGATCAGTATAGTTGTCTCAGGACACTTGAGTAAGTAGGAATTTTTAAGTCAAAATCTCAGAAATGTTGTGAGATTTATAGTTCAGGATAGTTGTCCAAAGCTGGAATGTTAGGCAGCTTGCTTAGTGTCAAGTTTTTAGGACAAGGTTGCTGAGCATTCAAGACAAGCTGACTGAGTGGACAACATGGCTGAAAGATCAAGAGTGATAAGGCAAAGCTTCATGCATTGATAAGAACTGTTTCAGATCAGTTGAAGTGCAAATGATCAAGAGCATTGAATGTTATATACACAGAAGACACATTTAATGAAGCCTTAATTTCCATCAAGCCTGAACTAAGCATTGAAGACTTAGAAGCATTAAAGACTGAAGCATTGAATGAATGTTGGAACATTCTAGTTTGCAGAAGGAATGTTCAGGGGAGTTGTCCCATCTGACCGTTGGTTGAGTGTAGAGACTGCCACAAATCAACCTTGGGAAATGTGCATATTTGGAATCTGACACAAGTCATCTCAGCCGCATTTTTCAGAAGTCAACACATTCATTCAAGCAACCATTGAAGAAGCTTTTACACACTGGATAAAAGGATGTCAAGCTTCACAACCGTTTCAATGGTGCTGCAAATAGACAAATTTGAATTGCTATCTCTCCAATGGTTAGTTGTTCAAATTTGCCTATAAATTCAGAAGTGATCAAAGGATTCAAGTATCCAACTACTTGCTATCAAACTATCATCAAGAAATCAAAGGAAACCAAAGTTGTTCTTTAGAATCCCAAGTTTCCTGATCACTTCAAATAGTTAAGCCAATTCTTATAATATCCAAAGCTTAGCATTGAGATATCCTGAGCCTTTACACTGTTCTTATTGTAAAGGATATCTCAACTAGTTGGAACCAAACCTCAAACCCTTACCTCATTAAGTGAAGTAGTGTTTGTTGTAGAAGTGAGGAGTTAAGGACTATTATTGTGAAACACAGTCTTAACTCAGAGAGATTGAGCACTAGGACTCAGTTTATCCTAGGGATCAAAACACTAAGAGAGTGTTGTTGATCAGTGCACCTTGGCACAATGAAACAAGCTAATTCCATTGTTAAGGAATTATCCTGTTCAATCAGGGAAAGTGGATGTAGGAGCTTGAGTCTCTGAACCAATATAAATTGTGTGTCATTTACTTACTGCATTCATTATAGCACTTGCATTCATATTTCAAAGAGTTAAACTCAGTAAGTAAAGAAAATCTCTTTTGGACAAAGTCCCTGATCACTGTGTTTTTCAGAAATTAACTTGGAGTATTTCTTTAAGAAAAAGGCCAACCACATTCCGCACTTAGCAACTCTCTTAGATATTTATTCAACTTATCACTCAATAGTTTTCAGTAGGACAAGTATCTATTAAAGTTCACACTCAGGATTGTTGTAAGACAACCTCCCTGATCAGTCAAACTGTTTGAAAAGAAAAAGAATTTGCATACACAAGTGCATCCCCCCCATACACTTGTGTCATACTCCACCAAGGACCAACAAGTGGTATCAGAGCAGGGGTTCAAAGACCACTGCTTCTGAAAATCCAACTGATTTTCAAAATCTCATTATTTCTGTGGTCACATAACTGATCCAAATTTCTATAGAAATGGCTAACAATGCAGTTCCAGGAGATGCTGTTAATACCATCAACAACATGGGTCCAAACCAAGTCAATCATATTTCTCATCACAAATTGCCAATGTTCTCAATTGAGAATTATGATTTCTGGAAGATCAGAATGAGAGGACATCTTGCCTGTCAGCATGATGAAATGCTCAAAGTCATCACCAGAGGGCCCTTCACATTCACCAAAGCAAATCCCAAACTCACTGATGCTCAGAAAGCAGATCCAAGGGAATTGCTTCCAAAAGATGAGGATGAGTTTACAGCTGAAGAGAGAAAAAGGCACAACCTGAACTACATTGCCATGAATACCCTGTACCAGACCATTCCAGATGCAGTGATGGGAAGAGTGTACCACTGCACAACAACAAAAGAGATTTGGGACACCTTAGCACTTATGTGTGAAGGTATCCAAAAGATAAAAGAAAACAAGCTTCAAGTGGCTATCCAAAAATATGAACAATTTTCTATGGAGCCCAATGAAACTATTGATCATCTTGATGGCAGATTCACTGACATCATGAATGAGATAAACTCTCTTGGCAAGTTCTATGCCAAAAGAGAAGTTGCTTTGAAAATTCTGAGAAGTCTCACATCCAAGTGGGACATATACTCTGTCATGATGCAAAACACCAGCAATCTTGACAACATGCCCATGCAGCAAGTATTCTCTGAACTCAAAGCATATGAGTTTGATTTAAACATGAAGAAAGTGCATGATGAGCCATCCTCCTCAAGCAAAGGTGTTGCTTTCAAAGCTGCTGAAACAGAAAAGAAGAGTACTCAAAGTTCCTCTCAAACTGTTTCAAAATCTGAAATAAAGGAGGAGCTAGCACTCATGGCTAGGAGATTTGAGAAGCTCAACTCTAGATTTGGTAGATACAAAAAGTTCTACCAAGACAACAGAACCAGAAGGAGATTCAGTTCTCCTGACAACAAATCAGAGGACAAAGTCTCTGATGAGAAGAAAGAAGATAGATATGCTGATAGAAAGAAGTACAGCAAAGCTAAACCATCATCATCAAGGAGGAAGGAGTCCTCAAGCAAGAAGAATGATGATGAAGATGTGTGTTACAACTTCTAGAAAAAGGGTCACTTTCAGTATGATTGTCCTGACCTGAGCTCAAAAGAAAGAAAAGAAAGGCAGAACAAAAGAGACAAGAGGCTGAACAACAGGAAGGCAATGGTAGCTGGGGAATCAGCAAGTGAAGAGAGTGTCTACTCTTCTGATGATGGACTATTCTCCAACAGTGACAGTGATGATGATGTCAAATGGCCTTTGAAAATGAAGAGGTATGTTCATCTTCCAATTCTTCTAATAACACACATGAGTCCAGTGAAATCCACTTGAAACTCAACTTTGGGAAGTTACTTGAGGATTTCACCAGGCTACAAGAAGTATGCAATATGGCATTAAGAGAAAATGAGCTATTGAATTCTAAAGTTCAAACTCCCAACCTTCCTGAACCAGAGTTTGACTTTAAATCAACTGAGTTGTATCAACAGACTGTGAGAGAACATGATGAAATGTCTCTCAAAGTCACTGAACAACAAAAGCTGATTGATGAACAAGAACTGGCCTTGAGGAAAAAGGATTTTGACTTTAAAATCCTTCAAGCTAAATTTGATAATCTCTCAAATGAATTTGATACTCTTAAATTGAGTGAGGGGAGCTTAAAAATGAAGATGTCTGCCTTGAACAAATCTGCTAAAGCAATAGAAGAAATTCAAGGGTTTCAAAGACCATTTGCTCAAAAAGGTGGATTAGGTTATAATCCATTTGAACCCTCACCTGGTCTTAGTATTGCCTCAACAAGCAATTCTAAGATGACTTTTGTAAGATCAGTGGCTCAACAAAATGAAATGGAAGTAGACCAACCACTGATCAAGGAAAAGGGTAAAGGAATTTTTATACCTACTCAAGTAAACAATGTCTCTAAACCCATACCTAAGGAAAAGGTTAAGAACATTGTATACAAGAGAAATGAGGTTCAGAAGGGAAGAACCAATGGAATTCAAACCATCGAAACACTCATCAGTGGAGTTGTACAAAATCTACACAGAAAAGGCCAACTCAAATGAGGCAACCTCAACTGAATAGATTAAGGCCCAACCCCTCTGATAGGTATAAAAGCATCAGGAAGCCTGAACCTTATATGCCAAAAGGAAAAGGCCATCCCAACCCCTATCCTCAAAGGTCTTACCAAGCTGCACCTAAGTCTAGTAACTTCAGGAGATATGCCCCAAAGAAATTCACCAACTCTCCTGAACACTACAAGACTAACACTTATGCACAGAAACCACCCAAGGCATTTAAGGGTAAGACTGTGTATGTAGATGTAAATGGAAACCAAGTCAGTCACTTTGAGTCAATCAGAGTAATTAGGCAGATTTGGGTTCCAAAAGGTACAACTAACCCTCTAGGACCCAACATTCAAAGGGTACCTAAAATTTGACTTTGCAGGACTGTAAGGACCACAAGAAGAGGAGAAGCATCAACAAGAAAATAGCATGGTACTTGGACAATGGATGTTCAAGATACATGACTGGAAACAAAGAGCTTCTCTCAGAGTTCATTGAAAAGGATGGTCCTTCAGTAACCTTTGGAGACAGCTCTCAAGGGATCACAAGAGGCTATGGTACATTAAATATTGGTAGTGTCAAAATTACTGATGTCTCATATGTCCTAGGTCTAAAATACAATTTGCTGTCTATAAGTCAAATCTGTGATAAAGGATACAATGTTGAATTTGCACCCAATGAATGTATTATCAAAAATAATTCAACACAACAGGTGCTACTAACAGGGGTGAGAAAGGGAAATGTCTATTTTGCAGATTGGAGCAAAACCCCTGAAGCAATTTGTCTTGTTGCCAAAAGCACAAGTGAGCAAAGCTGGCTGTGGCACAAAAGAATAAACCATCTGAACTTCAAAACCATCAACAAGATTGTAAGAAACTCTCTAGTTAAAGGGCTGCCTAATCAAGTGTTCACCAAAGAACATATATGTCAGCCATGTCAGGAAGGAAAGCAGATCAAAGCTACATTCAAAGGAAAGCCTGTCATCTCAACTGAGAGAGTTCTTCAACTACTGCATATTGATTTATTTGGTCCAATTATCCCAGTAAGTATAAATGGAAGAAAATATGCATTAGTTGTTGTTGATGATTTCTCCAAGTACACCTGGGTAGTATTCTTGCTGAACAAAAAGGAGACCCAAGTCAAGCTACCTGAATTGATGATGAGATTGAGTAATGAAAAGGGCCTAAGTATTGCCAAGATTAGATCAGACAAAGGCACTGAATTCATAAACTCATACATCAATGAGTACTGCAGCAAGAATGGCATCATTCATGAGACTTCTGCAGCAAGAACACCTCAACAAAATGGGGTTGCTGAAAGAAGAAAAAGAACCTTAAAAGAAGCAGCAAGAACATTGATTGCTGAATCCAAATTGCCTAAAAGGTTCTGGGCTGAAGCCATTAGCACTGCATGTCACACACAAAACAGATCCCTAATCACCAAAGGTCAAGGTAAAACCCCATATCAATTATGTAAAGGTAGAGTGCCCACTGTTGCTTACTTTCATATATTTGGTTGTAAGTGTTTCATTCACAACAATGGGAAAGAGAAATTGAAAGCTTTTGACAGTAAAACTGATGAAGGAATATTTGTTAGATATTCACAAATCAGTAAAGCTTACAGAGTTTACAATTGCAAAACCCTTGTTGTTGAAGAAACACCTCATGTTGTGTTTGATGAGTCTATTAATGAGTTCAGGGATAGAAACCTGAATATTGATGAAATAACACAAAGAACAACCAGACTAAGGCTTCAAAGCAACGAGACAGTGTTTGTAGATGTTTCCCAGCCTGAACTTGATGACAATAAAAAACTGGACAACTATATTGATGGCAATCAACCAGAAGCCAACCAACCTGAAGGTGAAATTGAACTGATTGATCCCATCCCAGTTCAAAACCAGGTAACAACTACCAATGAAGAAGCAGGCAATGCTGAGGTAGTAAATGGATCCAATATTCAAGGGGGAACCAATGAAAATGTCAACTTATCTGACAATGAGGACAATACCCCTGAATATGATCCTGAACTTGATCCTTCAATTAACTTTCCTGAATTTAATGAGTCTAGTGATCCAACTTCAGATGAGGACAATCCTCCTGAAGGGATCAGGTCTAGAAGGACTTGGTTGCATGACCACCCAACTAGCCTGATACTTGGTAATCCAAGTGAAGGGATCAAAACTAGAAGGTTTCATGGAGAAAGTGCTTTGTTTTGTTGTTTCCTTTCAGAACAGGAACCAAAAGACATTGAGGAAGCACTCCAAGACACCAACTGGATCATAGCCATGAAAGAAGAGCTGAACCAGTTCACCAGAAATGAATTATGGGAGTTGGTGGACAGACCAACTCATCAAGATGTCATTGGAACCAAATGGGTGTTCAAAAATAAGAAAAATGAAAATGACATCATTGTAAGGAACAAAGCAAGACTAGTGGCCAAGGGATATTGTCAATCTGAAGGGATTGATTATGATGAGACCTTTGCTCCAGTGGCCAGACTTGAGGCAATCAGACTCTTCTTAGCATATGCAGCTCACATGAGGTTTAAGGTGTATCAAATGGATGTGAAGAGTGCATTTCTCAATGGGGTACTCAAGGAAGAAGTATATGTTGAGCAGCCCCCAGGCTTTGAAGAAGGAGACAAGGTGTACAGATTGAAGAAAGCCCGCTATGGCTTAAAGCAAGCTCCAAGAGCTTGGTATGACACCTTATCACAGTTCCTTCTAGATCATGGTTTTGTCAAAGGCACTGTTGACAGAACCTTGTTCAGAATCTGTGAAGGAGATGATATTTTGTTGGTCCAAATCTATGTGGATGACATTATATTTTGATCTCCAAATGAGAAGCTGTGTGAAAAATTCTCCAAACTCATGCAGAGAAAATTTGAGATGTCCATGATGGGATTGATGAATTTCTTTCTTGGTCTTCAAGTCACTCAGTCAAAGAAAGGAATTTTCATCAATCAGGCCAAGTATACAAGGGACATGATCAAGAAATTTGGATGTGCAACAAGCAAGCCAGTTAGAATTCCTATGAATACAAACTGGAAGATGGATCCTAATGAAAGTGGAGAATCAACAAACTCCACTAACTACAGAGGAATCATAGGATCCTTGCTATATCTCACTACAAGTAGGCCTGATATCACATTTGCAGTTGGAGTGTGTGCAAGATTTCAAGCAAATCCAAAGAAGAGCCATCTTGATGCTGCCAAGAGAATTCTAAGATATCTCAAGGGAACTGAGAATCTTGGATTATGGTATCCAGCTGATGACAACATTTAGCTCAATGGATATTCAGATGCAGATTATGGAGGATGTAGAATTGACATAAAATCCACCTCTGGAACATGTCAATTCTTGGGCAGCAAGCTAATCTCATGGTTCTCCAAGAAGCAAAATACAGTTGCCACATCAACAACTGAAGCAGAATATGTAGCAGCTAGAAGTTGTTGTGCTCAGATACTTTGGCTCAGGCAGCAACTTAGAGATTACAAAGTCGTCACCAATGAAGTTCCAATATTCTGTGACAACAATAGTGCAATTGCCATCTCACAGAATCCAGTGCTCCACACCAGATGCAAGCATGTTGATATCAAGCATCACTTCATAAGGGATCATGTAGAGAAGAAAGATATCAAACTTGTCAAAATTCACACTGATAAGCAAAAAGCTGATATCTTGACCAAGCCATTAGATGAAGCGAGGTTCTTGGAACTTTCAACTGAATTGGGATTACTTGATCCAGGGAAGATGGAGAAATGAAGAGAGAAGCTCAAATGAAGGGGGAAGTTCATTTAGTTGAACTTCAGCAAGGTTGACCAACCTCACTGAAGCAATCTGTCAAAAAGAAAAACTCAGGGGAGTTGTCCATTCAGCCTTCAACAATGTTGGTCAGGATGTTTGTCCTAGTGGGACCCAGTCAGCAACATTGGGACCCACTCAAGCATGTTGGTCAGTTATTTTGACCAAAACTGAAGTCAAAACACATCTCAGGATGTTTGTCCAAGTTTATAGGGTGATAATTGCTATTTTTAGCATTGATTGGACATTTAAAAGATTTCTTGGTCTAAGAGTAGGCCATTTTAGGATGGCGTGTGCTATTAAGAATTTTGCCCCCAAAATGGCAAATCAGCATTTAATGCAAAATCCCTTTTAAGATTGCATTAATTACTGTGCCATCATCAAAGCCATTGATTAGCAATTAAACTTCATCAAACCGTCCCAAACCTACTACCCCACAATATCCAATTGGTTTTAAACTTTATCCACCTTCAAAAACTATTAACCAACGGTTAATAATTTCCCCTCATATAAAAACTCTTAGGTTTTTATCTCCTTTCCATACGCACTCATACTTTCCGACTCTTAAGCTTTTTGAAAACCTCTCAAAACCTGCAAATTTCTCCAAACCTATCTTACTCACAATTTATCCATGGCTCCCAAAATTAAAAGAGAAGAGTTAGTAGATTTTAATGATTCATCTTTGGATATTGACTTCTCGTATCTCAGTAATCCAAACTCTCTATGGTTTGAGAAGTTAGTAGCCTTCGACAGCCCAGACAAAGATGTTCATCCAGTCCTCCAAGGGCTAAGGGAGGCAGGGCTTGAAAAGTTCTTAGGCACCAAGCCTGATTCTTGCCTAAATCCTTTTATGGCAGAGTTCTTTGTCCATCTTAGATGGAAGGGCAAAAAGGGTGATGTATGCACCAAGTTGACTTATGCTGAAGAAGATGAAGAAGAAGAAAGTCAACATACCATCCTCTTCACCTCTAAAGATCTTGATGCTAGCTTTGGGCTACCATCTGAAGGCCAAAATCCAGAATTTTACAGAGAGGGAGAGGAGCAGGAGTTCTCAGACCCATGGATGAAGGTGCCCAAGAAGTTGGCAGGTGCACAAAATAAGAAAACTTTGAAGCCAGTCTATGAACACTTGTTTGATTGTGTTGTAAAGAGTTTATTAAGTCACTCTGGAAGTGTTGAACAAATCAGTTTGCCAAAGTTGAGAGTGATGGCTGCTGTGATTGACTCTGCTGAGAAGAGAGTCAAGTTTGATTGGAAGAGTTTTATTCTTGGGAAAATGATGAATGAAAAATTCAAGTTCAAGGAGGTGAAACATCACAAGGTTGTGGTGGATGGGAAACTTTTATTCTGCACAAGAGCTAGCTTGCTCTTGGAAAGATTTGCCCATTATACACACCTTCAAGCAAAGCCAAAGCCTTTTCCAGCCCAGAAGGTGATGTTTAGAAAGTTGTCCTCAAAGACTGAGAAGCGGAAGTTGATGGAGGAAGAGAAGAAGAAGAAGAAGGAATTCTTCAAGGAGATTAGACAAGCAAGTAGGTCTAAATCCAAATCCAAATCCAAATCAAAGTCAAAGCCCAACAGCCCTGAAGCTAACTCTCCTGATATTCAATCTCAAAGAATATCACCAAGGCATGAAGATGCCCCAATTGTGGCCAAGAAATTTACTCTCCTGAAGGTGCTCCTGACAGGCCAGGTATTGATGTGCTGGCTGATTTAGTTGATATTGAAGATAGGCCATTCTCCCCACTTGATCCCAGACTTCTTTCCTACACCAAACTTCTTGAAACTGTTCTTCAAGAAGGTGATCAAGTTATTCATCCACCCATTCCAGCCATTCCAATAACCTCCTCAGGAATATTGCTCTCAAAAGCACCTGAGTCCCAAATTGTTGTAAGTTCTTCTGAACCCAATCCATCTGAACCCAACCTATCTGAGCCCCAACCCAACTTACCTGAATCCTAATCCAACCCTCCTGAATCTCAAGCCAACTCTTCTGATGGAGATGGAAGTGATGAAGAATACACATATGAGGGGATGCTGAGGCAGATTGCCAAAGCTAATGTGGATTAGCTGTATCCAGGATTGAAGGATTATCCTAGACTGCAACAACAATTCTATGATCTCAGGGCACTTGTTGAGATCAAAGATAGGACAATGGTGGAAATAGCTCAGGCTATTCAGGATAAGGGAGCTAGCTGGTGGCAGGTTGAAGAAAACAGGCTCTTACATTTTGCAAATGTGAAAAAGTCCAGTGTGTTGACCACTGAGGCCTTGTTTTGTGCAATTGTTCATGAGAAGGTGATTGCTGAGAGAGAGAGAGAATTGCACAAGGAGTGAAGCATCCTGACAGCACCTCTGATGATGATAATGATGATGATGATGACAAGACAAACCCCAATCCTCCTGGCCTGAATTCTGCTCAGATACATTACTTGACCTATCATTCTATTAAGGACTCTGATCAATCAGAGGAGTTGACCAAGGGTGGTGACTCAGTCCAAGATGCATTCGCCAAGGATGGTTCTTCTGAGCCTGAGGCACAGCTTGACAATGTTGAGACTTCCATGGGAGAAGCTGGTTTGACTAAAGCCTCATCAATGTCAGGACAGTTGGACATTGACCAGCCTTTAGTCATTCAGGATGACTCAGTGGCCTTGGGATGCCCAAGCACTGTGATCTCCCAACAACTACCCTCTGTGGATCCTGTTGAGGATATGGAGGTGTCAGGTTTAGGAATGGAAGGAGTTGAAAAGGATGATAGCATGAAAAAATCAGAGGGAGAGGGTGATGATTGTGAGATTACTGGCAGTTTGAGTGCACCACAATTAGAGGGAGATGAAGTAGAAATATTGGGTGCAGCCCAATATGAGAGTCAGGCTATTCTTCAAGTCAAATCTGAACTTGATGAATCCCTTGGTGAAAGGAGGCCTGATTCTCAAGTGAATGAGAGTCCCTCTGATATGAATGAAGAAAAGAACTTAGTTGAAAATGAGAGTGTAGGTGCTGATGTATCAGACCTAATGGGAGAAGAAAAGAATGAGGGTGTTGAGGGTGTTTTAACTAACCCTTTGAGTTTTGCAGATTCAGTGGCTGTTACAATTGAACAAATTTTTGCAGATGCTTCCCTCACTGACATTCCAGTTGATGCTGATACTGATCTTGAGGAAATTTAAGCAAATGTGTCCACTTTGAACAAGATATACTTTGAGCAAGCTAATGCAACTGAGGCTGGCTTGCAAATTGCAACAAAGACTGCAACCTCCATTGAGCAACAGTCAGAAAAGTTGGACAATCTGGTCAGGGAAGTTGGGAAGGCACATGCTGAAACAGTGGACACCCTTGATGGCCAAGGCAAAACTCTAGCCTCTGTGGAGATGAGGCTTACAGGCTCAGAAGAGGTGATCTTGCCAACCTTGGATGCAAGAATTGGTGGTGTTGAAACTGGACTGCAAACAGTTTCAACAGAAGTTACAAAGGCCAAGGATGCAATGGCAAAATTCACTAAGACTGTGAAAAAGGAGCAGCAAGGCCTCAAAGATCTTTACAAGCACAATGTGAAGGCTTTAAGAAGGACAATAAAGGATGCATTGAGGCAGAGAGCAGCAGCTCAGAGGAGGAAAGCTGAGGAGCTAAAGGTTGCTATGGTGAAAGAGGCTGCTGAAAAGTTCACAGTGGAACTGATGGCCAAGGTCTCTGATCAAGTTGTGTCCAACCTCACTGACCAACTGCAAGCCAAACTCGATCAATCCTTGAAGGCCACTCTAGATGCTATTGTTGCTCAGAAAATAAAGCCAGTCCACACCTTTCTGAGTATGGCTGATGACAAGATGCAGAACATTCATGATGAGAATGTGTATCTGCTGCAGGAATTGAAGTCCCTCACTCATGCTCACTCACATCTCTCTGTCACTATGAGTGAATTAAAGCTCCAATATTTTGATAATGCCAAAAAGGGGGAAAGAAAGAGAGCTAGGGCAAAGGGAACCTTGAGGATTGGTGAATTCAAGGGAAAGAAAAAGGTCCCTGAAGTTAAGGAGGAGGAAGAAGAAGACATTGGGAAAGGAAAAGGCCCAATGAACATTGAAGATTTGACTGAAGAAGAGCAAATCCAGATTGCAGTCAAGGAGTCTATGGTTTCAGTGATGGAAAGTCAAGCAAGAAGGCAACAGAGACCTGGTGGTGAGTCTGCAGGCCTTGACCCCAAGGAGAAGGTTGTTGAAGTAAGGGGGAAGGTGACCAGAGCCTCTGAAAGAAAAAGAAAGGAATAAGCCTTTAATGAATTCCCAACCAGCCTGACCCTTCCATCTGAGTTTCAATCTGAAGAGTCAACTCCACTGAGACAGTCTAAGAGGTTGAGGAAAGTAACCAAGATGCCTGAGATACAAGAAGAAGAAGCTGAAGAAGAAGAACAGGACAAAGAGCCTGAAGTCAGAATGCCCAAGCTTGCTGATGATCCTTCGAAGTTGTTTGAAGAAGGATTTGGAAAGGATCCTGAGACTCAGGAGAAGCTAGCTCTTCAGAGAGCTAAGGAAAGGATGGATCAGTTGGTTGAGGCCAACAAAGCAAGAGATGAGAGAAGGGCAAACTTCAAAGCTCCAAGGAGAAGGGCATCATACAGAAGACTTAAGCCTCAGATGTTGCAGAGATGGGACACTCAGTACCCTCACCATGATAAGTGGGTGCCAATCTCACTGAATGATGCATGGGAGGAGGCCAAGAGAAGCTTTGTGTATGATTTTTATGTCATAGGAAAATGGCTTGAAGAGAGTGTTGATGAGGTATTTGTGCAATTCATGTTTGAAAACCATAGGGATTTATACCAGAAGCTGTTTGCAGCAGCTGAGATGGCAAGAGTTGAGTTCAAGGCCCCTGGTCCTATTCTGTACATGCCTCCCAAGTTCAATGGGAACTTGATTGATGAAGGGAAGATTCTGGAGGAGTTCATTTCAATCATGAGGATGGAGATGATGAAGCCTGGCCCCAAAGGAACCAATAAGGATATTTGGGAGCTGAAGAAGAGGGTCTGGGCTCAATATGGGATTGCTCCTCAGGATGATTGAACTCTCTGAAGCATAAGTTCATTCCTTCCCTATCTTTCTATGATTTTATTGCTTGTTGTTATCTTGTTTTCATTTGTATCAGTTTAGTGAGTCCTTGATTAATTTTCTGCACTGTAATGTTCTATGACTTATATGAAAGGATCACTATTTTTTATCAAGAGATAACAACTCATTATCTCAACTAACCTAACATGACCTATTTACTTGATTTATTATTGTACTAACAGTTTCTTTCAGGAAAGATGACCAGGTCACTCATCCTGAAGGTAAAGTCTAGTAAAAGTCAAGTTCCCTTTGTAATAGGTTTTGGCATCATCAAAAAGGGGGAAATTGTTGGAAATAAAATGATTTTGATTTTGATACCAAAACCCCTGATTGATGATGTTCAGATCAGTTGAGATATGCTCAAGTATAGATCAGTATAGTTGTCTCAGGACACTTGAGTAAGTAGGAATGCTTAAGTCAAAATCTCAGAAATGTTGTGAGATTTATAGTTCGGGATAGTTGTCCAAAGCTGGAATGTTAGGCAGCTTGCTTAGTGTCAAGTTTTTAGGACAAGGTTACTGAGCATTCAAGACAAGCTGACTGAGTGGACAACATGGCTGAAAGATCAAGAGTGATAAGGAAAAGCTTCATGCATTGATAAGAACTGTTTCAGATCAGTTGAAGTGCAAATGATCAAGAGCATTGAATGCTATACACACAAAAGACACATTTAATGAAGCCTTAATTGCCATCAAGACTGAACTAAGCATTGAAGACTTAGAAGCATTAAAGACTGAAGCATTGAATGAATGTTGGAACATTCTAGTTTGCAGCAGGAATGTTCAGGGGAGTTGTCCCATCTAACCGTTGGTTGAGTGTAGAGTCTGCCACAAATCAACCTTGGGAAATGTGCATGTTGGGAATAAAATGATACATGTTTTGATTAAATACCAAAACCCCCTGAGACATGCCTAAGTCAAGATGATTGTGCTCAAAATGTGTTGGAACACATAGCATAAGGCTAGATGAGAAGCTGATATGTTAGGCAGCTCTTAGATGATTAGATGCACATTGTAAGGGGGAACCTATGCTTGGAAAATAATCAAGATCAAGCCCCCTCAAGGCTCAAAAACTGGAACAGACACTAAGGACAAGCATGCTCCATAGAAAAACAAATGTTCTGATCAGGAGAGTTGTCCAGAATAGTTACTTATGTGCAAGAACAAGATTGCAAAGCTCAAAAGGACAAGATTGGTCAAAAGCTCTGATCAGGAGAGTTGTCCAGAGAAGTTAACTCTGTAAAAAACAACAACTCTGAAGCTAAAAGGCCAAACATGCTGATCAGGAGAGTTGTCCCAGAAGAGTTGTCTCAGCAAGTTTGAACCAGAACAAAGATTCTAATGTTTGAAGGTCAACCATGCTGAAGAATTAGAGACAACCATACCCTAAAAAATCTCAATACAAGATCACATTGAAGTGAAGAAAAGGGAAAGAGCCAAGTCATCTGATGAAGAGCAAGCCAACTTTGCTGATAAGCAAAACTGCTGATAGTGATAAGGAGAGTTGTCCAGTTGATAAGGAATGTTGTCCTATCATTGGATCAACCTTCAGAAGCCATGTCCAAGTCCTAACAAGAAGTCAAACATTGGGAAAAGTGCTGCAGAATAAAGACAAAGTCTTACAAGCCGTTTATTACCCAATTGAGGACATGTCACTATCAAGAATCTGTCTTCCAGATTGAAGAACTCAAGGAAGACATTTATAGCAATTTGGGGCTGCCTCTCCAACGGGCAAATCCTCATTTTGTCTATAAATACAAGGAGTGTGAAGACCATTGAAGCACCTCAACCTTGACAAGAATATCCAACTATCCTACAAGTCAAAGTGCTTTCAAAGCTGTCAAAGACTATCTTAGTCTTGAAACACTTCTTCTAAGCTGAACTCAATTGTATATCCATACACAAGCTTAGAGAGATATCCTATCCTTATACACTGATCTTCATTGTAAAGTATATCTCATTAGTTGGAACCTTACTTCAACCCTTACCCCTTTCAAGTGAGAAAGTGAGAAGGTTGTAGTAGTAGAAGTGGTAGGAGCTGACTGTTGAGAGAAGAACAGTTCAGTTCTGAGTTGAGAAGAGGGTACTAGGACTCTAGACATCCTAGGGATCAATTCACCAAGGAGAGGTGTTATTGATCAAGTGCACCTTGGCACTATAAAACAAGTTAATTCCAAGAGTGAAGGAATTATCCTCTTAAATCAGGGAAAGTGGATGTAGGAACTTGAGTCTCTGAACCACTATAACCTCCTGTGTTGATTTGGTTTACAAGTACTTACATTCATTCAACACTGCACACAAAACTGATCTTTCAAAGATACATATTCAAAGATTGTGCAAAAACTGTTTTGGACAAGTTCCCTGAAAACTGGACTGTATTGAATTAACCAAGTGATTTCAGAAACTAAAGGAGTCTAAACATAAAGGGCCAACCACTATTCCGCACATATAACTCCCCTAGATAGTTGTTCAACTAAGTACTCAATAGTACTTAGTAATTTGATTATCTTAGTTGAGTTATTCATCTTCAGCAGAGTTGTCCAAGACAACCTTGCTGAGCTCTGGTTTGATCAAAAGTTGAAAAGAATTGCATACAAGTGTATTCCCCCCCCCCCCCCCATACACTTGTTATATACTCCTTTTCAGGACCAACAAGTGGTATCAGAGCAGGGGTTCAAAGACCACTGCTTCTGAAAATCCATCTTGATTTTCAAAACTCACATATTTGTGTGGTCACTGAGCTGATCTCTATCTGAAATCCTTTACTAGTTGACTAACTGTTTATTCTTGAGATATGGCCAACAACAATGTTGTTCCTCCACCTGCTGTTCAAGGATTGGACAACATGGCCACAAATCCAGTCAACCACATTTCACATCATAAACTGCCCATGTTCTCAATAGAAAATTATGATTTTTGGAAAATTAGAATGAGAGCTCATCTTGCTTCTCTTCATACTGATACTTTGAGAGTAATCACTAGAGGTCCTTTTGTGTTCACTCAAACTAACCCAAGATTGATAGATGAACAAAGAGCAGATGTAAGGGAACTGATTCCCAAAGATGAAGATGACTTCACTGCTGATGAAAAGAGGAAGGATAATTTGAACTATCTTGCAATGAACACTCTTTATCAAACAATTCCAGATGCAATCATGGGAAGAGTCTACCACTGTACCACAGCCAAAGAAATTTGGGATACCCTTGCTGAAATGTGTGAGGGTACAGAAAAGATCAAGGAGAACAAGCTCCAAGTTGCTGTGCAAAAGTTTGAACAATTCTCAATGGAAGCTGATGAATCCATTGATAAATTTGCTGGTAGATTCACTGATGTGATGAATGAAATCAACTCATTGGGCAAGGTTTACTCCAGGAGAGAAGTTGGATTGAAGATCTTGAGAAGTCTCACTCAAAAGTGGGATGTATATGCTGTGATGATGCAGAATACCAAGGATCTCTCCTCCACGCCCATGCAACAAATCTTCTCAGAACTCAAAGCCTATGAGTTCGATCTCAACAGAAGAAAGCCTGTTGAGGAACCTTCAAATCCTACTAAGGGAGTGGCATTCAAAGCCAAAGTTGCTGAACCTGAAATGCAACCCACTCCCAAATCATCAAAGTCAGTTTCAAAGACTGAAATGAAGGAAGAACTAACCTTGATGGCTAGAAGGTTTGACAAGCTCAACACAAGGTTTGGTAGATACAAGAAATTCTACCAAGACAACAAATTCAGGAGAAGGTACAACTCCCCTGAAGATCAGGCCAAGGACAAAAAGCCTGAAGAGAAAAGATCAGAGGACAAGTACTCTGATAGGAGAAGGTCCAGTAGAGCTGACCCCTCATCATCAAAAGGAAGAGATGAATCCAAGAAGGATGATGATGAAGACTTGTGCTACAACTGCAAAAAGAAAGGGCACTTCCAGTATGACTGCCCTGAACTGAGCTCTAAAGAAAGAAGAGAAAGACAAGCTAAGAGAGACAGAAAGTTCACCAATAGAAAAGCCATGATGGCTGGTGAAGAATCTGATAGTGCTGAAAGCTTCAACTCTTCTGATGGACTGTTCTCAAACAGTGATGATGATGATGATGTGTGCAACATGGCTCTTGAGGATGATGAGGTATCCTCCACTTCTAGCTCACCATCATTTTTATCACAGAACACTAGTGAAGTCAACTTGAAACTTTCCTTTGGGAAGTTGATGGAAGATTTCACTAGATTACAAGAATTTCATGATAATTGTGTGAGAGAAAATGAAAGATTGGCTATTGAACTTACCAAAAACTCTGAGGTAGCTGTTGATGTCAAATCTACTGAATTGTATCAACAAGTCTTGAGAGAGCTTAAGGAAGCAAATCTCAGGATAATTGACCAACAAAAGGAGATTGATGATCAACTACTTTCTCAGAAAAGAAAAGACTTTGAACTAAAAATTCTAAATGCCAAGTTTGAAAATCTCTCACATGAATATGATATTCTTAAATCAAGTGAAGAGAGCCTGAAATTAAAGATGTCTGCTTTGAACAAGTCCTCTAGAGCAATAGAGGAAATTCAGAGTTATCAAAGACCTATGGCTCAAAGAAGTGGATTAGGTTTTGATCCATTTGAATCTTCACCTTGTCTCAGTGTTGCTTCTACAAGTAACCTAAGAAAATCTTTGTTAAATCAGTGGCACAACAAGCTGAAAATGAAATAATTCAGCCACTGAACAAATGAAATGGCAAAATGAATGGAATGCCTACTCTAGTGGTTCAGGAGACTAGCCCTAAACCTTTGGAAAAGGTCAAGGCTCCTGAACACAAGAGGAATATTGGTCAGCAAAGTAGACCCAATGGGAGGGCAACTCTACTGAACAATGTTCAGAAAAGTTATCCAAGGTATAATCGGCCTAGGCCAACTCATCTGAGAAAGCCTCAGCTGAATAAACCTAAGGAAAACTATCCTCAAAGGCAGAATAAAATGAGACAACCAAAACCCTTCATGCCAAAGGGTAATGGTCATAAAAATGCCTTTCCTCAAAGATTTCATCAAGCTGCACAAAGAACTCATAAGTTCAGGAGAGTTGACAACTCCCCTGAAACCTACAGAGTTAACACATTCACACATACTTTCCCCAAGGCATTTAAAGGAAATAAAGTGTATGTTGATGCACAAGGAAAACAACTTAGCCACCTTGAATCAATCAGGGTAATTAGGCAAGTTTGGGTTTCAAAAGGTACAGCTAACCTCTCAGGACCCAAAACTCAAAGGGTACCTAAACTTATCTAATTGCAGGTACCAATGGGCCACAAGAAGAGGAGTGTGAACAAAAAGACAGCATGGTACCTTGACAGTGGATGCTCAAGGCACATGACTGGGAATAAGGAACTCCTCACTGATTTCATTGAAAAAGAAGGCCCAAATGTCACTTTTGGAGACAGCTCACAAGCAACAACTAAAGGTTATGGTACTTTGATGATTGGTAACATCAAAGTAACCAATGTATCTTATGTAGCTGGTCTCAAATATAATCTCCTAAGTATCAGTCAATTCTGTGATAAAGATTTTAAAGTTGAGTTCTCAAGTGGAAAATGCTTAATTAAGGATAACACTCAACAAACTCTATTGACTGGAACTAGGAAGGGAAATGTGTATTTTGCTGACTGGGACAAGTCTACTGATGCTGCATGTTTCATTGCTAAGAGCACTAGTGAACAAAGCTGGTTATGGCATAAGAGGCTAAACCACCTGAACTTCAAATCAATGAACAAACTTGCTAGAAATGCATTAGTTAAAGGACTACCTAATGAGATTTTCATAAAAGAACATGTGTGTAAGCCATGTCAAGAGGGAAAACAGATTAAAGCCTCATTCAAAGGTAAACCAGTCATTTCTACTGAAAGGGTACTTGAACTACTACATATGGATCTTTTTGGACCAATCACCCCTTCAAGCATAAATGGTACAAAATACACATTGGTTGTAGTAGATGACTTCTCTAGGTTCACATGGGTAGTATTTCTCCTTAATAAAAAGGAAACACAAGTTAAACTACCTGAACTTCTCAAGAGACTGTCAAATGAGAAAAACCTTAGCATTATCAAGATAAGATCTGATAAAGGCACTGAGTTCATAAATTCACACATCAATGAGTATTGCACATCTAATGGAATAGCTCATGAAACCTCAGCAGCTAGAACTCCTCAGCAAAATGGAGTTGCAGAAAGAAGGAATAGAACATTAAAGGAAGCTGTTAGAACTTTAATTGCTGATTCAAATTTACCTAAGAGGTTTTGGGCTGAAGCCATAAACACTGCATGCCATACTCAAAATAGATGTTTGATTACTAAGGGGCAAGGCAAAACCCCCTATGAACTCTGGAAAGGAAGAATGCCTAAAGTGTCAAACTTTCACATTTTTGGTTGTAAATGTTTCATTCACAATAATGGGAAAGAACAGCTAAAAGCCTTTGATAGCAAAGCTGATGAGGGAGTATTTCTTGGATACTCTCAAATTAGTAGAGCTTTCAGAGTCTACAACAAGAAAACTCTTATTGTGGAAGAAACACCTCATGTTGTGTTTGATGAATCTATCTTTGAGATCAGGAATGATAGTTTGGAACCTGAAGAAATCACACAGAGGACAACCAGATTGAGCCTAAAAGACAAAGACACTGAAGTCATAGATGTTGTCCAAGCCAATCTACCTGAACATACCACATTGGACAACAATCCTGAAGGCAACCTTCCTGAGACAAACCCCACTGATGGAAATGGTGAACTAAATGAGCCAATCCCAGTTCACATCCAGGTAACAACTACCAATGAAGAAGCAGTTCCTGCTGAGGTAGTTAATGGGTCAAATAATCAAGGGGGAACTCAAAATGTTGAAAATGCAAATGTCCCTGACATTGAGGACAACACCCCTGATTATGATCCTGAATTAGATCCTGCACTAAATTATCCTGAATTCTATAATCAAAATGACTCAACTCCAGTAGAGGACAACTCTACTGAAGGGATCAGAAAAAGAAGGACTTGGTTATATGACCATCCTCCTGATCTGATACTTGGTGACCCAAGTATAGGAGTCAAAACCAGAAGTTTTCATGGTGAAAGTGCTATGTTTTGTTGTTTCTTGTCAGAACAAGAACCAAGTGATATTGAAGAAGCACTTCAAGATGCCAACTGGATCACAGCCATGCAGGAAGAACTGAATCAATTCACCAGAAATGAAGTATGGGAGCTGGTGGATAGACCTTCACATCAAGATGTTATTGGAACCAAGTGGGTGTTCAAGAACAAAAAGAATGAAAATGATGTGATTGTGAGAAACAAAGCAAGACTAGTGGCAAAAGGTTACTGCCAACATGAAGGCATTGACTATGATGAGACATTTGCACCTGTGGCAAGGCTAGAAGCAATAAGGCTCTTCCTAGCCTATGCAGCCCACAAGAGGTTCAAAGTATACCAAATGGATGTCAAGAGTGCCTTTCTGAATGGAGTCTTGAAAGAAGAAGTCTATGTGGAGCAACCACAAGGTTTTGAGATTGGAAACCAAGTATACAGGCTGAAGAAGACTCTATATGGACTCAAGCAAGCCCCTAGGGCTTGGTATGACACATTGTCACAATTCCTCTTGGATCATGGATTCACCAAGGGAACTGTGGACAGAACTCTCTTCAGAATCTCTGAAGGAGAGGACATCTTGCTTGTCCAAATTTATGTAGATGACATAATTTTTGGATCTCCTAATGAGAAGCTGTGTGAGAAATTCTCCAAGCTCATGCAAAGCAAGTTTGAGATGTCCATGATGGGGTTGATGAACTTCTTTTTGGGTCTACAAGTCAAGCAATCAAAAGAAGGAATCTTCATCAACCAAGCTAAGTACACCAGAGAAATGATCAAGAAGTTTGGGTGTACAACAAGCAAGCCAGTAAGGATCCCAATGAATACTAATTGGAAGATGGATCCTGATGAGAATGGTGTTCCAACCAACTCAACTGAGTATAGAGGAATCATTGGATCACTCCTCTATCTCACTGCTAGCAGACCTGACATCACCTTTGCAGTAGGTGTTTGTGCAAGGTTTCAAGCAAATCCTAAGAAAAGCCACCTTGAGGCTGCAAAGAGGATCTTGAGGTATCTCAAAGGCACTGAGAATCTAGGCCTTTGGTACCCTGCTGATGACAACATTGAGTTAACTGGCTACTCAGATGCTGATTATGGAGGATGCAGAATTGACAGAAAATCCACTTCAGGAACTTGTCAATTCTTAGGCAACAAACTCATATCTTGGTTTTCCAAGAAGCAAAACACAATGGCTACCTCCACCACAGAAGTTGAATATGTTGCTGCTGGAAGTTGTTGTGCTCAAATCCTTTGGCTGAAACAACAACTCAAGGACTACAAAGTCAACTCTACTGAAGTGCCAATATTCTGTGACAATAATAGTGCAATTGCCATATCACAGAATCCTGTATTGCACACAAGATGCAAACATGTGGACATCAAGCATCACTTCATTAGAGATCATGTGTAGAAGAAGGATATCAAGTTGGTGAAGATCCACACAGATCATCAAAAAGCTGATATATTGACAAAGCCACTTGCAGAGGCAAGATTTCTGGAATTATCAGCAGAGTTGGGTCTTCTTGATCCAGGAAAGTTGGACAAATGAGTCCAGAGGAGTTTATTCATTAAGGGGGAAATAAATTCAAACTTCAGCAGACTTGGTCAAGTCTACTGAAACTCAGAAAAGTTGACCTTACTCCTTCAGGACACTTGTCCACAACTCTTCAGGACACTTGTCCATGTAGGGTCAGATAAGTTGTCTTGGCTATCAAACCAAATCTTGGTCTGATAAGCACCTATTTTAGGTGATCATTGTCTATTTCGAAATCTGTCCCATTGAAAATACAGTTTTCACCTTTCTGGGATTTAATTTGTCTCCCACCCAAAAGGTCACTTTCCATGCATTAAATGCCAAGATTTAACTCTTGTTTGCATTAAACTTTTTGGGACATGATCTATCTCGAAAAACCCCCAGCCTTAAACAAACATTAAAAACCACCCACGTTTTGAATAAAACAGTTTTTTCACTGTTACATTGGTTTTTGACCATTGGATCAAAATTGGCCAACTCCTCTGAAACCAATCGTAGCCGTTCATTTTGGATTTCCATTTTTGTTCACCTTTGAATTGCATCAAGACTTCACCAACTCATTGCCAAACATTCTTTTTAGAATATTCACAAGTCTTAAGATCCCCCACAAACACTTCTTCCCCAAGTATTCGAAACCCTAACTCAAATTTTCTTCAAACTCTCTCAATCTTCCCAAAACTTTTCTCTGTAGCTTTCAAATGGCCCCCAAAGTTAGACCAGAGATGATCATTGATTTCTCCAACAAGGCTCTAGACCTTGATTTTGGATACTTGAGCAACAAGAACAATCTTCACTTTGAGCCCATAGTATCCTTTGAGAGTGAAGACCCTGAGATTACACCAACTCTAAGATGGCTGAGAAGAGCTGGTCTGCAAAAGTTCATGGAAGAAAGACCAAGCTCTTGCCTAGAAAGCTACATGGCTGAGTTCTTTGCATTTCTCCAGTGGAGAGGTAGACCTGAGAATGGTGAAGTTTCCACCAGACTGTCATATATTGCAGAAGGAGAGGAAGAAGAGAGATTTCATAGGGTGAAATTCTCTTCAGACGATCTTGAAGGAGCTTTTGGATTACCTTTTGAGGGAAGGAATCCAGAAGTTTATGGTACTGGGCATGAAGATGAAATAGCTCAAGAATGGCTATTAGTACCAGGTCCTCTCTCTTCAACACAAAACAAGAAGACTCTCAAGCCAGAATTTCTCAACCTTTTTGAGGTAATTGCTAAGAGTCTCTTGAGCAATACTGGAAGCCTAGAGCAGGTCAGCCATCCAAGAATCAGAATTATGGCTGCTGTGATTGATGCTAGTGACAAAGGCATCAAGTTTGATTGGAGGACCTTCATTATGTCTGAAATGATGAAGGAAAAAGCCAAATTTAAAGTGAGAGCTCACAACAAGGTTGTGCTAGAAGGGAAACTCAAGTATTGCACCAGGGCAAGCTTGTTGATTGAAAGATTCTCCCATTACTCTCAAATGCAAACCTTTGCCAAACCTCTACCAGCCCAAAAGATCATGTTCAGAAAACTCAGCAAGAAAACTGAGCAAAGGAGAATGTTTATGGCCAAACCTGCTGAAGAACAGGTTGAAGAAAAGCCTAAAATGAAGAAGAGAACCAAGGCCAGGGCTGTCAAAACAAGGAAAGTGTCTCAATTATCTTCAAGAGAAGCCTCAGGAGCATCAGCTGAAGTTGATGAAGTGGCAGAAGAGGGAGTAAGTGTGCCTTCTGACCACTCAGAAGAGTTGAGGCTGAAGTATAATGAGACAAGGCAAAAGAAGAAAGGAGATAAGAGGATCAGGGAAGTTGTCCCTGAGAAGGAAGGTGAAGGAAGTGGGAGCAGTAGGGCCAGCAAGAGAAGGGCCAAGCCTACTGAGAAAGTGTTGGAGCTGCAGGAAGAAAGGTCTCTACAATTGGCTCTAAGAGAGAGCAGAGCTGAAAGCAGGACCAAATCCAAATCAAGGACTAGCTCATCTGAATCTGGAACTCCAGAATCCAAAGTCCCTGAAGGTCTACCTAAAGAGGCCAACATCCCTGATATTCAGAATCCTGAGCCCAACTCCCCTGAAACCCACATTACCCCTCCCAACCAACCCATTACCCCTGTAGATCTCACTAAGAGATATTCTCCAGAAGGAAATGTGCAAAGAAGTGGCATTGATGTGCTTGCAGATTTAGCAGTAGATGAGACAAGACTCCTATCTCCCCTTGACTCATCCATGCTCAACTACTCCAAACTCTTAGAACATGCACTCAATGAACCAACTCCCTTAAGAAAAGCCCCTTCAGATTCATTGCTCTCTAAAGCAACTGAAGTACCTTCATTTGAGCCTAATCCTTCTGAAGCCAACCCTCCTGAACTTAACTTGCCTGAAGCAGCAATTAAGGAAACCACAGCCAACTCCCCTATAGCCCAAAGTTCTCCATCTAGTGAGAATGAGGAGGAGTATACTTATGAAAGTATGCTCAGAGGTGGAGCTAAGGCCACAGTGGACAGTTTGTACCCACAACTTGCTGAATTTCCAAGAATTCAGAAGATGTTCCATGATTTGAGGATGCTTGTGGATGTCAAAGATAAGACCTTAATGGAAATATCACAAGTCATCCAAGATAAGGGTGCTAACTGGTGGCAAATAGAGGAGAGCAGATTGCTACACTTTACTGGTGTGATGAAAACAAGACTTCTCACTGATGAGAAAGTTTTTACAAAGTTGGTAGCTGAGAAGATCATTGAGGAGAAAGAAAGAAAAGCTAAGGGAATCAAACACCCTGACAGTAGCTCAAATGATGATGATTCCCCTGATGGTCCCTCAAACCCTTCAAACCCAACCCTCCTGAAACCCCTCAAGCCAACCTCCCTGAACCTTCTCAACCCAAGTCTTCTGTAGCAGATAGACTTTCAAACCCTCCTAGAACCTATCATAGGAAAGGCTTTGTATCTTCAGAGGTGTTGACCAAGGGTGGTAACACAACCAAAGACACATCTGCCAATGAAGGTTCTTCTGAACCCAAGGCACAGCCTAAAGATGTTGAGGTTCCTATGCTAGAGGCTGGTTTGATTAAGGCCTATTCAGTGTCAGAAGAGTTGGACACTGATCAGCCCTTAATCATTCAGGATGACTCAGTAGCTGTTGTTATAAGCACTGTGATCTCCCCACAACTGCCATCTTTGAACCTTGTTGAAGGTGGAGATGTTGCAGGTTTAGGAGAAGGAGTTGAAAAGGAGAAGTTAGTGGAAAAACCAGAGGGAGTAGTAGATGAGAGAGATGTGGTGATCACTAGAATAGTGAGTGTACCACCAAATGAGGGTGATATAAGTGAGGAAGGGCAGGCTATTCTTGAAGTCAAATCTGAACTTCAGGAATCCCTTGATGAGAGGAGGCCTGTTTCCTTAAGAGAGGAAATTATTGAAGAAGGGAGAAAAGAAAGAGTTGAAAATGAGAAGAAGGCTGCTGATGTATCAGAGTCTTATACAAAAGAAATTGAGGGTGATGAGTGTTTATTTCCTAACCTGTTTGATCTGTCTAATATTGCAGGTATTTGCCTTGACCAAATTTTTGCAGATGAGTTCTTAACAGATGCACCTATCCAAGTAGATACAGGCTCAGCTCAAGCCTTACTTGGAATGCAATCAGAGAAATTGGACTCCTTGGCTCATCAAGTCCAATCTGCTCATGCTGAAACTTCAGGAGCATTGAATGAGCAAGGAAGAACTCTAGCATCTGTAGAAATGAGGCTTACAGGCTCTGAAGATGTAGTACTTCCTACATTAGAAGCAATGATTAGTGGTGTGGAAACTGGTCTCCAAACCATTTCCACTGAAGTACAAAAAGCCAAATCTACCATGGAGTCCATATCAGATGAGGTCAAGAAGGAACAAAAGCTGCTGAGAGACAATCACAATGCTAATGTCAAGGCTCTCAGGCTAACTGTCAAGCAAGCTCTTGGAAAGAAGACTGCTTTGCAAAAGAGAAGAGCTGAAGAGCAAAGGCTAGCAATGGTGAAAGCAGCCTCTGAAAAGTTTTCCCAAGAGGTATTGGCCAACATTGCTGAAGGTGCAGTGGCCAACCTCACTGAGTTCCTCAAAGCCCAACTTGATGCATCCCTGATAGCAACCTTGGAGGAGGTTGTCCAACAAAAGATGAAGCCTGTTCTAGCTTTTCTTAGCTTGAGCAGTGATAGGATGCAAAATATACATGATGAAAATGTATATCTGTTGGAGGAAATGAAGTCTCTAAACCAGGCCCAATCCCTAATGGCCACAACAATGAGTGAGCTAAAACCCCAGTGCTTTGATGCTGCCAAAAAGGGGGAAAGGGAAAGAGCTAGAGCAAAAGGTGCCTTGGTGATTGGAGGCTCAGACAAGGGAAAAGACAAAATTGTTGAAGCAAAAGGAAAAGAGCCTGCAGTGCTAAACTTAGAAGAATTGGATGAAGAAGAGCAACTAGCACTTGCATTGAAGAATTCAATGGCCTCAGCACAAGAAGAAAGGATGAGGCTACAACAGAGACCAGGTGGTGAAGTGTCTGGTTTGGACAAAGATGCTGAAGGTGTCCAAACTACAGGAAAGATCAAGAGGGCAAAAGGAAAGAAAAGACAAGCTGAGACATTTACTGACTTTCCCAACAGCCTTGATCTTCCACCTGAATTCAGAATTGATGAAGATGAGCCTACATCAAAGAAAGCCAAAGTTGCTGAAGAGCCCAAAATTGCTGAAAAGGAAAAGTCTTCTGAACTAGTCAATGTTGCTGAAGGTTCCAAATCCACTGAAGATATTGAAGAACTATTTGCTGAAGGTTTTGGACCTGAACCTAAGAAGAAGACAACTGTCCTAGCTCATGATCCATAAAAGTTGTTTTATGAAGGGTATGGCAAAGACCCTGAAACACAACAGAAATTGGCCATGATGAGGGCCCAGGAGAAAATGGATCTAATGGATGAAGCACAAAGAGCAAGAGACAAGAGAAGAGCAAACTTTCAGAAACCAAGAAGAAGGAGAGCAACTTACAGCAAGATGAAGCCTCAGCTATTAGTCCCAATGGACACCAAATATCCACACTTGGATAAATGGGTGCCAATTCAGCTGAATGATACATGGGAAGAGGCTAAAAGGGAGTTTGTCTATGACTACTATGTCATTGACAGATGGAATGGAGGAGATGCCAACTCTGCCTTTGCTGAATTCATGATAGAATACTACAGAGAGTTGTATCAACAATTACTTGCAGTTGCTGACATTGCAAGAATTGAACTCAATGCTCCCAAGCCTATCATCTACATGCCTCCAAAGCTTGATGGATGGATTGACCAAGCAAGGATCCTAAGGGAGTTCACAGAAATTCTAAAGCTGAACAAGATAACCCTTGGACCCAAAGGAACCAACTAGAAAGCCATGGAACTCAAGAAGAGAGTGTGGGCACAATATGGGATGAACCCACCTCCTGAGGATGGTCTTTAAATGGCTAAGTCTTCTGACTCTTTCTGGATAGAAAACTATCTTATCTGAAGATATTTTTGCCATATGGTCAAATCTGCTGAAGTTTGGACAAGCCTGCTGATGTGATGTGCATTGATATGCTGATTGCTCTAACATGTTTTGGATTGCTCTGATACAAGAATTGATGTGTTCTACTTTGATATCTGGAATATTTTGTATTAGCTCTGATACTTGAAGTAGTTTGTTTTGCTCTAATCCTATGTTTAGTATGTATTTGTAGTGAAATGTTAATTTGTAATGTTATCTTGAATTCATGCTCTGATAAGTTATCTTCAACTATCAACATGCCTGTAATGACTTTTACATGAATGATAGTTGAACCACCTTTGAATCAAGATACATTATTGCAGAAATCTCTCTATGCCTATCTTTGAAACCTACTTGCAACAAAAACAGTGAATACACTAACACATTGTCTTTTCAGGAATATTGACCTTAGTCATGTCTTCTGAAGATATATGTAATAGGTGTAGACAAGTCACTTTTGCATAGAATGTGTAGGTTTTGGCATCATCAAAAAGGGGGAAATTGTTGGGAATAAAATGATACATGTTTTGATTAAATACCAAAACCCCTTGAGACATGCCTAAGTCAAGATGATTGTGTTCAAAATGTGTTGGAACACATAGCATAAGGCTAGATGAGAAGCTGATATGTTAGGCAGCTCTTAGATGATTAGATGCACATTGTAAGGGGGAACCTATGCTTGGAAAATAATCAAGATCAAGCCCCCTCAAGGCTCAAAAACTGGAACAAACACTAAGGACAAGCATGCTCCATAGAAAAACAAATGTTCTGATCAGGAGAGTTGTCCAGAAGAGTTACTTATGTGCAAGAACAATATTGCAAAGCTCAAAAGGACAAGATTGGTCAAAAGCTCTGATCAGGAGAGTTGTCCAGAGAAGTTAACTCTGTAAAAAACAACAACTCTGAAGCTAAAAGGCCAAACATGCTGATCAAGAGAGTTGTCCCAGAAGAGTTGTCTCATCAAGTTTGAACCAGAACAAAGATTCTAACGTTTGAAGGTCAACCATGCTGAAGAATTAGAGACAACCATACCCTAAAAAATCTCAATACAAGATCACATTGAAGTGAAGAAAAGGGAAAGAGCCAAGTCATCTGATGAAGAGCAAGCCAACTTTGCTGATAAGCAAAACTGCTGATAGTGATAAGGAGAGTTGTCCAGTTGATAATGAATGTTGTCCTATCATTGGATCAACCTTCAGAAGCCATGTCCAAGTCCTAACAAGAAGTCAAACATTGGGAAAAGTGCTGCAGAATAAAGACAAAGTCTTACAAGCCGTTTATTACCCAATTAAGGACATGTCACTATCAAGAATCTGTCTTCCAGATTGAAGAACTCAAGGAAGACATTTATAGCAATTTGGGGCGGCCTCTCCAACGGGCAAATCCTCATTTTGTCTATAAATACAAGGAGTGTGAAGACCATTGAAGCACCTCAACCTTGACAAGAATATCCAACTATCCTACAAGTCAAAGTGCTTTCAAAGCTGTCAAAGACTATCTTAGTCTTGAAACACTTCTTCTAAGCTGAACTCAATTGTATATCCATACACAAGCTTAGAGAGATATCCTATCCTTATACACTGATCTTCATTGTAAAGGATATCTCATTAGTTGGAACCTCTCTTCAACCCTTACCCCTTTCAAGTGAGAAAGTGAGAAGGTTGTAGTAGTAGAAGTGGTAGGAGCTGACTGTTGAGAGTAGAACAGTTCAGTTCTGAGTTGAGAAGAGGGTACTAGGACTATAGACATCCTAGGGATCAATTCACCAAGGAGAGGTGTTATTGATCAAGTGCACCTTGGCACTATAAAACAAGTTAAATCCAAGAGTGAAGGAATTATCCTGTTAAATCAGGGAAAGTGGATGTAGGAGCTTGAGTCTCTGAACCACTATAACCTCCTGTGTTGATTTGCTTTACAAGTACTTACATTCATTCAACACTTCACACAAAACTGATCTTTCAAAGATACATATTCAAAGATTGTGCAAAAACTGTT
This sequence comes from Galeopsis tetrahit, assembly GCA_963675135.1. Classification (NCBI taxonomy): domain Eukaryota; kingdom Viridiplantae; phylum Streptophyta; class Magnoliopsida; order Lamiales; family Lamiaceae; genus Galeopsis; species Galeopsis tetrahit. Next base: position 59,207,245 of record OY776120.1, on the reverse strand, counting down.
TTGGACAAGTTCCCTGAAAACTGGACTGTATTGAATTAACCAAGTGATTTCAGAAACTAAAGGAGTCTAAACATAAAGGGCCAACCACTATTCCGCACATATAACTCCCCTAGATAGTTGTTCAACTAAGTACTCAATAGTACTTAGTAGTTTGATTATCTTAGTTGAGTTATTCATCTTCAGCAGAGTTGTCCAAGACAACCTTGCTGAGCTCCGGTTTGATCAAAAGTTGAAAAGAATTGCATACAAGTGTATTCCCCCCCCCCCCCATACACTTGTTATATACTCCTTTTCAGGACCAACAGTGCATATTTGGAATCTGACACAAGTCATCTCAGCCGCATTTTTCAGAAGTCAACACATTCATTCAAGCAACCATTGAAGAAGCTTTTACACACTGGATAAAAGGATGTCAAGCTTCACAACCGTTTCAATGGTGCTGCAAATAGACAAATTTGAATTGCTATCTCTCCAACGGTTAGTTGTTCAAATTTGCCTATAAATTCAGAAGTGATCAAAGCATTCAAGTATCCAACTACTTGCTATCAAACTATCATCAAGAAATCAAAGGAAACCAAAGTTGTTCTTTAGAATCCCAAGTTTCCTGATCACTTCAAATAGCTAAGCCAATTCTTGTAATATCCAAAGCTTAGCATTGAGATATCCTAAGCCTTAACACTGTTCTTATTGTAAAGGATATCTCAACTAGTTGGAACCAAACCTCAAACCCTTACCTCATTAAGTGAAGTAGTGTTTGTTGTAGAAGTGAGGAGTTAAGGACTGTTATTGTGAAACACAGTCTTAACTCAGAGAGATTTAGCACTAGGACTCAGTTTATCCTAGGGATCAAAACACTAAGAGAGTGTTGTTGATCAGTGCACCTTGGCACTATAAAACAAGCTAATTCCATTGTTAAGGAATTATCCTGTTCAATTAGGGAAAGTGGATGTAGGAGCTTGAGTCTCTGAACCACTATAAATTGTGTGTCATTTACTTACTGCATTCATTATAGCACTTGCATTCAATCATATTTCAAAGAGTTAAACTCAGTAAGTTAAGAAAATATCTTTTGGACAAAGTCCCTGATCACTGTGTTTTTCAGAAATTAACTTGGAGTATTTCTTTAAGAAAAAGGCCAACCACATTCCGCACTTAGCAACTCTCTTAGATATTTATTCAACTGATCACTCAATAGTTTTCAGTAGGACAAGTGTCTATTAAAGTTCACACTCAGGATTTTTGTAAGACAACCTCCCTGATCAGTCAAACTGTTTGAAAAGAAAAAGAATTTGCATACACAAGTGCATCCCCCCCCCCCCCATAAACTTGTGTCATACTCCACCAAGGACCAATAAAGATTCTCAAGTACCTAAAAGGAACAGTCAACTTAGGACTATGGTACCCTGCTGATGACAATCTAGAATTGAGTGTTTATTCTGACTCAGACTATGGTGGATGCAGAATAGATAGGAAGTCCACATCTGGAACCTGTCAATTCCTAGGCAACAAGTTGATTTCATGGTTCTTAAAGAAACAAACCTCTGTTGCAACCTCCACCACTGAGGCAGAATATATGGCAGCTGGAAGTTGTTGTAGTCAGCTGCTCTGGCTGGTCCAACAACTAAAAGATTACAATGTAGAGGAAAGAGAAGTCCCTATCTACTGTGATAGCAGCAGTGCCATTGCCATCACTCAAAATCCAGTCCTCCACACAAGGTGCAAGCATGTCGACATTCGACACCACTTCATAAGAGATCACCTTGAAAAGGACATCAAGATGGAGAAAATTCACACAGATATCCAAAAAGCAGACATCTTGACTAAGCCCCTAGCTGAAGAAAGGTTCAAGACCCTATGCTACAGCCACTACAAAAAAAATCATAATTAGTGACAAAAAATTAGTGACATTTGAATTTTTGTCACTAAAAACACACATTTAGTGACAATTTTTTTATTATGTTACAAAATACCATAAGGTGTTATCATTAGTGACAATTGTATATGTTGTCAATGTTTCACTTACTATTCATCACTAAAACTACACATATAGTGACAAATAATTCATTATGTTACAAAATAACATACGGTGTGATAAATAGTGACAACTTTGTATGTTGTCAATGTTTCATTTAAAATTTGTCACTAAAATTACCCATATAGTGACAAATAATTCATTTTGTTACAAAATAACATACAATGTGATAATTAGTGACAATTTTGTATGTTGTCAATATTTAATTTAATATTTATCACTAAAATTACCCATATAGTGACAAAAAAATCATTTTGTTACAAAATAAGATAAATCGTGATAATTAGTAACAACATTGTATGTTGTCAATATTTTATTGAATATTTGTTGCTGAAGTCACACATATAGTGACAAATAATTTATTATGTTATAAAATATTATAAGTTGTGATAATTAGTGACACATTTTTATTTTGTCAATATTTTATTGAATATTTATTACTAAAAATACACATATAGTGGCAACTATTTATTATGTCACAAAGAAAATAATTTTATGATATTTAGTGACAACTTTGTATGTTGTCAATATTAATTTGAATAATTAGTGACAACTTTGTAACAATTATTATGTATGTTACAAAATACCATAATTTTATAATAATTAGTGACAACTTTAAATATCGTCAATGTTTTATTGAATATTTGTCACTAGAAACACATAAATAGTGACAAATAATTCATTATGCTACAAAATTCCATAAGTTGTGATAATTAGTGATAACTGTTGGTCCTGAAGGAGTATATAACAAGTGTATGGGGGGGGGGAATACACTTGTATGCAATTCTTCTGCTAATTTGATCAAACCAGAGTTCAGCAAGGTTGTCTTGGACAACTCTGCTGAAGAAGATTAATTCTTCTAAGATAATCAAACCACTAAGTACTATTGAGTACTTAGTTGAATAGCTATCTAGGGGAGTTATATGTGCGGAATAGTGGTTGGCCCTTTAAGTTTAGACTCCTTTAATTTCTGAAATCACTTAGTCAGTGCAACACAGTCCAGTTTTCAGGGAACTTGTCCAAATAGGTTTTTGCACAGTCTTTGAATGTTTATCCTTGAAAGATCAGTTTTGTGTGCAGTGTTGAATGTATGAAAGTACTTGGAATGTAAATCAACACAAGAAGTTATAGTGGTTCAGAGACTCAAGCTCCTACATCCACTTTCCCTGATTTAACAGGATAATTCCTTCACTCTTGGAATTAACTTGTTTTATAGTGCCAAGGTGCACTTGATCAATAACACCACTCCTTGGTGAATTGATCCCTAGGATGTCTAGAGTCCTAGTACCCTCTTCTCAACTCAGAACTGAACTGTTCTTCTCTCAACAGTCAGTTCCTACCACTTCTACTACTACTACAACCTTCTCACTTTCACTCTTGAAAGATGTAAGGGTTGAAGTAAGGTTCCAACTAATGAGATATCCTTTACAATGAAGATCAGTGTATAAGGATAGGATATCTCTCTAAGCTTGTGTATGGATATACAATTGGGTTTAGCTTAGAAGAAGTGTATAAAGACTAAGATAGTCTCTTTGAAAGCTTGAGAGCACTTGTCAACTTGTAGGATAGTTGGATATTCTTGTCAAGGTTGAGGTGCTTTCAAATGGTCTTCACACTTCTGTATTTATAGACAAAATGGAGGATTTGCCCGTTGGAGAGGTAACCCCAAATTGCTATAAATGTCTTCCTTGAGTTCTTCAAACTGGAAGACAGATTCTTGATAGTGACATGTCCTCATTTGGGTAATAAACGGCTTGTAAGACTTTGTCTTCATTCTGCAGCACTTTTCCCAATGTTTGACTTCTTATTAGGACTTGGACATGGCTTCTGAAGGTTGATCCAATGATAGGACAACATTCCTTATCATCTGGACAACTCTCCTTATCACTATCAGCAGTTTTGCTTTTCAGCAAGGTTGGCTTGCTCTTCTTCAGATGACTTGGCTCTTTCCCTTTATTTCACTCCAAGATGATCTTGGCATGTTGCATTGTATTTCTTTAGGGCATGGTTGTCTCTAATTCTTCAGCATAGTTGACCTTCAACCTTTAGAGTATCTGTTCTGATTCAATCTTGCTGAGACAACTCTTCTGGACAACTCTTCTGATCAGCAATTTTGGTCTTTTATCATCAGAGCATTTTACTCATAGAGTTGGCTTCTCTGGACAACTCTCCTGATCAAAAGCCTTTGAGTAGTCTTGTCCTTTTGAGCTAGGTAACCTTGTTCTTGCATATGGACAGCTTCTTTGGACAACTCTCCTGATCAGAGCTTTTGGTTTTCCATAGAGTGTCCTTGTTCTTAAGTGATTGTTCCAGAATTTTGAGCCTTGAGGGGACTTGATCTTGATCATCTTAAAAGTAGGTTCCCCCTCAAATTGTGCATCTAATGTCTAAGAGCTGCCTAACATTTCAGCTTCTCATCTAGCCTATAATCTATATGTTCTAACATTTCTAGAACATGTTTATCTTGACTTAGGCATGTCTCAGGGGGTTTTGGTATTAGATCAAAACATATCTCATTTTATTCCCAACAATTTCCCCATTTTTGATGATGCCAAAACCTACACTATCTAAGCAAAAGTGACTTGTCTACACCTATTACATGTATCTTCAGAAGACATGACTAAGGTCAATATTCCTGAAAAGATAATGTGTTAGTGTTTTCACTGTTTTTGTTGCAAGTAGGTTTCAAGATAGGCATAGAGAGATTAGTGTTTCTTGATTCAAAATAAGTTCAACTATCATTCATTCAAAGATCATTACAAGCATGTTGATAGTTGAAATTAACATATCAGAGCATGAATCAATAACACTTAAATACATCAGAGCATTTCATTCTAACAATACAAAACATAAATAAGATTTTCAGCATCAGAGCACAGAGTTTGTATCAGAGCAATCCATAACAAATCAGAGCAAACAGATTAGCACACCACATCAGCAATCTTGACCATATTTCAGCATAGTTGATCAATCAAGAAAGGTCAGAAGACTTAGCCATTTCAAAGATCATCCTCAGGGGGTGGCAGCATTCCATACTGTGCCCACACTCTCCTTTTCAATGCCATGGCTTCTTGGTTGGTTCCCTTAGGTCCAAGAACCATCTTGTTTAGCTTAAGGATCTTAGTGAATTCTCTCAGAATTCTTGCTTGGTCAATCCATCCTTCAAGCTTTGGAGGCATGTATATGATTGGCTTGGGGGCTGTGAGTTCAATTCTTGCAATGTCAGCAGCTGCAAGTAGTTGTTGATACAACTCTCTGTAGTATTCTAGCATGAACTCAGTGAAGGCAGAGTTTGCATCTCCTCCATTCCATCTATCAATGACATAATAGTCATAGACAAACTCCCTTTTGGCCTCTTCCCATGTATCATTCAGCTGAATTGGCACCCATTTATCCAAGTGTGGATATTTGGTGTCCATTGGGATTAGAAGCTGAGGCTTCATCTTGCTATAAGTTGCTCTCCTCCTTCTTAGTTTCTGAAAGTTTGCTCTTCTCTCATCTCTTGCTCTGTTGGCTTCTTCCATCAGATCCATTTTCTCTTGGGCCCTCATCATGGCCAATTTCTGTTGTGTTTCAGGGTCTTTGCCATACCCTTCATGAAACAGCTTTGATGGATCATGGGCTAGAACAGTTGTCTTCTTCTTAGGTTCAGGTCCAAATCCTTCAGCAAATAACTCTTCAATGTCTTCAGTGGACTTGGTACCTTCAGCAGTTTTGCCAGATTCAGAAGATTTGTCCTTTTCAGCAGCTTTGGGCTCTTCAGCAGTTTTGGCTTTCTTTGATGTAGGCTCATCTTCATCAATTCTGAATTCAGGTGGAAGATCAAGGCTGCTAGGAAAGTCAGTGAATTTCTCAACTTGTCTCTTCTTTCCTTGGGCCTTCTTGATCTTTCCTCTAGTTTGGACACCTTCAGTATTCTTGTCCAAACCTGATACTTCACCACCTGGTCTTTGTTGTAACCTCATCCTTTCTTCTTGAGCTGAGGCCATAGAATTCTTCAAAGCAAGTGTTAATTGCTCTTCTTCATTCAATTCTTCCAAATTCAGTACTTCAGGCTCTTTGCCTTTTCCTTCAGCAATGTTGTCTTTCCCTTTGACTGGGCTCCCAATCACCAAGGCACCTTTTGCTCTAGCTCTTTCCCTTTCCCCCTTTTTAGCAGCATCAAAACACTGGGGCTTGAGGTCACTCATTGTTGAGGCCATCAGGGATTGGGCCTGGTTTAGGGACTTCATCTCTTCCAACAAATACACATTTTCATCATGTATATCTTGCATCTTGTCACTGCTCAAGCTAAGAAAAGCAAGAACAGACTTCATTTTCTGTTGGACAACGTCCTCCATGGTTGCCTTAAGAGATGCATCCAATTGGGTCTTCAGAAGCTCAGTGAGGTTGGCCACTGCACCTTCAGCAATGTTGGCCAACACTTCTTGGGAAAACTTTTCTGAGGCAGCTTTGACCATAGCTAGCCTTTGCTCTTCAGCTCTTCTCTTTTGCAGTGCAGTCTTCTTTCCAATAGCTTGTTTGACAGTTAGCCTGAGAGCTTTGACATTGGCATTGTGATTGTCTCTCAGCAGCTTTTGCTCTTTCTTGACCTCCTCTGAGATGGCTTCCATGGTTGATTTGGCATTTTGAACTTCAGTGGAGATGGTTTGGAGACCAGATTCCACACCACTGATCCTTGCCTCAAGGGTTGGTAGCACAACATCTTCAGAGCCAATGAGCCTCATTTCTACAGATGCTAGAGTCCTTCGTTGCTCATTTAATGCTCCTGAGGTTTCAGCATGAGCAGATTTGACTTGATGAGCCAAGGAGTCCAACTTCTCTGATTGCATCCCAAGTAAGGCCTGAGTTGAGCCTGAATCTACTTGGATAGGTGCATCTGTTAAGAATTCATCTGCAAAAATTTGATCAAGAGAAATACCTGCAACATCAGACAAGTCAAACAAGTTAGGAAATAAGCACTCATCACCCTCAATTTCTTTTGTATAAGACTCTGATACATCAGCAGTCTTCTTCTCATTTTCAACTTGTTCTTTTCTCCCTTCTTTAATAATGTTCTTACTCAAGGAATCAGGCCTCCTCTCATCAAGGGATTCTTGAAGTTCAGATTTGACTTCAAGAATAACATGTCCTTCCTCACTTATTCCACCCTCATATGGTGGTACACTCACTATCTTAGTGATGACTACCTCTCTTTCATCCTCAACTCCCTCTGATTTTTCAACTATTCTCTCCTTTTCAACTCCTTCTCCTAAACCTGCAGCATCTTCACCCTCAACAGGGTTCAAAGATGGCAGTTGTGAGGAGATCACAGTGCTTAGCTCAGCAGCCACTGAGTCATCCTGAATGATTAAGGGCTGATCAGTGTCCAACTCTTCTGACACTGAATAGGCCTTAATCAAACTAGCCTCTAGTACAGGAACCTCAACATCTTTAGGCTGTGCCTTGGGTTCAGAAGAGCCTTCATTGGCAGATGTGTCTTTGGTTGTGTTACCACCCTTGGTCAACACCTCTGAAGATACAGAGCCTTTCCTATGATAGGTTTTAGGAGGGTTTGAAAGTCTGTCTGCTATAGAAGACTTGGGTTGAAAGAATTCAGGGAGGTTGGTTTGAGGGGTTTCAGGAGGGTTGGGATTTGAAGGGTTTGAGGGATCATCAGGGGAATCATCATCATTGGAGCTACTGTCAGGGTGTTTGATTCCCTTGGCTTTTCTTTCTTTCTCCTCCTCAATCTTATCAGCTACCAGCTTTGCAAAAATCTTCTCATCAATGAGAAATCTTGTCTTTGAAACTCCAGCAAAGTGTAATAATCTGTTTTCCTCTATCTGCCACCAGTTTGCACCCTTATCTTGGATGACTTGTGATATCTCCATCAAGGATTTGTCTTTCACATCAACAAGCATCCTTAAATCATGAAAGCCTTCTGAATTCTTGGAAATTCAGCAAGTTGTGGATACAAACTGTCCACAGTAGCCTTGGCTCCTCCTCTGAGCATACTTTCATAAGTATACTCCTCCTCATCTCCACTTGAATGGGGACTTTGGGTTATAGGGGAGTTGGCTCTGGGTTCTCCTAATAAGGCTTCAGGCAGATTAAGTTCATGGATGTTGGCTTCAGAAGGGTTAGGTGCAGTAGAAGGATCTTCAGTTGCTTTTGAGAGCAATGGGTCTGAAGGGGCTTTACTCAAGGGGGTTGGCTCATTGAGTGCATGTTCTAAGAGCTTTGAATAATTGAGCATGGATGAGTCAAGGGGAGACAGAAGTCTTGTCTCATCTACTGCTAAATCTGCAAGCACATCAATGCCACTTCTTTGCACATTCCCTTCTGGAGAATATCTCTTAGTGAGATTTACAGGGGTAATGGGTTGGTTGGAAGGGGTGACATGGGTTTCAAGGGAGTTGGGTTCAAGGTTCTGAGTTTCAGGGAGGTTGGCCTCTATAGGTTGACCTTCAGGGACTTTGGATTCTGGAGTTCCAGAACCAGATGAATTAGTCCTTGACATGGATTTGGTCCTGCTTTCAGCTCTGCTCTCCCTTATAGCCAATTGAAGAGACCTTTCTTCTTGAATCTCCAACACCTTCTCAGTAGGCTTGGCCCTTCTCTTGCTGGCCCTACTGCTTCCACTTCCTTCTTTCTCAGGGACAATTTCCCTGATTCTCTTATCACCCTTCTTCTTTTGCCTAGTCTCATTGTACTTCCTCCTCAACTCTTCTGAGTGGTCAGAAGGCACACTCACTCCCTCTTCTGCCACTGCATCAACTTCAGCTGATGCTCCTGAGGCTTCTCTTGAAGACAATTGAGACATCTTTCTTGTTTTGACAGCCCTGGCCTTTGTTCTCTTTTTCATCTTAGGCTTCTCTTCCTCCTGTTCTTCAGCAGGTTTGACCATGAGCATCCTTCTCTGTTCAGTTTTCTTGCTAAGCTTTCTGAACAGGATCTTCTGGGCTGGGAGGGGCTTTGCAAAGGTCTGCATCTGGGAATAGTGGGAAAACCTCTCAATCAACAAGCTTGCCCTGGTGCAATACTTGATTTTCCCTTCTAGCACCACCTTATTGTGGGTTTTCACCTTGAATTTTGCCTTCTCCTTCATCATCTCAGACATGATGAAGGTCCTCCAATAAAATTTAATGCCCTTATCACTGGCATCAACAATGGCAGCCATGATTCTGATCCTTGGATGACTGACCTGCTCTAAGCTTCCAGTGTTGCTTAAGAGGCTCTTAGCAACTACCTCAAAAAGGTTGAGAAACTCTGGCTTGAGAGTTTTCTTGTTTTGAGTTGAGGAGAGAGGGCCTGGAACTAATAGCCATTCTTGGGCTATCTCATCTTCATGGCCAGTACCATAAACTTCTGGATTCCTTCCCTCATGAGGCAATCCAAAAGCTCCTTCCAGATCTTCTGAGGAGAATTTTACTTTGTGGAATCTCTCTTCCTCCTCTCCTTCTGCAGTGTAAGATAATCTGGTTAATACTTCACCATCTTCAGATTTGCCTCTCCACTTGAGGAAGGCAAAGAATTCTGCCATGTAGCTCTCCAAGCAAGAGCTTGGTCTTTCCTCCATGAACTTTTGAAGTCCAGCTCTCCTCAACCATCTCAAGGTTGGTGTGATTTCAGGATCCTCATTCTCAAAGGATACTATTGGCTCAAAATGAAGATTGTGTTTATTGCTTAAGTAGCCAAAATCCAGGTCTAGATCCTTGTTAGAGAAATCAACAAGCATCTCAGGTCTAACTTTGGGGGCCATTGAAATTTGCAGAGAGAGCTTTGAGAGAGTTTGAAGAAACATGTGAGTTAGGGTTTCGAATACTTGGGGAAGAAGTGTTTGTGGGGATCTTAAGACTTGTGAATATTCTAAAAAGAATGTTTGTCAATGAGTTGGTAAGGTCTTGAAGCAATTCAAAGATGAGCAAAAATGGAAATCCAAAATGGGCGGCTAGGATTGATTTCAGGGGAGTTGTCCATTTTTGATCCAATGGTCAAAAACCAATGTAACAGTGAAATAACTGTTTTATTCAAAACGTGGGTGGTTTTTAATGTTTGTTTAAGGCTGGGGGTTTTTCGAGATAGATCATGTCCCAAAAAGTTTAATGCAAACAAGAGTTAAATCTTGGCATTTAATGCATGGAAAGTGACCTTTTGAGTGGGAGACAAATTAAATCCCAGAAAGGTGAAAACTGTATTTCAATGGGACAGATTTCGAAATAGGTATTGATCACCAAAAATAGGTGCTTATCATACCAAGATTTGGTTTGATAGCTGAGACAACTTATCTGACCCCACTTGGACAAGTGTCCTGAAGAGAAGTGGACAAAGGTTCTGAATGTCAATGGACAAGTGTCCTGAAGAGGTAAGGTCATATTTCTGATTTTCAGTAGATTTGACCAAGTCTGCTGAAGTTTGAGTTTATTTCCTCTTTAAACAAAGAACCTCTTTGGACTTATTTTTCCAGCTTCCCTGGATCAAGAAGTCCCAACTCTGCTGATAATTCCAGGAATCTTGCCTCTGCAAGTGGCTTAGTTAGTATATCAGCTTTTTGATGGTCTGTGTGAATTTTCACCAACTTGATATCCTTCTTCTCCACATGATCTCTAATGAAGTGATGCTTGATGTCCACATGTTTGCATCTTGTGTGCAAGACAGGATTTTGTGATATAGCAATGGCACTATTGTTATCACAGAAAATTGGCACTTCAGTAGAGTTGACTTTGTAGTCTCTGAGTTGTTGTCTTAGCCAAAGGATTTGAGCACAACAACTTCCAGCAGCAACATATTCAGCTTCAGTGGTGGAGGTGGCCACTGTATTTTGTTTCTTGGAGAACCAAGATATGAGTTTGTTGCCCAAGAATTGACAAGTCCCTGAGGTGGACTTTCTGTCAATCCTACATCCTCCATAATCAGCATCTGAGTAGCCAGTTAGCTCAATATTGTCATCAGCAGGGTACCAAAGGCCTAGATTTTCAGTGCCTTTGAGATACCTCAAAATCCTCTTTGCAGCCTCAAGATGGCTTTTCTTAGGATTTGCTTGGAACCTTGCACAAACACCTACTGCAAAGGTGATGTCAGGTCTGCTGGCAGTGAGGTAGAGGAGTGAACCAATTATTCCTCTATACTCAGTAGAGTTGGTTGGAATACCACTCTCATCAGGATCCATCTTCCAATTTGTGTTCATAGGGATCCTTACTGGCTTGCTAGTTGTACACCCAAACTTCTTGATCATTTCTCTGGTGTACTTAGCTTGGTTGATGAAGATTCCTTCTTTAGATTGCTTGACTTGTAGACCCAAAAAGAAATTCATCAACCCCATCATGGACATCTCAAACTTGCTTTGCATGAGCTTGGAGAATTTCTCACATAGCTTCTCATTAGGGGATCCAAAAATTATGTCATCCACATAAATTTGGACAAGCAAGATGTCCTCTCCTTCAGAGATTCTGAAGAGAGTTCTGTCCACAGTTCCCTTGGTGAATCCATGATCCAAGAGGAATTGTGACAGTGTGTCATACCAAGCCCTAGGGGCTTGTTTGAGTCCATATAGAGCTTTCTTGAGTCTGTAAACTTGGTTTCCAACTTCAAAACCTGGTGGTTGCTCCACATAGACTTCTTCTTTCAAGACTCCATTCAGAAAGGCACTCTTGACATCCATTTGGTACACTTTGAACCTCTTGTGGGCTGCATAGGCTAGAAAGAGCCTTATTGCTTCTAGCCTTGCCACAGGTGCAAATGTCTCATCATAGTCAATGCCTTCATGTTGGCAATACCCTTTTGCCACTAGTCTTGCTTTGTTTCTGACAATCACATCATTTTCATTTTTCTTGTTCTTGAACACCCACTTTGTTCCAATAACATCTTGATGTGAAGGCCTATCCACCAGCTCCCATACTTCATTTCTGGTGAATTGGTTCAGTTCTTCCTGCATGGCTGTGATCCAATTGGCATCTTGAAGTGCTTCCTCAATATCACTAGGTTCTTGTTCTGACAAGAAACAACAGAAGAGAGCACTTTCACCATGAAATCTTCTTGTTTTGACTCCAATACTTGGGTCACCAAGTATTAGATCAGTAGGATGGTCTGATAACCAGGTCCTTCTTTTCCTGATCTCTTCAGTAGAGTTGTCCTCTACTGAAGGTGAGTCATTTTGATCATAGAATTCAGGATAATTTAATGCAGGATCTAATTCAGGATCATAATCAGGGGTGTTGTCCTCAATGTCAGGGACATTGGCATTTTCAACATTTTGAGTTCCCCCTTGATTATTTGACCCATTAACTACCTCAGCAGGAACTGCTTCTTCATTGGTAGTTATTACCTGGATGTGAACTGGGATTGGTTCATTCAGTTCACCATTTCCACCTGTGGGGTTTGTCTCAGGAAGGTTGCCTTCAGGATTGTTGTCCAATGTGGGTTCTTCAGGCAGATTGGCCTGGACAACATCTATGAATTCAGTGTCTTTGTCTTTAAGGCTTAGTCTGGTTGTCCTCTGTGTGATTTCTTCAGGTTCCAAATGATCATTCCTGATCTCAAAGATAGACTCATCAAACACAACATGAGGTGTTTCTTCCACTATAAGGGTTTTCTTGTTGTAGACTCTGAAAGCTCTACTGATTTGAGAGTATCCAAGGAATACTCCCTCATCAGCTTTGCTGTCAAAAGCTTTCAACTGTTCTTTCCCATTATTGTGAATGAAACATTTACAACTTAATATATGAAAATATGACACTTTAGGCATTCTTCCTTTCCAGAGTTCATAGGGGGTTTTGCCTTGCCCCTTAGTGATCAAACATCTATTTTGAGTATGGCATGCAGTGTTTATAGCTTCAGCCCAAAACCTCTTAGGTAAATTTGAATCAGCAATTAAAGTTCTAGCAGCTTCTTTTAAAGTTCTATTCCTTCTTTCTGCAACTCCATTTTGTTGGGGAGTTCTAGCTGCTGAGGTTTCATGAGCTATTCCATTAGATGTGCAATACTCATTGATGTATGAATTAATGAACTCAGTGCCTTTATCAGATCTTATTTTGATAATGCTAAGGCTTTTCTCATTTGACAGTCTCTTTAGAAGTTCAGGTAGTTTGACTTGTGTTTCCTTCTTATTAAGGAGAAATACTACCCATGTGAATCTAGAGAAGTCATCTACTACCACCAATGTGTATTTTCTACCATTTATGCTTGAAGGGGTAATTGCTCCAAACAGATCCATATGTAGAAGTTCAAGTACCCTTTCAGTGGAGATGACTGGTTTACCTTTGAATGAGGCTTTAATCTGTTTTCCTTCTTGACATGGCTTACACACATGTTCTTTAATGAAAACCTCATTAGGCAGTCCTTTAACTAATGCATTTCTAGCAAGTTTATTCATAGATTTGAAATTCAGGTGGTTTAGCCTTTTATGCCATAACCAACTTTGTACACTAGAACTTTTAGCAATAAAACATGCAGCATCAGTAGACTTGTCCCAGTCTGCAAAATACACATTTCCCTTCCTAGTTCCAGTCAGTAGGGTTTGTTGAGTTTTATCCTTAATTAGACACTTTCCACTTGAGAACTCAACATTAAAATCTTTGTCACAGAATTGACTGATACTCAGGAGGTTATATTTGAGACCAGCCACATAAGATACATTGGTTACTTTGATGTTACCAATCATCAAAATACCATAACCTTTTGTAGTTGCCTGTGAGCTGTCTCCAAAAGTAACATTTGGGCCTTCTTTTTCAATGAAGTCAGTGAGGAGTTCCTTGTTTCCAGTCATGTGCCTTGAACATCCACTGTCAAGGTACCATGCTGTCTTTTTGTTCATGCTCCTCTTCTTGTGGCCCATTGGTACCTGCAATTAGATAGGTTTAGGTACCCTTTGAGTTTTGGGTCCTGAGAGGTTAGTTGTACCTTTGGGAACCCAAACTTGCCTAATAACCTTGATTGATTCAAGGTGGCTAAGTTGATTTCCTTGTGTGTCAACATACACTGTCTTTCCTTTAAATGCCTTTGGGAAAGTATGTGTGAATGTGTTAACTCTGTAAGTTTCAGGGGAGTTGACCACTCTCCTGAACTTATGAGTTCTTTGTGTAGCTTGAGGGAATCTTTGAGGAAAGGCTTTCTTTTGACCATTACCCTTTGGCATGAAGGGTTTTGGTTGTCTTATTTTATTCTGCCTTAGAGGGTAGCTTTCCTTGGGTCTATTCAGCTGAGGCTTTCTCAGATGAGTTGGCCTAGGCTGATTATACCTTGGATAACTCCTCTGAACATTGTTCAGGAGAGTTGCCCTTCCATTGGGTCTACTCTGCTGACCAATATTCCTCTTGTGTTCAGGAGCTTTGGCCATTTCCTTAGGTTTTGGCCTATTCTCCTGAATCACTTGAGTAGGCATATCATCTATTTTGCCCTTTCCTTTGTTTAGTGGCTGAATCACTTCATTTTCAGTTTGTGCCACTGACTTAACAAAGATTCTCTTAGTGTTACTTACAGAAGCAACACTAAGACAAGGTGAAGATTCAAATGGATCAAAACCTAATCCACTTCTTTGAGCCATAGGTCTTTGATAACTCTGAATTTCCTCTATTGCTCTAGAGGATTTCTTCAGAGCAGACATCTTTAATTTCAGACTCTCTTCACTTGATTTAAGAATATCATATTCATGTGAGAGGTTTTCAAATTTGGCATTGAGAATTTTAAGTTCAAATTCTTTTCTCTTCTGAGAGAGAAGTTGATCATCAATCTCCTTTTGTTGGTCAACTATCCTGAGATTTGCTTCCTCAAGCTCTCTCAAGACTTGTTGATACAACTCAGTAGACTTGACATCAACAGCTACCTCAGTGTTTTTGGCAAGTTCAATGACCAGTCTTTCATTTTCTCTCACACAGTTATCATGAAATTCTTGTAACAAAGTGAAATCTTCCATCAGCTTTCCAAGGGAAAGTTTCAAGTTGACCTCAATATTGTTCTGTGAGATGAATGATGGTGAGCTAGAGGTAGAGGATACCTCATCATCCTCAAGGGCCATGTTGCAGACATCATCATCATCATCACTGTTGGAGAACAATCCATCAGAGGAGTTGAGGCTTTCAGTACTATCAGATTCTTCACCAGCCATCATGGCCTTTCTGTTGGTGAATTTTTTGTCTCTTTTGGCCTGCCTCTCTCTTCTCTCCTTAGAGCTTAATTCAGGGCAGTCATACTGGAAGTGCCCTTTCTTTTTACAGTTATAGCACAGATCTTCATCATCTTCTTTCTTTGATTCTTCTCTTCTTTTTGATGATGAAGGTTCAGCTCTACTGGACCTTCTCCTATCAGAGTACTTGTCCTCTGATCTTTTCTCTTCAGGCTTTTTGACTTCAGCCTGTGCTTCAGGAGAGTTGTATCTCCTGAATTTGTTGTCCTGGTAGAATTTCTTGTATCTACCAAACCTTGAGTTCAACTTTTCAAACCTTCTAGCCATCAAGGCTAGTTCTTCCTTCATTTTAGTCTTTGAGACTGACTTTGATGGTCTTGGAGTGGGCTGCATCTCTGGTTCAGCTGTTTTGGCTTTGAATGCCACTCCCTTAGTAGGATTTGAAGATTCCTCAATAGGCTTTCTTCTATTGAGGTCGAACTCATAAGCTTTGAGTTCAGAGAAGATTTGTTGCATGGGCATGGTGGAAAGATCTTTGGTGTTTTGCATCATTACAGCATAGACATCCCACTTTTGAGTGAGACTTCTCAAGATCTTCAATCCCACTTCTCTCTTGGTGTAGACCTTGCCCAGTGAGTTGATTTCATTCATCACATCAGTGAATCTACCAGCAAACTTATCAATGGACTCCTCAGACTCCATTGCAAACTGTTCAAATTTCTGCACAGCAACTTGGAGCTTATTCTCCTTGATCTTTTCAGTACCCTCACACATTTCAGCAAGAGTATCCCAAATTTCTTTGGCTGTTGTGCCGTGGTAGACTCTTCCCATGACTGCATCTGGAATTGTTTGATAAAGGGTGTTCATTGCTAGATAATTCAGATTATCCTTCCTCTTTTCATCAGTAGTGAAGTCATCTTCATCTTTGGGAATCAGTTCCCTTATATCTGCTCTTTGCTCAACTGTCACCCTGGGGTTAGTTTGAGTAAACACAAAAGGTCCTCTTGTGATTACTCTTAGCATATCAGTGTGAAGGGATGCAAGATGAGCCCTCATTCTAATTTTCCAGAAATTATAATTGTCTATTGAAAACATGGGCAGTTTGTGATGAGAAATGTGGTTGACTGGATTTGTGGCCATATTATCTAATCCTTGAACAGCAGGTGGGGGAACAACATTGTTGTTGGCCATTTCTCAAGAGTAATCAGTTAGTCAACAAATTTTAGATTTCAGATAAAGATCAGTTCAGTGACCACTCAAAAATGAGAGTTTTGAAGATCAATATGGATTTTCAGAAGCAGTGGTCTTTGAACCCCTGCTCTGATACCACTTGTTGGTCCTGAAGGAGTATATAACAAGTGTATGGGGGGGAATACACTTGTATGCAATTCTTCTGCTAATTTGATCAAACCAGAGTTCAGCAAGGTTGTCTTGGACAACTCTGCTGAAGAAGATTAATTCTTCTAAGATAATCAAACCACTAAGTACTATTGAGTACTTAGTTGAATAACTATCTAGGGGAGTTATATGTGCGGAATAGTGGTTGGCCCTTTAAGTTTAGACTCCTTTAATTTCTGAAATCACTTAGTCAGTGCAACACAGTCCAGTTTTCAGGGAACTTGTCCAAATAGGTTTTTGCACAGTCTTTGAATGTTTATCCTTGAAAGATCAGTTTTGTGTGCAGTGTTGAATGTATGAAAGTACTTGGAATGTAAATCAACACAAGAAGTTATAGTGGTTCAGAGACTCAAGCTCCTACATCCACTTTCCCTGATTTAACAGGATAATTCCTTCACTCTTGGAATTAACTTGTTTTATAGTGCCAAGGTGCAATTGATCAATAACACCACTCCTTGGTGAATTGATCCCTAGGATGTCTAGAGTCCTAGTACCCTCTTCTCAACTCAGAACTGAACTGTTCTTCTCTCAACAGTCAGTTCCTACCACTTCTACTACTACTACAACCTTCTCACTTTCACTCTTGAAAGATGTAAGGGTTGAAGTAAGGTTCCAACTAATGAGATATCCTTTACAATGAAGATCAGTGTATAAGGATAGGATATCTCTCTAAGCTTGTGTATGGATATACAATTGGGTTTAGCTTAGAAGAAGTGTATAAAGACTAAGATAGTCTCTTTGAAAGCTTGAGAGCACTTGTCAACTTGTAGGATAGTTGGATATTCTTGTCAAGGTTGAGGTGCTTTCAAATGGTCTTCACACTTCTGTATTTATAGACAAAATGGAGGATTTGCCCGTTGGAGAGGCAACCCCAAATTTCTATAAATGTCTTCCTTGAGTTCTTCAAACTGGAAGACAGATTCTTGATAGTGACATGTCCTCATTTGGGTAATAAACGGCTTGTAAGACTTTGTCTTCATTCTGCAGCACTTTTCCCAATGTTTGACTTCTTATTAGGACTTGGACATGGCTTCTGAAGGTTGATCCAATGATAGGACAACATTCCTTATCATCTGGACAACTCTCCTTATCACTATCAGCAGTTTTGCTTTTCAGCAAGGTTGGCTTGCTCTTCTTCAGATGACTTGGCTCTTTCCCTTTATTTCACTCCAAGATGATCTTGGCATGTTGCATTGTATTTCTTTAGGGCATGGTTGTCTCTAATTCTTCAGCATAGTTGACCTTCAACCTTTAGAGTATCTGTTCTGATTCAATCTTGCTGAGACAACTCTTCTGGACAACTCTTCTGATCAGCAATTTTGGTCTTTTATCATCAGAGCATTTTACTCATAGAGTTGGCTTCTCTGGACAACTCTCCTGATCAAAAGCCTTTGAGTAGTCTTGTCCTTTTGAGCTAGGTAACCTTGTTCTTGCATATGGACAGCTTCTTTGGACAACTCTCCTGATCAGAGCTTTTGGTTTTCCATAGAGTGTCCTTGTTCTTAAGTGATTGTTCCAGAATTTTGAGCCTTGAGGGGACTTGATCTTGATCATCTTAAAAGTAGGTTCCCCCTCAAATTGTGCATCTAATGTCTAAGAGCTGCCTAACATTTCAGCTTCTCATCTAGCCTATAATCTATATGTTCTAACATTTCTAGAACATGTTTATCTTGACTTAGGCATGTCTCAGGGGGTTTTGGTATTAGATCAAAACATATCTCATTTTATTCCCAACAATAACATTGTATATTATCAATATTTTAATGAATATTTGTCACAAAAAATATACATATTGTGACAATATTTTATTATGTCACAAAATAACATAAGTTTTGATAAAAGTGACAACTTGATATATTGTCAATATTTTAATGAATATTTTACACTATACATAACATTGAATTATATATAAAAATTAAAATTTGTAAATACTTTTTTTTGTCCCACTATTAATTTCTTTTCTATTTACCCGTTATCCCTGAAAAACAAAATTGAATAAAAACATAAAAATATTATAAAAATCAACAAGATCTTTAAAGTATATAAATTTAAAAAAATCAATAATAAAAAAAATAAAAAGAACAAAATAAAAGTTGATTTTTTTTTTTAGAAAACCAACTAAATATTTTTAAAAAATTGAATGGAAAAATCATTTTAAAAAATTTAAAAATGCTAAAAAAAATATGTAAAATATTAAGAAAATCAAGTAAGTTTTAAAAAATACTTAAATTGAAAAAAAAAAATTAAAATATAAATAAAATATGAAAAATATTATATTAAGTAAATAAAATTTAAAAAAATTAAATTAAAAACCTAAATTAATGATTCAAAATTTGAAAAACTAAACAAAATAAAACAAATTATAAGCAAAATCGAAACAATCTTAAAATTATTAAATTAAAAAAATTAAAGTTAAATAAAATTTAAGAATATTAAAATCAACTAAAAATCTTCCAAACTAATTTAATTTATTAATTTTTGAAGAATAATTTTTTATTTTTTGGTTTTTTTTTTCAGCATTGTAATTTATTTATGACAAATGATTAATTTTTTATATATTTAATTTTTCTAAAAATATTCAAATTTTAATTACATTTTTTTCCAAGTTTTTCAAATTATTTTTTCAAGGATTTTTACTCTCAATTTATATGAAGATTATTTAGTCAATTTATATATGTATATAAAAATACTTGTCTTTAAAATTTTGAAATGTGTTCAGAATATTTTGGAATGTTAGTTTTTTTTTTTTTTTAATGATATCTAATTACCTTAATTCCTAAAAATACGGAAAATGACAAAAAAATGTAAAAAATATCTAAAACAAATTAAACTGGAAATATCAGGATTTTTTTTTATTAGTTATAAAATAAGTAAATAAATAAATTATCTTAAATTTTTTGAATTTTTCAAATCATATATATATATATATTTTTTGTCTTTAAAGTTTTGAAATGTGTTTAAAATATTTTGGGGTGTTTCTCCATCTTGATGACCTTGAACGATCCGTAAATTACCTAAATTCTTAAAAATAATATATAAAATGACAAAAGAAAATTGAATAATATATTTAATTCTTAATATTTAACTTCTAATACTAAATCGGTATTTAATATTTGAATTTAATTGAAATGAATTAAATATATTTATATTTTTAATATTTGTATTTGAAGAATATATATATATATATATATATATATATATATATATATATATATAAGCGAATTGAATTGAGTGTATTTGATTCTTGATATTTGAATTTATATTCTAATAAATTCTTATTATTTAAATTTAAATATATATAATATGTGTTGAGACGATCAAGTTTATTTTTACTTACATATAAGAATTTTATAATTGGTTTAATTTGTAGAATGAAATCATGATTTCTTAAATAATGGTAATTTTTAAAAATAAAAAATATTCCATCCCTTCCAACCCTTTAGATTTAATTAAGGAATCAAAACTTTAATAAATATTACTATTATTTAATAATAAAATTTTTATATAATTTTATATAATAAAAAAATTAAGATAATATATAATCTCAAGAATAAAAATAATTATATAATAAATTTTAAAAATATAAATAGTAATATAATAATTTTTAATAATAATAATATTATTCTCAAAAATATTAAATTATAAATATAACAATGTAAAAAAAAATAATAGTTTTTAATAATATAATTAATATATAAATATATTATTTTCTAAAATATAAATACTAATATAATAATATTTAATACTAATAATAATAATTTAAAAATGATCATGGTTAAAATAATATTAATTGTATGTAGTTCAATTTCGATAAAAGAATCATGTTTGTTTAATATTCAAAAATTTAATTTTATTCATATTATATCTGGTGATATTTGAAATTTTGAATTAATTATTAGATATTATTCAAGTATATGATTCAAAATATTAATTATGTATAACTAGATGAGCACAAATGTTATCAATATTTTATATACTAAATAGTTTAAAAAGTACAATTTATATTTGTAGTAATATTTTTTAAAATAAAATTATATATATATTTTTTTGTAATACATAGAAATATTATACAATTAAATATTATTGTAAACACAAAAACCTTTACAAATCTCTAACTTGTTCATTTGATTCTCTCTTCGTGATTTCACTTGAAACTTTTGGGTGGATTCCCGATCTTAAATTTGGGACTTTATAATGTTAATTCAAAGGCTTGGCGCCGTATTTTGAATTAAACGTCGATTTTAGGGACTTTTTTCGGGACTTTATCGGGACCTTATCGGGACAACCACCTTGCTTTGCACGAAGAACGTCTTTGAAGCTCCTCCTTATCCGGACAACCACCTTGCTTTGCACGAAGAACGTCTTTGAAGCTCCTCCGACTACTGAAGAACACTCTAAAATCTCTATAGATAGATAACAAAGTGGGATAGCTCAAGTGGTTAGAGCACCACTACCTAGGCCTTAGATCCTGGGTTCGAGTCATGGGGAGGGGAAAAAAGGGATGGGTATTTAACTTCCATAAAAAAAAAAAAAAAATCTATAGATAATTTTGGAGCCTTGAATGCTTCTGACTTCTTGATTTCCAAATGAATGGAATGAGGCTCCTATTTATAAGTGTAGTGCTTCTGACTTCTTGATTTCCAAATGAATGGAATGAGGCTCCTATTTATAAGTGTAGAACCTAGGGCTTGAATGCTTCTGACTTCTTGATTTCCAAATGAATGGAATGAGGCTCCTATTTATAAGTGTAGAACCTAGGGCTTGAATGCTTCTGACTTCTTGATTTCTAAATGAATGGAATGAGGCTTCTATTTATAAGTGTGGGCTTGAATGCTTCTGACTTCTTGATTTCCAAATGAATGGAATGAGGCTCCTATTTATAAGTGTAGAACCTAGGGCTTGAATGCTTCTGACTTCTTGATTTCTAAATGAATGGAATGAGGCTTCTATTTATAAGTGTAGAACCTAGGGCTTTTATGGGCTAGGTCAAATTTTAAATTACTTGATGGGCTAAGAATACCATATTTTGCCTCGATTTGATTTAGTGGACTTTAGAGGCCCGCCTTGGTTTATTGGACCTTAGATGCCCGTCTGAATTTGTTGGACTTTAGAGGACCGTCTTGATTTATTGGACTTTAGAGGTCTGTCTTGATTTATTGGACTTTAGAGACCCGACTTGAATTTTAACTTGATTTATTGGGAGCCCGAATTAATTGGAGGGGCTAATTAAATAAATAATTAATTACTTATATATTTAGTTTAGGAATTAAATTTATTTAAATTCCAAAAAAGAAATAATAAACTTAATTAATATTTAACCCGTAATTTTCATGCGTCGTAATTTAATTCGTAATTGAATTTTACTCGTCTACAATTGTCAATAATGATTAAATAATAGTTTTTACATAATACTCCATCCGTCCCCTACTTAATGATCAATTTTGCCATTTTAGTTGTCTCTTACTTATTGATCTGACTTGATACCTAAAATATCAAAAACACATTTTAAACTATTCTCTTAAAATCAATGTTACAACAAATGTCACTATTTTATTACACTAAAAAATAACTTTATTACTCTACTATTTATAAAGTTGAAATGTTTTTACTGCCCTCAATTTATCTTTCATAATACTAATAAACAATCAGTAAGACATAGGAAGTATATTGTTTTATTGAATTAAAGCATAACTTCTTAATTTTCTCATCCATCCATGATCCATGTACAGTATAACCTCTATAAATTAATACTCTATAAATTAATAACCTCTCTAAAATAATAAAATCTTCCGGTCCCAACTTGGGCCTTTGTAAAAAATCATCAAATTCGATAAGATAATAAGATAATAATTTTTTAGAAAATCTCTTTATAAATATTAGGTCCCATTAAAATTCTAAATTAATAATTCATAAATATTACCATTATAAATATTATGGTAATTTGCTAAAATATGAATCAATTGTTACTTGATTTTTCTTAAAATTTAAATCTAATTGGATTCATCCTAACTTTACCCATTTGATCATTCATGGATGATTTTATAATGTCTTTTAGATGAGAAGACATAGTTGAGTGTTATGAATTATTTTATTTTCATATTGAGATTTATATAGTAGTATATGTTTTAATTCATATGCATGAATATATTTAAATGCAACGAATTAATGTAAACATGTATACAATGAAATGAATTGATATTATACATGATTAATGTATGAATATAATCAATGAAACATATATGAATTCATTTATTTTTAATACACATGTACTAAATTTGTTGAATTTTAAAAGTTTCTCTTTTAATTAATAAATATTAATTTATCGATAAATTAATACCTCTTTAAATTAATAAAATTGCATGGTCCCAAAGTTATTAATTTATATAGGTTTTACTGTATACATTTTTAAATGTGAAATTTGTCAAAAAAAAAAAAAATGAAAGTTATATCACACTTTTCAAATATCAAACTTGTCAATATAATTTACGTGACACATACATTGCATATAATATATTACTCCATTTATTCCATTTTAGATTGTTATTACTTATTAGTAAAAAATGAACGTTTCAAATTAAATTTATTATTTTTTAATTTGATAATATTAAAATACACTCTTTCAACATTTCAAAATTATCATTTCTTTATAACTCTATTTTATTATTCACAATATTTTATTACTTTTACGTGTACCTAATTTTATCGTGTAATTGAAATATAATTTTAATTTGATTCTAATTTGCTGAATTAAAATTTAATTGGACAATTAAAAATATATTTAAATCACTTAAAATTCAATTGTATATAAAATATATTTATATTAAATCATTTAATATTTTATAAATTCAATTGAAAATATATTTAAAATATTCGAATTATGTATAGTAAATATTTGAGGAGTATTTCAGTTAGAAAAATATTCGAATTATGTATAGTAAATATACGCATTATAAATTTTATAATTAACTTAAACTAATTAAATCTAAGAGAAAGTGGGGAAATTGCAAAAGACACGGATGAGGACAGAAGAGAAAAAAAAAAAGAGAAGGAGAAAAAAATGAATAGACATATGCCTTTGATTATTTTCATAAAACCTCACAATGTTGGGGGAATTTCAGAAATAGCCTAGTCAAACTACTACTTATAAAAAATGGCCTTACTTATATAAAATATACAAAAATGGTCTTCTTTTATTTAATTAATTAAAAAAAAAGAAAAAAGAAAAAAAAACAAGCACAATAAACAACCAACCCTAAACAACTCTATTAAACAACCCTAAACAACCATAAACAACCTCAAACAAGCTCATAAACAACCCTAAACAACCTTAAACAACCCTAAACAACCCCAAACAAGCCCAGTAAACAACCCTAAACAACTCTAAACAACCTCAAACAAGTCCAGTAAACAACCCTAAACAACTCTAAACAACCTCGAACAACCCTAAACAACCTTAAACAAGCCCAGTAAACAACCCTAAACAACCCCAAACAAGCCCAGTAAACAACCCTAAACAACCCTAAACAAGCCCAGTAAACAACCTCAAACAACCCTAAACAACCTCAAACAAAAACCCTAAACAACCTTAAACAACCTCAAACAACTTCAAACAAGCCCAGTAAACAATCATAAACAACCCTACACAACCCTAAACAACCTGAACGAAAATTTTGAGAAGTTAAGAAGAAGAAGATAGAGAAGTGTTTGCGCGCAGAAGCTTTGGGAAGAAGAAAGAGGGAATTTTTTCTTTTAACAAAGAGGGGTTTTTTCGATCTGTGAAAGAAGATGAAGAAGCGAAAAAGAAGAAGATGGAGAAGTGTTTGCGCGCAGAGCAGAAGCTTTGGGGAGAAGAAAGTGTTTTTTCAATCTGTTCTATAGGAAGGAAGAAAGGGTCTTTTAGTTTTTTACTTTTTAATTTTTTTTATTGCAATTAAATTTGGTCAAAGAGGGATAAGGCCAAAATTAAATATGCAGTGGATTATCCGGCCATATTTGACAATTCCCACCATTTTAATTACATTTCCAATGTTTTATTTTAAAAATGTAAAATTGATTCCATTAATTATCTCAACTTTTTTTTAAAACTATTTCTTTTGTTTTAAAAAATTAAATGGGAGACCCATTTCAAACTGCATCCCAAAAATTTCTCAACTGAATCATATTCTCTCCTCATCACAGAAGTCTCCTTTTATGCTATTTCTTCGAACATATATCCTGCGGTTGCTATGAACAAATTTGTTTGTAAGTTATCTCATTTTTTACGAAATCTATTATTATTATAAAGGTCCTAAAAGTAGCCTTCTACTTTTTTCCTCCGATAAGCCGCTGCATTTATTTTATTTTATTTCTCACTTTTGATTGTTTCAATTGTGTAGTAAATGTTGGAAGCATTGGTAACGAAGAAGCCAAAATTTCTAAAATTCTTCAAACTTGATCAAATAAGTAAGGTACATCTTTCAGTAATTTGATTCTAGCTCGTAAAAAAATGTAAGTAGTTATATTTTATTAATTAGTGTGATTTATTTTTGATAATATTTTTCTTACAATATATATAGTACTCATTGAAATTTATTTTTTTACAGATATGAAGACAACTTCAGAGCAAATTAATTGACTTACTGCAAGAGACTCTACGACAATGAATAGAAATGATGATTTATTTAATTGTTTTATGTCATTTTTCTTTTAGATATTTGTCTTTAGTTTACTTGTAAAGACTTGGGCTTTTTTGTTTTAATTATTAATGTATTTTAAATTTGAACTTTTCTACTATGTTTGTGATTTATTTACAATTTTACTTTCAATTTGTAATGTTTTATCAGTACACAAGTAGATTAGTTTATAGATTTTTTTTTTTTGAAACCAAGAATATTAGTTTATAGATATAAAGCAAATATTTGTTTCTGGCCCATAACTATATATTGAAAAATAATTTGCCAACGATATCATATTTAAGTCTTAAAATAATTATTTTATTTAAAATAAAGTAATATTAATATTATTCTTACACGATTTTTTTAGGTTTTACCGTTTTAGTGATAACTATGTTTAAATAATTTTATCACAACCCTCTAAAATTTATTATTTTTATATAATTTAATTTAAAAAATAATATAAAAACTGTAAATTGCGATGCGAATTTTTAATCTTTAATTAGTGATAATTGCGTGGTAATTAGCCACACAATAACAGTGACAACTAGTACGAAATTATAGATACGTTTTAGTGATAATAATTCAGTATGACTAAAGATCTTAATTATAGTGACATGATTTTTTTGGTAACTATAATAATGTGTTATAGTGATAATAAATAAATGTGACTATAGAATTGAGTAACAGTGGCACGAAAGATATGTGACTAAAACATTGAGTAATAGTGTCAATAAAAACGTGTGACTAAAACATTAAGTAATAGTGTCAATAAAAAATGTGACTAAAACATTGAGTAATAGTGTCAATAAAAATGTGTGACTAAAACATTAAGTAATAGTGTCAATAAAAAATATGCTACTAAATCATTGAGTAACAGTGACAATATATATGTGTGACTAAAACATTGACTAATAGTAACAATAAAGATATGCGACTATAAAACAAGATTTGGTGACAAAATATGTACGTGACTAAAAATATGACATATAGTGACGTCTAATACATTTTCGTCACTAATCTTTTAGCCACACGATTTATAGCCACAAACTCCAAAATTGTCACTAACTATTTTTAGTGACAAAATTTAAAGATTTAGTGACAAAAAAAATCGTCACTAAAAGCGTTTTTTTTGTAGTGAGCCTAGGCCTCCTTGATCCAAGCATATGAAGAGCAAGGACCAGCTGAGAAGAACTCAGCTGATACAATTGCAACAGACTAGGAGGATCAGATGACGTGAATAGACACCCTCATCTTCAGGTAAGTACTTTCCCAATGAAGACAAATAAAGCTGAGGGAAAACATAGAGCTATTTAATCAAGGGGGAATCCATGATACCTTAAGAATCCTTGATAAAATACTCTATAATCTGCATTGTATATATATATATATATATATATATATATATATATATTCAGAAGAGTTGAACAAAGTTCCTTAGAATCTGTACTCAAAGCAATGTATACATGTGTATAATAATAAACTATTCTTCATAAAATACTTTATCACTATACATACATACAGTATACTATTGAGTTATACTTGGTTGGATTAATACACCATCCTCACCGACTCAACAGTATGCAAGCTCTGTACGGATTTCAAATAACTCATGTTCAAAATCTATAATTTCTGCATTCCACAAGATAAAGTCTGAATCACATTAAATATGAACCTTTAGATCAAGAATCTCATTGTTGATCTTAAGAAGTAACTTTTCAGAAATTCAGACCTATCAACTCAATAGTTTTGTCATCTTTCTCTCCACCATCTCATCTCTACCTCTATAAAAGGAGACAGTTATGGGAATACCTAAGAACACAAATCACTAACTATTATTCTTGTTTCAGGTATGGAGAAAATCGAAAGAAGAGATGGCATGGACATCATCCCTCAACCAAGGTCTTGGGTGAAGGAGATGAAGATTTGTCCAGAAGATGGAGATGATGCAGTCAGCATCCTTGGCTCACTCAACATACATATCTTTTTGAAAAGAAAAGAAAGGAGAGACGTTCTTGTTGAAAAGAAAAGGAAGGAGAGATGCAGAGAACAGAGTAGCAAACAAGCAGAGCTTCTTCTCCGGGGGGAAGTTCTACATGGAGAGCTTGTTACCAAATGCTACTTTGTCAAAACCAATCAAGAAGACCAAGTTCCTGCCTTTCTCTTCATACTTCAGTGAAGCACCTTCCCATCTTCTCCCTCCTCAAGAGAGGCGAAGAAATTCAACAAGAACACATCAGATGCTACACCCCATCTGTTGGTGATGGACCATCCGATGGTGAAGGCAACATGAACCAGTGGGATATCATCTAGGCTGACCAGCTACATATTGATTTGATGGTCCCACATGGTTAAGGGAGAAGTGCTGAAAGATCCATCAAACCAGGTTGGATAATCAGACACAGAAGATTTACTCAGCAACTTAAAACTTCTACTCAGCTGATCAGATCACTTTTGATCTCAACATAAAGACTAATGTTCATCCTTGATCATGTAATTCATTCTAGATTTGCTTCTGAATGTAGTTAAGGAATTCAGCCTATATAAGGAATACAATTTACTTATAGAAAACGGCCTTGAATGATCAATTTTTGCTAAAATTTAGTCATAACGGCTATTTTTGGTAATGATGTCATTAGTACTCAATTACCATTTTGCCAGCGAATCATCAAATGACACATGGCATAATTAGCAGGCAAAATTAAAGGAATGGGCTGAAATCGAAGAGGGAATTCTTGGGTACTACTCCACATTAAATCAATTTTGACCGTTGGATCATACACAATTCAAGATTTGTTGGAGTATATAAGGAACCCTTAAACCATTCCTCAAACCCTTTCGCTCACAAAACTCAATCGCACTCAATCACCCTCAATTCTGAAAAACTCTTTCAAGCTTTCTAAACCTAATCAACATTCAGAATGGGGATCATTGAAATTTATGATGAGAAGACCAAGATCACAGGCACTCTAGATGCAGCAAAGTGGTCTAAGGAAGGGAAGATATTCACTGAGAACGCTCTGTTTTTCAAGGGCAAACACATTGCTGAAAACAATGAAATCCTCCTTCGTTGCATCAATCTCAAACTCCGAGAATTTCTGGAAGCAGCACCAACCAATGTGTACGAACAAGATGTGCTTGCTTTCTATGCAAATGCTATGTTCAAAGGTTCGTATGTTGAAAGTATAATGGATGGACACAGGTCAGAATCACTAGAGATATTCTCAAGGACTTGTTCGACTTACCAAGGGGGAAGATAAGCATCTCTACCTACATTATGGGAAGAGAAAAAGAATATATGGAGATGTTTACTGGTGGAAGAATTAAGGCTGCTGATGCCTCTGGAGTTAAGAAGTCTCAACTTGATCTCAAGTTTCAGTTTCCAATGGATATAGCAGGCAAGATGTTGCTAGTAAACACGTTCAGTCATGATGCAGTTACCACTCTGAAGGTCAGAGTTATGGCTACAATCTGGGATCAAATTGATAGAGATTGGCAAGGGCTTTTCTTGGATAGAATTGCTCTTGAGGCCAAGAAGGTTACTTTAGATCTGCAATCTAAAGAATGGAAGGTGACCTCCATAGTCAGCTTCGTCAATAAGCTGAGTATCCTTCTTCCAGACATACTTCCAAAGAAGTACAAGATGGGTCCTATTAAGAACTTTCACATCTCCAAGTACTACTTGAGAAAGGAAGCTCTTACTGAGGCAGCAAGGTTGAAGGAAGAAAAGAGGAAACAGTTGGCTGAAGCATCCTCCAAAGATGCAGTCGAAGAGGCAGAAGAGTCTGTGCATGACTCTGCTGAAGAGGGGGAAGAGCACTCCAAGGAAGAGGCTCTTCAGAAGGCTGCTGAGGATGATGATGATGAAAATCAGACTCTGGCACAAAGAAGACATCTAATCAGATCAGGACTCATCACCCCATCTGATTCAGATGCCACCCCATCAGCCTCTCCTCTGAATAAGGCAGGTATCTCTAATCCCTCCTTTACAATTACTCCTTCAAAACTATCCAAGGGTCAGAAGAGAAAGAAGAACACTTCTTCTTTCACCAAGAAGTCCAAGAAATCCAGGCTCCCTACTCCCATTAGCATAGCCCCAATTTCATCCTTTGACCCTACTGAAACTGCCAACCCATCTGAACCTTCAAATACTGCTGATACTCACACAGCAGAGGAACAAGCCAAGCTCCAAACATCATCTGACCCAATCATATCTACCTCTCAGACTCTTGCTGATATCCAACCAGCAGAGGACCAAGCTCTAGAATCTCAACCACCTACTGATCTTCAAGTAGAAGAAGAACCAGACCAGCAGACTCAAACCCCTACTGATGCACAACCCACTGAAGATCAATCACAACCTCCTACCCAGCCCAAAGATATCACTTCCCAAAACCCTGCTGATACTCACACATTAAAGGAACATACCCTATCCACTCAATCTCCTATCCATAATACCCCATCTGCACAGGAAGACTTGGGACCAGCAGACCTGGCTCCAGTAGGCCCTTCTCATTCTTAGCCTCAGTTCAGCATGGTGCACTATCCAATGTGCACAAGGGAGAAACTCATGAGACTGAAGATAGCCAACCTGCTCAAGTCTACTATGCCTGATATTGATGAGGAGTCAATTCAGTTTGAACAAGTACTAAGGGTTTGTACTTGGATTGAGCTCAGAAGGGATGATGTGGATGACCTCATTGAAGTGATGGAAGGAATGGGAGGAAAAGCTAACTTTCTCGACTGGGAAATGGAGCAAAAATAGGTTGCTCAAGTCCAGTCATTTACTCAGCTGCTACCAGCAGAAGCCCTGACCGAGGTATGCAAAAGGATTCTAGGAATCCCCTCTGAGGATCCCTCTGTCCCAGAAGGCTCATCAGATCATTAGGCAGCCGACAAAGCTTTGGCAGATGACTCTGCTGCACAAGCTTTAGCAGAAGACTCAGCTGCACCAACATTGATAGCTGACACAGCTGCACCAGCTGAAACAGAAGAGATTGAAAAATAAGTCGTAACCGTACCAGCTCACTTTAAGCCTACGGATGATCTGACTCACTTCATTGACCAATCAGATAATAAAGGTAGAAGGATCATTACCCATCTGATTGATGCCTCTACCAGTTTCCTGAATGAAGAATACCTATCAGCTAAAGAGACAGGCAAAGCATTGATAGTAGCTCCAAAGGCTCTGCATCCCAAACCACAAGGTACTGCCTCCACATCTACCCCATCTGTTGATTATACAGCAGACATCTGCTCCCAGGTCAAAACTGCAATAGACTTGCACTTTGAGAAAGGCTTAGGCCTGCAGCTTGCAAGATATGTTGAGAAAGTTGTTAAGGAGCAGAGGACTCGTCTTCACGACCAAATTATTGATATCGAAGACAAGTTTGGTGAGGCACTTCATCAACAAATAGAGGAGTATTTGCACACTGAGATGAAGAAATCAACTGACAGATCCAAAATGTTTGCTGATCTCTATGTTAATGAGATAACCCGCATGGAGACCACCTACAAGACAAGGATTGAAGATGCTGAAGCAAGAGCCTTTGAAGGTCAAGCTCTCCTTAAATCAGCTGCAGAGGAGAATGAGAAATTGCAGACTCAGCTGAAAAAGACTGCAGCCAAGCTAGAAGTTCTCACAGCTAAGCTCGAAGCTGCCTCCTCTTCATCATCTTATGATCAAGTCCTAGAGCACAGCATCTCCCACTTCTCTCATGTCAGCAAAGTCAATGCCATGGCTCTCAAGCAAACCTTGCAGGTGGAGATTCTGAATGCCATGAAGCCCTTTGCTGCTGCTCTTGCTGAAGCCAAAAAGGGGAAAGATGTATTGATAAAAGCTCTGGAGAAGTCTACTGCTCAGCAAGCTGAACTGGTAGTAGCACAAGATGACTTGACTGAAACCTTGGGAGGTTTGAAAAGCAAAATCAAAAGTAGAAAAGGCAAAGAAGCTGCTCAAGAAGAAACCCAAGGACCAGCCATGAGTTTGAAGCTCTCTACCCCTGCAGAACAAGGTTCTGAGAAGAGGATGACAAGGAAGAGGAAGGCAGATGAGCAAGCAAAGGCAGATGAGAAGTCAGCTCCAGCAGAGCCTACTGCAGAAGAGAAAGAGGTTTTAGAGCTGAAGAAAAGAAAGTTGCTTGAAGCTCAAGAGCTTAAGCAAAAGAAGCTAAATGATGCGAAGGCAGTCAAGGCCAAATTTGATAGGAAAGTGGCCAAGCTCAGGAAAGCACTCAAGGACAAAGCGAAGGAAGAAAGTGTCCTGGTGTTTGACAGCACATATGTGGATATGTTGGCATTACAAGATGAGTTACCAAGGTGGTATCCTCTGAAGAAGAAATGGCAAATCCAACACCACATAGTAAGAAAATTTGGTCCTCTCCCTACATATGAAGAAGAATTTCTTCAATTCTCCCAGTTCATGGAGTTTGAAGATCAAGAGTTCTGGAAAGAAATAGTCAAGACAGCCAAAGAACTTGACAACTGCAGAATCCTAACCCCTGAAGAACCCAAATGGGATGCACCCACTCTGGGCTCCATAAGAACAGACAAGATAGAAGTCAAAAGAATTCTGGAGAAGATCTACAAAGAGAAGAATGTTACAGACTTGCAACACATGGAAGATGTTCGAGCTCGTCTGTATCTTGTCTTCCGCATCTGAACAAGAGAAGACCTGATGAAGACTACTTTAGAAGTTCAAAGAAACTAACACTTGTAATCTGTAAAAGCTCCATATATATTCAAGCATTAGTTCTTTTTGCTTACAAGATAAATTCTCATTGTCTTCATCAGAAACCTCATTTCTAAGTATTTATAAACTCTTATCTTATTTATTAAGAGCATTTATCAAGTATAGTTTTGGCTTCATCAAAAAGGGGGAAATTGTTGGGATATAAATTCACCCTAAGCCCCACTTGATGTTAGAATAGTTTTGATGGCCAAAACACTTAGAGTTTATAAATGTAATAGGATCAGCTGACTCTGTATAGAACAGCTTAGACTAGTCTTGTGTGATCAGCTGATCAGCACAGCCTTGGCTTACATGCACAACCTCAAGATGAGAAGAGTAGAAGGCATGAAGACTAGAAGATCCTTGAAGACCAGTTAAGTAAGGTGCTTGTATACCTACTTATCTGATGGAGTCCAAGTTGAAGATGGCCTAAGGCAGCACAAAAAATTGCCAGATCAGAAGAGTGTTACTCGACTGATATCAGAAGACAGAAGACTCAAGGCCAGACGAGTAGTCAGAAGACCTATAGTGAAGATCAGAAGACTAGGAGCTCGTCCAGGACTCGGCTGATTCCAAATTCATCTTACAATTCAAATGAAGACTTACCTTACTTAGAAGATTGACATGATCCCAGGATTGAAGCAATCAAGCGGCTGGAATCAAGGAATCAACCAAACATGGAAAGATTGCCTCAACGGCTAGTCTACTCCAAAGGCTAGTTGCAGCAATCACCCCTATAAATACAAGAGGATGAGGAATCACAACACACGAAGTCACAACGTGAGAATTCAACAGCTAATCAAGCAAGCAAGCAAAAAGAAATATTCTATTGAGATTTCTCCAAGAGCCCAGAAATCCTTAGAACACCTTCTAGCTCTTAAGTGATTTCCCATCCAACCAAAGAACTTGAATCCTATTCATATTGTATATTCTTTGATTTAGGCACAGTGGTTAAGCGATTTATAAGCTTGAACCATTAGTTAGATATATTCAAAAACCCCAAAACCCCCACCATAAGGTTAAGTTTTTGAACCCCTGAAAAGTGCAAGTGCTTCCAATCACTTGTGGAGACCGTAGTAGTTAGGACTGCTCAGATCTCAAAGTCCTACCCTTGGGACTATAAAGGACAAGCCCTTGTAATTTTTGGTAAATTAAAGGGATTAAACATCACGTTAGGACGTGAGAGTGGACGTAGGAACGTATATCCGAACCACTATAAATCTGGTGTCTTTTACATTCTGCACTTTACTTTATTGTTTATTCATATCTTTATATAGTGCATATTGTGTTTTCAAATATCTTCAAATCAGGCCATAACCTTCAAACCAGCATCAGCTGAGTATTTCATTAAGCAAACAAGTTGGTGATTTCAAAAGAACTCAAGAACGAGTCTAAACAAACAGGCCTACTCACTTCCGCATTTAATCTCTTCATCAGATTACTAGAGTCATCTGGACTAGCAGACTTGTAGTCCAGCTGACATAGAAATCAGAAGAGGTTCCAAACTCCGTTGAAAAAGTTTTAAAGTCTATTCACCCCTCCCCACTAGACTTTAATCCCATTCACTACTCGTTCAGGGACCAACAATGTGTTCATCCTTTCGAGTCTCTTGATCATGAGGGCCATTTTCTCTTTTAGGCTCATGTCTGATCCTTCAAAGTCATCTGTATTCAGAGGGGTCTTGCCAGATGATGTACTTGCAGCTTTTGTATTGGCTACCTTGAAAGCTACAGTCTTTGAGGTAGATGGGGTTGATGTTGGCTCATCATTTTCTGAGTTTTCTTCTCTTTCAAGATCATACTCATGAGCTTTGAGGTTCTAGAACAGAGTTTGTGCAGACCATTTCTTGATATCTTGAGTATCTTTGATGATGGTCTTCTTGAGTCTCCATTTCTTGGTTAGAGAGTCCAAGATCTTCAGATTTTTCTCTCTATTAGTATATTTCTTGCCTAGAGATTCTATCTCATTGATGATCTTGGTAAATCTATTGTCCAGCTGATCAATAGACTCTTCTGATTGCATCTGGAAGTGCTCAAACTTCTTGACGGCTGTTGATAGTTTGCTCTCTTTAATCAGCTCCGTTCCTTCACAAAGAAGTGCCAATGCTTCCCACATGTCTTTAGATGTCTCACAATGGAGTACTTCTGCAATGTACTCATTTGGAAGAGTTTGCATGATGTAATCTTGAGCAATGCTGTCAAGATTTATTTGCTTCATCTCTTCAGGTGTGAGGTCTTTCATAGGCTTGGGGGCAAGTTCTCCAACTGGAATTTCTGGATCTCCATTTGCAGTGTTGACTGCCATGATTGTGATTGGGCCTTCTGTGATTACTGACCACATCTTGTAGTGGACTGAAGTGAGATTCTTCCTCATCCTTATCTTCCAGTAGTCATAGTCTTCCACTGAAAACTTAGGCAACTTACGCATGTTAGCACTCATGCTGTATGAGTTTTCAAAAACGGTTTCTCAAAATATGGATCTGTTCAAGAGGACTACAGAAAGACTCCCTCAAGTCTTCTGATAATCTAGAGACAGTAGTCTGTTAGAATCACTGCTCTGATACCACTTGTTGGTCCCTGAACGAGTAGCGAATGGGATTAAAGTCTAGAGGGGAGGGGTGAATAGACTTTAAAACTTTTTCAACTTAAGAGTTAGGAACCTCTTCTGATTTCTATGTCAACTGGACTACAAGCCTGCTGGTCTATATGACTATAGTAATCTGATGAAGAGATTATATGCGGAAGTGAGTAAGCCTGTTTGTTTAGACTCGTTCAATTAACTCTGCTGAAATAACCGGTTTGTTTTCTTACTGAAATACTCAGCTGATGCTGGTTTGAAAGATATGGCCTTGTTTGAAGATATTTGAACAACACAGTATGCACTATATAATGAAATGAATAAGCAGTAAAGTAAAGTGCAGAATGTAAATGACACCAGATTTATAGTGGTTCGGATATACGTTCCTACGTCCACTCTCACGTCCTAACGTGATGTTTAATCCCTTTAATTTACCAAAAATTATAAGGGCTTGTCCTTTATAGTCCCAAGGGTAGGACTATGAGATCTGAGCAGTCCTAACTACTACGGTCTCCACAAGTTATTGGAAGCACTTGCACTTTTACAGGGGTTCAAAAACTTAACCTTATGGTGGGGGTTTTGGGGTTTTTGAATGTATCCAACTAATGGTTCAAGCTTATAAATTGCTTAACCACTATGCCTAAATCAATTAATATACAATCAGAGTAGGATTCAGGTTCTTTGGTTGGATGGGAAATCACTTAAGAGCTAGAAGGTATTCTAATACTTTCTGGGCTCTTAGAGAACTCTCAATAGGATGTTGCTTTTGCTTACTTGCTTGCTTAACTTTTGTGAATTCTCTCGTGGTGATTTCTTGTGTTGTGATTCCTCATCCTCTTGTATTTATAGGGGTTATTGTTGCAACTAGCTGTTGGAGTTGACTAGCCGTTGGGCAATCTTTCCATGTTTGGTTGATTCCTTGATTCCAGTCGCTTGATTGCTTCAATTCTGGGATCATGTCAATCTTCTAAGAATGGTAAGTCTTCATTTGAATTGCAAGATGACTTTGGAATCAGCCGAGTCCTGGACGAGCTCCTAGTCTTCTGATCTTTACTTATAGTCTTCTGACTATTCGTCTGGCCTTATGTCTTCTGTCTTCTGATATCAGAAGAGGATCACTCTTCTGATCTGGCAATTCTTTGTGCTGTCTTAGGCCATCTTTAACTTGGACTCCATCAGATAAGTAGGTATACAAGCACCTAAATTATCTGGTCTTCAAGGATCTTCTAGTCTTCATACCTTCTACTCTTCTTATCTTGAGGTTGTGCATGTATTCCAATACTGTGTTGATCAGCTGAGATCTATACAGCTGATCACACAAGACTAGTCTAAGCTGTTCTATACAAAGTCAGCTGATCCTATTACATTTATAAACTCTAAGTGTTTTGGCCATCAAAACTATTCTAACATCAAGTGGGGCTTAGGGTGAATTTATATCCCAACACCCTTTTTGGCTTCAGCAAGAGCAGCCGCAAAAGGTTTCATGGCATTCAGGATTTCAACCTGAAGAGTCTGCTTGAGAGCCATGGCATTGACTCTGCTGACATGAGTTAGTTGGGTGATATTATGCTCCAGAACTTGAGCATGAGAAGTTGAGGCAGATGTCTTCTCTAGCTGGGTTGTTATAGCTTCCAATTTGTCAGTTGTTTCCTTCAGCTAGGCCCTTAACTTCTCATTTTCTTCAGCTACCGTTGTGAGTAGAGCTTGTCCTCGTGCAGCTATAGCTTCAACATCTTCGAGCCTAGTCTTGTAGATGGTCTTCATGCGAGTTGTTTCATTAGTGTATAAATCAGCAAACATTTTAGCTCTGTCTGCTGTCTTTTTCATTTCACTGTTGAGATACTCATCTATCTAATTATGGAGTGCCTCACCAAATTTGTCATCAATATCATAGATTTGGTTTGTAAGTCGAGTCCTCTACTCCTGAACGACTCTCTCAATATATCTGGCCAGTTGCATGCCTAGCCCCTTCTCAAAGTGCATGTCTATTGCTTTCCGGACTTGAGCACATATGTCTGCTCTATAATCCATAGACGAAGTAGAGGGGGGGCATTACCTTGTGGTTCTTGTTGTGGCATCTCAATGATGTTTGGATTGAACACAACCAGTGCTAGACCTCTCTCTTCTGCAGTCAGATAGCCTTCCTCCAGAAAGTTTACTGTTGCATCTACCTGATGAGTAAAGAGTCTTCTTTCTCTTTGATTTGGTTGACATATGAAGTGGTCGAGCTCATTCCTTTGCTTCTATCTCAGCTGCATCAGTTGAGTCATCTGCCAGAACTTTGTCAGCTGTCTTCAGCTGATCTTGAGTTTGATCAGGAGCTATAGTGTTCTCTGGTGCTGGAACTGTTTGATTCTCAGCAGTAGCCTTTGAAGTGGAGGTGATTCCTAGAATCCTCTCACAAGTTCGGGCCAGTACTTCCTCGGGTAACAGTTCAGTGAATGATTTCACTTGGGCAACTTCCTTCTGCTCCATTTCCCAGTCAAGGATGTGAGCCAAACCTCCCATTCCTTCCATGACTTCTGCAAGGTCATCCACATTATCTCTTCTGAGCTCAATCCAAGTACATACTCTGAGTACTTGCTAAAACTGGATTGAACCTTCATCAACTCCAGGCACAGTAGACCTCAGCAGATTGGCTATCCTCAATCTCATTATCTTTTCCCGTGTGCACATTGGATAGTTCACCATCTTGAACTTTGACTGAGGTTGAGGGGTGTCTTCTGGTGCCAACTTTCCGGGTACAGAAGAGGTATTGGGGTCAGGAGATTGGGTTGTTGGGATGGTTTCCTCTGCTGTGTGAGTATTAACAGGGGTTTGGGAAGTAGTATTTGTGGGGTCAGATGGAGTTATGAGGTTAGGGGATTGAGGTTTCTGGGTTTGTTCCTCTGCTATGTGAGTATTAGGAGATGTTTGGGGAGCAGTGTTTGAGGGTTCAGAGGGGTTGACAGAATTAGTGGGGTCAAAGGCGGAGATTGGAGCTATGTTCATAGGAGTGGGGAGCCTGGATTTCTTCGACTTGTTGGTGAAAGAGGAGTTACTATTCTTTCTCTTCAGGCTCTTAGACAGTTTGGAAGGAGTAATTGAAGTAGAAAGAGTTGAGATACCTGCCTTTTTCAGAGGAGAGGCAGAAGGGGTAGCATCGGAATCAGAAGGGGAGATGAGCCCAGATCTGATCAGCAACCTTCTTTGAGCTAAGGTCCGATTGTCATCATCATCATCAATAGCAGCCTTCTGAGGAGTTTCCTTCTCTGTTTGTTCCTCCTTTTCTTCAACAGATTCAACAGAATCGTGCACAATTTCCTCGTCATCTGCTGAAGATGCTTCAGCTAACTTCTTCTTCTCTTCCTTTTGCTTTGCTGCCTCAGCAAAAGCTTCTTTCTTCAGGTACCATTTGAACGAATGGAACTTCTTGGCTGGCCCCATCTTATAGTTCTTGGGAAGAATATCTGGAAGAATTATGCTCATCTTGTTGACAAAGCTGACAGTGGATGTAACTATCCACTCCTTCTTCTGTTCATCTAAGGAGACCTTCTTCGCTTCCAGAGCAAGTCTGTCCATTAAAAGAGTTTGCCAGTCTCCATCTATTTGATCCCAAATAGCAGCCATAACTCGTACCTTAAGTGTGGTGACTGCATCATGACTGAATGTGTTCCCCAGAAGCATCTTTCCTGCTATATCTAGCAAGGTTTGAAACTTCACATCCAGCTGTGATTTTCAAACTCCAGTGGCATCCTTTGCCTTGATTCGTCCATTAGTGAACATTTCAATATATTCCTTCTCTTTACCCATTATGTAGGTCGATATATTGACCATTCCACTGGGTAGATCAAAGAGATCTCTAAGTACATCTCGAGTAATCTTCACTCGGTGTCCACCCATATAACTTTCAACATACGAACCCCTTAACACAACTTTCGAATAGAAAGCCAACACATCCTGCTCGTATACGTTTGCTGGTGCTGCCTTGATAAATTCATGAAGGTTGAGATTGAGGCAGCGAATGAGTATCTCCTTATTTTCTTCTGTGTGTTTCCCTTTGAAATACAGAGCATTCTCAGTGAAAATCTTGCCCTGTTTCGACCATTTTGCAGTATCAAGAGTTCCGGTGATCTTGGTCTTTTCATCGTAGATCTCAATAACACCCATTCTGATATTGTGTGAATGAAAGAAGGTGATAAAAGAATAGAACGCTTTGATGAATGAATTTCAGAGCAAGAGAGTTATTGAGTAATCAAGAATTTTGAGAGCGAAAGGGTTTTGAAGAATGGCTTTAGGGTTGGTTATATACTCCATAATTTTCGAAGGGGGCTGTGTTGATCCAACGGTCAAGAATATGTTGTAGGGGAGTAAAAATCGAGA
Organism: Galeopsis tetrahit; assembly: GCA_963675135.1. NCBI lineage: Eukaryota > Viridiplantae > Streptophyta > Magnoliopsida > Lamiales > Lamiaceae > Galeopsis > Galeopsis tetrahit. The sequence goes on along the minus strand of OY776120.1, from coordinate 59,168,393 downwards.
CGAGCCCTTTCACCTTCAGCCCATCAAAATTAATTTTGCCGGCTTAATTTGCCATGTGACGATTTCTGATTCGTTGGCAAAGTTGTAATTGAGAGTAAATGACATCATTACCAAAAATAGTCGTTGTGACTAAATTTGATAATTATGGTAATTTCAATCATTTAAGACCGTTTTTATATAAGTAACACACATTCCTTATATAGCCTTTTTCCCAAAATTACATTTAGAATTAAATCTAGAATGAATCGTTTAAATCTAATCTTCAAGCTTGTTGGATAGGTGTGATCTGATCAGTAGAGTAAGTTTTCTGATTTGCCTGATAAGTCTGCTGGTCAGCTGAGTTGGTCGCTTGATCAGCTGAGTAAATCTTATGAGTAGCTGAGTAAATCTTCTGAGTAGATTAAGCCTCCTAGTTTGATGGATCTTTCTTTAATTCCCCTTTAACCACGTGGAACCTTCTTCGCCATATGAGGCTTGTCAGCCTAGATGACATTCCACTGGCTTAATTTGTCTTTTTCATTAGATGGGATGTAGCATCTAATGTGCTCTTGTTGAATTTCTTCGCCTCAACTTCCTCTCTTGTATGAGGGAGAAGATTGGAAGGTGCTTCAATCGAGCATGTGAGAAAAGAGAGAAGACGTGTCTTCTTGATTTGTTTTGGCAAGGTGCTCTCTGGGAAATAGCTCTGCATGTTGAACTTCTTCCTCGAGAAGAAGCTCTGCTTGCTTAGTACCTTGTCATTTGCATCTCTTCTTTCTTTTCTCTTTAACGTAACCTTCTCTTCTTTCTTTTCTCTTCAGAGCATACATATGTTGGGTGACCCAAGTATGCTTGGCTACGTCATCTCCGTCTGCTGGACAGATCTTCATCGCCTTCACCCATGACCTTGGTTGAGGGATGATGTCCATTCCATCTTTCCTTGCAATTTTCTCCATACCTGAAAAGATAAGTGTTAGCAATTTTTGTTCCTTCAACTGATCTCATGAATACCTTCTTTTATAGAGGTAGAGATGAGATAGTGGGGAGAAAGACGACAAGAATTATGAGTTGATAGGTCTGACTTTCTGAAAAGGTTACTTCTTAAGATCAACAATGAGATTTTTGATCTAAGGGTTCATATTTAATGATGTCCAGAATTTATCTATGGAATGTAGAAATTATAAATTTGAGCATGAGTTATTTGAAGTTCGTACTCAATTTTTCTACTGTTGAGTCGGTTAAGTTGGTGTATTAATCCAACATAGCGTTTCTCAATAGTATACTGTATTTATTTATAAGGATAGACTATTTTATAAAGAATATTCTAACATTATACATATGTATACATTATTTGAATACATTCTTCAACTAACTTTGTTCAAATTTCATGGATATATGAATACTATGAAAAGCATATAAATAGAGTGCTTTTATCAAGGATTCTTAAGGTATCATGGATTCCCCCTTGATTAAATAACTCTATGTTTTTCCCTCAGCTTTATTTGTCTTCATTGGGAATTACTTACCTGATGATGAGGCTGTCTATTCACCTCATCTGATTCTTTCCTTCCTAGTCTGCTGCAGTTGGATCAGCTGAGGTTTTCTCAGCTGACTTCTGTTCTTCATAGGGATGTGTCAAGTAGTCCTAGGCTATAGCATAGGCTCTTGAATCTCTCTTTAGCTAGGGGCTTAGTCAAGATATCTGCTCTTTGGATATCTGTGTGAATTTTCTCCATCTTGATGTCCTTCTTTTCAAGATGATCTCTTATGAAGTGGTGTCGAATATCGACATGTTTGCATCTTGTGTGGAGGACTGGATTTTGAGTGATGGCTATAGCACTACTGTTATCACAGTACATAGGAACTTCTCTTGCTTCTACATTGTAGTCTTTTTGTTGTTGAACCAGCCAGAGTAGCTGACTACAACAACTTCCAGCTGCTATATATTCTGCCTCAGTGGTGGAGGTTGCAACTAATGATTGCTTCTTGGAGAACCATGATATAAACTTGTTGCCTAGAAATTGACAGGTTCCTGATGTGGATTTCCTATCTATTCTGCATCCACCATAGTCAAAGTCAGAATATCCACTCAATTCTATATTGTCATCAGCAGGGTACCACAGTTCTAAGTTGACTGTTCCTTTTAGATATTTTAGGATTTTTCTTGCTGCTTCTAGATGACTTTGCTTTGGGTTGGCTTGGAATCTGGCACATACTCCTACAGCAAAAGTTATGTCTGGTCTGCTGGCTGTAAGGTATAGAAGAGATCCAATAAATGCTCTGTATTCAGATTGGTCGACTACTTTTCCAGACTCATCTGGTTCCATCTTGAATGAAGTCATCATTGGAATTCTTGCAGTCTTGCTTTGTTCAGCTTTGAATCTTTCCAATGGGCTTTTAGTATATTTGGATTGATTTATGAAGATCCCTTCTGGACTCTGCTTTACTTGGAGTCCTATAAAGTAATTCATTTCACCCATCTTGCTCATTTCAAACTTTCCTTGCATTAGTTTAGAGAACTTCTTGCACATCTCTTGATTGGGCGATCCAAATATAATATCATCTACATATATTTGCACCATTAGAATATCATCCCTTTCTTGTATTCTGAATAATGTTCTATCCACTTTGCCCTTAGTATACCCATTGTGAAGAAGAAACTGTGAAAATGTGTCATACCAAGCTCTTGGAGCTTGCTTCAGACCGTACAGGGCCTTCTTCAGACGATATACTTGATCTCTCTTTACAAAGCCTGGGGGCTGCTCTACATATACTTCTTCTACCAAAATTCCATTTAGGAAGGCACTTTTGACGTCCATTTGATATACTTTGAAGCTCATATATGATGCATAGGCTAGAAATAGTCTGATGGCTTCTAGTCTGGCGACTGGAGCGAAGGTTTCATCGTAGTCAATTCCTTTAGATTGAGAATAACCTTTTGCAACTAATCTTGCCTTATTTCTAGTTATCACATCGTTCTCGTCCTTTTTTTTCTTGAACACCCACTTAGTTCCTACTACATTGTGGTGTTTAGGACGATCTACTAGTTCCCATACTTCATTGCGTGTGAATTGATTCAGTTCTTCTTGCATAGCAGTGATCCAATTACTATCCTTCATTGCTTCTTCTATGTCAGCTGGCTCTGTGTTGGACAGAAAGGTACACCAGCAGAACATAGAGGTCTGAGGATTCTGATTCAATTGTCTTCTGGTCTTGACATCTGAGTCTACTCCTCCTAAGATGAGGTTTGATGGATGATTGGATTTCCATGTATTCCTTACAGGTGTGTTTGCACTGGATGAGTTGGGATTCTCATCTGCTCTAGTGTTGTCAGGAGAGTTGACTGGATTTGCCCGATCGTCATGTGTCTTGAGTGTCGAAGAGATCATTCCCCCTTACATTGGGAATTGGTGCATCTGGATTTTGATATGTTTGCTCAACTTGAGTTTGTGATCTAGTGACAGGTCTATGAGGTTTCTCTTCTTCTGGATCTTCAGAGAATGGTTCATGTACTTCGATGAACTCTTCTAATTTATCTTTGGATTTGATCACTAATCTCCTCATCTTTTCTGCTCTTGAGTCTGTGTCAGCTGCACTTTTTTCACAAGATTCATCAAATACAACATGAGGTGTTTCTTCCACAAGAAGGGTTCGTTTGTAAAATACTCTAAATGCTTTGCTAGTTGAGGAGTATCCTAAGAATATCCCCTCATCTGCTTTGGCATCGAAAGCATTTAACTTACTTTTCCCATTGTTGTGAATGAAACACTTACATCCAAATATATGAAAGTAAGATACCCTAGGTTTCCTACCTTTCCACAGTTCATATGGGTTTTTCTCATGAATTTTGTGAACACCTGACCTATTTTGGGTATGGCATGTTGTATTGATGGCTTCTGCCCATAGTTTCTTGGGGGTGGAGAACTCAGCTAGAAGAGTTCTTGCAGCTTCTTTAAGTGTTCTGACTCTTCTTTCAGCTACACCATTTTGTTGTGGTGTCCTTGCTGCACTTGTTTCATGTTGAATACCATTAGAAGTACAATAGGCAATAATGTGAGAGTTAATGAATTTAGTGCCTTTGTCACTTCTAATTTTGACAATGGGTTCTCCCTTTTCTATTTGGATCCTTTTTAGCAGTTCAGGAAGCTTCTACTGGGTTTCACTCTTCTTGTATAGAAAGATAACCCAAGTGTACTTGGAGTAATCATCTACAACAATTAGAGTGTACTTTCTTCCTGTCAGAGTTGTTGGAGTGATTGGTCCGAAGAGATCCATATGTAGTAGTTCTAGAACTCTGCTGGTTGATGCAGTCTTCTTGGTCTTGAAGGAAACCTTTGTTTGCTTCCCTTGTTGACATGCATCACATACCTGATCTTTACAGTATAGTTCATTAGGAAGACCATCAACTAAGGATTCCCTTACTAGCTTGTTTTTTTTTTTTTTTTTTTTTATGGAAGTTAAATACCCATCCCTTTTTTCCCCTCCCCATGACTCGAACCCAGGACCTAAGGCCTAGGTAGTGATGCTCTAACCACTTGAGCTATCCCACTTTGTCCCTTGCTAGCTTGTTTAAAGTCTTAAAGTTCAAGTGGCTAAGGCATTTGTGCCATAACCAGTTGATATCTTTAGGGCTTTTTACAAGAAGACAGGTATCCTTAGGACAGCTGTTCCAATTTGCAAGATATATACTACCTTTTCTAGAACCTGTTAGAAGAGTTTGTTTTGTTCGTTTATCACTGTCAAACCTTCTACATATGATACATCAATATACTACCTTTTACCGAATTTACCGAAAATTTTACCGAATGAACTTCAAACCTTCTACATATAATACATCATGTACCTCAATGTCACCGTTCTTTAAGGTTCCATATCCTTTTGTGTTACCATGCACGTAATCACCAAAAAAGACTTTTGGACCTTTCTTTTCTGTGTAGTTGGTCAGCAGGGTTTTGGTTCCAGTCATGTGAGATGAACATCCGCTATCTATGTACCAAGTTTCTCCTGTTTGTCCACCTTTTCTATATAGGTCCCTTCTTTCCTCGGTTTCAGCTATGGCCATCATAGCTACATCATCTGAGTCATCATTTGAGAAGAGTCGAGAGTTAGGTGATGATGGCAGATCATCACTTTAGTACTTAGATTCTTCAATCACCATAGCTTGTCTGTCTGAGTTTCTCTTGTCTCTTCTCGTCTTTCTTTCTTCTTTGTCTTCTGAACTCAGATCTGGACACTCATAGACATAGTGTCGAGGTTTATGACAGTTGAAGCATGTACCTAATTTCTGACTTGAACTACTTCTTCTGAGAGGTGTAGCATCTCTTCTCCTATAGCTTCGACTATGAGATGACTCCTTATCCTTTCTCGGATACATTTCTGGAGTCCTTTCCCTTGTTTCTCTAGAGGATGATCCAGCTCGTTTATCTTTGTGGTTTCTGTAGAATATTCTATACTTGCTGTTTAGATTATTCATCCTTTCGAATCTCTTTATCATAAGAGCCATTTGTTATTTTAGGCTCATATCTGACCCTCCTACTTCATCTGTGTTTAGGGGGGTTTTGCCAGATGAGGTGCGTGTAGCTCTTGTACTTGTAGATGCCTTGAAGGCTACGGTTTTGGTAGTGGATGGTGTTGAAGTTTGCTCTTCATTCTCTGGAGTTTCTTCTCTCTCCAGATCATACTCATGGGCTTTAAGATTCTGGAACAAGGTCTGAGTTGTCCAGTTCTTGATGTCTTGAGTATCTTTGATGATGGTCTTCTTGAGTTTCCATTTCTTTGTTAGAGAGTCCAACACCTTTAGATTTTTCTCTCTATTTGTGTACTTCTTGCCAAAAGACTCAATCTAATTTATGATCTTGGTAAATCGATTATCCAACTGATCAATGTTCTCTTCTGATTGCATCTTGAAATGTTCAAACTTCTTGACTCCCGTTGATAGTTTACTTTCTTTGATCAGCTCCGTTCCTTCACATAGGAGTGCCAGAGCATCCCACATCTCTTTGGTTGTATCACAGTTGAGTACTTTTCCTATATACTCATTAGGGAGATTTTGCATAATGTAATCTTGAGCAATGCTGTCAAGATTTTCTTGCTTCATCTCTTCTGGAGTGAGATCTTTCATAGGTTTGGGAGCAATTTCTCCAACTGGGATCTCAGGATCACCATTTGCAGTGTTGACTGTCATGATTTTAATTGGCCCTTCTGTGATCACGGACCACATCTTGTAGTGTACTGAGGTGAAGTTCTTCTTCATCCTTATCTTCCAATAGACATAGTCTTCTACTGAGAACTTAGGAAGCTTACGCATGTTAGCACTCATGATGTATGAATTTTCAAAAACAGGTTTTCCAAAAGATAGATTTGTTCAAGAGGACTACAAAAAGACTCCCTCAAGTCTTCTGATAATCTAGAGACAGTAGTCCGTTAGAACCACTGCTCTGATACCACTTGTTGGACCCTGAACGAGTAGTGAATGGGTTTAAAGTCTAGAGGGGAGGGGTGAATAGACTTTAAAACTTTTTCGATTAAAGAGTTAAGGCCTCTTCTGATTTTCTATGTCTGCTGGACTATAAGTCTGCTGGTCCAGAGGACTATAGTAATCTGATAGAGCGTTTTATATGCGGAAGTGTGTAGGCCTTTTTATTTAGACTCGTTCGAGTGTTCTTTTGAAAAACTCAATTAGGTGTTTTAATGAAATACTCAGCTGATGCTGGTTTGAAAGAAGTGTGGCCTTGTTTGCAAAGATATTTCAAAACACAATATGCACTATGATAAAATATATATGAATGAACTGAAAAATAAAGTGCAGAATGTAAATAACACCGTAGATTTATAGTGGTTCGGATATACGATCCTACGTCCACTCTCACGTTCAAAACGTGAAGTTATTCCCTTAATTTCCCGAAAATTACAGGGGCTTGTCCTTTATAGTCCCAAGAGAAGGACTTTGAGATCCGAGAAGTTCCAAACTTCTACGGTCTCCACAAGTGATTTGAGAGCACTTGCACTCTTACAGGGGTTAAAAAACTAAACCTTACGGTGGGGGTTTTGGGTTTTTGAATGGATCCAACTAATGGTTCAAGCTTATAAAATGCTTAACCACTATGCCTAAATCAAAGGATATACAATATGTATTTGGATTCAGGTTCTTTGGTTGGATGAGGAAATAACTTAAGAGCTAAAAGTATTCTAGTGCTTTTCTGGGCTCTTGAGAATTCTTATCAGTGTGTTGCTTTTTGGCTTGCTTGCTTGAATAGCTTCAGAATTCTTGCTTGGTATTTCCGTTGTTGTTCTTCCTCATCTTCTTGTATTTATAAGGAGGATTGCTGCAACTAGCCGTTGGAGTTGACTAGCCGTTAGCAATCTTTCCTTGTTTGTTGATTGATTCCTTGATTCCAGTCGATTTGATCTTTATTGCTTCAATTCTGGGATCGTTGTCAATCTTCTATATATGTTAAGTCTTCGTTTGAATTTCATAAGATGACTTTGGAATCAGCCGAGTCTTTGACGAGCTACTAGTCTGCTGACCTTCTCTTCTAGTCGTCTGGTTAACTCGTCTTGCTTGGTATCTTTTGTCTTCTGGTATCAGATGAGTATTACTCTTCTGATCTGGAAAAATACTTGTGCTGAATTTGGCCATCTTCGACTTGGACTTCATTAGTTAAGTAGGTATACAAGCACCTTACTTATCTGATCTTCAAGGATCTTCTAGTCTTCATATCTTCTACTCTTCATCTCTTGAGATTACGCATGTAGGCTTGGACTGTGCTAATCAGCTGAGATACATACAACTGATTGCACAAGACTAGAATTAAATAGCTGAGCTGATCTATACAGATATCAGTTGATCCTATTACATGTATTTATAAACTCTAAGTGTTTTGGCCATCAAAACTATCCTATCACATGGAGGGGCTTAGGGTGAATTTATATCCCAACACATTTCATTTCGCAACATACTATTTTCAGCTTCTAGGCAACATCTCATTGTCTTCATCAGAAGCAATATTTTACTTTATTGCTACTAACATTTTTTATGATTAAAAATTATCTTATATGTTCTGATAACTTAGACGGGTATATTAGATAGTTTTGGCATCATTAAAAAGGGGGAAATTATTAGGATATGCATCCTACCCCTGATCAGATTAGATAAAGATGCTTAGTTTTCATGACCAAAACAAGATCAAGTAATCTAGTGTTAGATATAATTTGTAATCTAGTGATAGGTTACCTAATCTGATATATAAAGCTTAGTAGATATTATAGAAGTCTAAGTCTTAGTCAGTGGGATCAGTTGTATGTATATCAACTGATACCACATCTTGGTTAACACGCGTATGCTCAAGACTTAAAGAGTAGAAGACTAAAGACTAGAAGACCCCACCGAGTTCATTATTGAAATCAGACTAAAAGGTTCTTGTATACCTTATCAGCTGACTATCTACATGAGATCAGCCGACTAGAAGATGCCAACTGATATGGACTCGAGCAGATCTTGTCAAACCTTAAAGACTAAGAAGACTGTTCATCTGATTGATCATATAACAGAATGCATTAAAGAAGGCTAACCGTTATAAGAAGACAAAGAGAATGTCGGATAGCATCTGGCAGACTCAACATAAGACAAGACTAAAAGTCTAACAACCTAGCTGACGTGGACCAATGAGAAGATGTCAACACAACTATAAAGTTGACTTTGACCAGTGTTTCAGAGATTCTTCAGAGTCGTACATCTGCAATTAATGCACATTGCCTTATTAGGTATTGTCGTACCAGAATCAAAGGAAACATCAAATCCATGAATATCTCAACCCTTACATTGAAGATTTGTTTTGCAACGGCTAGTTTCTGCAACCATCATCTATAAATACAAGGTGTTGTTCTTCGTAACAACTTACGGAAATTTTACAAGCAAGAACTCTCACCAGCAGCTATCAAAAACATAAGGCATCCTGAATCCTTTCGAGTTCTTTAATATTTCTTTTACGTGGTTAAAGAGTTAAATAGAGTGATCAATTCAATATTATTAGTCTTTCTTCGATTATTTGCACACTTTTTCTTATATTTCGTTTCATAATTATATAAATAACAACACACATAATTAATAATTTTACAACATCATTTTACTTTTAAAATTATCACTCATTTGGAACTCACATTTTATCTCACACCTTACATTTTACTCTTCGCTAAATTTCAATTACATTTTACTAAATCAGTAATCAATAAATAAGAATCTTCTTTAATATTTACCCTCAACACATTACTAAAATTATTTTTCTTAATTTGTATAAAAAAAATGGAAGGGAGAGGAATATTATTTCGAATGAGATCACTTGTTTCAATTTTGGTGTTTCATATTTTATTTCACTATATGGATAATTGAGAAGTATCACAACCTGTAATATTGGGGTGACATGTGTTAAAATATCAGTAGAGTGAAATATCACTTCATCACAAAAAATGAAAAAAAAGAAATCAAATTCGTATTATTTAGGGTTATGATTTATCCAATAAGCAATTAAGGGATGAGTCATGGATGGATGAGGTCTGAGGGGCTGCCACGTACGCGTGGAAGCAGACATTAAATGCAACGTCAACATTACAATAGTGTATTATCTTTCTTCCAACACTACTGAAAGCCGAGACGAAATGGGCGTTGCGCACCTCCACCTCCACCTCCTCAACTCTGCGGCCACTCTGCAGCTGCAGCCATCAATTAGGTGGATCAAACGCCTAAATCTCCCAGCTTTCTCAATCAGGGTAAATATATATATATAAATGTTTTAAAATTATGTTATTATTATAAGTTTATGAATATTAATTGTTGAATATGTGTAAGTAGAAATACTGCAGCAGGCAGGGGCAGGGGAAGAAAGAAAAAGATGATGGGAGAGCACCGTCGACAGCGGAAGAGTTCGAAAGAGTTGCACAACAGAAGAAGACCCACCAAACGGAAACGGTCCACAAAGCGCCGGAGCTGGAGGAGGCTGCCAGCGGCAAGAAGGAGACTCCTGGCCGAAAGAAGAAAGGGTAATATTTAACTTCCAACTTTCTCCCCCTGCACCCGTATTGTATTGTCATGATGTGTAAATATGTGAATATATTGTGATGATGGGTAAATATGTGTATATATTGTGAGGGTGAAGATTGTGATGGTTGTTTTCATTTATGATGGGTATACAAACTTTTTTTTGAGAAAATTAGGGTTGAAAGTATAAAAAATTTCAAGAGACAAGAGGGAGTATTAATTAGGTGGAAGTCTGTTAGTTTTTATTTTCATTTTGATGTTTTACATCTTAGTCTAATTCTATTATAGGTCTAATTCTATTATAGGGATGAGTGACATATGTAATATTTGGAGCGACACCTCGTTAAAAATCCAACCAGATAAATATTAATAGAACACAATAAGTGGGGCAGAAAAATCGAACATATATAAAAGATATATAAAAGACAAAAAATATGTAGGCATAAAATCCTTACACATACTAAAATGTGTAACGGTTTATAAAAGTGGCAAGGGTATGTTTTGAAACTATACAAACTGCTTTAGAATCTTTTTTTTTTTGAAAAGCTGTGAGAGACAGCTTTGAAAATAAGTGATTCTGAAAGCAGTTTGTAGAGTTTCAAAACACACCCTAAGTTGTTTCATACAATTGGGTTTTAATATATATAAGTTCAATTTTATAAATGTTTTTTAAGTAAATTTCAGGGTAATATATATATAAATAAAAATCTAATGTGTAATAATATAATATGATATTTTATGTAAAAAATGATATTACTATTAATCTATTTAGGATAGTGAAAATAAATTCACAATCATAATTTTAATATTATTTATTTAATATTCAATTTTCACCACTAACTTTTTTTGAAAATTAGAAAGAATAGGCATGTTTTTCGTGCTCTACAACAGGTCGCTCCGTCCTATCCCATTCTATTCGCTCCGTGTCCCGTTCGACGTTCGTCACATTCGAATGTATATCTTGTCTTGATTCAAGTATAATCATTTACTTTATTTGTTCGTTTATTTTATGAGTTATTTATTTATTTTATCTTCACCTTTCAACAACCACTTAATTATTTAAATTAACACTCACGTTTACTCTAAAAAAAAATCATCTTATTATAAATGGATTTTTTTGTTGTCATTAAAAGTCAGTTTCTGTCATCAAATATGGTGATATTTTTAGCTATGCTAATTTCTCTGCGTACATGTTTTAATGGATATTGATTAGTTTATATATAAAATAGATAAGTTGGGGGTTTAATTGGATGTGGAGGGATCCATTTATATCTATAAATGATTGTTTATAAATAAAGTCAATGACAATTTGAATAAATTAGTGATGGTTGAAGGATGGAGATAAAGTAGTGTGAATAGTAAAATTTTCAAATAAGGAATAATAAAATTGAATAGTCTAAAAAGGAAAGTGAGAATCATAAAATTGAACGGAGAGAGTACTATTTTGTAGTTTTTACCTTTCTAAAAAAAAGTACTTACTCATATTTAAAATGTATGTCATTTAACACCATTTACACTAAAGATTTTTATTCGAATCGGGTTAAACGGGTCGAACAATTAATCTTAAAAAATGCAAGGTTAGGATTCATTAACCATAGATTCGTTTAAATCTGGACTTCTTTTATCTTGATCGGTTAGCGTGGGGGGCTAAAAAGGCAAGTCTGCCAGCTCAAGTTATAATTCTCAATTTGAAAAAAAATACTGCCTCCGTCCCGTGATTACTTGCACACTTTCTTTATTGGAACGTCCCAAAATTACTTGCACACTCTTAATATGGAAATACTCCACAAAATTAATAACCTCACAACATTAATTTATTTTCAAATTTGTCACTCATTTTTTTCATACATTTCACTTTACACATCATCAAATCTACTTTACACATCATCAAATTACCTAAAATACCCCTCATTTATCTTACATCATCATCCACTAAATCCATTTTTCTTAAATAACGTGCCGATCAAACTATGCAAATTATTCCGTGACGGAGGGAGTATATATTTATACTATTTGGCTATGGCTATTATATGATTAAATTAAAAAAAGTGGCTCATAACTCAGCCCATTTAAATTTTATTTTTCCCTCATTTACCAATTCTTACCTATATATTTATTTTACTATTTCATTTGATTGTTGGACATACCACACGTAGCTTGTGGTGGCTCGCTAAGATTAAAATTGTGTCTCAACTATTGTAGCCCCATTAATTTGAACCGGTTAAGGCCTTAACCTACTTAATCTGCAACTCAATAAACCTTTCTAATTTACACTAGTTACAATTACAATTAAAATATCAATTTACGTTTTCCAATGTTAATTAATTACATTTTTTCTCAAATTACCCCAAACTCATTAAAAAACACTTAAATAGTATATACTCTGTCTAACCACAATAAATAGACTTATTCAAAGTGGGCACATATTTTAAGGAAAATATATATTTTAAATAAAAGAAAAATAGATACTTCCTCCGACGGCCTATAAAATTTTTCACTACTTTTGGGCATAAAAATTAAGAAAAGTGATTAAATAATAGATAGTACAAGTAATATGATTGAGAGAGATAAAAAAAAAGTAAGATATAAGTGAAGTGTAAGAATAGAAAATTAAAATATATGCTAAAAAGGGTATGAAAAGCTTTTAGGCGGACGAACCAAATGTTATACCTGGTCAACATGTACAACACAAAAAGTCAAGTGTGGGAGCTCACCCAGTTGCAAAGACGACCACCCAATGAGGTGTCAATGATTCGGGTGGAATTTACACATTTTAGATGCACATGTGAAGCTCGTTTTGATGATTATTTCATTGAATTATGGATTGATTATGATGATTTGAGCCAAAATGAGGGAAAGGGTCGAAGTCGACCAAAGGCACGGCCGAGCGCATAACTCGGACGAGCTGCATCAAGGCCAAAATCAGGACACGGTCGAGAGGGGCGCTCGAGATTGGCATGATCGAGATAGAAATTACGAGGCCATCACATGCCTCGGCCGAGCAAGGAGCACGGCCAAGCTTCACCTCCAAGCCACGCCTGAGCCATCATCACGGAATTGGGATCATCGAGACAGCAAATGGGTGCCATGCCAAGGCACGGCCGAGACAAGGCCACGACCGACACTGAGAATTTCCAACCAACGTACAGCACGGCCGAGGCACATGCTCGGTCGAGCTCGAGGAATCAAGGGCGATGCATGTCATGGCCGAGGCTCCATTTCGGCCGAGCTCCTCAAATCCATTATCATCGCACGCCACGGCCGAGTCACCTGCTCGGCCGAGCTCCCTGAAGGCCAACATCCAATTTTGCACGGCCATGCTACCCCATTTTCGGTGCATTTTGTCCAATTTGGCCATTTTTTAGGGACTAACTTGCAATTCTAGCACCCAAACCCTACCCCAACATTATATAAGCCCTCATTCTTAAAATCAAAAGGACTTTTCCCCAATTCCTCAAATTCCACACATAGAAACACACAATTGGAGGTGATTTGGCCATAGTTTCTTCATTTCTTCATCAATCCAAGCAAGGGAGGCATCAATAGTTTTGGAATTCCATTCCACACCACATTTTAGACTAAGCTTTCTATTTCTCTCTCTTTTTATTTAGTTATTTCATTTGGTTTTGTTTATTTGATTATGTTGTTGATTGGCTAGAACACTTTTGGTTCTAGAGCCTTGTAAATACTTTTGATGAAGTCTATGAATTAATGTTTTGCTTATTTGGTGTTTGTGTGACTTAATTCTATTTGGATGCTTGATTTTCATTGCAAAACATGTCACTAGTGTACAATAGTGATATGTTAATCTTAGTTAATTGAATTAGGTTGAGAAATCTGTCACATCCCGTTTTTTTTTTTTTTTAACTAAGAACTTTTTGTGAAAGCTGAACATATTATAAATATTATAAAGAGATGCTGAAATTCTAACCAAATTCATTTGATAAGTAAAAAGTCTATAATATATAATAATTGTCTCATAAATAAACCCAACAACTGAGAATAAGAAATAATTATTGTCTATTAAGCCTTAAAAATTTAGTAACATATGGCCATCACCACCACCTCTCGCCGATCAACTCCTCAACCTGAAATAGTATTAATTGGGGTGAGTATGCAAGCACACTCAGTGGAGTTAAATTTATTCCAAACTAAATACTGGAAATATACCGTTAAAGTCATCAACGTAGAACAAACAAATAACATTTGCATATATACTTTTTCTAACCTTAAACTAAACAATATACTTTGTCATTGAACTCATATACTTTGTCAACATTAAAGTAAACATATATACTTTGCCAACATTAAAGTAATCACATATACTTTGCCAACATTAAAAATTAAAGTAAACACGTATACTTTGCCCATATATACTTTGCCAACAATAAAGTAAACACATATACTTTGCCCATATATACTTTGCCAACAATAAAGTAAACACATAGACCTTGCCCATATATACTTTGCCAACAATAAAGTAAACACATAGACTTTGCCCATATATACTTTGCCAACAATAAAGTAAACACATATACTTTGCACATATATACTTTGCCATTGAGCACAGCGGGTTGAACCCGAGCACCCGTCGATCCTGGACCCTCGTTAGGATCCCCGGCTATTAGAAACTTTGTCAATCGAATCACATGCACACATTAACTTTGCCAATCGAATCGCATGCACACATTAACTTTGCCAATTAAATAACATGCACACATTAACTTTGTCAATCGCACATTAAATTCATGTATCAATCACTCAAACAGTTTATTTAAAGCATTTAATAAAGAATAACAAATGTGTCTCTACCAACCACTGTAGATATAATCCCACCTCAAAGAAGAAAGAAGAATTTAGAAGTCTCATATGCCTTTGCGCCCGCCGTTCTAATTTGTAATTTAGAAGAATAATTTAAGGAATAGAGAAAAGATGAGGATATATATTGAGAATTCTGTATATATTGAGATATTGATTGGAAGTGAGAAGAATAATTCCAGGAACTAATTGAGCGGCAAAATTAGATAATAATGCACGTTTGGAAGAAAACCGACTATGAGTAAAAAGTGGGACCAATTGAGAAAAATAGGGAATCATGGGTCGGCTGATTTTAAACATTCAAAAATTAAGATTATGCTGAGAGAAAATTATGGCAATGAATAAATTTATTTAATATATATACATATATTATGAAATTTCCTATATCTTATGATGTAAAATTCTGGGGTGTTACAAAATCTATTTTGATTGATTGATTGCAAGCATTTGACCTAATTTTATTGTGAGATTGAAAGATGATCAATGATTAGGAAGATGTGTGATGATCCTAGGAGCTTGATTGGGTTCTATGATGCAATTTAGGTAGAGATACTAAGTTGTGTGATATTTCCTTTGGATTATTTGGATTGAAGAAACTTTTAATTCATTATTATGTGATCAATCTTATAGACAAAGCATGAACACCACTTAAGTAGATAATTAATCATAGATGGATTCATTAGTATTGCATGTGCTTTAGAACCTACTTTCTCATCTTTGGGTTCACCCGTATTTTCTCTCGTTTTGTGATTTGCATGAGCATTTATTGATCGATTTCCATATTACTCTTTTAATTGTTTACTTGTGACAACTTTGGGTAGATAATTAGGGGTAATCACTATATTTCCACTTAATTGATCACGTCTATTTAGAATTCAATCGACAAACTCCACTTTTATCACTACACCTCTCCGTGGGATCGACCTCGTACTTACTTCACAACAATATACACTGTTGGGATATGAATCCTATAAACAATGTTCTAGTTGGTGATTGTATATTTTGATGGCCAAAAGCAACTTGAAGTTAATGATATATGTGGTCTTAATAAGTTATGAAAACTGAGTTTACTGATCTTAGTATGTTACTGATCTGATATATGAACTGTTAGGAACAAAGCTGATAAATGTATTGTATAGACAACTTATAGTATAGGACTTAGATGTACTCATCTGTATATAGTTCAGTTGATGTATAGATAGGTTTTATATATATGTAAGTTTGTATTCTATTGTATTCAGTATTGTAAAAGTTTAGAACAGTAGATTGGAACCAGATAAGAACACTAAAGGAAGATCAAAAGATTACTCCAGAGTAAGAAGACTATCAAAAGGAGTAAGATGAAGCTCAGAGATACAAGAGAAGTATTTTGAAGAAGTGCATAACAGTTATTGAGAACTATGCCGACTGACTAAGAACAATAAAACTAAGAAGAGTAGTTTACTGTGCTGAGTTAGTAGAATTGAAGAATAAGTTTGGAAAACTTATTTGAAGCGTAACTGAAGATATATTAGAAGATATGCTGACTTGAAAGATAAGAAGTTAAGTTGGTTACAAAAAGAAGTTACAAGAAACGATTTTAGAGTTAGTTGAGAGTTAGTTTCACAAACTACTAACTCTCATACTAAAGTCTATAAATACCGTGTGATCTTCTACTACTACTCAAGATATACTACTGATCTAAGAGCAATTAAGAGTCTACGAAGCATTAAAGAACTCACAAAGTTGAAGGAGATCAAATCAAGAAGAAGCCACCATACTGAATTGAAGATTCAAAGGCTACATTCTAGAGAAGTTTTACTTTACTATTTTTAGTTTGTGATTTGTTGTAAACAAGTGTGCTAGTTACTTATGAAATTACTAGTAGATCGAAGATATACCTGGTGGTATAATCGACAAGATCAAGGTCTTAATCTTGGGACTTTAAGCCACAAGAAACTCAAGAAGGAGTTAATAAAATATCACGACTGGAGTTGTGAGAGTGGATGTAGAAATTTGTCGAACCACTATAAATCTTGTGTGTTGATTTACTTACTGTTTAATATCTGTTCAACATACATATTCAAGATCTAAATCGAAGTTGAGTATAAAACTGAAACTGGAAGTACTGATCTGACCCAGTAAGAACAGTACTGTTCAGAACACATTTTCGCATTAAAACTCTGATATTTTGAAAGATTTTGAAAAGTCTATTCACCCCTCCCCTCTAGACTTTTCTTAGCTTAATCAATCTTAACTCAACTTTGGGACCAACAAGTGGTATCAGAGCAGTAGTTCTTTGGACTGCTGTTTCTTGATAACCTTGTAGACTTTGAGGGAAGTCTTTTTGATTCTTGTCACTGATTCTTGATTTTTATCAATACTTGTCTATCTGAATCTACTTGCTATACTACTGATCTTATCTGTCTGATCAATCATGGATGAAACTAACGTGAACAAACTTCCTAAGTTTAAAATTGCAGACTATGACTACTGGAAACTAAGGATGGAGGCCATCTTCAGCTCAACTCATGATCTAATGATTTATGTGGTCAAAGAAGGTCCAATCACTACCATGGTGCCCAATACTGCCACATAGGTTAGAATTAACTTCGGAAGAAATGAAACAGAACAACTTGGACATTTTGGCTAAGAACTACATTTTACATACCCTTCCCAACGAGTATCTGGGAAAAGTATTAAAATGTAAGACTGCCAAAGAAATATGGGATCGACTAGCTGTTCTTTGTGAAGGGACATCCCTAATAAAGGAAAGCAAGTTATCCACATCTGTTCAGAGGTTCGAATCATTTAAGATGAAGGCTGGTGAAACAATAAACCAGTTAGATACTCGTTTCACACGAATTATGAATGATTTGGAAGTACTAGGAAAGACATATACCAATAGAGAAATCAACTTGCGTATACTTAAGTCTCTAGATGACAGGTGGAAGATGGTCAAGATGATCATCAAAACTACACAAGATATAGATACCTGGACAGCAGAAACCACCTTCCAAACACTTAAGGCACACGAGTTTGAATTGGATGAAGAAGATCCAATAGTAAGCAGTGATAGGGAGAAGGAAATCTCCAAGAGTATTGCTTTTAAGGAATCTACCTCTAAGAAGTCTAGACCATCTATGTCTAAGCCCTCAAGCATAAAAGATGAACTAGATAATACTGATCTTACTCTTAAGGATCAGTTGAACTTAATGATAAAGAGGTTTGATAAACTTAACAAGCGTTATGGTAGATATAAGAGATTTTATAAGGATTCTCAAGGCTCTAGTATATAAGAGATTTTATAAGGATCAGTAAGACCAGAAGGGATCACAAATCTTCTGAAAGGAGAGATGAGATCTCTAATGAGAAAAGAAGAGATAGGAACTCTGCTAATGGGAAGGATAAGAACTCTACTGATAGAAAGGATATGAATCGATATCGTTCTCCTATTAAACGTTCTACTAATGAACCTCTGTGTTATAACTATGAAAAGCCAGGTCATTACATCCATGAATGTCCTGATTTGAGTGTTGAAGACAGAGATGAAAGACAAGCAAGGAGAGAGCGCAGATTTGCCAAGGGTAAGAAGGCTATGGTGGCTTACAATGAGTCTGATACGGATTCGGATGAATTTTCATCGTCTTCATCTGAGTACCCTTCTAGCAATGAGAAAGAAGTCTTCATTGCAGATGATGGACTGATCATGATGGCTAAAATCGAACAAGAGGTATCATCTGTCACTTCTTTTCAATCTTGCGACGATTCTGATTCTGATTCTCATGACACTGCTGATATTAGTGTAGGGAGTAGTCTTCATCATTCCAATGGAGTGACTGAAGAAGACCTCCTACAAGCTAATAAAGCATTCATGGAAATCAGTGATGAGAATATTTCTTTAAAACAAGAAATCATTAGTCTACGAGAAGCTCAATTGAAAGTAGATCCTAATATAACTGTCCTAAATGCACGACTATCAGAAGAGTTGTCCCAACTCCAAGAAAAGTATGCATATATTGACAAATTATATCAGGATATGCTTCATACACAAGCCAAAGTGACCAATGAGTTCAATGATTTAAAGATTAAATGTGAAAAACTTGAAGAGCGCAATAGATTCTTGGAATCTGAAGTACTGGGCTTAGATCTGAAGCTATCTGATATGGTTAATTCTTCCAAGATTAATCAAACATTATCAGACAGATATAGAGCTCCAGATGATAAAAGAGGAATAGGTGCTTCTATACCTAGTTCTTCTACTTCAGGCATTAAGAACACTACTGGAGCTAGTTCAAGTTCTTTGCAATTAGATAAAGGAAAAGAACCTATGACTTATGATAATGATCAAAAATCCAAAGTACAGTTTAAATACATTCCTCCTACTACCAAGAATGGTAAAAAGAAGAATGCATCTACACCAGTACAATCAAGACCATACCAGCAGAGTTTTACTCCTCTGACCAGAGCAGAACGGTCCTGGAATCAGAAGAGGCAAACTCAGCACAGTAGGTCAAGACAAGCACAGGCAAGTTGGAAACAGCCTAGACCTCCTTTCATAAGGCAGTCTCAACTGTTCTCAACTAAACCTAGGAAATTTGTGCCTCATTATCATAACAAACATGTTCTTTATCCTCCACCTTTATCTTATGATATAATTGGAGAGGAAAGACCAAAACGCATCTATAAGCATGCTGATTCTTTGGATAATGTCAATAAAGTACTGTTCTGTGATAAGCATGGTAGAAAACTGAAGAGGTCTCAATTATTCAAAGCTTCAATGTTTATTTGGGTGCCTCTTACCACTAACCCCCAAGGACCCCAATAAAGAAAGGGTACCTAAATTATTAAGATCACTACTTGAAGGGTTGATTGGATCTATACAAGAAAGGTGGTTCAGTTGGAGAAACTTGGTACATAGATAGTGGGTGTTCTCACCATATGACTGGTACCAGGGCTCTTCTTTCTGACTATCATGAGCAAGAAGGACCCAAGGTGATCTTCGGTGACAGTTCCATGGCAATCACAAAAGGATTTGGATACATCAAGAATGGAGATGTAGAGATTCAAGATGTCTCATATGTAGAAGGTTTGAAATACAATTTGTTATCTGTCTCTCAATTTTGTGACGGGGGCTATAAAGTGTTGGTCCTGAAAGGAGTATATGACAAGTGTATGGGGGGGGGGGAATACACTTGTATGCAAATCTTTTGCTAATTTGATCAAACCAGAGTTCAGCAAGGTTGTCTTGGACAACTCTGCTGAAGAAGATTAACTCTTCTAAGATAATCAAACTACTAAGTATTATTGAGTACTTAGTTGAATAACTATCTAAGGGAGTTATATGTGCGGAATAGTGGTTGGCCCTTTAGATTTAGACTCCTTTAATTTCTGAAATCACTTAGTCAATGCAAAACAGTCCAGTTAAGCTTCAGGGAAGTTGTCCAAAACAATTTTGCACAGTCTTTGAATGTATATCTTTGAAGGATCAGTTTTGTGTGCAGTGTTGAGTGTATGAAAGTACTTGGAATGTAAATCAACACAAGAAGTTTATAGTGGTTCAGAGACTCAAGCTCCTACATCCACTTTCCCTGATTTAACAGGATAATTCCTTCACTCTTGGAATTAACTTGTTTTATAGTGCCAAGGTGCACTTGATCAAGAACACCACTCCTTGGTGAATTGATCCCTAGGATGTTTAGAGTCCTAGTACCCTCTTCTCAACTCAGAACTGAACTGTTCTTCTCTCAACAGTCAGCTCCTACCACTTCTACTACTACAACCTTCTCACTTTCACTCTTGAAAGGGGTAAGGATTGAAGTAAGGTTCCAACTAATGAGATATCCTTTACAATGAAGATCAGTGTATAAGGATAGGATATCTCTCTAAGCTTGTGTATGGATATACAATTGGGTTCAGCTTAGATGAAGTGTTTGAAGACTAAGATAGTCTTTGAAAGCTTTAAGAGCACTTGTCAACTTGTAGGATAGTTGGATATTCTTGTCAAGGTTGAGGTGCTTTTGGATTGTGTTGAGGTGCCTTCAAATGGTCTTCACACTTCTGTATTTATAGACAAAATGGAGGATTTTCCCGTTGGAGAGGCAGCTCCAAATTGCTATAAATGTCTTCCTTGAGTTCTTCAAACTGGAAGACAGATTCTTGATAGTGACATGTCCTCATTTGGGTAATAAACGGCTGTAACAGTTTTGTCTTCATTCTGCAGCACTTTTCCCAATGTTTGACTTCTTGTTAGGACTTGGACATGGCTTCTGAAGGTTGATCCAATGATAGGACAACATTCCTTATCATCTGGACAACTCTCCTTATCACTATCAGCAGTTTTGCCTTTTAGCAAGGTTGGCTTGCTCTTCTTCAGATGACTTGGCTCTTTCCCTTTATTTCATTTCAAGGTGATCTTAGCTTGTTTCTTTGGTGATCTTTTAGGGTGTGGTTGTCTCTTTCTCTTCAGCATAGTTGACCTTCAACCTTTAGAACATCTGTTCTGATTCAATCATGCTGAGACAACTCTTCTGGACAACTCTTCTGATCAGCATATTTGGTCTTTTAGCATCAGAGCACTTTACACATAGAGTTGGCTTCTTTGGACAACTCTCCTGATCAAAAGCTTTGAGTAGTCTTGTCCTTTTGAGCTAGATAAACTTGTTCTTGCATGTGGCTAGCTCCTTTGGACAACTCTCCTGATCAGAGCAAGTGAATATTTTCTCTAGACAACTCTCCTGATCAGAGCATCTTTATTGGACTTGTCCTTTTGAGCTTTACAATCTTGTTCTTGCATAAGAACATCTTCTCTGGACAACTCTCCTGATCAGTGCATTTGGTTTTTCATAGAGTGTCCTTGCTCTTAAGTGGTTGTTCCAGAATTTGAGCCTTGAGGGGACTTAATCTTGATCATCTTCAAAGCATAGGTTCCCCCTCAAATTGTGCATCTAATTGTCTAAGAGCTGCCTAACATTTCAGCTTCTCATCTAGCCTTATGCTATGTGTTCTAACATTTTTAGAACACTATCAATTTGACTTAGGCATGTCTCAGGGGGTTTTGGTATTAGATCAAAACATATCTCATTTTATTCCCAACAATTTCCCCCTTTTTGATGATGCCAAAACCTACATTATTTAAGCAAAAGTGACTTGTCTACACCTATTACATGTATCTTCAGAAGTCATGACTAAGGTCAATATTCCTGAAAAATGATGTGTTAGTGTATTCACTGTTTCTGTTGCAAGTAGGTTCAAGATAGGCATAGAGAGATTAGTGTTTCTTGATTCAAAATAAGTTCAACTATCATTCATTCAAAAATCATTACAGGCATGTTGATAGTTGAAATTAACATATCAGAGCATGAATCAATAACACTTAAATACATCAGAGCATTTCATTCTAACAATTCAAGACATAGAATAAGATATTCAGCATCAGATCACAGAGCTTGTATCAGAGCAATCTTTAACAGATCATAGCAACCAGATTAGCACACCATATCAGCAATCTTGACCATATTTTAGCATAGTTGATCAATCAAGAAAGGTCAGAAGACTTAGCCATTTCAAAGATCATCCTCAGGGGGTGGCAGCATTCCATACTGTGCCTACACTCTTCTTTTCAATGCCATGGCTTCTTGGTTGGTTCCCTTAGGTCCAAGAACCATCTTGTTTAGCTTAAGGATCTCAGTGAATTCTCTCAGAATTCTTGCTTGATCAATCCATCCTTCAAGCTTTGGAGGCATGTATATGATTGGCTTGGGAGCTGTGAGTTCAAATCTTGCAATGTCAGCAGCTGCAAGAAGTTGTTGATACAACTCTCTGTAGTATTCTAGCATGAACTCAGTGAAGGCAGAGTCTGCATCTCCTCCATTCCATCTGTCAATGACATAATAGTCATAGACAAACTCCCTTTTGGCTTCTTCCCATGTGTCATTCAGTTGAATTGGCACCCATTTATCCAAGTGTGGATATTTGGTGTCCATTGGGATTAGAAGCTGAGGCTTCATCTTGCTGTAAGATGCTCTTCTCCTTCTTGGTTTCTGAAAGTTTGCTCTCCTTTCATCTCTTGCTCTGTTGGCTTCTTCCATTAGATCCATTTTCTCATGGGCCCTCATCATGGCCAGTTTCTGTTGTGTTTCAGGGTCTTTGCCATACCCTTCATGAAACAGCTTTGATGGATCATGGGCTAGAACAGTTGTCTTCTTCTTAGGTTCAGGTCCAAATCCTTCAGCATATATTTCTTCAATGTCTTCAGTGGACTTGGTACTTTCAGCAGTTTTGCCAGATTCAGAAGATTTGTCCTTTTCAGCAGCTTTGAGCTCTTCAGCAGTTTTGGCTTTCTTTGATGTAGGCTCATCTTCATCAATTCTGAATTCAGGTGGAAGATCAAGGCTGCTAGGAAAGTCAGTGAATTTCTCAATTTGTCTCTTCTTTCCTTGGGCCTTCTTGATCTTTCCTCTGGTTTGGACACCTTCAGCATCTTTGTCCAAACCTGACATTTCACCACCTGGCCTTTGTTGTAGCCTTCTTCTTTCCTCTTGAGCTGAGGCCATTGAGTTTTTCAATGCCAATGCTAACTGCTCCTCTTCATCCAAATCTTCCAAGTTCAGCATTTCTGGCTCTTTTCCCTTTCCTTCAGGGACTTTGTCCTTCCCTTTCACTGGACTCCCAATTACTAAGGTACCTTTTGCCCTTGCTCTTTCCCTTTCCCCCTTTTTGGCAGCATCAAAACACTGGGGCTTGAGGTCACTCATTGTTGAGGCCATCAGGGATTGGGCCTGGTTTAGGGACTTCATCTCTTCCAACAAATACACATTTTCATCATGTATATCTTGCATTTTATCATTGCTCAAGCTAAGAAAAGCTAGAACAGGCTTCATTTTTTGTTGGACAACCTCCTCCAAGGTTGCTTTGAGAGATGCATCCAATTTAGCTTTCAGAAGCTCAGTGAGGTTGGCCACTGCACCTTCAGCAATGTTGGCCAACACTTCTTGGGAAAACTTTTCTGAGGCTGCTTTGACCATAGCTAGCCTTTGCTCTTCAGCTCTTCTCTTTTGCAGTGCAGTCTTCTTTCCAATAGCCTGTTTGACAGTTAGCCTGAGAGCTTTGACATTAGCATTGTGATTGTCTCTCAGTAGCTTTTGTTCTTTCTTGACCTCCTCTGAGATGGCTTCCATGGTTGATTTGGCACTTTGAACTTCAGTGGAGATGGTTTGGAGACCAGATTCCACACCACTGATTCTTGCCTCAAGGGTTGGTAGCACAACATCTTCAGAGCCAGTGAGCCTCATTTCTACAGATGCTAGAGTCCTTCCTTGCTCATTCAATGCTCCTGAAGTTTCAGCATGAGCAGATTGGACTTGATGAGCCAAGGAGTCCAACTTCTCTGATTGCATTCCAAGTAAGGCTTGAGCTGAGCCTGTGTCTACTTGGATAGGTGCATCTGTTAAGAACTCATCTGCAAAAATTTGATCAAGAGAAATACCTGCAACATCAGACAAGTCAAACAAGTTAGGAAATAAGCACTCATCACCCTCAATTTCTTTTGTATAAGACTCTGATACATCAGCAGTCTTCTTCTCATTTTCAACTTGTTCTTTTCTCCCTTCTTTGATAATGTTCTCACTCAAGGAATCAGGCCTCCTCTCATCAAGGGATTCTTGAAGTTCAGATTTGACTTCAAGAATAACCTGTCCTTCCTCACTTATTCCACCCTCATATGGTGGTACACTCACTATCTTAGTGATGACTACCTCTCTTTCATCCTCAACTCCCTCTGATTTTTCAAAACTACTTTCCTTTTCAACTCCTTCTTTTAAACCTGCAGCATCTCCACCTTCAACAAGGTTCAAAGATGGCAGTTGTGGGGAGATCACAGTGCTTATATCAGCAGCCACTGAGTCATCCTGAATGATTAAGGGCTGATCAGTGTCCAACTCTTCTGACACTGAATAGGCCTTAATCAAACTAGCCTCTAGTACAGGAACCTCAATATCTTTAGGCTGTGCCTTGGGTTCAGAAGAACCTTCATTGGCAGATGTGTCCTTGGTTGTGTTACCACCCTTGGTCAACACCTCTGATAATACAGAGCCTTTCCTATGATAGGTTTTAGGAGGGTTAGAGAGTCTATCTGCTATAGAAGACTTGGGTTGAAAGGATTCAGGGAGATTGGCTTGAGGGGTTTCAGGAGGGTTGGGATTTGAAGGGTTTGAGGGATCATCAGGGGAATCATCATCATGTGAGATAGATACTGTTAGGGTGTTTGATTCCCTTGGCTTTTCTTTCTTTCTCCTCCTCAATTTTATCAGCTACTAACTTTGCAAAAAGATTAGCGAATGCCTTCTTTCTCTGTAAGTTGAGTTGGGACATTCTTCAGCACAGATCTCCAGATACAGCTCTGCTTCACAGGAGACACTTTTCCTCGGATGGCAGATTGCGTCCCCATGGGAGGATCTCGTCTATTGGGCCAGGTATTCGTCCTCACGTTTCGAGGCTTTCTGATGGGTTAAGGTGGCTGATTGGTAGGGGTTCGACAGTCAGCTTTTGGCATGATAACTGGTTGGGATACACTATTTCTGATAAGATTGGCCTCCCGGATTGGTTTGCGGCTACCCTGAAGAGCACGGTTGGAGTTACGATCCACACGGGGATCAGCTTTCTTGATATCTTCCTCCAGGCTACCAGAGTTCGCTTGGGTCCGCAGTCCTTGGAGTTATGGAGAGTGGCTTTTGTCACTACAGTTTGGGCTATTTGGGCTCTACGGAACAGGGTGGTCTTTGATGGGGTCTCTCCTTCAGTCAGACGATGCATGGCGCAAATCGTTGCTGGTATTAGGGAAGCCAATAGCATCTCTCGGGGTTACTCTGACGGTTCAGTTCAGGATCTCTTGATTGCCAGGTCTCTTGGTGTATTGGGCAGGCACAAGCCGACTCGTCAGGGTTCGTCTGTTAGATGGATCCCTCCGGATCCGGATTGGTACAAGATCAACACAGACGGCAGTGCAACATCATCTCTAGGTAGTTTGCATGCAGGGGCGGTGTTTAGGAACTTCAGGGGGTTCTTTGTTGCGGCTATTGCCCAAGAGGTTGGTTGGGGTACTCCTTTTGAGGCGGAGTTAGCAGCGGCACTCATTGCTATTCAGTATGCACATTCCCAAGGGTGGCGGTTCTTATGGATCGAGTCGGACTCCAGTCTGACAGTTAGCACTTTGATGAGCTCTACTCCTTCTGTTCCTTGGCGTCTGCAGGGTCTCTGGAGTCAGGTTCATCCTCTTACCACAGACATGCACATTCGGTATTCTCACACTTTTAGAGAGGCCAACCAGGCGGCTGACGCAGTGTCCAAGACGAAGATCAACTGCATTTGGAGGGGATACCCTCCAGATTTCTTACTCACTTTCTTGCATAAAGATTTGTATACTGTCTTTTAAAGACATTGATTCTTAGAGGAGTTTACCTTTTTCCTTCACCTGGGTTTTGTCCCTAAGGAGGGTTTTCCCAGGTAAAGTTTTAACGGCACTCCGGCCTCTGGCTCGACTTGTGAGCTTATGGTTTTAGGTTTTTCTTTTTTCTTTTATATTCCATACCTTTTTATTGGCCACATTTCTTCTAGGTGACACCAACTTAGATCATCAGTTTGTTAACACCATCTGACACCGAGAAAATCATATATCAATAATTTCCTTAGAGAAAGGTATCGATAATCTGAGACCTAAAGTTCCTTGATAACTCAACAATCCTTTGCGGCTGCTGTTATTTGAGAGGAAAGAGATTTCCGAAGAACAAATATTATTTTTCCTCCCAAGAGAACTAGAAGATGTTAAAGCAAGAGAAAACAACTTATTTGATGAAGCTATAAATATTTTGCAATTAATAAGTTGTACTCCCATAAATATATACTCCCTCCATCTCATGTTAAGTGTCTCATTTCCTTTCCTTGTTTTTGCTTTTATGGATGCCTCATTTAAATAGGCTTCATTTACTAATATAACACTATGCATTAATTACATTAAAAGGTATAACATTCATTAGATAGAATTATAATAGAAATTTTACTTATTTAATGTGTATTCCCAATACAATTTCTTAATTTTTGTGAAAAATCAAACAAGTTTATCAAATTGGGACGGGGCATAAAATGTGACATATGAACCGCAAATAAAGATACTGAATTAAGCGGTTTAGAGAGAAGGGAGAGCTTCTCTCTCTAGAGAGTTGCTCCTCCCTTTCTCCACCGGTCTCCGCTGCCGATCCATCGTAGATCCTCGTTCATGGTGCTGTCATCGTCTTTGATTCCTTTGTTGTCTTTTCGTCCTGTGGGCTTTCTGCTTTTCTTCGAGCTTTTCTGGTATTTTGGTTTTTCGCTAGATCTGATTTGTAGATCTGCTAGATCTGAGTTTAGATCTACAAATCTAAGTTTAGATCTACAGATTTGAGTTGTAGATCTGCAGATCTGAGTTGTAGATCTGCATATCTGAGCTGTATTCTCTTCTTTGGGTTTCTTAGATCTGCAGATCTGAGTTGTTGTTCTTCTATGAGTTTCTTAGATCTACAGATCTGAGTTGTAGTTCGTCTATGGTTTTTTTGCGGTTGAGAACTCAGATCTGTAGATTGAGTTGTAAATCTACAGATCTGGTGTTGCTTTTTGTGGATTTTTTTTGTTGTTGGGCTCCTTGAGATTGACTTGAGAGTCCTTGGGTTTGAGATCGGATACTTGGTGAAACTTTGCCTATTTTTTTGTTTTCTATTCTTGACATGAAACACCTTAGTGTGGGGTTGTCTCGTTTAAAGATTGAAGACCTGGACATCTGATTTGAAGATCAAGATCTTAATTCGTGATTTGTAATTTTATTTGATGATCTTGTAACCCCACCCCTCCAAAAAAAATAAAAAAATAAAGATACTGAATTCGACATTCCTCTTGGACTTTGCTTTTAACTTGGAATGGAATTCCATTTCTAACGATTAAAGTGAAATTTAAACGGAATATTCACTTTTCAGCCATCATTAAATCTCCATATCAATTTGACACTGCTTCCCAATTTCAAATACATATACTAAACACTAGGATTGCTACAAGAATTACCAAATAAATGGAACATCTTGAATAACAGTCTTGAGAAATGAAAATTATCCCAAAAAAAGTGGCGTTGAAGCTCGTCAAGAAACACTACAAATAAAAATATTAAATATTGCATATAAGTTTTTGTTTGTATTGATCATTTAACAAAGTTAGCAAAACAATAAGTCACATGTCAACTTCAACCAATCAAAATAATTTGACTCTTCATGATTAACATAAAAGTGTACCCTCCCTACACAAAAAAAAAAAATAAACCAGAATATAATGCAGGAATGGACCAAAAAGAATTTAGATTTCAGTGACTAGCTCACAGGATATAATGCAAATTCTGCTCACTTCTTCTGATGCAGCTATTTGAATTTAAAACCAGCAAGTAAATCGAGTGTATCAATATAAGCAGCCGATTATTAGCCTGCAAGTAACTCACTAACTGCATCAGAACCTTTTCGATTCTCTGCTTCAACTCATTCAATTCACTACAAGCATTAGATCCTGGATAGCACAGAGTTGAGGAAAATGACAGCTATCAGAACAAACAAATTTGCAACAACATCTGCCAATAGTCTAATTCAAAAACTAATTGATATATAACCAACAATTATGGCACGAGTTGGAAAAAAAGTTCAGTAGATGGTCATAAAAATGGAAGATGTGCTAAATTGTAGTGCCAAAAGCAAAAGCACCTATGACTCACTCACACAGTTAATCAAGCATACTGGTTCTAAGGTGTCCATCTGGAGATAGCAACATATAAATGACACAAATCAAAATGATGAACGACTCTTCACGGGGGTATAATAAATAGGGGAGTCAAAACAAAAGGCTAGATTGGATGACGATCAAACAGCTTCTGGCAAACGGCAAGAATTAAGACCTTTCAAGCACCATCCTAAAGCATCAAAACAAAACAAAACAATAAAGAAGAGCAAATACCCAACAACGCTTAATTGCATTAGGGTTTAAACCCAATTTTTACACCAACAAGGAGAACAAGAGTAATGCATTCAAACTTCAACACATCATTAAGAACATCACAAACAACAAAGGGACATGCGAACACAACATTCTAACATTCATCCAACAGCTTCAAATACCACCACGGAGACGCAAGACAAGGTGAAGAGTGGATTCCTTCTGGATATTGTAATCAGCAAGAGTCCTTCCATCCTCCAGCTGTTTCCCAGCAAAGATCAACCTTTGCTGGTCTGGTGGAATCCCCTCCTTATCCTGGATCTTAGCTTTCACATTGTCTATTGTGTCCGAACTCTCCACCTCCAGGGTAATGGTCTTCCCTGTCAAAGTCTTTACAAAAATCTGCATACCACCACGCAACCTCAGCACCAGATGAAGGGTGGACTCTTTCTGGATGTTGTAATCTGCCAAAGTGCGTCCATCCTCTAGCTGCTTTCCAGCAAAAATAAGCCTTTGCTGATCTGGGGGGATCCCTTCTTTGTCTTGAATCTTAGCTTTCACATTATCAATGGTGTCGGAACTCTCAACCTCCAACGTGATGGTCTTCCCGGTGAGGGTCTTCACAAATATTTGCATTCCACCTCTCAGCCTTAGCACCAGGTGAAGAGTGCTCTCCTTCTGGATGTTGTAATCAGCAAGTGTGCGTCCGTCCTCTAGCTGTTTTCCAGCAAAGATCAACCTCTGCTGATCTGGGGGAATTCCTTCCTTATCCTGGATTTTGGCCTTCACATTATCGATAGTGTCTGAGCTTTCCACCTCGAGGGTAATGGTCTTTCCAGTGAGGGTCTTAACAAAGATCTGCATACCACCACGGAGACGGAGGACCAAGTGGAGGGTAGACTCTTTCTGAATGTTGTAATCAGCAAGAGTACGGCCATCTTCAAGCTGCTTGCCAGCAAAGATCAATCTTTGCTGATCTGGGGGAATTCCCTCCTTGTCCTGGATTTTGGCCTTAACATTATCAATGGTGTCTGAGCTTTCCACCTCGAGGGTAATGGTCTTTCCTGTGAGGGTCTTAACAAAGATCTGCATACCACCTCGGAGACGGAGGACCAAGTGGAGGGTAGACTCTTTCTGAATGTTGTAATCAGCAAGAGTGCGGCCATCTTCAAGCTGCTTGCCAGCAAAGATCAATCTTTGCTGATCTGGGGGAATTCCCTCCTTGTCCTGGATTTTTGTCTTAACATTATCGATGGTGTCTGAACTTTCCACCTCAAGGGTGATAGTCTTACCGGTCAAGGTTTTCACAAAGATCTGCATCTGAATATTTGAAACATATTATTAGGTATGAAGTCTAACGATAACAGCTGCTACTGAGGAAGTAAGGAAAAAACAAAATTGCATCTAAAAACATATTAACTACTACCCAATTAGCTAAGAAACAATCACCGCAGTATAAACATAGTTCATCCTACAGACCACAACCATCTACAGAGCAATTAAACTAAAATTGGAGAAACAAAATACAGACATAATCCTCCAAAATCCTACAAACCCCAACCATCAAGGATACACTCAATCGATTAAAACCAACAACATTCTGGGAAAAACGTAGGTCACAAATTTTTTTCAACAAATACCAAAAGGTACAGATCAATCAACCTAAAATTTGCATAATCGACATGAAAAGAGTCAACAGGTCTCTCCAACTTAATATGAAACAAAAATTGATTGACGAAATAGGTTGCTTTCTCTCATAATAGATTAAAAGGTAAACAAATCACGTAAATTAAACAGAAAACGCAAAAAGAAAAAACGAAAGAAGCACATAACCAGAATAGACGAGTAATTGAATAGAAAGAAAAGCGAAAAAATGGAAAAGTAAAACCCTAATTACCTTGGCAATAGGATCGGAAAGAGGGCTATCAAAATAGAGAGAATTGCAATCGTGGTCGAAAGCTTGAATGAATGAGAGGAACGTGGAAGGAAGTTTATTTATAGGGTTGGGGAGACCGACTCCAACCGGAAACAGGCTGAATCGGTTGTTTAATCAATAGCAGGAGTATTTAAATAATTTTAATAAGGAGTTTAGGTAGATGCAAAAATATCTATCCGACAATTATAAAACCACACGCGTTTTTCTCTCCCTTCTCTCTATACTTGCTTAACAAATAAGCTTCCTTCACCGGCGACTATCGCCTACCACCGCCAATAGTCCGCCGTCCACCTTCAATATATCCAAAAAAGAAGAAGAAAGCAGCCGCACTGCTTGTAGTGCCGTCGCACCACCGCGTCGCTTGTTGCGCCGCCGCACCACCGCGCCGCTCGTAGCGCCGCCGTCCTGCATGTTGAGCTCCTTTACTCCTTTTCCTACCGTTGTTTTAGAAATTTAGTTGGGATCAATGGGTGAATCTCCCCGTCGGAGCCACGGTGATCGATCGGGTGAGTCATCCATCTGATCCCATTTTATTTTCGTTTTTTCATTTCTGTATGTTAATTTAGTCTGCTTTTTGTTTAGATCTGGGGTTTGTAGGATCAGTTTTTTCTTTTCTTCTTCCTGTACCGTTATTTTCTGATTTCGGTATTCTCCCTATACCCAATGTGGTATTTTCCTTTCCCGCTGGTTATGATGGGTTTTCTTTCCGTTTTCGGGTTTTCCCATGGTGACACTGTGTTGTGCCTGTTGGAGCTGGTAGGCCTTGGGTCCGTATTTATGTGGTTTGGGAGGTTTGTAGCACGGCTGTTGCTATCTTCTTAGATCGCGGAGTTTCGAGGTATGCCGGTTCGTTGATCCTTCCACCCTCTCACGATTGAGTTTGGAATTTGTGATCTCTTGGTAGAATTTGCTGTTTGAATAGGTGAGGGCAAGTGATTTGTAATTTAACCCCTATCTGTAATTCTACTACATCAAAAAAAAAAAAAAATTATTAAGGTAAGTACCAAAGCCAACTTGGCTGCTACGCTACAGATCCTTTTCTTGTGAGTGGCGATAACACAATAATTGAGGAGGAATCCCACACGCTTTCTCGAAGGCCGCGACATCTACCTTATCCTTTTATAAAGCTTTTTTAATTAAAAAAAAATCCCCACTACATTTGGAAGTAGGGGTGTGCATAGGTTTAATTTTACTAAAATGAATGGATCGGAGATTGGTCGGTCCGATTCAGGTTAGGATTTTTTTTTTAAGTATTGTTTTAAAGTTTTTTCAAATTTACGAAGCAAGAATGAGAATGATAAATTTGTGTATGAAAATTAAAATATTGGATCTTATTTATAATATTATTAATGATTTTTTGACACTAAAAATAAATTAAATATTTTTATTAATTAAAATATAATAGATCTCAACATTTTTACCTCACATTCCTACCAATTACTTGATTTTAAGCCTATTGTGTTTCTATTATTTTTCAGAGTCTTACTTGAAAAAATAAATGAGAGTGGATTATTTAAAATAATATATATAAAGAATATACATAAAAAAAAAATTGTGGGTTTTCGGTCTAGACCGATAAATTCCAATTTTAGATCAGATCGGAACCCAAAATTCTAAAATTTAATGGACCGGAGATCGAATCGAAAACTAATCGATCGGTCCGGTTACGGTCTTTTTTCCGATCCGATCTTTTTTTGCACACTCCTATTTCGAAGCTTTCAATTTTTTTATGTCACGGTATCGGGTCCAAGGACCGACCATATAGAGAAAAGGTCTGAATATACAGAAAATAATATTTTAGTTAATTTATTTTTTAAACTATATCAAAATGACTAATATGCTATTAATTAAAAAATTAGTGATTAAATTTAATTTATAATCTGTTTTAGATTGAAATGGATCATCTCCTTCGCATATTTGCTTCCTTCCCAACACACCATTCCCGGTTGGGCCACCAGTCACCACAGCGCCGCCACCTCTCTTTTTCAATTCGGCCACCATCTCCTTGTTCCAAAATTTGGCCACCATTTCCAAACAAATCGCATTTCATCCCGAAAACAAAACAATTTTTGTCATGCCCCAAATTTAAAAATAGTTAATTTATTGTCAATTTTAAAATAAAAGGGCATGAAAATAAACTTCTGACTTTAAAAAAAATGAGGCTTACAGTTTATTGTACGATAAGAGTAATTAACAATTAGAGGAAACTTAAGGAATACATCCTAAATAGCAACCCAATTGAATTTATAAATATTTAGGAAACAATGCCTCAATTGATTTTACTAGATGATTGTCATCCACCGCTCTTCGCCACAAGCTCCTAAATCTGAAAATGTTTAAAAGAAGGGGTGAGCAAACCACAGCTCAGTGGGGACAAGCTTGTCAAAATTAAATACAATAAGCAATTAAATTACCACAAACGTAAATATGAGTAATTAACAATTAAAGGAAACTTAAGGAATAAATTCTAAATAGCAACCCAATTGAATTTATAAATATTTAGGAAACAACGCCTCAATTGATTTTACTAGATGATTGTCATCCAACGCTCCTCGCCACAAGTTCCTAAATCTGAAAATGTTAAAAAGAAGGGGTGAGCAAACCACAGCTCAGTGGGGACAAGCTTGTCAAAACTAAATACAATAAGCAATTAAATTACCACAAACATAAATATGCATTTAATGTATTGTCACTTCTCAACTTCTCGTTTATAAAGGTCATAAGACCTACTTCTATATTTCTCAACTTCTCGTTTATAAGACCTGTATTTCTCAACTTCTCATACATAATTTACATTAGTAACAATAAAATTACAAATCGCATTTAATAATGACAAACAATTAAGATAGAAATCCCGACCTTGATAGATGAATGTACACGTGATATGAAAAAGCCTCGTGTGAAATAGTTCTTATAATTCTCGTCGCCTTGCCGTGTTACATAGAATCTCATTTTCTTTTAAGCTATACGTAATCTAAATAATATGTGATAGAATAATTAAAAAATATAAAATGACAAAAGTTGGTTTATTGCCTTCTACATTTTCGCACACCAAGCATATATATATATACGACGAAGTTGGATAGCTCAAGTGGTTAGAGCACCACTACCTAGGCTTTAGATCCTGGGTTCGAGTCATGGAGAGGGGAAAAGGGATGGGTATTTAATGTAATTCAAAAAGCATATATATATATATACATATACATTGTTGTGTGATTATGAGAAATAGACTTCTCATTTCCCCCACTAAACAGGAGAGTTACATAAACACTTAATTAAATTGTATAGTAAATAAGGATTTTATTTCTATTAAGTAGAATTTATTCAAAATAATAATAAAAAAACGCATAGATATAAATATTGGCATATGAAATGGTTAAGAGAGTTCTGAAAATTAGTTGATACAATTGTATTACTAATACACGTATATACACGATATACACGATGAAGTTGGATAGCTCAAGTGGTTAGAGCACCACTACCTAGGCTTTAGATCCTGGATTCGAGTCATGGGGAGGGGAAAAGGCACTACAAGAAACAGAGGGAATAGCGACGAAAATTTTACGACAAATCTAAATTTCATCGCTAAAAACAATTTTTAGCAACGAAATAGAAAATTTTGTCGCTAAATTGTTAGATTTAATATTTGCAACAAAATTTATATATTTCGTCGCTATATTAGCAACAAATTGCTTCATTTTGTTGTTAATAATCAAAACAGCAATGAAAATTATATTTCGTCGCTAATATTTTGCGATGAAATATAAATTTTCGTGGCTAAATTCTTGAAATTAATTTTTGCAATAAAATTTATATATTGCATCGCTATATTAACAACAAATTGCTTCATTTTGTTGTTAATAATCAGAACAACAATGCAAATTATATTTCGTTGCTAATATTTTGCGATGAATTAAAAAATTTCGTGGCTAATTTCTTGAAATTAATTTTTGCAACAAAATTTATATATTTCATCGCTATATTAGCAACAAATTGCTTCATTTTGTTGTTAATAATCAAAACAGCAATGAAAATTATATTTCGTTGCTATTATTTTGCGATGATATAGAAATTTTTGTGGCTAATTTCTTGAAATTAATTTTTGCAACAAAATCAATATATTTCATCGCTATATTAGCAACAAATTGCTTCATTTTGTTGTTAATAATCAGAACAGCAATGAAAATTATATTTCGTCACTAATATTTTGCGATGAAATAGAAATTTTCGTGGCTAATTTATTGAAATTAATTTTTGCAATCAAATTCAAATATTTTATCGCTATAATAGCAACGAATTGCTTCATTTTGTTGTTAATAATCAGAACAACAATGAAAATTATATTTCGTCGCTAATATTTTGCGATGAAATATAATTTTTTGTGGCTAATTTATTGAAATTAATTTTTGCGATGAAATAAAAAAAATTCATCGCTAAACTAACAACAAATTCTTTTATTTTGTTGTTAATAATAAGGACAACAATGAAAATTATATTTAGTCGCTATTATTTTACGATGAAATATATTTTTTGTGGCTAATTTCTTGGAATTAATATTTTCAACAAAATTAAAATATTTCATCACCACACTTCCAACAAATTATTTTATTTTGTTGTTAATAATAAGAACAACAATTAAAATTATATTTCAAAATTGAAATTTGCATGATTAATTTTGTGGATTTAATATTGGAGAGAAAATTAAAATATTTCATCACTATATTAGCAACACAATATTTTATTTTATTCTTAATAACTAGAACAATAATGAAAATTATATTTCGTCTCTAATATTTTAGAGATTAAATAGATTATTTCATGTTTAATTCTAATGAATTAAAAATGGTTGTCGTTTAAACATAATAAAGGAAAAAAGTTTGAGTGCATGCACAATGTGAAATAAATAGAGACGATTCCAACACTATGATGTTTGAAATAATAGGATCAATATAATTTCATTTACTTTTACTCATTAATTTGACATATTAAGTTTTTTATTTGATTTATTTTGGGGTATAATTTTTTGATTTCATTCTGTATAATTTGTTTTATGTTTTTCAGTTTTCTTGATTTCATTAATTATTTATTGTTATTCCCGCTAAGAATGAGGGAAGAGTACCACCTAATTATGCATATTAAATCAAGAAAATCGATTTATATAATTAAATGTTTAATAATTCTCCATATTTTGTGTCTTATAAATCAGTTTGAATGTTTATAAAAATATTTATAAATATGATGATGCAAATGAAGATGGACATAAAGATGAGAGGATGAAGAATGGATGTAATATTTATTATTTTTTTGGAATTGTTAAAGTAACATTGATTTTTTACAATTGGAATTGTTTTAAAAATTACAATATATATACAAAAATATATACATATATACAAGTTAAAAATTAATCAATTAATATATGTGAAATAAATTATTAAATAAGTAAATTAACTAAATTAGTAAAAATTGAATACATATATAATTAATATTAAAAACTGAACCAAAGAGTTGTCTGCCCGAGTGGTGGGCGCCCAGCTATGGGCGCTCAACCACCCGGGATCGATTCCCACCAAGACCAAATAAATATTCATTTAAATAAAATGGGGGAAGGGGTATGTGGGTGCGGATCGGGTTGGGTTAGGGTCGGGTGAGGGTGCGGTATGGGTTGGGGCGGTTCGGGTGTGGGTTGGGTACGGGTCGGTTGGGACGGGTCGGGTGTGGGTGCGGTACGGGTTGGATTGGGGCGGGTAGGGTGTGGGTTTAGAGAAGGATTGGTTTAGGGTTGGTTGGGGCGGGTGTGGTTTGGGTACGGGTTGGAGCGGGTCGGGTGTGGGTGCGGGTTGGTCGATTGCGGAAGTGGGCTTAGAGAATAAATTCGTAAATCGGATATCCATAGCCAAATATTAGCGACAAAAATATGGGTTTCATCACTAACATTTGCAACGAAATTAAAATATTTATCGCAAAAAAATTAGCCACAAATTAAGGAGCTACTATTTTAGACACGAAAAAATTTATCGCTAATTCTAATATTTTCGTCGCTAATGTGAGTTAGCGATGAAATAATTTCGTCGCGGAATTTGTTGCTATACACCCGTCGCTAACGTGTTTGCGACAAATATTTGATTTTCCTCGCAAACATTTTGCGATGAAACTCAAATTTTCGTTGCTAATATTTTGCGATGGAACTCAAATTTTCATCGCAAACATTTGCGACAAAAATAATTTTTTTGTCGCAAACATTTGCGATAAAATTAATTTTTTTGTCGCAAACACGTTAGCGACGGGCGTATAGCAACAAATCCCGCGACAAAATTATTTCGTCGCTAATTCACGTTAGCGTCGAAAATATTATAATTGGCGACAAATATTTTCACGGCTAAATCGCAGTTTTCTTGTAGTGAGGGATGGGTATTTAATGTAATACAAAAAAAAAATATACGTATATACACATGCCGACATGCGCGCACATATATTTATATATATATACATATATATATATATATACATATATATATATATATATACATATATATATATATATATATATATATATATTACTCCCTCCGTCCCAAAGTTGAAGCCACAAACTAAATTGACACGGGTTTTAATAAATGAGTTGTTTATTAGTATTGTGTAAGATAAAGTTGGGGTAGTAAAGACTTTTCAACTTTATAAATAGTAATAAAGTTACTTTTTAGTGTAATAAAGTAGTGGCATTTGTTGTAATATTGTGATGTTTTAAGGAGGTTGTTTAAAAGTGTTTTTACTATTTTAGGTAATGTGGCTTCAAGTATGGGACGCCCAAAATAGTAAAATGTGGCTTCAAGTATGGGACGGAGGGAGTATAATTTTTTTATATAATAACTTATGCATTTATTAGATTAATTTCTATTTTTATTATTATTAACTTTTGGGGTACATCATGAAATGTGATTTAATCTGACAACTAAAAAAGAAAATTATTCATCTTCCTCCCTACCAGAAGCTTGGGGGAAGAACAATGTTTCAACACAAAAACACACAACATCAAAAAAATCTAGTCGATTCAGGAAAATCAATCGATACAAAAAAAAAAAAAAAAAACTCAAAACGGCGAAAATTAAGGCAAAAAATGGAGTAGTAACTAAAACAACAAAGGAATTAAGATAAAATTTCAACCTGGAAGCAACCCAAAAAGATCTAAACGAAGAAATTTCAAAATGAAAATCAAATGGCGAGATCGTGATGAAGTGTAAAATATATTGAGGGCGTCTAATCCTGATAGAAAAATGAAGCTATAACTAGTATTTGAATGGAGAAGACGATCAGAAAAGCTTAAATCTGAAAAAATGGTCGGACGAGAATTATCGAAAAAGACGTTGTGACCACGGAGTAGAAAAACTTTGATAAAAAGGTAGAAGCCATGAACGTGCTCGATCGAGGAAGAACTACCTTTCTTGTCGACTCATTGCCAGAAAGGTTGGCCAGACATCTGAGTTCTTCGTTATTTTCTTAGGGGAGTTCTACCTCTAGTTTAATTTTTTTTGTAAAGACTCAGTACAACAGTATAGAGCTGTCAAAATGGGCCGATGGGGTGGGGCGGGCTAAAACCGCAAAAGCCCATCATTTGGCGGTGCGGGGGTGGGCCGACCCATTTATTAGGCGGGCTGTCAAAACCTCAACCCAACCCACAAAGGGGTGGGCCGTGTGTTTCGGCGGGCCAACCCAATTTTTTTTATATAAAATTATTTATTAAATTCATTATCTTCATTTTCAAAATTCAAAGTCACTTAATATTTAGGGCTAGTTTTATGTGAAATATTTCATACATGCATTCCATACTAATTTGACCAAGTCAAAACCCTAAGTCCATTTAGCCCAAAGTCAAATTAAGATAATTTTAAAAAATTCGCGGGTCATAAGCCCGGATCCGGGTTACCCAAAAAATTCGCAGGTCGCAAACAGATGTTTTACTACATGACCAAAATATTGTTACTACAAGGTCAAAAAATTCTCACAACAAGGCCAAAAATTTAATACTACATGTCAAAACATTCTGCAAATTCACCCAAAAAAATTAACAGTCCTGAATATTTTTGGACATGTAATAATATACTTTTGACCTTATAGTGATAAAATTTTGGTCTTGTAGTAACATTGTTTTAGTCATGTAGTAGTCGAATAAGTCAGAATTATTTTAGTAATTTTGCTAAAAAAAAAATAAGTGTCCAGAATATTTTTGGACTTGCAGTAATACACTTTTGGTATTGTAGTGACAAAATTTATGTTATGTAGTAACATAGTTTTGGTCACGTAGTAAGATAATATTTTAGAGCGAAAATAAATATTATAATTAAGGTTGACCCGCTTTGACCCTTGTTGACCCGCATTTGACCCACAAATTTTGACTTAATTGGTCAATATTGCATATAAGTTTTTGCCTAATATTTATCTCTTACTGCATGCCCGTTGAAACTAAAACAAGTGGCGCGAGTAGCGCGAATTTGTAATGCGAGACAGAGACTTGTTGTGTTTGACTATGTTTTTACTTCTAAATTAATTTTGGTTGTTAATTGCATGCAACAACTAGATTTTGAGTTGTTGAATAAATCTCAAAGACGTGACAAACTTTTGTTATTTTTAATAATATTAAACTAATTATAATAATAGAATAATAATATTACTATTTTTTTATTTAAAATAAAAAAAAAGGCAAAACTCGTGGTCCAAACGGGATGATTCCTATAGACCCACTTTCTAACGGACTGAAAAAAGGTGAGCCAAACCCGTACTTTTTTTATGGCGGACATTGGGCCAGCCCCATTTTGAGAGCTCTAGATATTGCAAATCAAAATTCTCTATGGGCGACTATATTTGTGAGGAATAAAACATGAATTTCCCCTGTACATGGAGGATGTGTATCAAGGATTTAGTCAATGTGTTATTTGATTATATATTAGGCTACTCCCCTGGTTTGTTGTATTGTAAAAAAAAAAAAACATTCAATTCATTAATTTCATTTTATAATATTTTAATTTATAGTTAATTTTAAAATTTAATTTGGATATGCTGAATATATGATTATATTCCATAAGTAATGAATTGCGCATTCAATCCATAATTTTCATTTTTTTTTATTGGGCTCATACAAAAATTTGATTATAAATTAAAATATTAAAGTACTAAAATTTAAATATTATAAATTAAAATTAATTATAAGATTAAAGTATTAAGAGTATGATGCGAATAAGGGTAGTGGGCTCAAGAACATGTACCATCGAGAGCCGGGTTAGCCAAAAGAGGGGCTGCAATGCGGCTTGCAGAAGCCTTTATATCAATTTGGGTCCTATTATTAGTCTTACTGCTATTAATTCTGTGGGCCTGTATATTTTACTTGCAATTTGTTTTTGGGCCTTCCTATTACATGGCCCACTTCTGTTAGTAGTTTAGGGCACATTAGTGATCAGTTGTTTGCATATCCATATAAATAGTGTGTAAATAGCCGCAGAAGGGATATTGAGAAAATAACAAAAGTTTTATTACGCAAACAGTGAGTTGCAACCGTTGAACTTGCTGGCCTGGGCCGGAGATTCGTCGGAATCTTAATTTCGTATCGTGGTTCTCA
Source organism: Galeopsis tetrahit (assembly GCA_963675135.1). NCBI lineage: Eukaryota > Viridiplantae > Streptophyta > Magnoliopsida > Lamiales > Lamiaceae > Galeopsis > Galeopsis tetrahit. The sequence goes on along the minus strand of OY776120.1, from coordinate 59,128,049 downwards.
TCAAATTGGTGCTTTCATTGAGAGAATTCGAGAACCACGACAACAATGGCAGGAACTCATCGGGAACAGATCGAACTCTTGGAGGCGCGATTCGACCAGTTGGAATCAGGAATGAATCACATTGGAGAGCGAATGGACAAGATCGACGGCGTATTGGAAAGATTGGCACGAACAAGATCCAAGAAATCCAAGAAAACGTCCACCAAAGGCTCGAGTAGTTCGTCTTCAGGAGGGAGTGAAGATTCTGAGTCCAGCTCCAAGGAATCAAGTTCTAGTGAGGAAGACATTAATCCTACTCACCACAATAATCGTGGTGAGAGAAGACGACGAGGGAAAAAGGGGGTAGATGAGCAGCGCAAAACGAAACCCAAGTTGTTCTGCCCCACTTTTAATGGTACAGATCCCATTTCTTGGATCAGCCGAGCAAACCAATATTGCGATCTGAATGAAATTGAGAAGGACGAAAAAGTCAGGTACGCTGCATACTATCTTGAGGGAGAGGCCAATATGTGGTGGCAATGGTTGAGTCGAGTGTAACGAAAAAAAGGACGAAAAATCAAGTGGAAAGATTTCGAGAAAGAATTGATGATTCGTTTCGGGCCATCCGAATACACTGATTACGATGAGGCATTGTCGCATATTGAACAAACGGGGACACTCCGTGAATATCAGAAAGAGTTTGAAAAACTAGCTAGCAGAGTGCACGAATGGCCAAAAAAGGCACTTGTTGGGGCATTTGTAGGAGGGCTGAAGAAAGATTTAGCATCAGAAGTCCGAGTTTATAAACCAAAAACGTATTCAGAGGCAATCGAATTAGCCAGGTTAAGAGATGTCCATCTAATAGTCGTGAAGCAAGCACGTAAGATCGAACCAAAAATGGTGAAATTCAACGGTCAAGAAACAAGAAATATTAAAGTAGCAGGTGCCAAAACCATTTCTTCAGATGTCAAGCATTTGAGTTGGGAAGAGATGCAGAAACGAAGAGAAAAGGGGCTGTGTTTTAATTGCGACGAAAAATTTACGCCCCGGACACAAATGCAAAGTCAAACAAGTTTTCTTGATCGACCCCGAAGGATCGGATTCCGATAATCACGAATTTATCCTTGAGGACAAGGATGCTCTTGAAGGAGATGGGAATGATGCGAATACGGGTCGTGGGCTCAAGAACACGTACCATCGAGAGCCGGGTTAGCCAAAAGAGGGGCTGCAATGCGGCTTGTAGAAGAGCCGGGTTAGCCAAAAGAGGGGCTGCAATGCGGCTTGTAGAAGCCTTTATATCAATTTGGGTCCTATTATTAGTCTTACTGCTATTAATTCTGTGGGCCTGTATATTTTACTTGCAATTTGTTTTTGGGCCTTCCTATTACATGGCCCACTTCTGTTAGTAGTTTAGGGCACATTAGTGATTAGTTGTTTGCATATCCATATAAATAGTGTGTAAATAGCCGCAGAAGGGATATTGAGAAAATAACAAAAGTTTTATTACGCAAACAGTGAGTTGCAACCGTTGAACTTGCCGGCCTGAGCCGGAGATTTGTCGGAATCTTAATTTCGTATCGTGGTTCTCATCAGAGTACTCTAATTCTTGTATATGAAATATCACTTTTACGCATACGAGATATCACTGTTACGAGTACTCCGACTCTCGTGTAAGTGTTGTCACTATTACGAGTACCCAACTCTCGTATTCAAGATATCCATGTTATTGATACGAAAAATCATTGTTCAGAGTAATCTGATTCTCATGTACGAGGTACCACTATTATGACGATTTCGAATCTTGTATACAAGATATCACTCTTACGAGAACTTTGACTCTCGTATACGTGGTATCACTGTTACGGATACGAAGTATCACTCTTACGTATCATTCTACTCTCGTAAACGAGGTATATATCACTGTTACAAGTACTCTAACTCCCGTATATGAGGTATCAATATTACAGATACGAAATATCACTATTACATATACGAAGTATCACTCTTACGAGTATTTCGACTCTCGTATACGAGGCATCACTGTTACATGGACTTCGACTCTTGTATACGAGATATCATTGTAACAAATACAAAATATTGTTGTTACAAATATTTCGACTCTTGTATACGAGATATTGTTGTTAAGAGTACTCGAAAAAATTCCTAAAGAATGTAAAATTGAGAAAAATGTCTAATAAGTTTAAAATGATGGAATAAGTAATTCAAATTCCACAGAATTTGAAAAAAATCAATTCAAATATAAAATATGACAAATTTTTAGATATTTTTCTTATTTCATCATTTTAATTTTAATAAATATTTTTAATAATTTTAAAATATAATCTAAATTGATCCATTGATAATATTATTTGTAATAATCATTAAAATTATGATAATATTATTATTAATAACAATTCCTTTAGATATATACAAATATTTTTCTTTAAATTTAATTTGAACGGATCCACAGTTTGGATAATCTTAGTTGTAATTATCATTAACATTACAATAATAATAATATAATTAGATATATACACAAAAAAAAAAACACTTTAAATTCATTATACGGTAGAATAAAAATTAAAATATACTCATACATTAATATTATTGGAAAATGAAATGATTTTGATTAACATATCAAAACCCCTAACCCCTAATGTAGTTCAAAATTAGTTGTAAGTCTAGTTGTCTCAGAAATATTGAGATAGTTAGGACATTTTAATATAAGTCAAGTATGTCTCATGAATGTTGAGATACATAATTCAGGATAGTTGTCCAAGTTAGCATGTTAGGCAGCTTACACTCTTAGAATATTTGTTAAAGAGGAATTTAATATGAGAAACTAAATTCCTTGAAGTACTGAACAGTGGACAACTTAGCTGATGGTTAACGATTGAAGAAAGAGTAAGTCACCTTATTTGAAGAATATCAAGATTATAAGCACAATTGTAGATCAAGACTCAACAACTTTTATTGAATGCTCAAAGAACATTCCAATTGCAGCTGAGAATGTTCAGAGAATTTGTCCCTTCAGACCATTGGCAAAGGACAAAAGTACGTCGGACAGTATTGACCTTGGAAAACGTGTATATAAAGTGACTGACACAATCTTTCTAGCCGTCAAATAAGAAGTCAAGAGTCAAGCATTTAAGCAACCTTAAAAACCTTCTATAACTGTTGGATAATAGAAGGAAGCTTAAGTAACCGTTTTAATGGAGCTGCAAATAGAATAATTTGAATGTCACCTCTCCAACGAGTATATGTTCAAATTATCTTATAAATACTGAAGTCACACAAACCATCGAGCAATTCAAGCATCCATATTAGTTTCCTATCACTTTAGTTTTTTATAAGCTAAGCCAAAATTATGTATTCATTTAAAATCTTAGAGAGATATCTTATCCTTACATATTGTACTCACTGTAAAGGATATCTCAATCTAGTTGGAACAAACCTCAACCCTAAACCTTTCAAAAGAGAAAGAGAGTAGAGTTGTTGTAGAATTGATGAACAATAAGCTGTCAAGTGGAAGTACAGTTTATAGTTCAGAGAAGTTGAGTAGTATGACTCTGAATTCCTAGGGATTAAAACACTTAAGAGTAGTGTAGTTGATCAATGCACCTTGATACTATAAAACAAGCTAATTCCAGGTTTAAGCAATTATCTTGTTAAATCAGGGGAACCACTATAAATTGTGTTTTATTTACATTCAACACTTTATCATTCAAACACATTTATACACTGCACACAAATCTATACTTAAAAGTTATCATTCACAAGTTAGTCAAAAACTGTTTTGGGTCAAGTCCCCTGAAATCCAGTGCTTGTGTTAACAAAGTTTACAGAACTTAAAAGGAGTTTTTCTAAAGGGTCAACCACTATTCCGCACATATAACTTACTTAGATAATTATATAATTGATTACTTAATAGTTCCCAATAGGTTAGTGTTGGGATATGAATCCTATAAACAATGTTCTAGTTGATGAAAGTATATTTTGATGGCCAAAAGCAACTTAAAGTTAGTGATATATGTGGTTCTAAGTCATCTTAACTAAGTCATCTGAATCTAAGCTTACTAATCTGATGAGAAACTTGAATTGAGATTACTGATCTTAATGCTAACTGAAGTAAGTTTACTGATCTTATTTAGTAATATTAAGAATAAAATTACTGATCTTAACTGAGTCATGTGAAATAAGATTACTGATCTGAGTATGGAAACTGAGAATATTTTTAGTGATCTTATATGAGATATTTGAAATCTGAGTTACTGATCTGATATGCTTACTGATCTGATATGTAAGTTACTGATCTTAAGTGTTTACTGATCTTAGATATTTACTGATCTTATATGGAAGTTATTGAACTTACATGAGTTACTGATCTTATGAGTTACTGATCTTTCTTATTTACTGATCTGATATATGAACTGTTAGGAACTAAGCTGATGTTTTATATTGTATATACAGCTTATAGTATAGGACTTAGAAATACTCATCTGTATATAGTTCAGTTGATGTATAGATAGGTTTTATATATGTAAAGTTGTGTTTTGTTGTATTCAGCATTGTAAAGTGCAGAACAGTAAAATCAGAACACTAGATTAGGACTAGATTAGATGAAGATCAGAAGACTAATGAAGACTCAGAGGACTACTTCAGACTAAGAAGACTTCAAAGAAGAGTTGAAGAAGAGCTCAGAAGAAATCTGGAGAAGTTTTGAACAGTTTTTGGTTACTGTGCTGATTGAATCAGAAGAGTAAAAATCAGCAGAGTAAAATCCGAAGAGTAAAAATCAGAACAGTAAGTTACTGTGCTGATTTAGTGAAATTGAAGGATAAGTTTGGAAAACTTATGAAAAGTGTAACTAAAGATATATTTGAAGATATGCTGACTTGGAAGTTGAAGGAAGTTACAAAGTCGGTTACAAGAAGAAGTTACAACAAAAACAGTTTTAGAGTTAGTTGAAAGTTAGTTCACAAACTGCTAACTGTCATACTAAATTCTATAAATACTGTATGATCTCCTACTGCTAAAGACTACTGAAGCAATTACTGATCTTAGAGAAATCAAGAGCAAGTCTACAAGAAGAACTCACAGAGTTGAAGGAGATTGAAGAAGAAGAAGCCACTGAATTGAAGAGAAGAATCAAAGGCTATTCAAAGAGAAGTTTTACTTTTCAAAGTTTAAGTTTGTATTTTGTAAAACAAGTGTGCTAGTTACTTGTAGAATTACTAGTAGATCGAAGATATACCTGGAGGTATAATCGAAAAGATCAAAGTCTTAATCTTGGGACTCTAAGCCACAAGAAGCTCAAGAAGAGTAATAAAACTTCACAACTGGAGTTGTGAGAGTGGATGTAGACATTTGTCGAACCACTATAAAATTCTGTGTTCTTTACTTTACTGTTTGATATTTATTTGAATTGTTTAATCAAGAACATTAAGAATTAACCAAGATAAAGATCTAGATAAAAGTTGAGTATAAACTAGTAAGGCCCATATTATTCTGAAAGTACTGATCTGAGCTGAGTAAGCACAGTACAGTACATAAGAAGACTAAATTCCGCATTGCATATTCTGATATTTTGAAAGATTTTTGAAAGTCTATTCACCCCTCCCCTCTAGACTTTCTTAGCTTACTCAATCTTAACTCAACTTTGGGACCAACAGTTAGTTATCGGAAATTAAGTTATACATATTTCTGATAATTAGAGTGTTTGGCAAAACAACTCTCCTGGTCCCTAAAATATTATTTTAAAAGAAAAATTTGCATACACAAGTGCATTCCTCTCCCCCCCAATACACTCGTGACATACTCCATTCAGGACCAACAAGTGGTATTAGAGCAGAGGTCCTAAGACCACTGACTCTAAAAATCCATTTTTTATTTTCAAAAACTTATTTTTTGTGGTCACTAAACTGATCCATTTCTAAATACTCATTCATAAATACTTTATCATGTAACTAAAATTTTATTGCAAGTAGGTATACCTCTTACCATGCAGTTGATGGAAATGTTGTCAACACATTCAACAATATGGGTCCCAACGCAATCAATCATATTTCTCATCACAAATTACTTATGTTCTCAATTGAGAACTATGGTTTTTGGAAGATCAGGATGAGAGCTCATCTTGCCTGCCAACATGATGAGATGCTGAGAGTAATAAAAAAGGGACCTTTCACCTTCACAAAGGTAAAACCCAAGCTCACAGCTGAACATAAGCTGATCCAAGGGAGCTATTGCATAAGGTAGAAGTTGAGTACACAACTGAGGAAAGAAAGAGGTGCAATCTCAATTTTGTTGCCATGAACACATTATATAGAACAATTCCAGACGCAGTAATGGGAAGAGTTCACCACTGCACCACATCAAAAGAGATATGGGATATTCTTGCACTCATGTGTGGGGTACAGATAAAATTAAAGAAAATAAACTCCAAGTTGTTGTATAGAAATATGAACAGTTTGCAATGGAACCAAATGAATCCATTGATCATCTTGATGGCAGATTCACCGACATCATGAATGAGATCAATTCTCTTGGAAAGGTGTATTCTAAAAGAGAAGTTGCTCTCAAAATATTGAGGAGTCTCACTTCCAAGTGGGATGTATACTCAGTTATGATGCAAAATACCAAAGATCTCTCTATCATGCCTATGCAACAAGTCTTCTCTAAACTCAAAGCTTATGAGTTCGATCTCAACAGAAAGAACCCAGTTGATGAGCCACCCGCACCAAGCAAAGGAGTTTCTTTCAAGGCCAAAACCTCTGAACCTGAAAAGTAAATTATTCAGAGATCATCTAAATCAGTTTCTAAGGCTGAAATGAAAGATGAATTGGCTCTCATGGCTAGAAGATTTGAGAAGCTTAATTCAAGGTTTGGTAGATACAAGAAATTCTACCAAGACAATATAAACAAGAGAAAGTACAACTCTCCTGATGGCAAGGCCGAAGATAAAAGGCATGAAGAGAGAAGATCAAAGGACAAGTACTCTAAGAAGAGAAAGTCCAACAGAGTTGAACCATCATCATCAAACAAAAGTAGAGATACTGACAACAAGAAGGATGATGATGAAGATGTTTGCTACAACTGTAAAAAAAAAAAAAGGACATTTCTAGTATGCCTAATCTCAACTCTAAGTAGAGGAAGGAAAGACAGGCAAAAAAGGATAAAAGGATGAGCAACAGTAAAGTTATGGTGCTGGTGATGAATCCCACAGTGAAGAAAGCCTCAACTCTTCTGATGATGGGTTGTTCTCAAACAATGATGAAGATGACATATGCAACATGACAATTGAGAATGATGATGTATGTTCTGAATCTAGTTCATCTTCAAATCACACTTATGAATCTAATGAATTAAGTCAACCTGAAGCTTTCCTTTGAAAAGCTAATGGATGACTTCACTAGACTACAGGAACTACATAACATAACATTAAGGGAAAATGAAGCTCTAAACTCCAGAGTAAATAATCCCAATCAGTCTGAACATGAGATTGACATTAAATCAACTGAGTTGTTTCAACGGACTGTGAGAGAACTAAATGAAGTGTCTCTCAAAGTGGTTGAACAAAAAAAATTGATTGATGAACAAACTCTTGCTCAAAGGAAAAAAGAATTTTGAACTTAGGACTTTACAAGCTAAATTTGACAATCTCTCATATGAATATGATGTTCTAAAATCAAGTGAGGAGAGCCTTAAAAACAAAATGTCTGCCATGAATAAATCCTTTAAGTTGCCAATAGCTCAAAAGAGTGGATTATGATATGATCCATGTGAATCCTCACCTGGTCCTAGTGTTGCTTCAATAAGTAACACTAAGAGAACTGTTGTTAGGTCAGTGGCACAACAAATTGAAAATGAAAATGGAGTGAATCAGCCACCGATTAAAGGAAATGATAAATAAGTTTTTACACCTACTCAACCACTTAACACATCTAAGCCCATAACTAAGGAAAAGGCTAAATGCTTGTTTGCTATATAGGTTTAGAGGTGGGTTAGATGTGTAAACCCACCACAACTCATGTTTGCTTGAATATTTTCATAACCCTTTTACCCGGGTTTAAAATAGGATCTGGGTTTTGTAAACCTCATTTTATGGGTTATGAGAACCCACCTTCCCCATGAGTTGTCTAAACCTACCTCACAACCCACCTACAAAATTATTCATTTACACATATGCCCTCCCTTCATAACTGAAGAATTCCATGACTGCCGTCGCTAACACCAGAGCTTTATCGGCGCCGCCATCACTAAACTGGGCTTTACCGGCGCCGCCATCACCAAATCGAGCTTTACCGGCGCCGCCATCACCAAACCTCAATTGTCTCTGTGCATATTTCTTCTCCTCTTTCTATATCTCCTTTTGCGAGCGGTTTCGTGGCCACCGTTGCCAAGAGTCTTCGTCACCGTCTAACTACATAATAAACAAATGCCTATTCTGCAAATGATAGAAGGCGAAGCAGATGCATTTTTTACAAATGGTTTCTCTAGATTTCAAATTTTCATTCATTTGAACTTATTCATTCAAAAATCGATTAGAAAATTTGGATTTATTTAATATACAATATTATTAATTATTTTCTGCAAATGATTTGGGTTAATGCTTTGGAAATTAGGCAGTTGATTTTTGCAAATGGTTTCTGCAACTGGATAATCTAAGATTTGGAATTCAGAAATTTGATTCCTGTAAATGGTAAGATTTCATGTTTTGAAAATTTGTTTTTTTACAGAAGTGTTTGTTTAATAATTTTCTCACAGTTTGGTGTCCAGTGAAGAAGATTAAGCATAATTGCAAGGGCAATTGCGTCTATTTGTATTTGTATACCCAGTCAAATTGTTTTGCAAACAAACATGATATTACAAAAGTTTACAAATCCCACCTCAACCCAACCCACCAAATCCCACCTCATCCCAACCATCTAAACAAACAAGCACTAAGAGTGTTGTGAACAAGAGAAGTGTGGTTCAGAAGGGTAGACCCAAAGGAAGGGCAACTTATCTGAACAACTATCAGAAGAGTTATCCTAGGTATGTTCAGCAAAGACCAACTCATATGAGGCAACCTCAGCTGAACAGACCCAAAGTTAACTCTCCTGGTAGGTATACCAGCTTCAGGCAACCTAGACCTTATATGCCTAAGGGAAAAGGTCACCAAGCTATCCAACCTTAAAGGTTTCACCAAGCTGCAGCAAAGCCTCAAAAGTTCAAGAGAAATGCCCCAAGGAAATATTCACACTCTCTTGATACTTATAAGCTCAAGACTTATACACACTCTTCACCCAAGACATTTAAAGGTAGGACTGTGTATGTAGATGTTAATAGAAAACAAATTAGTCACTTTGAATATATCAGAGTAATTAGGCATATTTGGGTTCCCAAGGGTACAGCTAACCTCAAATGACCCAAAATTCAAAGGGTACCTAAAGTTTAATCTTTTCAGGTAGCAAAGGACCATACGAAGAAGAGAAGCATGGATAAAAGGACAACATGGTACTTGGACAGTGGATGCTCAAGACGCATGACTAGAAACAAATCACTCCTCTCTAACTTCATCGAAAAGTAAGGTCCTTAAGTAACATATGGAGACAGCTCACAAGGATCTACAAAAGGTTATGGTACCTTGAACATTTGTACTATCAAGGTAACAAATGTATCATATGTGGTTTGTCTCAAATACAACCTACTTTCCATAAGCCAATTCTGTGATAATGGTTTCAGTGTTGATTTTTCTAGCAATACTTGTTTAGTAAAGAACACCTCAACACAACAGATTCTACTAACTGGCTTGAGAAAGGGAAATGTGTATCTTGCAGATTGGAGTAAAACCCCTGAATAGACTTGTCTAATTACAAAATGTTCAAGTGAACAAAGTTGGTTTGACACAAAAGACTAACTCACCTGAACTTCAGATCTATCAACAAACTAGTAAGAAATTCTATAGTAGAAGGTCTACCAAATGAAGTTTTCATCAAAGAACATGTGTGCAAGGCATGTTAAGAAGGAAAACAGATAAAAACTTCATTTAAAGGGAATGCTTCAACTACTTATATGGATCTTTTTGGTCCAATTACTCCTGTAAGTGTAAATGGAAGAAAATACACTCTTGTTGTTGTAGATGATTTTTTCAGGTACACATGGGTGGTGTTTCTACTGAACAAGAAAGAATCATAAGTCAAACTGCCTGAATTGATGAAGATATTGAGTAATGAAAAAGGCCTTAGAATTGTCAAGATCAGATCAGACAAAGACACTAAATTCATTAACTCATACATCAATGAGTACTGCAATCAAAATGTGATGCACTCCTGAGACTTCTTCAGCAAGGACTCCCCAACAAAATGGAGTGGCTGAAAGAAGAAATATAACTCTAAAGAAGCAGCCAGAACCATAATAGTTGAATCAAAATTACGTAATAGGTTTTGAGCTGAAGCCATTAACACTGCATGCCACACTCAGAACGGGTCATTAATTACAAAAGGTCAAGGTAAAACTCCATGTGAATTATGGAAGGGAAGATTGCCTATTGTATCATATTTTCATATATTTGGTTGTAAGTGTTTCATTCACAACAATGGAAAAGAGAAATTGAAAACTTTTGATAGCAAAGTTGATGATGAAATATTTCTTGAATATTCCCAAATTAGCAAAGCCTTCAGAGTCTACAATTGCAAATCCCTTCTTGTGGAAGAAACACCTCATGTTGTGTTTGATGAATCTATTGATGAGTTTAGGGATAAATCTTTGGACATTGAAGAAATAACACAAAGGACAACAAGACTAAGCCTAAAGAACAAAGATACAATGTTCATTGAAATCATCCAACATGAAATTAGAGCTTCTCAAGTGCTGGACAACTTACTTGAAGGCAATGATTTTAAAACCGGACCGGCCGATTCGACCGGTCCAATCGTGAACCGGTCCGAAAAAGGCTAAAAAAATCATTTTGCAAGTTCGACCGATGAAAACCGGTCAAAAATTGATTCACTTTTTTTTTTTAAAATCTTTAACTTTTTTTATATTATGAAATTATAATAAAATTCATATGTTTGTTTGTTACTAACACTATTGCTTTTATAATGATTTCCTCTCATATTTCATCTACTCCTTATTCGATGTGGAATGAAAATTTCATATGTTTATTTGTTTCCTCTTATATTTATTTTACCTTTTATTCGATGTGAGACATAAATCTCAATTATTTATTTCTTACTAACATTGTTGTTTTTATATTATTTTCCTCTCATATTTGTCTACTCTTTATTCGATGTGGGACAAAAATCTCATGTTTGTTTGTCATTCTTTTTTTCTAACATATGTATAACTTCTTTCATTTGGATTGAGGATTAGTAATGAATTCCATTATTTCAAAGAATAAAAAACTATTATTTCAACAATATTCTAAACAAAAATATATTCCCTCTTATAAATCAACTTTGGAAAGAGTGTAGGCATTATTTAGTATGTCGTGTGCATTTCAAAATTAAGCCCCCAAATGGTCATTCATGCATTAGATGCTAAAAATCCTTTAAGATTGCATTTATTGTTGAGTCCACCATCAATGCCATTGATTAACAAATTATCTCCATCTAACTGTCCATTCCCACTACCCCACTTTATCCATCTTGCAAATTCACTTCATTCCATGATTTATTTTACCCATCAGTTAACAAAATCACCATTAATATAAAAGTCTTACATCTTTAATTCCTCACTCCTTGCGCACAAAAATCTTTCAAACCCTTAGAAAAATTCTGAAAAATTTCCAGCCTTCTACCCATATCCATATCTTTCCCAAACACCTTTCAATCTTCCCACATCCATCAATGGCACCCAAGATTAAAAGAGATGAGTTAGTTGATTTCAAAGATACATCTTTGGACATTGATTTCAACTACCTTAGTAACCCAAGGTCATTATGGATTGAGAAACTTGTGGCCTTCAACATCCCTGATACATTAGTCCATCCAGCTTTGAAGTGGTTATGAGATGCAGGCCTCGAGCAGTTCTTAGGGACCAAGCCAGATTCTTGCTTGGAGCCCTACATGGCCGAATTCTTTACTTTCTTGAGATGGAAAGGCAAAATGGGTGATGTGTGCACAAAGCTCACATATGCAGGACATGATGAGGAGAAAGAAACTTAACACACTGTTGTGTTTACTTCAGAAGACTTGGATTCATGCTTTGGATTGCCTTTAGAGGGAAGGAATCCAGAATTGTACAAAGAAGGTGAGGAGCAGGAGTTTGAAAATGATTGGATGATAGTTCCTAAAAAACTATCAAGTGCTCCGAACAAGAAGACCCTAAAAGAGAGGTATGAACACCTCTTTGATATTGTGGTTAAAAGCTTGCTTAGCCACACTGGAAGTGTTGAACAAATGAGTTTGCCAAAGCTCAGAGTGATGGCTGCTATCATTGATTCAGAGAGAAGGGCATCACTTTTGATTGGAAGGCATTCATCTTGGGAAAGATGGTGAATGAGAAATACAAATTTAAAGTGAGATCAACGAACAAGGTGGTGGTTGATGTAAGGATTCAGTATTGTACAAGAGCAAGCTTGCTCTTGGAGAAATTTTCCCATTATACTCACTTGCAGATTAAACCCAAGCCACTCCCAGCCCAAAAGATAATGTTCAGAAACTCTCAGATAAAACTGAGAAGAGAAAGCAAGTTTTTTGCTGCCAAGAAAGATATTGTTGTTGCACCTTCCCCAAGGTCTTCTCCAAGGAAAAGAAAAGAATATACAAAAGCCACCCAAAAGATGAAAAGGATGAAGCAGATTCTAAGTGAATCTTCTCTAGAAAGTAGTTCCCAAAGTGGTGGGAACACTTCAGATGAAATTGAAAAGGTTGAGAGAGAAGGGGTTAACCCTTCTGAAGCTGATGAGGAAGTCAGAGAAGTTGTCCCACTCCAACCCGAACCAATTGTGGAGTTCAAAGATGTTGAAAAGCTAACCAGAGCTGAAAGAAGAAGAAGGGTGATCAAAACCTCTGAAAAGATGAAGAAAATGGAGAAAGAAAAGAAAAATAAAGATTTTTTCAAGGAGATTAGACAAGCAAGTAGGTCTAACTCCAAGTCAAAATCAAAGTCCAAAAGCCCAGAGGCCAACTCCCCTGACATTCAATCTCAGAAACTGTCCCCAACCCACATCTCCCCTAAGCCTGAAGATCAAGAGTGCAAAACTCCTAAAGATGCACCTATTCTCACCAAGAAAACGTATTCTCCTGAAGGTGCTCATGATAGAGGAGCAATAGATGTGTTGGCTGATCTTGTAGATGAGGTTGTAAACACAAATTTCGTGAATTAAATAATAAAATGCGAAAATGCGAACAATTTTATTTAATTTCGGATTAAACCGATAAATATTGCGGGTTACAATCTCTAATTTCTCCTCTGATTCTCTCGAACTTCTTGAATTTCTTAAACACTTTTGGAACTTTTGGGGTTGGATCCGCAGCCGAATCCTATCCTATCTTGTATTTGGGGCATTATAACGTTAATCCAAAGGCTTAGCACCGTATTTTGGATTAAACGTCAATTTTAGGGACTTTTCGGGACCTTCGGGACTTTGTAACGTTAATCCAAGGGCTTGACGCCGTATTTTGGATTAAACGTTGAATTTAGGGACTTTTGGGACGAACGTCGTTGAAGATCGTTCTTGAACTTGGGACTTTGTAACGATAATCCAAGGGCTTGGCGCCGTATTTTGGATCAAACGTCGATTTACGGGACTTATCGGGACTTATCCGGGACTTTTCGGGACTTATTGGGACTTATCGGGACTTATCCGGGACTTTTCGAGACTTATTGGGACTTCATCGGGACCTTCAGGACTTTATCGGGACAACCACCGTTGAAGATCCTCCTTGAAGAAACACCGGATTGAGGGGCTTAGCACCTTAATCTCCACCCGTACGCTGCTTCTCGCCGCCTTACACGAAGAACGCCTTTGAAGATCCTCCTTGAAGAAACACCGGATTTAGGGGCTTAACACCTTAATCTCCACCCGAACGCTGCTTCTCGCCGCCTTGCACGAAGAACGCCTTTGAAGCTCCTCCGACTGCTGAAGAATACTCTAAAATCTCTACAGAGAATTTTAGAGCCTTGAATGCTTCTGATTTCTTGATGATGAAATGAATGAAATGAGGCCTCTATTTATAGGTGTAGAACCTAGGGTTTTTTATGGGCCAAGAAGATATTTGTGTTAAGTGGTTATGGCTTAGTTCAAATTTTGAATTACTTGATGGGCTAAGAATACCATATCTGGGCTCGATTTGGTTTGTTGGACTTTAGAGGCCCACTTCATTTATGGGACTTTAGAGGCCCGTTTTGATTTATTGGACTTCAGAGGCCCGTCTTGAATTTTAAATTAATTTATTGGGCTTTAGAGGCTCAAATCAATTGGAGGGACCGATAAAATTTAGGTGTCTACAAATGCCCCCTCGCATTTCGTTCACGAGAACGTTTGACTTTGAAGTGGACGAATTGCGAATTACTTTCAAATGATTTTCCACATGCGGGCCACGAGTGACTATTCTTAAACTACTTTTGACAAAGTAGGGATTTAATTATTTAACCACTTAAAATGCCTTAAGTGGAGTAAGTTAACAGTTTAACCACATGTATTTACCTTTGGTGGTCGTCGTACACAGTTTAGACTCATGCGGACCAGGAGTAATAAGCAGTTTAGACTCGTGCATTATGGAGCAACAAGCAGTTTAGGCTCATGCGTTCTTGGAGCAACAAGCAGTTTAGGCTCGTGTGTTTATGGAGCATACTTATTTTCTTTACGCGTAGTAGCGTTTAAAAAACATTTCGTTCATGGGACCAATGTATATGCCGTCTTCCGAAATCAAGGCGTCATTTGCATAAACTTCCTTAACTTGATTGTCTTCAACTGTGACGTGATTCACCGTAGTTTCACTTTCTTCTAGCAAGATCTTCCCTTCTTTGACTAGCTGCATAATTTTCTCTGGTTGGATGTCCTACCAATCGATGGTACTTGCAATATTTGGGGTCATCCGTTCGCTCAGCCTCATCAGGTCGTTTCATTTGTGGTAGTTCAATGAGATCATTCTTGATCAAGTTATCGAAAATTTTGGGAATGTCTGAGTCTAGAAATAGATATTGCTTTCGTTGCAACTTCTTCAAACTCGTTTTCCTTTGCCCCCACTCTTGAGATAGTGGCCCTTCAAATCCACTTGTAGACATGCTCAACTCCATGTCATGAGCCTTAGTAGCCAAATCCTCAAATGATCTTGGTCGAATTGCTTGAAGGATATATCGAAGACCCCACTGCATTCCTTGGATGCACATCTCGATAGCTGAAGCTTCAGTCAATCTATCCTTACAATTTAGGCTTAGATTTCTCCATCGATTTATGTAATCGATCACCGGCTCTTCCTTTGATTGACGAGTGTTCGTCAATTCAAGCATACTAACCGTTCTACGAGTGTTGTAAAATCGATTGAGAAATTCTTGTTCCATTTTCTCCCAATTGTCTATCGAACTGGCCTCCAAATCGATGTACCAATCGAATGCATTGCCCTTTAAAGAGCGCAGGAATTGCTTCACCAAATGATCTCCATATGTACCGGCATTGTTGCAGGTCTCCACGAAGTGAGCAATATGTTGCTTTGGATTACCCTTGCCATTGAACTGCTGCAACTTTGGAGGTTGATAACCAGCTGGCATCTTCAAATTGTTAACCTCTTCGTGTAAGGCTTGATGTAGGTGAATGAAGACTTAGGACTTTCCTCGAAAGTATCTTTGATCGCCTCGAGTATGATTTCTTTTAGCCGGTTAACGGGCACCAAACCATCGGGAGAAACTTGTAACTCCTTAAGAGTTGGGTCAATTTCCATATGTTGACGTTCACCAGACATCTCCACATCATGCCCCTCGACTCGCTTTTCTTTTGCTCGACTTGACTCCCCCTTGTCTGCATTGCTCATCAACTTAGCAATCTGAGCATCCTGTTCTTGGACATATTTCATGAGTCCTTCTATAACTCTAGTCAAGCTTGCCAATTGCTCCTCTACACTCGTGGCATTTGTCACCATTGCTGAAGCTGCACTTGAAACTAATGAGCTTGTCGTGGAATGAGTAGGGGAACATGCTGGGTTGTTCTCGTCATTCGCAGTGTTGGGTGGTGGACCCTCTGCAGTAGCTTTCCCTAAAGAAGACGATGACTTCGAGCTTCTTGACATACTTCTCGTGATTACGTTCACGTCTTCAAAGTCGACGTCAACTGATCCGGATGCAACGCCTCTCTTGTTCTTAATCTTGATTGGCGCCATCGTCGTGACTTGATTTGCTTGAAGAGTAGAGATGAGAGGTAGAGATGGTCCCACTGGGCGTGCCAATTTGTAAACACAAATTTCGTGAATTAAATAATAAAACGCAAAAATGCGAACAATTTTATTTAATTTCGGATTAAACCGATAAATATTGCGGGTTACAATCTCTAATTTCTCCTCTGATTCTCTCGAACTTCTTGAATTTCTTGAACACTTTTGGAACTGTTGGAGTTGGATCCGCAGCCGAATCCTATCCGATCTTGTATTTGGGGCTTTATAACGTTAATCCAAAGGCTTAGCACCGTATTTTGGATTAAACGTCAATTTCAGGGACTTTTCGGGACCTTCGGGACTTTGTAACGTTAATCCAAGGGTTTGACGCCGTATTTTTGATTAAACGTTGAATTTAGGGACTTTTGGGACGAACGTCGTTGAAGATCGTTCTTGAACTTGGGACTTTGTAACGTTAATCCAAGAGCTTGGCGCCGTATTTTGGATCAAACGTCGATTTACGAGACTTTATCGGGACCTTCGGGACTTTATCGGGACAACCACCGTTGAAGATCTTCCTTGAAGAAACACCGGAATGTGGGGCTTAGCACCTTAATCTCCACCCGTACGCTGCTTCTCGTCCCCTTGCACGAAGAACGCCTTTGAAGATCCTCCTTGAAGAAACACTGGATTGAGGGGCTTAACACCTTAATCTCCACCCGAACGCTGCTTCTCGCCGCCTTGCACGAAGAACGCTTTTGAAGCTCCTCCGACTGCTGAAGAATACTCTAAAATCTTTGCAAAGAATTTTAGAGCCTTGAATGCTTCTGATTTATTGATGATGAAATGAATGAAACGAGGCCTCTATTTATAGGTGTAGAACCTAGGGTTTTTTATGGGCCAAGAAGATATTTGTGCAAAGTGGTTAGGTCTTAGTTCAAATTTTGAATTACTTGATGGGCTAAGAATACCATATCTGGGCTCGATTTGGTTTGTTGGACTTTAGAGGCCCACTTCATTTATGGGACTTTAGAGGCCCGTCTTGATTTATTGGACTTTAGAGGCCCGTCTTGAATTTGAAATTAATTTATTGGGCTTTAGATGCTCAAATCAATTGGAGGGACCGATAAAATTTAGGTGTCTACAAGGAGGTTAGACAGTTTTCACCCCTTGATCCTAGGTTGATCTCTTACACTAATTTCCTTGAAAATGCAATTTTTTAAGGAGGTCAATCTGACCATCCTTCCCTCCAGCCCATTCCCATAAACCTTCCCACAACCCCCTCAGGAAAGATGCTATCTACAACACCTGAGACCTAAATAGTTCCCATTTCTTCTCAACCCAACCCTCCTGAATCTCAAGCCAACTCTTCTGACGAAAATGATGATGATGATGAAGAAGAGTATACATATTAAGGGATGTTGAGGCAAATTGTTAAGGCCAATGTGAAGCAACTATACCCTAGGTTGAAGGACTTTCCAAGGTTGCAGAAGCAGTTATATGATCTCAGAGCCTTTGTTGAGATCAAGGATAGAACTATAGTGGAGATAACTCAAGCTATTTAGGATAGAGGAGCAAGTTGGTGGAAAATTAAGGAGAACAGGTTGTTGCACTTTGCCAATGTTAAGAAGACAAATGTCATGGAAAGAGTAAGGGAAGAAGAAAAAAGACTTGCTAATGGTATCAAACACCCTGATGATGATGATGATGATGATGATGATGACAACACCAACCCCAAACCTCCTTGCCCCAACTTTGCTGAGGTACATTATTTACCTCATATGTCTATTAAGGACTCTGAGAAATCAGAGGTGTTGACCAAAGCTGGTGACACAGTCAAAGATGCATTGGCCAAGGATGGTTCTTCTGAGCCTGAGGCACAACTGATCAATGCTGAGGCTTCCATGGGAGAGGTTAGTTTAGCTGAAACCTCTGGAGTGTCAACTAAGTTGAACACTGAACAACTTTCAGTCATTTAGGATGACTCAGTGGACTTGGGATGCCCTCTGTGGATCCTGTTGAGGATATGGAGGTGTCAGGTTTAGATGCAGAAGGATTTGAAAAGGATATTAGTGATAAAAAATTTGAGGGAGGTGATGATGATTGTGAGATAATAGGTATGGTGAGTGCACCACCTAAAGAGGGAGATGAGTATGAAATGTTGAGTGAAGCCCAACATGAGACTCAAGTTATTCTTCAAGTCAAATCTGAACTTAATGAATCCCTTGGTGAAAGGAGGCCTGACTTTCCTGATTTTGTGAGTTTATTTGATGAAAAAGAAGAAAAGAATAAAGTTGAAAATGAGAGTAATGTTGTTGATGAGTTAGAACCTTTGGGAGATAATAAGAAAGAGGGTGATGAGGGCGTTTTACCTAACCCTTTTTGTTTTGCAGATGTTGAGGCAATAACTTTAGATCAAATATTTGAATCAGACACATTGACTGATATTGCAGTTCACACTGATGTTGATCTAGAGGCCATTTCAGCAAACATGACCACTTTGTCCAAGATCTACTTTGATCAAGCCCATGCCACAGAGGAAGGACTGAAAATTGCTTCAGAAGCTGTTACAACAATTGAAGCACAGTCAGGTAAATTGGACACTTTGGTCAGAGAGGTTAGCAAAGCCCATGCTGAAACTTCTGAAGTTTTAGATGGTCAAGGCAGGACTCTTGCCTCAGTGGAGATGAGGTTGACAGGTTCAGAAGAGGTTATCTTGCCAACTTTGGATGCAAGAATCAGTGCAGTTGAAATTGGTCTGCAAACAGTCTCCACTAAAGTCACTAAGGCTAAGGAAGAGATTTCTAAGTTCACCAAATTAATCAAGAAGGAGCAGCAGTGTTTGGTGAAAAGCTACAACCACAATGTCCTGGCTTTGAAGAGGACTATCAAGGATGCTCTAAGGCAAATGACTGCAGCATAGAGGAAGAGAGCAGAGCAGCTGAAAGCTGCAATGGTCAAGGAAGTTGTAGAAAAGTTTACCACTAAACTAATGACCAAAGTCTCTGAAAGTGTTGTGAGCAACCTCACTGAAATGCTGCAAGCCAGATTGGATCAATCTTGAAGAGCACCATGGATGCCATTGTTGCACAGAAGATGAAGCCAATTCATGCTTTCATAAGCATGAGTAATGACAAGATGCAAGATATCCATGATGAGAATGTTTATCTTCTTGAGGAAATCAAGTCCCTCAACCAAGCACATGCCTAACTTTCTGTCACCATGAGTGACCTTAAACCCCAATGTTTTGATTATGCCAAAAAGGGGGAAAGACAGAGAGTTAGAGCCAGAGGTGACTTGAAGATTGGAGAATCTGCAAAAGGCAAGGACAAAATGCATGAAGATGAAGAATAGCAAGGGAAAGGCAAGGAGACAATGAGCATTGAAGACTTAACTGAGGAGGAACAGATTCAGATTGCCATGAAGAAATTTATGGCCTCAGTTTATGAAGATCGGGCTAGATGGGAACAAAGGCCTGGAAGAGAATCAGCAGGATTGGATCCTGTGGAGAAGGACATTCCAGTAAGGGGGAAGGTCTCTAAGGAGAAAGGAAGCAAAAGAAAAGCACAGACCTTCACGTCTTTCCCAAACAGCCTGACTCTACCTGTAGAATTTAGACAAAAGATGAACCCAAGGCCAAGAAACCCAAGAAGGCAGTCAAGTTGCCTAAAATTCAAGAGGAAGAAGAAGAAGAGGAAGTTGCTGAAGAAGAAGTCCATATCAACCAGCCTGAAGCAAGGAAGCCCATCCTTGCTGATGATCCATCTAAACTATTTTAAGAGGGTTTTGGTAAAGACTTTGCAACCCAAGAAAATCTAGCTCTTCAGAGAGCTAAGGAAAAGATGGAGCAATTGGTGGAAGCCAACAAGGCAAGGGATCTAAGGAGAACATAGTTTAAGGAGCCAAGAAGAAGAAGGGCTTCTTACAGAAAGCTTAAGCCCCAACTGTTGCAGAGATGGGATACTCAGTATCCTCATCATGATAAATGGGTCCCCATTCAGTTGAATGATCAATGGGAAGAGGCCAAGAGGAGGTTTGTCTATGATTTCTATGTCATACGCAAATGGCTTGATGAAAATGTTGAAGAAATCTTTGCCCAGTTCATGTTTGACAACTACAGAGAGTTGTATCAGAAGTTGTTTGCAGCAGCTGACATTGCAATGGTAGAATTCAAGGCACCTGGCCCCATTCTGTACATTCCTCCCAAGTTTAGTGGGAACTTGATTGATGAGCAGAAAATATTGAAGGAATTCATAACCATCATGGAGATGGAAAAGCTGAAGATTGGACCCAAGGGAACCAACCAAGAGATCTGGGAATTAAAGAAGAGGGTGTGGGCCCAGTATGGCATTGCCCCACAAGATGATGGATCTCTTTGAGGATAAATGTTTCCCTTTCTATCCTTTACTATCATGTTGTTTTTAATTTTTCTCAGAATAGTTTATCCTTTCAATTTTCTGATTTGTAATGCTTGATTATATATGAAAAGGATAACTATTCTCTATAAGAGATAACACCTCATTATCTCAACTAACCTGACATAACCTGTGGTACTTGAATTACTATTGTGCTAACATATCATTTCAGGGAGTTTGATCAACTCATCTTCTCTAAAGACAAGTTTAATATAAATCAAGTCACCTCTGTATATAGGTTTTGGCATCATAAAAAAGGGGGAAATTGTTGGGAAATGAATTGATTTTGATTAAGATACCAAAACCCCTGATTGGTGAAAGTCAATTTAGTTGAGATTGCAATTCAGTCTAGTTGAGACAGTTAAGAAAATTGTCTAAGTCAAGAATCTCAGGAATGTTGAGATCATAGTTTCAGGTTAGTTGTCCAAGCTGGAATTTTAGGCAGCTTTGAAGGTTTTGTCTTAGGTAGTTCAAAGAAGTTAATCACATGAAGACAAGTTGATTGAAGTGGACAACATGGCTGACAACTCAAAAACTGAACAAGTAATCTGATCTTTTGAAGACAGAAGTGATAAGTGCTGGTTTAGATCAAATGATTGTCTAAAAACTGAAGACCAAAAGCATTGAATGCAACTACTCAAGAAGACAACATTCATGAAGCATAAAAGCCATCAAGCCTAAACAAGCATTGAAGACTTAGAAGCAATAAAGACTGTAGTGAAGACTTGAATGCATTAAAGAACATTCTATATGCAGCAAGAATGTTCAGGGAATTTGTCCCATCTGACCATTGGGAAAAGTACAGATTTTGACACAACCAGTCTTGGAATATGTGCAAGCTATGTGACTGACACAAATCTACACAGCCGCAATTTTCGGAAGTCAACACCAAGCATTCAAGCAACCATTGAAGAACCTTTTATACCCACTGGATAATAGAAGAATGCTCAAGTAGCCGTTTCAATGGAGCTGCAAATAGACAACTTGATATGGTGTCGTCCACTCGATGTTCGAACGAGGTTAGGAGACAAACTAGAAGATTCTTAGTGGAATCAACGCCTCGACCTTCAAGGGTAACGAATTTGAACTTCACATTAATTCGTTTTGTACGTTTGGTATCCGACAACGATCTTGGTGACGGACCGCCTTCACCAGCGTGTTCCAGCACGGGGTTGCGGGTAGCGAAGGTGAAGAGCTCTCTTGGGGTGGTGTCTACAGCGGGCAAAAACAATCTCTTTTGTGGCCAAATCCCTAAATTCCTTGTCATGTGCGTGCGATTGAAGAGAGGAAGGGGCGGTGACGACCATGTTTTTATGCCCTGTGTGATGTAACGGCGGCGATTCAGTGACGACTACGATGAAACTGAATGCGATTTGAAGAAGAATGCCAGATGAGTAGAGAAACTTTTTTTATATTCTTCTAAGTGATGTTTCATCTTTCATGTGTAGTATACTATTAATTTGATTTTTAAATTTGAGTTATCATTTCATTATAGGATTTTTCACTTGTTGTAGAGCTAATCATTTATTGTAATATCTCATTCAAAATGGTGTTCTCAATATTTTGTGACCAACATTAAAGAGGAAGAAGGGAGCGGTGATAGGCTCTACTCTATACTGCTACTTCTCTTGTCAAAAGAAAAATACTAAAACCATATACACATAGCTAAAGAGGGGGGGTGTAAGAGTAAGTAGGGTAGAATTTAGGCACTGGCCACCTTCGGCCTATCCCGAGCGCATTCTGGTGAAGCATATACCTATCCAGTCCCCCAGCCATAGATCAAGTAATACGACAGTGTTATGGAGGAGAGATATGGAACATAAAAGGTTCTTTGACAAATCAAATGTTACGTTCTTCTTCTGCAACTTCCTTGACAGTTGCAGTAAAGGAGCCATGTTGGAATGTTTAAATAAGGTAGAACAAGTAAAACATTGCTTTATTGTACTCCCTCCGTCCCAGAGGAATTTGCACCTCTGGGATGGCACACGTAGCCTCATCTTTCCCGTGTTGACTCCATCGAACTTTGATAAGCACGACCTCTCTACTTCTTAGTTTGTGGACTTTCCGCTCTAACACCTCTACTGGGGTTTCATCATAAGTCATGTCTTTATTTATTCCAATGAATAGTGGTTAATAATGTGGCTCAGGTCATACACATACTTCTTCAACATCGACACGTGAAAAATGTTGTGAGTTGCAACAAGAACCGGCGGTAATGCAAGTTTATATGCTACATTACCAACTCGTTCTAGCACTTCAAAAGGGCCAATATATCTCGGTTGAAGCTTCCTCTTTCTACCAAATCTTATAACTCCTTTCGTTGGTGATACTTTCAAAAACACTTTTTCATCATGTTCAAATTGTAACTGTTTTCTTCGTTTATCCGCATAAGACTTCTGTCTATCTTGGGCTACTCCAATTCTCTCTCTTATCTTTATTACCACATCAACAATTTGTTCAATGATCTTTGGTCCTAAAATCTTCCTCTCGCCAACTTCGTCCCAATAAATTGGTCATCTACATCTCCTACCATATATATAACGCTTCATAAGGAGTCATCCCAATAGTTGTCTAATAGCTATTGTTATAAGCAAACTCCACTAGTGTCAAGTATGTTTCCCAACTTCCACAGAGATCTAAAACGCATGCTCTCAGCATATCTTCCAAAATCTGGATTGTCCTCTTAGACTGACCATTAGTTTGCGGTATGCAGTACTAAAATTCAATTTCGTCCCCATAGTTGCTTGTAAACTCTTCCAAAACTGCGAAGTGAATCTGGTATCTCTATCAGACACAATTGAAACTGGTACTCCATGAAGTCTTATAATGTCCCGAATATACAACTGTGCATACTGGTCTATCCCAAATGTCATCTTGACTGGTAGAAAGTGTGTAGATTTCGTCAATCTATCCACGATGACCCATATTGCATGGTTCCTTCTAACTGGTCGCGGTAATCCTATCACAAAATTCATTGTGATACATTCCCATTTTCGTTGTGGAATCTCAAGTGGCTTTAATAATCCTGATGGTCGTTGATGTTCAGTTTTAACCTGTTGACACGTCAAACATCTTTCTACAAAATTTCCAATGCTACCCTTCATATTCTTCCACCAAAATGTTTTCTTTAAGTCTCGATACATCTTCGTTCCCCCAAGGTGAATTGTATACAGGGTACAATGAGCTTCCTCTAGTATCTCTCTTCTAAACTCTTCATCGTTTGGTACACACAATCTTCCCTCATAGACGAATACATTATCAGTCGCCATCGCAAAAACTTTCTCGTTCCCAGCTTCCACTCGTTCCATTATCTTACTCAAAAACTTGTCTTTCTTCTAAGCTTCTCTTATTCTATCTCTGAACAAAGGTTGAATCATCATTACTGACACCATTGCTACAACATTCTTTGGTGGTTCCAAAACTTCTATTCTCAATTTGGCAAAATCTTCTATTAATTGCTTTTGTTTTGTCAACATAAAACTCAATTCTCCTCCACCCTTCCGTCTTAATGCATCGGCCACCACGTTGCCCTTGCCCGGATGATAATTAACCAACTCCAACCATCTTCTTTGTCTTATATTCAACTCTTTTTGTGTGAAAATGTACTTCAGACTTTTGTGATCTGTGTAAATCTCACACTTCGCACCATACAAGTAATGTCTCCAAATCTTCAAAGCATGAACAACAACAGCAAACTCAAGGTCATGGGTGGGATAGTTCATCTCACGAGTCTTGAGTTGTCTCGAGGCATAAGCAATTACTTTACCGTGTTGCATCAACACACATCCTAACCCTTGTTTCGATGCGTCACTATAAATAACAAATCCATTTGATGCATCTGGAATTTTTAATACGGGTGCTGAAACTAGTCTGTTCTTCAACTCCTGAAAACGTTTCTCGCACTTGTTTAACCATTCAAACTTTTCTCCTTTTCTTGTCAACTGAGTCATAGGTGATGCAATCTTTGAAAATCCTTCAATAAATCTTCTGTAGTACCCGGCCAAACCCAAGAAACTTCACTAACATTCATAGGAATTTTCTACTCACTAGCTGCCTCCACTTTAGCTGGATCGACCTCTATCCCTTGGGCAGTGATCACATGACCAAGAAATGCAAGTCTGTCTAACCAAAACTCGCATTTCTTGAATTTTGCGTATAACTTCTCCTTGCGAAGTGCCTGTAGAACCATGCTCAGGTGTTCTTCATGTTCCTTTTTATCTTTTGAATAGATCAATATATCGTCAATGAAAACAATCACGAATCGATCCAAGAACGGGTGGAAAACTCGATTCATCAAATCCATGAACACCGCACGAGCATTGCTTAACCCAAAAGGCACCACTACAAATTCATAATGACCATATCTCATTCTAAATCTCGTCTTCGGTATATCATTGTCCTTGACCTTTAATTGATGGTAACCGGACCTCAAATCAATTTTAGAGAAGACACAGGCTCCCTTTAGTTGATCAAATAGATCGTCTATCCTCGCTAGCAGATACTTATTCTTGATCGTGATTCTATTCAGTTCCCTATAATCGATGCACATTCTCATAGACCTGTATATCTTCTTCACGAACAAAACGGGTGCTACCCAAGGGGACACACTGGGCTGGATGAATTTCTTATCCAACAACTCCTGCAGTTGTACTTTGAGTTCCTCTACTTCCTTTGGCGCCATTCTATAAGGGGCTTTGGACACTGGTAACGATCCAGGTATCAAATCTATGGTGAACTCCACTTGTCTGTTCGGTGGAATGCCTGACATGTCTTTTGGAAATACATTTTGATATTCACGAACTACTTGATCATTCTCAATAGCTAAGTCTCGAGCTTGTGTTCCCATCACATTAACTAGGTACCCTTGACATCCTTTCTTTTTCAACATCTTTAGCGCCTTCGTTGCAGATATCACTCTGGGTCTATTGCTAGTCTTTGTCCCAAAATAAGTAAATTCATCCCCATTGTGAGTTTGGAGGACTACTTCCTTTCTTTGACAATCGATGTTTGCTCGATGATTAGACAATAAATCCATGCCTAAAATTACGTCGAAATCGCGCATCTCTATGATATACAAATTAACATCTAGGCTCCTACCACAAATGTTCAAGTCCAATCCTTTAACTACTTTATCTGTGACAATTATCTTACCACATGGAATACTAATGTCCAATGCATTGACCTTAACACTCTCATTACATCTAATCTTAGCACAACACTTTGTAGAAATGAAAGAATGTGATGCACTAGTATCAAACAAGGCTAAAATGGGAACTCCATTAAGAATTAACATACCTGACATGGTATTTGGGTATTGCCCTTCGTCTTCCTGGCCAGTCAAAGAAAACACTTGAGCATTTCCCTTAGATGTAGTATTCCCACTTCCAAAGTTAGTACAAAAAGGAGTCGTGTGACCCGTTTCTTGCATCGGAAACACTTCTCTTGCCCCGCAAGACACTCTCATATATGACTTATTCCACAGTTTGTACAAGATGTTCTGATAGGAGGAACATTTGCACTCGTGACTCCGTAAGATCTGTCTAGCACATTGTTAATTTGGGGTCGGGTGTAGGGTTTACTCTAAAATCTCCCCTATTTGCTCTGACTGTTGTCGTTGTTGTTTTGATTTGGTGAGTCCCATTTCCATTTCCCGAAATTTTCAGTTGGCCTTCGACTGTTCTTATCAAGTTGTTGACTTGCAGCAATTTCCCCTACTCTCTTCACCAGATTACTAAAAGGCATGTCCCCGTGACTAGCAAGGATACTGCGTATTTCAGGACGCAATCCCTTCTTAAATTTATGGGCTTTCTTTCGTTCAGTAGCTACCATGTGTGGGGTAAATCGGGCCAACCGACTGAACTCTCTCTTATACTCCGCCACAGTTAAGCCTCCTTGTTGGAATTCAAAGAATTCCGACTCCATCCGCTCTCGATAGGTCTGGGGTAAAACCTTTCCATAACAATCTCCTTAAATCCATTCCATTCTAGTGTGTTACGTTCTTCATTTGTTCTTGATCTCAAATAGCCTTTCCACCAATGGTTAGCGTCCTCCACTATATATATATATATATATATATATTATTAAACTATTACTCACTAAAGTTAATAATATTTAAATATATATATTTATCTTAATCTCACCCTACAAATAATATCTTATGCACAAATAATTTATATGATAAATTCTCAAGTGTTACACTAAACCTAACTCATACAACGTCGTCGATGGAAAGAATGACATAAGGAGAGAAGTAGTCTCATACATCGAAAGATTGATAAGCCTTATACTGACTTAGGCATCGGAGTGTCCGCGCCGGACTCCCCTCCGGCGTGTTCTTTGCAGGTTCTTGGAGATTTCATTGAAGGCAGCACATTTGGATTATTTGTACGTGTTCGAGAAAGTCGGATATCCAACTCAGAGGATACTTAATCCTCTCATGCAAATTTTGGCACATCAACTGGCGCCGTCTGTGGGAACGAGTTGAAAGATTTTCTCACGAATTTCTACCTGTTCGAGCAAATGGGTGGCGGAAATAACACATCTACTTCGGGAAAGAGATCCCTCGCAGGGGAAAATCCTCCTTTGCCGAATGACCCTACGTTGAAGGGAGGTCGGGGAAAAGATCCAGTTCATACCCCTTCTGGAGTAAATCCGCCAGTAACGCCTAATACAGGCTTGGGAGAGGAAAATCATCCCCTCCCAATCGAAGAAGGGACAACAGGGAACATTGAAGCCCCAGAGTTCCGGACCACAGATCCCCAACGAGAGGATATTCCAGAATCGGGACCACTCCTGATCTCTCCCGATCAATTGAACGCCCTCATCAAGCAAGCTGTAGAGAGAGCCTTCGCGGCTCAAAGAGATCGAGTTCCCAGAGCTGCTCCAGGGAATCTGGAGATACCTACCCCGAGACCCCAGGAAGAGGCACCTGGAGCCTCCCAAGTGCTGTCCAAAGAAATGGGGATGCGGGCAGAAGAAGACGATAAGGTGCCCTCCCGAGCAGAAAGGAGCATTCCCCCTCGGAATACAAGAAGGAATACAGATTTGGCACCCCGAGAGACAGAACTCCTTGAAACAGAAGAAAGCACCGATGATACCTATGGAGGGCCAGTCAGCGACCAACTACAGGCCCTACAAAAGGAGATGAGGGATATGAGGAAGCAAATGAAAAACCGAACCAGCAGATCCGCTCATGTCTCGGGATGTCAGTTCTCCCCTAACATATTACAGGACAAACTGCCATTCAATTTCAAGCCCCTTAATTTTGAATACGATGGTACGGCAGACCCGTACGAGCACCTAGTAAGGTTCGAGAATGCTGCGTTATTACACCGCTATGGAGAGGGAATTAAATGTAGGGTGTTCCTAACCACCCTAGCAAAAGCAGCACAACAATGCTTCACTCAATTGGAACCCAATACAATCCGATCTTGGGAGGAATTCAGTGAGTTATTCCTCCATCAATTTGCAAGTGCCCGGAGACAGCCGAGGGCCACTTTGACCCTCTTCAATCTGAGACAGGGGGAGAACGAAAGTTTAAGATCTTTTCTTCGGAGGTTTAATCAAGCAGCTCTGGAGGTCCCTACAGCCTCTCCGAAGGTGAAGATCAACGCTCTTACTAACGGATTGCGTGATGGAGACTTTTTCTCCTCCTTAGCTAAGAAGCCGGTTAAGAATTTTGATGAGTTGCTGCATAGAGCAGAAAAGTATCTTACTCTGGAGGAGGTTCGAAAAGCCAAGAGATTGGAGGTCAGGCCACAAGATCGAGAGAGAAGGAGAGAGGGCCCCTCCAGACGATCCAGTCCAGAGGTCCCCCGGACCTCCGGGCCGATAAGAGACAGTAACCCTTCTGGAGGCTCCCGGTCTGGCCCTCGCGGGAGGTTTGAGAAGTACACACCCTTGAGAATTGAACCTGCTGAAGTATTGGAGGTAGCAGGAGATCATCCCGACTTGAAATTCCCATACTCCAGAAGTCGAGGACCTCAAAAGCCCAAATCTGATCGATTCTGCCGATTCCACAATGAATATGGACATGACACAAATCAGTGTTTCCACCTGAAAGACGAGATTGAGAGGATGATCCAAGCGGGCCATCTAAAAGAATTTATATTTAGAGACAGGCAAGGCCCTCGAGGGCAGAAGCGAAAAGAACATGAAAGAAAACCGGAAGAGAAGGACACTAGAGAGGCGATCGAAGATATGCCCCCTCCACCGCCGAAGAGAGGAGTAATCCACATGATTGTGGGAGGACCAGCCGATGGAGATTCCTTTCGGAAGAGAAAGCAGAGTGTCCGAGCTCTAAAAGCAGAGCAAGGGGGTCAGTTAAGAGAAGTGGGACGTATGACAGAGACGCCCAATATCCGATTTGGGCCGGAGGATGTGAAGGGGGTTAAGGAAGATCACAACGATGCTCTGGTGATCACTACCGACATAGCTGGGTTCGATGTTGCTCGAATCTTCGTAGATACAGGGAGCTCAGCTGATATTATGTTCTTTGAGTGTTTCAAGAGAATGGAGCTGAGTGTGAAGCTGCGACCTGTAGATACCTCCCTGTATGGTTTCTCCGGAGGTGCCATCCAACCTTTAGGATCAGTAATGTTACAGGTAGGATTGGGGGACGCTCCAGCTCGAAAGGTCCACTTGGTGGAGTTCCTCATTGTAGATATCCCCTCATCATACAATGTAGTAATGGGACGACCTAGCCTGAACCTCTTTCAGGCAATCATCTCTACGTTTCATATGAAAATGAAATTTCCTACAGCCACAGGGGTGGGAGAAGTAAGAGGAGACCAATACCAAGCGCGGAAGTGCTACGCAGAGTCTGTAAAGATGGCGGACAGAGCCCTGACCAGGGGCCTGGAACGGACGAGAGGAGATGACCCTGAGGTCAAGAGAAAGAAAGTAGAAGGAGTAGCACCTGAACAGGTGAATGTTAAAACGGACGAGGAGCTGATGAGCGTGGAGCTCTTCCTAGGGAAACTCGGCTTTGCCACCAAGATAGGTACCCAACTGGGACCTGAACTTACAGAGAAGGTTATAGGGCAAGCAGACCTCTCTGGAAGGATGGTGAGATGGGCAATAGAGCTCCAAGAGTATGATGTAGATTTCGAGCCACGGAAGGCCATAAAAGCCCAAGCTTTGTCCGATTTCATTCAAGAGTCGACCAAACCAGAGGAAGCCGAGGGATTGAAGGTTTACGTAGATGGCTCAGTGACTCTGAGCGGATGCGGAGCAGGGATAGTGCTAGTGGGTCCTCAAGGAGAGGACCTACAATTTGATGTGAGGTTTCAATTCATGACCTCAAATAATGGAGCAGAGTACAAAGCGTTGATCAGAGGAATGGAGATGGCATTAGAATTGGGAGCTCCAAAGGTAACTCTATACTCCGACTCCCAATTAGTTGTTCAACAGGTGAATGGGGAATACGTAGCCAAAGATAGCAGGATGGCTGCCTATCTGGAACGAGCCAAAGAAGTGATGGGCAAATTCCAAAATTGTGAGGTAGTCCAGGTACCTCGAGAGAAAAACATGCAGGCGGATAGCCTCTCCAAACTCGCTAGCTCCATAGAGTTTGATGGACAAGGAACAGTGACCTTGGTAGTAGCAGAAAGGGAAACCCTGGAGAACCCCGTTGGTTCCCTTGAGGAGGGAGATGATTGGAGAAGAGCTATATGGGTGGAACTCACCAAGGGAGTAGACGCCCCTACCACTAGAGAGACCCGAGCCCTTCGGATCAAATACTGTATCATTGGAGGGTACTTATATAAGAAATCGTTCACACAACCATATTTGAGGTGTATATCGACCCGAGAAGCAAGATACGCACTCAGAGAAATCCATGAAGGTAATGCAGCTAGTCACGAAGGATACAAAGCAGTGGTGAAGAAAGCCTTAAGAGCTGGATTATATTGGCCCTCCATGACAAAAGACGCTAGGGAATTTGTGAAAAAATGTGTCAAGTGTCAGAGAAATGGTCCATTGATAAGGACCCCCGCGGAAGAGATGGGAGCTATGCACTCTCCCTGTCCCTTTGCTAAGTGGGGAATCGATTTGGTAGGGCCCTTCCCTCCAGCCTCTGGAGGAAGAAAATTTTTGATAGTAGTAGTGGACTATTTTAGCAAATGGGTGGAAGCTGCTCCTCTAGCTACGATAGATGAAGAAAATGTGATCAAATTGTTGAGAAAACAAATTTGTTGCAGATTCGGAGTACCCAGAATATTGGTCTCTGATAATGGAACACAGTTTAACGGAGAAAATGTACGAGGATGGTGTGCAAGACTAAACATAATACAGAGATTCACCTCCGTAGCTCATCCTCAAGCTAATGGACAAGTGGAAGTTACTAATCGAACGATAATAGATGGTATTCGAACAAGGCTGACGAAAATAGGAGGAGGATGGGTGAATGAGTTAGATAATGCATTGTGGTCATACAGAACTAGTCCAAAGACAGCAACTGGAGAATCCCCCTTTCAGCTAGTCTACGGAGCTGCGGCGGTGATACCTCTAGAGGCCGTATTGCAATCTCACCGAATTGCCCAATTTTAAGAACATCAGAATGAGAGGCTGATGAGAGAGGCCCTAGATTTAATGGAAGAAGAAAGAGAGATGGTTAGAATACGTGCGGAAAGATACAAGAGCAGAATTAAAGCTACATACGACCGAAGGGTGATCCCAAGGTCCTTCGGAGTGGGAGACCTGGTGCTAAGAAGAGTTGATGCCCTAAAGAATACGGGAAAATTAGAGCCCAACTGGGAAGGGCCATATAAAATCACACAGGTACTGAAGGGAGGAGCCTATAGATTGCAGAGCATGGAGGGGGTTGACATAGCTAGACCCTGGAACGTTTGCCATTTGAAGAGATTCTTTGTTTGAAGAAAGTGTAAGGTCTTGAGACCATTTATGACTTTTGCTTTGTGATTTTTGCACTGATTCATATTTTGCTTTATGTATTTCCTGGCTTCACCGGAGCTCTTTTTCCCTCTTTACGGGTTTCCCCGTTGGGGTTTTTCCGTAAGGAGGTTTTTAATGAGACCGACGTAGGTTATCTATGACTTATGTTGAAAACTGACAATAAATCAATGAAGCTTTATTCCTTTTTGAAAAAGATCTTGTATAGAATTATCATACCTTGATTATCTTTCTCATATTTGAATATGCGATGTACGAATATAAAAAGGACGAGTGTGAGAGACACTCAGAGGCCTAGAGGCCAAGGTGCTCCAGAGAGCCCTCACCTTACTTGAGACCCAAGTGGGTTAATGAAATGAGAAGATTTTATGAATTAAAATCTTTTAAGAATAAGGGTGAGAAACACTCAGAGGCCTAGAGGCCGAGGTGCTCCAGAGAGCCCTCATTTTATTTGAGACCCAAGTGGGTTAATGAAATGAGAAGATTTTATGAATTAAAATCTTTTAAGAATAAGGGTGAGAAACACTCAGAGGCCTAGAGGCCGAGGTGCTCCAGAGAGCCCTCATCTTACTTGAGACCCAAGTGGGTTAATGAAATGAGAAGATGAATGGGTTAAAATCTTTTAAGAATAAGGGTGAGAAACACTCAGAGGCCTAGAGGCCGAGGTGCTCCAGAGAACCCTCATCTTACTTGAGACCCAAGTGGGTTAATGAAATGAGAAGATTTTATGAATTAAAATCTTTTAAGAATAAGGGTGAGAAACACTCAGAGGCCTAGAGGCCGAGGTGCTCCAGAGAGCCCTCATATTACTCGAGACCCAAGAGGGTTAATTGATGAAATGAGAAGATTTTTGTGAATCAAAGTCTTTTAAGTACAAGAAGGTAAAACACTTAGAGGCCTAGAGGCCAAGGGGCTCCAGAGAGCCCTCACCATGCTCGAAAACTACAAAGATTAGATAATGAAAAGGACAGGTTTTATGATCCAAGACCTTCTAAAACAGAGAGGCAAATAGAAGTTCAGGGGTCAAGAGAAGAGGGAGGATGTCTCCCCATAACCAAGCCACCTGAAGCCAAAAGATTATATTACGGAATAACCTGCAAGACCAACAAAAGGGGGGGAGGAAAGCACACCTCCAACATATTCTTTACTGGCCTTGTAGATTATTCATGCAAGCAGAAAAGAAAAAGCACGCCAACGAACAAGTAAGATAAAGCTAACCCGATTACTACAAAAGCCCCCACATATCCAGGAGTGTGGGGTCCCCTACAAAGTATGAGAACAAGTATTACGAGCAGGAAATAAAGAGTGTAGCAAAACAGAAGAAAGATAAATTGTTCGTCATGACCAGGGAAATATGAAATTTAAACTGCTTTCTCAACAGCAGCCTCCTCAGCAACAGCCTCCTCAGCAACAGTTCCCTCGACCTCAGCTCCATCGACCACAGCTCCTTCAATGGCACCATCCTCCACAGCAACATGGTTGCTAGATCCTCCGCCCTCCTCTGGGCCCTCTTCACCCCTCAAGATATCCTCAAGGCCCGTTACCATAATTGGAGCGGAGACATAAGGATAAACCAGCTGCTCCCGAGGCTTTAACTCAGCCATGCCCACCTTGGATGCTTGTAACTTGGCGATAGCTTGACCCATTTCGGGCAGCCACCAAGGACTGTCAGGGCTCTCCTTAGGATCCCCTAAGAATTTTGGAGGAGTAGCGAGCTGATCCAGACAAAATTCACGGGAGTAAGTTCCATCGAACCCCGGGGCTGAGTGCTCGGCCACGGCATTGCTGAAACCATGGTCGATGAAGTGAGGAATGTGGGGCCCCATGGCGCATAGGAAGCTCGAGCTATTGAGAAAACTGGTCAGCCACTGAGTATGAAGAGTCCCCAAGAACTCTTGACCCAAAGAGGAAGTAAACAGAGACTTAATGCAAGCCTGCACTCCGACATCCGGCAGCTCGCGTTCCATCCGTCCCACCTCCTGTACGAGACATTTAATCCTGGCTGCATCTTGCTTGCTTTGGGTTCGTAGAAGAGACAACTCCTCAACTAGAGCCTGAGCTCGTTTATGAGCTTTGTCCTTCTCCGCAGTGATACCCTTGAGGGTTGACTGGAAAGAGGAAGCTTCAGCCCGGAGAAGCTCGAGTTCAGCTACCATCTCAACACCCTGGTCGAATATCTTGGCATAAGCAAGACCAAACTACAGGAAGAAAAGGAACAATGTTTCAATGTTTAAGACGTAAAGAAGGTAGAAACCGTGAGAGTAATGGGAAAATACCTCGGAAAAAAGATGAGCGCCGCGAAGCAGTTGGTCCTCAGGAAGGGGCTTGTCGGATAACTCCGTGTTGGAAGGAGGAGGGCATTGTTTGATAAGTCGATGAAGAGGATTGTACGCAGCAGAAGGGGCATCTTTCTCAGCAGGAGCTCGAGCGGCTTTCCCCTTCTTCTTTTTAGAAGTGCCACAGTCGGAGAAGAAGGCGTTGGCAGCTGAGCGGGTTCTCTTGGCAACTGAACCAGGGACTTGAGTAGACGAACTGGGGAGAGGAGGAACCTTTGAAGGACTCTCTGGAGCCGGGGTCTTTGCTTAACTTCCTAGAGCAGGAGACTGAGGAGCTTTTGGAGGATCTTTAGAAGCAGATAACACAGGGGTCTTCACTATGCTGAGAGCGGGGGCATCCCGTGAGGTGTGAGTTAACCAACTCATTGCTGCAAATAACCGAGAAAATGCTCAGAACATAGAGAAATAGACACATGCAAAAAGCAAAATACAAGAATAAAATATTTTTTACCATCTCGAGAATCTAAAGGGAAATCTTGAGGACAAAAGCCAAAGTGGGAGAGGATGCGAGGATTTTTGTAAATACCAAGAATATCAAAATAATTGTTCAGACGGACATGGGTATTGAGGTTAGTCATAACGGTGTGATTCGAAACAGAGTAAGTTTTCAGAGGAGGAGGAAGTATTCCGGGATTGTGGAATATCCAGTTTTCATGGGGAAACGGCCAATCAGTGGGACTAGTGACGAAAAAATAATAATCTCGCCAGGACGATTCTTCTTCGTGAAGTTTTTTTCATAAACCTGCAGACACGAGATCTCCTCCCACTAACATAGAAGAAACCATCGTTCACTTTGCAGGAGTGTTGGCTCAGAAACAGTTCGGCAGAAGGTTCACCGCCATTCCCTTTCACCAAAACGAAAAATCCTATCATGGTACGGATAGCATTTGGGGTAAATTGATTAAGAGGGATTTGCATGCGGGTAGATATGGCAGCCAAATAAGGGTGGATCGGAAATCGAAGCCCTGCCCTAAGTTGAGCCTCGAAAAAGGCAAGAGTTCGGGGTTCGGAGAGATCTGGGCGTTCGTTTGAGCGAGGAATACGAAAAGCATATTCTGACGGAAAATCATAGGCTTGAGTAAGGCTAGCTAGGTGAGTATGGTCGATTTGGGAGGAAGTGGAAATCCTGTTCTCTGGGCTCCCCATCGGAAACGGAGTGGACTCGGAGGGATTTTGGCTAAGAGCTTCTGGTGGAGAGAGAAGACTCGACATTGACTAATAGTGCTAATAAAAGAAGAAAAAAGGGATAGCTAGGTTACCTTGATTAGGAGGGCTACGAAATCAGGTGGGGCGACCGGCGACGATGAGACTCGGGAGAAAGACCGCCTGAGAAGAGAAATGAACACAGCGAAAAACTTCTGGGAGAAATGAAATTCAAAAAAGGAAAAAGGAAAGGAGGTGGTTGCGTGGAGTAAATGAAAGAAGATGGGGCAGAATCGAGGATTTTCCTCGGGAGAATAACGAGAGAGAGAAAAAAGTGATCGCGTGGGGCCCAAACGCGGAAGCCGAAACGTCTTTGAGGCTAGAGGCGGGAAAAGCCTTCGAAGAAGGACGTTTTTTGAAATTTCCTCTCCGAAGCAAGAACGATATGTGTCTCTCCATAAGGGCTTCTGTACTGGGCTCATTGGAATTTTCTACTCTCACAAAAGATATTTCCCTTTTACGAGAGTAGGGGGGAGTAGATGATGCGGCCTAAAAATGTCACCTAATAAGGAGTCGACACGTGTATAAAAGATAAGATCGAAGTGGAAGGATTGGATTGTGTAGTACTCCCTGGATAAGGAATCCCCTCTAGAGGTCCCTCTGGAGAGAGTTTCTTCTGGAGAAGGGCAGCGAGAAGAATTAATCTTGATATGAATTTATGGGCCGTAAATATAGGGGAATCCCGCCATTTCCGGCCCAGACTCGATGGAAGGAAGACTTTATCCTCTTTTATCTTAAGGGACGAAGTCTACTAAGAATTGGTATTGCCGGATCTTCAGGGAGTGGAGAGAAGGGAAGACTTGGTCCACTCAGCAGGGCCGAGTCTTAGAGGAAGTTCCGAGATAAGGGGAGGCTCTAACTTATCCCCAGGAGGAAGGCTCTATAAAAAGGTAAACCGAAGGAGATTTCCAGGTTAAACATTCTTACTTTACAAAACTTGATATACTGAAAATAAAACACCTTTCTGATATTCTTTGAGAACTTGTTTGATAAATTGAGGATCTCGAGATCCTTTCGAGAGATTGATAAGCCCTATACTGACTTAGGCATCGGAGTGTCCGCGCCGGACTCCCCTCCGGCATGTTCTTTGCACGTTCTTGGAGATTTCATTGAAGGCAGCACATTTGGATTATTTGTACGTGTTCGAGAAAGTCGGATATCCAACTCAGAGGATACTTAATCCTCTCGTGCAAATTTTGGCACATCACTTGCCATGAACACTTTGTATCAAACCATCCCAGATGCAATAATGGGGAGATTCTACCACTGCACAACTGATTAGTGTGAAAATTGCTCGAAATTCTTGTGTTTAATTTCCATAATTTTATAGGATTTCGTGCATTATTTACACTAAATTGACTAATTGCACTCGATTTGGAGAAGTAGTGTGGTTTGCTATTTTTGTAGGTAAAACGAGGTGTTTTGAATCAAATCACGAAAAATACAGCCGTTGGATCGAGTCCATGAGTTGACCACGTGAAAGAAGGGAAAGTGAGGGTTGAAACGAGACAAGAATCGAGCCGATCGGACACCCGAAATAAAAGATATACACAAAACAAGAAGAGACTATAGGAGTTTGGTTTCTAGTATTCAAGTGGAAAAGCATGATTAGGGATTAGATTAGATTAATTTAGATAGAGTAGAACCCTCTAATTGTGTGATTACCCGGGTAAGAACGACTCTATTCTTCCTCCCGATCTTAGGTGCTTTATTAGATACATCCTTAGTGATTGCTCTTATCATACACCAATCAATGAATTAAACGTCCAAGTTAAGCTTTAATCAATTTCCACATAATGAAGAACACCCGAACACTACTTCTCACTTTTGATATTTGATCATTGTTTACTTGCTTTTCTTAGTTAGTATTATCTTGTTAATTTTTGCATTTAGTATTTAGTCGTTCACCCCCATGCTCTTTCACTATAATTACGTGACGACACATAGCACTAAGGCTACACAAGCTAACTAGTCCCGTGGTTCGATAATTTAACCGGGCACTTACTTTTACTACGAGGACCCTCTTATACTTGAGAGGTGAGTATTGAAAAATACGTGTCAAGTTTTTGGCGCCGTTGCCGGGGATTAGTTTTGCCTTTTGTGTAACTTAGTGTTAGTTTAGCGTAATTACTAGTGATTTTTTTTTATTTGTTCTACATTATCTTGTGCTTTTGGTATTTGATCATTTGTGTAGGTGAGCTTATTTGGAAGATGGACGGATATAACCAATATTCATGGAATCAATCATTTGATCAATATGATATGGTTTATCCTCCTTATCAAGAAGAAGTTTGCTATGATAGTGAGGGGAACTGCGATTACGATTGCCAAATGCAACAAGTTCCCACCCATTATCAAGATGATGAAAGAAATTCTTATTTGGAACATTTGCTAGTCACTTTCATAACTCAATCCAATCAAGCTTCTGCTCACAAAAATGCAAGATTGGAAAAGATGGATGAGGAAATGGTCTCACTTGCGAATCGAATGAAGAATGTGGCATTCCAATTGAGTCAAATGGCTTCTTCAAGTGAGACTAGTTATGAAGGGACAAGCATGATAATTGAAGAAGAAGAGGGCTCAAGCGAGGAGAAGGATGAAGATGAAGAGAGATATCAACTTGAAGACATGAGCACGAGAGAGTTGGCTCTCGAGCTTACCAATGATGAGATTGATTTTGACACTCATGATGCTAAGAAGCAATATTTGGAAGATCATGAGTGCAAAACAATTGATTTTTTAGAGCCTTGTTTTCAAGAGACACTCCAAATGTCTCTTGAGCCTTACTTTCCTTTTATTCATGATAACCCTTTATTTGATATTGAGATTGACTATTCTTCTTCTCTTATTTATGATGATGATGATAGGATCTTAATGGAGATGGAAGGAGATGATGAAGAGGGAGAATGTCCCTTGATGGACACGGGCATCGAAGAACAAGAAGATCAAGAAGCATCACAAGACGAGTTGAAGAGCGAAATGAGCATTTCTAAACATTTACAATCTTCAATTGTCACTCTAGATAATATTGATGCTTCTATTGATTTTATCTTACCTCTTGTTAATTTTGATCAAAAGAAAGAAGTTGAGAGGACTTTGGGCATCATTGGTGAAAAGGGAGAGGAATTCCTATTGATGGAAGGGTGCAAGAAAGATGCAAGAATTTGGCCTACTATCCATGAGAGTCTCCTTGATTTAGAGGCCAAGATATCGACATATAATGGCAAGGAGGACCGATATCCTTGGCCATTTTGATGAGCTTATTCACTTCCGTCCGGCTTGAAGACGTTAAACTTAGCGCTAAATGGGAGGCAACCTATTCTTTATTGCTTTCTTTTATTTTTTAGATTTATAGTTTGTTTGATCTTGTGTTTAGTTTTTACTTTGTAGGTTGAGTGTTGTGTTGGTGGTCAAGGATGGGAGATGTGCATGATGAAGCTCGAGGTGGTGGTACTTTGGTGCTACAAGGTTCAATGGAAAAAAAACGGTTGTGGTAGCTTGCTTCTTTGGTAAGCTACGTTGGTGGACAAATTCTAAGGTAACACACTCATCTCCAAACTTTGCATTCAACTAGATAGTTTCATTTAAGTTTGGGGGGAGATTTCGTGTGTTTACCTTCATTTTATTGCACCGTTTGTCCATATTTTGTTTAGCTTTGTTGGAGGAGATTTCTTGTGGAAGAAAGTGTTTAAGGCATAATTGGTGGTGATTGTTGGTTTTTGAGATTTGGTTGAGCTTGTTGGTATTGATGGATACTTGCTTGTTCATTTACTTATGTGATGATCTTTGTTTGGTTTG
The DNA here is from genome assembly GCA_963675135.1 of Galeopsis tetrahit. NCBI lineage: Eukaryota > Viridiplantae > Streptophyta > Magnoliopsida > Lamiales > Lamiaceae > Galeopsis > Galeopsis tetrahit. The sequence continues at coordinate 59,089,112 of OY776120.1, read as the reverse complement.
GTGTTCTTAATTCATGATAGACAAGCCTGTGAGCTTTAGAGCCTTTAGACTTTCATATATTTTGGTCTATTTTTCTTCATGTGAGTATCATTCATGCTTGTGTGCTCTAGAACTTGTCAATTGTCTTGCTTGAAGCTACTTTGTGTGTGAGATTTGTGGAAGTGATATAAGGCCATCTTTGTTTTGAATAGTCACTTAGCCAAATTATCCATACCAAATGATATTTTTCCATAGTTAGCCACTTTGAGCCTATTGACTTATATTCTTTGGCAACCTACAAAATTTAGCCTATTTGTCCATCTTTTGTGAGCCTAATTTCCCTATGAATTAGTGGATCTTGAATTTAGACAAATGAGGTTGAATTGTGCTTAAATGTAAATTTGGTGGATTTGTTTGGTTGAGAAGTGAAAAGAAAAAAAAATGAGAAAAGATGAATTGAAAGTTGTACACAAAAAAGATTGAGTTGTTGAGAAAAACAAAATTGAAAAATAAAACTCTCTTGTGTACATGCATTTGGTAGAGCTTGAAGTTCAAAAGAGTTCAATGGTTTTGGTGGTGAAGAATGTGCTTTAAAAGAGTGAGCAAATGAATTATGGGAGTTTAGAATTTGGAGTTGCAACTTGATCAATTGTAACTTTCCTCTTCAAGATTTAGAAATGTTCCTAAGCATTTTTACTTCTTGCTCCACTAGTTTGTGAGTCACTTTATCCAAATTTTCCCCACCCTAACCAAAGAGCCTACATTACAACCAAATGATAAGTCCTTGTTGATTCATGAATTGAACACATAACTTGTGGTGGAGAATTGAGACTTTTGGCAAGCATATGGTAGTGCACTTGTGTGGTTTGATTTTGAGAGCATAAATTCCATAATATACACTTTGTGTGATGAGTGATACACTTACTTGTGAGGAATTGTGAATTGAGCACTTGATCTTGCATTGATTTGAGCATAGCATGTGAATTGGCTTGTTGATGTTGTTTACCTCATAGCTTGACTAGATTGAGAAAGTTGACAATCACTCACTTTATCTTGTCTTGAATGAATTTTTTTCGCAATTCTCCCACTTGTTCTATTTTTCTTTCGTTTCTCGGGAACGAGCAACACTTTAAGTTTGGGGGGGTTGATTAGTGTGAAAATTGCTCGAAATTCTTGTGTTTAATTTGCATAATTTTATAGGATTTCGTGCATTATTTACACTAAATTGACTAATTGCACTCGATTTGGAGAAGTAGTGTGGTTTGCTATTTTTGTAGGTAAAAAGAGGTGTTTTGAATCAAATCACGAAAAATACAGCCGTTGGATCGATTCCATGAGTTGACCACGTGAAAGAAGGGAAAGTGAGGGTTGAAACGAGACAAGAATCGAGCCGATCGGACACCCGAAACAAAAGATATACACAAAACAAGAAGAGACTATAGGAGTTTGGTTTCTAGTATTCAAGTGGAAAAGCATGATTAGGGATTAGATTAGATTAATTTAGATAGAGTAGAACCCTCTAATTGTGTGATTACCCGGGTAAGAACGACTCTATTCTTCCTCCCGATCTTAGGTGCTTTATTAGATACATCCTTAGTGATTGCTCTTATCATACACCAATCAATGAATTAAACGTCCAAGTTAAGCTTTAATCAATTTCCACATAATGAAGAACACCCGAACACTACTTCTCACTTTTGATATTTGATCATTGTTTACTTGCTTTTCTTAGTTAGTATTATCTTGTTAATTTTTGCATTTAGTATTTAGTCGTGCACCCCCATGCTCTTTCACTATAATTACGTGACGACACATAGCACTAAGGCTACACAAGCTAACTAGTCCTGTGGTTCGATAATTTAACCGGGCACTTACTTTTACTACGAGGACCCTCTTATACTTGAGAGGTGAGTATTGAAAAATACGTGTCAACAACTGCCAAAGAAATTTGGAATACTCTTGCTGAGATGTGCGAGGGTACAAATAAGATCAAGGAGAACAAGCTCCAAGTAGCTGTGCAGAAATTTGAGCATTTCACAATGGAGCCTGAGGAGTCCATTAACAAATTTGCTAGTAGATTCACTGATATAATGAATGAAATCAACTCACTGGGCAAGGTGTACTCCAAGAGAGAAGTTGCACTAAAGATCCTAAGAAGTCTCACTCAAAAGTGGGATGTATATTCTGTAATGATGTAGAATACCAAAGATCTCTCCACCATGCCCATGCAACAAGTCTTCTCAGAACTCAAAGCTTATGAGTTTGACTTCAACAGAAGAAAGCCTGCTGAGGAACCTTCCTTACCAACAAAAGGAGTGCCATTCAAAGCCAAAACTGCTGAACCTGAGATGCAGTCCACTCCAAGATCATCAAAATCAGTCTCAAAGGCTGAAATGAAGGAAGAATTAGCCCTCATGGCTAGGATGTTTGACAAACTCAATTCAAGGTTTGGTAGATACAAGGAATTCTACCAAGACAATAAGGTCAGGAGAAGGTACAACTCTCCTGAAGCCAAGGTTGAGGACAAAAGGCCTGAAGAAAGAAGATCAGAGGACAAGTACTCTGATAGGAGAAAGTCCAGCTGAGGTGAACCTTCATCATCCAGAAGAAGAGATGATTCAAAGAAGGATGATGATGAAGACCTGTGCTACAACTGCAAAAAGAAAGGGCACTTTCAGTATGATTGCCCTGAACTCAGCTCTAAGGAAATAAAGGAGAGGCAAGCTAAAAGAGATAAAAAGTTCACCAATAGAAAGGCCATGATGGCTGGTGATGAGTCTGAAAGTGCTGAAAGCTTCAAATCTTCTGATGATGGACTGTTCTCAAACATTGATGATGATGATGTGTGCAACATGGCCATAGAAGATGATGAGGTATCTTCTACTTCTAGCTCACCATCATTTCTATCACAAAACACTAGTGAAGTCAACTTGAAACTTTCTTTTGGAAAGTTGATGGAAGATTTCACTAAGTTACAAGAATTTCATGACAATTGTGTGAGAGAGAATGAAAGACTATCCATTGAACTTGCAAAACCTTCTGAGTCAGTAGTTGATGTCAAGTCTACTGAGTTGTATCAACAAGTCTTAAGAGAACTTGATGAAGCTTCTCTCTGGATAGTTGACCAACAAAAGCAGATTGATGAACAACTGCTTACTCAGAAGAGAAAGGACTTTGAGCTAAAAATTCTTCAACCTAAATTTGATAACCTCTCACATGAATATGATATTCTTAAATCAAGTGAAGAGAGCCTGAAAATTAAGATGTCTGCAATGAATAAATTCTCTAGAGCAATAGAGGAAATTCAAAGCTTCCAAAGACCTATGGCTCAAAAGAGTAGATTGGGATATGATCCATTTGAATCTTCACCTTGTCTTAGTGTTGCTTCAACAAGTAACACTAAGAGAGTCTTTGTTAGATCAGTGGCACAACAAGCTGAAAATGAATTAAATCAGCCACCGAACAAAGGGAAGGGCAAAATGTATGAGATGCCCACTCAAGTGCTTTAGGGAACTAGGCCCATACCTAAGGAAAAGGCCAAAGTCCCTGAACACAAGAGGAATGTTGTTCAGCAGAGTAGACCCAGTGGTAGGGCAACTCATCTGAACAATATTCAAAGAGGTTGTCCAAGGTATGTTCAGCCTAGGCCAACTCCCCTGAGGAAACCTCAGCTGAACAGACCCATGGTCAACTCTACTCAAGGGTATAATAAAATGAGACAACCAAAACCCTTCATGCCTAAGGGTAATGATCATATATATGCCCATCCTCGAAGATTCCCTCAAGTAGCACAAAGAACTCATAAGTTCAGGAGATATGACAACTCTCCTGAAACTTACAGAGTCAACACTTTCACACATTCCTTCCCAAAGGCATTTAAGGGAAAAACTGTGTATGTAGATGCTAGAGGAAAACAACTTAGCCACCTTGAATCAATCAGGGTAATTAGGCAAGTTTGGGTTCCTAAAGGTACAGCTAACCTCTCGGGACCCAAAATTCTAAGGGTACATAAAGCTTGATAATTGCAGGTACCTATGGGCCACAAGAAGCTGAGGAGCATGAACAAAAAGTCAGCATGGTACTTAGACAGTGGATGTTCAAGGCACATGACTGGAAACAAGAACCTCCTCACTGAATTTATTGAAAAGGAAGGCCCTAATGTCACCTTTGGAGACAGCTCACAAGCAACTACAAAAGGTTATGGTACCTTGATAATTGGTAATATCAAGGTATCCAATGTATCTTATGTGGCTGGTCTCAAATATAATCTCCTAAGTATAAGTCAGTTTTGTGATAAAGGATACAATGTTGAGTTCACTAGTAAAAGTGCTTAATCAAAGATAACACTCAACAAACCTTACTGATTGGAACTAGGAAAGGGAATGTGTATTTTGCTGACTAGGACAAGTCTACTGATGCTACATGCTTTATTGCCAAAAGCTCAAATGAACAAAGTTGGTTATGGCATAAAAGGCTAAACCACCTGAACTTTAAATCCATGAACAAGCTTGCTAGAAATGCATTAGTTAAAGGACTGCCTAATGAAGTGTTCATTAAAGAGCATGTTTGCAAACCATGCCAAGAAGGAAAACAGATTAAAGCTTCATTTAAAGGGAAACCAGTCATCTCTACTGAAAGGGTACTTGAACTGTTACATATGGACTTATTTGGACCAATTACCCCTGCAAGTATAAATGGTAGAAAATATACACTGGTTGTAGTAGATGACTTCTCTAGGTTCACATGGGTAGTATTTCTCCTTAATAAGAAGGAAACTCAAGTCAAACTCCCTGAACTGTTAAAGAGATTGTCTAATGAGAAAAACCTTAACATAATCAATATAAGATCTGATAAAGGCACTAAGTTCATTAATTCATACATCAATGAGTATTGCACTATGAATGGAATAGCCCATGAAACTTCAGCAGCTAGAACCCCTCAGCAGAATGGGGTAGCATAAAGAAGAAATAGAACTCTTAAAGAAGTTGCTAGAACCTTGATTGCTGATTCAAATCTACCTAAGAGGTTTTGGGCTGAAGCTATAAACACTGCATGCTATACTCAGAATAGATGTTTGATTACTAAGGACAAGGCAAAACCCCTTATGAACTCTGGAAAGGAAGATTGCCTAAAGTATCTTACTTTCACATATTTGGTTGTAAGTGTTTCATTCACAACAATGGGAAAGAGCAGTTGAAAGCCTTTGATAGCAAAGCTGATGAAGGGATATTTCTTGGATATTCCCAAATCAGTAGAGCCTTTAGAGTCTACAACTGTAAAACCCTTATTGTGGAAGAAACACCACATGTTGTGTTTGATGAATCTATCTTTGAGATCAGGTACAAGAACCTGGATACTGATGAAATCACACAAAGGACAACCAGACTGAGCTTAACAGACAAAGATACTATGTTCATAGATGTTGTCCAGGCCAATCCTCCTGAAATCACTAGACTGGACAACACTCCTGAAGGCAATACTCCTGAGGCAAACCCCACTGAAGGAAATGATGAACTGAATGACCCAATCCCAGTTCATAATCAGGTAACAACTACCAATGAAAAGCAGGCTCTGCTGAGGTAGTTAATGGATCCAATATTCAAGGGGGAAACATTAATGTTGAAAATGCCAATGTCCCTGACATTGAGGACAACACCCCTGAATATGATCCTGAATTAGATCCTACATTGAATTTCCCTGAATTTTATAATCCTAGTGACTCAACCTTAGTAGAGGACAACTCTACTGAAGGGATCAGGAAAAGAAGGACTTGGTTATCTAACCATCCTACTGACCTGATACTTGGTGATCCAAGTGTAGGAGTCAAAACTAGAAGATTTCATGGTGAAAGTGCTTTGTTTTGTTGTTTCCTATCAGAACAGGAACCAAAGGATATTGATGAAGCACTTCAAGATGCAAACTGGATTACAGCCATGCAAGAGGAGCTGAACCAGTTCACAAGAAATAATGTTTGGGAACTAGTGGATAGACCTTCACATCAAGATGTTATTGGAACCAAGTGGGTGTTCAAGAAAAAGAAGAATGAGAATGATGTGATAGTCAGAAACAAGGCCAGATTGGTGGCCAAACGTTATTGTCAATCTGAAGGCATTGACCATGATGAGACTTTTGCACCAGTGGCAAGGCTTGAAGCAATAAGGCTATTCCTAGCCTATGCTGCCCACAAGAGGTTCAAAGTCTATCAAATGGATGTCAAGAGTGCCTTCTTGAATGGAGTGCTGAAGAAGAAGTCTATGTAGAGCAACCTTCTAGTTTTGAAATAGGAAACCAAGTCTACAGACTGAAGAAAGCTCTCTATGGACTTAAGCAAGCTCCAAGAGCTTGGTATGATACACTCTCACGGTTTCTGTTGGATCATGGATGTAATAACCCAAAAACAAAAATCAAGATTTAAAGATCATCCCAAAAATGATTAAATAAAACTTATTGTGATAAGAATATTTTGCGTGAAGATTTGAATTTTGCAGGTGACAGACGAGCATTCTGAGCCAGAAGCACTACTAACACATTAAATAAAGGTTAATTCTAAGGTTAAATAAATAAAATTAATTGAAGTCAAGACTTATAAAGTTTAATAAATGTGACATTTAAAAATCGTGAATATTTAAGCATTTATCGTATAATAAATTAATTGCTCGGAAGTGAAAACCGAACATTAAAATACCGAAACCCAACAACGAATATTATAGAGCACCTAACCAAATTTGGGCTGCCAAATTTGGGCCCAAACACACATAATTTTGTTCACCCTAAAGCCCATTGGACAAATATTACATTTCCTACTAATTCATGTACCAAGTTGCAAATACCCCATTCTTGCTCCCCAAGACATTCTTGCTCCCCAAGATAGCCCAAGGCTTGCCCTCCACACTTATCCACCCTATTTAAAGGTCCATCCTCCCCCTCTCCATACCACAACTTCATTTCACAATGTCCTAGCTAATAAGAGTGGTAGAAAAGAAAATAGAGAAATCCACCACCACCATCACTTAGGAGGAATTCTTCCTCCAAATCCCTTAAGGAGATCCTCATAATATTAGTTTAGAAGCTGAATCAAAGCCTGGAAAAGGGCAAAGTACTTTAGAGCTTCAAACAACCCCCAAAATCTAAGAAGGTATGAAACAACTCTAGTTTTTGTGAATTTGAAGAACTTTGATGATGCATGCATGATCTTGTCCCAATAAATATGTTTTCATGTGTCTATAAACCCATCCATATGTTAATATTGTTTTTCTATCATCTATAAGTGTTAATCTTAGGTTGAAGCATGATCTATGGTGTAAAAATGAACTTTGATAGTGATAAGGTTGAAATCGTATACTTTCTGGACAGTCTGTTTGACGAGGTGTTTTTCATGTGTTTTAGTTGTCTAAAATTTGTGTAAATATTTGGTAATGTCCTATTTGAAGTCTAGAATAACATACCCAAAAATCGTAACACTTCGTTCAGCCATTTGAGAGAAACAATTCCTTGAAACTTATGTGTTTGGTGCTGAGTAAAACCCGATGTAGTCACGTAATCTCCCCTTTAAGCCCCTTTATGTTATTCTATAATTCGTGGAAATATTTGGAGATACTCCTAATACAGTTTCTTAAAACATAATAAAAATTGTAGTGTTTTGTTCATTACTTTGGGAGAAATAAATTATGGAAATTTGTGTGTACAAAACAGGGCTTTAGTAACAGCAGTAAGTTCAACAATTTATTTACCCATGTTTTAATTTTCCATAAATCATAATAAAATTCTTCAATAATAATATTACAGTATAGTTTAAGATATAAAAGTTTGGGAATTTTATAGTGAACCGTTTGATAGAAATAAATCAAATAACTAGAACCTTTACAGTTTTGCAAAAAATGAGAAAAGTCATTTTGAGTTACCAATTCACCCACTTTTCGTAAGTATCAAATTTAGGATTTTTGATGAATTGTAACCCTTATAAATTTTAGTGTGACATATGTGACATTTATGAATTTTACATGTGTGCAAGTATTTTATCTAAGTTATACACGTAAATAAATCGTTTTGTCAAATAAAAGGACGATTTATGCAAACTTTTCAAGAAATGTATTTTATGCATGTTGTGTGAATTGTGTGAATAACATTTCATTTAGAACTACATGACTAGATTATGTGCTTCAATGTTATAATTTGACAAGATGATTGAATGACCAAAGAGAACGTCAATATGTAACACGAAATCCTTTAAGTACAAAGAAACATAAGAAAATGAAGCTTGACAAACCCCTTGGACTCACAAATGATTTTATAAATTAAGGCATACTTTAAGAATTGGTTTTTAAAATGCTAAGAGACTTGAAATGGAAGTGAAGCCGAAAACACTTAAACACCTTACACGAAATTAACTAAAGACTAAGATGAGAAAAGACTGTGCTAGGTAAAGTGCGGTTTGGTGAAGAGCTCGGACGTCCCTGCAGAACTAAAAGCTTTGAAGAAGTTTATAACTTTATCTTAAAAGTTACCAGGTGGGTGACACTAACTGTATTGCCGATGTAAATGTTATATGGACTGTTGGTGTGTTCTAAAGGAAATGAAATAAGAATGAATTTAAGGAAAGATTATGAAAATACATGATACAAAAATGGCATAACTCTATGTAAAGAGAGCAAAAGGGCTCTATATGTATAGCTGGTGAAGGTTGGAAAAGGGACCCGGACGTAGTAGTCGCTACACGTGCCCCCTATATGCTAAAGGGATCCGTACGTGGTAGTCGTTACACGTGCCCCCCATATGTTAAAGGGATCCGGATGTGGTAGAGTCGCTACCAGTGCCCCCCATATAAGAGAGCTAAGACTCTACCAAAGAGCCATTTAACGCAAGAACGTAAAGGAACAGTTAAAAGAGTAAGGTAAGAAAAAAATGAAAAACTGAAACGTGGGGAAGGGTAAAAGAATTTAAATTTTAGAATTATACCAATCTGTATAACAGCGTACAGGTTATCCACTGAGATTTATCTCACGCCTCAAATCTTTAACATTTTCAGGTCATAACATGGAGGCCCCGGAGCTGCCGTAGACACGAAGACCCCTTATATATATATGATATATATAACTACCTAATGATAATATTAATGGACATGTTTAACTTTCAAACTATCGTACTTTTGAATTTATTACCACATCCATCGAGAGTTGTACTCGAGACTCGTCGATGATGCTTTTGCTAAAACAACTTAAGGATATAACTATGAAACGTATGAACTTATGGAACTTAATGTATTAAATGATTTTCCGCTGCGATATTTTAATCTTATGCTTACCTTTTAATTATTTTTCAATAAATTTTTAGGCTCAGTTTTTGGGTCACTAAGTAATGACTCGAGTTTTGGAGGGTCAAACCTCGAAGGTTAACTTTCTGAAAACCGGGGCGTTACAATGGATTTGTCAAAGGAACAGTAGACAAAACTCTGTTCAGAATCTGTGAAGGGGATGACATCTTGCTTGTCCAAATATATGTTGATGACAACATATTTGGATCCCCAAATGAGAAGATGTGTGAGAAGTTCTCAAAACTCATGCAAAGCAAGTTTGAGATGTCAATGATGGGGCTGATGAATTTCTTCTTGGGTCTACAAGTCAAGCAATCAAAGGAAGGAATATTCATCAACCAAGCTAAGTACACCAGAGAAATGATCAAAAAATTTGGGTATGCTACTAGCAAGCCAGTAAGGATCCCAATGAACACTAATTGGAAAATGGATCCAGATGAGAGTGGTGTTCCAACCAACTCTACTGAATATAGATGAATCATTGGTTCCCTCCTCTATCTCACTGCTAGCAGGCCTGACATCACCTTTGCAGTAGGTGTATGTGCAAGGTTTCAAGCAAATCCTAAGAAGAGCCACCTAGAGGCTGCTAAGAGGATCTCGAGGTATCTCAAAGGCACTGAGAATTTAGGCCTTTGGTACCCTGCTGATGACAACATTGAGTTAACTGGCTACTCAGATGCTGATTATGGAGGATGCAAAATTGATAGGAAGTCCACTTCAGGAACATGCCAATTCTTGGGAAACAAACTCATCTCTTGGTTCTCAAAGAAGCAGAACATTGTGGCTACTTCCACTACTGAAGCTGAATATGTTGCAGCTGGAAGTTGTTGTGCTCAAATACTTTGGTTGAGACAATAACTTAGAGACTACAATGTCAACTCTACTGAAGTGCCAATCTTCTGTGATAACAACAGTGCTATAGAAATCTCACAAAATCCAGTGTTACACACAAGATGCAAGCATGTGGATATCAAACATCACTTCATTAGAGACCATGTGGAGAAGAAGGACATCAAATTTGTGAAAATTCACACAGATCACCAAAAGGCTGATATTTTAACAAAGCCACTGGCTGAAGCAAGGTTCTTGGAACTTTCAGCAGAATTGGGACTTCTTGATCCAGGGAAGTTGGACAAGTAAGCCCAATGGAGGTCATCAATGAAGGGGGAACTAAAAGTGATCTTCAGTAGACTTGGTCAAGTCTACTGAAATTCAGAAGAGATGACCCAAATCTCATCAGAGAAGTTGAGCAGAGCTCACTTCAGGACACTTGTCCATGAGGGTTCAGGACACTTGTCCATGTGGGGTCAGATAAGTTGTCTTGGCTATCAAACCAAATCTTGGTCTGATAAGCACCTATTTTGGGTAATCATTGCCTATTTTGATGGCTGTCCCATTCCTCTTAAAGCCATCACCTTTACAAAGATTTAATTTGTCCCCTACCCAAAAAGTCACTTTCAATGCATTAAATGCCAAGATTTAACTCTTTTTTGCATTAAACAATTGTAGCCCACAATCCTTCTTGAAGACCCCCCCGCCATTAACAAACCTTAACTCCTTCCCACGTTTTAAACAAAAACAGTTTTCAAAATTGTTCCATTGGTTTTAACCGTTGGATCAAATTTTGGCCAACTCCCCTGAATCAATCCTGGCCATTCAAAATTTGATTTCCTCATTTGTAAACCTTTGAATTACCTTAAGACTTACCTACTCAATGACAAACATTCTTTTTAGAATATACTCCAAGTCTTAAGAATCCCCCAAGTTTCATTTCTTCCCCACGCATCCTATCACCTTTGAAACCCTAATCTTCAAACCCTCTCAAAGCTCTTCACTGTTCTATCAATGGCACCCAAAGTAAGACTAGAGATGATGGTAGATTTCTCTAACAAGGAATTAGACCTTGATTTCAACTATCTCAGTCATAAAAACAACCTCATCTTTGAGCCTATTATCTCTTTTGAGAGTGAATCTCCAGAAATCACCCCCACCTTAAGATGGCTGAGAAGAGATGGACTTCAGAAGTTTATGCAAGAAAAGCCCAGTTCTTGTTTGGAGCAATACATGGCAGAATTCTTTGCCTTCCTTAAATGGAAAGGAAAGGCCAGTGGAGGAGAAGTTTCAACCAGATTGACTTATGTTGCTGAGGGAGATGAAGAGGAGAAGTCACACAGAGTCAAATTTTCTGTAGAGGACCTTGAGGGTGCCTATGGATTTCCCTCTGAAGGAAGGAATCCAGAAATCTATGGCACACGGCATGAGCAAGAAATTACTTAAGAATGGTTGTTTGTTCCAGGTCCAATCTCCTCAACCCAACATAAGAACACACTCAAACCTGAGTTTTTAACTCTATTTGAAGTAGTGACAAAGAGTCTTCTAAGCAACACTAGAAGCTTAGAACAAGTAAGTGCACCAATAAGGATAATGGCTGCTGTCATTGATGCCAGTGACAAGGGCATTAAGTTCAATTGGAGAGACTTCATCATGGGAGAGATGATGAAGGAGAAAGCCAAGTTCAAGGTGAAGGCTCACATGAAGGTTGTTTTGGAGGGCAATTTGAAATACTGCACAAGGGCAAGTCTGCTGATTGAGAGATGTTGGTCCCTGAACGAGTAGTGAATGGGATTAAAGTCTAGAGGGGAGGGGTGAATAGACTTTAAAACTTTTTCAAGAGAGTTGGGAACCTCTTCTGATTGTTATGTCAACTGGACTGCAAGTCTGCTGGTCCAGATGACTATAGTGATCTGAATGAAGAGATTATGTGCGGAATTATGGTAGGCCTTGTTTAGACTCGTTCTTTTAGTTTCTTATGAAAGTGTTAACTTGTTTAGCAATGAAAGTACTCAGCTGATGCTGGTTTTGAAAGTTATAGCCTGAGTTGAAGGATGTTGAAAACACAGTATGCACTATATAAAATGTATGGAAAGACAGAAATGTAAAGTGCAGAAAGGTAAATAACACCAGGTTTATAGTGGTTCGGATATACGTTCCTACGTCCACTCTCACGTCCTAACGTGATGTTTAATCCCTTTAATTTACCAAAAATTACAAGGGGCTTGTCCTTTATAGTCCCAAGGATAGGACTTTGAGATTTGAGCCGTCCTAACAACTACGGTCTCCACAAGTGATTGTAAGCACTTTCACTTTGAGGGGTTCAAAATCTTTAACCTTTCGGTGAGGGTTTAGGGTTTTTGAAGAGTATCCAACTAATGGTTCAAGCTTATAAATTTCTTAGCCACTATGCCTAAAACAATGGATATACAATATGAACAGGTTTCAGGTTCTTATGGGTTGGATAGAAATCACTTAAGAGCTACAAATATTCTAAGGCTTTCTGGGCTCTTGGACAATTCTTAAAACAGTATGGCTTTATGCTTGGTTGCTTGCTTAGCTTGTTGAATTCTCTCGTGTGACTTCCTTGTTTGTGATTTCTCATCCTCTTGTATTTATAGTGGTGATTGCTTGCAACTAGCCGTTGGAGTTGACTAGCCGTTGGGGCAATCTTTCCATAATGGCTTGATTCCTTGATTCCAGCCACTTGGTTGCTTCAATCCTGGGATCGTGTCAATCTTCTAAATAAGGTAGGTCTTCGTTTGAATTGCAAGATGACTTTGGAATCAACCGAGTCCTGGAAGAGTACATAGTCTTCTGATCTGTACTACTAGTCTTCTGACTACTCTTCTGGCCTTAGGTCTTCTGTATTCTGATATCAGTCGAGTAATACTCTTCTGATCTGGCAATTCTTTGTGCTGCTTTAGGCCATCTTCAATCTTTGACTCCATCAGATAAGTAGGTATACAAGCACCTTTCTTAACTGGTCTTCAAGGATCTTCTAGTCTTCAAGTCTTCTACTATTCTCATCTTGAGGATAGGCATGTAAGACGGGACTGTGTTGATTAGCTGATATCAATACAGTTGATCACACAAGACTAGTCTAAGCTGTTCTATACAAGGTCAGCTGATCCTATTACATTTATAAACTCTAAGTGTTTTGGCCATCAAAACTATTCTAACATCAAGTGGGGCTTAGGGTGAATTTATATCCCAACAATTTCCCCCTTTTTTATGAAGCCAAAACTATACTTGATAAATGCTCTTAATGAAATAAGATAAGAGTTTATAAAATTCTTAAACTGAAGTATCTTATGAAGACAATGAGAGTTTGTCTTGTAAGCAAAAAGAACTAGAACTTGAATATATATAGAGCTTTTACAGATTACAAGTAATAGTTTCTTTAAACTTCTAAAGTAGTCTTCATCAGGTCTTGTGATTTCTTCAGATGCGGAAGGCAATGTTCAGACGAACTCGAACTTCTTCCGTGTGCTGCAAGTCTGTAACATTCTCCTCTTCATAGATCTTATACAGAATTTTTTTGACTTCAATCATGTTGACTCTTCCTGAGTCCAGAGTGGGTGCATCCCATTTGGGTTCTTCAGGGGTTAGGATTCTGCAGTTGTCAAGTTCTTTGGTTGTCTTGACAATTTCTTTCCAGAACACTGGATCTTCAATGGTCATGAACTGATCGAACTGGAAGAATTCATCTTCATAAGTAGGGAGAGGGCCAAATTTCCTTACTATGTGGTGTTGAATTTGCCACTTCTTCTTCAGGGGATACCATCTTGGTAGCTCATCTTGAAGGGCTAAATAATCCACATAATTGCTATCAAACACTAGGACTTTGTCTTCTTTTGCTTTGTTGACATTGTCTTCTTTTGCTTTGTCCATGAGTGCTTTCCTGAGTTTGGCAATTTTCCTATCAAATTTGGCTTTGACTGCCTTCGCATCATTTAGTTTCTTTTGCTTAAGCTCTTGAGCTTCAAGCAACTTTCTTTTCTTCAACTCTAGAGCCTCTTTCTCTTCTGCAGTAGGCTCTGCTGGAGTTGACTTCTTACTGGACTGAGCTTGCTCATCTGCCTTCCTTTTTCTTGTTATCCTCTTCTCAGGAACTTGTTCTACAGGAGCAGTGATCTGTAGACTCTTGGCAGGAGCTTGAGTGGGAGCTTGGGTGTCTTCTTGAGCAATTTCTTTGCCCTTGCCTTGCCTGCTCTTGATTTTGCTTTTTAAACCACCCAAGGTTTCAGTCAGGTCATCTTGTGCTACTACCAGTACAGCTTGCTGAGCAGTAGACTTTTCTAGAGCCTTTATCAATACATCTTCCCCCTTTTTGGCTTCAGCAAGTGCGGCAGCAAATGGCTTCATGGCATTCAGAATTTCCACTTTCAGAGTCTGCTTCAGGGCCATGGCATTGACTTTGCCAACTTGGGTCAGATGAGATATGTTGTGCTCTAGAACTTCAGCATGAGAATTGGAGGAGGAGGCAGCTTCAAATCTAGTTGTAAGTGCTTCCAATTTGTCTGTTGTCTCCTTCAGCTGGGTCTGCAGTTTCTCATTCTCCTCTGCAGCTGATTTAAGAAGAGCTTGACCTTCAGTGGCTCTTGCTTCAGCATCCTCAATTCTTTTCTTGTAAGTGTTTTCCATGCGGTTGACCTCATTAGAGTAAAGTTCAGCAAACATGGTGGAGGTATCACCTGCCTTCTTCTGAATGGTGCTCAGATATTCACCTATCTGATAGTGAAGTGACTCTCCAAACTTGTCTTCAATGTCAATGATCTGGTCGTGAAGACGAGTTCTCTGCTCCTTAACAGCCTTTTCAACATATCTTCCAAGCTGTAGGCCTAAACCTTTCTCAAAATGCAAGTCTATTGCAGCTTTGACCTGTGAGCATATGTCTGCTGTAAAGTCAGCTGATGGAGTAGAAGTTGAGGCAATACCTTGAGGCTTTGGATGAACTATCAGAGCTTTGCCTCTCTCTTCAGCTGAAAGGTAGTCTTCATTGAGGAATGAGGTAGTGGCCTTAACCAGATGGGTCATGATCTTATCTCCTTTATCAATGAAGTGAGTCAGTGTATCTGTAGGCATGAAGTGAGCTGGAACTTTGATTATGTCCTTTTCAACTTCAACTTTGTCAGCTTGTTCAGCTGAGTCTTCTACAGAGGCTGTTGCAACTGAGCCTTCCACCAAGGCTGGTGCAGCTGAGTCATCCACCTTTGCTTTGTTAGCTGTCTGTTGATCTGATGGGTCTTCTGGGATAGAGATATCAACAGTGGGGATTCCTAGAATCCTGTTGCAAACTGCAGTCAGGGCCTCCGCTGACAGTAGCTGAGCAAAAGATTGAACTTGAGCAACTTCCTTTTGCTCCATTTCCCAGTCGAGGAAGTTTTCCTTTCCTCTCATTCCTTCCATGACCTCAAGAAGGTCATCCACATCATCTCTTCTGAGCTCAATCCAAGTACATATCCTAAGTACTTGTTCAAAGTGGATTGATCGCTCATCAACACCAGGAGTAGTAGCCTTGAGCAGGTTGGCTATCTTCATCCTCATTATCTTCTCCCTTGTGCACATAGGATAGTGCACCATGCTGTAGTGAGATTGAGAGGGGCCAGCTTCATCCAGGTCTGCTGGTGCCAAGTCTTCTGGAGCAGATGGGGCAGTGAGTGTTAGGGTTATACTGGCAAGTATGCTTTTAGTGCTACTTATGTATACAAACTGATTCTTGCACTTATAAATGAGAATAATATTTTTATCACTGGTTGCTTTAAATATAATGAATGTTAATTATTTATTGCATAAACGTTCAGATGTACTTTACATTGTAGACAATGTGGTGTGTTGAAGATCACAGAAGATCACATTGATAGTTCCTTGTATATAAGTACAATTGATTCACAACTTAGATGGAATTGAACAATCCATTGGTAAAAGTTGAGGTGTAAGGCTCGGATTGGTTTATCTTGACCAAGAGATTACACTAGTGCATTATGATGTGCTGAATAGGACCTACAGAGAGGTAATTCTTCTAGACTGACTTAAGGAATGAAGAATTAGACCTCAGTGGTTGTTTATTTCTTAATCTATGTCACTTAAATGGGAATGTCTGTAGTTAAGAAGTATTGCTTTGATTTATTATGGGTAAAGAATCAATTTGATTCAATACTTTGTATTTTGGGCAATATTATTAATTACAGGACATATTGCCAAAATTAATACAGAGAATCGTGTCTTGGAGTGTCAAGTTGATTATGTCCCCTTGGTGGGCTCAAAAGGTTTATCATATCAAATCTGATCAGTGGAATTTATTTTCGGTATGATAATAATGTTGAGCTGTCCTTACTCCGAGGAATAAAAGATATTAATTAATTAAAGCATTCAGTAGCTTAAATTAATTGATGGACATTGAATCTTAAACACGGGAAATAATAACCGGGAGCCATATTTCGTAATATGGGTTAGGATGGATAGTGCAATATTAATTCTATAGTGGAATGAATTAATATTAATGGGCTGGAAAAATGTTGTGGCTCAATATTGATTTTTGGGCCCATTGGGAGGTCCAATCCTAATTCTCCTAAAGGCCCCTCAAGTAGCCCAATAAAAGTCTATTAATTAAGGAAATTAAAAGATAAGGATTAATTTTGTTGCAAGAAATTAGAGAGAGATATTTATGGAAAAAGATATATGGAAATAAGAGATTATTTCTATATTATTCCAAGATAAATTGACCGGTCAATTTTTCTTTCTTGTAAGAGAAGAAACATAGATTCTCTCTTATATAAGGAGAAGAAAAAAATTGGTACTCTAGAGACTAAGAAAAAAATAAGATCTGTAATTTTCGAAATTACAGTGTGTGCAACAAGAGAAAATTAATTCTTCCTTGAGAGTTAATAGTTCGTGAGATCTCCCACCGGGTCAATGGACTAGGACTTAGGGAATACTTGAGAAGGCAATTGGGTTGAAGTTGTTACTCTTCTCAACGATATCTCTCCGATTTAAAGGTAAACATGTAATCCCTTAGTTCCGCATGTTTAGGGATTTAATTATTTTACCGTACATTCATTACATAAATTAGTTGATTTAATTTGTTTAAATTATGAAATTAGATTTATGATAATTCATATTTAAATTACGTCCCAAATAGATCCGGGTAATTTTAAAGGAGTCTCAAAGGATTCCCGAAAGTCTCAAAAGATCCATAGGGCATCTCAAAAGATTCTCGGGAGTCTCAAAGGATTCCTAGCGTGATGGTCCATAACCCACAAGTGCCAATAATTCCCCACAAAGGAGATGGGGAATATGGTCCCATAATAATTTCCCACAAAGGAGTTGGAGACCACAAGAGTTGGGGACCACATTGTTGGGGGACTATTATTGGGTATTGGGATTACTTTCCCAACAGTGAGGATAGGGGACTGAGTGGATGGAATATTTTCCTCTGCTGTGTGAGTATCAGCAGGGATTTGGGAAGTGATATTTTCATGTTGAGTAGGGGGTTGGGATTGATCTTCAGAGGTATGTTCATCAGCAGGGTTTTGAGTCTGCTGATCTGGCTCTTTTTCTACTTGAAGATCAGTAGATGGTTGGGCTTGATGATCTTGGACATCTGCTGTTTGAATGTCAGCAGGAGATGAGGATGTTATCTGAGTTTGATCATCAGCAGGGGGTGTGGAGATGGTCTGTGTTTGGTTGTCTGCTGTTTGAACATCAGTAGGGGTAGGCAATTGTGGTTCAAGGGTTGATTGAGGCTGAGCTTGTTCTTCTGCTGTGTGAGTATCAGCAGGGATTTGGGTATCAGTGTTTGAAGGTTCAGATGGGTTGGAATCATCAGAGGGGTTGAAGGATGTAATAGGGGCTATGCTCATGGGAGTAGGGAGCCTGGATTTCTTGGTTTTCTTGGTGAAAGAAGAATTGTTCTTCTTTCTCTTCTGACCCTTTGACGGTTTAGAAGGTGTGATAGTGAGAGAGGAATGAGAAGTACCTGCCTTCTTCAAAGGAGAGGCAGTGGGAGTGGCATCTGAATCAGATGGGGAGATGAGCCCTGATCTGATTAGAATTCTTATTTGTGCCAAGGTCTGATTGTCATCATCATCATCCTCAGCAGCCTTCTTTTGAGCCTCTTCTTTGGAGGGCTCCTCTTCTTCTTTAGTAGAGTCATGAACAGACTCTTCTGCCTCCTCAACAACATCTTTGGAAGATGCTTCAGCCAACAACTTCCTCTTCTCTTCTTTCAACCTTGCTGCCTCAGCAAGAGCTTCCTTTCTCAAATAATACTTGGAGATGTGGAAGGTCTTATGAGGTCCCATCTTGTACTTCTTTGGGAGAATATCTGGAAGGATGATGCTCAGCTTGTTGACAAAGCTGACTGTGGATGTCATCTTCCATTCCCTCGATTGAAGGTCCAAAGTAACCTTCTTGGCCTCAAGAGCAACTCTATCCAAGAATAGCCCTTGCTAGTCTCCATCAATCTGATCCCAGATTGCAGCCATAACTATAACCTTCAAAGTGGTAACAGCATCATGGCTAAAAGTGTTACCAAGCAACATCTTGCCTGCAATGTCCATCAAGGTTTGAAACTTAGGTTCAAGTTGGGATTTCTTAAGTCCAGAGGCATCAATAGCCTTGATTCTTCCATCAGTAAACATCTCCATATACTCCTTCTCTCTACCCATGATGTAGTTCGAGATATTTATCTTCCCCCTTGACAAGCCGAACAATTCCTGAAGAATTTCTCTTGTTACCTTGACTTTGTGTCCACCCATGACACTTTCAACTTGAGATCCCTTCATCACAGCATTTGAGTTGAAAGCCAGCACATCTTGTTCATAGACGTTTGTTGGTGCTGCTTCCAGAAAGTCGCGAAGGTTGAGGTTGATGCAGCGTAGAAGGATCTCCTTGTTTGCAGTTGTATGTTTGCCCTTGAAAAACAGAGCATTCTCTGTGAAAATCTTCCCTTCCCTAGACCACTTTGATGCATCTAAAGTTCCGGTGCTCTTGGTCTTCTCGTCGTAAATTTTAATGATTGCCATTCTGAGTATTTGAGTGTAAGGTTTGGAATGCTTAAGAAAGTTTGCAGAACGAGAGAGTTTGAGAGCAATTGAGTAATGTGAGCGAAAGGGTTTGGGAGAGGTTTAAGGGTGTGTATATATACTCCAACAATTCTTGATCTAACGGTCAAAATTGATTTTAATGTGGAGTAGTACCCAAGATTTCCTTCTTTGATTTCGGGCCTTTCTTTAAATTTGCCGGCTGAATTTGCCATGTGGCAACTGTTGATTTGCTGGCAATATGGTAATCAAGTACTAATGACATCATTACCAAAAATAGCCGTTGTGACTAATTTTGTGGCAAGAATTGATCATCAAGGTTGTTTTCTATAAGTGAATTGCATTCCTTATATAGGCCAATTTCTTTAATTACATTCAGGAATAAATCTAGAATGAATTGCTTGATCAAAGATAGTCATTATACTCTAAAATAAAGTGATCTGATCAGCAGAGTGAAGTCTTCTGATTTCTTCGAAAGGTCTGCTGATTTTTCTTGAAAGTCTTCTGGTCAGCTGAGTTGGTCTTCTGATCAGCTGAGTAGAGGATAGGGGTTTGCTGTGATGATCCAGCCTGGATGGATCTTCCAGCTTTATTGTGAGTGATGATCCAACCTGGTTTGATGGATCTCCCAGCTCTATCTCATCGGATGTTCCTCATCATCAGATGGGATGTAGCATCTAATGTGTCCTTGTTGAATTTCTTCGCTTCTCTTGAAAGGGAAGGAAGGTTGGAAGAGGCTTCAATGGAGTTGAAAGGAAATGCAGGCACTTGGTCTTTCAGATATGTTTTGACAAAGTGGCCTTTGATAACAAGCTCTCCATGTAGAACTTCCCCCTGGAGAAAAAGCTCTGCTTGCTTGCTACTTTGTCCTCTGCATCTCTTCTTCCTTTAGTTTTCAACAAGAATGTCTCTTCTTTCTTTAGTTTTCATAGGCATACTTATGTTGGGTAACCCAAGTATGTTGATCTGCATCATCTTCATCTTTTGGACAAATCTTCATCTCCTTCACCCAAGACCTTGGTTGAGGGATGATCTTCATTCCATCTCTTCTCTCGATTATCTCCATACCTGAAACAAGAATAATAGTTAGTGATTTGTGTTCTTAGGTGTTCTCATAACTTCCTCCTTTTATAGAGGTAGAAATGAGGTAGTGGAGAGTAAGATGACAAAACTATAGAGTTGATAGGTCTGAATTTCTGAAAAGTTACTTCTTAAGATCAACAATGAGATTCTTGATCTAAGGGTTCACATTTAAAGATATTCAGACTTTATCTTATGGAATGCAGAAATTATAAATTTTGAACAAGAGTTATTTGAAATCCGTACAGTGCATGTATACTGTTGAGTCGGTGAGGATGGTGTATTAATCCAACCAAGTATGACTCACTAGTATACTGTATACTTGTATAGTGATAAGGTATTTTATGAAGAATAGTTTATTACTATACATAGATATACATTGCTTAAGTATAGATACCAATTAACTTTATTCAAGTCTTCTGAATGTAAGTGTATATATATATATAATGCAATGCAGATTATAGAGTATTTCATCAAGGATTCTTAAGGTATCATTGATTCCCCCTTGATTAGATGACTCTATTGTTTTCCCTCAGCTTTATTTGTCTTCATCGGGAAAGAACTTACCTGGAGATGAGGGTGTCTATTCACCTCATCTGATCCTCCTAGTCTGCTGCAATTGTATCAGCTGAGGTCTTCAGCTGATCTCTACTCTTCATGTGCTTGGATCCAGGAGTCCTAAGCTGTAGCATAAGGTCTTGAATCTTTCTTCGGCTAGGGGCTTAGTCAAGATGTCTGCTCTTTGGATATCTGTGTGAATTTTCTCCATCTTGATGTCCTTCTTTTCAAGGTGGTCTCTTATGAAATGGTGTCGAATGTCGACATGCTTGCACCTTGTGTGGAGGACTGGATTTTGAGTGATGGCAATGGCACTGCTGCTATCACAATAGATAGGGACTTCTCTTGCTTCTACATTGTAATCCTTGAGTTGTTGAACTAGCCAGAGCAGCTGACTACAACAACTTCCATCTGCCGTATATTCTGCTTCAGTGGTGGAGGTTGCAACTGAAGTTTGCTTCTTTGAGAACCATGATATCAACTTGTTGCCTAGGAATTGACAGGTTCCAGATGTGGATTTCCTATCAATTCTACATCCTCCATAGTCTAAGTCAGAATAACTACTCAATTCTAGATTGTCATCAGCAGGGTACCATAGTCCTAGATTGACTGTTCCTTTTAGGTACTTGAGAATTTTCCTTGCTGCTTCTAGATGACTTTGCTTTGGGTTTGCTTGAAACCTAGCACATACTCCTACAGCAAATGTTATGTCTGGTCTGCTGGTTGTAAGGTATAGTAGAGATCCAATTAGTGCTCTATATTTAGCTTGATCAACTGCCTTTCCAGACTCATCTGGTTCCATTTTGAATGATGTCATCATTGGAATTCTTGCAGTCTTGCTTTGTAGAGCTTTGAATCTTTCCAATGGGCTCTTGGTATACTTGGACTGGTTGATGAAGATCCCTTCTGGACTCTGCTTGACTTGAAGTCCTAGGAAGTAATTCATCTCACCCATCATGCTCATTTCAAACTTTCCTTGCATAAGTTCAGAGAACTTCTTGCACATGTCTTGATTGGGTGATCCAAATATAATGTCATCTACATATATTTGTACCATTAGAATGTCTTCTCCTTCTTGTATTCTGAAAAGTGTTCTATCCACTTTGCCTTTTGTGTATCCATTGTCAAGTAGAAATTGTGACAATGTGTCATACCAAGCTCGAGGGGCTTGTTTTAGACCATAGAGAGCCTTTTTCAGACGATATACTTGATCTCTTTTTTTCAAACCCTGGAGGCTGCTCTACATACACTTCTTCTACCAGAATACCATTAAGAAAAGCACTCTTGACATCCATTTGGTATACTTTGAAGCCCATATATGATGCATAAGCTAGAAACAGTCGAATGGCTTCTAATCTGGCTACTGGAGCAAAGGTTTCATCATAGTCAATCCCTTCAGATTGTGAATATCCTTTTGCAACTAGCCTTGCTTTATTTCTAGTTATCACATCATTTTCGTCCTTCTTGTTCTTGAAAACCCACTTTGTTCCTACTACATTGTGGTTTTCAGGACAATCAACCAATTCCCAAACTTCATTTCTTTCGAATTGGTTTAGTTCTTCTTGCATAGCAGTGATCCAATTGCTATCTGTCATTGCTTCTTCTATGTCAGCTGGTTCAATGTTGGACAGGAAAGCACACCAGCAGAACATAGATGATTGGGGGTTCTGATTCAGTTGTCTTCTGGTCTTGACACCTGAGTCAGCTCCTCCTAAGATGAGGTTTGATGGATGATTATTTCTCCATGTATGCCTCACAGGAGTGTCTGCACTAGATGAGCTTGGATTCTCATCTGTTCTTGTGCCATCAGGAGGGTTGACTTGATTAGGTCGATCATCGTCTGTATCTTGTGTGTCAAAGAGATCATTCCCCCTTGCATTTGGGATTGTTGCATCTTGATTCTAGTCAGCTTGTTCTGCTTGAGTTTGAGATCTAGTGACGGGTCTATGAGGCTTATCCTCCTCTGATTCTTCAGGGAAAGGTTCATTGACTTCAATGAACTCATCTGGTCTGGACTTGATCACTAGCTGTCTCATCTGTTCTGCAGCTGAGTTTGTTTCTACTGCACTCTTTTCACAAGATTCATCAAAAACAACATGAGGTGTTTCTTCCACAAGAAGGGTTCGTTTGTTGAGTACTCTAAATGCTTTGCTAGTAGAGGAATATCCTAAGAATATCCCTTCATCTGCTTTGGCATCAAAAGCATTCAACTTACTTTTTCCATTGTTGTGAATGAAACACTTACAACCAAATATATGAAAGTAAGATACTCTAGGTTTTCTTCCTTTCCACAGTTCATATGGGGTTTTCTCATGGATTTTGTGAATACCTGACCTGTTTTGAGTGTGACAAGTTGTGTTGATAGCTTCTGCCCATAGCTTCTTAGGAGTGGAGAATTCAGCAAGGAGTGTTCTTGCAGCTTCTTTGAGTGTTCTGACTCTTCTTTCAGCTACACCATTCTGTTGTGGTGTTCTTGCTGCACTTGTCTCATGCTGAATGCCATTAGAAGTACAATAGGCAATAATATAAGAGTTAATAAATTCAGTGCCTTTGTCACTTCTAATCTTCACAATTGGTTCTCCTTTCTCTACTTGGATTCTCTTCAATAGTTCAGGAAGCTTCTGCTGAGTTTCACTCTTCTTGTATAAGAAGATAACCCAAGTAAACTTGGAGTAGTCATCTACAACAATAAGAGTGTACTTTCTCCCTGTTAGTGTGGTTGGAGTGATTGGTCCAAAGAGATCCATGTGAAGCAATTCAAGAACTCTGCCGGTTGATGCTGTCTTCTTGGTCTTGAAGGAGACCTTTGTTTGCTTTCCTTGTTGACATGCATCACATACCTGATCTTTACAGTAGAGTTCATTAGGCAGACCATCAACTAAGGATTCCCTTGCTAGCTTGCTCATAGTCTTAAAGTTCAGATGACTGAGGCGTTTGTGCCATAGCCAACTGACATCTTTAGGGCTCTTCACAAGCAGACATGTATCCTTAGGACAGCTGTTCCAATTTGCAAGATACATACTTCCCTTTCTAGATCCTATTAGAAGGTTTTGTTTTGTTCTTTTATCACTTATGAGGCACTCATCTTTAGAGAATTTTACTGAGTAACCAGTGTCACAAAAGTGAGAAACAGATAGTAAATTAAACTTTAAACCTTCTACATATGATACATCATGTACCTCAATGTCACCATTTTTTAGGGTGCCATATCCTTTTGTGTTACCGTGCGCGTTATCACCAAAGAAGACTTTTGGACCTTTCTTCTCTATGTAGTTGGTCAGCAGGGCTTTGGTTCCTGTCATGTGGGTTGAGCATCCACTATCTATGTACCATGTTTCTCCTGCTAGACCTCCTCTTTTGTATAGGTCCCTCCTTTCCTGCAAGAAAAGTTAAGTCTTAGGTACCCATTTTGTCTTGGGTCCTTGGGTGTTAGTACTACCCTTGGGAACCCACATATACATTGGTCGTTTGAACAACCTTGAGCACTTGAGTTGTTTCCCTCGGGCATCACAGAACCAAATCTTACCAGTTAACACCTTGGACTGGTCTGACTTGTTGTTTGTGTCGGCTAAGTAATATTCAAATGGTTTCCCTTTATAGGAGTGTACATACATTATCTTTTGACTAGTTACATTCGGCCTGGGTGCATTAGCTGGTCGATGCACACGATTATATGGACCATACTCCTCTGTTCTCACAATATCATAAGAGATAGGGGGTGCAAAGAGAACAAATTTGTTTGAAGAAGACTTCTTCTTCTTGGCTGGAGCAGCATACAGCTGAGACTGTCTCAGACGAGATGGTCTAGGCTGTTTGCTGTTCCTCTGTACAGGCTTGGGGTTAACTTTTCTTTTGCCATTTTTGGTGTTAGGATAGTTAGCCTTAGCTGGTACAGATGCCTTTTGGTTCATATTGGGTTCATTGTGTTTAGAGCACTCACCCTTTTCATGTGTCTGAGTAGTGCACTTGTTAGGTGTACTACCCCCAGCTGGAGAGGATGTTGATGGATTAAGTTCATAGCCAAAACCCATCTTATTGCCATTTGATCTATAATACTCAGAGATACTTTCAATAGTTGTAGATGCTTTATTGAACTCTGATATCTTTTGATTTAGGCATTCCTTCTCTTTTTCTAAGAGCTTATGTGCTTGGAAGAGGTCATTGAACTTGGATTGTAGTGAACGAAATTCCTTAGTTTCTAAAGCTTGAGTTTCTAACATCCCCTCATACAGCTGAGTTATTGTGGTATTTTCTTCCTTAAGAAGTTCCACTTCTCTGGTCAATCTTTCATTCATTGTGACCAACTCAGGGGTGTTATCAAACTTAGTCTTTTTCAACTTAGCAATTTCTTTCCTTAGATCCTTGTTCTCCTCTTCCACCTCTATAAAAGCTCTAGTGGCAATATCCAGATCACCTTTTACCTTTCTTAATGATTGATAATAGGTGTCTTCTGATTCGCCTTCAGATGAGTTTATCTCATCTGATTGTGAAAAAATAGGTGAATGGAAAGTAGTAGTATAGGAATTTACCTCATTTTCACCTATGGCCATCATAGCTAGATCATCTGAATCATCTGAGAAGATTTGACAGTCTGGTGATGTAGGAAGTTCATCACTATGATATTCAGATTCTTCAGTCACCATTGCTTGTTTATCTGAATTTCTTCTGTCTCTTCTTGGCCTTCTTTCTTCTTTGTCATCCAGCTCCGGGCATTCATAGACATAATGTCCTGGTTTGCCACAATTAAAGCATGATCCAGATTTCTGATTTGAGTTGCCTTTCCTTGGAGGAGTGGCATCTCGTCTTCTAGATCCTCGGTTGTCAGATGACTCCACATCCTTTCTAGGATGTCTTTCTGGTGTTCTTTCTCTGGAACCTCTGGAGGGTGAATTGGCTCTCCTATCTTTGTAGTTCCTATAGAATTTTCTATATTTGCTGTTGAGAGTGTTCATCCCTTCGAATCTCTTGATCATAAGAGCCATTTGCTCTTTCAGACTCATGTCTGATCCTTCAAAGTCTTCTGTTTTCAGTGAGGTCTTGCCAGATGAGGTGCTTGCAGCTTTTGTATTAGCTGCCTTGAAGGCTACAGTCTTGGAAGTAGATGGTGTTGCAGTTGGCTCATCACTTCCTGAGTTTTCTTCTCTTTCAAGATCATATTCATGAGCTTTTAGGTTCTGAAATAGAGTCTGTGCAGACCACTTCTTGATATCTTGAGTATCTTTGATGATGGTCTTCTTGAGTCTCAATTTCTTGGTTATAGAGTCTAAGATCTTTAGATTTTTCTCTCTATTTGTATATTTCTTGCCCAGAGATTCTATCTTATTGATGATCTTAGTAAATCTATTGTCTAGTTGATCAATAGACTCTTCTGGTTGCATCTTGAAGTGTTCAAACTTCTTGACTGCTGTTGACAACTTGCTCTCCTTGATCAGCTCAGTTCCTTCACAGAGAAGTGCCAATGC
The DNA here is from genome assembly GCA_963675135.1 of Galeopsis tetrahit. Lineage (NCBI taxonomy): Eukaryota > Viridiplantae > Streptophyta > Magnoliopsida > Lamiales > Lamiaceae > Galeopsis > Galeopsis tetrahit. The sequence continues at coordinate 59,062,845 of OY776120.1, read as the reverse complement.
ATCCCACATTTCTTAGGCTGACTCACACTGAGTTACTTTTGCAATGTACTCATTTGGAAGAGTTTGCATGATATAATCTTGAGCAATGCTGTCAAGATTGGATTGCTTCATGTCTTCTGGAGTGAGGTCCTTCATAGGCTTGGGGGCAAGTTCACCAACTGGAATGTCTGGATCACCATTTCAAGTGTTGACTGCCATGATGGTGACTGGGCCTTCTGTGATTACTGACCACATCTTGTAGTGGACTGATGTGAGATTCTTCATCATCCTGATCTTCCAGTAATCATAATCCTCCACTGAAAACTTAGGCAACTTTCGCATATTAGCACTCATGCTGTACGAGTTTTCAAAAACAAGTTTTTTTTTTTCAAAAGATAGATCTGTTCAAGAGGACTACAGAAAGGCTCCCTCAAGTCTTCTGATAGTCTAGAGACAGTAGTCCGTTAGAACCACTGCTCTGATACCACTTGTTGGTCCCTGAACGAGTAGTGAATGGGATTAAAGTCTAGAGGGGAGGGGTGAATAGACTTTAAAACTTTTTCAAGAGAGTTGGGAACCTCTTCTGATTGCTATGTCAACTGGACTGCAAGTCTGCTGGTCCAGATGACTATAGTGATCTGAATGAAGAGATTATGTGCGGAATTATGGTAGGCCTTGTTTAGACTCGTTCTTTTAGTTTCTTATGAAAGTGTTAACTTGTTTAGCTTAATGAAAGTACTCAGCTAATGCTGGTTTTGAAAGTTATGGCCAGAGTTGAAGGATGTTGAAAACACAGTATGCACTATATAAAATGTATGGAAAGACAGAAATGTAAAGTGCAGAAAGGTAAATAACACCAGGTTTATAGTGGTTCGGATATACATTCCTACGTCCACTCTCACGTCCTAACGTGATGTTTTATCCCTTTAATTTACCAAAAATTACAAGGGGCTTGTCCTTTATAGTCCCAAGGATAGGACTTTGAGATCTGAGCCGTCCTAACAGCTACGGTCTCCATAAGTGATTGTAAGCACTTGCACTTTGAGGGGTTCAAAAACTTTAACCTTTCGGTGAGGGTTTGGGGTTTTTGAAGAGTATTCAACTAATGGTTCAAGCTTATAAATTACTTAACCACTATGCCTAAAACAATGGATATACAATATGAACAGGTTTCAGGTTCTTATGGGTTGGATAGAAATCACTTAAGAGCTACAAATATTCTAAGGCTTTATGGGCTCTTGGAGAATTCTTAAAACAGTATGGCTTTATGCTTGGTTGCTTGCTTAGCTTGTTGAATTCTCTCGTGTGACTTCCTTGTTTGTGATTTCTCATCCTCTTGTATTTATAGTGGTGATTGCTTGCAACTAGCCGTTGGAGTTGACTAGCCGTTGGGGCAATCTTTCCATAATGGCTTGATTCCTTGATTACAGCCGCTTGATTGCTTCAATCCTGGGATCGTGTCAATCTTCTAAATAAGGTAGGTCTTCGTTTGAATTGCAAGATGACTTTGGAATCAGCCGAGTCCTGGAAGAGTACATAGTCTTCTAATCTGTACTACTAGTCTTCTGACTACTCTTCTGGCCTTAGGTCTTCTGTATTCTGATATCAGTCGAGTAATACTCTTCTGATCTGGCAATTCTTTGTGCTGTTTTAGGCCATCTTCAATCTTGGACTCCATCAGATAAGTAGGTATACAAACACCTTTCTTAACTGGTCTTCAAGGATCTTCTAGTCTTCAAGTCTTCTACTCTTCTCATCTTGAGGATAGGCATGTAAGCCGGGAATGTGCTGATCAGCTGATATCAATACAGTTGATCACACAAGACTAGTCTAAGCTGTTCTATACAAGGTCAGTTGATCCTATTACATTTATAAACTCTAAGTGTTTTGGCCATCAAAACTATTATAACATCAAGTGGGGCTTAGGGTGAATTTATATCCCAACAAGAGATTCTCCCATTATTCAGAAATACAGACTTTTGCAAAGCCCCTTCCAGCCCAGAAAATCATGTTCAGAAAACTGTCTAAGAAGTCTGAACAAAGGAGACAGCAATTGGCCAAACCTGTTGAAGTGGAGGAAGAGAAGAAGCCAAAGCTGAAAACTAGAACCAAGGCAGGGGCAGTCAAAACAAAGAAGGTGTCCAAAATCCTTGAAGAAGATGATTCAGCAACTTCAGCAGAAGTGGACAAGGTTGCTGAAGAAGGTGTAAGTGTGCCTTCAGACTCTGGAGAGATAAGGGAAAAGTTCCCCATGGTGGTGTAAAAGAAAAAGAGTCAGAAGAGGATCAGGGAAGTTGACCCTGAGGAAGAAGGGAATGGAAGCTCAAGAGCTAGCAAGAGAAGGGCCAAGCCTTCTGAAAAGATGCTAGAGCTTCAGGAGGAGATGACTTTGCAAGTAACTCTAAGGGAAAGTAGAGCTGAAAGTAGAACAAAGTCTAAGTCTAAGTCCAAATCCAACTCCCCTGAAAGTGGAACTCCAGAATCCAAGCTTCCTGAAACCCAAACATTTGAGACCAACTCTCCTGACACCCATATAACCCCACAAAATCAACCTATCATCCCCCTGAACCTCACAAAGAGATATTCCCCTGAGGGAGCTGCACAAAGAGGGCCCATTGATGTGTTAGCTGATATTGCAGTAGATGAGTCAAGGTTACAGTCACCACTTGACTCATCCATGCTGAATTACTCTAGGTTCCTAGAAGCTGCCCTATTTGAGCCAACTCCCCTGAGCAAAACCACTTCAGAACCATTGCTCTCAAAAGCAACTGAAGGAACCATTGTTGAACCCAATCCTTCTGAACTTAACCTCCCTGAAACTAATCCTGAAGCCAACCCTTCTGAACCCAGAGCCAACTCCCCTATAACCCAAAGTCCCCAATCCAGTGGAGATGAGGAGGAGTATACTTATGAAGGTATGCTCAGAGGTGGAGCCAGAGCTACTATGGATAGTTTGTATCCGAATCTTGCTGAATTCCCAAGATTGCAGAGGCAGTTCCATGATTTGAGAGCTCTAGTTGATGTTAAAGACAAGACCATCATGGAGATTGCCCAAGTTATACAAGATAAGGGTGCAAACTAGTGGCAAATAGAGGAGAGTAGGCTGCTACACTTTGCAGGAGTGAACAAGACAAGATTCCTGACTGATGAGGAAGTCTTTGCAAAGCTAGCGGCAGACAAAATTGCTGAAGAAAACGATAGAATTGCCAAAGGGATCAAGCACCCTGATAGCAGTTCTAATGATGATGATAGCAAGGATGATCCCACAAATCCCAACCCCCCTGGTCCCAAAAAGCCCACAATTCATTATCTTACCTATCATAGGAAGGGCTCTGTATCTTCAGAGGTGTTGACCAAAGATGGTAACACAGCCAAAGATGCATTAGCCAATGAAGGTTCTTCTGAACCCAAGGCACAGCTTAATGATGTTGAGGCCTCCCCACTAGAAGCTGGTTTGGTTAAGACCTCATCAGTGTCAGCAGAGTTGGACACTGGCCAGCTCTTAACCATTCAGGATGACTCAGTGGCTTTAGAACCAAGCACTGTGATCTCCCAACAACTGCCTTCTTTGAACCCTATTGAGGGTGAAGGAGCTGCAGGTTTAAGTGGTGGAGTTGAAAATGAGGTTTTAGTCAAAAAATCAGAGGGAGTAGAAGATGAGAGAGATGTGATCATCACTAGAATAGTGAGTGTACCACAAAATGAGGGTGGTATAAGTGAGGAGGGGCAGGTTATTCTTGAAGTCAAATCTGAACTTCAAGAAACCCTTGAGGAGAGGAGGCCTGGCCCTGATTGTGAGGAAATTATTAATGAAGGAAGAAAAGAATTAGTTGAAAATGAGAAGAAGACTGTTGATGTATCAGAGTCTTATGCAAAAGAAATTTAGGGAGATGAGAGTATTTTTGCTGACAAATTTGATTTTTCTGACTTTGCAGGTGTTACTTTTGATCAATTTTTTTCTGATGAACTTCTTACAGATGCTCATGTACACATTGATTCAAGTTCAGCTCAAGCCATCCTTGGAGAGCAATTAGCAAAGTTGGACACTCTGGTCCATCAAGTCGAAACTGCCCATGCTGAGACTTTAGAGGCCTTGGTTGAGCAAGGTAGAACCTTGGCATTAGTAAAGATGAGGCTGACTGGCTCTGGAGAAGTGGTGTTACCTACCATTGAAGCAAGGATCAGTGGAGTAGAATCTGGTTTGCAAACCATCTCCACTGAAGTTCAGAAAGCTAAGGAGAGCATGGAGTCTTTCACCAAGGAGGTCAGAACAGATCAAAAGTTGTTGATGGACAATCACAACAAAAATGTAAAGGCATTGAAGCTGGTTGTCAAGCAAGAATTGGGCAAGAAGAGTGCCTTTAAAAAAAAAAGAGCAGAGGAGATGAGGCTAGTTATGGTCAAAGCAGCTTCAGAAAAGTTTACTCAAGAAGTGATGGCCAAGATTGCTGAATCTGCAGTGGCCAACCTCACTGATTTCCTTAAGGCCAACCTTGATGCATCCCTCAAAACAACCATGGAGCAGGTTGTGGAGTAGAAAATGAAGCTTGTTCTTGTTTTTCTAAGCTTGAGCAGTGATAGAATGCAGAACATACATGATGAGAATGTATATCTGCTTGAGGAGATGAAATCTCTGAACCTGGCACAGTCCCTTATGGCATCTACAATGAGTGAGCTCAAACCCCAGTGCTTTGATGTTGCCAAAAAGGGGGAAAGAGAAGGAGCAAGGGCAAAAGGTGCCTTGCCCATTGGAGAAGGGAGCAAAGGAAAAGAAAAGATGCCTGAATCTAAAGGAAAAGAGGAAGCAGTCTTGAATTTGGAAGATTTAGATGAAAAAGAGCAGCTGGCAATAGCTCTAAAGAACTCAATGGCATCTGCTCAGGAAGAAGGAGCAAGACTTCAGCAAAGGCCTGGAGGTGAAGTGTCAGGATTAGACAAAACTGCTGAAGGTGTCCAGACTAGAGGGCAAATCAAGAAGGCTAAGGGAAAGAAGAGAAAAGCTGAAACATTCACTGACTTTCCCAACAACTTGGATCTACCTACTGAGTTCAGAATAGAAGGAGAAGTGCCTACCTCTAAGAAGGTCAAAGTTGCTGAAAAGGACAAGACTGTTGAAGATGGCAAATCTGTTGAGATTAACAAATCTGCTGAAACTGAGTCTACTGAAAGCCCCAAGCCTGCTAAAACTCAAGAGAATGTTAAGATACTGTTTGAAGAAGGTTTTGGAGCTGAGCCAAGGAAAAAGACTTTAGTACTAGCAAATGATCCATCCAAGCTCTTTGTGGAAGGATATGGCAAAGATGTTGAAACTCAGCAAAAGTTGGCCATGATGAGAGCTCAAGAGAAAATGGATCAGATAATGGAAGCCAACAGGGCTTGAGACAAGAGAAGAGCAGACTTCCAGAAGCCAAGGAGGAAGAGGACCACCTACAGCAAACTGAAGCCCCAGCTACTGATAAAGATGGATACCAAATATCCACATATGGATAAATGGGTTCCAATTCAGCTGAATGACAACTGGGAGGAGGCCAAGAGGGAGTTTGTCTATGATTACTATGTCATAGGCAGATGGATGGAAGAAGATCACAACTCCACTTTCACTTAGTTCATGATTGACAATCACAGGGAACTCTATTAACAACTTCTTGCAGCTGCAGACATGGCAAGAATTGAGTTCAATGCCCCTAAGCCAATCATTTACATGCCTCCCAAGAAAGATGGCTTCATTGACCAATCACATATATTCCAAGAGTACTTCGAGATCCTGAAGCTGAATAGGATGGTGTTTGGGCCCAAGGGTACAAACCAAGAAGAGACAATATGGAATGGTGCCACCATCTGAAGACAATCTCTGAACCTGTTAAGTCCTCCTGACCCTTATTTGCCTTGAGTGTTGAATTGGATGAATATTTGCTCTTGGCTGCTGATATTATTAAATTGGTCATCTCTGCTGAATATGTTCAAAGTCTGCTGATTCATGCTTTGCTATGATCACATATTTCTGTTTGCTCTGATCATATGTTGTCTCAATTATTTTTTGCTCTGATCAAATGATATGTAATTGCTCTAATTCATGCTCTGATAAGTTTATTTAACTATCATCATGCTTGTAATGATCTATGATTTTATAAATGATAATTGAATATTCTGTGAATCAAGAGATAACATCTCATTGTCTCAACTTGCCTGACTTAAACCTATATGCACTTAAATTGTGAGTACACTAACATGTTTCTTTCAGGAAATTTGACCTTAGTCACATCTACTGAAGACATATGTAATAAGTGTAGTCAAGTCACCTTTGCATAAACTGTATAGGTTTTGGCATCATCAAAAAGGGGGAAATTGTTGGGAATAAAATGAGAAGTTTTGATTAAGATACCAAAACCCCTTTAAGACATGCCATTTAAATAAGTCAAAAAGAAATGAACATGTTTTAGGAATGTTAGAACATGTAGCTTAAGGCTAGTTGAGAAGTTGGAATGTTAGCCAGCTCTTAGTACATTTAGATGCACAAGTTGAGGGGGAACACATGTCTAGAATATCACAAGTATCAAGTCCCCTCAAGGCTCAGAATCAATTTGACCTTAAGTCTGCTGAAAGCACTTATTGGACAAATGTGCTGATCAAGTCAGCTCAGTAATGCAGCAACCTATCTGAAGAACAATTGGATTGAATGCATCATCAAGACCAAGTCTACTGATGTATATGTCAAAGCTCAGAAGGTTTGAACAGCAGAATTGTCTCAGCACACTTGAACCAGAATAGTTTCAAGACAAGTCCAATTGTGCTGATAAGGTCAAAGCTACTGATCTAAAGCTATGAAGGCTCAAAGACCATCAAAATATATGAATGGAAAGAGAAAGAGCCAAGTCATCTGAAGAGCAAAACCAACATTGATGATAAGCAAAGTCTGCTGACTGATAAGAACTGTCCAAGTGATAAGGAATGTTGTCCTTATCAATTAAAGACTAACTTATATTTATTAATACAAAAAAATTTATGAATATTAGTTAAAATACTAAATAATATTTTAAAATATCTAAAAATAAATCGAGAATAATGTTTAAATAAGTAAATAATTTTTCATAAAATCTAAAAAATTATAATATGAAAAAATAAAAATCAACTAGTTTGAAAACTCAATTAAATTACCTAATTAAAAATATATAATTAAAAAATTAATTAACATACTCAAATAAATATAAATTTTATCTTTAAAATAATAAAACTTCCAAATAATTTTTTTATTAAAATTTTCAAAAACACTTATTAAAACTTAACAATTATTTTTAATATTTTAAATAAATACAAAAATCCACAAATATTTCAAATTCCCAAATAAATAAAAAAAAACTCAAATATATCCAAAATTCTCACCCCTCGCCCACGGTAATTGAAAGATGACGATGAACAATATTTTTTTAACAATTTGTTAATTTTATTATTTTATTATATAATTTTTAATTTGATATTAGTTCGTAAAAAAATTTATGCACCCAATGTAAGAAACCAAAAATCTCATGAATTGAACCCTTATATTTGTTTATGTGAAATTATGTGATTTATCATAATTATGTGAAATTTACATAATAATAAATGTTATTCACCTATTAAATTATTTATTTTCTAATAGTAGTAAGATTAATGTTGGTGGATGGTATAAGACTAATTAATTCATTCATTAAGGATTAATTTAATATAAGAAATGGTCTTAAAATGATATAAGAAAGGGCCCAAACAAAAATATTATGACAAGGCTCATTTTTATGGCCCACTAAGGAAACCCTAATGGCATGTTTGTTTTGGGACTCACCCGTCCAAACGTGGGACGTAACGTCCCCCGTCTTATTCTAGTTTGGGATTTAAAATCCGGATTTCACCATCCAACCACATTCATCCCTAAAAATATCTATATATTCTACTAATACATCTTATCAATATATTACTTTCTTGAAAATCACACATAACATCATTTTCTATTTTTCTCTTACCTCATAATAAATTTGAAACTCGCACTCAACCGAATAAATTTTAAACTTGACTCGATCGAGCCTAAAATTTCATGATTGAGCTCAACTCGATAAACTCGAGCTCGACTCGACTTGGTACCAATATAATATTCAAAATTAATAATAAAACATACTCCGTATATTTTTTAAAAATAAACTCGAGCTCAACTCGACTCGGTACCTATATAATATTCAAAATAATAATAAAACATATATTTTTTTAAAATAAACAAGAGCTCGGCTCGACTCGGGCTCGATTATCTGTATATAAATATAAATTATATATTAATGAAAAAATAGTAAATATTGTTCAAGTTCGATTAGGCCCGTGTGCCTTTCGAGCCGAGTATTTATGAGCTCGAACTCGAATTCGGTAGCTACTCGAGTAGCTCGAAACTCGACTTGACTCGATTAACTTCGAGTCGATTTCGATCTTTTTCCGAGTCGAGCACGAGTAGCTCGCGAGTTGGCTCGACTCACTTACACCACTACTTATGATTGAATTAATAAGGTTATTGAGTTGTATAATTCACACTTTTATGACCCAAATTACACACTTTTGTATATATATGAAGTCCAAAATTAATTATATGTTTAGCGTAAATTTTTATATTATTTTATTTGCACCCTCGTATAATTTTAAATCATTTTATAATAATTTTATCATCTAATAATTACTCAAATCATTCAATTATTACAATACTTCTCAAATAATTAATATAATATTATAACATCACTCATTTTTACATAATTGATTTGACATAAAGTTACATCATATCCTACTCAACATCCCAAAACAAACACACACAATCACTATTCATCAGGATTTCATCATCCCCATCTCCCCCATCCTACATAATCCCAAAACAAACATGCCCTAAGGCATTTTGCACCTTATAAATAGTCACCTTCAGAATTTATGTACATTTTTGACACTTCGCGTTAGGGTAAGAATCTTACTTCAAACACACACTTTACCCACACACTTCAGCTTCCTTCTAAGTTCCGGTCAACTTTCCGACGTCCGATCATTGATTGGCCAGTACCGTTGGAAAGATTTCGTCGAGAGATTTCTGGACAGTTTTCCGATTCTCGATTGGGATTCTAGATCTCCAGTTATGGCTCGTCAAAGATGGGTTAAAACCTTTATAGTCGGAACATGTTCTTTAGGCCATAACTTTTAGTACAAAAGTTCGATTTTTATGTTTTTGGTCTTGTTTGAAAGATGTTTTCATAAGCTTTCCAGAACATATTTTATTTTTTAAATCGAAGTTATAAAACTCCAGTTATGTCTAGTCAAAGTGTTTGAAAACTTTTAGATCTATTTTATTTTTCTCACTTTTAGTACAAAAGTCCAATTTTTATGTTTTTGGTCTTGTTTGAAAGATGTTTTCATAAGCTTTCCAGAACATATTTTATTTTTTAAATCGAAATTATAAAACTCCAGTTATGTCCAGTCAAAGTGTTTGAAAACTTTTAGATCTATTTTATTTTCCTTCTCTCTTTCATACTTCTCCCTCTCCCGTTTTCCGGCGACTCTCCGTCGGTGCGCCGCCTATTTTTTTGGTGGACAACCTTGCCGGAGCTTTTTCCGGTAGATGGTGGAGGTATGAGTTGTGGGGTTGAATATTGAGGTATAAAACTACGAGTTGTGTTTTGTAGATAAATTTGTATCTTGGGGTCAAAACGTTATTTTTCGAATTTTCATTTAAGAATATTTTTCCAGCTTGTCAATGCATTTTTATTATTTACGAAAATGCGCTATTTTATTTAAGAAAAGTCACAAATTTTTCATAAATTTGCAACAATGCCTATAGAACTTCAAATTCACGTAAAATGTTCGTTTTTCATCCGTTTTGAATGAAATCAGTGCCATTTAATCCCAATTTTGAAACCTACTGTTTTTTATTAAAATATTGAACTTCCAGATTATTTAAATTTGTCATTCAGCCCTTAAACTTTTACGAGAATGCATTTTTTTCCTAAATCCTTTAATTTTTATGTTTGTCCAACATTTCTACTTCTTTAAAGTACACTATCACAACCACACACACTTAGACTATAATTATTGTTCATCTTAATTAAGGACTAAGTGGTAGAACTATTATTGTAGGATTTAAGGAACGAGAAGTGGGAAAGGACTTGGAACTAAGAGGGGAGGATACCGTTTAACTTTCAAAGCTAATAGGTGGGGTAACTTTCGTTGACTTTTACAATGCCTACCTTAAATATCATGTGATTTATTGTATTAAATGCCCTATGTGAATTTGTGTATAAATGTGTTCATGTTCACTTGTCGAATATATGCTTTATGGATATGTGATATTAGGCATGTTCACTTGTGTTAAATATGTTATATGGATACATAAATGCTTATGATTATGCATGTCCATATGTGAAGAAGTATGCAACATGAATATTTTCATACATGCACGTTTCAAACGTGAAGATATATGATATACGGTCAAGACCGTGCAAGATGTATGATATACGGATAATAACCGTACTAGCTATGATAAGATTACGGGTAACACCGTACAAGATTCGATCGAAAGATCACATTCGGGTAGCTCCCGAACAAGATGCTCGAGCGGGGTAAAGCGTGCCCCAACAAGATTGATGTGCTCTTACGTGTATTATATTATAACTATCACTATTTATTAATATAAAACATGATGTTGAACGTGTTGTATGGTTGTCATATGATTGATGATACTTGAAAGATGTAATTTGAGTTGTCGCCATGTGACTTAATGCTATGATTGAGAGAAATGAATGTCAAATTTATGTTTATTATATACATTGATCCACATGGTTGACCTTTATTACGGTAGATTGTATGATATTCGAGTGGGTGTTTGAGTGAACCCACTGAGTATTTTTCAAATGCTCACCCCTTACACTTTCAAGTGGAAACGTTCGGGAGGATTGAAGGTGGATGTGAGCACTCAATCTCGAAAGTGCAACCCTTTAATCCATGTCTTTTGAAACTTGAATTTCTATTTTGGCTAACTATTTGAAATTGTAGTATTTTATTGTAAGGCAAACTCTTAAGGACCTTACTTACTAGTTTACTTCTGTTTGTTGTCCCTTCAAACTTATTTTGAGGGTTTGGTGGTGATCACCTTGGTTTGAATGGCTGCATTCATTTAAATTATTAGGTTATTTTCAAGCGTAGTAATACCCCCTTACTCCCTATTTAAAAAAAAAATCTATGTTTATTTTTTAAAAATCTGGGGGTCGTTACACCCACTTTGTGTAATACTCAGATAAATTTTTATATTTAATTGATTACTTTAAAATAAATAAATTATTTTCTAATACTTATTTTGTAATTATAATTTTTTTTTAATCAGGTAAGTTAATAAATTTTCTAATAATTAATTAGGTAAGTTAATTGATTTTTCTAATAATTAATTAATTAATTTATGAATGAATTATTTATTAAATTTTTATATTAAAAATTTTCAGATTTTTAAAAAAAAATTAATGTATTTAGTATTTTAAATATTATTCATAATTTATTTACAAAATTTTAAAAATATTATTTAATATTCATAAGTTTTTTAAATTAATAAATATAAAACAAATAAGTTTTTAATTGATATAAATATATATAAATTAATGTCATATATTACAAAAATATAATGTAAGTTGACATGTTTGGTGACCTGCTATTACATGTAAAACGATTATTTTCAAAATGTAAACATACTTATTGGACCCAAATTAAAATGTGTAATTCGTCTAGATCATATTTAAAATCAGTCCAACGCAGGGGTCTTCACTATTCCGAGAGCAGGGGCATCCCGCGAGATATGAGTTAACCAACTCATTGCTGCAAATAACCAAGAAGATTTTCAGAACTCAGAAAAATAACCATATGCAAGAAACGAAATACAAAAACAAGAGATTTTTTACCATCTCGAGATTCTAAAGGGAAATCTTGAGGACAGAAGCCAAAGTGGGAGAGGATGCGGGGATTTTTGCAGATACCAAGAACATCAAAGTAATCGTGTTGACGGACATGGGCATTGAGATTAGTCATAACAGTGTGGTTTGGAACAGAGTAAGATTTCAGAGAAGGAGGAAGTATTCCTGGACTATGGAATATCCAATTTTCATGGGGAAATGGCCAATCGGTGGGGCTAGTAACGAAAAAATAGTAGTCCCTCCAAGATGACTCTTCTTCATGGAGTTTTTTCATGAACTTGCAAATACGAGACCTCCTCCCACAAACATAGAAGAAGCCGTCGTTCAATTTGCAAGAATGTTGGCTCAGAAATAGTTCAGCAGAAGGCTCACCGCCATTCCCCTTCACCAAAATGAAAAATCCTATCATAGTACGGATAACATTCGGAGTGAATTGATTGAGAGGAATCTGCATGCGGGTAGATATGGAGGCCAAGTAGGGGTGAACCGGAAATCGAAGACCTGCCCTAATTTGAGCTTCGAATAAAGCCAGAGTTCGGGGTTCGGGGAGATCAGGGCGTTCATCTGAGCGAGGAATTCGAAAAGTATACTCCGGCGGAAAAACGTGGGCTTGAATAAGGCTGGCTAGGTGAGTATTATCGATTAAGGAAGAGGTGGAAATCCTATTTTCGGGGCTCCCCATCGGAAGCGGGGTTGACTCAAAAGGGTTTTGACCGGGAGACTTAGGTGGAGAAGAAGGGCGAGACATTGACTAAATAGTGTTAATAAAAGAAAAGAAGATAGCTGGGTTACCTTGTCAGGAGGATTATGAAGTCAGACGAGGCGACTAGCGACGGTGAGATTCAGGAAGGAAGACGCCTGAGAGGAGAAGTGGAGGAATTTTCGAGAAAGTGAAATTCAAAAAAGAGAAAAGGAAAGGAAAAGGTTGTGTGAAGTAAATGAGAAAAGGGGGAATCGAGATTTTTCCTCGGGAAGCTAGCAGGAGAGAGAAAAGGGCGACTGTGTGGGGCCAGGCGCAGAAGTCGAAACGTCTCCAGAACTGAGGGCGGGAAAAATTTCTGGAGGATAACATTTTTGAAATTTCTCTCCGAAGCAAGGATAATACACGTCTCTCCAGGAATGCCTTTGTGCTAGAATCACTTGAATTTTCTACTCTCATAAAAGATATATTCCTTTTACGAGAGTAGGGGGAGTAGATGATGCGGCCTAAAAATGTCGTCCAATAGGAAGTCGACACGTGTATAGAGGATAAGATAAAAGAGAAGATATTGGATTATGGAATACTCTCTGGGTAAAGAATCCCTTCTGGAAGTCCCTCTAGAGGGAGCTCCTCCCGGAGAGAAACATCTGGAAAACTTGATCTTGATATGAATTGGTAGACCGAGAATATAGGAGAGTCCCGCACGAATCAGACTGAGACTGGCCGAAGAAAGATTCTTTCCTCCTTTATCTCAGTGGACGGGGTCCATTAGGGGGAGTGGCTCCAGTCTTTCAGGAAGTGAAAGAGTTGAAGACTTTGTCAACTCGGTAAGGCCGAGTCTAAAGGGCACTCCGAAATAAAAGGAAACCCTAACTTCCTCTTAAGAGGAAGCTCTCTATAAATAGGTAAAATCGGGTATGTTTTCAGGTTACATTTTTCTACTTCTACAAGACTTAATATACTTCGGATAAAACACTTTTCGATATCCTTTTGAGAACCTGATTTGATAAATCAAGGATCTCGAGATCCTTGCGATATATTGAGATCCTTATACTGACTTAGACATCGGAGTGTCCGCGCCGGACTCCCCTCCGGCGTGTCTTTTGTAGGTTCTGGAGGATCACATCAAAGAAAGTAGCATACCTGGACCACTTATACGCGTTCGGGAATCCGGATATCTGAATCCAGGGATATCCAATCCACCCGTGCAATTTTTGGCACATCAATGCCCATTCCCTTTTTGGAAATAATACTATTCACACTACTTTATCTTCACTCTCCAACCATCACTTATTTACTCAAATTGCCACTAACTTTATTTATAAACAATCACTTTATCTATAAATGGACTCCACAACATTCCATCATACCACCAACTTATCTATTTTATACATAAACTAATCAATATTTATTAAAACCGTGCCTGGAGAAGTGGACATAATAAAATTGACGGAGGGAGTAACTTTTATGGGATAAATGAAAAATGAAAGTTTGGATAGCTTTTAAAGTAAGTATAAAAATGCATAGATGAAATAATAATAATAATAAAAGTAAAAGTTGAGAAATTAAATGAAAAAGTAGGAGAGTAGCTAGTCGTCGAGCTGTGTTAGCTAAACCCTTGCGAGCGGGGACAGTTTTGGACGGTGGGATATGGCGAAAATTCCGTTGGGTTGCGAGCCGGTGGTGGGTTCCCTTACGCCGTCGAAGAAGCGGGAGTACAGGGTCACCAACAGACTCCAGGAAGGCAAACGCCCCATTTACGCTGTCGTTTTCAACTTCATCGATTCCCGTTACTTCAACGCCTTCGCCACTGCCGGTGGCAATCGCGTATGTTTTCTCTCTCTTCGTTACATTGTTGATTTCCTCCGAGTTTTGATGTAAATCACCAAATTCTACTTTTTTCGCCCTTCTTTTTTTGTTTTTAAAGTGTTTTGTTGAACTCGAGTTGTATATTTGGTACGTATTAGGTTACTGTATACCAATGCCTAGAAGGTGGTGTTATAGCTGTGCTGCAATCCTACATTGATGAAGATGTAAGTAAATTTCGCTCCTCAGTTATTGAACTTGAGTTTTTAGTAATTGTATTCTCAGACGCTATCTGGTATTCCCTTTGCTGCGTAGATCAGAAGGATGAATCGTTTTACACAGTCAGTTGGGCTTGCAATATTGATGGAACACCATTTTTGGTGGCTGGTGGCCTTAATGGAGTCATTCGTGTTATCGATACTGGCAACGAGAAGATATACAAGGTACCTTTTGACTGAAAGCTAAATATTGAGCACCCATAATACTTCATAGACTAAAATGTAGAATACAGGCATAGAAGATTGGATTAGATAATGGGATTAAACACTTTTTAGTGGATTTATTACTTTTTTCTGGTTTACTTGTGCATGTCTTGTCCATTTTGAATTTAGATGCCACACTTTCCTCAGCTTTACTTTCTTGGAGATTCATATACAGAAGGATTCTGATATTATTGACCGACTTAATTTGTATTTTGTTTTCTCCTAATGTTCATGTCTGCAGAGTTTTGTTGGTCATGGGGATTCAATTAATGAGATTCGGACTCAGCCACTGAAACCATCCCTTGTTGTGTCAGCGAGCAAGGTAAGTGCAGTGATTTTTGTTTTATGTATTCACTGGCTGGCTTATGTGAATATTAAATCTGTTAATCCTATTTCGTGTACCATCTCCCAAAATAGGAGGGTTAGTGGTCACATATTGGTTATTAATGTGCATAAAACTTATTTAACCCAACAAAAATAAAATTTCTAGGATGAATCTGTTCGCTTGTGGAATATTCATACTGGGATATGCATTTTGGTGTTTGCGGGGGCTGGTGGGCACCGTAATGAAGTTCTTAGTGTGGTACGTGAACCTCCTATCATCTTTCACTTTACTTCTCTCTGTTTTTTCATTTCTTTTCTTTTAAAGTCTTTTGAATATGACACTTCTATGTTGAAGGGCCATTTTGAGCATCATACAATCTTACTTTCATGGGTTATGACAACAATAGGACTTCCATCCCTCTGATATTTATCGCATTGCTAGCTGTGGAATGGATAACACAGTCAAGATCTGGTCAATGAAAGGTAGTGTAGTTCTATCTTCTTTTTACCTGTTCAATAGAACAAAGCAATGAACTCAAAAATTAGTGAGACTGTCTACATGCTGGGAGACGAAGCCGATTTTAAGGGGATTTAAGGCTTTCTTGATTTTAGGGCTTTATTTTTTTTATATTTACTTTAATTTAATATTTATTTTATTTTGGTTAGTCTGTGATATATGGTCTTACATGAGACTTTACTGAATGGTGGATGCTATGTGTTTTGGAGATGTTGATAAGTTGTTCAGCTGCATTTGTTGCTTCTTTCTGAATCGTCTAACTCTGCACAGATATTTTCCCCTATTTTAACACAATTTTCTCACACTAGTCCAATCTGATGAATCTTCAATAGCACTCGATTGAGTAGTGGAAACTTGTGTCTGCCCTGTAATTGAATAACCATATGCTTGTTTTTCGATCCATCAGATTTTTGTGCTGTCAGAATTCTTTTTACTGTTTGCATATCTCGCAAACCTATGTGCAATCTTGAATATGGATAGTTCCTCTCAGATATTTTTGTGACAAAGATTAAGTTGCAAGTGTGGAAAATCTGCATTGTTGTTCGTTACTGCTTGGTATTTTGTTTAACCATAATCTGTTTTATTCTCACTCCTAGATTAGGAATATATCACAAAAGGCCTTGTTGTCAACTTGTTATTGAAAGTGAAGCAGTTATCCTGCTATTTGATTATTTGTATAAATCTCATGGTCATGGAATGATTTTGTTGATATGCTGATATGCAGAATTCTGGACGTACGTAGAAAAATCGTTTACTTGGACAGACCTTCCTTCCAAGTTCCCTACAAAATACGTTCAGTTCCCAGTTAGTGATCACTTACTGTTCTTTTCTCCATTTCCCTTACTTTAAATGCTAGGGATCAATTATGTGTGTTGGATGCCACTGTTTTGTTTAATCTTTCTGCCCTTTAATTTGTCCAGATATTTATTGCATCAGTGCATACAAATTATGTTGACTGCAACCGGTGGATTGGGGATTTCATGCTCTCTAAGGTCAATTCTAAAACCTGTTGGGAAATTCATAACTAGAATGGCGTTTCTCATCGTAATGTCATTTTCACCACTAATTCATCTTTCAATATGGTAAAAACAAGCAAGATTGAACTTCTCTTACTATGTTCTATCTAATTAGTGTTATCTGTTCGCTTCTCCTATTGTTCTAAAATCTTTCCAAATATTGAATTAAAAATGCGACATTCACATATATTTCTGGGGCTATTGTACTCTGATATTTTCAGCAAGAAACTGCCAGGCACTACTATTATCAGAGATTTTAATGCGTATTAAACAGGATTATGTTATGATTACTTTCTCCGGAATATTTAGGGATCTTCATTGTATCTTACAAGTTACAACACTGCTTTCTATTTCTCCTTTTTGAGTTAGTAACTTCATACTCCAATGGAATAAATTGTTTTATTGTTTGCAGAGTGTTGATAATGAACTTGTTTTATGGGAACCAAAAATGAAAGAACAATCTCCTGGAGAGGTAGGCCTAATTCTTTCGATCTTAACTAATGTTGTATATATATGTGTGTGTGCATATATTTGGCAAAGTAAGATGTTTTACCCAAATAGCTTGATTGCTCACACAAAGCGTTATGATTTTTGTTCAGGGCACAATTGACATCCTTCAAAAGTATCCTGTTCCTGAATGTGATATTTGGTTTATCAAGTTTTCTTGTGATTTCCATTACAAGACAGTGGCAGTAGGTAACCCCCCGCCTTTATGCTGTGTTATATGTCGCATTCTGATTGGTGGCATTATTTTTATTATTATATAGGAATTGAAAGTTTTATTTGTTGATAATAATATTTGTGGTCCGCAAATAAGCCATCCACTCTAGATTCTAGAAGAGCAAGACAAGCTCATTAAAATACTAAACTCATATCTCTAACCACATCAAAGGCAATCATATTGCTAAAATTGTTGTGCCTTTCAACCTTTGGACCCAGAGTAGCCCTAAATTAAAAAATTCTCCTATTCGTTTGCAACCACACATATTGAAATGCAATGATAACAATTACCCCCCATAAGATCATTCCCTTACAACCCAGAAACTACCCAATATCAATCATAAAATTCTCCTATTCGTTTGCAACCACACATATTGAAATGCAATGAGAACAATTACCCCCCATAAGATCATTCCCTTACAACCCAATATCAATCATAAAATGATTTGAGAAGATCTACGGTGCACTCAAACAAGACTCAACTCTTCTAGTATCCTAGACCACCTTGACTGTGCGAATGGGTAATGTGATACTTCTGTACGACACAAGGTAGTTAAAAGCGCTCAAGCTTAAGCGCACGAAGCGAAGCGGAGAACCCTCCAGCACCTAGACCCTTCCTAGGTGAAGCGAAGTCATTGAAGTGTTGTAAAGCGCTCACTTTTTGCGTTTTTTTTTTTCTAAAGTGTGAAGTGGTAGTCCCACGACCAAGCTTTTCTGGGGGGTAAAGTCTAGTATGCACTCGAGTGCATGTTGTGCACTCTAGTTCATGTGCACTTTTCAGTTTTATTGATTTACACTTTTTGATAAATGGTGTTGCACTTTTCAATTATTACTAAAAATATTATTATACAGTTTAATAATTGAAAAGTGCAACACCATTTACCAAAAAGTGTAACATGGACTAGGGTGCACAACATGCACTCGAGTCCATAGCAGACCAACCCTTTCTGGGGTGGTGGGAAAGATGAGTGAATCGACTCATTGAAATAGAAACACTTTCTTGGGTAGGATTTGTAGGTATTTATAGAATTGTCTTTTGTAGGATTTATAGGGTAGAATTTTTAAATTCGGATTATAAGGGTTTAGACCTAAGATAGAGTCATAGACATGGGTCTGGTTGGTGGTAGGCTAGAGACTTCATTATTTTTAAAGCCCATGCAGAATTAATAGATGCTCTTTTTCCAAATTAAAAAGTTCTAAGTTGCCGATTTGAAAAAAAGAACAATAAAAAAGTTTTATCAGAAGGAAAACTTACCTTGAAATCGTATAACGCAAGGATACGACTACATTGAGGATTAAATGTTTTTTATTGCATCCACAACATTATTTAAAGATGGGGATTTCTATTTGATAATGTTTGTCTTTATTAAATGTGATACATGATTTTGTTAGCACTTATATGAATTATGTTTGAGGATAGGTCTTCAGAAATTTATAAACAAGGTGATGTTAGGTCTTCTGAATTTTATAAACAAAACGATGATGACGTTTATAAATGAGGTGACAATAGGTTTTAAGACCTTTATAAATAAATGAGGTGATGTTAGGTTTTCTGACCTTTATAAATGAGGTGGTTTGGTCTCCCTTCTTCTCTTTTCAAATTGAGAGCCGACGTGGTACGACAAATAACGCATAGCCTGAAAATTTAATGAACTTCTGATTGATTACATCTATTTTTCATTTTATAGTTGAGGTGTTTTAGTCATTATTTAGTTAAATTCTTCCCTTAAATTTATGTTTGCACCTAAAGTTTTTCAGTAAATCTTGTTAAACTAATGATTTTATTTATGAAAATTAGGGTTAATGAGTCTGTGGGCCTTATTCATGGGCTTGCATGATTAGGTCATATAAATAGGGAATTAGTTCCCTAAGCAAAGGGAGAAGATTTGAGTTAAGAATTGATTCAGCGCTTGCGCTTGGTTGAAGAGAATCATCTCCTTTATCGTGTACTTAGAGTTTACAGTAGATTTATATAATTTTATAGTTGAGTTCTCCTCTACTCTAACATAATATTACTCTCTCCGTTCTGTAATAACTTTCATATGTAGGTGAGCAAACATACTAAGAAAGTATAATAATGAGTAGAGTCTTGAGTAGTAATTTTGTAAACCTTTATTATAAAGTAAAAAAATGAGTTGACTTGTGTGTATATGGGCCCAAAAGTAATGATATTTAGTCTAAAATTGTAGATATTGTAAGGAAAGCTTTAGTTTATAAAGGGTTTCCATTTTAAGGGTGTGAAAATTATTGTGGGACATCATGAAAAGAAAAGTGTGAAAGTTATTTTGGGACGGTGGGAGTAGTTCTTACAAGCAATAGTATTAGTGGTGTACGGTGCACATAATACTTTGTCTTATTTTTGGGTATTGCAATTCCTTTACTAAGAAAGATTTTGTCATCGAAATTCGGAACTTCATCTAATTAATAGTGAACATCTAGGTGGTCAATAGCAAAAAAGCACACTCAAAGCGTACAGTTCTCAAACACTTTAAGCTTAAAGCGCAAAAATAGCGAGCGCTTCACTGAAGCTAGGCAGGCCATTTGCTAAATATATATACAGTATTTTCATACAAAAGACATGATAACATATAATAATATCATATCACAAGAACTTATGTCTTCAAGAGTATTTAGAATTGTAAAGTCTCACAAGAACTTTGATTGTCCTTCTCCAGAGCAGGAAAACTGATAAAGCTTACCTAATTCATCTTATTGTTGTTTTTTTAGCAGCGGCTTAGAGCTTTATAATTTGGAGTAAGGGCATTTATTAATTCTAAATGGGTTTAAAAATAATGAAGTCTCTAGCTTACCACCAACCAGATCCATATCTATCTTTGGTCTAAACCCTAAGTTTTCCAATTTTATCCACCATTTTTCCCAACCCCAACCCAAGAAAGCGTTTCCATTTCAGCGAGTCGATTTACTCGTCTTCCCCACCACCCTAGAAAAGTTTGGTCGCGGGACTACCATGGAAGAGCCGAGCATAAGAGGTAATGTGTTAAGCCCAAAAACAACAAAAAAAACCTAGTCCAGTCTGGTCATCAAAGCGGACGAAGCGAGTGCTTCACGCTTTAGAAAAAAAACGCAGAAAGCGCGAGCACTTCACATTCATTGACTTCTCCTGGGTAGGGTCAAGGCGCTGGCGGGTTTCTCCGCTTCACTTCACTTCGTGCACTTAAGCAGTCAGGCGAGCCCTTTTAACTACCTTGGTACTAAGTAAATGGCAAAAGAGGATAAAATATATTTATTTATTCTCTGGTATTACACAGTAACAGTACCTTCTAGATCACCTAAAAAAATGGCAAAAGAGAATATAAATATAGTGGGAAGAATGAACAAGACTCCCGATCCCACCCCCTAATATTGGCAGCTCCCCCAACCAATGTCACATCCTCTATCAAGCCCAAAAGCGAGCTAAGTTCAAGCAGCTCTGTCTCCCTCAAATTTCACCTATAGCGAAAATTCCAGGATAAGGAAGTAATGCCATTTGAAGAGTATAAACAGATGAAAGAAACAATTTTCTGTTGCAGAAAAATAGATATCTGCTGTACTTTTAGTGTTAAATTTCTTTCTATGAACTTTTGAGTATAAACCACCAAAAAAGAATGGAAAAAATAAAATAAAAAAGCAAGGCTAAGCTTGTTCCATATTTCTCATATTCATTGAATTTGATGTCGTGTAGGAAATAGGGAAGGGAAGGTATATGTATGGGAGGTGCAATCCAGCCCTCCGGTTCTAGTTGCAAAGTACATCTCTTTCCTTGCTCTACCCATGTAACTTTATTTGTCTTTGTATGCACTCAAGTTTTTTGTTTGTATTCTCAGATTATCTCATGTTCAGTCGAAATCTCCAATCAGATTAACAGCTCTGTCTTTTGATGGAAGGTAAAAAACTCCCCATTTCATATGTTCTCTCTAATTCATATATGACTTCCGAGCATGTGAATAGTGTTATCTATGTGACCTCAGCACCATTCTCTGCTGTTGTGAAGATGGAACAATATGGAGATGGGATGTTGTAGCTAGCTCTTGAACTTCTCAAATGGTATTTAGTAGGGGTAAGCTTAACTAATTTACTGACGAAAAACAACCCAGTTATTGCTGACCAATTACAATGGTATACAAGTTGCAGACAATAGCACTGGCTTTTCGACCTGGTTGATATTACCTAAATATCCAGGTAAGTTTCCGTTCTGATGTATGAAAGGTTTTAAAGAATCTATCAACTTATTTCCAGGTTATACCGTCTGGAGGAATCCTATCATTTGTGTTTGTTCACCGTGTTCTCACTTTGGAATGTGTAGAATATCGAATACTCTTCGTTCTTGATGTAGGTAGTAGTGGTAGCTTCTACCCCTATCACTTGAAATAGTAATGGATTTGTAGTTGGAAGCTGAAGCTCTTTAATTTGTTTGGTTTCTTACATTTTTTTTCCTGCCTTTTGTTTTAGTGCTTTCAGATTTTAAGTTTCTATTTGACAAAAATATTTACTGTTTCAGTATTTGAATTTATGTTTTTTTTTTTTTTTTTTTTTTTGAGGGGGTATTTGAATTTATGTTTAGAGAATAGTTTATTTACATTTGGCAATCTCATGCAAGAGCCACAATTTGCTTGTTTAAATTGGGAGGAGGTATTATGTGCACTTTGTGACTTGTGCACTGTACGCCACTAGCATTAGTATTAGTTTTTAGAGCAATAGTATAATTTATACTCCCTCCGTCCATGAAATGTAGTCCCATTGGAGTGGGACACATGCTTTAAGAAAAATGTAGATAAAGTAAGGTGCTGTTTGGTTAGGGATGGTGGTGGATGGAATGGGGATGGAGATTGGAAAAATGTGGATGGGGGTAATCCATGAATAGTAATTGAATAAAAATTGTGTTTGGATTGAGATTGAAAAATAGGTGTGGATGAAGAACTTTATGTCAAATCAAGTATGGGAGAGAATAAATGTGTGGAAGAAAAGTAGGAGAGAGAATAAATGTGTGGAAGAAAAGTAGGAGAGAGAATGAGTGATTAAAAGAAAAAAAAGAGTGATGTGATTGTATAAAAATAGGTATATAGATGTATTATAGGAGTGGATGAGTATTTGGATGGAGAGGGATGGGATGGGGGATGGTCCATCCAAATCCGGATGGGCCAATCCCAAACCAAACACACCCTAAGGGTATTGTAGGGTCCATTGTGAATAAAATGATTGTTTGTGAATAAAATTGATGACAATTTGAGTAATTAAGTGATGGTTGAAGGGTGATAGTTTTCAGGGTATGAGACTACATTTTGTGGACAAAGAATACAAATAAGACTACTTTTTGTGGACGGAGGGAGTATGATTTAATAAAATTTGATTGAATGGAAAGAGTTATGAATGATATAGGAATTATCATTTTTATGAGGCTTAATTGTACTATAAATCCACTAAACTTTCACCATGATAAATAACATAATAATGAGTATGAGTAGGGGTCGAAATAGCCTAGACAGGTTTACATGAAAAGGTCTGGGCTTATTTAAAAAAAATAGCCTAAGTCTGGCTTATGGCTTATTATCTATGATATATTTTTTTTTAGAGGTTTGATCCTGCCTTTTTACTAAATAGGTCAGATCTATGAGCTTTTTAGAAACCTATTTAAAATTTATTTAGTGCGAAAATTCACAAGCCCAATTTAATATTTAAAATTTCAAATAAATTCATGATAAAAAAATTTATAATGATAAATTCAAATAAAAACTAAAAAAAAAATAAAAAAAATCTCAAGTACAACAAATTTAATTTGCTTTAATTTACTATTAATGTTAGTATTACATTTTAAGAATTATTTTATTATAACATATATATAAAGCGCGGGGTCGATTTATTAAAATAATAACATTAAATATTATATTAGGGTCAATTTATTAAAATAATAACTTTAAATACTATATTAATTTTTATATCTTTTTTCATTATTGTTAGAGTCTATGAGAGTTAAAACTTTTTTTTTATTCTAATATATTTAAAACATTATATATTTCTACAAATTTATATTATTGTATTTATATTTTTATAATATTTTTTAATATATTAATAACATATGCATTAATAAACTTATGATTTTAATTGTAAAATTTAAAAAATATTTTTAATAAGTAAGGGCATAATAAAATAATTTTATTAATAAAAAAAATATAAAATTATAAATTTCTAAAAACTTGACGACATGATTTTTCACAATGATAAAAAGGCAGATTCAGAATTTCAAAATCCCACCCTATAAATACCTATAAACCCTATAAAAGTCAACCCTATAAATACCTACAAACCACATATAAATACCTACAAACCACCTATAAAATCTATAATCCTATACTATAAAGTTAAATCATACCCTACATAAATTCCAAAACAAACACAAAAAACATTAGAATTTTGAAATCCACTAGATTTTGAAATTCGGATTTCAAAATTCTCAAAATCTCAAAACAAACATGCCCATAGTTTCTTTGCGCTTCAGTCTTGATGATTGAAATGTATTTTATTGTACCAATACCTCTTCGTTCACTTATAAAAAAAAATAATATGCAATTACTTTAACAAAATAAATACATGCCGTATATTATAAAAAAATATTTACATAAAATATATAAATTACATTTAAGTTAACATAAAATTTGAAATTTATTATATAAAAGTCGAACCTAACAGACATTCGATGGACAAATAGAAATTTAAGAATAACTAAGCAAATAAGTAAGCATTATTACGCTCACTTACAATACATTTATTTTTCTCAACAACTAAATCTAATTTATAAAAAAACTAAAGAAAATTGATTTTACCATTAATAATTTATTCGCAAGAAAATATTTAATTATTTAATAATAAGTATACAAACCTATTATATGTGGTTCTTCACGTTTATTTGTAAGAAGGAATCTTCTCCTAATCATTCTTGCATGAAATTTGATGGACTGCGTGAGAAAAAATAATAAGTAACTTTTAAAATTAATGTTCATTTAAATTGTAGAATTTTTGTATGTACCTATTTATAAATAAATTTAAAAATTAATACGATAATTTGATAAATATTAAATATATAAAAAAATATTAATAATAAATAAAGAATAAATATCATTTGATGTGTATACACCTTCAATATTTGTAAAGTTTTTTTTATCAAGTTTTCTTTATCCATTCTTTATCCAACTCTACATCCAGAATCGAAGATAGAATTTGAGATTTTGACGCTCTATTTCAATCTTCCCTCTTTAAATTCTTTGCTTTATATTTTCATAAATTTTTATTTTAAATTTTAAATAAGGTAAAAACTTATATGCAATATTGCATACATGCAATATTGACTAATTAAGATAAATTAAGTCAAAATTTGTGGGTCAAAGCGGGTCAAAACGGGTCAAAGTGGGTCAACCTTAATTAGAATATTTATTTTCACTCTAAAATATTATCTTACTACATGACCAAAATTATATTACTACAAGACCTAAAGGCCAAAAGTGTATTACTTAAGTCCAAAAATATTCTGGACACTTATTTTTTTGGGCAAAATTACTAAAATAATTTTGACTTATTCGGCTACTACATGACTAAAACAATGTTAGTACAAGTCCAAAATTTTATCACTACAAGGTCAAAAGTGTATTACTACATGTTCAAAAATATTCTAAAGACTTAATTTTTTGGTGAATTAGTTAGAATGTTTTGACATGTAGTATTAGATTTTTGCCTTGTAGTAGTAATATTTTAGCCTTGTAGTAACAATATTTCGGTCATGTAGTAAACCACCTGTTTACAACCCGCGAATTTTCTGGACAACCCGGATCCAGGCTTATGACCCGCAATTTTTTTAAAATTAACTTAATTTGATTTTTAAACTTAGGATTTTGACTTGCCTAATTGAGATGAAATGCATATATGCAATATTTCACACAAGACTAGCCCTTTAAATAATTATCTTTTTATGCATTGTCACTAATCATATACAGTATATCTTAAATAATTTAAATATTAATCTTTAAATTTCTCACAAATACTTTTCATATTTAGTTTCATATTAATTAATCATTTTACTTTGTGATGTGATTTATAATCTATAGTTTTTATATATTATATCAATTTGCATAAAATTTAAATTAAAAAAAAAATTTCTTAAATTTTGAGATATTAAAAATAAAATTTAAAGTATAAAATTATTTTCTTTTAAAATTAACTTAATTATATTTTTTAACTTATTGCTCGAAAATTACATATAAAAGAAGTTGTATTTTTATTTGCACACAATATATATATATAAAAAAAACTTATACTGTAAAATTCAATAACTAACATGTATAAGTAATTTCATAAAATGAAACATTATTTTCATCTCATAATACGTTAAAATGAAACATTCGAAATTATAAAGTTAAACATTAAAAAAATTACATCATAATCAAAATTTAACAAAAATGGGGTCTAAATTAAAATTCAATGCATATTGCTCTTTCTCCTTCTCAATCACCATAGACTTCTTATTAGTTTACATTCAAAAATTATTATTCTCATCTGCCATATATCCATCTTCATCAACCTCTCTCTTTCTCTTATAATTAAGTGGGGTAAGTTCCACATATTCTAAGCCTTGATTGTCATAAATTGACGAAGAGGCCGTGTGCTGAAATAAAAAAAAAAATATAACAAATTATTAAACTATAAAATATTAAAACAATCCATTAATAAAATACTAAAAAAAATATAATCAATATTTTTTTTTTAATTTGATACCTTAAAATATAAGAAAAAAACTTAAATTTGATACATTTCCTCTTGATGTCGGAGAATGAAATTTTATTAATGGTGGGAGCATCAACTGAATATTCATGTGTATATAAAAAAAAAATTATAAGCTTAAAATATAAGTTATATTAAACTAATAGGAAACAAAATAATTATAAGCTTAAAATATAAGTTACATTAAACTAATAGCACAAATATATAAATTACATTAAACAATAACTAGTAGGGCACCCATGCTGACGCACAGATAGATGTGTTAAAAATTGTGACGACATTTAAAATTTTAAATATTATTTATAGTGTGAATTAATTTTATAATAATACAACTAACTTTTTATATATATATATATATTTATTATCATAAGTAAAAAAATTAATTATTGTAAACCAATATTTATTATGCTATATCGAATTTATAAAAATAATAAAAAAAACATTGATTATATGTTCATAAATTATTAATATTAAAATCAAGAATTATATTATGTACGTAAATTTAAAATTAGCATAAAAATAAATAAAATTAATGGGTAATAATTAAATATATGTATATTTATGATACAACAAAAGTATTAAATTACTATACAATGTTAAAGAATATTACATAATTAAATAATAAAATAATTTAAAATCAATAGTAATTACCTATAAAAAATAAGTAGCTTAAAAACTTATAAAACTTAAAAAATAAATTATTATAGAATCATACATTCTTAAAAACTTCATGAAACACTACGTTCTTTGTGATATTACAATGACGATTGTTGTCATGACATAACAGGATCTTCAAACCACAACGATTTGTTATTTTAGATACAACTACATATAATTGACTATTACTAAATACAGGGTTTTTTCAAAAAAACACCTACATTAGAAAATAATTGCCCCTGACTTTTATTAATAGTCATATCATACGACACAATCAATGGAAACTGTCTACGTTGAAACTTGAAAGACAATCTAGGATCAGAAGGTGTCAACGTAAATCGCGGTATCAATACCAGGTTTCCACAACTACTTCCAGTTAGAACCTTAACTTCAAGAACTTTATCACCCAACCTAACAATAGAAAAAAAATATTATAGATAAAATAAATGCAAAATTATAAATGATAAAAAAAAAAAAAGTTGCTAAAAAGAAAAGACACAAGCCTGGTTCCATTGCATAGGCCATTTGAGTGATCTATATTTCTCAATAACATTACCGGTGTTCCAACTTTCAAATTCAATTCATGATCAGGTACACCAAAACAATTCAAACTATTCAAAAATTCTGGAGTATGAACATTAGCCAAATTATCAACATTCAGATCAGATCTGCAAGGACTGTCGGAGCTCAAATAATTAAGTACATGATTCCTTTTATTGACCTGACAACATCTAACGTGTGTCCAAGAATAGCTCTACTTTGTAAAAAGTCATGATCATCCATCATATTCTTAAAATCGGGATAAATGCTATCAACAATAGTAGAAATCGGATCATCACCACACTTTAGCATTGTTCAAGGCTGACATCTTTAATTTTAGACTCTCCTCACTCAATTTAAGAGCATCAAATTCATGTGAGAGATTATCAAATTTGCCTTGTAGAGTTCTAAAATCAAAACCCTTTTCTTTAGAGCCAGATTTTGCTCATCAATCAATTTTTGTTGTTCAGAGACTTTGAGAGACATTTCACTATGTTCTCTCACAATCTGCTGATACAACTCAGTTGATTTGATGTCAAACTCAAGTTCAGGCAGGTTGGGGTTTTTGGTTTTAGAACTCAGAAGTTCATTTTCTCTCAATGCTATGTTGTGTAGCTCTTGTAGTCTGGTGAAGTCCTCCATTAACTTTTCAAAGGAGAGTTTTAGATGGGTTTCACTAGATTCATGTGTGTTAATTGAAGAACTGGAAGATGAACATACCTCCTCATCTTCAAAGGCCATTTGACAGTCATCATCACTGTCACTGTTGGAGAATAATCCATCCTCAAATGAGTAGACACTTTCTTCACTTCTAGAATCATCACCAGCAACCATGGCCTTCATGTTGCGTAGTCTCTTGTCCCTCTTAGCTTGTCTTTCTTTTCTTTCTTTGGAGCTAAGATCAGGGCAGTCATATTGAAAGTGTCCTTTCTTCTGACAGTTGTAACACACATCTTCATCATCATTTTTATTGTTTGAGGACTCCTTCCTCCTAGATGATGATGGATCAGCCTTGCTTGACTTCCTCTTGTCAGCATATTTGTCTTCTTTCTTTTCATCAGAGAGTTTGTTCTCTGATTTGCTGTCAGAAGAGTTGTATCTTCTCCTGTTCCTGTTGTCTTGGTAGATTTTTTTTTATCTACCAAATCTTGAGTTCAACTTCTCAAATGTTCTGGCCATGAGTGCCAGCTCCTCCTTCATTTCAGTTTTCGAGACTGACTGTGATGATCTGTGAGCACTCTTCTTTTCTGTCTTAGTAGCTTTGAATGCAACACCTTTGCTGGAAGTGGATGGCTCCTCATGCACCTTCTTTCTATTCAGATCAAACTCATATGATTTGAGTTCAAAGAATACTTGCTGCATGCATGGGCATGTTGTCAAGGTTGCTTGTGTTCTGCATCATGACTAAATAGATGTCCCATTTGGATGTGAGACTTCTCAAGATTTTCAATGCCACTTCTCTTTTGGCATAGAACTTTCCTAGAGAATTGATCTCATTCTGATGTCAGTGAATCTGCCATCAAGATGACCAATTGTTTCATTGGGCTCCATGGTGAATTGCTCATATTTCTGAATTGCCACTTGTAGCTTGTTTTCTTTGATCTTTTAGGTACCTTCACACATAAGTGCTTGGGTATCCCAAATCTCCTTTGTTGTGGTGCAGTGGTACACTCTTCCCATCACTATATCTGGAATTGTCTGGTACAATGTGTTCATTGCAATGTAATTCAAATTGTGCCTTTTTTCTTTCTTCTGCTGTTAGATTATCTTCATCCTTTGGTAGCAATTCCCTTGGATCAACTTTCTGTGCATCAGTGAGTTTGGGATTTGCTTTTGTAAAGGTGAATGGTCCTCTTATGATGACCTTCAGCATCTCATCATGTTGACAGGCAAGATGAGCTCCCATTCTAATCTTCCAAAAATCATAGTTCTCAATTGAGAACATTGGTAGCTTGTAATTAGAAATGTGGTTTACTTGGTTGGGACCCATGTTGTTGATGGTCTCAACTGCATCTCCTGAAACTGCATTGTTGGGATATGAATCCTGAAACAAGTCCTAGTTGATGAAAGAAGTAGTTTTGATAAGCCAAGAGTAGACTTGAATATATTTCTAAGTATTGACTGATCTAGTTATGAAAGTCGTCTTGTAACAAGATCAGAAGAGTACAATAGAAAAGAAAAGACAAGTACGAATTATAAGTACTGAAATAAACTAAGTATTGAAGAAGTTTCATATAAGTTTTATGATAAACTTATAAATGTTGTATAGAAGCTTATGGTTTTATGTTTATATTGATGTATAGTTTTAAGGAGACTAAGCTGGATTTATAAAGCTTAAAGTAATGTAATAGTCTTGATAGATTAGTTGATAGGACTAGTATAGTTCTATTTGAAGTCTACTGGAAGAAGACTACAAGACAAGAAGACTTGTGCAAGACAAGATAAGTACTGAAGACTGAAGAAATATTATAAGTGTCGAAACAAGACAAGTCAAGTGCGCGTAGAAGTGAAGTGAAGATATGAAGAGTTAGTTATGGAATAACTAATTAACTAAAGAAACGCGTGAAGAGATAAGAAGAAACAGTTACAAAGCTAGTTATCAAGAAAAGGTTGTTGGAATAACAAACTGTTCTTGATAAGTGAAGTCTATAAATACTTGAAGACTTTGAACGATTGAAGACTACTGTTACTACGAAATCAAGAGCGTACATTGAAGATTTCAAAGCAAGGAAAACTCACAGAGTTCAATCAAGTTTGAAGTTGAAGCCAGAAGACAAGTTCATATTCAAGAAGGCTACTACTGCAAATAGAGAAGTTTTTCTTTATTGTTTCTGTTTGTAATCAAGTTGCTAGTTACTTGTTCATAAGCTAGTTGTTAGATCGAAAAAACACTTGGTAGTGTTATCGAAAAGATCGAAGTCTTAATCTTGGGACTTAAAGCCACAAGAACAAACACTCGAAGAGAAGAGTTAATAAAATTTCACGACTGTAGTTGTGAGAGTGGATGTAGACAAGTTGTCGAACCACTATAAATCTCGTGTTTGATTTACTTTACTGTTTTATTTGTGTTTGATTGATTAAATTGCTTAATTGATTAATCTGCATATAGACTAGACAAGTAAGGTGTTCATCGAAATAGTTGAGTATAAATCTTAAGGGCTCATTGTTAATTCTGATATTCCGCATTGTGTACTTTGATATTTTGAAATATTTTTAAAAGTCTATTCACCCCTCCCCTCTAGACTTTTACTAGCTTACTCAATCTTATCACTCAACTAGGGACCTACAAGTGGTATCAGAGCAGTAGTTCTTTGGACTGTTGTTTCTTGATCACCAGAAAGACTTTGAGGGAAGTCTTTTTTGTCCGTTTGTATCTGATCATATCACTGTTCTTGATTTTCTTGTATCTTTAATCTGTCTGCTATATTCCTATTTGATCTTCTTGAAATCATGTCTACGGAAATAAGCGCTAACAAATTGCCTACGTTTTCAGTCCAGGATTATGATTACTGGAAACTCAGGATGGAAGCTATCTTAAGCTCGACACACGACCTGATGGTGTCTGTCGTAAAAGAAGGCCCTATCGTTACTATAGTGCCAAACACTGCTGCATTGGAACCATCAAAAGCCGTTGGCGTACTCGTGCCCAAGCCAAGGTCAGAACTCACTTCGGAAGAAATGAGACAGAACAATCTGGACAGTTTAGCTAAGAACTATATTTTACATACCCTTCCCAACGAGTATCTGGGAAAAGTATTAAAATGTAAGTCAGCTAAAGACATGTGGGATCGACTTGCTATCATTTGTGAATGGACCACCCTGATCAAGGAAAGTAAGTTATCCACAACTATACAGAGGTTCGAATCATTTAAGATGAAGTCTGGTGAAAATATAGACCAGTTAGATACTCGTTTCACACGTATTATGAATGATTTGGAAGTTTTAGGCAAGACTTATACTAATCGTGAAATCAACTTGAGGATTCTTAAGAGTCTAGACGTTAGATGGATGATGGTCAAAATGATCATCAAGAATACTCAGGACATTGATGAATGGTCTGCTGATACAATGTTCCAAACACTCAAGGCACACGAGTTCGACTTAGATGAGGATGATCCTATAGCTAGTAGTGATAGAGAGAAAACTGTGTCGAAAAATGTTGCTTTTAAGACTTCTTCGTCTAGGAGCTCTAGAGTAGACAAGACTAAATCTGCTAGTGTTAAGGACGAGTTAGATAGGTCTGATCTAAGTCTGAAAGATCAGATGAGTCTTATGGTTAGAAAGTTCGACAAACTAAATAAACGATACGGTAGATATAAACGCTTTTACAAAGACTTTAGAGGTTCTAAAAATAAGGACTCGTCTGAGAACAGACGAGATCGAAACTCTTCCGAAAGGAGAGATGAGATCTCGAAAGAGACCAGGCGAGATAGAAACTCTGAGGATAGGAAGGTTAGACGTTCTGATAGGCGAGATAAGAGAAGGGATAAATCTCCTGTGAAAAAGTCTACTAACGATCTATTATGCTATAATTGTGAGAAACCAGTCATTACATTTACGAATGTCCGGACCTGAGTACAGATGATCGAGAAGAGAGGATAGCCAGACGGGAACGAAGATACAACAGGGGTAAGAAGGCCATGTTGGCTAACGATGACTCTAAAACAGATTCAGACGAGTTACCTTCGTCTTCATCTAGTTACCCTTCTAACAACGAAGAAGAAGTGTTCATAGCAGACGATGGCCTAATTCTAATGGCGAAAA
This sequence comes from Galeopsis tetrahit, assembly GCA_963675135.1. Lineage (NCBI taxonomy): Eukaryota > Viridiplantae > Streptophyta > Magnoliopsida > Lamiales > Lamiaceae > Galeopsis > Galeopsis tetrahit. The sequence continues at coordinate 59,030,629 of OY776120.1, read as the reverse complement.
TCGAACAAGAGGTATCATCTGCAACTTCTTTTCGTTCATGTGATGACTCAGACACTGATGAAAGTGATACTGCCGACAGTGGAGTAGGGAGTAGTCTTCATCATTCCACCGGAGTGACTGAAGAATACCTCCTACTTGCTAATAAGGCGTTCATGGAAGTCAGCGACGAGAACATCGCTTTAAAACAAGAAATCATTGATCTTAAAGAAGCTCAGTCTAAGGTAGATCCTAATATAACTTTCCTAAACAAATGCTTGACAAAAGAGTTGAGACAACTCAAAGACTAGTGTGCGTTAACAGACAAGTCGTATCAAGACTTACTAAAGACACATGCTACTGAGACTAATGAATTCAATGTTTTAAAGAACAAATGCAAAAAGCTTGAAGAGCGCAATAAGTTCTTAGAAACTGAATTCGTAGATCTAGACCTTAAACTTACTGACTTGGTTAATTCTTCAATGATTAATGAACAACTGTCAGATAGGTATAGGGCTCCAGATGACAAGACAGGGTTGGGTGCAGATACACCTAGCTCGTCTACTCATGTCATTAAGAACCCTACTACTGCTAGTTCAAGTTCTTTGACAAAAGATAAAGGCAAAAGACCAATGGAATACGATATTGGACCATCATCCAAAGGTGTTGTACATAAGCAGACTAGAGTTAACACTCCGATTACCAAAGGTGGTAAAAAGAATGTTAACAACAGACTTGATCCGTTTAGAACAAGTCAAAAGAGGACCACTAGTCATGGACGACCAAACCAGGTCAAATATGAAGACTGGTATCCTCAGGAGACGAGTTCTAGATAAGTACAGACTAGTTGGAAAGAGCCTAGACCTCCTTTCATAAGGCAGTCTCAGCTCTACTCAACTAGACGTAGGAAGGTTGCTCCAAAATATCGTACTCAACCTGTCTTATATCCTCCACCTTTATCATATGATATCATAAGCGAAGAAAGACCTAAACGAGTTTATAAACCGTATGGCCCAAACACTTATAAACCATATTCGAACTATCAAAGGCTTATACCTGCTCAAGTAGAGGTTAAGTCGAAAGGCTACCTTAGACGAGTAGACTCAAGGTCTGATGATAGATCAGATAAGGTTGATAAGGTACTATTCTGCAACAAGTATGGCAAAAAATTGAAGAGGTCCAATTTTTTCAAAACTCCTATGTACATTTGGATTCCTCTTAACTCTACTAACCCCCCAGGACCCAAATAGATAAGGAGGGTACCTAAGTTATTAAATATCATCATTGCAGGGTCGACTCGACTTGTATAAGAAAGGTGGTTCTGTAGGAGAAACTTGGTACATCGATAGTGGTTGTTCGCACCACATGACGGGTACTAAGGCTCTTCTATCGAGCTACTGTGAATAAGAAGGACCCAGAGTGATCTTTGGTGATAGCTCAATGGCTGTTATAAAAGGTTTCGGTTACATCAGAAATGGAGATGTAGAAATACAAGACGTATCCTACGTTGAAGGTTTGAAGTACAATTTATTATCTGTTTCTCAATTTTGTGATCGTGGTTATAAAGTACAATTCAAGAGTCGAAAATGTGAGATCATCGACAAGAGGACACACACTGTACTACTTGTTGGCTTCAGACAAGGCAGCGTATACATCGTGAACTGGAATAGCTGTCCGAGGGATACTTGTCTTCTTAGTAAGAACCCTAAAGAGATCAGTTGGCTATGGCATATACACCTATGTCATATGAACTTTAATGTGATTAATAATATTTCAAGAGATTACCTTGTTGAAGGTATACCCAACGAAATCTATTTTAAGTCACATGTATGCGATGCTTTTCAGAAAGGTAAACAGGTAAAAGGTTCGTTTAAATCTATTCCAACTCTCTCAACAAGTAGAGTTCTTGAACTACTACATATGGATCTTCATGGTCCAATCACTCCTCCAACCTTGAATGGTAGAAGGTACACGATTGTTGTGGTAGACGACTATTCTAAGTTTACTTGGGTAGTCTTCTTACACAAGAAGAGTGATACACAAACTCTTCTACCTGATCTGTTGAAGAAAATACAAGTTGAGAAGAATCAGTCCATTGTCAAGATTCGTAGTGATAAGGGGACTGAATTTATCAATAGCTATATCAATGATTTTTGCTCTAAAAGAGGTATCCAACATCTTACTAGTGCAGCTAGGACACCTCAACAAAATGGTGTAGCTGAGCGACGGAATAGAACACTCAAGGAAGCCTGTAGGACCATGTTGGCCGAGTATAATACTCCTCAGAAGTTTTGGGCAGAGGCGATCAATACTGCATGCCACACCCAAAACAAAAGTGCAATCAACAAGGCACTAGGTAAGACGCCCTACGAGGTATGGAAAGGTAGAAAGCCTAGAATTTCATATTTCCATATATTCAGATGCAAGTGTTTCATCCATAACAATGGAAAAAGTAAGTTAAATGCCTTTGATGCTAAGGCAGACGAGGGGATATTCTTAGGATATTCCTCTACGAGCAAAGCATTTTGAGTGTTTAACTACTCTACTCTTTGTGTGGAAGAAACACCACATGTTATTTTCGATGAATCTCGACAGGACTCATCTACCGACCAGATCAGTAAGAAAGTGAACGACTTAACGATTCAATCTGAAAAGGAATCAGAAGTGTACGAATCAGTTCAAGCCTACAATCCATTCCTGAAAGCCCTCGAGTCAGATGACGAGGTGAAGGTAAGTGACAAAGGTAAGTCTACTAGACCAATTGATATGCCTGCTCTAGTTGACTCGTCTACTCCTGATAAATCTGCTGATAAAAATGATGTTGATACGCATGATGTTGTAGTTGACTTAGATGACGAAAGCGTGCCTGTTAAGTCTAGAAAAATATGGAAAGCTGCTCATAATACTGATAATATCATTGGTGACTCTACTATTGGTGTAAAGACTAGACGACAACTCTTTGAGTCGCAAAAACAGCCGAGTCCATCTATATTTTGCTGATGTTGCTTCCTTTCATCTATCGAGCCCAAAACCATTAAAGAGGCATTGGCTGATAGTAATTGGATCATCGCCATGCAAGACGAGTTGAACCAGTTTGTTCAAAACGACATCTGGGAACTTGTCGATAGGCCAGCACACCATAATGTAGTTGGCACTCGATAGATTTTCAAAAATAAGAAAGATGAGAATGATATAGTCATTAGGAATAAGGCTAGACTAGTAGCCCAAGGCTATTAACAAGCCGAAGGCATAGACTATGATGAAACCTTCGCACCTATTGCTAGAATAGAAGCCATTCGATTATTTCTTGCATACGCTGCTTATATGAAGTTTACTGTATATCAAATGGATGTTAAAAGTGCATTTCTTAACGGTATTCTTGCGGAAGAAGTGTATGTAGAACAACCCCCAGGCTTCGAAGTGAAAGGCAATCAAGTGTACAGGTTGAAGAAAGCTTTGTATGGACTGAAGCAAGCTCCAAGAGCATGGTACGACACACTCTCTCTCTTTCTATTAGAAAACGGTTTTACTAAGGGTAAGGTCAATAGAACCTTGTTCAGAAGACGAGAAGGCAAGGATATCCTACTTGTTCAAATTTACGTGGATGATATCATTTTTGGTTCACCCAACAAAAGCATGAGTGAGAGCTTTTCAAAGCTCATGCAAAGTAAATTTGAAATGTCCATGATGGGAGAAATGAATTACTTTCTTGGTCTTCAAGTAAAAAAAGCTGATGAAGGCATATTCATAAATCAAGCCAAGTACACTCATAATCTTCTTGATAAGTATGGCATCAAAACTTGTAAAACTGTTGGTGTACCAATGCTACTGGTCTACCGCATGGATCCTGATGAACGAGGTAAGTGCATTGATCAATCATACTATCGTGGTCTATTTGGTTCATTACTCTACTTGACTGCTAGTAGGCCAAATATAACTTTTGTTGTTGGTGTGTGTGCACGATTTCAAGCTAACCCCAAGGAAAGTCACCTAGAATCTGTTAAATAATTTTGAAATATCTGAAAGGAACCATTAATCGAGGTTTATGGTACCCTACAGATGATGATCTATTCTTAAGTGGATATTCAGACTCGGACTTTGGTGGTTGTAGAATAGATAGGAAATCTACATCTGGTTCATGTCAATTTCTTGGTTCTAAACTCATCTCATGGTTTTCAAAGAAACAAACATGTGTAGCAACCTCTACTACTGAAGCAGAGTACATGGCTGCAGGTAGTTGTTGTAGTCAGCTATTATGGTTAATGCAACAACTCCGAGACTACAATATTGTAGAATCGAATGTACCTATATTCTGTGACAGTAATAGTGCTATTGCTATCACTCAAAATCCTGTTTTGCATACACGTTGTAAGCGTGTAGATGTAAGACATCATTTTATACGTGATCATGTTAAGAAAAAGAACATACGCATGGAAAAGATTCACACTGACATTCAGAGAGCTGACATTCTTACAAAACCACTGGCTGAAGCACGGTTTCAAGAGTTATGCATTAGTTTAGGATTGATTGATCTAGATCCTACTACTGCATAGTACGATACTAACAAGACAGGTATACAAAAGCAAAGTCACTTGCAGAACAGACGAGTTCAACATAAACAAGTCACATTACTATCAGACTCGACTAGATCCAGGTAAACAAGGTCAGACAAGATGACCAAACAACCCGATGAGGAAGCTGGTAAAGCTGAGGGTAATACTTGGAGAATATACAATTAAGGGGGAATCTATGATTTCTTAAATATCCTTATGTTGACTCTTAAGTTTGTTAAAAGTCATCTTGATCGACAACCTTGATTACTGCATTTGTCTGATATTCAGTTTAATTATTCTACTCTACTACTCGTATCTACTCATATATGTCGCACAAGATAAGATAGGTACATGATGATGTTCGACAGTCAGACAGACTAGAACAGTTGAAGGGGAAACTCGTCTAGTGCAACTGAAGTCTACTAATCTGTTCTGATGAACTCGAACAGACAAAATAAGTTCTTATATGTGTATATTCACTAAGTAACTAGAATTGATTTAAGGGTATTAATGTAATTTTGAATTGCAAAATTTTTGGAAACCCTACAACTGGATTTATACACTCTATTTAATGAGGTGTATACACCCAGTTCCCGCCTAAACCTACTGCATTAGGTTAGATAAGTACACCCTATTGTTCTAACCAATAGTAGATGCGGACTCCAAAGTTTACAATACTGAATCGCATAATATCCTCGAATCCTCAACTGAATTCCAAAGGTCGAATTGTTACCGTTGGATCGATCTATTCAATTCTAGCCACTCATTTCAAAACCCCAATTCTGTTAAAACCCTCTTTCCGAAATTCACTCCACACGTTTTCACCATTACTACACATTCAAAGCTCAAAAGATTTTCTAGATTTATTACTCTTTTGTGTTCTTGAATCCTACTTTTCTTACTCAAGATGGGTATCATTTCTGTCTTCGATGTTGAATCAAACATGCATGTACCCTTTAATGTTGCTAAGTTTGCTACTGATAGCAAGGTGCATGTAGAAAGTTCTCTGTTTTTCAAAGGCAGGCACACAGATGATAACAAGGAGATTCTTATGAATTGTCTCTGTTGTGGTTTGAAGCAATATCTGGAAATGGTTCCAGATACGGTGTTCGAGGAAGAAGTTCTTGAGTTCTATGCGTCTGCTGCTCACAAAGGCGAATACATAGAATCATTTATTGGTGGCAAGAGAGTCAAGTTGACCAGAGAGATGCTTGATGAAAAGTTCGGTTTGGTTCCTAGTTCTATTGGTGTTGAACAGTATGCAACTGGTCAAGAGTTGAGATATTTGAGCATTTTCTGTGGAAGGAAGCTCAAGTTGACTAGTGATGGAAGGCCCCCTGCTATCAAGAAGAAGCAGTTGTTGCCCAAATATAAGACTCTACTAGACATCGCAAGCAAGATGTTGTTGGGTGTGACTGGAAGTTTTGATTCTGTTACTCTTCAAAAGGCGAGAGTTATGGCAGCAATTTATGATGGAATAACTGAAGGAAATTGGCAGAAGTTATTCATGGATAGAGTGATGTATTTCTCAAAATATGTCAAGGTGGATAGTGATGCAGGTGAATGGAATGTAACTGCAACTGTCAGTTTCAGAAACAAGTTGAGTATTCTTTTACCCTTCTTGTTACCTTCAAAGAAAAATTGGAGTAAGGGCAAGCCATTTCACCCTCTCGAGTATTATCTCAAGAAGGATCCTCTCGATAGACAGACTCAGGGTCGATTGGAAGAAAAGAAGCAAATCCAGATAAATCTGAAAGATGCGATGCTTGAGGCAGCTGAGTCTAGTTCAGAGGAAGAACAAGAGGAAGGTGGAACTAGTGGTGCACTAGTTGAGTATGTATCAGATGAGGCGATGATTGATCCTGTTGAAGATTCTGAAGAAACTGAAACAGATGAGTCTTCAGAAGTAGAGATGGAGACTGAAGAAGAGTACCATCTCAGAATAAGTCATATTCCTAGAGGCGACTTGTCTGGTCCTCCACCTCCTACTCATCTGGTGGCCGCATCTAGTTCTTCACCAGTCAAGAAGGACAAAATGGTTAGTTCCTCTACTATTCTTTCACCCCATCTGTTCCGATCAAAACCAAGGCAAGAACATTACGTTCTCGTGCCAGACCTGATTACCAAACCACTCCCAAATTCGTTCAGCACTTGAGTTCTTTATTGACTCAAGATGCCCCAGTATATGTTCATGCTGATTCTCCATCAGCTGATATTCTTGTTCAATCCCCACCTAAACCCCAAGAAACCACCACCCTCAACATAAAATGTTGAACCTTCTAACCCATCTATTCTGGGAACCCCACTAGCCGACACTTCAGCAACTGAGATGAGGACCCCACTCACTCAACCCCTCCCAAGAATAGATTTTCCAACTTGGTTGATTATCCAATGTGCCCAAGGGAGAAGAGGCTTCGAGCATAGATGACCAAGAACCTGAAGAAGATGCTCCCGTCTGTTGAGATAGACACCAGTTCAGAAGCATATGAGAAGTTAATTCGCATCTGCACATGGGTTGTTTTGAGAGAGGACCATGTGAAGACATGTTTGAAGTGATAACTGGGAACTTGAACAGAAGGAGATCAGTGGTGTGAAGAAGCATTCGGAGTTAAGGACTGCTGAAGCCTTAACTGGTCTTGTGAAGAAAATGCTTAACATTCTTGATGATGTGCTATTCGTTGAGAAGCCAAGTGTTGGAGTAAAAGTTTCTGAATCTGATCTCGTGGAAGATGAGTTGATGCTGGAGTCTGAACCAGTAGAAGAGTTGGAGTCATCTTATCCAGTTCTTGATCTGGAGAACGTATCTGATCAGCTGAGAGGAATTGTCTTCGAATTCCAAGTTGAGCATGCGCACGGTCCAAGGTGCAATGTTGGTCAGATAACTAGACAAGTTGAGAAGTATTTCCCTTCAGAAACATGGGCCTACACTGCAAGGTTAGTTGAGATCGTCAAGAAAGAATGTGACGAGGCAGAGCGCAGAGATAAGGAAGCAAGATTAGCAATCATTCTTTATCAAACTCCTTTAAATTTGAAAGCTATTGCTGGAAGTGTCGTTCCAGAAGTAGTGGAAGACGAGGTCTTAACTACTGAGCTGGAAGACAAGTTGGTTGAAATTCATGTTGCTGAAGAAGATGAGATGATGGAAAAAGCTGTTCCTGAAGAAGTTGTTCTCACAACTCAGTCAATTCCATCTGTATCGATTGATGAATTGAAAGACAACTTGAGACAAGTCATTAAATCAGCGATAGATGAATTTTTGAAGTCTGGTGTGAAGAAAGCAATGATAGACCAGAACAGTTCGCTGGTAACTAGTTCGAAAGAGATGATCATTAACGAAGTTAATCAGCTAGATGCTACTTTCAGACAAGAGATGTTTAATCAGATGGAAACTTTTCTGAAGAATCAAGTTGAGTATTCAGAGAAAAGTTTAGTTGATTTTGCTAGAGTCTTAGCAAGAGAATCAAAGAAAATGGAAAGAGTGTATCGAGTTAAGATTGAAATAGCAGATGAGCAAAGAAGAGAAGCTCATGACCAGTTAGTGCAAGCAAGGGCATTGCTAACTGCCATGACAGAAGAAAATAGATTGTTGAAATTGTCTGCTACTCATTTCAAGAATGAATTCAATCTAACATCCAAGAAGCTCGAGTACACTGTTGATAGACTTGAAAAGCTGAGTCAAAATGATAGTCATCAGAAGCAGATTGAGAAGGCCACAGTTCTGATGAAGCAAGCAATAGAAGAGGAGATGACTCGTTTTACTTCACTTTTCACTCTCAAGGCAAGTGATGAAGCCAAAAAGGGGGAAGAGGTTGAAGTTCAGAAAGATGTGAAACTGCCAGAAGCTCAGACTGATGCTGAAGTTGCTGTTCGTTTGACTAGGAGAAGACTAGTAAAGAAAGCAGAGTTAGAGCAGATCAGTGCTGAAGAGCAGTTGAGATTAGTGAAAGACAAGTCCATAGTATCTGAAGAAGTTCAAATCAAGCCAAGGCGAGTTAAAAGAAAGTTGGAAACGAAGAAAGAAGCCTTAGGTAAAATACTTGCAGGATTTAATGAAGAGGATGTTGAAGAAATCCATAAGAAGTAGAAAATTGAAGATGATAAGTATGCTAACAAGAAAGTGTTAGGCAAACATATCAAAAGGCTGCAAGACTGCAAGGAAAATCCATATGTGATTGAGGATGCTCTCATCGACAAGTTTATAGATGCAGAACACAGAGATGTATGGAAAGTTGTCAAGAAGAAATGGGAGATTGCTCACTGGATTGTTCGAAAGTATGGAGATACAGCAAGCAAAGATGACTTGTTCGTGATCTTTGAGAAGTTCATGGAAACTGAAGATAAGAATTTATGGAATCTCATAATGCGAATTGCTACTGCTGTTGGATATAACATTCTTAGTCCAGAATTTTCCGAAATGGGAAACACCCATGTTAGGTTCTGGAAAACGAGTTGACTTCAATGTCATTAAGAATTTTGAAGAAGAGTTGCCTGAATAAGAGAAGATTGACAATGAAGATCATATTTTTGATATTCATAGAAGAATTCATGAAGCGTTTCAAGTTCCGAATCCAGATGTTGACACTCCAAGTGGTGGAAGCATGGAATGAAGATCTGTAAGTCTTTACTTATTTCTATTTATTTTTCTAAGTAATTGTAATCCGTCTGATCTACTATTATGAATGAAAACGATGAAACATTTTGAGAATATAACTACTTAACTAGTCTATATACTTAAAATAATTCAAGTAGTTTTGGCTTCATCAAAAAGGGGGAAATTGTTGGGATATGAATCCTGAAACAAGTCCTAGTTGATGAAAGAAGTAGTTTTGATAAGCCAAAAGTAGACTTGAATATATTTCTAAGTGTTGACTCATCTAGTTATGAAAGTCGTCTTGTAACAAGATCAAAAGAGTACAATAGAAAAGACAAGTACGAATTATAAGTACTGAAATAAACTAAGTATTGAAGAAGTTTCATATAGGTTTTATGATAAGCTTATAAATGTTGTATAGAAGCTTATGGTTTTATGTTTATATTGATGTATAGTTTTAAGGAGACTAAGCTGGATTTATAAAGCTTAAAGTAATGTAATAGTCTTGATAGATTAGTTGATAGGACTAGTATAGTTCTACTGGAAATCTACTGGAAGAAGACTACAAGACAAGAAGACTTGTGCAAGACAAGATAAGTACTGAAGACTGAAGACTGAAGAAATATTCTAAGTGTCGAAACAAGACAAGTCAAGTGCGCGTAGAAGTGAAGTGAAGATATGAAGAGTTAGTTATGGAATAACTAATTAACTAAAGAAACGCGTGAAGAGATAAGAAGAAACAGTTACAAAGTTAGTTATCAAGAAAAGGTTGTTGGAGTAACAAACTGTTCTTGATAAGTGAAGTCTATAAATACTTGAATACTTTGAACGATTGAAGACTACTGTTACTACGAAATCAAGAGCGTACATTGAAGATTTCAAAGCAAGGAAAACTCACAGAGTTCAACCAAGTTTGAAGTTGAAGCTAGATGACAAGTTCATATTCAAGAAGGCTACTACTGCAAATAGAGAAGTTTTTCTTTATTGTTTCTGTTTGTAATCAAGTTGCTAGTTACTTGTTCATAAGCTAGTTGTTAGATCGAAGAAACACTTGGTAGTGTTATCGAAAAGATCGAAGTCTTAATCTTGGGACTTAAAGCCACAAGAACAAACACTCGAAGAGAAGAGTTAATAAAATTTCACGACTGGAGTTGTGAGAGTGGATGTAGACAAGTTGTAGAACCACTATAAATCTCGTGTTTGATTTACTTTACTATTTTATTTGTGATTGATTGATTAAATTGCTTAATTGATTAATCTTCATATAGACTAGACAAGTAAGGCGAAATAGTTGAGTATAAATCTTAAGGGCTCATTGTTAATTCTGATATTCCGCATTGTGTACTTTGATATTTTGAAAGATTTTTAAAAGTCTATTCACCCCTCCCATCTAGACTTTTACTAGCTTACTCAATCTTATCACTCAACTAGGGACCTACATGCATTGTTCACCATCTTTATGAAATAAGTTTAGATAAGAACATGTATGTTTTTCAGAAATGGATCAGTTCAGTGACCACAAAAATTGTGAATTTTGAAAATCAGTTGGATTTTCAGAAGCATTGGTCTTTGAACCCATGCTCTGATACTTCTTGTTGGTCCTTTATGGAGTATGACATAAGTGTATGGGGGTGGGGGGGAGAATGCACTTGTGTATGCAATTTTTTTTTTCAAACAGTTTCACCTATCAGGAGAGTTGTTTGACAACTTCTCTGAGTGAGTTAACTTTGATAGATAATCAACCTACTGAAAACTATGAAGTAATCAGTTGGACAACTATCTAAAAGAGTTATTAAGCGCGAAATGTGGTTGGCCTTTTCTTTGAAAAATACTCCTTGATTAATTTCTGAAAAACCAGTTTATCAGGGACTTTGTCCAAAGTTGTTTTACTTAATTTTCTGATATCAAATCTTTTCAGAAAAGATTTGTGTGCAATGTGTGATAATGAAAGAATGCAATAAGTAAATAACACAACAAGTTATAGTGGTTCAGAGACTCAAGCTCCTACATCCACTTTCCCTGATTGAACATGATAATTCCTTAACACCTGGAATTAACTTGTTTTATAGTGCCAATGTGCACTAATCAACAACACTATCTTAGTGCTTTGATCCCTAGGAAAATCTGAGTCCTAGTGCTCAACTTCTCTGAGTTAAAGCTGTGTTTTTCTCTTAACAACTCTTAACTCCTCACTTCTACAACAAACACTACTTCACTTAAGAGGTAAGGGTTTGAGGTTTGGTTTCAACTAAGTGAGATATCCTTTACAATAAGAACAGTGTTAAGGGATAGTATATCTCTTTGCTAAGCTTGGATTTTACAATGTGGCTTAGCTAGAAGTGATCAGGAAACTTGGGATTCTAAATTGTAAGCTTTGGTTTCCTTGAATGCTAGATTGTAGTTTGATAGCAGATGGTTCGATATGGATTCCTTGAATCACTTCTGTATTTATAGAATAATTTGATCATCTATCCGCTGGAGGGATAGATATTCAAATTGTCTATTTGCAGCTCCATTGAAACGGCTACTAGAGCATCCTTCTATTATTCACTGTGTAAGAAGGTTCTTTAATGGTTGCTTGAATGAATGGTGTTGACTTCTGAAAATGCGATTGTGCAGACTAGTGTTAGTTCCCTAGCTTGCTCATTTCCCAAGAATGATTGTGTCAGAACTTGTACTACTCCAACGGTCAGATGGGACAAGTTCTCTGAACATCTTTTGCTGCAGGTAGAATGTTCTTCAATTCATTAGTCTTCAGTCTTTAATTCTTCTAAGTCTTTAATGCTTGTTCAGGCTTGATGAATTTAATACTTCATTAATGTTGTCTCTTGAGGTAGAAGCCTTTAATGCTTTTGATCTTCAACACACCATCTTGATCTGATATAGCTCTTATCATTGCTGGTTTAACAGATCAGGCTTCTTGGTTCTGCCTTGTGCATTCGGCCAAGTTGTCCACTTCAGTAGTTTTGTCTTCATGTGATCAGCAAACTTGAGCTTAAAACAAAAACTATTAAGATGCCTAACATACCAGCTTGGACAACTATCCTGAAAACTAAGATATCAACATTCATGAGATTCTAGACTTAGACACATTTTGAACTGTCTCAACTATCCTGAGACAAGTAGACTGACTATTCTTTCTCAACTAATCTGACTATCATCATTTAGGGGTTTTGGTATCTTAATCAAAATCAATTCATTTCCCAATAGTTACTAAGAGTATCCTTAGTAACACTGGAAGCTTAGAGCAAGTAAGTCTTCCAAGGTTGAGAATCATGGCTGCTGTTGTTGATGCAAGTGAAAAAGGAATAAGATTCAACTGGAGAGATTTCATCATGGGTGAGATGATGAAGGATAAAGCCAAGTTCAAAGTGAAGGCACATTTCAAAGTAGTAGTGGAAAGCAAACTGAGATATTGCACAAGGGCAAGTCTCCTGATTGAAAGGTTTTCTCACTACTCCCAGATGCAAACATTTACCAAGCCTCTTCCAGCCCAAGAGATTCTTTACAGAAAATTGTCAAAGAAAACTGAAAGAAGGAAAATGATGGTGGCCAAACCTGCTGAAGAGGAGGAGCAGAAGCCAAAGATGAAGCCTAGGAGAAAGGCAAGGGCTTTCAAAACAAGGAGGATGACTCAAATTCTCTCAGAAGAGGAAACTGACACTTCAGCAGAGTTGGAGAAAGTTGCTGAAGAAGGGGTAAATGTGCCATCTGACTCAGAAGAGTTGAGGGAAAAGTTTCCCATGGCAGTAAAGAAGAGCAAGAAAGCATCTGCCTCAAAGAGAAGGGACAGGGAAGTTGTCCAAGAGGAAAGTGGAAGCTCAAGGCCTAGCAAGAGAAGGGTGAAAACTTCTGCAAAGATGCAAAGTTTGAAGGAGGAGGAGACCTTGAGGAAGGTGATCAAGGAAAGTAGAGCTGCAAGCAGATCAGGATCAAAATCCAAATCAAAGTCCAATTCTCCTGAATCTGGAACCCCAGAATCCAAACTCCCTGAAAATCAACCCTTTGAGTCCAACTCTCCTGATACCCACAAAACCCCTGAAAACCAACCCATCATTCCCTTAGATCTTACAAAGAGATATTCTCCAGAGGGAACTGCAAAAAGAGGTTATGTAGACATCTTGTCTGATATTGCAGTAGATGAGTCGAAATTACAATCTCCTCTGGATACATATTTGCTTTCTTATTCAAGATTTCTTGAGGCTGCTATGATGGAACCAACACCCATAAACAAAACCCCTTCAGGAACATTGCTCTCAAAAGCACCTAAATTCAACCTTTCAGAGCCCAATGTCCCTGAACCCAATCCAGAAACCAACTTTCCTGAAACAAAGGCCAACTCTCTATAACCCAAAGTCCCCATTCAGATGGTGATGAGGAGGAGTATGCCTCTGAAGGTGTGCTCAGAGGAGTAGCAAAGGCCAATGTGGACAGTTTGTATCCCAACTTATCTGAGTTTTCAAGACTAAAGAAGCAATTTCATGATCTTAGAGCCTTGGTGGAGGTTAAAGATAAGACAATCATGGAGATTGCTCAAATAATCCAAGACAAGGGTGCAAGTTGGTGGCAGATTGAAGAAAACGGACTTCTACACTTTGATGGTGTTCAGAAGACAAGATTCTTAACTGATGAAGCTGTTTTTGCCAAGTTGGTGGAACAAAAAGTTGCTAAAGAGAAAGATAATAGCAGTTCTAATGATGATAATGATGATGATGACAACACCAATTCCAACCTCCCTGGTCCCCAGAAGAGTGAGGTACAATACTTAACCTATGGAGGTGAAAAGGACTCTGATGATTCAAAGGTGTTGACCAGTGTTGGTAACACAGTCAAAGAAGCATTAGCCCAGGATGGTTCAATTGAGCCTGAGGCACAGCTGAATGATGCTGAGACTTCCATTGGAGAAGCTAGTTTGGTTAAAACCTCATCAGTGCCAGGGAAGTTGGACACTGACCAACTTTTAACCATTCAGGATGACTCAGTGGCCTTGGAATGTCCAAGCACTGAGATCTCCCAACAACTGCTCTCTATGGATCCTTGTGAGGATGTAGAAAAGTCAGGATTAGGATCTGGTGGAGTTGAAAAGGAAATTAGTTTTGAAAAACCAGAGGGAGATAATGGTGATAGTGAGGTAGAAATCATTAAGGTTGTGAGTGCACCAAACAAAGAGGGTGGGGGAGGAATAAGTGAGGAGGGTCAGATTATTCTTGAAGTCAAATCTGAACTTCAAGAAACCCTTGGTGAAAGGAGGCCTGATCTTCATGAATGTGAGATTATATATGAACATGAAGTAAAGAATATAGTTGAAAATGAGGAGAAGGTTGTTGATGATTCAGAGCTTTGTGAAAAAGACTTTGAGGGTGTTGAGGGTGATTTCACTAACAAGTTTTTCTTTGCAGATACTACAGGTATTACCCTTGACCAAATATTTGCTGCAGATGAATACACAGATGCTCCTGTCCAAGCTGAAGAAGCCTTATCAACATTCAAACTTGCCAATCCTGCATTGGAAGTTCACTCAGCAAAGTTGGACACTTTGGCCCAACAAGTGGGAAAGGCTCATGCTCACACATCAGAGGCTCTGGATGAGCAAGGAAGGACTTTGGCCTCACTAGCTCTGAAGATGTGGTGTTTCCCACTATTGAAGCAAGGATCAGTGGAGTTGAATCTGGCTGCAGACCATCTCTACTGATGTACAAAAGGCTAAGGCAAGCATGGAGGAATTCACAAAATCTGTGAAGAAGGACCAAAAGCTGTGTAATACCCCGTATTTTCTACACCTTTTACTAATATTAATTGTTTTAAATAAATTATAAATGAAGTAAAATCCTTATATATTAACTACAATTTATTTAAAAGTTAATTTCGATAACTCCCTCCTTTAGTAGGGTAGTGAAAAGCCTTTTTTCCCAAACCTATACCAACGGTTTAGTTTGTAAATTAATTCAAAGAAATCCAAACTTATTTACTACAATTTGGTTACGCATTATCTTAGTAACCCTTTTCATTAGTGAGTGAATAAAATGCCTATTTCTCTAACCTCCTCCTTCACACAAATTATAAATATATGAATAATGCTTGTGTGCATTTAATAGTGTTGAATGAATTTTATGTAAGAACATAAACATTTTTATATATTCTTTTTCTTAAAAAAACGTTACACCTATTCCAATTATTAATACTTGACCCTCTATTTTTCAATACACCTTTTTTATTTATGGGAATTAATGAATTTTAGTAATGATTGTTTTTTTTTTTTTTTTGAGCAATCATACCAGGAGTACATCATATGTTCTAAGAATTACATCTCCTAATATATCTGAAACATTCCAGGCAAACTTAGCAACCAAATGGGCTATCCTATTGTCTTCCCTCGGAATATGATCACAAGCCCATTCTGATTGCATTCCAAAATATCTTCTTATTTTGATCACAGTCTCATTTTCCAAACCATCAAGGGATATGGTCTGCTGAATGGCATGAATAGCAATTGCAGAATCCATACATAGGTTGGAGACTTTCATTCCACGCATTAAACACATATTCATGCCAATCTCGGCTGCTCTCAGCTCAGCGACAATGATAGAACCAGGATTCTTAATCCGTTCACCTCCCGCAAACACCAAATCCCCTTTCTCATTAAACAGGGCATATGCGATCGCAAAAAACCCCTATATGGGTTGAATGCAGCATCCACGCATAGACAATCCCTCAATCCATTTGGCCTCTTTAGAGAATGGCTACTTGATTTCTGATTGAAGTCAAGTGAACCAACATTGAGAAAATCATGCCAATAATCAAGTGCCCATTTAACTTCAAAGGAAGGCAATCCTGAGTCATAAGATCTTACCACCCTATCTGTATGCAACCATTTGCACCTTTCCTTCCAAATTGCCCAGGCAATAAGAAGGATACGCGGAAGAAGATCATTTTTTGGCAAACACAAATTATCGTTCTACCCATTTTTTACCCAGGCAATAAGAAGGATACGCGGAAGAAGGATACGCGGAGGAAGACCGCATAAAGAAACTGGATAATATTACCATGCACCCAACCCTTCACAATATCCCACATACCTTGTTGCTTCCACACATATTTAGCAAACACACATTTGAAGAGGACATGTATGGTATCAGCAAAAGAGCCACCACAACAAAGACAAAAAGGAGGAATAGGGACATGATGACGAGCCAAATTTCCTTCAGTTGCAAGAGATCCATTCATCATTTTCCACCCAAAAATACGAATCTTAGGAGGGACCTTGAGTCGCCACATAGCTGCATTTAATTTCTCCAAACAATTTTTCCCAGAGGAACCTACCAGAAACACCTTTCGCACCTCGCAAGAAAGAGAAACCGCAACCTCATATCCCGAAGCAACATAATAACAACCATAACTCATTTTTGGCCAATATCTTTGGTCTTCCTGATTATGATCTAACCTTGGCACCTTAAGAATGGCATCACGTTCAATTGGGAGGAATGCTTGTGATAAAAGATCCTCATTCCACTCATTCTGGGAAGAAACAAACCGACTAACCATTGAAGCACTAGCAATTCGTGAAAAGATTCTGCCATTATCAATACCTTGAACCCATCTATCTTTAAAGACATGCACCGAATTTCCATTTCCAATCCTCCAACGCAGCCCCTGATCCAAAATATCCCTGCTCCAAACCATTGATCTCCATACAAAAGACGGGTTAGAGCCCAATTCTGCATTTAAAACATCCGTCCCGCAAAATTATCTAGCTTTAAATAACTGACTTACCAAAGAATTAGGATGCTGAAAGATTCTCCAAACTTGCTTTGCTACAAGAGTTTTGTTAAAGAGAACTAATCTTCTGAAAGTTAAGCCCCCTTCAATTTTAGGTTGACATAACTCATGCCATTTCTTCCAATGCAATCGATGTTTATCATCCGAAGATCCCCACCAAAACCTAGCAATAAGTTTCTCAATATCAGCACAAATGGATGTAGGAATCCGAAAACAAGACATGGCATATGTAGGGATAGCTTGAAGAACCGATTTGATGAGCACCTCTTTCCCTCCGTCTGAAAACTGTTTGTGACCCCAAGACCGAATTTTTTGACTTACTCGATCAACCAAGTACCCAAACTGCAATCTTTTTGCCTTAATGGAAACCGTTGGTATGCCCAAGTAAATGTCATGGCCTATTGTTGAACGTACACCCAAGATCCCTTTAATCACATCCCTATTAGCCGGATTTGTCAATGGGTTGAATGTGATGGCCGATTTATCATAGTTTATGAGCTGACCCGATGCATCTACATAAATCCGTAAGCACTCCTTCAAGACCTGGCATTCAGATTTTTTAGCCTTCATATAAATCAAGCTATCATCTACAAAAAATAGATGGGAAATTGTCGGGGCACCTCTCCCAAACTTGATGCCAGAAAACCATTTTTGTTCCACTACTTTCAACAATAAAGAAGATAGAGATTGGGCACACATGACAAACAAATAGGGAGATAGCGGGTCCCCTTGTCGAAGACCCCTAGATGGCATGAAATTATCCGAAAGTTGACCATTGATGCACACATTGTACGAAACTGTTGAAACACATTGATGAATGAGGCTGATCCACTTACATGAAAACCCCATCCTCCTCATGACATTTTCAAGAAAAACCCATTCTACCCTATCATATGCCTTGCTCATATCCAATTTAAGCGCCGCATAACCCTCCTGACTTTTAGACATACGAAGCCAATGCATGCCTTCAAATGCAATCAGTATATTATCTGAAATAAGGCGCCCTTGGATAAAAGCACTCTAATGAGGATCAATGATATCACCCATAACTAGTTTTAATCTGTTAGCTACACATCGTGCAAGGATACGATAACATACATTGCATAGACTGATCGGACGAAAGTGAGTAACCTGAGTGGGGTGTTTAATTTTAGGAATCATCATAATAGAAGTATTATTCCAGGATTCCAATGACATACCATTATTCAAGACACCCAGAATTTGATGTGTAATTTCCTCACCAATAGTCGACCAATGTACCTGATGAAATGATGCCAGGAAGCCATCTGGACCCGCTGCCTTCCAAGGATTCAAATCTTTCATTGCTCGATACACCTCTTGACCAGAAAAAGAAGCATCCAGCAAACCATTCTGGACTGAATTAAGCATTTGAGAAATATTTGTCGTAGCCAACTCCAATACCTGAGCATTAGGGTTTCGAGAAGTGAAAATCCCTTGAAAATAATCAATAAAAGCCTCGTGAATTTCAACATTATTATGAACCCAAACTCCTGCAACATTCTGGATCTTCAGAACCGTGTTGATACCACGTCTCTGATTGGCCTTCATATGAAAAAAATTTGTATTCCTATCGCCTTCTTTAAGCCAAGAAATCCTGGATCTTTGCTTCCAATACCACTCCTCTTGTGAATAAAGCTTTTCCAACTCCCTCTCATAACAATTGACCTTCTGAAAATCCGGTTCACCCTTTTCATCATGACATTCTTCGTTAATCAAACCCTATATATTAGCAATTCTAGCTTTCAATGTCCCTCCCTTCTTCACAGCCCAAGACTGGATGTGTTTACCACAATGAGCAAGCATACAAGACAGATTTGAACCATTTTCCTTAGCCCTCCACACTCTTTTAACTTCATCCCTAAAATCAGGCTCCTTCATCCAATGATTTTCAAACCGGAACTTTGAATCGCGTCTACAAATGGTCCTAGATCTATGAGTTCCACAAGAAATTAAAATGGGTCTATGGTCAGATCCCATAAAATCCAAGACTTTGTATTCGTACAAAGGAAACAAATCTAACCATTCACGTGTAGCAACAAATCTATCCAATTTTTCAGCAATGAATTCCTTTCCACATCTCCTATTATTCCATGTGAATTTTGGTCCATGAGATTTCAAATGGTTCAATTCATTACTCCCTCCTATTCTTTTTATATGTCGTTCTACCCATTTGCACAAATTTTAATAAAAAAAATTTATACCTAAATTGACCTTATTAAATGATTATTATCATAATTTTAACCAAGTAAATCTGATTGAGAAAGATAAAAAATACTCTTCGTCTTCCTCAACTTTTTTTGCTGTGTGAATTAATTTCCAATTTACTCTAACAAATCCCTCATTTTACTCCAACAAACCCCTCATGATAAAAATAAATCTCACCATAAAATTAAAATTAAAAAATAAGGTCATCATAACACAAAAAGTAAATTTAATCGAGAAAAAAATAAATTAGGAAAAATAATTATCAATTAAATTACATGAGAAAACTCACAAATTTCAATCTTGATTGATCTCCAAGAATTTTTGGAGATGTTTGGAATTGATGGCGGTATAAAAATTGAAAAGAGGAGAGAAGAATGAGAGAATTAAAGAATTTGATTAGACACTGAAATTTATAAAAAAAAAATGGAGAGTAAATAAGGGTATTTCTGGTACTAAAGAGCAGAACGACAATTAAAATACAGAAAGTTAAAAATGTAGAACGACATATAAAAAGAATAGGAGGGAGTATAATTTAAGACATCCTGAAAATTCATAAGTCTGGATAGATGTTTACGAATGCCGCCCCGTTTTTCACCATGGAAAAGAGTCTCATTAAAATCGCCCCCTACCAACCATGCATTTGTGTCAAAGGGAATGTAATTATTAAGTCTTTTTAACAATTCCCATGATGCATTTTTCCCTTCCAAATATAGACTCCCATGGAAGCCTGTGAACCTCCATTTAATGTCTTGAAATTTAATCATACAATCAAAGTGAGCTTTGGAATAGGAGAACACAGTAAGATCAATATCCATCAAAAACACCACCATAACCTCGCTTATCATTGACTAACAAACAATTGTTAAATCCAAGAGTAAACTTCAAAACAATGGCACAGGCCGATGAACACTTAGCTTCTCATACAAATAGAAGAGACGGACGAAAAGAAAATACTAGTCTACTAAGATAACGGAATGCTCGATTACTACTAACACCTTGAGCATTCCAACACAAAACATTCATTCACCACGGCGGGGCTGATTCATTTCAGCCTCCCCCGGACCATCAACCTGGATCTCCGTTCCATACATCTCAATCATACTCCTCGCTTTCTTGAAGAAGGTGTCTGGATTTTTGACTATGTCCCCTTCTGACCATCCATTACCCCCACCCCAAAACTCCATCATTTCCCCCGAATTCTCCTGCCTAGCTCGCTTCTTGCATGGTAGTGCACTACTCATCATTGACCCCACCTCCCCATCCATCTGCTTATCCTTAAACACCCCATCCCGCAACATAGTGTCATGCTTAGTCAGGACCCCTTTTTCATAAGCCGGAGCATACGGAGCCTCCCCATCCAGTATGATTTCAACATAAGAAGTATAATCTAAAGAGCTAAGATCCTTTCCCACATAGTGCATAACACGATAGTCTTTTCCATTGTCAACACCGTTTAAGGGCTCACACACATAACAATGCTGAAACCCATTTGGGACAATAAAAGAAAGGGGGTACAAAGTTTTACCTGTGCGCGGATCCACTCTTCCACCGTCATTAATAACAACTCCCCTTCTAGGCCCATCAGGATCACCTCTCCCAGAAAAAGCTCATCAAAGCGGTGCACCACCCTACGACTCTACAGATCTGAGTCTCTGCCATCATCAGTCTCATCATCCTCCATCATAATGCCCTTTCCCTTATCAAGACGACGAGCCCTCTCCTCCTCTTGTGTTTGCACTTGAGCCTGCTCACTCGCACCTAACTGCAATAACTGGAAGAAACTTTGGAGTACATCCGCCGAAGGGCATTTTTTCTTGTCCGCTTGAAGCCATGCAGGTAAGAATTGGTGGTTTTTACACCATTCCTCTGATTTGCCAAATCCAATACTACATTCCTGTTCAAAGTGGTCCAGATGACCACACAGAAAACAAAAGCCGGACAGGCGTTCGTAACGAAAGACCGCCGTTATTGGATCCTCCTCCACCGTGATATAGAAAAACCTGCATAAAGGCTTTGAAACATCCATCAAAACTCTAATTCGCAAACACTCACCCATGCCTCCTCGCCCTCCTTGGCATCCACCTCAAGCACCTCACCAATGATACTACCAATCTTCATACCTAAAACCTTACTCATTGCAAACAGCTAAAGCCCATGAACTTGTACCCAAAAGGGGACAAAACAGATTAAGTTGGGCAAGCTTTTCACCCCCATGCAAAAGCTGCATAGCAAGAAGAGATCTAAGAAGGTTCCAAGGTTACCGTGCAATAACCTCCTTAACTTTAGCATCCACTCCAAAAGTGACAAGAAAGAGTCCTTCCCCAACCCCAGCAACCTTAAGAGGGGACCGCACACGCCAAGTCCGCACCAGTAGATCCTTAAGGTCAGTTGTGCTAATAGGTCTTTCAGCAACAAATCTCAGGGCGATAGTATTTTTAAGAATCGCTAGTTCTTCACGACGAGCAACTATATGAGTAGTTTCTTTGCTGGAAATGCGGAATCCCTCCATCATTACATTGAGTTCGGCCGCCATTGAAAGAGAACTTATATTAGTGAGAGAAACAGGCAGTATGTGAGAAAGGGATAAGGAGAAGATATGGGATACAGGCCAATAAATAGCGAGCAATCCGCCCCCAATATTTCTCAAAAGCAGCAAAACTGCAGCGCCCTTTCCCCCAAAACCACTTAAATCAAAATACGTCTAGGGAAAAAAAAACCCCGTAAAAAATTCGGCAAATCCTAACAAACGCCTTCATCATTTCTCTTCAAGGCCAGAAGCACACGAAACGGCACCCCTAGTCGGCGCGCGAGGGAATCACACACACCTGCAAACATATCTCCACACAATCTAATGATTGGAAATTTTTAGAAAGCACCAAAAGCAGAGATAAATTGTAAAGTTGGATTAAGCCAAAAAAGGGAAATGATTACGAAAAGGGGAATTGAAACGGTGCTGGAAAATAAAGTCCGATGAAAAACTTTAAGGGAGAGTAAAACTTCTTATTTCTAGAGAGAAGTTTTGAGGAGTTATAAAATTATATTTTACTAATACAATTTTTTTTTAGTAATGATTGTTGCAAAAGGGTTCTCTCATCTCCTCTCTCACGCTATATATATACCATAGTACGCAGTGGTTGATTGATATACAAACCATATGATTTGTCACTTTAGTTTTTCTAGTATTTCTATTAAGCACAATCCTTAGTTAATATAAAATTAGATTCTTTTGTTATTCTCTATACTCCACGCTAGGCGACGACAATTACGATAATTAATTCATACTAAATTTCTACGTAGCGCTTTCACGTCTATATATCGATGTGGGTTTTTTTAATTGCTTTATTCTCTACGGTGGTTTGTTGAGCTCTATTGCATGGTTATTCTTTATTTAATGTTTTAGATAAATGATTTGAGTTAATTGTTTACTGTATGATTTCATTTCTATTGGTATTATATTAACAAAGTACATTATATATTGGCAAAGTTTGTGGCAAAGTATATATTGGCAAAGTTTGTGGCAAAGTATATATTGGCAAAATTTGTGGCAAAATTTGTGGCAAAGTTTATTATCTATTTGCAGGGTTACAATGGCAAAGTTGGAAAGGTATCAATTGCAAAATATATGTGGCAATGTGAATGCTATTTACTAAGTTGCAATTACTTGATTATTTATTTTTAGCATTAACTATTGAATGACTTAATCCCAATGAGTGTGCTTGCATGCTCACCCCCAACATTTACAATTTCAGGGTTGAAGAGTTGGATGGCGAGGAGTGGTGATGCGAGACGAGCATATATATTTAAGAATAAGGATTTTCTTTAAAGATTCTTAGTTAAATAATTAAATGGTATTTTCACTTAAATTATATTATAATTGTTTCCGCTGCAATACTTAACAAGATTTTAATTATATTTGTCGTTACGTCCCTTTATGTTATCGTTATAATTTTAAGATTCAATTATTTAGCACGTTAAAATTAGTTATTTTAACTACTTTTTAAAAGGTCTTTATTTTTAAATTTGGGGCGTGATATGGTATCAGAGCGGGTCTACGTTCTTGTAGACTTGAAATATTATACCTTTTGAGTTGAGTAAGTTAAAAATATATTTATGATTGTTTAAATTTTAGAAAAATGTTATGTCGTCCATCACCGCCTCATCGCTCCAACTCCACAAGGTACGTACATATATGTTATTATAATTTCATATTTTAATTCATCATTCAATATTTTCATGCTATTGTGTTACATTGATCAATGCTAATGTTCTCAATATATATGTGCCTATGTTATGTCACCCTTATAATGTTAAATTTCGAGGACGAATTTTTTTTTAAGTGGGGTAGAATGTAATACCCCGTATTTTCTACACCTTTTACTAATATTCATTGTTTTAAATAAATTATAAATGAAGTAAAATCCTTATATATTAACTACAATTTATTTAAAATTTAATTTCGATAACTCCCTCCTTTAGTAGGTAGTGAAAAGTCTTTTTCCCAAAACCTATACCAACCGTTTAGTTTGTAAATTAATTCAAAGAAATTCAAACTTATTTACTACAATTTGGTTACACATTATCTTAGTAACCCTTTTCATTAGTGAGGGAATAAAACGCCTATTTCTCTAACCTCCTCCCTCACACAAATTATAAATATATGAATAATGCTTGTGTGCATTTAATAGTGTTGAATGAATTTAAGGTAAGAACATAAACATTTTTATATATTTTTTTTCTTAAAAAAACGTTACACCTATTCCAATTATTAATACTTGACCCTCTATTTTTCAATACACGTTTTTAATTTATGGGAATTAATGAATTTTAGTAATGATTGTTGTAAAAGGGTTCTCTCATCTCCTCTCTCACGCTATATATATGCCATAGTACGTAGTGGTTGATTGATATACAAACAATATGATTTGTCACTTTAGTTTTTCTAGTATTTCTATTAAGCACAATCCTTAGTTAATATAAAATTAGATCATTTTGTTATTCTCTATACTCCACGCTAGGCGACAACAATTACGATAATTAATTCATACTAGATTTCTACGTAGCGCTTTCACGTCTATATATCGAGGTGGGTTTTTTTAATTGCTTTATTCTCTGCGGTGGTTTGTAGAGCTCTATTGCATTGTTATTCTTTATTTAATGTTTTACATAAATGATTTGAGTTAATTGTTTACTATGTGATTTCATTTCTATTGTTATTATATTGACAAAGTACATTGTATATTGGCAAAGTTTGTGGCAAAGTATATATTGGCAAAGTTTGTATATTGGTAAAGTTTGTGGCAAAGTATATATTGGCAAAGCTTGTATATATTGGCAAAGTTTGTGGCAAAGTTTATTATCTATTTGTAGGGTTACAATGGCAAAGTTGGAAAGGTATCAATGGCAAAATATATGTGGCAATGTGAATGCTATTTACTAAGTTGCAATTACTTGATTATTTATTTTTAGCATTAACTATTGAATGACTTAATCCCAATGAGTGTGCTTGCATGCTCACCCCCAACATTTACAATTTCAGGTTGAAGAGTTGGATGGCGAGGAGTGGTGATGCGAGATGAGCATATATATTTAAGAATAAGGATTTTCTTTAAAGATTCTTAGTTAAATAATTAAATGGTATTTTCACTTAAATTGTATTATAATTGTTTCCGCTGCAATACTTAACAAGATTTTAATTATATTTGTTGTTACGTCCATTTATGTTATCGTTATAATTTTAAGATTCAATTATTTAGTGCGTTAAAATTAGTTATTTTAACTACTTTTTTAAAGGTCTTTATTTTTAAATTTGGGGCGTGACAAGCTGCTTCTGGACAACCACAACAAGAATGTCAATGCTCTCAAATTGGTGGTTAAGCAAGCTTTAGGCAATAAGACAGCACTTCAGAAGAGAAAGTGCTGAAGAAATGAGATTGGCTATGGTGAAAGAAGCCTCAGCCAAGTTTACTGAAGAAGTGTTTGCCAAGATCTCTGAAGCTGCAGTGGCCTACCTCACTGAGCTTCTAAAAGCCAACTTAGATGCAACCTTAAAGGCTACCATGGAGGCTGTGGTGGAACAGAAGATGAAACCTGTTCTTGCTTTTGTCAGTATGAGCAATGACAAAATGCAAAACATTCATGATGAGAATGTTTACCTCATGGAAGAGATCAGATCCCTGAATCAGGCACAAGCACTGATGGCTACAACAATGAGTGATCTCAAACCCCAATATTTTTATGTTGCCGAAAAAGGGGAAAGAGAAAGAGTAGCAGTTCTGACCCTAAGGCCAACTTGCCTAAAGTTGAGGGAAAAGGAAAGCAAGTGATGACCATTGAGGATTTAACTTAAGAAGAACAACTTGCAATAGTTGTAAAGAATTCTATGGCATCAGTCCAAGAAGAAGGAGTAAGATAGCAACAGAGGCCAGGTGGTGAATCTGCAGGCTTGGATAAAGGAGATGAAGACATCCAAGTCAGGGGGAAGGTGAAGAAAGTGCTGAAAAGTAAGAGGAGAGAATAAACTTTCACTGATTTCCCAACCAGCTTGAGCTTACCAGCTGAGTTCAGAACAGATGAAGAGCCAAGTCTTAAAAAGAGCAAGACTGCTGAAACTGAAGTGGCCAAGAGCCCTGAAGAGAAGAGAAAACCAGTCTTAGCTGATGATCCTTCAAAGTTGTTTGAAGAGGATTTTGGAAAGGATCCTGAGACTCAGCAAAAGCTGTCAATGATGAGAGCCCAAGAGAAGATGAAGGCTCTAATGGACGCAAACAGAGCTAGAGACATAAGAAGGGAAAAGTTTGTGAAACCAAGAAGGAAGAGGGCTTCATACACTCAGCTTAAGCCAAAGCTACTGATTAGAAGGGATACCAAGTATCCTCACCTTGACAAATGGGTCACAATCCAGCTGAATGATGAATGGGAGGAGGCCAAGAGATAGTTTTTTTATGACTTCTATGTCATAGGTAGATGGCTAGATGAAGATGTTGAGAGTATCTTCACTCAATTCATGTATGATAATCACAGTGAACTTTACCAGAAACTTTTTGATGCTGCAGATATAGCAAGAGTTTATTTCAAGGCTCCTGGACCTATCATTTACGTGTCCCCAAAGTTCAGTGATGGAGGTTACATTGATCAACACAGAATCCTGCAAGAATTCATTGACATAATGAAGATTGAGAAGCTGAAAGTTGGACCCAAGGGAACCAACAAGGAGATCATGGATTTGAAGAAGAGGGTTTGGGCACAATATGGGATGGTGCCACCTCCCGAAGATGATCTTTGAAACTGCTAAGTTTCCTTGTTCCCATTTTCTTATGTTGCTTATCATTTATGTTTGTATTGCTCTGATCACATGCTCTGATTGGTTAATTGACTATCATTATGATATGTAATGCTCAAATGCCTTATCAATGAAAATTAAACATTTTGCTTCAAGAGATAACATCTCATTATCTCAACTTGCCTGACTTAACCTATATGTGCTTAAACTGTGATTGTACTAACATTTTCTTTTAGGAAATTTGACCTAGTCATCTCTACTGAAAACATGTAATAGTATAGTCAAGTTACCATTGTATAGGTTTTGGCGTCATCAAAAAGAGGGAAATTGTTGGGAATAAAATGAGATTTTGATTAAGATACCAAAATCCCTTAGACATGTCAAAATAGATAAGTCAATTTTGAATAAGTATGTTTCAGGAATGTTGGAACATATAGATCAGGCTAGTTGAACAGCTGACATGTTAGACAGTTTATAGGTGCTTAGATGCATAAGTTGAGGGGGAACACAAGCTTAGAAGATCACAAGAATCAAGTTCCTCAAGGCTTAGAATCAGAAAACTTCAACCATGCTGACAACACAAGATCAGAAGAGTTCAACTATACTGATAGCAAAATCAGCAGAGTAGGATCAGAAGAGTCAACCTCTCTAAATGGCCTATATTAGAAGATCACATCAATTGGACCAAGCCTGCTGATAAGAACTCTATTGGAATCAGAAGAGATGATCAGCAGAGTTAATTAGTACACTAAATCATAAGTGTTCAAAATCAGTCTAAGTCAAGAGACAACTGTGCTGAAGAGGTCAACTTCACTGATATAAAAGATATACACTTAGAAGCATTCTCAAGATTGATCAGTGAAGATGAGAAGCCAACTCAACTGAAGAAGCTAACCAGCACTACTGATAGCCAAGTCAGCTAATGAGATAAACTTGAGCACAGATCAGTCCTGGTGATAAGGAATGTTGTCCTTAAATCATGGATCAATGATCAGGAAGAGTGTCTTCAATTTGGCTGCTGAATCTATGAGTCAGACATTGGGAAGAGTGCATATAAGTTAAGACAAGATGCTCTAAGCCGTTTACTTCCCAAAATGAAGACATGTCACTTTCAAGGAATCTGTCCTCAAGATGCTAAGTTCAAGGAAGAAGAAAATAGACAATTTGAGAATGTCTCTCTAACGGACATATCCTCACTTTGCTCTATAAATACTGGAGTTTGGAAATCATTCAAGGCATCCAACTAGCCAAGGAAACTACAAGCATACAAGCCTTCAAACTTTCAAAGAATACATCATTCTTTAGTTTCCAAACACTTCCAATTCACACCTAAGCTAAAACTCATTGTATATCAATCAAGCTTAGAGAGATATCTCATCCTTATACAGTTCTTCATTGTAAAGGATATCTCACCCTAGTTGGAACCAACCTCAACCCTTAAACCTTTCAAGAAAAGTTAGAAGAGTTGTTGTAGAAGTGTGAGAACTAGAATTGTCAAGAGAAGAACGGTTTAGTTCAGAGTTAAGAGAGTACTAGGACTCAGAATTCCTAGGGATCAAGGCACTAAGGAGTAGTGTAGTTGATCAGTGCACCTTGGCACTATAAAACAAGTTAATTCCAAGTGAAGGAATTAACCCGTTAAATCAGGGAAGTGGATGTAGGAGCTTGAGTCTCTGAACCACTATAAACCTTTGTGTTATTTACTTTCAAGTCATTTCACACAAGTAACACATTCATACACTGCACACAAACTGATCTTCAAAAGATATACTTCACAAACTGTGCAAAACAGATTTGGGACAAGTCCTCTAATAACTATTTAAGTGTTAAGAAAATTTTCAGAATTAAAAGGAGTTTAAATATAAAGGGTCAACCATAATTCCACACTTATAACTTAATTAGATAGTTATTCAACTGATTACATCATAGTTCTCAGTAGTTTGATTATCTGAACAAAGTTATATATATTCAGAGAAGTTGTCCAGACAACTCTCCTGATAGCCTGATTGTTTAAAAAGAAAAGAATTTGCATACACAAGTGCATTTCCCCCCCATACACTTGTGGTATACTCCTTTCAGGACCAACACACATCACTCCTCTCTCTCTCTCTCTCTCTCTCTCTCTCTCTCTCTCTCTCTCTCTCTCTCTCTCTCTCTCTCTCTCTCTCTCTCTCTCTCTCTCTCTCTCTCTCTCTCTATATATATATATATATATATATATATATATATATTTAAATAGAGCTAATAACACCCCAAAATATTCTATACACACCTTATAATTTTAAATACAAAAATAGATGTATATAAAATGACTAAGTAACCCTTATATAAATAAAGAGTAGAATAATTTTAAAAAATAACTTGAAAAAAATCTGAAATAAAAAATGTAATTAAAATTTAAAAGTATTTTCAAATTTTAACTAAATCTTTAAAATTAATTAATTTTTTTGAAAAAAATCTTAGAAATTTAAATAAAATCTGAAATTAAAAAATAAATCATCAAAACAAAATTAAAAAATAAAATTAAAATATTGAAATAATTCAATAAAACGTAAAAGAAAAAAACTTACAAAAAATCATTAAAAAGTACGATTATATATTTTATTTATTTTTCTTAATATTTATTTTTGATTAAGTTGATTTTTCTTTCATTTTTTATTTTATTTTATTTAGTTTTTAATATAAAATTGAATCATTAATTAATATTTGTAATTTATTTATATTACAAATTTTATTTGATTTATTTAATTTTTTAGATTTAATTTGGATTTAATTGATTTTTCCATTCATATATTTTTAGTTTTTATTCAATTTGAATTTGTTTTGAGGGATAAAGGGTAACTAGAAAAGAATTTGGGTGTGTTTAGCAATAAAAATTTATTTTTAAATTTTAGTGGGGGTGTTTATAACATTTAAGATTTGTATACATATTTTATTGGGTGTTAGTAGACTCACCAAAAAAATATATATATATATGCATCTACTCTTAACTAATTAATCATTTCTCTATATATATATGAAAAAAATAAAAAATTCACTGCATTTACTTCAAACTAATTAATTAATTTATTTGAAATATATTTATTTTTTATGAGTATTTAATAAAATGATAATATTATCATTAAATTCAGTTATACGTTTCAATTAATAAAGGAAAATAAGATTCACATAATTAATATTGATCATTCATAACTGCAACACTCTTTGATTCCGTTTGTGAAATTCATTTTGTTTCATAGTTTTTCAGATTTTGTTTCATAGTTTTTAAAAATTATTTTACTCTTTATTTATGTAAGGGTTACTTAGTCATTTTATATATATATATATATATATTTTTTTGTATTTAAAATTATGGAGTGTGTATACAATATTTTGGGGGTGTTAGTAGCTCTACTTTTTTTTAATATATATAGAGGAGAGTGGTGTGGCATAATGATGTGGCATTTTTTAATATATGTTCAAATTTTAATTTCCTCAAAATATAAAAGATTAAAATTAATGTAAAAAATGATTAAAATTGAGGGTAAATTACACTATATGACATTTCACCCTAAGTTTTTGTAATTCAAGGAAAATTTTATTACAGTTACAAATCAAGCCAAATTAACAAATTAAAGTACAATTCTACCCCTACTGTTTTGATAAGAATTTCAATTTTGAAATAAGAAGATTTAATTAATTTAAGCAAAGGAAAGTTAACTAAATCCAAAACCTTTAATAAAAATTTGAAATATTTCTTTGCTCGATAATCACGCCCAATTCTTAATTCAAATAACTTTCCTAACAACTCATCCAACATTAATTTCTAAAACATTTTTTATTCTCTCTCCATTGAAGCTGGAAGAAGAAAATGAAAAGCAAGAACAACGCTTGTGCAGAGAATCGTTCAGGGTATTGAGTGGAAAAATGATATGCAAATGATATTGGGTTTATGGAAAAAAATCTGATTTTTAGGGCTTTGCATATACTGGGTTTTTCGTTGATTTTAGGGATGATTAAAAAAAATTCGACTACATGCATTTTATAAGATGTTTCCTTCGTTGATTATACTGGCTTTGCATAAGATGTTTCCTTCTCTGTTTTCTTAGTTATAACGATCTCTGTTTTTTGCATTTTAGAGAAACATAATAAATAGCATATGAGGTATATTCGATGATTAGATCATTTTATAAAATCATAGAAACGTATTGTACTATAATTTTTCTGTATTTATAAGAAAATCTATGTATTTAGTATGAATGGGGCATATTCGTTTAAGATGTGTTTGCATGTGGGTAAAAAATTTAATTTCCATACAATTTGGTAATATATTTTTTGCAGATGACTAGACGGAAGAGATCCGACATTCAGATTAATGAAGGTGGAAGAAAAATTATGAAAAAGCGTCTAAAGAAAATAGATAGCAAACTTAGTGAGTAAAGAAAGATGCATACATATAATGTTATTTTGTTCAAGTAGTACATATTGACATGTTGTTTGGGTAAAGTTTTTAATTTATCATATAACACTGAAAAAGCATGATCTGCATTTGATTACATTCGGTTTCATCATATGATACAATACATATAAATTATATTTTATTGGTTTGTTTGGTTTATTTTATCATTGGTTTTTGCTTGTGGTTGAATTAGAGGTATTTGTTAATAATCATATGCATAAAATAAATCATATATTAAAGAACATGCACAAATATAATACATATAATATAGTATATGCATACATCAATACATATAAATTATATAATACATAAATTATTCATATTAATATTCAGTATACACAATCATAAGGATAAATATATAAATTATTATCCAGATTGAAATTCATATATAGTTCTCTTTTAGTTCAAAAGTTTCCGTTTATTTGAATATATATTTCTTTTTAATTAAAATTAATTAGAAACATAAAAAGGAACCTACAAAAGGTATAAACACTATTATTTTTTTAATATAATTACTATACAACAAATATGCATAGCAAACTAAATGTAGTATAATATATGCACAAAGTAGTTCATATATAAGTTAATATGCGAAAATTTAATACATATAATAATATGCATTAAAAATACATATAGCATATAATATGCATAACTATAATACATAACAAGATCGAATATATATCCTTTAATTTAATATTTTCGTTATTGTAATTTAGAAATATAAACAATAATAATATAGATGCTATAATAAATGATATTTGATTATTTTGAAAATTGATATATTAAGTTATATGACAAAAAAGTATTAGAATTTATTTATAAAATGATACAAAAATTATTAGAGATATATGTTAAAATTATTAAAAATGATTTGTTTAATATTTTATAGATACCGAGGTTATTTTATTAAATTACGTGTAATTGTTGTTAGAAGCTTTGAAAAATTAATTAATTGAATAAGAATAAATAAAATATTAAAAACACATTTATAACTATTAAAAGAGAATTTATAATTAATTTATTCGAACAACATTGCAGTTAAAAAGCTTTTAAATATGATAAATGTTATTTAATTATATAATTAATGTTGAATAATTTAAAGAGATGTTGCATTAATTGAGGGCGTAATGAAAACAATGAATTGAATGAGTAAATTCGGTTTCAACCGTAAATGAAAAGGTCAACTACAAATAAGGGAAACTTATTCAAATTGTAACCTTCAGAATTGAGTTGAGGGCATATTAGGAATGTAAAATATAGATTTGTCTTAAACTGTAATATCCAGAATTTTTGCCTTGAATTAAAAGATGGGCTTGAATCTTGGTCTATATTGTTAATAAACTCGAAAATTGAAAGGTAAAAGACGTATTTTGAAAAGTTAAAATTTAAAGTATTTATTTTGGAATGTCTCAAACTTTTAGGACTAAAAAAAAAAAAATTCCTCAATTCCGGGTGTGTTTGCAAACAATAGTAGTTGATTTAAAGTGATTAAAGTTGATTTTTGTAGTAAAATTGAAAGTAAATAGTGTTTTAAAAACAAGCACTTCTAATCAATTTTTTAAATGTTGTGGGGTATGTCATACAAATATTTTTTTTATAATTTTACAAAAAACACTCTTATTACATTTGAATAAATAATGGATAAAAATAAAATATTATTTAAATTGTGAGGGCAAAATTGTAAAATTAGTGAATGTAATGATTAGAAGCACTTAGAAGTTGTTAGAAGCATGGGAGGGGTGTTTGACCAAAACTACTTTTAAGTAATTAATTTAATCACTTACTTTTGTTTACCAACACTTCAAAAGTGATTCTATTTAAAAAAAGATGCTTTTAAACACATAGTTTTGTTTGCAAACACCCACTCCATAAGACGGTCTCATTAAAGACTAGGCCTAAAAAAAAAAAAACAATAAAGTATTGGGCCGTCTTTTTAGGAAGCGTGTGGACTGGTAAATGGGTTGCACTCTTGTGTACCAGTTACATACATGTAACTGGTTCATATTTAATATTTGAATTAATAATATACTGTATTTAAACTAATACTATACTATATTTGAAGTAATACTATATTGTAATTAGACTAATACTATATTATATTTAGTATAACT
The DNA here is from genome assembly GCA_963675135.1 of Galeopsis tetrahit. Classification (NCBI taxonomy): domain Eukaryota; kingdom Viridiplantae; phylum Streptophyta; class Magnoliopsida; order Lamiales; family Lamiaceae; genus Galeopsis; species Galeopsis tetrahit. The sequence goes on along the minus strand of OY776120.1, from coordinate 58,997,679 downwards.
CAGGTGTCAAATTCATCCATTTAAAAAATTGTATTAAATAGGAACAAGTTACATGTATATAACTGGTACACACAAGTAATTGCCCTGGTAAATTGGTAATTCCTGAAACTTCCACGAACACCCCCCCCCCAATCCCTATCCTACATCACATCTCTATAAACACCCATCTCCTTCTCCCATTTTCATCCACAATTTCTTTCTCATCACATTAATCTCTCAATTCTTTCTCTCCCAAATTTGCTACAGGGTACGTTTTATTGGACCTATATTAGTAAATACACTCTTATTCTTATTTATTGTATAGGCCCATCTTAGTTTCCTATGGGCTCTCTTATAAAGCACATTAGGGTTAGGTTAGACCTAAATATCTCTTGTATAAATACCCATTGTAAATCTTCTTTACAACTAATCAAGAAATTATATTTTCTATATTCTCTATATGGTATTATCGAGTCATTTGGCTCACGCCTGATCCAAACCCTAGCCGCCGCCGTTGCTACAGACCCTAGACGCCGTTACACATCCTGCCGCCGCCGCCTTCGTCTTTGAAGCGCCGCCGCCGCCATCCGTCTTAAAGACGCCCAACTCATTGTTGTTCCTCTCCTCTCCGCTGCTCTACTCAAAACAATGGACACCTCCTCTCAGTCGCCGACACCAATCACCTTCAAAGGACTTGCAAATATGTCCTTGAAGCTCACCTCCACCAACTATGGTGCTTGGTCTTTCCAGCTTCGTCTTCTCCTCACTGGACACAACCTCTTTGGCTATGTCTTGGGCACACATCCATGCCCCCCGTCCACAATCCCAGCTGCCGACGACACCACCAACACCACCGCCACCGTTCCCAACCCGGCACACGATTTGTGGGTGTGTCAGGACAACCTTATTTTCTCAGCCATGGTTGGATCCATGTCTCCGGAACTCATTCCCTTTGTGGCATCGACCAAAACCTCCTGCGAAGCCTGGTCAATGCTTGAAAGCATGTATGGGAAACCCTCCAGAGGCCGCATCCTTGCCCTCAAAACCAAGTTTCGCTCTTTGACCAAAGGTGCTCGCCCAATTTCTGACTTCCTAATGGAAGTTCGCTCGGTGGTCGACGAGCTTGCCATCCTCGGCATTTCCTCTGATGCCGAGGACGTCACTCTCCAAGTCCTAACTGGCCTTGATGAATCTTACAATGACATAGCAAATGCCATCCAAGCTCGCGAACAACCCATTTCCTTTGCCGAGCTCTGCGACAAGCTCCTTAGTGCCGAGGCTCAAATTGCCTCGCGACCACCCTCGACCTCAATACCTGCATCTGCACTCACTGCCAGTAAACCTCATCATCGCCCCTCGCGACCTGACTCGAGGTCTAAAACTGCTGACACTCGTCCTCGCCAGTCCTCGCAAAGGCCCTATCTTGGCACCTGCCAATATTGCAGAACACCAGGTCACACTGCTCGCACCTGCCCTGAGATTCCTTCATCACTCTCGCCCACTGCTCCTTCTATGGGTCCTCGCCGCCCACATGGACAGTACACACCACCCTCTCGTCTCAATCGGACAGCTGCTCGCCCGGCATACTCAGCTCACTCAGCCTCCTCGGCACATCCGGCCGATCACTGGATTCTTGACTCAGGTGCTTCGCATCACATCACCAACGACCTCGCCAACCTCTCTCTTCACTCCCCATTTGATGGGCCTGACAATGTAGAAATTGGTGATGGTAAAGGTTTACACATATCTCACACTGGCTCTATGTGTTTTCCTCAACTTGAGTCTCTCAGTTTTTCGAATGTCTTAGTCGTCCCACACATCTCGAAAAACTTAATTTCAGTCTCCAGTCTCTGTCGTGATAACAATGTTAATTTTGTTTTTTATCGCTCTTCCTTTCAGGTGCAGGATGGTCACTCGGGGAGCATTCTCCTCGTTGGGAGCCGTATCAATAACTTGTACATCTGGCCGGCACACATGTCCACCACCTCCCCGTGAGCCTTCGCCACTCAACACCTTACAACAACCACCTGGCATGCTCGCCTTGGCCATCCGTCGACAAAAATTCTTGCTCACACTCTCTCCAAACTTAGCCTATCCAATGCACCTTCCAAACATTTTAACTGTAACTCTTGCTCATGTATCAAAAGTCACAAATTACCATTTTATGATTCGAGCATTATATCTACTAGACCACTTGATATTATCTTTTCTGATGTCTGGTCGTCTCCTGTTCTATCTCCTGACAATCTTAAATACTATGTGTTATTCGTTGATCACTTCAGCAAATACATATGGGTCTATCCCCTAAAACGGAAATCGGAGGTTCTCCCTACATTCATCGCCTTCAAAACCCTTGTTGAAAACAACTATCAAAACACAATTAAAACCTTTTACTCAGACAATGGGGGAGAATTCGTTACTCTTCGCCCCTTTCTTCAAATCCATGGCATTGCACATCTCACCACTCCACCTCACACTCCCGAGCATAATGGCATGTCTGAACGTCGCCATCTCCATGTGGTCGACACAGCCCTTGCTCTCCTTCACCATGCTTCTATGCCCCTCACTTATTGGCCCTATGCCGTCTGCTCGGCAGCCTACACCATAAATCGCCTTCCCAAAGTTAACCTTAACATGATTTCCGCCTATGAAAAACTCACTGCTCGCCCCCCGAATCTGACCAAACTCCGTGTATTTGGTTGTCTCTGCTATCCTCTGCTTCGCCCTTACACCACCCACAAACTTGACCCTCGCTCTACTCCATGTGTCTTTCTTGGATACTCACCCACGCAAAGCGCCTATCTCTGTCTTGATCGCTCCACAAACCGAATCTACACCTCGCGGCATGTTCAATTTACTGAACATACGTTTCCCTTCTCCATCTCTCCTCCCAATCAACCATCTCCCTTGGCGGCCTCCAACTACTCGCCGCCTACTGATTTCAACTCCTCGCCTATTCTTATGGCACCTCCACTTCCCAACCCTGCCACAACTATCCTAGTCCCCACCCCAGTGCCGACCACTGCCATTCCCCAACATCCCACACTGGTCGACCAAATGACCATACCCCAACCGACCACACCTACCTCCCCGTTGCCTACCACCACATCCGACATCCCTGTGCCGACCAATGCTCCCTTACGACCTCCTGCACCTCGCATGGTAACTCGAGCTCAAAACAACGTGTTCAAGCCAAATCCGAGGTATGGGCTTACTTCTGTTATCACTTCTGACATTGAGCCGAGTTGTGTGTCGCAGGCACTTAAGGACAAAAACTGGCGAGCAGCCATGTCGGCTGAGTTTGATGCCCTTCTTCAGAACGGCACCTGGGACTTAGTTCCTCCCAATACATCTCAGAACGTGGTCGGCTCCAAGTGGGTCTTTCGTATCAAACGAAAACTTGATGGCTCTCTCGACAAGTACAAAGCTCGCCTGGTTGCCAAAGGCTTCCACCAACGACCAGGTGTTGACTTCACTGAGACCTTCAGTCCGGTCGTCAAACCGGCCACTGTGCGAGCAGTTCTCAGCATTGCCGTCACTCAGCATTAGCCCCTCCAACAGTTTGACGTCAACAACGCCTTTCTTCATGGCACACTCTCAGACACAGTCTTCATGGCACAACCCCCCGGCTTTGCAGATAAGACCTTTCCATCTTATGTTTGCAAATTACACAAATCCATTTATGGCTTGAAACAGGCTCCTCGCACATGGTACTCTGCTCTTCGCTCCTTTCTTGAGGAAATCGGGTTCACTCCCACTCACTCGGACGAATCTTTGTTCGTCTACAACAACTCTGGGGTGGTCGCCTACTTCCTCGTCTATGTCGACGACCTCATCCTGACGAGCAACAACACACCCATGCTCGCTCGTGTGGCTGCCGACCTTCGTGCCAAGTTCTCGGTCAAGGACCTTGGTCCTCTATCTTATTTCCTGGGAGTGGAAGTTCTCAGATCTAAAAACTCATGCTTCCTCTCTCAACGCAAGTATGTTACTGACCTGCTCGCCCGGTACAACATGCTCACTTCAAAACCTGTTTGCACTCCTTTACCAACCTCTGCTCGCCTGTCTATCTCAGATGGGTCCTTGCCTGCAGATGCCACCCAATATCGTCAGGTCCTTGGTTCTCTTCAATATCTACAACTCACCAGGCCCGACATTGCCTTTGCCGTGCACAAACTTTCGCAATTTATGCATGCACCCACCATCACTCACTGGGGTGCTGTCAAACGTCTGCTGCGGTACTTAAATGGTACAAGGAACGTTGGGGTTACCCTCACCTCTAGTCCATCTTCATCACTTCACTGCTTCACTAATGCGGATTGGGCCGGAGACACAGACGACCGAACTTCCACCAGTGCCTACATTGTATTTCTAGGGTCTAACCCTATCTCATGGTCGTCTAAGAAACAAAAGTCTGTTGCTCGCTCCTCGACTGAAGCTGAATATCGAGCACTTGTTGCTGCTGCCTTTGAAGTTCAATGGCTCAAATCCCTATTTCAGGAACTCCACTTCCCCACTTCACCTACACCAGCCCTTTACTGCGACAACATTGGTGCCACCTACCTGTGCTCGAACCCCGTCTTCCACTCACGAATGAAGCACATTGCCATCGACTTTCACTTTGTTCGTGATCTCATTAAGACAAAACAACTACGTGTGTCTCATGTCTCTTCTGCCGATCAACTTGCGGATGCACTCACGAAACCTCTCTCCAGCACTCGCCTACAGCTTCTCATGTCCAAGATTGGACTCACCAATGGTGCTCCATCTTGAGGGGGCGTATTGGACCTATATTAGTAAATACACTCTTATTCTTATTTATTGTATAGGCCCATCTTAGTTTCCTATGGACTCTCTTATAAAGCCCATTAGGTTAGGTTAGACCTAAATATCTCTGGTATAAATACCCATTGTAAATCTTCTTTACAACTAATCAAGAAATTATATTTTCTACATTCTCTATACGTTTACTCCGCATTTTCCTTGTTAATTAATTTCCATGTTTTTTTTTTTCTTCTTCAATGATTATGGTTTATTTTCTTCGATCTATTCGATCAACCTATTGATTTATTTTACAATCGTATATTAGGGGTCGTAGGTTCTCGATGAGGCCGATCCTTAAGCCGATTATTTATTCTTCATGTTTTAGGAAGAACTGTTCGATTATTTACTTAATTGGCTGGATATAGCCCCTCCCTTGTTAATTAATGACTTAATTGTGATTGATCGTCTATTAATATTTTTTTGAATTACAGTTTTTTTTTTTTGTAAAACTGCGTCTGTCTGTATATTTGATGTATTATAGAAAATCTGTTGATGATGATTCTTCATATGACAGATTTATTTTAGTAATATCATTGAATCACTTAGTTCTCTGATTGACTCTTGATGTTTTTTACTAATTTAGGAGGAACTCGATTTTTAACCCCCTCCTAGATATACAATTCTTGGGAGAAAATAATGGGAATAGATATTTTATTTTTTTTGCATTTGTGTCCAGTATTTGTTTTTCAGAATTTTTTAGATGATTTGGTTGGGAGTAAACCAACTTTCGGATTGTCTTATCAATATTTTTATGAATTACAGTTTCATTTTTTTGTGATACTATGTATGTTTGATAGTATATTGTAGAAACTGTGTTGACGATAATTCTTCGATCATATGGCAGATTTTTTTATTAATAGCATTGAATCATTTCATTATTTAATGAGTTTTGTGATTATACAGATGCAGATCTTCGTGAAAACCCTAACAGGTAAGACCATCACCCTTGAGGTTGAAAGTTCCGACACCATCGACAATGTAAAGGCCAAAATCCAGGACAAGTCCTGACCAGCAAAGGTTGATCTTTGCTGGGAAACAACTGGAGGATGGACGCACTCTTGCTGATTACAACATTCAGAAAGAGTCTACCCTCCACTTGGTCTCCGTGGTGGCATGCAGATCTTCGTTAAGACCCTCACTGGAAAAACCATCACCCTCGAGGTGGAGAGCTCCGACAGTACCATTGATAACGTTAAGGCCAAGATTCAGGAATTCCCCCGGACCGGCCAGCAGAGGTTGATCTTTGCAACTCGAGGATGGGCGCACACTTGCTGATTACAACATCCAGAAGGAGAGCACTCTTCATTTGGTGCTAAGGCTGAGGGGTGGTATGCAAATATTTGTGAAGACTATCACCTTGGAGGTTGAGAGCTCCGACACAATTGATAATGTGAAAGCTAAGATTCAAGACAAGGAAGGGATCCCACCAGATCAGCAGAGGCTTATTTTTGCTGGAAAGCAGCTGGAGGATGGACGTACATTGGCGGATTACAACATTCAGAAGGAGGGATGCGTGGAGCTAGGGATGCAAATTTTCGTGAAGACTTTGACCATTACCCTGGAGGTGGAGAGTTCAGACACAATTGACAATGTGAAAGCTAAGATTCAAGACAAGGAGGGGATCCCACCAGACCAGCAAAGGTTGATCTTTGCTGGGAAACAACTGGAGGATGGAAATTATTTTCAATTCATTTTGGTACATTTGATTATTGTTTTGGATCTGCAAAATCTGGAAAAATACCAGTATCGGTTTTTGTTATATTTTTTTGAACTTTTTTCTGAATTTTTTTATTATTTTTTTCCTAAAATTATGCTTTTTGAAAATATGGTCAACTCAACGGTGACTCTATAGGAACTCAAAGACTCCGTGAATAATGAATATGATTTTGATTTAATTAATAAAAGGGTACAATAATCTTTTTATATACAATTTTTTTTTTTTAAATTAGAGGTGAACTCATAAAAAAGGTGGGATATTTAACCGTGGCCACCAAACATATGATAAACCATGTTAACTAAACAATCTACCACTTAACATAGCCATCAAATTGTGATTTATCATCCTTTGTCCTACTTTTAGTCTTTTATTAATAAGGAATTTGGTGGGTTGGCTTCAAATAAAAATAAAAATAAATTCAAGGATCAAACGTATAATCAGATTTTTATTCTTAAATGAATTGATTAATAATTAAAATTATACTTCTTTTGTCCCTTTTTATAAAAAATATATATATATTTGTCTATTTCTATAATTCTCATTTAAAAAAAAAAAATCACAAACAGTACTTAATCTTTACACTTAAGTTTTCATTTTTTTTATAAACAATCAAACTTTTTTTTAAAATTCGTGTCGAACTCAAATGAAAATTAAAAAAAAAAGTCTGGGGCTGTGGGCCACCCTAGTATTTCTCTTGTGTATTTAGTATTTTGACAACAATTTAGGAACTACGAAATGACATATTTACCCCTTCCCAAGGATAATGATTTGGTGGACACTGTTGAATCAAATGGATATATGGCAGGCGAAAGGCAGTGGTTAGGCTCATTTGAAAAGAAACATGACAAGTGGAGCTAATTTCAATGGCATATTTGAAGTTCTCCACCATCGTCTAGACAAGATTCGAAAAAAGCCTAAAATTAGGAATTGCTTTTTCGATGAAGTGCAAGGCGTGAAGGCTGGCAGAAGAGTTGCAATTGGAGTCACCTCAATTGCACTCTTTGGGAACGCAACAACTGGAAACTCCATTGCTCAAGATAATGGATATTGGATCACAGGCCCTTTACCACAGCCCTATGCTCAAAACGGTACGCGTATATAATACTTTTTTCTTCAAAACTATATGTATCATTCGAGTTTTAAAAAATATTGATTGTTTATGTATAATATTGTAGATTAGTTTGGAGTATTAATATCATTCCAATTAATTAATGGTGAATTTTGTACAAATTAGTTTCTACTTATTTTTAAAATTATATATATAAAAAGTATGTATTGTTTGATATGATAAATGAAAATACTTCACGTCATTCGTTTATCTACATTGTGTTGGAAAAGGTACGACGAAGAGAACTTCGATTCGATAAATTATTTGTCAATTTTAAAGTTAGGTTGAATTAAAAATGATTTTTAAAAAATTGTTGTAACCAAAATTTAAAAAGAAAAAAAAAGCAAATAATTTTTGTCCCACGTTGAAAAATGTCAAATGAGGAACCCATGAGAATCTTGTAAAGTATAATAATAATTAATTATACTATGCCTTCGCAAATCTTGATTTTGCTGTTGTTTCTTTAGCTAGCATTAAGTGATAATAACACATCATATATATGTACGTAGAGATCAACAATGAAGAGACGGGGACTCGTTCGTTTCTAAAGAAAGGAATATACATCGCAAATATAGGGACAAAAGGGAGAATGCATAGGTTGAAGAGATATGCTTTTGATCTGATAGCAATGGAGGACTTGATAGCACAACGAGACGCTTGGAATTATGTTAGGAGGTATCTACGTCTCAAATCCACCTTCATGTACTTCGACTTCGATGAAGTCATTTCAGCAGCATCGCTAGATGATAAGAAGCCCCTAACCGACCTTGCCAATCGCTTGTTTGACAACTTTGAAAAGGTATATAATTAGTTACCCACGAAAGTTTAGAACAAATACAGTAATAAAATATAAATATAATTTTAAGGTTAAATATTTTTGTTTTACGTACAAATATATAAATGAAAATGGATGTGGTCTACATGGTAAAATGCCAATCTTATACCTAAGTGGTACTGTAAGGTTCATTATTTGGCTGAGTTAGATCATGATAATTTTTTTTTAAAGGCTGGACGGGCCGGGCTATAACCCATCTTATTCATAACATTGTTATGCCCTTGTTTATAAGGTCTAGTAAGCACCAGATGTATTTGCATTTTTTAAACATTATTAGTTACTCTTTAAAAAATATTAACCATATTAGTTATTTTGATTGACTAGTATTTTTTGCTTTCATTGAATGGTGTTTGTTGCTAGCTTTCACTTAACAATATCATGTCATATTTATATGTTAACGAGTTTTTTTAAAAATTATTTCACAATTATTTGTACACTTATTTTATTCGTCTATTCCACAAGTGTTTACCCCACGGCCCCCACTCATATGTTTCCTTCGGACTTGGCATCCCACTTTTAAGTTAATTTTTAAAAACTCAAGATACTTACTTCTATATATATTTATAGACTCCCATGTATAATTACTTACTTACATCTTTGTATGCATGGTGTTAGAATATTTATATAATGTTTGTATTTTAATTTGACAGCTTGAAGCTGCTGTGAGAAAGCAAGACGTTCCTCAGATACTGTCGTGTTATGATGCTACTACGCCTGTTTTGGAAGAGGTGATGAGTCGAATGGCGTGAACAACACCATTTATGCATGCCCCGCTTTTGTTAAAATGTTTTGGGTTTTCTCTACCTACTCTGCATGATCGGAAGCAATTGTATATTGGATATATGTATCTCAATCAAATTGTAACTTTAAAAAAAAAATTCTCTAGCTGGTCTATCTAAAACATGGAAGAGTGAAGAAACACGAATGGTATGATAGTTTTAGGGTAGATTAGGTCAAAATTAATGGATAATCGTATAGAGAATATAGAGAATATAATTTCTTGATTACTTACAAAAGTGTGTACAATGGGTATTTATATAATACAATAGTTTAACCTAATCTTGACCTAATCTTATTGGGCTAAAGGTGAGGCCCATGAGTGTTGTGGGTTGGGCCTACATATGAATGATACTTTTAATATAATCCTAATACGCCCCCTCAAGATGGAGTATCGTAGGATAATCCAATCTTGGTCATAAGAGCTTGAAGGCGAGCACCAGAGAGTGATTTGGTGAGAGCATCTGTAAGTTGATCAGCCGAGGAGACATGGGAGATGCGGAGCCGAGCAGTTTTGACGAGGTCACGAACGAAATGAAAGTCAATGGCAATGTGCTTCATGCGGGAGTGAAACACAGGATTCGAGCATAAGTAGGTAGCTCCAATGTTGTCACAGTAGATGACTGGTACCTGAGGGATGGAGAAATGAAGTTCTTTGAGGAGGGAGGTAAGCCATTGGACTTCAGAGGCTGCAGAGGCAATTGCTCGGTATTCAGCCTCAGTGGATGAGCGAGCAACAGACTTTTGCTTTTTGGACGACCAGGAGATAGGATTGGCCCCCAAAAAGACGACGTAAGCACTTGTGGAAGTGCGATCATCATGATTGCCTGCCCAGTCGGCATCTGTGAAGCAGTGGAGCGAGGAGGAGGAGGAAGGGGTAATGTTGACTCCAACATTCCTTGTACCATTGAGATAGCGTAGTAGTCGCTTTACTGCATTCCAGTGAGTGGTGGTGGGTGCATGCATAAACTGGGATAGCTTATGCACGGCAAAGGCAATATCTGGTCTGGTGAGTTGAAGATACTGGAGACTGCCGAGCACTTGACGATACTGGGTGGAGTCAGTGGGAGAAGAGCCATCCGAGAGTATTAGGCGAGCAGTGGTGGATAATGGAGTCTGGACTGGTTTGGAGTCGATCATGTTGTGCCTGACGAGCAGGTCAGTTATGTATTTGCGTTGGGAGAGGAGGCATGAATTTGTGGATCGAAGGACTTCCACTCCCAAGAAGTAGGATAGATGACCAAGGTCCTTGACAGAGAATTTGGCACTGAGGTCGGCAGCTACACGGGCGAGCATGGAGGAGGAATTGCCCGTCAAAATAAGGTCGTCGACATAGACAAGGAAGTAGGCGACCACCCCATTGGTGTTGTAAACAAACAGAGATTCATCAGAGTGAGTGGGAGTGAACCCAATGTCCATAAGGAAAGAGCGAAGAGCATAGTACCATGTGCGAGGAGCCTGCTTTAGGCCATAGATGGATTTGCGTAATTTGCAGACATAGGTGGAAAAAACCTGGTCCTTAAAACCTGGAGGTTGGGCCATGAAGACTGTGTCTGAGAGTTCTCCATGAAGAAAGGCGTTGTTAACGTCAAATTGACGAAGAGGCCAATTGTTGGTGACAGCAATGCTTAGAACAGTTCGCACAGTGGCTGGTTTGACCACGGGGCTGAAAGTTTCGTTGAAGTCGACACCTGGTCGCTGATGGAAGCCTTTTGCGACCAGGCGAGCTTTGTATTTGTCCAAGGTGTCATCTGGTTTTCGCTTAATACGAAAAACCCACTTGGAGCCGACCACGTTCTGAGATGTATTGGGAGGAACTAAGTCCCAGGTGCCGTTCTGAAGAAGGGCATCAAACTCAGCCGACATGGCTGCTCGCCAGTTTTTGTCCTTGAGTGCCTGCGACACACAACTCGGTTCAATGTCAGAAGTGATGACAGAAGTGAGCCCATACCTCGGATTTGGCTTGAACACGTTGTTCTGAGCTCGAGTTACCATGCGAGGTGCAGGAGGTCGTAAGGGAGCATTGGTCGGCACAGGGATGTCGGATGTGGTGGCTGGCAGCGGGGAGGTAGGTGTAGGTATGGTCGGCGGGGGTATATTCAATTGGTCGACCAGTGTGGGACGTTGGGGAATGGTAGTGGTCGGCACTGGGTTGTAGTCGGGGACGGTCGTGGCAGAGTGAGGAAGCGAAGGTGTTATAAGAATGGGCGAGGAGCTGGGATCAGAGGAAGTAGGCGGCGAGGAGTTGGAGGTCGGGAAGGGAGATGGTTGATTAATGGGAGAAGGGATGGAAAAGGGAAACGTATGTTCAACAAACTGAACATGCCGCGAGGTGTAGATTCGGTTTGTGGAGCGATCAAGACAGAGATAAGCGCTCTGGGTGGGCGAGTACCCAATAAAGACACATGGAGTAGAGCGAGGATCAAGTTTGTGGGTGGTGTAAGGGCGAAGCAGAGGATAGCAGAGACAACCAAATACACGGAGTTTGGTCAGATTCGGGGGGCGAGCAGTGAGTTTTTCATAGGCAGAGAACATGTCAAGGTTAACTTTGGGAAGGCGATTTATGGTGTAGGCTGCCGAGCAGACGGCATAGGGCCAATAAGTGAGGGGCATAGAAGCATGGTGAAGGAGAGCAAGGGCTGTGTCGAGCACATGGCGATGGCGACGTTCAGACATGCCATTATGTTCGGGAGTGTGAGGTGGGGTGGTGAGATGTGCAATGCCATGAGTTTGAAGAAAGGGGCGAAGAGCAATGAATTCTCCCACATTGTCTGAGTAAAATGTTTTAATTGTGTTTTGATAGTTGTTTTCAACAAGGGTTTTGAAGGCGATGAATGTGGGGAGAACCTCCGATTTCCGTTTTAGGGGATAAACCCATATGTATTTGCTGAAGTGATCAACGAATAACACATAGTATTTGAGATTGTCAGGAGATAAAACAGGTGACGACCAAACATCAGAAAAGATAATATCAAGTGGTTTAGTAGATATAATGCTCGAATCATAAAATGGTAATTTGTGACTTTTGATACATGAGCAAGAGTTACAGTTAAAATGTTTGGAAGGTGCATTGGATAAGCTAAGTTTGGAGAGAGTGTGAGCAAGGATTTTTGTCGATGGATGGCCAAGGCGAGCATGCCAGGTGGTTGTTGTAAGGTGTTGAGTGGCGAAGGCTTGCGGGGAGGTGGTGGACATGTGCGCCGGCCAGACGTACAAGTTATTGATACGACTCCCAACGAGGAGAATGCTCCCCGAGTGACCATCCCGCACCTGAAAGGAAGAGCGATAAAAAACAACATTAATATTGTTATCACGACAGAGACTGGAGACTGAAATTAAGTTTTTCGAGATGTGTGGGACGACTAAGACATTCGAAAAACTGAGAGACTTAAGTTGAGGAAAACACATAGAGCCAGTGTGAGATATGTGTAAACCTTTACCATCACCAATTTCTACATTGTCAGGCCCGTCAAATGGTGAGTGAAGAGAGAGGTTGGCGAGGTCGTTGGTGATGTGATGCGAAGCACCCGAGTCAAGAATCCAGTGATCGGCGGGATGTGCCGAGGAGGCTGAGTGAGCCGAGTAGGCCGGGCGAACAGTTGTCCGATTGAGACGAGAGGGTGGTGTGTACTGCCCATGTGGGCGGCGAGGACCCGTAGAAGGAGCAGTGGGCGAGAGTGATGAAGGAATCTCAGGGCAGGTGCGAGCAGTGTGACCTGGTGTTCGGCAATATTGGCAGGTGCCAAGATAGGGCCTTTGCGAGGACTGGCGAGGACGAGAGTCAGTAGTTTTAGACCTCGAGTCTGGTCGCGAGGGGCGATGATGAGGTTTACTGGCAGTAAGCGCAGATGCAGGTATTGAGGCCGAGGGTGGTCGCGAGGCAATTTGAACCTCGGCACTGAGGAGCTTGTCGCAGAGCTCGGCAAAGGAGATAGGCTGTTCGCGAGCTTGGATGGCATTTTCTATGTCATTGTAAGATTCATCAAGGCCAGTTAGGACTTGGAGAGTGACGTCCTCGGCATCAGAGGAAATGCCGAGGAGGGCAAGTTCGTCGACCACCGAGCGAACTTCCATAAGGAAGTCAGAAATTGGGCGAGCACCTTTGGTCAGGGAGCGAAATTTGGTTTTGAGGGCAAGGATGCGGCCTCTGGAGGGTTTCCCATACATGCTTTCAAGCATTGACCAGGCTTCGCAGGAGGTTTTGGTCGATGCCACAAAGGGAATGAGTTCCGGAGACATGGATCCAACCATGGCTGAGAAAATAAGGTTGTCCTGACACACCCACAAATCGTGCGCAGGGTTGGGAACGGTGGCGGTGGTGGCGGTGGTGGCGGTGGTGTCGGTGGTGCCGTCGGCAGCTGGGATTGTGGACGGGGGGCATGGATGTGTGCCCAAGACATAGCCAAAGAGGTTGTGTCCAGTGAGGAGAAGACGAAGCTGGAAGGACCAAGCACCATAGTTGGTAGAGGTAAGCTTCAAGGACATATTTGCAAGTCCTTTGAAGGTGATTGGTGCCGGCGACTGAGAGGGAGCGGCCATTGTTTTGAGTAGAGCAGCGGAGAGAGGAGAGGGGCAGCAATGAGTTGGGCATCTTAAGACGGACGGCGGTGGCAGCGCTTCAGCGACTGGAGTATTTGGTAGCGGCGGCGGCGGCGTGAGTGAGGAGCGGCGGCGGCGGCTAGGGTTTGTAGCGGCGGCGGCGGCTAGGGTTTGGATCAGGCGTGAGCCAAATGACTCGATGATACCATATAGAGAATATAATTTCTTGATTACTTACAAAAGTGTGTACAATGGGTATTTATATAATACAATAGTTTAACCTAATCTTGACCTAATCTTATTGGGCTAAAGGTGAGGCCCATGAGTGTTGTGGGTTGGGCCTACATATGAATGATACTTTTAATATAATTCTAATAAATCGGACATAAGATAAATGTTTAATAGTGTTTAAATAAAAAATTTATTCAACATGTAAAAATACACTCGATTGTGTATATACTAAATGATCGAAAAACACACAATTTACGATGCAATTTGAATTAGTTAAGACTTAAGACAATAAATATATTGTCACATCTAACAAATGGTTATAAAGATAAGCATACATTCACGATTAAATTCTTAGCTACTTTTTCTTTGCCAACTCAAATACAACATCGCGGATGATCGAGGGATTTTGTTCAATATACAAATGGTCATTTAATTTTTTTAGCATTTAAATTACAAAAAATAAATAAAACTCCTATTTGTTAGATGGGTTTAATTGTACAAAGTGATTATGTAGTCAACACATCGAATTGCGCCACGTGGCGTCGTATTTGTCGTATGAACCTGTTATCTGTTATACAGATTTATTTTAATATAATTATTTTTTAAATTGTATTTTGTTATTTACTATATTAATACCCTTATTTTATACTCCCTCCGTCCCATACTTGAAGACACATTTTACCATTTTGGACGTCCCATACTTGAAGGCACATTACCTAAAATAGCAAAAACACTTTTAAACAATCTCCTTAAAACATCATAATATTACAACAAATGTCACTACTTTATTACACTAAAAAGTAACTTTATTACTATTTATAAAGTTGAAAAGTCTTTACTACCCCTACTTTATCTTCCACAATACTAATAAACAATACATTCATTAAAACTTGTGCCCAATTCATTTGTGCCTTCAAGTATGGGACGGAGGGAGTATAAATTAAAATATTTTAAGAGAAATTAAGAAACAAATTAAACAAATTAGATTATTTTGAAATCATAATTAAAAAAATTTAATTGAAAATTGAATCGTGATTTTAGGTTTTTGAAGGAGGGCTTTTTATTTTTTCGCTGAGTTTCTGGTGTGGAAGGGGCCAAAATCAAAGTCGGTTGCTCGGCGCAGCGGAATGCACAAAAGCAACAATCACTTCCACAAAAGTTCAATAGACAACGGACCAAATATATAAATTAACCGCAGAAAATAAATACGCAATAACACCAAGAATTTTACGTGGAAAATCCCTTCACAAAAGGGTAAAAACAACGGGACCCTGTCCAGCAAAATACTCCACTATATCAAATGGGAATTAGAAAGTTTCCTTCTCTATTACAAATAGAGGAATCAACACCAATAGCACCAAACTATCCTCAAGAATATTATTCTTGGAACACACAATAAATATGGGAAGAGAGCAAACTAAAATAGTACAATGAGAATGAAGTCACCAATTTCTCTTTGTACCTCTTGGAGACGATTTGTGAAAATCTACTCCAACCAAAATGAAGAGCACGTCACCACAAACTCCCCCTTAAAATTTGAGGCAAAACGGTGAAGAAACGAGTCCCCAAAAGACAAACTCTTCTTCTTCCTCTCTCTTTTTCTTTCTCTCCCCTTTTTTCCTTTTTCTTGGTTGCTGTAAAGTCAAAAGGTCATAGCTGCAACCCTTCAATCAACATATCCAAATGGACTTCTTTTATTTATTAAACTCTTTGCCCAACTAATATTGGGCAAGCCCAACAATCTCCCCCTCCCAATATAGTTGGCCACATACGTCACTTCTACCTCGAGCTCATGCCGGCCAATCTGGCGCACAAATCATGCTTCTCACGAGTAACCACCTTAGTCATCATATCCGCAGGATTTTTGTCGGTATAAATTTTTTCAAGCTTCATAAGTTTTTTCTCCAATACCATTCTAATCCAATGGTACCTCACATCAATATGCTTCGTTCGAGCATGATACATGGAATTTTTGCTCAAATCAATAGCACTTTGACTATCACAAAAAAAACCATGTACTCCTCTTGCTTCAAACTCAATTCCTGGAGAAATCTCTTCATCCACATCATCTCTTTTCCAGCTTCGTTCGCTGCAATGTACTCTGCTTCAGTGGTGGATAAGGCAACACACTTTTGTAATTTTGATTGCCATGAGACAGCTCCCCCTGCGAATGTAAACAAGTAGCCTGGGGTGGATTTCCTCTCATCGAGATCACCTGCCATGTCTGAATTTGTGTATCCCATAAGAGTTGGCTTCGAACTTCCAAAATTCAAGCATGATTTTGAAGTTCCTCTCAAGTATTTGAATATCCATTTCATAGCCTTTTCCTGGGTTAGAAAGAAATATGCTCACCAAGCTAACAGCTTGAGCAATATCCGATTGTGTACACATCATGGCGTACATCAAAGAACCAACTGCAGAGGAATAAGAAATTGTTGCTATCTCTTCTCTCTGCTCTCGAGTCGTGAGATAAGATTTCTTACTCAACTTGAAGTGGTTAGCAAGTGGTGTGGACACAGGCTTAGCACGTTTCATGTTGAACCTCTCAAGTACTTTCTCAATGTACTTTTCTTGTGACAACCACAATTTTCCAGCCTTTCTGTCACGAATAATCTCCATGCCCAAAATTTGTTTTGCTGAGCCTAAATCCTTCATGTCAAAGGAATTGGACAGCTCCCCCTTCAACTTGCTAATCGACACAATATTCTTTCCCATAATCAACATATCATCAACATAAAGCAACAAAATAATGAAGTTACCATTAGGGAAGTGTTTAACATAAACAAAATGATCTGTCTCCGTTCTTTTATAACTTTGGCTAGCCATAAAAGAATCAAACTTCATGTACCACTGTCGTGAAGCTTGCTTCAAGCCATACAAGCTCTTCCTCAATTTGCAGACCAAGTGCTCATTTCCCTTAACCTCAAAATCTTGTGGTTGATTCATGTATATGTTCTCCACTAACTCTCCATGCAAGAATGTTGTTCGAACATCAAGCTGCTCAATCTACAGGTTCAAGCTAGCTGCTAATCCCAACACAATGCGAATAGAACTCATCTTCACCACTGGTGAGAATATCTCATCAAAGTCAACTCCATTCTTCTGAGTAAATCCCTTGACGATCAATCGTGCCTTGTGTCTGACTACCTTATCACCATCTTTCTTTAGCTTGAATACCCACTTGTTCTTCTGAACTCTCTTACCCTTAGGCAGCTCAACCAAATCAAAGGTATGATTCTTGTGTAAAGAATCCATCTCTTCTTAAATCGCCTCAAACCACTGATATTTTTCTTTGAGGGAATATACCTCCTCAAAGTTCTCTGGCTCCCCCTCATCCGTAATCAACGCCCAATCTGAACTCGGATACAATGTAGTTGGCCTTCGATTTCTCACTGGTCTTCCACCATGTTCTGCATTATCTAGTGGTGTATGTTGAATCTCATGCTCAACATCTCCTAGTTCTTGGACAACTGGATTTGGGTCAAGCGCGTTTGGGTCATCATTTTCCATTCCAACTTCATCTTCATTCTCAACTTCTTCTCCACCATTTTCAGCATCAATGGTAGGAATCTCATGTGGTGTTAGAGCAGCAACACTAGTAGGCATCGGAGTGGAGGTCTCCCCCTTCTTCAAATCTTCCATCGTCTCATTTTCATGGAAGATGACATCTCTACTCCTCACAATCGTCTTCTTCTATGAATCCCATAATTTTTATCTGTACTATTCATCTCCATATCCAACAAATATGCAAGGTGTAGATTTTCTATCTAACTTGCTTCTTTGCTCCTTCGGTATGTGCACAAAGGTTTTGCACCTGAACACCTTCAAGTGGGAATAAGAGGCATTTTTCCCACTCCATACTCTCTCTAGAATATCAGAATCCAAAGGAACTGATGGAGATCGATTGATCAAATAACAAACAGTCAACACAACTTCACCCCAAAATGACTTGGGTAGCTTGGCCATCCTTAGCATACATCTCACTTTCTCCATAATGGTTCTGTTCATCCTCTCTGCCACACCATTATGTTGATGAGTGTCCGGGACAGTTCTTTCATGTCTAATCCCACGTTGAGCACAATAGGCCTTGAACTCTCTAGAAGTGTACTCGCCACCATTGTTAGTTCGTAGACATTTCAGCAATTTTCCTGTCTGTCTCTCAACCATAGTGTGGAACCACTGAAATTTCTGAAATACTTCACTCTTGTTCTTCAAGAAGTACAACCAAGTCTTCCTTGAAGCATCATCAATGAAAGTGAGGAAATATTTATTTCCACCCAACGACTCCACCTTCAAGGGACCACAAACATCATAATGTATTAGCTCCAATACAACATCTTTTCGATTAGAATGTGAACGAAAAGAGATTATATTTTGTTTGCCTAATAAACAATAATCACAAGGGTGGAGTGACTTACTTTGAGCAGTAGGAATCAGAGACTCTTTGGCTATGATGTGCAATGCTTTCTCACTCATGTGTCCCAGCCTGTTGTGCCACAAATTTGGTGAAGATTCATCCTCGACTGTGAATAATTGGTCTCGAGCCATCTTGAGCTTTGTCAACAAAGCTTTCCTTTGCCAACCAACAAGGAACCCTTCACAAGCTTCCAATTACCATTTGTGAATTTTTGCTCGTATCCCTCTCTATCAAGGACATTAATGGCAATCAAATTGTAGCGCAACTGTGGAATATGTCTCACATCTTTCAGCGTCGGTGTGAATCCCAAATCAGTCTCAATAACCATATCTACAATGTCGATAACCGGTGCAACACTCTTGTTTCCCATGAACAAGTGACCATAATCTCCAGCTTTGTAGTTTGTAAACAACTCTATCTTCGGAGCACAGTGATGAGAAGCGCCTGAATCAACTATTCACTCAAAATCGGGATTCTCCACATGGAGACACTCATTACTAACACAAACTACGCTCTGATCATCATCGGAGTGAGTGACAATGGTTGCTGTATTTTTATCTTCTGACTTCTTCTGATTCTCTTCCCTTTGCTCTTGCTTCCAAATTCTGCAATTTCTTTTCATGTGATTGGATCCACCCCAATGGTAACACTTGAATCTTTCCTTATACTTAGACTTGTTGTCTCTTGATTTACCACGACCTTTAGGTCCTCTACTCTTACTTCTACCTCTATTCTCGGTGACAAGTGCTTGCGAAGAGTTAGCCCCAGATTCCTTTCTTCGAGTCTCTTCATTGAACATACTTTCTTTAACCATGTTCAATGTCAACTTTCCATTCGGAGTTGTATTACTGAGCGTCACCACCATAGTCTCCCAGCTATCAGGTAGAGAGCTCAACAAGAATAAAGTCTGCACCTCATCATCGAATGCAATATTTATGGTAGAAAGTTGATTTACCAAGTCTTGAAAAACATTCAAGTGCTCTGCTACAGAACTCCCATCTTTGTACTTCAAGTTCACTAACTTTCTGATAACAAAGGCCTTGTTCTGCGCATTCTTTCTCTCATACAATTCTTGCAACTTTTTCCACAAATCACACGGATCTGTCTCCTTAGCCACATGGTGAAAAACACATATATCTACCCACTGTCTGATTGTACCAATTGTTTTTCTACTAAGCTTCTCCTATTCCTTGACTTCCATACTTTTGGGCTTAGCATCTTTTCCTTCAACAAGATCATACAAATCTTTACAGTAAAGCAAATCCTCCATCATTTGCTTCCATATAGAATAATTTTCTCCATTCCTTAAATCTTTACAGTAAAGCAAATCCTCCATCGAGCTACTACCAATGCCCTCCATGGTCCGAGCCTAGTTTGACCTAGGCTCTGATACCACTTGTGTGGAAGGGGCCAAAATAAAAGTCGGTTGCTCGGCGCAGCGGAATGCACAAAAGCATCAATCACTTCCACAAAAGTTCAATAGACAACTGACAAAATATGTAAATTAAGCGCATAAAATAAATACGCAATAACACCAAGAATTTTACATGGAAAACCCCTTCACATGAGAGTAAAAACCACGGGACCCCGTCCAGCAAAATACTCCACTATATCAAATGGGAATTACAAAGTTTCCTTCTCTATTACAAATAGAGGAATCAACACCAATAGCACCAAACTACCCTTTAGAATACTATTCTTAGAACACACAATAAATATGGGAATAGAGCAAACTAAAATAGTACAATGATAATGAAATCACCAATTTCTCTTTGTACCTCTTGGAGACGATTTTTGAAAATCTACTCCAACCAAAATGAAGAGCACGTCACCACGAACTCCCCCTTGAAATGTGAGGCAAAACGGTGAAGAAACGAGTCCCCAAAAGACAAACCCTTCTTCTCCCTCTCTATTTTTCTTTCTCTCCATTTTTTTCATTTTTCTTGGTTGATGTAAAGTCAAAAGGTCATAGTTGCAACCCTTCAATCAACATATCCAAATTGGCTTCTTTTATTTATTAAACTCTTGGCCCAACTAATATTGGGCAAGCCCAACAGTTTCTTCCCACAACGGTTTTCTCAAGCAGTGTGATCGCCGCCGGAGAAGGGGCATAAACTTAGTCGCGCGTTACCTCTCGATTGACCGCCCACCTCTGTGTGCGAAGGAATTTTCGAAACATTGTCACCGTTTCTGTGCAACAAATCGAGCGTCGAGATTACGGATCACCAACGTTGGATTTTTGCAGTAAGCAGAGACTTCTTCTTCCCTCACCACGCCGCTGCTCAGTCGTGCCTCTAGAAAGCGTCGTCGACGTGAGACCGGTGTCTTCGCAGGCGCTCCTTACTGCCGCCCTAAGGATTTTTTTTCTTCTCCAATTTCTTTATTTTCGCAAATTGCCTTAAGAATTGAGGATATTTTTGTGAAATTTCTGCATTCTTTGAATATTAGGATTTTATACTCGAATTTCCTATTTCAATTCGAGCATTCTCCTATATTGCGAGTAATAGAACCTCCTTTGTCTTCTTCCGAATATTTTTTCCTCCGGTAGTCTATGCTTCGCCTTTGTCTTGGGTCTCTATCTCAAAGGACTTAGTTTTGTGATTCTTCTTCTTTTTAGAAAATTAATATGTTTACGATAGATCATTATGAGCAATGTCTTACATAATATGGCAAAATTATACTAGAATTTTTGACAAAACCTTAAGCTCTCCACAACTCACCTCAATGCCTTTGCTGGATATTTCCCTCTCCCTTCCCACTGTTTCTCCCTGTTCTGCAGTTTTGTATAGATGGGGATATGATATTGAGAATATTACCTAATAAGGTCACTTTTATAGACTATTAAACAACTAAAACATACAACTTTTAAAATTTCCTAATAAGGTCATTTTTGTGTCAAAAAACCGTATTTACCCTTAATATTCATATACTCCTTTAATTTATATATTTGAAATGTAATTCGAAATTTAAATTCATAATTAATTGTTATCAATTAATTCCCAAATTATAGGTCACATTCATTCCAAAAAAAAAACAAAACCCTAGATCTCCTTTTCCCATGATAATTCTCAATCCGACGGCGGCGTACCGGTTGAACAATACATTCGCACAAGTTCCTCTTCCACCATTGATTTTGATTTCTGCGTTTTTCGTGAAAGCTTCGATCACGAATACTCCTCTGCCGATGAACTCTTCTTCGACGGCAAGATCCTCCCAATTGAAATTAAAAAAAGGCTAGCTCCGGCGAGGAAAGTGGAACAGCCACCCGCAGCTCTTCCGTCGGCTCACCTTCCGCCGCAACCGCCGCCGCCCAAAAAAACCGGTAAGTTTAATGAAACGAAGCACATAAACGCGGAATCGGAAGAAAAACAGATGTTATTTTGGCGATTTAAGCGCAGTTCGAGCTTGAATTGCGGCAGCGGCTATGGCCGGACTCTTTGCCCATTGCCGCTTTTATCGAGAAGCAATTCGACGGGATCAAGTGCTAGCGGTAAGCAGTCGTCTGTTTCGAATAGTCAGAAGCAGAGTATTCTCAGACACAATTCGTCGAACACTTCGCAGTCGCAAAAGCAGCAATCGGTATCTGGTAATTCGTCAAAAGGGTGTCGTAATGCGGATAAATTTCTCTGTGCCCTCTTGTTGCTTGATTAACATGTTGGTGGGTAGTTCTTTGACTATCTTACATCTTCATTAAATCTGAATGATTATAAAAATTTTGTGGGTCTCAGGGTTTCACAGGTGACAAGGGAAGGAAAATATATGAAATCAGATGTGCCGTGGCAGTTAGTTTATGGGACTATGGTATATGTTCGGCAGACAATTGTGGCAGATGCTTCTTGTGCTTTATCAAAAGTTGTTTGTATTGCTACGAGGTATAGTGTTGTACGTAGGCAATTTGGTTCGCAGAATGGTGGACCTGAAACCCAGGTACAATACTCTCTGTTTTTTTTTGTACTTTAGTTGATACCTTTTGGTTGGCATACCTTATCATTTTTACCAAAATAGAAATAAAGAAAGAATTAATTAGCCAGAGGTGAAATGTGAACTATTTTACTTGCTCAAGTTTCATGTTTTTTTATATTCGAAACACTCTTCTTTTGGTCTCCCTTTGTCAGTAATATCTATTCTTACTTGAATTATTACTATGATAGATCTGCACTGCTTGTTCCATAATCATCAGTAATGTAAAAGATAGAGTGGTTGTATTTGAGAAGTTAACACACTCTATCTTCATATACATCTGATGTTGATTTATCTCTGCCATATGTTTGTTTCTTAGTTATTCATCAAGGTTAACCCACCATATTTCGTTGTGTCTAAACATTGCATTGCTTATATTGGGGGTGTTGTGAACCCTAGTGAGTGGTGAGAATCACTTTTATTTACCCTTAATATTCATATACTCCTTTAATTTATATATTTGAAATGTAATTCGAAATTTAAATTCACAATTAATTGTTATCAATTAATTCCCAAATTATCAATTGCTTTTGCAAAATCAAGTACAATATTTGCTCCAATGGTTTGATTATCTGACATATCTGCATCTCAATGAGAGGATTCGGTGCGAGCACGTCAAGAGAGGAACGGTATTGTCAAGGCTAGTGATGGACTCGAATGAGGCGGATAAGTACATTCAGCTGGTGAGAGGCCGTGAGGGTGCAACAGCAGAGGGGTTTACAAAAGCACCATGGGGAAAGAATGTAACATGTAATTTTGGTGTTGTTTTATGCGATTATATTTAAGTTTATGGAAAAAAAAGTTGTTTATTCACATGTTGTTTGGTTTACAATCAGCTTTTCCAGCTTGAATTTCGATAGACTTATTATTCAATTGCTATTCGCAGTGCATCTGAAAGGTGCATATACTACTCTTACAACTTCATATCAAAATGAACTTTCCATATGAAACATGAATACCATGTAGGCATTATCATTTTATGTCTTCGTCTTATTATTCTGATATCATTTTATGTCTTCGTCTTATTATTCTGAACAATTCTTTTCAGTGATATTAACTGAATTAAGTATGAAATCCCTACATCACAACAAACCGCTGTTTGAATATGCCATTTACAAATGTGCACATCTATTTTGCATATTGATATGCATGTCACTCTGTGCACATTGGTTCATGTTATTTTATGCATACCAAAAAATTCAGTCTTGTATGCCGTTTTAAACTTCATATTGAAATGAACATATGTCTTCATAACCCATTTCTACATACCAAAATTCATTTAACTGTTCATATTAAAATTCATAATCTATTTCATATATATATGCATATTCAAAATATGGGGAATTGTATACTCTATCACACGCTTATTTCTGAATCATAAAATGCAGATTTTTTAAATTTTATTATTTGAATAATTGGAAGGATCATAAAATGCAGATTTTTTAATTTTATTTGTTTGAATAATTAACAATTAATTCGAATTGCTTAATTTTAGGAATTTTTTAATAATTGGAAGGTGCGTATAACTAGGAACTGCATTAATTCAAAATTATTAATTTCAAATTATTAATATTTATTAATTTCAAATTATTTAAATTGGTAAAGGGCAACAATGTCTTATTAGGTGTCATTTTGACTCTAATAGATTTTAAAAAAAAAAAACCTATGCCATATTAGATAAATCTCTTAGTGAAATGACCTTAACAATAATTTCTCCTATGATATTTCTCCATGCTCCTATACACTGAGCAGAATAAATCAGATATCCTAAAATGGGAAGTGCTTATTAGTTCCATTTTCTCTCTCCATGCCCAAAATCTTGTCTTAAGGAGTTTTGAGTTAATCTATCATTGAAATTGAGTTGGCCTCTCGACTTTGATCTGTAAAATCATCAGTGATCTAACTAAGAGTTGTTCTTGGAAAAAGTGTTTTATTCTATGAAGGTGGCATCAGAAGTTTACCAATATGCAATCCTGTGATTGGGAGAGTTTATTTTAAAGTGTTATTGGAAACACTTTTTTATAACTTCATCTCCTTAGCGTGTATGTTGGGGTTACCATCTGTTGGGAAAGTCAATTCAATTTATTTTTTAAGTAGTTGGTGCTTTGAAGATGAGAGATCTTTTTTTTCTTATGCATCCCCAAAAGCTTTTAAGTTCCGAGACAAAATTATAATTTTATGTTGAGGCTTGTAAGTTCTAAGATTTATGTGCATGTAGATATATGTTGGACACATGCTCCATACAGGATCATGTAATATTGAATACACCAATTCTTATGCTTGTTTTGGTGTGTGTACTGTGACTATGACTTATCGTGTCTTGTTGGTTCTAACTTCAAACTATATACTCCCTCCGTCCCACTATAAGTTTTCCACTTCCCTTTTTTGAATGTCCCACAATAAGTTTTCCATTCCCTTTTTGGTAAATTATTTTTTCTCTCTCAATCACATCACTTATATTTTATCTATTATTTTATCATACTTCATCACGTACTATTCTATTATTTTCTCTCTCATCATCACATCACTTGCATGTACTACATCTATTATTTTATCATATTTCTTAATCAAAACACAAGAAATGAAAAACTTATACCGGGACGGATGGAGTATTTATCACTCACCATCACGTGCTCATTACTATAAATATTGTATAAAACCTGGATAAAATATATAAATAAAAATATTAAAATATTAGAAAATAAAATAACTACTTGTATGAGGTTTTAAAGAAATGTGATATAGTTATCGACACTAACGACTATATATTCACCATCCTCTCACCTTCATGTGCTCGTTACTATAAAAATTGTATAAAACCTAGATAAATTTGGAACATGGGTCATTTTTTTTATTTTTTTTAGAGAAGGAACATGGGTCGTTATGTGTACAAATAAACTCGTATATATTGTATAATCTCCATCATCCTATTTTTTATATATTTAAAATATTTTAGTGCAATTTGAATGTCATGTTCATTGTGCAATACACAATTGAACAACCTTTCACAATATAGCTTTATTGTACAAGTAGTGATATTAGATAAATATTTTTCAGTCCAATTCAGTCTCACTCTCAAACAAACTTATTACTATGATAAAATGTTTAAAATGTACGAAGTAAATAAAAAAATAAATAATGACATTAAAGCACTAGAAAATAAAATAACAATTCGTATGATGTAATAACAGAACGCGGGTCGTTGTGTACACTAACGACTATATATTTATCATTGACTCATCGTTACGTGTTCGTTACAATGACTAATGTGCGTGGATAAAGATAATAAGAGGAGGCTTGAAAACTGAAGAAAATTGAGTAACAACGTGTACATGCAACATTATAATGGAATGCGGGTTGTTATGTGCAATAACAACTATATACTCACCATTCGCTCACCCTCCGGCGACTACATCGGTGACGTCGGCCAGTGGCCTCGCGCCTAATGCCCCGACGCCGGCGACAGATCCCAAGCCTGTCGCTGCTGCGCACTGGCCGGCGAGGCAGACGCCCAGGGCCGCCATCCCACAGCCGCACGCAACCTCCTGCTGTAGAGCTCCGGCGTCCATCGGTGTCCAGCAGCCTCCGGTCCATTGACATCTACCGGCGTCTCGCGCTTCCATTTGATTTCTCGGTATATACTTTTTATCTCTTTTTTTTTTTTTTTTTTTTTTGAAGAAATTAGTGATAGCATTCTGAAAATTATTTGAAATAGAGGTGTTGTTGGTAAAATATCTTACATATTCTAGAAAATTATTTGAAGGAGAGATGCAATTGCAATTATAGATTTGATAAATGAAGACTGCTCTGCTTTTACAGGCTCATAAAGCTCTGTAATCATCAGCACCAGATTTGTAGATTTGAAGTCGGTGGAGTTCAGACATTTTAGACTAGAGCTCGTGTTTTGATTAATGTAAGTTCTTCAGATCTGAATTGTTGCTTAAATTCACTGTTTAATTCTTTGAATTGAATAAATGTTTCTATGTTGATACTTTTTATTATGTTTTTGGATCTAATATGTTTTAAACTTGAGTCTCGTTTCACTGGGTATTGATTGCAGTAGGTAATGATAATGAGATTCTTATACAGGTAATGATAATGAGATTCTTATACAGGTAATGATAATGAGATTCTTATCCAGATGGCATCTCTTGCAACATATTTTTGGGCTTAGCAAACAAACACATAGGTAACTACGCCTCTCTTCTGAATATCACTTTCAAATCAAATTGTATTTCCTGTCATTTACATGTTCTGTATGAGTCAGTAATTGGACAAAATTCATTTTCAATCACTCTTAAAGTTGTAAAAGTGTGATGATGATGTAAATGTTTAGTTGATTAATTTCTTCTATCTAAAGTTGCGTGGCTCAAGTTATAGTAGTACTTACTGGTGTCAGGACCATGTTCTAGACTCTAGTTTCTTAGATATCACCTTGTGTGTGTGTATATTGCCTATGCAACTGGTTTATCTTTTAGTGTAGCAGAACGCACAATTAAGAACAATACAAATATTTGCTGTACACTCCACTCATGTGCTATCCTTTATGTTTGTTACTATTGTAAGATCTATTGCCTATGCAAATGACTTGGATTAAAAGTGGACTAGAAAGCCTTGGAGTTGAATCATTTTGTTGTTTACATTTCAAATTCATCTCTCTTTTGAAGACTTAAAAGTTAAAACTGTTTTATACATTTGTAGTTATTACAACATTTAAGTTTTGACTGTTCAGTATTCATTGTTTGTGCTTCAAGTTTCAGCTACTATCTTTTTTAATTTATGCTTATGAAGTGGTGCAGTATCTCCTGAAGTATGGCATCTATGCCTTTGATATTGTCATCTTTACATAAACAGCTTCAAACCCACATGGAAAAAAGTATGCTTTTCTATTCCTCTCCTCTGTTGATCCAACATTAATTTTTTCATGCTCTTCTTTTCATTGCATTTGCAGTTCATCATGAACCCACCCTCAACATGACTTTCCTTGTTAGTCATTCTTTCCCAACTCTTCATTCAATTTTCAATATATGATTTTCTGCCTCAGGATGTTGCAAACCTAAACTCAAACTTACTCTTTTCTTCTAAATATATGATAGATCTGAAAGTGGCTCAATTGCAGGAGATTATGGCAACTACAAGGCTTCCCACAATTTGCATGTTTAGAAATGCTCAACAGAACCAACCTAATATACTAGTTCTTGAAAAGCACTTTACATTAGATATTTTGTAATGGAGCTTATATACTAGTTTTTGTATATAAAACTAATATACTTGTAGATCATTGTTGATAAATGTTATTTTGATAGTTGAATTTGTACTATGGAGGACAAATAAAGCTAGATTTGAATCATATTGAATATTAACGTTTTATGCGTGTAATAAAGCTAGTGTGGTTTTTGTTATTCAGAAATTAATATTAGATTTTTTTTGTAATACCATTAATTTTAGAATTAATTATCAGATGTTAAATGTCTTTTGATACTAAAGAACAAAAAATTTAGATACTATATAAAAAAAAAAAGTAGTATCAAAAAAAATTGATACCAATTTTTTTTTTCTGATACTAAAGGTTAAAATCCTTTTAGATTAGAAAATATTTATTGATACTATATATTTAGTATCGTTAAAATTAATTGATACCATTATTCGATTCTGATACTAAAGGTTAAATTCTTTTAGTATCAGAAAATATTTATTGATACTATCATTATCCGATACTAAATATTATTCGGATACTAAAGGGTTCAATCATTTAGTATCAGAAAACATTTATTGATATTATATATTTAGTATTGTTAAAAAAAATTGATACTAAAAATACAATGTAGTATCAAAAAAATTTGATACCATTATCCGATACTAAATACAATTCTGATACTAAAGAGTTCAATCCTTTAGTATCATAAAATATTTATTGATACTATACATTTCTGATACTAAACGGGTAACCTTTAGTATCAGACTTTTTTTTCTGATACGCGGTCTTTAGGATCGGGAGTATAGGTATCGGAAGTGGTATCGAAAATAAATTTGATACCAATACCCTTTGGTATCAAATATTTCATCTTTGGTATCAAAAAAAATCCGATGCTAAAAACCCTTTTTCTTGTAGTGCCTCCACATGCTTGTAACTACAACGATTGTGTAAAACTTTGATATAGACATAAAACAAGGCCTGAAAACTCAAGAAAATATAATAACGACATGTGTGACATTATAACAGAGCATGGGTCGTTTTGTGCACAACGGTTATATACTCACCATCCGCTCACCTTCACATGTTTGTTACTATGACTAATGTGTAAAACATGGATATGGACATAAAAAAAAGACTTGAAAACTCAAGAAAACAGAATAATGATATATGTGACGTTATAGCGGAACGCATGTCATTATGGGCGGCTTTTTTAATAAAATATTATTATTTTAAATTGGAATTAATAGAATGTAATTTTTTGGAAGTGTTTTAATAAAATACGCTAGAGCGTCGTATGAATGGGCGCCCAAGGGGAACAACGCCAGAAAATTGGCAGGAAAACTCTGTTGCAGAGAGTGGCGCCTATAGCATGGGCGCCCATGGAATCTTTGTGGATGGGTGGATGGAGTGGGGTGGGGTTGGATGGAGGTGAGGCGTGTGAGTGGGGGTTTTGGGTGTATTTTTTAATTTTTTTATATTAAATAATATTTGCTTTTTTTCTCTATTTTTTTTAGGTGGTTCCAAATTTCAATATATATTACTTATTTTACCTTTTTTGACAAATACATTTTTATTTTTTTAATAAATAACATGTTTTTTTCAATTTTTTTTAAATGTTTATCTTTAATTTTAACCTTATCCATTTCTTACAAATCATTTTCAAAATTAACTTTTTCTTACGTTATTATTTCTCCATTGTAGACTATTGGAGCTAATTTTATGTGAAATATTGTATACATGCATTTTATTATAATTAGATATGTCAAAACTCTAAATCCATTTAGTCCAAAAGTCAAATTAAGACAATTTTAAAAAAATCGTGGTCATAAGCCCGGATCTGAGTTATCCAAAAAATTCGCGGGTCGCAAATAGGTGGTTTACTACATGACCAAAATATTGTTACTACAAGGTCAAAATATTGTTACTACAAGACCTAAATTTTGTATGAATTTATCAGAATATTTTGACATGTAGTATTAAATTTTTGGTCTTGTAGTGGTAATATTTTGACATTGTAGTAACAATATTTTGGTTATGTAGTAAACCACCTATTTGCGACCCGCGATTTTTTTGGACAACTCAAATCCGGACTTATGACACACGATTTTTAAAAATTGTCTTAATTTGACTTTTGGGCTAAATGGATTTAGAGTTTTGACTTGTCTAATTATAATAGAATGCATGTATATAATATTTCGATTAGCTCCAATAGTCTAGAATGTAGAAATAATAACATAAGAAAAAGTTAATTTTGAAAATGATTTGTAAGAAGTGGATAAGGATAAAATTAAATATAAACATTTAAAAAAAGTGAAAAAAACATGTTATTTATTAAAAAATTAGAAATGTATTTGTCAAAAAAGGTAAAATAAGTAATATATATTGAAATTTGAAACCACCTAAAAAAAAATAGAGAAAAAAAGCAAATATTATTTAATATAAAAAAATTAAAAAATACACCCAAAACCCCCCACTCACACGCCCCACCTCCATCCAACCCCACTCCACCCACCCACCTACACAACGATTACATGGGCGCCCATGCTATAAGCGCCATTCTCTGCATCAGAGTTTTCCTGTCAATCTTCTGACATTGTTTCCCTTGGGCGCCCATTCATACGGCGCTCTAGCGTATTTTATTAAAACACCTCCAAGCAATTACATTCTATTAATTCAAATTTAAAATAATACTCCCTCCGTCCAATTTCATTATTCTCACTTTCCTTTTTTGGTTGTCCAATTTTATTATACCCATACCTTTTTTGGAAACAATACTATTCATACTACTTTATCTCCACCCTCCTACCACCACTTATTTACCCACTTTGTCATTCACTTTATTTATAAACAATCATTTATTTACAAATGGACCCCACAATACCCCATCATACCCTCAACTTATCTACTTTATGAATAAACTAATCAATATTCATTATAATACGTGCCCGGAGAAATGGGCATAATAAAATTGGACGGAGGGAGTAATAGTTTATTAAAAAAGCCCATTATGGGCACTAACGGCACATGTGTCGTTATGACCATGTACGACAACAAATTCATCATTCGACCACCATAATGTGCTCGTTACTATGTTTAAGATATAAAATGTGGATAAAAACATAGATAAAGATTTAAAATCACTAGAAAATGGAATAACGACTCATATGACATTATAATGGAATGAGGGTCGTTATGGATACTAATGACAATATATTTACCAATTCGCTTACCATCTAATTAAATTTGTGTTCCTATTCTATTTACAAATTTTCAAACTAGAACAAATGTATTTATTACTACAATTTTGACTTTATTCAAATAATTTAGATCATTTGTAGGAATTCTTTCAACCATTTGTAAAATGGGGATGCGGACATAAAATAAGACTTGAAAACTCTAGAAAACAAAATAACGATTCATGCGACGTTCTAACAAAACGCGGGTTGTTATGAGCACTAACAATTATATATTCATCATTAGCTCACCTTCACATGCTCATTCCTAAGACTAGTTTGTAAAATATGGATATGGTCATAAAAGAAGGTTTGAAAATATTAGAGAATAGAATAACGACTCGTGTGACGTTCGAATACAATTAAACAATCATCAACTTTTTCATATGGTAACTTTATTGTATAAGTGATGAAATTAGATAATGTTTCTCAATCAACTTAAATATTAGTCTCAAACTTGGTTTCTTTTAATAAAATGTCATAGAATCACTACATGAAGACTTCGGGAAAAAGTAGATTTTCGATTTCACTTGAAATTCAAATAACGACATGTGAGTCGTTATGACAACACGAATGTCGTTATGACCATGAACGGCAATAAAATTCTTCATTCACACACTTCCACGATGTCGTTTACTATATTTAAGAGATCAAGTGTTGATAAAAAATAAAAATATCAAAAGACTTGCACTACAAAATATTGGTCAAAAGGCAACGGCAGGCGGGCCGATGCAATTTGGTAACGGCATTTAATGGCCGATGCGAAAAGGGGACGGCAGTGGGCCCCGATGCCATTTGGTAACGGCATTTAATGGCCGATGCCATTTGGTAATGGCATTTAATGGCTGATGCGAAAAGGGGACGGCAGTGGGCCCCGATGCCATTTGGTAACGGCAGTGGGAAATTTAAAATAATTTTAAATTTATTTTAAATATTTTTTTATTTGGAGATTTAAAATCATTTTAAACATTAATTAGTAAGTGTTACTACGATTTTTGCATTCATTTCACAAAAATTAATTACCAATATTGGTGATAAAATTCATTTCACGTAAAATTTCATTTATAATTGAAATTTCATTTAAACTCATTCAAAATTAAATTAATTAAAAGGTCGTTTGTTTATAATTTGGGTAGATTTATTAGAATAAAAAATTGTAATTGTTGACATATTTTATTAATGTTGACAAATTAATTAAATAATACATAAATTGATTAGATAAAAAAAAATCTGTGAAATTTTAGTTTAATTTTAATTTCATTTAAATTTATTTTTATTTGATTCTAGAAGATTGAAAAAATAGTAAAAAGTTATTTAAGAAACAAATTTCCCCATTTACTCATATATTCGTGTTTTAACTTTTTCTCTAATTAATCATCTATACTTATCAATTATTTTTTTGAAAGAAATTAATAAGCTTGTGTGCTATACCACAAATCAAGAACCCTAAATTAGAGATAGAAGAACATTTTCCTGCATGCAATGCAAAAAAGGGTTAAATCATATGCATTTTAAGTTAGAAAGCTTAATTTAAAATAAAACTAAAACACCATTATAGTCTGGTAAAAAAATTGGGGAAGAAATACAAGTTAAAAAAGGTAACAAAACAATAATTGAACAACCAAATTAACCCCATAATTCGATCACCGGATAATAATAAATATAGAAAAAAAATCAGATTTATAATAAATTGAATTGAACAGAAACAATGTTAAGGTAATTCCATGAAGTGCATGTTTAATTTTAATTAAGAAAATTAAAATTCTTACACCAAATTAAATAGAAATGAAATTTGCAATTTAATAAAAACATACCCATACATAAATATCTCGGAGTTGTTTTCAATTCGGTTCTTGTAGTAGTGACAATTTAATAAAAACATACCCTGGCGAGACGTCAACGTTGAGGATTAATTTTTATTTTAATGTTGTGTGTGATGTTATTTTAATTGACGTGAACATGCTAATTATGATTATAATTAATGTTGTTTGTGATGTTATTTTAATTGAAAATGAACTAGAGAATAATTTTATAATAGATGAAAATATTTTTAATTAAATGGATAAGTGAAAATAATTATATATATTTAATGTTGTGAATTGAAAATTAGAATGAATTTAAATGATGTGATTAGAATAAATTTAAATGTATAAGTGAAAATAATTATATTCAATGTTGTATGTAATTATAATGTTGTGAAATTAAAAATTAGAATGAATTTAAATGTTGTAAATTGAGGATTAGAATAAATTTAAATAGTGTGAATTGATACCGTAATTAAATTATTTAATTTGAAAAACATAATTTACTTAATTTGAAAAACATAATTTAGAAATAATTATGATATGCTTTGATAAATAATTTAATAAGCAACAATTAGAGTTAGAATGATTGAATTAAAGAATTAAAAACTAAAATTAAATTGAATATATATTAATTGCATTCACAATATGTCGACTAAAGCTCCTAGCCTAAACGGCACACAGGGGGCGCTCAAAAGCCTTCGAGACCGGGAGGTCCCGAGTTCGAACCCCGCAATTCGCGAAAAATGCCAG
Source organism: Galeopsis tetrahit (assembly GCA_963675135.1). Taxonomy (NCBI): domain Eukaryota; kingdom Viridiplantae; phylum Streptophyta; class Magnoliopsida; order Lamiales; family Lamiaceae; genus Galeopsis; species Galeopsis tetrahit. The sequence continues at coordinate 58,964,307 of OY776120.1, read as the reverse complement.
AATTTCTGAAAAATGGGTGGCCCAGCGGTGGGGGTGGGTGTTGGTGGCCTCGATACCTGGGTTCGAAACCCAGATTCGTCTTTTTTAAATGTTAATAAAAAGGCGACGGCAAAAAGGGGACGGGAGTGGGCCCGATGCGAAAAGGGGACGGCAGTGGGCCCCGATGCCATTTGGTAACGGCAGTGGGGCATCGGCACACTGCCGTCCCCTTTGCCGTTGCCTTCATCATTAGTGAGGGCAGATCCGATGCCTACCCCGTCCCCATTTCCCTATTATTTTATAATGTTGAAAACTCTAGAAAATAGAATAACGACTTGTACGACTTTATAATGGAACATAAGTCGTTATGCACAGTAATAAGTGTTATGGAACATAAGTCATTATGGCCAAAACGACTATATATTTCACTTTGTTGATTTCACGATTTTTTTACTATATATAGTTTCATGCTTCTCTGAAAAACTTGTTGAACACAATCATTCCTCATTTTGCTGCATTTTAACTTTTAAAGACTCCTTATTTTTCTAATTGAAAATAAATAAATAAATAAAGGGTTAATTCTAAATAAATACACCATCTTTAGTCTCAATATTAATTTAATCACGACTTTTACGATTATTGTAAAAAATCTCAAACTTTCATCCTGTTGCAATTAAATACACGTTTTTTTTCTCCGGCCAACAATTGATGATGTGATTTGCCCGGAGCTTGCCACGTCAGATTACCCAGGGAAATTATTGTTAAGGTCATTTCACTAAGAGTTTTATCTAATAGGGCATATGTTTTTTTTTTTAAATATGTTAAGGTGAAAATGGCACCTAATAAGACATTGTTGCCCTTTACCAATTTAAATAATTTGAAATTAATAATTTTGAATTAATGCAGTTCCTAGTTATACGCACCTTCCAATTATTAAAAAATTCCTAAAATTAAGCAATTCGAATTAATTGTTAATTATTCAAACCAATAAAATTAAAAAATCTGCATTTTATGATCCTTCCAATTATTCAAATATTCCTAAAATTAAGCAATTCGAATTAATTGTTAATTATCCAAACAAAAAAAATTAAAAAATCGGCATTTTATGATTTAGAAATAAGCGTGTCATAGAGTATACAATTCCCCATATTTTGAATATGCATATATATATATATATGAAATAGATTATGAATTTTAATATGAACAGTGAAATGAATTTTGGTATGTAGAAATGGGTTATGAAGACCGATGTTCATTTCAATATGAAGTTTAAAACGGCATACATGATTGAATTTTTTGGTATGCATAAAATAACATGAACCAATGTGCACAGAGTGACATGCATATCAATATGCAAAATAGATGTGCACATTTGTAAATGACATATTCAAAAAGCGGTCTGTTGTGATGTAGGTATTTCATACTTAATTCAGTTAATATCACTAAAAAGAATTGTTCAGAATAATAAGACGAAGACATAAAATGATAGTGCCTACATCGGTATCCATATTTCATATGAAAAGTTCATTTTGATATGAAGTTGTAAGAGTAGTATATGCACCTTTCAGATGCACTGCGAATAAAAATTGAATAATAAGTCTATCGAAATTCAAGCTGGAAAAGCTGATTGTAAACCAAACAAAATGTGAATAAAAATAAAGGTCCTTTCAATTTTGATGAATTTCCAACAAGTACATACTACAAAAAGAAATACAGCAAGTACATACTAGGGAAAATGTGGGTGTTCATATAAGCAGGCTAGATTGTGTATTTTGTTGGTGCCAGAGGATTGTCAATTCCAGAATCGAAATCGGCAGAAGTTGGTTGAAACTGTTCAAATTAACACTATTATTTGCAACAGCAATCAATCCCTCATCGCATATCCTATTAGTTCTCCACCCATCGATATGAAGCTTCCTCCACTTCTTAAGAAGCTCCTTCACAATACCTGGATACAGAAATAATCAAGAATTACAACTTCATTTACAAGACTATCATAACTGAACCAATTAACAATATATACTTTACAAACAGGTCCCTTCTGGTTCCAATTGTGGTATAAGAACTTGATAAACAAAACTAAATGTAATCGTCCATTGGAAACTTTTTTTCTCTATCACTCGACACTATGCCAAATAAGCTGATAGACAGCGGTTAAAAACTGCTGTAAATTGGAATCAGTAACCGCTGTGGTAATAAGGGCTGTAAAAAGGGGGCGCTGATAGACAGCGGTTATTAACCGCTGTCGTATCTATATACAACATCGTTTATTAACCGCTGTTATTCCATCAAAACCGATGTGATATATGCTCGGTTTGAACCACTTACAATATTTACGATAGCGGTTTTACTAGTTATGACAGCGGTTATGAACCGCTGTTGTTTTAATTTACTACAGCGATTTTTAACCACTGTTATTTATTAAAAAACGTTGTTGTACTTTCTCTATAACAGCAGTTATATTAGCTATAACAACGGTTATTAGCCGCTGTTGTATATATCCAATATTTTAAAAAAAATAATGAAATTTTAATTTCCTAAATTAATAAAAATAAAATACCAAAGCTAAAAACATTTATGTATATATATAAATTCAACTAGACTATTACAATAAATTCTTAGCAATCACTCCCAACGCACGTATGGTTTCATGGCATGTAGCCCACTCCACAGTGTACTTCGTCAATTTGAGCTTTCATTTCAGATCAACCCCGTTAAACTCCCCATCTTTATTCTTATGTCCTTTCAAGCCAATTTCAAGTCAAATAGTGTCACTATCTCCGTTAATGAAGATATCATCAATCATTAAAAAAAAAAATGAAAGTAAATACACGTGATGTTAATTATAAATATTATTCTTATGTACAATACAAGAATCTTACCTTGAATTTAGTGGATAGTCGAATTATGACAAAGTCTCTCCAATCAAGATCATTAATTCGTCTCTCCAAATCATTAATTTGTATGCCAACTTGCTTGATTGTTTATATGGTGTCGACTCTTGGAGTTTAGACAAACTCCCTCCTGTGATAATTTTTGAAGTTCCTCCACCTGGATCCCGCTGACATCAAACACCCTTTCTTCTTTTTATAGTCAACATTAAATGTCAATTAAAAAAGTATATACAATAAGCATATAAGATACTAACAAAATAAATAAATAAAGTTCACAAGAGAGGATGTTAATGTACATACAAGCACAACTTTCCATACAAGAAACTTGTGTTCCTTTAGAAGAAGGTGTCAAGTCCGCTCGCAGTATGTGGCTTTCCATACATCCGCTCGCAGTATGTGGAATGAAGAAGGGAACAATGTGGAATGAAGTCGCAGTATGTGGAATGAAGAAGGGAACAATGTGGAATGAAGAAGAGAACAATGGCGAGAGTATAGGGAACAATGTGGAATGAAGAAGAGAACAATGGCGAGAGTATATGAATGTGCACAAGGCATTCTTCTTCCATGGTCAATGTACAAAGCTAAAATTTAGATTTTAAATGTAGAGTGCTGAAATTTAGATTTTAATTAACCGCACATCCTCACTTAACATATACAGGGGTGGTGGGACGGTTAAATATAATATAATAATTACTTGATAACATTGATTAAATAACTAATTAAATTTATGATATATATATATAATATATACCAGTGTTTTCATAACCGAACCGGTGATCAAACCGGACAAGCCAACGGTTCACGGTCCAACCGGTCGGATCGGTTGGATCGGCGGTCCAACCGGTAAAATAATTTAGTATGTATTTTTTAAATATTCTTTGTTACATTTAAAAAAATACATGCATTTATAAAAATTATATTAAAATAACAAATATTAATATCTCTAGTAAAAGGGGTGGATAACTTTTTTCTAGGCATTTATAATTATATTTTTTTGTTATAACATGTTAGAAAAAAGAACGATAAACAAAGATGAAATTTTGTCCCACATCGAATAAAGCATAAAAAAATATGAGAGTAAAACAATATAAAAACAACAATGTTAGTAAGAAAAGTAAATATATGAGATTTATGTTTCACATCTAATAAAAAGTAAAAGAAAAATGAGAGAAAACAATCAAATATATGAAATTTTTGAAGAAATATGAGATAAAAGTTTTACTCAACTAATAGTGTTAGTAATAACCAAATATAAGAACTTCATTGTGTTCCCACATCGAAAGAGTAGAAGAAATATGAGAAAAAATCTTTATAAAACTAATAATGTTAGTAATAACCAAATATTGGAACTTCATTATGTCCCACATCGAAAGAGTAGAATAAATATGAGGGAAAAACTTTATAAAACTAATAGTGTTAGAAAATCTTTATATGATCTTCATTATTGTCCCACATCGAAAGTAAAAAAAGTATGAGAGTTTTTTCTTATAAAAGTAGTTTTGTTCTAGTAACAAACAAACTTAAAATGTTATGTCCCACATCGATTAAAGGTGGAAGGAACATGAGTGAAAAACATTATAAAGGGGCCGTGTACCTAAATTTAATATTAAAAAAAGTTAAAAATTAAAAAAAAAAAGAAAAATCGAGTCAGACCGGTTTTAGCCCGGTTTACCGGTTTTGGCCGGTCAAACTGGTTTTTGACCGGTTTTGATCGGTTGAACCCCTAAAACGAGTTTTGGCCATTGTCCGGTTAAATAAATTTAAAAATTAAAAAAAAAAAGAAAAACCGAGTCAGACCGGTTTTAGCCCGGTTTACCGGTTTTGGTCGGTCAAACTGGTTTTTGACCGATTTTGACCGGTTGAACCCCTAAAACGAGTTTTGGCCATTGTCCGGACCGGATCCGTGACCGGTTCACGGTTGGACCGGTTGAACCGGCCGGTCCGGTCCGATTTTGAAATCATTGATATATACAAATCTTAAAAGACCAATAAAATTTATATTTACATAAAATAATAAAACCTAGAAATTATTTTAAATAAATATCAAATTTATTTTATAACCATATACTAATTAAAATATTAAATTTATTTTATAAGCATATATATATATATATGTATAATAATTAAATATGAATTATTTTAAATCTTATCTGGATTAAATAAATTTTAGGATTTAATCTTCTTTTTTTAATTCAACTCGGATTCTATATTTTTAAAGCAAAATTTATAAAAAAAAAATAATAAAAAGAAAAAAAATGTTTGATATTTTTTTTATTAATTTATAAATATTTATCTTAAATAAAATTCTTTATTTTATTTTTATTAATTAATCATATATATTAATTTTAACTGCTATATATAATTGTTAGGGATATTTTTATTAATTTGATCAAAATAATTTTTTTTCTTTTTATGGTATGTTGAATTAAGGATATAGGTTGAAAGTCTTGTGTTTCCCAAGAGTCAACCTTTTTTTTCTAAGATATATACTATATATGAGATAATAATTGGTGTTAGAGAAAGATAATGATTAGGAGAGTTTTCATACATCTTCCTTTTTATTTGTTTATGAACGGCCGTGATTTTTTTTCTAGATTTTTTCTAATTCTTTAATTTGTTTCTTATGATTTTCTCTAACATTTTAGAACTACTCATTGATTTCATGAAATCTAAAAATCAATTTCCACACCAACAAAAAAAAAAAAAAAAGCAATGAATGATCAATTTAGTTCTCCTTACCGTGCGACGACGGACAACGGTGGGTGTGCTCTGACTGCGACCCCTCTCACAGAAAGAGGAGCGCTTGGGGGAGATAAAAAAAATAGATTTTCTTAATTTGTTTAATAATAATATAATATATAGGACCTGATATATTATAGATTTTCTAAATTTTTTTATTAATAATATAGTACTCCGTAATATATAAGAACAAATGTTTTTAAACTTATATCTTTGTTTAATCAAAATCGTATATTGTGTTAATCATTATATATTTCTTTATTGATAAAATTTAAAAAATAATAGAATTAAAAATAAAATTCTTTATAAATCAATAAAATCTTTAAAATATAAATAATCAAATACGGAGTACAATTTTGAAGATTAATTACAAGATTTATTTTTTGAATTGATATTTTTAATATATTTATTTTTGAGAATTTAATCGTATTTCATAAAAAAAATCAGTAATTTAAAAAAGAATTATCATATTTTTTTTATTTAATTATTTTTAAAGATTAATTTGATTATATTCCATAAGAGAAGCTATTACAGCCATAACTAAAACATATCACAGCGGTTACAAAAAACCGCTGTCTATCAGCGCACAAGTGAAACCTATGACAGCGGTTCTGAAAAAAGATGCATATGACAGCGGTTTTTGAAGTTTTAACAGCAGTTTTAAAAATAACCGCTGTTATTCAACTGCTGTAAAAAGCATAATTTGGCATAGTGCGAGAAATTAAGAAGGCAACCCTGTTTTATCACAACTCACGAGCCAGCATCAATCAACAGCTATCTCAGCGCACAAAAATGCCTTTGAGTCACCTAAATTAGCAACTAGAATTTGAGCATCTACTAGAAGTACAACTGTCAACAATGCAGAACATACAATCCTCCATTCTGATTTTTCTGAAAATAAAGATTGAGCCGTGCTCATTTTCCATTATAGTTTTTTCCTCTTTGTTCTTTGCTATGTGGAAACTGCATAAGATTGGCAGATTTCTACAAAATCAGAGTTTCTTTGAAAAAACAAAAAAAAAAAAAAAAAAAGAATACGCAGTTAATTAAATCAAAAATCAATCAATCAAGAAATCAAGAATACGCGATAATCGCGAGATCAAGAAATTCTAGAGTGTAATGGAGGCTTACGCGATTACGCAGATTTCTACAAAATCAGAGTTTCCATTACAGTTTTGATTTTAATTGCCAAAATCAATCAAGAAATTCAAGAGCGTGTGGGAGGCTTACGCGATAATCGGACGACGATGAAAAGCTCCAGCACGCGTCGAAATTCATTTTCATCCATGGAAATTTCTTTTACTGCTCGGGAGATTTGGAAGCCAAATAAGCTCTTCTCAGTTTGGGGTGGGGGGCGACGACCGTGGGCATGGAGGGGGCGGCGGGGAGGTCATGGGCAGCGACGACGGCAGCCAAGGTGGAGAGGGAGCTTGACCGATTGGTGTGGGGGAGGGATCTAGGGTTTTGTTTTTTTGGGAATGAATGTGCCCTATAATTTGGGAATTAATTGATAACAATTAATTATGAATTTAAATTTCGAATTACATTTCAAATATATAAATTAAAGGAGTATATGAATATTAAGGGCAAATACGGTTTTTTGACACAAAAATGACCTTATTAGGAAATTTTAAAAGTTGTATGTTTTAGTTGTTTAATAGTCTATAAAAGTGACCTTATTGGTAATAATCTCATATTCTTTTTTATTTTCCACATCAGATTAAATTTTATATAAATAAAAATAAAATTTATAAAAATAAAAATAAAACTTCCGCTTTTTCTACGTCTTTCTCAACTTCTCAAACTCAATACAATACAGTTCTTCTTCTGCGTCTTTCTCAACTTCTCAAACTCAATACAGTTCTTCTTCTGCGTCTTTCTCAATTTCTCAAACTCAATACAGTTTTTCTTCTTCTGCGTCTTTCTCACTTCTCAAACTCCAAATTATTCTCTTCTAACCCTAAAAATCAAAATCATAAGGATAGAACTAACCCTAAAAATGGCAAAAAAATTTGTAAAAAATCCTTTAAAAAAAATTCTAGGTACTACTGTTGATAGGTCAAGCATTCGATGTGGAAGATAAGGAAGAGAGGTCCTGAGGAAATTCCTAGAAATTCTACAAAATTGACCAGACATGAAATACAAATGACTTGCTCTGCAACATAGAAAAGTTGTTCCCGTGCTTTAAAAGACCAGAGAAATTGCATGTAAGATTGTGTTTTTGGTCATTTATACTAATTTTTTTTTTAGCAATATATAGTGATTTAAAAAAATGTCATGTTATATGTTTGTCATGTTTGAAGAAAAATGGCAGACATGAGTGTATTGATTTTTGAAACCTTTGACACTAATATATGAGGGTAAGTTTCTTATTTTATTAAATAAGTTTCTTATAAACTTTTCTTTGTTGTGGCCCACTACATTACATACAGAGCAAGTCATTTGTATTCCATGTCTTGTCAATTTTGTAGAATTTCTAGGAATTTCCTCAGGACCTCTCTTCTTCATCTTCCACATCCTTCTACCATGCTTGATCTATCAACAGTGTAGTACCTGAAATTTTTTTAAGGATTTTTTACAAATTTTTTTGCCATGTTTAGTGTTAATTCTAATTTTGATTTTTAGGTTAGAAGAGAACAACTGTATTGAGTTTGAGAAGTTGAGAAAGACGCGAAGTTTTATTTTTTTTTATAAATTTTTATTTTTATTTATATAAAATACAAAAGAAATTTTGCCATGTTTAGTGTTAATTCTAATTTTGATTTTTAGGGTTAGAAGAGAAGAACTGTATTGTATTGAGTTTGAGAAGTTGAGAAAGACGTAGAAGAAGCGGAAGTTTTATTTTTTTTTTATAAATTTTTATTTTTATTTATATAAAATTTAATCTGATGTGGAAAATAAAAAAAATAAAAAAGAATATGGGTAATCTGACGTGGCAAGCTCCGGCAAACCACATCATCAATTGTTGGTAGGAAAAAAAAATGTGTATCTAATTGTAACAAAATGAAAGGTTGGAATTTTTTACAATAATCGTAAAGATCGTGATTAAATTGATATTGAAATAAAAGGTGGTGTATTTATTTAGAATTAACCCATAAATAAATAAATAATGTGCTAAAAACTTAATATTTGGTGGACCTTCACTTGTTTTTTGTTATTAAAAATTCATATACGATAAGAAAGCTAATGCTACATCTTTAAATATAGGTTGTCAACAACCCGGTTATTCTTATTATTTCAATTACTCTTTTAGCATCGATAATGAAAAATTATTTAAGTTAAAACAAAAGTTGATTACTTTTTATTTCTGATATTTGATTGAAGTCACATACCCATTACAAAAAATTACAAAAGAAAAAGATAGATTGTTCATATTGTGCACATGAAAAATGGACCATCGTCAAAGAATTTAAAAGACGTATAAAACGTGGTATGAAAATTCAGGAAAAAAAAAAACAAAACAAGTTCAAGCATAAAAAATGAAACCAGTCTACATTAAAGTATAAAACCAGCCTATTTAAATTGTAATCCCAAACATTCAACACAAAAAATTTGACTCTAAATCGTCGCTTTCTCCTTCGTCTTCTTCTGTATCTTCAAAACCTTCAAAAATTTTCCTTATAATCCTAGTAAATTTGGAACCAATTTTAAACATTAATTTGAGAAAGATCTAAAAAACATATGAGAAATTCGAGCCAAAATTCATTGAATTGTAGCATGAAAATGGAGAGAAGGTCCTCAGCAGACCTCTTCACCTCTAGCATCCTGTAGAGCTCAACCAAACCACCTACAGTAAAGTAGGTGTATTAATTTAATCTCATAGTAGGTGAAACAAGATTATCTCTATTATCAATCTTAGAACTAGAAAATGGTTAACATAATCTTGAACATGAGTGGCTTCTAGTTTTTACTAGATATGCAAAAGATCAAGGAGCAACCTCTTCCTTCCATCTTCTAGTTCTAAGGCCTAAGGACAATGTTCAATCAAGAACGATCAAATGCACTATAGTTTAAACTGATGTGTCTGATAGAGAGGATAAATCGACTATTTCTTATGAATCGTACCAGTGAGAGTGATGGCTCATGGACATTAAATGTGAAAATAAAAAAAATAGATAAAGTGATATTATTCTAAATTAGATAAATCTTTATTTATAGAATCTCAAATACTTTAAGCGGGTCAATCTCAATGGATATACTACAGAAACTAAATTATTCTATATTTGACATATCAATAGCATATAAATACACCACCATATGGGCCATAGAGATTATATTGGAAAAATATTATTTATTTTATTTGTTAAACCAAATATATCTAACTAAAAAGTATTTCTTACTCAAACGGACAACAATATACCTGTTCATGAAGATCTAGAACAAAATCAATGGTTACGCCATTAAGAATTTCATCCAGGTTCACAGAATGAGAATCTTTACTCGGTTCCCCTGAATTTGTCTTATCATCTGACCCTGCTTTGTATTGGACCTATATTAGTAAATACACTCTTATTCTTATTTATTGTATAGGTCCATCTTAGTTTCCTATGGCTCTCTTATAAAGCCCATTAGGGTTAGGTTAGACCTAAATATCACTTGTATAAATACCCATTGTAAATCATTCCTACAACTAATCAAGAAATAATATTTCCACATATTTATATTCTCTATATGGTATCATCGAGTCATTTGGCTCACGCCTGATCCAAACCCTAGCCGCCGCTGCAAACTCCAGCCGCCGCCGCCGCCTTCGTCTCTGAAGTGCCGCCGCCGCCGTCCGTCGTACGACGCCCAGCTCGTTACTGCCCCTCTACTCTCTCCGCTGATCTACTCAATACAATGGCCGCCTCCTCTCAGTTGCCGGCACCAATCACCTTTAAAGGACTTGCAAACATGTCCTTGAAGCTCACCTCCACCAACTATGGTGCTTGGTCATTTCAGCTTCGTCTTCTTCTTACTGGACACAACCTCTTTGGCTATGTCTTGGGCACGCATCCATGCCCACCTTCCACAATCCCAGCTGCCGCCGGCACCACCGACACCACCGCCACGGTTCCCAACCCTGCACACGATCTGTGGGTGTGTCAGGACAACCTTATCTTTTCGGCCATGGTTGGATCCATGTCTCCTGAACTTATTCCCTTTGTTGCATCAACCAACTCCTCCTGTGAAGCCTGGTCGATGCTTGAAAGTATGTTTGGAAAACCCTCCAGAGGCCGCATCCTTGCCCTCAAAACCAAGTTTCGCTCTCTGACCAAAGGTGCTCGCCCGATCTCTGACTTCCTTATGAAAGTTCGCTCTGTGGTCGACGAACTTGCTCTCCTCAGCATTACCTCTGATGCCGAGGACGTCACCCTCCAGGTCCTAACCGGCCTTGATGAGTCTTACAATGACATAGCAAATGCCATCCAAGCTCGCGAACAGCCCATCTCTTTTGCCGAGCTCTACGACAAGCTCCTCAGTACTGAGGTTCAACTTGCCTCGCGACCAGCCTCGGTCATCATACCTGCATCTGCTCTCACTGCTGGTAAACCTCATCATCGCTCCTCGCGACCTGACTCGAGGTATAAAACTGTTGACACTCGTCCTCGCCAGTCCTCGCAAAGGCCCTATCTTGGCACCTGCCAATATTGTCGTACACCGGGGCACACTGCTCGCACCTGCCCTGAGATTCCCTCATCGCCTACTGCTCCATCTACTGGTCCTCGCCTCCCACATAGACAGTACCCACCGACCTCCCACCTCAATCGAACAGGTGCTCGCCCGGCGTACTCGGCCCACTCAGCCTCTTCGGCACATCCTGCCGAGCGCTGGATTCTTGAGTCAGGTGCTTCGCACCACATCACCAACGACCTCGCCAACCTCTCTCTTCACTCACCATTTGATGGGCCTAACAACGTTGAAATTGGTGATGGTAAAGGTTTACACATATCCCACACTGGTTCTATGCGCTTTCCTCAACTTGAGTCTCTCAATTTTTCGAATGTCTTAGTTGTCCCACACATCTCGAAAAACTTGATTTCGGTCTCCAGCCTCTGTCGTGATAATAATGTTAACATTGTCTTTGATCGATCTTCCTTTCAGGTGCAGGATGGTCACTCGGGGAGCATTCTCCTCGTTGGGAGTCGTATCAATAACTTGTATGTCTGGCCGGCACACATGTCCAACACCTCCCCGCAAGCCTTCACCACTCAACACCTCACAACCACTACCTGGCATGCTCGTCTTGGCCACCCATCGACAAAAATCCTTGCTCACACCCTCTCCAAGCTCAGCTTATCCAGTGCACCTTCCAAACACTTCAACTGTAACTCTTGCTCATGTATCAAAAGTCACAAACTACCTTTTTATGATTCAAGCATTGTATCTACTAAACCACTTGATGTTATCTTTTCTGATGTCTGGTCGTCGCATGTCTTGTCCCCTGATAATTTCAAATACTACGTGCTATTTGTTGACCACTTCAGTAAGTACATATGGGTTTACCCTCTAAAACGAAAATCAGATGTTCTCCCCACATTTATCACATTCAAAACCCTTGTTGAGAACAACTATCAAAACACAATCAAAACTTTCTACTCAGACAATGGGGGAGAGTTCATTGCTCTTCGCCCCTTTCTTCAAACCCATGGCATTGCACACCTCACCACCCCACCTCACACTCCCGAACACAATGGCATGTCTGAACGTCGCCATCGCCATGTGGTTGACACAGCCCTAGCCCTTCTTCACCATGCCTCCATTCCTCTCACTTATTGGCCCTATGCTGTCTGCTCGGCAGCCTACATCATAAATCGTATTCCCAAAGTTAACCTCAATATGACATCCTCCTATGAAAAACTCACTTCTCGCCCCTCTAACCTAACCAAACTCCGTATATTTGGTTGCCTCTGCTATCCTTTACTTCGCCCCTACACCACTCACAAACTTGATCCTCGCTCTACTCCATGTGTCTTTATTGGGTACTCGCCCACACAGAGTGCTTACCTCTGTCTTGATCGCTCCACAAACCGAATCTACACCTCGCGACATGTTCAGTTTGTTGAACATATGTTTCCCTTTTCCACCCCTTCTCCCATTATTCAACCATCTCCCTTGCCGACCTCCACCTCCTCGCCGCCTACTTCCTCTGATCCCAGCTCTTCGCCCACTCTTCTAACACCTTCGCTGCCTCACTCTGCCGCAACCGTCCTCGACCACAACCAAGTGCCAACCACTACCATTCCCCAACATCCCACACTGGTCGACCAATTGAATATACCCCCGCCGACCATACCCACACCTACCTCCCCGCTGCCCGCCACCACATCCGACATCCTTGTGCCGACCAATGCTCCCTTACGACCTCCTGCACCTCGCATGGTAACTCGAGCTCAGAACAATGTGTTCAAGCCAAATCCGAGGTATGGGCTTACTTCTGTCATCACTTCTGACATTGAACCGAGCTGTGTGTCGCAGGCAATCAAGGACAAAAACTGGCGAGCAGCCATGTCGGCTGAGTTTGATGCCCTTCTTCAGAACGGCACCTGGGACTTAGTTCCTCCCAATACATCTCAGAACGTGGTCGGCTCCAAGTGGGTCTTTCGTATCAAACGAAAACCTGATGGATCTCTTGACAAGTACAAAGCTCGCCTAGTTGCCAAAGGCTTTCACCAACGACCAGGTGTTGACTTCACTGAGACCTTCAGTCCGGTCGTCAAGCCGGCCACTGTGCGAGCAGTTCTCAGCATTGCTGTCACTCAGCATTGGCCCCTCCAACAGTTTGACGTCAACAACGCCTTTCTCAATGGCACACTCTCAGACACAGTTTTCATGGCACAACCTCCTGGCTTTGCAGATAAGACCTTTCCATCTTATGTTTGCAAATTACACAAATCCATTTATGGCTTGAAACAGGCTCCTCGCACGTGGTACTATGCTCTTCGCACCTTCCTCGAAGAAATTGGGTTCACTCCCACTCACTCGGACGAATCTCTGTTCGTCTACAACAACACTGGAGTGGTCGCCTACTTTCTCGTCTATGTCGACGACCTCATTCTGACGGGCAACAACACACCTATGCTTGCTCATGTGGCTGCCGACCTCCGTGCCAAGTTCTCGGTCAAGGACCTTGGTCCTCTATCTTATTTCTTGGGAGTGTAAGTTCTCAAATCTAAAAACTCATGCTTCCTCTCTCAACGCAAATATGTTACTGACCTGCTCGCCCGATACAACATGCTTACTTCAAAACCTGTTCGCACCCCGCTACCGACCTCTGCTCGCCTGTCTATCTCGGATGGGTCCTCGCCTGCAGATGCCACCCAATATCGTCAGGTCCTTGGTTCCCTTCAATATCTACAACTCACCAGGCCAGACATTGCCTTTGTCGTGCACAAATTGTCGCAATTCATGCATGCACCCACTACCACTCACTGGGGTGCTGTCAAACGTCTACTGCGGTACTTGAACGGTACAAGGAACGTTGGGGTCACCCTCACCTCTAGTCCATCCTCATCGCTTCACTGCTTCACTGATGCCGATTGGGCTGGAGACACTGATGACCGAACTTCCACCAGTGCCTACATTGTATTTCTAGGGTCTAACCCTATCTCATGGTCATCTTAGAAACAAAAGTTTGTTGCTCGCTCCTCGACTGAAGCCGAATATCGAGCACTTGCTGCTGCTGCCTCTGAAGTTCAATGGCTCAAATCCCTATTTCAGGAACTCCACTTCCCCACTTCACCTACACCAGCCCTCTACTGTGACAACATTGGTGCCACATATCTGTGCTCGAACCCTGTCTTTCACTCACGAATGAAGCACATTGCCATTGACTTTCACTTTGTCTGTGATCTCATCAAGACAAAACAACTACGTGTGTCTCATGTCTCTTCGGCCGATCAACTTGCGGATGCTCTCACGAAACCTCTCTCCAGCACTCGTCTACAACTTCTCATGTCCAAGATTGGACTCACCAATGGTGCTCCATCTTGAGGGGGCGTATTTGACCTATATTACTAAATACACTCTTATTCTTATTTATTGTATAGGCCCATCTTAGTTTCCTATGGGCTCTCTTATAAAGTCCATTAAGGTTAGGTTAGACCTAAATATCACTTGTATAAATACTCATTGTAAATCATTCCTACAACTAATCAAGAAATAATATTTTCCACATATTTATATTCTCTATACTTTGCTCTAGTTTTCTTTTACTTTTGATCCACCAATAGGAAACGAACTGGAAAATCTCATTCAATTTTTTCATCATAAATATTGTTCAAATATATTCCAAAAAGGTTTCATATTAACAAAATAGAACTGAAAGCGAGAATCAGTCTATCAGAAATAGAACACCTGGTTTTTTTCTTTTCTTTTTCAAAAATGATGAAAACTTCATCTCAAGAACATAAGAAGGCTAGCCAATTGGCAAAATTTGACGCCTATCGATTATCATCTTAACCAAGAGTGCAATACGTGCAAGATTACAAAAATACTCAATCTTATTGCAATTATGATACAAACTAGTAAATTGAAGAACAGCTGGTTCAAAGAGCAGTAATTATGTTTCGAAGAATAACTAAACAGAAGCACAAGTAAAAAAATCAATCGAAGGTCAATCAGATGGTTATTAGTTACAAAGGAGATTAACACATTAAGAGTAATGTAAATCAATTCATCTACTCAGAAATTAGTACAACTCTTAGGGCATGTTTGTTTTGAGATTATGTAGGATGGGGGAGGAGATGGAGATGGGGAAATCTTGGATGGTGAAATCCCGATGAATAGTGATTGTGTGTGTTTGTTTTGGGATGTTGAGTATGTCAAATCAATTATGTAAAAATGAGTGATGTTATATTATTATATTAATTATTTGAGAAATATAGTAATAATTGAATGATTTGAGTAATTATTAGATGATGAAATTATTATAAAATGATTTAAAATTATACGAGGGTGCAAATAAAACAATATAAATAAATTTAAGTTAAACATATAATTAATTTTGGATTTCTATGTACATGTGAATTTAGAATTTTTTTTATCTACAAGTTCATGCTAAAAAAGTATATATACAAAAGTGTGTAACTGGGTCATAAAAGTGTGAATTATACAACTCAATAATCTTATTCATCCAATCATAAGTAGGGGTGTAAGTGAGTCGAGTCAACTCGCGAGCTACTCGTGCTCGACTTAGAAAAATATCGAAATCGACTTGAAGTTAATCGAGTTGAGTTTCGAGCTACTCGAGTAGCTATCGAGTTCGAGCTCATAAATACTCGGCTCAAAAGGCTTGCGAGCCTAATCGAGATTGAACAATATTTACTATTTTTCCATTAATATATAATTCATATTTATATACAGATAATCGAGCTCTAGTCAAGTTAAGCCGAGCCGAGTCGAGCTCGAGTTTATTTTAAATTTTTTATTTTTTATTATTAATTTTGAATATTATATAGGTACCGAGCTCGAGTTTATCGAGTCGAGCTCAATCATTAAATTTTAGGCTCGGTCGAGTTGAGTTTAAAATTTATTCGGTTGAGTGTGAGTTTGAAATTTATTATGAGGTAAGAGAAAAATAGAAAATAGTGTTAGGTGTGATTTTTAAGAAAGTAATACTTTGTATATTGATAAGATGTATTAGTAGGATATATAGATATTTTTAGGGATGAATGTGATTGGATGGTGAAATCCGGATGTTAAATTCCGAACTAGAACAAGACGGATGAGTCCCAAAACAAACATGCCCAAATTAAGATTAAGGTCCAGCAACAAAGATTCCTAAATTATAAGTACACCTTAAATGCATTCAAATATTGATTGCCTAAAAGGGGTGGTGGTTCCTTTTATTTGAAACATAGAATGCATAAGATATCAATTCTTTTTTTTTTTTTCCTTTCATTGAATGCATAATAATTAATGAATAAAGGTAAACTGAAAATGCATAAAGAGTATTTTAAATTGAATTTTTAACTTACCTAGATCAATGCATGATTCTTTTAATTATTACTTCCCCAAAGTGTTCAGTGGATTTAAACAAAAAACTACAATAACAATCACTTGAAAATTACCTTCTACCAATTACAGTCAACAACTTAAATGAATCGAAACAAAAAACATTTATATATGAATGTATGCACTTGTCCAAAAAAAATGGTTGAAATATTAACCACATCCATGAAATTAAAAAAATAAACCTTGAAACTTTAATTCAGCCAAAAGTAGAAACCAAAAAAACTAGCATCAAGTAATCAAATTAACCACATCTCAGATAATCCAAATAATGAAGAAAATAAGTGAAGGAGCTCCACCCAGACAGTCTCCAAGATTGAATGTATGTTTTGCAGCTCAAGCATCATAGTCAAGAGAAGGATAATTGGTGTTGGAGTTGAAGAATCAGTTGCCCACCGTGTGGTCAGTGGCGGACCCAGGATTTTGAAATCGGGGGTACGATCAATAGATAATTTCATAAAGTACAAATAAAATTACAACTACAGTTACAACTGAGTCCGACGAGTTTTCATTTTTTGAAAGCGATCTATGACATCTTCATCGGATATTTGTAGAAACAAGTCTTTCTCAATGAAAGTGATCAAACAATCATTTAATAATTGATCACCCATGCTATTTCGTAACCTATTTTTGACATAAGTCATTCCTGAAAAAACTCTTTCCACACCTGCAGTAGCAACCGGAAGAATCAACACCAACTTGATTAGCAAATAAATTGTCGGATAAGTGACATGCTTCTTTGTTGCTACCAGCTTCATCGAAAGGGCACCAAGATCAAGCAAATCTTTAAACCTATCATCTCTTTGCATATCTTCAATGAATATATCAAGTTGGAATGCAAGAGTCATCAAATCAATACCTGAAAACTCAGATGGATAAAATGTGGCAAGTTTAAGTATTTTCTCCTTATCATAAGAAGAAAAACCATCTTGAGGACTCAAGCAAGCCATGCAGGTGAGCAACTCCATATTAACCTCATCAAATCTATTATTGAGCTCATGGAGTTGTAAATCAATTACCCCCAAGAAAACGTTAACCCGAAAATGTTGTAGGTTCGTCTCTTGTTGAACAAAACGTCTTGATCTTCCTCGTAAAATATAAGAAGCATCCATATCGGGAACAACAATGCCATATTTAGTGCAGAATGAAGTGACATCGTTCAAGAGAGTTTCCCATCCGCAATCCCTTGATTTTTGCAACATGTGTTTCGTTAATGAAACGAGGGTCATGGCATTAACAATATTTTGATCTCTTTTTTGCAAAGCAAGACACAAATCATTAGCGTACCCAAAAATAGTCAACATCAAGTGCGCCATGAAAATAAAATCAAATGACTCTAATGAGTACAAAATGGCTTCAGCTTTTACCTGATCTTCCGGACACGAAGGGTTCTCTCCAATCATCACAAGAACCTCAACTAATGTTGGAAATATGTGGATAACATTCAAAAGAGTTTTATGATGTGATCCCCAACGAGTATCACCAGGTCTTTTCAAACCTAACTCTTGATTCAAACCTGATCCACTCTCAAGTTCACCTAATTCCAATGCTTGAGCAACTTTTTGAGCTTGACTTACTCGAATCATTTCTCTCCGCTTACAAGAAACTCCAACCACATTCAACAAGTTTGTAAGCGTTTCAAATAGCCAAGTACAATCCTTATTTTTTTTTAGCAACGGCTACTAGTGTTAATTGAAGTTGATGAGCAAAACAATGAACATAGTAAGCACATGGCGTATCCTTCATAAATAAAGTCTTAAGACCATTTATCTCACCTTTCATGTTGCTAGCTCCATCATACCCTTGACCTCGAATCTTAGATGGACTCAAAGAATGCTCCATGAGCAAAGATGTAATTGCAACTTTAAGTGTCAAAGCAGTGGTATCACCAACATGTACGAGTCCAAGAAAGCGTTCAACTATCATTCCTGTTTTACCATCAACATAACGCAAACAAAGAGCTAGTTGCTCCTTTTGAGCCACATCACTTGACTCATCAGCTAAAATACCAAAGTAGTCATCACCAAGATCTTGTATAATGCGCTTAGTTGTCTCTTTAGCACAACAATTGATAAGATCTTTTTGAATTTTGGGAGACGTCATTTGATTATTTTTTGGGGCATTTTCAAAAATTACATTTTTGACATCCTCATTATGTTTGGCTAGCCACTTCAAAAGCTCAAGAAAATTTCCCCTAATTTGACTCTTCACTTTCATCGTGCCCACGACATGCCAACCCTTGACGCAAAAGAAATTTCAAACAAGTAAGTGAAGCTTTCAAACGTGTTACATATTCACTTCGAACCATTTCACTTGCTTTATCAAAAACATGTACAATAGATTTCTCTTTTGAGTCTCTTAAATTCACATATTTTTCATAAGCAAGATTATGAGCACTTTTAACCCCACCAACATGCTTCTCAAATCTACCCGATTTATTCCATGATCTAAATCCTCCATTAACAAAGGCCTCTCCTCCAGCACTAATTTCCACATCATTCTTGAACAAGAAACAAACAAAACAAAATGCCGCATCTTTCTCAATACTATATTCAAGCCAATCATATTTTTTAAACCAACAAACACTAAACCGACGAATGCCTCCAACATCCCTTTGAGGAAAATCATGAGCTTTTGGTTGACAAGGTTTCTTAAGAAAGTATCCTCTTCTTACCGCATTTCGTTCATTTGGAGCATAATCCATTATGTTTATTCTTTTTCCCGGATCATGTGGAAGAAGTTCAACATCATATAACCATTTTTCCTCTAGTGATGGTTCACTAAAAGAACTTGAATTATCAAATTCCATATTATTTTCTTGAGTGAAAGCAAGTGATTGAGATGAAGGAAACTCACTAACATTAGAATGAACATCATTATCTATCGGTGAAGAGCAAGAAGTTCCTTGAGATTTCAATTTCTTGAGCATAAATTGGCGAAGATCGGGTTGTTTTTGTTTTCTCATGGCCTTTGATTTTGATGTTTCATCTCTCATTTCCTAATTAAATTATATAAAATGAGAATACAATCACATATTACACATAAATTTCTATAAAATTTATACAAAAGAACACACAATTCAAATACACAATTGTAAAATATATCAAACCCTAATTTTTTTAGCATCAATTTCACTTAAATAACTTAGAAATTTAACAAAATAATATTACTATTAAAAATTGATAAAATAAATAAGTAATTTTTTTTACCTCAGTAAATCTACTATGGCACTATATCCAAATGGCGGCAGGAGCGCGAGAAGGAGAACAAAGTAATAGAGTATTGTTGATTTGCTGTGGAAGAGGGGACCAGGATTTGAAAATTCAAAATTATAAAACAAATTCCTTTTTTAATTTACTGGTATGTGCTTATAATATATTCGAATGGATATACATTTATGCAATTCTGTTAGCAAATTCTGTTAGCAAGTTATACGCAGTTACGCACCTCAGTTTTTAAATATATATATATATATATATATAATATATTTATATATATTATATATATATATATATATATATATATATATCTAGTAAAAAAAAAAATTTGGGGTACAACTGTACCCCCATGTCACTCCACTCCATAGGTCCGCCTCTGCGTGTGGTTGGTGTAAGTATCAGTCGCCGACCAAAGTCTTGCTCAGAATTCGATCTCGAACGGAGGTAGAAATAGAGTGGTAAAATTTCAAGGGCATATTCATCGAAGAAGACGATAATCAATAATCTTCATTGAATCGGTCAATTGGTTGTGATGGAGCCGTGGAGGTCAGGCGAAGATGTCATGAGAGTTGTTAGGGTTTGGATTATGGGATGATAATAATATGATGTGAAATGATTTATTTTAATTAGTAGTTTTAACATTACATATTTTAATTAAATTAATATAATATAATATTTTATTATATAAGAATAAAAATGTAATTTTATAATTATATATATTAATTAATTAAATTAAATATAAAAAACAAACGTATAAAAGAAGGGGAAGAGGGTTTAGAGGTATGGTTAGTAGATGTGTTTTATAGAAAAAAAAAAAAAAAGTATTTAGAACAATTTGGGGAGAGTGTATCTAATCCTAGATAAATTTTGGAAGTACATTCATTAATCGGGGTGTGCAAACCTCCAAAATGGAGGTACAAATAGCCAGTCCCTTTTTTTTCTTAAGAATAAGGGTTGGGGTATATACCCCTCCAGCTTTGTTTAATACACTCCCCTCAATTTTTTTTAATTCAAAATATATATGAAATACCAATTTTGCCCTTTTACTAAATGGCAGATACATACACTCCCCCATAATTTAAACAAACCCTAACCCTAGAATTAGACCGTCGCTGCCGCTGCCGCCGTCGCCGCCTAAAATTTAGAAAAAAAAAATTTACTATTTTAAAAAATCACTCAGGTCGACACTGATTTGTCGACCAAAAACACTCCAATCGACACTGGTTTGTCGACCAAAAATACTCCGGTCGACACTGGTTTGTCGCCTAAAAATACTTCGGTCGACACTGGTTTGTCGACCAAATTTAGAAAAAAAAAATTGAAATTTTCGACCATTATTGGTCGCTCAAAAGCACTCCCGTCGACACCCTATTGTCGACGAGAGTGTTTTTTAGCATCCAATAATGGTCGAAAATTAAAAAAAATAAAAATAACAAACCTGGGTTCTCAGGCGTTCTCAGGCGGAGGAAGGGGGGGACTAAAACGGCTGGAGGTTCGCACCGGCGGCCCGCGACGGCGAGCGCTGGGGTGGGCACGGCTGGGCCGCGAAGGCGAGCGCCGGGGTGGGCGCGGGCTGGGCCGCGACGGCGAGCGCTGGGGTGGGCGCGGGGCGGGCCGCGACGGCGAGCGATGGGGATGTCCACAACGGCCGATGGAGATCCGGAGCGGCGATTAGCGCTGGGGATGGGCCGCCACGGCCGAGGGAGAGCCGGAGCGGCGACGGCGGCGAGCGCTGGGTGGAGGCGGCAAGAATTACAAAAAAAAAAAAGAGAAAGAAGATGGGCGGCGGCGAGGAGGAGGCGCGAAACGAGGGTGGAGGAGGAGGAGAGAAGGGCGTTAGCCGCGGCGGTGGATGGGTGGTGGCGGCGGCGGTGGATGAGAAGGTGGAGAAATGTGGGAGAAAAAGAGAGAATGAGGAAGAAGATAGAGAAAAATTAGGGTTAGGGTTAGAAGGGGGTGTGTATGTATCTATATTATTTTACTAAGGGGCAAAATTGGTATTTCATTTATATTTTGAATTAAAAAAAATTGAGGGGAGTGTATTAAACAAAGCTGGAGGGGTATATACCCCAACCCTAAGAATAATTAATATACACGATGCGTTGGGCTTTTTAGATGTTTCCATTCTTGGGCCTGAATTTTTTTTTCTTAAGAATAATTAATGGGCGCGGTTAAAGACACACACGGACTTATTGAGTACACATGTGAAATGTCAAGTCTACCCTTCAGTTCAAATTAAATAAATTTCTCTAGATGAGTACACCCACCCCATTTCATCGTCCCCACAGGCCGCCACCACCACCATCTCTGCATGTGCCAAAATCAATCTCATCATCACCATTCACCACCATACCATTTTTACATGAAGATTAAATGAAAAAAAAAAAACAACAGTTTGATTAAAAAAATTCTTAAAATGTTTGAAATTTTTATCAAAACAAAGTTAACATGTCCGAAAATTTTAAATTGAACAAAAGCAATATGTTCGAAAAAAATACCTAAACAACTTAAATTTGTCCGAAAAAAAAATCGAACATTTTGTTCGAAATATTTTCCAAAACAAACACAACATGTTCGAAAGTTTTTCAAAAAAAAAATCGAACATCTTGTTCGAAATATATTCCAAAACAAACACAAAATGTTCGAAAGTTTTTCCAAAACAAACACTAATTGTTCGATTTTTTTTCCAAAACAAACTCAATATGTTCGAATTTTTTTCCAAAACAAACTTAATATGTTCGAATTTTTTTCCCGAACTTCTAAAAACCCTAATTTTTCTAAGATTTTCAAAAATCCTAATCTTACCTGAAACGAGCGGCGAGGGGAGAAATTGTGTGGCGAACGGGCGGCGTCTCTGAGAGGAGGGCGAGAGAGGAGGGATGCGAGCGGTCGCGTCTTTAGGAGGGGGGAGACGGCGGCCGCATCCTTCTTCCAGCGGCGGCGCGAGGGCGAGAGAGGAGGTCGCGGCGGTCGCGTCCTTCTTGCGGCGCGAGGGCGAGAGAGGAGGCCGCGGCGGCCGCGTCTTTAGGAGGAGGGAGACGGCGGCCGCATCCTTCTTCCAGCGGCGGCGCGAGGGCGAGAGAGGAGGCCGCGGCGGCCGCGTCCTTCTTGCGGCGGCGGCGCGAGGGCGAGAGAGGAGGCCGCGGCGGCCGCGTTCTTCTTGCGGCGGCAGCACGAGGGCGAGAGAGGAGGCCGCGGTGGCAGCGCGATAGAGAGGAGGGATGCGAGAGGCCGCGTCTATAGGAGGAGGGAGACGGCGGCCGCATCCTTCTTCCAGCGGCGGCGCGAGGGCGAGAGAGGAGGCCGCGGCGCGAGAGGGAGGAGAGATGCGAGCGGTCGCGTCTCTAGGAGGAGGGAGACGACGTCCGCGTCCTTCTTTCGTCAGCGGCGCTGCGGCGAGGGTGGAGGGGCGGAAGGGGTGCCGCGATGTGGTGGATAGCGAAAGAAGGGGAGGGAGACAGGCGGAGGAAAAGAGGGAGGTGGGTGTACCCATTTTTTTTTTTTTTTTTGGAATGAATGTATAGAACTAGGGTTTTATGTAGGTTAAGGGTATTTTTGGGCTTTTCACGTGGGTGTCCTCATCTTACGGTGTGTGTACTCATCGAGTGGGTGTCCTCATCTTATGGTGTGTGTACTCATCGAGTGGGTGTCCTCAATAGGTTGGTGTGTGTCTTTAACCGCGCCCTAATTAATATACACGATGCGTTGGGCTTTTTAGATGTTTCCATTCTTGGGCCTGAAAAACGCATTTGTTTCGGCTTCAATCTATTATGGGTGGAACTATTTACACCTCCATTTCGGTTTAGAACACTCCCCCTTTAAGTTTAATAATAAAATAATGAGGTAAAAAACAAAAAATACCCTTCAATTCCTATTACACTACTAAATGCACCCCCTTTTAAACCCTAACCTAAGTTTTATCCAGCCCCAGTCGTTGCCACCACCGCAGCCGTCGCCGCCGCCGACCACCACCACCACCAAAAAACAAACAAACAACAAAATTTCACCACAAACAACAAACAAAAAAAATCCAGGATCTTAGAAAATTTTCAATTTTTTTTTAAATTTTCGACAAACCAGTGAATATGGTCGACACTGGTTTGTTGAAAATTTAAAAAAAAATTGAAATATTTTGACAACTTTAAGTCGACCAAAATACACTCTCGTCGACAACAATATGTCGACGAGAGTGTATATGGTCGATCTTTGTGATCTACAAAGATCGAAAAAAATTAATTTTTAAAAAAAAAAAAAAACGACACAGTTGGTCGACCATATATATTCTCGTCGACAATAATTTGTCGACGAGAATGCAAAGGGTCGTCACACCAGTGTCGATGAAAAGAAAAAAAATTACCTTTGTAGCCGGAAACAAAAAAACCAAAGAAGGGGAGAAAAAAGAGAAAAAAATGAAGAAGAGCAAAAAAAAACCCTAAACCTAAAATTCAAACCTAATGGGCGGCGGCGGCAGCGGGCGGCGGACGACGAATCGGGGTGGGGCGGCCGGAGTTTGGGCAGGGGTGATGGGTGGTGGGGGTGGGTGGGGTGAATGAGTTGAATATTTTTTTTTTTTAATTTGAAAAGCAGCAGCTGTTGAGAGTGAGGGGGGAGGGGAGGGTGGCGACCAAGGAAGGGAGGGCGGCGACGGAGAGGAGTTGAAATTTTTATTTTTATTTTGTTTCTGTTGTACGCAGTTTCTTGAGAGAAAGGGGAGGAGGGAGGGGAGGGGAGGGCGGTGACGGCAGAGGAGGGACGGCGACGGCTAGAAGAAAGAGAGGGAGGGGAGTAGAAAAAAAAAAAAAAAAAAGAGGGGTGAAGAATGAACGGAGAAGAAGGGGAAAATTAGAGAGTGTGTCTAGTAAATAGATTTTTAAGATAGAAGGGTATTTAGGACAATTTGAGTGGGGGTGCATCTATCTTGACAAATTTTAGGGGGTGCATCAATCGGGGGAGTGTTCTAAACCGAAATGGAGGTGTAAATAGTCCCACCCATCTATTATTTCCATTTGTGTGAAGACCGCGCCCTAATTAATATGGGCGCGGCTAAAAGCACCCGGCTTTCTTATGAGTACACCCACTGTAATTTTTTTTTGTCACCAAGGGTACGTGAAATGTCGTTTATACCCATCATGCACATTTTTTAAAAAAGGACGGATGAGTACACCCACCGTTTCTATTTCACAACAGAACCACCACCACCATTCAACAAAAAAAACTCTAAAATTGCAACAAAAATTAATCCAAAACACCAACTGTTCGAAAAAAATTCCAAAACAAACATGTTTGAAATTTTTTCAAAAACAAACTCTAACATGTTCGAATTTTTTTTCAAAACAAACTCAATATGTTCGAAAAAAATTCCAAAACAACTAAAATTTGTTCGAAAAAAAAGATCGAACATCTAGTTCGAAAATTTTTCCAAAACAAACTCAAGTTGTTCGAAATTGTTTCCAAAACAAACACAATATGTTCGAAAAAAAATTCAAAACAACTTAAATTTGTCCGAAAAAAAAATCGAACATCTTGTTCGAAATTTTTTCCAAAAAAAACTCAAGTTGTTCGAATTTTTTTCCAAAACAAACGCACTATGTTCGAAAATAATTTTCAAACTTAAAAAAAAATCCTAATTTTTTTTTCCCAGAAAACCCTAATTTTTCAGATTTAAACCTACCTGTTAGCGGCGGCGGCGAGGGGAGGAGCACTACGGCCACGGCGAAGGGGAGGAGGGGGTTGGCGGCGGCCGCGTCTGTGGGGAGAAGGGAGGTCGGCGGCCGCGACTGTGGGGAGGAGGGAGGGCGGCGGCCGCGTCTGTGGGGTGAAGGGAGGGCGGCGGCCGCGATTGTGGTTGCTGTGGAAGGCAGCCCGACGGGGAGGGCGGCGTTGGCGAACGGCCGCGAAGGTGAGAGGGGAGGAGCACTACGGTCGCGGCGAAGGTGAGAGGGGAGGAGCACTACGGTCGCGGCGAAGGGGAGGTGTTGCGGCGTGGGCCGCCGCAACGATGGGGAGGGGTAGGCGATGCTGCTGCGCCGCGATGAAGATGGCAAAAATGGAGGTGGGTTTCCTGGGCTGAATGTGAGAAGAGAAAGAAAGAATTGATTTTAATGGAAGAAAGGGTATTTTTGAAATTTCCAGGTGGGTGTCCTCATCTGTTTTGTGTGTACTCATCGCATGGGTGTACTCATCGCATGGGTGTACTCATAGGAAAGCCGGGTGCCTTTAGCCGCGCCCAATTAATATACACGATGTGTTGGGCCTTTTAGATGTTTCCATTCTTGGGCCTGAAAAACGCATTTGTTTCGGGTTCAATCTATTATTTCCATTTGTGTGAAGAAAAACACTATAAAGAAAGAAAGAATTGGTTTTAATGGAAGAAAGGGTATTTTTGAAATTTCCAGGTGGGTGTCCTCATCTGTTTTGTGTGTACTCATCGCATCGGTGTACTCATAGGAAAGCCGGGTGCCTTTAGCCGCGCCCAATTAATATACACGATGTGTTGGGCCTTTTAGATGTTTCCATTCTTGGGCCTGAAAAACGCATTTGTTTCGGGTTCAATCTATTATTTCCATTTGTGTGAAGAAAAACACTATAAAGAAAGAAAGAATTGGTTTTAATGGAAGAAAGGGTATTTTTGAAATTTCCAGGTGGGTGTCCTCATTTGTTTTGTGTGTACTCATCGCATCGGTGTACTCATAGGAAAGCCGGGTGCCTTTAGCCGCGCCCAATTAATATACACGATGTGTTGGGCCTTTTAGATGTTTCCATTCTTGGGCCTGAAAAACGCATTTGTTTCGGGTTCAATCTATTATTTCCATTTGTGTGAAGAAAACACTATAAGAAAAGAATTTGAACAACGTGGAGATGCGGGGTATCGATCCCCGTACCTCTCGCATGCTAAGCGAGCGCTCTACCATCTGAGCTACATCCCCATATGTTAATCAATTAAAACCTTTTTTAAATATACTATGTACTCACAAAGTTTTTTTTTTTCAATGCGACTATAGCTTATACTCTTATAGGGGTGCAAATGGACATGACTCCTATAGCTCGGCCTACTAAAATTTAGTCCAGGCTCAACTCGTTTAATAAATTAGTAAATTCATTCTTTTTAAATGTCTATTTATCTTAATAGATCAAACTTGAACTTTTTCGTAAATTTTTTAAATTTAACAAGTCGACCTATTTAACAATCTCTATACATTATATTTAATATATTATACATAATACATACATATATAATAACAATTAATACAATAAATATAAAATACTATAATACATTAATTTTCAAAATATAATATATTACATTAAAGTAGACTACTCAAAACATATATAAATCTTTAAATCATAATACTTATATAATTATTTTAAATTTAAGGTGAAATTGTTTTTAAAATGTTTTAAACGGACTTTCAAGCTCGACTCGTTTATTAATAGACCAGACTTTGACTCAATAATTATATATCATGCCCAAATTATTCAGTGAAAAGCTTAGATCAGCTCGAACTATTTCCACCCCTAATAGCTTATTTATTTATGAATAGTATTTCCTCTGTCCCTGAAAAGTTTGCGGTGTTTTTTGAGCACGGAGTTTAAGAAAAAAGTGTAATGATTAGAGCGTTGAGGGTAATTTTATAAATTTTTATGTATAAAGTAAATAAAATAATTGAATTGAGTGTATGATAGACCACAAAACAATAACATAAAGGGTATATATGTGTATATTGTGAGGGTGGGAATTGTGATAATTGTTTCCATTTAAGAGTATGTGATTCACGTGTTATGCAACACTAAATAAACAACCGCAAGTATACGGCGTCTATTGTAGCGTGATAAGCACGAGGTCGATCCCACGAGAAGGTTAAGCGTAAAAGTGGTAGTTTGCTAGTCGAGTTCTAAGTAGACGTGATCGATAATTTGAGTGGTGTGAATTACTCTAAGATTACCTAACAATGTGTCACCAATAAGTAATGAAGAGTAAATACGAAATCGATCAAATACCATATAAATCAAGAAAACGAAAGTGAAATGGATGTAACTCAAAGAAAGAAAGTGGGTTCCAAGGCAATTGTAGTATTTAGACGTCCGTTTATGAGAGTTATCTCGTTTAAATGGCCATTAAGGTTATCTCATATAAGGTGATCACACAAGAAGAATTAATTAATCTCTCGATCTAATTAACCAAAGGCGCAATGCAACATAGGCTCGTATCTCTACCTCACAAATGTTACACCACCTAAAATAGCTCCTAAGATCATTCAAATCCCTCTCCGATAATTAATCCTCTCTCGAGCTCATAATAATACCGGGTTGCATGCTTGCATACGATTAAATGGAATAAATCTCTCGATCTTACCCTAATTAACAATGAATTAAGCAAATCATCATGGCCAATAACAACATGCTTTGCAATAAGGAATTAAGCACACAAATAAGAGACAAACATCAATTAAAGCAAGAAATTAATCATAAACATCAATCAAAGTCTAACAATGCCTTAGAACCACAAATTTGTTTAGCTAACTACTAACATAATCAAATTACAAATTTCAAATGAAATAACTAAATAAAATGAAAGAGAATAAAGAAGCTTAGTCTAGATTGTGGTAGGGAATGGAATTCTCAAGCTAATGCCTCTTCTCTTGCATGGATTGGTGGAGAGATGAAGAAGTTATGGCCAAAACACCTCCAAATGTGTGTAATTATGTGTGGATGGGGAAAGGTGTCTTGAATTTCAAGAAAGTGGGTATTTATAGTGTTGGGGTAGGGTTTGGGTGTGATATTTGCAAGTAAGTCCCTCAAAAATGGAGAAAACACGCGTTTGGCACCGAAAATAGAGTGGCCCGGCCGGGTGGGGAAGTGGCCCGACCGGGCGGAGTGTTCGGCCGAGAAGAAGTGAAACAGGGCATAGGCGGCCCGGCCGGGCGGAAAGTTCGTAAATGAAGGGCAGGTTGGCTTGTTCGGCCGCCCGGCCGGGCGAGTGATGCCGCCCGGCCGGGCCAAAACTTCGACTCTTGGCAAAAAATCTGGCACGCGACCGCCCGGCCGGGCGAGTGATGCCACCCGGCCGGGCGAGTGATGCCACCCGGCCGGGCCAAAACTTCGTATTCGGCCACTCATTTCATGCTCGGCCGCCCGGCCGGGCGAGTCATGCCACCCGGCCGCCCGGCCGGGCGAGTCATGCCACCCGGCCGGGCCAAAACTTCGTCTTGACTCCTTGTGTCGTTTTCGTCCTCCAACTTCGTCCCTCCGTATCTTGAGTTTCCGACCTCCGATCGACTCGATTCTTTTGCCTATTCCACTCCATTTTTCGAGCCGGATCCAATGGTGCACTCCTCTTTCCGGTCCGATCACTTGTAGTATGTGTTTTGCTCCAAATTCCATCGTTTTACCTATAAAATCGACAAAACAATACCTTTCTCTCATTTTGGCTAAAACAATCATATTCCATGCATAATTCAATGAAATCCACATCAAAATACACCTCACATGTGCCCCTAAAATGTGTAAATTCCACCCGAATCAAACCCCCCCAAACTTAAAATGCTGTTTGTCCTCAAACAACTAAGCACTTAAAGCAATGAGGGTGGAATGATCACAATGGAATATTTAATGTAATTCACACATTCAAAGTAGAATGTAATGATATCTCTTTCTCAAAGTGCATCTCTCAATGAAAGTCATAGGCTCACTATTGCAATTCACACTCATGGATCAAATAATGCATAAACACACAACACATTGTGAATGGGAAACAAAATCCAAATGCTCAAGTCCTCTACTCACATGATGAAGTGTTTCTCTCAAACACACAAACAAATTGAGGATATTAATGCACTCATCAACCAAGTTATGCTATGCAATCACCATATGCTTGCCCAACTTCTACTTTTCACAACACTCAAATGCTCAACCATGTGATCAATAGGACTTAATCAAGGATGTAACATTGGCTCTTTGGACAAGGTAGGATGAATTTGGGACTTGTGACTCTTCTAGTGGAGGACAAAGCTTGTTGTTTTACAATGTGTGCTTTCACTTCCAAAGCTTACAACTTCATCCTCACTTTTCTTTTTCCATTCTTTTCAAACATTCATCACCTTATCTTTTGAACCATTTTTCTTTTCAAGCTTTTGGGGCCCTTTGTCCCTCTTTTCTTTTCCTTGATTTTCTTTTCATCTTTCTCTTTTTCTTCTTTCAACTCTTCCAACTTTTCTTTTCACCAAAGATATTCATTTAAGCACATGTTTTCCACTTTGTCTTTTATCCCCCACTAGATGTAGGTATCAAAAGGCTCAAAAAGGCTAAGTGGTTAACATTGTACTTTGCCAAGAAAATGAGGAATTAAGCTCAAGGGGCTAACTACGAAAAATTACTTTGGTTTTGGGAAATTTTGGCTAAGTGACTTTTTTAGAACAAGATGGCCTATATCACATCACAAAGTTTCACACAATCATGCTTTCAAACAAGAACTTAGGCAAGTTCTAAGATCACTAACAATAACTTCGTCCACTCTCAAATGAACTAAATCGGATTACATGCTCGATTTATGGCTCAATTCTCACCGGTTTATTCAATAGGACTCTCACATTCATCAAATGTTCCCAAACAACAACACATCATGCATCTATGCTATCAAAGATCAATAAATATGAGCACAACATGATACTATTCTCCAACACCAATCATGCATACATTCAAAGCAAATAGACATCACCACAACTACTCAACCATGGATTCCAATGATTATTCATGCTCACATTTCACCAAAGATCCACTACCCAACATATGATCAAAACCAACTTAAACAATATAATCATGTGAAATCCAAGTGTGCGCCGGTGCAAAATGTGACACAAGTAGAATGACGAACCGGTGCAAGGGTAACAACTAGTAAAAAAAAATAAAAGAAAAATAACTCCCCCAAACTTAGAATTTTACTATGTATAAATTCTAAGTTTGGGGCTACAAGTTGTTACCTCCCTCCTTTCACATCCAATGCTTCTTCAAAGATCACCATTGCAACACTTGCTTCCTCCACTCCAAAGTTGGCTTTGCTTCTTCTTCATTCTCCAAGACTTGCTATCCATAGTATTCTTCATCCATACCTACAAAAATAAACCAAGCTATCAACACTACTAAAGCAATAAAAACACAAAGCAATAAAACCTTGGGTTGCCTCCCAAGAAGCGCTATTTTTAACGTCCTATGCCGGACGGTTCTCTCCACTTTCAAGCCTCATCCAAACAGAGTGACTCCACCCTTTGAAGTTGCTCATTTCCAAAGTAGTGCTTCACTCTTTGACCATTCACCACAAAGGTTGTTCCATCTTTATCAACAAGCTCCACATTTCCCATGGGCGTCACATTCTTAATCACAAAGGGCCCCGACCACCTTGACTTCAATTTGCCCGGAAATAGTCTCAACCTTGAGTTGAACAATAGAACTTGTTCTCCCACTTGGAACTCCCTCTTTTCAATCATCTTGTCATGAAACCTCTTAGCTCTTTCTTTGTAAATCTTGGAATTCTCAAAAGCTCCATTCCTAAACTCATCAAGCTCATTAAGCATCATCTTCCTTCTTTCTCCGGATGCCTTAAGATCAAGATTCAACTCATTGATGGCCCAACGAGTCTTCAACTCCACTTCCACGGGTAGATGGCAATATTTACCATACACAAGTTGGTAAGGAGATGTGCCCAAGGGTGTCTTGTAGGCGGTTCGATATGCCCAAAGAGCATCATCCAACTTGATAGCCCAATCCTTCCTTTTTAACCCCACGGTTTTCTCCAAGATTTGCTTCACCTCTAGATTAGCAAGCTCCGTTTGCCCATTAGCTTGAGGGTGATATGGTGTGGTCACCCTATGCTTTACTCCATACTTTGTCAAAAGTTGATCAAGCCATCGGTTGCAAAAGTGTGAACCACCATCACTCACTAATGCTCTTGGAGTACCAAAACGAGTAAAAATATTCTTCCTCAAAAAGTTGAGGACCACCTTGGCATCATTTGTAGTGGTTGGAACGGCCTCAATCCACCTAGAGACATAATCAATGGCCAATAGGATGTAAGAAAATCCATGAGAAGTGGGGAATGGTCCCATAAAATCAATCCCCCAAACATCAAAAAGCTCCACCTCAATTACATTCTTCATAGGCATCTCATGCCTCTTTGAGATATTTCCCATCCTTTGGCACTTGTCACACTTCTTCACAAAAACTACACAATCCTTAAAAATGGATGGCCAATAGAAACCACTTTGAAGAACCTTGTGAGCCGTCCTATTTGCTCCAAAATGACCTCCATAAGGAGATGAATGGCACTCTACAATCACTTTCTCCCACTCATCTTCCCCTAAGCACCTTCTCATGACCATATCCGAACACCATCTATAAAGAAACGGATCCTCCCAAACATAGAACTTAACATCATGATAGAATTTCTTCTTTTGATGGAATGAGATGTTTGGTGGTGGTGTTCCGGTGGCTATGTAGTTCACAAAATCGGCGAACCATGGACATGTTTCTTTGATGGCAAGGATTTGCTCATCGGGAAACCACTCTTTGATAGGGACTTGGATGTCCTTTTCCTCCACATTCTCAAGCCTTGAAAGATGGTCCGCTACCACATTTTCACATCCTTTCCTATCCCTTATCTCCACGTCAAATTCTTGTAAAAGGAGCACCCATCGTATCAACCTCGGTTTAGCCTCCTTCTTCTCAACCAAGTACTTTAAAGCCGTGTGATCCGTGTACACAATAGTTTTGGCTCCAACCAAATAGGCTCTAAACTTGTCGAAACTATACACCACGGCTAGCATCTCCTTCTCCGTTGTGGTGTAGTTCCTTTGAGCCGGATTCAATGTTTTACTTGCATAGTAGATCACTCGAAAGAGCTTGTCTCTCTTTTGGCCCAAAGCCACTCCAATGGCATAATCGCTAGCATCACACATGATCTCAAATGGTTGGCTCCAATCGGGTATCACCAATACGGGAGCTTTGATCAAGGCCTCTTTCAAGATTTCAAACGACTTCACACATTCTTCACTAAATATGAAGGTAGCTCCCTTCTCCAACAATGCACACATGGGCTTGGCTATCTTTGAAAAATCCTTGATAAATCTTCTATAAAACTCGGCATGCCCAAGAAAACTCCTAACCGCCTTCTCATTGGTTGGTGGGGGTAGCATCTCAATAGCCACTATCTTCGCTCTATCCACCTCAAGCCCTTTTGCCGAAACCTTGTGCCCAAGCACAATCCCTTCCTTCACCATGAAGTGGCATTTCTCCCAATTAAGCACCAAGTTGGTATCTATACATCTTTGTAAAACACAAGAGAGGTTACGTAGACATGTATCAAAGCAATAACCAAACACGGAAAAATCATCCATGAATACCTCCATTATGTTTTCAATCATACCATGAAAGATAGCCATCATGCATCGTTGGAAGGTGGCGGGAGCATTGCACAATCCAAATGGCATTCTCCTAAAAGCAAAAGTACCATAAGGGCAAGTAAAAGTTGATTTCTCTTGGTCTTTGGGATCAATCAAAATTTGATTGTATCCCGAATAACCATCGAGAAAGCAATAATACTCGTATCCCGCCATCCTATCCAACATTTGATCAATAAAAGGCAAAGGGAAATGATCTTTCCTAGTGGCACTATTCAACATACGATAATCAATGCACACTCTCCACCCCACAATGGTCCTAGAAGGAATGTCCTCTAAGGCTTTGGTTTTAATAATGGTCATACCTCCCTTCTTAGGTACTACTTGTGTTGGGCTCACCCACTCACTATCACTTATGGGAAAAATTATATCATTATCTAACCACTTCAACACTTCTTTTCTTACTACATCTTGCATTATGGGGTTCAATCTTCTTTGACCTTGGGCTTTAGGCTTAATAGACTCATCTAGTCTAATTTTATGCATGCAAATATGAGCCGGTATACCCTTCAAATCCGAAATATCCCAACCAATCGCCGATTTATAAGTTCTAAGCACCCTAAGCAATTTTTCTAACTCAAGCTCATGCAAGTGTGAAGAAACAATAACCGGAAAGAGGTCACCTTGTTCAAGATAAGCATATCTCAAGTGCTCCGGAAGTGGTTTCAAGTCAAGCTTCCTCCCCTTCTCTTGAGCTTTTGGTTCCTCCTTAGCTTCCTCCTTTGGTGCTTCCAATGTGTAACAAGAGGGCCAAGTGTCAAGATTTTTGTGAGGAAATCTTTGACACTCTTCAAGTAAAACCCCCCCAAACTTGGCTTCTTGTTGTATCTCCATGAATTTCTCCTCCTTTTTGATTGGAAGCTCCTTCAAAACATCAAGAGAAGACATATATTCAAACAATTCTATATCATTAAGCTCATCAAAATTGAAATCAAAAGGAATAGAAGAGATTAAGTTAAGAGATTCTCTTATGCAAAAATCAAGTGGGTCCTTTGAGTTGCTCTTTTCCATGTGCATATCCACACAAGCTTGCACATCATTGATCATGTTGCACTCAAAGACCTCATCCTCATCATCTCTAAACTTGATGGCCTTGTAGATATTGAACAACACTTTCTCGTTGTTCACTTGAAGCTCCAACTCCCCTTTCCTCACATTAATGATGGCTCCACCGGTTGCCAAGAATGGCCTTCCCAAGACGAGTGGAATGTACTTATCCTCCTCCATATCCAACACCACAAAGTCCACCGGGAAAATAAATTTGTCCACCTTAACCAACACATCCTCTACTATACCCAAAGGGTATGTCATGGATCTATCCGCCAATACAAGACTCATTGTGGTTGGTGTAAGCTTTCCCAAACCAAGAGTTTTAAATATGGATAATGGCATAAGATTGATACTAGCTCCCAAATCACACAAAGCTCTAAATGTACCTCCATCTCCAATGACACATGGTAGAGTAAAAGATCCGGGATCTCTAAGCTTTTGAGGTAGCTTTGCTTGAATGATTGAGCTACACTCCTCGGTCAAGTGCACCGTTTCATACTCCACCATCTTCCTCTTGTTGGACATAATTTCTTTCAAGAACTTGGAGTAATGGGGCATTTGTTCTAGAGCTTCGGCGAAGGGAATGTTGATGTGGATCTTTTTGAACATCTCTACAAACTTGGCAAATTTGTTGTCCAAGCCCTTCTTCTTCAACCTTTGAGGGTATGGGAGAGGTACCACATTCTTGCCTTTGTCTTGAGGAGGGATTGCCTCCTCACTCTTCTTCTCCTCTATTTTCTCTTCTTCCCTCACTATCTCCTCTTGCCTTTCTTTCTCTTGTCCATCTTCTTTGTCGACATCCTCGGGTGCCATTACCATTTCCTCCTCTTGTGGCATCTTTGGCCCATCGTAGCTCGTCCCACTTCTTAGCTTAATAGCCTTGCAATGTTCCTTGGGGTTGAGCTCCGTGTTTGAAGGAAATTGCCCCGGAGTGTGTTGACTACCAATGACATTAGAAAGTTGACTCACTTGCTTCTCTATGGCTTTCACATTACTTGCCACGTTCTTGATCATTTCCCCTTGTTCATCAAGTCTTTGCCGAGTTATGTTTGCATTCTCCCTAGTCTCTCTCATGAAGTTCTTTGTTTCCCCCATAAAAGCACCAAACATATCCTCCAATGACAACTTTGATGAAGACTCCACAATGGCTCCATCTCTAACATTAAAATTTGGAGGTGGGATGATAGCATTCCTTGTGTTAGCATAGGAGAAGTTCTCATGTTGCCTCAACCCGGGATGGTAATGATTTGGGTTAGGAGTATTTTGTCTCTCGTTCCAACCTCTTTCTCGAAAATGACGGTCCCTTTGATTGTTCATATAATGGGCCTCTTCATATTGATCATCACTAGGTCCCATTAATGACTTGGCCGCCATCATCGAAGTCAATTTATCCACCTTGTTGGATAGAGTAGCAAAATCATCCGATTCTCTTGTGGAAGCAACTTTCCGGGTTTGCCTTCTCTCGGATGGCCATTGGTTCCAATTCTTTGCCATCTCTTCTAATAGCACGTAGCCTTCTTCCGTTGTCTTCCCCAACAAAGAACCTCCACCGGCCGAGGCATCCACCATCCCTCTCGTTCGATGGTCCATCCCGTTGTAGAAATAGCAAATCAATTGGTCTCTTGAGAACCCATGTTGAGGACAACTCCGTATGAGATCCTTGAAACGCTCCCAAGCTTCGGCTAAAGACTCATCCTCATCTTGCATAAATGATGAAATCTCTCCTCGTATCTTGATAGTCTTGCTTGGAGGGAAATATTTCATCAAGAATGCATCAACAAGATCATTCCAATCTTCAATGGTCCTCAAATCAAGGGAGAGATACCATTGCTTAGCACGGTCTCGAAGAGAGAAGGGGAATAGTTGCAACCGGATGTAATCTTGAGGCACTCGATTGATCTTAACCGTTCCACTTATCTCGAGAAATTGAGACAAGTGGAGGTTAGGATCCTCCTTGGAAAGTCCTCCAAATTGATTGTTTTGCACCATAACAATCAAGGCCGGCTTGAGCTCGAAATTGTGAGCATCTACGGGGTCTCGACCCGCTCCTCCATATGGCCTCGGAATTGGGCGAAAATGATCTCTTAGTACCCTTTGTGGTCGATTTCCCCCATTCCCATTCGGTTCCTCAAATCCATCAACCCCTTGATTCTCAACCTCCTCCTCAACTTTTTCTACAACCGGATTCTCCCGTCGATTCATTCTTTCCAACTCTAGTCTTCTCCTTTCGGCGTTCCTTCTTCGACAATTGGCCTCAATCTCCGGATCCAAGGGTAGCACGTCTTGGTGGTTCCTCCTAGATCGTGTGATCATAAACCATGTCTATCAAAAGAACGAACAAGAGTGAGATATACAAATAAGCTCAAGGTAACAAACACAAATATTTTTGGATTTTTTGCAAATAAAGAAAGCAAGTAAATGTCTAAACTAAAACTCTCCTAGCCTACACTCTAGAGCTTATAAAAACCTCCCCGGCAGCGGCGCCATAAACTTGATTCACGTGTTATGCAACACTAAATAAACAACCGCAAGTATACGGCGTCTATTGTAGCGTGATAAGCACGAGGTTGATCCCACGAGAAGGTTAAGCGTAAAAGTGGTAGTTTGCTAGTCGAGTTCTAAGTAGACGTGATCGATAATTTGAGTGGTGTGAATTACTCTAAGATTATCTAACAATGTGTCACCAATAAGTAATGAAGAGTAAATACGAAATCGATCAAATACCATATAAATCAAGAAAACGAAAGTGAAATGGATGTAACTCAAAGAAAGAAAGTGGGTTCCAAGGCAATTGTAGTATTTAGACGTCCGTTTATGAGAGTTATCTCGTTTAAATGGCCATTAAGGTTATCTCATATAGGGTGATCACACAAGAAGAATTAATTAATCTCTCGATCTAATTAACCAAAGGCGCAATGCAACATAGGCTCGTATCTCTACCTCACAAATGTTACACCACCTAAAATAGCTCCTAAGATCATTCAAATCCCTCTCCGATAATTAATCCTCTCTCGAGCTCATAATAATACCGGGTTGCATGCTTGCATACGATTAAATGGAATAAATCTCTCGATCTTACCCTAATTAACAATGAATTAAGCAAATCATCATGGCCAATAACAACATGCTTTGCAATAAGGAATTAAGCACACAAATAAGAGACAAACACCAATTAAAGCAAGAAATTAATCATAAACATCAATCCAAGTCTTACAATGCCTTAGAACCACAAATTTGTTTAGCTAACTACTAACATAATCAAATTACAAATTCCAAATGAAATAACTAAATAAAATGAAAGAGAATAAAGAAGCTTAGTCTAGATTGTGGTAGGGAATGGAATTCCCAAGCTAATGCCTCTTCTCTTGCATGGATTGGTATTGAGATGAAGAAGTTATGGCCAAAACACCTCCAAATGTGTGTAATTATGTGTGGATGGGGAAAGGTGTCTTGAATTTCAAGAAAGTGGGTATTTATAGTGTTGGGGTAGGGTTTGGGTGTGATATTTGCAAGTAAGTCCCTCAAAAATGGAGAAAACACGCGTTTGGCACCGAAAATAGAGTGGCTCGGCCGGGTGGGGAAGTGGCCCGGCCGGGCGGAGTGTTCGGCCGAGAAGAAGTGAAACAGGGCATAGGCGGCCCGGCCGGGCGAGTGGTGCCGCCCGGCCGGGCGGAAAGTTCGTAAATGAAGGGCAGGTTGGCTTGTTCGGCCGCTCGGCCGGGCCAAAACTTCGACTCTTGGCAAAAAATCTGGCACGCGACCGCCCGGCCGGGCGAGTGATGCCACCCGGCCGGGCCAAAACTTCGTATTCGGCCACTCATTTCATGCTCGGCCGCCCGGCCGGGCGAGTCATGCCACCCGGCCGGGCCAAAACTTCGTCTTGGCTCCTTGTGTCGTTTTCGTCCTCCAACTTCGTCCCTCCGTATCTTGAGCTTCCGACCTCCGATCGACTCGATTCTTTTGTCTATTCCACTCCATTTTTCGAGCCGGATCCAATGGTGCACTCCTCTTTCCGGTTCGATCACTTGTAGTATGTGTTTTGCTCCAAATTCCATCGTTTTACCTATAAAATCAACAAAACAATACCTTTCTCTCATTTTGGCTAAAACAATCATATTCCATGCATAATTCAATGAAATCCACATCAAAATACACCTCACATGTGCCCCTAAAATGTGTAAATTCCACCCGAATCAGTATGCAAACTTTTGAGAAAAAAACTAAAAAGAAAAGTATGAAAACTTTTCGAGAATGGAAGAAGTATTTTTTATTTACTTATTTTAAGTTGAGAGCTTAAATGATGTAGATCAAGGAACGGAGTCGATATAGGGAGTATTTGCAAACCCTATAAATAGCTTAGAAGCACTTCTTAAAAATAAAAACTTTGATAATGCAACTTTAAATAAAAATGATTTTAGAAATAGTTAGTTGTGATTCAAAACATACCCATAATTT
Source organism: Galeopsis tetrahit (assembly GCA_963675135.1). Classification (NCBI taxonomy): domain Eukaryota; kingdom Viridiplantae; phylum Streptophyta; class Magnoliopsida; order Lamiales; family Lamiaceae; genus Galeopsis; species Galeopsis tetrahit. Next base: position 58,925,535 of record OY776120.1, on the reverse strand, counting down.
AAATGTCAATTAATTGACCCATTACAAGAACTAAGAGATTCAAGAAAATATTTAATAGGCTAATTCAAGAAGATGGGCTCAAGAAAATTAAAGAAGACTCATTGGACCCATTAATATGCACTACAAAAAATGCTTAAATTAGAGACTAAAGTTTTGAGACCATCATAAAACGGTCTCAAATAAAGACTGATTTGAGACCATTTTGAAAAAATTACGAATTTTGAGACCGATTTCATTTCAGTCTTTAATTTTATGTATTCAGACCGTTTAGAGACCGTATTGACAGTCTCTAACCTGAAATTAAATTTCTGATTTTAAATTTTGTTTTGAGACCGCATTAGCGGTCTTTAATTGGTATTAAGAATTCCAATTCCCAAATTTTATTTTGACCGTCATTTTTGCCCACTCATTTAGAGACCGTTTTGTGAATACGGTCTCTAACCCGTTTATAAACCCGTTTGTAAATCGTTTATAAACCCTAGTTCATTTGTACCGCCTCATTCACTTTCACCCTATGCAATTTCTCACGGCCCTCGCGATTCTCTCTTGTAGCGACTAGAGCTGGCAAATTGGGTCGTTCGGCCCGGCCCATCTAGCCAAGCGATGTTCGTGGGTTAGGTCGGGCCAGCTCATGAATTTGTCAGGCCTATAAAATGTGAGTCCAACCTAGCCCACTAGACTAGCGGGCCGGCCCAGCCCATGAAATAATTTTTTAAAAAAATATTTTTAGCAAAAATTATATATATAAATGTTGTATTGGTCACATACTCACATATAATTTTTATTTATACAAATAATAATAATTAAAAATATGCAATACTAAAGTATTAACTATACATAATTCATAAACAGTCATAATCAAGTATAACATTACACTCTATAACAACTGCAAATAAAATTATAAATAATTCACAAGTTCAAATTTCAAAGTCAAAATAAAATAAAAACACAATAATATTTAAATATAAAATACTTTACTTATTTTAATTATCTATTTGTTTAAAGAAAAAATATTGATCGGGCCAAACGGGTTGTCCATGGGCCAGCGGGCCAAATTCAGCCTAGCCCATTAGGCCCACCGGTTCCATCGGGTCTGGTCAAATAGGCCCAGTTCTATATAGGCCTCTAATTTTAGCGCCCAACCCATACTATGTTTCGGGTTGACCGAGCCAGCCCATCGGATCGGACCCAAATTGCTGGCTCTAGCCGCGACGACTCCAACTCCGTCCCTGTTCTTAAGAAGATATCGCTGACGACGCCTCTTCGCCGCCGCCTGTTGGTTATCAATCGTCTCCACCGAATTTAAGTTAAGGTAATTTTTGGGTTTTTCTATTTTGAGATTCTGTTTGAAAGAATTGATACTAGAATATTAAAAGATGAGAGAAATAAATTGGTGAGAAAAAATATTAGATGAGTATGAGATTAAATATAATAAAATTATAAATAAAATATAAGTGATGTGATTGAGAAAGAGAAGGAGAAGGAGAAGGAGAAGAGAAAAAATAATATGAAAAAAAAATTGAATGAGAAACTTATTGTGAGATTTATAGTGGGATGGAGGAAGTATATAATAAAGAAATTAATTAATATATATATAATTAATTTTAAAAATTACACAAGACGATTACTTGTCAAAGTGGTGGGTGCCCAATAATGGGCACCCATCCACCCGGGATCAATTCCCACCAAGGCCAAATAAATTGTCATTTAAATAAAGTGGGTGTTGGTGGGTATGGGGGTCGGGTCGGGTGTGGGTTCGGGTGTGGGTTCGGGTCGGATCAGTGCGGGTGTGTTTCTCGGGTCGGGTCAGTGCGGGTGTGTTTCTCGGGTCGGGGCGGGTGTGGGTTCGGGTCAAATGTGGGTTTAGTTCGGCCGCGTGGGTCGAGGTTCGATACCGAATGTGGCGGTCTCTAAATTAAAGACCGTTTTGAGATCGTCTCAAGGCCCGAAAAAAGTTCGGACCGACCAATTGTTTGAGACCGATTGTAGACCGCTACAATTTAGAGACCTAAAAAAATCGGTCTATAATTTGAGACCGATACATGAAAACGGTCTCGAAATATTTAAAATGAACCTAATTGTGACCAACCAAAAACGGTCTCAAAACGGTCTCTAATGCGTGTAGAGACCATTTTTACGGTCTCTAATTGGTTGTTAATTGAGTTGTTTTTTGCAGTGATGGTCTGATATTCTAGATGTCTAAGTATTTTTATCATTAAAATTAGATTGTTCTAGAAGTCTAATTGTGAGATTGTAGTACGTATGTGAAGTTTGTAGATTAGAATTCTGAGATCTTTTCTTATCTTATTAGGTTATGTTTTTTAGATGCTTCTACATCTCATTAGATTACATAGTAGTATTAGATTTGATTTGTAATTCCAACATTTAAAGGTAGCCTATTCTAATTATACCCTTTCTTTTAACTTTAAAAAAAAAATCATAATTTCTAATTTAATGAGTTTTCATTCTTTTTAATTCCTCGCAAACCTTTGAACTTATCAAAGTTTTTGTGTGATATGTATTCCAAGATTCTTATTTCGATTATCCCACTAGGTTGAAATTCTTCGTGTTGGAGGCTAAATCAAGGATGGTAGAGAATTAAGTTGTGACTCGAGTGATCCTCAAACTTATAACAAATAATCAAACTAACAAGTAATAAAGTTGTGACAAGAGATGTCTTCTTGCCTCAACTTCAGGGATTTGTTGACACTGACAATTCTCAACATGTGTATATGCAGATTGCAAAATTCAATATACGGCCTCAAATAAGTCCCTAGAACTTGGTACAATGAACTTCGCCAATTTCTTCTTGCCTCTCGCTTCAAAAATGTTGTTGTCGATACCCATATCGAGTCACAAATAGTTCAAAGATGGCTTAATTTGATTACATCTCTACTTGTATGAAATGTGTGAGTCTTATATGAGACGAAACTCTATTTTAATATTTTGACATCATCATTCTTTTAAACACATGATTAGTTTAAGTTATAAATTCACAAATCATATAAATTGTTAAAGACTTGTGTGAGACGATTTCACGGTGAAATCGTTTACAAATTAACATTCATTCATTTCTAAGTGTTAAAACAACGTATCAAATTATGTCTTGTCTATGATAATGTTTCAAATTACTTTTTACCTTATTTGTATGAGAAAAAAAAAAAGTAGATGAGCATTAGTGCTATCAAGTGGGCAATCTCAATATATGAAATAGCAAATGAATCAAATAATAATATTACAAAAATATAGCAAATGAATCAATTAATAATTAATAATATCACAAAAACATAGCTAATGAATCAGAAATAGGTGGATGGTGTTTTTTTTTTCTTCTCAGAATTTCGATTGAAAATCAATAAATACTACTAATAATATCGCTCTATGCACATCTTATAAAATATTATACACACCTCAAATATTGTGAAATTTCATAACATGAAATTGGATATATTGCATATTGAGAGAATTTAGAAATATAGAAATAATATTGAATTACATGATCAAAATGATTATCATCCCTCCTCTTATATAAGAGGGAGATTTACATAAGAAGATTTACAACTAACAAAATAGAAGTTACAACTAACAAATGAACTACTCCTCTAACTACTCTAACTAATAATATTTCATTTGTTGGCTTGACTTGATGTTATTCTTCACACCCTCCCACAAGATGAGCATGGATGACAATCAAGCACATCTTGAACTTGTTATTAAAAAACTCTAAACCATTACAAGTAACACAATGTGGTGCAATTATATCAACAATGAAGAGGTAGCCTTTGAGAATAAAATCCCACACCAAATTGAACATTTGAACGTTGATGTAGAGAGTAGACAAATGGTTCTACCCATACATCTTATCAATGGTGAGATTTCCACCAATATTCCAAAAAAAAATAAAAAATGTAAAGATAGAAACGTGATAAACACGAAGACAAAAGACTAGATTGAGTATATAACTCTAGAGAATTCGATTTCGAATCAACATGAAATCGAATATAAAACTCACGAGCATATAGTTTGCAAAGAAATGAGTATAAAACTCAAGAAACTCAATGAAGAATTCGAATCAATATGAAATCGAATCTAAAATTCACGAGCATAAAACCCGAAAGAAATCTCGAAAAGAGAAAAAATAGGATAGAAATCCAAATCCATCAAAGATTTGGGAGAAATGAGTATAAAACTCAAGAAAAATTAACGAGCATAAAACCCAGAAGAAATCTCGAAAAGAGAAAAAATAAGATAGAAATCCAAATCCATCAAAGATTTGGGAGAAATGAGTATAAAACTCAAGAAAAATTAAGAAATGAGTATATAACTCGAGAAAATTCAAGATTTGATAGAAATGAGTATAGAACTCAAAAAATTCATTCAAATCGAATTGAGGAAACGTACCTAGATCGACGAACTTGTTTAATCGATCATAAATTAATCGATACACAACTCTGATACCATGTGAAATTTCATAACAAGAAATTGGATATAGTGCATATTGAGAGAATTTAGGAATATATAAATAATATTAAATTACATGATCAAAATGATTATCATCCCTCCTCTTATATAAGAGGGAGATTTACATAAGAAGATTTACAACTAACAAAATAGAAGTTACAACTAACAAATGAACTACTCCTCTAACTACTCTAACTAATAATTTTTTTTTTTTTTTTTTTTGACAATACAACAAGGATACTACAAAGATGCTCTTAATACTAAGGGTGAGATAAAGCTAAATCCTTGAGATACTGTGGACAATCATCTTCACACCAATCTTGAGGCAATGAAGTGTAATAAACATTCTGAGCCAATGTATGAGCAATTTTGTTGTTTTCTCTTGGCACCTTGATACAATCCCACACTCGGACATTTTGCATAAGATTCAAAATTTTGCTCACCAACCTTCTTTCTAATAATATTTCATTTGTTCGCTTGACTTGATGTTATTCTTCACAAATATTAAATACACCATACTAAAATTTAAAAATTATTTTTTATTACAAAACACACTCCATTTCTTTTCTATTTATCCTCCATCCCACAAAATAAATTCATATTAAATAAAAAATTATAAAAATTAACTAAATCTTCAAAAATATATAAATTTTAAAAATCAATTAAAGAAAATTTAATAATACGAAAAACTAAATAAAAGTTAAAAATATTAAAAAAAATCAATTAAATATTAAAAATATTTGAATGGAAAAATCAATTAAAAAAAATCTAATACTACACTAAGAAAATCAACTAAAATTTTTAAATAATTACATTGAAAAAAATTAATTAAATCTAAATAAAATCTGAAAAATATTAAATAAATCAAATAAAATTTAAAAATAATTAAATTAAAAACATTAATTAAGGATTCAAAATTTTAAAAATCTAAAAAAATAAAGAAAAATCAACTCAATCTTAAGTAAACACTAAATTATAAAAATAAAATCTTACTTTTAATTGATTTTTTAATTTAATAATTTTTTGACGATTTATTAAAAAAATTAAATATTAATTTAATTACTTTCTGACGATTTATTAAATTTATTAAATATTTTAAATTTAATTATCTTTTGACGATTTTTTTTAATTCAGATTTTATTTAATTTTCTCAAAAAAAAAAATTCAATGAAGTTAATTGATTTATTTAAATTATTATTTTTATAGATTTTTAAAAATAATTTTAAATTTTAATTATTTTTTTAATTACTTTACTTTGTTTATGTAAGGGTTATTTAATCATTTTTATTATTTATTTTCGTAAATTAGGCAGATTTTTTTTGAAAATATGATCCCATAATATTTTAATGGATAAATGGACCAAAAAATCTATCAATTCTAAAACATAAGTCCTTTCTAGTTTCAAGGCTTTTTAAAGAAAGGACAAAGAATCGAACTTCCATGTTTACTCTTTCGAATCGTTGAAAAACAAAAAAGGCTTAACAAATTCGTAGGCGAAATAAAATTAGAAGTTCAATTTTTGAAGTGATTTTTCTTTAAAAAAAAAAAATGTTAACAAAGGCCTCCTCCTCACCTTGCGGTATAATAAAATTGGGACAGAAGGGGCAAAAATATAGATGAAGTGGAATTGTCTGCTGACTAGAAACTCACAAAAAAGAAATGATTTAAAAACTAGTCTGTAAAATTTGTCAGCTACCTTTGCAGTTGGCACACAGCAAAAGAAAATAAACCCTTGTTCAAAGAAAGAAAGAATTTTCTTGGTCAACTGACGCGCTATTTGTTACTAATTTTTTTTCATAACTATAACGCCTCTGGGTGGATCTGGCCCTACGCCGTAAGAACCCCCAAGCTAAGAAATTTTATTCTTCGATTCAAGAATTGTTGTGGGAATCCCTTTTCTTGGCTGATGCTCTTTTCTGACCTCTTCCTCAAGTGTGATTTCTGCCAAAAGTTTTTGTTATAACCCGAGCTTTTGTTATAAAAATGGTGTAAAAGATTTAGAAATAAAAAGCAAGTGGGGTTTGTTTTTGCTGTTTCATTGATGGGCTAATGCTATGAGAAGTAGTTTGTTTAATTGGAAAGATGAAGATTCAAGAAAAGAGAGGGATGTTTTATTTAGTGGGTTTTGTTCTTGTGGTTTTAGCACTCGGTGTGGAGAGCAAGTTGGAGGAACAACACCCCTTACTGGCGGCTTATTTAATAGATTCAGGGGTTATTAATCTGGAGATGGTATGTTGCTCTTACCCTTGTCTTTGTCTTAATTTTTTCAATTTTCAGATGATTTTCTTGAGTGCATAATGATACAAGGTTTGTACTGATTTCATCTTCAATTGTAAAGTTGCCTTTTGCTTCTTGAAATTAATTGTTTCATGTGTTTTTCTTGCAATAATATCTCCTTTCAGTGTATCAACTATCAACTAAGGTGTAGGTTCCAAATGAAATTTGTTGATTCCTTTGAAGAGAATGAAGAATTATTTACTGGAGATTTTGGGAGCAAATTTTAGTTCAAAAATAGTGAATATAAATCTTTGGGGAGTTTGTGTGATGCTATAGGAGCAGTTGGGTTTAGCAAATCATGTGCTACATTAGTTAAAAGGAGAGTGTACCTAAAGAAAACAAAATTCTTCGTTCAATGGGTCTTTCCTGAATCTGTCAACGAGCTGCTACAATGTAATCTTGGAGCTCCTATTAATAGAAAACGGAAATTTCTGTGGAGAATCGTGGTGGCGGTATTGTTATGGTTTATTTGGTTAGAAAGAAATAAGAGGATTTTTTAGGATGTCAACGAGTCCATGAATGAGACGTACCTGGGATAAGATTAAACATAGTGTCTTTAAGGGTCTATCTTTATTGGATTTTGCTAGGGATTGGCGTTATGGTTTGTAAAATTTGAGAGAGTCATAGTGGTTGCAAGGGTCTACATTACTGAACCTTTCTAAGGAATAGTGTCTGTATTTGCATAAATCTGATGAACACAACAGGAATTTCTCGTCACTAATTGTTTAGCAATAAAATCTTTGTTTTCTTATAAAAAAAAACATAAGCCTCAATACGTTATTGTAAATACTTTGTCACACCGTTCTAATTCATCAATATATTAGAGGTTACAAATTCTGATATCTCGATAACAGTATCTGATATGTTGTTTAGTTTCCAGAAACTTTTCCTACTTGTGAAAATTAAGCGTATGATCCTTGTGTCAATCTTCTTCAGTTTTCTTGAACTTCGGAGAAGCATGGCTATAATGTTGATCTAGTGTATAATGTATATTGCGCATATAGTATGCAATGATAGTCTGATAGAATTTCTACTGCAGGCTGAGTTATTAAGGGACAGATGTATGCACGAGTTGTTACATGCTCAGAAAACTTTACAAGATCTCGAATTCCATTTTGTGGAGAAGAAGACAGGCGATAGAGATGAAGTTTTGAATGATAGGATGTCCAGATTGTTCCCTCAGGTTAATCAAATCATTGTAGATTGTATAAGGGCAGAAAATCTCGTAGTTCGTGATAATGGAGACGAAAAAAGTTCAAATATCTGGTATTTGAGGCTTCTCTATAACCTGCCCTGGTCTTCTAAACGACGTGTGCTAGCTGAGACGTCTGGAGATGCACCTGCTCCATCCCCAATTGTTTCGTCGCCTAGTCCAGCACCTTCGATTCCGGCTCTGCCTCCGTCAGTTCCCTTTTTCCCTGATATAAACAGCTCCATTTCACCGCCTACTGTTGGTGATCAAACTTCTAGTGGTGCTTCTGATCTGAATTCCAGCAATGGAAAGTCGAGCAAGAGGACTATTATTATTGCTGTTGTTGTAACTGCTTCTGTGACATTTGCTATTGCTGCACTCTTCTTTCTTTTCTGTCGTAAATGCTCGGGTTCTGGACGTAAAAACGATGAGAGGCCCCTTCTCAGCTTAAGCTTAAGTGATTATTCTATTGGTAAAATATCATTTCCTTATTGTTTATGGCTAAAATCATGATCCTTGCATCAATTGCAGTCTAATCTAGACAATTGGATAATAGCAAATCAAACACCACTTTAATAAAAAAATATTGCAATTGAATCATCCGGGCAGCACTCCTGTTACCCCGAATTTTAAGATTCAATTGCAAAATTTTATTTTAATTGGTGTTTGATTTGCTATAACCCAATTGTCTAAATGACTGCAATAAACGCTAAGGTCGTGATTTTAGCCCGTTGTCATCTTGCATCTTATCATTCGGTTTATTTATTTGCCTTTCAATTTCTGTAGCCTCTCCACAGAAGTCTTTCAGTCTAGAAAGTGAAGAAAAGTTTGGTAATCAGTCAACCAATAACAAATTGAACCATAATGGAAACTACTACATGGAATCACATTCCCAAAGCAATTCAAAAATCCATACCCCAATCAGAACTACTGCAGGGGCTTCCACCAACTCAGTGGGGAACTCGTTCCAGAGGCCTCATAGTGTGGTGGTGACACCTGGATTGCCGCCACTAAAACCGCCTCCCGGAAGGACAGAACCTCCTAAACCACCCCCAGCTCCCGTACCCCCACCCGCCCCGCCTATAAAGTCTTCCTTTAGTGCCCCACCTCCTCCTCCACCTGGGCCTCGTCCACCACCTCCTCCTCCACCTCATGGTGCCAAGGCTGGTGGTCCTCCGCCACCACCTCCTCCAGGTGGTGGTGGGCCTCCACCACGGCCGCCACCTGTGGGCTTGAAACCACCTCGTAGTGTACCTCCTGGCCCACGTAATTCATCAGCTGAAGAGAGTGAGGCTGGTAGTAGTAAAACTAAACTAAAGCCTTTCTTCTGGGATAAAGTACTGGCTAATCCTGATAATTCGATGGTGTGGCATCAAATCAAATCGGGGTCATTTCAGTAAGTTTATTTCTCAAATCTGTGTATTTTTACATGTAAGCAATGAAATTATTATTCAATAATTAGAATTATGATGAACTAAAGATGTGAAAAATGAAAGATGCTCAAATCTAGACAATCTCCACACTATTTTGTTTGTTACTAGTCGTAATGATCGAGACTAATATTAAAACAGATTGAAAAACAATTACACCCATTTTTTAGTTGATTTATGTTTCGACAATATGCTACGTCACTGATTATATACATGAAATGTCTTTATGAACAGGTTCAATGAAGAGATGATAGAAACTCTATTTGGCTATGCCCCTCCTGGGAATAACAAGAATGAGGCCAACAAAGAGTCATCATCCCTAGATATTGTTCCCCAATATATCCAACTAATTGATCCCAAGAAGTCGCAGAATATATCGATTCTGCTCAAAGCTTTAAATGTGACCACCGAGGAAGTTTGTGATGCTCTAAAAGAAGGTTATTTTGTTTCCCTTTTCATTGTTTAATTTAAGTATTTTTACTGAGTATAAAAACTATTGTGCTATCTAGTAGAGGTATGATTAAATCATCTTAACAAAAGTGACTAAATTATTAAGTTTCATAGACGTGTAGTATATATCTAACATGTTGTTGACTAGGGAGGGAAGTTGTTACGATACAAAGTTTAGTTTTAATTTCAGTGTTGACGTTAGTAATTCAATAACACTTTTTGAAAAGGAAGTTGATATCAAGAGAATAATGCTGCACAGATATCTGGTATCGAAGATAATGATGCTGTGCCTTGGATTTGTTTCTTAATGTTGTGCACTTCTGATTATAAACCATCGACTAGTAAATTGAGTTTCCATATCTGCTTAAGTAATGTCATGGAAGTGTATTTACTGAATCATAATGGCATAATGCATTAACATATCCCTAAGGCTCCTTGAACTATTTTTGGTTTAAAAAAACCCTTCAAATATTGAAATTTGATTTCATGAGGATATTCATGAAAAACACTACTAACCCCTTTAAGTGAATCAGGTAACGAGCTTCATCCGGAACTTATTCAGACTTTAATGAAAATGGCACCGACACCTGATGAAGAATTGAAACTGAGACTCTATAGCGGCGAGCTTTCTCAACTATTTCCTGCAGAGCGCTTTCTGAAAGTGTTGGTTGATATTCCATTCGCATTTAAGAGACTAGAATCTTTGCTTTTCATGTGCACTCTTCAGGAGGAGACTACAATGTTGAGAGAGTCTTTTGAAGTTTTGGAGGTGAGAAAATATAACTCAAATCTGGATTACAATGACTCAAAAAATGCTTTCTCATTAAGTGCTTTACATAGTTGATTCCGTCACGATGGGCCAGATGTCCCCCTATTTCACTCACCCTCGAAATTGGTCATAAAAGTTCAGTTTTGACTGATGGAATCAACTATTTGTGGTACTAAATGTAATTATTTAAAAGTTTTGAACTTAAATGTAACTCAAAAAAAATATTAAATAATTACATTTAGCACCCCCAAATAGTTGATTATGTCAATTAAATGGTGGGAGTAAAAAAGTAGTATTTTCAAGACCAAACTAGTGAGAGAAAGAGGGGGATCAAAAATGATGTTTAACCTTCCAAAGCTATGAACAAATAATTCTGTACATCTTACAACAGGAAGTTCTTTCTAAATTTTGTCCACATTTTCAGGCAGCTTGCACAGAACTTCGAGAAAGCCGGTTATTTTTTAAGCTTCTAGAAGCTGTTCTTAAAACGGGGAATCGTATGAACGACGGAACATTTCGAGGTGGTGCACAAGCATTCAAGCTCGATACACTACTCAAGTTATCAGATGTGAAAGGAACAGATGGTAAAACTACATTATTGCACTTTGTTGTTGAGGAAATAATCCGGTCTGAAGGCAAAAAAGCTGCTCGAGCAATCTCCAATGATCCAGTTGAGGATTCAGACGAGCATTTAAGGAGCCTTGGTCTCCAGGTCGTCTCCGGTCTGGGTAACGAGCTTGTGAACGTTAAAAAGGCTGCAGTTTTAGATGCTGATAACTTATCAGGAACAGTTACGAAGCTTGGTCAAGCACTAGATAAAGCCCGGAACTTTCTAAATTCGGATATGAGGAATGTTCCGGAAGAAAACGGGTTTAACCAGTTGTTAAGAAGCTTTGTACGGAATGCTGAGGTGGACGTCATGGGGGCCCGCGAGGAGGATAAACGGATAATGTCACTAGTGAAGAACACTGCAGATTACTTCCATGGAAATTCAGGCAAGGACGAGGGTTTAAGGTTGTTTGTTATTGTTCGAGATTTTCTTATAATATTGGATAAAGTATGTAAAGAAGTGAAGAATGCACCGCGAAAATCGAGTAGAACAGTGGCTGCTCCTCCACAGATGGCTCGTCAGGAAATTACCCCACCAGATCCTCGACATCGACTCTTCCCGGCTATTGCTGATAGGCGAATCGATACATCAAGTTCGGACGATGAATCGTAGGGATATAGGATATGGTAGTCGTACTTTTACAATTCATTAGTTTTTCCTATTCTTTCTTGCTCAATTTTGTTAATATTATTACTTTTCTGACTTAGATTTTCATGACCTTTGATTATTTTGAATGTGCCAGTAAAACGTTCTGAAACCTCCTCGTGCAATTGTGAAAGGAAATTCATAATTTCACTACATATATTAGGATGTGCACCTCTAGTGAGATTGAACCATTTTTATTTTACAAAGACTTATGTGAGACATACGGTTTACGGTGACAATGTGAAAACACTCGTGCAATTGATTGAAATGAAAGTTTAAACTGTGGGTTGGGTTAAGGTGAGTTAAGAATGTGTAAACTTTAGGTTTATGAACTTATTTCATATTTGTTCACTTTTCACACATATGAATATAAAAATCAAATGTTACCATACATGGAAGGAGGTGTATTTACACCTCAAACCCAACCCTTAACTCATCAAGCAAACAAGGCCTTAGACCTAAATGTATCGGTGCAATAGATCTAGGGTTCATTTGGTGGCCAAGATTAGACATGATAAATGTGAGATTTGGTCTAATCTTGGCCTTTTTTGTGTTTTGTGGAAGTCACCAAGGCCCACTACAAAAGTGGAAGCCCATTACAAGTTGAAGAATACACTGCGTTTTTTGTCTTTGGAAATGAGGTGAGATAGGCAATCTTGGGAAAAAGCGGCTTTGGTGTGGAAACCCAAATACCATCTATGCCCTTCATATTTAAACCCAAAATCTACACTTTCTGTCACAATTTACTTCTTCGAGACTCTTCCTCTTCCACTCCGATTCGGCGATTTTGAGTTGGCGACAACTTCAGGCCAGCGACCTGGTGGCGAAGGGATCTATTGGTGTCGGCGACCTTCGGCGTCGGAGTTAGTGGCCGTCGCTCACGTTTCTTGTTTTTCTTTCTTCTTCCTTTTTTTTTTTCAAATTTTTGGGTTTATACACATGCATTTTGATTATCTGTTCATTTTTTGCTAGGGTTCTGGGAATAGTGTCTCGAAAACGCGCGTTTGATCGGTTTGTGAAAGTTTGGATCTTTCTGTATTTCATCGGTACGCACCACTCAAACTCTAATTTCTTATCTTTTCATTATGTCTACAGTGTGAGGGTTGTGGATTTGCAGGTGTTGCACGGTCTGTTTTTGTTTTTTTTTTTTTTTTTTGTATTGGTGATTTCTTGTGTTATTTAGGTCTAATTAAACAGTGATATGTTTTGTGATGATGAGTTTATGTTCTTATGATACATGCTTTCTTTGCCTTAAGTTTGCATGTCAAACAGTAGTACTTGTAGGTTAGTTGCTGTCATGGGTGGTATTACATTACTTAGTTGTATACTGCCTTCTACAGTGAGGGAAGTTTGATGATCTTCTTGTTGATGGAATGTAGTTGGGTTTTGTGTGTATGCCCATGGATGTCTAAATACTGATTACAACCCTTTTATAATTATTGAATTTTCTGGTAATTTCTTATTACATATGCATCTCTAAAACTTCTACTGCTGTGTTTATTAAAGTGTAATTCATTTTAATTTTTGGAGACCTTGTGCCAATACTACTGTCTTTATTAAATTGAAATTCAATTTATTACCTATTACATGTACTTCCGGCTGTTTATTTAGGGTTTAGTGTGTATGTGGTGTATGAAGTGTTGAATGTTGTGATGGCTGCTGTTATGAACATTAGTTGTAGTTTATACAACGTCACATTTGTACATGCATATTAACGAACCCGTATCCTTCTCTTTCTCAATACAGCTGTGTAGAATGGCTAGTTCAAGTGTCCATCCGAATGAGTGTCAGCTCAGCGATGACTTTGATACGCGTGTATTCAGAGGCTGGACTTTCCACGACGAAGACTCTCTGCTTGAGACTGTGGAGGACTTGTTGAAGACACGAACAATCAACTCAAATGTGAAGTATAACATTCTTATTGCTGATGTTGCACGGATTTACGAGTCACCTTCTGGTCTGCAAGTGTCACCTGTTGTTATCAAGATGAAGATGGAAGACATCTCCACTCGTCACCTATACTTCCGTGCATTCTTGTTTCGGACAAAGGGGGTGTTGTATAACTTCAACACTAACGAGGCGACGATTGATCCAACTGTGTACTGGAACAATGGAAAGGTAGTAGAAACCTTTTATTTGATTATATATTTTTGAGTCAATTACACTGATGTTGGTGTTGGTAACCAATTCAATATTTGATTGTAGGAGTGGGAGTGGAATGCATAGTTTCGATTGTGTGGGTTTCCTCTGTACAATAGTTGTCATCGAGTGTTTGAGCTGAAAGGGCTAGACAAGTACGCTCGGCCATATATTGCAGTGGAACCTCTCATCCCGGCTGGAATTGGATATTCTGAAAATAGTAATCGGCCCCGTAACTGCTATCGTCATATTCCCAGTCCGTGTGGTCGAGGGACGTACTAGTGCGAAGTATAACAATTCGTAGTGAAAGTAACTTTTGGTAGCCGTCCAGTACATGAATTGATGTGGTAAATTTTTGTACGTTTTGAAGAACCAATGCGTCGTCTTTTTTGTACATTTTGAACAATTAATGTGTCGTCCTTTGTGTACATTTTGAACAACTAATGTTTTATCTTTTTTGCACTCTTTGAACTAATATTGTGGCTATTTATTTTTGAGTTTCTTGCATTCGTATTTTTGTTTTAGGGGATGTGTCTTATGCTTTTTGTTATGAGCATTGTTTATTTTTACATCGCAACCATATTGATATGAATACATAATATTTGGAATGGAAAATACAACACTTTAAACACACGTTTCTACTAATACTACAATGACTGAATGGCAAATTAAACATAAACGATAGTGGTGTGCATAGAGATATACATAATAAGCACAATAAAGTAGTACATTACAGAACAACCTAGACACTAGTGAAAACATTAGGATAAATGCATAACAAGTTTAACAACACCTGACTTCATACCAATTCAATAGTACACTAATAACTTTAAAACTACAAACGGAACACGGACGTTCGACACAAGATCAACGGCTCATTGATTCACTTCTTCCATGGAGAGGCGTTATCCCAGTTTGGCGGCGGACCTTTCTTCGGGGTACCGCATGTGTCGTCCGATGCCGAAGGTTTTGAGTTAATGGAACTTGGATCGTCACGAAATTTGCTAAGTGATTTCCAGAAACGATTGAATGAGCTTGTGTCGCCATCCGAACTACTCCTTCCTACAACACCCTTTCCCCTCGTGGTTGCACAATCAATGGCATGCTCGAGCTGTTCAATATGCTCAAAAAAGTGTGTAGGAGACTCGTGTAGTTGAGTACGCTCAGCCGTGGGTTCTCCAAATATAATTTTTAAAGGCACCCATTCAGGCTCACCCTCCTCTTGATATGCTTGGGCGAACGGATTGACCTGTTATTTGCAAACATATTAGTATAAACTTTTTATGTTTTTTCGCAACAACCACTCAAATAATAATTTTTACCCGGATGATGTTCGACCACGTGTCGTCATCTGTGCGAATAACATTTGTAGATTCGTCGTACTCAACACCCTCAAGACGCATCAACCATGAAAAAACACCGTGCCGCATCCGTAGGCGCTCCACTTGTATGTTACAGAATTCATAGTCAAACGACGTTTTGTTTAGCATGTTCACCGCGAAGCGAGCACCATCTATTCCATAGAAGTTGTCGTATCCGCTACCGTGGGCATAAAAAAGTCCCATTCGAACATTGTCGGACAACGCATCCGAGAACACTCGGTCCATTTTCGCCGTCCATTCCAATCCGTACAGAAAATCGTCCTGAGTGAGGGCTATTTCTCGACTCATTTTTTTACACTCTCTCCTTATATTATCCTTAGGTAGTGCGTAAAATTTTATGGTAATGTAGTAGACAAGTGGCATGTAATGTATATATGGACATGCTTGTGTTTTTTCAAATAGAAGTTTTTAGGGCTTATGTTTGGGAGTGATTGCTATGTTGACCAAAATAGAGGGAATATATTCACCTGCAACATAAAAAGATGTGGACGCATGCAGTTGGCTTGTCCTCATTTGCATCCACAAAACAATAATCAATTGGTATGGCAAGTAATAAGTGGGCATAGACCAAATGAGCCAAACCATGCAGGGAATATATTCCTCTGCCAGCTTCAAAAAACTCACGTGGGCATAGACCAAAAAATGTTTGCTTTCTTATGTGTATTGTGTTGTCAATTTTTTTGTTCTTTTTAGAAAAAATAAACATTTCTTATTATTCAACTGTTGGTAGCAAATAGTACAATAATTGCAACTACAAGCACACACACGCATACTCTTCCGACTTCAATTGTTCTTTTTAGGCTTTCACCGTCTGCCTCGTACTTCGCGATACGCTTCTCGTATTTGTTCATCTTGTCGTACCACGCCTGAATTACGACCAAAGTCCGTTCGGGAAGCTCTTCGTCCAACCACTCAAAAAAACCACATTTCCCATCCTATAGAAAACCAAACGAAGACAAGTCTTGTTAGACAATGATTTTTTAATAAAAGTGTGTACACAATGAGATTGTTCGTACTCTATTGTTCGGACACGCAATAAATCGTCTTCCAGGGTTTGCCCTCGTTCGCGACGTCTGCACACTGAGATGGTATCCACAATAACAACACATGTTCGTTTGGTACGCATATGATCGATTGAGCGACGAGCCGACGTTATCGAACTTCGACCTAGAGCCCATAACCTATAAAATAAGCAATTTTTAACAAGTACAGTCGATGTAAAATGAGCTAGCCAACCTAAAATATCTCTTACTATCAAACACTTACTTCCTGGTAGAATGTGGATTATGATAGTAAGTTTTGATAATTTTTTATGCATATCAGATACGTTGGTTTATATAACTACAAATGTGTGGCCGATTGTGTTTAATTACAAGTAGTTGGATGATAGGTGGTAGGTGGGGGTAGTTGTGAATTAAAAATAGAATACCCCCAATTGTATTTGCACAGTATGTTGTAATGAATTTGGCGGTAAAGTGAAATTGGATGTAGGGTCTTGGCGCCAATTTTTTCCGCCACACACGCCTCCGTACATAGATGACCTACATACATTGCTATCCACACATTAATTCACTTTCAACTGGAGTCAATTTCGACAAACAGGGGTATGATTCGTGTGTCCAAATTTTTCGTTTTCTTTCTCTTACTTGCATTTTGTGAAATCATGCCCATTGCACGTGTTATTTACTTACGATTCTCTTGTATTTACTGGGCACTCTGATCGCAGGTCAAATTAACCATACAAGCTGTCGTTCTTCGTATCCACACAAGAGAAAGGTACGACTCCCACTCTGAACCAAGCACATAGTAATGAAGTTGTTCCTATTATTTAGATGTGCTCTACATTTTTTTGGGTTTATATGCATAACAAACGGTAAAGGTGTTGGTTCGTGTGTCCAATTTGCACTACAAGAAAACTGCAATTTAGCCGTGAAAATATTTGTCGCCAATTATAATATTTTCGTCGCTAACGTGAATTAGCGACGAAATAATTTTGTCGCGAGATTTGTTGCTATACGCCCGTCGCTAACGTGTTTGCGACAAAAAAATTAATTTTATCGCAAATATTTGCGACAAAAAAATTATTTTTGGCGCAAATGTTTGCGATGAAAATTCAAGTTCCATCGCAAAATATTAGCGACGAAAATATGAGTTTCATCGCAAAATGTTTGCGAGGAAAATCAAATATTTGTCGCAAACACGTTAGCGACGGGTGTATAGCAACAAATCCCGCGACGAAATTATTTCATCGCTAACTCACATTAGCGACGAAAATATTAGAATTAGCGATAAATTTTTTCGTGTCTAAAATAGTAGCTCCTTACTTTGTGGCTAATTTTTTTTGCGATAAATATTTCAATTTCGTTGCAAATGTTAGTGATGAAACCCATATTTTTGTTGCTAATATTTGGCTATGGATATCCGATTTACAAATTTATTCTCTAAGCCCACTTCCGCAATCGACCAACCCGCACCCACACCCGACCCGCCCCAACCCGATCCGCACCCACATACCCCCTCCCCCATTTTATTTAAATGACTATTTATTTGGTTTTGGTGGGAATCGATCCCGGGTGGGTGAGTGCCCATAGCTGGGCGCCCACCACTCGGGCAGACAACTCTTTGGTTCAGTTTTTAATATTAATTATATATGTATTCAATTTTTACTAATTTAGTTAATTTACTTATTTAATAATTTATTTCACATATATTAATTGATTAATTTTTAACTTGTATATATGTATATATTTTTGTATATATATTGTAATTTTTAAAACAATTTCAATTGTAAAAAGTCAATGTTACTTTAACAATTCCAAAAAAATAATAAATATTACATCCAATCTTCATCATCTCATCTTTATGTCCAACTTCATTTGCATCATCATATTTATAAATATTTTTATAAACATTCAAACTGATTTATAAGACACAAAATATGGAGAATTATTAAACATTTAATTATATAAACCGATTTTCTTGATTTAATATGCATAATTGAAGTGGTACTCTTCCCTCATTCTTAGCGGGAATAACAATAAATAATTAATGAAATCAAGAAAACAGAAAAACATAAAACAAATTATACAGAATGAAATCAAAAAATTATATCCCAAAATAAATCAAATAAAAAATTTAATATGTCAAATTAATGAGTAAAAGTAAATGAAATTATATTGATCCTATTATTTCAAACATCATAGTGTTGGAATCGTCTCTATTATTTCACATTGTGGATGCACTCAAACTTTTTTCCTTTATTATGTTTAAACGACAACCATTTTTAATTCATTACAATTAAACATGAAATAATCTATTTCATCACTAAAATATTAGAGACGAAATATAATTTTCATTATTGTTCTAGTTATTAAGAATAAAATAAAATATTGTGTTGTTAATATAGTGATGAAATATTTTAATTTTCTCTCGAATATTAAATCCACAAAATTAATCATGCAAATTTCAATTTTGAAATATAATTTTAATTGTTGTTCTTATTATTAACAACAAAATAAAATAATTTGTTGAAAGTGTGGTGATGAAATATTTTAATTTTGTTGCAAATATTAATTTCAAGAAATTAGCCACAAAAAATATATTTTATCGTAAAATAATAGTGACTAAATATAATTTTCATTGTTGTCCTTATTATTAACAACAAAATAAAAGAATTTGTTGCTAGTTTAGCGATGAAATTTTTTTATTTCTTCGCAAAAATTAATTTCAATAAATTAGCCGCAAAAAATTATATTTCATCGCAAAATATTAGCGACGAAATATAATTTTCATTGTTGTTCTGATTATTAACAACAAAATGAAGCAATTCGTTGCTATTATAGCGATAAAATATTTGAATTTCATTTGCAAAAATTAATTTCAATAAATTAGCCACAAAAATTTCTATTTCATCGCAAAATATTAGTGACGAAATATAATTTTCATTGTTGTTCTGATTATTAACAACAAAATGAAGCAATTTGTTGCTAATATAGCGATGAAATATATAGATTTTGTTGCAAAAATTAATTTCAAAAAATTAGCCACAAATTTTTTTATATCATCGCAAAATAATAGCAACGAAATATAATTTTCATTGCTGTTTTGATTATTAACAACAAAATGAAGCAATTTGTTGCTAATATAGCGACGAAATATATAAATTTTGTTTCATTTTGTTGCTAATATAGCGACGAAATATATAAATTTTGCAGACTCGAACCCAGGACCTAAGGCCTAGGTAGTGGTGCTCTAACCACTTGAGCTATCCCACTTTGTCGTTGTTAATATAGCGATGAAATATATAAATTTTGTTGCAAAAATTAATTTCAAGAATTTAGCCACGAAAATTT
Source organism: Galeopsis tetrahit (assembly GCA_963675135.1). NCBI lineage: Eukaryota > Viridiplantae > Streptophyta > Magnoliopsida > Lamiales > Lamiaceae > Galeopsis > Galeopsis tetrahit. Next base: position 58,905,828 of record OY776120.1, on the reverse strand, counting down.
ATATTGCATCGCAAAATATTAGCGACGAAATATAATTTTCATTGCTGTTTTGATTATTAACAACAAAATGAAGCAATTTGTTGCTAATATAGAGACGAAATATATAAATTTTGTTGCAAATATTAAATCTAACAATTTAGCGACGAAAATTTATATTTCGTTGCTAAAAATTGATTTTAGCGATGAAATTTAGATTTGTCGCAAATTTTTTGTCGCTATTCCCCCTGTTTCTTGTAGTGTTGGTTGAGTGGTTTGTACAAAGTGTGTAAATAAGTGTTCCAATCCTGATTGTTTGTGCGTGTGCCTGATAATTTGGTATAGTTTGTTCTGAATTGTGATGCGTACTTTTCGATGTTTGGTGTTTTTTGTTTTTTTGTTAAATAAGGTATGCCTCTTCTAAGTTGTAGAAACTGGATATGAAAAGAAGTGGTTTTTTATGATGAATATGAAAAATATAATAATACAGACTCATTGCATTAGGTGTTATGAGCCAAAATGATAGGTTATCTAATAGGTTTTGAACCAACACATTATCACGTATTTCCCATGTGCATCTCTTTAAAAAAAAAAATGATAGGTGTATGAGCCATTACGGTTGGTTGTATACTGCAGAAATCCATATTTTCTTGTATTTGGTTACAACAACAGTTTCAGCTCACTTTGTTATCTCTTTGAAGGTGCATTCATTGTTTATTTTGATTGAGTTGATAATGACAGTGTACAAGAGTTTGGTGTTCTGTTTTGTTAACTAAGGTATGCCTCTCACACCCAATAGGATGAGTTCCAGTACCAACCAAAATGACATTGTATGGTTGTTGCTCGAGAATATCATAATACAGACAATCGTTGTTACCAAACTAGTCATGCAACATTTGAGAATCGAAGGTAGTAGAAAGCGTTTGCGAAATGGTAGGTACAGTATGATAAACAAACTACCCCAACAAGTGCATTTTCGATGTAGACTAGTTGGTGGTAGTGACAATGAATGTGTCGAGAACTTGCGTATGGACCGAAATGCATTTGGGAGGCTTTGTGTAATACTGAAAACCGTTGGGGGTCTGAAAGACCAGAAATTCGTGTTGGTAGAAGAACAAGTTGCCATGTTCTTAAGTGTTTTGGCGCACCACAAGAAAAATTCGGTGGTCAAGTTCGATTTCCAACGGTCCGGGCAGACAGTATCATATTATGTGCGGGAAGTTCTATGCGACGTATTGCAACTGCACTCGGTACTACTTGCAAAACCATTGCCTGTACCTGACGACTGTGATGACCAACGTTGGAAATGGTTCAAGGTAATTTGTTAGTTTTAGGACGGAATTATTGCTTTAATAGAATGTGCAAGGAAATAAAACTGACAATCATACAACATCTTGTTATGCGTAGGGTTGTCTTGGGGCGTTAGACGGAACTCACATAAATGTTCGCGTACCCGCTGCCGATCGAGGTAGATACAGATCAAGGAAAGGCGATATATCAACCAATGTCCTCGGCGTTTGTGATCGACAAATGAATTTTGTGTATGTCCTGCCAGGATGGGAGGGCTCGGCCAACGATGGTAGGGTATTGCGTGATGCAATTAATCGAACAAATGGGTTAAAGGTCCCGGAAGGTATATTTTCTCTTTGTGTTATTCATTATCTAATGCATACACTTTATATTTCAGTCTGGATTCCTAATACATTTGATCTCACAGTTAATAAATTTGAATTGGTTCCCCTGCCTAATTGTGTTTTTTTTTTTTCTAGAAAGCTACTACTTGTGTGACAACGGATACGCAAATAGTAGAGGGTTCCTGTCGCCGTATCGTTGTGTTCGATATCATCTAAGTGAATGGGGACCTCAAAACAGTATACCGGAGAACTACCAAGAGCTGTTCAATTTGCGCCATTCGCGCGCAAGGACGATAATTGAGCGTGCGTTTGGGATTATGAAGATGCGTTGGGCTATCCTACGTAGTACCTCTTATTATCCGATTGATACGCAAATCGACCTGATTATGGCATGCTTTCTACTCCATAACTACATCCGCCGTGAGATGACCAATGATCCCATGGAGACACTGGTTGATGGGCATGGGGATGATTTCGATAACGACGATGATAATGTAGAGTATGTATCTACATTAGGAGCAACACCAGACTGGTCCGCCCAACGGGAGACGCTTGCACAAGAGATGTGGAATGAATTTAATAGCTGATAGTGTTTATGCATTATGTATCAGTAGATGAAGTTTGGATTTGAAATATTGTGCCTTAGTTATGTTCTTAGAGTCAGACTTGTTAACCGAATTCTATGATTAAATGTGATGTTATTTTGTTATGCTATTTTACTGTACTTGTATTTTATGGCAAGCTTTGCAATGAACATGTACTAAATTCTATGCTACTTGATTGATAAGTCGATTTGTTTAGAAACGGTTGTCTGATTTGTTTAATGTACATTGTTGCAGCTGAAACAATGGAGCATCATGACAGTGACAGTAAGAAAGGTCGAGGAGCATTCAAGGTCCCAACGGGCAGCACACGGAGAGTGTGGACTACTAAGGAAGAGGCGGCATTGATAGCAGCATTGAAAGACCTGGTTGCTCATGGCTGGAAGAGCGAAAATGGATTTCGTACCGGGTGTTTAAACAAGCTTGAAGAAGCGCTTTTAATAGCACTTCCAGGTACGGATCTACGCTCGAGCCCAAATATCAATTCCAAGTTAACCATATGGAGGAAAACATACGGATCAATTGTAACTGCTCAACGAGACACGACTGGTGCGGGGTGGAACAACACAACAAACACCTTTGATGTGACGGACGAGCAGTGGGAACAAATCGTTAGGGTAAAATATCATTTATATACTACTGCATCGTACTCCATAATTATTACAGTTAATTGCTACTTGCAGAGTTGGATGCAACCAAACCATATTGACATAGTGTGGTGGAAAGTTAATTGCCATTTTATTTCATAATTGAATAAGCACATGACAAAACCATAATGAAAAGGGTGTATCATTGTTAACTTACTGCTAACTCCCCTTATGTAAACCACTAGCAATAGTATGTCATGACAAAACCTTTATGGAAACCATATTGAAAATTATGCAACTTTCTACCAAAAAAGCATTTATTTGATATGAATTAGAGGCAGCCCATGATTTTTTTTGTTAAGGTCATATAGTTATGTTGTTATATTTGTGTTAATATGCAGCTCTTAATTTTTTATGTGAGTTATACAATCACTGCAGAAAGACCCACTCATTCGTGGCATGCGCGAAAAGGAATGGCCACTTTACCCCGATTGGAAGGAAATTTTCGGGAAAGACAGGACAACCGGAGATGGTGCGATAGACGTGGCTGACGCAGCTAAGAGAGCGATAGATGCACGTGCCAAACGCGCTCGTGTAGAGGTTAACCAAGACTCGAATGGCGACAACTTCATAGACATTGAGAGCATAATTGGAGAACGGGTTGAGAGCGGACTTAAAGATAATGAAGGCAATACGAACAACACCACTGATATGAAGAAGGATAATGACCCGTCTATAGCAGCTACGTCTAAGCGCAAGAAAAACTGTCATACAAATGAGCCGTCTGTTGGCGGAGAGCTTCGAGAGTTTTATGTCTCCACTCGTGAACAGATTTCGCAGCTTGCATCTCGAATCGGCCATGATCATGATATGGGTGTTGCTCGAAAATCATTGTTCGAATTGTTGGGCAACATTAAGTCGTTATCTTTGTTGGATAAGATCGGTGTGTCCGAGATTCTAGGCGCAAATCCTAACCAGCTCGAGATATTCATGGGGTACACAGACGATGCTCGTGAAGTATATTGCAACCTTTTACTCGAACGTGCACGTAGTGCACAAAAGTAGGTATCAAGTTCCGACATCGCTGGAACATATTGTGAACATCTTTTGCTTATATAAATCTGGTAATGGACGATGCTTATGTATTAGTGGGACTTGATGTTGCCCAACTGAGCAAACGTTATGTAGTTGGGTGCATGTTTTGGTCATCAACATTTTGTTTTTTGTAAACTATTACTGTGGCTAATGCTGTGATCAATGTACTCCAACCTTCATTTTGATATCTTGTGTGCCAATTGGATGGATCCATGTAGTTGACGTATTAAACTGAGCCAATCAGGGTAATTTAGTGTATTACGTGCATAGACTGTAAAAGACTCTTAGTTCAAGTACTTTACTTTATGGGGGTAGATGAATAATGTCTTTTGGATTTTGAGTGATTAATATTAATACATGTGTTTGTTTTGACCTTTTGATGGAGATGCTTGTCGGGTGTGCTAGTTTTTGTGCTCATGTATCTGTTTTAGTTAATTTTTTCAATATATATTGGTTAATTGCAAGTAGGTAATTGTGCTGCCTGTGGATTAAGACTCTAGAAAATATTAAATTATGCTTCTCCTAGAATAAGACAATCTTGAAAACTCAATATACAGCTAGGTTCTAATATCAATGAATTCATTCTTTGAATTAAAGATGTCAAGCCACCAGGTTATCTTTGAATCTATTTCTTCATCTTTTGCAGTTCCATCAATCAAAATTTTGAACCAGAACTAAAGACAATCAAAGCCCACAACAATTAACAACAAACCTCCATTGCATGATAATTAAAACAGTAACATGTTCACAGAAGTTAACAACAATCTATCCAAACACTGATAACATAACAGCATATACTTGGATTTGCGTCCCCTGATAACATAACAATACTGAAAAAATATAGACTGCATAATTAGGCATAAATCATCCAAGAAGCACACACTACTGAGTTCTAGACTACCAACTTCAAAAGGTGTGACTAATACCACAGATGTCACACATACCAGATACAAAAGACACGATTCAAAACACAAACACATAAGATCATCACGTACGTAGACGCGTGGGTTATAACACACTAACTACTTAAACACAATGATATTTTTGGACGAAGTACACAGCCTCTAATCGCGACTGTGTGAGTAGGCCAGCTTATGAGGGCTACACGATGCACACGAGCTAGCTTGGGCATCAACAGCTCCGCGCTGATCGTTATCCACGACCAACATGTTGTTAGCTATGGTCCCAAACGCTTGACGTACCTCGCCTGGCTGCAGATTGTTGGATTTAGCGCTTATCATGAAGCAAGATGGACTTTCAGCTGGACTGTGAAACAGCCTTGTACGAGGTGGCTTCCGGAATGCAGTAACTGGTGATTCAACCTCAAGCTCATCGTCAGAGTCAACGACCGAAATGGGATTACGAGCACAGTTAGGCACATCACCCGAGCTGATTTGGATAATCTCGGGGTGGCGGGGAGATTCAGGTTCAAACAGTAAATGAAGTCGGTCGTACAACAAGTCACCCTTGTGGAAGTAAGCATTAGCAAAGTCATCGGCCTACATACGTGAGAGACAACATAAATCAACTATCAAGACGAGTATATTTATGCCTATGTGTAGCCAGATTGTTTAAAAAATACAACTACAAAATAAGATACCTGTGTGAGATGAGAACAACGGGTTGCAAAACCTCGCACGAAGTTCACTTCCCTGTCCCAGTTAACACCAGGGGTATTGAGCACACTCCCAAATGTAGCATACCTCCTTTTCAGCATGTTAACCTGCATCAAAACATCATCCCAAGTGAAATCATGACTAGACACGATATTAACGACGCCATGTGCCTCTGCCAGTGATGCGTCGTTGCAGCCGTTGTTCTTCCAGTACCCTTCACGCTTCTCCTTAACTAGAATGTTAACAAAAGTGGTCACCGACCGTTCGTTCCACTTTCCAGTGTACAAGTATGACTCTTGTGGAGGTATTTCCTCGACCTCCACCCGTTTCTCAATGGTCTCCATATGTAGGGTAACAGAAGTAAGATTAAAAAGCAAGAATGATGGTAATTACTGGATACGAAAGCATGTTAAATAGCTGATGCATTGAATGGGTGTAGTTGGGGGTTATAACAGTGATACAAAGTACAACTAAATTTATCATGATGTGAAACTTAAAGATATGCAAATCAAGTCGTACTTGGATGTAAACACGAACACGTTAAATGCGCAAAGACCATTTTTTCAGTTGCAAATTCAAAACCCGAAATATTTAATAACACATAGTAAATTGAAGCCTAAAATTGAAGCACAAAAAATTGGTATGCATAAGACCTAAACACCAAACAAATTGAAACCAAAAATTCGAATCACAAAACATCAATAGGCATTCATCATAAGCAATTGTTTAACAGATTATGGCGTATTTTTCAATAGACATACCACATTAAGTTCTTCTGAAAATTCGTCCACATCAATCTTGAAATCTATCGTCGTCGTTCTACGCGTCGCGAAACCCAATCAATGGAAAAATGACGAGAATGATGCCGACATCCATGAGTGTACCTGACTCACTTCATCGGTACCTCATCCTTCGATGACAAAACGGGCAAGTCGGGAGCAGATTGTTGGGTTCGACGGCTCTCAAAGTTTCACATCGTGACCCTAATTTGCTTGTAATTGTCCTTAGACCTAAGCCAGAACGAGGGCTTTCAAATTTGAGAGGGGGCAATTGTGGAATATTATAAAATCTATGAGGACAATATGGACAAATGCAAACTTTATTTTACTAATCATCTCACATACTCATGGTGCATACCAAATGTGAAAATACATTGTGAATATGGGTTTTATCATGTATACCCAATATTGGGCCCAAATATGAGATATTTAATGATTTCCACCAAATGGGCCCCTATAGTATAGAAAAAGTCATCATATGAGCAAATCTCGAGAAAGATCTCGTACTAAAATTAGTATATATTTAAATTTTACTCTCCAAGTGTAACATTAAATCTTCACTATAAATACAAACTCCAACTTTATTAGGGAAATTTTTTATTTTAGTCATTTAAATTTGAGATATTCCAAAATAAATCATTTAAGTTTCAATTTTACAAAATACGTCATTTAACTTTCAGTTTTAATTCTTTTTTACTTCAATTTTAATCCTTTATATTTTGGAGGAATTAGAATTGTAAAACTTAATGTCACATATATTAAAATATGTCACATCATCATGCCACATCACTATCTCTCCTTTATATATATATTAAAAAAATTAGAGTTAATAACACCAAAAAATACTCTATACACACCCCATAACTTTAAATACAAAAATAAATGTATATAAAATGACTAAGTAACCTTAATATTATTTTCCTCTATTAATTTGAAACGTATAACTAAATTTAATGATAATATCATCATTTTATCAAATATTCATGATAAATAAATATATTTCAAATAAATTAATTAATTAGTTTGAAGTAAATGAAATTTTTAATTTTGTTTCCACGTATATAGAGGAGCGATTAATTAGTTTGGAGTAGATGCAAATAATTTTTTTTGTGTAAGGCTACTAACATCTAATAAAATGTTATATAAACTTCAAATGTTATACACACCTAGACATGGGCAACGGTTACAAACCGCCGGTTTCGGTTAGAAACCGGCGGTTACGGTTTGGGGTTTCGGCGAACCGTAACCGAACCGCGAACCGCCGGTTACGGTTACGGTTTTCAAACCGGCGGTTCGGTTTGAAAACCGCCGGTTTGGCGGTTTAGGGTTTTTTTAAAAAAAATATTATCTCCGTTTTCGCTCGTTTTCACTCCGTTTTCGTTCATTTTTTATTCGTTTTAACTCATTTTTTAAAAAATACATTACTAGAATTGAATAAAAATTATATAACTTAAATTTATACATTAAAAATAGAAGAATTGTGTATTAAAAAAATTATTATTATTATTATTTTAATAAAAAACCGCCGGTTAACCGCCAAACCGGCGGTTAACCGCCAAAACCGGCCAAACCGCCGGTTTGCGGTTTGTCAAAATGCCGAACCGTAACCGAACCGCCATTTTTCGGTTACGGTTCGGTTTGTAAACCGTAACCGGCGGTTTGGCCGGTTGGCCGGTTTGGCGGTTCGATTTTGCGCGTGTCTATACACACCCAACTAAAATTTAAAAATCAATTTTTATTACTAAACACACCCTAATTCTTTCCTATTTACCCTTTATCCCTCAAAACAAATACAAATTGAATAAAAAAAACTAAAAATATAATTTAAAATTAAACTAAATCATTAAAGCTATATATAAATTTTAAAAATTAAATTAAAAAAATATTCAACAATACGAAAAACTGAATAAAATTTAAAAATATTTAAAAAAATCAACTAAATATTAAAAAAATATTTAAATGAAAAAATTAATTAAATCCAAATAAAATCAATAAATATTAAATAAATTAAATAAAATTTATAAAATAATTAAATTAAAAATACCAATTAATGATTCAATTTATAAAAAACAAAATAAGATAAAAATGAAAGAAAAATCAATTCAATCAAAAATAAATATTAAGAAAATTAAATAAAAAACAAAATCTTACTTTTTTATTGATTTTTTTAATTTACCTTTTTTTTTACGTTTTATTAAAAAGTTTCAATATTTTGAATTTTGTTTTGATGGTTTATTTTTTAATTTCAGATTCTATTTAATTTTCTAAGATTTTTTTCAAAAAAAAATAATTTATTTATTTAAATTAATTATTTTTAAAGATTTAGTTAGTTTTTTAAAATACTTTTAAATTTTAATTATATTTTTTTCCAGATTTTTTAAGTTATTTTTTAAAATTATTTTACTCTTTATTTATATAAAGATTATTTAGTTTTTTATATACATTTATTTTTGTATTTAAAATTATGGGGTGTGTATAAAATATTTGGGGTGTTATTAACTCTATTTTTTTTTTAAATATATATAGAGAAAGATAGTGATGTGGCATTTTTTTAATATATGTGGCACCAAATTAGTCAATTATAATTCCTTCAAAATATAAAGGATTAAAATTGAAATAAAAAAGGATTAAAACTGAAAGGTAAATGACGTATTTTATAAAGTTGAAACTTAAAGGATTTAATTTGGAATATCTATAAGTTACTTATAGGACTAAAACAAAAAATTTCCCACTTTATTACAAAGTTACAAAAAAAATTACTAAGGGGTAAAGCTCATTTGGCTTAATTTGTTAAATTATCCAACTAAATTTCTCCTTTTAAGAGTTCTGAAATCTACCACGCACAATTCATAAAATCTATCATATAACATGTTTTCCTTACCCTCAATGTAATCAACATACAATGGCCAATAAAAGGTTTTGCATTAAAAGTAAAAAAAAAAAAAAAAAAAACAAACAAATATAAAGTCACAAGTCCACAAGACGGACCAGAGGCCGGGTACAAGTAAACATGCTAAAATGTTTACGGAAACAAAATCAAAATAAAGTCGAAAGCGGAACACAACCGCAAATTCAAAATTGGCCAAATTGTACTGCCAACAACTCAAATCACCAACTCCAAACCCGAAGACTAACTTCGGCCAGAAATCCCTAATTCAATTTCATCCAAATCAAATGCACAGACAAGAAGGAAATCGCGAGAAGGAAGTACCCAAACTTGCCTCGATTTGTAGGTCAACAATATCATTTGTTGGAAAATTTGTATTAATTTTGATTATTTAGCCAAAACACAATAAAATATAGGATTAACAAGCTAATTTGTCTTTTGTTAGGTGTTTAAGTTGAACGTATAGAAACAACTTTGTAGAGTCTGATAGTCTATGACTAGTTGTAGTATATCTTAACTGATCTAGATATTGATCAACGCGTGTATACTTAAAACTTGAAGAGTCAAAAACTAGAAGATTGGAAATCAGAATTAAGAAGACATACAAAAGAATCAAAAGAGAATGTCATATGAGAATCGGATGACTTTTATTTTAATAACAATTCAGTTGAGTCTCAACGTTAGCTAAGATCTCATATCAACTGGCACATGGTGTTGTTAAGTGTCTCCTGAACAAAAGAAATTTTGGCTAAGTGTCAAAGAGATCAAAAGACACAAAAAATGTGTTAGAGTTAAGAGAATGGATAACACCTCACCAAAAGTAAAGAAAATAAGATTGAATATATTGAAAGGAAAACATCGGAATAATTCCGTCCAAGCCTAATGGCCGATTCCTACAGGAAAGATCTCGTCCCAAGCCTAAGTCGTAAATAATGATCTCTAAGATAATTTTACTAGAGAGACAAAGACAATTTATAAAGACTAAACCCTAGATTACTAAGGCCCATGTGCCACTTTATTAATTAAAGTAAATTACTATAATATATAATATATATCTAATATTTGATGCGTATCAATTCCCTTCCCCTTCAAAATAGCCTTGTCCTCAAGGCTGAACAGAGGAACAGATCACGAGCTAGAACCTCAAGTAGGAAAATCTGATTTTCTTGAATTGACCCCAGGTGCACGATTCAACAATGTACCACATATTTCCTTGATTGTGTAACTCTTCTCCACTGCATCATTCGCTGTCTTTTCAACAAAAAACCCTTTTGTTCTACTCATGTAAGAATTAATATTTTCTTTCACAATTTCTCCAGGCCTATAATGAATTTCTTCTTCTTGATTCGCAAAAGTTCTTCTCTTTTTCATAACCTCTTGAAAAATATTCGATGATGTCTCTTTTATCTTTTCCTTTTCACTGGAAAACTCCCATTTTTCATCAACCCTCTCAATCACAACTTCCTCTTTATTAATTCTGGCATCATCTTCCAATCTGTGTTTCTCTGGAATCGGAAGGGATTGGTCAGCATCAAGTTTTAGAGAGTCGTCAAGAACGATGCCCTTCTCACGCAAGAGTTGGTTCACCAAGATTTGTATCTCCTCGACTCTTTTGATTTTCATTGACACAATAGTCTTCATCGCCACCCTTTGTTCCAACTTCTCCACTATCTTCTCTAACTTTTCCTCACAAACTTCCATTTGCCTCATTAGGATCCGGCAGGTCGGACCAATTGTTGGAGTTAAGAGAATGGATAACACCTCACCGAAAGTCAAGAAAATAAGATTGAATATAATGAAAGGAAAACACTGGAATAATTCCGTCCAAGCCTAATGGCCGATTCCTACAGGAAAGATCCCGTCCCAAGCCTAACGGTCGATTCCTACGGGAAAGATCCTGTCCCAAGCCTAAGCTGTAAATAATGATCTCTAAGATTATTTACGGCTTAGGCTTGGAACGTGATCTTTCCCGTAGGAATTGGCCATTAGGCTTGGATGAGATTATTCTCGGTATTTTCTTATTTTCCTTTCAATCTTATTTACTTTACTCTCGGTGAGGTGTGTGTATCCATTCTCTTAACTCTAACAAAATGTCAACCCAAGTTGATATGACAAGTCTTCTGAATAGTTCTGTTGAACTACTCTACTTGTCTCTACTAGTGTTGCAGAAGTCGGAAATCGGTAGGCGGACATTTTTAAGCGCCTAGCGTCTAGGCCTAATTGCCGACTAGGCGCTGTCTAGTTTTTGTGTTAATTTTTTAATTTGGGCCCAAATATGAATAGGCCCAAAATAAAGAAATTAAATCCCCATGTTATTGAAAAGGGCCCAAATAAAGAAACCATATGAATCCCTAATTCTATTCAGTAAGGTTGGGATTTGGGAAGCGGCAGATGGTAGCTAGAGAGGTAGGCGGTGGTGGCCGGTGAGAGAGTTTGGAATATACACACTAACATCAAATCACAATCCTCGGTAGGTTTATACACGGTAGTAGGCTAGCAACAGGGTTGTAATATTTATTGGCGGTGGTGGGAGATACACACTAGCATCCAAGATAAATAGCGGTGCTAGCACGACGGCAGCAGCTTCAGCGTGGTGACGACCGGCCAAGCGGCGAGTTGAAGAATGCATGAAGATGGAGTAAATCAACTATGTAGTTATTTTGTAAATTTTGTTCTACTGTTCTGCAAATAAAAGTTTTCTGGCAGCCCCCAACCGATTTTTATGCATCCGGGCGTTTTGTCATGCCTAGCGCCTAGGCGCCGATTTCTGCATCACTAGTCTCTACTGACGTGTATCAATGGGAATGCGATAGCGGACGTACAAATCTGACACAAGCTATAGCAGAACATGTAGTGCAACGGTATAAAAAGTACAAGTGCATTAAATAGGCATTTAATGCAGATTCATTTTCAAGGAAGATTTGTACTTGAAAAGTATCTCAATGAGGATTTGCACCATATTTAGAAGTGTTGAGATATTTTATATCCTTATGTATTGTATTGATAAACCAAATATACTTGTAATAGGACAAGTTGTATTATATAGACAACTTCATTATTCATCTTGTAATAGAATAAGATCTAGTCAATATCAGTAGAGTAAGAACTCGGCTGATATAGAAGAGGAATGTGCACAAGCTCAGAAGAGTAGAGAAGAAGACCAGAAGAGAAGGATCAGATGAGTAAGTACTCATATGATGGTATCAGCTGAGTATGATCAGCTGAGGTCTTATCAGTCGAGTATTCAATATCAGTTGAGTAAGACAAACACAATTGAGACTAAGTCTGCTTGACTAACCAGACGAAGTCTACACAGTTGGGGAAACAATCAGAAGCCAAAGCCAAGATCAGAAGAACAAGACCAAAGATCAGCAGAGTTAATCAGTTAAGACAGAGTCTTCTGTTCTATAAATAGAGAAGATAAAATCAGAGCTGACATGGAACAATTGGGAGACGACAGCAGACACCTGAATTCTGATAAGGCACAAGGCTCAAGAATGGAAAAGTCAATGAAGCATTAATTATTACTAGGCAACGATAATAATTAATAGCTCCTAATATAGAGATTGTGATTCCCGAAATAGTGGGATTTGCTTGTTACTTTTAAACGGTAACATTCAAGCAAATCACACTATAAATATGAGTTCAAATCATAACTCATGTGCGTGCCTGAGGGTGATACTTAAGGCCGATCAAAATGCTTAAGTCCGGAAAATCAGAAGAGCTCAAGAACATCAGAATAGAAGACATGAAGCAAGCATCCATATCCACACCCCTAGTGAGCGAACTTATGATATCTAAGCTAGCGTAGCCTTATACACATTCCAAGCTTAGAAGAGAAATTTTCAATCCTAGCTTTAGGCTAACCCAGATTGTAAGGGAATTTCTCATACTTAGTCTTACTCGAGTCCTCCTTCTATACACCCATTTAGAAGATAGGTCGAGTTACTCACACTAGGTACAATCAAGAAGACCACTGTAAAGGGTACTTGTTCCCTCCCTAACAAGTAGATTTGTATACACCAAGGCGAGTGTATATTGATCAAAAGTCTTCTCTTGGGACTATAAAGTTAGCAAGACGTCCTCCTCTTGGGACGTTAAAGTGTTTAAGGAGGCTAATATCACATAATGAGATGTGAGAGTTGATGTAGGATATTGAGATCCGAACCACTATAAATATATGGGTTATTTACTGCTTTAGAATGCATATTTACATAACATATGTTTAACAAAGAAAAGGTTTTGTATCAGTTGATACACTACATAAAAGATATGTTATATTCGAAAGTTCATATTCAGCGGACACCAAGTCAGCTGATATCATAAAATGTGTTTATGCATGAATTTTTTTTTTAAATTTCCATGAGCAGTATAGACGAGTATAATTCTTAAAATGGGCACACTACAATTCCGCACACGCTTCTTTATCAGCTGATCTAATCAACAGACTAGTTAGTTTTAGACTCCTAACGAATCAGCTGACTAAGTCATCTGTATAGATGAGTTATTTTATTTTCTACACTTAAACTCTATCAGCTAACATCAAGTCATCTGATCTTTAAGTAGACTAGTCTGATATTTTAGTAAAAAACAGGACCATCAAGAAGGACTTTGAAATGGGTCTTTCCAACACCTAATTTTCAAAACCTCCAATAAATACAAGTTAATCTTCACAAGAAGATTACAAAAATTCGATCAACCAAAGTATTCAAATCTATCCAACACACATCCTCAAGTTTTCAAAAAAAAAATCTTAGAGCATCTATTCATATCCATATTCTTAGTGCTCTATATTTCCAGCCTAGCTTACCATATCCAAATCTAGCAGTTTAGAAATAATTCTCTCAAACTCTGTTTGAAAAATTCATAGTTGGAAATCCTACTCCTAATCTATCCTTATCCTTTCGAAAGTTTGTATTTGTTTGTAAGCTTTTCATTGTAAAGTGTGTTAGAACACTATAATTTCTAGAAGAATCAGGTTTACCAAAAGTGAAGAGTTCAAGTGTTACTCTTGACACTTAAAATGTCTTTAAAGTTCTGATAATATGTTATTCATTCGTTGTTATTGTCATTTTTATCAAACTGTAAAAGAGCACGATCAATTGTACATCAAGCCAACTGATAGAGTTTTCATTGCATAAAGTTGTAAACAAGATTTTATAAGTTTAAAAGATAAGTGTTCACAATCAACGAGTATTCCCCATTTCCACATAAAATGTTCCTATTTTCCAATTTGTGATCTTTTTTTTTAAATATACCCACCACAATTATTTTATCTCATCTCTATTTTAAGCATATTCGCTCTCACATTAGGTGCTTGCATATTCTAACATATGCTATAGTATATCACTATTAGTTCTAGCATCAGAACTACTTGAGGAGAAATTACATGCACTTGAACTTTCTATGTTTGGCTATATGTGTTCCATTATTAGATTCTCATTTTGTCTTTTGTTGTTCCAAGTGAAACGGGGACATTTAGCCCCCAACTCATGTAGACGAAGAACGTCGGCTTTCACGTTTCATTTTAAAATCATAAAATAATTCATTGAAATTGTTGTTAAGAAGCTAACCCTGTGAAGAATGAATGTTTAACATATATATTTTGCAGAGTAATTCCCATGAACTAGCCTGGAAATTGATCACTGATCCAATTTGAGTACCTCTACAAGATGGACCTCAACAGAAAATTAAAGAGTAATGACAACAAGTGATTGTGTTCAACAATTCCTCATATAAAATTATTGACTTTGGAGATATAGTAATATGGAAAGACAAAATAATTTCAAGCACCGACAAAATCGGAAGCGCTCCTTCTTTCAATGAGAGGAGGATGTGTATTCACATTTCATTTGATGGTCAAAGATGAATCAAAGCTAAGCAGTGAAAATTTTAAAAATTCTCTAGAAAAAAAAATAGAGATATCTCCTCAAGTTACCATAACCCATGTTACAATAAAACATGGGAAAATGTCAACAAGAAGAATTAAAAGTTAACCAATCAATCCATATGGCCCACCGAATAAGGCTCCAATAAAGTTGTAATATTATTTTGTCAAAACAACATCAAGCTAGATCTACACCAAAGTAATCAGAGAAATTAAGTAACGACTTCCACTTATCACCAACAAACGAGAATGATATAATGTCCACCGCTTACGTGGCAATGCCACATTAATAAATCTTATTTTTTATATATTTAGTTTAATCCCTTAAATAGAAGTAAAATTTGTTCATCATTTTTTATTTATTTAATATATCTCTATCAAACATTAGATCATATTTCCATACAAATAGGAATAGAATATGACAATTAATATTTTCCCCATTTAACAAAATTAGGCACATTTGTTTCTGAAATAAACAGAAACATGGGATTATGATCAACTACTAAGCACTAAAGATCACGAAACGTGCGACAACTCCAAGTCCCTTACGTTCCATCAATGCAACTCATGGTTCTTAGTTGTGCTGGTCTTTACCAACCATCGCCATTGACTCTTTAACTTGAATCGTTTCTTTCTCAATTTTCATATTGTCCAATATCTTTAGCGCCCATTGCAAACCTCTCCTCCAATATCTTAAACATTATTACAAAAGCCATCATGATCAGAATAACAAATTTGCCACGATCAGTTTCATCTTTGAGTACACTCTTCCCCTTTCCCCACAACATCAACAATATAAACATTCCCATTTAAACATGTGGTTTTCTTGTTAGTGACATCAAACCCAAGTCTCTCAAATGGTTTGTTATACCTAGTCAAAGAGGTCAATCTTTGACAAGTCAATCCTAGTCACCAGCTTACGTGGCGAGGACCAGTCAACAAAGTCGTGTGACGACTAGTCAACAAGACCAAGAAAATGTAATAGATTTAATGTATTTAATATATTTAAGTGCTCGACCAAAGATGTTGGCGAGCACGTGTCTTAGTTAGCTGCTCGCCCAAATGTGTGGCGAGCACGTGTCTTAGTTAGCTGCTCGCCCAAATGTGTGGCGAGCACTTTCCTATTCTTAGCAAGAGAATTTAAGTATTGAAGACTTGGGAGACAGCATGGAGCGTGGCGACCACACTCCGGCGACCACCATGGCCCAGCTCCTCGGCATCTCGGCGAGGACGAGCACCTAAGGCGGTTTAGCATTAAATGCGCTATCAAATCACCTTTTCGGGCAGAAGTCAGGTCCAACGAGGGCGTGCCACGTGTAAAGGGCGGGCAACCCCCATAAACCACTATATAATGCCTAAAAGGGGCTCATTTGTACACAAGTTACATTTTACACACAATCACCCCAACCTAAAGCAATAAACACTCCCAAGCTTGAAAGGCTTTAGCTTCTCCAAGAAGCTAAGTTTGGTGTTCTTCTTTGTTCTTCCTTAGATCATCATATAAATACTCCCTAAACGCGTAATAACCCCCGTTTAATTATATATGTTTGTATCGTACTAAAAACAGTCCACATCCGAGTCAACCCGATTAAAGTGCATACAACATTTGGCGCTAGAAGGAGGGGACCTTTTACGTGTTTATCATCAAAGTTTCGTCCGATCATCGAGCGATCGGTTAGCAAACTCCCTGTTTCAAGTTTTAATCGGTATAGCAACCGTTTAAAGCATCATCTACGATCTTTAGTGTTCTTCGTGTTCTTGAACATTTTCAGTTTTCGTAGCATATTTTGGAGTTTGATCTCCTTGTTTTTGTGTTTTCAAGCTTCTTTTGTTGTTACTTTGCTAAATCTAGTAGTTGTAATAGCACGTTCTTCTGCGTAAGAACTTTAATCTTTCGTTTTTTAGATCTTTACTTTGTAATCTAAGAAGAGACACTCTTTAAACGATGTCTCAACATACAAATCTTAACGGAATCCCACCGCACGGAGGGAACGAGCACCCTCCGCCGCCGGTGGTTCCAACGGCAAACCCTTTTGCCAACTTGAACATGGGGGATATTTTGAATGATCCCCAGCATTTGAAAGACCTTTCGGACTACCTCCTGGAGAAGAGGAGGCAGAACGAGAAGGAAGAGCTTGAGAAGGCCAAAGATCGGGCTTTCGAAGAAGCTCGCAAAAACAGGGGGAATGAGGATGACCGCTCCTATCACTCACACTCTGCTCGCCCCCGAGATAAAGGCAAAAACAAAGTCGACGAACACTCCCACAATAGCCACACGGGAGACTCGCGACAAAGAAATTCGGTTTTCAACCGGATGGACGACAATGATGGAAGGGCTCCTCGCCGAGTGCCTTTCAACGTGGACGGCCGACCAGAAAAGGCCGACCACTACCATCGCGCTGATAGGAGAGATCAGGGCGACAAAGTCTCAGCTCTAGAGAGAGTGGGACCAGGGAAGGGTTCGCGAGCTCCGGCGAAGAGTTATCGCGGCCACCACTCTGACAGGCACTCTCCCAGGCGATCACGCCATGATGATCGCCCGGCCGTATCCCATGGGAGTCGACGTGACGAGAACGTCGTCCCCCGAGCACAAACTGCCGAGGAGGGGCAAATCGCCCAATTCCTCGAGACACAAAAATTGATGAAACTAGAGATGGATGCTCTACGAGCAGAGGTGGTCGCCTCGAAGCAAGGGACCACTCCGCCAATCAGTCTGCCCGCACCTCCTCTAAGTGTTGCAATTCTTACCGCCCCCATTCAAAGGAAGATCCAAATGCCCTCCATGGCGGCATACGATGGGATGTCCGACCCCAGAGTACACTTGTCCAAGTACTCCAACTATATGGCCTCAATCGGGGCAACGGACGCTACCCAGTGCAGAAACTTCTCCCTAACCTTGGGAGATCGGGCTCATCGTTGGTACACAACTTTGAGTGCCGGATCTATCACCTCATTCCATGAGCTGGGACAATACTTTCTGACCTACTACGGGTCCATTGCGGCTCGCCCAGCATCAAAGCAACGTTTGGCAAACGTCCGCCAATCACTGAATGAGTCAGGAAAGGACTTCATCGAGCGCTTTGATAGGCTGGTGATCGATGGAGAGGCCGTAAACGATGAGACGAAGCTGATCTCTACTGTTTCCGGTCTAAGGATAGGTACCAAGCTCTGGGAATCTATCCACCTTACTTTCCCAGTTTCTTATGCGGATTTCCGCACGAGGGCTGGAAACTTCATCCAAATGGAGGAGATCATGGACGCTGCCAAGGCTAACGAGCAGCCTGACACGTCCAAGAGAGTTTGGCCCAAGAAAAACACCAACACTGGGGAATCTTCCCAGCCCAAGAAGGCGACCACTCAAGCTGGCAGTGCTCGCCCAGCAAACTTCAGGCCTTTCGAGGAGTCTCCTGAGATTCTTCAGTTCAGGGAAGCCCTCACAGTGGATCCTAGGGGCATCTACGACGCAATCAGGGGAAAGAATCTGCTCCCCCAAGCAAAGCCTATGCATACGAGCGATGCAAATCTCGATGGTAGTAAGTTTTGCAACTACCACAACTCTGTCGGCCACCACACAAATGGATGTCGAGACTTGGTGAGAAATCTTTTCAAACTTTACAATGAGGGCAAGCTTTCCCAATTCATCAAGTCCAGAGGTGGAAACGGCGACAACCGGGGCAAGAAGCGTCGCGACGACAGCGACGACCTGCGCCAACAACTGAATCGTCCCAAGCTAACTCCTCCCATGCCAAAGAATCCTGGTGGCGACATCGATAACGTGGGTGGATCTTGCAATGTGATAGAAGGCCCCTTGGGGGGGACTCAGTCCGGGACTGCTCTATCTGTTCGCCGGGCCCAGAGCGAACAGCGAGCACTCAACAATGTGCACCAGGTGTGCGTCGCTCCGACCGCCGAGAAGCCTCCTTCTCATCAAATCCTTTTTTCGGACGACGACCTGAACGGCGTGGTGCACCCAAACAATGATGCGTTGGTCATCACGGGGAAGATAATGGGAACCATCGTCCATCGAATGATGGTCGACACTGGAGCATACACCAACATCCTCTTCAAGCATACCTTGGATGCTCTTGGTGGATATGCAGATTACATCGAGCCTTGCGATGATATAATCGTAGGTTTCGGGGACACACGCAACCTTCCCATTGGGAAAATCAGACTGTCTCTGGAGTTGGCATCGTCAAACGAGCCTGAAATGCACCATATTAGGCAGCTCGACTTCTTGGTCATCGACATGCCTTCAGCCTACAATGTGTTCCTCGGCCGACCTTTCTTCAACGAGTTCAAGGCGGCCGTTTCTACTTATTATTACTGTGTAAAATTTCCAACCCCGGCGGGAGTTATAACCGTTAAGGGCGATCAGACGCGGGCGAGGGAGTGTCTCGTCCGTTTTGCAAAACGTCATTCTAAGGAAAGTGCTATGGTTGGAAAGTATATTGAGTGTCAAACACAAACAGAACAAATGAACTACTTGGAGGTTCTTCCTAGCAAGTACCGAAAGATTGAAGTTGGGGAGTGTAGTCGTAGTTCCGACGACCACCAAATAGAGCCGAACGAACACGCCTCCATGGAAGTGGACGACCATACCCCAATGGAAATCGACGAGCAGACAGATTCGGGCGACCAGATCCCCGACGACCAGTCTCCAGAAAACTTTCCAGATCTGGAGCCTAGGTTAGGCTTTGAGCCAGAATTCGGAATTGAGGACCCTCGTTGGAAGGAGCCTAAAGAGCGGGCGACTTCAGCGGAGGACCTTGAAACCATCCATTTAAATGAAGCTCGTCCCGAACTCGAAGTATTCATAGGTTCGAATTTACCAGAACATTTGCGATCAGACATGGTCGCATTTTTTAAAGAGAACATCGGTGCATTCGCTTGGTCGCACGAAGATATGGTGGGCATTCCCACGAATCATGCCTGCCACAGATTGAATATTGATCCAGCAAGGAGACCCATCACCCAAAAACGAAGAAAATTTGGGCCTGATAAAAGTGCGGCTTTGGCGGTCGAAATCAAGAAATTGATCGACAACAAATTAATCGAGAAAACTGGAACTGATCCCGAGTGGTTGGCAAATCCAGTGCTCGTCAAAAAAACGACCGGGTCGTGGAGATTGTGTATAGACTTCACAGATTTAAACACCGCCTGTCCGAAAGAGCACTTTCCGATGCCCCACATTGATCACCTAGTAGATAACACAGCGGGGCACGAGATGTTAACTTTCATGGATGCCTTCGCAGGGTACCATCAGATTGCAATGCATCCCGACGACCAGCGACATACGACCTTCATGACTGCGCTAGATATGTATAGCTGGAAGAGAATGCCTTTCGGTTTGAAAAACGCGGGGGCAACGTACCAAAGACTGGTAAATAAGATGTTTGAGAAACACATCGGCGAGATGGTAGAGGTCTATATCGACGACATCGTTGTCAAAAGCTTACGGAAAGAAGATCACCTACACCACCTTGCCATGACTTTCGATATCCTAAGAGAGTACAACATGAAGTTAAATCCAAAGAAATGCAGTTTTGGAGTTAGCTCAGGAAAATTTCTGGGGCACTTGGTTAGCCAGCGGGGCATCGAGGCAAATCCGAGTAAAATTCAAGCAGTCATCAATATGCAAAGCCCAAGGAACGTGAAAGAAGTTCAGAGGTTGACAGGATGCCTTGCGTCGCTGAATAGATTCATTGCACGAACGGGCGATCGTTGCAAACCTTTTTTCGACGCTCTGAAAAAAAGGAAAGTTCGAATGGACCGATGAGTGTGATAAAGCATTCGAAAAATTAAAGGAATATCTATCGGATCCGAAAGTCCTATCTAAGCCAGTCCCCGGCGAAATTTTGTATCTATACTTGGCGGCCACTGACTGTGCGATCAGTTCAGTGCTCTTCCGAGCTGAGGGGAGCACACACCTGCCTATCTACTACGTAAGTCAAACACTGAGAGATGCGGAGTTGAGATACACTCCAATGGAAAAATTGGCGTACGCACTAGTCATGAGCGTCAGAAAATTAAGGCAATATCTGTTCGACCACGAGGTGGTCGTCCTCACCACTTTTCCTCTCCGACGAGCACTGCATCGTCCGGATACCACGGGAAGACTCTTGAAATGGTCGGTGGAGATCGGGCAATTTGGTCTCACCTACGCACCTAGAACGGCAATCAAGGGACAAGTGCTGGCAGAATTCATTGTAGAGCTCACTTTCCTAGAGAAATTGGACGAGGGAATCGAACTTCCTTGGACACTGTTCGTCGATGGCTCGTCGACGAGCACCAAAGCAGGGGCAGGAGTTGTCCTCACCAGCCCAACCGGACAGACATTTGCTTCGGCGATCGAGTTCGAGTATCAGGCGACCAACAACGAAGCAGAGTACGAGGCTCTGGTTGCAGGAATCAAGATGGCTATGGCCGTGGGCGCCAAAAAACTGAAAATTTTTTCTGACTCTCAGCTGGTTGTATGTCAAATCACGGGCGACTACGAGGCTCGCGGCGATCAAATGATAAAGTATCAAGACCTATTGAAAGGATTGCTCGAGCAATTTGATCAATTCCACATCGAGCAAATCCCTAGGGAGGAAAATACGCAAGCAGATGCATTAGCTCGGCTGGCCACTTCAGAGGGGGAGGCAATATTTTCAGAAGCAACCATCACCAAAATTTCTTCCCCATCGGTGAATAGAGGTAAAATTTTGCAGGTTGAAGCGACCAGCGACGAGGACTGGAGGACGCCGGTCACCAAGTACATCAAGACCGGCGAGCTCCCGACAGACAAAGTAAAAGCAACCAGATTGCAACTCAGGTCCGCAAGGTACACAATTGTGGGCGACCAGCTGTACAAACGGGGTTTTTCAATGCCTTTATTGAAATGCCTCGGAGAAGGCGAAGTGAAGATCGTCATGCATGAAATCCACGAGGGAGCATGTGGAAATCATACAGGGGGGCAAGCGCTCGCTTTAAAAATCATAAGGCAAGGCTACTTTTGGCCAACACTGAAGAAAGATGCAATTCATTACGCGCAGACGTGCAAGAGATGTCAAGCCTTCGCTCCCGCCATTCACTCACCACCAGACGAGCTCATCTCGGTGTATAGTTTGTGGCCTTTCGCGAAGTGGGGGATCGACATCATCGGACCTTTCCCACCAGCTGCTGGGGGAGTAACTTTCGTAGTCGTAGTAGTCGATTACTTCACCAAATGGACAGAGGCAAAGGCGTTGAAGACCATCACAACAGGCCAAATGACAAGCTTCATTTGGAAGAACATAATTTGCAGGTTCGGCCTACCACGAGCAATAGTGACCGACAACGGACGTCAATTCACAAGTCAAGACATGCTAAATTTCTGCTCAGAGTGGAACATCAAGAAAAAAAATTCAACACCCTATCATCCACAATCAAATGGTCAAGTAGAGGCGATCAACAAAATCATCAAGCACACCTTGAAAGCTAAGCTGGATGGATTGAAGGGCAAATGGGCGGACGAGCTGCACATGGTTCTGTGGGCATATCGGACGACCACGAGGAATTCTACTGGTGAAACTCCGTTCGCGCTCGCGTTCGGAACCGAAGCTGTCATACCAGCAGAGGGGCAAGTCCCAACTTTTCGAGTGGCAAATTATGACGAACAGTTGAATAACGATGCACAGCTCTCCGATTTGGACTTCCTAGAAGAGCGAAGGCTAACAGCGGACGAGAAGAATGTGGTCTACAAGCAAAGGTCAGAACGCTACTACAACACCAAAGTACGTGCTCGCCAGTTCACTATCGGCCAGCTCGTACTTCGGAGGGCGACGTAGCAGTCCATCGGCATACTTGGCCCGACTTGGGAGGGTCCGTACCGAATAACACGCACACTCCTGAACGGATCGTACGAGCTAGAAGATCTGGAGGGCAAGCCGAGCAAGTACCCGTGGAACGCGGTCAAGCTGAAGAAGTATTACCAGTAAGTTTTTAATTCTTTCATATTTGTATAATTTGTATCTAATCATCATTTCAATACAAGTAAAGTTTTAAATTTCCATCAAAGTGTTAGATAAATTTGAAATTTTAGGCAAGGCTCTGCGTAGCCATCTAGGAAACAAAAGACGAGCACTCTTTCTTAAAGATGCTCGCAAGGTAGTGGCGAAGACGATCACTACCTATCAAACAAAGAGTTCAACCGACGAATGGTTAACTCTAAAAGACGAGCACTCTTTCTTAGAGTCTCGCAAAGGAAAGACGAGCACTCTTTCTTAGAGTCTCGCAAAGGAAAGACGAGCACTCTTTCTTAGAGTCTCGCAAAGGAAAGACGAGCACTCTTTCTTAGAGGCTCGCAAGGGAAAGACGAGCACTCTTTTTTAAAAGATGCTCGCAAGATAACAACGTCGAACGCAAACCAATGAAAGAAAAATAAGAAATATTTATTAAAAGTAATTGCAAAAAATTATCATAACACAAATTGAAATCAAACTACATATAAGCAAAAGTTCCATTCATTGAAAAGCCTTAAAAGGCTGAAATTACAAAAAAGGCCTTAGTGGCCGAGCAGTCCTAAACAAACAAAATAAAGAAAAGGAGAAGCTAAAGCCTTTCACCTCTGTCGGGGGGGAGGCGAGTCACCCCTCGGCGGAGGAGATCTCCTCGGCGAGATCCTCATTCCGCCAATTGGCGCGGCCCTCTGCTCGGCAGCAGGTGGGCGAGAAGTACCCCCTCGGGTTGGTTTAGCAACCTTTTTGGGTGGAGCCCCCGAGCTCTCCGGTCCCTTCCTTTTCTTGCCAGCGCCATCAACGATCTTGCGCTCGCGGAGCAGTCTTGCTTGTTGAAGCATCCTGTTCGATTTTATGCGATCGACTTCAACGGTGGGAGGAAGATAAGTAACAACCCTCTGTGGAACCACTAGTAAAAAGAAGAACGAGAAGTTAGTGTCTACGAAGAGTAATAATAAAAAAAAAAAACTTAGAAATATTTTGATACCTGGAGGGAACTCTCGAGTGAAATGATGAGGAGGTACTCGGAGACCTGCTCGCTCACGCATACACTCCCTGTTCAGAAATCGGCAGGACCTCTCCACGTAGCGACGATTGAGAACGCAGCAAACGTGGTATTGGAAGAGAGGAGTGAGACGGTGGTCGGCAGTCTTCTTGCGAACAGTTTCAACTACAAAAGCGAGGAGTTATTCAGTATAGACAAGAACGAGCAGAAATAAAAAGACTTACCGCGAATTCTTTGATATTCGATCTCGATGGGAATGCGAGCAGGGGATCCATCCGACCTCACTGGACTTCTCCAATCCCCGGCTACCCACCACCAGTTGGTTTTCCAATCTCTGATCTTGTTGGGAACCCCTTCAACCAATTTAAAATTGTCACGGCCCCTTACATAATAGTATCCATGGCCTACTTTCTCTCCGGTCTCGGCCGCCTGAAGGAGATAGTTAATCTCCTTCGGGCTAAGCCATGTGTTCCGACATCCATTCTCGGCCGCCACCAGGCCGAACAGTGTAAGAATTCCAATCAGGTTCGACCAACCATTCGGAAGAATTTGAGAAGGGGCCACATTCAAGAAGTGTAAAAAAATTGAGATACTGGGGTGCAAGGGGAACCTAAGCCCTGCCTCCATCATGCCGATGTTGACGGTGACCATGCCTTCTGGCGGCTGGTCGGCCCTCTCATCCTGGCGAGGAACAAAAAAGCAGACGTCGGCCGGCAACTGATACTTCTTTCGGGAATTCTCTAGCTGCGTCGAGGAGACCTTGCTCGCATAATTGCACGCCTCATACATTGTTTGAAATGCTTCTCGATGCGGGCGAGGAATCTCTCGAGGAGGGTTTTCGCTGAAATATTTATAGTAGGCCTCCCTCGAGACCTCGTCGCCGCCCAAATCCTCCCTACCACTCAAGATGTCCTTTATGCTCTCCGCATATTGAACAACTTCTTCAAAGTCCTCGCAGAGACTCCTCGTCAATGTCTCCTCGACTTGGGCGATTTCTATCTGGTCGCCCACCTCTCGATCCAAACCCTGATCATGCAGGTCAGAGTCAGTTTCGCTGCCACTCTCCTCGGCATCGCCCTCCTCGGCATCGTTGCCAGCATCGTCCCTATCGGAATCATCAAGATCGTCGACATCGACGACCACTGCCTTTCCTAGGTGTCGGACGTTAACATTTATAGGATCAGGGGAGTGGATCCTAGAGTCCGAAGAGGATGCCCTCTCCATCAAGGCTAAGGCTAATCGATCAGCCTCGCCGGAGTTTGCGGCACCACCGTCCAACGGCGGCGGACCACCACCAGAACCACCACTAACGTCCATTTTTTCTTAAGAAATGGGGGAAAAAGAAGTTTTTAAGAAGAAAATATGTTTGTTTTTACCTTTTTGCCGATCGAAAACCACCCAAAAGTCGCCGGAAAAGCTTGAAGGAGTTGCTTGGAAGGAGGTTCAAGAAATTCGAAAATTGCAGAAGAGGAAAGTGTTTTTATGAAGAGGAAGGTCCTATTTATAGGCAAAAGTCGATCAGGGACTGAAATGCAAAAAGCGGGGTCATTTCCGCAATTTTCCCAAAGTTTTGGGGTCATTTCCGAAATTGAGGTCGGAAAGTGACCCCCACGCGCGACCTTTGAGGTCGACACGCGCCCCATGCGCTCAAAATTTGAAATTTTGGGCGCCAATCACGCTTCTGACACAGGTCACATCATACGTCATCAAAGTGCTTCGGAAAGCGTGCTCGGCGTAGGAAACGAGGCGACCGCCTCCTTTTTTACGTCATCAAGATTTCAAAGACGATTTGCCTGTCGAGGACAGATCTGAGAAGACGAGTACACTGCTCGCCTTACCATTCTACGAATACGAAGTAAGGCGACCAGGGGGCAAATGTTATACCTAGTCAAAGAGGTCAATCTTTGACAAGTCAATCCTAGTCACCAGCTTACGTGGCGAGGACCAGTCAACAAAGTCGTGTGACGACTAGTCAACAAGACCAAGAAAATGTAATAGATTTAATGTATTTAATATATTTAAGTGCTCGACCAAAGATGTTGGCGAGCACGTGTCTTAGTTAGCTGCTCGCCCAAATGTGTGGCGAGCACGTGTATTAGTTAGCTGCTCGCCCAAATGTGTGGCGAGCACTTTCCTATTCTTAGCAAGAGAAGTTAAGTATTGAAGACTTGGGAGACAGCATGGAGCGTGGCGACCACACTCCGGCGACCACCATGGCCCAGCTCCTCGGCATCTCGGCGAGGACGAGCACCTAAGGCGGTTTAGCATTAAATGCGCCATCAAATCACCTTTTCGGGCAGAAGTCAGGTCCAACGAGGGCGTGCCACGTGTAAAGGGCGGGCAGCCCCCATAAACCACTATATAATGCCTAAAAGGGGCTCATTTGTACACAAGTTACATTTTACACACAATCACCCCAACCTAAAGCAATAAACACTCCCAAGCTTGAAAGGCTTTAGCTTCTCCAAGAAGCTAAGTTTGGTGTTCTTCTTTGTTCTTCCTTAGATCATCATATAAATACTCCCTAAACGCGTAATAACCCCCGTTTAATTATATATGTTTGTATCGTACTAAAAACAGTCCACATCCGAGTCAACCCGATTAAAGTGCATACAACATGGTTAAAACACTGCAATATAGCAAGGTTCGATTGCCCACATTGATCGAGTAGTACAGACTTGCACCACTCTTGCTTCTTTGGGCAAGTGATCGACCTCCACCACATCTCCTTTGTCATATTCTTTTTTTTTTGCCATCCTTCCTTATAAGTCACCGTATGTAGACTTCCTACTTCTACTTTAATATATTTAGATCTTGTGTCACCTAGCGCACTACAAATCTCTCTTGATTTCTCATGGTCAGTGCTAACAATGGTAGTGGATATATATTAAGGAATAGTCAAACATTCCTTGTATATAGGATTTGATTATTGTATTTACCTTTTGTATTTATCCTTTCCTAAATTCGTGTAATTAGTTACAATGTAATTACCACTATAAATACAAGTCATTCTCTCTCACCAAGATTAACGGTGATCATATTTCATTGTTCACATGGTATCAGCGTAAACACGATCTAAAAACCCTAACCCTAATTTCTTTCTCTATCTTTGCCGCCGCCGCTTCCCATATTGTCGAGCTTGTCCCCCTCGCCCTTCTCCCTTCAATGGCAGACTCCTCTATCCCTATGAATGTCCTCATTCATATAGTAACAGTGAAACTCTCTTCTTCCAATTATCTCCTATGGAAGAAGCAAGTTGTCCCGATGCTCACTTGTGCCGATCTCTATGGCCTTGTGGATGGCTCATCCGCCCCCCCTGCCGACACTCACCCGACCTTTGCTGCCTGGAAAACAAAGGATCAGAAAGTCCTTACTCTTCTTCTCTCTTCTCTCACTTAAGAAACTCTGGTCGAGGTTTGCCTTGGAGGACGCTTTCAGCCACTCCTCCCAGTCCCGCATCATTCAGCTTCGTGAGGAACTCCTTCTACTCACACGTGATTCCCTTCCTGTTGTCGATTATGGTCGGCGTTTTAAAGCATTATGCGACCAACTGGCCGCTATTGGTAAGACAGTCGACAAATCTGACATGTCGCACTGGTTTCTACGGGGCCTTGGTCCCAAATTTAGCAGTTTTAGCGACACCAAAATGGCCCTCTCGCCTGTCCCCGCTTTCCGTGACCTACTGCATCAGACTATTGCATTTGAGATCATGAATAAGCCTGATCCAGTTGAGCCTGCTCCAGCCGCGTTTTTTGCTCGCCCGAATCCATGCGACCATACTGGTGGTCGCCCCGATTTTTCTAGTGGCCGCGGAAGGCGTAAATCCTACGTTCCCCGCTATCAAATCTGCCACGGCGAGCACTATGCCAGCAAATGCCCTCAGCGGTTTGTTCACGAACCAGTTTCTCGCCAGACTGGTCGCCCATCTGCCCATCTGTCCGACGACCCATCCGCAACCCTTGCTTAGGCCTTTCACTCGGCCTGCTCCGTCTCCTCGCCGACCTCCTCGGATTGGTATGTTGATTCAAGAGCCTCGGCTCACATGACTCCTAGCACCTCCCATCTGGATTCCTCAACACCTTATTCTGGTAATGGTCAAGTGGTCGTTGGTAATGGTAATTCCTTACGAATATCTCATGTTGGACATAAACTTTCTAAGGATATAGGCCTACTGGATGTTCTTGTTGTTCCTCACATCAACAAAAACCTTCTATCTATTAGTAAACTCACGTCTGATTTTTCAGTTGATGTTTACTTTTTTGACAAATCATTTGTTGTTCAGAATCGGGCTACCAAGGAAGTGGTGGCTCAGGGTCGGTGTGAACAGGGGTTGTACGTGTTGGAACGAGCACTCCCGGCTTTGGTCGCTGTTTTGAAGCCTCCTGATGTTGCTCGTACTTCCTTTGATTTATGGCATTCTCGTTTGGAGCATGTCCCGTTTAATGTTATAAAAGACTTGAATAGATTAGGACATCTATCTGTTAACTCTCTTTTGCCGAACCCTACCATTTGCACCTCTTGCCAGTTGGCCAAGAGTAAACGTTTGTCTTTTACTATTAATGAAAAACGTGCTTCTGTTATTCTTGATTTGGTACACTGCGATCTTTGGGGTCCTTCCCCTGTTACAGCTATGGCTGGCTTTCGTTATTATGCTGTGTTTTATCGATGATTATTCCCGTTTCTCGTGGATATATCCTCTTCGTGCAAAATCTGAGTTTTTTACCACATTGGTCGCCTTTCACAAATTTGTTTGCATCCAGTTTTCGGCTAAACTCAAAGTCTTTTAGAGTGATGGTGGCACTGAGTTCATCAATACGGTTGTTCGCCATTTTATGGCCGAGCATGGCATCTCGCATCGGGTGTCCTGTCCTTACACCCCCCAGCAAAATGGTCGTGCCGAGCGCAAACACCGCCACATCATTGAAACTGGTCTGTCCATGCTCTTCCATGCTCGTGCTCCGTCTGAATTTTGGTTCGATGCCTTTGCCACTGCGGTCCATCTCATTAATCGTCTGCCATCCTCGATTTTGGGTGGTCAAACACCGTATCAGGTTCTCTTCGGATCCGTGCCCCTTTATGGAAACATCAAACCCTTTGGTTGTCGGGTTTTTCCATACTTACGCGATTATGCAGTCAACAAACTTTCTCCACGCAGTCGCCCATGCATTTTCTTGGGTTATAGCAGTCTTCACAAGGGTTTCCAGTGTTACGATCCTACATCCTCAAAAATCTTTGTTACTCGACATGCTGTATTTGATGAAGGTTGTTTCCCTTTTTCAGGTTCTGCTCGGCCTTTGCCGACCAGTGCGGTGGTCTGTTGGTCCCTGAACGAGTAGTGAATGGGATTAAAGTCTAGAGGGGAGGGGTGAATAGACTTTAAAACTTTTTCAAACAGAGTTGGGAACCTCTTCTGATTGCTATGTCAACTGGACTGCAAGTCTGCTGGTCCAGATGACTATAGTGATCTGACTGAAGAAGTTATATGCGGAAATATGGTGGCCCTGGTTTAGACTCGTTCTTGTAACTTGTTTTACTTTGTGAAATTACTCAGCTGATGCTGGTTTGAAAGTTATGGCCCTTTTTGAAGAGTGTTGAAATCACAGTATGCACTATATAATAATGAATGTAAAAGCAGAAATGTAAAGTGCAGAAAGTAAATAACACCGGATTTATAGTGGTTCGGATATACGATCCTACGTCCACTCTCACGTCCTAACGTGATGTTTAATCCCTTTAATTTCCACAAATTACAAGGGTCTTGTCCTTTATAGTCCCAAGGTTAGGACTTTGAGATCTGAGCCGTCCTAACAGCTGCGGTCTCCACAAGTGATTGTAAGCACTTGCACTTTGGGGGGTTTAAAAAACTTAAACCTTTCGGTGAGGGTTTGGGGTTTTTGAGATGTATCCAACTAATGGTTCAAGCTTATAATTTGCTTAACCACTATGCCTAAAACAATTGATATACAGTATGAATAAGTTTCAGGTTCTTAAGGGTTGGATAAGAAGTACTTAAGAGCTATGGATAATCTAATGGATTTCAGGCTCTTTGAGAATTCTTAGAACAATGTGGCTTTTTGCTTGATGGCTTGCTTAGCTTGTGAATTCTCTCTTTTTTTTTTTTGTGTTCCAACCTCTTGTATTTATAATGGAGATTGAGTGCAACTAGCCGTTGGAGTTGACTAGCCGTTTGAACAATCTTCCCATAATAGCTTGATTCCTTGATTCCAGCCGCTTGATTGCTTCAATCCTGGGATCATGTCAATCTTCTAAATAAGGTAGGTCTTCGTTTGAATTGCAAGATGACTTGGGAATCAGCCGAGTCCTGAAAGAGCACATAGTCTTCTGATCTGTACTACTAGTCTTCTGACTGCTCTTCTGGCCTTAGGTCTTCTGTCTTCTGGTATCAGACGAGTACTACTCTTCTGATCTGGAAATTCTTTGTAATACTTTAGGCCATCTTTAGTCTGGGACTCCATCAGATAAGTAGGTATACAAGCACCTTAACATATCTGGTCTTCAAGGATCTTCTAGTCTTCATGTCTTCTACTCTTCTTATCTTGAGGATAGGCATGTAAGCCATGACTGTGCTGATCAGCTGCTATCAATACAGTTGATCACACAAGACTAGTCTAAGCTGTTCTATACAAGTCAGCTGATCCTATTACATTTATAAACTCTAAGTGTTTTGGCCATCAAAACTATTCTAACATCAAATGGGGCTTAGGGTGAATTTATATCCCAACAATTTCCCCCTTTTTGATGAAGCCAAAACTATATCTATGATAAATGCTCTTACTAAGGTAAGATAGGAGTTTATAAACTTCATAAAAACTGAAGTATCTGATGAAGACAATGAGAGTTTGTCTTGAAAGCAAAGAGAACTAAACTTGAATATATATATAACTTTTACAGATTACAAGTAATAGTTTCTTAAGACTTTGAAAGTGGTCTTCATCAGGTCTTCTGTCTTCAGATGCGGAAGGCAAGGTACAGACGAGATCGAACTTCTTCCATGTGCTGCAGGTCTGTAACATTCTCCTCTTCATAGATCTTCTCTAGGATCTTTTTGACTTCAATGCAGTCAGTTCTTCCAGAATCCAGTTTGGGTGGATCCCATTTGGGTTCTTCAGGAGTTAAGATTCTGCAGTTATCAAGTTCTTTGGCTGTCTTGACTACTTCTTTCCAGAACTCTGGATCTTCAATGTTCATGAATTGATTGAACTGGAAGAATTCATCTTCATAGGTTGGGAGAGGGCCAAATCTTCTTACAATGTGGTGTTGAATTTGCCATTTCTTCTTCAGAGGGTACCACCTTGGCAGCTCATCTTGAAGGGCTAGATAGTCCACATAGTTGCTATCAAACACCAGAACTTTATCTTTCTGTGCCAGAGCATTTTCTTTCAGTGCTTTCTCCTTGAGAGCTTTCCTGAGTTTGGCTATCTTCCTATCAAATTTGGCTTTGACTGCCTTCGCATCTTTTAGCTTCTTTTGTTTAAGCTCTTGAGCTTCAAGCTCTTTTCTTTTCTTCAACTCTAAAGCCTCTTTCTCTTCTGCAGTGGGCTCTGCTGGAGTTGACTTCTGAGCTTGCTCTTCTGCTAGCTCATCTGCTTTCCTTTTCCTAGACATTCTTTTCTCGGAAACTTGTTCTGTAGAAGCAGTGATCTGCAGGCTTTTGGCAGTTGCTTGAGTGGGAGCTTGGTTGTCTTCTTGAGCAATTTCTTTGCCTTTGCCTTTCTTGCTCTTGACTTTGCTTGATAAATCACCCAAGGTTTCATTCAACTCATCTTGAGATACTACCATTACAGCTTGCTGTGCAGTAGTCTTCTCTAGAGCTTTTATCAATACATCTTCCCCCTTTTTGGCTTCAGCAAGTGCAGCCGCAAAAGGTTTCATGGCATTCAGAATTTCCACCCTAAGAGTTTGTTGAAGAGCCATGGCGTTGACTCTGCCAATATGAGTCAGATGTGTGATGCTATGTTCTAGAATCTGAGCATGAGAGTTGGAGGAGGAGGCAGCTTCTAGTTTAGCTGTAATTGCTTCCAGTCTCGTTGCTGTCTCCTTCAGCTGAATCTGAAGTTGTTCATTCTCTGCTGTAGCTGATTGGAGAAGAGCTCGACCTTCAGTAGCTCTTGCTTCAGCATCTTCAAGTCGTGTTTTGTAGGTGTTTTCCATGCGGTTGACCTCATTGGTGTAGAGATCAGCAAACCTGGTGGAATGTTCACCTGCCATCTTCAGAATGCTGGTCAGATACTCACTTATCTGATCGTGAAGAGATTCTCCAAACTTGTCCTCAATGTCAATGATCTGGTTTTGAAGACGAGTTCTCTGCTCCTTGACTGCCTTTTCAACATATCTTCCAAGCTGTAGGCCTAAACCCTTTTCAAAGTGTAGGTCTATAGCAGTCTTGACCTGTGAGCATATGTCTGCCGTATAGTCAGCTGTTGAAGTAGAAGTTGAGGCTGTACCTTGAGGCTTTGGATGGACTGTTAGGGCTTTGCCTCTTTCTTCAGCTGAAAGGTACTCTTCATTGAGAAATGTGGTAGTGGCCTTAACCAGGTGAGACATGATGGTGTCTCCTTTGTCAATGAAGTGAGGTAGAGTATCCTTAGGCATGAAGTGATCAGGAATAGTGATTACTTCTCTTTCAATCTCGGTTCTCTCAGCTGGTTCAGCGGAGTCTTCTGCAGGAACTGACGCAGCTGAGTCAATCACTTTTGCTGTGCCAGCTGCCTGATGATCTGATATGTCTTCTGGGATAGGTTGAATACCTAGAATTCTGTTGCATACTGCTGTAAAGGCTGCCTCAGGTAGCAGTTGAGTAAAAGATGTGACTTGAGCAACTTCTTTTTGCTCCATTTCCCAGTCGAGGAAATTAGCTTTTCCTCCCATTCCTTCCATGACTTCAATAAGGTCATCCACATCATCTCTCCTGAGTTCAATCCAGGTGCAGATTCTAAGAATTTGTTCGAACTGAACTGATTCCTCATCAATACCAGGAATAGTAGACTTGAGCAGATTTGCTATCTTCATCCTCATTATCTTCTCCCTTGTGCACATAGGATAGTGTACCATTCTGGATTGAGGTTGAGAGGTACCAGCTTGAGCAAGGTCTGCTGGTGCCATGTCTTCTGGAACAGAAGCAATAATGATGGTAGGAGTTTGAGTATGTGGGGTAGTTTCCTCTGCTGTGTGAGTATCAGCAGGGATTTGGGAAGTGATATGTTCTTGATCTTTAGTCGTCTGTTCATCAGCAGGGGTTTGGGTCTGCTGGTCTGGTATGGTGCCTTCATGAAGATCAGTAGAAGTTTGAACACGTGGATCTTGAACATCAGCAGGGTTAGGCAATAGGGTTTCTGGGGTTGAGGTAGGTGGAGCTTGTTCCTCTGCTTCTTCAAGGGAGAGGCAGTGGGAGTAGCATCTGAATCAGATGGGGAGATGAGCCCAGATCTGATTAGATATCGTCTTTGTGCTAAGGTCTGATTGTCATCATCATCATCATCCTCAGCAACCTTCTTCTGAGCCTCTTCTTTGGTTGGCTCCTCTTCTTCAGCAGAGTCATGATCAGACTCTTGTGCTGCCTTCTCAGCCAACAGCTTCCTCTTCTCTTCTTTTAACCTTTCTGCCTCAGCAAGAGCTTCCTTTCTCAAATAATATTTGGAGATGTGAAAGGTCTTATGAGGTCCCATCTTGTACTTCTTTGGGAGAATATCTGGAAGGATGATGCTCAGCTTGTTGACAAAGCTGACTGTGGCTGCTACCTTCCATACCTTTGATTGTAAGTCCAAAGTGACTTTCTTTGCCTCAAGAGCAATTCTTTCTAAGAATAGTCCTTGCCAGTCTCCATCGATCTGATCCCAGATTGCAGCCATTACTCGAACCTTTAAAGTAGTAACAGCATCATGGCTGAATGTGTTACCAAGTAACATCTTCCCTGCAATATCCAACAAGGTTTGGAATTTTGGTTCAAGTTGGGATTTCTTTAGTCCAGTTGCATCAGTAGCCTTGATTCGTCCACCAGTAAACATCTCCATATACTCTTTTTCTTTATTCATGATGTAGTTGGAGATATTTATTTTCCCCCTTGAAAGGCCAAACAATTCCTGAAGAATTTCCCTTGTAACTTTGACTTTGTGTCCGCTCATGACACTTTCAACATGAGAACCCTTCATCACGGCGTTTGCATAGAATGTCAGAACGTCTTGTTCATAGACATTAGTCGGAGCTGCTTCCAAAAAGTCCCTGAGTTTAAGATTGACGCACCGAAGCAGTATCTCCTTGTTCTCATCTGTGTGTTTTCCTTTGAAAAACAGAGCATTCTCCGTAAAAATCTTCCCTTCCTTGGACCACTTTGCAGCATCCAAGGTGCCAGTATTCTTGGTCTTCTCGTCGTAAATTTCAATGATTGCCATAGTAGAGTCTGAGTGTTAGGGTTTGAAGGCTTGAAAGAGATTTGCAGAACGAGAGAGAGTAATGTGAGTAATTGAGTAATAAGAGTGGCAGGGATTAGGGATGTGAATATATATATACTCCACAGAATTTAATCTAACGGTCAGATTTGCGTTTGAATTTGGAGTAGAGCCCAAGATTTCTTTCTTTGATTTCTTAAATTTGCCGGCTGGTTATGCCATTTGGCAATTGTTGATTTGCTGGCGATGTGATACTTGAGTATTAATGACATCATTACCAAAAATAGCCGTTGAGACTAATTTATGGTAAGAATTGATCATCAAGGCCGTTTTCTATAAGAAAATTGCATTCCTTATATAAGCCAATTTGTTTAATTACATTCAGGAATAAATCTAGAATGAATTACATGATCAAGACTAGTCATTATACTCTAAATTTGTGTGATTTGATCAGCAGAGTGAGGTCTTCTGAGTTCTTCAAGATGTCTGCTGATTGTCTTTGAAAAGTCTTCTGGTCAGCTGAGTTGGTCTTCTGATCAGCTGAGTAGAGGAAACTGTGTTTGCTCTCATGATCCAACCTGGATGGATCCTTCCAGCTTTATTGTGAGTGATGATCCAACCTGGTTTGATGGATCTGTCAGCTCCTTCTTCAAATCAAGTGGAGCTAGTCTAGACGTAGTCCCACTGATTTAAATGTTCCTCACCATCGGATGTTCCTCATCATCAGATGGGATGTAGCATCTAATGTGCTCTTGTTGAATTTCTTCGCTTCTCTAGAAGGGGAAGGAAGGTTGAGGGGTGCTTCAATGGAGTTGAAGAGAGGGCCATGGACTCAGCCTTCATGTTCTGTTTAGACACAGTAGCTTTTGATAACAAGCTCTCCATGTAGAACTTCCTTCTGGAGAAGAAGCTCTGCTTGTTTGCTACTTTGTCCTCTGCATCTCTTCCTCCTTTAGCTTTCAACAAGAACGTCTCTTCTTCCTTTAGCTTTCATGAACATACTCATGTTGAGTAAGCCATGGATCTGCATCATCTTCATCTTCTGGACAAATCTTCATCTCCTTTACCCAAGATTTTGGTTGAAGAATGATCTCCATTCCATCTCTTCTTTCAACTGTCTCCATACCTGAAATAAGAAAAGTGTTAGGTGTTTTGTGTTCTTAGGTGTTCTCATAACTTCTCCTTTTATAGAGGTAGAAATGAGGTAGTGGAGAGAAAGATGACAAAACTATAGGGATGATAGGTCTGAATTTCTGAAAAGTGATTCTTTAAGATCAGCAGTGAGTTTCTTGATCCAAGGGTTCACATTTAAGGATATTCAGACTTTATCTAATGGAATGCAGAAATTATGAATTTTGACCATGAGTTATTTGAAATCCGTACTGTGCATGCATACTGTTGAGTCGGTGAGGATGGTGTATTAATCCAGCCAAGTATGACTCACTTAGTATACTGTATTTATGTATATGAATAAAGTATTTTATGAAGAATAGTTTATTAATATACATAGTTGTACATTGCTTAGAGTAGGAAGATCAAATAGCTTTGTTCAAGTCTGCTATATATATGTATATGTATATTATGCAATGCAGATTTTAGAGTATTTCATCAAGGATTCTTAAGGTATCATTGATTCCCCCTTGATTAGATAACTCTAAGTTTTCCCTCAGCTCTATTTGTCTTCATTGGGATAGAACTTACCTGAAGATGAGGGTGTCTATTCACCTCATCTGATTCTCCTAGTCTGCTGCACTTGGGTCAGCTGAGGTTTTCAGCTGTTTTCTCCTTCTTCATGTGCTTGGGTCCAGGAGTCCTAAGCTGTAACATAAGGTCTTGAACCTGTCTTCAGCTAGGGGCTTAGTCAAGATGTCTGCTCTTTGGATATCTGTGTGAATTTTCTCCATCTTGATGTCCTTCTTTTCAAGGTGATCTCTTATGAAGTGGTGTCTAATGTCGACATGCTTGCACCTTGTGTGGAGGACTGGATTTTGAGTGATGGCAATGGCGCTGCTGCTATCACAATAAATAGGGACTTCTCTTGCCTCTACATTGTAATCCTTGAGTTGTTGAACTAGCCAGAGCAGCTGACTACAACAACTACCAGCTGCCATGTATTCTGCTTCAGTGGTGGAGGTTGCAACTGAGGTTTGCTTCTTAGAGAACCATGATATCAGCTTGTTTCCTAGAAATTGACAGGTTCCTGATGTGGACTTCCTATCAATTCTGCATCCTCCAAAGTCTGAGTCAGAATAGCCACTCAATTCTAGATTGTCATCAGCAGAGTACCATAGACCTAGGTTGATTGATCCTTTTAGGTACTTGAGAATCTTCCTTGCTGCTTCTAGATGACTTTGCTTTGGGTTTGCTTGAAACCTAGCACATACTCCTACAGCAAATGTTATGTCTGGTCTGCTGGCTGTAAGATATAGTAAAGATCCAATCAGTGCTCTATATTCAGCTTGATCAACTGCCTGTCCAGACTCATCTGGTTCCATTTTGAAAGATGTCATCATTGGAATCCTTGCAGTCTTGCTTTGTAGAGCTTTGAATCTTTCTAGCAGACTCTTGGTATACTTGGACTGGTTGATGAAGATCCCTTCTGGACTCTGCTTGACTTGAAGTCCTAGGAAATAATTCATCTCACCCATCATGCTCATTTCGAATTTTCCTTGCATAAGTTCAGAGAACTTTTTGCACATTTCTTGATTGGGTGATCCAAATATGATGTCATCTACATATATTTGTACCATTAAAATGTCTTCTCCTTCTTGTATTCTGAAGAGAGTTCTATCAACTTTGCCTTTTGTATATCCATTGTCAAGTAGGAATTGTGACAATGTGTCATACCAAGCTCTAGGGGCTTGTTTTAGACCATAGAGAGCCTTCTTCAGTCGATATACTTGATCACCTTTTTCAAATCCTGGAGGCTGCTCTACATATACTTCTTCTATCAGAATACCATTTAGAAAAGCACTCTTGACATCCATTTGATATACCTTGAAGCCCATATATGATGCATAAGCTAGAAATAGTCGAATGGCTTCTAATCTGGCTACTGGTGCAAAGGTTTCATCATAGTCAATCCCTTCAGATTGTGAGTATCCTTTTGCAACTAGTCTTGCCTTATTTCTAGTTATCACATCATTTTCGTCCTTCTTGTTCTTGAATACCCACTTTGTTCCTACTACATTGTGGTTTTCAGGACGATCTACCAATTCCCAGACTTCATTTCTTTCGAATTGGTTTAGTTCTTCTTGCATAGCAGTGATCCAATTGCTATCTGTCATTGCTTCTTCTATGTCAGCTGGTTCAATGTTGGACAGGAAAGCACACCAGCAGAACATAGATGATTGAGAATTCTGATTCAGTTGTCTTCTGGTCTTGACACCTGATTCTGCTCCTCCTAAGATGAGGTTTGATGGATGGTTGTTCCTCCATGTATGCCTCACAGGAGTATCTGTGTTGGATGAGTTTGGATCCTCATTTGATCTAGTGTCATCAGGAGGGTTGACTTGATAAGTTCGATCATCTTCTGTATCTTGAGTGTCAAAGAGATCATTCCCCCTGGCATTTGGAATTGATGCATCTTGATTTTGGTCAGCTTGCCTTGCTTGAGTTTGAGATCTAGTGACAGGTCTATGAGGCTTATCTTCCTCTGGTTCTTCAGGGAATGGTTCATTGACTTCAATAAATTCATCAGACCTCTTCTTGATCACTAGTTTCTTCATCTGTTCTGTAGCTGAGGTTGTTTCTACTGCATTCTTTTCACAAGATTCATCAAAAACAACATGAGGTGTTTCTTCCACAAGAAGGGTTCGTTTGTTGAGTACTCTAAATGCTTTGCTAGTTGAGGAGTATCCTAAGAATATCCCTTCATCTGCTTTGGCATCAAAAGCATTCAACTTACTCTTCCCATTGTTGTGAATGAAACACTTACAACCAAATATATGAAAGTAAGATACTCTAGGTTTTCTTCCTTTCCACAGTTCATATGGGGTTTTCTCATGTGTTTTATGAATACCTGACCTGTTTTGAGTGTGACAAGCTGTGTTGATGGCTTCTGCCCATAGCTTCTTGGGAGTAGAGAATTCAGCAAGGAGTGTTCTGGCAGCTTCTTTGAGTGTTCTGACTCTTCTTTCGGCTACACCATTCTGTTGTGGTGTTCTTGCTGCACTTGTCTCGTGCTGAATACCATTAGAAGTACAATAGGCAATTATATAAGAGTTAATGAATTCAGTGCCTTTGTCACTTCTAATTTTCACGATTGGTTCTCCTTTCTCTACTTGGATCCTCTTCAATAATTCAGGTAGCTTCTGCTGTGTTTCACTCTTCTTGTATAGGAAGATAACCCAAGTAAACTTGGAATAATCATCTACAACAATAAGAGTGTACTTCCTTCCTGTTAGAGTGGTTGGAGTGATTGGTCCAAAGAGATCCATGTGAAGCAATTCAAGAGCTCTGCTTGTTGATGCTGTCTTCTTGGTCTTGAAGGAGACCTTTGTTTGCTTTCCTTGTTGACATGCATCACAAACCTGATCTTTACAGTAGAGTTCATTAGGCAGACCATCAACTAAGGATTCCCTTGCTAACTTGTTCATAGTCTTAAAGTTCAGATGGCTAAGACGTTTGTGCCATAGCCAGCTGACATCTTTAGGGCTCTTCACAAGCAGACATGTATCCTTAGGACAGCTGTTCCAATTTGCAAGATACATACTTCCCTTTCTAGATCCTGTTAGAAGGTTTTGTTTTGTTCTTTTATCACTTATGAGACATTCATCTTTAGAGAATTTAACTGAATAACCAGTGTCACAAAAGTGAGAAACAGATAATAGATTAAACTTAAGACCTTCTACATATGATACATCATGTACCTCAATGTCACCATTTTTAAGGGTGCCATATCCTTTTGTGTTACCGTGCGCGTTATCACCAAAGAAAACTTTTGGACCTTTCTTCTCTAAGTAGTTGGTCAGCAGGGTTTTGGTTCCTGTCATGTGAGTTGAGCATCCACTATCTATGTACCAAGTTTCTCCTGCTAGACCTCCTCTTTTGTATAGGTCCTTCCTTTCCTGCAAGAAAAGTTAAGTTTTAGGTACCCATTTTGTTTTGGGTCCTTGGGTGTTAGTACTACCCTTGGGAACCCACATATACATTGGTCGTTTAAACAACCTTGAACATTTGAGTTGTTTCCCTCGGGCATCACAGAACCAAATCTTACCAGTCAGCACCTTGGACTGATCTGATTTGTTCTTGGTGTCAGCTAAGTAGTAGTCAAATGGTTTCCCTTTATAGGAGTGTACATACATGATCTTTTGACTAGTTACATTCGGCCTGGGTGCATTAGCTGGTCGATGCACACGATTATATGGACCATACTCTTCTGTTCTCACAATATCATAAGAGATAGGGGGTGCAAAGAGAACAGATTTGTTTGAAGAAGATTTCTTCTTCTTGGCTGGAGCAGCATACAGCTGAGACTGTCTCAGCCGAGATGGTCTAGGCTGTTTGCTGTTCCTCTGTACAGGCTTGGGGTTAGCTTGTCCTTTACCATTCTTGGTTTTGGGATAGTTAGCCTTAGCTGGTACAGATGCCTTTTGGTTCATATTGAGTTCATTGTGTTTAGAACACTCACCCTGTTCATGTGTCTGAGTAGTGCACTGGTTAGGTGTACTACCCCCAGCTGGAGAGGATGTTGATGGATTAAGTTCATAACCTAAACCCATCTTATTGCCACTTGATCTATAATACTCAGAGATACTTTCAATAGTAGTCGAAGCTTTATTGAATTCTGATATTTTTCGATCTAGGCATTCCTTCTCCTTTTCTAAGAGCTTATGTGTTTGGAAGAGATCATCGAACTTAGACTGAAGTATACGAAATTCTTTGGTTTCTAAGGCTTGAGTTTCTAACATCCCCTCATACAACTGAGTTGTTGTGGTATTTTCTTCTTTAAGAAGTTCCACTTCTTTGGTCAACCTTTCATTCATGGTGACTAACTCAGGGGTGTTATCAAACTTTACCTTTTTCAACCTAGCAATTTCTTTCCTTAAGTCCTTATTCTCCTCTTCCACTTCTATAAAGGCTCTAGTGGCAATATCCAGATCACCTTTTACCTTTCTTAAAGATTGATAATAGGTGTCTTCTGATTCGCCTTCAGATGAGTTTATGTCATCTGTTTGTGAGAAAATAGGTGAATGGAAAGTAGTAGTATAAGAGTTTACCTCATTTTCTCCTATGGCCATCATAGCTAGATCGTCTGAATCATCTGAAAAGATTTGATCGTCTGGTGATGTAGGAAGTTCATCACTTTGATATTCAGATTCTTCAGTCACCATTGCCTTTTTGTCTGAGGTTCTTCTTGGCCTTCTTTCTTTCTTGTCATCCAAATCCAGCTCAGGACATTCATAGACATAGTGTCCTGGTTTGCCACAGTTGAAGCAAGATCCAGGTTTCTGATTTGAGTTGCCTCTCCTTGGAGGAGTAGCATCTCTTCTTCTAGATCCTCGGCTGTCAGATGACTCCACATCTTTTCTAGGATGTCTTTCTGGTGTTCTTTCTCTGGAACCTCTGGAGGGTGAACTTGCTCTTCTATCTTTGTAGTTTCTATAGAATTTTCTATATTTACTGTTGAGGGTGTTCATCCTTTCAAATCTTTTGATCATAAGTGCCATTTGCTCTTTTAGGCTCATGTCTGATCCTTCACAGTCTTCTGTTTTCAGAGAGGTCTTGCCAGATGAGGTGTTTGCAACTTTTGTATTGGCTGCCTTGAAGGCTACAGTCTTGGAGGTAGATGGGGTTGCAGTTGGCTCATCACTTCCTGAGTTCTCTTCTCTTTCAAGATCATATTCATGGGCTTTCAGGTTCTGAAATAGAGTTTGGGCAGACCACTTCTTGATATCTTGAGTATCTTTGATGATGGTCTTCTTGAGTCTCCATTTCTTGGTTAGAGAATCTAAGATCTTTAAATTTTTCTCTCTATTTGTGTATTTCTTGCCCAGAGATTCTATCTCATTGATGATCTTGGTAAATCTGTTGTCTAACTGATCAATAGACTCTTCTGGTTGCATCTTGAAGTGTTCGAACTTCTTGACTGCTGTAGACAACTTGGACTCTTTGATCAGCTCAGTTCCTTCACAGAGAAGTGCCAATGCCTCCCACATCTCTCTGGCTGACTCACAATGGATTACCTTTGCAATGTACTCATTTGGAAGAGTTTGCATTATGTAATCTTGAGCAATGCTATCAAGGTTTGATTGCTTCATCTCTTCTGGTGTGAGATCCTTCATGGGCTTGGGAACCAGTTCTCCAACTGGAACTTCTGGATCACCATTTGCAGTGTTGACTGTCATGATGGTGATCGGGCCTTCTGTGATTACAGACCACATCTTGTAGTGGACTGATGTGAGATTCTTCCTCATCCTGATCTTCCAGTAATCATAATCTTCCACTGAAAACTTAGGCAACTTACGCATATTAGCACTCATGCTGTATGAGTTTTCAAAAACAAGTTTTCAAAAAGATCTGTTCAAGAGGACTACAGAAAGACTCCCTCAAGTCTTCTGATAATCTAGAGACAGTAGTCCGTTAGAACCACTGCTCTGATACCACTTGTTGGTCCCTGAACGAGTAGTGAATGGGATTAAAGTCTAGAGGGGAGGGGTGAATAGACTTTAAAACTTTTTCAAACAGAGTTGGGAACCTCTTCTGATTGCTATGTCAACTGGACTGCAAGTCTGCTGGTCCAGATGACTATAGTGATCTGACTGAAGAAGTTATATGCGGAAATATGGTGGCCCTGGTTTAGACTCGTTCTTGTAACTTGTTTTACTTTGTGAAATTACTCAGCTGATGCTGGTTTGAAAGTTATGGCCCTTTTTGAAGAGTGTTGAAATCACAGTATGCACTATATAATAATGAATGTAAAAGCAGAAATGTAAAGTGCAGAAAGTAAATAACACCGGATTTATAGTGGTTCGGATATACGATCCTACGTCCACTCTCACGTCCTAACGTGATGTTTAATCCCTTTAATTTCCACAAATTACAAGGGTCTTGTCCTTTATAGTCCCAAGGTTAGGACTTTGAGATCTGAGCCGTCCTAACAGCTGCGGTCTCCACAAGTGATTGTAAGCACTTGCACTTTGGGGGGTTTCAAAAACTTAAACCTTTCGGTGAGGGTTTGGGGTTTTTGAGATGTATCCAACTAATGGTTCAAGCTTATAATTTGCTTAACCACTATGCCTAAAACAATTGATATACAGTATGAATAAGTTTCAGGTTCTTAAGGGTTGGATAAGAAGTACTTAAGAGCTATGGATAATCTAATGGATTTCAGGCTCTTTGAGAATTCTTAGAACAATGTGGCTTTTTGCTTGATGGCTTGCTTAGCTTGTGAATTCTCTTTTTTTTTTTTTTGTGTTCCAACCTCTTGTATTTATAATGGAGATTGAGTGCAACTAGCCGTTGGAGTTGACTAGCCGTTTGAACAATCTTCCCATAATAGCTTGATTCCTTGATTCCAGCCGCTTGATTGCTTCAATCCTGGGATCATGTCAATCTTCTAAATAAGGTAGGTCTTCGTTTGAATTGCAAGATGACTTGGGAATCAGCCGAGTCCTGAAAGAGCACATAGTCTTCTGATCTGTACTACTAGTCTTCTGACTGCTCTTCTGGCCTTAGGTCTTCTGTCTTCTGGTATCAGACGAGTACTACTCTTCTGATCTGGAAATTCTTTGTAATACTTTAGGCCATCTTTAGTCTGGGACTCCATCAGATAAGTAGGTATACAAGCACCTTAACATATCTGGTCTTCAAGGATCTTCTAGTCTTCATGTCTTCTACTCTTCTTATCTTGAGGATAGGCATGTAAGCCATGACTGTGCTGATCAGCTGCTATCAATACAGTTGATCACACAAGACTAGTCTAAGCTGTTCTATACAAGTCAGCTGATCCTATTACATTTATAAACTCTAAGTGTTTTGGCCATCAAAACTATTCTAACATCAAATGGGGCTTAGGGTGAATTTATATCCCAACATGGTCTCATCCTTCTTGGATGCCGAGCTGGACTCCTCGGATGACTTATCCCTTGAGTCTACTTCTCCCACTCCACCTTGCTCGGCATGCACCACTGACCCTGGCGAGGACACCCCCCTCTGCCAGCCATTGTTGAGGAGCCTCCTGCTCCCCCTGCACCGGCCGAGCAACCACTGCCGATCATTGAACCTATGGTGGAACGACCACCATCCCGACACCAGATGATCACACGAGCAAAATCTGGGATCTTCAAGCCAAAATATCCACTAAACTTGGCCTCCACTGCCCTGATTAGTGCCCTCACTGCCTCCTCAGAGCCCCGTGGTTTCAAATCTGCTGCCAAGTCCCCTGAATGGTTGGCCGCAATGCAGGAGGAAATTGATGCTTTGCGAGCTAACAACACTTGGGACCTTGTTCCTCGCCCTCAGGATGCGAACATTGTTGGTTCTAAATGGGTTTTTCGAACCAAGTACAAATCTGATGGTTCCATTGAGCGGCACAAAGCCAGACTGGTCGCTCAAGGCTTTACCCA
This sequence comes from Galeopsis tetrahit, assembly GCA_963675135.1. Classification (NCBI taxonomy): domain Eukaryota; kingdom Viridiplantae; phylum Streptophyta; class Magnoliopsida; order Lamiales; family Lamiaceae; genus Galeopsis; species Galeopsis tetrahit. The sequence goes on along the minus strand of OY776120.1, from coordinate 58,861,805 downwards.
AATCCCTGGCACAGATTTTTCTCACACATTTAGTCCAGTTGTTAAGGCGACCACTGTTCGGGTTATCTTGTCTCTCTCTGTTCGCTTCAACTGGCCCCTCCATCAACTGGATGTCAAGAATGCTTTTCTCAATGGCTATCTCCAGAAACCAGTTTTTATGGCTCAACCCCCTGGTTTTGTCGATCCTCGGCTCCCGGATCATGTCTGCAAATTGAAAAAGGCATTATATGGTCTTCGCCAAGCTCCCTTAGCTTGGTTCCAGCGGTTCAGCTCTTTCTTGCTCGGCATTGGCTTCAAGGAGTGCAAGTCTGACTCCTCGTTGTTCTACCTATTTCACGGCTCCTCGGTCGTCTACCTCCTCCTGTACGTAGATGATATTATTGTCACTGGCAACGACCCATCTACACTAGCTCGCTTCATTGCTCGGGCGAACAGGGAGTTCGCCCTCAAGGACCTTGGTCGCCTCAACTATTTTCTGGGTTTGGAAATCTCTTACACCCCTTCTGGGCTGTTCGTCGGGCAGTCCAAATATGCTCGCGAAATTCTTGAGCGAGCTGATCTCCAAGATTCCAAGCCCATTGCCACCCCTTTGGCCGCGAGTGATACCCTGGTCAGCATTGGTGATCCATTCTCGGATCCGACCCTTTATCGCTCTTTGGTGGGCGCCCTACAGTACCTCACCATCACTCGCCCTGACCTATCCTTCTCGGTAAATCATGTCAGTCAATTTCTCCAGGCGCCGACCAGCGACCACTTCTCGGCAGTGAAGAGGATTCTTCGCTATGTCAAGCACACTATCAATTATGGCCTCTCCTTCACTCGTCGCCCAGACTCCTCCGTGATCGCCTACTCAGATGTAGACTGGGCTCGATGCGTGGAAACTCGTCGTTCTACCTATGGTTATTTAGTCTTCCTAGGTGGGAATCTGGTCTCTTGGAGTGCCAAGAAACAACCCACAGTAGCTTGCTCCAATTGTGAATCAGAGTATCGTGCTTTAGCCAACGCCGTTGCCGAGGTCGTTTGGCTCACTTCTTTGCTCCGCGAGCTCCGTGTTCCACTGCCTACTCGCCCTGTTCTCCTCTCCAACAACAACAATGCCCTCTTTCTAAGCCAGAATCCGGTAGCTCACAAGCGGGCCAAGCACATTGACATCGACTGTCACTTTGTTCGCGAGCTCGTCACCTCCGGCAAGTTGTCCACGCAGTTTGTCCCCACACATCTCCAGCTCGCCGACATCTTCACGAAGAGCCTTCCTCGCCCGACGTTCGAATTCCTTCGTTCCAAGCTCTGCGTTTTTCCTCATCCCACGCATCGCTTGACGGGGGGATATTAAGAAATAGTCAAACATTCCTTGTATATATGATTTGATTATTGTATTTACCTTTTGTATTTATCATTTCCTAAATTCGTGTAATTAGTTACAATGTAATTACCACTATAAATACAAGTCATTCTCTCTCACCAAGATTAACGGTGATCATATTTAATTGTTCACAATATAACCTCTACATCAACATGGTGTTGCCCTTTTGCTCTTTTCCAAGGCTCAAGCTACGTTCTCCTCTTTTGCATCTACATACATAGTAAAAATCAAGTAAATGTTCATACCAAAAGATAATTATCAGTTTGGAGCCACCAATATACATAGTACCATTGCCTACATTTTAAAGCATTGAAATTTCATTACAAGATTTTATTGACGCTTGCCAAACTCAAATACAAACAAAGCACATCACCAAAGGCCACTACCTTCATCAAAGTCGATATTTAAATTGCTTTGAAATTCTACATGTACATTAAAACTATTACCACTTAAGTTATTTGAATGAGTTAGAAGATAATTTGAAAAAAATAATGTAATTAATTAACATTACAAAATTTAAAATCACATTTAAATTGCAAAATAACAATTATGTAATTGGAAGCTGGGGACGCTATTTGCTTTTTTTTTTTTTTTTTGACGGTACTTCCTAAAAAAATAAAATCGATTGAAATAAAATTATTAAAGACGGTTACAAATTAGTCATTCAATCTCCTCCGTTGATGCGTTCTCTTATCAACGGCTATGTTCGACGATCCGCACCCTACAACGTCATTTGTCTATTTGCGAACCCGTCTTCTCTATATAAAGCGCCTCGCCTCGCTCTCTCCTTCATCGCTTCTCCTTTGTGTGGAAACCCAACCCCTCTGCAAAATCTCTCTCCATACTAATCAAATCTTTCGTAATCTGAAATGGCGGGCAGAGGCAAGACACTTGGATCCGGAGCCGCGAAAAAAGCCCAATCCAGAAGCTCCAAAGCCGGCCTTCAGTTCCCCGTCGGCCGTATTGCTCGTTTCCTCAAGGCCGGAAAGTATGCTGAGCGAGTTGGTGCCGGAGCTCCGGTCTACCTTGCGGCGGTCCTTGAATACCTTGCAGCGGAGGTGTGTAGCGCTTGTTTAATTTTATTTCGATCTACTTCTCTGAATATGTCGTTTTGTGATTTTGGGTATTTTTATTCCAATTGATGGTTTTGAAAGTTTGTCCATGGAATTAATTGATTTTCTACACTGGAAATTCGAAGGGGATATTCAATTCTTATTGTGTTTGGATTTGGATCCCCAATTGGTAATACCCAACCGAATTTCTAGGGTTTGACAGAGTTTGTTTGTTTGGATTCAGGTATTGGAATTGGCTGGGAATGCGGCAAGAGATAACAAGAAAACAAGGATTGTCCCCAGGCACATCCAATTGGCGGTGAGAAACGACGAGGAGCTTAGCAAGCTGTTGGGAGACGTGACTATTGCCAATGGCGGAGTTATGCCCAACATCCACAACCTTCTTCTGCCAAAGAAAGCTGGTTCCTCTAAGCCCGCTGCCGATGAAGATTAGATAATTGGATTAAACATAGGCACATGTATCTAGGAGTGATTGTCTTTCAGATGTTCTTTAATTACTAGTTTTTTTTTAGTTGTATCGGGATCTAGTCTGTTAAATCGGTACATGTTAATGAATGAAAGGAGATTTTAGTTTGATATGATGAAGAGAGTAACCTGCTAATTCTCGATGAATTTCGTCCTGTTTCTTTTTCTCCTCTGTGTAGGCTCTAAAATTAAGTGGAATGCTTATTGTTCGACCAGTTCGCAAGGTTTGGCATACTGTTCAATTAATTGAATAGTTGAATTGTTTGTGAGCTCGGTTTGATAAGGTTTAAGCTTGGCTTTACTTGTTAAATGAATTGAGCTTGAGTTTATTAGATGTACTTTTTTTTTTTTTCTCTTTAATTTACTAATGAGTTGAGATTTAAAAGGATTATTATTGTCATTTTTTGTTTTAAAATTTATGGGGTTGGTTAGAGTTATACTTGTGTGATTAGTGGCTCTCTAGTCTTTTGTGCTTATTTACGAGAAAAAGGAACACTATTGAATCTCATTCCATAACATTGACATTTGTGATTTTGCTTAAGCCCTAGAATTGGACATTTAGGTGATGTTTGGTTTGAGATTTTAGTGGATTTGATTGGTATTGAAATTGGAAAAAGATGGATTGGAGTAATTCATGAATGGTATTGAAATTGGAAAAAGATGGATTGAAGTAATTCATGAATAATAATTGTTTGTAAGTTGTGTTTGGTTAAAAATTGAAAAGTATGAGTAGATGTAACTATGTGATATTTATATCACATCAAGAATCAAAAGTGATGTAAAAAAACCTACTCCCTTCGTCCCAAGATTTTATGCACACTTTCTTTAATGGGCGTCCCAACATTTTTTACACACTCCAAAAAAGGAAACAACTCACATAATTTTTACCAATAATACCCCTCCTTTATTTTACTTTCCCTTCCCTTTAGTCAAATCTCCTCAACTTTAATCAATGAATTACCAATAATACTCCTCCTTTATTTTACCTTACACATCACTTTATTCCATTTTCGTAATCTCCGTGCCGATCAAAGTGTGCATAAAATCATGGGACGGAGGGAGTATAATCCCATATACAAAGTTTGACAATCTTCTCTCTAGAAAATCCTTCCCACCTTTCTCTCCCCCTTTTCACCGGTAAACCTCCATCCCACCACCACGAGTCACATCTCCTCCCCTCCTCACCACCACCAGTCACATCTCCTCCCCTCCTTTAATGTAGATCTGGTACAAGCTACCATATTGGGGGCGCCCAACGCCGCCGCAGCCCTCCAGCACCGCCCATCTTCCTCCTCCCCCTTCTCTATCTTGTTCTTTTAAAATTTTCTTAATAGTAGTTTAGATTCAAACATTAGATAGGATTATTAGTAGATTTAGTTAAGTTTCTTAAATTGAGTAGAACCGCCTCCATACCGTCGCTCACCATCGCCAGACCGACGTCGGACAGCCGCCGCACAGCCGATCAGCTGCCTCGTCGATCATCTTCCTCAATTTTTTAGTGGATGTAGGGGCTTTTTTCAGGTTTTCAGTTGGGATCAAGGGGTAGATCCTCTCCGACGAAGTCACGGTTGCCGTCCGGTGAGTCTCCCTTTGATCCCATTTTATTTGTTTTATTTTCGTCTTTAATTTTGTTGATTAGTGTAATAGTTTATTCCCTGCTTTAGATCTGTTTATTTTTGTACTATTTTCTTTACCGCTGTTGTTATTTTCTCCCTGTTATGGGTCATTTTCTCCCGGTTGTGGGTATCCGTCCCCTCAGTGGGACTCTGCTGCGCCAATGTTGGGCTTGACACTGGTTGTCTTTGGGGACGTCTTCTATGATTTGGGAGGTGTAGCGTATGTCGTTGTGTGCGACAATTTGTTTCAGTCTTGGAGTAGGTTTGCTATATTTCTAGATTGAGAAACTTCACGGAGTGCTGGTATGCCTATTTGACTTTCCACTCTCTCAAGATTGAGTTTGGAGCAAGAAGTCTTTTGTAGAATTTTCTCTTTATAGATAGGTGAGTGAGAGAGATGTAATTCTAATATTCCTATCTATAATTTTACCCTAAAAAAAAGTGATATTATAATAATTTATTATATTATTTTATTATTGTTAATTAGTGAAGTAATGATTGAATAAAGTTTAATTATTATTTTGTGTATAGTGTAAATATATGTATTTAATACGGAGTATATTTAATATACTTACATATATTTATATTAATTTGTTATTATTTGTATTTAATGTACTAATTAACATTAATATTAAATATATTTATGCATATAAATATTATATATACATATTATATACGTGCACATATAATATTAATTTTATAATTTTTATATAATTTTGTAAAAATAAGAGTGAGAATAAGTGAGTATAAAAATAATAGGAGAGAAAATGAGTGTGTAAAAGAAAAGTAAGAGAGAGAATGAGTGATTGAAAAGGAAAATAGTGATTTGATTTTACTCCCTCCGTCCCACAAAGACAACTACATTTGATTTTACACCCAATTAAGAAAAATCAATAAATGTAGTCAATTTTAACTAATATGTCAATTTTGCTCTAGAAATCTCAAACTTCAAAATCTACTAAGCCTTAATTACTCTTATTAATTAGGGGTAAAATTGACAATAAAGTATTTAATACTAAAGTAAAAGAGGAAATGTGGCTATAATTTGGGACATCCAAAAAATGAATATATAGCTATCTTTGTGGGACGGAGAGTATAAAAATAGGTGTGTATGTGTATTATACAGGTGAATTGATATTTAGATTTGTATTTGGATTAAAATGGATTGAGAGATTGGATTGGGATTGGGATTGGGCCAATCCAAGTCCGGATTGACCAATCCCAAACAAACACTGCCTTAAGGGGTGTGTTTGTTTGTCCAGGTTATTTGCGTTCCATTTTTTAATTAGTACACCCATCATTTCTTCTTTACCCATTTATGGAAAAAACAATATTGCTCTTTGTCAATTTTAACAAAACCTAATTAACACCCACTAACTGCTGTTGCTGCAACACAATTAATTCTGATTGTTGATTGTTTTAATTGAAGAACATAAAATTTGAAAAAAGCCACAAATCTCAGCAAAAAACTACAGATCTAAAAAATTGCGATGGGGATGGACGTGCATTGTAGTGAGGCGATTTGAAAAATCATAATATGTATACAGATTGTTGGTCCCAAAGTTGAGTTAATGATATTGAGTAAGCTAGTGAAAATGTCTAGAGGGGAGGGGTGAATAGACTTTTCAAAAATCTTTCAATATATCAGAATACACAATGCGGAATAATCAGATTACTAATGAGCCCAATCAAATTTATACTCAACTTTTCTATAGATCTTTATCTTTGTTACTTCTTAATGTTCTTGATTAAACAATTCAAACAAATAACAAACAGTAAAGTAAAGAACACAGAATTTTATAGTGGTTCGACAAATGTCTACATCCACTCTCACAACTCCAGTTGTGAAGTTTTATTACTCTTCTTGAGCTTCTTGTGGCTTAAAGTCCCAAGATTAAGACTTTGATCTTTTCGATTATACCCCCAGGTATATCTTCGATCTACTAGTAATTCTACAAGTAACTAGCACACTTGTTTTACAAAATACAAACTTAAACTTGAAAAGTAAAACTTCTCTTTGAATAGCCTTTGATTCTTCTCTTCAATTCAGTGGCTTCTTCTTGCTTTGATTTCCTTAACTCTGTGAGTTCTTGCTTGTAGACTTGCTCTTGAATTCTCTAAAATCAGTAATTTCTCAGTAGTCTTCAGCAGTAGGAGATTACACAGTATTTATAGAACTTAGTTATGACAGTTAGCAGTTTGTGAACTAACTCTCAACTAACTCTAAAACTGTTTTTGTAACTTCTTCTTGTAACCGACTTTGTAACTTCCTTCAACTTCCAAGTCAGCATATCTTCAATAAATCTTCAGTTACTCTTTACATAAGTTTTCCAAACTTATTCTTCAATTTCACTAAATCAGCACAGTAACTTACTGTTCTGATTTTTACTCTTCGGATTTTACTCTGCTGATTTTTACTCTTCTGATTCAATCAGCACAGTAACCAAAAACTGTTCAAAACTTCTCCAGATTTCTTCTAAGCTCTTCTTCAACTCTTCTTTGAAGTCTTCTTATTATGAAGTAGTCCTCTGAGTCTTCATAGTCTTCTGATCTTCTTCTAATCTAGTGTTCTAATCTACTGTTCTGAACTTTTACATTGCTGAATACACATAGAATACAACTTTACATATATAAAACCTATCTATACAACAACTGAACTATATACAGATGAGTATAACTAAGTCCTACACTATAAGTTGTCTATACAATACAAAACATCAGCTTAGTTCCTAACAGTTCATATATCAGATCAGTAACCAATAAGATCAGTAACTCATGTAAGTTCAATAACTTCCATATAAGATCAGTAAATATTAAGATTAGTAAACACTTAAGATCAGTAATTTACATATAAGATCAGTAAGCATATAAGATCAATAAGTATATCAGATCAGTAACTCAGATTTCAAATATCTCATATAAGATCACTAAAATTATTCTCAGTTTCCACACTCAGATCAGTAATCTTATTCCAGATAACTCAGTTAAGATCAGTAATTTTACTCTTAATATTACTTCATAAGATCAGTAAACTTACTTCAGTTAGCATTAAGATCAGTAATCTCAATTTAAATTTCTCATTAGATTAGTAAGCTTAGATTCAGATGACTTAGTTAAGATGACTTAGAACCACATATATCACTAACTTTAAGTTGCTTTTGGCCATCAAAACATACTTTCATCAATTAGAACATTGTTTCAAGGATTCATATCCCAACAATTTCCCCCTTTTTGATGAAGCCAAAACTACTTAAATGTTAATAAATCAGTAGTTAAGTATGTAGTCTATCATAACAGTTCATCAATTCAGAAATCATATCATATTCACAATCAAATCAGATATTTCACATATTACACATACTAACAAAATATGCAACACACAAAAATATAGAAATAAAGACTAAGGATAAGAAATGTTATCTTGTGAGCTTGGTCCTTCATCTTCATTCTGTATCTTCAGATTCTGAATGCCACATACATCCTTGCCTTGATATCCATCATATGTTGATGATCAGTTATACCTTCTTCTTTGATAATCTCAGCAATAATGTTGTTGATCTCCTTGTAATCAGGTTCTCCATTTTCCAATCTTGGAGGTTCCCAATTAGGTTCTTCAGGGCACAATATCTTTGTTCCAGCACGATTAGCAACTTGTGCTATGTCTTCCCAGAACTCTTGATCAATATTCAGCATAAATTCTTCAAAATCAATAAATTCTGCTTCCTTGCTCGAATGATCACCAAACTTCTTCACAATGAAGTTTGCAATCTGCCACTTCTTCTTTAAATTCTTCCAGTATTCCATATGTTCTGTTAAAACAATGAAATCCACAAAGTTTTCATCTTGAAAATCTTTGTCAAACTGTTTTCCTTCAGCTTTCTTTTGAGCATTCATCTTTTTCTTCAAAGCTGTAACTCGTTTATCAAATCTTGTCTTCAAGAACTTGACATCCTTTTCTTTCTTCTTTTTCAAGTTTTCTTCTTCACTTGTCATAACAGCTTTCATTTTGCTTTTTGATCTAGTCATTCTTCCAGCTTCTTCCTCTTGTTGTTCTTCATCAGACAGGACTAACTTCCTTTTCTTCTGACTTGAACTTCCAGCAATATCAGGTATTTTCTCAACAATTTCTTGACCTTGTTGCTTCTGTTGCTTCCTTAGTTTCAGCTTCTCATTCAACATTGCAATTTCAGCTCTTAATTCATCCTGACTCACAACCAACTGAGCTTGTTGTGACTGTGTTTGTTCCATCACTTGTCTTGTCCTATCTTCCCCCTTTTTGGCTTCATCATGCCACTCTTTCAAGGAAGAAATGTGTTGCTCCAGCTTTTTATGCAACACCTGAGACAGGTGCTTCTCTTGTACTCTATGAAGGTCAAAAATTTTGGACATTGTATGCTCCATTACCTTTTCATAAGAGTGTTCAGAATGCATCTTGTTCATTCTTTCAGTAGCTTCTTGAAACATCTGGACAGCAGCTTCCAACTTTGCTTGAAGCTCTGCATTCTGCTTTTTCAACATCTCAAAGTCAGAAATATCAGATTCCTTCTCAACAGGACCTGTTCTGATCTGTTCTTGCACATCCTCAAGAACAATAGGATCAGCAGAGTGCATTGGAATGCTTTCCATTTCTTCAGTATTTACATCCTGATTTTCAACAACTTCAGTTTCTTCAATCACAACAGTGTTCTCAAACACCTCTGTTGCATTGACAATATCTTCATCAATTTCCATAAACTCTTCTTCAGCAGCAGTTTCAGTTTCATCAAGACCTTTCTCTTCACTAAATAAATCCTCATCAGAGTTAGGAGTTGTAATCTTCTCAACAGTGTACTTGATTCCTGTTAATCTCTCAACAAGAAGTACAACAGATTCTGGAGTGACCAACTCAAGAAAAGAGTTAACACCAGCTGCTTGCATCTGCTCTGCTTCCCAATCATCAAAGATTGAAGCACCTCCCATCCCTTCCATGATGGCTAAACTCTCCTTCAAAGTACTCCTCTTAAGATACACCCAAGTGCCAATCCTAAGGAGTTTCTCAAACTCAACTGAGCTCTCATCTAATCCAGGAAATTGTTTCAACAATGCTATCCTCAAATCTATCCTGATTCTATCCTCTCTATCACAGATAGTGTACTCCATCAAATCAGCAGGTTTAGGAGTTATAAATTCAGGTTCAGGGGATGATGAAATGTCAATTGGTTCAGTAGAAGGTTCAAATTCATGTTCAGTAGGGTGAGCATGAACCTGTATTGGGGATTGATGTGGTGAAGATTGATGTGAAGTTTGATGTTGAGGGCTAGGAATTGAAGTAGGCTCAAAGTTAGTGTGCTGAGGTGATGAATGGGGAGTGTTCTGAGTCTCAGAAAAATAGTGATCTGATCTTCCAGAACATGAAGGTTGAGGGTTTTGGGTTTCAGTTTGGCTTGGTTCAAAGTTTGAAGGGGTAGGAGAGACAACAATCAATTTCCTCCTAACACTCCTTGACTTAGTCCTTTTATGAATAGCAACAGGACTAGGAACACTAACCTCTTGCTCATCTGAGCTCGATTGCACCACAGTTTCCACAAATCGAACTGTTGGTTCTGAGGCAGCTGTAGCAGACCTTCCTCTCCTAGGTCTAATACTGCTCGGATCATGCCTTGCCTTTGACCTAACTTCAGGCTGATTGTCCTCCGATTGGTACATTGAAGCTCCAGACTCTTCTGCTTCAATCTCTTGAGAGTGTTCCAAGGGGTTCTCTTGTTCAAACTGAACAGACTCCTTCTTCATCAAGAATTTCCCATGATGGAATTTCTTGGGATTACTCCAATATGGCTTTTTCACCAGCTGAGGCAGCAAGAAACTCAGCTTGCTTCCAAACCCTAATTTTGATTTAATTGAAAATTCCATTGTATCCTCATCAAACAAAACTTTTTCCTTTTCAGTCAGCAGCCTTTCCAAGAAGAATCCTTGCCAATCACCTTGCACTCTGTCGATGATTGCAGCCATAATTCTAATCTTGAAACTCGATAAGGCATCCTGGCTATGATGTTGCCCTAACAAGCACTTTCCAGCTATATCCATCAAGAACTGCAGACCAGTAGGAAGTACATCCTTCTTCAGATTAGTCAATGTCTCTGTTTCAACACCTGACCATCTTCCCACACACTCCTTTTCCTCTCCAGCTTTGTAAGTCAAAATATCCACTGGGCCTTGTGGTAAATCCAACATTACTTCGAGGATGTCCCTTGTAATAGTGACCTTGTGTCCAGCAAGCATGGAGTGAACACCATTTTTATCTCCTTGGAGTTGTAAATAAAATTCCACAGCTTCTGGTTCATAGACATTCATGGGAAATGATTCCAGAAATTTTCGTAGTCCGCACTCTTCACACATAGTTAGAATGGCTTGATTTTCGGCACTGTGTCGGCCATTGAAATAGACAGCGTTCTCCACGAAAATGCCCTTTTTGCGAATCCACAAATTCGAATCGAAAGTTCCTGCAACTTGGTTAGCTTCATTGATAATATTGATAGTTGCCATTTGAGAATTTTGTAGAAATCAAATTTTTTTTTTCAGAAGTTATGAGGTTAAGAGATTTCCAGAAATGAGCTCGTAGGAACGAAGAAGATGAAGTGTGATCGTTTTTGTTAAATTCAAAACCAACCTAGGGCTAGGATTGAATTAGATTATCACAAAGAATGGTTGGGATTAAATCTCGAAATTCGAGTTAAACAATAACTGTTCACATTCTAGTAACATTCTTAATTTTTGGAGCCAACTAGTGTTTGATAAATACACCACAATTTTTAGGTCAGAAATTGAAGAGTGTATTAATCTTCTCTATTAGTAATCTAAAAATTTGAACAATTTTTTTGACTTAGAGTAATCTAAACCAAAAGACTGTTCTGATGCAAATCAGCACAGTAGTTTCCAAAACTATTTCACTTCATTTTCTTACTAGTATATAAAGAAAATTTCACTTATCTGGATCAGCTGAGTACTGTGATCAGCTGAGTAACCTTTTGAGAAATCAGATCAGTAGATGAATCAGCACAGTAGATTTCAGATCAGTAGATGGGTCAACACAGTAATCCTCAGATCAGTACCCAAATTTCCTGATTTCATCTTTTTGATATTAGCACAGTAATCCTCAGATCAGTACTGTGTCAGATCAGTAGATTTCTTGTAGACAGATTAGTAGTAAACAAGTCTTTCTGTAGACAGATTAGTCAGTAATCAGATTAGTTCTGTAGAATAACTGAATTGTAATCAGATCAGTACTGTAGACAAATAAGTTTTGTAATCAGTACAATTCTGTAGACAAGTCAATTTATTAATCAGAATATATCTGTAGACTGCTATAGTCTGTAATCAGATCAGATTAGTAGACTTTTCAAATCTGTAATCAGATCAGTTCCCCCTTCAATGGAGAATTCCTCTTCTGTGCCTGTTTCACCTTGGTAGAAGTGTTAGTTCATGAGATATAAGTGTAAAACAGTACAAATTAGTAACAATATGTATAATTTAATGATCACATCAAGGTTTATGCTAAAGTGACTTAGTGATCTGAGTCAACAAAAGGATCTTTAAGAAATCACAGATTCCCCCTTAATGTATGTTCTCAGTGTCCCTCAGCTTTACCAGCTTCCTCATTGGGATTAAGGTCACTTTAGTAACCTTGTTACCTGTTTTAGTGTAGTGATCTGACATAGGGTTGTCTCTTCTGACTTTTGAGTTTTGTTGTACTGCTCTTAGTTTCTGCTTCATGTCCTTCTTGGTATAAGATCAGTACCTGAAATGTTAGCACAGTTCTATATACAAACAGAATCCATATCTATCAATCCTAAACTAATGCACAATTCTCTGAATCTCACTTCAGCCAATGGTTTTGTAAAAATGTCAGCTCTTTGAATATCAGTATGAATCTTTTCCATTCTAATATTCTTCTTTTCAACATGATCCCTAATAAAATGATGCCTAATGTCAACATGTTTGCATCTAGTATGTAGAACAGGATTTTGTGTGATGGCAATGGCACTATTACTGTCACAATATATAGGTACATTAGATTCTACAACATTGTAGTCTCTGAGTTGTTGTATTAGCCAAAGAAGCTGACTACAACAACTACCTGCAGCCATATATTCTGCTTCAGTAGTAGAAGTTGCCACACTTGTTTGTTTCTTTGAAAACCATGAAATGAGCTTAGTTCCTAAGAATTGACATGAACCTGAAGTAGATTTTCTATCTATTTTGCAGCCTCCAAAGTCCGAGTCTGAATAACCACTTAAAGATATATCATCATCTGCAGGATACCATAATCCTCGATTAATGGTCCCCTTTAGATATTTCAATATCCTTTTAGCAGCTTCCAGATGACTTTCCTTGGGGTTTGCTTGAAATCTTGCACATACTCCAACAGAAAAAGCAATATCAGGTCTGCTGGCAGTTAGATAGAGTAGAGATCCAATTAAAGCACGATAGTGAGGTTGGTCAGAAGACTTACCTCCTTCATCAGGATCCATTCTGTATGTAGGTTGCATGGGCACACCAACTGTCTTACAGGTTTTAATACCAAATTTATCTAGCAAATTCTTAGTGTACTTTGCTTGATTTATAAAGATACCTTCTGACGTTTGTTTTACTTGAAGACCAAGGAAATATGTCATTTCTCCCATCATAGACATTTCAAATTTACTTTGCATGAGTGTAGAAAAGCTTTCACTCAAGTTTTTGTTGGGTGATCCAAAGATAATATCATCCACATAAATTTGAATAAGTAATATATCATTACCTTCTTGTCTTCTAAACAAAGTTCTATCAACTTTGCCTTTTGTAAAACCATTTTCAAGTAAGAATAAAGAAAGAGTATCATACCATGCTCTTGGAGCTTGTTTCAATCCATAGAGTGCTTTCTTTAACCTGTATACTTGGTGACTATTCACTTCAAAACCAGGTGGTTGTTCCACATAAACTTCTTCAGCAAGTATACCATTCAAAAATGCACTTTTCACATCCATTTGATACACAGTAAATTTCATATGTGCAGCATAAGCAAGGAACAATCTTATAGCTTCTAGTCTAGCTACAGGAGCAAAAGTTTCATCATAATCAATACCTTCAGCTTGAGAGTAGCCCTGAGCAACTAATCTAGCTTTGTTTCTAACTACAAGATCATTTTCATCCCTTTTGTTCTTGAAAATCCACTTAGTGCCTACAACATTATGATTACTAGGTCTATCAACAAGTTCCCAGACTTCATTTCTAGTGAACTGATTAAGTTCTTCTTGCATGGCTATAATCCAGTTACTATCACTTAAAGCTTCAATCACAGTTTTAGGCTCAATAGATGATAGAAAACAACACCAGCAAAATAAAGACTTACTAGGTTCTTCTTTTGAATCAAACAATTGTTTTCTAGTTTTAACACCTATACTAGAATCACCTAGAATCAGATCAGTAGAATGAGCAGACTTCCATGTCCTTCTATTCTTAACAGAAATGCTATCATCATTTACATCATGCAAATTATCATGCAGATCAGTATTATTTATATCAGCAGATTTGTTCACAGGAGAGCAGTCATTCAATTCTTGTATTTCAGAAGTTTTAGATGACTCACCTTTGTCTTTTACCTTTTCTTTATCAGAATCTTGATCTAGAACATTCAGGAATGGATTATATGCTTGTACAGATTCATATATTCCTGTATCATCATCTTCATTGTTGATTTGAAGCTGTAGTTTGTCAATTTTCTTACTGAGCTGATGATCAGCAGAGTCCTGCACATTCTCATCAAAGACAACATGGGGTGTTTCTTCCACACATAGGGTAGAGTAATTAAACACCCTAAATGCTTTGCTTACAGAAGAGTATCCTAAGAATATCCCTTCATCAGTTTTTGCATCAAAAGCATTTAATTTACTTTTGTCATTGTTATGTATGAAACACTTACAACCAAAAATATGAAAATAAGAAACTCTTGGTTTTCTACCTTTCCATACCTCATAAGGTGTTTTACCATGCACCTTATTAAGAGCACTTCGATTTTGGGAGTGGCAAGCTGTGTTAATAGCTTCTGCCCAAAATTTCTGAGGTGTGTTAAATTCTGCAATCATGGCTCTGCAAGCTTCTTTTAGTGTTCTGTTTCTCCTCTCTGCAACACCATTTTGTTGAGGGGTTCTGGCTGCACTTGTCAAATGCTGTATGCCAGACTTAGAACAGTAGTCAGAAATGTAACAATTAATAAATTCAGTCCCCTTGTCACTCCTAATCTTGACAATGGGATGACCTTTTTCAACCTGCAACCTCTCCAATAGATCTGGAAGTAGTGTTTGTGTATCACTCTTTTTGTGTAGAAAGACTACCCAAGTGAACTTAGAATAATCATCTACAACAACTAGAGTATACCTTCTTCCATTCAATGTAGGAGTATTGATAGGACCATGAAGATCCATATGCAAGAGTTCTAAGACTCTGCTTGTTGAAAGAGTTGGAATGGACTTAAATGAAACCTTTACCTGTTTACCTTTTTGACAGGAATCACATACTTGAGATTTGGAATAGATTTCATTAGGAATGCCCTCAACAAGATGTTCTCTAGCAATCTTGTTGATTATCTTAAAGTTCAGATGGCAGAGGCGTTTATGCCAGAGCCAACTGTTTTCTTTAGGACTCTTAGTAATAAGACAGGCATTCTTAGGACAACTATTCCAATTCACAATGTATACACTTCCTTGTCTTGTGCCAACAAGTAGAACATTGTGAGTCCTTTTATCAATTATTTCACATCTTCTGGTTTTGAACTGAACCTTGTATCCCCTGTCACAGAATTGAGATACAGATAACAAATTATACTTCAAACCTTCAACATAGGAGACATCTTGGATTTCAACATCTCCATTCTTGATGAATCCAAATCCTTTTGTGATTGATATTGAGCTATCACCAAAGATGACTTTTGGTCCTTCCTTCTCATGATAGTCAGTAAGTAAGGCATTGGTACCAGTCATATGGTGTGAACACCCACTGTCTATGTACCAGGTCTCACCAACTGAACCACCTTTCTTGTATAAGTCCAGTCGATCCTGCAAGGTAGTGATCTTAATAACTTAGGTACCCTAGTTTATTGGGGTCCTTGGGGGTTAGTAGTGAGAGGTACCCAAATGAACATTGAGGATTTGAATAAGTGGGACCTCTTTAGTTTCCTTCCAAATTTATCACAGAACAGTACTTTATTAACCAGTTCAGAATTATCAGCAGACTTAGAATCTATTTTTCTGAGATAGCCTTTCCTTGGTTCTATCCCTTTTTCAGTAAGATCAGTATGTCTGTAATAGTTTGAATATGGTCTAAAAGCATGTGGACCATAAGGCTTATAAATTTGCTTTGGTCTTTTCTCTCCATAGATATCATAGGATAAAGGAGGAGGATAAAGAACAGGTTCGTTATGATAATGAGGCACAAATCTCCTAGGTTTAGTTGAATACAGCTGAGACTGCCTTATGAAAGGAGGTCTAGGCTGTTCCCAACTTGCCTGTGCTTGTCTTGACCTACTGTTCTGAATTTGTCTCTTCTGATTCCAGGACTGATCTGATCTGGTCAGAGAAGTATAACTCTTCTGGTATGGTCTTGACTGTACTGGTCTTAATACATTCTTCATTTTACCATTCTTGGTAGTAGGAGGGATGTATTTAGACTGTACTTTGAGTTTTGGATCATCATCATAAGTCATAGGTTCTTTTCCTTTATCTAGTTGCAAAGAACTTGTACTAGCTCCATTAGTGTTCTTAAATTCTGAAGTAGATGGACTAGGCAGATCAGTACCTATTCCTCTTTTATCATTTGGAGCTCTATATCTGTCTGAGATAGTTTGATTAATCTTAGTAGAGTTAATCATCCGAGATAGCTTTCGATCTAGGCTCACTACTTCAGATTCTAAGAATCTATTGCGCTCTTCAAGTTTTTCACATTTAATCTTTAAATCATTGAATTCATTAGTCTCTTTGGCTTGAGTTTTGAGCATACCCTGATATAGTTTGTCAATGGATGCATACTTTTCTTGGAGTTGAGACAACTCTTCTGATAGCCTTGCATTTATGACAGCTATATTAGGATCTACTTTTGACTGAGCTTCTTTTAGCTTAATGATTTCTTGCTTTAAAGATATATTCTCATCACTAATTTCAATGAATGCTTTGTTAGCTTGTAGAAGGTCTTCTTCAGTCACTCCTTGGGAATGATGAAGACTACTTCCTACACTGCTAACAGCAGCATCACTTTCATCAGTGTCAGAATTGTCACAAGATTGAAATGAGTTAACAGATGATACCTCATCATTTATTTTGGCCATCATTACCAGTCCATCATCTGCTATGAAGGCTTCATCTTCATTGCTAGAGGGGTAGTCAGATGAAGACGATGGTAACTCTTCTGATTCCGAATCAGAGTCATTGTAAGCCATCATTGCCTTCTTACCCTTTGCATATTTTCGATCTCTTCTGGCTTTCCTTTCTTCTCGATCTTCAGAACTCAGATCAGGACATTCATAAGCATAATGACCTGGCTTATCACAATTATAGCAAACAGGATTGTTAGAAGTTCTTTTAGGAGGAGAATGCTTTCTGTTCCTGTCATGCTTGTCAATTAAGTTCCTGTCTTTCTTATCAGAATACTTCCTGTCTCTCTTTTCAGATGAGTTCCTATCTCTCCTGTTCTCATTAGAGATCTCATCCCTTCTTTCAGAAGAGTTTTGATCCCTTCTGTTCACAGAAGAGTCCCTGTTATTAGAGCCCTTATTTTCCTTATAGAATCTTTTGTATCTACCATACCTCTTATTCAGTTTATCAAATTTTTTGATCATAAGGCTCATCTGATCTTTCAGACTAAGATCAGAACTATCTAGTTCATCTTTTATGCTTGAGGCCTTAGACTTAGATGATCTAGACCCTTTAGAGGTAGAGGCTTTAAAAGCTATATCTTTAGAGGCATCCTTATCCTTATGAATCACAGTAATAGGTTCTTCTTCATCTAACTCAAACTCATGTGCCTTTAGTGTTTGGAACATAGTTTCTGCTGGCCAAGAATCAATGTCTTGTGTTGTCTTAATGATCATCTTGACCATTTTCCACCTTTCATCCAAGGCTTTCAAGATTCTTAGGTTAACTTCTCTGTCAGTATAAGTCTTTCCTAATACATCAAGATCATTCATAATTTTGGTAAATCGAGTATCCAACTCATCAATTAATTCTCCTGGCTTCATCTTAAATGATTCAAACCTTTGGACAGCAGTGGATAACTTGCTTTCTTTGATCAGTGTAGTACCTTCACAAAGAATAGCCAGTTTGTCCCACATCTGTTTTGCAGTCTTACATTTTAGTACTTTACCAAGATACTCATTTGGTAAGGTATGTAAAATGTAGTTCTTGGCAAGACTGTCCAAATTGTTTTGTTTCATTTCTTCCGAAGTCAGTTCTGACCTTGGTTTAGGGACCAGTGCTCCAACTGGTTTTGATGGATCCAGAACAGCAGTGTTCTCCACCATGGTAACAATTGGTCCTTCAGTCACCACAGACACCATTAGATCATGGGTTGAGCTAAAGATGGCCTCCATCCTAAGCTTCCAGTAGTCATAATCTGCAATCTTGAACTTAGGCAGTTTGTTCACATTAGTGTCATCCATCTTTGATTAGACAAATAGGATCAGTAGTATAGCAGATAGATTTCAAGTATTCAGATAGTAACAAATATCAAGAAATAACAGCAAGATCAGTAAAATATCCCTCAAGATCTGTAAGGTTATCAAGAAACAGCAGTCCAATGAACTACTGCTCTGATACCACTTGTTGGTCCCAAAGTTGAGTTAATGATATTGAGTAAGCTAGTGAAAATGTCTAGAGGGGAGGGGTGAATAGACTTTTCAAAAATCTTTCAATATATCAGAATACACAATGCGGAATAATCAGATTACTAATGAGCCCAATCAAATTTATACTCAACTTTTCTATAGATCTTTATCTTTGTTACTTCTTAATGTTCTTGATTAAACAATTCAAACAAATAACAAACAGTAAAGTAAAGAACACAGAATTTTATAGTGGTTCGACAAATGTCTACATCCACTCTCACAACTCCAGTTGTGAAGTTTTATTACTCTTCTTGAGCTTCTTGTGGCTTAAAGTCCCAAGATTAAGACTTTGATCTTTTCGATTATACCCCCAGGTATATCTTCGATCTACTAGTAATTCTACAAGTAACTAGCACACTTGTTTTACAAAATACAAACTTAAACTTAAAAAGTAAAACTTCTCTTTGAATAGCCTTTGATTCTTCTCTTCAATTCAGTGGCTTCTTCTTGCTTTGATTTCCTTAACTCTGTGAGTTCTTGCTTGTAGACTTGCTCTTGAATTCTCTAAGATCAGTAATTTCTCAGTAGTCTTCAGTAGTAGGAGATTACACAGTATTTATAGAACTTAGTTATGACAGTTAG
This sequence comes from Galeopsis tetrahit, assembly GCA_963675135.1. NCBI lineage: Eukaryota > Viridiplantae > Streptophyta > Magnoliopsida > Lamiales > Lamiaceae > Galeopsis > Galeopsis tetrahit. The sequence goes on along the minus strand of OY776120.1, from coordinate 58,842,818 downwards.
CAGTTTGTGAACTAACTCTCAACTAACTCTAAAACTGTTTTTGTAACTTCTTCTTGTAACCGACTTTGTAACTTCCTTCAACTTCCAAGTCAGCATATCTTCAATAAATCTTCAGTTACTCTTTACATAAGTTTTCCAAACTTATTCTTCAATTTCACTAAATCAGCACAGTAACTTACTGTTCTGATTTTTACTCTTCGGATTTTACTCTGCTGATTTTTACTCTTCTGATTCAATCAGCACAGTAACCAAAAACTGTTCAAAACTTCTCCAGATTTCTTCTAAGCTCTTCTTCAACTCTTCTTTGAAGTCTTCTTATTATGAAGTAGTCCTCTGAGTCTTCATAGTCTTCTGATCTTCTTCTAATCTAGTGTTCTAATCTACTGTTCTGAACTTTTACATTGCTGAATACACATAGAATACAACTTTACATATATAAAACCTATCTATACAACAACTGAACTATATACAGATGAGTATAACTAAGTCCTACACTATAAGATGTCTATACAATACAAAACATCAGCTTAGTTCCTAACAGTTCATATATCAGATCAGTAACCAATAAGATCAGTAACTCATGTAAGTTCAATAACTTCCATATAAGATCAGTAAATATTAAGATTAGTAAACACTTAAGATCAGTAATTTACATATAAGATCAGTAAGCATATAAGATCAATAAGTATATCAGATCAGTAACTCAGATTTCAAATATCTCATATAAGATCACTAAAATTATTCTCAGTTTCCATACTCAGATCAGTAATCTTATTCCAGATAACTCAGTTAAGATCAGTAATTTTACTCTTAATATTACTTCATAAGATCAGTAAACTTACTTCAGTTAGCATTAAGATCAGTAATCTCAATTTAAATTTCTCATCAGATTAGTAAGCTTAGATTCAGATGACTTAGTTAAGATGACTTAGAACCACATATATCACTAACTTTAAGTTGCTTTTGGCCATCAAAACATACTTTCATCAATTAGAACATTGTTTCAAGGATTCATATCCCAACACAGATTCTTAAGAAGATCTGGAAAGGGATTCTAAACAAAATTAAGAAACAACAAAAAATTCTAAAAAGAGTAAAATCTCTCCTCGTTGAGAGCCACGATTTCGAAGATCGGAAGTTTGATCCGTTCGCGCTGATTGCTCGGGAGATCGAATCTCCTTGATCCTATCTTTGATTGTGTTGATTCGCATCCGCGGATTACCGGAGTTTGGAACCTATTTATTTGGCGATCGCTGGCTCTTCTTTTCAACCATGGAAAACTTAAAACATTTCCGGGGACGATGATGACGCCCTCAACTTCGCAGGAGAGTGCTCGAATATAGAGGGAGGGGGCTCACCCAATCTCTGTCTAATTGGGAAGTTCCTGTCCGATCCCAACTTATCTTTCAGTCTAATACGGAGCAGAATTGCGACTCTATGGAGGCCAGCGAAAGGGATGATGATTACAGCTCTCGGGGAGGGGAAATTCATTATCCAATTCCACCATAAGATGGACTTCATCCGAATAACCAACGGCGGGCCTTGGCACATCGGGGCTAACATACTGATCCTCCATCAACTGAGTACGGGAGAAATTCCTAACCAAATTCCACTCAACCTCGTTCCCTTCTAGGTCCAAATCCACGACATCCCAGTGGGGTATTTCACCGAGAATGTGGGACGAGGGCTTGGGAATTTCATAGGCCGTTTTCTTGAGTATGATGAATCAAACAAGAAGGCGGTATGGAGGAAATATATGCGTATTCGGGTGGAGATCAACGTTGCCTTACCACTGCAGCGAAATAAGAAAATAATTCTGGCTAATGGTGTGAGAGCTAAAGTGAATTTCAAGTACGAAAGACTCAAGAGATTCTGCTTCTTTTGTGGTCTCCTCGACCATACCGTCAGCTTCTGTGCAAACTACTACGATACACCCCCCGAAGATCGAGTTCTCAATTGGGATGCTACTTTGGTGGCCCCGGATAGGGCGAAGCCGGCCCTTGTCGGAGAGCAGTGGCTGAGAGACGAGGCGGTGGAAAAAACGCCAGTTACGGAGAAGACAGAAGAAATTAATGTTGGGCGTAATCCAAGGGCGCAATCCAAGGAGGGGTTACCGAATTCATTGGTAATTAATCCTATTTATGAGCACGACACAGACCATTATATCGATGAATTGAATGCGGACATGATTGAGGCTAAAAAAAGAAAACGACTGTCAAACAAAATCAATGCCACTGACGAGGGGGAACCTTCCAACAAAAACAATAACAGTATCAACAATAATACCGGTGAAGATGATTGTAACTATTTTTTATCGGCTGGCCCCGGCTGTGGGGCCAGCCGGGGATTATGATAGGCCTTAGCTGGAATTGTAGGGGGCTCGGCAACCCCGCTACAATTCCTTTTATTTGTGAGTTGGCTAGAACTCGAAGGCCGAATGTGATATTTTTATGTGAGACTTTAGCTCACGCTAATAAAATCGAGGACCTGCGTGTCCGTTTGAATTATGAATGTGCGTTCACTGTAGATTGCATGGGGCGTAGCGGGGGGCTGTGTATGCTTTGGAAATCGGTGAACGAAGGAAGCATCATCTCCTATTCACAAAACCACATAGACCTATGTATAACAGAAGGGGAGCAACAATGGAGGTTCACTGGGTACTATGGTTTTCCTGAAAGAAGTCGACGTCGACAATCATGGGACCTTCTCCGCCAATTGGCTAGCAACAACACCCTTCCATGGCTATGCATGGGGGATTTTAACGACCTTCTATGTTTGAATGATAAGAGAGGAGGGGCCGATCACCCAAATTACCTATATCACGGCTTTCGATCTGCAGTTCTTGACTGCAATCTAAGCGACATAGTTATGGAGGGGCACCCGATTACCTGGAGTCGAGGTAGAGGGCCGACAGTTTCTATGGAGGAACGACTGGATAGGGCGATGGGGAATCCGAGCTGGCATGTTCAATTCCCCAACTCTCGGCTTGTGAACCTAGTTGCCCCCGTATCAGACCACTCTCCTCTATTATTGATTGCTTCTCCGAGTACTGTGCCCAGAAGATTACGCCGATTCAAATTTGAAAACAAATGGTTAACCGAACCGGATATTGAAACTGTGGTGAACAGAAGCTGGACGAGTTCGTTGGACCTGCCCTTGGTGCGGTGACTCAAAGCCACGACAAGTGATCTCCAGGACTGGGGTAAAAAAATTGCCCTGCATTGGGCTCGCCAAAAGAGGGAAACAGAGGCCGAAATCGAATTCCTTCTGAGTCGCAGCAGGGTGGACCCGTCGGTGAACCTTCAACTTTGTGAAGCTAAACAGAAATTGGCAACTCTGCTAATTAAGGAGGAACATCATTGGCGTCAAAGAGCCAAGACCTTTTGGTTGCAAGGTGGAGACCTTAATACCAGATTCTTTCATCAAATGGCTTCAGCGAAAAAAAAGGCAACTCGAATAGCAGGTCTCTTCGACCACCAGAATGTATGGGCTACGACTCAAGAGGGTATGGAGGCAATTGTCCACAATTATTTCGAGGAAGTGTTCACGCCAGCGTTGAACAATGTGGATATTATCAGAATCACAAACACTGTGGAGGGTCGCATTTCGACGAGTGATAATGAATTACTCACCAGACAGTTTGAACCGGATGAGTTTAGAGTGGCTCTTTCTCAAATGCACAAGGACAAAGCCCCCGGACCTGACGGGTTCAATCCGGGTTTCTACAAGAAATTTTGGGGCAACATAGGGGCTGATGTTGTGGCAGCAAGTATTCAATGGCTGGAGGAGGGTTCCTTCCCTGAGGGTTTTAATGACACAAATGTCGTCCTTATCCCTAAAATCGAGAACCCAGAATTCGTGAAGGACCTGCGCCCTATATCACTGTGCAATGTGGTATACAAGATCATCTCCAAGGTTCTTTGAAACCGTCTCAGGAAGGTTCTCCCATGCCTTGTCGACGAGTCCCAGTCGGCCTTCATTGCTGGACGATCTATACATGACAATGCGTTAATTGCTTTTGAGACGATCCACTCCATGAAGAACAAACGGCAGGGGATGAAAGGTGATGTGGCATTGAAAATCGACATTAGTAAGGCCTATGATAGGGTGGATTGGACGTATATGGAGGGCATTCTTCGTCGAATGGGGTTCGCGGAGAAATGGATAGGGTGGATGAACCTTTGTGTTAGATCGGTGAGATATTCTTTTTTGGTGAACGAGGGAGTCGTCGGCCCAATTATCCCGGGGCGAGGCTTGAGACAAGGAGACCCCCTTTCACCATACTTGTTTATCATCTGTGCCGAAGGTCTCTCGAGTATGCTCAAAAGGGCAAACAGAGAGGGCCGAATCCATGGAAACCGGGTTTGTAGACGAGCCCCCTCAGTCTCTCACTTGCTCTTTGCAGACGACTGCCTATTGTTTTGTCGAGCTACGGTGGAGGAGTGCTCAGCGCTAAAAGGTATCCTAGTCAACTATGAGAATGCTTCAGGGCAAGCAATCAATTTCTCTAAATTTGGAGTTTATTACAACACCAATGTTCCGACAATGAGAAGGGAGGAACTCAATCTGATCCTAGGCGTCAATGCACCACTCAACACAGGGAGATATTTAGGGCTCCCATCTCTTGTGGGTAGAAACAAAAAAGAGATCTTTGGTTATATCCGCGAAAGATTATGGACGAAGCTTCAAGGATGGAGAACCAAAAAATTATCGAAAGCGGGGAAGGAGATACTTCTGAAGGCTGCCGCTCAAGCCGTGCCAGCCTACTGTATGAGCATTTTTCTCCTTCCGACGGGCCTTTTAGATGAGCTTCAACGCATGATGAACGCTTTTTGGTGGAGTCACGGTACAGATCCTAAGAAGTGGATTAAATGAGAGTCTTGGGAGTCTCTTTGCACTCATAAATCCAGCGGCGGAATGGGCTTCAGAAACCTCCACCTGTTCAATATAGCGATGGTTGCAAAACTGGGTTGGAAAATTATGGAGACGCCTGGTGCTCTTTTAAGCAGAATCTACAAAGCCCGGTATTTCCCCCACACCGATTTCCTCAATGGTAATCTGGGCGCCAATCCCAGCTTCACGTGGAGGGGGATTTACGAGACCAGGGACTTGGTGAAAAGAGGGGTCAGATGGAAGGTTGGAGAGGGTGACAAGGTGCACATTTGGGGAGACCCCTGGATAAACAACGAGGATTGTTTCCACATCACTACCCAAGCACCCCCTCAGTCAACAAATATGGTGGTGCGCGATTTATACATAAATGGAACCAGAACGTGGAATGTCCCGGTGATTAGGCAGATTTTCAACGCGACCGACTGTAAAGGGATTCTCAGTACATCCACGGCGCCACACGGGGTTGAAGATAAATTACTCTGGCATCCCTCCCCAAATGGCAGGTATACGGTGAAGTCAGGGTACCAATTAGCGACACGACTTATCTCCGGAGCTTGGGCGAGTGAGGATTCACCCTGGAAAAAATTGTGGAAACTGAAAATCCCTTCGCGGATCAAAGAGTGCATGTGGAGAATTTGTAAAGGGTGGCTTCCGGTTAGGTGGACACTCTACAGGAGAGGTATTAGTACCTCCGCGACATGCCCCGTTTGTGATGACAGTACTGAGTCAATTTGGCATATTCTCATTGATTGCAATATGGCGAGAGAGTGCTGGCAGGAGGCTGGTCTGTGGAGCACGATGGACCAGCTTTTTCCGGAAATTGAAGGGCATGCAGATCTATTTTTGCTTCTCCTGCGCACAATCGACAATGACAAAATGGAGTTACTTGCAGCTGTCGCATGGCAACTATGGAAGCACAGAAACGAGGTCGTATGGTCGGGTATAAGGCGGAGCCCGGGTCAGATTCTCATTCAAGCCCGGTGCGTCTTATTCGAATGGAAAGGAGCCCAAGGGAGAGCCACGATGGAAACACAGATTCCGAGGTGCATGAATTGGCACAAACCAAAGCCGGGTTACGTGAAAATTAACGTTGATGCAGCCTTTTTCGAGGCGGTAATGCTTACAGGGGTGGGGATGGTGATAAGAGACGAGACGGGAGCTTACATGGGGGCAAGAACACTAACTCACCAAGGCCTTCTCAAGGTGGATGAAGGTGAAGCTTGGGGTGTCATCGAAGCTCTTTCATGGGCGAGGAGTCTAGGTTTTGAGAGGGCGACGATCGAAACAGATGCCCAACGTGTTACGGATGAGTTGCATAAACCAGTGGAGGAGATGGGCAATACTGTATTTGGAGATACCATACGCGTGGGGAAAAGGGTCCTCGATGCTAATCCTTTCTTTGAAGTTTTTAACATTTCTCGTCATGCCAATACGTTGGCACATTGTTTTGCAAGGTACTCCGGCAGGTTCGGGAGTCCTCATTATTGGGTCGAGCCTCCAGACTTTGTGGATGGCCTTCCTAATCCTTGCCTAAGATGCATGTAACCTGATTCGATTCCAAAAAAAAAAAAAAAAAGAAGATCTGGAAAATGTTCCAGTTAAATTTCAATATTTTGGAGTAAGATGATCTGAAAAATCACAAATTGTATGCATGTAAAAGTAAGAGAGTTAGGAATGCTACCTAAGTTGCTCGAACCACGGTTCTTATAAACGGATCGACAATCAAACTGGACTGAGCATCAATAGTTGGTTCAATCAGTTAGATCGATTGTACTGCAGGTCTAACCATTAAAATAATCTCCACCTATATATTATTTTTTCAATATTTTATATGTTAATATCGGCCAGTTAGAATCTTTATCGTAGATCATTTATTGTTTTTGCCATTAATAAAAAGACACGTATGAAAGAATAATAATATCTCGAAAAGTGGAAAATGACAAACCTCATAATTAACTCAAGATCCACGAAAGAAATAAAAAAAAAATGAATTATGAAAAAACGGTTGAGTAACGATACGGGTGAAAAACGACACAAATTCTTAAAAGATTAGTTAATTATCTACTGTCCAAAAGAAATTAGTGATTTATAAAAACATTTTATATGATTTTTTTTTTTGGGATGAGGATGTTATGACTTATGATAGGGATGATTTTGAGTAAATTTAAAAAAACGATTTTTAAATCCCGAAATATAACGGATTTAGGATCTTAAAATTTAAAACCTGATTTTTAAAACCAAAAGTAAACATAGCCTTACTAAATGGACTTAAATTATTAAACTAATAAAACAGAGTACAAATAAAAGAAGATCAAACTAAAGGAGATAAGAGAGTTCTAGGTCTTGAAATGGGTTTTACGAAATCTCGTTTTTTTAATGACTAGTTAACCGTTTTTCTTATTAAATTATACAAACTGACTACTGTAGTCAATATGTCGAATTACGTCACATGGTGTCGTATGCGTTGTATGAATCTGCTACCTATTATACATATTTAAATTAATTAAATCATTTTTAAATTGTATTTTGTTATTTACTATATTACACTTCTTTAATATAAATAAATTTTTTATTTTTAATTTATCAAAAATTACTATCCTACCCTTTTAATATAAATTTCATTAATTATTATTTTAAAATTAAATAAATACAATTCCAACAAAAATAAATAAATTAATAATACATTATTCAAATTAAAAATATAAATAATAATTGAAATTAAGATTCTTCTCATATTCCCCTAATTCCATCGTGTGCGTGCAGATTCTCTCCGGTCTTTAGAAATGTCAAATGGGCCGGCCTAGCCCGGTACCGGCCTAGCCCGGTACCGGCCCACCGGGCCAAATGTTTTTTCTAGACTCGAAAAAAAAAGTCAGACCGGCCCAAATAACCAGGCCAAGCCTGGCCTGAGCCCGATCGGCCCGCCAGTTTACTTGTGCTGGGCCAAACCGGCCTAGTTGTTTTTCGGGCCTCTATAATTACAGCCTAGTCCATTAGTCGGGTAGACCGGGCTGGGCCCATTTTGATAGCCCTGCCTGCCTTCTCTCCCGTCGTGTGACAATTAATATTGATTTATTTTTAGTTTAAATAATTTTTTTTAATTAATTTTACTAATAATATAAGGGTAAATAGGTAATTTTAACATTAAATCTTTTAATTAAATTAATAAATATAATAAAATATCTTATTGTTTAAGAATAAAAATGTGATTTTAAAATTATATATTTTAATTAATTAAATTAAATATAAAAATACAACCGTATGACCCCATACGACACATACGATAAATACATTCAACACATTATATAAATGTATCATGTCATCAAGTTTAAGCCTTTAAATTTAAATTTTAATGGCTCAGATTAACTGACTACGGTGATTCGGGTGAAATTTACAAGTTTTAGAGGCACCTGTGAAGCGTGTTTTGATGTGGATTACATTGAATTGTGCATTGAATATGATTGTTTAAGCCGAAATGAGAGAAAGGTTGTGTTTTGTCGATTTTGTAGGAAATACGATGGAATTTGGAGCAAAACATCAACCATTTTTAAATTGTATTTTGTTATTTACTATATTACCCTTCTTTAATATAAATAAATTTTTTATTTTTAATTTATAAAAAATTACTATCCTACCCTTTTAATATAAATTTCATTAATTATTATTTTAAAATTAAATAAATACAATTCCAACAAAAATAAATTAAATAATAATACATTATTCAAATTAAAAATAAAAATAATAATTGAAATTAGGATTCTTCTCATATTCCCCCAATTCCATCGTGTGTGTGCAGATTCTCTCCGATCTTTAAGACTGTCAAATGGGTCGATCTAGCCCGGTACCGGCCCACCAGCCCAAATGTTTTTTCTGGACCCGAAAAAAAAAAGTCGGACCAGCCCAAAAAACCCGGCCAAGCCTGGCCTGAGTCCGGTCGGCCCGCCAGTTTACTTTTGCTGGGCCAAATTGGCCCTTTTTTTTGGGCCATTATAATTACAGCCCAGCCCATTAGTCGGGTGGACCGGGTCAGACCCATTTTGCCCTGCCTGTCTTCTCTCCCGTCGTTGACAATTAATACTGATTTTTTTAAAATTAATTTTAGTAATAATATAAGGGTAAATAGGTAATTTAACATTAAATATTTTAATTAAATTAATAAATATAATAAAATATTTTATTGTATAAGGTTAAAAATGTAATTTTAAAATTATACTCCCTCCGTCCATGAAATGTAGTTCCATTGGAGGGGTCACACGTTTAAAAAAAAATGAGATAAAGTAGATAAAGTAAGGGTATTGTAGGGTATTGTGGGGTCTATTGTGAATAAAGTTGATGGCAATTTGAGTAATTAAGTGATGGTTAAAGGGTGATAGTTTCCATAAAGGGTATGAGACTACATTTTGTGGACAAAGAATATAAGTCAAATGAGACTACTTTTCGTGGACGGAGGGAGTATATTTTAATTAATTAAATTAAATATAAAAATACAATTGTATGACCCCATACGACACATACGATAAATACATTCGACACATTATATAAAAGTAATATATCATCAAGTTTAAGCCTTTAAATTTAAATTTTAATGACTCAAATTAACTGACTACGGTAGTCATCAAGAAACCATACAATACCCTAACTACATGTAGGAGGTCCCACGTTAGTAAATTTAAGTTAGCTGTCAAACAATAGTTACTGAGTGCAATGTGTTTTTGTTTAAATTAATAACGAGTCTATTGACTTGCTGGGAGTCTATGATTAACTTGTCAACTGAGCAACTATCAAGCAAATTTTTTGTGAAAATGTGTGCGTCCTTAAATTTACTCGTTTATGAAAAACCTTCATTTATGCAAGGTCGGGTGACTTGGTGTAGGCTGACAGATGAGTGTGTGGAGGATCAGATTTACTTGATGTAAATCTTATTAAAATGAGTGTCTTTATGTAGTGAAACTGTGAATATGACATTTAATCATCACCTTTCTACTTTTAACATCGACGAATTAGAATCTTGGTCGTAGAACATTTATTGTTTCTGTCATTAATAAAAAGACATGAATGAAAGAGTAATAATATCTGGAAAAGAGAAAAACGACAAACCTCATAAATAACCCAAGATCCACAAAAGAAATAAAAAAAATTGGATTATGAAAAAACGGTTGAGTAACGACACAGGTGAAAAACGACACAAATTCTTAAAAAATTAGTTAATTATCTACTGTCCAAAAGAAACTAGTGATTTATAGAAACATTTATATGGATTTTTTTTTTTTGGGTGAGGATGTTATGAGACTAATCTAAATAATATGTAAATTTAATTTAATAATTGGAAATTTTAAATTAGTAAAAAATATACAAATATAAATGTAAAATTAATATTAGAAAAAGGTTATCTAATATTAAAAAAAGGGCACATTACATTTTCCGCACGCTTCTCTATCAGCTGATCTAATCAGCAGACTAGCTAGTTTTAAACTCTTAGTGAATCACCTAATCAAGTCATCTGATAGAGAGAGCCGATTTTTTAAACTCTAAAAATCACTAGTCTGATTTATACCCTCTGGGTAGGGATCAACAATAATTTTATGTCAAATTAATATGTTTGATATGGATGATTTTGAGTGGAATTTTAAAAAACGATTTTTAATCCTGAAATATAACGGGTTTAGGATCTTAAAATTCAAAACCTGATTTTTAATACCAAAATTAAATATAGCCTTACTAAATGGACTTAAATTATTAAACTAATGAAACAGAGTACAAATAAAAGAAGATCAAACTAAACGAGATAAGAGAGTTCTAGGTCTTGAAATGGGTTTTACGAAATCTTTTTTTTTTTTTAATGACTAGTTAACTGTTTTTCTTATCAAATTATACAAATTGACTGTTGTAGTCAATATGTCGAATTTACGCCATGTGGTGTCGTATGCGTCGTTTGAATCTGCTACCTATTATACATATTTAAATTAATTAAATCATTTTTAATTTGTATTTTGTTATTTACTATATTACTCTTCTTTAATATAAATAAATTTTTTATTTTTATTTTATCAAAAATTACTATCCTACCCTTTTAATATAAATTTCATTAATTATTATTTTAAAATTAAATAAATACAATTCCAACAAAAATAAATAAATTAATAATACATTATTCAAATTAAAAATAGAAATAATAATTGAAATTAAGATTCTTCTCATATTCCCCTAATTCCATCGTGTGCGTGCATATTCTCTCCGATCTTTAGAAATGTCAAATGGGCCGGCCTAGCCCGGTACCGGCCCACCGGGCCAAATGTTTTTTCTAGACTCGAAAAAAAAAGTCAGACCGGCCCAAATAACCCGGCTAAGCCTGGCCTGAGCCCGATCGGCCCGCCGGTTTACTTGTGCTGGGCCAAACCGGCCTAGTTGTTTTTCGGGCCTCTATAATTACAGCCCAGTCCATTAGTCGGGTGGACCGGGCTGGGCCCATTTTGATAGCCCTGCCTGTCTTCTCTCCCGTCGTGTGACAATTAATATTGATTTATTTTTAGTTTAAATAATTTTTTTTAATTAATTTTACAAATAATATAAGGGTAAATAGGTAATTTTAACATTAAATATTTTAATTAAATTAATAAATATAATAAAATATCTTATTGTTTAAGAATATAAATGTGATTTTAAAATTATATATTTTAATTAATTAAATTAAATATAAAAATACAACCGTATGACCCCATACGACACATACGATAAATACATTCAACACATTATATAAATGTATCATGTCATCAAGTTTAAGCCTTTAAATTTAAATTTTAATGGCTCAGATTAACTGACTACGGTGATTCGGGTGGAATTTACACGTTTTAGATGCACATGTGAAGCGTGTTTTGATGTGGATTTCATTGAATTATGCATTGAATATGCTTGTTTAAGCTGAAATGAGAGAAAAGTTGTGTTTTGTCGATTTTGTAGGAAATACGATGGAATTTGGAGCAAAACATCAACCATACCTTACTGGATCAGGAAGAGGAGTGCACGGTTGGATTCGTCTCGAAAAATGGAGTGGAATAGCCAAAAGAATCGAGTCAATCGGACACCCGAGGCGAAAGTTATGCACGAAAAGATAAAGGAGTCGGAGTCGACCGAGCGAGCACGGCCGAGCACCATGCTCGAGCTGGCCGTGCTCGAAACAGCGATTTTGGCCAAGGAGAGGGCACGACCGAGCACCCCTCTCGGCCGAGCTCGACCAACCCTTGCTACCACATGCCACGGCCGAGACAAGGCCACGGCCGAGCTCGTCTTCGCCCCTGTTCCGCACACCTCGGCCGAGCACCAATCTCGGCCGAGCCTTACCCATTTCGCCCACATGCTCAGCTCGGCCGAGCACCTGCTCGCCTCATGTCCAATTTGCACGGCCGTGCTACCCCAATTTTCGGTGCTTTTTCCCTATTTTGGCCATTTTTTAAGGACCAACTTGCAATTTTGGCATCCAAACCCTACCCCAACACTATATAAGCCCCATTTCTTGAAATCCAATTCATTCTTCCCCAATTCTTCAAATTCCACACATAGTTTCACACAATTGGAGGTGTTTTGGCCATATCTTCATCAATTCTTCATCAAATCAAGCAAGAAGGATGCAATAGCTTGGAAATTCAATTCTCTACCACATTCTAGACTAAGCTTTCTCTTTCTTTTTACTTAGTTATTTCATTTGATTTTTGTAATTTGATTATGTTAGCTCTTGGCTAAACATTTGTGGTTCTAAGGCTTTGTAAACATTTGGATTGAAGTTTATGAACTAATTTCTTGCTTTAAATGGTGTTTGTCTCTTATTTGTATGCTTAATTATTCTTTGCAAGCATGTTGTTATTGGCCATGATGATTTGCTTAATTCATTGTTAATTGGGGTAAGATCGAGAGATTTATTCCATTAATCGTATGCAAGCATGCAACCCGATATTATTATGATCTCGAGAGAGGATTAGTTATCGGAGAGGGAATTGAATGATCTTTGGTGCTATTTTAGGTGGTGTGATGTTTGCAAGGTAGAAATACGAACTTATGTCACACGGTAGCAATCAAGACACCATACGATACCCTAACTACATGTAGGAGGTCCCAACTTAGTAAATTTAAGTTAGCTGTCAAACAATAGTTATTGAGTGCAATGTGTTTTTGTTTAAATTAATAACGAATCTATTGACTTGCTGGGAGTCTATGATTAACTTGTTAACTGAACAATTATCAAGCAAAATTTGTGTGAAAATGTGTGCGTCCTTAAATTATACTCGTTTATGAAAAACCTTCATTTATGCAAGGTCGGGTGACTTGGTGTAAGCTGACAGATGAGTGTGTGGAGGATCAGATTTACTAGATGTAAATCTTATTAAAATGAGTGTCTTTATAGAGTTAAACTGTGAATATGACAGTTATTCATCACCTTTCCGCTTTTAACATTGACTAATTAGAATCTTTGTCGTAGATCATTTATTGTTTCTGTCATTAATAAAAGGGGAAAAAGCTTTCTAGTACATTTGAGGATCTCTTACTACAATTTAGTACAATCACTTTCTAGTACATTTCACATTTACAAATAAATATTTCACATTGACCCCCAATATTTCACATTCACATTTCACATTTACAAATAAACATTTCACATTTAAAAGTGATTGTATTAGATTGTGGGGGGAAGTTGGATTTTGTATCAAAAAGTCAATAATCACTTAATAAAAAGACACGAATGAAAGAATAATATCTCGAAAAGAGAAAAACGACAAACCTCATAATTAACTCAAGATCCACGAAAGAAATCCAAAAGAATTGGATTATGCTAAAAACGGTAGAATAACGACACAGGTGAAAAACGACACAGATTCTTAAAAGATTAGTTAAATTATCTAATGTTCAAAAGAAATTATGGATTTATAGAAATATTTTATATGGATTTTTCTTTTTGGGGTGATGATGTTATGAGACCAATCTAAAAAATATGTAAATTTTAATTTAATAATTGGAAATTTTAAATCAGTAAAAAATATACAAATATAAATGTAAAATTAATATTTAAAAAAAGGTTATTTGATATTAAAAAGAAAAGGGCACACTACATTTTTCGCACGCTTCTCTATCAGCTGATCTAATCAGCAGACTAGCTAGTTCTAGACTTTTAGTGAATCAGCTAATCAAATTATCTGATAGAGATAACCGATTTCTTAAACTCTAAAAATCACTCGTCTTATTTATGCCCTCTAGATAGGGATAAACAATAACTTTATGTCAAATTAATATGTTTGATAGGGATAATTTTGAGTGGATTTTGAAAAACGATTTTTAAATCCCGAAGTATAACGGGTTTAGGTTTTTTTTTTTTTTTTTTTATGACTAGTTAACCGTTTTTCTTATCAAATTGTACAAACTGACTACTGTAGTCAATATGTCGAATTTACGCCATGTGGTGTCGTATGCGTCGTTTGAATCTGCTACCTATTATACATATTTAAATTAATTAAATCATTTTAAATTGTATTTTGTTATTTACTATATTAACCTTATTTAATATAAATAAAAATTTTATTTTTAATTTTAACAAAATTACTATCCTACCCTTTTAATATAAATTTCTTTAATTATTATTTTAAAATTAAATAAATACAATTCCAACGTAACAAAAATAAATTAAATAATAATACATTATTCAAATTAAAAATAGAAATAATAATTGAAATTAGGGTTCTTCTCATATTCCTCCAATTCCATCGTGTGCGCGTGCAGATTCTCTCTGATCTTTAGGATTTTCTAATGGGCTAGTCTAGCCCGGTACCGGCCCACCGGGCCAAATGTTTTTTCTGGACCCGAAAAAAAAAGTCGGACCGGCCCAAAATATCGGGCCAAGCCTGGCCTAAGCCCGGTCGGCCCGCCAGATTACTTGTGCTGGGCCAAACCCAGTTGATTTTCGGGCCACTATAATTACAACCCAGCCCATTAGTCGGGTGGACAGGGTCGGGCCCAATTTGATAGCCCTGCCTGTCTTCTCTCCAATCGTGTGACAATTAATACTAATTTTTTTTAGTTTAATTTTTTTTAATAATAATATAATGGTAAATAGGTAATTTTAACATTAAATATTTTAATTAAATTAATAAATATAATAAAATGTTTTATTGTATAAGTATAAAAATGTAATTTTAAAATTATATATTTTAATTAATTAAATTAAATATAAAAATACAATCGTATGACCCAATACGATACATACAATGAATTCATTCGACACATTATATAAAAGTAACATGTCATCAAGTTTAAGCCTTTAGATTTGAATTTTAATGGCTCAAATTAACTGACTATAGTAGTCATCAATACACCATACGATACCCTAAATACATGTAGGAGGTCCCAACTTAGTAAATTTAAGTTAGTTGTCAAACAATAGTTATTGAGTGCAATGTGTTTTTTTTTTTTATTTTTTTAAATTAATAACGAGTCTATTGATTTGCTGGGAGTCTATGATTAACTTGTCAACTGAACAACTATCAAGCAAAATTTTTGTGAAAATGTGTGCGTCCTTAAATTATACTCGTTTATGAAAAACCTTTATTTATGCAAGGTCGGGTGACTTGGTGTAAGCTGACAGATGAGTGTGTGGAGGATCAGATTTACTAGATGTAAATCTTATTAAAATGAGTGTCTTTATGCAGTGAAACTGTGAATATGACAGTTATTCATCACCTTTTCACTTTTAACATCGACCAATTAGAATCTTTGTCATAGATCATTTATTGTTTCTGTCATTAATAAAAAGACACGAATGAAAGAATAATATCTCGAAAAGAGAAAAACGACAAACTTCATAATTAACTCAAAATCCATGAAAGAAATCCAAAAGAATTGGATTATGCTAAAAACGGTTGAATAACGACACAGATTCTTAAAAGATTAGTTAATTATCTAATGTTCAAAAGAAATTATGGATTTATAGAAATATTTTATATGGATTTTTTTTTTTGGGTGAGGATGTTATGAGACTAATCTAAAAAATATGCAAATTTTAATTTAATAATTGGAAATTTTAAATCAGTAAAAAATATACAAATATAAATGTAAAATTAATATTAAAAAAAAGTTCATCTGATATTAAAAAAAAGGCACACTACATTTTCCGCACGCTTCTCTATCAGCTGATCTAATCAGCAGACTAGCTAGTTCTAAACTCGTAGTGAATCAGCTAATCAAGTAATTTGATAGAGATTGCCGATTTCTTAAGCTCTAAAAATCACTCGTCTGATTGATACCCTCTGGGTAGGGATCAACAGTAACTTTATGTCAAATTAATATGTTTGATAGGTATGATTTTGAGTGTATTTTAAAAAACGATTTTTAAATCCCGAAATATAACGGGTTTAGGATTTTAAAATTCAAAACCTAATTTTTAAAATCAAAATTAAACATAGCTTTACTAAATGGACTTAAATTATTAAACTAATAAAACATAGTACAGATAAAAGAAGATCAAACTAAATGAGGTAAAGAGAGTTCTAGGTCTTGAAATGAGTTTTAGATTTTTTTTAATGACTAGTTAACCATTTTTCTTATCAAATTATACAAACTGACTACTGTAGTCAATATGTCGAATTACGTCACGTGATGTCGTATGCGTCGTATGAATCTACATATTTAAATTAATTAAATCATTTTTAAATTGTATTTTATTATTTACTATATTACCATTCTTTAATATAAATAAATTTTTTATTTTTAATTTATCAAAAATTACTATCCTACCCTTTTAATATAAATTTCATTAATTATTATTTTAAAATTAAATAAATACAATTCCAAACAAAAATAAATTAAATAATAATACATTATTCAAATTAAAAATAATAATTGAAATTAGGATTCTTCTCATATTCCCCCAATTCCATCGTGTGCGCGTGCAGATTCTCTTCGATCTAGGATTGTCAAATGGGTCGGTCTAGCTTGGTACCGGCCCACAGGGCCAAATGTTTTTTCTGGACACAAAAAAAAAAAGTCGGACTTGCCCAAAAATCCGAGCCAATCTTGGCCAGAGCCCGGTCGGCCCGCCTGGTTACTTGTGCTGGGCCAAAACGGCCCAATTGATTTTCAGGCCACTATAACTGCAGCCCAGCCCATTAGTAGGGTGGACCGGGCTGGGCCCATTTTGATAGTCCTGCCTGTCTTCTCTCCCATCGTGTGACAATTAATACTGATTTTTTTTAGTTTAATTTATTTTTTTAATTAATTTTATTAATAATATAAGGGTAAATAGGTAATTTTAACATTAAATATTTTACTTAAATTAATAAATATAATAAAATATCTTATTGTATAAGGATAAAAATGTAATTTTAAAATTATATATTTTAATTAATTAAATTAAATATAAAAATACAACCGTATGACCCCATACGACACGTACAATAAATACATTCGATACATTATATAAAAGTAACATGTCATCAAGTTTAAGCCTTTAGATTTGAATTTTAATGGCTAACATTAACTGACTACGGTAGTTATCAAGACACCATACGATACCCTAACTATATGTAGGAGTAGGGGTGTGCATCGGTCGGTTCGGTAACCGAACCGAATTAGGGTAACGGAACCATAACCGAAATCGTATTAAAAATAACCGAAACCGGACCGAACTCACGCAAAACCGAAATTAACCGAACCGAATTATTCGGTTCGGTTTCGGCTATAACCGAAAAACCGAAATATGAACCGAAAAAACTGGGAAAAAAATACACTGCTGCAAAAATGTGCAAAATACTGTTGTGAATCAAAAAATTAGTACTGTCCACAATTTTGCAAAATTACTCATGCAAAATACACTGCTAAAAATTAGTATTCTGTCCACAATTAATGTTCAAATACCATGGCCGGTGGGCTGAGAGCCTGAGAGTCGCGATCGCTGGTGTCGTCGGCGCCGTGGGGTCAGCGTGAGGGTCGCGAACTCGCGATCGCTGGACGCTGAGAGTCGCACTTGCAGTCTCAGGATTCGAGGCCTTGAGGACTGGGGAAGATGGAGAGGAGGGCGGACGGAGAGAAGGGGCGGAGCCGCGGAGGTGGTCGGTCAGCGGCGGAAGTTGGGGATGTTGGGAATAAAATGAGCTATGTTTTGATTGAATACCAAAACCCCCTGAGACATGCCTAAGTCAATATAAATATGTTCTAAGAATGTTAGAACATATAGATTATAGGCTAGATGAGAAGCTGAAATGTTAGGCAGCTCTTAGACAAATAGATGCACAATTTGAGAGGGAACCTATGCTTTAAAGATGATCAAGGACAAGTCCCCTCAAGGCTCAAATTCTGGAACAATCACTTAAGAGCAAGGACACTCTATGAAATCTAAGATGTTCTTATCAGGAGAGTTGTCCAGAGAAAGTATTCATATGCTCTGATCAGGAGAATTGTCCAAAGAAGCTAGCCATATGCAAGAACAAACCTACCTAGCTCAAAAGGACAAGACTACTCAAAGGTTTTGGTCAGGAGAGTTGTCCAGATAAGCCAACTCTAAAGTATAAAGTGCTCTGATGCAAAAAGACCAATCATGCTGATCAGAAGAGTTGTCCAGAGGAGTTGTCTCAGCTAAATTGACCAAGATCAAGTGCTCTGAAAGCCTAAAGAGATTGAGACAACCAGTCCCTAAAGGTCCTCAAAGGAATGAGCTAAGACCATACACAAGAGAAACAAAGGGAAAGAGCCAAGTCATCTGAAGAAGAGCAAGCCAACCATGCTGAAAAGCAAAACTGCTGATAGTGATAAGGAGAGTTGTCCAGATGATAAGGAATGTTGTCCTATCATTGGATCAACCTTCAGAAGCCATGTCCAAGTCCTAACAAGAAGTCAAACATTGGGAAAAGTGCTGCAGAATGAAGACAAAACTGGTACAGCCGTTTATTACCCAAATGAGGACATGTCACTATCAAGAATCTGTCTTCCAGTTTGAAGAACTCAAGGAAGACATTTATAGCAATTTGGGGCTGCCTCTCCAACGGGCAAATCCTCCATTTTGTCTATAAATACAGAAGTGTGAAGACCATTTGAAAGCATCCAACTATCCAACTATCCAACTATCCAACTATCCAACTGACCTCAACTAGCACCTCAACACAATCCAACTAAGCTCAAAGTTCTTACAAGCTAGAGTGCTTTCAAAGCTTTCAAAGACTATCTTAGTCTTCAAACACTTCTTCTAAGCTGAACCAAATTGTATATCCATACACAAGCTTAGAGAGATATCCTATCCTTATACACTGATCTTCATTGTAAAGGATATCTCATTAGTTGGAACCTTACTTCAACCCTTACACCTTTCAAGAGTGAAAGTGAGAAGGTTGTAGTAGTAGAAGTGGTAGGAGCTGACTGTTGAGAGAAGAACAGTTCAGTTCTGAGTTGAGAAGAGGGTACTAGGACTCTAGACATCCTAGGGATCAATTCACCAAGGAGTGGTGTTCTTGATCAAGTGCACCTTGGCACTATAAAACAAGTTAATTCCAAGAGTGAAGGAATTATCCTGTTAAATCAGGGAAAGTGGATGTAGGAGCTTGAGTCTCTGAACCACTATAAACTCTTGTGTTGATTTACTTTACAAGTACTTACATTCATTCAACACTGCACACTAAACTGATCTTTCAAAGATACATATTCAAAGACTGTGCAAAACTGATTTGGACAAGTTCCCTGAAGCTAAACTGAACTGTGTTGCATTGACTAAGTGATTTCAGAAATTAAAGGAGTCTAAACTTAAAGGGCCAACCATTATTCCGCACATATAACTCCCCTAGATAGTCAATTAACTAAGTACTCAATAGTACTTAGTAGTCTGATTATCTTAGAAGAGTTAATCTTCTTCAGCAGAGTTGTCCAAGACAACCTTGCTGAACTCTGGTTTGATCAAAGTTTTCAAAGAATTGCATACAAGTGTATTCCCCCCCCCATACACTTGTTATATACTCCTTTCAGGACCAACAAGTGGTATCAGAGCAGGGGTTCATAGACCACTGCTTCTGAAAATCCATCTTGTTTTTCAAAACTCACATATTTGGTGTGGTCACTGAACTGATCTCTATCTGAAATCCATTACTTGTTGATTGATTGATTCTTACTGAGATATGGCTAACAACAATGCTGTCCCTCCACCTGCTGTTCAAGGTTTGGACAATATGGCCACAAATCCAGTCAATCACATTTCTCATCACAAACTGCCCATGTTTTCAATAGACAATTATGATTTCTGGAAAATTAGAATGAGGGCTCATCTTGCATCTCTTCATACTGATATGCTTAGAGTAATCACCAGAGGACCCTTTGTGTTTACTCAAACTAACCCCAGATTGACAGATGAGCAAAGAGCAGATATGAGGGAACTGATTCCCAAAGATGAGGATGACTTCACTGCTGATGAAAAGAGGAAAGATAATTTGAATTATCTTGCCATGAACACCCTCTATCAAACAATTCCAGATGCAGTTATGGGCAGAGTCTACCACTGCACCACAGCTAAAGAAATTTGGGATACCCTTGCTGAAATGTGTGAGGGCACTGAAAAGATCAAGGAGAACAAGCTCCAAGTTGCTGTGCAGAAATTTGAACAGTTTGCAATGGATTCTGAAGAGTCCATTGATAAATTTGCTGGTAGATTCACTGATGTGATGAATGAAATCAATTCATTGGGCAAGGTCTACACCAAGAGAGAGGTTGGATTAAAGATTTTGAGGAGTCTCACTCAAAAGTGGGATGTCTATGCTGTGATGATGCAGAATACCAAAGATCTCTCCACCATGCCCATGCAACAAATATTCTCAGAACTTAAAGCCTATGAGTTTGACCTCAATAGAAGAAAGCCTGTTGAGGAACCTTCAAATCCTACTAAGGGAGTGGCATTCAAAGCCAAAGTTGCTGAACCAGAAATGCAACCCACTCCCAGATCATCAAAGTCAGTCTCTAAGACTGAAATGAAGGAAGAACTAGCCTTGATGGCTAGAAGGTTTGACAAGCTCAACACAAGGTTTGGTAGATACAAGAAATTCTACCAAGATAACAAATTCAGGAGAAGATACAATTCCCCTGAAGATCAGGCTGAGGACAAAAAGCCTGAAGAGAAAAGATCAGAGGACATGTCCTCTGATAGGAGAAGATCCAGTAGAGCTGAACCCTCATCATCTAAGAGAAGAGATGAATCCAAGAAGGATGATGATGAAGATCTGTGTTACAACTGCAAAAAGAAAGGGCACTTCCAATATGACTGCCCTGAACTAAGCTCTAAAGAAAGAAGGGAAAGACAAGCAAAAAGAGACAGAAAATTCACCAATAGAAAAGCCATGATGGCTGGTGAAGAATCTGATAGTGCTGAAAGTTTCAACTCTTCTGATGGATTGTTCTCCAACAGTGATGATGATGATGATGTCTGCAACATGGCTCTTGAGGATGATGAGGTATCCTCTACTTCTAGTTCACCATCATTTATCTCACAAAACACTAGTGAAGTTAACCTGAAACTTTCCTTGGGAAAGTTGATGGAAGATTTCACTAGATTACAAGAATTTCATGACAA
Organism: Galeopsis tetrahit; assembly: GCA_963675135.1. Taxonomy (NCBI): domain Eukaryota; kingdom Viridiplantae; phylum Streptophyta; class Magnoliopsida; order Lamiales; family Lamiaceae; genus Galeopsis; species Galeopsis tetrahit. Next base: position 58,821,349 of record OY776120.1, on the reverse strand, counting down.
TTGTGTGAGAGAAAATGAAAGATTAGCTACTGAACTCACCAAAAACTCTGAGGTAGCTGTTGATGTCAAGTCTACTGAGTTGTATCAACAAGTCTTGAGAAAGCTTGAGGAAGCAAATCTCAGGATAGTTGACCAACAAAAGGAGATTGATGATCAACTTCTCTCTCAGAAAAGAAAAGAATTTGAACTTAAAATTCTAAATGCCAAATTTGAAAATCTCTCACATGAGTATGATATTCTTAAATCAAGTGAAGAGAGCCTGAAATTAAAGATGTCTGCTTTGAACAAATCCTCTAGAGCAATAGAGGAAATTCAAAGTTATCAAAGACCTATGGCTCAAAGAAGTGGATTAGGTTTTGATCCATTTGAATCTTCACCTTGTCTTAGTATGGCATCCACAAGTAACACTAAGAGAATCTTTGTTAAGTCAGTGGCACAACAAGCTGAAAATGAAGTAATTCAGCCACTGAACAAAGGAAAGGGCAAATTGAATGAAATGCCTACTCAAGTGATTCAGGAGAATAGGCCAAAACCTAAGGAAATGGCCAAAGCTCCTGAGCACAAGAGGAATATTGGTCAGCAGAGTAGACCCAATGGAAGGGCAACTCTCCTGAACAATGTTCAGAGGAATTATCCAAGGTATAATCAGCCTAGGCCAACTCATCTGAGAAAGCCTCAGCTGAATAGACCTAAAGAAAACCATCCTTTAAGGCAGAATAAAATGAGACAACCAAAACCCTTCATGCCAAAGGGTAATGGTCATAAAAAGGCCTTTCCTCAAAGATTTCATCAAGCTGCACAAAGAACTCATAAGTTCAGAAGAGTGGTCAACTCCTCTGAAACTTACAGAGTTAACACATTCACACATACTTTCCCAAAGGCATTTAAGGGAAAGACAGTGTATATTGATGCACTAGGAAATCACCTTAGCCACCTTGAATCAATCAGGGTTATTAGGCAAGTTTGGGTTCCCAAAGGTACAGCTAACCTCTCAGGACCCAAAACTCAAAGGGTACCTAAACCTATCTAATTGCAGGTACCAAAGGGCCACAAGAAGAGGAGCATGAACAAAAAGACAGCATGGTACCTTGACAGTGGATGCTCAAGGCACATGACTGGAAACAAGGAACTCCTCTCTGATTTTATTGAAAAAGAAGGCCCAAATGTCACCTTTGGAGACAGCTCACAAGCAACAACAAAAGGTTATGGTACCTTGATGATTGGTAACATCAAAGTAACCAATGTATCTTATGTAGCTGGTCTCAAATATAACCTCCTGAGTATCAGTCAATTCTGTGATAAAGATTTTAATGTTGAGTTCTCAAGTGGAAAGTGTCTAATTAAAGATAAAACTCAACAAACCCTATTGACTGGAACTAGGAAGGGAAATGTGTATTTTGCAGACTGGGACAAGTCTACTGATGCTGCATGTTTCATTGCTAAAAGTTCTAGTGAACAAAGTTGGTTATGGCATAAGAGGCTAAATCATCTGAACTTCAAATCTATGAATAAACTTGCTAGAAATGCATTAGTTAAAGGACTACCTAATGAGGTTTTCATTAAAAAACATGTGTGTAAGCCATGTCAAGAAGGAAAACAGATTAAAGCCTCATTTAAGGGAAAACCAGTCATCTCCACTGAAAGGGTACTTGAACTTCTACATATGGATCTGTTTGGACCAATTACCCCTTCAAGCATAAATGGTAGAAAATACACATTAGTGGTAGTAGATGACTTCTCTAGGTTCACATGGGTAGTATTTCTCCTTAATAAGAAGGAAACACAAGTCAAACTACCTGAACTTCTAAAGAGGTTGTCAAATGAGAAAAGCCTTAGCATTATCAAGATAAGATCTGATAAAGGCACTGAGTTCATTAATTCATACATCAATGAGTACTGCACATCAAATGGAATAACTCATGAAACCTCAGCAGCTAGAACTCCCCAACAAAATGGAGTTGCAGAAAGAAGGAATAGAACCTTAAAAGAAGCTGCTAGAACTTTAATTGCTGACTCAAATTTACCTAAGAGGTTTTGGGCTGAAGCTATAAACATTGCATGCCATACTCAAAATAGATGTTTGATCACTAAGGGGCAAGGCAAAACCCCCTATGAACTCTGGAAAGGGAGAATGCCTAAAGTGTCATATTTTCATATATTTGGCTGTAAATGTTTCATTCACAATAATGGGAAAGAACAGTTGAAAGCCTTTGATAGCAAAGCTGATGAGGGAGTATTTCTTGGATACTCTCAAATCAGTAGAGCTTTCAGAGTCTACAACAAGAAATCCCTTATAGTGGAAGAAACACCTCATGTTGTGTTTGATGAGTCTATCTTTGAGATCAGGAATGATCATTTGGAACCAGAAGAAATCACACAGAGGACAACCAGATTAAGTCTAAAAGACAAAGACACTGAACTCATAGATGTTGTTCAAGCCAATCTGCCTGAAAAATCCACATTGGACAACAATCCTGAAGGCAACCTTCCTGAGACAAATCCCACTGATGGAAATGGTGAACTGAATGATCCAATCCCAGTTCACATCCAGGTAACAACTACCAATGAAGAAGCAGTTCCTGCTGAGGTAGTTAATGGATCAAATAATCAAGGGGGAACTCAAAGTGTTGAAAATGCCAATGTCCCTGATATTGAGGACAACATCCCTGATTATGATCCTGAATTAGATCCTGCATTAAATTATCCTGAATTTTATGATCAAAATGACTCACCTTCAGTAGAGGACAACTCTACTGAAGAGATCAGAAAAAGAAGGACTTGGTTATCTGACCATCCTACTGATCTAATACTTGGTGACCCAAGTATTGGAGTCAAAACAAGAAGATTCCATGGTGAAAGTGCTCTTTTCTGTTGTTTCCTGTCAGAGCAAGAACCAAGTAATGTTGAGGAAGCACTTCAAGATGCCAATTGGATCACAGCCATGCAGGAAGAACTAAACCAATTCACCAGAAATGAAGTATGGGAGCTGGTGGATAGACCTTCACATCAAGATGTTATTGGAACAAAGTGGGTGTTCAAGAACAAGAAGAATGAAAATGATGTGATTGTCAGAAACAAAGCAAGACTAGTGGCAAAAGGATATTGCCAACATGAAGGCATTGACTATGATGAGACATTTGCACCTGTGGCAAGGCTAGAAGCAATAAGGCTCTTTCTAGCCTATGCAGCCCACAAGAGGTTCAAAGTATACCAAATGGATGTCAAGAGTGCCTTTCTGAATGGAGTCTTGAAAGAAGAAGTTTATGTGGAGCAACCACCAGGGTTTGAAATGGGAAACCAAGTTTACAGACTCAAGAAAGCTCTATATGGACTCAAACAAGCCCCTAGGGCTTGGTATGATACACTGTCACAATTCCTCTTGGATCATGGATTCACCAAGGGAACTGTGGACAGAACTCTCTTCAGAATCTCTGAAGGAGAGGACATCTTGCTTGTCCAAATTTATGTGGATGACATAATTTTTGGATCCCCTAATGAGAAGCTATGTGAGAAATTCTCCAAGCTCATGCAAAGCAAGTTTGAGATGTCCATGATGGGGTTGATGAACTTCTTTTTGGGTCTACAAGTCAAGCAAACTAAAGAAGGAATCTTCATCAACCAAGCTAAGTACACCAGAGAAATGATCAAAAAGTTTGGGTGTACAACTAGCAAGCCAGTAAGGATCCCTATGAACACAAATTGGAAGATGGATCCTGATGAGAGTGGTATTCCAACCAACTCTACTGAGTATAGAGGAATCATTGGATCACTCCTCTATCTCACTGCCAGCAGACCTGACATCACCTTTGCAGTAGGTGTGTGTGCAAGATTTCAAGCAAATCCTAAGAAAAGCCACCTTGAGGCTGCAAAGAGGATTTTGAGGTACCTCAAAGGCACTGAGAATCTAGGCCTTTGGTACCCTGCTGATGACAATATTGAGTTAACAGGTTACTCAGATGCTGATTATGGAGGATGTAGGATTGACAGAAAGTCCACTTCAGGGACTTGTCAATTCTTGGGCAACAAGCTTATTTCATGGTTCTCCAAGAAGCAGAACACAGTGGCCACTTCCACCACTGAAGCTGAATATGTTGCTGCTGGAAGTTGTTGTGCTCAAATCCTATGGCTGAGACAACAACTAAGAGACTACAAAGTCAACTCTACTGAAGTGCCAATATTTTGTGATAACAATAGTGCCATTGCTATATCACAAAATCCTGTCTTACACACAAGATGCAAGCATGTGGACATCAAGCACCACTTCATTAGAGACCATGTGGAGAAGAAGGACATCAAGTTGGTCAAGATCCACACTGATCATCAAAAAGCTGATATTCTAACCAAGCCACTTGCAGAGGCAAGATTTCTGGAGCTATCAGCAGAGTTGGGATTACTTGATCCAGGGAAGTTGGACAAATAAGTCCAAAGAAGTTCTTTGATTAAGGGGGAAACAAACTCAAACTTCAGCAGACTTGGTCAAGTCTACTGAAATTCAAAAACATGACCTTACTTCTTCAGGACACTTGTCCACAGTTCTTCAGGACACTTGTCCATGTAGGGTCAGATAAGTTGTCCTAGCTATCAAACCAAATCTTGGTATGATAAGCACCTATTTTTGGTGATCAATACCTATTTCGAAATCAGTCCCATTGAAATACAGTTTTCACCTTTTTGGGATTTAATTTGTCTCCCACTCAAAAGGTCACTTTCCATGCATTAAATGCCAAGATTTAACTCTTGTTTGCATTAAACTTTTTGGGACATGATCTATCTCGAAAAATCCCCAGCCTTAAACAAACATTTAAAACCACCCACGTTTTGAATAAAACAGTTATTTCACTGTTACATTGGTTTTTGACCATTGGATCAAAAATGGACAACTCCCCTGAAATCAATCCTAGCCGTCCATTTTGGATTTCCATTTTTGTTCACCTTTGAATTGTATCAAGACCTTACCAACTCATTGACAAACATTCTTTTTAGAATATTCACAAGTCTTAAGATACCCACAAACACTTCTTCCCCAAGTATTCGAAACCCTAACTCAAAATTCTTCAAACTCTCTCATTCTTCATCAAACCTTTTTCTGCAATTTTCAATGGCCCCCAAGGTTAGACCTGAGATGCTTGTTGATTTCTCCAACAAAGATCTAGACCTAGATTTTGGCTATCTAAGCACCAAGAACAATCTTCACTTTGAGCCAATTATCTCTTTTGAAAATGAAGATCCTGAGATTACTCCAACCCTGAGATGGTTGAGAAGGGCTGGTCTCCAAAAGTTCTTGGAAGAAAGACCAAGCTCTTGCCTGGAAAGTTATATGGCAGAATTCTTTGCCTTCCTCAAGTGGAGAGGCAAGCCTGAAGATGGAGAAGTATCAACCAGGCTATCCTACACAGCTGAAGGAGAGGAAGAGGAGAGATTCCATAGAGTTAGATTCTCCTCAAAAGATCTGGAAGGAGCTTTTGGATTGCCTTATGAGGGAAGGAATCCAGAAGTGTATGGCACTGGACATGAAGAGGAAATAGCCCAAGAGTGGTTATTAGTTCCAGGCCCTCTCTCCTCAACTCAAAACAAGAAAACTCTCAAGCCAGAGTTTCTTAATCTATTTGAGGTAGTTGCTAAGAGCCTCTTAAGCAACACTGGAAGCCTAGAGCAGGTCAGCCAGCCAAGGATCAGAATCATGGCTGCCATTATTGATGCCAGTGATAAGGGCATCAAGTTTGATTGGAGGACCTTCATCATGTCTGAGATGATGAAAGAAAAGGCTAAATTTAAGGTGAAAGCCCACAACAAGGTGGTGCTAGAAGGGAAAATCAAGTATTGCACCAGGGCAAGCTTGTTGATTGAGAGGTTTTCCCACTATTCCCAGATGCAGACCTTTGCAAAGCCTCTCCCAGCCCAAAAGATCCTGTTCAGAAAGCTCAGTAAGAAAACTGAGAAAAGAAGGATGCTACTGGCCAAGCCTGCTGAAGAACAGGAGGAAGAGAAGCCTAAGATGAAAAAGAGAACAAAGGCCAGGGCTGTAAAGACAAGAAAAATGTCTCAGAGAATCTCAGAAGAGAATTCAGATGCTTCAGCTGAGATTGAAGAAGTTGCTAGAGAAGGTGTACAAGTGCCATCTGATCATTCAGAAGAACTCAGGCAAAAGTACAATGAGACCAGGCAAAAGAAGAAGGGTGATAAGAGAGTCAGGGAAGTTGTCCCTGAGAAGGAAGGAAGTGGAAGTAGCAGGGCCAGCAAGAGAAGGGCCAAACCTACTGAAAAGGTGTTGGAGCTGCAAGAAGAGAGGTCTCTTCAATTGGCTCTAAGGGAGAGCAGAGCTGAAAGCAGGGCAAAATCCATGTCAAGGACCAATTCATCTGGTTCTGGAACTCCAGAATCCAAAGTCCCTGAAGGTCAACCCATAGAGGCCAACCTCCCTGAAATTCAGTATCTTGAGCCCAACTCCCCTGAAACCCATGTTACCCCTTCCAACCAACCCATTACCCCTGTAAACCTCACTAAGAGATATTCTCCAGAAGGGAATGAGCAAAGAAGTGGCATTGATGTGCTTGCTGACTTAGCAGTAGATGAGACAAGACTCCTGTCTCCCCTTGACTCATCCATGCTCAATTATTCAAAACTCTTAGAGCATACACTCAATGAGCCAACCCCCCTGAGTAAAGCCCCTTCAGATTCATTGCTCTCTAAAGAAACTGAAGTACCTTCACTTGAGCCCAACCCTTCTGAGACCATCATCCCTGAACTTAATCTGCCTAAAGATTTGATAAGAGAACCCAGAGCCAACTCCCCTATAACCCAAAGTCCCCATTCAAGTGGAGATGAGGAGGAGTATACTTATGAAAGTATGCTCAGAGGAGGAGCTAAGGCTACTGTGGACAGTTTGTATCCACAACTTGCTGAATTTCCAAGAATTCAGAGGGCCTTTCAAGATTTAAGGATGCTTGTTGATGTGAAAGAAAAATCCTTGATGGAGATATCACAAGTCATCCAAGATAAGGGTGCAAACTGGTGGCAGATAGAGGAGAACAGATTGCTACACTTTGCTGGAATTTCAAAGACAAGATTCCTCATTGATGAGGAGATTTTTGCAAAGTTGGTAGCTGATAAGATTAAGGAGGAGAAAGAAAGAAAGGCAAAGGGAATCAAACACCCTGATAGTGACTCTAATGATGATGATTCCCCTGATGATCCTTCAAACCCTTCAAAACCCAACCCTCCTGAAACCCCTCAAGCCAACCTCCCTGAATCCCTTCAACCCAAGTCTTCTGTAGCAGATAGACTTTCCAATCCTCCCAAAACCTATCATAGGAAAGGCTCTGTAACTTCAGAGGTGTTGACCAAGGATGGTAACACAACCAAAGACACATCTGCCAATGAAGGTTCTTCTGAACCCAAGGCACAGCCTAAAGATGTTGAGGTTCCTGTATTAGAGGCTAGTTTGATTAAGGCCTATTCAGTGTCAGAGGAGTTGGACACTGATCAGCCCTTAATCATTCAGGATGACTCAGTGGCTGTTGATATAAGCACTGTGATCTCCCCACAACTGCCATCTTTGAACCTTGATGAAGGTGGAGATGTTGCAGGTTTAGGAGAAGGAGTTGAAAAGGAAAGATTAGTTGAAAAATCAGAGGAAGTTGAGGATGAAAGAGAGGTAGTCATCACTAAGATAGTGAGTGTACCACCAAATGAGGGTGGAATAAGTGAGGAAGGACAGGTTATTCTTGAAGTCAAATCTGAACTTCAGGAATCCCTTGATGAAAGGAGGCCTGATTCCTTGAGTGAGAACATTATTCATGAAGGGAGAAAAGAACAAGTTGAAAATGAGAAGAAGACTGCTGATGTATCAGAGTCTTATGCAAAAGAAATTGAGGGTGATGAGTGCTTATTTCCTAACTTGTTTGATTTATCTGATGTTGCAGGTATTTCTCTTGACCAAATTTTTGCAGATGAGTTCCTCACAGATGCACCTATCCAAGTTGATACAGGCTCAGCTCAAGCCTTACTTGGAATGCAATCAGAGAAGTTGGACTCCTTGGCTCATCAAGTCCAATCTGCTCATGCTGAAACTTCAGGAGCATTGAATGAGCAGGGAAGAACTCTAGCATCTGTAGAAATGAGGCTCACTGGCTCTGAAGATGTTGTGCTACCCACCCTTGAGGCAAGAATCAGTGGTGTGGAATCTGGTCTTCAAACCATCTCCACTGAAGTTCAAAGTGCCAAATCAACCATGGAAGCCATCTCAGATGAGGTCAAGAAAGAACAAAAGCTGCTGAGAGACAATCACAATGCTAATGTCAAAGCTCTCAGGCTAACTGTCAAACAAGCCATTGGAAAGAAAACTGCTCTACAAAAGAGAAGAGCTGAAGAGCAAAGGCTAGCTATGGTCAAAGCTGCCTCAGAAAAATTTTCCCAAGAAGTGTTGGCCAACATTGCTAAAGGTGCAGTGGCCAACCTCACTGAGCTCTTAAAAACCCAGCTGGATGCATCTCTGAAAACAGCCATGGAAGAGGTTGTCCAACAAAAGATGAAGCATGTTCTAGCTTTCCTTAGCTTGAGCAGTGATAGAATGCAGAATATACATGATGAAAATGTATATTTGTTGGAAGAGATGAAGTCCCTAAACCAGGCCCAATCCCTGATGGCCTCAATGAGTGACCTAAAGCCCCAGTGCTTTGATGCTGCCAAAAAGGGGGAAAGGGAAAGAGCTAGAGCAAAAGGTGCCTTGGTGATTGGGAGTCCAGTGAAAGGGAAAGACAAAGTCCCTGAAGGAAAGGGAAAAGAGCCAGAAATGCTGAACTTGGAAGATTTGGATGAAGAGGAGCAGTTAGCATTGGCATTGAAGAACTCAATGGCCTCAGCTCAAGAAGAAAGGGCAAGAAAACAGCAAAGACCAGGTGGTGAAGTGTCAGGTCTGGACAAAGATGCTGAAGGTGTCCAAACCAGAGGAAAGATCAAGAAGGCCCAAGGAAAGAAGAGACAAATTGAGAAATTCACTGACTTTCCTAGCAGCCTTGATCTTCCACCTGAATTCAGAATTGATGAGGATGAGCCTACATCAAAGAAAGCCAAAACTACTGAAGAGGACAAATCTTCTGAATCTGGAAAAACTGCTGAAGGTGCCAAATCAACTGAAGAGACTGAAGAGTTATTTGCTGAAGGATTTGGATCTGAACCTAAGAAGAAGACAACTGTTCTAGCCCATGATCCATCAAAGCTGTTTCATGAAGGGTATGGCAAAGACCCTGAAACACAACAGAAACTGGCCATGATGAGGGCCCATGAGAAAATTGATCTGATGGAAGAAGCCAACAGAGCAAGAGATGAAAGGAGAGCAAACTTTCAGAAACCAAGAAGGAGAAGAGCAACTTACAGCAAGATGAAGCCTCAGCTTCTAATCCCAATGGACACCAAATATCCACACTTGGATAAATGGGTGCCAATTCAACTGAATGACACATGGGAAGAAGCCAAAAGGGAGTTTGTCTATGACTTTTATGTCATTGACAGATGGAATGGAGGAGATGCAAACTCTGCCTTCAATGAGTTCATGCTAGAGTACTACAGAGAGTTGTATAAACAACTACTTGCAGCTGCTGACATTGCAAGATTTGAACTCACAGCTCCCAAGCCAATCATATACATGCCTCCAAAGCTTGAAGGATGGATTGACCAAGCAATAATTCTGAGGGAATTCACTGAGATCCTTAAGCTGAACAAGATGGTTCTTGGTCCTAAGGGAACCAACCAAGAAGCCATGGCACTGAAAAGAAGAGTGTGGGCACAGTATGGAATGCTGCCACCTCCTGAGGATGATCTTTGAAATGGCTAAGTCTTCTGACCTTACTTGAATGATCAACTATGCTGAAATATGGTCAAGCTTGCTGATGTGTTAATCTGATAGCTCTAATCTGTTAAAGATTGCTCTGATAACAAGTTCTGTGCTCTGATGCTGAAAATATTATTTTGAATTATTGTAATGAAGTGCTCTGATATACTTAAGTGTTATTGATTCATGCTCTGATATGTTAATTTCAACTATCAACATGCCTGTAATGATTTTTTTTAATGAATGATAGTTGAACTTATTTTGAATCAAGAAACACAAATCTCTCTATGCCTATCTTAAAACCTACTTGCAACAAAAACAGTGAATACACTAACACATTATTTTTCAGGAATATTGACCTCAGTCATGTCTTCTGAAGATACATGTAATAGGTGTAGACAAGTCACTTTTGCTTAAATTATGTAGGTTTTGGCATCATCAAAAAGGGGGAAATTGTTGGGAATAAAATGAGCTATGTTTTGATTGAATACCAAAACCCCCTGAGACATGCCTAAGTCAATATAAATATGTTCTAAGAATGTTAGAACATATAGATTATAGGCTAGATGAGAAGCTGAAATGTTAGGCAGCTCTTAGACAAATAGATGCACAATTTGAGAGGGAACCTATGCTTTAAAGATGATCAAGGACAAGTCCCCTCAAGGCTCAAATTCTGGAACAATCACTTAAGAGCAAGGACACTCTATGAAATCTAAGATGTTCTTATCAGGAGAGTTGTCCAGAGAAAGTATTCATATGCTCTGATCAGGAGAATTGTCCAAAGAAGCTAGCCATATGCAAGAACAAACCTACCTAGCTCAAAAGGACAAGACTACTCAAAGGTTTTGGTCAGGAGAGTTGTCCAGATAAGCCAACTCTAAAGTATAAAGTGCTCTGATGCAAAAAGACCAATCATGCTGATCAGAAGAGTTGTCCAGAGGAGTTGTCTCAGCTAAATTGACCAAGATCAAGTGCTCTGAAAGCCTAAAGAGATTGAGACAACCAGTCCCTAAAGGTCCTCAAAGGAATGAGCTAAGACCATACACAAGAGAAACAAAGGGAAAGAGCCAAGTCATCTGAAGAAGAGCAAGCCAACCATGCTGAAAAGCAAAACTGCTGATAGTGATAAGGAGAGTTGTCCAGATGATAAGGAATGTTGTCCTATCATTGGATCAACCTTCAGAAGCCATGTCCAAGTCCTAACAAGAAGTCAAACATTGGGAAAAGTGCTGCAGAATGAAGACAAAACTGGTACAGCCGTTTATTACCCAAATGAGGACATGTCACTATCAAGAATCTGTCTTCCAGTTTGAAGAACTCAAGGAAGACATTTATAGCAATTTGGGGCTGCCTCTCCAACGGGCAAATCCTCCATTTTGTCTATAAATACAGAAGTGTGAAGACCATTTGAAAGCATCCAACTATCCAACTATCCAACTATCCAACTATCCAACTGACCTCAACTAGCACCTCAACACAATCCAACTAAGCTCAAAGTTCTTACAAGCTAGAGTGCTTTCAAAGCTTTCAAAGACTATCTTAGTCTTCAAACACTTCTTCTAAGCTGAACCAAATTGTATATCCATACACAAGCTTAGAGAGATATCCTATCCTTATACACTGATCTTCATTGTAAAGGATATCTCATTAGTTGGAACCTTACTTCAACCCTTACACCTTTCAAGAGTGAAAGTGAGAAGGTTGTAGTAGTAGAAGTGGTAGGAGCTGACTGTTGAGAGAAGAACAGTTCAGTTCTGAGTTGAGAAGAGGGTACTAGGACTCTAGACATCCTAGGGATCAATTCACCAAGGAGTGGTGTTCTTGATCAAGTGCACCTTGGCACTATAAAACAAGTTAATTCCAAGAGTGAAGGAATTATCCTGTTAAATCAGGGAAAGTGGATGTAGGAGCTTGAGTCTCTGAACCACTATAAACTCTTGTGTTGATTTACTTTACAAGTACTTACATTCATTCAACACTGCACACTAAACTGATCTTTCAAAGATACATATTCAAAGACTGTGCAAAACTGATTTGGACAAGTTCCCTGAAGCTAAACTGAACTGTGTTGCATTGACTAAGTGATTTCAGAAATTAAAGGAGTCTAAACTTAAAGGGCCAACCATTATTCCGCACATATAACTCCCCTAGATAGTCAATTAACTAAGTACTCAATAGTACTTAGTAGTCTGATTATCTTAGAAGAGTTAATCTTCTTCAGCAGAGTTGTCCAAGACAACCTTGCTGAACTCTGGTTTGATCAAAGTTTTCAAAGAATTGCATACAAGTGTATTCCCCCCCCATACACTTGTTATATACTCCTTTCAGGACCAACAGGGGAGGATTGGAATTTGGAGGAATTGGGTAGGTTAGGCGATTTTGGGGGCTGGACTTAGGGTTTCGATTTTGGGGACTGAAGTGTGAAGAATGAATTAGGGCTTAAGTTTATATATGGGCCTTATTCAGTCGGTTTCGGGTAACCGAATTTAATTCGGTTATAACCGGAACCGAAAACCGGATTTCATAAAATGTAAAACCGAAAACTGAACCGAAATATTTGGTAACCGAACCGAACTCATATTTCGGTTCGGTTCAGTTCGGTTTTCGGTTTAAAACCGAATAATGCTCACCCCTATGTAGAAGGTCCTAACTTAGTAAATTTAAGTTAACTGTCAAACAATAGTTATTGAGTGCAATGTGTTTTTGTTTAAATTAATAACTGAGTCTATTGACTTGCTAGGAGTCTATGATTAACTTGTCAACTGAACAACTATCAAGCAAAATTTGTGTGAAAATGTGCGCACCCTTAAATTATACTCGTTGACGAAGTTGGATAGCTCAAGTGGTTAGAGCACCACTACCTAGGCTTTAGATCCTGGGTTCGAATCATGGGGAGGGGAAAAGGGATGGGTATTTAATGTAATTCAAAAAAAAATTAAATTATACTCGTTCATGAAAAACCTTCATTTATGCAAGTTCGGGTGACTTGGTGTAAGCTGATAGATGAGTGTGTGAAGGATCAAATTTACTTGATGTAAATCTTATTAAAATGAGTGTCTTTATGTAGTTAAACTATGAGTTTGACCATTAATAATCACATCTCCGCTTTTAACATCGATCAATGAGAATCTTTGTCGTAGATCATTTAATGTTTCTGTCATTAATAAAAAGACATGGAATGAAAGAATAACAATATCTCGAAAAGAGGAAAACGACAAACCTCATAATTAACTCAAGATCCACGAAAGAAATCCAAAAGAATTGGATTATGCTAAAAACGGTTGAGTAATGACACAGGTGAAAAACGACACAGATTCGAGATTAGTTAATTATCTACTGTCCAAAAAAAAATTAGTGATTTATAGAAACATTTTATATTGATTTTTTTTGGGGTGAGGATGTTATGAGACTAATCCAAAAAATATGTAAATTTTAATTTAATAATTGGAAATTTTAAATCAGTAAAAAAATATACAAATATAAATGTAAATTAATATTAAAAAAAAAAGGTTAACTTGATATGTTATACATTGTAATTGGATTTAAAGCCAAAAAATACTGTACTTATAAATTCTCTATGGAATTTTATTTACTGTATTAAAAATGTTGTTGACGGGATAATATTGTAATTGCAAAATAAATATATGGGGTATTAAAATATTAATTGAAATACGGTTATAAAATAGTCAGCAACCAGGACTTCAATCCATCCGTTGATATGTTTTCTTATCGACGGCTATGCTCCACGATCCGCGTCATTTGTTCATAGCGAACCCGATTTCTATATAAGGCGGCGGCTCGCCTCCCTTTCGCCATCATCTCTTCTCCACTGTGGAAACCCCTCTCTTCATACTACACAAAGCTTCCCTTATTTGAAATGGCGGGCAGAGGCAAGACACTTGGATCCGGAGCTGCGAAAAAAGCCCAATCCAGAAGCTCCAAAGCCGGCCTTCAGTTCCCCGTCGGCCGTATTGCTCGTTTCCTCAAGGCCGGAAAGTATGCTGAGCGAGTTGGCGCCGGGGCTCCGGTCTACCTTGCGGCGGTCCTTGAATACCTAGCTGCTGAGGTGCGTATTGCGTCTTTTATTTCGATCTACTTTTCTGAATCTTGGTTTCTAGATTTTGATGGTCAAATCTGTGGAATTAATTGATTTCATATACTCACAATTGGAACTCTATTTTGTTAGATTTGGAGATATTCAATCCTTAATTTGATGGATTTTGGTAATGCCCAATTTCTAGGGTTTGAAGAGTTAAATTGACCGATTCGTTTGGTTTCAGGTGTTGGAATTGGCAGGAAACGCGGCGAGAGATAACAAGAAAACAAGGATTGTCCCAAGGCACATCCAATTGGCTGTGAGAAACGATGAGGAGCTTAGCAAGCTTCTGGGCGACGTGACTATTGCAAATGGCGGAGTTATGCCCAACATCCACAACCTTTTGCTTCCAAAGAAAGCTGGTTCCTCCAAACCTGCTGCCGACGAGGATTAGATTGTGTAGAAAAAAAATGATTGGTAGATTTGTAGGAGTGGGGTTTTCTATTTGTTTTTCTCTAAAGGCTAGAGTGTTGGTGTTTTAGTTCTAGTATTGGGATATGGTTGCTATATGTTAATGAATTAAAGGAAAATTTTATTTTTGTTTGAGGTTACGATTGCATATTGGTTTGACTCAAATATTAATTTGCTAATTATTTTGTTTAAATAAGAGTGAAGTTTGGAATATACATTTACAATTTATTTAAAAAAAATGAGAATTTTATAAATAAATTAAAATGCTAAAATGAAAAGTTAAAAATTATTTTCTTTGTTCAATTTCATTATTCTCACTTTCCTTTATAAAGAGATTCTACAATACACGCGGGGAGTAGATAGAAGTATTATGTTGTTTATAAAGTGGGTGTTTTTAAACAAAACTATATGCTTAAAAACACTTTTTTTTTTTTTTTTTAAATAGAATCACTTTTGAAGGATTTATAAACACAAGTAAGTGATTAAATTAATTACTTAAAAGAATGCTTCTAACAACTTCTAACAATTCTAAGTGATTCTAATTATTACACTCACTAATTTTACAATTTTATTCTCACAATTTAAATAATATTTTATTTTTATCCATTATTTATTCAAATGTAATAAGTGTGTTTTATGTAAAATTATAAAAAAGTGATTTGTATGACATATACCCCAACATTTAAAAAATTGATTAAAAGTGTTTATTTTTAAAACATTATCTACTTTCAATTTTACTACAAAAATAAACTTTAATCACTTTGAATCAACTACTATTATTTGCAAAATGTTTTCGACAATATAAGACCATATAAGATGTTTTTATTTTTTTGAGTTGTCCACTTTTTTATTTCTCTTTTTAAAAAAATAAAAATAAATTTCTACTTTAACTATTTTATTCTATTTTTTTAATTAGTTAATAAAATTTACTCCCTCCGTCCGCCTATAAGTTTTCCATTTTACCATTTTGGCCCGTCCGCCTATAAGCTTCCTATACCTTTTTTGGTAAGTACTTTTTCTTACACTTCACTTTATATCTTACTTTTTCTCTCTATGTCTCTCCTCTCTCAATCACATCATTTGTACTATATCTATTATTTAATCACATTTCTTAATCTCTGTGTCAAAAAGTAACGTGAAATTTATAGACGGACGGAGGGAGTATATACATACCCAACAAGTTATAGATTATATAGTAAGAATCAAATACACAGTAACTACTGAAATATTTCAAAAATTATTTGGGCCGACTTAGAGTAAGAATCAAATGCACAATAACTATTTTATCTATTTATAAAAAAGTCTTGGGTCATAAGTCTAAATTCAGATTATCTAAAAAATTCATGGATTGCATCAAGTGGTTTACTACATTACTAATGTATTGTTACTATAAAACTAAGATATTATTACTACAAATTCAAAAGTGTATTTCCACATGTCAAAATATTCTGAAAAATTTGTCAAAAAATTAAGTGTTCAAAATATTTTTGGATTTGTAGTAACAATAAGTTAATCATGTAGTAACAATAACTTGGTCATGTAATAACATAGTTTTGTTCATGTAGTAAAACAATACTTGAAAGCAAAAAAATATATTTTAGTTATGTTTGACCCATGTTGACTTGGGTTTGATCATAAATTTTTGCCCCAAATTTACCTAAATTATCTATATTTAATGTATGAAATATTTCTGTAGATGTTGTTAACTCTTAAATTCTTTAACATTATCAACAACATCTTAATTTGACCTTCCTTGATTTATTCTAAGTCTTTTCTGAAATGTTACATTAAATGTTGTACTAAATGCTCTCACATTCAGGTACGATTCCAGAAGGTTCTACAAGAGTCTGGAACATGGAAGATTCCAGAATGTTGGAGAACGTGATAGAAGAGCTTGGAGCAGTTTAGAACGACCTGGAAGATGGAAGAAGGATCTAGAGAGATCATGGAAGTTGAGGTCCTAAAAAATAGGATCTCATAATGGAAGGATCTAGAATTCGGCTATTGCTCTATAAATACCGCTGAAGCCTTTCATTTCAAAGCATGCACTATTCGAGTAACACCTATTCTGAGCGTTCATCCCTGGTTAGGAGTTAGGGTCAGTAGTTGTATCTTTTAATGTACACCGAGGGATACCACACCTTTCCGTGTATTTAGTTCTAATCTTGTATCGAGTGAGAGTGAATCATAGATCAGATTAGTTCTTTAGACAGTGTTCTTACACTTAAGTCTATTTGCGGATTCAGGCACCTGCCTCGATTGTAGTTTCGGTTTGTGGAATGTTGAAGTAATTGTTGAGACATTTCACACGACATTTTCATAACTTAGGAACTAAGTTATTGTTTTCGCCGTAAGGCTTAGCATATGTTTTGTTATTAATAAAATCTATGTTAAAAATTATTCCATTGTGTCTTTATTGTGTTTTAGTGTTTTAGACTTCCGCTGGGTACTATGTTTACTTTCTGTATTCTGTTAGAGTTAATGCTACACTAATTGTCTCAACATTCAGTGTAACATTGTTCTGTTTTTACTTAAACACTAGATACTACCCCACGCACACTTTCAGTTGGTATCAGAGCCAACACTTGACGACACTAGGTTTAGATCCTTGCTTAAAAATGTGTTTTAGTTTATGTTAGCAATGGAAACACATCACATATCCACTGCACTTAGGCCACCCGTTTTAGATGGTTCAAATTATGCTTATTGGAAGCCTAAGATGCGAATGTACATCAAGTCAATTGATGAACGTGCTTGGAGGACTGTTCTTACAGGTTGGGACGTACCAAAGAATCCAGCAGATGCCGATGGTGAAATTCAACTTAAGAAAGAGGTTGATTGGACAGCCGATGAGATAACAACAACAGGATACATTCTAAAGCCTTAAATGCTATTTTTACTTCTGTTGATACCTCTATGTTTAAAATTATATCTAACTGTTCTACTTCTAAGGATGCATGGGACAGGTTACAAGAGCATTGTGAAGGTTCCGATAGTGTTCGAAGGACAAAGCTTCGAATGTTGGGGACAAAGTTTGAGAATCTCCGAATGAGGGAAGATGAAACAATTTCATCCTACAACGAAAGGTTAAGTGAGATTATTAACAAATTACATTCTCTTGGTGACCCTATTTCTAATGTTAGAGTAGTACATAAGATATTAAGGTCCGTTCCTAAAAGATTTGATGCTATTGAAGAGGCAAAAGATACTGATAAGATGAGTCAAAATGAATTAGTGAGTATTCTTAGAACTTATGAAATAAACACTAATCAAATTAATGAAACTAAAGATGATAAGAAAGTTGTTGTTTTTAAAGGAGAGACATCAAACAAATCTGAGATTCAGCCTATCATTATTGAGGTTGATTCAGATGAAGAATTGATTGATGAATGCCTTAACAATCCTGACAACATTGCCCTTCTTACAAAGCATTTTAATAAATTTCTTAAAAAGTCTATGCATAAATCTAGAGGAAACATTCAGCCTAAGATCCAAATCAACACATCAACACCACAACCAGAAAGGAGGAAGAGTCAATTCACACCAAGACCATCAAAGAGTGAAGGTAAACCAAGGTATGATCCTGAATTTAGAAAATCAATCCAATGCAATGCATGTTCTGGTTATGTCCATTATGCAAATGAGTGTGCCAATACCAGACTGAAGCAAAAACTGAATTTTAGTGCTACCTTGAGTGATGAATCTGATAATGATGATCTTGATGAGTTTAATGAAAAAGAAAGTGCTCATTTTACTAGAATTGATTATAATGATTCCTCAGATGATGATCTGGATGATACAGATTATGATGTTGCACCAGATGTCTTCACATCTATAGTAACATCAAAACAGAGTCACCCAGATTTGAATTGTTTTAATGATTTTGTTGATGATGCAGGAAAAAGGATTGATGATGAGACATATCAGAAATTGTTAGATGATTGGAACTCTCAGAAACTCACTCTGAATTCCTTGAATAAAGAGAATGAGGATCTGAAAGACACAATTGCTAAGCTAGAAGTCTTACTTACCAGAAGAGATCTTGAAGTTTGTAAACTGAAGGAGAAATTGATCACCTCTACTTTAAGTTTCAGAAAATATTCTAAGAGTGCTTCTGATGTGAATGATGCTATAGCTGTAGGTAAATCTAATAATTATGGTTTAGGTTATGATGGTGAAAGTGCTTCTATTTCTGAAAATTTTAGAAAACCTGTGAAATTTGTGAAGGCAAATGTTAACACATCTGACGTAACATCTGAACAAACAGATCCTCACAAGGTTAAAAGGAAGTATATTTGTCATTATTGTCTTAAATATAGTCATATTCGTCATTTTTGCTTGCAAATGGTTAAAGATATGAAAACCGAGTTTGTGCTATCCAGAATGTCTTCACATCCTAGGAAACATTTTATGAAATCTGCATGGAAACCAAAAGTTACCTGTAATGTTGTTCACACATCCTTGAAAGCATGTTTACCTGGTCTATGGTATTTTGATAGTGGTTGTTCTAGACATATGACGGGACAAATAGACTACTTATCTGATTATGTGACCTTGAATGGTGGTAATGTTACATATGGTGGTGGATCGAAAGGAAAGATAATAGGAAAAGGAACTTTAAATGTTGAAGGTTTTCCTAAGCTTAAAAATGTTTTGCATGTTGATGGCTTACTTGCTAATTTGATTAGTATTAGTCAACTTTGTGATGATAATTTGCATGTAAAATTTGACAAAGAGTCTTGCTATGTTCTTAATGAAGATGATGATTGTGTAATGACTGGTATTAGGTCTGCAGATAACTGTTATCTTATTGGAACTAATGTATGCAATTTGTCAAAACATGATGAGAATGTTTTATGGCACCAAAGGTTAGGACATGCAAATTACAGGGCAATGAAAAAACTAATTAAATCAGATGGAGCTAAAGGATTACCAAGACTGAATTTCCAGAAAACCACTGTATGTGGATCATGCCAGAAAGGTAAACAGGTAAGAATGCCGCATAAAATGCTGTCACATTGTTCTACACATCGATGCTTTGAATTGTTGCACATGGATTTGATGGGTCCTATGGAAACTGAAAGCATTGGAGGTAAGAGATATTCCTTAGTTGTGGTAGATGATTTCTCTAGATATACTTGGATTGAGTTTTTAAGAGATAAATCTGAAACATTTGCTGCTTTTAAAGTTCTCTATAAAAGGTTAAAAAATGTGTATAACTTGAAAGTTAGCCGTATTAGAACTGATCATGGTAGGGAATTTGAGAATAACATGTTTAATGATTTTTGTGATAAGAAAGGTATCTTGCAAGAATATTCATCTCCTAAAACTCCACAACAGAATGGAATTGTTGAAAGAAAGAATAGAACTCTACAAGAAATGGCAAGAGTCATGCTTTTATCTAAAAGTCTTTCTAAAAGATTTTGGGCTGAAGCATTGAATACAGCATGTCATATTATTAATAGAGTTTATATTCGATCTGGCACTAATCAAACACCTTATGAGATTCTGAATGTTAGAAAACCAAGTGTGAAATATTTTCATCTATTTGGTTGTGTGTGCTATATTTTGAATGATAGGGATCAACTTCATAAGTTTGATTCTAAAAGTGATAAAGGTTTCTTTTTAGGCTATTCTAGAAATAGCAAAGCCTATAAAGTTTATAACCTTAGGACTAACACTGTTCAAAAATCTGTTAATGTTGTGTTTGATGATGATAAAGGTCTTATAGATGACAAGGATGAAGAAGATGTATCACAAGTCACTGACAATTTTGAGAATACACTGAAACCTGAAAATGCTGCACCAAATGATAACACATCTGGAGCAACATCTACAGATCAGTCAGTTGTAATCTCACAGAATGATCAGTATGTTCCCAAAACGAATCCTTCTTCAAGAATATGGAAAAGTCATCCTTCTGACCAGATCATAGGCGATGCTGCAGTTGGAGTGCAAACAAGAGGAAGAATAAGATCGAATAAGGTAGACATGGTAAGAACAATATGCATGTCTTCTATTTGCAATGTTGTGAATGCAGAGTGTTACTATTCTGAAATTGAACCTTAAAGTGTGAATGAAGCATTAACTGATGAAAATTGGATAAATGCTATGCATGAGGAACTTAATCAGTTTGAAAGAAATGAAGTATGGACACTTGTTCCAAGACCTAGTCATACTAATGTCATTGGAACAAAGTGGATTTATAAGAATAAAACTGATGAGTCTGGAAACATTGTTAGGAACAAAGCTAGGTTAGTTGCACAAGGTTACACCCAAATTGAAGGTGTTGATTTCGATGAAATTTTTGCACCTGTTGCTAGGATAGAATCTATTAGATTATTGCTAGCAATTGCATGTTTTATTGACATTAAACTACATCAAATGGATGTAAAAGCTGCTTTTTTAAATGGCATATTGAATGAAGAAGCATATGTAGAATAGCCTAAAGGTTTTGAAGATCCACAATACCCGGATCATGTGTACAAGCTAAAGAAAGCATTGTATGGTCTAAAACAAGCTCCTAGAGCATGGTATGGTAGGCTTACGGACTTTCTTTTAGAGTATGGATTTATTAGAGGAGAAGTTGATAGGACTTTGTTTATTAAACATACTGGAGAAGATTTACTTATTGCTCAAATATATGTTGATGATATTGTGTTTGGTTCAACTTGTGATACAATGCTGAACAAATTTGTTGAAGCAATGACAACAACATTTGAGATGAGTATGGTTGGAGACTTGAATTATTTTTTAGGTCTTCAAATCAAGCAATGTAAGGATGGTATTTTCTTCTCTCAAGGTAAGTATGCTAAAAACTTGGTCAAACGGTTTGGTCTTGAAAGCTCAAAAGTAATGAAAACACCTATGGGTTCTACTTTGAAACTTTGCAAAGACAATGGTAGAAAGGATGTTGATCCAACATTGTATAGATCCATGATAGGTAGTTTACTTTATCTAACATCTAGTAGACCTGACATTATGTATAGTGTGTGTGTTTGTGCTAGCTACCAAGTTAATCCAAAGGAATCTCACCTGAATGAAGTGAAAAGGATTATCAAATATGTTTCAGGTACAAGTGAACTAGGGATATGGTACACTAAGGACACCAACAACACATTGATTGGATACAGTGATGCAGATTGAGCTGGAGATATAGATGACAGAAAGAGTACGAGTGGAGGATGTTTCTACATGGGAAACAATCTTGTGTCTTGGCATAGCAAGAAACAAAATTGTGTTTCTCAATCCACTGCCGAGTCTGAATACATAGCTGCAAGAAGTTGTTGCACACAACTATTGTGGTTGAGTAAGATGTTTCATGACTATGGAATTGAAAATAATATCCTCACAATTTTCTGTGATAACACAAGTGCTATAAACATATCTAAGAATCCGGTACAACACTCACTCACTAAGCACATTAGCATTAGACATCATTTTATGAGAGATTTAGTGGAGAAGAACATAGTTAAGTTGGAATATGTGCCTACTGAAATCAAAATGCAGATATTTTTACTAAGGCTCTTGACCTTGAGAGATTCTCATTTTTGAGGAAATCTCTTGGTATGTGTAATATCTGAATAATTCTTGAGAGGATGTTGTCACAAATGCGGTAGCATTTGGGACAACAGCCTAAGGTGGTATAGTTATTATAGATTTAATTTATTTCTTATTTTCATTAAATAATTCCTTTGTAAAATATTCTTGAATCTGAAATTTGTTTGTGCAAAAATAGACATTTACTACACCTCTCAAAAGCTTGAAAAATTGAGAATGTTATAGCATACTAAAAGATGTACAAAATTCACTGAGTAACTATGGAGCACGGAGTTCGCTGCTACGATGCCTTCTTTTCAAAAGGTGAATTTTTGTAAAACATCAAGAGGTTCGTAATCCATTAAGTAAGTATAGGGCACGGAGTTCGCTACTACGATGTACTCTACAGGAACAATGGACCAATACGAATTAGATGCTATAGCACAAAAAGAAGAAAATGCAATGAAAAGAAAAAAATGCTGAAAAAATTGGCTACATTGGATAGGTAAAACCTGTGAAAAACCAATGTTGAGGTGTATGTCAAATCCTTGAGCACAACATTACATGATTCGATTATATTTTTATAAGTTGTAATTATTTAATTAATTGTGGGAATTTATTTTATTTATTTATAATTATACTAACCACTTGTTTTATTATTTCAGATTATACGCATTTTTAATTTTAATTAATTCTGGAACTTTCTTAATTTAATTAATTGATTTAATTTTTTAATTAGGATTTTACCCCACTAACTCACCCATGATTTTACTTGTGGCTGAATTAGTGGAGCATTATCGATTTAGTCTAGATTTTTCTTTAAGTCAAGCCTTAATCACACGTACAATATTCCAACTACTAAGCTCTCTCTATAAATACTTCCATTAATTGATTTTCTAAGCTTTGAAATTTAAGTGAGTAAGTTGAGTATTATTTTTGCAGATTTTGTTATAAGTTATTTTGTGCTTATCTCGATTCTTGTGTAGTGCTTTTCGAATTCTTGATTTAAATGGCAGGAAACAAGAAATCAAATTTACAGAAACCAAACTCTCCAAACTCACAACCGTCATCTCCATCTCTCTCAAACCTTCACACTCTAGCTTCCATGGCTGCTTCGCACGAAAATTCACCCCAAACTACTGCAACCGTCACACCCATTCCAGCTACACCGACGATAATCCACATCCCAAACCAAGCTTCACTTACCGAGCTGAATCAGGCGGTTGAGAATTTTTCTCAATCGATGAGGTCTTCGAATCCACCCACTCTCACCATTGGAGACCTGTCTATTGACATCTCTCACTACTTGCGCACCCAAGAAGTCATCATAACTGCACCCTCTTCTTCCACAGCTGAAAAGCCCCAAAATCCGAACCCTAATGCTGAAACAGAGGCCCCGACTACTGCCTCTATGGGGGAGAACGAGAAGGAGATTGAAGAATCCCCTGTTTCTGAGTCAAAGGAGCCGTCGAATGCGGAGGCATCCGAGAGTGATGACGCTCAAATGGAGGATGCTGAAGAATCTGCTAAAACTGACTCTGACATCTTGAAGTCGGACTCTGAACCGATTCCTTTCAAGAGGAATGCTGAAGAAAAGAAAAGAAAGAGGAGTCCAGTACCAAGAAGACGATCAAACCTAGTTTTCACTCGAGTTGATTACTCAGACACCTTGAGGAAGAAGAAGAAGCTAGGTGGTGATGTTGCTGAACCGATTCAGGTATTTTCTGAATCTGAAGAAGAACAGGTGGTGATTGAGAAGCCAACCAAGAAGAAGGCTGATCCAAAGGGGAAGGGAAAGGCAAAGATTGATGTTGTTCGAACTATGCCTGCAGAACCAGAACCTGATTCTGATTCTGAGATGGATGTTTGTCTCAGGGATATTCAGTAAGACCTGAAGAAGAATGCTGCCCCACATGCTAAATCAAGTGCTCCAGCACCAGAACATGATGATGGAGATGATTCGAGCAGTGCAGCTTCTGACAAAAGCTCTGGACACGAAGCTGAATCCAGTTCTGAGGAGGAGAAAGAACCAAGCTCTAAGGAGAGTACTTCTGAGTAAGGTAATTCTGAAACTGAAGTAGATTCCGATATTGATGGTTTGGTGGATAAAATTACTAGGTTGTCTAGGAGGAAACTGTTAATGGAAATGAGATTTCATGTTTCTGATTTTGAGAATAAGAATTTGATTCAATTTTTAGAGGATAGAAAATTGATGAAAGCTCTGACTTTGTGTGATACTTTTGTTTCTGATTGGGTGTATGAATTCTATGCTTGCTTGAGGAAAAGTAATGGTAGGAGGAGTTCCCGTTGGTATGGGAATATACAGTTTAGGGGGAGTACAGTTCCATTTACCCCAGAGTTGATTAATGATTTCTTAGGCATAGAACCAGTACTTGATGATGATGAGCCTGATTTGGATGTTGTTACTGTTTCTATGACTGGTGGTTTATTGACTAAGTGGAAGAATGGAATGTTGGCTAAGGACTTTACATCTCTTTATTCTGTATTGCATAAGTTGATGTTTATAATTGGATACCCTCTACCAACTCAACCAAAGTAACAAAGGATCAAACAATCTTGCTTTATAGGATAGTGGTTTTGAAGAAGTTTAACTTGGGATTGACTATTTTCCACCACATGATGAAGTTTAGTGGTGACATTTCTGATAAAGGCAACCTTCCATACCCTGTGCTTATATGTTCATACTTGAAGATGCATGGTTTTACCCCTAAGAAGACAGAAGTTCTTAGAGGAAAGGTTCCTTTGTACATCATTTCACCTGCTTTGCTCATTGGTGAAAGAGTGATTGATCTGCCCTTGCACAATCCTGGAAGTTCTTCTCAAAGATCAGCTCCTGCTCAACCTCAACCTCAACCCACATCAGCACAGAGACCTGAACAGAACACAACTGCACCTAATGGTGCACCAGATGCTGAGAACTTTGGTGGTAATTTTGATACCACATTCTGTGTTCCTAGATCTTTTATTTTATTGCAGTTACAACACTTATAGGACCATATTGATGAACTCCAATTCCTCAAAGACAAGTGGACCAGACTACTTTCCACTACAACAGGGGGAGTACCACCTTCCAATTCAGCTATAACTTCTGGAGTTGTTATTGAAGAGCTGGATCCTGAAGCTGGAGGTGTACCTAATGCTAATGCTGCTACAGAGAATGGAGGAACTGCTGCTGCTAACAATGTTGTTGCACTCTTTGCTACAACTTGTTTTATTGAGGAACTAGAGGCTGATGAAGACAAGTTTGCAGATGCTGTTGAAGATGATGAGGATATGGACATCCTCTATGGTGATATCTGGAACAGATGCTGCAAGACAGGGGGAGTACTGAAGTACAGATGGCACATGTGCAGGACCTTGATGCTGCTGCTATTGTTAGAGCAATTCATGCCATTTTCAGTCCTACTTTTGTTTTTGTTATTCTGTTATGTTTAAGTTAAATTATGTTTTTGTTCTGATACAATATTTATTATTTCTAGTTGATAGGATGTTTATATTTATCTTGCTTAAATTAGTTTGCATTAATGATATTTTGATTACTGCTTCTTGCTTAATTTGTTTTCTTATCATTAAATGTTTACTGCATGGTGAATATGTCTTGTTTAGTTGTTCATTTTTGTTTTGTTTTGTTTCTGTTTAACTCTGATCTATGTCCTACTTGCTTAAACTGTTTGCATTAAAGTGTATTCTTATTTTGCTTACTGCTTTAAAAGCTTAAAATTGTTTGCTCGAAAGAATAAGATTTTAATTGCCTACTGCATAAGGATTAATCATGTTAAGCTGTTTATTTGCTTTTGCTCTATTTTTTTTCTGTTTAGTCCTTGTTTTGGTTTTGTTATTGAGTCTTACTTAAGTCTTAGGTTGATCTAGTACATATTCATATATGATGCTCTGATTTAACTTTTTATTTTTGTAAAGTTATATGTTTTGTAAACAAGTGTACTGTTTATACTTGTTTTGGTTTTGAATAATGTTACTTTGATCTTATGGCACGGATCTTAGTAAAATTATTCTTGATCTCTTTTTGATTTGATCCAACGGTTACAACAGGTATTGTCTTGACTAGTATTTAAACTTGATGTCAACCTCACCTAAATACATAATACTGAGTATGTATAGAAATATATGTGCATCAGGTGTGTTGTAGTCGAAAGGTAAAATTGGGGGAGATTGTAGATGTTGTTAACTCTTAAATGCTTTAACATTATCAACAACATCTTAATTTGACCTTCCTTGATTTATTCTAAGTCTTTTCTGAAATGTTACATTAAATGTTGTACTAAATGCTCTCACATTTAGGTACGATTCAAGAAGATTCTACAAGAGTCTGGAACATGGAAGATTCCAGAATGTTGGAGAACGTGATAGAAGACCCTGGAGCAGTTTAGAACGACCTGGAAGATGGAAGAAGGATCTAGAGAGATCATGGAAGTTGAGGTCCTAAAAAATAGGATCTCATAATGGAAGGATCTAGAATTCGGCTATTGCTCTATAAATACCGCTGAAGCCTTTCATTTCAAAGCATGCACTATTCGAGTAACACCTATTCTGAGCGTTCATCCCTGGTTAGGAGTTAGGGTCAGTAGTTGTATCTTTTAATGTACACCGAGGGATACCACACATTCCCGTGTATTTAGTTCTAATCTTGTATCGAGTGATAGTGAATCATAGATCAGATTAGTTCTTTAGACAATGTTCTTACACTTAAGTCTATTTGCGGATTCAGGCACCTGCCTCGATTGTAGTTTCGGTTTGTGGAATGTTGAAGTAATTGCTGAGACATTTCACACGACATTTTCATAACTTAGGAACTAAGTTATTGTTTTCGCCGTAAGGCTTAGCATAGGTTTTGTTATTAATAAAATCTATTTTAAAAATTATTCCATTGTGTCTTTATTGTGTTTTAGACTTCCGCTGTGTACTGTGTTTACTTTCTGTATTCTGTTAGAGTTAATGCTACAATAATTGTCTCAACATTTAGTGTAACATTGTTCTGTTTTTACTTAAACACTAGATACTACCCCACGCACACTTCTAATTTCATATAAGTTTTTGTGTTTTAAAATTTACTAGGAGTCGTCATAAAACTTTAAAAACCGTCAAAATCGATCGAACTGCACCGCACCACACTGTTAGTTTAAAAAATCGTTTTAAATCGCGGTTAAGAAATTTATACTAAATCACACCGCTACAATTAAACACACCGTTAATTTAATAAATAATTTCATATAAAAATTTAGTATTATGTATATTAAAAATTAATATTAATAAATACATTTAATAAAATATACAAAGTTAATTTGTCAATTACCCTTCCAAGTTTAACCAATCTCCAGGAGTATTGTACTGCACATTACAAATATATTTATAATATCTGTAGACGAGGAAAATTCAATTACGAATTAAATTGCGACGCGTGGAAATTACGGGTTAAACATTAATTAAATTTATTATTTATTTGTTGGAATAAATTTAATTCCTAAAATAAAGATATAATTAATTAATATTTAATTGTTCCCTCCAATTAATTTGGGCCTTGAAAGATCAATGAGTTAAAATGGATCTTCGAAGCCCAATAAATAAAGACGGACCTCTAAAAGTCCGATAAATAAAGACGGACCTCTAAAGTCCAATAAAGCAAGACGGGCCTCTAAAGTCCCATAAATGAAGATGGGCCTCTAAAGTCCAACAAACCAAATTGAGCCCAAATAGGGTATTCTTAGCCCAAATAAAATTGAGCCCAAAAATAGGGTATTCTTAGCCCAAATCAAATTGAGCCCAAATGGGTATTCTTAGCACAAGTAATTCAAAATTTGAAACCCTAATTACTTGCACAAAAATCTCCAGGCCTACACCTATAAATAGAGGCCTCATTTCATTCATTTTGATCAAGAAATCAAAAGCATTCAAGGCTCTAAAATTCTCTGCAAAGATTTTAGAGTGTTCTTCAGCAAGCGGAGGATCTTCAAAGGCGTTCTTCGTGCAAAGCGGCGAGAAGTGGTGTTCGATTGGAGATCAAGGTGCTAAGCCTCTTCGATTCGGCGTTTCTTCAAGGCGTTCTTCGTGCAAAGCAGCAAGAAGCAGTGTTCGAGTGGAGACCAAGGTACTAAGCCTCTTCGATTCGGCGTTTCTTCAAAGTTCTTCGTGGATCTTCAACGGAAAAGTCCCAACAAGTCCCGAAAATCAACGTTTAATCCAAAATACGGTGTTAAACCTTTGGATTAACGTTATAAATTCCCAAGTTCAAGAACGATCTTCAAACGACGTTCATAATAAAAGTCCCTAAAATCAACGTTTAATCCAATAATACGGTGCTAAACCTTTGGATAAACGTTATAAAGCCCCAAGTACAAGATCAGGAGCGGATTCGACCCTAAAAAGCTCAAGAAATTCAAGAAGTTCAAGAAGAGAGAATCAGAGGAGAAAATTAGAGATTGTAACCCACAATTACTCGGTTTTAATCCGAAATTAAATAAAATCGTTTACCATTTTCGCGTTTTTATATTTAATTCACGAATTTGTGTTTACAAATTGGCACGCCCAGTGGGACAATCTCTACCTCTCATCTCTACTCTTCAAGCAAATCAAGTCTCGACGATGACACCAATCAAGATTAAGATCAAGAGAGGTGTTGCATCCGGATCAGCTGGTCTTGACTTTGAAGACGTGTACGTAGTCACGAGGAGTATGTCAAGAGGCTCGAAGTCATCGTCTTCTTCAGAGGAGACTACTGCATAGGGTCCACCACCCAACACTGTGAATGAGGAGAACAATCCAGCATGTTCCCCTACTCGTTCCACAACAAGCTCATCAGATTCAAGCACAGCCTCAGCAATGGCGACAGACACTACGACTATGGAGGAGCAATTTTCAAGCTTAACTCGAGCCATAGAAGGACTCACGAAACATGTCCACGAACAAGATGCTCGGATTGCTAAATTGATGAGCAATACAGACAAAGGAAAGCAAGTCGAAGGGCATGATGCTGAGACGTCTGGTGAACGCCAACCAATTGAAGTTGACCAAACTCTTAAAGATTTACAAGTTTCTCCCGATGGTTTGGTGCCCGTTGACCGATTGAAAGAAATCATACTTGGGGCAATCAAAGATAAGTTGGAGGAAAATCCCAAGTCCTCATTCACCTACAGCAAACCTTACACGAAGAGGATTGACAGTTTGAAGATGCCAGCTGGTTATCAACCTCCAAAGTTGCAACAGTTCGATGGCAAGGGCAATCCAAAGCAGCATATTGCTCACTTCGTAGAGACTTGCAACAATGCCAGCACTTACGGAGATCACTTGGTAAAGTAATTTGTACGCTCTCTAAAGGGCAATGCATTCGACTGGTATACCGATTTGGAAGCTAGCTCGATTGACAGTTGGGAGCAAATGGAGCAGGAATTTCTCAACCGGTTCTACAGCACTCGTAGAACGGTGAGCATGATTGAATTGACAAACACTCGTCAATCAAAGGAGGAATCGGTAATAAATTACATAAACCGATGGAGGAACTTAAGTTTGAATTGTAAGGATAGATTGACCGAAGCTTCGGCAATCGAGATGTGTATTCAAGGAATGCAATGGGGTCTTCGATATATCCTACAAGCAATTCGGCCAAGGTCGTTTGAAGATTTGGCGACTAAAGCTCACGATATGGAGCTGAGTATGTCTACAACCAGAGCTGGAGGGCCGCCAACTTAGGAGCCTTGGAAGTTCAAAGACAAGCAGGAAGTTAAGAAAGGGGTCAAACCTTTCACTAAAGATTCGAATAAAGAATCCATGGCAGTGACCGCTACTACTGTCAAATTCAGAAAGGGTGAAACTGATACGGGGAGTAAAGGAAAAGGCGTCGCCCAAGAATGGGGGCAAAGGAGAACAAGTCTGAGGGAATTACAACAAAAACAGTATCCATTCCTAGACTCTGACATCCCCGGAATGTTCGATGACCTGATCAAGAATGACCTCATCGAATTACCAGAAATGAAACGACCGGATGAAGCTGGGCGAACGGATGACCCAAAGTATTGCAAATACCATCGGTTGGTAGGGCATCCAATCCAAGTAAGGTAATTGGATCGAATAGCAACAAAGTAACTCCAGTTAGCCCGTTGACCAGTTCCGGTATCAACATAAGAGATAAGTTGCTTCCGATTTAACATATTGTATGTCCATTCGGCAGACTCTCCTCTATGAATCCGTTTACGAGCCTCCGCAGGGTTATGGTACTTAGCACCATTCTCTCCAGAATACTTTACCATTATAGGGGCACGATGATCATGAACAGCAGGGTAATGAGTCCTAAAATATCGGGCTAACCAAACGTACACAAAATGAACCGGAAAGGCAGATCGGGCTCGGGATGGTTCGGGGTGCAGCGAAATCCGATTCAAACCCCTGTAAATATTAGCCAAGACCGGTACAACAAGATTAACTGTCTTACCCACAGCCATCAAACTAGCCATTTTGAAAGTAGCAGGACGTATCATATTCACTTCACCATTAGGAAGGGTAAATATGCAAAGCCAACAAGCTAAATGAGCAGCAAGATATGTCTCTTCTTGTTGGGCTGGTTCAATCTTGAGTGTTTTGAACAAAGTAACTTCTGCATCGGACCATGGCTTATGGACTCCAAGACTCCCAAGAGGATTATGAGTCGACTTAGGGCGACAACTTCTCCTTTTCTCACTTCGTGTGGGAGGTTGACGATACTTTCCAGTTTTTCTTGACCAAAATGCAATCCATTGATCAATCGATACGCCACCCCTAGAAACGCCCCCACGAAGTATGTGGTAAGCGTGGAGTAGGTACTTGCAACTCTTTGGAAGGCATAAATCCCCAGTCTCGTCAAAAAGTTCGGGTGCGTCAGGTATCACCTCGTCATATAGACAACCATCTAGAGGAAGATTCGTTAGCTCATGCACGTCCCATAATGAGATGGACATCTCTCCAAAGGTAGTGAGCAACGTATTTGTAGATGGACACCATGCCTCACAGAAAGCTTTGATAATTTCAGAATTAAAGTCATAAGTAAAAAGGGAGGCAAAGACAGCGTAATAAATCCTGGCGTCCCTGAGGGTATGTTCACATCGGCTCAAAACGTCTTCAGTCCACTCCCAATATCCTTTGTGATAACCGAATTCTCCAGAAAACTCTATAGCTCCTCTCCAATTGTCCTTGCCCATAACTATACGCCTCCCAAAGGTTGGTAGATGACTTACATCCTCTTCAATCTCGTTGCGATGGGAAGTGTTGTCAAGAACCCAAGCTTTTGTCGATTTGTTCAAAGATATCTCATGCGACCAATTGTCCTAGTGAAGCCCAGCGTTTACTAAGGGCCAAGGTTGTGCAGAGTTACCAATGAGGGGCATTTCTACACGTAAATGGGTCCCTTTCTCTAAAGGTTGGCGTTTGTCATTAAGGATCACCAAATGACGAGCTCTAGAAAAAGTAGCGGTATTTTTGAAGTGAACCATTTTTTTGAAAAACTTGGAAAGAGAAGAATAAAATTATTAGAGAACTCATCGTAAAAAGAGACGACAATTAATTAAAGATAGAAAGCCCATTATCTTAAATTAATTTAACAAGCAATGAGCTGGACATATCTAAATTAATAAAGGGTCAAGTTGGGTTGAATTAATTAAGTGGACATTCCAGTTATTTTTGGGCCTGTTTCGAATTAATGGAATAAATGATGACACCTCATTGGGCCCATTTCCTTAATGAATCAAGCCCAAAGTATGTGATGCCCTATTTTCTCACATATAAATTCAAAATCCTCAAGCTATCTGGTACAACTTCCGTCCCCATTTGCTGCCTCCTCGCCGGCGAACCATAGCCGGAAATCGAACGTCGTCCACGCGCCTCCAGTGCTGCCGTGCTCCGCCTAAAGTCAAACGCCGCCGCGATTCGATCAAACTCCAACGCCGCTGCTGCACTCCAGCCGCGCACTGCCTGAAGGCTTCCGCCGCCGACTGCCGTCGCACGCCTAAAGCCGCCACTCCGCCGCGCTCTGTCTAAAGCCACCGTCGCGCCATGGTCGCACTTCACCGTCAACAGCGCCGCCGCGCCCGGAAGTTCTCCGCCTCGCTTGATTCTAGCCGCCGCGCCCCGAAGCCGGTCATCAACCGCCCTCGCCTAGGTCCGATCACGACGCCGCTGCAACCGGAAATCAAACTTCCGTCGCCTAAAGCTTTCCGCCGACTACGACCCGCCTAAAGTCAGTCGCCGACAGCACCGAGAGTCAGTTGCCGTCACCGAGAGTCGCCTGAAGCCCGCGCACCGCCTGAAGCCCACGCCGCGCCGCCCCGAAGTCAGTTGCCGTCACCGAGAGTCGCAACATCGCCACGACCGGAAATCAAGCAGCGCCTCCTTCCGCCGACTCGCCCACAGACGCCCAAAACAAGTAATTTCAAAGTCCCCCTCCTTCTCAAACTGTCCAAATCCGAAGAGATTAACATACGGACGACCGAAAACCCACTCTCTTTCGAATTTGGTCAATTTAATTAAGAAGGGCTGTTGAAAGAAAGTTGATTTGGGCGAAAATAAATTGTAGATTCTTCCAGTTCATTAAAATCCACAGATTCGAAAGAGTAAGAAGACCCACGGGACACCCACATTCTCTTTCGAATTCTGTGAATATTTAAGAAATCCTTCGTTGCATAGGTGTTAATTCTTTTTCGAAATTCACAAGTTTCAAAGAGAGTAAAAAGACCCAAGGGACACCGACGATCTCTCGTTTGAAAACCCGTGAGATCGATGAGAATTCGTCACAGGGGCATGAACATAGTTATTGGATCACAGTTTTATATCACAGTGCATGAACATAATATATGTGGTAAAGGAGAGAAGACATGAAAAGTTGAAAGGCAAATATTTCAAGCAGTAAAGATGATATAATTTCACAAGCATAATTTCTTTATAATTTCTTGAATATGAATTTATAATTATAAAGTGAATCTAATGGGTATAATGATTAAACTGTTGGATGGGTCAAATTTCATATTATAAAGAAACAAGCATGGGAATCAAAGATTACATGTATGTGTATAGTACGCGTGTACGTAAATACAAGAAAAGATGACTAAGTTTTATGCAACAAGAAGCTAGAAGAAAAGAAGCAAATAGAATGGTGCGAGAATTACCTCCGTCGTTGAGTTGAGAATTGTTAAGTTGAGAATTGGCTCTCGCTGAGTTGAGAATTACCTCCGTTGAATTGAGTTGAGTTTGTGGAAAAGAAATAGAAGAACGATCCCTTTATATAGACTTGAAGGAGTGAAAAGATAAGGATCAA
Organism: Galeopsis tetrahit; assembly: GCA_963675135.1. Classification (NCBI taxonomy): domain Eukaryota; kingdom Viridiplantae; phylum Streptophyta; class Magnoliopsida; order Lamiales; family Lamiaceae; genus Galeopsis; species Galeopsis tetrahit. The sequence continues at coordinate 58,788,163 of OY776120.1, read as the reverse complement.
CAAGCATATATTTTGGTGTATCTCAACTAAACTCCAAAATTCTTGGAAAATCATATTTCAAAGATTTGGTGACATATATTTTGTGATTTACGTATGAAAGATATGCAAATACAATTGGGCTTCTTGGACTAGACTAATTGTAAGAAAGAAGAATTGGGCTTTAAAATACTCCATACACTCATGAACTTATTTGTTCATTTTGGCCCAAAAGACTACACTATTTGAGCCCATGAGATAAATTTTATTAGTTGTGACAATTCATAAAGTCCAATAATACAAAATTTAAGTATGGCGAAAACATTGAAATAATTTCGCAACTAATCCACTTCAAAGACAAATGTACTCGTGGATGAAATACGAGGGGGCAATTTGTAGACGAGGAAAATTCAATTACGAATTAAATTGCGACGCGTGGAAATTACGGGTTAAACATTAATTAAATTTATTATTTATTTGTTGGAATAAATTTAATTCCTAAAATAAAGATTTAATTAATTAATATTTAATTGTTCCCTCCAATTAATTTGGGCCTTGAAAGATCAATGAGTTAAAATGGATCTTCGAAGCCCAATAAATAAAGACGGACCTCTAAAAGTCCGATAAATAAAGATGGACCTCTAAAGTCCAATAAAGCAAGACGGGCCTCTAAAGTCCCATAAATGAAGATGGGCCTCTAAAGTCCAACAAACCAAATTGAGCCCAAATAGGGTATTCTTAGCCCAAATCAAATTGAGCCCAAAAATAGGGTATTCTTAGCCCAAATCAAATTGAGCCCAAATGGGTATTCTTAGCCCAAGTAATTCAAAATTTGAAACCCTAACTACTTGCACAAAAATCTCCAGGCCTACACCTATAAATAGAGGCCTCATTTCATTCATTTTGATCAAGAAATCAGAAGCATTCAAGGCTCTAAAATTCTCTGCAGAGATTTTAGAGTGTTCTTCAGCAAGCGGAGGATCTTCAAAGGCGTTCTTCGTCCAAAGCGGTGAGAAGTGGTGTTCGAGTGGAGATCAAGGTGCTAAGCCTCTTCGATTCGGCGTTTCTTCAAGGCGTTCTTCGTGCAAAGCAGCAAGAAGCAGTGTTCGAGTGGAGACCAAGGTACTAAGCCTCTTCGATTCGGCGTTTCTTCAAAGTTCTTCGTGGATCTTCAACGGAAAAGTCCCAATAAGTCCCGAAAATCAACGTTTAATCCAAAATACGGTGTTAAACCTTTGGATTAACGTTATAAATTACCAAGTTCAAGAACGATCTTCAAACGACGTTCATAATAAAAGTCCCTAAAATCAACGTTTAATCTAATAATACGGTGCTAAACCTTTGGATAAACGTTATAAAGCCCCAAGTACAAGATCAGGAGCGGATTCGGCTGCGGATTCGACCCTAAAAAGCTCAAGAAATTCAAGAAGTTCAAGAAGAGAGAATCAGAGGAGAAAATTAGAGATTGTAACCCACAATTACTCGGTTTTAATCCGAAATTCAATAAATCCTTTACCATTTTTGCGTTTTTATAACCGCACCACACTGTTAGTTTAAAAAATCGTTTTAAATCGCGGTTAAGAAATTTATACTAAATCACACCGCTATAACAGTGCAATGTAAATTTTAGACAATTAACCACACCGTTAATTTAATAAATAATTTCATATAAAAATTTAGTATTATGTATATTAAAAATTAATATTAATAAATACATTTAATAAAATATACAAAGTTAATTTGTCAATTACCCTTCCAAGTTTAACCAATCTCCAGGAGTATTGTACTGCACATTACAAATATATTTATAATATCAACAAAGAAATAAAATATAAGTGTTAATGTTCATTTTTCTAATCTCACATAGAGACGAACCCTTACTTTTATATCCTCTTTCTCCATGTTTTCACTTCTGAATATTAGTTAAAACATAAGAAATTTTAGTGGACATTTAACATTAAGCATATGTGGCTGGTCTCAAGTACAATTTGCTAAACATAAGTCAGTTCTGTGATAAAGGTTACAATGTTTAGTTCTCAAGTGATAAATGCTTAATCAAGGATAAAACAACTCAACAAACTCTACTGACTAGAACTAGAAAAGGGAATGTATACTTTGCTGACTGGAACCTTTCTAATAATGATACATGTTTTATTGGCAAAAGCTCAAATGAGCAGAGTTGGTTATGGCATAAGAGGTTAAATAATCTGAACTTTAAATCTATGAACAAATTAGCAAGAAATGCTCTAGTGAAATGACTGCCAAATGAAGTTTTCATTAAAGAACATGTGTGTCAACCATGTCAAGAAGGAAAACAGATAAAAACTTCATTTAAAGACAAACTAGTCATCTCTACTAATAGGGTACTTCAACTATTGCACATGGACTTATTTGGACCAATTACCCATGCTAGTATAAATGGAAGAAAGTATACATTAGTTGTAGTAGATGACTTCTTTAGATTTACTTGGGTAGTATTTCTCCTTAATAAGAAGGAAACACATGTAAAACTCCCTGAACTAATGAAGAGACTGTCTAATGAGAAAAGCCTTAATATCATCAAGATCAGATTTGATAAAGGCACTGAGTTCATAAACTCTTATATTTATGAGTATTGCATTGAAAATGGAATAGCCCATGAAACTTCAGCTACTAGAACACCTCAAGAGAATGGAGTAGCTGAAAGAAGAAATAGAACTCTTAAGGAGGCAGCTAGAACCTTAATATCTGAATCAAAACTGCCTAAGAGATTTTGGGCTGAAGCTATAAACACTGCATGCTATGCTCAAAATAGATGTTTGATCACTAAAGGTCAAGGAAAGACCACATATGAACTCTGGAAAGGAAGGTTGCCTAAAATATTCTACTTTCATATATTTGGTTGTAAGTGTTTCATTCACAACAATGAGAAAGAACAATTGAAAGTTTTTGACAACAAAGCTGATGAGGGGATATTTCTTGGATATTCCCAAATCAGTAGAGCTTTCAGAGTTTACAATTGTAAATCCCTTCTTGTGGAAGAAACACCTCATGTTGTGTTTGATGAAACTACTTTTGAGAACAGGGATAAAACCTTGGAATTAGATGACATCACACAAAGGAAAACCTGACTGAGCTTAAAAGACAAATATACTTTATTCACTGAAGTAGTTCAGCCTAACCTTGCTGAAAATCTTGCAATGGACAACTCTCCTGAAGGCAATTTACCTGAAGAAAACCCCACTGAAGGAAATGATAAACTAATTGACCCAATCCCAGTTCATAATCAGGTAACAACTTCCAATGAAGAAGCAGGCTCTGCTGAGGTAGTTAATGGATCCACTATTCAAGGGAGAACTATCAATGTTGAAAATGCCAATGTCCCTGACATTGATGCCAACTCCCCTGAATATGATCCTGAATTAGATCCTTCAATAAAGTTTCCTGAATTTTATGAACCTAGTGACCTAAACTCAGTAGAGGAAAACTCTACTGAAGGGATCAGGCATATAAGGAGATTGTTATTTGACCATCCAACTAGCCTGATACTTGGAAACCCAAGTATTGGAGTCAAAACTAGAAGGTTTCATGGTGAAAGTGCATTGTTTTGATGTTTCTTATCAGAATAGGAACCTCAAAACATTGAAGAAGCCTTACAAGATGCAAACTGGATTACATCCATGCAAGAGGAGCTGAACCAGTTTACAAGAAATGATGTTTGGGAACCGGTTGATAGGCCATCACATCAAGATGTCATTGGAACAAAGTGGGTGTTCAAGAACAAGAAGAATGAGAATGATGTGGCCAAAGGTTACTGTCAATCAGAAGGCATATACTATGATGAGACTTTTGCTCCTGTGGCAAGAATTGAAGCTATAAGGCCATTTCTAGCATGTGCTGCCCACAAGAGGTTCAAAGTCTATCAAATGGATGTCAAGAGTGCTTTCCTAAATGGAGTGCTAAAAGAAGAAGTCTATGTGGAACAACCTCCAGGGTTTGAAGAAGGAGATAAGGTGTACAGACTTAAGAAAGCCCTTTATGGACTTAAGCAAGTTCCAAGAGCTTGGTATGACACCTTGTCACAATTTCTGTTGGATCATGGTTTTGTCAAAGGGACAGTAGACATAACCTTGTTCAGAATATGTGAAGGAGATAACATCTTACTTGTCCAAATATATGTGGATGACATCATATTTGGATCACCAAATGAGAAGCTATGTGAGAAATTCTCAAAGCTTATGCAAATCAAGTTTGAGATGTCAATGATGGGGCTGATGAATTTCTTCGTGGGACTTCAAGTCAAGCAATCTAAAGAAGGATTCTTCATCAACCAAACCAAGTATACAAGATAGATGATAAAAAAATTTGGATGTTCAACAAGCAAACCAGTGAGAATCCCAATGAACACCAACTTGAAGATGTATCCAGATGAAAGTGGAGTTTCAACCAACTCTACAGAATACAGAGGAATCATTGGATCACTCTTGTATCTCACTGCCAGCAGACCTGACATCACCTTTGTAGTAGGTGTGTGTGCAAGGTTCCAAGCCAACCTAAAGAAAAGTCATCTAGAAGCTGCAAAGAGGATATTGATATATCTCAAAGGCACTGAAAATGTTGGCCTTTGGTATCCAGCAGATGACAACATAGAGCTCACTGGCTACTCAGATGCTGATTATGGAGGATGCATAATTGATAGGAAGTCCACTTCTGGAACATGCCAATTCTTGGGAAGCAAGCTCATCTCTTGGTTCTCAAAGAAACAGAACACTGTGGCAACTTCAACTATTGAAGCTGAGTATGTTGCAGCTGGAAGTTGTTGTGCTCAAGTTCTATGGTTAAGACAACAACTCAGAGACTACAATGTCAACTCGATCCCCTGAAGTGCCAATATTCTGTGACAACAACAGTGCAATTGCAATCTAAAAAAATCCAGTATTGCACACAAGATGCAAGCATGTGGACATCAAGCATCACTTCATAAGATATCATGTGGAGAAGAAGGACATCAAGCTAGTGAAAATTCACACAGATCATCAAAAGGCTGATATATTAACCAAGCCTCTAGCTGAAGCAAGATTTATGGAGCTTTCAGCAGAGTTGTGACTTCTTGATCCAGGGAAGATGGCTAGTTAAGTCCAAATGAGTTCAAGGAGTAAGGGGGAACATGAAATGTTCTTCAGCAATCTTGGGCAAAGAAACTACTCTAGTTCAGAGGAGATGACCCAAAAATGTTCAGAGTAGTTGGGCAGACCAATTTATTGTTCTGGGCCACTTCAGGTGTTTTGGGTCAGGGTAGTTGTCCATGTGGGGCAAGATAAGCTGAAATAGCTATTACTCACAAAATCTTGGGATGATAAGCACCTATTTTGGGTAATCATTGCCTATTTGGATGGCTGTCCCATTCCTCTTCAAGCCATCACCTTTTCAAAGATTTAATTTGTCCCCTACCCAATATGTCCTTTTCATGCATTTAATGCAAAAGATTTAATTCTTGTTTGCATTACACTTTTAGCCCACAATCTACCTTGATAACTTCCACAAGGCTTAAAAGCCTTAACTTCTTATCCCACGATTTGATAAAACTGTTTTATTGCATTTAATTCAAATCTGAGCCGTTGGATCAATTGATGACTAACTCCCCAGAATCAATCCTGACCGTCTAGTTTTGATTTCCCAAAATATCAACCTTTGAATTGCCTTAAGACTCACCAACTCAATGACAAACATTCCTTTAGAATATTCACAAGTCTTAAGAAGTCCTAATCCAAATTCATTCTTTCTCACGTACATTACAATTCTCAAACCCTTACCAAAAATTCTCCAACACTCCCAAGCTTTCTTACAGTCATCAATGGCACCTAAAGTTAGGCAAGACAGGATAGTCAACTTGTCTGATGAAAGGTTAGACATAGATTTCTCCTATCTAAGCCATAAGAACAACCTCACCTTTGAGCCCATCATATCCTTTGAAAGTGAACTTCCAGAGGTTACCCCTGTTCTAAGATGGTTAAGAAGGGCAGGCCTTCAGAAATTCATGGAAACAAAGCCCAATCATGCCTTGAACAATATATGGCTGAGTTTTTTGCATTCCTCAAATGGAAGGGCAAAACCACTGGAGGAGAAGTTCATACAAGGCTCACTTATGTTGATGAAGATCAAGAGGAGGAAACTGCTCATACCATCATCATCTCAGAAGAAGATTTAGAAGCTGCTTTTGGATTGCTCATCATTCCAGCACCTCTTGAATCTGCTCAACACAAGAATACCCTGAAATTAGTGTTTCAGACTTTATTTGAGGTGGTTACTAAGAGTATTCTTAGTAACAATAGAAGCTTAGAGCAAGTAAGCCTTCCAAGATTGAGGATAATGGCTGCTGTTGTTGATGCAAGTGATAAAGGCATCAAATTCAACTGGAGAGATTTCATCATGGGTGAGATGATGAAGGACAAAGCCAAGTTCAAAGTGAAGGCTCATTTCAAAGTAGTGGTGGAAAGCAAACTGAGATATTGCACAAGGGCAAGTCTCCTGATTGAAAGGTTTTCCCACTACTCACAGATGCAAACCTTTGCCAAACCTCTTCCAGCCCAAAATATCCTTTAGGGAAAGTTGTCCAAGAAAACTGAAAGGAGGAAGATGTTGGTGGCCAAACCTGCTGAAGAGGAAGAGCAGAAGCCTAAGATGAAGCCTAGGATAAAAGCAATGGCTGTCAAGACAAGGAGGATGACCCAAATCCTTTCAGAAGAGGAAACTGACACTTCAGCAGAGTTGGAGAAAGTTGTTGAAGAAGGTGTAAATGTGCCATCTGACTTAGAAGAGGTGAGGAAAAAGTTCCCCATGGCAGTAAAGAAAAGCAAGAAGGCATTTGCCTCAAAGAAAAGGGACAGGGAAGTTGTCCAAGAGGAAAGTGGAAGCTCAAGGCCTAGCAAGAGAAGGGTGAAAACTTTTGCAAAAATGCAAAGTTTGAAGGAGGAGGAGACCTTGAGGAAGGTGATCAAGGAAAGTAGAGCTGCAAGAAGATCAGGATCAAAATCCAAATCAAAGTCCAACTCTCCTGATCTGGAACCCCAGAATCCAAACTCCCTGAAAACCAACCCTTTGAGTCCAACTCTCCTAATACCCACAAAACCCCTGAAAACCAACCTATCATTCCCTTAGATCTTACAAAGAGATATTCTCCAGAGGGAACTGCTCAAAGAGGTTCTATAAACATGTTAGCTGATATTGCAATAGATGAGTCTAGGTTGCAATCTCCTCTGGATACAAACTTGCTTTCTTATTCAAGATTCCTTGAGGCTGGTATGATGGAACCAACACCCATAAACAAGAACCCTTCAGGAACATTGCTCTCAAAAGCACCTGAATCCAACCTTCCTAAACCCAATGTCCCTGAACCTAATCCAGAAACTAACTCTCCTAAAACAAAGGCCAACTCTCCTATAACCCAAAGTCATCAATCTGATGATGAGGAGGAGTATACCTATGAGGGTATCCTCAGAGGAGTAGCTAAGGCCAATGTGGACAGCTTGTATCCCAACTTATCTGAGTTTCCAAGACTACAGAAGCAATTCCATGATCTTAGAGCCTTGGTGGAGGTTAAAGATAAGACAATCATGGAGATTGATCAAATAATTCAAGACAAGGGTGCAAGCTGGTGGCAAATTGAAGAAAACAGGCTTCTACACTTTGCTGGTGTTCAGAAGATAAGATTCCTGATAGAAGAAGCTGTATTTACCAAGTTGGTGGAACAGAAAATTGCTGAGGAGAAAGATAGAATTGCCAAAGGGATCAAGCACCCTGATAGCAGTTCTAATGATGATGATGATCCCAAAAACCCCAACCCCCATGGTCCCCAGAAGAGTAAGGTACATTACTTGACCTATGAAGGTGCAAAGGACTCTGAAACTTCAGAGGTGTTGACCAATGCTGGTAACACAATCAAAGAAGCATCGGCCCAGGATGGTTCAAATGAGCCTGAGGCACAACTGAATGATGTTGAGACTTCCATTGGAGAAACTAGTTTGGTTAAAACCTCATCAGTGTTAGGGAAGTTGGACACTGACCAGCTTTTAACCATTTAGGATGACTCAGTGGCCTTGGAATGCCCAATCACTGTGATCTCCCAACAACTGCTCTCTATGGATCCTTGTGAGGATGTAGAGAAGTCAGGTTTAGGTTCTAGTGGATTTGAAAAGGAATTTTGTATTGAAAAACCAGATGGAGATAATAGAGACTGTGAGGTAGAAATCACTAAGGTTGTGAGTGCACCAAACAAAGAGGGTGGGGAAGGAATAAGTGAGGAGGGTCAGGTTATTCTTGAAGTAAAATCTGAACTTCAAGAAACCCTTGGTGAAAGGAGGCCTGATCTTCATGAATGTGAGATTATCTATGAAGATGAAGAAAATAATATAATTGAAAATGAGGAGAAAGCTGCTGATGAGTCAGAGCTTTTTGAAAAAGATTTTGAGGGTGTTGAGGGTGATTTTACTATAAAGTTTTTCTTTGCAGATACTACATGTATTACCCTTGACAAAATATAGGCCATCATCCACGATGAAACCTTCTACTTCTTCATGATCAGAAGGGTAACTAGATGAAGACGAAGGCAACTCGTCTGAATCCGTCTCAGAGTCATCATTATCCATCATTGCCTTCTTACCCCTGTTGTATCTTCGTTCACGCCTTGCATTACGTTTCTTTCGATCATCAGTGCTCAGGTCCGGACATTCGTAAATGTAATGACCTGATTTCTCACAATGATAGCAAAGTAGATCGTTAGTAGACTTTTTCTCAAGAGATTCATCCCTTCTCTTATCTCGTCTATCAGAACGTCTAATCTTCCTATCCTCAGAGTTCCTATCTCGCCTGTTTCCTTTCAAGACCTCAACTCTCCTTTCGGATGAGTTTTGATCTCGTCTTGTCTCAGACGAGTCCTTGTTACCAGAACCTCTAAAGTCTTTGTAAAAGCGCTTATATCTACCGTATCGCTTGTTCAGTTTGTCGAACCTCCTAACCATAAAGTTCATCTGATTTTCAGACTTAGATCAATGTTATCTAACTCATCTTTTATGCTAGCAGACTTAGTCTTAGACTTAGACCTGTCTATTCTAGAGCTCTTAGACGAAGTAGACTTAAAAGCAACATTTTTCGACACAGCATTCTCTCTATCACTACTGGCTATAGGATCATCCTCATCTAGATCGAACTCATGCGCCTTAAGAGTTTGAAACATTGTTTCAGCAGACCATTCATCAATGTCTTGAGTGTTCTTGATGATCATCTTGACCATCTTCCATCTAGCATCAAGACTCTTAAGAATTCGCAAGTTAATTTAACGATTAGTATATGTTTTTCCCAGTACTTCCAAATCATTCATAACACGTGTGAAACGAGTATCTAACAGGTCTATATTTTCACTAGCCTTCATCTTAAATGATTCGAACCTCTGAACAACAGTAGACAACTTGCTTTCCTTGATCAAGCTGGTCCCTTCACAAATCACAACAAGTCGATCCCACATCTCTTTAGCAGTCTTACATTTTAATACTTTTCCCAGATACTCGTTGGCAAGGGTATGTAAAATGTAATTCTTTGCTAAACTGTCCAAGTTGTTCTGCCTCATTTCCTCAGAAGTGAGTTCAGACCTGGGTTTAGGGACGAGCACGCCGACAACTTTAGATGGGTCCAATGCAGCAGTGTTTTGAACCATCGTCATGACTCGTCCTTCTTTAATCACAGACACCATCAAATCATGAGTTGAGCTGAAAATGGCTTCCATCCTCAGCTTCCAGTAATCGTAGTCCTGAACAGAGAACTTGGGTAGTTTATTAGCACTAATTTCCATTGCCATAATTTCAAGAAGATTAGTATCAAGATATAGCAAGAAAATCAAAGATATAAGGATTTCAAGAATGGTGATAATAACAAGTACAATCAAGAACCAGGACTTTCCTCAAAGTCCGTAGGGGTAATCAAGAAACAACAGTCCAATGAACTACTGCTCTGATACCACTTGTAGGTCCCTAGTTGAGTTAATAATATTGAGTAAGCTAGGAAAATGTCTAGAGGGGGGTGAATAGACTTTTCAAAATCTTTACACTTATGCAGAATTTATCAGATTACAATGAGCCCAATAATTTATACTCAACTAATTTCGAATTGAACTTCTGTATGAACACTGAACTTGTCTATTCTATATGCAGATTAATAAATTAAACAAGTAATCAATCAAACAACAAATAAAACATTAAAGTAAACAACACACAAGATTTATAGTGGTTCGACAACTTGTCTACATCCACTCTCACAACTCCAGTTGCGAAATTCTTGTTACTCTTCTCTTCGAGTAGTGTGTTCTTGTGGCTTAGAGTCCCAAGAAATAAGACTTCGATCTTATCGATAACACTTCCAAGTGTTTCTTCGATCTAACTAGCTATTTTTACAAGCAACTAGCAACTTGAACAAAAACTGTAAAAGTAAAACTTCTCTTTAATCCAGTAGTAGCCTTCTTGAATTTGACTTGTCTTCTGGCTTCAACTTTCTGAATTTTAACTCTGCAAGTTTCTTCTTTGCTTCGAATACCTCTTAGAACGCTTCAGTATATCGAGTTTCAGTAGTATTAGTAGTCTTTAAACGTTGAATACCTTGAAGTATTTATAGATTTCCGAACATCAAGAATAGTTTGTTATCCAACTAACTTTCTTGATAACTTCCTCTTAACTGTTTCTTCTTTATCCATCCACACGTTTCAGTTAATTAGTTATTCCATAACTAACTCTTCAATAACTTTCTTCATACGCGTTTCTGACTTAAGACTTTTCCTTCTTTATGCGCACTTGTCTAGTCTTCCATACTTAGACAATTCTCCAGTCTTCTCTTTTCCTGTCTTGTCTTGCGAGTCTTCTTATCTCCTTCAGTAGACTTCTGTAGTAGAATTCCATGATGAACTAATCTATACTAGTCCTATCATCTAATCCTAAAAAAACTATTACATTACATTAAGCTTTATAACTCAGCTTAGTCACCTTAAATCTATACATCAATAATAACAAAAACATATGAGCTTCTATACAACTATTATTCGCTCATCATAAAACCTATACAAATATAACATAGTACAGTACTTATAAAACGTACTTGTCTTTACATACTTAAACTTTTAACTTTGTACTCTACTGATCTTGTCATAAGACGACTTCCATAACTAGATCAGTCCATACTTAGAAATATTCAAGTCCTCTTTTTGGCCTATCAAAACTACTTCTCTTTTCATAAATTAGGACTTATATTAGGATTCATTTCCCAACAATTTCCCCCTTTTTGATGAAGCCAAAACTACTTGAAATATTTAAAAGCTAGTAGATTAGTTAAGTAGTTATCTTCTCAAAATGTGTTATCTTTTCATTCATATTCATAAGATCAGTAGATTACAATTACTTAGACAAAATGAAATAGAAACTAAGTAAAGTACTTACAATTACTCACTGATGTTATCAGCATCTGGATTAGGAATACTGAATGCATCGAGAACTCTTCTGTGAATGTCAGAGATATGATCTTCATTGTCTATCTTCTCCTTCTCGAGCAACTCTTCTTCAAACTTCTTCACTTTGTTGAAGTCGACTCTTTTTCCAGATCCGAGTAGTGGTGTTATCCACTTAGGAAATTCAGGAACTAATATATTGTAACCAACAGCAGTAGCAATGCGCATGATCAAGTTCCATAGGTTCTCATAAGGATAACGACCATCTTCAATCTTCTGCTTCTTATGAATAGCTTCAACATCTTCATCAGCAATTCGTGCAAGTATTTCACCTAATACTTCTTTCTTTTTCTCAAGATCAAGTTTCCTCTTGACTTGTCTTGTTCTGGGTTGAACAACTTCAATCGCAACAGATTTTCCTTTCAACAACCTCTTCTGCTCTTCAGCACTTGCACTGATCTGTTCTAGATCCGCTTTCTTTACAAGTCTTCTTCTTTTTGGCCTACTTGTCTCTTCAGCAGCAAGATCAGTCATAGTAGCAGCGTTCACACCTTCAATCTCTTCCCCCTTTTTGGCTTCATCACTTGCCTTAAGAGTAAAGAGTGAAGTGAATCGAGTCATCTCTTCTTGTACTGCTTGCTTCATCATCTCAACAACTCTGTCAATGTCCTTATGTTGAGTTTTAGCTTGCATCAACTTGTCTAGTTCAATTGCAACTAACTCCAGCTTCATAGTAGACAAGTTCAGTTCATTCTTGAAATGATTCGCAGTGTTATGAAGTAATCTGTTCTGTTCAGTCATTGCGGTCATAAGAGCTCGTGCTTGCATCAATTGCTCAGAAGCTTCTCTTCGTTGCTCATCTGCAATTTCAATTTTCACTCGATAGAGTCTCTCCATCTTCTTCGACTCTTGAGCTAACACCTTTGCGAACTCGAGTGAACTCTGCTCTGAGTACTCAACTTGACTATGCAAGAACTCTTCTAACTGAGTAAACATTTCTTGTCTAAATGTAGCATCCATCTGGTTAACTTCATCTACTATTAGAGCTTTTGAATTCTCTACAAGATTCATATCCTGATCTATTAGAGCTTTCTTCACATCCGACTTAAAAAACTCATCTATTGAAGACTTAATCAAATTCTGCAAGTCTTTCTTCAATTCATCATCAATAGATGTGGACGACACTGATTGCGACAACACTAGATCAGTCTCCATAGGAATAACTTCAGAAACTTCCATTTTCATCAAGAATTAGAACTTCAACTAACTCGTCTTCCATCTCTATAGTTAAGACCTCGTCTTCAACTATCTCAGGAAGATCATCAACATCAATTTGCTCAATAATAGGACAGTAAGGTATAATGGCTAACCTTTCTTCCCTTGCTCTTCTTTCAGCAACTTGTTGATCTTTCTGAACCAACTGGACTAACTTGGCAGTGTAAGCACACGTCTCAGACGGAAAATACTTCTCAAACTGTCTGGTAATTTGACCAACATTGCATCGAGGGCCATGTGCGTGCTCCACTTGAAATTCAAATACCATTCCACGCAGTTGATCAGAGCAATTATCCAAATCAATGATCGGATCAGTAGGCAAGAAATCATCTTCAGAATATTGAATGCCTACTTCCGGATAACTTGATGACAAAACTTCATCAGGAATATTAAGCATCTTCTTGACAAGATTAGTCAAGGCCTTGGGTGAAAGAAGTTCAAAATGCTTTCTCACTCCACTTGTCTCCTTCTGTTCCATCTCCCAATCCTGAAAAATGGAGATTCCACCCATTCTAGAAGCAACTTCAAAGAAATCTTCACAAGGTCCTTCGCATAGAGCAACCCATGTGCAGATTCGGATCAGCTTCTCATATGCTTCAGAATCAACATCTATCTCAACAGATGGCAGCTTCTTTTTCAGATTCTTAGTCATCTGTGCCCGAAGTCTCTTCTCCCTTACGCACATAGGATAATGAACTAAGTCTCGAAATCTATTCGAGAGAGGGGTCTGAATAAGTGGGGTCCTTAACTCAGTAGTTGAAGTGTCAACTAGACGAGTTCTCTGAATAGATGGGTTGGAGGGGTCAACATATTCTGTTGTGGGAGGAGGAGTAATTTGGATTGTGGTTTCTTGGGGCTTTAATGTGGCTTGGTTTGGTATGTCGGCCGTAGGAGTATCAGCTGATGCATATATAGTAGTGTTTTGGCTAATGTTTGAATCCAATGGTTGAACATTTAAAGGGATGGTTCGGGACAAAGGTCTGACATGAGATCGAAGTGATCTTTCCTTGGTTTTCACCGGAACATTCAGAGGAATAGAAATAACATGAGAAGAAGTACTAACCAACTCAGTCTTCTCTTCTGGTGGTGAACTCGACTCAACTCTCACCAGTCTGTAGGCTTCTGCATCCTCATTCTTATTCTCCAAAGCATCACCTGATTGAGTTTCCTCAGAATCATCAATAGGCTCGATCATAGCCTCATCCGACACATAATTAACCAACGCTCCACTGGTTCCAGCCTCAACCTCGTCTTCTTCAGCACTAGACGAGTTGGCTTCCAACATAACGTCTCTTGAGTTAACTTTGATTTGCCCACGCTCGAGAGACCTTTTCTCAGCTTGTCTATCGAGTGCGTCTTTCTTCAGATAATGTTTCAAGACATGAAACGACTTACCCTTACTCCAGTTCATCTTGTTTGGAAGTAAGACGGGTAGAAGAATACTAAGCTTGTTACCGAGACTTACCGCAGCAGACACCACCCATTCTCCAGCATCGGTGTCCACCCTTACATTCTTTTCAAAGTACATCAACCTATCCAAGAATAGTATGTACCAGTTTCCATCGGTAATACCATCATAAATTGCAGCCATCACCCTCGCCTTCTAGAGAGTTACTGAATCATAACTTCCAGTCACTCCGAGCAACATTTTGCTTGCAATGTCGAGGAGAGTTTTGTACTTGGGCAGTAATTCTTTCTTCTTAATGGACAGAATCTTGCCATCTCGCCCTAATTTCAATTTCCTTCCGCAGAAAATACTTAGGTATCTTAATTCTTGCCCTGCACCATGCATTTCTACATTGATTGAACCTGAAGGCAAACAGAGTGTATCGAATAACACTTCTCGAGTGATTTCCACTCGACTACCACCAACAAAGGCTTCAATTGAGTCGCCTTGACGAGTAGCAGTGGCGAAGAACTCAAACTCTTCTTCTTCTTCATAAACAACCTCTGGAAATGCTTCCAAATAAGGGCTCAGGCCACATCTGAGGCACTTCAACGGAATCTCTTTGTTGTCGTCGGTGTGTCTTCCATTGAAGAACACGAAGCTTTCAACATGCACCTTTCCTTCCGAGACGTACCTGCCTAGGTCAAATCTTGCTTGCATGTTAGTGGAAATATCGAACATAGAAACGATCGACATGATAAATGATATGTATGGGTTTCAATCACAGATTATGAGAATCACAAGAAATTTTGATTGCTTGAGAGTAGGAAAGTAAAGTGAATCATGGGGAGAGATTTTAGGAAAGATCAGTTTTGTTACAAATCAAAATTTTTAATAAACGACTAAGATTGATTTGTTTGATCTAACGACAATGACTCTTGGTATTCAGTTATGTAATCGAGAGGATAATGTGATTTGGTATTGTAAGTTTTGGAATCCGCTCTTTCTATTGGTTAGTTCAGAGGAGTGTACTCATCTGACCTAGTCCAATGGTTTTAGGCGGGAACTGGGTGTATACACCTCATTAGATGGAGTGTATATATCCAGTCTTAGGTTTTCCAAAATTTTGCATTATCAAATTACATTAATATCCTTAATACATGTTTTGAACACTTAGTGGATTTAACAATACGAGAGAGCTTATCTTGTCTATTCAAGTTCATCAGAATAGATTAGTAGACTTTGTCTGCACTATACAAGTTCCCCCTTCGACTGTGCTTATCTGTCTGACTGTCGAACATCAACATGTACCTGTCTCATCTTGTGCGACGTATGAGAGTAGATATAAGTAGTAGAGTAGAATAATTATAATGAATATCTATCAAATGCAAAATTCAAGGTTTCGCTCAAGATGACTTTTAACAAACTTAAGAGTCAACATAAGGATATTTAAGAAATCATAGATTCCCCCTTAAATGTTTATTCCCTTTAGTATTACCCTCAGCTTTACCAACTTCCTCATCGGGTTGTTTGGTCATCTTGTCTGACCTTGTTTTACCTGACTTGTTGACGAGTAGACGAGTGCTCTATTTCTGTGGTAACTTGTCTGTTCTCCTTACTTCTTTGTGATGTACCTGTCTGGTTAGTACACAACTACATACTAGTAGGGTCTAGATCAATTAGTCCTAGACTAATGCATAATTCTCTAAGACGAGCTTCAGCCAATGGTTTTGTAAAGATATCAGCTCTTTGAATATCAGTGTGAATCTTCTCCATGCGAATATTTTTCTTTTCAACATAATCACGTATAAAATGGTGTTTCACATCAACATGCTTACAACATGTGTGCAAAATAGGATTTTGTGTAATAGCAATAACACTGTTACTGTCACAAAATATAGGAACATTTGATTCACAGATATTATAGTCTCTAAGTTGTTGAATGAGCCAAAGTAGTTGACTACAACAACTACCAGCAGCCATGTACTCGGCTTCAGTAGTAGAGGTAGCCACACTAGGTCTGCTTTTTCGAAAACCATGAAATAAGCTTAGTGCCTAGAAATTGACAAGAACCAGAAGTAGATTTCCTATCTATTCTACAGCCACCAAAATCAGAATCAGAGTAGCCACTTAGGGATAAATCATCATTCGAAGGATACCATATACCACGATTGATGGTTCCTTTCAAATATTTCAGTATCCGTTTAGTGGTTTCCATATGACTTTCTTTTGGATTAGCTTGAAATCGAGCACATACGCCAATAGAAAATGCGATATCAGGTGTACTAGCAGTCAAGTACAGTAATGAGCCAATTAAACCACGATAATATGATTGGTCAGCACATTTACCGTTCTCGTCTGGATCCATCCTGTAGGTGGGTAGCATTGGTACTCTAGAAGATTTGCAAATTTTAATACCATACTTGTCTAGTAGATTTCGAGTATACTTGGCTTGATTTATGAAAATCCCATCGGAAGTTTGTTTTACTTGAAGTCCAAGAAAATAAGTCATTTCTCCCATCATTGACATTTCAAACTTACTTTGCATGAGTGTTGAAAAACTTTCACTCAGCTTTTTGTTGGGTGATCCGAAAATGATATCATCCACGTAAATTTGAACAAGTAGGATATCCTTACCTTCTTGTCTTCTGAACAAGGTTCTATCGACCTTGCCCTTGGTAAAACCATTTTCTAATAGAAATAGAGAAAGAGTATCATACCATGCTCTTGGAGCTTGTTTCAATCCGTATAAGGCTTTCTTCAACTTGTACACTTGGTTGCCTTTCACCTCGAAACCTGGAGGTTGTTCTACATACACTTCTTCTGCAAGAATACTGTTAAGAAATGCACTTTTAACATCCATTTGATATACAGTGAACTTTATATAAGCAACATATGCAAGAGACAATCTAATGACTTCTAGTCTAGCAACACGTGCATAAGTTTCATCATAATCTATGCCTTCAGCTTGTGAATAACCTTGAGCTACTAGTCTAGCCTTATTTCTTACGAATACATCATTCTCATCTTTCTTATTCTTGAAAATCCATCGTGTGCCAACTACATTATGGTGTTTTGGTCTATCGATAAGTTCCCAGACGTCGTTTCGAACAAATTGGTTCAACTCGTCTTGCATAGTGATGATCTAATTACTATCAGCCAATGCCTCATTAACGGTCTTAGGCTCGATAGATGAGAGGAAACAACACCAGCAAAACATAGATGGACTCGGCTGTTCTTGCGACTCAAAGAGTTATCGTCTAGTCTTCACACCAATAGTAGAGTTAGGGGTGGTTCGGTAAGGTATACCGACCATACCGTTATCATACTGAAAATTTCGATATTGAAAAAATTCATACCGTTACCATACCGAAATTTCGGTATACCGTAATCTCGGTATACAAAAATTTTCGGTATGTAAAAATTCATACCGATACCGTACCGTAATTTCGGTATACCGAATTTTCGGTACGGTATATCGGTATACTGTACCATATCGGTATATCGATTCATATAAAAAATATTGAACCATCATTTCATATCGAAATACAGGTATACCAATTCATACCGAAAATATTGAAGCATTGTTTTACACCAAAATTAATTATTTAAGGTTTATTTTACTTATATTTTAATAATTAAAGTTATTTTAATTTAAAAATAATATAAAATTATTATTTTATTAAGGTTTCGATATTTCGGTATATCGATATACCGTTTCATACCGAATACCGAAAAATTTTTGGTATACCGAAATACCGCGGTATAATCATTTTCCATACCGTTACCGTACCGAAAATTTCGGTACGATATCATACCGTACCGAAAATCTTGGTATACCGAAAATATCGATAATTTCGATATTTTTTCGGTATGAAAAGCTCGGTAAACCGAAATTTCGGTATATTTACCCACCTCTAAGTAGAGTCACCAATGATGTTTTCAGTATTATGAGCATATTTCCATGTTTTTCTAGTCTTTGCATGTATACTATCATCATTTAAATCAGCTACAACATCATGCATTTCAACATCATTTGTATCAGCAGATTTAATGGGAGTAGACGAGTCGACTAGAGCAGGCATGTCAATTGGTCTAGTAGACTTACCTTCTCCTAATCATCTGACTCAAGGGATTTCATAAATGGATTGTAGGCTTGAACAGATTCGTATACATCTGATCCTTTATCAGTTTCTATTGATAGATCGGTTACTTTCTTACTGATCTGGTCGGCAGACGAGTCCTGTCGAGATTCATCGAAAACAACATGTGGTGTTTCTTCCACACATAGATCAGAGTAGTTGAATACTCTAAATGTATTGCTAGTCGAGGAGTATCCTAAGAATATCCCCTCGTCTGCTTTAGCATCGAACACATTCAACTTACTTTTCCCATTGTTATGGATGAAACACTTACAACCAAATATATGGAAATAAGAAATTCTGGGTTTTCGACCTTTCCATACCTCGTGGGGCGTCTTACCTAGTGCTTTATTGATAGCACTTCTGTTCTGGGAGTGACATGCAGTATTGATCGCCTCTGCCCAAAACTTTTGAGGAGTATTATACTCAGTCAACATAGCTCTACATGCCTCCTTGAGAGTTCTATTCCGTCGCTCCGCTACACCGTTTTGTTGAGGTGTCCTTGCTGCACTAGTAAGGTGCTGGATACCACGTTTAGAAAAAAAATCTTTGATATAACAATTGATAAACTCAGTACCCTTGTCACTACGAATCTTGAAAATGGACTGGTTCTTCTCAACTTGTATCCTCTTCAACAGATCAGGTAGGAGAGTTTGTGTATCACTCTTCTTGTGTAAGAAGACTACCCAAGTGAACTTAGAATAGTCGTCTACCACAACAAGTGTGTACCTTCTACCGTTCATAGTTGGAGGAGTAATTGGGCCATGTAGGTCCATATGTAGTAGTTCTAGGACTCTACTTGTTGAGAGAGTTGGAATAGATTTAAAGGAACCTTTTATCTGTTTACCTTTCTGACAAGCATCGCATACATGTGACTTGTAATAGATTTCGTTGGGTATACCTTCTACAAGGTAGTCTCTTGCAATCTTATTAATCACCTTAAATTTCATGTGACAAAGGCGTCTATGCCAAAGCCAACTGACCTCTTTAGGATCTTACTAAGAAGGCAAGTATCCCGTGGACAACTATTCCAATTCACAATATATACGCTGCCTTGTCTTATGCCGATGAGCAGTACAGTATGAGTCCTCTTGTCTATGATCTCGCACTTCTGGCTTTTAAACTGCACTTTGTAACCTCGATCACACAATTGTGAAACAGATAATAGATTATATTTCAAACCTTCTACGTAGGATACGTCTTGTATCTCTACATCTCCATTTCTGATGTAGCCAAAGCCTTTTGTAATGGCCATAGAGCTATCACCGAATATAACCCTGGGTCCTTCTTGTTCGCAGTAACTCGATAGAAGAGCCTAAGTACCAGTCATGTGGTGCGAACAACCACTGTCTATGTACCAAGTTTCTCCTACTGAGCCACCCTTCTTATACAAGTCGAGTCGACCCTGCAATGATGATATTTAATAATTTAGGTACCCTCCTTGTCTATTGGGGTCATGGGGGGTTAGTAGAGTTCAAAGGAATCCAAATATACATAGGAGTCCTGAACAAGTTTGATCTCTTAAGCTTTCTACCATGATTGTTACAGAATAAGACCCTGTTGTCCTTGTTTGGCCTATCATCACACCTTGGGTCTACTCGTCTGAGGTAGCCTTTCGACTTAACCTCTACTTGAGTAGGCATGGGTCTTTGATAGTCAGAGTAGGGCTTGTAAGCATTGGGGCCATACAATTTATAGACATGTTTAGGTATTTCCTCTCCAATGGTATCGTAAGATAAAGGTGGAGGATATAAGACAGGTTGAATACGATATTTGGGAGCCACATTCCTAGGTCTAGTCGAGTAGAGCTGAGACTGCCTTATGAAAGGAGGTCTAGGCTCTTTCCAACTAGTTTGTACTCGTCTAGAACTCGTCTCCTCAGGATACCAATCCTCGTATCTGACCTGGTTTGGTCGTCCACAACTCGTGGTCCTTTTTCGACTTGTTCTAAACGGAACAAGTTTGTTGTTAACATTCACCTTTGGCAATTGGAGTGTTAACTCTAGTCTGTTTACGTACAGTACCTTTGGATGTCGTTCTAGTATCGTATTCCATTGGTCTTTTGCCTTTATCGTGTGTCAAAGAACTTGAACCAACATCAATAGGTTTCTCAATGACTTGAGTAGGCGAGTCAGGTGTATATGCACCCAACCATGTCTTGTCATCTGGAGCCGTATACCTATCTGACAGTTTTTGATTAATCATTGAAGAATTAACCAAGGCAGTAAGTATAAGATCTAGATTTACGACCTCAGTCTCCAAGAACTTATTGCGTTCTTCAAGCTCTTTGCACTTGTTCTTTAAAACATTGAATTCATTAGTCTCAGTAGCATGTGTCTTAAGTAGGTCTTAATACAACTTTTCTGTCAACGCACACTTGTCTTTGAGTTGTCTTAACTCTTCTATCAAGCGTTCGTTTAGGACTGTTATATTAGGATCTACTTTTTACTGAGCTTCCTTAAGATCAATGATTTCTTGTTTTAAGATGATGTTCTCGTCGCTGACTTCAATGAATGCCTTGTTAGCAAGTAGGAGGTCTTCTTCAGTTACACCAGTAGAGTGATGAAGACTACTCCCTACTCCACTATCGGCAGTATCACTTTCATCAGTATCTGATTCATCACATGATTGAAAAGAAGTAGCAGATGATACCTCTTGTTCAGTTTTCGCCATGCAGCATAGGCCATCATCCACGATGAAAGTTTCTACTTCTTCATGATCAAAAGGGTAACTAGATGAAGACGAAGGCAACTCGTCTGAATCCGTCTCAGAGTCATCATTTCCTTCTTACCCCTGTTGTATCTTCGTTCACGCCTTGCTTTACGTTTCTTTCGATCATCAGTACTCAGGTCCGGACATTCGTAAATGTAATGACCTGATTTCTCACAATTATAGCAAAGTAGATCGTTAGTAGATTTTTTCTCAAGAGAATCACCCCTTCTCTTATCTCGTATATCAAAACGTCTAATCTTCCTATCCTTAGAGTTCCTATCTCGCCTATTTCCTTTCGAGACCTCAGCTCTCCTTTCAGATGAGTTTTGATCTCGTTTGGTCTCAGACGAGTCCTTGTTACCAAAACCTCTAAAGTCGTTGTAAAAGCGCTTAAATCTACCGGATCGCTTGTTCAGTTTGTCGAACTTCCTAACCATAAAGTTCATCTGATCTTTCAGACTTAGATCAGTCTTATCTAACTCGTCTTTTATGCTAGCAGACTTAGTCTTAGACTTAGACCTGTCTATTCTAGAGCTCTTAGACGAAGTAGACTTAAAAGCAACATTTGTCGACACAGCATTGTCTCTATCACTACTGGCTATAGGATCATCCTCATCTAGATCGAACTCATGCGCCTTAAAAGTTTGAAACATTGTTTCAGCAGACCATTCATCAATGTCCTGAGTGTTCTTGATGATCATCTTGACCATCTTCCATCTAACATCAAGACTCTTAAGAATTCGCAAGTTAATTTAACGATTAGTATATGTTTTTCCCAGTACTTCCAAATCATTCATAACACGTGTGAAACGAGTATCTAACAGGTCTATATTTTCACTAGCCTTCATCTTAAATGATTCGAACCTCTGAACAACAGTGGACAACTTTCTTTCCTTGATCAAGGTGGTCCCTTCACAAATCACAGCAAGTCGATCCCACATCTCTTTAGCAGTCTTACATTTTAATACTTTTCCTAGATACTCGTTGGCAAAGGTATGTAAAATGTAATTATTTGCTAAACTGTCCAACTTGTTCTGCCTCATTTCCTCAGAAGTGAATTCAGACCTGGGTTTTGGGACGAGCACGCCGACAACTTTAGATCGGTCCAATGCAGTAGTGTTTTGAACCATCATCACGACTGGTCCTTCTTTAATCACAGACACCATCAAATCATGAGTTGAGCTGAAAATGGCTTCCATCCTCAGCTTCCAGTAATCGTAGTCCTGAACAGAGAACTTGGGTAGTTTATTAGCACTAATTTCCATTGCCATAATTTCAAGAAGATTAGTATTAAGATATAGCAAGAAAATCAAAGATATAAGGATTTCAAGAATGGTGATAATAACAAGTACAATCAAGAACCAGGACTTTCCTCAAAGTCCGTAGGGGTAATCAAGAAACAGCAGTCCAATGAACTACTGCTCTGATACCACTTGTAGGTCCCTAGTTGAGTTAATAATATTGAGTAATCTAGGAAAATGTCTAGAGGGGGGTGAATAGACTTTTCAAAATCTTTCAATATATCAACTATTTATCAGAATACAATGAGCCCAACAATTTATACTCAACTAATTTCGAATTGAACTTCTGTATGAACACTTAACTTGTCTATTCTATATGCAGATTAATCAATTAAACAAGTAATCAATCAAACAACAAATAAAACCGTAAAGTAAACAACACACAAGATTTATAGTAGTTCGACAACTTGTCTACATCCACTCTCACAACTCCAGTTGCGAAATTCTTATTACTCTTCTCTTCGAGTAGTGTGTTCTTGTGGCTTAGAGTCCCAAGAAATAAGACTTCGATCTTATCGATAACACTTCCAAGTGTTTCTTCGATCTAACTAGCTAATTTTACAAGCAACTAGCAACTTGAACAAAAACTGTAAAAGTAAAACTTCTCTTTAATCCAGTAGTAGCCTTCTTGAATTTGACTTGTCTTCTGGCTTCAACTTTCTGAATTTTAACTCTGCAAGTTTCTTCTTTGCTTCGAATACCTCTTAGAACGCTTCAGTATATCGAGTTTCAGTAGTATTAGTAGTCTTTAAACGTTGAATACCTTGAAGTATTTATAGATTTCCGAACATCAAGATAGTTTGTTATCCAACTAACTTTCTTGATAACTTCCTCTTAACTGTTTCTTCTTTATCCATCCACGCGTTTCAGTTAATTAGTTATTCCATAACTAACTCTTCAATAACTTTCTTCATACGCGTTTCTGACTTAAGACTTTTCCTTCTTTATGCGCACTTGTCTAGTCTTCCATACTTAGACAATTCTTCAGTCTTCTCTTTACCTGTCTTGTCTTGCGAGTCTTCTTATCTCCTTCAGTGGACTTCTGTAGTAGACTTCCATGATGAACTAATCTATACTAGTCCTATTATCTAATCCTAACAAGACTATTACATTACATTAAGCTTTATAACTCAGCTTAGTCACCTTAAATCTATACATCAATAATAACAAAAACATATTAGCTTCTATACAACTATTATTCGCTCATCATAAAACCTATACAAATATAACATAGTACAGTACTTATAAAACGTACTTGTCTTTTCATACTTAAACTTTCTTTCTTAACTTTAACTTTTAACTTTGTACTCTACTGATCTTGTCATAAGACGACTTCTATAATTAGACCAGTCCATACTTAGAAATATTCAAGTCCTCTTTTTGGCTTATCAAAACTACTTCTCTTTTCATCAATTATGACTTATATTAGGATTCATTTCCCAACAATTGTTTTAAGATATTGTTTTGAAAAAGAACACGCCCACTTATTCTAATCACATCCCTTAAGTATCTCTATTCGGTTGGCAAATTAGATTTTAAATCGAGAGATTAATTTTCTACGTCAATTCAGATAATCCAAGATTATTCTCAACCTCCCATATAATTCTCAACTAATTTTATATCTCCTCTCATATTATATCATACGGTAGTTTTCTCTAAACATATACAAAAAAGAAACTCTACTCTAAATATTTAATTGATCGAGTCATTAGCAGTCACAGTGGATCGAAAAGTTTATGCGTCTTCTCTTCTCTTTGAACACTGTAAAGTTTAATTTTTTCCTATTCTTATTCTTATTTTTAATTTCTTGTTTCTTAGATTTCCATCGTTTGTTTCTAAGTTTCGTTATAAGCAACTACATAGTATTCAATATATAAAAATATATGATCTGCACCCAAATTAAATCTCTAAGCCAGCTACATAATATTCAATATATAGAAATATATGATCTGCACCCTAATTATATCTCTAAGCCAATATTTAGTTTTTATCAATCTTCCAACAGATGAATGGGCTGAGTTAATTAAAATTTTCCTGTTCTCATGCATGTCTTTAATTTCTATGTCCTTTTTTATATATTATTATTATTATTATTATTATTATTATTATTATTTATTAGTTAGTTACCGAAGGTGGGTGTGTAATCACAAAATTCTAACATCATTGTTTTCGCTTTAATTCCAGTAAAGATTGTAAGGCATATATTATTAAATTAATAATAATTTATTAATAATCCATTAACTTATTAATCGTGATAATTTTAAATTACATAAACGCTCATTACAATTTCATTATTTGGTTATTATGTATATATATTTATTTGTATTAATCGATTAACTATGAAAACAATAGCTTAACCTCTTTTATGTTAGTTTTATTAGTAAACAACTCTAGAACTCATTAATGTGTTAATAATAATTTTAAGATAATATTTATTATTATAGGTGATGAGAAACTCATGCATTAATTCAAGTTACGTACTTACGAGCTACTTAAGTTTTTAGGGTGGGATTTTCCTGATTGGCTACTTTTTCATCTTTAAATATTTCGTGTTAGTGATTTTGTTACTGTTGGGAATAAAATGAGAATTTTGATTAAGATACCAAAACCACCCCTTGAGACATGCCAAATAGATAAGTCAAATTTAAATGAATATGTTTCAGGAATGTTGGAACATGTAGTTAAAGCTAGTTGAGAAGCTGGAATGTTAGGCAGCTCTTAGTATATTAGATGCATAAGTTGAGGGGGAATACATGCCTAGAAGATTACATGAATCAAGTCCCCTCAAGGCTCAGAATCAATTTGACCTTAAGTCTGCTGAAGTACTTAATGGACAACTGTGCTGATCAAGTCAACTCAGTTATGGAACAACCTCTCTGAAAATCATTTGAATGGAACACATAATCAAGACCAAGTCTACTGATGTATATGTCAAAGCTCAGAAGAGTTGAACAGCAGAAATGTCTCAGCACACTTGAACCAGAACAGTTCCGAGTAAAGGCCAACTATGCTGAAAAGGTCAAAGCTACTGATCTAAGGTCATGAATGCTCAAGAATAATCAAGAGACATGGATTAAAAGAGAAAGAGCCAAGTCATCTGAAGAGCAAAGCCAACATTGCTGATAATCAAAATCTGCTGAATCTGATAAGTAGAACTGTCCAAGTGATAAGGAAAGTTGTCCTTATCATATGACCAATGATCAGAAGTGATGTCCATGTTTGATCAAGTGAATCTTAAAGTCAGACGTTGGGAAGAGTGCTTCAAAGTCAAGACAAAGTGCTCACAGCCGTTTACTTTCCAAATTAAGGACATGTCACTTTTAAGAAACTGTCTTCCAGTTGTAGAGTTCAAGGAAGACAAATATAGGCAATTTGAGGCTGTCTTTCCAACGGGCAAACCCTCAAATTGTACTATAAATACATGAAGTGTGGAGACCATTAAGGCATCCAACTAGTATCCAACTATCCTGCAAATCTAGAGGAAACTACAAGCTCACAAGCCTTCAAGCTTTCATAGAACATCTAAGTTTCCAGAAACACTTCATCTAAGCTGAACTTTATTGTATATCCATACAAAGCTTAGAGAGATATTCTATCCTTTTACACTGAGCTCATTGTAAAGGATATCTCAACCTAATTGGAACCAAACATCAACCCTTATACCTTTCCAAAAGAGAGATAGAAGGTTGTTGCAGTAGAAGTGGTAGGAATTGACTGTTGAGAGAAGAACAATTCAATTCTGAAGTTGAGAGAGAGAAATAGGACTCTGATATCCTAGGGATCAAGGCACCAAGGAGTGGTGGGGTTGATCAAGTGCACATTGGCACTATAAAATAAGTAATTCCAAGAGATAAGGAATTATCCTGATCAATCAGGGAAAGTGGATGTAGGAGCTTGAGTCTCTGAACCACTATAACTCTTGTGTTGATTTACTTTAAAGTACTTACATTCAAATAACACATTTAAACACTGCACACAAATTGACCTTTCAAAGACATATACTCAAGACTGTGCAAAACTATATTGGGACAAGTCCCCTGAAAACCAGTTTAAGTGTTAAGAAGATTTCAGTAATTAAAAGAAGTTTAAACTAAAGGGCCAACCACTATTCCGCACATATAACTCATTTATATAGTTATTCAACTAAGTACTCAATAGTACTTAGTAGTTTGATTATCTTTTAAGAGTTAATCATATCAGAAGAGTTGTCCAGGACAACCTTGCTGAAGCCAGTTTGGTTAAAACTTGAAAAAGTTTTGCTTAAAAGTGTATTCCCCCCATACACTTGTTATATACTCCTTTCAGGACCAACAAGTGGCATCAGAGCAGGGGTTCAAAGATCACTGCTTCTGAAAATCCATCTTGATTTTCAAAAGACACATTCTAGTGTGGTCACTAAACTGATCTTTCTGAAATCTTGACTTGTTATCTAACCCTCTCTTGTTTGAGATATGGCTGATAACAACAACCATGCTGTTGTTCCTCATGATGCTGTTCAAGGCATTAACAACATGGCTCCTAATCCAGTCAATCACATTTCACATCATAAATTGCCAATGTTCTCAATTGAGAACTATGATTTCTGGAAAATTAGGATGAGAACTCATCTTGCATGCCTTCACAATGAGATGCTGAGAGTCATCACAAGGGGTCCATTCAATTTACCCAAGTTAATCCCAGAATCACTCAAGCTCAAAGAGATGATGTAAGGGAGGAGATCCCCAAGGATGAAGATGATCTCACCACAGAAGAGAAAATGAGAGATAATCTCAATTATCTAGCTATGAAAACTCTCTACCAAACAATTCCAGATGCAATAATGGGGAGAGTCTACCACTGCACAACTGCCAACGAAATTTGGGACACCCTTGCTGAGATGTGTGAGGGTACAGACAAAATCAAGTAGAACAAGTTAGGTTGCTGTGCAGAAATTTGAGCAGTTCAGAATGGAACCTGAGGAGTCCATGGACAAGTTTGCTGGTAGATTCACTAACATCATGAATGAAATCAACTCACTGGGCAAGGTGTACTCCAAGAGAGAAGTTGCACTGAAAATCCAAAGAAGTCTCACTCAAAAGTGGGATGTATACTCTGTAATGATGCAGAATACCAAAGATCTCTCCACCATGCCCATGAAACAAATCTTCTCAGAACTCAAGGCCTATGAGTTTGACCTTAACAAAAGAAAGCCAGTTGAGGAATCTTCCTTACCAACTAAAGGAGTGGTATTCAAAGCCAAAACTACTGAACCTGAGATGCAGTCCACTCCAAGATCATCAAAGTCAGTCTCTAAGGCTGAAATGAAGGAATAACTAGCCCTCATGGCTAGGAGGTTTGACAAACTCAATTCAAGGTTTGGTAGATACAAGAAATTTTACCAAAACAACAAGGTCAGGAGAAGGTACAACTCTCTTGAAGCCAAGGCTGAGGACAAAAGACCTGAAGAAAGAAGATCAGAGGACAAGTACTCTGATAGGAGAAAGTCCAGCAGAGCTGAACCTTCATCATCCAGAAGAAGAGATGAATCAAAGAAAGATGATGATGCAGATCTGTGCTATAACTGCAAAAAGAAAGGGCCTTTTCAGTATGATTGCCCTGAGCTAAGCTCTAAAGAAAGAAAGGTGAGACAAGCTAAAAGAGATAAAAAGTTCACCAATAGAAAAGCCATGATGGCTAGTGATGAGTCTGAAAGTGCTGAAAGCTTCAACTCCTCTGATGATGGACTGTTCTCAAACAGTGATGATGATGATGTGTGCAACATGGCTATAGAAGATGATGAGGTATCTTCGACTTCTAGCTCACCATCATTTCTATCACAAAACACTAGTGAGGTCAACCTGAAACTTTCTTTTGGAAAGTTAATGGAAGATTTCACTAAGCTGCAAGAATTTCATGATAACTGTGTGAGAGAGAATGAAAGGCTATCCATTGAACTTGCAAAACCTTCTGAATCAATAGTTGATGTCAAGTCTACTGAGTTGTATCAACAAGTCTTGAGAGAACTTGATGAAGCTTCTCTGAGGATAGTTGACCAATGTTGGTCCTCAAAGGAGTATATAACAAGTGTATGGGGGGGGGGGGGGGGAATACACTTGTATGCAATTTCTTTTCAAATTTGATCAAACCAGAGTTCAACTAAGTTGTCCTGGACAACTCTACTGATATGATTAACTCTTCTAAGATAATCAAACTACTAAGTACTATTGAGTACTTAGTTGAATAATTATCTAGGAGAGTTATATGTGCGGAATTAGTGGTTGGCCCTTTGATTAAAACTCCTTTTGGGTCCTCTTGTAATCAGCCTCAACATATCAGTGTGTAGAGATGTAAGATGAGCTCTCATTCTGGATTCCAGAAATCATAATTATCAATTGAGAACATGGGTAACTTGTGATGTGATATATGGTTTACTGGATTGGTAGCCATATTGTCCAGCCCTTGAACAACAGGAGGAGGAACAACATTCATGTTTTGTTCCAGATTTTGATTTTGGTTCTGGTTTTGGTTTTGATTCTGTTGCTGATTCCTGTTATGGCCTCTTGCCATACACCTTCAATAAGGGTTAGACAATAGATATGCACGATTTCAGAAAGATCAGTTCAGTGACCACACAAAATATGTGATTTTGAAAATCAAGATGGATTTTCAGAAGCAGTGGTATTTGAACCCCTGCTCTGATACCACTTGTTGGTCCTCAAAGGAGTATATAACAAGTGTATGGGGGGGGGGGAATACACTTGTATGCAATTTCTTTTCAAATTTGATCAAACCAGAGTTCAACTAAGTTGTCCTAGACAACTCTGCTGATATGATTAACTCTTCTAAGATAATCAAACTACAAAGTACTATTGAGTACTTAGTTGAATAACTATCTAGGGGAGTTATATGTGCGGAATTAGTGGTTGGCCCTTTGATTAAAACTCCTTTTATATTCTGAAATCACTTAAGCAGTTTATCACAGTCTATCAGAGAACTTGTCCAAATCAGGTTTTGCACACTTTGTGAGATGTATCTTTGAAAGGTTTAGTTTTGTGTGCAGTGTTGAATGTATGTAAAGTGCTTGAATGTAAATCAACATAGTGGTTTATAGTGGTTCAGAGACTCAAGCTCCTACATCCACTTTCCCTGATTTAACAGGATAATTCCTTCACTCTTGGAATTAACTTGTTTTATAGTGCCAAGGTGCACTTGATCAAGAACACCACTCCTTGGTGAATTGATCCCTAGGATGTCTAGAGTCCTAGTACCCTCTTCTCAACTCAGAACTGAACTGTTCTTCTCTCAACAATCAGATCCTACCACTTCTACTACTACGACCTTCTCACTTTCTCACTTGAAAGGGGTAAGGGTTGAAGTAAGGTTCCAACTAATGAGATATCCTTTACAATGGAGATCAGTGTGTAAGGATAGGATATCTCTCTAAGCTTGTATGGATATACAATGAGGATTCAGCTTAGATGAAGTGTATGAAGACTCAGATAATCTCTTTGAATACTTTGAAGCTTCAGGATAGTTGTTCAGTTGGATTCTCAAGGGTTGCTTCAAATGGTCTTCACACTTCTGTATTTATAGACAAATTTGAGGATTTGCCCGTTGGAGAGGTAGTCCCAAATTTCTATAAATGTCTTCCTTGAGTTCTTCAAACTGGAAGACAGATTCTGATAGAGACATGTCCTTGTTTTGGGAAATAAACGCCTGTAACAACTTTGTCTTTATTCTGAGCACTTTTCCCAATGTCTGACTTCAAGATTCACTAGGTCAAACATGGACATCTCTTCTTATCAACATTCCTGAGATAAGGACAAGCTTCCTTATCATTTGGACAACTCTGCTTATCAGATTTAGCAGAGTTCATTCATCAGCAATGTTGACTCTTTAGCTCTTCAGATGATTTGGCTCTTCCTCCTTCCATGACTTCTTAGTATAGTTCTTTGGATGTATATGTCTTGGAATGGTGGACTTGCCCTCTTCAGCATAGTTGTCTTAGAGACAGATTCCAGTTCAAGTGTACTGAGACAACTCTTCTGAACCTTTTACTTTGGACAACTCTTCTGAGCTTAGTGTGAAGCAGTAGATTGATGCTTTGAAGATGCATCTTAACTCATGTTGGCATTTACTAAGTTGTCTTCAGACTGATTTCTTATGATCAGCATACTTGTCCTTCAGCAGTCTTGAGGTCATTTCAGAAACTGAGCCTTGAGGGGACTATTGCAGATTTAAACTATTAAGCAAGTGTTCCCCCTCAACTAGTGCATCTATTCTTCTAAGAGCTGCCTAACACATCAGCTTCTCTACTTATCTTAGACTACATGTTCAAACATTCCTGAAACATGTTTATTCAATTTTGACTTATCTACTTGGCATGTCTCAGGGGGTTTTGGTATACTTCATCAAAACTCATTTTATTCCCAATAATTTCCCCCTTTTTTATGATGCCAAAACCTATACAATCTATGCAAAGGTGACTTGATTACACTTATTACATTCTACTACAGTGAAGATGACTGAGGTCAAGTTCCCTGAAAGAAAAATGTGTTAGTGTATTTTCTGTTTTCATTTGCATATAGGTTTATACGTCAGACAAGTTGTAATGTTTGATTCAAAATGTGTTCAACTATCATTCAAATAAGAGATCATTACAAGCATGTTGATATTTGAACAAACATATCAGAGCATGAACATTACATCAGAGCATAAATTTTTTTAAATTACATATTTAGAGTAATAAACTATCTATTGATTAGAGCAATATTGAGTGAGATAGTTTATCAGGGCATTGATTCTTGAATATCAGAGCAAACAATCATCAGCAAAACACATCAGCAGTCTTGACCAATTTCAGCATAGATGACCAATTTTAGTAAATTATCAGTCAAAACATTCAGAACAACAAATAGGGGTCAAGAGGACTTAGCCAATTCAGAGATCATCTTCAGGAGGTGGCACCATCCCATATTGTGCCCACACCCTTTTCTTCAACTCCATGGCCTCTTGATTTTTGCCCTTTGGTCCAAGCACCATTCTGTTCAATTTCAAGATTTCAAAGAACTCTTGAAGGATTTTGTTCTGATCAATCCATCCTTCTAGCTTTGGAGGCATGTATATGATTTGCTTTGGTGCAGTGAGTTCAAATCTTGCAATGTCAGCAGCTGCAAGCAATTTCTGATATAGCTCTCTGTGATATTCTATCATGAACTCAGCAAAAGTGGAGTTGGCATCTCTTCCATTCCATCTATCAATGACATAATAGTCATAGACAAACTCCCTTTTAGCCTCTTCCCATGAGTCATTCAGCTGGATAGGCACCCATTTATCCAAGTGAGGATATTTGGTTTCCATGAGGATCAGTAGATGTGGCTTTAATTTGCTGTAGGTTGCTCTCCTTCTTCTTGGCTTTTGGAAATCAACTCTTCTTTTGTCCCTTGCTCTGTTGGCTTCCTCCATCAAATCCATTCTTTCTTGGGCCCTCATCATGGCCAGCTTATGTTGTGTTTCAGGGTCCTTGCCATACCCTTCTTGAAACAACTTTGATGGATCATTCAGTAGGAGATTTGTCTTCTTCTTAGGTTGAGGTCCAAAGCCTTCTTCATATAGCTGTTCAATATCTTCAGCAGCTTTGGCACCTTCAGCAGCCTTGTCAGTTTCAGCAATCTTGGTCATTTCAGCAGATTTGACCTTCTCAGCAGCTTTAGACTTTTCAGCTGTTTTGACCTTCTCAGCAGCTTTAGACTTTTCAGCTGTTTTGCTCTTCTTGGAGATAGGCACTTCCTCCTCAATTCTGAACTCAAGAGGAAGTTCTAGACTGTTGGGGAAGTCAGTGAATGTTTCAGCCTTTCTTTTGTTCCCCTTGTCTTTCTTGATTTGACCTCTGGTTTGGACACCTTCAGCACCTTTGTCCAAACCAGATCCTTCTCCTCCTGGCCTCTGCTGAAGCCTAGCTCTCTCTTCTTGTGCTGATGCCATAGAAGCCTTCATTGCTATGGCTAGCTGCTCTTCTTCACTAAGGTCTTCTAAGTTCAAGACTGCTTGCTATTTGCCCTTAACTTCAGCAGCCTTTTCCTTGCCCTTGTCTGAACCACCTATTATCAAGACACCTTTGGCCCTTGCTCTTTCTCTTTCCCCCTTTTTGGCAGCATCAAAACACTAAGGTTTGAGCTCACTCATGGTTGTTGCCATCAAGGATTGGGCTAGGTTCAGAGATTTCATCTCTTCAAGCAGATATACATTCTCATCATGTATATTCTGCATTCTATCATTGCTCAAGCTAAGGAAGGCTAGAACAGGCTTCATCTTTTGTTCAACAACTGCTTCCATAGTTACTTTCAGAGATGCATCAAGTTGGGCTTGGAGGAACTCAGTAAGATTGGCCACTGCACTCTCAACAATGTTGGCCATCACCTCTTGGGAGAATTTTTCTGAGGCAGCTTTCACCATGGCTAACCATAACTCTTCTGCTCTTTTCTTTTGTAGAGCTGTCTTCTTCCCAAGGGCTTGCTTGACAGTTAGTCTGAGAGCTTTGACATTGGCATTGTGATTGTCTCTGAGCAGTTTTTGTTCCTTCTTGACCTCCTCTGAGATAGACTCCATGGTGGCTTTGGCTTTTTGAACTTCAGTGGAAATGGTTTGCAGACCAGATTCCACTCCACTTATCCTTGCTTCCAATGTAGGTAGCACTACATCTTCAGAGCCAGTCAATCTCATCTCTACAGATGCCAGAGTTCTACCTTGCTCATCCAGTGCACCAGAAGTTTCAGCATGAGCAGATTGGACTTGATGAGCCAAGGAGTCCAATTTTGCTGATTGCATCCCAAACATGGCTTGTGTTGATCCAGAATCCACTTGGATGGGTGCATCTGTTAAGAATTCATCTGCAAAGATTTGGTCAAGAGAAATACCTGCAATATCAGACAGGTCAAATGGGTTAGTGAACAAACACTCATCACCCTCAATTTTTTTAGCATAAGACTCTGATACATCAGTAGTCTTCTCCTCATTTTCAACTAATTCTTTTCTCCCTTCATAGATAATGTTCTCACTTAAGGAATCATGTCTTCTTTCATCAAGGGATTCTTGAAGTTCAGATTTGACTTCAAGAATAACCTGCCCTTCCTCACTTATTCCACCCTCATATGGTGGTACACTCACTATCTTAGTGATGACTACCTCTCTATCATCCAAAACTCCCTCTGGTTTTTCAATTCTACTTTCCTTTTCAACCCCTTCTCCTAAACCTGCAACATTTCCACCCTCAACAAGGTTCAAAAGTGGCAGTTGTTGGGAGATCACATTGCTTTTCTCAACAGCCACTGTGTCATCCTGAATGATTAAGGGCTGATCAGTGTCCAACTCTTCTGACACTGAATAGGCCTTAACCAAACTAGCTTCTATTAAAGGAGCCTCCACATCTGTAAGTTGTGCCTTGGGTTCAGAAGAACCTTCATTGGCATATGTGTCCTTGGCTGTGTCACCAACTTTGGTCAACACCTCTGAAGAGATAGAGCCTTTCCTATGAAACAAGAGGTTTTGAGAACTTGCTGGATTCAGAAGGTTTGGGTTGGGAAGGTTTAGGGAGGTTGGTCTGGGATGGTTCAGGAAGGTTGTCTTGAGGAGGGTTAGGGGGGTTTGAAGGATCATCATCACTTGAGCTGCTATCAGGGTGTTTGATCCCTTTAGCAAGCCTCTCCTTCTCCTCTTCAATCTTGTTAGCAACTAGCTTGGCAAATACTTCCTCATCAGTGAGGAATCTTGTTTTGTTTACTCCAGCAAAATGGAGTAATCTGCCCTCTTCAATTTGCCACCAGTTGGCACCTTTATCATGAATGACATGTGCAATTTCCATAATGGACTTGTCTTTCACTTCTACCAGCATCCTCAGATCATGGAATGTAGTTTGAAGTCTTGGAAACTCTGCAAGCTGAGGATATAAGCTGTCCACAGTAGCCCTTGCTCCACCTCTGAGCATACTTTCATAAGTATACTCCTCCTCATTCTCATTTGATTGAGAACTTTGGGCAATAGGAGAGTTGGCTCTTGTTTCAGGAATTGCAGCTTCAGGTAGGTTTAGTTCAGGAGGGTTGGCTTCAGAAGGGTTGAGCTCAATATAAGGTACTTCAGTTGCTTTTGGGAGCAATGTATATGAAGGGGCTTTACTAAGGGGGTTGGCTCATGAAGTGCTGTTTCTAAGAGTTTTGAATAGTTGAGCATAGATGAGTCAAGGGGAGACATAAGTCTTGTCTCATCTACTGCTAAATCTGCTAGCACATCAATTCCACTTATTTTCACACTCCCTTCTGGAGAATATCTATTTGTAAGATTGACAGGGGTGATGGGTTGGTTAGAAGGGGTAATATGGGTTTCAGGGGAGTTGGGTTCAGGATTTTGAGTTTCAGGAAGGTTGTCTTCTAAGGGTAGGCCTTTAGGGACTTTGGACTCTGGGGTTCCAGAACCAGAAGAGTTGGTTCTAGACTTGGATTTGGTCCTGCTTTCTGCCCTGCTCTCCCTTAGAGCAACTTGGAGAGACCTTTCCTCTTGAAGTTCCAGCACCTTCTCAGTGGGCTTGGCTCTCCTCTTGCTTGCCCTACTGCTTCCACTCCCTTCCTCTTTTTCCTTCTCAGGGACAACTTCCCTGGGCCTTTTATCACCCTTTTTCTTCTGCCTTGTCTCATTGTATTTCAGCCTCAACTCTTTTGAGTGGTCAGAAGGCACATTCACTCCCTCTTCTGCCACTTCATCAACTTCAACTGATGCTCCTGAGGCTTCTTCTGATAGAACTTGAGACATTTTCTTGGTTTTGACAGCCCTGGCCTTTGTTCTTTTCTTCATTTTGGGCTTCTTCTCAGCCTCTTCAGCAGGTTTGGCCATCAACATCCTTCTTTACTCAGTTTTCTTACTTAGTTTCCTGAACAACACTTTCTGGGTAGGGAGGGGCTTTGCAAAGGTTTGCATTTGAGAATAGTGGGAAAACTTTTCAATCAGTAAGCTTGAATACTTCAATTTCCCTTCCAACACAACCTTGTTGTGAGCTTTCACTTTGAACTTGGCTTTTTCCTTCATCATCTCAGACAAGATGAAGGTCCTCCAATCAAACTTGATGCCTTTATCACTGACATCAATTACTGCAGCCATAACTCTGATCCTTGGAAAGCTTACTTGCTCAAGACTTCCAGTGTTGCTTAGCAAACTCTTTGTAATTACCTCAAAGAGATTTAGGAATTTTTTCTTGAGGGTTTTGTTGTGTTGTGTAGATGAGATTGGTCCTGGAACAAGGAGCCAATCTTGTGCAATCTCTTCCTCATGGCCATTGCCATAGAATTCTGGATTCCTCCCTTCAGAGGGCAATCCAAAGGCAGCATCTACATCCTCCTTAGAGAATTTCACTCTGTGGAATCTTTCTTCCTCTTTTCCTTCTGCCCTGTAAGATAGTCTTGTGGTGACCTCACCATCTTCTGGATTTCCTCTCCACTTCAAGAAGGCAAAGAACTCAGCCATATATGTTTCCAAGCAAGAATCTGGCTTCTCTTGCATGAATTTCTGGAGTTCTGCTTTTCTCAGCCATCTCAAGGTTGGAGTAATTTTGGATCTTCACTCTCAAAGGATAGGATGGGCTCAAAAATCAGATTATTTTTGTGGCTAATTAAGGTAGCCAAAATCAAGGTCTAACTCCTTGTTTGTGAAGTCAACAATCATTTATATTCTAACTTTAGGAGCCATTGAAGAACAGTGAAGAAATTGAGAGAGTAAGAAAGCTATGGTTTCAAGAGAATTTGAATGCGTGGGGAAGGATGAAGTGTTGTATGGCTTCTTAAGACTTGTGAATATTCCAAAAGGAATGTATGTCAATGAGTAGGTGAGTCTTAAGGCAATTCAACGGTTTGCAAATGAGGAAATCCAATTTGGACGGCCAAGATCAATTTCAGGGGAGTTGGCCAGTTTTGATCCAATGGTCAATAACCAATGAAACATTGAAAAACTGTTTTATTCAAAACGTGAGAGGAGTTTTATTGTTGTTTAAAGCTGGGGGGTTATCAAGGTAGATCATGTCTCAAATTGTTTAATGCAAACAAGAGTTAAATGTTGGCACTTAATGCATTGAAAGCGACTTTTTGGGTAAGGGACAAATTGAATCCTTGAAAAGGTGATATCTTTAAAAGGAATGAGACATTTATTGAGATAGGCAATGATTACCCAAAATAGGTGCTTATCAAACCTAGATTTGGTTTGATAGCCAAGACAACTTATCTGACCCTACATGGACAAGTGTCCTGAAGAGATGTGGACAACTGTCCTGAATTTCAATGGACAAGTGTCCTGAATATTTAGAGGCCATCTCTTCTGAATTTCAGTAGACTTGACCAAGTCTGCTGAACTTTGAATTTAGTTTCCCCTTGATTGATAAACTCCTTTGGACTCATTTGTCCAACTTCCCTGGATCAAGAAGACCCAACTCTGCTGATAATTACAAGAATCTTGCCTCTGCAAGTGGCTTTGTCAAAATATCAGCCTTTTGATGATCTGTGTGGATCTTTACTAGCTTGATATCCTTCTTCTCCACATGGTCTCTAATGAAGTGATGTTTGATATCAACATGCTTGCATCTAGTGTGTAGAACTGGATTCTGAGATATTGCAATAGCACTGTTGTTGTCACAGAAGATTGGCACTTTAGTAGAGTTGACATTGTAGTCTCTTAGTTGTTGTCTCAACCAAAGGATCCGAGCACAACAACTTCCAGCAGCTACATATTCAGCTTCGGTGGTGGAGGTTGCCACTGTGTTCTGCTTTTTAGAGAACCAAGAGATGAGCTTGTTCCCTAAGAATTGACATGTCCCTGACGTGGATTTTCTGTCAATTCTATATCCTCCATAATCAGCATCTGAATAGCCAGTGAGCTCAATGTTGTCATCAGCAGGGTACCAAAGGCCTAGATTTTCAGTGCCTTTGAGGTACCTTAAATCAGCTACAACATCATGCATTTCAACATCATTTGTATCAGCAGATTTAATGGGAGTAGACGAGTCGACTAGAGCAGGCATGTCAACTGGTCTAGTAGACTTACCTTCTCCTAATCATCTGACTCAAGGGATTTCATAAATGGATTGTAGGCTTGAACATATTCGTATACATCTGATCCTTTATCAGTTTCTATTGATAGATCGGTTACTTTCTTACTGATCTGGTCGGCAGACGAGTCCTGTCGAGATTCATCGAAAACAACATGTGGTGTTTCTTCCACACATAGAGCAGAGTAGTTGAATACTCTAAATGTATTGCTAGTCGAGGAGTATCCTAAGAATATCCCCTCGTCTGCTTTAGCATCGAACACATTCAACTTACTTTTCCCATTGTTATGGATGAAACACTTACAACCAAATATATGGAAATAAGAAATTCTGGGTTTTCAACCTTTCCATACCTCGTGGGGCGTCTTACCTAGTGCTTTATTGATAGCACTTCTGTTCTGGGAGTGACATGCAATATTGATCGCCTCTGCCCAAAACTTTTGAGGAGTATTATACTCAGTCAACATAGCTCTACATGCCTCCTTGAGAGTTCTATTCCGTCGCTCCGCTACACCGTTTTGTTGAGGTGTCCTTGCTGCACTAGTAAGGTGCTGGATACCACGTTTAGAACAAAAATCTTTGATATAACAATTGATAAACTCAGTACCCTTGTCACTACGAATCTTGACAATGGACTGGTTCTTCTCAACTTGTATCCTCTTCAACAGATCAGGTAGGAGAGTTTGTGTATCACTCTTCTTGTGTAAGAAGACTACCCAAGTGAACTTCGAATAGTCGTCTACCACAACAAGTGTGTACCTTCTACCGTTCAAAGTTGGAGGAGTAATTGGGCCATGTAGGTCCATATGTAGTAGTTCTAGGACTCTACTTGTTGAGAGAGTTGGAATAGATTTAAAGGAACCTTTTATCTGTTTACCTTTCTGACAAGCATCGCATACATGTGACTTGTAATAGATTTCATTGGGTATACCTTCTACAAGGTAGTCTCTTGCAATCTTATTAATCACCTTAAATTTCATGTGACAAAGGCGTCTATGCCAAAGCCAACTGACCTCTTTAGGATCTTACTAAGAAGGCAAGTATCCCGTGGACAACTATTCCAATTCACAATATATACGCTGCCTTGTCTTATGCCGATGAGCAGTACAGTATGAGTCCTCTTGTCTATGATCTCGCACTTCTGGCTTTTAAACTGCACTTTGTAACCTCGATCACAAAATTGTGAAACAGATAATAGATTATACTTCAAACCTTCTACGTAGGATACGCCTTGTATCTCTACATCTCCATTTCTGATGTAGCCAAAGCCTTTTGTAATGGCCATAGATCTATCACCGAATATAACCCTGGGTCCTTCTTGTTCGCAGTAACTCGATAGAAGAGCCTAAGTACCAGTCATGTGGTGCGAACAACCACTGTCTATGTACCAAGTTTCTCCTACTGAGCCACCCTTCTTATACAAGTCGAGTCGACCCTGCAATGATGATATTTAATAATTTAGGTACCCTCCTTGTCTATTGGGGTCATGGGGGGTTAGTAGAGTTCAAAGGAATCCAAATATACATAGGAGTCCTGAACAAGTTTGATCTCTTAAGCTTTCTACCATGATTGTTACAGAATAAGACCCTGTTGTCCTTGTTTGGCCTATCATCACACCTTGGGTCTACTCGTCTGAGGTAGCCTTTCGACTTAACCTCTACTTGAGTAGGCATGGGTCTTTGATAGTCAGAGTAGGGCTTGTAAGCTGATTTAAATGTTGAAATGATGATGTTGTAGCTGATTTAAGAATGTCTTATGACTTTTGAAGCTTCAGAATGCTTGTTCAGTTGGATGTAGAATGGATTCAAGGTTGGTGCTTCAAATGGTCTTCACACTTCTGTATTTATAGACAAATTTGAGGATTTGCCCGTTGGAGAGGCAGTCCCAAATTGCTATAAATGTCTTCCTTGAGTTCTTCAAACTGGAAGACAGATTCTTGATAGTGACATGTGCTCATTTGGGTAATAAACGGCTGTTAAGACTTTGTCTTCATTCTGTAGCACTCTTCCCAATGTCTGACTTTAAGATTCACTTGTTAAGACTTGGACATGGCTTCTGAAGGTTGATCCAATGATAGGACAACATTCCTTATCAAATGGACAACTCTGCTTATCACTATCAGCATACATGCTTATCAGCATAGTTGGCTTGCTCTTCTTCAGATGACTTGGCTCTTTCCCTTTGCTTCATGTAGATGTGATCTCAGCATGATTCATTGAAGTCTTTTAGGGTGTAGTTGTCTTTATCTCTTCAGCATAGTTGACTTTCAAGCTTCAGAACACTTGTTATGGTTTAATTGTACTGAGACAACTCTTCTGGACAACTCTCCTGATCAGCATACTTGGCCTTTAAGCTTTAGAACCTTTGTTCTTGTTTTAATTGTGCAGAGACAACTTCTCTGGACAACTCTTCTAATCAGCATACTTGGCCTTTAAGCTTCAGAACCTTTGTTCTTGTTTTGATTGTGCAGAGACAACTTCTCTGGACAACTCTTCTGATCAGCATACTTGGCCTTCAATAGCATAGGTGATTGTTCCAGAATTTGAGCCTTAAGGGAACTTGTTCTTGATAGTCTTCAAAGCATATGTTCCCCTCAAGTTGTGCATCTAATCATCTAAGAGCTGCCTAACATATCAGCTTCTCATCTATCCTTATTCTATATGTTCTAACAATTTAAGAACATAATCATCTTGACTTAGGCATGTCTCATGGGGTTTTTGGTATTCAATCAAAACATTTATCATTTTATTCCCAACAGAGTTCTAG
Organism: Galeopsis tetrahit; assembly: GCA_963675135.1. Classification (NCBI taxonomy): domain Eukaryota; kingdom Viridiplantae; phylum Streptophyta; class Magnoliopsida; order Lamiales; family Lamiaceae; genus Galeopsis; species Galeopsis tetrahit. The sequence continues at coordinate 58,748,085 of OY776120.1, read as the reverse complement.
CTGCTGGGGTTTCATGAGCTATTCCATTTAGGGTGCAATACTCATTGATGTATGAATTAATGAACTCAGTGCCTTTATCAGATATTATTTTGATAATGTTAAGGCTCTTTTCATTTGACAGTCTCTTTAGTAGTTCAGGGAGTTTGACTTGAGTTTCCTTCCTATTAAGGAGAAATACTACCCATGTGAACCTAGAGAAGTCATCTACTACAACCAGTGTGTATTTCCTTCCATTTATGCTTGAAGGGGTAATTGGTCCAAATAAGTCCATGTGTAAAAGTTCAAGTACCCTTTCAGTAGATATGACTGGTTTTCCTTTGAATGAGGCTTTAATCTGTTTTCCTTCTTGACATGGTTTGCACACATGTTCTTTAATGAAAACCTCATTATGTAGTCCTTTTACTAATGCATTTCTAACAAGTTTGTTCATTGATTTAAAATTCAGGCGGTTTAGCCTTTTATGCCATAACCAACTCTGTTCACTAGTGCTCTTAGCAATGAAACATGCATCATCAGTAGACTTGTCCCAGTCAGCAAAATACACATTTCCCTTTCTAGTACCAGTCAGTAGAGTTTGTTGAGTTTTATCTTTGATTAAGCATTTTCCACTTGAGAACTCAACATTAAAACCTTTATCACAAAACTGACTTATACTTAACAGATTGTATTTGAGACCAGCCACATAAGATACATTGGATACCTTGATATTACCAATTATCAAGGTACCATAACCTTTTGTTGTTTCTTGTGAGCTGTCTCCAAATGTGACATTTGGGCCTTCTTTTTCAGTGAAATCAGTGAGGAGTTCTTTATTTCCTGTCATGTGCCTTGAGCATCCACTGTCAAGGTACCATGCTGACTTTTTGCTCATACTCCTCATCTTCTTGTGGCCCATAGGTACCTGCAATTAGCAAGCTTTAGGTACCCTTTGAATTTTAGGTCCTGAGAGGTTAGTTGTACCTTTAGGAACCCAAACTTGCCTAATTACCCTGATTGATTCAAGGTGGCTAAGTTGTTTTCCTTGTGCATCAACATACACTGTCTTTCCCTTAAATGCCTTTGGGATAGTATGTGTGAAAGTGTTGACTCTGTAAGTTTCAAGAGAGTTATCAAATCTCCTGAACTTATGAGTTCTTTGTGCAGCTTGAGGAAATCTTTGAGGGAGGGCATATTTATGACCATTACCCTTTGGCATGGAGGGTTTTGGTTGTCTCATTTTATTTTTCCTGTGAGGATAGTTGCCCTTAGGTCTGTTCAGCTGAGGCTTCCTCAGTAGAGTTGGCCTCGACTGATCATACCTTGGATAACTCCTCTGAACATTGTTCATGAGAGTTGCCCTTCCATTGGGTCTACTCTGCTGACCAACATTTCTCTTGTGTTCAGGGACTTTGGCCTTTTCCTTAGGTTTGGGCCTAGTCTCCTGAACCACTAGAGTAGGCATTTAATTCATTTTACACTTCCATTTGTTCAGTGGCTGAATTACTTCAATTTCAGCTTGTTGTGCCACTAATTTAACAAAGATTTTCTTAGTGTTACTTGTGGAAGCAACACTAAGACAAGGAGAAGATTCTCACCCATGGTACATCAAAGTAGTGAACAAGCACCCCACACATCTAAATATCACACTTAGGGTTAAGAATCATAAAAGTCACCAAGACCTCTGGTTCTTCATAACAGTCAGAACAGAAGAACATGTCTTATCTGTGATCCATTCAATACGCTACAGCGGACTAGTATAAACTAATGGCCAAGACTTTTTCAGCTTCCAGACTAGATGCTCTTGGCCTTTCTTCACATAACCCTCGGGTTGCTGCATATAGATGTCCTTATCCAAATTTCCATTAAGGAAAGCTATCTTGACATCCATTTGCCAAATCTCATAGTTCATGTGATTAGCTATGGATAAGAGAATCTGGATCGATTTTAGCATGGCTACTGGTGAGAAGGTCTCGTCATAGTCGATTCCTTCTTTTTGGGTAAAACCCTTTGCCACCAACCGTGCCTTAAAAGCAGTAATCTTCCCATCAGACCCTCTCTTACGTCTGTAGAACCACTTACACCCAAAGACTTTCTTGTCGTGGGGAAGTTCACTTAGGTCATACACTTCCATAACATCCATAGATTTAATTTCTGAATCCATGGACTTGTGCCAAGACTCTGCATCTTTGTATGTCCAGGGGTCGTTATCATCATGTTCATCGCTTGGAATCAAGTCCATAGACTCTCCCACAAATATGAAACGATCAGGTTGGCGAACAACCCTCCCACTACGATGAGGCAATGTATACAAATGTTCATTAGAGTCGCCACGTTGTGCAGTCTCTTGTGGTATTTCCTCTTGCACACTCGGTGTGCCATTGTCTCCTCTCAACTCATTTAGAATGATCTTAGTATTGGACTTATGCTCATTCATATAGTATTCTTCTAAAAATCGGGCATTGGTACTCACCACCACCCTCTGATCATTAGGACTATAAAAATAACCACCTCTCGTTCCCTTAGGGTATCCTACAAACAATCGTACTTCAGTTCTAGGTGCCAACTTATCAGCTTCCTTGTTCAGCACATGTGCTGGACAACCCCAAATCCGAATGTGGTTTAGACTAGGCTTTCGCCCAGACCACAATTCAATCGGGGTTTTTGGAACCACTTTAGAAGGTACATAATTTAGAAGGTACGCTGCTGTTTCCAAGGCATAACCCCAAAAAGAGGTAGGTAATGAAGCATAACTCATCATCGACCTCACCATATCTAATAGAGTCCTATTCCTTCTCTCAGCCACGCCATTCTGTTGCGGAGTACCAGGCGCGGAGAGCTGGGATCTAATCCCGTTATCTAATAAGTATTGCCTAAATTCATTGTTAAGGTACTCGCCACCACGATCAGAACGCAGTGACTTGATACTCTTACCATGACGGTTCTCCACTTCTGCCTTAAATTCTTTGAACTTGCCAAAGCATTCAGACTTGTGGCGCATCAATTAGATGTATCCATATCTTGAGTAATCGTCAATGAATGTGACGAAGTACTCAAAGCCTCCTCTAGCTTGAACAGTCATAGGCCCACACAAATCAGAGTGAATCAATTCCAACACATCATTAGCCCTATTTCCCTTGGCCTTAAAAGGCCTCGAGGTCATCTTGCCTTCCAAACAGGATTCGCAGACTGAGAATGGTTCCACTTGGAGACACTCCAAAAACCCACTACTTACTAGTCTTTGAATCCTTCTTAGGTTGACATGACCCAATCTTAGATGCCAAAGGTATGTTTGATTCAACTTAGAAGGTTCCTTTCTCTTATTTAATGATGATGATGAATGAGCTTCGGTCACAGTATGATATGCACACGTAATAGTATAAAGATATTTTTCTAACGTGCCAGAACAGATTAAAGAGTCATTTCTCATAATAACAACATTGTCATTAAAAACAACTAAGCATCCATCCAAAAATAACTTCGAAACAGAAATTAAATTTCTCCGAAAATTCGGCACATATAAAACGTTCTTTAATACTAAAACAGAATTAGAAAAACATAAGTGCACGTCTCCCACTGCAACCACTGATACTATCACAGCATTTCCCAAACTAATAGTAATATCGCCCTCACTCAGTTCCCTTGTCTGTAGAAACCCCTGCAAGGTGTAACAAACATGGTCAGTGGCTCCTGTATCTACTACCCAAGAAAAGGAAGAACAAGCCGCAAAACATGTTTCAAACTCTAAAGCGAGAGACGTACCAGAGTTGTCCTTTTTCAGGAGAGGACAATCAAACTTCCAATGTCCCGTCTTGTTGCACTTGAAACATTTGCCCTTCGGCTTTTTCATGCCACCAGAAGGCGCTAGTTTCTTGCTCCCACTGCATCTAATCACATAAGTTTGAAGCATGAAACATTGGAAACCTTCAAAACCAATATTCAACACAACCTCCAACAGCCCAACAAACACATATGCAAGCCACGTTAGGGTGGTCGTTTACACATGTATTCATCGACCAGACATTCAGTCTTTAATTTCAATATCACGTCAACTTATCCTTATGATGAATGAAATTAACAGTCGAACTTTAACTGGCCACGTGAACTAGAACAGTGACCCCGTTGGGGGGTTATATTAAAATTCACATCTAAGTGATGACCACAATTTAACAACAGTTATCTTGAATTATTCTTTACTGATGAACTCATGGATGACACATCCGTTAGGGAAGATCACACACTTCATCTAAAGATTAAAACAGTTTTATTAGAAGTCTTAACTAGTAAGCTCGTGAATGTTGCACCCGTTAGGGGAAGACTCCCAAGGTCCCACGAGCAACATACACCTTACTTAAAGACCAATTGTGGAGGCCTATAAATTAATTAAAATTCAATTATCTCACTTAGTCATTTTAACAAGAAGATTATTCATTGGCATAGCAAATTAACAAAAATTAACACATGCATGCCATAACAATACAAGATGCGATAAACACAGGCAAAAATAAATAAATGCACATCTATCGCAACCCCTTGAAAACCTATAAAAAACAGCCTACTATAAGCTATTATAATGATAAAAAAATAGTGGCGCGGACGGATGCCTCCCGTCGGCCTCTCACGCAATGCAAAAACCTCGAATTCTCGTCCACCGACAAAAACTGGCAGAAAACTTCATCAAGGCTTTTGAATTAGGCCACGCCACTCGTCGTCGCGGCATAGCGATGACTCCTGTAGATCTCGTCGAGACGTTTCCGAAAAGGTTTTGTGGGCTGAAAATGGACACCCGAGTCAAAAGTTATGGCCAAAACAGTTTTCACCGTCCAAGGCCATAACCCGAAAAACTCAGATTACTGTTTTCAAATCTTCCATCGACACCGCCCGTTCCCACGATCAAAAAATACAATATAAACGAGAAAAACCCTACTACAGTGATCTATGAAATAGTCCTATACTACCCACACTTATTATCTGGTGGGAAAAACGATTACATAACACTAGGGTTGCGATAGAAGAAAAAAAAACATAACCAACAGAAACGCATACATACATGAAACAAAATAAATTGAATCATACAATAATACGTTTCAGGCAGAGCCAAAAATCCACGAATCCACGCTCTGATACCAATTGCTGGAACGCGCCGGCGAAGGCGGTCCATCACCGGGATCGTTATCGGATGCTAAACGTATAAATAACGAATTAAAACCTAAACATGCATCTAAAGCAGAATTTAGATTCGTTACCCTTGAAGATCGAGACGTTGATTCCAATCTATGGATCTTCTAGCCTGTCTCCCAACCTCGCTCGAACACCGGGTGGACGGCGCGCTATCAAACGTGGAGAAGGTGCCTCAGTTTCGTCTCCTTGAAACCCTAGCCGTTTTTCTCAATTTCGTGTGTGCTAGAGTTTCAAAACTATTTTGAGGCTCCTATTTATAATCTCCATAAGTTCATGGGCCAGACTAGGGATCTATTAGAAGGTATAGGGTTTGGGCTTCTTACAGGCCCAAATACTCTTATGTTCAGCCCAGAACATATAATTTGGCCTAAGAACATTAATTCATTCCACTAGAGAATTAATGTTGCACTCCCGTCCTATCCCGAACTGAATCAGGGCTTCTATTAGACTTTATAATTCCCCGTGTTTAAGATATCGCACGTCCATTAATTATTAAAACTTCTAACTTATATAAATAATTAATTTCTATAATTCCTTCAGTAGTACCACTCAACCTTGTTGTCGTACGGATTAAATCCACCTGCAGGGTTTAATACGACAATCCTTTATGAGTTTCCTCAAGGGGTCATCATCAGCCTGGAAGTACAGGACACGGTGCCCTAATGCCAATAAGTAGACATCATGCGAGCGATGCCACTACCCAAAATACAGAGTGTGAAGAATCTACCAAGATTCTCACCTATAGTACATCAAAGTAGTGAACAAGCACCCCACACATCTACATATCACACTTAGGGTTAAGAATCATAAAAGTCACCAAGACCTCTAGTTCTTCATAACAGTCAGAACAGAAGAACATGTCTTATCTGTGATCCATTCAATACGCCACAGCGCACTAGTATAAACTAATGGCCAAGACAAACCACTAACAAGTTTACACTACAACTTAAACCAATAGTTTTGTCCATAACTATCTCAGTTGTGAATACTGTTTATATCTTACAAGGAAATGACAATGTGATCTTCTGTGTGACTACAAACCCACCACATCGTCTACAATGCAAGATAAACAGACATACAAGTAATCACAAAGAATGCAATAATGTGAAAAAACATTTATTTCAGATAAAAGGAAATCGAATATACGTCACAAAAGCCCACTAAAAGTTTGCTTTACAGTATACACCAACACTCTTCACTTGATTTAAGAATATCATACTCATGTGAGAGGTTTTAAAATTTTTCTTGAAGAATTTTTTGTTCAAAATCTTTTCTCTTCTGAGAGAGTAGTTGATCATCAATCTGTCTTTGTTGGTCAACTATCCTGAGATTTGCTTCTTCAAGCTCTCTCAAGATTTGTTGATAAAACTCAGTAGATTTAATATCAACTACTGTCTCAGCAGGTTTTGAAAGCTCAATTGAAAGTCTTTCATTTTCTCTCACACAGTTGTCATGAAATTCTTGTAACCTAGTGAAATCTTCCATCAACTTTCCAAAGGAAAGTTTCAAGTTGACTTCACTAGTGTTCTGTGATAAGAATGATGGTGAGCTAGAAGTGGAGGATACCTCATAATCCTCAATGGCCATGTTGCACACATCATCATCATCATCACTGTTTGAGAACAGTCCATCAGAAGAGTTGAAGCTTTCAGCACTATCAGATTCATCACTAGCCATCATGGCTTTTCTGTTGGTGAATTTTCTATCTCTTTTGGCTTGCCTCTCTCTTCTTTCCTTAGAGCTGAGTTCAGGACAGTCATACTTGAAGTGTCCTTTCTTCTTGCAGTTGTAGAACAGATCCTCATCATCATCTTTCTTTGAATCATCTCTTCTTCTAGATGAGGAGGGTTCAACTCTGTTGGACTTTCTCCTTTTAGAGTACTTATCTCTGATCTTTTCTCTTCAGGCTTCTTGTCCTCAGCCTGTGCTTCAGGAGAGTTGTACCTTCTCCTGAATTTGTTGTCTTGGCAGAATTTTTTGTATCTACCAAACCTTGAGTTGCCTCCTAGCGATGAGGGCCATCTCTTCCTTCATTTCAGCCTTAGAGACTGACTTTGATGATCTTGGAGTGGACTGCATTTGGTTGAAAGGGAAGATTCGTCAAGTGGCTTCCTTCTGTTGAGATCAAACTCATAAGCTTTAAGTTCAGAGAAGATTTGTTGCATGGGCATAGTGGAGAGATCCTTGGTGTTCTGCATCATCACAGCATACACATCCCACTTTTGAGTGAGACTTCTTAAGATCTTCAATCCAACTTCTCTCTTGGAGTACACCTTGCCCAAGGAGTTGATTTCATTCATCACATCTGTGAATCTACCAGCAAACTTGTCAATGGACTCATCTGGCTCCATTGAGAATTGTTCAAACTTCTGCACAGCCACTTGGAGTTTGGTCTCCTTTATCTTTTCAGTACCCTCACACATTTCAGCAAGAGTATCCCATATTTCTTTGGCTGTTGTGCAGTGGTAGACCCTTCCCATGATTGCATCTGGAATTGTTTGATAGAGGGTATTCATAGCTAGATAATTAAGATTATCTTTCCTCTTTTCTTCAGAGGTGAAGTCATCTTCATCTTTGGGAATTACATCCCTTGGGTCTGCTCTTTGTTCATCAGTCAACCTGGTGTTAGGCTGAGTGAACACATAGGGTCCTCTTGTAATCACCCTCAACATATCAGTGTGTAGAGATGCAAGATGAGCTCTCATTCTGGATTCCAGAAATCATAATTATCAATTGAGAACATGGGTAACTTGTGATGTGAAATATGGTTTACTGGATTGGTAGCCATATTGTCCAGCCCTTGAACAGCAGGAGGAGGAACAACATTCATGTTTTGTTCCAGATTTTGGTTCTGGTTTTGGTTTTGATTCTGTTGCTGATTCCTGTTATGGCCTCTTGCCATACACCTTCAATAAGGGTTAGACAATAGATATGCACGATTTCAGAAAGATCAGTTCAGTGACCACACAAAATATGTGATTTTGAAAATCAAGATGGATTTTCAGAAGAAGTGGTATTTGAACCCCTGCTCTGATACCACTTGTTGGTCCTCAAAGGAGTATATAACAAGTGTATGGGGGGGGGGGAATACACTTGTATGCAATTTCTTTTCAAATTTGATCAAACCAGAGTTCAACTAAGTTGTCCTAGACAACTCTGCTGATATGATTAACTCTTCTAAGACAATCAAACTACTAAGTACTATTGAGTACTTAGTTGAATAACTATCTAGGGGAGTTATATGTGCGGAAATAGTGGTTGGCCCTTTGATTAAAACTCCTTTTATATTCTGAAATCACTTAAGTAGTTTATCACAGTCTATTAGGGAACTTGTCCAAATCAGGTTTTGCACACTTTGTGAGATGTATCTTCGAAAGGTTCAGTTTTGTGTGCAGTGTTGAATGTATGTAAAGCGCTTGAATGTAAATCAACACAGTGGTTTATAGTGGTTTAGAGACTCAAGCTCCTACATCCACTTTCCCTGATTTAACAGGATAATTCCTTCACTCTTGGAATTAACTTGTTTTATAGTGCCAAGGTGCACTTGATCAAGAACACCACTCCTTGGTGAATTGATCCCTAGGATGTCTAGAGTCCTAGTACCCTCTTCTCAACTCAGAACTGAACTGTTCTTCTCTCAACAATCAGATCCTACCACTTCTACTACTACGACCTTCTCACTTTCTCACTTGAAAGGGGTAAGGGTTGAAGTAAGGTTCCAACTAATGAGATATCCTTTACAATGGAGATCAGTGTGTAAGGATAGGATATCTCTCTAAGATTGTATGGATATACAATGAGGATTCAGCTTAGATGAAGTGTATGAAGACTCAGATAATCTCTTTGAATACTTTGAAGCTTCAGGATAGTTGTTCAGTTGGATTCTCAAGGGTTGTTTCAAATGGTCTTCACACTTCTGTATTTATAGACAAATTTGAGGATTTGCCCGTTGGAGAGGTAGTCCCAAATTGCTATAAATGTCTTCCTTGAGTTCTTCAAACTGGAAGACAGATTCTGATAGAGACATGTCTTTGTTTTGGGAAATAAACGCCTGTTACAACTTTGTCTTTATTCTGAGTACTTTTCCCAATGTCTGACTTCAAGATTCACTAGGTCAAACATGGACATCTCTTCTTATCAACATTCATGAGATAAGGACAAGCTTCCTTATCATTTGGACAACTCTGCTTATCAGATTCAGCAGAGTTCATTCATCAGCAATGTTGACTCTTTAGCTCTTCAGATGATTTGGCTCTTCCTCCTTCCATGACTTCTTAGTATAGTTCTTTGGATGTATATGTCATGGAATGGTGGACTTGCCCTCTTCAGTATAGTTGTCTTGGAGACAGATTCCAGTTCAAGTGTACTGAGACAACTCTTCTGAACCTTTTACTTTGGACAACTCTTCTGAGCTTAGTGTGAAGCAGTAGATTGATGCTTTGAAGATGCATCTTAACTCATGTTGGCATTTACTAAGTTGTCTTCAGACTGACTCCTTATGATCAGCATACTTGTCCTTCAGCAGTCTTGAGGTCATTTCAGAAATTGAGCCTTGAGGGGACTATTGCAGATTTAAACTATTAAGCAAGTGTTCCCCCTCAACTAGTGCATCTATTCTTCTAAGAGCTGCCTAACACATCAGCTTCTCTACTTGTCTTAGACTACATGTTCCAACATTCATGAAACATGTTTATTCAATTTTGACTTATCTACTTGGCATGTCTCAGGGGGTTTTGGTATACTTCATCAAAACTCATTTTATTCCCAACAACCAACAAAAGCAGATTGATGAGCAATTGCTTATTCAGGAGAGAAAAAACTTTGAGCTCAAAACTCTTCAAACTAAATTTGATAACCTCTTATATGAATATGATATTCTTAAATCAAGTGAAGAAAGCCTGCAAATTAAGATGTCTACAATGAATAAATCCTCTAGAGCAATAGAGGAAATTCAAAGCTTCCAAAGTCCTATGGCTCAAAAGAGTGGACTGGGATATGATCCATTCGAATCTTCACCTTGTCTTAGTGTTGCTTCAACAAGTAACACTAAGAGAGTCTTTGTGAGATCAGTGGCACAACAATCTAAAAATGAAATAATTCAGCCTTTGAACAAAGGAAAGGGCAAAATGCAAGAAGTGCCCACTCAAGTACCTCAGGAAACTAGGCCCAAACCTAAGGAAAAGGCCAAAGCCCCTGAGTACAGAAGGAATGTTGTTCAGTAGAGTAGGCCCATTGGAAGGGCAACTCAACTGAACAACTTTCAGAGAAGTTGTCCAAGGTATGTTCAGCCTAGGTCAACTCCCCTGAGGAAACCTCAACTGAACAGACCTAAGGTCAACTCTCCTAATGGGTACAATTAAATGAGACAACCAAAACCCTTCATGTCAAAGGGTAATGGTCATCTATATGCCCATCCTCAAAGATTCCCTCAAGTTGCTCATAAGTTCAGGAGATATGACAAACTCTCCTGAAACTTACAGAGTTAACACTTTCACACATTCTTACCCAAAGTCATTTGAGGGAAAAACTGTGTATGTAGATGCTAGAGGAAAACAACTTAGCCACCTTGAATCAATCAAGGTAATTAGGCAAGTTTGGGTTCCTAAAGGTACAACTAACCTCTCAGGACCCAAAATGCAAAGGGTACCTAAAGCTTGATAATTGCAGGTACCTAAGGGCCACAAGAAGCTGAGGATCATGAGGAAAAAGACAGTTTGTTACTTGAACAGTGGATGTTCAAGGCACATGACTGGAAACAAAGATCTCCTCACTGAATTTATTGAACAAGAAGGCCCTAATGTCACCTTTGGAGACAGCTCACAAGCAACTACAAAAGGTTATGGTACCTTGATAATTGGTAATATCAAGGTATCCAATGTATCTTATGTGGCTGGTCCCAAATATAACCTCCTAAGCATAAGTTAGTTATGTGATAAAGGATACAATGTTGAGTTCACTAGTAATAAATGATTAATCAAAGATAACACTCAACAAACCTTACTGACTGGAACTAGGAAAGGTAATGTGTATTTTGCTGACTGGGACAAGTCTACTGATGCTGCATGCTTCATTGCCAAAAGCTCAAATGAACAAAGTTGGTTATGGCATAAAAGGCTAAACCACCTGAACTTTAAATCCATGAACAAGATTGCTAGAAATGCATTAGTTAAAGGACTGCCTAATGAAATATTCATTAAAGAGCATGTTTGTGTACCATATCAAGAAGGAAAATAGATTAAAGCTTCATTTAAAGACAAACCAGTCATCTCTACTGAAAGGGTACTTGAACTGTTACATATGGACTTATTTGGACCAATTACCCCTGCAAGCATAAATGGAAGAAAATACACATTAGTTGTAGTAGATGAATTCTCTAGGTTCACATGGGTAGTATTTCTCCTTAATAAGAAGGAAACACAAGTCAAACTCCCTGAACTGTTAAAGAGATTGTCAAATGAGAAAAGCATTAACATTATCAAGATAAGAACTGATAAAGGCACTGAGTTCATTAATTCATACATCAATGAGTATTGCACTGAAAATGGAATAGCCCATGAAACTTCAGCAGCTAGAACCCCTCAGCAGAATGGGGTAGCAGAAAGAAGAAATAAAACTCTTAAGGAAGCTGCTAGAACTTTAATTGCTGATTCAAACCTACCTAAGAGGTTTTGGCCTGAAGCTATAAACACTGCATGCTAAACTCAGAATAGATGTTTGATTACTAAGGGTCATGAAAAAACCCTTTATGAACTCTGGAAAGGAAGATTGCCCTTAAGTATCATATTTCCATATATTTGGTTGTAAGTGTTTCATTCATAACAATGGGAAAGAACAATTGAAAGCTTTTAATAGCAAAGCTGATGAGGGAATATTCCTTAGATATTCTCAAATCAGAAGAGCTTTCAGAGTCTACAATTTTAAAATCCTTATTGTGGAGGAAACACCTCATGTTGTGTTTGATGAAGCTACCTTTGAGAACAAGAATAAATCCCTGGAAATTGAAGACATCACACAAAGAACAACCGGAACGAGCTTAAAAGACAAAGACACAAGATTCATAGAAGTTGTCCAGGCCAATCCTCCTGAAAACTTCACACTGGACAACACTCCTGAAGGCAATCTCCCTGAGGCAAACCCCACTGATGGAAATGATGAACTGAATGATCCAATCCCAGTTCATAATCAGGTAACAACTACCAATGAAGAAGCAGGCTCTGCTGAGGTAGTTAATGGATCCAATATTCAACGGGGAAACATTAATATTGAAAATGCCAATGTCCATGACATTGAGGACAACACCCATGAATTAGATCCTGCATTGAATTTCCCTGAATTTTATAATCCTAGTGACTCAACCTTAGTAGAGGACAACTCTACTGAAGGGATCAGGAAAAGAAGGACTTAGTTATCTGACCATCCTACTGACTTGATACTTGGTGATCCAAGTGAAAGAGTCAAAATGAGAAGGTTTCATGGTGAAAGTGGTTTGTTTTGTTGTTTCCTATCAGAATAGGAACCCCAAGACATTGAAGAAGCACTTCAAGATGCAATCTGGATTACAGTTTTGCACGAATAGCTGAACCAGTTCACCAGAAATGATGTATGGGAACTAGTTGATAGACCTTCACATCAAGATGTTATTGGAACCAAGTGGGTTTTCAAGAACAAGAAGAATGATAATGATGTGATAGTCAGAAACAAGGCTAGATTGGTGGCCAAGGGTTATTATCAAACAGAAGGCATTGACTATGATGAGACTTTTAAACCAGTGGCAAGGCTTGAAGCAATAAGGCTATTCTTAGCCTATGGTGCCCACAAGAGGTTCAAAGTCTATCAAATGGATGTCAAGAGTGCTTTCTTGAATGGAGTACTGAAGGAAGAAGTCTATGTTGAGGAACCCCCTGGTTTTGAAGTAGGAAACCAAGTTTATAGATTGAAGAAAGCTCTCTATGGACTTAAGCAAGCTCCAAGAACTTGGTATGATACACTGTCACAGTTTCTGTTGGATCATGGTTTTGTCAAAGGGACAGTGGACAGAACCTTGTTCATAATCTGTGAAGGACATGACATCTTGCTTGTCCAAATATATGTTGATGACATCATATTTGGACCTCCCAATGAGAAGATGTGTGAAAAGTTCTCAAAGCTCATGCAAAGCAAGTTTGATATGTCAATGATGGGGTTGATGAATTTCTTCTTGGGTCTTCAAGTCAAGCAATCAAAAGAAGGAATCTTCATCAATCAAGCTAAGTACACCAGAGAAATGATCAAAATTTTTGGGTGTGCTACTAGTAAGCCAGTAAAGATCCCAATGAACACAAACTGGAAAATGGATCCAGATGAGAGTGGTGTTCCAACCAACTCTACTAAGTATAGAGGAATCATTGGATCTCTTCTCTATCTCACTGCTAGCAGACCTGACATCACCTTTTCAGTAGGTGTATGTGCAAGGTTTCAAACCAATCCTAAGAAGAGCCACCTAGAGGCTGCTAAGAGGATTTTGAGGTATCTCAAAGGCACTGAGAACTTAAGCCTTTGGTACCCTGCTGATGACAACATTGAGTTAACTGGCTACTCAGATGCTGACTATGGAGGATGCAGAATTGATAGGAAGTCCACTTCAGGAACATGCTAATTCTTGGGAAACAAGCTCATTTCTTGGTTCTCAAAGAAGCAAAACACTGTGGCCACTTCCACTACTGAAGCTGAATATATTGCAGCTGGAAGTTGTTGTGCTAAAATCCTATGGTTGAGACAACAATGTCAACTCTACTGAAGTGCCAATCTTTTGTGATAACAACAGTGCTATTGCAATATCACAAAATCCAGTGCTACACACAAGATGCAAGCACGTGGACATCAAGCATCACTTCATTAGAGACCATATGGAGAAGAAGGATATCAAATTGGTGAAAATTCACACAGATCACCAAAAGGCTGACATTTTGAACAAACCATTTACTGAAGCAAGGTTCTTGGAACTTTCAGCAGAATTGGGACTTCTTGATCCAGGGAAGTTGGACAAGTAAGCCCAATGGAGTTCAATAATCAAGGGGGAACTGAAAGTGATCTTCAGCAGATTTGGGCAAGGTTACTGAAATTCAGAAGAGATGACCCATATCTCATCAGAGAAGTTGAGCAGAGCTCACTTCAGGACACCTGTCCATTAAAGATTCAGGACACTTGTCCATGAAAGATCAGGACACTTGTCCATTAGGGTTCAGGACACTTGTCCATGTAGGGTCAGATAAGTTATCTTGGCTATCAAACCAAGTCTTGGTCTGATAAGCACCTATTTTGGGTAATCATTGCCTACTTTGATGGTTGTCCTATTCCTCTTTAAGCCATCACCTTTTCAAAGATTTAATTTGTCCCCTACCAAAAAAGTCACTTTCAATGCATTAAATGCCAAAATTCAACTCTTGTTTGCATTAAACATTTCGAGCCACTATCTACCTTGATAACCCCCCAGCCATTAACAAACCTTAACTCCTTCCCACGTTTTAAATAAAAACAGTTTTCAAAACTGTTTCATTAATGTCAACCGTTGGATCAAATTCTGGCCAACTCCCCTAAATTAATCCTGGCCATTCAAAATATGATTTCCTCTTTTGCCAACCTTTGAATTGCCTTAAAACTTACCTACTCAATGACAAACATTCCTTTTGGAATATACTTCAAGTCTTAAGAAGCCTCCAAGTTTCATTTCTTCCCCACACATTCTATCACCTTTGAAACCCTAATTCTTAAACACTCTCAAGGTTTCACTATTCTATCAATGGCACCCAAAGTAAGACCAGAGATGATGGTAGATTTCTCCAATAAGGAATTAGACATTGATTTCAACTATCTCACTCATAAAAACAACCTCATTTTTGAACCCATGGTCTCCTTTAAGAGTGAAGCCCTCTGAAATCACTCCCACTTTGAGATGGCTAAGAAGAGCTGGCCTTAAAAAATTTATGAAGGACAAGCCCAGATCTTGTCTAGAGCAATATATGGTAGAATTCTTTGCCTTTCTCAAGTGGAAAGGTAAGGCAACATGAGTAGAAGTGTCAACAAGGTTGACATATGTTGCTGAAGGTAATGAGGAAGAGAAATCACACAGAGTTAAATTCACTGAAGAGGACCTTGAAGGTGCTTATGGATTGCCCTCAGAAGGAAGGAATACAGAAGTTTATGGCACAGGGCATGAGCAAGAAATTGCTCAAGATTGGTTCATTGTTCCAGGCCCCATTTCATCTACTCAACACAAGAACACACTCAAGCCTGAGTACGTAACCTTGTTTGAGGTAGTCACAAAAAGTATTCTGAGCAATACTGGAAGCTTGGAGCAAGTAAGCTCTCCAAGAATATGGATCATGGCTGTAGTGATTGATGCTAGTGATAAGGGTATCAAATTTAATTGGAGAGACTTCATCATGGGAGAGATGATGAAGGAGAAAGCCAAGTTCAAGGTGAAAGCTCACATGAAAGTGGTATTGGAGGGCAAGCTGAAGTATTGCACAAGGGCAAGTCTGCTGATTGAGAGATTCTCCCATTATACAGAAATGCAGACCTTTGCCAAGCCCCTTCCAGCCCAGAAAATCATGTTCAGAAAGTTGTCTAAGAAGTATGAACAAAGGAGACATCAGATGGCCAAACCTGCTGAAGTGAAGGTAGAAAAGAAGCCCAAGATGAAGCCAAGGACAAAGGCAAGGGCTGTAAAGACAAAGAAATTATCACAAATTTCTTCAGAGGAAAATTCCGGTGCTTCAACTGAAGTGGATGAAGTTGCTGCTGAAGGAGTGCAAGTGCCCTCAGACTCTGAGGAGATAAGGGAGAAATTTCCAATGGTAGTGAAGAATAAGAAAGGTGAGAAGAGGGTCAGGGAAGTTGTCCTTGAAGAAGGAAGTGGGAGCTCTAGAGCTAGCAAGAGAAGGGCCAAACCTTCTGAGAAAATGCAAGAGTTGCAGGAGGAGAAAACCTTGCAAATAGCTCTAAGGGAAAGTAAGGCTGAGAGTAGATCAAAATCAAAGACTAAGTCCAAGTCTAACTCTCCTGAAGCTGGTACTCCTGAATCCAGATTTTAGGATAAGGAACATTCAGAGCCCTACTCTCCTGATACCCACAAAACCCCTGAAAACCAACCCAACACCCCTTTGAACCTAACAAAGAGACACCCCCCTGAAGGAGCTGCACAAAGAGGCCCAATAGATGAGCCAGCTGACCTTGTAGTTGATGAGTCAAGACTTTTATCACCCCTTGACTCATCCATGCTCAATTACTCCAAATTCCTAGAAGTTGCTTTGTTAGAACCAACTCCCCTAAGCAAACCCCCTTCAGGACCATTGCTCTCAACAGCACCTGAAGAAACCATTGCTGAACCCAACCCTTCTGAACCCAATCTCCCTGAAACAAATCTAGAAGCCAACCCTTCTGAACCCAGAGCCAACTCCCCTATAACCCAAAGTCCCTAGTCTAGTGGAGATTATGAGGCGTATACCTATGAAGGTATGCTCAGAGGTGGAGCCAGAGCTACTGTGGATAGTTTGTACCCTATCCTTGCTGAATTTCCAAGGCTACAGAGGAATTTACAAGATCTGAGAGCTTTAGTTGAAGTAAAAGACAAAACCATCATGGAGATTGCCCAAGTTATTCAGGATAAGGGAGCTAACTGGTGGCAGATTGAGGAGAGTAGATTGCTACACTTTGCTGAAGTGCAAAAGACAAGATTCCTGACCGATGAGGAAGTCTTTTCAAAGTTGATAGGATTGCTAAAGGGATCAAACATCGTGATAGTTGTTATAATGATGATGACAACCATGATGATCCCACAGATCCCAACCCCCTGGTCCCAAACAGCCCACAATCCATTACTTGACCTATCATAGGAAGGGCTCTGTATCTTCAGAGGTGTTGACCAAAGATGGTAACACAACCAAAGATGCATCAGCCAATGAAGGTTCATCTGAACCTAATGCACATCTTAATGATGTTGAGGCCTCCCCACTAGAAGCTGGTTTGGTTAAGACCTCATCAGTGTCAGCAGAGTTGGACATTGACCAGCTTTTAATCATTCAGGATGACTAAGTGGCTTTAGAACTAAGCACTGTGATTTCCCAACAACTGTCTTCTTTCAACCCTATTGAGGGTGAAGAAGCTGCATGATTAGGTCGTGGAGTTGAAAAGGATGAATTAGTTAAAAAATCAGAGGGAGTAGAGGATGAGAGAGATGTGATCATCATTAGGATAGTGAGTGTACCACAAAATGAGGGTGATATAAGTGAGGAGGGGCAGGTTATTCTTGAAGTCAAATCTGAACTTCAAGAAACCCTTGAGGAGAGGAGGCCTGACCCTGATTGTGAGATTATTATTGATGAAGGGAGAAAATAATTAGTTGAAAATGAGAAGAAGACTGCTAATGTATCATAGTCTTATGCAAAAGAAATTGAGGGTGATGACAGTATATTTGCTAACAAGTTTGATCTTTCTGACATTGCAGGTATTACATTTGATCAAATTTTTGCTGATGAACTTCTTACAAATGCTCCTGTACAAATTGACTCAAGTTCAAATCAAGCCATCCTTGGAGAGAAATCAACAAAGTTGGACATCTTGGTCCATCAAGTAGAATCTGCACATGCTGAAACTTCTGAAGCCTTAGATGAGCAAGGTAGAACTCTTGCAGCAGTAGAGATGAGGCTTAAAGGCTCAGAAGAAGTGGTCTTGCCCACTATTGAGGCCAGAATTAGTGGAGTAGAATCTGGGTTGCAAACCATCTCCACTGAAGTTCAGAAAGCCAAAACCAGCATGGAATCCTTCACCAAGGAAGTCAGAAAAGATCAGAAGCTGCTAATGGACAACCACAATAAGAATGTAAAGGCCTTGAAGTTGGTTGTAAAGTAAGCCTTGGGCAAGAAGAGTGCCCTTAAGAAGAAGAGAGCAAAGGAAATGAGGCTAGCCATGGTGAAAGAAGCCTCAGAAAACTTCACTCAAGAGGTGATGGCCAAGATTGCTGAATCTGCAGTGGCCAATCTCACTGATCTCCTAAGAGAAAATTTGGATGTATCCCTCAAGGCAACTATGGAGCAAGTTGTGGAGCAGAAAATGAAGCCTGTTCTTGCTTTCTTAAGCATGAGCAGTGACAGGATGCAAAATATACATGATGAGAATGTATATTTGCTTGAGGAGATGAAGTCCCTGAATTTGGCACAGTCCCTGATGGCCTCCACTATGAGTGATCTCAAACCCCAGTGTTTTGATGCTGCCAAAAAGGGAGGAAAGAGAAAGAGCAAGGGCAAAAGGTGCCTTGACAATTGGAGAAGGGAGCAAGGGACAGGACAAAGTGCCTGAAGCCAAAGGGAAAGGAAGAGCAGTCCAAAACCTGGAAGATTTAGATGAAGATGAGCAGCTGGCTATAGGTCTGAAAAATTCCATGGCATCAGCTCAAGAAGAAAGAGCAAGACTTCAGCAAAGGCCTGAAGGTGAATCAGTAGGGTTAGACAAAACTGCTGAAGGTGTCCAAACCAGAGGACAAATCAAGAAGGCTAAGGGAAACAAGAGAAAAGCTGAAACATTCACTGACTTTACCAACAACCTAGAACTTCCTGCTGAATTCATAGTGACTGAAGAACCCACTCCAAAGAAGGCTAAAGATGCGGAAGGAGACAAAACTGCTGAAAAAGACAAATCTGCTGAGATTGTCAAAAAGTGCTGAAGCTGAAAATGCTGAAAGACCGAAAGCTGCTGACACACAAGAAATTGTTGAGAAATTGTTTGAAGAAGTCTTTGGAGATGAACCAAAGAAGAAAGTTCCAGTGTTAGCTGATGATCCTTCCAAACTCTTTGTTGAGGGTTTTGGAAAAGATGCTGAAACTCAGCATAAGTTGAGCATGATGAAAGCCCAAGAGAAAATGGAGCAATTAATGGAAGTAAATAGGGCTAGAGACAAAAGGAGGGAGAACTTCTAGAAGCCAAGGAGGAAGAGGGCTACCTACAACAAACTTAAGCCTCAGCTGCTGATCCAGATGGATACCAGATATCCTCACACGGATAAATGGGTCCCCATTCAGCTGAATGATGAGTGGGAAGAGGCAAAGAGGGAGTTTGTCTATGACTTCTATGTCATAGGCAGATGGACGGAAGAAGTTCCTAACTCCATATTCACTCAGTTTATGTTTGACAATCACAAGGAGCTATATCAGAAACTGCTGGCTGCTACAGATATGGCAAGGATTGAGTTCAAGGCCCCTGGTCAAATCATATACATGCCCCCAAAGAAAGATGGCTTCATTGATTAGTCTCAGATTTTTCAAGAGTTTTTCCAGATTCTGAAAATGGAAAAACTGAAGCTAGGACCTAAGGGAACCAATCAAGAGGCAATGGAATTGAAGAAGAGGGTTTGGGCACAATATGGGATGGTGCCACCTCCTGAAGATACTCTCTGAATTTGCGAAGTCCTCTTGCCCCTTACTTGCCTTAAATGCTGAATTGGATAGATACTTGCTCATGGCTACTGATATTGCTGAAATGATTATGTCTGCTGAAATCTGCCCAAATCTGCTGATCCATGTTCTGCCCTGATCACATGTTTTCCCATTTGCTCTGATCATATGTTTTCTCATTTATTTTGCTCTGATCAAATGATGTTTCATATGTAATTGCTCTGATTCATGCTCTGATAAGTTTATTTAACTATCATCATACTTGTAATGCTTAATGATTATATGAATGATAGTTGAATATTTTGTGAATAAAGAGATAACATCTCATTGTCTCAACTTGCCTGACTTAAACCTATATGCACTTAAACTGTGATTACACTAACATGTTTCTTTTAGGAAATTTGACCTTAGTCACATCTACTGAAGTTATATGTAATAAGTGTAGTCAAGTCACCTTTGCATAGCTTGTATAGGTTTTGACATCATTAAAAAGGGGGAAATTGTTGGGAATAAAATGAGAATTTTGATTAAGATACCAAAACCCCTTGAGACATGCCAAATAGATAAGTCAAATTTAAATGAATATGTTTCAGGAATGTTGGAACATGTAGTTAAAGCTAGTTGAGAAGCTGGAATGTTAGGCAGCTATTAGTATATTAGATGCAGAAGTTGAGGGGGAATACATGCCTAGAAGATTACATGAATCAAGTCCCCTCAAGGCTCAGAATCAATTTGACCTTAAGTCTGCTGAAGTACTTAATGGACAACTGTGCAGATCAAGTCAACTTAGTTATGGAACAACCTCTCTGAAAATCATTTGAATGGAACACATCATCAAGACCAAGTCTACTGATGTATATGTCAAAGCTCAGTAGAGTTGAACAGCAGAAATGTCTCAGCACACTTGAACTAGAACAGTTCCAAGTAAAGGCCAACTATGCTGAAAAGGTCAAAGCTACTGATCTAAGGTCATGAATGCTCAAGAATAATCAAGAGACATGGATTAAAAGAGAAAGAGCCAAGTCATCTGAAGAGCAAAGCCAACATTGCTGATAAGCAAAATCTGCTGAATCTGATAAGCAGAACTGTCCAAGTGATAAGGAAAGTTGTCCTTATCATAGGACCAATGATCAGAAGTGATGTCCATTTTTTATCAAGTGAATCTTAAAGTCAGACATTGGGAAGAGTGCTTCAAAGTCAAGACAAAGTGCTCACAGCCGTTTACTTCCCAAATTAAGGACATGTCACTTTCAAGAAACTGTCTTCCAGCGGCAGAGTTCAAGGAAGACAAATATAGGCAATTTGAGGTTGTCTTTCCAACGGGCAAATCCTCAAATTGTTCTATAAATACATGAAGTGTGGAGACCATTGAAGGCATCCAACTAGTATCCAACTATCCTGCAAATATAGAGGAAACTACAAGCTCACAAGCCTTCAAGCTTTCATAGAACATCTAAGTTTCCAGAAATACTTCATCTAAGCCGAACTTCATTGTATATCCATACAAAGCTTAGAGAGATATCCTATCCTTTTACAATGAGCTCATTGTAAAGTATATTTCAACATAGTTGGAACCAAACATCAACCCTTATACCTTTCCAAAAGAGAGATAGAAGGTTGTTGTAATAGAAGTGGTAGGAATTGACTGTTGAGAGAAGAAAATTTCAATTCTGAAGTCGAGAGAGAGCACTAGGACTCTGATATCCTAGGGATCAAGGCACCAAGGAGTCGTGTGGTTGATCAAGTGCACCTTGGCACCATAAAACAAGTAATTCCAAGAGATAAAGAATTATCATGTTCAATCAAGGAAAGTGGATGTAGGAGCTTGAGTCTCTGAACCACTATAACTTTTGTGTTGATTTACTTTCAAGTACTTACATTCAAACAACACATTTAAACACTGCACACAAATTGACCTTTCAAAGACATATACTCAAGACTGTGCAAAACTGTATTGGGACAAGTCCCCTGAAAACCAGTTTAAGTGTTAAGAAGACTTCAGTAATTAAAAGGAGTTTAAACTAAAGGGCCAACCACTATTCCGCACATATAACTCATTTAGATAGTTATTCAACTAAGTACTTAATAGTACTTAGTAGTTTGATTATCTTTTAAGAGTTAATCATATCAGAAGAGTTGTCCAGGACAACCTTGCTGAAGCCAGTTTGGTTAAAACTTGAAAAAGATTTGCATACAAGTGTATTTTCCCCCCATACACTTGTTATATACTCCTTTCAGGACCAACAATTACTTACTGCATCTTACAGCCTATGTTACTATGGTTGGTTTATCCAACAAACTTATGGTTGGTTTATCCAACAAGCATATGTTATTATGGTTGGTTTATCCAAAAAACTTATGGTTGGTTTATCCAACAAACTTATGGTTGATTTATCCAACAAGCCTATGTTATTATGGTTGGCCTTGCCAACAAGCTTATGAAATTGTATACATGTTTGTGAGTGTATAACTTTATTTGCATGTTATATTTAACTATGACAAAGGAATCCCACTGAGCTATTTGTTTTGCTCACCCCAATCTATTAATATTTTTACAGATTAAAGGAGTTGCGGTGGAGGGTCGGTGGATTGCCTCAAGTGGTTACATATTTTTATTTTAAACCCTTATTTTATGTTGAGATTGGTTTAATTTATTTAAACAAAGTCACGTCTC
The DNA here is from genome assembly GCA_963675135.1 of Galeopsis tetrahit. Taxonomy (NCBI): domain Eukaryota; kingdom Viridiplantae; phylum Streptophyta; class Magnoliopsida; order Lamiales; family Lamiaceae; genus Galeopsis; species Galeopsis tetrahit. The sequence goes on along the minus strand of OY776120.1, from coordinate 58,725,828 downwards.
CTTATTCAGTTAGATCGTGTTCATCTTTAAAATAAATTAATTTACTTTTTAGTAATTGATGTTAAATCTTCAAAATTGCTTGTGTTTCAATATTTACTTCCGCTGCAAATCGTTTTACAAATTCAATAGTTTGATTTTAATTTTAATAAATTTAGTTGTCAATAAAATAGTAGAAATATGTTGTTTTCATCTAGGCCCTAAAATCGGGATGTGACAAATGGTATCAGAGTAGGTCTACGTTCTTGTAGACTTGTTAAAAAAAAAAAAATCTTTTAGTGTCAAAATTTTTGTCATTTTGGAAAAAATTGCATTTAAAGTTGAAAATGCATTCATAATAAAGTTATAAGTTATGGCATCCACCACCACCCACTGCTTCAACTTCAAGGTATGACAAGATATTATGTTATTTTTATATTGGCCTGATTAACTATGACATCTACCATATAACCAGTATGATAATATATTTATATTCTAATAGCTAGCCATAGTGATTGATAGATAAGATGGACCGGTGTTAAGATTATATGACATTTACTATCCTTAGTTCTAAGACAATTGGAGTCTCTTAGGAAAATGCGTTCGGTAAGCAACTAGGGCATAGGGCACGTGAATGTCCTCGTTCAAGTTAATGGTACTTAACTAAATTTCGAGGGCAAAATTTTCTTTAAGGGGTGTAGAATGTAACACCCGAGATTTTATCACCATTAGTTATAAGAATGCATAGGAAACTATTTTAAAATAAATTACAATAAACATATGAATAGACTTGCATTAAGATATATGTATATTTATGATAGTACGTTTAAGTATATTAATTAGTATAATATATTAGATTTATATACAATATGATATCACTATTTGTTAATTAGTATACATAATTATACTTTAATAGATTATTTATGTATTAAATATTTTAGATTGTAATTATATATATATATATATATATTAATAGTTTTAAGATATTGTTTTGAAAAAGAACACACCCACTTATTCTAATCACATCCCTTAAGTATCTCTATTCGGTTGACAAATTAGAATTTAAATCGAGAGACTAATTTTCTACGTCAATTTAGATAATCCCAGATTATTCTCAACCTCCCATATAATTCTCAACTAATTTTATATCTCCTCTCATATTATATCATATGGTAGTTTTCTCTAGACATATATAGAAAAGAACTTAATTTCCTCCTAACAAAGAAACTCTACTCTAAATATTTAATTAATCAAGTCATTAGCAGTCACAATGGATCGAAAAGTTTATGCATCTTCTCTTCTCTTTGAACACTATAAAGTTTAATTTCTCCCTGTTCTTATTTTTATTTTTAATTTCTCTTGTTTCTTAGAATTTCCATCTTTTGTTTCTAAGTTTCGTTATAAGCAGCTACATAGTATTCAATATATAGAAATATATGATTTGCACCCTAATTAAATCTCTAAGCCAATATTTAGTTTTTATCAATCTTCCAACTGATGAATGGACTGAGTTAATTAAAATTTCCCTTTTTTCATGCATGCCTTTAATTTCTAAGCCTTTTTTCATATATTATTATTATTAGTTAGTTACTGAAGGTGGGTGTGTAATCACAAAATTCTAACATCATTGTTTTCGCTTTAATTCCAGTAAAGTTTGTAAGGCATATATTATTAAATTAATAATAATTTATTAATAATCCATTAACTTATTAATCGTGATAATTTTAAATTACATAGACGCTCATTACTATTTCATTATTTGGTTATTATGTATATATATTTATTAGTATTAATCGATTAACTATAAAAACAATAGCTTAACCTCTTTTATGTTAGTTTTATTAGTAAATAACTCTAGAACTCATTAATGTGTTAATAATAATTTTAAGATAATATTTATTATTATAGGTGACGATAAACTCATGCATTAATTCAAGTTACGTACTTACGAGCTACTCAAGTTTTTAAGGTGGTATTTTCCTGATTGGCTACTTTGTCATCTTTAAATATTTTGTGTGAGTGATTTTGTTACTTACTGCATCTTACAACCTATGTTATTATGGTTGGTTTATCCAACAAGCCTATGTTATTATGGTTGGTTTATCCAACAAACTTATGGTTGGTTTATCCAACAAGCCTATGTTATTATGGTTGGTCTTGCCAACAAGCTTATGAAATTGTATGCATGTTTGTGAGTGTATAACTTTATTTGCATGTTATATTTAACTATGACAAAGGAATCCCACTGAGCTAGTTGTTTTGCTCACCCCAATCTATTAATATTTTTACGGATTAAAGGAGTTGCGGTGGAGGGTCGGTGGATTGCCTCAAGTGGTTATATATTATTATTTTAAACCCTTATTTTATTTTGAGATTGGTTTAATTTATTTAAATAAAGTCACGTCTCCTTATTCAGTTAGATCGTGTTCGTCTTTAAAATAAATTTATTTACTTTTTAGTAACTGATGTTAAATCTTCAAAATTGCTTGTGTTTCAATATTTACTTCCGCTGCAAATCATTTTACAAATTCAAAAGTTTGATTTTAATTTTAATAAATTTAGTTGTCAGTAAAATAGTAGAAATATGGTGTTTTCATCTAGGCCCTAAAATAGGGATGTGACAGGCCAACTTGCCTAATGTTGAGGGTAAAGGAAAGCGAGTGATGACCATTGAGGATTTAACTGAAGAAGAACATCTGGCAATAACTGTAAAGAATTTTATGGCAACAGTACAAGAAGAAGGAGCAAGATGGCAGCAGAGGACAGGTGGTGAATCAGCAGGCTTGGATAAGCAAGATGAAGACATCCAATTCAGGGGGAAAGTGAAGTAGGTGTTGAAGAGCAAAAGGAGAGAAGAAACCTTCACTGACTTCCCAACCAGTGTGAGCTTACCAGCTGAGTTCAGAACAGAAGAAGAGCCAAGTCCTAAGAAGAGCAAGATTGTTGAAGATGAAATGGCCAAGAGCCCTAAAAAGAAGAGAGCACTAGTCTTAGTTGATGATCCTTCAAAGTTGTTTGAAGAGGGCTTTGGAAAAAACCCTGAAACTCAGCAGAAGCTATCAATAATGAGTGCCCAAGAAAAGATGGAGGCTCTAATGGAAGCAAACAGAGTTAGAGATATTAGAAGGGAGAAGTTTGTGAAGCCAAGGAGGAAGAGGGTTTCATACACTCAGCTTAAGCCAAAGTTACTGATCAATATGGACAACAAGTATCCCCATCTTGACAAATGGGTCCCAATCCACCTGAATGATGAATGGAAGAAGGCCAAGAGAGAGTTTGTTTATGACTTCTATGTCATAGGCAGATGGCTAGATGAAGATGTTGAGAGTATCTTCACTCAATTCATGTATGATAATCACATGGAACTTTACCAGAAACTCTTTGCTGCTGCAGATATAGCAAGAGTTGATTTCAAGGCCCCTGGACCTATCATTTACATGCCCCCAAAGTTCAGTGATGGAGGTTACATTGACCATCACAAAATCCTGCAAGAATTCATTGACATAATGAAGATTGAGAAGTTGAAAGTTGTACCCAAGGGAACCAACAAGGAGATCATGGACTTGAAGAAGAGAGTTTGGGCATAATATGGGATGGTGCCACCTCCTGAAGATGATATCTGAAACTGCTAAGTTTCCTTGTTCCCAGTTGCTTATGTTGCTGATATTTATGTTTGTTTTGCTCTGATTACATGCTCTGATTGGTTAATTGACTATCATCATGATTTTTAATGCTCAATTGATTATGTAATAGTATAGTCAAGTCACCATTGTATAGGTTTTGACATCTGTTGATGTTGATATAAGTGTTATGATTAATGATCCAACACGAACAACCGAGTGTTGTGTTTAATGTTCCCAACACTTATGACAACATTAGAATTTGCCCTTCCTTTTCTCACTAACTCCGATCTTACGCTTGTTGTCTAATGATGTCCCCATAGCAGTTAGAAGACGTGGCCAACACCAAGTCATGCCACTACGTGGGAGTGAGAAGTTATTAGACATGGTATAACAAGTCCCTAAATTCAAGGAGTGGTGGAGAGAAATTTCTTAACGGCTGTGATGATCATGGGAGTTGAAGGCAGTTCGTTTATGAAGCCTATAAATACAGTAACTGCCTCAACACAAGATACACATGAAGAAAAGCTAAAATCGATCACTACACTATTGAACACTCTATACACTTCTAGTTACGAAAATTATTGTTTCTTCTTGTAGTTCTTCACATTATTGTAAACCCGAATAATAGTGTGTTTGAACATAGTCTTATTTACTATGTTGTGTGCATATATCTATGAGGGAGATAGTTTCATAGAACTTAGTAAATCATTTACACTTTCGTAGTGTTTTTATACACCTCTAAGAGGTTGTAATCGTTTCACATATTTAATATAGTGAACATCATAGATTATTTTATAATCTATGAAAATTTTGAATACTTCTATTTTCAGTACGTGCATTTTAATTTCCGCTGCATAGTGTTGTCTGGACAGTGCCAACACGACAGACAACATCTCTGATTTCGCACGCGCACACACTTTCAGTTGGTATCAGAGTCAACTACTTGATACACTAAGTAAAGATTCTACTTTGAGTGTGTAAATCTGAAATGGAGTATCCACTTTCACCCGCACTAAAGCCTCCGATTCTAGATGGCACAAATTATGCCTTCTGGAAACCAAAGATGAGAATGTACATCAAATCCATTGATGAACGAGCCTGGAGGAGTGTTCTTGTTGGTTGGACAAAACCAAGAACCACGGCGGATGAAGATAATGAAGCTCAGATCAAGATAGAACTGGACTGGACAAATGGGGAAATCACAACTGCAAGTTACAATTCAAAAGCGTTGAATGCAATCTTCACCTCAACTAATGCCTCAATGTTCAAAATCATCTCAAACTGCATTTCTTCGAAGGATGCATGGGATCGGCTACAAGAGAATTGTGAAGGATCAGACAATGTACGAAGAACCAGACTTCGTATGCTTGGAACCAAGTTCGAAAATCTGAGGATGAAAGAAGATGAAACCATTTAATCTTACAATGAAAAGCTGACTGAGATTTCAAATAAAGCTCACTCTCTTGGAGATCCAATATCTAACATGAGGTTAGTACATAAAATTCTTAGATCAGTTCCTAAACGTTTTGAACCTAAGATATGTGCTATAGAAGAAGCTAAGGATACTGATGTGTTAAATCAAAATGAATTGATTGGTATTTTGAAAACTTATGAAATGAACATATCTGAAAAGACTGATAATGAAAAGAAAGTGCTTGTTTTCAAAGGTGATGCCTCATCATCTGCATCATCATGTTCTGGAAAGTCTCCATATGTTACTGAAATTGATTCTTATGAAGATAATATTGAGGAATATCTTAACAATCCTGATTACATGACATTTATTACTAAACAGTGTAAGACATTTTAGAGGAACAAGAATAATAAGTTTAAGGATAACATTCAACCTAAGGGTCCAGATTAACAATACTCAACAACTGCCTGTTAGGAAGAACACTTTTAATCATTCTAGACAATTAGAAAGAGGTAACAGGTTTAGATTTGATCAAGATTATAGGAAGAATGTTAAATGTAATGCATGTTCTGGATATGGTCATTATGCTAATGAATGTGCGAACACCATTCTCAAAAAGAAACTTAATTTCAGTACTACTTTAAATGATGAGTCTGATGTTGAACATGATCCTGAAAAAGACCTTGAAAAAGCTTTCTCTGCTAGAATTGAATTTGATGATACATTTGTTGATGATCTGGATGATTATTATGATGTGAAGACAAATGAGCCATCATTTGGGAAATCACTGAATAATAATGCACTAGAATTTAACTGTTTCACAAGTTCTTTTACAGAAACAGGTACATCAAGCAAAGCAGGTTTATCCAGAAGAGATGCTGATATTCAAGACTTGTCTAACACTTTTTAACAAAGAAGGATAAAGAATTTTCTTAACTCAAAGAAAGATTAGAAGTGTCTGTTCTTGACTTTAAGAAATATTCTTATGAAAAACCTTTAACAAATGAAAAAGTTTTCAAGATATCTTCTGAAACTGAGAGACTTAACCACATAATTAAGTCTCTGAACTTTAAAAATTCTGATTTAAGGGAATCTATTACCAAGCTTGAAGGTATTCTAACAAGAAAAGATATTGAGATATCTAAACTTGAAGATAGGTTGAAGGAAGCCTCACTGAGCTTTAAAAGATTTTATGAAGGAAAGATGAAACTGGAAGACTCTCTTATGACCAACAACTCAAGAAGAACAGGTATTGGCTACCAAGGTAAAAATTCGAAGAATTCTGAACTTAAGAAACCTACTGTTTTTGTAAAAGCTGAAGTAAATTACAATCTCAGTGTTTCTACTAAGTCTAAGATCAATATAAAATATGTGATTTGCCATTACTGTTTTAAAAAGGGTCATAAAAGTCCTCAATGTTTGAAGAAGAAAAATCATCTGAAAACTTCTGTATTGCCTGAAATGACTCAACATTTAAGATCACATTCTAAGTGGACACCAAAAGAAAATACATCTTGTAATGTTGTTCATATGTCTCTAAAAGCATGTATCCCTGGTTTATGGTACTTTGATAGTGGTTTTTCTAAACACATGACAAGTCAAATTGATTATCTTTCTGATTATACTGTTTATAATGGTGGTAATGTCACTTATGGTGGTGGATCTAAAGGAAAAATCATTGGTAGATGGACATTAAATGTTCCTGGTTTTCCTAAGTTATCTAATGTTCTGCATGTTGATGGATTACTGGCCAATCTTATAAGTATTAGTCAATTATGTGATGATGATTTGCATGTTAAATTTGACAAGAACTCATGTTATGTGTTTAGGTTCAAGTTGAGTGAGTACTAGGACTCAGAATTCCTAGGGATCAAGGAACTAAGGAGTAGTGTGGTTGATCAGTGCACCTTGGCACTATAAAACAAGTTAATTCCAAGTGAAGGAATTATGCTGTTAAATCAGGGAAAGTGGATGTAGGAGCTTGAGTCTCTGAACCACTATAAACCTTTGTGTTATTTACTTTCAACTCATTTCACACAAGTAACACATTCATACACTACACACAAATTGATCTTCAAAAGATATACATCACAAACTGTGCACAACAGATTTGGGACAAGTCCCCTGATAACTGTTTAAGTGTTTAGAAAGTTTTTAGAATTAAAAGGAGTTCAAATATAAAGGGCCAACCATAATTCCGCACATGTAACTTAGATAGTTATTCAAATGATTACTTCATAGTTCTCAGTAGTTTAATTATCTGAACAAAGTTATACATACTCAGAAAAGTTGACCAAACAACTCTCATGATAGCCTGACTGTTTTGAAAAAGAAAAGAATTTGTATACACAAGTGCATTCCCCCCCCCCCTCATACACTTGTGTCATACTCCTTTCAGGACAACAAGTCGTATCAGAGGAAGGGTTCAAAGACCCCTGCTTCTGAAAATCCATTTTGATTTTCAAAACCTAATTTTAGTATGGTCACTAAACTGATCTTTCTGAAAAACTTTCATTCATACTATGTGCTTAATTACATATATCTGTAAGTATGGCTCCTAACAATGCAGTGCCTGGAGATGTTGTGGAGACCATCAACAACATGGCTCCAAACCCAGTCAACCATATATCTCATCACAAGATACCCTTGTTCTCAATTGAGAACTATGACTTCTGGAAGATCAGGATGACAACTCATCTTGCCCGTCTTCATGATGAGATGCTAAGAGTCATCACAAAGGGACCATTAACATTCACAAAGCCAAATCCTAAGGTCACAGCTGCTCAGAAAGCTGACCATAGACAAGAATTCTCTAAAGATGAAGATGACTTCACTACTGAAGAGATAAGGAGGCAAAACCAAAACTATTTGGCCATGAACACTATCTATCAGACCATTCCAGATGATGTAATGGGGAGAGTCTACTATTGTACAACAACCAAAGAAATATGGGATACTCTTGCAGAAATGTGTGAGGGTACTGACAAATTCAAGGAGAACAAGCTCCAAATTGCTGCGCAGAAATATGAACAATTCACAATGGAATCAAATGAGTCCACTGACAAGTTTGCTGGTAGATTCATAGATATAATGAATGAGATAAACTCATTGGGCAAGGTTTACTCCAAGAGAGAGGTAGCACTCAAAATTTTAAGAAGTCTCACTCCAAAGTGGGATGTATATCCTGTAATGATGCAAAATACCAAAGATCTCTCAACCATGCCCATGCAACAAGTCTTCTAAGACTCAAAGCTTATGAGTTTGATCTCAACAGAAGAAAGCCAACTGAGGAACCATCAATGCCAACCAGAGGAGTGGCGTTCAAAGCCAAAGCTGCTGAACCCGAAATGCAGACCACTCCAAGATCATCAAAGTCAGTTTCTAAAACTGAAATGAAGGAAGAGCTAGCCCTCATGGCAAGAAGATTTGAAAAACTCAACTCAAGATTTGGTAGATACAAAAAGTTCTACCAAGACAACAAGGTCAGGAGAAGGTACAACTCTCCTGAAGCCAAGGTTGAGGACAAAAGACCTGAAGAAAGAAAATCAGAGAACAAGTACTCTGATGGGAGAAAGTCCAGCAGAGCTGAACCTTCATCATCTAGAAGGAAAGAAGAATCCAAGAAAGATGATGACGAAGACCTGTGCTACAATTGCCAAAATAAAGGGCACTTTCAGTATGACTGCCCTGAGCTCAGCTCTAAAGAGAGGAAGGAGAGGCAAGCCAAAAGAGATAGAAGACTCAACAATAGAAAAGCCATGGTGGCTGGTGATGAGTCTCAAAGTGATGAAAGCTTTAACTTCTCTAATGATGGACTGTTGTCTAACAGTGATGATGATGATGTGTGCAACATAGCTATAGAAGATGATGAGGTATGTTCTTCATCTAGTTCATAATCAGTTCACTCACTGGAAGCTAGTGATGTCAACCTGAAACTCTCCTTTGGAAAGTTGATGGATGATTTCACTAGATTACAAGAACTTCATGAAAATACTGAGAGAGAAAATGAAACCTTATATTCTGAAATTGCAAAACATTCTCAAGTTGAATCTGTAGTTGACATCAAGTCCACTGAGTTGTATTAACAGATTGTGAGAGAACTTAATGAAGTCTCTCTCAGGACAGTTGACCAACAAAAGCAAATTGATGAATAACTATTTATTCAGAAGAGAAAAGATTTTGAGCTTAAAATTCTTCAAACTAAATTTGAAAATCTCTCTCATGAATATGATGTTCTTAAATTAAGTGAAGAGAGCCTGAAAAATAAGATTTCTACAATGAATAAATCTTCTAAAGCAATAGAGGAAATTCAAAGCTTCCAATGACATATGGCTCAAAAGAGTGGACTTGGTTATGATCCATTCGAATCTTCACCTTGTCTTAGTGTTGCTTCAACAGGTAACACTAATAGAATCTTTGTTAAATCAATGGCACAACAAGCTGAAAATGAATCAATTCAGCCACTGAACAAAGGAAAGGGAAAAATGATTGATGTGCCCACTCAAGTAATCCAGAGACCATGGCCCATACCTAAGGAAATGGCCAAAGTCTCTGATTACAAGAGAAATGGTGTTCAGCAGAGTAGACCCAGTGGAAGGGCAACTCATCTGAACAACATTCAGCCTGGGCCAACTCTCATGAGGCAACCTCAGCTGAACAAAACCTAGGACCAACTCTCCTGAAGGGCACAATAAAATGAGACAACCAAAACCCTACATGCCAAAGGGTAAAGGTCATCTTAAATCTTATCCTCAAAGATTTCATCAAGTTGCACAAAAGCCTCATAAGTTCAGGAGAAGTGCCAACTGTCCTGATACTAACAGGGTATACACACATTCACACATTCTTTCCCAAAGACATTTAAGGGAAAAACTGTGTATTTTGATGAAATGGGAAAACAACTTAGCCACCTTGAATCAATCAGGGTTATTAGGCAACTTTGGGTTCCTAAAGGTACAATTAACCTCTCAGGACCCAAAATTCAAAGGGTACCTAAAGCTTGATCTTTGTAGGTACCTAAGGACCACGAGAAGATGAGGAGTTTGAGCAAAAAGACAGGATGGTACTTAGACAGTGGATGTTCAAGACACATGACTAGAAATAAAACATTCCTCACTAATTTTACTGAACAAGAAGGCCATAATGTCACATTTTGAGACAAGTCACAAGCCACTACAAAAGGTTATGGTACCTTAAGCATTGGTAATGTTAAGGTAACTAATGTATCATATGTGGCTGGTCTCAAGTACAATTTGCTAAGCATAAGTCAATTCTGTGATAAAGGATACAATGTTGAGTTCTCAAGTGATAAATGTTTAATCAATGACGAGATAACTCAACAAACTCTACTGACTGGCATAAGAAAAGGAAATGTATATTTTGCTGACTGGAATTTGACTACTGATGCTATATGTTTCGTTGCTAAGAGCTCAAATGAGCAAAGTTGGTTATGGCATAAGAGACTAAACCACCTGAACTTTAAATCCATGAACAAGTTAGCAAGAAATGCATTAGTAAATGGACTGTCAAATGAAGTTTCCATTAAGGAACATGTGTGTAATCCAAGTCAAGAATGAAAACAGGTAAAAGCTTCATTTAAAGGCAAACCAGTCATCTCTACTGACAGGGTACTTCAACTATTGCACATGGACTTATTTGGACCAATTACCTCTGCTAGTATAAATGGAAGAAAATATACATTGGTTGTTGTAGATGACTTCTCTAGATTTACTTGGGTAGTATTTTTCCTTAATAAGAAGGAAACACAAGTCAAACTTCCCGAGTTAATGAAGAGATTGTCAAATGAGAAAAGCCTTAATATCATCAAAATCAGATCAGATAAAGGCACTGAGTTCATAAATTCTTACATTAATGAGTATTGCATTGAAAATGGAATAGCCTATGAAACCTCATCTGCAAGAACACTTCAACAAAATGGGGTAGTTGAAAGAAGAAATAGAACTCTTAAAGAGGTTGCTAGAACCTTAATTGCTGAATCAGAACTGCATAAGAGATTTTGGGCTAAAGCTATAAACATTGCATGTTATACTCAGAATAGATGTTTAATCACTAAAGGTTAATGAAAGACCCCATATGAACTCTGGAAAGGAAGATTGCCTAAAGTATCTTACTTTCACATATTTGGTTGTTAGTGTTTCATTCACAACAATGTAAAAGAACAATTGAAAGCCTTTAATAGCAAAGCTGATGAGGGGATATTTCTTGGATATTCCCAAAATGAGTAGAGCTTTCAGAGTTTACAATTGTAAATCCATTCTTATGGAAGAAACACCTCATGTTGTGTTTGATGAAACTACTTTTGAGAACATGGATAAAACCTTGGAATTAGATGACATCACACAAAGAACAACTAGGCTGATCTTAAAAGACAAAGATACTCTATTCACTGAAGTTGTCCAGCCCAATCTTTCTGAAATCATCACAGTGGACAACTCTCCTGAAGGCAATCTACCTGAAGCAAACCCACTGAAGGAAATGATGAACTGACTGACCCAATCCTAGTTCTTAATCAGGTAACAACTACCAATGAAGAAGCAGACTCTACTGAGGTTATTAATAAATCTAGTATTCAAGGGGGAATTGACAATGTTGAAAATGCTAATGTCCCTGACATTGATGCCAACTCCCCTGAATATGATCCTGAACTTGATCCTTCATTAAACTTTCCTGAATTTTATGAACCTAGTGACTCAACCTCAGTAGAGGACAACTCTACTGAAGAGACCAGGTAAAGAAGGAATTGATTATCTGACCATCCAACTAGCTTGATACTTGGTAATCCAAGAGTGGGAGTCAAAAATAGGAGATTTCATGGTGAAAGTGCCTTGTTTTGTTGTTTCTTATCAGAACAGGAACCTCAAGACATTGAAGAAACTTTACAAGATGCAAACTGGATCACAGCCATGCAAGAAGAGCTAAACCAGTTTACAAGAAATGATGTTTGGGAACTGGTTGACAGGCCATCACATCAAGATGTTATTGGAACAAAGTGGGTGTTCAAGAATAAGAAGAATGAGAAAGATGTGATAGTCAGAAACAAGGCCAGATTGGTGGCCAAAGGATATTGTTAATCAGAAGGTATAGACTATGATGAGACTTTTGCACCTGTGGCAAGACTTGAAGCAATAAGGCTATTTCTAGCATATGCTGCCCACAAGAGGTTCAAAGTCTATCAAATGGATGTCAAGAGTGTTTTTCTGAATGAAGTGCTCAAAGAAGAAGTCTATGTGGAACAACCCCCAGGGTTTGAAGAAGGAGATAAGGTGTATGGACTCAAGAAAGCCCTTTATGGACTTAAGCAAGCTCCAAGAGCTTGGTATGACACCTTGTCACAATTTCTGTTGGATTATGGTTTTGTCAAAGGGGCAGTAGACAGAACCTTATTCAGAATTTGTGAAGGAGATGACATCTTGCTTGTCCAAATATATGTGGATGACATCATATTTGGATCACCAAATGAGAAGCTTTGTGAGAAATTCTCAAAGCTCATGCAAAGCAAGGTTGAGATGTCAATGATGGGCTGATGAATTTCTTCTTGGGACTTCAAATCAAGCAATCAAAAGAAGGAATCTTCATCAATCAAGCCAAGTACACAAGAGAGATGATCAAAAAATTTGGATGTTCAACAAGCAAACCAATGAGAATCCCAATGAACACCAACTGGAAGATGGATCTAAATGAAAGTAGAGTTTCAACCAACTCTACTGAATATAGAGGAATCATTGGATCACTTATGTATCTAACAGCCAGTAGACCTGACATCACGTTTGTAGTAGGTGTATGTGCAAGGTTCCAAGCCAATCCAAAGAAAAGTCAATTAGAAACTGCAAAGAGGATATTGAGATATCTCAAAGGCACTTAAAATGTAGGCCTTTGGTATCCAGCAGATGACAACATAGAGCTCACTGGTTACTCATATGCTGACTTTGGAGGATGCAGAATTGATAGGAAGTCCACCCCTGGAACATGCCAATTCTTGGGAAGCAAGCTCATCTCTTAATTCTCAAAGAAATAGAACACTATGGCAACTTCAACCACTGAAGCTGAATATGTTGCAGCTGGAAGTTATTGTGCTCAAATTCTATGGTTGATACAACAACTCAAGGAATACAATGTCAACTCCCCTGAAGTGCCAATATTTAGTGACAACAACAGTGCAATAGCCATCTCACAAGCATGTGGACATCAAACATCACTTCATAAGGGATCATGTGGAGAAGAAGGACATCAAGCTGGTGAAAATTCACACATATCACCTAAAGGCCGATATATTAACCAAGCCTCTAGCTGAAGCAAGGTTTATGGAGCTTTCAGCAGAGTTGGGACTTCTTGATCCAGGAAAGATGGACACTTAAGCTCAATGGAGTTCAAGGAATAAGGGATAACATGAAATGTTCTTCAGCAGACTTGGGAAAAGAAACACCTCTTACAGAATTAAAGTCTATCTTAGTTAAGAAGAGATGACCCAAAAATGTTCAGAGAAGTTAGGCAGACCAATTTATTGTTCTGGGCCCACTTCAGGTGTTTTGGGTCAAGGTAGTTGTCCATGTGGGGCCAGATAAGCTGAAATAGCTATCACTTACAAAATATAGGGATGATAAGCACCTATTTTGGGTAATTGTTTCCTATTTCGATGGTTGTCTCATTTCTCTTCAAGCCATCACCTTTTCAAAGATTTAATTTGTCCCCTACCCAATATGTCCCTTTCGAGCATTTAATGCAAAAGATTTAATTCTTGTTTTCATTAACCAGTTTGCCCACAATCTACCTTGATAACTCCCACAAGCCTTAAAAAGCTTTAACTTCTATTCCCACGATTTGATAAAAAAACTGTTTTATTGCCATAAATTCAAATCTGAACCGTTGGATCATTTGATGACCAACTCCCCTGAATCAATCCTGGTCGTCCAATCTTGATTTACCAAAATATCAACCTTTGAATTGCCTTAAGACTCACCAACTCAATGACAAACATTCCTTTTGGAATATTCACAAGTCTTAAGAAGCCCTAATCCAACTCATTCTTTCTCACGCACATTACAACTTTCAAACCCTTAACCAGAATTTTCAAACACTCCCAAGCTTTCTTACACTCATCAATGACACCCAAACTTAGGCAAGATAGGTTTGTCAACTGTTCTGATGAAAGGTTGGACATAGATTTCTCATACATAAGACATAAGAACAACCTCATCTTTGAGCCCATCATATGTTTTGAGAGTGAGTTACCAGAAGTTACTCCAGTGTTAAGATGGTTGAGAAGGGCTGGCCTTCAAAAGTTTATGGAAACCAAGCCCAGTTCATGTCTAGAACAGTATATGGCTAAGTTCTTTGCATTTTTCAAGTGGAAGGGCAAAGCCACTGGTGGAGAAGAACATACAAAGCTCACTTATGTTGATGAAGATCAAGAGGAGGAGACTGCTCATGCCATCATCTTCTCAGAAGGAGATCTTGAGGCTGCTTTTGGATTGCCTTCAGAGGGAAGGAATCTAGAAAATTATGGAGCGGGGCATGAACAAGAAATTACCAATGACTGGCTCATTACACCAGCACCTCTCACATTTGCTCAACACAAGAATACATTGAAACCTATGTTTCAAACTTTTTTTGAGGTGGTTACTAAGAGTATTCTTAGTAACACTGGAATCTTAGAGCAAGTAAGCCATCCAAGGTTGAGGATCATGGCTGCTGTTGTTGATGCCAGTGATAAAGGCATCAAATTCAATTGGAGAGATTTCATCATGGGTGAAATGATGAAGGAGAAAGCCAAGTTCAAAGTGAAGGCACATTTCAAAGTGGTGGTGGAAAGCAAATTGAGATATTGCACAAGGGCAAGTCTCCTGATTGAAAGGTTTTCCCACTACTCTCAGATCCAAACATTTGCCAAACCCCTTCCAGCCCAAAAGATCCTTTTCAGAAAGTTATCTAAGAAGACTAAAAAGAGGAAGTTGCTAGTGGCCAAACCTACTGGAGAGGAGGAGCAAAAACCAAAGATGAAGCCTAGGAGAAAGGCAAGGGCTGTCAAAACAAGGAGGATGAGTCAGATCCTTTCAAAAGAGGAGATTAACACTTCAGCAGAGTTGGAAAAGGTTGCTGAAGAAGGTGTAGATGTGCCATCTAACTCAGAAGAGTTAAGGGAAAACTTTCCCATGGCAGTAAAGAAGAGCAAGAAGGCATCTTCCTCAAAGAAAAGGGACAGGGAAGTTGTCCAAGTGGAGGAGGAAAGCTCAAGGCCAAGCAAGAGAAAGTTGAAATGCAAAGTTTGAAGGAGGAGGAGACCTTGAAGAAAGTGAATAAGGAAAGTAGAGCTGCAAGCAGATCAGGACCAAAATCCAGATCAAAATCCAACTCTCCTGAATCCAGAACCCCTGAATCCAAGTTTCCTAAAAACCAGCCTTTTGAGCCTAACTCTCATAATACCCATAAAACCCCTGAGAAAACTAACCTATCATTCCCTTAGATCTTACAAAGAAATATTCTCCAGAAGGGGCTGCTCAAAGAGGTTTTATAGACATCTTGGCTAACATTGCAATAGATGAGTCTAGGTTGAAATCTCATGTGGATGCAGATTTGTTTTCTTATTCAAGATTTTTTGAGGATGCTATGATGGAACCTACCCCTAGACTTAAGAACCCTTCAGGAACATTGCTCTCAAAAGCACCTGAATCCAACCCTTCAGAGCCAATGTCCCTGAACCCAATCCAGAAACCAACTCTCCTGAAACAAAGACAAACTCTCCTATAACCCAAAGTCCCCATTCAAATGGTGATGAGGAGGAATTTACCTATGAGGGTATGCTAAGAGGAGTAGCTCGAGCCAATGTGGACAGCTTGTATCCCAACTTGTCTGAATTTCCAAGATTGAGGAAGCAATTTCTTGATTTGAGAGCCTTAGTGGAAATCAAAGATAAGACCATCATGGAAATTGCTCAAGCCATTCAAGATAAGGGTGCAAGTTGGTGGCAGATTGAAGAAAATAGACTTCTACATTTTGCTGAAGTTTAGAAGACAAGATTCCTGACTGATGAAGCTATTTTTGCCACTTTTGTAGAGAAGAAAATTGCTGAAGAGAAAGATAGAATTGCCCAAGAGATCAAGCACCCTGACAGCAGTTCTGATGATGATGATGATCCCACAAATCCCAACCTCCCTGGTGCTCAGAAAAGTAAGGTACATTACTTATCCTATGAAGGTGTAAAGGACTCTGAAACTTCAGAGGTGTTGACCACTGATGGTAACACAGTCAAAGAAGGATCAGCCAAGACAGGTTCAATTGAGCCTAAGGCAAAGCTGAATGATGCTGAGACTTCCATTGGAGAAGCTAGTTTGGTTAAAACCTCATCAGTGTCAGGGAATTTGGACACTAACCAGCTTTTAACCATTCAGGTTGACTCAGTGGCCTTGGAATGCCCAAGCACTGTGATCTCCAACAACTGCTCTCTATGGATCCTTGTGAGGATTTAGAGAAGTCATGTTTAGGTTCTGGTGGAGTTGAAAAGGAAATTAGTACTGAAAAACCAGAGGGAGGTGATGGTGGAAGTGAAGTAGAAATCACTAAGGTTGTTGTTGGTCCCTGAACGAGTAGTGAATGGGATTAAAGTCTAGAGGGGAGGGGTGAATAGACTTTAAAACTTTTTCAATAGAGTTGGGAACCTCTTCTGATTGCTATGTCAACTGGACTACAAGTCTGCTGGTCTAGATGACTATAGTGATCTGATAGAGGAGGTTATATGCGGAATTATGGTAGGCCTTGATTAGACTCGTTCTTATAGTTTCTTAAGAAAGTGTTAACTTGTTTTCTTTAATGAAAGTCCTCAGCTGATGCTGGTTTGAAAGTTGTGGCCTTGTTTTGAAGAATGTTGAAATCACAGTATGCACTATATAATAGTTAATGAAATGACAGAATGTAAAGTGCAGTAAGTAAATAACACCAGGTTTATAGTGGTTCGGATATAAGATCCTACGTCCACTCTCACGTCCTAACGTGATGTTTAATCCCTTTAATTTACCACAAATTACAAGGGTCTTGACCTTTATAGTCCCAAGGATAGGACTTTGAGATCTGAGCCGTCCTAACAGCTACGGTCTCCACAAGTGATTGTAAGCACTTGCACTTTGAGGGTTTCAAAAACTTTAACCTTTCGGAGAGGGTTTGGGGTTTTTGAAGTGTATCCAACTAATGGTTCAAGCTTATAATTTGCTTAACCACTTTGCCTAAAACAAATGATATACAATATGAACAGGTTTCAGGTTCTTATGGGTTGGATAGAAATCACTTAAGAGCTATGGATAATCTTAATGGATTCTAGCTCTTTGAGAACTCTTGGAACAATATGGCTTTAGCTTGATTGCTTGCTTAGCTTGTTGAATTCTCTCGTTGTGACTTCGTACTTGTGATTTCTCATCCTCTTGTATTTATAGTGGTGATTGCTTGCAACTAGCCGTTGGAGTTGACTAGCCGTTGGGGCAATCTTTCCATAATGGCTTGATTCCTTGATTCCAGCAGCTTGATTGCTTCAATCCTGAGATCATGTCAATCTTCTAAATAAGGTAGGTCTTCATTTGAATTGCAAGATGACTTTGGGAATCAGCCGAGTCTTGGAAGAGAACATAGTCTTCTGATCTGTACTACTAGTCTTCTGACTACTCTTCTGGCCTTAGGTCTTCTGTCTTCTGATATCAGTCGAGTAAAACTCTTCTGATCTGGCAATTCTTTGTCCTTCTTTAGGCCATCTTCAATCTTTGACTCCATCAGATAGGTAGGTATACAAGCACCTTAACTTATCTGGTTTTCAAGGATCTTCTAGTCTTCATGTCTTCTACTCTTCTCATCTTGAGGGAGCGCATGTAAGCCGGGACTGTGCTAATTAGTTGATATCTATACAGTTGATCACACAAGACTAGTCTAAGCTGTTCTATACAAAGTCAGCTGATCCTATTACATTTATAAACTCTAAGTGTTTTGGTCATCAAAACTATTCTAACATCAAGTGGGGCTTAGGGTGAATTTATATCCCAACAGTTGTGAGTGCACCAAACAAAGAGAGAGGGGAAGGTATAAGTGAGGAAGGTCGGGTTATTCTTGAAGTCAAATCTGAACTTCAAGAAACCCTTGGTGAAAGGAGGCCTGATCTTCATGAATGTGAGATTATCTATGAAGATGGTGAAAAGCAATTAGTTGAAAATGAGGAGAAAGCTACTGATGATTCAGAGCTTTGTAAAAAATATTTTGAGGGTGTTGAGGGTGATTTTACTAACAAGTTTTTCTTCACAGATACTACATGTATTACCCTTGACCAAATCTTTGTTGCAGATGAATTCACAGATGCTCCTGTCCAAGCTGAGGAGGACTTATCAACCTTCAAACTTGCCAATGCTGCATTGGAAGTTCATTAAGCAAAGTTGGACACTTTGGCCCAACAAGTGGGAAAAGCTTATGCACATACTTCAGCGGCTCTAGATGAGCAAGGAAGGACATTAGCCTCAGTGGAGATGAGGTTAACTGGTTCATAGGATGTGGTGTTTCCCACTATTGAAGCAAGGATCAGTGGAGTTGAATCTGGATTGCAGACCATCTCTATTGATGTACAGAAGGCCAAGGCAAGCATGGAGGAGTTCACAAAATCTGTGAAGAAGGATCAGAAAATGCTTATGAACAACCATAACAAGAATGTCACTGTTCTCAAATTGGTTGTTAAGCAGGCTTTAGGTAAGAAGACAGCTCTTCAGAAGAAAAGAGCTGAAGAAATGAGTTTGGCTATGGTGAAAGAGGCCTCAACCAAGTTTACTGAAGATGTATTTGCCAAGATCTCTAAAGCTGCAGTGGCCAACCTCACAAAGCTTCTCAAAACCAATTTGGATGCAACTCTAAAGGCTACCATGGAGGCTGTTGTAGAACAGAAGATGAAGTTTGTTCTTGCTTTTGTCAGCATGAGTAATGACAAAATGCAAAACATTCATGATGCAAAACATTCCTGGAAGAGATCAAATCACTGAATCAGGCACAAGCACTGATGGCTACTACTATGAGTGATCTTAAAGCCCAATGTTTTGATGTTGCCAAAAAGGGTGAAATAGAAAGAGTAAGGGCCAAAGGTGACTTGAAGATTGGAGGCAGCAGTTCTGACCCTAAGGCCAACTTGCCTGAAGTTGAGGGAAAAAGAAAGTAAGTGATGACCATAGAGGATTTGACTAAAGAAGAACAGCTTGCAATAGCTGTAAAGAATTATATGGCATCAGTACAAGAAGAAGGAGCAAGATGGCAGTAGAGGCCAGGTGGTGAATCAGTAGGCTTGGATAAAGGAGATGAAGACATCCAAGTCAGGGGAAAGGTGAAGAAAGTGTTGAAAAATAAGAGGAGAGAAGAAACTTTCACTGACTTCCCAACCAGCCTGAACTTACCAGCTGAGTTCAGAACAGATGAAGAGCCAAGTCCTAAGAAGAGCAAGACTGCTGAAGATGAAGTGGCCAAGAGCCCTGAAGAGAAGAGAGCACCAGTCTTAGTTGATGATCCTTCAAAATTGTTTGAAGAGGGCTTTGGAAATGATCCAGAAACTCAGCAGAAGTTGTCAATGATGAGAGCCCAAGAAAAGATGGAGGCTCTAATGGAAGCAAACAGAGCTAGAGACATAATAAGGGAGAAGTTTGTGAAGCCAAGGAGGAAGAGGGCTTCATACACTCAACGTAAGCCAAAGCTACTGATCACGATGGATACCAAGTATCCTCACCTTGACAAATGGGTCCTAATCCAACTGAATGATGAATGGGAGGAGGCTAAGAGAGAATTTGTTTATGACTTCTATGTCATAGGAAGATGGATAGATGAAGATATTGAGAGTATCTTCACTCAATTCATGTATGATAACCACATGGAACTTTACCAGAAACTCTTTGTTGCTGCAGATATAACAAGTGTTGAATTTAAGGCTCCTGGACCTATCATTTACATGCCCCCAAAGTTCAGTGGTGGATTTATTGATCAGCATAAGATCTTGCAAGAGTTCATTGATATAATGAAGCTGGAGAAGCTGAAGGTTGGACCCAAGGGAACCAACAAGGAGATCATGGACTTGAAGAAGAGAGTTTGGGCACAGTATGAGATGGTGCCACCTCCTAAATATGATCTCTGAAACTGCTAAGTTTCCTTGTTCCCATTTGCTTATGTTGCTGATGTTTATGTGTTTGCTCTGATTGGTTAATTGATTATCATCATGATTTGTAATGCTCAAATGATTATCAATGAAAATTAACCATTTTTCTTCAAAAGATAACATCTCATTATCTCAACTTGCCTGACTTAACCTATATGTGCTTAAACTGTGATTGTACTAACATCTTCTTTCAGGAAATTTGACTTAGTCATCTCTACTAAAGATATGTAATAGTATAGTCAAGTCACCATTGTATAGGTTTTGACATCATCAAAAAGGGGGAAATTGTTACCAAAACCCCTCGAGACATGTCATGTAAGATAAGTCAAATATTAATAAGTATGTTTCAGGAATGTTGGAACATATAAATCAGGCTAGTTGAACAGCTGACATATTAGGCAGCTTATAAAAGATTTGATGCATAAGTTGAGGGGGAACACAAGCTTAGAAGATCACAAGAATCAAGTTCCTCAAGACTCAGAATCAGAAGACTTCAACCCTGCTGATAAGTCAAAGTTAGAAGAGTTCAACACTACTGATAGCAAGATCAGCAGAGTACATCAGAAGAGACAACCTCTCTGATAGTCCAAAGTTAAAAGATCACATCTATTGGACCAAGTCTACTGACAAGTGCTCTATCAAGATCAGAAGAGATGCTCAGCATAGTTCATCACCACACTAGTTCAGAAATGTTCAAGAAACAGTCTAAGTCAAGAGACAACTATGCTGATGAGGTCAACTTCACTGATATGAAGAATATACAGTTAGAAGCATATCAAGTTTGATTCAATGAAGATGAGAAGCCAACTCAACTGAAGAAGCTAGTCAACACTACTGATAGCCAAGTCAGCTGATGAGATAAGTTTGAGCACAGATCTATCCTTATGATAAGGAGTGTTGTCCTGTTGAATCTACAAGTCAGACATTGGGAAGAGTGCATATAAGTCAAGATAAGAAACTCTAAGCCGTTTATTTCCCAAGTTGAAGACATGTCACTTTCAAGGAATCTGTCTTCAAGATGTAGAGTTCAAGGAAGATGAAAATAGAGAATTTGAGGCTGTCTTTCCAACGAACATATCCTCACTTTGCTCTATAAATACTGGAGTATGGAAACCATTCAAGGTGTGGAAACTACAAGCATTCAAAGCACACAAGCCTTTAAGCTCTCTCTAAAAAACATCATTCTTAAGTTTCCATACACTTCTAATTACCAACTAAGCTGAACCAATTGTAAATCATTCAAAACTTAGAGAGATATCCTATCTTTATACAATACTTCATTGTAAAGGATATCTCAACCTAGTTGGAACCAACCTCAACCTTAAATCTTTCAAGGAAAGTTAGAAGTGTTGTTGTAGAAGTGTGAGAACTAGAACTGTCAAGAGAAGAACAATTTAGATCAAGTTGAGTGAGTACTAGGACTTAGAATTCCTATGGATCAAGGCACTAAGTAGTAGTGTGGTTGATCAGTGCACCTTGGCACTATAAAACAAGTTAATTTCAAGTGAAGGAATTATCATGTTAAATCAGGAAAAGTGGATGTAGGAACTCGAGTCTCTGAACCACTATAAACCTTTGTGTTATTTACTTTCAAGTCATTTCATACAAGTAAAACATTCATACACTTCACACAAACTGATCTTCAAAAGATATACATCACAAACTGTGCAAAACAGATTTTGGATAAGTCCCCAGATAACTGTTTAAGTGTTAAGAAAGTTTTCAGAATTAAAAGGAGTTTAAATATAAAGGGCCAAGTGGCCAACCATAATTCTGCACATATACATACTCAAAGAAGTTGTCTAGACAACTCTCCTGTTAGCCTGACTGTTTTGAAAAAGAAAAGAATTTGCATACACAAGTGCATTCCCTCCCCCCCCCCCATACACTTGTGTCATACTCGTTTCAGGACCAACAGAGAACTTTGGTAGTTTCGTTGCATTAGTATCCATTTTGAAGACAAATAAGATGTGATAAAGCAAAGAGATCAAGTAATAGCATGAAGACTGAATAGTAAGCAAAATTCACGGATCAGTTCAAAGTGGACAATAAGACTTTCCACTAAAGTCTTCTGGTTATCAAGAAACAGCAGTCTTTTAGGAACTACTACTCTGATACCACTTGTTGGTCCCAAGTCTAAAAGTGTAAAAGTATAGAGGGGAGGGGTGAATATACTTTTAAAACTTTTCTAAAATATCAGAGTTATAATACGGAAATAGTGTTCTTACACAGTACCCTGCTGATATCAGATCAACTCAGTACAAATATTAATGTGAGCCTCTTTAAACAAGTTTATACTCAACTCTTTTGATTATGAATTTTACTTAGTGTACAGTACTGTTCTCAGTATCAAGTAATTCGTCTACTCAACAAGATTTCTCAATCACATTATTTATACGAATTCTTTAAGAACTTTAAGAATATAAAACAGTAAGTAAATCAAACACGAGATTTATAGTGGTTCGACAACTTGTCTACATCCACTCTCACAAACCCAGTTGTGAAGTTTTATTAACTCTCTATTCTTGTGGCTTTAAGTCCCAAGATATAAGACTTCGATCTTATCGATTATACCACCATGTATATCTTCGATCTAGACTAGTAATTCAGTCAAGCAACTAACACGCTTGTTTACAAAATAAAATCACAAACTAAAAGATAAAACTTCTCAGTGTAGCCTTGCGAATATGCTTCTTGAAAACTTTGCTTCTTTTGATCTTCTTTTCAAACTCTCCTTCGAACTATGTGAGTTTCTTGATAACGTCTAAGACTTGATTTGCTCTTTCAGTGCTCGTACTTTCAGTAGTCTTTTCCAGTAGAAGATCATCCAGTATTTATAGACTTTAGTAATGCAGTTAGTCGTTTGTGAAACTAACTCAAAACTAACTCTTAATCGTTTCTTTAACTTCTCCTTGTAACTGATTCTTGTAGCTTCCAAATAACTAACTTCTTAACTCCTTAGTTAGTCTTCATAACTTCCAATCAGTTATTCATTTAGATCCTTTAAATAAGTTTTCCAAACTTATCTTCAGCACAGTAAAATACTCATCTCAAGTATTTACTCTTCTCATGTACTCTTCTTATGTCATGTACTTAGCTTATTCAAAATATGTCCTCAGAATACTTCTTAGCTTGTAGTCTTCTGCTTCTGAGTAGTTTTCTGAGTTCGTAGTCTTCTTATCTTGACTAGTCTTCTGATATCTAACTTTGTTGTTTACATTTTATACAAACTTACAAATATAAAACCTATCAATATTTCAACTACACTATATATAGTAGAGTATTTCTAAGCCTATACTATAAGCTGTCTATACAATCATCATTCAGTTTAGTTCCTAACAGTTAGAATATTTCACTTTATATAATATTAGACCAGTAAAACTTAGTTATTGTGACTTCTCAAGATGACTTAGTTAAGATGACTTCTTCTGCTTATCTTATTAACTTTAAGTTGCTTTTTGGCCATCAAAACTTATGATCATCAACAAGGACTTTGTTTCTAGGATTCATATCCCAACACTTGGACTAGGTTGCGGAGATCTTTTGCATGATCGTACACATCATTAAATGGATATTTAATGCACATTTCCATATAAGGTAACGTCGTACTAGATTACAAGGAAAACATCAAATTAGAAAGATCTCGACCCCAATATAGAAGGATTGTATGCTACGGGTAGTTTCTCACCAACGGCTAGTTTGGAGCTCAAATCCTCTATAAATACAACAATTGTTCTTTGGAACAACTAACAAAAACCCCATTATCAAGAACTTAAGAAATCAGCAGACCTCAAGAACAATTAACATTCTAAAAGAATATTGAGTCATTTAGAGCCAGAAAAGTATTTTTAATCCTTAGCTCTAAGTTTTCGATCCTAAGCCAACCTTAATATTCCTATCTTTAGTGCTTAGAAATCAGTTGTGAATCTTTCACACTGAAGTTGGTTATACACATATATTTACATTTATAGTTAGAAAAACCAATTTGTAAAGGGTACTTTTTCTATAACCAACAAGTAGATCTGTATACACAAAAGGTTGTGTATATTGATCAAAGTCTTCTCTTAGGACTATAAAGTTAGAAAGGAGTATAATTTCACTATCTGATTAGTGAGAGTGTATGTAGAACAAGTTGTTCGAACCACTATAAATACTGTGTTATTTACAGCTTTATATTGTTTATATTGTTATTCATATTTGGTTAAAAGTCATATGTTTTCAAAAGAGTCAAACCTCACAAGTATAGATTTTGTAAATCAGCAGATACCTTGTATCAGCTGATATCATTCATTGATTTAAAGTCATTCTTTATTCAAAGATTTTCATTTAACCCACGAGTCTAAATATTTAGGGCCTACACATTTCCGCACTTATAGCTGTTAAGATAGCTTTCCAACTGACCAGCTGATCTAAGCAATCAGTAGGTTTGTTATCTTGGTCTGCTATACACACTCGCACTCCAGATCGGAACATATTATTTGCATTAGACGATAGAGCATATAGCTCTTCTGATCAGCATGCAAAAAATTTATAAAATTAGAAAGTCTATTCACCCCCTCCCTCTAGACTTTCTCACTATTGATACTCGTTTAGGGACCAACAAGTTTTAGTTCAGAAAAGTTGAGCACTAGGACTCAGAATTCCTAGGGATCAAGGCACTAAGGATAGTGTGGTTGATCAGTGCACCTTGACACTATAAAATAAGCTAATTCTAAAGAGTGAAGGAATTATCCTTGTTAAATCAGGGAAAGTGAATGTAGGATCTTGAGTCTCTAAACTACTATAAGTTGTGTGTGTTAGTTACTTATTGCATTGCTTTCAATTGATCACATTCATACATAGCACAAAAAACTGTTATAAAAAAATTATTCATAAAAAGTTTGAAAAACTGTCTTTGGACAAGTTCCCTGATAAACAATTTTCAGAAATTAAAAAGGAGTTCTCTTAAGTAAAATGGCCAACCACATTCCGCACTAAATAACTTATTTAAATAATTGTCCAACTTATTACTTCATAGTCTTCAGTAGGTTGATTATCTACTAAAGTTATCACACTTAGAGAAGTTGTCAAACAACTCTCCTAAAAGGTTAAACTATTTGAAAAAGAAAATTTGCATACACAAGTGCATCCCCCCAACCCCAACACTTGTGTCATACTCCTTCAAGGACAACACAATACTTGAATGCGAAAATATATATTTTTTAGTTAAGTTTTACCCGCATTGATCCGGGTTTGACCCATATATTTTTGCCTCAAATCTACCTTAATTAGCTATATTTCATGTATAAATATTGTATTTAAATTTTTGTCCTTAGAAATTATAAATATTTTATTATGTACGGTAAAATTATGATATTTTTAGTATATGTTTGGAGCATATAATGTAACAATTTTATAATAATGTCAATTTAGACTGAGTTTAAAAAAAAAATGAAGAAGAAGAAGAACGTCTGAATGAAAATAATGGATTAATTATCCCATTTGACCCTAAATACTCACCGATCTAATATGTTTAAACCGAATAAAAAAAAAACCGTCCAAATGAAAATAATGGATGGAATTACCCAATTCGGTCCCCAAATTTCCAACCGAATAAATTCGACCCAATATGTTAGAAGGGGAGAAGGTTGGCCATTTGAGGTGGGTAAGGAAGGTTGTGTGGGTCATGTGGGTAAAAACATTTTTTTGTAACAAGGGTATTAGAGTCTTTTACCTTAAAAAATGGGTAGAAATTTTTTTTCTTATGAATGTGGGTAGATTCAATTTTATTTTCGAAAAATGGGTATAAATAATATTTTCCCTTATTTATTTACCTAAAACGTTATGGAAGACAGTTACAATTATTATCTGGAATAAGGTCCCAATCTGTCCGTTCATTGATACTCTTATCTACGGCTACGTTTAAGTATCCGCTCCCTACAAGGTCACTATTTATCTTGAGACCCCTAATCAGGTGTCAATCCGTCCGTCCATTGATTTCTCTTATCAACGGTTATGCTTATGGATCCGCGCCCTACATCATCACTACTTAACTTGAGACTCCTAATTAGGCCTCAATCCGTCCGTCCACTGATTTTTCTTATCTACGGTTATAATTAAGGATCCGCACCCTACATCACCAGTACTTAACTTGAGACTCGTAATTAGGTCTCAATCCGTCCGTCCATTAATTTCTCTAATCAACGGTTATGCTTAAGGATCCGCGCCCTACATCATCACTACTTGAGACCCCGATTTCTATATAAAGGGGCTCTCCTCGGTACTCTCACGTGCATCTCCTCTCCTCTATACAATCCCTTTTCATACTAATCATATCATTTGCAATTTGAAATGGCCGGCCGAGGTAAGACACCTGGATCAGGGGCTGCTAAAAAACCCCATTCTAAAAGTGCCAAAGCCGGTCTTGCTTTCCCCGTTGGCCGTATCACTCGTTTCTTGAAGGCTGGAAAATACGCTGATCGAGTTGGCGCCGGAGCTCCAGTGTATCTTGCGGCGGTCCTTGAATACCTAGCAGCTGAGGTGGATACCACGCCTTTTATTTCCTTTTCCATTTCAAATCTTGGATTTTATTAATTGATTTTCTAGATTGGTATTATATTTTCTTAATTTTGTAGAATTTAGTGTGTTTAGTCCCCCGGCCACTTGGTAATTCCCAATACTTAAAGTTAATTTTAAGAAGTTTTATTAAGCAATGATTTTGATTACAGATGCTAGAGTTGGCTGGAAATGCAGCAAGAGATAACAATAAAACGAGGATTCTTCCGAGGCACATCCAACTAGCGGTCAAGAATGATGATGAGTTGTGTAAACTTCTAAGTGATGTGACAATTGCTAATGGTGGAGTGGCACCTAACATTCATAATCATCTTCTTCCAATGGGAACTAGTTCATCTAAGACTGTTGCGAATGATGATTAAAGAAAGAGATCTAGGCCTTATAGCTTTTATATTTTTCTCTCAATGCCTTTGTTTAAGACTGCAGTTGTAATCAGTGGGCCTATTAAATTTGTTAAATAAAATTAGTAGTAATTGAACTTTCTTTCTTTCTTTTATTTTTTTTAAATAATTGTCTTTTATGGTATGATGTTATTTTTTGTGCACACTTAGGGAGTATATACAATTGGCTCGTAACTGCATATCAAAATGTCAATTAATTTATATTTTTCTTTCTGTAATTGTCAGCCGTTTCTTATAATTCTACTTTTATCCTAGGAGTTTTGCAAGCTTAATATATTAACTTATTTTAGAATATAGTGGGTGTTTTATTAAATTCTTGGATGGAATTAAACAAAATGTTAATTAATGATCGATGAATTACAACATGATGGGCAATTATATTGTAAACAGTTGACTCTGGTTTTGGATTAGGTACGTATGGATTAAATATTATTATTTATTAAAAAATACTCCCTCCGTCCCACTATAAGTTTCCCACTTTCCTTTTTTGGATGTCCCACTATAAGTTTTCCATTCCATTTTTGGTAAATTATTTTATCTCTCCCAATCACATCACTTACACTTTATCTATTATTTTATCATACTCCATCTCATACCAATCTATTATTTTCTCTCTCACCATCACATCACTTGTACTACATCTATTATTTTATTATATTACTTAATCAAAACACCCAAAAGAAGTGGAAAACTTATACCGGGACGGAGGAAGTAGTACGCTCTACATTCCATTATTAGTTGAATACTTATTGTTTACACGAGTTTTAATGTAAAAATTATTTATTAGTATTAAATGTGATAAAATTACTTTTTAGAAGAGATAATAATATAAATATTTTTACTTTATTGAAGATATAATCGTTTATTTGTGTATAATAAGTAATGACATGTGATGTAATTAAAAAATGTTTAAATTATATTTTTAAAGAGTAAATGATAGTCTATAAATGTTCAAATAATAATAGAATTTAAGGGTAGAATGATTGTAGTAATAATTATAATGAATCATATTTAATTAAAACAAAGTAATGATTATTTTATTGAGTCTCCCACAAAAATAGCTACATTTGACTTTACACACAAATTAAGAAAAATCAATAAATGTAGTCAAGTTTAGCTAATGTACCAATTTTACCTTTGAAATCTCATATCCCAGAATCTGTTAAGTATTAATTACTCTTATTAATTATGGGTAAAATTGACATTAAAACATTTAATACTAAAATAAAAGAGGAAATGTAGCTATAATTATTATTTACTATTTAATAATATAATATATAAGCAGTGACAGACCCATAAATTTTCAGTAGGGGGGCCCGATTAACATTATTATAAAGATAAAATAATATGTACTGATTATTTTTATCAAAATTTCACATTATAAAATTGTCAATACGTCACATTTCATTAAATTAAATTGATCGAATAAGTTGACATTTGGTATATTTTGGTAGAAGTTAATACTCCCCCCGTTCCGTGATAACTTGCATATTTTAACCGATTCACTTTTAAAAAAAAATGAATTTAGTGGTGTAGAGTCAAATAAGCAAGCGTATTTTGAGTGATTTGATAAGGTGTGAGGAAGATTTAGTAGAATGTAAAATAGATTTAGTGAAATTTAGGGTAAAATGCAGACTCAATGGGTGACTATTTTAAAATAAAATGATGTTCGAATTATTTTTATATCAGGAGTGTGCAAATAATTAGAATAGAGTATTAATTTTAATATGTGTGAAATTACCAAAATACCCCTAACGAATTTACAAAATCAGTGGGGGGCCCACGGGCCCCCCACTGGGCATTGAGTAGGTCAGTTACTGTATATAAGTACACACCTTGATTTATCCAAATACAACCCTAATTTATTAAACGAGCCCTGAATTGCGTCAATTTTATGTTAAGTGTTACTCTGTTTGAATTTCAGACGTTTTAAGCCTAATGCTCTAACATTCCATTATTCGTGTTGTTTGAAAGGTCTTTTTTGTGTTGTTTGAAAGGTCTTATATAATACTTCATCTGTCATAGAAAATTTTGCTCATATAGCTGGGCACAAATTTTAAGGAAATCTGAATATTAAATTATAAAGGTAAAAAATGTGATAAAGTAGTAAAGGGTATTATTGGTAAAACTTTAACTTTTCAAAGTTAACAAAAGAGCAGATTAAAGAGTTATCAACTCCCTCCAATTGTATAATGGAGGGAGATTCAAACACAATTTCATAATGACCATGGTTGATGGACTCCCACGCAATAAATCTAAATTTTTTAATTCATCACCTAATACAACCAGATTTGATCAAAATATTCAAATTCCCTCCAATAAGAACATTTAAAAGTTTCCACCTAATTCAACACAATAAATACACACCTAACACAGTAAATTAAATTCAAAGCATAAAATGAGAACAAAAAAGCCAAATATTTCAACTGAAATGAAGAATAGGGCATCACAGTTGTTGCTTGAAAATTCAAAAGATGGTCAACTAACAAAAGGCAAGATTCAAGAGATATTTTCACAGTGTGGAATATCCAAAATAACTCTCTCCACCATTTGGGCTGCAACAAAATTAAGCATACAAAAAGGTTAGAGTGTTATTTTTAAGGCAACCAAATGGTCAACATATCATGATGCAACAAAGTTGGATATTCAGAAATTCAAAAGTCTACCTTTTCGCAAAAGATCTACATATAAAAGGATAGCTTGGGAAATGAGTGTAAGTAGGAGTACTCTGGGAATTTGGTTTAAAATGGGGCTGATCAGGGCACAGACAAATGCTATCAAGCCAGATTTAACATTTCAAAACAAGTTTATAAGATTGGCATTTTGTGTAAGCTCGTTACAATACGATGCAGCACTCAATAATATTAAGTTCAAAATCATGCACAACACAATTCATATTGATGAAAAGTAGGTTTACATCACAAAAGAGAATGAGAGGTACTACTTGATTCCAGGTGAAATAGAGTCATACAGATCATGTAAGAGCAAGAGGTTCATCACTAAGTTTATGTTCATGTGTGCAGAGGCTAGGCCACAATATGCAATGAATGATGACCTCATATTTGATGGAAAAATAGTGTTATTTCCATTCACTAAACAAGAGCCAGCCAAAAGAAACAACAAGAACAGATTGAAGGGCACATTTGGAAACCAAGCCAATTGAAACAATCAACAAGGAATTCATCAAGAATTGCTTAATCAACTAGGTACACAATTCCTTACTAAAACTAACACTATCAGAAAAATATCATCATGTATTTTTTTTTTAACAAAGTAAGTATTCAAACACAAAGTATATAAATGTTAGTTACATTACTTTGTAGATTATTCCAGCAATTAATGAGAAATAGCCAGCTAATGCTGCAACAAGGAACTTATTTATACAACAGGACAATGTCAGGCCACACATTAACAACAATGATATTGATTTCAGAGCTGCTGCAAGCTCAGATGGATTCAATATCCATTTGATTTGTCAGCCAGCTAATTCTCCTGATACGAACATCAATGATTTGGGGTTTTTTTTTAGAGCAATTCAGAGTTTGCAAGATGAGATAAAATCATACAATGTAGATGATCTTCTTCACAATGTTATGCTTCATATACAAACTCACACACATCACATTGAATAAAGTGTTCCTAAGTCTACAAAATTGTATGATTGAGATAATGAAATGCAAGGGGCACAATTCATATACATTGCCCCATATGTACAAAGAAATACACACCAGAGAGGAAATACTTCCAGAGTGAGTGCATCCAAGTTGTTGAGCTACTACTCAAAGAATGCATTGACTACTTAAGGCAACCTGAAAATTAAATTGTTTGTTCATATGATGTGGTAAGTTTAGTTGCAGATCTACGGTGGCTAGCATAGACTCCTAACTTGAAATGCTTTTTGTGGAATGCTTTTTGTAACATGCATGCATGTGGAATGTTTTTTGTAAACTTGCATATTGAACCTTTTTGTAAAAATATGGTAATCTATTTTTTAAACATGTTATTGATGCAATTTCAGATTTGTAAACAATATGAGAACCTGATTAATTAACTAAGTTTAGGGAACCAGACGATCACAAGAATATGGCCCCACTTAAGAAAACTAGCCTTATCCTGGAGTAGGGAAGTGCATAACTTATGTATAACAGGATTTACTTGCATGATAACTAGTTATTCCCCTATGGAGTGGGGGGAGGGGGTTAATGACAAATTCCACAGAAGAGTAAGTAACAAACAAATAATACCAAAAATAACATGGTCAAACTTCACCCCTCACCAAGTCATTTAGTAATAGTAAGAATTCATTGAACTACCTGTAACTAGAGATCCATAGACTAACTTTAAATATTCTCTAAAGATTTATGCCTACCTTATAAAATTCTCTTATTCCTCTCAAGCCAAATAGACCAAAAATATACTGGAACAATAATCCTCCACAAGTTTTTACATTTCCTGCTGATATCTATTATAACCACAAGTGCACATTGCTGAAATAACTGAAATCTAACAAAGTGTGACTGTATTCCCTCAATATCCTAGGGATGATAATAACTTTTCTCATCTGTAAAGTTGCAGCCATCCATTCAACCTCAAGGACCTTATTGATGTTTTGTAAGAAATGAAAATTTGAATATGTTAGTTATGGCTTGTACTATTTTCAAATTCAATTTCAATTTGTAAACAATATGGGAACCTGATTAATTAGCTAAGTTAAGGGAAGTTGTCCATTGTAAGGTTTTCAGCAAGATTCGGTTGGACAACTTCAGTGAATAAGGTATCTTTGTCTTTTAAGATCAGTTTGGTTGTCCTTTGTGTGATGTCATCTAATTCCAAAGTTTTATCCCTGTTCTCAAAAGTAGTTTCATCAAACACAACATGAGGTGTTTCTTCCACAAGAAGGGATTTACAATTGTAGACTTTGAAAGCTCTACTGATTTGGGAATATCCAAGAAATATCCCATAATCAGCTTTGTTGTCAAAAGTTTTCAATTGTTCTTTCCCATTGTTGTGAATGAAACACTTACAACCAAATATGTGAAAGTAAGATACTTTAGGCAGTCTTCCTTTCCAGAGTTCATATGGGGTCTTTCCTTGACCTTTAGTGATTAAACATCTATTCTGAGTATATCATGTAGTATTTATAGCTTCAGCCCAAAATCTCTTAGGCAAATTAGAATCAGTAATTAAGGTTCGAGCAACCTCTTTAAGAGTTCTATTTCTTCTTTCAGCTACCCCATTCTGTTGGGGTGTTATAGCAGCTGAAGTTTCATGGGCTATTCCATTTTCTATGCAATACTCATTAATATAAGAATTTATGAACTCATTGCCTTTATCAGATCTGATCTTGATGATATTAAGGCTTTTCTCATTTGACAATCTC
The DNA here is from genome assembly GCA_963675135.1 of Galeopsis tetrahit. Classification (NCBI taxonomy): domain Eukaryota; kingdom Viridiplantae; phylum Streptophyta; class Magnoliopsida; order Lamiales; family Lamiaceae; genus Galeopsis; species Galeopsis tetrahit. The sequence goes on along the minus strand of OY776120.1, from coordinate 58,693,310 downwards.
TTCATTATCTCAGAGAGTTTGACTTGTGTTTCCTTCATATTAAAGAGAAATACTACACAGGTAAATCTAGAGAAGTCATTTATAACAACCAATGTATATTTTCTTCTATTTATGCTAGTAGGGGTAAGTGGTCCAAATAAGTCCATATGTAATAGTTGGAGTACACTGTCAGTAGAGATGACTGGTTTGCCTTTAAATGAAGCTTGTATCTATTTTCCTTCTTGACGTGGTTTACATACATGTTCCTTAATGAAGACTTCATTTGGAAATCCTTTTACTAATGCATTTCTTGTTAATTTCTTCATGGATTTAAAGTTCAGGTGGTTTAGTCTCTTATGCCATAACCAACTCTGCTCATTTGAGCTCTTAGCAATGAACCATGCAACATCAGTAGATAAATTCCAGTCAGCAAAATATACATTTCGTTTTCTTATGCCAGTCAGTAGAGTTTGTTGACTTATTTTGTTATTGATTAAACATTTATCACTTGAAAACTCAATATTGTATCCTTTATCACAGAACTGGCTTATGCTTAGCAAATTGTACTTGAGACCAGCCACATATGATACATTAGTTACCTTAACATTACCAATGTTTAAGCTACCATAACCTTTTGTAGTAGCTTGTGAACTGTCTCCAAATGTGACATTAGGACCTTCTTGTTCAGTGAAGTCAGTGAGGAGTGTTTTGTTTCCAGTCATGTGCCTTGAACATCCACTATCCAAGTACCATGCTGTCTTTTTTCTCAAGCTCCTCATCTTCTTGTGGTCCTTTGGTACGTGCAAAGATCAAGCTTTAGGTACCCTTTGAATTTTCGGTCCTGAGAGGTTAGCTGTACCTTTAGGAACCCAAACTTGCCTAATAACCCTGATTGGTTCAAGGTGGCTAAGTTGTTTTCCTCTTCTATCAACATACACATTTTTCCCTTAAATGCCTTTGGGAAAGAGTGTGTGAAAGTGTTTACTCTGTAAGTATCAGGAGAGTTGACATTTCTCCTGAACTTATGAGACTTTTGTGCAGTTTGATGAAATCTTTGAGAATCGGCATTAAGATGACCATTACCCTTTGGCATGTAGGGTTTTGGTTGTCTCATTTTATTGTACCTTTCAGGAGTGTTGGCCTTAAGTCTGTTCAGCTGAGGTTGCCTCATTAGAGTTGGCCTAGGCTGAACATACTTTGGACAACCTCTCTGAATGTTGTTCAGATGAGTTGCCCTTCCACTAGGTCTACTCTGCTGAACACCATTTCTCTTGTAATCAGAGACTTTGGCCATTTCCTTAGGTATGAGACTTGTTCTGTGGATTACTTGAGTGGGCACATCAATCATTTTGCCCTTCCTTTGTTCGGTGGATGAATTAGTTCATTTTCAGCTTGTTGTGCCACTGATTTAACAAAGATTCTCTTAGTGTTACTTGTTGAAGCAACACAAAGACAAGGTGAAGATTCGAATGGATCATATCAAAGTCCATTCTTTTGAGCCATAGGTCTTTGGAAGCTTTGAATTTCCTCTATTGCCTTAGAGGATTTATTCATTGCAGACATTTTATTTTTCAGGCTCTCTTCACTTGATTTAAGAACATCATATTCATGAGAGAGGTTTTCAAATTTAGCTTGTAGAATTTTATGCTCAAAGTCTTTTCTCTTCTGAATAAGTAATTGCTCATCAATCTGCTTTTGTTGGTCAACTATCCTGAAAGAAGCTTCATCAAGTTCTCTCAAGACTTGTTGATACAACTCAGTAGACTTGACATTTACTACAAATTCAGTTTGAGAAAACTTTGTAATTTCAGAATATAGTACCTCATTTTCTCTCTCACAATTATCATGAAGTTCTTGCAATCTAGTGAAATCTTCAATCAACCTTCCAAAGGATAGTTTCAGGTTGACATCACTAGGTTCCAGTGAATGAATTGATGATGAACTAGATGAAGAACATACCTCATCATCTTCTATAGTCATGCTGCACACATCATCATCATCACTGTTAGAGAACAGTCCATCATCAGAGGAGTTGAATCATTCATCACTTTAAGACACATCACCAGCCATCATGGCTTTTCTATTGTTGAGTCTTCTATCTCTTTTTACTTGCCTCTCTTTCCTCTCTTTAGAGATGAGCTCAGGGCAGTCATATTGAAATTAAGTGCCCTTTCTTTTGGCAGTTGTAGCATAAGTCTTCATCCTCATCTTTCTTGGATTCTTTTTTCCTTCTGGATGATGAAGGTTCAGCTCTGCTGGACTTTCTCCTATCAGAGTACTTGTCCTCTGATTTTCTTTCATCAGGCCTTTTGTGCTCGCCTTGGCTTCAAGGGAGTTGTACCTTATCCTGACCTTGTTGTCTTGGTAGAACTTTTTGTATCTACCAAATCTTGAGTTGAGTTTTTCAAATCTTCTAGCCATAAGGGCTAGCTCTTCTTTCATTTCAATTTTCATAAAAACAGATTTTTACAAAATTACTTACACAATTAAAAATAAAGGGCATGAATTGGAAATTTTATCCTAAAGAAACAAATATGTGAATTTAAGTATCAATAAAATTTAATAAAATCAGCGGAAGTTTACTCAAAAGAATTTAAAATATCTAGTGAATCATGATCTCAATATTTATAAAAGTTTAACAAGAAATGCTCTATCTCAATTAGTTTTACAAAATGATGATTGGTTTGTCATCCACCGCTTCTCCTCGCCATCAACTCATACAATCTGATCTGAAATGTTAAATGTATGGTATGAGCAAACCACTAGCTCAGTGAAGTCACTTTGACAATATTAAATACGACATACAAATAAAATGTACAACCACATAAAATAATGTAATTCACAAAAAGTCACATAAGCACCTTTCATCTCAAATAAACACAATTTCATCATACTTTTTCCAAGGATCTCTTTTAAATCCCACTGGGTCCCCCTCAAAGACCTATTTTCCGCCCTGAGTTCTTTTCTTGTGCACAGCGGTTCCCTCAAAGATCTCTCTTCAATCTCGGGTTCACCGAGGATCGCTTTTCAGTCCCGGGCCTCTTTTAAGCCCCTGATCTTTTATAATCTTTTATATTAAAATTATCATTCACATGTCAATCATGTCACAATGTAGATAAACAATTTATTCACACGAAGCAATTAATAAAGACAAAGAAACCACACCTGAAATTAATGTCGCAACTGAATGAAATATCACGTCACCTAAAAATAATTAAATAGTTGTATCTCAAAATTATTTATAATTTAGAAATACTTGATACCTCAAGTAATAACATTAAATAAACTAAATGAATTACTTTGATATACTAAACTGGATTTATAGAAGAAGCTTGATTTTAATCATTAAAAGAGTTTGACCAAAAGAAACTAAAAATATAACTTTTTTTTTTTTGAAGATAGTAGAATTACAGATAGGGGTTAAATTACATATCATCTGCCCTCACCTATCCAAACAGCAAATTCTACCAAAAGATCACAATTTTCAGACTCAATCGTGAGAGGGTGGAAGGATCAACGAACAACCAGCAAACCTCGAAACTCCGCGATCTAAGAAGATAGCAACAACCGTGCTACAAACCTCCCAAACCACATAAGAAACGGACCCAAGGCCTACCAGCTCCAACAGACACACCAAAGTGCCACCATGGGAAAACTCGAAAACGGGAAGAAAACCAATCATAACAGGAAAGAAGACAAACCAGCGGGGAAAATAGCGACAGCTACAGGGAAAATACCGAAAGTAGAAAATAACGGCATCGGAAGAAAAAACGAACCTAAAAAGACCAGATCTAAACTAAAAAACAGACTAAATACACATGCAGAAAGGAAAAAAATGAAATAAAATGGGATCAGACGGATGACTCACCCGATCGGTCACCGTGGCTCCGACGGGGAGATTCACCAATTGATCCCAACTAAATCCCTAAAAAGAAACCCTTCGCCCAATAGAAAATCGGTGCAGCGGCGCTACAGGCGGCGCGGCAGGCTCACGGCGGTGTTGCCAGCTGCGCGGCGGTGTTTCAAGCGGCGCGGCGGCAGGCGCCGGAATTTCAAGCGGCACAGCGGCGCAACTTACTTTCTGTACAGAAAATAGGTGATTTTGTGTGATTTCAAGCGACGTCGGCGGTGATTTTAATTGGGGAAGAAAGGTTGGGGGAGAAAGGTTGGGGAAGAAAGGTTAGAGAGAAGCGAGAGACTAAAAAAAATATAACTTTAGAGAAGTAAATTCCCATGAAAAGATTTATACAACTAAAATTATATTGGTTATTTTGAAAAATCAAAATCTTTTTGGTTTTGAAATAGTATAAATTATAAATAAACCATGGCGAATTTAACTAGAGTATATAGAAGAAACATTACTGAGAAGCTTATTGACTTTTCTGTTCTAGAGAGAAACTTATTTTTTTTACCATGAAATATTTTTGTAGGGTAACACTTGTGTGCATCCGTATGCATCGTATCCCGTACTTTTAATTTTAATTTTTTATTTATATTTTACTTATACCCATTAATTTAATAAGTTCACCCTTAAATCATATTTTTATTACAGTTATCTGCACCCACTCATTTTATAAATTCACCCCTCAAATCATTTTTTTACAACTACACCCGCTCATTTTATGAGTTCACCCCCAAATTATATTTATACTATAGTTATCTGCACCCACTCACTTTATGAGTTCACCCCCAAATTATCTGCACCCGCTCATTTTAAGCTGCCTAGCATTTCAGCTTCTCAACTAACCTAATATATATGTTCCAACATTCCTGAAATATATTCATTTATCTTTGACTTATCTATTTGGCATGTCTTAAGGGGTTTTGATATATTAATCAAAATCTCATCTTCAGTAGAGATGACTAGGGTCAAATTTCCTGAAAGAAATTGTTAGTGCAATCACCGTTTAAGCATATATAGGTTAAGTCAGGCAAGTTGAGACAATGAGATATTATCTCTTGAAGCAAAATGGTTGATTTTCATTGATATAACATATGAGCATTACAAAGCATGATGATAGTTAAAATCAACTAATCAGAGCATGTAATCAGAGCATAGAACATAAATACACACATATCAACAGCCATGAGCAAAAGGGGATAAAGAAACTTAGCAGTTTCAGAGATCATCTTCAGGAGGTGGCACCATCCCATACAGTGCCCAAAATCTTCTCTTAAGATCCATGATCTCCTTGTTTTTTCCCTTGGGTCCAACTTTCAGCTTCTCCATCTTGAGAATGTCAATGAACTCTTGAAGAATTCTGTGCTGATCAATGTAGCCTTCCTGTCCAAACTTAGGAGGCATGTAGATGATGGGACCAGGGGCTTTGAATTGCACTCTTGCTATATCTACAGCAGCAAAGTGTTTCTGGTAAAGCTCCATATGATTGTCATACATAAATTGAGTGAAAGTACACTCAATATCTTCATCCATCCATTTGCCTATGACATAGAAGTCATAAACAAATTCTCTTTTAGCTTCCTCCCATTCATCATTCAGCTTGATTGGGACCCGTTTATCAGGATGAGGATACTTGGTGTCCATCCTGATCAGCAGCTGTGGCTTTAGCTTGGTGTAAGATGCTCTTATTCTTCTTGGCTTCTGAAAGTTCTTTCTTCTTAAATCTCTGGCTCTATTTGCTTCCATGAGAGCTTCCATCTTCTCTTGTGCTCTCATCATGGACAATTTGTGTTGAGTCTCAGGATCTTTTCCAAAGCCTTCTTCAAACAATTTTGAAGGATCATCAGCTAAGACTGGAATCTTCTTCTTTTCAGGGCTCTTGGCCACTTCTTCTACAACAGTTTCTTCAGCAGTCTTGCTCTTCTTTGGTATAGGTTGCTCATCAATTCTGAAGCCAGCAGGCAAGTCCACCTAGCCTTTGCTACCATCTAGCACTTTCTTCTTGAACTGAGGCCATAGAGTTCTTCAATGCAATAGCCAATTGCTCTTCTTCATCCTGATCCTCTATGTCCGTTACTTTCTTGCCTCTCCCTTCAATCTTAGGCACTTGCTCTTTTCCTTTGCTGCCTTCACTAATTTTCAAGGCACCTTTGGCTCTAGCTCTTTGCCTTACCCCCTTTTTGGCAACATCAAAACATTGGGGCTTAAGGTCACTCATTGTAGTAGCCAATAAGGATTGGGCCTGATTCAGGGACTTGATCTCTTCAAGAAGATAAACATTCTCATCATGAATGTTTTGCATCCTGAATGCTAAGGAAAGCAAGAATAGACTTCATCTTCTGCTCAACAACCTCCTCCATTGTGGCTTTAAGTGATGCATCCAAGTTGGCCTTGAGGAGCTCAGTGAGGTTGGCCACTACAGATTCAGATATCTTGGCAAGCACTTCTTCAGAGAACTTGGCTGATGCTTCCTTGACCATAACCATTCTCATTTCTTCAGCTCTTTTCTTCTGAAGAGTAGATTTCTTTCCAATAGCTTGCTTCACAACCAACTTGAGAGATTTGACATTTTTGTTGTGGTTGTCAAGAAGCAGCTTCTAATCCTTCTTTACAGATTTAGTGAATTTGTCCATGCTATCCTTAGACTTCTGAACTTCAGTAGAGATAGTCTGCAGCCCAGACTCAACTCCACTGAACCTAGCTTCAATTGTGGGAAGCACCACATCCTCTGAACCTGTTAATATCATCTCCACTGAGGCTAGTGTTCTCCCTTGCTCATCCAGAGCCTCTGAGGTGTGTGTATGAGTTAATCCCACTTGTTGGGCCAAGGTGTCTGCTGAATGCTCTTCTAGTGTAGCATTGGATAAACTTGCATCAATTTGGACAGATGCATCTGTAAATTCATATGCAGCAAATATTTAGTCAAGTGTAATACCTGCAGTATCTGCAAAGAAAAAGTTGTTATCATAATCAACTTCTTCACCCTCAATTTCTTTTTCATAAAGCTCTGACTCATCAGCAGCTTTCTTCTCATTTTCAACTAGATTCTTTTCTCCTTCATCATATGTGATCTCAAAATCATGAAGAACATGCCTCCTCTCATCAAGGGATTCTTGAAGTTCAGATTTGACTTCAAGAATAACATGTCCTTCCTCACTAACTCCATCTCCCTCTTGAGGTGGTACACTCACAATCTTGGTGATAACTACCTCACTATCATCCCTACCACCCTCTAGTTTTTCAGGACTATTCTCCCTTTCAACTCCATCTCCTAAACCTGCATTCTCTACATCCTCAACAGGATTCATAGAGAGTAGTTGTTGGGAGATCACAATGCTTGGGCATACCAAGTCCACTGAGTCATCCTTAATGGTTAAAAGTTGGTCAGTGTCCAACTCTTCTGACACTGATGAGGTTTTAACCAAACTAGCTTCTCCTTTGGAAGTCTCAACATCATTCAGTTGTGCCCCAAGCTCAGTTGAACCATCAAGGGCTGATGCATCTTTGACTGTGTTACCACTCTTGGTCAACACCTCTGAATTTTCAGAGTCCTTTGCATCACCATAAGTCAAGTAATGTACCTGACTTCTCAGAGGACCAGGAGGGTTGGGGTTTGTGGGATCATCATCATCATCATTAGAACTGCTATCAGGGTGCTTGATGCCCTTGGCAATTCTATCCTTTTCTTCAGCAATCTTGTCCTCCACCAACTTGGCAAAGACAACTTCATCTGTCAGGAATCTTATCTTCTGTACACTAGCAAAGTGTAAAAGTCTGCTTTCTTCAATTTGCCACCAACTTGCACCTATGTCTTGGATAATTTGGGCAATTTCCATGATAGTCTTGTCTTTGACTTCTACAAGAGCTCTCAAATCATGGAAATTCCTCTGCAATCTTGGGAATTCAGCAAGGTTGGGGTACAAGTTGTCCACAGTTGCTCTAGTTACTCCTCTGAGCATACCTTCAAAGGTATACTCCTCCTCATCTCCATCAGATTGGGGACTTTGGGTTATAGGAGAGTTGGCAACATATTCAGGAGGGTTGGTTTCAGGATTAGGTTCATGGACATTGGGCTCAACAAGGGTTGATTCAGGTGCTTTTGGGAGCAATGTTCCTGAAGGGAGTTTACTTAAGGGTGTGGGTTCTTACAATTCAGCTTGAAGGAATCTTGAGTATGATAGCATAGTTGAATCAAGAGGAGACTCTAGTTTTGATTCATCAACTGCAATATCTGCTAAGATGTCAATAGGACCTCTTTGAGCTGTTCACTCTGGTGATTATCTCTTGGTAAGATCTAAGGGAGTGATTGGTTGGTTTTCAGGAGTTTTGTGGGTATCAGGGGAATTGGGCTCGAAAAAGTTAGTTTCAGTGAGTTTGGACTCAGGAGTTCCAACATCAGGGGAGTTGGTCTTAGACTTGGATTTTGACTATGATCTGCTTTCAGCTCTACTTTCCTTGAGTGCCTTCCTCAAGGTCTCCTCCTCCTGCAAACTCAGCATCTTTTCAGAAGGCTTGGCCCTTTTCTTAGAAGCAGATTGCTTCTTGCTCTTCTTTACTGCCATTGGGAACTTTTCCCTTAGTTCCTCTGAATCTGATGGCACATTGACTCCTTCTTCAGCAACTTTCTTCAACTCTGCTGAAGTATTAGAATCCTCTTATGAGAGGATTTGGGTCATCTTTCTTGTCTTCACCACCCTAGCCTTTCTCCTAGGGTTCAACTTGGGCTTTTGTTCCACCTCCTCAACAGGTTTGGCCACTTGCATCTTCCTCTTTTCTATCTTCTTGGACAACTTTCTAAACATGATATTTTGAGGTGCAAGAGGCTTGGCAAATGTTTGAATTTGGGAATAATGGGAGAACCTTTCTATTAGGAGACTTGCCTTTGTGCAATATCTCAGTTTTCCCTCCATCACCACCTTCATGTGAGCTTTCACTTTGAACTTTGCCTTCTCCTTCATCATCTCTCCCATGACGAAGTCTCTCCAATTGAATTTGATGCCCTTATCACTAGCATCAATCACAGCAGCCATGATCCTTATCCTTGGCTGGCTCACTTGTTCCAAACTTCCAGTATTGCTCAAAATACTTTTGGTGACCACTTCAAAAAGTGTCTGAAACTCAGGTTTCAATGTATTTTAAGACAAGGTGAAGATTCGAATGGATCATATCCCAATCCACTCTTTTGAGCCATAGGTCTTTAAAAGCTTCGAATTTCCTCTATTGCCTTAAAGGATTTATTCATTGTAGACATCTTATTTCTCAGGCTCTCTTCACTTGATTTAAGAACACCATATTCATGAGAGAGGTTTTCAAATTTAGCTCTCTTCTGAATAAACAGTTGCTCATCAATCTACTTTTGTTGGTCAACTATCCTGAGAGAGGCTTCATCAAGTTCTCTCAAGACTTGTTGATACAACTCAGTAGACTTGTTGAGAGAGCTTTGTAATTTCAGAATATAGCACCTCATTTTCTCTCACACAATTATTATGAAGTTCTTCTAACCTAGTGAAGTCTTCCATCAATTTTCCAAGGGAGAGTTTTAGGTTGACATCACTGGTTTCCAGTGAGTGATTATATGATGAACTAGATGTAGAAGATACCTCGTCATCTTCAATGGCCATGTTGCACACATCATCATCATCACTGTTAGGGAACAGTCCATCATCAGAAGAGTTGAAGCTTTCATCACTTTGAGACTCATCACCAGCCATCATGGCTTTCCAACTGTTGAGTCTTCTATCTCTTTTGGCTTGCCTCTCCTTTCTCTCCTTAGAGCTGAGTTCAGGGAAATCATATGAAAGTGTTGGTCCTAAAAGGAGTATATAACAAGTGTATGGGGGGGGGGGAATACACTTGTATGCAAATCTTTTTCAAACTTAACCAAATATGACTTCAGCAAGATTGTCCTGGACAACTCTACTGAGATGTATAACTTCTTAAAGATAACCAATCTACTAAGTACTATTGAGTACTTAGTTGAATGACTATCTAAGTGAGTTATAAGTGAGGAATTAGTGGTTGGCCCTTTAGTTTAAACTCCTTTTAAGTTCTGAAATCACCTTAACAATTTATCCACTTTCAGGGAACTCGTCCAAATATGTTTTGCACGGTCTTATGTATATATCTTTGAAGATTCAGTTTGTGTGCAGTGTTGAATGAATGTAAGTACTTGAAAGTAAATCAACACAAGAGTTTATAGTGGTTCAGAGACTTAAGCTCCTACATCCACTTTCCCTGATTTAACAGGATAATTCCTTCACTCTTGGAATTAACTTGTTTTATAGCGCCAAGGTGCACTTGATCAACCTTACCACTCCTTGGTGCCTTGATCCCTAGGATGTCAAGAGTCCTAGTACCCTTTCTCAACTCAGAATTAAATGTTCTTCTCTCAACAGTTAACTCCTTACACTTCTACTACTACAACCTTCTATCTTTCTGTCTTGAAAGGTATAAGGGTTGAAGTTTGGTTTCAACTAATGATATATCCTTTACAATGAGGTTCAGTGTATAAGGATAGGATATCTCTCTAAGCTTTGTATGGATATACAATGAGGTTCAACTTAGATGAAGTGTTTGAAGACTAAGAAAGTCTCTTTGAAAGTTTGGAGGTTCTTATGAGCTTTGATGCTTCAGATTTGTTGCTTGGATGTTGGATACATCAAATGGTCTTCACACTTCTTTATTTATAGATAAAATTGAGGACTTGCCCGTTGGAGAGGCAACTTCAATTGTCTATAAATGTCTTCCTTGAACTCTGCAACTGGAAGACAAATTCTTGATAATGACATGTCCTTTGATTGGGAAATAAACGGCTGTAACTACTTTGTCTTCACTTTGCAGCACTCTTCCCAATGTCTGACTTCAAGATTCACTTGGTCAAACATGGACATTACTTCTGATGATTGATCCTTGGATAAGGACAACCTTCCTTATCACTTGGACAATTCTGCTTATCAAGATCAGGAGATTCTGTTTATCAGCAGTGTTGGGGTTAGCTCTTCAGATGACTTGGCTCTTTCCCTTTCCATGAATTCTTAGAGTAGGTCTTTGTGCATTCATGGCAATGGATAGGTGGTCTTGACCTCATCAGCATAGTTGGGTTTGTTCTTCAAAGCATGTTCTGGTTCAAATGTGCTGAGACAATCTTGCTGGACAACTCTTCTGAACTTGATATTTATTGCAGTAGACTTGAACTTGATGGTCTATTCCACTCAGTTGATCTTCAGATAGGTTGTTCTATACTGAGCTGACTTTGATCAGCACAGTTGTCCATCAACATACTTAAGGTCAATCCAAGACTGAGCCTTGAGGGGACTTGGACTTTATAAACTTCTAAGCATGTGCTCCCCCTCAATTTGTGCATCTATTGATCTAAGAGCTGCCTAGCTAACAAATCAGCTTCTCAACTAGTCTTAAGTTACATGTTCCAACAAACCTGAAACATGTTCATGTAATCTGACATATCTAATTGGCATGTCTAAAGAGGGGTTTTGGTATCATAATCAAAACTCATTTTATTCCCAACAATTTCCCCCTTTTTGATGATGCCAAAACCTATACAATCTATACAAAAGTGACATATCCTTGTTTTGGGAAGTAAACGACTGGAAGCTTCTTATCTTGACTTTTATGCATTCTTCCCAATGTCCAACTTGAAGATTCAGTTAATCAAACATGGACATTCCTTCTAATCATTGGTTCCTTGATAATGGTTAACTTTCCTTATCATCATGACTGATCTTCTTATCACTTTCAGTTGATTTGACCTATCAGCAGTGTTGGCTAGCTTCTTCAGTAGAGTTGGCTCTTTAACTTCACTGATCATTGTTTGATAGCTTCTAAGCATCCATGCTTCCATATCAGTTGACTTGACCCCTTCAGCACAATTGTCTCTTGCCTTAGACTTTATTGTGAACATTTCAGGTTTAGTGTGCTTGGTCAATTCTGCTGGACATTTCCTCTGATCTTGATTGCATGTACATCAGCAGACTTGGTCTAACTGATTTGTTCTTCTGAATTAATAATAAGGGAGGTTGTCTCTTTACTGAGCTGATCTGACTATCAGCTCAATTGAGCATTTAGATCATCAGCAGTGTTGGGATCATCTTGATTCTGAGCCTTGAGGGACTTGATTCTTGTAATCTTCTAAACTTGTGTTCCCCCTGAACTTATGCATCTAAAACATCTATTTGGCATGTCAGCTTCTCAACTAGCCTGATCTATATGCTTAGCATGTCAGCTTCTCAACTAGCATGATCTATATGTTCCAACATTCCTAAAACATATTCATTTATATTTGACTTATCTATTTGGCATGTCTTAAGGGGTTTTGGTATATTAATCAAAATCTCATTTTATTCCCAACAATATATATAATCGATTTTACCGTAAATTTTACATAACACCATCTCAAATTTCCAAGTAGGTTTCCACCGCAAGAAACACGAGGTATTTTCTTCCTTTTTTTTATTCTCATTATTTTTGGATTAACATTAACAGATTTCTTCTTACTAGCTAGTAGAGATTATTTCTTAATCCTTCTCTGTTAAATTTTAGTATCACTTTATTTTATAGTTATAACGGGATGTGATTTTGGTTAGTGAATACATGTGTTAATTTATAATATGGCCAAGTTATTTTCATCTTGAATTTTCGAAAATTACAGCAGCTTAATTTAATAAAAAACATTGTTATTTTATGAGTCATTGTCAAAACCCCAGGTTTTAATAAATTGGTTTTAAAAAATATGCGTTGATTTATTAATTCAACTCCAGAATGCTTGTTTTGGCTTTTAAATGAGTACTTGGTCATAGCTAAATTCATTTACTTTACATAATTAGTTATGTTAATAAGTCTAGTAGGTATGTTCATTCATATACTCCATTATATATGTATACACGGGTATCACACTTTGGGTATTTTAAGACATATTACTTAATTATTTTAGGTGACGAGCCTTAAAGTTATTTCATAACATCCATTGCATCCACCACATTCATTTTAGGTGTATTTTTTTCTTTCTTTCTAATTCATTACTTATCCCCACAATGATTAGTAGAGCAAGTTGTTCATTGTTAAATGTTTTACTTGATATGTTGAATGTGATTGCTACGTGTTATGATCCATGTTATGAAATCAGATAGTCAGGGACTAGTTCACGAGTCTGGGACCATAAAAGTTATCCTCGAGAATCACCAGGGTCATTAAAACGGCTTTGGCAAGGCTCGCAGTGCTCAGTCAGTTTATTAGTTAGTTCAAATATGTGTGATGTATTCATGTTTGCATTGATGTGTTTAACTGTATGTTTTATATTTAACTGTGAACAGTTGGGCCCCTCTGTCCACTGAGTGTGCTTGCATTACTCACCTCTTCATTTTAACATTATAGGTTAATGAGCTTATGGCGAGAGGAGCGGTGGATGACAAATCTATTAATATTTAGTAAAGTATTAAACTTTTTATGAGATTTTGAAACTTGATTCAATTAATATTCTGGATTTCTTTTAAGTTTTTATTCATTCATTGAGTCTTCCGTTGCAATTCAAGTAATTTTATTGCTAAATAAATTCGTAAAATTATTTTGTAGGTTAAAATTTTAATTCATGCCCCATTATTTTAAAATTGTCAAGTATTTTCGCAAAATCTAATTAAATAAAAATTGGGGCGTGACAATCAATCATTCAAGTGTGGAGAGATTGATAAGTCCAAATTTCACGTGATTTTTGTGCTTCAATTAGTTATTTTTTGAGAATTAATTTGACCATTGTGTTTTTTCTACTTACGATTTTATTGTTGTCAAATGTTTTGATGTTGATTTTTATGATTTCATGTTGTTTAAGAGGTTTTTGATAAGTTGGAGACGAATCAAGTAAGCGGAGTCGAAACACGAATGTAGTGGGCTGGTATGTAAGAAGTTGAGCAGATTTTTAATCCAAGCCCAAACAAGGTTTTGGGCTTAACATTGGCAATCTGATTTGGTAGCTAATAGAGGCCCATGGATTGTTAAGGTTGGGACCTAGTATAAGTAGACAAAAAGTCAACGCCTGGGAGAGTTTTTTTTTTTTTTTTTTATGGTAGCCGTGGGAGTTTGGAGTATGAGTTTTTGGTCGTGAGCTGAAGAAGAAAACTGTTCGTTTGGTTTTTATTCTATCTATTTTTTTTATATATATTCATCAACCTTGATATAATTATGTCTTTTGTAATTGAATTTCGATTAAATGTTTTGAGGTTATTTATATTGGGGGTAAGACTTGTGTGGACTCGAGTGTATATATACACTTGAATCCATATTTGAAACCGGGTCAGGATTCAAACAGATATTACAAAGCACACAGTTTTTACAAAGTTCAGGTCATAGCCTATTGGTAGTTACTAATAATGAAATTATCATCACCGTTGAAGAAGGTGATTAGAATGATCTTATATAAAATGGCAATCAATGTCGATGTGCTTCGCTCTCTTATGTGCCACCGGGTTTTGGCTGAGAAAGAGAGCACTCTTGTTATTACAAAGAAGAGTAGGTGGGACAGGAGGCAATGCTTTTGACTCTCGTAACAAATTTGTCACCCAAATCAATTCAGAAGCTGCATTTGCAAGCGCTCTATACTCGGGTTCGCAGCTTGAGCGGGCCACCTTAGGCTGTTTCTTAGCACTCCATGAAACAAGATTTCCACCAAGAAATATGGAATAACCATAAGTTGAGCAGCGGGTCTCGACACAACGGGCCCAATCAGCATCTAAATAACCAACAATGGAGGTGTCTGATTGACAAGCAAAGGATATGCCAAAGTGAATAGTGTCTTTGACATATCAAAGAATGCGCTTAACAACAAGGAAATGAATATCCGTAGGAGCATGCAAGAATTGACTTACATGATTCACAACATACGATAAATCGGGGCGCGTGATGGTTAAGTATTGCAGGGCACCAATAAGAGAACAATACAGAGTTAGGTCTGAATTAAGTGTACCCGAGCTGGTCAAGGATTCACCTGCGACGAGAGGAGTCGCAATGGGCTTTGAGTCCAACATGGTAGCCCGTTAGACAATATCATGTGCATATTTAGCTTAGCCAATAAATAAGCCCGATTTGGTGTAGGTGATTTCAAGGCCCAAAAAATAGTTCAATTTTCCAAGGTCCTTAATCGCGAATTTAGCATAGGTTCGATCAGTGAACCGACGAAGTAAGGATGGGTCGTTGCCTGTGACAATTATATCATCAACGTAAAGTAGAGGATAAATAAGCGAGACACCTTTGTGAAGGAAAAATAGAGAAGAGTCGGAACGGCTTGCACAAAAACCAAGACTTAAGAGATACGTGTTAACAACAGGACTGAAAGTGTGACCAATGTCTATTCCCGGAATTTGTGTAAACCCTTGAGCAACAAGACTAGTTTTTCGAAAAACCTATTTCAAACCAACAATATGGGTGTTTAGGGGGCAAGGCACCAAATCCCATGTTTGATTAGAATGAGGAGACTTTGAGGCAGATTTGAAACCTTGAGGTTCGGAAGTAGTTGCTAGGGCCGATAATAAAGTTGTCGAAGTTAAGTTGACTGGATGACGGGTCTTAAATATCTAAGATTTTTCCCGAGTCACCATTGGGTGAGAGGGCAAGGGGGCTGGTGGTTCGACAATATGCGCCACAGGTTGATGCGGAGGTGGAGCCTGATCGAGAGCTTGAACTTGTGCAGGCTGTAGAAGGGTTGTTGGAGGTGGTTCAAAAATTTGTGGTCCATTTGGAATATGGGCAGGCTATGGCCCATCTAGTATTTGCTGAGCAGATGGACAAATGCGACGAGGCCTAGAAGGAACATGCTGAACCGATTGGTGGGATTGAGTAATAATTGGGCCTAATGGAATGGGCCGACTAATATCCTGTGGAACATCCAGAATTGAAGAATAATCCAACACAGGAGAGGCCAAATCCGTAGAATTCCTAGAAAAAGGAAAATAGTTCTCGTCAAATTGGGTATGATGAGTAATAAAAATCCGAGCCGATGAAGGATCATAGCACCGAATACCCTTATGAATGTTGTTGTACCCCAAGAAAATACACGGACGACTTTGAGGAGCCAATTTATTTTGAGCATAGTCACGGAGATAGGGAAAAACACGATACCCAAATGGCTTAAAATTTACATAATTTGGCGGAGAATCATAAAGCACCTCAAAAGGGTGAGATGTTTCCCAAGAGAGTAGATAGAAGGCGATTAAACATATAAACTGCAGTAGCAAAAGCATCAAACCAATGGCAAGTAGGAGCATGAGCATGAAATAACATTGATATGCCAGTTTTAGAGATATGACGATGCTTACGTTCTGCACGACCGTTTTGTTGAGGCGTATATGGGCAAGATATTCGATGATGAATGCCATGCTCAGACATAAATTTTGTGACCCGATTATTAACAAATTCCAACCCCATCACTTTGAAATGTTTTCACTGTTGTGGAAAATTGATTGCACACAAAACTGTGAAAGCGAACCAAGACATCATAAAATTCAGATTCAAACGTAAAGGATATATCCATGTAAAGCGTGAATAGTCATAAAAAAATGCGACATAATAACAAAATCCTTCAACATAATCAATAGGCGATGGGCCCCACAGATCACAATGTATTATGTTTTGAACAGCAGTGGCACGTTTGTCATTTAAAGCAAAAGATCATCTTTTACTTTTGGCCGGCAAGAGGAACAAATACCAATAGTTGGTAATAAAGATGAAATAGAGAGATGTCCTAATTTACTCATATGCAAAATAACTGAAAATGGGACATGCCCCAAACGTAAATGCCATAAATGATAGCTAACCTTCAAATTCTTGATGCGAATAGCAGTGACTAGTGCTGAAATGCCCCGCTCCAAGACATATAACCCATTATCATGCCAACCGTGAGGTAGAATCACCTTTGTCATCCGATTCTGAATCGCAAATGTTTTGTCAGAGAAAATCACATCAACTAGAAAATCAGAAGTAAGATTGCTAATGGATAATAAATTTTTAGTCAAATGTGGAACAACTAACACATCAAGAACACACACATCATTCGACAAGCAACGAGTACCAGTATGAGTAATATTTAAAGAAGCCCCATTACCAAGTACAACATGACCATTACCAGAATAAGGATCGAAAGAATCCAGTGTTGACCTTTGAGAAGTCATATGCGCAGATGCACCCAAATCAACATACCAATCAGAAGGGTGGTCAGAAGAAATATTGCATGAGGTATTAAAAGCTTTCGCTAAATGAGCAGGTGAGGCCTCTGTACGATCGCAGCATTGAGGGCATTTATTTGCGTAATGCTCCCCGCGGAAAATCTGACAACGAGGAATAAATTTTTTTATGTCCCTCCTTGCCACGACCCTGAGACTGGTGAGGGCTGCAGTAATTAGAAGAGTTGCCTCCACGTGATTGACCACGACCAGAATGGTTCGAAGTAGATTTGTCATAGGGATTGTGAGCCATGAAGGCTACTGGAGGCTGCCCACCTTCGAGATTTTTGGAAAATAGACCGAAGGCATGTGCCTGGGTATAGAGTTCCCGAAAAGAAGGGGATATGATCCATTTCCATGCGAACATCCGAAAAATTTGCAACCTGTGACCCCAGCCCTCTCAAGAACCAATGACTTTTGTCAGATTCCTCCACCGGACATCCGATAACCACCAACTTATCGTGTAGAGCTTTAAATTGATGACCATATTCAACAATAAAAAAAGAGAGCCCTTGCGAAGGAGGAGGAGTTCCTCACGAAGTTGATGAGCACGGGAGGAGGATGAGTGGTCTTAAGCTGCCTCCAACGCAAGCCAAATAGAACGCGATGATTTACAACTGATAACTTCGACCATTGCTTCTTCTAATAAAGAGGAGAGAATGACACTGAGGATCCGTTGTTCCTTAGCATGCCAGGTGGTGTATTTAGGGTTTGCAGTGGGGGAAGAGGCACCATTAATTGCTGCAACAGTCTGCGATGGGGAAGGAGAGGACCCATCGACAAATCCAAAAAGAACATGGTTGTGCAACACGGGTTCTACTTGGTTGCGCTATAACAGATAATTAGAGGACGGAAGTTTGATCGTCACGAGATGAATTAGACCAGCAACAGGAATTGCGTCTTTCGCAGATTCTTCCATTGATAAAAGAGGGAGAGAGCAGTCTGATTTGGATAGAGGCTAAAGTAGATGGCCGTGAGGACAGGAGGGGAAGAGAGAAAAGAGAATAAGGGTTGTACGGTGTTAGGCTTATATCATGATTGAACGAAATCATCATCACCGTTGAAGAATGATCTGATATATATATGAATAATGTGCAGTCGATTTACAAGGATGAATACAACTGAATTACACTTGAATCTAATCTTATCTCATATATACAAAATAATGGAATATTTAATATATTTGAACTAGACAATATGCTTCCTCAGTTACTTATCTATTTTACTCCAATGTCGCATCGCATGCCTTAGAATCCCACGCTATGTTTGCACCTATTTTTATTTGAGTAGTACTTGGGTACCCCCAATCCCAATTGCACTCATCCAATTGGATTTTAATTTCAAGTTTTACTTCATATTTTATCTACATCCGTTCATTTGATAAGTTCACCCCTAAATCATTTATTTTTACCACGATTATCTGCACCCGCTCATTTTATGAGTTCATCCCAAAATCACGATTATCTGCACCTGCTTATTTTTATGAGTTCACGTCCAAAATATTTCTTTAAAATATCAACCCTAATTTATATACATTTACAATCTGCAATTGAGTCATTGACGAGTTACCGTTGATTTACCACCAAGTCACCCATATTTTTAGAAAAAAAATCGTAAAAACATAATTAAAAAAAAACTATCAAAATTAGCCACAAATCTCGATTTTTTTTTAAAATTTTCACCACCCCCTCCCCTTTTTCTTCCCATTTTCATATTTTATTCCAATCTTTTTATTTCTTCGTTTTTATCCTTTTTTATTTTTATTGACTTTCTTTATTTTCCATTTTTTCATGTGTATTTTTTTAAATTTTAATACAAAATACTATTATAGGTATAATTTTATTATAGTCGGTAATACAATAAAATAATCACTAATACCATAAACAACATAAATAGTAATCAGTAATACCATTAAAAGTAATTAGTAATATCTTATACAACAACAAATAATTCCACATATTTAATTATATTCAGTAATACTAAAAACAATTATCAGTAATACCATGAATAGTTATCAGTAATACCATGAACATTGATCAGTAATATCTTATACAATAACAATTAATTACACACATCTAATTATATTCTTTAATACCAAAAATAATTATCAGTAATAACATGAACAATAATCAGTAATACTATGAACAATAATCAGTAATATCAAGAACAATAATCAGTAAAAATTAATACAATAACAAATAATTCCACACATCTAATTATACAGTAATAACAAAAACAGTTATCAGTAATACCATGAACAATAATCAGTAATACCATGAACAATAATCAATAGTTAGTTATACGCACACATACGATTTTAGCGCACACCCCGTATGATTAGGACACACCCCATGAAAGAGCGAAAATATATTTCTCCTACATAACCATAATTCTCCCCTTATTCTCTCAAACCATATAACGTGAAAAACAAAATATGCCGCTTGGGACACCCACTCTTCTCCCAGCCTCGTCGGTCCCCACTCAAAGCCTCGCCACCACAGTCTTTCTTCGTTGCCACACAAAGTCTCGCTCCCATAGCCCTGTTCGTTGTCGTCGCATTTGTTTCACCAATTTTATGCGCGTCTGCTTCGCCGTTTGTTCAGGCCTCCGTTCGTCTAAGGTTGCGTCCCAAGTTGCCTTCGTACGTCCAAGCCTCTCGCCGCTCCCTCCTTCTTACGTTGCATCCTAGGCCGTTTGTTCCTCTTTCGTTTGTTAGTTAGAAAAATAGATTCGTCACCTCCTCCTCGTTTCTGGTGCTCTCCATCGCGAATTTTCTTCTAGATCTCTCAACCACAAACTTCAGATATGTAAGTAGTTTTTTTTTTTCAATTTTCTTCTAGACCTCTCAATCTTAAAATTATTGATTTGTAAAAAAAATTGTGGGTGTCCCATCAATCTTGTGTGTGCATATAATCGTTGTCTTTCATTACATATGTGCGACCCATTAATTATCTTCACCGAAAAAGGAAAATTAGGCCCAAAATTTTAATGAAATTGAAGAGTGTATATAAGAATTTGACTATATAAATTTGGATTGATTGTTTATATTTTCTGTAAATTAATAGAAGGGCACTATAGTAATTTTAGGTGTAATTTAAAAAAAAAAATAGACGGTAAAGTCGAACAAAAGTGGGCGTGTAAATAATCATAGCCAATTGTTTATATAATTTGGGGGTGAAGTCAACAAAAACTAGGGTATAAATAACCGTGGTCAATTATAAAATAAAAAAAATTGATAAATTAAAATTTGAAAAATTGAGGAGTGTAGGTACACTAGAGTGTATGGAAGAATTTGCCTTTTTATTTCCACAAATATTTTTTCGCTTATAAAAGTGTCATTAATAATAATAAAAGTGTAACATTAATAATAATAAAAGTGAAGTAGTAACTATTAACAGGTGTAACATTAATAACAACCAAAGTGTAAAACATTATTTTATAAGAGAGTATGTTCAATTGAAATGAGTGATAATATATATTGCACTTTTATATTAAATTAAGTTTGTATATATCATATTAATTGCAAAAAAATAAAGATGATCACTTATCATCTAAATTGTTGTTCACACTCAATAAATAAATAATTTTCTTTTGTAATGAGTTTCAATAATAACTTATACTTTTTAGTTATAATAACTTAAATTTTTCATTAATATTGTGTTGCACTTTTCAGTTATACTAACTTGCACTTTTTAATGATATTGTCTTGCATTTTTCAGTAATATTGTGTTGCACTTTTTAGTTATAATGATTTACACCTTTCATTAATATTGTTGTTGGTCCCAAGTTGAGTTAATAATATTGAGGTAGAGTCAGGGTTGCAAACCATCTTTACAGAAGTTCAGAAAGCAAAGACAAGCATGGAATCAATTTCCAAGGAAGTCAAGAAAGAACAGCAGCTGCTAAGAGACAATCACAACTCTAATGTCAAAGCACTTAGGCTGACTGTCAAGCAGGCCCTTAGAAAGAAAACTGTTTTACAAAAGAAAAGAGTTGAACAGATGAGGCTTGCAATGGTGAAAGCTGCCTTAGAAAAGTTTTCTCAAGAAGTTATGACCAACATTGCTGAAAGTGTTGTAGCAAATCTTACTGAGTTCCTAAAGGCCCAACTTGATGCATCTCTGAAAGCAACCAAGGAATAGGTTGTTGAGCAAAAGATGAAGCCTGTTCTAGCTTTCCTTAGCTTGAGCAGTGACAGAATGCAAAATATACATGATGAGAATGTATATCTGCTAGAAGAGATAAAATCCCTGAACCTAGCCCAAATCCTGATGGCAACAACCATGAGTGAGCTCAAACCTCAGTGTTTTGATGCTGCCAAAAAGGGGGAAAGAGAAAGAGAAAGGGTCAAAGGTGCCTTGGTTATTGGTGGTTCAGATAAGGGCAAGGAGAAGGCAGCTGAAGATAAGGGCAAGAAGAAAGCTGTCACGCCCAATTTTAAAAATAGTATTTTACAAAATATAATTAACGATTTAAAATTTTAAGGGCATGAACCAAAATTTGCACTTAAGAGATAAAGCTTACAAGTTGATTTTACAATAAAAATAATTAGCAATCAACGGAAGCTTACAAAATTAAATATCAACTCAAAATAATTTTAGAATATAAAGGGAAGTACAACGTCTCAATTATTTTATTAAATGATTGCCATCCACCGCTCCTCCTCGCCACCTGCTCGTAAATCTGAAAATGTTAAAATGAAGGGGTGAGCAAACCACAGCTCGGTGGGGACAAGCTTGTCAAAACTAAATACAATAGGCAATTAAATTATCACAAACATAAACATGCATTTAATGTATTGCCAGTACTTCTCAACTTCTCGTTTATAAAGGTCGGAAGACCTACTTCTCAACTTCTCGTTTATAAAGGTCAAATGATCTGTTTGTCTCAACTTCTCGTTTATAAAGGTCATAAGACCTGTATTTCTGTACTTCTCAACTTCTCATACATAATTCACATTAGTAACAATAAAATTACAAATCGCATTTAATAGTGACAAACAATTAAATAGAAATCTCCACCTCGATAGATGAACGTGGAAACATCGTACGAATTATTTCTCGTAATTGTCGTCGCCTAGCCATGCGATACATAAAATAACAAATATTGGAGTTTTCTTTTAGTTAACATCAATCCTAAAATAATACATTGTTGTTAAGAGAATTTCTAAAATGATTAAAAGGTGTTAAAGTATGTATTCATCTTTTGCCACTACGCACGCATCTACCCCATTATAATTATATATATATATATATATATATATATATATATATATATAACATTGGTGTAAGAAGCTGAAGAAGAATGAGATAAGAGAGCCGTTACAACAATCATTACTACCAACCATTAATTTCATAAATAAAAAACGCATGCATGGAAGTAACTGGGGTATCAAATAATTAAAAATTGTTTTAAAAGAGTGATGATAATAATTATAGGAAAATTGGTATTAAACACACAAACACGTACGTGTAAATATATATATATATATATTATAATTTTTCTTTTTTGACATAATATATAAAATAATTATTTATTGAATTATTTTCTATTCTTATTATTATAAAATTCTTAGGTATTACATTTTACCCCACTTAATAAAATTTCGTCCTCGAAATTTAACATTGTAATCGTGACATAACATAGCAATATAACATATTGAAAGCATTAGCATTAGTATAGTAATATAATAGCATGTAAATTTCGCATAGCAAATCGATATAAGAAATTATAATAACATGTACCTTAAGGAGCTTGAGCTGGAGCGGTGAGGCGGTGATGGACGACATAACTTTTTCTAAAATTTACTCATTCATAAATATAATTTTAACTTACTCAACTCAAAAGATATAATTTTGCAAGTCTACAAGAACGTAGACCCGCTCTGATACCACTCTGTCACGCCCAATTTTAAAAATAGTATTTTACAAAATATAATTAACGATTTAAAATTTTAAGGGCATGAACCAAAATTTGCACTTAAGAGATAAAGCTTACAAGTTGATTTTACAATAAAAATAATTAGCAATCAACGGAAGCTTACAAAATTAAATATCAACTCAAAATAATTTTAGAATATAAAGGGAAGTACAACGTCTCAATTATTTTATTAAATGATTGCCATCCACCGCTCCTCCTCGCCACCTGCTCGTAAATCTGAAAATGTTAAAATGAAGGGGTGAGCAAACCACAGCTCGGTGGGGACAAGCTTGTCAAAACTTAATACAATAGGCAATGAAGATCTTGATGAAGTAGAGCAGTTAGTCATAGCAATGAAGGTTTATTTGGCTTCAGCACAAGAAGAAAAGGCAAGGCTTCAGCAGAGGCCAGGAGGAGAAGCTTCTGGAATGGACAAATCCACTAAAGGAGTCCAAACAAGAGGCCAAATCAAGAAAGCAAAAGGAAACAAAAGGAAAGTTGTTGAAACTTTTACAAATTTTCCTAAAAGTCTTGATTTGCCAATTGAATTCAGGATTGAGGAAGAAGAGCCTACCTCCAAGAAGAGCAAGACTGCTGAGAAGTCTAAGGCTGCTGAAAAGGTCAAATTTGCTGAAGTGACCAAGACTGTTGAGAAAGCAAAGTCCTCTGAAACTGACAAGTCTGCTGAGACCAAGTCTACTGAAGGTACCAAAGCTGCTACTGAAGGTACCAAAGCTGCTGAAAACATTGAAGAGCTATATGAAGAAGGCTTTGGACCCCAACCAAAGAAAAGGACAATTGTGCTGATGAGTGATCCATCAAAGATGTTTCAAGAAGGGTATGGCAAAGACCCTGAAACACAACAAAAGCTGGCCATGATGAGGGCCCAAGAGAAGATGGATCTGATGGAAGAAGCCAATAGAGCAAGAGACAAGAGAAGAGCTGATTTCCAGAAACTAAGAAGAAGAAGAGCTGCTACACACAGCAAGTTAAAGCCACAACTACTGATCCCCATGGACACCAAATATCCACACTTTGATAAATGGGTGCCAATACAGCTGAATGATACATGGGAAGAGGCAAAAAGGGAGTTTGTCTATGACTACTATGTCATTGACAGATGGAATGGAAAAGATGTCAACTCCACTTTTACTGAGTTCATGATAGAATATCACAGGAAATTATATCAGCAATTGCTTGCAGGTGCTGACATTGCAAGAATTGAACTCACTACTCCTAACCAATCATATACATGCCTCCAAAGCTGAATGCATAGATTGATCAGTCAAGAATCTTCCAAGAATTCTTTGAGATCCTAAAGTTGAACAGGATGGAACTTGGACCTAAGGGCACTAATCAAGAGGCCATGGAATTAAAGAAAAGGGTGTGGGCACAATATGGGATGGTGCCACCTGTTGAAGATAATCTCTGAATTGGCTAAGTCCTCTTGACCCTTCTTTCTGCTGATCTAAATGTCTTGACTACTGATTTGTTGAAATTGGTCATATATGCTGAAATTGCTCAAGACTGCTAATGTGTTTTGCTCTGATGACTAGTTGCTCTGATATTTAAGGATTAATGCTCTGATGAACTATC
Organism: Galeopsis tetrahit; assembly: GCA_963675135.1. Classification (NCBI taxonomy): domain Eukaryota; kingdom Viridiplantae; phylum Streptophyta; class Magnoliopsida; order Lamiales; family Lamiaceae; genus Galeopsis; species Galeopsis tetrahit. Next base: position 58,668,695 of record OY776120.1, on the reverse strand, counting down.
TTGTTAAGCATTGATCTGATCATTAGATAGTTTATTGCTCTGATTATGTATTTAGTTAATTTTTGCTCTAATGTAATGTACATGCTCTGATATGTTTGTTTCAACTATCAACATGCCTGTAATGATCTCTTATTTGAATGATAGTTGAACACAATTTTGAATCAACATTACTGAATCCTAACTTGTCTGACTTATCAACCTATATGCAAATGAAAACAGAAAATACACTAACACATTTTTTTCAGGGAACTTGACCTCAGTCACCTTCACTAAAGTAGAATGTAATAAGTGTAATCAAGTCACCTTTGCATATATTGTATAGATTTTGGCATCATCAAAAAGGGGGAAATTGTTGTGAATAAAATAAGTTTTGATTGTAATACCAAAACCCCCTGAGACATGCCAAGTAGATAAGTCAATTTTAATGAACATGTTTCAGGACTGTTGGAACATGTAGACTAAGACAAGTAGAGAAGATGATGTGTTAGGCAACTCTTAGATAAATAGATGCACTAGTTGAGGGGGAACACATGCTTACAAGCTTAGTCATTTCAAGTCCCCTCAAGGCTCAGTTTCTGCATTGACCCCAAGTCTGCTGAAGGACAAGTATGCTGATCAAGGAGAATCAGTTAAAAGACAACTTAGTGGATGTCAACATGAGTTAAGATGCATCATCAAAGTACTAATCTACTGCATCATACCAAGCTCAGAAGGATTGTCCAACAAGAGTGTTTCAGAAGAGTTGTCTCAACACACTTGAACCAAAATTTGTCTCAAAGACAACTATGCTGAAGAGGTCAAGTTCACTTTTCCAAGACATGTATGCTCAAAGAACTATTCTAAGAAGTCATGGAAAGAGAAAGAGCTAAGTCATCTGAAGAGGTCAAAGAGCCAACACTGTTGATAAGCAAAATCTGCTGAAATGGATAAGCAGAACTGTCCTAGTGATAAGTAATGTTGTCCTTATCTCAGGATCTTTGATAAGAAAAGATGTCCATGTTTGACAAAGTGAATCTTAAAGTCAGACATTGGGAAAAGTGCTGCAGAATGAAGACAAAGTGGTTACAGCCGTTTATTTCCCAAAACAAGGACATGTCACTATCAGAATCTGTCTTCTAGTTTGAAGATTTCAAGGAAGACATTTATAGACATTTGACGCTCCCTCTCCAACGGGCAAATCCTCAAATTTGTCTATAAATACAGAAGTGTGAAGACCATTTGAAGAACACTTGGGAATCTATTATCTATCCAACTATCCTACAAAGCTCAAGTGCTCTCAAGTTTTCAAAGAGACTATCTTAGTCTTCAAACACTTCATCTAAGCTGAACCCCATTGTATAATTCATACAAAGCTTAGAGAGATATACTATCCTTATACACTGACCTTCATTGTAAAGGATATCTCATTAGTTGGAACCTTACTTCAACCCTTATACCTTTCAAGTGAGAAAGTTAGAAGGTTGTAGTAGTAGAAGTGGAAGGAGCTGACTGTTGAGAGAAGAACAGTTCAGTTCTGAGTTGAGAAAGGGTACTAGGACTCTAGACATCCTAGGGATCAAGGCACCAAGGAGTGGTGTGGTTGATCAAGTGCACCTTGGCACTATAAAACAAGTTAATTCCAAGAGTGAAGGAATTATCCTGTTAAATCAGGGAAAGTGGATGTAGGAGCTTGAGTCTCTGAACCACTATAAACCTTGTTTGATGGTAATTCTTGGAGAAATATTCGAATAAAAACATTCATTGTGTTCCACAGGTTCAGTATTTTGATCCTTCTGTTGTTTGCCTCTGCAATTTATCTCAAGCACCTACTTATCGTTAATCTTTATTTACTTAGTTTTTGAATACCATACATGTTCTTTTACAGGGCAGCCTTCCCTTATTCAATGTTAGCAACTCTGCTGAAGTTCAAGATAATGAGGATGAAATGTGAAAGTGTGCGTGTTAAGTAAAACAAGACTGATGCTACACTCAATGTTAGAACACTCAATGTAACACTGACTCGATTATAGAATATCAGAATACGAATAGCGGAAGACTTGAAAGTATGAAAACACAAAGACACAAAATTAACTTTTTAACATAGATTTTAATATAAAATCTATGCGAGCCTCATGGCGAAACTTTCACTAATAATTATGTGAATACAAATGGTGTGTGAACAAATATTCACAACAGAAATAAGACTTGAAAACCTATCGAGTCTAAAGACGGCTTAAGTGTAAAAATTACACTACCAAAAACTAGTCTAACTCTATGATCTATCTATCAAAGAAGTATAGAAAAGTTTATGTTGTACAGGAAGTTTGGACTCTTCGGTACAACGACAAGATCATGTCAATGACAATTAATTCCTAACAGGATGAACACTAGTTTAGGACTTAAAGAATGACACTTCGTTGGTTGGATGATGAACACGGTTCTGCTGTATTTATAGGCGTGAATATGGATTATAGAACCTTCATCCATGATCTCCTAAATGTAAGATCTCATTCCTTCTCTTTCTCCCAACCGCCTTCTAGGTTCTTCCAGCCAGTTCTGGACGTTTTTCCAAGGCAACCGCATGATCTACATACTTCTGCAAGCTTCCAGATCCTTCCAGTCTGGAACCGTGTAGAATGTTCTAGATCTTCAACCTGCGATGTTACAACATCCAAAGCAGCATTAGCTAGAAAACAGAATTTGGACTTAGGAAAAATAAGAAAGGTCGAATTAAGATGTTGCAGCCTTGTGTGATAACATCTTCGATAACATCACCAAGTCTTCAACATCAACAATCTCCCCCAATTTGACCTTTCTGCTACAGCACACCTGATGTACATATGTAAACATATATAAACCAGTTTTATGTACATGCTAGAGTATTACCATCATATCCATGTACTAGTCAAGTCAACACCTGTTGTAGCATATGATCAAATAGTGAAAGAAACAAGAAAATATACAAGACTAAGTGGTGTTAGTACTCTGAATACTAAGTAGAACACTTGTCTTAGTAATACCTTCAAAAAATAAAATGATTAAGTAATATACTCATTTAACACAACCTGTTTCAAAGTGAAACAATCAGAGTTAAATGGGAAAACTGAAACAAGTTATAATCTGTGAAGAGAGAATAAAACAAAGTAAAAACAAAGTCCTATCAACTAATATAATATTAGAGCTCAAAACAATAGTACCAGAGCTTTAAATAGAGTTCAAAGTTCAAACTAAACTATAAACTACTAAAAACTTAACACAACAAAAAGCAGTTAAATCAGTGTATCAGACTGTAGGATCATAAGTCAAAATAAAACAGTAAGATAGAAACTGAATAAGATGCATTATTTGCTGTAACAACAGCTGCAGCAACAGAAATCTGCACATTGCATCCTTTAAAGTTCAGCCTCCCCCTGTCTTCAAGCATTTCCAGCAGCAAGGTCTGGAAGATCAGCAAAAACCTGTTCTTCTTCTTCAGGTTGTTCAATCACCATTGTTGCAAAGTGTGCAACAGCTTTTGGATCAGCATCAGCATCAAGTTCTTCAATTCGAACTCCCCCATACTCAGTAACTCCAACATCAGGGACTGGTGCAGTAGCAGCAGGTACTCCCCCTGGTGTAGCAGAAAGTTTCTTCATCCAATAATCCTTCATGAACTGTAGTTAATTGATGGTGTCCTGCAAATGAGTTAACTGAACAAGTATAAAGTCTCTGGAGATTGGAATGTGGCTTGTAGTGTTTGGGACATTGGGAGCAGCATCTGGGATATTTTGTTCAGCTCTTTCAGCACCTTGGATAGGGAGATCAACAACTCTATCTCCATCCATCAGCTTACGAGACACTGTAATTTGAGGAACTCTCCCCCTCAACATATCATGTATATCCCTTTGGTAGTTGTTATGTCTCAAATAACCATAGATTAGAGCCGGATAAGGCAGATTGCCTTTGTCAGTTACTTTCCCAGAAAACTTCATCATATGATTGAAAATAGTCAACCCAAGATTAAAGTTTCTCATTACCACAATTCTGTACAGAAGTATTCCTTGACACATAGTGATCTTTGTGGAGTTCGTGGATGGAATCCAATTATACACAATTAACTTATGCAAAACTGAATATAGAGAGGTAAGATTACATGAAAGCATAACTTTCTTCCACCTCATCACCCTACCACCTGTAATAGCCTGAGCAATTACATCCATTGAAGGTTCCTCAACCTCCTCAACAGATTCAAGGTGTAAAAAATTATTAATCAGTTCGGGTGTAAAAGGAAGATCTCTTTCTCTAAATCTTACAATTTCATACCATTGAGAAGTTCTTCTACCAATGCTCTTTCTTAAACAGGAGTAAAATTCATAGACCAATGTTGCAACAAATGATTCACAAAACGTAACAGCATGCAACAAATTTTTATCCTCAAGAAATCTAATCAAACCCTTAGAATTAAAGTCAGGCACACATATCCTACGTTCAATTAACAGTTTTCTCCTTGACAGATTGGCTAACCTATCCTCAAAGGTTTCCATTTCTACATCAGTTTTGGAAGTGGGTGTACCTTCATCACCATTAGAGGTGTGTTCAGATTCAGAGTTAGGTTGATCGGATTCAGTGGAGCTGTTATCATCAGGGCTTTCATCAGGAACAGAGGTTGCAACTGGTGCTGGAGCAACAGGAGTAGCATCCTTCCTTTGCTTTGGTTTCTTTCCTTTCTTCTTGCACAATACCATAAGAGGGACATTCTCTTCGTCAGAGCTTTCTTTCTCAGCAATTTTAGTATCAGCAATTCCACCATCTGAGCTATCCTTTTCAGAATCTGTAAAGACCTGAATTGGAGCATTAGCTACATCACCTGCCATGGGCTTCTTCTTTCGTGAACTCTCAGCACAGTTCACCCTCGAAAACACTCTATTAGACCTCCTCTTTGGTTTCTTCGGGCTCCGCTTACGTTTTCCTTTAACCACGGATGATTTCAGAGGCATAGGTTCTGACTCAGTCGATTTCGAGAGAGAGGAACTAGTGTGGGCAGAGTCCTCTGCTCTTTCAGGCTCGGCTTCGGCCATGGGAGTGTCATCTCCCTTAGTTACTTCGGTTGTTTCAACAACAGGAGCAGCAATCGGAGCGGTTTCAGTAGGGATGGTGATTTCAGTGGTTTCGGGTGTGATTTCGGGCTCAGTAGGGTTTGCAGTTTGGGGATTTTGCAGAGTAGGAGTAGTGGTTTGAATCGGATTAGGAGTTTGAGTAGGGATATTCAATGGAACGTCTCCAACATAAATTTGAGGCATAGGTACCGAATTTAAGAGGTTGGAAGAAATAGTTTGAATTACCCGGGTAAACTCCTCGATTGTTGCGTTCTGGGGAATGGTAATGGTGGTCGGAGCAGTTAGTGGCGGTGGTAGCGGTGTTGCAGTGGTGATCGGAGCGGTGTTTCCGGCGGATTGGTTTGAAGCCATTGTTGCGAGTAAATGGAGAGGATTCGGAGATGAGGATGATGGAGTATTTTCAGCTGGAGAAGATGAAGTGATTCCCATCTTTTTCATACTTAAATCCCTTCAAAAAATTAATGCTCAAGAAAGTAGACACGCAATTCGAAACACACAATTGCAATTTGTATTTGTGGAAATTTCAGCTCACACAATTCGATTTACACTAATGAATTAAACATAAAGCCACGAGATGATTTTATAGAGTATAGTATGGAAGTTATTAAAATGTCCCACCACTTTAGAAAATTCTTGAATAAGATTGCATGATCAGATTGTGATACCTTAATTTTCGGTCAAGAAGAACAAAGTGGATATCCCATATTAAATCATGGAGTTAGTGGATAAAATGCAGAATTAATTGATTAACAATTAAATAAATTGGCTCAAAAATTAATAAGTAAATTGCATGACCTGGAAAATAAAAAACGTGGGTTAGTATCCTCCATTTAATAAAATAAATTCCAGAAAATTAAATAATTACAACTAATAAAAATAAATTCAAATCTTTTAATGTTGTACTCAAGACATTTTTAAATACACCTCAACACGGTTTTTACATGAATTTGCTTCATTTGTGTTGCACCTTATTTTTCTTTTCTTTTCTAGAAGAGCGCATCGTAGTAGCGAACTCTGTGCCCCATAATTACTCAATGGATTATGAACATATTGATGTATTTGTTAATCACCTTTTGAAAAGAAGGCATCGTAGTAGTGAACTCCGTGCTCCATAGTTACTCAGTGATAAACTACATCTTTTAGTATGCTAACAACATTCTTTTTATATGCATTTGAGAGGTGTAAACCATGTCTATTTTTGTACCACAAATTTCAGATTCAAAGACATTTTACAAAGGAATTATTTAACGAATCATGGAATAAATTAAATCAATCAGGATTACACTTACCCTTGATGTTGTTCCAAATGCTACCACATTTTAACAACATCCATCTTGGATTTTCAGGTTGTGCACATACCAAGAGATTTCCTCAAAAATGAGAATCTCTCATGGTCAAGAGCCTTAGTGAATATATCTGCAAATTGATTTTCAGTGGGAACATATTCTAACTTCACAATATTTTTCTCTACTAAATCTCTTATGAAATGATGCCTAATGCTTATGTGTTTAGTCAAAGAGTGTTGTACTGGATTTTTAGAAATGTTGATTACACTTGTGTTATCACAAAAAACAGTTAATGTGTCACTTTCTAAGCTAATCATTGAACATCTTACTCAACCATAGGAGTTGTGTACAACAATTGCCTGCAGCAATGTATTCGGATTCGGCCGTAGATTGTGAGACACAATTTTGCTTCTTGCTATGCCATGACACAAGATTGTTTCCCATGTAGAAACATCCTCCACTCGTGCTTTTCCTATCATCTATATCTCCTGCCCAGTCTGCATCACTATATCCAACTAGTGTACTATTTGTATCATTTGTGTACCAAATCCCAAGTTCACTTATACCTGCAATATATATTATGATTCTCTTCACTGCATTCAGGTGAGATTCCTTAGGATTCGATTGGTACATTGCACAAACAAAAACACTGTACATAATATCTGGTCGACTAGAGGTTAAATAAAATAAACTTCCTATCATAGATCTATACAATGTTGGATCAACATCTTTTCCAGCATTGTCTTTACACAATTTTAAAGTAGATCCCATAGGAGTTTTCATGCTTTTTGAATTTTCAAGACCAAACCTTTTAACCAAGTTCTTAGCGTACTTACCTTGTGAGAAGAATATTTCATCCTTGCACTGCTTGATTTGAAGACCTAGAAAATAATTCAAGTCTCCAACCATACTCATTTCAAATGTTGCAGTCATTGCTTCAACAAATTGGTTTAACATATTATCACAAGTTGAACCAAAAACAATGTCATCAACATAAATTTGTGCAATTAACATATCTTCACCAGATTGCTTAATGAACAAAATTCTATCGGCTTCTCCTCTAATAAAACCAAATTCCAAAAGAAAGTCAGTAAGCCTACCATACCATGCTCTAGGAGCTTGTTTAAGACCATACAATGCTTTCTTAAGTTTATATACATGATCAGGGTATTGTGGATTTTCAAATCCTTTAGGCTGCTCAACATATGCTTCTTCATTCAATATTCCATTAAGAAATGCAGCTTTTACATCCATTTGATGAAGTTTAATATCAATAAAACTTGTAATTGCTAGCAATAATCTAATAGACTCAATCCTAGCAACATGTGCAAAAGTTTCATCAAAATCAATACCTTCAACTTGTGTGTAACCTTGTGCAACTAATCTTGCTTTGTTCCTAACAATGTTACCAGACTCATCAGTTTTATTCTTATAAATCCATTTAGTTCCAATGACATTAGTGTTGTCAGGCCTTGGAACTAGTGTCCAGACTTCATTTCTTTCAAACTGATTAAGTTCTTCGTGCATAGCATTAATCCAATTTTCATCAGTTAAAGCTTCATTAACATTTTTAGGTTCAATTTCAGAATAATAGCACTCTGCATTCACTACAGTACATATAGAAGACATGCATAATGTTCTTACCACATCTACCTTATTGGCTCTTACTTTGCCTCTTGTTTGCACTCCAACTGTAGCATCACCTATGATCTGGTTCGATGGATGACTTTAATCAATCCTTGAAGAAGTATTTCTTTTGGGAATATACTGATTATTCTGTGTTAGGTTCTGTTGAACTTTCTGTCGATGTTGTTCCAGATGTTGTAACATTCGGAGCAACATTTTCAGTTCTCAGTGAATCTCCAGATTTTTCAGTAACCTCTGAAACATCTTCTTCTTCATTTCCATCTGTAAGACCTTTATCATCATCAAACACAACATTAACAGATTCTTGAACAGTGTTAGTCCTAAGGTTATAGATTCTATAAGCTTTACTATTTCTAGAATAGCCTAAGAAGAAACATTTATCACTTTTAGAGTCAAACTTATGGAGTTGATCCCTATCATTCAGAATATAACACACACACCCAAATACATGAAAGTACTTCACATTTGGTTTTCTGTTGTTCAAAATCTCATAAGGTGTTTGCTTAAAACCAGATCGAATATAAACCCTATTAGTGATATGACATGCTGTATTCAATGCTTCAGCCCAAAATCTTTTAGCAAGACTTTTAGAAGTAAGCATAACTCTTGCCATTTCTTGTAGAGTTCTATTCTTTCTTTCAGCAATTCCATTTTGTTGTGGAGTTTTAGGAGATGAAAATTCTTGCATTATACCTTTCTTTTCACAAAAATCTGTAAACATGCTATTTTCAAATTCTTTACCATGATCAGTTCTAATCTTGCTAACTTTCAAGTTAAACACATTTTTGAACCTATTGTAAAGAATTTAAACGCATTAAATGTTTCAGATTTGTCTCTTAAGAATTCTATCCAAGTAAACCTAGAGTAATCATCTACCACAACAAGTGAATACCTTTTTCCTCCAATGCTTTCAGTTTCTATAGGACCCATTAAGTCCATGTGCAGCAACTCAAAACAACGATGTGTAGAACAATGTGATAACATTTTGTGCGACACTCTTACCTGCTTACCTTTCTGGCATGGTTCACATATAGTGATTTTGTCAAACTTTAAGTTTGGTAATCCTTTCACAGCTTCAGCATTGACTAGCTTCTTCAATGATCTATAATTTGCATGACCCAATCTTTGATGCCATAAGACATTTTCATTATGTTTTGACAAATTACACACATTTTTTGTTCCAATAAGATAACAATTATTAGCTGACCTAGTACCAGTCATTAAACATTCATCATCTTTATCAAGAACATAACATGAATCTTTGTCAAATTTCACATGCAAATTATCATCACATAATTGACTTATACTAATCAAATTAGCAAGCAATCCATCAACATGCAAGACATTCTTAAGCTTAGGAAAACCTTCAACATTTAAAGTTCATTTTCCAATGATTTTTCCTTTTGAACCTCCACCATATGTAACATATCCACCATTTACAGTAGCATAATCAGATAAGTAGTCAATTTGTCATGTCATATGTCTAGAACAACCACTATCAAAATAACATAGACCAGGTAAACATGCTTTCAAAGAAGTGTGGACTGCATTACAGGTAATATCAGATTTCTTTTTCCAAGTAGATTTTGAGAAATGTTTCTTCGAATGTGACAACTTTTTAGGTAACAGTTTCTCATCAGCAAAATCTTTCTTCATTTTCAAACAGTAAGGACGAATATGACCTAATTTAGAACAATAATGGCAAACAAATAACTTTTTAAAAGTTTTAGCCTTGTGAGGTTTTGTTGGTGCTTTTGTTGGTGCTGATGCTTCAACATATGTTTTAGCATTAGCCTTCACAAACTTCACTGGATTTGCAAAACTTTTAGAAATAGATGCAGTTTCACCATCATAACCTAAACCATGATTGTTAGATTTACCAAATACCAAAACATAATTCATATCAGAAGCACTCTTTTCATATTTTCTGAAACTTAAGGTAGAACTTTTCAATTCTTCCCTTAATTTACAGAGTTCTAAATCTCTTCTAGTAAGGATAACTTCTAGTTTGGTGATTGTTCCTTTTAGATCCTCATTCTCTTTATTCAAGGAATCAAGAGTGAGTTTCTGAGATTTCCAATCCTCCAATAACTTCTGGTATTTAGAATCTTCTGTCCTTATTCCTGCATCATCAACAAAGCCATTAAAACGGTTCAAATCAGGGTGATTTTTACTTGATGTTGTTTCCGATGTTATAACATCCAATTCAACATCAGAGTCTGTTTCATCCAAATCGTCATCTAAAGAGTCATCATAATCAACCTGAGTATGAAAAGAAAATTCAATTTCTTTTGATTTAACATTTTCACCATCTGAATCATCACTCAAGGTAGCACTAAAATTAAGTTTTTGCTTGAGTCTAGTATTGGCACATTCATTTGCATAATGGCCATAACCAGAACATGCATTGCATTGAACTGATTTTCTATATTCAGGATCATACCTTGGTTTACCTTCACTTTGTGATATTCTTGGTGGAAATTGACTCCTTCTCTTCTCTGGTTGTGGTGTTGATGTGTTGATCTGGATCTTTGGCTGAATATTCCCTTTAGACCTGTTCATTGTTTTCTTCAAAAACTTGTTAAAATGCTTAGTGAGAAAGGCCATGTGGTCTGGATTGTCATAACATAGATCCATCACATCATCATCTGAATCGACTTCAGTGATAATTGGCTGTATTTCAGAACCTTATGATGTCTCTCCTTTAAAAACAACCACCTTTTTATCATCTTTATTTTCATCAAATTGAGTAGTGTTCATCTCATAAGTTTTAAGAATACTGATTCATTGACAATCTCACTTAAACGTTCATTATAAGATGATATGGTCTCATCTTCCCTCATTCGGAGATTTTCAAATTTAGTCCCTAGCATTCGAAGTTTTGTTCTTCGAACACTATCCGAACCTTCACAATGCTCTTGTAATCTATCCAAAGCTTCTTTAGAAGTTGAACAATTAGAAATGATTTTAAACATAGAAATATCAACAGAAGTAAAAATAGCATTTAAAGCTTTAGAATTAAACCCTGCTGTTGTTATCTCGTCAGCCGTCCAATCAACTTCCTTCTTGAGTTGAACTTCATTGTCTTCATCTACTGGAGTTTTAGGTGCATCCCAACCTGTAAGTACTGTCCTCCATGCACGTTCATCAATAGACTTGATATACATCACTACTACATATTTGGCCTTGGAGAGCTTTTAGAAGAGCTCTCCAAGTGGGAGTTGTCCAAGCTAAATTGCACTTGGAGAGCCCTTAAAGGGCTCTTCAAGTGCAAAAATGGCTCTCCAAGTGCAATTTAGCTTGTACAGCTCCCACTTGGAGAGCTCTTCTAAAAGCTCTCCAAGGTCAAATATGTAGTAGTGCATGCGCATCTTAGGTTTCCAATATGCATAGTTTGTACCATCTAAAACTGGTGGCCTAAGTGCTGTAGAGATGTGATGTGTTTCCATTTTTGCAAAGACACAATAAATACTAAAACACACTAATTAAAAACAAGGATCTAAACCTAGTGTCGTCAGGTATCGGCTCTGATACCAACTGAAAGTGTGCGTGTTAAGTAAAACAAGACTGATGCTACACTCAATGTTAGAACACTCAATGTAACACTGACTCGGTTACAGAATATCAGAATACGAATAGCGGAAGACTTGAAAGTATGAAAACACAAAGACACAGAATTAACTTTTTAACATAGATTTTAATATAAAATCTATGCGAGCCTCATGGCGAAACTTTCACTAATAATTATGTGAATACAAATGGTGTGTGAACAAATATTCACAACGGAAATAAGACTTGATAACCTATCGAGTCTAAAGACGGCTTAAGTGTAAAAATTACACTACCAAAAACTAGTCTAACTCTATGATCTATCTATCAAAGAAGTATAGAAAAGTCTATGTTGTACAGGAAGTTTGGACTCTTCGGTACAACGACAAGATCATGTCAATGACAATTAATTCCTAACAGGATGAACACTAGTTTAGGACTTAAAGAATGACACTTCGTTGGTTGGATGATGAACACGGTTCTGCTGTATTTATAGGCGTGAATATGGATTCTAGAACCTTCATCCATGATCTCCTAAAATGTAGGATCTCATTCCTTCTCTTTCTCCCAACCGCCTTCTAGGTTCTTCCAGCCAGTTCTGGACATTTTTCCAAGGCAACCGCATGATCTACATACTTCTGCAAGCTTCCAGATCCTTCCAGTCTGGAACCGTGTAGAATGTTCTAGATCTTCAACATGCGATGTTACAACATCCAAATCAGCATTAGCTAGAAAACAGAATTAGGACTTAGGAAAAATAAGAAAGGTCGAATTAAGATGTTGCAGCCTTGTGTGATAACATCTTCGATAACATCACCAAGTCTTCAACATCAACAAAATGTATGTTTTTCCTTTTCTTTTGAGAAAAATTATGAATCCGTTGACATGTCTGAGTTTCCAATTAATTTTCTGAAACTTCTTTAGATGAATTTAGTGAATTCTGAAGTAACAGAAAGGTATATTTTATCATCACTTGTCATGGTAAAACTGGTACTGTTATTTTAATAGCCCAATTGCAAATATTTGCGGTATTTCGTATGATTGCACCTATGCAACTTTAGTAGTAGTAGTACTCTGAAGTATAAATACATGATTCCATCATTTAAACCTCCAGAGAAAGCAGAGCTGGTTTGCTTTGCACCTCTAATGATTTTTCTGACTCATAATCGATGTAGAAGTCATCGTAAATGGTTTGCCTTGCACCTCTAATGAAATTCTGACTCATAATAGACATAGAATTCATCGTAAATGGTTAACTTGGGTCAAGGAACTACTTGGGTTGATGCCTGCTCAGCTTTTATCACGAGTTATACTAGCGTTTTTTCCCTTAAGTGATGTTTTCTTGTTCTATGCGGTTGCCCATTAAGCTGTTGGGTATTTCTCGCCATTGTTTATTGAAAAAATTATGTCCTATTACTTTTGATTCCACATTTGTTCACAACTAACCAATTAGTTTTCCCAATCAGTGATCAATATGTAAATCTGCATGTAGACATTCATAAACATGTCCTGAGTGGATTTGGATAATTTGCCCAAGACGGCCTGTTTTTCAGCCATTCATTCATCAATTTTTAAGTAGCCTGTTCCTTGTTAGTGAACTCTATGGAGAGTTTGACTAATTAATTTTCCTGGTAATGTGTTGTTGATAACTTCATAGTTAAAATTTAAAAAGTCATATGAGGAAATAGCCATTCGATGCTACTTCCAGCTAATATGTGTTGGACTGCATTTATTAGCTTCTGCATGAAGATTGAGTATTTTGAGAACCATAACGTTGCTCCCCAATTACACAACTTGATGTTGCAACGTAATTCTTTCTACTTTCTCTAACTAAATCATCAATTAAAGAACCCCTTGTGGCCCACTTTCAAAGAGCCTTCACGAAGATGTCACAACCCAATAAAAAGAATACCAAGAGAATGCTATCATTTGTTTTGCCTCCAAAGGCTTGATTGCCTCCATAACACTGTTGTGCTCGTTTTTACCTCTTATGCATCCGAGAAATTTATATATGTGCCTCAGCTGATGGGATGCTTTGCATGTTCTTGCTTGTAAGGGTATGTACATATCAAATTTGTGCATATTATGTTGATTTATCTTTTTACATATCACATGTGTAGGAATTCCTTGAATCTTGCGGTAGTCATCCTCCCACTTGTGAATAGTGGGAAATTGAGTGCACTATCCTCACATGTTAACTTTTACACCTTATCAGGTATCTTCTTTTCAGTAAAATTTCAGAGAACTCATTTATTAAGTTTATTTAGACTCAGATGAACTTTCTTTTTCCCTACAGGGCAAAGATTTTATACTTATGTGGGGTTCAGATAACCTTGCTCATCTCATGGACCTTAGTATCCTTTATGAATCACAATAGTTCTCATTCACTGAATATTCTTTTCCTCGCCAAATTCTTTTGACATTTTCAGGTGATGCCTAAATCCTCTAAAATATATAGAAGAGAGTAAACATTCTCAGAATGAAGAAGTCATTTCAATTGGTTATGTTTTACATGTGGTTTGTTTTGTGGGATTTTCTCATTTCCAGCATTTTATTTGAGAATTATTCTTTTATAGGAAAAGTGAAGTGGAAATGTGTATTTTCATTAGAAATTGACTGGATGAACATGATTTTTGCTTTTGGAATAGTAAATTCAGAAAATTCATCATTGGGAATAGAAACAGACAAGCCAATCTTTCAGTACATTGCACATAAAATACAAAATAAACCAAGCATAATTTCCGTAAAAAAAAAAAACCAAGCATAATTAGATTCATCTTGAGACATGACTTTTTACTGAAATAAAAATATTGGTAAGCTGATTCCTAACAATATGTCCACCTGCAGTGAGGTGACTGTATCAGTTTCTGCAATATGGTGATTAGAGTTGGGATCAAACCACGTGTTTCATAAAGCAACCATTGAGGATCAAAAGTTAATTGGATTTGAATTACTTATTTGATTTAATATCAAAATTTTCTTCCGGAGTTCTCAGTTCATGTTACTGCTGCAAAAGAGAATCTCACCATTTCCAATGTAACAATTGTGTTGATTCTTGAAGGCCCATCATTTGGACATGGATGGCTTGCAACATTTGTTACTGCTATATTTTTTGAGAGTTTATTCTTTGCACTTGCCATATTGCGTATTCTATGCATATTTCGTATATTTTATGTATTATATGTTACAAAATTTATGTAATTGATATTCCTAGATCCTCTCGTACACCTTAAACGAGGGCACTGTGACCCGACATACAGATAGAGAAAATCCCACTGACCCATCCATTGAATTAGGACTAACCTTAAGCATTTATGCAATACCTTTTTCTTAACCTGTACTTGGTGTCTCATTATTGTTTCTTTTTTGTTTCTTAGGTCAATGAGTTCAAAGAGCGCTTCAAGTCCATTCCAAGTATTGTTGGACTTGACGACATAGGTGACCGGTAATTTCATTCGTGACTGGCATAACTCTTGTTGGTCCTTGGTGGAGTATAACACAAGTGTATGGGGGGGGGGAATGCACTTGTGTATGCAAATTCTTTTTCTTTTTGACAAACTGGTCTATCAGGCAGGTTGTCTCACAACTGGCCTGAGTGTGAACTTTGATAGATACTTGTCCTACTGATTACTATTGAGTGATCAGTTGGCTAAATATCTAAAAGAGTTGCTAGGTGCGGAATGTGGTTGGCCTTTGACTTAATGAAATACTCCAAGTTAATTTCTGTAAAGATACAGGTTATCAGGGACTTTGTCCAAAACAGATTCCCTTACTTTCTGAGTTATGTTTCTTTAAAGTATGTTTGAAGGTAAGTGAAATAAAGAATGCAGTAAGTAAATGGCACACAAATTTATAGTGGTTCAGAGACTCAAGCTCCTACATCCACTTTCCCTGATTGAACAGGATAATTCCTTCTTAATGGAATTAGCTTGTTTTATAGTGCCAAGGTGCACTGATCAACAACACTCTCTTAGTGTTTTGATCCCTAGGATAACTTGAGTCCTAGTGCTCAATCTCTCTGAGTTAAGACTGTGTTTCACACTAACAGTCCTTAACTCCTCACTTCTACAACAAACTCTCTCTTCACTAAATGAGATAATGGTTTGAGGTTTGGTTCCAACTAGTAGAGATATCATTTACAATAAGAACAGTGTAAAGGCTTAGGATATCTCAATGCTAAGTTTTGGATGTTTACAAAGATTGGCTTAGCTATAAGAAGTGATTCAGGAAACTTGGAATTCTAGAGAACAGCTTGGTTTCCTTTGAAAGCTTGATGATAGTTTGATAGCTTGTAGTTGGATTACTGAATCCCTTGATCACTTCTGTATTTATAGGCAAATTTGAGCAGCTAGCCGTTGGAGAGATAGCAATTCAAACTTGTCTATTTGCAGCACCATGAAACGGCTATGAACCTTGGCATCCTTTTATCCACTGTGTAAAAGGCCTCTTCAATGGTTGCTTGAATGAATGTGTTGACTTCTGAAAAATGCGGCTGAGATGACTTGTGTCAGTTTCCAAATATGCACATTTCCCAAGGTTGATTTGTGGCAGAAGCTACACTTAACCAACGGTCAGATGGGACAAACTCCCTGAATATTCCTGCTGCAATTGAGAATATTCCAACATTCATTCAATGCTTCACTCTTTAATGCTTCAAATCTTCAATGCTTGGTTCAGGCATGATTGGCAATAAATGCTGCATTGAATGTGTCTTTTGGACTTTGACATTCAATGCTCTTGATCATTTGTACTTCAACTGACTTGATCATTTTGCATTTATGAGCACTGCTTTACTGCTCTTGATCTCTTCAGCTAAGTTGTCCACTTGGTCAGTCTGTCTTGAAGGTTCAGCAGCTTTGTCCTAAAGACTTATCAAGCTGCCTAACATTCCAGCTTTGGACAACTATCCTGAACTAAAATCTCACAACATTTCTGAGATTTTTCTCTTAAGCAATCTACACATTCAAGTGACCTAAGACACCTTGCCTGAACTAGACTTGAGTTTATCTCAACTAATCTGAACATCATCAATCAGGGGTTTTGGTATCTAAATCAACATCATTTTATTCCCAACAATTTCCCCCTTTTTGATGATGCCAAAACCTATTACAAAGGGAACTTGACTTATATTATACTTTACCTTCAGGGAGAGTGAACTGGTCAACTTACCTGAAAGAAACTGTTAGCACAATAAATCAAGTAAGATGTGTCAAGATAGGTTAGTTGAGATAATGAGTTGTTATCTCTTTGATAGAAACATAGTGATCCTTTTATATAAGTGATAGAGCATTACAGAGCTGAAAATCAAAAAGGACTCACTAGTCTAGAATTGCAAAATAACAATAGAAATCATAATAGCAAAATAGGGAAAAAGGTGAACTTATCCATCACAGGGTTCCATCATCTTGGGGAGCAATGCCATACTGAGCCCATACTCTCTTCTTTAGTTCCCAGATCTCTTGGTTGGTTCCTCTAGGGCCAGGCTTCAGCTTCTCCATCCTCATGATGTTGATAAATTCTTCAAGTATCTTTCCCTCATCAATTAAGTTCCCATTGAACTTGGGAGGCATGTACAGAATGGGACCAGGGGCCTTGAATTCAATTCTGGCCATCTCAGCTGCTGCAAACAGCTTCTGGTAGAGGTCCCTATGGTTCTCAAACATGAACTGCACAAAGACTTCATCTACACTCTCTTCAAGCCACTTTCCAATGACATAGAAGTCATATACAAAATTTCTCTTGGCCTCCTCCCATGCATCATTCAGTGAGATTGGAACCCACTTATCATGGTGAGGATACTGAGTGTCCCATCTTTGCATCATTTGAGGTTTGAGTTTTCTGTAAGAAGCCCTTCTTCTTGGAGCTTTGAAGTTTGCCCTCCTTCCATCTCTTGCTTTGTTGGCCTCAACCAACTGATCCATTCTTTCTTTAGCTCTTAGAAGAGCTAGCTTCTCCTTTGTTTCTGGATCTTTCCCAAATCCTTCTTCAAACAACTTAGAAGGATCATCAGCAAGCTTGGGCACAACCACTTCAGGCTCTCTGTCCTGTACTTCCTCTTCAACTTCTTCTTCAATGGCAGGCAACTTGGCCGCTTTCTTCAATCTCTTTGATTGCCTCACTGGAGTTGATTCTTCAGACTGAAATTCTGATGGCAGAGTCGGGCTGGTTGGGAATTCATTGAAGGCTTGCAATTCCTTCCTCTTTCTTTCAGATGACCTTGTCACCTTCCCCCTTACTTCAGCAACCTTCTCTTTAGGTTCAAGTCCTGCTGACTCACCACCAGGCCTTTGTTGCTTCCTTGCCTGACTTTCCATTGCAGACATCATGGACTCTTTGACAGCAATTTGAATCTGTTCTTCCTCAGTCCAGTCTTCAATGTTCATTGGGCCTTTGCCTTTCCCAATGTCTTCTACTGCCTCTTCCTCAATCTCAGGGACCTTCTCTTTTCCTTTGGATTCACCAATAACCAAGGTTCCCTTTGCCCTTGCTCTCTCTCTTTCCCCCTTTTTGGCATTATCAAAACACTGGGGCTTCAAGTCACTTATAGTGACAGAGAGATGTGAGTGAGCATGAGTGAGGGATTTCAACTCCTGTAGAAGATAAACATTCTCATCATGAATGTTCTGCATCTTGTCATCTGCCATGTTCAAAAATGTGTGGATAGGTGTCATCTTTTGAGCAACAATGGCATCTAGAGTGGCTTTCAGTTATTGATCAAGTTTGGCCTGAAGTTGATCAGTGAGATTGGCCACAACTTGGTCAGACACTTTGGCCATCAGTTCAACAGTGAACTTTTCTGCAGCTTCTTTCACCATTGCAGCTTTCAACTCTCCAGCTTTCTTTCTTTGTGCAGCAGTCCTTTGCCTTAAAGCATCTTTGATTGTCCTTCTCAAGGCTCTCACATTATGCTTGTATAGAACTTTGAGACCTTGCTGCTCCTTCTGCACATATTTGGTGAACTTGACCATCTCTTCCTTTGCCTTTGTTACCTCTGTTGAAACTGTTTGCAATCCAGTTTCAACACCACAGATTCTTGCATCCAGTGTTGGCAAGATTGTTTCCTCTGAGCCAGTTAGCCTCATCTCCACAGAGGCTAGAGTCTTTCCTTGGCCATCTAGATTATCAAGTGTTGTTGCATGTGCCTTACCAACTTCCCTGACCAAAGTATCCAACTTCTCTGACTGTTCTTCAATGATGGTTGTAGTTTGAGTAACAATCTGAAAGCCTGCTTCAGTGGTGTTGGCTTGCTCAAAATACATCTTGTTCAATGTGGATACATTGGCTGAAACTGCTTCAAGGTCAATATCAGTATTGACTGGAATATCAGTAAGAGAGGCATCTGCAAAGATTTGCTCAATTGTAACAGCAACAGAATCTGCAAAACTAAGAGTGTTAGTGAAATCTCCCTCAACACCCTCATTCTTTTTATCTCCCATAAGGCCTGATACATCAGCACCCTCTCTCTCTTTTTCAACTAAATTCTTTTCTTCACTTTCAGTAGACAATCTCACATTCTCTGGAGAATCAGGCCTCCTTTCACCAAGGGATTCATCAAGTTCAGATTTGACTTGAAGAATAGCCTGACTCTCATATTGGGCTGCACCCAATATTTCTACTTCATCTCCCTCTTTTGGTGGTGCACTCAGGGAACCTGTAATCACACAATCCTCACCATCATCTTCCTCTGATTTTTTATCACTAATTGCCTTTTCAACTCCTTCTATTCCTAAACCTGACACCTCCATATCCTCAACAGGATCCACAGAGGGCAGTTGTTGGGAGATCACAGTGCTTGGGCATCCCAAGGCCACTGAGTCATCCTGAATGACTAAAGGCTGGTCAATGTCCAACTTTCCTGACATTGATGAGGCTTTAGCCAAACCAGCTTCTCCCATGGAAGTCTCAACATTGTCAAGCTGTGCCTCAGGTTCAAGAGAACCATCATTGGCCAATGCATCTTGGACTGAGTCACCATCTTTGGTCAACTCCTCTGAGTGATCAGAGTCCTTTTCAGAATGATAAGTCAAGTAATGTACCTGAGCAGAGTTGAGGCCTGGAGGGTTGGGATTGGTGTTATCATCATCACCATCATCATCATCATCAGATGGACTATCAGGGTGCCTGAGTCCCTGTGCAATTCTTTCTCTCTCAGCTAGCACCTTCTCATGAACAATGGTGTAGAACAAGGCCTCAGTGGTCAACACACTGGATTTCTTCACATTTGCAAAGTTCAGGAGCCTGTTCTCTTCAACCTGCCACCAGCTTGCTCCTTTGTCCTGAATAGCTTGAGCTATTTCCACCATAGTTCTATCCTTGATCTCAACAAGAGCTCTGAGATCATAGAACTGTTGTTGCAGCCTAGGATAGTCCTTCAACCCTGGATATAGTGCATCCACATTAGCCTTGGCAATCTGCCTTAGCATCCCCTCATAAGTGTATTCTTCACCACTTTCATCTTCAGAGGAGTTGGCTTGGGATTCAGGAGGGTTGGATTGGGATTCAGGTAGGCTTGACTGGATTTCAGGTAGGTTGGGTTCAGAAGGGTTAGAGCTTAAAACAAGTTGGGATTCAGGTGCTTTTGAGAGCAATGTTCCTGAAGAGGTAATTGGAATGGCTGGAATGGGTGGGAGAGAAACTTGATCCCCTTCTTGAAGTACAGTTTCAAGAAGTTTGGTATAAGAGAGAAGTCTTGGATCAAGTGGGGAGAAAGGTCTATCCTCAAGATTGACCAAGTCTGCCAATACATCAATACATGCTCTATCAGGGGCACCTTCAGGAGAGTAAACTTTCTTGGCAATGATTGGGGCATCTTCAGGAGTCTTGCACTCCTCTTCTTCATGCCTTGATGGGGATATTCTTTCTGATTGAATATCAGGAGAGTTGGCTTCAGGGCTGTTTGGCTTTGATTTGGACTTGGAGTTAGATCTGCTAGCTTGCCTGATCTCCTTGAAGAATTCTTTCTTCTTTTTCTCCTCTTTCATCAATCTTTGCTTCTCAGAGGTTTTGATTATTCTTTTCCTTCTTTCAGATCTTGTTGGCTGGTCAAGATCTCTGAATTCTGTTATACTTTCAGGCTGTAAGGGGACAACTTCTCTGACTTCCTCACTTTCTTCAGGAAGGTTGACTCCTTCTTCAGCAACCTTTTCAATTTCTTCAGAAGTGGCTTCTCCACTTCTTGACTGGCTTTCTTGGGGAGATTCACTCAGAATCTTCTTCATCTTCTTCAATTTTGGCTGAGCTTTTGGTGGTTGAGCTCTTCTCTTCCTTGGAGAGGTTCTGGTTGTGGGAACAATGGCACCTGCTTTCTTAGAAATCGTCACCAATTATTATGGAAATCGTCACCAATTATTAGTGTGATAAAAATTTTTTGTCACTAAATATCTCGACTAATTAATGGCGAAAAATTAACATCGTCAAAAAATATATTTTTCATGACGTCGCATATCGTCATCAATTATTATTAAAATCGTCACCAATTATTTTTGTGACGAAAATATTTTATCACTAAATATTTTTAATAATTAATGATGAAAAATAATATCGTCAAGAAAATATATTTTTCATGACGTCGAATATCGTCATCTATTACAAATAAAATCGTCAACAATTATTATTGTGACGAAAATATTTTGTCTCTAAATATTTTCAATAATTAATGACGAAAAATAGTATTGTCACGAAAATATACCTTTTATGACGTCAAATATCATCATCAATTTTTATTAAAATCGTCACCGATTATTATTGTGGCGATAGTTTAGCATTGTCAAGAAAAACTATTTTCCATGACGTCGAATTTCGTCACCATTTATTATTAAAATTGTCACATAGTATTACCGTGACATACTTATTAACATCGTCACGAAATATACAAATTTGTGACGAGTTTTTTTGTAATTGGTGACAAAGTTAAAATTTGTCACAATTTCTAGTACTTTAATGACGAAAAATAAAATTCGTCACGTTTAAGTACAAAATTGTGACGATTTTTGTGTCGTCGAAAAAACATTCGTCACGAAATGTGTGATTTCCTGTAGTGAGAGCTTGAACATGTGCAGGCTGCGGAAGGGTTGTTGGAGGTGGTTAAAAAATTTGTGGCCCATTTGGAATATGGGCAGGCTGTGACCCATCTAGTATTTGCTCAGCAGATGGACAAATGCGACAAGGCCTAGAAGGAACATGCTGAACCGATTGGTGAGATTGAGTAATAATTGGGCCTGATGGAATGGGCCGACTAATATCCTGTGGAACATCCAGAATTTAAGAATAATCCAACACAGAAAAGGCCGAATCCGTAGAATTCTTAGAAAAAGGAAAATAGTTCTCGTCAAACTAGGCATGATGAGTGATAAAAATTCGAGCCGATGAAGGATCATAGCACCGAATACCCTTATGAATGTTGTTGTACCCCAAGAAAATACACGGACGACTTTGAGGAGCCAATTTATTTTGAGCATAGTCACGAATATAGGGAAAAACACGACACCCAAATGGCTTAAAAGTTGCATAATTTGGTGGAGAATCATAAAGCACCTGAAAGGGTGAGATGTTTCCCAAGACAATAGATAGAAGGCGATTAATCACATAAAATGTAGTAGCAAAAGCATCAAACCAATGGCAAGTAGGAGCATGAGCATGAAATAACATTGATATGCCAGTTTCAGAGATATGACGATGCTTACGTTTTGCACGACCGTTTTTGTTGAAGCGTATATGGGCAAGATATCATATGATGAATGCCATACTCAGACATAAAATTTGCGACCCGATTATTAACAAATTCGAACCCCATCACTTTGAAATGTTTTCACCGTTGTGGAAAATTGATTGCACACAAAACTGTGAAAGCGAACCAAGACATCATAAAATTCAGATTCAAACGTAAAGGATATATCCATGTAAAGCGTGAATATTCATCAACAAAGGCGACATAATAACAAAATCCTTCAACATAATCAATAGGCGATGGGCCCCACTGTTGGGAATAAAATGAGATTTTGATTAAGATACCAAACCCCCTTAAGACATGCCAAATAGATAAGTCAAATTGAATGAACATGTTTCAGGAATGTTGGAACATGTAGATCAGGCTAGTTGAGAAGCTAGTATATTAGGCAGCTCCTAGTTGATTTAGATGCACAAGTTGAGGGGGAACACATGCTTAGAAGATTATAAGAATCAAGTCCCCTCAAGTTTCAGAATCAAGTTGATCCCAAGACTGCTGAAAGTGCTTACTGACCAACTATGCTAATCAAGTCAGCTTAGTAGAAAGACAACCTCCCTGATGTTCAAATAAGTGGAACACATCAAGAAGATCAAATCTGTTGATGTGCATATCAATGTTCAGAGAAGTTGTACAGCAGGATTGACCAAACACACTTGAACCTGAAATGTTCTAAGGTAAGAGCCAACTGTGCTGAAGGGGTCAAAACCAATTATATGAATGAAAGGATGCTAAACAACCATCAAGTGATGATCAGTGAAGTTAGAGAGCCAAGTCATCTGAAAGAGCCATGCCAACATTGCTGATAAGTGATAAGCAGACTTGTCTAGATGATAAGGAAAGTTATCCTTATCATGAAACCAATGATCAGAAGTGATGTCCATGTTTGATCAAGTGAATCTTCAAGTCAGACATTGGGAAGAGTGCATCAAAGTCAAGACAAGAAGCTCACAACCGTTTACTTCCCAAATTAAGGACATGTCACTTTCAAGAATCTGTCTTACAGTTGCAAAGTTCAAGGAAGACAAATATAGACATTTTGATGCTGTCTTTCGAATGGACATAACCTCATCTTGTTCTATAAATACAGAAGTGTGGAAACCATTTGAAGGCATCCAACTATCCTGCAATTCAAAGGAAACTACAAGCTCATAAGCCTTCAAGTTTTCTAAGATCATATTCTTAGTTTCCAAACACTTCATCTAAGCTGAACCTATTGTAAATCATACAAAACTTAGAGAGATATCCTAACCTTTACACAGTGCTCAATTGTAAGGGATATCTCACCTAGTTGGAACCAACATCAACCCTTAAACCTTTCAAGGAAAGTTAGAAGGAATTTTGTAGTAGAAGTGTAAGGAACTAACGGTCAAGAAAAGATCAGTTTAGTTCTGAGTTGAGAGAGAGTACTAGGACTCTGAATTCCTAGGGATCAAGGCACTAAGGAGTAATGTGGTTGATCAGTGCACCTTGGCACTATAAAACAAGTTAATTCCAAAGAGAATGAATTATCCTGTTAAATCAGGGAAAGTGGATGTACGAGCTTGAGTCTCTGAACCACTATAAACTCTTTGTGTTATTTACTTACAAGCTATTTCATACAAATAACACATTCATACACTGCACACAAACTGATCTTCAAAAGACAAACATCTCAAGTGTACAAAACTGTTTTGGGACAAGTCCCCTGAAAAGCAACTTAAGTGTTAAGAAAAGATTTCAGAATTAAAAGGAGTTTAAACATAAAAGGCCAACCATAATTCCGCACATATAACTTAATTAGATAGTTATTCAACTAAGTACTTCATAGTGCTTAGTAGTTTGAATATCTTAAAAAAGTTATACATACTCATAAGAGTTGTCCTGGACAACCTTGCTCAAGGTTTGATTTGCTTAAATTGAAAAAGATTTGCATATACAAGTGTTAAGAGGTTCAACCCAAAATCTGTTGGATAAGTTCTTAGAACATAACATGACTCTAGTCATTTCTTGAAGTGTTCCATTTTGTTTAGGAGTTTTAGGTGATGAAAACTCTTGTATTATTCCTTTTGATTCACAAAACTCAGTAAAAGAACTTATTTCAAATTCTCTTCCATGATCAGACCTGATTCTGCATACTTTGGAATTAAAAACATTCTTGAATCTTTTGTACAAAATTTTAAAAATGGAAAAAGTTTCAGATTTATCTTTTAAGAATTCAATCCATGTGAATCTGAAATAGTCATCAACCACAACTAAAGAATATATTTTACCTCCAATACTTTTTGTTTCCATAGGACCCATAAGATCCATGTGAAGCAATTCGAAGCAATGTTTGGTTGAGCAATGTCCCAACATTTTGTGAGACACTTTAACATGTTTGCCTTTTTGACAAGGTCCACAAACCTTTTTATCTGAAAATTTCAGATCTGGTAAACCTGTAACAGCTTTCAATCTAACAAGTTTATCAAGCTGTCTGTAGTTAGCATGTCCAAGTTTGTGATGCCATAATGTACTATCATCAACTTTAGCCTTATTACAAGTAAGTTTAGACTCAATGAGATAACAATTATCAGCAGATCTGTTTCCCATCATGATACAATCAGAATCTTTGTTTAACACATAACATGAGTTTTTGTCAAACTTAACATGCAAATCATCATCACATAATTGACTAATGCTTATAAGATTGGCTAGTAATCCATCAACATGCAGAACAATGGATAACTTAGGAAAGCCTGTAACATTTAATGTCCCTTTACCAATGATTTTTCCTTTAGATCCACCACCATAAGTGACATTTCCACCATTATAAGCTGTATAATCAGAAAGATAATCAAGTTGACCTGTCATGTGTTTAGAACAACCACTATCAAAGTACCATAATCCAGGAATACATGCTTTTAGAGACATATGAACAACATTACACGATGTATTTTCTTTTGGTGTCCACACATAATGTGATCTTAAATGTCGAGTCATTTCACGCAATACAGAAGTTTACAGATGATTTTTCTTCCTCAAACATTGAGGACTATTATGACCCTTTTTAAAACAGTAATGACAAATCACATCTTTTATATTGATCTGAGACTTAGCGGAAACACTAGGATTGTAATTTACTTCAGCTTTTATAAAAACAGTAGGTTTCTTAAGTTCAGACTTCTGGAAATTTTTATCTTGGTAGCCAATACCTGTTCTTGTTGAGTTGTTGGTCATAAGAGAGTCTTCCAGTTTCATCTTTCCTTTAGAAAATCTTTTAAAGCTCAGTGAGGCTTCCTTCAACCTTTCTTCAAGTTTAGATATCTTAATATCTTTTCTTGTTAAAATACTTTCAATCTTGGTAATAGACTCTCTTAAATCAGAATTTTCAAAGTTCAGAGACTTAATTATGTGGTTAAGTTTCTCAGTTTCAAAAGATATCTTGAAAACTTCTTCATTTGTTAAAGGTTTTTCATAAGAATATTTCTTAAAGTCAAGAACAGACACTTCTAATCTTTCTTTGAGTTTAGAAATTTCTTTATCCTTCTTTGTTAAAAGACTTTCCAGTTTGAAAACAGTGTTAGACAAGTCTTGAATGTCAGCATCTTTTCTTGATAAACCTGCTTTGCTTGATATACCTATTTCTGTAACAGAACTTGTGAAATAGTTAAATTCTGGTGCATTATTATTCAGTGATTTGCGAAATGATGGCTCATTTGTCCTCACATCGTAATAATCATCCAAATCATCAATAAATGTATCATCAAATTCAATTCTTGCAGAGAAAGCTTTTTCAAGGTCTTTTTCAGGATCATGTTCAACATCAGACTCATCACTTAATGTAGCACTGAAATTAAGTTTCTCTTTTAGAATGGTGTTGGCACATTCATTAGCATAATGACCATATCCAGAACATGCATCACATTTAACATTCTTCCTATAATCTTGGTCAGATCTAAACATGTTACCTCTTTCTAATTATCTAGAAGGATTAAAAGTGTTCTTCCTAACAGGCAATTATTGAGTGTTATTAATCTGGACCTTAGGTTGAATGTTATCCTTAAACTTATTGTTCTTATTCCTCATGAATATCTTAAACTGTTTAGTAATGAATGTCATGTAATCAGGATTGTTAAGATATTCCTCAATATCATCTTCATCAGAATCAATTTCAGTAACATAAGGAGACTTTCCAGAACCTGATGATGCTGATGATGAGGCATCACCTTTGAAAACAATCACTTTTTTTTCATTATCAGTCTTTTCAGAAATGTTCATTTCATAAGTTTTCAAAATACCAATCAATTCATTTTGACTTAACACATCAGTATCCTTAGCTTCTTCTATAGCACATATCTTAGGTTCAAAACGTTTAGGAACTGATCTAAGAATTTTAGGTACTAACCTTGTGTTGGATATTGGATCTCCAAGAGAATGAGCTTCATTTGAAATCTCAGTCAACTTTTCGTTGTAAGATGAAATGGTTTCATCTTCTTTCATCCTCAGATTCTCGAACTTGGTTCCAAGCATATGAAGTCTGGTTCTTCGTACACTGTCCGATCCTTCACAATGCTCTTGCAGCCTATCCCATGCATCCTTCGACGAAATGCAGTTTGAGATGATTTTGAACATTGAGGCATCAGTTGAGGTGAAGATTGCATTCAACGCCTTTGAATTGTAACTTGCAGTTGTGATTTCCTCATTTGTCCAGTCCAGCTGTCTTTTGATCCGAGCTTCATTGTCTTCATCCGCCGTGGTTCTGGGTTGAGTCCAACCAGCAAGAACACTCCTCCAGGCTCGTTCATCAATGGATTTGGTGTACATTCTCATCTTTGGTTTCCAGAAGGCATAGTTCGTGCCATCTAGAATAAGAGGCTTTAGTGCGGGTGAAAGTGGATACTCCATTTCAGAATTACACACTCTAAGCAGAATCTCTACTTAGTGTATCAAGTAGTTGGCTCTAATACCAACTAAAAGTGTGTGTGCGTGTGAAATCAGAGATGTTGTGTGTCGTGTTGGCACTGTCCAAACAATACTATGCAGCGGAAATTAAAATGCACGTACTGAAAATAGAAGTATTCAAAATTTGCATAGATTATAAAATAATCTATGTTGTTCACTATATAAAAATATGTGAAACGATTACTACCTCTTAGAGGTGTACAATAACACTACGAAAGTGTAAATGATTTACTAGATCCTTTGAAACTATCTCCCTCATAGATCTATGCATACAACCTAGTAAATAAGACTGTGTTCAAACACACTATTATTCGGGTTTACAATAATGTGAAGAACTACAACAAGAAACAATAATTTTCCTAACAAGAAGCGTATAGAGCGTTCAATAGTGTAGTGATCGATTTCAGCTTTTCTTCTTGTATATCTTGTGTTGAGGCAGCTACTGTATTTATAGGCTTCATGGACGAACTGCCTTCAACTCCTATGATCATCACAGCTGTGAGATCAAACGGTTGTAGTAACTTCTCTCCACCACTCCTTGATTGTAGGGACTTGTTATATCATGTCCAATAACTTCTCACTCCCACGCAGTGGCATAACTTGATGTTGCCCACGTATTCTAACTGCTCTGGGGACATCATTAGATAACAAGCGTAAGATCGGAGTTAGTGAGAAAAGGAAGAGCAAATTCTGATGTTGTCATAAGTGTTGGGAACATAAAACACAACACTCGGCTGTTAGTGAACAGAACACTTATATCAACATCACAAATGATATTGTCTTGCATTTTTCAGTAATATTGTGTTGCACTTTTTAGTTATAATGATTTACACCTTTCATTAATATTGTGTTGCACTTTTAAGTTATACTGACTTGCACTTTTTAATAATATTGTGTTGCACTTTTCAGTTATAATGACTTACATGTTTAAAAAATATTGTGTTTCAATTTTTAGTTATAATGACTTACACTTTTCATTAATATTGTGTTACACTTTTCAATTATATTGACTTGCACTCACTACAAAAAACTGAGATTTAGAGACGGATTAGATACCATAAACACCGTCTCTAAACAAGTTAAAAATGAATTTTTGAATCATTTTCTATCCGTTCCTAATCACATGGTATCTAATGTCAGGAACGGTTTTGTAAATTCCGTTTCTAATAAGGGACGGGTTTGAGATCGTTTTTTTCGGTTTGTAATAAGGGACGGAATTTGACACCACATATTCATGTGTCTAAATGATGAACGGCCCGTTTTACAGTTGGATCAAGAATACGTCTGAAAATTTGTTCCTAATTAGAAAATTACGTTTTACATCTAGGTCAAATCATTTTTTTCCCGCAACCCGAAGCCCACAACCCGACCCAACCCGAAGCCCGCAACCCAAACCTATTCGTAACCCAAACCCAGCCCAACCCGCAATCCAACCCAACCCGAAGCCCACCCCACAACCATCCCCTTCCCAACTATTTAAATTACCATTTATTTCGTCTAGGAGTTTTTTTTTATCCAAGGCTTGAAAGATGGGTCAACTATCAATTTAAGGCCTAAAAGAAAATGTATATTGATATAAGGCCCAATTAATATAAAACTATCAATTGAAGGCTTAAAATTTAACACCGTTAACAATCTATTTAACGGAAGTTGATGAGGCAATTAAGTCATCTAATTCAATTAAAAAAAATAAAAAATTCCTTCTTTCATTTTCATTAGCGGCCTTAATTTCCATCTATGTTTATATTTCCTATGTTATTTTATTTCCATGGACAACCTTTTCATCCCTGTTTATACTTCCTTTGTTACTGTAGAAATGCTATTTCATACTTCACTTCCCTTAGGATGGTAAAACATAGAAACAAAAGTTGTAAACCTAATTTCTAGTAGAGAAACACATTAAAGGACTTAAATGGCACAATATAGCAAGTAATTGAAACGTGGAGAAATGATTATCATTTCTCATAAGATGAAGAGTAAGCTATCTGGAAGAAACTAGGAGAGTAGAAAGAGGCTAAAGTTCACAAAGGTTAACACTAGGTAAGAAAAAATAATCTTTGAAACATTTCATCAAACACTTAATAGGTTGAAGAAAAAACAATAAATGTCATAAGATTTCTCTAGTTCATACTTCACTTCCCTTAGCACTCGCCACTTGGACAAATAACTCTTTTGTTTTCTCTTTTAATATTAATTGTATATGTATATTCTTTTGATAACTTTTTTAATTTATTTCTTTAACATATATTCAAATTGTAACTTTTAAATTTGTAAATATATTTTTTTGTTATTAATTTCTAAATTGTATATGTATTCAATTTTGACTCATTTAATAAATTAATTTCACATATATAATTTTGACCCTAAAGTTACCGTTGCTATCTTCATTCTGATTCCAATTTGTATTTGTATTTTGATTAAAAAATTTATTTCAATTGATACATTTGGTTTTCCTTTCCTAGATCACGTATTTTATTATATTGTACTATTTTGTTGCACTCCGTAATTTATATTTCAATGGATACATTTTGTTTCCCCTCCTACGTATTTTATTATCTTGTTCAAAATAAGTTTTTTCAATATATTTTTCATAATTCCGAATTTGATCTCTATAAATTAGATTCAACTTAATTTGTCACTCTCTCAAATTCAACGTAACTTTTAGATTCTTTTACAATTAGAAACTTTTACACTCTTTTACATTTTTATTATAAACTTTTACAACTTAATTTGTTTCCCCTCCTACGTATTTTATTATAAACTTTTACACTCTTTTACATTTTTTTTAAATATTACTAATTTAATTTTACAAAATATTTAATGATTATCATTCTAATAATATTGATGTAATATCAATTTTATAAATAAATCATTATTCCAAAGAAATCTAATACATAATCTAGAAAAGGAAATCAAATGTTAGTTGAAATAAAAATTGGAATTAAAATGAACAAGACATATGTGCAAAAAAAAATATATTCTTCAGTGTGACATTTCAAGCAACACAAATAAACTACTCCCTCCGTCTTGTAAAAATTTGCTCACTTACCTTATTTGTCTGTCCACCAAAACTTTACTCATTCCATTTAAGGAAATAACACTATTACACAACTTTACATTTTTACCCTTTCTTCAAGTCTTATTTACTGAAAATGCCACTCCATGGCCCACATTATATTTACACTTTCAACCCAATTAACAATTTAACAATACTAATTAAACATTTAAACCTATTATTTAAATTAGCACAACTCTCTCTCTCTCTCTCTCTCTCAAATCTTCTTCTTGGCTTATCAACCAAGAAAGTGAGAAACCCTATAGCGATTCGATTGTTCTTCGTCTTTCCATCTACTACCATCGATTGTTCTTCTTCTTTCCATCTACTACCTTTGAGATGGCCGACGGTTCATCCACAGTCGGATTTTCTGATTCTCCTACCTTGAAAACTATTTTACCTCTTTCGTTTGATGACACGATTGTGCCGGAATCGTTGATGTGTTCCAATTCATCTACCATCGGGTCTAATTTGTCCGATTTTCCTACAATTGAACCTTTTTTGTCCGTCGGAACTCTATTTTCTTATTCCCCTACCATCAAAACTATTTTGCCCCTTCCTTTTGACACAATTGTGCCAGAATCATTGATGGTTTCCGATTCATCTACCATCGGGTCCCATTTATTCGATTCTCCTACAGTCGAACCCTCTTTGTTCGATTCATCTACTATGGTGTTGGATTCATTGAAGTGCAAATGTGGTGCTCCAATTTCTGAGTCGATCGTGGTATTATTCCTTGATGTGTGGATTTGGTGCCCCTATTTCTCAACAAATGGTGTTCGATTCTCACAAAGTAGTGTCATATCCGACGATTCTCGAAAATGATGATTTTTCGAAGATTTTTGGACCCTCTCGTGGACCAAGGTGCCCTGAAATGTGTAAATACGTTGTGGATATCTACCTGATATGGATTCCAGCAGCTAAATATCTTTTAAATAGGTCATTTATATCCAATTCAGGCTCACTCATTTAATTTATGATTATATTTCTGAAATGTTGTAAGAGTGCTATGAGAGTATTGATGGTTTTTTCTGATTTAGTGCTGAAATGATGTTTGCATGTGTAGCGAGACATGTTTTAGGTTAAAAGCCACCCCTAGGATGTGAACTCTTAGGTGTGGAGGCTTTAACTTGAGTACAATAGACCCTGTGATGTTTGTCAATTGAATCTGAGGATTTATTGTTGATGTTTAAAAACCACCACTAGTATGTGAACTCTTAGGTGTGGAGGCTTTAACTTAATAACAACCTTGTGATGTATGTTAATTGAATCTGAGGGTTGAAATATGGTGAAATTTATGTCTTATGTGTACTGAAATTGAATGTGGAAGTTTGAAATATGGTGAATTAGCCTTCTATCTAGGAGGTGGAGGCTTTAACTTAATAACAACCCTGTGATGGATGTTAATTGAATCTGAGGATTGAAATATGGTGAAATTTATGTCGTATGTGCACTGAAATTTATTCCAGAGTGTTGTGTTGCTCGCTTATTTATATCTTCAATTTTGTCCAAGGACCTAATTACTGTTTCCAGTGTAATTTTCATTTATTGTGAATGATGACTTCACATGATTTGCCATATTCTAAGACCAGTAATTCATAAATGCACACATATATATCTACTTATGTCAATGTATGCATTTTGATTGTGTTAAGAGCAACCTGTATTTTTTTTAAAATATAAAGGCTCAGGTCACTATTAAATTTTGGTTGTGTACTAATGCACATATAGAGAACTATGTCTACTTTTGCTATTAATTATTGTACTGAATCATTTGGTTTTTGGACTGAGTGGTTTAAGGAAAATTGTTAAGATTGTGTGCAGGTTATATGTTTGGACTTTATTGGTGATGAGTAAGGTTAACCTCTCCTTTTTATCACTTAATTCTGTTGTGGTTTGTATCCATCATAAGTCTTTGTTATATGGTTTGATATGAGCAAGATGCTTTGATAACTGAATGATTTATCTTGTAAATATCTTAGATAGATGTGAAATTCTACATCTTATTGTTTATTGTAGATCCCTTGAGTCAATGGTTGTGGCTTTGGCTTTAGATGTTATAATTATCTAGCACTGTTTCTTCCCATCAATGTTTATCCTATGTGATATATTATTGTTTGCTGGATATTATTTGTAGTAGTATGCTTCCATGTGTTAATTATTTTAGGTGCTTCAATAATAAAGTTAAAAAACTCTTGTATGTACCCAAGTTAAAATAGTCTTGTTATTACTTTACCCATATGAAATTATTGGTGTATTTTTGGCATGTAAAGATGGACATAAACACCATACACAATGTTATCTGTAATACAATATAAGATACAAGTTGGTGAATTAAATCTGCTATTTTTCTGAAATGTCCATTTGTTCAGTAGTTTGCACTGGTTTCTCCTAATGGCAATCTACCTGAGAAAACCCCATTGAAGGAAATGATGAACTGACTGACCCAATCCCAGTTCATAATCAAGTAACAACTACTAATGAAGAAGCAGGCTCTGCTGAGGTAGTTAATGGATCCACTATTCAAGGGGGAACTAACAATGTTGAAGATGACAATGTCCTTGACATTGATGCCAACACCCCTGCATATGATCCTGAACTTGATCCTTCATTAAACTTTCCTGAATTTTATGATCCTAGTAACTCAACCTCAGTAGAAGACAACTCCACTGAAGGGATTAGGCTATAAGGAGATGATTATCTGACCACCCAACTAGCCTGATACTTGGAAATACAAGTATTGGAGTCAAAACTAGAAGGTTTCATGGTGAAAGTGCTTTGTTTTGTTGTTTCTTATCAGAACAGGAACCTCAAAACATTAAGGAAGCACTACAAGATGCAAACTGGATCACAGCCATGCAAGAAGAGCTAAACCAGTTTACAAGAAATGATGTTTGGGAACTGGTTGACAGGCCATCACATCAAGATGTTATTGGAACTAAGTGGGTGTTCAAGAACAAGAAGAATGAGAATGATGTGATAGTTAGAAACAAGGCCAGATTGGTGGCCAAAGGATACTGTCAATCAGAAGGCATAGACTATGATGAGACTTTTGAACATGTGGCAAGACTTGAAGAAATAAGGTTGTTTCTAGCATATGCTGCCCACAAAAGGTTCAAAGTCTATCGAATGGATGTCAAGAGTGTTTTTCTGAATGGAGTGCTCAAGGAAGAAGTCTATGTGGAACAACCCCCAGGGTTTGAAGATGGAGATAAGGTGTACAGACTCAAGAAAGCCCTTAACGGACTTAAGCAAGCTCCAAGAGCTTGGTATGACACCTTGTCACAATTTCTATTGGATCATGGTTTTGTCAAAGGGACAGTAGACAGAACCTTGTTCAGAATTTATGAAGGAAATGACATCCTACTTGTCCAAATAGAGGTGGATCACATCATATTTGGATCACCAAATGAGAAGCTTTGTGAGAAATTTTCAAAGCTCATGCAAAGCAAGTTTGAGATGTCAATGATGGGGCTGATGAATTTCTTCTTGTGACTTCAAGTCAAGCAATCTAAAGAAGGAATCTTCATCAAACAAGCCAAGTATACAAGTGAGATGATCATAAAGTTTGGATGCTCAACAAGAAAACAAGTGAGAATCCCAATGAACACCAACTGGAAGATGGATCCAGATGAAAGTGGAATTTCAACCAACCCTACTGAAAACAGAGGAATCATTGGATCACTCTTGTATGTGCAAGGTTCCAAGCCAACCCAAAGAAAAGTCATATAGAAGCTGCAAAGTGGATATTGAGATACCTCAAAGGCACTGAAAATGTTGGCATTTGGTATCCAGCAGATGACAACATAGATGCTGACTATGGAGGATGCAGGATTGATAGGAAGTTCACCTCTGGAACATGCCAATTCTTGGGAAGCAAGCTCATCTCTTGGTTCTCAAAGAAACATAACACTGTAGCAACTTCAACTACTGAAGCTGAGTATGTTGCAGCATGAAGTTGTTGTGCTCAAATCCTATGGTTGAGACAACAATTGAAAGACTACAATGTCAACTCCCTTGAAGTGCCTACATTATGTGACAACAACAGTGCAATTGCAATCTCAAATAATCCTGTATTGCACACAAGATGCAAACATGTGGACATCAAGCAACACTTCATAAGAGATCATGTGGAAAAGAAGGACATCAAGCTAGTGAAAATCCACACAAATCACCAAAAAGCTGATATTCTAACCAAGCCTCTAGCTAAAGCAACATTTATGGAGCTTTCAGAAGAGTTGGGACTTCTTGATCCAGGGAATATGGCTAGTTAAGTTCAAATGAGGTCAAGGAGAAAGAGGGAACATGAGATGTTCTTTAGCAGACTTAGGGCAAGACACACCTCTGGCAGATTTCAAGTCTACTTTAGTTCAGAGGAGGTGACCCAAAAGTGTTCAGAGAAATTGGGCAGACCAATATATTGCTCTGGGCCCACTTCAGATGCTTTGGGTCAGGGTAGTTGTCCATGTGGGTCCAGCTAAGCTGAAATAGCTATCACATACAAAATCTAGGGATGATAAGCACCTATTTTGGGTAATCATTGCCTATTTCGATGGTTGTCCCATTTCTCTTCAAGCCATCACCTTTTCAAAGATTTAATTTGTCCCCTACCCAATATGTCCTTTTCATGCATTTAATGCAAAAGATTTAATTCTCGTTTGCATTAACCATTTTACCCACAATCTACCTTGATAACTCCCACTAGCCTTAAATAGCCTTAAATTCTTATCCCATGATTTGATAAAAAAAATTTATTGCATTTAATTCCAATCTGAGTCGTTGGATCAAATGATGACCAACTCCCCTAAATCAATCATGGTCGTCCAATTTTGATTTCCCAAAATATCAACCTTTGAATTGCCTTAAGACTCACCAACTCAATGACATACATTCTTTTTGGAATATTCACAAGTCTTAAGAACCCCTAATCCAAACTTATTCTTTCTCACGCACTTTGCAATTCTCAAACCCTTACCCAAAATTTTCAAACACTCCCAAGCTTTCAAAGTTAGGCAAGACAGGTTCATGATTTGAGAGCTTTAGTGGAAATCAAAGATAATACCATCATGGAAATTTCTCAAGCCATTCAAGAAAAGGGTGCAAGCTGGTGGAAAATTGAAGAAAACAGGCTTCTACACTTTGATGGTGTTCAGAAGACAAGATTCCTGATGGATGAAGTTGTTTTTGCCAAGTTGGTGGAAAACAAGATTGCTGAGGAAAAAGATAGAACTGCCTAAGGGATCAAGCACCCTAATAGCAGTTCTAATGATGATAATGATGATGATGAAAACACCAATCCTAACCCCCTTGGTCCCCAAAAGAGTGAGGTACATTACTTGACCTATGAAGGTGCAAAGGACTCTGAAACTTCAGAGGTGTTGACCAGTGTTGGTAACACATGCAGTCAAAGAAGCATCAGCCCAGGATGGCTCAATTGAGCCTGAGGCAAAGCTGAATGATGTTGAGACTTCCATTGGAAAAGTTAGTTTGGTTAAATCCCCATCAGTGTCAGGAAAGTT
This sequence comes from Galeopsis tetrahit, assembly GCA_963675135.1. Lineage (NCBI taxonomy): Eukaryota > Viridiplantae > Streptophyta > Magnoliopsida > Lamiales > Lamiaceae > Galeopsis > Galeopsis tetrahit. The sequence goes on along the minus strand of OY776120.1, from coordinate 58,632,918 downwards.
GGACATTGACCAGCTTTTAACCATTTAGGGTGACTTAGTGGACTTGGGATGCCCAAGCATTGTGATCTCCCAACAACTGCTCTCTATGGATCCTTGAGAGGATATAGAGAAGTCAGTTTTAGGATTTGGTAGAGTTGAAAAGGAAAAAAGTATTGAAAAACTAGAGGGAGATGATGGTAAAAGTGAGGTAGAAATCACTAGGTTTGTGAGTACACCAAATAAAGAGGGTGGGGAAGGTGTAAGTAAGGAGGGTTAGGTTATTCTTGAAGTCAAATCTGAACTTCAAGAATCCCTTGATGAGGGGAGGCCTAATCTTCATGAATGTGAGATTATCTATGAAGCTGGTGAAAAGAAAACAGTTGAAAATGAGGAGAAAGCTGCTGATGATTCAGAGCTTTGTGAAAAAGATTTTGAGGGTGTTGAGAGTGATTTTACTAACATGTTTTTCTTTGCAGATACTACAGGTATTACCCTTGACCAAATTTTTGTTGCAGATGAATTCACAGATGCTCTTGTCCAAGCTGATGAGGACTTGTCCACATTCAAACTTGCCAATGCTGCATTTGAAGTTCAGTTAGCAAAGTTAGACACTTTGGTCCAACAAGTGGGAAAGGCTCATGCACACACTTCAGAAGCTCTAAATGAGCAAGGAAGGACTTTGGCCTCAGTGGAAATGAGTTTAACAGGCTATGAAGATGTGGTGTTACCCATTATAGAAGCAAGGATCAGTGGAGTAGAATCTGGGTTGCAGACCATCTCTACTGATGTACAGAAGGCCAAGGCAAGCATGGATAAGTTCACCAAGTCTATGAAAAAGGATCAAAAGCTGCTTCTGGACAACCACGACAAGAATGTTAATGCTCTCAAGTTGGTGGTTAAGCAAGCTTTAGTCAAATAGACAGCACTTAAGAAGAAAAGGGCTGAAGAAATGAGATTGGCTATGGTGAAAGAGGCCTCAGCCAAGTTCACTGAAGAAGTGTTTGCCAAGATCTCTAAAGCTGCAGTGGCCAACCTCACTAAGCTTCTAAAGGCCAACTTAGATGCAACCTTGAAGGCTACCGTAGAGGTTGTGGTGGAACAGAAGATGAAGGTTGCTCTTGCTCTTGTCAGTATGAGCAATGACAAAATGCAAAACATTCATGATGAGAATGTTTACCTCCCGGAAGAGATCAAGTCCCTGAATCAGGCACAAGCACTAATGGCTACAACTACGAGTGATCTCAAGCCCCAATGTTTTGATGTTGCCAAAAAGGGGGAAAGATAAAGAGCAAGAGCCAAAGGTGACTTGAAGATTGGAGGCAGCAGTTCTGACCCCAAGGCCAACTTGCCTGAAGTTGAAGGGAAAGGAAAGAAAGTGATGAAAATAGATGACTTAGATGAAGAAGAACAACTAGCAATAGTAATGAAAAACTCTATGGCATCAATTCACGAAGAAGGTGCAAGATAGCAGCAGAGGCCAGGTGGTGAATCAGCTGGCTTGAGTAAAGGAGATTAGGACATCCAAGTCAGGGGGAAAGTGAAGAAAGTTTTGAAGAGTAAGAGAAGAGAAGAAACCTTCACTGACTTTCCAACCAGCCTGAGCTTACCAACTGAATTCAGGACAGATGAATAGCCAAGTCCAGAGAAGAGCAAGACTACTGAAGTTGAAGTGGCCAAGGGCCTTGAAAAGAAGAAAGCACCAGTCTTAGTTGATGATCCTTCAAAGCTGTTTGAAGAGGGCTTTGGAAAGGATCCTGAAACTCAGCAGAAATTGTCAATGATGAGAGCCCAGGAGAAGATGGAGGCTTTAATGGAAGCAAACAAAGCAAGAGACAAAAGAAGAGAACAGTTTGTGAAGCCAAGGAGGAAGAGGGCTTCATATAATCAGCTTAAGCCAAAGCTACTGATCAGGATGGACACCAAGTATCCCCATCTTGACAAATGGGTCCCAATCCAGCTGAATGATGAATGGGAGGAGGCCAAGAGAGAGTTATTTTATGACTTTTATGTCACAGGCAGATGGCTAGATGAAGACATTGAGTGCATCTTTACTCAATTCATGTATGATAGTCACAGGGAACTTTACCAGAAACTCTTTGCTGTTGTAGATATAGCAAGAGTTGAATTCAAGGCTCGTGGACCTGTCATTTACATGCCCCCAAAGTTCAGTGGTGGATTTATTGATCAACATAAGATCCTACAAGAGTTCATTGATATAATGAAGCTGGTGAAGCTGAAGGTTGGACCGAAGGGAACCAACAAGGAGATCATGGATTTGAAGAAGAGAGTTTGGGCACAATATGGGATGGTGCCACCCCCTGAAGATGATCTCTGAAACTGCTAAGTTTCCTTGTTCCCAATTTGCTTAAGTTGTAGTTGTTTTTTTTAATCGGATTACATGCTATGATTGGTTAATTGATTATCAATATGATTTGTAATATTCAAATGATTATCAATGAAAATTAACCATTTTTGCTTCAAGAGATAACATCGCATTATCTCAACTTGCCTGACTTAACCTATATGTGCTTAAACTGTGACTATACTAACATTTTCTTTCAGGAAATTTGACTTAGTCATCTCTACTAAAGATATGCAATAGTATAGTCAAGTCACCATTGTATAGGTTTTGGCATCATCAAAAAGGGGGAAATTGTTGGTAATAAAATGAGATTTTGATTAAGATACCAAAACCCCTTAAGACATGCCATGCAAGATAAGTCAAATTACTCTAAATATGTTTCAGGAATGTTGAAACATATAGATCAGGCTAGTTGAACAAGCTGGCATGTTAGGCAGCTTATAGAAGATTAGATGCACAAGTTGAGGGGGAACATAAGCTTAGAAGATTAAAAGAATCAAGTTCCTCAATGGCTCAGAATCAGAAGATCTCAACATGCTGACAACATAAGATCAGAAGAGTTCAACTATGCTGATAGCAGAATCAGCAGAGTAGGATCAGAAGAGACAACTCTTGTGAAAGGCCAATGTTAGAAGATCACATCAAATGGACCAACCCTACTGACAAGAACTCTATTTTGAATCAGAAGATATAATCAGCAGAGTTGATCAGCACACTAAATCAGAAGTGTTCAAATCCAGTCTAAGTCAAGAGACAACTGTGCTGATGAGGTTAACTTCACTGATAGAAGTGATATACACTTAGAAGTTGCTTCAAGATTGATCATTAAAGATGGGAAACCAACTCAACTGAAGAAGCTAGCCAACACTGCTGATAAGCCAAGTCAGCTGATGGGATAAGCTTGAGCACAGATCAGTCCTGATGATAAGGAATGTTGTCCGTAATCATGGATCAATGATCAGGATGAATGTCTACTGTTTGACTGCTGAATATACAAGTCAGACATTGGGAAGAGTGCATTTAAGTCAAGACAAGAAGCTCTAAGCCGTTTACTTCCCAAATTGAAGACATTTCACTTTCAAGGAATCTGTCCTCAAGATGCAAAGTCCAAGGAAGACAAATATAGACAATTTGAGGTTGTCTCTCCAACGGACATAACCTCACTTTGCTCTATAAATACTGGAGTTTGGAAACCATTCACGGCATCCAACTAGTCAAGAAAACTACAAGCATACAAGCCTTAAAGCTGTCAAAGAATACATCATTCTTTAGTTTCCAAACACCTCCAGTTCACACCTAAGCTGAAATTAATTGTATACCAATCAAACTTAGAGAGATATCATATCCTTATACAGTTCTTCATTAATTGTAAATGATATCTCACCCTAGTTGGAACAAACCTCAACCCTTAAACCTTTCAAGAAAACTTAGAAGAGTTGTTGTAGAAGTGTAAGAACTAAAACTGTCAAGAGAAGAACAGTTTAGTTCTAGAGTTGAGTGAGTACTAGGACTCAGAATTCCTAGGGATCAAGGCACTAAGGAGTAGTGTGATTGATCAGTGCACCTTAATTGGCACTATAAAACAAGATAATTCCAAGTGAAGGAATTATCCTATTAAATCACGGAAGTGGATGTAGGAGCTTGAGTGTCTGAACCACTATAAACCTTTGTGTTATTTACTTTCAAGTCATTTCATACAAGTAACACATTCATACACTGCACACAAACTGATCTTCAAAAGATACTTAACATAAACTGTGCAAAACAAATTTGGGACAAGTTCCCTGAAAAACTGTATAAGTGTTAAGGAAGTTTTCAGAATTAAAAGGAGTTTAAATATAAAGGGTCAACCATAATTCCGCACTTATAACTTACTTAGATAGTTATTCAACTGATTACTTCATAGTTCTCAGTAGTTTAATTATCTGTCCAAGATAACTCTCCTAATAGCCTGTTTGTTTTAAAAAGAAAATAATTTGCATACACAAGTGCATTTTCCTCCTCCATAAATTTGTGTCATACTCCTTTTATGTACAAGTATATATATACTTTATGCAGTGGTTGGTTTTCATAAAAAATTACATGCATACACTCCTCCAAAGGCAATTAATTCATTAATTTTAAAAAATTTATATGCGTACACTTTACTTTAGGTCAATTGTTCTTGTCAAAAAAAAAAAACTCTAAATAGGTCAATTGTATACATCCGAATTCATGAAGAAATTAATTTGTTGATCAGTTGTGCAAATAAAACAAACGCGCCTTTCTGTCAATCTCTTTTTGGTTCTTATATCACAGAATTCTACGCACGGCATTTTCTACGTTTAACGATACCATAGAGTAATCGTTTGATAAATTAAATATAAGACCAAGACAAATTTTAACTGAGTTAAAAAATAAAAAAATACACTCATATACTTAAATGTTTTGAAAGGTATAATTTTATGTGTAAAACAATAAATTTTGGAATGGTTCTTTTATTCCACTTTAATGTTGTGTATATATTGTTTTTAATATATAAATTATACAATAAATTACATCACGGATCATTTTTAATATCGCATGTTAGTTGTTACGTATTAAAAACAGCGAACCATAAAAAGAATCACCAAATTAAAATAAGCAAAAAATGCCTTCATCTTTTAATTAACTTTATCAAACATTTTTAAAAAGTAAAAATAACTCTCAAACTTATAATTTAATTTATATTGATCCTAAAATATGCTATATTTCTTTAAGAGAAAAAATAATTCTATTACAATCGTAAAACTAGAGGGTTGAGTTATCAATCCACGAGGGGCATCTTCTCCATGTACCAGTTGTGAGGCAAGGAAGAGTTTTTAGTAAATTTAATGATTTTATGTGTCACTGTATTATAAGACCTTGGAAGGTGGCTTTTTGTCTAACCCTAAGGCATTCATTATATTTCTTAATTTAACCTTAAGACCAACGACTGCTTATCTATTATACTATACATATTTTTGTTGAAAAAAGAAAAGTCTTCTGATAGCTAGGAATACAATTAAATTAAGAGAGTCTATCTTTGAATAATATATATATATATACATATATATCATATATGCATCTAAAGAAATTCATTTCTAGAAAACCCATTTTCGTGCGTGTTGACGGGGGCATATATATATATATATATATATATATATATATATATTACCTCCAACGGGAAATTTCACTATAGTACTTAATTTGTCCATTGTATATATACATCCAAATTGCGTGTAGAAGCGATATATTGTTTAATATTCTTTTCGTCTCGGTGAAAGTTACCCATGAATTTTGAACACGAAGATTAAATATATAATAAAATAAGTAGATGTATTATGGGTGATGTGATTTAGAGAGAAAAATATAATGAAATACGAGAAGGTTCAAGTTTGTCAAAAAAAAAAAAAATTTATTGGGACAGAAAAAAAAAAAGTTAGTCACGGGATTAGATGGAGTATATGTATTTGACCTCTTCTTATGCAATAAATAAAACAAACGTCGTTTCTGTCAATTTGTTTTTGCATGGTTCTTGTATCTCAAAACTGTACCACATGTCATGTATTTAGAGATATCGTAGAGTGGTCCTTGATAACAACATATAAGACCAAGACAATTTTTAACTTGGTTTAAATTAATGTGTAGGATTATATAATTGGGCAGGATCTTCTAGTCCAATAAGTTAATTAATTTAATGTTTTATCTTGTGTTTCATTTTTTTATTTTATGTCTCGGGTATCCGATTCAAGGATCGACTAATTTTGGGGACCAATTCCACAGTTCACTTGCGGGGGTCCGTTTAAAGTCAAAGTTTTACGCTCTGTATAGACTGGTCCCATAGAAATTGTTTGCACCTAATTATATTGTGTTTCAATAATTTTAATACATGAATCGTGTAACTAATTAATGTCACCTATTCCTTAATAGTATTAAACAACACATACTTTTTCTTTATAGTCATCTGTACAAGAATTACAAGCACGATTGACCCGGTTGTTCTGTGAATGATATTCATGAATTTTCTGGTTCCTGAAATGTGTTAATAATACATGTACTATACATGAATTTAAATATAGATGCATAGACCGAAATCAAATGAGTTGAAGGAGTTGAAAGTTTTCAATCAACTGAGGAGGTGATCCTTAGAGTTCAGCACAGTTGGTCAGATCAGCACAGTACTTCAGTAGAGTATACCAAGCACAGTACTTCAGCAGAGTATACCCAGCACAGAACTTCAGCAGGGTATATCAGCACAGTACTATCAGCTCAGTACTATCAGCACAGTAAAGATCAGCACAATAGAAGTCTATCAGCAATGTCAGCTTTTGATCACAAGAACAAAAGAGTTGAGTATCAGAACACTAAGTAGTGTTCTGATTTCTATGGACAAGTCTTCTGATATTAAAATTAGTTAGTTTAACTAGTTGTATTACAGTTACAACTACTTGAGGGCATAACTACCATTTCAGTTGGGCAATAATAGAGCACATGAGTTGTTACAAGCGGTTGCAAACGGTTGCTAACTACTCAAGCAGTTCCTAACATCAGCAACTACCTTGGTCTTTATATACTCTTGTATGTGTACATTGTAAAGGTTGATTTTTTGGATTTTGGATGCAAGTACGATTGTAATCTTTGAGTTGTGTGAGTTCACGAGTGAAGTGAGGAAATATCCTATTCCGAGTGAATGAGTGTGTAAACATTATTGATCAATTAAAGAAGTACTCGTATGGTCCAGTGGATATAGATCACATTGATCGAACCACTTAAATTTTTTGTGTGCTGTTTTTCTCGTTGCTTACTTTTTGAATTACTATCTTAACTGATTATTTTTTATATCTTCAAGTATTCTACTTGATTGGAGACGTCTAATCGACTGGAATTCTTGACAACTAGCGTCATCTGTGTGAAACTGAAGTAGCTGCAGATCTAAGATGGGGAATTCTACCAAGTACAATATAGAGAAGTTTACAGGCCAGGGAGATTTTGGGTTGTGGAAGGTTAAGATGCAGGCCCTCCTTGAACAACAAGGATTTTACTAACATGTTTTTCTTTGCAGATACTACAGGTATTACCCTTGACCAAATTTTTGTTGCAGATGAATTCACAGATGCTCTTGTCCAAGCTGATGAGGACTTGTCCACATTCAAACTTGCCAATGCTGCATTTGAAGTTCAGTTAGCAAAGTTAGACACTTTGGTCCAACAAGTGGGAAAGGCTCATGCACACACTTCAGAAGCTCTAAATGAGCAAGGAAGGACTTTGGCCTCAGTGGAAATGAGTTTAACAGGCTATGAAGATGTGGTGTTACCCATTATAGAAGCAAGGATCAGTGGAGTAGAATCTGGGTTGCAGACCATCTCTACTGATGTACAGAAGGCCAAGGCAAGCATGGATAAGTTCACCAAGTCTATGAAAAAGGATCAAAAGCTGCTTCTGGACAACCACGACAAGAATGTTAATGCTCTCAAGTTGGTGGTTAAGCAAGCTTTAGTCAAATAGACAGCACTTAAGAAGAAAAGGGCTGAAGAAATGAGATTGGCTATGGTGAAAGAGGCCTCAGCCAAGTTCACTGAAGAAGTGTTTGCCAAGATCTCTAAAGCTGCAGTGGCCAACCTCACTAAGCTTCTAAAGGCCAACTTAGATGCAACCTTGAAGGCTACCGTAGAGGTTGTGGTGGAACAGAAGATGAAGGTTGCTCTTGCTCTTGTCAGTATGAGCAATGACAAAATGCAAAACATTCATGATGAGAATGTTTACCTCCCGGAAGAGATCAAGTCCCTGAATCAGGCACAAGCACTAATGGCTACAACTACGAGTGATCTCAAGCCCCAATGTTTTGATGTTGCCAAAAAGGGGGAAAGATAAAGAGCAAGAGCCAAAGGTGACTTGAAGATTGGAGGCAGCAGTTCTGACCCCAAGGCCAACTTGCCTGAAGTTGAAGGGAAAGGAAAGAAAGTGATGAAAATAGATGACTTAGATGAAGAAGAACAACTAGCAATAGTAATGAAAAACTCTATGGCATCAATTCACGAAGAAGGTGCAAGATAGCAGCAGAGGCCAGGTGGTGAATCAGCTGGCTTGAGTAAAGGAGATTAGGACATCCAAGTCAGGGGGAAAGTGAAGAAAGTTTTGAAGAGTAAGAGAAGAGAAGAAACCTTCACTGACTTTCCAACCAGCCTGAGCTTACCAACTGAATTCAGGACAGATGAATAGCCAAGTCCAGAGAAGAGCAAGACTACTGAAGTTGAAGTGGCCAAGGGCCTTGAAAAGAAGAAAGCACCAGTCTTAGTTGATGATCCTTCAAAGCTGTTTGAAGAGGGCTTTGGAAAGGATCCTGAAACTCAGCAGAAATTGTCAATGATGAGAGCCCAGGAGAAGATGGAGGCTTTAATGGAAGCAAACAAAGCAAGAGACAAAAGAAGAGAACAGTTTGTGAAGCCAAGGAGGAAGAGGGCTTCATATAATCAGCTTAAGCCAAAGCTACTGATCAGGATGGACACCAAGTATCCCCATCTTGACAAATGGGTCCCAATCCAGCTGAATGATGAATGGGAGGAGGCCAAGAGAGAGTTATTTTATGACTTTTATGTCACAGGCAGATGGCTAGATGAAGACATTGAGTGCATCTTTACTCAATTCATGTATGATAGTCACAGGGAACTTTACCAGAAACTCTTTGCTGTTGTAGATATAGCAAGAGTTGAATTCAAGGCTCGTGGACCTGTCATTTACATGCCCCCAAAGTTCAGTGGTGGATTTATTGATCAACATAAGATCCTACAAGAGTTCATTGATATAATGAAGCTGGTGAAGCTGAAGGTTGGACCGAAGGGAACCAACAAGGAGATCATGGATTTGAAGAAGAGAGTTTGGGCACAATATGGGATGGTGCCACCCCCTGAAGATGATCTCTGAAACTGCTAAGTTTCCTTGTTCCCAATTTGCTTAAGTTGTAGTTGTTTTTTTTAATCGGATTACATGCTATGATTGGTTAATTGATTATCAATATGATTTGTAATATTCAAATGATTATCAATGAAAATTAACCATTTTTGCTTCAAGAGATAACATCGCATTATCTCAACTTGCCTGACTTAACCTATATGTGCTTAAACTGTGACTATACTAACATTTTCTTTCAGGAAATTTGACTTAGTCATCTCTACTAAAGATATGCAATAGTATAGTCAAGTCACCATTGTATAGGTTTTGGCATCATCAAAAAGGGGGAAATTGTTGGTAATAAAATGAGATTTTGATTAAGATACCAAAACCCCTTAAGACATGCCATGCAAGATAAGTCAAATTACTCTAAATATGTTTCAGGAATGTTGAAACATATAGATCAGGCTAGTTGAACAAGCTGGCATGTTAGGCAGCTTATAGAAGATTAGATGCACAAGTTGAGGGGGAACATAAGCTTAGAAGATTAAAAGAATCAAGTTCCTCAATGGCTCAGAATCAGAAGATCTCAACATGCTGACAACATAAGATCAGAAGAGTTCAACTATGCTGATAGCAGAATCAGCAGAGTAGGATCAGAAGAGACAACTCTTGTGAAAGGCCAATGTTAGAAGATCACATCAAATGGACCAACCCTACTGACAAGAACTCTATTTTGAATCAGAAGATATAATCAGCAGAGTTGATCAGCACACTAAATCAGAAGTGTTCAAATCCAGTCTAAGTCAAGAGACAACTGTGCTGATGAGGTTAACTTCACTGATAGAAGTGATATACACTTAGAAGTTGCTTCAAGATTGATCATTAAAGATGGGAAACCAACTCAACTGAAGAAGCTAGCCAACACTGCTGATAAGCCAAGTCAGCTGATGGGATAAGCTTGAGCACAGATCAGTCCTGATGATAAGGAATGTTGTCCGTAATCATGGATCAATGATCAGGATGAATGTCTACTGTTTGACTGCTGAATATACAAGTCAGACATTGGGAAGAGTGCATTTAAGTCAAGACAAGAAGCTCTAAGCCGTTTACTTCCCAAATTGAAGACATTTCACTTTCAAGGAATCTGTCCTCAAGATGCAAAGTCCAAGGAAGACAAATATAGACAATTTGAGGTTGTCTCTCCAACGGACATAACCTCACTTTGCTCTATAAATACTGGAGTTTGGAAACCATTCACGGCATCCAACTAGTCAAGAAAACTACAAGCATACAAGCCTTAAAGCTGTCAAAGAATACATCATTCTTTAGTTTCCAAACACCTCCAGTTCACACCTAAGCTGAAATTAATTGTATACCAATCAAACTTAGAGAGATATCATATCCTTATACAGTTCTTCATTAATTGTAAATGATATCTCACCCTAGTTGGAACAAACCTCAACCCTTAAACCTTTCAAGAAAACTTAGAAGAGTTGTTGTAGAAGTGTAAGAACTAAAACTGTCAAGAGAAGAACAGTTTAGTTCTAGAGTTGAGTGAGTACTAGGACTCAGAATTCCTAGGGATCAAGGCACTAAGGAGTAGTGTGATTGATCAGTGCACCTTAATTGGCACTATAAAACAAGATAATTCCAAGTGAAGGAATTATCCTATTAAATCACGGAAGTGGATGTAGGAGCTTGAGTGTCTGAACCACTATAAACCTTTGTGTTATTTACTTTCAAGTCATTTCATACAAGTAACACATTCATACACTGCACACAAACTGATCTTCAAAAGATACTTAACATAAACTGTGCAAAACAAATTTGGGACAAGTTCCCTGAAAAACTGTATAAGTGTTAAGGAAGTTTTCAGAATTAAAAGGAGTTTAAATATAAAGGGTCAACCATAATTCCGCACTTATAACTTACTTAGATAGTTATTCAACTGATTACTTCATAGTTCTCAGTAGTTTAATTATCTGTCCAAGATAACTCTCCTAATAGCCTGTTTGTTTTAAAAAGAAAATAATTTGCATACACAAGTGCATTTTCCTCCTCCATAAATTTGTGTCATACTCCTTTTATGTACAAGTATATATATACTTTATGCAGTGGTTGGTTTTCATAAAAAATTACATGCATACACTCCTCCAAAGGCAATTAATTCATTAATTTTAAAAAATTTATATGCGTACACTTTACTTTAGGTCAATTGTTCTTGTCAAAAAAAAAAAACTCTAAATAGGTCAATTGTATACATCCGAATTCATGAAGAAATTAATTTGTTGATCAGTTGTGCAAATAAAACAAACGCGCCTTTCTGTCAATCTCTTTTTGGTTCTTATATCACAGAATTCTACGCACGGCATTTTCTACGTTTAACGATACCATAGAGTAATCGTTTGATAAATTAAATATAAGACCAAGACAAATTTTAACTGAGTTAAAAAATAAAAAAATACACTCATATACTTAAATGTTTTGAAAGGTATAATTTTATGTGTAAAACAATAAATTTTGGAATGGTTCTTTTATTCCACTTTAATGTTGTGTATATATTGTTTTTAATATATAAATTATACAATAAATTACATCACGGATCATTTTTAATATCGCATGTTAGTTGTTACGTATTAAAAACAGCGAACCATAAAAAGAATCACCAAATTAAAATAAGCAAAAAATGCCTTCATCTTTTAATTAACTTTATCAAACATTTTTAAAAAGTAAAAATAACTCTCAAACTTATAATTTAATTTATATTGATCCTAAAATATGCTATATTTCTTTAAGAGAAAAAATAATTCTATTACAATCGTAAAACTAGAGGGTTGAGTTATCAATCCACGAGGGGCATCTTCTCCATGTACCAGTTGTGAGGCAAGGAAGAGTTTTTAGTAAATTTAATGATTTTATGTGTCACTGTATTATAAGACCTTGGAAGGTGGCTTTTTGTCTAACCCTAAGGCATTCATTATATTTCTTAATTTAACCTTAAGACCAACGACTGCTTATCTATTATACTATACATATTTTTGTTGAAAAAAGAAAAGTCTTCTGATAGCTAGGAATACAATTAAATTAAGAGAGTCTATCTTTGAATAATATATATATATATACATATATATCATATATGCATCTAAAGAAATTCATTTCTAGAAAACCCATTTTCGTGCGTGTTGACGGGGGCATATATATATATATATATATATATATATATATATTACCTCCAACGGGAAATTTCACTATAGTACTTAATTTGTCCATTGTATATATACATCCAAATTGCGTGTAGAAGCGATATATTGTTTAATATTCTTTTCGTCTCGGTGAAAGTTACCCATGAATTTTGAACACGAAGATTAAATATATAATAAAATAAGTAGATGTATTATGGGTGATGTGATTTAGAGAGAAAAATATAATGAAATACGAGAAGGTTCAAGTTTGTCAAAAAAAAAAAAAATTTATTGGGACAGAAAAAAAAAAAGTTAGTCACGGGATTAGATGGAGTATATGTATTTGACCTCTTCTTATGCAATAAATAAAACAAACGTCGTTTCTGTCAATTTGTTTTTGCATGGTTCTTGTATCTCAAAACTGTACCACATGTCATGTATTTAGAGATATCGTAGAGTGGTCCTTGATAACAACATATAAGACCAAGACAATTTTTAACTTGGTTTAAATTAATGTGTAGGATTATATAATTGGGCAGGATCTTCTAGTCCAATAAGTTAATTAATTTAATGTTTTATCTTGTGTTTCATTTTTTTATTTTATGTCTCGGGTATCCGATTCAAGGATCGACTAATTTTGGGGACCAATTCCACAGTTCACTTGCGGGGGTCCGTTTAAAGTCAAAGTTTTACGCTCTGTATAGACTGGTCCCATAGAAATTGTTTGCACCTAATTATATTGTGTTTCAATAATTTTAATACATGAATCGTGTAACTAATTAATGTCACCTATTCCTTAATAGTATTAAACAACACATACTTTTTCTTTATAGTCATCTGTACAAGAATTACAAGCACGATTGACCCGGTTGTTCTGTGAATGATATTCATGAATTTTCTGGTTCCTGAAATGTGTTAATAATACATGTACTATACATGAATTTAAATATAGATGCATAGACCGAAATCAAATGAGTTGAAGGAGTTGAAAGTTTTCAATCAACTGAGGAGGTGATCCTTAGAGTTCAGCACAGTTGGTCAGATCAGCACAGTACTTCAGTAGAGTATACCAAGCACAGTACTTCAGCAGAGTATACCCAGCACAGAACTTCAGCAGGGTATATCAGCACAGTACTATCAGCTCAGTACTATCAGCACAGTAAAGATCAGCACAATAGAAGTCTATCAGCAATGTCAGCTTTTGATCACAAGAACAAAAGAGTTGAGTATCAGAACACTAAGTAGTGTTCTGATTTCTATGGACAAGTCTTCTGATATTAAAATTAGTTAGTTTAACTAGTTGTATTACAGTTACAACTACTTGAGGGCATAACTACCATTTCAGTTGGGCAATAATAGAGCACATGAGTTGTTACAAGCGGTTGCAAACGGTTGCTAACTACTCAAGCAGTTCCTAACATCAGCAACTACCTTGGTCTTTATATACTCTTGTATGTGTACATTGTAAAGGTTGATTTTTTGGATTTTGGATGCAAGTACGATTGTAATCTTTGAGTTGTGTGAGTTCACGAGTGAAGTGAGGAAATATCCTATTCCGAGTGAATGAGTGTGTAAACATTATTGATCAATTAAAGAAGTACTCGTATGGTCCAGTGGATATAGATCACATTGATCGAACCACTTAAATTTTTTGTGTGCTGTTTTTCTCGTTGCTTACTTTTTGAATTACTATCTTAACTGATTATTTTTTATATCTTCAAGTATTCTACTTGATTGGAGACGTCTAATCGACTGGAATTCTTGACAACTAGCGTCATCTGTGTGAAACTGAAGTAGCTGCAGATCTAAGATGGGGAATTCTACCAAGTACAATATAGAGAAGTTTACAGGCCAGGGAGATTTTGGGTTGTGGAAGGTTAAGATGCAGGCCCTCCTTGAACAACAAGGATTTTACTAACATGTTTTTCTTTGCAGATACTACAGGTATTACCCTTGACCAAATTTTTGTTGCAGATGAATTCACAGATGCTCTTGTCCAAGCTGATGAGGACTTGTCCACATTCAAACTTGCCAATGCTGCATTTGAAGTTCAGTTAGCAAAGTTAGACACTTTGGTCCAACAAGTGGGAAAGGCTCATGCACACACTTCAGAAGCTCTAAATGAGCAAGGAAGGACTTTGGCCTCAGTGGAAATGAGTTTAACAGGCTATGAAGATGTGGTGTTACCCATTATAGAAGCAAGGATCAGTGGAGTAGAATCTGGGTTGCAGACCATCTCTACTGATGTACAGAAGGCCAAGGCAAGCATGGATAAGTTCACCAAGTCTATGAAAAAGGATCAAAAGCTGCTTCTGGACAACCACGACAAGAATGTTAATGCTCTCAAGTTGGTGGTTAAGCAAGCTTTAGTCAAATAGACAGCACTTAAGAAGAAAAGGGCTGAAGAAATGAGATTGGCTATGGTGAAAGAGGCCTCAGCCAAGTTCACTGAAGAAGTGTTTGCCAAGATCTCTAAAGCTGCAGTGGCCAACCTCACTAAGCTTCTAAAGGCCAACTTAGATGCAACCTTGAAGGCTACCGTAGAGGTTGTGGTGGAACAGAAGATGAAGGTTGCTCTTGCTCTTGTCAGTATGAGCAATGACAAAATGCAAAACATTCATGATGAGAATGTTTACCTCCCGGAAGAGATCAAGTCCCTGAATCAGGCACAAGCACTAATGGCTACAACTACGAGTGATCTCAAGCCCCAATGTTTTGATGTTGCCAAAAAGGGGGAAAGATAAAGAGCAAGAGCCAAAGGTGACTTGAAGATTGGAGGCAGCAGTTCTGACCCCAAGGCCAACTTGCCTGAAGTTGAAGGGAAAGGAAAGAAAGTGATGAAAATAGATGACTTAGATGAAGAAGAACAACTAGCAATAGTAATGAAAAACTCTATGGCATCAATTCACGAAGAAGGTGCAAGATAGCAGCAGAGGCCAGGTGGTGAATCAGCTGGCTTGAGTAAAGGAGATTAGGACATCCAAGTCAGGGGGAAAGTGAAGAAAGTTTTGAAGAGTAAGAGAAGAGAAGAAACCTTCACTGACTTTCCAACCAGCCTGAGCTTACCAACTGAATTCAGGACAGATGAATAGCCAAGTCCAGAGAAGAGCAAGACTACTGAAGTTGAAGTGGCCAAGGGCCTTGAAAAGAAGAAAGCACCAGTCTTAGTTGATGATCCTTCAAAGCTGTTTGAAGAGGGCTTTGGAAAGGATCCTGAAACTCAGCAGAAATTGTCAATGATGAGAGCCCAGGAGAAGATGGAGGCTTTAATGGAAGCAAACAAAGCAAGAGACAAAAGAAGAGAACAGTTTGTGAAGCCAAGGAGGAAGAGGGCTTCATATAATCAGCTTAAGCCAAAGCTACTGATCAGGATGGACACCAAGTATCCCCATCTTGACAAATGGGTCCCAATCCAGCTGAATGATGAATGGGAGGAGGCCAAGAGAGAGTTATTTTATGACTTTTATGTCACAGGCAGATGGCTAGATGAAGACATTGAGTGCATCTTTACTCAATTCATGTATGATAGTCACAGGGAACTTTACCAGAAACTCTTTGCTGTTGTAGATATAGCAAGAGTTGAATTCAAGGCTCGTGGACCTGTCATTTACATGCCCCCAAAGTTCAGTGGTGGATTTATTGATCAACATAAGATCCT
Source organism: Galeopsis tetrahit (assembly GCA_963675135.1). NCBI lineage: Eukaryota > Viridiplantae > Streptophyta > Magnoliopsida > Lamiales > Lamiaceae > Galeopsis > Galeopsis tetrahit. Next base: position 58,616,846 of record OY776120.1, on the reverse strand, counting down.
ACAAGAGTTCATTGATATAATGAAGCTGGTGAAGCTGAAGGTTGGACCGAAGGGAACCAACAAGGAGATCATGGATTTGAAGAAGAGAGTTTGGGCACAATATGGGATGGTGCCACCCCCTGAAGATGATCTCTGAAACTGCTAAGTTTCCTTGTTCCCAATTTGCTTAAGTTGTAGTTGTTTTTTTTAATCGGATTACATGCTATGATTGGTTAATTGATTATCAATATGATTTGTAATATTCAAATGATTATCAATGAAAATTAACCATTTTTGCTTCAAGAGATAACATCGCATTATCTCAACTTGCCTGACTTAACCTATATGTGCTTAAACTGTGACTATACTAACATTTTCTTTCAGGAAATTTGACTTAGTCATCTCTACTAAAGATATGCAATAGTATAGTCAAGTCACCATTGTATAGGTTTTGGCATCATCAAAAAGGGGGAAATTGTTGGTAATAAAATGAGATTTTGATTAAGATACCAAAACCCCTTAAGACATGCCATGCAAGATAAGTCAAATTACTCTAAATATGTTTCAGGAATGTTGAAACATATAGATCAGGCTAGTTGAACAAGCTGGCATGTTAGGCAGCTTATAGAAGATTAGATGCACAAGTTGAGGGGGAACATAAGCTTAGAAGATTAAAAGAATCAAGTTCCTCAATGGCTCAGAATCAGAAGATCTCAACATGCTGACAACATAAGATCAGAAGAGTTCAACTATGCTGATAGCAGAATCAGCAGAGTAGGATCAGAAGAGACAACTCTTGTGAAAGGCCAATGTTAGAAGATCACATCAAATGGACCAACCCTACTGACAAGAACTCTATTTTGAATCAGAAGATATAATCAGCAGAGTTGATCAGCACACTAAATCAGAAGTGTTCAAATCCAGTCTAAGTCAAGAGACAACTGTGCTGATGAGGTTAACTTCACTGATAGAAGTGATATACACTTAGAAGTTGCTTCAAGATTGATCATTAAAGATGGGAAACCAACTCAACTGAAGAAGCTAGCCAACACTGCTGATAAGCCAAGTCAGCTGATGGGATAAGCTTGAGCACAGATCAGTCCTGATGATAAGGAATGTTGTCCGTAATCATGGATCAATGATCAGGATGAATGTCTACTGTTTGACTGCTGAATATACAAGTCAGACATTGGGAAGAGTGCATTTAAGTCAAGACAAGAAGCTCTAAGCCGTTTACTTCCCAAATTGAAGACATTTCACTTTCAAGGAATCTGTCCTCAAGATGCAAAGTCCAAGGAAGACAAATATAGACAATTTGAGGTTGTCTCTCCAACGGACATAACCTCACTTTGCTCTATAAATACTGGAGTTTGGAAACCATTCACGGCATCCAACTAGTCAAGAAAACTACAAGCATACAAGCCTTAAAGCTGTCAAAGAATACATCATTCTTTAGTTTCCAAACACCTCCAGTTCACACCTAAGCTGAAATTAATTGTATACCAATCAAACTTAGAGAGATATCATATCCTTATACAGTTCTTCATTAATTGTAAATGATATCTCACCCTAGTTGGAACAAACCTCAACCCTTAAACCTTTCAAGAAAACTTAGAAGAGTTGTTGTAGAAGTGTAAGAACTAAAACTGTCAAGAGAAGAACAGTTTAGTTCTAGAGTTGAGTGAGTACTAGGACTCAGAATTCCTAGGGATCAAGGCACTAAGGAGTAGTGTGATTGATCAGTGCACCTTAATTGGCACTATAAAACAAGATAATTCCAAGTGAAGGAATTATCCTATTAAATCACGGAAGTGGATGTAGGAGCTTGAGTGTCTGAACCACTATAAACCTTTGTGTTATTTACTTTCAAGTCATTTCATACAAGTAACACATTCATACACTGCACACAAACTGATCTTCAAAAGATACTTAACATAAACTGTGCAAAACAAATTTGGGACAAGTTCCCTGAAAAACTGTATAAGTGTTAAGGAAGTTTTCAGAATTAAAAGGAGTTTAAATATAAAGGGTCAACCATAATTCCGCACTTATAACTTACTTAGATAGTTATTCAACTGATTACTTCATAGTTCTCAGTAGTTTAATTATCTGTCCAAGATAACTCTCCTAATAGCCTGTTTGTTTTAAAAAGAAAATAATTTGCATACACAAGTGCATTTTCCTCCTCCATAAATTTGTGTCATACTCCTTTTATGTACAAGTATATATATACTTTATGCAGTGGTTGGTTTTCATAAAAAATTACATGCATACACTCCTCCAAAGGCAATTAATTCATTAATTTTAAAAAATTTATATGCGTACACTTTACTTTAGGTCAATTGTTCTTGTCAAAAAAAAAAAACTCTAAATAGGTCAATTGTATACATCCGAATTCATGAAGAAATTAATTTGTTGATCAGTTGTGCAAATAAAACAAACGCGCCTTTCTGTCAATCTCTTTTTGGTTCTTATATCACAGAATTCTACGCACGGCATTTTCTACGTTTAACGATACCATAGAGTAATCGTTTGATAAATTAAATATAAGACCAAGACAAATTTTAACTGAGTTAAAAAATAAAAAAATACACTCATATACTTAAATGTTTTGAAAGGTATAATTTTATGTGTAAAACAATAAATTTTGGAATGGTTCTTTTATTCCACTTTAATGTTGTGTATATATTGTTTTTAATATATAAATTATACAATAAATTACATCACGGATCATTTTTAATATCGCATGTTAGTTGTTACGTATTAAAAACAGCGAACCATAAAAAGAATCACCAAATTAAAATAAGCAAAAAATGCCTTCATCTTTTAATTAACTTTATCAAACATTTTTAAAAAGTAAAAATAACTCTCAAACTTATAATTTAATTTATATTGATCCTAAAATATGCTATATTTCTTTAAGAGAAAAAATAATTCTATTACAATCGTAAAACTAGAGGGTTGAGTTATCAATCCACGAGGGGCATCTTCTCCATGTACCAGTTGTGAGGCAAGGAAGAGTTTTTAGTAAATTTAATGATTTTATGTGTCACTGTATTATAAGACCTTGGAAGGTGGCTTTTTGTCTAACCCTAAGGCATTCATTATATTTCTTAATTTAACCTTAAGACCAACGACTGCTTATCTATTATACTATACATATTTTTGTTGAAAAAAGAAAAGTCTTCTGATAGCTAGGAATACAATTAAATTAAGAGAGTCTATCTTTGAATAATATATATATATATACATATATATCATATATGCATCTAAAGAAATTCATTTCTAGAAAACCCATTTTCGTGCGTGTTGACGGGGGCATATATATATATATATATATATATATATATATATATTACCTCCAACGGGAAATTTCACTATAGTACTTAATTTGTCCATTGTATATATACATCCAAATTGCGTGTAGAAGCGATATATTGTTTAATATTCTTTTCGTCTCGGTGAAAGTTACCCATGAATTTTGAACACGAAGATTAAATATATAATAAAATAAGTAGATGTATTATGGGTGATGTGATTTAGAGAGAAAAATATAATGAAATACGAGAAGGTTCAAGTTTGTCAAAAAAAAAAAAAATTTATTGGGACAGAAAAAAAAAAAGTTAGTCACGGGATTAGATGGAGTATATGTATTTGACCTCTTCTTATGCAATAAATAAAACAAACGTCGTTTCTGTCAATTTGTTTTTGCATGGTTCTTGTATCTCAAAACTGTACCACATGTCATGTATTTAGAGATATCGTAGAGTGGTCCTTGATAACAACATATAAGACCAAGACAATTTTTAACTTGGTTTAAATTAATGTGTAGGATTATATAATTGGGCAGGATCTTCTAGTCCAATAAGTTAATTAATTTAATGTTTTATCTTGTGTTTCATTTTTTTATTTTATGTCTCGGGTATCCGATTCAAGGATCGACTAATTTTGGGGACCAATTCCACAGTTCACTTGCGGGGGTCCGTTTAAAGTCAAAGTTTTACGCTCTGTATAGACTGGTCCCATAGAAATTGTTTGCACCTAATTATATTGTGTTTCAATAATTTTAATACATGAATCGTGTAACTAATTAATGTCACCTATTCCTTAATAGTATTAAACAACACATACTTTTTCTTTATAGTCATCTGTACAAGAATTACAAGCACGATTGACCCGGTTGTTCTGTGAATGATATTCATGAATTTTCTGGTTCCTGAAATGTGTTAATAATACATGTACTATACATGAATTTAAATATAGATGCATAGACCGAAATCAAATGAGTTGAAGGAGTTGAAAGTTTTCAATCAACTGAGGAGGTGATCCTTAGAGTTCAGCACAGTTGGTCAGATCAGCACAGTACTTCAGTAGAGTATACCAAGCACAGTACTTCAGCAGAGTATACCCAGCACAGAACTTCAGCAGGGTATATCAGCACAGTACTATCAGCTCAGTACTATCAGCACAGTAAAGATCAGCACAATAGAAGTCTATCAGCAATGTCAGCTTTTGATCACAAGAACAAAAGAGTTGAGTATCAGAACACTAAGTAGTGTTCAGATTTCTATGGACAAGTCTTCTGATATTAAAATTAGTTAGTTTAACTAGTTGTATTACAGTTACAACTACTTGAGGGCATAACTACCATTTCAGTTGGGCAATAATAGAGCACATGAGTTGTTACAAGCGGTTGCAAACGGTTGCTAACTACTCAAGCAGTTCCTAACATCAGCAACTACCTTGGTCTTTATATACTCTTGTATGTGTACATTGTAAAGGTTGATTTTTTGGATTTTGGATGCAAGTACGATTGTAATCTTTGAGTTGTGTGAGTTCACGAGTGAAGTGAGGAAATATCCTATTCCGAGTGAATGAGTGTGTAAACATTATTGATCAATTAAAGAAGTACTCGTATGGTCCAGTGGATATAGATCACATTGATCGAACCACTTAAATTTTTTGTGTGCTGTTTTTCTCGTTGCTTACTTTTTGAATTACTATCTTAACTGATTATTTTTTATATCTTCAAGTATTCTACTTGATTGGAGACGTCTAATCGACTGGAATTCTTGACAACTAGCGTCATCTGTGTGAAACTGAAGTAGCTGCAGATCTAAGATGGGGAATTCTACCAAGTACAATATAGAGAAGTTTACAGGCCAGGGAGATTTTGGGTTGTGGAAGGTTAAGATGCAGGCCCTCCTTGAACAACAAGGATTATTTGAGGCTCTCGATGAATCCGAAGAGACTGCAGAAGAAACTACAGCAGCTGCGGCTGAAATGAGCAAGTTGCTCAGGAAAGCACGAAGCACGATCCTACTCTGCCTTGGAGATAAGGTCTTGAGGGAGGTTTCTAAAGAGAAGTCAGCGAAGGAGGTTTGGGATAAGCTTGAGAAGCTATATATGGTGAAAACTCTTGCTAACCGACTATATTCGAAACAGAAGCTGTATGCCTTTAGAATGGGAGATGACAATCCCATTACGGAGCAGCTAGATGAGTTCAACAAGATACTTGATGATCTGGAGAATTTGGATGTCAAGCTAGAAGAAGAGGATAAGGCTCTTATCTTGTTGAGTGCTCTTCCTAAGTCCTTTGAAATCCTAAAGGACACCATCTTGTATGGTAGAAAGGAGGCAATCACATTGGAGGATGTGATCTTGGCTGTCAAGTCCTAGCTACTACATAATAAGACATCTCAAGGAGATAAAAGTAGCAGTGGAGAAGGATTGGCAATCAAGAGAGGACAGAAGAAATCTGCCTCCAAGAAGGGGTCTAGTCAACCCAAGGGAGCTGATAAGGGAAAATCAGCAGTGTCAAATCAAGGGGAAGTAGTGTGCCACCACTGCAACAAACCTAGGCACTACAAGAGTACTTGTTTCAAGTACAGACAGCTTATGAGAAAATCTTGTCCCAAGAACTCTGTTGATAGGAATCAAGAAAATCAAACCCAAGAAGATAAGGAGCAGAAGGGATATGAGTCAGCTCAGTCCCTATCCATCACTTACACTAAAGAACAACAGGATTGGATTTTAGATTCAGGGTGTTCTTTCCACATGACTCCAAGAAGAGATTGGTTTCATGATTTTAAGCATCAGAATGGAGGTTCTGTGTTGTTAGGGAATGATCACACTTGCAAAGTCAAAGGTGAAGGTACAATACACTTGAAGATGTATGATGGAGTAGTGAGGATTCTCAAGAGGGACAGGTATGTTCCTGAACTCAAGAGAAATTTGATATCTCTTGGTATGCTGGATTCAATGGGCTACAAATTCCAGTCAAAAGATGGAGAGCTCAGAGTTTCAAAGGGGAAGCTTATTGTTCTTAAAGGTGAGAGAAGGAATGATCTCTACTTTCTTAAGGGAGGAACAGTGATTGGTAGATCAGATGTGGCAAGAGTGCAAGACAACTCAATGTTGTGGCACAGAAGACTAGGTCATGTAGGAGAGAAGGGCCTAGTTGAGCTAAGTAAGCAAGGACTGCTAGGTGGTGACAAGATCACCAAGCTTGATTTGTGTGAGCACTGCATTCTTGGGAAATCCTAGAGATTGAAGTTTGGGAAGAGTACACACTCTCCCAAAGGAATTTTGGACTATGTCCATTCAGATTTATGGGGGGCAGCTAAGAATCAAACCAGAAGTGGTGGGAGATACTTCATGTCTATCATAGATGACTACTCAAGAAAGGTATGGATCACTATCCTGAAATCCAAGTCAGAAGCATTTTAAAAATTCAAGGAATGCCTCACTGAGGTTGAGAATGTCTTTGGAAAGAAGCTCAAGCATTTAAGAACTGATAATGGGCTAGAGTTCATATCAGAAGAGTTCAATGTTCTCTGCAAGAAGAAGGGCATAGAACAGTACCAGGTACTCGTCAGCAGAATGGAGTAGCTGAGAGAATGAACCCGACTTTACTTGAGAGGGTCAGGTGTATGTTGAGCATCTCTGGATTGCCAAAAGTATTTTGGAGAGAAGTAGTGTCAACAACAACCTATTTGATAAACAGAAGCCCTTCCTCAGCTGTGCAATTTAAAATCCCAGAAGAGTTATGGTCTGGCCATGCAGCTGAGTACAGTAATTTGAAGGTTTATGGTTGTTTAGCATATGCCCATGTCAAGCAAGATAAGTTTGAGCTTCGATCCTTGAAATGTGTATTTGTAGGGTATCCTTCAGGTGTGAAAGGGTATAGGTTGTGGTGCCTTGAAGCTGGGATGCAGAAGTGTATTATCAGCAGAGATGTAACTTTTGATGAAAGTAGAATGCCACTGAAAGAAGAGGCAAGTTCAAGTGCAGCACACAACAGACCAGATGAGACACAGGTTGAGGTGGAGCATGTTGACACCAGAACACTAACTGAAGATCATATTGATCCAGATGAGGAGGAGACTACTCATAGTGATACTGAGGTTCATGACTATCAGCTGACTAGGGAGAGAACCAGAAGAGAAGTCAGCCCACCTTAGAGGTATGGCCAAGCTGACATTGTATCATTTGCATTATGTGCAGCTCTTGAGGTGGAGTCTCTGGAGCCTTAAACTTACACAGAAGCCATCAACTGCCATGACAAAGAGAAGTGGTTAGTTGTTATGGAGGAAGAAATGTTATCTCTGAACAAGAACCAGACTTGGGAGATTGTTGAGAGACCTAAGAACAAGAAACTTGTTGGGTGTAAGTGGATTTACAAGAAGAAGGTGGAGGCTCAGAGAGGTGGCAAGATTAGGTACAAGGCAAGGCTTGTAGCTAAAGGATTTACATAGAAAGAAGCTATTGACTTTAATGAAATCTTCTCACCTGTTGTAAAGCATTGTAGCATCAGCATCTTGTTGGCTATGGCTGCTCAGTATGAACTGGAGCTGCATCAGATGGATGTGACCACAACATTTCTTCATGGGACCTTAGATGAAAATACCAGAAGGGTTGGACATAGAAGATGGAGAAGAAAAAGTGTGCTTACTCAGAAAATCACTCTCTGGCCTCAAACAAAGCCCTAGAAAATGGTACTTAAGGTTTGATGAGTACATTTGCTCAGCTGGTTTTACAAGAAGCTTGTATAACAGCTGTGTTTACTTCAGAAGAGTTGGGAGTTCAGTTACATATCTTCTGTTGTATGTAGATGATATGTTAATAGCATGGGAGTCTATTAACAGTATCAATCAGGTGGAAGAGATTCTCAAAAGGGAGTTTGAGTTGAAAGATCTTGGTGAAGCTAAAGTGATTCTTGGGATGGAGATCAGTAGAGGTGAGGGAGCAATTCATCTTAGTCAGCCTACCTATCTGAAGAAGGTGTTAGAGAGATTCAGGATGAACCAAACTAAGTCAGTTTCTACACCAATTGGCCAGCATCAGAAGCTATCCAATCAGATGTGTCCCAAGAACAGCCAAGAAAGAGCTCAGATGAGTAAGGTTCCTTATGCCATTGCAGTAGGGAGTTTAATGTATGCTATGGTGTGTTGTAGACCAGATTTAACTCATGCAATGAGTGTAATCAGCAGATACATGAGTGATCCATGCTTAAGTCATTGGGAGACAGTTAAGTGGGTCATGAGATATGTTCTGGGATCAGCTGAGAAGGGTCTGAAATTTCAGAAGATATCAGATGAGGCAGAATCACTTGTGGGTTATGTTGATGCCGACTATGCAGCCAATGTAGACACAAGAAAGTCCTTAACAGGTTATGTATTCACCTTATTTGGTATAGCTATATCATGGAGGTCAATACATCAGTCCGTAGTTGCATTATCTACTACAAAATCAGAATATGTAGCCTTGACTGAGGCAGTTAAGGAGAGCATGTGGCTTAGGGGGATCTTGAAGGAGTTTGGTATATCACAAAGAAGTGTGACTGTCTTCTATGATAACCAAAGTGCAATACATCTTGCAAAGCATTAGGGGTATCATGAGAGAACTAAACATATAGATGTAAAGTTGTACTTTGTAAGAGATATTGTAGAGAAGGGGGAGGTCCAGGTAGTGAAGATTGCTACAGAGGAGAACCTTGCTGATGCGATCACTAAGGCATTGCCAAAAGAGAAGTTTGGATTGTGTCTTAGACTTATTGGACTGCATTAATTCCTCCGAGGAGAAGGCTGCTGATCCTGTGGCAGCGGAGCAGTGGTGGAGACTATTCTTTGAGGAGAATAGTGGTTTTATGTTTTTGGTGGAGATTAGTTCGAATCTGAGCTAAAGGTGGAGAATTGTGAATGTTATCTCATAATCTCATAGTTAGTACAGTAAGTAGTGAGCTGATAGGATTAGACAAGATGACTTAGGCCAAAATCAGATGAGTTGAAGGTTTTCAATCAGCTGAGGAGGTGATGCTTAGAGTTCAGCACAGTTGGTCAGAACAGCATAGTACTGTATCAACACAGTACTTCAGCAGAGTATACCAAGCACAGTACTTCAGTAGAGTATACCAAGCACAGTACTTCAGTAGGGTATATCAACACAGTACTTCAACAAGGAATATCAGCACAGTACTATCAGCTCAGTACTATCAGCACGGTAAAGATCAGCACAGTTGAAGTCTATCAGCACAGTAGAAGTCTATCAGCAGAGTAAGCTTTTGATCACAAGAATAGAAGAGTTGAGTATTAGAACACTAAGTAGTGTTCTGATCTTTATGGATAAGTCTTCTGATATTAAAGTTAGTTAGTTTAACTAGTTGTATTACAGTTACAACTACTTAAGGGCATAACTACGATTTCAGTTGGGCAATAATAGAGCACATGGGTTGTTACAAGCGGTTGCAAACGGTTGCTAACTACTCAAGCAGTTCCTAACATCAGCAACTACCTTGGTCTTTATATACTCTTGTATGTGTACATTGTAAAGGTTGATTTTTTGGATTTTGGATGCAAGTACGATTGTAATCTTTGAGTTGTGTGAGTTCACGAGTGAAGTGAGGAAATATCCTATTCCGAGTGAATGAGTGTGTAAACATTCTTGATCAATCAAAGAAGTACTCGTCTGGTCCAGTGGATGTAGATAACATTGATCGAACCACTTAAATTTTTTGTGTGCTGTTTTTCTCTTTGCTTACTTTTTGAATTACTATCTTAGCTGGTTATTTTTTATATCTTCAAGTATTCTACTTGGTTGGAGACGTCTAATGACTGAAATTCTTGACATATATATTTCTTGTAAAAAATAAAAGGTATAAAAAGTCATTAGATCGATTAATATTAAAAAATATAGTATTAAATGTATAGTGGATAGTTAATACAAAAAATGAAAAGAAGAAAATTAAAGTAGAGATAAGTAGAAAAGAGAAAATATAGAAAGAAATATGAATAAAATATATAGAGAGTAATAAATTTTGTCAAATACATAAATGTAAATTTTAGGTTGAGAAGAACTAAAAAAAAGTTGAATCAATTATGTAAATATTTGTCCTACTTTAAAGTACTTATATATACCCGAGATTATAAATAGATTTCAAGGAATTTTTACTGTATTTCCAAAATACATGCATTGTCAAAGAGTATATATCATATGGTGATATTATAACTTGATCTATAATAGTTATATTATATATGTTGGAACAATTTAATTATATATGAAGATATATTATTAATGATTTTGCTTCTTAAAATGTTAGAATTTAATTATTTTTAAATGATTTTTTTAAAACTTTTATTAATTCGTATTTATCGTGTGCATACATTATTTAAAGGAACCCATTTTTATAGTTTGCCTCATACCAAAATAATGTCAAGAACGACTCTAATTTCACTATTAGAAAGTCTTAGATTTGAAAATTGTTATTTATTAAAACTTGCATTAATGAAACATCAATGTCAATATAGTTTCCATGAAGTTCCTGGACCAGTCATAGTCTCATCTCCCAAATGCTTAGCAATTACCAAGTAATGAGTATATATATATATTTTAATACTCCAGCATTCCTCTATTCAAGCAACATTAAAAAATGGAATATGTGGGTGTATATCTTCTGCTGCTTTATGTAGTACCCTTGGCCTTAGTGAATATGACTTCAGGCACCCACACCCACACCCATTTTAATGAAGGTATGATAGGTGCCATCTTTGATTGCAGTAGCCGTGCAGGTAAACAAGAAAGAGTTGCCATGGAGTTGGCTATTCAATATATGAACAACCAACAAAACAAGAATCTCAATCTTTCGATAAAATGCTCTCGCGAGGGACCCGTTCATGCATCTCAAGCTGGTAAATCTCTTTTTTCTTCGAATTTATTGATTTATTATAGCAATTGCAGGACCTTATGTTTGCGGGCTGTCACATTTTTATTATTTAATTTAAGTTTTCGAATATATTCAAGCCAAGAGAAAAATGCACTTTTGGTCCCACCATCCACGGGCACTCTTGATTTTGATCCCAACATTTTGAATTTTAGTCCCGAAAGAGAAAAATTTGACACATTTGGTCCCAAAGTTAGTCAACCGTTAGTTGACCGTTAGTCAACCTTGGCGGTATTAGTCCCAGTAATTATTTTCCCATTCGCTTAACACACCCCCCGTTCGATGAGTACACACCTTAAGAAAGTAAAAAAATACCCTTACCCACCATAAAGCCCTAATTCATTCATTCATTAACACACCCACAATTTACTCATCTTCTTCCTTCATCTTCTTTCAATTTTTGTTTCAATTTTTTTGCTCTTAAAATCTCTCCCATACCTCCCAAACCCTAATCACCACCATGGCCGTCGCCGTCGTCCACTATGGCCGCCGAGACGGAGCTCCGAAGAAGCCTGCCCCCATCGCCTTGATCGTCGGCGGCGAACCTTCGCCATGGCCATCGAGGCTCCATCGCCGCCGCCGATCCTCCCTAACCGCCGTCGCTGCTGCTATAAAGCTTTTCTCCGACCAAGATGGCCGCCGAGCTTCCATTTGCCGTGGGTTCCACATGAATCGTTAGACATGGATTCAGATATATTCTGCGTAAACGAGCCTTTATGACCACCAAAATAACGATATTCAGAGTTAGAGGCCATAGCAATTTTCCAACTATTTGTAAATCACATTCTCGAGTACCACTGGTATGCTGATAATATAATTCCCTTTTTCTGTTCAAAAAAAATAATGAAAGAACTACTGGCAATACTCGTACAAATTGCAAACATTTAAAACAGATCATATGAAATCAACAGTAATTCAGAAGGGCACCGGCAAAATATCCTCCCTTGAACGAAGATGCCGTGAAGACGAAGAGGTTTTTGACAGCTTCTATAAGTCTGACCGTCGTGAAGATGCCTTGGAACGAAGATATGTGCTCCTCCGGCCGTCCGCCTTGAACTCCGCCGCCCTAGCCGTCGCCGTTAGTGAAGATGGAAGAACACTATGGTCGTCGCCCTTGCCATCTGTGGCCGTTGCCGTCGCTACTCTCCGCCGGAGAGATGAAGAAGACGAAGAGATCTGAAGAGATCCAGAATAGTCTATTTGCAGATTATGTTGCTGCTCTCCGCCGGAGAGACGAAGAAGACGAAGATGATTATGATAGTCTATTTGTAGATTATGTGTGAGATCTGCTTGGTATGCCAGAGAGATGAAGAAGACGAAGAGATCTGAATCTGTGGCAGTTGCCGCCTTGCCGTCTCTGTCGTCTGCTGGAGAGATGAAGAAGGCGAAGACGATGGAGGCGATTCTGTAATGAAATGGGAGGTGGGTGTACTAATCACGGCTGAGGGGTAGAACTGGTATTTTAATGTTCAAAAAAATATTCTCGGTGGGTGTCCTCAATAAAGTCGTGTGTGCGTATAACCACGTGACACGCACGTGAGTCATTCCGTCAACATTTAATGTGGATGGGACCAAATGTGTTAGCTTTTTCGACTTTGGGACCAAATGTGTCAAATTTTTCTCTTTCGGAACTAAAATTCAGAATGTTGGGACCAAAATCATGAGTGCCCGTGGATGGTGGGACCAAAAGTACATTTTTCTCTTCAAGCCAAATATTCCCCCAACTCGGGTTAAATGTCTCGTTCTATGTACTCATGACGTGTCTAGTCTGTATTTCTTGCGAAAATTAAAATATAATGTCCTATATTTGCTACCCGGTCCCAAAATAAATTATTCCCGTAACCATCACAATAATTAATATTTGTAGCCAGGTACCTTATGAATAGAAGGGGAGTGAAGGGCATTGTGGGACCAAATTCATGGGAAGAATCATCAGCAGTTGCGGAGGTAGGACAACAACTTGATATCCCGATTATGTCCTTATGCGATTCGTCTCCGGTGTGGGCCACCACTCGATGGCCATTCTTCGTTCAGGCCTCTCCCTCCACTTCCAACCAGATGAAGGCGGTGGCCTCCATCATTGAAAGTTGGGAGTGGAGGAGGGTGAATGTGATATACGAGGACACGGGAGGTGCGTCCTCGGATATCCTCACTCATTTATACGGAGCACTCCATGATGTCAATATCCAATTTAGCAGACTCGTGTCCCTCCCACCTCTCGCGTCGTCTAATACGTTGCACGAAGAGATGGAGAAGCTGAGGAACGACGAGTGTAGAGTTTTTGTGATTCACACCAGTTTAAGCCTTGCTGAACGGATATTCAAAAAGGCCAAGGAGATGAGAATGATGGATCAACAATACGTGTGGATCGCTACAAATTCTATTACTAGTATGGTTCACACCGTGAACGCTTCCGTTATCTCATCCATGGAGGGTGTAATTGGAGTTATGAGGTATTTTCCGGACGTCGGAGAGGATTTTCTTAACAAATTTACTACAGCCTTTCGAAAAAAATACCCCGATGACAAGTATCATGATCCAGGGATCTTTGTGTTACAGGTAGGGATGTAAACAAATTGAAGTCATTTTTATTATTATTCAGTGAATATAATACAATACTCGGTGGTTATAATCCTTTTTTGTCACGTAACTTTCCAACATTTTCATAATGGTTTCAAAATACATAAATGTATGAATTTAGATCAAATTATTTTTTATATGTACTCTTAATTTCGTATAAAAGTTGTTTGAATCTTCAGAAAGACGTTATTTTTGGTCAGTAAGTTCATGGAATCAACTTCACATGACTAAAAATGACGTCGTTCCGAAGATTCCGTCAACTCCAAAATAAAAAATTGGAATCATTTTGGAAAAAGTTGACGAAAAAAAAATCTATCCCCTATACTCAACATTTGATTTGAATACATTTTGAATAAAAAATAAATGTGTATTCAAATTTCAATTCTAATATTTCAAATACGAATATCAAAATCTAAATAAAACCATGAAATTGAGCTAGAAATATTTGATTTGTTTACAACCCTATTTACAGGCATACGATGCTACAAGGGCATTGGGGTCGGCAATCAATGTAGATGCCAAGAAAATGATGGACATGATTGAGGAAATAAATTTTATTGGATTGAGTGGGAAAATCCGATTCGATGATCGGAGATTAGCTCCGGTAAACCAGTTTCGGATAATCAATGTCATCGGAAAAAGCTACCGAGAACTGGGTTTCTGGTCAGATGGATTAGGTTTCTCTAAAGTTATTGACGGCACACAAGTGTACAATTCGACCATGAAAATACTGGGACACGTGTTGTGGCCAGGGGGGACTTGGTCTGCTCCAAGTGGATGGGATTCGAAACGTATGAAGATCGGGGTCCCCAGTGAATCCTTAATGGATAAATATATTAAAGTTGAATATGATGCCATTACACAACAACCCAAAGTTTCTGGGTTTTCAATTGATGTCTTCAAAAAGACAGTGGCTAGGTTGAAGTACGACTTACCTTATGACCTCCTCCCTTTTCCAGGAAATTACACTGCTATGATGATGCAAGTTGAATCGAAGGTGAGTCATTCGTCCCGTTCTAAGCTTTTTGTTTGTTTTTTGTACATTGATTAAGCAATATAGTATTATATGTGTAGTGGATTATTCAAGCAAGTGAGAGAAAAGAAAAAAAAAAAAAAAAAGTAAGGAGAAATAGAAAAGAGACATTGCTAAAAAAAAATAAAAAAATTCTTGGACACTAATTTTGGCAAAATGGGAAGAGTATAATTAAAGATATTGGAATTATATATTGTAACTAATGATTTAAGGCAGGGTCTGGTATGGACCATAGCATTCACGACGTTATTTCACTGAATAGATTAGTTATTTTCACAGAACAATATTAACTATTTTTGTTTGAACAATATTATTTGTGTATCAGGTGCACATAAGACTTACTCGTGGTTTAATTGGTTATGAATGCAGGAACTTGATGCGGCAGTTGGCGACATAAATATAATTTCGAGTCGATACAAGTACGTGGAATTCACCCATGCTTACACAGAGTCAGGATTATGTATGGTAGTTCCAATTCAGAGACGACCTAGTAGAGCATGGTTGTTCATGAAGCCATTCACAAAGGGCTTATGGTTGCTCACAATTCTCATAAATGTGTACAATGGATTTGTTATATGGAGCATAGAAAAGGATTACTGCTCCGATCTAAAAGGCCCGTTTCTCACTCAGATTTCAACTCTAATATGGTTGGCTTTCGCCACGCTCTTCTCATTCAATGGTAAACCTACACTTTGTCAATTTTCTAGCCAAGATATACTCCCCCGTTCTTTCGATAGTTACCCATTTTGTCCCTTTTTCATCACATCTCACACCACACCAACTCATTTAATATTATATTTATTAATATTTGTATCAAAACAAATGAATAACTATGAGAAGGACGGAGGGAGTATGTTTTATTTTAGTCCAAGTCTGTTTCCACGTATGTTTACCACATTTAACTTCTTAAATTGGTCCTATTAGTTTTTTTCATTTTTTATTTCACTTATTTTGAAATTAGTCTTATTATATGTTTACCATATTCGACATTTTAGTTCTGATTGGCTACGTTACTAACAATAGCCAATCATTGCACGAAAAAAATCGAAGAAATGGTAAATTTACATGTAAAATTAAATGGTCTTAAGTGATTGATGAGTTTGATATAGGAGGGAGATTGCACAGCGACTTGTCAAAGATGGCAACTGTGGTGTGGTTGTTTGTGGCTCTCATCATCACCCAGAGCTACACTGCAAGTCTCACAAGTATGCTCACCATACAAAATATTGAGCCTAAGGTTGCAAATCTTGAAACGTTGAAGAGTCAAAACGCGTACGTTGGATACAACAAGAGGTCTTTTGTCAAGGACTATTTGGTAAATGCCCTGCAGTTTAAAGAAAACTCCCTAAAAAACTTTACGACTGCTGAGCCCATTTTTGAAGCCTTCAAGAATGGTGAAATAGCAGCAGCATTTCTCGAAGCCCCCGACGCCAAACTTTTCGTCGCCAAGTACTGCAAGACCTTCACCATTGCAGGTCCAATATACAAAGTTGGAGGATATGGATTTGTAATCTCTCTCCACCCTTCTCTATTCCATGCACTACTCTTTTATCTTATTATGTTATTTTATTAATTAATCTACACTTTAAAAAAATCACCTCTTCGATATAGTCTTAATATTAAAAAAGTTGTCTAATTTTGACACAAAATTGCGAAAAATTGAAAATCGGTGTCCTTTTTCTAGGACCAAAATTTTGATAGTAGACAAGTTATGAGGCAAATTTTGGTCATTCATGTGACATAAAATGACATAGTTTTCAAAAAAATTGCAATTTTGGAGGCATAAATTGAACAAAATTTTGATTATTGGAACTATATGGAAAATGTGAACATTTTTTTTTTGTACCAAAATTTAATAGTATTGTGCCTTCCTAATCTTTCCCTTTGCTTTTTACACATACATATAAAATTTAATAGTGGGTTATTAAGGTAGAGAGAAATATGAAAAAGAAAGAGTAGAGAAAGGTAGAAGATAAAAAATGTAGAGATTAGGTCTGGTCAGGCCACTCAAAATAGACAAATGAAAAATTTAGGGTGGGACGGGGACGAAAGGAGTATACAACTTATGAGACCAAGTCTTTTTATGCCTTTCAAAAAATAAATAAATAAATATATATATATATAATTGTTTGTGTAATGATTAGGCATTTCCAAAAGGATCCTTGTTGCTTCATGACATAGACGAAGCCTTACTAAGTGTATTCGAAAGCGGAGAGCTGAAGGAGTTGGAAGATAGTTTGATGGCATCTCATAAATGTGTAGACATTCCATCAGAGAATGATACTGCGAGTCTAAGCCCTCAAGGTTTCTTCATACCCTTTATATTCACAGGAGGCACCTCTACTGTGGCACTCGCAATCTACTATTTTCGAAGAAAATTATCAAAGGGTGATTCAATGCCTCAACACAAACGAATTTGGCTCCTTATCTCCTTGGTCCTTCTCAAATGGAAATATCAGAGGAGCCGATACTCCCGTAAAGTTAGTGATGTAGAAATTCCTACGCATTCTCCTAACGATTCACCTACATGACTACCTCTCATCTAAATGTGCGTACGCTGTAGCATAGTTGAAAGATCTCATCTAAAAGTTTGAATTTGTAGAAAGGCGGATAATTAATTCTTGTATATTAATTTTCTAATAATAGTAATTTGTAGGATCATAATTTAGCACCATGTAACAGACTGTGAAGTTTTTCACACTATATTTAGGTCTGGTAAGATTTTAATGGGTATTTCATTCATAATTTGCAAAGTTACATTTACATGTATGTATAGGTAGTAGCTCACATTGAGCATACCTTGTTTATGTTTCCATCTACAACTTTCTAAAATAGAATTGTTATAACAAATTAACTACCTTGATATAACTAGCTAACAACTTTCCTGTCTTGTTATATCGGTAAGAATTCAGTCTCATCTAAAAATCTAAACTTATAAAGAGATGAGGAATTAATTCTTGTATATTAATTCTTGCAAGGAACTTTGAGACTCCTCTAGTTTCCGGCCCACCGAGAGTTGATGTCTATTGTTCCATGCCGACGATCTCTCTAGTGGATACACCACCTCCGGGCGTTGGCGTCTATTGTTCCATGCCAACGATCTCTCTAGTGGATACTCCACCCCTTGTTGCTGCATCAAGGCAGCTTGGCGATATATCGGCCGGAAATGACGACTCCCTTCGTCTTTCCGGCAAATCGGGTACGTCATATGTCTCTGATTCTGAAATTGTCTCTTCTTCCATTGGATTTGCTCCTTCCTCCATTTCTTTGCAGGTTGTCGTGGACGATGCACTTGCACGCAAGAGAGATCCTAGGGATAAATCTTAAGGAAAGGCTCCTATGCTTGATCATGCTTCTGCCCCTGTGCAGATTGGCGCAACCAACGCCGGACGGGGTGGTCACTCTCATCCCTCCGGCATACAGGGTACGTCCACTTATCAAAGTGAATATCCTACTTTCACCCCTACTTATGGTACTGCTTCGTCTTCCATTCCCTCGCACGTACGCACCCCCATGGGTGTCTCGTATGCCAAGGTCACAGCCAACAAAAAACAGGGGCCCTCACGGCCTAGTGCCAGTTTGCCGGAATCTATGAGGCCAATTTTAGATGGAGATGTCCTAGTAGTCAATATTGATAAGGACATATTTTAGAGGAGGGCTTCCCGATTTGTGAACATGGTAATTGGTAGGGTCATCATCCAGTCAGGGGAGAAACCTTATGAGCATGCAGACCTGCTCGAGACGCTTCGGTCCTTATGGCAGATTAGAGACCTCAAGGTTGTCTCTTTGGGCAAGGGTTTTTTCAATATCAGCTTTCCCACTTCAGAGGATAAGGATCGGATATTCGAGACCCGGTCTTGGCAGTTAAGGCCAGGGGTCATTCATCTTATGACATGGTCTCCTCACTTTAACCCGAACACTTTTGGGTCTTCGCTGGCCCAGGTATGGGTTCGTCTTTCGGATCTCCCAATTGTGTTTTGGGACCCTTTGATCTTGGAGTCATTGGCATCTGTGTTAGGTACTCTAGTGCAGATTGATGAGCGTACCTTACAGGGCACGATGGGCCACTATGCCAGATTACTAGTCGAGGTGGATATGCTTACCGCCCCCCAGACAACATTCCATTTCAGCTGGATGGTCACAGATATTTCGCTCAGGTCCATTTTGAGACTCTTCCTGAATTTTGCACCTCCTGTAAGATCGTGGGCCATTCTCTCGCTGTTTGTAGGAAATCTGCCAAACGACGTGAACGGAGGGCTTCTGCCCGTCGGGGACGGAGCAAGTCTAAGAGGGGCTCCAGGCCTACTAATGGGGCACACATGGAGGACCCCAACTCAGCCCTAGTTTCTGTGGGGAACACTTTTGAGGCCCTTTCAGATGAAAACCCTGATTCCGAGCAGCATCAGGGTGACGAGTCAGATTCTGGTTCTTTTAGACTGAACAACTTTCAGATGGCGCCACCTCCTTTGGTCTCTTCCATCTTGGAGCACGCCCGTAGTAGATATGCTAGACCCATAGCATCGCCGCTTCAACGTCCTGTCAGAGGACCAAGTGCCCCGGCTCATGACTCCCTTAGGGATACTGCCAAGGAACCTTTTACGGTAGAGGACACCAGCTTGACGAAGCAATCGAGTGTTTCGAGGCATACCAGACGCTGGTCTGGGGAGGATTCTTGCTATCAGCCGCCGATGCACGGCTCGACGAGTGATCCATGATTGTGTTGTCTTGGAACATTTGCGGGGTGGGGCATATTCGGACGAGGAATGCCCTTCATGAGCTTTGCCGCACTCATAACCCTGATTGGGTCGCTATCTACGAGCCTAAGGTTATGATTTCTAGCCTTCCCTCTCGTTATTTGTAGTCTTTAAATTTGGTTGTGTTTACTGTTAACGATAGAGTTGCATCGGCTCCCAATATTTGGATTCTCTGTAAGCCTACACATGTTCCTACATCTAGAGTTTGTCATAGCTCAGAACAGATTGTTTTGATTGAGACGAGGGATGCCACTCGTTCTTGGTCTTTTGGTTTTACGCATGTTAGTAATTCTTATATAACTCGTCGTTTGATGTGGTCGGATATTTTAGCTTTCTCTGCTACTAGTCTCTGTGTTTTGGGTGATTTTAATGTGGTGACAGGGACGCATGAGAGAAGTCCGGGTTCTGTGGCTACTCCTAGGGCCTCTCTTGATTTCAGAGAATTCATGGATGAGTCGGGTTTGATTGATTTGGATACCGCTGGGTCTCAGTTCACGTGGTCTATTCGCCGGGGTCCTAGGGGCTTTCAAGCTGCTAGGTTGGACAGAGTGTTAGTTAATCAGGATTTTTTGGATCTTTGGGCTGGCGTGGAGGTTATTGCTCTTCCCAGACACAAGTCAGATCATCATCCCCTGCTCCTTACTGTCAGATCAGACTGGGTTCAGGTTCGTCGTCCATTTCGGTTCCTCAGTATGTGGTGTCAGCATGATTCCTTCAGATCAGTTGTAGAGTCTTCATGGACCCAGCCGTTGATGCACCAAAACCCCACTGTCTGTTTTATGTGGAAGCTGAAGAGGCTCAAGTCTGCATTGAAGATTTGGAACAAGACTGTGTTCAGGAATGTTTTCACTCAGATCGAGTCTGCCACTCGTTGCCTGGCTGATATTCAGCATCGTATTGAGTTGGAGGGTGATTCTGAGGCAGCCTTTGCAGAAGAGATTCAGGCTCAGGTTGATCTTGATGGGTTGTTGACGGCCAGGCAGGAATACTACACTCAGAGGAACCGTTTGCAGTGGTTGACTGACGGAGATAGAAACACTATATTCTTTCACATTTCTCAGCAGATTAGGACAGCCAGGGGGGGTATCACGTCTTTGCTCATTGACGACATACTTACTTCGGACTTGGACACCATCAGTTCCCATGTGGTTACTTACTATTCTCAGTTGTTTGCGGATGATCGGGCGTCTCCTTTCGATGCTAGTATTCTGGACAACTTTATGGATACCGTGGTGACTGATGACCATAATGGTCTCCTTGTGAGTACTCCTTCAGCGGAAGAGGTTCGAAGGACTATCTTTGATATGGATGCTTCGAGCGCTCCGGGTCCAGATGGCTTCGGGAGCTGCTTTTACCAGGGATGTTGGGACATTGTGGGCTAGGAGGTGGTCGATGCTGTCAGACACTACTTCATTTTCAGACTTTTACCTCCTGGGCTGAACTCCTGTTTCATGACGCTTGTTCCCAAGACGGAAGGGGCCCGTAAAGTTGAGGAGTTTCGTCCGATTGTGATGGGTAACTTCATCTTTAAGGTCATGACCAGAGTTTTATCTTCGAAATTGGGCACTTTTGTTAGTAGTTGTCTCTCTGCCTATCAGTTTGGTTTCGTCCCGGGCAAGCGAATTCACACCTGCATCGCTCTTGCATCTGACGCCATTAATACCCTGGACTACCCGAGAGTTCACGGGTATATGGCCTTGAAGATTGATATGATCAAAGCGTTTGACACCATCTCTTGGCGATTTCTGGAGGCCGTCATGGCTAGGATGGGCTTCTGTACTACTTTCATATCTATGGTGAGAGGAGTCCTGGATTCGGCTAGGATTTCAGTTCTCATCAATGGGGAGCCGAAGGGGTACTTTTCTTGCTCCAGGGGTGTTCTTCAGGGAGATCCTCTAACACCATTGCTTTTTTATATTGCGGAGGAGGCGCTCGGGAGATGGATTGATTGGGAGATCGATAGAGGTCGTCTTCGTCCCATCCGTTTTGTCCCTCGTTACCTATTCTATGCGGACGACATCATGATATTTTTTAGGGCCACTGAGTCTAATATCAGGAACCTACATGCTATTTTACAGGGGTATGGTCATCTTTCAGGTCAGATCTATAGTCCTCCGAAGTCTAGGGCTTTCTTTGGGCGTGCTGTTCCCCAAAGAATTCATCGTCGGATGCACAGGGTCACAGGCATCGTAGAAGGTTCCCTTCCTTTCACCTACCTTGGAGTTCCGATCTTTCGAGGTTGCCCCAGGAAGGCTCATTTACAGCCTGTGGTAGACGATGTTATTGCTAAGTTTAGTCGTTGGAAGGGTAGCTCCCTTTCCTTGGCAGGGAGATGATGCTTGATTAACTCGGTTATCACAGGTTTTATGGTCCACTCTATGATGGTTTACAAATGGCCCAGTTCGCTACTTCACCAGGTGGAATCTGCTATGCGCAACTTTCTTTGGAAGGGTGACATCAATCGTAAGAGTGGTTCTTGTTCGGTCTCGTGGAAGAGGGTTTGTGCGCCCTTCGGAGAAGGAGGGATGGGGGTTCGCTCCATTAGATTGGTGAATGCCTCCTTTCTTTGTAAGTTGAGTTGGGACATTCTTCAGCACAGATCTCCAGATACAGCTCTGCTTCACAAGAGACACTTTTCCTCGGATGGCAGATTGCGTCCCCATGGGAGGATCTCATCTATTGGGCCAGGTATTCGTCCTCACGTTTCGAGGCTTTCTGATGGGTCAAGGTGGCTGATTGGTAGGGGTTCGACAGTTAGCTTTTGGCATGATAACTGGTTGGGATACACTATTTCTGATAAGATTGGCCTCCCGGATTGGTTTGCGGCTACCCTGAAGAGCACGGTTGGGGACTTCTTCTATGACGATTGTTGGCACTTTGAGGAGTGCTTCGTCGCGGACTTCACAGATATAGTAAGAGATATCCTTCAGATTCGGGTTCTTCATGGCCCTGACAAACGTATTTGGGAAGGTACTACCTCAGGGGAGCTAACCTCTTCAGTAGCCTATGACATGCTCAGATCTCCTCTCCCTCGTCTTGGCTGGTCGTCGTGGATTTGGAGTTCCTTCATTCCGATGTGTCGTTCTACGGTTATTTGGAGGGCGATATGGGGTAAGCTCCCTACTTCTGATTGGCTGGTCTCATTTGGGATTCACGGTCCTTCGATGTGTATGCTCTGTCGTAGAGATTCTGAGTCTTTAGACCACTTGTTAGCTCACTGTCCATTCACTCTAGAGATTCTTCAGCATCTAACTCAGCTTTTTGGAGTTACGATCCACACGGGGATCATCTTTCCTGATATCTTCCTCCAGGCTACCAGAGTTCGCTTGGGTCCACAGTCCTTGGAGTTATGGAGAGCGGCATTTGTCACTACAATTTGGGCAATTTGGGCTCTGCGGAACAGGGCGGTCTTTGATGGGGTCTCTCCTTCAGTCAGACGATGCATGGCGCAAATCGTTGCTGGTATTAGGGAAGCCAATAGCATCTCTCGGGGTTACTCTGACGGTTCAGTTCGGGATCTCTTGATTGCCAAGTCTATTGGTGTATTGGGCAAGCACAAGCCGACTCGTCAGGGCTCGTCTGTTAGATGGATCCCTCCGGATCCGGATTGGTACAAGATCAACACAGACGGCAGTGCAACATCCTCTCCAGGTAGTTTGCATGCAGGGGCGGTGTTTAGGAACTTCAGGGGGTTCTTTGTTGCAGCTATTGCCCAAGAGGTTGGTTGGGGTACTCCATTTGAGGCGGAGTTAGCAGCGGCACTCATTGCTATTCAGTATGCACATTCCCAAGGGTGGCGGTTCTTATGGATCGAGTCAGACTCCAGTCTGACAGTTAGCACTTTGATGAGCTCTACTCCTTCTGTTCCTTGGCGTCTGCAGGGTCTCTGGAGTCAGGTTCATCCTCTTACCACAGACATGAACATTCGGTATTCTCACACTTTTAGAGAGGCCAACCAGGCAGCTGACGCAGTGTCCAAGACGAAGATCAACTGCATCTGGAGGGGATACCCTCCAGATTTCTTACTTACTTTCTTGCATAAAGATTTGTATATTGTCTTTTACAGACATTGATTGTTAGAGGAGTTTACCTTTTTCCTTCGCCTGGGTTTTGTCCCTAAGGAGGGTTTTCCCAGGCAAGGTTTTAACGGCACTCCGGCCTCTGGCTCGACTTGTGAGCTTATGGTTTTAAGTTTTCTTTTTTCTTTTATATTCCATACCTTTTTATTGGCCATTCATGGGCCGGATTATCACATCTACCCTTTGGGGAGGAGGCCCATCGAGTGGACAATTTAAATTGGCAGGGTTGATTTCAGTAGGAATCAAATCCAGGACGTGTGGGCATGAGCTTTGAGACTCTGATACCATGAAAGAATTTCGTCTCATCTAAATGTCCGAACTTGTAGAGAGATGGGGAATTAATTCTAGTATATTAATTCCTATTACTATCTAAGCTATCGAGAACATGTGATTCATAATGAACCTGGTCATGTTTATATGCATGAGTTTCATATTACCGATCTTGTGAATTTGCAAGATACATTGACATGCTCCCCTTGAGTCCAAACGTAATAGCGAATTAAGTAAGCACAAGGCACTGATATAGAAACTAAAACCGAGGGGAGAGAGTGGTCTGCAACCTTATTTGTAGATGAGACGTACCAAACATCAAACTCCTACGACTATTAACTAGTTGAAGATGTGCG
The DNA here is from genome assembly GCA_963675135.1 of Galeopsis tetrahit. Taxonomy (NCBI): domain Eukaryota; kingdom Viridiplantae; phylum Streptophyta; class Magnoliopsida; order Lamiales; family Lamiaceae; genus Galeopsis; species Galeopsis tetrahit. The sequence continues at coordinate 58,592,577 of OY776120.1, read as the reverse complement.
TAACAAAGTTTGGGATTGGAAATAAAAATGGTGGTTCTTCGATGGGGACTAGAAAAGTTTTGTCGTCGACGCTGATGGGAGTTGACCTCGATTTGATATCCCTTGCTACTTTCAAGACATGAGATGTGAGGCTTTTATTTTCTGTCCATTCTCATTTTAAATGAATAACTTTTCTTCTCTTTGCAGCTAATTGAGGTCGTACACCTAAGGCTCATCACTTATCCAAGGTTGTTTTGTTGTATATCCCACATCAGATATGTATATTTACATAATAATAATATAGTCTTATTAGTTGCATTGCATGGTGTCTCATTTGTCTTGTCCCACATTGGTTGTGAGTTAAAGTTGAGTCTATTTTGAAGCAATAAAATACATGGATGGACTTAGTAAATTGATTAAGTTGTTTTGGATTCTAGTAATTCAATTAAAAGCTTCAATAATTAATATTTTTTCTAACAGGAGCAGTTGGTGGCGGTTATATACCTTAACCGAAAGGATAATTGAAGCGTTTGAAATAGTTTAAACGTTTCTTTAGTAAAAGGTTGTGATTGCGATGTTTTTCGTTGATTCATTCGACGAATCAGTCCATAAATGCGAGGGTTCAAGAATGAACCTTATATGAATTAGAGCATTTGCTCTTTTCGTGAGTTGTATCCTTTTGATGTGGGATTCCAACCATTAGTCTTTTCGAATGTTGTGACTTTTCGATGTGGAATTGCAACTCATCCTTGCAGCCTTTAACTATCTATAAATAGTTTAGGCTGTGAAGAGTTGAAGGTATTCGAAAACAAAAGCCTTCTTGTAATACCCAATAATTTAATAATATAAATTAATTTAATAAATACGTAAGTTATGTATTATGTCAAAATAAGTCACATCCCGATTTTAGGGGACTAGATGAAAACACCATATTTTCACCTTTGAAGGCCAACTAAATAAAATACTGTCTTATCTTAACTTTCGAAAGACTTTGAAATACTGAATTATAAAAAAGATGTGCAGCGGAAGTAAATATTAAATAATGACAATTTTGAAAAACATAAACCGAAACACTCAAAATAAATATATTTGCTTCAAAGGGATGTGAAAATTCTAAGTTGATACAATTTTAAATAATGAAATAAAATAACATGTTGATCTTTTTAATTTTTATTGAATGACATTTAAATAATGAAATAAAATAACATGATAATCTTTTTTATTTTTATTGAATGACATGCACCACATCCACCGTCCCTCCACCGCGACTCCTTTAATCTGTAAAAATATTAATAGATTGGGATGAGCAAAACAACTAGCTCAGTGGGATCCCCTTTGTCACAGTTAAATATCAATGCAAATAAAATCATACACTCACAAACATGCGTAAATAAGTCTTCCATAACATAAGTCTTCCATATATTGACCAATCTATATATTGACCAAGTAAATTGGCCAATCTGTATATGGTGGAGTTGCCCCCAAGGATCTTACCATCCTGGACCGTAGTCCCCGCTAGCTATAACGATCTTTCCGTTGAAATAACCCATAATATCGTAAACATAGGTTCATGTAGCTAAACAACAATTAAATTCTCAATATTTAAGATATGATGTGTAATTAAGTTATTGGTTGAGTAAGATATGATTCATAAACTCTTTCCAAATATTATATTCTTATTAATTATTTTTTATTATTTTAACATTGACTAATTAAATTAATTTTTATTTTATTTACTTAACTTTATTGTAGTATTCATTTTATTCTTTAGTTTAATTTATTTTTGAACTATTTAATGTACTTTTTTACAATGTATTTTTATTGGGGTGTACAAATCTTTATTTAATTAGTTATTAAATTGTATTTTACAATTACTTTTATCTTATATCTCAAGTAATTTTTTCTACAATTATTTTTAATTTATTATAAGTTTAATGTATTTAAAAAAAATCGAGCTCGAAAATATATATGTAAAACTTATTATATAATTTTATACATAATATTTATTATATAAATAATTATATTATTTTACAAGATTAACAAATTTGTTATATATACATAATACACTTCTTCTATAATATAGAATCCCCTTATATACTAATAGGGAGTTTAAATTGATGATGTGTCATTTTGTGGTTAATTTGGCTTATGTGTCATTTTGCAATTTAAATCACGACTTTTCGCTCATTTGCAATTTAATCTAAACCTTAAAAGAATTGCAAATAAAGCACAAACTTTAAATATTATTGCAAATTAGACTTTTTACAAGTTTACTTTGTCCCTAAATCATACCTTTTGATATTTGGTTTGATTGAAAAACAATATTATTTTATTAATGTGTTGTTATGTCATTAAGAAGTCTAAATTATGTTAAATTCGAACACAATTAAAATTGTCAAAAAGACTAAATTGCAACTATATTTAAAGTTTATGATTTATTTGCAATTATCTTAAAGTTTAGATTAGATTGCAAATGAAGAAAATGTTATGATTTAATTTGCAATTAACTAAAATATTTATTTATTTAAGGTGTTGTGGTTGATATTGAAGGTTGACTTACAATTTATTAAGAGTTATTTTAATATTATTTAAATTATTTGTTTTCGAAATTTTATAATTTTTTAAAAAGTTGTTTTCATATTTATTAAATATCAACGTCTCATTTAGTTTGTTTCTTATAAATTTTCTTTATACAATTAACTAATATAAGTGTAATTATTTTGTATAATTCAAAATATTATGTTAGTTAAACTTTTACATTAAGTATAATACAACGTTATAATAAATATAATTGAAAAAAATGTTAAATTTTTTTAACAAAATAATTATAACTGGGAAATCATTTTTTTTAAATATAATTATAAAAATATGAAAATTAAAATTAAGTAAATAAATAAATTTTATTATTAAATATTTAAAAATATATTTAAAATTCCGTGTAATACACGGGTTCTACACTAGTATATGTATATATTTAAATCTTAATAATATAGGAATGAATGATTTTGAAACTAAAATCACTTGGCATATGTATATTTGGTTTTTAAATAACAGTTGTAACAACTTAGAATTTAATAATATATATATATATAAAAGGAAATTAGAATTTCACATTTTAAATATAGAATTGAAGTAAGAAAAAGGTTTAGTTGATTTGAGAAAAATACTGATGTACGAGGGTATATATATAAAATATTGAAAATATATTTTGTATTTAATTTCTAAATATATTAAAATTTTCAAAATCAATTGAAATCTTTTTAATGCATATTTAAAAAAACGGGGAATTTTGGGAGGGGGGGTGTTACATTCTTTCCCCCTTAAAATATTTTCGTCCTCGAAAATCAGAATGTAATAAAATATGCATGCATGTAATGTATTGAAATTCTAAATAGCATGTAGTGAATGCACTTAATATCCTGATTTCGTAATATCATTTTGAACTTATATCTTGGAACATGCGTAGCATGTGTTGCATGTATCATATATCATGTGATCATCTTTCCATGATCAATAACATTAAGTTAAATTAAATTTCATATTATACCTTGTTGGAGTCGAAGCGGGGGTTGTGGTAGATGTCATAACTTATATTCAATAGTGCATGAATTAAATTATTTTGTAAAAATAACACACTTAATTTTTTTTTTTTTTTTTAAACAAGTCTACAAGAACATAGACCTGCTATGATATATATATATATATATATATGCGCATACTCAATATATACTATGTATTAGAAATAGTAACTTTCTCATTTATTCCCACTACTTGACTCCTAATTTCCTCCATGCGTTTTTTTTCTTTATGAAAATTGAATAAGAGAATGAAACAATTAATGGTAACATTTAATTAATTCCAATGCACCCATTTCCACAGCACGTTTTCATTTATGTAATTAAATTGATGTAAATTATGATTGTAACAGTAATCGATTTCATATGCATGCATACATTGCTTCTCTTATTCCCCGTATGCTATATATATATGTGTATGATACTCGTGAGTTGGGAGGAGAAGATCAACTTGCGAGTTTATTATTATATTAAGTATTGCTTTAGAAATTCAGTATAATTTAAAAGAAAATACAATCATATGTGATTCTATGTATCACGACAAGGCGACAATAATTACAAGAATTGATTTGTACGAGGCTTCAAGTACCACTTCTACGTTCATCTATCGAGGTGGGGATTTATATTTAATTGTTTGTCATTATTAAATGCGATTTGTAATTTTATTGTTACTCATGTGAATTATGTATTGAGAAATATTGAGAAGTTGAGAAACAGGTCATTTGACCTTTATAAACGAGAAGTTGAGACAAACAGGTCATTTGACCTTTATAAACGAGAAGTTGAGAAGTAGGTCTTATGACCTTTATAAACGAGAAGTTGAGACAAATAGGTCATTTGACCTTTATAAATGAGAAGTTGAGAAGTAGGTCTTCTGACCTTTATAAACGAGAAGTTGAGAAGTGGCAATACATTAAATGCATGTTTACGTTTGTAGTAATTTAATTGCTTATTATATTTACTTTTGACAAACTTGTCCCCACTGAGCTGTGGTTTGCTCACCCCTTCATTTTAACATTTTCAGATTTTAGAAGCTGGTGGGGAGGAGGAGCGGTGGATGACAAAGTTATTATCATTTAATAAAATCAATTGAGACATTGTGGTTTTCTAGATATTATATTAAATTCTTTCAAGTTGTTATTTATTCTTTAAGTTTCTGCTATTTGTTATTATATTTATTGAAGAAAAAAAAACTTGTAATCCTTTTTCTTAAGTACAGATTTTGATTCATGCCTTTAAAATTTTTAATTGTTAATTATATTTGTAAAATATTTATTTATGAAAATTGGGGTGTGACACTTCTTAAGTGCAAATTCTTCTGTCTTTATTTTCTTATTATAGAGTCTTTGATTTTATAAACACTTGTCGATTTATGCTTCTAAAATTCGTTAGAGTGTAACTATCGAATTTTCGTGGAATAGGTTTTGTATCCTGGAAGGTTAATTCCTTGAGTGAACCATTTACACTTGTGTGGGAGAAATTAATACCTTTAAAGATAACATCGTTTTTCGGTGTGCCTAACATATCATTAACCTATCATTAAATCCAAGATAGCAACTTTAAAAAGACCGAAGTTTGGTAGTAAAGCTTTGAAATCTGTCTTTATTGGTTATTCTGCACTTAGTAAAGCATATAGATTTCTTAGACTTCATGATAATAGTGTATTTGAGGTTGCACATGCTATATTTTATGAACACTTGAACATTAAAAATGCTAATAAAGTAGAATTAAATGATGATTTACTTGTTGAACTTGATAATGATGATCATACATCTAATAATGAAATTATGAATGATGAGAATTCTAGTCAAGCATCTGGTAATGAAATTATGAATGATGATTTAGAAGAAGATGGGAATGATGAAAAGAATTTTGGTCTTGATATGTTGACATACACTCTAGAAGAGGATCCAACAACTTTTCAAGAATCTATGTCACAACCAGATTCTGGAATGTGGAAAAGAGCCATGGACGATGAAATCAAGTCCATACTTGAAAAAAACTTGGACTCTTGTTGATTTACCTCCTATGACTAAACATATTGGTTGCAAGTGGGTCTTAAAAAAGAAACTCAAAACTGATGGTACTATTGATAAGTACAAAGCTAGATTGGTGGCCAAAGGTTATAGCCAAAAAAAGGAAATTGATTATTTTGAGACATTCTCCCCAGTTTCTAAATTTACACCTATTAGAACCATGTTTGCAATCACATCCATTTATGGTTGGAATTCATCAAATGGATGTTAAAATTGCATTTTAAACGGAGACTTAGATGAGAAAATTTATTTACATCAACCTGAAGGTTATGTTGTTAAGGGTGAAGAACATAAAATATGTAAATTAAAGAAGTCTCTGTACGGGATTAAACAAGCACAAAGACAGTGGTACAAAAAGTTTAATCAAGAAATTAAAAGGTTTGGATTTAAGAGTAGCAAAGTAGAAAGTTGTGTTATTACTAAAGTTACTCTTGAATATAAAGTAGTAGTGACTTTATACGTTTATGACTTGCTAATTTTTTGTTCTACCATGAGAGGATAACCAAAAATTTCCTAAAACAAGCTTTTGACATTAAGGACTTAGGTCCTGTTGATGTCATTTTGCGTGTCAAAGTACTTAAGAGAGATGGAACTTATATTCTAACACAATCACATTACATTGAGACAGTGTTAAGAAAGTTCAATTACTTTGACTGTAAGGACAGTTCAAGTCCTATCCATCCAAACGTGAAGTTAGTTCGTAACAAAGGAAAATCTATAAATCAAGAAAAACATGCCAAAATAATTGGTAGTGTTATGTATGTGGTAAATCACACAAGACCCGATCTTGCGTGTTCTATTGGCATATTTACTAGATTTACTAACAATCCAGGAGAAGATCATTGGAAAGAACTAAAAAGAGTACTAAGGTACTTAAAATCGACAAGAAATTATGGCCTGCATTATAAATGCAATTCATCCACACTTGAGTGCTTTAGTGATGCAAATTGGGCATCAAATGCAAATGAATCTAAGTCAACTAGTGGATGGTTATTTATTGTTGGAGGTGCCATAGTTTTGTGGGCGTCGAAAAAACAAAATTGTGTTGCTTTATCTTCGATGGAATCAAAATATATTGCCTTGTCCACAGATAGTAAAGAGCTTGCGTAGTTTAGAAGATTTCTACGAACTATTCCTTTTATAGAACCTAAAAAGAGTCCTATAACTTTGTATTGTGATAATCAAGCTGCCATTTACAATGCAAAGAACGAGAGGATTTCAGAGCATAGTAAACACATTGCCATGTGATATAATCATGTAAGAAGTATGATTAAAAATGGAAAGATCATACTTGAGTATCTCCCAACAAATCAAATGCTTGCGGGTCCGTTACAAAACCTTTATCGAGGGTAAGATAAAAAAGGTCGTAAGAGATATTGGACTATTACTGATTAAATAAGATGTCTTGATTGAACCCACTCCATCTTAATATACAAGTGAAAAATTGGCACCTTATGAATTGAGTTTACAAAGGCAATTCAATATTAGACATGGGTGAAATGGAAACATGGACAGATTTCAAAGTGCACATAAATCGAAAATAGTGGGGGTAAAACTATTTCTAATTCGAAATCTCTATATCTGACTTGTACACTTTTTTTTTTTACCACAACAAGTTAAGGTTGGATTTTAAAATCCTTAATAGACTTATAGCTTTGTGGGATGCGTTGTGGACATTCTTGATGAGTCTACCTATACAAGTAGAGAAGTGAGAGGCCGCTTCTTAGGGATTATATCGGTAAGATCCTAAAGTACTTGTGAAACCAGGATAAGCACAAGGCATATTACGAATTGGTGCTGCCATAATTAAAGAAGCAAGAAATCATACGTGACGAGAATATGATTCCATATAGTTTCATGATTCAACCATAAGTTAAAGGCCTAGTCCATTTCATGGATATTCGTTGTGCAAAACAAGTGTATTTATTTTTTATTTTATTATTATATATATAAATAAATGGGAGATTGTTGTATATCCCACATCGGATATGTATATTTACTTTTTTTTTTATCAGTAAAATTTATTTCAATATCTTGGGTATGAGAAGTACCCAAAAAGAGTCTTACACAATTTTTTGCTAGAAAATTAGGTTACAATACCCTGCCTCTATATTTGTTGTCCATCCCCCTTATGCTCCTACCCTGTTTCTTCTATTTTTCGTGGATTAAAGCTCCAAGTCCTGAAGTTCGAAGGAAGATTCCAGTCGGTACTCGTGATCCAGCTCCACATACGAATTTTCATCTCTTCCAAAATGTTTTCTCCTGCAGCCTGCTCACTTTTGAAAATAGAGTCTTATTAGTTGCATTACATTGTCTCTCATTTGTCTTGTCCCACATTGGTTGTGAGTTAAAGTTGAGTCTATCTTGAAGCTATAAAATACCTGGATGGACTTAGTAAATTGATTAAGCTTTTTTGGATTTTGGTAATTCAATTAAAGCTTAAATAATTAATATTTTATCTAATAGGAGCAGTTGGTGGCGGTTATACACCTTAATTAAAAGGATAACTGAAGCGTTTGAAATAGTTTAAACGTTTCTTCAGTAAAAGGTTGCAATTGCGACGTTTGTCGTTGATTCATTCATCACGACGAATCAGTCCATAATTGCGAGGGTTCAAGAGTGAACCTTATATGAACTAAAGCAGTTGCTCTTTTCGTGAGTTGTATCCTATCGATGTGGGATTGTAACCATTAGTCTTTTCGAAAGTTGTGACTTTTCGATATGGGATTGCAACCTATCCTTGCAGCCTTTAACTATCTATAAATAGTTTAGGCTGTGAAGAATACAAGGTATTTGGAAACAAGAGCCTTCTTAAGTGCAATTGCTTTTGTCTTTTTTCTCTTATTATAGAGTCTTTTGATTTTATAAACACGTGTCGATTTCTGCTTCTAAAATTCGTTTGAGTTTAACTATCGAATTTTCGTGGAATAGGTTTTGTATCCTGGAAGGTTAATTCCTTGAGAGAACCATTTACACCTGTGTCTGAGGAAATAATAACTTTAAAGATAACATTGTTTTTCGGTGTGCCTAACCTATCTTTAAATTTTTTACCCACATTATACATTAACATGCTCCCCTTGAGTCCGAACGTAATAGCGAAGTAAGCACAAGACATTGATATAAAAACTAAAATCGGGGGAGAGAGTGGTCTACAACCTTATTTGCAGATGGGACGTACCGAACACCAAGCTCCTGCGACTATTAACTAGTTGAAGATGTGCCGAACAAAGTTTGGGATTGGAAATAAAAATTGTGGTTCTTCGGTGGGGACTAGAAAAGTTTTGTCATCACTGGGAGTTGACCTCGATTTGATATCCCTTGCGACTTTCATGACATGAGATGTGAGGCTTTTATTTTATGTCCATTCTCATTTTAAATGAATAACTTTTCTTCTCTTTGCAACTAATTGAGGCCGTACACCTAAGGCTCATCACTTATCCAAGGTTTTTTACAATCATCTTTGTTTTGTTTCTCTTAGCAGTATCGAGAACGATCGTGCAAGTTTCTCAATCGTTAGTGTGAGAGATAAAAATCTGGTTTGGGAGTGAATCTGCATCATCTCTAAGTTGGAAATCTTCATGGTACACTTCATAAGTTATCTTTTTAAGTGTTTTTGTTCAACATCATTATTTATTTTCCTAATCGTTATCTTTTCTTTGCAGCTATCCCACCTGTAAGTATTTTCTCATCTTTCTCCTTCAGTAGAAAGAGACGAATTAATAGCCTTTAGGATGAAGAACTTGTACTGTGTCACTATCGAGCGAGAAGATCTTGAAGAAACTCGTCGCCAATGCCCCTAGGCTAAAAAGAAAGAATGTTGTAGGAGTTGGCACCTCGGCTCCTCCAGCGAGGAGGAATGATCCCACTAGGTAGTCATCTTCTCGTGCCTCGCCTCCTCATGTTGCGAGCTTGCCACCAGCTCTAATTGCTCGCAAGTAGAATGTCTTAGTTGTTACCTCACATGTTGCTACTGCTCAGGTAGACGAGGTGAGCCTTTAGGATTATACTCTTCTCGGATGGAATCCCGAGATAGTTGTTAGGTATATATTCCCTTCGTCCAATTTTATTATGCCCACTTCTCCGAGCACGAATTTTAATGAATATTGATTATTTTATTCATAAAGTAGATAAGTTGAGGGTATGATGGGGCATTGTGGGGTCCATTTGTAAATAAATGATTGTTTATAAATAAAGTGAATGACAAAGTGGGTAAATAAGTGATAGTAGGAGGGTGGAGATAAAGTAGTATGAATAGTATTGTTTCCAAAAAGGGTATGGGCATAATAAAATTGGACAACCAAAAAAGGAAAGTGGGAATAACGAAATTGGATGGAGGGAGTATCTTTTTTTTTTCTCGTCATTTTTTTAAACTGGCTTATCTTTACTTCTCAGGGTTAATGGAAACCCTGTTTGTGCTCTGAAATGGTCCGAGATATATTTTCAATCCAAATCTCCAAGTCGTTAGAGTTTGGACATTCTTAGTAACCCTGCCATCCTAGTGTTGAATGACTTACCTCGCTCCCTAACCAAAACAACTCACAACTAAAGTTGGATGCAAAATCTTACTGACAACACCTGCTTTACTTTACCGAGCAAGCTCAATTTCAATTGCGTGATCAAGATGTGCTCTTAGATAGCCTCAAGGCAATTAATGGGGAGTTGAAGGCTAACATGAAAGGCTCTGACAAGAAGCTTGTTGGAGCCAAGAGGTATATGTTAGCGGTTACTTAGGCTAAAGACATTATGACTTTTTACATATTTTGCACTTTTTAAAAGCAATAATATGATCTCCACAAGCGTATGAGTTCGATTTATGCAAGTACGACCGAGTAGTTTTTTGTTCCAAGGACCTAATTGAGTGTAAATGAATCCTCAAAGTTACGTGGTATCATGTTATTGTAGTAATTAACTGTTGTTTGTGGGTTATTGGAAAAACGAATGAAAGACTATAATTAAAATACAACTCAATTGCAAGTATTACTAAGATGAAGCTAAGCAACAAACAATAGAACAATGATTAAACTAATTACGTTGATATTCAAGTGAAGAGATTGCTTCGGGTGCTTCCGTTGTTGGGCTTACTGATGAATTAACGAACTAATCACAATAATTAAGCTTAATATCTTGAATTTTCTAAAGGCTATCACATATATGTGTAGACTAATCCCTCGTGAGGTTTGGGTGAACACGTGCACTAATTAACAATTATGTAATCTAATTAGTATCCTAAGCTCATATGATAGTGACCCGTAAACACTTCCAACACGTACGGTTACTAATGTCTCCCTAAACAGCCTCTATTCGATTAATGTCTAATGTTGTCGATCTAAGAAATCAACCCTCTCTCGGTTAAGCTAATCACTATGTAACTTCAATTAATTAATCAAGGTTCACACCCACAGTTGTGATCCAGTCTAGGACGGACCTGATGACGACATAATAACGCTTGTCATCCGACCAAGGCCAAGGACTTGTCCTCAGTTGATTAGGGCGGCCTCTAGTTAAATTTGGTTAACGTCAACCATAGAAGGGATAGCGCTAGTTCCGGCCTGACCAGTCTCGGCCAGAGTCTGCGCCTGAGTTTCGACCTCGGTAATCCTCCGGTTCACATCCAACTACATAACTAAAAAAAAATTAAAATAATAAACTATATATAGTTAATTAATGTATTTAATTACATATATAATACGTAAACTAATTAAACTAACATGAGGTTAGTCGTGCTCCTGTTTGTGGACCTCTGTGTAGACGGATCAAACAGATGAACAATGTTCAACTGGTCCGAGTGGGTTGGTGCACCCCCCGTCTCCTGCTCCTATTACATACCACTTGAACATATAAAATAATTAATTTATATATAATATATATTAAATAAATTGAAATAAACGTAATGAACACTTACGAGAGCAATTAATTGCTCATAGACGGACTGGGATCCCCCCTAATGCCTTGACATCCCGCCTCCGCCGTCGGATGTGCGGTTGGCCCGAGCAATCTCACACTTCTCGATGTACTTCGGGTCCATCTAAGTCATTGTCAACGTTCCCCACAACTCCACGTCATTCTTGTTCTTACCCAAGTTTTGTGTCCTTTTCTCTAGGTGCTAAGCCATTCTCCAGTTGTACATTAACTCCTTATACCGATATGTACACACTTTGCAAAAAAAACTTTAAAATAATGTCGTCCGAGTAGATCGTCAGGTTCCAATGGGCTTTTTTCTACACATAGTCAACATAGTTATTAAATAATATATATAATAAATTGTTTATTATTTAACAAACATTAATTAATTGAACTTATATACGTGGAACTCCTCGAAGTACTCCATATTTTTTTACTTTTGACACCTTCTTCCAAGAGAACGCACCCGGAGCGATCGATAAAGCGGTAAAGGAAGTTGTGCACATCCTAACCACCTCGTTACCAAGCAACAACCTGTGACATTATGAATAAAAAATAAATCGCAATGTTATTAATTATTAAGCATTTAAATTATTTAATTAATTAATTAGATTCCACCCTCGATCTATACCAACGTCCTGGTCTCTCGAGATGCAACCGAATGCTAACGAGAGCTTCATGTAGTTGTCGATGATTGAGACGACGTCGGCGATGGATGTGGAATGGGCAATGACTACGTCGGCGATGATTGAGTCTAAGTGAAGCCCTCTTCCTCGACCGGCTAGGTGACCCCGAGGCCTCACGTGAACCAGAACCAACATTCTGATCTTTACTCACCTGTTTTAATCAATAATTTTCTAATTTAATTAACAATAACATAATTTAATCAACATATTCCTAATTTTAATCAATAATTTTCAAATTTAATTAACAATGACCAAATTTCATTAACAATAACATAATATAATCAACATATTCCTAATTTTAATCAATAATTTTTAAATTTAATTAACAATAACCTACTTTAATTAACATATTACTAATTTAATCAATAATTTCCTAGATAATTTAATCAACAATAAGCTAGTTTAATCAACAATTTTCTAATTTAATCAATAATTTTCTAATTTAATCATTAATTTCCTAGCTATATAATTTAATTAATAATTTTCTAATTTAATTAAGACCTAATTTAATCAATAATTTCCTAATTTAATTGTAAAAATCCAAACAATAACCAAATATTTATAACACTAACTAAATAATTTAACTTTAACTAACCATTAACAATCACTAATTAAATAAATTAACATTAACTAACAATAAAATACTCTATAAAAATTATTCATAATCAACAAATAAAATAACAAATAACATCATAATCAAATTAACTAACTACATCAACTGAGAAAAATGCACTTTTGGTCCCACCATCGACGGGCACTCACGATTTTGGTCCCAACACTCTGAATTTTGGTCACGAAAGGGAAAAACTTGACACATTGGGTCCCAAAGTTAGTCAACCGTTAGTTGACCTTGGTCAACCGTAAGTCAACCTTCGCGAAATTAGTCCCAGTATCCACATACCCATTTTGGCGCGGAAATTGGCGCCTAAAACATCATTTCACCTATTTGGAGGGAAATTTCTTACCTGTTGGAGGGAAAATCAAGCACCTCTATATATACACACTCCAACTACACTCAAAACAACCTACTTCTTCACAAACATCAAAAAAACAAAAAAATACAGAAACTCATGCCTTCATCTTCCACATCCATGAAAATTGTGGTATGCCATTGTGGAAAAGAAGCTCGTGTGTGCATTTCGAAGCAAGAAAATAGTAGAGGTAGACTATTTTATACTTGCCCAGATTCACTAAGTGGTGTTGGATGCTCCTTTTTTGTTTGGGCCGATGAACACGAAATCCACGGACAAGGAATGTGTTCACACAGAATATTTTCGGGCATGGTGAGGAGAATTGACTCACTTTTGCTGGAAAATCAAGAGCTCAACAACAAGCTGAATCATGCACAACTAGTTGGGGATATGTATAAGGATACATCTGACCAACTAACATCAGAATTAGGATTTGAACCTGGAAAGGTTGAAGAGCTAAAGAAGTAGAGTAACTTTCTTATTGTGGCTATAATATTATGTGTTCTACCCTATATGTTAAATGTTGGGAATAAAATGACATATGTTTTGATTAAATACCAAAACCCCCTGAGATATGCCAATTCACAATTGATTGTGTTCTAAAAATGCTAGAACACATAGCATAAGGCTAGATGAGAAGCTGAAATGTTAGGCATCTCTTAGATGATTAGATGCACAATGTGAGGGGGAACATATGCTTTGAAGATTATCAAGATCAAGTCCCCTCAAGGCTCAAATTCTGGAACAATCACTAAGGCCAACCATACTCTATTGAAAATCAAATGCTTTGATCAGGAGAGTTGTCCAGAGAGGTTGTCTCTATGCAAGAACAAAGGTTGTAAAGCTCAAAAGGACAAGCTTACTCAAATGCTCTGATCAGGAGAGTTGTCCAGAAGAGTTGTCTCAGCAAAATTGAACCAGAACAAATGTTCTGATGCTTAAAGGTCAACTATGCTGAAGAGAAAAAGACAACTACACCCTAAAAGACTTCATTATATCATGCTGAGATCAATTCCAAGTGAAGTAAAGGGAAAGAGCCAAGTCATCTGAAGAAGAGCAAGCCAACCTTGCTGATAAGCAAAACTGCTGATAGTGATAAGGAGAGTTGTCCATTTGATAAGGAATGTTGTCCTACCATTGAATCAATCTTCAGAAGCCATGTCCAAGTCTTAACAAGAAGTCAAACATTGGGAAAAGTGCTGCAGAATGAAGACAAAGTCTTAACAACCGTTTATTACCCAAATAAGGACATGTCACTATCAAGAATCTGTCTTCCAGTTTGAAGAACTCAAGGAAGACATTTTTAGAAATTTGGGGCTGCCTCTCCAACGGGCAAATCCTCAAAATTGTCTATAAATACAGAAGTGTGAAGACCATTTGAAAGCACCTCAACAGAATCCAACTACACAAGTATTTTGAAGCTCATAGAACATTCAAGCTTTCAAAGAGACACTACAAGAAATGGGGGGAATAGCAACGAAAAGTTTGCGACAAATCTAAATTTCATCGCTAAAATCATTTTTTAGCAACGAAATATAAATTTTCGCTGCTAAATTGTTAGATTTAATATTTGCAACAAAATATATATATTTCATCGCTATATTAGCAACAAATTGTTTCATTTTGTTGTTAATAATCAAAACAACAATGAAAATTATATTTCGTCGCTAATATTGTGCGATGAAATAGAAATTTTCGTGGCTAATTTCTTGAAATTATATTTTACAACAAAATTTATATATTTCATCGCTATATTAGCAACAACTTGCTTCATTTTGTTGTTAATAATCAGAAAAACTATGAAAATTGTATTTCGTTGCTAATATTTTGCGATGAAATAAAAATTTTCGTGGCTAATTTTTTTTAATTAATTTTTGCAACAAAATTTATATATTTCATCGCTATATTAGCAGCAAATTGCTTCATTTTGTTGTTAATAATCAGAACAAAAATTAAAATTATATTTCGTTGCTAATATTTTGCGATGAAATAGAAATTTTTGTGGCTATTTTCTTGAAATTAATTTTTACAATAAAATTTATATATTTCATCACTTTATTAGCAACAAACTGCATCATTCTGTTGTTAATAATCAGAGCAACAATGACAATTATATTTTCTTGCTAATATTTTGCGATGAAATTGAAAATTTTGTGGCTAATTTCTTGAAATTAATTTTTGCAACAAAATTTATATATTTCATTGCTATATTAGCAACAAATTGCTTCATTTTGTTGTTAATAATCAGAACAACAATGAAAATTATATTTCGTCACTAATATTTTACGATGAAATAGAAATTTTTGTGGCTAATTTATTGAAATTAATTTTTGCGATGAAATTAAAATATTTCATCGCTATACTAGCAACGTATTGCTGCATTTTGTTGTTAATAATCAGAACAACAATGAAAATTATATTTTGTCGCTAATATTTTACGATGAAATATAATTTTTTGTGGCTAATTTATTGAAATTACTTTTTGCGATGAAATAAAAATATTTCATCGCTAAACTAGCAACAAATTCTTTTATTTTGTTGTTAATAATTAGGAAAACAATGAAAATTATATTTAGTCGCAAATATATTTTTTGTGGCTAATTTCTCTGAATTAATATTTGCAACAAAATTAAAATATTTTATCGCTACACTTTTATCAAATTATTTTATTTTGTTGTCAATAATAAGAACAACAATGATAATTATATTTTCTGGCTAATATTAAATCAACTATGCTTGTTAAATCAAGAAAATCGATTTATATAATTAAATGTTTAATAATTCTCCAAATTTTATGTCTTATAAATCAGTATGAATGTTTATAAAAATATTTATAAATATGATGATGCAAATGAAGATGAACATAATTAAAGATGGGAGAATGAAGATTGGCTGTAATATTTATTATTTTTTTAAAATTGTTAAAGTAACATTGATTTTTTACAATTGGAATTGTTTTAAAAATTACAATATATATACACATGTATATATACATATATAGTTGTTACAAGTTAAAAATTAATCAATTAATAAATGTGAAATAAATTATTAAATGAGTAAAAATAACTAAATTAGTAACAATTGAATACATATATAATTAATATTAAAAACTGAACCAAAGAGCTGTCTGCCCGAATGGTAGGCGCCCAGCTATGGGCGCCCATCCACCCGGGATCAATTCCCACTAAGACCAAATAAAATATTTATTTAAATAAAATGGGGGAGGGGGTATGTGGGTGCGGGTTGGGTTGGGTTGGGTTGAGTTGGGGTCGGTTGGGGCGGGGCGGGTGTGGGTTGGGTACGGGTTGGGGCGGGGGCGGGTCGAGTGTTGGTGCGGGCTGGGGCGGGTCGAGTGCAGAAGTGGATTTAGAGAACGATTGAATTGGTTCGATTGGGGTGGGTCGGGTGTGGGTTGGGGCGGGTCGGATGTGAGTACGGGTTGGGTTGGTCGAGTACAGAAGTGGGTTTAGAGAATGATTCGTAAATCGGATATCATAGCCAAATATTAGCAAAAAAATTCTAATATTTTTGTCGCTAATGTAAGTTAGCGATGAAATAATTTTATGGGGCGGGTCTTGTGTTGGTGCGGGTTGGGGCGGGTGTGGGTTGGGTACGGGTTGGGGCGGGGGCGGGTCGAGTGTTGGTGCGGGTTGGGGCTGGTCGAGTGCAGAAGTGGGTTTAGAGAACGATTGAATTGGTTCGGTAGGGGTGGGTCGGGTGTGGGTTGGGGTGGGTCGGGTGTGGGTGCGGGTTGGTCGAGTACGGAAGTGGGTTTAGAGAATGATTCGTAAATCGGATATTAAAGCCAAATATTAGCAACAAAAATTCTAATATTTTTGTCGCTAATGTAAGTTAGCGATGAAATAATTTTATCGCGGGATTTGTTGTTATACACCCGTCGCTAACGTGTTTACGACAAATGTTTCATTTTCCTCGCAAACATTTTGTGATAAAACTCATATTTTTGTCGCTAACATTTTGCGATGAAACTTATATTTTTGTCGCTAATATTTTGCGATGAAACTCAAATTTTCATCGCAAACATTTGCGACAAAATTAGTTTTTTTTTGTCGCAAACACGTTAGCGACGGGCGTATAGCAACAAATCCTGCGACAAAATTATTTCATCGCTAACTCACGTTAGCGACGAAAATATTAGAATTAACGACAAATTTTTTCGCGGATAAATTGCAGTTTTCTTGTAGTGAGACTATCTTAGTCTTCAAACACTTCTTCTAAGCTGAACTTACTGTATATCCATACAAAGCTTAGAGAGATATCCTAATCCTTATACACTGATCTTCATTGTAAAGGATATCTCATTAGTTGGAACCTTACTTCAACCCTTACCCCTTTCAAGTGAGAAAGTGAGAAGGTTGTAGTAGTAGAAGTGGTAGGAGCTGACTGTTGAGAGAAGAACAGTTCAGTTCTGAGTTGAGAAGAGGGTACTAGGACTCTAGACATCCTAGGGATCAATTCACCAAGGAGTGGTGTTATTGATCAAGTGCACCTTGGCACTATAAAACAAGTTAATTCCAAGAGTGAAGGAATTATCATGTTCAATCAGGGAAAGTGGATGTAGGAGCTTGAGTCTCTGAACCACTATAAACTCTTGTGTTGATCTTCTTTACAAGTACTTTCATACATTCAACACTGCACACAAAATTGATCTTTCAAAGAACCTATATTCAAAGACTGTGCAAAAACTGTATTGGACAAGTTCCCTGAAACTAAACTGGATTGCATTGAATTGACTAAGTGATTTCAGAAACTAAATGAGTCTAAAATTAAAGGGCCAACCACTATTCCGCACATATAACTCCCCTAGATAGTTATTCAACTAAGTACTCAATAGTACTTAGTAGTTTGATTACCTTAGAAGAGTTAATCATCTTCAGCAGAGTTGTCCAAGACAACATTGCTGAGCTCTGGTTTGATCAAAAGTTGAAAAGAATTGCATACAAGTGTATTCCCCCCCCCCCCCCATACACTTGTTATATACTCCTTTCAGGACCAACAAGTGGTATCAGAGCAGGGGTTCAAAGACCACTGCTTCTGAAAATCCATCTTGATTTTCAAAAATCACATATTTGTGTGGTCACTGAACTGATCTCTATCTGAAATCTATTACCTGTTGACTAACTGTGTATTCTTGAGATATGGCCAACAACAATGCTGTTCCTCCACCTGCTGCTCAAGGAGTGGACAACATGGCCACAAATCCAGTCAACCACATTTCACATCATAAACTGCCCATGTTTTCAATAGACAATTATGATTTCTGGAAAATTAGAGTGAGGGCTCATCTTGCATCTCTTCACACTGACATGTTAAGAGTAATCACAAGAGGACCTTTTGTGTTTACTCAAACTAACCCCAGGGTGACAGATGAGCAAAAAGCTGATATAAGGGAACTGATTCCCAAAGATGAAGATGACTTCACTGCTGATGAAAAGAGGAAAGATAATCTGAATTATCTTGCCATGAACACCCTCTACCAAACAATTCCAGATGCAATTATGGGTAGAGTCTACCACTGCACCACAGCCAAAGAAATTTGGGATACTCTTGCTGAGATGTGTGAGGGTACATAAAAGATCAAGGAGAATAAGCTCCAAGTTGCTGTGCAGAAGTTTGAACAATTCTCAATGGAGTCTAATGAGTCCATTGACAAATTTGCTGGTAGATTCACTGATGTGATGAATGAAATCAACTCATTGGGCAAAGTGTACTCTAGGAGAGAAGTTGGATTAAAAGTCTTGAGAAATCTCACTCAAAAGTGGGATGTATATGCTGTAATGATGCAGAATACCAAGGATCTCTCCTCCATGCCCATGCAACAAATCTTCTCAGAACTCAAAGCCTATGAGTTTGACCTCAATAGAAGAAATCCTGTTGAGGAACCTTCAAATCCTACTAAGGGAGTGGCATTCAAAGCCAAAGTTGTTGAACCTGAAATACAACCCACTCCCAGATTATCAAAGTCAATCTCAAAGACTGAAATGAAGGAGGAACTAGCCTTGATGGCTAGAAGGTTTGACAAGCTCAACACATGGTTTGGTAGATACAAGAAATTCTACCAACACAACAAATTCAGGAGAAGGTACAACTCCCCTGAAGATCAGGCCAAGGACAAAAAGCCTGAAGAGAAAAGATCTGAGGACAAGTACTCTGATAGGAGAAGGTCTAGTAGAGCTGACCCTTCATCATCAAAAGGAAGAGATGAATCCAAGAAGGATGATGATGAAGACCTATGCTACAATTGCAATAAGAAAGGGCACTTCCAGTATGACTGCCCTGAATTGAGCTCTAAAGAAAGAAGAGAGAGGCAAGCCAAAAGAGACATGAAGTTCACCAATAGAAAGGCCATGATGGCTGGTGATGAATCTGATAGTGCTGAAAGCTTCAACTCTTCTGATGGACTGTTCTCAAACAGTGATGATGATGATGATGATGTTTGCAACATGGCTCTTGAGGATGATGAGGTATCCTCTACTTCTAGCTCACCATCATTCATCTCACAAAACACTAGTGAAGTCAATTTGAAACTTTCCTTTGGGAAGTTGATGGAAGATTTCACTAGATTACAAGAATTTCATGATAACTATGTAAGAGAAAATGAAAGATTGGCTACTGAACTTGCCAAAAACTCTGAGGTAGCTGTTGATGTCAAATATACTGAGTTGTATCAACAAGTCTTGAGAGAGCTTAAGGAAGCAAATCTCAGGATAGTTGACCAACAAAAGGAGATAGATGATCAACTACTCTCTCAGAAGAGAAAAGATTTTGAACTGAAAATTCTGAATGCCAAATTTGAGAACCTCTCACATGAATATGATATTCTTAAATCAAGTGAAGAGAGCCTGAAATTAAAGATGTCTTCCTTGAACAAATCCTCTAGAGCAATAGAGGAAATTCAGAGTTATCAAAGACCTATTGCTCAAAGAAGTGGATTAGCTTTTGATCCATTTGAATCTTCACCTTGTGATAGTGTTGCTTCTACAAGTAACACTAAGAAAATCTTTGTTAAATCAGTAGCACAACAAGCTGAAAATGAAATAATTCAGCCACTGAACAAAGGAAAAGGCAAATTAAATGAAATGTCTACTCAAGTGCCTCAGGAGACTAGGCCCAAACCTTTAGAAAAGGTCAAGGCTCCTGAACACAAGAGAAATGTTGGTCAGCAGAGTAGACCCAATGGAAGGGCAACTCTCCTGAACAATGTTCAGAGGAGTTATCCAAGGTATAATCAGCCTAGGCCAACTCTACTGAGAAAGCCTCAGCTGAATAGAACTAAAGACAACTATCCTCAAAGGCAGAATAAAATGAGACAACCAAAACCCTTCATGTCAAAGGGTAATGGTCATAAAAATGCCTTTCCTCAAAGATTTCATCAAGCTACACAAAGAACTCATAAGTTCAGGAGAGTTGACAATTCTCCTGAAACTTACAGAGTTAACACTTTCACACATACTTTCCCTAAGGCATTTAAGGGAAAGACAGTGTATGTTGATGCACAAGGAAAACAACTTAGCCACCTTGAATCAATCAGGGTGATTAGGCAAGTTTGGGTTCCTAAAGGTACTGCTAACCTCTCAGGACCCAAAATTCAATGGGTACCTAAACCTATCTAATTGCAGGTACCTATGGGCCACAAAAAGAGGAGTATGAGCAAAAAGACAACATGGTACCTTGACAGTGGATGCTCAAGGCACATGACTGGAAACAAGGAACTCTTCACTGATTTTATTGAAAAAGAAGGCCCAAATGTTACCTTTGGAGACAGCTCACAAGCAATAACAAAAGGTTATGGTACTTTGATGATTGGTAACATCAAAGTATCCAATGTATCTTATGTAGCTGGACTCAAATATAATATCCTAAGTATCAGACAATTTTGTGATAAAGATTTCAATGTTGAGTTCTCAAGTGGAAAATGCTTAATTAGAGATAAAACTCAACAAATTCTATTGACTGGAACTAGG
This sequence comes from Galeopsis tetrahit, assembly GCA_963675135.1. NCBI lineage: Eukaryota > Viridiplantae > Streptophyta > Magnoliopsida > Lamiales > Lamiaceae > Galeopsis > Galeopsis tetrahit. The sequence goes on along the minus strand of OY776120.1, from coordinate 58,571,444 downwards.
AAAGGAAATGTGTATTTTGCAGACTGGGACAAGTCTACTGACGCTGCATGTTTCATTGCTAAGAGCACTAGTGAACAAAGGCTTGCTATGGTGAAAGCAGCCTCTGAAAAATTTTCCCAAGAGGTGATGGCCAACATTGCTGAAAGTGCAGTGGCCAACCTCACTGAGCTCCTTAAAGCCCAACTTGATGCATCCCTGAAAGCAACCTTGGAGGAGGTTGTCCAACAAAAGATGAAGTCTGTTCTAGCTTTTCTTAGCTTGAGCAGTGATAGGATGCAAAAATATACATGATGAAAATGTATATCTGTTGGAGGAAATGAAGTCTCTAAACCAGGCCCAATCCCTAATGGCCACAACAATGAGTGAGCTAAAACCCCAGTGCTTTGATGCTGCCAAAAAGGGGGAAAGGGAAAGAGCTAGAGCAAAAGGTGCCTTGGTGATTTGAAGCCCAGTCAAGGGAAAAGACAAAGCTGCTGAAGGAAAAGGAAAAGAACCAACAGTGCTGAACTTGGAAGAATTGGATGAAGAAGAACAACTACCACTTGCCTTGAAAAATTCAATGGCATCAGCTCAAGAGGAAAGAATGAGGTTACAGCAGAGACCAGGTGGTGAGGTGTCTGGTTTGGACAAAGATGTTGAAGGTGTCCAAACTAGAGGAAAGATCAAGAGGGCAAAAGGAAAGAAAAGACAAGATGAGACATTTACTGACTTTCCTAACAGCCTTGATCTTCCACCTGAATTCAGAATTGATGATGATGAGCCTACATCAAAGAAGGCCAAAGCTGCTGAAGAGCCCAAAACTGCTGAAAAAGACAAGTCTTCTGAAATGGTCAACATTGCTGAAATGTCAAAAGAGAGAGAATAAGAAAAGAGAAAATGTCAAGAGAGAGTAAGGAGAGAGAAAATGTCAAGAGAGAAGAAGGAGAGAGAAAAATTGTCGAGAAAAAAGAGAGAGAAGAAGGAGAGAGAAAAATTGTCGAAAAAAGAGAGAGAGAGAGGAAGCCAAAGTTACTGAAGATGTGGAAGAATTATATGAAGAGGGCTTTGGACCTGGACCAAAGAAGACAAAGATTGTGGTACTCAATGATCCATCAAAGTTGTTTCATGAAGGGTATGGCAAAGACCCTGAAACACAACAGAAATTGGCCATGATGAGGGCCCAAGAAAAGATGGATTTGATGGATGAAGCACAAAGAGCAAGAGATAAGAGAAGAGCAAACTTCCAGGAACCAAGAAGAAGGAGAGCAACTTACAGTAAGATGAAGCCTCAGCTACTAGTCCCAATGGACACCAAATATCCACACTTGGATAAATGGGTACCAATTCAGCTGAATGATACATGGGAAGAGGCTAAAAGGGAGTTTGTCTATGACTATTATGTCATTGACATATGGAATGGAGGAGATGCCAATTCCTCCTTTACTGAGTTCATGATAGAGTATTACAGAGAATTGTATCAACAATTGCTTGCAGCTGCTGATATTGCAAGAATTGAACTCAATGCCCCCAAGCCTATCATTTACATGCCTCCAAAGCTTGATGGATGGATTGACCAATCAAGGATCCTGAGGGAGTTTACAGAAAATCTTAAGCTGAACAAAATGACCCTTGGACCCAAAGGAACCAACCAGGAAGCCATGGAACTCAAGAAGAGAGTGTGGGCACAATATGGGATGGTGCCACCTAAAGAAGATGATCTCTGAAATGGCTAAGTCTTCCTGACTCTTATATGCTGAAATGGATGAAAACTTAAGTTGGTTACTAACTTGTGTTTTTTGTCAACTATTCTAAAGATGCTCAAGTTGCTGATATGATTTGCTCTGATACCTAAATGCCTAATGATTTAAGAGTATATCAAACTTTTGTAGTAAATGTGTGCTTATTTGTAATGTTTCTCATGCTCTGATATGTTTTTGTTCAAACTATCAACATGCTGTACTGATTCTCATTTTAATGATAGTTGAACATATTTTGAATCAAGAAACACAAATCTCTCTATGCCTATTCTTGAAACCTATTTGCAACATGAATGGTGAGTACACTAACACATTCTTTTTCAGGAAAATTGACCTCAGTCATGTCTTCTGAAGATAAATGTAATAGGTGTAGTCAAGTCACTTTTGCATAAAATGTATAGGTTTTGGCATCATCAAAAAGGGGGAAATTGTTGGGAATAAAATGACATATGTTTTGATTAAATACCAAAACCCCCTGAGATATGCCAAGTCACAATTGATTGTGTTTTAAAAATGCTAGAACACATAGCATAAGGCTAGATGAGAAGCTGAAATGTTAGGCAGCTCTTAGATGATTAGATGCACAATGTGAGGGGGAACATATGCTTTGAAGATTATCAAGATCAAGTCCCCTCAAGGCTCAAATCCTGGAACAATCACTAAGGCCAAGCATACTCTATTGAAAACCAAATGCTTTGATCAGGAGAGTTGTCCAGAGAGGTTGTCTCTATGCAAGAACAAAGGTTATAAAGCTCAAAAGGACAAGCTTACTCAAATGCTCTGATCAGGAGAGTTGTCCAAAAGAGTTGTCTCAGCAAAATTGAACCAGAACAAATGTTCTGATGCTTGAAGGTCAACTATGCTGAAGAGAAAAAGACAACTACACCCTAAAAGACTTCATTATATCATGCTGAGATCAATTTCAAGTGAAGTAAAGGGAAAGAGCCAAGTCATCTGAAGAAGAGCAAGCCAACCTTGCTGATAAGCAAAACTGCTGATAGTGATAAGGAGAGTTGTCCATTTGATAAGGAATGTTGTCCTACCATTGGATCAATCTTCAGAAGCCATGTCCAAGTCTTAACAAGAAGTCAAACATTGGGAAAAGTGCTGCAGAATGAAGACACAGTCTTAACAGCCGTTTTTTACCCAAATAAGGACATGTCACTATCAAGAATCTGTCTTCCAGTTTGAAGAACTCAAGGAAGACATTTAAAGCAATTTAGGGCTGCCTCTCCAACGGGAAAATCCTCAAAATTGTCTATAAATACAGAAGTGTGAAGACCATTTGAAAGCACCTCAACAGAATCCAACTACACAAGTATTCTGAAGCTCATAGAACATTCAAGCTTTCAAAGAGACTATCTTATTCTTCAAACACTTCTTCTAAGCTGAACTTACTTTATATCCATACAAAGCTTAGAGAGATATCCTAATACTTATACACTGATCTTCATTGTAAAGGATATCTCATTAGTTGGAACCTTACTTCAACCCTTACCCCTTTTAAGTGAGAAAGTGAGAAGGTTGTAGTAGTAGAAGTGGTAGGAGCTGACTGTTGAGAGAGGAATAGTTCAGTTCTGAGTTGAGAAGAGGGTACTAGGACTCTAGACATCCTAGGGATCAATTCACCAAGGAGTGGTGTTATTGATCAAGTGCACCTTGGCACTATAAAACAAGTTAATTCCAAGAGTGAAGGAATTATCCTGTTCAATCAGGGAAAGTGGATGTAGGAGCTTGAGTCTCTGAACTACTATAAACTCTTGTGTTGATCTGCTTTACAAGTACTTTCATACATTCAACACTGCACACAAAACTGATCTTTCAAAGAACCTATATTCAAAGACTGTGCAAAAACTGTATTGGACAAATTCCCTGAAACTAAACTGGATTGCATTGAATTGACTAAGTGATTTCAGAAACTAAAGGAGTCTAAACTTAAAGGGCCAACCACTATTCCGCACATATAACTCCCCTAGATAGTTATTCAACTAAGTACTCAATAGTACTTAGTAGTTTGATTACCTTAGAAGAGTTAATCATCTTCAGCAGAGTTGTCCAAGACAACGTTGCTGAGCTCTGGTTTGATCAAAAGTTGAAAAGAATTGCATACAAGTGTATTCCCCCCCCCCCCATACACTTGTTATATACTCCTTGCAGGACCAACATTAAAGTTTATAGGCTGGATGTAATCCTAAGTTTATGTCTCTAATATGTATTGCTAAGTTTATGCCTCTAATATGTATTGCTAAGTTTATGTAATCCTAAGTGTATGCATTTAATGTAACTACAACAACTGCCTTTCTTCAAGGAAATTTTCAATGAAAATGTTATTTATCTATCACATAGAGTCTCCCATCACATTCCTCTAAACATAAACATAAACATAAACATAAACATAAACATAAACATAAATATGAAGAAACAGAGTACATTCAAACATAAATGATACATTCAAACATAAATGAAGATCCAATCCAAAACAGAGTATAAATCCAAAACAGAGTACAAAATATCAATCCTAAACCAGAAAAGAACATCAATCCAAACAGTCTGATAATACCAAACACCACACTAGAACATCAATCCAAATATCAAAATAAACAAAGTCTAATAAAATACCAGAATCAAAATCCAAACACCAATACCAAACTGACTAATTCTTCTTCTTCCCCTTTCGTCTAGCCTTTTTCTCATTAGCAGCATCCACTAAACTAGACATTGTGGCATATTTCTTACCTCCTGAAATTGTCATTCTCATTCCATCCTTAGTAGTTGTTGAACCACCACTGCCTCCCACATTCACATTACATCCAATGAATGTGTTGGGACTGAAAGCCATTCTGCTGGATGGTGGAGGTGTCCTACTTGTGTCTCCACCAGATGAGACTATTCCTGAACCAATGAAATTTTGAGGATCAACACTCATTGGTGCAGGTGTCCTGATTCTAACCCCAGAACCCATACTTGAATTGCTTGAGATTTCAACATCACCATTCCCTTTCTTCTGCACCTGTTATACATAATGTTAAAACAACACATGATTATAACCATACAAGTGCTTAATAGAGATCATACCTTGCTAACTCTTCCCTTTCCCTTTGAAGAAGAAGATGATACATTCTTTCTCTTTCCCTAAACACATGATTAAAAATAGATTAAATCATATACAGTCCCTTCCCTAGTATAAAAACAGATTAAATCATACATCAATTTTACTCTGACCATTTTTTCTTCCCTTCCCTAGTGCTTGGCCTGATATCCCTTATCAAATCATCAGACTCTTCTGGCACCAGTGTCTAACAAATACCAAAAACACTTTGAACTAAATACCAAAATAGTTTTGAACAAAATAACAAAAACAGTATATAAATAAATACTCACATTATCTTCATTGTCTTCTTCTTGTGTGTCAATTGGAGGCATATTTTGTGTCTGTGTCATCTCTTCAGGCACTTCAAGAGATATCCCTTCTCTATTCGCTTCTGGAATTACCCTCTCTTCCATGCTTGTTGTAACACCCCTTGCTCTTTCTTCTTCCTCAACTTCTGCCATGAAATCTTCAGCAATATTCCTCCACTCACATGTTTTTGTTGTGTGGCCTTCTTCTTTACAAAAGCTGCAAGATGTCTTTCTTTTCTTCTTTGGAGTACTGCCTTGTCCACCTTCACTATTTCTCTTCTGCCTCTTTTACTTTGGCATGATTTGGACACCTTTCCTCTTTCCCCCATTTCCACCTTCATCTGCCCCCCTTCTTCTTTTCATGCTAAGCCTGCCTTTCTTTCTTTTACCAAAATTTGGAGGCAATGGTGGTATGTACCCTGTTTTTTACCACAACTCATCTCCATTCATAGGGCTTATTGAATGTTGATACACAGTTTGGTATGTATCAACAAAATAGCATTGGTTCACATAATCCTCAACATCATGGTTCTGAGCTAGGATTGCACTTGCAGCATGCTTGCAAGGTATCCCGCTCAATTCCCATTTTCTACAATCACAAGTGTGGGCCCTCAAATCCACAACAAATCTTGAACCATCAAACTCTATAACCTCATACTTGAACTCATTTGCCTTGACAGGGATACAATCTTTTGAAGCATCCATTTCACTATAAATAAGAGAAGTTATCCTTCCACAGGTTTTTCTCCCTTCCCACACTCTCTCACATTTTTCCCTATTCTTCTGAAGCCTTGTCATCATATATTCTATAATCCATTCTAACATAGTGAGTATAGGCTTGCTTCTTGCTTCTAAGATGGAAGAGTTGAAAATTTCACACATATTGTTCACCAAAGTATCATACCTTGCAAATGTAGTGAAATGTGACTTTAACCATTGAGAAGCTGGTTTGTCTTGAAGCCATTGAAAGCATCTATCATCTATTTCTCTTAATTTCCTCATATATCTATCAAAAGATGAGATTATTTTTGCTGTGGCTGCAAACCATAAAGCCTTCTTGAATACATCACCTTTGAATCCAGCCTTCTTCATATTCCCATGCAAGTGCCTAACACATAATCTATTCTCTACACCAGGTAACACCTTCTCAAAAGCTGGGATCAGACCCTTTTGCTTGTTTGACATGAAGGTGTATCCATCTTTTCTTCCTACAATTAGGTCTTCCTTCACCAAGCTTAAGAACCATTCCCAATTCTCCTTAGTTTCTGATACAACTACTGCATAAGCCAATGGAAAAGGGTCATTATTTGGATCAATACCAAATGCAGTAAGCAACACACCTTGAACAACCCATTTTAGGTGACAACCATCAACACCAATCCATGGCCTGCATCCAGCTTTAAAACCCTCCTTCAGTGCATTCAAACACACATACAATTTTGAGAATTTGTTACCAGTAGGTGTTTCCTCCATCTTCATTATCACTGTTGAACCAGGATTCTTTTCCTTTAAGGTGGCCAAATAGTCCCACAATTTGTTGTATTGATCAGTGACCTGACCCTCAATTGCCTTCACTGCTTTCTGTTTTGCCCTGTATGCTTGGTTGTGAGAGATGTGACACCCAAGTTTCTTTATAGCTTGCTTCTTCAACCCACTAACTTCTTTGTTTGGTTCTATCCTTAATTCTTCCTCATACATCTTTGCCAACCAACCAGATTTCACATTCTGAACATGAAAACTCCTAGCACATGTGAGATCTGCATTGAATTTTCTAATTTGGAAGGCTTTCTTCACCTGCAATCCCTCAGTGCATTAATGTGCCAATCACACCCTTCTGCCTTACATCTTGCATATATTCTCCTCCCATCATTCTTAGTTATTGCCAAGCTCCTACCTGTTTGTACACCGTGGTAGGTAATTGCCTCCTTGTATAGCTTTTTGGTGGCAAATATTTGCTCAAGGAAGAAAAGTGGCTTGACAACTTGAGAATTTATGAAAATAAGATCTGGCCTACCAAGTTTATCTTCATCACCAGACTCTGGTAGACTTTCAAAATCTGAATCATTGTCTTGGCGAATTTCATCATCCTCACTAGATGAATCAAAATGCTCTTCATCAATACCAGCCCATTCCACTTCATTATCAACATTTTCATCATATATTATATCATCATAATCATCACTGTCCTCTAGACCAATGAAATCTGAGTCCTCATCAGAGTATGACAAATCTGAATCCTCACCATCGTAATCCATAACTTGTTTTCCTTTGTTGATTGCATGCTCATTATCCATTAGCTCTTTCTTAACTTCCAAAATGTGTTGAATGTGTGCATCATCATCATTGATATCATGTTGTTGTTTTTGAACCTCAATATCAATCAAATTGAATTCTTCTGCCTCATTCTCTACCAAATTGCATACTTCTGTCTCCTTTTCAACCATATGAACCACCTCTATCTCCTTCTCAACCCCAGGAACCACCTCTGTCTCCTTCTCAACCCCAGGAACCACCTCTGTCTCCTTCTCAACCACAGGAACCACCTCTGGCTCCTTCCCAAATACACTGAATACATCTGGCTCCTTCTCAACCACACTGAAGAACTCTGCCTCCCCTAAATAATCATCAATATCATCTAGTGTGTTTGTTTTCTTGCCAATCAAACACATTTTGAACAACCTAGTTTGAATACCAAGGTTCATACACCTCTCTATGTCAAATGAACCTTCAACCTTCTATAATTTCCCCTCTTTGTTCAACCAATAATATTGTTTATCCTCAATGTAACCTAGCTGCTCACATAACCTATCCATATAACTCAAGTTTGTCTTTCTTCTGTCTACAAAATCAAAAACACTGAATGTTCCTCCATTGTACATTAAATCTCCATTAACATTTTGACTTACTGTCCCACCATGTTGCAATGATAATGAGTAATATTGTCTTTTTCCCATGGCAACTACAAATATTTGGTGAAAAAAAATTAATTACTAATTGTTGGCAACAAAAAATTCAAATTCAACAAGAGTAGAACACTAAACAAAAATTCAAATTCAACAAGAGCAGAACAAAAAAAAAAAAAACCATAAACCCATTAACACCTAGTAACAATTAATTGGAAATGGGCGTAAACCACCCAAAATCCTTCTGAAATTGACCAAGTAAGACCAAATGCTTTCGTTTTAAGAAAGACCAAACAAAACCCTAAACCCATTAACACCTAGTAACAATTAATTGGAAATAGGCGTAAAGATGAAATAAAAAAACTTACCATATAGGGGTACTCCAACCTTCATCTTACGCCTTTGCCGCAACATTTCTCCGCCAATTAATCGGAAATGGGGGAGTTTTAATATACGTTTCTTGCAGCTGTGGGAAAGAATCGATGTGGGGGGAGTTTAATGATGTTGGAATTTTTCGATTTTGGGGAGTTTTAATGTCCGATTCTAGCAGCTGTGGGAAAGAATCGATTTGGGGGAGTCCGATTCTAGCAGCTATGGGAAAGAATCGATTTAGGGGAGTCCGATTCTAGAAGCTGTGGGAAAGAATCGATTTGGGGGAGTTCGATGCTTGAGAGATGTTCGATGTTTGACATTTGTGGAAGATTTTCAATTTGGGAGAGTTAGGGCAAGATTTGGTGTTTGGGGAGAAAATAACGACTAACGGACACGTGACATGCACGTGACTCGTTCCGTCAACATTTAACGTGTGTGGGACTAAATGTGTTAGCTTTTCCGATTTTGGGACCCAATGTGTCAAGTTTTTCCCTTTCGGGACCAAAATTCAGAGTGTTGGGACCAAAATCGTGAGTGCTGGTGGATGGTGGGACCAAAACTGCATTTTTCTCTACATCAACTACATGCAATCTTATATTAAATTATAACTAACATGCAATTTACTCCATCCGTTCTACAATAAGTGTTGCTTTCATGAAATTTGGTGGAATTAAGAAAAAGTATGCATTGACAAGTATACCCTTAAATTATAAAGAAAATTTTTAATCACATTAATTCCGTTCAAATCTTTCCAAATTATTTAACCAATCTTTTTCAATTATTTTCAATTTTATGTCTCAAATAATTTTCAAATTGAAGGGTATAATGGGAACAAATGGTGTAAAATTCTAAAACAACATTTATTTGTGTACAAGAGAAAAAGGTTAAAACAACAATTATTGTAGAACGGAGAGAGTATATTACATTAAATTTAAATTAATTAACTTAATTAATAAATTAAGAAAACGCATCGTTTAGATTTTTGCTCGGAGAAGATGGCTGGAGGGGATCCTCGGAATGCCCGTAAATCAAATCACCAAGACCTCTTCGAGTTCGAATTCAAGAGACGAAAGAAGATTTTTTTTTCTTTCAAAAGAATGCTACTGCATTCGTTTAATATATTAAAAAAAATTGGTCACCGACAGATTTTTCCATCGGCAATGAACATATATTTATCCCATGCGTTGATTTAATGGCTATCGAGGCGGTGCATTGATAATGGGTCAGCTACTGATAGATTTTTTCGTCGGAAATCACATATTTAAATGTCGACTGTATATTTGGTCGGTAAACAAGTCAAAGCGACACTGTTTCATTCTCTCGGCCGTTCCATCGGCAGAACCGTCGGTACTTACCAACCGATTTAAAATCGATCGGTAAACATTATGCCTTTTCGAATCTTTCCAAATTCGTCGGTATTTTGTCGGTAATACCGATCGACGGCGTTTCGTCGATAATACACCACATTTTTGTAGTGTGAAATGTTTTAATATAATACGTGTGTAAATTTATGTGGAACTGAGGTAGTGCATTTTTTTAATATGTGTATCCATCTAAAGTATGTATTCCATCCGTCTCATTATTATTTGAACATTTGCCAAAAAAAATTGTCCCACTATTATTTTTTTACGTTTGTCACTTATTCCTTACTTCTTTAAAAATCTCTCTTAAACATATCTATTATTTACACTTCATGTCATTACTTTTAGACACAAATAAAATATTACTCCCTCCGTCCAATTTTATAATTCCCACTTTTCTTTTCGGGCTGTCCAATTTTATTATTCTCATTCCTTATTTTGAAAATTTACTATTCACACTACTTTATTTCCACTCTTCAACCATCACTTATTTACTCAAACTACCATTGACTTTATTCATAAACAATCAATTTATCTATAATGGACCCCACAACATCCCATCATACCCTCAATCTATCTATTTTATACATAAAATAATCAATATTCATTAAAACACGTGTCCAGAGAAGTGGACATAATAAAATTGGACGGAGGGAGCATCTCTCTACTAAAGTATGAAAATACACATAATATCCCGTCTAAAAGTTAATTTTATCGCCAAAAACTTACGTACAATATTTCACAATAGCACTACCGTGAAATTTGACCCATTCTTCTATTCTTATCCGGTATTCGTGTTGGTCCCAAAACGAGTATAATGACAGTCTAGAGGGGGGGTGAATAGACTGTCTATGTGTTTAAAACTTTTTCGTGTGTTGATCATAAGAGACGATCAGATGAGTTATATACTGAATCGTCTGAATGCAAATAATGTGTTCTGATCTGTATTGTGCTAAGATGTAAATAATAGCAAATTAAGATAACTACCTTACTGACTGGTGAATTTATCTAAACAGTTTGAAAGCTATCTCAAAAGCTATAAGTGCGGAATTGTGTAGGCCCTACGTGTTTATACTCGTGGGTAGTATATGAAAACCTCTTGAAATAATGTCTTTAAAAGCAATGCAAGTTTATCAACTGATTTGGTATCTGCTGATTATGAAAACAAACACTTGATGAGTTTTGACACAAGTATTTATAGTGGTTCGGATCTCAATATCCTACATCCACTCTCTCTAATCAGATAGAGAAATTCACTATCTTGGTGTTTTATAGTTCCAAGAGAAGACTTTCGATCAAGAACCTCAAGTACTATCTGAGGCTACGAAATCTACTTGTTGATAAGGTAACAAGTAACCTTTACAGGGGTTTTAAAATAAATGAAAGTGTGTGTATAACCAACTGGTTCTAAGCATTAAAGATTGGATTCTTTATGCGGGCTTAGGATCGGAAACTTAGAGCACTAAAGGTTAGATAACTTTACAGGCTCTAAAGAACTCGAACACTTAGAATGTTTCTCGGAACTAGCTGTTCTTGATATCATCTGAATGCGTAGAGAGTTCTTGCTTGTATAGTTTCTAGTACCTTGTTCCAAAGAACAGGTGTTGTATTTATAGAGAGATTTGTGCTCCAAAAACTAGCCGTTGGTGAGAACTAGCCGTTGCATCAAATCTTTCTAAGTATGATCGTCATCTTCATAAGAATGGTGTTTGCAGTTTTTCTGGTACGATATTGCCTTAAGAGGTAATGTGCATTAAATACTTTGTACTTCATCTGCAGGTCTCTTGTACAACCTACTGTATTGTCAACTTCATAGCTTCGTGTTGATATCTCATTGGTCCACATCAGCTTAGTAGTTGAGTGCTGTCTTTTCTTCTGTTAGAGCAATTCAGAATTTAATCCGACATTCTCTTTGTCTTCTGTTATGAACGCCTTTATCTTCTGATTTAGTTAGTCATAAATGAACAAACACTTGTGAATATGTTTTATCCATAAATGCTAACTGTCTTCTCAGTCTTCAGATGAGATTTTGATTTGAATGCTCATTAAGGTTTCTTAGACAAGATACAGATGAGCTCATATCTGCTGAGATGTCTTCTGAAATTTAATTGCAGATTATCATATAGATCTTTCAGTCCATAAGGCATACAACAACCTTTAGATTTGAATTCACTAATGAGCTCTTGAATTCTTTTAGTCTTCTGTTTTCTTCTTTAAGACTTGAGTAGAGTATACAGATAAGTTACCAGCTGATATTTATACCACTGATTCCTCAGACTAGATTTATACATGTACAATACTTCTAAGCTTTATAACTCATCTTAGGAAACTTAGTTATAGATTACAAATTATATATCTAACCTGTACTCTAGTGATCCGGTTTTGGCCATCAAAACTAAACTATAAATTGCAATCAGATTAGGGGCTGGATGAATATCCCAATAATTTTCCCCGTTTTGATGAAGCCAAAACTAACTAAGCTAAGTTATCAGATCAGTTAGCATATAATTTGAAATCATTAAGGTTAGAAAAATAAAATGTTAGAGTTTATAGTAGAGTGCAGATAGCTTCTAAATAAGACAATGAGTAGTTGTCTTGAAGCTGAAAGAGTAAATTCTTGTATTAATCAGAGTAAAAGGAAATTCAGATTACAAATACAAGAAGATTTTACTTCAGCAGAATATAAAATGTCTTCAGTAGATGCCAAATGCTTGGTAGACTCTTTTCCTTACTTCACGAACAATCTCTTTATCTCTGATGGTTTCTTCGAAACAGATCTCGTCAACAATGTTATTTGGTTCTCTCATATCTTTCCTGTTGTTGACAGTAGATAGCTTTTGAAGTGATCAGGAAACTTGAATTATGAAGAACAACTTTGGTTTCCTTTAATTGCTTGATGATAGTTTGATAGCAGATAGTTGGATACTTGAATCCTTGGATCACTTCTGAATTTATAGACCAATTTGATCAACTATCCGTTGGAGAGATAGCAATTCAAATTGTCTATTTGCAGCTTCATTGAAATGGCTATGAAGGTCATCCTTCTATTATCCAGTGGGTAAGAAGGTCCTTCAATGGTTGCTTGAATGGTTGTGTTGACTTCTGAAAAATGCGGCTGATATGACTTGTGTCAGTTTCCAAATTTGCACATTTTCCAAGGTTGATTGTGGCAGACTTTACACTTTACCAACGGTCAGATGGGACAAGTGCCCTGAACATTCCTGCTGCAAGTGGAATGTTCCAATATTCATTCAATTCTTCAGTCTTTAATGCTTCTAAGTCTTCAATGCTTGTTCAGGCTTGATGGCAATAATGCTTCATTAAGTTTGTCTTTTGTGCATGCATCATTCAATGCCTTTAATTCTACAAGTACTCAAGCTGATCTGATATAGCTCTTATCAGTATATTGCAGCTTGACTTCTTATCTTTGATCATTCAGCCATGTTGTCCTCTTCAGAATGCTTGTCACTGAGAAATCAGCAGACTTATGCTAAGCGACTTAAACACTTAAAGCTGCCTAACATATTCAGCTTTGGACAGCTATCCTGAAATATAAATCTCACAACATTTCAGAGGTTTAGACTTAAGCATTTCTATTGTCTCAACTATCCTGAGACAGCTAGACTGATACATACTTAATTGTATCTCAACTAATCTGATCATCATCAATCAGGGGTTTTGGTATCTTAATCAAAATAAATTTATTTCCCAACAATTTCCCCCTTTTTGATGATGCCAAAACCTATTACAAAGAGAACTTGACTTATACTTAATTTTATCTTTAGGATTGATGATCTGGTCAATTTTCCTGAAACAAACTGTTAGAACAATAATAAATCAAGTATATAGATTATGTCAGTTTAGTTTGAGATAATGAGTTGTTATCTCAGATGAAAATAGTGATCCTTTAATATATATCAAGGCATTACAATGCTGGAAAATCAAAAGGACTCACTATGCTAAAACAAGACAAACAGATAGAGATAACAACAAATTAAAATCATAGATAAAAGGGAAAGAGGACTTATTCTTCAGAAAGAACCATCATCTTGAGGAGCAATCCCATACTGAGCCCAGACTCTCTTCTTCAGCTCCCAAATCTCCTGATTTGTGCCTTTGGGACCCAGCTTCATCTTTTCCATCTTTATGATGGAAATGAACTCCTCCAAGATCTTCCCTTCATAAATCATATTCCCATTGAACTTGTGAGGCATAAACAGGATGGGACCTGGTGCTTTGAACTCAACTCTGGCCATGTCAGCTGCTGCAAACAGCTTCTAGTACAATTCTTTGTAGTTGTCAAACATGAATTGGCCAAAGATTTCCTCAACATCCTCTCCAAGCCATTTGCCTATGACATAGAAATCATAAACAAAACTCCTTTTGGCTTCCTCCCATGCATCATTCAATTGAATTGACACCCATTTGTCATGGTGAGGGTATTGAGTGTCCCATCTATGAAGCAATTGAGGCTTCAATCTTCTGTAAAAGGCCCTTCTCCTTGGAGCTCTGAAATTAGCCCTTCTTTCATCCCTAGCTTTGTTGGCCTCAACTAACTGATCCATTCTTTCCTTAGCTCTCTGAAGAGCTAGCCTCTCTTGAGTCTCTGGATCTTTGCCAAATCCCTCCTCAAACAGCTTTGAGGGATCATCAGCAAGCTTGGGCTGTCTCACATCAAGCTCCTTGTCCTCTTCCACTTCTTCAGTTTCCTCTTCCTGAATTTCAGGCAACTTGGTTGCTTTCTTCAGCCTCTTTGACTTTCTTATTTGAGTTGCCTCTTCAGCTTGGAATTCAGATGGTAATGTCAGGCTGGTTGGGAAGTCAGTGAAGGTCTGTTCCTTTCTTTTTCTTTCAGAGGCTCTAGTGACCTTCCCCCTCACTTCAATCACCTTCTCTTTGGGGTCTAGGCCTGCAAATTCACCTCCAGGCCTCTGTTGCCATCTAGCCTGATCCTCAATGACAGAAGCCATAGATTTCTTTACTGCAATCTAGATCTGCTCCACTTCAGTTAGGTCTTCAACATTCATAGGCCCCTTGCCTTTTCCAATGTATTCCTCCTCCTCCTCCTCCTCCTCAATCTCAGGCTGCTTATCCTTTCCCTTAGGCTCTCCAATCTTCAAGGTTCCCTTTGCCCTTGCTCTCTCTCTTTCCCCCTTTTTGGCATTATCAAAACATTGGGGCTTTAACTCACTCATTGTGACAGAGAGGTGGGAATGAGCATGAGTGAGAGACTTCAGTTCTTGCAGTAGATAGACATTCTCATCATGGATGTTTTGCATCTTGTCATCTGCCATGCTGAGAAAGCCATGAACTGGCTTCATTTTCTGGGCAACAATTTCATCTAGTGTGGCTTTTAGAGATTGATCAAGCTTGGCCTGCAACTGGTCTATGAGATTGGCCACAAATTTATCAGAAACTTTGGCCATGAGTTCAACTGTGAACTTTTTAGCAACTTCCTTCACCATTGCAGCTTTAAGCTCCTCAGCTTTCTTTCTCTGAGCTGCTATTCTTTGCCTCAGGGCATCCTTGATTGTTCTTTTCAGTGCTAATACATTGTTCTTGTAGCTTTCTCTTAGGCCCTTTTGCTCCTTTTTCACAGTTCTTGTAAACTTAGTCATTGTATCCTTAGCTTTTGTGACTTCAGTTGAGACTATTTGCAGACCAGTCTCAACTCTACTGATTCTGGCATCTAAGGTTGGCAAAACCACTTCCTCAGAACCTGTTAGCCTCATCTCAACAGAGGCTGGAGTCTTTCCTTGGCCATCAAGAATGTCTGTAGTTTCTGCATGAGCCTTCCCAACTTCCCTGACTAAGATGTCCAATTTCTCTGACTGCTCCTCAATGGAAGTTGCAGTCTGTGAAGCAAGTTGCAGTCCTGCTTCAGTGGCATTGGCCTGTTCAAAATATATCTTGGACAATGTGGACATGTTAACTGAGATGGCCTCAAGATCAACATTAGTGTTGGCAGGGATATCAGTGAGGGAAGCATCTGCAAAAATCTGTTCTAGGGTGAAAGCTACTGAATCTGCAAAACACAAAGGGTTAGGTAAATCACCCTCAACACCCTCTTTATTTTCATCCCCAAAAAGGTCTGATACATCAACACCTTTGCTCTCATTTTCAACTTCTTTCTTTTCTTCATTTATAATAGATGGACTCACATTCACTGGAGAATCAGGACTCCTTTCACCAAGGGATTCATCAACTTCTGATTTGACTTGAAGAATAGCCTGACTCTCATGTTGGGCTTCACTCAACATTTCACTTTCATCTCCCTCTATTTGTGGTGCACTCATGCTACCTATAATCACACACTCACCCTCAACTCCCTCTGGATTTTTGTCACTACTGTCCTTTTCAACTCCTTCAGGTCCTAAACCTGACACCTCCATATCCTCAGAAGGATGCACAGAGGGCAGTTGATGGGAGATCACAGTGCTTGTGCTTCCCAAGTCCACTGATTCATCCTGAATGACTAAAGGCTGGTCAGTGTCCAACTTCCCTAACACTGATGAGGCTTTAGTCAAACCAGTTTCTCCTATGGAAGTCTCAACATTGTCAAGCTTTGCCTCAGGCTCAGAAGAACCATCATTGGCCAATGTATCTTGGACTGAGTCACCATTCTTGGTCAACTCCTCTGATTTATCAAAGTCCTGAATTGAATGATAAGTCAAGTAATGTACCTGAGCAGGGTTGGGTCCAGGAGGGTTGGGGTTGGTGGTGTCATCATCATCATCAGCATCATCTTAGGTGCTGTCAGGAAGCTTGATTCCCTTAGCTATCCTTTCTCTCTCAACAAGCACCTTCTCATGAACAATTGTGCAGAATAGTGCCTCAGTGGTCAACACACTGGATTTCTTAACATTTGTAAAATGCAATAGCCTGTTCTCTTCAACCTGCCACCAGCTAGCACCTTTATCCTTGATAGCCTGAGCTATTTCCACCATTGTTCTATCTTTGATATCAACAAGTGCTCTGAGATCATAAAACTGCTGCTGTAGCCTGGGGTAATCCTTCAACCCTGGATAAAGTTGATCAACATTTGCTCTGGCAATCTACCTCAGCATGCCTTCATATGTGTACTCCTCTGTATCTTCATCATTATTGTCATCAGAGGAGTTGTCTTGGGTATTAAAAGGGTTGGATTTGGATTTAGGAAGGGTGAGTTGGGTTTCAGAAAGGTTGGGTGCAGAAGAACTGGGAATCAGGTTTGTCTCAGTTGCTGTAGAGAGCAATGTATCTGAGGGGTTAGAAGGAAGGTTAATGGGGATAGGTTGGAAGGCTGGAATTTGGGGTTGATCATCAGCAAGAATGGCACTTTCAAGAAACTTGGTGTAATTGATCAGTCTTGGATCAAGAGGAGAGAAATGTCTATCTTCCTCATCAGCTAGGTCAGCCAAAACATCAATACCTCCTCTGTCAGGAGCACCTTCAGGAGAGTGGGTCTTTTTAGCAAGAATTGGTGCATCTTCAGGAGTTTTGCACTCCTCCTCTTCAGGCTTTGGGTCCTCATGTGCTGGTGATATTCTCTGGGATTGAATATCAAGAGAGTTGGCTCTAGGGCTCTTGGACTTGGACCTTGTTTTGGAATTAGACCTACTTGCTTGTCTAATTTCCTTGAAAAACTCTTTTTTCTGTTTTTCCTCCTCAATTAACCTCTACTTCTCAGAAGTTTTGATAATCCTCCTTCTTCTTTCAGCCCTTGTAGGCTTCTCAAGATCCCTGAACTCAATGACTGCTTCAGGTTGCAGAGGGACAATCTCCCTGAACTCTTCACCAATTTCAGGAGGGTCAACCTTATCAATTTCTTCAGAAGTGGCACCTCCACTCTTGGACTGGCTTTCTGGTGAAGATTCACTAAGAATCTGCTTCATCCTTTTCATTTAGGGCTGGGTTTTGACTGTCTGAGCTTTTCTTTTCCTTGGAGAAGATCTGGTTACACGTTCAACTGTTAGGGCCTGCTTTACTGCTGCTCCATGCTTCCTCTTTTCTGTCTTAGAAGCTAGTTTCTTGTACATCACCTTTTGGGCTGGAAAAGGTTTTGGTTTGGCTTGAAGGTGAGTGTAGTGGGCAAATCTTTCCAAGAGCAAGCTTGCTCTTGTGCAATATAACGGCTTCCCATCCACCACAACTTTATGATGCTTTACCTCCTTGAACTTATACTTCTCATTCATCATCTTTCCCAGAATGAAAGTTTTCCAATCAAACTTGACTCCTCTTTCAGCAGAGTCAATCACAGCTGCCATTACTCTCAACTTTGGCAAACTTATTTGTTCAACACTCCCAGAATGACTCAGCAAAATTTTCACCACAATATCAAATAAGTGCTCATATGTTGGTTTTAAGGTCTTTTTGTTTTGAGCACTTACCAGTTTCTGGGGAACTTTCATCCATGGATTTGAGAACTCCTGCTCCTCTCCTTCTTTGTAGGCTTCAGGATTGAGTCCTTCAGAGGGTAACCCAAAACTTGCATCCAAGTCTTCTGAGGTGAAAATGATGGTGTGTTGGGATTCCTCTTCTTCTCCTTCTTCTACATAAGTGAGTTTGGTGCAAATATCACCCTTCTTGCCTTTCCACCTTAGGTATGCGAAGAATTCAGCCAAGTAGGGGTTGAGACAGGAATCAGGTTTGGTGCCTAAGAACTGCTCAAGCCCTGCATCCTTCAACCATTGTAGAACGGGATGAACTTCCTCATTAGGGCTGTCAAAAGCCACAATCTTCTCGAACCATAGTGAGTTGATGTTGCTTAGATAGGTGAAGTCAATATCCAAGGATGAATCATTGAAGTTTACCAGTTCCTCTCTTTTAATTTTGGGAGCCATGTATGTTTGAGAGTAGGAATGGTTTGAAGGTTTGAGAGGTTTTTCAGAATTGTGCTTAAGGGTTTGAAAGTATGGGTGCGTAAGGATGATGGTAAAAACTGAGGGTTTTTATATCTAGTGGTTTTATTAACCGTTGGATAATAGCAATTGTGGGTGGACAAATCCTAAGACAAAGTGGATAAGGTGGGGTAGTGGCTTAGGAACGGTTAGATGTAGGTTAAATGATAATCAATGGCTTTGATGAGAGGATCAGTAATTAATGCAATCTTAAAAGAGATTTTGCATTAAATGTAGAATGGTCATTTGGGGGCTAAAACCTTAATAGCACACGCCATCCTAAAAATAGACTACTCTTAGCCCAAGAATTCGTTTAAATGTCTAATCAATGCTAAAAATAGCTCTTATCACCTTATCAGTTTGGACAAACGTCCTGATAAGTGTTTTGACCTTTATTTTGGTCAAAATATCTGACTAACTTGCCTGAGTGGGTCCCAATGTTGCTGACTGGGTCCCACAAGGTAAATCATCCTGACCAACATTACTGAAGGCTATATGGACAACTCCACTGAGTACTTTCTTTCTGACAGACAGTTTCAGTGAGGTTGGTCAACTTTGCTGAAGTTCAATTTAATGAACTTCCCCCTTCATTTGAGCTCCAGAAATCTTGCTTCAGCTAATGATTTTGTCAAGATATCAGCCTTTTGCTTATCAGTGTGAATTTTGACAAGCTTGATATCTTTCTTCTCCACATGATCCCTTATGAAATGATGCTTAATATCAACATGTTTGCATCTGGTGTGGAGCACTGGATTCTATTAAATAGCAATTGCACTATTGTTGTCACAGAATATGGGAACTTCATTAGTGATGACTTTGTAGTCTCTGAGTTGCTGTCTGAGCCAAAGTATCTGAGCACAGC
Source organism: Galeopsis tetrahit (assembly GCA_963675135.1). NCBI lineage: Eukaryota > Viridiplantae > Streptophyta > Magnoliopsida > Lamiales > Lamiaceae > Galeopsis > Galeopsis tetrahit. The sequence continues at coordinate 58,551,932 of OY776120.1, read as the reverse complement.
AACTCCCAGCTGCTACATATTCTGCTTCAGTTGTTGATGTTACAACTATATTCTGTTTCTTTGAGAACCATGAAATCAGCTTGCTGCCCAAGAATTGACATGTTCCAGAGGTGGATTTTCTGTCAATTCTACAACCTCCATAATCAGCATCTGAGTATCCAGTGAGCTCAATGTTATCATCAGCTGGATACCATAGTCCAAGATTCTCAGTCCCTTGAGATATCTTAGAATCCTCTTGGCAGCTTCAAGATGGCTCTTCTTTGGATTTGCTTGAAATCTGGCACATACTCCAACTGCAAATGTGATGTCAGGTCTACTTGCAGTGAGATATAGTAGGGATCCAATGATGCCTCTTTATTCAGTGGAGTTGGTGGATACTCCACTTTCATCAGGATCCATTTTCCAGTTGGTATTCATGGGAATTCTGATTGGCTTGCTTGTAGCACATCCAAATTTTTTGATCATGTCCCTGGTATATTTGGTCTGATTAATGAATATTCCTTTTTTTGATTGAGTGACTTGAAGTCCTAGAAAGAATTTCATCAATCCCATCATGGACATCTCAAATTTGCTCTGCATGAGTTTAGAGAATTTCTCACACAATTTCTCATTTGGAGATCCAAATATAATGTCATCCACATAGATTTGAACTAATAAGATATCATCTCCTTCACAGATTCTGAACAAGGTTCTGTCAACAGTGCCTTTGATAAAACCATGATCTAGAAGGAACTGTGATAAGGTGTCATACCAAGCTCTTGGAGCTTGCTTCAATCCATAGAGAGATTTAATCTGTACACCTTGTCTCCTTCTTCAAAGCCTGGGAGCTGTTCAACATATACTTCTTCCCTCAGCACTCCATTAAGAAATGCACTCTTCACATCAATTTGATACACCTTGAATCTCATGTGAGCTGCGTACGCCAAGAAAAGTCTGATTGCTTCAAGTCTGGCTACTGGTGCAAATGTTTCATCATAATCAATCCCTTCAGATTGATAGTATCCTTTGGCCACCAGTCTTGCCTTGTTTCTCACAATGACGTCATTTTCATTTTTCTTATTTTTGAACACCCATTTGGTTCCAATGACATCTTGATGATTTGGCCTATCCACCAGTTCCCACACTTCATTTCTGGTAAACTGGTTCAACTCTTCTTGCATGGCAATAATCCAGTTGGTGTCTGGAAGTGCTTCCTCAATATCTTTTGGTTCCTGTTCTGAAAGAAAACAACAAAACAAAGCACTTTCTCCATGAAATCTTCTAGTTTTGATCCCTTCACTTGGATTACCAAGTATGAGGCTAGTTGGGTGGTCATGTAACCAAGTCCTTCTAGACCTGATCCCTTCAGGAGGATTGTCCTCATCTGAAGTTGGATCACTAGACTCATTAAATTCAGGAAAGTTAATTGAAGGATCAAGTTCAGGATCATATTCAGGGTTATTGTCCTCAATGTCAGGAATATTGACATTTTCATTGGTTCCCCCTTGAATATTAGATCCATTGACTACCTCAGCAGAGCCTGCTTCTTCATTGGTAGTTGTTACCTGGTTTTAAACTGGGAGGGGGTCAGTCAGTTCAATTTCTCCTTCAGGTTGGTTGTCCTCTGGTTGATTACCATCAGGTAGGTTGTCCAGTTTCTGATTTTCATGGAGTTCAGGCTGCGCAACATCTACAAACACTGTTTCCTTGCTTTGAAGCCTTAATCTGGTTGATCTTTGTGTTATCTCATCAATATTCAGGTTTCTGTCCCTAAACTCATTAATAATTTCATCAAACACAATATGAGGTGTTTCTTCCACAACAAGGGTTTTGCAATTGTAGACGCTGTAAGCTTTGCTGACTTGTGAATATCCAACAAATATTCCCTCATCAGCTTTACTGTCAAAAGCTTTCAATTGCTCTTTCTCATTATTGTGAATGAAACACTTGCAACCAAATATATGAAAATAGGCAACAGTGGGTAATTTACCTTTCCATAATTCATATGGAGTTTTACCTTGACCTTAAGTGATTAGGGACCTGTTTTGAGTGTGGCATGCAGTGTTAATAGCTTCAGCCCAGAACCTTTTAGGCAATTTGGATTCAGCAATTAGTGTTCTTGCTGCCTCTTTTAAGGTTCTGTTCCTCCTTTCAGCAACACCATTCTGCTGAGGGGTTCTTGCTGCAGAAGTCTCATGAGAGATGCCATTTTTACTGCAGTACTCATTGATGTATGAGTTTATGAATTCAGTGCCTTTATCTGATCTGATCTTGACAATACTTAGGCCCTTTTCATTGCTCAGTTTCATCAGCAATTCAGGTAGCTTGACTTGAGTCTCCTTTTTATTCAGAAGAAACACTACCCAAGTGTACCTAGAGAAATCATCAAAAACTACTAAAGCATATTTTCTTCCATTTATGCTTACTGGTATAATTGGACCAAATAAATCCATATGTAGCAGTTGGAGAACTCTCTCAGTGGAAATGAGAGGCTTTCCTTTGAATGAGGCTTTGATTTGTTTTCCTTCCTGACATGGCTGACATACATGTTCCTTAGTGAATACTTGGTTTGGCAGCCCTTTCACTAGAGAGTTCCTTGCAAGCTTGTTGATGGTTTTGAAGTTTAGGTGATTCAGTCTCTTGTGCCATAGCCAGCTCTGCTCACTTGTGCTTTTGGCAACAAGACAGACTGCTTCAGGGGTTTTTGACGTAGCGGAAGGATAAAACAAAGAGATATACACCTTGATACTACGTATACTAGGCGATGATCTCACTTTATTTCAGTTTTTATTCAACATTCAACAACCCGTACAATGAAGAAAGCAACAACTATAAATAGGAATGCCGAAAAACCCTAGTCTAAGGCCCAACACTATCGTGGGCTTGTAGTGCAGAAATTAAAGACTAACAATTAGACTTAAATGTTCCTCCAATCATGCCATTCAATTCCCCGTCATTCCCTTTGTTTAGCGATTCGGTCATGAATTTCCATAAAGTCTAATGCCACATCAGTTTTGCTCCAATCTGCAAAATAAACATTTCCCTTTCTCACCCCTGTTAGTAGCACCTGTTGTGTTGATTTTTCTTTGATAGTACATTCATTTGGTGCAAATTCAACAATGTATCCTTTATCACAGATTTGACTTGTAGACAGCAAATTATATTTTAGGCCTAGGACATATGAAACATCAGTAATTTTTACACTACCAATATTTAATGTACCATAACCTCTTGTGATCCCTTAAGAGCTGTCTCCAAAGGTTACTGAAGGACCATCTTTTTCAACAAAGTTAGAGAGAAGTTCCTTATTTCCAGTCATGTGTCTTGAACATCCACTGTCCAAGTACCATGTTGTTCTTTTGTTTATGCTTCTCTTCTTCTTGTGGTCCTTGCATACCTGCGAAGTCAAATTTTAGGTACCCTTTGAATGTTGGGTCCTAGGGGGTTAGCTGTACCTTTTGGAACCCAAACCTGCCTGATTACTCTGATTGACTCAAAGTGACTGATTTGGTTTACATTTACATCTACATACACAGTCCTACCCTTAAATGCCTTAGGTGGTTTCTGTGCATGGGTGTTAGTCTTGTAAGGTTCAGGAGAGTTAGTGAATGGCTTTGAGAGAGGTCCCCTGAAATTACTAGACTTAGGTGCAGCTTGGTAAGACCTTTGTGGATAAGTGCTTGGATGGCCTTTTCCCTTTGGCATGAAGGGTCTAGGCTTCCTGAAACTGTTATAGCTATCAGGGGTGTTGGGCCTTGACCTATTCAGTTGAGGTTGCCTCATTTGAGTTGGCCTCTTCTGAACAGATCTTGGACAACTCCACTGATGAGTGTTCAGTTGGGTGGGCCTTCCCATGGGTCTTCCCTTTTGAAACTCATTTCTCTTGTATCCAATATCCTTAACCTTTTCCTTAGGTTTGGGTTGAGGAATGTTGTTTACTTGAGTTGGTATAAGAGTTTCTTTGCCCTTACCCTTGATCAGTGGCTGGTTTACTTCCATTTCATTTTGCTTTAGTTGAGCCACTGACCTTACAAAGGCCATCTTAGAATTGCTGGTTAAAGCAATACTAAGACCACGTGAGGGTTCATATGGATTATAGCCTAATCCACTTCTTTGAGACATTGGTCTTTGAAACCCTTGAATTTCCTCTATTGCTTTAGAGGATTTGTTCAAGGCAGACATTTTTAATCTTAGGCTCCCCTCACATATTTTTAGAGCATCAAATTCATGTGAGAGATTATCAAATTTAGCTTGAAGGATTTTAAAGTCAAAGTCCTTTTTCTTCAGAACCAGATTTTGCTCATCAATCAACTTTTGTTGTTCAGAGACTTTGAGAGACATTTCATCATGTTCTCTCACAATCTGTTGACACAACTCAATTGATCTAATGTCAAACTCAGGTTCAGGAAGGTTGGGGGTTTTGACTTTAGAATTCAACAGTTCATTTTCTCTCAATGCCATATTGCATACTTCTTGAAGTCTGGTGAAATCCTTAAGTAACTTTCCAAAGTTAAGTTTTAAGTGGACTTCACTGGACTCATATGTGTTATTTGAAGAGTTGGAAGATGAACATACCTCTTCATTTTCAAAGGCCATTTGACAGTCATCATCACTGTCACTGTTGGAGAATAGTCCATCATCAGATGAGTATACACTTTCTTCACTTCCTAACTCTCTAGCTACCATGGCCTTTCCTGTTGTTCAGCCTCTTGTCTCTTTTGTTCTGCCTCTCTTTTCTTTCCTTCGAACTCAGGTCAGGACAGTCATACTGGAAATGTCCCTTTTTCTGGCAGTTATAACACACATCTTCATCATCATTTCTCTTGTTTGAGGACTCCTTCCTCCTGGATGATGATCGTTCAGCTTTGTTGTTCTTCTTTTTGTCAGCATATTTATCTTCTTTCTTTTCATCAGAGAGTTTGTCCTCTGATTTGTTGTCAGGAGAGTTGAATCTTCTCCTAGTCCTGTTGTCTTGGTAGAACTTTTTGTATCTACCAAATCTGGAGTTAAGCTTCTCAAATCTCCTAGCCATGAGTGCCAGCTCCTCCTTCATCTTAGTTTTGGAGACAGTTTGAGAAGATCTCTAAGCACTCTTCTTTTCAGTCTCAGAAGCTTTTAATGCAACTCCTTTGCTCGAGGATGATGGCTCTTCATGCACCTTCTTTCTATTCAGATCAAACACATATGCTTTGAGTTCAGAGAACACTTGCTGCATGGGCATGTTGTCAAGGTTGTTGGTGTTCTGCATCATGACTGAGTATATGTCCCACTTGGATGTGAGACTTCTCAGGATTTTTAGTGCAACTTCTCTTTTGGCATATAATTTGCCAAGAGATTTTATCTCATTCATGATGTCAGTGAATCTGCCATCAAGATGATCAATAGTCTCATTGGGCTCCATAGTGAATTGTTCATATTTTTGGATGGCCACTTGAAGCTTGTTTTCTTTTATCTTTTGGGTACCTTCACACATAAGTGCTAAGGTGTCCCAGATCTCTTTTGTTGTGGTGCAGTGGTACACTCTTCCCATCACTACATCTGGAATAGTCTGGTACAAAGTGTTCATGGCAATGTAGTTCAGGTTGTGCCTTTTTCTTTCTTCAGCTGTCAATTCATCCTCATCCTTTGGCAGTAGTTCCCTTGGGTATGCTTTCTGAGCATCAGTGACTTTGTGATTTATTTTGGTGAAGGTGAAAGGCCCTCTTGTGATGACTTTGAGCATTTCATGATGCTGGTAGGCAAGATGTGCTCTCATTCTGATCTTCTAGAAGTCATAGTTCTCTATTGAGAACATTGGCAGTTTGTGATGAGAAATGTGGTTCACTTGATTTGGACCTATGTTGTTGATGGTGTTGACACCATCTCTTGAAAATGCATTGTTTGCCATTTCTAGAGAATTTGGTTAGATAAGCACAAATAAGTTTTTCAAAAATTGGATCAGTTTAGTGACCACAGAAAATTGTGATTTGAAAAACTAGATGGATTTTCAGAGGCAGTGGTCTTTGAACCCCTACTCTGATACCACTTGTTGGTCCTTGGTGAAGTATAACACAAGTGTATGGGGGGGAATGCACTTGTGTATGCAAATTCTTTCTTTTTCAAAACAGTTTGGTCTTATCAGGGAGGTTGTCTGACAACTAGCCTGAGTGTGTGCTTCAATAGATACTTGTCCTACTGAAAACTAAGAAGTGGTCAGTTGGATAAATATCTAAAAGAGTTGCTAAGTGCGGAATGTGTTTGGCCTTTTCTTTGAAAGAATACTCCAAGTTAATTTCTGAAAACAAACAGTTGATCAGGGACTTTGTTCAAAACAGTTTTTCTTAACTTACTAAAATTAACTCTTTAAGAATGATCAATTGCAAGTAATGTGAGTTATAGAGAAGTGCAGTAAGTAAATGACACATCAATTTATAGTGGTTCAGAGTCTCAAGCTCCTACATCCACTTTCCCTGATTGAACAGGATAATTCCTTAACACCTGAAATTAGCTTGTTTTATAGTGCCAAGGTGCACTGATCAACAACACTATCTTAGTGCTTTGATCCCTAGGATAATCTGAGTCCTAATGCTCAATCTCTCTGAGTTAACAGTCTTTAACTCCTCGCTTCTACAACAAACTCTACTTCACTCAAAGAGGTAAGGGTTTGAGGTTTTTGGTTCCAACTAATAGAGATATCCTTTACAATAATAACAGTGTAAAGGCTTAGGATATCTCAATGCTAAGCTTGGGATATTACAACAAATGGCTTAGCTTTTGAAGTGATCAGGAAACTTGGGATTATGAAGAACAACTTTGGTTTCCTTTGATTGCTTGATGATAGTTTGATAGCAGATAGTTGGATACTTGAATCCTTGGATCACTTCTGAATTTATAGACCAATTTGATCAACTATCCGTTGGAGAGATAGCAATTCAAATTTTCTATTTGCAGCTTCATTGAAACGGCTATGAAGGTCATCCTTCTATTATCCGGTGGGTAAGAAGGTCCTTCAATGGTTGCTTGAATGGTTGTGTTGACTTCTGAAAAATGCGGCTGATATGACTTGTGTCAGTTTCCAAATTTGCACATTTTTCAAGGTTGATTGTAGTAGACTTTACACTATACCAACGGTCAGATGGGACAAATGCCCTGAACATTCCTGCTGCAAGTGGAATGTTCCAACATTCATTCAATTCTTCAGTCTTTAATGCTTCTAAGTCTTCAATGCTTGTTCAGGCTTGATGGCAATAAATGCTTCATTAAGTTTGTCTTCTGTGCATGCATCATTCAATGCCTTTAATTCTACAAGTACTCAAGTTGATCTGATATAGCTCTTATTAGTATATTTCAGCTTGACTTCTTATCTTTGATCATTCAGCCATGTTGTCCTCTTCAGCATGCTTGTCACTGAGAAATCAGCAGACTTATCCTAAGCGACTTAAACACTTAAAGTTGCCTAACATATTCAGCTTTGGACAGCTATCCTGAACTATAAATCTCACAACATTTCAGAGGTTTAGACTTAAGCATTTCTATTATCTCAACTATCCTGAGACAGCTAGACTGATACATACTTAATTGTATATCAACTAATCTGATCATCATCAATCAGGGGTTTTGGTATCTTAATCAAAATCAATTTATTTCCCAACACTAAGGATTTTAGGAATTTCGTTGAAGAAAGAAGAAGGCTGAGATTAGGTGAGGGAGACGCAGAAGTAATCCGTAAGATGTTTGTTAAACTTCAAGTGAGGGATAGCATTTTTTTTCATTTGATGGATATTGACGATGGTAATAGGTTATGCAACGTTTTGTGGTTCCATCCTAGAAGTAAAGTTGCTTACGAAAAGTTTCATGACGTCGTGATTTTAGACACAACGTATCTCGTCAATATGTAAAAAATTAATTTCGGAATGCTTACAACAATAATATTTAGGGTTTAGTATTTTCTTGGTTGTTCATGCATCAAAATTTAGGGTTTGGTACAAAATTGATTTGAGAATGCTTACATTAATATTTGTTGGTCCTCTAAGGTGTATGACACAAGTGTATGGGGGGGGGGGGAAATGCACTTTTGTATGCAAATTTTTCTTTTTCACGCAGTTTAACCTATCAGGAGGGTTGTCTAACAACTTCTCTGAGTGAGTAGACTTAATAGATAATCAACCTACTGAAAACTATGAAGTAATTAGTTGGACAACTATCTAAATAATTTATTTAGTGCGGAATGTGGTTGGCCCTATTACTTAAGAAAACTCCTTAATTAATTTCTGAAAACACTTTATCAGGGACTTTGTCCAAAATAGTTTTTCTCAAATTTTATAATATGAGTATTTTCAATAAAGCTTTGAGTGCAATGTGTGAATATGATCAAGTAAGAACAATGTAGTAAGTAAATGACACAACAATTATAGTGGTTCAGAGACTCAAGCTCCTACATCCACTTTCCTTGATTTAACAGGATAATTCCTTAACACCTGGAATTAACTTGTTTTATAGTGCCAAGGTGCACTGATCAACAACACTATCCTTAGTGCTTTGATCCCTAGGAATTCAGAGTCTTAGTGCTCAACTCTTTTGAGTTAGAGAGCTTTGTTTTCTCTTAACAACTCTTAACTCCTCACTTCCTACAACAAACTCTACTTCTTCAAAGAGGTAAGGGTTTGAGGTTTTGGTTCCAACTAAGTGAGATATCCTTTACAATAAGAACAATGCAAAAGGATATGATGTCTCTTTGCTAAGCTTAGGATTTTACAAAGGGGGCTTAGCTAGAAGTGATCAAGAAACTTGGGTTTCTGCTTAGAGAGATTGAAAGCTTGAGTTTCCTTGTGATTGCTTGATTGTAGTTTGATAGTAGATTGTTGGATGTGGTTTCCTTGAATCACTTTCGTATTTATAGAGCAATTTGAACATTTATCCGTTGGAGAGATAAGCATTCAAATTGTCTATTTGTAGCTCCAATGAAACGACTACTTGAGCTCTCTTCTATTATCCACTGTGTAAAGCAAGTTCTTCAATGGTTGCTTGAATGCTTGGTGTTGACTTCTAAAAATGTTGTTGTATAGACTTGTGTCAGTCACTAAGCTTGCACATTTTTCAAGATTGGTTGTGTCAGAATTTGTACTTTTCCCAACGGTTAGATGGGACAAATTCTCTGAACATTCTTGTTGTTGATAGAATGTTCTTTAGTGCATTCAAGTCTTTACTTCAGTCATTATTGCTTCTAAGTCTTCAATGCTTGTTCAGGCTTGATTGTTTTAATGCTTCATGACTCTTCATAAATGTTGTCCTTATTGCAGTAGTTGCATTCAATTCCTTTGATCTTCAGCTTATAGACAATCATTTGATCTGAGGCAGCACTTATCACTTATGTCTTCAAAAGATCAGATTACTTGCTTAGTTCTTGTGCTATCAGCCATGTTGTCCACTTTAGGCAACTTATCTTCATGTGATCAACGTCTTTGTCCTAACTAAGATAAAACTTTTTAAGCTGCCTAACATTTCGGCTTGGACAACTAACCTGAAACTAAGATCTCAATATTCTTGAGATTCTTGACTTAGACAATTTTCTAACAGTCTTTACTATTCTGAGACAAATAGACTGAATTACAATTTCAACTAAGCTGACCATCATCAATCAGGGGTTTTGGTATCTTAATCAAAATTAATTCATTTCCCAACAATATTTAATTAGGGTTTATGCATTTTTTTAGTTATGTTGTTTAAATTAATTTTTTTTAAGGATTGGTTTTGGGTTTAGGGTTTACAGTCAATATGAAAGACATAAGATCGTTCATTAATATTTCAGAATTGTTTTGTTTTGGGAAAATAGGTACAAAATGCCATTTGCAACAATCGTTGGGGTTAATCATCATGGTCATTCGATCTTGCTAGGGTGTGCGTTGGTGAGTAATGAAAATGCATATACGTATAAGTGGATTTTTTTTCAAATTGGTTAGAAGCAATGGGTGGCATTCACCCTACTGCCATAATTACAGACCAAGCTGAAACCGTTAAGATAGCTATAAGGGAGTTGATGCCGAACATTATTCATCGGTATTGCATATGACATATTTTATCAAAATGTGAGAAAAGTTCAAAAGGGTTTATGATATTAAATCATGCACTGTTGAATTTAAAGGACTCGTGTATGACAGCATAACCATCGAGATATTTGAGAGGAAATGGGTTGAGTTCTTAGTGAAATATCGGTTGGAAAATAACGAATGGTTAATCGGTTTGTACAACGAAAGGGCGAAATGGGTTCCAGTTTACTTGCACCACACGTTTTGGGCTGGAAAGATTTCGACACAACGAAGTGAGGGAATGCATGCTTATTTTGATGATTTTGTTCACTCCAGATGCATGCTCAAACAATTCATGGAACAATACGATATTACTATCAGTAATAAGTTTCAGAAGGAGTTTATGGCTGACTTTCAGTCGAAGAATAGGGTCATTAAGTGCATTTCTCAGTATCCATGGGAGAAGCAATTTCAACGGGCATACAATAACTCTATTTTCACTCGTGTTCAAGATAAACTAAAAAGGATGATATATTGTCATGTTGTTCCACCAACTGAAGATGAGGCGGCTCAAGATTTGAATGATGTTGGAATTGAAAGAATTAGGGTTCTTGAAAGAAGCATTGTGAATAATTTCTATGTCAAGGAATTTACATATACGGTTGAGTTGAGGCCAATGGGAGAATACATCAATTGCAATTGCAAGAAGTTTGAGTTTAAGTGGATATTTTATCCTCATATAATGAAAGCGTTAGCACAAATGGACATCCAAACTGTGAACGAAAGGTATATGTTACATCGATGGATAAAAGATGTGTACCGACAACATTGCCATATTTTTGTCAAAGGAGGTTATCCTCATATTGACTGATGAGTACAAGAAATATCAAGGAATTGAAAAATTGTTTCAGCAGGCAGCGCATTTGACAATGGGGAACACAACGAAGTTGGAGTTTATTGAAAATAGTTGTAATGAGATGAAAAATGCATTGCTTAATTGGAACCCTCCTACAACCACAACGGATGATGATGATGGTCCCTCAAGGAGATCACCAAGTCCGGAGATAAGGGGTGATCCACTATGAAATCCCCATGTTGCAAGAACAGTAGGAAGGCCTAGAATTAATCGTTACAGGTCAGTTTCGAAAATACGTGGTAGAGGTGGACGTGGACGTGGACGTGGAAGGGGAAGGGGTGAACCCGCTACAAGGGGAAGTGGACGTGGAAGGGGAAGAGGATGTGGTGAACCCGCTACAAGGGGAAGAGGATGTGGTGAACCCGCTACAAGGGGAAGAGGACGTGGAAGGGGATCAACAATTCAAGAAGATAACAACGATGAATTCCCTTTCTACTTAAATGATGATCTTAATGTATCAGAATGGAGTTTTAGGTTTGAATGTTTACATTCATAGTTGTAAGGGTTGTAATATTATGACTTATGAATTCATATATGCTAAATCCTAACCAGATTCATATATGCTAAATTATAATAATTCAGTGTTATTGTTTACAATTTAATTGATAATAGATTAACAGTCATACCAAAATTCATATATTAAGTCCAATACAAAAATGTTGAAAATTCAGTACACATCATACGCCAAAAATCATATATAAAGTACCAAAATTCACATATCCTAAGTCCGACCAATACCATAACATTAAATTTTGAAAATACCAGTACACACTAAACATAAACAATACCAAAACATAAACATTGAAAATCAAGTACACACTAAACATAAACATTGAAAATACTAAACATAAATATTGAACCTTAAACCTTAAATTCAACCCTCGTTCTCAACCTTAATTGCGTTGTCATGTTTGACGAAAGATACATAGGATTTGAAGGGAACCTGGACTAATTCTCAATGTATCCGCAAGTGAGGTCCAACCACTCGTCAATCGACTAATCCCCCTAATTCCTATCTCAACACGATGAAATTCGTACCTGCACTGAAACTCAATTCCCGAGTACCCTGCACAGACTATTATCACGTTGCCCTCGAATCTCAACAGGTCACGAGTGTTCTTCGGTAGTTTCTGCAATATGCGAAACAAAATCAATGTTAAGAATACCTTCAAAAATAAATAACACTGGAAATATATGCGAAACAAAATACCAAACGATTGTGGCATTCGGTTGTCTTGCATTTGACAGTAAAAAAACTATGTGGATTTTGCCGAATTTCATAGTCGATCTCTTCAAGAATGTTTCCAATGGTAAATCGTAATTTTCTTGAGGCTGATCTTATGTTTGGCATGTTTGAGATTTGAATTGAGAGAGAGAGAGAGAGAGTATGTTTTGGGGGAGAAAAGTATGCAAGAACATATGTTTTGGTGTGTGATGGAATTAATTTAGGGCGGAAGGGGTGTATGCGTGAAGAGTGGGGTTTGGGTGTAATCGAATTTAGGGCGGAAGGGGTGTATACCTGAATTAATATTTTAAACTACGATTTAAATTACGATTTAATTTTCCTGAATTAAAATTTAATTTACCTAGATTAAATTTTAAAGGGAAAATATTTCCAGTAACCTCTCCCACGGAAGGGGTTGAACGTGGACAAGTGGGAGAGGGAGGTTTAAATGCGATGTAATGTGGGATAGGAGGGGGTTTAAAGACGTGAATGAATCGGTTGGACTTAATTCACATTATCTTAACTTAATTTAATCATATCAATATGTAATCCTAGCTTAATTTACACTAATTTAACTTGATTTAATCCTAACAATTTGTAATCCTAGCTTAATTCACATTAATTTAACTTAATTTAGCTTAATTGTACACTTAAAAAAAATTAGGAAGACCTAAGTGTAATTGTACAACATTGAATTTAATTTAATCTACACTTAAAAAAAATAAAAATTAGGGAGAACTAGGTGTAATTGTGCAATATTGAATTCAATTTAATCTACACTTAAAATAATTTAGGGAGACCTAAGGGGAAAATTATTTTTTCAGGACCGCAACTTAGGGGGGTTTGCAAAAAGAGGACTGTAACTTTGCGGACTAGCAAAATTAGGCCCGTAACTTCTTTTTTTCGCAATTTCAGCCTAAATTAGCCCAATCAACCTAATTTCGAGCTGATTGAGGCCCATTGCTCGGGCCAAACTTATTTATGGCAAAAAATGAACTGTAACTTTTTTTATTGTTAGCACCAATTAATAATTTTGAATCTTTTTTTCTTCTACGTGTCTCAACACAAATTCAATATTCATATTTTATAATTTTCTCATAATTTTACTTTTTTTCCCTTTTAAAACACTTTTTTAAGAGGTTTAAAATTGTCTCTAACCACTTCTTCTACCCCTCATCTTCCCCAATTTTTACCAATTTAAATTCTAAAAATCGTGTTTGTATTTTAATGCATTTTTTATAATCTTAAAAAAATAAAAAATAAAAATATTTTTCATTTTTTTGGAGCTAAACCAGGCCTCACGAGGATTTTTTTTTTTAAAGTAAAATCAAATATAATTTTTTATAATAAAATAAACTTTAAAACCTTAATTTTTAATGTTACTTTAAAACAATGAATATCTTGTGTGAAATTGACTTTCATGAATGAGATTGAACTTTACTCTTGAATTTGTATTTTACTTTATATATAGTATTTATTTTAAAATATGATTTAAATAATGTTATAATACATCATAAAATTTGTTAGTGTTAAAAATATGTATGAGTCCGTCTTATAAATTTTGGTCAAAATATTAATGTAATAAATTATCTTCAATCCCGCGTGTTACACGAGTCTTCCACTAGTAAATATATACATTTTTAAAATATACTCTAGTTCATATTCCCTTCATCAATTAGATCCATTCTCATGTCTTATATTATTTTAAAATATTATACAAATTTTTTCCATAATTCGAATCGAATAGTTTAAATAAAAATATTGGAAAATGTTTGATCAAAATTTTGTAATTAATGTTTACTATAATCCTCTCAATAATAAATCTATGAATTTTTTTCCTTCAATTAGGACATAGTTGTAAAATTTATAAGCATTTTATGTAAATACAATAAAAAATGTACTAATTAAACTGTCTTTATATTTAAAAATTGTGACAATCTTTTTAATTAACAATTAAAAATTTATCATACCAAATTATAATATTTTGTTCTTTTCAATTCACTATAATTTATATGTAGTATATATTTGTTTCTTTAAATATAAATAATGTTGTCTAATTCATAACAAATTTTTAAAAGTTTATGAGTATTTTTTTTTTCAAATAAAGTATTAATTGAATACTTTCCTTAATCCATTTATGCTCACAATGAACCCCTTCAAAATTTAAAAAGTTCAAATATAAATTTCAATATACATTTAAAAAAAATATTCATGTGACATTGTAAGGTTGAAAGAAAATCTATAATATATCTTTGACTTAAAAGTTCAAATCAGAGTCAGTTATGAGATTTTGTAAGCATGAGGCGAAGATGAGAAATGAGTAATTTCTTATATTATAGTGGATAATAAAATTATCGTTTTATTAATTTGTTCTAGCATATCGTTTTCAATAAATTAAATTATTAGTTTATTTATCATTTTTTGTGATATAGTGGATCATTTTTTGTGATATAGTGGATCGTAGCTACATTTATGTTTTATTTTTTAAGATTAAGATTTTATTTAATGTTTGAATTTAATTTAATTTACACTTAAAAAAAATTAGGGAGACCTAAGTGTAATTGTACAACAGTGAATTTAATTTTATCTACACTTAAAAAAAAAATTAGGGGGACCTAAGTGTAAGTGTACCCTAAACACATTGAAACGAGTAATCGTACCCTAAACCCCAAACTCTAAACTCTTTACCTTAACACTAACATTATAATTAAAATAAATAAGTTTATTGAGTACTAAGTATTTGATTTTAGGGTTGGTCTGCTATGGACTCGAGTACATGTTGTGCATCCTAGTCCATGTTGCACTTTTTGGTAAATGGTATTGCAGTTTTTAATGATTAAACTGTATAATAATATTTTTAGTAATAATTGAAAAGTGCAACACCATTTAACAAAAAGTGTAAGTCAATAAACTGAAAAGTGCACATGGACTAGGGTGCACAGCATACACTCGAGTGCATACTAGACTTTACCTTGATTTTAATCTAGTCAACACATTGAAACGAGTAATCAGACCCTAAACCAAAAATCCTAAACCCCAAACTCTAAAACTCTAAACACTTTACCTTAACACTAACAATATAATTAAAATAAATAAGTTTATTGAATCCTAAGTGTTTGATTTTAATGTAGTCAACACATTGAAAGGAGTAATTGGACCATAAACCATGAACCCTAAACCTAAACACTTTAGCCTCACACTAACATTATAATTAAGATAAATAAGTTTATTGAGTCCTAATTATTTGATTTTTAATTAAATTAATATTATCTTCATTCGAATTCGAATAGTATTATTTTACTAAAGTTAAGTTAAGTTAAGTTAAATTAAATTAAATTTAAAATTAATATTATCTTGATCCGAATAATATTATCTTTACTAAAGTTGAATAAAATTAAGTTAAGTTAAATTAAATTAACTTAACTTAAATTAACATTATCTTCATTCGAATAATATTATCTTTACTAAAGTTAAGTTAAATTAAATTAATATTATCTTGATTCGAATAATATTATCTTTACTAAAGTTAAATTAAATTAAGTTAAGTTAAATTAAATTAAATTAACCTTTCATATCCGGCCAACCCACCCTTTCACGTACAATGCACCCTTTCATTTCAACTTAATATAAAATTGGGTCACTCACAATGTAAAAACACACATTCACTTCGATTTTATCTCTCATCTCTCATACAATATTCATCATCCACAGAATGTCTAAGGGGGTGGTAGGGTTTATTTTTTATATTTTCTTCATTGTTTTCTATTTTTTAATTAATTTTTGTTTAATTAATTTCTTTTGTTTTATATTTCTAGGACTTCTTCACTGGCCAAATGGAAATCGTTCAGAACAACCGCCGTGAACTGCAGCAGTTGCGATTGAGGCATCAGGCCGAAAGGCATTTTCTAAGGCAGCGTTGGGACAGGCTTCAAAGTTTACGTACTGGACACTCGCCAGGCTATGGAGCGTAGGTTCATGTTCATA
Organism: Galeopsis tetrahit; assembly: GCA_963675135.1. Taxonomy (NCBI): domain Eukaryota; kingdom Viridiplantae; phylum Streptophyta; class Magnoliopsida; order Lamiales; family Lamiaceae; genus Galeopsis; species Galeopsis tetrahit. Next base: position 58,535,824 of record OY776120.1, on the reverse strand, counting down.
GAGGACAAGGTCCTACGTGCGGAGGCGAAGGCTGATCTGGATGAAGCGGTTGCTGCATATGATGCTCAACACAAGATTTGCTTTGGCTTTTGAAGGTGGAGTAGTGGAAGGCATTATCGTTTTGTTTTATGTGTTTATATGTGTTTATGTTTGTTCTTATTTTATATTTTAGTATGATGGAGTTTTTTTAAGTTTTTAATTTTATGTTTTATGTTGTATGGGCATATGGCCCTATATCGGTTGAAATTTCCCCCCTTTTTGTTAATGAAGTGAATATCAACCGTTTGATGTTATTTTGTATTTTAATTTTAATTTTATATCACTAAGTAATTTAATCTGGACACATTTGCGTCGATCAATAAGAATATTAATGTTCAATTTAGTCTATAAATAAAAAAAATTTATAAGGTAAATTCTAATATTTGACAAATCCATAATTACAAACAAATTATATTTTAAAAGTTTTTATATTATGGAAATAATTGATACGCCAGGTTTTTAAATTTTAACAAATGTAAATAAGCTTTAATTTTTAATAATTTTAAGTAAATACAATTTTAGATTAAACTTTAAGTAAATACGTCTTTAGGTTTAAATTAAAAAAAAAAAATATGCACATGTCAATCTAATTTAGGTTCAAGGTAGATTAAATATTTCTTAAATCTGACATTTCTTTCTCATTTACTAATACTCTAATTAATTTCATCTATTTTCATCTTATATAATTTTTTTTTAATTAATGAATAATATTGTTTTTAGTGAATACGACTTTAGGTTTAATTTTATTTTTTTAATTAATGAATAATATTATTTTTAGTGAATACGACTTTAGGTTTAATTTTGTTTTTTTAATTAATGAATAATTTTGAAAATTTTGAACCGCCTAAAATACTTTAATGAATAAAGTATGTATGTAGGCAATAATCATTTTTTTTGGAACGCGTGAATGCATGGCCGGATGGGGGGTTTGTTGCATCTAGAAATTGTGCGTAATGATGATTATTTGGGGGAAGCCAAAGGTTGCAAAAGCTCGGTTGGGATGACAATATAAATACACTTAGCCATGTAAATTCATTCATCCCTTCATTCATCCTCAATTCTAAATCTTAAATTTCCCAAATGGCAAGAACACCTTCAAAGTCAGGCAAATTTCGGGAGTTTGTGCCTTCCTCCCCAAAAGGTCTATTGTCAATGTACGAATATACAAAGAGACAAAATGAAGAACTGAAAGAGGAAGTGAAGCTTTTAATGAAAAGATGGTTGGTTCACCACACACCACAATCATTGAGCGATGTGATCCTGGACGAGGATCCCGTACATAAGATTTACGAGTTCTTTGTTGAAGCACATAAGGTCAAGGAAATTCTAGTCATTGTGCTCTCTGATTCAACCGTTCGAGATCAAGAAAATTCTGCAAGTGTCGGTGGTGGTGGTGGTGGCGGTGGCGGTGGCGATGATGGCGATATGGAAGAAAGTGTTCTGGGTAGCGAACGATGCTTAGGGTTTACTATTTAGGTATTTAAGTTTATCTTCTTTTTTTTTCCTCTTTTAAATTTTGGGATGTAATCTTCCCCATTTTCCAATCGAATATTAATGAAGTGGAATTTAAGTTTTAGAGGGGTGTATTCAATTGAGATTTTGTTGGATTTTTTTGGACTTTAAAAAGTTAGTGGATTTAGAAAATCCATAGACTCTATGCAGATTTTGACTGACTTTTTTATTGATTTATATGGATTTTTATAGATTTGATAGGATTCTGAAATACACATTTTTTTATTGATTTACATGGATTTCCATAAACTACACCCCTAAAACCTAGTTCAAAAAAAAAATTATTTATCATTATTATTCTCATCTTCATTTTCATCACGGTTATACCTCGGTCCCATCTTCACATAGATAGTTAGCAATACTAGTTCTCCAAGCATTAGCTTAAGTTTGTAGTTGTCTTTGAGAATGAGAAAGCAATTCAAAATTTTCCTCTTTCATGTCGAGATGTGGTGAATCTCGATCTTCTTTATATTCGACTGGAAATTCATCAGAGCGACCTTATTTCCGAAGAAAGTTATGTAATCCAGCGAACTTGTGAATTGCAATTTGAAAATAGCAAAAATTCGATTGAATAATTGCGGGTGACGACCTTGACCACCAAAATCTTTTAGATGATATCGAACACCACGTAATGGGGAATTGACGTCGATTAGATATTATTGACGGTGTCCGATATACTATAATTTTTAAAGAAAGAACATAATTTTAAAATACAGAGATGTAATTTTTTTCACGATAATAATGGTGGTGAATAATCTGTGATGCTTATCAAAGAACATAGTTAACACAATTTGTTTTTCTTCTCTTTTAGAGTCTTCTAAGAGAATCCGTTGAAATCCCTACTTTTTAGAAGAGATTTTGATTAGTGAAATTTATTTATATTTTTGAAAGATAATCCAATGAAATCCATAGAGTATTAAAATACATAGATTGTTGAATACCTAAAGATTTCTAAAGACTTTTTAAAATTCGTATTGAATACCTCAAAATTTTGAAAGACTTTTAAAAATCCGGATTGAATACTCCCAGATTTTAAAAGTTCAAAAAAATCCAACATAATCTCAATTGAATACACCCCCCTTAATTTTGATTGAAGTTTACTATCAAATCTTAATCACGAATTGATTTGATTATATTAAATTCCAATTAATTCCATTAAATTCACCAAATTAATCGTAAGAAATTAAATCTCTCACTTGTAAAAAAATAAATTTAACTTGTAAAAATTCAAATTCGAAATGGAAGAAATCCAAACCCTAATAAACAACACAAATAATAAATTGATTTGATTATACAGTATTAAATTCCAATAAATTCACCAAATTAATCGTAACAAATCTCTCACTTGAAAAATATAGATATTGACTTGAAAAATCCCCAATTTTTATCAAAGGAAAGCCAAATTAAATCCTATCAAATCTGTAACAAAAAAGAAAAGAAAAATTTCAAAGGGTTGCAACGCGTGTGGCCGAAAGGTTGCGTCCAAATGAATGTTTCGGAGGATGGAAACCGTTGCAATGGTGGATTATAAATAACACCTAGTCATGTAAATTAATTCACTCATCCTCTCATCCAAATACGAATTTCAAATGGCAAGAACACCTTTAGAGTCTGGAAAATTTGAAGAATTTGTGCCTTCCTCCCACAAAAGCCTATTGTCAATGTACGAATACACTAAGAGAGAAAATCATGAATTGAAAGTAGAAGTCAAGCCTTTCATGAAGAGGTTATTGGTTCACTGCACGCCACGATGCTTGAACGATATCATTGTGGGCAACGATCCTTTGCCCAAAATGCACGAGTATTTTTCAAAGCAATGCCCAACTCCAGTGTTCGAGACTTCGTTGAAAAATTTCAGTAAGTGTTAGTGGTGGCGGAGGTGATGATGGCGGTGGCGATGGAGATGGCGGTCGTGGAAGTGGCGAGGAAGACGGTGAAATGGAAGAAAATGGTGAAGATATATGGTGGTGATGATGACGACGATTAGAGTAGGATTTTAGGGTTTAACTTTGGAATGTTGTAATCTTCCCCAATTTCACTTATCAGAATTAATGAAATTTAAGTTCTAATACTAAAAATAGTCGATTCTTTTAAATTCCAACAAATTCCAGTAAATTCACCAAATTAATCTAACAAACAACACACTTGTAAAAAAATCAAATTATAATTCAAAATCGAGGAAATCCAAATTAATCTATAAACAACACACTTGTAAAAATAACATTGCATAACTCGAGGGCTAAAAATGCAGATTACATTTTACAATTATAGAATGAACACCAAAAAACAAACTTGCAAAACTACCTACGATTTCAGAAACAAAAAAAAAAAAAAAAAGTATAGGAACAAGAATGATTAAAGACTGGTAATATTGCATAAGGTCATTTCCAATTCTTTTCGGCTGATAAGAACGTGAAGCCTCCTTCGTTTCATCTTCATTCACATTTAATCCAAGATTCGAATTTGAATCATCTCCATACGACTTCTGCTAGAAATAAGATGTGTATGCATCGATAGCCTCTTCTTGACTCTGGTAAGATCTGTACATGGACCCTTTGAATCCGAGAACATGTGGAGCACATTCATTCAACTATCATATATACCTACTCGTACGCCTTTGAAGACTACGTAAAATTTTTCAACCTTTTTCCCGTTGTGCTAAACATTTTGAGATATGAAGATATGAAGAAGACAGAGTTTTTTTTTTTCGGTACAAGATGAAGTTTTTCCTTCGAGGAAGATCGATTTCTTAGGGTTCTAGGAAGGAAGAAGGAAGATAGAGATGAATCAAAAAGAAAGAAAAGAGTGTAATTAAATACAACATTGAAATCATGTGTTGGTGTAATTATTACTGGTCTTGAAAATACAAGGAGAGAGAATAGTGTTAAATTTTAATATTTAATTCAAAAAATAAAAAATTTACACTTATTTTTCATTAAGAGTAAATTTGTCATATTAATACAACTTAAAACAAAAAATGACTAAAATGCCCTTTTCTGAATATTTAGCACCACACTTTCAAAAAATAAAAAATACACATACTATTAATCAAAATTTAAAAAATCGATTTTAAAAAACAACAATCACTTAAATGTTGAATTAATGAAACACGGTAAGTAAACAGAGGGAGTACACAATATCACAAATTTATTTATTGAGATTGAGGTGACACTGACCCATTAAAAAGGATGTGTCAGTAAATTTGAATAGCATTCAGCATTCTGCCACAATTTGAGTGACTTTCTTGTTTTTTGGGCGTGTCATTACTGCATGTGCAACTGGAACCAACCTTACCTATCCAATTCATGGTTCCAAAGATTCTTATTTTTCTTCAAACTTTTCTTTCTGATAAATCGTAGAAAAAGGATATGCCAATGCCACAAACAGTGTGGTTTTCTTTAAAGAAATCGCTGCATTGCAAATCGGAGGCATCAGAAGTACACAATCCAAAGACTCGAAAGCAAATCTTGACCCGGAAACCCGGCGGTAGATCCGGTTGTTCAAGGTCCATTTCGAATCTGAAAGATGTAATTAATCATGGAAGCAAGAGGCAGGTGGAGGTTCCTCCTAGTTGCAGCCCAAGGTCCATTGGAAGCACTGAATTCATCCCCACAATGCATTACTTCAATCCTTCTTTTACCAACTCAAGGGATGACGGCATAATTAACGCCGTTTATTCACATAAAAGGCCCGTCCTTTGAGAATGGGAGTAACGGCGTTGTATGTCATAAGTGTGGTGACCAGTTTCTTCAATTGGATGCTCTTCAGTCACATCACCTTTCCAACCATGCTGGTAATAATCTTTTTTCTTGTGCTTTTTATTGGTTTTCTTTACTTGAATTGAAATTTTAAAAATATCACATACACTTTTGCTTTCTTTATTACTCCCTCCGTCCCACTATAAGTTTCCCACTTTCCTTTTTTGGATGTCCCACTATAAGTTTCCCATTCCATTTTTGGTAAATTATTTTCTCTCTCCCAATCACATCACTTACACTTTATCTATTATTTTATCATACTTCATCTCATACTAATCTATTATTTTCTCTCTCACCATCACATCACTTGTACTACATCTATTATTTTATCATATTCCTTAATCAAAACACCCAAAAGAAATGGGAAACTTTTATACCGGGACGGAGGGAGTATTAAAATTTTTTTGACTTTTCCTCTAGAAGGGTTGAATCATAGGAAGCAGAGACGTAATTCTTTGAATCATTTGGGGTAATGTTTTTTTTTTTTAATCTAGTTTTACTAGGAAATTCGTGACTTTAAATTTCGATATTTGAAATTTTTTATTAATAGTAAGAGTGTGTATATATTATTTTAAAATTTTGATTTGGATAGAATTTGACTTTGTGTTAAATTAACTGGTAAATGAAGTATCATTCTCTATATAACTCTATATAAGAGAGAGAGATTTATAAGAGAGGAATTACAACTAACCAATCAACTACTCTTTTAACTACTCTAACTAATAATCTTTCATTTATTGATTTAACTTTGCTGTTATTCTTCACACCTGTGTAAAGTTTGTCAATGTAATGTGTGCTCACATTTTTTTTACACAAGTTTAAAAAAAAAAAAAGATAAAGTAAGGAAATTGTGGAGTAAAGATAAAGTAATTGTTTTCATAAAAGAAAATGAACATATTTTTTGTGGACAAATAAATAAGAAAATTGGTGGAAGAAGCGAGTATAATTAACAAACACAATTACCCATGTTCATTCTCGTTGAATTTTTCTGAACAGAGTCGGCCCTTTCATTCATTATTAATGAAACTTGTCTGTTTTAGTATGAAACATTGTTGTCCTCGATCTTAACATGGGACTTGGATCCTATAAGTTTATGTTGCAAACTGCATAACACCTATTATGCACAATTGTCGTCCAAATCTCATAATCCGATAAATTTATTAGTTGTTTAATTTACTCTGTTTGTGGACAGTAACGGAGCTCGTGGAGGGCGATTCGTCTAGAAAGATTGTGGAGATTATATGTCGATCAAGTTGTTTAAAGTCTGAGAGTCATTGGTTTAGAATTGACAGGGTTCTGAAAGTTGATAACATGCAAAAAACACTTGCACGATTCGAGGAATATAGAGAGGCAGTAAAAATGAATGCTAGTAAACTTCCGAAGAAGCATCCTCGTTGCCTTGCTGATGGGAACGAGTTGTTGAGGTTCTACGGGACAACCTTAACATGCTCCCTCATGTTGAACGGGTGCACTAGCCTTTGCCTGTCAGAAACATGTTGTGTATGTAGGATTATCAGGCAGGGTTTCTCAATTAAAAGTGAAGCCAAGGGTGGAATTGGAGTAGTTTTCACAACCTCTACAAGTGGACGGGCTTTTGAATGTATTGAGATGAACGGTGATGGTGATGATTCGGTGACGAGGAAAGCTTTGATTGTTTGTAGAGTTATTGCTGGAAGGGTGCATCGGCCTTTGGACAACATTCAGGAAATAGTAAACCAAACGGGGTTCGATTCCTTGGCGGGTAAAGTAGGTGTTTATTCGAATATTGAGGAGCTTTACTTGCTCAACCCTAAAGCCCTTCTTCCTTGTTTTGTGGTTATTTGCAAGAGCTGAGAAAGGTTTTGCTCAAGATACAGTCTCACAAGAGATTTAGGTAGTGTTTGCAAATTGTACAAAGTGATTAAAGATCGAGTATCACTCTTTTTTTAGAGGCTATTTCTTGTACTCTTTAGATAAAAGAAAAAAAAATCTACAAGTTGTTAGTAGAATTAATTTGTAGACACACATATATCTACTAACAGGCTTCTGGGTTGTAGGTGATTGCATGTTTAACACTATAATCATATTGTGTTGATTGTTAGATGTAAATTGATTGTTTGAAAATGTTATGCGTTGGGCAAGTTTTAGCATATAGCTTTGATTGAGATTGCTTTAATGATGCCAACTAAATGAACAAGGGAGAACATGGAGCCAACTTGTATTAATTTGTTATGTCACTACCAAAAACAAAAAAAGAAGAAGAAGAAAGGATAAGTGGAGAAATACAAAAGGCAGCAACATTTTTGATACGTGGATTATCAAAGTAGGTCTGAATTTTTCAAGGCATTGAAAAAATGGTCTCGTATTTTTTTTGCTTTGTTTTAAAATATAGTTTTTTTTTTTGAAAATGTGTAAAATGTATAAAATATCCCTATTTAATAAATGTTAATTATTTTAATGTTTAATGGATAAGAATATATTTAAAAATTTTAAGAAAATTTAGGAGTGGAATTTTAAGCACAATGATATTTTATTGTGTAAACAAGTAAAAGAGGACCATGAGGTGTAATTACCTTGAGATCCTCAAAATTAATTCCTATGATGTAGATATTGGAAGGGACAAAAAGGTTGGAGAATTTAAGATGAGCAAGTTGCAAGTTGTGGTCCTTTCATGTGTTGGAATATGGTTGATGAATATGGTTGAGGTTGAATGAATGGTTCACAAGAGTACGTCTGAAACAAAGAACACAAATTTAGAAAAGAACAAGTGATTTCATGTGTCTTTTTTAAATTGAAATCCTGTCCATTCATTTGTTCCCACAGACCCACTCCATTCGTTATCTTATGTATAGAAAGAGTTATTAACTGTTTTTCGAATTTGAAATTTGTCTTTCCTGTTTACGAAATTCATGTTTTAGTCAATTTACCAATAAATAGAGATACCGTTTAGTTTGAGAAATATGATATGTTAAGACACTAGTGATGATTTTGATATTGTTTAAAGACTCGGATATCGACAACGGGAGTTATAGATTTATTGTGTCATAGCTAGATTTATTGTAAAAGTTGTCTCAAAAGAAATTTCTTAATGTACTTTTAATTTGGTACTTATATATAAATATAATTATGTTGTACTTGCTTAAATTGCAAAATTGATCTCAAAATAATTGTATTTTACATGTTTGACACAATTGATAAAAAGAAATTCGTTGTTGTATTACTTTAATATTTTTTAAATATGTTTACAATTAAGTCATGTAGTACTATTATATAAATAAAAAAATTAGTCTCTTCAAAAAAAAGGATTGTAAAAAAATTTATAATATACTTTAATTTGTAATTTCTTTAGTTTCTACATCAAATTAAACCAGGGACCTTCTATATGTAGTCAGGGTGTCGTAACGTGTCGTAATGACTACCTTGGTCAGTTAATCTAAGCCATTAAAAATCTAATCTAAATGTTTAGATTTGATGATCTGTTACCTTTTGTAAATTTTACGATATGTATTGTCGTAATGTGTCATAAATTTGTATTTTTTATTAAATTAATTAAAATATATTATTGTAAATTTACATTTTTATCCTTATACATTAAAATAATTTATTATATTTTTGTTAATGTAATTAAAATATGTAACGTATCAAATTACATATTTACCCTTATGTTATTAATAACAAGAGAATAAATCAAATCAATTAATTAATAAAAAAACAAATCAAATTATAACTTAAAGGAATTAATATCATTAAAACCTAGCATTCAATTGTTCTTTTCGTGCCTTCTGCTATCATCGCCTCCGCATCTGCCCACCACCGCTGCCGCCTTTCAGCCGCAGCAACCGTCGAAGGAAATCTCCGTCCTGCTTCTTGGCGTGAGCGGCCGTCGGCGAATATCTCCGTCCTGCTTTTTGGCGTGAGCGGCCGTCGGCGAATATCTCTGTCCGCCTTCTTGGAGTCAACGGCCGTCGACGAAAATCGGGAATTGAGCGAGAAATAAACGTTGTAACTTAGGATAATCGAATTCACTTTGCAACTTAGGAACATTGGAATTGGGGGAGAAATTAAAATGACAGAGCGGGAGGGAGTAGGCAATGCGAAAAGAATGTTGTGTGTGCTAAAGTTACAGAGCGGTGCACAAAGTGTAGGTGCTACTGATTAAATTTTAAATTGTGGATGGTTGATTTAATTTAATTTTACTCTCCTTTTAACCTTAAATAATACACCTAATTCTTCCCCTATTTAATAAACTTGTGGAGTTATTTGCAATTTTCTTCTTAATAAAGCTAGTGCTGGTGGTAGTATTTCTTTCAATTCTGCCTCTGTTTAATAAGAAAAATTCATTTGGTTTAATGGCAATTTTTAATTAAGAGAAACAAAATATAAAACCAACAAATCGAGGAGTGTTTGGTTTGATTTTATCCTTCCAATTTTTATTTTTTTTAATATACTCACATTTTTTAGGGGGCATTTGGTTGACATTATTCAATGATGAATAATGGAAATTATTAAATTGTAAATTATAAACAATGGAGTTGGGAGAAAGGAACCCTAATTTCAATTTCAAGTATTATTCTGGAATTGGGGAGAAACATAACATCGCTGTGGAGAAGAAAAGGGAACCGGAAAGGAACCCTAATGCATTATTCTGGAATTTGTTTATTTGATTTTTTAAATTTAAAATTATAATATTTGTATTAAAAGGGTAGGATAGTAATTTTATTATTTTTAATAAATTAAACTTTCTTATAAATAATTTAAATAAAAGAAGGGTAATATAGTAAATAACAAAATAAAATTTAAATAATGCTAAAAATAACTTAAACATGTATAACAGGTAGCAGGTCGTTATGACGTTTACGACGCCACATGGCGCGATTCGACAAAGTGACTGTGTAGTCACTTTGTAAAATGTGACTACCGTAAGAATTGCCCATTAAACAAAATAAACAAAGAAAGTATTCACTATTCAATAATTTGAGTGTTCACCTTTGCATTAATCAAAATTAAATGATACTCCCTCCGTCTCATACTTGAAGCCACATTTTACCATTTTGGGCGTCCCACACTTGAAGCCACATTACCTAAAATAGTAAAAGCACTTTTAAACACTCCCCTTAAAACATCACAATATTACAACAAATGTCACTACTTTATTACACTAAAAAGTAACTTTATTACTATTTATAAAGTTGAAAAGTCTTTATTACCCCCACTTTATCTTACACAATACTAATAAACAACTCATTTATTAAAACCCGTGCCAATTTGGTTTGTGGCTTCAACTTTGGGACAGAGGGAGTACAATGCAACAATAATATATTTTTTTCTTACAACTCAACATCATCATTTTCAATATATGTGTGTGGAAAATACATTTTTTTATCGGTTGTACCAATTTTATTTTTTGTCCTCTAAATTTTTTATATTGAAATTAGTTATTTATGTTTACAAAAGTCTGTGTTTTTTTCATTTTTAACAGTAATTAGAGATAAATCATAAGATTAGGGGATGATGTTATGTTAGGCAATGATGTTGATTTTAATAGTGCAAAAGACTCAAACACTAACAATCCTCGTTCATAATTGTGTTTAAACTTTATTTTAGATAAAAAAAAAAAACTTATGTTTGTATGTAAAAGGACTAAAATATTTGAGTTTTTTTAAACATAAATGACTAATTTTAAAGTAAAAAATTGAAAAAATTTAGATGACAAATTAAAACTAGTAAGGGACAATATATTCAATTAGTTAGTCTAATAAATTAAAGACATATTAAAGTTTTTGAGAAGCCTACTAATTAATATAAACATATTTCGATGTTAATATAATATACATAAATATTATAATTATATATATATATATATATATTTATATTAGTGTTTTAGATTATTAAAAAAATTGCTTTCGTCCCTAACCTCTTAATGATATTTTTCTTCACAAAAAATTATATGAAATCTTTCATAGATAAATTATAGATAATTAAGAAAAATTTGGAGAAAAATTTATGGGTCAAACTCTAATCAACAATTAAAATATATTTTTTTCATTTTCGAGCATTGTTTACTACATAACCAAAACTATGTTATTACATGAACAAAATATTGTCACTACAAGGCCAAAAATGTACACTACAAGTCTAAAAATATTCTAGACACTTAATTTTTTGAACGAATTCTTCAGAATTTTTTTTAACATGTAGCCACTTCTGGTCTTGTACTGATAATACGTTAACATTGTAGTAACAATATATTGGTAATGTAGTAAATCACTTGCTTGTGACCCACAAATTTTTTGAGCGACTCGAATCCAGACTTTTAAGCTTCAATTTTTTTTTTAAATATCTTAATTACACATATTTCATGTGTGAAATATTCCACACAAATGTTGTTCATTCTTCTTTAACTTTTCAAGAGGAAAAAAATAAAAAAAATAAACAAGTGTAACAAATAGATAAATGTTGTAAAACAACATAAAAGTATAACTCCATATGTGAAATAAGTGAACACGATATAGAGATAACATAGAAATACTTTATTCCACCTTCAAGTGTTTACTGCAACATTTGCACCCCTATTTATAGGTCTCAATACAAGCTTGAGAAGATGAAATGAAAGGTCCACTATTAATGTAAATACATGAACAATCTATGAATATCAAAGGGCACATGGTGGATATTATAAAGGAAATAAATGGACATTCATATAATATAAATATTATTCATAACACTCCCCCTTGAATGTCCATTAGATACGATCACACCTTATTAAACCTTACTAGGTAAAAATGAGAAGAAACGTGTGTTAACTCCCCTTGATGATTACATCACTTCACATCCTTAAGACGTCGCATTCCAATTTTGTATCTCAATTTCTCAAACGTTGAAGTAGGTAAATACTTGGTAAATAAATCAACCAAGTTATCACATGAACGAATTTGTTGCATATTGACATCATCCTTTTGCTGAAGATCGTGGGTAAAGGAGAATTTAGGATCAATATATTTTATCCTATCACCTTTGATAAATCCCTCCGTTAGTTGGGCAACACATGCAACATTGTCTTCATATATCATAGTACATTGAATTATTTTTCACTGAGTTTAATCCACATTGTCCACAAATATGTTGTGTGACGGTACACAACCAAACATATTCACGACTTGCCTCGTGAATTGCTAGGATCTCTGCATGGTTAGATGAAGTAGCAACTAAAGTTTGTTTAATAGAACGCCATGAAATAGTTGTACCTCTATATGTAAACAAATAACCTGTTTGCGATCGGGCTTTGTGCGGATCTTATAAGTAAACTGCATCTACATAACCAACTAAACAAGGTTCTAATGAGATTGAAAAATATAAATCCATATTCATTATCCCTCTAAGGTATCGAAAAATATGTTTAACCTCATTCCAATGCCTACGAGTTGGAGAAGAATTATATATTTCTAATAAATTAATAACAAATGATATATTAGGCCTAATGTTGCTAGCAAGATACATTGGTGCACCTATTGCACTCAAATATGGTACTTCTTGACTAAACAATTCTTCATTTTCTTCGCGAGGTCGAAATGGATCTTTCGCTATATTTAGTGAACGCACAACCATAGGTGTGCTTAAAGGATGTGTTTAAATAAAATCATTTCAACACTTTCATAACATAAGTAGATTGATGCACAAAAATCTCATTATCAAAGTATAAAATTTGAAAATCCAAACAAAATTTTGTTTTACAAAAATCATTCATTTCAAATTTCCTCTTAAGGGAAGCCATGACCTTTGATAACTATGTAGGTGTCCTAATGATATTCAAATTATCAACATATACAACAATAATCACATATTCACATCCAGATCTTTTAATAAAAACATAGGGTAAATATGATCATTGTTATACCCCTCCTTAATCAGGAATGAATCAAACAATTGAACCACATGCGACCAAATTGCTTTAATCCATATAAGGTTTTGCTCAACTTGACTGAATACATGTTTGAGAATTCTCATTTTTCATTATCGGTACCTTTAATCCCTCGGGGATTGCCATATAAATATCTTTCTCTAATGGGCCGTATAAATATGTTGTAACGACATCTAATAGACGCATTTCAAGTTTTTATTCCACTGCCAGACTTACTAAATAACGAAAAGTTATTGCATCCACCACAGGAGAATAAGTCTCCTCATAATTAACACCTGGCCTTTGGGTAAAACCTTGTGCGACAAGCCGTGTTTTATACCTCACGATTTCATTTTTCTCATTTCTTTTTCACACAATTACTCATTTATGCCCCACGATTTTTATAACATTATGTGTACGTACAAAAGGTCCGAAAACTTTTCGTTTAATAAGATATTGAAATTTTGCATTTATTGAGTCTTTCCACATTGGCCAATCATCTCGTTTTCTACATTCATCAATAGATGTAGGTTCAGGATCCTCATCATCTTCCATTATATTAAGCGCTACGTTATATGCAAAGATATTGTCGATGTCGATTTCATTTCGGTTCCATCTTTCTCCTGTTCTGACATAATTTGTCGATATTTCATCATTTTTTTGGCGCCTGAAATATTATTTTCTGGGACTTTAAGTAGTATGTCAGATTTTTCAACATGATTGTTCACATTATGACCATCCTCAATGTTTGCTCCTTTTATTTTTCGAGAATTTTTATCTTTGGAACCAAGAGGTCTACCATGCTTCAGGCGTGCCGTAGACTCATTTTCCATGGAAGATGGTCCTTCAAGGACATCAATTTTATTAGGAGCATTAGCATCTGGAATATAAGATTTTGTAACTTTTTTAAGGTCAGTAAATGCGTCTGGCAGTTGATTCACAATCTTTTGCAAATGAATTATCTTTTCAATTTCAAGTTCACACTACTTTGTACGAGGATCCATGCAATTCAATGATAATTCATTTCAATAAATATTCCTTTCCACTGCTTACTTTTCCCCTCCAATGTTGGGAAAGTTGTCTTCATCAAAATGACAATTACCAAACATTTTCGTGAATAGATCTTCGATCAATGGTTCTAAGTATTTAATAATAGACGGAGATTCATATCCAACATATACCCCCATTCTCCTTTGGGGACCCATCTTTGTGCAGTGTGGTGGAGCAATCGGTACATATACAACACATCCATAAGTTCTTAGATGAGATATATTTGGTTCCTGACCTTAAACCATTTGTACGGGGGAAATGCTATGATAACTTGTTGGCATGATGCGCACAAGTGCTGTCGTAGGCAATATAACATGATCCCAAGCTAAAATAGGGAGTTTATATTTTATCAATATTGGTCGGACAATCAATTTAATGCGCTTTATAAGTGATTCAAAAATGTTCTATATGTATGGACATGAGCAACCAGATGCTCAATATGTATTTCAATTGATATACAATAAACATTGAAAGCTTTGAGATGAAAATTCACCACATTTTCAAGGCGAATTATCTTAGACTCTTAATTGCATTATCATGAAATTGTACTCGCAATCGTATTATTTTGTCCCAATAACTTTGTAAAAACCAAATTGCGAGATGACAATAAGCATACATGTGACCACTTAGTCGATGCATCAATCAAAATCATAAAATATCTAAATGACCCACTCAGCGGATGTGTCCCATATATCCCCTTGAATTCGTTATAAGAACATAAAATTTTCATGCTCAAATTTAGCTGGTGATGGCTTTATAATTAATTTTCCTTGTGAACAAGCAGCATATGAAAATTCATTGGGTTGTAGCATTTTTCGATTTTTCAATGGATGCCCACATGAATTTTCTACAATTTTTTGCATCATTATGGAACCGGGATGGTCCAACCGGTCATGCCAAACATTAATTTCGGTAGTAACCTTTTGGTTTACTACGACATAAATTTCAATTGTTCTTATCTTCGTGCAATACAAATCCGAGGACAAAGCGGGTAACTTTTCCAACATACATTTCTTTCGTAGTCTCAAGATGATATCCAACAATTGTAGTAATATTAAGGTACTCAATATTGCCTTCATTCGTAGTCTCAAGATGATATCCATTCAAACAAATATCTTTAAAACTCAGTAAACTTCTTTGAGACTTTCCAGAAGATAAGGCATCATTGATAATGAATTTTGTCACTCCGGATAATAGAATATTGGCTCTTCCAAAACCTTCAATTATTTTTGTATAACCAGATATTGTATTTACATTAGCTTCTCTCCATTTTAAATGTGAGAATAATTTCGTCTTGTTAATATAGTGTGCGCAGTAACACTATCCACGAGACATAGATCTTCATCTTCTTCCTTAAATGTTGATGTTGTTATACCATTAATTTTCATTTCTTTTATTAAAAAAAAATATATAAAAGTAATATACTTACAATCTAATTATTTTTATTTTATGAAAATGCAATAGCCATTTATATTATAAAGAAGAGAAATATTAAGATATTGCATAATATAAGAAAACAAATATTAATAATAGATTATCGAAGAAAATTGTGATTTAGAATTATAACACTCTAATTACCACCTTTAGAGCGGGTAAGATCATAAAAAACATCAAATTGTGTTATATCAATCATTTCATAATCGAATTCACTATTCACATAATTTGTTTCAACTATTTTCTCTTTTTATTTAATGTTCAAAAATTTACTTTCCCTTTTGTAGACCTTTAAAATTCAGATGAGTATTACTCCCTCCGTCCCGGAATTACTTGCATAGTTTGACCGACACGTTGTTTAAGAAAAGTGGATTTAGTGGTTGATGATGTAAGATAAATGAGGGGTATTTTAGGTAATTTGATGATGTGTAAAGTGGATTTGATGATGTGTAAAGTGAAATATATGGAAAAAATGAGTGGCAAATTTGAAAATAAAATGATGATATGAGGTTATTAATTTTGTGGGGAATTTTCATATTAAAAAATTTGCAAGTAATTTTGGGACGTCCCAAAAAGGAAAGTGTGCAAGTAATCACGGGACAGAGGGAGTATAATCATTTTGTAATATGTCTCGGTCAAAACCACGTCCTCGTTCGAGGCCTGATTTTTCATCAAAATTCATTAATTTTATCAGCTACCAAGAGATATGAAATTAGTTCGGAATATTTAGTAAAACCCTTCTCACGATATTGTTTTTGCAAAATATATCACATTAGAATCATGAAATGTGGAGAATGAATTTTCAAACATACCATCATCACAAAAAATTTCTCCACATAATTTCAATTGAGAAGTGATTCTGAACATAATTGAATTGTACTTACTCACGGATTTATAATCATATATTTCTTTAAGATTTATCCACAATTAAAGTGGATCTTTCACCGTGAGGTATTCAACTTTCAATCCTTCATCAAGATAGTGGCAAAGGAAAATCATGGCTTCGGGCCTTTGGCCATATTTTTTATTATATGCTTGATTTGCCACTTTTATGTAATCCCCAAGACCCATGGCATCCAAATGAATTTCAACATCCAGAATTCATTATAATTTTTTTTCAATAATATCAAGAGCCACAAATTTAAATTTTGTCAAGTTTGACATGTTGGAAACTATCAAATAAACAAGATATTGATTAATTGTAAAATAATATAATCATCAAAATAGTAATGAAATAAGAGATGACAAATAAATATTTTAAGATAATATATTCTAAACATTTCAATATATACCTCTTACAATACCTGGAATGTATCATTATCTGAATTTCGCCGGTAGAAATATTTTACGAGCTTCGTGCTGATAACGTGTTGTAAAACAACTTAAAAGTATAACTCCATATGTGAAATAAGTAAACAAGATATAGAGATAACATAGAATTACTTTATTCCACCTTCAAGTGTTTACTACAACATTTGCACCCCTATTTATAGGTCTCAATACAAGCTTGAGAAGATGAAATGAAAGGTCCACTATTAATGTAAATACATGAACAATCTATGAATATCAAAGGGCACAAGGTGGATATTATGACGGAAATAAATGGACATTCATATAATATAAATATTATTTATAACAATAAATTAGTTCTTGATTTTGTTCATTTATCACCATCACACATATAAGATGATCACACTTCTTAAAGTAGCCCGAGGCTCAGACTAGCTAGTCCTACAATCCATCATCATTAAATAACAACACCGATCGCTGCGTGCCTGGGAATTAAATAACACCAACTCATATCATACACAATTCATGCCCTATGTCACAAATGGCCTATGACAATAGTTTTTTTTTTTTGGAATCGGTAAAATTTTATTAACGGGTATCAGGAATACCCCAAGAAGCTATTGAAAGTCACACATGAAAGAAACACTAAGAAATACACATTCTAACTCAGACACAAAATAGGCTCTCTCATCCACTCCTCGAAGGAACTCCAATGACATATCAGTTTATGAGCCTTGAGCCATCTAAAAATAACAAGTTTAATGTCCTCCGTGATTTTTGCGTCATTGATTTTCTCCCCTTTGAAGTTAAGCTTGTTTCTGTTGAGCCAAATGTTCTAGATTGTTCCGTGCCAAATGCTTTCCCACACCCGTTCCTTGCTTTTTCCCAATGTGTCCTTGTGCGTCTTGAAGTGATCCAATGTTGTGGGTGGGGCCAACTTGGGCCGATTTGCCAAGCCAATCATAAATTCTCCCCCACACCCGTAAAGGTATGGGCCAGGTGAAGAATAAATGATTAGTGTCTTCCGGATCGGTACCACATAGTTTGCAAGTAAGAGAGAAGTGTTCATTGTATGCCCCTCTCTTTCTGATATTAACTAATGTAGGTACCTTGTCTTGAAGCAGTCTCCACGAGAAGGCCGTGATTTTGCGAGGTACGCCCTTCGTCCAGATGTGCGCGCTTGAGGTCTTCCAAGTCTGGGTTGTCCTGTGTGTTTTCCTCCTGTAAAAGCTTGTATGCTGATCTAACTGAATATTTTCCGTTGTTGTCGCCGCTCCACACCAAATAATCCTCCTCCGGTGAGCACTCGAGATACCTGTCAATAAGACTACAAATACTACTAACTACAGACACCTCCCTATCCAGGAGATCTCTGGTGCAGTTCCACACAATACTCTTATGACCTTCAAACCAAATGACTCTATCAGACACCACACACTCTTTCTCAGCCTCTAACCTAAAAAATCTAGGGAATAATTTCTCTAAACTCTCTCCCCCAACCCACTTGTCCGTCCAGAATTTAGTGGACCTACCATTACAAGTAACCATGGAAATATTATTATTGAACCAATCACTCGCCCCCACGTGCTTGATAATGTTACCCCACCAATTATACCAACTTTTATGACATTTATCGGTGTTCTTAAAAAACTCAACGCACTCGCGAAAAGACCCGTACTTAGACACAAGAATCTTGTTCCACAGATGTTCCCCTTCCCTAAGACACCTCCACCCCCATTTCCCAAGCAAAGCCAAATTGAAAAGATTAAGATTCTTCACTCCCAAACCTCCCTTGTTTTTCTCTCTACAAATAATGTCCCAACTAACCCACGGTATTCTCTTCTCCTTTATGTTACCATTACTCCACAGGAATCTCCTTTAGAGGGTGTAGATGTTGTTAACTCTTAAATGCCTTAACATTATCAACAATATCTTAATTTGACCTTCCGAGATTTTTTTTAAGTCTTTTCTGAAATGCTACATTAAATGTTGATCTAAATGTTGTTGCATTTCTGGCAGGATCTAGAAGCTTCTACAAGGATCTGGAACCTGAAAGACTCCAGAACATTGCAGAATGTGCTAGACCAGCCTGGAACCTTTTAGAACGACCTGGAGCATGCAAGAAGGATCTAGAAAGATCTTGGAAGTTGAGTTCCTAAAAAATAGGACCTCAATGTTGGAAGCCTCTAGAATTCGCACCCTACTCTATAAATACCGAAGGAAGGCTCCACAATTCAGTGTATTCTATTCGATCAATCTCCTAGACCGAGTGTTCATCCCTGTTAAGAATTGTGGCCAGTAGTTATACATTTTAGATCATACGAAGTATCCCACCCATATGACTGTGTGCTTTTCTTATCTATTGAGAGTGTAATCATAGATAGACTAGCATTTCGACAGTGTGTAATTTTATACACTTAGTTCATTTTCAAAACAAGGCACCTGCCTCGTTTATAGTTTTAGTTGTGAAGGTTATTGTTGTAACATTTCACACAACATTTGTACTTGAAGATAAGTATTGATATTTCGCCGTAAGGCTCGCATAGATTTTTATTTATAAAATCTATGTGAAAAATATTTCCATTGTGTCTCATTTTTTTTTAGTGTTTCAAGTCTTCCGCTGTGTATCTATATTTCTTATATTATGTTAGAGTCAGTGTTGTACAATTTGTCCCAACATTTAGTACAACATTAATCTACTTACACTTAAACACTTAATACACAACACACTTTCAGTTGGTATCAGAGCTGATACCTGACGACACTAGGTTAGATCTTTGGTCAAGTGTGTTTTTAGTGTAGATTAGCAATGGAAACACATCACATATCCACTTCACTTAGGCCACCCGTTTTAGATGGTTCGAATTATGCTTATTGGAAGCCTAAGATGCGTGTGTACATCAAGTCGATTGATGAACGTGCTTGCAGGACTGTACTTACAGGCTGGGAAGCTCCAAAAAGTCCAGCAGATGCAGATGGTGAAGTTCAACTCAAGAGAGAATTGGATTGGACGGCTGATGAAATAACAACAACAGGCTACAATTCTAAAGCTTTAAATGCTATTTTTACTTTTGTTGATGTTTCAATGTTTAAAATTATATCTAACTGTCCTACTTCTAAAGATGCATGGGACATTTTGCAAGAGCATTGTGAGGGTTCAGACAGTGTTCGAAGGACTAAGCTTCGAATGTTGGGAACAAAATTTGAGAATCTCCGAATGAAGTAAGATGAAAAAATTTCATCCTACAATGAAAGGTTAAGTGAGATTATCAATGAATCACATTCTCTTGGTGACCCTATTTCTAATGTTAGAGTAGTTCATAAGATATTTAGATCTGTTCCTAAGAGATTTGATGCTCAAATTTATGTTATTGAAGAGGCAAAAGATACGGATAAGTTAAGTCAAAATGAATTAGTGAGTATCCTTAGAACATATGAGATAAACACTAATCAAGTTGATGAAACTAATGATGATAAGAAAGTTGTGGTTTTTAGAGGGGAAACATCAAACAATTCCGAGATTCAACCTATCATTACTAAAGTTGATTCGGATGAAGAATTGCTTGATAAATGCCTCAAAGATCCTAACAACATTGCCTTGATCACTAAGCACTTTAATAAGTTTCTTAAGAAATCTGTGAACAAATCTAGTAACATTCAGCCTAATATTCAAATCAATATATCAACACCTCAACCAGAAAGGAGGAAAGGTCAATTCACACCAAGACCATCAAAAAGTGAAGTTAAACCAATGTATGATCCCGAATTTCGAAAATCAGTTCAATGCAATGCTTGTTCTGGTTATGGCCATTATGCAAATGAATGTGCCAATACTAGACTTAAGCAAAAACTGAATTTTAGTGCTACCTTGAGTGATGATTCTGATGATGATCTTGATGAGTTAAATAAGAATGGATATTCTAATTTTACCAGAATTGATTATAATGATTCCTCAGATGATGATCTGGATGAAACAAATTCTGATGATGTACCTGATGCTTCAACATCTACAGCAACATTAGAACAAAGTCACCCAAATTTGAACTGTTTTAATGGTTTGGTTGATGATGCAGGAAAAAGGACTGATGACAATGAATACCAAAAACTATTAGATGATTGGAACAATCAGAAACTCACTCTTAATTCCTTGAATAAATAGAATGAGGATCTGAAAGACACAATCACCAAGCTAGAAGTTATTCTTACGAAAAGAGATCTGAAAATCTGTAACCTAAAGGAGAAACTGATAAATTCTACCTTATGTTTCAAGAAATATTCCAAAAGTGCTTCTGAGGTAAATAATGCTATAACTACTGGTAAGTCTAATAATCATGGGTTAGGTTATGATGGTACTACTGCTTCTATTTCTGATAATTTTAGAAAACCTGTGAAATTTGTGAAGTCAAATGTTGACACATCTGGTGTAACATCTACACAATCAGATTCTCACAAAGTTAAAAATAAGTATATCTGTCATTACTGCTTCAAAGTTGGTCATATTCGTCCTTACTGTATAAAATGGTTTGAAGAACAGAAAAACTTGAAAATGCTGCATGAAAAACTGTCACCTCCTGGTAAACAGTTTCTGAAATCTGCATGGAAACCAAAAGTTACCTCTGTAATGTTGTTCATACCTCCTTAAAAGCATGTCTACCTGATTTATGGTATTTTGATAGTGGTTGTTCTAGACATATGACAGGCCGTATAAACTTCTTATCTGATTATGTGACCTTGAATAGTGGTAGTGTTACATATGGAGGTGGTTCTAAAGGAAAGATTGTTGGTAAAGGAACTTTGAATGTTGAAGGTTTTCCTAAGCTTAAAAATGTCTTGCATGTTTATGGCGTACTTGCAAATCTGATTAGCATTAGTCAACTTTGTGATGATAATTTGCATGTGAAATTTGACAAAGATTCATGTTATGTTCTTAATAAAGATGAAGTTTATGTCATGACTGGTACTAGGTCAGCTGATAATTGTTATCTTATTGGAACAAATATGTGTAACTTGTCAAAACATGATGAAAATATTCTATGGCATCAAAGATTGGGTCATGCAAATTACAGAGCAATGAAAAAGCTAATCAAAGCAGATGTAGTAAAAGGAATTTCAAAACTGAGGTTTCATAATACCACTGTATGTGGACCATGCCAAAAAGGTAAGCAGGTAAGAATGCCGCATAAAATGCTGTCACATTGTTCTACACATCGATGCTTTGAATT
Source organism: Galeopsis tetrahit (assembly GCA_963675135.1). NCBI lineage: Eukaryota > Viridiplantae > Streptophyta > Magnoliopsida > Lamiales > Lamiaceae > Galeopsis > Galeopsis tetrahit. The sequence continues at coordinate 58,513,643 of OY776120.1, read as the reverse complement.
ACTGCACATGGATTTGATGGGTCCTACGGAAACTGAAAGCATTGGAGGAAAGAGGTATTCCTTAGTTGTGGTATATGATTTTTCTAGATATACCTGGGTAGAGTCTTTGAGAGACAAATCTGAAGCATTTGCTGCATTTAAAATTCTTTATAAGAGGTTCAAAAATGTGTTTAACTTGAAAGTTGGCCGTATTAGAACTGATCATGGTAGGGAATTTGAAAACAACATGTTTAATGATTTTTGTGATAAAAAGGGTATCTTGCAAGAATACTCATCTTCTAAAACTCCACAACAAAATGGAATTGTTGAAAGAAAGAATAGAACTTTACAAGAAATGGTAAGAGTCATGCTTACATCCAAATGTCTTGCTAAGAAATTTTGGGGAGAAGCATTGAATACTGCATGCCACATTATTAATAGGGTTTTTATTCGTTCTGACACAAATCAAACACCTTATGAGATTTTGAACAACAGAAAACCAAGTGTGAAATATTTTCATGTATTTGGTTGTGTGTGTTATATTCTGAATGATAGGGATCAACTTCACAAGTTCGATTCTAAAAGTGATAAAGGTTTCTTTTTAGGCTATTCTAGAAATAGTAAAGCTTATAGAGTCTATAACCTTAGAACTAACATTGTTCAATAATCTGTTAATGTTGTGTTTGATGATGATAAAGGTCTTACAGATGACAAAGATGAAGAAGATGTATCACATGTCACTGACAATTCTGAGAATACACTAAAGTCTGAAAATGTTGCACCAAATGTTAACACATCTGGGTCAACATCTACAGAACAGTCAGTTGTAACCTCACAGAATGATCAATACGTTCCCAAAACGAATCCTTCTTCAAGAATAGGTAAAAGTCATCCTTCTGACCAGATCATAGGCGATGCTACAGTTGGAGTGCAAACAAGAGGAAGAGTAAGATCAAATAAGGTAGATAGGGTAAGAACAATATGCATGTCTTCTATGTGTAATGTGGTAAATGCTGAATGCTATTTATCTGAAATTGAACCTAAGAGTGCTAAAGAAGCCTTAACTGATGAAAACTGGATTAATGCTATGCATGAAGAACTTGGTCAGTTTGAAAGAAATCACTTGTTCCTAGACCTAGTCATATTAATGTCATTGGAACAAAGTGGATATGCAAGAATAAAACTGATGAATATGGTAATATTGTTAGGAATAAGGCTAGGTTAGTTGCACAAGGTTACACCCAAGTTGAAGGAGTTGATTTTGATGAAACCTTTGCACCTGTTGCTATGATAGAATCTATTAGATTACTATTAGCAATTGCATGTTTTATTGATATTAAACTTCATCAAATGGATGTAAAAACTGCATTTCTTAATGGCATTTTGAATGAAGAAGCATATGTTGAACAACCCAAGGGATTTGAAGATCCACAGTATACTGATCATGTATATAAACTTAAGAAATCTTTGTATGATCTTAAACAAGCTCCTAGAGCATGGTATGGTAGGCTTACTGACTTTCTTTTGGAATATGGTTTTATTAGAGGAGAGGCAGATAAAACTTTGTTCATTAAGCACACTGAAGATGATATACTAATTGCTCAAATATATGTTGATGGCATTGTGTTTGGTTCTACTTGTGATAAAATGTTGAGTAAATTTGTTGAGGCAATGACTGCAACATTTGAAATGAGTATGGTTGGAGACTTGAATTATTTTCTAGGTCTTTAAATCAAACAATGCAGCAATGGTATTTTCTTCTCCCAGAGTAAGTATGCTAAGAACTTGGTTAAAAGATTTAGTCTTGAGAATTCAAAATCAATGAAAACTCATATGGGATCTTCTTTGAAACTTTGCAAAGATAGTGCTGGAACAGAGGTTGATCCAACACTTTACAGAACCATGATAGGTAGTTTACTGTATCTAACCTCTAGTAGACCAGATATTATGTACAGTGTGTGTGTTTGTGCTATGTACCTAGCTAATCCAAAGGAATCTCACCTGAATGCTGTGAAGAGGATCATCAAGTATGTTTCAGGTACAAGTGAACTTGGAATCTGGTATACCAAGGACACCAACAACATTCTGATAGGATACGGTGATGCTGATTGGGCTGGAGATATAGATGATAGAAAGAGTACGAGTGGAGGATGTTTCTACATGGGAAACAATCTTGTATCATGGCACAACAAGAAACAGAATTGTGTTTCACAATCTACTGCAGAATCTGAGTACATAGCTGCTGGAAGCTGCTGTACACAACTCTTGTGGCTGAGCAAGATGTTCCATGACTATGGTATTGACAATGGTATACTTACAATATTTTGTGATAATACTAGTGCCATTAACATTTCTAAGAATCTTGTACAACACTCACTCACTAAGCACATTAGCATAAGACACCATTTTATGAGAGATTTAGTAGAGAAGAATATTGTTAAGTTGGAGTATGTACCCACTGAAAAACAAAATGCTGACATTTTCACTAAGGCATTAGACAATGAGAGATTCTCTATCTTGAGGAAATCTCTTGGCCGAGCACTATCTAAAAAAAATTCGGATGGATGTTGTTACAAATGTGTCAGCATTTGGGACAACATCATGGGTTGTATAAATTTTATAAACTGAATTTATCTCTTACTTAGTTAAATAATTCCTATGTAAAATATCTACGAATCTAAGAACCTTGACGTGCAAAAATAAACATGACTTACACCTCTCAAATGCATAAAAATGAGAATGTTATTAGCATACTAAAAGATGTACCAAATCACTGAGTAACTATGGAGCACGGACTTCACTACTACGATGCCTTCTTTTCAAAAGGTGATATTTGGTAAAAACATCAATATATTTGTAATCCATTAAGTAAGTATGGGGCACGGAGTTCGCTACTACGATGTACTCTACAGGAACGATGGATCAATACAAATTAGACGCTATAACACAAAAAGAAAAAAATACGGTGTAACACAAATGAAGAAAATTCATGTTGAAAGTGTGCGTGCATGCGAAATCAGAGGTGTTGTCAGTCGTGTTGGCACTGTCCTGACAACATTTAAGCAGCGGAAATTAAAATGCACGAAACAACAGAATATTCAAAATTTGTATAGACTATAAATAAGTCTATACTGTTTCACTAAAATATAATTAGTAAACTGAAGCCAAAAACCTCTTCGAGGTACGGCAATGCCAATTTTACAAGGTGTTGACAACCCAAAAAATCTAAAACAAAGTTTATGAGACTGCCTCTCAATCTTGGCCTAACATAAACACTTCTAGATTCAAACAAATGTGCTAGTCTAATTGATAGAGATTACAATTATACTATCACACGAAAGGAGAGAAGAAACACAGATTTTTCTAAACTAGAAGCGCCACGCTTTCGATAGTCATGTAATGGATTGTGTCTTTTTTCTTCTCTACATTGAAACGTTGAAGGCAGCCTCTATTTATAGATACATTTCGTCAGCCTTCAACTCCCATAGATCACATGATCTATGTAACTTCCCTCAACTCCTTAAAATAAGGTAACTTCCAATTTAGGTTTAACTTCCATGTGTGCTTGCAATTCTCTCACTCCTTACGCAATCTGCATGACCTGGACACGTCCACATCTTCTAACTGCATCATAGGAACATTACAAACAACATAGAAAATTTGGAGTTAGGCGAATTATGATGTTGACCATAGTGATGGAACATTCTGCACATCACGGGTACAACATCAGCAACAACCTTTTAGAAAGGTTTGAAAAATCTAATTTACTATATGAAACTACCTCCCTTTTAGGTCTATACATATAATCTCCTAGACGAAAGAAGTATGATACATATGTTGATTGGGTCTACAACAATCTATCATACTGTTGCATTAGTCCTCTATTAATTTGCAACGTTTTCAACTACATGCAACCTCCATAGATCAGTTTTTATATGATCTATAACTTCCTCCACAAACTCCTTAAAAGTAGGAACCACCATTCATGCTCTTAACTTCTCACTCCTTGTATTTATGCAACCGCTTGACCTGGTAACTTCCACGTCTTCAATCCTGCATACAAGGACATTAAGAACAACATCTAAAATCGGAGTTAGTGTAAGAAAAAATGGCAAATTATGATGTTGACCAAAGTGATGGAACATTTTGTGCAACACTCGACAAACAGAGTTGCCAAGAGTGTTGGATCAAAATAAGCATCATAGGTACAACATCAACAATCTCCCCCAATTTGGCCTTTTCTACTAAAACACTTCTGATGTTAAACATACAGAAATATTCAAGGTAGAAATATACAAAGTTTACATCAAGTAAATGACATAAAATCGTAATCACCAAATGTAAGTAACAAGTCTTTCTCTAAACACTAAAAACGATGTGTTTAGATTAAAAACAGAAATAAATAACAAATTGAAATCCTAAATAATAAACGAAATAGCAGAAAAATAAATCCTATAAGCATTATAAACAAATATAGAAAGATTATGTAGATAAGTAAAGGAGAGGATTGGGCTGAATAATACTTCAGCTGCATCTTCATGGATCTGCACAAACTCTCCCATACTTTATAACTTCTCCAGTTTGTATGCTTTCATAAGTCTCCATGCACGTTCTCAATGACACAAATATCTTGTGCATCTTCAGCTACTGCTTTATCACTTTCTTGTACAACTTCCGTTTCTTGATTGTCACCATCAGTGTTGATTGTGAAAGAAAGGATGAATTATTAATGATGTTGTCAAATATGATGTGACATTCTTCACAACATTAACACAACATCAACAATCTCCCCCAATTTGGCCTTTCGACAACAACAAACCTGATGCAATAGTAGATAACAAATAAAGTAGAGATGTAATACTAAAAAGCAATCATCTAAACTAAGAGATATCAAACTATCAATTCAAGTATAAAATAGACAATAAGAATAGAATGTAATGTTAAACTAAAGTGAATTTGAACCATTGAAAACAACTCCCCCTAAAAGTGATCTTTCCAAAACTCCCCCATAGATGCAAAACTCCCCCTTTCAACAAGCAGGATAATTTCCATCTACAACAATTTGTATTAGGTGCAGCATCTTATGCAGTTTCTCCCCCTGTTGGTGTGGAAAGGAGAAATAAATAGATTAAAAGATCATGAACTGTGGTAATGCTGGCATGATTGTTCCATCATTCTCAGAAACATTCAGTGAAATCGCCATTGTTGTAAGAAGAGTCAGAAGACTTTGAGTAGCAGTAGGGTTTTGAGTGGTTTCAGGTTCATGGTTTCAGTAGGAAGGTAAATGATTTGCATTTCAGAACAGATGTCTTAAGGTTTGAAACGTCATAGGTGTAGATGTTTGAAAAATTCCAGTGGTGTAGTGTTCGAGCTTTGATCGAATGGTGAAGTGTTTCCCATCCTTTAAATACCTGTAAACTAGATTCGAATTAAATGAACAATTCAAAGTCTAGAAAATTTAAACACTTTCGAATTGAGATGCTGATGAACAATCAATACTCTGTAAAATACCACTACATATGTATCTTCAAAATCAGTGCAGAAGTTAGAGAATATAATAACAATATAAATATCTAGACATTTCAATTTATTAAAAGAACTTAAGTAGAGAAGATCAATTGGAAGTTGTACGCATAATGGGAGCAATTCGAAAAAATAGGAAGTGAAATGAATAACTTCTCCCATGTAAGTGATCGTGTGAAATTGTTGGAGAGAAACAAGGAATTAAAAACTGCCCAATTTAAATAAAATATTTAAAATGCAATAAATCTAAATAAAATAATGACCTGGAAAAAATCAAATTTAATAATTCCAAAAAAATTAATCTAATATTCAGAAAAATAAATAATTCGTAAAGTTAACTGAAATTCGAGTCATTTTCAATGTTGCTCATAATGTTGGCCCAGATACATCTCAACACTGTTTTTACATGAATTTGCTTCATTTGTGTTGCACATTTTTTTTTATCACACTTCACATTGATCCATCTTTTGAAAAGAGTGCATCGTAGTAGCGAACTCCGTGCCACTTAGTTACTCAATGGATATATGAATAATCAGATGAACGAGCATGGAGGAGTTTACTGGCTGACTGGATTCAACCACAGACTGAGGCTGATGATGATCCTGAATTTTCTGTTTCTGATGTTGCATCAGATGTGCCAACATTTGCTACAATATTTGCCAGGTATCCATTATTTTCGAATACCAGTCTGAACTGTTTTAATAGATTTATTTATGATGAGACATGTACTTCGAGAGAAAGTCACAACTGTGATTTGTCAAAGCTAGTTGATGCCTTAATGGTTGGTAAGACAAAAGGAACAAGTATTGGTTACATTGGTATGTCTTTTAAACCTTCTTATGATAAAAAGCCTATTGTGTTTGTTAAGGCAGAAGTAATGGATAGTTCTAATATTTCTGCTAAGAGACAAATTACTGTTGTTAAGGTTGAAAAATATTTTACATGTTTTTACTATTCTGATAAAGGTTATAAACGTCCATATTGTGCTAAACTGAAAAGAGATATGAATTCTTCTGAAAAGTTGTCAAAAATGACACATCATTCCAAACAACATTTACAGAAAACAGAACGTGTTTCAAAGTCTGATATGTTATGTAATGTTGTTCATATGTCATTTAAAGCATGTCTTCCTGATTTATGGTACTTTGATAGTGGACGTTCAAGACACATGACAAGTCAACTTGAATTCTTGTCTGATTATAAATCATATGATGGTGGAAATGTTACATATGGAGGTGGTCCTAAAGGTAGGATCATTGGTAAAGGAACACTCAATGTTCCTGGTTTTCCAAAGTTATCAAATGTTTTACATGTTGAAGGATTACTTACAAATTTGATTAGTACTAATCAACTATGTTATGATGATCTACATGTTAAGTTTGAAAAATATTCTTGCTATGTTCTGGATAGAAATTTTGATTCAAAAAGTGATAAAATACTCTTTTTAGACTATTCTAAAAATAGTAAAGTCTATAGAATTTACAATTTTAGAACATGTATTGTGCAAGAATGTGTAAATGTGGTATTTGATGATGATGTTAGTCTTACAGGTCAATATATTGAAGATGATGTCTCTGGTCTTGTTGAAATTTCAAAGAGTTCTGAGAATTCTGATCAAACTCAAACTGTTGCTTTAGATGAGGCCACATCTGAGCAAACATCATCTGAAAAATCAGAATTATCAGAAATTTTGCATGAATCTCAGAAGACTCCATCTACCAGAATTTTGAAAGATCATCCATCAGACCAAATCATTGGAGAACTGAATAATGGAGTACAAACTAGAAGAAGATTGGGTATGAACACAGAAGATGTGATAAGGCCTATATGCATGTCATCCATATGCAACAAGGTAAACCATGTGTGTTATCATTCCTTGATTGAGCCTGAAAATATAATAGAAGTTTTGAATGTTGAAAATAAAATATTTTGTGAATACTAGTGTTATTAATATATCTAAGAATCATGTGCAACATTCTTTGACAAAGCATATAAGTATTAGACATCATTTTATTAGAGATCTTGTTGAGAAGGAGATTGTGAAGTTGGAATACATATCTACTGAGAAACAACTTGTTGATATTTATGCAAAAGCCCTTGATGATAAGAGGTTTTTATCCCTTCGAAAATCTTTTGGATTATGCACTATCTGAAAAATTCTGACTAAATGTTGTATCAAATGTGGGAACATTTGAGACAACATGTGGTATGGTCTATTAAATTTTTCTGGATATTTTTCTGTGTTAGAATTTAGATAATTCTTTTGTGTAAATGTTATTTGAGTCTTGAAAAAATCGTTGCAAAAAATTATGTTCTGGACATACATCTCTTAAATTCAAAAAGGGATCACAATTTAGATGCTTAAAAACCACTAAGTAACTATGAGACACGGAGCTCGTTACTACGATGTTCTCTTTTCAAAAGGTGATTAAAAAAAATTTCATCAAATTATTTATATATCCATTGAGTAACTATGTGGCACGGAGTTCGCTACTACGATGTTGACTTGTCATGTGTCTAGAACATCCACTATCAAAGTACCATAAATCAGGAACACATGCTTTAAATGACATATGAACAACATTACATAACATATCAGACTTTGAAACACGTTCTATTTTCTGTAAATGTTGTTTGGAATGATGAGTAATTTTTGACAACTTTTCAGAAGAATTCATATCTTTTTTCAATTTAGCACAATATGGACGTTTATAACCTTTATCAGAATAGTAAAAACATGTAAAATATTTTTCAACCTTAACAACAGTAATTTGTCTCTTAGCAGAAATATTAGAACTATCCATTACTTCTGCCTTAACAAACACAATAGGCTTTTTATCATAAGAAGGTTTAAAAGACATACCAATGTAACCAATACTTGTTCCTTTTGTCTTACCAACCATTAAGGCATCAACTAGCTTTGACAAATCACAGTTGTGACTTTCTCTCGAAGTACCTGTCTCATCATAAATAAATCTATTAAAACAGTTCAGACTGGTATTCGAAAATAATGGATACCTGGCAAATATTGTAGCAAATGTTGGCACATCTGATGCAACATCAGAAACAGAAAATTCAGGATCATCATCAGCCTCAGTCTGTGGTTGAATCCAGTCAGCCAGTAAACTCCTCCATGCTCGTTCATCAAGATATTTGATGTACACACTATAAGGTCTAAGTGCAGGAGAGATAGAATATTCCATTGTAATATACACACTCTAAGTAAGATCTCTACTTAGTGTATCAAATAGTTGGCTCTGATACCAAATGAAAGCGTGCGTGCATGCGAAATCAGAGGTGTTGTCAGTCGTGTTGGCAATGTCCTGACAACATTTAAGCAGCGGAAATTAAAATGCACGAAACAACAGAATATTCAAAATTTGTATAGACTATAAATAAGTCTATACTGTTTCACTAAAATATAATTAGTAAAACGAAGCCAAAAACCTCTTCGAGGTACGGCAATGCCAATTTTACAAGGTGTTGACAACCCAAAAAATCTAAAACAAAGTTTATGAGACTGCCTCTCAATCTTGGCCTAACATAAACACTTCTAGATTCAAAAAAATGTGCTAGTCTAATTGATAGAGATTATAATTATACTATCACACGAAAGGAGAGAAGAAACACAGATTTTTCTAAACTAGAAGCGCCACGCTTTCGATTAATTTGCAACGTTTTCAACTACATGCAACCTCCAGAGATCAGTTTTTATATGATCTATAACTTCCTCCACAAACACCTTAAAAGTAGGAACCACCATTCATGCTCTTAACTTCTCACTCCTTGTATTTATGCAACCGCTTGACCTGGTAACTTCCACGTCTTCAATCCTGCATACAAGGACATTAAGAACAACATCTAAAATCGGAGTTAGTGTAAGAAAAAATGGCAAATTATGATGTTGACCAAAGTGATGGAACATTTTGTGCAACACTCGACAAACAGAGTTGCCAAGAGTGTTGTATCAAAATAAGCATCATAGGTACAACATCAACACATGTAAAAACCGTGTTGAGGTGTTTGTAACAGTTTTAAGCAAAACATTGCCTGATTCGAATTTATTTTTATTAGTTGTAATTATTTAATTATTGATTGGAATTTATTTCGTTTTATTTAATTAAACTAACCCACGTCTTTATTTTTTTTTCAGATTATGCGGATTTTAATTCTTTAAATTCTGGAAGCTTCTTAATTATTTAATTAAATTAATTAAATGGATTTTCCCCACTAATTACCCATGATCTAGATTGTGGCTAATTATGTGGAGCATTATCGAAAATTTTTCTGGAATACTCTATCAGTTTTTATTATTAAACCTCCAACTACATAATTCTCTCTATAAATATCAATCATAAGATTAACTCTCTTGCTAATTGTGATTTTTGATTTTGTTAAGTACTAAGATTGCAGAATTGTTTTGTTGTTGTGTATATCTCAAAGAAGTGTGTGTAAACTTCCATCCATTACCTTGAAATTCCAACCGCCTCATTTAATTGGCTGAAAGAAATTCAAACTCCTCACAATCTCACTCTAATTCGAAAAACTCATCCCACTCTCGCACAAACCCTCTCAAAATCCTTGCTTCCATGGCTTCACAAAACTCAACTTCGTCGAATGCTGACTCAAATGTTTCTGCAACACCATCAACAACTGCTCCTACTCCTCAAACTGCTCCCCAAACCGCTCCTCAAACAACCAACATCCCTCAAGATGCAACTGTCGAACAATTTAATAGGGCTATCGAAGAGGTGTCTGATACTCTTCGAGCTACTGGTCATCTGCCCGTGATGACATTTGGAGATATCACTTGGATATCTCAAGCTATTTGGCTGATCAAACCGCTCAAATGACTGCTGAAACCAAAAGCCCTAAATCACCTGAACCTACTGTTAACGGCTCGCAAGATGAAAATGTGGAGGTCGCTACTAAAGAAGAAGCTACTGCTACTTCCGACCCCGAAGACGCTGAAATGGAGGATGCAAACATCTCTGAAAATGGTACAAACTCTTCACTCTCTGTTTCTGATGAATCTGCACCTATCCCCTTCAAGAAGAATGCGCAGAAAGGTAAAAGACAGAGAAGCCCTGTACAAAGAAGGAGATCATACCGCGTGTTCACTCGTGTGGATTATTCTGAATCCATGAGGAAGAAGAAGAAAGTTGGAGCTGATGCTGGTGAACCCATCCAAGTGTTCACAGATTTTGAGGAAGAAACTCAAGTTGCTCCTGTTGTTGCTGAGAAACCCAAGAAAGCTGTTGCTGAAAAATCCAAGCAGAAGAAGAAAGTTGTTGTTGATCCCAAAGGCAAAGGGAAGGCCAAGATGATCACTGAAGATGAACCTGCAAAATCAAATTCCAATTCTGATTCTGATGTGTGTTTAAGAGAAATCCTGAATTCTCCTTAAGAAAAATGCTGAGCATTTTGCTGCTGCAAAGGAAGCTGCATCAGAACCTGAAGATGATGGCAGTGGTGATAGCTCTTCCAGTGCAGAAAGCAGCTCTGAAAAAAGCTCTGCTAAAAGCTCCACATCAAGCTCTGCAAATGATGATGACCTTGCTTCTGATAATGAAGGTATTCCTGATTCTTATGAGACTCTAGAGAATAGGCTGGCTATTTATTCTAAGAGAAGATTGCTGATAGAGAAGAGGATTAACATACCTGATTTTGAAAGTAAAGGCATGATTAGTTTCTTAGAGGAAAATAATTTGATGCATGCTGTGAATTTTGGTGAATCATTCTTGACAAACTGGGCTTATGAATTTTATGCTTGTATGAAGAAGAGTACTGGTAGAAGATCATCTAAGGGGTATGGGACTGTTAATTTTAGGGGGAGGGATGTACATTTTACTCCTGAATTGATAAATGAGTTTCTGCAAATTCCAAATGATGAGGTAGATGAAGAACCTGACATGGATGTGGTAATTTCTGCTATAACTGGTGGTAGGGTAGTTAAGTGGACTAGACAGATGCTAGCCAAAGACCTCACTTCTCTACACTCTGTGTTATATAAACTCTTTATCTACAACTGGATTCCCACCACAAACACTACTAAGATCACAAAAGACCAAGCTGTTCTGATGTATAGGATCTTCGTGCTTAAGAAATTCAATTTAGGCCTTACAATCTTCCACCACATGATGAGATTTACTAGAAACGTTTCGGAGAAAGGCAACCTACCCTATCCTGTTTTAATTTCCAACTACTTGAGGCACCATGATTTTGTTACCAAGAACACTGATGTGTTGAGGGGGAGAGTTCCATTACTGGCCATTGCTCCTGCCTTACTCACTGGGGATAGAGTAATTGACTTGCCTTTCCTTCCCCTGGTACTGAACATCAGCACAGGCCTTCAGCTTCTGATCATCCAGAATCTTCCAGTTCAAGACAGAGAAATGCACCCCCAAATGTTGAGAACATCCGTATCAACATTTCTGGTAATGTGTATCTTTCACAAGAATTCATCAAGCTTCAATTACAGCACTTGCAGGACACCGTTGAAGAACTCCAGTTCTTGAAGGACAGGTGGACCAATATGCTTTCACCTACAACAGGGGGAGTACCACCACCATCGAACTCTAATGTGGTGATTGAAGAGATGACTGATGAGGGAGTTCCAACTGCTGCTGCTGGTGATGGACCTGATGCTGGAGATGCTGTAGTGACTGATGTAGTTGCTCACCTTGCATCTACCTACTTTGTTGATGAAGCTGATGATGATGCTGCCGAGATGGAGACATTATATGGTGATCTCCACTGATGAACAGGAAGAAGCTACAAGACAGGGGGGGATCTGATATTTATTCAGTTTCAATCTCTGTAATTAATGTTTAAGTTTGAATTCTGAAATTCTGATACACTTGTTATTTATTTCTTAGATGATAGGCTGTTTATTGTTTTGCAACTTGCTTAATTATGGTTGTATGAAGAAGAGTACTGGTAGAAGATCATCTAAGGGGTATGGGACTGTTAATTTTAGGGGGAGGGATGTACCTTTTACTCCTGAATTGATAAATGAGTTTCTGCAAATTCCAAATGATGAGGTAGATGAAGAACCTGACATGGATGTGGTAATTTCTGCTATAACTGGTGGTAGGGTAGTTAAGTGGACTAGACAGATGCTAGCCAAAGACCTCACTTCCCTACACTCTGTGTTATATAAACTCATTATCTACAACTGGATTCCCACCACAAACACTACTAAGATCACAAAAGACCAAGTTGTTCTTATGTATAGGATCTTTGTGCTTAAGAAATTCAATTTAGGCCTTACAATCTTCCACCACATGATGAGATTTACTGGAAAAGTTTCGGAGAAAGGCAACCTACCCTATCCTGTTTTAATTTCCAACTACTTGAGGCACTATGATTTTGTTGCCAAGAACACTGATGTGTTGAGGGGGAGAGTTCCATTACTGGCCATTGCTCCTGCCTTACTCACTGGGGATAGAGTAATTGACTTGCCTTTCCTTCCCCTGGTACTGAACATCAGCACAGGCCTTCAACTTCTGATCATCCAGAATCTTCCAGATCAAGACAGATAAATGCACCCCCAAATGTTGAGAACATCCGTATCAACATTTCTGGTAATGTGTATCTTTCACAAGAATTCATCAAGCTTCAATTACAGCACTTGCAGGACACCATCGAAGAACTCCAGTTCTTGAAGGACAGGTGGACCAATATGCTTTCACCTACAACAGGGGGAGTACCACCACCATCGAACTCCAATGTGGTGATTGAAGAGATGACTGATGAGGGAGTTCCAACTGCTGCTGCTGGTGATGGACCTGATGCTGGAGATGCTGTAGTGACTGATGTAGTTGCTCACCTTGCATCTACCTACTTTGTTGATGAAGCTGATGATGATGCTGCTGAGATGGAGACATTATATGGTGATCTCCACTGATGAACAGGAAGAAGCTACAAGACAGGGGGAGATCTGATATTTATTCAGTTTCAATCTCCGTAATTAATGTTTAAATTTGAATTCTGAAATTCTGATACACTTGTTATTTATTTCTTAGATGATAGGCTGTTTATTGTTTTGCAACTTGCTTAATTATGGTTACACTTGATGATATTTGTTTACTGCCTTTGCTTAATTTGTTTACAGGTTATCATGTGCTTACTGTAGGTTGTTTAGTCTTAGTTTTTGTTCTTATATTCTGTTGTTGCTCTGATATTAGTTGTTGCTTTTTTTTTCTTGATTTTTGTGTTAGTGTCTTACTTAAGTCTTAAGTTATTCTTCCAAAAACTTAACTTAGGATTGTAGTAAAGTTACTTGTGTTGTGAATAAGTGTATTTTTTATACTTGTTCTGTTTTGGATAAAATTATCTTGATCTTATGGCACGGATCATTGTAAGATTGTCCTTGATCTTCATTTGATTTGATCCAACAATTACAACATGTATTGTCTTGATTAGTGCTTAGCAATGATGTCAACCTCAACTAAGTACATAATACTGAGTATGTATAGAAATATATGTGCATCAGGTGTGTTGTAGTCGAAAGGTCAAATTGGGGGAGATTGTAGATGTTGTTAACTCTTAAATGCCTTAACATTATCAACAACATCTTAATTTGACCTTCCGAGATTTTTTCTAAGTCTTTTCTGAAATGCTACATTAAATGTTGATCTAAATGTTATTGCATTTCTAGCAGGATCAAGAAGCTTCTACAAGGATCTGGAACCTAGAAGACTCTAGAACATTGCAGAACGTGCTAGACCAGCCTGGAACCTTTTAGAACGACCTGGAGCATGCAAGAAGGATCTACAAAGATCATGGAAGTTGAGTTCCTAAAAAATAGGACCTCAATGTTGGAAGCCTCTAGAATTCGCACCCTACTCTATAAATACCGAAGGAAGGCTCCACAATTCAGTGTACTCTATTCGATCAATCTCCTAGACCGAGCGTTCATCCCTGTTAGGAATTGTGGCCAGTAGTTATACATTTTAGAATATACGAAGTATCCCACCCGTATGGCTGTGTGCTTTTCTTATCTATCGAGAGTGTAATCATAGATAGACTATCATTTCGACAGTGTGTAATTTTATACACTTAGTTCGTTTTCAAAACAGGGCACCTGCCTCGTTTATAGTTTTAGTTGTGAAGGTTATTGTTGTAACATTTCACACAACATTTTTACTTGAAGATAAGTATTGATATTTCGCCGTAATGCACTTGTGTATGCAAATTTTATTTTTCAAACTCCTGACAAACTCTCTGGAGTGTATAACTTTGGTTAGATAACAAACCTACTGAAGACTATGTAGTAATCAGTTGGAAAGCTATCTACTGGAGTTATTTAGTGTAGAATAGTGTTAAGCCCTTATGTTTAAACTCTTTTAATTTAGAAAACTTAATAACACAAGAACTGTTATCAGGGGACTTGTCCCAAAATGATTTTGCACAACTTTGAGTGATTATCTTAGAAATAGTTTTGTGTGCAGTGTATGATTGTGCTAGAAAGATAAATGCAGTAAGTATATAACACTGTGATTTATAGTGGTTCAGAGTCTCAAGCTCCTACATCCACTTTTCCTGATTTAACATGATAATTCATTCTCTCTGAAATTAACTTATTTTATAGTGCCAAGGTGTACTGATCAAGAGCACTTCTTCAAAGTGATTGATCTCTAGGATAAACTGAGTCTTAGTGCTCAACTTCTCTGAACTATTGTTATTTTCTCTTATAGCCTCTAGTTTCCTCACTTCTTACAACAATGCTACTACTTTCTCTCTTGAAAGGATTAGGGTTGAGGTTGGTTCCAACTAGTGAGATATTCTTTACAATGAGAACAATGTATAAAGGATAGGATACCTCTTGCTAAGCTTGAGATAGTTACAATTTGGCTTAGCTAGAAGTGATTCAGGAAACTTGGAATATTGCTTAAGTGGATTGAAAGTTTTGTATGCTTGAATGACTTGTGTTTCCCGTGCTTTGATCAACTTGATCACTCCAGTATTTATAGAGAAATTTTAACATATACTCGTTGGAGAGGTAACATTAAAAAATTTGCCTAGTTACAGCTCCATTGAAACGGCTACTTGAGCTCTCTCCTATTATCTAGTGGTTATAGAAGGTTCTTCAATGGTTGCTTGAATGCTTGGTGTTTGACTTCTGAAAATGCGGCTGAAAAGTTTGTGTTAGTCACATGTAATGCACATTTTCCAAGGTTGATTGTGTAAGAAGCTATCATTTTTCAACGGTCAGATGTGACAAGTTCCCTGAACATTCTCAGCTGCATTTTGAATGTTTTTTTTAGCATTCAATGTCTTCACTTCAGTCTTTAAGGCTTCTTAGTCTTTAATACTTCTTCAGGCTTGATGATCTGGAATGCTCATTAATGTTGTCTTTTTTAGCATATGCGTTCAATGTACTTTTCTTCAGCTTTTAGATAGACATTCATTGATCTGGAGCAACACTTATCATTACTGCTTTATAGGATCAGGCTACTTGCTCTTCTCTTATGCCATCAGCCAAGTTGTCCATTGACTTGAGTCTTCATGTAACTTGTGTTCACATGATCAGTTCCCTTGAATTAACTAAGACATTAGTTTTAAGCTGCCTAACATACCAACTTGGACAACTAACCTGAAACTATGATCTCAACATTCCTGAGATTCTCTAGACTAAGATTAATTTTCTATACTGTCCCAACATTCCTGAGACTAGACTGAGTGTATTCTCAACTAAACTGACCATCATCAATCAGGGGTTTTGGTATCTTAATCAAAATCAATTCATTTCCCAACAATTTCCCACTTTTTGATGATGTCAAAACCTATATACGGAGGTGACTTGACTATACTTAACTTGTCTTCAGAGAAGATGATTAGATCAAGATCCCTAAAATAAAACGTTAGCACAATAATAGTACAAGTGTCATAGGTTAGATCAGGTTAGTTGAGACAATGAGATGTTATCTCTAATAGAAAATAGTTATCTTTTCATTCATGATAGATCTCTTCATCTCATCGGGGTTGTTAACAAAATCATCATTAATGGAGTCTTTCTCAAAGTCATTCATCTCATCAAAACTTGGAATATCATCAACAAGCTTCTTTCAACATGATATTTTTTTTTCCAATTCATCAATTATGTTTATAACTTTCTTGAAAATCTGACTTTATGCATAATTTTTCTATCATATTATGTTTTTTTTTTTTTTTTAATTTTGGAGATATGTTAATTCCTGAAGAATGTTGAGAAAAATTTAGTATATTGAAAGATTGGTAGGGATAAAAAAGTTTGCTGCAATCAATAAATCAACTTCTTCTTCACGTGTTAAAATGCCAAATTCTTAAAAATTATTTTCTAATGAGAAAGTTTTGAACATAATTAATGAACTGGAAAAGACTAGGCTTTGTAAAAGATTTTCTTATTCTATAAGAATAAACCTTTATATATTCGTCAATCAGTTGAAATGAGAAAGAATGTGGTTGCAGGTCAAAAGATTGAGCTCATAAAATTAGCTATTGAAAAGAAAGAAGTTGCTAGCTAGAGGAAAAATCTAATAAGTGGAATATTTTTCTTGAGTTTTGCAAGATATTGTATTGATAATTGAACTAAATTATGTATTTCACTTAGAAATTGAGTTTTTATAAAATAAAATAAAAATGAAAAAAAATTGTTTAATACTCGTATGCTTTTGTTCTATATGATACTTTCTTGGTATTCTTTATAATACTAGCATGCATTAATTTGTATCTTGATATTTTGTATAATATTCTCTAGATTTTTTGTATGATGCCGACATGCATGAATGTGTGTTATTATCTTGCTATTATATACAATACTAGCATACATTGATGTATGATACTTTATTTTTTATGTGTTACTAACTTGTTATTTTTTGTATAATACTTGTATGTATTACAATTTTTGTATAATACCTCTGTGCATTAATGTGATATATTTTACTATACTATGAGTGATACTTTTTTTTTATTTTTTGTGTGTTACTATATTACTATTTCTGTATAATACCTCTGTGCATTAATGCGATATTTTTTTATATACTATATGTGATTCTTTCTTTATTTTTCGTGTGTTACTATATTACTATTTCTGTATAATAGATCTATGCATTAATGTGATATTTTTTTCTATACTATATGTGATTCTTTATTTTTTTGTGTAATACTGTCTTGATATTTTGTGTAATACTGACATGATTTAACTGTCATGTTTTAATAAATGTTACTCTCAATGTTATGATATTGTTTATAATGCTAACATACATTAATGTGTGCTACCATCTTTATATTTTGAATGATACTGTCATGATTTTTGTATGATATTGACAACATTAATTTATGTTACTATCTTGATATTTTGTATAGTACTAGCATACACTAATATGTTTTATTTTTAAGTATTGTGGTGTAAATTGAAGTGTTATTATATTGGTATTCTATGGAATATATGCATTTTTTTTAATGTTTGTCACTATATATATTTTGTCTACTGGCATTATCATTATTGAGTGTTATTTTGTTTTTTTATTTAATATTCAATTTTATATGTGTTACGGAGTAATAAATGTTAGGGAGGGGCTATCAACACCCCAAATAGTGTTATTCATACCCCATATTTATTTAGACAAAAATAGACATAATTAAATTTACTAAAATATCCTTTTAATTTTTTAAAAAATTTATAAACACTCCTTAATAATTATAATCACACCCCATTCTTAAACTCTATCTCATTTAACCCTCATTCAACTATTTTTACTTTTACATAAAAAAAAAATTACTCTATTCTTAAAACTCTTCCTTTATACATAAACTCTATCATCATAAATCCTCCATATGATGAAATAATCACAACAAACATGATTATGGAAGAAGAGAAGAAAACGTGATGGAGAACATTAATATAAATATATTTAATATTTTTTACACTTTTTTCATACATTTTTTTACACCATATTCATTTTTTTGCTATACCAGTCGCCGATGTGTTCGGCCAGAATCGTGGCCGAACACAACACTGTATGTACGGCCGGAATGGCCGAACACAACACTGTATGTACGGCCGGAATAGCCGAACGTATCATTGTATGTACGGCCATTTCCGGCCGAACGCAATTTTCCAAAATTCTTGGATGTTGTTTTCAGAAGCATGGTTTTGTTCAATATCAACAACTACTGGTTTTTGTTTGGTTTGCTCACACACATATATATATAATTAGGTTAGTGACAAACAATTGGTTTAGTTGGTGATAATATTTTTACGCAGATTAACATCAACAATTAACAAAGAGTAGTTAATTGGTAGCGTTCGGCCATATATACGGCCGTGCAAATACGCTGTGTTCGGCCATTTTCGGACGTGCATTTCCTTAGTTGTGCGGCCGTTGCAGCCGTGCGCAACAAGGAGTGCGCGGCCACGAATCTGACCGAACACCTCCATTACAGTAGCACGAACAACAGTAAAATGGCGCAAAAACGAGACTCAAAACACCATTTTAGCATATCAAACTCAACTTTTTATACAATCATTTTACAATGTATTTAACAATTAGAAAAATAGTGTTCGATTGTCACTTCCTTTTCAAAAAATTTACCGTATTTTTTTTTGGATTTTGTTGATAAAGGGGAAAGGGTTAATGGGGTGTGTTTAGTAAGAATAGGATATTTTGAATGGAGAATGAGATTTTGAATAAATAAGGGTATTATAGGAAAAGAATGGGGTGTGTTTAGTATTTTAAATTGATTTTTAAATTTTAATGGGGTGTGGATAACAATTGGGGTGTGAATAACAGTATTTGGGGTGTTGATATCCCCTCCCTAAATGTTATTCTTTTACTATTTTTTTCTACATAAATTACATGAGAAAACACATTCATAATTTGTCGAACTAAACTAATACAAAGTAGAGACCTGCAAAATTATGCAAGAAAAATACATATTTTTCTGGTTTATTAATTGAAATGTTGAAATAGACCATGTTTGTTGATTTGTGCTAGGTTTTGTTAATTTGTTTGTTCACCGGCGTCTACCACGATTGACAATCTTTGATGTGGTTTTTTATCGTCGTTTTCATCGTGATTTGTGTTTTTTGCAGTTTGGGTATGAATATGACGGGAATGTTATAATGCCCACCGGTGGGCACTATTTTTTGTGCCCACCGCTTACGTGGCATGCCATATCATATTATTGTATTATGCAATTTTAGATTATTTATTTATTTTGTATATTTTCCATAAATAAAATCTTTCCTTATCTTTTATCCTATATTAAATTATATTTCCATGTAAATAGGAATAAAATATTTCCATTTACAAATTAAAAAATACGCATATTCTTCTAGTTTTAATATTTTAATATTTCGGTCCCAGCCTGATTTTTCAATTTTGGCTTCTTTTGTTTATTTAATTGTTGTTTTAAAAATGATAAATTTATTAACTCTACGTACATATCCCATTTTTATACTCTCTCCATTTTTTTTAATGTTTTCTAGCACAAAAATCTACGTAAAATTATTAACAATTTTTTTTTCATTGGGAGTGATACTTGTACATATCCCATTGGAATTGAGTGTACTTGAGTCGGCTTATTCATTTTTTACTTTGCTTTCATTGGGATTTTCATACCTTTTTTTTTTTTGACGGGTCATACTTTCATTTCTATTGTTATGTAATTTTTTTTTTTTTTTGGGAAAACTTTACTTATGCATATGTTTTACAGGCGTAGAATGAATGTGTATGGTATCTTCAATTATTTACAAGCTCTGCTACAATGGATATGATTACAGAGTTGATACTGTGATATGAGAAAATTCTGAATACTTTGATTTATAGAGAAACAAAAAAACTCAATTTAATACGCAACATTCAAAGAAACACCGAATAAATGTTGACAAGTGTGTGAAAGAAATATAGAGCAACTACAAAACTCAATTTAATACGCAACATTCAAAGAAACATAAATAAGATACAAATTGACAGTAACATGCTCCGTAAAGTTGATACTCGTCCAGCTGTTCCCTACGTACTGCCGTTCTGACATGAATGATTCATGTAACTGTGACCTATTACAAATCATGATAGTTGCGTTAACTTAAAAAATAAACAAAGAAAAATAAAAAATATAAATAAATAAGGTACGTAGTGTGTAGATCGGGGCATGTTGGTTTATTTTAGTCGAGATCAGGACATGTTCGTTTAACATGGCCGTTTTGACTGCAAACACTACATGTCCTACTGCTTTGTGTCATTGCTATCTCCTTTGATGATTTAAGTGGTTTGCCACATCCTTTAGTACGCACGTGATGTGGGTCCTGAACAACATGTGAAACCTCATGACTACTTACATTTATTTGTATATTATTTTCACCACCATCATCAATTTTGAAGTATCCGACAATTCTACAATCCAAGGAAACTACAGTATACAAGCTTACAAGCTCACATAAGAATACTTCATTCTTAGTTTCCAAACACTTCATCTAAGTTGTACCAAACTGTACATCATTCAAAGCTTAGAGAGATATCCTATCTTTACACATAGCTCCATTGTAAAGGATATCTCACCCTAGTTGGAACCAACATCAACCCTTAAACCTTTCAAGCAAAGTTAGAGGAGTTGTTGTAGTAGAAGTGTGCGAACTAGAACTGTCAAGAGAAGAATAGTTTAGTTCAAGAGTTGAGAGAGTACTAGGACTCTGAATTCCTAGGGATCAAGGCACTAAGGAGTAGTGTGGTTGATCAGTGCACCTTGGCACTATAAAACAAACTAATTCTAAGTGAAGGAATTATCCTGTTAAATTAGGGAAAGTGGATGTAGGAGTTTGAGTCTCTGAACCATTATAAACTTCTTGTGTTATTTACATTCAAGCTATTTCATTCAAATAACACATTCATACAGTGCACACAAACTGAACTTTACAAGAAAAACATCACAACTTGTGCAAAACAGATTTGGGACAAGTCCCCTAAAACCAAATTTGATTTTGATTAACTCAGAAAAACATCACAACTTCTGAAAATCCATTTTGATTTTCAAAACCAAATTTTAGTGTTGTCACTGAACTGATCTTTCTGAAATCTTAACACTCTGTGATCTAACCCCTTTTATCTGAGATATGGCAAGGAACAACAACAACAAAACAATGCTGCAGTTCCTGGAGATGTAGTGGAGACCATCAACAATATGGCTCCAGATCCAGCCAACCACATATCTCACCATAAGCTACCCATGTTCTCAATTGAGAATAAGCTCCAAGTGGTTGTGTAGAAATTTGAACAATTCACAATGGAGTCAGAAGAGCCCATTGACAAATTTGTTGGTAGATTCACTGATATAATGAATGAGATCAACTCATTGGGCAAGGTTTACTCCAAGAGGGAAATTGCACTCAAAATTCTAAGAAGTCTCACTCGAAAGTGGGATGTGTATTCTGTAATGATGCAGAACACTAAGGATCATATGCCCATGCAACAAGTCTTCTCAGAACTCAAAGCTTATGAGTTTGATCTCAACAGATGAAAGCCTACTGAAGAACCTTCCTTACCAACCAAAGGAGTGGCATTCAAAGCCAAAGCTGCTGAACCAGAAATGTAGTCCACTCCAACATCATCAAAGTCAGTCTCTAAGGCTGAAAGAAAGGTAGAGCTAGCCCTCATGGCTAGAAGGGTTGAAAAACTCAACTCTAGATTTGGTAGATACAAAAAGTTCTACCAAGACAACAAGGTCAGGAGAAGGTACAACTCTCATGAAGCCAAGCCTGAAGACAAAAGTCCTGAAGAAAGAAAATTAGAGGACAAGTACTCTGACAGGAGAAAGTCCAACAGAGCTGAACCTTCATCATCTAGAAGAAAAGATGAGTCAAAGAAAGATGATGATGAAGAACTGTGCTATAACTGACAAAAGAAGGGACACTTTCAGTATGATTGCCCTAAGCCCAACTCTAAGGAGAGAAAGGAGAGGCAAGCCAAAAGAGACAGAAGATTCACCAACAGAATATCCATGATGGCTGGTGATGAGTCTCAAAGTGATGAAATCTTCAACTCTTCGGATGATGGTTTTTTCTCTAACATTGATGATGATGGTGTGTGCAACATTGCCATAGAAGATGATGAGGTATCTTCTACATCTAGTTCATCATCTAATCACTCTTTGGAAACTAGTGATGTCAACCTGAAACTATCCCTTGGAAAGTTGATGGAAGACTTCACTAGGCTACAAGAACTTCATGATAACTGTGTGAGAGAAAATGAAATACTAAGTTTTGAACTTGCAAAGACTTCTCAAGCTGAATATGTAGTTGATGTCAAGTCTACTGAGTTATATCAATAACTCCTGAGAGAACTTGATGAAACTTCCCTCAAGATAGTTGACCAACAAAAGCAGATTGATGAGCAACTGCTTATTTAGAAGAGAAAGGATTTTGAACTTAAAATTCTTCAAGTTAAATTTGAAAACCTCTCACATGAATATGATGTTTTTAAATCAAGTGAAGAGAGTCTGAAAAATAAGATTTCTGCAATGAATAAATCTCTAAAGCAATAGAAGAAATTCAAAGCTTCCAAAGACCTATGGCTCAAAAGAGTGGATTGGGATATGATTCATTATAATCTTCACCATGTCTTAGTGTTGCTTCAACAAGTAACACTAAGAAAATCTTTGTTAAGTCAGTGGCACAACAAGCTGAAAATGAATTAACTCAGCCACTAAACAAAAGAAAGGGCAAAATGAATGAGGTGCCCACTCAAGTATTTTAGAGAACAAGGCCCACACTTAAGGAAATTGCCAAAGTCTCTGAATACAAGAGGAATGGTGTTCAGCAGAGTAGACCCAATGGAAGGGCAACTCAACTGGATAACATTCTGAGAGGTGTTCCAAGGTATGTTCAGCCTAGGCCAACTCCTCTGAATTAATCCTAGCCATCCAATGTTTGATTTCCTCATTACCAACTGTTGAATTGCCTTAAGACTCACCAACTCAATGACATACATTCCTTTTGGAATATACTCAAGTCTTAAGAAGCCCAAACCCTTTCATTCTTCCCCACGCATTCTTTCAACTCTCAAACCCTAACCGGATTTTTCAAAACCTTCAAGCTTTCTTACAGTTCATCAATGGCTCCTAAGATCAGACAAGACAAGCTTGTTGACTTCTCTAATGAGAAGTTAGACATTGATTTCACCTACCTTAGCCACAAAAACAACCTCACATTTGAACCAATCATTTCCTTTGAGATTGAACTTTCAGAAGTTACTCCAACACTAAGATGGCTAAGGAGAGCAGACTTGCAGAAATTCATGGAAAACAAGCTAAGCTCATGCCTTGAGCAGTACATGGCTGAGTTCTTTGCCTTTCTGAAATGGAAAGGTAAAGCAACTAGAGGAGCAGTTTCTACAAGATTGACCTATGTTGATGAAGGTCAAGAAGAAGAGAGCTCACACACAGTCAAGTTCTCAGAGGAGGACTTAGAAGATGCCTTTGGATTGCCTTTAGAGGGAAGGAATCCTGAAATCTATGGTGTTGGGCATGAACAAGACATTGCTCAAGAATAGCTCAAAACTCCAGATCCACTATCATCAACACAACACAAGAATACTCTGAAACCTGAGTTTCTAACACTTTTTGAAGTGGTGACCAAAAGTATTCTCAGCAATACTGGAAGTCTTGAGCAAGTAAGCTTGCCAAGAATAAGGATAATGGCTGGTGTGATTTATGCTAGTGATAAGGGCATCAAGTTCAATTGGAGAGACTTCATCATGGGGGAAATGATGAAGGAAAAGGCAAAGTTCAAGGTGAAAGCTCGCATGAAGGTGGTGATGGAGGGAAAACTGAGATATTGCACAAGGGCAAGTCTCCTGATTGAGAGGTTCACCCATTACTCCAAAATGCAGACCTTTGCCAAACCTCTCCCTGCTCAAAAGATTATGTTCAGAAAACTTTTTAAGAAATCTGAAAATGGGAAGATGCAAGTGGCCAAACCTGCTGAAGAGGTGGAGCAGAAGCCCAAAATAAAGCCTAGGAGAAGTGCTAGGGCAGTGAAGACAAAGAAGACCCAAATCCTCTCAAAAGAGGAAACTGACACTTCAGCAGAATTGGAGAAGGTTGCTGAAGAAGGAGTTGATGTGCCATCAGATTCTGAGGAACTAAGGTAGAAATGAGATTTTCATTAAGATACCAAAACCCCTTAAAATATGCCAAGTAAGATAAGTCAAAGTTGAATATGTTTCAGGAATGTTGAAACATATAGATCAGGCTAGTTAAGAAGTTGACATGTTAGGCAGCTCATAGATGCTTTAGATGCATAAGCTGAGGGGGAACACAAGATTAAAAGACTACAAGACTCAAGCCCCTCAAGACTCAGAATCAAGTTGATCCCAACACTGCTGAAATATTAAATGACCAACTGTGTTGATAAAAAGATCAGCTCAGTAAAGAGACAACCTCCCTGATGATTAACTCAGAAGAACACATCAAATAGACCAAGAACACTAAACCAGAAATGTTCTAAGGCAAGAGACAACTGTGCTGAAGGGGTCAAGTCCAATGATATGGAAGCATGGATGCTTAGAAGCTATCAAACAATGATCAGTGAAGTTAAAGAGCCAACTCAACTGAAGAGCCAGCCAACACTGCTGATAGGACAAATCAGCTGAAAGTGATAAGCAGATATGTCCTGATGATAAGGAAAGTTGACCCTTATCAAGGAACCAATGATCAGAAGTAATGTCCATGTTTGATTAACTGAACCTTCAAGTCAGACATTGGGAAGAGTTTATCAAATTCAAGACAAGAAGCTTCCAGTCGTTTACTTCCCAAAATAAGGACATGTCACTTTCAAGAACCTGTCCTCAAGTTGCAGAACTTAAAGAAGGCAAATATTGACATTTTGAGGCTATCTTTCCAACAGACATAACCTCACTTTGCTCTATAAATACTGAAGTGTGGAGACCATTTCAAGTATCCAACAATTCTACAATCCAAGGAAACTACAGCATACAAGCTTACAAGCTCACATAAGAATACTTCATTCTTAGTTTCCAAACACTTTATCTAAGCTGAACTAAACTGTACATCATTCAAAGCTTAGAGAGATATCCTATCCTTACACAGAGCTCAATTGTAAAGGATATCTCACCCTAGTTGGAACCAACATCAACCCTTAAACCTTTCAAGGAAAGTTAGAAGAGTTGTTGTAGTAGAAGTGTGTGAACTAGAACTGTCAAGAGAAGAATAGTTTAGTTCAAGAGTTGAGAGAGTACTAGGACTCTGAATTCCTAGGGATCAAGGCACTAAGGAGTAGTGTGGTTGATCAGTGCACCTTAGCACTATAAAACAAGTTAATTCTAAGTGAAGGAATTATCCTGTTAAATTAGGGAAAGTGGATGTAGGAGCTTGAGTCTCTGAACTACTATAAACTTCTTGTGTTATTTACATTCAAGCTATTTCATTCAAATAACACATTCATACACTGCACACAAACTGAACTTTACAATAAAAACATCACAACTTGTGCAAAACAGATTTGGGACAAGTCCCCTGAAAATTGTTAAGTGTTAAGTAAGAGTTTCAGAACTAAAAAGGAGTTTAAACATAAAGGGCCAACCATAATTCCGCACATATAACTTAATTAGATTGTTATTCAACTAAGTACCTCACAGTACTTAGTAGATTGATTATCTGAACAAAGTTATCATTCTCAGAGAAGTTGTCCAGGACAACTCTGCTGATAGACTGTTTGATCAAAATTGAAAAGATTTGCATACACAAGTGCATTCCCCCCCCCCCTCATACACTTGTGTCATACTCCTTTCAGGACCAACACTCTGTTCGCTCTTCCCTCTTTATGCGTCTTCTCTCTTCCCTTTCGTTTCTCCTTTTTTTTTCCTGCCTCTACCGCCGCCCTCCCCCTCCCTCTTTCTCTTTCTACGTATTTTTTATTTTTGCGTCTCCTCCCCTCACTTCCTCTTTTTTTTTCTGCCTCTGCCCTTCCTCACTCTCTCTCCCGCCCAAGCCCACCATCTTCCCCTCCCAAATCTAGGAAAACAGATGCAAGTATGTTCTTCAAATTTTTTTTATAATTTCGACAAACCAGTGTCGACGAGAGTGTATATGCTCGGCCAACTATTGTCGAAAAAAAATTTAATTTTTAAATTTTCGACAATAGTTGGTAAAAAATATACACTTTCGTCGACAACAATTTATCGACGAAAATGTATATGTTCGACACTGTTTGGATGAAATTAAAATAAAAAATTGAGATTTCTATAATTTTGACATTGTTTGAATGAAGTTGGCCACCAAAAGTGGTGGTGGCAGCAGCTGCAATTATGGTTAGAGTTTAAATGTTGAAAGGAGAGTGTAGTTAGTAGAGGAGGTGCGCGCATTTAGTAGTGATATTTTACTTAAAGTGTATTTTAGATTTTTTACATCATTATTAAATTAATAAATAGAAGGGGGAGTGCAGTTAACAAGGCTGGAGGTGCAGATAGTCGTACCCTCTCAATAACCCAAACTCAATCTAACTACCAAGTATTTATACTAGTACGAAAAGCCCATGGGCCCAGAACAATTAAACACTCGAATATATATATATATTCCCTCCGTTCCAGAATGACATGACATGAAGTAGGATCTTATATAAATTAAACCTAATGCCATATGAATACACTCCATTCAAGAGGCCGGAGCCCCATTAAAAACCTTGCCGAGAAAAACTCTCCTTAGGGCAAAACCTCGGTCAAGGAAAAGGGATACTCCTCTAATACATTGAATCAATTAAATCTGTAATACTCTATATGTTTATCCTTCATTATAAAAGGCAGCAGGTCTGTTGGTGGATCCTCCCACCACTTATATGTGTATGTTGCCTTGCTTGCCATCCAATCCGCCGCTGCGTTGCCTTCTTTAAAGATGTGCGAAACCTTTATGGACATGCGTTGTTTTGAATCTAGCATTAGCTGCCATAACGCATACGCTTTCTAAGGGATTTCACTCATGTCGGGTGGGTTCATAAGCATGTGCACCACATATGTTGAATCACTTTCTATCCATATGTCCATCCATCCTTGATGCTCCGCAAGTTTAATTGCATTTAGCGCCGTTATTAGTTCTGCTTCGAAAGCAAATCCAATGCCCAGTTGCATTGCAAAGCCCCCCAGGTAATCTCCATCGCTGTTTCGAAATATTCCCGCCCCTGTTGATGTGCCTGGTGTTCCAGCAGATGCCCCATCCGTATTAATTTTGACCACTCCATTGTCCGGCGAGATCCATCGAATTGGTATGACTCTTGGTGCACGATTCGGGGAGCAGTGTAGGCCGAATTCCTTTATTATACCAAGGTCGAATTGTGTGTTGTGCATATAACCCATATTGCAGCCTTTAGCTTCGCGCATTGGGCCCATATCGATGTTCGAATCGCCTCCGGCTGTTGTTTTTCTTCATAAAAAATTGCTGCATTTCGTGCACGCCATACTTGCCAAATTAGCGTGACTAGTATTAGCCTCCATAAAGTATCAATTTGCGGGCTGAAATGCATTGTGATGGCCTGTGTAAACCAGCCCAGAAACCCAGATCCCACTGTGAGGCGAGTTTGAAACACGTCCATTATCTTTGAAAGGGAGTGTGTGAAGAAAGGGCACTCCCCGAAAAGATGGTCATGTGATTCCTCTGTTGTGCGACATAACATGCATATACTCGGTCCCTCATATCCAAATGCTCTCATTCTATCCCATGTTAATAATTTCCCGTGTACAGCCCGCCAGACCGATGTGGATCGACGGGGTGGGATGTATTTGTTCCAGATCCACCTTGCCCAAGCAACTTCTGGGTGA
Organism: Galeopsis tetrahit; assembly: GCA_963675135.1. NCBI lineage: Eukaryota > Viridiplantae > Streptophyta > Magnoliopsida > Lamiales > Lamiaceae > Galeopsis > Galeopsis tetrahit. The sequence continues at coordinate 58,485,330 of OY776120.1, read as the reverse complement.
TGTGGGCGTTGCTGGTCATATGCAGTTTTAGCTGTGATGTTTCCTTTTGTCGAGAGAGGCCATATCTGTACATCTGAATTTGTCGCGAAGTTATATCTCATGATGTCTTCCACAATCCACGGATAATTTTGTATGAAGTTATTATCAAACGAACAGACTCCATTGCTCCAATAGTCTGATATGGTGAAGTCAAAATAACCTCTGTAGGCTGCTGGGATCCCCACTTTGTCGGCTATTTTGTATCCTAACCAGTTGTCTAGCCAAAACCTCACCCTCGATTCCGCGCCTGCAATCCACCTTACCTTTGCCACTATATGCTGCATATGTGTCCGCAGTCCCCTCCATATTGAAGAGAATATTGCAGCTGGCCTAAGTCTACCTGTCGGCATGAATCTTTCTCGTAAAAACTCCATCGATTTCTCCGAGCCTGCAAATACATTCCATGCCATTTTCTGAAGATATGCTTCGTTTGCGCATAAGATTGAACGCACCCCCAGTCCCCCTTCCGCTCTTGGGGTTATTACTCGTGGCCAAGAGACCTGTCCTCGTCCAGTTTTGTCGATGTTGCCAGTCCAAATAAAGTTTCTCATTGCTTTCTCTATCTTTTTCAACAATGAACACGGCCATTTGTATAACATCATAGTGTGTACCATTGACGATGTAGTGACATGGTTGACTAAACATACTCTACCTGCTATTAAGAGTGATGTCCCTTTCCATGTGGCGAATCTGCCCAGAATTTTATCTACTAATTGTTAGAAATGGGACGCCTTGGGTGCACCTTTAAACAGTGGCGCGCCCAGGTATACGAATGGGAGGGTTCCTTCTGTCATGCCCAATATATCTCTCACATATCTTTTGCCGTTGTACGCCACATGCTTCCCAAAATATGCGTTTGATTTTAATGGGTTGAAGAGTTGGCCTGACAACACGCCATAGATGGATAGTGCGTCTCTAATGGCGCGTGTGGAGGACCTGTTCGCCCTGCTAAATATCAGTATATCATCTGCGTATAACAAGAATAGTGGACATGTGAGGTTTCGCTTGACATGGGCTGGCAGTAGGCTGCCCACCTCCTCCATACGGCTCAGAATTAGCGCCAACACTTCTTCCGCTATGTAAAACAGCAGTGGGGACAAAGGGTCCCCTTGTCTGACCCCTTGCGAGTAAGCAAAGTATCCGTGTGGTTACCCCGAAACTAAAACCGATAATCTTGCTGAATTCAGTATGCAGCTGATGATATCTCTGAATTTTGCACTAAAACCCATGTATTTCATCACTTCTATGAGGAAATCCCAGCGCACCGTATCAAATGCTTTTCGAATATCAATTTTCAAAGCCATATTGCCATGCACCCGCGTTCTATCTAAACAATTGATACCCTCTGAGGTTAGCGCTATTCAATGATGTATGCTTCTATCCGGAATAAATCCGTATTGATTTGGCTACAATACTTCACTTAGGATGGGACCTAGGCGAGAAGCCATAATCTTGGAGATTCCTTTGAACAAAAAATTCCCCAGTACAATCGGCCTATAATCCTCTGTTTTATTTGCTCCCGGATCCTTTGGAATCAGTGACACCATATTTGAATTGAGGCCATGCGGAAGGAAAGCAAACCTTACAGAGTATTGTGTCGCTCTAACAATGTCCGCCTCGATGAATTGCCACGCAGCATGATAAAAATAGCCCCCAAATCCATCTAGCCCCGACGCACTATCCGCTGATAATTCTAGAAATTCCCTGCGCACTTCCAAAGTCGAAGGCACCTCGGACAGGCGCTCCAGGGGTGGCCCTGAGGCAGGGCGAGAAGGGCGACCGCCCCGGGCCCCGAATTTTTAGGGGCCTACTTTTTTATATATATAATATTATAATTAATATTTTAAAAAAAAATTAAAAGATAAATATAATAATTAATGTGAGTGCATAAAAGGTAAAAAAATATATTAATAAACTAGCATTAATTGTATTCTTGAAAATCATCATGACTTTAATACTAAACACAATTATTTATTTTTAATTAGTAATTAATTATTAATATCTAATTAATAAGCTCTTTAATACTAAATACAATTATTTATTCCTAATTAGTAATTAATTATTAATATCTAATTAATAAGTACCATTCCTATAAATTAGGATATGCATTTCTCTTCTATATTCCATTCCATTCAATTTCAATCTATTTTTTATTTATTTATTTTATATAATATATTATTGCATCCAAAATGGTTTATCTCATTTGGAGATTCAACATTCGACTTTCTCTTTCAGTGTTTCAAAGTCCACAATCACGGTTATATTATTCACTTGTTTATTGTTTTTTTTTTTACTTATTGAATATTGATTATTTGACTTGTTGTTGTTTTTTTCATTTACTTTTAATTGAATTACTATTTATTGTCATTTAGTTATCAATTTTTACTTTTTAATATAAATATGTTTTCTAAAAAACATGAATTTTGTAGTGAGAAAAGGCAAAAAAGAAAGAGATTTGAACAACTAATTTTATCACAAAAATGAGCATTGGATAAACTCTTTTCAAAAAAATTAGGACAATCGAGTAGTTTAAAAGACTTTAATGATAATGTTAATAGTGGATCAGAGCTAAACAACATAAATGTAAATAATTTGAGTGAACAAACTAGTCATATAGTGGATGTAGATATAAATAATTCAAATGAGGATATAAATGAAAATGAATCTAATATTGTTAATGAAGAAGTTTCTCTAAATTAAAATTGCTAAAACGTACAGATCCACTATGTCACAAGAAAGATTAAATGGACTAACAACTTTATGTATTGAAAAAGATATGCTAGAACAAATTAATTATGAAAATATTATTGAAGAATTTGCTTCTCAAAATGTTAGAAGAAGTCATTTTAAATGATTAATTTTTATAACATTCATTCATTTTTAATATGTGCATACGTATTTCACTTATTTTATTTGATGTTTTTTTTAAAAAAGTTTTTATAACATTAATTCATTTTTAATATGTGTATACGTATTTCACTTATTTTATTTGATGTTTTTTTTAAAAGTTTTTATAACATTCATTCATTTTTAATATGTGCATACGGTATTTCACTTATTTTAGTTGATGTTTTTTTTAAAAAGGGGCCCATTTTTTTTTTCGCCCCAGGCCTACAAAATCTCAGGACCGGCACTGGGCGCTCGTTGTGTGATTCTGTTATCTTTGGTGTAATCAAGCTTGATAACATGTTTAAATTGATTTCCTGTCGCCGCGGTTTTGCTGTGAATAGGTCTCTATAGAAGTTTATGACGTGTTGTGCGATTTGTGTCTTGTCTTCGCATAACGATCCTCCTATCAACAGTTTGTCCATGTGTTTCCGCACTTTCCGCATCCGGTTTAATGTGTGGAAGTATTTTGTGTTCCTATCTCCATCCCTTAGCCATTTGATTTTATTTTTCTGGACAAATAATTCATGTTGTTGGTGAAGGCATGTATTAATTGCCGCCTTCGCCTCTATTTCCCTGTTGGCTAGAGTGTTTGTGTAGCCTGATATCCCAATTTGGCATTGCACCTCAAGAAGAGATTTTTTCGCCCCGTTTATCCGAATGTGCAAGTTCTGGAAGACCTCTTTATTCCACCTTCTTAGCACCCACTTCAGTCGCTTCAGCTTCAATTTAATCAATGAAATCAGGTCGGGGGCTGGGACCCCCCAAGATAGTCGAATGACTTGGAGGCAGCGCTCATCCGCTAGCCACATTCGCTGGAATTTAAAAGAGTGGCCCACAGTAACCTGCTCTTTTATGCAATTGAGAATAATGGGGTGGTGGTCCGAGTTAGCTCGAGGCAAAGTCGTCACTGTCAAGCTATTCCAATGGTCGAAGAAATCTGGAGACGCAAATATTCTGTCCAACCGCGATGCCATCAGAGAGCCATCCTTCCGTCGTACTGCCCACGTATAATTTGGGCCCGCGACCTCAATTTCCATTAGTTCTGAGGTCGCGATGAATTCTCGGAACTCTCGGCATGATAGCTGCTGAGGTAGGTTCATTCCAATTCTCTCGTGGGCGCCTATCACCGCGTTAAAATCCCCTAACAAGCATAGTTGGTACAAAATTAAGAAAAATGTGTAACGAGTCGAGTATTGAGGGGTAATTTTTGTAAATTTTTGTGAATAAAGTTAAATAAATGATTGAATTAAGCGTAAAAGTAATGACATTTTGTGTAAATATATGAATATTATGAGGGTATGGTTTATGAAAAGTTTTATTTTTTGAATGTATAAATAATTGTGAGATGAACAAATAAGAAAAAGAATACAAACAATTGTGGCATGATGGGGATAAATAATAATAAAAAAATTAAATAAATAAGTACGAATGCCCGATCCCGTCACTTGCGCCTCTTATACACCATAAGGGTATGTTTGCTTCATGGGTTGGGATAAGATGAGTTTAGATGTGGTGGTATATGTAAACCTTGACTTCATAAACCCAAGGTGAGGCTAGGTTGTCTAAACCCATGAAATCTAGCTTATAAAAATCAGGTCAAATTATAAACCCGGGTCACAATGTTTAAAGTTATGAGAAACCAAACATAGAAAAAGATAGGTTTACATATCAAATCCATCACTAAACTCCCCTAAACCTATGAAGCAAACATGTCCTAAGAGGTGTATCACACTAAGAATTAAAAATGAAATTAAAGATTCAAAGCTCCAAATTAAGAGGATCCACTTATTCTAATAAGATTTAAACAAAAATAACACCATATCACATAGATAGCAGAAGTGTCGAAGTTTTGGGTTCTTGAGAAATAATTACTACTTTTATTGGGAGATCTTAACACATACTCCATTAATCATTATATTAACACATGAGAGCATAGTTCAAGTCTAGAAAATCATATCTCAAAAATAAAAGTCGAGAAAATCAAGCCATAGAAGGAGGTTTCACCTACATGCCATTATTTAAAAGGAAAGGAAATCAAGATACCTTTTTAATGCAGTAATTCCCAAAGACATGTTATGACACAGGGATACTCCCGTTCCATTCCCCTATTTTATTTTTTGTATTCCACTAGTGTTGGGATATAAATCCTAGGAACAATGTACTAATTGATAATAGTAAGTTTTGATGGTAAAAAAGCAACTTAAAGTTAATAAGATAAGTAGAATAAGTCATCTTAACTAAATCATCTTGAGAAGTCATAATAACTAAGTTTTACTGATCTGATATGTTATATGAAGTGAAATATTCTACCTGTTAGGAACTAAGCTGAATTAATGGTTGTATAGACAGCTTATAGTATAGGCTTAGAAATACTCTACTATTTATAGTTCAGATGAAGTATTGATAGGTTTTATATTCATAAGTTCGTATTAAATGTAAACATCAAAGTTATATATTAGAAGACTAGTCAAGATTAGAAGACTACGAACTCAGAAGACTACTCGGAAGTAAAAGGCTACAAGCTAAGAAGTATGCTGAAGACATACTCTGAAGAAGCTAAGTACAGGACATAAGAAGAGTACTTAAGTAGAGTACATAAGAAGAGTAAATACTTGAGAAGAGTATTTTACTATGCTGAAGAAAAGTTTGGAAAACTTATTTGAAGAACGTAACTGAATAACTGATTGGAAGTTATGAAGACTGGCTTAAGGAGTTAAGAAGTTAGTTATTTGAAAGTTACATAATCGGTTACAAGGAGAAGTTACAGAAACAGTTAAGAGTTAGTTTTGAGTTAATTTCATAAATGGCTAACTGCATTACTAAAGTCTATAAATACTGGATGATCTTCTACTGGGAAAGACTACTAGATTGAGAAATCTTGTTGAGTAGACGAATTACTTGATATTTAGAACAATACTATACACTTTAGGTCCCTAGTTGAGTTAATAATATTAAGTAAGCTACGAAAATGTCTTGAGGGGGGTAAATAGACTTTTCAAAATCTTTCAATATATCAAAGTACACTTATGAGGAATTTATCAAATTACAATGAGCCCAACAATTTATACTCAACTAATTTCGAATTGAACTTCTGTATGAACACTTAACTTGTTTATTCTATATGCAGATTAATCAATTAAACAAGTAATCAATCAAACAACAAATAAAACGGTAAAGTAAACAACACACAAGATTTATAGTGGTTCGACAACTTGTCTACATCCACTCTCCCAACTCCAGTTGCGAAATTCTTATTTGTCTTCTCTTCGAGTAGTGTGTTCTTGTGGCTTAGAGTCCCAAGAAATAAGACTTTGATCTTATCGATAACACTTCCAAGTGTTTCTTCGATCTAACTAGCTATTTTTACAAGCAACTAGCAACTTGAACAAAAACTGTAAAAGTAAAACTTCTCTTTAATCCAGTAGTAGCCTTCTTGAATTAGACTTGTCTTCTGGCTTCAACTTTCTGAATTTTAACTCTGCAAGTTTCTTCTTGCTTCGAATACCTCTTAGAACGCTTCAGTATATCGAGTTTCAGTAGTATTAGTAGTCTTTAAACGTTGAATACCTTGAAGTATTTATAGACTTCCGAACATCAAGAATAGTTTGTTATCCAACTAACTTTCTTGATAACTTCCTCTTAAATGTTTCTTCTTTATCCATCCACGCGTTTCAGTTAATTAGTTATTCCATAACTAACTCTTCAATAACTTCCTTCATACGCATTTCTGACTTAAGACTTTTCCTTCTTTATGCGCACTTGTCTAGTCTTCCATACTTAGACAATTCTTCAGTCTTCTCTTTACTTGTCTTGTCTTGCGAGTCTTCTTATCTCCTTCAGTAGACTTCTGTAGTAGACTTCCTTAATGAACTAATCTATACTAGTCCTATCATCTAATCCTAACAAGACTATTACATTACATTAAGCTTTATAACTCAGCTTAGTCACCTTAAATTTATACATCAATAATAAAAAAAACATATGAGCTTCTATACAACTATTATTCGCTCATCATAAAACCTATACAAATATAACATAGTACAGTACTTATAAAACTTACTTGTCTTTTCATACTTAAACTTTCTTTCTTAACTTTAACTTTTAACTTTGTACTCTACTGATCTTGTCATAAGACGACTTCCATAACTAGATTAGTCCATACTTAGAAATATCCAAGTCCTCTTTTTGGCTTATCAAAACTACTTCTCTTTTCATCAATTAGGACTTATATTAGGATTCATTTCCCAACAATTTCCCCATTTTTTATGAAGCCAAGACTACTTGAAATATTTAAAAGTTAGTAGATTAGTTAAGTAGTTATCTTCTCAAAATGTGTTATCTTTTCATTCATATTCATAAGATCAGTAGATTACAATTACTTAGACAAAATGAAATAGAAACTAAGTAAAGTACTTACAATTACTCACTGATGTTATCAGCATCTGGATTAGGAATACTGAATGCATTGAGAACTCTTCTGTGAATGTCAGAGATATGATCTTCAATTTCTATCTTCTCCTTCTCGAGCAACTCTTCTTCAAACTTCTTCACTTTGTTGAAGTCGACTCTTTTTCCAGATCCGAGTAGTGGTGTTATCCACTTAGGAAATTCAGGAACTAATATATTGTAACCAACAGCAGTAGCAATGCGCATGATCAAGTTCCATAGGTTCTCATCTTCAGCTTCTATGAACTTGTCAAACACAACATACAACTCTTCTTTGCTGTTTGCATCTCCAAACTTCCTGATAATCCAGTGATCATTTTCCCATTTCAATTTGACAATATTCCAAGCATTTCTATGCTCATTGTCAATAAACTTATCAATATGGGCATCCTCAATCAAATCAGGATCAGCTTTCAACTTTTGCAGTCTCTTGATATATTTTCCTAACAACTTCTTGTTAGCATAACGATCATCTTCAATATTCTGCTTCTTATGAATAGCTTCAACATCTTCATCAGCAATTCTTGCAAGTATTTCACCTACTACTTCTTTCTTTTTCTCAAGATAAAGTTTCCTCTTGACTTGTCTTGTTCTGGGTTGAACAACTTCAATCGCAACAGATTTTACTTTCAACAACCTCTTCTGCTCTTCAGCACTTACACTGATCTGTTCTAGATCTGCTTTCTTTACAAATCTTCTTCTTTTTGGCCTACTTGTCTCTTCAGCAGCAAGATCAGTCATAGTAGCATCTTTCACACCTTCAATCTCTTCCCCCTTTTTGACTTCATCACTTGCCTTAAGAGTAAAGAGTGAAGTGAATCGAGTCATCTCTTCTTGTACTGCTTGCTTCATCATCTCAGCAGCTCTGTCAATGTCCTTCTATTGACTTTTAGCTTGCATCAACTTGTCTAGTTGAGTGGCAACTAACTCCAGCTTCATAGTAGACAAGTTCAGTTCATTCTTGAAATGATTCGCAGTGTTATGAAGTAACCTGTTCTGTTCAGTCATTGTTGTCATAAGAGCTCGTGCTTGCATCAATTGCTCAGAAGCTTCTCTTCGTTGCTCATCTGCAATTTCAATTTTCACTCGATAGAGTCTCTCCATCTTCTTCGACTCTTGAGCTAACACCTTTGCGAACTCGAGTGAACTCTGCTCTGAGTACTCAACTTAACTATGCAAGAACTCTTCTAACTGAGTAAACATTTCTTGTCTAAATGTAGCATCCACCTGGTTAACTTCATCTACTATTAGAGCTTTTGAATTCTCTACAAGATTCATATTCTAATCTACCAGAGCTTTCTTCACATCCGACTTCAAAAACTCATATATTGAAGACTTAATCAAATTCTGCAAGTCTTTCTTCAATTCATCAATAGATGCGGACGGCACTGATTGCGACAGCACTAGATCAGTCTCCATAGGAATAACTTCAGAAACTTCCATTTCATCAAGAATTAGAACTTCAACTAACTTGTCTTCCATCTCTATAGTTAAGACCTCGTCTTCAACTATCTCAAGAAGATCATCAACATTAATTTGCTCAATAATAGGACAGTAAGGTATAATGGCTAACCTTTCTTCCCTTGCTCTTCTTTCAGCAACTTGTTGATCTTTCTGAACCAACTGGACTAACTTGGCAGTGTAAGCACACGTCTTAGACGGAAAATACTTCTCAAACTGTCTGGTAATTTGACCAACATTGCATCGAGGGCCATGTGCGTGCTCCACTTGAAATTCAAATACCATTCCACGCAGTTGATCAGAGCAATTATCCAAATTAATGATCGGATCAGTAGGCAAGAAATCATCTTCAGAATATTGAATTCCTACTTCCCGATAACTTGATGACAAAACTTCATCAGGAATATTAAGCATCTTCTTGACAAGATTAGTCAAGGCCTTGGGTGAAAGAAGTTCAGAATGCTTTCTCACTCCACTTGTCTCCTTCTGTTCCATCTCCCAATCCTGAAAATTGGAGATTCCACCCATTCCAGAAGCAACTTCAAAGAAATCTTCACAAGGTCCTTCGCGTAGAGCAACCCATGTGCAGATTCGGATCAGCTTCTCATATGCTTCAGAATCAACATCTAGCTCAACAGATGGCAGCTTCTTTTTCAGATTCTTAGTCATCTGTGCCCGGAGTCTCTTCTCCCTTGCGCACATAGGATAATGAACTAAGTCTCGAAATCTATTCGAGAGAGGGGTCTGAGTAAGTGGGGTCCTTAACTCAGTAGTTGAAGTGTCAACTAGACGAGTTCTATGAATAGATGGGTTGGAGGGGTCAACATATTCTGTTGTGGGAGGAGGAGTAATTTGGATTGTGGTTTCTTGGGGCTTTAATGTGGCTTGGTTTGGCATGTCAGCCGTAGGAGTATCAGCTGATGCATATATAGTAGTGTCTTGGCTAATGTTCGAATCCAATGGTTGAACATTTAGAGGGATGGTTCGGGAAAAAGGTTTGGCACGAGATCGAAGTGATCTTGCCTTGGTTTTCACCAGAACATTCAGAGGAATATAAATAGCACGAGAAGAAGTACTAACCAACTCAGTCTTCTCTTCTAGTAGTGAACTCGACTCAACTCTCACCAGTCTGTAGGCTTCTGCATCCTCATTCTTATTCTCCAAAGCATCATCTGATTGAGTTTCCTCAGAATCATCAATAGGCTCGATCATAGCCTCATCCGACACATAATTAACCAATGCTCCACTCGTTCCAGCCTCAACCTCGTCTTCTTCAGCACTAGATGAGTTGGCTTCCAACATAACGTCTCTTGGGTTAACTTTGATTTGCCCACGCTCGAGAGACCTTTGCTCAGCTTTTCTATCGAGAGCGTCTTTCTTCAGATAATGTTTCAAGACATGAAACGCCTTACCCTTACTCCAGTTCGTCTTGTTTGGAAGTAAGACGGGTAGAAGAATACTAAGTTTGTTACCGAAACTTACCGCAGCAGACACCACCCATTCTCCAGCATCGGTGTCCACCCTTACATTATTTTCAAAGTACATCAACTTATCCAAGAATAATCTGTACCAGTTTCCATCGGTAATACCATCATAAGTTGCAGCCATCACCCTCGCCTTCTGGAGAGTTACTGAATCATAACTTCCAGTCACTCCGAGCAACATTTTGCTTGCAATGTCGAGGAGAGTTTTGTACTTGGGAAGCAAATGTTTCTTCTTCACGGACGAAATCTTGCCATCTCGCCCTAATTTCAATTTCCTTCCGCAGAAAATACTTAGGTATCTCAATTCTTGCCCTGCACCATACATTTCTACATTGATTGAACCTGAAGGCAAACGGAGTGTATCGAATAACACTTCTCGAGTGATTTCCACTCAACTACCACCAACAAAGGCTTCAATTGAGTCGCCTTGACAAGTAGTAGTGGCTAAGAACTCCAACACTTCTTCTTCATAAACAACCTCTAGAAATGCTTCCAAATAAGGTCTCAGGCCACATCTGAGGCACTTCAACAAAATCTCTTTGTTGTCGTCGGTGTGTCTTCCATTGAAGAACACGGAGCTTTCAACATACACCTTTCCTTCCGAGGCGTACCTGCCTAGGTCAAATCTTGCTTGCATGTTAGTGGAAATATCGAACATAGACACCATCGACATGATAAATGATATGTATGGGTTTTAATCATAAATTGTGAGAATCACAAGAAATTTTGATTGCTTGAGAGTAGGAAAGTAAAGTGAATCGTGGGGAGAGATTTTAGGAAAGATCAGTTTTGTTACAAATCAAAATTTTGAATAAACGGCTAAGATTGATTTGTTTGATCTAACGGCAATGACTCTTGGTATTCAGTTATGTAATCGAGAGGATAATGTGATTTGGTATTGTAAGTTTTGGAATCTTCTCTTTCTATTGGTTAGTTCAGAAGAGTGTACTCATCTGACCTAGTCCAATAGTTTTAGGCTGGAACTGGGTGTATACACCTCATTAGATGGAGTGTATATATCCAATCTTAGGTTTTCCAAAATTTTGCACTATCAAATTACATTAATACCCTTAATACATGTTTTGAACACTTAGTGGATTTAACAATACGAGAGAGCTTATCTTGTCTGTTCGAGTTCATCAGAACAGATTAGTAGACTTTGTCTGCACTAGACGAGTTCCCCCTTCGACTGTGCTTATTTGTCTGACTATCGAACATCAACATGTACCTGTCTCATCTTGTGCGACGTATTAGAGTAGATACAAGTAGTAGAGTAGAATAATTATAATGAATATCTATCAAATGCAAAATTCAAGGTTTCGCTCAAGATGACTTTTAACAAAATTAAGAGTCAACATAAGGATATTTAAGAAATCGTAGATTCCCCCATAAATGTATATTCCCTTTAGTATTACCCTCAGCTTTACCAGCTTCCTCATCGGGTTATTTGGTCATCTTGTCTGACCTTGTTTTACCTGACTTGTTGACGAGTAGACGAGTGCTCTGTTTCTGTGGTAACTTGTATGTTCTCCTTACTTCTTTGTGATGTACCTGTCTGGTTAGTACACAACTACATACTAGTATGGTCTATATCAATTAGTCCTAGACTAATGCATAATTCTCTAAAACGAGCTTCAGCCAATGGTTTTGTAAAGATATCAGCTCTTTGAATATCAGTGTGAATCTTCTCCATGCGAATATTTTTCTTTTCAACATGATCACGTATAAAATGGTGTTTCACATCAACATGCTTACAACGTGTGTGCAAAACAGGATTTTGTGTAATAACAATAACACTGTTACTGTCACAAAATATAGGAACATTTGATTCACATATATTATAGTCTCTAAGTTGTTGAATGAGCCAAAGTAGTTGACTACAGCAGCTACCAACAGTCATGTACTCGGCTTCAGTAGTAGAGGTAGCCACACTAGTCTGCTTTTTCGAAAACCATGAAATAAGCTTAGTGCCTAGAAATTGACAAGAACCAGAAGTAGATTTCCTATCTATTCTACAGCCACCAAAATCAGAATCAGAGTAGCCACTTAGGGATAAATAATCATTCGAAGGATACCATATACCACGATTGATGGTTCCTTTCAAATATTTCAGTATCCGTTTAGTGGTTTCCATATGACTCTCTTTTGGATTAGCTTGAAATCGAGCACATACGCCAACAGAAAATGCAATATCAAGTCTACTAGCAGTCAAGTACAGTAATGAGCCAATTAAACCACGATAATATGATTGGTCAACACATTTACCGTTCTCGTCTGGATCCATCCTGTAGGTGGGTAGCATTTGTACTCCAGAAGATTTTCAAGTTTTAATACCATACTTGTCTAGTAGATTTTGAGTATTCTTGGCTTGATTTATGAAAATCCCATCGGGAGTTTGTTTTACTTGAAGTCCAAGAAATTAAGTCATTTCTCCCATCATTGACATTTCAAACTTACTTTGCATGAGTGTTGAAAAACTTTCACTCAACTTTTTGTTGGGTGATCCGAAAATGATATTATCCACGTAAATTTGAACAAGTAGGATATCCTTACCTTCTTGTCTTCTGAACAAGGTTCTATCGACCTTGCCCTTGGTAAAACCATTTTCTAATAGAAATAGAGAAAGAGTATCATACCATGCTCTTGGAGCTTGTTTCAATCCGTATAAGGCTTTCTTCAACTTGTACACTTGGTTGCCTTTCACCTCGAAACCTGGAGGTTGTTCTACATACACTTCTTCCGCAAGAATACCGTTAAGAAATGCACTTTTAACATCCATTTGATATGCAGTAAACTTCATATAAGCAGCATATGCAAGAAACAATCTAATGGCTTCTAGTCTAGCAATAGGTGCATAAGTTTCATCATAATCTATGCCTTCAGCTTGTGAATAGCCTTGAGCTACTAGTCTAGCCTTATTTCTTACGACTACATCATTCTCATCTTTCTTATTCTTGAAAATCCATCGTGTGCCAACTACATTATGGTGTTTTGGTCTATTGACAAGTTCCCAGACGTCGTTTCGAACAAACTGGTTCAACTCGTCTTGCATAGCAATGATCCAATTACTATCAGCCAATGCCTCATTAACGGTCTTAGGCTCGATAGATGAGAGGAAACAACACTAGCAAAACATAGATGGAATCGGTTGTTCTTGCGACTCAAAGAGTTGTCGTCTAGTCTTCACACCAATAGTAGAGTCACCAATGATGTTTTCAGTATTATGAGCAGATTTCCATGTTTTTCTAGTCTTAGCATGTATACTATGATCATCTAAATCAGCTACAGCATCATGCATTTCAACATCATTTGTATCAGCAGATTTAATGGGAGTAGACGAGTCGACAAGAGTAGACATGTCAACTGGTCTAGTAGACTTACCTTGAGCACTTACCTTCTCCTTATCATCTGACTCGAGGGCTTTCATAAATGGATTGTAGGCTTGAACAGATTCGTATACATCTGATTCTTTATCAGTTTCTATTGATAGATCGATTACTTTCTTACTGATCTGGTCGGCAGACGAGTCCTATCGAGATTCATCGAAAACAACATGTGGTGTTTCTTCCACACATAGAGTGGATTAGTTGAATACTCTAAATGCTTTGCTAGTCGAGGAGTATTCTAAGAATATCCCCTCGTCTGCTTTAGCATCGAACGCATTTAACTTACTTTTCCAATTGTTATGGATGAAACACTTACAACCAAATATATGGAAATAAGAAATTCTGGGTTTTCGACCTTTCCACTCGTAGGGCGTCTTACCTAGTGCTTTATTGATAACACTTCTGTTCTGGGAGTGGCATGCAGTATTGATCGCCTCTGCCCAAAACTTTTGAGGAGTATTATACTCAGTTAGCATGGCTCTACAGGCCTCCTTAAGAGTTCTATTCCGTCGCTCCGCTACACCGTTTTGTTGAGGTGTCCTTGCTGCACTAGTAAGGTGCTGGATACCACGTTTAGAACAAAAATATTTGATATAGCAATTGATAAACTCAGTACCCTTGTCACTACGAATCTTGACAATGGACTGGTTCTTCTCAACTTGTATCCTCTTCAACAGATCAGGTAGGAGAGTTTGTGTATCACTCTTCTTGTGTAAGAAGACTACCCAAGTGAACTTAGAATAGTCGTCTACCACAACAAGTGTGTACCTTCTACCGCTCAAAGTTGGAGGAGTAATTGGGCCATGTAGGTCCATATGTAGTAGTTCTAGGAACCTTTTACTTGTTTACCTTTCTGGCAAATAATCGCATACATGTGACTTGTAATAGATTTCGTTGGGTATACCTTCTACACGGTAGTCTCTTGCAATCTTATTAATCACCTTAAAGTTCATGTAACAAAGGCGTCTATGCCAAAGCCAACTGACCTCTTTAGGATTCTTACTAAGAAGGCACGTATCCTGTGGACAGCTATTCCAATTCACAATATATACGCTGCCTTATCTTATGCCGACGAGCAGTACAGTATGAGTCCTCTTGTCCATGATCTCGCACTTCCGGCTTTTAAACTGCACTTTGTAACCTCGATCACAGAATTGTGAAACAGATAATAGATTATATTTCAAACCTTCTACGTAGGATACGTCTTGTATCTCTACATCTCCATTTCTGATGTAGCCAAAGCCTTTTGTAATGTCGATAGAGCTATCACCGAATATAACCCTGGGTCCTTCTTGTTCACAGTAACTCGATAGAAGAGCCTTAGTACCAGTCATGTGGTGCGAACAACCACTGTCTATGTACCAAGTTTCTCCTACTCAGCTACCCTTCTTATACAAGTCGAGTCGACCCTGCAATGATGATATTTAATAATTTAGGTACCCTCCTTGTCTATTGGGGTCCTAGGGGGTTAGTAGAGTTTAAAGGAATCCAAATATACATAGGAGTCCTGAACAAGTTTGATCTCTTAAGCTTTCTACCATGCTTGTTACAGAATAAGACCCTGTTGTCCTTGTCTAGCCTATCATCAGACCTTGGGTCTACTCGTCTGAGGTAGCCTTTCGACTTAACCTCTACTTGAGTAGGCACGGGTCTTTGATAGTCAGAGTAGGGCTTGTACGCATTGGGGCCATACGGTTTATAGACATGTTTAGGTCTTTCCTCTCCAATGGTATCGTAAGATAAAGGTGGAGGATATAAGACAGGTTGAATACGATATTTGGGAGCCACATTCCTAGGTCTAGTCGAGTAGAGCTGAGACTGCCTTATGAAATGAGGTCTAAGCTCTTTCCAACTAGTTTGTACTCATCTAGAACTCGTCTCCTCAGGATACCAGTCCTCGTATCTGACCTGGTTTGGTCGTCCACGACTCGTGGTCCTTTTTCAACTTGTTCTAAACGGAACAAGTCTATTGTTAACATTCCTTTTACCACCTTTGGCAATCGGAGTGTTAACTCTAGTCTGTTTAAGTACAGTACCTTTGGATGTCGTTCTAGTATCGTATTCCATTGGTCTTTTGCCTTTATCGTGTGTCAAAGAACTTGAACCAACATCAATAGGTTTCTCAATGACTTGAGTAGGCGAGTCAGGTGTATATGCACCCAACCCTGTCTTGTCATCTGGAGCCCTATACCTATCTGACAGTTTTTGATTAATCATTGAAGAATTAACCAAGTTAGTAAGTTTAAGGTCTAGATTTACGACCTCAGTCTCCAAGAACTTATTGCGTTCTTCAAGCTTTTTGCACTTGTTCTTTAAAACATTGAAGTCATTAGTCTCAGTAGCATGTGTCTTAAGTAGATCTTGATACAACTTGTCTGTCAACGTACACTTGTCTTTGAGTTGTCTTAACTCTTCTGTCAAACGTTCATTTAGGAATATTATATTAGGATCTACTTTTGACTGAGTTTCCTTAAGATCAATGATTTCTTGTTTTAAGATGATGTTCTCGTCGCTGACTTCAATGAATGCCCTGTTAGCAAGTAGGAGGTCTTCTTCAGTCACACCAGTAGAGTGATGAAGACTACTCCCTACTCCACTATCGGCAGTATCACTTTCATCAGTATCCGATTCATCACATGATTGAAAAGAAGTAGCAGATGATACCTCTTGTTCAGTTTTCGCCATGCAGCATAGGCCATCATCCACGATGAAAGCTTCTACTTCTTCATGATCAGAAGGGTAACTGTAACTCGTCTGAATCCATCTCAGAGTCATCATTAGCCATCATTGCCTTCTTACCCCTGTTGTATCTTCATTCATGCCTTGCTTTACGTTCCTTTCGATCATCAGTACTCGGGTCCGGACATTCGTAAATGTAATGACTTGATTTCTCACAATTATAGCAAAGTAGATCGTTAGTGGACTTTTTCTCAGGAGAATCATCCCTTCTCTTATCTCGTCTATCAGAACGTCTAATCTTCCTATCCTCAGAGTTCCTATCTCGCCTGTTTCCTTTCGAGACCTCAGCTCTCCTTTCGGATGAGTTTTGATCTCATCTGGTCTCAGACGAGTCCTTGTTACCAGAACCTCTAAAGTCTTTGTAAAAGCGCTTATATCTACTGTATCGCTTGTTCAGTTTGTCGAACTTCCTAACCATAAACTTCATCTGATCTTTCAGACTTAGATCAGTCTTATCAAACTCGTCTTTTATGATAGCATACTTAGTCTTAGACTTAGACCTGTCTATTCTAGAGCTCTTAGACGAAGTAGACTTAAAAGTAAAAAATTTCGACACATCATTCTCTCTATCACTACTGGCTATAGGATCATCCTCACCTAGATCGAACTCATGCGCCTTAAGAGTTTGAAACATTGTTTCAGCAGACCATTCATCAATGTCCTGAGTGTTCTTGATGACCATCTTGACCATCTTCCATCTAGTATCAAGACTCTTAAGAATTCGCAAGTTAATTTCACGATTAGTATATGTTTTTCCCAGTACTTCCAAATCATTAATAACACGTGTGAAACGAGTATCTAACTGGTCTATATTTTCACCAGCCTTCATCTTAAATGATTCGAACCTCTGAACAGCAGTGGACAACTTGCTTTCCTTGATCAGGGTGGTCCCTTCACGAATCACAGCAAGTCGATCCCACATCTCTTTAGCAGTCTTACATTTTAATACTTTTCCCAGATACTCGTTGGGAAGGGTATGTAAAATGTAATTCTTTGCTAAACTGTCCAAGTTGTTCTGCCTCATTTCCTCAAAAGTGAGTTCAGACCTAGGTTTAGGGACGAGCACACCGACAACTTTATATGGGTCCAAGGCAGCAGTGTTTTGAACCATCGTCACGACTGGTCCTTCTTTAATCACAGACACCATCAAATCATGAGTTGAGCTGAAAATGGCTTCCATCCTCAGCTTTCAGTAATCATAGCCCTAAACAGAGAACTTGGGTAGTTTATTAGCACTAATTTCCATTGCCATAATTTCAAGAAGATTAGTATCAAGATATAGCAAGAAAATCAAAGATACAAGGATTTCAAAAACGGTGATAATAACAAGTACAATCAAGAACCAGGACTTCCCTCAAAGTCCATAGGGGTAATCAAGAAACAGCAGTCAAATGAACTACTGCTCTGATACCACTTGTAGTTCCCTAGTTGAGTTAATAATATTGAGTAATCTAGAAAAATGTCTAGAGGGGGGTGAATAGACTTTTCAAAATCTTTCAATATATCAAAGTACACTTATGCGGAATTTATCAGATTACAATGAGCCCAACAATTTATACTCAACTAATTTCGAATTGAACATCTGTATGAACACTTAACTTGTCTATTCTATATGCAGATTAATCAATTAAACAAGTAATCAATCAAACAACAAATAAAACAGTAAAGTAAACAATACACAAGATTTATAGTGGTTCGACAACTTGTCTACATCCACTCTCACAACTCCAGTTGCAAAATTCTTATTACTCTTCTCTTCGAGTAGTGTGTTCTTGTGGCTTAGAGTCCCAAGAAATAAGACTTCGATCTTATCGATAACACTTCAAAGCGTTTCTTCGATCTAACTAGCTATTTTTACAAGCAACTAGCAACTTGAACAAAAAATGTAAAAGTAAAACTTCTCTTTAATCCAATAGTAGCCTTCTTGAATTTGACTTGTCTTTTGGCTTCAAATTTCTGAATTTTAACTCTGCAAGTTTCTTCTTTGCTTCGAATACCTCTTAGAACGCTTTAGTATATCGAGTTTCAGTAGTATCAGTAGTCTTTAAACGTTGAATACCTTGAAGTATTTATAGACTTCCGAACATCAAGAATAGTTTGTTATCCAACTAACTTTCTTGATAACTTCCTCTTAACTATTTCTTCTTTATCCATCCACGCGTTTCAGTTAATTAGTTATTCCATAACTAACTCTTCAATAACTTCCTTCATACGAGTTTCTGACATAAGACGACTTCCATAACTAGATCAGTCCATACTTAGAAATATTCAAGTCCTCCTTTTTACTTATCAAAACTACTTCTCTTTTCATCAATTAGGACTTATATTAGGATTCATTTCCCAACATACACTAAGTAAAATTTCAGTAGTCTTTTCCAGTAGAAGATCATCCAGTATTTATAGACTTTAGTAATGTAGTTAGCCATTTGTGAAATTAACTCAAAACTAACTCTTAATTGTTTCTTTTAACTTCTCCTTGTAACCGATTCTTTTACTTCCAAATAACTAACTTCTTAACTCCTTAAGTCAGTCTTCATAACTCCAATCAGTTATTCAGTTACGCCCTTCAAATAAGTTTTCCAAACTTATCTTCAGCACAGTAAAATACTCATCTCAAGTATTTACTCTTCTCATGTACTCTTTTCAAGTACTCTTCTTATGTCTTGTACTTAGCTTCTTTAGAGTATGTTTTCAGAATACTTCTTCACTTGTAGTCTTCTGCTTCCAAGTAGTCTTATGAGTCTGTAGTCTTCTGATCTTGTCTAGTCTTCTGATATCTAACTTTGTTGATTACATTTAATACAAACTTACAAATATAAAACCTATCAATACTTCAACTAAACTATATACAGTAGAGTAATTTTAAGACTATACTATAAGTTGTCTATACAATCATTATTTCAACTTAGTTCCTAACAGTTAGAATATTTCACTTCATATAATATCAGATTAGTAAAACTTAGTTATTGTGACTTCTCAAAATGACTTAGTTAAGATGACTTATTCTACTTATCTTATTAACTTTAAGTTGCTTTTTGGCCATCAAAACTTATGATCATCAATTAGGACATTGTTTCTAGGATTCATATCCCAACAATTTCCCCATTTTTTATGAAGCCAAAAAAACTACTTCAAGTTAATAAATCAGTAGTTAATTAAATAGTCAATCATAACATTTCATCAAGTCAAAAATATCAGTTTCATTCATATTCAGATTAGACTTACGATTACAATTAAACACAAAGATACGAAAATAAGAAATAAAGATGAGTAAGAAATATTATCTTCATGTCCTTCATCTTCATTCTTCAGCTTCCTTCATCTTTAGATCCTGAATGCAATATACATTCTGGTGTGAATGTCCTTCATGTGTTGCGGATTTGTAATGCCTTCATCAACAATTATCTTTTCAATTATTTTCTTGACTTCTTCATAATCCGTCCTTCCAGATTCCATTAGTGGAGGATCCCATGTCGGTTCTTCTGGGCATAAGATATTGTAACCTACTGCACTTGCAGTTAGCAAAGCATCTTCCCATAATGCTCTTGCATTGTTCTCCATGAACTGTTCAAAAACATCAAATTCTTCATCTCTGCTTGCAGGAACACCAAACTTTCTCACAATATGGTGTGCAATCTGCCATTTCTTTTTTATGTCATACCAATAGTCAACATTATTTGGATGAACAATCATATCCAAATATGTATCTTCTAGAATATCAACATTCACTTTCTTTTTTGCCAGAGCAGCTACTTTTCTTTCAAACTTCTTTCTATTAGGTTCAGCATCCTTGAGTTTCTGCTTTTTAAGGTTAATTTATGCCTTCTTCTTAGCCAGCATTTCTTTTCCAATCTTTCCTGCAGCTTCCCACTGCTCTTCAGTTGGTAAAGAACTTTAAACAACATGCTTAGTCTTGGACTTGGTCATCCTACTAGTCTCTTCAACAACTTGCTCTGACTCATCATCACTTAAAACAAGTTTTCTCTTAAGCTTCATAGAAGATTTCTCAGCCACTTCAACAACTATAGCTTTCTTTCCAGTACCCTTCTGCTCTTTCTCTTGCACTTGTTCAACGTGAACATCTTGCACCTCAACAGCATTAGTACTCTTATCTGAAACTTGTTGCTTCCTCAATTTGATTCTACTTGCCAAATTTCCAATTTCCTTTGCCAAATCATCCTGACTCACAACTAAAACAGCTTGTTGTTGCTGAGTTTTCTCCATCACATTTATTACTTTTCTTTTCCCCTTTTTGGCTTCATCATACAACTCCTTAACAGATTTTAGTTGCTATATGTTTTCACCCTTCAAGGTCTGGAAAAAATCATGAGCGTGCTTCTTGTTCAACTCATGCAATTTAGACACAGTATGATCCATCACAAGATCATAAGTCGATTCAGCAGTAAGCTTGGTCAGCTTCTCAGTCACCTCTTTCAACTCTGTCAAAGTGCACTCAAGCTGCTTCTTGAGCTCTACATTCTCTTGCTTAGACACTCTCAATTGCTCAACAGTTGAGGTTTCTTCAGTCATCACTATATCATATGTTCTAAGTTCCACCTTAGAATCAGCTTAAAAATCTCATTGATAACATCAACAGTGTGTTGACAATCATCTTTCTCATCCAAATGCCCTTCAAAATTTCTTCAAACAACTCTTCAACAACCATATATGGTTTGCTTTGAACTTCCTCTACATACAAAACAACATCTTCAATTACCTCTGTTTCTCAATCTCAACAGCAGGATCAACTTCCATCTCCATCTCAGCTTCTTCCTCCAAAATAACATTCTCATCAGCTTGTATGTCCTCATGAAAAACATCTTTCTCTATATGTTGTTCACCTTCAGCAGCTACTTCATTTTCATCAACATAAAACTGAATTCCAGAAATCCTTTCCACCATCTTGACAACAAAATCTGGTGAATGTAACTCAGTATTTGACTTAACACCAGCTGCATTAACTTGCTCCATCTCCCAGTCTTGAAAAACATTACATCCTCTCATACCTTCCATAACCGCCAGCATATCATTCACCTCCATCCTTCTAAGATGCACCCATGTGCAAACTCTTAGAATCTGCTCAAACACTTCAGATTTGACATCTAGTCCTCTAAATTCCTTCTGAATCACCTCACTCAAATTCATCCTTATCATTTGCTCTTTAATGCATATAAGATATTTGAGCATTTTGGGTTTGTTTTGAGGTTGGGGGTTAGAATGAGTTTGGGGTAGAGTTTCTGGTTCAGGTTGGGGTTAAGTTTGGGTTTCAAGAACAGGGTCTTGAGGCTGTTTGGTTAGTTCAGAAGTGAGTTTTGGTGAAGATTGAATGGGATTAGAAATTGGTGTTGTTTGTTTAGGTGAGGTCTGGGGGCTTAAATGATGAGTTGATGTGTTTTGGTCTGAATCATCAGTAGATGTAGAAGCTACTGATTTACTAGATGCAGAATGGTCTAAGGGAATTTGGTCAAGGGGTTTTGAAGGAATGGGAGCAGTGTTAGGTGGGGTAGGTTTGGGATTTTTGGCTTTGGGTTTGGGTTTCAATTTGCTCTTAGCCTTCAAGCGCTTTTTAGAAGTAATAGCAATGGATTCAGGAGTACTTACAGTCCTTTACTGAGATCTTTCTTCTTCTTCCTCTGACTCATCAGATTGTTGAGGAGTCACCTTCCTAGTGAAGATTTTCTTTGACCTAACATAATAAGGATCATGCCTTGCCTTTGTACTCTCTTTAGTCTCCTCATCAGACCTGTACATCGATCCACCTAGGACTCATTGTCTAATGCCTCCCTCTTGAACAAAAACTTCCCCTGATGAAATCTCTTAGGCTTACTCCACACAATTTCATCCTTCACTATTGTTGGTAGCAAAATACTTAACTTGTTACCAAATCCGAGCATCCCTCTTACTTTATATTCTTTGGTAGGTTCATCCAATTGAATCTTTTCCTTTTTGAGCAACAATCTTTCAAGGAAGAAACCCTGCCAATCACCATCTACTCGATCGATTATAGCAACCATGTATCGAATTTTGAGGCTTTAGAGTCCATCAGGACTACTATGTTGACCTAATAAAATCTTCCCAGCAATATCCATTAAATACCTCAAAGGCTCAGGCAAAATGGATTTCGTTAGATTCTTCGCCTTGATGTTGCTACAAATCCGTTTTTCCACACACTCTTTCTCCAAGCCTTCTTTGTAGGTCGCAATGTGAACTTTTCCTTCCTGTAGTTGGAACTCATGTGCAAGATGGTCTCGAGCGAGCATGACCCTCTTCTCCGCGAGATAGGTCTAAACAGTATCGTCATCTCCGGTTAATTGTAAATAGAACTCCACCACTTCAGCCTCGAACACCTGCTTTGGATACGCTTCGAGATACGTGCGAAGCCCGCCTTGCTCACACATATCCAAAATTGTCAGATTTTCTGGAGTTTGCTTTCTAGATAAATACACTACGCTCTCTGCATATATCTTGTGCTCCGACACCCATTTCTAAGGGTTGAAAGTACCTACAACTTCATTTTTCTTGTTCAAAAGTTTGATTATCGCCATTGTAGAAGAAGGAATGTGGAAGATTTGAGAAAGAAAGGGGTTTTGGAATTTCAAGCAAATCGTAAGTTTCAGATTTCATAAAATGAGGAAGATGATTTAATTTTGATCTTGTTTATCAATTCCAATGTAAATCTAGGGCTTAGATTGAATTTAATTTTCAAGATGTGTGGTTGAGATTAAAGATTTTGATCGTGGGTTGTAAGAAATCGTTCGAATTCAAAACCCTTTTACATCATTTTCGAGCCAAATGTGCATTTAATAGATACAGCACCAAATTAGGTTAAAAATAGAGGACTGTATAAATCCCGTCTATTTGTAATCCAATTTTTGAGATTTCGACTTAGAAAATTTCTCATATGGGTTACTGTTCTGCTTTTCTTGGTATCAGTAGAGTACCTGTCATATTTGCACAGTTCTATATGCAAGTAGGATCCGTGCCTATCAATCCTAAACTAATGCATAAGTCTCTGAATCTAACTTCAGCCAAAGGTTTTGTAAAGATATCAGCTCGTTGAAGATCAGTATGGATCTTTTCCATTCTAATGTTTCTCTTTTCAACATGAACCCTAATGAAATGATACCTAACATCTACATGCTTGCATATTGTATGTAAAATGGGATTTTGAGTTATAGTAATGATACTATTGCTGTCACAGAATATTGATACATTAGATTCTACAATATTGTAGTCTCTAAGTTGTTGCATTAGCCAAAGCAACCATGTATTCTGCTTCAGTGGTAGATGTTGCTACACTCGTTTGTTTCTTAGAAAACCATGATATGAGCTTAGAACCTAAGAATTGACATGATCCTGATGTTGACTTTCTATCAATCCTACAACCACCAGAGTCAGAATCTGAGTAGCCACTAAGATCTAGATCGTCATCTGAAGGATACTATAACCCTCTGTTAATGGTCCCCTTCAGATACTTCAAGATCCTCTTGGCTATCTCAATATGACTTTCCTTGGGGTTTGCCTGAAACAAACACCTACTGAGAATGCAATGTTTGGCCTACTAGTTGTAAGATATAATAAAGAGCCAATTAATGCACGATAGTAAGATTGGTCAGCAGACTTACCATGCTCACCTGGATCCACTCGATAGGTTGGTTGCATAGGTACTCCAACAGATTTACACGTCTTAATACCAAATTTATCCAATAGATTGCGTGTATACTTTGCTTGATTTATGAAAATTCCATCTGATGATTGTTACTTGAAGACCAAGAAAGTAGGTCATCTCACCCATCAAAGACATCTCAAATTTACTTTGCATGAGTTTTGAGAAACTCTCACTCATGCTCTTATTAGGTGACCCAAAAGTAATGTCATCTACGTAAATTTAAACAAGTAAGATGTATTTCCCTTCTTGTCTTCTAAACAAAGTACAATCTACTTTGCCCTTAGTAAAACCATTTTCTAATAAAAAGATAGAAAAAGTGTCATACCAGGCACGTGGGGCTTGTTTCAGACCATAAAGAGCCTTCTTCAATCTGTATACTTGGTTTCCTTTAACTTCAAAACCAGGAGGCTGTTCTACATACTCTTCCTCAGCAAGTACACAGTTAAGAAAAACACTTTTTACATCTATTTGATAGACAGTAAATTTCATATGAGCAACATATGCAATTAATAATCTAATAGCTTCTAGACGTGCAACATGTGCAAATGTTTCATCATAGTCTATACCCTCTGCTTGAGAGTATCCCTGAGCAACTAATCTAGCCTTGTTTGTTCTTCAAAATCCACTTAGTGCCTACCACATTATATCTAGCAGGTCTATCAACAAGTTCCCATATATTGTTTCGAGTGAACTGATTCAACTCCTCTTGCATGGCTATTACCCAATTACTATCAGCCAAGGCTTCTTTCACAGTCCTAGGTTCAATAGAAGAGAGAAAATATCACCATCAAAAGAGAGATGGATTAGTTCCTTCTTGCAATTCAAAAAGTTATCTTCTGGTCTTAACACCTTTACTAGAATCTCCTATTATTAAATCAGAAGAGTGCACAGATTTCCAGTTCTTTTTACTCTTAACAGGCACACTCTCATCATCTAAATCATCTACAACATCATGCATATCTATATTATCTATATCAGCAGACTTGTAAATGAGCAGAAGAGTCAACTAGTTCAGGCATATCAATGGGTCTAGTAGACTTACCTTTCTCATTTACCTTTTCATCATCATCATGAAGTATGTTTAGAAATGGATTGTGTGCTTGAACATATTCATATACATCTGATTTGTCATCGGATTGAAGTTTCAGCTTGTCTTTTTTCTTATTGATACTCAATGATTACTGTACTAAGGCTGGAATCTAGCACCTAACTAGTGCAGCTAGGACCCCGCAACAGAACGGTGTTGCAGAAAGGAGGAATCGTACACTTAAAGAAGCGGGAAGAGCAATGTTAGTAGAGTACAAAATTCCTCAAAAGTTTTAGGCTGAGGCAATCAATACTGCTTGCCATACCCAGAACAGAAGTGCTCTTCACAAGGTTCATGGTAAGACACCTTATGAGGTATGGAAAGGTAGAAAAATCTCGTATTTCTTATTTTCATATCTTTGGATGTAAATGTTTCATCCACTACAATGGTAAGATTAAATTGAATACATTTGATGCCAAAGAAAATGAGGGGATATTCATAGGATACTCCTCTACTAGCAAGGCATTTAGAGTTTTCAACTACTCTACTTTTTGTGTGGAAGAAATCTCACATGTGGTTTTCGATGAATCTGTACAGGACTGTGCTGACCATCAACTTAGTAAGAAAGTAGACAAGCTGAAACTTCAATCCGATGACAAATCAGATGTATATGAATCTGTCCAAGCATACAATCCATTTCTAAACATACTTCGCGATAATGATGATGATGGAAAGGTAAGAGAGAAAGGTAAGTCTACTAGACCCATTGATATGCCTGAACTAGTTGACTCTTCTCCTCCTATAAACAAGTCTGCTGATATAGATGATATAGATATGCATGATGTTGTAGATGATTTAGATGATGAGAGTGTGCCTGCCAAGAGTAGAAAGAACTGGAAATTTGTACACTCTTCTGATTTAATAGTAGGAGATTCTAGTAAAGGTGTTAAGACCAGAAGACAACTTTTTGAATCGCAAGAAAGAACTAATCCATCTCTCTCTTGCTGGTGTTGTTTTCTCTCTTCTATTGAGCCTAAGAATGTGAAAGAAGTCTTGGCTGATAGTAATTGGGTAATAGCCATGCAAGAGAAGTTGAATCAGTTCACTTGAAGCGATGTATGGGAACTTGTTAATAGACGTGCTAGACATAATGTGGTAGGCACTAAGTGGATTTTTAAGAACAAAAAGGATGAGAATGATCGTATAGTAATAAACAAGGCTAGATTAGTTGCTCAGGGATACTCTCAAGTAGAGGGTATAGAATATGATGAAACATTTGCACTTGTTGCACGTCTAGAAGCTATTAGATTATTTCTTGCCTATGCTGCTTATATGAAATTTACTGTCTATCAAATGGATGTAAAAAGTGATTTTCTTAACGGTGTACTTGCTGAGGAAGTGTATGTAGAACAGCCTCCTGGTTTCGAAGTTAAAGGAAACCAAGTATACAGATTGAAGAAGGCTCTTTATGGTCTGAAACAAGCATGACACTCTTTCTATCTTTTTACTAGAAAATTGTTTTACTAAGGGTAAAGTAGATCGTACTTTGTTCAGAAGACAAGAAGTGAAACATATCTTACTTGTCCAAATTTACGTAGATGACATCATTTTTGGGTCACCTAATAAGAGCATGAGTGAGAGTTTCTCAAAACTCATGCAAAGTAAATTTGAGATGTCTATGATGGGTGAGATGACCTACTTTCTTGGTCTTCAAATAAAATAATCATCATATGGCATTTTCATAAATCAAGCAGAGTATACACGCAATCTATTGGATAAATTTGGTATTAAGACCTGTAAATCTATTGGAGTACATATGCAACCAACCTATCGAATGGATCCAGGCGAGTATGGTAAGTCTGTTGACCAATCTTATTATCGTGCATTAATTGGCTCTTTATTATATCTTATTGCTAGTAAGCTAAACATTGCATTCTCTGTAGGTGTATGTGCTAGGTTTCAGGCAAACCCCAAAGAAAGTCATATTGAGACAGCTAAGAGGATCTTGAAGTATCTGAAGGGGACCATTAACCACGGGTTATGGTATCCTTCTGATGATGATTTAGGTCTTAGTGGCTACTCAGACTCAGAATTCGGGGGATGTAGGATTGATAGAAAGTCAACATCTGGATCATGTCAGTTTTTAGGTACTAAGCTCATATTATGGTTTTCTAAGAAACAAACGAGTGTAGCAACATCTACCACTGAAGCAGAATACATGGCTGCATGAAGTTGTTGTAGTTAGTTGCTTTGGCTAATGCAACAACTTAGAGACTACAATATTGTAGAATCTAATGTACCCATAACTCAAATTGGCTAATGTTCATAATGTTGAAAAAGTGATAAAAATGATGTAAAAGTGTGATTTATACACTCCTCTATTTTTAACCTAAATTGGTGTTGTATCGATTAAACGTACATTTGGCTCGAAAATGAAAAAGGGTTTTGAATTAGAACGGTTTTTTACAACCCATAATCAAAATCTTTCATCTCAACCACACATCTTGAAAATTAAATTTAATCTAAGCCCTAGATTCACATTAGATTTGATAAACAAGATCAAAATTACATCATCTTCTTCACTTTACGAATTCTGAAATTTGCGATTTGCTTGAAATTCCAAAACCCCTTTCTTCCACAATTCTTATACATTTTTTCTCCTACAATGGCGATTATCGAACTATTGAACAAGAAAAATGAAGTTAAAAAGTTAAGTATATATGTGGAGAGTGCAGTGTATTTCTCAGGGAAGCAAACTCCAGAAAATCAAGCCATTTTGGATATGTGTGAGCAAGTCGGGCTTCACACTTATCTCGAGGCGTATACAAAGCAGGTGTTCAAGCCTGAAGTGGTGGAGTTCTATTTACAGTTGACCGAAGACGACGACACTGTTCAGACCTATCTCTCGGAGAAGAAGGTTATGCTCGCCCGAGACCATCTTGCACATGCATTTCAACTTCTCGATGGGAAAGTTCATATTGTAACCTACAAAGAAGGCCTGGAGAAAGAGTGCGTGGAGAAATGGTTTTGTGGAAAATCAAGGCGAAAAATCTGACGAATCTGAAGAAATCCATTTTACCAGAACCGTTTAGGTTTTTAATGGATATTGCTGGAAAGATTTTGCTAGGCCAACATAGTAGTCAGGATGGACTCACTAGTCTCAAGATTCGAGTCATGGCTGCTATTGTAGATATGGTGGATGGTGACTGGCAAAGTTTCTTTTTGGAAAGATTGTTGCTCGAGAAAGAGAAGATTCAATTGGATGAATCCAACAAAGAATACAAAGTGAAAGGGATGTTCAGATTTGGTAACAAGTTAAGTATTTTGCTGCCAACTATTGTGAAGGATGAAATTGTGTGGAGTAAGCCAAAGAGATTTCATCAGGGAAAGTTTTTGTTCTAGAGGGAAGCATCATACAATGAGTCCTCAGGTGGATCGATGTACAGGTTTGATGAGGAGACTGAAGAGAGGATAAAGGCAAGGCATGATCCTCATTATGTTAGGTCGAAGAAAATCAGGACTGGAAAGGTGACTCTTCAACAATTTGATGAGTCAGAGGAAGAAGAAGAAGGATCACAGCAAAGGACTGTAAGTAGTCCTGAATCCATTGTTATTGGGTGAGTCTCTTGTGTACTCAAGTACATGGTGTACTTGAGTAGACTTTGATTGGTCAATTGTTGACCGTTGACCGGTCAACGGTCAAACCTTAACTTTTTCGACTATATTAACATACACTTTTCAGTTATAATATCATACACTTTTCAGTTATAATAATATACACTTTTCATTAATATATAACTTAATACTTTTTTTTTTTTTGAATTAACTTAACACTTTTCATTAATAGAACATACACTTTTAGTTATAATAACATACATTTTTCATTAATAGATGATACACTTTTCAGTTATAATATCATACACTTTTCAGTTATACTAACATACAATTTTCACTTATAATAACATACACTTTTCGGTTATAATAACATACACTTTTCACTTATAAAAACATACGCTTTTCATTAAAAACAATATTGCACTTTTCAATATAGTAACATACACTTTTCATTAAAAAACAAAGATACACTTTTTCAAAAAAAAAAAAGTCAAAAAAAAAGTAAAAAAATAAGTCAAAGTTTGATCGTTGACCAGTCAACGGTCAACAGTTGACCAATCAAAGTCTATAAAGTACATGGTGTACTTGAGTACACTTGAGACTTTGGTACATCTAAAAAGTGCTTGAAGGCTAAGAGCAAGTTGAAACCCAAACCTAAAGCCAAAAAGTCCAAACCTACCCCACCTAACACTGCTCCTATCCCTGCAAAACCCCTTGACCAAATTCCCTTAGACCATTCTGCATCCAGTTCATCAGTAGCTTCTACATCTGCTGATGAATCAGACCAAAACTCACCAATTCATCATTCAAGCCCTCAGAGCTCACCTAAACAAAAAACCCCAATTTTTGATCCCATTCAATCTTCACCCAAACTCACTTCTGAACTAACCAAACAGCCTCAAGACCCTGTTCTTGAAACCCAAACCCAACCTCAAACTGAAAACCAACCTCAACCTGAACCATAAGCTCAACCTCAACCCCAACCAAAAGCTAAACCCTCAATGCTTAAATATCATGTATGCATTAGAGAGCAAATGATAAGGATAGATTTGAGTGAGGTGATTCAAATGGAATTTTGAGGATTGGATGTCAACTCTGATGTTTTTGAGCAGATTCTAAGAGTTTGCACATGGGTGCATCTTAGAAGGATGGAGGTGAATGATATGTTGGCGGTTATGGAAGGTATGGGAGGATGTAAAGTTTTTCAAGATTGGGAGATGGAGCAAGCTGAAGCAGCTGGTGTTAAGTCATTTACTAGATTACTTTCACCAGATTCTGTTGTAAAGATGGTGGAAAGGATTTATGGAATTCAGTTTTATGTTGATGAAAATGAAGAGGTTGTTGAAGGTGAACCTCATATAGAGAAAGATGTAGTTTATGAATAGATTCAAGCTGATGAAAATGTTGTTTTAGAGGAAGAAGATGAGATGGAGATGGAAGTTGATCCTGTTGTTGAGATTGAGAAAACAGAGGAAATTGAAGATGTTGATTTGTATGCAGAGGAATTTTAGAGCAAACCATTTATTGCTGTTGAAGAGTTGTTTGAAGAAATTTTGAAGGGCAGGTTGGATGAGAAGGATGATTGTCAACACACGGTTGATTTTATCAATGGGATTTTTGAAACTGATTCTAAGGTGGAAGTTAGAACATATGATGTATTGATGACTGAAGCAACTTCAACTGTTGAGCAATTGAGAGTGTCTAAACAAAAGAATGTAGAGCTCAAGAAGCAGTTGAGAGCACTTTGACACAGTTGAAAGAAGTGACTGAGAAGTTGACCAAGCTTACTGCTGAATCGACTTATGATCTAGTGATGGACATAATGTGGCTAAGTTACATAAGTTGAACAAGAAGCATGCTCATGACTTTTTCCAAACCTTGAAGGGGGAAAACATACAACAACTAAATGCTATGGAGAAAACTCAGCAACAGCAAGTTGTTTTAGTTGCAAGTCATGATTATTTGGCAAAGGAAATTGCAAATCTAGCAATCAGAATCAAATTGAGAAAGCAACAAGTTGTAGAGAAAAGTACTAATGTTGTTGAGATGCAAGATGTTCAGGCTGAACAAGTGCAAGAGAAAGAGCAGAAGAGTACTACAGAGAAATATGTAGTTGTTGAAGTGGCTGAAGAAACAAAACAAGCTGTTGAAGAGACTGGTAGGATAACCAGATCCAAGACTAAGCATGTTGTTCAAAGTTCCTTACCAACTGAAGAGCAGTGGGAAGCTGTTGGTAAGATTGAAAAAGAAATGCTAGCCAAGAAGAAGGCAGAAGCCGAGCTTAAGAAGCAGAAACTCAAGGATGATGAAGAAAATAGGAAGAAGTTTGAAAGAAGAGTGGCTGGTTTGAGGAAAAAGAAAGTGAATGTTGATGTTCTGGAAGATACATATTTGGATATGATTGTTCATCCAAATAATGTTGATTATTGGTATGACATCAAAAAGAAATGGCAGATTGCACACCATATTGTGAGAAAGTTTGGTGTTCCTGCAAGCTGGGATGAAGAATTTGATGTTTTTCAACAGTTCATGGAGAACAATGCAAGAGCATTATGGGAAGATGCTTTGCTAACTGCAAGTGCAGTAGGTTACAATATCTTATGCCCAGAAGAACTGGCATGGGATCCTCCTCTAATGGAATCTGGAAGGACGGATTATGAAGAAGTCAAGAAGATAATTGTTGACGAAGGCATTACAGATCCGCAACACACGAAGGACATTCACACCAGAATGTATATTGCATTCAGGATCTGAAGATGAAGGAAACTAGAGAATGAAGATGAAGGACTTGAAGATAATATTTCTTACTCATCTTTATTTCTTATTTTCGTATCTTTGTGTTTAATTGTAATCATAAGTCTAATCTGAATATGATTGATTGTTTATTTAACTACGGATTTATTAACTTGAAGTAGTTTTAGCTTCATCAAAAAGTGAGAAATTGCTGGGATATGAATCCTAGAAACAAAGTCCTAATTGATGATCATAAGTTTTGATGACCAAAAAGAAACTTAAAGTTAATAAGATAAGTAGAATAAGTCATCTTGAGAAGTCACAATAACTAAGTTTTACTGATCTGAGATTATATGAAGTGAAATATTCTAACTGTTAGGAACTAAGCTGAAATAATGATTGTATAGACAGCTTATAGTATAGGCTTAGAAATACTCTACTTTATATAGTTGAGTTGAAGTATTGATTGGTTTTATATTTATAAGTTTGTATTAAATGTAAACAACAAAGTTAGATATCAGAAGACTAGTCAAGATCAGAACACTACGGACTCAGAAGACTACTCGGAAGCTGAAGGCTACAAGCTAAGAAGTAACATACTCTAAAGAAGCTAAGTACAGGATATAAGAAGAGTTCTTAAGTAGAGTACATAAGAAGAGTAAACACTTGAGAAGAGTATTTTACTCTGCTGAAGATATGTTTGGAAAACTTATTTGAAGGACGTAACTGAATAACTGATTGGAAGTTATGAAGACTGGCTTAAGGAGTTTAAAAAGTTAGTTATTTGGAAGTTATAAAATCGGTTACAAGGAGAAGTTAAAGAAACAGTTAAGAGTTAGTTTCACAAACGGCTAACTGCATTACTAAAGTTTATAAATACTGGATGATCTTTTATTGGAAAAGACTACTGAAAGTACGAGCACTGAAAGAACAAATCAAGTCTTAGAAGTATTCAAGAAACTCACAGAGTTCGGAGGAAAGTTTGAAGAAGAAGATCAAAAGAAGCAAAGTTTTAAAGAAGCATATTCGCAAGGCTACATAGAGAAGTTTTATCTTTTAGTTTATGATTTTGTTTTGTAAACAAGCGTGCTAGTTGCTTGACTGAATTATTAGTTTAGATCGAAGATATACCTGGTGGTATAATCGATAAAATCGAAGTCTTATATCTTGGGACTTAAAGCCACAGGAACAGAGAGTTAATAAAAACTTCACAACTGAGTTTGTGAGAGTGGATGTAGACAAGTTGTCGAACCACTATAAATCTCGTGTTTGATTTACTTACTGTTTTATATTTTTAAAGTTCTTAAAGAATTCGTATAAACAACTAAATTGAAATCTTGTTGAGTAGACGAATTACTTGATACTGAGAACAGTAATGTACAGTAAGTAAAATTTATAATCAAAAGAGTTGAGTATAAACTTGTTTAAAAAGACTCACATTAAGATTTGTACTGAGTTGACTAGATATCAGCAGGGTACAAAAAATCTATTTAAAAACACTATTTCCGCATTATAACTCTAATATTTCCGCATTATAACTCTAATATTTTAGAAAAGTTTAAAAAGTCTATTTAAAAATCTATTCATCCCTCCCCTCAAGACTTTTAGACTCATTCTAATCTTAACTCAACTACTAGGGACAAAAAACTAGTATTTCACTCTATTGAATTTTTAACACGTGTGATCTCAGTCGAGGACACTCACACCAATACAAACAGAGGGGTCTTCAAATGAAAATGCACTACAAGATTGAGAAGATACTAAAAATACCAACTACAACACCAGCATTTGACAAGGGAAATCTAACTTCTCTCAAATCACATTAATTTTACGCCCCTAGAAACCCAAATTCTTTCCTCCCTCGAATCAAACATTTTATACTCCCTATTTGCCTTTTTTTTTTTCTTTTTCTTTTTGGCATAAATTAGCATTCAATAAGAAAGAAGGCATAGCAGGAGGCGCGCACACTGGGTCGGAGGGCGTAAGTGAGAACGGAATCAAAATAGGAACGGTGAGAGTGTGATTTTCATTTCTTTGAGAGAGGAGACAAAATAGTAAAGGAAACTGGCCATCCGACACATACGATTTTTTTAAACTTGTAACTGGGAAGAAACAGGCCGACACCCTCCGTTCTGTAATAAACTTAGTAAATAAAAAACATTGATCCTTTACATGAATTAATTAAGAGAAGAATACAGCATGTTATCCACATCTTAAGTACGTGTTGTGAGCAAATAATATTGAGACTTCTGTACCTATATATAAAGCATGTACTCCCTTCATCCTACAATAACTTTCACACTTAAAATAGAAAGAATAACTCTTTATAAACTACACCCTCACAATATTTACAATTTTACACAAAATGTCGTTACTTTTGAACCCATACATATGCACAAGTCAACTTATTTCTTTAATTTATACATAAAAGTTTATAAAATTACTATGAAAGCTATGTTTACTCATTACATCAAAGGGTGTACAAACTAAAACAGGAAAGTTTATTAGTACAACTCGGTTTCATTTTATATATATGTTGAGATATTTATGGTCACACCGAATACAGTGATTTTATTAAGACGAATTTAACAAGACATCTATGCAACGATGTAATAAAATCACTACAACTTTTGCAACGCAAATAAAATTTCCCACTATTAGAAGAATAATTAAATAAAATGGAAGAATCCAAATAATATGGAAACACCGAGGGAATTATATTTATTGATCACAATAAACATTCCAGCTCATAGTCATTCACAATTTCATGCTTTCCCACATTATACCTTCTAAGTTTGAGGTAGAAAACCAAAATCCACACAGCTGTTGACGGCCTGATGGATTATGTCTTGAATACTATACTTGAACTCGAATCCAATGTCCCTAATCTTAGTAGAAGAAATATTGCTAGGGACTGAATCCTGCTCCACGCTGGCGAGCCTAAAACATAAGGAAAAAAAAAAACGGAATTCTCTTAGGTTGCATTTAGATTGAGGTTGAGGGATTTGAAATTTAATGACCGATTTCTCAAACTATAATTCAAATGAAAGCAATATCACCAATGTATTTGAAACCCATCAATCCAAACGCAACCTAGAGTAATCTGCATCAGTAAAATGAATTTATGAGATTAGCAAGTTGCTACCTGGGTGGAATTGAACAAGTGTAGTCTTTTGTGAGGAATCCTACGAGTTCAGACATTACGCAGCTGCTAGTGCAGCATAAATATCGACCTTTAGCATCGACATGGTCCATGAGGAATATATGTGCATTGCATATGTCTTCAATGTGAACTAAAGCAATTGATCCCATTCTTGAGTTCACCGAAGCCAAAATAGGGAGCAGATTAGGATCACCTAAAATAAAAGCATTTGAGTATTAAGAGAATTACGTGGAGTTGTTGATACATGCTCAACATCGATGCCCAATACCTCCTTCGTAAAGATTGAAAATCCAATCACAAACAATGATAACCTGTTATAGGGGATAGCAGAACCTGAATGCTAACTGGAACTGTTGGAGTGAGGAAAGGACCCCCTACAGTAGTTGTTATCACTGAAATCAGATCGATCCCATTCTCAACTGCAAATTTGAATGCTGCCTCTTCTGTCAATAGCTTTAAGAGCACATACACCTAATGAAGATTTTACGCATTATCAATGAAAATAAGCTAATAAGAAAAGACTCAGATGATGATTTTTCAACATATATATATGAAACAGAAACAATACCCAACCACTTGCTTTCGTCTTTAGGACTTGATCAACAGGTGTTTGGCAAGATTCATCTACAACTGGGACCCATCTCCCGGAGGTATCCTTTGCGGTCAAGGTGCTTATCGATGATGTGAATACAATCCTCCTAGCAGTATTCGATTTTAAACAAGCTTTGAGAACGTTCACGGTCCCTCGAACAGCTGGATCTATGATCTTTGTTTTTACATAGCTATCTTGGGGAAGGAAAATAAAAGGGGTGTCAGCTCTTCGGTTTAAATGTTGAAAAAAACTATACTATTGAGACTCGCATTATATTTTTCATCTCATGAGTGTTACTTCAAAAATACTGGTGATATTTAAAATGTCATCAAACTTCCTAGTGAGTTTGAAACTAATCTAGCAATTAGCAATAACATAAGCTTTGGAGTTGTAAAACAATGAGGGATGACAAGATCAATCTAACAGTTTTCAGTATAGCAATTGACTAGCAGGGCTTTATTTTCTGAAACAATTAATGAGAAATATCGATTTAATAATCAATTAATTAGATTTACTATATTACCAAGACTTTGTGCAGCTGGCATCACAACTTTCATGGAAGCTGCAACATGGAACACACCATCACAGTCTCTTACTGCCTCATCGAAACTTCCATCTTCCAGTAAATCTGCCCTGAACAAACTCAATCGATCCCTGCCTTCCCACAACTTCATCAAATGGGATGCCTTCTCTGTAAAATACAATTATGTAAGCCTAATTTATAAAATTAGAAAAAAGTCAGCTACATCCAATATCACAGTATCAGAATGGACCTAACAATCGGACCTATAAAACGTACAACTACATGTCTTTGCAAGTAAGAAAGTGAGGTAAACTGTCACCAAAGAATGCATGTATCAATGTGACATAAAGGAAACACAAATTTTGCACAAATCTTTTCACCTCTTATAAGATGAAGGATGAAAAACAAGCAAAAAATGCCACGAGGAAGGTCTTGTATATCTAAAGAACCTGAGTTTCTCCATAAAAATAAATTAACTTGAAGGCGTTTAATTGCAACT
Organism: Galeopsis tetrahit; assembly: GCA_963675135.1. Lineage (NCBI taxonomy): Eukaryota > Viridiplantae > Streptophyta > Magnoliopsida > Lamiales > Lamiaceae > Galeopsis > Galeopsis tetrahit. Next base: position 58,449,065 of record OY776120.1, on the reverse strand, counting down.
TGCCAGAGAGAAGTATTATATAAAATTGAATGTTCATAAAAGCACAGGTGAATGTTTTTGCCCTTCATCCTGGGTTTACAAATTTCGAATTCTCAGCACATAAAGTTACCATATTTATTTCATTTACAAAACAGAACTAGAGGTAAAAATGAGAATACTGATTATGATCAAAAGCCCTTTTCCCCAATTAAGTTTTTATGAGATTTAGTCAACACTTCCCCATCAGATCACATAATATTTCATTTGCATTTAAATTCAGGGAAAATATGTTTATATTCCTAGGGAAGGTCGATTGAGCTCAACTCATTTGATTAATTTTACATAAAAAATAAAAAAAAAAAAAAAAAAAAAACGATTTCATAACACAATTTTGTTTGTTAAGTTAAAACATTCAACGCTTTGTTTAAATCATTCAACTATTTTTCGGAGTTGAGTACCTTTACTAAATCTAAATTAAAATTACAAATATCCTTGAAAGTCCCCCCTGTAATTTCAATAAATTATACAGATTGGCAAACCATGGCCTAGACACTATATTATTTGTTCATTCACTTCAACTAATCAACTAAAAATATAGCAGCTTAAGAAACAAACACAAATAGTTGATGGGTTTCTTTCTGTTCAGAAAACAATATCGATCTATTTGATATACTTATACCAATTTTCAGGTGAGATGAAGAAATGTAAAAATTAATAAAAAATCAAGTAGTGAAAAAATGGATTACCAGGATCCCTGAAAGTGGCATGAACAGTGTATCCTTTTAGAAGGAGAGACTTCACCAGCCATGATCCGATGTAACCTGTTGCCCCCGTCACGCAGTATCTCTTCCCTTTCCCCTTCACCTTCCTTTCATTTCTAACTTCCATATCCATTTTAATCTCAGACCTCACCTTACTTATTTTAAATATTACCTTTTCGACTTATATTAAGTTACCCATTTGCCTTTTTCAAAAAGTTACCCATTTGCATAAATTTTTCAAAGGGATTGTATTTTTTTTTTTATATTAAGTTAACACGTTTGTAAATTTAGTCCACTATTTTATCACTTTTTTAATTTAGTCTAATAGTTTTTATTTATTTTAATTTTGCTTCCGGTGGTAGTACAGTAGGTTTAACCGGTCATTTCTTAAAACATACCGCACCTCATAAAATGTTATAAACACTCCAAATATTAAACACACCACACTAAAATTTAAAAATTATGTTTTATTACTATACACACCCCATTCCTTTTATATTTAATAAGTTGTCAAAAATAATTAAATTAAAAAAATAAGAATTCAAATTAATATGAAAAATATAAATAAAACCTATAAAAAAAATCGTCTAAATCTTCAAAAATTAAACAAAGCTAAAAAAATTAATTAATTTAATTAGTTTGGAAGATTTAATTGATTTTCTACTATTTTTAACCTAATTGTCAATATTTTTTTAAAATTAGAACGCAAATAAAACATTAATAAAGCATTTGAGTTTTAAACTTTTTTTATTTTATTTTTATTTTAAATATTTATTTTATACTACATGAACCTACCAACACCCTATAAATATCATATACACTCCAATGTTAAACACAAAAATTCAAAAATAAATTAAAATTAAATAAAATCATAAACATATTTAATAAATTATCAAAAATAATTTAATTAATAAAATAAGAATTCAAATTAATATAAAAATATAAATAAAACCTATAAAAAATACCTAAATCTTCTAAAAAAAATGAATTAATTTAATTATTTTTGAAAATTTAGTTGATTTTTTAATATTTAAAAAAAATTATTTTTATTTAATTTAATAATTTTTTCGAGTTGATTTTTTTTAATTTATTAACAATCTTCAAAAATAGTTAAAAAAATCAACAAAACCTTTAAAACTAATTAAATTAATTTTTTTAGCTTTGTTTATTTTTTGAAGATTTAGACGATATGTTATAGGTTTTATTTATATTTTTATATTGATTTGAATTTTTACTTTTTTTAATTTAATTATTTTTAGAAATTTATTAAATAGGAAAGAACTGGGGTATGTATAGTAATAAAAAATATTTTTTAAATTTTAGTGTGGTGTGTTTAACATTTGGAGTGTGTATAACATTTTATGGGGTGTGTGGTGTATTTTAAAAAATGACATGTTAAACCTGTTATAACAAGTAACTGGACCAGAATTAAAATAAATTGAAACTTAATGGACTAAATTCAAAAACTGATAATCTAGTGGACTAAATTTAAAAACGTGGTAACTTAATGTACTAAAAAAAATATAATCCCTTTTTTAAAATATAGAGTAGTATTTAATGTCAGTTAGGTTATATTAATGTAGGTGTGTTTGTTTAGGGATTGGCCCATCCGGATTTTGATGGGCCATCCCCCATCCCATCCCTCTCCATCCCTCTCCATCCAAATACCCATCTCAATACTCATCCATCCCTATAATACATCTATATACCTATTTTTATACCATTACATCATCATATTTTTATATTAATTACTCATTCTCTCTCCTACTTTTTCTTCCATACATTTATTCTCTTTCCTACTTTTCTTACACACATTTATTCTCTCTCCTACTTTTCTTCCACACATTTATTCTCTTTCCTACTTTTCTTCCTTACACTAATTACTCTACTAACTAACAATAATAAAATAATACAACATCACTATTGATTTGACATAAAGTTCTCCATCCACACCTATTTTTCAATCTCTATCCAAACACAATTTTTATTCAATTACTATTCATGGATTACCCCCATCCACATTTTTCAAATCCCCATCCCCATCTCATCCACCACAATCCCTAACCAAACAGCCCCGTAGGGAAGAGAAAAAAACAGTGAGAGGTACAAATGAAATAAGGCAGAGAGATAGTGCACGATTGAATAAAAAAAAATAAGAAACGTCCAATAAAATTTGTAACTAATCAAGGAACACTTAAAATGACAAAATTGATAACTAAACAAGAGACGGATGAAGAAAATATATTATACTTCCTCCGTCTCCTGCTTAATGACTTATTATCCCATTTTTGACGTCTCTTACTTAAATATTCATACTTAAAATAATAAATAAAATATTTTAACTATCCCTCTAAACATCACAATATTACATCAATTGTCATTTTTTTATTACACTAAATTTTTTTTTTATTATCTACTTATAGAGTTGAAAAGATTTTACTATCCTCATTTTATCTCTTATAATACTAATAAACAATTCAAAAATTAAAATTTGTGTCCAAAAGTTATGGACTCTTAAGTAAGTGACGGTAGTTGTTTGTTTTATACAAAAAAATAATCGTCACATAGTATATATTTCCTCCTAATCTAGATAAAGAACACCCCTTCGAGGTTTGCTGATAGTCAGTATTTATGAGGTCTGTGGCTAAGGTTGACTAATCAAAAATGTATTTATAATGAAATTTATAACTTTGTGTTTAATGTTCTTAAGTAGATTTGAGAGAATTAATCATCCTAGTACTGTAGTGGTGACTGACTTGAAAGCGGTCGAGGTTGGATTGGAAATGTGATGTGAATAGAATATTGCAGTTAAAGAAATTCGTTCGGATTCAATGCTAGCAATTAGGGGTGTAAGTGAGTCGAGCCTACTCGCAAGCTACTCGTGCTAGACTAGAAAAAAGATCGAAATTGACTCGAAGTTAATCGAGTCGAGTCGAGTTTCGAGCTACTCGAATAGCTACCGAGTTCGAGTTTGAGCTCATAGATATTCGGCTCGAAAGGCTCGCGAGCCTAATCGAGCTTGAACAATATTTACTATTTTGCCATTAATATATAATTTATATTTATATACGAGTAATCGAGTCGAGTCGAGCTCGAGTTTATTTTAGAAAAAAATGTGTTTTAAAATTAATTTTGAAAATTATATAGGTAATCGAGTCGACTCGAGCCGAGCTCGAGTTTATCGAGTTTCTTATCGAGTCGAGCTCGATCTTCAAAATTTTAGGCTCGATCGAGTCGAGTCGAGTTTCGAGCTTCGAGTATAACAATCGAGTCGAGTTTCGAGCTCAGCACTACTCGGCTCGACTCGGCTCGTTTACACCCCTACTAGCAATAGAGGCCATCACAGCGGATAGAGTCCTAGACGGGCTTTGACTTGTCTCGTTTTTCAACACTTTTTAAAGCACTTAACAATACGATCCCCACAAGTGTTTGAGTCTGATTGTAGTACGTAAGTAAGACCAAGTAGTTTGTTCGTCCAAGGATCTAGTTGAATGCAAGTGAATCCCTAAAGTTAAGAGTTTTCATGCTATTGTAGTAACTACACGTTTTTGTTGGATTTTCGGGAATTAGAACGAAAGTATTAAACTAGATTAACTAAAATAATAAGAAATAGTCAAAAGAAATAACAAGCTATCTAACTTTCGTTGGAAAGTGCAAGAGAAGGGTATTGCCTCGGGTGTTTTCGTTTTGTGAGTAATTAAATGAACTAGTGAACCAATTACGTGAATCAGCTATGAATTCGGATTAAGCTAAAGGCTATCACATATGTGTGCAAACCTCCTCGAAAGGCATATGCTAACAACGTGCATTGATTAGCAATTATAGGATCTAACCAAATACCATAAACTCATAAGTAGTGTTTCATAAGTACTTTCAACACGGTTACTAATACTTATGAAACGCCCTCTCACCAAACTCCTAGATGACCTCTATTCGTTTAGTGTCTATAGTTGTCGGTCTAGCAATTAACCCTCTCTCGGTTAAGCTAATTACTACTTAACTTCTATTCAATTGACCAAAGCTCACACTCACACCCCAATCATGCAAACCCAACTCTCGTTGCAATTAACATAATAGAAAATGCTAGCTAATAGGGTTGATCAATCAAATGAATCAATCGAAATACAACTCTAGAAACATAAACACCCAAATCCTAAGCTAATCGTGTAATTAATCCACAATTACACTAAACACCCATCAAAACATCCACACCCAAGGCAATAAGAGCTTAACTCATGGTTCTAGAAGAGAATCTCATGGCTACAACAACAAATAACATCAAACTCATAGTAGAATAATAAGAGATTGAAGAAATTAAGAAAATACCAAATTGAATTGCAAAATAGAGTAATGTCACCTTGATCATGAGAATTTAGCTACAAACCGATGTAATAGACGATGCCCGATGATAATCGTAGCTTGATTCGAAGTAAAAATCACTATTCTATCTAATCTAATGAAGAATCTAAACTAAAAATAAAGAACACCTACAACTCTGTGAATGTGTGTGTGGAATTGCTTGTAGAAGGAGTAAGTCCCCCTCTAAAACTCAAAATGAACTCTATTTATAGTTTGCAAAGAAGTCTTGGATGAAATTTTGCACTTAGATCCCTCAAAAATGGAGAAAATGGGCTAAAACCCCCGAATTTCATCTCACCCGGCCGGGTGGATTCACTCGGGCATGCCAGGAAATACGAAGCATTTGAGTGAAATAGGGCTTGGCCGGGTGGTTTTACCCGGCCAAAATACGAAGGTCTAGATGGAAAATGGCATGGCCGGGCCAAAGTGACCCGCCCGGGTGGTTCTACCCGGCCAAAACCTTCGATGGGCGAACTAATAAAAAACGTGGGTGTACAGCACTGTGGCCGGGTCATTCCACCCGCCCGGGTGGTGTCACCCGGCCATGTTTTTCGTCTCTTCATATCTCGAGCTTCCGACCTCCGATTGACTCGATTCTTTTTTTCATTCAACCCCTTTTTTTCATTCAGTCCAGTGAGTGAAAATGATGATTGAACACTCGTTTTTGCGATTTTAATGCATAATTCACCTCATATTCCTACAAAACGAGCTCAAACACCTTTCTCAATCAAATCAAGCTTATTAGTGTGAAAATGCATGAAAAACCCTCAAAGTTTATCACTAAAACACATGAAATCTTATGCAATTTACAACCGAATCACCCTCCCAAACTTAAGGTGTTGCTCGTCCTCGAGCAACGAAAGAATTAAAACAAGAGGTTGTACGATTGCAAATAGATGATCAATGAAGGATCCCACGTATCAAATGGCATGAAATGAATTATTCTTCCTCAAGATACATTCTCAAAATGATCACCAGTTCATTATTGAAAATCCAACTAATTACCCACACATGCTCTACACACAACAACAAGTGATGGTGATGACAATATCAAGATGTTCAAGTTTAACTCACAAGAAATAGTGTCTTGAGGCTCATTGTCCCTCTTTTTAGCCAATTTCTTTTTGCATTCATCTTCTCATCTTTTTAGCCAATTTCTTTTCTTTTTAAGCTATTGGGGCTCATTGTCCCTCTTTTCTTTCTCAAATTTTCTTTTCACTTCCATCTCTTTTTTCTCTTTTCACAACTTTGTCAATTTTTTTCTTCAAACCAAAGGCACTAAAGCACATGTTTTACCACTTTCTTTTTATTCTCCACTAAATAAGGATATCAAAGGCTCAAAAGGCTAAGTGGTTAAACATTGTAGGTTTCCAAGAGAATGGGAAATCAAGCTCAAATGGGCTAACTACGGAAGATTACTTTGGTTGTTGGGAAAAATTTGGCTAAGTGACTTGTAGTACGAAAGATGGCCTACATCATATCTCAAAGTATCACACAAGCATGATCTCAAGCAAGAATTTGGGCAAGTTCTAGAAAAGCAAGAAATAGATTGATCCACTCAAAAATGAAATAAACCGGATTAATGCTCGGTTCAAAGCTCAACTCTCACCGGTTCATTCAAGACTCAAACATTCATCAATCATCACCACACATTACTCATTGTGCATGCAAAACATCCATAGGCAACAAGATGATTCATTCCAATCATGTACACATTCAAGGAATCAAATTCACATCAAATCATTATCAAATGTGTCCCAATGATCATTAAAGCTCAAATTGCACACACACACAAGAGTATACATTGGTGTCAATAGAAAATGTAAAAACGAACATACCCCCCAAAATTTTTCATTGCTGAGCAATTAAAAGTTTGGAAAAATAGTTTTGCAATGATATTGACACCAAGTGTTATCCATACAAATCTACACACATGGGCCACTATCCCAACAATTAAAAACAAGAGTAGCTAAGCAATCAATGTCACATGAACAAGAATATAAATTCCATTACCCCCCCCCCCCCAAAATTTAGTAATTGCTATGCAATTCCTAAGTTTGTAGTGGGCGTACCTTTTACGATTGCTATATCTACACCTTCTTCGAAGCTCAAAGTTCCACTTTCGATCTCCAATCGTCCATTCGATCCAAGCTTCTCCAACTAAAATGAAAACTCACAAACACATCAAACTAAACTAACAAAGCAAATAAAATGAGCAAGAAATGAAATAAAGCAAGTAAAAATGGGTTGCCTCCCATTTAGCGCTAAGTTTAACGTCTTCAAGCCGGACGTAGATTAATGCCCTCATTAGAAAGGCCATGGATATCGATCCTCCTTCCCATTGTATTTCAACCTTTGAGCTTCAAACTCAATGAGGCTCTTATGAATGGAAGACCAATTGTCACACCCCAATTTTCATAAATGAGCATTTTAATTAATAAAATCATTTAAATAGATTTTCAAGAATTTAAAACATAAATAATCACGTACAATCATAAATTTAGGGCATTTGACTAACAAAATATTTTGGATGAAGACCAATTAATAAACTCTACTTAAATCTTAAACACAGTCAAACCATAAACATGTCTCTAGTATTTAAATAAGTCACAGGTAGTCAACTTTTAATGAAAAACAAAAATAATAAATAAATAGTTCTTTAAATTTTCTTGCCATGCATCTTCCAGCATACCACGTCGGCTCTCAATCTGAAAAGTGTGAAATAAGAAGGGGTGAGCAAACCATAGCTCAGTGGGGACATATTTGTCAGAACTAAATACAATAATTAATCAAATCGATAAATCACATCAACATGTATAATTCAATAACTATTCCATATCAATTCACTAGCATCACCTCGTTTATAAAGGTCAGAAGACCTATCATCACCTCGTTTATAAAGGTCAGAAGACCTATCATCACCTCGTACATCTTTCACATGAATATCAATATAATTAAATATCACATTTAATAATGACAAACACAAGTTAGAAATCCCCACCTGAAATAAATGTCGTGGATGTAATGAACACACTTTAATCCTCTTCACCTAGAATAATTCACCTAAAATAATTAAGTACTGCATCTTAAAATTTAATAAATTATAAACTAGTTAATATATTAAATAATAACGTTTAAATAAGCTAAACGAGTTACAGTATTTTGATATACCAATCTGGATTTAGACTAGAAACTCAATTTTAACTTCGAAAGAGTTTCACTAAAAGAAAATAATAATATACCTATAAAGAAGTAAAGTCCGTCAAAAGATTTGTACAGTTAAAACTCTCGGCTATTTAGGAAAATCAAAAGCTTCTGGATTTTGTAAAAGTATAATTCTAAAATATATTTTGAGTACTGCGACAATTATAAATAAATCATGACCTAATAGTTTTATCAATTACAATTAAAATACACAAACTCAAATGAAAATTATTAAACTAAAGAGTATAGAAGAAACATTACTGTTGGCGAAGAGAACGTAGTTACTTTCTTGATTAGATCAAAAACTTATATTTACGGTGAAAATGTTTTTGAGATCTGATTAGAGAAAAGAATATTCATATAATAATATATATAAAATAGAAGAAGAGATATAATTTTAGTTGAGAAAATTAAGGACTGGGCTACTAAATATACGACTTGATTTTAGCATTTAAAATTGTAATCTCCTCATTAAATAAACTGACCGAGAAAAACTTGTGAAAAGGGTTCTCTTTGAATAATTTGGTTTTAAATATTCTCTTATATTTATAAAAACTATTTAAACTAATAATTATAATATCAAGAGATTGATATAAATATGTGGACGTGTATATATAATTAAACATTTCAAACAAAAATCCATATTATTCAATATATATCTATAATATTTTATTTTCATATATAAATATATATACTTATTATTGATTAGTATCTCAAATAAAATATAATTATATTTTAAAAATTACGGGTATTACATCCTTCCCCCGTTAAAATATTTTCGTCCTCGAAAATCAGAACATGTTTAATAAAATATGCGTGCACAAAGAACATAATCATAACATTAGAAAAATTGTGGATATTACATCCTCCCTTCCTTAAAATATTTTCGTCCTCGAAATTGCACTCGAATGTAATATGAATATGACATCAAACTTGTAACACATCAAAGCACACATTTAATTCTAAATTATTTTCATACCTGGATATGACACGTGTGCATGTTCATTGTCTTGACGAACTAAGGAGAAAACTCGTGCTTTTCCTCCTGAAGTGTCTCCCTTTGATCCCCATCCTTGAGTAAGTTGGGGGCAATATCGGGATGTGTGTCCAGGTTGATGACATTTATAACATTTCCCTTGTCCTAGAAGACATTGTCCCTTGTGATTCTTTCCACACGTGGTGCAAGATGGTCTAACGTCTTGGGGTATCGATGTCGTGTCTTCGGTCTTATGCTGCTTATTTTGTTCTTCAATTTGATTGTGATCATCCCACTTTCTCTTCCCGAGATTCTCGACATGCTTTCGACTAGAATTATCAATTTCCATGCTAGCATCTATTTCTTGAGCCCTTCTAAATGTTTCAGCAAAAGTCATCTGACCATGACCGGATATGATATTTCTTATATTCGCACTTAAACCCCACTTGAACTTTCGAGCCTTTTTGTCCTCTGTGTCAACTAGTTGTGGTGCAGATCGACTTAATTGATTGAATTTTCTCTCCTATTCTATCACTGTCATTCCTCCTTGTGTCAGATTATAAAACTCGATTTCCCTTTGCTCACGATAGGAGTGGGGATAGTACTTTTCCAAGATAATATCTTTGAAGTTATTCCAAGAGAGATTTGTTCTTTCTTCTTCAGGTCTCATCCTCCAATACGCTTCCCACCAATGATCTGCGTCTTCCACTAGTTGGTAGGTGGCGCAAAGAACTCTTTGTGCATCAGTGCATCTCATAACAGTGAAAGTTCGTTCCAAAGATCGCAACCAATTTTCCACAATTTCAGGCCCCTCACGTCCATTAAATTTTGGTGGATCATGTTTGCGAAATTGTTCTACCACTCCAAGGTGAGCGTTGTTATTATTTTGGAATGCTTGCATCATTTGATTAAAGAAATCTTGAGGATCTTGAGCTGGGACATTGGGCACTTCTCGTCTTGGAGACATCTACAACGTTCTCAAAGTATTCTAAATGTAATATTCAAGTATATACTCATAAAGAACAGTTATATTGGATGTTAATTGCACAATAACTAGAAATAAATATCTCGTAATAAATTTTGATTATGGGTCTCGACATATGTCATTTCACATTTCTCATTTCTCATAATTCATCATAAACTTGTAATCAAATTATGCAATCACAAAACAAGTATAAATCACGTACCTCATTGAGCTGACGTAGTAAGCGGACGGATGCGATAGCAAGTAACATTAGTTCTTAACTTCACAATTTATAGAAAGGTGTAAATGAATCTTATTTTATTTTTGGCAAATCTACAAGAACGTTGACCCGCTCTGATACCACTCTGTCACACCCCAATTTTCATAAATGAGCATTTTAATTAATAAAATCATTTAAATAGATTTTCAAGAATTTAAAACATAAATAATCACGTAGAATCATAAATTTAGGGCATTTGACTAACAAAATATTTTGGATGAAGACCCACTTAATAAACTCTACTTAAATCTTAAACACAGTCAAACCATAAACATGTCTCTAGTATTTAAATAAGTCACAGGTAGTCAACTTTTAATGAAAAACAAAAATAATAAATAAATAGTTCTTTAAATTTTCTTGCCATGCATCTTCCAGCATACCACGTCGGCTCTCAATCTGAAAAGTGTGAAATAAGAAGGGGTGAGCAAACCATAGCTCAGTGGGGACATATTTGTCAGAACTAAATACAATAATTAATCAAATCGATAAATCACATCAACATGTATAATTCAATAACTATTCCATATCAATTCACTAGCATCACCTCGTTTATAAAGGTCAGAAGACCTATCATCACCTCGTTTATAAAGGTCAGAAGACCTATCATCACCTCGTACATCTTTCACATGAATATCAATATAATTAAATATCACATTTAATAATGACAAACACAAGTTAGAAATCCCCACCTGAAATAAATGTCGTGGATGTAATGAACACACTTTAATCCTCTTCACCTAGAATAATTCACCTAAAATAATTAAGTACTGCATCTTAAAATTTAATAAATTATAAACTAGTTAATATATTAAATAATAACGTTTAAATAAACTAAACGAGTTACAGTATTTTGATATACCAATCTGGATTTAGACTAGAAACTCAATTTTAACTTCGAAAGAGTTTCACTAAAAGAAAATAATAATATACCTATAAAGAAGTAAAGTCCGTCAAAAGATTTGTACAGTTAAAACTCTCGGCTATTTAGGAAAATCAAAAGCTTCTGGATTTTGTAAAAGTATAATTCTAAAATATATTTTGAGTACTGCGACAATTATAAATAAATCATGACCTAATAGTTTTATCAATTACAATTAAAATACACAAACTCAAATGAAAACTAAAGAGTATAGAAGAAACATTACTGTTGGCGAAGAGAACGTAGTTACTTTCTTGATTATATCAAAAACTTATATTTACGGTGAAAATGTTTTTGAGATCTGATTAGAGAAAAGAATATTCATATAATAATATATATAAAATAGAAGAAGAGATATAATTTTAGTTGAGAAAATTAAGGACTAGGCTACTAAATATACGACTTGATCTTAGCATTTAAAATTGTAATCTCCTCATTAAATAAACTGACCGAGAAAAACTTGTGAAAAGGGTTCTCTTTGAATAATTTGGTTTTAAATATTCTCTTATATTTATAAAAACTATTTAAACTAATAATTATAATATCAAGAGATTGATATAAATATGTGGACGTGTATATATAATCAAACATTTCAAACAAAAATCCATATTATTCAATATATATCTATAATATTTTATTTTCATATATAAATATATATACTTATTATTGATTAGTATCTCAAATAAAATATAATTATATTTTAAAAATTACGGGTATTACACCAATCATCCATATTTTTCTTGCACGGCTCTTGATTAGCAAGCTTCTTCCATTGACACTCATTGTCCTTCACCATAACTTGCCATTTTTTTCCTTTATTTCCAAGGATGCCCAAGCACTTCTCAAGCTCTTTCTTTGAATCAAAATGATCAAGAGGCAAAATGAAATCAATAGAAGTATCAATATCAAAATGCAAATTGAAGAGTTTAAAGGTTTAGAAATGCTCATTTTGCTATTCACCTCATCTTTCGATGCTTCTTGATCTTCTTGTTCCTTATAGCTCATGTCCATCAAAGGACATTCCTCTTTATCATCTTCTTCAATCACCATTAAGCTCATTCCCGTGCTCATGTTTTCAAGTGGATATCTCTTTTCATCCTCATCCTCATCCTCAATTGAATTCTCCTCTTCTTGCATTTTTTTCACGGCGATGGCTAATTGTCCAAGTTGAAATTCCGTCGATTTGAAACTATTTGTGAGTTGAGCAAGAAGATTGTCGGTTGCCTCTATCTTCTTATCATTTGCTTCTATCTTTTCCAAGATGAGTGCAATGAGCTCTTTTGTAGTATTACTTTCCTCATTGTTTGGTGACCAATGTGCATTGCTTTCCCACTTTTGATATTGATAATGAGAAGACGCTTGTTGTATTTGATAATTGTCAAACCAAGGTTCTTCCAAAGGTGGAGGAGGAGGTGGACGATACAACTCTTCCGGTGGTGGGGGAAGATATTGATATGGATGTGGATGTGGAGGTGGAGGATAATATCCTTGAGCAAGAGGTGATGCTTCTTCATTCCTCCAATCTTGATAATGGGAGGGAACTTGTTGCATTTCATAATGGTGATCAAAGTTCCTCCAATCATCGTAGCTCACATCTCCATATTGTGGAGGATAAACCATACCATTTTGATTATAACATTGATTCCATTGGTATTGGTTGTATCCATCCATCAAGGCAATGAAGTTCACACCTACACAAAAACAAGTATCAAAGCCCACAAAGAGAAACGCAAAACAAAATAATGAAAAAGGAATGCTACTATCAATAACACTCAACAAACTTTAAGTTTCACAAATATCATTCGCTTAGATCCCCGGCAGCGGCGCCATTGACTTGTCTCGTTTTTCAACACTTTTTAAAGCACTTAACAATACGATCCCCACAAGCATATGGGTCCTATTGTAGTACGTAAGTACGACCAAGTAGTTTGTTCGTTCCAAGGATTTAATTTAGTGCAAGCGAATCCCTAAAGTTACGAGTATGCATGCTATTGTAGTAACTACACGTGTTTGTTTGGATTTTTGGGAATTAGAACGAAAGTATTAAACCAGATTAACTAAAATAATGAGAAATAGTCAAAAGAAATAACAAGCTATCTAACTTTCGTTTGAAAGTGCAAGAGAAGGGTATTGCCTCGGGTGTTTCCGTTTTGTGAATAATTAATAAACTAGTGAACCAATTACATGAATGAGCTATGAATTCAAATTAAGCTAAAGACTATCACATATGTGTGCAAACCCCCTCGAAAGGAATAGGCTAACGACGTGCATTGATTAGCAATTATAGGATCTAACCAAACACCATAAGCGCGTAAGATAGTGTTTTATAAATACTTTCAACACGGTTACTAATACTTATAAAATGCCCTCTCACCAAATTCCTAGACGACCTCTATTCGTTTAGTGTCTAAAGTTGGCGGTCTAGCAATTAACCCTCTCTCGGTTAAGTTAATTACTACTTAACTTCTATTCAATTGACCAAAGCTCACACTCACACCCCAATCATGCAAACCCAACTCTCGTTGCAATTAACATAATCGAAAATGCTTGCTAATAAGGTTGACCAATCAAGTGAATCAATCGAAATACAACTCCAGAAACCTATACACACAAATCCTAAGCTAATCAAGCAATTAATTCACAATTACACTAATCACCCATCAAAACATCCACACCCAAGACAATTAGGGATTAGCCCATGGTTCTAGACGAGAATCCCATGGTTAAAACATAAGAACACACAAAACCCATGACAATTAACAATTGATTTGCAAGAAATGAGTAAATTACCAAATTGAAAGTGAAATTAAAGAGATATCACCTTAAGAGTTGAAATATAGCTACAAACTTCAATTACTTACAAAGCCCAATGGAAATCTTCACTTGAATTGTAAATTGTAACTCTAATCTAGGCTAACTATGAATTGAAATTGCAAAAATAACAAGAACACCTAATATCATGTGTGATTGTGTGTAGAAGTTGCTCTCTAAGAATTAAGTCTCTCCTCTCTAATTCTGAAATAGGGCCCCTTTTATATGTTGTAAGAAATTCAAAGATGAATTTTGCACTTTAGTCCCTCGACATTGGAGAAAATGGCCAAAAACCCCCGAGGAGTATGTCAACCGGCCGGGTGGAACCACCCGGGCATGCCACCTGGCCGAAATACGAAGCGAGAGGTAAAAAAATGGCTTGCCCGGGTGAGATGACCCGGCCAGATAGATTTTACCCGGGTAAAATGCGAAACTCCAAGCTGGACAGAGCGAGGCCGGGCTAAACCACCCGGCCGGGTGGTTTTACCCGGCCAACTTACGAAACTCTTGAGGCGCACAGACCATGGCCGGTTGAAACTACCCAGCCAGGTCGATTCTACCCGGCCGGGTTGATTCTACTCGGCCACTTTGTCTTTTTGACTCTTCCTCTCGTTCTCTTGTATAATCCTTTCGTATCATGAGCCGTTTCTTCCGAATTTCCTCATTCCAGCTCATGTGGCTCGTCATTTGTCCTCATACGAGTATCAATGATGATTGATCAATCGTTTCTTGTGATTTTTAGCCTCAAATAAGCTCCTTATTCCTACAAAAACACCTCAAAAACCTCTCTCAACCAATAAACACCAAATCAAGTAATTATGAGTGAAAATTACATGCAAACGAATCAATTTAGATCAAATATGCATGTGAAATATGAGCAATCGACACCCTAATCAGGCTTGAGCAATCAATTGTTGAAAAGATTAAGAAATTGCTTCGTACAGTCCTAGTGTGGAATTGTCAATACACTGCGAGAGAATTGAACAATGTTGTGCATATGCTAACTCAGAAAGCCTATACTTCTTCTAATCCTCAAAATTGGGTTGGAGAGGAAAAAATTCTAACTTTCAAGGAGACATGGATATTATAAGATTTCATTTACCTGTAGCTATCCTAAAAGAAAAAAAAAAAAAAAAAACTTGAGAGAGTTTAAGAGAGGGAGTATGTGTGAATTTTGTAATTGGTATTCAAATTATGTTTATTAATAAGATCAAAATGACATTTTAAATAGTACATGCAAGCATGAGTTGCCTATATATTACATTGTTGAATTTATTTACTCATACGTACTTTCAGGCACAATTTTTTTAACATTACTTAGAGCCGTTAGAGGTTCAAACTGGTGGTCAAATTTCGTATGTTGCCCTTATTTATAAGGAGGCTCTATAGTCTCTCCACACATAGTTTTTATCCATCTGATCCAACACGCTTTCTCTCTCTCTCTCTTCATTTTAAAAATCTTTTCAACTCTTTCTATCTCTTCTCAAAAATCATAGGCGGATTCTCCTCTAAATTAGATCAAAGAAATTTGTTACACAACTTCTTCAACTTTCCATTATACACACTCTCACTGTCACATTAAGATCAATCAGAAACCATACACGTTCATTATCATTATTCAAATTCTCAACAATCATAGACCATTTGATACAATCTGCTGGTGCATCACAATATTAAAGGCCTCCATCACCGTTGTGCGCACAGGACCAACGAAGCAGAACGGACGCGCACAGATATTAAGACGACAAGTACATAACGTCAGTGGTATTTTAAGATGTGAGTTTAAGAGAAAAGTAGCCTGAGTCGGCGGCAACGGGTGGAACCCTAATTTTTTTTTTTTTTTGCAGCAGCAGAAAACTATAGTTAGATCTACGAAGATCTACCAAAAATTGTATATAGATCAACGCATATTTTGAAGAATGATGTTGGCGGCGAAGAAAATGAGCTTGAATTAGCCGACGACAGATATTGTTGGTCCCAAAGTTGAGTTAAGATTGATTAAGCTAGAAAAAGTCTAGAAAAAGTCTAGAGGGGAGGGGTGAATAGACTTTTCAAAATCTTTCAAAATATTAGAGTTTTAATGCGGAAATGTGTTCTGAATAGTACTGTTCTTACTGAGTTAGATTAGTACTTCCAGTTTTAGTTTTATACTCAACTTAGATTTAGATCTTGAATATGTATGTTAAACAAATATCAACAGTAAGTAAACCAACACACAAAGATTTATAGTGGTTCGACAAATGTCTACATCCACTCTCACAACTCCAGTTGTGAAGTTTTATTAACTATTCCTTCTTGAGTTTCTTGTGGCTTAAAGTCCCAAGATTAAGACTTTGATCTTTTCGATTATACCACCAGGTATATCTTCGATCTACTAGTAATTTCACAAGTAATTAGCACACTTGTTTACAACAAATCACAAACTAAAATAGTAAAGTAAAACTTCTCTAGAATGTAGCCTTTGATTCTTCAATTCAGTACAGTGGCTTCTTCTCAGTTTGATCTCCTTCAACTCTGTGAGTTCTTGAATGCTTCGAATACTTTGATAGCTCTTTGATTGCTCTTAGATCAGTAGTCTTTGTAGTAGAAGATCATACGGTATTTATAGACTTTAGTATGACATTTAGCAGTTTGTGAAACTAACTCTCAACTAACTGTAAACCGTTTCTTGTTGTAACTTCCTTTTTGTAACCAACTTAAGTTATCTTTTCCAAGTCAGCATATCTTCAACTATATCTTCAGTTACGCCTTAAATAAGTTTTCCAAACTTATTCTTCAATTATACTAACTCAGCACAGTAAACTACTCTTCTTAGTTTTACTGTTCTTAGTCAGTCAACACAATTCTCAATAACTGTTCTGCGCTTCTTCAGAATACTTCTCTTGTATCTCTGAACTTCATCTTACTCCTTTTGATAAACTTCTTTCTTTGGAGTAGTCTTCTGAGTCTTCATAAATCTTTTTAGTCTTCTGATCTGGTTCCAACCTACTGTTCTAAACTTTTACAATACTGAATACAATAGAACATAAACTTACATGTATATAAAACTTATCTATACATCAACTGAACTATATACAGATGAGTACATCTAAGTCCTATACTATAAGCTGTCTATACAATACATTTATCAGCTTTGTTCCTAACAATTCATATATCAGATCAGTATCACATAAGATGAGTAAACTCAGAATATAAGTTTTCTTAAGATGACTTAGTTAAGATGACTTAGAACCACATATATCATTAACTTCAAGTTGCTTTTGGCCATCAAAACATATAATCATCAACTAGAACATTGTTTATAGGATTCATATCCCAACAATTTCCCCCTTTTTGATGAAGCCAAAACTGCTTAAATGTTAATAAATCAGTAGTTAAGTATGTAGTCAATCATAACAATTCATCAAGTCAAAATCCAGATTCATATTCATATACGATCAGATAATTCACATATTACACATAATCACAGAATATATAATATAGAAATAAAGATAAGGTAAGAAAGTTATCTTGTAAGCTTAGTCCTTCATCTTCATTCTTCAAGTCTCAGATTCTGAATGCCACATACAGCCTTGTCTTGATATCCATCATATGTTGATGATCAGTGATGCCTTCATCCTTGATGATCTTCTCAATGATGTTACCAATCTCCTTGTAATCTGGTTCTCCATTTTCTAGTCTTGGAGGATCCCAAATAGGCTCTTCTGGACACAGAATAGTAATACTTGCAGCACCAGTAGTTAACAAGATATCTTCCCAGAAGTCTCTTGCAATGTTGTTCATGAAATCAGAAAAATCTTCAAATTCTGCTTCTCTGCTAGTATGAAATCCAAATTTCCTAATAATATGATTCGCAATTTGCCATTTTATCTTCAGATCATTCCAATAATCCATATTCTCTAGCAATACTACGAAATCAACAAAATTTTCATCTTTGAAATTTCAAGACTTCTTTGCTTTCATCTTTCTTTTCAAAGTAGCAACTCTGTTTTCAAATATCTTACTTAATGGTTCAACATCTTTCAGTTTCTTCTTTTTCAGCTCTGCTTCAGCTTGCTTCTTTGCTTGTAACTCAGCTTTCTTCTGAGCTAACATTGATTTACTAATCTCAGCAGCTTTAGCCATCTGTTCTTCACTTGGTTGTGCACTTGAAACAACATGTTTCAACTTGCTCATTGACCTTGTAATTCTACTAGTTCCTTCAGGTTCTTTCTCAGCTTCATCATCACTTAAGATGACCTTCCTCTTTCTTTTTCCTGAAGAAGATTTAGCAATGTTCTTCTCAGCACTGGTAATTGCAACACTTTGAATACTGCAGCAGCTTATTGTTTCCTGAGTTTGATTTTCTGATTCACACTTATGATCTTAGCTTTCAACTCATTCTGGCTTTCCTTAAGCTCGTCTTAACTCACAACCAACTGAGCTTATTGTGTTTGAGTCTGCTCCATACCTCTTATTATCTTCTCTTCCCCCTTTTTGGCTTCATCTTGCCACTTTTGCAAGGGAATGAGATGTTCTTCCAATTTTTTATGAAGATCAGCCGAGAGCTTCTTTTCTTGCAATCTACGCAGATCATAGATTTTTGACATTGTATGCTCCAACACTTGCTCATAAGAACTTTCAGCTGTCAACTTTGTAAGTTTTTCAGTTACCTCTTGGAACTGTTTCAGAGTGGATTCCAACTTGGCTTGCAACTCTTCATTGTGCTTTTTCAACAGTTCAAAGCTAGAGTTATCAGAAACTTTCTCAACAGGAACTGCTCTTACCTCTTCTTGAATAGCATTAAGAATAGTAGCATCTACAACCTTAATTGGTGTGCTCTCAACCTCATCAGCAACCAATTCTTGTTGTTCCTCTAAAACTTCTGTATTTTCAATGACTACTGTGTTCTCAAACACCTCAGTAGCATTGTCATCAGCAATATCAATATTCTCATCAGCTTCTTCAGCAAGCTCATCCTCAACCTCCATATTGACATCAGTATCCATATTTTCTTCAGCAATGTCAATATTCTCCACAACATATGTAAATCCAGTGATCCTTTCTACCAATTGAACCACAGACTCTGGAGTTAACAATTTAGTGAAAGAGTTTACACCAGCTGCATCTTTCTGCTCTTGCTCCCAGTCATTAAAAACTGAAAAACCTCTCATACCCTCCACTATCACCAACAACTCAGACAAATCTACTCTTCTTAGATACACCCAAGTGTTTATCCTAAGAAGTTGTTCAAAAACAGTAGAATTCTCATCCAAACCATGAAATTCCTTTAGAATAGCATTCCTCGGTCTCATTCTACTCTCTTCCTCCTTATCACAGATATTATAATCCATCAAACAAACAGGTTTGGGTTGAATGAATTCAGGTTCAGGAGATGAAGTGATATAAATGGGTTCAGAAGAAGGTATAAATTCATGCTCAGTAGAGTGATCATGAATTGGTTCAGGAGAAATATGTGGAATGAATTGATTTTGAAGACTTTTTTGGGGAGTGGGATGAAAAGAAGTGTTCTGAGGGGATGAATGAGTGTTGTTCTGATGAATAGGGGAGTAGTGGACTGACTCATCAGAACGAGTAGGTCTTTGATCAATTGGTTGGGCTGGGATGGGTTCAGAATTAGAAGGGGTGGAAGAAGTGTTCTTGAGGATTCTCCTAGGTCTAGACAAACCTCTACCTTTTGTTCTTTTATGTACAACAACAAGGCTAGAAGTGCTTACCTCTTGCTCCAAAGAAGCCTCCTTCTCTACTACAGCTATTGACTGCTCTGACTGCTATGAGGTCACCTGTGCAGTCCTATCCTTCCTTACTCGAGCTCTGTTTGGATCATGCCTAGCCTTTGATCTTGTTTCAGGCCCCTCATCAATATATCGAAACATAGATCCACTAGAACCTTGAGGTTGTTGTTGTTGTTGTAGCTGTTCAAACTCCATAGATTCCAATCAACCTTTCTTTCTGCTAGAGTTGGCAATAGGATGCTCAACTTGTTTCCAAAACCAAGCATCGCCTTTATGGAAAATTCCTTGGACTCCTCATCGAATAACACCTTGTCCTTTTCACTCAGTAATCTTTCTAGGAAAAATCCTTGCTAGTCACCCTCGACTCGGTCAATGATTGTCGACATTACACGAATCTTCCAATATGTAAGAGCATTTTGGCTGTAATGTTGCCCTAACAAACATTTTCCGACAATGCTCATTAACAACCGAAGGGGTGCTGGAAGAATAACCTTTTTGAGATTGTTCAACGTCTTGGGTTCTTCTCTAGTCCATCTACCCACGCAAGCTTTCTCTTGTCCTTCCATATAATTCAGAATATGAAAAGGACCTTCGGGTAGGTCAAAAGCAAGACCGAGAGTCTCTCTTGTCAAGGATACCCTGTTCCTTGAGAGCATCGATCGAACACCATTATTGTCACCATGGAGCTGTAAATAGAATTCAATTGCCTCAGGTTCAAAAACCATCTTGGGGAATGATTCTAAAAACTTTCGCAGCCCGCATTCCTCGCACATGGTGAGAATGGCTTAATTTTCTGCATTTTGCCTTCCGATGAAATAAACTGCGTTCTCAACGAAAATGCCCTTCTCCTTGATCCACATGGTCGGATTGAAAGTACCTACAACTTCTTTAGACTCATTCATAATATCAATGATCTCCATTTGAAAGAAGTGTACGAATGTAGAAGATAGAGTAGTAAAGTTTTGAGAAGGATTTCAAGCTTGGAGTTTCCAGAATGAAAAGTGAAGAAGATGAAGTGATTGAGATCGTGGATATCGAATTCAAAGAAAATCTAGGGCTTGGATTTAATTAAATTCTCACGTTGTGCGGTTTGGATTGAGTCTTGAGATCCGTAATTTTAAAAAACGTTCCAGATTCAATAACCCTTTCTAGTTTTGGAGCCAACATGTGATGATATATACACCCTTTAAAATTAGGTCAAAAATAGAGGAGTGTATTAATCTTCTCTATTAATAATCTAATTTCGAATAGATCTTGACTTAGAAATTTTCTAAAGCAAAACACTGTTCTGATGTCTATCAGCACAGTTGTTTCCAAACACACTTCACTTCATTTTCTTGCTTGTATAATAATGAATTTTACTTATCTGGGTTCAGCTGAGTATTGTGATCAGCCGAGTACACTTTCCGAGGATCAGATCAATAGTCGGGTCAGCACAGTAATCCTCCGATCAGTTCCCCAACTCTTCTGATTATTACTTTCTCGACATTTTGAGCACTTTTTGGTATCAGCACAGTACTTCTCAAATCAGTATGGTGACTCGGATCAGTTCTTCTGTAGACAGATTATCTCTGTAATCAGATCAGTTCTATAGATAGATTAATTTTGTAATCAGATAAGTTCTGTATACAGATTAATTTTGTAGTCAGATCAGTTCTGTAGATAAAATAATTTTGTAGTCAGAACAGTTCTATAGACAAATCAATGTTGTAGTCAGATCAGATATGTAGATAGATAAATGTTGTAGTCAGATTAGATCTGTAATCAGATTAGTTCCCCCTTCAGTGGAGAACTCCTCTTCTGTGCCTGTTTCACCTTAGTAGAAGTGTTAGTTCATGCATAATTGGTGAAATACAATTAAGATCAGTAAAGAATAATTAGACTAAGGTTGTTGCAAGGTTTGTTCTAAGGGGACTAGTTCTCTGAGGCAACAAAAAGGATATTTAAGAAATCATAGATTTCCCCTTAAATGTATATTCTCAATTCCCTCAGCTTTACCAGCTTCCTTATCGGGATTAGGCACATTAGTAACCTTTTTACCTGATTGTGATGAATGTAGTGGTCTTGACATGGTTTATCCTTCTGAATTACCCTTCTTGGTGTACAGTTCTTGGTATCAGCTCAGTACCTGAAATGTTAGTACAAATCTCTATATACATGCAGGATCCATATCTATCAATCCTAAACTTATGCAAAGCTCTCTAAATCTAGTTTCAGCCAAAGGTTTTGTGAAAATGTCATTTCTCTGAATATCAATATGGATCTTTTCCATCCTAATGGTTTTCTTTTCAACATGATCCCTAATGAAATGATGCCTAACATCTACATGCTTGCATCTAGTGTGTAAAATGGGATTTTGAGTGATGGCAATTGCTCTATTGCTGTCACAGAATATAGGTACATTAGATTCCACAATATTGTAGTCTCTAAGTTGTTGCATTAGCCAAAGGAGCTGACTACAACAACTTCCTACAACAATATATTCTGCTTCAGTGGTAGATGTTGCCGCACTAGTTTGTTTCTTAGAAAACCATGATATGAGCTTGGAACCTAAAGATTGGCATGAACCAGAAGTTGATTTTCTATATATCCTGCAACCACTAAAGTTAGAATCTGAATAACCACTTAGGGATAAATCATCATCTGCAGAATACCACAAACCTCGATTAATGGTACCCTTTAGATATTTCAATATCCTTTTAGCAGTTTCCACATGACTTTCTTTTGGATTGGCCTGAAATCTAGCACATACACCTATTGTAAATGCAATATCTGGCCTACTAGCAGTTAAATAGAGTAAAGAACCAATTAGAGCACGATAATAGGATTGGTCAGCACACTTACCTCGCTCATCAGGATCCATTCTGTATGTAGGTAGCATTGGTACTCCAACTGTTTTACAGGTCTTGATACCAAATTTATCTAACATATTTCTTGTGTATTTTGCTTGATTGATAAAGATACCTTCAGATGATTGTTTTACTTGAAGGCCAAGAAAGTAAGTCATTTCACCCATCATTGACATTTCAAACTTACTTTGCATGAGCTTTGAAAAACTTTCACTCATGCTTTTGTTGGGTGAACCAAAAATGATATCATCCACATAAATTTGGACAAGTAAAATGTCTTTGCCTTCTTGTCTTCTGAACAAAGTACGATCTACTTTGCCCTTAGTAAAACCATTTTCGATTAAGAATAGAGAAAGTGTGTCATACCAGGCTCTTGGGGCTTGCTTCAGACCATATAGTGCTTTCTTCAACCTGTATACTTGGTTACCATTTACCTCAAATCCAGGAGGTTGTTCTACATAAACTTCTTCAGCAAGTATACCATTTAAAAATGCACTTTTCACATCCATTTGGTACACAATGAATTTCATATAAGCAGCATAAGCAAGAAACAATCTTATAGCTTCTAGTCTAGCTACAGGGGCAAATGTTTCATCATAATCAATACCCTTAGCTTGAGAGTAGCCCTGTGCCACTAATCTAGCCTTATTCCTTACTACAAGATCATTCTCATCTTTCTTATTCTTGAAAATCCACTTAGTACCTACCACATTGTGATCAGCAGGTCTCTCTACAAGTTCCCATACATCATTTCTAGTAAACTGATTTAATTCATCTTGCATAGCAATAATCCAGTTACTATCAGCCAAAGCCTATTTTATAGTCTTGGGCTCAATAGAAGATAAAATGCAACACCAGCAAAACAAAGAGTTACTAGGTTCTACCTTAGAATCAAACAGTTGTCTTCTAGTCTTAACACCTTTATTGGATTCACCAATAATCAGATCAGTAGTATGAGCAGATTTCCATATTTTTTTAGACTTAACAGGAACA
The DNA here is from genome assembly GCA_963675135.1 of Galeopsis tetrahit. Taxonomy (NCBI): domain Eukaryota; kingdom Viridiplantae; phylum Streptophyta; class Magnoliopsida; order Lamiales; family Lamiaceae; genus Galeopsis; species Galeopsis tetrahit. The sequence goes on along the minus strand of OY776120.1, from coordinate 58,425,235 downwards.
CTCTCATCATCTAAATCATGCATATCAGTATCGTTAATATCAATATCAACAGATTTATTCACAAGAGAACATTCAACCAATTCAAGCATGTCAATTGGTCTTGAGGATTTACCTTTGTCTTTTACATTTTCTACATTATCATCTTTCTTTAGGATGTTCAGAAATGGATTGTAAGCTTGTACAGATTCATAAACTTCAGTCTCATCATCATCTTTGTCAGTTTGAATTTTCAGATCATCAACTTTCTTACTGAGTTGATGGTCAGCAAAGTCATGTACAACTTCATCAAAGACAACATGGGATGTTTCTTCCACACATAGAGTAGAGTAATTAAATACTCTAAATGCTTTTCTAGTAGAGGAGTATCCTAAAAATATCCCCTCATCTGCTTTAGCATCAAAAGCATTTAATTTGCTCTTTCCATTGTTATGAGTAAAACACTTACAACCAAAAATATGGAAATATGAAACTCTAGGCTTTCTACCTTTCCATACCTCATATGGTGTTTTACCATGTACCTTGTTTAAAGCACTTCTGTTCTGAGTGTGGCAGGCAGTGTTAATTGCCTCAGCCCAGAACTTCTGTGGTGTGTTGTACTCTGCCAGCATTGTTCTGCATGCTTCCTTTAGTGTTCTGTTTCTCCTCTCAGCTACACTATTTTGTTGGGGTGTTCGAGCTGCACTTGTCAAATGCTGAATTCCAGTTTTAGAAAAATATTCTTTAATGTAACAGTTTATTAACTCAGTCCCGTTGTCACTTCTTATCTTGACAACGGACTGGCCTTTTTCTACTTGCAGCCTCTTCAACAGTTCTGGTAGTTGGATTTGTGTATCACTCTTTTTGTGTAAGAAGATTACCCAAGTGAACTTTTAATAATCATCTACCAGAACTAAAGTGTACCTTCTACCATTTAGTGTAGGGGGTTTTATAGGACCATGAAGATCTATGTGCAAGACTTCTAAGACTCTGCAAGTAGAAAGAACACGAATTGACTTAAAGGAAACTTTTACCTGTTTACCTTTCTGGCATGCATCACACACTTGTGACTTGAAATAGATCTCATTAGGGATACCTTCAACAAGGTAATCTCTTGCTATCTTATTAATTATCTTAAAGTTCATATGGCATAGGCGTTTGTGCCATAGCCAACTGATTCCTAGGAAGGCAAGCATCCCTAGGACAACTATTCCAGTTCACAATATAGACACTGCCTTGTCTTACTCCAACTAGTAGAATAATGTGTGTTCTCTTATCCCAGATTTCACATTTGCTTCTTTTGAAGTAGACCTTATAACCCCTGTCACAAAATTGAGAGACATATAACAGATTGTATTTCAAACCTTCTACATAGGAGACATCTTGAATCTCTACATCTCCATTCTTGATGTATCCAAATCCTTTTGTGATTGCCATGGAACTATCAACAAATATCACCTTGGGTCCTTCTTGTTCATGGTAGTTAGAAAGAAGAGCCCTGGTACCAGTTATGTGGTGAGAACGCCCACTGTCTATGTACTAAGTTTCTCCAACTGAACCACCTCTCTTATATAAGTCCAACCGGCCCTACAAGTAGTGATCTTAATAATTTAGGTACCCTTTCTTTATTGGGGTCCTAGGGGGTTAGTGGTAAGAGGTACCCAAATAAACATTGAAGATTTGAATAATTGAGACCTCTTCAGTTTTCTACCATGCTTATCACAGAACAGTACTTTATTGACCTTATCTAAAGTATTAGTAGACTTAGGATCTATTTTTCTGAGATAGCCTTTCCTTGGTTCTATCCCTTTTTCAGTAAGATCAGTATGTCTGTAATAGTTTGAATAGGGCCTAAAAGCCTGTGGACCATACGGCTTATAAATGCGTTTTGGTCTTTCCTCTCCAATAATATCATAAGATAAAGGTGGAGGATAAAGAACCGGCTTGTTATGATAATGAGGCACATATTTCCTAGGTTTAGTTGAGTACAGCTGAGACTGCCTTATGAAAGGAGGTCTAGGCTGTTTCCAACTTTCCTATGCTTATCTTGACCTACTGTGCTGAGTTTGCCTCTTCTGATTCCAGGACTGTTCTACTCTGGTCAGAGGAGTAAAACTCTGCTGGTAAGGTCTTGACTGTACTGGTCTAGATGTATTCTTCTTTTTACCATTCTTGGTAGTAGGAGGAATGTATTTAGACTGTACTTTAGGCTTTGGATCATTATCATAAGTCATAGGTTCTTTTCCTTTATCTAGTTGCAAAGAACTTAAACTGGCTCCATTAGTGTTCTTAGTGCCTGAAGTAGAAGAACTAGGTACTGTAGCACCTATTCCTCTTTTGTCATCTGGAGCTCTATATCTGTTTGATAATGTTTGATTAATCTTAGAAGAATTAATCATATCAGATAACTTCAAATCTAAGCTCAGCACTTCAGATTCTAAGAATCTATTGCGCTCTTCAAGTTTTTCCCATTTAATCTTTAAATCATTGAATTCATTGGTCTCTTTGGCTTGAGCTTTAAGCATACCCTGATATAGTTTGTCAATAGATGCATATTTTTCTTGGAGTTGAGACAACTCTTCTGATAGTCGTGCATTAATGATAGCTATATTAGGATCCACTTTTAACTAAGCTTCTTGTAGACTAATGATTTCTTGTTTTAAAGAAATATTCTCATCACTGATTTCCGTGAATACTTTATTAGCTTGTAGAAGGTCTTCTTCAGTCACTCCATTGGAATGATGAAGACTACTCCCTACACTACTATTAGCAGTGTCATGAGAATCAGAATCAGAATTGTCACAAGATTGAAAAGAAGTGACAGATGATACCTCTTGTTCGATTTTAGCCATCATGACCAGTCCATCATCTACAATGAAAACTTCTTTCTCATTTCTAGAGGGGTATTCAGATGAAGACGATGGCAACTCATCTGAATCCGTATCAGAATCATTGTACGCCACCATAGCCTTCTTACCCTTGGCAAATATGCGCTCTCTCCTTGCTTGTCTTTCTTCTCTGTCTTCATCTACCTTATTTGACCATGAGTTGAGCTGAAGATGGCCTCCATCCTTAGTTTCCAGTAGTCATAATCTGCAATATTGAACTTAGGAAGTTTGTTCACATTAGTTTCATCCATGATTGATCAGACAGATAAGATCAGTAATATAGTAAGGAGTTTCAGATAGTCAAGTATTGATAAAGATCAAGAATCAGTGACAAGAACAGTAAGACTTCCCTCAAAGTCTACAAGGTTATCAAGAAACAGTAGTCCAAAGAATTACTGCTCTGATACCACTTGTTGGTCCCAAAGTTGAGTTAAGATTGATTAAGCTAGGAAAAGTCTAGAGGGGAGGGGTGAATAGACTTTTCAAAATATCAGAGTTTTAATGCAAAAGTGTGTTCTGAATAGTACTGTTCTTACTGAGTCAGATCAGTACTTCCAGTTTTAGTTTTATACTCAACTTAGATTTAGATCTTGAATATGTATGTTAAACAAATATCAACAATAAGTAAATCAACACACAAAGATTTATAGTGGTTCGACAAATGTCTACATCCACTCTCACAACTCCAGTTGTGAAGTTTTATTAACTATTCCTTCTTGAGTTTCTTGTGGCTTAAAGTCCCAAGATTAAGACTTTGATCTTTTCGATTATACCACCACGTATATCTTCGATCTACTAGTAATTTCACAAGTAACTAGCACACTTGTTTACAACAAATCACAAACTAAAATAGTAAAGTAAAACTTCTCTAGAATGTAGCCTTTGATTCTTCAATTCAGTACAGTGGCTTCTTCTCAGTTTGATCTCCTTCAACTCTATGAGTTCTTGAATGCTTCGAATACTTTGATAGCTCTTTGATTGCTCTTAGATCAGTAGTCTTTGCAGTAGAAGATCATACGATATTTATAGACTTTAGTATGACAGTTAGCAGTTTGTGAAACTAACTCTCAAGTAACTGTAAACCGTTTCTTGTTGTAACTTCCTTTTTGTAACCAACTTAACTTATCTTTTCTAAGTCAGCATATCTTCAACTATATCTCCAGTTACACCTTAAATAAGTTTTCCAAACTTATTCTTCAATTATACTAACTCAACACAGTAAACTACTCTTCTTAGTTTTACTGTTCTTAGTCAGTCAGCACAATTCTCAATAACTGTTCTGCGCTTCTTCAGAATACTTCTCTTGTATCTCTGAACTTCATCTTACTCCTTTTGATAAACTTCTTTCTTTGGAGTAGTCTCCTGAGTCTTCATAAATCTTCTTTAGTCTTCTGATCTGGTTCCAACATATTGTTCTAAACTTTTACAATACTGAATACAATAGAACATAAACTTACATGTATATAAAACCTATATATACATCAACTGAACTATATACAGATGAGTACATCTAAGTCCTATACTATAAGATGTCTATACAATACATTTATCAGCTTTGTTCCTAACAATTCATATATCAGATGAGTATCACACAAGATCAGTAAACCCAGAATATAAGTTTTCTTAAGATGACTTAGAACCACATATATCATTAACTTCAAGTTGCTTTTGGCCATCAAAACATATAATCATCAACTAGAACATTGTTTATAGGATTCATATCCCAACAGATACAGATCGCAGGCTTCAGGTTTCCTCAAGGTAGTCGGTCGTCTGCTCTATGTTTTATTGTAGTGCAATCGTTGTGGCCCCTTCTTCACCCCACCTTGACTCTATTGGAATGCAAGACTCTGGTTTGGGTAATATAGCTCGATATTGATGATCCCAGTATTGACTTTGTAGGAATGCAGGACTATGGTTTGGGGGATATAATTGGGATTATTGATGACCCTAAGTCAGCGCTGGTTACTGTCACAAATGTTCCTTTGGGAAACACTTTTGGGCATTCGCTGAGGACACACCAGATCACATCGTTGAGCATTATGCTCCTCTTCAATATCCCATTAAGGGGAGGTGTAAACCAGATTATGGATCACTTAGAGAAACAACCAACGAACCCTTTGTCATTGGTTCAAGCAAGCCTGGTTCAGTCGGCTCTAGCTCTTCAAAGATCGTGAGTGTGGTCCTTCACCAACGATGGTCGAAAATGTTAGATGACACCGAATGATGTGTTATCATGGGACATTTTTAACTTTCTTACAACCTGCTTTATTGTTCATCATTTATTAGACATTGATGTTTAGAGGAGTGTACATTTTTCCTTGACGTCAGGTTTTGTCCCTAAGTAGGGTTTTCCTAGACAAGGTTTTAACGGAACTCTTGTAACACCCCGAATCCGGAATGCAGACTTTGAGGCTCAAACACTCTAAATTCGAGTCGCCACTTAGTTACCGAAAAATCGAACCTAAAAATTTCTTTAAAATATATAATAACACAAGTAAATCGACAAGAGTTTTGCAGCGAAAATAATTTAAAGACAATTATAAGGTTGCAATAGAAGTAGTGTGGCCCATTTGTTTAAAAATTAGATAATGATGAGTAGTAATTGTTTTAAAGATAACATACATAAAATTCATCGAGCGACTTTTAGAAAAGTTCGTCACTCGGCATACTTTGGGAAACTTATTATAATGAGCATTAATAATATAAAGTCTTATAGAATTTTAATTATTGGGAAACTTTGTGTCATCCCTGCTGCAACGCCGGCCCCTCTCGATCATAACCTGAAAATATTTAGTTTTGGGGTGTGAGATAAAAATCTCAGTGGATATCCTTGTACGCTGCTACACAGATTGGCAGTACGCCGAAATAATTATTATTAGTATTTTATCGTAAATAATTCTTATTCATATTGCATTCACATTCATATCATTGATAATAATTCTCATCATTTCCTTCACCATTGTGGGACGACACTGATAACGACTTATCACGTGCAATCCCATTCATCTCCTTTTATATCACCATTATATTCTCATCTCATTTCTCATAGGGGGGACAACATTGGCAACGACTTACCACATGTAATCCCCATAATTTCCTTTGACTACTAAAGTCTGTTGACTACTAAAGTCTTTAATCATAGTGGGACCACACTGGTAACGACTTACCACGTGCAATCCCCATAAACACTTCCCACCTCCTTCGTGAAATAGAAATTCATATATTACATATCATGACATCATAATATAAATTACTCCATTATTAATGATTCATGCATTCTCGTGTTCTTAGTTATATGTTGATGTTTGTTTAGTTTAGTTCAGAATACACCAACAGTCTATATAACATTACGGCAATACAGTAGTGACACCCACCTCGTTAACTTTTAAAAAAAGTTACAAACTTCTTGAATGATTTTAGCAAGCGTAACGCAGGGACCGTCCGAGCTCCGATTAGGCCGCACTTCGCCTAACACGTTTTCTTGAATATTTATTCATTATCAGAAATCTCGATTCTTAAATTTACTTAACAATTTATCTTCATGAAAATCCTTAATCACTTGGCAAGTAATATTGGAATACATTTTAACATATATCAATTGGTGTGTTTAAACAAATAACAACAATTTATGGAACAACTCATTAATAATTTAAACACATACTTCACTTCACAATTTAAAAAGAAGCAACATATATAATAAGATTATCAAACACTAAGCTTAACTTCAATCATTCAAAAGCTTCATTTTTATCAATTTCGATCCTAGCCGCTTACGGAAATATTGCAACTACTGCAAACATCTTAACATGCATTAGAATGTCAAAAAAATTATGCTTAAACGAATGGAAATTAACATAAGGTGTTATTTTGCAAATTTCAGAAATGGTCCTTGCCAAATAGTTACAAGACATAGAATAGCTGAATTTTCTACTATATTCGTAAATTAATTACTGTCAAACAAATAACCGAAATAACATTTTTCTCCATGGTAATTAAACTACATTATGTAAATTTTACTGGCAATAAAAGTTTTTGTCAAAAACACGTCTCGAAGTGAGTAAAAATGACTCTGAAGTATTGAACCTGAAACGAAATGCTCTGTTTTCCCAGTTTTCCAGCTCACTGCCCCATTTTAAAAATTGAATAACTCTCAATATACTCGGTCAATTTGTGTCATCTTTTAGATTCAAACTCTCTACCATATGGAGATCATACCCTCTTTGGTTTTGAGTCAAAATCATTTTTCTATTGAAAGATATGGACTCCCAAAGTCACTGCAGTCAACACAAAATTCCAGCTTGTATTGTAAACTTCGAAAAAATCATTTTATACACTTAAATCACGTTTTCAACCAATAAAACACACCTAACATATAACATGCTTATTATAAAACATATATATTACAAGTTCCACAAGATTCGAGTACCGAGAATCATAAACGGAAATCAATTTACACAAATAGCATATAAATGTCTATGTGTTAAAACCTGTGTAGTTTTCTCGATTTAGGTTGTGATATGGATTCGAACTCGTGAGGGAACCTGGGGGATCGATCAAGGATGAAGTTGGCTCGAGTTCTTCATGATTGTTGTAAGATTTTTGAAGAAATAGTTATCAAATACAACCTTGAAATAAAAGGCAGCAGCAGAGAAGGAAAAGAGGTGGTGTTCTTCACTTCTCTTGAATCATATGGACTGTTCTTCGACGAAAAGAATCGAAATCATCTCGGATGTGTTTCAAGCTCTCAAAGGCTGCTATAGAGGTTGAAGAATCAACTTGCTTCCTATTAAAGAGGAAGAAGCCGATCAAGAAGTAGAAAAAGGGATCGAAAGAAATGAGTTGTTCTTCATTTCTTGTGGATTGATTCTTGGAGTTGATTGAGTAGTGAAGAGGACAGGGGTTGGACGTGTTTGTGAATGGGACTGCTGTTATGGAGAGTATATATAGAAGCAGTGGCGGACCCAGGATTTTAAAAGTGGGGGTACGATCAATACATAATTAAAAATAATTGTGCATAAGTTTTATATATAAATAAAACATGTATATTTCATAAAGTAAAAATAAAATTACAACTACAAGTTACAACTGAGTCCGACGAGTCTTCATTTTTTGAAAGCGATCTATGACATCTTCATCGGAAATTTTTAAAAACAAGTATTTCTCAATGAAAGTGATCAAGCAATCATTTAATAATTGATCACTCATACTATTTCGCAACCTATTTTTTACGTAAGTCATTCCTGAAAATACTCTTTCCACACCTGCAGTAGCAACTGGGAGAATTAACACCAATTTGATTAGCAAATATATTGATGGATAAGTCACATGCTTCTTTGTTTCTACAAGCTTCATCGAAAGGGCGCCTAGATCAAACAAATCTTTAAAACTATTATCTCTTTGCATATTTTCAATGAATATATCAAGTTGTAATGCAAGAGTCATCAAATCAATACCTGAAAATTCAGATGGATAAAATGTGGCAAGTTTAAGTATTTTCTCCTTGTCATAAGAAGAAAAACCATCTTGAGGACTCAAGCAAGCCATGTAGGTGAGCAACTCCATATTAACCTCATCAAACCTGTCATTGAGCTCATTGAGTTGTAAATCAATTACCCCCAAGAAAACGTTAACCCGAAAATGTTGTAGGTTCGTCTCTTGTTGAACAAAACGTCTTGATCTTCCTCGTAAGATGTAAGAAGCATCCATATGGGGAACAACAATGCCATTTTTAGTGCAGAATGAAGTGACATCGTTCAAGAAAGTTTCCCATCCACAATCCCTTAATTTTTGCAACAAGCGTTTAGTTAATGAAACGAGGGTCATGGCCTTAACAATATTTTGATCTCTTTTTTGCAAAGCAACACACAAATCAAATGCGCCATGAAAATAAAATCAAATGACTCCAATGAGTACAAAATGGCTTCAGCTTTAACCTGGTCTTCCGGACACGAAGGATTTTCTCCAATCATCACAAGTACCTCAACTAATGTTGGAAATATGTGGATAACATTCAAAAGAGTTTTATAATGTGATCCCCACCGAGTATCACCGTGTCTTTTCAAACCTAACTCTTGATTCAAACCAGATCCACTCTCAAGTTCACCTAATTCCAATGCGTGAGCAACTTTTTGAGCTTGACTTACTCGAATCATTTCTCTTCGCTTGCAAGAAACTACAACCACATTAAACAAGTTTGTAAGCGTTTCAAAAAGCCAACTGCAATCCTTGTTTTTTTTAGCAACGGCTACTATCATGTTGCTAGCCCCATCATGTTGATGTTTTAAGACCATTTATCTCACCTCTCATGTTGCTAGCCCCATCATACCATTGACCTCGAATCTTGGATGGACTCAAAGAATGCTCCATGAGCAAAGATGTAATTGCAGCTTTAAGTATCAAAGCAGTGGTATCACCAACATGTACAAGTCCAAGAAATCGTTCAACTACCATTCCTATTTTACCATTAATATAACGCAAACAAAGAGCTAGTTGTTCCTTTTGAGCCACATCACTTGACTCATCGGCTAAAATACCAAAGTAGTCATCACCAAGACCTTGTATAATGCGTTTAGTTGTCCCTTTAGCACAACAATTGATAAGATCTTTTTGAATTTTGGGAGACGTCATTTGATTATCTCCCGGAGCATTTTCAAAAAAAACTTTTTTGACACCCTCATTATGTTTGGCTAACCACTTCAAAAGCTCAAGAAAATTTCCCCTATTATTTGACTCTTCACTTTCATCGTGCTCACGACATGCCAACCCTTGACGCAAAAGAAATCTCAAACAAGTAAGTGAAGCTTTCAAACGTGTTTCATACTCACTTCGAACCATTTCACTTGCTTTCTCAAAAACGTGCACAATTGATTGCTCTTTTGAGTCTCTTAAGTTCACATATTTTTCATAAGCAAGATTATGAGCACTTTTAACCCCACCAACATTCTTCTCAAATCTATCCGGTTTATTCCATGATCTAAATCCTCCATTAACAAATGAATCTCCTCCTACATTAATTTCCGCATCATTCTTGAACAAGAAATAAAACAAAACAAAATGCCACATCTTTCTCAATACTATATTCAAGCCAATCATATTTCTTAAACCAACAAACACTAAATCGACGAATGCCTCCAATATTCCTTTGAGGAAAATCATGAGTTTTTGGTTGACAATGTTTCTTAAGAATGTATCCTCTCCTTACCGCATTTCGTTCATTTGGAGCATAATCCATTATGTTTATTCTTTTTCCCGGATCATGTGGAAGAAGTTCAACATCATATACCAATTCTTCCTCAAGGGATGGTTCACTAAAAGAACTTGAATTATCAAATTCCACATTATTTTCTTGACTTTATGAGGAAGCAAGTGATTGGGATGAAGAAAACTCACTAACATTAGAAGGAGCCTCATTATCTCCCGGTGAAGAGCAAGAAGTTCCTTGAGATTTCAATTTCTTAAACATAAATTGTCGAAGATCGGGTTGTTTTCTCATAGCGTTTGATTTCTTTGATTTTGATGTTTCTCTCATTTCCTAATTCAATTATACAAAAATGAGAATTCAATCGCATATATATATATTATATAAACTTAAAATTTCTACAATTCTATAAAAAAAGAACATACAATTGTAAAATACAAACCCTAATTGCTAAATCCCTAATTTTTTTAGCATCAATTTCTTAATTCAATTATAAAAAAAATGAGAATAAAATCATTATATATTATAAACTTAAAACTTCTACAATTCTATAAAAAAATGAACATACAATTGTAAAATATAACAAGCCCTAAATCCCTAATTTTTTTAGCTTCAATACAAAATAAAATTATAATAAGAGATAAATAAAATAAAAAAGTAATTTTTTTTTTTTACCTTAGTGAATAAATATCAAATATGTTGTTAGTTTTGGCCAATTGGACTTGAGAGAACAGAGCCGCGTCGCCACGCTTGCGAGAAAGGTGGATTATGTAATGTAATTGTTAAATCTGAAACTAATGCGGTAACTTAAGTTGTGGATGGGCCCTAATGCTAATGCGGTAATGCCTAATGGGCTGTTGAAAATTTGAGCCCACAATTCAAGTTTGCCTAAATTTTCGGTAGTGGTTATATATAGTAAAAAAAATTGGGGGTACAACTGTACCCCCAGTCCCTGAATAGGTCCGCCGTTGTTTAGAAGGAATGGGAGAGTGAATATTGGCCGAGAGTGATATATTAAGAGGACTTGGTTAAATTTAAACCATGTATGAATGAGTGGACCAAAATTGGCCACATGAACTTTTTGATTTTTTTAAAATTTAAAGTAGTAGATATTTTATTTACCACGGTATTCATTAGTACTCGGTATTTACTACAAAGTCGTTACTTATTTTTGTGTTAGTTTTTCGCGGAAAATTATACGAGAGCTATAAATATTTATTTAGGATTTATGGTGATACAATCGTCGCGCTTCGAGATAAATAAATTTTTTAATTATAACATTTTACTTAAGACTTTTTATATTATTTCTATTTTAATTCTAGTATTAATTAAATAGCGAATTATCAAAATGAGTCGTACCATAAAATAAAATCAGATAAGACAAACATCATATCACATACACAGGCAAAGCAGGACAATCAAAGAAATGTAATTTTCACATATAAGATGTTGTATCTATGATCAAGCAAGTAAATATTTTGTACTAAAACTAAGATAACAAGACATTATTATTTATCAAAACATATTATGCTTTGTTTAGTCTTTTATCATGAGCTTTCATAAAATAATTTTTAAAATTATTAATTAAGGTTCTTTCATTTTAAAAGTATTCATCGAATCATATATTTTATTTATTTCTTTATTATGTGCTAGGAGTGCTCCCAGATCAGAATGCTCGTCCGTCTTCCTGATAATCAGGTCTTTTGAAAATAAATAACATTGTTAATATAATTGAAAAAACTCTTAAATCATTTATTCTTTTATTTCATATTTAATATTGGGACGGGGTGTTACAACTCTGGCCTCTAGCTCGATTTGTAAGCTTATGATTTCAGGTTCTCTTTTTCTTTTTCTTTTATACATTTATTGTAGTTTGTGCAATCGTGTTTTATTGTAGTGCAAATTTCCTGGTGATTCATGCATTTACAAGTTTCTTCTAATTTTGTTATGAATTTCTTGGGTTGAATTTATTCATTTATGCAATGAGTTTTTATTGTAGTGCAGAATTTTTGTTGCTTTGTTCAAATATAACACTCTTTTCGTGCAATATTTTTTTGGTCGTTCGTGTAAATTTTTTTATCGTTGTATGTGTAATTGTATGCATTTTCAAGAATTTTATTTTGATTATTATATTTTTGTATTGGTATTTAATTCTGGGAAATTTGGCGTTTAATTTTGGGATGTTTAATTGTAAATCTTTAATTTTGAGATTTAATTTAGTTTGTTTGTATTTTTGGAAAAATATTGAAATTCAAATTTAAAATTCTGTCAAAGGGGTATAAATGTAATCTTAGGTGTTGTTGGGATATGAATCCTAGAAATAAAGTCCTAATTGATGATAATAAGTTTTGATGGCCAAAAGGTAACTTAAAGTTAATAAGATAAGTAGGATAAATCATCTTAACTAAGTCATCTTGAGAAGTCATAAGAACTGAGTTTTACTGATCTGATATGATATATAAAGTGAAATATGCTAACTGTTAGGAACTAAGTTGAATTAAGAATTATATAGACAACTTATAGTATAGGCTTAGAAATACTCTATTGTATATAGTTCAGTTGAAGTATTGATAGGTTTTATATTTATAAGTTTGTAATAAACGTAAACAACAAAGTTAGATATCAGAAGACTAGTCAAGATCAGAAGACTACAGACTCAGAAGACTACTCAGAAGCAAAAGACTACAAGCTAAGAAGTATTCTGAAGTCATACTCTGAAGAAGCTAAGTACAAGAGATAAGAAGAGTACTTGAGCAGAGTACATGAGAAGAGTAAATACTTAAGAAGAGTATTTTACTATGCTGAAGATAAGTTTGGAAAACTTATTTGAATGACGTAACTGAATAACTAATTGGAAGTTATGAACACTAACTAATGAGTTAAGGGTTAGTTTTGAGTTAGTTTCACAAACGGTTAACTGCATTACTAAAGTCAATAAATACCGGATGATCTTCTACTGAAAAGACTATTGTTGCAATCAAAGCTACAAGCGTGTTGAAGTCTTAGTGATCAAGAAGCTAATCAAAAAACTCAAAGAGTTCGAAGAAAAGTTTGAAGAGAAGATTGAAAGAAGCCAAAATTGAAGAGATATATTCGCAAGGCTACACAAAGAAGTTTTATCTTTTAGTTTGTGATTTTGTTTTGTAAACAAGCGTGCTAGTTGCTTGACTGGATTACTTGTCTAGATCGAAGTTATACTTGGTGGTATAATCGATAAGATCGAAGTCTTATATATTGGGACTTAAAACCACAAGAACAGAGAGTTAAAACTTCACAACTGGGTTTGTGAGAGTGAATGTAGACAAGTTGTCGAACCACTATAAATCTTATGTTTGGTTTTCTTACTGTTTTATATTCTTAAAGTTCTTAAAGAATTCGTATAAAGAACTAGATTAAGAAATCTTGTTTAGGAGACGAATTACTTGATAGCAGAACAATATTGTACACTAAGTAAAATTCATAATCAAAAGAGTTGAGTATAAACTTGATTTAAAGGCTCACATTAATATTCATACTAAACATACTAAGTTGATTACTAGTTTACTGGTTGAAAGGTCAGCTGACTAGATATCAGCAGAGTATTGTATAAGAACACTATTTCCGCATTATAACTCTGATATTTTAGAAAATTTTTAAAATTCTATTCACCCCTCCCCTCTAGACTGTTAGACTCGTTCTAATCTTAACTCAACTACTTGGGACCAACATGTGTCATTTTGCACCTAATAGTAACTCTAAAAAAAAATTGAACCTAAATGCTTTAGAAACTTGTAAAACGTACCTATGAGTAACCTCCCCCTACATTGTTTGTGCCTTTGGAGAATGACAAATATTTGTCTATGTGGAACATGAGCTCTTAAAACTTTTAATGACTAAGATATTCTATTATCGGTGGACGAGTAGACTTGTTCTTAGCATCTTGACATGTAGGTTAGGTTGTTCACCTTTGATGGAAAACCATGTGCATGTGCATGTGCATGTGATGAGGTCGCTGACTTGGACGATCGAGGGGTGACCTTTAAGGTAGACGAATAGACATTGTCTAGGTGGAAATGACGAAAAATCTTCGAGTTGCTAACCTCTAACCAGTCTTCGTAGTTTCTAATGTGTCATCCTCTTATTCGTTGGTCATCTCAATATCGTGGATGAGCTCATGGACTTCACTTTTTTATAGAGACAGGGTATAACAATAGCCTCTAGGTCGGGCTTTGATGCATAGCTCAAAGATCGAACTAGTTAATGCTCCAAGGTTGAAATCGAAGATAACCCCTAAGACGATCTGTAAATGAACGCTTTGAGTTGACAATGATTGTGTGGCTCGAGGCAACACTTCATATTACGTCCGTCCACACATATTTTAGGTGTAGGAAGATGCATGACAGTCGTAAGCCATAATGAGACATGACACCACACTTGAAAATTTGAATCACCACGATGCGCTCACATACGTGAACAAATCACTCATTAACCTTTTAACTTTCAAAAATTTTAAAATAGCCCCACATTCCATCTATAAAAGGGGATAAAAAAACCTTCAATTAAAACTTTCAAAACCTTAGACTTCTACTATAGTTGTTTTTGCAAAAACTTGAATTTCATCAAAACTTCAAGGTGTTTAATCCGACTAAGCACCTAAGGTTGCACTTTAGTTAGTCAACTTCATCTTACTGGGTAGAACTAGAATAGATGTTCTTGATCAATTGCTCTCACCCACTCTCCTAATTGGATACTTTGATCTAATTCTCGAAATAAGATCCATTTTCGCTTACTTATTCCTTTTAGTTGAGTTAGGTCAAATTGGATTCAAACTAGAAGTTTAAGAATTGATTTCCTTTAACTATCGCCCTCCAATATTCTAAATTACAAGAAGGAGGTCTCAAAACCATAGGCACCTATTTCATATATGTTTGAGGATCCGCATAGCCCTCGATTTATGTGTTATTTATCCATTTCTACTTTTTTTATGCCAATGTTATATGGTCCATAGAATATCGATAGTAGTTCCATGAACAATCCTTTGCGGGATTGGATTTTTTTTTATAGTGGAAGTGCCATAAAGCGCGAACCAAGATCCATGATACGAAAAAAAAAAAAAGAATAAAAAAGAAAAAGA
Organism: Galeopsis tetrahit; assembly: GCA_963675135.1. Lineage (NCBI taxonomy): Eukaryota > Viridiplantae > Streptophyta > Magnoliopsida > Lamiales > Lamiaceae > Galeopsis > Galeopsis tetrahit. The sequence continues at coordinate 58,410,057 of OY776120.1, read as the reverse complement.
TATTGTGATGTAAGTCTATAATTCCTTGCATCATAGGTGGTGCTGCATCTTGAGATCCTAATTGATATGGTTCTGCTGCATCACAAGGAGCAATTGTGAGGAATAGACATTCTAGAACAATCATTCTCTTTGGTTCATTCTTTGACTGCTCTGCTCCCCCAGAAAAAAGAGAGACTTGCTAATTTAGAAAAGAGATTGGTTGATCTTGGTTTTTCCAAGAAAGGCATGGGAGTCGAAGGGCGTAAGACAAAGAGCTGCTCGTGGTTCCTCTTGTTAAAACGAAAAAGGAAATATCTTAGCAGAAGCTTCGAGGCCATACAACGAAAGATTCGCTCATCACGAGAAGTAGTCCTTTGGTTCCAGATTTTCTGGTCTTCCTTACTGGATTCCCCCTTCCGGGCAATAAAAACTTAGAAGGGCCCGTGTACTCAACCAGAAATCTGTCCTCTTCTCCTTCGGACCCTTGTTTGATTGGGAAAGGTCGGGCGGAGCTGTGGATGCTGAGTCCTTTCCGAAGAGAAAGGATTCACTATCTCTATCTCAAAGTCACTATTTTATCCAGTGAGTACTAAAACTATTTATTACTAAAACCTGCCCCCAACCGGCTTAAACTATTAGGTAGGCTTTCAATTCAAGATATCCAATCCACGACGATGGTTCATTTGTTCTATTCCGACCACACTTCTGCAAGTGGATTATCGAATTTCCTTTTCTTTTTGTTTTTGAAAATTTTCCTGCTTGCTTCGTACAATGTCTTTAAGTAGTTCAAATGGAGAATCTCTAATGGATGGATGACGAAGAGATATCAGAACGACATCAATGGTGACCTTTTCCTTCGATTAGGACCCCAGTCAACAAAATGTCAAAGAAATTAAGGTAGGTTATCGAGTTTCATTTTCTTCTTTGGTCTTGAAGATTTTCCTTTTTGCTTTGCACTACATGTGTGAAAGTGGTTCAAACAAAGGTTCTCCGTCCGATATTCGACGAAGAGATACTAGAAAGGCACCAATGGTGACCCTTTCCTCCAATCTGACCCCAATCAACAAAATGACGAAGAAATTGAGATTTTTTTTTTCGGATAGGAACTTAGATTGGGTACTAGTTGAGTTGGGTTTAAAATTGTCTCCTCATCGCATAGATGACGAGGAAAATGATGAGGAGGAGACGACCATTGATCTTAGTGAGGATTATTGGGAATAAAATGATACATGTTTTGATTAAATACCAAAACCCCCTGAGACATGCCTAAGTCAAGATGATTGTGTTCAAAATGTGTTAGAACACATAGAATAAGGCTAGATGAGAAGCTGATATGTTAGGCAGCTCTTAGATGATTAGATGCACATTGTGAGGGGGAACCTATGCTTAGAAGAGTATTAAGATCAAGGCCCCTCAAAGCTCAAAATCTGGAACAAACACTAAGGACAAGCATACTCCATAGAAAACCAACAAGGCTGATCAGGAGAGTTGTCCAGAAGAGTTATCTCTGTACAAGAACAAGATTGCAAAGCTCAAAAGGACAAGATTAATCAAAAGCTCTGATCAGGAGAGTTGTCTAGAGAAGTTAAATCTGTAAAATCAACAGCTCTGAAGCTAAAAGGCCAAACATGCTGATCAGGAGAGTTGTCCCAGAAGAGTTGTCTCAGCATGTTTGACCCAGAACAAAGATTCTAATGTTTGAAGGTCAACCATGCTGAAGAATTAGAGACAACCATTCCCTAAAGAATCCCAATACAACATGCTAAGATCACCTTGAAGTGAAAGAAAGGGAAAGAGCCAAGTCATCTGAAAAAGAGCAAGCCAACCTTGCTGATAAGCAAAACTGCTGATAGTGATAAGGAAAGTTGTCCAGTTGATAAGGAATGTTGTCCTATCATTGGATCAACCTTCAGAAGCCATGTCCAAGTCCTAACAAGAAGTCAAACATTGGGAAAAGTGCTGCAGAATAAAGACAAAGCCTTACAAGCCGTTTATTACCCAAATGAGGACATGTCACTATCAAGAATCTGTCTTCCAGATTGAAGAACTCAAGGAAGACGTTTATAGCAATTTGGGGCTGCCTCTCCAACGGGCAAATCCTCATTTTGTCTATAAATACAAGAAGTGTGAAGACCATTGAAGCACCAACCAACCAACCAACTACCAAGCCAACTATCCTACAAGAAAACAGTGCTTACAAAGCTTTCAAAGACTATCTTAGTCTTCAAAACACTTCTTCTAAGCTGAACTCAATTGTATATCCATACACAAGCTTAGAGAGATATCCTATCCTTATACACTGATCTTCATTGTAAAGGATATCTCATTAGTTGGAACCTTACTTCAACCCTTACCCCTTTCAAGTGAGAAAGTGAGAAGGTTGTAGTAGTAGAAGTGGTAGGAACTGACTGTTGAGAGAAGAACAGTTCAGTTCTGAGTTGAGAAGAGGGTACTAGGACTCTAGACATCCTAGGGATCAATTCACCAAGGAGTGGTGTTCTTGATCAAGTGCACCTTGGCACTATAAAACAAGTTAATTCCAAGAGTGAACGAATTATCCTGTTAAATCAGGGAAAGTGGATGTAGGAGCTTGAGTCTCTGAACCACTATAACCTTCTGTGTTGATTTTCTTTACAAGTACTTACATTCATTCAACACTGCACACAAAACTGATCTTTCAAAGATACATATTCAAAGATTGTGCAAAAACTGTATTGGACAAGTTCCCTGAAAACTGGACTGTATTGAATTAACCAAGTGATTTCAGAAACTAAAGGAGTCTAAACTTAAAGGGCTAACCACTATTCCGCACATATAACTCCCCTAGATAGTTGTCCAACTAAGTACTCAATAGTACTTAGTAGTTTGATTATCTTATTTGAGTTATTCATCTTCAGCAGAGTTGTCCAAGACAACCTTGCTGAGCTCTGGTTTGATCAAAAGTTGAAAAGAATTGCATACAAGTGTATTTCCCCCCCCCCCCCATACACTTGTTATATACTCCTTTCAGGACCAACAAGTGGTATCAGAGCAGGGGTTCAAAGACCACTGCTTCTAAAAATCCATCTTGATTTTCAAAACTCACATAGTTGTGTGGTCACTGAGCTGATCTCTATCTGAAATCCATTACTAGTTGACTAACTGTTTATTCTTGAGATATGGCCAACAACAATGCTGTTCCTCCACCTGCTGTTCAAGGATTGGATAACATGGCCACAAATCCAGTCAACCACATTTCACATCATAAACTGCCCATGTTTTCAATAGACAATTATGATTTCTGGAAAATTAGAATGAGAGCTCATCTTGCTTCCCTTCATACTGATACTCTGAGAGTAATTACAAGAGGTCCTTTTGTGTTCACTCAAACTAACCCAAGATTGACAGATGAACAAAGAGCAGATGTAAGGGAACTGATTCCCAAAGATGAAGATGACTTCACTGCTGATGCAAAGAGGAAGGATAACTTGAACTATCTTGCAATGAACACCCTCTATCAAACAATTCCAGATGCAATCATGGGAAGAGTCTACCACTGCACCACAGCCAAAGAAATTTGAGATACCCTTGCTGAAATGTGTGAGGGTACAGAAAAGATCAAGGAGAACAAGCTCCAAGTTGCTGTGCAAAAGTTTGAACAATTCTCAATGGAAGCTGATGAATCCATTGATAAATTTGCTGGTAGATTCACTGATGTGATGAATGAAATCAACTCATTGGGCAAGGTTTACTCCAGGAGAGAAGTTGGATTGAAGATCTTGAGAAGTCTAACTCAAAAGTGGGATGTCTATGCTGTGATGATGCAGAATACCAAGGATCTCTCCTCCATGCCCATGCAACAAATCTTCTCAGAACTCAAAGCCTATGAGTTCGATCTCAACAGAAGAAAGCCTGTTGAGGAACCTTCAAATCCTACTAAGGGAGTGGCATTCAAAGCCAAAGTTGCTGAACCTGAAATGCAACCCACTCCCAAATTATCAAAGTCAGTTTCAAAGACTGAAATGAAGGAAGAACTAGCCTTGATGGCTAGAAGTTTTGACAAGCTCAACACAAGGTTTGGTATATACAAGAAATTCTACCAAGACAACAAATTCAGGAGAAGGTACAACTCCTCTGAAGATCAGGCCAAGGACAAAAAGCCTGAAGAGAAAAGATCAGAGGACAAGTACTCTGATAGGAGAAGGTCCAGTAGAGCTGACCCCTCATCATCAAAAGGAAGAGATGAATCCAAGAAGGATGATGATGAAGACCTGTGCTACAACTGCAAAAAGAAAGGGCACTTCCAGTATGACTGCCCTGAACTGAGCTCTAAAGAAAGAAGATAAAGACAAGCTAAAAGAGACAGAAAGTTCAACAATAGAAAAGCCATGATGGCTGGTGAAGAATCTGATAGTGCTGAAAGCTTCAACTCTTCTGATGGATTGTTCTCAAACAGTGATGATGATGATGATGATGTGTGCAACATGGCTCTTGAGGATGATGAGGTATCCTCCACTTCTAGCTCACCATCATTTTTATCACAGAACACTAGTGAAGTCAACTTGAAACTTTCCTTTGGAAAGTTGATGGAAGATTTCACTAGATTACAAGAATTTCATGATAACTATGTGAGAGAAAGTGAAAAATTGGCTACTGAACTTACCAAAAACTCTGAGGTAGCTGTTGATGTCAAATCTACTGAGTTGTATCAACAAGTCTTGAGAGAGCTTAAGGAAGCAAATCTCAGGATAGTTGACTAACAAAAGGAGATTGATGATCAACTACTTTCTCAGAAAAGAAAAGACTTTGAACTAAAAATTCTAAATGCCAAGTTTGAAAATCTCTCACATGAATATGACATTCTTAAATCAAGTGAAGAGAGCCTGAAATTAAAGATGTCTGCTTTGAACAAGTCCTCTAGAGCAATAGAGGAAATTCAGAGTTATCAAAGACCTATGGCTCAAAGAAGTGGATTAGGTTTTGATCCATTTGAATCTTCACCTTGTCTCAGTGTTGCTTCTACAAGTAACACTAAGAAAATCTTTGTTAAATCAGTGGCACAACAAGCTGAAAATGAAATGATCCAACCACTGAACAAAGGAAAGGGCAAAATGAATGAAATGCCTACTCTAGTGCTTCAGGAGACTAGGCCTAAACCTTTGGAAAAGGTCAAGGCTCCTGAACACAAGAGGAATATTGGTCAGCAGAGTAGACCCAATGGGAGGACAACTCTACTGAACAATGTTCAGAGAAGTTATCCAAGGTATAATCAGCCTAGGCCAACTCATCTGAGAAAGCCTCAGCTGAATAGACCTAAGGAAAACTATCCTCAAAGGCAGAATAAAATGAGACAACCAAAACCCTTCATGCCAAAGGGTAATGGTCATAAAAATGCCTTTCCTCAAAGATTTCATCAAGCTGCACAAAGAACTCATAAGTTCAGGAGAGTTGACAACTCCCCTGAAACTTACAGAGTTAACACATTCACACATACTTTCCCCAAGGCATTTAAAGGAAAGAAAGTGTATGTTGATGCACAAGGAAAACAACTTAGCCACCTTGAATCAATCAGGGTAATTAGGCAAGTTTGGGTTCCAAAAGGTACAGCTAACCTCTCAGGACCCAAAACTCAAAGGGTACCTAAACTTATCTAATTGCAGGTACCAATGGGCCACAAGAAGAGGAGCATGAACAAAAATACAGCATGGTACCTTGACAGTGGATGCTCAAGGCACATGACTGGAAACAAGGAACTCCTCACTGATTTTATTGAAAAAGAAGGCCCAAATGTCACTTTTGGAGACAGCTCACAAGCAACAACAAAAGGTTATGGTACTTTGATGATTGGTAACATCAAAGTAACCAATGTATCTTATGTAGCTGGTCTCAAATATAATCTCCTAAGTATCAGTCAATTCTGTGATAAAGATTTTAAAGTTGAGTTCTCAAGTGGAAAATGCTTAATTAAGGATAAAACTCAACAAACTCTATTGACTGGAACTAGGAAAGGAAATGTGTATTTTGCAGACTGGGACAAGTCTACTGATGCTGCATGTTTCATTGCTAAGAGCACTAGTGAACAAAGTTGGTTATGGCATAAGAGGCTAAACCATCTGAACTTCAAATCAATGAACAAACTTGCTAGAAATGCATTAGTTAAAGGACTACCTAATGAGGTTTTCATAAAAGAACATGTGTGTAAGCCATGTCAAGAGGGAAAACAGGTTAAAGCCTCATTCAAAGGCAAACCAGTCATTTCTACTGAAAGGGTACTTGAACTTCTACATATGGATCTTTTTGGACCAATCACCCCTTCAAGCATAAATGGTAGAAAATACACACTGGTTGTAGTAGATGACTTCTCTAGGTTCACATGGGTAGTATTTCTCCTTAGTAAGAAGGAAACACAAGTTAAACTACCTGAACTTCTCAAGAGACTGTCAAATGAGAAAAACCTTAGCATTATCAAGATAAGATCTGATAAAGGCACTGATTTCATAAATTCATACATCAATGAGTATTGCACATCTAATGGAATAGCTCATGAAACCTCAGCAGCTAGAACTCCTCAGCAAAATGGAGTTGCAGAAAGAAAGAATAGAACATTAAAGGAATCTGCTAGAACTTTAATTGCTGATTCAAATTTACCTAAGAGGTTTTGGGCTGAAGCCATAAACACTGCATGCCATACTCAAAATAGATGTTTGATTACTAAGGGGCAAGGCAAAACTCCCTATGAACTCTGGAAATGAAGAATGCCTAAAGTGTCATACTTTCACATTTTTGGTTGTAAATGTTTCATTCACAATAATGGGAAAGAACAGCTAAAAGCCTTTGATAGCAAAGCTGATGAGGGAGTATTTCTTGGATACTCTCAAATCAGTAAAGCTTTCAGAGTCTACAACAAGAAAACCCTTATAGTGGAAGAAACACCTCATGTTGTGTTTGATGAATCTATCTTTGAGATCAGGAATGATAGTTTGGAACCTGAAGAAATCACACAGAGGACAACCATATTGAGCCTAAAAGACAAAGACACTGAATTCATAGATGTTGTCCAAGCCAATCTACCTGAACATACTAAATTGGACAACAATCCTGAAGGCAACCTTCCTAAGACAAACCCCACTGATGGAAATGGTGAACTGAATGAGCCAATCCCAGTTCACATCCAGGTAACAACTACCAATGAAGAAGCAGTTCCTGCTGAGGTAGTTAATGGGTCAAATAATCAAGGGGGAACTCAAAATGTTGAAAATACAAATGTCCCTGACATTGAGGACAACACCCCTGATTATGATCCTGAATTAGATCCTGCACTAAATTATCCTGAATTCTATGATCAAAATGACTCAACTCCAGTAGAGGACAACTCTACTGAAGGAATCAGAAAAAGAAGGACTTGGTTATATGACCATCCTCCTGATCTGATACTTGGTGACCCAAGTATAGGAGTCAAAACCAGAAGTTTTCATGGTGAAAGTGCTATGTTTTGTTGTTTCTTGTCAGAACAAGAACCAAGTGATATTGAAGAAGCACTTCAGGATGCCAATTGGATCACAGCCATGCAGGAAGAACTGAATCAATTCACCAGAAATGAAGTATGGGAGCTGGTGGATAGACCTTCACATCAAGATGTTATTGGAACCAAGTGGGTGTTCAAGAACAAGAAGAATGAAAATGATGTGATTGTCAGAAACAAACCAAGACTAGTGGCAAAAGGTTACTGCCAGCATGAAGGCATTGACTATGATGAGACATTTGCACCTGTGGCAAGGCTAGAAGCAATAAGGCTTTTCCTAGCCTATGCAGCCCACAAGAGGTTCAAAGTATACCAAATGGATGTCAAGAGTGCCTTTCTGAATGGAGTCTTGAAAGAAGAAGTCTATGTGGAGCAACCACCAGGTTTTGAGATTGGAAACCAAGTATACAAGCTGAAGAAGGCTCTATATGGACTCAAGCAAGCCCCTAGAGCTTGGTATGACACATTGTCACAATTCCTCTTGGATCATGGATTCACCAAGGGAACTGTGGACAGAACTCTCTTCAGAATCTCTGAAGAAGAGGACATCTTGCTTGTCCAAATTTATGTAGATGACATAATTTTCGGATCCCCTAATGAGAAGGTGTGTGAGAAATTCTCCAAGCTCATGCAAAGCAAGTTTGAGATATCCATGATGGGGTTGATGAACTTCTTTTTGGGTCTACAAGTCAAGCAATCAAAAGAAGGAATCTTCATCAACCAAGCTAAGTACACCAGAGAGATGATCAAGAAATTTGGGTGTACATCAAGCAAGCCAGTAAGGATCCCAATGAATACAAATTGGAAAATGGATCCCGATGAGAGTGGTGTTCCAACCAACTCCACTGACTATAGAGGAATCATTGGATCACTCCTCTATCTCACTGCCAGCAGACCTGACATCACCTTTGCAGTAGGTGTTTGTGCAAGGTTTCAAGCAAATCCTAAGAAAAGCCACCTTGAGGCTGCAAAGAGGATCTTGAGGTATCTCAAAGGCACTGAAAATCTAGGCCTTTGGTACCCTACTGATGACAACAATGAGTTAACAAGCTACTTAGATGCTGATTATGGAGGATGCAGAATTGACAGAAAGTCCACTTCAGGAACTTGTCAATTCTTAGGCAACAAACTCATATCTTGGTTTTCCAAGAAGCAAAACACAGTGGCCACCTCCACCACTGAAGCTGAATATGTTGTTGCTGGAAGTTGTTGTGCTCAAATCCTTTGGCTGAGACAACAACTCAAAGACTACAAAGTCAACTCTACTGAAGTGCCAATATTCTGTGACAATAACAGTGCAATTGCCATATCACAGAATCCTGTATTGCACAAAAGATGCAAACATGAGGACATCAAGCATCACTTCATTAGAGATCATGTGGAGAAGAAGGATATCAAGTTGGTGAAGATCCACACAGATCATCAAAAAGCTGATATATTGACAAAGCCACTTGCAGAGGCAAGATTTCTGGAATTATCAGCAGAGTTGGGTCTTCTTGATCCAGGGAAGTTGGACAAATGAGTCCAAAGGAGTTTATTCATTAAAGGGAAAATAAATTCAAACTTCAGCAGACTTGGTCAAGTCTACTGAAATTCAGAGAAGTTGACCTCACTTCTTCAGGACACTTGTCCACAGCTATTCAGGACACTTGTCCATGTAGGGTCAGATAAGTTGTCTTGGCTATCAAACCAAATCTTGGTCTGATAAGCACCTATTTTAGGTGATCATTGTCTATTTCGAAATCTGTCCCATTGAAAATACAGTTTTCACCTTTCTGGGATTTAATTTGTCTCCCACCCAAAAGGTCACTTTCCATGCATTAAATGCCAAGATTTAACTCTTGTTTGCATTAAACTTTTTGGGACATGATCTATCTCGAAAAACCCCCAGCCTTAAACAAACATTAAACTCCACCCACGTTTTGAATAAAACAGTTTTTTCACTGTTACATTGGATTTTGACCATTGGATCAAAACTGGCCAACTCCCCTGAAATCAATCCTAGCCGTTCATTTTGCATTTCCATTTTTGTTCACCTTTGAATTGCATCAAGACTTCACCAACTCATTGACAAACATTCTTTTTAGAATATTCACAAGTCTTAAGATCCCTCACAAACACTTCTTCCCCAAGTATTCGAAACCCTAACTCAAATTTTCTTCAAACTCTCTCAATCTTCCCCAAACTTTTCTCTGTAACTTTCAAATGGCTCCCAAAGTTAGACCAGAGATGATCATTGATTTCTCCAACAAGGCTCTAGACCTTGATTTTGGATACTTGAGCAACAAAAATAATCTTCATTTTGAGCCCATAGTATCTTTTGAGAGTGAAGATCCTGAAATTACACCAACTCTAAGATGGCTGAGAAGAGCTGGTTTGCAAAAGTTCATGGAAGAAAGACCAAGTTCATGCTTGGAAAGTTACATGGCTGAATTCTTTGCCTTTCTCAAGTGGAGAGGTGAACCTGCAGATGGTGAAGTTTCCACAAGATTGTCATATATTGCAGAAGGAGAGGAAGAAGAGAGATTTCATAGAGTGAAATTCTCTTCAGAAGATCTTGAAGGAGCTTTTGGATTACCTTATGAGGGAAGGAATCCAGAAGTTTATGGTACTGGGCATGAAGATGAAATAGCTCAAGAATGGCTATTAGTACCAGGTCATATCTCTTCAACACAAAACAAGAAGACTCTCAAGCCAGAATTTCTCAACCTTTTTGAGGTAGTTGCTAAGAGTCTCTTGAGCAACACTGGAAGCTTGGAGCAGGTCAGCCATCCAAGAATCAGAATTATGGCTGCTATTATTGATGCTAGTGACAAGGGCATCAAGTTTGATTGGAGGACCTTCATTATGTCTGAGATGATGAAGGAAAAGGCCAAATTTAAGGGGAAACTCAAGTATTGCACCAGGGCAAGCTTGTTGATTGAAAGATTTTCCCACTACTCTCAAATGCAAACATTTGCAAAGCCTCTCCCAGCCCAAAAGATCTTGTTTAGGAAGCTCAGCAAGAAAACTGAGCAAAGTAGAATGCTTCTGGCCAAACCTGCTGAAGAACAGGTTGAAGAAAACCCTAAGATGAAGTAGAGAACCAAGGCCAGGGCTGTCAAAACAAGGAAAATGTCTCAATTATCTTCAAGAGAAGCCTCAGGAGCATCACCTGAAGTTGATGAAGTGGCAGAAGAGGGAGTAAGTGTGCCTTCTGACCATTCAGAAGAGTTGAGGCTGAAATATAATGAGACAAGGCAGAAGAAGAAAGGAGACAAGAGGATCAGGGAAGTTGTCCCTGAGAAGGAAGGTGAAGGAAGTGGGAGCAGTAGGGCTAGCAAGAGAAGGGCCAAGCCTACTGAGAAAGTGTTGGAGCTGCAGGAAGAAAGGTCTCTACAATTGGCTCTAAGAGAGAGTAGAGCTGAAACCAGGACCAAATCCAAGTCAAGGACTAGCTCATTTGGATTTGGAACTCTAGAATCCAAAGTCCCTGAAGGTCAACCTAAAGAGGCCAACATCCCTGAAATTCAGTACCCTGAGCCCAACTCCCCTGAAACCCACATTACCCCTCCCAACCAACCCATCACCCCTGTAGATCTCACTAAGAGATATTCTCCAGAAGGAAGTGTGCAAAGAAGTGGCATTGATGTGCTTGCAGATTTAGCAGTAGATGAGACAAGACTCCTATCTCCCCTTGACTCATCCATGCTCAATTACTCCAAACTCTTAGAACATGCACTCAATGAGCCAACTCCCTTAAGCAAAGCCCCTTCAGATTCATTGCTCTCTAAAGCAACTGAAGCACCTTCATTTGAGCCTAATCTTTCTAAAGCCAACCCTCCTGAACTGAACTTGCCTGAAGCTGCAATTAAGGAAACCACAGCCAACTCCCCTATAGCCCAAAGTTCTCCATCTATTGAGAATGAGGAGGAGTATACTTATGAAAGTATGCTCAGAGGAGGAGCTAAGGCCACAGTGGACAGTTTGTATACACCACTCGCTGAATTTCCAAGAATTCAGAAGATGTTCCATGATTTGAGGATGCTTGTGGATGTCAAAGATAAGACCTTGATGGAAATATCACAAGTCATCCAAGATAAGGGTGCTAACTGGTGGCAAATAGAGGAGAGCAGATTGCTACACTTTGCTGGTGTGATGAAAACAAGATTCCTCACTGATGAGGAAGTTTTTGCAAAGTTGGTAGCTGAGAAGATTATTGAGGAGAAAGAAAGGAAAGCTAAGGGAATCAAACACCCTGACAGTAGCTCAAATGATGATGATTCCCCTGATGATCCCTCAAACCCTTCAAACCCCAACCCTCCTGAAACCCCTCAAGCCAACCTCCCTGAATCTTCTCAACCCAAGTCTTCTGTAGCAGATAGACTTTCAAACCCTCCTAGAACCTATCATAGGAAAGGCTCTGTATCTTCAGAGGTGTTGACCAAGGGTGGTAACACAACCAAAGAAACATCTGCCAATGAAGGTTCTTCTGAACCCAAGGCACAACCTAAAGATGTTGAGGTGCCTATGCTAGAGGCTGGTTTGATTAAGGCCTATTCAGTGTCAGATGTATTGGACACTGATCAGCCCTTAATCATTCAGGATGACTCAGTGGCTGTTGCAATAAGCACTCTGATCTCCCCACAACTGCCATCTTTGAACCTTGTTGAAGGTAGAGATGTTGCAGGTTTAGGAGAAGGAGTTGAAAAGGAGAAATTAGTGGAAAAACCAGAGGGAGTAGCAGATGAGAGAGATGTGGTGATCACTAGAATAGTGAGTGTACCACCAAATGAGGGTGATATAAGTGAGGAAGGGCAGGCTATTCTTGAAGTCAAATCTGAACTTCAAGAATCCCTTGATGAGAGGAGGCCTGTTCCTTTAAGTGGGGAAATTATTGAAGAAGGAAGAAAAGAAATAGTTGAAAATGAGAAGAAGGTTGCTGATGAATCAGAGTCTTATATAAAAGAAATTGAGGGTGATGAGTGTTTATTTCCTAATCTGTTTGATTTATCTAATGTTGCAGGTATTTCCCTTGACCAAATTTTTGCAGATGAGTTCTTAACAGATGCCCCTATCCAAGTAGATACAGGCTCAGCTCAAGCCTTACTTGGAATGCAATCAGAGAAATTGGACTCCTTGGCTCATCAAGTCCAATCTGCTCATGCTGAAACTTCAGGAGTATTGAATGAGCAAGGAAGGACTCTTGCATATGTAGAAATGAGACTCACTGGCTCTGAAGATGTTGTGCTCCCAACTCTGGAAGCAAGGATTAGTGGTGTGGAAACTGGCCTCCAAACCATTTCCACTGAAGTACAAAAAGCCAAATCTACCATGGAATCCACCTCAGAGGAGGTCAAGAAGGAACAAAAGCTGCTGAGAGACAATCACAATGCTAATGTCAAGGTTCTCAGGCTTACTGTCAAGCAAGCTCTTGGAAAGAAGACTGCCTTACAAAGGAAGAGAGCTGAAGAGCAAAGGCTAGCAATGGTGAAAGCAGCCTCTGCAAAGTTTTCCCAAGAGGTATTGGCCAACATTGTTGAAGGTGCAGTGGCCAACCTCACTGAGTTCCTCAAAGCCCAACTTGATGCGTCCCTGAAAGAAACCTTGGAGGAGGTTGTTCAACAAAAGATGAAGCCTGTTCTAGCTTTTCTTATCTTGAGCAGTGATAGGATGCAAAATATACATGATGAAAATGTATATTTATTGGAGGAGATGAAGTCCCTAAACCAGGCCCAATCCCTAATGGCCACAACAATGGGTGAACTAAAACCCCAGTGCTTTGATGCTGCCAAAAAGGGGGAAAGGGAAAGAGCTAGAGCAAAAGGTGCCTTGGTGATTGGAGGCTCAGACAAGGGAAAAGATAAAACTGCTGAAGCAAAAGGAAAAGAACCTGCAGTGCTAAACTTGGAAGAATTGGATGAAGAAGAGCAACTAGCACTTGCATTAAAGAATTCAATGGCCTCAGCACAAGAAGAGAGAATGAGGCTACAGCAGAGACCAGGTGGTTAGGTGTCTGGTTTGGACAAAGAAGCTGAAGGTATCCAAACCAGAGGAAAGATCAGGAAGGCAAAGGGAAAGAAAAGACAAGCTGAGACATTTACTGACTTTCCTAACAGCCTTGATCTTCCACCTGAATTCAGAATTGATGAGGATGAGCCTACATCAAAGAAAGCCAAAGCTGCTGAAGAGCCCAAAATTGCTGAAAAGGAAAAGTCTTCTGAAACAGTCAATGTTGCTGAAGGTTCCAAATCCACTGAAGATATTGAAGAACTATTTGCTGAAGGTTTTGGACCTAAACCTAAGAAGAAGACAAATGTCCTATCTCATGATCCATCAAAGTTGTTTCATGAAGGGTATGACAAAGACCCTGAAACACAACAGAAACTGGCCATGATGAGGGCCCAGGAGAAAATGGATTTGATGGATGAAGCAAAAAGAGCAAGGGACAAGAGAAGAGCAAACTTTCAGAAACCAAGAAGAAGGAGAGCAACTTACAGCAAGATGAAGCCTCAGCTATTAGTCCCAATGGACACCAAATATCCACACTTGGATAAATGGGTGCCAATTCAGCTGAATGATACATGGGAAGAGGCTAAAAGAGAGTTTGTCTATGACTATTATGTCATTGACAGATGGAATGGTGGAGATGCCAATTCTGCCTTTGCTGAGTTCATGATAGAATACTACAGAGAGTTGTATCAACAACTACTTGCAGCTGCTGACATTGCAAGAATTGAACTCAATGCTCCCAAGCCTATCATCTACATGCCTCCAAAGCTTGATGGATGGATTGACCAAGCAAGGATCCTAAGGGAGTTCACAGAAATTCTGAAGCTGAACAAAATGACCCTTGGACCCAAAGGAACCAACCAGGAAGCCATGTAACTCAAGAAGAGAGTGTGGGCACAATATGGGATGAACCCACATCCTGAGGATGATCTTTAAAATGGCTAAGTCTTCTGACTCTTTCTGGATAGAAAACTATCTTATCTGAAGATATTTTTGCTAAGTGGTCAAATCTGCTGAAGTTTGGACAAGCCTGCTGATGTGATGTGCATTGATATGCTGTTTACTCTAACATGTTTTGGATTGCTCTGATACAAGAATTGATGTGTTCTACTTTGATATCTGGAATATTTTGTATTAGCTCTGATACTTGAAGTAGTTTGTTTTACTCTGATCCTATGTTTAGTATGTATTTGTAGTGAAATGTTAATTTGTAATGTTGTCTTGATTTCATGCTCTGATAAGTTACCTTCAACTATCAACATGCCAGTAATGACTTTTATATAAATGATAGTTGAACACTTTTTGAATCAAGATACATTATTGCAGAAATCTCTCTATGCCTATCCTTGAAACCTACTTGCAACAAAAACAGTGAATACACTAACACATTGTCTTTTCAGGAATATTGACTTTAGTCATGTCTTCTGAAGATATATGTAATAGGTGTAGATAAGTCACTTTTGCATAGAATGTGTAGGTTTTGCCATCATCAAAAAGGGGGAAATTGTTGGGAATAAAATGATACATGTTTTGATTAAATACCAAAACCCCCTGAGGCATGCCTAAATCAGGATGATTGTGTTCAAAATGTGTTAGAACACATAGCATAAGGCTAGATGAGAAGCTGATATGTTAGGCAACTCTTAGATGACTAGATGCACATTTTGAGGGGGAACCTATGCTTAAGGATGATCAAGATCAAGTCCCCTCAAGGCTCAAAATCTGGAACAAACACTAAGGACAAGCATACTCCATAGAAAATCAAATGCTCTGATCAGGAGAGTTGTCCAGAAGAGTTACTTCTGTGAAGATGCTCTGATCAGGAGAGTTGTCCAGAAGAGTTACTTCTATGCAAGAAGAAGATTGCAAAGCTCAAAAGGACAAGATTAGTCAAAAGCTCTGATCAGGAGAGTTGTCCATAGAAGTGAACTCTGTAAAAGCAACAACTCTGAAGCTAAAATGCCAAACATGCTGATCAGGAGATTTGTCCCAGAAGAGTTGTCTCAGCAAGCTTGAACCAGAACAAAAAGGTCAACCATGCTAAAGAGTTAGAGGCAACTATTCCCTAAAGAATCTCAATACAAAGATCACATTGAAGTGAAGAAAAGGGAAAGAGCCAAGTCATCTGATGAAGAGCAAGCCAACCTTGCTGATAAGCAAAACTGCTGATAGTGATAAGGAGAGTTGTCCAGTTGATAAGGAATGTTGTCCTATCATTGGATCAACCTTCAGAAGCCATGTCCAAGTCCTAACAAGAAGTCAAACATTGGGAAAAGTGTTGCAGAAAGAAGACAAAGTCTTTCAAGCCGTTTATTACCCAAATGAGGACATGTCACTATCAAGAATCTGTCTTCCAGTTTGAAGAACTCAAGAAAGACATTTATAGCAATTTGGGGCTGCCTCTCCAACGGGCAAATCTCCATTTTGTCTATAAATACAAGAAGTGTGAAGACCATTTGAAGCACCAACCAACTACCAAGCCAACTATCCTACAAGAAAAGAGTGCTTTCAAAGCTTTCAAAGACTATCTTAGTCTTCAAACACTTCTTCTAAGCTGAACTCAATTGTATATCCATACACAAGCTTAGAGAGATATCCTAATCCTTATACACTGATCTTCATTGTAAAGGATATCTCATTAGTTGGAACCTTACTTCAACCCATACCTCTTTCAAGTAAGAAAGTGAGAAGGTTGTAGTAGTAGAAGTGGTAGGAGCTGACTGTTGAGAGAAGAACAGTTCAGTTCTGAGTTGAGAAGAGGGTACTAGGACTCTAGACATCCTAGGGATCAATTCACCAAGGAGAGGTGTTATTGATCAAGTGCACCTTGGCACTATAAAACAAGTTAATTCCAAGAGTGAAGGAATTATCCTGTTAAATCAGGGAAAGTGGATGTAGGAGCTTGAGTCTCTGAACCACTATAACCTCCTGTGTTGATTTGCTTTACAAGTACTTACATTCATTCAACACTGCACACAAAACTGATCTTTCAAAGATACATATTCAAAGATTGTGCAAAAACTGTATTGGACAAGTTCCCTGAAAACTGGACTGTATTGAATTAACAAAGTGATTTCAGAAACTAAAGGAGTCTAAACATAAAGGGCCAACCACTATTCCGCACATACAACTCCCCTAGATAGTTATTCAACTAAGTACTCAATAGTACTTAGTGGTTTGATTATCTTAGAAGAGTTAATCATCTTCAGCAGAGTTGTCCAAGACAACCTTGCTGAGCTCTGGTTTGATTATAAGTTGGAAAGATTTGCATACAAGTGTATTCCCCCCCCCCCATACACTTGTTATATACTACTTTCAGGACCAACAATCTTCACTTTGAGCCCATAGTATCCTTTGAGAGTGAAGACCCTGAGATTACACCAACTCTAAGATGGTTGAGAAGAGCTGGTCTGCAAAAATTCATGGAAGAAAGACCAAGCTCTTGCCTAGAAAGCTACATGGCTGAGTTCTTTGCATTTCTTCAGTGGAGAGGTAGACCTGAAAATGGTGAAGTTTCCACCAGACTGTCATATATTGCAAAGGGAGAGGAAGAAGAGAGATTTCATAGAGTGAAATTCTCTTCAGAAGATCTAGAAGGAGCCTTTGGATTGCCTTTTGAGGGAAGGAATCCAGAAGTTTATGGCACTGGACATGAAGATGAAATAGCTCAAGAATGGCTATTAGTACCAGGTCCTCTCTCTTCAAGCACTCTTTGAGGTAGTTGCTAAGAGTCTCTTGAGCAATACTGGAAGCTTGGAGCAGGTCAGCCATCCAAGAATCAGAATTATGGCTGCTGTGATTGATGCTAGTGACAAAGGCATCAAGTTTGATTGAAGGACCTTCATTATGTCTGAGATGATGAAGGAGAAGGCTAAATTTAAAGTGAGAGCTCACAACAAGGTTGTGCTAGAAGGGAAACTCAAGTATTGCACCAGGGCAAGCTTGTTGATTGAAAGATTCTCCCATTACTCTCAAATGCAGACCTTTGCCAAACCTCTACCAGCCCAAAAGATCCTGTTCAGGAAGCTCAGCAAGAAAACTGAGCAAAGGAGAATGCTTATGGCCAAACCTGCTGAAGAACAGGTTGAAGAAAAGCCTAAGATGAAGAAGAGAACTAAGGCCAGGGCTGTCAAAACAAGGAAAATGTCTCAATTGTCTTCAAGAGAAGCCTCAGGAGCATCAGCTGAAGTTGATGAAGTGGTAGAAGAGGGAGTAAGTGTGCCTTCTGACCATTCAGAAGAGTTGAGGCTGAAATATAATGAGACAAGGCAGAAGAAGAAAGGAGACAAGAGGATCAGGGAAGTTGTCCCTGAGAAGGAAGGTGAAGGAAGTGGGAGCAGTAGGGCTAGCAAGAGAAGGGCCAAGCCTACTGAGAAAGTGTTGGAGCTGCAGGAACAAAGGTCTCTACAATTGGCTCTAAGAGAGAGCAGAGCTGAAAGCAGGACCAAATCCAAGTCAAGGACCAGCTCATCTGGATCTGGAACTCCAGAATCCAAAGTCCCTGAAGGTCAACCTAAAGAGGCCAACATCCCTGAAATTCAGAATCCTGAGCCCAACTCCCCTGAAACCCACATTACCCCTCCCAACCAACCCATTACCCCTGTAGATCTCACTAAGAGATATTCTCCAGAAGGAAGTGTGCAAAGAAGTGGCATTGATGTGCTTGCAGATTTAGCAGTAGATGAGACAAGACTCCTATCTCCCCTTGACTCATCCATGCTCAACTACTCCAAACTCTTAGAACATGCACTCAATGAGCCAACTCCCTTAAGCAAAGCCCCTTCAGACTCATTGCTCTCTAAAGCAACTGGAGTACCTTCATTTGAGCCTAATCCTTCTGAAGCCAACCCTCCTGAACTTAACTTGCCTAAAGCTGCAATTAAGGAAACCACAGCCAACTCCCCTATAGCCCAAAGTTCTCCATCTAGTGAGAATGAGGAGGAGTATACTTATGAAAGTATGCTTAGAGGTGGAGCTAAGGCCACAGTGGATAGCTTATACCCACAGCTTGCTGAATTTCCTAGAATTCAGAAGATGTTTCATGATTTGAGGATGCTTGTGGATGTCAAAGATAAGACCTTAATGGAAATATCACAAGTTATCCAAGATAAGGGTGCTAACTGGTGGCAAATAGAGGAGAGCGGATTGCTACACTTTGCTGGTGTGATGAAAACAAGATTCCTCACTGATGAGGAAGTTTTTTGCAAAGTTGGTAGCTGAGAAGATCATTGAGGAGAAAGAAAGGAAAGCTAAGGGAATCAAACACCCTGACAGTAGCTCAAATGATGATGATTCCCCTGATGATCCCTCAAACCCTTCAAACCCCAACCCTCCTGAAACCCCTCAAGCCAACCTCCCTGAACCCTCTCAACCTAAGTCTTCTGTAGCAGATAGACTTTCAAACCCTCATAAAACCTATCATAGGAAAGGCTCTGTATCTTCAGAGGTGTTGACCAAGGGTGGTAACACAACCAAAGACACATCTGCCAATGAAGGTTCTTCTGAACCCAAGGCACAGCCTAAAGATGTTGAGGTTCCTATGCTAGAGGCTGGTTTGATTAAGGCCTATTCAGTGTCAGAAGAGTTGGACACTGATCGGCCCTTAATCATTCAGGATGACTCAGTGGCTGTTGATATAACCACTGTGATCTCCCCACAACTGCCATCTTTGAACCTTATTGAAGGTGGAGATGTTGCAGGTTTAGGAGAAGGAGTTGAAAATGAGAAGTTAGTGGAAAAACCAGAGGGAATAGTAGATGAGAGAGATGTGGTGATCACTAGAATAGTGAGTGTACCACCAAATGAGGGTGATATAAGTGAGGAAGGGCAGGCTATTCTTGAAGTCAAATCTGAACTTCAGGAATCCCTTGATGAGAGGAGGCCTGTTTCTTTAACTGAGGAAATTATTGAAGAAGGGAGAAAAGAAAGAGTTGAAAATGAGAAGAATGTTGCTGATGTATCAGAGTCTTATACAAAAGAAATTGAGGGTGATGAGTGTTTATTTCCTAACCTGTTTGATTTGTCTAATATTGCAGGTATTTCCCTTGACCAAATTTTTGCAGATGAGTTCTTAACAGATGCACCTATCCAAGTAGATACAGGCTCAGCTCAAGCCTTACTTGGAATGCAATCAGAGAAATTGGACTCCTTGGCTCATCAAGTCCAATTTGCTCATGCTGAAACTTCAGGAGCATTGAATGAGCAAGGAAGGACTCTAGCATCTGTAGAAATGAGGCTTACAGGCTCTGAAGATGTAGTACTTCCTACACTAGAAGCAAGGATTAGTGGTGTGGAAACTGGTCTCCAAACCATTTCCACTGAAGTACAAAAAGCCAAATCCACCATGGAATCCATATCAGATGAGGTCAATAAGGAACAAAAGCTGCTGAGAGACAATCACAATGCTAATGTCAAGGCTCTCAGGATAATTGTCAAGCAAGCTCTTGGAAAGAAGACAGCACTGCAAAAGAAGAGAGCTGAAGAGCAAAGGCTAGCAATGGTGAAAGCAGCCTCTGAAAAGTTTTCCCAAGAGGTATTGGACAACATTGCTGAAGGTGCAGTGGCCAACCTCACTGAGCTTCTTAAAGCCCAACTGGATGCATCCCTGAAAGCAACCTTGGAGGAGGTTGTCCAACAAAAGATGAAGCCTGTTCTAACTTTTCTTAGCTTGAGCAGTGATAGGATGCAAAATATACATGATGAAAATGTATATTTGTTGGAAGAAATGAAGTCTCTAAACCAGGCCCAATCCCTAATGGCCACAACAATGAGTGAGCTGAAACCCCAGTGTTTTGATGCTGCCAAAAAGGGGGAAAGGGAAAGAGCTAGAGCAAAAGGTGCCTTGGTGATTGGAGGCTCAGACAAGGGAAAAGACAAAACTGCTGAAGCAAAAGGAAAAGAGCCTGCAGTGCTAAACTTAGAAGAATTGGATGAAGATGAGCAACTAGCACTTGCATTGAAGAATTCAATGGCCTCACCACTAGAAGAAAGGATGAGGCTACAACAGAGACCAGGTGGTGAAGTGTCTGGTTTGGACAAAGAAGCTGAAGGTGTCCAAACTAGAGGAAAGATCAAGAGGGCAAAAGGAAAGAAAAGACAAGTTGAGACATTTACTGACTTTCCCAACAGCCTTGATCTTCCACCTGAATTCAGAATTGATGAAGATGAGCCTACATCAAAGAAAGCCAAAGCTGCTGAAGAGCCCAAAATTGCTGAAAAGGAAAAGTCTTCTGAACTAGTCAATGTTGCTGAAGGTTCCAAATCCACTGAAGATATTGAAGAACTATTTGCTGAAGGTTTTGGACCTGAACCTAAGAAAAAGACAACTGTCCTATCTCATGATCCATCAAAGTTGTTTCATGAAGGGTATGGCAAAGACCCTGAAACACAACAGAAACTGGCCATGATGAGGGCCCAGGAGAAAATGGATTTGATGGATGAAGCACAAAGAGCAAGAGACAAGAGAAGAGCAAACTTTCAGAAACCAAGAAGAAGGAGAGCAACTTACAACAAGATGAAGCCTCAGCTATTAGTCCCAATGGACACCAAATATCCACACTTGGATAAATGGGTGCCAATTCAGCTGAATGATACATGGGAAGAGGCTAAAAGGGAGTTTGTCTATGACTATTATGTCATTGACAGATGGAATGGAGGAGATGCCAACTCTGCCTTTGTTGAATTCATGATAGAATACTACAAAGAGTTGTATCAACAATTACTTGCAGCTGCTGACATTGCAAGAATTGAACTCAATGCTCCCAAGCCTATCATCTACATGCCTCCAAAGCTTGAAGGATGGATTGACCAAGCAAGGATCCTAAGGGAATTCACAGAAATTCTGAAGCTGAACAAGATGACCCTTGGACCCAAAGGAACCAACCAGGAAGCTATGGAACTCAAGAAGAGGGTGTGGGCACAATATGGAATGTTGCCACCTCCTGAGGATGACCTCTAAGAATGGCTAAGTCTTCTGACCTTTTCTGGATAGAAAACTATCTTATCTGAAGATATTTTTGCTATATGGTCAAATCTACTGAAGTTTGGACAAGCCTGCTGATGTGATAAGCCTTGATATGTTGTTTGCTCTAACATGATTTGGATTGCTCTGATGCAAGAATTGATATTGATATCCAGTATTCTACTTTGATATCTGGAATATTTTATCTTAACTCTGATATCTTAGATCTTCTGTTCAGTATTTAGTTGTAATGTTAATTTGTAATGATGTCTTGAATTCATGCTCTGATAAGTTACTTTCAACTATCAACATGCTTGTAATGACTTTTATATGAATGATAGTTGAACACTTTTGAATCAAGATACATTGTTGAAATCTCTCTATGCCTATCTTTGAAACCTACTTACAACAAAAACAGTGAATACACTAACACATTGTCTTTTCAGGAAAATTGACCTTAGTCATGTCTTCTGAAGATAAATGTAATAGGTGTAGTCAAGTCACTTTTGCATAAAATGTGTAGGTTTTGGCATCATCAAAAAGGGGGAAATTGTTGGGAATAAAATGATACATGTTTTGATTAAATACCAAAACCCCCTGAGACATGCCTAAGTCAAGATGATTGTGTTCAAAATGTGTTAGAACACATAGAATAAGGCTAGATGAGAAGCTGATATGTTAGGCAGCTCTTAGATGATTAGATGCACATTGTGAGGGGGAACCTATGCTTAGAAGAGTATTAAGATCAAGGCCCCTCAAGGCTCAAAATCTGGAACAAACACTAAGGACAAGCATACTCCATAGAAAACCAACAAGGCTAATCAGGAGAGTTGTCCAGAAGAGTTATCTCTGTACAAGAACAAGATTGCAAAGCTCAAAAGGACAAGATTAATCAAAAGCTCTGATCAGGAGAGTTGTCCAGAGAAGTTAAATCTGTAAAATCAACAGCTCTGAAGCTAAAAGGCCAAACATGCTGATCAGGAGAGTTGTCCCAGAAGAGTTGTCTCAACAAGTTTGAACTAGAACAAAGATTATAATGTTTGAAGGTCAACCATGCTGAAGAATTAGAGACAACCATTCCCTAAAGAATCCCAATACAACATGCTAAGATCACCTTGAAGTGAAGGAAAGGGAAAGAGCCAAGTCATCTGAAAAAGAGCAAGCCAACCTTGGATAAGGAGAGTTGTCCAGTTGATAAGGAATGTTGTCCTATCATTGGATCAACCTTCAGAAGCCATGTCCAAGTCCTAACAAGAAGTCAAACATTGGGAAAAGTGCTGCAGAATAAAGACAAAGCCTTACAAGCCGTTTATTACCCAAATGAGGACATGTCACTATCAAGAATCTGTCTTCCAGATTGAAGAACTCAAGGAAGACATTTATAGCAATTTGGGGCTGCCTCTCCAACGGGCAAATCCTCATTTTGTCTATAAATACAAGAAGTGTGAAGACCATTGAAGCACCAACCAACCAACCAACTACCAAGCCAACTATCCTACAAGAAAACAGTGCTTACAAAGCTTTCAAAGACTATATTAGTCTTCAAAACACTTCTTCTAAGCTGAACTCAATTGTATATCCATACACAAGCTTAGAGAGATATCCTATCCTTATACACTGATCTTCATTGTAAAGGATATCTCATTAGTTGGAACCTTACTTCAACCCTTACCCCTTTCAAGTGAGAAAGTGAGAAGGTTGTAGTAGAAGAAGTGGTAGGAACTGACTGTTGAGAGAAGAACAGTTCAGTTCTGAGTTGAGAAGAGGGTACTAGGACTCTAGACATCCTAGGGATCAATTCACCAAGGAGTGGTGTTCTTGATCAAGTGCACCTTGGCACTATAAAACAAGTTAATTCCAAGAGTGAATGAATTATCCTGTTAAATCAGGGAAAGTGGATGTAGGAGCTTGAGTCTCTGAACCACTATAACCTCCTGTGTTGATTTGCTTTACAAGTACTTACATTCATTCAACACTGAACACAAAACTGATCTTTCAAAGATACATATTCAAAGATTGTGCAAAAACTGTATTGGACAAGTTCCCTGAAAACTGGATTGTATTGAATTAACCAAGTGATTTCAGAAACTAAAGGAGTCTAAACTTAAAGGGCCAACCACTATTCCGCACATATAACTCCCCTAGATAGTTGTCCAACTAAGTACTCAATAGTACTTAGTAGTTTGATTATCTTATTTGAGTTATTCATCTTCAGCAGAGTTGTCCAAGACAACCTTGCTGAGCTCTGGTTTGATCAAAAGTTGAAAAGAATTGCATACAAGTGTATTCCCCCCCCATACACTTGTTATATACTCCTTTCAGGACCAACAAGGATTTTGGTGAGGCAAACGTAACCACCTTTTTTTATCTCCCATATGGATTTGAATTTAGGCGAAGAGGGTGAAACACCCGAGGTCGAGCATATTCCGAGGGTTCCTTTAGACTCTACTTACCTTGAGTATGTCCCTAAAATCCTGAGAACATTCCCGAACAACCTTGTCAAGTAGCTTAGGAAATCAATTTCACGACGAGCATGAACCCAAGTGTGATTGCTGAAAGAATTGGACCATCACAAGACGTTGGATGCCGACTGAAAAATGAGCGAGTTGACCAACTTCCTCTGGGATACTTTAAGCAGGAAAATTTGTATTAAGTTTTAATGATTAAACTTAAACACAATGTAATAAGGATTGGCTGAAAAATGTATAGACAATTATGTTGGGATATTCATCATACCCCTAATTATGGTGGGACAAAAATGTATAGACAATTATGTTGGCCAAAACAAGATCATATAATCTAATGTTAGATATAATTTGTAATCTAGTTTGATTGGTTACCTAAGCTATTCTTATAAAGCTTAGTACATTGTATAGAGTCTAAGTTTTAGTCATGTGGGATCAGTTGTATATATCAGCTGATACCACATCTGGTTAAACATGCGTATGCTCAACACTTGAAGAGTAGAAGACTAAAGAATAGAAGACACCATCAAGTCCATTAGTGAAATCAAACTGAAAGGTTCTTTTATACGTTATTAGATAACTAGCTATATGCGATCAACCAAACTAGAAGATGCTAGTTGATATGGACTCGATCAGATCTTGTCAAGCCTTAAAGACTTAAAGACCGATTGATTAGATAACAAAATGCATTAAAGAAGGCAAGCAATCATCGGAAGACAAAGAGAATGCCAGACCACATCAGACAGACTCAACTAAATACAAGACTGCAAGTCTAACAACTCAGCTGACGTGGACCAATAAGAAGATGCCAACACCGCTATTGAGTTAACTTGGACTAGTGTTTCAGAGATCATTCAGAGTCGTACAATTGCATTTAATGCACATTAAATGCACATTCCCTTTTTAGGTAATGTCGTACCAGAAATCAAAGGAAACATCAAATCTATGAAGATCTCGACCCATACATATAAGATTTGATTTAAACGGCTAGTTTATCCAATGGCTAGTTCGTGCTCAATCCTCTATAAATACAAGGTGTTGTTCTTCGTAACAACTTACGGAAACTCCAAGCAAGAAATTTTATCAGCTGACCTCAAGAACACTCAAGCATTCTAAATCATCCCTAAGTTCTTTAGAGCCTGCATTCGATCCTTAGAATCTTTTAGCTCTAAGTTTCCAATCTAAGCCTGTATTAATTTCATATCCTTAAGCTTAGAAAAGTATTGATTGAACCTCTTTGTTCATCACACTAGTTGGTACATTTCGAAGAAACCAAACCCTACTTTCTATAAGTTAGTTTGATTATTCACCCAACGTTTGTAAGAGTACTTGTTCTCCCAATCACAAGTAGATCCAACTGCACTCTAGGTTGAGTGTATTGAGATCAAAAGTCTTCTCTTGGGACTAAAAAGTAGCAAAGATCCTTTTTAAGGAATTAATATCACAGTTGGAACTGTGAGAGTAGATGTAGGACAAGTTGTTTTAAACCACTATAATTACTTATGTTATTTATTGTTTATTGTTTTTATTCATATTCAAACT
Source organism: Galeopsis tetrahit (assembly GCA_963675135.1). Lineage (NCBI taxonomy): Eukaryota > Viridiplantae > Streptophyta > Magnoliopsida > Lamiales > Lamiaceae > Galeopsis > Galeopsis tetrahit. Next base: position 58,384,619 of record OY776120.1, on the reverse strand, counting down.
GCACATATATTTCACATTCATAAGGTTTCAAAAGTGTAAAAATCGCACTAAGTATTATTTCCATAATCAGAAGACATCAAGTCTACTGATAGTATATCAGATTACATAAAGTCATTCTTTATAAAAAGGTTTTCATTCAACCCACGAGTCTAAACATTTAGGGCCTACACAATCCCGCACTATCAACTGAGTAGATAGTTATCCAACTAATCAACGAACAAGTAATCAGTAGGTCGATTATATATCCTTGCTGATCTACACTCGCATTCTCGATCAGATCATATATTATCTACATCACGCAACTAGAGTATATAACTCATCTGTCACCTCATCTGATCAGCACGAAAAGTTTTTAAAATAACAAAGTTTATTCACCCCCCTCCTCTCTAGACTTTGTATAGCATTGATACTCGTTTATAGGGACCAACAAATTATTCTAATATAGGTACTTAATCTTAGGCAACTATTGAGGGGAAACTAAACAAGTCAATTGAGCAAAATGATTAGATAAGTTTTACACACGTATCAACAAGATAGAGATAAACTCATTAAACAAAAAATATGTGGACTTAAAATACTTAGAAGGTGTGAAGATCAAAAGAGAGGAGACCATCGAGTATTAAGCAGCTTGCTATCTTAGCTCAAGCTGACCAAGACCCATTTGTTAATTCTAGTCTTGATAGTTGTTTTGCTAATAACAATTGAACGAAAGACGATTGATGATTATAAAAGTGTTTTACCAGAAATGATTGTTGTTCAGTGAAGACAAACAAAAGAAATTCAATTTCAAGTGTCAAAATATCGTACTCGGATTGGAAACGAGTTTAAAGTTAGTTGAAGAGAAGAATGAATTCAGAATTGAAAAAACTTTGTTCATCTTTATATATGTTGACTCACCAACCTAATTAGATAACGTGGTCAATGGGAAGATGACAACTAAGTGTACGATCTGATGCAAAAGTTGAACAAATCGAAATGGTGAAAAAAGACATGGGACGGTTGAAATTTCAATCCACACCTGTCTAATTTTAACCACATATATCTTCGGGTTCCTATCTCCTCAGGGAACTGAATCTCATGTGTACCCAACTTGTCTCCTCTTCTAAATGTTTCCTCCCGGTTTAAGGGGATCGGGGGTAAGCAAGACTTTTAAACCTCGCAATGGGATCAACTTATAGTTGTTGTATCCATCGTTTTTCAACTCCTTTTGAAGGTCATTGAGAATATTTTCGTTGAATGCTTCACCCACTACACAAGAGTTTGCCCAATAAATATCCTCTTCGCGTATAGGGCACACTACAGTAGTTTGGGAGGTGTGCTAGTTATGCTCATCCCCGAGGGATCCCTTTCGATCTACTTGTTAAGCATAAACTCTCTAAAATTGCCAACATCTCTCAGACCGCTCCCCGCTGGAAAGTTCGGAACACTCCTAGATGGGATTCTCTGAGGTATTTCTCCCTTGCCATGATTTGCTACAACTGTTATGATTTTTTGTAGTCAATCCACATCTTGTCAATCTCCGAAGTCATTCTTTGAATATTGTTACCATCCACGAAGCTGACAAAAGCAAACTTTCTACAAATTTAATTTTGTCCTTCTCTCCGGAATGAAATCGTCCTTTATTATGCCAAGTATGTATAACCATTCGAATAAATTCACTCTGTGGAGTTTTCCCCGATCCCCGACATGGTAAGCTCCTCTCTCAAACAAATCGCGATGGTGCTTCGAACTAGGTGGTTGGTTAGGGTTTGATAGGTTAGGGTTGAGTGGTTTTCGGACAAGGGTAGGCTTGGGGGTAGGTTTCATGCTGGGGGATTAGTTTGGATGGGTGAGTCGGTGGTGGTGGTGGGTGGCTGAGGGGCTTACTTGTTAGGGGAGGGGTGGGAAGGAAGAATGGAATCGGCGATTCCCATACGAGCGGACGCCATGCCTATGTGTATCAAACCTACCTACCTACCTCTCTCTCTCTTACCTTAAAAATTAGTAATTCGTAAATAGTAATTGTGTTTAAATTGTGTTTGAATAGAGACTGAGAAGTAGGGGTGGATGTCAAATTAAAAGTGATATTGTAATATTTTTATTAGTCAGTAGAAAAATAAAAGGAGAGAGAATAAGTATGTGAAAGAAAAGTAGAAGAGAGAATGAGTGTGAAAGGTAAGTACGAGAGAGAATGAGTAATTAAAAAAGTAAAATGGTGATTTAATTGTATAAAAATAAGTGTGTATGTGTATTATAGGGGTGAATTGATATTTGAACTGAGAGAAATTGGATTGAGAATGATCGATCCAAATCCAAATGGACAAATCTCAAACCAAACACCATCTAAGAGAAGTTTTTCATAAATATGAAGGTTGGCACTTGATACTTAATAGAGACTGCACCATTGTCCATTGAATATATATGTCCGAGCTCTTCATATATTTAGGTTTGGTGTCAACAAATTTAAGTTGAAATTTATAAATATATCATTAAAACTAGAGTATGAAATAAGTGAAAATCAATGTGGCGGCACAGTAAATAGCTAGACATGTCCTAGCTCTTCATAAATTTAGGCTCGGTGTCCACAAATTTGTGTCATATTTTCAACAATTTATAATACTAACAAATAACGGGTTATTCAAGCTACCAAACAATTGAAAATCAAATTTGCTGCTTCAATACTTTCCACATGTATCTAAAATAATGACTACCAACAAATTACACGAAAATAAAGCTTTAATAAAAGAATCATTTCTCATTGTAACTTCTTTAATTAAAGGCTTAATTCTAAATAAATACATTACATTTAGTCTCAATATCAATTTAATCATGACCTTCACGATTATTATAAAAAACCTCAATCTTTCATTGTATTGCAATTCGATACACATTTTTATTATCCGGTCAGCAATCGATGACGTGGCTTGCCGCAGCTCGCCACGTCATATTACACATATTGTTTTTATTTTCCACATCACATTACAAATTGAATAATATTTTATAAAAATAAAAATAAAACTAGCATTCTCTACTTCTTCTTCTTCCCTTCTTAAAAAAAAAATCAAAATCATCAAATCATCCAAAAGCCAAAAAAAAGAAAAACACTCACGTATCTAATCATCGCCCTAAAAACTAAAAGCCTCAAATCACATAAGGGAAGAACCCTATCCCAAACCTCATGGTACTTGCGACACCCTCTGCACCACTCACATATACAACATTCTTCTTATAACCAAGTATCTGAAAGAAATAATATAACAATATAGTTATAAGAAATATACAAATATTTAATAAAATAAAAATTTACCCTCATATAAAGAGCGCCAGAGGCTTCGCAAATCAATACACCCATAATAAAATAAGAAACTTACCCTCATATAAACAGTGACAGAGGCTTAGCAAATCAATACACACATCCCTTGGTTTGCCATATTTCTTGCGTTTGCAATCTCTATTCTTTGAGTAGAGGTGTTAGTCATCACAGACCCACTAGCCCTTGCTCATCATGGATTTGGGATAGGGTTCTTCCCCTTATGTGATTTTGAGTTATTTAGTTTTTAGAACGATGATTAGATGCGTGAGTGTTTTTCTTTTTTGGCTTTTGGATGATTTGATGTTTTTGATTTTTTTTTTGAAAAGAGAAGAAGCTTGATTAAGTTTGAGAAGGGAAGTAAAAGCAGTGGAGAACACTGAGTTTTATTTTTATTTCTATAAAATATTATTCAACTTGTAATGTGATGTGGAAAATAAAATATAAAATGTGTGTAATATGACGTGGCGAGCTCCGGCAAGCCACGTCATCGATTGTTGATCGAAAAATAAAATGTGTATCAAATTGCAACACGATGAAAGGTTGAGATTTTTTATAATAATCGTGAAGGTCGTTATTAAATTGATACTGAGACTAAAGGTGATGTATTTATTTAGAATTAACCCTTAGTTAAAAGTCTAAAAATAATAATAATAATAACTTTTAATGACAGCTTGTTATCATTAAGGTTAATATTATATCATTAAAGACTTTTAACATTTTAGAAGAGGATAGATGTTGGGATATGAATCCTAGAACAAAGTCATAAGTGATGAAAAGATAAGTTTTGATGGCCAAAAAGAAACTTGAATATATATAAGTTAACTGATCTTGTTATGGAAATAATCAAAGTAAAGATATCATCTAAAGTGAAAGCAAAGTTAAAATGAAAGTCATATAAACAATGTAATAAGTCTATGAGATAAGCTATGTTGTATAGAAGCTTATACTTGATGTAAATTAGTCTAAGGCTGATGTTGCGTCAGAAAGTAACGACTAGGGATACCGAATCTTCCTATTCGGATTACGGCGGTTGTGGGCTTAGATCGTCACTTTCCCGCGAGCTTATCCACGAATAATCCTCCTTCAAGCTCCTTAAAGACATGCAAAAACACGTCGGAGGGGATTCCGGCGTGGAATCTCCGACGCTCAAGTCAGAATCTTTCTCGGGAGAATCAAAGAGGAATTTCCCTGTAATTCAAGGGAAATTCTCGGAATTATCGTGGAGTTTTCTGTATTTTCAGTGTGTTTCTCGTATAGTTCTTATGAATAACGTAAAAAATGTATCTTCTTAATGTAAAAATGTAGTCAACAAAGTAAAACAACCTCTTCTTATACCTGGCCTCTTTTCGTGGGAGAGTGGGAGAATCCTTCTCCGTCTTCTTTCTCAACTACCCCTTAAGACTCGGTCTTTCGGTGGACTCCTTCCCCTCCCTCTAATTGACTCCCTTTCGGGCCTCATCTATCAAGACTGGACTTCCCTCATGGGCTGGGAACACTTGGCCATCATAACTTCCCCAATTCAAAATTCCTCCTGACTGTAAAACTTCTTCTTTTCGACTCTATCCGTTTTCTTCTTTCAACCTCCATCTCCAGCATCTTCCTTTCGTTTTCTGCGACCAACTACCTCTCCCGCACGTTCGCCGGCAACTCCGTCACATTCGAAAGGTTCCTTCATTTCAAGTACCCTTCTCCTTTCTTCGCTTTCTTTTATTTTATCTTCATGTCGTCCTCCTCTAAAGCTTAATCGGACCCGACTTCTATGGAAGGTTCCGATTCTCTTTCCAACTCGGTCTCTCTATTTCCCATAACCGATCCTGCTTTAAAAAATAGGATTTCTACTTCTTCCACCCTTCCAAAAGAGCGGGTAGCCGCCTTTGTCCGTTCTGGGATTTTTCCGACGGATTACCTAGTTAGGGCTACTCACCGCAAAGAACGCCCAAATTTCGCCGGCCCTAAGAATTTAGCCTTTTGGGAGGCTCAATTGAAGGTCGGCCTTCGTTTTCCGATTAACCCCTACCTTGCTGAAATCTCGTCTTACCTCCGGGTACCCATTAACCAGTTCACCCCAAATGACATTCGAGCGATGATAGGGTTTTAAATTTTAGTTAAGGGAAATGGTGGAGAACCTTCAGCCCAGCTCTTTTTAACCCAGTATATGTGCAAGTTTGCAGATGGGTTTTTCTATGTTTGTGGTCGTCCCTCTAGAGCCGGGAAATTCATGGAAAACCTCAATGAGGGGGTCCAGGAGTGGAAGGACTATTACCACTTCGTTACTAGCCCTTCTTCTTGGGAGTTTCCTCATGAGGGGTGGATCTATGAGAATCCTGGGGTGCCCAGTCCTCCTCTCTCTGTTTGCTCCCCCCTTAATCTGGATGTAAAGAGAAACTTGAATAAGCATGTAACTGTTCATGGGTATTTTGATGTGATGAGCATATGAAAAAATCCTAGGGCTTTATCCCATTTTGGTTTTGGTCGCACAGATTATCCTTTAGGTCCAGATGATGATAATATCATTTATCTTCCCTATTGCTACCTTCGGGGTTTAGATCTTTATAGTTTTTTATATCTTCATTCTTTTGTCACAACTATGAGTTGGTTGTCCCAGATTTCTCGAGACGCTACTCCACTCTCTATGGTGAATAAACCTCCTGCCCCAGAAAGATCTTCCAAGGCCCCCCTTCCTCCTTCTCCGATGAAACCCTCAGTGGGGTCAATCGCCAAACGTACCAGGTCCTCTACGGACAGAGCTGCTTTCTCTTCTGGACTCCCCACTTCTGGTGCCTCTAAGAAGAAGAAAACCAAAGGTAAATCCTCCTTCATCCCCTCGGAGACCATTGATCTAGAGGCTACAGATGATATCAGCGTTGATCAGTTCACTGCTTTTGTGGAACGCCATATCCCTGCCCCTGCAGTAAAAGCTCTCAGTGCCCTAACCCTGGAGGAGAGGATGGTGCATATGGCTCATAGCTTCTCTCAAGTAAGCCCGTAGTATATATTTCTTTATATGACTGATAAGGGGTAGAACAAATATCCTAACTTTCTTTATTATTCAATAACCTTTGTGAAGTTCGGTCTTCTCTACTCTGATGTGTTCGAGCAAGCCCTTCAGTCTCTTCGACTCCATGACGATCTCCGTAGTCAGGTAGAGCAGGAGAAGGTGAAAAGGGAGATGATCGAGGCAGAGCTTCGGGAGGCCACCTTAGGGAGGAAGGCAGTCATGGTTGAGAAGGTTCAGATATCAACACAGAACCAGGTTTTGCTGGAAGATCTCTCTCTTCTCCGGGGCCAATTTGTTGAACAGGACAAGGAGATCCAGTGTCTGAAGGCTGAATTGCCCTCAACTGGGGTGAAGCTTTGTGATGAGAGTCTTTTTACCTCTGCAGCAGGGCAGAATTTTCTAGGTACTTTGCACCGGGAGTGGCTAGAGGCTTTCCTCAAGAGTACTAGCTTTCTGGGGGCTATGGGGGCATACATTCCACATTTTATCGATCATGGTTTCTCCAACGTTATAGCAGAGCATTCTGCCGCCGGATTTGATGGCCACTACACTCGTGCCTTGCGTCTGGACGAGTTGGCCACTCCCCTGAAGTTCCCGGGAGATCCCAAGGAAGATATCAACACTCCCTGGTGGTTTCCTGGCATGAGAAAAGCTGTCTCCGAGCTGAAAAGTGCAGCCTTAGGAGTGGGGGACTTGGTGCCTACAAGTGATTTAGAATTCCCCATTCACATAGCTAACCCCAATCCACTGGCTACCATAGCTGCTGATGTCTCGGAAGAGAAGGAGAAGGGTGGTGGCTCCAGTGGGCAGGCTGATGAGGCAGTGGAAGGCCTTGGAAGGGCTGAAGTTCCTTCCTCTTGATGAATTTTCTTTGTTTTCTCTGATGACAACAATATTTCAGTACTTTGGGGGCCTCTGTGTTCTCTTTTTGGGGGCCTCTGTGTTCCTTTGGTATTTTCAGGAGACTCCACACTCCTGCGTTTTTCTGTGGAGGGCCAGGGCATGGTGCCTTTGGTCTTGAATATTTCCTAACTTTTGATGCTTTATTTTACTCCTTCTCATACCTGCATATTGTCTTGTTGTATGCATATATATATATATATATATATATATATATATATATATATATATGTGTTGCTTTCTCTTCATAAGCATGTCATGTATTGTGTCTAAGATAATGAGCATGTCGTATGTTGCATGTTTGGCTTCTCTTAGCTACGTTTCAATGCATATCTCTAGTATCCTTCTAACACATATTGGCTCTAAGGCTTCAAATTCAGGCATAGAGAATTCAGGCTTCTGTACTTACTTGATGATGCTTGTAGGGTCTCCCCATAGCTCTTACTCCCCCTAGCCTTAGAGGTTATAATGGATGGAGATTTTCGATCTTTTAGCTTTGAATTCTCCCCTTAGAATGAAATTCATTTCGAATCTGCATTTATTCTCAGAGGAAGGTTCATTGGGACCTGCTTATTTCCTTAGAGTGAGGTTCATCGAAACTCACTCACTTTCTCATGGTGAGATTTGTCTAAACATACGCATTTTTCCAAAGTGAGGTTCAACGGAACCCACTTATTTTCTCAGGGTGAGGTTTGTGTAAACCTACGCATTTTCTCAAAGTGAGGTTCATCGGAACCCACTTATTTTCTCAGGGTGAGATTTGTCTAAACCTACGCATTTTCTCAAAGTGAGGTTCATCAGAACCCACTTATTTTCTCAGGGTGAGGTTTGTCTAAACTTGCGCATTTTCTCAGAGTAAGGTTCTTCGAAACCTACTCATTTTCTCAGGGTGAGGTTTGTTTAACCCTGCACATTTTGTCAGAGTAAGGTTCTTCGGAACCTACTCATTTTCTCAGGGTGAGGTTTGTCTAAACCTGCACATTTTCTCAGAGTAAGGTTCTTCGGAACCTACTCATTTTCTCAGGGTGAGGTTTGTCTAAACCTACGCATTTTCTCATTCTATCCTTTGTCTTAATACCAGTACATATCAATCATATCATAAGATTTTCAAACATCTATCTCACACAATAATTCTTCAAAGATCAAGAGAAATGACTGCAATTTCTACAAAAGTAAAGCTTCATTGATCAAAAGTGTTCATCAACATAGAAAAAAAGAAAACCTATGCCGGCCTCATTTAAAACCTCTCCATGGTAAAACCCGAAGGGAAACCCACGCAGAGGGAAAAAGAGTGCCAGTGAAGCGACATGTACAATTATTCGAATGGAAATGAATGTCAAAATTGTACAAAAGAAAAATAATGGACCGACACGTTTTCAAACGTAAAACCTCTTGAGGTGGCACACGTTCCATGGGCGCAGCACCTCCTTTCCCTCCATATTCTGGAGCTTGTAGGCTCCTCCTTTCAGCACTTGTACCACTTTGTAAGGACCTTCCCAGTTGGGCTCCAGCTTTCCGGTATTCTTCAAGGCATCAGCTCTTCGAAGGACTAAGTCTCCGACTCTAAAGGATCTGGGGATTACCCTACGATCGTGTGTTGCCTTGATCCTGCTCTTGTATCTCTCTGCTTTCAGCTTTGCTATCTCTCTCTCCTCCTCTACCAGATCCAAGGCTTCTCTCATTAGCTATTCATTTTTCCTCTCATCAAAATATGTGATTCGATGTGATCCTAATCGGGCCTCTGGCGGTATTACTGTTGTTGTCCCATACACTAATTGAAAGGGGGACTCCCCCGTAGCTGACTTAGGGCTAGTTCTGTAAGACCAGAGGACATTGTCCAGTTCCTTCACCCATCCCCCTCCTATTTCTTGTAAGCGGATTCGGATGCCATCCACTATGATTTTGTTTGTGACCTCCACCTGACCATTAGCCTGTGGATGAGCCACTGAAGTGAACCTTTGCAGAATATTCCATCTCCAGCACCACTTTCTCATTTTCTCCCCATTGAATTGTGTACCATTATCTGAAACTAGAATCCTAGGTACTCCAAACCTACAACAGATGTGTCTTGCTAAGAAATTAATCACATTATCTTCCTCTATTTTGGCCAGCGGTGCAGCCTCTACCCACTTGCTGAAGTAGTCCACTGCCACAATTAAGAACTTCCTCCCTCCAGGTGCCATAGGGAAGGGCCCTACCAAGTCTATTCCCCATTTCGCAAATGGGCAGGGCAAATACATGGCCCCCATTTCTTCCGCTGGTACACGTATCAATGGTCCGTTCTTCTGACACTTCTCACACTTTTTCACAAACTCTCGAGCATCCCTTATCACACTAGGCCAATAAAAACCTACCCTGAACACCGTCTTCACAATAGTCTTATAGCCCTCGTGACTGGCCGCACAACCTTCATGAATATCCTTGATCACAAATTCCGCTTACTCAAAGCCTTGTTCTCTCTGGATGCTGGGGTCGCGGGATCCTTGCGCAATTCTTCCCATATCCTCTTCATCCAATCGTCTCTTTCTATTATCTCTCCGAATAAGGCTTCGGTCTCTAACTGATCCGCTACTAACAGGGTTATCTTTCCTTGACCCTCGAACTCAGTAGAGCTGGCCAACTTGGACAACCCATCTGCCTTCGTATTTTCCTCCCTCGGTATCTGGATTACTTCGAAAGCATGGAATTTATTCTTCAAGTTCCTCACTTGCTCCAAGTACGCAATCATCTTCTCATCTTTGGCGAGGTATTCCCCTGTTACTTGTTGCACCACCAGTTGTGCAGTTGTGAATCTGAATATAGAGTAACTTTTTGTGCTCCCAGCTCCGCTGCCATGTTAGCCTCTCTGATCAGGGCCTCATATTCTGCTCTGTTATTAGAGATTGAAAATCGGAATTTAACTGCAACTTGTATCTCCTGACCTTCAGGGTCCACCAATACTATCCCTGCCCCACATCCAAGTGCCGATGCGGAGCCATCGACATAAACCTTCCAGCCTTTCATCTCCTCTGTTCTAGTGGATTCTTGAATAAAATCTGTTAGAGCTTAGGCCTTAATAGCCCTCCTGGGTTCATAATCAACATCATATTCCTCCAATTCGACGACCCACTTGACCATCCTCCCTGATAAGTCTACTCTTCCTAGTACCTGTTTCAAAGGGTAATTAGTCCGCACAATGATTTTATATGACAAGAAATAAGGGTGTAATCGCCTAGCCGTCACCACCACCGCTAGGGCTGCCTTTTCTACCTCTGAATATCTGATCTCTGCTCCTTAGATTACCTTACTCACATAGTATATGGGCTGTTGTGTGGAGCCCTCTTCCTTCATCAAGGCTGTACTTAAGGAATGTTCCCCTACTGAGAGATATAAGAGTAAGACATCTCCCTGAGAAGGTTTTGTCAATTTTGGGAGTTGTTTTAGATGAAGTTTAAGTTATTCGAAGGCTCTTTGGCAGCGCTCATCCCATTCAAATTTCGACCCCTTCCTCAGTGTCCTGAAGAAATGATGACTTTTCTCCGCCAATCTCGCTATGAATCTGCTCAGGGCTGATATTCTCCCATACAGGGTATGTAGCTCTTTCAGGTTTCGAGGGGGTTGCATGTCGAGCACGGCCTTCACTTTTGCAGGGTTGACTTCTATTCCCCTCTGAGTCACCATGTATCCTAAGAATTTTCCTGATCTTACTCCAAAGGAGTATTTAGTTGTATTCAGCTTAATGACATTACTCCTGACTACTTGGAATATCTCCTCCAGATCTTTTATGTGTTCCTCTGCCTTAATTCTCTTAGCCAACATGTCATCCACATAGATTTCCATGTTCCTACCAATCTGTCCTCGAAATACTGAGTCTACCATTCTCTGGTAGGTGGCTCCTACATTTATTAGTCCGAAGGGCATGCGTATATAACCAAAGGTACCACATGCTGCAATAAAACATACCTTCGGGATATCAGGGGGATTCAACTGAATCTGATGGTATCCCTGATACGCGTCCATCATGCTGAGCAACTCGAATCCTGATGTTGCGTCTACCAATTGATCGATTCTGGGTAGGGGGTAATGGTCTTTAGGACATGCTTTGTTCAAGTCCCTGAAGTCAATGCACATCCTCCATTTGTCGGCTCCTTTAGACACCAACACTGCGTTTGAGAGCCATTCAGGGAACTGCACCTTCTTTACATGTCCTGCACTCAACAATTTATCAATCTCTTCTTTCACAATAAGATTCTTTTATTTACCAAAATTTCTCAGTTTTTGCTTTACTGGTTTCGCCCTGGGATCTACATTGAGGTGGTGTACTGCTATCTCTGGAGGGATACCCGTCATATCTGCTGGGGTGAAAGCAAATATGTCTGCATTCTTTCAAAGAGTGGCTATCATTCTCTCTTTAAGTTCTGGGTCCATATGGGTACCAATTCTGGTTATGAATCCTTTTTTTCCTACGTAGAGCTCATTATTCATCAGTTCCTCATCTGCTTTGATTTTGGGTTGTTCCCCTGCCAATTCACCCACTCTTTGCTTTTTCAACTCGGTGTCCTCTCCTTTAAATCTTTCCAACCCCCGGAACATAGTCTTGCCTGCTATCTTCACTGATTCTACATAGCACTTCCTTACTTGATACTGATCTCCACGTATCTCTCCCACTCCCCCCGAGGCGGGAAATTTCATCTTCATGTGGAAGGTGGAAATTACTGTCTGGAAGATGTTCAAGCTTGGTCTTCCCATCACCACATTGTATGAGGATGGAACGTCTACTATCAAAAACTATATCACTTGTACACATCGGTAAGGGGCAGTCCCTAGCCCTACTTGCAATAATGCCGAACCGAGGGGTTGAATGGCACCCCCTGAGAATCCATAAAGAGCAGTTTCCACTGGCCTAAGCTTTATGTTCAGCTCCATCTTCTTGAAACATTACAGGAACATGATGTCCGCAGAGCTTCCCATATCCACAAAAATTCTCGCAATGTCATACCCTGCGATGTCCGTGGTAATGACTTGAGCGTCATTATGAGTTTCCCTCGGTTCTCCCGCATCTTCTGGTCCGAAATGAATGCCCGGAACTACTGTCATCTTTCCTATCTCTCTGTGCTCCACGTTTCTCTCAATCTTCAACGATCTAACACTCTGCTTCCTCTGTCTGAAGGAATCTCCATCGGTGGGACCTCCCATAATCATGTGGATTGTCCCCCTATTCTGGGGAGGAGGAGATTGATCTTATGTATCCTTCCTCTGCTCTCTCCTGTTCTCATCTGGTTTCCCCTCCGGGTCTTTCCTCTTTTGCCCCCGAGGGCCCTACCTATCCCTGAATGTGAATTCTTTAAGATGTCCTGCTTGGATCATTCATTCTATCTCATCCTTCAAGTGTCAGCACTGATTTGTATCATGACCGTAATCAGTGTGGAACCGGTAGAACTTATCAGATTTAGGATTTTGAGGACCTCTGTTTCTGGAATAGGGGAACTTCATGTTAGGGTGATCCCCTCCTACCTCTAGGACTTCTACTGGCTCTATTCTCAGAGGGGTATATTTCTCAAACCTTCCCCTGGGACCCGAGCGTGTTGCTTCTTCTTCCTTCACGCTTCTAGTGCTCCTTAAACTTTTGTATCTCTCGGGACTGGGCCTCCTAGGTATGATTTCTCTTCTTCGCTCTCCATTTCTTCCCATTGGTTTAGTTTCGAAGCATTTGGCCTTTCGTACTTCCACCACGGTGAGGTATTTCTTGGCTCTTCTTAATAATTCATCAAAGGTCTATACTGGTTTCTTAGCCAGGGAGGTGAAGAGGTCTCCGTCCTTCAACCCGTTGGTAAGGGCATTGATCTTAACTTCAGAAGAGGCCGTAGGTACTTCCAGGGCTGCTTGATTAAATCTTTTCAGAAAATCTCGAAGGCTTTCATTATCTCCATGTCTCATGTTGAACAGGGTAAGGGTAGCTCTAGGCTGCCTCCTAGTACTAGCGAATTGATGCAAGAACAGTTCGCTAAACTCCGACCAAGAGTGGATGGTGTCTGGTCCCAATTGCGTAAACCACTGATGTGCAGCTTTAGATAGAGTGGTTAAGAAGACCCTGCACTTGACGCCCTCTCCATAGCGGTGCAACAGGGCGACATTTTCAAATCTCACCAGGTGCACATAAGGATCCGCCGTACCATTGTATTCAAAGTTCAAAGATTTGAAATTAGAGGGTAATTCATCTTGCAAAATATTCGAAGTAAACTGATAACCAGTAATATAAGGAGATTTACTTACGTTATCAGCCATTTGTTTCCTCATGTTCTTCATTTCTTCTCGGAGGGCTTGTACTTGATCACTGACGACTCCTTGATAAGTGTCATCTTTGCTTTCTCCAATCTCCGTGTCAAAAGTCCTTTCAGGAACTGCTTTCGTGTTCCTCCTGGGGGTTCGTTTGGGAACACTCCTCTCGGCCTGAGAGGGTATTTTATCTTCTTGATCTCGGGGGAATCCTTCATTCCTGGAAGGGGCCAAAGAGGAATCAATCATGCGCTCCGGATCCTTTGGCTTCGTATTTTCATTCATTGGTGGAGTGGGGCCGAAGGTACGGACTCCACGAGAAGTCATTATTCTTTCCACTGCTTGGGCAGTCATTGCATCTAATTGATCTTGAGAGATAGTGAGGAGCTCCGGTTGTGCGTTGGAAGGGGGAGTGTCTCTATTGATCCCGCTTCCAGAGGCTCCTGAAGTACCCGTCGCATTCCCTTCGGGTGCGAGAGGGTTATCTTCCACTGTAGTGTTTATGGGTTGTTTCCCTAGATTTCTGTTTGGGGGAAAACCCGAAGGAGGCGGAGGGAAAGGAGAGGTGGTATCTCCCTTTTCCTTAATCTGCTTCGTCAGATCCTGTTCTCCGCCCATTTCGTACGAAACTTTCTCACTTGTTAGCTCAAAAGTTTCCCAAAGACGGTGCCAATTGTTGCGTCAGAAAGTAACGACTAGGGATACCGAATATTCCTATCCAGATTACGGCGGTTGTGGGCTTAGATCGTCACTTTCCCGCGAGCTTATCCACGAATAATCCTCCTTCAAGCTCCTTAAAGACCTGCAAAAACACGCCAGAGGGTATTCCGGCGAGGAATCTCCTACGCTCAAGTCAGAATCTTTCTCGGGTGAATCAAAGAGGAATTTCCCTGTAATTCAAGGAAATTCTCGCAAGTATCGTGGAGTTTTCTGTATTTTTAGTGTGTTTCTCGTATAGTTCTTATGAATAACGTAAAAATGTATCTTCTTAATGTAAAAACGTAGTCAACAAAGTAAAACAACCTCTTCTTATACCTGACCTCTTTTCGTGGGAGAGTGGGAGAATCCTTCTTCCTCTTCTTTCTCAACTACCCCTTATGTCTCGGTCTTTCGGTGGACTCCTTTCCCTCCCTCTGATTGACTCTCTTTCAGGCCTCATCTATCCAGACTGGACTTCCCTCATGGGCTGGGAACACTTGGCCCAAGAACAATCGAGCCCCAGATTTGGGCCAAAGGCCCAATTACACCTATTTCCCTCTTTGGGCTTAGGGGTGTATTAATCCTCTCCATCAAACCATTACTCTTACTAAAATGGATTTAATTCATCTTATATCCATGTGTCGTCATCTCCAAGGATGACATATTTTGGCCACATCAGTTGACTAACCTGATAAAGATTAAAGTAATGGTTAAATAGATAAACTCATTTAGAATAGAAGAGAAGATAAACAGAGTTGAGACACAAGACTAGACCAGAGCTGAAGACAAGAAGACCTACACAAGCTGAATTAAGGAAGACGAAAAGACTTATATCAGACAAGACAGGTCAGAGAAGAAGGAAGTAAAATTATTCTAAGTACAGAAGGAAGTCGTGCTTAAAGAATAAAGAAGGATAACAAAAGGAAGTTATAACAGAACTAACTGAATAACAAACTAATTGAATAACCATATCAAGAAGAAGTTATAAAAGGTCAAAGGAGGTTAAGAAACATTTATTGGAAGTTGTAGAAGTTAATTAGAGAAAGGTTAGTTACTCCAACAAACTACCTTGAGAATTACTATCTATAAATAGAGGTTGATCTTCGAATGGAAAAGACTACTGATACTGAAAATCCAAGTATTAAAGTCTTAGAGCATTCAAGCGATTCAAAGCAAGAAAACTCACAGAGTTGAAGAAGATCAAGAATCAAGCCCAGTTTTGAAGAAGTTGACTCAAGAGGCTTAGATATCAACACAGAAAAATTTTATTTGTTTTAAAGTTGGAATTCTCGTAAAACAAGTGTACTAGTAACTTGTAAAATACTAATTGATTGAAGATACATTTAGTGGTGTATTCGATAAGATCAAAGTCTTAGACTTGGGACTTAAAACAACAAGAGTGAATTTCGCAATTGGTATTGTGAGAGTAGATGTAGGCAGTTGTTGAACCACTATAAATCTTGTGTCATTTACTTTACAGTTTTATATTTCTTTATAGTTATAAAAGATACTCGTATAAACAGTCGAATTAACTATCTAGATGAGTAGACGAGTTGACATAAGAACTAGATTACTTAAGAAGTATTTTTCATATCAAAGAGTGAGTATAAACTAAAAGGGCTCATATAAAATCCGCATACTAAATAATATTTGATATATCTTGATTGTTGATTAGTTTACTGGTTGAAAGACTAGTTTGCTATAAGACAAGCTGAGTTAGATCAACTGACTATACAGAAGCTTACTTTACTCTAATATTTTGGAAAAAGTTTAAAAATCTATTCACCCCTCCCCTTTAGACTTTTACCTTCGTCCAATCTTAACACTCACTTCTGGGACTAGCAAGTGGTATCAGAGCAGTAGTTCTAACCGGACTGCAGTATCTTGATAGCCATTAGACTTTGGGGAAAGTCTAGGTTTCCAAAGAGAATTGATCTTTGAAAAATACTTACTGAAAAAAATTTCTTGTATTATCTTATCTTGATTTCTCTCCTTATGGATACTAACTTAACAAAGCTACCTAAGTTTTCAGTCGATGAATATGATTACTAGAAGCTGAGGATGGAAGCCATCTTTAACTCAACACATGATCTCATGTGGTCGGTTATCACTGAAGGGCCTATCGTTACTGAGACTCCAAACACTGCCACTCTCAACCCTACCAAAGCTGTTGGTGTACCCGTGCTAAAACCAAGGTTAGAATTGTCTACATATGAAATGAAACAAAATAATCTGGATAGTATCGCTAAAAGCCTTATCTTACATACTTTGCCTAACGAGTATTTAGGTAAAGTACTTAAGTGTAAGTCGGCGAAGGAAATGTGGAATATTCTTGCGATTCTTTGTGAATGCACTAGTCTGATCAAAGAAAACAAGTTAACCACAATTGTTCAGAAATTTAAGTCATTCAAAATGAAGCCAGGTGAAACTATAGACCAACTCGATACTCGCTTTACTAAAATAATGAATGATATTGATGTGTTAGGTAAGAAATACACCAATAGGGAGATTAATCTTATTGTGCTCAAGTCCTTAGATGGGAGATGGGAGCTTACTAAAATGATTATTAAGAATATCAAGGACATAGATAACTGGTATGTGGAAACTCTTTTCCAAACTCTTAAGGCGCATGAGTTTGAGCTAGACGAAGAAGATCCCTTAGTTAGTGATAACCAGGACAAGAATGCTATTAAAAATGTTGCTTTCAAGGCATCTACTTCTAAAGAGTCTAGAGCTCCTAGTGATAAACCTGCCAGCATTATACATGAACTAGAAAAGTCAGATTTGAGTTTGAAGGAGAAAATGAGTCTGATGATTAAGAGATTTGATAAATAGAATAGTCGTTATGGTAGATATAAGAAGTTTTATAAGGACTATAGGGGTTCCGGTAACAGGGACTCTTCTGTGCCTAGGAGGGACCGAAACTCTTCTGAAAAGAGAAGGGCTGAAGTCTCTTCTAAAACAAGAAGAGATATGAACTCGTCTGATAGAAGAGATAGGAACTCGTATGATCGTAGAAAGTATAGGAGATGAGATGACACACCTATCAAGAAATCTTCTAACGAAATTTTGTGTTATAACTGTGAGAAACCAGGTTATTACATCTATGAATGTCCAGATCTGAGTTCAGAAGATCGTGAAGAGAGGAAGGCTAGACGAGATCATCGTTACTCGAGAGATAAGAAGGTTATGTTAGCTAACGATGAGTCAGATGTGGAATCAGATGAGTTACCTTCGTCTTCTTCTAGATATCTCACAAGTAATGATCATGATTGTGATGATGATTTCGCCTTCATGGCCAAGGAGGAAATCGAGGTATCTTCTGTTAATTCTTTCCGTCTTTTGATTCAGCCCGGATCCATGCTTATGACCCGCAAATTTTTTAAAATTGACTTAATTTGACTTTTGAGCTTAGGGTTTTGACTTGCCTAATTGGGATGGAATGCATGTATGCAATATTTCACAAAAGACTAGCCCTAGATTTTTTTAAGAACAATGCTCTACTCTTTTGTAATAGCTAGGTATTTTGAAGTAACAACAAGGTGACTTCAAACCATACTCTCTTTTGGTATTTAATTACAAGTTTCATGTTTATTTCATTCTCTTGTGTTATCTTAGCCATGGGTGTTGCTCCAAACACCATGGACTAATCTATTTTATGCTTTGGGTGTTCAAAACTATGTGAATATTGAGTTTTGGAATTGATTGAGTTTTGTTATTGTTGATATTAAGCTTATTGTTTCTTCTATTAGGAATTATTGGTACTTTGTGTGTTAACTTCTATTAATCCATATTTAGATACATGTTTAGCGTAGACGAGAGTTACATGGACATGTTTATACTTATGGTGTGAGTTGTGGGTATGCAAATGTGTTAGTTATACCTTTAATTCGTCGAGAGAGAGATAATCGTATTAGAACCCCATTAAAAGACATTAATTACTTGAATGGTTCTTTGAGTAGTTGGTGAGGATTAGGAAGAAAATCTTATTACTGGGTTTGGGAACATCTTAGAATTAAGACTATATTACCCGAAGGGAAATAGTTGTCATCCTAGCATTTAGGTGCTCTTAGCAAACCTTAATTGAAGCATTTACAAAGTAAAAACAATTTCTCTCGATTTCACTAGGTAGAGAACATCCGAATTATATTCGTAGTTGTTTATTGTTTTAATTGTCAATTTCTTGTTTTGGTAGTAATATTTCCTACTAAGTTGTGGTAATTGTTTTTTATGGTTAT
This sequence comes from Galeopsis tetrahit, assembly GCA_963675135.1. Lineage (NCBI taxonomy): Eukaryota > Viridiplantae > Streptophyta > Magnoliopsida > Lamiales > Lamiaceae > Galeopsis > Galeopsis tetrahit. The sequence continues at coordinate 58,366,237 of OY776120.1, read as the reverse complement.
TTGCTTATTTTTAGTAGTTTAAATCACTTGTTAGTTTCTAGGTTGGTGTTTGATTTAATTTCTTGCATCTTGGTAGTAAGCTAACTTAATTTTAGAAATTCAAAACCCGAAAACGTAGTTACATTGCTTATGTCAACATACAACTCCAGGGACTCATTACACACACCCACCTCCTAGTTCGATACTAATTGGTCGAATACTTCCATTACTACTACGAACCCTTATGCTTGAGGGGAAGTAGTTAGTCAATATATATTGCCTGAAATTCGTTCAAGTCAAGAAGCTTATACTTGATGTAAATTAGTCTAAGGCTGACTAAGCTAATAAAGCTTAAAGTAATGGTTAGTTAGATAATATTAGTTATAATAGAATAGAAGACAAGCACAGATGAGACGTGTTGGTCCCTGAACGAGTAGTGAATGGGTTTAAAGTCTAGAGAGGAGGGGTGAATAGACTTTAAAAAAAAATCAAGACTGAGTGTGAGCTACTCAGCTGATACACTTAGTCTACTGGATTGACAAGTCTGTTGATTCAACTTACTTAGTGATTTACTGAATATTAGTTTGCTGAATACTATGGGCCTTTTGTGTAGACTCATTCTTTATATATGTGAAAAACCCTTTAGCCAAATTAAGTACTCAGCTGACTTGATGTCTGCTGGATTTGAACTCTTATTTAGATGGCCTCCTTTTTAAAATCACTTTGAAAGTAGTATGCAATATGAATAATAAGTGCAGTAAGAATGCTGAATTGAAATGACAAAATAAAGTAAATAACATCAGGGGTTATAGTGGTTCGGATATACAATCCTACGTCCACTATCACGATCTACTCGTGATGTTAATCCTTTAATCACCAAATCAAAGGTCTTGTCCTTTTGAGTCCCAAAAGGAGGACTTTGAGCTCTGAGCAATCACCAAATTGCTACGGTCTCCACAATTGTTTATGAGCACTTGTACTCTTACAGTTTGAACAACTAAACCTTATACTGGCTAGAGTGTTTGGATTTGGGTTGTTTGAACTATATCTAACTAATGGTTCAAGCAACAGATTGATTAACCACTATGCCTAAACCAATAAATATATATAATGATAAACGTGGTTCGGTTTCTTATTGGTGAGGAAACTAATGAATTTAAAACAGGCTTGAAGAACTTTTCTTCGAATGCTTTTTGCTTCAATCAGCTGGGTTTGTTCTTTGTAAGCTTGATAACTGTGTATAGTTTCCGTGTTCCTCACTTTGATTTAATCTTGCATTTATAGGGCTAATCAATCAATCAACTAGCCGTTAGGAGAAACTAGTCGTTGTGATTAACCTTGATTGCAGCATGATCTCTTGATTGTTTCTTGATTGATATTGATTCCACCAAATCTGGAACTTGCCTTCTTTGGATATGGAAAGTCAATACCTTCGAGATTCATACTTATCTTTCATGCAGATTCTTAGTCGGCTGATCTTGTACTCATTTGATCTTGGTACTCGTTTGATCTAATGTTCATCTGATCTGGTACTTGATCTCGTCTGATACTTATCTGATCGGATCTTGTAAGTGGAGTATCCTATCTGTCATGAAGTAATTTTTTGATCTGATTTTGATTATCAGCTGAGTCCAACTCATCTGATTTTAATCTTTGTCTTCTCATCTGATTTGAATCATTCTAAGTCTTGAGAACTTTAATCATTAGACATCTTTGGAAGTCCATATCAGCTGATAAGGCATACAAGGGCATTCTCATCTGTTTCTTCAAATTTGGTCTTCCTTCAATCTTCAAGATCTTCTTAGTCTTCTACTCTTCAAATCCTGAGTGAAAGCGTGTAAAACCAAATGTGATCTCAGCTGATATACATATAGCTGATCTCACTTAGACTAAACTAAGAAACTATAAGTTGTTCTATACATCTCAACTTATCCTATCAGATCACTAAACTAATTAAGTGTTTTGGCCATCAAAACTAATTACATCATAATCATATCAAGCCTAAAGGGGTGAGTTCATATCCCAACAAGATGGAAGACTAGACCAGAGCTGAAGACAAGAAGACCTACACAAGCTGACTTAAGGAAGACGAGAAGATTTATATCGGACAAGACAAGTCAGAGAAGAAGGAAGCAGAATTATTCTAAGTACAGAAGGAAGTTGTGCTTAAAGAATAAAGAAGGATAACAAAAGAAAGTTGTAACAGAAATAACTGAATAACAAACTAACTGAATAACCATATCAAGAAGAAGTTATAAAAGGTTAAAGGAGGTTAAGAAACTGTTATTGGAAGTTGTAAAAGTTAATTCAAGAGAGGTTAGTTACTCCATCAAACTACCTTGAGAATTACTATCTATAAATAGAGGTTGATCTTCGAATGGAAAAGTCTACTGATACTGAAAATCCAAATACTAAAGTCTTAGAGAGCATTCAAGCGATTCAAAGCAAGAAAACTCACAAAGTTAAAGAAGATCAAGAATCAAGCCCAGTTTTGAAGAAGACGACTCAAGAAGCTTAGATATCAACACAAAGAAGTTTTATTTGTTTTAAAGTTGGAATTCTTGTAAAACAAGTGTGCTAGTAACTTGTAAAATACTAGTTGATCGAAGATACATCTGGTGGTGTATTCAATAAGATCAAAGTCTTAGACTTGGAACTTACAACAATAAGAGTGAATTTCACAATTGGTATTGTGAGAGTGGATGTAGGTAGTTGCTAAACCACTATAAATCTTGTGTCATTTACTTTATAGTTTTATATTTCTTTATAGTTCTAAAAGATATTCGTATAAACAGTCGGATTAACTATCTAGCTGGGTAGACGAGTTGACATAAGAACTATATTACTCAAGAAGTATTTTTCATATCAAAGAGTGAGTATTAACTAAAAGGGCTCATATAAAATTCGCATACTAAACAGTATTTGATATAACTTGATTGTTGATTAGTTTACTGGTTGAAAGACTAGTTTGATATAAGACAAGATGAGTTAGATCAGCTGACTAGACAGAAACTTACTTTACTCTGATATTTTGGAAAAAGTTTAAAAGTTTATTCACCCCCTCTAGACTTTTACCTTCGTTCAATCTTAACACTCACTTCTAAAACCAACAAGGATTCATGTTTGTGAGGAAGCGTGAAAAGAATAGTTCATAAATGATAAAAGATACTCTGTATCATGTAATTGGTTAATGTATTATTGTGTAAACAAGACAAAATATTGTTAAAAAGGTATTATCTCTAATCAAAGTCTTCCTTACTTATTTTTCTAACTAATTGATCTTTAGTAGAAGTAATTAATTATCAATTTTTAGACACAAAATTAATCTCTACACTTGCATCTGAGGATGACAACCAGTCGAATTTGAGATGAGTTTAATATTTCCCAAGACCCGCTCCACTGGGAAATTACCAGTCCCGGGACCAGCCCCGTGGACCCAACGGTTCCAACCCGCCTCACCCCATTTTTAAATATATTTTAATTACAATTAAAAAAATAACATCAAATCATTAATTATTCAAATTAAAACATACTTCATATGAGTGTTTTAAACAACCGTTAATTTTCATATAAAACTTAAAAATAACACATTTAATGTTGGCCAACTATGCGCAAATAATTTTTTAAGGTATTTTTTTAAGGCAAACAAAAACAGTTTTATTCGTAGTTTGAACAAATATTACTGAGAAGATTGTATACAAAAGTTGGAGATTCGACCCAATAATTGGACCTCGAAAAGGATCTTAATGTCCTAGCAATAGAATTTGGCACTTAATTAACATCACGACGAACAAAAGTAAAACTACATGTAAAGAAACAATGAAACTCATTGCATCCTCTCACATAATCTTCAAACACTTAGTCATCCTGTCCCTCCCAATTGATTGCTTCGACAACAATCTTGGAGTCGGACTCCACCACCACCGAAAAAAATTCAAGTCCTTCTACCACAGTACCTCAAGAACTCCCGTAATATGAATACAATATATATATATATATGATAGATTCACGAGATTGATTCTATAGAAATCAAGACCCTTTGCAAATCTGGTAGGGATCGGGTCAATCCCACCCCGAACGGGGCTCGCAAGTTCGAACTTAAACTCCCCCAATGACATCCCTCCATTTTATCATTTCAAAATAGGATTTGAGGGCGCTTTGACTTTTGACTTTTGACTTTGAGTTGGAATGTTTGACTTTGAATAACAAGAAATGAGATTTTCCTCTAAAGATAATGCTTATCGATTTGCTGACAACTTTTTTTTTTTTGTGAAAAGTCAAAATTGATCACTTTAATTAATTTAATGAACACGGTATATCTAATATACTGCGTCCTATTTGTAATTAATCCCTTCTCATAAAAACGAAAAAATAGATTTGTAATTAATCCTACACCGACAGTTTGACTGTAAATATATGTATCCAGTATAGAAAAACAATGAATAGGAAAATTATGATTTCATTGAATAAATGTAAAGAGTACATGAAGGAAGTATTTATAGATACAAAACTTATTTATCATAAATCTCTAATTAAGGAAAATAAAGATATATAAAATATATTATACAAGATATATATATAATATCTCTTAATATATTTGTATATGCCTAATACGCCCCCTCAAGATGGAGCGTCGTAGGAGAGTCCAATCTTGGTCATAAGAAGTTGGAGACGGAGGCGAGAAAGGGGATTTGAAAGTGCATCAGCAAGTTGATCCGTAGAGGAGACATGTGAGACCCTTAGTTGAGATGTCTTGATCAAGTCTCTAAAAAAATGGAAATCGATTGCAATGTGCTTCATTCGGGAGTGAAAGACAGGATTTGAGCAGAGATAAGTGGCTCCAATGTTGTCACAATAGATAACAGGCAAGTCTGAGATTGTGAAGCATAGCTCATGAAGCGGAGATTTTAACCATTGAACTTCAGAGGCAGCGGAGGCAATAGCACGATACTCAGCTTCTGTTGAGGAACGAGCAATCAATTTTTGTTTCTTGGAGGACCAAGAGATAGGATTAGCACCAAGAAAAACAACATAAGAACTTGTGGAGGAACGGTCATCACTGTTGCCAGCCTAATCAGCATCTCTAAAACAATGTAGAGAGGAGGAGGTAGTAGGTCGTAGTGTGATTCCAACATCTCTTGTTCCATTTAAGTACCTAAGTAGGCTTTTGGCAGCTCCCCAATAAGTGACAGTTGGAGCATGCATAAATTGACATAACTTGTGAACAGCAAAAGCAATGTTGGGTCTCGTGAGTTGAAGATATTAAAGACTGCCAAGTATTTGTCGATATTGAGTGGCATCCGCATGAGGAGTCCCATCAAGAAGTGTAAGGCGAGCAAAGGTGGCTAGTGGCGTCTGAATAGGTTTGGAGGCCACCATATTGTATCGAGTGAGTAGATCAACTACATACTTTCGCTGAGAGAGAAAGCAGGAGTTGTTGGTACGAAGTACCTCAACACTTAAGAAGTAGGAAAGAGGGCCCAAGTCTTTAACTGAAAATTTTGAACCAAGATCTGTTGCCACACGGGTAAGGAAGGGAATGGAATTTCCTGTGAGAATCAAATCATCAACATACACAAGAAAATATGCAATAATGCCAAATTTATTGTACACAAAAAGGGATTCATCGGATTTTGTGTGAATGAACCCAATTCCTTCCAAAAACGTCCTAAGTGCATAATACCAAGTACGGGGAGCCTGTTTCAAACCGTAAATGGATTTTTGTAATTTGCAAACATAGGATGGAAACGTCTTATCAATAAAACCAGGAGGTTGAGCCATGTAGACTGTATCAGAGAGGGAATTATGAAGAAAGGCATTGTTCACATCAAACTGTCGAAGTGGCCAATTTTGAGTGACTGCAATACACAGGACTTCTCGAAAGGTTACTGGTTTGACCACAGGACTAAACGTTTCTGAAAAATCAACTCAGGGGCGTTGGTGAAAGCCTTTGGCCACAAGTCGAGCTTTGAATTTATCTAAGGACCCGTTCGGTTTCCGTTTGATGCGGAAGGGCATTAAATTCAGATGACATGGCCTCCCTCCATCGTTCATCTTTTAATGCCTGAGAGACGCAGTTAGGTTCAGTATCAGAAGATAAAGTACTTATAAGACCATACCTCGAATTGGGTTTGAAGATTCTGTTTTCAGCTCGAGTAACCATTCGAGTGCCTTGGAAGGCCGGTGGGGATGGCGATAGGGGAGTATCTGGCGACTCGAGGCGAAGAGGTGAGTGTGTGTACTTAGTGAGGTGGGGGTGCAACAAGGCAGGATGGTGGGCTGTGGGGTGTATTAATCTTAACAGGGGGTGCAACGGGGCTGTGTAGGGGGCTGGTGGGTGTATTTAGTGAAACAAGAGGTGCATGGTGCGGTCGTGGTGGGGGTGATGAGTTGACGTTGAGAGGAGGTATATTTTAGGGAGGGGGTGTATTTGTAAATGTTGGGGTGGGGCAGGATCAGTAGGTAAGGGAGGGGGTACTAATCAGAGTGGGTGGTGGAAAGAGCATAACAGTAGGGTTTTTTGGTAGGCAGGGGGTGTATTTACTAAAACGGTGGGTGTATTTACTAAATTGGGGGTGTATCAGGAGCAGTTTTAGGAGTGGCTAGAGGAAATACATTTTCTATAAAGTGAACATGACGAGAGGTATATATTTTGTTGGTTTTTAAGTCAAGACAAAGATAAGCAGTTTGGGTAGGAGAGTATTCAATGAAGACACGGGGAGTGGATCTATGGTCTAATTTATGGGAAGTGTAGGGACGGAGCCAAGGATAACATAAGCAACCAAAAACTCTAAGTTTGGCTATGTTGGGAGTTTGTTTTAGGAGGTATTGATATGAGGACAACATGTTAAGATTGGGTTTTGGTAGACGGTTTATAATATAGGTAGCAACATAAACTGCATGAGGCTAATATGTAAGGGGCATGGAGGCATGATGTAAAAGGGTTAAGGCAGTATCAACAACATGTCTGTGACGACATTCAGACATGACATTGTGTTCAAGGGTGTGGGGAGGAGTTGTGAGATGAGATATGCCATGAGTTTGAAGGAGAGAATGAAGAGCAATGAACTCTCCTCCATTGTCAGAATAAAGGGTTTTGATTTTGGTGTTATAAAAGTTTTCCACTATATTTTTAAAGGGGATAAATGTGGAAAGTACATCGGACTTACGTTTTAGGGGGTAGAGCCATATGTATTTGCTAAAGTGGTCAACAAAAATGACATAGTATTTGAAGCCTTCAGTTGACAGGACAGGGGACGACCACACATCAGAATAAAAAACCTCAAGAGGGGAACTGGATATAATGCTTGAATCGTAAAAAGGAAGTTTATGACTTTTACTACACTTGCAAGAATCACAATAATGCAGTTTTAAGTTCGTGATAGGTAAGCTATACTTGGATAAGGTATGAGAAATGATTTTGGAGGACGGATGACCTAGACGAGCATGCCATATGGGTGATGGTTATTTTTCCGAGAAGGAGGTTGTGGGGTTAAGAGACGCTTGAGTCGTCCATACGTAGAGATTATCCACGCGACTCCCCGTGGGGAGAATGGTCCCCGTATTGCCATCCCGCACCTGAAAATAAGTAGAACCAAAAATAATGTTAACATCATTATCTCGACACAAGGTTGAAACAGAGATAAGGTTTTTTGCCATTTGTGGGAAAACAAGGACGTTTGAGAATTTTATCATATTAACATGAGGAAACGACAAGGAATAAATATGCGAAATTTGCAAACCGTTACCATCACCGATGACGACATCATCCGAGCTAGAATATGGAGAGGAAACAGATAAATTATGGGGGTGAGTTGTGATATGATGAGAGGCCTCGGAGTCCAAGATCCAGGGGCGGTAGGGGATTTGTGAAATAGCAGAGTGGGCGGATGTGGTGTATGTACCAGCAGGGTGGGGTGTATGTAGTAGTGGAGTGGGTGTGTAGATGTGGGGGTGTATTTACCATATTTGGGGGTGTATGCTGCAGTAGAGCAGTGGGTCCATATTCACGCCTATAAATAGAGCAGAACCGTGTTCATCATCCAACAAACGAAGTGTCATTCTTTAAGTCCTAAACTAGCGTTCATCCTGTTAGGAATTAATTCTCATTGACATGATCTTGTCGTTGTGCCGAAGAGTCAAAACTTCTTGTACAACATAGACTTTTCTATACTTCTTTGATAGATAGATCATAGAGTTAGATTAGTTTTTGGTAGTGTAATTTTTACACTTAAGCCATCTTTAGACTAGATTAATTATCAAGTCTTATTTCCGTTGTGAATATTTGTTCACACACCCTTTGTATTCACATATTAATTAGTGAAAGTTTAGCCATGAGGCTCGCATTTAAAATCTATGTTAAAAAGTTATTTATGTGTCTTTGTGTTTTCATTCTTTAAAGTCTTCCGCTATTCGTATTCTAATATTCTGTAATCGAGTCAGTGTTACATTGAGTGTTCTAACATTGAGTGTAGCATCAGTCTTGTTTTACTTAACACACACACTTTCAGTTGGCACCAGAGCCAAAGCCTGACGTCACTAGGTTTAGATCCTTGTTTTTAATTAGTGTGTTCTAGTATTTATTGTGTCTTTGCAAAAATGGAAACACATCACATCTCTACAGCACTTAGGCCACCCGTTTTAGATGGTACAAATTATGCATATTGGAAACCTAAGATGTGCATGTATATCAAGTCTATTGATGAACGTGCATGGAGGATAGTACTTACAGGTTGGGATGCATCGAAAACTCCAGTAGATGAAGACAGTGAAGTTCAACTCGAGAAGGAAGTTCATTAGACAGTTGACGAGATAACAACAGCAGGGTTTAATTCTAAAGCTTTAAATGCTATTTTTACTTCTATTGATATTTCTATGTTTAAAATCATTTCTAATTGTTCAACATCTAAAGAAGATTGGGATAGATTACAAGAGCATTGTGAAGGTTCGGATAGTGTTCGAAGAACAAAACTTCGAATGCTAGGGACTAAATTTGAGAATCTCCGAATGAGGGAAGATGAGACCATATCATCTTATAATGAACGTTTAAGTGAGATTGTCAATGAATCACATTCTCTTGGTGATCCTATTTCAAATTAATGTGAGAGTAGTTCATAAAATTTTGCGTTCAGTTCCTAAAAAATTTGATGCAAAAATATGTGTTATAGAAGAGGCTAAAGATACTGATAAATTGAGTCAAAATGAGCTAGTAAGTATTCTTAAAACTTATGAGATGAACACTACTCAATTTGATGAAAATAAAGATGATAAAAAGGTGGTTGTTTTTAAAGGAGAGACATCACAAGGTTCTAAAATACAGCTAATTATCACTGAAGTTGATTCAGATGATGATGTGATGGACCTATGTTATGACAATCCAGACCACATGGCCTTTCTCACTAAGCATTTTAACAAGTTTTTGAAGAAAACAATGAACAGATCCAAAGGGAATATTCAGCCAAAGATCCAAATCAACACATCAACACCACAACCAGAGAAGAGAATGAGTCAATTTCCACCGAGACTATCACAAAGTGAAGGTAAACCAAGGTATGATCCTGAATATAGAAAATCAGTTCAATGCAATGCATGTTCTGGATATGGCCATTATGCAAATGAATGTGCCAATACCAGACTCAAGCAAAAATTGAATTTTAGTGCTACCTTGAGTGATGATTCGGATGATGAATATGTCAAATCAAAAGAAATTGAATTTGCTTTTCATACTCAGATTGATTATGATGACTCTCTAGATGATGATCTGGATAAAACAGACTCTGATGTTGAATTGGATGTTACAACATTAGAAACAACATGAAGTCAAAATCACCCAGATTTGAACTGTTTTAATGGTTTTATTGATGATACAGGAATAAGGACAGAAGATTCTAAATACCAGAAGTTGTTGGAGGATTGGAACTCTCAGAAACTCACTCTTGATTCTTTGAATAAAGAGAATGAGGATTTGAAAGGAACAATTACCAAACTAGAAGTTATCCTTACCAGAAGAGATTTAGAACTCTACAAATTAAAGGAAGAATTGAAAAGTTCTACCTTAAGTTTCAGAAAATATGAAAAGAGTTCTTCTGATATGAATGATGTTTTGGTATTTGGTAAATCTAACAATCATGGTTTAGGTTATGATGGTGAAATTGCATCTATTTCTAAAAATTTTGAAAATCCAGTGAAGTTTGTGAAGGCTAATGCTAAAACATATGTTGAAGCATCAGCACAAACAAAACCTCACAAGACTAAAACTTTTAAAAGGTTATTTGTTTGCCATTATTGTTCTAAATTAGGTCATATTCGTCTTTACTGTTTGAAAATGAAGAAAGATTTTGCTAATGAGAAATTGTTACCTAAAAAGTTGTCACATTCGAAGAAACATTTCTCAAAATCTACTTGGAAAAAGAAACATGATGTTACGTGTAATACAGTCCACACTTCTTTGAAAGCATGTTTACTTGGTCTATGGTATTTTGATAGTAGTTGTTCTAGACATATGACAGGACAAATTGACTACTTATCTGATTATGCTACTGTAAATGGTAGATATGTTACATATGGTGGAGGTTCAAAAGGAAAAATCATTGGAAAAGGAACTTTAAATGTTAAAGGTTTTCCTAAGCTTAAGAATGTCTCGCATGTTGATGGCTTGCTTGCTGATTTAATTAGTATAAGTCAATTGTGTGATGATAATTTGCATGTAAAATTTGACAAAGATTCATGTTATGTTCTTGATAAAGATGATGAATGTTTAATGACTGGTACTAGGTCAGCTGACAATTGTTATCTTATTGGAACAAACAATGTGTGTAATTTGTCAAAATATAATGAAAATGTCTTATGGCATCAAAGATTGGGTCATGCAAATTATAGATCATTGAAGAAGCTAGTCAATGCTGAAGCTGTGAATGGATTACCAAACTTGAAGTTTGACAAAACCAATGTATGTGGATCATGCCAGAAAGGTAAGCAGGTAAGAGTGTCGCACAAAATGTTATCACATTGTTCTACACATCGTTGTTTTGAATTGCTGCACATAGATTTAATGGGTCATATGGAAACTGAAAGCATTGGAGGAAAAAGGTATTCACTTGTTGTGGTAGATGATTACTCTAGGTTTACCTGGATAGAATTCTTAAAAGATAAATCTGAAACATTTAATGCTTTTAAAGTTCTTTACAAGAGGTTCAAAAATGTGTTTAACTTGAAAGTTAGCAAGATTAGAACTGATCATGGTAGAGAATTTGAAAATAGCATGTTTACAGATTTTTGTGAAAAGAAAGGTATAATGCAAGAATTTTCATCTCCTAAAATTCCACAACAAAATGGAATTGCTGAAAGAAAGAATATAACTCTACAGGAAATGGCAAGAGTCATGCTTACTTCTAAAAGTCTTGCTAAAAGATTTTGGGCTGAAGCATTGAATACAGCATGTCATATCACTAATATAGTTTATATTCGATCTGGTTTAATCAAACACCTTATGAGATTTTGAACAATAGAAAACCAAATGTGAAGTATTTTCATGTATTTGGTTGTGTGTGTTATATTCTAAATGATAAGGATCAACTTCATAAGTTTGATTCTAAAAGTGATAAAGGTTTCTTCTTAGGCTATTCTAGAAATAGTAAACCTTATAGAATTTATAACCTTAGGAATAACATTGTTCAAGAATCTGTTAATGTTGTGTTTGATGATGATAAAGGTCTTACAGATGGAAATGAAGAAGAAGTTGTTTCAGAGGTTACTGAAAATTCTGGAGATTCTCTGAGAACTGAAAATGTTTCTCCTAATGTTACAACATCTGGAACAAAATCGACAGAAAATTCAACAGGATCTACACAGAATAATTAGTATGTTCCCAAAAGGAATATTTCTTCAAGGATTGATAAAAGTCATCCATCTAACCAGATCATAGGTGATGCTACAGTTGGAGTGCAAACAAGAGGCAAAGTAAGAGCCAATAAGGTAGATGTGGTAAGAACATTATGCATGTCTTATATATGTAATGTAGTAAATTCAGAGTGCTATTATTCTGAAATTGAACCTAAAAATGTTAATGAAGCATTAACTGATGAAAATTGGATTAATGTTATGCATGAAGAACTTAATCAGTTTGAAAGAAATGAAGTCTGAACATTAGTTCCAAGGCCTAACAACAATAATGTCATTGGAACTAAATGGATTTTTAAGAATAAAACTGATGAGTCTGGTAACATTGTTAGGAACAAAGCAAGATTAGTTGCACAAGGTTACACACAAGTGGAAGGTATTGATTTTGATGAAACTTTTGCATCTGTTGCTAGGATTGAGTTTATTAGATTATTACTAGTAATTGAAAGTTTTATTGATATTAAACTTCATCAAATAGATGTAAAGGCTGCATTTCTTAATGGAATTTTGAATGAAGAAGCATATGTTGAACATCCTAAAGGATTTGAAAATCCACAATACCCTGATCATGTATATAAACTAAAGAAAGCATTGTATGGTCTTAAACAGGCTCCTAGAGCATGGTATGGTAGGCTTACTGACTTTCTTTTGGAATTTGGTTTTATTAGAGGAGAAGCCGATAGAACTTTGTTCATAAAGCAATCTGGAGAAGATATGTTAATTGCACAAATTTATGTTGATGACATTGTGTTTGGTTCAACGTGTGATAATATGTTAAACCAATTTGTTAAAGCAATGGCTACAACATTTGAAATGAGTATGGTTGGAGACTTGAATTATTTTCTAGGTCTTCAAATCAAACAATGCAAAGATGGAATATTCTTCTCACAAGGTAAGTACGCTAAGAACTTGGTTAAAAGGTTTGGTCTTGAAAATTCAAAAAGCATGAAAACTCATATGGGATCCACTTTAAAACTGTGCTGGAAAAGATGTTGATCCAACATTGTATAGATCTATGATAGGAAGTTTGCTTTATCTAACCTCTAGTCGACCAGTTATTATGTATAGTGTTTGTGTTTGTGCAAGGTACCAATCGAACCCTAAGGAATCTCACCTGAATGCAGTGAAGAGAATCATAAGATATATTACAGGTACAAGTGAACTTGGGATTTGGTACACAAAGGATACAAGTAGTACACTAGTTGGATATAGTGATGCATACTGGGCAGGAGATATAGATGATAGGAAAAGCACGAGTGGAGGATGTTTCTACATGGGAAACAATCTTGTGTCGTGGCACAACAAGAAGCAAAATTGTGTCTCACAATCTACAGCCGAATTCGAATACATTACTGCAGGCAGTTGTTGTACACAACTCCTATGGTTGAGTAAGATGTTCAATGATTATAGCTTAGAAAGTGACACATTAACTGTTTTTCGTGATAACACAGGTGCAATCAACATTTCTAAAAATCCAGTACAACACTCTTTGACTAAACACATAAGCATTAGACATCATTTCATAAGAGATTTAGTAGAGAAAAGTATTGTGAAGTTAGAATATGTTCCCACTGAAAATCAATTTGCAGATATATTCACTAAGGCTCTTGACCATGAGAGATTCTCATTTTTGAGAAATCTCTTGGGTATGTGCACAACCTAAAAATCCAAGATGGATAGCATTTGTAACAACATCAAGGGTAAGTGTAATCCTGATTGATTTAATTTATTCCATGATTCGTTAAATAATTCCTTTGTAAGATATTTTTTAATCTGAAATTTGTGGTACAAAAATAGACACGATTTTACACCTCTCAAATGCATATAAAAAGAATGTTATTAGCATACTAAAAGATGTAGTTAAATCACTGAGTAACTATGGAGCACGGAGTTGACTACTACGATGCCTTCTTTTCAAAAGGTGATTAACAAATACATCAATATGTTCATAATCCATTGAGTAATTATGGGACACGGAGTTCGCTACTACGATGCACTCTTCTAGAAAAATGGATCAATATGAACTAGGTGCTACAACACGAAAAGAAAAGAAAAATATAAGGTGCAACACAAATGAAGCAAATTCATGTAAAAACCGTGTTGAGGTGTATTTATAAATGTCTTGAGTACAACATCAAAAGATTTGAATTTATTTTTATTAGTTGAAATCATTTAATTAATTTTCTGGAATTTATTTTATTAAATGGAGGATACTAACCCACGTTTTTTTTGTTTTCCAGGTCATGCAATTTATTTAATTAATTTTGAGCTAATTTATTTAATTAATTAATCTGCAATTTTATCCACTAACACCATGATCTAATATGGGATACCCATTTTATTCTTCTTGACCGAAAATTAAGGTATCACTATCTGATCATGCAATTTTATTCCAGAATTTTTTTAAGTGGTGGGACATTTTAATAACTTCCATTCTATACTCTATAAAATCCTCTCGTGAGCATATGTTTAATTCATCAGTGTAAATCGAATTGTGTGAGCTGAAATTTTCTAGAAGTACAAATTGCAATTGTTTGTTTCGAACTGTGCACCCACTTTCTTGTGCACTGACCATTCTATTTTAAGGGATTTAAAATGAGAAATATGGGAATCACTTCATCTTCCCCAGCTGAAAACACTCAGTCCTCAACTTCTTCGAACCCACTGCATCTACTCGCAACAATGTCTTCCAACCAATCCACCGGAAACACCGCTCCGATCACCACTGCCACACCGTTGCCACCGCCACTAACCGCTCTGACCACCATTATTATTCTCCAGAATGCAACAATCGAGGAGTTTACACGAGTAATTCAAAATATTTCTTCCAACCTCTTAAATTCGGTGCATATGCCTCAAATTTATGTTGGAGACGTTTCATTGAATTTCCCTACTCAAATTCCTACTCTGATTCAACCCACATCCTCTACACCACAAAAACCCCAAACTGCAAACCATACTGAGCCCGAAACCACACCTGAAATCATTCCCGAAACCACTGAAACCACCGTCCCAACTGAAACCGCTCTGATTGCTGCTCCTGTTGCTGAAACAACCGAAGCAACTAAGGAAGATGATACTCTCATGACCGAAGCCGAGCCTAAAAGAGCAAAGGACTCTACCCACACTGGTTCCTCTCTCTCAGAATCAACTGAGTCAGAGCCTATGCCTCTGAAATCATCCTTGGCTAAAGGAAAACGAAAGCGGAGCCCGAAGAAACCAAAGAGGAGGTCCAACAGAGTGTTTTCGAGGGTGAACTATGCTGAGAGTTCACGAAAGAAGAAGCCCATGGCAGGTGATGTAGCTAACGCTCCAATTCAGGTCTTTACAGATTCTGAAAATGATAGCTCATATGGAGGGATTGCTGATACTAAAGCTGCTGAGAAAGAAAGCTCCGACGAAGAGAATGTCCCTTTAATGGAGTTGTGTAAAAAGAGAGGAATGAAACCAAAGAAAAAGAAGGATGCTACTCCAGTTGCTCCAGCACCAGTTGCAACCTCTGTTCCTGATGAAAGCCCTGATGATAACAGCTCTGATGAATCCGATCAACCTAACTCTGAATCTAAGAACACCTTTAATGGTGATGAAGGTACACCTACTTCTGAAACTGATGTAGAAATGGAAACATCTGAGGATAGGTTAGTTAATCTATCAAGGAGAAAGTTTTTAATTGAACGTATGATTTCTGTGCCTGGTTTTGATTCTAAGGGTTTGATTAGATTTCTTGAGGATAGAAATTTGTTGCATGCTGTTACGTTTGGTGAATCATTTGTTGCAACATGGGTTTATGAATTTTATTCATGTTTGAGAAAGAGCATTGGTAGAAGAACTTCTCAGTGGTATGGACTTGTAAGGTTTAGAGAAAGAGATCTTCCTTTTACACCCGAGCTGATTAATGATTTTTTACACCTTGAATCTGTTGAGGAGGTTGAGGAACCCTCAATGGATGTAATTTCTCAGGCGATTACAGGTGGTAGGGTAATGAGATGGAAGAAAGTGATGCTTGCATGTAACCTTACCTCTTTATATTCACTTTTGCATAAGTTGATTGTGTATAATTGGATTCCATCCACAAACTCCACAAAGGTCACTATGAGTCAAGGAATACTTCTTTACAGAATTGTGGTAATGAGAAACTTAAATCTTGGGATGACTATTTTTCATCATATGATGAAGTTTTCTGGGACAGTAACTGACAAAGGCAATCTGTCTTACCCGACTCTCATTTATGGTTATTTGAGACACAACAACTACCAAAGAGATAGACATGATATGTTGAGGGGAGAGTTCCTCAAATCATAGTGTCTCGTAAGCTGATAAATTGAGATAGAGTTGTTGATCTCCCTATCCAAGGTGTTGAAAGAGCTGAACAAGAAATCCCTAATGCTGCTCCCAATGTCCCAAACACTACAAGCCACATTCCAATCTCCAGAGACTTTATACTTGCTCAATTAACTCATTTGCAGGATACCATCAATGAACTATAGTTCATGAAGGACTATTGGATGAAGAAACTTTCTGCTACACCAGGGGGAGTACCTGCTGCTGCACCAGTCCCTGATGTTGGAGTCAATGAGGGAGTCACTAAGTTTGGGGGAGTTCGAATTGAAGAAGTTGATGTTGATGCTGGTCCCAATGTTGTTGCACATTTTGCAACAATGGTGATTGAACAACCTGAAGAAGAAGAAGAACAGGTTTTTGCTGATCTTCTAGACCTTGCTGCTGGAAATGCTTGAAGAAAGGGGGAGGCTGAACTTTAAAGGATGCAATGTGCAGATTTTTGTTGCTGCAGCTGTTGTTACAGCAAATGATGCATTCTGCCTCACTGTTTTATTTTACCTTATGATCATATACTCTGATACACTGATTTAATTTCTTTTACCTCTGTCTTATAGCTCTGATTGACAGTTTGTTTTGTTAAGTTTTACAAACTCAGTAGTTTATAGTTTATTTTGAACTTAGACTTCTCTTTATGCTCTGATATTATTTTTTAGAGCTCTGATATTATATTAGTTGATAGGAATTTGTTTTACTTTGATTTTATTTTCTCTTCACATTACTCTGATTATGACTTGTTTCATTATTCCCGTTTAGCTCTGATTTTTTCACTTTTAAACAGGTTGTGTTAAATGAGTATATTACTTACTCATATTATTTTTGGAAGATATTATTAGGACAAGTGTTCTACTTAGTATTCAGAGTACTAACACTACTTAGTCTTGTATATTTTCTTGTTTCTTTCACTATTTGATCATATGCTACAACAGGTGTTGACTTGACTAGTACATGGATATGATGGTAATACTCTAGCATGTATATAAAACTGGTTTATATATGTTTACATATGTACATCAGGTGTGCTGTAGCAGAAAGGTCAAATTGGGGGAGATTATTGATGTTGAAGACTTGGTGATGTTATCGAAGATGTTATCACACAAGGCTACAACATCTTAATTCGACCTTTCTTATTTTTCCTAAGTCTAAATTTTGTTTTCTAGCTAATGCTGCTTTGGATGTTGTAACATCGCAGGTTGAAGATCTATAATATTCTACACGGTTCCAGACTGGAAGGTTTTGGAAGGTTGCAGAATTATTTAGATCATGTGGTTGCTTTGAAAAACGTCCAGAACTGGCTGGAAGAACCTAGAAGGCAGTTGGGAGAAAAAGAAGGAACGAGATCCTAAATTTTAGGAGATCATGGATGAAGGTTCTAGGCTCCATATTCACGCCTATAAATAGAGCAGAACCGTGTTCATCATCCAACAAACGAAGTGTCATTCTTTAAGTCCTAAACTAGCGTTCATCCTGTTAGGAATTAATTGTCATTGACATGATCTTGTCGTTGTGTCGAAGAGTCCAAACTTCCTGTACAACATAGACTTTTCTATACTTCTTTGATTGATAGATCATAGAGTTAGATTAGTTTTTGGTAGTGTAATTTTTACACTTAAGCCATCTTTAGACTAGATTAATTATCAAGTCTTATTTCCGTTGTGAATATTTGTTCACACACCCTTTGTATTCACATATTAATTAGTGAAAGTTTAGCCATGAGGCTCGCATAGATTTTAAATTAAAATCTATGTTAAAAAGTTATTTCTATGTCTTTGTGTTTTCATTCTTTAAAGTCTTCCGCTATTCGTATTCTGATATTTTGTAATCGACTCAGTGTTACATTGAGTGTAGCATCAGTCTTGTTTTACTAAACACGCACACTTTCAGCCATGGTTGTTTGCACCCCCCCCCCCCCACCTTTTATGAGTTCACCACCCGTATTTTATGAGTTAGAAAAATAATCTTTAGAGTGATAACCATCTTTCTAAACCTTAAACTAGTATTTGACATATGTTTAACTTTTTTATTTTACTAAAAAATACAAAAACATAAAACTAAAAATTGAATAAGATAAAATCATATGTGAATCTATTTTAATTAACAATTGATTATTATGTATTTTGTAATTTTATGGATGAACTATTCAAAATGCGTGGATTTAAATCTATATTTTTTGTTTTGGGAATGAACTGAGTATTTCATTCGCGCAGTAATGACATTTTATTCACGCAGTAACACATCTTTCTCAATAAAGTAATACTATTGTGTTTATATAGTAACACATTTTTCAATACCTTACATGTGTTACTTTAAGGACAAATATGTGTTACTCAAAAGTCAATTATGTGTTATTTGTCCTTGTTATAACATATATTTATTCGTACAATAACATATAATTGTATTTATAGTAACACGGATAAAAAACAAGTTTTTCTTTTTGTGTTTTGGGTGATTTTTTATTTTTTTAAATATTATTTTATTTGGTATGACTTGC
Source organism: Galeopsis tetrahit (assembly GCA_963675135.1). NCBI lineage: Eukaryota > Viridiplantae > Streptophyta > Magnoliopsida > Lamiales > Lamiaceae > Galeopsis > Galeopsis tetrahit. The sequence continues at coordinate 58,347,531 of OY776120.1, read as the reverse complement.
AAAAAAATTTGTGAGTTTTTTATCCTTCCTTAATTTAATTGTACGAATATTTAATGTGAATCGTCAATTTATGTATTATTTGTATTTATAGTAACACATATTTACCCTTAAAGTAACATACAATTACCTTTATAGTAACACAGGCCTGAAATTCGTTTTCCTATTAATCTTCCGTGCATTTTTTTTAATCCGTTTGACTTGGTCTGCAAAAAATCCGTAAATTTTTTACCTTTCCTTAAATATACTAATACTTCACATGATTTACATGAAATATTTCATATAAGTGTTCATTCTTTAGGAAAATAAATTGATGTATTAAAAACTTCAGTGTAGCTTGGAGAAAATTACTTCCAGGGACCATTACATATATCGTTCACTATTTAATGGGGCGACTCATAATTTAAACTCTAGTTTTATACATAGCATGGAATATGGAAGGAAAACTATGACGGGTAGACAGTACCAGACTACCAGTACCAGCCTAATTGGGTGAAGCAGTGGTGGCCCTGAGGGTGGGCCGGAGGGGCGACCGCCCTGGGCCCCGAATTTTTAGGGGTCTATTTTATATATATATATATATATATATATATATATATATATATATATTTAATTAATATTTTTTAAAAGAGATTAAAAGGTAAAAAAAAATTTAATGAATCGGAATATCTAATCTAAGTTTACAATAATATTATAACGGTAAAATATTAAATATGAATTTATTATGCACTCTTTCTCAAAAAATGATCATAGTAATTACCCCAAGGGGCCAAGGCCAATATCTAATTAAATACCACAAAAACAGGCGTGAGTTGTGCCTATAAATTATCCAGAGTGCTTTCAAATTTTGTATTCCATATTTCTAATTTCCATTCCAATATGCTTTGTTGCATTCAAGTGGTTATATCTCATCAAGACATCGGATCGGTGATAACGTTTGACAATCTACATCCAACTTTCCCTCTAAGTTTTTCACGATCCACGATTACGGTTATATTATTCATTTTTTTTTATTATTTTAGTTTCTTTTATCTCTAATTCTCTATATTTACTTTATTGTATTATTATTTAGTTATCAATTTTTACTTTTTTTAATATATATATGTTTTCTAAAAAACATGAATAGTGAGAAAAGAAAAAAAAGAAAGAGATCTGAACAGCTAGTTTTATCACAAAAAAGAGCATTAGATAATTTTTTTCCAAAAAATTTAGGATAATCGAAAGACTTGAATGATAATGTTACTAATAGTGCACCAGAACTAAATAATATAAATTTAAATGATTTGAATGGACAAACTAGTCTTATAGTACATGTAGATATAAATATTTTAAATGAGGATATGAATGAAAATGAAATTAATGAATCTAATATTGTTGATGAAGAGTATCCAACTCCAATTGTAGAATTAGATATTTATGATCCTCCAATTTGGGATAGTCTTGATGATAAATCAAGAGATATATTAATTGAGAAAGGTCCAAAAAGAGAAAATTGTCTTAACTTACCACGAGACAGTAACTTTAGACATTTTTCACAAATTCATTATACTCGAATATTATCAAATAGGGAGAATCAAGATAGGATATGGTTAGTTTATTCAAAAATGCTAGAAGAAGCCATTTTAAATGATTTATTTTTAAACGTTCATTCATTTTTAATGTGTGCATACATATTTCACTTATTTTATTTGATGTTGTTCAGAGAGAAGGGGCCCATTTTTCTTGTTCGCCCCAGGCCTACAAAATCTCAGGACCGGCTCTGGGGTGAAGTTTAATTTTTCAGTTTTTCAAATATATGTTTACTCTCTCTATTTTATATTACTCCCTCCATCTAACAAATGTAGTTCCATTGGGGTGGGGCACAAGTTTTAAGAAAAAAGTAGATAAAGTAAGGGTATTGTGGGGTCCATTTATTAATAAAGTGATTGTTTGTGAATAAAGGTGACGGCAAATTGAGTAATTAAGTGATGGTTGAAGGGTAGTAGTTTCCATAAAGTGTATGGGACTACATTTGGTGGACAAGGAATATAAGACAAATGGGACTACATTTCGTGGATGGAGTGAGTATTTGTTTTTTTTTTCTTTTGTCTAAAATCTTGTTTAAAAATTTTTATCAAACTATTTTGACCACATTTCTCCTTAAATTGCCGATATGGAAATTTCTACAATTTCTTATTTGATTTACTTTTTTTCATCTTTCTTTCATTATAATTGAAGCAAGTTAGTTTCCCTCATTTTTCTATCCATCTTTAATGATAATTTGAAATTTGTAAGTTCTTTTTATTCTATACAAAATCAACAAACAACGATTATAAAACGAAGGGCATATGGTAATGGTAATTGTTAGTGATGAAAATTTCAACCCGTCCCAACCCATGCCATTTGGGTCGCCCCGACCTAGACCCTGTATTAAAATGGGACGGATCTAAATATCACTCTTGTCCCGTGTTTCGAATCCGTGACCCGTTTTTAATATTATTTTTTATATATATTATACATATAATTGTAATATATTTCTATATTTTACATGTTTTTAATATATATAATTCAACTTAATTCATATATATCAATATAAATTGATAAAACGTGATACGAAATATAATGTGTATTTTTCAATAGAAATCTAAATTTTATGTAATATACTCCCTCCGTCCAGGGAAAAGCTTCCCATGAGTTCCGAACACGGAAGTTAAAAAATATTAATATAAATAAGTAGAGGTGATGTGATTGAGAGGGAGAATAATATTTATTTTCTGTAGTCATTCTCTTAACCATGCAATATTTAAAGTAGAGCCGTCAAAACGGGCTGGGCCCGTTGAGCCAGTCCACCCTGCCACTAAAAAGAGTGGGTTGACCCGTTTGGGCCGCGATCTTTGGCGGGCTTCTTTGTTAGTTTTTGTTTTTTTAAATTAAAAATATATATTTAATTTATAAAGTAAAACCCCAGTGCAAACAGGAGCATTCGCATAACTATTCTTCTTCATTGATGAAGTTCCTTTTCTTCTGCTCCACACCTCTTCCACATGCGTCTGTGTATGTTTATGTATATTATATTTGTATATTACACAATAAATTTCTATTTCATTTAAAACTTGAATTTATTTTTTATAGAAGATAAATTATTTATGTTTATGAATTACTATTATTGTATAATGATTGATTAATTATGTTTAATATTTTGTAGAATGATATAATTATGATTAATTTAATTAATTTTGTTATATAAACTTTATTGGTGAATTTAATAAATTTTTTTGTAAAAAAAAGAAATAAGGTTGACCCGTCGAAACCTGCTGCCTGTCCATTTTTTAGTTGGGTTGAGGTTTTGACAGTCCGCTTAGTAAACAGGTTGACCCGTCCCGCCAAATGACGGGCTTTTGCGATTTTGGCCCACCCCGCCCCATTGACCCGTCTTGACAGGTCTAATTTAAAGACAAGGGGAGTGGAGATGAATTATTATTATTTTATTTTTTTAGGACTCACCACTCCTTACTAGATTAGGATTCAAAAAAATATATATATATCAAACGTGAGAATAAGAATAACGTGAGAATAAGAATAGACTCATGATCAGTACTCATTCCATTTTAATTCTATTACTCCGCCCTTAAACATTCATGAATATTCAGTTTTACTGATTTTTAAATAAATCAATGTAAATTAATTAAAATTGGATTAAAGAAAATACCAAATTCACCATATAATGGTGCGTGTAAGTGTAATTCATAAAATTAATATGTATAAGATTGACTCCTGGAATTAATATGCATATATATCCAATTAAGTTCTCTTTTAATTGAAGTGGTACCTAAGTGAAGTTTTTCATAAATATGAAGTTGGTGCTTACCAATTTAGTTCTCTCTATGTTTTTCATAAATATGAAGTTCTCTTTAATTAAGTGGAATATATAGTGCCTACCTAAGTAAAATTATACCAATATGCAATTATAAACAGTATACTCAAGTGGTTTGAGCACCACTACCTACCTAGACATTAGATCCTGGGTTCGAGTCATGAAAGGAGAAAAGTGAGGATATTTAATGTAATTCAAAAAAAAAAATTGAAAATATTAGAATCATGGGAGGGGAAAAGGGAAGGTATTTAATGTAATTCAAAAAAAAAAATTGAAAATATTAAACACGTGAATATCAAATTTGTGTCATATTTTTTGCAGTTTAAATTAAAATAACGTGTCATCAAAATAAAAATATTAAATTTGATTTAATATTGAAATATTTGATTAACATCACTACCTTACTTTACCGAAAGAAAATACTCACTTCCTCCCGCAATTACTTTCACACTTTTCTGTTTTGGACGTCCCTCAATAACTTTCACACATTTAAAATGGAAATTTTTTTATAAACTTCACCCTTACATTATTCTCAATTTTACACAAATGTCATTACTTTTTCTCCACAAATACACAAAAGTCAACTAATTTATTTACTTTATATGTAAAAGTTTACAAATTACCTTCAAAATCCTCATTAAATTCACTTTTCTTATTTATGGACCACTTCACATGTGAAATAAATTACGGGATGGAGGGAGTAAAATTTAACACCACCTTGCCACGTTAGGAGGGGTGGGTGTCATTGGGAAGCAACTCCAACCGGACGCTTGAAATGGAGTTAAACTTTAAAATTGGAGTTTCGCCTCCTCCAACCGTACTCTATTTAGAAGTTTTAAAATAGAGTTTTGAATAGTAAACTCTATATATAAAGTTTACTATTCAAAACTCTATATTTTATATCTATTATTTTATTAATACTCTATATTTTATATCTATTATTTTATTAATATTTACATTTCTGTATTACAATTTTATATTAATAATGAGAGTTCTTTTATTAAATATAATTACAATTTTATTGCTATACTAATTTATAATTTAATTTTATTTGTGTAATTTAATTTTTTTTGTGTGTGTATTATTATTACCAACAATAAAATATCGTAAAATACAATAAACAAATATTATTATTACCAACAATAAAATAACGTAAAATACAATAAAAAATACACTATATATTAAAGGGTTAATTCTAAATAAATACACCACATTTTATCTCAATATCAATTTAATCACGATCTTTACGATTATTGTAAAAAATCCCAACCTTTCATCCTGTTGCAATTACATACACATTTTTTTTCTCCGGCCAACAATTGATGATGTGGTTTTCCGGAGCTTGCCACGTCAGATTACCCATATTCTTTTTTATTTTTTTTATTTTCCACGTCAGATTAAATTTTATATAAATAAAAATTTATAAAAAAAATAAAACTTCTTCTTCTGCGTCTTTCTCAACTTCTCAACTCCAGTTCTTCTCTTCTGACCCTAAAAATCAAAATCATAAGGATAGAATTAACACTTAAACATGGCAAAAAAAAATTGTAAAAAATCCTTAAAAAAAATTTATAGGTACTACACTGTTGATAGATCAAGCATGGTAGAAAAGTTGTTCCCGTGCAAAGGACTTCAAAAGATCACAGAAATATGGAAGAATGAAAATAACAATATAGTTATAAGAAATATACAAATATTTAATAAAATAAGAAACTTACCCTCATATAATAGTGTCAAAGGTTTCGAAAATCAATACACTCATGTCTTGGTTTGCCATTTTTCTTCAAACATGACAAACATATAACATGACATTTTTTTAAATCACTATATATTGCTAAAAAAATTAGTATAAATGACCAAAAACACAATCTTACATGCAATTTCTCTGGTCTTTTGAAGTCCTTTGCACGGGAACAAGTTTTCTTTGTTGCAGACCAAGTCATTTGTATTTCATGTCTGGTCAATTTTGTAGAATTTCTAGGAATTTCCTCAGGACCTCTCTTCCTTATCTTCCACATCCTTGTACCATAAGGGTTGAATGCTTGATTGACCTATCAACAGTGTACTACCTAGAATTATTTTTAAATGATTTTTTACAAATTTTTTTGCCATTTTTAGGGTTAGTTCTATCCCCATGATTTTGATTTTTAGGGTTAAAAGAGAAGAATTTGGAGTTTGAGAAGTGAGAAATATGCATAAGAAGAAAAACTGTATTGAGTTTGAAAAATTGAGAAAGACGCAGAAGAAGAATGGGTGAGAAATAAAAAAAATAAAAAAGAATATGGGTAATATGACGTGGCAAGCTCCGGGTAAATCACATCATCAATTGTTGGCCGGAGAAAAAAACGTGTATTTAATTGCAACAGGATGAAAGTTTGGGATTTTTTACCATAATCGTAAAGGTCGTGATTAAATTGATACTGAGACGGTGTATTTATTTAGAATTAACCCTATATTAAATATGAAATACATTATATATTAAAACGGACATACATGCATTACCTAGCTATATATAACACCTATATATTAAAATAAGTGAACACAAATTGAAAATAAATACAAATACAAATAAGTGTTTTATTAGATTATACTCGCATGTATCATTTTACGTCATTATGTGTTTCATTATTTTATATTTAAATAAAAGTAATATTTAAAAATTATAAATTTATTTACATATATGATTTTGATAAAATCAATAATATTTAATTTATAATTTAATTTACTAATCGAATATTTAATTGTATAAATTAATTTAAATATGAAGATAAAATATATTAATTGTTTAATGATAGTAATATATTGAAAATGAATAAAATAATAAATAGAGTAAGATATAGAGTTTTATGGTTGGAGAAGGTTTTTAAAATAGAGTATGAAAAAGTGTATTTTAAAGTTTAGAGATCTTCATTTTAGAGTTTATAGTTGGAGATGGCCTTAATACACTGCTGTTAAAATAAAGGACAATTTGGTAATTCTAGATACTATTTTGTAGTTTTAACTTTTAAGCAATAGATTTTTTGATTAAATAATTTTCCCAATTTTTATTTTATTCTCATTCCAAAGTTTGATTAAATACTCCCTCGAATCCTGCAATCCTGTATAATTGATGTATTAGAATTTAGAGGTGAAATTAAGAATTCCTGTTTAAAGATAAATATGTCCCTATCAATTACTTTTTTCCAAACCCCCCATTCCATAATTTTAGGATTGGTGTGAGAAATTTTGTATTAGTTTAGGGTATAAATGACTCGAGCAAATTCGCAAGTTACTCATGTTTGTTACGGAGAAAAATTAAAATCGACTCGAAGTTAATTGAGTCGAGTTTTGAGCTACTCGAGTAGCTACCAAGTTCGAGCTCATAAATACTCGACTCGAAAGGCTCGCGAGCCTAATCGAGCTTGAACAATATTTACTATTTTACCATTAATATATAATTTATATTTATATACAAGTAATCAAGTCGAGTCGAGTTTCGAGCTACTCGAGTAGCTATCGAGTTCGAGTCCGAGCTCATAAATACTCGCCTCGAAAGGCTTTTGAGCATAATCGATCTTGAACAATATTTACTATTTTGCCATTAATATATAATTTATATTTATATACAAGTAATCGAGCCTAGCTGAGTCGAGCTTGAATTTATTTTTAAAAAATATATATTTTTCAATTAATTTAAAAAATTATATAAGTAATCGAGTTGAGTTGAGTTGAGCTCAAATTTATCGAGTTTCTTATCAAATCGAGCTCAATCTTCAAAATTTTAGGCTCAATCAAGTCGAGTTGAGTTTCGAGCTCATCACTACTGGCTTGACTCGACTCAACTCAACTCGTTTACTGAGTAAATGTGGAAAAAAGGGTAAGAATGTCTAACACGTGAACCAATTAGAAACAAAGCCATTAACCTAAAACAACTGGTACTTAGGGTGAGAGAAAATATTACTTCCTCGGTACATAAAATATAATCAACTTGTCTTATATTCTCTATTTACAAAATTTAGTTTTATACCCTTTTTATAATACATCTCTACAGCTCCACATAACATTTAATTTATATACTTTTAAAACACCTCATATTACATCAAATATCATTGAATGATCACTTACTTTATTAGAAAATAAAGTTTAAAATTCAATTATACCCATATTAACTTTACACAATATTCACTTTTAATATACTCCAAAATATAAAATTTTCTTAAAATATGTGCTCACTTTTAATGATACTACTTATTGGGGATGGAGGTAGTATTTTGTTTCTACACTAGACTTGGCGAAAAATTCATTTTTTGAATTATAGACACAGAAGAAGATGAAATAAATTATAGAGTTGCATGTCATTTCCTATTTTCCTCCCATTTGACTTAAATTGGGTAATTTAATTTTTTTTATCGGAGCGTATTGCGTCCTTCTTTGTTGCATAGGGTTGAAGAATTAAGTTAATGAAATTCTATTTAATTTTGCGTGAATTAGAATTGAAGAATTAGGTTAAAGAAAGTCCTATTTAATTCTTAATAAGGATAATTTTGTAAAAATAAATTATAAGTGATGTTTTTCTTTTAGAGAATAAAAAATAAATTGATTCCACCAAAAATGCAATAGGTAAAGACACGGGAGGTGAAGATGAATCAATTTTTTTATTTATTTTTATGACTCACACTCCTTAATGAATTAGAATTTCAAATAAAAAATATATAATCGTTAGATTAAAAATAAACTCATGAACACTCATTCTATAAAGATTCATGTATTATATTTTTATCAAATTTTAAATGAGTCAATAATGTAAATTAATTAAAATCAGGTAAAACGTATACCAGGTAAAACGTATACCAATTGCCCCATACAGTGTGCAAGTGTAACTCATAAAATTAATACTATGTATAAGTGTGAGTCATGGAATTAATATGTAAATATATCCAATTAATTAAGTCCTCTCTAATAAAAAAATATGAAGTTCTCTTTAACTGAAATATATAGTACATAACTAGAGCCCTTAAAATGGGCTAGACCGTTGAGTCGATCCATCATCACCTTAAAAAATAGGGAAATGTGTTGAACAATGCCCCTGCCCAGGAATGCACATTTCATTTTAAATCTATTACTACATATATATATTAATCATGCCCTTAAAAATTCATGAATATTCTGTTTTGACCAATTTTTAAATGAGTCAATGTAAATTAAAACTGGATAAAAATTATACTACTTGCATCATTCAATATATGGTGCGCGAAAGTGTAGCTCATAAAATTAATGAGCTAACACTTGTATGGAATATTTTATATGTGAAATGTGTCTAATTAAGATATTTTTTAAAATATATATAGGTTAAAAGTCTAGATTCGGGTCGTTCAAAAAATTTATGGACACTACAAAAAACTCGCTGTTTACCGACGGAATTGTGGTCGGTAGACGTGGTTACCGACGGAACTACCGACGGAATATTTCAGTCGGTTCTAGGCTCGTCGGCAAGGTTTACCGACGGAAATTTTTTTTCCATCGGTAGTCCCGACGGAATAAATCAGTCGAGTCTGCTGACGGATATCATTCTGTCGGTAGCTCGGATGACCCGTTTTCAAACCGGATCTGAATTCTGTCGGCAATTCCGTCGGTCGTCCGTCGGTACTACCGACGGAATTTTATTTTAACATTTTTTAAAAAAAAAATATATCCGTCGGCTTCTATCGGGAATTCCGACGGCTCTACCGACGGAATTCAATTTCATATTTTTTAAATTCGAAATTATATTCCGTTGGTATCCGTAGGTAGTACCGACAGAATTATCCGTCGGTAACACAACCAGAAATCAAAAAAACGACACGACCCGACCCGGACCGCGAACTATTATTATGGGCCAACATTTTATTCTGACCTTGCTGGAAATCGAACCCGGGTGTGTGGGCGCCTAGTCAGGGGTGCCTACCACTCGGACAAGTGTGTTACTTGTTCGTAATTGTAATATTAATTGTATATGTACTCATTTTCGACCCATTTTTTTTTGAAAATTCACAAAATTAATTTCTTTCACATATATCAAATAATTAAATTTGTAATCTATAATTTATATTTTTATAATTTATATATTTTAAAATACTAAAATATTCATAATTTAACTAAAATACTCATATTTTTTAGTAAAAAATTCATTTTTTTGCTAATTATTTTTTAAAAAATTTCAAAAAATTAATTTCATTCACATAAATTAAATAATTAAATTTGTAATCTATAATTTATATATTTTTAAATACTAAAATATTCATTTTTTTGATAAATATTTTTTAAAAAATTTCAAAAAATTAATTTATTTTCACACTTTTTAGTTGTAACTTAATGATAAATAAATATTTTTAAATTGTACATCTAATAAAATAATTAGCTTACATTATATAATTTATTATTCATCTTCTTCCTCTTCGTCTTCTTCATCTACATTTTCATTATTTGTCTCATCTTCCTCCTCTTCATCATCCTCCTCCTCTTCGTCCTCTTCCTCTTCATCATCCTCTTCATTTTCATCATCTTCCTCATTTCCATTATCGTTTTCAATTTCGATCAATTGTGAATTTCCAGCCGTCAAGTCTACGTGGATATTCAAATCTCCCGTAAAGACTTCAGTTCTAGCCTCTATTTGTTCCGTTTGAAACGGAGAATCATCTTCATCACTCCTTTCCTTTGTAGGGACTTCTACCATTGATCTTGCCTTTACTTTGCAAACAGCATGCCATTCAATTTTACTACGTGATCGTACTGGATACTTGTAGTAGTATACTTGAGATACTTGATGGGCAAATACAAATGGATCATTCCCGCTATAGCTCCTTTTCGGATTAACATCGACGAGTTTGTACTCCGGATGAATCCTTGTTCCTGAAGGGCCTGAATCAAACCAATGACACTTGAACAACACTACAGTCTTTGTTGGATATCCCGGATATTCTACTTCAACGACTTCGTGCAACACCCCATAGTAGTCACTTGCATCTGCATTGTAGTTTGCACTGCTAATGCAAGTCACTTTTCTTGATGCATACTCGGATGTATGAAATCTGTAGCCTTCACAATATAGCCGTTGTAAGTCTTTACACGACGTAGTGGTCCTTTGCTGAGATCCCTTAAGAATCGATTCTCAAAATCGTTTGACCGTCCCTATACAGTTCAAATAATTAACATTAATTATGAATCATATTTATTTACGTAAAATTTAAGGAAATGGTACTCACACAACGTTGGAACCATCGGGCAAAATCACGTTGAAGACGAGCATCTATATCTGTATCTGAGATGTTTTGTTCTGTTTGTCTTAGTTCTTGAGAATACATCCTAATTCACAACATTCATTCACAATTAATATTAAATTACATAAATGAAGTAGTGATAAAAATATGAAATACTTACTCAATGTAAGGCTGAACTTCATCACAATTCAATAACACATACGTGTGTGCTATTTCTGCCTCTCTGTTCGTCTCCCACTCTCGTTCAGTGAATTTTCCTATTGGTCGTCCCTTAGACTTGAATATAGAAAGCATTCCATCGACCTCTTCACCGATATTGTCTGTGCCTCTACCACCGTAGTTACGTGGTTCACTTCTCAACCGAGTGTTGACATGTTCTTCAAAATAATAAGAACAAAACATGCCAACCTCTTCATTCAAATATGCATTAACAATCGATGCTTCCACTTTTGCCTTTTGTTTAGCATTGCGTTTCAAGTTGTGGAGATATCTGATTTATAATAAAAAATATATATATTAATTCAGTGAACATGCATGTAGTATAAAAAATGAAAAATGTAAGAGTTTACCTTTCAAATGGGTACATCCACCTGTACTGCACTGGACCACAAATTCTGGCTTCATACGCTAAATGAACGGTTAAGTGTTCCATGGAGTTGAAGAAGCTAGGTGGAAAAATTTGTTCCAACTTACACAAAATCACTGGAATGTCTTGCTCCAAGCGAATCATATCATCGATCTTGATCGTTGAAGATGTTAAATCTCTAAAAAAAAGACTTAATTCAGTGATAGCCCTCCACACATTGAGAGGAACAACGTCTCGGAACGCAATCGGTATCAAGCGCTGCATAAAAACATGACAATCGTGACTCTTCATCCCTGAAACCTTACCCCTGTTTATGTCTGCGCATTGACTCAAGTTTGACACGTAGTTTTCTGGAAAATTCAACTCGTGAATCCAACGACACAGTTGTTGTTTCTGTGGCTTATCCAGTGTGTAGCAAGCCTTCGGATATTTACCTGTACTGGGATCCATTTTCAACTCTTCACGACAATAAATGTTCAGCTCTTCCCGGGACTTTGGAGTATCTTTCGTCTTGCCTTCTGTGTTCATCATTGTGTGGAACACATTATCAAACACATTCTTCTCAATGTGCATCACGTCCAAATTGTGTTGGATCAATAGTGAACTCCAGTATGGCAAATCCCAAAAAATACTCTTTCTATTCCATCCACCTGAGATTCGACCGTTGTGTTCAGCTGCATTTTCCTCAGTAGATTTTTTCAAACCCGTCCACTGAATCTCATGTAACAACGTTTGTCCTGTACGGTAACATTATACTAGAAGAAATTAATAAAACATATATGTATAACATTATACTAGATCAAATAATTGTATAATTAAAATACCGTTTCGAAGGGGCGGTCGATTGTTTGTAAATGTTCTGTTCTTCAAGAAGTTGTTCTTATTCCTTCTAAATGGATGATCTCGAGGTAAGAACTTTCGGTGATTATCGAACCATGTAACTTTCCTACTATTCTCAAGACTGAAAGCTTCAGAAAAATCCATACAATACGGACATGCTTGAAACCCAGCCATTTTCCACCCAGACAACATAGAATATGCAGGAAAGTCGCTAATGGTCCACAATACAGCAGCACGCATCGTGAAATTCTGTTTTCTGAACACATCATACGTTTGGACACCACTTTCCCATAAAAAGATCAAGTCTTTTATAAGAGGCTGGAGATAAACGTCAAGTTTATCCTTTGGATTCGACAGACCTGGCACCAATACAGTTAGAAACATTGTTTGAGGTTTCAAGCACATCCATGGAGGAAGATTATACGTAGTCAGAATCACCGGCCACAACGAATACCGCTTTCCAAAGCTCCAAAACGGTGCAAAACCATCAGTACACAAACCTAGCCTCACATTCCTCGGTTCAGAAGAAAAATTGGGATACACGTTGTCAAGGTGTTTCCAGGCCTCCGAGTCCGCCGGATGTCGCATCTCCCTAGACTCGGTCGAAGACGAATCTGTTGCATGCCACGTCATGTGTTGTGCTGTGGCAGTAGATTGATACAATCTCATTAAACGGGGAATGATTGGAAGATAATACATCTTCTTGTGTGCCACTTTCTTCTTCGATGACTTCGATTGACCAGCGGGCCCCTTCCGACGTGGCTCTTTGTAACGAGGATGACCACACATCCTACACATGTTCAGATTGTTATCTTCATCACCCCAATATAACATGCAACCGTTTACACAACAATCAATCTTCTCGACCGGCAATCCCATATTTTTCATCATTTGCTTGCTTTGATGATACATTGTAGGCACCTTATTCTCAGGAGGGCAGATCTCACTGCATAATTGTGTCATTTGCTCATATGCCCTGTTAGAAAGCTTGTTCTCGGTCTTGAAAGCCATAAGTCGGGCATTAAATGACAGTTCAGAGTGAGAATCACAACCCGGATACAAATCTTGATCGACAAATTTGAGCATTTCATAAAACCGAAATGCTTCATCCGTCAGCTCCTCTTCTACATTTGAAAAACCGGTTTCCATTATCATTGTTTGATACATGTTGGGTTCTCCCTCCCCAAGTTGTTCTTCCCCACCAAACTGTTGTTCATTACTCGTGCCGGCTTGATTACCATATATTTGTCTTTCATAGATACCAGCAGTGTAATAGTATAAAACTTGATCAAAGTTATAAGGCCAACGTCATTCGTCGTGAAATGTCCAGTTATAATAATTAACAGTGAAACCATTCTTCAGAACATGTACCAAAACCTCATCAATCGACTTAAATATTTTATTCTGACATTTTTTGACATTACACGGACACTTGATACAATCCTCATACATGTAATGTGGGTGGAGCTTTGCAAATTCAACAAATGACACAAGTTCATTGTAAAATTCACTATTCACATTTCCTAAAATGAACCTAGGAGTACAATACATCCATCGACGATCCGGCAATTCCATCTGTTAAACATTTAACATAAAATTCTTACAAACATATAAAAAAATGCACAACTAATTAAACTACAAAAAATATAATTAAAATACACAACTAAACTACAAATATATAAAATGCACAACTAATTAAACTATAACCATATAAAATGCACAACTAAACTACAAAATTTAACCAAGTAAAAAAGAAAAACGTACCGAAATTTGCTTGCTTTCATACAATTTCCACAATTTTTTTCGACTGAGTGAGAAAGGGGAAAAAGCCTCTATAAAGTACTGCGCGCTACCGACAGATTTTGACATTCCGTCGATTGCGTACATTTTGAATTTACCGACGAAATTTGAAATTCCGTCGGTAGAGTGGCGCCCAAAATTCCGTCGGTATTGTACTCCACCGACGGAAATTCCGTCGGTAGCCTTTTTTTCGACGGAATTTTTATTCCCGTCGGTAATTTTGGCGGAATAAAAAAAAATCAAAAAATACTTTACTTTATACCAAATCTAACGAAAAATTATGTATTATGTATAAATTAAAAAAAAAAAACATAAATAAATAATCCATTGACAAACAAGCATCAACCGAAATAAATATGTCCAACAGAATAATAAATAGTTCGACAGAAAATTAAATAGTTTGACAGAAAAATAAATAGTTCGACAGAAAATTAAAGTGTTCAAACATCAACCATTAAAGTAAAAAAACTCATCATTGCCAACGAAATTTAAGTCGACATTGATGTCGTCGTCTGCGGCTGCATCTGGATCTGGAACTGGAGCTGTAGGGGGAACTAGACCAACCAGAGCATTGAAAGGCGGAGGGGGAACGCTCATCGCCTGTGTAAAGCATGTATCTATTTGATCAGCAGACATACCCAACGATCGACCCATAGTGTCAGTTATCTGTCGGAAGTAGTGGTTCATCTAGTTGACTATGTTCGGGTCCGGAGCAGCAGTGGAGGATACAGAGGCCTGCGATGCACACTGGGACGAACTGGACGACGCAGCTCTCACTGAGCGGCTCATCCGGCCAAGGCCAAGGACCCGTCCTCGATCAGCCGGGACAACGTCCAGGTAAATCCGGTTAAGATCAGGCGGAGGGGGAGCTCTGGGCCCAGCTTCAGCAGAAGCCTGTGTCGTGACCTCTTCAATCCTCCGGTTCACATTCAACTACATAATTAAAAAAAATTAAATTAATACATAGTTCAATACATTTAATTAATTAAATATTAAAAAACATCACAATTTAATTAAACTTACATGAAGCTCGGTAGTGCGTCCATATGTGGACGTCTGCGAATCTGGATCAAACGGATGAAGAAGGTTCAACCGATCCACGTGTGTGGGTACACGCCCAAGTTCCCGCTCCTATTTCGATCGTACCAAATGAGCATATAAAAATTATTTTATATAATATAATATAAATAATTGAAATAAAATTTAGTGAACACTTACTAGAGCAATTGAGTGCTCATACGCGGATCGGGCCCCCTCCCCCCGGATGCCTTGACATCCCACCTCCCACATCACTTCTACGGTTGGCTCGAGCAGTATTACACTTCCGCATGTACTCCAGGCTACTCCAATACGTGGTCAACGTGTTCCACACGTCGACTCCATTTTCGTCCGTACCCAACGTCTGCACCACGCCACGACTACGTCAAGCAGTCCTCCAGGTGTACATTACCTCATTATACCTAGATTGACATGAAGCGGCCCAGTGCGTGTGAATATCGTCGTCCGAAAAAAACTCCCTAAGGCAATAAGCATGTTTCTGCACATATTCGATCAGCATATTTATCAAATAATATATATAATAAATTGTTTATTAATATTTAATTGAATGCACTCAATTAAATACCTGGAATTCCTCCCAGTATTCATCCTTTTTCGTCTGCGGCACCTTCAGCCAAGAGTAGGCATTCGCAGCAACCTTGCACTTAATAATCGAATCAGTGCAAATCTTCGACACCTCATTACCAGGGAGTAAGCTGTGACATTATATATTAAGAAACAAACACATTATAAATTAAAAAATGTACAAAAATTGATGCTATTAAATATTGGTAAACCTTAAAATTATTTAATTAATTACTTACTATATTCCATCCTCAATCCATACTCTCAGTCTGGTTTCTCGGGCCCGCGTGGGATGTCGTCGAGCTGCCGACGACTGAGATGACGGCGGCGAATGCTGTGGAACGGATGAGGACGACGTCATCATAGGAGGCTCAACAGGCCTAAGTGAGCCTCTCCTACGACGTCGAGATCCTGAGGCCCCACTAGCATCTTCACTCATCTATTTTAATAAATAATATTTAAAAGTATAATAAATTAATTAATAATTAATATAGTAATAAAATTAATAATTACCTAATTTAATTAATAACATTTTGGTAATTTAAGTCAATAATTTCCTAATTTAATCAATAACAAATCACGTTACTAATGAAATCAATAATTTATCAAACTAATTAATAATGACTTAATTTAAACAATAACAATAATTATTATATTAATCAAACGTACAACACCCCTACTTATAACAATAATTACTAATTTAATCAACAATAATAACCTAGTTTAATTATCAAAACGAACTAACAAGAACTACAAAATATATTTGAACTAACAAGAACTAGCTACACTATATATTTGAACTAACATACATTAATTAATTACAATTAACCAATAAAAAACATATAATCCACGTACTAACATATATATTTGAATTAATTATACATATTCATCAACTACGTACATGTAATTTTATAATAATTAACATGCAATTTATAATAATTCAATAACAGTTTTATAATAATTAACATGCAATTTATAATAATTCAATAACAATTTTATAATAATTAACATGCAATAATTAATACAATAACTTAATTAAAATTAATTAAGAATTTATAAAACGTACCGTTTAAATTGAATACAATTGGAGTAGATAATCGTTATGCCCTTTGTCGATCAATCCACGCACAAGACAATCCAATCCACGCACGAAACCACCACGAACAGAGGAGAGAACAGAGGAGACGAGACGAGAGTGATTTTTTTTTTCCTTCAATTCACAAACTGCCTCTTCGGCAGTTCTTTATAAAAAAAAAATTTGGCTACCGACGGATATTTCCGTCGGTAGCACGCGAATATTAATTATACGCGTCTTTTCATTGGTATCTGAGGCGGTGGGTCAAAGCGGGTCGGCTACTGACGGATTATTCCGTCGGTAGTCGAAATTTGAACGACCGACGGAAAAATTCCGTTAGGAAGCAAGGCTAAACGACACCGTTTGACGGTGAAACTAAATTCCGTCGGACGGTCCCGACGGATATTAGATTCCGTCGGGAGTCAGTCGATTCGAGATTTCCGTCGGGACGGCCGACAGAATAGATTCCGTCGGTAGCCTTCCGTCGACAAACCCCGCGTTTTTTGTAGTGGGATCGCAAGCAGGTGGTTTCTACATGACCAATATATATTGGTACTACAAGACTAAAATATTATTATTACAAGAACAAAAGTGTACTACTACATGTCAAAATTTTTTTGGAGAATTCGTCCAAAATATTAAGAGTCTATAATATATTTGAACTTGTATTAGTATACTTTTGACCTTGTAGTGATAATATTTTGATCATATAGTTGGTCATATAGTAAAACAATACTTGAAAGCGAAGGAATATATTTTTTAAATTAAGTTTGATTCATGTTGACTCGTGTTGACCTGAGTTTGATCCACGAATTTTACCTTAAATTTGACTTAAATCAATATTTCATGTATAAAATATTTTATTGTGAAAATTAATATGTATAAGTGTGACTAATGAAATTAATATGTATATATATCCAGTTAAGTTCTCTTTAAGTAGAGTAGTACCTACCTAAGTGAAGTTTTTCATAAATATTACTCTCTCTGTCCGTATTAACTTTCATAGGTAGGTAGACACGTAAATTAAGAAAGTGTAATAATTAGTGGAGTTTTAAGGGGTAATTTTGTAAAATTTTATGTATAAAGTAAAGAATGAGTTGACTTTTGTTTATGTATGGAGAAAAAGTAATGACATTTGTGTAAAATTGAGGATATTCTAAGGGCGGAGTTTATAAAGGGTTTTCCATTTTAAAGATGTGAAAGTTATTGTGGAACGTCTCAAAAAGAAAAGTGTGAAAGTTATTGTGGGACGGAAGGAGTACCAATTAAGTCGTGTCTAAGTTTCTCATAAAAATTAAGTGAAATAGTGTACCTATCTAATAAAGTAAAAATTATACGACCAATATAATTAATGCACCATTCCATTGAATATATAGGTTTGGTATTACGTCATAGGTTCTGCGCGCAATTAAAAAATATTAAACACGTGAAAATATTAACTCACAAAATATTAATTTAGTACTCCTTATGTCCGCAATTACTTTCACACTTTCTTTTTCTAAATGTTCCACTATAACTTTCACACCCTTAAATGGTAAACCTTTATAAACTCCACCCTCACAATATCCTCAATTTTATACAAATATCATTACTTGTTTTCCACCCTTACACAAAATTCAACTCATTTCTTTACTTTACATAAAGGTTTACAAAATTACCCCTCAAAATCTCCACATGTAAAAGTAATCACCCAACGGAGGGAGTAATTAATTACATCTACCAATATATAAATACCTTGGATTATCTGTCTATTTTTATTGTATTGTAACTAACCATTTCAAATAATTAAGAAAATGTATGCCTCAGCTGCTCCAATTTTAAGCATGGATGCTCGCCGCTCCGTCGCATATCATCCCACCGTTTGGGGAGACCACTTTCTTTCATATACTCAAACACTTGGGGTACGTTTCTTTTTATAATTTTAAAATTTAACAGATTTTAAAATTCTAATTACCTGTAAGTTTTGTGTTTGTTTTGAGGGGTATATATATATTTATAAAGTTTATTTTTGTAAGATTTATATGTATTTATAATTTACGATTTTAAAATACTAATTCCAAATTCTAAAGTAGAAGAAGGGTTGAATTTTAAAATTCCAAATTTGAATTTTACATTCCAAAACCAACATACCCTCCTTGAGGTATACATACTTTTTTTTTTTTTTTTACAATTTTATTTATTTACATACACCTTATTAATTACTTAAATTGCTTCAAGCTTCAAAGCGCGCGTGATTTTCTTCTCATATATTAACATTACTACATGTTAATTAATCTTGTAAGGAAACATGGGATGCTGAAGTGGTAGAACATGAAAGGCTAAAAGAAAAGTTAAAGATTTTGGTAGAGCAAATTCCAGACGATTCGACGTACAAGATTGAACTGATCGATGCAATCCAACGGCTTGGAGTTGGTTACCATTTCGAAAAGGAAATTCACAAATCCTTGCAATGCATCCATGACACACATTTAATAAACAAAGGCGATGATCTTCGTGTTGTTGCTCTTCGCTTTCGTCTGCTCAGACAACATGGTTACCATGTCCCATGTGGTAAGTATTCGAGCTAATTAATGGGCATATATGTTAGGAATTAATATACAAGAATTAATTCCCACCCTCTCTGAACTATTTTTTTTTTTATTAAGTCCTTAAACTATATAAATTAAGTTTCACGAGATTCCTGGTAATGGAAACTCTCGAATCTTGCCGAGTCAAACTAATATTTTTCGTTAAAACAGACACACCATCACAATTTATTTTATATGAAACCGTGCTTGAAGAAAATTCGCCTAATGTAGTTTTGTAGAGATTTGCATAGAAATCTGAAGAAAAGTAACTAGCTATAACTTTCATATAGATAGCACATGATACGTATATAGAAAACAGAGGTAAAGAACATCTCGTGAGTTTTTTTTGTTACTCGTGAAACATAATGTATATAGTTCAAGGGCTTAATAAAATAAAAAATAGTTTAAACAAAAGTTGATAGTTCAGAGTAGTCTTTTAATGTATTATGTGTAATTAATATGATATGATATCATGCATCAGTTTTAATTTAATTATTGGTATATTAATTTTTCATGTACGTAGCAGAAATATTTGGAAAATTCATAGACGAGGAAGGAAAGTTTGACGAGTGGTGGATAAACGATGTTGAGGGGCTGTTAAGCCTGTACGAGGCTTCGAATTATGGAGTTGAAGGAGAGGAAATTCTGGACAGAGCATTAGAATTTAGCATATCCCATCTAGAATCTTTAGTCCTCAAACTAACCAATCCTGTTGCAACACGTGTCATTAACGAGGCCTTGAAGAGCCCTATCAGCAAGAGTTTGAACAGATTGGTGGCTAAGAAATTCATTCCTACGTACCAACAAGATGAGTCCCACAATGAATTATTATTGAAGTTTGCAAAATTGGACTTTAACATAGTACAAAGGTTGTATCAGAAAGAGCTGGCGGATATTACAAGGTTAGCCTTAAGTGATCCATAAATAAATGTATGAATCTAGTTCAAATTATTTTTTATATGTACTAATTTCATCCCAACGTTCTTTAATTGGAACAACGTCGTTTTTGGTCAACAACTTAGTTGGAATCGATCGCCCATGCACGTGCCGAGCACATAACCAAAAACGACGTCGTTCTGAGAGAATTTCAAAAACGGAATTAGCTAGTACATATAAAAAATAATTGGAGACCATTTGAAAAATGTGATACTAAAGAAAAAAATTATATCCCTTAAAAAACTTTATCATATAAGAATATTTTGTAAAATAATAAATTCCACTATCATTAAAAATGTCTAATTATTTCTTATCATAATTAATTTTAAATAAAATTGTTGCAGATGGTGGAAGGATTTAGATTTCGCAAATAAATTGCCATTTGCAAGAGATAGAGTTGTGGAATGCTACTTCTGGATTGTGGGAGTATACTTTGAGCCTCAGTACACTGCTGCAAGGAAAATTCTTACAAAAGTCATATATATGGCTGCAGTCCTAGATGACATTTATGATGTCATGGGAACTTTAGATGAGCTACAACTTTTCACTGACGTTCTTAGCAGGTCATATATATATACTGTAAAACTTTTTCAATCAAGTATCGCTTATTACACACAAAAGTATTGTTATCTCATCATGAGACATCAATTACATTTCACTTGGCAATTAATTTTGGGTTCTGCAAACAGTTGGGACATCAATGCTGTGGATCAGTTGCCACCATACATGAAAATCTTTTACAAAGTCCTTTTAGATGTGTATGTGGAAATGGAAGATATGGTACCGGTGGACCAAGGAGAATCGTATCGTGTCGAATATGCAAAAGAAGAGGTAAAGCGAATGATCGATCATATCGCGTCTGTGATTCATTATTTAGATAAATAATTGATGTTTAGTATAACGCTAACTCTCATATGCACATCTCGTTACGCTTTAGTTAAGCAATTTCCTTGTAATTGTCTGATATACACTAATATTATCCACTTAAATTAGATTAGTTAGTATGTCCAGTTTGCACAGTACAACTGGTCCACCGAAACTGACTCTTAGTATAAAAGTATCAAACGAGAGTTGACAATTTATAAATGCAGATGAAAAGATTGGCAATTGCATACTTTGAAGAGGCAAAGTGGAGTTATAGCAAGTATATGCCAACGATGGAGGAGTATATGAAGTTGGCCCTTGTATCTTGTGGCTATATGATGATGACAATAACTTCTTTGGTTGGTATAAAAGAAGTTACAAAAGAAGGCTTTGATTGGGTATTAAATGAACCACTAATTGTACGAGCATCCTTAATAGTATGCAGATTAATGGACGACTTAGCCGGATATAAGGTAAGAATCCAACTAATAATAATCTAATTGTCTAATTTTTTAAATTACTACTTTCGTCAACAACAAAAATAATATAATTGTCATATAAATTACGAGTTTCTTGCAATCGAGAAATAATGTGTATGTTGACTCTCAACATAAATTAATATTTTTATCAATGTCTCATTTAGGGTTCAATTTTTATTTTGTTTTCCCTCCAATTCTTAGAGGTGATCAAATTAAGAATTCATGTTTAATGACAAATATATCCCTATTCGCTATTACTTTTTACCAAACCCACATTCCTCAATTTTAGGATTGATGAGATCTTTTTGGGATTGGGCAGGGGTACGTAGATGTGGAAAAAATGGTAAGAACTTCTGACAACCAATTAGAAACAAAGCCATTTAGCTAAAACAATTGTTACTTAAGGTCGGAAAAAATATTATTTTGTTTTTACTGACAAAAAATTCATTTTTGAATTATAGACACGGAAGATGATTAAAAAGGAATAAAGGTGCATGTCATTTTCTATTTTCCTCAAAAAAGAAGGGGGAGGGGGGAAGCCTCGAATTGAAAAACAAACAAAACTTGTTCCCTAAATTGAGACATTTAAAATGAGAAAATATACTGAAATTCAACCTAAAAGACGAGCCATAATATACACTCCCTAGGTCTCCCTTGGATTACTCATTTATTCTCTAAATAATATCCCTCTCAGGCTCTCATCCAATCGGTAAGATTCACAATGATTAAAAAATGTGATTAAATAATAAATATAGTACATGTAATGTGATTGAGAGAGTGATAAGAGAGAAAAAAAAAAAATATAAAAAGTAAAGTTTAAGAATAAAAAATTTAAAAATGTATAACAAGTTTATTAGTGGACGGATTAAAATGACAAAATTGAAAGCTTATAAGTGAACGGAAAGAGTATATATAATACTCATGTGTAGTAGATATTGAGGTAGAGACACTGACAGAGCCAAAAAAATTAGTTAGAGGGGAGGAGGGCGATTAACATTACTATAACGATAAAAATAATATGTATTCATTATATATATATATATATATATATATATATATATATATATATACTCATCAAAATTTTACAAGATAAAATTCATTTCATGAAACTAAATTGATCGAACAAGTTAATACTCTCTTTCGTCCTGTGATGACTTGCACATTTTTACTGACTCAATTTTATTTAAAAGAAAAAAAAAAGAATTTTGTGTGTGGGATCAAATAAATGAGAGCTATTTTGGGTGATTTGGTAAGGGTGTAAAAGAGATTTAGTGAGGTATATGGTAATTAAAATGTAGACTCAAAATAAGTGACGATTTTAAAAATAAAATGATGTCGTGACTCGTGAGGGTATTAATTTTGTGGATTATTTCTATATTAGTAGTGTGCAAGTAATATTGAGACGTCTCAATAAGAAAAATATAAAAATAATCATGAGATAGAATATTAATTTTGTATAATATGTGTGAAATTATCAAAATACTCTTAATAAATTTACAAAATTTGCTCACTGCCCCCATCTGGGCACTACTTAGATCCCTCCCCGGGTAGGGAGATAAGAAAACAAAAAATAGGAAGACATAGTTGCGGTTGACAAGAATGGAAATGGATTAACTAATAAGGGATGCCCAACATGAAAAAAAAAATGAGTAATTTAACGATGGACCTAGGGATTGTGAAGTTCTTTTATATTAAAATGTTGTTGAGAAAATTGACTTTTAGTGATAGAAATGTTGTCAAGACAAGAATCTTGTTTTTCTCTACAACTAATTGATACTTTAGATAGATAAATCATATCTTGTAACTTCTTTTTGTCAATCGATCACTTTTTGATCATCCAAATGTCTCTCTCTCAATTATTCTATATTTCGAATTCGAAGAGGAGTCCTAGTCATTATTGGTTTTCTAGCTAAAAGTTTTTAACGACACAAATTTACTTTTAGTGACAGCTAAAGACTTTTAGCTAGCTAGCTAGCTAGAGAAGCAATAATAAAATGATTTTGTCCCTAAAAGTCAGTTTAATTTCTTGTAATATATATGAAAAACTTTCGTCTAATGTAAAAGTCAAAACCTGTAGAGAGTTGTATTATATAACTAGATTTTGATTATATTTTGCAGTCGGAAGAGAAAATCTCAGCCATGCATTGCTACATGAATGAAAATGGGTGCTCAGAGACGGAAGCCCTAAGAGAACTGGGAGGACAAGTAAATAATGCATGGAAGGGCATAAACAAGGAATTGCTTGAACCAAGAGCTGCTATGCCAATTCTTATGCCCATTCTCAATCTCACTCGAGTCATATACTTTCTTTATGGGGGTGAAGAAGATGGATTTACCAATTCCAAAACTAAAACTAAAAACTTAATAGCATCTGTACTAGTTGACCCTCTCCCTATTTAAGTTCAACTAATAATTTATATTTTAATAAAACCCTAGGTTCCATGCATGGAATCAAGTTATATTTAACTATGTTTGAATTTGTGTAATATATAGTATATTGTGATTTGAATGGAAAGATTAATTAATAAGTCTTTCATTATCACTATGGATCGACATGCTGTTAAAACATTTTTAATTAATACTCTAATCCTATAATACCCCGAATCAAATTATATATGCTGGTTAGGAAGATAAGTCAGATTTTAAGTGTTTTACGAAAACTAGTATTTCACCCGTGCGATGCACGACTTATGATGGTATTATTTAAAATAATTAGTTTTTTTTTTATATAAAATATAGTATAAAATAATTAGTGATGTAGAGTAAAATTTATTTTAAAAAATTATGTTTAAATGTTTTGGCAGAAAGTTCAATAAATCATGCATATACATGGCAAATGGAAGTAATTTCGATATAATGAAGTAATGTGTGAGGTAGTTCCACACCTATGAAACTCTATATTAATATTTGAGTTATGTTTCACATCATTAATCCATTAACATAGTAAAATAAATCATTTTCATACAAAATTTTATCGTTGAATATTTTGATTATTGTAGTAAGAACCAACACTTTACCTCACCGTAAATTTTTGCAACACTTACAATAATAAATAGATAAGCTCTCGATCTGGTACAATTTTACAACATTCAACTTGACACTTAACACTAAGCAGGTCATAATATCCAATAATAGTATTTCAATGACTCAATTTGTTACAATTTTACCTTCTTTGTTTATCGCAAAATAATTCAATATATTAAAATACTATAGCATCAAAGATTACAGAGGCACCAAGAATGCTCCACATCAGAAAAGAAAGTAGAAATAGTCAAAAATCAAACAAAACCAAATAGAAAAGCAAACATATTGAAGCTAGACAACACGCCCAGCTTCGATTCTAAGGTTGATGTCGTCAACTGAGAAAGCGCCATGGACCGCCGAGCCATTATCCGTATGGTATACTACTCGAGAGTGTATCGTTGCAAGTCACCCAACTCCAAAACCGTCCTTTGATTTCGTCCAGAATTTTACCCACATTCCAAATTACATTTTGGAACACTTTCTTATTTCGCCAGTTCCACATTACCCAGACCATACAAATCCACAGCCACAGCAAGATTGCACCCTCTGTTTTCCTAGGAATCCCAACATGAATAGGAATTGCTGATGTACATGAATATGCATCGGAGTGGTGACGCCTAGCCAATTGTAGCAGCCGTGCTAAACACCATAAGTCTCTCTGTTACAATTTTTCCTCGTGGACAATCCTGCATACTCTAAAAAGGCATTTTAGCATCCTCTTGAAAAATGGTTCCTCCATAACAATCTGTTACAATTTTATTAGTCACGTCCACTCAAAAACAATACAAATGTTTAGGAAATCAAAATTGAAAACAAACTAAATTAACTAAAATTACAATAAAACACAACAAAAGTTAAAAATACGTATTTAGAACTGGAACCTGCAATAAAACGTCAAAAAGGACTCGAGACAGAAAAAAAATAATGTAAATATTTTGGTTCTTGCAATGGATACATACCAATTGTTACCTTCATCTGTACCGATTTTCAAGTAGTGGGACTCATACAACGCATAAGCTTTAATTCTCTCAAATGAAGCACATAAATGTTGAAGGGAAATATTATCTAAACCCAATACAATGCATAGGCCACTCGATAGCGATGCTCACTGCATGTTATTAAGTGAAATCTCAACGATTTAACGCTGTCACTACTTGCAGCAGAGTACAGAGGACCCCAGATTTCTTCTTCACAACTGTTGTCTACTAATGGAGATGCAACTGATATTATTTCCACCACCTACTCCACCCAGTCCACACATACCAACAAAGAAGTTAAAGATGAATAAAATGTAAATGAAGCAATAAACAAAATAACATTAAGACATTTTAAGACAAATATATTTACATTAGCGAAAAAATGGTATTAATTGTTTCAATATTTGTATAACAACCTAATAATAAAAAGCATCCATGAAATGAGTCTAATAAAAATACTAAAAATCAATTATTTACAATTTCAGCAGCTGCACAATCAGTTGCAGCCCAGAAAGACAACCTTGTTTGCTTCAACATACTCAATGAAACACGGCGCGTTCAGAGAGGATGAAAATTATCAAAACGCCATTTCTAGCTGAAAAAAACCTAGCAACCAACACAATGCTTGAACTAAAGCGCCATAGATAGATTAAAGCCCATCAAAATCAACGGAATCTGAACAAATATCCATCAATATTTAGTGTTTAATTTATCCATCAGAGCAATAGTTAAACCTGTAAAATAAAACTGAAGATTCATGATTCATACAGATCGATAGAAGAAAATAATGAAAACCATAAGCAAAACAGAACAGGAAAGAATGAAATTGAAACACTAAAACATTATTTGAATGAAGCAATGGTATATCATTATGTATACTATGGAGCATAAGTGTTCTCTTAAGCTAGTTTAGTATATCATTATGCTCTGATTTCAATGAAACACTAAAACATTATTTGAATGAAGATAATTTTACAGGTTTTATTTATACTCAGTAGACAAATATTCAATCAAAATAATCAAAATCACCAACCGCACTTCTACTTTGGAGCATAAGTGCTTATAATAATAGCCAACAGTTATTTGAAGATAAATAAACTAAACTACTTCACTAACTAAAATTGATTGGTTGAAATTTGATTTTTTTGTGATCCTTGAAATCTCAAATATATAGACTTCTGTTGCGAATACTAAAATCTCAAATATAGACTTTTGTTGCATCCCAATTTGAATATTATCTTCCATATATAATTCGATCGAAAGATTGAAAAAAGAATCAACTAAGACTGCCAAAAATATTTTTAAATAGTCTTGAATTTATAGAGAAGAAAAGAGAAAAATATGAAATTAGGTGTATTTCGATTAGGAGTTAGGACTCGATTACAAAGAAAATGCATACCGCCCAGTTCAATCGCCTCCATACCACAATGCCTTCCAAACCGTCTACAAAAATGATAAAGAAAAAAACCAAAAAGAATATCAAGCTTATGGGGCAAATCATAACAGTAACCCTTCTGGTACCAGAAACTAAAGTCGGGCAAAAACAAAAATGAAAGAGAGATGGGAGATATACCTTGGGAGAAGTTTGAAGATAGCAAGGGTAGCAGCAGAACCCAGTATAACTCCAGCTCCAAGCAACACCAAATTTATGGACTTCTCTGCCATCACAAATGTGTATGCAGAAAGAGCTCAGGGTTTGAGTTTAAAACAATACCAAGTTGAGCCTACACTTTGGGAACTGTAAAATTTACAACAGACATTTCATTTATAGAATATACAACTCCTTTACTATGGCGAAAACTGAATCAAAACAAAAATTACACAGCCCCAACCAAGAAGAAACTGAAACAAAAATCGGATTGAAGAGAAATGTGTGACAATCTAGGAAACGTGAGCAGGGGCAGAACCATAACCTTCAAACTTCAACTCTTGTCCAAAGAAAAAAAAATCTTCTTCTCAATAAATTAAACCTAATTAAAGCCCCAAAAAGAATTTCAATGAAAATTTAGGCAGATTTATTCAAATAAACTAAACCTGGTAGAGTTAAGGATCCGTCTCTAAGTATTAAAATGACATCTAATGCACTAACAATTCTGACCCTTGCAGCTCACTAAGATTCAAGAAATTATAGAGAGGGTGAAGAACTAACTATACCTTCTTTAATTTCTCCAAGAAAGCAAACATGGCTTTTCTCTTTGGTTTCTTCAACCACTATAAGAATCCACAAAAATGAAAAAATCAGAAAAAGTTACAGTAATCAGCTAAAAAATTGAACCATTTTGACCGACCTTCCCAAATCTATAAATTGATCTTTCAGCAAATAAATCATGATTGTAGTGACTATATCACACTTGCGTCCGGAGCTTTAAAGGGGTCCCTGATCTGGGCGTGGGCATACAACCCTCCGGAAGTTCATTCGGCCCAAAAATCCGGCCGGGCCGCCACGACCCGTTTCTCCTACAGATCCAAACCAAACCGTGCGGCGAGGCTAGAAGGGGTGGGACCACGGCGACGTCGACCGCTTTTTTCTTCAGCGGTGGCATCTGCCGACTTTGCAAACGGCGAGGAAGGTGGGAGAAATGGAGAGAGAGTGTAATGATGAATGGAAACGAATGGAATAACGCATATATCTTCAAAACAGAGAAATAAGGCAGAAAATTGGATTCACCATTTTCATTTGAGAAGAAGAGCTGCCATTAAAAAAAAAACCCGAGATAAAAAAGAGGAGTCCAAAAGAGAGAGTAGTGAGATGGTGGGCCACACAGAAATAATATTTTAATATAATTTGGGCGGGAACTTCTACATCAAGTTACTATTGTATTATTATACTCCCTCCGTCCGCCTATAAGCTTTCAATTACTTTTTGGCACAGAGATTAAGAAAAGTGATTAAATAATATATATAGTACAAGTGATGTGATTGGAAGAAGGAGAGAGATAGGGAGAAAAAGTAAGATATAAAGTGATGTGTAAAAAAAAGTACTTACCAAAAAGGGTATGAGAAGCTTATAGGCGGACGAACAAAAATGGTAAAATGGAAAGCTTATAGGCGGACGGAGGGAGTATATACTAGTAATTCACCCGTACATTGCACGGTCAATATATACTCTATATAATATTAAATATTAGTAGTAAATATTAATTGTGTATTACGAAGTTATTACTCCTATTATTTTTTTGAAAGAACAATTTGAAATTAAGTTTAACCAATTTCATGATTAATAGAAGTATAATATAATAATTCATATACTACAATCTTGATTTAAAAAAATTGTGTACACTGTTTAACATTGTGAAAAAAAAAACATTTAATTCAAAAATTATAACCAGTTAACCAAGCTAGTGTAATTTAGTTTAACTTTAATATTTTGCTTTTCAAAAACAAAACCCTCCATTTTGAGTTTCTTTTTAAAATAAAGTTTAAATTTTATATGAAATTTAACTTTATAATACTTAACTATAAATATTAATAGTTTGAAATGTTTTATTAAAGATAATAGTATAAATTTAATCACGATCTTTAAAATTATTATAGAAAAGAAGAAAAGTGAAATTATACTAAAGATAATACAACGAATAATATTTTTTTAACAAAACAGTATAGCCCAAGTACCATACACCTTACAATTATTCCAATATTAATTTAAACAATACAAAATTGTTTGATTATATAATCATATACAAAACTTTAAAAAAAGAAAGAGTGAAATTGTGGTGATGCATTTAGGCCTGTTTTTAGCACCTGAACCAACTAATACGTAAACCCGTGCATGTATCTTGATGACCTCATATGTGTCACAATGAACTTGATGTGTTAAACTTAAAATCATGTTATAAATAAGTTGCTTATAAACTTATCTCTAAGGATGAAGAGAGCAAAAGAAATCATAATAGATTCATGTCATGTAGTGGTATCATGAGATTCATAACATCACTAATAAATTTAAATATTAAATGTTTTACTAAAAAAAATTGGTAAGTATGTTAAACAAATTTTGAGTATATTGGAATGTAACTTATTAGACTTGTTTCTTCTATAACACTGTAGACTGTAGTAGCTTCCACATTTACTATGCAGACTGCAGTTAAGGAAACAAAAAAACCATTAATCCAATTCCTCACTCAACCTAAATTTCTAAATAATATTTTTAATTAAGATTCTAGCATTTAGGCGAAAACTTGCCAAAGAAGCCACTACTGTTATATATATATATATATATATATATATATATATAGACGACACGCTTGCAAACCTATCTCAACAAAAATACAACAGCAAATTCGAAACTAATGATCAATAAAACTCATACAAATCAAATAATAGAAATGCAGCAAATTCAGCTAACCCAACACTCTCAAATTATACTTTCGATCTCAAATTATACTTTCGAGGAGACTTATTGAAGCATTCATTCCATCTTGATCAATACATTACACAACTTTCCCCAAACACAAATTCACTATATTAAACATAATTAGAAGCTACCAATCCAAAGCCTCTCGCTCGTTTTTCTTGCAAAAGGACCTTAATCAAGACATTACACAACTTTTCTCAGCAGCTCACCATATTAAACAAATTCATTAAAAATAATCAACAAATTGTCCCATTAATTATTACTGCAAATTGCATAATTGATAAAGTAGCCAATATGCGGTAAAATTTGAAGAACTACAAAAAAATACACACATCTTAACTTCATAGTAGGATTCGCAACAACTACTACCGTGCACGACCATTAATTTGGTGTTATGGCTGCAAAAAAAAGAAAAAAAATATCCATAAAGAAATGGAAAGAAAAGTTTGGCCACAATCAATCTCTACATGATAACTTCAATGAAACACTCCAAATTAAGAAACCATGTAACAATATGGCGGACTGGCACTAAATAGTTGAATAACATGCAACACATTAAGGTGATTAGGAATTTCGACTTTTAACAGTGCACAATAAATGATAAAATTGAAATGAATGAAGTAATAACATGGATTTCACTGTTTCAACGCAATAGCTAACGATGTAAAATAAAATTGAAGATTCATGATTCATACAGATAGAAGAAAACGATGAAAACCATAGGCAAATCAGAACATGCATGATAGAATGATATTGAAAATATTAAATATTATTTGAATGAATGACAAACCAACTTTATGAGAATGTGTATCTATAAGATAATTAGATTGACCTCACAACAACAGAAAATCAGAATGAATGGTTAGGAAGAAATACATCGAAAAGAACATTTAACAGCATGCTAAAAAAGATTGTACCAACAAAACTACAAAACTCAAATATTCGGATGATTTCTTTTTATCATGTGAAATCAAAACAAATTGTTGCAAGCAAAATATCAAAAGATGCACTTGAAGAGTATAAGCCAGATATGTGCCAGATTATAAAGTCTAAAATATTAAAATTAACATACAAATAGGTGAAGCAAGAACTCGAAATAGTCATATTTTAGGCTGATCATGATAGGAATTGAACTAATTGGACCAAAAAAGTTGTTCACTAAAGAAAGAGGAAAGCTAGTCGTTTCGACATATTGTACCGATTTTTTTGAGTAATATATCTGGAAATTCCTGTTGATACCTTCTTAACACCGTTTTGGATACAACCCGTACATTCCAAAATCACTATTACCTGCACATCTTTCCTCTTTAGCGATGAACCTCCTTTTGATTTGCTAAACTCTTCTATTATGATTCAAAATGAAGAAAAAAAAATAGATGTTATTAACTTGAAATTCAACTCTAGAAGATCAAAATTAAAAATGTAGATAGCAGGAAAAAAGAACATTCATTTCCGAGAGAAGTTTGTTATTTTGATACACCTTCAATTGCTTTACAATCAAGACATTTTAAGTGCAAAACCACATAATAAATTTGAAGAATAAAGACTTGGATAGCCCAATCATCATGAGATTCTCAATTAGAATCAATCAAATATTCATCATATGATTTAAAAGAAAGCTTTATGATAAATTTGTTTTGCAGTATAAATACTATGACCAAATATTAATTAAAAAGACATAAAAGTACATATAATAAAATTACCAGTATAAAAATTACATAAAACCCCTATATTCTAATACTCCTGTGTGACCACAGTTTAAAGAACTTTTGCAGTTCAATAAAATTCTCAATTTAATGAACTCAACAGGTACTATCAAATTACTATATCATTAAAAATATATATCATATATATATGAAATGTTAATTTGAAGAATAGTATTTAAAGAATAGTTAGTAACACTCTATATATCATAATAAAAGAAAACACATAAATTCAACACTTATTCACTAGAGGACACATTTGACATAGAAGATGAAAACCGATAATCTTGAGCCACTATAATGAAGATGAGTCTAAATCCAACGGTAACAAAAAGGGCCAGTCAATGACTAAACTTGATAGCCCAACTTTATCAAACAGGAAACCTGAATCTTCAAAAAAAACAATTAACCTGAATGCCGGAGCCGAAAACTTGTGAATAACTCCGCCACAAACTGCTGCTGGTATAAGAACCGTTTGAAAATGAATGTTACAAATTTTAATTAAATCCTTGCACTACCAATAGAACCAGAAACAAAAGGTAAGCATTTACTTATTTTCAAAGTTCGATTTTTATTAGAAATAGCTAGAAACTCAAGTTTTTGATAAAGTTACCTTTATTCTCCATAGATTTCGTGATCTCTTTTCTATTGAAAATTCGGAGTGTAGGGAAAAAAATATTTGGGGTTGATTCCAGCGGTAGCAATGGCTCCATGCCTCCTCCCACTCCTGCTTTCTTTGACCATGAGTGCTTAATTAACATCCCACCAAAATTATTTTCAATATATTTTTTCTCCATCTATAAATTCAAGAATAAGGCAAATGATGGCGCAACCAAAATTTCATTATCCAAATCATCTCTGTTTCTCCGGCGCCGAGGGCGAGGGCTCAAGCTCACTAAAATCAATCCCAGTCATGGTTCCCTGATTTCTGTAGATTTTATGAAGACCATCACAATGTAGAAGATTAATTGGAGAAATTTTGTAAAAAGTGGAAAAAGGAGTGTAAGAAATAAGAACCATAAATTCAAGAATAAGAGAGTAGTAGAATTTCAAGAGTTGGCTTCAAAAGCCAAAAAGTTTTCTCACAAATGAAAAGACGCTGCATTTGAACTGTAACCTCGAAAAGACAAAAAGATGAATAAAATATAAATAATACTGAAAAGCAATATTGAAGATCGCCTGAAAAAAAGAAATGGTATAAAAAAATATTTTCCGGTGAAATGAGCGGGAAACTAAGAATGATGGCTATTCTGGAGTATTATATATATATAGATATTTAAGTCTTACGTATGATTTTTTAGCTAGCGCTTAACTAACAAGATTTAATTTTAGGAACTTTCGAATTTTCGAAAGAGGACGCACTCCTAACGCAATAAGAATAATATTTAAGAATAATCTTTGATCATAATTAATATTATAAGAAGATTTAATTATATTAAGACATTTAATTTATTTCAAAAGAAAGGTTTTCCACAAACTTTAACGCATTAAGTCGAGCACTATGTGCTTGATCAACTTGGTATTTTAAGTTAATTAAATGATTTAAGTGCTGAATTTTTCCCATTTGATTACATAATTATTCCACGTTCAATTTTTAATTAAATTGCATGCCATGTGAATTATTTGGAGCATCATATTAGGGAGATCACTATAAGGCACGAAGTAAGAGAACCTATAGCAATCCCCAACAAAAAAAATTCCTCAATGCAATGAGATACAATTTGGTGGGTAAGTTGACAAACATACCCCTTTGTCCATTTTTCTCAACCTGCGTGATTTGATGGGAGAGATAAAACTTTTTCTTTAATGCACATTACCCAAACACATGTTATTTTATTAACCTGGGCTACTAAACTAGGCGTTGTTAATACAATAATGGAATTTTAATATTAATAAATGAACTAGTTAAATCAACCTAGGCTACTAAACTATTTCACCAACTAATAATTTGGTGCTTGAAAATAGAAAGTAAGTTGCTCATATAAATATATAAATTTAGCAAAAACAAATTTAAAATAATCATTTGAATTTTATACTGGTTAGTTTAGTAAGTTCATTAAATTTATAAGACAAAAATATTACATTCTTTAAACTAATTAAAATCTCAATTAAATTAAAAGGTAGGTATATTTGTTTTGATATTTTTGAGGATTTTGACATAAAATAAAATTAATCATAATTTACTTAAATTTCAAAATAAGATTAATTTTTATAAAATTTATAAGTATTATGGTGTGTTTTTAAAAATTCGGATTCTAAAATTTCAAAGTAGGACCGATTTTAAATTTTAACCTTTGTTAGGAGTATATATTTGTAAGTATTATGGTGTGTTTTTAAAGCTGGATTTTTTTTTCCTTTGTATATATTTTTGTTAGGAGTATAACTTTACCAAATTAAGTAACCTGTAACTAAAATATATAGATGCAGCTTTTTTGGACCCCAAGTCTAATGATATGGTAATAAAGCTTCGGAAAGAGATTATTGAGAATGAAGTAGAGCCTAATGTGAATACTTTCAAGAATTAGAGATATGAAATTTTTAGTTTGTGATTTGTTGTTATGCAACGTTTAAATATAGTTTGTTTCGATATGAATATTAGAATTTAAATTGTGATAGAATTATAGATTTTGAGCTGCTTTTTTTAGATTATTGATTAGTTTTGTTGAATGATATTTTTTGAAGTTTAATGCAATAGTCACAATAATTGTCTTAGTATTCTACCCTTAACAACACTCAGTGTTCAAATTTTCAATACTTGGTATTCAACTTTTACTGCTTAACAACACTCAATGTTCAATGTTGCAATACTTGGTGTTCAACTTTTATTGGTGGGTGATCATACATGCCATTCATTTTCATATTTTATTTTGTTGTACTTTATGCCTGGAATATTGTATATTTTTTTAGAATCATTACGCTGTTGAGGAGTCAAAAGTTTAGATGACTAAATTTAATTTGTTTCGTTTTCCTAATATATATATGTATTTTTTTTTTATGGAAGTTAAATACCCATCCCTTTTTTCCTAATATATTTATGTGTATTAGGTTAAAGCTAACAGTTGAAAAAATACTCGAAACTTATCAATAGAAGAAATGTGATTCTTATGATTTCCTATTAACTCTACTCCAATTTCAATCCCAAGATTAATATCGAGAACACAATGTAATAGAAATACTTGAAGTTATCAATAGAAGAAATGTGATTCTTATGATTTCCTATTAACTCTACTCCAATTTCAATCTCAAGATTAATATCGAGAACACAATGTAATAGACATACTTGAAGCTATCAATAGAAGAAATGTGATTATTATGATTTTCTATTAACTCTACTCCAATTTCAATCTCAAGATTAATATCGAGAACACAATGTAATAGAAATACAGAGCAATCATAAATAGATCTCTGTTATAAATAGGAACAAGTCAATTTACTATATAAATTGAATATTAGATAAATTACTAAACTTAAATTCTATATAAGGTATTAAATCGTAAATCTAAATTAAGTTTGAATGTTACATAAGTTACTAAAATTTAAATTTAAATTGAGATTGAATCATTGCACATTCTCAACATGTCGCATAAAATCACTATACATAAACCTTAAACTTAAATTGAGTTTAAATATTACATAAGTTACTAAAACTTAAATTGTCAATTGAATAACATGAATTACTAAAATTAAATTGAAATTGAGTTCGAATATTACATAGGACGAATATTTGAACACAAAGGGTGAATATTTGAACAAAGAGTGTCCTTTTTAAAAAAAATTCTCCTGATAATGAAAATTTTTGAATTTAAATATTATATAAGATATTAAACTTTAAACCCTCTAAACCTTAAATTAAATTTAAATAAGTATTACATAAGGTACTAAAGTTCAATTAAAATTGATTAATTAATTCATTAAAAAAAATTTACATATATAAATTGAATGTCAATAAGGTATCGAACCCTAGTCTAGCTCCTCCTACATATTTATGATTTTTTTTAAATTATTCATTTATTATTACACACATTAGATCCATTAAAAATCTAAAATTTAAGTTTCAGTACCTTCTACCTTATTAACATTCAATTTATAATATTTGTAAATTTAATGAATGAATTAATTAATCTCAATTTAAGTTGTATATTATGTAACTTATGTAAATTTAATTTCAATTTCAAACTCAATTTCAATTTAAGTTTTAAATCCACAATTCAAATGCACTTCACCTGTTTGTATTAAAAAGTAAATGAATGAATTTTAAATATTTGTGCCTATCTTTTTTTTAGTTAAAATGAAGAGAATTTTAAATTCTCACTAAAACCATGTCATTTGAAAACTATGTATTTTTAAATCATTTTATTTGAAATGTTTTCTTAAATCAAATTCGTTCATCCAAATCACAACCTTAGAGTTTATAAATATATTAATTACAAAAGAAACTCTATATTCTGTCACAAATATAAGGGTTTATATGGTTTAATACTTTAGAAAATGTAATATTCAAACTCAATTCAATGTATAAGTTACTAAACTCTAAATCATAATTAAATTGAATTTGAATATTAGATAGAGAAAGGAATGAGCCAATTCAGTGTGTCAACTCACTATAAAGGAATGGGCCAATCCAGTGTGTCAACTCATTGCGCAATCACTGTACATAGAAAAAGGGGAAAAATAGTGTTTAGATGTGGAAACTCCGAAAAAACCAATAAATCTACTCCACCAACACTATGAGGTTAGGAAATACCCACCCTCCGTCGTTGCCGAAATAACCTACTGCCCCTCCTTAGCCCGGACCTGATCCGGAAACACAACTAGGTTGTTCAAATAATTAATTGACGATGAAAAATCGTACCCTACAAATAAAACCGAGTAACACCAAAAAAGAAAAACTAACAAAATTCTTATATAATGGTAATTAATTAATTATATAATTTACTAAACATAAACATTAAACCTATATTAAGTTAGTATATAAACCTAAATTTGAACACTAAGTGTTGCAAGGTTGAACACTAAGCGTTGCAAGATTGAACACTATAGACAATAATTGTGACGAAAGAGAGAGTTTCTTTTGTAATTAGTTATGTTAGCTGATTGATGACCCATTCCTTCCTAATATTCAAATTCAATTTGAGGTTTAGAGTTTAGTAACTTATGTAAACTCAAAAGTTGTGTTTGGATGAGTGGATTGATTTAAGAAGACATTTCAAATGAAAAGATTTAAAAATACTACAAGATTTCAAATGACATGTTTTTAGCGAGAGTTTAAAATTTTCTTCATTTTAACTAAAAAAAAGATGGACACAACTCTAGATATTTAAAACCCATCCTCTCCATTGAATTTGAATATTACATAAGTTACTAAATTTACATTGTATATAAGGTACTAAACCCTAAACCTAAATTGAGTTTGAATATTACATACTGTTGGTCCCAAGTAGTTGAGTTTATTAAGATTAGAACTAGTCTAAAGTCTAGATGGGGTGAATAAACTTTTAAACTTTTTCCAAAATATCAGAGATTAATAGTGCGGAATATCAGATTATGAGCTCTTAACAATTTATACTCAACTAAACAATTCAGAACGTTACTTGTCTATTCTGCAAATATTATCAACTCGTCTATTCAACTTCGATTTTACAATCTTGTTGATTATCCGATTTAACAAGTAAAAACAATTAATCAAATATAGAATAGTGAGTAAATCAACACAAGATTTATATTGGTTCGACAACTGTCTACATCCGCTTCTCTCCAAATTTTACTCTATCATTTTCTATCATGGATCCAAGTCATCAAAATTCTCCTTATATGAACCAAAATCCTACCTAATTTGTTTATTAACTATAGAGTTTTTTCAACTATCAAGATATGTAAAAAGATTGCATTTCCAACGGTAATATTTTCTAGGTGCCCTTGTAGGGAAACTGGGATCAACCGTTTATCTAGAAGGTTCAAAATTTTTTTGGTACTGTTAAGAAAGTTAAATCTAATGTTCAATATATATGGATGAATGTTCAAATTCGAATCTTTGGAGAGCAGAAATAAACGATTAAGAAATCAATTTTAGCTTGTTTATAAAAAGAAAATAAATAAAATTTAACTAACAAATAAAAAACAATATCATTAAGACATAAATGGAATAAAGTCAGCCTTAAATGGAATAAAGTCTGCCTTAGACATAAGGTACTAAAATGAAATAAAATTATTTATTTATTAAATTTAAATATATAAAATGAATATAAATTGAATTGGGATATTACATAAGATGTTAAACTTAAATTGTATATAAGGTACTAAACATAAATCTTAAACCTAAATTGAGTTTGGATATTACATAAGTTACTAAAAGTTAAATTGAAATTAAATTTGAATAATATTATGTAAGTTACTAAACTTATATGATATATAAGGTACCAAACATAAATATTAAACAATGAGCTCGCAATTTGGTGGACGAGAAGAACACTAACGCAATTTGATGGGGAAAAGAACATTAACATGCAAGGATTGATTTGGTGGGGAAGAAGAACACTAAAGATTGATTTGGTGGGGGAGAAGAACGCGATTTGGGGGGGGGGGGAAGAACACTAATGATTTGGCGGGGGAAGAAG
This sequence comes from Galeopsis tetrahit, assembly GCA_963675135.1. Classification (NCBI taxonomy): domain Eukaryota; kingdom Viridiplantae; phylum Streptophyta; class Magnoliopsida; order Lamiales; family Lamiaceae; genus Galeopsis; species Galeopsis tetrahit. Next base: position 58,309,004 of record OY776120.1, on the reverse strand, counting down.
AACCCTAATCCCTTTTCGGTTACTTTAAAATTTTCAGTTTTGATTTATTTAATTAATATAATTGTTTATTTTTTAATTTAATTCATTTACAAATTAACAATTAATTTTTTATTAAAAATTAGAATAGTAATTTTATTGTTTCGTAAATTTTAATTTTTTTTTTAAAAAAATTTATTTATATTAAAAAAGGTAATATAGTAAATAACAAAATTCAATTAAAAAAATAATTTAAATAACTTAAATATGTATAACAGGTATCAGGTCGTTACAACGTATACGACGCCACGACGCGATTCGACAAAGTGACTAGATAATCACTTTGTACAATTTAACTACCGTAAAAATTACCCAACTAATGTAGTAGATGGTTTTCTTGAGAACTTTTATTTTATAATTTTTTTTATTTTTAAAATAAAAAACCCACACATTATGGGTGTTTAGAAAGATATGCTCCGTATATAATTAATTTTAAATGAAATACTTCAACTTTTATTTTCTTTGTTAATTCAATTCAATAATTGTGTTTACTCTCTCATAAAATAATTTAATTCAATTAAATCAATTTATTTAAAAAAAAAAAAGTTTATCCGTATTAATCAAATTTGTGAATATTATTATCTTAATTAAAAAATTTATTAGAATTTTTAGTTTTAGATTAATTAGAAAATTATAAAATATATTTAGAGTGTACGATCAAAATCGATTTTTAGAAGAAAACAAAATCATGAATGGTTAAGATTATTCGATAATTTTGATTGACCAAACAATTAGTTATTTCTTCAATTAGACTAAATTTGTTAATTTAATTAAAAAAAATTAAGCATACTGCATATATAAAATATAATATTGTTGAACGATTGTTATTCATTAATGAATATTTTTCTTATTGATTTTTTTAAAAATAATTAAAATTTTCAATTAATGAGAAATTACATTACACAATACACATACATAGAATAGAATAGAGTATGTAGATACAGATTGCTTGTATTTTGTCTATCATATTCCCATCACCACCGCTGTTACCAATTTACTTTTGAGGCGAAGCCAGCCATTTCTCTAGCTCCCCCAACTGAAGAAATGTCCTTTTGGTAGCTTGGTAGGGGAGGCTGCAAAGATTAGGGCGTAGCAGCAAAATTGAAACCTCCTTTTTTTTTTTTTTTTTGTTCCTTTTGTGTTTAAGGGCACAATGGACATTTTCCTTTAATTTTTGTGTGTAATTGCAATTCAAAAAGACTAATGTGTGTAATTGCTATAATTCATAAAACCATGTACCCTATTGGAAAAAATTGAAATGAATGAAGTAATAACATGGATTTCACTGTTTCAACGCAATAGCTAACGGTGTAAAATAAAATTGAAGATTCATGATTCATACAGATAGAAGAAAACAATGAAAACCATAGGCAAATCAGAACATGCATGAAAGAATGATATTGAAAATATTAAATATTATTTGAATAAATGACAAACCAACTTTATGAGAATGTGTATCTATAAGATAATTAGATTGACCTCACAACAACAGAAAATCAGAATGAATGGTTAGGAAGAAATACATCGAAAAGAACATTTAACAGCATGCTAAAAAAGATTGTACCAACAAAACTACAAAACTCAAATATTCGGATGATTTCTTTTTATCATGTGAAATCAAAACAAATTGTTGCAAGTAAAATATCAAAAGATGCACTTGAAGAGCATAAGCTAGATATGTGTCAGATTATAAAGCCTAAAATATTAAAATTAACATACAAATAGGTGAAGCAAGAACTCGAAATAGTCATATTTTAGGCTGATCATGATAGGAATTGAACTAATTGGACCAAAAAAGTTGTTCACTAAAGAAAGAGGAAAGCTAGTCGTTTCGACATATTGTACCGATTTTTTTGAGTAATATATCTGGAAATTCCTGTTGATACCTTCTTAACACCGTTTTGGATACAACCCGTACATTCCAAAATCACTATTACCTGCACATCTTTCCTCTTTAGCGATGAACCTCCTTTTGATTTGCTAAACTCTTCTATTATGATTCAAAATGAAGAAGAAAAAAAAAATAGATGTTATTAACTTGAAATCCAACTCTAGAAGATCAAAATTAAAAATGTAGATAGCATGAAAAAAGAACATTCATTTTCGAGAGAAGTTTGTTATTTTGATACACCTTCAATTGCTTTACAATCAAGACATTTTAAGTGCAAAACCACATAATAAATTTGAAGAATAAAGACTTGGACATCCCAATCATCATGAGATTCTCAATTAGAATCAATCAAATATTCATCATATGATTTCAAAGAAAGCTCTAATGATAAATTTGTTTTGCAGTATAAATACTATGACCAAATATTAATTAAAAAGACATAAAAGTACATATAATAAAATTACCAGTATAAAAATTACATAAAACCCCTATATTCTAATACTCTGACCACAGTTTAAAGAACTTTTGCAGTTCAATAAAATTCTCAATTTAATGAACTCAACAGGTACTATCAAATTACTATATCACTAAAAATATATATCATATATGAAATGTTAATTTGAAGAATAGTATTTAAAGAATAGTTAGTAACACTCTATATATCATAATAAAACAAAACACATAAATTCAACACTTATTCACCGGAGGACACATTTGACATAGAAGATGAAACCCGATAATCTTGAGCCACTATAATGAAGATGAGTCTAAATCCAACGGTAACAAAAAGGGCTAGTCAATGACTAAACTTGTCTATCAAGCCCAACTTTATCAAACAGGAAACCTGAATCTTCAAAAAAAACAAATAACCTGAATGCCGGAGCCGAAAACTTGTGAATAACTCCGCCACAAACTGCTGCTGGTATAAGAACCGTTTGAAAATGAATGTTACAAATTTTAATTAAATCCTTGCACTACTAATAGAACCAGAAACAAAAGGTAAGCATTTACTTATTTTCAAAGTTCGATTTTTATTAGAAATAGCTAGAAACTCAAGTTTTTGATAAAGTTACCTTTATTCTCCATAGATTTCGTGATCTCTTTTCTATTGAAAATTCGGAGTGTAGGGAAAAAAATATTTGGGGTTGATTCCAGCGGTAGCAATGGCTCCATGCCTCCTCCCACTCCTGCTTTCTTTGACCATGAGTGCTTAATTAACATCCCACCAAAATTATTTTCAATATATTTTTTCTCCATCTATAAATTCAAGAATAAGGCAAATGATGGCGCAACCAAAATTTCATTATCCAAATCATCTCTGTTTCTCCGGCGCCGAGGGCGAGGGCTCAAGCCCACTAAAATCAATCACAGTCATTGTTCCCTGATTTCTGTAGATTTTATGAAGACCATCACAATGTTGAAGATTAATTGGAGAAATTTTGTAAAAAGTGGAAAAAGGAGTGTAAGAAATAAGAACCATAAATTCAAGAATAAGAGAGTAGTAGAATTTCAAGAGTTGGCTTCAAAAGCCAAAAAGTTTTCTCACAAATGAAAAGACGCTGCATTTGAACTGTAACCTCGAAAAGACAAAAAGATGAATAAAATATAAATAATACTGAAAAGCAATATTGAAGATCGCCTGAAAAAAAGAAATGGTATAAAAAAATATTTTCCGGTGAAATGAGCGGGAAACTAAGAATGATGGCTATTCTGGAGTATTATATATATATAGATATTTAAGTCTTACGTATGATTTTTTAGCTAGCGCTTAACTAACAAGATTTAATTTTAGGAACTTTCGAATTTTCGAAAGAGGACGCACTCCTAACGCAATAAGAATAATATTTAAGAATAATCTTTGATCATAATTAATATTATAAGAAGATTTAATTATATTAAGACATTTAATTTATTTCAAAAGAAAGGTTTTCCACAAACTTTAACGCATTAAGTCGAGCACTATGTGCTTGATCAACTTGGTATTTTAAGTTAATTAAATGATTTAAGTGCTGAATTTTTCCCATTTGATTACATAATTATTCCATGTTCAATTTTTAATTAAATTGCATGCCATGTGAATTATTTGGAGCATCATATTAGGGAGATCACTATAAGTTACGAAGTAAGAGAACCTATAGCAATCCCCAACAAAAAAAATTCCTCAATGCAATGAGATACAATTTGGTGGGTAAGTTGACAAACATACCCCTTTGTCCATTTTTCTCAACCTGCGTGATTTGATGGGGGAGATAAAACTTTTTCTTTAATGCACATTACCCAAACACATGTTATTTTATTAACCTGGGCTACTAAACTAGGCGTTGTTAATACAATAATGGAATTTTAATATTAATAAATGAACTAGTTAAATCAACCTAGGCTACTAAACTATTTCACCAACTAATAATTTGGTGCTTGAAAATAGAAAGTAAGTTGCTCATATAAATATATAAATTTAGCAAAAACAAATTTAAAATAATCATTTGAATTTTATACTGGTTAGTTTAGTAAGTTCATTAAATTTATAAGACAAAAATATTACATTCTTTAAACTAATTAAAATCTCAATTAAATTAAAAGGTAGGTAGCAGGAAAAAAGAACATTCATTTTCGAGAGAAGTTTGTTATTTTGATACACCTTCAATTGCTTTACAATCAAGACATTTTAAGTGCAAAACCACATAATAAATTTGAAGAATAAAGACTTGGACAGCCCAATCATCATGAGATTCTCAATTAGAATCAATCAAATATTCATCATATGATTTCAAAGAAAGCTCTATAATAAATTTGTTTTGCAGTATAAATACTATGACCAAATATTAATTAAAAAGACATAAAAGTACATATAATAAAATTACCAATATAAAAATTACATAAAACCCCTATATTCTAATACTCCTATGTGACCACAGTTTAAAGAACTTTTGCAGTTCAATAAAATTCTCAATTTAATGAACTCAACAGGTACTATCAAATTACTATATCATTAACAATATATATCATATATGAAATGTTAATTTGAAGAATAGTATTTAAAGAATAGTTAGTAACACTCTATATATCATAATAAAAGAAAACACATAAATTCAACACTTATTCACCGGAGGACACATTTGACATAGAAGATGAAACCCGATAATCTTGAGCCACTATAATGAAGATGAGTCTAAATCCAACGGTAACAAAAAGGGCCAGTCAATGACTAAACTTGTCTATCAAGCCCAACTTTATCAAACAGGAAACCTGAATCTTCAAAAAATCAGTTGAGGCAAAGGTCATATGTATCTATATGTGGAAGATCAATCAGAGCTCATGTGGATCAATAGGAAAGCAACAACGGACACTCAAGATATTGACAAGGTAAGAAGCGCAAGAAAGGAAAGTCAACGTTGTATTAATGATTACTAGCCAACGATAATAATTAATAACTACAATTAAGGAGATTGTGATTCCTGAAATAGTGGAAGATTTGATTGAGTCCCAACGGTAACATTCAAATCACATACTATAAATATGAGATCATAATCATACCTCACATATGAGTGATGAGATGCAAAGGTCGAGCCAAAGTTCATAAGTTTCCAGAAATCAGAAGAGCTCAAGAACTCGTTCATGAAGATTCAACAAAGCATCACCTCATCAACAGTGAGAATGAGCTCATCAATCCTAAGCCAGTATCATCACATACATATCTAAAGCTTAGAGAGAATTTTACAGTCCTACCATTAGGCTAAATCAGATTGTAAGGGAAATTCTCAATGCTAGTCCTCATATACATGAAACCCACCTTCTACCATAAAACCCTAGAAGTTAAGTTAAGTGTTCGTCACTATAAAGAGTACAAGTGCTCTTAAACACTTTGTGGAGACCGTAGCAGTTTGGAACTGCTCAGAGCTTAAAGTCCTTCTCTTGGGACTATAGAGGACAAGCCCCTGTTAATTTGATAATTAAAGGGATTAACATCACGATTGAAATCGTGAGAGTGGACGTAGGATTTGGAGATTCAAACCATTATAAATGATGGTGTCTTATTTACTTGCTTTATTATTATCTGTCATCATCATACATGCATTCTTACATAACATAAGCTTTAACTAAAAAGATTTTGTATCAACCGATACAATATCAGCTGATACTGCATATTGATTTTGCTATATTCTAAAGTTCATAATCAGCTGACACCAAGTCAGCTGATACCCCAAAATGTGTTTATGTATGAAGTAAAATTTTTGTAATCAATTAGACGAGTATAAATCTTAATGGACACACTACATTCCGCACTTAATTCTGAAAGATAGCAAATTAGGAGACTAACTAGTCCTAGGCCCCTAGTGAACTTAGAAGAACAGTTATCTTGAAGAGTTAGTTATTTTTCGTACACATCTCAAAACACTCGTCTCATCTGTTTCTCGGGCACCAACATAGAGTTATGCTTTTATCCAAACAACTTTCTAAAAGATGTTGGGCTGAAGCATTGAACATTGCATGTCATATTTCTAATAGAGTTTATATTTGAGCAAACTCAAATGAAACTCCATATGAAATTCTAAATAGAAGAAAACCAAATTTGAAATATTTTCATGTGTTTGGATGTGTTTGCTATATTTTGAATGATAGAGATCAATTGCATAAGTTTGATTCCAAAAGTGACAAGGGATTCTTTTTAGGTTATTCTAGAAATAACAAAGCCTATAGAATTTATAATCTAAGGACTGATACTGTGCAAGAATATGTAAATGTGGTATTTGATGATGATGTTAGTCCTACAGGTCAAAACATTGAAGATGATGTATCTGATCTTGTTGAAATTTCAAAAGATTCTGAGAATTCTGATCAAAATCAAAGTGTTGATCCAGATGATGCAACACCTGTGCAAACAACTTCGGAAAAGTCAAAATCACCAGAAATCATTTATGAATATCAGAAAACACCATCTACAAGAATACTTAAGAATCATCCTCAAAATCAGATCATAGGTGAACAGTATACAGGTGTTCAAACAAGAAGAAGAATGGGTATGAATTCAAAAGACGTGGTAAGGTCTATATGCATGTCATCCATGTGCAACAAGGTAACTCATGAGTGTTATCATTCTATGATTGAGCCTAAAGATATTGTTGAAGCTTTAAATGATGAAAACTGGGTAAATGCAATGCATGAAAAATTAAATCAGTTTGTTAGAAATGATGTTTGAACTCTTGATCCTAAACTTGATAATGTCAACGTTATAGGAACTAAGTGGGTCTTTAAAAACAAAATTGATGAAATAGGAAACATCATTAGAAACAAAGGTAAGCTTGTAGCTCAAGGTTACACTCAAGTTAAGGGTATAGATTTTGATGAAACATTTGCTCCTGTAGCTAGAATCGAGTCTATTAGATTATTACTTTCCATTGCATGTTTCATTGATATAAAGTTGCATCAAATGGATGTTAAGGTTGCATTTCTTGAATGAAATTCTTATGGAAGAAGCTTATGTTGAGCAACCAAAAGGTTTTGAAAATCCTGAATTTCCTAGCCATGTATTTAAATTGAAAAATGCCTTATATGGATTAAAACAAGCACCTAAAGCATGGTATGAAAGACTAACTGATTTTCTAATTGAATTTGGATTTTTTAGAGGAGAGGCTGATATAACTCTTTTTATTAAGCATGCTAATAATGATATTATGATTGCTCAAATCTATGTTGATGATATAATATTTGGATCTACTTGTGATCATATGCTTAAAATGTTTGTGAATGAAATGACATCTAATTTTGAAATATCTATGGTTGGTGGTTTAAATTACTTTCTAGGACTTCAAATTAAACAACATAAAAATGGCATTTTTATTACTCAAATCAAGTATGCTAAAAGCTTAGTGAAAAGATCAGACTTAGATAATTCTAAACACATGAAGACACTTATTGGATCAACTCATAAACTGAGTAAAGACAATGTTCGACAAAATGTTAACCCAACATTATATAGATCAATGATCGGAAGTCTTCTGTATTTAAGCTCTAGTAAGCCTGATATCATGTTCAGTGTATGCTTGTGTGCTAGATATCAATCTAATCCTAAAGAATCACATATGAATGTTGTTAAAAGAATCATATGATATGTTGCAGGCACATGTGATTTAGGCATATGGTATAGCAAAGACACTAACTGTACTTTGACAGGATATAGTGATGCAGATTGGGCATGTAATAATGATGATCGAAAGAGTACAAGTGGTGGTTGTTTCTACATGGGAAACAACTTAATCTCATAGCACAGTAGGAAACAACACTTTGTTTCTCAATCCACTGTTGAATCTGAATATATCGCATTAGAGAGTTGTTGTACTCAATTACTTTGGTTGCAAAAAATGTTCAATGACTATGGCATTAAAAATGATAAGCCAACTGTATTTTGTGATAATACTAGTGCTATAAATATATCTAAGAATCTTGTGCAACATTTCTTGACAAAGCATACAAATATTAGACACCATTTTATTAGAGATCTTGTTGAGAAGGAGATTGTGAAGTTATAATATATATCTATTGAGAAATAACTAGTTGATATTTTTACAAAAGCCCTTGATGATAAGCAATTTTCATCCCTTTGAAAATCTCTTGGATTATGCACTATCTGAAATATTCTGACTAAATGTTGTATCAAATGTGTAAACATTTGAGACAACATATGGAATGGTCTTTGAGCCTTGAAAAATCGTGTTAGATTTCAAGTAATTCTTCTGTGTAAATGTTATTTGAGCCTTGAAAAATCGTTGCAAAATTTTTTGTTCTGGACATACATCTCGTAAATGTAAAAAGGGAACACAATTTAGATGTTTAAAAATCACTGAGTAACAATAGGACATGAAGCTCACTACTACGATGTTCTCTTTTCAAAAGGTGATTAAAACATGCATTAAATTATTCATATATTCATTGAGTAACTATGGGGCACGAAGTTTGCTACTACGATGCACTCTTTTCAAAAGATGGATCAATGTGAAATTTTGAAAAAAAAAAAAAGTGCAACACAAATGAAGCAAATTCATGTAAAAACAGTGTTGAGATGTATATGGTCCAACATTATGAGCGACTTTGAAAATGGTTCGAATTTCAGTTACCTTTATGAATTATTTATTTTCTGAATATTGGATTAATTTATTTTAGATTTATTTATTTGATTTATTTCCAGGTCAGCATTTAATTCTACATATTTATTGCATTTTCTGTATTTTATTTAATTTGGGCAGTTTTTATTTCCTGGTTTTCTCCCACAAACTTCACACGATCAAATTCACAGCAGAAGTTATCTCCCACTATTCCACTATTCAAATCTACTTCTGAAAAAAAAAATACTTCCGATCAATCTCGTTATCTATATAAGACTCTCGATCAAAATGAATGTCTACTCATCTTATACATTGCATCATTAATTTATTGGCACAAGGAATTGAAAGGTATATTTGTAGTTCCAAGACTACAAAATAGAATTGAATCATTACTAGCCTACAATAGTTAATAAGATTTCTTGTAATTTGAAAAAGGGTTTTTCACTTCTGATTTGATTGTTGCATGCTTTTAAAGATGGAAAAGTCATCTTCTTCTTCACCGAAACCGATCTCAAAGCCTTCTTCCTCATCCATTTCTCAAACAAACCTTAAATTACTAGCATCTATGGCGTCCTCTCCAAACGTTTCAGAAAATATTGCATTAACTGAACCCGACACACTCACTATCACGATTGGGTCGGTTGAAATTCCAATTCCCACAATTCAAAATTATGTTTCTGAAACACCAAAAACTCCAGAAATTCCATCTTCTCAAACCCCTGAAATCTCTCCATCCATGACCTTTGGACCTCTGGATATTCGCACAGAAATTCCTTAACCTTCAAAATCCACTTTTGTACCAGAATCTTCAAGTGCTCCACCGGAAACATAGAGTGTACCTCAGAATGATGGGTCTCCTGAAGATGGCATTCTTCAAACCTTTCCGATGCACAACTTCTTTCCTCTTGGGACTCCGTTCGAAGTTCTACAACAAGCATACGAGAACCTCGACACAAAGACAATTTATCCTATGATAGTTCTTGGAGATAATGAACTCGACAATGCAATGTTCAATACCACTCATTTTCCAGATTCTTCCAAAGGTAAAAAGGTTAAATATTTCTCCAATGATGAAAATCTTGCATCTAGATTCCAAAGAGTTCATTGCAAAAGGAAGAGCACCCCAATTCGAAAGTGGGGGAGTCGAAGGAAATCACAAAGGACCCTTGGAAAGAAAGTTGATTACACTGGAAAAGCAAAGAAGGTGCATACTGATGGTGGTTCTTCAAATCCTGTGCATGTGATCGATTCAAAATCTGATTCCCCTGTTGAGAAGGCCTCTTCTGATGATCAATTCAATCCGGCTAATGAAGATACAACACTTCATGATGCCAAAATGGAAGAAAACAATGGTGATCAAAACAAGGACGTTGAGTCCAAAAATGTTGCCTCTCCGATGGCAATATCTGAAGGTTCGTCACCACCATTATTCTCTGGCCCTTCTGATGAGGATAGTGACAGTGACAACAAGGTACAATATGACCCTATATTTAGTTCGGATGATGAAGAAGAACTTAGAAATGATCAAAACAGTGAAAGATATAGGATAATTCGAACACGATTGATTACTAGTGAAAGGGTAATCAAATTTTCAAACTTTGAAGAGGTTAATAAGATAGGATTTTTAGAAGAAAGATCCTTGTTATATTCCTCACAATTTGCATGCTCATATTATGTTGAGTGGATCTATGAATTTTATGCAAATGTAAGTAAGTTTACCTCGAGGCCACATCACTAGAGCACTAGCGGGAGACCTCTCTTTTCTATTAGATATAAATTGGAAATTGGCATGCACAAGCAAGAAAATGGTAGCGTCTAACACGCAAGGGCCTTGCTTCTTTAGGATACAAGCCATTCTTTTTGGCTTAGTTTACTGCCAGAATTCAGAAAGATTATTGGTTCTTTATGAGCGATGGAATGATCTAGCTTGTATTATGTTCTTCATAAGCTAGTGTGCTACAACTGGTTACCTACGACAAATAACACTACCTTTACTATAGATCAAGCCATCCATTTATATAAGATAGGGCACCTCAAACAATTTAATCTCGACCAAACTATCTTTGACAACATGATGTCCTATGGGGGTAAACTGACGGGTAAAGGTTTGCTTCCTTATCCTTGGTTATGTACCTAACTACACCACCTCGCGTCAACTGAAGACATGAAACCGAGTGTTTGATCTACCACTTCCTGGCCGGCAACATGTTCTTGAAGATATCCCATCATCTTCACAACACACTTCTTATGCATGCCCTATTACTTTAGTGCACTTGTCTCCTACTTACATACAGAAGTAGATTGACTCCATTCAAACCACGATCACAAATCTTCAAAACACGGTGGAAAACTTGCTTATACATAATCACTTTTGGCAACACTTGCTTTTTACTCCAACAAGGGAAGTAGTTGATTCTGATGTTACTGGTGGTGATAATGTTCCTAATGCTGGTGATTGATCATTTCCTGGAGCAACTGTGTTGATGACGTTCCGGTTGTTGATCAACCAAATACTTATACAACTCATGTCGTAGATGAAAGTGTTAATGCAGTTCAACAAGCTCAAGACCAAGACGATGAAGATCTCTATACACTTTATGGAGACATTTGATTAAAACATGTAGACAGGGGGAGAACTTGTGTTGAGGGGGAGTATGTGCAGACTACATGAAGATGCAGTTGATATCATTTCGGCCCAATCCTTTCCCTCAATGCACCTTTATGTTTTTCTCCTTGTTGTAATGCTTAATATTTAATTCTGTTAGTTTTATTTCTATTTGAAAACAATTTTATTTCCGTATTGCTCTTTAGATATTTTAGTTTATTAGGATTTCCTTATTATTATTTTATGATTTCTTTTTGTTGTTATTTATTTCAGTTTTTAATCTAAACACATTGTTTTTAGTGTTTAGAGCAAGACTTGTCACCTACATTTGGTTATTACTGTTTTATGTCATTTACTTGATATAAACTTTGTATATTTTTACTTTGAACATTTCTGTATGTTTAACATTAGAAGTATTGTAGTAGAAATGCCAAATTGAGGGAGATTGTTGATGTTGTACCGGTGATGAGCAAAATGTTCCATCACGTTGGGCAACATCATAATTCGCCCTTTCTCCTAACGCTAACTCCGATTTTTCTATGTTGTTCGTAATGTTCCTTTTATGCAGTTACAGAGATGGACGGTTCCAGATCTGACAATTGCATGAGGAGTGAGAAAATACCTACAATCATGAAAGTTGAGATTAACTTGGAAGTTTCCTTATTTTTAGGAGTTAAGAGGAGTTACATAGATCATGCGATCTATGGGAGTTGATGGCTACAAAATTATCTATAAATAGAAGTTATCTTCAACGCTAAAATCAGAGAGAAGAAAAGCTCACCAAGATTAAAGATTTCGAGTGCACGTGTGTATTTAGTTTTAGGAATATCATTGTTTCCTCTCTCTTCGTGTGATAGATTAGTTGTAAACTCTATCAAGTAATCTAACACATTAGTTTTGAATCTAGAAGGTTTATATATAGATCGAATTGATGAATTGTTCCATAAAAGCTATTCCATATTCATAGGGATGTCAATACCGTGTAATTGGCACTGCCCTATGTCGAAGAGGTTTTTGGCTCCTGTTTTACTAATCATAATTTTAGTGAAACAGTATAGACTTACTTATAGTCTATACCAAAAAAAAAAAGTGTACATAATATTTTTGGACTTGTAGTAATACACTTTTGGCCTTGTAGTGATAAAATTTAGGTCTTGTAGTAACATAATTTTGGTGATGTAGTAAAATAATATTTTAGAGCGAAAATAGATAATTTAATTAAAGTTGACCCACTTTGACCCGCGTTGACTTGTATTGACCTACATTTGACACACGAATTTTAACTTAATTTACCTTAATTTGGTCAATATTCATATAAGTTTTTGTGAAAATTTATAGGCGAAAGTCATGATTTTACCACCCATTTAAATCTCATCTAGAATGATTTATTGATTGCATCGGTGCATCACATCCTATACTTCAGTTACATGAATGGAAATGCCCTTGTAACCCATCTCAAATTAATTTATAGCGTCCACAATTGTTTCCAAACGCAAGTAAGCACTGCCAAAAAAATTCTCAACGTTTGAGAGCTTTGCGAGGGCTCAGTAAATCCTCGTCAATGACGATGGTGTAGAGAGACCCTGTCGATGAATTTTATAAAATGACGAGGGTTTTAAAACCCTTGTAATGAAATGAAACTCCAAATGAAAATATATTTTTGAGCTATTTTATTAAAAATATTAATCCAATTTATTTTGAAGTTTTGTAATACTTATACTTAGTACTCCATTTGTTACTTCCTCCTCATCATTTGTCAAATATTGACGCTCCAAATTAAATTTATAATTTCTTTAATTTGACAATAAAACACATTTTCTCTTTAAACTACACATTTTAAACATTTTAAAATTACACAACATATCATTAATTTTATTAATTTATTTTATTTAATACTAATAAATAACTAATTATTGTATTAAATTACGTGTAAACCATAGATGTTGAAATAAAAATGGAATGAATAAAATTTTATTTTTAATTAAATAAAAGATATACATATATTTATTTCATGGGACATAAGAGAGTAAAAATTTTAAGGGTGCAAGAATGATAATAAATAAAATAATTATTAAAAGAAATCCGAAAGAGAAAATAGGTCGGAGGCGCGTCGGAGAATATTCGTGTTAGCGCTGAACGCGACATATATCGTCAGCAATGCCGTCAATTTATTCAACCCCCGTACACTTCTTCAGTCAACGCACTTCTCCTGAGTGTTTCCACCCAGCAACCCCTTTTTTTTCTTTCTTTCTCTCTCTCTCTCTCTCTATATATATATATATATATATTCTCCACCTTCATTCTCTTATTCTTTGGACTCACCCTTGTAAACATTTTTGTTATTAATTTAGCAGAACCCACATTCCATTTCTGCGATAATCAATCAGGTACTTTGATTTTTCTCACATGTTCTTCCTGGGTTTAATTTGCTCTAAAGATGTACTAGTACTATTTTTTTCGCTCTTTAATTGAATCTCGGTTTCTCTTGGTGTTTGTTGTTAGGTTGAGAAAAATGAAGTATTTTTGAAGAATTAGACTTATATAAGATTGTTGGCAGGGTATTTGTGATTTTCGTGGAAATTATGTTACATATCTAGTTTGTTGTTAGTTCTTGTGATTGTGAATATGAGGATTTGAATGTCATCAATTTTGCTTTGCTTTGCTTTTATTTTTCATTGTTGTAGCCTTCCTGTAGTAGTTTGGAATTGCATTTATTTATGTTCCTTTTCACAGGTTGATGTTATAGATAGAGAATTGGTTTGTTACATAGGATGGACCCTCGTTATCTTGATTTTTCCTCTTCCTCTTCTATACCAACAAGGCTTCTCCGCCCCTCCTCTAAATTCGATTCAACAAACTCCCCTAATTCCCCTTTCTCCGATTCCCTTACCGTATATCCTGAGCACCAAAGTTCCTGCGAATCCTCACCAAATGCAAACAACATAAAACACACTTTGCTGCAATTGGAGACTGAGGAAGTCACTAAAACACATTCGTCGTCTCCTGATTATCAGGTTAGCAGCTCCTTCAATCCAGCCCAGATTGAGAATCGTCACAAAGGGATGGAGGACTTTGTAATACAGAGTGGTGGTGCTGGTCCTAATGATCTTAAAAGTTTGCTGATTGCTTGTGCTAGAGCACTTTCTGAGAACAGATTGGATGAGTTTGAAAAACTAGTACAACTCGCTCGTACAGCTGTATCCATCAGTGGAGAGCCAATGCAACGTTTAGGTGCTTATTTGATAGAAGGCCTAATTGCAAGGAAAGAGTCATCTGGGACCAACATTTACCGGACCCTCAAGTGCAATCAGCCTGAAAGCAAGGACTTGCTCTCCTATATGCACATTCTCTACGAGATTTGCCCTTATTTAAAATTCGGTTACATGGCTGCAAACGGGGCCATTGCTGAAGGATGTAGAAACGAGGATCGTATACACATCATCGATTTCCAGATTGGTCAGGGGACCCAGTGGATGACTCTGTTGCAGGCTCTTGCAGCTAGGCCTAGTGGCCCCCCACATGTGCGTATTACCGGGATTGATGATCCCGTCAGCAAATATGCTCGAGGAGACGGGCTTACAGCTGTAGAGAGGCGTTTGGCTGCCATCTCTCAGAAATTTCACATCCCAGTTGAGTTTCATGCTGTTCCTGTTTTTGCTCCGGATATTACGCTGGAGCTGCTCGATGTTAGGCCTGGCGAGGCCCTGGCGGTGAATTTCCCTCTCCAGCTCCATCACACCGCGGATGAGAGTGTCGATGTGTCCAATCCTAGAGACGGGCTTCTGAGGATGGTAAAATCACTTTCCCCAAAGGTGGTGACTCTTGTAGAGCAAGAATCAAACACGAATACCACTCCTTTCCTTTCAAGATTCAAAGAAACATTGGATTTCTACTCAGCCATGTTTGAGTCGATAGACGTTACGATGCCTAGGGACAGGAAGGAACGCATAAACGTGGAGCAGCAATGTCTAGCAAGGGACATTGTGAACATTATAGCTTGTGAAGGGAAGGAGAGAGTGGAGAGGCACGAGCTGTTGGGTAAGTGGAGACTGAGGTTTATGATGGCGGGTTTTCGACAATTCCCTTTGAGCAGTTATGTGAATTCAGTGATTAGGGGGTTGTTGAGAAGCTATTCAGAGCATTACACACTGTTGGAAAAGGATGGAGGTATGTTACTTGGATGGAAGGATAGGAATTTGGTGTCAGCATCTGCTTGGCACTGAATTCACTTGTTCATTGTTTCTTTTATAGGATTGGATTGTATTGTATTATAAATTTATAACCCCTTAATTTTTTTTGTTTTTGTTTTTTTGTTATAGTGTTTATTGAATTGTTATATCAGGATTGTAATTTTAGTTTTTGATACTGGAATTATTCCCTTAAGGATCTCTTGTACTAACGCTTGTATTGAGAAAAAAAATTCAGTGTAAATAATTAGAGCTAACACTTCTATAAAATATTTTACACATGAAATATCTTTAATTGAACAACTATCTACTTTATTGTAGTGCAGAATATATTTAGACTCGTGGATTATGAAAATTCCTTAATAAATATTGCAATGAATGCAGATGCTATCAACGGATTAAGATACTTGTATGATATTGACAACTTAAAGATCAATTTTAATGCTTAAGAATAATGACAATAGGATATGAGACGAGATAAGTCATAAAACAATAAATAACACACAAGGTTTATAGTGGTTTTGACCTCCAGACATACGTTCACTCTTACAGTCCAACTGTGATGTTAATTCCTTAACTATAAGAACTTGTAATTTAACATCTTAAGAATAAGACGTGAGCTCGATACACTCTGCATGCAATTGACTCTACTTGTTATTGAAACAACAAACACTTTTACAATAGTTGGTATACTTATAGGGTTTATGAAGAAGATAGGGTTTGGTGTGAATAAATCAACTAGTGAATCAAACAACAAGTTTGATCACTATTTCTAAACTTAAGATATTAAATCTAAACAGGCTTAGGATCGAAAACTTAGAACACTAAAGATTGAATAAACAATGTGGGCTCAAAAGAATTTTGGGTTGATAACTTGCTTGAATGTATATTACTTAGCTGTTTGAATTCTTGATAGTATAATTTTTGTGATTAATCACTGAGGATAAAGTCTTGTATGTATATATGAATTTGAATTGACTAGTCGTTGGTAAACTAGTCATTCTGAAACAAATCCCCCATTTGTGGGATGCAAATATTCATAGTTTGTACACCCACAGTGTTAGGTTGCTAATATAAGCTTTGCATTAAATGTGCATTTAATGCTCTTGTACTTGCACCGTACTTGCTATGAATAGTGTCAGTCAGGTCAACTCAATAGTTGTGTTGTCTTCTTCTCATTTGTCCACGTCAACTGAGTTGGTTAGACTTGTCAACAGATCTCTTTAACAGACGAATGAATGTCAAATCAGCAGAGCTGAACATTCCTTTTGTCTTCTAAATTTGTCTCTTCCCTTTTAAATAAATGCTTGTCTTTTACTTAAAAGTAAACAAACTTGAAGAGTATTGCAGTAGATTAGTTTAGCTGCATAGTTTTGAGTTCATGCCAGCTGGCATTGATCATTTGATTGATTACAATTGTAAGTATCAACTAACATTGGCATACAAGGGTCAAATCATCTAATTTGTTACTTAATGAATTCTAGTATTTTCAAGATCTTCTAATTTTCAATCTTCTACTCTTCTTATCTTGAGCAAGCGCGTGTTGTTCCAATATGCTCTCAGTTGATCCCATATGATTAAAACTTAGAAACATAAGTTGATCTATACAAACTTCAACTTATAAACCTATTAAATTACATATTAACCTACATTCATATTACATAGTTTTGGCAATACATAATTCATTCAATACTAAGAGGGTGGGTATCCTAACATATGATATTTCAATTGTTTCCTATTATATTCCAACAAAAGTAAATTGTCATCACCACAAAACAACGCATCCCAATCTCAAGTAAATAGAAGAAAAGGAGTAAAACTAATTACATACTCCCTCTTTGTCCGTCTATAAGTGAAGAAAAGGAGTAAAACTAATTACATACTCCCTCTTTGTCCGTCTATAAGTTTTTCATTTTGCCATTTTGATTCGTCCGTGTATGCGTTTCTCATACCCTTTTAACAAATACTTTTTAATTTTTTATTCTTACAAATCACTTAAACTATATCTATTTTCACTTTTCTTAATTTGTGTGCCCAAAAGTAGTGTAAAACTTATAGGCAGATGGAGGGAGTATAACAAAACCTAACATATTCATTATTTGCCACCTCACACTATTCGAGAAGAAACTGTGCACCTTGGTGGAAAACGACGACGGGAATAGCAGGGCTTGGTTTACATAGGACTGGGTCAAGGGCTGGTCAAGTATTAGTATACACAAATTTATTTTTGGTGTTTAGTGTGCATATGAAACTTTTACATACGGGAATGAAATTGTATTACTTTGATATTACTGAGTTGTTCGAGGAAAATGAAAATTAGAACTATTGGAAGTGGGGAGGAATAATAAATGGTAGTATTAGTAGAAACTCTATAAATCAATACTCATTAGACCATCAAAATTTATTAATTAAAAGAGTTATTGTTGGTCCCAAAGTTGAGTTAAGATTTATTAAGCTAGGAAAAGTCTAGAGGGGAGGGATGAATAGACTTTTTAAAATCTTTCAAAATATTAGAGTTTAATGCGGAAATGTGTTCTGAACAGTACTGTTCTTACTGGGTCAGATCAGTACTTCCAGTTTCAGTTTTATACTCAACTTAGATTTTGAACTTTACTGTAAACTTTTAATGTTCTTAGTCAAACAATATGAACAGATATCAACATAAAGTAAAGAACACAGGATTTATAGTGGTTCGACAAATGTCTACATCCACTCTCACAACTCCAGTTGTGAAGTTTTATTAACTCTTCCTTCTTGAGTTTCTTGTGGCTTAAAGTCCCAAGATTAAGACTTTGATCTTATCGATTATACCTCCAGGTATATCTTCGATCTACTAGTAATTTCACAAGTAACTAGCACACTTGTTTACAACAAATCACAAACTAAAAATAGTAAAGTAAAACTTCTCTAAAATGTAGCCTTTGATTCTTCAATTCAGTACGGTGGCTTCTTCTCAGTTTGATCTCCTTCAAACTCTGTGAGTTCTTGAATGTTTCGAATACTTTGATTGCTCTTAGATCAGTAGTCTTTGCAGTAGAAGATCACACGGTATTTATAGACTTTAGTATGACAGTTAGCAGTTTGTGAAACCAACTCTCAACTAACTCTAAACCGTTTCTTGTTATAACTTCCTTTTTGTAACCAACTTAAACTTATATTTTCCAAGTCAGCATATCTTCAAATATCTTCAGTTACGCCTTAAATAAGTTTTCCAAACTTATTCTTCAATCATACTAACTCAGCAAGTAAACTACTTTTCTTAGTTTTACTGTTCTTAGTCAGTTAGCACAGTTCTCAATAACTGTTTTGCACTTCTTCAAAATACTTCTCTTGTATTTCTGAGCTTAATCTTACTCCTCTTGATAGTCTTCTATCTTTGAAGTAGTCTTCTAAGTCTTCATAAGACTTCTTTAGTCTTCTGATCTGGTTCCAACCTACTGTTCTAAACTTTTACAATACTGAATACAATAGAACACAAACTTACATATATAAAACCTATATATACATCAACTGAACTACATAAAGATGAGTACATTCAAGTCCTATACTATAAGCTGTCTATACAATACATTTATCAGCTTAGTTCCTAACAGTTCATATATCAGATCAATAACACACTAAGATCAGTAAACTCAGTTTTCATAACTCATCAAGATGAGTTAGTTAAGATGACTTCCAACCACATATATTATTAACTTCAAGTTGCTTTTGGCCATCAAAACATATAATCACCAACTAGAACATTGTTTATAGGATTCATATCCCAACAATCTCCCCATTTTTGATGAAGCCAAAACTACTTAAATGTTAATAAATCAATAGTTAAGTATGTAGTCAATCATAACAGTTCATCAAGTCAAAATTCAGATTCATACTCATATAAGATCAGATAATTCACATATTACACATATTCATAGAACATGAAAATATAGAAATAAAGATTAAGGTAAGAAATGTTATCTTGTGAGCTTGTCCTTCATCTTCATTCTTTAGGTCCGATTCTGAATGCCAAATACAACCTTGCCTTGATATCCATCATGTGTTGATGATAAGTGATGCCTTCATCCTTGATGATCTTCTCAATGATGTTACCAATTTTCTTGTAATCAGGTTCTCCATTCTCAAGTCTTGGAGGTTCCCAAATTAGTTCTTCTGGACACAAGATCTGTATTTCAGTAGCAGCAGCCATTAATAACATGTCTTCCCAGAAGTCTCTTGCTATGTTGTTCATGAAATCAGAAAAATCTTCAAATTCTGATTCTCTGCTAGCATGAACTCCAAACTTCCTAACAATGAAATTAACAATCTGCCACTTTGTCTTCAGATCATTCCAATAACTCAGATTATCAAAATCAACAATAAAATCCATATAGTTCTCTTCTAGGATTTTTCCAACAGATTTCTTTGATTTCATCTTCCTTTTCAAAGCAGCAACTCTGTTTTCAAATCTCTTGCTTAATGGTTTAACATCTTTAAGCTTTTTCTTTCTCAATTCTGCTTCAACTCTCTTCTTTTTCATTAATTCCAGTTTTTTTTGTGCTTCAACCATCTCTTTCTCACTAGGTTGATCACATGAAACAACATGTTTCAACTTGCTCCTTGATCTGGTAATTCTACCAGTTTCTTCAGGTTCTTTCTCAGCTTCATCATCACTTAAGATGACCTTTCTCTTTCTTTTTCCTGAAGAACTTTCAGCAATATTCCTTTCAGCACTGGTAATTACAACACCTTTGAGTACCAGCAGCAGTTTGTTGTTTTCTAAGTTTGATTTTCTGGTTCAAACTTATGATCTCAACTTTCAACTCATTCTGGCTTTCCTTAAGCTCATCTTGACTCACAACTAACTGAGCTTGTTGTGTTTGAGTCTGCTCCATAACTCTTATTAACTTTTCTTCCCCCTTTTTGGCTTCATCCTGCCACTTTTGCAAGGGAATAAGATGTTCTTCCAATTTCTTATGAAGATCAACTGAGAGCTTCTTTTCTTGTAATCTATGCAGATCATAGATTTTTGACTTTGTATGCTCCAACACTTGTTCATAAGAACTTTCAGCTGTCAACTTTGTAAGCTTTTCAGTTGCCTCTTGGAACTGTTTCAGTGTGGCTTCCAACTTGACTTGCAACTCTTCATTGTGCTTTTTCAACAATTCAAAGCTAGAGTTATCAGAAACTTCCTCACCAGTAACTGTTTTTACCTCTTCTTGAATACCATCAAGAACAGTAGCATCTGCAACCTTAATTGGTGTGCTTTCAACCTCATCAGCAACCAATTCTTGTTGTTCCTCTAGGACTTCTGTATTTTCAATAACTACTGTGTTCTCAAACACCTCAGTAGCATTGTCATCAGCAATATCAATGTTCTTATCAGCTTCTTCAGTAAGCTCATCCTCAACCTCCATATTGACATCAATATCAACATTTTCTTCAGCAGTGTTTATATTCTCCACAACATAAGTAAATCCAGTAATCCTTTCAACCAATTGAACCACAGACTCTGGAGTTAACAACTCAGTGAAAGAGTTAACACCAGCTGCATCTTTCTGCTCTTGCTCCTATTCGTTAAAAATTGAAAAACCACCCATACCTTCCACTATCACCAACAACTCAGACAAATCTACTCTTCTTAGATACACCCAAGTGCCTATCCTAAGAATTTGTTCAAAAACAGTAGAACTCTCATCCAAACCATGAAATTCTTTTAGAAGAGAATTCCTCAGTCTCATTCTAATCTCTTTCTCTTTATCACAGATATTATATTCCATAAAAAATGCAGGTTTTGGTTGAATATATTCAGGTTCAGGAGATGAAGTGATATCAATGGGTTCAGAAGAAGGTATAAATTCATGCTCAGTAGAGTGATCATGAATTGGTTCAGGAGAAATATGTGGAATGAGTTGATTTTCAGGACTTGTTTGGGGAGTGGGATGAAAAGAAGTGTTCTGGGGGGATGAATGAGCACTGTTGTGATGAATAGGGGAGTAGTGAACTGACTCATCAGAACGAGTAGGCTGTTGATCAATAGGTTGGGCTGGGATGGGGTCAGAATTAGAAGGGGTGGAAGAAGTGTTCTTGATAACTCACCTAGGTTTAGACATACTCCTACCTTTTGTTCTTTTATGGACAACAACAAGGCTAGAAGTGCTTACCTCTTGCTCCAAAGAAGCCTCCTTCTCCACTGCAGCTATTGACTGCTCTGAGGTAACTTTAGCAGCTCTATCCCTCCCTACTCGAGCTCTGTTCGGATCATGCTAAGCCTTTGATCTTGTTTCAGGCTCCTCATCATCAGATCGAAACATTGATCCACCAGAACATTGATCTTGTTTCACAGATTCCTTTTTTAACATAAATTTTCCTTGATGGAATTTCTTGTGCGGACTCCAATCCACCTTCTTTTCTGCTAGAGTTGGCAAAAGAATACTCAACTTGTTTCCAAAACCAAGCATCGCCTTAATCGAAAATTCCTTAGTGTCCTCATCAAATAACACCTTGTCTTTCTCACTCAGCAATCTTTCCAAGAAAAATCCTTGCCAGTCACCGTCGACTCGATCAATAATTGCCGCCATAACACGAATCTTCAAATAAGTGAGAGCATTTTGGCTATAATGTTGCCCTAACAAACATTTTCCGGCAATGTCCATTAACAACTGTAGGGGTGCTGGAAGAATAGCCTTCTTTAGATTGTTCAAAGACTTGGATTCGAATAGGACCGTCGGGTCGGTCAAAAGCAAGACCGAGAGTTTCTCTTGTCAAGGATACCCTGTTCTCTGAGAGCATCGATCGAATACCATTGTTGTCGTCGTGGAGATGTAGATAGAATTCCATCGCCTCAGGTTCAAAAACCATCTTGGGGAATGATTCTAAAAACTTCCGCAGCCCACATTCCTCGCACATGGTGAGAATAGCTTGATTCTCCGCATTTTGCCTTTCGACGAAATAAACTACGTTTTCAACGAAAATGCCCTTTTCTCTTATCCACCTCGACGGATTAAAAGTACCTACAACTTCGTTAGACTCATTCATAATATCAATGATCGCCATTTGAAAGAAGTGTAGAAATGTAAAAGATAGAGTAGTAAAGTTTTGAGAAGGTTTTCAAGCTTGGAGTTTCCATAAATGTAAAGTGAAAAAGATGAAGTGAATGAGATCGTGGATATCAAATTCAAAGCAAATCTAGGGCTTGGATTTAATTAAATTCTCACGTCGTGTGGTTTAGATTGAGTCATGAGATCCGTAATTTAAAAAAAACATTCCAGATTCAATAACCCCTTTCCAATTTTGGAGCCAACTTGTGATGATGTATACACCCTTTAAACTTAGGTAAAAAATAGAGGAGTGTATTAATCTTCTCTATTAATAATCTAACTTTGAACAGATCTTGACTTAGAAATTTCTAAGGCAAAATACTGTTCTGATGTATATCAGCACAGTTGTGTCCAAGCACACTTCACTTCATTTTCTTGCTTGTATAATAATGAATTTTACTTATCTGTGTTCAGCTGAGTACTGTGATCAGCTGAGTACACTTTTTCGAAGATCAGATCAGTAGTTGGGTCAGCACAGTAATCCTCAGACTAGTTCCCCAACTCTTTTGAATGTTTCTTTCTCGACATTTTGAACACCTTTTTTATATCAGCACAGTACTCTCAGATCAGTATTGTGACTTTGATCAGTTCTCTGTAGACAGATTATCTTTGTAATCAGATCAGTTTTGTAGACAGATTAATATTGTAATCAGATCAGGTCTGTAGACAAATTGATTTTGTAGTTAGATCAGTTCTGTAGACAAATTTGTAATCAGAACAACTTTGTAGACAAATCAATGTTGTAGTCAGATCAGATCTGTAGACAGATTAGATCTGTAATCAGATTAGTTCCCCCTTCTGTGGAGAACTCTTCTTCTCTGTCTGTTTCACCTTGGTAGAAGTGTTAGTTCATGCATAATTGGTGGATTACAGTACATATCAGTAAAGAATAATTAAAATAAGGTCTTAGTAAGGTTTGTTCTAAGGTGACTAGTGCTCTGAGTCAACATGATCCCTAATGAAATGATGCCTAACATCTACATGCTTGCATCTAGTGTGTAAAACGGGATTTTGAGTAATGGCAATTGCACTATCGCTGTCACAGAATATAGGTACATTAGATTCCACAATATTGTAGTCTCTAAGTTGTTGCATTAGCCAAAGAAGCTGACTACAACAACTTCCTGCGGCCATATATTCTGCTTCAGTGGTAGATATTGCCACACTACACTAGTTTGTTTCTTAGAAAACCATGATATGAGCTTAGAACCTAAAAATTGGCATGAACTAGAAGTTGATTTTCTATCTATCCTGCAACCTCTAAAGTCAGAATCTGAATAACCACTTAGGGATAAATCATCATCTGCAGAATACCACAAACCTTGATTAATGGTACCCTTTAGATATTTAAATATCCTTTTAGAAGTTTCCACATGACTTTCTTTGGGATTGGCCTGAAATCTAGCACATACACCTACTGCAAATGCAATATCTGGCCTACTAACAGTTAAATAGAGTAAAGAACAAATTAGAGCTCGATAATAGGATTGGTCAGCACACTTACCTCGTTCATCTGGATCCATTCTCTATGTAGGTAGCATTAGTACTCCAACTGTTTTACAGGTCTTGATACCAAATTTATCTAACTGATTTCTTGTATATTTTGCTTGATTGATAAAGATACCTTCATATGATTGTTTTACTTGAAGGCCAAGAAAGTAAGTCATTTCACCCATCATTGACATTTCAAACTTACTTTGCATGAGCTTTGAAAAGCTTTCACTCATGCTTTTGTTGGGTGAACCAAAAATGATATCATCAACATAAATTTGGACAAGTAAAATGTTTTTGCCTTCTTGTCTTCTGAACAAAGTACGATCTACTTTTCCCCTAGTAAAACCATTTTCGATTAAGAATAAAGAAAGTGTGTCATACCAGGCTCTTGGGGCTTGCTTCAGACCATATAGTGTTTTCTTCAACCTGTATACTTGGTTACCATTCACCTCGAATCCAGGAGGTTGTTATACATAAACTTCTTCAGCAAGTATACCATTTAAAAATTCACTTTTCACATCCATTTGATACACAGTGAATTTCATATAAGCAACATAAGCAAGAAACAATCTTATAGCTTCTAGTCTAGCTACAGGGGTAAAAGTTTCATCATAATCAATACCCTCAGCTTGAGAGTAGCCATGTGCCACTAATCTAGCCTTATTCCTTACTACAAGATCATTCTCATCTTTCTTATTCTTGAAAATCCACTTAGTACCTAGCACATTGTGATCAGCAGGTCTCTCTACAAGTTCCCATACATCATTTCTAGTAAACTGATTTAATTCATCTTGCATAGCAATAATCCAATTACTATCAGCCATAGCTTCTTTTACAGTCTTGGGCTCAATAGAAGATAAAAAGCAACACCAGCAAAACAAAGAGTAACTAGGTTCTGCCTTAGAATCAAACAATTGTCTTCTGGTTTTAACACCTTTATTGGATTCACCAATAATCAGATCAGTAGTATGAGTAGATTTCCATGTTTTTATAGACATAACAGGAATGCTTTCATCATCTAAATCATGCATATCAGTATCATCAACATCAATATCAACAAATTTATTCACAAGTGAACAGTCAACCAATTCAGGCATGTCAATTGGTCTAGAAGATTTACCTTTGTCTTTTACCTTTTCTACATCATCATCTTTGTTTATGATGTTCAGAAATGGATTGTAGGCTTGCACAGATTCATAGACTTCAGTCTCACTTTCATCTTTGTCAGTTTGATTTTTCAGATCATCAACTTTCTTACTAAGCTGATGGTCAGCAGAGTCCTGTACTACTTCATCAAAGACAACATAGGGTGTTTCTTCCACACATAGAGTAGAGTAATTAAATACTGCTGGGAATAAAATGATTTTGATCTAGATACCAAAACCCCTGATTGATGATGTACAAGTTAGTTGAGATATGCTCAAGTTATTGTTCAGGCAAGTTGTCCCAGAACACTTAATGTGTAGTATGCTTAAGATAAAATCTCAGAAATGTTATGAGATATTAGTAATCAGGATAGTTGTCCAAAGCTGAAATGTTAGGCAGCTTGATAGGTCTATAGGACAAAGTTGTTGATCTATTCAAGACAAACTGATCAAATGGACAACCTGGCTGAAGAGTTCAAGTATACTGAAGCTGTGCTCATAAATGCAAAAGATCTAGGCAGTTGAAGTACAAATGATCAAGAGAATTAAATGTCAAAAGCTTACAGAAGATACATTCAATGAAGCATTTATTGCCAATCATGCCTGAACCAAGCATTAAAGACTTAGAGCATTAAAGAGTGAAGCATTGAATGAATGTTGGAACATTCTAAAACTGCAGCAGGAATGTTCAGGGAGCTTGTCCCATCTGACCGTTGGTTGTGTGTAAATTTTGCCACAAATCAACCTAGGACAATGTGCAAAATTGGAAACTGACACAAGTCTTCTCAGCCGCATTTGTCAGAAGTCAACACACTCATTCAAGCAACCATTGAAGACCTCTTTTACACAGTGGATAAAAGGATGTCAAGCTTCATAGCCGTTTCAATGGTGCTGCAAATAGACATATTTGAATTGCTAATCCCTCCAACGGTTAGTTGTTCAAATTGCCTATAAATACAGAAGTGATCAAAGGAATTCATCATCCAACTACAAGCTATCAAACTATAATCAAGCTTTCAAAAGGAAACCAAGCTGTTCTCTAGAATTCCAAGTTTCCTGAATCACTTCAAGTCAGCTAAGCCAATCTTTGTAAACATCCTAACTTAGCATTGAGATATCCTAAGCCTTTACACTGTTCTTATTGTAAAGGATATCTCTATTAGTTGGAACCAAACCTCAAACCTTATCTCATTTAGTGAAGAGAGTGTTTGTTGTAGAAGTGAGGAGTTAAGGACTGTTAGTGTGAAACACAGTCTTAACTCAGAGAGATTGAGCACTAGGACTCAAGTTATCCTAGGGATCAAGACACTAAGAGAGTGTTGTTGATCAGTGCACCTTGGCACTATAAAACAAGCTAATTCCATTGAGAAGGAATTATCCTGTTTAATCAGGGAAAGTGGATGTAGGAGCTTGAGTCTCTGAACCACTATAAACTTGTGTGCCATTTACTTACTGCACTCTTTATTGCACTTATACTTAATCATTTTTCAAAGAGCAAAACTCAGTAAGCTAAGAAAACCAGTTTTGGACAAAGTCCCTGATAACTGTGTTTTTCAGAAATCAACTTGGAGTATTTCTTTGAGTAAAGGCCAACCACATTCCGCACTTAGCAACTCATTTAGATATTTAGCCAACTGATCACTTAATAGTAATCAGTAGGACAAGTATCTATCAAAGTTCCCACTCAGGCCAGTTGTGAGACAACTTGCCTGATAAGACCAGTTTATCAAAAAGAAAAGAATTTGCATACACAAGTGCATTCCCCCCCCCCCATACACTTGTGTTATACTCCACCAAGGACCAACAAGTGGTATCAGAGCGGGGGTTCAAAGACCACTGCTTCTGAAAATCCAACTGATTTTCAAAATCACACTTTCTGTGGTCACTGAACTGATCCAAATTTCTGAAAAACTTATCTGTGTTCATCTTATATTACATTTGTTGAAATGGCTAACAATGCAGTTCCAGGAGATGCTGTCAACACCATCAACAATATGGGTCCAAACCAAGTCAATCATATTTCTCATCACAAACTGCCAATGTTCTCAATTGAGAACTATGATTTCTGGAAGATCAGGATGAGAGCACATCTTGCTTGCCAGTATGATGAGATGCTTAAAGTCATCACTAGAGGGCCATTTACATTCACTAAAGCAAATCCCAAGCTCACTGATGCTCAAAAAGCTGATCCAAGGGAGTTGCTGCCAAAAGATGAAGATGACCTTACAGCTGAAGAAAGAAAAAGGCACAACCTGAACTACATTGCAATGAACACATTGTACCAGACAATTCCAGATGCAGTGATGGGGAGAGTATACCACTGCACATCAGCTAAAGAGATTTGGGATACCTTAGCACTAATGTGTGAAGGTACCCAAAAGATCAAGGAGAACAAGCTTCAAGTGGCTATCCAAAAATATGAACAATTCTCTATGGAGGCCAATGAAACTATTGATCATCTTGATGGCAGGTTCACTGACATCATGAATGAAATAAACTCTCTTGGCAAGTTCTATGCCAAAAGAGAGGTTGCTCTAAAGATCTTGAGAAGTCTCACATCCAAGTGGGACATATACTCTGTCATGATGCAAAATACCAGCAATCTTGACAACATGCCAATGCAGCAAGTATTCTCTGAGCTCAAAGCATATGAGTTTGATCTCAACAGAAAGAAGGTGCATGAAGAGCCATCCTCTTCAAACAAAGGTGTTGCCTTCAAAGCTGCTGAAACAGAAAAGAAGATTACTCAAAGATCCTCTCAGTCTGTTTCAAAATCTGAAATAAAGGAGGAGCTGGCACTCATGGCTAGAAGATTTGAGAAGCTCAACTCCAGATTTAGTAGATACAAGAAGTTCTACCAAGATAACAGAACCAGAAGGAGATTCAGTTCTCCTGAACATAAATCATAGGACAAAGACTCTGATGAAAAGAAAGAAGACAGATATGCTGATAGGAAGAAATTCAGCAAAGGTGAACCATCATCATCAAGGAGGAAGGAGTCCTCAAACAAGAAGAATGATGATGAAGATGTGTGTTACAACTGCCAGAAGAAGGGTCATTTTCAGTATGACTGTCCTGACCTCAGTGCAAAAGAAAGGAAGGAAAGGCAAAACAAAAGAGATAAAAGGCTGAACAACAGGAAGGCTATGATAGCTGGAGATTCAGCAAGTGAGGAGAGTGTCTACTCTTCTGATGATGGACTGTTCTCCAACAGTGACAGTGATGAGGACTGTCAAATGGCACTTGAAGATGAAGAGGTATGTTCAACCTCCAACTTGTCAATTAACACACATGAATCTAGTGAAATCCATCTTGACTTTGAAAAGTTGTTGGAAGATTTCACCAGAATGCAAGATGTATGCAATATGGCTCTGAGAGAAAATGAACAGTTGAGGTCTAAAGTCAAAATATCCAATCCTCCTGAATCTGAAGTTGACATTAAATCAACTGAATTGTATCAACAGATTGTGAGAGAACATGAAGAAATGTCTCTCAAAGTCTCTGAACAACAAAAGCTGATTGATGAACAAAATCTGGCTCTAAAGAAAAAGGATTTTGACTCTAGAACTCTTCAAGCTAAATTTGACAATCTCTCAAAAGAATTTGATACTCTAAAATTAAGTGAGGGGAGCTTGAAAATGAAAATGTCTGCCTTGAACAAATCTGCTAAGGCAATAGAGGAAATTCAAGGGTTTCAAAGACCATTTGCTCAAAGGGATGGATTAGGCTATAATCCACTTGAACCCTCACCTGGTCTTAGTATTGCTTCATCAAGCAATTCTAAGATGACTTTTGTTAGATCAGTGGCACAAAAAAATGAAATTGAAGTAAATCAACCACTGATCAAGGATAAGGGAAAAGGAATTTTTATACCAACTCAGGTAAACAATGTACCTAAACCCACACCTTTGGAAAAGGTTAAAGGCATTGCTTACAGGAGGAATGAGGTTCAGAAAGGTAGAACCAATGGAAGGCCAACCTATCTGAATCATCATCAGAGGAGTTGTCCAAAACCTGTTCAGAAGAGGCCAACTCAAATGAGGCAACCTCAACTGAATAGATTAAGGCCAATACCCTCTGATAGGTATAAAACATTCAGGAAGCCTGGACCTTACTTGCCAATTGGAAAAGGCCATCCAAAAGCCTATCCTCAAAAGTCTTACCCAGCTGCACCTAAGCTTAGTAACTTCAGGAGAAATGTCCCAAAGAAATTTACCAACTCTCCTGAACTCTACAAAGCTAACACTTATACACAGAGATCACCCAAGGCATTTAAGGGTCAAACTGTGTATGTAGATGTAAATGGAAACCAAGTCAGTCACTTTGAATCAATCAGAGTTATCAGGCAGATTTGGGTTCCAAAAGGTACAGCTAACCCTCTAGGACCCAACACTCAAAGGGTACCTAAATTTTGACTTTGCAGGACTGCAAGGACCCCAAAAGGAAGAGAAGCATCAACAAGAAAACAGCACGGTACCTGGACAGTGGATGTTCAAGGCACATGACTGGAAACAAGGAGCTTCTCTCAGACTTCATAGAAAAATATGGTCCTTCAGTAACCTTTGGAGACAGCTCTCAAGGCATCACAAGAGGCTATGGTACATTAAACATTGGTAGTGTTAAAATTACTGATGTCTCATATGTTCTAGGCCTAAAATATAACTTGTTGTCTATAAGTCAAGTGACAAAGGATATTGTGTTGAATTTGCACCAAATGAATGTACTATAAAAAACAAATCAACACAACATGTGCTACTAACAGGGGTGAGAAAGGGAAATGTTTATTTTGCAGATTGGAGCAAAACCCCTGAAGCAGTCTGTCTTGTTGCCAAAAGCACAAATGAGCAAAGCTGGCTATGGCACAAGAGACTGAATCACCTGAACTTCAAAACCATCAACAAGATTGCAAGAAACTCTCTAGTTAAAGGGCTGCCAAATCAAGTGTTCACCAAAGAACATATATGCCAGCCATGTCAGGAAGGAAAGCAGATCAAAGCCTCATTCAAAGGAAAACCTGTCATCTCAACTGAGAGAGTCCTTCAACTACTGCATATGGATTTATTTGGGCCAATAATCCCAGTAAGTTTAAATGGAAGAAAATATGCTTTAGTTGTTGTTGATGATTTTTCCAGGTACACTTGGGTAGTATTCTTGCTGAACAAAAAGGAGACCCAAGTCAAACTACCTGAATTGATGATGAGATTGAGCAATGAAAAGGGCCTAAGCATTGTCAAAATCAGATCTGACAAAGGCACTGAGTTCATTAACTCATACATCAATGAGTATTGCAGCAAAAATGGCATCACTCATGAAACTTCAGCAGCAAGGACACCTCAACAAAATGGGGTTGCTGAAAGAAGGAACAGGACCTTGAAGGAGGCAGCTAGAACTTTGATTGCTGAATCCAAACTTCCTAAAAGGTTCTGGGCTGAAGCCATTAGCACTGCATGTCACACTCAAAACAGGTCCTTAATCACCAAAGGACAAGGTAAAACCCCATATCAAATATGGAAAGGTAGATTGCCCACTGTTGCTTATTTTCACATATTTGGTTGTAAGTGTTTCATCCATAATAATGGGAAGGAGCAATTGAAAGCTTTTGATAGCAAAGCTGATGAAGGAATATTTGTTGGATATTCACAAATCAGCAAGGCTTACAGAGTTTACAATTGCAAAACTCTAATTGTGGAA
This sequence comes from Galeopsis tetrahit, assembly GCA_963675135.1. Classification (NCBI taxonomy): domain Eukaryota; kingdom Viridiplantae; phylum Streptophyta; class Magnoliopsida; order Lamiales; family Lamiaceae; genus Galeopsis; species Galeopsis tetrahit. The sequence continues at coordinate 58,277,776 of OY776120.1, read as the reverse complement.
GAAACACCTCATGTTGTGTTTGATGAATCTATTAATGAGTTCAGGGATAGAAACCTGAATATTGATGAGATAACACAAAGAACAACCAGATTAAGGCTTCAAAGCAAGGAAACAGTGTTTGTGGATGTTGCCCAGCCTGAACTTCATGAAAATCAAAAACTGGACAACCTACCTGATAGCAATCAACCAGTAGTCAACCAACCTGAAGGAGAAATTGAACTGACTAACCCCATCCCAGTTCAAAACCAGGTAACAACTACCAATGAAGAAGCAGGCAATGCTGAGGTAGTTAATGGATCCACTATTCAAGGGGGAACCAATGAAAATGTCAACTTACCTGAGAATGAGGACAACACCCGTGAATGTGATCCTGAACTTGATCCTTCAATTAACTTTCCTGAATTTAATGAATCTAGTGATCCAACTTCAGATGAGGACAATCCTCCTGAAAGGATCAAGTCTAGAAGGACTTGGTTGCAAGACCACCCATCTAGCCTGATACTTGGTAATCCAAGTGAAGGGATCAAAACTAGAAGATTTCATGGAGAAAGTGCTCTGTTTTGTTGTTTTCTTTCAGAACAGGAACCTAAAGACATTGAGGAAGCACTACAAGACACAAACTGGATCATAGCCATGCAAGAAGAGCTGAATCAGTTCACCAGAAATGAAGTATGGGAGCTAGTAGACAGGCCAACCCATCAAGATGTCATTGGAACTAAATGGGTGTTCAAAAACAAGAAAAATGAAAATGACATCATTGTGAGAAACAAAGCAAGATTGGTGGCCAAAGGATATTGTCAATCTGAAGGGATTGATTATGATGAGACCTTTGCTCCAGTGGCCAGACTTGAGGCAATCAGACTCTTCCTAGCATATGCAGCTCACATGAGATTCAAGGTGTATCAAATGGATGTGAAGAGTGCATTTCTCAATGGGGTGCTCAAAGAAGAAGTGTATGTGGAACAGCCCCCAGGATTTGAAGAAGGAGACAAGGTGTACAGATTGAAGAAAGCCCTCTATGGCTTAAAACAAGCTCCAAGAGCTTGGTATGATACCTTGTCACAGTTTCTTCTAGATCATGGTTTTGTCAAAGGCACTGTTGACAGAACCTTGTTCAGAATCTGTGAAGGAAATGATATTTTGTTAGTCCAAATCTATGTGGATGACATTATATTTGGATCTCCAAATGAGAAGCTATGTGAGAAGTTCTCCAAACTCATGCAAAGCAAGTTTGAGATGTCCATGATGGGATTGATGAATTTCTTCTTAGGACTTCAGGTCACTCAATCAAAGAAGGGAATATTCATCAATCAGGCCAAGTACACAAGGGACATGATCAAAAAATTTGGATGTGCATCAAGCAAGCCAGTCAAAATTCCTATGAATACCAACTGGAAGATGGATCCTGATGAAGGTGGAGAGTCAACAAACTCCACTAATTACAGAGGAATCATAGGATCTTTGCTATATCTCACTGCAAGCAGGCCTGACATCACATTTGCAGTTGGAGTATGTGCAAGATTTCAAGCCAATCCAAAGAAAAGCCATCTTGATGCTGCCAAGAGAATTCTAAGATATCTCAAGGGTTCTGAGAATCTTGGATTATGGTATCCAGCTGATGATAACATTGAGCTAACTGGATACTCAGATGCAGATTATGGAGGATGTAGAATTGACAGAAAATCCACCTCTGGAACATGTCAATTCTTGGGGAACGAGCTTATCTCATGGTTTTCCAAAAAGCAAAATACAGTTGCAACTTCAACAACTGAGGCTGAGTATGTAGCTGCTGGAAGTTGCTGTGCTCAGATACTTTGGCTCAGGCAACAATTGAGAGATTACAAAGTCATCTCTAATGAAGTGCCAATATTCTGTGACAACAATAGTGCAATTTCCATCTCACAGAATCCAGTACTCCACACCAGATGCAAGCATGTGGACATCAAGCATCATTTCATAAGGGACCATGTGGAGAAGAAAGATATCAAGCTTGTCAAAATCCACACTGATAAGCAAAAAGCTGATATTCTGACCAAGCCTCTAGCTGAAGCAAGGTTCTTGGAGTTGTCAGCTGAATTAGGGTTACTTGATCCAGGCAAGATGGACAAATGAGGAAAGTAAAGCTCATATGAAGGGGGAAGTTCATCAAAACTGAACTTCAGCAAAGTTGACCAACTTCACTGAAGCTGTCAGCCACAGAGGGAAACTCAGCAAGGTTGTCCCTGTAGTGCTCAGCAATGTTGGTCAGGGGATTTGTCCAAGTGGGACCCAGTCAACAACCTTGGGACCCACTCAGGCAAAGCAATCAGGCAATTTGGTCCACACAGAAACCAAAGCACATCTCAGGATGTTTGTCCTAGTTAATTGGATAATTATTGCTATTATTAGCATTGATTAGACATTTAAGAGGTTTCTTGGTATAAGAGTAGGCCATTTTAGGATGGAGTGTGCTATAAAGATTTTTACCCCCCAAAAAGGCAAATCAGCATTTAATGCAGAAATCTTAATAAGATTGCATGAATTCTTGAGCCTTCATCCAAACCATTAAATTACATTTAAAACTTAATCGAACCATTGAAAGTCCACTACCCCACTATATTCAAACGGTTTTTCAAATTACCCACTGTTACATTCCATTAACCAACGGTTAATAAATTCCTCCCATATATAAACCTCTCAATTTTCACCACCATCCTTACGCACTCATAATTCCCAAAACCTTTGAAGTCTCAAAACCTCTAAACCTGCAATCTTTCTCCGAAAAACTTTCTATCTCTCATATTATCCATGGCACCTAAGATCAAAAGAGAAGAGCTTGTAGACTTCAATGATTCCTCATTGGACATTGATTTCTCTTATCTTAGCAACCCAAATTCCCTTTGGTTTGAAAAGCTGGTAGCCTTTGATAGCTCAGACTCAGAAGTTCAACAAGTCCTCCAATGGCTGAGGGAGGCAGGGCTAGAAAAATTCCTAGGCACCAAGCCTGATTCCTGCCTGAATCCATTTATGGCAGAATTCTTTGCCTATCTCAGGTGGAAGGGCAAGAAGGGGGATGTGTGCACAAAGCTCACATATGCTGAGGAAGATGAAGAAAAAGAAACTCAACACACAATCATCTTCACTGCAGAGGATTTAGAAGCTAGCTTTGGGCTACCTTCTGAAGGTATGAATCCAGAAATGTACAAGGAAGAAGATGATCAGGAGTTCTATTATTCTTGGATGATAGAACCTAAAAAGGTTGTGAGTGCTCAAAACAAAAACACTTTAAAGCCAGTGTTTAGGCATTTGTTTGATTGTGTTGTAAAGAGCCTGTTGAGCCACTCAGGGAGTGTTGAACAAATCAGTATGCCTAAATTGAGAGTGATGGCTGCTGTGATTGACTCTGCTGAGAAGAGAGTCAAGTTCAACTGGAAGAAATTCATTCTTGACAAAATGATGAATGAAAAATTCAAGTTTAAGGAGGTGAAACACCACAAGGTGGTGGTTGAAGGAAAACTCCAGTTCTGCACAAGAGCAAGCCTACTCTTGGAAAGATTTGCACATTACACCCACCTCCAAGCTAAGCCAAAGCCTTTTCCAGCTCAAAAGGTGATGTTTAGGAAGCTGTCTTCTAAGACAGAGAAAAGGAAGCAGGATGCAGCCTCTAAGAAAGCCATCACAGTTGTTCCAGCAACAAGAACCTCTCCAAGAAAGAGGAAAGCCCAATCACCAAAAGCTCAACCAAAGATGAAGAAGATGAAGAAGATTTTGCATGAATCTTCACCAGAAAGTCAGTCAAGAAGTGGAGGAGCCACTTCTGAGGAAATAGAGAAGGTTGCTGAGGAAGGAGTCAACCCTCCTGAAGAAGGTGAAATATTCAGAGAAATTGTCCCCCTACAGCCTGAGAGTATAACTGAATTCAGAGACCTTGACCAGCCAACAAGGTATGAAAGAAAAAGAAGAATCATCAAAACTTCTGAGAAGCAGAGGTTGATGGAGGAAGAAAAGAAGAAGAAAGAGTTCTTCAAGGAGATTAGACAGGCAAGCAAGTCTAACTCCAAATCCAAGTCCAAACCCAACAGCCCTGAAGCCAACTCCCCTGATATTCAATCTAGAAGAATATCCCCAAGGCAAGAGGAAGAGGAGTGCAAAACTCCTGAAGATGCACCAATCATTGCCAAGAAAGTATACTCCCCTGAAGGTGCACCTGATAGATCAGGTATTGATGTACTGGCAGATTTGGTCAATCTTGAAGATAGACCCTTTTCCCCACTTGATCCCAGACTCCTCTCGTATACCAAACTTCTTGAAACTGCTCTTCAAGAAGGTGATCAAGTTGTTTTCCCACCCATTCCAGCCATTCCAATTACTTCTTCAGGAACAATGCTCTCGAAAGCACCTGAATCCCAACTTGCCTTGACCTCTCTTGAACCCAATCCTTCTGAATCCAACCTACCTGAATCCCAGCCAAGCCTACCTGAATCCCATTCCAACCCTCCTGAATCCAACTCTTCTGGAGATGATAGTAGTGAAGAATATACCTATGAGGGGATGTTGAGGCAGATTGCAAGAGCCAATGTGGATGAACTATATCCAGGATTGAAGGCTTATCCCAGGCTGCAACAACAATTCTATGATCTCAGAGCACTTGTTGAGATCAAAGATAGAACTATTGTGGAAATAGCTCAGGCTATTCAGGATAAGGGTGCCAACTGGTGGCAGGTTGAGGAAAATAGGCTGCTACATTTTGCAAATGTAAAAAAGACCAGTGTATTAACCACTGAGGCCCTATTTTGCACCATTGTCCATGAAAAGGTGCTTGCTGAAAGAGAGAGGATAGCACAAGGAATCAAGCATCCTGACAGCCCATCTGATGATGATGATGATGATGATGATCACACCAATCCCAATCCCCCTGGTATCAACTCAGCTCAGGTACATTACTTGACTTTTCATTCTGTAAAGGACTCTGATCATTCAGAGGAGTTGACCAAAGATGGTGACTCAGTCCAAGATGCATTGGCCAAGGATGGTTCTTTTGAACCTGAGGCACAGCTTGACAATGCTGAGACTTCCATAGGAGAAGCTGGTTTGGCTAAAGCCTCATCAATGTCAGGCAAGTTGGACATTGACCAGCCTTTAGTCATTCAGGATGACTCAGTGGACTTGGGATGCCCAAGCATTGTGATCTCCCAACAACTGCCCTCTGTGGATCCTATTGAGGATATAGAGGTGTCAGGTTTAGAAATTGAAGGAGTTGAAAAGGCTGTGAGTGCTGAAAAATCAGAGGGAGATGATGGTGAGGAGTGTATGATCACTGGTTCCTTGAGTGCACCACAAATAGAGGGAGAGGAAGTAGAAATATTGGGTGCAGCCCAATATGAGAGTCAGGCTATTCTTCAAGTCAAATCTGAACTTGATGAATCCCTTGGTGAAAGGAGGCCTGATTCTCCAGTGAATGTGAGTTTATCTCTTGAAAAAGAAGAAGAAAAGAATAAAGTTGAAAATGAGAGAAAATGTGCTGATGTATCAGACCTTATGGGAGAAAAAGAAATAGAGGGTGATGAGGGAGTTTTTACTAACACTATCAGTTTTGCAGATTCAGTTGCTGTCACTCTTGAGCAAATTTTTGCAGATGCCTCCCTGACAGATATACCAGTTGATGCTGACACTGATCTTGAAGCAGTATCAGCAAATGTGTCCACACTCAACCAGATCTACTTTGAACAAGCCAACACTTCTGAGGCTCACTTTCAGATGGCTACTCAGACTGCATCCATCATTGAAGAGCAGTCAGAGAAGTTGGACACACTGGTCAGGGAAGTTGAGAAGGCCCATGCAACCACTGCTGATACCTTAGATGGCCAAGGCAAGACTCTAGCCTCTGTGGAGATGAGGCTCACAGGGTCAGAAGAAGTGATCTTGCCTACTCTTGATGCAAGAATATGTGGAGTTGAAACTGGACTTCAAACAGTTTCAACTGAAGTAACAAAGGCCAAGGATGCTATGGTAAAATTCACAAGATCTGTGAAGAAAGAGCAACATGGTCTCAAAAATTTGTACAAGCACAATGTAAAAGCCTTGAGAAAGACCATCAAGGATGCTTTGAGGCAGAGGACAGCAGCACAGAGAAAGAAGGCAGAAGAGTTGAAAGCTGCTATGGTGAAGGAAGCTGCTGAAAAGTTCACTGTTGAACTCATGGCCAAAGTGTCTGACCAAGTTGTGGCCAATCTCACTGAACAGCTTCAGGCCAAACCTGATCAATCACTGAAAGCCACATTGGATGCCATAGTTTCCCAAAAGATGAAGCCTGTTCACACCTTTTTGAGCATGGCAGATGATAAAATGCAAAACATTCATGATGAGAATGTTTACCTACTGCAGGAATTGAAGTCCCTCACTCATTCCCACTCACATCTCTCTGTCACTATGAGTGAATTGAAGCCCCAATGTTTTGATAATGCCAAAAAGGGGGAAAGACAGAGAGCAAGGGCAAAGGGGACCTTGGTAATTGGTGAATCCAAGGGAAAGGAGAAAGTCCCTGAAGTTGAGGAGGAAGCAGTAGAAGACATTGGGAAAGGCAAAGGCCCAATGAATGTTGAAGATTTAACTGAGGAAGAGCAGATTCAAATAGCTGTCAAGGAGTCTATGGTGTCAGCTATGGAAAGTCAGGCAAGAAAGCTTCAAAGGCCAGGTGGTGAGTCTACAGGACTTGAACCTCAAGAGAAGGTTGCTGAAGTGAGGGGGAAGGTGACAAGGTCATCTGAAAGAAAGAGGAAGGAACTGCAAGCCTTCAATGAATTCCCAACCAGCCTGACTTTGCCATCAGAATTTCAATCTGAAGAATCTACTCCAGCAAGGAAATCAAAGAGAATGAAGAAAGCAGTCCTGATGCCTGCTATTGAAGAAATTGAAGAGGATGTACAGGACAGAGAGCCTGAAGAAGTAGTGCCCAAGCTTGCTGATGATCCTTCCAAATTGTTTGAAGAAGGATTTGGGAAAGATCCAGAAACTCAGGAAAAGCTAGCTCTCCTAAGAGCTAAAGAAAGAATGGATCAGTTGGTTGAGGCCAACAAAGCAAGAGATGGGAGAAGGGCAAACTTCAAAGCTCCAAGAAGGAGGGCTTCATACAAAAGGCTCAAACCTCAAATGCTGCAAAGATGGGACACTCAGTACCCTCACCATGATAAGTGGGTTCCAATCTCACTGAATGATGCATGGGAGGAGGCCAAGAGAAGTTTTGTTTATGACTTCTATGTCATTGGAAAGTGGCTTGGTGAGAGTGTGGATGAAGTCTTTGTTCAGTTCATGTTTGAGAACCACAGGGATCTCTACCAAAAGCTGTTTGCAGCAGCTGAGATGGCAAGAGTGGAGTTCAAGGCCCCTGGTCCAATTCTGTACATGCCTCCTAAGTTCAATGGGAACTTGATTGATGAGGGAAAGATTTTGGAAGAGTTTATCAACATCATGAAGATGGAGAAGCTAAAGCCTGGCCCTAGAGGAACCAACAAGGAGATCTGGGAACTAAAGAAGAGAGTTTGGGCTCAGTATGGCTTTGCTCCTCAAGATGATGGAACTCTGTGAAGGATAAGATCATTCTTTTCCTAATTTGCTGTTATGATTTCTGTTGTTATTTTTGCTATTCTAGATTAGTGAGTCCTTTTGATTTTCATCCCTGTAATGGTTTATCACATCTATAAAAGGATCACTATGTTTCTATCAAAGAGATAACAACTCATTATCTCAACTAACCTATCCTGACATATATTACTTGATTTATTGTGCTTACAGTTTCTTTCAGGCAAGTTGACCAGTTCACTCTCCCTGAAGGTAATATTTAGTTTAAGTCAAGGTCCCTTTGTAATAGGTTTTGGCATCATCAAAAAGGGGGAAATTGCTGGGAATAAAATGATTTTGATCTAGATACCAAAACCCCTGATTGATGATGTACAAGTTAGTTGAGATATGCTCAAGTTATTGTTCAGGCAAGTTGTCCCAGAACACTTAATGTGTAGTATGCTTAAGATAAAATCTCAGAAATGTTATGAGATATTAGTAATCAGGATAGTTGTCCAAAGATGAAATGTTAGGCAGCTTGATAGGTCTATAGGACAAAGTTGCTGATCTATTCAAGACAAACTGATCAAATGGACAACCTGGCTGAAGAGTTCAAGTATACTGAAGCTGTGCTCATAAATGCAAAAGATCTAGGCAGTCGAAGTACAAATGATCAAGAGAATTAAATGTCAAAAGCTTACAGAAGATACATTCAATGAAGCATTTATTGCCAATCATGCCTGAACCAAGCATTAAAGACTTAGAGCATTAAAGAGTGAAGCATTGAATGAATGTTGGAACATTCTAAAACTGCAGCAGGAATGTTCAGGGAGCTTGTCCCATCTGACCGTTGGTTGTGTGTAAAGTTTGCCACAAATCAACCTAGGACAATGTGCAAAATTGGAAACTGACACAAGTCTTCTCAGCCGCATTTGTCAGAAGTCAACACACTCATTCAAGCAACCATTGAAGACCTCTTTTACACAGTGGATAAAAGGATGTCAAGCTTCATAGCCGTTTCAATGGTGCTGCAAATAGACATATTTGAATTGCTAATCCCTCCAACGGTTAGTTGTTCAAATTGCCTATAAATACAGAAGTGATCAAAGGAATTCATCATCCAACTACAAGCTATCAAACTATAATCAAGCTTTCAAAAGGAAACCAAGCTGTTCTCTAGAATTCCAAGTTTCCTGAATCACTTCAAGTCAGCTAAGCCAATCTTTGTAAACATCCTAACTTAGCATTGAGATATCCTAAGCCTTTACACTGTTCTTATTGTAAAGGATATCTCTATTAGTTGGAACCAAACCTCAAACCTTATCTCATTTAGTGAAGAGAGTGTTTGTTGTAGAAGTGAGGAGTTAAGGACTGTTAGTGTGAAACACAGTCTTAACTCAGAGAGATTGAGCACTAGGACTCAAGTTATCCTAGGGATCAAGACACTAAGAGAGTGTTGTTGATCAGTGCACCTTGGCACTATAAAACAAGCTAATTCCATTGAGAAGGAATTATCTTGTTTAATCAGGGAAAGTGGATGTAGGAGCTTGAGTCTCTGAACCACTATAAACTTGTGTGCCATTTACTTACTGCACTCTTTATTGCACTTATACTTAATCATTTTTCAAAGAGCAAAACTCAGTAAGCTAAGAAAACCAGTTTTGGACAAAGTCCCTGATAACTGTGTTTTTCAGAAATCAACTTGGAGTATTTCTTTGAGTAAAGGCCAACCACATTCCGCACTTAGCAACTCATTTAGATATTTAGCCAACTGATCACTTAATAGTAATCAGTAGGACAAGTATCTATCAAAGTTCCCACTCAGGCCAGTTGTGAGACAACTTGCCTGATAAGACCAGTTTATCAAAAAGAAAAGAATTTGCATACACAAGTGCATTCCCCCCCCCCCCATACACTTGTGTTATACTCCACCAAGGACCAACAAATACCCTAAATGCTTTGCTAGTAGAGGAGTATCCTAAAAATATCCCCTCATCTGATTTAGCATCAAAAGCATTTAATTTTCTCTTTCCATTGTTATGAATAAAACACTTACAGCCAAAAATATGGAAATAAGAAACTCTAGGCTTTCTACCTTTCCATACATCATATGGTGTTTTGCCATGTACCTTGTTTAGAGCACTTTTGTTCTGAGTGTGGCAGGCAATGTTAATTGCCTCAGCCCAGAACTTGTCAGCAACACCATTTTGTTGGGGTATTCGAGTTGCACTTGTCAAATGCTGAATTCCAGTTTTAGAACAATATTCTTTAATGTAACAGTTTATAAACTCAGTCCCCTTGTCACTTCTTATTTTGACAATGGGCTGACCTTTTTCTACTTGCAACCTCTTCAACAGTTCTGGTAGTTGGATTTGTGTATCACTCTTTTTGTGTAAGAAGATTACCCAAGTGAACTTTGAATAATCATCTACCACAACTAAAGTGTACCTTCTACCATTTAATGTAGGGGGTTTGTTGGTCCCTGAACGAGTAGTGAATGAGATTAAAGTCTAGAGGGGAGGGGTGAATAGACTTTAAAACTTTTTCAAGAGAGTTGGGAACCTCTTCTGATTTCTATGTCAACTGGACTACAGGTCTGCTGGTCCAGATGACTATAGTGATCTGATGAAGAGATTATATGCGGAAGTTTGGTAGGCCTTGTTTAGACTCGTTCTTTAGTTTCTTTTGAAAATGCCAAGTTGTTTACTTAATGAAAATACTCAGCTGATGCTGGTTTGAAAGTTATGACCTTGATTTGAAGATAGTTGAAATCACAGTATGCACTATATAAAATGTATGGAAATGACAATAATGTAAAGTGCAGAAAGATAAATAACACTAGGTTTATAGTGGTTCGGATATACGATCCTACGTTCACTCTCACGTCCACTCTCACGTCCACTCTCACGTCCTAACGTGATGTTTAATCCCTTTAATTTACCAAAAATTACAAGGGCTTGTCCTTTATAGTCCCAAGGGTAGGACTTTGAGATCTGAGCAGTCCTAACTGCTACGGTCTCCACAAGTGATTGTAAGCACTTGCACTTTGCAGGGGTTCAAAAACTTAACCTTATGGTGGGGGTTTTGGGGTTTTTGAAGATATCCAAGTAATGGTTCAAGTTTATAATTTGCTTAACCACTATGCCTAAATCAAATGATATACAATATGAATGGGATTCAGGTTCTTATAGGTTGGATAGAAATCACTTAAGAGCTAGAGATATTCTAAGGATTTCTAGGCTCTTGGAGAACTCTCAATACAATATGGCTTTGTGCTTGCTTGCTTGTTTAGCTTGTTCAATTCTCACGTTGTGACTTCTTATTGTGATTTCTCATCCTCTTGTATTTGTAGGGGTGATTGCTGCAACTAGTCGTTGGAGTTGACTAGCCGTTGGGGTAATCTTTTCATGTTTGCTTGATTCCTTGATTCCAGCCGCTTGATTGCTTCAGTCCTGGGATCATGTCAATCTTCTAAGTAAGGTAAGTCTTCATTCAAATTACAAGATGACTTTGGGAATCAGCCGAGTCCTGGACGAGCACCTAGTCTTCTGATCTTCACTCATAGTCTTCTGACTACTCGTCTGGCCTTAAGTCTTCTGTCTTCTGATATCAGTCGAGTAACACTCTTCTGATCTGGCAATTCAGTAACCTGTTTTAGGCCATCTTCAATCTTGGACTCCATCAGTTAAGTAGGTATACAAACACCTTACTTATCTGGTCTTCAAGGATCTTCTAGTCTTCATGCCTTCTACTCTTCTCATCTTGAGGGTGCGCATGTAAGCCGGGGCTGTGCTAATCAGCTGATATCAATACAGTTGATCACACAAGACTAGTCTAAGCTGTTCTATACAAAGTTAGCTGATCCTATTACATTTATAAACTCTAAGTGTTTTGTCCATCAAAACTATTCTAACATCAAGTGGGCCTTAGGGTGAATTTATATCCCAACAGGGTTTTATAGGACCATGAAGATCCATGTGCAAGAGTTCTAAGACTCTGCAAGTAGAAAGAACTGGAATGGACTTAAAGGAAACTTTTACCTGTTTACCTTTCTAGCATGCATCACACACTTGTGACTTGAAATAGATCTCATTAGGGATACCTTCAACAAGGTAATCTCGTGCTATCTTATTAATTATCTTAAAGTTCATATGGCATAGGCGTCTGTGCCATAGCCAGCTGATTTCTTTAGGACTCTTACTAAGAAGGCAAGCATCCCTAGGACAACTATTCCAGTTCACAATGTAGACACTACCTTGTCTTACTCCAACCAGTAGAATAGTTTGTGTTCTCTTATCCCAAATTTCACATTTGGTGCTTTTGAAGTAGACCTTATAACCCTATCACAAAATTGAGAGACAGATAACAAATTGTATTTCAAACCTTCTACATATGAGACATCTTGAATCTCTACATCTCCATTCTTGATGTATCCCAATCCTTTTGTGATTGCCATGGAACTATCTCCAAAGATCACCTTGGGTCCTTCTTATTCATGGTATTCAGAAAGAAGAGCCATGGTACCAGTCATGTGGTGAGAACACCCACTGTCTATATACCAAGTTTCTCCAACTGAACCACCTCTCTTATATAAATCCAATCGGCCCTGCAAGTAGTGATCTTAATAATTTAGGTACCCTTTCTTTATTGGGGTCCTGGGGGGTTAGTGGTAAGAGGTACCCAAATAAACATTGAAGATTTGAATAATTGAGACCTCTTCAGTTTTCTGCCATGCTTATCACAGAACAGTACTTTATTGACCTTATCCAAAGTATCAGCAGACTTAGGATCTATTTTTCTGAGATAGCCTTTCTTTGGTTCTATCCTTTTTTTAGTAAGATCAGTATGTCTGTAATAGTTTGAATAGGGCCTAAAAGCCTGTGGACCATACGACTTATAAATGTGTTTTGATCTTTCCTCTCCAATAATATCATAAGATAAAGGTGACAAAGTGGGATAGCTCAAGTGGTTAGAGCACCACTACCTAGGCCTTAGGTCCTAGGTTCGAGTCATGGGGAGGGAAAAAAAGGGATGGGTATTTAACTTCCATCAAAAAAAAAAATCATAAGATAAAGGTGGAGGATAAATAACAGGTTTGTTATGATAATGAGGCACAAATTTCCTAGGTTTAGTTGAGTACAACTGAGACTGCCTTATGAAAGGAGGTCTAGGTTGTTTCCAACTTTCCTGTGCTTGTCTTGACCTACTATGCTGAGTTTGCCTCTTCTGATACCAAGACTGTTCTCCTCTGGTTAGAGGAGTAAAACTCTGCTGGTATGGTCTTGACTGTACTGGTCTAGATGCATTCTTCTTTTTACCATTCTTGGTAGTAGGAGGAATGTATTTAGACTGTACTTTTGATTTTGGATCATTATCATAGGTCATAGGTTCTTTTCCTTTATCTAATTACAAAGACCTTGAACTAGCTTCATTAGTGTTCTTAGTGCCTGAAGTAGAAGAGCTAGGTACTGTAGCACCTATTCATCTTTTGTCATCTGGAGCTCTATATCTGTCTGATAATGTTTGATTAATCTTAGAAGAGTTAATCATATCAGATAGCTTCAGATCTAAGCTCAGTACTTCAGATTCTAAGAATCTATTGCGCTCTTCAAGTTTTTCACATTTAATCTTTAAATCATTGAATTCATTGGTCTCTTTGGCTTGAGTTTTAAGCATACCCTGATATAGTTTGTCAATAGATGCATACTTTTCTTGGAGTTGAGACAACTCTTCTGATAGTCGTGCATTTATGACAGTTATATTAGGATCTACTTTTAACTGAGCTTCTTGTAGACTAATGATTTCTTGTTTTAAAGAAATATTCTCATCACTGATTTCCATGAATGCTTGTAGAAGGTCTTCTTCAGTCACTCCATTGGAATGGTGAAGACTACTCCCTACACTACTATTAGAAGTGTCATGAGAATCAGAATCAGTATCATCACATGATTGGAAAGAAGTGACAGATGATACCTCTTGTTCGATTTTTACCATCATGATTAGTCCATCATCTGCAATGAAGGCTTCTTTCTCATTGCTAGAGGGGTATTCAGATGAAGACGATGGCAACTCATCTGAATCTGTATCAGAATCATTGTAAGCCACCATAGCCTTCTTACCCTTGTCAAATCTGCGCTCTCTTCTTGCTTGTCTTTCTTCTCTGTCTTCAGCACTTAGATCAGGACATTCATGGATGTAATGACCTGGCTTTTCACAGTTATAGCACAGAGGTTCATTAGTAGAACGTTTAATAGGAGAATGATATCGATTCCTATCCTTTCTATCAATAGAGTTCTTATCCTTCCTATCAGCAGAGTTCCTATCTCTTCTTTTCTCATTAGAGACCTCATCTCTCCTTTCAGAAGATTTGTGATCCCTCCTGGTCTTAGAAGAGTCCATGTTACTAGAGCCCTGAGTTTCCTTATAAAATCTCTTATATCTACCATAGCGCTTGTTAAGTTTATCAAACCTCTTTATCATTAAGTTCAACTGATCCTTAAGAGTAAGATCAGTACTATCTAGTTCATATTTTATGCTTGAAGGCTTAGACATAGATGGTCTAGACTTCTTAGAGGTAGATGCCTTAAAAGCAATACTCTTGGAGATTTCCTTCTCTCTATCACTGCTCACTATTGGATCTTCTTCATCCAATTCAAACTCATGTGCCTTAAGTGTTTGGAAGGTGGTTTCTGCAGTCCAGGTATCTATATCCTGTGTAGTTTTAATGATCATCTTGACCATCTTCCACCTGTCATCTAGGGACTTAAGTATACGCAAGTTGATTTCTCTATTGGTATATGTCTTTCCTAGCACTTCCAAATCATTCATAATACGTGTGAAACGAGTATCTAACTGGTCTATTGTTTCACCAGCCTTCATCTTAAATGATTCGAACCTCTGAACAGCTGTGGATAACTTGTTTTCCTTTATTAGGGATGTCCCTTCACAAAGAACAGCTAGGCGATCCCACATTTCTTTGGCAGTCTTACATTTTAATTCCTTTCCCAAATACTCGTTGGGAAGGGTATGTAAAATGTAGTTCTTAGCCAAACTGTCCAAGTTGTTCTGTTTCATTTCTTCAGAAGTTAATTCTAACCTGGGTTTAGGAACAAGAACACCAACAACTTTTGATTTATCCAGTGTGGCAGTATTGGGTACCATGGTAGTGATTGGACCTTCTTTGACCACAGAAATCATTAGATCATGAGTTGAGCTGAAGATGGCCTCCATCCTCAATTTCCAGTAGTCATAATCTGCAATCTTGAACTTAGGAAGTTTGTTCACATTAGTTTCATCCATGATTGATCAGACAGATAAGATCAGTAAAATAGCAAGTAGTTTCAGATAGTCAAGTATTGATAAAGATCAAGAATCAGTGACAAGAACAGTAAGATTTCCCTCAAAGTCTACAAGGTTATCAAGAAACAACAGTCCAAAGAACTACTGCTCTGATACCACTTGTTGGTCCCAAAGTTGAGTTAAGATTGATTAAGCTAGGAAAAGTCTAGAGGGGAGGGGTGAATAGACTTTTCAAAATATCAGAGTTTAATGCGGAAATGTGTTCTGAACAATAATGTTCTTTCTGGGTCAGATCAGTATTTCTAGTTTCAATTTTATACTCAACTTAGATTTTGAACTTTACTGTGTAAACTTTTAATGTTCTTAGTCAAACAATATGAACAGATATCAACAAAAAGTAAAGAACACAAGATTTATAGTGGTTCGACAAATGTCTACATCCACTCTCACAACTCCAGTTGTGAAGTTTTATTAACTCTTCCTTCTTGAGTTTCTTGTGGCTTAAAGTCCCAAGATTAAGACTTTGATTTATCGATTATACCTCCAGGTATATCTTCGATCTACTAGTAATTTCACAAGTAACTAGCACACTTGTTTACAACAAATCACAAACTAAAAATAGTAAAGTAAAACTTCTCTAGAATGTAGCCTTTGATTCTTCAATCAGTACGGTGGCTTCTTCTCAGTTTGATCTCCTTCAAACTCTGTGAGTTCTTGAATGCTTCGAATACTTTGATTGCTCTTAGATCAGTAGTCTTTGCAGTAGAAGATCACACGGTATTTATAGACTTTAGTATGACAGTTAGCAGTTTGTGAAACCAACTCTCAACTAACTCTAAACCGTTTCTTGTTATAACTTCATTTTTGTAACCAACTTAAACTTATCTTTTCCAAGTCAGCATATCTTCAAATATCTTCAGTTACGCCTTAAATAAGTTTTCCAAACTTATTCTTCAATCATACTAACTCAGCACAGTAAACTACTCTTCTTAGTTTTACTGTTCTTAGTCAGTCAGCACAGTTCTCAATAACTGTTATGCACTTCTTCAAAATACTTCTCTTGTATTTTTTAGCTTCATCTTACTCCTCTTGATAGTCTTCTATCTTTGAAGTAGTCTTCTGAGTAGTCTTCTGATCTGGTTCCAACCTAATGTTCTAAACTTTTACAATACTGAATACAAACTTACATATATAAAACATATATATACATCAACTGAACTACATACAGATGAGTACATTTAAGTCCTATACTATAAACTGTCTATACAATACATTTATCAGCTTAGTTCCTAACAGTTCATATATCAGATCAGAAACACACTAAGATCAGTAAACTCAGTTTTCATAACTTATCAAGATGACTTCCAACCACATATATTATTAACTTCAAGTTGTTTTTGGCCATCAAAACATACCATCACCAACTAGAACATTATTTATAGGATTCATATCCCAACAGTTATTAAGTTATCAATAAATTAATAATAATTAATTAATATATTAATTATTATTAATTTATAATGAAATACTCAATTTACAAACACGTACATCTATCAAATTTCCACTTAATTATTGTACAATACATATATGTATTTCAAATGAAGGCCCAATTTGAAATAACCTTTCAATCTCCCACCTTAATCGTGTTCAATGTATCACTTTATGGATATTAAAAAATATTTTCTATATAAAGACAAGATAAAAATATGCTAAAACAAAACAAATCACACACGACATGAAACTAATAAAGATGATAAAGTTGATAGATGAAAGTTCTACCATGGAGCCCCTTCGTGAAATGAGGCTATTAAAGCTGGCATTCACATTGAATAATTTTTTGTTGAGTTATAAGGAAACACCACCAGAAGCCCCTTCGTGAAATGAGGCTATTTTATTCACATTGAATAATTTTTTGTTGAGTCATGAGGAAACACCATCAGAAGTTCTTACAATGATAAAAAAAAATTAGAAATTGAATCATTTTTCAAGAAACCTTCATAAATCAGTAATATATATGAGGTCTATAGATATTATCAAAAATATATTATCTTATAATTTTAACGAATTATTAATTTAACACTCTATCCTCGAATCAGGACCGTCCAAAAAATATTATTTTGGAGAATTTATTAAATAATCGAATATTAATTTATCGAATTTATGCTGTAATTCTAATTACTGTTTGGTTTTTTTTTTTTTTTTTTTTGAGTTACATTAAATACCCATCCATTTTCCCCTCCCCATGACTCGAACCCAGGATCTAAAGCCTAGGTAGTGGTGCTCTAACCACTTGAGCTATCCAACTTCGTCTCTAATTACTGTTTGGTTCATACTGTAAAATGAGTGTATTTTTTTATTGAAATTGTTTGATTCAATTCAGCTCGATGAATGATGAGCAATCAAAGTTCCCATTTTACTCCTCGTATCAACTAATATATTGAACAACAATATATAAATAGTAGATATACTAATAAAATAAACATATGGGCTAAAGAAGATACAGTACATTTTTGATTGAGTAAATGAGTAATAATTACAGTGGACAAGGGAATCAAACTGCGAGAATCATACGCTCATTTCATTCTTACAGACTTGTACCAAAACAATTATCAATGAGAATTATATCCCTTCCATTCTCATTCCCTACCCCGAACGAAGCCCCCCCTGTATATATTCAAGAATGCAACGGGAACTTGGAATAATAATGCCAGCACTAACAAACCCGATCCTAGTCTTAACACTGGGCCACTTCTCTTAAACAACGAAAACAAGAAGAATATAGTTTTGTAATTGAACTAGGCACCGCTCAAAGCATGGCACGTTTCAGTACTGGTGACCTTGAGGAAATGTGTTGTTCGAGGAGGGAAGAGGAGGTCTAGCTCTTGCATACTCAGCGAAAATAACCCATCCGTCCAGAAACTACAAAGTTAGCGTGTTATACTGTTATATACTGCTAACCACAAAATTAAACAATAAAAGCAACTCCAACTCCCAACTGCTTCATAAACCCATACACTCAGAACCAATATAATAAGAAATGAAGACGTTTGTAATGCATTAGCGAAATATAAATGTTCCAAAATCAAGAAGAAGCAAAGTTTATGTTTACACTTTGTATCCTTGTATAACTCTCTGCACCTCTTGTCAGGGAAATGACATCTTCTCACAAGCAAAGAGATGGAAGTCAATTCATTAGAGAGTTGCTACATTCAATCTAAGAGTTGAATAAATATGTGTTTGTGTAAGATTCTCTTTGGCAACTTAATATTTGACATATGTAAAATTCCATGTACTTAAAATATTGCCATATTTAGACGGCATGGAGGGCCAAGGAGGAATCTTTTTGACATGAGTTTGGGAATAAGAGAGTAGACACCCTACATCTTTACACCTTTAATCTTCATTTTTCACCCAGAAGATCCCGAATCCCTTCATTCTAGAATTGGACAAATTTCGTGTGAAATCCTTTACTAATTCCCACACAATTTCTTGCTAAACAGAAAATTCAATTCCAAAACCTAGTTTGGCAGCAAAGAACATATCAGTAATCACATGGCAAGTGAAATTACACTTTCATAATGATTAGCCACTCTCAATGATGGATAAAAGCCAATTAAATGGCAAATGTAAATCCACCAGCCTCCAAAATGACTAGAATGCATCTAAACAGGTTCAAACTTCCCAAAAACAGTTTGCAACAGCCATTGAGTTGAACTGTTGAAGAGTATTTGCAATTGCAAGGTAATTGTCAGGTTATCAAAAGGATTTCTTTATAGACAGGCCAGAGCCCAGAAGGAAGACTTAATTTTTCCCTGAAGTCAGTTACAAACACTTTCTGTATATATTTAAAGTTTATCTACGAGAAGGACCTAATATTTCTAACCATTATAGCTTACCTGACCATCCATGCCCTTGATTCCTGCTTCAGCTTCTTTAATTGTTACATATCTTACAAATCCAAAACCCTTTGAATAGCCAGATACCCGATCAGTGACTACTTTAGCTGCACAAGGAGACAAGATTAACCAATTTCATGAGAATTTACAAGCTTCAAACTATATTTCCATAACTTTTAAACAGAAATATATTGAATACCGTGCAACACTTCACCAAATTTAGCAAAGGCATCACGGAGCCCTTCCGATGTTGTACGTTTGCTGAGCCCTGAAGATCATACAAAATCAAACTGGAATCAGCTCATGCACACACACCAAGCACCATAAAAGTGAAGATGAAACTTCTAAGATGACAATCTACCACCACAAACAAAAACTCAAGTAACAAGTATAGAAATGCATTAAACAGACAATATGAATTCTACAGTTTTCCAATTACCTAAAAATAACAGAGCAGAGTCCAAGTTATTTTAAGTGGAACATACATTTAAGCTTACCGCATGGCGTGTAGCCTCATATACTAACACCTTAATCTATCAAACACCTAGATGGTAAAATTGAAGTAATTATTTGCGTGGAAATGCGATTGGGTAATTTACCTTCATTATGGCCAGAACTTAGGTTCCGGAAGCGAATCGTTAATATAACCATGGAAAATAATATAATTAGACACCAAATTATGTTTAGAAATGACAGAGAATGAAGATGAAGGAAAGAAGAGGTTGAGAGAGTGACCTGAGACAAAGAGATTGGTGGAAGGTTCAGCGGGAGGAGGCTTCTCAAGTCTAGTGTGGGCTTGATTGGTCACAAATGATGAAAAGAGAGCCCTAAGTCCCCTCCGCGTCGACGCCGTAGTAGAACTCACCGCTCTCATCATCGTCGCCATTTCCGACTTCCAAGGTCCAAGTGATTTGGAAAGCAATTGGGCTCTCTATGATTTGATTTTCAGCCCATTAGCTTATTATTTAGGGGTTTGACTATATGGACCTCCATTTTGGAGAGATGCACTCCCCCTTTCAATTTTTTAATAAAATAATAAGGTAAAAAACCTAAAATACCCTTCATTAAATATACATTAAATATACCATACTAGATGCACCCCCTACTCACCCCTTTCATTTCTTTCAACTTTTCCTAATCCACAACTTTCGGTTGCCGGCGACACCATTTCCGGCGATCATCAAGCTCAAAAAAAATATAGAAATCAACCATAAACTCAAAAAATTTACAATTTTTTTTTTTTATTTTCGACCAACCAGTGTCGATCACATATTCACATACACTCTCGTTGTCGACGGGAGTGTATGAAGTCGACACGGTTTCGTCGAAAATAAAATAAAAAAAAATGTCATTTTCGACTATGTAATGTCGATCAAATACACCCTCGTCGACAACAATTTGCCGACGAGAGTATATTTATTCGACATTACATAGTCAAAAATGAAAAAAAAAATTAAAAATTAGGGTTTTCTGCTTTTTTTTTTTTTTTTTTGCAGAAAACGAGTTTTGTAGAAAACGGGTTTTGCAGAAAACCCTTGGGAGGAGGGGCAAATCTGGGTTGGGCTGGGGGTGGATCGGCGTCGGAGAGGGGGTGGGGAGGGAGCGGCCGCGCGGCCGCAGATCTTCTGTTTTTTTTTTTTTTTTTTTTTTTTTTGCAGAAAACGGGTTTTGCAGAAAACCCTTGGGAGGAGGGGCAAATCTGGGTTGGGCTGGGGTGGATCGGCGTCGGAGAGGGGGTGGGAAGGGAGCGGCCGCGCGGCCGCAGATCTTCTGTTTTTTTTTTTTTTCAGATGGGAGGAGAAAGGGGAGGAAGGGGGCAAACCTGGGGGTCGGCGTCGGTGTCGGACTGGAGGGGAATGGGGCGGCTGTGGCGGCCGACGGACGGGAGCGGCCGCGCGAGTGCAAAGCTTCAGTTTTTTTTTTAAACGGAGGGGAGGGGGCGGCCCCGGCGAGGGTGGGTATGGTGGACAGCGTCGCCGGCGATGACGGGGGTGGGATGGGCGTCGCCGGCGACTGGTGGGTGGTGGTGAGGAGGGGGTGGGTTGGGGGAAATGGGGAGGAAGAAGATGAAGGGTTGGAGTGTGTGTGTAGTAAATTGGTTTTTATGAAGGGAGGGTATTTATGACAATTTAGGGGGGTGTGTGCCAATTTGATGGGTGTGTATAAATCGGGGGAGTGTATCTCTCCGAAATGGAGGTGCATATAGTCAGACCCATTATTTAGTGGGTGTTTTCAAACAGTAGGGCATGTTTGTTTTGGGATGGAAAATCCGGATTTGGGATTTCGAATCTCCACCCCCGTTACAGTTTGAGATTTTGATTCAGGATTTCAAAATTGTACCCTATAAACCCTATAAAAGTCAACCCTATAAATACCTACAAATCCTATGTAAATACCTATAAAACCTATAACTCTATTCTATAAAATTAAATCCTACCCTATATAAATTCCAAAACAAACACAAAACCTAAAAAGCATTAGGATTTTAAAATCCACTAGATTTTGAAATCTAAATTTCAAAATCCTCCAAATCCCAAAACAAACATGCCCTAAGGTGCTTAAATTTTTTTTTTTTTTTTCAAGGGTGGGGATATTAACAGCCAAAAAAAATGTTATACATACCCCAAATGTTAAACACACCCCATTAAAATTTAAAAATAAAATTTTATTACTATACATACCCCAATTCTTTCCTATTTACCCTTAATCCCTCAAAACAAATATAAATTAAATAAAAACTAAAAAAATATTATAAAAATTAATTAAGTCTTTAAAAATATATAAATTTTAAAAATCAATTAACAAAAAAATTCAATAACACGAAAAAATTAAATAAAAATTAAAAATATTTTTAAAAAATCAACTAAATATTAAAAGACGAATGGAAAAATCAATTACAAAATATAAAACATTAAAAATATCAACTAAAATTTTAAAATAATTGGGTCGAAAAATTTTAATTAAACAAATCAATTAAATTTAAATAATAACTGAAAAATATTAAATAAATAAAATTAATAAAAAAATAAAAAAAAACGAAAAAAATAAAATATGTAAAATATAAAAAAAAAATCAACTAAATCTTAAATAAATATTAAATCTTAAAAAATAAAATAAAGTTAAATAAAAATTTAAAATATTAAAAAAATCATCTAAATCTTCAAAAATAATTAAATTTTTTAGCTTTAATATATTTTTGAAGATTTAGTTGTTTTAAAAAAAAAGATTTTATTTATCTCTTTCAAAATTCGTTTTCTTACTTTTTTATTTAATTATTTTTTTTGACGATTTATTAAAATTTATAAGAATTTTTATGATTTGATTTAAATTTAATATTTTTTATTTGATTAATTTTTTTTTATTAAATTTTCCGATTTTATTTAATTTTTTTAGAATTAAAAAAAAATATTTATTTAAATTAATTATTTTTAAAGATTCAGTTTTTTTTTTAATTGTTTTCAAATTTTAATTATATTTTTTCCAATTTTTTTATTCCATATTTATATAAGGGTTACTTAGTAATTTTAAATATACCTATTTTTCTTTTTAAAATTATGGGGTGTGAATAAAATATTTTGGGGTGTTAGTAGTGGTACCCTTTTTTGTTAAATGGGTGTTTTCAAACACTACAAACAGCTTTCAGAAAACACAACAAATAGAATCACTTTTCAAACACAACTAAAGGGGTGTTTTCAAACACTACAAACAGCTTTCAGAATCACTTTTTTTAAAGTTGCCCTCTCACCACTTTTACTTTTCCGAAGTGCTTTTAAGCTGTTTATAGAGTTTGCAAATACCTCCTAAGTCATTAAGTTAATTTGTTAAAAGTGATTTTGGTGAAGCACCCCTCCACCTACTTCTAATAGCTTTTATGTGATTCTCATCATTATAATAATCAATTTTATAATTTTACCCTCACAATATAAATAATATTTCATCTTTACACATTACCTATCCAAATGTAATAAGGGTGTTCTTTGTAAATTTATAAAAAAAAAAAGTGGTTTGTTTTGTAAACACCACAGCATACACACAATTGATTTAAAGTGCTTAATTTTAAAACACTATCAACTTTTAATTTTATTGCAAAAATCAATTTTAATCACTTTGAATCAATTACTATAATTTGCAAACACACCCTTAATAAAAAATAATAAAAAAAAAAAACCAAAAGAGAGGAGAATTAGTGGTGTAAATAATTGACTCGAAACTCGACTCGATTGCTATACTCGAAACTCGAAATTTAATTCGACTCGATCGAGCCTAAAATTTTAAAGACCAAGCTTGACTCGATAAACTCGAGTTCGACTCAATTACCTATATAATTTTTTAAATTAATTATAAATCATATTTTTTTTCTAAAATAAGTGTCATGAGCATAAGTCATATGGAGAGTATCAAAGGATTGCATCCTCAAATAATTGAAGATTACATTTGGGCTTGAGCTATTATCTATTTCAATTGTAAGGGAATAGCCCATTTTAGTTATTTAGTTTCATTTGGGCTTTTGTTTCTTGTATTTAAGTCCATTAGCATTTTAGGGTTACTTCTATGTTTAAATATGTAAAAGAAGGATATAGAATACAAGCAGAAAATATTTTCAAATTCCTTCATCTTCTCGACTCTTCTAATCCCTCTTCCTCAATTCTCTTTACTTCGCCCCTTTCTATTCCTTCTTGTATCAATCTTCAAACATTCATTATTTCATACTCAATTACTTCTCAGAAAATTATATGGATTTCAAAGGTAGTGAAGAGTTCACTACAATTGGTATCCAGAGCCACCAATCCTTGGACATGGATGAGGAAACCATCTACAGAAATCTTCAGGATTCGCATAAAAAGTTGGAAAAACTTCTTCACGTTGAATCACGAAAAAGAGAGGTTAGTGAAACCAAATTACAACAGACAATTTCTGAAATCAACAATGGAATGCAGGAGAAAATAAAAGGGATAGATGAAAAATTGGAGCAACTGAGCAACACCCTCGCTAATATGCAATCTCATTTGCTAAAGCTTAACAACAAAGAAAATGGTGTGTTGAAGGAGGAATCGCTTCCTGTAGAAACCCATTCTAGCTTTGCCACGAAACTCAATAGCAAGTCTCAACAGGTTTCAGAGCCGATTCGAGGTGAAGAAGAGGAGAATAGATCTGATGCCGTAGTGGATCTGAATGTCGACCAAGATCGAAAAACGTACTATGATGGCTCGATTCACTCGGTGGTTAATATTTTGGAAGATGCACCCGAATTAATTGATATGCAGTCGGTTTCGTTTCCGCTCCCGCTGAAAGGGGCAAAAGCTCAGAAAGACGACCTCGTTGTAATAATCTATGCTTGTGGTTCCTTTATTGCAGTTATGCCGTTAGCTAGACAGCCGGTCAGAGAATTGCTTCCTTCTAATGAATTTCTTGGTGATGAGTATTGGCCCCCTCCTACGATTTCACCGTATATTTCTCATGGTTTTACCTGTCTAGTTTTGATCTATCATGATGTCCTTGTTATTGTTGTTTTGGATGAGGATGAGAAATATTTCCAGATTCCTTCTTCTTCTCGGTTCTCTTAAACTCTCCCTCTAAATTCTATCTTTCTCAATCTCTCCTTCTATCTATTCAATTATTATTTTAAAAATCATACAAAAATACATGGATTTCAAGAGTAGTGATGGGATCACTACAAAAAGCTTGAGTTCAATTACCTATATATAAATATAAATTGCGGAGTATATATTAAAGGTAAAATAGTAAATATTGTCAAAACTCAATTAGGCTCGCGAGCCTTTCGAGTTAAGTATTTATGAGCTCGAACTCGGTAGCTACTTGAGTAGCTCAAAACTCGACTCGATTACTTTTGAACACCATCCTTAGGTTTCAAGGAATTGGACTTGGCGTTTTTTTTTTTTTTTGCCTTGTTCAATTGTTTCTTCTTTTCATTAGGGCTAAATCTAGAAGATGAGCTCACCATGAGCACATTTCTCTCCTTAAATGTAGTTACTTCAAAAGTTTTGAGCATGTTGTGCAGTTTAGGCATCATTACTTTCGTCTGATTATTATAGTTCAATATGAAGCTCGAAAACGAATCCGAAAGTGATTGAAGAATGGCATAAATGTAGATATCGTCCCCTAGACTAATGTCTAGGGTTCCTAGTAAATCTTAGTCCATTAAGATAAATATTTAAAGCCCGTTTAAATTCAGACTTTTGAGATTTTAACCGCTAGTCTTTATTTTAAAGAAGCCTAAGTCCAAAACTAATTCAAACCTAAGCCAGCTTTTTTTTACACATGTATATATATAGGGTTGGGGTATATACCCCTCCAGCTTTGTTAGATACGCTCCCCCGATAAATATACTCCCCTTAAAATACATCTGAGATAGATGCACTCCCCCAAAATTATCTATTATACCCCTTTATCTTAATAATTGGTATGATAAATGCACACCCCCATAAAAACCCTAATTTCCTTCATTCTTTCCCCAACCCTCCCATTCCTTCCTCCTCCCTCTCCCTCTGCAAGCCGCCGCCCGTCGTGCCGTGTCGCCCTCTCCCTCTGCAAGTCGCCGCCCGCCGTGCCACCCTCTCCCTCTGCAAGTCGCCGCCCGCCGTGCCGCCCAAGCCACCCGCCTCCAGCGTGGCCCCGCCTCTTTTTTATTTTTTTTTCATTTCTGCAACCAGCGGTGGCGGCGCCCCCCTCGCCCAGCGTCGTCGCCGCCTCCTCCCCACCGCCCTGCGCACTCCCCCTTCCTCCCCCTCGCCGCCTGCGCCCAAGCCCTCCTCCCTCCCTAATTTTCTGTTTTTTTTTTTAAATTCTGCAACAGCAACAGGAAGCAGCTCTGCCACCTCCCTCTACCAGCACCGCCGCCACCTCCTTCCCCCCAACGACTTCTCGCCCTGTTTTCAAGATTTCGCAAAACAGGTAAGGTTTCTGGGTTTTTTTTTCCATTTCCGACAATTTCCCATCGACCATAATCCTTATGGTCGATAAATTGTTGTCGATCACAATATTTATGGTCGACAATTTTTTGTTGAAAATGAAGTTTTTAAAAAAAAAAATTAATTCTGTCAAATGTTGTCGACTGGAGTGATTTTCGTCGACAATCCATAGTCGACTATATAATTTGTGGTCGACAAACCAGTGTCGATCGACACTGGTTTGTCGAAAAAAATGTTATTTTTTTTCTTTGTTTTCTAAGTTTTTTTTCTTCAAATTTTTATAATTATTTGAACGGCGGCGGACGTCGGAGGTGGAGGATTGGCCGTCGGCGTAGGTGGGGGCGGTGGCTATGGTGGCCGTTGAATTTAGAATTAGGGTTAGGATTAAAATTAGGGTTAAGCTTGAGGGGTGTATCTATCTTAAATTTTACTAAAAGGGTAAATATGGTATTTTACATACATATTTAATTAATAAATGTGAGGGGGAGTGTATTAAACAAAGCTGGAGGGGTATATACCCCAACCCATATATATATTTGATTTAGCACTAAAATTCTCTATATGCACACTTGAAACCTAATTGCAGATTTTCTACGACAAGAAGCCTACGGTATTTTTCTTGTCACAGTTAAATATAAATGCAAAA
The DNA here is from genome assembly GCA_963675135.1 of Galeopsis tetrahit. Classification (NCBI taxonomy): domain Eukaryota; kingdom Viridiplantae; phylum Streptophyta; class Magnoliopsida; order Lamiales; family Lamiaceae; genus Galeopsis; species Galeopsis tetrahit. The sequence continues at coordinate 58,251,470 of OY776120.1, read as the reverse complement.
ATAATTATCAACTCACAAACATGCGTAAATAAGTCTTTCGTATATTGATCAATTGTCGATCTGTATATGGTGGAGTTACCCCGAAGGATCTTACCATTCTGGACCGTAGTCCCCGCAAGTTACAACGACATTTCCGTCAAAATAACCCTATAATAAGCATAGACATATTATCATATAGTTAAGCAACAATCAAATTCACGTAACATTTAAAAGTGACAAAGTGAATACTTAAAATAAAAAATTCCACCTTAAAGTCTTGATTAATCTCGTAAATATATAACTTGATATATCACAAGCGTATCTCGTCACCTAAAACAATAAGTAATATCATGGATTATACTACTACTAAAATAAATTATTAACCCGTAAAATATGTACTAGCATATATGTGTACTGGACTTGCAATTATTTATATAAAATTAATATTATAGTTTGGGTTAATTATACTAACTACTAATAGTAATTAGTACTACTATATATATAAATAGTTCTTTTTTTTTTTGATGAAAGTTAAATACCCAGGACCTAAGGCCTAGGTAGTGGTGCTCTAACCACTTGACCTATCCCACTTTGTCATATATATATATATATATATATATATATAAATAGTTCTAATACACAAACTCTGTTACTAGTAAATTAAATTAAATCTGGTATATGATCCTTTTGATTGAGATTTAAATATAAGAACTCCTATTGTTTAAGGAAGGAAGAATCAATTAATCACATATTTCCACATACTCGCGCTAGGCTTATGCTCTAATTATTTGATCAAAACACGATTTACATGTTAAACATTAAACCTTAAGAAAGAAGTCTTGATCGCTTGGTGTTAAAACTACAGTTTTGAATAAATATTTTCAAAGGCCCATTCCACATAACAAACAGTTGTATAATTGATTTGTTCAAAACCATAGTCTCAAAACACCTCATTTTGAAAGACTGGCGCTGCTGTCGATTTCGAAAAATAACTCCACGGATGAAGGTTTAGTGTAAAGTTTTAAAACGTGCGACAATTATCAAGAACTTGGCCAGAAAAATAGAAATTACGAACGCAGGCAAAGACATCGACCAAAAAAAAAAAACGAAAATTATAAAACTATACAGTAGACCAGTGCCGGTCCTGAGATTTTGTAGGCCTGGGACAAAAAAAAAAAAAAACATGAAACCTTTTTTTAAAAACATCGAATAAAATAAATGAAATGTGTATGCACATATTAAAAATGAATGAATGTTATAAAAATAAATCATTTAAAATGACTTCTTCTAGCATTTTGAGAAGCAAATTTTTCAATAATATCTTCATAATTAATTTGTTCTAGCATATCTTTTTCAATGCATAAAGTTGTTAGTGCATCTAATCTTTCTTGTGACATAGTGGATCGTAGGTATGTGTTTAACAAGTTTAATTTAGAGAAACTTCTTTCTACAGATGGCAAAGTCACAAGAATAGTCAATAATATTCTATATGCAATTAAGGCATTAGATAACAACCCAAAGCATTTACAAACTAAAGAATTTCTAGGGCCATTTTTTTCCTGTTGATAAAGTTACTTGCAACACTTTTAGTTCGAAAAATAAATCATTTGAATCAATATCTAAAGAGTTGTCATGCTTCAAAGTGTTCTCTAGATTCTGACAACATTCTTTTAATTTATTATCATCCAAAAATTTTAATTTATTTGAATCAAATAAAAATTCAAAAATATTATCATATGTTTGCAATTGTTCAAATCTATTTTTTAAGGCAGCAATAACAACTATTCTCGAAAGAACTTGTTTCCAGTGCATTTTTTCTTTAGAGATTTGTTCTTGTAAATTTTTTGCCAATTGTTTAGTTTTTCCTTAATCTAATTTGTAACTCAATCCAAGTATTCATATTAATGATGTGTTCAACACCGTTTTCATGCATTTTAAGTCTTTTTTTAAAGGGATGCATTTTAAGTCTTTCACTAAGATGCTTCCAATCATTCTTCATTTGTTAAAGCGCTTTTAGAAGCCGGTGATTTAAATAACTTGCAACAAAAACAATATACTTTATCCACACTCTTTGAATAAACTAACCATATCATATCTTGATTCTCCCTATTTAGTAATATTCGAGTGTAATGAATTTGTGAAAAATGTCTAAAGTTATTATGACAATTTTCTCTTTGTGGATCTTTCTCAACTAATATATCTCTTGTTTTTATCATCGAGACTATCCAAAATTGGAGGATCATAAATGAAATTGTGTGTGCGTGCGAAATCAAAGATGTTGTCTGTCGTGTTGGCACTGTCCAGACAACACTATGCAGCGGAAATTAAAATGCACGTACTGAAAATAGAAGTATTCAAAATTTGCATAGATTATAAAATAATCTATGCTGTTCACTATATTAAAAATATGTGAAACGTGTACAACCTCTTCGAGGTGTATAATAACTCTACGAAAGTGTAGATGATTTACTAAGTTCTATGAAACTCTCCCTCATAGATCTATGCATATAACCTAGTAAATAAGACTATGTTCTAACACACTATTATTCGGGTTTACAATAATGTGAAGAACTACAAGAAGAAACAATAATTTTCCTAACTAGAAGCGTATATAGCGTTTAATAGTGTAGTGATCGATTTCAGCTTTTCTTCTTGTGTATCTTGTGTTGAGGCAGCTACTGTATTTATAGGCTTCATGGACGAACTGCCTTCAACTCCTATGATCATCACAGCCGTGAGATCAAGCGGTTAAGAAACTTCTCTCCACCACTCCTAGAATGTAGGGACTTGTTATATCATGTCCAATAACTTCTCACTCCCACGCAGTGGCATGACTTGGTGTTGCCCACGTCTTCTGTAGGTCCCTAGTTGAGTAGATAATATTGAGTAAGCTAGGAAAACGTCTAGAGGGGGGTGAATAGACTTTTCAAAATCTTTCAATATATCAAAGTACACAATGCGGAATTATCAGATTTATCAATGAGCCCAACAGTTTATACTCAACTAATTTCAAAATAAGAACACTTAAATTGTCTATTCTATTTGCAGTTTTAATCAATTAACAAGTAATCAAGTAAACAACAAATAAAACAGTAAAGTAAATCAAACACAAGATTTATAGTGGTTCGACAACTTGTCTACATCCACTCTCACAACTCCAGTTGCAAAATTTATTAACTCTTCTCTTCGAGTAGTGTGTTCTTGTGGCTTTAAGTCCCAAGAAATAAGACTTCGATCTTATCGATTATACCACCAGGTATATCTTCGATCTAACAACTAGCTATTTTACAAGCAACTAGCAACTTGAACAAACAAACTTTAAACGAAAAACTTATCTAGTTCAGTAGTGGCCTTCTTCGAATTTGACTTGTCTTGTGGCTTCAACTTTCTGAACTTGAACTTTGTGAGTTTCTCTTTGCTTCGAATATCTCTTAGTAATTGCTTAGTAAATCTCAATGCTTCAGTAGTCTTTAATCGTTGAATACCTCCAAGTATTTATAGACTTCTGAATACCAAGAATAGTTTGTTATCCAACTAACTTTTCTTGATAACTGACTTCAAACTGTTTCTTCTTATCCTTCCACGCGTTTCTTTAGTTAATTAGTTATTCCATAACTAACTCTTCAATATATCCTTATCTTCATATGCGTTTCTAACTTAAGCAATCTTCCTTCTTTTGTGCACTTGTCTAGTCTTCCATACTTAAACAATTCTTCAGTTCGCTTCACTTGTCTTGTCTTCTCAAATCTTCTTGTCTTCCAACAGTAGACTTCTATGAAGAACTAATCTATAAAACTAAACTAGTCCTATCAATCTAATCCTAATAAGACTATTACATTACATTAAGCTTTATAATTCAGCTTAGTCAACTTAAATCTATACAACTTTATAAACATAAAAACATATGAGCTTCTATACATCGTTTATATGCTCATCATAAAACCTATAGTAAACTTAACACAGTACTTATAAATCGTACTTGTCTTTTCTTTCTTTTGTACTTTGTACTCTACTGATCTTGTTCATAAGACGGCTTCCATAACTAGATCAGTCAATACTTAGAAATATATTCAAGTCTACTTTTGGCTTATCAAAACTACTTTTCATCATCAATTAGGACTTGTATCAGGATTCATATCCCAACAATTTCTCCCTTTTTGATGAAGCCAAAACTACTTGAATTATTTTAAGTCAGTAGATCAGTTAAGTAGTTATCTTCTCAAAATGTGTTATCTTTTTCATTCATTTCAGTAGATAAGTAGATTACAAATACTTACTGTGTCTTCTTTCTTCATTCCATACTTCCACCACTAGGCGTATCAGCATCTGGATTTGGAACATGAAAGGCTTCCAAAACTCTTCTATGAATATCCGAAATGTGATCTTCATTGTCGATCTTCTCCTTCTCTAGCAGCTCTTCTACAAACTTCTTAACTTTGTTGAAGTCGACTCTTTTACCAGATCCTAGCAGAGGAGTTTTCCACTTAGGAAAATCAGGAGCGAGAATGTTATATCCAACTACAGTAGCAATGCGCATGATTAAGTTCCATAAATTGTTATCTTCAGCTTCCATGAACTTATCAAACACAGCATATAACTCTTCTTTGCTATCAGCATCTCTTAATTTCCGAACAATCCAATGATCTACTTCCCATTTCAATTTGACAATCTTCCATGCATATCTATGCTCATTGTCAATGAACCTATCAATATGGGCATCTTCAATCATCTCTGGATTTTCTTTCAACTTCTGCAGCCTCTTGATGTGTTTACCTAACACTTTCTTGTTAGCATAACAATCATCTTCAGTCTTCTGTTTCTTCAAAATCTCAGTCTCATCTAGATCAGCAATAATCTGACCTATAGACTCTTTAACTTTTGGCTCAGAAACATCCAACTTTCTTTTTACGACTCTTCTAGTCTGAATTTCCTCAGATGCAATAGACTTGCCTTTAGCTAGTCTCTTCTGTTCTTCTGCATTGATCTGTTCTAGATCTGCTTTCTTTACTAGTCTCCCTCTTCTTCTAGGTCTACTAGTCTCTTCAGCAGCAGCAGCAGCAGCAACAGGTTCAGCAGTAGCTTTCACCTCTTCTATCTCTTCCCCCTTTTTGGCTTCATCACTTGCCTTAAGAGTGAAAAGAGAAGTGAAACGAGTCATCTCTTCTTGTACTGCTTGCTTCATCAGATTGGTTGCTTTCTCAATTTGCTTCTGATGAGAACCATCTTCACTCAGCTTCTCAAGACGATTCGCAATATACTCTAGTTGTTTAGAAACAAGACTGAATTGATTCTTGAAGTGAGTAGCACTCAACTTGAGCAACCTGTTTTCTTCTGTCATTGCAGTCAACAAAGCTCTCGTCTGAACCAACTGTTCATGAGCTTCTCGCCTCTGCTCATCTGCTATCTCAATCTTAACTCGGTAAACTCTTTCCATCTTCTTAGACTCTCTAGCTAAGACTCTAGCAAAGTCGACTGAGCTCTTCTCCGAGTATTCGACTTGATTCTGTAGAAAGGCTTCCATTTGGTTAAACATCTCTTGTCTGAATGCAGTATCCAATTGATTCACTTCATTCATGATCATTTCCTTTGAACTAGTTACAAGAGAACTGTTTTGTTCAACCAGAGTTTTCTTCACATCTGACTTCAAAAACTCATCAATAGACGACTTAATCACCTGCTTTAGATCATTCTTCAACTCATCTATCGAAGCAGTTGGAATAGCTTAAGTTGTGTGAACAACTTCTTCAGGAACAACTTCTTCCATGATTTCATCTTCATCAACAACTTGAACTTCTACCAACTAGTCTTCCAGCTCAGTAGACAAGACAATGTCTTCTACTGCTTCCTTTGGAATGACACTACCAGCTATGACTTTCAAGTTAATTGGAGGACAGTAAGGTACAATGGCTAACCTTGCTTCCTGCGCTCTTCTTTTAGCAGCTTCAGACTCTTTCTGAACAATTTCAACTAGTCTGGTGGTGTAAGCACAAGTCTCAGACGGAAAGTATTTTTCCACTTGCCTAGTGATCTGACCAATATTGCACCTTGGTCCATGTGCATGCTCAACTTGGAATTAAAAGATCATTCCTCTCAGTTGATCAGATACATTCTCTAGATCGAGAATCGGATCAGTACACATCAACCCTTCTACTGGCTCAACTTCTTGCATCAACCCTTCTTCAGCAAGATCAGTTTCCGAAACTTGCACACCAACATTCAACTTAGCTTCTGATGTCAGCACATCATCAGGAACGTTCAACATTTTCTTCACAAGAGCAGTCAAAGCATGGGATGGGAGTAGATCAGTGTAGTACTTACCTCCACTGTTTTCTTGTTGTTCCATCTCCCAGTCTTGAAAGTTAGCAATTCCACCCATTACTTGAATTACCTCAAATATGTCCTGAGTTGGACCTTTCTTCAATGCAACCCAAGTGCATATTCTGATTAATTTCTCATACACTTCTGAAGACGTGTCGATCTCGACTAATGGTAACATCTTCTTCAGATTTCTGGTCATTTGTGCACGCAACCTCTTTTCTCGCATACACATCGGATAATTAACCAGGGCTTCGAATCTGTTTTCGGGAGGGGTTTGAGTAAGTGGGGTCCTTAAATCAGTTACCGAAGTGTCAGCTAATGAATTTCTCGAAACAGATGGGCTTAATGGATCAACATATTCTGTTGTGGGTGTGGGAATCATTTGGATGGTGGATTCTTGGGGCTTTTGATGTGGTTAGGTTTGGTATTGCAGCTGTAGGAGTATCAGCTGGGGCAAATATGGTTGTGTCTTAGCTTAAACTGGAATTCAGAGGTTGAACAAACTTCAGAGTAGTTTGGGGAATAGGCTTGGAACGAGATCGAAGTGATCTTGCCTTGGTTTTAACAGGAATATTAAAAGGAGGTAAAATGGAAGTAGCAAGAGAAGAAGTACTAACCATTTCAGTCTTCTCTACTGGTGAAGAACTTATCTCTACCATCATTAATTTGTACGGTTCCTCCGCCTCAACTTCTTCTTCCGAAGATTCATCTGATTCTGTTTCCTCAGAATCATCAACAGGCTCGATCATAGCCTCATCAGACACATAGTTTACTAGTGCTCCACTAGTTCCAGCTTCAGCTTCGTCTTCTTCAGCACTAGACGACCCAGCCTCTAACATCGCGTCTCTTGGATTAATCTTGATTTGCTCTCGCTCAAGATTTCTTTCTTCAGCTTGTCTATCAAGTGCGTCCTTCTTCAAGTAATGCTTTAGAACATGAAAAGGCTTACCTTTGCTCCAGTCCTTCTTGTTGGGTAGCAAGACAGGTAGAAGAATACTGATCTTATTTCCAAAACTTACAGCAGCAGACACCACCCATTCTCTCGAGTCGGTATCCACTTTGACATTCTTGGCAAAATACATAACTCGATCCAAGAACAATCTGTACCAGTTTCCATCAGTGATACCATCATATATGGCAGCCATCACACTTGACTTCTGGAGAGTTACAGAGTCATAACTTCCAGTGACACCAAGCAACATCTTGCTTGCAATGTCAAGAAGAGTCTTGTATTTTGGCAGCAACTGCTTCTTCTTCACAGACGGAATCTTGCCATCGCGCCCTAGCTTCAATTTCTTTCCACAAAAGATACTGAGATACCTTAACTCTTGACCTGACCCATAAGTTTCCACATTAATCGAACCCGAAGGCATGTGTAATGTGTTGAATAGAACTTCTCGAGTGATCTATACTCGATAACCAACAACATAAGCTTCAGTGGAGTCTCCTAGGCGAGTAGCAGTGGCATAAAATTCCAGAATTTCTTCCTCATAGACAACCTCTGGAACGGCTTCCAAGTAAGGTTTCAGACCGCATCTGAAGCACTTGATGAGAATCTTTTTGTTATCTTCAGAATGCCTACCCTTGAAGAAAACTGAGCTCTCCACATGCACCTTGCCTTCAGAGGCATACTTACCTAGATCAAATCTTGCTTGCATGTTAGTTTTGATATCGAACATAGAGACAATCGACATGTTTTTAGCAGAATAAGTATTCAATCACAAAGATATCAAGAGAGAAATCAACTGCTTAAAATTAGGAAAGTAGAGTGAAACGTGAGGAGTGATTGGTTTTGTTACAAATCTCTTTTTGAATGAACGGCCAAGATCAATTTGGTTGATCTAACAGTAATAAACCTTTGGAATTCAGTTACGTAATCGAGAATATTATGTGTATTGATATTGTAAAATTTGGAATCCGCCTTTGCTATTGGTTAGAAGAGAGGAGTGTACTCATCTGACCTAGTCCAGTAGGTTTGGGCGGGAACTGGGTATATACACCTCATTAAATGGAGTGTATAAATCCAGTTTTAGGGTTTCCAAAATTTCGCAATACGAAATGACACTAATACCCTTAATTTTCTTTTAAACACTTAGTGAATCTAAATCACGAGAGAGCTTATCTGTTCTGTTCGAGTTCATCAGAACAAATTAGTAGACTTCTTTGCACTTGACGAGTTCCCCCTTCGACTGTGCTTGTCTGTCTATCTATCGAACATCATCAAGTACCTGTCTCATCTTGTGCGATGTATGAGAGTAGATACGAGTAGTAGAGTATAATAATTAACATGAATATCAATCAATTGCAGAACTCAAGGTTTCGATCAAGATGACTTTTAATAAACTTAAGAGTCAACATAAGGATATTTAAGAAATCATAGATTCCCCCTTAAATGTTTATTCCCTTTAGTATTACCCTCAACTTTACCAGCTTTCTCATCGGGTTGTTTGGTCATCTTGTCTGACCTTGTATACCTGACTTATTGACGAGTAGATGAGTGCTCTGTTTCTGAAGTAACTTGTCTGTTCTCCTTACTTCTTTATGATGTACCTGTCTGGTTAGTACACAACTATATACAGGTAGGGTCTAGATCAATTAGTCCTAGACTAATGCATAACTCTCTAAAGCGAACTTCAGCCAACGGTTTTGTAAAGATATCAGCTCTTTGAATATCAATGTGAATCTTCTCCATGCGAATATTTTTCTTTTCTACATGATCACGTATAAAATGATGTTTCACATCAACATGCTTACAACGTGTGTGCAGAACAGGATTTTGTGTAATGGCAATAGCACTGTTACTGTCACAAAATATAGGAACATTTGATTCAACGATATTATAATCTCCAAGCTGTTGAATGAGCCAAAGTAATTGACTACAGCAGCTACCAGCAGCCATGTATTCGGCTTAAGTTGTGGAAGTAGCCACACTGGTCTGCTTTTTCGAAAACCATGAAATAAGCATTGTGCCTAGAAATTGATAAAAATCGGAAGTAGATTTCCTATCTATTATACAGCCACCAAAATCAGAATCAGAGTAGCCACTTAGGGATAAATCATCATTCGAAGGATACCATATACCACGATTGATGGTTCATTTCAAATATTTCAGTATTCGTTTAGTGGTTTCCATATGACTCTCTTTTGGATTAGCTTGAAATCGAGCACATACGCAAACAGAGAATGCAATATCAGGTCTACTAGCAGTTAAGTACAGTAATGAGCCAATAAGACCACGATAATATGATTGATCAGCACACTTACCGTGCTCGTCTGGATCCATCCTGTAGGTGGGTAGCATAGGTACTCCAGTAGATTTGCAAGTTTTAATACTATACTTGTTTAGAAGATTTCTAGTATACTTGGTTTGATTTATGAAAATCCCATCGGGAGTTTATTTTACTTGAAGTCCAAGAAAATAAGTCATTTCTCCCATCATTGACATTTCAAACTTACTTTGCATGAGTGTTGAAAAACTTTCACTCAGCTTTTTGTTGGGTGAACCAAAAATGATATCATCCACGTAAATTTGAACAAGTAGGATATCCTTACCTTCTTGTCTTCTGAACAAGGTTCTATCGACCTTGCCCTTAGTAAAACAATTTTCTAATACACATAGAGAAAGAGTATCGTACCATGCTCTTGAAGCTTGCTTTAATTCGTATAAGGCTTTCTTCAACTTGTACACTTGATTGCCTTTCACCTCGAAACTCGGGGGTTGTTCTACATACACTTCTTCCGCAAGAATACCTTTAAGGAATGCACTTTTAACATCCATTTGATAAACAGTAAACTTCATATAAGCAGCATAGGCAAGAAACAATCGAATGGCTTCTAGTCTAGCAACAGGTGCATACGTTTCATCATAGTCTATGCCTTCAGCTTGAGAATAGCCTTGGGCTACTAGTCTATCCTTATTTCTAACGACTACATCATTCTCATCTTTATTATTTTTGAAAATCCATTGTGTGCCAACTACATTATGGTATTCTAGTCTATCGACAAGTTCTCAGACGTCATTTCGAACAATCTGGTTCAACTCGTCTTACATAGCGATGATCCAAATACTATCAGCCAATGCCTCTTTAACGGTCTTAGGCCCGATAGATGAAAGGAAACAACACCAGCAAAACATAGATGGACTCGGCTGTTCTTGCGACTCAAAGAGTTGTCGTCTAGTCTTTACACCAATAGTAGAGTCTCCAATGATATTTTCGGTATCATGAGCAGATTTCCATGTTTTTCTAGTCTAAGCATGCATAATATCATCATCTAAATCAACTATAGCATCATGCATTTCAACATCACTTGTATCAGTAGATTTAATAGGAGTAGACGAGTCGACTAGAGCAGGCATGTCAACTAGTCTAGTGGACTTACCTTGAGCACTTACCTTCTCCTTGTCATCTGACTCGAGGGCTTTCATGAATGGATTATAGGCTTGAAGAAAATTTGTACACTTCTGATTCTTTCTCAGTTTGGATCGATAGATCGGTTACTTTCTTACTGATCTGGTCGGTAGACGAGTCCTGTCGAGATTCATCGAAAACAACATGTGGTGTTTCTTCCACACAAAGAGTAGAGTAGTTGAACACTCTGAATTCTTTGCTAGTCGAGGAGTATCCTAAGAATATCCCCTCGTCTGATTTAGCATCAAACACATTCAACTTGCTAGTCGAGGAGTATCCTAAGAATATCCCCTAGTGCTTTATTGATAGCATTTATGTTCTGGGAGTGGCATGCAGTATTGATCGCCTCTGCCCAAAACTTTTGAGGAGTATTATACTCGGTCAGCATGGTCCTGCAGGCCTCCTTGAGAGTTCTATTCCGTCGCTCAGCTACACCGTTTTGTTGAGGTGTCCTTGCTGCACTAGTAAGGTGATGGATACCACGTTTAGCACAAAAAACTTGGATATAACAATTAATGGATTCAGTACCCTCGTCACTACGGATCTTGACAATGGACTGATTCTTCTCAACTTGTATCTTCTTCAACAGATCAGGTAGAAGAGTTTGTGTATCACTCTTCTTGTGTAGGAAGACTACCCAAGTGAACTTAGAATAGTCGTCTACCACAACAAGCGTGTACCTTGTACCATTCAAGGTTGGAGGAGTAATTGGACCATGAAGATCCATATGTAGCAGTTCTAGGACTCTACTTGTTGAGAGAGTTGGAATAGATTTAAAGAAACCTTTTACTTACTTACCTTTCTGACAAGCATCGCATACATGTGACTTGAAATAAATTTCGTTGGGTATACCTTCAACAAGGTAATCTCTTGCAATCTTATTAATCACCTTAAAGTTCATGTGAAAAAGGCGTTTATGCCAAAGCCAACTGATCTCTTTAGGATTCTTACTAAGAAGGTAAGTATCCCTCGGACAGCTATTCCAATTCACAATATACACGCTGCCTTGTCTTATGCCGACGAGCAGTACAATATGAGTCCTCTTGTCTATGATCTCGCATTTTCGACTTTTGAACTGTACCTTGTAACCTCGATTGCAAAATTGTGAAACTGATAATAGATTATATTTCAAACCTTCTACGTAGGATACGTCTTGTATCTCTACATATCCATTTCTGATGTAGCCAAAGCCTTTTGTAATGGCCATAGATCTATCACCGAATATTACCCTGGGTCCTTCTTGCTCGCAGTAGCTCGATAGAAGAGCCTTAGTACCTGTCATGTGGTGCGAACAACCACTATCAATGTACCAAGTTTCTCCTACTGAGCCACCCTTCTTATACAAGTCGAGTCGACCCTGCAATGACGATATTTAATAACTTAGGTACCCTCCTTGTCTATTGGGGTCCTGGTGGTTAGTAGAGTTCAGAGGAATCCAAATGTACATATGAGTTTTGAATAAGTTGGACCTCTTAAGCTTTCTACCATGCTTGTTACAAAATAAGACCATGTTGTCCTTATCTGGCCTATCATCAGTCTGTGGGTCTACTCGTTTGAGATAACCTTTCGACTTAATCTCTACTTGAGTAGGCATATGGGTCTTTGATAGTCAGAATAGGGCTTGTATGCATTGGGGCCATACGATTTATAGACACGTTTAGGTCTTTCCTCTCCAATAACATCATATGACAAAGGTGGAGGATATAAGACAAGTTGAGTACGATATTTTGGAGCAACCTTCCTAGGTCTAGTCGAGTAGAGTTGAGACTGCCTTATGAAAGGAGGTCTAGGCTCTTTCCAACTAGTATGTACTTGTCTATAACTCGTCTCCTCAGGATACAAATCCTCGTATCTGACCTGGTTTGGTCGTCCACGACTAGTGGTCCTCTTTTGACTAGTTCTAAACGGAACAGGTCTGTTGTTAACATTCTTTTTACCACCTTTGGTAATCGGAGTGTTAACTCTCGTTTGTTTGTGTACATCACCTTTGGATGTCGTTCAAATATCGTATTCCATTAGTCTTTTGCCTTTATCATTTGTCAAAGAACTTGAACTAACAGCAGTAGGGTTCTTAATGACATGAGTAGACGAGCTAGGTGTATCTACACCCAACCCTGTCTTGTCATCTGGAGCCCTATACCTATATGATAGTTGTTGATTAATCTTTGAAGAATTAACCAAGTCAGTAAGTTTAAGGTCTAGATTTACGACCTCAGTCTCTAAGAACTTATTGCTTTCTTCAAGCTTTTTGCACTTGTTCTTTAAAATATTGAATTCATTCGTCTCAGTAGCATGTGTCTTAAGTAGGTCTTGGTACAACTTGTCTGTCAACGCACACTTGTCTTTGAGTTGTCTCAACTCTTCTGTCAAGCGTTCGTTTAGGACTGTTATATTAGGATCCACTTTAGACTGGGCTTCTTTAAGATCAATGATTTCTTGTTTTAAAGCGATGTTCTCGTCGCTGACTTCAATGAATGCCTTGTTAGCGAGTAGGAGGTCCTCTTCAGTCACACCAGTAGAGTGATGAAGACTACTTCCTACTCCAATGTTGGTAGTGTCACTTTCATCAGAATCCGATTCATCACATGATTGAAAAGAAGTTGCAGATGATACCTCTTGTTCGATTTTCGCCATAAAGCTCAGGCCATCATCTACTATGAACGCTTCTTCTTCTTTATGATTAGACGGGTAGCTAGATGAAGACGAAGGCAACTCGTCTGAATCCGTCTCAGACTCATCATTAGCCATCATTGCCTTCTTACCCCTGTTGTATCTTCGTTCCCTTCTTGCTTTACGTTCTTCTCGATCATTAGTGCTTAGGTCCGGATATTCGTAAATGTAATGACCTGGTTTCTCACAGTTAGGGTTGTAAACGAATCGAATCGAAGCGAATACCACACTATTCGATTCGTATTCGTGAAAGTATTCGAATATTCGTATTCGTATTCATTTATTTTTCGAATAATAAATTCGATTCGATATTCGATTTGAGTGATTATTCGATATTATTCGATTCGGTTCGAGTATTCGATTTGAAAAATGGAAAATTGATTTTTTTTTAACATGTGTTTGGGTTAATTAGCCCAAAAATATAGACAAAAAACTGGGTTATTAATAATTGATGGTTCCAATATTCAGGCCCAAAGAAGAACCCTAATTATAATTTTGTGCCCTAGCTACTAACTTACGCGTACACAGTAGAGAAGGTGGAGGGGGGAGAGAGTTTGACAACGACGATGGCGGTACAGACGCGACGGCGACAGCGATGGCGGTACAGATGACGGGAGTGAGCGGCATGAGATGAAACTCTGAGTGGATCCACGCAAACATTTAAGAAATTACACCTACATAATATATTGATAGAATCACAACTTCGATGTGTGCGTGTGTGTGAGCGTGAGGAACGGGGAAAGTGTAGGGGATAGAGGTGGTGACTAGTGGTCGACTGGCCGTGAACGGAGGTGGAAGACCGGTGGCAAGCTGCGGGACGAAGAGAAGGTGGGTCGCGTTGTAGAGGGTAAAGGGAGTTTGGAATTAGAGAAACTGAAATTGAAATTGAATTAAGGTAGGTTTTGCGTATATGCGTGAATTGGGCTTGTGGGTTGTACGTGGGCCTGTTGCTACTGCATTGATTATTGAATAGTTCTACACAAATTATTAGTAATTAAATAAATAAATATAATTTTAATTTATTAAATAACTTAAGTATATTATACATATATAATATATATTTATATATAAATCGAATCGAATACTTACGAATATCGAATCGAATATCATAATTTTGTATTTGTATTCGTTTATTAATCGAATCAAAAAAAAATTTGTATTCGAATTCGAATCATAAAATTTCGAATACGAATATCAAAATTCAAATACGAATACCGAATCGAGTAAAATTATTTGATTCGTTTACAACCCTACTCACAGTTATAGCATAGTAGATCGTTAGTAGACTTTTTCTCAAGAGAATTATCCCTTCTATTATCTCGTCTATCAGAACGTCTAATCTTCCTATCCTCAGAGTTCCTATAACGCCTGTTTCCTTTCGAGACCTCAGCTCTCCTTTCGGATGAGTTTTGATCTCATCTTGTCTCAGACGAGTCCTTGTTTGCAGAACCTCTAAAGTCTTTGTAAAATCTCTTATATCTACCGTATCGTTTGTTCAGCTTGTCGAACTTCATAACCATAAGGTTCATCTGATCTTTCAGACTTAGATCAGACTTGTCTAACTCATCCTTGACACTAGCAGACTTAGTCTTAGACTTACACCTGTCTATTCTAGAGCTCCTAGACGAAGTAGACTTAAACGCAACATTTTTCGACACAGCATTCTCTCTATCACTACTGGCTATAGGATCATCCTCATCTAGATCGAACTCGTGAGCTTTGAGTGTTTGGAACATTGTCTCGGCAGACCAGTCGTCTATATCCTGAGTGTTCTTAATGAGCATTTTAACCATTTTCCATCTAGCATCTAGACTCTTAAGAATTCTCAAATTGATTTCATGATTAGTATATGTCTTACCAAGCATTTCCAAATCATTCATAACACGTGTGAAACGAGTATCTAACTGGTCTATATTTTCACCAGCCTTCATCTTAAATGATTCGAATCTCTGTACAGCTGTGGAAAGCTTACTTTCTTTGATCAGGCTGGTCCCTTCACAAATGATAGCAAGTCGATCCCACATTTATTTGGTAGACTTACATTTTAATACTTTCCCAAGATACTCAACTAATTTTGAAATAAGAACACTGGACTTGTCTATTCTATTTGCAGTTTTAATCAATTAACAAGTAATCAAGTAAACAACAAATAAAACAGTAAAGTAACTCAAACACAAGATTTATAGTGGTTCGACAACTTGTCTACATCCACTCTCACAACTCCAGTTGCGAAATTTATTAACTCTTCTCTTTGAGTAGTGTGTTCTTGTGGCTTTAAGTCCCAAGAAATAAGACTTTGATCTTATCAATTATACCACTAGGTATATCTTCGATCTAACAATTAGTTATTTTACAAGAAACTAGCAACTTGAACAAAAAAACTTTAAACGGAAAACTTCTCTAGTTCAGTAGTGGCCTTCTTCGAATTTGACTTGTCTTGTGGCTTCAACTTTCTGAACTTGAACTCTGTGAGTTTCTCTTTACTTCGAATATCTCTTAGTAATTGCTTAGTAAATCTCAATGCTTCAGTAGTCTTTAATCGTTGAATACCTCCAAGTATTTATAGACTTCTGAATACC
The DNA here is from genome assembly GCA_963675135.1 of Galeopsis tetrahit. Classification (NCBI taxonomy): domain Eukaryota; kingdom Viridiplantae; phylum Streptophyta; class Magnoliopsida; order Lamiales; family Lamiaceae; genus Galeopsis; species Galeopsis tetrahit. The sequence continues at coordinate 58,235,515 of OY776120.1, read as the reverse complement.
AAGAACAATTTGTTATCCAACTAACTTTTCTTGATAACTGACTTCAAACTGTTTCTTCTTATCCTTCCACGCGTTTCTTCAATTAATTAGTTATTCCATAACTAACTCTTCAATATATCCTTATCTTCATACGCGTTTCTAACTTAAGCAATCTTCCTTCTTTTGCGCACTTGTCTAGTCTTCCATACTTAGACAATTCTTCAGTTCGCTTCACTTGTCTTGTCTTCTCAAATCTTCTTGTCTTCCAACAGTAGACTTCCATGAAGAACTAATCTATAAAACTAAACTAGTCCTATCAATCTAATCCTAACAAGACTATTACATTACATTAAGCTTTATAATTCAGCTTAGTCAACTTAAATCTATACAACTTTATAAACATAAAAACATATGAGCTTCTATACATCGTTTATATGCTCATCATAAAACCTATAGTAAACTTAACACAGTACTTATAAATCGTACTTGTCTTTTCTTTCTTTTGTACTTTGTACTCTACTGATCTTGTTCATAAGACGGCTTCCATAACTAGATCAGTCAATACTTAGAAATATATTCAAGTCTACTTTTGACTTATCAAAACTACTTCTCATCATAAATTAGGACTTGTATCAGGATTCATATCCCAACATCTTCTAACTACTCTGGGGACATCATTAGACAACAAATGTAAGATCGGAGTTAGTGAGAAAAGGAAGAGCAAATTCTGATGTTGTCATATGTGTTGGGAACATCAAACACAACACTCGGCTGTTAGTGTTGGATCATTAAACAGAACACTTATATCAACATCAACAATCTCCCCCAATTTGACCTTTCTACATCAACACTACTGAAGTTCGCACAACAGAAATATTGACTAAGAATTTAACACAATTGATATTTCAACGGAAATTTAATTAGCAATTGTATTAGATCAAATTAATAAAACAACATCTAAACCAAATAACTTGTTTAGATTTAAATAAACTTGTACATAAAGTAAATCCTAAATAATAAAAGAAATAACAGAAATATAAATCGTACAAGCATGACAAACAAATAAAGAAAAATTATGTAAATAAGTAAATGAGAAGATTGGGAAGAATAACACTTAAGCTACGTCTTCATGGATCTGGACAAACTCCCCCATACTCCATGCACGGTCTTAATGACATCAACATCTTGTGCATCTTCAGCTACTGCCTTATCACTTTCTTGTACGGCTTCTGTTTCTTGACTGTCACCATCAGTGTTGATTGTGAAAGAAATGACGAATTATTAATGATGTTGTCAGATATGTTGTGACATTCTTCACAACATTGACACAACATCAACAATCTCCCCCAATTTGGCCTTTCGACAACAACAAACCTGATGCAATAATAAATAACAAAAAGTGTAGAATAGACAACACGAATATAATGTAATGTTAAACAGAAGTGCATTTGAACCATTGAAAATAAATCCCCCTAAAAATGATCTTTCCAAAACTCCCCCATAGATGTAAAACTCCCCTTTTCAACAAGCAGGATAATTCTCATCAACAACAATTTGCATTAGGTGCAACATCTTATGCAGCTTCTCCCCCTGTTGGTGTGGAAAGGAGAAACAAATAGATTAAAAGATCATGAACTGCGGTAATGCCATTGTTGCAAGAAGAGTCAGAAGACTTTGAGTAGCAGTATGGTTTTCAGTGGTTTTAGGTTCATGGTTTCAGTAGGAGGGTGAATGCTTTGTATTTCAGAACAAATTTTTTAAGGTTTAAAACATCAAAGGTGTAGATGTTTGAGAAATTTCAGTGGTGAAGTGTTTGAGCTTTGATCGAATGGTGAAGTGTTTCCCATCCTTTAAATACCTATAAACTAAATTCGAATTAAATGAACAATTCAAAGTCTGAAAATTTAAACACTTTTGAATTTAAATGCAGTGAAGAAAAATCAATACTTTGTGAAATACCACTACATATAATATCTTTAAAATCAGTGCATAAGTTATAGAATATAATAACAATATAAATATCTAGACATTTTAATTTATTTAAAAGAACTTAAGTAGAGAAGATCAATTGGAAGTTGTACGCATAATGGGAGTAATTCGAAAAAATAGGAAGTGAAATGAATAACTTCTCCCATGTAAGTTATCGTGTGAAATTGGTGGGAGAGAAACAAGGAATTAAAAATGCCCAAATTAAAGAAAATACTGAAAATGCAATAAATATAAAAATAATGACCTGAAAATATTCAATTTAATAATTCTGAAAAATAAATATAATATTTAGAAAATAAATAATTCATAAAGGTAACTGAAATTCGAGTCATTTTCAATGTCGCTCATAATGTTGGCCCACATACATCTCAACACTGTTTTTACATGAATTTGCTTCATTTGTGTTGCACATTTTTTTTTCACACTTCACACTGATCCATCTTTTGAAAAGAATGCATCGTAGTAGCGAACTTTGTGCCCCATAGTTACTCAATGGATATATGAATAATTTGATGCGTGTTTTAATCACTTTTTGAAAAGAGAACATTGTAGTAGTAAGCTTTGTGTCCCATAGTTACTCAGTGATTTTTAAGCATTTAAATTGTGATCCCTTTTTGCATTTAAGAGATGTATGTCCAGAACAGAAATTTTTGCAACAATTTTTTCAAGACTCAAATAACATTTACACAGAAGAATTATTTAAAATCTAACACAGAAAAATATGCAGAAAAATTTAATGGACGATTCCATATGTTGTCTCAAATGTTCCCACATTTGATACAACATTTAATCAGAATTTTTCAGATAGTGCATAAACCAAGAGATTTTCGAAGGGATGAAAACCTCTTATCATCAAGGGCTTTTGCATAAATATCAGCAAGTTGTTTCTAAGTAGTAATGTATTCCAACTTCACAATCTCCTTCTCAACAAGATCTCTAATAAAATGAGGTATAATACTTATATGCTTTATCAAAGAATATTGCAGATGATTCTTACATATATTAATAGCAATAGTATAATCACAAAATATTTTATTTTCATCTTTCAAAGCTTCTTTTATATTTTCAGGCTCAATTAAGGAATTATAACACACATGGTTTACCTTGTTGCATATGGATGATATGCATACAGGCCTTACCACATCTTCTGTGTTCATATCCAGTCTTCTTCTAGTTTGTACTCCAGTATTCAGTTCTCCAATGATTTGGTCTAATGGATGATCTTTCAAAATTCTTGTAGATGGAGTCTTCTGAGATTCATACAGATTTTCTGATAATTCTGATTTTTCAGAGGATGTTTGTTCAAATGTGGCCTCATCTGAAGCAACAGTTTGAGTTTGATCAGAATTCTCATAACTCTTTGAAACAGAGACGTCATCTTCAAGATATTGACCTATAAGACTAGTATCATCATCAAATACCACATTTAGACATTCTTGCACACTACATGTTCTCAAATTGTAAATTCTATAGGCTCTACTATTTCTAGAATAGCCTAAGAATAATCCTTTATCACTTTTAGAATCAAAATTATGCATCTCTATTATTCTGAATGTAACATACACAACCAAACACATGAAAGTATTTCAAAGATGGTTTTCTGCTATTCAAAATTTCATAAGGAGTTTTAGTGGAATTAGTTCGAATATAGATTCTATTTGAAATATGACATGTAGTGTTTAAAGCTTCAGCCACTACTACAAAAATGGATTGTAGAGACGCTCAAAAGTGTCACCCAAAGTAGCTTTTAGTGACGCTTTTATTATAGTGACGCTTTAACTAAGCATCACCTGGTTTGGCGTTTTTATAGAATTTTATTGTGACACTTCAAAACATCACTCTAAATGATTGTTATGACACTTTATGCGTCATATTAAAACTATTTGATGACGCTAACCTACGTCACGATGGTGTGATTTAGTGATGTTTTCTGGCGTCATAAAAAAGTTATAACTAACTTAACAACCTCTTTTAGTGACGTTTTTATGCATCACAATAACACTATTTAGTGACGCTAACTAACACCATTACAATATGCTTTAAAGACGTTTTAATTTGCAGCGTCAGATAAAAGTTATAACAGCCTCATCTAAGTTACGAATAAATAATTAAATAAATTTTTAATATATTAAATTTTCATACAATACCAACTAATCGTCACAAAGTTCAAATGCATTTACACATCCATATATAGATTCAAATATACTTAACGATACACATCCAAAAGATATCCAAAACAATGTCTGAAGTACAATAGTCTACCGACTATGGTAGCATACCACTAAACTCTGTTTTCAGTTCTTGAGCAAAATCAGATCACATCACCTGCCCCTGCACATTCCACAAAAGCATATATGAATAGGACAGAGTTTAGAAATGCACACACAAATCTAAAAAGAAGATACTACAGACAAACTCAGCACCCTTAAAGTAGGTATACAAGTTACAAAGAAAATATTGCGTAGTCCTGTTGACATGATCAATATAATCACAGCCTACGTCCATTTAACATGACAAGTAAAGAAGTTAATTTTTTTATTACAAGGAAACTTGTTTTATAGAAAAGCACGTTTATAGAGCTAGATAGTAATACAAAAGCTAGATGATAAACTCAACCTCAATATAGTGGAAATATGAGATAAATATCCTGGTTGATGTTTATAAAAACTAATTAAAAAATACTTAAGAGTAATCATTATAACTTGATTGCTAATGAACACAAATGCACTCAAAGAATTAGCAGAAAAAATAAGTATAAAGCACAAACTATAGAAATAGATCTTTTAAGCACGACAATACATCAAATCATACCTCAAAACACGAAAACATTAATGTCAATGTTCTTTCCCGGAGGCCTTCTCTCTATATGTCTGAGGATAGAATGCTTACCAATTTCATTAGCTCGATGGCATTCATCTAGGATGAAGAAGCAAAATACTTCCAAACTTAAATATGCATTTCTCAAAATGTCCAACAAAATTGTGGAGTCATAACCATCACCTGAATGAACAAAAAACTAATTATGGATCTATTTTTCCAAAGAAGCATTGACATATAAACAGAAATGTTTTAGCATATTCTTGCAAGAATCTAAATTTCTTTAAGAGAACTTACCAACAAAAGTTACTAGTTATCTTCAAAATTTGCAAGCTTAAATCACAGTGAGATTTATTAATGCATAGATGACAAAGAAAATCTAATGAACTGGTTATGAGTAAAGAGAGCATCGTAGATGTGCAATCCAATAAATAATTTCCCAATCTGCAATTCCATGGTACTTCAATCTGACACAATGATAGATATAGTTCAATTACCTCAACCCTCATCTCACAGTCACATGGAACACACTCGTTAATTACAATATATATACTTTACAAAAAAAGGTTTCCAGTTTCCCTTGAAGCATTAATGACCAAAATTATTCTCAAACGTTGGTATTGGGCTCACAAAGAATCTACATAGATGATAACTGCACTAACACAAAATAAAAACTCGAATTATCATATCAGCATTGGCATTAGCATTTAATATCAAGGTGTACTCGTTCTGTTAAGCCACCTAGATACAAATCTTAAGTATAGAAATAATGTATCCCCTAGTATATCTACACAAGTTCAATCGAATGAACACATGTTCTTGACTGAAGAACTCGTAGTAGGAGTTTGTCGAAAACTTTACCTTCAAAGATTTAAGCCACTCTTGAAGATCTTCTAAATTTGGTTTAATTGTGACCTGATGACAGAGGATATAATCATGAAAGTCAAGATTTAATCTTACCTTTTCGATATCAATTTTCCCTGATTAAGCATCATGAATGACCCTCCAAGTTTTCATTTTTGGTCTTGTCTTGGTGCTGGAAAAAAAAAAGGATAATCAAAATAAATTGAAGGGTAGTGCTAGCTAGCTCATACCAATTCCAATTTGAACAGAGGCATGCACGTAACAGAATACAAATGAAAGCAAATTAAGAAACATACTTGAATTAACAATTTTAAATCAATTAAACTGGACTAAATTATTAAGATGGTGTAGCAGCTAACCACGCATACAATTATTATTTGGGCATAATAAATTTTTTCAACAAATGTTTATATGAATTAGGTAGACTGCCGTTTCTTCATTACTATCTGTACTATCCAGAACTTCTTTCTAAAACTTGTCACTATTATTGAAATTGACATTTAGTTTCCACTAGCTTCATTAGTGTGGTTAGATTCAAATACTAGTATTTAACCTTAGATACCACAAGTGTACGTTAACCCATGTTGATCCATGCTACAATGTAAATATTGACCTCACAAAACTCAATATCTTGGGTGATTACTCATTCAACAATATAAGCAAACACCTTCATGCTTCAGTCATAATGATATAACCAACTAACAAAAAAAGGCAATTTATAGTTTATGCTCAATTAAATATGAACACAGTCAGCTAATATAATGTAAGAGAATTAATTAGTGACCTTATAAAATGAAATTAAATTAAATCAGCACAAAGAAAAAAGAAGAATCTAGGCATCAAACCTCAATGTTTAACTAGATGAACTATTCAGGCATAAACTAAACAAGTAAACAACTACCACATATCATCATTTAATAAGAAGTAGCAGAATGTTTAAGAAAGGTAAATGAACTCATTATATATGTATATGATATTCACAAATCACACTCACACACACAACAATTTGAATTTCTGCAGATATACCAGGAAGATGTACAAAGAAGATCCTTGGTCATCTCATTTTCAGCAGAGCCTGGAGATTGCAGTTCATCTAGGGGTTCTCTTTAATTCTCAATCAAACCATTTTTCATATATATTCAGCACATCTGCTAAAATCACCTGAAAAAAAAGTATGTACTCAATCAACTTGGTGACAAAGATATGAAGTATAGATTGACCATCTTCGGAAATTACCCAAACTCAGCAAGAAAAGTCTATAAGATATCGAATCAAAATATGTAATTATGCATACGGTCATCTTAAATCAAACTCAAATGTACCAGATGCTGGAATGAAGATCTAAACAAAAAAAATATCCTTAAAAAATAATTGAATCAAATTATTAAAATCATATCACAAACTAACCCAATTATGATTTAATGATAAATGTCAAAATCAAACGACCACCAAAGGACCATCTCTATTCTTGAAACCCAATCCAACAGACTTAACAGAGATTCACTGAAAAACTAAAATTAGGTGTCGAAAAGTTGCCCCAATCTGAATTGTGACCTTCCTGTCTGAATCTCCAATCGCCTCTATCAAGAATCTAGAATCATCCATCAATTTTTGAAGAATTGGAAAAAAAAAACCTGCGTATGTTACCCTTCCAAGAAACGAAGAAGGGCACCAATGAACTTTTATTCAGATGATCTATCCGAAAAATCTCTAAATAGAAATGACCTGATTCAAAAGGGGCTTCGTCCAACATCAACGGTGAAGGATGTAAATATGAAATACTTCGGTGGCGTCGGAATCCAGCAGTGAATAATCGAAAGCCTTTCGGTAATTCAAAGAGTAAATCCTTGAAAACCAAAAAAATCATTTAAAGAATTAAAAAAAAAAAACTATTGAGAACTCAATGAAGAACCAAAAATTAGACAAACGTGCCAACTAGAACAGAAGAAAACTTATTAAGGACGAGAAACCTGGAGAAAATGAAATAGAAGAATTAGGGTTCCGGCGCATATGATTGAAGAGAAGAGAGGAAGTCTGAGAAGAGCAAAATAAAATAAAACAGATTATGAGAAAGTAGATAAAGAGAGGGACTGAAAAAATATTTCAAAAAAAAAAATATATATATTGAAAATTATCATACCTGAAAGTCGAACCCACGACCTCAAATTAAAAAATCCCAACTTTAACCACTTCAGCGCGTCTCTAAACATAATTAATAATGAATGCATCATTAGATATCTAGTATAGTGACCCTTAGTTATAAGGGTCACTAATAAAGCGTGACTATAAGGGACATTTTCCAGTAGTGAGCCCAAAATCTTTTAGAAAGTTGTTTGGATAAAAGCATACATTTAGCCATTTCTTGAAGAGTCCTATATTTCCTTTCACAAATATCATTTTGTTGTGGTGTTTTAGGTGAAGAAAACTCTTACATGATACCTTTACTTTCACAAAATTCAGTAAAATAACTATTTTCAAACTCTCTTCCATGATTAGACTTAATTCTGCAAACTTTAGAGTTAAAAAACAGATTTGAATTTTTTATAAAGAATTTTAAAAATTGAAAAAATTTCAGATTTCTCTTTTAGAAATTCAATCCAAGTGTATCTTGAGTAATCATCAACCACAACTAATGAATATCTCTTACCACCAATACTCTCAGTTTCCGTTGGACCGATAATATCCATATGTAAAAGTTCAAAACAATGTGTTGTTGAACAATGTTCCAACATTCTGTGAGATACGTTCATCTGCTTAGCTTTTTGGCATGAATCACAAACTTTGATATTTCTTAACTGAAGTTTAGGTAAACCTGTAACAGCTCCTAATTTCATCAATTTGTGAATATGTTTATAATTAGCATGACCAAGTTTATGATGCCAAATAACATTCTCATCAAGTTTAGCATTATTGCATGTATTTTTAAATTCAAACAAGTAATAATTGTCAACAGATCTAGTTCCAGTCATGAGACAATCATAATTTCTATCTAGAACATAGCAAGAATATTTATCAAACTTAACATTTAGATCATTGTCACATAATTGACTAATACTAATCAAATTTGTAAGTAATCCTTCAACGTGTAAAACATTTGATAACTTTGGAAAACCAGAAACATTGAGTGTTCCCTTACCAATGATCCTACCTTTAGAACCACCTCCATATATAACATTTCCACCATCATATGATTTATAATTTGATAAGAATTCAAGTTGACATGTCATGTGTCTAGAACAACCACTATCAAAGTACCATTAATCAAGAACACATGCTTTTAATGACATATGAACAACATTACAGAACATATCAGATTTTGAAACACATTCTGTTTTCTGTAAATGTTGTTTGGAATGATGTATCATTTTAGACAACTTTTCAGAAGAATTCATATCTTTTCAGTTTAGCACAATATGGACGTTTATAACCTTTATCAGAACAGTAAAAACATGTAAAATCTTCTTCAACCTTATCAACGATAATTTGTGTCATAGCAGAAATATTAGAACCATCTATTACTTCTACCTTAACAAACACAATAGGTTTTTTATCAAAAGAAGGTTTAAAAGACATATCATTGTAACCAATACCTGTTCTTTTTATATTACCAATCATTAAGACATTATCCAGCTTTGAAAAATCACAGTTGTGACTTTCCATCGATGTACCTGTCTCATCATAAATAAATTCATTAAAACAGTTCAGACTGGTAATCGAAAATAATGGATACCTGGAAAATGGTGTAGCAGATGTTGGCACATCTGATGCAACATCAGAAGCAGAAGATTCTGGATCATTATCAACTTCAGTCTGTGGTTGAATCCAATCAGCCAGTATACCTCTCATGCTCGTTCATCAAAATATTTGATGTACACAATATAAGGACTAAGTGCAGGAGAAAGCGAATATTCCATTTCAATATACACACTCTAAGCAAGATCTCTACTTAGTGTATCAAGTAGTTGGCTCTGATACCAACTGAAAGTGTGTGTGCGTGCGAAATCAGAGATGTTGTCTGTCGTGTTGGCACTGTCCAGACAACACTATGCAGCGGAAATTAAAATGCACGTACTGAAAATAGAAGTATTCAAAATTTGCATAGATTATAAAATAATCTATGCTTTTCACTATATTAAAAATATGTGAAACGTGTACAACCTCTTCGAGGTGTATAATAACACTACGAAAGTGTAGATGATTTACTAAGTTCTATGAAACTATCTCCCTCATAGATCTATGCATATAACCTAGTAAATAAGACTATGTTCTAACACACTATTATTCGGGTTTACAATAATGTGAAGAACTACAAGAAGAAACAATAATTTTCCTAACTAGAAGCGTATATAGCGTTCAATAGTGTAGTGATCGATTTCAGCTTTTCTTCTTGTGTATCTTGTGTTGAGGCAGCTACTGTATTTATAGGTTTCATGGACGAACTGCCTTCAACTCCTATGATCATCACAGCCGTGAGATCAAGCGGTTAAGAAACTTCTCACCACCACTCCTAGAATGTAGGGACTTGTTATATCATGTCCAATAACTTCTCACTCCCACGCAATGGCATGACTTGGTGTTGCCCACGTCTTCTAACTGCTCTGGGGACATCATTAGACAACAAGCGTAAGATCGCAGTTAGTGAGAAAAGGAAGGGCAAATTCTGATGTTGTCATAAGTGTTGGGAACATCAAACACAACACTCGACTGTTAGTGTTGGATCATTAAACAAAACACTTATATCAACCTCAACAATAAATATCTAATTCTAGCATCGGAGTTGGAGATTCTTCATCAACAGTATTAGATTCATTTTCATTCATATCCTCATTTAAATTATTTATATCTACATTCATATCCCTTTGGAGAAGGAGGGATGGGGGTTCGCTCCATTAGATTGGCGAATGCCTCTTTCTCTGTAAGTTGAGTTGGGACATTCTTCAGCATAGATCTCCAGATACAGCTCTGCTTCACAGGAGACACTTTACATCGGATGGCAGATTGCGCCCCCATGGGAGGATCTCATCTATTGGGCCGGGTATTCGTCCTCACGTCTCGAGGCTTTCTGATGGGTCGAGATGGTTGATTGGTAGGGGTTCGACAGTTAGATTTTGGCATGATAACTGGTTGGGTTACACTATTTCTGATAAGATTGGCCTCCCGGATTGGTTTGCTGCTACCCTGAAGAGCACGGTTGGGGACTTCTTCTATGACGATTGTTGGCACTTTGAGGAGTGCTTCGTTACGGACTTCACAGATATCGTCAGAGACATCCTTCAGATTAGGGTTCTTCATGGCCCTGACAAACGTATTTGGGAAGGTACCACCTCAGGGGAGCTAACCTCTCGAGTGGCCTATGACATGCTCAGATCTCCTCTCCCTCGTTGTGGCTGGTCGTCGTGGATTTGGAGTTCCTTCATTCCGATGTGTCGTTCTACGGTTATCTGGAGGGCGATATGGGGCAAGCTCCCTACTTCTGATTGGCTGGTCTCATTTGGGATTCACGTTCCTTCGATGTGTATGCTCTGTCGTAGAGACTCTGAGTCTTTAGACCACTTATTAGCTCACTGTCCATTCACTCTAGATGTTCTTCAGCATCTGACCCGGCTTTTTGGAGTCACGATCCACACGGGGATCAGCTTTCTGGATATCTTCCTCCAGGCTACTAGAGTTCGATTGGGTCCGCAGTCTTTGGAGTTATGGAGAGCGGCATTTGTCACTACAGTTTGGGCTATTTGGGCTCTACGGAACAGGGTGGTCTTTGATGGGGTCTCCCCCTCAGTCAGACGTTGTATGGCGCAGATCGTTGCTTGTATTAGGGAAGCCAATAACATCTCTCGGGGTTATGCTGACGGTTCAGTTCGGGATTTCTTGATTGTCAGATCTCTTGGTGTTCTGGGTAGGCACAAACCGACTCGACAGGGTTCGTCTATTAGATGGATCCCCCCGGATCCGGATTGGTACAAGATCAACACAGACGGCAGTGCAACATCCTCTCCAGGTAGTCTGCATGCAGGGGCGGTGTTTAGGAACTTCAGGGGGTTCTTTGTTGCGGCTATTGCCCAAGAGGTTGGTTGGGGTATTCCTTTTGAGGCAGAGTTAGCAGCGGCACTCCTTGCTATTCAGTATGCCCATGCCCAAGGGTGGCGGTTCTTATGGATTGAGTCGGACTCTAGTCTGACAGTTAGCACTTTGATGAGCTCTACTCCTTCTATCCCTTGGCGACTACAGGGCCTCTGGAGTCAGGTTCATCCTCTTACCACAGACATGCACATTCGGTATTCTCACACTTTTAGAGAGGCCAACCAGGCGGCTGACGCAGTGGCCAAGACGAAGATCAACTGCATTTGGAGGGGCTATCCCCCAGATTTCTTACTTACTTTCTTGCATAAAGATTTGTATACCGTCTTTTACAGACATTGATTGTTATAGGAGTTTACCTTTTTCCTTCGCCTGGGTTTTGTCCCTAAGGAGGGTTTTCCCGGGCAAGGTTTTAACGGCACTCCGGCCTCTGGCTCGACTTGTGAGCTTATGGTTTTAGGTTTTCTTTTTTTCTTTTATATTCCATACCTTTTTATTGGTCATTGTAAGACTAGTTTGTTCATTCAAATTGAAGGTGTGCGTGGTATCTAGTGTTTAAGTAAAGACAGAAATGTTGCACAGAATGTTGAGACAAATAGTGAACACTGACTCTAACAGAATATAAGAATGTAAATCACACAGCGGAAGACTAAAACACTAAAATAAGAAGAACACAATGGAAATACTTTTTTAACATAGATTTTATTAATAACAAAACCTATGCCAGCCTTACGGCGAAACACTTAACTTGTAAGTACAAAAATGTCGTGTGAAATGTCTCAACAATTACTTCAACATTCCACAAACTGAAATTACAATCGAGGCAGGTGCCTGAATCTGCAAAAAGACTTAAGTGTATAAACACTGTCTAAATATTAATCCTATCTATGATTCACTCTCAATAGATACAAGAATAGAACGAGGTACACGGGAAGATGGTATACTCGGCATACGTTAAATGATACAACTACTGGCCATAACTCCTAACAGGGATGAACGCTCAAAAAAGGTGTTACTCGAATAGTGCATGCTTGAAAATGAAAGTCTCCTTCGGTATTTATAGATGAACAGTCGAGTTCTAGAGTCTTCCATGTAAGATCTTATTTTTTAGGATCTTAACTCCTATGATCTCTCTAGATCCTTCTTCAAGGTTCCAAGTCGTTCTAAGGTGCTTCCAGCCTCTTCCAGGTACTTCTAGCACGTTCTCCTTGGTTCTGGAATCTTCCAGGTTCCAAACTCTTGTAGAAGCTTCTAAATCGCCACCTGAAATATGATCGCATTTAACTCAACATTTAATGTAATATTTCAAAAAAGACTTAGAATAAATCACGGAAGGTCAAATTAAGATATTGTTGATAATGTTAAGGCATTTAAGAGTTAACAACATCTTCCCTAATTTGACCTTTCGACTACAACATATATACTTGATGCACATATATTTCTATACATACTCAGTATGTATTATGTATTTAGGTGAGGTGAACATCTACACTAAATACTAGTCAAGACAATACATGTTGTAACCGTTTGATCAAATCAAAAGAAGATCAAAATAATTTCACTAAGATCTGTGCCATAAGATCAAAGCAATCTTATTCAAAACAAAATAAGCATAAACAATATACTTATTTACAAAACACTTAAACTTACAAAAATCTTAAGTTTAATCAAAGCATGTGAGTGCTTAGATTATTCTTAAAACTTAAGTATGACTTAGAGCATAAAGGGAAATAATAGAGTTGAATATATTCATCGTGCAGTAAACATATGATGGTAAGGAAAACAATTTAAGCATAAAAGTAGTAATCAAATATCATTAATGTAAACTAATTAAGCAAGTTGAATAAAGAAAACCTATCAACTAGAAAATATAAATATTGTATCAGACTAAAACAAAATTTAACTTAAACACAACAGATTAACAAATACAAAGGTAGAACTGAAAAATGGCATGAATTGCTATGGTAATAACAACAGCATCAAGTTCCTGCACATGTGCCATTCTGAATTCAGCACTCCCCCAATCTTGCAGCATCTGTTCATCACTTAGAGATCACCATGCAGTGTCTCCATCTCAGCATCATCATTATCATCATCATCATCAGTCTCTTGAACAAAGTAAGTAGTTGCAAAGTGTGCAATTACAGTAGTCACTACATCTCCTCCAGCATCTCTAGCATCAGGTCCTCCACCAGCTACACCAGCTACTATAACTCCTTCATCATTCATCTCTTCAATTACCACATTGGAGTTAGATGGTGGTGGTAATCCCACTGTTGTAGTGGAAAACATGCTGGTCCACCTGTCCTTCAGGAACTGGAGTTCTTCAATGGATTCCTGCAAGTGTTGTACTTGTAGCATAATAAACTCACGTGAAACGCATACATTTCCAGAAATGTTGATACGGATGTTCTTAACATTTGGTGTTGCATTCCTCTGTCTTGGCCTGGATGGTCCTGGTTGATCAGAAGTTGATGGTCTGTGCTGATGTTCAGTACCAGGAGCTGTTAGAGGCAGATCAATTACTCTATCCCCAGTGAGTAAAGTAGGAGCAATAGCCAACAATGGTACTGTTGGGAATAAAATGAGTTTTGATTATGATATTAAAACCCCCTTAAGACATGCCAAGTAGATTAGTCAGAATACATGAACATGTTTCAGGATTGTTGGAACATGTAGCCTAAGACAAGTAGAGAAGCTGATATGTTAGGCAGCTCTTAGATCAATAGATGCACTAAGTGAGGAGGAACTCATGGTTAGAAGCTTATATAGAATAAGTCCCCTCAAGGTGTGACCCCAAGTCTGCTGAAGGACAAGTATGTTGATCAAAGTCAACTCAGTATGAAATAACTTTTCTGAAGATCAACTAAGTGGAATAGATCATCAAGATCAGGTCTACTGAAATGAATATCAAGTTCAGAAGAGTTGTCCAGCAAGATTGTCTCAGCACAATTGAACCAGATAAAAAGCCTTAAAGTCCAAGGCCAACTATGCTGATGAGGTCAAGACCACCTATCTAATGCCATGAATGCTCAAAGAACAACTCCAAGAAGTCATGGAAAGGGAAAGAGCAAAGTTATCTGAAGAGCATGCCAACACTGCTGATAAGCAGAATCTGCTGAAGATGATAAGCAGAATTGTCACGCCCCATTTTTCATAAAAGTAAGTTTTACGAAAATAACTAAATAAAAATATTGCAAAGGGTATGAACGAGAAAATTTAGCTAAAGAAATTAAGTTTCCAAACTTATTTAAAAATAAAAGTACTTGAATAACAACGGAAGACTCAAAGAGCTCAAAATATCAACGATAAGTCTCACATCCTCATAAAATGTTTAATACGTGAAATGAAATAACTCAATTGCTTTACTAAATATTAATAGACTTGTCATCCACCGCTCCTCCTCACCAGCTCCTTAATCTGAAATGTTAAAATGAAGGGGTGAGTATGCAAGCACACTCAGTGGGGCCCAGTTGTTCACGGTTAAATATTAAACAGATAGCTAAACACATCAATGCAAACATGAGAACATTGCCACATTCTGAACTGACTGATATTACTGACTGAGCACTGCGAGTCTTGCCAAAGCCATTTTAATGACCTTGGTGATTCTCGAGGACAACTTATATGGTCCCGAACCCGTGAACTAGTCCTTGACTATCTGATTTCATAACATGGATAACATGGAACATAACACGTAGCAGACACATTCAACATATCACGTAAAACATTTAACAATGAACAACTTACTCTACTAACCACTGTAGATATAGATATTGAATAAGAAAACCCCACCTTGAAATGTATGTCGTGGATGAAATGGATGCAAAAGTCCTATAGCTTACTTCTCGTGATTACCTAATTAAATTAAATCTATTTAAAAAATAAATATTCAAATAAGAACAATATAAATTCGGATTAAATCACTACTCTAATTAGTAGGTAACTCAATTAATAAAATTCTTTAACTCAGTAAATCTATAATTTATATCGAACAGCACAAATCTTCTTATCTTATGTTTTTCACATAATGAGATGTCAACCTGATAAAAATATAATCTAATCTACCCTAACACAACATAAAAATATACTGCGCAAAGGCCTTCAAGCTGGATCGTCTAAGCAAAGTGGGCACCACAGATTGCTTCAACAAATATGGAAGTTTAAAGTTCCACCAAAAATTCGAATTTTTGGATGGAAACTGTTCCATGGATTTTTGGCTACAGAAGGTAATCTTCATTCTCATCATGTACCCATTAATCCCTTTTGTTCTTGTTGTGGTGCTCCTTTGGCAGACTCTATGCATGTTTTATTTAAATGTGTCTTTGTGCGGAGAGCTTGGAAAGAGCAAGGTTTGTGGGAAATATTGAAAGAGTTTACCAAGGGGTCTTTGATTAATTTTTTGGAAGCTCTGGTGGGATCGTCAATTGATAAACAAGTATTTCCCACTGTGATAGTTATAGCCTGGGCAATCTGGAAGGACAAATGTAAATGGTTACATTTGGAAGACTTGGTTTTACGCAAGGATTGGAAACCTGGGGTGTTTAAAGTACAATGGGCTATTGATTATTGGAATGATTTTCTTAATATCAATTCCATTGCCGATCAAATTTGTGTGGGCAAGGGTTATAAATCCAGAGGAGGTGAATATAGTAAGGTCAATTATAGCCTTTATGTGGATGCAACATTCAATTTGCCTTTGAATTTTTTTGCCACAGACTTTGCTTTGATTGACAATGAGGATAAACTAATCCGTGTAGGGGGGGGGGGAGAATTTCAAATCCTGGATCTGTTGTGGCTGCTGAATTAATTGCAGCAGAATTAGGCCTAAAGAAGTGTCAAAACAATGACAGTCAAGTGTCCAATCTTTATATGGATTCTAAAATTGCAGTTAAGGCCTTGACTCAGGTAAATAATCTTGATGGTTTGGAGAAAGAAATGGTTATAAAGATAAGGTCAAGATTGAGCCCAGACATGGATTGGAGCTGTGATTATGTCTCAAGGGAAAAAAATAAAGTTGCTCATGCAATGGCACAGCTCACCTGGAATGTTTCAACTCCTTACGATTGGATTGAAAATGATATTCCGCAGAATATTAGGGTACTTTATAATGTGTAATCTGTTTACCCTAGTATTTCAAAAAAAAAAAAAAACATAAAAATATACTGAATTAAATTATAGATATCTCGATTAAGTAATATTTTAATCACAACTTAAATAAAACTAACACTAAATCAAATTGATTTATATAAACCAATATAAAACCACTAACTCACATACACATATATACATACACACGCACATAATGAAAGCGGTGAATAATTTATGTATTCTACAGTATATAACACTTACTATGAAAATTAAATTTTAGATTGTTTAAAAGTATGATTAGCTTTGACGGCAAAAATAAATTAAATTAATGTAATGAGAGGAAAAGAAATACCGTGTTTAAGGAGCAGAAAACTTGCTTTAGGAATTTTGATCGTGTTAGAAAAATTTAGGGCTAACATCTAATATATATGTATTTTAAAATCGGGCTTAGGCTTGAGATGAAAACTAGGGTTTAAAATCTTAAAAGCCTGAGTTTAAATTTAAATGTGTTTTGAATATTATATTTATCTCAAATGAATAATTAAATATTTATATAAAAAAAATATGGATATTACAAGAATATTCCTAGTGATAAGGAATGTTGTCCTCTCAGGATCTTTGATAAGAAGAGATGTCAATGTTTGACCAAGGGAATTTTAAAGTCAGACATTGGGAAAAGTGATGCAGAGTCAAGACAAAGTTGTTACAACCGTTTATTTCCCAAATTAAGGACATGTCACTATCAAGAATCGGTCTTCCAGTTTGAAGAGTTCAAGGAAGACATTTATGGACATTTGAGACTGCCTCTCCAACGGGCAAATCCTCAAACTTGTCTATAAATACAGAAGTGTGAAGACCATTTGAAAGCATCCATTATCTGTCCAACTATCCTAGAAAGCTCAAGTGCTTTCAAGCTTTCAAAGAGACTATCTTAGTCTTCAAACACTTCATCTAAGCTGAACTTCATTGTATATCCATACAAAGCTTAGAGAGATATCCTATCCTTATACACTGAACTTCATTGTAAAGGATATCTCATTAGTTGGAACCAAACTTCAACCCTTATACCTTTCAAGTGAGAAAGTTAGAAGGTTGTAGTAGTAGAAGTGGAAGAAGCTGACTGTTGAGAGAAGAACAGTTCAGTTCTGAGTTGAGAAAGGGTACTAGGACTCTTGACATCCTCGGGATCAAGGCACCAAGGAGTGGTGTGGTTGATCAAGTGCACCTTGGCACTATAAAACAAGTTAATTCCAAGAGTGAAGGAATTATCCTTTTAAATCAGGGAAAGTGGATGTAGGAGCTTGAGTCTCTGAACCACTATAAACTCTTGTGTTGATTTACTTTCAAGCATTTACATACATACAACCTGCACAAACTGGACTTTCAAAGATACATATCCTAAACTGTGCAAAATAAGATTTGGACAAGTTCCCTGAAACTGTGAAACTATGAAAGGATTTCAGAACTTAAAGGAGTTTGAAACTAAAGGGCCAACCACTAATTCCGCACATATAACTCCATTAGATATTTATTCAACTAAGTACTTCATAGTGCTTAGTAGTTTGATTATCTTTCAAGAGTTAATCACATCAGTAGAGTTGTCCAGGACAACCCTACTGGAGTCATATTTTCTTAAAGTCAAAAAGATTTGCATACAAGTGTATTCCCCCCCCCCCCCCATACACTTGTCATATACTCCTTTCAGGACCAACAGGTACCCTCCCCCTCAAGACATCTGTGTTCTTAGCAACAAATCCATGGTGCCTCAAGTAGTTTGAAATCAGAACATGATAGGGCAGATTACCTTTTTCAGACACTTTTCCAGTGAATCTCATCATATGGTGAAAGATAGTGATGCCTAAATTGAAATTCTTAAGTACAGAGATCTTATACATAAGAACAGCTTGGTCTTTTGTAATCTTGGTAGTGTTGGAGGTTGGTATCCAATTGTAAACAATGAGTTTATATAAAACTGAGTGCAAGGAGGTAAAATCTTTAGCTAACCCTAGTCCATTTAACCTTCCTACCACCAGTTATAGCAGCAATTACCACATCCATATCACGTTCCTTATCTTCCTCAACATTGGTAATGTGCAAAAACTCATTAATGAACTCAGGAGTAAAAGGTACATCCCTCCCCCTAAAGTTTACAGTTCCATACCACTTAGATGATCTTCTACACGTATTTTTCTTCATGCAAGCATAGAACTCATAGGCCCAATTTGTTAAAAACGATTCACCAAAAGTCACAGCATTCAACAAATTCCTTTCCTCTAAAAATCTAACCATGCCTTTGCTCTCAAAATCGGGTATGTTTATCCTCTTTTCTATCAATAGTCTTCTCTTAGAATAGATAGCTAACCTATTCTCTAAAGTGTTAGAGGGATCAAGAATACCTTCATCTTCAGAAGCAAGGTCCTCACCATGATCAGAACCATCATCCTTAGAGTTTTTTACAGAGTTTTCTGCACTGGAAGAGTTGTCATCTCCACTGCCACCATCCTCAGGTTCTGGTGTGGCATCCTTTGCATCAACAAAGTGCTCAACATTCTTCCTCAGAGACTTTTGAATGTCTCTCAAGCACATATCAAAATCAGAATCAGAATTTGATTCCTTGGTTCTGCATCAGGGACAACTTTAGCCTTTCCTTTGCCCTTGGGACCAGCCTTCTTTTTCTTTGGTTGGGTAACAACATCAACAGCAACAGTTTCCTCTTCAGACTCAGAGAAAACTTGAATGGGTTCTTCAGGTACACTTCCACATTTCTTCTTCTTCCTCAAAAAATCGGAATAGTCTACACGGGTAAAGACTCTTCTAGACCTTCTCCTTTGAACTTGACTCCTCTTTCTTTTCTCAGCTTTCTTCTTAGAGGAAACAGGGGCAGAGTCATCAAAAGCAGATAATGAAGAATTTGTCTTACCACTATCAGAAGCAGGGGCTTCTTCCATCTCAACATCCTCAGCATCGGAGGCATCTTATCCTCAGCAACTGCCTCAACATTCTCAGTGTTCGAGACAGGGGTCTCTCCTTCAACAGTAGGATTTGGTGATTTGGGGGTTTCAGTTGTAGCGGCAGTTTGAGTGGTTTGAGAAGCAAGGTACCTCGAAATGTGATGCAGGTCGCGGAAGCGTATAAACGATGAAAAGACGAAAAACACCACTAGTTCGTTGATTCTAAGAATACCCGGAAAAGTGGCAAAACTCATATACGTTGATTCACGAAGAATACCGTAAAAGAGATATCGAGATAAACTCTCACATTTTATTTATCAATTTCAACTCCCTCATAACAAATCTAAAACTTATCTATTTATAATATGAAATACTTGGAGAACAAGAAACATATAAATACTAAATATAATGAAATCAAAACAAATCTCCTAAATATAGCAATAAATATCTAATCAAATATTAATATTGATTCTCATCAATATCTCCATCATTCTCCTCTTCTTGAAGATGATTCGCCCTCGAATCATGTTGGTTCTCATCGAAAAGGTACGAAGACGAGCTGGAACATCTTTGTATTCTTTTGGCCATAAGACGATAAGAACCTCCATCGTTAGGTCAGAAATATTGAGATGAACACGAACATTCTTAACTACAAAAATATTTCCCTTCTCTTTTTCCTCATAAAAAATTGGGGGGCCACAATAACCATCATCAACACCATCAACCAACATATCAACAAACTCATCGAAAACTGGTGGTACATCATAACCACAATTTTCATCAAAATATTTATAAAAAATTGGTGGTTCATCATAACCACAATCTTCATCAAAATATTGATCGAAGATTGGTGGTCCATTATATTCACCATGACAAATCTGTATATTATCATCTTCATACGTTGATTGCTCATCACGAATAGTATCGTAAATCGATTGAAATCTCGGAACTATCATCGAGAATCGTACCTAGTCTCTGATTACCAACTGATGCAGCGGCGGAAGCACGATACACACGTAAATCCGTTGATTCTACGAATACCCGAAATATACGTAAACGAGATTAAAAGTGATAATCAATTGATTCAAAATGAATACTGGAAGAACACAAATAAAACACGTCAAAAGGGATAAAACCCCAATATTTTTCTATTCAAATCAACTCCCTTACAATGTTCTTGAGACTCGTATTTATAATAGGTAAACTAGGCTTTTAGCCCGGCCCACTAATAATTAATCAAAATCTAAACAAAGCTCTAACACTATATAAAATATAAATAATACTAAATAATTAAAATACAATCTTATCTCCATCATTCTCTCCCTCTTCGAAAAGATTCGTCCTCGAATCTGCATGAATCTTATCTCTAGCAGTATGAAAAAAAACCACGACGGGATCATCTTCAGAGAAAGCAAAATTAATTAACGCCTCAGGAAATTTGATGTCAAAAACATCTGCAGTTCGTACGTCAAAAACATCTGCAGTTCGTACGTTGCCCAAGGTCTTGAGACTATAAGCAAATGTTGGCTTAAGAGAAGTGCCAAAATAACTATCATTAGTAATAAAAAAATAATTATTACTAACTCTAGGTCCACTATTTCCCTCATAAAATACAGGACCAAATTCTCCCAAAATATTAGTTGGCCCAACATGGTTAACATCTTCCACGGGCTGAACATGTACGATGAAAGTCGTCGACTGAATTTGTTGGTTGTGTAGAGATGTGAAACTGGTGGAATGAGTTTCTGGAAAGGGGAGCGGCACTGTGGCGGCGGCGACAAGGGCTGCCAAAACTGGAGATGGTGGTGGCGCTGGCGTTTCCAGTGCGGCAAGTTCGTCTCGTTGGTTGTAGCTGTCGAAAATTCCATCGACGGTGGCGGCCAATTGAGACCAGAGAAAATCAAATTTCTCCTCCGTATCGTAATTTTGCTTCATCGTTGATAAACGATAAACCCCACGGAATCGTTATGGCTCTGATTACCAACTGATGCAGCGGCGGAAGCACGATACACACGTAAATCCGTTGATTCTACGAATACCCGGAATATACGTAAACGAGATTAAAAGTGATAATCCATTGATTCAAAATGAATACTGGAAGAACACAAATAAAACACGTCAAAAGGGATAAAACCCCAATATTTTTCTATTCAAATCAACTCCCTTACAATGTTCTCGAGACTCTTATTTATAATAGGTAAACTAGGCTTTTAGCCCGGCCCACTAATAATTAATCAAAATCTAAACAAAGCTCTAACACTATATAAAATATAAATAATATTAAATAATTAAAATACAATCTTATCTCCATCAAAATGTCTATAGAAATATCACCAAAAGTCATCAAAGAGAGATGACCAGTGGTTCGCAGAGAATTAGAGACATCCGCTACGACCTTGTTCAACTGCTCCAAAGTTGGATTCAGTGGAATGTCGGTAGTTGGTGACGAAGTTGCATGTTGGATAGGAGCGGTTTGGGGTGTTGATGGAGTTGTGTGGACATTCGATTCATCATTTGGGGAATTTTATTGTTGGGAAGCCATTGCAACAAGTGTTTCGAGTGGGTTCGTGAGAGAGGGAGATGAAGTTTTCGAATCAGAGAGAGTTGGAGGTGAGTTTGAATTGTTTCTTCCAACCATTTAAATGGGACTGTTGGAATTTCAAGGTAGGAGATGGGAATTTGCACACAATAAATTGAGAAGTACACGGCCAAAAATAATTCTGCAAACATAATACTTCAACAAACTCAAAAATCACTAAGCACAAATAAATCATAAATGATCAAAATATATAGAGAGAATATATGTAGTTGGAGGTTAAAATAAAACTGTAAGAATATTCTGGAAATAATTGATAATGCTCCACAAAATTAGCCACAAAGTAGATCATGGGTAATTTAGTGGGGAAAATCAATTTACTTAATTAATTAAATTATTAAGAAGCTTCCATAAATTAATTAAGTAAGTCCCGCATAATCTGAAAAATAAGAACGTGGGTTGGTGATTAATTAAATAAATAAAATAAATATCAATAAATAATTACTACTCATAAAAATAAATTCGAATCAGTTAATGTTGTGCTCAAAATTGTTACATACATCTCAACAGGGTTTTTACATGAATTTTATTCATTTGTGTTGCACCATATATATATATATATTTTTTTTTTTTTGTGTTACAGCATCTAATTTGTATTGATCCATTGTTCATGTAGAGTACATCGTAGTAGCGAACTTCGTGCCCCATACTTACTTAATGGATTGCAAACCTCTTGATGTTTTTAACAAAAATCACATTTTGAAAAGAAGGCATCGTAGTAGTGAACTCGGTGCTCCATAGTTACTCAATGATTTGGTACATCTTTTAGTATGCTAATAACATTCTATTTTTTTATGCATTTGAGAGGTGTAAGACATGTTTATTTTTGCACTCCAAAATTCTTAGATTCAAAGATATTTTACAAAGGAATTATTTAACTAAGTAAGAAATAAATTCAACATATAAAATTCATACAAGCCATGATGTTGTCCAAATGCTAACGCATTTGTGACAACATCCATCCGAAATTTTTCAGATAGTGCACATGCCAAGAGATTTCCTCAAAATTGAGAATCTTTCATGGTCTAAATCCTTAGTAAAAATATCATCATTTTTTTTTTCGGTAGGAACACACTCCAACTTAACAATATTCTTCTCTACTAAATCTCTCATAAAATGAAGTCTAATGTTAATGTGCTTTGTGAGTGAGTGAGTGTTGTACAGGATTTTTTGAAATGTTAATGGCACTAGTATTATCACAAAAAATTGTAAGTATACCATAGTCATGGAACATCTTACTTAACCACAAGAGCTGTGTGCAACAACTTCCTGCAGCTATGTATTTTGACTCAACTGTGGATTGTGAAACACAATTTTGTTTCTTTCTGTGCCATAATACAAGATTGTTCCCCATGTAGAAACATCCTCCACTCGTACTCTTTCTATCATTTATGTCTCCAGCCTAATCAGCATCATTGTAGCCTATCAAAGTGTTGTTGGTGTCTTTAGTGTACCAAATCCCTAAGTCACTTGTACTTGAAACATATTTGATTATCCTTTTTACTGCATTCAAGTGAGACTCCTTTGGATTTGCTTGGTACCTAGAACAAACACATACACTTTACATAATATCAGGTCTACTAGACGTTAGATAAAGTAAACTGCCTATCATGGATCTACACAATGTTGGATCAACATCCTTTCCAGCATTGTCTTTGCAAAGTTTCAACGTATAATTCATAGGTGTTTTCATTACTTTTGAGCTTTCAAGACCAAACCGTTTGACTAAATTTCTAGCATACTTACCTTGAGAGAAGAAAATACCATCCTTACATTGCTTGATTTGAAGACCTAAAAAGTAATTCAACTCTCCAACCATACTCATCTCAAATGTTGCAGTCATTGCCTCAACAAATTTGTTTAACATTTTGTCACGGGTTGAGCCAAACACAATATCATCAACATATATTTGAGCAAAAAGTAAATCTTCTCCAGTGTGCTTAATAAACAAAGTCCTATTAGCTTCTCCTCTAATAAAACCATATTCTAAAACAAAGTCAGTTAGCCTACCATACCATACTCTAGGAGCTTGTTTTAGACCATACAATGCTTTCTTTAGTTTGTACACATGATCAGGGTATTGTGGATCTTCAAAACCTTTAGACTGTTCTACATAAGCTTCTTCATTTAAAATGCCATTTAGAAAAGAAGTTTTTACATCCATTTGATGAAGTTTAATGTCAATAAAACATGCAATTGCTAGCAACAATCTAATAGATTATATCCTAGCAACAGGTGCAAAAGTTTCATCAAAATCAACACCTTCAACTTGGGTGTAACCTTGAGCAACTAACCTAGCTTTGTTCCTAACAATGTTACCAGACTCATCAGTTTTATTCTTCAAAATCCACTTCGTTTCAATGACATTAGTATGACTAGGTCTTGGAACTAGTGTACATACTTCATTTCTTTCAAAGTGATTAAGTTCCTCATGCATAACATTTATCCATTTTTCATCAGTTAATGCTTCATTCACATTTTTAGGTTCAATTTCAGAATAGTAACACTCTGCATTCACAATATTGCAAATAGAAGACATGCATATTGTTCTTACCACATCTACCTTATTTGATCTTACTTTTCCTCTTGTTTTCACTTCAATTGTAGCATCACCTATGATCTGGTCAGATAGATGACTTTTCCCTATTCTTGAAGAGGTTTAACTTGGGACAGGTCATTTTCAACAATATGATGACCTTCAAGTGTACTATGACTGGAAGGGGTATACTCCCTTATCCCTGCTTGCTATACAATTTTTTGGTTGATTAAGCTTTTCCTAGGCCAGAAAGTGAAATGATTAGCAATTACATATCAGGGTTTAATATCTCAAGTCAGTTCAAGGTTGCAGGAGAAAGAGTGGTTAATCTTCCTCTTCGAAGGAATGATGCAGAAGTTGGTCCCAACTCAGTTCCCAGAAATGAGGCCCATAATGATCTAATCCATTCCACCTCACTACCACCAGAAGGAGCTGTTGCCTCTGTGTACTTATCTTCCCATTATATTCTAAGGCAAATTGATATCCTGCAGGTCAATATCACAAATTTGCAGAGTTTTGTGGAGGATCTCCTTATCCAAAAGAAATTTTGGATGGAGCTTCTTTCTACCTCAACAGGAAGGAGTAGCTGATGTTGCTCAAGCTCAAGATAATAATTTTATTCCTACTACTTTAGATGAGAATTTTGCTGAAGCTGACAACAATGTTGGTGATCATACTGCTGATGCTACACATGACAATACAATGAGGGAGATCTATGAAGAATAAAGAGATCATGCTGAACAAGAAAGAGATAAACAAGATATTCAGGATCTGTATGGAGATCTGAATGTAGGATGAGCTTGAAGATTGGGGGAGCTTACATATGGGGGAGTTTGTGCAGATTATGGAGATGCAGCTGATATATTTCAGCCCAATCCTTTCCCAGAATGTTAATTCAGTTCTCTTGGTTGTAAAAGTTCTGTACTTATGTTTTATTTCCTAAAACTCTATTTTTCTTTTTTGTAATTATTTAGGATTTCCCTACTGTTTATGTTATTTAAATCTAAGCATATTTTTTGGTTTAGATGTATTTATCAATTTGATCATATACAACTGTTACTTCTATTATTGAAATGTCATTTGTGTGGATTTCGTAGTCAATATCTTTGCATGTATGAACATAAGTGGTGTTGATGTAGAAAGGTCAAATTGGGGGAGATAATCTTTCAAATAAGCCACACTACAAATCCGCACACGCTTCTCTATCAGCTGATCTAATCAGCAGACTAGTTAGTTCTAGAGTTTTAACAAATCACCTGACCAAGTCATCCTCTTAGAAGAGTTAATTTTGTTTTCCACACTTAAACTCTATCAGCTGACATCAAGTCATCCGATCTTTCAGTAAACTCGTCTGGTATATTTTAGTCGAAAAAGGGACCATCAATTGGTATCAGAGCAGTGTTTTCAAAAGACCATTGCTTTGAAAATCCTTTTTATTTTTAAAAAGAAAATTGCATTTAAACAACTTTATTTTTCAATGGTCGCCTGAATAGATCCATTATTTTTATTTAAAAAACTACTTTATGCACGCATAATATTTTCATAAAATCATACTTGCATGTTTGGGAATTTTGTGTTTTAGAACAGGTCAACAGCTAAGGGGGAACATCAGCTCAGCTGAGTTCCAGGCCTATCTAGATTTACACGCATATAAACAAGATAAGAAGATCAAGGTGATCTAACTGTTAGAAGACCTGAAGACAAGCAAGCTTCATTGGAAGTCATTTGTTCTAAATCATATCAGCTGAGAGTAGTAAGAAGACTTTTGTAATAGCTGATTAGGTGAGTCTGTACTTGTAAAGTGTTATTTAAATAAAACTTATATATTTTAGCTTTTAGAGATAACATCTGGTTATCTCATCTGATGACATCTTCTCATTGTCATCTTATAGAAGCCTTCTGTTGTTACACATTCAGCACTATTACTTGTTTATTTGCATTGTCTGTTCTTTATTGTTTCAGATTAGCGTTAGGTGATTTGGTTATATCAAAAAGGGGGAAATTGTTGGGATATCGATATCCCTTATGTTTTGTTTTAATAAACCAAATCTGTTTGTAATATGATAAGTTGTATTGTATAGACAACCTTATTATTCATCTTGTAATAGATTAGGATTTGGTCAGCATCAGTTGATGGGGAACTCAGCTGATGTAGTGGAGAAACGCGCACAAGCTCAAGAAGAGAAGAGAAGAAAAAAATCAGAAGAGTTGATCAGTTGAGGACTTATCAGCTGAGTAAGCTCTATCAGCTGAGTAAGCCTAACACGGCTAAGACTAAGTCTACCTGACTAAACATACGAAGTCTACACAGCTGGGGAAACAATCATGATGCCAATTGTCAAGATCAGAAGAGATGATTCTAAGATCAACTGAGTAAAACAGTAGAGTCCAAGGTCATCTGAATCAAGCATTGTATTGTCACATCAGAGCTGACGTAGACCAATTGGAAGACGACAACATACATCAAAATCTTGACAAGGCACAAATCTCAAGGAAGTCTATGATGCATTTATTATTACTAGGCAACGGTAATAAGCAATAACATCTACCTCGAGATTGTGATTCCCGAAATAGTGGGATTCGAATGTCAATCTTCCAACGGTAACATTCAAATCCACACTATAAATATGAGTTCAAATCATATACCATGCATAGCATGAGGGTGATGCTAAAGGCCGAGCAAAATGCTTAAGTCCATAAAATAAGAAGAGCTCAAGAACATCAGAATAGAAGACATCAAGCAAACATCCATACCCACACCCCTAGTGAGTGAACTCGTGATATCTAAGCCAGCATAGCCTCATATATATCCTTAGCTTAGAAGAGAAATTCTCAATCATAGCTTCAGGCGAACTCAGATTGTAAGGGAATTTCTCATACTTAATCTTTCTCGAATCCTCCTTCTATACACCCATTTAGAAGATAGGTTGAGTTTCTCACAACTAGGTACAATCAAGTCAACCACTGTAAGGGTACTTGTTCCCTCACCAACAAGTAGATTTGTATAAACCAAGGCGAGTGTATCTTGATCAAAAGTCTTCTCTTGGGATTATAAATTTAGCAAGACGTCTTCCCCTTAGGACGTTAAAAGGAGCAATGGGATAATATCATGAAATGAGTCATGAGAGTGGATGTAGGACATTGAGGTCCGAACCACTATAAATGTATGTGTTATTTACTGCGTTAGCATGCATATTTGCATAACATATGTTTAACAAAGAAAAGGTTTTTGTATCAACTGATACTCTATCATCCGATACACTTCATATATGTTTTGTTATTTCAAAAGTTCATATTCAGCAAACAACAAGTCAGCTGATATTATAAAATGTGTTTATGCATGAATTAAAGTTTTAAATTCCATAAGTATATAGACGAGTATAATCTTTCAAATAAGCCACACTACAATTCCGCACACGCTTCTCTATCAGCTGATCTAATCAGCAGACTAGTTAGTTCTAGACTCCTAATGAATCAGCTGACCAAGTCATCCGCTTGGAAGAGTTAATTTTGTTTTCTACACTTAAACTCTGTCAGCTGACTTTAAGTCATCTGATCTTTCAGTAAACTCGTCTGGTATATTTTAGTCGAAAAATGGACCATCAAATGGTATCTGAGCAGTGTTTTCAAAAGACCATTGCTTTGAAAATCCTTTTGTTTTTAAAAAGAAAATTGCATTTAAACAAATTTATTTTTCAATGGTCGCCTGAATAGATCCATTATTTATTTTTTATTTTTTTTAAAACAACTGTTTTTTGCATGTATAATATTTTCATAAAATCATACATGCATGTTTGGGAATTTTGTGTTTCAGAACAGGTCAACAACTAAGGGGGAACATCAACTCAGCTGAGTTCCGGTCCCATCTGGATTTACATGCGTATGAACAAGATAAGAAGATCAAGGTGATCTAGTTGTTAGAAGACCTAAAGACAAGCAAGCTTCATTGGAAGTTGTCTGTTCTGCATCATATCAGTTGAGAGTAGTAAGAAGACTTTTGTAATAGCTAATTAGGTGAGTCTGTACTTGGAAATTGCTATTTAAATAAAACTCATCTATTTTAGCTTTTAGAGATAAAATCTAATTATCTCATCCGATGACATCTTCTCACTGTCATCTTACAGAAGCCTTCTATTTTTACTCATTCAGCACTATTACTTGTTTACTAGCATTGTTTGTTCTTTATTGTTTCAGATTAGTGTTAGGTGATTTGGTTATATCAAAAAGGGGGAAATTGTTGGAATATCGATATCCCTTATGTTTTGTTTTGATAAATCAAATCTGCTTGTAATATGATAAGTTGTATTGTATAGACAACCTCATCATTCATCTTGTAATAGATTAGATTTTGGTCAGCATCAGCTGAGGGGGAACTTAGCTGATGTAGTGGACAAACGCGCACAAGCTCAAGAAGAGAAGAGAAGACCAAAATCAGAAGAGGTGATCAACTAAGGACTTATCAACTGAGTAAGCTCTATCAGCTGAGTAAGAAAAACACAGTTGAGACTAAGTCTAAATGACTAACCAGACGAAGTCTACACAGCTTGGAAAACAATCAAGATGCCAATTGTCAAGATCAGAATAGATGATCCTAAGAACATGTGAGTAAAACAGCAGAGTCGAAGGTCATCTGAATCAAGCATTGTATTGTCACATCAAAGCTGACGTAGACCAATCGGAAGACGACAGCAGACATCAAGATCTTGACAAGGCACGGAGCTCAAGGAAGTCTATGATGCATTGATTATTACTAGGCAACAGTAATAATCAATAACATCTACCTCGAGAATGTGATTCCCGAAATAGTGGAATTTGAATGTCAATCTTCCAATGGTAACATTCAAATCCACACTATAAATATGAGTTCAAATCATATCTCATGCATCGCGTGATGCTAAAGGCCGAGCTAAATGCTTAAGTCCAGAAAATAAGAAGAGCTCAAGAACATCAGAATAGAAGACATCAAGCAAGCATCCATACCCACACCTCCAGTGAGTGAACTCATGATATCTAAGCCAGCATAGCCTCATATATATCCTTAGCTTAGAAGAGAAATTTTTCAATCATAGCTTCAGGCAAACTCAGATTGTAAGAGAATTTCTCATACTTAGTCTTTCTCGAATCCTCCTTCTATACACCCATTTAGAAGATATGTCGAGTTTCTCACAACTAGGTACAATCAAGTCAACCACTATGAAGGGTACTTGTTCCCTCCCCAACAAGTAGAACTGTATACACCAAAGCGAGTGTATCTTGATCAAAAGTCTTCTCTTGGGACTATAAAGTTAGCAAGACGTCTTCCCACTGGGACGTTAAAAGGAGCAATGGGATAATATCATGAAATGAGTCATGAGAGTGGATGTAGGACATTGAGGTCCGAACCACTATAAATCTATGTGTTATTTACTGCGTTAGCATGCATATTTACATAACATACGTTTAACAAAGAAAAGGTTTTTGTATCAGTTGATACTCTATCAGCTGATACACTGCATATTTGTTTTGCTATTTCGAAAGTTCATATTCAGCAGACACCAAACAGCTGATATCATATAATGTGTTTATTCATGAATTAAAGTTTTAAATTTCATAACTATATAGACGAGTATAATCTTTCAAATGAGCCACATTACAATTCCGCACACGTTTCTCTATCAGTTGATCTAATCAGCAGACTAATTAGTTCTGAACTCCTAACGAATCAACTGACCAAGTCATCCGCTTAGAAAAGTTAATTTAGTTTTCTACACTTAACTCTATCATCTGACATCAAGTCATCTGATTTTTCATTAAACTCATCTGGTATATTTTAGTCGAAAAAGGGACCATCATTTAATTCCTAGGTAATTGTGTAGGTAATACAATTAAAAATAAATAAATAAATATTTTTTAAGTTCCTATCTAATTTTGTGGGTAATACAATTAAATCATTTATATATATAAATAGCTAGGAAAGTTTTCGTTGGTAAAATAAAAAATATTCACCTACAACCGATTCGGTAGGGAAATGTAGTTTTGCCTACGGATTATTTTGTAGGTAAATCACCATCATATTTTTCCTTGGTAATTCCGTGGGTGAATAGGTGTAAAATAATTCCAAAAGATCCGTAGGCAATTTATAGGCAATTCTCACTATTTAAGGATGAAATTATTTTCGTTGGAAAATTCTCTAGGCAATTCAACAATTTCTTGTAGTACAAGTAGGTGGTTTACTACATGATCAATATATTATTTTTACAAGGCCAAATTATTACTACTACAAGACCAAAAATGTATTACTACATGTCAAAATATATTTTGAAAAATTCGCCCAAAACATTAAGTGTCCAGAATATTTTTAAATTTATAGTAGTACACTTTTGGCCTTTTAGTAATAAAATTTAGCCTTGTAGTAACATAAATTTAGTCTTGTAGTACTAGAATATTTTTGTCTTTATAATAACATATTTCGACTTTGTAATAATATAAAATATTTTACTATTATTAGGTCAAAAATATATTAATAACTTACTATATAACGTTAAAAAATATTATAGAAATTCAACAAAAAAATTAAGTGTCCAAAATATTTTTGCACTTGTCGTAAGTAATACATTTTTTATCTTGTAGTAATATTCCCTCCGTCCAATTTTATTATGCTCACTTCTCCGGGCACGAGTTTTAATGAATATTGATTAGTTTATTAATAAAGTAGATAAGTTGAGGGTATGATGGGGTATTGTGGGGTCCATTTGTAAATAAATGATTTTTTATAAATAAAGTGAATGGCAAAGTGGGTAAATAAGTGATGGTAGGAGGGTGGAGATAAAGTAATATGAATAGTATTGTTTCCAAAAAAGGTATGGGCATAATAAAATTGGACAACCAAAAAAGAAAAGTGAGAATAATGAAATTGGACGGAGGGAGTAATATTTTAATCATATAGTAACGTAGTTTTGATCATGTAGTAAAACAATACTTGAAAATGAAAATATATATATTAATTAAGTTTGACCCGCGTTGATCCGAGTTTGACTTACGAATTTTTGTCCTATATTTACCTTAACTATATTTATTTATGAAATGTTTCATATAAATTTTTGTCTTAATTGAATTGTATTTAGTTATAAACTTATATTTGGGGACAAGACTAAGGAATGTGATCAGATGAGCTAATTAAGGTGCATATGAGCTAATTTATACCTTTATTTCGGATGGATACACACCTCTCATTGATGTATCCACCAAAATTTAACTAGGATAGATTTACCCTTCTCCTAATTGTCATAAATACTATTTTCTTCCCTTTTTTTATAAAATACACATTTACTAATTACACTCCCCCAAACTCTAATTTAAAACCCTAATTCATTTCTCTCATTTTCCATTCCCCACCGCCGCCATGCATCGCCGGGGGTAAGCCATCTCTCTTCTCCCTACTCTATTCCCTTTTTCCTCCCCCTTTCTTTCATTTTTCTGCATTGCGTTTTGGGTCGCCGCCCCCACCCACCAGTGTAGCCCCCCACTAACACCCACTGGCGTCACCTTCCACCAACACCCACCAGCGTCGCCCCACCCAACCACCGACGAAAGTGCACGGCTCCAACCCAACAACTCGTCGTTTTTTTTTTTTTTTTGTTGGCCGCCCCCACCCCCCACCCGACCGAAGATGTCGTCCGCCTTACCCTATCCAAGTCAACCGGCCGCGCAACAGGTTTGTTTTTCTTCCACTTTCTTCTGTTTTTTTTCCGTCAATTTTAGGTCGACCGTATACACTCTCGTCGATAAATTATTGTCGACGAGAGTGTATATAGTCGACACTGGTTTGTCAAAAATTTTAAAAAAAATTGAGATGTTTTTGAAATTTCTGAATATTTTGGTGGTGGTGGCGGTGGCGACGGCGGAGACGACTGCAAAAATTAGGTTTATGGTAGGTTTATGGTTTAAAGGTTGAAGGAGGAGTGTAATTAATAGTTGAGGTGCATTTAGTAGTGTAATATTATTTAAAGGGTATTTTGGAGTTTTCACAAGATTATTAAATTAATAAAGTGATTGGGAGAGTGCATCCAACGCAAATGGAGGTGTAAATAATCGCACCCTTAATTATTTTCTAAATTTTAGGATCAAAATACCCTTATTAATTCCCAGGGTGGGATTGAGATAGATGTGAAGGCTTAGTTCCTTGGTTAAGTGTCTAAATGTATCTATTTTTTGTTATGCAATCGATTTTAGGATTTTATTATAAGTGACTTTTTTCACAAAAATTGGTGAAGCAAAAACGGAACACAAGCAAGTGTTTCATTCAAAATTAAGCCTTATTATATTTGCCTAAGCATAAAATGTGATTTCTTTGCCTAAGCATAAAATGTGATTACTAAATGACTTTGTTTCAAAGATGTTGCAAGTATTTTAGTTTTGAAAATTTCTTCCTCAATTAGTCTATTTCTTCGAAAATTTGTTGCGTGAAACAATCTCATGTATGAGACAAAACTCCACTTTAATGCTTATACTTCATTTACTTCAAAACATAATTTAAATAGAATTACAAAGCCGACAAAACACATTATACATATGTAAAGGAAACATGTCTCACATATGAGATCGTTACATACAAGTTTTTATCGTGCTGTTTTGATCTGTGAAAATCGTATAATTCCATTCGGTTTACCATGATAAAAACCACAGTTTTTAATTTACCCATGAAGTTGATGATCAATATTTTTTGTCTAGTACTAGTATAGCACTTCCTCATTAAAGTTGCAAAAATAGCCTCCTAAGTACAAAAACGAAAGCAAGAAAATCAATTTCAGCTCCAGTCTCAATTCACAATCCTTTCACTGAATCTATAATTCAAATAAAGGGGGGGAGAATGCTACTAAACTTTACTCAGTGGGCACCGTTCAAAAAACTCAAGCGCATAAAAAATGAGAACGAGTGCCCTGCACCATTCACTGAACGAGCAGACTGATTCATAGGAAGACGGGGGCCATTACGAGGGTAATGGTAGCCAACATTTTGATGAGAACATGAATCGATGGTCCTGCAGTGTCTTTGAATGGGTCTCCCACACTGCAAAAACCATAATCAGTAATGGACAAATAGAAAATTGCTAGTGTAATTCATAACATGACTAAAAACCAAGATGAACAGCTAACAAGTACTGAGAATTGCATCAAACACATGTGCCATATTGTTCTAGACCCCCATCTTAATAAAGCAATCATGATTTTGTTGGATGGCGAGTGCAAACATCGTGAGTATTTTATTGTGATGCGGTCAAAATAAATAAATATGTGAGAACTTACGTATCACCAGTAATTGCTGCTTTGTGGCAATCACTCCCTTTTCCTCCCAAGGCACCTGTCTCTATGTATTTCTTAGCATTATCCCAAGCACCTCCAGCAGTGTTGAGGAAAAGAGCCATGAGGATACCCGAAACTGTGGCAAACATCAACATGGAAGCCACAACTTTTGCCCCAAGCAAAGGCTGACCCGTATAGTAGCCTAGTACCCGGAATACAATTCCTGATAAAAGAGCAAACATGTATTTCATTGAATGCTAAAAACACCACCCAATAATAGAAAACTGGCCATAACAATTACAAAAGAATGCAATTAAAGAAGACTTCTAACATTGTACAATTATTTGAATGCAAGCTATACACAAAATAGTAATCTAACATGTAACATGACAGACAACATAAACAAGATAAGGGTTCAGCTCCGTTTTCATGGCTCCTCAATAAGGGAAATATAAAGGTGTAAGATCATATTGCTCCAGTGAATATCCACAAGCTACGTTGAAACGCATTAGAGTTACTACCCATTAGTGAAAAACTCATTTCAAATTGCAGAAGAAAATCACGAAAAAATCAGCACACAAAATCAGTTAATAAGATTAATTGCGAAGGCAAAATGATTTGATTTTTTTTTTCCCATAACAAGGCACTTCGTGGTAGGTTTATGATTTCAGGTAATGTGACTTGAAGCATGGAGAAAGTACTAAGCAAGTGTGTATTGCTTTCAAACGACAGAAGATAGTGTGAGCAATACCACTTCTTGCAACTAATTACAACCCTTCAAGTATCAAAGGTAAGTAATATGATGAAAGATGCTCTGTGCAATATTATGATTGTATACTTCCAACATGAGGAGAATAAAATCTATTACCATGAGGCAGATTTACTAGAGTATTTAAAGAGCATGTTAGAGAAGCTTGGAACTAGAAAGCAAGGGTTTACCAACAACTATGGGTGATATAATGGCTAATAATCCTGGCTTTATCATCTCCCTCAAAGAAGCCGATGCAACTATAGATACACATCGACCATAATCAGGTTTCTCCTTGTATTCCTGAAACAAAAAAGTGAAATTATACACCTTGGTGATGGAAGATCCAATATATGACATTAGAGACGTCAAATTGCGATACAAACCATGATCCCTGGCCTCTCAATGAACTGTCTTCTTACTTCATTGACAACCTCTTGAGCACTTCGACCAACTGCAGCACAGGCCCATGCACTAAATAGATATATAAGCATGGAGCCCAACAAGCCACCAACAAACACTTCAGGGATTGCAATGTCAACCTGTAAACGAGGATCAAGAAAAAAATGAAAATAAAAGATTGGGTAGAATACGAAAATGCCCTATAATTGAATGAAACAGCTACCAAAAGCAGAAGGTAAAAAAGATCAAAATCATAAATTCCAAAATCAAGGGTGCATACCTGTTTAAAAGGTACTTGTGCAAATGATTCAACTTCATCCATATAAGCACTAAACAGAAGAAAAGATGCAAGTGCTGCAGAACCAATTGCAAATCCCTTGGTTGTAGCTTTTGTAGTATTCCCAACCGCATCAAGAACATCAGTAATTTCACGTACACTTTCAGGCTGCAATTGGCAATAGTAATATAGTAATCTACCGTGCATAGTACCTTAAAAATCAAAATAGCTTAAAAAAAACAATTTTGAAGACATGTAGAAGGTGTTTCAAATAAAAGTAATTATATGCTTCTTTTGATGTATTAAATAATCACTTTTAAGCTGATTCTGAGATGCATCCATACCGTCAAAAAAAAAAAAGAGATGCATCCATATACTAAAACTTCAAACTGCTTAAAACTATTTTTTAACTTTTTATTTTTAGCAAATACTCCCTCCATCCCACTATTAAGTTTCCCACTTTCCTTCTATGAATGTCCCACAATAAGTTTCTCATTCCATTTTTGGCATATTATTTTCTCTCTGTCAATCACATCACTTATACTTTATCTATTATTTTTTCATACTTCATCTCATACTCATCTATTATTTTCTCTCTCACCATCACATCACTCGTACTACATCTATTATTTTATCATATTTCTTAATCTAAACACCCAAAAGAAAAATTGGCCAATCACAAATAGCATTTATTTTCAAGCCCTTAATCAATTTAAATCACTTCTTTAAAGTGACAAGGATTCACAAACTCCCCCATAACATCTTTAGGTTATCCTAAGTACCTGCTGACTCATTTCAACAATTCCACCAGCATTATCAGCTATCGGACCAAACATATCCATGGTGAGCACATAAGCCGCTGTACTGAGCATTCCCATAGTTGCAACAGCTGTCCCAAACAACCCACCGGTTGGAATTCCAGATTCATCGACCAGGCCCGACGTGTGGCCCAACCAAAATGCTGAAATAATGGCTACGCTTATAACTAGAACAGGAAGAGCTGTTGATTCAAGACCCAAACTGACTCCAGCAATTATATTAGTTCCATGTCCAGAAGCGCTAGCAAGTGCTAATGTTCGTACAGGCTCATGCTTGTAATCCGTGTAATACTTTGTAATCCAAACAAAGATATAAGCAGTCATGATCCCAACTAAACCACACAAGGCAAAGTTGAACCAAGCAGAAGGTGCCTGTTCAGTATAAAGCATCCAGCGTGTGGACTGCAAAAGAAAGCACAGCCATTACCAGATTGAGCATGCATAACATGCCCCAAGAAGCACACACACAGACCGACAGACAGAGATCAACAAGAAAAAGTACAGAATGAACACCATGAATTTCTATAGTCCAGAGACTAGAATTGATAATCCAATGAGAAGATAAATTTCTTACCAAACCAAATGTCAGAACAGCTAGGATTATTGTTATAGAATATCCTTTCTGAAGAATTGCCATTGGATCCTCTGTAGCACCAATGACTCCAGGATCACGTGTATTGCGAATAGAAAAAATTCCAACTGATGATATTATCAGGTCGAATGAATGAACAACAAGAGGAAACAAAATGAAACCTGATGGATCTGCATATAAATATAAACGAATCCAGTTAAATTTTGTTCAGCGAAGAGAGAGGGAGAGAGAGAGAGCAAATTATATGGTAAAATCATCCCTATTATAATCATTTACCACCAGTTACACAATCCATTGGAAAGAAGGTTAAATACACAATTAGAAATAACAAAGCATTAATGGAAAGAAATGCAACAAAAGGATTAATGAATTGACAAAGCCACACCTCTATACACCAAAAATAGAAGCTGATCAAAAAACAAAACAATGATATCCAATAATGATCTCAAGACATGAGACATAATACTAAATGAAAAGAGTACCAAGCAGGCTTATTTGTTTGAAATACACTCCATGTAAGATTTTAGTTCAATAGTACGAATTCAAATGCATGAGAAGATACAATATTCATAAGCTTTTGATTCTCGTTTGTCTAGCATGTATCAAATATTCGTTACGGGCTCACCTCCTTGGGGTAAAAAGGATATGAAATTATGTATGTGGGGTTGAGACATAATTAGCATTGAAATTCATCAAAGGTCATATCACCAATGATGAAGAATGACCCAAGCATCCAAGCACGTACCTTCTATTTTACAGCGTTGGGCCATTGTACCACCAAGTATCATTGCACTAATTATTTCTGCAGCGATACTTTCAAAAAGATCAGCACCTCGAGCAGCACAGTCACCAACATTGTCTCCAACCTTAATTTATCAATAATTATAAAAGAAAATCATGATGATTGAAAAACATAAACAGCAAAAATTCATCATATAATCTATGTGCAGCACAATTTGTAAAAGAAGGCCAAAAGATTAATGTCCACTATGCCAATGGCCACAATTTCTGAAAACTATCCAGAATATATGTATATATGTAGGGGAAATCTTCATACCAAATCAGCAATGACAGCAGGATTGCGAGGATCATCTTCAGGAATACCCTGCTCCACCTTTCCAACCAGGTCAGCTCCAACATCAGCTGCTTTAGTATATATTCCACCACCCAACTGAGCAAAAAGTGCAACAAATGAAGCCCCAAAACCATATCCAACAAGAAGAAGAGGCACTGAAAGAGAAAAGTAATG
Organism: Galeopsis tetrahit; assembly: GCA_963675135.1. Taxonomy (NCBI): domain Eukaryota; kingdom Viridiplantae; phylum Streptophyta; class Magnoliopsida; order Lamiales; family Lamiaceae; genus Galeopsis; species Galeopsis tetrahit. The sequence goes on along the minus strand of OY776120.1, from coordinate 58,197,247 downwards.
TTCAAACTACGGGTGAGAAATACATGCAACTGAGAAATAAAATAACAAAAGCGCAAACAGAAGAAAGCATTTCGCAGTTCAGGGGGGAAATGAGAGGCAGAAACTTACAGTCAGTAACCTTCATGGCACCTGGTGAATCTACCCCCAACCATACATAAAAGGTGGCATAAAGAACAGCAATACCACTAACAGCCATTCCAACAACCACCAGAGCAGAAAAACCACCAGCACGAACAGCAATCTGCAAACAAGTGAGGAGAACTCATCAGAACTAAATGCATTTTCAGTTGGGCATGAATTGAACATAACCAATGAAAAAAGAACCTGTAATGCCTCTCTAGAAGATCGTCTAGCCGCACTTGAGACACGAACATTTGCACGCACAGAGACCCACATCCCCACATAGCCAGCAATACCAGAACAAAGAGCACCAAGAAGAAAAGAAGCAACCGTAATAAAAGCAGATGTTGTCCTGCACCATCATTGGCAAAGCACATCATGTCTTTTGCTTGAAAATTTTGGTAACGCTAAGATATTGTAGTTTGTGTCTCAATGGGTGAATGGAGTGTGTGTCTCAATGGGTGAATGGAGTTGGATGCGTGAAATGAGGAGAAAATAAATATTATAGATCGAAAATCCATAGTTACCTCCCCAAACCTGAAGCTTCTTGCTGTGGTGTCATACTCCGAAACATGTATATGCACAAGATTACTAATGCTAGCAAAGCAGCCATCTTTGAGATGGTTCCATACTGTGTCCTAAAGAAACCTTCAGCACCATCTCGTATTGCATCTGATATCTAGCATGTAAACCAAAAAGATCAAGGCATTGAAATAAAAGACAAGAATTTAGATCCTGTGTCCATCATAACACAATTTAGAGAACTTTTATTATATAACTCAATGGGTAGTGAAAGCCTGAAACAGAAAATAATAGGCATGAATCTAGAAGAAGGTATCTAAAGAGCCCTGCAGTGTCACCACCAAAGTAGAACACGCAATTGCTATTTGAAAATTTAATTATCTAGGATTGACAGATCAAAGAAACTTATGACTGCTATTGTCATATTTAATTAACAGAGAGTTTGATCCATATACATTTATTGGACAAACAAAATTGGCACATACTGATTAGTAGCTGAATGCTAGGACCATTTCTAAATTGGTGCATGACGAACTTGACACATGGTTAACATTCTTATGACTACACATGTTTGTAGCTAGCATTGGCAAAAAGATGCTAAAGGAAGACTTTAGAATCATCTAGACTGTTTGGGAAACGCAATATTATGCAAATACAGATGCACCAACAACCAAAGAAAATATCAATGGACTGATTCAAAGCAAGTTGGATATACATTTATGTAGGCTCAGCAGAAATGATCCACAAGGTTGAATATTCATGAGTCAAGCTATGCAATAGTTTTGGTAGTAGTTTTTTCAAGCAAAGGGAAGATCCCATTTGGACAAGTTTTCAAAGAAAATAATTAGGATATTTTATTTGAAATGTTTCCTAGGACTGTTAGATATTTTGAACTTTTGTGAACCTAACAAGTGTTCTTGTGACATTCACATTAAAAAAGATAGCTTAGATTATCTTGAGTTTTTTTGTTTTTTTTTCTGAGAGAGATTTTAGAGCGGCATTTGTTTATCTCATAGTTTGAAGTACTTAACTCGATGAATAATGGATAAACAAACACGCAATACAACGAAGTTATAGGTTCTTATTCTAGTAGTTAACAATTTAAGGCTCAACAAATTTTGTTTCTTGAAATCTTATGTACACTGATATATTGATTGCCAGATTTCAAAATCCAATCAAACCTACAGGAAAAGCATGTGATTCAATTGTAAATTCCTATATGGGAAAAGTAACCAATGTTTCCTTTTGTGATGCATTTAATATATAGAAAGAATAATAAGGGATCAGTGTGTACATAAGGGGAAAAGGTGTTAAACAAGAAAAATGTAATACCTGAACCATTTCAGGAGGTCCTTCATCCTTAGCTAGTACCCACTTAGTAAGATATATTGACACGAGAAAACTGATTATGCAAACTGAATATACAAACACAATAATTGGTGAGGTACTTGCACCAATATAAAAGAGAGCTCCAAGTCCACAGAGCAGAAGCACCAAAAGAACACGAGTGTTAATTCTCATGAGTAAACGAAATATCTGCAAAATGCATATGGTAGTCATTACTTTAGCAAAGTGAGAAAAATACGTGTAACATATAAGTGAAGACAAGAAAAAACAATTGCAAGAAACATACATGCATAAATGAAAAGAAAAGAAAATAAAAATATTCAAGTCCTTCTGATTAGATTTTACAATTACTCAATAAAACGGATGTCACAACTACTGGTTTTTAGTACGGTTGTCATTTTCATCTAATTCATCATATATTCACCAATTTCTTTTAGTTGTGTTTCACTACAAATGTGAAAGAATAAGTGTCAGTTTTTTCTACATCAATTCTTTACATTCTCTTGGTTCCTACTTCCATGCCATTTGGGGAACTAGGTCCCTTGGACAAAATGATGCCACATTCAACATGAGACCAAAAGAAATGCATTCCAATCACAAGAGCAATGAGCAGACCAGATGTAGGACAGCAGCTACTTGCATGCTATCTAGAAAAATGCATAACGAAACCTTTGCATTCCAGTCTTTTGATGGTCATAAGTGTACATTCAGTCTGCAGGATACTAATTTTACAAAGTGTTCGGGGGTCGAGAGGCGGTAGACAAGGTGACCCCCTTTCACCCTTTTTTGTTAACTTTGTTGGTCAATGTGATGAGCAGATTGGTCAACAAAGCAAGGAGTGTTTCTCTGAGAAAATGTTTGATACACAGCAAGACAGATTTGAAGCTACTCATTTGAAGTTTGCAGACAACACCCTATACTTCATGACAAAAATGAAGGTCACCTTAGACGGATAGCAAAATGGATCTCTTTTCAGGCATGGTGGGACTAAAATTCAACATGGATAAGAGCATTTTGTTGTTGAATATTAATATGAATGAGAAGAAAACCAGGTTTTACGTGAATATGGTTGGGTCTGATGAAGGAAAATGGTCAATTGCTTACATAGGGATCCCTTTAGGTGGCAAACCCCTCAATATATTCTTTTGGAAGCCGGTATTATCTAAAGTTGTCAAAAAAATGGCCGGTTGGAAGAAGGCTTTCTATAAGAGGGGTGGAAGAATCACGTTAATCCAATCAGTACTTGATACTATACCTATCTACTACCTATCCTTATTCATATTTCCTAAGTGGATGGAGCAGATGGGAAAGCCATTCACACCTACTTTCCTGAAACAGGTCACACGCTCCAATGAACTTGGTGGGCTTGGGATCAGAAACATCTCTTTAGGGAACAGAGCATTACTAGGTAAGTGGTGGTGGAGATTTAAAAGGGAAACAAGATCTGTGTATAGCACAAGGTGATAAGAAGTAGATATGGTCTACAAGAGAGTATGTGGGAAGCAGGTTTGGCCCTTTCGACAGCATTCAGAAGTCCTACAAAGTTTATCTCCCGAGTTTATCTGTGTTTCATTCGATCAGTGAAATTCCAAGTGAGAAATGGCAACAAGGTTTGCTTCTGGGAAGATACGTGGTGGTGAAGACATAGACCATCCATCTATATTTGCAGTGTTCTACTGATCAGGATTAGGAACATAGTTCTTAAACACAATGAATTGGGATTGCAGTGGGTGGCAACAAACTCAAGTTCAGATTCATTAATAAATAACTCGGGCAGTCATATTAACAAGAAAGGGAAAATTTTGTGGAGAATTATTTTCCCAGTTGTATTCTGGCAAAGAAAATAAAGTATTTTTGAAAGTTCGTCCGATCAGTCAATGGAAGATATTTGGGGAAGGATTAAATTCAGAGTTGCTCTTTAGGCGTCAGGTCATAAGAACTTTATAGATGTCCATGCTATGGATTTAGTTAGAGATCAGTGGTTTGCGTATAAGTGATACTGTAATCTATGGTATCTCTTCTTCGTAAACTGTAAAAGGGATCTCTCATCACTTACAGTTTCACTATCAAAATATAAGTTTTTGTTTCTTCTCATAAAAATTAAAAAGTTTTCTTTGAATCCATAGTGGCAATCAAACCATACATGAGGCAAAAAAATCATGCAACTAAGCATATAGATCAACAGATGTTTGCTAACCAGCACACAAATTGAGAGAATCACTATACAGGTAGTGTGATGAAAAGTTTCACTGAGAAGATGCATAATTAAAATAGACAAGCTTACCAGAGGGGTGTAAGGTTTACTACGCATGTCAGGGAATGTCCTTGGCCTTTCCAGGAATGGCCCCAAGTTCCCACCCTCCATATCATCATCCATAGCAACAGTTTGGAAGGAGTTCACCCTCCGTGCTACTGGGAGAAAAGGACTAAACTCCCCACTCTGGGGCAAATCGCCCCCTGAACCTGGTCGATGTATCTTGAATTCTGTTAGTATTGCTGTGAAACTAAGAAATGAAGCTGGTGAATTCGGAAACCAAGAATTGTTCCCCTTTTTGTCCCACAGTTCACTTGCTAATTATATTGTTCAGAATTTCTTTTCCTTTTTTATCCCTGAGACGAATTTCAAATGAATATCAGTTGTCAACCAAACTAATTCTGATACAATGAGGTACACAAATTTGAGTTTTCAGTAAAAATCTATTCTATTGCACCACCAGTTCTACTTTGCAAAATTTGAGCAAAACATTAAAACTAAAATAGGTACATTTTTTTCCCAAAAAAAGGTAAATGCTTGAAACACCACATTTTAATTTATCTCAAAAGAAAATGCACAGCTACGACTAAATATAAATGCACGATAACAAAATATTTCTGGATCATGAAAGTAGAAAAACAGCCGAAGATTCCAGTAAATCAGATAGTTTAGGGGCAGAAAAAATAAATAAAAGATAGATCATCGGGTGCAGGCATTTCTAATCGATGAACGATTACAAAATCAAATAAAAGAATAACAATAATAGTACCGTGTGATTGGAAATGCTAGGGTTCTGCAAAATTGATTTCGGAAGTCCACGGCGGAATCTGTCTCTCTCGTCAGCCGTTGAGCGGTGGTTTTGTGAGTGGTGAGTGGTGGACCCTCTGGGTTTTACCACTTTCTTCCGCTGCGACCCAGTATACACACAAAATTCCTGTCACGATTAAAGATATGACAAATCACATGTTGACACGTCACTCTTACTCTGCCAAGTATCGGTTCTATTGTTTCGTGAGTACATAAAACCCGGTTTTAGTTCGTATAGTGATCTACCCCGGTTTGATGACTGATTAGTGAATGCTTCATCCGGTAGTTGGCTAACAATACCAGACAATTTTTATTTATTTTTTAAACAAAAGCCTTTAAAATTTATTACTACAATAAAACTGTAGTACTCCTATAAGGCTATAATATTATGCAAAAGGTAAAATTATCAATTCTACCCCCATACTTCTCATTTTTTATCAAATCTAGCAAATACTTTTATTTTTAATTAAATTATACCTATACTTTTCATTTTTCCTCAAATCTAGCACATACTTTTTTCTTAATTAAATTATACTTATACTTTTCATTTTTTATCAAATTTAACAATTTTTTTTTTTACTCTTATCCAATTTATACCCATATTTTTTATAAATATAATTAAATTAATTAATAAATATACTTTACTTTATAACAAAATTCTAAAATTATATAGTAAATTATTTAAAGAATCTCAAAGCATTATTTAAAAAAAAAAAATATACTCCCTTCGTCCATCAAAAGTGTTGGGAATAAAATGAGATTTTGATTAAAATACTAAAACCCCTTAAGACATTCCATGTAAGATAAGTCAAATTTTCAAATAAGTATGTTTCAGGAATGTTGGAACATATAGATCTAGCTAGTTGAACAGCTGACATGTTAGGCAGCTTATAGAATATTAGATGCACAAGTTGACGGGAACACAAGCTAAGAAGATTACAAGAATCAAGTTCCTCAAGGCTCTGTATAAGAAGATCCCAACCCTGCTGATAGTCAAGTTCAGAAGTGCTCAACTATGCTGATAAGTAAATCAGCAGAGTAAAAGAGACAACATCTCTGAAGGTCAATGATAGAAGAATACATCAGTTTGACAAAGTCTACTGACATGTAAACATTCAATATCAGAAGAGATGTCCAACAGAGTTTATCAACATACTAAACCTGAAGTGTTCAAATTCACTCTAAGTCAAGAGACAATTGTGCTGATGGAGTCAATTTCACTGATATGGAAGAATGCATACTTAGAAGCTATCAAATATGATCAGTGAAGATGAGGAGTCAACTCAACTGAAGAAGCTAGCCAACATTGTTGATAGGACAAGTCAGCTGAAGGAGATAAGCTTGAGCACAGATCAGTCCTAATGATAAGGAAAGTTGTCCTTATCATGGATTCAATTATCAGAAGGAATGTCTATTGTTTGACTACTGAATCTTCAAGTCAGACATTGGAAATAGTGCATTAAAGTCAAGAAAATAAGCACCAAGTCGTTTACTTCTCAAATCAAGGACATGTTACTTTCACACAATCTGTCTTCAAGATGCTAAGTTCAAGAAAGACAAATATAGACAATTTGAGACTGTCTCTCCAACAGACATAACCTCATCTTGCTCTATAAATACTGGAGTATGGAAACCATTCAAGGTGTGGAAACTACAAGCATTCAAGCCTACAAGCCTTAAGCTCTCTCAAAGAATACATCATTCTTAAGAGTTTTCATACACTTCTAGTTCCCAACTAAGTTAAACCAATTATATATCATTCAAAGCTTAGAGAGATATCATGTCCTTATACAATATTTCATTGTAAAGGATATCTAAAACTAGTTGAAACCCAAACCAGGTTTTTAGTTTCTCTACAAAGTGATGTTAGGCTTTTTCACATCTGTAAGTATCGAATGGGGCAATTTCTTATGGCCAATTTTAATAAAAGTTTTCTGTTGCCTGACCAAAAAAAAAAAACTAGTTGAAACCAACCTCAACCCTTAAACCTTTCAAGGAAAGTTAGAAGAGTTATTGTAGAAGTGTGAGAACTAGAACTGTCAAGTGAAGAACAGTTTAGTTCAGAGTTGAGAGTGAGTACTGGGACTCAGAATTTCAAGGGATCAAGACACTGAGGAGTAGTGTGGTTGATCAATACACCTTGGCACTATAAAACAAGTTAATTCCAAGTGAAGGAATTATCCTGTTAAATCAGGGAAAGTGGATGTAGGAGCTTGAGTCTCTGAACCACTATAAACTCTGGTGTTATTTACTTTAAAGTCATTTCATACAAGTAACACATTCATACACTGCACACAAACTGATTTTTAAAAGATATATTTCACAAGTTGTGCAAAACAGATTTGGGACAAGTCCCCTGAAAACTGTTTAAGTGTTAAGAAAGATTTCAGAATTAAAAGGAGTTTAAATATAAAGGGCCAACCATAATTCCGCACTTATAACTTACTTAGATAGTTATTCAACTGATTACTTCATAGTTCTCAGTGGTTTAATTATCTGAACAAAGTTATACATACTCAGAGAAGTTGTCCAAGACAACTCTCTGATAGCCTGATTTGCTTAAATTGAAAAAGATTTGCATACACAAGTGCATTCCCTCCCCCCCCCACACTTGTGTCATACTCCTTTCAGGACCAACAAAAAGTATGTTCGTACTTTTGGTGGATGGAGGGAGTACAATTTATTTCAATTACTCTATTATATATATATATATATTTTGTAAATCTCTCTTTAATTTAGTAGTTTTAGATAATTTCAATTCTCAATTATTTTTAAATTTGTAGATTTTAAATTGAATTTTTTAATTTAAACATATTTAAGATATTATTTTTTCTTTTTAATTATTAGATAATTTTTACATTTTTTTTGGTATTTTAAATTAATTGATAAAAACATATGCTAAAATTGGTAAAACATACAAGTATGTGCTACATTTGATTAAAAATTAAAAGTATGGGTATGAAAGATAAAATTTGTGCTAAATTTGATAACAAAATGAAAAGTATAGGTATAATTTAGTTAAAATGAGAAGTATGTGCTAAATTTAGTAAAAAATGAAAAGTATGGACTAAAATTTATTATTTGACTTATACAAAATCTATAAAATTCATTAATGAAACAGTGACACCTATATATATATATATATATTTTTTTTTTTTGTATTATTTAATTTACTTTATTATATTATATTATAAATCAAGATTTTTTTTTTATTTTTCTTAAATAAAGCCTGTAAAATTCATTATAATAAAATTGTAATACACATAGAATGCGTGTATATATATTATTTTATTGTTTTTATCTAATTTACTTTATTATATTATAAATTCAATATTTTTTTAAAACAAAGTCCGTAAAATTCAAAACAAAGAAACTATAATAATACCCATAGAATATTATACAAAGTCTATAAAATTCATTAAAAATGAAACTGTAATACACAAAGAATATGGGTATACATAGTAAATGATATAGAGTCCATCAGTGGACAATATTACAGTACATTTATCTCTATCAAACACTAACTAGCTAGCGCCATTAATCTTTTCTCAAATTACAGCATAGCCATTATTTTTTTCTCAGAATCCCTTCCCCACAAAATAAATGTTTAGCCATTAATTTTTTCTCAGGATCCCTTCTCCACAAAATAAATGTTTTGAAACTCATTTGAAATAATATGCTCCCGTAAAAGTTGATACTTGTTCATCCGTTCCATTGCCTTATGCCATCACAAAATTAATTTTCGTTCCCTTGTCTACTGCCATCACAAAATTAATTTGTTCATTCGTTTCCGTTCTACTGCTTTGTGTCACTGATATCTTCTTTGATATTTAAGTCACTCAGTTTGAATGTTGATTTTTATATTTCCTTCACTTTGTCGAGTTGATTTATGGAATGAGTTATCAAAACATTTAATGAAGCTCTGATGAATGAAGTTCTTATTTGATAATCTATATATTCTAAATGGTTAGTATGTGAATGAGATTAATTTTTATTTTGGGGGAGAAGTTAGTGTTTTATAAAGATAATATTAAATGGTAAAGTCTAGTATACACTCGAGTGCATGCTGTGCACCCTAGTTCATGTGCACTTTTCAGTTTAATGACTTACGGTAAATGGTGTTGCACTTTTCAATTATTACTAAAAATATTATTATATAGTTTAATAATTGAAAAGTGCAACACCATCTACCAAAAAGTGTAAGTCAGTAAACTAAAAAGTGCAACATGGATTAGGGTGCACAACATGGACTCGAGTCCATAGCAGACCAACCCATATTAAATTTATGTAATGTAATTTTTTTATATAATTTTAATAAGGATAAAATAAAATATTAATATGAGATTAAATTTAAATTAAATATAAATAAGAAAGAATTTAATAACGTGGAAATGGTGAACACAGAAATGTTCGAACACTATATCATTTCCATTCCGTGTATATATATTTTTTTTATTATTATCTATTTACTTTATTATATTATAAACTCAAGATTTTTTTTAAAAACAAAGTCGGTAAAATTCCTTACAATGAAACTATAATACCAATAGAATACGTGTATATATATATATATATATTATTTTTTTATTATTATCTAGTTTATTTTATCATATTATTAACTCAAATATTTTTTTATTTTATTTAAAATAAAGCCCGTAAAATTCATTACAATGAAATTGTAATACCCATAGAATACATGTATATATATTATTATTTTATTTTTATCTAATTTACTTTATTATATTATAAACTCAATATTTTTTTAAACAAAGTTTGTAAAATTTATTACAGTGAAACTGTAATAACCATAGAATACATGTATATATATATTTTTTTTATTACTATCTAATTTACTTCATCATATTATAAACTAAAGATTAAAAAAAAACAAAGCAAATAAAGCCTCTAAAATTCATTACAATGAAACTATATACATATATATATATATATATATATATATTTTTGTTGGTCCCAAAACGAGTATGGTGACAGTCTAGAGGGGTGAATATACTGTCAAGTGTTTTAAAAAAAAAAAAAAAACTTTTCGTATCTTAAGATCAGATGAGACGAATCAGATGAGTTATATACTCAGTCGTCTGTATGCAGATAAGATGTTCTGATTTGTAGAATGCTAAGGTGTTATAACAGATTAAGATAACAGCCTTACTGATTGCTGAATTGAGCTGATCAGTTTGAGAGCTATCTTAAAAGCTATGAGTGCGGAAATGTGTAGGCCTTACATGTTTAGACTCGTGGGTATTTTATGAAAACCTTTTGAAACAATGACTTTTAAAAAACAATGCAGGTTTGTCAGCTGATTTGATATCTGCTGATTATGAAAACAAACACTTGATGAGTTTTGACTCTTTGATAAATCTTGACGTTTCAAACAAGTACGAACAGTAAGAATATTAATGTTGAGTAGTAAAGTAAGCAATAAAGACACATGTATTTATAGTGGTTCGGATCTCAATATCCTACGTCCACTCTCTCTAATCAGATAGAGAAATTCACTATCTTGCTGCTTTATAGTCCCAAAAGAAGACTTTTGATCAAGAATCTCAAGTACTTTCTGAGGCTACGAATTTGTTTGTTGGTGAGGTAACAAACAACTTTTACAAGGGTTAATACCAATAAATGAAAGTATGTGTATAACCAACTGGTTCTAAGCACTAAAGATTGGATTCTTTGAGCGGGCTTAGGATCGAAAACTTAGAGCACTAAAGGTTAGATAACTTTGCAGGATCTAAAGAACTTGAACACTTAGTATGTTTTTCTAAACTGGTTGTTCTTGATATCAGCTGAATGCATAAAGAGTTCTTGCTTGTATGGTTTCCGGTCCCTTGTTCCAAAGAACAAGTGTTGTATTTATAGAGAGATTTGTGCTTAAAAAACTAGTCGTTGGTGAGAACTGGTCGTTGCTTCAAATCTTTCTAAGTATGGTCGTTATCTTCATAGGAATGGTGTTTGCAGGTTTTCTGGTACGATATTACCTTAAGAGGTAATGTGCATTAAATGCTTCGTACTTCATCTGTAGATCTCTTGTACAACCTACTGTGCTGTCAACTTCATAGCTTTGTGTTGATGTCTTATTGGTCCACATCAGCTTAGTAGTTGAGTGCTGTCTTGTCTTCTATTAGAGTAATTCAGAACTTAATCCGACATTCTCTTTGTCTTCTGTTTTGCATGCCTTTATCTTCTGACTTAGTTAGTCATAAATGAACAAACACTTGTGAAGATGTTTTATTCATAAATGCTAACTGTTTTCTCAATCTTTAGATGAGCTTTTAACTTGAATGCTCATTAAGGCTTCTTAGACAAGATGCAGGCGAGCTCATATCTGCTGAGGTGTCTTCTAAATTTTAACTACAGATTATCATATAGATCTTTCAGTCTATAAGGCATACAACCACCTTTTAGATATGAATTCACTAATGAGCTCTTGATATCTTCTAGTCTTCTGTCTTCTTCTTGATAGTCTTGAGTAAAGTATACAGATGAGTAATCAGCTGATATCTATACAGCTGATTCCTCAGACTAGATTTATACAAGTACAATACTTCTAAGCTTTATAACTCAGCTTAGGAAACTTAGTTCTAGATTACAAATTATCTATCTAACCTGTACTCCACTGATATGGTTTTAGCCATCAAAACTAAACTATAAGTTGCAATCGGATTAGGGGCTGGATGAATATCCCAACAATTTCCCCCTTTTTGATGAAGCCAACACTACAAGAAAAATGCTGAATGACAACGCCTAATAGACAACGGTTTTGAGAAATATCGTTGTCTTAAGTTTAAAAAATGTAGTTTAAAGTAAAACTGTTGTCTTTTAATTCATATTTGCGCTAAAAGACAACGGTTTTGGTCACACGTTGTTGTTCTGCGTTGTACATCAATGCATTTTAAAAGAAAGTTCGCTGATAGATAACGGTTTTGGGACCGTTGTTGTTCAACGTTGTATTTTTACCCAAAAACGCTGAAAGACAACAATTCTGACCGTTGTCTTTTAAAGTAATAAAATATGCTATTTGGTGCTGAATGACAACGGTTAAAAATCGTTGTCTTTCAAAGTAATAAAATATGCTATTTTTGTGTTGAATGACAACATATTTTAACCGTTGTCTTTCAAAGTAATAAAATATTCTATTTTTGTGTTGAATGACAACAGTTTTTAACCGTTGTCTTTAAAAGTAATAAAATATGCTATTTTGCGCTTAAAGACAATGTTGTCTAACCGTTGTCTTTCTACGTTGTTTGAATCAAGAACTTTTTTTTTTTAAGTCGTTTGAATCAAGATTTAAAGTAGCACTTTTAACAATTTTAATTAACACTTTTAATTCATGTGTCTAAAAATGTAAATTACTATATACTATTAATTAAAATATAGTAATAAATTGCACTTTTAATGTAACTACAACTTTTATTTTAAACTAGCTCTTTTAGTTTTCCAATTCGAATGTGGTCCTTTTTATTGCAAAATTGGTCACATTGGTTAGTTTTGGATGAAAATTGTTGTTTAAAAATTATATGACAAATAAATTAATTATATATTAATCAAATATATTCTCAAATAATAAATTAATTGGAAATTTGTAATTTAATTTAAATATTATTTGAAAATGTCAATGAATATATTTGATTAATATATAATCTGAACAATATATAATGTACGTAAAATAAAAAATTCCCAAACTAAATAATAATTAAAAAAAATTGTGTTTTCTTGGTTAAAAAAATATACTAATTAAAACAAAAGAAATATTCAAATAGATCTATGTACATATATATCTAATAGTGTGGTCTGTTGAGATAATTAAGGAGAATTTTCTGAAATTCAATTGGATTTCATTTCCTTAAAAATTGGATTTAATTAGTAATGTAAATTTCATTTTCTTAAAAATATTTCTGTAAATTTTGAAATTCAATTCATAAATTAAAAATCCACATTAAAACTTAAATTTAAGGTTTTATTTTTTTTAAAAGGTCACGTACATTAATTTTTTGAAAAGATATACAAATTAAAAAATTAGGATTAAAGAGTTCACTAAATCTTTTCCCCAAGTCTCTCGGTTCTGTTAATATTTTCAATGTCAAAGTCACATAATATTCTCAACAGAATTCAATATCAATTCGTGGGTTTTATATATATAATTACTAAACACTACTTTTATAATTGCACGCTAATATCAATATCAAGCAGTTTTGCAGTTTTTTCTTGAGTACATCCAGCCTTCTATACTTAGTTTTCTTGAGTAACTCTGCACTGCATAAACCCTTCGACCCAGCGCTGCACAGGCACGTCGACAACCCTTCGATCGACCCAACGCTGCACAAGCACGTTGACAACCCTTCAATCGACCCAGCGCTGCACAGGCACGTCGACAACCCTTCGATCGACCCTTGCGCTGCACAAGCACGTCGACAACCCTTCGATCGACCCAGCGCTACAGAGGCACGTCGACAACCCTTCGATCGACCCAGCGCTGCACAGGCACGTCGACAACCCTTCGATCGACCCAGCGCTGCACAGGCACGCCCCATAGTCGCTCAACAATCCCCTTCTTCCGTCCGTTTCTCATCGGCTAGCCAAGAGGTAAGTGTTTTTTTCTTGTTGGAACAATTTCCTGTATTCTTGAATTATTGATTCTTGATGTGTTTGATATATTCTTATCTTTAGAACTATCTGTCAATGTGTGTAGCAGTAACAATCACAATCACCGTTTAACTTTAGGTAAAGTAAACAGTATTTAAAACTCAAATTCTGGTAAGAACATAAAAACACCGGCTTGTTTACAAAATACAAAAAGGTGCAAGATAGTTTTGTATTCTAAAAGCTTGAATACCAAAACTCATTATTAGATGAGATAAGAGGATTTTTGGCCATTTCAAATATCCTAGACTCCAAGTGCATATTAATCTTGGAAAAAGATGTGATTACGGGCCAAGATGCTACCTAGGTTTTCAATTAAAAAAGTGGCCAAAACTACATCATTTCCTGTGTATTTAATTTATACAATAAGAACTAAAATGTAAAAGTTAAAATAAAATACAATACATACAGTAAGTCTCAAAGTTTTTACAATGATTTTGAAATGCAGTGTAATAAGAGTTGACATTAGTCCAAACTTATGATATTAACAGTACAAAACAGCTTTGAGTATTCTTTTTTCTGTATTAAAAAATGTAGAACTATGTGTTAAAAATACTAAAGCTAACATGTTAAAATTACATTAAGAATTTACTAGGACCCCTGGTGATCAGTACTAGTCGACTGCATAACTAGCTAGAGTGAGCACTCTAGCAGGCAAATGAAGTAGATGTATGGAATTACCTGGACCTAAACTCTCCTGAAAACATTTGTGCTACATGTCTCACACCTTTCATCTATAGTCCCGTACATGATAACAAATTTACACAGTCTAAACTTAGAACCCAAACTTTGAAAATGTTAAGGGAACCAAGAAAATTTGATTATTAGACTCTTTAAAATACAGTCTAATCTTGAGTAAGAAGTATGAACCATAATTTCAAATGTCAAAATAATAAAGAAGACGAGGAACCCAAAACTACTTTTACCAACATTATAGATATAATTGGTTTTGTGTTTGAGGTCATCGCTGTGTTAAGAAATGGGACTTTCCAACAAATTAAACCACTCACCATTTAGTTAAATCTAGTTAAATCAAGAGGACAATAGGGAGGAAGATAAGAGAGAGAAGGAATTAAGATGGGCGTAGGCGTAGGTGTAGGCCTTAATAATTTCAATTTCAAATAATGTAATCACTAATCAATCACTTTGGTAGTTTTAAACTCAAATTTGGTGGGCTGCTGTACATTTATGCATCTCGGGCCGCCTTTAATTGGCCCTGGTTTTGTTTGATCATTTGTATGTATAGTAGTATCTTATGATTTTTTTTATTTGTTACATAAAAACCTTACCATTGTTGTGTATTTTTAGACATATGGTAATTATTGTGACCTATGCCATAATGAGAAATAGAGTGATTTTATAAATGAAGTATTATTAATATTATTGGGTTGAGAAGATGAAAAGGCTTTTAGACATTTTTTTTAGTACGACTTTTAGACATAATTGAATGGGTTGAAAATGCAAAATATACTAAAACATAAACTAGAATATAGTAAATTTTAGAATTAGAATGCTTTGACTATTCTCCGGAACTTAATTCCTTTAATTTCATTATTAGATTAGATATAATTATTATTAGATACTTATTCCCACTGTCCATTCTTGACAGATTAACTATGATTTAAATTCCCTTAATATATATGCATATTAACTTTCCACCATGAAAGAGAATACTGGAATGCTTATTATATTCTTTGAAACAAAGAAACTAAAAATGCTTATCCTTTAAAACAAAGAAACTATTCTTTTAAATTCATTAGTAATCTAATTTTCTTCGTGTAACTACAATAATTTGCTAGATTGGATGCAAATAATGGATAAAGAATGGATGTCCAAGGATAGGTTATCACTTGAGTACCGATGCAAATAATGGATAAAGAATGGATGTCCAAGGTTAGGTTATAACTTGAGTACCGACTAGGAGTAGAGTCTTTCATGAGTTTTGCAAGTGCAAATGTGATTAATAGTGATGATATGTCATGCCCTTGTGCAAAGTGTGGAAATTTGAAGAGGACCACAACTATTCGTGTAAAATCACATTTGATGTGTAATGGTGTGGATAGAACATATCACATATGGGTATGGCATGGAGAAAAATCTACAAGATATTCAAGTAGTAAAAATGAGAAGGCAAACCAATTTGATGATACGAATCATCACGATGAATCCTTAGATGATATGATACATGCTGCATACGAAAACACTGAGAATGAAGAAGAATTAGTAGAGATACTTACTAATGCTGAGACTTACTAATGCTGAGAAACCGTTATATCCTGGTTGTACGAAATTCTCAAAGTTATCTGCAATTTTGAAGTTATATAACTTAAAGACTAAATATGGATGGAGTGAAAAAGCTCTAACTGACCTACTCATATTGCTCAAAGATATGCTCCCCGAGAACAATGAATTGCCTCTAACTCTTTATGAAGCTAAGAGAAGCATAAAAGGATTAGGGATGAATTATGAGAAAATCGACGCTTGCCCAAAGGATTGTGTATTATATCGGAAGGAATATGAGCACCACACAAATTGCCCTACTTGTGGTGCATCAAGGTGGAAAACAGGTAAGAACTTAGAGGTAATGGATGGAGTTCCAGCAAAAGTTCTATGGTACTTTCCACCTATTCCCAGATTTCAAAGAATGTTTCGTATGTGGCTTGGCCTAGACACTTAATATCTCTACAAACTAAGGTTAGAGTTTTTAATATTATTCAATTTAGAACACATATTTATTATTCTTGATATATCTTACATGTTAGCAACTACAATTTTTAGAAGGTTGAAAAACAAAAAAAGGTGAAGCAAGTTAAGAAGCCAACATTGGATCCTTCTACCGTTCCCACACAACTCAATGTTGTGTATTGTTACGCGAACCTTGCAGCAACAACAATGCGAAGTAGCATGAGCATTCCCTTGGACAATGCTATGTTTGGCTATGACGTAATTGCACATATTGATTTTGAAGACATCGACACATTTTGTCGACTAAAGCCAATCTCATGCTCTTGTATTGTTGTTTACATGTGGTAAGCATTTAATGATTTCTTTTATAATACACTTCATTTTTTGAGTCAATTGTACAACATGTTTAATGATTTATTTTGTAATTCATTTATATGGTAGGCATTTGTTTAAGTGGTCAATTCGTGAGGGCAAAGATGGTAAGTTCACATTTATGGATCCAAATGGCTCAGGGTATTTCCCTGAACAAAAATTTAAAAATGACGATATAAATCGAAGGGCGCGCACCCTTTCATCTAGAATGATTGCCACGTCTTCTAATCAACTACTTCTGGTGCCAAGTAACGTAGGGTAAGTATTTTTTGTTTGCTACAAAAATATGTATTTTCTTTTCAACGGTTATCTACTATACTAACATTCTATATTGACGTGTTTATTAGTAATCATTGGATTTTGACCGTAATTGACCCTCACAAGTTTGAAATTTGTTTACCCGACCCCCTTTATAATGGAAACAAAGATAGCGTGTGGAAGAGTGTAGTAGATTTGTAAGTTAATTCCTTTTCATTTTCCTAATTATAATTTAGTTTTACCTAGTTGATTTGCTGACTAAAACTTTTTCAATACGGGAAGTGCTTTAAAACTATTTAATGTGGGGTTGAATAAGAACAGTAGAAAATCACCTGAATGGAAAGTAATCAAGGTACATAAAATAAATTACATAGTAATTAAGCATATATCCTAATTACTCTTAATTAATTGTTTATTTTGTGTTTTTTTTCATATCCAGCATATATCCTAATTACTCTTAATTAATTGTTTATTTTGTGTTTTTTTTCATATCCAGGCCCCTAAACAACATGATACTTACCAATGTGGTTTCTTTGTTCTTTGCTATATGAAACACATCGTAGAATATAATGGAGAAGTGAGCATAAATTCTCTACAGTCATTGGTAATACTTACATAATTTTTTCATTTTAAATTGCATGTTTTATAATTGATTCCTATATTTAATTATATTGATACATAATTCATATATGTGTTTTGTAGTTTACAACAAATACATACTCCATCGAAGAAATCAATCGGATGCGGAATGAATGGGCTGAATGCATACAGGAATATATGAATGAATAGATCAAGGTTTGTTTATATACTTAATATTCTAATTTATTTTCCCTATTCTCGATTTATTTTGGTGTGGCTTGATAAATTATATTTCAATTTTCTTCCACATTTTTTTATTAGTTCTTTCGTTGTTGATTTTCTTCTTCAGGTTTGTGCCTCCGTAGCTAAGTAGAAGAAAAGTGACAAAATGCAAAATTCGCATTCATGCAGTTATTAATTTTTTTAATGTAAAGCTTTATTCGATTAATAGTGTACTTGTACATATGTTAGTAGTTCTTGTGGATTAACGTTGGTACGTAATCAAAATTCTATGCATTATATTTACTATTAATTATTTGATTGGATATTTGATGGCAATTAATATTTAGTTAATTACAATTTTATTGTATTTTTTATATATAATGAAAGACAACAATTAAAACCGTTGTTAAAACAAAACAATTGTAAAATTTTGGAAATACAACACTTAAATGGCCTATCGATGTAACTAAAAAAAACCATTGTAAAAAATCAGAAATACAACGGTGGAAAACCGTTGTCTATCAGCACAACCCATGAGAATCATATGCAATGACAATTGTTTTTATTCAAAATGACAACGGTTTGTAGCCGTTGTAAAAAATCGGAACCACAACGGTGGAGAACCGTTGTCTATTAGCACAATCCATGAAAATCATATGAAACCACAACAGTTTTCGTCCATAATGACAACAATTGAAAACCGTTGTCTTTCCAACCTTTTACAACAGTTGAAAACTGTTGTCTTTCAATAAAATAAATGTTGTCGTAGACACCGTTGTCGTAGATGGACGCTGATAGACAATGGTTTTCAACCGTTGTCTTTCCAGCTTTTTACAACGGTTGAAAACCGTTGTCTATCAGCGCCCACCTACGACAACAGTGGCTACAACAACAATTATTTTGCTGGAATGACAACGGTTTTTAACCGTTGTCTTTCAACGTTTTTCTTGTAGTGCAAAACTAACTAAGCTAAGTTATCAGATCAGTTAGCATATAATTTGAAATTATGAAGGTTAGAAAAATAAAATGTTAGAGTAAATAATAAGGTGTAGATGGCTTCTATAGAAGACAATGAGTAGTTGTCTTGAAGCTGAAAGAGTAAATTCTTGTATTAATCAGAGCAAATGGAATTCAGATTACAAATACAAGGAAAATTTACTTCAGCAGAAAATATAATGTCTTCAGTAGATGCCATAAGCTTGAAGAACTCTTTTCTTCACTTCGCGAACAATCTCTTGATCTCTGATTTTCTCTTCATAAGAGATGTCATCAATCATGTTATTTGCTTCTCTGAAGTCCTTCTTATTGTTGACAGTAGATGGAAGTTCCCATTTAGGAAAATCAGGCAAAACAATGTTGATGTTCTTTTCACCTACTTCTTTCATGATAATGTTTAAGAACTCTTTGTCTTTACCTTCCAGAAAGTTTTCAAAACAGTTGAAAGCAGTCTGAGGATCTTGATCTCCCCATCTGTGAGCGAGGTAGTAAATCTTCTGCCATTCTTTCTTAAGGACTAACCATTTCAGATTGTGAACTGGATCAAGGAACTCATCAATCTGTTGGTTCATAGCTTTAGGAAGTTCTTCAGAAAGCTCTTCATCTTCTTTCTCAGATTGTTTCTTCTTCTTCTGAATAGTCTTTCTCTTCTTAAAATTTGTATCCAGTTGAGAAGCATTCTTTCTCTTTAGCTATAGCTTACTTCGTTCCTCCTCTGTTTGCTCAAGTCTTCGACTTCTTCTCAGATTGAGTGGAACGTGGTCATCTGCATCATCTTCAACTTGAATTACAGACTCTTTTTCAGCTTCAGGTTGATCTGTTTGCTTCTAAGTGATGTTTTCTTATTTAAAACAATAGCATCAGATACCTGTACAATATGAGAAACAGAAGGCATTAAAGATGTTGGAGTTTTGGAAATTCCCCCTTGAGATGAGCCTTGTTGAATCTGATTCTCATGACTTCTGATTTTCTCCTCTGCATCTGTTAATCTCCTAGCCAGATCAGACTGAGTATCAGAGAATTTCTTCATTATTTCAGCTGCGTTTTCAGCTGCTTTCCTCATCTGTTCAGCCGCGTCTTCAGCTGTTGAGACACTTGATCTGATAACTTTGTTCTGGCCTCTTCTTCCCCCTTTTTGGCTTCTTCAATATGGGAAGTGAGCGCTTGAGAAAGTTTCTGAAAGTGATCTTCGTTAGCACTGTTTAGAACGGCAGTTGCCTTCTGTCCTAAGCTCTCATTAGCCTTTGAAGCAGTGTCTTCGATCAATTTGTCAAGATCAGCAGGTGCTGGAGCAAGTTGGAGTCTGAGTTTTAGTTCATCTGTGGTGAGCTCAAGTTGTTTCTTAGCATGCTTGAGATTTTCAAACTCATCTTCAATCTTTTGAGCATGTTCCTTGGCCAACTCCAACTGTTTTGTCAATTCAGCTCTTTGTTTAGCAGATACTTTCTCCAACTCAAGGTATTTCTGCTGAAGATCAGCAGTAGCTTGTTTCTCACGTTCTTAACTCCTCTGCAGCTCCTTTACCTTTAGATTATCAATAGTTTTAATTAATTCAGTGCGATGATCCAGATCTATTGCATCGATTCCCTTCTTGAAGAGTTCCTTTGATTCACTCAAGCTTTTGTCAAGAGCCTTCACAACAGATCAGTCAGATCCTTATCAAAATATTTCTTCATGTTGTCTCGAATGGCTGTGAATATATCTTGATAGGTGTCCATTCGATTCTGCTCGATTTTGAGTGTAACATTACTTAATTTTGGTTCTAGATCTTCATGCACAAGCTTTGCAAGATCACAGAGCACTTGACCAATAAGAGGAATATCAACCTCATTTAAGCCTATCGTTTTCAACTTGTACCAGATGAGATCTGAAAGATTAACCTTAGTTATGATAATTCCAAATGATGATTCCCCAATCTGTTGGACATCTTTGTTTCTTCCAAGAACTTGCAACAATTCCTTAAACGGTCGCTGAGGAAGATTCTCAGGAATGGAAGCAATAATGTGTTGGAGATTCTTATCATCATCTCCATCGCTGAGTTCCACTGTCTCAGTCTCAACAATTGCATTGTGATCAACGTTCAGCTCTTCATCAATTTTAACATCATTTTTCTCTTTTGAGTCATCTCTGATCTGAAGATTCTGAGAAATATCTTCAGCAGTCTGATTTACATCAGCAGACTCAATAAGCTGAAGATTAGGGACTCCTTCTTTATCCAAAATCATCAAGTCTGTAAGGATTTCAGCAGCTTTCACAGGAGATCTTTGCATAGCTTCCTCTACAACTTCCAACTTAACTTCCTTCTCCTCAGCTATAGTAGCTGGTAGCTTCTCCTCAGCTTCAATAGCTGGCTGCTCAACATTTTGAGATCCCTGAACCTCTGAGACCGGGGGCTGTGAAGGTTCAGCTAACACAATTTCTTGTGTTTGATTAGGTTGAGCATTGGACGGTGCATTTTCATTTCTGACTGTCTCCATCACCTGGTCAGAAATTAAGTTTAGCACTAATGCCTCAGAGTTCAGGGACTCGTCATGGGCAGTGACTTCAGCTGTTTTCACAGCGTCCGTCTCTAGCTTTGCCGATTTCTCAGCATTTATTGCCAGTCTGTTTAGGTGAACTCCCACCTAAATCAGATGTAGGGTTATCTGCTCCTCCAGCAACGTTCCCTCTGACTTGATCTTGTGTAAGATATTCGTCGTTGGTCGTATCCTTAGTAGCTTCGGACTCAGGTCCATCGTCGCTGTGATTTGTACTGTCCTTAACAGGTTCAGATACTTGTAACTTCGAAAGTTGTCCAAGCTTTCTAACGATAAGTGTTGAAAGTGCATTATCGGAAGTTACATCTCGGTTACTATCAATCTCAGCAGACTCAATCTGCTCTAACTCCCAGTCATAGAACATGTCTAGACCATATTTTTCTTCAATTGCCTGAGCAATTCTGGCTATATCTGAGAGTTGAATTTCTCTCCATGTACATATTCGCAGAATTCGTTCAAACAGACCTGGATGCTTCTTTAGTTCAGGGAATTGAGCCTCTAGATCGCCTTCAGTTAATTGTCTAAAGACTTGTTCCTTTGGACCAATGGGATAGGTAGAGATTGAAGAATTGAAAGGTTTAGGGAGTTGAAAAGAAGGTTTTGATGTGCCGACTGGGTCTGGTCGAGCAACATCTGAAATGGATTCGATATTGGTTGGAGAAGGGGGGTTAGAAACTTGTGCATAGTTCTGAGCGACTTCGGCAGCAAGTTGCAAAGGGTCAATGGTAGGATCAGCAGTTAGATTGTCTGCTGGGGGTTGGGTTTCAGAACCTAGGATTGGATCTAAGGTTGTGTTGGTGGGATCTATGGGAATTAAGGCTAAAATGTCATCAAATGGTGAATTTTTCAGTTGATGGTGGAGGTGGTTTAGAGAGATTAGATGGAGGAGAATGAATAGACTTGGTGATGGTTTCAGATGGCTGGGCAGAAATAGGCGTACGAGCAAGAAGTTCAGAAATAGAAAAATTTAATGCACGTTTTCGGGGTACCTTAAGTTTCTTGACTTCTGGTTTGGTTGGGGTAGGTTTAGCAGCATCTCCAGTAGACACATTCTCGTATGCTATAGATTCCTCATCTAATTCAGTGGCTTTAGACGATGATTTAGATGGATGAGGAGCAGACTTGGCAATAACTGCTTTAACCTTTTGCTTTTGTTTCTTCTGAGGAGCTTCGAATTTGGAATGTTCAGCTCCCTTCTTCCTCTTATTGGCCTCAGCTTTCTCTGCCTTTGCCTTAGTCAACATCCATTTGGAGTTTCTGAACGCTGTTGCAGGACCCCATTCTCTCTTGTTTGGGAGTAGTTTTGGGAGAATGAAGCTGAGCTTGGTTACAAAACTAAGCTTTGACTCCGGCCAGTATGGGTTGTCCTCATCTACTCTTCTGATCTTTGCAGATTCACCAACAAATTTGTTCAAATAGTATCTGCCCCAATTAATTTTGGACTTAGAATGATCTTGTTCTGAGTGACGCCATCTAAGGATCCATGATGACCTATGATAACCTTGGTAACAATGTCAAAAAGGTCTTTGAACTTTTCTTGCAGCATGGGCTTCTTCAAAGCACTGGTAGATTTTTGTGCTAACTTCACATAGTTCTTGTGGATAAATTGCGGCCATAGATCGTTTAGCTCGCCATATTCGTATTCTTCGGGGTTGGTAATACCTTCATCCTCCAAATCAAAGATTTCATTGAAGGTGCCCAAAGTAAGACGAACTCTGTCATTCTCAATGTGAGATGAGAGAGAACCGTCATATCTGAGGCGCAGAAACATGTAGAAATCGGCCACATCTTCTGCAATGAGAGCCTTAGGGCATGTACCAATCAATCACCTTAACCCAACATCAATAAGGACCTTAGCCGTCCAATCTTGTTCAGGAGTATGGGGACCTGAAAAAGACACGCATCCTTCAGCCACCATGCGTTCTTTGGCCCATTTTTCTGGTCGATAGTTGTGCTCACCGACTTGAGAGAAGTCTCTGTGTGTATCAAGGTTGTGGTGCCTGGAGGAAGCCATTGTTGAGAAGTTAGAAAACTCGAGAGTTCAGAGATAAGATTGTAGAGAGAGAGAGAGAGATAGAGATTAAGATGAGTGCGTAAACTGAACAAATTTTCTAACTCTTTCTTATATATGATTTGAAAAGTCAATTCAATGGTTCTGATTTGATATTAGAATTGTAATGAACAACTTAGATGTAAGGGTGTATTTATCCAGATTTGAAAATTAGGTTTTGGCACTTCATATTCTTCATGGATGTCAAACCAGATCAAAATTATGTTCTGAAATTCAATTTATAAAATTTTTGGGTCCGTATTTAATGCACATCATACTATTGGTTGGCAAATAAAGTAACTGTCCAGTCTGCGCGAGATTTTAGGTCACGTACTCATTACTTAATATGTGAATCGTCTAGGACAAGTTATCAATTTATCTACCGTTTTACTTTAGATGTGTACTTGCATGCTGAATTGCAAAATGAAAACCGAATGCAATAAATGAGAACGAATTTCATTTAATTTGTCTTTTAATCATTTATAATAAATAAGTTAGACAAAAAAAAAAAAAAAACGATGTCTATCTGTTTCAGCCGTGCTCGTGCAGCAGCCGAGTTATCTTCTGATTGATCTTCTGATTGTCTAATATCTGCTGAATACGTTCCCCCTTCAGCTGACATTTCTTCGTCTGAAGTATTTGAGCACTGTTTAATTATTAGATGTGTTCCCCCTTCAGCTGATAACTCTTTGCTTGCATTCCATCTGTATTACTTGTCTGAGATGTTAGACCGTTAGATTTCAGAAGTAATTTTCAGAATGGAAATTCCAGAAGTTAAAGTATAATCAATTAGATAAGAAAACAAGAAAGCAGTAGAGTATTCTAAGCTAAGGTTCTTTAAGAATTTCAAGGAAATTCCCCTTTAAGCATAGATGTCTCTTGTTAAATAACTCTCAGTTGTATCAGCTTCTTCATTGAGTCCGACTTACCTTTACTTTTCCTTCATTCACCATGCACGATTGGCCTTTGGTGCACGGGGCCTCTTCTGGTAGGTGTTGGAAGCAAGGAAGAATTAGAGGGAGATCTTCTATTCTCCAACTGCAGATAGGAAGCTCTGCGTACCGCTTCAGCTTCCATCTCCAGCAGTCTCCATTCTCATCACCCACCAGTGTTCGTCCTCATGTCCAACTGCATCCTTTAGTCCTGGAGAGCAGGATAAGGCCAGCATGACATGAGACACCGAAGATTCTGTCCGGTTTGACATGAGACACTTGAGATTCCTTTCTCTGCATGAAGAAGTAGAAGGATCTTTCTGGCCTTGACCCACGTCTTGGGTTGGAATATCTCATGTAGCTCTAAACTTCTCATGATTTATGAGCCTTTTCTTGATGTTTTATTCCTATACAATGGAGAATTATTTATTGTTAAAGACGTGTTAAATTGTGAACTAAGGGCGAGTATTTATAGTGGAATTGACAAGATTCTTATGAGGAAAATGTTAAAATTCATAGACTTTAGCTTCTAAAAAAGGTTTCTGGAAAATATTAGTTTTCTTGGAAATTTAAAGATTCCTTTTATAAACCAATGGTGAGGATGCTACTTAGTTTTGATGCAAGGGTCCGGATTGATAGTGATCTTAAAACACTACTATTTGGACTTTAGACCAAAATTAAATAGACAAACAAGTTTCAATTCCGAATCCAATGTGAAATGAAATAATAAATAACTGGTAAATGTGCATCTATATAGAAAAAAAATGAATATACATATATGCATGTGTTCTGAGTGTCTTAATCAAGGATTTTAAGGGATCATAGATTCCCCCTTGAGTTAAGAACTCTCAGATTCCCTCAGCTTTACTAGCTTTCTTCATAGGGATAAGACTTACCTAGAGGATGAGTGTGTCTATTAAACTCATCTATAATCTTATCTGCCTTTGTTGTCTGGTTGGAGCTGCTCTATGAGCAGCTGAGTTAGAGTTGACTTCTCAGTTGTAGGCTTCGAGATATCCAGCTCCAATAAACCTAAAGAAAAATACAACTCTTTAAACCTTGTCTCAGCTAAAGGCTTAGTGAGCATATCCGCTCTTTGGATATCTGTGTGAATCTTTTCCATTCTGATGTCCTTCTTCTCCACATGATCTCTAATGAAATAATGTCTTACATGGACTTGCTTACATTTTGTGTGGAGAACTGAATTCTGAGTAATGGCTATTGCACTGTTGCTATCACAATAAATTGAGACTTCTCTAGCAAAAATGTTGTAATCCAATAACTGCTGGCTTAACCATAACAGCTGACTATAACAACTACCAGCATCCATATATTCGACTTCAGTAGTGGAGGTAGCAACTGAGGTTTGCTTCTTGGAGAACTATGAAATCAACTTGTTACCTAGAAACTGACATGTGCCAAAAGTAGATTTTTTTATCTATTCTGCACCCTGCAAAATCAGAGTCTGAATAGCCACTCAGATCTAGACTATCTTCAGATGGATACCACAAACCCATATTCAATGTACCTTTCAGATACCTCTGAATTCTCTTAGCTGCATCTAGGTGACTAACCTTGGGATTGGATTGAAATCTAGCACAAACACCTACAGTAAAGGTAATATCTGATCTACTAGCTGTTAGGTACAGAAGAGATCCTATAAGGGCTCTATATTTGGTTTGATCTACAGACTTGCCTTCCTCATCTGGATCCATCTTAAAGGAAGTCATCATGGGAATCTTGCATACTTTACTTGTCTGAGCACCAAACTTGGCAATCAGATTCCTTGTATACTTAGCTTGAGTAATGAATATCCCATCTAGACTTTGTTTCACTTGTAGACCTAAGAAGTAGTTCATCTCTCCCATCATGGACATCTCAAATTTGCCTTGCATCAATTTTGAGAACTTGTCACATAACTTCTTATTGGGTGAACCAAAGATGATATCATCAACATAGATCTGAACCAATAGGATATCATCTCCTTCTTGAATTCTAAACTTTGTCCTGTTAATAATACCTTTTGTGAATCCATTATCAATCAGGAACTGAGATAGTGTATCATACCAAGCTCTAGGAGCTTGTTTTAGTCCATAGAGAGCTTTCTTAAGACGATATACTTGGTCATTCTCTTAGAAGCCTGGGTGCTGTTCGACATAGACTTCTTCCACAAGTATTCCGTTTAGGAATGCACTCTTGACATCCATTTGATACACCTTAAATCTCATTTGAGAGGCATAAGCAAGAAATAGTCTGATAGACTTAAGACGAGCAACAGGTGCAAAGGTTTCATCATAATCAATCCCCTCTGATTGTGAATATCCCTTCGCAACAAGTCAAGCTTTGTTCCTTGTTATGGCACCGTTTTCATCCGTCTTGTTTTTTAATACCCATTTGGTACAAATAACACTCTGATGTCTAGGACGATCTACTAGCTCCCACACATCATTCCTTGTGAACTGATTGAGCTATTCTTACATGACAGTAATCTAATTACTGTCTTCTAGAGCTTTTTCGATTGTTGTAGGTTCCTTCAAGGGGAGAAAACAACAGTGACAAAATAAAGTTTCAGCTATGTGAGCTGAGTGGTTAGTATTGACCTCTTGCCTTCTAGTCTGAACACCGGAGCTTGAATCTCCTATAATAAGATCAGTTGAATGATCCATTGTCCAAATAAATTTTGGATAAGTGCCATCAGGTGAGTTGTGATCCTCTTTTGATGTTGTGTCACTAGGATCTTGACATTGATGTGTCTCAACTGTATCACCAGCTTGAGTATCATCTGTCGGTTCAACATCAGCTGTCTCAACAGGTTCAACTGTATTAACAACTTCTTTTGTTTCAACATTTTCAGTTGTTCCCCCTACTTGAGTAGGTTCAGTATCTACTTTAGGAGCTTCATTTACTGTATTTGTCTGGGATCTTGTAGTAGGTCTTCTTGGCTTGAATTGATTGTTGGGATATGAATCCTGAAACAAGTCCTAATTGATGTTGAAGTAGTTTTGATAAGCCAAAAGTGGACTTGAATATATTTTTAAGTGTTGACTGATCTAGTTATGGAAGTCGTCTTATGACAAGATCAGACAAGTATAAGTATACTGGAAAATAAACTAAGTGTTGAAAAGAACAGTTTACTATAGGATTGTATGATAAGCTTATAATCGTTGTATAGAAGCTTATAGTATAGAATAGTATAGTATAGTTTATATTCATATTGATGTAATAGTTTTAAGTTGACTAAGCCGTTTTATAAAGTTTAAAGTAATGTAATAGTTTGATGGGGTTTTCTACGGTCAGGAAGGGTGTTCGCCCTTCCTGATAACAGGAAACCAATTAGAAATTGACACATCGTTTTTCTTCGCCGTAATGCGATTTAGCTTCGCCATAGAGTAAAATAATTAATTATCTAAATAATATATATAATATTACCAAAATATCCTTATAATATATACATGTATTTTTTTTAAAAACTCAAATTTCACTAAATTTAATGTTTCAAATTTCAATCAAAATTAAAATCAATTAATATTTATCTTCTCGATAGTCTCTAATTCTCAATTTTCAACCTAATCCCTATTTTACCGATTGCCGATTGTGATGAAGATGATGATATTTGTGATGGAGATGCTTTAAGAAAACTCAAATTCGTTCTCCCCTTCAAAATTCCACGATCGCGGGAATGAAACATTCGAGTTAGGTGGTAGCACTATCTCTCTTGCTCTCTTTGTCGATGTCAAAACTATGCTATATCCTTTTTATTGATTCTGCAAATTTTGAAATTTTCTTCTTATGTATCAATACTCAAATCATATCCCAGTAGTTTTCTTTCTCCCCGCCAGCACTGCCAAGACTCCAACGTCACTCACCACTGTTGTTGTCGCGCGCCGCTGCCGGTTTTGATGGCTTTCATTATTGCGGCCGAGAAGCGCCGCCTCAGGTCAATTTGCCTTCTTTGAAGAAAATAAACTAATGAGTTTTTTTTTTGTTATGGGTTTGTGTTATATATTCTCATTGCCCGTTTATGGGGCTTACCATCGAGAAATTAAGATTATATTTTGAGATTCGATGTATTGTGTTCTTGAGTTGCAAACAGTGATTCATATTCCTTCTAATTTTACAGGATTAATCTAGACCATTGAATTTGTAATCATGTCTCTTGTGTTTTAACTTATACCAGTGTATTGAAGACAACTCCAGTGAAATTGTTACTCAGCATCCGAGAAGATACAAGTGTAATTGGCTAGGTGTTTATATTTAATTACTAGGAGTATTACGGTGGATTATTTTTAATATTGATGTGATATGCCCTGTTTCTTTTGAAGAGGAGGAGATCTTCTATCGAGTGATTTTAAGGTGCCCACTCGTCATACATGTATTTCATGTATCCAATTACTGCTACCCTCTTAAACTTTGTGAGGTTGTTCCAAACAGCTTGTGAGGAAAACAAACAGGCTGAAGAAAAGAATAGGGATCTGAAGGAAGGTGTAGTGGCAAAGGAAAAGAAAAATCAAGCTGAAATGCAAAGGGAAAAGGAAATGGAAAAGGAACAACTAAATGTAACAAAGGAAGAAGAGGATGACGAGTTGTTTAATATTTCATAGGGTCGGTGGTTCTTCAAAATGTTTAGCCACACATTGACTAAAAACCGTTTTTGACCCTGCTGGATCGAGTAGGATATATAGATAGTTACATACATGTTAACTTACATGAGGATTTAGGTATTCTGGTTTGTTCTATTAAATTCAAGTATTAGGATTGAGAATATATCATTCTTTAATTAAAATTCATTCTTTCAAAGATCTCAATTTCACTATTTGACTCTTTTGTATGTGAAGATTCAGAGTGTTATTCTAGTTTATGTAAAAGATTTGATGTGGGAAAACCCTGATTGAATTCACATTAGTTTGTTTAGATACTTTTCGTGTTAACGATCATCCATTATTTATTATGTTGCAGCTTTATGTAGTCGATATGCAAGTGGTGTTCATCCTTGCAGTCCTTTGCCCATAATTTCGACTCTTTCGAAAGTCATTTTCTCAGAATTTTTAATACTTTGTCCAATACAAAACAAGTTTGCTTAATATTAGAGGGAAAAAATAATGCCAACATATGTGAAACAAATTTCAGCAACTTCATTACTAAACCAAACAATAGTTCATATAGTTAAAAAAAAATTGTGCACATAAAAAACATTAACGATTTGGCATCCATTAAGACCTAAGTAAATTATTGAGCACATAAGGAGATAGTCATTTAACCATTGGAGCTTCTTTTGATCACAATAACATAAAAATCGTCCATCATTCATCCATCATTTGCATAGATCTTGCAGTTGTGATAAACAGGAGCTTGACAAGTTGACAATTTTAAAGCCAAAATTTTGCATTTGGAGTAGTTTATCCATGAATAAACAAGTAAATCTCATTCATTTGAGGATGAGACTTGTTATTAACTTAGATTTGACTAAAACCAGACACTTAACTTCCCTTTCATCTTCTTTCCTGCGAAAACCATTTTCCTGATGTAGCATACACATTACCCAATAATGCATACCCACCATAGTCAACTAGCTCAAGCTCTATTAGTTCATCATCACCAACAAGATCTATTAGACCATCACCACCATGTAATCTGCAGGCACCAAGCAATGCCCCAACAACTACACCATCACATTTATCGGGAGGCATCTCCTCCACCACTTGCATAGCCGCTCGTCCTAGGATGTCAACAAGGCACGAATAGTGTTCTGCTCTGGGTTCTAAATCGTAGCCTCTCTCTATGGAGTCAAAAATCATTTGACCTTTCTTAACAAAGCCAGCGTGATTACAAGCCGACAAGACTCCTACGAACGTAATCTGATTTGATTTGTTTCCTGTTCTCAGCATCTGAGTAAATGCTGCAACGCTTGTTTCTCAAATCCATGATTAGAATATTTTGTTATCATAGCTGTACAAGAAACAATATATTTTACCTCAAGATTTTGGAAAGCTATTCGAGCTGAGGTAACATTGCAACTTTTGTAATACATGGTAATCAAACTAGTCCAAGCGAACCCATTTCTCTTAGGCATTTTATTAAATACCTCATGCGCTCTACCAACTTCGGCATATGCGTGCCCCTTAGTAGAATCCGACACAATGTTCCACATACCTTGAGGAATTTCATAATAAAGCATTTCAGATTTGTGAAAATCATTGTGTTTAAGATAAATACTGATCATGGAATTATAAGATACCTTGTCTCGTTTAGGCATGTAGTCGAAAAATCTCCGTGTTGCATCCACGTTTCCTCCATTGTCACAATTGATCGAATCACAACCATTTCCAAATTGCTGCACTTTGAACTCAAATTTGTTGTGGAGGCGATCGTGTAAAATTGATGAATCTTGTGACCTCAGATTTAGGTTCCAACAACAGGATTATTTTAAAATTGATGATTTGTTTTATAAATTAATTTTCTTATTAATAATTTTATTAAAAGTATTTTAATTTAAAAGGATATTTTGTAATTTTATATTTATTAATTTATTTTTTTAGTAGGACGAAGCAGTGTTATTGCATATTGTATAGAGCAAATGCACTATTGCGAAGTGCAATTATATAAAAACAATTTCATTCGTTGGATCAATGATCCAATGGTATTTACTGAATTTCCTGTTATCAGGAAGGGTGAAGCCTTCCTGACCATAGAAAGACCTTATTTTGATAGATTAGTTGATATGACTAGTTTAGTTCTACATGAAGAGAAGAGAAGACTTGTGCAAGACAAGACAAGTGCTGAGAAGAGAAGAAATATTCTAAGTGTCGAAGCAAGACAAGTCAAGTTCGCGTAGAGTGAAGTATTAAAGATAAGATCGTATCAAAATAAAGATATGAAGAGTTAGTTATGGAATAACTAATTAACTGAAAAAAACGCATGAAGAGATAAGAAGAAACAGTTATGAAGTTTGTTGAAGGAAGTTATCAAGAAAATGTTGTTGGATAACAAATTGATCTTGATCAAGTGAAGTCTGTAAATACATGAAGACTTTCAACGATTGAAGACTACTGATAATCAAACTACTGGAGCGTACTGAAGAAATTCGAAAGCAAGAGAAAACTCACAGAGTTGAAGTTCAATGTTTGAAGAAGCCAGAGAAGACAAGTTCATATTCAGAAAGGCGAATTCGAATATAGAGAAGTTTTTCTTTGTTAATCAAGTTGCTAGTTACTTGTTCAATAGCTAGTTGTTAGATCGAAGATATACTTGGTAGTATATTCGAAAAGATCGAAGTCTTATATCTTGGGACTTAAAGCCACAAGAACAGTTTAATAAAATTTCACGACTGGAGTTGTGAGAGTGGATGTAGACAAGTCGTCGAACCACTATAAATCTCGTGTTGATTTACTTACTATTTTATTTGTGTTTGATTGATTGAATTCTTAATTGATTAATCTGCATATAAGATAGACTAGTAAGGTGTTCTAAGAATAGTTGAGTATAAATCTAAGGGCTCATATAAATTCTGATGTTCCTCATAGTTTAACTCTGATATTTTGAAATATTTTTAAAAGTCTATTCACCCCTCCCCTCTAGACTTTTACTAGCTTACTCAATCTTACACTCAACTAGGGACCTACAAGTGGTATCAGAGCATTAGTTCTTTGCACTGCTGTTTCTTGATAACCAGAAAGACTTTGAGGGAAGTCTTGTTGTCCGTTTGTATTTGAACATATCATCTTACTTGATTTTATGTATCTTTGATCTGTCTATTATATTCCTACTGATCTTCTTGAACGATGGCTATGGAAATCAACGCTAACAAATTGCCCAAGTTTTCAGTGCAGGACTATGACTACTGGAAACTCAGGATGGAAGCCATTTTCAGTTTGACACACGACCTGATGGTTTCTGTCGTCAAAGAGGGACCGATCGTTACTATGACCGCAAATATTGCTACACTCGAACCATCCAAAGCCGTTGGTGTGCTCGTCCCCAAGCCAAGGTCAGATCTCACTTCAGAAGAAATGAGGTAAAATAATCTGGACAGCTTAGCAAAGAATTACATTTTACATACTCTACCTAATGAGTATCTGGGAAAAGTATTAAAATGTAAGTCTGCTAAAGATATGTGGGATCGACTTGCCGTCCTTTGTGAAGGGACCACCCTGATCAAGGAAAGTAAGTTATCCACTGATGTACAGAGATTTGAATCATTTAAGATGAAAGCTGGTGAAACAATAGACCAGTTGGATACTCGTTTTACACGAATTATGAATGACTTAGAAGATACAACAAGGGTAAGAAGGCCATGTTGGCAAACGATGAATCTGAAATGGATTCAGACTAGTTGCCTTCGTCTTCATCTATTTACCCTTCTAGCAACGAAAGAGATGCCTTCATAGCAGACGATGGCCTAATCCTTATGGCAAAAAGCGAACAAGAGGTATCATCTGTAACTTCTTTTCGTTCATGTGATGACTCAGAATCTGATGAAAGTGATACTGCCGACAGTGGAGTAGGGAGTAGTCTTCATCATTCCACTGGAGTGACTGAAGAAGACCTCCTACTTGCTAACAAGGCATTCATGGAAGTCAGTGATGAGAACATTGCTTTAAAACAAGAAATCATTGGTTTTAGAGAAGCTCAGTCTAAAATAGATCCTAATATAACTATCTTAAACAAACGCTTGACAAAAGAGTTGAGTCAACTCAAAGACAAGTGTGCATTAACAGACAAGTTGTATCAAAACCTGTTAAAGACACATGCTACCGAGACTAATGAATTCAATGTTTTAAAGAACAAGTGCAAAAAGCTTGAAGAGCGCAATAAGTTCTTAGAGACTGAAGTCGTAAATCTAGACCTTGAACTTACTGACTTGGTTAATTCTTCAATGATTAATCAATAATTATCAGATAGGTATAGGGCTCCAGATGACAAGACAGGGTTGGGTGCAGATACACCTAGCTCGTCTACTCATGTCATTAAGAACCCTACTGTTGCTAGTTCAAGTTCTTTGACAAAAGATAAAGGGAAAAGACCAATGGAATACGATATTAAAGCATCATCCAAAGGTATTGTACACAAACAGACTAAAATTAACACTCCGACTACCAAAGGTGGTAGAAAAAATGTTAACAACAGACCTGTTCCGTTTAGAACAAGTCAAAAGAGGACTACTAGTCGTGGACGACCTAACCAGGTCAGATACGAAGATTGGTATCCTCAGGAGACAAGTTCTAAACAAGTACAGACTTGTTGGAATGAGCCTAGACCTCCTTTCATTAGGCAGTCTCAACTCAACTCAACAAGACCTAGGAAGGTTGCTCCAAAATATCGTACTCAACCTGTCTTATATCCTTATATCCTCCACCTTTATCATATGATATAATAAGTGAGGAAAGACCTAAACGAGTCTATAAACCGTATGGCCCAAACGCTTATAAACCATATTCGAACTATCAAAGGCCTATGCCTGCTAAAGTAGAGGTTAAATCCAAAGGATACCTCAGACGAGTAGACTCAAGGTCTGACGATAGATCAGATAAGGTTGATAAGGTACTATTCTGTAACAAGTATGGCAGAAAATTAAAGAGGTCCAATTTGTTCAAAACTCCTATGTACATTTGGATTCCTCTGAACTCTATTAACCCCCCAGGACCCCAATAGACAAGGAGGGTACCTAAGTTATTAAATATCATCATTGTAGGGTCGACTCGACTTGTACAGGAAAGGTGGTTCTGTAGGAGAAACTTGGTACATCGATAGTGGTTGTTCGCACCACATAACGGGTACTAAGGCTCTTCTATCGAGCTATTGCGAACAAGAAGGACCCAAGGTGCTCTTTGGTGATAGCTCAATGGCTGTTACAAAAGGTTTCAGATACATCAGAAATGGAGATGTAGAAATTCAAGACGTATCCTATGTTGAAGGATTGAGGTACAATTTACTTTCTGTTTCTCAATTTTGTGATCGTGGTTATAAGGTACAATTCAAGAGTCGCAAATGTGAGATCATCGACAAGAGGACATGAAATGTTCTACTCGTTAGCATCAGACAAGGCAGCGTATACATTGTGAACTGGAATAGCTGTCCTAGGGATACTTGTCTTCTTAGTAAGAACCCTAAAGAGATCAGTTGGCTATGGCATAGACGCCTATGTCATATGAACTTTAAGGTTATTAATAAGATTGCAAGAGGTTACCTCGTTGAAGGTATACCCAACGAAATCTATTTCAAGTCACATGTATGTGACGCATGCCAGAAAGGTAAGCAGGTAAAAGGTTCTTTTAAATCTATTTCAACTCTCTCAACAAGTAGAGTCCTAGAACTACTACATATGGATCTTCATGGTCCAATCACTCCTCCAACCTTGAATGGTAGAAGGTACACACTTGTTGTGGTAGACGACTATTTTAAGTTTACTTGGGTAGTCTTCTTACCCAAGAAGAGTGATACACAAACTCTCCTACCTGACCTGTTGAAGGGGATTCAAGTTGAGAAGAGTCAGCTCATTATCAAGATTCGTAGTGATAAGGGGACTGAATTTATTAATAGTTATATCAAAGATTTTTGCTTTAAAAGTGGTATCCAGCATCTCACTAGTGCAGCTAGGACACCACAACAAAACGGTGTAGTTGAGCGACGAAATAGAACACTTAAAGAAGCCTGCAGGACCATGATAGCCGAGTATAACACTCCTCAGAAGTTTTGGGCAGAGGCGATCAATACAACTTGCCACACCCAGAACAGAAGTGCAATCAACAAAGCACTAGGTAAGACACCCTACGAGGTATGGAAAAGCAGAAAGCCTAGAATTTCATATTTCCATATATTCGGATGCAAGTGTTTCATCCATAATAATGGGAAAAGTAATTTGAATGCCTTTGATGCTAAGGCAGACGAGGGGATATTTTTAGGTTATTCCTCTATGAGCAAAGCATTCAGAGTATTTAACTACTCTACTCTTTGTGTGAAAGAAACACCACATGTTGTTTTCGATGAATCTAGACAGGACTCGTCTTTCGACTAGATCAGTGAGAAAGTGAAAGACTTAAAGATTTAATCTGACAAAGAATTAGAAGTATACGAATCGGTAAAAGCCTACAATCCATTCCTGAAAGCCCTCAAGTCAGATGACGAGGTGAAGGTAAGTGACAAAGGTAAGTCTAGTAGACCAGTTGACATGCCTGCTCTAGTTGACTCGTCTACTCCTGATAAATCTGCTACTATAGACAATGTAGATATACATGATGCTGTAGTTGACTTAGATGATGAAATTGTGTCTGTTAAATCTAGAAAAAACATGGAAATCTGCTCATACAACTGATAATATCATAGGTGACTCTACTAAAGGTGTAAAGACTAGACGACAACTCTTTGAGTCACAAGAACAACCGAGTCCATCTCAGTTTTGCTGGTGTTATTTCCTTTTCATCTATCGAGCCTAAAATCGTTAAAGAGGCATTAGCTGATAGTAATTGGATCATCGTTATGCAAGACGAGTTGAACCAGTTTGTTCGAAACGACGACTGGGAACTTGTCGATAGGCTAGAACACCATAATGTAGTTGGCACTAGGTGGATTTTCAAAAATAAGAAAGATGAGAATGATTTAGTCGTAAGAAATAAGGCTAGACTAGTAGCCCAAGGTTATTCACAAGCCGAAGGCATAGACTATGATGAAACCTTCGCACCTGTTGCTAGACTAGAAGCCATTCGATTATTTCTTGCATATGCTGCTTATATGAAGTTTATTGTATTTCAAATGGATGTTAAAAGTGAATTTCTTAACGGTATTCTTGCGGAAGAAGTATATGTAGAACAACCTCCAGGCTTCGAAGTGAAAGGCAATCAAGTGTACAAGTTAAAGAAAGCTTTATATGGATTGAAACAAGCTCCAAGAGCCTGGTATGACTCTCTCTCTCTCTCTCTATTTCTACTTGAAAACAGTTTTACTAAGGGCAAGGTCGATAGAACTTTGTTCAGAAGACAAGAAGGGAAGGATATCTGTTGGTCCTGAAAGGAGTATATAACAAGTGTATGGGGGGGGGGGAATACACTTGTATGCAAATTCTTTTCAAACTTGATCAAACCAGAGATCAGCAAGGTTGTCTTGGACAACTCTGCTAAAGAAGATTAACTCTTTAAAGATAATCAAACTACTAAGTACTATTGAGTACTTAGTTGAATAACTATCTAATGGAGTTGTATGTGCGGAATAGTGGTTGGCCCTTTAAGTTTAGACTCCTTTAGTTCTGAAATTACTTAGTCAAATCAATGCAATCCAGTTTAGTTTCAGGGAACTTGTCCAATACAGTTTTTGCACAGTCTTTGAATATGTATCTTTTGAAAGATCAGTTTTGTGTGCAGTGTTGAATGAATGTAAGTACTTGTAAAGTAAATCAACACAAGAGGTTTATAGTGGTTCAGAGACTCAAGCTCCTACATCCACTTTCCCTGATTTAACAGGATAATTCCTTCACTCTTGGAATTAACTTATTTTATAGTGCCAATGTGCACTTGATCAAGAACACCACTCCTTGGTGAATTGATCCCTAGGATGTCTAGAGTCCTAGTACCCTCTTCTCAACTCAGAACTGAACTGTTCTTCTCTCAACAGTCAGCTCCTACCACTTCTACTACTACAACCTTCTCACTTTCTCACTTGAAAGGGGTAAGGGTTGAAGTAAGGTTCCAACTAATGAGATATCCTTTACAATGAAGGTCAGTGTATAAGGATAGGATATCTCTCTAAGCTTTGTGTGGATATACAATGATGTACAGCTTAGAAGAAGTGTTTGAAGACTAAAATAGTCTTTGAAAGCTTTGAAAGCACTTTGACTTGTAGGATAGTTAGATATTCTTGTCAATTGTTGAGGTGCTTCAAACGGTCTTCACACTTCTGTATTTATAGACAAATTTGAGGATTTGCCCGTTGGAGAGGCAGCCCCAAATTGCTATAAATGTCTTCCTTGAGTTCTTCAAACTGGAAGACAGATTCTTGATAGTGACATGTCCTCATTTGGGTAATAAACGGCTTGTAAGACTCTGTCTTCATTCTGCAACACTCTTCCCAATGTCTGACTTCTTGTTAAGACTTGGACATGGCTTCTGAAGGTTGATCCAATGATAGGACAACATTCCTTATCAAATGGACAACTCTGCTTATCACTATCAACAGATTTTGCTTATCAGCATGGTTGGCTTGCTCTTCTTCAGATGACTTGGCTCTTTCCCTTTGCTTCACTTGGAATTGATCTCAGCATGATATGGTGAAGTCCTTTAGGGTGTAGTTGTCATCTTTTCTTCAGCATAGTTGACCTTCAAGCATTAGAGCATTTGTTCTGGTTTAATTCTACTGAGACAACTCTTCTGGGACAACTCTCCTGATTAGCATACTTGGCATTTGAGCTTCAGAGCTTTTGTTTTTGCACAGAGTTAACCTCTCTGGACAACTCTCCCGATCAGTGCATTTGAGTAAACTTGTCCTTTTGAGCTTTACAACCTTGTTCTTGCATAGAGACAACTTCTCTGGACAACTCTCCTGATCAAGGCATTTGGTTTTCAATAGAGTATGCTTGGCCTTAGTGATTGTTCCAGAATTTGAGCCTTGAGGGGACTTGATCTTGATCATCTTCAAAGCATAGGTTCCCCCTCTCAATGTGCATCTAATCATCTAAGAGTTGCCTAACATATCAGCTTCTCATCTAGCCTTATACTATGTGTTTTAGCATTTTTAAAACACAATCAACTTGACTTAGGCATGACTCAGGGGGTTTTGGTATTTAATCAAAACATATGTCATTTTATTCCCAACAATATCCTACTTGTTCAAATTTACGTGGATGATATCATTTTTGGTTCACCCAACAAAAGCATGAGCGAGAGTTTTTCAAAACTCATGCAAAGTAAATTTGAAATTGTTGGTCCTGAAAGGAGTATATAACAAGTGTATGAGGGGAGGGGGGAATACACTTGTATGCAAATCTTTTTCAAACTTTAAGCAAATCAGGCTTTGAGCAAGGTTGTCCTGTATAACTCTTCTGATATGTATAACTTCCAGAAGATAATCAAACTACTAAGTACTATTGAGTACTTAGTTCTAAATAAGTTATAAGTGCGGAATTGTGGTTGGCCCTTATGTTTAAACTCCTTTTAATTCTGAAATCTTGTCTTAACACTTAATCTGATTTTCAGGGGACTTATCCCAAAACAGTTTTGCACAACTTGAATGTATATCTTTTAAATATCAATTTGTGTGCAGTGTATGAATGTGTGTTTGAATGAAATAACTTTAAGGTAAACAACACAAAAGTTTATAGTGGTTCAGAGGCTCAAGCTCCTACATCCACTTTCCCTGATTTAATAGGATAATTCCTTCACCCTTGGAATTAACTTGTTTTATAGTGCCAAGGTGCACTTGATCAACCACACCACTCCTTGGTGCCTTGATCCCTAGGAATTCAGAGTCCTAGTACTCTCTTCTCAACTCAAAACTGAATTGTTCTTCTCTCAACAGTTAGTTCCTTACACTTCTACTACAACAACCTTCTAACTTTCTTTTGGAAGGTATAGGGGTTGATGTTGGTTCCAACTAGGTGAGATATCCTTTAAAATTGAGCACTGTGTATAGGATAGGATATCTCTCTAAACTTTGAATGTTTTACAATAATGTTTAACTTAGAAGAAGTGTTATGGAAACTAAGAATGTCCTTAGAAAGCTTGAAGGCTTGAAGTTTCCTTGTATCTCAGGATATTTGGATACTTGTTGGTTCAGTTGGATGCCTTCAAATGGTTTCCACACTTCTGTATTTATAGAGCAAATTGAGGTTATGTTCGTTGGAAAGACAACCTCAAAATGTCTATTTATGTCTTCCTTGAACTTTGCAACTGGAAGACAGTTTCTTGAAAGTGACATGTCCTTAATTTGGGAAGTAAACGACTGTAAGTGTTGGTGTATACTGTAAAACAAACTTTTAGTGGGCTTTTGTGACGTATATTCGATTTCCTTTTATCTGAAATAAATGGTTTTTCACATTATTGCATTCTTTGTGATTACTTGTATGTTTGCTTATCTTGCATTGTAGACGATGTGGTGGGTTTGTAGTCACACAGAAGATCACATTGTCAGTCCCTTGTAATATATAAACAGCATTCACAACTAAGATAGTTATGGACAAAACTATTGGTTTAAGTTGTAGTGTAAACTTGTTAGTGGTTTGTCTTGGCCATTAGTTTATACTAGTGCGCTGAGGCGTATTGAATAGATCACAGATAAGACATGTTCTTCTGTTTTGACTGTTACGAAGAACTAGAGGTCTTGGTGACTTTTATGATTCTTAACCCTAAGTGTGATATTTAGATGTGTGGGGTGCTTGTTCACTACTTTGATGTACCATAGGTGAGAATCTTGGTAGATTCTTCACGCTCCGTATTTTGGGTAGTGGCATCGCTCGCATGATGTCTACTTATTGGCATTAGGGCACCGTGTCCTGTACATCCAGGCTGATGATGTCCCCTTGAGGAAACTCATAAAGGATTGTCGTATTAAACCCTGCAGGTGGATTTAATCCGTACGACAACAAGGTTGAGTGGTACTACTCAAGGAATTAT
Organism: Galeopsis tetrahit; assembly: GCA_963675135.1. NCBI lineage: Eukaryota > Viridiplantae > Streptophyta > Magnoliopsida > Lamiales > Lamiaceae > Galeopsis > Galeopsis tetrahit. Next base: position 58,157,318 of record OY776120.1, on the reverse strand, counting down.
AGAAATTAATTATTTAAAGAAGTCAGAAGCTTTAATAATTAATGGACGTGCGATATCTTAAACACGGGGAATTATAAAGTCTAATAGAAGCCCTGATTCAGTTCGGGATAGGACGGGAGTGCAACATTAATTCTCTAGTGGAATGAATTAATGTTCTCGGGCCAAATTATATGTTCTGGGCTGAACATAAGAGTATTTGGGCCTGTAAGAAGCCCAAACCATATACCTTCTAATGGATCCCTAGTCTGGCCCATGAACTTATGGAGATTATAAATAGGAGCCTCAAAATAGTTTTGAAACCCTAGCACACACGAAATTGAGAAAACGGCTAGGGTTTCAAGGAGACGAACTAAAGGCAGCCTTCTCCACGTTTGATAGCGCGCCGTCCACCCGGTGTTCGAACAAGGTTGGGAGACAGCCTAGAAGATCCGTAGATTGGAATCAACGCCTCGATCTTCAAAGGTAACAGATCTAAACTATGCTTTAGGTGCATGCTGTTTCTGTTTCAATTCGTTTTATACGTTTGGTACCCAACAACGAACCTGGTGACGGATCGCCTTCGCGGGCGTGTTCCAGCAGTAAGCTCTTTGTCTTGACTTTGATGCACTCTTCCCAATGTCTCACTTGAAGATTCACTTGGTCAAACATGGACATCAGTTCTGATCATTGGTCCTATGATAAGGACAACATTCCTTATTATTTGGACAAGTCTGCTTATCAGATTCAACATACTTGACTTATCAGCAGTGTTGGCATAGCTCTTTCAGATGACTTGACTCTTTCTCTTTATGCATCATCTCTTGATGGTTCTTGAGCATTCATGCTTCCATATCAGTGATTTGACTGTGTCAGCACAGTTGGCTCTTGCCTTAGAATATTTCAGGTTCAAGTGCTTGAACAATTCTGCTGTACAACTCCTCTGAGCTTTGTTATGCACATAAATAGACTTGATCTTCTTGATGTGTTCTCCTTGTTTGATCATCCTGAGGGTTGTCTATCTACTGAGCTGACTTGATCAACACAGTTGGTCATTATGCACCATCAGCAGTCTTGGGATCAATTTGATTCTGAGCCTTGGGGGGACTTGACTCTTTTATTCTTTTAAGCATATGTTCCCCATCAACTCTTGCATCTAAACAAACTAAGAGCTGCCTAACATACCAGTTTCTCAAGTAACCTGATCTACATGTTCCAACATTCCTGAAACATGTTCATTCAATTTGACTTATCTATTTGGCATGTCTTAAGGGGTTTTGGCATCTTAATCAAAATTCTCATTTTATTCCCAACAATTTTCCCCTTTTTGATGATGCAAAACCTATATAATTACCTACTCAAAGGTACCTTGACTATACTAGTTACATATAACTTCAGTAGATGTGACTAAGTTCAAATTTCATGAAAGAATATGTTAGTACAATCACAATTTAAGTGCATATAGGTTTAAGTCAGGCAATTTGAGACAATGAGAGGTTATCTCTTGATTCAAAAAGTATTCAACTATCATTCATATATCACTAGAGCATTACAAGGCATGTTGATAGTCAAATTAAATAATCAGAGCATGTGTTTAGAGCAAATACATCAAATAAGCTTAAGGATAACATCAGCAGTTATGAGCAAATAGACATCCATTTCAGCAGTAATGGCAAATAAACATCCATTTCAGCAATCATGGCAAATAAGGGACAAGGAAACTTAGCAGTTTCAGAGGTCATCTTCAGGGGGTGGCACCATTCCATACTCTGCCCGGACCCTCTTCTTCAATTCCATTGCCTCTTTGTTTATTCCCTTAGGTCCAAGCTTTAGTTTCTCCATCTTTAGTATCTGGATGAACTCTTGGAAAATCTGAGACTGATCAATGTAGCCTTGTTGCTTAGGAGGCATGTAGATGATTAGGCCAGGAGCTTTGCACTCAATTCTTGCTATATCTGCAGCAGCAAGAAGTTTCTGATAAAGCTCTCTATGATTATCAAACATAAACTGAGTAAAGATGGATTCAAAATCTTATTCCATCCATCTGCCTATGACATAGAAGTCATAGACAAACTCCCTCTTAGATTCCTCTCATTCATCATTCAGTTGAATTGGGACCCATTTGTCCATGTGTGGATACTTGGTATCCATCTGAATCATCAAATGAGGCTTCAACTTGTTGTAAGTTGCCCTCCTTCTCCTTGGCTTCTGAAAATCTTCTTTTATCCCTTGCTCTGTTAGCTTCTATCCCTTGCTCCAGCTTCTATCATTGACAATTTTTGCTGAGTTTCAGCATCCTTTCCAAACCCTTCTTCAAACAGTTTGGATGGATCATCAGCAAGAACTGGAGCTCTCTTCTTCGTTTCTCCAAAGCCTTCTTCAAACAGCTTTTCAACTTCTTCTTCAATTTCAGTAGCTTTGGTAGTTTTAGCAGTTTCAACATCTTCAACAGTTTTGGCCTTCTTTGGGGTAGGCTCCTCTTCAACTCTGAATTCAGCAGGAAGTCCATGCTGTTGGGGAAATCAGTGAATGTCTCAGCCTTTCTTTTGTTCTTCTTGACCTTCTTGATTTTCCCCCTGATTTGGACAACTTCAGCTCTTTTGTCCAAACCTGCCGATTCACCACCAGGCCTTTGATGCCTTCTTGCTCCTTCTTCTTGCACAGAGGCCATAGACCTCTTCATAGCAATTGCCAACTGCTCTTCTTCATTCAAGTCTTCTATGTCCATCACTCCTTTGCCTTTCCCTTCCACTTCAGGCACCTTTTCCTTTCCTTTAGTGCTTTCACCAATTTTCAAGGTACCTTTGGCTCTAGCTCTTTCTCTTTCCCCCCTTTTGGCTTCATCAAAGCACTGAGGTTTGAGATCACTCATAGTTGTAGCCATTAAGGATTGAGCCAGGTTCAGGGACTTTATCTCATCAAGTATATAAACATTTTCATCATGGATATTCTGCATCCTATCACTACTCATGCTAAGAAAAGCAAGCACATGCTTCATCTTTTGTTGAACAAATGCCTCCATTGTTGACTTCAGGGATGCATTAAGATTGGCCTTGAGAAACTCAGTGAGGTTGGCCACAGCAGATTCAACAATCTTGGCCATCACTTCTTCAGAAAATTTGGCTGATGCCTCTTTCACCATTGCCAATCTCAACTTTTCTGCTCTTCTCTTCGGAAGAGCACTCTTTTTGCCAATAGCTTACTTCACAACCAGTCTTAGAGCCTTGACATTCTTGTTATGGTTGTCTAATAGTAGCTTCTGATCCTTTTTGACCTCATTGGTGAATTTATCCATACTTTCCTTGGCCTTTTCCACTTAAGTAGTAATAGTCTGCGACCCAGACTCAACTCCACTGATCCTTGCTTCAATAGTAGGTAGCACCACTTCTTTTGATCCAGTGAGTCTCATTTCTACTGAGGCAAGTGTTCTGCCCTGTTCATCCAATGCTTCTGAAGTTTCTGCATGGGTAGTTTCCACTTGTTGGACCAAGGTGTCCAACTTTGTTGAATGCTCCTCAAGAACAATTTGTGCTAGGCTTGTATCAACTTGTATAGGAGCATCTGTAAAAATGACATCAACAAAAATTTGATCAAGAGTGATACCTGCAATATCAGAAAAATCTAACTTGTTGGCAAAATCACCCTCCAATTCTTTTTCATAAGGCCCTGATTCATCAGCAGCCTTCTCCTCATTTTCAACTATTTCTTTTCTCCTTTCATCATTGATAATCTCACTTTCATGAAGGTCAGGCCTCCTCTCATCAAGGGATTCTTGAAGTTCAGATTTGACTTCAAGAATAGCCTTTCCTTCCTCACTTACTCATTCCTATCCCTCTATGTTTGGTACACTCACTATCGTAGTGATTACTACCTCTCTTTCCTCCTTAACTCCCTCTGATTTTTCAAGACTATTTTCCTTTCCTTTCCAACTCCAACACCTAAACCTGCAGCTTCTACACCCTCAATAGGGTTCATAGAAGAAAGTTGTGGGGAGATCACGGTGTTTGGTTCCAAAGCCACCGAGTCATCCTGAATGGTTAAGAGCTGGTCAGTGTCCAACTCTACTGACACTGATGAGGTCTTAACCAAACCAGCTTCTAGTTGGGAAGCCTCAGCATCATTAAGCTTTGCCTTAGGCTCAGATGAACCTTCATTGGCTGATGCATCTTTGGCTGTGTTACCATCCTTGGTCAACACCTCTGAAGATATAGAGCCCTTCCTATGGTAGGTTAGGTAGTGGATAGTGGGTTGTTTAGGACCAGGAGGATTGGGATCTGTGGGATCATCATTGTTGTCATCATCATTTGAACTGCTATCAGGGTGCTTGATCCCTTTAGCAATTCTTTCTTTCTCCTCAGCAACTTTGTCTACTACAAGCGTTGCAAAGACTTCCTCATTTGTCAAGAACCTTGTCTTTTGCACACCAGCAAAGTGTAGCAATCTGCTCTCCTCAATCTGCCACCAGTTTGCACCTTTATCTTGGATGGCTTGAGCAATTTCCATGATGGTCTTGTCTTTGATTTCCACTAGAGCTCTCAATTCATGGAAATTCTGCTGAAGTCTGGGAAATTCAGCAAGAATGGGGTACAAACTATCCATAGTTGCCCTTGCTCCACCTCTGAACATACCTTCAAAAGTATACTCCTCCTCATCTCCACTGGATTGGGGTCTTTGGGCTATAGGGGAGTTGGCACTGGGTTTAGTAGGGTTGGCTTTAGGAGCAGGTTCAGGAATATTGGGCTCAACAATGGGTAATTCAGGTGCTTTTAAGAGCAATGGTCCTGAAGGGGTTTTGTTTGAGGGAGTGGGTTCTAGCAATGCAAATTCAAGAATTTTGGAATAGTTGAGCATGGATGAGTCAAGGGGTGATAACAATCTTGACTCATCAACTGCAATGTCAGCTAAGACATCAAGTGGGCCTCTCTGAGCAGCTCCTTCTGGTGAGTATCTCTTGGTGAGATCAAGAGGGATAATAGGTTGATCTTGGGGGGTTTTGTGGGTATCAGGAGAGTTGGTCTCTGAGTGATGACCTTCAGGAAACTTGGATTCTGGAGTTCCAGTTTCAGGAGAGTTGGATTTTGACTTGGATTTGGACTTTGTTCTACTTTCAGCTCTACTTTCCCTTAGAGCAATCTTCAAAGTCTGCTCCTCCTTAAGTTCCTGCATCTTTTCAGAAGGTTTGACCCTTCTCTTGCTTGCTCTTGAGCTCCTACTTTCTTCTTCAGGGACAACTTCCCTGACCCTCTTCTCTCCCTTTTTCTTTTCCACCACTGCCATAGGGAACTTCTCCACCTCTGCTGAAGTATCAGAATCCTCTTCTGATAGAATTTTTGATATTTTCCTTGTCTTTACAACCCTTTCCTTTTTGCTAGGCTTCATCTTGGGCTTCTTCTCCACTATCTCTTCAGCAGGTTTGGCCACCTGCTGCTTTCTCTTCTATGACTTCTTGGAAAGCTATCTAAACATGATCTTTTGGGCAGGTAGAGGCTTTGCAAAGGTCTGCATTTGGCTGTAGTGGGAAAACCTTTCTATCAGGAGACTTGCCCTTGTGCAGTACCTCAACTTCCCTTCCAACACCACCTTCATGTGGGTTTTCACCTTAAACTTGGCTTTTTCCTTCATCATTTCTTCCATGATGAAGTCTCTCCAGTTAAACTTGATGCTTTTGTCACTGACATCAATCACAACAGCCATTAATCTGATTCTTGGTGAGCTTACTTGCTCCAAACTCCCAGTGTTGCTCAAAATACTCTTTTTTACCACTTCAAAGAGTGTAACAAACTCAGGCTTGAGTGTGTTTTTGTGTTGAGTGGAGGAAATAGGACCTGGAGTTTTGAGCCATTCTTGAGCAATTTGTTGCTCATGGCCTGCACCATATGTTTCTAGATTCCTTCCTTCTGAAGGCAATCCAAAGGCTCCTTCAAGATCCTCCTCAATGAACTTGACCCTGTGAGAGCTTTCTTCTTCATCTCCTTCATTCACATAGGTCAGCCTTGTTGACACTTCACCACCAGCTGCCTTGCCTTTCCATTTCAGAAAGGCAAAGAACTCAGCCATATATTGCTCCAAGCAAGAGCTAGGCTTGTTCTGCATGAATTTTTTCAACTCGGCCCTTCTAAGCCATCTAAGGGTGGGGGTTACTTCTGGAGCTTCACTATCAAAAGAAAGGATAGGCTCAAAAGTGAGGTTGTTCTTGTGGCTTAGGTATTCGAAGTCAATGTCTAACTCTTTGTTAGAGAAATCAACAATCATATCAGGTCTGATTCTGGGGCCATTGATGTTTAGAAAGTAAGCTTGAGAAAATGCAGAAGGTTAGGGTTTGGGAGTGAAAGTATTCGTGGGGAAGAATGAAAGTGTTTGGGGGCTTCTTAAGACTTAGAGTATATTCCAAAAGGAATGTATGTCAATGAGTTGGTGAGTCTTAAGGTTATTCAATGGTTGGCAAAAGAGGAAATCAGTTTTGAATGGCCAGGATTAATTCAGGGGAGTTGGCCAAAAATTGATCCAACGGTTGAATTTGATTTCAGTCTTTTAAACCTGTTTTATTGAAACGTGGGGAATGAAGTTAAGGTTTATTAAGGCTGGGGAGTTATCAAGGTTGATAGTGGGCTTAAAATGTTTAATGCAAACAAGAATTGAATCTTTGCATTAAATGCATTGAAAGTGACTTTTTGGGTAGGGGACAAATTAAATCTTTGTAAAGGTGATGACTTTAAGAGGAATGAGACAGCCAACACAATAGGCAATGATTACCCAAAATAGGTGCTTATCAGACCAAGATTTGGTTTGATATCCATTTCAACTTATCTGGCCCTACATGGACAAGTGTCCTGACCCAAATCTCCTGAAGTGGGCCCAGATCAATATTGATCTTCCCAACTTCCCTGATCCAATCTTTGGGTCATCTCTTCTGAATTTCAGTAGACTTTACCCAAATCTACTGAAGAACACTTTCAGTTCCCCCCTGATTGATGAATTCCATTGGGCTTACTTTTCCATCTTTCCTGGATCAAGAAGTCCCAACTCTGCTGAAAGTTCCATGAACCTTGCTTCAGCAAGAGGTTTGGTCAATATATCAGCCTTTTGATGACCTGTGTGAATTTTCACCAATTTGATGTCCTTCTTCTCCACATGATCTCTTATAAAGTGATGCTTGATGTCCACATGCTTACATCTTGTGTGCAACACTGGATTTTGTGATATTGCTATTGCACTGTTGTTATCACAAAATATGGGCACTTCAGAAGGTTTTGCAATCTAGAGATAATCTTTCATTTTCTGTCACACAATTATCATGAAATTCTTGTAATCTAGTGAAGTCTTCCATCAACTTTCCAAAGGAGAGTTTCAAGTTGACATCACTAGTGTTCAGTGATTGAATTGATGATCAGCTAGAAGTAGAAGATACCTCATCATCTTTTATGGCCATGTTACAAACATCATCATCATCATCACAGTTAGAGAACAGTCCATCATTAGAAGAGTTGAAGCTTTCATCACTTTGAGACTCATCACCAGCCATCATGGCTTTTCTGTTGGTGAATCTTTTGTCTCTTTTAGCTTGCCTCTCCTTTCTTTCTTTCTTTCTTTCTTTTGTGTTGAGTTCAGGGCAGTCATATTGGAAGTGCCCCTTATTTTGGCAATTGTAGCACATGTCTTCATCATCATCTTTCCTTGAGTTATCTATTCTTCTAGATGATGAAGGTTCAGCTCTGCTGGACTTTCTCCTGTCAGAGTACTTGTCCTCTGACTTTCTTTCTTCAGGCCTTTTGACCTCAGCCTTGGCTTTAGGAGAGTTGTACCTTCTCCTGACCTTGTTGTCTTGGTAGAATTTCTTGTATCTACCAAACCTTGAGTTGAGTTTGTGAAATCTTCTAGCCATGAGAGCTAGCTCTTCCTTCATTTCAGCCTTAGAGACTGACTTTGATGATCTTGGAGTGGACTACATCTCTGGTTCAGCAGTTTTGGCTTTAAATGCCACACATTTTATTGGTAAGGAAGATTCCTCAATTGGCTTTCTTCTGTTGAGGTCAAACTCATAAGCTTTGAGTTCTGAGAAGACTTGTTGCATGGGCATGGTGGAGAGATCTTTAGTATTCTGCATCATTACAAAATATACATCCCACTTTTGAGTGAGACTCCTTAGAATCTTCAGTGCAATTTCTCTCTTGGAGTACACCTTGCCCAATGAGTTGATCTCATTTAGTGAATCTACCAACAAATTTGTCAATGGATTCTTCTGACTCAATTGTGAATTGTTCAAACTTCTGCACAGCAACTTGGAGCTTATTCTCCTTGATTTTGTCAGTACCCTCACACATTTCAGCAAGGGTGTCCCAAATTTCTTTGGTTGTTTTGTAGTGGTAGACTCTCCCCATTACTGCATCTGAAATTGTTTGATAGAGAGTGTTCATTGCTAGATAATTGAGATTATGCCTCATACTCTCTTCAGTGGTGAGATCATCTTCATCTTTGGGGATCTCCTCCCTTGTATCAGCTCTTTGAGCATCAATAACTCTGGGATTGGCTTGAGTGAACATGAATGGACCCCTTGTGATGACTCTTAGCATCTCATTGTGGAAGCATGCAAGATGAGCTCTCATTCTGATTTTCCAGAAATCATAGTTCTCAATTGAGAACATGGGAAGCTTATGATGAGATATGTGATTGACAGGATCTGGAGCCATATTGTTGATGGTCTCCACAGCATCATGTGGAACAGCAGCATTATTATTATTGTTGTTGTTGTTGTTGTTCTGGTTCTGGTTGTTGTGGTTGCCCCTTGCCATGTCTCAGATAAGAGGGGTTAGACAACAATTGTGTTAAGAATTCAAAAGGACCAGTTCAGTGACCACACTAAAATATAAATTTTGAAAATCAAGATGGATTTTCAGAAGCAGTGGTCTTTGAACCCCTGCTCTGATACCACTTGTTGGTCCTGAAAGGAGTATATAACAAGTGCATGGGGGGGGGGGGGGAAGTACACTTGTATGCACATCCTTTTCAAACTTTAAGCAAATCAGGCTTTCAGCAAGGTTGTCCTGGACAACTCTTCTGATATGTTTAACTTCCAGAAGATAATCAACCTACTAAGCACTATTGAGTACTTAGTTGAATAACTATCTAAATAAGTTATAAGTGCGGAATTGTGGTTGGCCCTTATGTTTAAACTCCTTTTAATTCTGAAATCTTGTCTTAACACTTAATCTGATTTTTAGTGGACTTATCCCAAAACAGTTTTGCACAACTTGAATGTATATCTTTTAAATATCAATTTGTGTGCAGTGTATGAATGTGTGTTTGAATGAAATAACTTTAAGGTAAACAACACAAGAGTTTATAGTGGTTCAGAGGCTCAAGCTCCTACATCCACTTTCCATGATTTAACAGGATAATTCCTTCACCCTTGGAATTAACTTGTTTTATAGCGCCAAGGTGCACTTGATCAACCACACCACTCCTTGGTGCCTTGATCCCTAGGAACTCAGAGTCCTAGTACTCTCTTCTCAACTCAGAACGGAACTGTTCTTCTCTCAATAGTTAGTTCCTTACACTTCTACTACAACAACCTTCTAACTTTCTTTTGGAAGGTATAGGGGTTGATGTTGGTTCCAACTAGGTGAGATATCCTTTACAATTGAGGACTGTGCATAGGATATGATATCTCTCTAAGCTTTGAATGTTTTACAATAATGTTCAGCTTAGAAGAAGTGTTATGGAAACTAAGAATGTTCTTAGAAAGCTTGAAGGCTTGAAATTTCCTTGTTTCTCAGGATATTTGGATACTTGTTGGTTCAGTTGGATGCCTTCAAATGGTTTCCACACTTCTGTATTTATAGAGCAAATTGAGGTTATGTCCGTTGGAAAGACAGCCTCAAAATGTTTATTTATGTCTTTCTTGAACTTTGCAACTGGAAAACAGTTTCTTGAAAGTGACATGTCCTTAATTTGGGAAGTAAACGACTGTAAGCTCTTTATCTTGACTTTGATGCACTCTTCCCAATGTCTGACTTGAAGATTCACTTGATCAAATATGGACATCACTTCTGATCATTGGTCCTATGATAAGGACAACATTTTTTATCATCTGGACAAGTCTGCTTATCAAATTCAACATACTTGACTTATCAGCAGTGTTGGCATAGCTCTTTCAGATGACTTGGCTCTTTCTCTTTATGTATCATCTCTTGATGGTTCTTGATCATTTATGCTTCCATATCAGTGATTTGACCCCATCAGCACAGTTGGCTCTTGCCTTAGAATATTTCAGGTTCAAGTGCTTGAACAATTCTGCTGTACAACTCCTCTGAGCTTTGTTATGCACATAAGTATACTTGATCTTCTTGATGTGTTCTCCTTATTTGATCATCAGGAGGGTTGTCTATCTACTGAGCTGACTTGATCAGCATAGTTGTTCATTATGCACCATCAGCAGTCTTGGGCTCAATTTGATTCTGAGCCTTGGGGGGACTTGGCTCTTGTATTCTTTTATGCATGTGTTCCCCCTCAACTTGTGCATCTAAACAAACTTAGAGCTGCCTAACATACCAGCTTCTCAACTAACTTGATCTACATATTCTAACATTCCTGAAACATGTTCATTCAATTTGACTTATCTATTTGGCATGTCTTAAGGGGTTTTGGTATCTTAATCAAAATTCTCATTTTATTCCCAACATAAATGTCTATGATGGGAGAAATTAATTACTTTCTTGGTCTTCAAGTAAAACAATCTGATGAAGGCATATTCATAAATCAAGCCAAGTATACTCGTAATCTACTTGATAAATATGGCATCAAAACCTGTAAAATTGTTGGTGTACCAATGCTACCCGTCTACCGCATGGATCCTGATGAACGAGGTAAGTGCGTTGATCAATCATACTATCGTGGTTTAATTGGTTCATTACTGTACTTGACTGCCAGTAGGCCGGATATAACTTTTGTTGTTGGTGTGTGTGCACGATTTCAAGAATATTGAAATATCTGAAAGGAACCATTAATCGAGGTTTATGGTATCCTACATATGATGATCTATTCTTAAGTGGATATTCAGACTCGGACTTTGGTGGTTGCAGAATAGATAGGAAATCAACATCTAGTTCATGTCAATTCCTAGGTTCTAAACTCATTTCATTGTTTTCAAAGAAACAGACAAGTGTAGCAACCTCTGCTACTGAAGCAAGGTACATGGCTACATGTAGTTGTTGTAGTCAGCTATTATGGCTAATGCAACAACTCCGAGACTACAATATTGTAGAATCAAATGTACCTATATTCTATGACAGTAATAGTGCTATTGCTATCACTCAAAATCCTGTTTTGCATACACGATGTAAGCATGTAGATGTAAGACATCATTTCATATGTGATCATGTTGAGAAAAAGAACATACGCATGGAAAAGATTCATACTGACATTCAGAGAGCTGACATTCTTACAAAACCGCTGGCTGAAGCACGATTTCGTGAATTATGCATTAGTTTAGGATCGATTGATCTAGACCCTACTACTGCATAGTACTGTACTAACAAGTTAGGTACACAAAAGCAAGCCATTTTGCAGAAAACATGAGTTCAACATAGATAAGTCAAACTGCTTTCAGACTCAACTAGATCCAGGTATACAAGGTCAGACAAGATGACCAAACTGGTAAAGCTGAGGGTAATACTAGGAGAATATACAATTAAGGGGGAATCTATGATTTCTTAAATATCCTTATGTTGACTCCTAAGTTTGTTAAAAAGTCATCTTGATAAAAACCTTGATTACTGCATTTGATTGATATACAATGTATTTATTCTACTCTACTACTTGTATCTACTCTCATACGTCGCTCAAGATGACACAGGTACATGATATTGTTCGACAGTCAGACAGACAAGCACAATCGAAGGGGGAACTAATCTAGTGCAACTGAAGTTTACTAATCTGTTCTAATGAACTCTGTTGGGAATAAAATGAGCTATGTTTTGATTGAATACCAAAAACCCCCTGAGACATGCCTAAGTCAATGAAAAATATGTTCTAAGAATGTTAGAACATATAGATTATAGGCTAGATGAGAAGCTGAAATGTTAGGCAGCTCTTAGACAATTAGATGCACAATTTGAGGGGGAACCTATGCTTTGAAGATGATCAAGATCAAGTCTCCCCAAGGCTCAAATTCTGGAACAAAGAGTAAGGACACTCTATGAAATCTAAGATGCTCTTATCAGGAGAGTTGTCCAGAGAAAATATTCTTAAAGCTCTGATCAGGAGAGTTGTCCAAAGAAGCTAACCATATGCAAGAACAAACCTACCTAGCTCAAAAGGACAAGACTACTCAAAAGTTTTGGTCAGGAGAGTTGTCCAGATAAGCCAACTCTAAAGTATAAAGTGCTCTGATGCAAAAAGACCAATCATGCTGATCAGGAGAGTTGTCCAGAGGAGTTGTTTCAGCTAAATTGACCAAGATCAAGTGCTCTGAAAGCCTAAGATCAACTATGCTGAAGAGATTGAGACAACCAGTCCCTAAAGGTCCTCAAAGGAATGAGCTAAGACCATACACAAGAGAAATAAAGGGAAAGAGCCAAGTCATCTGAAGAAGAGCAAGCCAACCATGCTGAAAAGCAAAACTGCTGATAGTGATAAGGAGAGTTGTCCAGATGATAAGGAATGTTGTCCTATCATTGGATCAACCTTCAGAAGCCATGTCCAAGTCCTAACAAGAAGTCAAACATTGGGAAAAGTGCTGCAGAATGAAGACAAAAACTGTTACAGCCGTTTATTACCCAAATGAGGACATGTCACTATCAAGAATCTGTCTTCCAGTTTGAAGAACTCAAGGAAGACATTTATAGCAATTTGGGGCTGCCTCTCCAACGGGCAAATCCTCCATTTTGTCTATAAATACAGAAGTGTGAAGACCATTTGAAAGCACCTCAACCAGCACCTCAACACAATCCAACTAAGCTCAAAGTTCTTACAAGCTAGAGTGCTTTCAAAGCTTTCAAAGACTATCTTAGTCTTCAAACACTTCATCTAAGCTGAATTTCATTGTATACCCATACACAAGCTTAGAGAGATATCCTATCCTTATACACTGATCTTCATTGTAAAGGATATCTCATTAGTTGGAACCTTACTTCAACCCTTACACCTTTCAAGAGTGAAAGTGAGAAGGTTGTAGTAGTAGAAGTGGTAGGAGCTGACTGTTGAGAGAAGAACAGTTCAGTTCTGAGTTGAGAAGAGGGTACTAGGACTCTAGACATCCTAGGGATCAATTCACCAAGGAGTGGTGTTCTTGATCAAGTGCACCTTGGCACTATAAAACAAGTTAATTCCAAGAGTGAAGGAATTATCCTGTTAAATCAGGGAAAGTGGATGTAGGAGCTTGAGTCTCTGAACCACTATAAACTCTTGTGTTGATTTACTTTACAAGTACTTACATTCACTCAACACTGCACACAAAACTGATCTTTCAAAGATACACATTCAAAGACTGTGCAAAACTGTTTTGGACAACTTCCCTGAAGCTTAACTGGACTGTTTTACATTGACTAAGTGATTTCAGAAATTAAAGGAGTCTAAACTTAAAGGGCCAACCACTATTCCGCACATATAACTCCCCTAGATAGTTATTCAACTAAGTACTCAATAGTACTTAGTGGATTGATTATCTTAGAAGAGTTAATCACCTTCAGCAGAGTTGTCCAAGACAACCTTGCTGAGTTCTGGTTTGATCAAAGTTCAAAAAGAATTGCATACAAGTGTATTCCCCCCCCCATACACTTGTTATCTACTCCTTTCAGGACCAACAAGTGGTATCAGAGCAGGGGTTCAAAGACCACTGCTTCTGAATATCCATCTTGATTTTCAAAACTCACATATTTGGTGTGGTCACTGAACTGATCTCTATCTGAAATCCATTACTTGTTGATTGATTGATTCTTATTGAGATATGGCCAACAACAATGCTGTTCCTCCACCTGCTGTTCAAGGATTAGACAACATGGCCACAAATCCAGTCAATCATATTTCTCATCACAAACTGCCCATGTTTTCAATAGACAATTATGATTTCTGGAAAATTAGAATGAGGGCTCATCTTGCATCTCTTCATACTGATATGCTTAGAGTAATCACAAGAGGACCTTTTGTGTTTACTCAAACTAACCCCAGATTGACAGATGAGCAAAGAGCAGATATAAGGGAATTGATTCCCAAAGATGAGGATGACTTCACTGCTGATGAAAAGAGGAAAGATAATTTGAATTATCTTGCCATGAACACCCTCTATCAAACAATTCCAGATGCAGTTATGGGCAGAGTCTACCACTGCACCACAGCTAAAGAAATTTGGGATACCCTTGCTGAAATGTGTGAGGGTACTGAAAAGATCAAGGAGAATAAGCTCCAGGTTGCTGTGCAGAAGTTTGAACAATTCTCAATGGAGACTGATGAGTCCATTGACAAATTTGCTGGTAGATTCACTGATGTGATGAATGAGATTAATTCACTGGGCAAGGTCTACACCAAGAGAGAGGTTGGACTGAAAATCCTAAGGAGTCTCACTCAAAAGTGGGATGTCTATGCTGTAATGATGCAGAATACCAAAGATCTCTCCACTATGCCCATGCAACAAATATTCTCAGAACTTAAAGCCTATGAGTTTGACCTCAATAGAAGAAAGCCTGTTGAGGAACCTTCAAATCCTACTAAGGGAGTGGCATTCAAAGCCAAAGTTGCTGAACCAGAAATGCAGCCCACTCCCAGATCATCAAAGTCAGTCTCTAAGACTGAAATGAAGGAAGAACTAGCCTTGATGGCTAGAAGGTTTGACAAGCTCAACACAAGGTTTAGTAGATACAAGAAATTCTACCAAGATAACAAATTCAGGAGAAGATACAATTCCCCTGAAGATCAGGCTGAGGACAAAAAGCCTGAAGAGAGAAGATCAGAGGACAAGTCCTCTGATAGGAGAAGATCCAGTAGAGCTGAACCCTCATCATCTAAGAGAAGAGATGAATCCAAGAAGGATGATGATGAAGATCTGTGTTACAACTGCAAAAAGAAAGGGCACTTCCAATATGACTGCCCTGAACTAAGCTCTAAAGAAAGAAGAGAAAGACAAGCAAAAAGAGACAGAAAATTCACCAATAGAAAAGCCATGATGGCTGGTGAAGAATCTGATAGTGCTGAAAGTTTCAACTCTTCTGATGGATTGTTCTCCAACAGTGATGATGATGATGATGTCTGCAACATGGCTCTTGAGGATGATGAGGTATCCTCTACTTCTAGTTCACCATCATTTATCTCACAAAACACTAGTGAGGTTAACCTGAAACTTTCCTTGGGAAAGTTGATGGAAGATTTCGCTAGATTACAAGAATTTCATGACAATTGTGTGAGAGAAAATGAAAGACTAGCTACTGAACTCACAAAGAACTCTGAGGTAACTGTTGATGTCAAGTCTACTGAGTTGTATCAACAAGTCTTGAGAAAGCTTGAGGAAGCAAATCTCAGGATAGTTGACCAACAAAAGGAGATTGATGATCAACTTCTCTCTCAGAAAAGAAAAGAATTTGAACTTAAAATTCTAAATGCCAAATTTGAAAATCTCTCACATGAGTATGATATTCTTAAATCAAGTGAAGAGAGCCTGAAATTAAAGATGTCTGCTTTGAACAAATCCTCTAGAGCAATAGAGGAAATTCAAAGTTATCAAAGACCTATGGCTCAAAGAAGTGGATTAGGTTTTGATCCATTTGAATCTTCACCTTGTCTTAGTGTTGCATCTACAAGTAACACTAAGAGAATCTTTGTTAAGTCAGTGGCACAACAAGCTGAAAATGAAGTAATTCAGCCACTGAACAAAGGAAAGGGCAAATTGAATGAAATGCCTACTCAAGTGATTCAGGAGAATAGGCCAAAACCTAAGGAAATGGCCAAAGCTCCTGAGCACAAGAGGAATATTGGTCAGCAGAGTAGACCCAATGGAAGGGCAACTCTCCTGAACAATGTTCAGAGGAATTATCCAAGGTATAATCAGCCTAGGCCAACTCATGTGAGAAAGCCTCAACTGAATAGACCTAAAGAAAACCATCCTTTAAGGCAGAATAAAATGAGACAACCAAAACCCTTCATGCCAAAGGGTAATGGTCATAAAAAGGCCTTTCCTCAAAGATTTCATCAAGCTGCACAAAGAACTCATAAGTTCAGAAGAGTGGTCAACTCCTCTGAAACTTACAGAGTTAACACATTCACACATACTTTCCCAAAGGCATTTAAGAGAAAGACAGTGTATATTGATGCACTAGGAAATCAACTTAGCCACCTTGAATCAATCAGGGTTATTAGGCAAGTTTGGGTTCCCAAAGGTACAGCTAACCTCTCAGGACCCAAAACTCAAAGGGTACCTAAACCTATCTAATTGCAGGTACCAGTGGGCCACAAGAAGAGGAGCATAAACAAAAAGACAGCATGGTACCTTGACAGTGGATGCTCAAGGCACATGACTGGAAACAAGGAACTCCTCTCTGATTTTATTGAAAAAGAAGGCCCAAATGTCACCTTTGGAGACAGCTCACAAGCAACAACAAAAGGTTATGGTACTTTGATGATTGGTAACATCAAAGTAACCAATGTATCTTATGTAGCTGGTCTCAAATATAATCTCCTGAGTATCAGTCAATTCTGTGATAAAGATTTTAATGTTGAGTTCTCAAGTGAAAAGTGTCTAATTAAAGATAAAACTCAACAAACCCTATTGACTGGAACTAGGAAGGGAAATGTGTATTTTGCAGACTGGGACAAGTCTACTGATGCTGCATGTTTTATTGCTAAAAGTTCTAGTGAACAAAGTTGGCTATGGCACAAGAGGCTAAACCACCTGAACTTCAAATCTATGAATAAACTTGCTAGAAATGCATTAGTTAAAGGACTACCTAATGAGGTTTTCATTAAGGAACATGTGTGTAAACCATGTCAAGAAGGAAAACAGATTAAAGCCTCATTCAAAGGAAAACCAGTCATTTCCACTGAAAGGGTACTTGAACTTCTACATATGGATCTATTTGGACCAATCACCCCTTCAAGCATAAATGGTAGAAAATACACATTAGTGGTAGTAGATGACTTCTCTAGGTTCACATGGGTAGTATTTCTCCTTAATAAGAAGGAAACACAAGTCAAACTACCTGAACTTCTCAAGAGATTGTCAAATGAGAAAAGCCTTAGTATTATCAAGATAAGATCTGATAAAGGCACTGAGTTCATTAATTCATACATCAATGAGTACTGCACATCAAATGGAATAGCTCATGAAACCTCAGCAGCTATAACTCCCCAACAAAATGGAGTTGCAGAAAGAAGGAATAGAACCTTAAAAGAAGCTGCTAGAACTCTAATTGCTGACTCAAATCTACCTAAGAGGTTTTGGGCTGAAGCTATAAACACTGCATGCCATACTCAAAATAGATGTTTGATCACTAAGGGGCAAGGCAAAACCCCCTATGAACTCTGGAAAGGAAGAATGCCTAAAGTGTCATACTTTCATATATTTGGTTGTAAATGTTTCATTCACAATAATGGGAAAGAACAGTTGAAAGCCTTTGACAGCAAAGCTGATGAGGGAGTATTTCTTGGATACTCTCAAATCAGTAGAGCTTTCAGAGTCTACAACAAGAAATCCCTTATAGTGGAAGAAACACCTCATGTTGTGTTTGATGAATCTATCTTTGAGATCAGGAATGATCAGTTGGAACCTGAAGAAATCACACAGAGGACAACCAGATTAAGCCTAAAAGACAAAGACACTGAACTCATAGAAATTGTTCCAATCCAATCTACCTGAACATACAATACTGGACAACCATCCTGAAGGCAACCTTCCTGAGACAAATCCCACTGATGGAAATGATGAACTGAATGATCCAATCCCAGTTCACATCCAGGTAACAACTACCAATGAAGAAGCAGCTCCTGCTGAGGTAGTTAATGGATCAAATAATCAAGGGGGAACTCAAAATGTTGAAAATGCCAATGTCCCTGACATTGAGGACAACACCCCTGATTATGATCCTGAATTAGATCCTGCATTAAATTATCCTGAATTCTATGATCAAAATGACTCACCTTCAGTAGAGGACAACTCTACTGAAGAGATCAGGAAAAGAAGGACCTGGTTATCTGACCATCCTACTGACCTGATACTTGGTGATCCAAGTATAGGAGTCAGAACCAGAAAGTTTCATGGTGAAAGTGCTATGTTATGTTGTTTCTTGTCAGAACAGGAACCAAAAGATATTGAGGAAGCACTTCAAGATGCCAATTGGATCACAGCCATGCAGGAAGAACTGAACCAATTCACCAGAAATGAAGTATGGGAGCTGGTGGACAGACCCTCACATCAAAATGTTATTGGAACAAAGTGGGTGTTCAAGAACAAGAAAAATGAAAATGATGTGATTGTCAGAAACAAAGCAAGACTAGTGGCAAAAGGGTATTGCCAACATGAAGGCATTGACTATGATGAGACATTTGCACCTGTGGCAAGGCTAGAAGCAATAAGGCTCTTTCTAGCCTATGCAGCCCACAAGAGGTTCAAAGTATACCAAATGGATGTCAAGAGTGCCTTTCTGAATGGAGTCTTGAAAGAAGAAGTCTATGTGGAGCAACCACCAGGGTTTGAAATTGGAAACCAAGTTTACAGACTCAAGAAAGCTCTATATGGACTCAAACAAGCCCCTAGGGCTTGGTATGATACACTGTCACAATTCCTCTTGGATCATGGATTCACCAAGGGAACTGTGGACAGAACTCTCTTCAGAATATCTGAAGGAGAGGACATCTTGCTTGTCCAAATTTATGTGGATGACATAATTTTTGGATCCCCTAATGAGAAGCTATGTGAGAAATTCTCCAAGCTCATGCAAAGCAAGTTTGAGATGTCCATGATGGGGTTGATGAACTTCTTTTTGGGTCTACAAGTCAAGCAATCTAAAGAAGGAATCTTCATCAACCAAGCTAAGTACACCAGAGAAATGATCAAAAAGTTTGGGTGTATAACCAGCAAGCCAGTAAGGATCCCTATGAACACAAATTGGAAGATGGATCCTGATGAGAGTGGTATTCCAACCAACTCTACTGAGTATAGAGGAATAATTGGTTCACTCCTCTATCTCACTGCCAGCAGACCTGATATCACCTTTGCAGTAGGTGTTTGTGCAAGATTTCAAGCAAATCCTAAGAAAAGCCACCTTGAGGCTGCAAAGAGGATTTTGAGGTATCTCAAAGGCACTGAGAATCTAGGCCTTTGGTACCCTGCTGATGACAATATTGAGCTAACTGGCTACTCAGATGCTGATTATGGAGGATGTAGGATTGACAGAAAGTCCACTTCAGGGACTTGTCAATTCTTGGGCAACAAGCTTATTTCATGGTTCTCCAAGAAGCAGAACACAGTGGCCACTTCCACCACTGAAGCTGAATATGTTGCTGCTGGAAGTTGTTGTGCTCAAATTCTTTGGCGAAGACAACAACTCAGAGACTACAAAGTCAACTCTACTGAAGTGCCAATTTTCTGTGATAACAATAGTGCCATTGCTATATCACAAAATCCTGTCTTGCACACAAGATGCAAGCATGTGGACATCAAGCACCACTTCATTAGAGATCATGTGGAGAAGAAGGATATCAAGCTAATGAAAATTCACACAGACCATCAAAAAGCTGATATATTAACCAAGCCACTTGGAGAGGCAAGACTGAAGATGGTGAAGTATCAACCAGGCTATCCTACACAGCTGAAGGAGAGGAAGAGGAGAGATTCCATAGAGTTAGATTCTCCTCAGAGGATCTGGAAGGAGCCTTTGGATTGCCTCATGAGGGTAGGAATCCAGAAGTATATGGCACTGGACATGAAGAGGAAATAGCCCAAGAGTGGTTATTAGTTCCAGGCCCTCTCTCCTCAACTCAAAACAAGAAAACTCTCAAGCCAGAGTTTCTAAATCTTTTTGAGGTAGTTGCAAAGAGCCTCCTAAGCAACACTGGAAGCCTAGAACAGGTCAGCCAGCCAAGGATCAGAATCATGGCTGCCATTATTGATGCCAGTGATAAGGGCATCAAGTTTGATTGGAGGACCTTCATCATGTCTGAGATGATGAAGGAGAAGGCTAAATTTAAGGTGAAAGCCCACAACAAGGTGGTGCTAGAAGGGAAAATCAAGTATTGCACCAGGGCAAGCTTGTTGATTGAGAGGTTTTCCCACTATTCCCAGATGCAGACCTTTGCAAAGCCCCTCCCAGCCCAAAAGATCCTGTTCAGAAAGCTCAGTAAGAAAACTGAGAAAAGAAGGATGCTATTAGCCAAGCCTGCTGAAGAACAGGAGGAAGAGAAGCCTAAGATGAAAAAGAGAACAAAGGCCAGGGTTGTCAAGACAAGGAAAATGTCTCAGAGAATCTCAGAAGAGAATTCAGATGCTTCAGCTGAGATTGAAGAAGTTGCTAGAGAAGGTGTACAAGTGCCATCTGATCATTCAGAAGAACTCAGGCAAAAGTACAATGAGACTAGACAAAAGTCTAAGGGTGATAAGAGAATCAGGGAAGTTGTCCCTGAGAAGGAAGGAAGTGGAAGTAGCAGGGCCAGCAAGAGAAGGGCCAAACCTACTGAAAAGGTGTTGGAGCTGCAAGAAGAGAGGTCTCTTCAATTGGCTCTAAGGGAGAGCAGAGCTGAAAGCAGGGCCAAATCCATGTCAAGGACCAATTCATCTGGTTCTGGAACTCCAGAATCCAAAGTCCCTGAAGGTCAACCCATAGAGGCCAACCTCCCTGAAATTCAGTATCTTGAGCCCAACTCCCCTGAAACCCATGTCACCCCTTCCAACCAACCCATTACCCCTGTAAATCTCACTAAGAGATATTCTCCTGAAGGAAATGTGCAAAGAAGTGGCATAGATGTGCTTGCTGACTTAGCAGTAGATGAGACAAGACTCCTGTCTCCCCTTGACTCATCCATGCTGAATTATTCAAAACTCTTAGAGCATGCACTCAATGAGCCAACCCCCTTGAGTAAAGCCCCTTCAGACCCATTGCTCTCAAAAGCAACTGAAGATCCCTCTACTGCACCCAACCCTTCTGAAGCCAACATCCCTGAACGTAATCTGCCTGAAGCCTTGATAGGAGAACCCAGAGCCAACTCCCCTATAACCCAAAGTCCCCATTCAAGTGGAGATGAGGAGGAGTATACCTATGAAAGTATGCTCAGAGGAGGAGCCAAGGCTACTGTGGACAGTTTGTATCCACAACTTGCTGAATTTCCAAGAATTCAGAAGGCCTTTCAAGATTTAAGGATGCTTGTTGATGTGAAAGACAAATCCTTGATGGAGATATCACAAGTCATCCAAGATAAGGGTGCAAACTGGTGGCAGATAGAGGAGAACAGATTGCTACACTTTGCTGGAGTTTCAAAGACAAGATTCCTCATAGATGAGGAGATTTTTGCAAAGTTGGTAGCTGATAAGATTGAAGAGGAGAAAGAAAGAAAAGCCAAGGGAATCAGTCACCCTGACAGTGGCTCTAATGATGATGATTCCCCTGATGATCCCTCAAACCCTTCAAATCCCAACCCTCCTGAAACCCTTCAAGCCAACCTCCCTGAACCCCTTCAACCCAAGTCTTCTGTAGCAGATAGACTTTCCAATCCTCCCAAAACCTATCATAGGAAAGGCTCTGTAACTTCAGAGGTGTTGACCAAGGGTGGTAACACAACCAAAGATACATCTGCCAATGAAGGTTCTTCTGAACCCAAGGCACAGCCTAAAGATGTTGAGGTTCCTGTATTAGAGGCTAGTTTGATTAAGGCCTATTCAGTGTCAGAAGAGTTGGACATTGATCAGCCCTTAATCATTCAGGATGACTCAGTGGCTGCTGATATAAGCACTGTGATCTCCCCACAACTGCCATCTTTGAACCTTGTTGAAGGTGGAGATGCTGCAGGATTAGGAGAAGGAGTTGAAAAGGAGAGCATAGTTGAAAAATCAAAGGGAGTTATGGATGAAAGAGAGGTAGTCATCACTAAGATAGTGAGTGTACCAACATATGAGGGTGGAATAAGTGAGGAAGGACAGGTTATTCTTGAAGTCAAATCTGAACTTCAGGAATCCCTTGATGAAAGGAGGCCTGATTCCTTGAGTGAGAACATTATTACAGAAGGGAGAAAAGAACAAGTTG
Organism: Galeopsis tetrahit; assembly: GCA_963675135.1. Classification (NCBI taxonomy): domain Eukaryota; kingdom Viridiplantae; phylum Streptophyta; class Magnoliopsida; order Lamiales; family Lamiaceae; genus Galeopsis; species Galeopsis tetrahit. The sequence continues at coordinate 58,135,131 of OY776120.1, read as the reverse complement.
AAAATGAGAAGAAGACTGCTGATGTATCAGAGTCTTATGTAAAAGAAATTGAGGGTGATGAGTGCTTATTTCCTAACTTGTTTGATTTATCTGATGTTGCAGGTATTTCTCTTGACCAAATTTTTGCAGATGAGTTCCTCACAGATGCACCTATCCAAGTTGATACAGGCTCAGCTCAAGCCTTACTTGGCATGCAATCAGAGAAGTTGGACTCCTTGGCTCATCAAGTCCAATCTGCTCATGCTGAAACTTCAGGAGCATTGAATGAGCAAGGAAGGACTCTAGCATCTGTAGAAATGAGGCTCACTGGCTCTGAAGATGTTTTGCTACCAACCTTTGAGGCAAGAATCAGTGGTGTGGAATCTGGTCTTCAAACCATCTCCACTGAAGTTCAAAATGCCAAATCTACCATGGAAGCCATCTCAGAGGAGGTCAAGAAAGAACAGAAGCTGCTGAGAGATAATCACAATGCAAATGTCAAAGCTCTCAGGCTCACTGTCAAGCAAGCTCTTGGAAAGAAGACAGCACTACAAAAGAGAAGAGCTGAAGAGCAAAGGCTAGCTATGGTCAAAGCTGCCTCAGAAAATTTTTCCCAAGAAGTGTTGGCCAACATTGCTGAAGGTGCAGTGGCCAACCTCACTGAGCTCTTAAAAACCCAACTGGATGCATCTCTGAAAACAGCCATGGAAGAGGTTGTCCAACAAAAGATGAAGCCTGTTCTAGCTTTCCTTAGCTTGAGCAGGGATAGAATGCAGAATATACATGATGAGAATGTATATTTGTTGGAAGAGATGAAGTCCCTACACCAGGCCCAATCCCTGATGGCCTCAACAATGAGTGACCTCAAGCCCCAGTGCTTTGATGCTGCCAAAAAGGGGGAAAGGGAAAGAGCTAGAGCAAAAGGTGCCTTGGTGATTGGGAGTCCAGTGAAAGGGAAAGACAAAGTCCCTGAAGGAAAGGGAAAAGAGCCAGAAATGCTGAACTTGGAAGATTTGGATGAAGAAGAGCAGTTAGCATTGGCATTGAAGAACTCAATGGTCTCAGCTCAAGAAGAAAGGGCAAGGAAACAGCAAAGACCAGGTGGTGAAGTGTCAGGTTTGGACAAAGATGCTGAAGGTGTCCAAACCAGAGGAAAAATCAAGAAGGCCAAAGGAAAGAAGAGACAAATTGAGAAATTCACTGACTTTCCTAGCAGCCTTGATCTTCCACCTGGATTCAGAATTGATGAGGATGAGCCTACATCAAAGAAAGCCAAAACTGCTGAAGAGGACAAATCTTCTGAATCTGGAAAAACTGCTGAAGGTGCCAAATCAACTGAAGAGACTGAAGAGTTATTTGCTGAAGGATTTGGATCTGAACCTAAGAAGAAGACAACTGTTCTAGCCCATGATCCATCAAAGCTGTTTCATGAAGGGTATGGCAAAGACCCTGAAACACAACAGAAACTGGCCATGATGAGGGCCCATGAGAAAATTGATCTGATGGAAGAAGCCAACAGAGCAAGAGATGAAAGGAGAGCAAACTTTCAGAAACCAAGAAGGAGAAGAGCAACTTACAGCAAGATGAAGCCTCAGCTTCTAATCCCAATGGACACCAAATATCCACACTTGGATAAATGGGTGCCAATTCAACTGAATGACACATGGGAAGAAGCCAAAAGGGAGTTTGTCTATGACTTTTATGTCATTGACAGATGGAATGGAGGAGATGCAAACTCTGCCTTCACTGAGTTCATGCTAGAATACTACAGAGAGTTGTATCAACAACTACTTGCAGCTGCTGACATTGCAAGATTTGAACTCACAGCTCCCAAGCCAATCATATACATGCCTCCAAAGCTTGAAGGATGGATTGACCAAGCAAGAATTCTGAGGGAATTCACTGAGATCCTTAAGCTGAACAAGATGGTTCTTGGACCTAAGGGAACCAACCAAGAAGCCATGGCACTGAAAAGAAGAGTGTGGGCACAGTATGGAATGCTGCCACCTCCTGAGGATGATCTTTGAAATGGCTAAGTCTTCTGACCTTACTTGAATGATCAACTATGCTGAAATATGGTCAAGTTTGCTGATGTGTTAATCTGGTTGCTCTGATCTGTTAAAGATTGCTCTGATACAAGTTCTGTGCTCTGATGCTAAAAATATCATTTTGAATTATTGTAATGAAGTGCTCTGATATACTTAAGTGTTATTGATTCATGCTCTGATATGTTAATTTCAACTATCAACATGCCTGTAATGATTTTTGAATGAATGATAGTTGAACTTATTTTGAATCAAGAAACTCAAATCTCTCTATGCCTATCTTAAAACCTACTTGCAACAAAAACAGTGAATACACTAACACATTACTTTTCAGGAATATTGACCTCAGTCATGTCTTCTGAAGATACATGTAATAGGTGTAGACAAGTCACTTTTGCTTAAGTTGTATAGGTTTTGGCATCATCAAAAAGGGGGAAATTGTTGGGAATAAAATGAGCTATGTTTTGATTGAATACCAAAAACCCCCTGAGACATGCCTAAGTCAATGAAAAATATGTTCTAAGAATGTTAGAACATATAGATTATAGGCTAGATGAGAAGCTGAAATGTTAGGCAGCTCTTAGACAATTAGATGCACAATTTGAGGGGGAACCTATGCTTTGAAGATGATCAAGATCAAGTCTCCCCAAGGCTCAAATTCTGGAACAAAGAGTAAGGACACTCTATGAAATCTAAGATGCTCTTATCAGGAGAGTTGTCCAGAGAAAATATTCTTAAAGCTCTGATCAGGAGAGTTGTCCAAAGAAGCTAACCATATGCAAGAACAAACCTACCTAGCTCAAAAGGACAAGACTACTCAAAAGTTTTGGTCAGGAGAGTTGTCCAGATAAGCCAACTCTAAAGTATAAAGTGCTCTGATGCAAAAAGACCAATCATGCTGATCAGGAGAGTTGTCCAGAGGAGTTGTTTCAGCTAAATTGACCAAGATCAAGTGCTCTGAAAGCCTAAGATCAACTATGCTGAAGAGATTGAGACAACCAGTCCCTAAAGGTCCTCAAAGGAATGAGCTAAGACCATACACAAGAGAAATAAAGGGAAAGAGCCAAGTCATCTGAAGAAGAGCAAGCCAACCATGCTGAAAAGCAAAACTGCTGATAGTGATAAGGAGAGTTGTCCAGATGATAAGGAATGTTGTCCTATCATTGGATCAACCTTCAGAAGCCATGTCCAAGTCCTAACAAGAAGTCAAACATTGGGAAAAGTGCTGCAGAATGAAGACAAAAACTGTTACAGCCGTTTATTACCCAAATGAGGACATGTCACTATCAAGAATCTGTCTTCCAGTTTGAAGAACTCAAGGAAGACATTTATAGCAATTTGGGGCTGCCTCTCCAACGGGCAAATCCTCCATTTTGTCTATAAATACAGAAGTGTGAAGACCATTTGAAAGCACCTCAACCAGCACCTCAACACAATCCAACTAAGCTCAAAGTTCTTACAAGCTAGAGTGCTTTCAAAGCTTTCAAAGACTATCTTAGTCTTCAAACACTTCATCTAAGCTGAATTTCATTGTATACCCATACACAAGCTTAGAGAGATATCCTATCCTTATACACTGATCTTCATTGTAAAGGATATCTCATTAGTTGGAACCTTACTTCAACCCTTACACCTTTCAAGAGTGAAAGTGAGAAGGTTGTAGTAGTAGAAGTGGTAGGAGCTGACTGTTGAGAGAAGAACAGTTCAGTTCTGAGTTGAGAAGAGGGTACTAGGACTCTAGACATCCTAGGGATCAATTCACCAAGGAGTGGTGTTCTTGATCAAGTGCACCTTGGCACTATAAAACAAGTTAATTCCAAGAGTGAAGGAATTATCCTGTTAAATCAGGGAAAGTGGATGTAGGAGCTTGAGTCTCTGAACCACTATAAACTCTTGTGTTGATTTACTTTACAAGTACTTACATTCACTCAACACTGCACACAAAACTGATCTTTCAAAGATACACATTCAAAGACTGTGCAAAACTGTTTTGGACAACTTCCCTGAAGCTTAACTGGACTGTTTTACATTGACTAAGTGATTTCAGAAATTAAAGGAGTCTAAACTTAAAGGGTCAACCACTATTCCGCACATATAACTCCCCTAGATAGTTATTCAACTAAGTACTCAATAGTACTTAGTGGATTGATTATCTTAGAAGAGTTAATCACCTTCAGCAGAGTTGTCCAAGACAACCTTGCTGAGTTCTGGTTTGATCAAAGTTCAAAAAGAATTGCATACAAGTGTATTCCCCCCCCCATACACTTGTTATCTACTCCTTTCAGGACCAACAAACTCGAATGTTTGAATTCATTAAGTATTTTGAACAGAATTAAGGGTATTATTGTAATTTGAATTGCGAAAATTTTGGAAAACCTAAAACTTGATTTATACACTCCATTTAATGAGGTGTATACACCCAGTTCCCGCCTAAACCTACTGCATTAGGTTAGATGAGTACACCCCTCTTTCCTAACCAATAGCAAAGTCGGATTCCAAAATTTACAATACCAAATCGCATAATATTTTGATTCCACAACTGAATACCAAGAGTTTATTTCTTACCGTTGGATCAATCTAATCGATCTACACCACTCGATTCAAAAACCCCAAATCATAAAACCCCTCATTCCTGAAATTACTCCCCACGTTTACTCAACTTTCCTACTTTCAAGCCTTTGATTTCTATAAATCCTACTATTCTTTTGTGATTAGTTGTGTTTCATACCCATACCTATCGAAAATGTCTATTGTTTCGATTTTCGACTCTGAATCTAACATGCAAGCTAGGTTCAACCTTGGAAAGTATGCTGCTGAAGGCAAGGTTCATGTGGAGAGTTCTCTTTTCTTCAAGGGAAGGCACACTGATGATAATAGAGAGATTCTTCTCAAGTGTTATCATTGTGGGTTGAAGCCTTATTTGGAGTTGTACCCAAAGACTGTGTTGGAAGAAGAAGTTCTGGAGTTTTACGCATATGCTACTCATAGAGGAGAATACATTGAGTCTTCTATCAGTGGTAGAAGAGTGAAAGTGACCAGAGAAATGTTGGATGAGAAGCTGCATTTGAATCCAGGTTCTATTGATGTGGAAATGTATGTTGCTGGTCAAGAATTAAGATACCTTAGTATCTACTGTGGAAGGAAATTGAGTCTTTCAAGTGATGGAAGGCCCCGTGCTATCAAGAAGAAGCAGTTGTTGCCTAAGTACAAAACTCTACTAGACATCGCAAGCAAGATGTTGTTGAGTGTTACTGGAAGTTATGATTCAGTTACTGTTGGTCCCTGTTGGTCCTGAAAGGAGTATATAACAAGTGTATGGGGGGGGGGGGGGAATACACTTGTATGCAAATTCTTTTCAATTTGAACAAACCAGAGTTCAGCAAGGTTGTCCTGGACAACTCTGCTGATGAGATTAACTCTTCTAAGATAATCAGACTACTAAGTACTATTGAGTACTTAGTTGAATAACTATCTAGGGGAGTTATATGTGCGGAATTAGTGGTTGGCCCTTTAGTTTAAACTCCTTTGAGTTCTGAAATCACTTAGTCAAATAATCCAGTTTTCAGGGAACTTGTCCAATACAATTTTGTAGAGACTTTGAGTATATGTTCTTTTGAAGATCAGTTTTGTGTGCAATGTTGAATGTATGAAAGTAATTGAAAGTAAATCAACACAAGAGTTTATAGTGGTTCAGAGACTCAAACTCCTACATCCACTTTCCCTGATTTAACAGGATAATTCCTTCACTCTTGGAATTAACTTGTTTTATAGTGCCAAGGTGCACTTGATCAAGAACACCACTCCTTTGTGAATTGATCCCTAGGATGTCTAGAGTCCCAGTACCCTTTCTCAACTCAGAACTGAACTGTTCTTCTCTCAACAGTCAGCTCCTACCACTTCTACTACTACAACCTTCTCACTTTCTCACTTGAAAGGGGTAAGGGTTGAAGTAAGGTTCCAACTAATGAGATATCCTTTACAATGAAGGTCAGTGTATAAGGATATGATATCTCTCTAAGCTTTGTATGGATATACAATGAAGATTAGCTTAGAAGAAGTGTTTGAAGACTAAGATAGTCTCTTTGAAAGCTTTGAGAGCACTTTAACTTGTAGGATAGTTGGCTTGTTAGTTGGTGCTTCAAGTGGTCTTCACACTTCTGTATTTATAGACAAATTTGAGGATTTGCCCGTTGGAGAGGCAGTCCCAAATTGCTATAAATGTCTTCCTTGAGTTCTTCAAACTGGAAGACAGATTCTTGATAGTGACATGTCCTCATTTGGGTAATAAACGGCTTGTAAGACTTTATCTTCATTCTGCAACACTCTTCCCAATGTCTGGCTTTAAGATTCACTTGTTATGACTTGGACATGGCTTCTGAGGTTTGTTACAATGATAGGACATCCTTCCTTGTCAAATGGACAACTCTGCTTATCACTATCAGTAGACTTTGCTTATCAGCATAGTTGGCTTGCTCTTCTTCAGATGACTTGACTATTTCCCTTTGCTTCAGTAGTTATGCTCTCAGCATGATACAATGGAGTCTTTTAGGGTGTAGTTGTCTTCATTTCTTCAGCATAGTTGACTCTCAAGCATCAGAACATTTGTTCTGGTTTAATTGTGCTGAGACAACTCTTCTGGACAACTCTCCTGATCAGAGCATTTGGTCTTCAATAGACTTAGAGATTGTTCTAGAATTTGAGCCTTGAGGGGACTTGATCTTGATAATCTTTAAAGCATATGTTCCCCCTCACATTGTGCATCTAATCTCCTAAGAGCTGCCTAAACATTTCAGCTTCTCATCTAGCCTTATGCTATGTGTTCTAGCATTTTTAGAACACAATCAATTGTGACTTGGCATATCTCAGGGGGTTTTGGTATTTAATCAAAACATATGTCATTTTATTCCCAACAATTTCCCCCTTTTTGATGATGCCAAAACCTATACATTTTATGCAAAAGTGACTTGACTACACCTATTACATTTATCTTCAGAAGACATGACTGAGGTCAATTTTCCTGAAAAAGAATGTGTTAGTGTACTCACCATTCATGTTGCAAATAGGTTTCAAGAATAGGCATAGAGAGATTTGTGTTTCTTGATTCAAAATATGTTCAACTATCATTCAAATGAGAATCATTACAGCATGTTGATAGTTTGAACAAAAACATATCAGAGCATGAGAAACATTACATATAATCACAAATTTTACTACAAAAGCAGAACTTAATGATATACTCATAAGTCATTAAGCATTTAGGTATCAGAGCAAACATATCAGCAGCTTGAGCATCTTTAGCATAGTTGACCAAAACAACAAATTAGCAACCAACTTAAGTTTTCATCAATTTCAGCATATAAGAGTCAGGAAAACATAGCCATTTCAGAGATCATCTTCTTTAGGTGGCACCATCCCATATTGTGCCCACACTCTCTTCTTGAGTTCCATGGCTTCCTAGTTGGTTCCTTTGGGTCCAAGGGTCATTTTGTTCAGTTTGAGAATCTCTAGAAACTCCCTCAGGATCCTTGCTTGGTCAATCCATCCATCAAGATTTGGAGGCATGTAAATGATAGGCTTGAGAGCATTGAGTTCAATTCTTGCAATATCAGCAACTGCAAACAATTGTTGATACAATTCTCTATAATATTCTATCATGAACTCAGCAAAGGAAGAGTTGGCATCTCCTCCATTCCATCTGTCAATGACATAATAGTCATAGACAAACTCCCTTTTAGCCTCTTACCATATATCATTCAGCTGAATTGGCACCCATTTATCCAAGTGTGGATATTTGGTGTCCATTGGGACTAGTAGCTGAGGCTTCATCTTGCTGTAGGTTGCTCTCCTTCTTCTTGGCTTTTGGAAGTCAGCTCTTCTCTTATCTTTTGCTCTGTTGGCCTCTTCCATCAAATTCATTTTTTCTTGGGCCCTCATCATGGCCAGTTTCTGTTGTGTTTCAGGGTCTTTGCCATACCCTTCATGAAACAACTTTGATGGATCATTGAGTACCACAACCTTTGTCTTCTTTGGTCCAGGTCCAAAGCCTTCTTCATATAATGCTTCCACATCTTCAGTAACTTTGGCACCTTCAGCAATGTTGACCATTTCAGAAGACTTGTCTTCTTCAGCAATCTTGGACACTTCAGCAGTTTTGTCCTTTTTAGCACTTTTTGCCTTTTTAGAGATAGGCTCATCATCATCAATTCTGAACTCAGGAGGCAGATCAAGGCTGTTGGGAAAGTCAGTGAATGTTTCTGCTTTTCTTTTGTTTCCTTTGGCCTTCTTGATTTTTCCTCTAGTTTGGACACCTTCAGCATCCTTGTCCAAACCAGATACCTCTCCTCCTGGTGTTTGCTGTAGCCTAACTCTTTCTTCTTGTGCTGAGGCCATTGAGTTCTTCAAGGCAATTGCTAATTGCTCTTCTTCATCCAATTCTTCTAAATTCAGCACAACTGGTTCTTTTCCTTTTCCTTCAGCAGCTTTGTCCTTTCCCTTTCCTGGGCTTCCAATGACTAAGGCACCTTTTGCTCTTGCTCTTTCCCTTTCCCCCTTTTTGGCAGCATCAAAACACTGGGGTTTGAGCTCACTCATTGTTGTAGCCATTAGGGATTGGGCTTGGTTTAGGGATTTCATCTCCTCCAACAAATATACATTCTCATCATGTATATTTTGCATCATATCACTGCTCAAGCTAAGGAAAGCTAGAACAGGCTTCATCTTTTGTTGAACAACCTCCTCCAAGGTTGCTTTAAGAGATGCATCAAGTTGGGCCTTAAGAAGCTCAGTGAGGTTGGCCACTGCACTTTCAGCAATGTTGGCCAGCACTTCTTGGGAAAACTTTTCAGAGGCTGCTTTCACCATGGCAAGTCTTTGTTCTTCTGCCCTGTTCTTCTGCAATGCAGTCTTCTTGCCAAGTGCTTGTTTGACAGTTAGCCTGAGAGCTTTGACATTGGCATTATGATTGTCTCTCAGCAGCTTTTGTTCCTTCTTGACCTCCTCTGAGATGGTTTCCATAGTGGATTTGTCTTGTTGAACTTCAGTGGAGATGGTTTGGAGACCAGATTCCACACCACTAATTCTTGCTTCCAATGTGGGTAGCACCACATCCCCAGAGCCTGTTAATCTCATCTCTACAGATGCTAGAGTTCTTCCTTGCTCATTTAATGCTCCTGAAGTTTCAGCATGAGCAGATTGGACCTGATGAGCCAAGGAGTCCAATTTCTCTGATTGCATTCCAAGCAAGGCTTGGATAGGGGCATCTGTCAAGAACTCATCTGCAAATATTTGGTCAAGGGAAATACCTGCAATGTTAGACAAATCAAACAAGTTAGGAAATAAACACTCATCACCCTCAATTTCTTTTTCATAAGACTCTGATACATCAGCAGCCTTCTTCTCATTTTCAACTCTTTCTTTTCTTCCTTCATTTAAAATGTTCTCACCCAAGGAATCATGCCTCCTTTCATCAAGGGATTCTTAAAGTTCAGATTTGACTTCAAGAATACCCTGTCCTTCCTCACTTATACCACCCTCTATTTGTGGTACACTCACTATCTTAGTGATTACAACCTCTCTATCATCCACTACGCCCTCTGATTTTTTGACTAAACTCTCATTTTCAACACCTTCACCTAGACCTGCAATATCTCCACCTTCAACAAGGTTCAAAGATGGCAGTTGTGGGGAGATCACAGTGCTTATATCAGCAGCCATTGAGTCATCCTGAATGATTAAGGGCTGATCAGTGTCCAACTCTCCTGACACTGAATAGGCCTTAACCAAACCAGCCTCTAGTATAGGAACCTCAACATCTTTAGGCTGTGCCTTGGGTTCAAAAGAACCTTCATTGGCAGATGTATCTTTGGTTGTGTTACCACCCTTGGTCAACACCTCTGATGAAACAGAGCCTTTCCTATGATAGGTTAAAAGGGGAGTTGAAAGCAAGTTGATTTCAGGAGGGTTGGGATTGGTTTCAGGAGGGTTGGGTTTTGAGGGGTTTAAGGGATCATCAGGGGAGTCATCATAATTTGAGCTACTATCAGGATTTTTGATGCTCTTAGCTTTTCTTTCATTCTCCTCAATGATCTTCTCATCTACGAACTTTGCAAAAACTTCCTCATCAATGAGAAATCTTGTCTTCAACACACCAGCAAAGTGTAGTAGTCTACTCTCCTCCACTTGCCACCAATTAGCACCCTTATCTTGGTTGACCTGAGAGATTTCCATCAATGTTCTGTCCTTGACATCCACTAACATTCTCAAGTCATGGAACATTTTCTGAATTCTAGGAAATTCAGCAAGCTGTGGGTATAAGCTATCCACAGTGGCCTTGGCTCCACCTCTGAGCATACTTTCATAAGTATACTCCTCCTCATTCTCACTAGATGGAGAACTTTGGGCTATAGGGGAGTTGGCTGTGGTTTCATTAATTGCAGCTTCAGGCAAGTTAAGTTCAGGAGGGTTGGCTTTAGAAGGATTAGGCTCAATTGAAGGTACCTCAGTTGCTTTTAAGAGCAATGATTCTGAGGGGGCTTTGCTCAGGGAGGTTGGCTCATGAAGTGCATGTTCTAAGAGTTTGGAGTAGTTTAGCATAGATGAATCAAGAGGGGACAGAAGCCTTGTCTCATCTACTGCTAAGTCTGCTAGCACATCAATGCCACTTCTCTACACACTTCCTTCTGGAGAGTATCTCTTGGTGAGATTTACAGGGGTGATAGGCTGGTTAGGAGGGGTAACATGGGTTTCAGTGGAGTTGGGTTCAATATTTTGGGTTTCAGGAATGTTGGCTTCTAAGGGTTGGCCTTCAGGGACTTTGGACTCTGGGGTTCCAGAACCAGAAGAGTTGGTCCTGGACTTAGATTTAGTCCTGCTTTCAGCCCTGCTCTCCCTTAGAGCAATTTGAAGAGACCTTTCTTCCTGAAATTCCAGCACCTTCTCAGTAGGCTTGGCCCTTCTCTTGCTTGCCCTACTGCTCCCACTGCCTTCCTCTTCCTTCTCAGGGACAACCTCCCTGGGCCTCTTATCACCTTTCTTCTTTTGCCTTGTCTCATTATACTTCAGCCTCAACTCTTCTGAATGGTCAGAAGGCACATTTACTCCCTCTTCTGCCACTTCATCAACTTCAGCTGATGCTCCTGAGGCTTCTCCTGAAGATATTTGAGACACTTTCTTTGTTTTGACAGCCCTGGCTTTAGTTCTTTTCATCATCTTGGGCTTTTCTTCAATCTTTTCAGCAGGGTTGGACAGAAGCATCCTTCTTTGCTCAGTTTTCTTGCTGGGCTTTCTAAACAATATTTTCTGGGCTGTGAGGGGTTTGGCAAAGGTTTGCATCTCAGAATAGTGAGCAAACTTTTCAATCAAGAGACTTGCCCTGGTGCAATATCTCAGCTTTCCTTCCATCACAACCTTGTTGTGAGCTCTTACTTTGAACTTTGCCTTTTCTTTCATCATCTCAGACAGGATGAAAGTCCTCTAATCAAACTTGATGCCTTTATCACTGGCATCAATCACAGCTGCCATAATCCTTATCCGAGGATGGCTTACTTGCTCTAAGCTTCCAGTGTTGCTGAGCAAGCTCTTTGCTACTACCTCAAATAGGGTTAAGAACTTTGGCTTGAGTGTTATTTTATGTTGAGTAGAGGATAGTGGCCCTGGAGTAATAAGCCATTCTTGAGCAATTTCTTGCTCAAGACCATTTCCATAGAATTCTGGATTCCTTCCCTCTGAAGGCAATCCAAAAGAAGCTTCAACCTCTTCCTCAGAAAATTTCACCCTGTGAAATCTTTCCTCTTCTTCTCCTTCTGCTACAAAGGACAGTCTTGTGGCAACTTCTCCATCTTCAGGTTTGCCTCTCCATTTGAGAAAAGCAAAGAACTCTGCCATGTAGGATTCAAGACAAGAGTCTGGCTTCTCTTGCATGAACTTCTGGAGACCTGCCCTTCTCAACCATCTCAAGGTTGGAGTAACATTAGGATCCTCACTCTCAAAAGAGAGGATTGGCTCGAATGTGAGGTTGTTTTTGTGACTTAGATAGCCAAAGTCTAGGTCAAGATCCTTGTTGAAGAAATCAACAACCATTTCTGGTTTTGCTTTGGGAGCCATTGAAGGTTACAGAGAAAAATTTGAAAGAGATTGAGAGTGTTTGAAGTAAGTTTGAGCTAGGGTTTCGAATACTTGGGGAAGAAGTGTTTGTGGGGGATCTTAAGACTTGTGAATATTCTAAAAAGAATGTTTGTCAATGAGTTGGTGAAGTCTTGATGCAATTCAAAGGTGATCAAAAGTGGAAATCAAAATGGACGGCCAAGATTGACTTCAGGGGAGTTGTCCAATTTTGATCCAATGGTAAAAAACCAATGTAACAGTGAGTGGTTGGTTTTATTCAAAACGTGGAGGCTATTTAATATTAGTTAATGGTTGGGGAGTTTTCAAGGTAGATCATGGCTTGAAAAGGTGTAATGCAAACAAGAGTTAAATCTTGGCATTTAATGCATGGAAAGTGCCCTTTTGGGTGGGAGACAAATTAAATCCCAAAAAGATGAAATCTGTAAATGGAATGGGACAGATTTCGAAATAGGCAATAATTACCCAAAATAAGTGCTTATCAGACCAAGATTTGGTTTGATAGCTAGGACAACTTATCTGACCCCACTAGGACAAGTGTCCTGAAAAGATGTGGACAAGTGTCCTGAAATTCAATGGACAAGTGTCCTGAATTATTTAGGTCATCTCTTCTGAATTTCAGTAGGCTTAACCAAGTCTACTGATCTTTTAATATCAGTTCCCCCTTAATTAATAAACTCCTTTGAACTCATTTGTCCAACTTCCCTGGATCAAGAAGACCCAACTCTGCTGATAATTCCAGAAACCTTGCCTCTGCAAGTGGTTTTGTTAATATATCAGCTTTTTGATGATCTGTGTGGATTTTCACCAACTTGATATCCTTGTTCTCCACATGGTCTCTAATGAAGTGATGCTTGATGTCTACATGCTTGCATCTTGTGTGTAATACAGGGTTCTGTGATATTGCAATAGCACTGTTGTTGTCACAGAAGATTAGCACTTCAGTAGAGTTGACATTGTAGTCTCTTAATTGTTGTCTCAACCATAGAATTTGAGCACAACAGCTTCCAGCAGCAACATATTCAGCTTCAGTGGTAGAAGTAGCCACTGTGTTTTGCTTCTTGGAGAACCAAGATATGAGTTTGTTGCCCAAGAATTGACAAGTCCCTGAGGTGGACTTTCTGTCAATTCTACATCCTCCATAATCAGCATCTGAGTAGCCAGTTAACTCAAAGTTGTCATCAGCAGGGTACCAAAGGCCTAGATTTTGAGTGCCTTTGAGATACCTCAAAATCCTTTTTGCAGCCTCAAGATGGCTTTTCTTAGGATTTGCTTGAAACCTTGCACAAACACCTACTGCAAAGGTGATGTCAGGTCTGCTGGCAGTGAGATAGAGAAGAGATCCAATGATTCCTCTATACTCAGTAGAGTTGGTTGAGATACCACTCTCATCAGGATCCATCTTCCAATTTGTGTTCATTGGGATCCTTACTGGCTTGCTAGTTGTACACCCAAACTTTTTGATCATTTCTCTGGTGTACTTGGCTTGATTGATGAAGATTCCTTCTTTAGATTGTTTGACTTGAAGTCCCAAGAAGAAATTCATCAGACCCATCATGGACATCTCAAACTTGCTTTGCATGAGCTTGGAGAACTTCTCACACAGCTTCTCATTGGGAGATCCAAATATGATGTCATCCACATATATTTGGACAAGCAAGATGTCCTCTCCTTCAGTGATTCTGAAGAGGGTTCTGTCCACAGTTCCTTTGATAAAACCATGATCCAAGAGGAACTGTGACAGTGTGTCATACTAGGCTCTTGGAGCTTGCTTCAGTCCATATAGAGCTTTCTTCAGTCTGTAGACTTGGTTTCCAACTTCAAAGCCAGGTGGTTGCTCCACATAGACTTCTTCTTTCAAAACTCCATTCAGAAATGCACTTTTGACATCCATTTGGTACACTTTGAAACTTTTGTGGGCTGCATAGGCTAAGAACAGCCTTATTGCTTCTAGCCTTGCCACAGGTGCAAAGGTCTCATCATAGTCAATGCCTTCTGATTGACAATAACCTTTTGCCACTAATCTGGCCTTGTTTCTGACAATCACATCATTTTCATTCTTCTTGTTCTTTAACACCCACTTGGTTCCAATAACATCTTGATGTGAAGGTCTATCCACCAGCTCCCATACATCATTCCTGTTGAATTGATTGAGCTCTTCCTGCATTGCTGTGATCCAGTTTGCATCCTGGAGTGCTTCATCAATGTCTTTTGGTTCCTGTTCTGACAAGAAACAACAAAACATAGCACTTTCACCATGAAAACTTCTGGTTTTGACTCCTACACTTGGGTCACCAAGTATCAGATCAGTAGGATGGTCAGACAACCAAGTCCTTCTTTTTCTGATCCCTTCAGTAGAGTTGTCCTCTACTAAGGTTGAGTCACCAGTGTTATAGAATTTGGGATAATTGAATGCAGGATCTAATTCAGGATCATATTCAGGGATGTTGTCTTCAATGTTTGGAACATTGGCATTTTCAACATTTATGGTTCCCCCTTGAATATTGGATCCATTAACTACCTCAGCAGAGCCTGCTTCTTCATTGGTAGTTATTACCTGAGTGTGAACTGGGATTGGATCATTCAGTTCACCATTTCCTTCAGTGGGGTTTGCTTCAGGAATATTGCCTTCAGGATAGTTGTCCAGTGTAGTATTTTCAGGGAGATTTGTTTGGACAACATCTATGAATTCAGTGTCCTTATCTTTTAGGCTCAATCTGGTTGTTCTTTGTGTGATTTCTTCAGGGTCCAGGTTTTTGTTCCTGATCTCAAAGATAGATTCATCAAACACAACATGAGGTGTTTCTTCCACTATAAGGGTTTTCTTGTTGTAGACTCTGAAAGCTCTACTGATTTGAGAATATCCAAGAAATACTCCCTCATCAGCTTTGCTGTCAAAGACTTTCAACTGTTCTTTCCCATTATTGTGGATGAAACACTTACAACCAAATATGTGAAAGTATGACACTTTAGGCAATCTTCCTTTCCCGAGTTCATAGGGGGTTTTGCCTTGCCCCTTAGTAATCAAACATCTGTTCTGAGTATAACATGCAGTGTTTATAGCTTCAGCCCAAAACCTCTTAGGTAGATTAGAGTCAGCAATTAAGGTTCTAGCAGCTTCTTTTAGGGTTCTATTCCTTCTTTCTGCAACTCCATTTTGTTGGGGAGTTCTAGCTGCTGAGGTTTCATGAGCTATTCCATTTAAAGAGCAATACTCATTGATGTATGAGTTAATGAACTCAGTGCCTTTATCAGATCTTATCTTGATAATGTTAAGGCTTTTCTCATTAGACAGTCTCTTTAGAAGTTCAGGCAGTTTGACTTGTGTTTCCTTCTTATTAAGGAGAAATACTACCCATGTGAACTTAGAGAAATCATCTACTACTACCAATGTGTATTTTCTTCCATTTATGCTTGAAAGTCCATATGTAAAAGTTCAAGTACCCTTTCAGTAGAGATGACTGGTTTTCCTTTGAATGAGGCTTTAATCTGTTTTCCTTCATGACATGGTTTACACACATGTTCTTTAATAAAGACCTCATTAGGTAGTCCTTTTACTAATGCATTTCTAGCAAGTTTGTTCATTGATTTGAAATTCAAGTGGTTTAGCCTTTTATGCCATAACCAGCTTTGTTCACTAGAGCTCTTAGCAATGAAACATGCAACATCAGTAGACTTGTCCCAGTCTGCAAAATACACATTTCCTTTCCTAGTTCCAGTCAATAGAGTTTGTTGAGTTTTATCTTTAATTAAGCATTTTCCACTTGAGAACTCAACATTGAAATCTTTATCACAGAATTGACTGATACTTAGGAGATTATATTTGAGACCAGCTACATAAGATACATTGGTCACTTTGATGTTACCAATCATCAAAGTACCATAACCTTTAGTTGTTGCTTGTGAGCTGTCTCCAAAAGTGACATTTGGGCCTTCTTTCTCAATAAAATCAGTGAGGAGTTCCTTGTTTCCAGTCATGTGCCTTGAGCATCCACTGTCAAGGTACCATGCTGTCTTTTTGCTCATACTCCTCTTCTTCTGGCCCATAGGTACCTGCAATTAGATAGGTTTAGGTACCCTTTGAGTTTTGGGTCCTGAGAGGTTAGCAATACCTTTTGGAACCCAAACTTGCCTAATTACCCTGATTGATTCAAGGTGGCTAAGTTATTTTCCTTGTGCATCAACATACACAGTCTTTCCCTTAAATGCCTTTGGGAAAGTGTGTGTAAAAGTGTTAACTCTGTAAGTTTCAGGAGGGTTGTCAAATCTCCTGAGCTTATGAGTTCTCTGTGCAGCTTGATGAAATATTTGAGGAAAGGTTTGTTTATGACCATTACCCTTTGGCATGAAGGGTTTTGGCTGTCTCATTTTATTCTGCCTTTTAGGATAATTGTCCTTAGGTCTATTCAGCTGAGGCTTTCTCAGAAGAGTTGGCCTTGGCTGATTATACCTTGGATAACTCCTCTGAACATTGTTCAGGAGAGTTGCCCTTCCATTGGGTCTACTCTGTTGATCAACATTCTTCTTGTGTTCAGGAACTTTGGCCATTTCCTTAGGTTTGGGCCTAGTCTCCTGAAGCACTTGAGTAAGCATTTCATTTATTTTACCCTTTCCTTTGTTCAGTGGCTGAATCATTTCATTTTCAGCTTGTTGTGCCACTGATTTGACAAAGATTTTCTTAGTGTTACTTGTTGAAGCAACACTAAGACAAGGTGAAGATTCAAATGGATCAAAACCCAATCCACTTCTTTGAGCCATAGGTTTTTGATAACTCTGAATTTCCTCTATTGCTCTAGAGGATTTGTTCAAAGCAGACATCTTTTGTTTCAGGCTCTCTTCACTTAATTTAAGAATGTCATACTCATGTGAGAGGTTTTCAAACTTTGCTTGAAGAATTCTTAGTTCAAAATCTTTCCTCTTCTGAGTAAGTAATTGAGCATCAATCTGTTCTTGTTGGTCAACTATCCTGAGATTTGCTTCCTCAAGCTCTCTCAAGACTTGTTGATACAACTCAGTAGATTCAATGTCAACTACTGTCTCAGCAGGTTTTGAAAGCTCAATTGAAAGTCTTTCATTTTCTCTCACACAATTATCATGAAATTCTTGTAATCTAGTGAAATCTTCCATCAACTTCCCAAAAGAAAGTTTCAAGTTGACTTCACTAGTGTTCTGTGATAGAAATGATGGTGAGCTAGAAGTGGAGGATACCTCATCATCCTCAATAGCCATGTTGCACACATCATCATCATCATCACTGTTAGAGAACAGTCCATCAGAAGAGTTGAGACTTTCAGCACTATCAAATTCATCACCAGCCATCATAACTTTTCTGTTGGTGAATTTCCTGTCTCTTTTGGCTTGCCTCTCTCTTCTTTCTTTAGAGCTCAATTCAGGGCAGTCATACTGGAAGTGCCCTTTCTTCTTGCAATTATAGCACAGGTCTTCATCATCATCCTTCTTGGATTCATCTCTTCCTTTTGATGATAAAGGGTCAGCTCTACTGGACCTTCTCCTATCAGAGTACTTGTCCTCTGATCTTTTCTCTTCAGGCTTTTTATCCTTGGCCTGATCTTCTGGGGAGTTGTACCTTCTCCTGAATTTGTTGTCTTGGTAGAATTTCTTGTATCTACCAAACCTCGAGTTGAGCTTGTCAAACCTCCTTGCCATAAGAGCCATTTCTTCCTTCATTTCAGTCTTAGAGACTGACTTTGATGATCTTGGAGTGGGTTGCATTTCAGGTTCAGCAGCTTTGGCTTTAAATGCCACTCCTTTGACTGGTAAGGAAGTCTCTTCTACTGGCTTTCTTCTATTGAGGTAAAACTCATATGCCTTGAGTTCTAAGAAGATTTGTTGCATGGGCATGGAGGAGAGATCCTTGGTATTCTGCATCATTACAGCATATACATCCCACTTTTGAGTGAGACTTCTCAGGATTTTTAATCCAACTTCTCTCCCGAAGTAAACCTTGCCGAATGAGTTGATTTCATTCATCACATCAGTGAATCTACCAGCAAATTTGTCAATGGGTTCTTCAGACTCCATTGTGAATTGTTCAAACTTCTGCACAGCAACTTGGAGCTTGTTTTCCTTGATCTTTTCTGTACCCTCACACATCTCAGCAAGAGTATCCCAAATTTCTTTGGCAGTTGTGCAGTGGTAGACTCTACCCATGATTGCATCTGGAATTGTTTGGTAGAGGGTGTTCATGGCAGGATAATTCAGATTATCTTTCCTCTTTTCATCAGCAGTCAAGTCATCTTCATCTTTGGGAATCAGTTCCCTTATATCAGCTCTTTGCTCATCTGTTAACCTGGGGTTAGTTTGAGTAAACACAAAGGGACCTCTTGTGATTACTCTCAAAGTGTCAGTATGAAGAGAAGCAAGATGAGCTCTCATTCTGATTTTCCAGAAATCATAATTGTCTATAGAGAACATGGGCAGTTTATGATGTGAAATATGGTTGACTGGATTTGTGGCCATGTTGTCCAATCCTTGAACAGCAGGTGGAGGAACAGCATTGTTGTTGGCCATGGCTTAAGAATAAGATGTCAGTCAAATGATAAGATTTCAGATAGATCAATTCAGGGACCACACCAAATATGTGATTTTGAAAATCAAGATGGATTTTCAGAAGCAATGGTCTTTGAACCCCTGCTCTGATACCACTTGTTGGTCCTGAAAGGAGTATATTACAAGTGTATGGGGGGGGGAGAATACACTTGTATGCAAATTCTTTTCAATTTGAACAAACCAGAGTTCAGCAAGGTTGTCCTGGACAACTCTGCTGATGAGATTAACTCTTCTAAGATAATCAGACTACTAAGTACTATTGAGTACTTAGTTGAATAACTATCTAGGGGAGTTATATGTGCGGAATTAGTGGTTGGCCCTTTAGTTTAAACTCCTTTAAGTTCTGAAATCACTTAGTCAAATAATCCAGTTTTCAGGGAACTTGTCCAATACAATTTTGTACAGACTTTGAGTATATGTTCTTTTGAAGATCAATTTTGTGTGCAGTGTTGAATGTATGAACGTACTTGAAAGTAAATCAACACAAGAGTTTATAGTGGTTCAGAGACTCAAGCTCCTACATCCACTTTCCCTGATTTAACAGGATAATTCCTTCACTCTTGGAATTAACTTGTTTTATAGTGCCAAGGTGCACTTGATCAAGAACACCACTCCTTGGTGAATTGATCCCTAGGATGTCTAGAGTCCTAGTACCCTTTCTCAACTCAGAACTGAACTGTTCTTCTCTCAACAGTCAGCTCCTACCACTTCTACTACTACAACCTTCTCACTTTCTCATTTGAAAGGGGTAAGGGTTGAAGTAAGGTTCCAACTAATGAGATATCCTTTACAATGAAGGTCAGTGTATAAGCTTAGAAGAAGTGTTTGAAGATTAGCTTAGAAGATTAGCTTTATATGGATATACAATGAAGATTAGCTTAGAAGAAGTGTTTGAAGACTAAGATAGTCTCTTTGAAAGCTTTGAGAGCACTTTAACTTGTAGGATAGTTGGCTTGTTAGTTGGTGCTTCAAGTGGTCTTCACACTTCTGTATTTATAGACAAATTTGAGGATTTGCCGTTGGAGAGGCAGTCCCAAATTGCTATAAATGTCTTCCTTGAGTTCTTCAAACTGGAAGACAGATTCTTGATAGTGACATGTCCTCATTTGGGTAATAAACGGCTTGTAAGACTTTGTCTTCATTCTGCAGCACTCTTCCCAATGTCTGACTTTAAGATTCACTTGTTATGACTTGGACATGGCTTCTGAGGTTTGTTCCAATGATAGGACATCCTTCCTTATCAAATGGACAACTCTGCTTATCACTATCAGAAGACTTTGCTTATCAGCATAGTTGGCTTGCTCTTCTTCAGATGACTTGACTCTTTCCCTTTGCTTCAGTAGTTATGCTCTCAGCATGATACAATGAAGTCTTTTAGGGTGTAGTTGTCTTCATTTCTTCAGCATAGTTGACTCTCAAGCATCAGAACATTTGTTCTGGTTTAATTGTGCTGAGACAACTCTTCTGGACAACTCTCCTGATTAGAGCATTTGGTCTTCAATAGACATAGAGATTGTTCCAGAATTTGAGCCTTGAGGGGACTTGATCTTGATAATCTTCAAACCATATGTTCCCCCTCACATTGTGCATCTAATCTCCTAAGAGCTGCCTAAACATTTCAGCTTCTCATCTAGCCTTATGCTATGTGTTCTAGCATTTTTAGAACACAATCAATTGTGACTTGGCATACCTCAGGGGGTTTTGGTATTTAATCAAAACATATGTCATTTTATTCCCAACAGTCCCAAAGTTGAGTTAATATTGATTAAGCTAGTAAAAGTCTAGAGGGGAGGGGTGAATAGACTTTTAAAAATCATTCAAAATATCAGAGTTATATGCGGAATAGTGTTCTGAATAGTACTGTTCTTACTGGGTCAGATCAGTACTTCCAGTTTCAGTTTTATACTCAACTTAGATTTAGATCTTGAATATGTATGTTAAACAAATATCAACAGTAAGTAAATCAACACACAAAGATTTATAGTGGTTCGACAAATGTCTACATCCACTCTCACAACTCCAGTCGTGATATTTTATTAACTCTTCCTTCTTGAGTTTCTTGTGGCTTAAAGTCCCAAGATTAAGACTGTGATCTTTTCGATTATACCACCAAGTATATCTTCGATCTACTAGTAATATCACAAGTAACTATCATACTTGTTTACAACAAAATCACAAACTAAAAATAGTAAAGTAAAACTTCTTTAGAATGTAGCCTTTGAATCTTCAATTCAATACGGTGGCTTCTTCTCTTGATTTGATCTCCTTCAACTCTGTGAGTTCTTTAATGCTTCGTAGACTCTTAATTGCTCTTTGATTTCTCTTAGATCAATAGTCTTAGCAGTAGAGGATCACACGATATTTATAGACTTTAGTATGACAGTTAGCAGTTTGTGAAAAACTAACTCTCAACTAACTCTTAACCGCTTCTGTAACTTCTTTTTGTAACCGACATAACTTCTTATCTCCAAGTCAGCATATCTTCCAATATCTTCAGTTACGCCTTAAATAAGTTTTGCAAACTTATTCTTCAATCACACCAACTCAACATAGTAAACTACTGTTCTGACTTTTACTGTTCTGAGCCAGTCAGCACAGTTCTTAACTTTTGTTCTGCACTTATTTAGAATACATCTCTTATATCTCTGAACTTCATCTTTACTCTTCTTGATAGTCTTCTTATTCTAAAGTAGTCTTCAGAGTCTTCTTTAGTCTTCTGATCTGGTTCTAACCTACTGTTCTGAACTTTACAATACTGAATACAACTCAATACAAACTTACATATATAAAACCTATCTATACAACAACTGAACTACATACAGAAGAGTATATTTAAGTCCTATACTATAAGCTGTCTATACAATACATTTATTAGCTTAGTTCCTAACAGTTTATATATCAGATCAGTAACACATAAGATCAGTAAACTCAGTTTTCATAACTTCTTAAGATGACTTTAGTTAAGATGACTTCCAACCACATATATCATTAACTTCAAGTTGTTTTTGGCATCAAAAAATATAATCATCAACTAGAATATTGTTTATAGGATTCATATCCCAACAATTTCCCCTTTTTGATAAAGCCAAAACTACTTAAATGTTAATAAATCAGTAGTTAAGTATGTAGTCAATCATAACAGTTCATCAAGTCAAAATTCCAGATTCATATTCATGTAGGATCAAGTAATTCACATATTACACATAATCACAGAATATAAAATAAAAATAAAGATAAGGTAAGAAATGTTATCTTGTGAGCGTTGTCCTTCATCTTCATTCTTTAGGTCCAATTCTGAATGCTACATACATCCTTGCCTTGATGTCCATCATATGTTGATGATCAGTGATGCCTTCATCCTTAATGACCTTCTCAATGATGTTTCCAATTTCCTTGTAATCTGGTTCTCCATTCTCTAGTCTTGGAGGATCCCAAATAGGCTCTTTTGGACACAAAATAGTAATATCAACAGCACCAGCAGTTAACAAGATATCTTCCCAGAAGTCTCTTGCTATGTTTTTCATGAAATCTTGAAAATCTTCAAATTCTGCTTCTCTGCTTGAATGAAATCCAAATTTCCTAACAATATGATTAACAATTTGCCATTTCATCTTCAGATCATTCCAGTAATCCATATTTTCTGGCAAAACTATGAAATCAACAAAATTTTCATCTTTGAAATTTCCAGCTTTCTTAGCTTTCATCTTCTTTTTCAAAGCAGTAACTCTGTTATCCAACCTCTTACTCAAAGGTTCAACATATTTAATTTTCTTCTTTTTCAGCTCTGCTTCAGCTTGCTTCTTTTTCATCAACTCAAGTTTCCTTTGAGCTTCAGCCATCTGTTCTTCACTTGGTTGATCACTAGAAACCACATGTTTCAACTTGCTTCTGGATCTGGTAACTCTACCAGTTTCTTCAGATTCCTTCTCAGCTTCATCATCACTTAGGATGACCTTTCTCTTTCTCTTTCCAGAAGAAGTTTCAGCAATGTTCTTCTCAGCACTAGTAACAGCAACATTTTGAATACCAGCAGCAGCTTGTTGTTTTCTGAGTTTGATTTTCTGGTTCAAACTGATAATTTCTTGTTTCAGCTCATCTTGACTTACAACCAACTGGGCTTGTTGAGTCTGAGTCTGCTCCATTACTCTCATTATATTTTCTTCCGCCTTTTTGGCTTCATCCTGCCATTTCTACAAGGGAATGAGATGTTCTTCCAATTTCTTATGAAGATCAGCTGAAAGCTTCTTTTCTTGCAGTCTATGCAAATCATAGATCTTTGACATAGTGTGCTCCATCACTTGCTCATAAGCACTTTCTGCTGCCATCTTTGTAAGTTTTTCAGTAGCTTCCTGAAATTGCTTCAAAGTAGCTTCCAACTTAGCTTGTAACTTATCATTTTGTTTTTTCAACAATTCAAAGCTTGAGTTATCTTGAGCTTTCTCAGCAGGAACTGCTCTTACTCCTTCTTGAACAGCATCAAGAACAGTAATATTTTCAGCAATGATTGGTGTGCTTTCAACTTCATCAGCAACCAATACTTCATGTTCCTCTAAAACCTCAGTATCTTCAATAACTACTGTGTTCTCAAACACCTCAGTAACATTGTCATCAGCCTCTACAACAAACTCATCTTCAACTTCCATGTTGACATCAGTATCAACATTCTCTTCAGCAGTTTCAACATTTTCAACATTTTCTACATAACAAGAAAATCCAGTGATTCTTTCCACCATTTGAACTACAAACTCTGGAGTTAACAACTCAGTGAAAGAGTTAACACCAGCTGCATCTTTCAGCTCTTGTTCCCAGTTCTTAAAAACTGCAGAACCTCTCATACCCTCCATTACCACCAACAATTCATCCAAATCTACTCTTCTTAGATATACCCAAGTGCCAATTCTAAGAAGTTGCTCAAAGACAGTAGAATTTTCTTCTATACCATGAAATTCCTTTAGAATGACATTCCTCAGATTCATTCTAATCTGCTCCTCTTTATCACAGATAGGATATTCCATTAAACAAACAGGTTTGGGTTCAATGTGTTCAGGTTCAGGGGATGAGGTTATATCAATGGGTTCAGAAAAAAGTTTAAATTCATGTTCAGTAGAGTGATCATGAACTAGTTCAGGTGAAAAATGGGGAGTGGATTGATTTTGTGGACTAGTTTGGGGAGTGGTGTGAAAAGTAGTGTTCTGGGGAGATGAATGAGGACTGTTCTGATGGATGGGTGAGTAGTGTACTGATTCATCAGAACGGGTAGGATGTTGATCAATTGGTTGGGCTGGGGTCAGAGTTTTAAGGGGTGGAAGAAGTGTTCTTAAGCATTCTCCTAGGTTTAGACAAACCTCTACCTTTTGTTCTTTTATGGATAACAACAAGGCTAGAAGTACTTACCTCTTTCTCCGAGTTAGCATTCTTCTCTACTATAGCAACTGACTGCTCTGAGTGCTCTAGAGTCAGCTTCCTAACCTTCTTAACTCATGATCTGTTTGGATCATGCCTCACCTTTGATCTAATTTCAGGCTCCTCATCATCTGATCTAAACATAGATCCACCAGATTCTTGATGTTGTTGTTTTTGTTCAAATTCCATTGACTCCTTTTTTAAAAAGAACTTGCCTTGATGAAATCTCTTGTGTGGACTCCAGTCAACCTTACTGCTTGCAAGAGTAGGCAGCAAGATGCTTAACTTATTTCCAAACCTAAGCATAGCTTTTATTGAGAATTCCTTGTGTTGGGATATAAATTCACCCTAAGCCCCACTTGATGTTAGAATAGTTTTGATGCCCAAAACACTTAGAGTTTATAAATGTAATAGGATCAGATGACTACGTATAGATCAGCTTAGACTAGTCTTGTGTAATCAGTTGTATTGATCTCAGCTGATTAGCACAATATTGGCTTACATGCGCATCCTCAAGATGAGAAGAGTAGAAGGCATGAAGACTAGAAGATCCTTGAAAGACTAGATAAGTAAGGTGCTTGTATACCTACTTAGCTGATGGATTCCAAAGTTGAAGATGGCCTAACAAAGCACAAAGAATTGTCAGATCAGAAGAGTGTTACTCTTCTGATATCAGAAGACAGAAGACTTAAGGCCAGACGAGTAGCCAGAAGACTAGTAGTGAAGAGATCAGAAGACTAGGAACTCGTCCAGGACTCGGCTGATTCCAAAGTCATCTTGCATTTCAAATGAAGACCTACCATTCTTAGAAGATTGACATGATCCCAGAATTGAAGCAATCAAGCGGCTGGAATCAAGGAATCAAGCAAACATGGAAAGATTGCCCCAACGGCTAGTCAACTCCAACCGCTAGTTGCAGCAATCATCCCTATAAATACAAGAGGATGAGAAATCACAAACAAGAAGTCACAACGAGAGAATTCACAAAAGCTAATCAAGCAAGCAAGCAACAAAGCCTTATTCTGTTGAGAGTTCTCCAAGAGCCCAGAAATCATTAGAACACCTTCTAGCTCTTAAGCGATTTCCCATCCAACCAAAGAACCTGAATCTTACTCTCATTGTATACTCATTGATTTAGGCACAGTGGTTAAGCAATTTATAAGCTTGAACCATTAGTTGGATACATTCAAAAACCCCAAAACCCCCACCATAAGGTTAAGTTTTTTAACCCCTGTAAAAGTGCAAGTGCTTCCAATCAGTTGTGGAGACCGTAGTAGTTAGGACTGCTCAAATCTCAAAGTCCTACCCTTGGGACTATAAAGGACAAGCCCTTGTAATTTTTGGTAAATTAAAGGGATTAAACATCACGTTAGGACGTGAGAGTGGACGTAGGATCGTATATCCGAACTACTATAAATCTGGTGTCATTTACATTCTGCACTTTACTTTATTGCTTATTCATATCTTTATAGTGCATATTGTGTATTTCAAATATCTTCAAACAAGGCCATAATCTTCAAACCAACATCAGCTGAGCTTTTCATTAAGTAAACAAGTTAATGTTTTCAAAAGAACTCAAGAACGAGTCTAAACAAACAGGCCTACTCACTTCCGCATTTAATCTCTTCAACAGATCACTATAGTCATCTGGACTAGTAGACTTGTAGTCCAGCTGACATAGAAATCAGAAGAGGTTCCAAACTCCTTTGAAAAAGTTTTAAAGTCTATTCACCCCTCCCCTCTAGACTTTAATCCCATTCACTACTCGTTCAGGGACCAACAAGTGGTATCAGAGCAGTGGTTCTAACGGACTACTGTCTCTAGATTATCAGAAGACTTGAGGGAGTCTTTCTGTAGTCCTCTTGAACAGATCTATCTTTTGAAAAAGAAAACTTGTTTTTGAAAACTCATACAACATGAGTGCTAACATGCGTAAATTGCCTAAGTTTTCAGTTGAAGATTATGATTACTGGAAGATCAGGATGAGGAAGAATCTAACAACAGTTCACTACAAGATGTGGTCAGTGATCACAGAAGGCCCAATCACAATCATGGAAGTCAACACTGCAAATGGTGATCCAGAAATTCCAGTTGGAGAACTTGCCCCCAAGCCAATGAAAGACCTCACACCAGAAGAGATGAAGCAATCAAATCTTGACAGCATTGCTCAAGATTATATCATGCAAACTCTTCCAAATGAGTACATTGCAAAGGTACTTCACTGTGAGACAGCTAAAGACATGTGGGATGCATTGGCACTCCTTTGTGAAGGAACTGAGCTGATTAAAGAGAGCAAACTGTCAACAGCCGTCAAGAAGTTTGAACACTTCAAGATGTAACCAGAAGAGTCTATTGATCAGCTAGACAATAGATTTACCAAGATCATAAATGAGATAGAATCTCTAGGCAAGAAATATACAAATAGAGAGAAAAACTTGAAGATCTTGGACTCTCTAACCAAGAAATGGAGACTCAAAAAGACCATCATCAAAGATACTCAAGATATCAAGATATGGTCTACTCAAACTCTGTTTCAGAACCTCAAAGCTCAAGAGTATGATCTTGAAAGAGAAGAAAACTCAGAAAATGATGAGCCAACTGCAACCCCATCTACCTCCAAGATTGTGGCTTTCAAAGCAGCAAATACAAAGGCTGCAAGTACCTCATCTGGCAAGACCCCTCTGAAGACAGAAGACTTTGAAGGATCAGATATGAGCCTAAAAGAACAAATGGCCCTCATGATCAAGAGATTTGAAAGGATGAACACTCTAAACAGCAAATATAGAAAATTCTACAGGAATTACAAAGATAGGAGAGCTGGTTCATCTTCTAGAGAATCAAGAGAAAGAACACCAGAAAGGTATCCTAAGAAAGATGTGGAGTCATCTGACAACAGAAATTCCAGAAGAAGAGATGCTACTCCTCCAAGAAGAAACAATCCTAATCAGAAACCTGGATCATGCTTCAATTGTCGTAAACCAAGACATTACGTCTATGAATGTCCAGACCTAAACCTAGAAGACAAAGAAGAAAGAAAGCCAAGAAGAGACTGACAAGCAATGGTGACTGAAGAATCTGAATATCAAAGTGATGATCTTCCTTCATCACCAGACTGACAAATCTTCTCAAATGATTCAGACGATCTAGCTATGATGGCCATGGTTGAAAATGAGGTAAATTCCTATCCAACAACTTTCCATTCACCTATTTTCTCACACACAGAAGAGGTAAACTCATCTGTAGGAAAATCAGAAGACACCTATTACCAATCTTTGAAAGAAGTAAAAGGTGATCTCGATATTGCCACAAGAGCTTTCATAGAAGTGGAAGAGGAGAACAAGGGTTTAAGGAAAGAAATTTCTAAGTTGAAAGAGGTTAAGTTTGACAACACCCCTGAGTTGGTATCAATGAATGAAAGATTGACTAAAGAAGTGGAACTTCTTAAAGAAGAAAATACCACAATAACTCAGTTGTATGAAGGGATGTTAAAAACTCAAGCCTTAGAAACTAAGGAATTTCATTCACTTCAAACTAAGTTCGATGATCTCTTCCAAGCACACAAGCTCTTAGAAAAGGAGAAGGAATGCCTTAATCAAAAGATATCAGAGTTCAATAAAGCATCTGCTACTATTGAAAGTATCTCTGAATATTATAGATCTAATGGCAATAAGATGGGTTTTGGTTATGAATTTAATCCATCCAACTCCTCTCCAGCTGAGGGTAGTACACCTAATCAGTGCACTACTCGATCACATGAAAAAGGTGAGTGTTCACAATGAACCTAATATGAACCAAAAGGCATCTGTACCAACTAAGGTTAACTATCCCAACACCAAAAAGGGCAAGAGACAAGTTAACCCCAAGCCTATATAGAGGAACAACAAACAACCTAGACCATCTTGTCTGAGACAGTCTCAACTGTATGCTGCTCCAGCCAAGAAGAAGAAATCTTCTTCGCACAAATTTGTTCTCTTTGCACCCCCCATCTCTTATGATATTGTGAGAACAGAGGAGTATGGTCCATACAATCGTGTGCATCGATTAGCTAATGCACCCATGCCTAATGTAACTAGTCAGAAGATAATTTACACACATTCCTATAAGAGGAAACCATCTGACAGTTACCTAGCCGACACAACTAACAAATCAGACCGGGCCAAGGTGCTAACTGGTAAGATTTGGTTTTGTGATGCCCATGGGAGACAACTCAAATGCTCAAGGTTATTCAAACGACCGATGTATATGTGGGTTCCCAAGGGTAATACTAACACCCAAGGACCCAAGACAAAATGGGTACCTAAGACTTAACCTTTCTTGTAGGAAAGGAAGGACCTATACAGATGAGGAGGTCAAGCAGGAGAAACTTGGTACATAGATAGTGGATGCTCAACTCATATGACTGGAACCAAAGCCCTGCTAACCAACTATACAGAAAAGAAAGGTCCAAAAGTCTTCTTTGGTGATAACGCGCACGGTAACACAAAAGGATATGGCACCCTTAAAAATGGTGACATTGAGGTACATGATGTATCATATGTAGAAGGTTTGAAATTCAACTTATTATCTGTTTCTCATTTCTGTGACACTGGTTATTCAGTAAAATTCTCTAAAGATGAGTGTCTCATAAGTGATAAAAGAACAAAACAAAGCCTTCTAACAGGATCTAGAAAAGGAAGTATGTATCTTGCAAATTGGAACATCTGTCCTAAGGATACATGTCTGCTTGTAAAAAGTCCTAAAGATGTCAGTTGGCTATGGCACAAACGTCTTAGCCATCTGAACTTTAAGACTATGACCAAGCTAGCAAGGGAATCCTTAGTTGATGGACTGCCTAATGAACTCTACTATAAAGATCAGGTATGTGATGCATGTCAACAAGGAAAGCAAACAAAGGTCTCCTTCAAGACCAAGAAGACAACATCAACCAGCAGAGTTCTTGAACTACTTCACATGGATCTCTTTGGACCAATCACTCCAATCACTCTTATAGGAAGGAAGTACACTCTTATTGTTGTAGATGACTACTCCAAGTTTACTTGGGTTATTTTCTTATACAAGAAGAGTGAAACTCAACAGAAGCTTCTTGAACTATTGAAGAGAATCCAAGTAGAGAAAGGAGAACCTATTGTGAAAATTAGAAGTGACAAAGGCACTGAATTCATTAACTCTTATATTATTGCCTATTGTACTTCTAATGGTATTCAGCATGAGACTAGTGCAGCAAGAACACCACAACAAAATGGTGTAGCTGCCAGAACACTCCTAGCTGAGTTCTCTACTCCTAAGAAACTATGGGTAGAAGCCATTAACACAGCTTGCCACACTCAAAATAGGTCAGGTATTCACAAAATTCATGAGAAAACCCCATATGAATTATGGAAATGAAGGAAACCTAGAGTATCTTACTTTCATATATTTGGTTGTAAGTGTTTCATTCACAACAATGTGAAGAGTAAGTTGAATGCTTTTGATGCCAAAGAAGATGAGGGGATATTCTTGGGATACTCCTCTACTAGCAAAGCATTTAGAGTATTCAACAAACGAACCCTTCTTGTGGAAGAAACACCTCATGTTATTTTTGATGAATCTTGTGAAAAGAATGCAGTAGAAACAGACTCAGGTGCAGAAAAGATGAGGAAACTAGTGATCAAGTCCAGACAAGATGAGTTTATTGAAGTTAATGAACCATTTCCTGAAGAACCAGAGGAAGATAAACCTCACAGACCTGTCACTAGATCTCAAACCCAAGCTGAACAATTTGACCTGAATCAAGATGCAACAATTCCAAATGCAAGGGGGAATGATCTCTTTGACACACAAGATACAGATGATGATAGACCAAATCAAGTCAACCCTCCTGATGGCACTAGAACAGATGAGAATCCAAGTTCATCTAATGCAGTCACACCTGTGAGGAATACATGGAGAAATAATCATCCATCAAACCTCATCTTAGGAGGAGCAGACTCAGGTGTCAAAACCAGAAGACAATTGAATCAAAACCCCCAGTCCTCTATGTTCTACGGGTGTGCTTTCCTGTCCAACATTGAACCAGCTGACATAGAAGAAGCTATGACTGATAGCAATTGGATCATTTCTACGCAAGAAGAACTAAACCAATTCGAAAGAAATGAAGTGTGGGAATTGGTAGATCGTCCTGAAAACCACAATGTAGTAGGTACAAAGTGGGTATTCAAGAATAAGAAGGAAGAAAATGATGTGATAACGAGAAATAAATCAAGGCTAGTTGCAAAAGGATACTCACAATCTAAAGGAATTGATTATGATGAGACCTTTGCTCCAGTAGCCAGACTAGAAGCTATTCGAATATTTCTAGCTTATGCATCATATATGGGCTTCAAGGTATATCAAATGGATGTCAAAAGTGCCTTCCTAAATGGTAATCTGGTAGAAGAAGTGTATGTAGAGCAGCCCCCAGGCTTTGAAAAAGGAGATCAAGTATATCGACTGAAGAAGGCCCTCTATGGTCTGAAACAAGCCCCTAGAGCTTGGTATGACACATTGTCACAATTCCTACTTGACAATGGATACACAAAAGGCAAAGTTGATAGAACACTTTTCAGAATACAAGAAGGAGAAGATATTCTAATGGTGCAAATATATGTAGATGACATTATATTTGGATCACCCAATCAAGATATGTGCAAGAAGTTCTCTGAACTAATGCAAGGAAAATTCGAGATGAGCATGATGGGTGAGATGAACTACTTCCTAGGACTTCAAGTCAAGCAAAGTCCAGAAGGGATTTTCATCAACCAATCCAAGTATACAAAGAGCCTATTAGAAAGATTCAAAGCTCTACAAAGCAAGACTGCAAGGATTCCAATGATGACCTCATTCAAAATGGAACCAGATGAATCTGGAAAGGCAGTTAATCAAGCTGAATATAGAGCACTGATTGGATCTCTTCTATATCTTATAGCCAGTAGACCAGACATAACCTTTGATGTAGGAGTATGTGCTAGGTTTCAAGCAAACCCAAAACAAAGTCATCTAGAAGCAGCAAGGAAGATTCTCAAGTACCTAAAAGGAACAGTCAACTTAGGACTATGGTACCCTGCTGATGACAATCTAGAATTGAGTGGATACTCTGACTCAGACTATAGTAGATGCAGAATTGATAGGAAATCCACATCTGGAACATGTCAATTCCTAGGCAACAAGTTAATTTCATGGTTTTCAAAGAAACAGACCTCTGTTGCAACCTCCACCACTGAGGCAGAATATATGGCAGCTGGAAGTTGTTGTAGTCAGCTGCTCTGGCTGGTCCAACAACTAAAAGATTACAATGTAGAGGCAAGAGAAGTCCCTATCTACTGTGATAGCAGCAGTGCCATTGCCATCACTCAAAATCCAGTTCTTCACACAAGGTGCAAGCATGTCGACATTCGACACCATTTCATAAGAGACCACCTTGAAAAGAAGGACATCAAGATGGAGAAAATTCACACAGATATCCAAAAAGCAGACATCTTGACTAAGCCCCTAGCTGAAGAAAGGTTCAAGGCCCTATGCTACAGCCTAGGACTCCTTGATCTAAGCACATGAAGAGCAAGATCAGCTGAGAAGACCTCAGCTGATACAACTGCAGCAGACTAGGAGAATCAGATGAGGTGAATAGACACCCTCATCTTCAGGTAAGTTTTTCCCGATGAAGACAAATAAAGCTGAGGGAATACATAGAGCTATTAAATCAAGGGGGAATCCATGATACCTTAAGAATCCTTGATAAAATAGTCTGTCTTCTGCTTTGCATAACATATATATATTTATTTAGAAGAGTTGAACAAAGTTACTTAAAGTCCGTACTCAAAGCAATGTATACATGTGTATAATAATAAACTATTCTTCATAAAATACTTTATCACTATACATACATATAGTATACTATTGAGCTATACTAGGATGGATTAATACACCATCCTCACCGACTCAACAGTATGCAAGCTGTATACGAATCTCAAATAACTCATGTTCAAAATCTATAATTTCTGCATTCCACGAGATAAAGTCTGAATAACTTTAAATGTGAACCATTAGATCAAGAATCTCATTGTTGATCTTAAGAAGTAACCTTTTTCAGAAATTCAGACCTATCAACTCTATATCTTTGTCATCTTTCTCCTCAACATCTCATCTCTACCTCTATAAAAGGAGGCGGTTATGGGAATAATTAAGAACACAAATCACTAACGATTATTTCTGTTTCAGGTATGGAGAAAATCGAAAGAAGAGATGGCATGGACATCATCCCTCAACCAAGGTATTGGGTGAAGGAGATGAAGATTTGTCCAAATGATGAAGATGATGCAGATCAGCATACTTGGCTCATTCTACATACATATCTTTTTGAAAAGAAAAGAAAGAAGAGAAGTTCTTGTTGAAAAGAAAAGAAAGAAGAGATGCAGAGGACAGAGTAGCAAACAAGCAGAGCTTCTTCTCCAGGGGGAAGTTCTACATGGAGAGCTTGTTACCAAAGGCTACTTTGTCAAAACCAATCAAGAAGACCCAGCTCCTGGCTTTCTCTTCACTATCCATTGAAGCACCTTTCAAGCTTCTCCCTCCTCAAGAGAAGCGAAGAAATTCAACAAGGACACATTAGATGCTACACTCCATCTATTGGTGATGGAGCATCCGATGGTGAGGACAACCTGAACCAGTGGAATATCATCTAGGCTAACCAGCTACACTTTGTTAAGATGATAACACATGGTTAAGGGGGAATTGCTGAAAGATCCATCAAACTAGGTTGGATAAACCTTCACAGAAGATTTTCTCAGCAATTCAAAATTATCTACTCAGCTGACCAAAAGACTCTACTCTGTAGATCAGATCACTTCTAAATCATCAAAAAGTC
The DNA here is from genome assembly GCA_963675135.1 of Galeopsis tetrahit. NCBI lineage: Eukaryota > Viridiplantae > Streptophyta > Magnoliopsida > Lamiales > Lamiaceae > Galeopsis > Galeopsis tetrahit. The sequence goes on along the minus strand of OY776120.1, from coordinate 58,102,137 downwards.
TAATGATTATCTATTTTGATCATGTAATTCATTCTAGAGTTGTTCCTGAATGTAATTAAGGAATTCGGCCTATATAAAGAATGTCTCTTACTTATAGAAAACGGCCTTGAATGATCAAATTTTACTAAAATTTAGTCTCAATGGCTATTTTTGGTAATGATGTCATTAGTACTCAATTACTATTCTGCCAGCAAATCAACAATTGCCACATGGCATGCTGAGCCGGCAAAATTAAAGGAATGGCCAGAAGATGAAGAAGGATATTCTTGGGTATTACTCCATAATTAAATCATTCTTGACCGTTGGATGAATGCACAAACCGAGATTTACTGGAGTATATAAACAACCCTTAAGCCATTCCTCAAACCCTTTCGCTCACAAAACTCAATCGCATTCAATCACTCTCGTTCTGAAAAATCTTTCAAAGCTTTCTAAACCTACAATCCAACACTCAGAATGGGGATCATTGAAATCTATGATGAGAAGACCAAGATCACAGGCACTCTAGATGCAGCAAAGTGGTCTAAGGAAGGGAAGATATTCACTGAGAATGCTCTGTTTTTCAAGGGCAAGCACACTGATGAGAATAAGGAGATTCTTCTTCGATGTCTCAATCTCAAACTCCATGAATTTCCGGAAGCAACACCAACCAATGTGTATGAACAAGATGTGCTCGCTTTCTACTCGAATGTTGTGTCCAAAGGCTCATATGTTGAGAGTGTTATGGGTGGACACAAGGTCAAAGTCACCAGAGATATTCTTAAGGACCTGTTTGACCTACCAAGGGGGAAGGTAAACATCTCTACTTATATAATGGGGAGAGAAAAGGAATATATGGAGATGTTTACTAGTGGAAGAGTCAATGTTGTTGATGCCTCTGGAGTTAAGAAGTCTCAACTTGATCTCAAGTTTCAGACTTTGATGGACATAGCAGGAAAGATGTTGCTTGGCAACACGTTTAGTCATGATGCAGTTACCACTCTGAAGGTTAGAGTTATGGCTGCAATTTGGGATCAGATTGATGGAGATTGGCAAGGGTTTTTCTTGGACAGAATTCCTCTTGAGGCCAAGAAGGTTACTCTGGACCTGCAATCTAAGGAGTGGAAAGTGACATCCACAGTCAGCTTTGTCAACAAGCTGAGTATTATCCTTCCAGAGATACTCCCAAAGAAGTATAAGATGGGTCCTGCTAAGAAGTTTCACATCTCCAAATATTACTTGAGAAAGGAGGCCCTTGCTGAGGCAGCAAGGTTGAAGGAGGAAAAGAAGAAGAAGTTGGCTGAATCATCCTCCAAGGATGCAGCTGAAGAAGCAGAAGAGTCTGCTCATGACTCTGCTGAAGAGGAAGAGGAGTCTACCAAAGAAGAGGCTCATCAAAAGACTGCTGATGATGATGATGATGATGACAATCAGACTCTAGCTCAAAGAAGATATCTGATTAGATCTGGGCTGATATCCCCATCTGATTCAGATGCTACTCCATCAGTTTCTCCTCTAAAGAAGGCAGGTATCTCTACTCCCTCCCTTAAATCTACTCCTTCAAAACTTTCTAAGGGTCAGAAGAGAAAGAAGAACTCTTCCTCTTTCACAAAGAAGTCTAAGAAATTCAGGCTCCCTACTCCCATGAGCATATAGCCCCAATTTCATCCTTTAACCCTACTGAAAGTGATAACCCATCTGAACCCTCAATCACTGAAACCCAAACCCCTGCTGATACTCACACAGCAGAGGATCAAGCCATGCCCCAGATCACTGCTGATACCCAAACAGCAGATGACCAAATCCAGAACCCTTCTCCATCCCCTGCTGATGATCAACCAGCAGATGATCAAACTCATGCAGAAACCTCAGAAAACACTTCCGAAATCCCTGCTGATACTCACACAGCAGAGGAAACTATTCCAATCGCTCAACTCCATACCTCTTCTGCACCAGAAGACCTGGTTCCAGTAGACCTAACTCACCCCAGTATAGCATGGTGCACTATCCAATGTGCACTAGGGAAAAGATCATGCGAATAAAGATTGCCAACCTACTGAAGACCACTGTTCCTGGAGTTGATGAAGATTCCATCCAATTTGAACAAGTGCTGAGAGTATGCACTTGGATTGAGCTGAGAAGAGATGATGTGGATGACCTCATTGAAGTCATGGAAGGAATGGGAGGAAAGGTTAACTTCCTCGACTGGGAAATGGAGCAAAAAGAGGTTGCTCAAGTCCGATCATTCACTGAGCTGTTGCCCACAGAGTCTCTGACCAGGGTATGCCAAAGGATTCTAGGAATCCCCTCTAAGGTCCCCTCTGTACCAGACACGTCTGCAGATGATACAGCTGAACCAACTGAGAAAGAAGAAAAGGAAAGATAAGTGGTGACTGTCCCATCTCACTTCTTTCCTAAGCATGAGCTCGATCACTTCATCTATCAACTTCATCAGAGGAAAGGTCGACTGTTTGCTTGTCTGGTTGATGTCACAACAAACTTTCTAGAAGCAGGTTATCTCACTGCGGAAGAAAAGGGAATGGCCCTAGTTGTCTACAATCCACCTACCATTCCTATACTTCCACAGGAAGCTCAAGGTACTGCCTCACCCTCTACTTCATATATTGATATTCGAACAGATGTGTGTGCTCAAGTCAAGGAAGCAATAGACACACACTTCGACAAAGGGCTAGGCTTGCAGCTGGCCAGATTCGTTGAAAAGGCTATTCATGAGCAGAAGACTCGTCTCACCGATCAAATCCTTGACATCGATGACAAGTTCGGTGAGGCACTCCATAATCAGCTAGAGGAGTATCTCAACTTAAAGATGAAGAAATCAGCAGACAGGACCAAGATGTTTGCTGATCTCTATGCAAATGAGATTAACCGCTTAGAGAACTCCTACAAAAGTAGACTCGATGATGCTGAAGCAAGAGCCACTGAAGGACAAGCTCTACTTAAATCAGCTGCTGAGGCAAATGAGAAATTGCAGACTCAGCTGAAGGAGACAACAGCCAAATTAGAAGCACTCACAGCTAAACTTGAAGCTGCCTCTTCTTCAAACTCTCATGCTCAGATCCTAGAGCACAGTATCACTTATCTGACCCAAGTCGGCAAGGTCAATGCCATGGCTCTCAAGCAGACTCTGCATGTGGAGATTTTGAATGCCATGAAGCCTTTTGCGGCTGCACTTGCTGAAGCCAAAAAGGGGGAAGATGTATTGATAAAAGCTCTGGAAAAGTCTACTGCTCAGCAAGCTGAACTAGTAGTAGCACAAGATGTTCTGAATGAAACCTTAGGAAGCTTGAAGAGCAAAATCAAGAACAGACAAGGCAAAGAAGCTGTTCAAGAAGAAACTCAAGATCCTGCCAAGAATCTAAAGCTCACTGTCCCTACAGAACAAGTTTCTGAAAAGAGGATAACAAGGAAAAGAAAGGCAGATGAGCAAGCAAAGGCAGATGAGAAATCAGTTCCAGTAGAGCCTACTACAGAAGAGATAGAGGCTCAAGAAATGAAGAAAAAGAAGATGCTTGAAGCTTAAGAGCTTAAGCAAAAGAAGCTAAATGATGCGAAGGCAGTCAAGGCCAGGTTTGATAGGAAAGTGGCCAAACTCAGGAAAGCTCTTAAAGACAAAGCAAAAAAAGAATATGTCCTAGTATTTGACAGCACATATGTGGATATGTTGGCACTACAAGATGAGTTACCAAGATGGTATCCTCTGAAGAAGAAATGGCAAATCCAACACCACATAGTGAGAAAGTTTGGTCCCCTTCCTACATATGAAGAAGAATTTCTCCAATTCTCCCAGTTCATGAACATTGAAGATCAAGAGTTCTGGAAAGAAATAGTCAAGACAGCCAAAGAACTTGACAATTGCAGAATTCTAACTCCAAAAGAACCTAAATGGGATCCTCCCACTCTGGGCTCCGGAAGGACAGACATGATAGAGGTCAAGCGCATCCTGGAGAAGATCTATCTTGAAGAGAATGTTACAGACCCTCAACACATGGAAGATGTTCGAGCTCGTCTGTTCCTTGCCTTCCGCATCTAAATCAACATAAGACATGATGAAGACTACTTTAGAAGTTCAAAGAAACTAACACTTGTAATCTGTAAAATCTTCATATATATTCAAGTATTAGTTATTTTTGCTTACAAGACAAACTCTCATTGTCTTCATCAGAAACTTCATGTTTTAAAGATTTTATAAACTCTTATCTTATTAAGAGCATTTATCAAGTATAGTTTTGGCTTCACCAAAAAGGAGGAAATTGTTGGGATATAAATTCACCCTAAGCCCCACTTGATGTTAGAATAGTTTTGATGGCCAAAACACTAAGAGTTTATAAATGTAATAGGATCAGATGACTATGTATAGATCAGCTTAGACTAGTCTTGTGTAATCAGTTGTATTGATCTCATCTGATTAGCACAGTATTGGCTTACATGCGCATCCTCAAGATGAGAAGAGTAGAATGCATGAAGACTAGAAGATCCTTGAAAGACCAGATAAGTAAGGTGCTTGTATACCTACTTAGCTGATGGATTCCAAAGTTGAAGATGGCCTAACAAAGCACAAAGAATTTTCAGATCAGAAGAGTGTTACTCTTCTGATATCAGAAGACAGAAGACTTAAGGCCAGACGAGTAGCCAGAAGACTAGTAATGAAGAGATCAGAAGACTAGGAGCTCGTCCAGGACTCGGCTGATTCCAAAGTCATCTTGCATTTCAAATGAAGACCTACCATTCTTAGAAGATTGACATGATCCCAGAATTGAAGCAATCAAGCGGCTGGAATCAAGGAATCAAGCAAACATGGAAAGATTGCCCCAACGGCTAGTCAACTCCAACCGCTAGTTGCAGCAATCATCCCTATAAATACAAGAGGATGAGAAATCACAAACAAGAAGTCACAACGAGAGAATTCACAAAAGCTAATCAAGCAAGCAAGCAACAAAGCCTTATTCTGTTGAGAGTTCTCCAAGAGCCCAGAAATCATTAGAACACCTTCTAGCTCTTAAGCGATTTCCCATCCAACCAAAGAACCTGAATCTTACTCTCATTGTATACTCATTGATTTAGGCACAGTGGTTAAGCAATTTATAAGCTTGAACCATTAGTTGGATACATTCAAAAACCCCAAAACCCCCACCATAAGGTTAAGTTTTTGAACCCCTGTAAAAGTGCAAGTGCTTCCAATCACTTGTGGAGACCGTAGTAGTTAGGACTGCTCAGATCTCAAAGTCCTACCCTTGGGACTATAAAGGACAAGCCCTTGTAATTTTTGGTAAATTAAAGGGATTAAACATCACATTAGGACGTGAGAGTGGACGTAGAATCGTATATCCGAACCACTATAAATCTGGTGTCATTTACATTTTGCACTTTACTTTATTGCTTATTCATATCTTTATAGTGCATATTGTGTATTTCAAATATCTTCAAACAAGGCCATAATCTTCAAACCAGCATCAGCTGAGCTTTTCATTAAGTAAACAAGTTAGTGTTTTCAAAAGAACTCAAGAACGAGTCTAAACAAACAGGCCTATTCACTTTCGCATTTAATCTCTTCAACAGATCACTATAGTCATCTGGACCAGTAGACTTGTAGTCCAGCTAACATAGAAATCAGAAGAGGTTCCAAACTCCTTTGAAAAAGTTTTAAAGTCTATTCACCCCTCCCCTCTAGACTTTAATCCCATTCACTACACGTTCAGGGACCAACACCCTGGACTCCTCATCAAACAACACTTTGTCCTTCTCACTCAACAACCTTTCAAGGAAGACCCCTTGCCAATCACCATCAACACGATCAATAATCGCAGCCATAACTTGATTTTTCAAATTCTTAAGAGCATCTTGGCTGTGATGTTGCCCTAACAAACATTTTCCAACAATGTCCATTAATAATCGAAGAGATGCTGGAAGAATAGCCTTCTTAAGATTTTGCAGTGACTTCAGTTCTTCTCCAGTCCATCTACCAACGCACGCCTTTTCTTGCCCTTCCATAATATAGGTACATTAGATTCCACAATATTGTAGTCTCTAAGTTGTTGCATTAGCATAAGAAGTTGACTACAACAACTTCCTGCGGCCATATATTCTGCTTCAGTGGTAGATGTTGCCACACTTGTTTGTTTCTTAGAAAACCATGATATGAGCTTAGAACCTAAGAATTGGTATGAACTAGAAGTTGTTTTTCTATCTATCCTGCAACCACCAAAGTCAGAATCTGAATAACCACTTATGGATAAATCATCATCTGCAGAATACCACAAACCTCGATTAATGGTACCCTTTAGATATTTCAATATCCTTTTAGAAGTTTTCACATGACTTTCTTTGGGATTGGCCTGAAATCTAGCACATACACCTACTGCAAATGCAATATCTGGCCTACTAGAAGTTAAATGGAGTAAAGAACCAATTAGAGCACGATAATAGGATTGATCACCACACTTACCTCTATCATCTGGATCCATTCTGTATGTAGGTAGCATTGGTACTCCAACTGTTTTACAGGCCTTGATACCAAATTTATCTAACAAATTTCTTGTATATTTTGCTTGATTGATAAAAATACCTTCAGATGATTGTTTTACTTGAAGACCAAGAAAGTAAGTCATTTCACCCATCATTGACATTTCAAACTTACTTTGCATAAGTTTTGAAAAGCTTTCACTCATGCTTTTGTTGGGTGAACTAAAAATGATATCATCCACATAAATTTGTACAAGTAAAATGTCTTTCCCTTCTTGTCTTCTGAACAAAGTACGATCTACTTTGCCCTTAGTAAAACCATTTTCAAGTAAGAACAGTGAAAGAGTGTCATACCAGGATCTTGGGGCTTGCTTCAGACCATATAGTGCTTTCTTCAACCTGTATACTTGGTTACCTTTTACCTCAAATCCAGGAGGTTGTTCTACATAAACTTCTTCAGTAAGTATACCATTTAAAAATGCACTTTTAACATCCATTTGATACACAGTGAATTTCATATAAGCAGCATAAGAAAGAAACAATCTTATAGCTTCTAGTGTAGCTACAGGGGCAAAAGTTTCATCATAATCAATACCCTCAACTTGAGAGTAGCTCTGTGCCACTAATCTAACCTTATTCCTTACAACAAGATCATTCTCATCTTTATTATTCTTAAAAATCCACTTAGTACCTACCACATTGTGATCAACAGGTCTTTCTACAAGTTCCCATACATCATTTCTAGTAAACTGATTTAATTCATCTTGCATAGCAATAATCCAATTACTATCAGCCAAAGCCTCTTTTACAATCTTGGGCTCAATAGAAGAAAGAAAACAGCACCAACAAAATAAAGAGTTACTAGGTTCTGGCTTAGAATCAAACAATTGTCTTCTGGTCTTAACACCTTTACCAGACTCACCAATAATAATATCAGTTGAGTGAGCTGATTTCCATGTCTTTCTAGTCTTAACAGGAACACTCTCCTCATCTAAATCATTTACAGTATCATGCATATCAATATCAGCAATATCAGCAGATTTATTCACAGGAGAACAGTCAACCAATTCAGGTATGTCAATAGGTCTAGAAGACTTACCTTTGTCTTTTACCTTTTCTACATCATCATATTTCTTTAGGATGTTTGGGAATGGATTGTCGGCTTGTACAGATTCATAAACTTCAGTCTCATCATCATCTTCATTGGTTTGAATTTTCAAATCATCAACTTTATTACTGAGCTGATGGTAAGCAGAGTCCTGTACTACTTCATCAAAGACAACATGGGGTGTTTCTTCCACACATAGAGTAGAGTAATTAAATACTCTAAATACCTTGCTAGTTGAGGAGTATCCTAAAAATATCCCCTCATCTGCTTTAGCATCAAAAGCATTTAATTTGCTCTTTCCATTGTTATGAATAAAACACTTACAGCCAAAAATATGGAAATATGAAACTCTAGGCTTTCTACCTTTCCATACCTCATATGGTGTTTTACCATGTACCTTATTTAGAGCACTTCTGCTCTGAGTGTGGCAAACAGTGTTAATTGCCTCAGCCTAGAACTTCTGTGGTGTGTTGTACTCTGCCAGCATTGTTCTGCATGCTTCCTTTAGTGTTCTGTTTCTTCTCTCATCTACACCATTTTGTTGGGGTGTTCTAGCTGCACTTATCAAATGCTGAATTCTAGTTTTAGAACAATATTCTTTTATGTAAGAGTTTATAAATTCAGTCCCCTTGTCACTTCTTATCTTGACAATGGGCTGCCCTTTTTCTACTTTCAACCTCTTCAACAAATTTGGTAGTTGGGTTTGTGTATCACTCTTTTTGTGTAAGAAGATTACCCAAGTGAACTTTGAATAATCATCTACCACAACTAAAGTGTACCTTCTACCATTCAGTGTAGGGGGTTTTATAGGATCATGAAGATCCATGTGCAAGAGTTCTAAGACTCTGCTTGTAGGAATTGACTTAAAGGAAACTTTTACATGTTTACCTTTCTGGCATGCATCACACACTTGTGACTTGAAATAGATCTCATTAAGGATACCTTCAACAAGGTAATCTCTTGCTATCTTATTAATTATCTTAAAGTTCATATGGCATAGGCGTCTGTGCCATAACCAGCTGATTTCTTTAGGACTCTTACTAAGAAGGCAAGCATCCCTAGGACAGCTATTCCAGTTCACAATGTAGACACTGCCTTGTATTACTCCAACAAGTAGAATAGAGTGTGTTCTCTTATCCCATATTTCATATTTGGTGCTTTTGAAGTAGACTTTATAACCCTTGTCACAAAATTGAGAGACAGATAACAAATTTTATTTCAAACCTTCTACATAGGAGACATCTTGAATATCTACATCTCCATTCTTGATGTATCCAAATCCTTTTGTGATTGCCATGGAACTGTCACCAAAGATCACATTGGGTCGTTCTTGCTCATGATAGTCAGAAAGAAGAGCCCCGGTACCAGTCATGTGGTGAGAACACCCACTGTCTATGTACCAAGTTTCTCCAACTTAACCACCTTTCTTGTATAAGTCCAATCGACCCTGCAGGTAGTGATCTTAATAATTTAGGTACGCTTTCTTTATTGGGGTCCTTGGGGGTTAGTGTTAAGAGGTACCCAAATAAACATTGAAGATTTGTATAATTGAGACCTCTTCAATTTTCTACCATGCTTATCACAGAACAGTACTTTATTGACCTTATCAAAACTATCAGCCAACTTAGGATCTATTTTTCTGAGATAGCCTTTCCTTGGATCTATCCCTTTTTCAGTAAGATCAGTATGTTTGTAATAGTTAGAATAGGGCCTAAAAGCCTGTGGACCATACGGCTTATAAATGCGTTTTGGTCTTTCCTCTCCAATGATATCATAAGATAAAGGTGGAGGATAAAGAACAGGTTTGTTATAATAATGAGGCACAAATTTCCTAGGTTTAGTTGAGTACAACTGAGACTGTCTTATAAAAGGAAGTCTAGGCTATTTCCAACTTAACTGTGCTTGTCTTGACCTACTGTGCTGAGTTTGCCTCTTCTGATTCCAGGACTGTTCTGCTCTGGTCAGAGGAGTATGACTCTGTTGGTATGGTCTTGACTGTACTGGTCTAGATACATTTTTCTTTTTACCATTCTTGGTAGTAGGAGGAATGTATTTAGACTGTACTTTAGGTTTTGGATCATTATCATAAGTCATAGGATATTTTCCTTTAACTAATTGGAAAGAACTTGAACTAGCTCCATTAGTGTTCTTAGTGCCTGAAGTAGAAGAACTATGCACATCAGCACATATTCCACTTTTATCATTTGGAGCTCTATATCTGTCTGATAATGTTTGATTAATCTTAGTAGAGTTAATCATATCAGATAGCTTCAGATCTAAGCTTAGTACTTCAGATTCTAAGAATCTATTGTGCTCTTCAAGTTTTTCACATTTAATCTTTAAATCATTGAACTCATTGGTCTCTATGGCTTGAGTTTTAAGCATACCCTGATATAGTTTGTCAATGGATGCATACTTATCTTTGAGTTGAGACAACTCTTCTGATAAGCGTTCATTCAAGATAACTATATTAGGATCAACTTTTACTTGAGCTTCACGTAGACTAATGATTTCTTATTTTAAAGAAATGTTCTCATCACTGATTTCCATGAATGCTTTGTTAGCTTGTAGGAGATCTTCTTCAGTCACTCCATTGGAATGATGAAGACTACTTCCTACACTACTATCAGCAGTGTCACATAAATCAGAATCAGAATTATCACATGATTGGAAAGAAGTGACAAATGATACCTCTTGTTCGATTTTAGCCATCATGACCAGTCTATCATCTATAATGAATGCTTATTTCTCATTGCTAGAGGGGTACTCAGATGAAGACGAGGGCAACTCATCTGAATCCGTATCAGAATCATTGTATGCCATCATAGCCTTCTTACCCTTGGCAAATCTGCGATCTCTCCTTGCATGTCTCTCTTCTCTGGGTTTTGGCACAAGCACACCAACAGCTTTTGTAGGTTCCAGTGTAGTAGTGTTTGGAGTCATAGTGACTATAGGACCTTCTCTGACCACATATATCATCAGATCATGTGTCAAGCTGAAGATGGCCTCCATCCTTAGTTTTCAGTAGTCATAATCTGCAATCTTGAACTTATGAAGTTTGTTCACATTAGTTTCATCCATGATTTATCAGACATATAAGATTAGTAGTATAGCAAGTAGATTCAAATAGTCAAGTGTTTGATAAAGATCAAGAATCAGTGACAAGAACAGTAAGACTTCCCTCAAAGTCTACAAGGTTATCAAGAAACAGCAGTCCAAAGAACTACTGCTCTAATACCACTTGTTGGTCCCAAAGTTGAGTTAAGATTGATTAAGCTAGTAAAAGTATAGAGGGGAGGGGTGAATAGACTTTTAAAAATCTTTCAAAATATCAAAGTTATATGCTGAATAGTGTTCTGAATAGTATTGTTCTTACTGGGTAGATCAGTACTTCCAGTTTCAATTTTATACTCAACTTAGATTTAGATCTTGAATGTGTATGTTAAATAAATATCAACAGTAAGTAAATCAACACACAGAGATTTATAGTGGTTCGACAAATATCTACATCCACTCTCACAACTCCAGTCGTGATATTTTATTAACTCTTCCTTCTTGAGTTTCTTGTAGCTTAAAGTCCCAAGATTAAAGATTGTGATCTTTTCGATTATACCACCAGATATATCTTCGATCTACTAGTAATTGGACAAGTAACTAGCACACTTGTTTACAACAAATCACAAACTAAAAATAGTAAAGTAAAACTTCTCTAGAATGTAGCCTTTGAATCTTCAATTCAGTACGGTGGCTTCTTCTCTTGATTTGATCTCCTTCAACTCTGTGAGTTCTTTAATGCTTCGTAGACTCTTAATTGCTCTTTGATTGCTCTTAGATCAGTAGTCTTAGCAGTAGAAGATCACACGGTATTTATAGACTTTAGTATGTGACAGTTAGCAGTTTGTGAAAAACTAACTCTCAACTATCTCTTAACCGCTTCTGTAACTTCTTTTTGTAACCGACTTAACTTCTTATCTCCAAGTCAGCATATCTTCCAATATCTTCAGTTACGCCTTAAATAAGTTTTCCAAACTTATTCTTTAATCACACCAACTCAGCACAGTAAACTACTGTTCTGACTTTTACTGTTCTGAGCTAGTCAGCACAGTTCTCAACTTTTGCTCTGCGCTTATTCAGAATACTTCTCTTATATCTCTAAACTTCATCTTTACTCTTCTTGATAGTCTTCTCATTCTGAAGTAGTCTTCTTTAGTCTTCTAATCTGGTTCTAACCTACTGTTCTGAACTTTACAATACTTAATACAACTCAATACAAACTTACATATATAAAACCTATCTATACAACAACTGAACTACATACAAAAGAGTATATCTAAGTCATATACTATAAGTTGTCTATACAATACATTTATCAGCTTAGTTCCTAACAGTTCATATATCAGATCAATAACACATAAGATCAGTAAACTCAGTTTTCATAACTTCTTAAGATGACTTTAGTTAAGATGACTTCCAACCACATATATCATTAACTTCAAGTTGCTTTTGGCCATCAAAACTTATAATCATCAACTAGAATATTGTTTATACGATTCATATCCCAATAGTTACTCTTCAGAAGACAAGAGTAATGGCTACACTCTATGATTGAATCACTGAGGGCAACTGGCAGAAGTTGTTCATGGATAGATTAATGTAATTTTAGAAGTATGTTAAAGTTGATAGTCCTACTGGAGAATGGACGGTGTCTGCGACCGTTAGCTTTGGAAACAAGTTAAGTATTCTCCTACCCTACTTGGCGTCGTCGAAAAAGAATTGGAGCAAGGGTAAGTCTTTTCATGTTCTTAAATTTTATTTGAGAAAGGATGTTATCGATAGACAGATTCAAGGTGGAACTAGTGGTGCACTAGTTGAATATGTTTCAGATGAGGCTATGGTTGAGCCAGTTTATGATTCTGAAGAAACAGAATCAGACGAGTCTTCAGAAGAAGAAATGGAGACGGAAGAAGAGTATAGATTTCGGATAAGTCAAATTCCTAGAGGCGACTTGTCTGGTCCTCCTCCTCCTACTCGTCTGGTGGCCGAAATAAGTTCCTCACCAGCCAAGAAGGCTAGAATAGTTAGTACTTCTACTATTTCACCCATTCTATCTCCTTCTTCTGTTCCAATTAAAACCAAGGCAAGAACACTCCGTTCTCGTGCCAGACTTGCTTCCCAAACCACTCTGAAGTTTGTTCAACACCTTAGTTCTTTGTTAACCTAAAACACTCCCATATACGTATCAGCTGATACTTCTACAGCTGATCTACTTGACCAAGATACATCGAAGCCCCAAGAAAACACCACCCAAAATTTACCATTACTCACAACAGAAAATGTTGACCCACTGAACCAATCTATTTTGGGAACCCCACTAGCTGACACTTCAGCAACTGAGCAGAGGACCCCACTCACTCAGACCCCTCCCATAAATAGATTTCCCAACCTGATCGATTATCCAATGTGCCCAAGGGAGAAGAGACTCCGTGCACAAATGACTAAGAATTTGAAGAAGATTCTGCCTTCTGTTGAGATTGACATAAGTTCAGAAACCTATGAGAAGCTGATTCGCATATGCACATGGGTTGCCTTGAGAGAAGGACCATGTGAAGATATGTTTGAAGTGGTCTCTAGCATGGGTGGAATCTCTAACTTTCAAGACTGGGAACTTGAACAGAAAGAGATCAGTGGAGTGAAGAAGCACTCAGAGTTAAGATCTGCTCAAGCCTTAACAAATCTGGTGAAGAAGATGCTGAATATTCCAGATGAGGTGTTGTCATCTAGTAAGCCAAGTGTTGGTGTTCAATATTCAGAAGATGACTTCGTGGAAGCCGAGTTGGAGTCATCTGATCCTGTTATTGATCTGGAGAACGTTTCTGATCAACTTAGGGAAATTGTCTTTGAATTCCAAGTTGAGCATGCACATGGTCCGAGGTGCAATGTTGGTCAAATCACTAGACAGATAGAAAAGTATTTTCCGTCTGAAACTTGTGCTTACACTAATAGACTGGTTGAGATGGTGAAAAAAGAATGTGATGAAGCTGAGCGCAAAGCCAAAGAAGAAAGGTTAGCTATCATTCCTTACTCGACCCCATTGAGTTTTAAAGCTATTGCTGGAAGTGTGCTGCCAGTAGAAGAAGTCGAGGAGCTCAATTCTACTGATCTGCAGTTAGTTGAAGTCACTGTTGCTGAAGAAGATGAGTTGATGGAAGAAGTTGTTCCTGAAGAAGACAACTCAAACCATTCCAACTACATCTTTGGATAACCTGAAAGACGATTTGAGACAAGTCGTGAAGGCAACAATAAATGAGTTTCTGAAATCTGATGTCAAAAAGGTGCTGATAGACCAGAACAATTCTCTAGTAAATGATTCTAAGGAAATGATTATGAATGAAGTGAATCAGTTGGATGCGGCCTTTAGACAAGAGATGTTTAATCAGTTGGAGACTTTTCTTCAAATTCAAGTCGAATACTCGGAGAAGAGTTCAGTCGACTTCGCGAGAGTTCTTGCTCATGAATCGAAGAAGATGGAAAGAGTCTATAGAGTTAAGATTGAAATAGCTGATGAGCAAAGGAGAGAAGCTCATGAACAGTTGGTTCAAGCAAGAGCTTTGCTAACATCTATGACTGAAGAAAACAGACTTTTGAAGCTGACTGCTACTCACTTCAAGAATGAGTTCAATCTCACATCAAAGAAGCTCGAATACACTGTTGATCGTCTTGAAAAGCTAAGTCAAGATGCAAGTCATCAAAAGCAGATAGAGAAAGCAACTATTTTGATGAAGCAAGCTGTACAACAGGAGATGACTCGATTTACTTCACTTTTCACCTTGAAGGCAAGTGATGAAGCCAAAAAGGGGGAAGAGGCTGAAGAAGTAAAGAAACAAGAAACTGAAATTCAGACTGATGCTCATGTTCAAGAAACAAGTCTACCTAGAAGAAGAAGACTAGTGAAAGCTGCAGAGGAAGAATATATCAGTGTTGAAGAGTAGTTGAAAATTGCGAAAAGAAAAGGCAAGATAACTAAAGAGGTTCAGAAAAGAAGGATTGTTAAGCGCAAGCTTGAGATCAGAGAACCTAAAGTGAAAGAGTCAATAGGTCAAATCATTGCTGATATTGATGAGACTCAAGTTTTGAAAAAGTAAAAGATTGAAGATGATAAGTATGCTAACAAGAAGGTGTTAAGCAAACATATCAAGAGACTTCAAGAGATGAAAGAAGATCCAAATGTTATTGAGAATGCTCTTGTTGACAAGTTTATCGATGCAGAACATAGAGATGTTTGGAAGATTATCAAGAAGAAATGGGAGATTGCTCACTGGACTATTCGTAGAAATGGAGATCCTACAAGCCAAGACGAGTTGTTTGTTAACTTTGAAAAGTTCATGGAAGCTGAAGACAACAACTTGTGGAATTTGATCATGAGGATTGCTACAGATGTTGGTTCAACATTCTATCTCCTGAATTTCTGAAATGGGAAACACCTATGTTAGGATCTGGTAAAAGAGTTTACTACAATGCGATCAAGAAGTTCGAAGAAGAATTTCTAGAAGAAGAGAAGATCGACAATGAAGATCACATCTCAGATATCCATAGAAGAATCTTTGATGCATTTCAAGTACCAGACAAGGAAGCTGATACTCCAAGTGGAGGAAGCATTGGATGCTGAAGATTTGTAAGTATTTTTACTTTACTTTATTATTTTTGCTAAGTAATTGTAATCATTCTAATCTGATCTACAATGAATGAAAAGATGAACTATTTTGATAAGATAACTACTAACTAGTCTATTTACATAAAATAATTCAAGTAGTTTTGGCTTCATCAAAAAGGGGGAAATTGTTGTGATATGAATCCTGAAACAAGTCCTAATTGATGTTGAAGTAGTTTTGATAAGCCAAAAAGTGGACTTGAATATATTTCTAAGTGTTGACTGATCTAGTTATGGAAGTCGTCTTATGACAAGATCAGACAAGTATAAGTATACTGGAAAATAAACTAAGTGTTGAAAAGAACAGTTTACTATAGGATTGTATGATAAACTTATAATCATTGTATATAAGCTTATAGTATAGAATAGTAATATAGTTTATATTCATATTGATGTAATAATTTTGGGTCTTTCTATGGTAAGACAAGCTTCGCATTATCTTACAAAAGACAATACTTCAAAAACCGTTAGATCGTTGATCTGACGTATGAAATTTAATTTATATAATTGCACTTCGCATTAGTGCGTTTGCTCTATGCATTATGCAATCGCACTACATCGCCCTACTAATAAATTAAATTGACATATATAAAATGATGAAAATATCCTTTTATTTTATAATAAATAAAAATATTAAATTATAAAATTACATAAATATCCTTATTATTAAAACAAACAATCATTAAATAATACATCATCTAAATCAATTACTATTGTATTATAAAATTAATCAAATTACAATATTTTAAATCAATTAATCTCGTAACCCTAACCAATTCAATATTCATTTAACACCATTCTTGAATTATTTGTCTCGATATTTTTCTTTCCGGCAACTGCAGTGGTTGCCTGTGCAGTAGAAGACGATGATGTGTCGACTGCAATTGTGCATTAGTTGGCGGGCTTACGAAGCAGGAACAATGAATTTCTTCAATGGTAGATTTAAGAACTTGAAATAGTTGTTGTAAGTTTCTCCATCTCGAATTTCTTCCTTTTCGATTCTTCTCAATTTTCCCTAAAATCATGCCTGATTTCCAACGTATTGCTCTTTACTCCCGATGTTGGTTACAATCTCAGGTATGGAGATTCTGCTTAATCAGCCGATTTTAGGTGTTGTGTTTAATTCTTTTGTTCGAATAGCTTTTCATTTTGAATGTGTTCAAATTTATTTTGATTTTGTTTCTTGAAAATTTACGATCTTTGGTATGAATGTATTTCTTGGTTCGTTAATTACTTGTAATTGGGTTTTCTGCAATGAATTTTTGTATCAATCTAATTCAAATCAGTATTTGGTCGACTGTTGATTTCTTCTGGTGTCTTTTTGTATGTTCTTTCTCCCACACTTAATTTATACGTAAACTCTATAAAATAATCATAATTTTTTTTACTAATTTATAGGTCAAGCATATTATGTGTATCAGTTTATCATATCAAGTTGTTAATCGAGGTAATAATTTCTTGGAATTCAAAGAAATCTTTATGTTATACTTAATCGTGGTAATAATTTATTTTGTTTTATGCTCTTTTTTTTTTTTTTTTTTGAGTTTGTGTTATTTATTTGTTGCAGTATTTATGAAATAGAAGTCTGTGAATGTTTACTATTCCTTTCATCATGCACATTAATTCACTTCTTATGCTTTAGGTGTAGCATTGTACAATACTTCAAGCAATTTAAGGCTTAAGTGCCTTCTCTATTTGTTTAAATTTTACAAGGCCACTGCTTCCTAGCCATAAGCTATCATTATTGTGGTTTGTTGTGTTTTGGTGCTTCAGTTTGCAAGAGTTATATGATTCCACTGCCTACCGATAACTGAATATCTATGGTATAGGAAGTTATTTGAACACTCTTGATCATAGAAATGAAGGATCTGTCTTTTTTATTAGTTTCGTTTAACATGATGCATTGCTTTGAATATATATATATATTGAATGAGGTGCTTTAAATATATTTGGCATTGCCAAAGAGATGAAAAAATGATTGTAAAGAAAATTTCTAAATGACCTCAGTGAATGTGAATCAGCAATACTAGGTTACAAGATTAGTAATAGTCTAGTGCCTTTTAAAAAGTGACAACTAAATTAAAAACAAACCTACCCTAACTCTATGTTAACAAATGGTCAGGGGATTGTTCTTTAACCTTTTAATACGTATGAATCTTGATTTTACAGATGTTTTGGGCAAGAAGTTAGCTATTTTTTTTAATTGATAAGAAATCGGTAGATTAAGCAACTGGAGTTTGTTGTAGCTTATGCATTTATGTTTGACCTTAAGAACATGGGCAGTTATCTTGATTAAATGACCAATAAAAAGGTATGGAATATAAAAGAAAAAAGAAGAAAACCTAAAACCATAAGCTTACAAGTCGAGCCAGAGGCCGGAGTGCCGTTAAAACCTTGCCTAGGAAAACCCTCCTTAGGGACAAAACCCAGGCGAAGGAAAAAGGTAAACTCCTCTAACAATCAATTTATGTAGAAGACGGTATACAAATCTTTATGCAAGAAAGAAAGTAAGAAATCTAGGGGATAGCCCCTCCAAATGCAGTTGATCTTCGTCTTGGCCACTGCGTCAGCCGCCTGGTTGGCCTCTCTAAAAGTGTGAGAATACCGAATGTGCATTTCTGTAGTAAGTGGATGAACCTGACTCCAGAGACCCTGTAGACGCCAAGGGACAGAAGGAGTAGAGCTCATCAAAGTGCTAACTGTCAGACTGGAGTCCGACTCGATCCATAAGAACCGCCACCCTTGGGCATGAGCATACTGAATAGCAATGAGTGTCGCTGATTATCTTGATTAGATAAATCTATTCATTAGATCTCTTCTTTAAGTTTATGTTGAAGCAGTGTAATTACCTAAAATTTTGAATGGTATTATTTTGGTCAAGATTTGATTTGAAATTAGAATAGTTTGCATGGTAATTGGATATACTTGGTTTTCTTGAGGTCTTGGTGGTGCATAATAAACATGATTTACACTACTTGACTTCCTCGACTATATGTGCTTGATTATTCTGAATAAGTATTTTGATCCTCGTTCCACATTATAGTGAGTGAAGTTCATGGGCGTACATTTGGTGTTTGAACACTGTTGACTTGCACTCTTTGCTATCTTTGCGCATTCAATCTCGATAACAAACCTCTATATTTGGCAACATTCCTGTCCTTCATCTACGCATTTGGTCATTTCTTGACCGAGTATCTCATTTACAATACAATGGCCATCGGAAATCTGGCAACTGTTGGCATTTTTGCTGGTACTGCTTCTTTACTCTTTTAATACAGATTTAGCATGGCTCTTATTTGGATAATATATGCTTGTTTCTTGAAAATGTCCATCATTTGTACTACATTTTAAGAGCGGTGTTTAAGAGATTAGTTGAACTCGTGTTTATGTGTTTGCAGGAACGTCCATTATATGGATGTTGTTGTAGTGGAATCCCATCATCTAGTCCCAACTAAATACGCGTAAGATCAAAATCTAGCATTGATTATACCTGAAGCTTCATGTGAGGTCAAGATTTTGAGAGATTTTGGAATGAATGGGATTAGGCTCAAGTAGTATATCTAATCTGCTTTCTCTAAAAACTCTTTATTATTAAGGCAAAGAAACATGAGTTTTCTTATGTTGTATGTCCAAGCCTCTTTTTAACATTTTTTGGATAGAGAGATGCATTATCAAATTTCAGAAGCTATCGTGTTTTAATCTTGCGTTTTGTTCTTTGAATTTCGAAATCTATCGTGTTTCAATCTTGCATTTTATATTTTCTGCACAGGAAACATAATGCAAACTCTAATCTAGATGTTTAGATGATTAGTTCATTCATGTAATTCTTGCCAATAAAATACTTTAACAATTGGATCTGTTATCCCAGCATATGCATAGAAAATATTCTTGCCAATAAAATACATTAACAACTGGATCTCTAAAAAACACCCTCGATGCTTCAAAAAATCACAAATAAAACACTAAAATTGCTTGCTTGATTAATGTGCAATATTCTAAGAAAAATACTCTAAAAGCACCCTCTGCTTCTAAAATCACAAACAAAATACCCAAATTAAGCATAAAATAGCTTGCTTAATTGATTTGCAATATTCCGAGAAAAATCAATATAAAAACACTATATATTTTTAAAATCATAACAAAAACACCCAACCCTCTGAATCAAGAAACAGTTTTAAGCATGTTACAAAGAAAAACTTCAAGTATTTAACAGCAAACTATCAAGTATATAGCAGCAACAATATGTGTCCTGTTCCAAAGAAAAACTACCAAGTATATAACAGCAACAATCTCTGTCTTGTTCCAAAGAAATTATAAAAAAAATTATTCTGTGGTATTCACTATTGGACCATCAATAAAAAAAACTCTAGCAAGTTACACCAGGTTGATAAGTGTTTAGAATCTACTCCTCTTCTTCATCACGTAGTTGATATTTTTTGTGACTTTTCTGGTTCTTGCTTGATCCACAATCTCCTGAAATGAACATAGCAATATAAGTGATGTTATGATAAACTTATTTCATATGTAAACTGAAGACTTCGTTTTGATTAGATTAACGTTTGATCTAACAAATAAAAGAAGAGAATATTTACCAGATTCATTGTATATGATTCCATCGGAATATAATCCTTCCTCAACCTGGGTGCCTTGGTTAGATTGCGAGGTACTTTTGCTAGAACCTTTGTTTAATCCTTTCGAGCAAGAACCGATTTTATGTCCAGGCACACTAATTTAATTTTAAACAGTCAAACTATGCATTCTCAAGTAAAAAAGAATAAGCATAACATGAATAACACACAAATAATATTATGCAATGTTACATACCCAGACTTTCCGCATTTTTGCAATCTTTTTGGGGGTGCTCCTCTTGACCTTCTCTTTTGCGGATTACACACACCAAGATTTTGTGATAACTTTACTGGGTCATGAATATCACTCAACTCACTAGAAAGGCCACCCATATCAGCAGGCCCTGAGCGGACAGGGGGGTCCACCTCCACATGTTTTGCTGCTCGGCGTATTCGTTTCACTGTATTTCTAGAGTCCTCTTCTGTTTGTGAAGAATTGAGAGCCAAATTAACACTCTCATTGTATAGCTGCATAAATCTTCGGCGTTGTGAATCATCAGCAGAATACAAATCAGGAACATATTGAAGAAGTTGTTGTCCAATTGCTTTTGTCCAACGCTCACAGATGCCTTGCGGTGGAATTTGTTGGGCTTGGGCTTGTGCTAAAATAAAAGGAGTTTTTTTAAAAGTGTTTTTGTCCCACATCGGATGTGAGGAAAGAAGGGAGGACTTCCTAATCCTATATAAGGAGTCCTTAGGTCTTTGTTACAAGTGCACCAATCAATACACTTTAGTCTTGTATTTGATTCTAGTTTAAAGTCCTTTCTTATATTCTCTTGTAATAGAGTCTCGTGAGAGAAAGGTGAGAGTCATTGTAGACTTGAAAGAGTGTAGGAGGGTTGAGTGTCAAAAGAGAGGAATTCTGTGTGATTGTAAAAATTTATCATATAGTGATCTCTTTGGTGGGTCGTGGTTTTTCTCCGGTTTTGGAGTTTCCACGTTAAATTCTTGTGTTGTTGATTGTGTTCTCTCTCCATTTTATTTCTTGTTTATTTTTCGTCTGCCCTTGGGGGAATTAATTTCCCAACAAGTGGTATCAGAGCCCGGGTTTAGTCTCTATTTATTCTTAGTATGCTCTGTGGTTGCAGCGTAGTCTGATCTTCCACATCAGAAAAGATTTTTTAGAGAGGTTCGGGGGTCTCTTTAGAGACGGTTGTTTAAGGGCGGAGAAAAGGTATGTCAAATACTTCGAGTGTAATGAAGTATGACATGGAGAAATTTGATGGAAGAATCAGTTTTAGCTTGTGGCAAGTGCAAGTTAAGGATGTGCTGATACAATCTGGTGTACACAAGGTGAAGTTAATCAAGGTGGAGCGGTAGCGGCAAATGGCTCCGAAAAAGTTGTTAACGTTGTGATAGTACCTCTGATTGAGGAAATGAACATCCTTATGGCATGTCCAACTGTCATGAAAAATGATGTGATGACGTTAGTTGGACCACATGTGCATTGGTTTGGCGAGGATGCAAGGTGTGTGGTGACAGATGTCGATGGCTGAAGGACTTCTAGGAATGCCAAACGTTAGAGGTTGCACCATAAATTTCAGCAGGTATTTTTCGACATGTGCCGAAGGAAATTCTTAG
This sequence comes from Galeopsis tetrahit, assembly GCA_963675135.1. Classification (NCBI taxonomy): domain Eukaryota; kingdom Viridiplantae; phylum Streptophyta; class Magnoliopsida; order Lamiales; family Lamiaceae; genus Galeopsis; species Galeopsis tetrahit. The sequence goes on along the minus strand of OY776120.1, from coordinate 58,080,653 downwards.
AATGGGTGATTCTAAGTGTTCTACTCATATGGTGGAGTAGGTGTTCTCTGTTTTGAGAATGTTGGTTCTTTGGTTTAAGAATCATGATTGTCGGTGAAGACAATGGAGCTTTCTTTTATTTTATCAAGGTGGAGTTTGTTGGACTTGTGCTAAAATAAAAGGAGGTCGAAGGAAATTCTTAGAATGTGTGATTCTAAGTGTTCTAATCATATGGTGGAGTAGCTGTTCTCTGTTTTGAGAATGTTGGTTCTTTGGTTTAAAGAATCATGTTTGTCGGTGAAGACAATGGAGCTTTCTTTTATTTTATCAAGGTGGAGTTTGTTGGGCTTGGGCTTGTGCTAAAATAAAAGGAGTTTTTTTAAAAGTGTTTTTGTCCCACATCGGATGTGAGGAAAGAAGGGAGGACTTCCTAATCCTATATAAGGAGTCCTTAGGTTTTTGTTACAAGTGCATCAATTAATACACTTTAGTCTTGTATTTGATTCTAGTTTAAAGTCCTTTCTTATATTCTCTTGTAATAGAGTCTCGTGAGAGAAAGGTGAGAGTCATTGTAGACTTGAAAGAGTGTAGGAGGGTTGAGTGTCAAAAGAGAGGAATTCTGTGTGATTGTAAAAATTTATCATATAGTGATCTCTTTGGTGGGTCGTGGTTTTTCTCCGGTTTTGGAGTTTCCACGTTAAATTCTTGTGTTGTTGATTGTGTTCTCTCTCCATTTTATTTCTTGTTTATTTTTCGAGAAAATTTCATTTTACGTTCTGTAACTTAGGCCTAATCCAGAATATATCCTTTAAGTTTTCACATTTTCAATTTACGTCTTAGGGTGTCCAATTTACATACTTTTCGGTCCAATTTACGTCATTTCCACCGGAAAATTGAAAATCCGGTCAAATAGTCCAATTTACGTCCTTTATGTTTGAAAATTAAAAATTAATAATTAAAAAATTCTGAAAATCTCATTAAAAACTTATAAATTGTGTAAAATAAATATAAAAAATCTAAAATTTTTTATAAATTGTACAATTCAAAAAATCTGAAGATGTGTAAATTTAATTTTTTTTCTTCTAAAAACTCATAAAAATAAATAAAAATTCTATAATTTCTACAATTCAAAAAAATCTGAAAATGTTTAAAAAAAATTATTTCTAAAAGCTCATAAAAATAAAAAAAATCTATAAATTAAAATATTTAAAATACAAAATTCCACAATTTAAAAAATATCGTGAAAATGAATTTAGTACGGTTCCAAAATCGATCAAGGTGTACATGGAACTTCCACTCAACCTCGACGGTGAGTTGGAAAATCTCGTGGGACCCAAATTTTTAGGAGTTCGAGCAAAATTTTAATAGCAAACGAGTATGAATCAAGTCTGATTTTTAATGAAATGTTAAAAAATTTTATTATTCCTATTAGATTTTTAGAATTAGTAATTTTTAATCTACACATTTTTAATAAATTAATGAGATTTTTTGAGTTTTTAGAAATTTTAATGAGATTTTGAATTTCTTAATTTTTAAATTACACGTTTTTCATTCTTTCAATTGTAGATTTTTTTATTTTTTTTATTTTCAAAATTTTAGAATTTTTTATTTTTGTTTTACACATTTTATAATTTGTAATGATATTATTCAAAATTTTATTGATATGTTTTGAATTTTATTTACACATTTTATTTTTTTAATTTTAAGGAGATTTTTGGATTTTTAATGATATTTTAGATTTTTTTAAATTTTTAATGGGATTTTTAGAAAATTTTAATTATTAAATTTTAATTTTCAAACTTAAAGGACGTAAATTGGACTATTTGGCCGGAATCCCAATTTATTCCTCACATTCCGGTGAGTTGTAAAATTTTCCGGCGGAAAGGACGTAAATTGGACTAAAAAGGACGGAAATCGAAAAAGTAAAAACTTAAAGGATATATTCTGGATTAGGCTTAAGTTACAGGACGTAAAATGAAATTTTCTCTTATTTTTCGTCTGCCCTTGGGGGAATTAATTTCCCAACAGAATCTTCATAATTTTTTACTGCTTAATGCAGAAAATAATGTCGGCAAGGCAACCCCATGGACTCTAGCATTTGACACTCACAATAAAATGTGTTCTGAGCAATATCAATTTTCACACGCCATTGTTGCCCTTCCAACTCATCAAATTTTACAAATGTATATTTTCTCATGTTGTCTTCTTCAGTTCTTAATTCTACAATCAAGCCTTGTTCTTCTTCAATTTCGATCAGCACCTTAGCAAATATGTTTTTACTATACACTTCAGCAGCATGATTCACAATCTGGTGTAATGGACCGCGCTTCGTTGGTTGTACTGGGCGTTCCGGCTCATATTGATTTTCACAAGCTTCTGCCATAAGCTTTTGTAGGTCCTTAAAAAAATGTTTGAGAAATTCAGTGATCTTGTGTCCTTGCTTACCACGGTCCTTGAAATGGGTATTCAAGGACTCAGCTCGTTGAGTGCTCCTCATCATCCCTATGAAATGATCTCTACAATGTGTCGCACTCCACATTTCTCTTTTAGAATAGAGTTCCATGACCCAACGATTTCTCGTTACACCGTGAGTTTCTGTTATTTCTTGCCAACGCTGCTCAAATTCATTAATAGAAAAAGTTTTCTTCATGAGCACTCCAAGATCTTTGCAAATTTTGGGGTTTTTAAGATTCTGCATACAATTCCTCAACAAATGCCAACTACAAAGTCTATGTTTTGCTAGGGGAAATACTTTGGCAATAACATTTCGCATAGCCAAGTCTTGGTCAGACATGATGGTCACCGGTGCCTTTCCCCCCATTACATCAAGGAACTTGTGAAACAACCAAACATAAGATTCAATGGTCTCATTGTACATCAGGGCTGCACCAAACACGCATGTTTTGAAATTGCTGTCCACTCCGGAAATAATTACTAGAGGAAATCGGTACGTGTTCGTCTTGTACGTGCTATCGAGTACAAGAGCATCACCGAATAATTTGTATTGAGCACGGGAAAATCCATCAATCCAAAACAACTTGCTTAGAGAGTTATTCTCATCAAATGTCGGCTCATATATGAACTCCATGTCCTTAAGTTTGATACCATCCAATAAATTCAATGTCGTAGATGCATCTCCATGCTGCACAAGATCGTTACGTTTCTTGTTTAGAAAATTATACGCATCTTTGTTCTTGAAAGACAAATTTGAAGGACCTCTGTGGGCAAGCTTCAAATAATCTAAAATATGACAAGTTCGGTGTACAGCGTCATTCATGACAGTCATCACAGCTTGGTCACCAGGTGATATGAACCTGAGATGGAAAAAAAAATATCATTAAAAAAAATCTAAAAAAGATCTAAAAATGTACAAATTGATCATTAAATAATCTTTCCATTTAATATAAATAATGAAGTAAAATGACCTTAAAAATCAATTTTAAAATATAAACTTATTCAAGTACTTGTTGAACTTCAATTGATTCGAGATCGGATTTAAGAGCTCATGATTGTGCTCCAAGACAAACTTGGTGACCTTGTACAACCTATCTTGTAGAGCAACTCGAAAACATGCTTTACACCCAAATCTAGTATGTGGTTTTGGTTTTCGTATTAACAGCTGTTTACATATTCGACGAAATCCAGCATGTGAACATTCCCAAATCACATTCATTACAATTGTCTTTTGTTTGTTATAACCTTTATGAGTTCTTCTGATATTGAATCCCATCTGCCTACCATAACTATTGTAAAATTGGCCAGCTTCCTCTATAGTTTGAAAAGCCAAGCCCTTTTTTGTTTTGTCATCAACATTATGGTCATTACACTTATCAAATGCAATTCCATCATCACTCATATGGTCCTTAGAAAGTAAATCATCTTCTTCTACGTTATGAAAATACATCTGTAAGGGAGCTTTGAATCACAGTTCGCAAAAAAAATTCAGCAGCAATATTCCAATAATTACTGTCACTACATGTTGAAGGCAAACCTTGTGAATAAAAAAATTAAAAAAATAAAATGTATACACCTATACTTATTCTACTGAAACTCCAAATTATTGTATTAGCTACAATTTTTCATACATCCTAAGTTCATAACGGTAACTATGGTGGTTGACAATAATCAAATAAAGCGTATGAGTATTTAAAGAACAAATAATTTGCTTCATTTTTTTTTTACAGAAGAGAGGGAGGGATCGAGAGAAGTTGTTTGAATCTCTCTTACACATAAACTTTTGTTTAAATCTCTCATTCACATAATTTTTTGTTTAAATATCTCATTCACCATAAACTTTAAGAGAACAAAAACTGTTAGCAAAAATCCCCAAATATAACAAGTACACAAAATATCAAATCTTGCGTGGAGCGAAGCCTGATGCGGTTGCTTCCTAGAGAAGTGGAGGTGCTTCTGCTATTCTGTCGGTGCGTCGCTCGTTGCGTTTTTAAAGCAGGAAATATTTTTAGGGTTTATTAATTTGGAAAATGAAAACACTATACAAATATTATATTCTGTTTAGGCGGTAAGTTTAATTTTATTATGGAATTTTGGGAGTGGTGAGTTTTTGTTTTTGGTAAGTTTTGTGGGGAAGATGCAGAGTATATTAAATTTCTATATTAATTTATAATTTTTCTAATTTAAATCCATGACAATAATAAAATAATATTATTAAAATTACCATATTTTTTTAGGACAAATAAAATAGGAAAAAAAGTGGATGGACTTACCATATTTTCTAGGACGAAATCAGATTTTGAAGATTTTAGACAAAATTTATTTTAGTTTCTATAATCTATATAAATTGATTATAATAACAATTCACATATAAATATCATACTCCACCTCTAAATATCATTGGTATAATTTAGCACACATTCTCTTCTTCAAGTCTTCATGTTCTTGGATTTTTTAAGACAATTCGAGGTAATTTATTTTTATTTAATTTTAATTATGTTGTTCATCTATTTCATGAATTTAATATCTTGATCTATGAGTATTTGTTTGAATATTTAGAATTATGTGACAATTTGAACATAGTTGAATATAAAATTTGGATCTAAATAGGTAAATATGTTAATTGTCAAAGGCGACAATAATCTTGGAAAGTAATATTAATTTTTTTAATTAAATGCCATAATGTATGCCAAATTGAATACCATTAATTACCGTGTAATATATCTTGGCATATATGTTGGAAATTATAACGCGTTAATTTTAGTAAAACATATATTTATGCTAAAATTTGTTAGAATTTAATTTTAGTAAAATATATATCTTGGCAATATACCTACTATTTATTATTTTCATGAATTAATTTGATTAAAATTACTTGGTTTGAATTGCCATGAATAATTAAATCGCATAGATATATTAATTTATAGACTATAATTTCTATTTATTATATGATAATTTTATTTGTCCTATTATTTAGTTGCTATGTTTTTTTAATTATATAAGAGTTTTAAATATTTGTTCAACACCGTTGCGGTGATGTATCAAGGGAAGATCAAAGAAAATCGATATGGATAAGAAGAGGAGTGTGGGGGAAGTCAATGTAGATGAACTAAAGTCAACGGAACCAACAATGTTCAACATGACTCCACCAGGCGTTTATACAGATAGGACAGCCAATGGCATGAAGGCAAACGATCTAACATGCTCAAAAGCAGACCATAGAACCTCACTCCCCAAACTCATAACGGTAAATAACAGTTTATCTAATGATCAAAAAAGGGTTGTGAGGTCAATGGGATTTGGTTCAATGTTGCAACTCAAGATTAAAGCTATAGATAATACATTGATGGCTTCGTTAATACAAAATTTTGACTGGTCTACATGTGTACTTAATGTGTGTGGTAAAGGTATTCATATAACTTTGGACAAGGTGAAATCGGCACTTGGTATACCTTGTACTTGCAAAAGCTTTGGAGATATAAAGGGATTAAAGATAGGACAAATAAAATACGCAATTTTATTTCAGGGAAGTGTAGGACAAACCATGGATCTAGCTGCATTAGAATTAAAACTTACCAAATGTGAGTCTTTTGGCTCCGAATTGAAAGTTCTGTATATAACATTCTTATGCGCTACAATTTTACTCCCCAAGTATGGTACTCGCCCGGAGTTGGGACTTCTTAATTACTTGGCAGATTTAGATAACATACACACATATAATTGGGGTGAAGTTGTTTTGAAAAGCATTGTGGATGGCGTCCTCTGTCACAAAAGAAAAAATATGAAGAAAATAACTGGGTGTATTCTTCTACTTCAGGTAATATATTGCACTCAATTTTTGCAAATATCATATTAATTTAGGGGGGATCACTATTAGGTCCCTTGTTGTTGGGTGACCTATAGCAATCCACTCCCTCAGAAAACCCAAGCGGAATTGAGCTCCCAATTTGTGATGAAAAAGACCCTATTAACCCTGAGGTGATGTATGTTTTAAAATTTAAAGAATCTATTTACTTGTTCTTTGGTTTTCAATTTTTGTCTTCCCAATGAGGTGATATATGTCACTTTCCCACTCACTTCCCCAAAAATCAAATTTCACATTCTTCTTCACAAAAATGTTGTCCGGCGATGAAAATCAGTGATCGACGATTAAATAAGAAGAGTAATTACTGAACTTGATTTCTACTTATTGTTGGCCTGGCTTGGATCAAAGATGAGAAGATGGATTGGCTTGAAGAAATCCGATGACCGGCAAAGAAATCTGATGAACAGCGATGGAAAAGGCCGAATGGGTTGAAGATGCTACTTTTTGGAATCTGAGAAGTTTTTGCTGTAATTTTCTTTATGCTATGGAGAATGGAGAAAAGGGAATGAGAATTTACAAATTTGCAAGTTCTTGATTAATTCTTGGAAACTGAATGAAAAATTGGAAGAAAACCCCCAAAATTCTTTTAAGAAACATCATTTTGAGAAGCATTAGGCTATGAATTTAGGGCACATAGTGTGTTTTTTTTTTTTCAGGTACCAGAAAATCGACCTCCACCTTCATGGCCTCCAAAGGGTAGAGTAGAGTTAATTGACTTAAAGGTAATTAGAAATCGAAAAATTTAATTGAAAATCATCGTTGAAATTAATATTGTGTTTTACCTTTTCAGATACGGTATAGTCCAAATGCTCCAATAGTCCTTAAGGGGATCACCTGCACTTTTAAGGAAGGAACAAGAGGAGTGGTGGGCAGAACCTCGGGAAGTGGGAAAACAACGCTAAATTCGTGTATATAGTAATAAAGTAATTAATTAGACAGTGTTATAATCTCATTAAATATTTAAAAAATAACATGTATATTCATGTATATAATTCTTGTACATTTCAATGTATGGGATAAAGACTTAGCTCAATTAATTAAGCATGATCTTTTTAATTTTAACGTGTAATACATTTTTTAATTGAATTAGTTTGCATCTTTGAGTTAGACAAGATTAGCGCAACCCATATTAATGACTCATTTTATGACTCGGGAATAATAATTTTCTAAAACTTAAACTCTATACTTAAATTAAGTTTGAATATAGCATAAAATGAGGAACTTGCACCTTTGAAATGACACACATTTTAATAAATGTGTAAGAAAAAGTGTAATGAGTGATGTTTTGAGGGATAATTTTGTAAACTTTTATGAATAAAGTAAAGTAAAAGGTAGATTGAGTGTGAAAAAGTAATTGCATATGGGTAAATATGTGTATATTTTAAGGGTGGGGGTTATAACAATATTTCCTTTAATGGAGTGCGCAAATTGGTATGGGACATCTAAATATAGAAAGTGTGCAAATTCCTATGGGACAGAGGGAGTATATAAGTTATTAAACATAAGACACTAAACCTAAATTGTATGTAAGGTACTAAACATAAACCTTAAACTTAAATTGAGTTTGAATAATATTACAGAAGTTACTAAACTTATATGATATACAAGGTACCAAATATAAACTTTAAATCTTAATTGAGTTTGAATATTACATAATTGAATTTGAATATACCACAAGTTTAGTAATATTTAAATGGTATACAAGGTACTAAACATAAATCTTAAACCTATGGTAAATATTTGAACACAGATGGTGAATATCTGAACAAAGAGAGTCTTTTTTTAAAAAAAAAATTCTCTTGATAATGGATTTAAGTAGAGAAGAATTGGAAAAAAAAAAAGTGAAGTTGTTTTATTTTCCTAATATATTTAGGTGAATTGGATTAAAGGTAACAGTTGAAGAAATGCTCAAAGTTATCAACAGAAGAAATGTGATTCTTATGATTTTCTATTAACTTTACTCAAATTTCAATTTCAAGATTGACATCAAGAACACAATGTAATAGAAATACAACACGATACAAAACAATCATAAATAGATACCCGTTATAGATAGGAACAAGTCAATTTACTATATAAATTGAATATAAGTTTAATTTGAATATTACATAAGTTACTAAATTTAAATGGTATATAGAGTACTAAATCATAAACCTAAATTGAGTTTGAATGTTACATAAGTTACTAAAATTGAATTGTAATATTTCGTATTATTCGTTAAACATAAGGTACTAAACTCTAAATTGAATTGGAATATCACATAAGTTGTTAAACTTAAATTGTATATAAGGTACTAAATATAATGTCATAAACCTTAAACTTAAATTGATTTTAGATATTAAATAAGTTACTAAAAGTTAAATTCAAATTAAATTTGAATAATATTACATAAGTTACTAAACTTATATGGTATACAAGATACTAAACATAATTGAATTTGAATAATGTTATATAAGTTGATAAACTTATATCCTATACAAGATACTAAATATAAACTAAACCTTAAACCTTAAATCTTAATTGAGTTTGAATATTACATAATTGAATTTGAATATAACATAATAAGTTACTAAACTTAAATGGTATACAAGATACTAAACATAAACCTTAAACTTAAGACAAATATTTGAACATAGGGGGTAAATATATGAACAAAGAGAGTCTGTTTTTGAACTTTTCTTCTGATAATAAATTTAAGTAGAGAAGAATTGAAAAAAAATAAGTTAATTGTTTTATTTGCCTAATATATTTAGGTGTACTGGTTTAAAGCTAACAATTGAAGAAATACTCAAAGCTATCAATAGAAGAAATGTGATTTTATGATTTTCTATTAACTTTACTCCAACTTCAATCTCAAAGTTGACATCAAGAATACAATGTAATAGAAATACAATACGATTGACACAATGTTACTAAACTTAAATTGAAATACATAAAAATACATATAAGGTACTAAACTTTAAACACTAAATCTTAAATTAAATTTAAATATTACATAAGATACTAAACTTAAATTGAAATTGATTGATTCATTCATTAAACATAGACATTAAATCTAAATAGAGTTTGAATATAACATAAGTACTTACCAAAACTTAAAATAAAATAAAATTTGAATATTAGATAAGTTATTAAACATAAACCTTAAACCTAACTTGTCTCAGTGTTCAACTTTGTAACGCCTAGTGTTCAACTTTGCAACACTTAATGTTCAACCTTGCAACACTTAGTGTTCAAATATTTTAGTTTTAGCAACTTATGTAATATTCAAAATCAATTTCAATTTGGGAGTTTATAGGGTTGTAAACGAATCGAATACCACAATATTCGATTCTTATTCCTTATAATATTTTAATATTCGTATACGTTTAATTATTAAATAATAAATTCGATACTATTCAATTGGATTTTTTTTAAACAATATTATTCGAGTATTCGATTTGAAATTGATTCGTATTCAATATTATTCGATACTATTCAATTCAATTTCAATTTAAAATTAAGTTTAGTACCTTATGCAATATTTAAATTTTCGATTTAAACTTTAGTTGAGTTGAAGATTCAAAGGTTTGAATTAACAAGGGAACATAAACAATAAAACAAAAGATTTTATAACAATCTTAAAAAAAACATAAGCATCCAATCTTCCACCAAACTTGTAAATGTTTGCAACATGGCATCAACGAGCTCTTCTTGTATAACACCTACATTATATCATCAATCATAAGATCATCTAACAAATGACATAAACTATATTAGGTACCAATCATATAAAAGTTTTGTACCTTATGTAATATTTAAATTTTCGATTTAAGAGTTTAGTATTTTACATGATACACTATGCCAGAAATCGCATACGACAACGGGGATTCTCCGTTGTCCTAACTATTTTTTGCCCGTTGACTATCAAACTAATCTCGTAGGTCCATAATTTTTTACAACGGAGAATCCCCGTTGTCGTAGTTCATTTATTACAACGGATCATAATTTATAACGACAAAAAATCCCCGTTGTCATAGACAATTAACAACAACGAAAAATCCCCATTGTCGTACCTATTTTTCGCTTGTTGTCTATCTAACTAATCTCGTAGGTCCGGACCTTTTAACAACGGTGAATTTCCGTTGTCCTAGAAAATGAATAACATCGAGAAATACCCGTTATCGTACCTATTTTTTGCCTGTTGTCTATCAAGTTGTTGTCGTAGACCATTCATTCATTATATATATATATATATATATATATATTTTTTTTTTTTTGCATTATACAATTTTTTGTAATTTGAAATTCAAACATAAAATATAAAAAATTCAACGAGAATAACAAATGATGTATAAGAAAATTTCATAATGAAATCATTATTTATCAAGTACAAAATTCTTGATGTTTACTATTCAAGTGAATTTAATAATTAATTCGACAACCTAACTAATGAAAATAAGAGAGCCTAGCTACTCTTTTCAACGTCGTCTCTTCCATATCCCGTCTTTCGTCTTCCATCTCTCGAGACAAGCAATTTCACACATAGTTAATCTGTCATCGTAACCACAAATAACAAAATTAGTCGAATACTTGCATTCCCATTAATATTTTAATTAAAATCTAAATGATATACAACTATTGTTAGAAATGATTCAAAGCCCAACAACATGATAAATAATTGTAACTTGGAAAACATAAATGATTAAATCTAATAAACTAGAGAACTGCCAAAACATAGTAGCAGGAACACTTTAGAACAACACCAATCATTAAAATAAAATAAAATTAAAAACCAGTTTCAAGTCAGGCACTTGCAGCGTTATCATGAACCATTACACTAAGGAAATACAGCGTTGTTTTGAAAATGAAAAGATGAAATATCGGTGTTTGTGTTGAGACAGATTCTGATTTCATATTTTGGATACATGTTATGCCGCAATGAAAAACAAATTTAAAGAAACTACAAAACTTTGAATATTTGTTCATTTATTCAACCCAATTCAAACTCAAAGGTATTCATTCAACTCACCAAACTTAGCATGGAGCTTCATTGAGTTTCATACATCGAGCAGCTACGCGGATCTTCCACCATGTCTTTGATTCTTCTCAGAAAGAAAACGACCTCTCTCCCATCGATCAGACCATCGCACTGACAGCAGGATCCTATGTACATAAGCCAATATTCAATAATTTACAAATGAATGTCATTTTCAAATTTAGTTACAATTGCAAAGAATAACGAAATGAATAAGCAAGAAAAAATCATTAGTTGGATGTCATTTTCAAATTGAGCTCTGCTGTCATTGAGATCAAATAATTATAGCCTGAAGAAAAATGTACATAAATTATTGATCAAATAATTACAACCTTAGACAAGAAAAGCTCACCATTGAAAAATGGAAGTTGACAGAGTTACCCGTGAGGTATTTTAATTTCCTGCATTAACTTTGCATTCAGAAGAAGCATGTGAAGTGAGTGAAGCTGATAGGGTCATGAAACCAAGTCCCTGCATTTTTTTATCACAAAATTCTAGTAAATTAACAAGTTTCCTAGTAATCACACACATACTCATCTTTCTAAGGATTTTCAGTACTTGTTCAAGGTTTCTCTTTCAAAACTATTACCCCCTCCGGGACGTCTCGTGATTATTTGCACGTCCATATTAGGAGTGTACTACAAAAAATCTTTGGGACAAATGAAACTGTGAAAATAATGTCTTACCCCATGTTTTATGTACAAGATATTTACTAGAAAATAAACACCACGCGAAAAGGTAAAAGTTCATTTGTGGAGTATCAAATACTTTATATTTAGTCAGTAACCATATAAAGAGCAGAACATGAGTTAATATTTCGGACTAACCATGATGTAGAGCACGCAGGCAACAATAATCATTCAAAATCGGCCGAACAGTGAGTCGGCCACAAAAGCACCAACAATTGGCATAAGCACTCCCACTCCGAACTAGACATTCAAATAAGTCGCCGCAGAAGCGGTTGATTGTCCCAATTTTCCGGTCAAATAACTCTTTGAATTCGAACTTATCCCATAGTAAGTGAACCTCTCCGCTACTCCAACACCTAGCAATTTAGAAAAGAATTGCTCAAATTCAGTATTTTCCAAAAAAAAAAAAAAAACTCTATATAATCCTCCCACTGTAAATCATGGAGTATAATATATGAAAATTAACATAGATAGTGAATTAGCGAAATCAAATACAACAAATATCTACAAGACGATAATTACTTAGGATGAAAGCAGAGAACATAGAATGCGTCCCGCGCGTTATAGCAAGATAATCTTGCTTGTGAGAGAACATTTGTGCGAACAGTATCGGGGACCTGCGAACGACATCTGGTTTTCTTTCTCCAAAATTAAAATTTTTGCACAAGAGGATGAAATGGATTCTGTGAAGAAACCTGCAGAAAAAAGAAAAGGACGGTTATAAGAAACCTGCACTGAAGAGTAATTTTTTTTTTTTAAATTAGGGCTGAAATTAGGAATTAGGGTTTACGTGTACGATAGTGCTGACGATCGGCGACAGGCGAGCAGCGGCGACGATCGGTGACAGGTTAGCAGCGGCGGGCGGCTAGCGATTAACGGCGGAGAACTGTGGTGGTGGGAGGCGGTGCGAAGAATTTTTCTCTAGAAGAGAGGGTATCGCGAGTAATGGTGGAATGAGAATAGTAAAAAAAAATCTAAGTATTGGTATTTATATTAACAGAATAAATAAAATATATTTTAAGTAAAATTTAAATAAAATTAATATAAAATAGAAAAGAAAACGAGAAAAGACAACGGGGGATTAAACCCGTTGTCTTTCAGCGCCCTTTCAAAAATAAAAATAGAAAAGAAAACGGGGAAAGACAACGGGGGATTAAATCCGTTCTCTTTCAGCGCTTTTTTAAAAATTACATCAATATAAGACAACGGGGATATATACGACAACAGATTCAGAACTTATGACAACGGAAAAAGCTCATACCCGTTGTCTTTCCACTGTTGTCGTAGGCCATTTGTAGCATAGTGATACCTCTCATTACAATTTTTCTTACACATTTAAAAAAAAAATGTAATATTCAAACTCAATTCGATTTAGAGTTTACATACGTTACTAAACCCTAGACCCTAAATTGAATTTGAAAATTAGAAAGATTAAAACTTAATTTCAATTAATGTTACAGTAACTTAGATAATATTCAATTTTGAATTTATAGTAACTTATGTAATATTCAAACTCAATTTAATTTTAAGGTTTATGTTTAGTACTATATATACCATTTACATTTAGTAACTTAATATTCAAATTTAATTTCAATTTATGCTTTAGAAATTTATGTAATATTCAAACTCAATTTATGTTTAGTACCATATATACCATTTAAGTTTAGTAACTTATGTAATATTCATCTCATACTCATCTATTAAGTTTTATATATTTAAATTTAATGAATGTTTGATTCAATTTCAATTTAAAATTAAGTTCAGTACCTTATGCAATATTTAAATTTTCGATTTAAACTTTAGTACTTTATATGATATTCAATTTATATATTCAAATTTGATGAATGAATGATACAATTTAAGTTTAGTATCTTATGGAATATTCAAATTTAATTTAGGATTTAGAATTTTGTACCTTAGTTTAGTTTGTTGATATTCAATTTGGGGTTAATTCTAAATAAATACACCACCTTTAGTCTCAATATCAATTTAATCACGACCTTTACGATTTTTTTTTTTAAAACCCCAACCTTTCATCGTGTTGCAATTAGATATTGTTGGTCCTGATAGGAGTATATAACAAGTGTATGTGGGGGGGGGGGAGGGGGGGGAATACACTTGTACGCAAATCTTTTTCAAACTTAACCAAATATGACTTCAGCAAGGTTGTCCTGGACAACTCTGCTGAGATGTATAATTTCTTAAAGATAACCAATCTACTAAGTACTATTGAGTACTTAGTTGAAGGACTATCTAAGTGAGTTATATGTGCGGAATTAGTGGTTGGCCCTTTAGTTTAAACTCCTTTGAATTCTGAAATCACCTTAACAATTTATCCAGTTTCAGGGAACTTGTCCAAATCTATTTTGCATAGTCTTATGTATATATCTTTGAAAGTCCAATTTGTGTGTTGTGTTGAATGAATGTAAGTACTTGAAAGTAAATCAACACAAGAGTTTATAGTTGTTCAGAGACTCAAGCTCCTACATCCACTTTCCTTGATTTAACAGGATAATTCCTTCACTCTTGGAATTAACTTGTTTTATAGTGCGAAGGTGCACTTGATCAACCACACCACTCATTGGTGCCTTGATCCCTAGGATGTCAAGAGTCCTAGTACCCTTTCTCAACTCAGAACTGAACTGTTCTTCTCTCTGCAGTCAGCTCCTTCCACTTCTACTACTACAACCTTCTAACTTTCTCTCTTGAAAGATATAAGGGTTCAGTTTTGGTTCCAACTAATGAGATATCCGTTACAATGAGGTTCATTTTATAAGGATATGATATCTCTCTAAGCTTTGTATGGATATATAATGAGGTTCAACTTAGAATGAAGTGTTTGAAGACTAAGATAGTCTCTTGAGAACTTTGAAGCTTCAGAGTAGTTTGATAGTTGGATGTTGTTCAGTTACTTCAAATGGTCTTCACACTTCTGTATTTATAGACAAAATTGAGGATTTTCCCGTTGGAAAGACAGCCTCAATTGTCTATAAATGTCTTCCTTGAACTCTGCAACTGGAAGACAGATTTTTGATAGTGACATGTCCTTAATTTGGGAAATAAACGGTTGTAACTGTTTTGTCTTCACTTTGCAGCACTCTTCCCAATGTCTGACTTCAAGATTCCCTTAGTCAAACATGGACATCTCTTCTTATCAAAGATCCTGAGATAAGGACAACATTCCTTATCACTAGGACAATTCTGCTTATCAACTTCAGCAGATTCTGCTCATCAGCAGTGTTGGCTCTTAGCTCTTCAAATGATTTGGCTCTTTCCCTTTGCATGGATATCTTCATGCATGATTCTTGATGATCTTTAAGCATATATGACTTGGTTCAGTAGCATTGATCATTTCAGCATAGTTGTCCTTGAAACTGTTCTGGTTCATATATGATGAGACAACTCTGCTTAGACAAACCTTCTGATCTTGTATGCTACAGTAGACTAGGTCTAGATGATGCATTTAACTCATATGATTAGTCAAAGGGTTGTTCTTCAATTGATTAGTCTTGATCAGCATATCTGTCCATCAGCAGACTTGGGATAAGCTTGATTTGGAGCCTTGAGGGGATATGATTCATGTAGTCTTCTAAGCATATGTTCCCCCTCAACTAGTGCATCTATTTTTCTAAGAGCTGCCTAACATATCAGCTTCTCAACTAGTCTTAATCTACATGTTCCAACATTCCTGAAACATGTTCATGTAATCTGACTTATCTAATTGGCATGTCTAAGGGGGTTTTGGTATCATAATCAAAACTCATTTTATTCCCAACAATTTCCCCCTTTTTGATGATGCCAAAACCTATTACAAACTCTGCAAAGGTGACTTGACTACTGTTCTTATTCCTGAAAGAAAACGTGTTAGTGTTTCTACTGTTCTTATTGCATATAGTTTGATAAGTCAGGCAGGTTGAGATCATATAATGCTGTTTCTTGATTCATAAACATGTTCAACTATCATTAATAATATCATGAATCATTACAGGCATGTTGATAGTTGAATAAACACATCAGAGCATGAATCAAGCAACATTACATCAGAACATAAGCTAACTAACAAATAGATTAGATCAATTTCATGGTATTCAGAGCAGACAAAAGCATATCAGCAGGCTTGAGCAACTTTCAGCATAGATGACCATATCAACAAATCAGCAACCAAGACAAGTGTTTATCCATTTCAGCACATAAGGGTCAAGAGGACTTAGCCAATTCAAAGATTGTCTTCAGGAGGTGGCACCATCCCATATTGTGTCCACACTCTCTTCTTTAACTCCATGGCCTCTTGATTTGTGCCCTTTGGTCCTAGCACCATCCTGTTCAACTTCAGGATCTCAAAGAACTCCTGAAAGATCCTTGACTGATCAATGAAGCCTTCCTTCTTGGGAGGCATGTAGATGATAGGTTTAGGGGCTGTGAGCTCAAATCTTGCAATATCAGCAGCTGCAAGCAATTGTTGATACAATTCCCTGTAACACTCAATCATGAACTCAGTGAAGGTAGAGTTGACATCCTTTCCATTCCACCTGTCAATGACATAGTAGTCATAGACAAATTCCCTTTTGGCCTCTTCCCAAGAGTCATTCAGCTGTATTGGCACCCATTTATCCAAGTGAGGATATTTGGTGTCCATTGGGATCAGCAGGTGTCGCTTCATCTTGTTATATGTTGCTCTTTTTATTCTAGGCTTCTGAAAGTCAGCCCTTCTCTTGTCCCTTTCTCTGTTTGCTTCTTCAATCAGATCCATCTTCTCTTGGGCTCTCATCATAGCCAGCTTTTGTTGTGTTTCAGGATCTTTTCCATATCCTTCAACAAATAGTTTGGATGGATCTAGCACAATTGTCTTCTTCTTTGGTCCAGGTCCAAAGCCTTCTTCATAAAATGGGTTTCTTCAGTGGATTTGACCTTTTCAGAAGTCTTGGCAGTTTCAGCACTCTTGGTTTCTTCAGTGGATTTGACCTTTTCAGCAGGCTTGTCCTTTTTAAGCAGTTTTGGCCTTTTCAGCAATTTTAACCTTTTCAGCAGTCTTGGCCTTCTTGGAGATAGACTCTTCTTCTTCAATTCTGAATTCAGGAGGAAGTTCAAGGCTGTTGGGAAAGTCAGTGAATATCTCAGGCTTTCTTTTATTTCCCTTGGCCTTCTTGATTTGTCCTCTAGTTTGGACACCTTCAGCATCTTTGTCCAAACCAGATACCTCTCCTCCTGGCCTCTGCTGTAATCTGACTCTTTCTTCTTGTGCTGAAGCAACTGAGTTCTTTAGAGCAATTGCCAATTGCTCATCTTCATCAAGATCTTCCAGATGCAGTACTGCTTGCTCCTTTCCCTTGCCTTCAGGCACCTTGTCCTTGCCTTTATCTGATCCACCAATTTTCAAGGCACCATTTTCCCTTGCTCTTTCCCTTTCCCCCTTTTTGGCAGCATCAAAGCACTGGGGCTTCAACTCACTCATTGTAGTTGCCATGAGGGATTGGGCTTGGTTCAAAGATTTCATCTCCTCCAGCAGATATACATTTTCATCATGTATATTTTGCATTCTGTCACTGTTGAAGCTTAGAAAAGCAAGAACATGCTTCATCTTTTGCTGAACAACCTCTTCCATGGTTACTTTGAGGGATGCATCAAGGCTTGCCTGCAAGAGATCAGTAAGGTTGGCCACTGGACTTTCAGCAATTTTGGCCATTACTTCATGGGAAAACTTTTCTGAGGCAGCCTTCACCATTGCTAGCCTCATCTCTTCATCTCTCTTCTTCTGAATGGCTGTTTTCTTGCCAAGTGCTTGTTTGACAGTCAATCTAAGATCTTTGACATTATTGTTGTGATTATCTCTAAGCAGCTTCTGCTCTTTCTTGACTTCTTTGGAGATGGATTCCATGCTTATCTTTGCATTCTACACTTTAGTGGAGATGGTTTGCAACCCAGATTCCACTCCACTGATTCTGGCTTCTATTGTGGGCAACACCACATCTTCAGATCCAGTTAGCCTCATCTCAACTGATGCTAAAGTTCTGCCTTGCATATCCAAGACTCCTCAAGTTTCAGCATGAGCAGTTTGGACTTGATGAGCCAAGGAGTCCAACTTTGCTGATTGTTCACCAAGAATAGCTTGGACTGAGCTGGAATCCACCTGAATGTGTGCATCAGTGAGTAGGTCATCTGCAAAGATTTGGTCAAAAGAAATACCTACAAGATCAGAGAGATCAAAGGGGTTAGAGAATAAACACTCATCACCCTCAGTATTTTTAGCATAAGACTCTGATTCATCAGCAGCCTTCTCCTCATTTTCAACTAATTTTTGACTCCCTTCATTATTAATGTCCTCACACAAAGGAACATGCCTCCTCTCCTCAAGGGATTCCTGAAGTTCAGATTTGACTTCAAGAATAACCTGTCCTTCCTTACTTATTCCACCCTCATTTGGTGGTACACTCACTATTCTAGTGATCACAACCTCTCTATCATCAACAATTCCCTCTGGTTTTTCCACTATTCTTTCCTTTTCAACTCCTTCTCCTAGTACTGCAACATCTCCACCCTCAATAGGGTTCAAAGATGGCAGTTGATGGGAGATCACAGTGCTTCTTTCAGCAGCCACTGGGTCATCCTGAATGATCAAGGGCTGATCAGTGTTCAACTCTTCTAACACTGAATAGGCCTTAATCAAACCAGCTTCTAAAATAGGAGCCTCAACATCTGTAAGTTGTGCCTTGGGTTCAGAAGAACCTTCATTGGCAGATGTGTCTTTGGTTGTGTCACCAGCTTTGGTCAACACCTCTGAAGAGACAAAACCTTTCTTATGGTAGGTCAAGAGAGGGGTTGAAGGTAGTTTGTTTTCAAGAGGGTTGGGTTGAGAGGGTTTAGGAGGGTTTGAGGGGTCATCTTTGCCATCATCATCATTGGAGCTGCTATCAGGGTGCGTGATCCCTTTAGGCAGTCTCTCTTTCACTTCAGCAATCTTGTCAGCTACTAACTTTGCAAATACTTCCTCATCAGTGAGGAATCTTGTCTTGTTTACTCCAGCAAAGTGAAGTAGTCTGCCTTTCTCTATTTGCCACCAATTTGCACCTTTGTCTTGAATGACTTGTGCAATCTCCATGATTGTTTTGTCTTTGACATCCACCATCAATCTTAGATCATGAAACATTGTCTGAATTCTTGGAAATTCTGCAAATTGTGGGTACAAACTGTCCACAGTTGCCCTTACTCCACCTCTGAGCATACTCTCATAAGTATACTCCTCCTCATCTCCACTTGAATGAGGACTTTGGGTTATAGGGGAGATGGCTCTGGTTTCAGGGATGTTGGCTTGAAGAGTAGCTTCAGGAAGATTGAATTCAGTAGGGTTAGCTTCAGAAGGGTTGGGTGCAGTGAAAGGTGCTTTAGTTGCTTTTGAGAGCAATGAATCTGAAGGGGCTTTGCTCAGGGGGGTTGGCTCTAGAAGTTCATGTTCTAAGGCTTGTGAATACTTGAGCATTGATGAATCAAGTGGGGACAAAAGTCTTGATTCATCCACAACAATATCAGCCAACACATCCATTGACCCTCTTTGTGCACTCCCTTCTGGAGAATATCTCTTGGTAAGATCAACAGGGGTAATGGGTTGGTCTTGGGGGGTTACATGGGTTTCAGGGGAGTTGGGGTTTTCAGAGAGTTTGGACTCGGGGGTTCCAGAACCAGAAGAGTTGGTTCTGGACTTTGATTTAGTCCTACTTTCTGCCCTACTCTCCCTTAGAGTCACTTGGAGAGTTCTTTCCTCATGAAGTTCCAGTATTTTGTCAGTAGGCTTGACCCTTCTTTTGCTAGCTCTACTGCTCCCACTGCCTTCCATCTCAGGGACAACTTCCCCGGGCCTCTTATCACCCTTCTTCTTTTTCCTTGTTTCATTGTATTTCTGCCTCAACTCTTCTGAATGATCAGAAGGAACTTGTACTCCCTCTTCAGCTACTTCTTCAATCTCAGTTGAAGCTCCTAAAGTTTCTTCTGAGGGGAGTTGGGACAGCTTCTTTGTCTTAACAGCTCTGGCCTTTGTCCTCTTCTTCATCTTTGGCTTCTCCTCTGGCTTTTCTTCAGCAGGTTTGGCCAGCTGCATCCTCCTTTGTTCAGTTTTCTTACTCACTTTTCTGAACATCACTTTCTGGGCAGGGAGGGGTTTTGCAAATGTTTGCATCTCAGAGTAATGAGCAACTTCTCTATCAGTGTGCTTGCCCTTGTGCAATACTTGAGTTTACTCTCCAGCACCACCTTATTGTGGGCTTTTACCTTGAACTTTGCCTTCTCCTTCATCATTTCAGTCAGGATGAAGGTTCTCCAATCAAATTTGATGCCCTTGTCACTGGCATCAATTACTGCAGCCATTATCCTTATCCTTGGAGCACCCACTTGCTCCAAACTGCCAGTATTGCTCAACAAGCTCTTGGTGATTACCTCAAATAAGTTAAGGAACTTGGGCTTAAGAGTCCTCTTATGCTGAGAAGAGAAGATTGGCCATGGAACAAGTAGCCATTCCTGAGCAATTTCTTGCTCATGGCCATTCCCATAGAACTCTGGATTCCTTCCTTCAGAAGGCAATCCAAAAGCTGCTTCCACATCCTCCTCAGAGAATTTCACCCTGTGGAATCACTCCTCCTCTTCTCCTTCAGCTATGTATGACAACCTAGTTGTCACTTCACCATCTTCAGGTTTGCCTCTCCATTTGAGAAAGGCAAAGAACTCAGCCATATAGATTTCAAGGCAAGACTCTGGCTTTTCTTGCATGAACTTTTGTAATCCAGCCCTTCTCAACCATCTCAAGGTTGGGGTGATTTCTGGATCCTCACTCTCAAAAGAGATGATGGGCTCGAATGTAAGGTTATTTTTGTGGCTAAGATAGCCAAAATCAAGGTCTAGAGCCTTGTTGGAGAAATCAATAACCATTTCTGGTCTAGCTTTAGGAGCCGTTGAAGAAAAAGTAAGGTTTTTGAGAGAGTTTGAGAAGATGAAGGCTAGGGTTTCAAGAAAGTTTTGAATGCGTGGGGAAGAAATGAGGTTTGTGGGCTTCTTAAGACTTGTGAATATTCCAAAAGGAATGTATGTCAATGAGTAGGTGAGTCTTAAGGCAATTCAACGGTTTACAAATGAGGAAATCAAGTTTGGACGGCCAAGATTGATTTCAGGGGAGTTGGCCAGTTTTGATCTAACGATTAATAACCAATGGAACAGTAGAAAACTGTTTTTATTCAAACGTGGGAAGGAGTTTAATGTTTGTTTAAAGCTGGGGGGTTATCAAGGTAGATCATGTCTCGAATTGTTTAATGCAAACAAGAGTTAAATCTTGGCATTTAATGCATTGAAAGTGACTTTTTGGGTAGGGGACAAATTAAATCCTTGAAAAGATGATGACTTAAAGAGGAATGAGGCAGCCATCGAAATAGGCAATGATTACCCAAAATAGGTGCTTATCAGACCAAGATTTGGTTTGATAGCCAAGACAACTTATCTGACCCCACATGGACAAGTGTCCTGAAATCTTGTGGACAAGTGTCCTGAATTTCAATGGACAAGTGTCTTGAATAATTTGAGGTCATCTCTTCTGAATCTCAGCAGACTTGACCAAGTCTACTGAACATCACTTTCAGTTCCCCCTTGATTAGTCAACTCCTTTGGACTTACTTGTCCAACTTCCCTGGATCAAGAAGTCCCAATTCTGCTGATAATTCCAAGAATCTTGCTTCAGCAAGTGGTTTGGTCAAAATATCAGCTTTTTGGTGATCTGTATGGATTTTCACCAATTTGTTATCCTTCTTCTCTACATGGTCTCTGATGAAGTGATGCTTGATATCCACATGCTTGCATCTTGTGTACAAGACTGGATTCTGTGATATTGCTATGGCACTATTGTTGTCACAGAATATTGGCACTTCAGCAGAGTTGACTTTGTAGTCTCTTAATTGTTGTCTCAACCATAGGATCTGAGCACAACAACTTCCAACTGCAACATACTCAACTTCAGTGGTGGAGGTTGCCACTGTGTTTTGTTTCTTAGAGAACCAAGATATGAGTTTGTTCCCCAAGAATTGACATGTCCCTGAAGTGGACTTTTTGTCAATTCTACAGCCTTCATAATCAGCATCTGAGTAGCCAGTTAACTCGATGTTGTCATCAGCAGGGTACCAAAGGCCAAGATTTTCAGTCCCTTTGAGATACCTCAAGATCCTTTTGACAGCCTCTAGATGGCTCTTCTTAGGGTTTGCTTGAAACCTTACACAAACACCTACTGCAAAGGTGATGTCAGGTCTGCTGGCAGTGAGGTAGAGGAGTGAACCAATGATTCCTCTATATTCAGTAGAGTTGGTTGGAACACCACTCTCATCAGGATCCATCTTCCAATTTGTGTTCATAGGGATCCTTACTGGCTTGCTGGTTGCACACCCAAATTTCTTGATCATTTCCCTGGTGTACTTTGCTTCGTTGATGAAGATTCCTTCTTTTGATTTCTTGACTTGTAAGCCCAAGAAGAAGTTCATCATCCCCATCATTGACATCTCAAACTTGCTTTGCATGAGCTTGGGGAACTTGTCACAAAGCTTCTCATTGGGGGATCCAAATATGATGTCATCAACATATATTTGGACAAGCAAGATGTCATCTCCTTCAGTGATTTTGAAGAGAGTTATGTCTACAGTTCCTTTGATAAATCCATGGTTCAAGAGGAACTGTGACAGTGTGTCATACCAAGCTCTTGGAGCTTGCTTGAGTCCATATAGAGCCTTCTTCAGTCTATAGACTTGGTTTCCAATCTCAAAACCAAGTGGTTGCTCTACATAAACTTCTTCTTTCAAGACTCCATTCAAGAAGGCACTTTTGACATCCATTTGGTACACTTTGAACCTCTTGTGGGCTGTATAGGCTAGGAAGAGCCTTATTGCTTCTAGCCTTGCCACAGGTGCAAATGTTTCATCATAATCAATGCCTTCTGATTGACAATAGCCCTTGGCCACTAATCTGGCTTTGTTTCTGACTATCACATCATTTTCATTCTTCTTGTTCTTGAACACCCACTTGGTTCCAATGACATCTTGATGTGAAGGTCTATCCACCAGCTCCCATACATCATTTCTGGTGAATTGGTTCAACTCTTCCTGCATTGTTGTGATCCAGTTTGCATCTTGAAGTGCTTCTTCAATGTCACTTGGTTCCTATTCTGATAGGAAACAGCAAAACAAAGCACTTTCACCATGAAACCTTCTAGTTTTGACTCCTACACTTGGATCACTAAGTATCAGATTAGTAGGATGGTCAGATAACCATGTCCTTCTTTTTCTGATCCCTTCAGTAGAGTTTTCCTCTACTAAGGTTGAGTCACTAGCATCATAAAATTCAGGAAAATTTAATGCAGGATCTAATTCAGGATCATATTCAGGGGTGTTGTCCTCAATGTCAAGGACATTGGTATTTTTAACATTTATGGTTCCCCCTTGAATATTGGATCCATTAACTACCTCAGCAGGGCCTGCTTCTTCATTGGTAGTTGTTACCTGAGTGTGAACTGGGATTGGGTCATTCAGTTCACCATTTCCTTCAGTGGGGTTTGTCTCAGGAATTGTAACATCCCGAAAATTTAATATAAGCTTTAATAAAAGCATAAGATATTCTTTAATATAAATAAAATATGATAATGGATATTTATATACTAAAGGATATATTATTAATTGAATTAATATATATTGATTGAATAGTATATACGTAAGATTTGTTATATAAGATTTGTTAATTTTATCTTAATTCTCTCCCCCATTTTACACTCGATATTCTTCCTATAAATTAATCAGATCACAAAATATTTACACCGTAAAAATAAGTTCCCTATATTATAAAATCACTATATTCCTTTCTTCATTCGCCAAGGGTACGTAACGTGATATTTCATCCATTTGCATCAAGACATTAACTACATGTGTGGTTTACTTTGTCTTTATTAAATATTTTGTATGAATAGATTGTTTATTTGCTATATGACATGATCAGAATGTGACGATATTAATTCTATGTGTGGTTTCTTTGTCTTTATTAGCTGGTTCATATGAATGAAATGTTTATGTGCATTACGATATTATTCTAATGTGAGTGAATATTTTAATGTCAAAGATTATGAAAGGCCAGGGGCTTAAAAGAGGCCCGGGAATAAAGAGAGGTCCTCGGTGAACCCAAGATTGAAGAGAGATCTTTGGGGGATCCGCCGTGCACAAGAAAAGAACTTGGGACTGAAAAGAGGTCTTTGAGGGCGACCCAGTGGAATTTAAAAGAGATTCTTGGGATAACCGTGAAACATAATTAATTATTAATCAAAGTATGATGAAAAGTGTTTATGTGATGTCCTGTGAATTACATGGTTATATGTGATTATACATTTTATTTGTATGTCGTATTTAATATTGTCAAAGTGACTTCACTGAGCTAGGAGAGGCGGTGGATGTCAAATCGTCATATTTTATGAATTTAAGCAATTAAAATTCAAGTGTATTAATATTTAGGCTTTTTAATTAAAAATCATTTTGAGATGTTGTTTAATGTCTTGAGGCTTCCGCTGTTATTCAAATAATTTTATTATTAAATAAATTTATGGTCCACTTTCTTGTATTTAAATTTCAGTTCATGCCCTTTATTTTAAGATTGTTAAGTATCTCTACAAAACTAATTATTATGAAAATTGGGGCGTGACAGGAATGTTGCCTTCAGGATTGTTGTCCAGTGTGATGTTTTCAGAAGGGTTGGCTTGGACAACATCTATGAATACAGTGTCTTTGTCTTTTAGGCTCAATCTGGTTGTTCTTTGTATGATCTCGTCAGTGTCCAGGTTCTTATTCCTGATCTCAGAAGTAGATTCATCAAATACAACATGAGGTGTTTCTTCCACAATAAGGGTTTTACAATTGTAAACTCTGAAAGCTCTACTGATTTGGGAATATCCAAGAAATATCCCCTCATCAGCTTTGCTGTCAAAAGCTTTCAACTGTTCTTTCCCATTGTTGTGAACAAAACACTTACAACCAAATATGTGAAAATAAGACACTTTAGGCAATCTTCCTTTCCAGAGTTCATAATGGGTTTTACCCTGTCCCTTAGTGATCAAACATCTATTTTGAGTATAGCATGCAGTGTTAATAGCTTCAGCCCAAAACCTCTTAGGTAAACTTGAGTCAGCAATTAAGGTTCTAGCAGTTTCTTTTAAAGTTCTATTTCTTCTTTCTGCAACCCCATTCTGCTGAGGGGTCCTAGCTGCTGAGGTTTCATGAGCTATTCCATTTTGTGTGCAGTACTCATTGATGTATGAGTTTATAAACCCAGTGCCTTTGTCAAATCTTATCTTAATTATATTAAGGCTTTTCTCATTAGTTAATCTCTTCAACAGTTCAGGGAGTTTGACTTGTGTTTCCTTCTTATTAAGAAGAAATACTACCCATGTGAACCTAGAGAAGTCATCTACTACTACCAATGTGTATTTTCTGCCATTTATGCTAGCAGGGGTAATTGGTCCAAATAAGTCCGTGTGTAGCAATTCAAGTACCCTTTCAGTAGAGATGACTGGTTTTCCCTTAAATGAGGCTTTAATCTGTTTTCCTTCTTGGCATGGTTTGCAAACATACTCCTTAATGAAAACCTCATTAGGTAGTCCTTTAACTAATGCATTTCTAGCAAGTTTGTTCATTGATTTAAAGTTCAGGTGGTTTAGCCTTTTATGCCATAACCAACTTTGTTCATTAGAGCTCTTGGCAATGAAACATGCAGCATCAGTAGACTTGTCCCAGTCTGCAAAATACACATTTCCTTTTCTAGTTCCAGTCAGCAGAGTTTGTTGAGTTCTATCTTTGATTAAGCATTTTCCACTTGAGAACTCAACATTAAGACCTTTATCACAAAACTGACTTATGCTTAGGAGATTATATTTGAGACCAGCCTCATAAGATACATTGGATACCTTGATATTACCAATTATGAAGGTACCATAACCTTTTGTTGTTGCTTGTGAGTTGTCTCCAAATGTGACATTTGGGCCTTCTTTTTTAGTGAAGTCAGTGAGGAGGTCTTTGTTTCCAGTCATGTGCCTTGAGCATCCACTGTCAAGGTACCATGCTGATCTTTTGTTCATACTCCTCATCTTCTTGTGGCCCTTAGGTACCTACAATTAGCAAGCTTTAGGTACCCTTTGAATTTTGGGTCCTGAGAGGTTAGCTGTACCTTTAGGTACCCAAACTTGCCTAATTACCCTGATTGATTCAAGGTGGCTAAGTTGTTTTCCTCTAGCATCAACATACACTGTCTTTCCCTTAAATGCCTTTGGGAAAGAGTGTGTGAAAGTGTTGACTCTGTAAGTTTCAGGAGAGTTGTCAAATCTCCTGAACTTATGAGTTCTTTGTGCTTCTTGAGGAAATCTTTGAGGGAAGGCATATTTGTGACCATTGCCCTTTGGCATGAAGGGTTTTGGTTGTCTCATTTTATTCTACCTTTGAGGATAGTTGTCCTTGGGTCTGTTCAACTGAGGCTTCCTCAGGGGAGTTGGCCTAGGCTGAACATACCTTGAATAACTCCTCTTAACATTGTTCAGGAGAGTTTCCCTTCCATTGGGTCTACTCTGCTGACCAACATTCCTCATGTGCTCAGGGACTTTGGCCTTTTCCTTAGGTTTGAGCCTAGTCTCCTGAATCACTTGAGTGGGCATCTCATGCATTTTGCCCTTCCCTTTGTTCAGTGGCTGAATTATTTCATTTTCAGCTTGTTGTGCCACTGATTAAAAAAGATTTTCTTAGTGTTATTTGTAGAAGCAACACTAAGACAAGGTGAAGATTCAAATGGATCAAATCCTAATCCACTTCTTTGAGCCATAGGTCTTTGGTAACTTTGAATTTCCTCTATTGCTCTAGAGGATTTCTTCAATGCAGATATCTTTAATTTCAGGCTCTCTTCACTTGATTTGAGAATGTCATACTCATGTGAGAGATTTTCAAATTTTACTTGAAGAATTTTAAGTTCAAAATCTTTTCTCTTCTGAGAAAGCAGTTGATCATCAATCTGTTTCTGTTGGTCAACTATCCTGAGATTTGCTTCCTCAAGCTTTCTCAGGACTTGTTGATACAGTTCAGTAGATTTGACATCAACTACTGTCTCAGTAGGTTTTGAAAGCTCAATTGAAAGCCTTTCATTTTCTCTCACACAGTTGTCATGAAATTCTTGTAATCTAGTGAAATCTTCCATCAACTTTCCAAAAGAAAGCTTTAGGTTGACTTCACTAGTATTCTGTGAAAGAAATGATGGTGAGCTAGAAGTAGAGGATACCTCATCATCCTCTATGGCCATGTTGCATACATCATCATCTTCACTGTTTCAGAACAATCCATTAGAAGAGTTGAAGCTTTCAGCACTATCAGACTCATCACCTGCCATCATGGCCTTTCTATTGGTGAACTTTTTATCTCTCTTAGCTTGCCTTTCTCTTCTTTCCTTAGAGCTGAGTTCAGGGCAGTCATACTGGAAGTGCCCTTTCTTCTTGCAGTTATATCACAGGTCTTCATCATCATCCTTCTTTGATTCATCTCTCCTTTTGGATGATGAAGGTTCATCTCTGCTGGATTTTCTCCTATCAGAGTACTTGTCCTCTGATCTTCTTTCTTCAGGCTTTTTGTCCTCAGCCTGGACTTCAGGAGAGTTGTACCTTCTCCTAAATTTGTTATCTTGGTAGAATTTTTTGTATCTACCAAACCTTGAGTTCAGCTTTTCAAACCTTCTGGCCATCAGGGCCATTTCTTCCTTCATTTCAGCCTTAGAGACTGACTTGGATGATCTTGGAGTGGACTGCATTTCAGGTTTAGCAGCCTTGGCTTCGAATGCCACTCATTTGGTTGGAATAGAAGGTTCCTCAGCTGGCTTTCTTCTATTGAGGTTAAACTCATAGGCTTTAAGTTCTGAGAAGATTTGTTGCATGGGCATGGTGGAGAGATCCTTTGTATTATGCATCATTACTGAGTATACATACCACTTTTGAGTGAGACTTCTCAGGATTTTAAGTGCAACTTCTCTCTTTGAGTACACCTTGCCCAATGAGTTGATTTCATTCATGATATATGTGTATCTACCAGCAAATTTATCAATGGACTCTTCAGGCTCCATTGTGAATTGTTCAAATTTCTGCACAGCAACTTGGAGCTTATTCTCCTTGATTTTGGCAGTACCCTCACACATTTCAGCAAGGGTGTCCGAAATTTCTTTGGATGTTGTGCAGTGGTAGACTCTACCCATTACTGCATCTGGAATGATCTGGTAAAGAGTGTTCATTGCAAGATAATTCAAATTATCTTTTCTTTTCTCCTCAATGGTGAGATCATCTTCATCCTTGGGGATTTCTTCCCTTATGTCAGCCCTTTGTTCTTCAGTCATCCTAGGATTGATTTGAGTGAACACAAAAGGTCCTCTTGTGATCACTCTAAGCATATCATTGTGCAGGCATGCAAGATGAGCTCTCATTCTGATCTTCCAGAAGTCATATTTCTCAATTGAGAACATGGGCAGCTTGTGATGGGATATATGGTTGATTGGATTTATGGCCATGTTGTTGATTCCTTGAACAACATCATGTGGAACAGCATTGTTGTTGGCCATATCTCAAGTAAGATGGGTTAGTTACAGATATGGTAGATTTCAGATAAAGATCAGTTCAGTGACAACACAAAGATGTGTCTTTGAAAATCAAAATGGATTTTCAGAAACAGTGGTCTTTGAACCCCTGCTCTGATTCCACTTGTTGGTCCTGATAGGAGTATATAACAAGTGTATGGGGGGGGGGAATACACTTGTATGCAAATCTTTTTCAAACTTAACCAAATATGACTTCAGCAAGGTTGTCCTGGACAACTCTGCTGAGATGTATAACTTCTTAAAGATAACCAATCTACTAAGTACTATTGAGTACTTAGTTGAAGGACTGTCTAAGTGAGTTATATGTGCGGAATTAGTGGTTGGCCCTTTAGTTTAAACTCCTTTGAATTCTGAAATCACCTTAACAATTTATCCAGTTTCAGGGAACTTGTCCAAATCTGTTTTGCACAATCTTATGTATATATCTTTGAAAGTCCAATTTGTGTGCTGTGTTGAATGAATGTAAGTACTTGAAAGTAAATCAACACAAGAGTTTATAGTGGTTCATAGACTCAAGCTCCTACATCCACTTTCCCTGATTTAACAGGATAATTCCTTCACTCTTGGAATTAACTTGTTTTATAGTGCCAATGTGCACTTGATCAACCACACCACTCCTTGGTGTCTTGATCCCTAGGATGCCAAGATTCCTAGTACCCTTTCTCAACTCAGAACTGGACTGTTCTTCTCTCAGCAGTCAGCTCCTTCCACTTCTACTACTACAACCTTCTAACTTTCTCTCTTGAAAGATATAAGGGTTGAATTTTGGTTCCAACTAATGAGATATCCGTTACAATGAGGTTAAGTGTATAAGGATAGGATATCTCTCTAAGCTTTGTATGGATATACAATGAGGTTCAGCTTAGAATGAAGTGTTTGAAGACTAAGATAGTCTCTTGAGAACTTTGAAGCTTCGGAGTAGTTTGATAGTTGGATGTTGTTCAGTTACTTCAAATGGCCTTCACACTTCTTTATTTATAGACAAAATTGAGGATTTGCCCGTTGGAAAGACAGCCTCAATTGTCTATAAATGTCTTCCTTGAACTCTGCAACTGGAAGACAAATTCTTGATAGTGACATGTCCTTAATTTGGGAAATAAACAACCGTAACTGTTTTGTCTTCACTTTGCAGCACTCTTCCCAATGTCTGACTTCAAGATTCCCTTAGTCAAACATGGACATCTCTTCTTATCAAAGATCCTGAGATAAGGACAACATTCCTTATCACTAGGACAATTCTGCTTATCAACTTCAGCAGATTCTGCTCATCGGCAGTGTTGGCTCTTAGCTCTTCAGATGACTTGGCTCTTTCCCTTTGCATGGATGTCTTCATGCATGATTCTTGATGATCTTTAAGCATATATAACTCGGTTTAGTAGCTTTGATCATTTCATCATAGTTGTCCTTGAAACTGTTCTGGTTCATGTATGCTGAGACAACTCTGGTTAGACAAACCTTCTGATCTTGTATGCTTCAGTAGACTAGGTCTAGATGATGCATTTAACTCATATGATCAGTCAAAGGGTTGTTCTTCAATTGATTAGTCTTGATCAGCATATCTGTCCATCAGCAGACTTGGGATAAGCTTGATTTGGAGCCTTGAGGGGATATGATTCATGTAGTCTTCTAAGCATATGTTCCCCCTCAACTAGTGCATCTATTTTTCTAAGAGCTGCCTAACATATCAGCTTCTCAACTAGTCTTAATCTACATGTTCCAACATTCCTGAAAGATGTTCATGTAATCTGACTTATCTAATTGACATGTCTAAGGGGGTTTTGGTATCATAATCAAAACTCATTTTATTCCCAACAGATACACATTTTTTTTCTCCGGTCAACAATTGATGATGTGGCTTGCCGGAGCTCGCCACGTCATATTACACATATTTTTTTATTTTCCCTATAAAGATTACACTTTATAAAAATATAAAATTTTATAAAAATAAAAATAAAATTGCATGCGTCTCCTCCGCTTCTCAAACTAGTTTTCTTCTACCATTCTCAAACTAAATAATTTTATAAAAATAAAATTTAATGCGTCTCCTCTACTTCTCAAACTAAATCAAGTTTTCTCTACCATTCTCAAAGTAAATCAAGTTATTCTCTTCCAACCATAAAAATCATACAAAAAAAAATCATACAAAAGCAAAAAAAAAAAAAAACTCACGCATCTAATCCATGATCATTGGTGATTTGGTGGTTTATTTCTTCATAAATTCTTAAATTATTTAATAATTTTGTTGTTTTGTTCAACTAGTTCGAGAACTATAATTTTTTTCGGTTTACCACAATTAATTATTGTATTTGGGTGTATGCTAAAGATAACCTTGTTGGTGGTTTTTTATTATTTTGTTCAACTAGTTCGTGAACTACAATTTATATGCTTTATGAGAGAGGAAAATATTCTAGGAATTAATGTGTTTAACACTAATGATTATTGCAAGAAAAATGTTTTATCCCTTATGATTTTGATTTTTAGGATTTGAAGAGAAGAACTTGATTGATTGAGTTTGAGAAGTGAGAGAGACGTGCATAACAAGAACTCTGTTGAGTTTGAGAAGCGAAGAAGACGCCGAAGATGCCGAGAGTTTTATTTTTATTTTTATTTTTATTTAATTTTTATGGTTAGGAGAGAATAACTTGATTTAGTTTGAGAAGCGGAGGAGACGCTGCAATTTTATTTTTATTTTTATAAAATTTTATATTTTTATAAAGTGTAATCTTTATAGGGAAAATAAAAAAAATATGTGTAATATGACGTGGCGAGCTCCGGCAAGCCACATCATCAATTGTTGACCGGAGAAAAAAAAAATGTGTATCTAATTGCAACACGATGAAAGGTTAGGGTTTTAAAAAAAAAATCGTAAAGGTCGTGATTAAATTGATATTGAGATGAAAGGTGGTGTATTTATTTAGAATTAACCCTTCAATTTATATATTTAAATTTAATGAATGAATAATTCAATTTAATTTCAAGTTTAGTATTTTACATGATACCCCTCATTACTATTTTTTCTTACTCATTGTTTAGAAAATGTAATATTCAAATTCAATTTAGAGTTTACATAAGTTACTAAACTCTAAACCCTAAATTGAATTTGAAAATTAGGAAGATTCAAACTCAATTCCAATTAATGTTCTAGTAATTTATGTACATTCAATTTTCAATTTAAGTTTTAGTAACTTAGGTAAATGGCGACTCAATTTAGGTTCAAGATTTATATGGTACTAAATATAGTGTAGAGAAAAAATAGTAACATATTTAGATTGAGTTTGAATATTACATAAGTAACTAAAACTTTTAAATTGAAAATTGAATATTACATAAGTTACTAAAACATAAATTTAAATTCAGTTTGAATATTACATAGGACGGATATTTGAACACAAATGGTAAATATCTGAACAAAGAGTGTCGTTTTTTGAATTTAAATGATAAATATTTGAACAAAGATTGAAATTCCTGAATGAAGAATGTCCTAGTAGCCGTTGAAGAGACGCGTTTTTTTAATATAACAACCATCTTTCTAATAACTTGATTGAAATAATAAGGGTTTTGGCTACTAATGCGGCCTAAAATTGTCACCTCGTGAGAAGTCGACACGTGTATAGAGGACAGGATTGATGAGAGGATACGAACTTAAAGAGGATTCCTTAGAATAGAGAATCGCACCCGGGTGTCCCTCCGGAGGGAGATCCACCCCAGAACCTCAGGGGAGAGATATCAGGAAGACTTGGCCTTGAAGGGGGTTAGTTGGCCGAAAGTTTAGGAGAGGCTCCATATAAAACGGGATAAGATTGGATGGAGGAAGACTCATTTTTCCTCTACTTAGCGGCTAAAATCTAGAGGAGTAAGTGGTTGCGTCTTTTCATGGATCGGGAGTTCAAAGGCAGGTGGACTAATTCAAAGAGAGAAAAGGTGGCAGATCCGAGATAAGGGGAAAATCTAACTTCCCCTCAGGGAGAATTCCTCTATAAATAGGCGAGCTTAGCTACATGTACAGGTTACGATCTCTAACTTTACGCAACCTATTACACTTTTATGAACTTTCTGATTCCCTTCGAGAACCCCATTGATGAAAAGAGGACTCTTAAACCCTCATCAGATACCGAATTCTATATACTGACTTGAGCGTCGGAGTGTCCGCGCCGGATTCCCCTCCGGCGTGTCTTTTGCAGGTTCTTGGAGGATCATTTCGGAAAAGGCAACGTACCCGGATCATTCATACAAGTTCGGGAATTCGTATATCTGACCTAAAGGATATCCAATCCATTCGTGCAAATTTGTGGCACAACAACTGGCACCGTCTGTGGGAACGTCTAAGAGATCTTCTCACGAATTTCTATTTGTTTGAGCGATGGGCAGAGGAAATAACACAATCACGCCTACTCTAGGGAATAAAACTCTTCCGGGGAAATTCCTCCTTTGCCATCTGATCCTGCACTAAAGGGAAGCCGGGGAAAAGACCCTATGTATGTTCCCTCTGGATCAAATCCGCCATTAACACCAACCGCCACACCAACCCCGGGCTTGGGCGATGGAATGACGGAGAACACCGAAACCACGGAGGTCCGGACCTCAGGCTCTCAACGTGGGGATGCTCCGAATTCAGAACCATTCCTAGTTTCTCCGGACCAGTTGAATGCCCTCATTGACCGAGCTGTGGAAAGAGCTTTTGCGGCTCAGGGAGGTCGAGTCCCAAGAACTGTACCAGCGAACGCGGAGACGCCTGCTCCGAGACTTCAGGACGAGGCCCCAGGGACCTCCCAAGCATTTTCCAAGGAGGAGGGAGTGCGAGCAGAAGGAGATGAGAAAGCGCCCTCTCGTGCAGAAAGAAACATTCCCCTTCGGGGCACAAGAAGGAACGTGGACTTGGTATCCCGAGAGATGGACCCCCCAAGGTAGAGGAGAGTACAGGTGATACATATCCAGGTCCAGTCAGCGACCAACTGCAGGCCCTACAAAAGGAAATAAAAGATATGAGGAAATAGATGAGTAATCGGATAAGTAGGTCTGCTTATGTTTCCGGTTGTCAGTTTTCTCCTAATATATTACAGGATGAGTTGCCATTCAACTTGAAGCCCCTTAACTTCGAATACGATGGCACCGCGGACCCATACGAGCATCTGGTAAGATTTGAGAATGCAGCCTTACTACATCGATATGGGGAGGGAGTCAAATGTAGGGTGTTCCTGACTACATTGGCCAAGGCAGCACAACAGTGGTTCACCCAGCTCGAACCCAATACCATTCGATCGTGGGAGGAGTTCAGCGAATTATTCCTCCATCAGTTTGCAAGCGCCCGGAGGCAGCCGCGGGCCACGTTAACCCTCTTCAATATGAGGCAATGGGAGAACGAGAGTTTGAGAGCTTTCCTCCGGAGATTCAATCAAGCAGCTCTGGAAGTCCCTACCGCCTCTCCAGAAGTGAAGATCAATGCCCTAACCAATTGGCTGCGCGATGGAGATTTCTTTTCCTCCCTAGCCAAGAAGCCAGTCCAGAACTTTGACGAGTTACTACATAGAGCGGAGAAATACCTCACCTTGGAGGAGGTTCGTAAAGCCAAGAGACTAGAGGCTAGGCCACAGGACCGGGAGAGAAGGAGGGAAGGCCCCTCAAGACGATCCAGCCCAGAGGTACCTCGGGGCTCTGGGCCAACGGGAAATTCCAACCCCTCTGGAGGCCCCCGTTCCGGCCCTCGAGGAAGGTTTGAGAAATATACACCTCTAAGAATAGAGCCTGCTGAAGTACTGGAAGTAGCAGGAGATCATCCCGATTTGAAATTCCCTTACTCCAGAAGTCGGGGCCCTCAGAAGCCAAATCAGATCGATTTTGCAGATTCCATAACGAGTACGTACATGACACGAACCAATGTTATCACCTGAAGGATGAAATCGAGAGGATGATCCAGGCCGGGCATCTGAAAGAGTTTATATTCAGAGATAGGCAGGGCCCTCGAGGGCAGAAGCGGAAGGAACATGACAAGAAGCCAGAAGAAAATGAGTCCAAAGAGGCAGCCGAGGACATGCCCCCTCCGCCGCCAAAAAGAGGAGTAATACACATAATCGTGGGGGGTCCCGCAGATGGAGATTCCTTCCGAAAGAGAAAATAGAGTGTCCGAGCTTTGAGAGCTGGACAGGGAAGCCAACCGAAGGAGGTAGGACGCCTAGCAGAGACACCCAATATTAAATTTGGGCCGGAGGACATAAGGGAAATTAAAGAGGATCACAATGACGCATTGGTGATCACTACTGACATAGCAGGATTTGATGTCGCTCGAATCTTTGTAGACACGGGGAGCTCAACCGACATTATGTTTTTCGAGTGCTTTAAAAGGATGGAGTTGAACGTGAAGTTGCGACCTGTAGACACTTCCCTGTACGGTTTCTCCGGAGGGGCCATCCAGCCCCTAGGGTCTGTGATACTATAGGTAGGATTGGGAGATGCTCCAGCCCGGAAGGTCCACTTAGTGGAGTTCCTCACTGTGGGTATTCCCTCATCGTATAACGTGGTGATGGGAAGACCCAGCCTGAATCTTTTCCAAACGGTCATTTCCACATTTCATATGAAAATGAAGTTCCCCACGGCTGGAGGAGTAGGGGAAGTGAGGGGAGACCAATATCAAGCACGGAAGTGTTATGCGGAGTCCGTAAAGATGGCAGATAGAGCGCTAACCAGGGGACTGGAGAGAACGAGGGAAGATGACCATGAGCTAAAGAAAAAGAAAGTGGAAGGGATTATACCCGAATAGGTGAGCGTTGAGACAGATGAGGAGCTGATGAATGTGGAGCTCTTCCCAGGGAAAGTTGGCTTCGCCACTAAGATAGGGACCCAACTGGGACCTGAAATGACAGAGAAGGTAATCTATACGTTACGTCGAAATTCCGATATATTTGCATTTTCTCCAGCTGACATGACAGGTATTCCCCCGGAGGTAGCCCTGCATTGTCTTAACGCCGATCTAAAGGTAAAGCCGGTGAAACAAAAGTTACGAAACTTTGGGGTTGAGAAGAACAATATTGTGAAAGAAGAGATTGGGAAATTACTAGAGGCAGGACATGTCGTGAAAGTACAATTCCCAGAATGGCTGTCCAATGCGGTGTTAGTATCCAAGGGAGCAGGGAAATGGAGAATGTGTATAGACTTTAGAGACCTCAACAAGGCATGCCCTAAGGATCATTACCCGCTGCCGAGGATAGATCAGTTAGTGGACGCGACTTCTGGCTTCGAGCTATTAAGCATGATGGACGCATACCAAGGTTACCACCAGATCCAGCTGAACCCCTCAGATGTCCCTAAAGTGTGCTTCATAGCAGCGTGCGGAACGTTTGGCTACGTCCGAATGCCATTCGGGTTAATTAACGCCGGTGCAACCTATCAGAGGATGGTTGATGCTGTCTTTCAAGGCCAAATAGGGAAAAATATGGAAGTCTATGTAGATGATATGTTGGCCAAGAGTGTGAGAGCATAGGAGCATGTGGAGGATCTAGAGGAGATCTTCCAGGTTATTCGAGAAAATGGTATCAAATTGAATCCAGCCAAGTGCTCTTTTGGGGTGAAGTCGGGGAAATTCCTTGGGTACATGGTTACTCAGAGGGGGATAGAAGTGAACCCAGCTAAAGTAAAGGCGGTACTAGACATGCAGCTACCGAGGAACGTGAAGGAGCTCCAGACGTTAAATGGGAGAATTACAGCGTTGAGTAGATTTATAGCCAGCTCGGCTGAGAAAAGTCACCCCTTTTTTAAAATTCTCAAGAAAGGGGCCAGGTTCGAGTGGAATGAAGCATGCCAGAAGGCCTTTGAGGATCTGAAACACCACCTTTCCCAGCTGCTGAAGCTAATTAAACCTTCCTCGGGAGATATTCTCATTTTGTACCTCTCTGTAGGGGAATTCTCGTTGAGCACAGCTCTGGTCAAAGAAGAAGGATCCATCCAACACCATATCTATTATGTTAGTAAGATCATTTAAGGGGCTGAGGCTCGATACTCGGAAATTGAAAAGGCTGCTCTGGCCGTAGTATTTACAACACGAAGATTGCGCCCATATTTTCTCTCTTATAAACTATTGGTCCGCACTAACTACTTATTGAAACAGGTTATCGGCCGAGCAGACCTCTCTGGAAGGATGGTGAGATGGGCAATAGAGCTCCAAGAGTATGATGTGGACTTTGAGCCACAGAGGGCCATAAAAGCCCAGGCCTTGTCTGATTTCATCCAAGAATCCACCAAACCAGAAGAGATAGAGGGATGGAAAAGTATATGTGGATGGCTCAGTAACCTTGAGCGGATGCGGAGCAGGGATAGTGTTAGTGAATCCCCAATGAGAGGACCTACAATTTGCAGTACGATTTCAATTTATGACTTTAAACAATGGAGCAGAATATGAGGCTCTGATCAGAGGAATGGAGATGGCGGCCGAGTTGGGAGCCCTAGAAGTAACTTTATATTCGGATTCTCAGTTAGTTGTTCAATAGGTAAATGGAGAGTACGCAGCCAAATACAACAAAATGGTTGCTTACGTGGAACGAGCTAAAGAGATGATGGGCAAGTTCCAAGATTGCAAGGTGATCCAAGTACCTCGAGAAGAGAACGTCCAGGCTGATAGTCTCTCCAAACTTACCAGTTCCACAGAATTTGAGGGACAGGGAACGGTAACCTTGGTGGTGGCAGAAAAAGAGGCTCTTGGAAACCCCATCGGTTCCATCGAGGAAGGAGACGATTGGAGGAAAGATATCTGGACAGAGCTCACCAGAGGGGTAGATGTCCCCACCACCCGAGAGGCCCGAGCTCTCAGGATCAAATACTGTATTATTGGAGGACTGTTATACAAAAAGTCGTTTACCCAACCGTACTTGAAGTGCATATCGACTCGGGAAGCGGCTTATACGCTCAAAGAGATTCATGAAAGCCGCGCGGCCAGTCATGAGGGATATAAAATAGTGGTAAAGAAAGCCTTGAGGGCTGCGTTGTACTGGCCTTCCATGACGAGAGACGCCAAAGAGTTCGTAAAGAAGTGTGCGAAATGCCAGAAAAATGGTCCCCTGATAAGGACCCCTGCAGAGGAGATGGGAGATATGCACTCTCCATGTTCTTTCGCCAAATGGGGAGTGGACTTTGTGGGGCCCTTCCCTCCAACCTCGGGAGGAAGGAAATTTTGATAGTAGCAGTGGATTATTTTAGCAAGTGGGTCGAAGCCGCCCCTCTAGCTAAGATAGATGAGGAAAACGTGATTAAGTTCCTGGGAAAACAGATCTGCTGCAGGTTCGGAGTGCCTAGGATACTAGTCTCTGATAATGGGACACAGTTCAACGGAGAGAATGTACGAGGATGGTGCGCAAGGCTAAACATAGTGCAAAGATTCACTTCCGTAGCTCATCCCCAAGCTAATGGGCAGGTGGAAGTTACTAATCGAACCATAGTAAATGGTATCCGGACGAGGCTGACGAAAATAGGTGGAGGATGGGTGAGCGAATTAGACAACGTGTTGTGGTCTTACAGGACCAGTCCAAAGACAGCAACTGGAGAATCTCCTTTCCGGCTGGTCTATGGGGTTGCGGCAGTGATACCTCTAGAGGCCGTATTGCAATCCCACCGAATTGCCCGATTTGAAGAACATCAAAATGAGATGCTGATGAGAGAGGCCTTGGATTTAGTGGAAGAGGAAAGAGAGATGGCTCGAGTACGTGCTGAAAGATACAAGAGGCGAATCAAAGCTGCGTACGATCGAAGGGTGATCCCGAGGTCCTTTAGAGTGGGGGATCTGGTGCTGAGAAGAGCTGATGCTCTAAAGAACACGGGGAAACTGGAGCCCAATTGGGAAGGGCCATATAAAGTCGCGAAGGTACTGAAGGGAGGAGCCTATAGATTGTAGAGCATGGAGGGGGTCGATATAGCTAGACCTTGGAATATTTGTCACTTGAAGAGATTTTTTGTCTGAAGAAAATGTAAGGTTTTGAGACCATTTGTGATTTGGTGCCGATTTCTGTTTTATTTAACGTATTTAGTAGCTTCACCGGAGCTCTTTTTCCCTATTTACGGGTTACCCCTTAGGGTTTTTCTGTAGAGAGGTTTTTAATGAGACCGGCATAGGTTATCTATGGCCTATGTTGAAAAATGATATTAATCAATGAAGCTTCTTTACCTTTTGAAGAATTATGCAGAGTTATTGTGTTCTGATTATCTTTTTCATGTTAATATATATGATGTGCGAATATGAATCCTGAAAATAAGAGACCCAAAGGGGTTACTTGAAAATGAAAGAAAGATTTTACGAATTAAAACCTTTTAAGAATGAGAGTGAGAGACACTCGGAGGCCTAGAGGCCGAGGAGAGCTGGAGAGCTCCTCACCATACTCGAGACCCAAGTGGGTTACTTGAAAATGAAAGAAAGATTTTACGAATTTAAATCTTTTAAGAACGAGAGTGAGAGACACTCGGAGGCCTAGAGGCCAAGGAGAGCGGGAGAGCTCCTCACCATACTCGAGACCCAAGTGGGTTACTTGAAAATGAAAGAAAGATTTTACGAATTAAAATCTTCTAAGAATGAGGGTGAAAAACACTCGGAGGCCTAGAGGCCGAGGAGAGCTGGAGAGCTCCTCACCACACCTGAGACCCAAGTGGGTTACTCAAAAATGAAAGAAAGATTCCATGGGCCATATTTGATGCAGCCCATAAGACCGAGAGGGGGGGAAGAAAAGAGGACCAGAGGACCCT
Source organism: Galeopsis tetrahit (assembly GCA_963675135.1). NCBI lineage: Eukaryota > Viridiplantae > Streptophyta > Magnoliopsida > Lamiales > Lamiaceae > Galeopsis > Galeopsis tetrahit. The sequence goes on along the minus strand of OY776120.1, from coordinate 58,041,268 downwards.
TCCACCATGTTCCTTACCAGTCTTATAGGCCGCTCACGTGAAGAAGAAGGAAAATACACGCCATAAACGAATAGTAAGAAACTAATTACCACAAAAAGCCCCCACATATCCAGGAGTGCGGGGTCCCCTAGAGAGTATAATAAAAACCAGTATCATGAGCAGGAATTAAAGAGTGTAGCAAAAGAAAGGTAAAATGTTTGAAACATGAATTTTAAACAGCTTCTTTGACAGCAGCTTCCTCAGCAACTTCCTTAGCAGCGGTATGACCGCTAGATCCTCCACCTTTCTCGGGGCTCTCCCCTCCTGCCGGCGCAGCCTCAGCGTCCTTTCCTCCATCTGCCCTCACTTCAGCCAGGGGAGCAGAGGCGTAAGGATAGGTCAATTGCTCCAGAGGCTCCAGCTCAGTCATGCCCACCTTGGCAGCTTGCAATCTGGAAATGTCCTGACTCATTCCGGGCAACCACCAAGGACTATCAGCACTTTCTGCTGGATCCCCTAGGAATTTGGGAGGAGGAGCAAGCTTGTCTAGGCGGAAGGCACGAGAGTAGGTTCCATCGAATTCGGGAGCTGGGTGCTCAGCCACAGCATTGCTGAAGTCGTGATCGATGAAGTGAGGAATGTGTGGCCCCATAGCGCACAAGAAGCTCGAACTCTTTAAAAAGCTGGACAGCCATTGAGTATGGAGAGTCCATAGAAATTCTTGACCTAGAGAAGAGGTGAACAAAGATTTGACGCAAGCCTGCACTCCAATGTCTGGTAGCTCACGCTCCATTCGCTTCATCTCTTCCTCCATCCGCTTCATCTCCTTCCCCATTCGCTCCACTTCTCCCTCCAGATGCCTAGTCTTGGCTGCCTCTTGCTTACTTTGAGCCCAGAGGAGAGGCAACTCTTCAGCTAAGGCTTGAGCTCGCTTTTGAGCTTTGTCCCTCTCCGCGGTGACACCTTTGAGAGCCAATTGAGAGGAGGATGCCTCAGCCCGAAGGAGCTCGTTCCTAGCAACCAGTTCGATAGTTTGATCAAATATTTTAGTATAAACAAGCCCGAACTACATGATGAGAAAAAGTAACATCTCAGACATGAAGAAATTAGATACCATAAAAACAAGGGGAGATACCTCAGAAAATAGGTGAGCGCCATGGAGCAGTTGATCCTCAGGAAGAGGCTTGCAAGAGAGTGTAGTGTTAGAAGGAGGAGGACATCGGCTGATGAGACGTTGGAGAGGTTCGTAGGAAGCAGGAAGGGAGGTTTCCTTCTCATGAGGGGCACGAGTAGTTTTTCCCTTCTTCTTCTTGGAAGTGACGGAATCGAGAATGGAAGCGTTGGCAGCTGAACGAGTCCTCTTGGAGATGGAACCAGGGACTTGGGCAGAGGAGCTAGGAACAGGAGGAGCCTTTGTAGAACTCTCTGGAGCGGGGGTCTTTTCTGAGCTTTTTGGAACCGGAGCTGGGGAATGAGGAGCCTTAGGAGGGTTATCAGGGGTAGCAGCCGCAGGTGCCTTCACCACCCCAAGAGCAGGGGCATCCCATGAAATGTGAGTCAACCAGCTCATAGCTGCAGGTAACCAAGAAACTTTCAGAAAAATAGTCATGTATAAAGAACGAAACAAGAGAGCAAGGATTCTTTTTACCATCGTGAGGCTCTAAAGGAAAATCCTGAGGACAGAATCCAAAATGAGAGAGAATACGAGGGTTATTGCAGATACCAATGACATCAAAGAAATCACGAAGGCGAACGTGACCATTGAGGCTAGTCATAACAGTATAATTTGAGGCAGAGTAAGCTTTCAGATGAGGAAGAGGTATTCCTGGATTATGATATAACCAACATTCATGGGGAAACGGCCAATCAGAGGATTTGGTCACAAAAATATAGTAATATCTCCAGGATGACTCCTCTTCATGAAGCTTTTTCATGAATTTACAAGCACGAGACCTTCTCCCACAAACATAGAAGAAGACATCGTTCAGCTTACAAGAATACTGGCTCAGAAATAATTCAGCGGAAGGCTCACCGCCGTTCCCCTTCACCAGAATATAAAATCCGATCATAGTGCGGATGGCGTTGGGAGTAAACTGATTAAGGGGAATTTGCATGCGGGTAGATATGGAGGCCAGATAAGGATGGATAGGAAATCGAAGACCAGCCCTGATCTGGGCTTCGAAGAAAGCTAGGGTTTGAGGTCCCGAGAAATTGGGGCGTTCATCCGGATGAGATATCCGGGGGATGTACTCCGATGGAAAGACTTGGGCTTGGACGAGACTAGCCAAGTGGGTGTTGTTAATCAGAGAAGAGGTCGAAATTTTATCCCTCAGTTGGGGGTCCTCTATCGGAAACAAAACCGATTCGGGAAGATTTGGTTTAGAGGACTCAGGCGGGGTTGCCTTGCTGGAAGACATTAACAAATAGTGCGGAAATAAAAAGGATGTAGAAGATAGTTGGGTTACCTTGTTGGAAGAAGTGTGAAGTCGGACTGGACGATCGACGGTGACGAGAAGCCAGAGAAAAGAGAGACACCGGAGAGGAGAAAAGAAGACGGTGGGGGAGTTTCCAAGGAGAGAAGATATGAATCAAGGAAACAAAAGGTGAAAAAGTGAGCAGAAAGGGGTAGAATCGAGGTATCTCCTTGGGAAAATAGCAGGAAAGAGAAGGTCATATCTGAGTGGGGCCCAGACGCGGAAGTCGAAGCGTTTTTCTCGAGTTTGGGCGGGAAAACTCAGGAAGGAAAATATTTCCGAAATTTCTCTCCGGAGGGAAGTTAAAACACGTCTCTCCAGAAATGCCCTTTATGCCAGATTCCTTTGAATTTCTTACTCTCACAAAGGTATGATCACTTTATAAGAGTAGGGGGGAGTAGATGATGCGACCTAAAATTGTCACCTCGTGAGAAGTCGACACGTGTATAGAGGACATGATTGATGAGAGGATACGAACTTAAAGAGGATTCCTTAGCATAGAGAATCGCATCCGGGTGTCCCTCCGGAGGGAGATCCACCCCAGAACCTCAGGGGAGAGATATTAGGAAGACTTGGCCTTGAGGGAGGTTAGTTGGCCGAAAGTTTAAGAGAGGCTCCATATAAAACGAGATAAGATTGGATGGAGGAAGACTCATTCTTCCTCTACTCAGCGGCTAAAAGCTAGAGGAGGAAGTGGTTGCGTCTTTTCAGGGATCGGGAGTTCAAAGGCAGGTGGACTAATTCAAAGAGAGAAAAGGTGGAAGATCTGAGATAAGGGGAAAACCTAACTTCCCCTCAGGGAGAATTCCTCTATAAATAGGTGAGCTTAGGTACATGTACAAGTTACGATCTCTAACTTTAGGCAACCTATTACACTTTTATGAACTTTCTGATTCCCTTCGAGAACCCCATTGATGAAAAGGGGACTCTTAAACCCTCATCAGATACCGAATTCTATATACTGACTTGAGCGTCGGAGTGTCCGCGCCGGATTCCCCTCCGGCGTGTCTTTTATAAGTTCTTGGAGGATCATTTCCGAAAAGGCAACGTACCCGGATCATTCATACAAGTTCGGGAATTCGGATATCTGACCTAAAGGATATCTAATCCATTCGTGCAAATTTGTGGCACAACAGCTACAATAATGCTCATTGACACTATAAATCGTTCAAGGTCAACTAACAGGACATACACAAGAAAGCTCGAGCTTAGCTGATCTACCCAACCTTAGCTCTATACAATAACAGAATGTTCTACTTAGTATAAGCACATTTCGGGGTTTTTCTTTTCTATATACTTTGACAAAAATAGGATTCATTCACTTAAAATAATTAAAGAAAAGGGATCACAAAGATCACAGCTAAGATGAACTAAGTATGCAGAATCAAGCTCAAGAACAACAAGGCTATAATTCAAATAAGATTAATATCTTACAACCCTTCAAAGAATTGGTTCCAAACATTTGGATGTAAGCATAACTCTAGCCATTTCTTGTAAAGTTCTATTCTTTCTTTCAACAATTCCATTTTGTTGTGGAGTTTTAGGAGATGAATATTCTTGCAAGATACCCTTTTTATCACAAAAATCATTAAACATGCTGTTTTCAAATTCCCTACCATGATCAGTTCTAATACGGCCAACTTTCAAGTTAAACACATTTTTGAACCTCTTATAAAGAATTTTAAATGCAGCAAATGCTTCAGATTTGTCTCTCAAAGACTCTACCCAGGTATATCTAGAAAAATCATCTACCACAACTAAGGAATACTTCTTTCCTCCAATGCTTTCAGTTTCCATAGGACCCATCAAATCCATGTGCAGTAATTCAAAGCATCGATGTGTAGTACAATGTGACAGCATTTTGTGTGACATTCTTACCTGTTTACCTTTTTGGCATGGTCCACATACAGTGGTGTTGTGGAACCTCAGTTCTGGAATTCCTTTTACTGCATCTGCTTTGATTAGCTTTTTCATTGCTCTGTAATTTGCATGACCCAATCTTTGATGCCATAGAACATTTTCATCATGTTTTGACAAGTTACACATATTTGTTCCAATAAGATAGCAATTATCAGCTGACCTAGTACCAGTCATGACACAAACTTCATCTTTATTAAGAACATAACATGAATCTTTATCAAATTTCACATGCAAATTATCATCACAAAGTTGACTAATGCTAATCAGATTTGCAAGTAAGCCATCAACATGTAATACATTTTTAAGCTTAGGAAAACCTTCAACATTCAAAGTTCCTTTACCAACAATCTTTCCTTTAGAACCTCCACCATATGTAACACTACCACTATTCAAGTTCACATAATCAGATAAGAAATCAATACGACCTGTCATATGTCTAGAACAACCACTATCAAAGTACCATAAGTCAGGTAGATATGCTTTTAAGGAGGTATGAACAACATTACAGGTAGCTTTTGGTTTCCATGCAGATTTCAAAAACTGTTTACCAGGATGTGACAGTTTCTTATGCAGCATTTTCAAGTTTTTCTGTTCTTCAAACAACTTTATACAGTAAGGACGAATGTGACCAATTTTGAAACAGTAATGACAGATATACTTCCGTTTAACCTTGTGAGACTCTGTTTCTGCAGATGTTGTACCAGATGTGTCAACATTTGCCTTAACAAACTTCACAGGTTTTCTAAATTTATCAGAAATAGAAGCAGTAGTACCATCATAACCTAAACCATGATTGTTAGACTTACCAGTAGCTATAACATTATTTACCTCAGAAGCACTCTTGGAATATTTCTTGAAACATAAAGTAGAATTTATCAGTTTCTCCTTTAAGTTACAGATTTCCAGATCTCTTTTGGTAAGAATAACTTCTAGCTTGGTGATTGTGTCTGTCAGTTCCTCATTCCTTTTATTCAGAGAATCAAGGGTGAGTTTCTGATTCTTCCAATCATCTAACAGATTTTGGTATTCATTGTCATCAGTCCTTTTTCCTGCATCATCAACTAAACCATTAAAACAGTTCAAATCTGGGTGACTCTGTTCTGATGTTGCTGTAGATGTTGAAGCATCAGGTACAGCATCAGAATCTGTTTCATCCAGATCATCATCTGAGGAATCATTATAATCAATTCTGGTAAAATTAGAATATTCATTCTGATTTAATTCATCAAGATCATCATCAGAATCATCACTCAAGGTAGCACTAAAATTCAGTTTTTGCTTAAGTCTAGTATTGGCACATTCATTTGCATAATGGCCATAACCAAAACAAGCATTGCATTGAACTGATTTTCGAAATTCAGGATCATACCTTGGTTTACCTTCACTTTTTAATAGTCTTGGTGTGAATTGACCTTTCCTCCTTTCTGGTTGAGGTGTTGATGTGTTGATTTGAATCTTAGGCTGAATGTTGCTAGATTTGTTCACAGATTTCTTAAGAAACTTATTAAAGTGCTTAGTAAGTAAGGCAATGTTGTTAGGATCCTTAAGACATTTATCAAGCAATTCTTCATCAGAATCAACTTCAGTAATGATAGGTTGAATCTCAGAAATGTTTGATGTTTCTCCTTTAAAAACCACAACTTTCTTATCAGCATCATTTTCATCAACTTGATTAGTGTTTATTTCATATGTTCTAAGAATACTCACTAACTCATTTTGACTTAATGTATCTGTATTTTTTGCCTCTTCAATAGCACAAATTTTAGCATCAAATCTTTTAGGAACAGATCTTAATATCTTATGAACTACTCTAACATGAGAAATAGGGTCACCAAGAGAATGTGATTCATTGATTATCTCACTTAACCTTTCATTGTAGGATGAAATGGTTTCATCTTCCCTCATTCGGAGATTCTCAAATTTTGTCCCCAACATTCGAAGCTTAGTCCTTCGAACACTGTCTCAACCCTCACAATGCTCTTGCAACCTGTCCCATGCATCTTTAGAAGTAGAACAGTTAGATATAATTTTAAACATTGAAACATCAACAAAAGTAAAGATAGCATTTAAAGCTTTAGAATTGTAGCTTGCTGTTGTTATTTCATCAGTCGTCCAATCAACTTCTCTTTTGAGTTGAACTTCACCATCTGCGTCTGCTGGTTGACTTGAACGAAATTTTTAGTTACTATATGTTTTGACTAACTACTTCCCCTCAAGCATAAGGGATCGTAGTAGTATGCACGTAAGTATTTCGACCAAGTAGTATCGAACCACGGGAGGTGGGTTTCGGGAGTTGGATGCAAAACTAAAGCTAAACAATAATATAAAGACAATATATTTAACTAAACACAATCCTAATAATTAAATGAACTACTAATCAATAAAACAAGAAAATGAAAATTAAAAATAAATAACAACTACGAATGAAATTCGAAGAAGTGCAAGGGTGGGAAATGCTTCGGGTGTTCTCTACCTAGTGAAATCGAGTGGGATTGTTTATACCGTGTGTATGCTTCAATTTGGACTTGCTAAGAGCATCAAGATGCTAGGATGAAAATCTTTTCCCTTCGGGTACTATAGCCTTACGTCTAAGGTGTTCCCAAACCCGGTACTACGACCTCTTCCTAATCCTCACCAACTACCCAAATAACCATTCATGTAATTAATGTCTCTTAATGAGGTTCTAATACAATTAACTCTCTCTCGACGAATTAAAAGTATAATAAACGCATTTGTATACCAACAACTCACACCATAAATTTAAACATGTTCGTCTAACTCTCGTCTACGCTAAACATGCCTCAAAATACGGATTAATAGAAGCTAATACACAAAGCACCAATAAAACTCAATAAAAGAAGCAACAATCCAAATATCAACAATATTCAAAGCATAAACCATTCCAACACTAAATATTCACATGGTTTTAAACACCCAAAGCATAAAAATCTTAGCCCATGGTGTTTGAGGAAACACCCATGGCTAAAACAACAAAATAAAACATGCAAATGAAATTTATCAAACAAAGCTTAAATAAAAGAAAAATAGCACCTTGAGAGTCTTGAAATTCTTCCATTCTTACATGAAAATGAAATACCGAAATGATTCTAAACTAAAAAGCATAAAAATGAAGAGTGTGTTTGAGGAGATAAGCTCCCCAAACCTAAGTTAATTGCTTCTCTATGTATCACATGTTGTAGCAAAATGAGCTAGGGTTTGAGTGTGTATAAATGAGGCAAAACCTCTCCAAAATCTGATTTGGGGAGCTATTTATAGTTGGGAAGAGTGTTGGAGACGAAATTTGCACTTAGGCCCTTGAAATCCTTTAAAATTCTCGAATTTTCGCGCAGAAACGGGCTCAAACGGTCGACCGAGTGACCTCAAACGGTCAACCGAGTGAGATGGAAGTCCAGAAATTGCTCTGGAAGCAGATTTCACTCGGTCAACCGAGTGGGTTGACTCGGCTGCCCGAGTGGAATCTGTTACAGTTTCACACTTTCTTGTTTCGATCATATCTTGAGCTCCCGACCTCCGATTGACTTGATTCTTTTTTTCATTCCACTCAGTTTTTCGAGACGCATCTCATGGTGCAGTTGTCGTCTTGACTTCATGAATTCTCAGACACGTATTTTGCTTCCAAATAAGTTCAATTTACCTAAAAAATAGCAAAACACATACCTTTCTCATTTCAAGTGCAATTAGTCAATTTAGTGTGAATAATGCAACAAAATCCTCAAAATTATGCAAAATAAAAACATGAATTTCAAGCAATTTTCACACTAATCAACCCCCCCAAACTTAAAGTGTTGCTCGTCCCCGAGCAACAAAAGAAATATAGAACAAGTGGGAGGATTGTGAAGAAATTCAATCTAAATTGAATGAGTGATTGTCAACTTTCCTCAATCTAGTCAAGTCAATAGGTAAAAATATCAACAAACAAATTCACAAGTTATGCTCAAATTCATGCAAGATTAAGTGCTCAATTCACAATTTTCTCACAAGTAAGTGTATCTCTCATCACTCAAACTGTATATCAAGGAAATGAATGCTCTCAAAATCAAATCACACAAATGCACCACCATATGCTTGCCAAATGTCTAAGTTCTCCGCCACATGAAAGTGTTCAATCAATGAATCAATAAGGACTTCACATTTGGTTGTAATGTAGGTTCTTTGGTTAAGGTAGGGAAGATTTGGATAAAGTGACTCATAAACTAATGGAGCAAGAAGGAAAGTTGCAATTGATCAAGTTGCAACTCAAAGTTCTCTATCTCACATAATTTACTTACTTCTTTCCTTTTTAAGCACATTCTTCACCACCAACCAACCAACACTTTTGAATTGAAGCTCTACCAAATTTTTGTGCACAAGAGAGTTTTCTTTTTCGATTTTTCTTTTCTCATCAACTCAATCTTTTTTTTTTTTTTGCACAACTCACAATTCATCTTTTTTTCTCTCTTTTTTTTTTTTCAATCTTTTCACTTTTTAACCAAACAAATCCACCAAATTCACATTTCACCTCAATTCAACCACATTTGTCAATATTCAAGCTCCACTAGTTCATAGGAAAATTAGTCTCACAAAAGATGGACAAATAGGCTAAATTTGTAGGTTGCCAAAGAAAATGGATCAATAGGCTCAAAGTGGCTAACTAAATCTCACACAAAAAGTAGCCTCAAACAAGACAATTGGCAAGTTCTAGAGTACACAAGCATGAATGATACTCACATGAAGAAAAATAGACCATAAGATATGAAAGTCTAAAGGCTCTAAAGCTCACAAGCTTGTCTAATCATGAATTGAGAGCACCAAATCAAGCACAATCTTCACATAATCAAGTGAAAAAGCAAACATCAATCAATACCACAAAACTCAACCAAACTTCAAAAGCCAACAATCACCATCAATTAAGCATCAAACACCAACAATCCACAAGATATTTCATCCTCCAAAGCTCAAAACATTATGACAAACGGTGCAAAAAAAATGAAAGTAAACACACGAAATCCCCCCAAACTTAAATGAAACTATCTAGTTGAATGCAAAGTTTGGGAATGAGCGTGTTACCTTAAAATTTTGCCACCAACTATGCTCACTAAAGAAGCAAGCTATCGTCACCAATTGTCCATTCGACCTTTAGCACCAAAACACCACTACCCTTGAGCTCCACCATGCGTATCTCTCATCCTTGACCACTAACACACCACTCAACCTACAAAACAAAAATTAAACAAAAGATCAAACAAGCTACAAATCTAAAAATAAAAGAAAGCAATAAAGAATGGGTTGCCTCCCATTTAGCGCTAAGTTTAACGTCTTCAAGCCGGACGGAAATAAAAGAACTCATCGGAAAGGCCATGGATATCAGTCCTCCTTCCCATTGCATTTCAACTTTTGAGCTTCAAAATCATGGAGGCTCTCATGAATGGAAGACCAATCTCTTGCATCTTTCTTGCATATTTCTCTCAATGACCGTTCTTCTTGCTCTTCCTCCATCCTTTTTTTCCATTGCTCTCCATTTTTCTCAAGAATGCCCAAGCACTTCTCAATTTCTTTCTTTGGATCAAAGTGATCGAGAGGTAAAATGAAATCAATAGAAGCATCAATATCAAGTAAAGTGTAAATTGAAGAGTTTAAAGGTTTAGAAATGCTCATTTCGCTCTCCAACTCATCTTGGGATGCTTTTTGATCTTCTTGTTCTTTGTTGCTCGTGTCCATCAAAGGACATTCCTCTTTATCATCTTCAATCACCATTAAGCTTATTCCCATGCTCATGTCTTCAAGTGGATATCTTTTTGCATCCATTCTCTCCTTCATGTGTGCAATGAAGAGCTTTTCGATAGTAGTCCTACCCTGTGGCCAAAACTCATTGCTTTCCTACTCTTGATAATGTACTTGATGAAGCTCTTCCATAAGTGGAGGAGGAGGTGGACGATACACCTCTTGAGGTGGTGGGAGAGGATATGGATATGGGTGATATGGGTGTTGTGGAGGATAAATCATACCATGTTGATCATAGCAATGATTCAATGGGTATTGATTATATCCATCCATCTCAATGAAGTGCACACCTACAAAGAACCAAAGTATCAAATTTCTCAAAATAAAATAAAGCAAGTAATGTAGCTAACACTAGTACTCAACTAACTCTAAGTCCTACTAATAGCACTACGTCACCTCCCCGGCAACGGCGCCATTGACTTGAACGAAATTTTTAGTTACTATATGTTTTGACTAACTACTTCCCCTCAAGCATAAGGGATCGTAGTAGTATGCACGTAAGTATTTCGACCAAGTAGTATCGAACCACGGGAGGTGGGCCAGTGCAATGGATCCCTAGAGTTGTACGTCGTCATAACTAATGTAGCTACGGTTTCGGGAGTTGGATGCAAAACTAAAGCTAAACAATAATATAAAGACAATATATTTAACTAAACACAATCCTAATAATTAAATGAACTACTAATCAATAAAACAAGAAAATGAAAATTAAAAATAAATAACAACTACGAATGAAATTCGAAGAAGTGCAAGGGTGGGAAATGCTTCGGGTGTTCTCTACCTAGTGAAATCGAGTGGGATTGTTTATACCGTGTGTATGCTTCAATTTGGACTTGCTAAGAGCATCAAGATGCTAAGATGAAAATCTTTTCCCTTCGGGTACTATAGCCTTACGTCTAAGGTGTTCCCAAACCCGGTACTACGACCTCTTCCTAATCCTCACCAACTACCCAAATAACCATTCATGTAATTAATGTCTCTTAATGAGGTTCTAATACAATTAACTCTCTCTCGACGAATTAAAAGTATAATAAACGCATTTGTATACCAACAACTCACACCATAAATTTAAACATGTTCATGTAACTCTCGTCTACGCTAAACATGCCTCAAAATACGGATTAATAGAAGCTAATACACAAAGCACCAATAAAACTCAATAAAAGAAGCAACAACCCAAATATCAACAATATTCAAAGCATAAACCATTCCAACACTAAATATTCACATGGTTTTAAACACCCAAAGCATAAAAATCTTAGCCCATGGTGTTTGAGGAAACACCCATGGCTAAAACAACAAAATAAAACATGCAAATGAAATTTATCAAACAAAGCTTAAATAAAAGAAAAATAGCACCTTGAGAGTCTTGAAATTCTTCCATTCTTACATGAAAATGAAATACCGAAATGATTCTAAACTAAAAAGCATAAAAATGAAGAGTGTGTTTGAGGAGATAAGCTCCCCAAACCTAAGTTAATTGCTTCTCTATGTATCACATGTTGTAGCAAAATGAGCTAGGGTTTGAGTGTGTATAAATGAGGCAAAACCTCTCCAAAATCTGATTTGGGGAGCTATTTATAGTTGGGAAGAGTATTGGAGACGAAATTTGCACTTAGGCCCTTGAAATCCTTTAAAATTCTCGAATTTTCGCGCAGAAACGGGCTCAAACGGTCGACCGAGTGACCTCAAACGGTCAACCGAGTGAGATGGAAGTCCAGAAACTGCTCTGGAAGCAGATTTCACTCGGTCAACCGAGTGGGTTGACTCGGCCGCCCGAGTGGAATCTGTTACAGTTTCACACTTTCTTGTTTCGATCATATCTTGAGCTCCCGACCTCCGATTGACTTGATTCTTTTTTTCATTTCACTCAGTTTTTCGAGACGCATCTCATGGTGCAGTTGTCGTCTTGACTTCATGAATTCTCAGACACGTATTTTGCTTCCAAATAAGTTCAATTTACCTAAAAAATAGCAAAACACATACCTTTCTCATTTCAAGTGCAATTAGTCAATTTAGTGTGAATAATGCAACAAAATCCTCAAAATTATGCAAAATAAACACATGAATTTCAAGCAATTTTCACACTAATCACTGGTCTCTTTGGAGCTTCCCAACCTGTAAGTACAGTCCTCCAAGCACGTTCATCAATTGACTTGATGTACATACGCATCTTAGGCTTCCAATAAGAATAATTTGAGCCATCTAAAACGGGTGGCCTAAGTGCAGTGGATATGTGATGTGTTTCCATTGCTAACCTAAACTAAAAACACACTTGACCAAAGATCTAACCTAGTGTCGTCAGGTATCAGCTCTGATACCAACTGAAAGTGTGCTGGGGGTGTATAAAAGTGTTTAAGTATAAGTAGATAAATGTTGCACAGAATGTTGAGACAAATAGTGCAACACTGACTCTAACAGAATGTCAGAAATTAAGATACACAGCGGAAGACTTGAAACACTAAAAACAAACGAGACACAATGGAAATACTTTTAACATAGATTTTATAAATAAAAATATATGTCTGCCTTATGGCGTAAAATCAATACTTATCTTCAAGTACAAATGTTGTGTGAAATGTTACAACAATAACTTTCACAACGAAACTATAAACGAGGCAGGTGCCAAGTCTAGAAAACGAACTAAGTGTATAAATTATACACTGTCGAAATGCCTAGTCTATCTAATGATTACACTCTCAATAGATAAGAAGACACACAGTCATACGGGTGGTATACAACGTATGAACTAAAATGTAGAACTATTGGCCACAATTTCCTAACAGGGATGAACGCTCGGTCTAGGATATTGATCGAATAGAGCACACCGAATTATGAAGCCTTCAATGGGTATTTATAGATGTGGGATACGAATTCTAGAGGCTTCCACATTGAGGTCCTATTTTTTAGGAAACTCAACTTCCACAACTTCCATGATCCTTCTAGCATGCTCCAGGTCGTTCCAAATGCATCTAGGCTGTTCTAGCATGTTCTCCAATGTTCTGGAATCTTCCAGGTTCCAGATCCTTGTAGAAGCTTCTAGATCCTGCCAGAAATGCGACAACATTTAGGTCAACATTTAATGTAGCATTTAAGAAAAGACTTAGAAAAAATCTCGAAAGGTCAAATTAAGATGTTGTTGATAATGTTAAGGCATTTAAGAATTAACAACATCTACAATTAAAAATTACAATATCTTTAGATTCTTCTATCTTTCCAAAAGAGGCAGCTTTCTTCTTTGAGCTTTGCACGAGCAACACCGCAGCGTACAAAGTGAATACACGTCTGAACTGGACTGCACTCTAAATGTAATGTAGAATGCTGTTTCAGGAATGGTAACTTCCATTGGCCAAGGCCCAGGCCCACGGACCCGGAACCGGTGCGGCACGACCGGACAGGCGGCACGCGCGCGCGCTAACTAACTCCTATTAGTAAGAAGGAGATGATTCTCACATTTATCAATGTGGGATAGTTATTAACACTAATCCCAATACATCACTTGATAAAGTGGGATAGCTCAAGTGGTTAGAGCACCACTACATAGGTCTTAGATCCTGGGTTCGAGTCATGGGGAGGGGGAAAAAAGGGATGTGTATTTAATGTAATTCAAAAAAAAATCCCAATACATCACTTTTAAGTCTTAATCTTTGTACATTAATTTCTCACTCACCGAAATTCGGTTTTGAGATTTTTGTAATTTTTGAGATTTTTGTAATTCAAAAAAAAATCCCAATACATCACTTTTAAGTTCGAAATTCGGTTTTGAGATTTTTGTAATTCAAAAAAAAATCCCAATACATCACTTTTAAGTCTTAATCTTTGTACATTAATTTCTCACTCACCGAAATTCGGTTTTGAGATTTTTGAAATTTTTGAGATTTTTGTAATTCAAAAAAAAATCCCAATACATCACTTTTTAGTCTTAATCTTTGTACATTAATTTCTCACTCACCGAAATTCGGTTTTGAGATTTTTGTAATTCAAAAAAAAATCTCAATACAACACTTTTAAGTCTTAATCTTTGTACATTAATTTCTCACTCACCGAAATTTGGTTTTGAGATTTTAAATATACTACGATCATCTACTCCGAGAGTAGAACGATCCTATGACATTTAATTTCTCGAAAATTAAATATTCATACCCTCAAATAATTGATTAATTAATAATCAATTAAATATCGCAATGTTTATTAGAGGTGTTATTTAAATTGTCGGCACAATTAAGACAACATATATGCAGTGGAAAATAAAAACATTTTGTAAAGGAATATCAAAACTTTGTATGGACTATGAATAAGTCTATACAGTTTACTATAACAAAGTAGTGATACAAAACTACAATCTCTTCGAGATTTGGAAACTACAATCACAAACGATTGGAAAAATCAAAACCTGATCGAAATCTATGAAACTGCCTCTCAATCCGTCCTATACAAACTTTCCTAGATCAAACTAATATGTTAGATTAATTGATGGAGAGTAGTACAATTAATCTACCACATGGAAAGAGAGAGGAAACAAAGATATTCATAAAACTAAATACACAAAGTGCACTCGATAATCTTAGTTCTTAATTATCATTTCTTCTCTACTAGAATGTGTTGCACCTGCCTTCAATTTATAGAGATAAATTTCTTCAGCGTGTAAATCCTATAGATCAGTTTCGCGTGATGGATCCCCCTGAATCCGGATTGGTACAAGATCAACACAGACGGCAGTGCAACATCCTCTCCAGTCAGTCTGCATGCAGGGGCGGTGTTTAGGAACTTCAGGGGGTTCTTTGTTGCGGCTATTGCCCAAGAGGTTGGTTGGGCTATTCCTTTTGAGGCGGAGTTAGCAGCGGCACTCATTGCTATTCAGTATGCCCATGCTCAAGGGTGGCGGTTCTTATGGATCGAGTCAGACTCCAGTCAGTGTGTTAGCATTTTGATGAGCTCTACTCCCTCTGTCCCTTGGCGTCTGCAGGGTCTCTGGAGTCAGGTTCATCCTCTTACCATAGACATGCACATTCGGTATTCTCACACTTTTAGAGAGGCCAACTAGGCGGCTGACGCAGTAGCCAAGACGAAGATGAACTGCATTTGGAGGGGCTATCCTCCAGATTTCTTACTTCCTTTCTTGCATAAAGATTTGTATACCGTCTTTTACAGAAATTGATTTTTAGAGGAGTTTACCTATTTCCTTCGCCTGGGTTTTGTCCCTAAGGAGGGTTTTCCCAGGTAAGGTTTTAACGGCACTCCGGCCTCTGGCTCGACTTGTGAGCTTATGGTTTTAGGTTTTCTTTTTTCTTTTATATTCCATACCTTTTTATTGGCGTGATCTATAAACTTGTCCCACTACTCCTTAAAGTAAGGTAACTTCCATGTATGCTCATAACTTCTCACTCCTATGCAACAACATGACCTGGACAACTTCCATGTCTTCTAACTGCAAAGGAACATTAAGAACAACGTCTAAAATCGAAGTTAGTGTTAGAAGGAAATGGCAAATTATGATGTTGTCCAAAGTGATAAAACATTTTGTACAACACTAGCATACAATGTTGCCAATAGTGTTGAATCATAAATGACCACACTTGTACAACATCAACAATATATACTAAGAAAAAAACTTGCAATGTTGATGGAGGGTTGTTGAATACAATCGAAAGAGAAAGAGTGGGAGAATGGAAAGTTGTAGAGATGAGATGTGAAACACCAGTGATGAAAGATGAAGATGAAATTGAATTGTAAAAACGAGGAGATGAGGGAAATATTTAATTTATAGAAAAATTAGAAATGATTTAACAATCGAGGAAGATCTAGATTGAGGGTAGAAGATAAAGATTGATTTTAGAGATTTTGAATGATAAAAGTGAATAAAATGGTAGAGATTTTGTAAGATTGAATGTGAGTTTGCCAAATAAACTACCAATATGTTATGCTTTAGATAATGGGTGGCACTACACATTAGACATGCGCAAAACCGAACCGGTAAACCGGCGAACCGTCAAACCAGACGGTTTTTAACCGCCGGTTTGAAAAATCGTCGGTTTCGGTTTGATCAATTTAAAACCGCCGGTTCCGGTTAAACGTCGGTTTTCGGTTAACCGCCGGTTTTTCGACGGTTTTTTTTTTTTTTTTTTAAATTAAAAAATTAAGGCTGGAAAATGGTAAGTAGGTAAAGTAGCCGCTGGTTATTAGCTGTTCCTCTTTGATAGATAGTAGTCCATATTCCTCATCTGCAACTAGGTAGATAGCCTCATAGCCTAGCCTTTTTTTTTCTCTTCCCAATGTTATATGCACTAGACTAGTTTTCAATCACTTACATGAGTCATACTAGTCCTACACGCATCAATTCCCTTCTTCTGCTTCTAGTTATTTTCAAAAACCCCAAATAACAATTCTTCTTTCACTATCCTTTTTCACTATCCTTTTTAGGTAGAAATTGAAGACATTGAAAGTGCAAACAAAAGTTTCTTTTTTATCATTAGTATTTTGTATTTGCTTTCAATTTCAATTTATTTGCACATGTGAGATGTGAGATGTGTACCTCCATGGCTCCATACTCTATTTCTTCTTTTTTTCACCCAATGAAGCTACACAACTCTTTCTAAAAGCTTGTGTAAATGGTATGAAATGATTGCAGAACTTCAATTCCATCACTCTTTACTCCTTCAAAAGGTTTATATTTCTGTTATTTCGTTTTCCTCTCTCAAGAAGAAACAACAAACTTCGAGGGTTTGTAATGGCCTTCCAAACCACAGGTTTTATATATATATATATATATTAAAAAAAAAAAGAGGTAACCGGCCGAATCGACGGTTCGGTTTTGAAATCGGCGGTTCAAAAACCGAACCGTAACCGGCTCTATCCGGTTCAATTCCGGTTACATTTTTTTAGAAACGTAACCGTCGGTTTACAACCGTTGTGCATGTCAGCTACACATCCAGATTCTGGATATCCAGAATATGGTAAAAAGTCTAAAATACTCCCAACTGAATATTATAATATTTTATTTAATAAGAGTATTGCGAAAAAATCACATTTAAAAAAAAAAAATTATCGATTCTGGCTAGCCATATTTTCCGTTAGATAATACTCCCTCCGTCCGCCTATAAGTTTTCCGTTACTTTTTTTGGCACATAGATTAAGAAAAATCATTAAATAATAGATATAGTACAAGTGATGTGATTGAAAGAAGGAGAGAGATAGAGAGAAAAGGTAAGATATGAAGTGATGTGTAAGAAAAAATATTTACCAAAAAGAGTATGGAAAGCTTATAGGCGGACGGACAAAAAAGGTAAAATGGGAAGCTTATAGGCGGACGCAGGGAGTATATAGATAGATATAGGTATAGATTTGATGAATAATATCTTTTTTACCCACTCCTTAAATAACAAAAACCCGTAAATTTCAAAATTAGAGAGAAAAAAGTGGAGAGCCCGTGAGATTTATTGAGGATAACTTTGTCAAAATTTTAAATTTCTTAATCTCATACTCCCTCCGTCCCGGAGGAACTTGCACCCTTTGACCGGTACACATTTTAAGAAATGTGTAAGAAAAGGAGTAATGATTGATGTTTTGAAGGGTAGTTTTGTAAACTTTTATAAATAAAGTAAAGTAAAAAGTAGATTGAGGGTGGAAAAGTAATGGCATATGGCTAAATATGAGTATATTTCAAGGGTGAGGGTTGTGAAGATATTTCCTTTTATGGAGTGTGCAAATTGGTATGGGACATCCATATATGGAAAGTGTGCAAATTCATGTGGAACGGAGGGAGTACAAATTTTCTAAAACAAATGAAGTATTAGCTACTAAACAGTTTGATTGGAGAATATCTCTAAAACAAAAATACTAGCTAGTGTATAAGGTATGAGCATACGTAGGTTTGATATATTTTTTTTTTAACAAATAAATTGATGTAAGAGTCCGGTGTGAGATAGTACATCATTTTAGTTTTTGTACAATTATTTTACTTTAAAATATGATTATAGTAGAGTGGTAAGTTCACGAATATAGAATATATGGTCGGATATGGTCGGATAACCCATTGCTTATTGTAGCATTATAATCAGATTTGATTTTTAAGATTTTATTGTAGCATTGTCTCCATGTGTTGAAGAGGAATTCTAGGAATCGAGTTTTGAACAAGCACTCAAGGCTTGGATGTCAAGTGATTCTGACTCAGGAATTGCAAGGTATGGTAGTTGCAGTCCCTGAACCTAGGCCGTGGGATACTACGTAAGGTTTTGATTCGTGGACCCGTTGTTGGAGCGGAGACCATTTGGTAAGCCTCATTTGTTATTTTTGAATAATGTGGATGAATTTAATGGATAATTGACCTTGATTATGAATCTTTGGAGAATTTTGTTTTAAAGTATTTTCTTCAGAATTTTATATTTAACATGATGAATTATCTTGTTATTCTGAATTCTTTGATTGAATGTGAAAAGTGTTATGTCTAAGTTGTGAAAAGTGTTATGTCTAATTTGTAGGAAGTTGTAGACCATATAATTGTGGAGCATTGACTTGGTAACATTGTTCTGGTTCAACTGCCACTTAGTTCTTAAGAATTAATTGTCACACATGAAGCATTAGGGTAGTTCTTTATTCTTTTCTTTTTTTTTCAGAATAATTTAGCATCCAAAATGTTTTTATGCGTTTAAAGCATTAAATATGACTTGTATAGTAATAGACTTGAGAAACTATACAGTATATGTGTCAAGATGGATTCCGATCAGCTAGACGTCTCCAACTAATTAGAACACTTGAATATAGAAGAAATAACTGCTCTAGGATAGTAATTCAGAAAAGTAATCAACGAGACAAACAGCACACAAGAATTTAAGTGGTTCGATCAATGTGATCTACATCCACTGGACCAGACTAGTACTTCTTTGATTGATAAAGAATGTTTACACACTCATTCACTCGGAATTGGATATTTCCTCACTTCACTCGTGAACTCACACAACTCAAAGAATACAATAACGTACTAAATCTCTCATCCCAAAAAGGTGTCAAACTTTACAATGTACACAAACAAGAGTTTATAAAGACCAAAGGTAGTTGCTGCTGTTAGGAACTGTTTTGAGTAGTTATCAAACGTTTGCAACCGCTTGTAACAACCCATGTGCTCTGTTACTGCCCAACTGAAATGGTAGTTATGCCCTCAAGTTGTTGTAACTGTAAAACTGTTAGTTAAACTAACTAACTTCGAACCAGAAGACTTGCCCATAAAGATCAGATCACTACTTAGTGTTCTGATACCCAACTCTTCTGCTCTGATGATCAAAAGCTAACTCTGCTGATAGACTTCATACTGTGCTGATCTTAACTGCACTGACCAAGTACTGTGCTGACCCAAGTACTGTGCTGACCTGGTACTGTGCTGACCCAAGTACTGTGCTGATCTGGTACTGTGCTGATCTGGTACTGAGCTGATCTGGTACTGTGCTGATCTGGTACTGTGCTGATCTGGTACTGTGCTGATCTGGTACTGTGCTGATCTACTCTGCTGAAGTACTGATCTTAGTCCAATCTGCTGAAGTACTGATCTTAATCCAATCTGCTGAAGTACTGATCTTAGTCCAGTCTGCTGAAGTACTGATCTTAGTCCAGTCTGCTGAAGTACTAATCTTAATCCAGTACTGTGCTGATCTTACTGTGCTGATCCCAACTGTGCTGAACTCTAAGCATCACCTTCTCATCTGATTGAAACCCTTCAACTCATCTGATAAGGCCTAAGTCATCTTATCTGATCCTATCAGCTCAGTAGTTTACTGTGCTGATTTTGAGATTATGAGATAACACTCACAATTCTCCACCTTTAGCTCATAATCGAACTAATCTCCACCAAAACAAAAAACACCAACACTATCCTCCTCAAAGAATAGCCTCCACTACTGATCTTCTGCCACAAGAACAGTAGCCTTCTCCTCAGAGGAATTAATGTAGTCCAATAAGTCTAAGACACAAGCCAAACTTCTCTTTTGGCAATGCCTTAGTGAACGCATCAGCAGGGTTCTCCTTTGTAGCAATCTTCACTACCTGGACTGACCCCTTCTCTACAATATCTCTTACAAAGTACAGCTTTACATCTATATGTTTAGTTCTCTCATGATACCCCTGATGCTTTGCAAGATGTATTGCACTTTGGTTATCACAGAAGACAGTCACACTTCTTTGTGATATACCAAACTCCTTCAAGATCCCCCTAAGCCACATGCTCTCCTTTACTGCTTCAGTCAAGGCTACATATTCTGATTCTGTAGTAGATAATGCAACTACGGACTGATGTATTGACCTCCATGATATAGTTGTACCAAATAAGGTGAATACATACCCTGTCAAGGACTTTCTTGTGTCTACATTGGCTGCATAGTCGGCATCAACATATCCCACAAGTGCTTCTCCCTCATCTGATATCTTCTGAAATTTCAGACCTTTCTCAGCTGATCCTAGAACATATCTCATGACCCACTTAACTGTCTCCCAATGACTTGAACCTGGATCACTCATGTATCTGCTGATTACACTCATTGCATGAGTTAAATCTGGTCTACAACACACCATAGCATACATTAAACTCCCTACTGCACTGGCATAAGGAACCTTACTCATCTGAGCTCTTTCTTGGCTGTTCTTGGGACACATCTGATTGGATAACTTCTGATGCTGGCCAATTGGTGTAGAAACTGACTTAGCTTGATTCATCCTGAATCTCTCTAACACCTTCCTCAGATAGGTAGGCTGACTAAGCTGAATTGCTCCCTCAACTCTACTGATCTCCATCCCAAGAATCACTTTAGCTTCACCAAGATCTTTCATCTCAAACTCCCTTTTGAGAATCTCCTTAACTTGATTGATACTGTTAATAGACTCCCCAGCTATTAACATATCATCTACATACAGCAGAAGATAGGTAACTGAACTCCCAACCCTCCTGAAGTAAACACAGCTGTCATACAAGCTTCTTGCAAAACCAGCTGAGCAGATGTACTCATCAAACCTTAAGTACCATTGTCTAGGGCTTTGTTTGAGGCCATAGAGTGATTTTCTGAGTAAGCACACTTTGTCTTCTCCATCTTCTATGTCCAACCCTTCTGGTATTTTCATGTAGATCTTCTCATCTAAAGTCCCATGAAGAAATGCTGTGGTCACATCCATCTGATGCAGCTCCAATTCATATTGAGCAACCATAGCCAACAAGATTCTGATGCTACAATGCTTTACAACAGGTGAGAAGATTTCATTAAAGTCAATACCTTCTTTCTGTGTAAATCCTTTAGCTACAAGTCTTGCCTTGTACCTAATCTTGCCACCTCTTTGAGCCTCCACCTTTTTCTTGTAGATCCACTTACACCCAACAAGTTTCTTGTTCTTAGGCCTCTCAACAATCTCCCAAGTCTGGTTCTTTTTCAGAGATAACAGTTCTTCCTCCATAGCAACTAACCACTTCTCTTTGTCATGGCAGTTTATGGCTTCTGTGTAAGTTTTAGGCTCCAAAGACTCCACCTCAAGAGCTGCACATAATGCAAATGATACTATGTCAGTTTGACCATACCTCTGAGGTGGGTGGACTTCTCTTCTGGTTCTGTCCCTAGTCAGCTGATAGTCATGAAGCTCAGTATCACTATGAGTAATCTCCTCCTCATCTGGATCAATCTGATCTTCAGTTAGTGTTCTGATGTCACCATGCTCCACCTCCACCTGTGTCTCATCTGGTTTGTTGTGTGCTGTACTGGAGCTTGCCTCCTCTTTCAATGGCATTCTCTTCTCATCAAAAGTTACATCTCTGCTGATAATACACTTCTGCATTCCAGCTTCTAGGCACCACAATCTATACCCTTTCACACCTGAAGGATACCCTATGAACACACATTTCAAGGCTCGAGGCTCAAGCTTATCTTGCTTGACATGGGCATATGCTGAACAACCATACACCTTCAAATTACTGTACTCAGCTGCATGGCCAGACCATAACTCTTCTGGGGTCTTAAATTGCACAGCTGAGGAAGGGCTTCTGTTTATCAAATAGGCTGCTGTTGACACTGCTTCTCCCCAAAATACTTTAGGCAATCCAGAGCTGCTCAACATGCACCTAACTCTCTCAAGCAAAGTCTGGTTCATTCTCTCAGCTACTCCATTCTGCTGAGGTGTACCTGGTACTGTTCTGTGCCTCACTATACCCTTCTTCTTGCAGAAAACATTGAACTCTTCTGATATGAACTCCAGCCCATTATCAGTTCTCAAATGCTTTAGATTCTTTCCAGAAATGTTCTCCACCTCAGTGAGCCATTCCTTAAATTTTTCAAATGCTTCTGACTTGGATTTCAGGATAGTGATCCATACCTTTCTTGAGTAGTCATCTATGATAGACATGAAGTATCTCCCACCACTTCTGGTCTGATTCCTAGCTGGCCCCCATAAATCTGAATGGACATAGTCCAAAATTCCTTTGGTAGAGTGTGAACTCTTCCCAAACTTCAATCTCTTGGATTTCCCAAGAATGCAGTGCTCACACAAATCCAGCTTTGTGATATTGTCACCACATAGCAATCCTTGCTTACTTAGCTCAAGTAGGCCCTTCTCTCCTACATGACCTAATCTTCTGTGCCACAACATTGAGTTATCTTGCACCCTTGCCACATCTGATCTGCCAATAACTGTTCCCCCCTTAAGAAAGTAGAGATCATTTCTTCTCTCTCCTTTAAGAACAGTAAGTTTCCCCTTTGAAACTCTGAGCTCTCCACCTTCAGACTGGAATTTATAGCCCAATGAATCCAGCATACCAAGAGATATCAAATTTCTCTTGAGTTCAGGAACATACCTGACCCTCTTGAGAATCCTCACTACTCCATCATACATCTTCAAGTGTACTGTACCTTCACCTCTGACTTTGCAAGTGTGATCATTCCCTAACAACACAGAACCTCCATTCTGATGCTTAAAATCATGAAACCACTCTCTTCTTGGAGTCATGTGGAAAGAACACCCTGAATCTAAAATCCAATCTTGCTGCTCTTTAGTGGAAGTGATGGATAGGGACTGAGCTGACTCATAGCCTTTCTACTCCTTATCATCTTGGGTTTGATTTGCTTGATTCTTATCAACAGGGTTCTTAGGACCAGATTTTCTCATAAGCTGTTTGTACTTGTAACAAGTACTCTTAAAGTGCCCAGGTTTGTTGCAGTGGTGGCACACTACTTCCCCTTGATTTGACACTGCTGATTTTCCCTTATCAGCTCCTTTGGGTTGACTAGACCCCTTCTTGGAGACAGACTTCTTCTGACCTCCCTTGATTGCCAATCCTTCCCCACTGCTACTTTTATCTCCTTGAGATGTTTTGTTATGTAACAGCTTGGACTTGACAGCCAAGATCACATCCTCCAATGTGATTGCTTCCTTTCTACCATATAAGATGGTGTCCTTTAGGATTTCAAAGGACTTAGGCAGAGCACTCAATAAGATCAGAGCCTTATCCTCTTCCTCTAACTTGACATCCAAATTCTCCAGATCATCAAGAATCTTATTGAACTCATCTAGCTGCTCCGTAATGGGTTTGTCATCTCCCATTCTAAAGGCATACAACTTCTGCTTCGAATAGAGTCGGTTAGCAAGAGTTTTCACCATATATAGCTTCTCAAGCTTATCCCAAACCTCCTTCGCTGACTTCTCTTTAGCAACCTCCCTCAAGACCTTATCTCCAAGGCAGAGTAGGATCGTGCTTCGAGCTTTCCTGAGCAACTTGCTCCTTTCAGCCGCAGCTGTTGCAGATTCTTCTGCAATCTCTTCGGATTCTTCGAGAGCCTCGAATAATCCTTGCTGTTCAAGGAGGGCCTGCATCTTGACCTTCCACAGCCCAAAATCTCCCGTGCCTGTAAACTTCTCTATGTTGTACTTGGTAGAATTCCCCATCTTTAGATCTGCAGCTACTTCGGTTTCCCACAGACGGCGCCAATTGTCAAGATGGATTCCGATCAGCTAGACGTCTCCAACTAATTAGAACACTTGAATATAGAAGAAATAACTGCTATAGGATAGTAATTCAGAAAAGTAATCAACGAGACAAACAGAACACAAGAATTTAAGTGGTTCGATCAATGTGATCTACATCCACTGGACCAGACTAGTACTTCTTTGATTGATAAAGAATGTTTACACACTCATTCACTCGGAATTGGATATTTCCTCACTTCACTCGTGAACTCACACAACTCAAAGAATACAATAACGTACTAAATCTCTCATCCCAAAAAGGTGTCAAACTTTACAATGTACACAAACAAGAGTTTATAAAGACCAAAGGTAGTTGCTGTTGTTAGGAACTGTTTTGAGTAGTTATCAACCGTTTGCAACCGCTTGTAACAACCCATGTGCTCTGTTACTGCCCAACTGAAATGGTAGTTATGCCCTCAAGTTGTTGTAACTGTAAAACTGTTAGTTAAACTAACTAACTTCGAACCAGAAGACTTGCCCATAAAGATCAGATCACTACTTAGTGTTCTGATACCCAACTCTTCTGCT
Organism: Galeopsis tetrahit; assembly: GCA_963675135.1. NCBI lineage: Eukaryota > Viridiplantae > Streptophyta > Magnoliopsida > Lamiales > Lamiaceae > Galeopsis > Galeopsis tetrahit. The sequence continues at coordinate 58,016,603 of OY776120.1, read as the reverse complement.
CTGATGATCAAAAGCTAACTCTGCTGATAGACTTCATACTGTGCTGATCTTAACTGCACTGACCAAGTACTGTGCTGACCCAAGTACTGTGCTGACCTGGTACTGTGCTGACCCAAGTACTGTGCTGATCTGGTACTGTGCTGATCTGGTACTGAGCTGATCTGGTACTGTGCTGATCTGGTACTGTGCTGATCTGGTACTGTGCTGATCTGGTACTGTGCTGATCTACTCTGCTGAAGTACTGATCTTAGTCCAATCTGCTGAAGTACTGATCTTAATCCAATCTGCTGAAGTACTGATCTTAGTCCAGTCTGCTGAAGTACTGATCTTAGTCCAGTCTGCTGAAGTACTGATCTTAATCCAGTACTGTGCTGATCTTACTGTGCTGATCCCAACTGTGCTGAACTCTAAGCATCACCTTCTCATCTGATTGAAACCCTTCAACTCATCTGATAAGGCCTGAGTCATCTTATCTGATCCTATCAGCTCAGTAGTTTACTGTGCTGATTTTGAGATTATGAGATAACACTCACAATATGATCCAAGTTATGCTTTCCATGCTTCAAATCTACTAGTTGGCGTGGTTATTTGATAATTAATGGAGTAAGTTCTCTGATTCCATATTGTCTTTTTTTGTGTAACAAGATGTTATTCCGTGGTCTGATTCAAAAATAATCTGATTCAAAAATAAGCTCGCAACAACGGTTAAAACAATTTAAACAATTTATAATGCGCTGAATGAATGAGGAACATTAAAAACAAACTGCATGTTTACTGTGAAAGTTTTTTTTGATGGGGTGTTTACTGTGAAGTTTATTGAGTTTTTGTTTGCTAGCCTTATCCGCCCTGATTACAGGAAGGAATGGAGAAAAAAATTAGTCGTAGACATCTTTTCTCAACATTTTGATCCATTCGTAATTTATTATTACTTTTTCACTTTATAAATATTCATACAAAGATAATTATTAATATATATTTTTAGATGTGCAGGATTAACAAAAGAGGATTGTGAGAAATTTTGAAGAATTATGTTTGGAATATTTTTAGATTGTGAGAAAAATTGAAGAATCGTGTTTTGAATATTTTAGAATGTAAGAAAACTTGAAGAATTATGTTTGGAATATTTTAGATTGTAAGAAAACTTGAAGAATTCTACAAGTTTTAATGTTTTTCTAGCATGCTCGTTTTGTTTAGAGAAATTACTTTTGAAATATTTTATATTATTTCAGCACGTTTTGTTAATTAAGGTGTTTAAATAATTCTAAGCAACTTTAAACAACACTAAACAACTCTACACAACATTGAACAATTCTACACAACTCTACACAATGCTAAACAACTTTAAATAACTTTACACAGCTTGATATAAAAAAGACTATACAACTTTAAACAACTCTAAACAGCCTTACACAACTTGATATAAAATAAGACTACACAACTCTAAACAACTATAAACAACTCTAAACAACACTAAACAACTTTAAACAACCTTACACAACTTGATCTAAAACAACTCTAAACAACTTTAAACAACGCTAAACAACTCTAAACAACCATAAACAACTCTAAACAACGCTAAACAACCTTACACAACTTGATATAAAACAAGACTACACAACTCTAAACAACCCTAAACAACCCTAAACAACTCTAAACAACGTTAAACAACTCTAACCAACCTTACACAACTTGATATAAAACAAGACTACATAACTCTAAACAACCTTACACAACTAGATATAAAATAAGACTACACAACTCTAAACAACACTAAACAACGCTACACAACTTTAAACAACATTAAGCAATTCATATTAAACAACACTGTTGATCACACATAAGATGAAACAAAATGTAAATTACTTATTTTTAAGTGAATAAACTCTAAATTTGACACTTTAATCTTCAAATGGTACACATAACATCTTATTGTTTAACATGAGATTATTTAATAGTATTGGGCATTCAAAACTAAACAACATTATTTGATCTCACATAAGATTAATAAACTTCAATTTTGACACTTTAATATTCAAAATGGTACAAATAACGCATTTTTAATGATAAATAATGAGGTTGTTTAATATAGGGTTATTTAAATATCGAGGTTGTTTAGAGTTGTACAGGGTTGTTTACAGTTGTTTATGGTTGTTTAGAGTGACTTCAACTTTAGGCCGTTTGCCTCTATCAAGAGATTTACGCAACTTTTCTTCCATTGTTGGGGTTAATCTGGTGGTACAAGTTCGGGCTTCATTGCCTCTCTCGTGGAACCATTTTTGTAACTTTTTCTCAATACGCTTAATCAATTCAAGAATCGGAACCTGGCGATCGTTTTTTAATAAGGAGTTCAAAAACTCTGCATTGTTTGAGGTCATGATGTTGTAACGATGCCCCTGAAAGTGTGATCTGGCCCATGTCTGAAAGTTTGTATCAATAAGATAGCTCCAACCGGCTTCATCGGTACTTTGAATCTGATTCATAAAGTTGTTGAGACCCACCAACCATTGCAAATGTCTATCTAAAGTGATTTGAACTGAAACTTGAAATTCCTTTTTTTCAGTGAGAAGAAATCGCATTTCCACATCATGCATCGAAGAATCAACATTGCACAAACTTAGTACTTCAAAATGAAGCTCTTTATATGTCATGTTCGAATATATTGAAAGTCCTTCTACATTATTAACATAATCACTCTCATTTCTTTTCCATTCTCATTGACCATTTTCATTGATAAACTCGCCAAAATAAAATATGTTGACCCAAAATTGAGGCAACTCCATATCTACAATTCAATAAGAAAATTATAATTGTTAATAGTAAAATATTTAATAAAAGAAAATTTAAACAACCATAAACAACCACATTAAACAACCATAAACAACCACATTAAACAACCTTATACAACCACATTACACAACCCTAAACAACTCTAAACAACCACATTACACAACCCTAAACAACTACATTACTTAACCCTAAACAACCTCAAACAATCACATTACACAACTCTAAACAACCACATTACACAACCCTAAACAACCACATCAAACAACTCAAAAGGGAATTTTGTGTGTAAATCTAAAAAAAAGTTTCACTTGAATTTACTATAATAAAACATCAAATAACAAAATCAAACAAAATATATATAATAGAAATATATTTCTTACCTTCAATCCAACTTTCAATTACATTATGAGGATAAATAAGAGAATTTAAGTGTACAGAATGAAAAAAATGGAAGAAGAATGAAAGATGAGAATGTGGGAATTTGTTTATATTTCTCACGGTAAACCCCAGCTTTGATTCAACCTTTTATTTTCTTTTTTTTAATTAATTTAATTAAAAGTAGGTCATTTTTGTATGTTTTAAATAAGTTGGACCATTTTTTATAAAGACTACTTTAACTAAGCCATTTTTGTATTTCCCCGATGAAAATACCTCATTGGTATAAAACTGTCTCTTACAAAAAAAATTAAAAAATATCAATTAAAATCTTTAAGACCATCTTTTCAAGGTGCATGGGTGGTGGGAGGATCACCAACTTAAGTACACTAAAAAGGCGCCCCCATTGTACAAGTTTGGACTTTCTTCTCCAACCTTCCACTTGATATCAAAAGGATTGGTTTTGCATAATGATATTAACACCCACTTGAAGTTAAAAAAAAAAAATCACTATACCCATTAGATAATTTGAAGCATAAATATCTTTGAAAGAGTATAAAAAAGTTTCCAGACTTTCAATTAAGCTCATCAAACTTTCCTTTTAACTATTACGTCAAATTGTATTCAAACTCTCACCTACTAAATTTAATATTCCACTCATCTACCTACCCGACATTAGTCTTAGAGTCTCCGCAGCTCCTGCCCCCCAAATTTTTTTTGCATAATTATTTTACACTCACCTCTCTTAAGTTCACTCTTTTATTATTTTATCTTTACTTTCACTACCAAATTTTATCTTCCTATATTCTCTCAATTAATTTTTACACTTAATTTTATTTTCTCAAATAGAAAATCAACCCTCTCAAATTTGGACTGACCCCGGTATGGCTTTATAGCAAAATAAACCATGTTTGGAAGAACGTTTCTGATGACGGAGAAAGCAATTCGGGTTCCTTAATCGTATATCTAAAAACCTCAGTACAAATGTTTAATATTGAATACAAATTATTTGATATTATTGTTGAATTTTTGGTATATTAAGTATTATAGTTGTGATTATTGTTAAATCTTTTGTTTGGATATTCGTATGTTCGTTTGAATTTGAATTTAGTTTAATTGATATTATTGTTGAATTTTTGGTATATTAATTATTAACGTTGTGATTATTGTTAAATCTTTTGTTTGGATATTCGTATGTTCATTTGAATTTGAATTTAGTTTAATATAGAAGGTATACTCTTTGTTCTTAGAGTTGTTATTCGAGTATAGTACTTCAAGTTCAAGCTCAACTCGAGCTTTTATCTATAACCAAGCTCAGTTTTTGTCGAGTGGAAAAACGATCTCGACCCAATTCGTAAATGAGTCTAACGAGCCTATTCAATCAGGCCGAACCTAACGAGGCTAATGATTTTTTTTAAAGGATATTAATCCTAAAGAGTTAATCTCGAGCCGACTAGTTAATAAATCGAGTATCTAAATAGCTCAACTCATTTTCTATACGATGATCGACCCGAGTTTGAGGCTTGACTAGTCTAGTCGAATTCACAAGCAAACAAAATTCGCTTAGCAGCACTAAATTGTTCTAATTTTAATATAGTAGATTATTTGAAAATAAAAATAAATATTCTCTGTTCCGAAAATACCTTAATTTCACAGGTGAGTTAACACACTTTTTTTAAGTAGGCGTAATAATGATTAGAGTTGGGGTTTTCTAATGTGAGAGGGGTTAGCCCTATTTTACAATAGGTGTCCAATTAAAAGTTGACACATTATTTAACTTTATTATATGCAATCGCACTTCGCCATTAGATAAAATATTCTTTTTTTTTTTAAAATAAAATAACTGAAATATCCTTATATATTTTTTTTAAATATTAAAAAATATTATAAGAATTTTTTCCGAGTTAGGATGGACTGTAGATCTCGAGGCCTAAGAAAAAGTTCGGCCTGGACCCAACCCGACTCACTCCAACCTGGCCCGATTTGGGCTCGATTCAATTTGAAGGAAACATACATTAATACTACCAATGGGTCATGGGCCAGGCTAACGGGCCCAACCCAGCCCGGTTCAATCTATTTGACAATTCTAGATATATATGCCATTTTATAATTAAATATTTTTATTTATTTTAAATTAAAAGAATATATTTGTAATTGTTTATTTATTAATTTATTAGTATGGCATGCAGTATGATTGCATTTTGCATAGGGCAAACGCACTAATGCAAAGTGCAATCATATAGAATAAAATTTATATGTTTGATCAATGATCTAATGATATATTTGAAGCATTGTTTATTGTAAGGTAGGGCGAAGCTCGTCTTACCGTAGAAAGATCTGAGTTGAAGTTTTGAGGGTAATTTTATAAATATTTATATATAACGTAAATAAATGACTTAACTTGTGTGTATGTGTGGGCTAAAAAAATGATGACATTTTATGTAAAATTGTGAATATTGTAAGGGTGGAGTTTATAAAATGTTTTCCATGTTAAGAGTGGAAAAAATATTGTGGAACATTTCAAAAAGAAAAGTGTGAAATATATTGTTTAACCGAAAATATTAGGATTTTTTAATAAAATATTAGTGTTTAAAAAAAATGAATACAATATATGTGTCTTGGGCGTTTTTAATAAAATAAAGTGGAACGCCATTACAGATGGCGCCCCTTCACTATTCTTACAGATGGCGCCCCTTCACTATTCTCTGACATTTTGCAGGTTTCATCCTATGTACAGATTTAACTATTTTAATGATTCAATGGGTGCCATTTAAATGACGCCCTTACTCTTTTTGCATCAAACGATTCTGTCATTCAAAATAACACTCCCTCGGGTCCCTCCCTCATTTAAGAAACAAACACTTCCTCCGTTTGAGCTGTTTGCACCACTTTATGAGCACACAAAATAAGAAAAAAATGTAATGTGTGGAATGTTGAAAGGTAATTTTATAAACTTTTATTAATAAAATAAAGTGAATGATTGAACGTAAAAGTAATGGTATTTTGTGTAAATATGTGAATATTGTAAGAATTAAGTTTATAAATAAGTTTTCTTTTTAAAAAGTGCAAATGATTGTGGAATATATGGTGTAATTTTTTTTATCTGTAAAAAGAGCTTCCATTAATCAATATAAAATGGAGTATGAGAGATGAAAGGCTAATTGTCTCAAGAATAATACTCCTACGTCTCAGCAATTTATTATTTCATCTACTGTTTCCGAACGGATTCAATTTGTATAGTTTCCCGTTGCTTGAATTTGTTGCCTGTTTCCATTGCTATGTATACATTTTCACTTTCTCCATTATGTAACTCTTTCTTCAAGTAAGTACTTTTTATCAAAAAAAAAAAAAAAAATGGGAGAAGAAGAGACACCTTCTCTGGCGACGGCACAAATTTATTCCTCCATCATCGACATCTATCCCTATAAATTAGTTATTAGTTTCAAATTACTCTTGAATTTTTCATCACAATATTCCCCCATGTGTGGATAATCTTACGAATTTCCTTCAACTTCAAAAATGAAATTTGATTTCAGCTTTAATTTGGAGAAATGTCCAACCCAAGTCTTTTATTTGCACTTTTTAATTGCTAATCCATTTCCGGCCAAGATGAGTTGATGAATATATGAAAACACCCTGCTCTTAGTTATACCCGGAATGCAAGTCCGATCAAGCTTGCAAAAAGTAAATTGAACAGTAAGGGCGCTATTTAAAACAGCGCCCATTGAATCATTAAAATAGTCAAATTTGTACGCAGGATGAAATCTGCAAAAAGAGAATAGTGAAGGGGCGCCATCTGTAATGGCGTTCCACTTTATTTTATTCAAAACCCCCAAAACACATATATTGTATTACTTTTTTTCAAAACACTTGGGCATGATTGGTATGGGGTAATGGGCCTTGAATGGAATGAGCATTCATGGACCTATTCCTAATTTCACGATTGGTATGTTTTTTTCCACGGAATGGTGATTCCTCGTGGAATGGTGATTCGCACAAATAAAGAATCTTCATCCCCCTATCTTTACCGATTCCATTCTACGTAAAATCAAATTATTTTTATTTTCGAAAAAAAGAAAATCATTAAAAAATATATTTTTACAAAATTATCCTTATCAACAATTAAAAAGATTTTCATTAACTCTCTTATCCAACCTTAATCCACGCTATATTCATTTAACCTTCTTTAACCTAATTCATCAAAGAGGGAAGAACGCTGAGAAAAAAACGCGGAAGAGAAGAACACTGAGAAAAAACGCAGAAGAGAAGAACGTAGAGAATAAACGCAAAACAGAAGAACTAGTCAAAGAATAGTAGTGTATTATTATATATATATATATATTTATATACATATGCGATTTCTTGCATTTTTAATTTATTATCTACGATAAGTTATATACAAAATTTCTGTATTTATATGCAAAATTGTTCAGTATTTGCTTTGTTTAATTTTTTCCTATTTAATTTTTATGTCGTAAATATATATATATATATATATTACTATGTTTCATTTTTGCTATAATATGTATATATACTATCTTTCGTTTTGCTTATATATATATTTTTTTTTTTCCTTTGTTAATTACATCTTATAATAATGGGTAAAAATGTACAATATTTTTTTTAAATGAACGATTATTTATATTTAGTTTTATTATTAAAATAATAGCATATTAATCAATTTAATATGTTTCTATAGAATATGTATAAGGGTATTTTAGTCATTTAAGATAAAAAATTTACATTATTTTGTATCCATTTTATTATACCAATCATGATAATGGAATCAATCAAGGAATGGTTTTTCCATTCTTTGTCAATACCAATCATGAGAATGATCATTCAAACTTTCATTCCATTTAGATCTTCATTCCATTCATGAGTTCATTCCATTCAGTCACATTTTCATTCAGTCATACCAATCATACATATGCGTTAATAGGCTTGGAATGGAATGAGCATTCATGGATCCATTCCTAATTTCACGATTGGTATATTTTTTTACGTGGAATCCCAATTCCTTAAGGAATTGTGATTCCCAAAAATAAAGAATTTCGATTCCTCTTCATCCCCCTGTCTTTCCCCATTCCATTCTGTGTGGAATCTAATTATATTTTATTTTATTTTTTAAAATAATCACTCAAATTTTATTTTTACATAATTATCATTTTCAACAATTAACCCACTTCTCCAACCCTAATTCACAATTAAATACGCGATTTATTATTTAACATTCTTCAACCCTAATTCAAGAGAGAAGACGCTGAAGAAAATATTATTCAACATTCTTCAACCCTAATTCAAAAGAGAGAAGACGCTGAGAAAATAAATTTTGTATTGTTTTTTCTCTCTATATATGTGCAAAGAGAAGATGTCGTCACTCTTGTTCATGTTCATATTTGTTAAATTAATTGACAATCGATGTCCTCTATAAATATAAATTGGTTTTCATTAAAACATAATCATCAAATCTGAATTAAATATGAGAGTGGAGAACGGCATGAAGGTCGGACGGCATAAAGGTGGGAGACGACGGCGCATTTACAGAATTACAGTTGAAAGAGAAGAAGAACCGTGCTTTTTTATTTATTTAATGTACTTAATTTTTAAATATTTTTACTTTTAGATAATTGATTGACTAATTCAAATAAAAAAAGGGATATACATGAGATAAAAATGATACTTTCTCTATATTTTAATTATTTTATATTTATTAATTTGTATTATTAGTAGAGATGAGCAAACGAGTTTAAATAAATAATTATTTATGTAAATTTTGTTATTAAAATAATAAGCATATTCATTAATTTAATATGTTTTATAAAATATATATTGAAGGATATTTTAGTCATTTAAAATAAAATATATACATTATTTTGCATTTATTTTAGTATACCAATCATGAGAGTGGAATCAATCAAGAAATTGTTTTTCCATTCTTAATCAATACCAATCATAAGAATGGTCATTCAGACCTCATTCCATTCAAACTTTCACTCAATTCTTGAGTTTATTCCATTCAACTTTAAATTCATTCCATCATACTAATCATGCCCTAATATTTTACTCCATCAGTCCAATTTCATTATTTCCACTTTCCTTTTTTGGTTGTCCAATTTTATTATGTCCATACCCTTTTTGGAAACAATATTATTCATACTACTTTATCTCCACCCTCCTGCCATCACTTATTTACCCACTTTGCAATTCTCTTTATTCATAAACAACCATTTATTTACAAATGAACCCCACAATACCCCATCATACCCTCAACTTATCTACTTTATCAATAAACTAATCAATATCCATTAAAACCCGTGCCCATAGAAGTAGACATAATAAAATTGGACGGAGGGAGTAATAAAAACGGTAATGCTATGCATCCAGATTCTGGATATCCAGAATCTGGATTTTAATTTAATTAATTGTTTATTAATTGCGATATTACTATTTTACCCTTATTTAGTTATAATACTAATAAATCAATTAAAATGGTATGCGTCAGAATTATTATGTTTAAATATTGGGGCTGCATGGGCTGCATTTAATGCATTGTGATGATTGATTGTTTTGACGACACATTTAATGCATTGTGATGATTAATTCTTATCCCACACTCTTTCTCTTTCTCCCACCATTAAAGCCATTGCCATTATAACTTAAGTTCCCACCACCATTTTCGATTTCGTTTTGTCTGTTAAACAAAAAAAAAAAATCCGCCATTATCAACCCTCCCACCTCCCACCATTAAAGCCATTGCCATTAACTTAAGTTCCCACCATTTTCATTTTCGTTTTGTCTGTTAAACAAAAAAAAAATCTGCCATTATCAACCCTACACGAAATCTGAACATCTTTTTCATCCTCCATTCAACAATATATGGCTGATCGTGAATTACTTCAATCAATTTTTGGAGATTATTCCGACGACGACGACGAAGAGAATATTCAAGGCCACTCAACACCACCTCATCCGACAGTTAACATCGATGATTCTGTTGACGAAGATAATATTCAAGGTCGCTCAACACCACCTCATCCGACAGTTAACAACGAGCAAAATGTTAACAACGATGAAGTTGTTGTAGAAACTGGAATGGTCTATGGGAGCATTGGTGAGTTGTTTAAAGCTTATCAGGAACATGCTAGAAGAAAGGGTTTTAGCATTGTTAAACGGACATTGGTGAAAGGGGATGAATCACAATACAAATATGCTTTTATGATTTGTGATAAGGCTGGGGTTTCTAAGGCAAATAAGGCGTCGAAAAAAGTTAATTGCAAAGCTCGTTTGAATGCAAAAAAACTCGACGATAGAACTTGGACGGTTAGTAAAATGGTGCATGAACACAACCATGAAATCGATCCAGTCTTCTCCCCGTTAATGCCTGCTCATAGGCATTTGAGTGTCCACATGAAGAGGCAACTAGAAGCAAATGATATTGCGGGAATAAGGACATGCAAAAATGTAAGATTATGTGAAGTTCAATCGGGTGGCCCAGAAAATATTGGGTGCCTTCCTAAGGATTGTAGGAATTTCATTGAACAAAGAAGAAGGCTGAGATTAGGTGAGGGAGACGCAGAAGTAATCCGTATGATGTTTGCTAAACTTCAAGTGAGGGATAACAGCTTCTTTCATTTGATGGATATTGACGATGATAATAGGTTATGCAACGTTTTGTGGTTCCATCCTAGAAGTAAAGCTGCTTACGAAGAGTTTCATGACGTCGTGAGTTTAGACACAACATATCTCGTCAATAGGTACAAAATTAATTTCCGAATGCTTACATTAACATTTAGGGTTTAGGGTGTTTTTGGTTGTTCATGCATATGTGTTGTTTTGAGAATGTTTACATTATGAGTTTTTATGGTTGTGTTGTTTACATTAACTTTTTTTAAGGATTGGTTTTGGAATAATTTTATTTTGGAAAAATAGGTACAAAATGCCATTTGCAACAATTGTTGGGGTTAATCATCATGGTCACTCGATCTTGCTAGGGTGTGCGTTGGTGAGCAATGAAAGGGCAGATACGTATAAGTGGATTTTTTCGAATTGGTTAGAAGCAATGGGTGGCATTCACCCTACTGCCATAATCACGGACCAAGCTGAAACCATTAAAATAGCTATAAGGGAGTTGATGCCGAACACTATTCATCGGTATTGCATATGGCATATTTTATCAAAAGTGGGAGAAAAGTTCAAAAGGGTTCGTGATATTAAATCATGCACTGTTGAATTTAAAGGACTCGTGTACGACAGCATAACCATCGAGATGTTTCAGAGGAAATGGGCTGAGTTCTTGGTGAAATACCGGTTGGAAAATAACGAGTGGTTAACCAGTTTGTACAACGAAAGAGAGAAATGGGTTCCAGTTTACTTGCACCACACGTTTTGGGCTGGAATGATTTCGACACAACGATGTGAGGGAATGCATGCTTATTTTGATGATTTTGTTCACTCCAGAAGCACGCTCAAACAATTCATGGAACAATACGATATTGCTATCGGTAATAAGTTTCATAAGGAGTTTATGGCTGACTTCCAGTCGAAGAACAGGGTCATTAAGCGCCACTCTCAGTTTCAATGGGAGAAGCAATTTCAACGGGCATACACGAATTCTATTTTCAATCGTGTTCAAGAAGAAATAAAAATGATGATTTATTGTCATGTAGTTCCACCGACTGCCGAAGAGGCAGCTCAAGATTTGAATGATGTTGGAATTGAAAGATTTAGGGTTCTTGAAAGGAGCATTGTGAACAATTTCTATGTCAAGGAATTTACATATACGGTTGAGTGGAGGCCAATGGGAGAATACATCAATTGCAATTGCAAGAAGTTTGAGTTTAAGGGGATATTTTGTCCTCATATAATGAAAGTGTTGTCACAAAAGGACATCCAAACTGTGAACGAAAGGTATTTGTTACATCGATGGAGAAAAGATGTGTACCGACGACATTGCCATATTTTTGTCGGAGGAGGTTATCCACACATGACGGATGAGTACAAGAAATATCAAGGAATTGAAAAATTGTTTCAACAAGCTGCGGATTTGGCAATGGGGAACACAGCAAAGTTGAAGTTTGTTGAAAATAGTTGTAACGAGATGAAAAATGCATTGCTTAATTGGAACCCTCCTACAACCACAACGAATGATGATGATGATGGTCCGTCAAGGAGATCACCAAGTCCGGAGATAAGGGGGGCTCCACTACTAAACCCCCATGTTGCAAGAACAGTAGGAAGGCCTAGAATTAATCGCTACAGGTCAAGTTCGGAAATACGTGGTAGGGGACGGGGACGTGGACGTGGACGTGGACGTGGAAGGAGTGAGCCCGGGGGACGTGGAAGGGGAAGGGGACGTGGTGAACCCGCTACAAGGGGAAGGGGACGTGGAAGGGGATCAACAATTCAAGAAGACAACAACGAGGAATTCCTTTTCGACTTAAATCATGATCTTATTGTATTAGAAGACAGTTTAAGGTTTTAATGTTTACATATCATCCTATGCTTAATGTATCAGAACACAGTTGTAAGGGCTATAACTTTATGACTTATGAATTCATATATGCTAAACCCTAAAACCAGATTCATATCATCCTATGCTAAATTCATATATGCTAAACCCAGAGTCATAGTTTACAATTGAATTGATAGTAGATTAAAAGTCATGCCAAAATTCATTGCCAAAATAAAAAATGTTGAAATCCAGTTCCAAAATTAACACAAACATCCGATACAATAACATTAAAATTTGAAATATTCACAAAAATATTGAACCCTAAACTTTAAATCCAGCCCTCGTTCTCCACCTTAATTGCATTGTCATGCTTGACGACAGATACATAGAATTTGAAGGGAACCTGGACATCACGCTCAAAGTGAAGAGTATCCCCCTGGCTAATTCTCAATGTATCCGCGAGCTTGGTCCAACCACTCGACAATCGACTAATTCCTCTTGGACGTTCGTCAATCCGATGAAATTCGTACCTGCACTGATACTCAATCCCCGAGTACCCTGCACAAACTATGATCATCCTCCCCTCGTACCCCAACAGGTCAGGAGCATTCTTCGGTAGGTTCTGCAATATGTGAAACGAAATCAATGTTAAGAATAATTTCAAAAATAAATAATGGAAATATGTGCGAAACAAAATACCAAACGATTGTGGCATTCAGTTGTCTTGCATTTGACAGTAAAAAATCTATGCGGATTTTGTCGAATTTCATGGGCGATCTCCTCAGGGTTGTTTCCGATGGTAAATCGTAATTTTCTGGAGGCGGATCTTGTTTCTGGCATGTTTGAGATTTGAATGGATTTGAATGGGTTGAAGAGTGTTGATCAAGAACATATGTGTGTGTGTGTGTGTGATAACCCTAAAATTAATTTAAGGCCATGTGATAACCCTAAAATTAATTTAAGGCCATAGGGGTGTATGCGTGAAGTTGTGTTTGGGTGTGAATGTAATCGAATTTAGGGCAGAAGCGAGAAGGGTTGTATGCATGTCTGAATTAATTAGTTAATTTACCTAAATTAAGATTTAAATTAGTTTATCTAAATTAAATATTAAATTACTTAGTTTTAATTAATTTACCTAATTCATCTCAGCCGTTGATCCTCACCAAATTCATCTCAGCCGTTGATTAAATTTGTTCACATTCAAATCGCCATTAATTTCTAGAGTTTAGACCTGTTGATTGAAAGACATTGCTTGATCTCCCTAAATATTCACTTATCTACCTTGATCCTCCCCAAATTCATATCAGTCGTTGATTAAATCTGTTCACCTCAATCCTGATCATTCATTTTAAACGGTGCCTTGAATACAGCTTGCGTGAGTGGTGGAGGTAATGATTACGCCTTGAAAACCGGGGCTAATTATGTCGGCGATGGAACAACTGGCAGTTGCCGGCCATGAATAGGAAACGTAACGCAGTAATTTAATTACGTGGAGGAATGTGGGGGGTTGAACATGGACGAGAGAGAGGGAGAGGTTTAAATGCGATGTAATTGATTTGACGGGGATTTGATTTGATTTGATTTTGAATTAGTTTGAATTACAGCTTGAATGAAGTGGGATATGGAGGATTAGGAGAGTCGGTCACGCGGTTGGCCTTAATCACACATTTAAGGCGTAATTTAATCATAACAATCCTAATTGTACATTTAATCTAACGTAATTTAATTATAACAACTCGTAATTCTAATTGTAATTGTACATTTAATCTAACGTAATTTAATTTAAGCTAACATAATTTAATTTAATCTACATTTAAAAGAAAAAAAATTAGGGAGACCTAAGTGTGTGTGATTGTACAACATTTAATTCAATTTAATCTAATCTACACTACACTTAAAAGAAAAAAATTAGGGAGACTTAAATGTAATTGTACAACATTTAATTCAATTTAATCTACACTTAAAAGAAAAAAATTAGGGAGACCTAAGTGTAATTGTATTGAAACAAGTAATCGGACACTAAAGCACTAAACGTAATTCTAAGTGTAATTGTATTGAAATGAGTAATCGAACCCTAAACCCTAAACCACACATTGAAACGAGTAATCGGACCCTAAATCACACATTGAACCGACTAATCGGACCCTAAACCTAAACCCTAAACCCTAAACCACACATTGAAACAAGTAATCGGACCCTAAACCCTAAAACACACATTGAAACGAGTAATCGGACCCTAAACCCTAAAACCTAAACCCTAAACCACACATTGAAACGAGTAATCGGACCCTAAACCCTAAACCTAAACCCTAAACCCTAAACCCTAAACCACACATTGAAACGAGTAATCGGACCCTAAACCCTAAAACACACATTGAAACGAGTAATCGGACCCTAAACCCTAAACCACACATTGAAACGAGTAATCGGGCCCTAAACCCTAAACCACACATTGAAACGAGTAATCGGACCCTAAATCACACATTGAATCGAGTAATCGGACCCTAAACCCTAAAACCTAAAACCTAAACCCTAAATCACACATTGAATCGAGTAATCGGACTCTAAACCCTAAACTTAAACCCTAAACCACACATTGAAACGAGTAATCGGACCCTAAACCCTAAAACACACATTGAAACGAGTAATCGGACCCTAAACCCTAAAACCTAAACCCTAAACCACACATTGAAACGAGTAATCGGACCCTAAACCCTAAACCACACATTGAAACGAGTAATCGGACCCTAAATCACACATTGAATCGAGTAATCGGACCCTAAACCCTAAAACACACATTGAATCGAGTAATCGGACCCTAAACCCTAAAACCCACATTGAATCGAGTAATCGGACCCTAAACCCTAAAACACACATTGAAACGAGTAATCGGACCCTAAACCCTTAATTGGAGTAGTATTATCTTTACTAAAGTTAAACTAAGTTAAGTTTAATTAAATTAAATTAACATTATCTTCTTTCAAATAATATTATATTTACTTAACTTAACTTAAATTAAATTAAGATTTAAATTTCGATTTTAATTAGTTTTAATGTCCGATTAAGATTTAAATTAATACGGAGTACTATCTTTCCCTAGGTTAATTATGTTAAATTAAGATAAATTAAATTAAGATTTAAATTACGATTTTAATTAGTTTTAATGTCCGATTAAGAAAAGTCTGATTAAGATTTAAATTAATACGGAGCTAGGTTAATTATGTTAAATTAAGATTTAAATTATGATTTAAATTAAAATTTAATGTCCGATTAAGATTGAAATTAAATTAGACCTTTCATAAACCCCTGCCCTTTCATTTCAACCGTATAAATTGGAACCCTTGCCCTTTCATTTCAACCGTGCCACTCTCCCATCCGCAAAACATAAACTCTCATCTCTCATTCTCTCAAACAATCATCATTCAAAATCAATGTCTAAGGGGGTGGTAGGGTTTATTTGATTCTTGAAAAAATCAATCTCTCTTTCTCTTTTGTTTCTGTGATTTTTTTATTTTCTACATATCTATTGTTTAATTATTTTGTTGTTTGATTGATTTCTTTTGTTTTGTATTTCTAGGACTACTTCACTGGCCTAATGGAAATTGTCCAGAACAACCGCCGTGAAGTGCATCAGTTGCGTTTGAGGCACCAGGCCGAGAGACGTTTTCTAAGGCAGCGTTGGGACAGGCTTCAAGGTTTACTCGACGCTCGTCAGTCTCTGGAGCGTAGGGTCATGGAGATAGAGGATGAAGTCCTACGTGCGGAGGTGAGCGCTGATCTGGATGAAGTTGTTGTTGCATACGATGCACAACACAAAATTTGCTTTGGGGTTTGAAGGTGGTGGCGTGAGTGAAGGGCTGTTTTTTTTTTTACCAGTTTATGTATGTTTTATTTTTATGTTTTAGTATGATGGATGATGGACTCTTTTAGTATTTTAATTATGTTTTTTGTTATATAAGTATGTATGGGCATATAGCGCCCTTGATCGGTTGAAAATTTTCCACCTTTTGTTATGCAACTGAATATCAACCGTTAAATGTGATTTTGTATGTTAATTTTGCACTTTTTTTTTTTTTTTTGGGGTGTTAATTTTGCACTTTTAATTTTAATTTTATATCACAATAATAATATAAATGTTAATTTTGTTTATAAATAAGAAATTTTTATAAGGTAAATTTGACAAAGTTTCAAAGTCCATAATTACCAACAAATTATAAGGTATGGAAATTTTGACAAAGTGTAAATTTTGACAAAGTGTCAAATTATAAGTATGGAAATTTTTAAAAAGTAAATTCGAATTGTTGGTCCTTGGTGGAGTATAACACAAGTGTATGGGGGGGGGGGGAATGCACTTGTGTATGCAAATTCTTTTCTTTTTGACAAATTGGTCTTATCAGGCAGGTTGTCTCACAACTGGCCTGAGTGTGAACTTTGATAGATACTTGTCCTACTGATTACTATTGAGTGACCAGTTGGCTAAATATCTAAAGAGTTGCTCCACTGTTGCCTATTTTCACATATTTGGTTGTAAGTGTTTCATCCATAATAATGGGAAAGAGCAATTGAAAGCTTTTGATAGCAAAGCTGATGAAGGAATATTTGTTGGATATTCACAAATCAGCAAGGCTTACAGAGTTTACAATTGCAAAACTCATATTGTGGAAGAAACACCTCATGTTGTGTTTGATGAATCTATTAATGAGTTCAGGGATAGAGACCTGAATATTGATGAGATAACACAAAGAACAACCAGATTAAGGCTTCAAAGCAAGGAAACAGTGTTTGTGGATGTTTCCCAGCCTGAACTTCATGAAAATAAAAAACTGGACAATCTACCTGATAGCAATCAACCAGGAGACAACCAACCTGAAGGAGAAATTGAACTGATTGACCCCATCCCAGTTCAAAACCAGGTAACAACTACCAATGAAGAAGCAGGCAATGCTGAGGTAGTTAATGGATCCACTATTCAAGGGGGAACCAATGAAAATGTCAACTTATCTGACAATGAGGACAACACCCCTGAATATGATCCTGAACTTGATCCTTCAATTAACTTTCCTGAATTTAATGAAACTAGTGATCCAACTTCAGATGAGGACAATCCTCCTGAAAGGATCAGGTCTAGAAGGACTTGGTTGCAAGACCACCCATCTAGCCTGATACTTGGAAATCCAAGTGAAGGGATCAAAACTAGAAGATTTCATGGAGAAAGTGCTCTGTTTTGTTGTTTTCTTTCAGAACAGGAACCTAAGGACATTGAGGAAGCACTGCAAGACACCAACTGGATCATAGCCATGCAAGAAGAGCTGAATCAGTTTACCAGAAATGAAGTTTGGGAGCTGGTAGACAGGCCAACTCATCAAGATGTCATTGGAACTAAATGGGTGTTCAAAAACAAGAAAAATGAAAATGACATCATTGTGAGAAACAAAGCAAGACTGGTGGCCAAAGGATATTGTCAATCTGAAGGGATTGATTATGATGAGACTTTTGCTCCAGTAGCCAGACTTGAGGCAATCAGACTCTTCCTAGCATATGCAGCTCACATGAGATTCAAAGTGTATCAAATGGATGTGAATAGTGCATTTCTCAATGGGGTGCTCAAAGAAGAAGTATATGTGGAACAACCCCCAGGCTTTGAAGAAGGAGACAAGGTGTACAGATTGAAGAAAGCTCTCTATGGCTTAAAGCAAGCTCCAAGAGCTTGGTATGACACCTTATCACAGTTTCTTCTAGATCATGGCTTTGTCAAAGGCACTGTTGACAGAACCTTGTTTAGAATCTGTGAAGGAGATGATATTTTGTTAGTCCAAATCTATGTGGATGACATTATATTTGGATCTCCAAATGAGAAGTTATTTGAGAAGTTCTCCAAACTCATGCAAAGCAAATTTGAGATGTCCATGATGGGATTGATGAATTTCTTCTTAGGACTTCAAGTCACTCAATCAAAGAAGGGAATATTCATCAATCAGGCCAAGTATACAAGGGACATGATCAAGAAATTTGGATGTGCTACAAGCAAACCAGTCAGAATTCCTATGAATACTAACTGGAAAATGGATCCTGATGAAAGTGGAGAGTCAACAAACTCCACTAACTACAGGGGAATCATAGGATCCTTGCTATATCTCACTGCAAGTAGGCCTGATATCACATTTGCAGTTGGAGTATGTGCAAGATTTCAAGCTAATCCAAAGAAGAGCCATCTTGATGCTGCCAATAGACTTCTAAGATATCTCAAGGGATCTGAGAATCTTGGATTATGGTATCCAGCTGATGACAACATTGAGCTCACTGGATATTCAGATGCAGACTATGGAGGATGTAGAATTGACAGAAAGTCCACTTCTGGAACATGTCAATTCTTGGGCAGCAAGCTTATCTCATGGTTTTCCAAGAAGCAAAATACAGTTGCAACTTCAACAACTGAAGCTGAGTATGTAGCAGCTAGAAGTTGCTGTGCTCAGATACTTTGGCTCAGGCAACAATTGAGAGATTACAAAGTAATCTCAAATGAAGTGCCAATATTCTGTGACAATAATAGTGCAATTGCTATCTCACAGAATCCAGTGCTCCACACCAGATGCAAACATGTGGATATAAAGCATCACTTCATAAGGGATCATGTGGAAAAAAAAGATATCAAGCTTGTCAAAATCCACACTGATAAGCAAAAAGCTGATATCTTGACTAAACCATTGGCTGAAGCAAGGTTCTTAGAATTATCAGCTGAATTGGGCTTACTTGATCCAGGCAAGATGGAGGAATGAAGGGAGGAAGCTCATAAGAAGGGGGAAATTCATTAAAAATGAATTTCAGCAAAGTTGACCAACCTCACTGAAGCAGTCAGCCAAATAGGGAAACTCAGCAAAGTTGTCCTTATGATGTTCAGCAATGTTGGTCAGGAGCCTTGTCCAAGTGGGACCCAGTCAGCAATGTTGGGACCCACTCAGGCAAGCTAATCAGGCAGTTTGACCTTCACAGAAATCAAAGCACATCTCAGGATGTTTGTCCGAGTTAATTAGATAATTTTTGCTATTTTTGGCATTGATTAGACATTTAAAAGAATTCTTGATCCTAGAGTAGGCCATTTTTAGGATGGCGTGTACTATGAAGATCTTTGCCCCCAAAACAGCAAATCAGCATTAAATGCAAAATCTTAAATAAGATTACATGAATTCTTGAGCCACCATCAAGACCATTGATTTGCATTCAAAACTCCATCGAACCATTGAAAGCCCACTACCCCACTATATCCAAACGGTTTTTCAAAATTACCCACTGTTATATTCCATTAACCAACGGTTAATAAATTCCATCCATATATAAACTCCTCAATTTTCACTGTCCTCCTCACGCACTCATATTTCCCAAACCTTTGAATTCTCAAAACCTCTAAACCTGCAACTTTTCTCCAAAACTTTCTTTCTCTCAAATCTATCCATGGCACCAAAACTCAAGAGAGAAGAACTTGTAGATTTCAATTATTCCTCCTTGGACATTGATTTCTCTTATCTCAGTAACCCAAACTCCTTATGGTTTGAAAAGCTGGTGGCCTTTGACAGCCTAGACAAGGAGGTTGAGCCAGTACTCCATTGGCTTAGGGAAGCAGGCCTGGAAAAGTTTCTTGGCACCAAGCCTGATTCCTGCCTGAATCCATTCATGGCAGAATTCTTTGCCTATCTAAGGTGGAAGGGCAAGAAGGGGGATGTGTGCACCAAGCTCACATATGCAGAGGAAGATGAAGAAAAAGAAAGCCAACACACAATCATCTTCACTGCAGAGGATTTAGAAGCTAGCTTTGGGCTACCCTCAGAAGGCCAGAATCCTGAATCATACAAGGAAGGAGATGATCAGGAGTTCTACTTTCCATGGCTGCTTACACCCAAAAAGCTTGTTAGTGCTCAGAACAAAAACACTTTAAAACCTGTTTATAGGCACTTATTTGATTGTGTGGTGAAAAGTTTGTTAAGTCACTCTGGGAGTGTTGAACAAATCAGCATGCCAAAGCTCAGGGTAATGGCTGCTGTGATTGACTCTGCTGAAAAGAGAGTCAAATTTGACTGGAAAAGTTTTATTTTGGACAAGATGATGAATGAGAAATACAAGTTCAAGGAGGTGAAGCACCACAAGGTGGTAGTTGATGGAAAACTCCAGTTCTGCACAAGAGCCAGCCTGCTCTTGGAAAGATTTGCTCATTACACTCATCTACAAGCAAAGCCAAAGCCTTTCCTTGCACAAAAGGTGATGTTTAGAAAAATGTCTTCTAAGACAGAGAAGAGAAAGCAGGAGGCTGCCTCCAAGAAAGCTGTTGCAATTGTTCCAGTCCCAAGAGCCTCTCCAAGAAAGAGGAAAGCCCAGCCACCAAAACCTCAGCCAAAGATGAAGAAGATGAAGAAGATTCTGAATGAATCTTCACCAGAAAGTCAGTCAAGAAGTGGAGGAGCCACTTCTGAGGAGATAGAGAAGGTTGCTGAAGAAGGAGTTAACCCTCCTGAAGAAAGTGTGGAAGTCAGAGAGGTTGTCCCCTTACAGCCTGAAAGTGTAACTGAATTCAGAGATCTTGACCTGCCAACAAGATCAGAAAGAAGAAAAAGAATCATCAAAACCTCTGAGAAGCAAAGATTGATGGAGGAGGAGAAAAAGAAGAGAGAATTCTTCAAGGAGATCAGGCAAGCTAGCAAGTCCAACTCCAAGTCCAAATCAAAGCCCAACAGCCCTGAAGCCAACTCCCCTGATATTCAATCAGAAAGATTATCCCCATCAAGGCATGAAGGAGAGGAGTGCAAGACTCCTGAAGATGCCCCAATCATTGCCAAGAAGGTTTACTCCCCTGAAGGTGCCCCTGATAGATCAGGTATTGATGTGCTGGCAGATTTGGTTAATCTTGAGGATAGACCTTTTTCACCACTTGATCCAAGACTTCTTTCCTATACCAAACTTCTTGAAACTGTTCTTCAAGAAGGAGATCAAGTTTCTCTCCCACCCATTCCAGCCATTCCAATTACCTCCTCAGGCACATTGCTCTCAAAAGCACCTGAATCCCAACTTGCTTTAAGCTCTAACCCTTCTGAACCCAACCTTCCTGAAATCCAGTCCACCCTACCTGACTCCCAATCCAACCCTCCTGAATCCCAAGCCAACTCCTCTGAAGATGAAAGTGGTGAAGAATACACTTATGAGGGGATGCTAAGGCAGATTGCCAAGGCTAATGTGGATGCCCTATACCCAGGGTTGAAGGACTATCCTAGACTGCAGCAACAGTTCTATGATCTCAGAGCCCTTGTTGAGATCAAGGATAGAACTATGGTAGAAATAGCTCAAGCTATTCAGGACAAAGGGGCAAGCTGGTGGCAAGTTGAAGAAAACAGGCTCTTAAACTTTGCAAATGTGAAGAAATCCAGTGTGTTAACCACTGAGGCCCTGTTTTGCACAATTGTCTCAGAGAAGGTGCAAGCTGAGAAAGAAAGAATTGCACAAGGACTCAGGCACCCTGATAGTCCATCTGATGATGATGATGATGATGATGATAACACCAATCCCAACCCTCCAGGCCTCAACTCTGCTCAGGTACATTACTTGACTTATCATTCTGAAAAGGACTCTGATAATTCAGAGGAGTTGACCAAAGATGGTGACTCAGTCCAAGATGCATTGGCCAAGGATGGTTCTTTTGAACCTGAGGCACAGCTTGACAATGTTGAGACTTCCATGGGAGAAGCTGGTTTGGCTAAAGCCTCATCAATGTCAGGTCAGTTGGACATTGACCAGCCTTTAGTCATTCAGGATGACTCAGTGGCCTTGGGTTGCCCAAGCACTGTGATCTCCCAACAACTGCCCTCTGTGGATCCTGTTGAGGATATAGAGGTGTCAGGTTTAGGAATGGAAGGAGTTGAAAAGGCTATTTGTGATAAAAAAAATCAGAGGGAGATGATGATGAGGATTGTGTGATAACAGGTTCCCTGAGTGCACCACCAAAAGAGGGAGATGAAGTAGAAATATTGGGTGCAGCCCAATATGAGAGTCAGCCTATTCTTCAAGTCAAATCTGAACTTGATGAATCCCTTGGTGAAAGGAGGCCTGATTCTCCAGAGAATGTGAGATTATCTATTGAAAGAGAAGAAAAGAATATAGTTGAAAAACAGAGAGAGGGTGCTGATGTATCAGGCCCTATGGGAGATAAAAAGAATGAGGGTGTTGAGGGAGATTTTACTAACACTCTTAGTTTTGCAGATTCTGTTGCTGTCACAATTGAGCAAATTTTTGCAGATGCCTCCCTGACAGATATACCAGTTGATGCTGACACTGACCTTGAAGCAGTCTCAGCAAATGTGTCCACACTAAACCAGATTTACTTTGAGCAAGCCAACACAACTGAGGCTAACTTTCAAATTGCTACTCAGACTGCTTCCATTATTGGAGAACAGTCAGAGAAGTTGGACACACTGGTCAAGGAGGTTGGTAAGGCACATGCAGCAACTATTGATACTCGTGATGGCCAAGGAAAGACTTTACCCTCTGTGGAGATGAGGCTAACTGGCTCAGAAGAGGTGATCCTGCCCACATTGGATGCAAGAATATGTGGAGTTGAAACTGGACTGCAAACAGTTTCAACTGAAGTGACAAAGGCCAAGGATGCTATGGTTAAATTCACAAGATCTGTGAAGAAAGAGCAGAAGGGTCTCAAAGATATGTATAAGCATAATGTGAAAGCTTTGAGAAAGACAATCAAGGATGCTCTAAGGCAAAGGACAGCAGCTCAGAGGAAGAAGGCAGAAGAATTAAAGGCTGCAATGGTGAAAGAGGCTGCTGAAAAGTTCACTGTTGAACTCATGGCCAAAGTGTCTGATCAAGTTGTGGCCAATCTCACTGAACAACTTCAGGCCAAACTTGATCAATCACTGAAAGCCACATTGGATGCAATTGTTACTCAAAAGATGAAGCCAGTTCACACTATTTTGAGCATGGCAGATGATAAAATGCAAAACATTCATGATGAGAATGTTTACCTACTGCAGGAGTTGAAGTCCCTCACTCATTCTCACTCACATCTCTCTGTCACTATGAGTGACTTGAAGCCCCAGCGTTTTGATAATGCCAAAAAGGGGGAAAGAGAGAGAGCAAGGGCAAAGGGAACCTTGGTGATTGGTGAATCCAAGGGAAAGGAGAAGGTTCCTGAAAGTGAGGAGGAGGCAGTAGAAGACATTGGGAAAGGCAAAGGCCCAATGAACATTGAAGACTTGACTGAGGAAGAACAGATTCAAATTGCTGTCAAAGAGTACATGATGTCAGCAATGGAGAGTCAGGCAAGGAGGCAACAAAGGCCTGGTGGTGAGTCAGCTGGACTTGACCCCAAAGAAAAGGTTGCTGAAGTAAGGGGGAAGGTGACAAGGTCATCTGAAAGAAAGAGGAAGGAATTGGAAGCCTTCAATGAATTCCCAACCAGCCTGACTTTGCCTTCAGAATTTCAATCTGAAGAATCAACTCCAGCAAGGAAATCAAAGAAAATGAAGAAAGCAGCCCAGATGCCTGCTATTGAAGAAGAAGAAGTTGAAGAGGAAGTACAGGACAGAGAGCCTGAAGTAGTTTTGCCCAAGCTTGCTGATGATCCTTCTAAGTTGTTTGAAGAAGGATTTGGGAAAGATCCAGAAACACAGGAGAAGCTAGCTCTTCTAAGAGCTAAAGAAAGAATGGATCAGTTGGTTGAGGCCAACAAAGCAAGAGATGGAAGAAGGGCAAACTTCAAAGCTCCAAGAAGGAGGGCTTCATACAGAAGGCTCAAACCTCAAATGCTGCAAAGATGGGACACTCAGTACCCTCACCATGATAAGTGGGTTCCAATCTCACTGAATGATGCATGGGAGGAGGCCAAGAGAAGTTTTGTATATGACTTTTATGTCATTGGAAAGTGGCTTGGAGAGAGTGTGGATGAAGTCTTTGTTCAGTTTATGTTTGAGAACCACAGGGACCTCTACCAAAAGTTGTTTGCAGCAGCTGAGATGGCAAGAGTTGAATTCAAGGCCCCTGGTCCTATTCAGTACATGCCTCCCAAGTTCAATGGGAACTTAATTGATGAGGGAAAGATTCTGGAAGAATTTATCAACATCATGAAGATGGAGAAGCTAAAGCCTGGCCCTAGAGGAACCAACAAGGAGATCTGGGAACTAAAGAAGAGAGTATGGGCTCAGTATGGCATTGCTCCTCAGGATGATGGAACTCTGTGATGGATAAGTTCTCTGTTTCCCTATTTTGCTGTTATGATTTATGTTGTTATTCTGCTATTCTAGATTAGTGAGTCCTTTTGATTTTCAGCTCTGTAATGGTTTATCACATATATAAAAGGATCACTATGTTTTTATCAAGAGATAACAACTCATTATCTCAACTAGCCTAACATGACATACCTCACTTGATTTATTGTGCTAACAGTTTCTTTCAGGCAAGTTGACCAGTTCACTCTCCCTGAAGGTAATGTATAATATAAGTCAAGGTTCCTTTGTAATAGGTTTTGGCATCATCAAAAAGGGGGAAATTGTTGGGAATAAAATGATTTTGAATTAGATACCAAAACCCCTGATTGATGATGATCAGATTAGTTGAGAAATGCTCAAGTCAAGTTCAGGCAAGCTGTCTTAGTACACTTTAGCTGTTGAATGCTTAAGTAAAAATCTCAGAAGTGTTTATGAGATTTTAGTGATCAGGATAGTTGTCCAAAGCTGGAATGTTAGGCAGCTTGATAGGTCTATAGGACAAAGTTGCTGATCCATTCAAGACAAGCTGATCTAATGGACAACTGAGCTGAAGAGATCAAGAACAATAAAGCTGTGTTCATAAATGCAAAAAATCAAGACAGTTGAAGTACAAATGATCAAAAGCATTGAATGCAAAAGACACATTCAATGAAGCATTTATTGCCAATCATGCCTGAAACAAGCATTGAAGACTTAGAGCATTAAAGAGTGAAGCATTGAATGAATGTTGGAACATTTTAAACTGCAGCAGGAATGTTCAGGGAGCTTGTCCCATCTGACTGTTGGTTGTGTATAGAGTTTGCCACAAATCAACCTAGGACAATGTGCAAAATTGGAAACTGACACAAGTCTTCTCAGCCGCATTTGTCAGAAGTCAACACATTCATTCAAGCAACCATTGAAGAGCCCTTTTACACAGTGGATAAAAGGATGCCAAGCTTCATAGCCGTTTCAATGGTGCTGCAAATAGACATATTTGAATTGCTAATCCCTCCAACGGTTAGTTGTTCAATTTGCCTATAAATACAGAAGTGATCAAAGGGATTCAACATCCAACTACAAGCTATCAAACTATCATCAAGCTTTCAAAAGGAAACCAAGCTGTTCTCTAGAATTCCAAGTTTCCTGAATCACTTCTTATTAGCTAAGCCAATCTTTGTAAACATCCAAAGCTTAGCATTGAGATATCCTAAGCCTTTACACTGTTCTTATTGTAAAGGATATCTCTACTAGTTGGAACCAAACCTCAAACCTTATCTCATTAAGTGAAGAGAGAGTTTGTTGTAGAAGTGAGGAGTTAAGGACTGTTAGTGTGAAACACAGTCTTAACTCAGAGAGATTGAGCACTAGGACTCAAGTTATCCTAGGGATCAAAACACTAAGAGAGTGTTGTTGATCAGTGCACCTTGGCACTATAAAACAAGCTAATTCCATTGAGAAGGAATTATCCTGTTCAATCAGGGAAAGTGGATGTAGGAGCTTGAGTCTCTGAACCACTATAAACTTGTGTGCCATTTACTTACTGCATTCTTTATTGCACTTACATTCAAACATATTTTAAAGAAACAAAACTCAGTAAGTAAGAAAATCTGTTTTGGACAAAGTCCCTGATAACCTGTTTTGGACTCAAGTCTTCAATGCTTGTTTCAGGCATGATTGGCAATAAATGCTTCATTGAATGTGTCTTTTGCATTCAATGCTTTTGATCATTTGTACTTCAACTGTCTTGATTTTTTGCATTTATGAACACAGCTTTATTGTTCTTGATCTCTTCAGCTCAGTTGTCCATTAGATCAGCTTGTCTTGAATGGATCAGCAACTTTGTCCTATAGACCTATCAAGCTGCCTAACATTCCAGCTTTGGACAACTATCCTGATCACTAAAATCTCATAAACACTTCTGAGATTTTTACTTAAGCATTCTACAGCTAAAGTGTACTAAGACAGCTTGCCTGAACTTGACTTGAGCATTTCTCAACTAATCTGATCATCATCAATCAGGGGTTTTGGTATCTAATTCAAAATCATTTTATTCCCAACACGAATATTATGGAAAAAGTTTTTGCTAATTTAACTTTAATATTTGCTAATTTTAAATAAATTCAAATATTATATATAACAAGGTAAATTCGTCAAATTATAAGTATGTAAATTTTTACAATGTAAATTCGCCATTCGAATATTATGGAAATAATTTCATCTATTTTAATTTTAACTTTAATATTTCCTAATTTCAAGTAAATTCGAATATTATATAACAAGAAAAAAAAATCTTAAATCTGTAATTAATTCATCTATTTTTCATCTTAATTAATTTTTCATTTAGTAATACTCTAATTAATTTCATCTACTTTCATCTTAATTAATTTTAATTTTGTTCAGATTAAGTGAATACGAACTTCATCTTAATTAACTTTAACTTAAAAATTTGAATAAAGTGAATACGAGTAAACCTAAATTCGAATTAAGTGAATATGAGTAAACATAATTAGTTTAGGTTTAATTTTGTTTTTGTATTAATGGTTAATTAATGAATAAATTATGGGGTATGTAGGCAATGATAATTTTTTAATACTTTGCGTGTGGGGGTATGCGTCATGATGATGATTTGGGGGATGCCAAAGGCTGCAAAGCTGGGATGACAATATAAATACTCTTAGCCATTTGTGTTTTCATTCATCCCTACATCCATCCTCAATTCTAAACCCTCCCAAATGGCAAGAACACCTTCAAAGTCAGGCCAGTTTCAAGAGTTTGTGCCTTCCTCCCCGAAAGGTCTCTTGTCAATGTACGAGTACACAAAGAGGCAACACGAAGAACTCAAAGATGAAGTGAAGCTTTTTATGAAGAGATTGTTGTTTCACTGCACACCACAATCATTGAGCAATGTGATCCTGGACGAGGATCCCTTGCATAGGATTTATGAGTTCTTTGTTGAAGCTCATAAGGTCAAGGAAATTCCAGTGATTGTGCTCTCCGATTCAACTGTTCGAGATCAAGAAAGTGGCGGTGGCGGTGGCGGTGTCGGTGGCGGTAGCGGCGGAGGCGATATGGAAGACAGCGTTCAGGGTGGTGGTGGTGATTAGAATGATGGTTAAGTTTATCTACTACTAATTAGGTGTTTGTTTAAGTTTAAGTTTATGTTTATCTTTGTTTTTTTTTTGTCATTGTGGGATGTAATATTCCCCACCATTTTGCAATGTAAATTCGCCATGAGTAATGAAATGGTATTTTGCTATTAATGAGTCGGTTTACTTTATTTATTGTGTTTTGTAAGATAAGCAACTAAATTAACAACACCATTAAAGCGACTAACACCAATTTTTTGATGTAATCTTGTTTGAAAAATTTATCAAATTAATCGAACGAAACATATTACAATCTTTCACTTGTAAAAATTCCCAAATTAACATCTTTTGAAAAATTTCATAACTTAACCAAATTAATATAAATTAACATCTTTTGAAAAATCCCCAATTCTTATCAAAGGAATTTACTTATCAGAATTAATGAAATTTAAGTTGTAATCTTCCCCAATTTCACTAACAATCGTCGATTCTTTTAAATTCCAACAAATTCCAGTAAATTCATCAAATAAATCTAACAATAAACACACTTTTAAAAAATAACATTGCATAGCTTGATTGAGGGCTGGAAATGCAGATTACATTTTACAATTATAGAATGAACACCAAAAAAACAAACTCGCAAAACCACCTACGATTCCAGAAACAAAACAAAATAACAGAAGTATAGGAACAAGGATGGCTAAAGACTGGTAATATTGCATAAGGCCATTTCGGATTCTTGTCGGCTGATAAGAACTTGAAGCAGCCTCCTTCGTTTCATCTTCATTCACATTTAATCCAAGATTCGAAATTGAATCATCTCTATACGACCTCGGCTGGAAATAGGAATCATCACCATACGACCTCTGCTGGAAAAAGGATGTGTATGCATCGATAGCCTCTTCTTCACTCCGGTAAGATCTGTACAAGGATCCTTTGAATCCGAGGACATGTGGAGCACAATCACTCCAACTATCGTATATACCTACTCGTACGCCTTTGAAGACGACGTAAAAATTTTCAACCTTTTTTTCCGTTTGGTTAGACATTCTGACGAAGAAGGCGAAGTTTTTATTTTTTTTCCGGCACAAAAATGAAGTTTTCCGGCACAAAAATGAAGATGGAGTTCTTAGAAAAGAAGAATGAAGATAGAGATGGAGTGTAATTAAATACAACTTTTGAAATGAGTTGGTGTGTGTAATTATTACTGCCTTGAAAACACAAAGAGAGAGAGAATAAAGTCAGATTTTATTATTTAATTCAAATTACACTTAAGGGTATATTCGTCATTTCAACACAACTTAAAACATAAAATTACCAAAATGCCCTTTTCTGGATATCCAGATTCTGGATGTTTAGCACCACCCCACAATTTATTTACAAATGAACCCCACAATACCCCATCATACCCTCAACTTATCTACTTTATCAATAAACTAATCAATATCCATTAAAACCCGTGCCCGTAGAAGTAGACATAATAAAATTGGACGGAGGGAGTATTAAAAAACC
Source organism: Galeopsis tetrahit (assembly GCA_963675135.1). Taxonomy (NCBI): domain Eukaryota; kingdom Viridiplantae; phylum Streptophyta; class Magnoliopsida; order Lamiales; family Lamiaceae; genus Galeopsis; species Galeopsis tetrahit. The sequence continues at coordinate 57,987,150 of OY776120.1, read as the reverse complement.
CAAAAATATGGGTTGGTCTCTTGTGCACTCAAGTACATGGTGTACTTGAGTGGACTTTTATTGGTCAACAATTGACTGTTGACTTTGACCGGTCAACTGTTGACCGTTGACCAAATTTTTTTTTTCGAATTTTTTTTTCGATTTTTTTTTAACAGAAAATTTTATATTTTTCAATAATATTTTTAACTATTTTAACATACACTTTTTAGTTATGATACCATACACTTTTTAGTTATAATAACATACATTTTTAGTTATGATATCATACACTTTTCAGTTATAATAACATACACTTTTATTTAATAGAACATACACTTTTAAGTTATAATAACATACACTTTTCATTAATAAATCATATATTTTTCGGATATAATAACATACACTTTTCAGTTATAATAACATACACTTTTTAGTTATGATATCATACACTTTTCAGTTATAATAACATACACTTTTATTTAATAGAACATACACTTTTCAGTTATAATAACATACACTTTTCATTAATAAATCATATATTTTTCGGATATAATAACTCAAAGCGGGCAACCCTATCTTTCTCACCAAAAAGCTCTTTTAGGCTCAACATCATATCTGCGGCACTAGACATGGTTTGATGCTGTTGTTGTAAAACATTTGACATCGAGGCCAAAATGTAACAACGAGCCATCTCATCAGCCTTGTGCCACTTCTTATGAGCCTCCTTCTGCTCTTCAGTAGACTCGGGTCCCAAAGGGGCAGGAGCAGGTGTGTCGAGCACAAACTTGTACTCATCTGCGACTAGGACAATGTCCAGATTTCTGTTTCAATCCAAATAATTTTGACCAATAAGCTTATTTTGATTTAAGCTAACCATGAGTGGGTTGAATGTCACCATATTGTGTCTGAAATAAATGCAAGCAATAAGTTTGAAGCATAAAAACATTGGAAACCTTCAAAACCAACATTCAACACAACCTCCAACAACCCAAGAAACACACATGCAAGCCACATTAGGTGGTCGTTTACACATGTATTCATCGACCAGACGTTCAGTCTTTAATTTCAATATCACGTCAACTTATCCTTATGACGAATGAAATTAACAGTCAGGCTTTAACTATCACGTCAATATCACGTTTACACATGTATTCATCGGCCATGTGAATTAGAATAGTGTTTCTGGTTTTCGCTATTACGTTATCTTTGTCGATGATTTCTCTCGCTTTACGTGGTTCTATCCTTTACGACAAAAATCTGATTTTTTTTATGTTCTGCTTCAATTTCATACCTTTGTTGAAAATCAGTTTTCTTGTCGTATTAAAACGTTTCATAGTGATGGTGGCACGGAATTCACTAATAATAAAGTTAAAAACTTTTTTCTTAAAACTGGAATCCGACACATTTTCTCTTGCCCCTACACTCCTGCACAAAATGGACGGGTTGAACGTAAAAATCGTCACATAACTGAAACTGGCCTTGCTATGCTTTTCCACTCTCACGTTCCTTTAAAATTTTGGGTTGACGCTTTCAGTAGTGCTGTGTACATAATAAATCGTTTACCTACGAAGTTGCTTACCCATAAATCTCCCTTTGAGTTGCTCTTTTCCAATGTACCAAACTATGACAACTTTCATCCTGAATTTCAACACAAACATCATTAAAAATAACAACAACAAGGGAATCAATAGATAATCTGCTAACAGAAAGTAAGTTCTTGGTGAGGCCAGGAACAACTAATACGCCGGATAAAATTAGAGAATTATTAAGAGAACAAGAACCAGTATGAGAGATAGGTAAAAAGGCACCGTTACCAACTATAACCTTATCCGAACCTGTATAAGGCAAAGAAGCGTCTAGCAAACTCGTAGAGGGTGTCATATGTGCCGAGGCCCCGGTGTCCAAATACCAATCGGAGGCAGAAGAGTCAGAAACAGAACATGAAGCGGAAAAGGCCTCTGCAATGTTAACAGATGGAGAGGGAGACTGAGAAACAGAGGGCTTTAGTTGAGGGGCGTCAACAGGCTGTGTGAAGCGCTCCGGACATACATTGGCATAGTGACCATTTTACCTACAGATCTGGCAATGAGGAGGGCGGCGCTGTCCAAAACCACGACCACCGTAAGAGGGCCCAGAGCCACGGCCACGAGAGTGTGAGTCAGGTGGCCGGAAACCAGACGACGCCGTGAACGCAGCCTGGGTTGTAGGGGAAGGATCCAAGCCTTGCTGAAATTGATCCCAGGCCTCCGCGCCGCTTAGAAGGTCAAAAAACGACGGCAAGGGCGAAACTGCCATTTGGGAAGCCGAGAAGCTGGAAAAGGAGGAGCCAAGGCCTTTCAAGAATAGGTGGATTTTGTCTGTGTCAGCAACGGTGCAACCTATGGCAGAAAGTTGATCACACACCAATTTGAATTCACGCCCAAATTCTGCAACAGATCGGTCGCCCTTTTTTAAGGACTAGAGTTGGCCCTTCAAACGGAACTCGCGAGCTTTGGATTGGTGGCTGAAGTGGCCTTCGAGTGCTAGCCAAATAGAACGAGCCGAGGTGCACCCAACCACCACGGACATAGCTTCTTCGGTGAGTGAGGAAAAGATAAGACTTACCAGACGTTGGTCATCTACAATCCAAGATTTGTATTCGGGATTAGGGCCAGAGGCGCCGTCGATCTGTATTTCTTTTGGAGGAGCGGGGCGCGTACCATCAATGAGGCTGATTAGCCCCTGACCGATAAGGAGAGGATGCAATTGACTGCGCCAGAGTAGAAAATTGGAAGAGGATAATTTAATGGTGAGCATGTGAATAAGAGTAGCATAGAGGAGGGTGTCGGGTTTGTCCGATTCCATCGGGACACTCGGGAGGTTCTGGCTCGGGGAAAGCGTAAGAATGATCTCTATGTGTTGGAAAATATTCAAGTTGCTATGATTGCTGCTCATAGTCCGAAGGCATCCTATGAACTGTGGCACTCAAGACTTGGCCATGTCTCTTTTGATATTTTATCTTTTCTTAATAAGTTAGGCAATATTTCTGTTACTGCTTTATTACCCAAACCTGTTATCTGTGACTCGTGTGAGAAAGCTAAAAGTAAGCGTCTACCGTTTTCTTTAGATGTTAAACGTTCTTCTTGTGTTTTGGACTTGATTCACTGTGATTTGTGGGGGCCGGCGCCCGTTCTTTAAATATAACATACACTTTTCACTTATAATATCGTACACTTTTCAGTTATAAGAACATACACTTTTCATTAAAAACAATGTTGCACTTTTCAATATACTAACATACACTTTTCATTAAAAAACAAAGATGCACTTTTCAATATACTAACATACACTTTTTCAAAAAAAAAAAATAAATAAATCGAAATAAAAAAATTAAAAAATAAATCGAAATAAAAAAATTAAAAAAAAAAGTCAAAGTTTGACCTTTGACTGGTCAAGGGTCAACAGTTGACTTGTCCAAAGTCTACTCAAGTATACAAGACTTTGGTCAAAATAATATGTATCGGGTAGTACCGAAAATATGAATTTGGTACTACAATGCGATTTGGTACATATTTCTTAGCGGAAGTGTTGAATTTCCTTTCATGTGGGCCAAAACGGTACTGTGTACTAGCTCTTCATTCGTCCACCGGAAGTAGCTCTTTTGAAAAAAAAAAAAAAAATAAAGTAAGAGTATTATTTTATAAAATATTGTAGGATTCATTTATAATAAAAAAATATGAATAAAGTTGAGTGACAATTTAAATAATAAAGTGATGATTGAAAAGTTAAGATGAACATAAAATGATATGGACGAACAAATTAATAAGGTAAGTGGACATATTTTTTTTCACATAATAATAATTAATTTAATGATTGATTGATTATCCAAAAAAAAAATTAAAATAATATTGATTGACGAATTTTTAAAAAAGGGTTAATTAATTTATGCTATTAATTAATTTATGTATAAAATTGATAGATTATGATGTCCACTTATAAATAAAATAATTGTTTATAAATAAAATAAATGACACTTTAAATAAATAAATAGTTATGAAGGATGGAGATAAAAGTAGGGTGGGGCTATTAACACCCTAAATAATGTTATACATACCCCATTATTTTAAAGACAAAAATATATATAGATAAAATGACTAAGTAACCCTTATTTATAAATAGAGAGTAAAATAATTATTAAAAAAATCTGAAAAAATATATTTAAAATTTGAATATATATTAAAAAAGTTAACAAGATATTTAAAGTAATAAATCAATTAAATGTTTTGAAAAAAAATCGGAAAAGATTTAATAAAATCTGAAAATATTCAGAAATAAATAAAAATAATCAAAACAAAATTAAAAATAAATTAAAAATAATTAAAAACGTAAATATATTTAATAAGTTTGATAAGTTGTAAAAAATATTTAAATTAAAAAACAATTAAAAAATTAAGAATTTAAATTAATATAAAAAAGATAAATAAATCAAAAAATATATTTAAAAGAATCACCTAAATATTCAAAAATTAATTAATTAAATAAGTTTTGAAGATTTAGTTAATTTTTTAATATTTTTAAATTTGTTGTAGCTTTAATTTATTTTTGAAGATTTTTTTTATATTTGATTTTTTTTATTTAGTAATTTTTTAAGATTGAATTGATTTTTCTTTCTATTTTTTATTTAGTTTATGTTGGGAATAAAATGAGAAGTATTTTGATTTAATACCAAAACCCCCTGAAACATGCCTAGTCATAGTTGATTATTTTCTAAGGATGTTAGAACATATAGTCTAAAACAAGTAGAGAAGCTGAAGTGTTAGGCAGCTCTTAGAAGAATAGATGCATTAGTTGAGGGGGAACACTTGCTTAATAGGTTATACATATACTCAGTCCCCTTAAGGCTCAGGAATGGAATGATCTCAAGTCTGCTGAAGGACAAGTATGCTGATCAAATGGAATCAGTCAAAATGCAACCTAGTGAATGCCAACATGAGTTAAGATGCATCTTCAAAGCATCAATCTACTGCATCTTACAAAGCTTAGAAGAGTTGTCCAATGAATGATTCAGAAGAGTTGTCTCAGAACACTTGAACTGGAATCTGTCAATCAAGACAACCATGCTGAAGAAATCAAGTCCATCTTTCCAAGTCATGTATGCTTAAATGACAACTCAAAGAAGAAGTGGAAAGAGAAAGAGCCAAATCATCTTCAGAGCTAAAGAGCTAACACTGCTGATAAGTGAACTCTATTGAATCTGATAAGCAGAGTTGTCCAAGTGATAAGGAATGTTGTCCTTATCTCAGGAATGTTGATAAGAAGAGATGTCCATGTTTGACCAAGTGAGTCTTGAAGTCAGACATTGGGAAAAGGGCTCAGAATGAAGACAAAGTTGTTATAGCCGTTTATTTCCCAAAACAAGGACATGTCACTATTAGAATCTGTCTTCCAGTTTTGAAGAACTCAAGGAAGACATTTATAGCAATTTGGGACTGCCTCTCCAACGGGCAAATTCTCAAACTTGTCTATAAATACAGAAGTGTGAAGACCTTTTGAAGCACCTCAACCTTGAAAAGAATATCCAACTATCCTACAAGTAAAAGTGCTTTCAAGCTTTCAAAGAGACTATCTTAGTCTTCATACACTTCATTCTAAGATGAACCCATTGTATATCCATACAAGCTTAGAGAGATATCCTATCCTTATACACTGATCTTCATTGTAAAGGATATCTCACTAGTTGGAACCTTACTTCAACCCTTATATCTTTCAAAGAGAGAAAGTGAGAAGGTTGTAGTAGTAGAAGTGGTAGGAGCTGACTGTTGAGAGAAGAACAGTTCAGTTCTGAGTTGAGAAGAGGGTACTAGGACTCTAGACATCCTAGGGATCAATTCACCAAGGAGTGGTGTTCTTGATCAAGTGCACCTTGACACTATAAAACAAGTTAATTCCAAGAGTGAAGGAATTATCCTGTTAAATCAGGGAAAATGGATGTAGGAGTTTGAGTCTCTAAACCACTATAAACTCTTGTGTTGATTTACTTTCAAGTAGTTCCACATACTCAACACTGCACACAAAACTGAACCTTTCAAAAACATATATCAGATTCAAAGGAGTTTGATTAAAGTGATTTGGACAAGTTCCCTGAAAACTGGATTGTTTGATTAAAGTGATTTCAGATTCAAAGGAGTTTAAATTAAAGGGCCAACCACTAATTCCGCACATATAACTCACTTAGATAGTCCCTCAACTAAGTACTCAATAGTACTTAGTAGTTTGGTTATCTTAGAAGAGTTAAACACATCAGTAGAGTTGTCCAGGACAACCTTGCTGAAGTACATTTGGTTAAGTTTGAAAAAGAATTTGCATACAAGTGTATTCCCCCCCTCATACACTTGTTATATACTCCTTTCAGGACCAACAGTTTATCAAAATTTTGATTTCTTAAATTGATGTTTTTATTTAATTATTTTTAAATTTTATTTGATTTATTTAATTTTGTGCAGATTTAATTAAAAAAATCAATTTAATTATTTTGAAATTTTAGTTGATTTTTTATAATGTTTTAAATTTTTTAATTGATTTTTTCATTCAAATATTTATTTAATTCTTTTTATATTATTAAATATTTTTTTTGATATTTTTTTTGGGTAAATTCTTAATAAGGTCATTTCACTGTGACTTTTATCTAATAGGGAATAGATTTTTAATTTTTAGTCAAATGGGCACTTAAGAAGACAAAGTTGCCCTTTAATAATTTCAAATTAATTAATATTAGACAGATTAACATCAAATCAATTTTATAAATGCATAGTCTTGAAAACGCGAAAATCTATGACCTTCCTTAATTCAAATATTCCTAAAAATAAGGTAATTCGAATTAATTAGCTGACTTTTATGATCTTAATAATTCTGCATTTTATGATTCAGAATTAAATTACACAAGACTCATAGCACAATTAAATCACAAAAAGACTAAATAAGCGTGCCATAGTGGATGCAGTTCCCGGTTATTTGAATATGCATACATATATGAAAATAGATTATGAAGTTTAATATGAACAGTGAAATGAATTTTGGTATGTAGAAATGGGTCATAATAAAATTATGAGTTTATAAGTTTAGAAAAAGGTTCATACATGGATATGCATATTAATATGCACGGAAAACGGGGTACATGCATTTTACATATGTGCATATGTGAAATGCACTATACGATATGCATGTATACATGCATACGGTAATGTGCATATCTAATGTTCACCTCCATGTCAAGCTGTTGTATCCATGAAACTTCTCCTTTTTTTGCCTAATCCCCGAGTACTAAGCTGCACCCTAAAGACGTAATAATTAGGGTGATTCTTGCCCAGAAAAATACTAACCGGTAATTCCATCAGACCTGAATTCTTCCAAGCGAAGATTAACAATTCCAGCAGTGAACGTTCACCAATGGACTCTAGAAACTCCAGTTTTAATTGCGTGAACAGTGGCCGATTTCGCACCAATTGCATCAACAATGGCAGATTTCGAACAAAGCTCATCAACAATGGCAGATTTCGAACAAAGCTCATCAACAATGGCATAAATTAGGACTAACCGTTTGTGATTTTTCCCAAATCGCATCAATGGCAGCATAGATTGAATCGTTTCTGTAGCCCATCAACACAATGGTGAATTCTCCTTCGTTCCTCCCAAAATGCATCGATGTGTTCTTCCCAATTGCAGCGATTTTGGGAAAGTCAAGAATTTTTTTTGAATATGCGCTATAATTGGGGAATTGATGTGCTGCAATTAAGATTTGAATTTAAAATTCGAATTAATGGGTAAAATATATTAATTAAGGAGTTATATGAATATTAAGGGCATTTAAGGTTTTTTGACATTAATTTGACCCTATTAGAGAATTTTAAAAGTTGTAGGTTTTACTTGCTTAACACTCTATAGAAATGACTCTATTATGGAATAATCTCATATTTTTTTACGGCTAATATATTGTTAAGATTTACTTAATTTTAATAATTTTATTTTGATTTTTATTTAATTTGTATTTTGTTTCAAGTGTTAAAGGGCAAATAAGAAAGAATTGGGGTATGTTTATTAATAAAAATTGATTTTTAAATTTTAATGGGGTGTGTTTAACATTTGGGGTGTGTTAATAGCCCCACCCAATGAATAATAATATTTAAAAAAAAATAAGAATAATAATATTTATTAAACAGAAAAAAAAGAAAGTTAAAATAATAAAATTGTAGATAAAATTTCATTTTACGTCCTAATTTAGACCTAATCCAATTTATATCCTTTAAGTTTTCATTTTTTTCGATTTACGTCATTTTCGCCGGAAAATTTTAAAACTCACCGGATTGTGAGGAATAAATTGAGATTCCGGCCAAATAGTCCAATTTAGATCCTTTAAATTTTTTAAAATTAAAATTTAATAATTAAAATATTCTAAAAATCTCATTAAAGATTTAAAAAATCTAAAAATATCATTAAAAATCCAAAAATCTCATTAAAATTAAAAAAACTATAAAATGTGTAAAATAAAATTCAAAACATCTCACTCAAATTTCTAAAAATCTCATTAAAAATTATAAAATGAGTAAAAGAAAAATAAAAATTTCTAAAATTTTGAAAATACTAAAAATTAAAAATTATATTATTCAAAAAATTGAAAAATGTGTAATTTAAAAATTAAGAAAATCACAATCTCATTAAAATTTCTAAAAATCTCTTTAATTTTTTAAAAATGTGTAGATTAAAAATTAGTAATTCTAAAAATCTAATAAGAATAATAAAAATTATTAATATTTCATTAAAATCAGAATTGACTCGAACTCGTCCGCTATTAAAGTTTTGCTCGAACTCCTAAAAATTTTGGGTCCCACGAGATTTTTCAACTCACCGCCGAGGTTGAGTGGAAGTTCCACACCTTGATCGATTGTGGAACCGTCCCAAATTCATTTCCACGAGATTTTTTAAATTGTTGAATTTTTTGTTTTAAACATTTTTTCAATTTTAATTTATAGATTTTTTATTTTTATGATATTTTTTAGAAATTTTTTTTTTTTAATTTACACATTTTTTAGATTTTTAGAATTGTAGAATTTATAATTTATAATTTTTTTAGAAATTTTTATATTTTTTACCCAATTTATAAATTTTAATGAGACATTTTAATGATATTTTCAGAATTTTTTAATTATTAATTTATAATTTTTAAACATAAAGGATGTAAATTGGACTATTTGACTAGAATTTCAATTTTTCTGTGAAAAGGACGTAAATTGGACAGAAAATGAACGTAAATTAAACATCCTAAACGTAAATTGAAAAAGAAAAAACTTAAAGGACATATATTAGATTAGATCTAAGTTACTGGAAATAAAATAAAATTTTCTCTAAAATTGTACGCAAGGGTATAACATTAGGAAGAAAAAAATAACTCAAATGTGCACTTAAATAAATCTCACATCCCACCTCAAATTCTCATAGTTTATTACTCCCTCAATTTCCGACTCAATTGAACTTTTTGACATGAATTTTAATCAAATTCTCATACTCCCTCCCTCCGTTTCTGACCCAATTAAACTTTTGACATGAATTTTATTGTTAGAGTTGTTTATTAAAGAAAGGGTAAACTAATTCAAGAGTTAAAGTAAAAGTAAATTAATTCATGTTATTTTTTGACAGATGGTATAAGATAGGTGAGGCAATGAGTTTTCTCGAAGCTTTATCATGGGTTAAAGAAAGGGGGATGGATGATATTGTCGTTGAAGGTGATGTAAAAATTATGGTGGATGCTATTAATGCTTTGATTCGATTTTTGGTGACTACATAAAGGTTTGCAAGGAGCTTAAAGATGATTTCCAGAATATTTCTATTTCTTTTGTTTGGAGAAGTGTTAATCAAGAGGGCACATGAATTTACTTGGGCATTTCATAATTTTGAGAGACCATATGTGTAACCCCGTAAAATTTATAATATGAATATATAAATATATATTCAATTATCCATTTAATTTTTTTTAAATTTATATTATAATTTCTACTGTATTAAAATATTATTTAAAGCCCATTTAAATGGTCTGAAAGATTTTAACTATAACCTCAAGCCCAATTTCATGTAATTCTTGCCTAAAATTTTACACACCTCAAATTCCAAATCAAGCTGCTCCCCAAGAAAGAAGGGTGCTTCTTTTTCCTCTGTAAATGTTATTAATTCATCTTACTTCTTTTTCCTCTGTAAATGTCATAAATTCATCTTACGCCAAATCTCTTTTAATGTTGATTTTTCGAAGAAAATAGCCAATAATCCTATTTACTAAATTCCATTCTTCTATCTTAGTGTTTACTGTTTCGTTTTGAACAATAATTCATGTATATGCTTATAAAACATGTATATGCTTATAATGTTTTATAAATTATTTTATTCTGCGATCAGGCTTATCAAATTTGTGCCACAATCTCTCTTCTGTTTTTGCATATAAATCCTTGTGTCGTAAGGTAATTTAAAATATTTTAGTAGGTTATTATGATTTAAGTTGGATTGCTTGGATTTAGTACACAGATTATATGTTATTTAGTATATTAACTAATAAAACAACCTTCTTAGCTTGATATCTTTATATGTAAGACACGTGAATTAGTTAGAGGATAGTCGATATAAATGATGGGTTTAGTAAATGCTTATTAAATTAGTTCTAGGAGTTATAATTATAATTTATATTATTTGAATTAAATGACTTCTTTCCCTAAATAAGATTTATTTTGGTGTGGATGGATTTTTGCATTAATTCGAGCTGCACTTTTACAAAGCTAATCAAAATTTAAGGTGAGATTTTCGTACTTATGTATATACTTTGTCACCTTTAAATGTTCATGTTGATATAAGTGTTCTGTTTAATGATTCAACACTAACAACCGAGTGTTGTGTTTAATGTTCTCAACACTTATGACAACATCAGGATTTGCCCTTCCTTTTCTCACTAACTCCGATCTTACGCTTGTTGTCTAATGATGTATCAAGAGCAGTTAGAAGACGTGGGCAACACCAAGTCATGCCACTGCGTGGGAGTGAGAAGTTATTAGACATGGTATAACAAGTCCCTACATTCTAGGAGTGGTGGAGAGAAGTTTCTTAACCGCATGATCTCACGGTTGTGATGATCATAGGAGTTGAAGGCAGTTCGTCCATGAAGCCTATAAATACAGTAGCTGCCTCAACACAAGATACACGAGAAGCAAAGCTGAAATCGATCACTACACTATCGAACGCTCTATACGCTTCTAGTTAGGAAAATTATTGTTTCTTCTTGTAGTTCTTCACATTATTGTAAACCCGAATAATAGTGTGTTTGAACATAGTCTTATTTACTAGATTGTGTGCATAGATCTATGAGGGAGATAGTTTCATAGAACTTAGTAAATCATTTACACTTTCGTAGTGTTATTATACACCTCGAAGAGGTTGTACTCGTTTCACATATTTTTAATATAGTGAACAACATAGATTACTTTATGATCTATGCAAATTTTGGATACTTCTATTTTCAGTACGTGCATTTTAATTTCCGCTGCATAAGTGTTGTCTTGACAGTGCCAACACGACAGACAACATCTCTGATTTCGCACGCATACACACTTTCAGTTGGTATCAGAGTCAACTACTTGATACACTAAGTAGAGATTCTGCTTAGAGTGTGTAAATCTGAAATGGAGTATCCACTTTCACCCGCACTAAAGCCTCCAATTCTAAATGGCACGAATTATGCCTTCTGGAAACTAAAGATGAGAATGTACATTAAATCCATTGATGAACGAGCCTGGAGGAGTGTTCTTACTGGTTGGACTCAACCAAGAACCACGGCGGATGAAGACAATGAAGCTCGGATCAAGAGAGAGCTTGACTGGACAAATGAGGAAATCACAGCTGCAAGTTACAATTCAAAGGCGTTGAATGAAATCTTCACCTCAACTGATGCCTCAATGTTCAAAATCATCTCAAACTGCATTTCTTCGAAGAATGCATGGGATCGGCCACAAGAGCATTGTGAAAGATCGGACAGTGTACGAAGAACCAGACTTCGTATGCTTGGAACCAAGTTCGAGAATCTGAGGATGAAAGAAGATGAAACCATTTCATCTTACAATGAAAAGCTGACTGAGATTTCAAATGAAGCTCATTCTCTTGGAGATCCAATATCCCACACGAGGTTAGTACATAAAATTCTTAGATCAGTTCCTAAACGTTTTGAACCTAAGATATGTGCTATATAAGAAGCTAAGGATACTGATGTGTTAAGTCAAAATGAATTGATTGGTATTTTGAAAACTTATGAAATGAACATATCTAAAAAGACTGATAATGAAAAGAAAGTGCTTGTTTTCAAAGGTGATGCCTCATCATCTACATCATCAGGTTCTGGAAAGTCTCCTTTTGTTACTGAAATTGATTCTGATGAAGATGATATTGAGGAATATCTTAATAATCCCGATTACATGGCATTCATTACTAAACAGTTTAAGACATTTATGAGAAACAAGAACAATAAGTTTAAAAAGATAACATTCAACCTAAGGTCCAGATTAATAACACTCAACAATTGCCTGTTAGGAAAAATACTTTTAATCCTTCTAGACAATTAGAAAGAGGTAACAGGTTTAGATCTAACTAAGATTATAGGAAGAATGTTAAATGTGATGCATGTTCTGGATATGGTCATTATGCTAATGAATGTGCCAACACCATTCTAAAAAAGAAACTTAATTTCAGTGCTACTTTAACTGATGAGTCTGATGTTGAACATGATCCTGAAAAAGACCTTGAAAAAGCTTTCTCTGCAAGAATTAAATTTGATGATACATTTGTTGATGATCTGGATGATTATTACGATGTGAGGACAAATGAGCCATCATTTGGGAAATCACTGAATAATACTGCACCAGAATTTAACTGTTTCACAAGTTTTGTTACAGAAACAGGTGTATCAAGTAAGACAGGTTTATCCAGAAGAGATGCTGAAATTCAAGACTTGTTTAACACTGTTTTCAAACTTGAAAGTCTTTTAACAAAAAGGGACAAGGAAATTTCTAAACTTAAAGAAAGATTAGAAGTGTCTGTTTTTTACTTTAAGAAATACTCTTATGAAAAATCTTTAACAAATGAAAAAGTTTTCAAGATATCTTCTGAAACTGAGAAACTTAACCACATAATTAAGTCACTAAACTTTGAAAACTCAGATTTAAGGGAATCTATTACCAAGCTTGAAAGTATTCTAACAAGAAAAGATATTGAGATATCTAAACTTGAAGAGAGGTTGAAGGAAGCCTCACTGAGTTTTAAAAGATTTTCTGAAGGAAAAATGAAACTGGAAGACTCTCTTATGACCAACAACTCAAGAAGAACAAGTATTGGCTACCAAGGTAAAAATTCCAAGAAATCTGAACTAAAGAAACCTACTGTTTTTGTAAAAGCTGAAGTAAATTACAATTCTAGTGTTTCTGCTAAGTCTCAGATCAATATAAAAGATATGATTTGTTAGTACTGTTTTAAAAAGGGTCATAAAAGTCATCAATGTTTGAAGAAGAAAATTCATCTGAAAACTTCTGTATTGCCTGAAATGACTCAACATTTAAGATCACATTCTGTGTGGACACCAAAAGAAAATACATCTTTCAATGTTGTTCATATGTCACTTAAAGCATGTATTCATGGATTATGGTACTTTGATAGTGGTTGTTCTAAACACATGACAAGTCAACTTGAGTATCTTTCTGATTATACAGCTTATAATGGTGGTAATGTCACTTATGGTGGTGGATCTAAAGGAAGAATCATTGGTAAAGGGACATTAAATGTTCCTGGTTTTCCTAAGTTATCCAATGTTCTGCATGTTGATGGATTACTAGCCAATCTTATAAGCATTAGTCAGTTATGTGATGATGATTTACATGTTAAATTTGACAAAAACTCATGTTATGTGTTAAACAAAGATTCTGAATGTATCATGATGGGAGACAGATCTGCTGATAATTGCTATCTTATTGAATCTAAACTTACTTGTGTTGGTCCCAAGTTGAGTAAGATAATATTGAGTAAGCTAGTAAAAGTCTAGAGGGGAGGGGTGAATAGACTTTTAAAAAATCTTTCAATATATCAGAATACACAATGCAGAATTAATCAAAGTAACAATGAGCCCAATCTAGTTTATACTCAACTTATATTCGAAATTCGAACTATTGTTATGAACACTCTACTTGTCTTGTTTAGATAGGCAATTAATCAATTAAGCAATTAAACAAACAAGAAAGTAAATCAACACACAACGATTTTATAGTGGTTCGACAACTTGTCTACATCGACTCTCACAACTCCAGTCGTGAAATTTATTACTCTTCCAATCGAGTGTTCTTGTGTTTTTAAGTCCCAAGATATAAGACTTAGATCTTCTCGAAAATACTACCAAGTGCCTCTTCGATCTAACTAGCTATTTTACAAGTAACTAGCAGCTTGAAACAGTAAACAAAATAAAACTTCTCTTTGTTCAGTAGTAGCCTTCTTGTTCTTCACTTGTCTTCTGGCTTCTTTCTGAACTTCAATCTCTGAGAGTAATTGCTTCTTTTAATCTTCAATAATGCTCCAATAGTCTTTCAGTAGTAGTCTCTAATCAATCAATACCATGAGGTATTTATAGACTTCCAATTCCAAGAACTTTCAGTTGTGTAACAACCTTTTCTTGAAAACTAACTTGTAACTGTTCTTCTTGTCCTTTCACGCGTTTCTTCAGCTAATTAGTTATTCCTTAACTAACTCTTCAATCTTTATCTTCAACACGCGTTTCTGTAACTAACTTTAGTCTTCTTGTCTTGTTACGCACCTGTCTTGTCCAGTAGTAGTAGACTCCCTCTTCTACTTGTCTTGTGCAGTAGACTTCTTCAGATTACAACATAGAACTAATCTAGTCCTATTATCTAATCCTAACAAGATTATTACATTACATTAAGCTTTTGTTACAAAGCTTAGTCAACTTAGAATTTACACAAATAATACAAACGAAACATGAGCTTCTATACATCTCAAATAGCTCAATATAAAACCTATCAAGTATACAAAGTATCAACAATTTATAAGTACTTGTCTTTTATACTTATCATGTTAACTTGACTTGTCTTATGAACTAATACTTGTCATGTGAACTAGTACTTGTCATGTGAACTCTACTGATCTGTTCAAGATGACTTCTTCTTAACTAGACTAGATCAGTCAACACTTAGAAAATATTCAAGTATACTTTTTGGCTTATCAAAACTTCATCTTTATCTTTTCATCATTTAGGACTTGTCTTAGGATTCATATCCCAACAATTTCCCCCTTTTTTATGAAGCCAAAACTACTTGAATCTTTTCATAATAGTAGACTAGTTAAGTAGATATCTTGTCTTTAAACATCAAATAGTACTTATCTTTTCATTCATTCAAAATACGATCAGTAGATATTACACATACTTAATCAAAATAAAACTAAGTACCAGAGTAAACAAAAAACTAATCTGATAAAGTACCTTCTTAAGAATCTGGAACACCAAAAGCATCTAGTAATCTTTTGTGAATTACTGTCATATGTTCTTCAGTATCGATCTTCTCTTTATCCAGTAGGTCTTCTTCAAATTTCTTGATAAGATTGAAGTCGATCCTCTTTCCAGATCCTAACATCGGTGTAATCCATTTCGGAAAGATAGGAACAAGAATATTAAAACTTACAGCAGTTGCAATCCTCATGATTAGGTTCCATAGATTCCGATCTTGTATTTCCATGAACTTGTCAAAAATTGCGTATAATTCTTCTTTGCTATCTGGATCTCCAAACTTGCGAATAATCCAATGATCCAGCTCCCACTTCATCTTGACCTTGAACCATGCATCTCTATGTTCGTTGTCAATGTAGGCATCTTCTACTAGATCAGGATCAGCTTTCAACTTTAGCAACATCTTGATATGCTTTCCTAACAATTTCTTGTTAGCATAACGATCATCTTCCAGCTTTTGCTTCTTATGAAGAGCTTCAACCTCTTCATCACCAATATCAGCTAGAATATCTCCTAATTCTTCTTTCTTTTTCTCTAGAACAAGTTTTCTCTTGACTTGTCTAGTCTGAGCCTCAACTTCCACAGATGCAACACTTTTGCCTTTCAGCAGTCTTTTCTGCTCTTCATCCTTAGCTTGTTCAAGATCAACTGTCTTGACCAGCCTTCCTCTCTTGGGCCTCCTTAACTCTTCTATTGCCGACGCAGCAGCCTTGACTTCAAGTTCAGCACTTGACTTTTCAGCAGCAACAATAACTCTACTTGTCTCTTCCCCCTTTTTGGCTTCATCACTTGCCTTAAGAGTGAATAGACTAGTAAATCGAGTCATTTCTTCTTTCATTGCTTCCTTCATTGCTTCAGCAGCCAGTTCGATTTGCCTTTGATGTGTCTGAACACGACTCATCTTGTCTAGTCGATCAGTAGTGGCTTCCAATTTCTTTGAGTTAATGGCTAGCTCGTCTTTGAAATGAACAGCTGTCTGACGCAAGAGAGTGTTCTGCTTTGTTAGCTCAGTGAGAATAGCTTGAGAACGCACCAACTGATCTTGTGCTTCTCGCCTTTGCTCATCCGCTATCTCAACTTTGACTCTGTATAGTCTCTCCATCTTGCTTGACTCTTCGACTAATGATCTTGCAAAGTTGATCGATCTCTTCTCCGAGTAGTCAACTTGCCTTTTTATGAACTCTTCAATTTGATCATACATTTCTTGCCTAAATGTTGAGTCCATTTTGTTCACTTCTCCAACTATCAATTCTCTAGAGCTGTCAACTAGTGACTGATTTTGTTCCACCAAGACTCCTTTCAGCTGATTTTGTTCCACCAAGACTCCTTTCAGCTTTGATTCTAAGAACACTTCAATAGACGACTTCACTACTTCCTTTAAGTCCGTCTTTAAATCATCTATAAGGTCTTCTGGAAAAACATGAGTAGATTGAGTTTCAGTTAACTCATCTTCATTAAACAAGATGGCTTCAACAAACTCATCATCTTCTTCACCAAGATCGAACGAGGTGTTGTCCTCTTCTTCAACACTTACAGCAGCTTCCTCAGGTGGATCAGTCTGAACAACAACATCAATTAACCTAGTTGTCAACTCTTCTTCCACCAGATCAGTTTGAACACCCACATCAAACTTGACCTCTGAAGACAAAATATCATCAGATATGTTCAGCATTTTCTTCACCAATGCTGTCAACGCATGAGGTGGGAAAAACTCAGAGTGGTCCTTGACTCCACTGTTTTCCTTCTGTTCCATCTCCCAATCTTGAAAATTGAAGATTCCACCCATCCCTTGAATTACTTCAAACAGATCTTCTGTCGGGGATGTCTTCAATGCATACCATGTGTATATTCTTAGGAGTTTCTCATAAGCTTCTGAAGATGTGTCGATCTCTACTGATGGTAGCATCTTCCTTAGATTGTATGACATCTTCAAACGCAATCTTTTCTCCCTTAAGCACATCGGATAATAGACGAGGGAATCGAATCTAAGTTCAGAAGGGGTCTAAGCAGGTAAGGTCCCTGTCTCAATTGTTGCAGTGGCAACTAGTGGGGTTTCTGAAATAGACGGGTTGATGGGTTCAACATTTTCTGTTGAGGTAAGAGGAATTTGGATGGTGGTTTCTTGGGGCTTTAACGTGGCTTGGTTTGGTTCGACAGTTGTAGAAGTATCAATTGTATCAAATATAGTAGTGTGTGGGGTTATGTTGGCTCTTAGTGGTTGCACTGCCAACACTGATGAGGTTTTGGGAATAGGTTTGGCACGAGATCGAAGTGATCTGGCCTTGGTTTTGACGGGGAGAGAAAGAGGTATTGACAAAGTTTGAGAAGAAGTACCAACCTTTTCTTCAGTCGACTTGTCTGGTGAAGGACTCGACTCGACTCTTACCAATCGATACTCATATAGCTCTTCCTATTTCTTCTCAGGTTCCTTGTCTGAGTGGGTTTCTTCAGAGTCTTCTGCAGCCTCAATCATCGCTTCTGCCCAAAACTTCTGAGGAGTATTATACTCTGTCAGCATGGTCCTGCAGGCCTCCTTAAGAGTTCTATTCCTTCGCTCTGCTACTCCATTTTGTTGTGGTGTCCTTGCTGCACTAGTAAGGTGCTGGATGCCACGCTTAGAACAAAATTCTTTAATATAGCAGTTAATGAATTCAGTACCCTTGTCACTACGGATCTTGACAATGGACTGATTCTTCTCAATTTGAATCTTCTTCAACAGATCAGGTAGGAGTGTTTGTGTATCACTCTTCTTGTGTAAGAAGACTACCCAAGTGAACTTAGAATAGTCGTCTACCACAACAAGTGTGTACCTTCTACCGTTCAAAGTTGGAGGAGTTATTGGGCCATGTAAGTCCATATGTAGAAGTTCAAGAACTCTACTTGTTGAGAGGGATGGAATAGATTTAAAGGAACCCTTTACCTGTTTACCTTTCTGACAGGCATCGCATACATGTGATTTGAAATAGATTTCGTTGGGTATACCTTCAACGAGGTAATTTCTTGCAATCTTATTAATCACCTTAAAGTTCATGTGGCAAAGGCGTCTATGCCAAAGCCAACTGACCTCTTTGGGTGTCTTAGTAAGAAGACAAGTGTCCCGTGGACAACTATTCCAATTCACAATGTACACACTACCTTGTCTTATGCCGACGAGTAGTATGGTATGAGTCCTCTTGTCTATGATTTCGCACTTTTGACTTTTGAACTGCACTTTGTAACCTCGATCACAAAACTGTGAAACAGATAATAGATTATATTTTAAACCTTCTACGTATGATACATCTTGTATCTCTACGTCGCCATTTCGGATGTAACCAAAGCCTTTTGTGATGGCTGTAGAGCTATCACCGAATATAACCTTTGGTCCTTCTTGCTCATGGTAGCTTGAGAGAAGTGCCTTGGTACCAGTCATGTGGTGTGAACAGCCACTGTCTATGTACCAAGTTTCTCCTACTGAGCCACCCTTCTTGTATAGATCGAGTCGACCCTGCATTAGATGATATTTCATAATTTAGGTACCCTCCTTGTTTATTGGGGTCCTGGGGGGTTAGTCGAGTTCAATGGAATCCAAATATACATTGGAGTCCTGAACAGGTTTGATCTTCTAAGCTTTCGACCATATTTGTTGCAAAATAGGACCTTGTTGTCTTTATCTGGTCTATCAGTTGAGTTTGGGTCTACTCTTTGGAGATAGCCTTTCGACTTAATCTCTACTTGAGCAGGCACTTGTCTATGATAGTCAGAGTAGGGTTTATATGCATTAGGTCCATACGGTTTATAGACATGTTTAGGTCTTTCTTCTCCTTCGATATCATACGATTCAGGCGGAGGATATAAGACGGGTTGAATACGATATTTTGAAGTCTCTTTCCTAGGCCTAGATGAGTAGAGCTGAGACTGCCTTATGAAAGGAGGTCTAGGCTCTTTCCATCTAGTTTGTACTTGTCTAAAACTTGTCTCCTCAGGATACCAGTCCTCATATCTGACCTGATTTGGTCGTCCACGATTTCTCGTCCTTTGTTGACTTGTCTTAAACGGAACAGGCTTGTTGTTAACTTTCTTTTTACCTCCCTTGGTATTTGGAATGTTAACTTGAGTCTGTTTGGGTACAGTGCCTTCGGAAGGAGTTCCAATATCGTATATCATTGGTCCTTTTCCTTTATCATTAGTCAAAGAGCTTGAGATGAAAATAGTAGGGTTCTTAGGAACTTGAGTAGACGAGCTGGGTGTCTCAGCACCTATGCCTGTCTTGTCAGCAGGAGCCCTATACCTATCTGACAATTCAAGGTTAACCTTAGAGGAGTTAACCAGGTCAGTGAGTTTAAGGTCTAGAGTGACTACCTCAGTTTCTAAGAACTTATTACATTCTTCAAGCTTTTTTGCACTTGCTTTTTAAAACATTGAATTCATGTTTCTCAGTAGCATGTGTCTTAAGTAGGTCTTGATACAACTTGTCTGTCAATGCACACTTTTCTTTGCGTTGACTCAACTCTTCTTGCAAGCGTACATTTAGGATTGTTATATTAGGATCTACTTTGGACTGAGCTTCCTTAAGATCAATGATTTCTTGTTTTAAAATGATGTTTTCGTCACTGACTTCAATGAATGCCTGGTTGGCAAGTAGGAGGTCGTCTTCAACTGCACTAGTAGAGTACTGAAGGCTACTCCCTACTTTGCTACTGGCAGTATCACTTTCATCAGAGTCTGATTCATCACATGATTGAAATGAAGTTACAGATGATACCTCTTGCTCAATTTTAGCCATGCAGCAGAGACCATCATCTACTATGAATGCTTCATCTTGATCAGACGGGTAGCTAGACGAAGACGATGGTAACTCGTCTGAGTCCGTTTTAGAGTCATTATTAGCCATCATTGCCTTCTTACCCCTGTTGTATCTTCTTTCCCTTCTTGCCTTGCGTTCTTCACGATCATCAGTGCTCAGGTCTGGACATTCGTAGATGTAGTGACCTGGTTTCTCACAGTTATAGCATAAAGGATCGTTAGAAGACTTTTTAATAGGTGACTTATCCCTGCGCTTATCTCGTCTATCAGAACACTGAATCTTCCTATCATCTGACTCTATATCTCGTCTGTTACTTTTCAAGACTTCGTCTCTCCTTTCGGACGAGTTTCGGTCTCGTCTGGTCTCAGATGAGTTCTTAGAAGTCGAACCTCTATAGTCTCTATAGAACTTTTTATATCTACCATAGCGTTTGTTTAGTATGTCGAATTTCCTAACCATAAGGTTCATCTGATCTTTCAGACTTAGATCAGTCTTGTCTAACTCATCTCTTATGCTAGCAGGTTTAGACCTGTCTATTCTAGAGCTCTTAGACGAAGTAGACTTAAAGGCAACATTCTTCGACACGGCTTTCTCCCTATCACTACTGGCAATTGGTTCTTCCTCATCTAATTCGAACTCATGCGCCTTAAGAGTCTGGAACATGGTTTCTGAGGGCCACGAATCAATATCTTGTGTGGATTTAATGATCATCTTGACCATTTTCCATCTTTCATCTAAAGCTTTCAAGATTCTCAGGTTAATCTCTCTTTCAGTGTAAGTCTTTCCTAGTACTTCAAGATCATTCATGATTTTAGTAAATCGAGTAACCAATTCATCAATGGATTCACCTGGCTTCATCTTAAATGTTTCAAATATTTGGACAGCTGAGGACAGTTTGCTTTCTTTGATCAGCGTAGTGCCTTCACAAAGAACAGCTAATTTGTCCCACATTTGCTTGGCAGTCTTACATTTTAACACTTTACCAAGATACTCGTTTGGCAAGGTGTGTAAAATATAGTTCTTAGCAAGACTATCCAAATTGTTTTGACGCATTTCTTCATCAGTCAGTTCTGACCTTGGTTTAACAATCAGCTCTCCAACTTCTTTGGTTGGGTCCAGTGTAGCAGTATTTCTGATCATGGTAACGACTGGTCCTTCTTTGATCACAGATACCATCAGATCATGAGTTGAGCTGAAAATGGCTTCCATTCTCAACTTCCAGTAGTCGTAATCCTGAACAGAGAACTTGGGAAGTTTGTTAACACTTATCTCAAGAGACATGTTTTAGCAGTTTGATCAGATAGGATAATAGCAAGAAATCAAGATACAGATTTATCAAGAAAGAGTAGTGTGAATCAGAACAGAAACGAACCAAGACTTCACCCAAAGTCTTTAAATGTTATCAAGAAACAACAGTTCGAAAACTACTGCTCTGATACCACTTGTTGGTCCCAAGTTGAGTAAGATAATATTGAGTAAGCTAGTAAAAGTCTAGAGGGGAGGGGTGAATAGACTTTTAAAAAATCTTTCAATATATCAGAATACACAATGCGGAATTAATCAAAGTAACAATGAGCCCAATCTAGTTTATACTCAACTTATATTCGAAATTCGAACTATTGTTATGAACACTCTACTTGTCTTGTTTAGATAGGCAATTAATCAATTAAGCAATTAAACAAACAAGAAAGTAAATCAACACACAACGATTTTATAGTGGTTCGACAACTTGTCTACATCCACTCTCACAACTCCAGTCGTGAAATTTATTACTCTTCCAATCGAGTGTTCTTGTGTTTTTAAGTCCCAAGATATAAGACTTAGATCTTCTCGAAAACACTACCAAGTGCCTCTTCGATCTAACTAGCTATTTTACAAGTAACTAGCAGTTTGAAACAGTAAACAAAATAAAACTTCTCTTTGTTCAGTAGTAGCCTTCTTGTTCTTCACTTGTCTTCTGGCTTCTTTCTGAACTTCAATCTCTGAGAGTAATTGCTTCTTTTAATCTTCCATAATGCTTCAATAGTCTTTCAGTAGTAGTCTCTAATCAATCAATACCATGAGGTATTTATAGACTTCCAATTCCAAGAACTTTCAGTTGTGTAACAACCTTTTCTTGAAAACTAACTTGTAATTGTTCTTCTTGTCCTTTCACGCGTTTCTTCAGCTAATTAGTTATTCCTTAACTAACTCTTCAATCTTTATCTTCAACACGCGTTTCTGTAACTAACTTTAGTCTTCTTGTCTTGTTACGCACCTGTCTTGTCCAGTAGTAGTAGACTCCCTCTTCTACTTGTCTTGTGCAGTAGACTTCTTCAGATTACAACATAGAACTAATCTAGTCCTATTATCTAATCCTAACAAGACTATTACATTACATTAAGCTTTTGTTACAAAGCTTAGTCAACTTAGAATTTACACAAATAATACAAACTAAACATGAGCTTCTATACATCTCAAATAGCTCAATATAAAACCTATCAAGTATACAAAGTATCAACAATTTATAAGTACTTGTGTTTTATACTTATCATGTTAACTTGACTTGTCTTATGAACTAATACTTGTCATGTGAACTAGTACTTGTCATGTGAACTCTACTGATCTGTTCAAGATGACTTCTTCTTAACTAGACTAGATCAGTCAACACTTAGAAAATATTCAAGTCTACTTTTTGGCTTATCAAAACTTCATCTTTATCTTTTCATCATTTAGGACTTGTCTTAGGATTCATATCCCAACAACTTGTAATAAGGCTAAAGTTGATGATAGTACTTCATGGCATCACAAACTTGGACATGCTAACTACAGACAGCTTGATAAACTTGTTAGATTAAAAGCTGTTACAGGTTTCCCAGATTTGAAATTTTCAGATAAAAAGGTTTGTGGACCTTGTCAAAAAGGCAAACAGGTTAAAGTGTCTCATAAAATGTTGGGACATTGCTCAACTAAACACTGCTTCGAATTACTACACATGCACTACAAAATATTGGCCAAATGGCAACAAATTTTAGCAAGGGCAGTGCACCGTTGCCAATTGGCAACAAATTTGGTAACAGACAGAAAAAGGCGACGGGGGTGGGTGCCCTTGCCTTTTGGCAACGAATAAGGCAACAGGAGTGGGCCCCGTTGCGAAAAGGCGACGGATTATAACGCCCTTGCCTTTTGGCAACGGCAAAGGCGTGTACTGCACTCGCCAAAAGGCGACGGGAGTGGGCCCGTTGCGAAATGGCAACGGGACCCCACTCGCTAAAAGGAAACGGCAGTGGGCCCGTCGCCTTTACCGTCGCCCTAATTAAATTAAAACCCAGCCCCTTTCTTCCAGAATTACAGAAGCGGCGCACACACCTCCTCCATTAAAAAACCTTACACCTCGAAACTCAACATCCACATTCTTTTGCAGATCGAACTCGGTTTTTGGCCATTTGTGTTCTACACTTCGACGGGAGCATTTCTACGGTAATTTTTTTCGTTTTCATTGGTTAAATTTGAAGTTATATGTATATGTATAGTTTTAGTATATATATGTATATATATGAAATATATGTTGTATGTATATATAAAATTGTTGAAAATATATATATATATAATTTTATTTTTAGAATTGTTTGAAATTAAATGTTAATTTTTATGCATGCATGTGTTAATTGTTAATTATATTTTGTTATGTATATATATGTATGTTTTAATTAAGTTATATGAATTTATTTGTCAATTAGGGTGTTAGAATAATTATTAGAATATATTTGGAATTATATTAATTAATTTTAATAGAGTTGGAGGAATGAGACGTTGGTTGTTTGTGTGTTGTAAACGTCGATTGACATGAATTATTCAAGTCGTAGTTGGATGTATAGTCCAAGATTAGTGAATGGGATTATGAACCCCGGATTTGTTAGTGGAGTAAATGGATTTATTGAAGCTGCCACTAGTAATCTGAATTCGATTTGGGAAGGAAAAATTAGGTGTCCTTGTTCGAAAGCTAGATGTCGAAATCAAACTTATAGAGATCCTAATGAAGTGAAATCTCATTTATATCGAAATGGTTTTACACTGAATTATTATAATTGGATTTATCACGGGGAAGAGAGTTGGGGTCCACGTCCATTTCAAAACACTAATGAATTTGCGTTAACTTCAAACGACGTTGACCCAACGGGACCTAGTTCGTACCACACTATGTTAGAAGAGTTAATGGGTGGCCCAAACATTGATTTTGGAATAGACGTGGAAGAGGAGGCTCTTAATGAAGAACCCCCTAACGAGAATGTGACACAGTTTTACGGCATGCTTCGTGCAGCGGACCAAGACTTGTATCCTAGTTGTGATTCTCATTTGGAGTTGTCACGCCCCAATTTTCATTAAAATAATTTTTTCGAAATAATTGACAATTGAAAAAGTTAAAGGGCATGAAGTACAATTTTTACTTAAAAATTAATACTTACAATTTTATTTTACAATAAAAATAATTAAAAATCAGCAGAAACTTAAAGAATAAATAGCAACTTAATTGAATTTTTTTGAAATATCTAGGAAACCACAACGTCTCAATTGATTTTACTAAACAATGGTCATCCACCGCTCCTCCTCGCCACCAGCTCCTCAATCTGAAATGTTTAAATAAGGGGTGAGCAAGACACAGCTCAGTGGGGACATATTTGTCAAAACTAAATACAATAAGTAATTAAATTATCACAAACGTAAACATGCATTTAAGGTATTGCCACTTCTCAACTTCTCGTTTATAAAGGTCAGAAGACCTGTTTGTCTCAACTTCTCGTTTATAAAGGTCAAATGACCTGTTTGTCTCAACTTCTCGTTTATAAAGGTCAAATGACCTGTTTGTCTCAACTTCTCGTTTATAAAGGTCAAAAGACCTACTTCTCAACTTCTCGATATTTCTCAATATATAATTCACATAAATAACAATAAAATCACAGATCGCATTTAATAAAGACAAACAATTTAGATAAAAATCCCCACCTCAAACTCTCGTGAAATATATTTGATGAAGGAAGTGTAACTTTAATCCTTCTCGCGATGTCCGTCACCTAACATAAATAATAAACTTAATATTTCTGAAATCTCAATTAAACTTCTAAAGTTTATAACATAGACCATCAACTATACACTCCTAGTTTAATTAAATTAAGTAAACCTTTCCACGCACTAATTATTATCTAAACACAACTTTGCATCAACACTTATGAATGAAATATATATAAATCAATTCTTATTTAGAACCTAATTAAACGTACTTCGTGGAATAAAGTCTTTCTAATTAGATATTGTGGAGAATATATATATATTTCCTAATTACATGTACACTAATATATGACCAAAACTCATACATCGTTAAACACTTCAACAATTAGCCAAGAACATGCCATTGTATATTATTAATCTTTTCTAATACACACACCATAGGCCGCCGTACGCAAATATAATCTTAATTATATAATTCACCAAAACTCTTCACTGTATGCTATATATATATATATATATATATATATATATATATATATATATATATATATATTCTATAAAGCAAATTGGATGAGACACAAAATATATTTGTACATCAATTCACAGAAAATGAGTAGAAATATACCGTGAGTTGATGAAGGCGCCGTGTGTCTCTTGAGTTGGATTGAGATTGTGTAATTTGGCGTAAAGATCTAGGGTAAAATTCTCACGGTTATATTTATAGTGTATTAGAATTAGGTTTGGGCTTGGGCTTGAATGAGATAATTATTAGAAGTTTAGAATTAAAAAAGGGGTCTTTAAATGGACTTATAAAACTTTAAAATAATTTAAAAGAATAATTAAATATTTATTTATAAAACTATATTATAAAAATTTAGGGTATTACATTCTATCCACCTTGAAAATTTTTCGTCCTCGAAAATCAGAATTTTATTATAAAATATGCATATGTATTTTGAAATTATAAATAGTCATGTAGGGAATGCACTTAATGACACGAACTCTGGAAAACAATTGAGACTTAAAATGCACTAACAACTAATGCAAATTAATATGCATGTTCAGTATACGTTCTTGTAATAGCTATTTCATGAGGATTTTTTTTTTTTACGTGTATATGATGCACATTAAACATATATAGTCATAATAGCCTTTGCTAGTAACATTGAATAAAAGTATAGTGTACATACCTCGTAGCATTACTTAATCTCATAACATAAAACGATAAGTATAAAGTACATACCTCATAGAGCTGAAGCGAGAGGCGGGATGGACAACATTAAATTTTTTATAATTTACTCAATAATAGATTTAGTTTAAATAAGTCGACTAAGACATATATATATATATATATATTTTTTTTTTCAAGTCTACAAGAACGTAGACCTGCTCTAATACCACTCTGTCACGCCCCAATTTTCATTAAAATAGATTTTTCGAAATAATTGACAATTGAAAAAGTTAAAGGGCATGAACTACAATTTTTACTTAAAAATTAATACTTACAATTTTATTTTACAATAAAAATAATTAAAAATCAGCAGAAACTTAAAGAATAAATAGCAACTTAATTGAATTTTTTTTAAATATCTAGGAAACCACAACGTCTCAATTGATTTTACTAAACAATGGTCATCCACCGCTCCTCCTCGCCACCAGCTTCTCAATCTGAAATGTTTAAATAAGGGGTGAGCAAACCACAGCTCAGTGGGGACATATTTGTCAAAACTAAATACAATAAGTAATTAAATTATCACAAACGTAAACATGCATTTAAGGTATTGCCACTTCTCAACTTCTCGTTTATAAAGGTCAGAAGACCTGTTTGTCTCAACTTCTCGTTTATAAAGGTCAAATGACCTGTTTGTCTCAACTTCTCGTTTATAAAGGTCAAATGACCTGTTTGTCTCAACTTCTCGTTTATAAAGGTCAAAAGACCTACTTCTCAACTTCTCGATATTTCTCAATATATAATTCACATAAATAACAATAAAATCACAGATCGCATTTAATAAAGACAAACAATTTAGATAAAAATCCCCACCTCAAACTCTCGTGAAATATATTTGATGAAGGAAGTGTAACTTTAATCCTTCTCGCGATGTCCGTCACCTAACATAAATAATAAACTTAATATTTCTGAAATCTCAATTAAACTTCTAAAGTTTATAACATAGACCATCAACTATACACTCCTGGTTTAATTAAATTAAGTAAACCTTTCCACGCACTAATTATTATCTAAACACAACTTTGCATCAACACTTATGAATGAAATATATATAAATCAATTCTTATTTAGAACCTAATTAAACGTACTTCGTGGAATAAAGTCTTTCTAATTAGATATTGTGGAGAATATATATATTTCCTAATTACATGTACACTAATATATGACCAAAACTCATACATCGTTAAACACTTCAACAATTAGCCAAGAACATGCCATTGTATATTATTAATCTTTTCTAATACACACACCATAGGCCGCCGTACGCAAATATAATCTTAATTATATAATTCACCAAAACTCTTCATTGTATGCTATATATATATATATATTCTATAAAGCAAATTGGATGAGACACAAAATATATTTGTACATCAATTCACAGAAAATGAGTAGAAATATACCGTGAGTTGATGAAGGCGCTGTGTGTCTCTTGAGTTGGATTGAGATTGTGTAATTTGGCGTAAAGATCTAGGGTAAAATTCTCACGGTTATATTTATAGTGTATTATAATTAGGTTTGGGCTTAGGCTTGAATGAGATAATTATTAGAAGTTTAGAATTTAAAAAGGGGTCTTTAAATGGACTTATAAAACTTTAAAATAATTTAAAAGAATAATTAAATATTTATTTATAAAACTATATTATAAAAATTTAGGGTATTACAGCAGTTGTCATTCAATTCCAAATTGTTGAACATTAAAACGGAAAACAGATTGTTTGAAAGGGGATACAATCAGGTCGTTGAGTTCATTCGTGAGATTTGTCCTCCCAAAAATAAGGTTCCCAAGAAATTTAACGACACCAAACATTTGATGAGTGGGATGGGTCTTCCGGTAGAAAGGATTGATTATTGTGCACAAAATTGCATGTTATTCTGGGGTGCAGACAGCGAACTAAATTTTTGTAAGATTTGTAGTCGATCACGGTATAAGCCGAGTAGGGTTGATGCAAATGGTCGGTTGAAAAAGAAACGCCCGGTTAAGGAGATGTTCTACTTTCCGATAATTCCTCGTTTGCAAAGATTGTACATGTCCAAGGCCACTGCGAAGGATATGATATGGCATGCCTCGTGCGCTTCTGATGACTCTGGTGTTATCCATCACCCGGCAGACTCGTTGGCTTGGAAGCATTTGGACCGTTCGTATCCTGATTTTGCATCTGAAATTAGGAATGTTAGGTTGGGCTTGAGCACAAACGGTTTTGCACCGTTTGGAATGACGGGAAAACAATATTCGTCATGGCCAGTTATACTTACTCCGTACAATCTACCCCCGTGGTTATGCATGGAAGTTCAATTCATGTTTCTTTCGATTCTTGTGCCCGGGCCCAAAATTCCGAAGGACAAACTTGATGTGTTTTTACAACCACTGATAGCAGATTTGAGATTTTTATGGGAAAATGGGGTGCAAACTTACGATGTTGCTAGAAAGCAAAACTTTTTGATGCGAGCTGCACTTATCTGGACCATTAATGACTTCCCAGCATACTCAATGTTGTCTGGTTGGAGTACAGCCGAAAGGCTTGCTTGTCCATATTGTGGAGAGTACACCGATGCATTCTATTTGAAGCTTAGTCGAAAGCAGTCGTGGTTCGACAACCACCGAAAGTTCTTACCACTGAATCACACGTGGCGAATGAATAAAATTGCATTCATGGCCAGAGTAGTAGTCATAGATGATCCACCGCCTATTCGAACGGGTGCAAGTCTCCTATACGAAATTGATCAATTGGGATATAAAAAGGTTACAGAGGAGGGTGCTGAGGCCCACAACAAAAAACTTTCTGGAGGGTGGAAGTGGAAAAGCATTTTTTGGGAGTTGCTGTATTGGAGTACCTTGTTGATACGACACAATTTAGACGTGATGCATATTGAGAAAAATGTGTTTGATAACGTATTCAACACAGTGATGAATGTGGAGGGGAAAATAAAGGACACGTCTAAATCAAGAGATGAGCTGAATGATTATTGTCGTCGTCCCTCTCTCAAGACGTGATGCATATTGAGAAAAATGTGTTTGATAACGTATTCAACACAGTGATGAATGTGGAGGGGAAAACAAAGGACACGTCTAAATCAAGAGATGAGCTGAATGATTATTGTCGTCGTCCCTCTCTTAAGAATTGTGCATGTACATCAAAGTATCCTAATGGTTCTTTTTCGCTTGATAAGAAACAAAAGGATGTCATTTGTAAGTGGATAAGTGAGTTGAAGTTTCCAGATGGATATGTGTCTAACATGTCCCGTTGCATTGACTGGACGAAATTGAAATTGTATGGGATGAAGAGTCATGATTATCATGTGTTTATGCAGAGACTACTACCGATTGCTTTTTACAAAATTCAGCCGCTCAATATGTGGAAAGAAATCACTGAGCTTAGTCTATTTTTTAAGGACTTGACTTCTACAACCATCACAGTTGACAACATGACTCGACTGGAAACAGATATCCCAGTCATCTTGTGCAAGTTGGAATGTATCTTTCCACCCAGGTTCTTCAACTCTATGGAACATCTACCTGTGCACCTTGCATATGAAGCAAAAGTGTGTGGTCCAGTTCAATACAGATGGATGTATCCATATGAGAGGTAATTTAATTAATTTCTCATACGATTCTTCAAATTATCTGAACTTACGATTCTTAAAATTTAATCAGGTATCTTCGCATCTTGAAATTAAGCGTGGGTAACAAAACATGTGTTGAAGCTTCGATTGCAAATTCATATTTAACTAAAGAGGCATCAATGTTTTGTTCTCACTATTTCGAGGACCATGTTACGACAAGGATACACAATATACCTCGTAATTACGATGGTCGGGACGAAGTACACGAGTATGTCGAGGGCACTTTTTCCATATTTAAGGCGCCTGGCAAACGATTAGGAAAGCCTAAGAAAAGATGGATTTTAGACGAGGAGAAAAAAGTTGCTCATACGTACGTGTTGTTGAATTGTGATGAGGTTCAGCCATATGTTCAGTAAGTCAATCTGACCAAAATGTTTTTTAATCCAATACTTAGTGTTGACATGTCTTACTAATCTCGAGTCGTACGTAGGCTATTCATGCAACAACTTCAAGTTCTTCAACCAAATCTCTCGGACGCTGAATCAAATTTAAGCCTACAAGATGGATTTACGTCGTGGTTTGAAGAAATTGTAAGTTATCTTAAAATAACGATCTGTGTAAAGTGTTAAGTTATAGAAATTCTCACATTAATTCGGCTTATATATATATAGGTGAAGATAAATCGCGTCGAGAACAGGTTTTTATATGATCTTTCTGCCGATCCGTCTGGTCAAGTTCTTACGTACGCAGGGTATTACGTGAACGGGTACAAATTCCACAATATGGCTTATGGTGCATCTAAAGCAACATTAAACAGTGGGGTTTGTATCAAGGGAAAAAACTATGATGCGACTGAGGAAGATTTCTATGGGAAACTCGAAGAAGTAGTCGAATTGGACTATCAGGGGTATCACGAGAAGAAAGTAGTTTTGTTCAAGTGCCAGTGGTTTGATCCCTCAAACAATGGGACAAAAGTTCATCCTAACTACAAGCTCGTGGAGCTTAATCAGAGGCGATCTTACGGTCGGTACTATCCATTCGTACTAGCAAGTCAAGCCACATAAGTCTACTATTGTCCATACCCTGGACCCCATACTGATTGAATATCTGTCTGCAAAGTCAAACCGAGATACTTGGTGGATGCAAAAGATACTACTGAAGATGAAGTTCCCGCATGGCAAGAGGAAAACATAGAGACTCAAATGATTGTGCAGGTAGATGATGATCCTGTCATGTTAACTAATGACACCGATACACTTATGGAAGTGGCAGAATATGAAGAAGATGAAGAAGACGGAGAAGAAGACGAAGATGAAGTTGAAGATGAAGATGAAGATGACGAATATGAATGATGTTGTTAATTATTAGACAATGTTATCTAACATTAATTTTATAAAATATTAATTCCTTATATTCTAGTGTTAATTGTTACAGAGATGTTCATATATATGGTATTTTAATTGTTACAATGTTCAATGTTAATAATGTTTTAATGTTCATTTTGACAAATGAGTGGACAGGGTCATGGGCATGGTCGTAGATATGGTTCTTCTGGAGATGGTTCTGGTCTGGGTTTTTCTGGACAGGGTACTTCTGGATAGGGGCGAGGTAGAGGTAGAGGTAGAGGAGAGCCGGTGGATGAGACACCGACTCTGCCCATACCATAGGGTTTTTATATGCCCGATATGACCCATATACTACAGTTGCCCCAGATGCCCGGAATGAACCCCAATCCCTATTACGCTCAGGTGCCTCCTATGGTTCTACATGTACATGAACCATCCCCTCCACCGGCACATTCACCAGTTGGACCGTCGTCTGCTGGGACACAGGCCAGCATGTCGACTACTGATGCACCTGAGAGTCGCATTGTACTGTCGATCTACCTTGATACGTAAGTATAATATATTTAATTTTCATTAAACGTATGTATAACATGTTTATTAATAATTTTTTATTATTATAAATTATGTGTAACAGGCTGATTCCTTCAAATTTAATCTCGAGGACGATCAGACAGATTATGTACAGGAATGTGGAGCTTGGTGCACACAGCTTTGCCCAGGTATCACCCGGTACGATTCAGGGATGGTGGGAGACATTTCAGGTATAATTAATTAATGATGTATAAAATAACTTTACATTTTGTTAAATTAATTCATTAATTGTTTTTTGCATACCGAGGTCACGTGGGACCCTCAAACCACATCTACTGAACATGTGTACAGACTCTTTCTTGAAAGAGCAGCAAATCGGTATTCTTGCATGTTATCAAACGTCAAGTCAACATGGGAGACCAAGAAGAAGAAGCCGAAGTGGGATGTCAATATTTGGAACGACTTAGTTCGTCACTGGAACGATCCTGCCACAATTAAGAAGAGCGAGCAGTGTCGTAAGAACCGCTTATCCGAGCCTGGAGGACCGGGTACTGGATATGGTACTCATAAAGGCGGAGCTCGTGGAGCAGCAGAGGTCGCACGGCGCATTGTAAGTATTTGTGGTCAATTATACTTAATTTGAGTTAATTTTTTATTTAATTTGTACGTCTTCATTTCAAAATACGGGGGGAGAAGATGGGACACCCTGCCTACGACTGGAAGATAGTTGAATATTACTACCGTTACGAAAACAACACATACAATTATGGTTTTATGGGTGATATTATTGTTAGTGCGTACATATATGTATACGTACATATAAAATTATATAATAAATATATATTTAATTGTACTTGAAAATGTATTAACCCACTTTTAAATATGCACGTATATATAGGACCAAGCACAAGAGGAGCTATCACATCTCTCAGGTGAACCGTCAGATGGACATACTTCAGAGGATGGTTCAATCCAGACCCCATCTATACCCGACATGTCTGAATTGTACTTGAAGAAGGTCGGCAGGTCTCATGGACGTGTTAAGGGCCTTGGACAAGTAGGTAAGAACAGACGGGTCTCCTCCGGTCCTGGCGAGACGTCACATGGTACGGCTTATGGACGATTCACCCAGGCCGACATTGATCATGCTATTTATGAAGAACGGAGAATCAATGAGGAAAGAGAGCAACGCTTACTCCTACAAATGCAACAAACGGAGGAGCGCTTGCTCAAACATTTTCAGGAACAAATGCAAGCGATGATGGGTCAGATCCCTCAGATGGGTCAGATGGGTGGTGCGCCGAGACCACCGAAACCGTCGGGGGCGTCGAGGAACGTTCAGGATGGTAACCAGGTTCAGGATCAGGGTGACGATGTTGAGGATGATGGTGGTGATGATGAGTGATACATTTTATATTATTTTGTTATGTTTAATTATATTACAATGACGTTGAAGATTGTTTATTTTAATGTTGTGTGTGATGTTATTTTAATTGATGTGAACATGCTAATGATTATAATTAATGTTGTTTGTTATGTTATTTTAATTGAAAATTATGAACTTGATAATGATATTAATTAAGATGAAAATTGTTTTAATTAAATGGATAAGTGAATTGATATTTTTAAATGGATAAGTGAAAATAATTATATTTAATGTTGTATGTCATTATATTGTTGTCAAATGAAAATTAGATTAATGAATTTAAATGTTGAAAATTGAAGATTAGAATAAATTTAAATGTATAAATGAATTGATATTTTTAAATGTATAATATAATTGATATTTAATTAAGATGAAAATAATTTTAAATGGATAAATGAATTGATACTTTTAAATGTATAAGTGAAAATAATTATACTCGATGTTGTGTGTAATGATATTGTTGTGAATTGAAGATTAGAATAAATTTAAATGGTGTGAATTGATAATATTTAATTTTTAATCACCGTAATTAAATTATTTAATTTGAAACACTTAATTTAGTAAATTCTCATTTAGAAATAAATATGATATGCTTTGACAATTTAATAAACAACAATTAAAGTTAAAATGGACTGAATTAAAGAATTGAAACTAAAATTAAATTGGATATATATTAATTGCGTTCACAACATATCGACTAAAGCTCCTAGCATAAACAACACACAGGGGACGCCCAAAACTCTTCGTGACCGAGAGGTCCCGTGTTCGAAACCTGCCTGAAGCAAAATTCGCGAATATTGTGTGGCCTAGCGGTGGGGGGTGTGTTGGTTGCCTTAAATACCTGGGTTCGAAACACAGGTTCTCATTTTTTAAAAATAAGAAAAAGGCGACGGCCAAAATGGCAACGGATGTGGGCCCGTTGCGAGAAGGCAACGATAGTGGGCCCCGTTGCGAAAAGGCAACGGATTATAGCCGTTGCCAATTGGCAATGGCTGTCGCACTCGCCAAAAGGCAACGACCTCCACGCGCTTGCGAAAAGGCAACGGGCACCTGCCGTTGCAAAAAGGCAACGGTTTCCCCAAATCCGTTACCTATAAAATAGCAACGAGCATATTGGCAACGAGGGAAATCCGTTGCCTTTGCCGTTGCCTTGATGATTAGTGAGGGGGAATCCGTTGCCTTCCCCCTCGCCATTTCGCATGTTTTTTGTGGTGATGGATCTTATGGGTCCGATGGAAACAGAAAGTATTGGAGGTGAAAGGTATTCTTTAGTTGTGGTTGATGACTATTCCAGATTCACATGGATTGAATTCTTAAAAGATAAATCTGAAACTTTTTTCATTTTGAAAATTCTGTACAAAAGATTTAAGAATGTTTTCAATTCTAAAGTATGCAGAATCGGGTGTGATCATGGAAGAGAGTTTGAAAATAGTTCTTTTACTGAGTTTTGTGAATCAAAAGGAATAACACAAGAGTTTTCTTCTCCTAAAACTCCTCAACAAAATGGCATATCAGAAAGGAAGAATATAACACTTTAAGAAATGGCTAGAGTCATGTTATGTTCTAAAAATCTATCTAAAATATTTTGGGCTGAAGCTCTTAATACTGTTTGTCATATTGCTAATAGAGTTTATATTAGGATAGATTCTACTAGAACTCCATATGAAATTCTGAACAATAGAAAGTCTAACCTTAAATATTGCCATGTTTTTGGTTGTGTTTGTTACATCTTAAATGACAGGGATCAGTTACATAAGTTTGACTCAAAAAGTGACAAATGATTTTTTCTTGGATATTCAAGAAATAGCAAGGCCTATAGAATCTATAACTTTAGGACCGATACTGTACAAGAGTTTGTAAATGTTGTTTTTAATGATGACACAAGCATTACAAGTAAAAACATTGAAGATGAAGACATTTCAGATTTGATTGATGTTCCAATCAATACTGAAAATTTTGAACAGGTTCAGAATGTTGAGAAGAATGATGACACACCAGAGGAATCATCTGATAATACAGATCCTGAAAATCTGTATAATCTCCAGAAAACTCCCTCCATAAGGATTCAGAAATATCATCCACAAGATCAAATCATTAGTGAACAATCCACAGGTGTTCAAACCAGAAGAAGGATGGGTATGGACTCTAAGGATGTGGTAAGATCTATATGTATGTCATGCATGTGTAGTAAGGTAAATCATGAATGCTATCACTCTGAGATTGAACCTAAAACTGTTAAAGAAGCATTAGATGATGAGAATTGGATTGAAGCTATGCATGAAGAACTAAACCAGTTTGTTAGGAATGATGTTTGGACATTAGTTCCTAGACCAGACCATATTAATGTTATAGG
This sequence comes from Galeopsis tetrahit, assembly GCA_963675135.1. Classification (NCBI taxonomy): domain Eukaryota; kingdom Viridiplantae; phylum Streptophyta; class Magnoliopsida; order Lamiales; family Lamiaceae; genus Galeopsis; species Galeopsis tetrahit. The sequence continues at coordinate 57,951,386 of OY776120.1, read as the reverse complement.
GACTAAATGGATTTTTAAAAACAAGACTGATGAGATGGGAAACATTATTAGAAACAAAGCTAGGTTGGTAGCTCAAGGGTATACACAAGTTGAAGGTGTAGACTTTGATGAAATATTTGTTCCTGTTGCTAGAATTGAATCTATTAGGCTCTTACTTGCCATTGCATGCTATATTGATATAAAACTACACCAAATGGATGTTAAAGCTGCCTTTTTAAATGGTATCCTTATGGAAGAAGCTTATGTTGAACAACCTAAAGGCTTTGAAAACCCTGATTATTCTGATCATGTTTTTAAACTGAAAAAGGCTCTATATGGCTTGAAACAAGCACCTAGAGCATGGTATGAAAGGTTAACAAATTTCTTAATTGAGTTTGGTTTTGTAAGAGGAGAAGTTGACAGAACACTGTTCATTAAACATGATAAAAATGATATAATGATTGCTCAAATCTATGTTGATGATATAGTATTTGGTGCTACTTGTGAGAATATGCTCAAACACTTTGTAAATGATATGACATCTACTTTTGAAATGTCCATGGTTGGTGATTTGAATTACTTCCTAGGATTGCAAATTAAACAACAAAAAGATGGGATTTTTTTTTCACAAAGTAAGTATGCTAAAAATCTTGTAAAAAGATTTAGTTTAGAAAATGCTAAACACATGAAAACACCTATGGGATCAACTCAGAAACTGAGTAAAGACAATGTTGGCCAGAATGTTGACCCAACATTGTACAAATCAATGATACGTAGTCTTCTCTATTTGAGCTCCAGTACACCTGATATTATGTTCAGTGTATGTTTATGTGCTAGATACCAAGCTAACCCCAAAGAATCACATATGAATGTTGTTAAAAGAATCATTAAGTATGTTGCAGGAACAAGTGATTTAGGCATTTGGTATAGCAAAGATACAAATTGTACCTTCATAGGGTATAGTGATGCAGATTGGGCAGGTGATTGTGATGACAGGAAAAGCACTAGTGGTGGCTGCTTTTATATGGGAAACAACTTGATCTCTTGGCACATTAGAAAATAAAACTGTGTTTCTCAATCAACAGCTGAATCAGAATACATTGCAGCAGGGAGTTGTTGTACTCAATTATTATGGTTGCAAAAAATGTTTCATGATTATGGCTTACCTAGTGATGTGTTAACTGTGTACTGTCATAATACAAGTGCTATAAATATTTCTAAAAATCTAGTGCAACATTCATTAACAAAGCATATAAGTATTAGACATCACTTCACTAGAGATCTTGTTGAAAATGAAGTTTTTAAGTTGGAGTACATATCTACTGAAAAACAATTGGCTGATATTTTCACCAAAGCTCTTGATGACAAGAGGTTTTCATCCCTTCGAAAATCTCTTGGTTTGTGTAATATCTGAAAATATGATCAAGGGTGTTGTGTCAAATGCGGTAGCATTTGAGACAACACTAAGATAAGTCTCTTAATTATTTCCTTGCTTTAATTTTCGTAATTATTGAATTAATGAAATTCCTTGTGATTGTTATTTGAATTTTGAGTAACTTGTGAATAATACTAAAAGAGCCTATACACCTCTCAAATGCTACAAAAGTAAAATCACGTATTAGATGCTTTATAAATCACTGAGTAACTATGGGTCACGGAGCTCGCTACTACAATGATCTCTTTTCAAAAGGTGATATAAATTGCATCAAAATATTCACAAATCCATTGAGTAACTATGGGGCACAGAGTTCGCTGCTACGATGCACTCTTTTCAAAAGATGGATCAATGTGAAGTGTGATAAAAAGAAATTAGAGCAACACATATGATGTAAAATCATGAAAAAACTGTGTTGAGGTGTATAGAATGTCAACAATAGTCAAAACACACGTAAACTCAGATTCTTATCCCAATTTTCTAGGAATTTGTTATTTTTTATAATTATTAAATATTATTCTCTGAAATATTTAATTGACTAAGTCTTACCTTATTTTATTAATTCAGTTATTATATATTCCGCTTTTAATTGTTTTTAAATTTTCAGAATTCTTATTCTCCCAACTTCACACGATCAATTAGTGGGGAAGTTACTTCCACTACTTCACTTCCCCCATTCTCAGAATCGTGTATCTCCTACTTTTCAATTCTCCATATAAGATGAATCTCCATAGTAGTATTGGTAAATACATTAAAGGCTTTGTTAATTCGTTTAAGCACGATAATTACTGTTTTTAAATTATTTACAGCACTCTAGTATGTCTACTACTAATGTCACATCACTTTAAGGCTCACACTTTTTGAATTTTGTCTTGCTTTATCTATAGAACTCGAAAGGTTTTTTTTGGAAATTAATTGTTGTCTTGATTTGTGTGTACATCATCTATTATGCCAAACAATTCTCAGAACTCAGCTACACAATCGGATTCAAGCTCCAACAAGAAAAATTCACCAAACCCTCTAAATCTTCTCGCAGAAATGGCATCCCCAAACTCTCCAAACTCACCATCATTCACTGTAGGAACCATTGTCTTTCCTTACGCTGATGAACAAACTCCCTCAAACTCATCCCCTCTAGAAATCGTGTCATACAATCCCTTCGACATTCGCACTGAAATTGCGAACGCTGCTGCTGCAACTTCGGCCTCTGAGCCACAAAATGAGCCCTCATCTTGAGCTCCCAGACTCAAAAAAGCTCCAGTAACCTTACACTTTCCTCTGGGCACTCCTTTCAACACATTGAAGGATGCCTTCGAAACCCTAAGCCTAAAAACAGCACACCCTGTTATTATGCTCGAAGGGGAAACACTGGACAACTCTATGTTCAAGGGAGACGCTCCACAAAACCAAGATGTGGACACGCAAGATAGGATGGAATCCTCGGATGATGAAGTGCTGGCTGCCAAATTCGAAAAATTACATCGGCAGAAAAAGGGAAAGAAGAAGGTTGTGGATGTTCCTACTGCAAGAAAGTGGTCGGGTGGAAAAAAAAAAGTCCCAAAGGAACCTGGGCAAAATTGTTGATTATTTTGGCAAAGGGAAAAAGCCCAAAACTGATGGGAATGCGTCTGAACCCATTGATGTTTCTGACTTTGAGCCAGAACCAGAAATAGAGCCTAAACAAGCTGCAGCTCAAGTGGAAGAAGAAGGGGTTAATGAGGATGATGTGGATGAGGTTGTTGAGGACCTGGAAGAAGAACGTGAACCTACTCCGCCAGTAAGCACGAGGAGATCAAAAAGGCTCGTAGAGACCGCTAGTGTTGCCTCTCCGATGGCAACACCCGAGCCCTCTGAATCAGAATCATCATCAAGTTCCTCTGAAGAGGATGAAAACGAGGCACTATTCTCTTCCGATGATAGAAATAGTGACACTGATGAGGACTATAATGATAAATCAAGCTTCCAGTATAGAACTATAAGAACTAGGCAAATTTTGAGTGAAAGGCTGATAAAAGTTCCTGACTTTGAAGAAATGAATATGATTGAATGGTTTAAGGAGAGGTCTTTACTGCATGCTCTACAATTTGCTTGTCCATACATTGTAGACTGGATATTTGAATTTTATGCAAATGTCTCTCAACATGCTGGTGATCCAAATTCAACTAGATATGGACATTTTTGGTTTAGAGGAAATATGCACATGATTACTCCTAGGATGATCAACATTTTACTTAAAACAAAAATCATGGAGAATCCATTAGTTACTGATCATGATGTGATGATAAGTATCCTGACTGGGGGAGTAATCACTAAATGGAGAAGAATGATTTTAACCTCTAAATTGACTAGTCTATACTTTGTCTTGCATAAGTTGGTTTGCTTCAATTGGTTGCCTACTACAAACAACACCACTCTCACCTTAGAACAGGTTGTGTTGATGTACAAGATTGGACTTTTGAAAAGATTTAACCTAGGACAGGTTATCTTTACAAACATGATGACATTCAAGTCTGATATGTCTGGTAGAGACATACTACCATATCCATGCCTTCTGTACAAATTCTTACTTGACAAAACCTTTGAAAGATTAGAGGATGAGGTAGTTAGCAACTATATACCAGGCTTCAGCATATCCAATCAGTTCTTGGTGAAAGGTGAAATGGTGGTTGATCTTCCCTTGAGAAGGAATGAAGATGATGCAGGCCCAAGTACGGCTCCCAGTGTTCCAGCAAATGATCCCATTCACAATACCACACTGCCTCCAGAAGGAGCTGCCTCCTCTGTCTACTTATCTTCCCACTATATTATGAGGCAGATTGATATTTTGCAGTGGTCTATTGTTAATTTGCAGCACTTTGTGGAGGATCTTCTCATTCAAAAGAAATTTTCGATGGATCTTCTTTCCATTTCAACAGGGGGAGTAGTTGATAGTTCACACAACCGACCCACTAACATTGTTGCTCCACCTGTTGTAAATGAACCGGATGCTGTTCCTGACAGAACTCATGAAACTACTGCTGACACTGCAATGACTGAAGAGGACCAGGATATCCAGGATCTGTATGGAGATCTGGGTAATTGAAGAGCTTGAAGACAGGGGGAGAGTTTACACTATGGGGGAGTATATGTAGACTATGGAGATGCAGTTGAGATACAGTTCAGCCCAATCATTTCCCAAGTGTTATTTCAGTTCATTCCTTGTTGTAATAGCTCTATATTGATGTTTTATTCATTTTCTCAAACTCTGCTATTTACATTTCTGTAATTATTTAGGATTTATTTTTTGTTTCAGTTATTTAAATCTAAACAAGTATTTTTGGTTTAGATGTTTTTTTTAAATTTGATCTAATACAACTTGTTACTTCATTATTTTGAAATATCAATTGTGCTAATTTCTTAGTCAATATTTCTGTTGTGCGAACTTCAGTAGTGTTGATGTAGAAAGGTCAAATTGGGGGAGATTGTTGATGTTGATATAAGTGTTCTGTTTAATGATCCAATACTAACAGCTGAGTGATGTGTTTAATGTTCTCAATACTTATGACAACATCAGAATTTGCCCTTCATTTTCTCACTAACTCCGATCTTACGCTTGTTGTCTAATGATGTCCCCAGAGCAGTTAGAAGACGTGGGCAACACCAAGTCATGCCACTTCGTGGGAGTGAGAAGTTATTAGACATGGTATGACAAGTCCCTACATTCTAGGAGTGGTGGAGAGAAGTTTCTTAACCGCATGATCTCACGGCTGTGATGATCATAGGAGTTGAAGGCAGTTCGTCCATGAAGCCTATAAATACAGTAGCTGCCTCAACACAAGATACACAAGAAGAAAAGCTGAAATCGATCACTACACTATCGAACGCTCTATACGCTTCTAGTTAGGAAAATTATTGTTTTTTCTTGTAGTTCTTCACATTATTGTAAACCCGAATAATAGTGTGTTTGAACATGGTTTTATTTACTAGGTTGTGTGCATAGATCTATGAGGGAGATAGTTTCATATAACTTAGTAAATCATTTACACTTTCGTAGTGTTATTATACACCTCGAAGAGGTTGTACTCGTTTCACATATTTTTAATATAGTGAACAACATAGATTATTTTATAATCTATGCAAATTTTGAATACTTCTATTTTCAGTACGTGCATTTTAATTTCCGCTGCATAAGTGTTGTCTTGACAGTGTCAACACGACAGACAACATCTCTAATTTCGCACGCACACACACTTTCAATTCATTTGAGTGATATTGTTACTTGCTACATGAATTTTACAAGTTATTCGTTAACACATGTTTTATTCACGGGAAACCGTGCATCGTTGGTATAACCAGCGCATCATTAGTATAGTCATTGAAAAATAAGTATTTTAATATGCATGTTTGTGAGTTGATGATTTTGTTCATATGTTATATTTAACTGTGATAAAGGAATTATTGATTGAGTTGTAGTGGCGCTACTTTATTTTCTTTTGAAACAAGTGTTTGAGTCTTGTCTTTTGAATTAAATTTTGATAATGATTTTCTTTAAGTAATTTGAGTTTTATTTAATCTTCCGCTGCAGATCTTTTTACAAATTCGTAAACCCGAGTTACATTAACATTCAAAGTAGAAGTATAGTGTTTTCATCCAAGCCCTAAAATTGAGATGTGACAATATGTTTGGGCCCTAAAATTGAGATGTGACAATATGTTTGGGTGGACCCACCAACGTTTGTGGTTGGACTGTCCCTTTTTGCCATAATAAAGAATAAATTTTTCTAGTTGGACTGTCCCTTTTTGCCATAATAAAGAATAAATTTTTCTAGGCTCGAAAAGAAAAAGTGAATAAAATAAAAAAATTATTTTTATGTAGAAAAAGTAATAATATGTAATGTATTATTAAAATGTACGAAGGAATAGTTAAAAGTAAATAAATTGCTTTATTTTTATTTAAAAAAATGTTTAATTAAGTCAAGAACAATAACAAACCCTTCTGACAAATGTTGGATCAAAGTTGGAACTAATGATTCCACATGTTACTAACATGAATGAGTTTGTCTACGCTTGAACAAAATAATCCGGCAAGTTTGGAAACAAACGGCAAATAAAGTAAAAAATCCATTGGATATTTGAAACAAACATTGATGCTACAACTGCTAGATGAAATTAGGCAATAAGTTTCATTTGAAGGTCTTCCAATTTGTTACCTAAACCAACATGAAAAACAGAGACTTCACCGTTCCAACTACAACTAGCAACCACATTGGGCAAGACGGGATGAAATACAACATCTGTACATGTTTGCTCGTACGCTTTAATCTTGTAGAAAAGTTTGGATGTTTTAGAGTTATAAAAGTAGATGCATCCATCAGAAGATCCAGAGGCTACCATACTTCCATCCAAACTGAAATTGCACTTGATAGGGAAACCAGAAACACCATGACTTTCGTACCTTTTATACTTATCAAGTTTGAAGGGGGGACTCGTAGAGAAAATTGCAATGTAGTTTGCATTGGATTGAGCAATAAAGTATGGCTCGAATGGGTGGCATCTGATACACGGGCACGTATACGCTTCTGTGTAAACCTGAAAAGTGGCAATAAACAAGGGTTATAACACAAAAAAAGTGTTTTTTTTCCCCTTTTTTAAGAACTAGTGACGTAATATTGAGGTAACATTAGAAAGAAAAGCAAGCAGGAAAACTATTTCAGTGGAAAAGACAACTTTATGTTTATGTTTGACCTTCTCTACCTAAGATTGTCTTCATATCACTATTTTTGTAAGATAAATCTATCTGTTGCTTCTTATTGATGCTTTTTTTAATGTCTTCTACACGAGAGAACACATACCCCATATTATTCTCTTTTATAATTACAGATGGTAGAAAGAGTAACAGCCAATTATCATGCTACATAAGGCACTTTGATTTTCCATTTCCCTATTTCATTTCACATTCATCAATGTATAACTTTGATGTAAACAACTATTTTCTTTTCTCAAGATAAGGAGATAATAAAAGAAGTGAGCAAGGAAAAAGAAAAATCTCAAACGGGTGCAACCATATAGATTATAATTTGTTATGCAAACTTTACCTGATTTGATAATGGAACTTGACGTGAAACATCCCAAACAATAATAGAATATTCACTAAGGTTGCTTTTGGACACATCACTGGAGGTGATTAAATTCTTGCCATCAACTGTGAACTCAACATCAAGGATCGGCCCAAGCCTCCGTACATATTCATTGACCACCGTACCAGTCCTAATATCCCATAATTTAAGGAGACCTTTTGATCCACCAGAGATGAAAAGATTGTAGTTGGTTGGACTAAATTTTACAACTTCTACAAATTGATCCTCCTTGAAAACACGAGTCACCATTCCTTTTTCAACATCAACCAACCTTGATGTGCAATCATAACCACACGAGAGCACAGATAATCCCTCCTGAGACCATGTCACATCTTTCACTGCTGCATGATGACTGTCAAAAACCCGTGCTTGTTTCTGACCTCCACTCCACACATTCCACACGCGAACAGTATGATCCATACTAGCAGATACGAGAAGATGATCTGAAAACTAACATCATATAGAAGATCAGAATTTCATAGAATGATAAATGTGAGCTAGCCTTTTCAAAGGTCAAACAGATGCGAATGGAAGAGACACTATTAATACGTGGCTTCATTGGCTACAGCATGGACTGAAGAAGGTAGAACCAATAAACCTCAATAAAAATAGCAATCAAATTATAGATTGAAACAATGTCAATGTAGAAGAATATTCAAGTTCGTGAATTGACCTCAATCAAGTCATGGTCAAAAGATATCTCGGACTTTCATAACTCTCTACATTTTGAACTTATATCCCACCAAACATGCCTCCTTAGTAAGCCACTACATCCTAAAATCTTTTTCTCTATGGTCTAGCTTGAATCCACCAAGTTGAAGGCATCATCAAAGACATTACTGATGATTGATGAGAGATTAATCAAGCATGTAAGGTGAGGTATTTCTCAATACAAGATACAGCTACAATTTGATTTGATTTGTATAAACAGAGTATGAGTTCCTTATAGTAGTTACTTGTAAGAACTAGAATCCCAATCATCTTCAAATCAGAATTAAATACTAGCTAGAGTATTATGAGCAGGAATATTTGTAGAGATGATAAATGAAATTACCGTGAGTTGGAGACCATCTCACAGCATTAACAGACTTTGAGTGTCCATCCATAGTAGCAGAAAGTTGCCCTGGTATTGAGTTTGAGGCGATGCTGCCCTTCACCTGACGCCTCAACGTTGTCAAAATTTCACGTGGTACATCCGAATCTGAAATGCTTCCCGTGACTGTAGAAGGGGTCATTTCAATTTCCACATCAACAAAAACACAATCAATTCAGATGTAACCGAAATTTTAACTTTAATTCTAATTGCATCATATTAAAAAAAATCACCTGAACATGGTGAAGGAGCGCAATTAGGGTTGGGGCCAGTTAGATTCGGATGGGAAGCAGCAAGGGCTGCCCTTTGTCGCTTAGAGATGTAACTTCCCGGTATCGGAGGATCCGAATGGCGGAAAACGGGCCTCTGGATCAGTTTCTCGATTAAAGGTTGAGCTCGAAATCGTTTGGGAGGAGGTGGCAATGGATTCGAGTGCTCGGAGTCTCCTCCGCCAACGCCGCCGTCATCGTCATCGTCGGAAGGAGTGGCGTATGCTTTGGAGAGGAGGTCCATATTGTTACGGGCTCCAACACTGCGTAATGTCGCCCCCAAGTTTTTCGGGTGTCAAAAATTCCTTTTTATCACATGAAACTCTCCTCCTTCTACCTAATGGGAGAAGAAAGAAAAAAAAAAAGAGAATGAGGGAGATGGTGGCGATTACAGAGTAGAGCGGGAGGCGGACGTCTGGTGCGGTGGAGGCGTGCGCGCGGGGCGGTGTAGAAGAGCGGGTGCGGCAGCTTGTGGGAGATGGTGGCGAGCGGCGCGGCAGCGTGTGAAAGGTGGTGGCGGGTGGCGGGTGGCGGGCGGATCGGCGGCGGCGTGGGCTAGGTGGGGTTTGTGTAGAAGAGAGAAAGAAAGTGAAAATTAGGGATTTATTAGGTGGGAGTGTATTTATTAAAGGGGGTTTTAAAGAGAAAATAGTACTCCAGAATCCAAATAATTAGTACACTACCCGCGTACTACACAGAATTTAATACTCCCTCCGTCCCACTATAAGTTTCCCACTTTCCTTTTATGAATGTCCCACTATAAGTTTTCCATTCCATTTTTGGCATATTATTTTCTCTCTCCCAATCACATCACTTCTACTTTATCTATTATTTTATCATACTTCATCTAATACACATCACTTCTACTTTATCTATTATTTTATCATACTTCATCTAATACCCATATATTATTTTCTCTCTCACCATCGCATCACTTATACTTTATCTATTATTTTATCATATTTCTTAATCAAAACACCCAAAAGAAAGGGGAAGTTTATAGTGGGACGGAGGGAGTACAAAGATTTCGTTCAAAATTAATAAGGAGTAAGATTTTATTTTCATATATGAAAGTGTGCGTATTAAGTTTGGAAAGAAAAAAAAAAAGAGTTACTATTAAATATGGACGAAGGTAGCAGTATATATGGGTAGGGCTATTAACACCCAATAAAATGTTATACACATCCCAAATGTTAAGCACACTCCATTAAAATTTAAAAATCAATTTTTATTACTAAATATACTCCAATCTTTTCCTATTTGCCCTTTTAACACTTAAAACAAAATACAAATTGAATAAAAATCAAAATAACATTATTAAAATTAACTAAATCTTTAAAATATATAAATTAAAATAAAATTATCATCCGTAAAAAAAAAAAAAAAATTATCAAAAAATATATTGTATTCAATAATATAAAAAAAAAAGTTGAAATAGATTTTTTAATTAAATCTGGAAAAAATTAAAAACATCAATTTAAAATTTTAATTTTTTTAAAACTAAATAAAAAAGAGAAAGAAAAATCAATTTAATCTCAAAAAATTATTAAATAAAAAAAATCAAATATAAAAAAAATCTTTAAAAAATAAATTAAAGATACAAATTTTTTTAAAAATATTAAAAAATCAACTAAATCTTCAAAACGTATTTAATTAATTATTATTTAAGATTTAGGTATTTTTTAAATATTTTTTTTATTAATTTAAATTCTTACCTTTTTAATTTTTTTTAATTTAAATATTTTTTACAATTTATCAAATTTATTATATATTTTTACAATTTTATTTATCTTTTATTGATATTTAAATTTGTGGAAGAAGAGACGAAGGCAGAACTTGTTGATATTGCTATTCAAACCTCAGAACCTGCTGAAGAAGAGGCTGAAAGTTCTGAAGAAGTTGACTCTTTTGAACTTGGTGAAGAAGACGATGAGTTCATGGATGTTGTTATGTTTGATGAAGATGAACTTGTGGAGAAAGTTCAAGAAGAAGTGGTTGTTGCAGCCCAGTCGTCTACTCGAGTTTTTCCTAAAGGCTATCTTGAAGAGCTGAAGTCAGATTTGAAAAATGTTGTTCATTCTGCTATTGATGAGTTCCTGCACTCCAAAGTGAAAGATATGTTAGTGGAGCAGAACCAATTCCTTGTTGACAGCTCAAGAGATTTGATTGTTGGAGAGGTCAACAAGATGGACTCAACTTTCCGAGCAGAGATGTATGCTGAAGTTCAAAATTTCCTTGAGAAACAAGTTGATTTCTCTGAAAAGAGATCTATCTCATTTGCTCGTTCGTTAGCTGAAGAGTCAAGTAAAATGGAAAGGCTCTACAGGGTTAAAATTGAGATTGCTGATGAACAGAGACGGGAAGCACAAGATCAGTTGGTGCGTTCTCAAGTTGTTCTCACCGAGCTAACAAAGCAGAACACACTCCTTCGCCAGACAGCTACTCATTTCAAGGACGAATTAGTCATTAATTCAAAGAAGCTGGAGTCTACTACTGATCGACTAGACAAGATGAGTCGTGATCAGACAAATCAAAGGCAGATAGAGCTAGCTGCTGAGGCTATGAAGGAAGTTGTGAAGGAAGAAATGACTCGCTTTACAAGTCTTTTCACTCTTAAGGCGAATGATGAAGCCAAAAAGGGGGAAGAGGCAAGTAGAGTTGAGAAAGTTAGTTTGTTAGTTTTTCTAAATCTAGTGCTGAACCGGAAGAGAAGGATGCTGCTACTGCTATGCAAGAGCTAAGGAAGCCTAAAAGAAAGTTAGTTAAAACTGCAGAGCTGGAGCAAGCTAAAGCTGATGAACAGAAAAGATTGGAGAAGGGCAAAGGTGTTGCATCTCCAGAAGCTGAGATTCAGACCAGAAGTATCAAAATGAAGTTAGTTATTGAAGAACCTACTGTGATTATTGAGAAGAAGCAGAAGGTTGTTGATCCAAATGATGAAAGTCGTTATGCAAGCAAGAAGAAAATTGGAAAGCATATTGAAAGGTTGCAGAAGCTGAAGGCAGATGAAGATCAGATGGAAGATCAGTTCATTGACTACTTCATAGATAGAGAACATCAAGCTGAATGGATGAAAGTGAAGAGGCAATGGGAACTTGATCATTGGATTATTAGGAAGTATGGTGATTCTGAAGGTCCAGATGAGTTGTATGCTATGTTTGACAAATTCATGGAAGGTCAGAACAAGCTGCTGTGGAATTTGATCTTAAGGATATCTGCTGGTGCGAATTTCAATATTTTTGTTCCTGAGTTTCCAAGGTGGAAGTGCCCTATGACCAGCTCTGGAAAAAGAGTTGATTTTAATCAAATCAAGAAATTTGAAGAAGAGCTGCTTGATAAAGAGAAGATTGATGATGAAGACCACATCAGAGTTATTCACAAGAGACTCCTAGACGCATTCTGTGTTCCAAATCCAGAAGGAGGTACTCTTTCAGATTAGTGTTTTGTTTGCTTTGATACTTAGTTTTTGATTTTGATATTAGTATGTGTAATATCTACTGTTCTTATCTTGAATGAATGAAAAGATAAAGTACTATTTGATGTTAAGACAAGATAACTACTTAGCTAGTCTACTTATGAGAAAAGATTCAAGTAGTTTTGGCTTCATCAAAAAGGGGGAAATTGTTGGAATATGAATCCTGAAACAAGTTCTAATTAATGATAAAAGATAAAGATGAAGTTTTGATAAGCCAAAAGTAGTTGGAATATTTTCTAAGTGTTGACTGATCTAGTCTAGTTAAGAAGAAGTCATCTTGTACAGAACAATAGAGTTCACAAGACAAGTACTGAGTTTCACAAGTATAAAAGAGAAGACAAGTACTTATAATATGTTGATACTTATAAATGTTAGGATTTATACTGAGCTATATTAATCATTGTATAGAAGCTCATGGTTTTCATGTGTAATAATATATTGATGTATAGTTTTCTAAGTTGACTAAGCTGCTTTTATAAAGCTTAATGTAATGTAATAGTCTTGTTAGGATTAGATAATAGGATTAGATTAGTTCTATGATGTAATCTAAAGAAGTCTACTGCACAAGACAAGTAGAAGACGAAGTCTACTAATGGAGAAGAAGACAAGTGCTCACAAGACTCAACAAGACAGGTCAACTTAAAGTTAGTTATTCAAACGCGTGAGAAGATAATGATTGAAAAGTTAGTTAAAAATAACTAAATTACTAACAAGAAACGCGTGAATGGATAAGTTTGGAAATTACAAGTTAGTTTTCAAGAAAAGGTTGTTATACAACTGAAAGATCTTGAATTGGAAGCTTATAAATACCGCAAGGTATTGATCGATTGAAGACTACTGATACTACTACATACAAAAGAATAATTGAAGATTCAAAGAAGCAAATACTCACAGAGTTTTGAAGTTCAGAAAGTGAAGCTACACAAGACAAGTGAAGATCAAAGAAGGCTACTACTGAACGAAGAGAAGTTTTATTTTTTGTTTACTGTTTCAAGTTGCTAGATACTTGTAAATCACTAGTAAGATCGAAGAGGCACTTGGTAGTGTTTTCGAGAAGATCTAAGTCTTATATCTTGGGACTTAAAATCACAAGACTGCTCGATTGGAAGAGTTAATAAATTTCACGACTGGAGTTGTGAGAGTGGATGTAGACAAGTTGTCGAACCACTATAAAATCGTTGTGTGTTGATTTACTTTACTGTTTGTTTAATTGCTTAATTGATTAATTGCCTGTCTAAACAAGACAAGTAGAGTGTTCATCAAGAAGTTCGAATTTCGAATATAAGTTGAGTATAAACTAAATTGGGCTCATTGTTACTTTGATTAATTCCGCATTACGTATTCTGATATATTGAAAGATTTTTAAAAGTATATTCACCCCTCCCCTCTAGACTTTTAATAGCTTACTCAATATTATTAACTCAACTTGGGACCAACAATAAGGACAAGCAAATTGTAAGGCATTCAGTAAAGATCTTTCCTTAAACCAATCAAGCAGATTCATCTCTTCAAAATCAGGAATTTTAATCAATCTTTCACTAAGAATCTGCCTAGTTCTTATAGTTCTATATTGTATGCTTGACTTATCATTATAATCCTCATCAGAGTCACTATTCCTATCATCAGAAGAAGAAGATACCTCGTTTTCATCTTCATCCGAAGAGTCGGATGACTGTTCTTGATCTGATGGTTCTGGTGTTGCCATCGGAGAGACAACACTCTCGGGCTCTCGAAGCCTTTTTGATCGTCTGACTGGTGGAGTGGGTTCACTCTGCTCTTCCATTTCCTCAGCAACTTCATCTACATCATCTTCATTGACAGCCACTGCTTCTTCCATCTGGGCTGTAGTTTGTTCTTGCTCTGCTTCCGGTTCAGAATCGGACACTACAATGGGATCGGATGAGTTTCCATATGTTCTGGGCTTCTTCTTCCCAGTGTAGTCAACAATTTTGCCCAGGTTCCTTTGGGACTTCCTCTTTCCACCCGGCCACTTTCTTGCAGTAGGGACAGCAGCGGCCTTGTTCTTGCCCTTTTTCTTCCGATGTAACCTTTCGAACTTAACGGCTAGAACTTCATCATCTGACGATTCCTGTTGAGTATGCATGTCCACATCACCTTTGAACATGGCATTGTCCAGTTTTCTCCTTCAAGCACTAAAACAGGGTGTGCTGTTTTTAGGCTTAGGGTTTCGAAGGCATCCTTCAAAGTGTTAAAAGGGGTGCCCAGAGGAAAGTGTAGGGTTACTGGAGTGGTTTCAGGTGCGGGAACTTCGGAGGAGGGCTCATTTGGTGATTTGGTGGCCGAAATTTTAGCAGTTGCGTTTGCATTTGCAATTTCTGTGCGAATGTGAAACGGATTGTAAGGGACGATCTCGAGAGGAGATGTTTGAGTGGGAGTTTGGGCTTCAGCATAAGGAACAACTATGGTTCCTACAGTAAATGATGGAGAGTTTGGTGAGTTTGATGAAGCCATTTCTGCGAGAAGGTTGAGAGGATTTGGAGAAATCTTGTTGCTTGAGTTTGAGTTCGAATGTGTAGCAGAGTCCTGAGAATTGTTAGGCATAATAGAAGCTGTACACACAAAACGAGACAAAAAGTTAATTCTGGAGACCTTTCGAATTCTACAGATATATGCAAAGCAGGTTTCAAAAAATATGAGTCAAGGAATGATATGACATAGGTACTAGATATACTTGAGTACTGTAAATTAAATTAAGATCAGTAATTACCAGGCTTAAACGAATTAACAAGGCTTTTCAAGTATTTTCCAACACTGTTATGGAGACTCATTTTATATGGAGAATTGAGAGGAAGGAGTTACACGATTTGGAGAGTGAAGGAAGTGAAGTAGTGGAGGTAACTTCCCACTAATTGATCGTGGTTAACATGGAGAATACCAATTCTGAAAAACAAAAATTAATGAAAAAGCGGAATATTTAATACCAGAATAAATAAACAAGGAAGACAAAGTCAAATTAAATATTTCAGAGGATAATATTTAATAATTATAAAAAATAACTAATTCCATGAAAATTGGGACACGAATTTGAATTAACGAGTGTTTTTACTATTGTTGGCATTCTATACACCTCAACACAGTTTTTTTCATGATTTTTCATCATATGTGTTGCTCTAATAACTTTTTTCTTTTTTATCACTCTTAACATTGATCCATCTTTTGAAAAGAGTGCATCGTAGCAGCGAACTCCGTGCCCCATAGTTACTCAATTGATTTGTGAATATATTGATGCAATTTATATCACCTTTTGAAAAGAGATCATCGTAGTAGCGAGCTCCGTGTCCCATAGTTACTCAGTGATTTATAAAGCATCTCATATGTGATTTTTGTTTTATAGCATTTGAGAGGTGTATAGGCTCTTTTAGTATTTTTCACAAGTCATTCAGAATTCAAATAGCAATCACACGGAATTTTATTAATTCAATAATTACGAAAATTAAAGCAAGGAAACAAATAAGAGACTCTATCTTAGTGTTGTCTCAAATGCTGCTGCATTTGATACAACACCCTTGATCATATTTTCAGATATTACACAAACCAAGAGATTTTCGAAGAGATGAAAACCTCTTATCATCAAGAGCTTTAGTAAATATGTCAGCCAATTGTTTTTCAGTAGATATGTACTCCAACTTAACAACTTCCTTTTCAACAAGATCTCTTATAAAGTGATGTCTAAGACTTATATGCTTTGTTAATGAGTGTTGCACTGGATTTTTAGAGATATTTATAGCACTAGTATTATCACAGTACACAGTCAAAACATCACTAGGTAAGCCATAATCATGAAACATTTTTTGCAACCAAAGTAATTGAGTACAACAACTCCCTGCTGCAATGTATTCTGATTCTGCTGTTGATTGAGAGACACAGTTTTGTTTTCTGCTGTGCCAAGAGATCAGATTGTTTTCCATATAAAAGCAACCACCACTTGTGCTTTTCCTATCATCACAGTCACCTGCCCAATCTGCATCACTATACCCTATCAAGGTACAGTTTGTGTCTTTGCTATACCAGATGCCTAAATCATTTGTTCCTGCAATATACTTAATGATTCTTTTAACAACATTCATATGTGATTTTTTGGGGTTAGCCTGGTATCTAGCACATAAACAAACACTGAACATAATATCAGGTCTACTGGAGCTTAAATATAGAAGACTGCCTATCATTGATCTGTACAGTGTTGGATCAACATTCTGGCCAACATTGTCTTTACTCAGTTTCTGAGTTGATCCCATAGGAGTTTTCATGTGTTTAGCACTCTCTAATCCAAATCTTTTTACAAGACTTCTAGCATACTTACTTTGTGAAATAAAAATCCCATCTTTTTGCTGTTTTATTTGCGATCCTAGGAAGTAAGTCAAATCACCAACCATGGACATTTCAAATGTAGATGTCATTTCATTCACAAAGTGTTTAAGCATATTGTCACAAGTAGAACCAAATACTATATCATCAACATAAATTTGAGCAATCATAATATCATTTTTATCATGTTTGATGAACAGTGTTCTGTCAGCTTCTCCTCTTACAAAACCAAACTCAATCAAGAAATTTGTTAACCTTTCATACCATGCTCTAGGTGCTTGTTTCAAGCCATATAGAGCTTTTTTCAGTTTAAAGACATGATCAGGGTAATCAGGGTTTTCAAAGCCTTTTGGTTGTTCAACATAGGCTTCTTCCACAAGAATGCCATTTAGAAAAGCAGCTTTAGCATCCATTTGGTGCAATTTTATATCAATATAGCATGCAATAGCAAGTAATAACCTAATGGATTCAATTCTAGCAACTGGAGCAAATGTTTCATCAAAGTCTACACCTTCTACTTGTGTATACCCTTGAGCAACCAACCTAGCTTTATTTCTAATTATGTTTCCCATCTCATCAGTCTTGTTTTTGAAAATCCATTTAGTCCCTATGACATTAACATGGTCTGGTCTAGGAACTAATGTCCAAACATCATTCCTAACAAACTGATTAAGTTCTTCATGCATAGCTTCAATCCAATTCTCATCATCTAATGCTTCTTTAACAGTTTTAGGTTCAATCTTAGAGTGATATCATTCATGATTAACTTTACTACACATACATGGCATACATATAGACCTTACCACATCCTCCTTTGAGTTCATACCCATTCTTCTTCTGGTTTGTACACCTGTAGACTGTTCACCAATGATTTGGTCTTGTAGATGATTTTTCTGAATCCGTATGGAAGGAGTTTTCTGGAGATTATACAGATTTTCGGGATCTGCATTATCAGATGTTTCCTCTGGTGTGTCATCTTTCTTCTCAACATTGTGAACATGTTCAACATTTTCAGTATTGATTGGAACATCAATCAAATCTGATATGTCTTCATCTTCTATGCTTTTACCTGTAATACTTGTATCATCATCAAAAACAACATTTACAGATTCTTGTACAGTATCAGTCCTAAAGTTATAAATTCTATAGGCCTTGCTATTTCTTGAATAGCCAAGGAAGAACCCTTTTATCACTTTTTGAATCGAACTTATGCAACTGATCCCTGTCATTCAAGATGTAGCATACATAACAAAAAACATGAAAATATTTAAGGTTGGGCTTTTTATTGTTCAGAATTTCATAAGGAGTTCTAGTAGAATCTGTTCTAATGTAAACTCTATTGGCAATATGACAAGCAGTATTAAGAGCTTTTTCCCAAAATCTTTTGGATAAGTTCTTAGAACATAGCATGACTCTAGCCATTTCTTGAAGTGTTCTATTCTTCCTTTCTGCAATACCATTTTGTTGAGGAGTTTTAGGTGATGAAAACTCTTGTATAATACCTTTTGATTCACAAAACTCAGTAAATGAACTATTTTCAAATTCCCTTCCATGATCCATGATTAGACCTAATTCTACAAACTTTGGAATTGAAAACATTCTTAAATCTTTTATACAGAATTTTGAAAATGGAAAAAGTTTCAGATTTATCTTTTAAGAACTCAATCCATGTGAATCTAGAGTAATCATCAACCACAACTAGAGAATACCTTTTACCTCCAATACTTTTTGTTTCCATAGGACCCATAAGATCCATGTGCAGTAATTCGAAGCAATGTTTGGTTGAGCAATGTCCCAACATTTTGTGAGACACCTTGACCTGTTTGCCTTTTAGACAAGGACCACAAACCTTTTTATCTGAGAATTTCAGATCTGGTAAACCTGTAACAGCTTTTAATCTAACAAGTTTATCAAGTTGTCTGTAGTTAGCATGTCCAAGTTTATGATGCCACAATGTACTATCATCAACTTTAGCCTTATTACAAATAAGTTTAGATTCAATAAGATAGCAATTATCAGCAGACCTGTTTCCCATCATGATACATTCAGAATCTTTGTCTAACACATAACATGAATTTTTGTCAAATTTC
Organism: Galeopsis tetrahit; assembly: GCA_963675135.1. Lineage (NCBI taxonomy): Eukaryota > Viridiplantae > Streptophyta > Magnoliopsida > Lamiales > Lamiaceae > Galeopsis > Galeopsis tetrahit. Next base: position 57,932,604 of record OY776120.1, on the reverse strand, counting down.
ACATGCAAATCATCATCACATAATTGACTAATACTTATAAGATTGGCCAGTAATCCATCAACATGCAAAACATTGGACAACTTAGGAAAACCAGGAACATTCAATGTCCCTTTACCAATGATTTTCCCTTTAGATCCACCACCATATGTGACATTACCACCATTATAAACAGTATAATCAGTAAGATAATCAATTTGACCTGTCATGTGTTTAGAACAACCACTATCAAAGTACCATAATCCAGGAATACATGTTTTTAGAGACATATGAACAACATTGCAGGATGTATTTTCTTTTGAAACCCATGTAGATCGATTTACTGCTGTGAGATCTTGAATGTTGAGTCATTTCAGGCAATACATAATTTTTTAGATGGTTTTTCTTTTTCAAGCATTGAGGACTTTTATGACCCTTTTTGAAACAGTAATGACATATCACAGATTTTGCATTGATCTGAGTCTTAGCAGAAACATTAGAATTGCAATTAATTTCAGCTTTTACAAACACAGTAGGTTTCTTAGTTTCAGAATATTTAGAGGTTTTACCTTGATAGCCAATATATGTTCTTCTTGAGTTGTTGGTCATAAGGGAGTCTTCCAGTTTCATCTTTCCTTCAGAGAATCTTTTAAAACTCAGTGAGGCTTCCTTCACTCTTTCTTCAAGCTTAGATATTTCAATATCTTTTCTTGTCAGAATACCTTCAAGCTTAGTAACTGATTCTCTTAAATCAGAATTTTCAAAATTCAGAGACTTAATTACATGATTAAGTTTCTCAGTTTCAGAAGATATCTTGAAAACTTTCTCATTTGTTAAAGGTTTTTCATAAGAATATTTCTTAAAATCAAGAATTGACACTTCTAGTCTTTCTTTAAGTTTTGAAATTTCCTTATCCTTCTTTGTCAAAAGACTTTATAGTTTGAAAACAGTATTAGACAGATCTTGAATGTCAGCATCTCTTCTGGATAAACCTGTTTTACTTGATGTACCTGTCTCAGAAACAGAACTTGTAAAACAGTTAACTTCTGGAATATCATTATTCAGTGATTTTCCAAATGATGGCACATTTGTCCTCACATCGTAATAATCATCCAGATCATCATCAAGAGTATCATCATATAGAATTCTGGCAGAGAAGGCTTTTTCAAAGTCTTTTTCAGGATCATGTTCAACATCAGACTCATCACTTAAAGTAGCACTGAAATTAAGTTTCTTTTTTAGAATGGTGTTGGCACATTCATTAGCATAATGACCATATCCAGAACATGCATCACATTTAACATTCTTTCTATAATCCTGTTTTACTTGATGTACCTGTCTCAGAAACAGAACTTGTAAAACAGTTAACTTCTGGAATATCATTATTCAGTGATTTTCCAAATGATGGCAAATTTGTCCTCACATCGTAATAATCATCCAGATCATCATCAAGAGTATCATCATATAGAATTCTGGCAGAGAAGGCTTTTTCAAAGTCTTTTTCAGGATCATGTTCAACATCAGACTCATCACTTAAAGTAGCACTGAAATTAAGTTTCTTTTTTAGAATGGTGTTGGCACATTCATTTGCATAATGACCATATCCAGAACATGCATCACATTTAACATTCTTTCTATAATCCTGGTCAGATCTAAACCTGTTTCCTCTTTCTAATTGTCTAGCAGGATTAAAGGTATTCTTCCTAATAGGCAATTGTTGAGTATTATTAATCTGAACCTTAGGTTGAATGTTGTCTTTGAATCTCTTATTCTTCATGAGAGTCTTAAACTGTTTAGTAATAAATGCCATGTAATCAGGATTATTCAAATATTCCTCAATATCATCATCATCAGAATCAATTTCAGTAACATAAGGAGACTTTCCAGAACCTGATGATGCAGATGATGAGGCATCACCTTTGAAAACAAGCACTTTCTTTTCATTATCAGTATTTTCAGAAATGTTCATCTCATAAGTTTTCAAAATACCAATCAATTCATTTTGGCTTAACACATCAGTATCCTTAGATTCTTCTATAGCACATATCTTAGGTTCAAAACGTTTAGGAACTGATCTAAGAATTTTATGTACTAACCTTTGGTTTGAAATTGGATCTCCAAGAGAATGAGCTTCATTTGAAATCTCAGTCAGCTTTTCGTTGTAAGATGAAATGGTTTCATCTTCTTTCATCCTCATATTCTCGAACTTGGTTCCAAGCATACGTAGTCTGGTCCTTCGTACACTATCCGATCCTTCACAATGTTCTTGCAATCGATCCCATGCATCTTTCGATGAAATGCAATTTGATATAATTTTAAACATTGAGGCATCAGTTGAGGTGAAGATTGCACTCAACGCCTTTGAATTGTAACTTGCGGTTGTGATTTCTTCAGCCGTCCAGTCGAGCTCTCTCTTGATCTGAGCTTCATTGTCTTCATTCGCCGCGGTTCTTGGTTGAGTCCAACCAGCAAGAACACTCCTCCAGGCTCGTTCATCAATGGATTTGATGTACATTCTCATCTTTAGTTTCCATAAGGCATAATTCGTGCCATCTAGAATCGGAGGCTTTAGTGCGGGTGAAAGTGGATACTCCATTTCAGATTTACACACTCTAAGCAGAATCTCTACTTAGTGTATCAAGTAGTTGGCTCTGATACCAACTGAAAGTGTGTGTGTGTGCGAAATCAGAGATGTTGTCTGTCGTGTTGGCACTGTCCAGACAACACTATGCAGCGGAAATTAAAATGCACGTACTAAAAATAGAAGTATTCAAAATTTGCATAGATTATAAAATAATCTATGCTGTTCACTATATTAAAAATATGTGAAACGAGTACAACCTCTTTGAGGTGTATAAAGGCACTACGAAAGTGTATATAATTTACTAGATCCTATGAAACTATCTCCCTCATAGATCTAATCACACAACCTAGTAAATAAGACTATGTTCAAACACACTACTATTCGGGTTTACAATAATGTGAAGAACTACAAGAAGAAACAGTGATTTTCGTAACTAGAAGCGTATATAGCGTTCAATAGAGTAGTGATCGATTTTAGCTTTTCTTCTTGTGTATCTTGTGTTGAGGGCAGCTTCTGTATTTATAGGCTTCATGCACGAACTGCCATCAACTCCCATGATCATCACAGCCGTGAGATCATGCGGTTATAAACTTCTCTCCACCACTCCTAGAATTTAGGGACTTGTTATACCATGTCTAATAACTTCTCACTCCCACGCAATGGCATGAATTGGGTGTTGCCCATGTCTTCTAACTGCTCTGGGGACATCATTAGACAACAAGCGTAAGATCGAAGTTAGTGAGAAAAGGAAGGGCAAATTCTGATGTTGTCATAAGTGTTGGGAACATTAAACACAACACTCGGCTGTTTGTGTTGGATCATTAAACAAAACACTTATATCAACATCAACAAACATGATGATAACGACCCTTGGACATACAAAGAGGCAATCAAAGACAAAGATGCAGAGTCTTGGCACAAGTCCATGGATTCAGAAATTGAATCTATGGATGCTATGGAAGTGTATGACCTAAGTGAACTTCCCCACGACAAGAAAGTCGTTGGGTGTAAGTGGGTCTACAGACGTAAGAGAGGGTCTGATGGGCAGATTACTGCTTTTAAGGCACCGTTGGTGGCAAAGGGTTTTGCCTAGAAAGAAGGAATCGACTATGACGAGACCTTCTCACCAGTAGCCATGCTAAAATCGATCTGGATTCTCTTATCCATAGCTAATCACATGAACTGTGAGATTTGGAAAATGGATATGAAGACAGCTTTCCTTAATGGAAATTAGGATAAGGACATCTATATGCAGCAACCCGAGGGTTATGTGAAGAAAGGCCAAGAGCATCTAGTCTGGAAGCTGAAAAAGTCTCTTTATGGGCTAAAACAAGCTTCCAGGTCTTGGAACATTCGTTTTGACGAGGTGATCAAATCTTTTGGATTTGAACAATGTAAAAATGAAAGTTGTGTGTACAAGAAGAGTGACAGAGACGTAGTGGTATTCTTAGTACTATACGTATATGATATTCTTCTTATTAGCAACAATGTGAAAGTATTATCAGACGTAAAGGTGTGGCTTTCAGAACAGTTTCAAATGAAGGATATGGGAGAAGCATCGTACATTCTTGGTATTAAGGTCACTCGTGATCGAAAAAAGAGAATGTTGTGTTTATCTCAAGCGTCTTACATTGATACTGTGATTGCTCGTTTTGGCATGCAGAATTCCAAGAAGGGTGTACTACCTTTCAGACATGGAGTCCCTCTATCTAAAGATATCTGTCCTAAGACACAGAAGGAGATAGAGGAGATGGCTAAGTTTCCTTATGCTTCGGCTGTAGGAAGCCTTATGTATGCGATGCTGTGTACGAGGCCTGATATTTGCTATGTAGTCGGCATGGTAGCAAGATATCAGTCTAACCCTAGTCAAGGACACTGGACTGCTGTTAAGCATATTCTCAAGTACTTGAAAAAGACTCGAGATTATATGCTAGTATACCAGTTAAATACTTTGATTCCTTTGGGTTATACCGATTCAGATTTCCAAGCTGATCGAGATGAACGGAAGTCAACCTCGGGTTATGTGTTTATGCTGGGAAGCGCAGCCATATCTTGGAGAAGTGTGAAGCAGAAATGCATCGCGGACTCCACTATGGAAGCCGAGTACGTAGCTGCCTCAGAGGCCGCAAAGGAGGCTGTCTGGCTGCGTAATTTCTTTCTAGAATTAGGGGTATCTGAGAGTATGCCGATGTGTATCACTATTTATTGTGATAACGCGGGTGCAGTGGCAAACTCGAAAGAACCTAGAGCCCACAGAGCAAGTAAACACATAGAGCGAAAGTACCACATTATACGAGATATCGTAAATCGAGGAGACATGGCTGTAGCTAAGATTGCGTCGTTGGATAACTTGGTTGATCCTTGCACAAAGACGCTGTCAATAAAAGTCTTTGAGAAACATGTAGAGGGTCTTCGTTTACGATGTATTACAAGCTAGACTTTGAGTATAAGTGGGAGAAATGTTGATGTCTTTATGTGTATACTAAAAGTTAAGCTTTAGTATAAGTGGGAGATTGTTGGTGTATACTGTAAAGCAAACTTTTAGTGGGCTTTTGTGACGTATATTCGATTTCCTTTTATCTGAAATAAATATTTTTTCACATTATTGCATTCTTTGTGGTTACTTGTATGTCTGCTTATCTTACATTGTAGACGATGTGGTGGGTTTGTAGTCACACAGAAGATCACATTGTCAGTTCCTTGTAAGATATAAACAGTATTCACAACTGAGATAGTTATGGACAAAACTATTGGTTTAAGTTGTAGTATAAACTTGTTAGTGGTTTGTCTTGTCCATTAGTTTATACTAGTGCGCTGAGGCGTATTGAATGGATCACAGATAAGACATGTTCTTCTGTTCTGACTGTTATGAAGAACTAGAGGTCTTGGTGACTTTTATGATTCTTAACCTTAAGTGTGATATTTAGATGTGTGGGGTGCTTGTTCACTACTTTGATGTACCATAGGTGAGAATCTTGGTAGATTCTTCACGCTCCGTATTTTAGGTAGTGGCATCGCTCGCATGATGTCTACTTATTGGCATTAGGGCATCGTGTCCTGTACATCCAGGCTGATGATGTCCCCTTGAGGAAACTCATAAAGGATTGTCGTATTAAACCCTGCAGGTGGATTTAATTCGTACGACAACAAGGTTGAGTGGTACTACTCAAGGAATTATAGAAATTAATTATTTAAAGAAGTCAGAAGCTTTAATAATTAATGGACGTGCGATATCTTAAACACGGGGAATTATAAAGTCTAATAGAAGCCCTGATTCAGTTCGGGATAGGACGGGAGTGCAACATTAATTCTCTAGTGGAATGATTTAATGTTCTCGGGCCAAATTATATGTTCTGGGCTGAACATAAGAGTATTTGGGCCTGTAAGAAGCCCAAACCCTATACCTTCTAATGGATCCCTAGTCTGGCCCATGAACTTATGGAGATTATAAATAGGAGCCTCAAAATAGTTTTGAAACCCTAGCACACACGAAATTGAGAAAACGGCTAGGGTTTCAAGGAGACGAACTAAAGGCAGCCTTCTCCACGTTTGATAGCGCGCCGCCCGGTGTTCGAACAAGGCTGGGAGACAGACTAGAAGGTCCGTAGATTGGAATCAACGCCTCGATCTTCAAAGGTAACAGATCTAAACTATGCGTTAGATGCATGTTGTTTATGTTTCAATTCGTTTTATACGTTTGGTACCCAACAACGAACCTGGTGACGGACCGCCTTCGCCGGCGTGTTCCAACATTTTGAGGAGTTGAGAATTGAGGAGATGGACCCCCTTGGCCTTGATATGATGAAGATTGTCCTTGGAATCGGTTTTGAGGAGGAGCTTGATATCCTTGACCACGATTTTGATATGGTGGTTGCCCTTGATATTGTCGATTCCCTTGAAAATTTTGTGGGTATCCTTGTTGACCCATGTATTGCACTTCTTCCATAGGTCCCATTTGAGGATCCTCTTGCCCAAAGGGTAAATTATTATCTCTTGTTTGAGATAAAATATTCACCTTTTCAATGAGTGTGGCCATCATTGCCTTCATGCTATCATTGTCATCCACTTGAGCTGCCCGATTTCTTGCTCCACGGTCTACTCTCATCTAGAAAGTGTTACTTGATATCCCTTCCATTATGTCATTGATCTCATCCACCGATTTCTGCCAAATTGAACCCCCCCGCACAAGCATCAATGTGGTGTTGATCTTCCGCTCGTAACCCACTAAAGAACCAACATGTTGTTTGTTCTATTGGGAACCCATGATGGGGGCATGTGATGAGAAGATTTGTAAACCTTTCCCATGCTTCCTTGATGCTCTCATTTGGCCCTTGTTGAAACGTAGAGATCTTTTGTTTGGCTTCCATAGTCTTTGAAGGAGGGTAGTGCTTCAATAGAAATCTCTTCTTCAACTCTTCCCACGTCCTCACTTCTCCGGCGGGAATGCTTGTTTGTAGCCAAGCCTTAGCTTTGCCCGACAATGTGAATGGGAATAGCCTCATCTTTTTAGCATCTTCCGACACTCCATTTCGCTTCAGAGTGTCGGCCATCTCTAAGAATTGAGCAAGATGTTCATTCGGGTCTTCCTCAAATCCTTCCTCCGTCCTTCCTTCAAATTGTCTCTCCCTCAACATCCATAATAGAGAGGCACTAATCTCAAAATTGTTTGCCTCCACCCTTGGTCTTGCCAACCCATCGTAGTGCTCCCTCGGTTGAGGTTCAAAATATTCCCTCATTGGCTTTCCATGGTATACACGTTGAGGCTCTTCTATATGTGGAGGAGGAGGGATGTACTCTTCTTGAATTTGTTGAGGTGGAGGATATTGGTAAGAGGGTAAGGGTTTTGAGGTGGTGGATATTGATGTGGTGGAGGTGGAAAGTAGGCTTGTTGTGGAGGTGGATAAGGGTAAGGATAGTATCCTTGATATGGAAGGTGGTTTTGAAGCTTATCATCTCCAATTGGTGGAGGATTCAACTCTTCGTTCTTCTCCATCTCAAGATGCTCTACCACTCTTTGATGGTTTCTACCTCGATTTCTTCTCCTTGCGTGTGCCTCAATCTCAAGATCCAATGGTTCCAAATTTCCTCCACGAGATCTTGTGATCATACACCTACAAAAGACAAGTATCAAAGCCCACGAAGATAAACGAAATACAAAATAACGAAAAAGAAATGCTACTATCAATAACACTTAACAAACTCTAAGTCTCACTTACAACACTCGCTTAAATCCCCGGCAGCGGCGCCTTTGACTTGTCTCGTTTTTCATACTTTTTAAAGCACTTACAATACGATCCCCACAAACATATGGGTCCGATTGTAGTACGTAAGTATGACCAAGTAGTTTGTTCGTTCCAAGGATTTAATTGAGTGCAAGCGAACCCCTAAAGTTATGAGTATGAATGCTATTGTAGGAACTACACGTGTTTGTTTGGATTTTTGGGAATTAGAACGAAAGTATTAAACTAGGTTAACTAAAATAATGAGAAATAGTCACAGAAATAACAAGCTATCTAACTTTCGTTGGAAAGTGCAAGAGAAGGGTATTGCCTCGGGTGTTTCTGTTTTGTGAGTAATTAAATGAATTAGTGAACCAATTACATGAATTAGCTATGAATTCGGATTAAGCTAAAGGCTATCACATATGTGTGCAAACCCACTCGAAAGGCATAGGCTAACAACGTGCATTGATTAGCAATTATAGGATATAACCAAATACCATAAGCGCATAAGATAGTATTTCATAAGTACTTTCAACACTGTTACTAATACTTATAAAAAGCCCTCTCACCAAACTCCTAGACGACCTATATTCGTTTAGTGTCTAAAGTTGTCGGTCTAGCAATTAACCCTCTATCGGTTAAGTTAATTACTACTAAACTTCTATTCAATTGACCAAAGCTCACACTCACACCCCAATCATGCAAACCCAACTCTCGTTGCAATCAACATAATCGAAAATGCTTGCTAATAGGGTTGATCAATCAAATGAATCAATCGAAATACAACTCTAGAAACATATACACCCAAATCCTAAGCTAATCATGCAATTACTTCACAATTACACTAAACTCCCATCAAAACATCCACACCCAAGACAATAAGGGATTAGCCCATGGTTCTAGATGAGAATCTCATGGCTAGAACATAAGATAACATAAAGCCCATGCTAATTAAATTGAGAAATTGCAATATAGCAAGTAATTACCAAATTGAAACTTAAAAATGAGAGATATCACTTTGATAATGGAATTGTAGCTACAATATGATGAAATAAGCAAAGCCCACTTACAGTCCTTGATGGAAATGACAAATCAACAAAGTTCTAAGATAATCTATGGAATAACTATAAGGAAAATGCTTCAAAAACCTATTACTATGTGTTACTATGTGTAGAGCCTTCAAAATGTGTGTAGTCCCCTTCAAAAACGAACTTTGGACTTTATATACTCTTCCAAAAGTGCTTGGCACATGCCCTTAGGTAGAAAAAAGCTTTTAGGAGAATTTGCAATGTCACACGGCCGAGTTGGGCTCACTCGGCCGAGTCGGGCCTTAATTAAAGCGTGAGAACGCTTTTTCCACACAGCAGCTCGGCCGAGTCGGGCACTTGGTTGCTCTCTGAAATCCCTCGAGCAACTCGAGAGCTCAGCCGAGTTGTGCAGCTCGGCCGAGTTGTGCAGCTCGGCCGAGTTGCTCAATTAGGCAGCCTCTGATTTCACCCTCAGCTCGACCGATTCTAATAGCTCGGTCGATTTTGTCCAGCTCGGCCGAGTTGCTCCTTCTATCTTCTTTTGTGCATCATTTTCGATCCGGAGCTCCGATTGGCTCGATTCTTCTTGCATATCAACTCTCACTTCCTCTTCTTTCATCTGACCTTTTCCTCGGATTGATCTCTCCGTGTTATTTACTTCAAAACTCATCGTTTTTACCTAAAACCGTGCAAAACCATCATGTATGAATAATTCGATAAACAAACTACCTTTACATAACTTTTGCAACTTAAACACGACAATTCAAGCATAATCACACTACAAATTCGCGCAATCTCTCCACAAATCACATAATCTTCCTCATAGCCTCAAAGCGGGCAGCCCTATCTTTCTCACCAAAAAGCTCTTTGAGGCTCAACATCATAGCTGCGACACTAGGCATAGTTTAATGCTGCTGTTGTAAAACATTTGAGATCGAGGCTAAAATGTAACAACGAGCCATATCATCATCCTTGTTCCACTTCTTATGAGCCTCCCTTTGCTCTTTAGTGGATTCGGGTCCCAAAGGGGCAAGAGCGGGTGTGTCGAGCAAAAACTTGTACTCATCTGCAACTAGGAAAATGTCCAGATTTCTTTTCCAATCAAAATAGTTTTGACCAGTAAGCTTATTTTGATTTAAGATAACCGTAAGTGGGTTGAATGTCACCATAATGTATCTGAAATAAATAAAATGCAAGCAATAAATCACATAAGTTTGAAGCATAAAACATTGGAAACCTTCAAAACCAACATTCAACACAACCTCTAGCTGCCCAACAAACACACATGCAAGCCACGTTAGGGTGGTCGTTTACACATGTATTCATCGACCAGACATTCAGTCTTTAATTTCAATAGCACGTCAACGTATCCTTATGACGAATGAAATTAACAGTCGGACTTCAACTGGCCATGTGAATTAGAACAGTGACCCCATTGGGGGGTTATATTAAAATTCACATCTAAGTGATGACCACAATTTAACAACAGTTATCTTGAATTATTCTTTACTAATGAACTCGTGGATGACACATCCGTTAGGGAAGATCACACACTTCATCTAAAGATTAAAACATTTTGATTAGAAGTCTTAACTAGTAAGCTCGTGAATGTTGCACCCGTTAGGGGGAGACTCCCGAGGTCCCACGAGCAACAAACACCTTACTTAAAGACCAATTGTGGAGGCCCATGAATTAATTTTAAAAAAAAATTATTGCACTTAGTCATTTAAACATGAAGATTATCCACAGGCATAGCAAATTAAATAAAAAAATTAGCATGCAAATCATAACAAGATACGATAAACAGAGGCAAAAATAAATAAATGCACATCTATCGCAACCCCTTGAGAAACCTATAAAAAACAGCCTAAAAGAAGCTATTACAATGATAAAACAGTGGCGCGGACGGATGCCTAGCATCGGCCTCTCACACAAGGTAAAAATCTCGAATACGCGTCCACCGACTAAAACTGGCAGAAAACTTCATCAAGACGTTTGAATTAGGTCCCGCCAGCTGCTGTCACATGTGTAGATCTCGTCGAGACATTTTCGAAAAGGTCTTACGGGCTTAAAACGGATACCCGAGTCAAAAGTTATGGCCAAAACAATTTTCACCGTAAAAAAAAAAACTGCTTTCACCGTCCAAAGCCATAACCCGAAAACTCGGATCACCGTTTCCAGATCTTCCATCGACACCGCCCATTCTCACGATAAAAATTACAATAACAACGAGCGAAACCCTACTACAGTGATCATTGAAAAAATCCTATACTACCCACACTTATTATCTGGTGGAAAAAACGATTACAACATCACACAAGGGTTGCGATAAAAGAAAAACCTTAAATAATAATTGACAGAAACGAATCCATACATGAAACAAAAAAATTGAATCATACAACAGTACGTTTCAGGTAGAGCCAACAATCTACGAATCCAGGCAGAAACGAATACCAATTGCTGGAACACGCCGGCGAAGGCGGTCCGTCACTTGGATCGTTGTCGGATGCCAAACGTATAAACAAATAAATAAAACCTAAACATTCTTCTAAAACATAGTTTAGATCTGTTACCCTTGAAGATCGAGGCTTTGATTCCAATCTACAGATCTTCTTGTCTGTCTCCAAACTTCGCTCGAACACCGGGTGCACGGCGTGCTATCAAACGTGGAGAAGGTGCCTCAATTTCGTCTCCTTGAAACCCTAGTTGTTTTTCTCTATTTCGTGTGTGCTAGGGTTTCAAAACTGAATTGAGGCTCCTATTTATAATTTCCATAAGTTTCATGGGCCAGACTAGGGATCCATTAGAAGGTGTAGGGCTTGGGCTTCTTACAGGCCCAAATACTCTTAAGTTCAGCCCAGAACATAAAATTTGGCCCGAGAACATTAATTCATTCCACTAGAGAATTAATGTTGCACTCTCGTCCAATCCCAAACTGAATCAGGGCTTCTATTAGACTTTATAATTCCCCGTGTTAAAGATATCGCACATCCATTAATTATTAAAGCTTCTGACTTCTTTAAATAATTAATCTCTATAATTCTTTTGAGTAGTACCACTCAACCTCGTTGTCGTACGGATTAAATCCACGTGCAGGGTTTAGTACGACAATCTTTTATGAGTTTCCTCAAGGGGACGTCATCAGCCTGGATGTCCAGGACACGGTACCCTAATGCCAATAATTAGACATCATGCGAGCGATGCCACTACCCAAAATACGGAGCGTGAAGAATCTACCAAGATTCTCACATATGGTACATCAAAGTAGTGAACAAGCACCCCACCCATCTAAATATCACACTTAGGGTTAAGAATCATAAAAGTCACCAAGACCTCTAGTTCTTCATAACATTCAGAACAGAAGAACATGTCTTATTTATGATCCATTCAGTACGCCACAGCGCACTAGTACAAACTAATGACCAAGACAAGCCATTAACAAGTTTATACTACAACTTAAATCAATAGTTGTGTCCAGAACTATCTCATTTGTGAATACTTTTTATATCTTACAAGGAACTGACAATGTGATCTTCTGTGTGACAAAAAAACTCACCACATCGTCTACAGTGTAAGATAAGCAGACATACAAGTAATCACAAAGAATGCAATAATGTGAAAACCATTTATTTCAGATAATAATGAAATCAAATATACATCCATAAAAGCCCACTAAAAGTTTTGCTTTATTGTATACACCAACAATCAGAGCTTGGTTCCGCCGTCGGCCGCCTACCTCCGCCATTTATCGAGTTGCTGTCTTTGTGTTCTCCAATTCGAAACCTCGCCAGAAAGAAACGGCCAGAGCCCAGTTCTCTATGTGTTGGCGTCCTTGTTAGCGCTCGTTTCAGATCGAGCGTCGTCGCTGTTGCGCCACCACGTATGCCTAGAAACAGATCGCGTCTCCACCACGTCCACCGTCTTCGTGTACGGCCAGATCGGCTGATTGCCGCTGCGCGCCACTCCATATCCGCGCGCCATCTCTGTGATGTCGCTCGTCCCTGCAGCAGCGCCGCCGCCGCCTTGCCATCGTATATCTCGCCGGAATTTGTTTTCACCGTTGCCAACAGATCGCGCCTCCACCCCGTCTACCGCCTACGCGACGCTCCAGATCCGCTAGCGTCCAGATCGTGGCCGCCATCTTCGTGGGCCTGCCACCGCCGTGAGGAGCTGCCTTTTGAAAGGCGTTGTAAGTGCGGCCCTTTTTGCTGTCTTTGTGCCATTGTTGCAGCAGGTAGGTGAAAAGGCAAGGTAAAGGTAAGCCTTTTTTACTTGGTTCTTTTTTCTGGTTACCGCGACCGTTAATTTTTTGCTGAAGAAGGTGAATTAATATTCTTGTTTCAGCAGTAGAGCTATTTGTTTCCTTGGAGGTGGAGAATGAAATATTCTTATTCTTTTTTTGTCAGTAGGGTCATAAGGTTAATTGTTTTTAATTTAATTTGAGTTAATTGAGTTATTTAAATTATTTTACCCCTGTGTAGATTTTAGGATATCTTTGTGAGTCCTGTCCCTTTGTGATTTTATTTACGTTTTTTGTGTATCGTAAATGTTATTGCTTCCGCGTGTTCTATGTGATATGTTCCTTGTGGTTATTTTTCTTGGTGATTATATCCCTTTGTGCTATTTATTCTTTGTGCTTTGTGTCTTTGTGTTACTCTGTGATTTCCTTTGTGATGCATGAGTAGATGATGGGCCAGTGGAAAGGTGGGGGAATGGTTGCATGATTATACTTATGGGTTCCATGGGAATTATGAGTATGTGTTTATATGTATGTGTGTTGTGCACGACTTCATACATTGTAGTTTCATGTTTATTTGTTTCTTTGTGTTTGGAGATCATTCCTAGTAAGGTGGAGTGATTTTATCTTTGTGAGTTATGTATACGTTATGATATCATGTCTTTGTGCCTTTTGGGTGAATCTTTGTGAATGCTCCAAGTGAGGTGGAGCTTGTCTTTGTGCTTTTCTTTGTGAGTCTTTGTGATTGCTCCAAGTGAGGTGGAGCTTGTCTTTGTGCTTTTCTTTGTGAATCTTTGTGATTGCTCCAAGTGAGGTGGAGCACTGTGTGTTTTTCTGTATGGACTAACTTTTACATGTGTGGACAAACTTGGTGTGTTTCTTTGTGTGTTGTCTTTTGCAGGTACGTGGAAGTGGGTTGGGCGATGATGACAAAATTGTTTGTGGATTGTGGATTGTAGCTGGGGATGGCCAAAAAGGTGGAGAATGTTGGGATTTAGCCCAAGTGTGGTTTTGGCCATTGGGCCTACACACAAGGGACTAACTTATTGTTGCCCTAATTCTATTCTTGGCAGCCTTCCCATTTATATTGAGTCACCCTCTCTATTGTAAATGAGATGAGACGCGTAATGTAAGCGTGATTTGGAGAGTGAGAGAACAATAAGGGTGAAGTGCTACCCATCTTTGTGTTTGGTTATCTCCACTATATCCGATACAATCCCGACACGTGTCTGAGCCTGTCTAAGTGACCCGTACGAGTGGCGGCCGGCGGCACCGAAACCCAACAGCAGTAATGATTCAGTAGAGAAGAGTTACACAATCAAGAAAATTTGTGGTACAATCAAGCAAATTTGTGGTACATTATTGAATCGTGCACCTGGGGTCAATTCAAGAAAATCAGATTTTACTACTTGAGGTTTCTGCTCGTGATTTGTTCCTCTGTTCAGCCTTGAGGACAATGCTGTTTTGAAGGGGAAGAGTATTGATACGCATCAAATATTAAATATATATTATATTATAGTAATTTACTTTAATAGTAATGTAGGGTTTAGTCTTTATATATTATCTTTGTCTCTCTAGTGAGATTATCTTAGAGATCATTATTTACAGCTTAGGCTTGGGACAGGATCTTTCCCGTAAGAATCGGTCGTTAGGCTTGGGACGGGATAATTCCCGTAGAAATCAGCCATTAGGCTTGGACGGGATTATTCCCCGCGTTATCTTATTTTCCTTTCAATATATTCAATCTTATTTCGTTTACTTTAGGTGAGGTGTGTGTATCCATTCTCTTAAATCTAACAATATCTTCATGTGTTTCATATTGCGTTGTAGTGCAATAAGGGTAAGGGTTTAGTGAGTTGGTGATTAATGTTGATGTTGGAATTAATGTGGGATTAGTTGGGTTTTGATACCCTTATCTAATTAATTAATTAGAAGGACTAACCGTTAATTATAAAATAATTAAATGTGACAAAGTCGACCTACTCGCGGAGTAGATGAACGTGATATATTTAATATCTCAAAACCAAGTTAAGGTGAGTGAGAAATTAATTAATGAAGTTGAATGTTTCAACTTGAGTTTGAGGTGTGGGAATGTGAAGGGTCACATGTCCCAAATAGAAAGTCTATAAAACATTTAAAGGCTTTAAAGGTATTGAAGTGAACATGGAGTACACTCCCCAAAAGGCCACACGCGCGCGCGCGCCCGCCTGTCCGGCCGGCTCGGCTCGGCTTCGGATTTGGCAATTGGTCTTTGGGGCCCGCCTATATTTTTGCAGACCCAAAAACTCCGAAAGCCCAACACAGGAATTGGACCGACCCATTCGGTTATGGGCTTGGCCCATTTCGTAACACTTCAAGAACCTTCCAGAACAATCTAGAAACCTCAAACTTGGTCTTCCAAGGACCTCTCCACGTTTTGCGATTTTTTCGCACCCTAACCCAACGAGCTGGGCCTGGGCCCACGCACGAATTCTGCAACCACGTAGGAATTTTATCTGCCTATAAATACGAGGCTCTTACCTCATAATTATCACGCTGAAATTCGCCTCTCCTCTTCTCTACTCTCTGAAGTGTTGTGCTCTCCAAAGCCATACACTATTCTTGTTGCCGGAATTTTTTATGTGTGTGTTCAGTTCGTACCCTCGTACGTTCGTGGCTTTCTTTCAGTGGTGCTACTGATATACTAAGCGAAGTTGTTTTACCTTTGGGAACAGAATGCCATACCAGTCGAGCACTACCTAAGCGTATTATGTTCTGCGGGAAAAGGGTTTCCCTTGACTCGACTTGTGTTATCAGAATTTTAGATATTGCAGTAAACCTTTTGGTGCAGTTTCCCTAACAATCGCAAAACATAATAGATTTATTAAATTTTCGGACTTAATTAATTAAATTAATTTTTGGACTTAATTAATATACTGCAATGTCAAAATCTCAGGATAACATGGAAATTGACCCCACTGATACAGAGGTCGTTCACGGTGCTGAAAACACTGCTGAGAATATTGGCAACGATGCCAATAAAGAAAAATTTCCTTCTCGATCGGTTTCACACAATTCTGCTGTGAAATCTCCAAGAAGACATAACGACTATGCTGACAAGGTCAAGAACAGAGGCAATCCTTCTAACAGAACTCCTGCTTTCCAGAATCCCTTCGGGGATTAGATTTTTACCTTCTCTGCACCTAGGCCGAGGCCAATGGTCGTACAAGGAGAAAAACCTGAGAAATTCTCAGGGATTGAATTCAAAAGATTGCAGAGTAAGATGTTGTTCTATCTGACCATTCTTGGAATGGATAGGTTTCTGACTAAGAATAAACCTACACTGCCCAAGTGCCAGTCAGCAGGAAAGGATCTTTTATGATCAGTGGTCAAGTGGTGATTATCTGTGCAGAAACCACATAATTGGAGGATTGTCTGATGCCCTCTACAGTGTCTACTGTGACATTAAATCTGCCAAGGAGCTGTGGGAGTCCTTGGAGAAGAAGTACAGAACTGAAGGTGCAGGACTGAAGAAATTCGTCGTTGCACAGCTGTACGATTTTAAGATGGAGGATAACAAATCTGTAGTGGATCAAGTCCAGAAACTACATATTATTTTCCATAAGATAGTTGTTGAAGACATAGTTCTGCCAGATGCCTTTCTGGTAGCTACTGTAGTCGAGAAACTGCCTTCATATTGGAAGGACTTCAAATCATACCTCAAGCACAAACGGAAGCAAATGAGCTTGGAGGATCTGATTGTCCGTCTTAGAATTGAGGAGGACAACTGAAGAAGAGAAGGCAAGGGACTTGCCCTCCAGATTGAAGCTAAGGCAAACCTGATGGAACAAGAGGGTCCATCAAAGAAGAGGAAACATCCGAATGAGTCTACTGCCAACACAACGAAATTTGTGAAGGGGAAGGGTCCTGCCCCAAAGAAAAAATTCACTGGAAATTGCTTCAAGTGTGGGAAACCAAACCACAGGTCCAGTGAGTGTCGTCAACCTCGTCGTGATGATAAGGGAAAAGGAAAGCAGAAAGTTCAAGATTCTGTGAACCTTACTGATTTGGATATGTCTGCAGTTGTGACGGAGGTCAACATGGTGGACAATAAGAAGGAGTGGTTTGTGGACACTGGTGCCACTTGCCACATTTTCTCGGAGAGGTCTGCATTCTCCAACTATTCTCCTACTGATGGGAGAAAGTTGTACATGGGCAACCAAGCCTCATCTGAAGTGGCTGGAACTGGGTCAGTGGTGTTGAAGCTGACATCTGGAAAAGAACTAACCTTGAAGAACGTGTTGCATGTCCCAGACATCCGGAAGAATATGATTTCGGGGTCTCTTCTAGTTAGCAGTCAATTTAGACTAGTCTTTGAGTCTGATAAGATAGTTTTAAGTAAGTTTTGTCACTTTCTCGGGAAGGGTTATCTCGAGAATGGTTTATTTAAGTTAAGCACAATGGTTGTAAGCCCAGAGGCAAACAAGTTGTTAATGAAATTGCTTCTACTTCTGCTTATATCGTTGAGTGTTCCTCTTTATGGCATTTTAGATTAGGAGATGTGAATTTAAAATCCATAAAACGTTTAGTAAATCTCGATTTACTTAAAATTGACAATGTTGATACATCCAAACGATGTGAAATATGCACGAAAGTAAAATTGACCAAACTACCATTCAAAATCGTTGAAAGGAACACTGCCCCTCTAGAATTAATTCACACGGATGTATGTGATTTAAAATTTGTACAAACTAGAGGAGGGAAAAAGTATTGTATTACTTTCATAGACAACTGTACAAAATTCTGCTACGTTTATCTTTTAAGAAGTAAAGACGAAGCTATAGAAGCTTTTAAACGTTATAAAAATGAAGTAGAGAATCAATTAGACACTCGAATTAAATCAATTCGGAGTGATAGAGGTGGAGAGTACGTAGCTCTGTTTGAACAATTATGTGTTGAAACAGGAATAATTCATCAAACGACAGCCCCATACTCACCTCAGTCTAATGGTGTTGCGGAAAGGAAAAACCGAACACTAAAAGAGATGATGAACGTTATGTTAATCAGCTCTGGTTTACCTCAGAACTTTTGGGGGGAAACCATTATGTCGGCTGACCACATTCTGAATAAGATTCCGCATAAAACTAAGGATCAAACTCCTTATGAAGTATGGAGGAAACGAAAACCTTCATACAAATACCTCAAAGTGTGGGGGTGTTTGGCTAAGGTTGAAGTACCACTTCCTAAACAAGTTAAAATTGGCCCGAAAATCGTCGATTGTATCTTTATAGGATATGCTTCAAACAGTAGTGCCTATCGGTTTCTGATTCACAAATCTGAAATACCTGATATAACAGAAGGTACTACAATAGAGTCAAGGAACGCTGTGTTCTTTGAAAACATCTTTCCATTTAAGGAAAAAGAGAAAGTGAGTTCGAATAAAAGAACTCATGAAGCAACAGATGACACTGCAAGTCCTTCCACTCAAGAGAGTGAGGAACCAAGACGCAGTAAGAGAGCTAGAATTGATAAGGACTTTGGTTCAGACTTCATTACCTATGTATTGGAGGAGGATGAACCTAAAACTATCAAAGAAGCTATGACAAGACCAGATGCACCCCTCTGGAAGGAAGCCATAAAAAGTGAATACGATTCAATTCTACTAAATCACACATGGGAGTTGGTTGATCTCCCTAAAGGTTACAAGCCCTTAGGATGCAAGTGGATCCTTAGAAGAAAGTACAAAGCAAATGGATCTGTTGACAAATACAAAGCTCGTCTAGTTGCAAAAGGTTTTAAACAAAAGGAAGGGTATGACTTCTTCGATACATACTCACCAGTGACAAGAATCACCTCCATTCGTGTATTAGTCGCTATTGATGCATTGCACAATCTTGAAATACACCAAATGGACGTTAAGACTGCATTTCTTAATGGTGAGATAGATGCTGAAATATACATGGATCAACCTGAAGGATATGTTGCTCCTGGAAACGAGAAAAAGGTGTGCAAACTTGTTCGATCACTGTATGGACTTAAGCAAGCTCCAAAACAGTGGCACTTGAAATTTGACAACACGATGTTGTCAAATGGGTTTCGAATTAACGAATGTGATAAGTGTGTATATTTGAAAGATACACCTAATGGATTTGTAATCGTATGCTTATACGTCGATGACATGTTAATTATGAGTAACAATCACAATATCATAGTTAATACGAAGAACATGTTAAGTAGAAACTTTGACATGAAAGACATGGGACTAGCAAATGTGATTCTTGGAATCAAGATTGAGAAAACGTCTAATGGAATTTCCTTGACACAATCTCACTACTTCTAATGAAAGACATGAAAGAAATTTAACGCCTTTGACGATCCACCTGCTAAGACACCTTTGGAACTTAATGTTCACTTGAAAAAGAACAACCAGTAGCTCAACTGGAATACGCAAGGATCATTGGAAGTGTGATGTACATTACGAATTGTACACGCCCTGATCTTGCATGTTCTGTAAACAAGATGAGTCAATACACGAACAATCCAAGTCACGAGCACTAGAAAAACTGAAAAAGGTCATAAGATACTTGAAGTACACCCTTGAATATGAGCTTCACTACACGAGACATCCAGCTGTACTAGAAGGATACAGTGATGCAAATCCGATATCAGACACTAAAGACTCGTTATCCACTAGTGGATATGTATTCAATATTGGAGGAGCAGCAGTGTCGTGGAGATCCAAGAAACAAACGTGTATTGCCCGTTCCAGAATGGAATCAGAATTTATCGCTTTAGACCTAGCCGGTGTAGAGGCTGAATGGCTGCGTAACTTTCTGGAAGACATTCCATGTTGGAACAAACCAGTACCTTCTGTAACGGTACACTGTGACAGTCAAGCTGCTATTGACAGAGCTATGAATGTCATGTACAACAGAAAGTCGAGACACATACGTCGTCGATACAACTCCGTTAGAGAATTGATCTCAATGGAGTAATGTCCATTGACTATGTGAAGTCAAAGGACAATATAGCGGATCCGCTCACGAAGAGCATAAACCGAGATCAATTGAACAAGCTGGTAGAAGGAATGGGTCTAAAACCCACAAGAAAAACCAAAATAGTGGAAACCCAACCACGATGACTGGAGATCCCAAGAACTTGGTTCAATGAGAAAACTAAACTGTGGAAGTTAGTGATACAACACTTGAAAAACTTGACTATTCCTGACAGCACTATCTCAAGTGTTAACAACCCGTAAGATGTGGTAAAAGCCGAGTCTTCGACTCTTAATGATTCCTAGAGTATAACGGGATACTCGAAAGGACATCACCTATATAAATGAGAAGTGAGGGCCGCTTTGACCAAACATTTATGAACACAAAGGACGTCCATGGCCAAAACGGACAAAAACGTGAGAACGTTACGAAATCGAGATTGAAGTGTGCTGACACTGTTGATTAGGTATACATTAAGGAGGATTAGTTCAAGGCACTGCATCCACTAAGCTGCCGGTGTACACGATAGTGTTTGGCTATGGAAAGTTCAAAGCCAAAAACTACTTTTCCGGATGCACTAAGATCTCAATCGAACTGAACACTGAGCCTGATGTTGTATAGACACAATTTTCACTCATGTGGGGGATTGTTGGAATTAATGTGGGATTAATTGGATTTTGATACCCTTATCTAATTAATTAATTAGAAGGACTAAACGTTAATTATAAAATAATTAAACGTGACATAGTCGATCTACTCGCGGAGTAGATGAACGTGATATATTTAATATCTCAAAACCGAGTTAAGGTGAGTGAGAAATTAATTAATGAATTTGAATGTTTCAACTTGAGTTTGAGGTGTGGGAATGTGAAGGGTCACATGTCCCACATAGAAAGTCTATAAAACATTTTATAAAGGCTTTAAAGGTATTGAAGTGAACATGGAATTCAACCATGTATTAGGGGTACACTCCCCAAAAGGCCACACGCGCGCGCCCGCCTGTCCGGCCGGCTCAGCTCGGCTTCGGATTTAGCAATTGGTCTTTGGGGCCCGCCTATCTTTTTGCAGACCCAAAAACTCCGAAAGCCCAATACAGGAATTGGACCGACCCATTCGGTTATGGGCTTGGCCCATTTCGTAACACTTTAAGAACCTTCCAGAACAATCTGGAAACCTCAAACTTGGTCTTCCAAGGACCACTCCACGTTTTGCGATATTTTCGCACCCTAACCCAACGAGCTGGGCCTGGGCCCACGCACGAATTCTGCAACCACCTAGGATTTTTATCTGCCTATAAAATACGAGGCTATTCCCTCTTAATTATCACGCTGAAATTCGCCTCTCCTCTTCTCTACTCTCTGCAGTGTTGTGCTCTCCAAAGCCATACTCTGTTCTTGTAGCCAAAATTTTTTCTGTGTGTGTTTAGTTCGTACCCTCCTACAGCGAATTCGTTTTACCTTTGGGAACAGAACGCCATACCAGTAGAGCACTACCCGGGAGTATTCTGTTCTGCGTGAAAAGGGTTTCCCTTGACTCGACTTGTGTTATCAGAATTTTCGATATTGCAGTAAACCTTTGGTGCAGTTTCCCTAACAGTTGATTGTGCAAACGTTTAATAGTGCCAGATTTTTGTGGAAGAATATATCGTTGGTTGTGAAAGAGAGCCAGTCAGATTTTTGTGGAAAAATATATCGGTGGTACGTGTTGATGAGGCCATTCTTGAGTGTAATTGGAGTGTGATTCTCTTATGCTATTTGTGTGCATGATTAGTTATGTGTTCCCATGATTTTTTTATGCCAAAGTCTTGTATGTACTCAAGTACACCATGTATTTGAGTAGACTTTTACTAGTCAAATGTTGACCGTTGACCGGTCAACGGTCAAACTTTGATTTTTTTTTTTAATTTTTTTTTTCGATTTTTTATTTTATTTTTTTTCGATTTTTTTTTTTCGATTTTTTTTTCGTTTTTTTTTAAAAAAAAAATGTATGTTATTATAACTAAAAAGTGTATCTTTATTTTTTTAATAAAAAGTGTATGTTACTATATTGAAAAGTGCAATATTGTTTTTAATGAAAAGTGTATGTTATTATAACTGAAAAGTGTATGATATTATAACTGAAAAGTGTAAGTTATATATTAATAAAAAGTGTATATTATTATAACTGCAAAGTGTATGATCTATTAATGAAAAGTGTATGTTATTATAACTGCGAAGTGTATGATATATTTAATAAAAAATGTATGTTATTATAAGTAAAAAATGTATGATATATTTAATGAAAAGTGTATGATATTATAACTAAAAAATGTATATTCTATTAATGAAAAGTGTAAGTTATATATTAATGAAAAATGTATGTTATTATAATTGAAAAGTGTATGATATTATTATTGAAAAGTGTATGCTAATGATACACATTTTGTTTATTTGTACTTGCACTTTCATAATTTAGAAAAACTGGTGCAAAATTTTTTAAAAAAAATTGTTATTAATTTTACACGTTTTATTATTTTTTTACTTGCAGTTTTATTACTATTAATAATATTATTAGTAAGTGCAATTAATGATATTACTAGTACTTGCACTCTTTTATAATGTATAAAAAAAATTGTTTGCTAATTTTTTTTTTTATTAATTGCACCAAAACTGCTAAAATAAATTTTTTGAAAATGGTTAGAAGTGGGATTCGAACCTTTTTAAAATTATTATTATTTATTAATTGCATTAAAACTATTAAAATAAATTTTTCGAAAATTGTGTGAGGTGGGATTCGAACCTTTTTAAAATTATTATTATTTATTAATTGCATTAAAACTATTAAAATAAAATTTTTGAAAATGGTTAGAAGTGGGATTCGAACCTTTTTAAAATTATTATTATTTATTAATTGCATTAAAACTATTAAAATAAATTTTTCGAAAATTGTGTGAGGTGGGATTCGAACCTGGAACATTATTATTATTTATTAATGCACTAAAACTATTAAAATAAATTTTTCGAGGTGGGATTCAAACCTGGGACATGGTGGTAATGCAATCAAGGTTAACCACTAGGCTACAAGGACTTTTGTTAAGTTTTTTATTATTTATCCTATATATAATGTATATTTCTTATATAGCTGGACTCAAGTACACCGTGTACTTGAGTACACAGCAGCCCTACCCTTTTTTTATTATTTAATTACTGATATATCAATCTTTTCTTGTGAAAATCAAATCATGATGCATACCAGGTTTGGCCTCTGTTGTTTCTAGTGGTGAAAGAATTAGTGCGTTAAGAGTTTATTGGACAAAATATGAATTAAAATTGACTCTTGCAGAAATAAAATGAGAGAAAAGTTGAAAACAAGATAAGATATTATGAAGATAATTGTTATATTGCAGGAGATTAATCGAGTTTAGGGTGTTAGAGGTAAGTGTGAAACACCTATACTTCCACAACAATTTTGTATAATTTAGCAAGTGTTTATGGGATCTAATTACCTTTGTGCTATCAGTAATATTTCATCAATATGTACGTGGATACTTTTCATTAGATATTGAACAATTAAGTTTTTCTTTGTCTATTGCTTTTGATTTTTGAAATTTGGATTGTTATTTACTATTTGGGGGTATGATTGCATTTGGAACCATTTTTTTTTCTTGCACGGTTCATTTTGATCTCTTAATGCAAGTTTATACCACTTGCTGGTTTTTATATTAGTTTTGGTTAAATTGATCTTTGAGCTCTTAAATTGTGGAAGCATAATATTCTGCTTTTAGTTCTTAGATCTCCAAGTATAGCTTATTTGAGAATATCAATTTTTTGAAAGAGCTAGCAGAGCCAGAGCCTGAGATGCCACAGTGGACACTAGAGAGACCACTAAGAATTGTTATTGAATTCACGTATGTATAATTTATCCTGAAGTTCTCATTCTTTATCCTGCTTTAATTTTTTTCATTTAATATTCTTGAAAATATTATATTTAACAAACAATATTACATGCACATGATCCTAACTTTCCAAGGTGATCCAATTTTCTCTAAATTAAATCAGAATTTTGATTTATGCGTCTTTTTTCCACCATATCTAACTTATTATCTTTTCTCTTAAATGTGTTGGATGATTTTTTTTTTCAGGTTATTTTTTATTTCTCACGAATGTGTGTTATTTAATTTCATTTAAGGTATGATTATAATTCTCCTTTGTTGTTTAAAAATTTGATTCCCTATTTGTATCATACATCACACACGCTATATATGTGTGTTCAATATTTCTTCCAGTTTATTTTATATTTCTTGCAGATTTGTGTTAGTTTTTTATTTTTTCTGTGCAAAATGATTATGCATCCTATGTAATTAGATAATTTTTTCAATAAATTGATTTGTGTAATTGATGGAATGGCGGATCATTTTAGGGAGTTACTTTTAACCCGTTACATTTGCTTTTTACACATTTACTTTTTTCAAATCTATTTTACAAGCAATCTCGCATGAACAACTCGATCTTGTTATTCGATGAAACAAAGATATGCAATGTTTAATTTGTTGTTTCATTGTCTTTTTATTATCACTCCAATGTTTAAGAACTAACGATGGATCTCTGATTTGCAAGCAAGCCAAATTTGTAGAGCTAACGATGAATCTGTGATTTGCAAGCAGACCAAAGTCAAGGTTACATACGTACACGTGATCGAAGATAGAATTAAATGAATTCCATCTATTTAAATGCCTATGCAATTTTTATATTTCTTCATGGTGCTTTATTCGGTGTACATCGATTAAGTAATTTGTAGAGGCTGAATTTTGTTTATTAAAATGGTTATGTGTATTTAAATTGAATATGTACTAAGGATGTTTTACTGAAAGTGTCTAAATTATCACACTTGAAGTTGTTAGTAGTGTAAAATGTGTGTTCATGTTGCAATATTAGATTTCCTGATATAGCTTCAATAGATGTTGCAAGATTTTGACACCTTTATATTAGAATTTGAAGTGTGTCCTATTTGCTATGTTGTGTCTTCATCCTTTAGCTTCATTAAGCCATGATTTACTACTATGATTTAAACAAAACTAATAAAGTAGAAACTCTATAAATTTATAATTTTGGGACCACCAAAACTTATTAATTAAAAGAGTTATTAATTTATCTATAAATTAATAATTATTAATGTATATATTAATTAATATTCTAGTAATTTATGGAGTAATAAAATACTCAATTTATAAACACTCTTTCAAACTTCCATTGTAATTAATTATTGTATACGGAGTATCAAATGAAGGACCTAATTTGAAAGAATCTTTCAATCTTCCACATGCTGTGAAACAACTTAAAAGTATAACTCCACGTATTAAATAAGTGAACAAGATGTAGAGATAATATATAGAAAAACTCTTCAAGTCTTTACTATATATAACATTTGCACCCCTATTTATAGGTCTTAATACAAGTTTGAGAAGATGAAATGAGAGGTGCACTATTAATGTAGGTACATGAACAACCAAAGGACACATAGTGGATATTAAGGAGGAAGTAAATGGGCATTCACACAATACAAATATTATTTATTCATAACACTCCCCCTTGAATGTCCATTAGTTAAAATTATGCCTCTTTAAAAACCCAACAAGAAGAAACGCGCATTAACTCCCACTGATGATTACATCACTTCACATAATAAAAACGCCACACTCCAATTTTGTATCTCAATTTCTCAAATGTTGAAGCATGTAAAGACTTGATAAATAAATCTGTCAAATTATCACTTGAATGAAATTGTTGCACACTGATGTCACCCTTTGCTGAAGATCGTGAGTAAAGAAGAATTTAGAATCAATATGCTTTATCCTATCACTTTTGATAAATCCTTCAATTAGTTGGACAACACATGCAACATTGTCTTTATATATCACAGTTGGATCATCTTTCACTGAGTTTAATCCACACTGGCCACAAATATGTTGCGTGACAGAACGCAACCGAACACATTCACGACTTGCCTCGTGAATTTCTAGGATCTCTGTATGGTTAGATGAAGTAGTAACTAAAGTTTATTTAACAGAACGCCATGAAATATTTGTACCTCCATTTGTGAACAAATAACCTATTTGAGATCGGAATTTGTGCGGATTTGATAAGTAAACTGCATCCGCATAACCAACTAAACAAGGTTTTGATGAGTTGAAAAATATAAATCCATATCCATTATCCCTCTAAGATATCGAAAAACATGTTTAACGTCATTCCAATGCCTACGAGTTGGAGAAGAATTATATCTTGCTAATAAATTAATAGCAAATGATATATCATCAGGTCGGCCTAATGTTGTTAGCAAGATAACATTAGTGCACTTATTGCACTCGAATATAGTACTTCTTGATCAAACACATCTTCATTTTCTACATGAGGTTGAAATGAATCTTTCGCTACATTAAGTGACCATACAACCATATGTATTCTTAAAGGATGTGTTTTATCTATGTAAAATTGTTTCAACACTTTCATAACATAAGTGGATTGATGCACATAAATCTCATTATTAAAGTGTTCAATTTGAAGACGTTGTCAGAAAATTGACAAATGCATTAAATTGAAAAATATAAAAAGCTGGTGTATCAAATTGCAAAGAAAAAAATATATGTTGTACTCCGTAATTGATAAAAACTATAAAGGTCATGATTTTTTTTTTTTTGCAATTAACCCTTATATTAATTGTATAATTTACATTTATACTCACTTCGTCCCACAAGTGTGATGAGAATGAGGGTCGTGGGCTCAAAATTATGTATAGTCGAGAGCCAGATTGAAGGGCGGCCCAATGGATTAATCTTTTATTTTGTTGCCTTGTTTTTAGGAATATAGATATGCATGGATTAATCTTTTATTTTGTTGCCTTGTTTTTAGGAATATAGATATGCATTAGATATTATTGGTTAGTTTGTTAGGATATTTGCATATTTTTTGGAGTAATTAAATCTCTATATATTGGTATGAAGACTACCATATGAAAAAAAAAGGAGAAAATAATAGAGTTCTTTTGCAAAGTTAATTGCAGCTCCGTTTCTTGCTAGCCTGGGCTAGGGATTACGGATTTATTCGTATTTCGTATCGTGGTTCTCATCAAATTGGTGCTTTCATTGAGAGTATTAGAGAATCACGATCGTCATGGTAGGAACTCATTGGGAACGTATTGAGTTACTAGAGACGAGATTTCATCAAATTGAAACAAGATTCAAAAGTATCGATGCCAAGATGAAACGAATGATGTCAAAATTGTTACGCAAAAAATCATCAAGAACCGGATCAAGAATCAAGTCAAGTTCGTCATCTGAAGAACACCGCACCTTCGGTACAAGCTCTGACGAAGGGGTGAACCCGACGCCCATGGAGGACGGGGGAAGAAAAATTAAAATAGATTGTGGTTATGATGGACCACCAATTTTCGATGAATATTTTGATGAAAATTGTGGTTATGATGGACCACCAATTTTCGATGAGTTTGTTGATATTGTTGATATTTTAGTTGATGATGGAGATGAAATTGACTGCAATAGGCAATCTGGAAGTGTAGCTGAAGAGATTGAAATATTTCACTGTAAATTGAAGCAAGTAGAAGAAATAACACTTTTTGAAAAAAGAACCAAATTCGCAAGATATCAAGGGAAGAAGGTTCAGATCAGGGTTGAGAAAGACTGTTCGAGATTGTTGGGAAATTTAGCATTGATTTACATGCAACACAAAGACTTCAAATTTGCCGAAAAATATTGTAGAAAAGCACTTTCGATTGAACCGGATAAGACCAAACATGTTTTCTTGATCAACACCGGTGGATCGGACTCCGATAATTCTGAATTCATCCTTGAGGACAAGGATGTTTGTGAAGGAGATGTGAATGATGAGAATGAAGGTAGTGGGCTCAAAATTACGTATAGTCGAGAGCCGGATTGAAGGGCGGCCCAATGTATTAATCTTTTATTTTGTTGCTTTGTTTTTAGGAATATAGATAATGTATGGATTAATCTTTTATTTTGTTGCCTTGTTTTTAAGAATATAAATATGCATTAGATATTATTGGTTAGTTTGTTAGGATATTTGCATATTTTGTGAAGTAATTAAATCTCTATATATTGGTATGAAGACTACCGTATGAAAAAAAAAGGAGCTCCGTTTCTTGCTAGCCTGAGCTAGGGATTACGGATTTATTCGTATTTTATATCGTAGTTCTCATCAAAGTGTTTGCACCACAAAATGGGCACACTTTTTAAGAAAAAAGTGTAATGAGTGGAGTGTTGAGGGGTAATTTTATAAAGTTATATGGATAAAGTAAAAATGTGATTGAAAAAAGAGTAAAAGTAATGGCATTTTGTGTAAATGTGTAAATATTGTGAAGGAGGAGTTTATGAGAGAGTTTCCTTTTATAGGTGTAATAACAATTGTGGAACGAACAAATAATGTAAGTGTGCAAACAGTTGTAGGACACTAATATATTATATAAAAAAACATATTGAAAAATTATACTGGTAATCAAATCGAACTCAAATTTATTGTTTCTTATAGTGTCAGGCTTCAAACTTCAAAATTTTAGACTTGTTCAAATTCGAATCGAGTTTCAAACTTCAAATATAACAAAAGAGTCGAGTTCGAATTCAACACTACTCTGCGCGACTCATGTACCCCATAAATATGCAATCTAACGATGCATTCTTCATTAAGCTGAGCATTACATAAACTCTTTGTATACTGTCACAATTACATTACACTATCTATAACAAAGATCTATAAAGAACCTATCATTGAGATACATATCAAAACCGATATAGAAACTATTTTTACCCATGTATTTAAAGATGAAGTTAATGTATCCCACTACTAATGTATCGGTAAGGAATCAGAATCAAATAAAATCCTTTCAGTTCATAATCATGATGGAAAACATCCCATTGTCCTCTCAGCACATAAACAATAGACACATAAGTAACCAACCAAACTTATTCAAGAACAGCCTTACTAGGTGCTAAAGTACAGAGACTGCAGCAATTTACATGAAAACAACCTAAGATACAAGTACAACGTTACATATCGAATTAAAGAGCAGATAAAAATGAAACAGTAGCAACACACGTCAATTTGCATGGCATTACTCCACATATCAACTCAGTTCACATAACCTTGTAGGCCATGCCTTCTATATGCTGCAACAAGAGTTTGCATAAAGTAATAATCAGAAGTTGACAACAAAAAAGCAACATACTCAACGAGACTGCATGCATATATGGCTCAATACAGTGCGGCAGTAATTGAAGGAGGTATACTGGCAGGTAATAAAACGTAATAAATTACACACCTGCACTCACGCCAAGAATCCCCGAAGCTGGATTAAATCAGGAATCTGTTTAGGGGCATGTAGCTTATAGTGAGAATATAAAAACAGATGTTTAACTTTAATAAAACTCAATATGCATTATAAGAGGCACGAATAGAATTTCTACAATTTAAATACCAGGCTAGTTAAAAGCAGCATGAAATCAAGTCAAGCTGAGGTTTCAGAATGTGAGTATCAAGTCAGGTGAAAAGCTCTTATAATTATGATCCGCGTATGGCATTTTATGCAAATGTAAGTATCTGAGGAAGCAAGATGCATCATGTTGCTCCTTCATGGCATAGAGTAAGGGAAATAACAAAGTTCTTTTGTGTTAGAGGATCCTGGCATCATTAAACAATACCAAAGCCAATTTCCATTTCCTATTGGAACCTCAACTATGTCACTTTTTTTCAGTTGAAAGGTCATATTGTTCTTAGGAAATTGAACGAATCCATTAAATTCAACTGGACTTTGCGACAAATAAGCAATTATGTATTATCATCGAGGGGAGAGCCTACCAACAGAAGAAGAGATATCCGGAACGGCTGAACCCAAAAAGATAAAATGACATCCTTAATACAAGTGTACCAATCGAAGACCACGACGTATTCTAATATTGTTCCTTGTACCTTATTATTATTAATATTATTATTATTATAGTTGGGTTAACTAGGGCCTTTTTAAATAAGTTCTTTAATAAACCATCTGTGGGTGTTATTACTTAGTGGACTTAGGTTAGGGTTTATCTAGGCAGATCTGATCGGCTGCCAGGAGTTAAACACTGAAAATAATACAGTTTCTTCTTTTACACGAGGTCTGTATCTTTTGTGTCTATCCTCATCCTTATCATATTGTCTGGCTGATTATACTGCACTCAATCCACTGGTCACCATAGATAATCAAAAGTTTTTCCTATATCAATTATATGTAGTACATACTAACAGACTAATAAACAAGATATTATAGTACTTAGGTTATCTGGCATGTTAAAGAAAGATAACTCCCGTAGAAACTAAGAGGAAAACCAACGCGTGCATTTAATATGGAACAAATCACGTGTATGTATGTAATAATTAATAAAACTATTGTAAATTGAATAGAGCAGAGGATTCCCATTCCTTTAATGAAAAGATTCAGCAGACTTCTAGCAAATTAAAATAGGTACACATATATAGGCTCTAGTTAAACCATTAATACAGATAGTTAAACCATTAATACAGATAAGGTTATCAATCGGAAGAACTTTCATAATTTTATTAATTTATTCATTAACAGAATAAATCAAAATTATTACTCCCTCTGTCCAATTTCATTATTCCCACTTTCCTTTTTTGGTTGTCCAATTTTATTATGTCCATACCCTTTTTGGAAACAATACTATTCATACTACTTTATCTTCACCCTCCTACTATCACTTATTTACTCACTTTGTCATTCACTTTATTCATAAACAATCATTTATTTACAAATGGACCCCACAATACTCCATCATACCCTCAACTTATCTACTTTATGAATAAACTAATCAATATTCATTAAAACTCGTGCCCGAAGAAGTGGGCATAATAAAATTGGACGGAGGGAGTACTATATAATTAATTTCGTTGTTGAGAGTACACTCAAATTAGTATATCCTATATATAGGAATTCCCTCAAATATAGTGAGATGGAAGTTAAAATGATCAATAGCTATATATAGGAATTCCTCAAATATAGTGAGATGGAAGATAAAATGATCAATAGGAAGAACTTTCAAGTTTCAAAAGAACAGAAAGATTGCCTACTTGAGTACTTCTAATTATACCGTGAATAATGAATTGATACAAGGATCCTATAATTTAGTTCCTCGCAGGAAAAACAAAAAAAAACAAAAAAACAAAGGGAAGGTGTAACAAGAACAATACCCTATGCACCACAGAACAAACAAAATCTTCTATCAGTATTATTTGGTATTGATGATTTTGTCCGGCCCTAAGGTTGAAGTAACATAAAAGACAATGCTCAATCACAAGATTCATCCTAAATCCAGAAACTAGGTTTTAGGAACATCATATAACCGAGTTAATGGGTTTTTCATAAATATGATTTACTATATCAGCATCATGTTTCTTAGGACCCCATGACAAACATGTCAATGATACAAATTAGCAGGAGGACAAAAAAAAAAAAAACTAGAGTCAATTATCTAATTTTGCATTTGTACACAGTATCTTCGGAGCTACTATGATACTATCTAGATATTAGCTTTCCACTTTCTCTGCAACATGGACTAACAATAGTTAATGGTTCTCAGCATCGAACAAATGAGACTCAGTACCAATAGATCATGCAAGAGCACAGGACTCGTACAATTAATTTAACTCAAAAGCAACATCTTTTATTGCAGTAAATTACACAAGTCAAAATTCGATTTTAATGCGTATCATTATTTAATATATAAAGTAAGAAAAATGAAGAGTATTAGTCTACCAAATTGCAACGTGGCATTCACAAGGTGGTGAGCATCAATCAAGCACCTTCAACATTAGTTATTGTGCCACACCACATTGGAATGTGCATCCTAGTTAGCATATTCACCTTAATGTGGAAAAGAAAAATATACACCATGGTGAAATGAGCATCCTAGTCAGTATATACATAATAAACCAATGCAAAACTGGAAACATTCACCTTTCGTATAATAACATTGTTAGAGTTGAAAAATATAGTTCAAGAAAATTGATTGATACCCAAAATCTTACTGGGTTGTGCTAGTATCACAATTGAGCAAGAAAAAGGCCCTCTAAAAGCTATATTTATGTAGCATATAATCATTTTAACATGAGTTGGAAGGTAAGGCTAAGCTAGGAATTAAGACTTAAAAAATAAAGTCACAGTGTGAAATGGAAATACTTCACCTCATACCTAATAAGAAATAGGGCACACATTCTTGCAAGGCAAACAAACAAATGAAGACAAATAAGCAACAACATTAATTTTTGTCATCATATTAATACTAACAATGTAAAGAGCAAAATTCAGTGTCCATCCTTGGCTCGAATGAGCTGCAATAAATTCAAGTGCCAACTGGGCCTTTTTTTCCATCCTTGTATCACTACTCACTCAACCTAGAATTATTGTTAGATGTACCAATTAATTGGTCACAGCTCACACAGTTCCAAATAATCTCAGGTAATGGCAACTCATCAAACTCATAGCTCCCCAACCACTCAAATTTATAATGATTAACAACAAAAATATGTAACAGGATAAAACGGGATGCAGCACAAAACAACTAAATAATACAAACTGAAAAAAAAGGCACAAACCTTTTTTATCTTCGGGTGCATCGTGATACTCTTGGTCGTCCTCATCCTCTGCAGCAGACGCCACCGACACCACTGGGCCTCCAGCGCTATCCTTGTCATCAGGATATCTCACCACAACAACAGGACAAACGCAATGCCTGACGCAGTAATCGCTAACACTTCCAAGCCTTTCATCTCTCCCTTTCTTCGCTGCCCCAAATCCCCTGCTCCCCATGATGAGAGCACTCAGTCCTAGCCTCTCAACCTCTAAACAGAGGCGCTCCTTCATATCGTGGTCCTTGACTATGTGGATTTTGAAGGGGATTTGCGCCTCGACAAGTGGCTGGGCCAGATCGGACGACTTAGTAGTGGTGAAGGTGTCGAATTCGTCTTCAAGCTTCCGCTGAGACTCCTCGTTTTCGGTGTCGACGATGGATAGGTCGACGGAACCCCAATCAGCGCCGTAGAGAACGGATGTGGGGCGGACATGGACGAGAATGACGGCGTCACCGGGGCGGAGGTAGTGATGGACGGACCACTTGACGGCGAAAGCAGATTCATCGCTGAGATCGACGGCGATGCCGATCCTGCGCTGTGCGTTGGCGGTGGGAGTTTCGGTGGAGAGTGGAGTGGTTGGGGGAGGGAAGCGGGGGGAGGAGGCGCGAACCTTGATAGCTGCGAGTGATGGCAGGTCGGAGTCAGGAGATGGCTGCTGCATTTCCGGCGGATTGCTTTGACCTTTTTCTTTTTCAGTAGAGATTGAGAAGTAAGGTTGACTGGTGTGAATAAAATCTTAGTTGGGGCCTCACCTCGGGGGCTTTTAAATATACAGTAGTATTAGTGGAAAATTTAGGCTTGGTTTTGCTTCTATACCCCAGATACACTCCCAATAGGAGGGTGTAAAGAATGATTATATCCAAACCAGATCGATTGGTTAGTTTTCGGTTTGGTCCCCAGTCCTATAAATTTTAGGATAGGTTTCCGATCCGATTCGGGTAAAAACCAAAATTTACCGGTCCGAACCAAAATTTCAATTTTTTTTTTTTTATATATATCCTTTATATTTTTTCTCTCTAACGATGAGTCATGTCTTTTAATTTTATTTTCGATTCACTAACTTTTTTTTGAAAAAAAAAAAATCAGTGTAAAAAATATACATTATTGTCGACATTGATTTATTGATTAATTTTTATTATTTATTTTTTTTGCAATTTCGACAATAGTTCGTCGAAATATTCACTATTTTCGACAAAGAGTGTTGAATTTGACACAAGTGTGTCAAACTAAATATTTTTAAAAAATAGAGATATTTTGACAAAGATTAATCGAAAATTGTGTGTTGAGTCAACAAGAAATGTTCGAAATTTGTAGTTTTGGTCGACTTTGATTTGCATTTTTTTTTTTTTTTAAAAAAAGCATTAAAAATGGAACATAAAAAACATGTGGGGTCGGCTGGCGTGAGGCGATGTGGCGGCCTATTTTACCAGAAAAAGAAGAAGAAATAGAGATATGGCACTACAAAAAACACGCGTTTTACCGACGGAATGGCGGTCGATAACCGTGGTTACCGACGGATTTTTTCAGTCGGTGCTAGCCTCGTCGGTAAGGCTTACCGACGGAAAATTCTATTCCGTCCGTCGGGAATTACCGACGAAATTGTCGGTCAGTAACATAAATCGAAAAAAAAAACGGGCTGGGTCGAACCCGATCCGACCCTTGCTGGACCGGACTTGAGAGATTTTATTGTAGGCCAGCATTTAATTTTGGCCTTGCTGGGACTCGAACCCGGGTGTGTGGGCGCCTATTGAGGGGCGCCTACCACTTGGACAAGTCTGTTACTTATTCGTAATTGCAATATTAATTGTATATGTACTCATTTTCGGCCCCATTTTTTTTAAATTCAAAAAATTAATTTCTTTCTCATACATTAATAATTAAATTTTTAATCTATCTTTATTGTAAATTAAATTTTTGTAATTTATATATTTTAAAATACTAAAATATTCATATTTTTTACTAATTTTTTTTTTTAAATTCCAAAAAATTAATTTATTTTCACACATTTTAGTTGTAACTTAATGATAAATAAACTTTTTTAAATTGTACATCTCATAAAATAATTAGCTTACATTATATAATTTAATATTCATCTTCTTCCTCGTCATCTTCATCTTCTTCATCTACATTTTCATTATTTGCCTCATCTTCATCATCCTCCTCCTCCTCCTCCTCTTCGTCCTCTTCCTCTTCATCATCCTCTTCATTTTCATCATCTTCCTCATTTCCACTATCGTTTTCAATTTCGATCAATTGTGAATTTCCAGTCGTCAAGTGTACGTGAATATTCAAATATCCCGTAAAGACTTCAATTCGAGCCTCTATTTGTTCCGTTTGAAACGGAGAATCATCTTCATCACTATTTTCCTTTGTAGGGACTTCTACCATTGATCTTGCCTTTACTTTGCAAACAACGTGCCATTCAATTTTACTACGTGATCGTACTAGATACTCGCAGTAGTATACTTAAGATACTTGATGGGAAAATACAAATGGATCATCCCCGCTATAGCTCCTTTTCGGATTAACATCCACGAGCTTGTACTCCGGATTAATCCTTGTTCATGAATCAAACCAATGACACTTGAACAACACTACAGTCTTTGCTGGATATCCCGGATATTCTACTTCAACGATTTCGTGCAACACCCCATAGTAGTCACTTGCATCTACATTGTAGTTCGCACTGTTAATGCAAACACCACTTTTGGTAGTCGCTTTTCTTGATGCATACTCGGATGTATGAAATCTGTAGCCCTTTACAATATAGTCGTTGTAAGTCTTTACACGACGTAGTGGTCCTTTGCTGAGATCCCTTAAGAATCAATTCTCAAAATCGTTTGACCATCCCTATACAGTTCAAATAATTAACATTATTTATGAATCATATTTATTTACGTAAAATTTAAGGAAATGGTACTCACATAACGTTGGAACCATCGAGCAAAATCACGTTGAAGACGAGCATCTATATCTGTATCTGAGATGTTTTGTTCTGTTCGTTGTAGTTCTTGAGTATACATCCTAATTCACAACATCCAACCACAATTAATATTAAATTACATAAATGAAGTAGTTATTAATAATTTTATTAGATGATAAAAATATGAAATACTTACTCAATGTAAGGCTGAACTTCATCACAATTCAATAACACATACGTTTGTGCTATTTCTGCCTCTCTATTCGTCTCCCACTCTCGTTTAGTGAATTTTCCTATAGGTCATCCCTTATGTTGGGATATGAATCCTAGAACAAGTCCTAAATGATGAATAAAAGATGAAGTTTTGATAAAGCCAAAAGTAGTATGAATATTTTCTAAGTGTTGACTGATCTAGTCTAGTTGAGTTAAGTCATCTTGTACAAGACCAGTAGAGTTCACATAAGTTCACATGAAAAGATAAGTACAGTTTATAAGTACTTCATATGTGTTTACAGTATTTGTTTAAGTTTGTTACTGAGCTATTTAAATGTTGTATAGAGCTCATGATGTTCTTTATATGTAATAGATTAGTTTTATTGTATAGTTTATAAGTTGACTAAGCTTGTATTATAAAAGCTTAAAGTAATGTAATAGTCTTGATAGGTTTAGTATAGTCTACTGTTTGAACAAGGAAGACCAGACAAGAAGAGTTGAAATCTACTACTCAAGACAGAAGGACTACATGACAAGACAAGTACATACAAGTCTACTCAAGACAAGTAAACGTGAAAGTTAGAAACGCGTGAAAAGAAAAAGATATAGAAGTTAGTTATGGAATAACTAATTCACAACAAGAAACGCGTATATGGATATAAGAAGATTCAGTTGAAGGTAGTTATCAAGAAAAGTTGGTTACAACTGATTCGTTCTTGATTTCAGAAGTTTATAAATACTTCATGATGGTAATCATTTAAAGAAAACGGATACGCTGAAAATCTACATACTCAAAGTAAAGATATATTCGAAGTTTACTCTCAGAGTTGATTGAAGTTCAGATAGAAGCCAGAAGACAAGTGAAGAATCAAGAAGGCTACTACTGAAGATCAGAGAAGTTTTTAGTTTTTGTTTTGTTACTTTTCAAGGTGCTAGATACTTGTAAAATTTCTAGTTAGATCGAAGACATATCTGGAGGTATAGTCTGTTGAAGATCTAAGTCTTCTTCTTGAGACTTTAAAGACAGGAACATACACTTGTACTCGATTGGAAGAGTTTAGTGGAAACATCACAACTGGGTTTGTGAGAGTGGATGTAGACAAGTTGTCGAACCACTATAAATCTCGTGTTTGATTTACTTTACTGTTTTGTTTGTTGTTTAATTGATTAATTGTTTAGTTAATTGAACTACATAACTGAACTAGACTAGCTGAGTATACATAAAACAGAGTTCTCGAATTAAGTTGAGTATAAACTTTAAATTGGGCTCATTGATAATTTCGTATTCCGCACATTGTAATTCTGATATATCGAAAGATTTTAGAAAAGTCTATTCACCCCCCTCTAGACATTTTCTTTAGCTTCCCTCGATATTAACTCAACTTAGGGACCTACAAGTGGTATCAGAGCAGTAGTTTTCGAACTGCTGTTTCTTGATAACCGACTTAAGACTTAGGGTGAAGTCTTGTTCTTTGATTGTTCTTGTATACGTGTTCTTGATCAAATATTCTTGTTATATCTGTTTCGTGCTCCCTGTTCTAGACTTATCTGTTATTCTTGATCATAACTCGACTTAGCACTTATTTCTTGAAATCATGTCTCTTGAGACCAGCGCTAACAAGTTACCTAAGTTCCAGGTACAAGACTATGACTATTGGAAACTAAGGATGGAAGCCATCTTTAGTTCCACTCACGACTTAATGATCTCCGTCATCACTGAAGGTCCGATAGTGACCATGATCCCAAACACTGCTGCCCTCGACGCAAATCAACCCGTGGGTACACTCGTCAAGAAACCAAGGTCAGAACTAACCTCAGAAGAAATGAGACAGAATAATTTGGATAGCTTGGCCAAGAATTACATCTTACACACTCTTCCTAACGAGTATCTGGGAAAAGTGTTAAAATGTAAAACTGCCAAAGAAATGTGGGATCGCTTAGCTATCATTTGTGAAGGGACATCCCTAATCAAAGAAAGCAAGCTTTCCACTGCAGTCCAAAGATTCGAATCATTTCATATGAAAGCTGGTGAAACAATAGACCAGTTGGATACTCGTTTTACCAAAATCATGAATGACTTGGAAGTCCTTGGTAAATCTTATACTCCACGTGAAATCAATCTTAGGATTCTCAAAAGCCTTGATAGTCGATGGAAAATGGTAAAAATGCTTGTTAAGAATACCCAAGATATAGACGTATGGACAGCAAAAACCATGTTTCAAACTCTAAAGGCCCATGAGTTTGATCTAGACGAAGATGAACCCATAGTAAGCAGTGACAGAGAACATGCTGTGTCTAAGAACGTGGCTTTTAAGGCTAGTTCGTCTAAGGTAGACAGGTCAAAGTCTAAAACTAGGTCTACTTCTGTGAAAGACGAGTTAGATACTGATCTTAGTCTGAAGGATCAGGTAAGCCTCATGGTTAGAAAGTTTGATAGGCTGAATAAACGTTTCGGAAGATATAAGAAGTTCTATAGAGAGCATAGAGGGTCTGCTTCTAAGAACCCGTCTGAGACCAGACGAGACCGAAACTCGTCCGAAAGGAGAGACGAAGTCTCGAAAGGTAACAGACAAGATAGAGAGTCTGATGGTAGGAAGATTACTCATTCTGATAGACGTGATAAACGAAGGAACAACTCTCCTATTAAAAAGGCTACTAATGATATCTTGTGCTATAACTGTGAGAAGCCAGGTCACTACATATATGAATGTCCAGACCTGAGTACCGATGATCGAGAAGAACGCAAAGCACGAAGGGAAAGAAGATACAACCGTGGTAAGAAGGCAATGATGGCTAATGATGACTCTGACTCTGACTCAGACGAGTTGCCATCATCCTCATCTAGCTACCCGTCTGAACAAGATCACGATGAAGCCTTCATAGTAGATGATGGTCTATGCTGCATGGCTAAAATCGACCAAGAGGTATCATCTGCTACATCCTTTCAATCTTGTGATGAATCAGAATCTGATGAAAGTGACACTGCCAGTAGCAAAGTAGGGAGTAGCCTTCAGCACTCTACTAGTGCAGTTGAAGACGACCTCCTACTTGCCAACAAGGCATTCATTGAAGTCAGTGACGAAAACATCATCTTAAGACAAGAAATCATTGATCTTAAGGAAGCCCAGTCTAAAGTAGATCCTAATATAACAGTCCTAAATGAACGCTTGCAAGAAGAGTTGAGACAACTCAAAGACAAGTGTGCATTGACAGACAAGTTGTATCAAGACCTACTTAAGACACATGCTACTGAGAAACATGAATTCAATGTTTTACAAAATAAGTTCAAAAAGCTTGAAGAACGTAATAAGTTCTTAGAAACCGAGGTTGTCACTTTAGACCTTAAACTTACTGACCTGGTTAACTCTTCAAAGGTTAATCTTGAATTGTCAGATAGGTATAGGGCTCCTGCTGACAAGACAGGCATAGGTGCTGAGACATCAAGCTCGTCTACTCTAGTTACTAAGAACCCTACTATTTTCATCTCAAGCTCTTTGACTAATGATAAAGGAAAAGAACCAATGATATACGATATTGACACTCCAACTAAAGGTACTGTACCAAAACAAGCTCGAGTTAACATTCCAATTACCAAAGGAGGTAAAAAGAAAGTTAACAACAAGCCTGTTCCGTTTAAGACAAGTCAACAAAGGACTAGGAATCGTGGACGACCAAATCAGGTCAGATACGAGGATTGGTATCCTAAGGAGACGAGTACTAGACAAGTACAGACTAGACGACAAGAGTCTAGACCTCCTTTTATAAGGCAGTCTCAACTCTACTCGTCTAGACCCAGACAGGAAGGTCCAAAATATCGTACACAAGTTGTTCTATATCCTCCACCTTTGTCATATGATATTGAAGGAGAAGAAAGACCTAAACATGTCTATAAACCGTATGGACCTAATGCATACAAACCTTACTCTGACTATCATAGACAAGTGCCTGCTCAAGTAGAGATTAAGTCAAAAGGCTATCTCCAAAGAGTAGACCCGAACTCGACTGATAGGCCAGATAAGGACAACAAGGTCTTATTTTGCAACAAATATGGTCGAAAGCTTAGAAGATCAAACCTGTTCAGGACTCCAATGTACATTTGGATTCCATTGAACTCGACTAACCCCCAAGGACCCCAATAAACAAGGAGGGTACCTAAATTATGAAATATCATCTATTGCAGGGTCGACTCGATCTATACAAGAAGGGTGGCTCAACAGGAGAAACTTGGTACATAGACAGTGGCTGTTCGCACCACATGACTGGTACCAAGACTCTCTTATCAAGCTACCATGAGCAAGAAGGACCAAAAGTGATATTTGGTGATAGCTCCACTGCTGTTACTAAAGGATTTGGTTACATTCGGAATGGAGACATAGAGATTCAAGATGTCTCATATGTTGAAGGCTTGAAATACAATTTACTCTCTGTTTCACAATTTTGTGATCGTGGATACAAGGTGCAGTTCAAGAGTCGCAAATGTGAAATCATTGACAAAAGGACACACACAGTCCTACTGGTCGGCATAAGACAAGGAAGTGTGTACATAGTGAACTGGAACAGTTGTTCGAGGGATACCTGTCTACTTACTAAGAATCCGAAAGAACTTGGCTGGCTCTGGCATAGACGCCTCTGTCATCTAAACTTTAAGGTTCTTAATAAGATAGCCAGAGACTACCTTGTGGAAGGTATTCCCAATGAAGTCTACTATAAGTCACATGTATGCACATCCTGTCAGAAAGGTAAACAGGTAAAGGGTTCTTTTAAATCTATTCCATCCCTCTCAACAAGTAGAGTTATTGAACTTCTACATATGGACTTACATGGCCCAATAACTCCTCCAACTTTGAACGGTAGAAGGTACACACTTGTTGTGGTAGACGACTATTCTAAGTTCACTTGGGTAGTCTTCTTACACAAGAAGAGTGATACACAAACACTTTTGCCTGATCTGTTGAAGAAGTTACAGGTTGAGAAGAATCAGTCAATTGTCAAGATCCGTAGTGACAAGGGTACTGAATTCATTAACTGCTATATTAAAGATTTTTGTTCTAAGCGTGGCATCCAGCACCTTACTAGTGCAGCAAGGACACCACAACAAAATGGAGTAGCAGAGCGAAGGAACAGAACTCTTAAGGAGGCCTGCAGGACCATGCTGACAGAGTATAATACGCCTCAGAAGTTTTGGGCAGAAGCTATCAATACTGCATGCCACTCACAAAACAGAAGTGCTATCAACAAAGCACTAGGTAAGACACCCTATGAGGTATGGAAAGGTAGAAAACCCAGAGTTTCATATTTTCATATATTTGGATGTAAGTGTTTCATCCATAACAATGGGAAAAGCAAGTTGAATGCATTTGATGCTAAAGCAGACGAGGGGATATTCTTAGGATACTCCTCGACTAGCAAAGCATTTAGAGTATTCAACTACTCAACCCTTTGTGTGGAAGAAACACCACATGTGGTTTTCGAAGAATCTCAACAGGACACGTCTGCCAACAAGATCAGTGAGAAAGTTACTGAGCTAACTATCGAATCTGACAAAGATTCAGAGATATATGAATCCGTTCAAGCATACAATCCATTCATGAAAGCTCTCGAGTCAGATGACCAGAAGAAGGTAAGTGCTCAAGGTAACTCTACTAGACCAGTTGACATGCCTAAACTAGTCGACTCATCTACTCCTATTAAATCTTCTGATGATAATGATGTTGACATGTATGATGCTGTACATGATGATAGTACTATTGTTAAGAATAGAAATACATGGAAATCAGCGCATAATACTGAAAATATTATTGGTGACTCTACTGTTGGTGTGAAGACTAGACGACAACTCTTTGAGTCACAAGAAAAACCTAGTCCATCTCTGTTTTGCTGGTGTTGTTTCCTCTCATCTATCGAACCTAAAACCATTAAAGAGGCTTTAGCTGATAGTAATTGGATCATCGCTATGCAAGACGAGTTGAATCAGTTTGTTCGAAATGACGTCTGGGAACTTGTCGATAGACCGAAACATCATAATGTAGTTGGCACTCGATAGATTTTCAAGAATAAGAAAAATGAGAATGATGTAGTTGTTCGTAATAAGGCTAGACTAGTCGCCCAAGGCTATTCACAAGCTGAAGGTATAGATTATGATGAAACATATGCTCCTGTTGCTAGACTAGAAGCTATTCGATTGTTCCTAGCATATGCTGCTTACATGAAATTTACTGTATATCAAATGGATGTTAAAAGTGCATTTCTTAATGGTATTCTTGCGGAAGAAGTGTATGTTGAACAACCCCCAGGTTTCGAAGTCAAAGGTAACCAGGTATACAAACTAAAGAAAGCCTTATATGGACTAAAGCAAGCTCCAAGAGCCTGGTACGATACTCTTTCTCAATTTCTATTAGAAAATGGTTTTACTAAAGGCAAGGTATATAGAACCTTGTTCAGAAGACAAGAAGGGAAAGACATTTTACTCGTCCAAATTTACGTAGATGACATCATTTTTGGGTCACCTAACAAAAAGCTGAGTGAAAGTTTTTCAACACTCATGCAAAGTAAATTTGAGATGTCTATGATGGGTGAAATGAACTACTTTCTTGGACTTCAAGTAAAACAGACCCCAGAAGGGATTTTCATAAATCAAGCAAAATATACTCGTAATCTACTAGACAAGTATGGTATTAAGACATGTAAATCTTCTGGAGTACCTATGCAACCTACTTACAGGATGGATCCAGACGAGAATGGTAAATGTACTGATCAAACTCATTACCGTGGTCTTATTGGTTCATTACTCTACTTAACTGCTAGTAGACCTGATATTGCATTTTCTGTTGGTGTATGTGCTCGCTTTCAAGCTAATCCAAAAGAGAGTCATATGGAAACCACTAAAAGGATATTGAAATATTTGAAAGGAACTATCAATCGTGGTATATGGTATCCCTCAAATGATGATTTATCTCTAAGTGGCTACTCTGATTCTGATTTTGGTGGTTGTAGAATAGATAGGAAATCTACATCTGGTTCTTGTCAATTCTTAGGCACAAAACTCATTTCATGGTTTTCGAAAAAGCAGACAAGTGTTGCTACCTCTACTACTGAAGCCGAGTACATGGCTGCTGGTAGTTGTTGTAGTCAATTATTATGGCTTATTCAACAGCTTAGAGATTATGATATTTGTGAATCAAATGTTCCTATATTCTGTGATAGTAATAGTGCTATTGCCATTACACAAAATCCTGTTCTGCACACACGTTGTAAGCATGTTGATGTGAAGCACCATTTCATACGTGATCATGTAGAAAAGAAGGATATTCGCATGGAAAAGATTCATACTGATTTTCAAAGAGCTGATATTTTCACAAAACCATTAGCTGAGGCCCGATTTCGTGAATTATGCATTAGTCTAGGACTAATTGATCTTGATCCTACTAGTGTGTAGAGATGTACTAACCAGACAGGTACAATCCTAAGAAGAAAGGAGAAATAGAAAAGTTACCACAAAAGGCACAGAGCACTCATCTACTCACTCAACAGACAGGTATACAAGGTCAGACAAGTTGACCAAACAACCCGATGAGGAAGCTGGTAAAGCTGAGGGTAATACTAAGGGAATAAACATTTAAGGGGGAATCCTTGATTTCTTAAAGATCCTTATGTTGACTCTTTAGTTTTGTAACAGTCATCTTGTTTGCACCTTGATCATTGACTTAAATCGATATTCATTCTTAATTATTCTACTCAACTATCTGTCGCACAAAATAAAGACAGGTACATAAAGTTGTTCGACGTTCAGAATAGACACGCACAGTTAAAGGAGGAACTCGACTAGTACTCATAAGACTACTCGTCTTGTGAAATTAAGTCTACTCGCCTTATGAAGATTAGATCTACTCATCTGTTCGGGATGGACTCGAACAGACAAGCTAAGTTTTTCTTTGATTTAAATGTGTTTATGTTTATTCGAAACAAATTAAAGATGTTAAAGTAATTTGATAATGTTAAAATTTGAATATCCTAGAATTGGATTTATACACCCCTAGTTAATGAGGTGTACACATTCAGTTCGCGGCAAAATATGAATATGTTAGGTCAGATGAGTACACTCCTCTTTCTACCAATAGGAGAGGTGGATCTCAATTTTTACAAAATCAAATCACACTTTCGTCTCGGTTCCGTAACCGAATGCCAAAGGTCTTAACCGTTGGATCTAATCCCTTGATCTTGACCGTTGGATC
The DNA here is from genome assembly GCA_963675135.1 of Galeopsis tetrahit. Lineage (NCBI taxonomy): Eukaryota > Viridiplantae > Streptophyta > Magnoliopsida > Lamiales > Lamiaceae > Galeopsis > Galeopsis tetrahit. Next base: position 57,888,527 of record OY776120.1, on the reverse strand, counting down.
AAAAATTCAGTTTTTAAACAAAACCCAATACTTGTACACATCTTGCCTCACGTTTCATAACTCCTCTACTACTTGCTAACAGTGATTTCCTGCATACTCTACTTTCGTATTCATTACAAATCATTTAACATGTCGATTCGATTTATCTTCGATGTCAGCACCAACATTCAGGCACCATTTGATCTAGGCAGATATATAAATGACAACAAGGTGCATGTTGAGCCATCTCTGTTTTTCGAAGGAAATCATACGGTCGGAAATGCAGAAATCTTGACCAAGTGTACCAGATGCGGTCTAAAACCCTACTTGGAGGCGTTTCCTCAAGTTGTTCTGGAGGAAGAAGTTTTGGAATTCTATGCTAACGCCAGCAGAAGGGGAGATGTTATCGAATCATTTATCGGTTCAAATCGAGTGGAAATCACTCGTGAAGCTCTATTTGAAAGATTGAAGTTGCCCATCGGAACGATTGATGTGGAAAAGTACGCTGAAGGACAGGAGATGAGATATTTGAGTATCTTCTGTGGAAAGAAAATGAAGTTGAAACCGGATGGTAAAGCTATTACAGCCAAGAAGGGTGAACTACTGGAAAAGTATCGCACTCTACTGGACATAGCAAGCAAGATGCTTCTATGTGCCACTGGGTCTCATGACTCAGTTACCCAAGTCAAAACAAGGATTATGGCAGCTATCTATGATGGAATTACTGAGGGTAATTGGTTTAAGTTGATAGCTGACAGGATGATGCACTTCGAAAGAAGTGTTAGGGTGGATATTGATACTCGGAATTGGGTAGTATCTCAAGCAGTTGGATATGGTAACAAGCTGAGCATCTTACTCCCACTTTTGATGCCCAACAAGACTACTTGGAGCAAGGGAAAGCCATTTCATCCTCTTACGTTCTATTTAAAGAAAGAGGCACTGAAGAAGCAAGCTGCTGTAAGGCCAGATGCTCCTAGGCACGTTCAATTTGATGAATCTGAAGTGTTGCCGTACGCGGATTCAGAGAGTTCTTCACAAGCTGGGTCTGAGGAAGCAGAGTCCAGTGCAGACGACTCTGAGAAGACTCAATCAGATGAAGAGTCGCTACACGAGAAGGAGTCGAGTGACCAAGTTCCTGAGAGGTATACTCTTGTGAGAGTTGGAACCCCACCTCCACTAGAAGAGACGAGTCACCAGGTTGGTACTTCTTCACAAACCTTGTCAATTCCTTCTCTCTCTCTCTCTCTACTGTTCGAACCAAGGCTAGATCACATCGATCTAGGCCTCGTCCTTTATCCTCAACCTCACATGTACTGGCGGCATTACCGCTTAGAGCCAGTCATCCCCAAATCACTCCCAGACAAGATACAACTGATACTCCTACAGTTGTCATACCTGACCTAGCCACATCAAAGCCCATAGAAACCACTGCCTTTACTCCCTCTCCCTCACCAGAATATGGTGAACTCTCCAACCCATCTACTTCAGACAAGACACCAGTTGCCACTGCAACAGCTGAGTTAGAGACCCCATCTACTCAAGACCCGTCTGCTGTTAGATTTGAATCCCTGGTATATTATCCAATGTGTCTACGAGAGAAGAGGATTCGTGCTCGAGTTTCAAGAAATCTGCAGAAGACGCTCTCAACTCTTGACATCGACACAGCTTCTGAACAGTTTGAGAAGCTAGTCAGGATTTGCACATGGTTCGCGTTGAAGAAGTCTTCTACGGATGATCTTTTTGAAGTCATTCAAGGCAAGGGCGGAATCTCCAACTTTATGGATTGGGAGATGGAACAGAAAGAAAATAGTGGAGTTAAGGATCACTCCGAGCTATTCCCTCGCAAAGCCTTGGTTGATTTGGTCAAAAGGTTGCTGAATATTCCGGATGGTGTCATTGAGGATGTGTTCACATTTGACGTCGGAACCCAGAATGATCTGGTGGAAGACGAGTTCAAGCCGGACGTAGCTGAGATAGCAGTACAGACTTCAGAACAATTGGAAGAAATTGTTGAAAGTGATGAAGATGAAGTCGACTCACTCATGCTTGGTAAAGAAGATGATGAGTTCTTGGATGCTGAGATGTTTGATGAGGATGAGATCAAAACCTTTGATGATGAAGTTGTTGGAACTCCCAGTTCTACTCAAGTTGTTCCAGAAAGGTTTCTGGATGATTTAAAGACGGATCTAGGAAATGTTGTTCATACTGCCATAGACAAGTTCTTAAACTTGAAGATGAAGGATGTGCTAGTTGAACAGAATCAGTCACTTGTTGACAAATCCAGAGACTTATTTGTTGGTGAGGTCAACAAGATGGACTCAACTTTCCGAGAAGAGATGTTTGCTCAATTTGAAGACTTTCTGAAGAAACAAGTTGATTTTTCAGAAAAGAGGTCAATCTCGTTTGCTCGATCACTAGCTGAAGAGTCAAGCAAAATGGAGAGACTTTACAGAGTTAAAGTTGCTATTGCTGATGAACAGAGACGGGAAGCACAAGATCAATTGATGCGTTCTCGGGATGTTCTAAATGAGTTAACTACACAGAATACTCTTCTTCGACAGACGGCTACTCATTTAAAAGATGAACTAGTTTCATGTACAAGGAAGTTGGAACTGGTTACTGATAGATTAGACAAGATGAGCCATGAGAAATCGCATCAGATGCACATTGAGTCAGCTGCTGAAGCCATGAAGGAAGCTTTGAAAGAAGAGATGACTCGCTTTACTTCTCTTTTCACTCTTAAGGCAAGTGATGAAGCCAAAAAGGGGGAAGAGACAAGTAGAGTTGAAGATGAAGTTGTGAAAGCTGCTAGTGCTGAACCGGAGATGAAAGCTGCTGCTACTGCGATTGAAGAACTAAGAAGGCCTAAAAGAGGCAGATTAGTGAAGAAGGCAGAACTAAAGCATGCTGAGACAGAAAAGCAGAAGAGATTAGATAAAGGCAAAGCTGTTGCGTCTCCTGAAGCAGAGATTCAGACCAGACGAGTTAAGAGAAAGCTGGATATTGAAGAGCCTACTGCTACTGCTACAGTTGAGAAGAAACAAAGAATTGCTGATGATGAGATTCATTATGCAAGCAAAAAGAAGATTACTAAGCATATTGAAAGGCTGCAGAAGTTGAAAGTTGATGAAGACAAAATGGAAGACAAGTTCATTGATCACTTCATAGATAATGAGCATAGAGCTGAATGGATTGAAGTGAAGAGTCAATGGGAACTTGATCATTGGATAATAAGGAAGTATGGTGATGCTGAAAGTCAAGATGAACTGTATTCGTTATTTGACAGGTTCATGGAAGGACAACACAGGAAGTTGTGGCACCTAATCTTGAGGATTTCGGCTAGTGCTAACTTCAACATTCTTGTTCCTAAATTTCCTGAATGGAAATGTCCCATGACCAGCTCAGGTAAAAGAGTTGATCTTAATCAGATCAAGAAATTCGAAGAAGAGCTGCTAGATAAAGAGAAGATTGAAGATGAAGACCATATATGTCTAATTCACAAGAGACTCCTTGATGCATTCTGCGTTCCAAATCCAGAAGGAGGTACTCTTTCAGATTAGTTTTTGTTTGTTTGAAGATTAGTTTTTTTTGCTCTGATACTTAGTTTTTTTGTTATTCAAAGTATGTGTAATCTACTGATCTATTTTGAATGAATGAAAGATAAGTACTATTTGATGTTTAAGACAAGATAACTACTTAACTAGTCTACTTATGAGAAAAGGTTCTAGTAGTTTTGGCTTCATCAAAAAGGGGGAAATTGTTGGGATATGAATCCTAGAACAAGTCCTAAATGATGAATAAAAGATGAAGTTTTGATAAAGCCAAAAGTAGTATGAATATTTTCTAAGTGTTGACTGATCTAGTCTAGTTGAGTTAAGTCATCTTGTACAAGACCAGTAGAGTTCACATAAGTTCACATGAAAAGATAAGTACAGTTTATAAGTTCTTCATATGTGTTTACAGTATTTGTTTAAGTTTGTTACTGAGCTATTTAAATGTTGTATAGAGCTCATGATGTTCTTTATATGTAATAGATTAGTTTTATTGTATAGTTTATAAGTTGACTAAGTTTGTATTATAAAAGCTTAAAGTAATGTAATAGTCTTGATAGGTTTAGTATAGTCTACTGTTTGAACAAGGAAGACCAGACAAGAAGAGTTGAAATCTACTACTCAAGACAGAAGGACTACATGACAAGACAAGTACATACAAGTCTACTCAAGACAAGTAAACGTGAAAGTTAGAAACGCGTGAAAAGAAAAAGATATAGAAGTTAGTTATGGAATAACTAATTCACAACAAGAAACGCGTATATGGATATAAGAAGATTCAGTTGAAGGTAGTTATCAAGAAAAGTTGGTTACAACTGATTCGTTCTTGATTTCAGAAGTTTATAAATACTTCATGATGGTAATCATTTAAAGAAAACGGATACGCTGAAAATCTACATACTCAAAGTAAAGATATATTCGAAGTTTACTCTCAGAGTTGATTGAAGTTCAGATGGAAGCCAGAAGACAAGTGAAGAATCAAGAAGGCTACTACTGAAGATCAGAGAAGTTTTTAGTTTTTTTTTTGTTACTTTTCAAGGTGCTAGATACTTGTAAAATTTCTAGTTAGATCGAAGACATATCTGGAGGTATAGTCTGTTGAAGATCTAAGTCTTCTTCTTGAGACTTTAAAGACAGGAACATACACTTGTACTCGATTGGAAGAGTTTAGTGGAAACATCACAACTGGGTTTGTGAGAGTGGATGTAGACAAGTTGTCGAACCACTATAAATCTCGTGTTTGATTTACTTTACTGTTTTGTTTGTTGTTTAATTGATTAATTGTTTAGTTAATTGAACTACATAACTGAACTAGACTAGCTGAGTATACATAAAACAGAGTTCTCGAATTAAGTTGAGTATAAACTTTAAATTGGGCTCATTGATAATTTCGTATTCCGCACATTGTAATTCTGATATATCGAAAGATTTTAGAAAAGTCTATTCACCCCCCTCTAGACATTTTCTTTAGCTTCCCTCGATATTAACTCAACTTAGGGACCTACACCTTAGACTTGAATATAGACAACATTCCATCAACCTCTTCACCGATATTGTCTATACCTCTACCACCGTAGTTACGTGGTTCACTTCTCAACCGAGTGTTGACATGGTCTTCAAAATAATAAGAACAAAACATGTCAACCTCTTCATTCAAATATGCATTAACAATCGATGTTTCCACATTTGCCTTTTGTTTAGTATTGCGTTTCAAGTTGTGGATATATATATATATATATATATATATTAATTAAGTGAACATGCATGTATAATAAAAAATGAAGCAAGTAAGAGTTTACCTTTCAAATGGGTACATCCACATGTACTGCACTGGACCACTAATCCTGGCTTCATACGCTAAGTGAACGGGTAAGTGTTCCATGGAGTTGAAGAAGCTAGGTGGAAAAATTTGTTCCAACTTACACAAAATCAATGGAATGTCTTACTCCAAACGAATCATATCATCGATCTTGATCGTTGAAGATGTTAAATCTCTAAAAAAAAAAAAAAAGACTTAATTCAGTGATAGCCCTCCACACATTGAGAGGAACAACGTCTCGGAACGCAATCGGTATCAAGCACTGCATAAAAACATGACAATCGTAACTCTTCATCCCTGAAACCTTACCCCTGTTTATGTCTGCGCATCGACTCAAGTTTGACACGTAGTTGTCCGGAAAGTTCAACTCGTGAATCCAACGACACAGTTGTTGTTTCTGTGGCTTATCCAGTGTGTAGCAAGCCTTTGGATATTTACCTGTACTGGGATCCATTTTCAACTCTTCACGATGACAATAAATGTTCATCTCTTCCCGAAACTTTGGAGTGTCTTTCGTATTGCCTTCTGTGTTCATCTTTGTGTGGAACACATTATCAAACACATTCTTCTCAATGTGTATCACGTCCAAATTGTGTCGGATCAACAGTGAACTCCAGTATGGCAAATCCCAAAAAATACTTCTTTTATTCCATCCACTTGGGATTCGACTATTGTGTTCAGCTGCATTTTCCTCTGTAAACTTTTTCAAACCCGTCCACTGAATCTCATGTAACAACCTTTGTCCTGTACGGTAACACGACAGAATGAATAACATTAGAACAAATTAATAAAAAATCTGATGAACATTAGATCAAATAATTGTATAATTAAAATACCGTTTCGAAGGGGCGATCGATAGTTTGTAACTGTTCTGTTCTTCAAGAAGTTGTTCTTATTCCTTCTAAATGGATGATCTCGAGGTAAGAACTTTTGGTGATTATCGAACCATGTAACTTTCCTACTCTTCTGAAGACTGAAAGCTTCAGAATGCTCCATACAATACAGACATGCTTGCAACCCAGCCGTTTTCCACCCAGACAACATTGAATATGCAGGAAAGTCACTAATGGTCCACAATACAGCAACACGCATCGTGAAATTCTGTTTTCTGAACACATCATACGTTTGGACACCACTTTCCCATAAAAAAATCAAGTCTTTTATAAGAGGCTGGAGATAAACATCAAGTTTATCATTTGGATTCGACGGACCGGGCACCAATACAATCAGAAACATTGTTTGAGGTTTCAAACACATCCATGGAGGAAGATTATACGGAGTCAGTATCACCGGCCACAACGAATACTACTTTCCAAAGCTCCCAAATGGTGCAAAACCATCAGTACACAAACCTAACCTCACATTTCTCGGTTCAAAATAAAAATCGGGATACATGTTGTCAAGGTGTTTCCAGGCCTCCGAGTCCGCCGGATGTCGCATCTCCCTAGACTCGGTCGAGGAAGAATATGTTGCATGCCACGTCATGTGTTGTGCTGTGGCAGTAGATTGATACAAGCTCATTAAACGAGGAATGATTGGAAGATAATACATCTTCTTGTGTGCCACTTTCTTCTTCGACGACTTCAATTTACCAGCGGGCCACTTCCGACGTGGCTCTTTGTACCGAGGATGACCACACATTCTACACATGTTCAGTTTGTTATCTTCATCACCCCAATATAACATGCAACCGTTTACACAACAATCAATCTTCTCGACAGGCAATCCCATATTTTTCATCATTTGCTTGCTTTGATGATATGTTGTAGGCACCTTATTCTCTGGAGGACAAATGTAACGCCCCGAATCCGGAATGCAGCCTTTGAGGCTCAAACACTCTAAATTCGAGTCGCCACTTAGTGACTAGAAAATTGAACCTAAAAATTTCTTTAAAATATATAATAACACGAGTGAATCGATAAGAGTTTTGCACCGGAAATAATTTAAAGATAGTCATAAATTGCAATAGAAGCAGTGTGGGCCCATTTATTTAAAAATTTAGAACATGATAAGTAGTATTTGGTTTGAAGATACCTTACATAATGATCGTCGAGTAACTTTTAGGAAAGTTTGTCACTCGACATAAGAATAAAACGCGTCTTTCATAAGACATTTAATTTATTATCACCAGTCTCAAATAGATATATTATAACATCTTAATATGAGGAAACTCTATGTCATCCCTGCTGCAACGCCGGCCCCTCTCGATCATAACCTGAAAAATATTAATTTTGGGGTGTGAGATAAAAATCTCAGTGGATATTCTTGTACGCTGCTATACAGATTGGCAGTACGCCGAAATAATAATTATTATTATTTTATCGTAAATAATCCTCATTCATATTGCATTTACATTTATATCATTGATAATAATCCTTATCATTTCCTTCATCATAGTGGGACGACACTGATAACGACTTATCACGTGCAATCCCCGTCATCTCCTTTTATATCACAATCATATTCTCATCTCCTTTATCATAGGGGGGACAATACTAGCAACAACTTACTACGTGCAATCCCCATCATCTCATCTCCTTTATCATAAGGGGGACAACACTAGCAACAACTTACTACGTGCAATCCCCATCACATATCTTGACTACAAAAGTCTGTTGACTACGAAAGTCTTTTATCATATTGGGACCACACTGGCAACGACTTACCACGTGCAATCCCCATCATCTCCATTGACTACAAAAGTCTGTTGACTATCGAAGTCTTTTATCATAGTGGGACCACACTGGCAACGACTTACCACGTGCAATCCCCATAAACACTTCCCACCTCCTTTGTGAAATCGAAATTCATATATCACATATCATAATATCATAAAATAAGTGCATCATAATTTATTCTTGTATTCTTAGTTATATGTCGATGTTTGTTTAGTTCAATTTAGAATACACCAACAGTCCATATAACATTTACATCGGCAATACAATAGTGACACCCACCTCTTTAACTTTTAAGAAAAGCTACAAACTTCTTGAATAATTTTAGCAAGCGTAACGCAGGGACCGTCCGAGCTCCGATTAGGCCGCACTTCGCCTAGCACGTTTTCTTGAATATTTATTCATTATAAGGACTCTTTGTTCTTAAAATTACATAACAATTTTCCTTCATGAATAACTCACAATTACACGAAAAGTAATATCGAAACAATAAATTAACCAAGCACATTTTAACATGTATCAATTGATGTGCTTTAACAACTAATAATAATTAATGGAACAATTGATCAATTGTACTTTAAACACACACTTCACTTAATAATTTTAGAAGAAGCAACATATAAAATAAGATCATTAAACTTCAATCATTCAAAAAGCAACACTTTTTATCAATTTCAGTCCTAACCACTTATGAAAATATTGCAACTACTGAAAAAACCTTAACATGCATTAGAATGACAAAAGAATTATGTTTAAATGTACGACAATTAAACAGAAGGTGTATTTATGCATATTTCAAAACTGGTCCTTGCTAGCTAGTTATAAAACATAGAATAACTGAATTTTCTCCTATGTTCGTGATTTTATTCCCGTCAAACGGATAACCCAATTAACATTTTTCTCCAAGGTAATTAAACTACATGATGTTAAGTTTACTGGCAATAAATTTGTTTGTAAAAAACGCGTCCCGATATTGAGTAAAAAGGACTCCGAAGTATTGTACCTGAAACGAAATGCTCTGTTTTCCTAGATTTCCCAGCTCACTGCCCCATATTAAAAATTGAATAACTCTCAATATACTCGATCAATTTGTGTCATCTTTTATATTCAAACACTCTACCATATGGAGTTCATAACCTATTTGGTTTTGAGTCAAAATCATTTTTCTATTGAAAGATATGGACTCCCAAAGTCACTGTAGTCAACACAAAATTCCAGCTTGTATTGTAAACTTCCAAAAATCATTTTATACACTTAACTCACGTTTTCAACCAATAAAACATACCTAACATATAACATGCTTGTTATAAAACATATATATCACAATTTCCACAAGATTCGAGTACCGAAAATCATAAACGAAAATCGAAATTTACGCAAATAGCATATAAATGTTTGTGTGTTAAAACCTGTGTAGTTCTCCCGATTCAGGCTAAGATATGGATTCGAATTCGTGAGGGAACCTGGAGGATCGATCAAGGATGAAGTTGGCTCGAGTTCTTCATGATTGTTGCAAGATTTTTGAAGAAATAGTTATCAAATACGATTTTTGAAATAAAAGACAGCAGCAAAGAAGAAAAAGGTGTGGTGTTCTTCATTCCTCTTGAATCATATGGACTGTTCTTCGAAGAAAAGAATCGAAATCATTTCGGATGTGTTCCCGGCTCTCGAAGGCTGCTATAGAGGTAGAATAATCAACTTGCTTCCTGTTGTTTTAGAAAGAAGTCGATCAAGAGGTAGGAAAAAGGGGAGAAAATAGAGTTGTTTTTCATTTTGTGTGGATTGATTCTTGGAGTTCACTGTGTAGTGAAAAGGACAGGGGTTGGACCTTTCTCTTGGCAGATCTAGATGAATAATGTAGATGTTGTTAATTCTTAAATGCCTTAACATTATCAACAACATCTTAATTTGACCTTCCGAGATTTTTTCTAAGTCTTTTCTGAAATGCTACATTAAATGTTGTCGCATTTCTGGCAGGATCTAGAAGCTTCTACAAGGATCTGGAACCTGGAAGATTCCAGAACATTGGAGAACATGCTAGAACAGCCTAGATGCATTTGGAACGACCTGGAGCAGGCTAGAAGGATCTAGAAAGATCATGGAAGTTGTGGAAGTTGAGTTTCCTAAAAAATAGGACCTCAATGTGGAAGCCTCTAGAATTCGTATCCCACATCTATAAATACCCATTGAAGGCTTCATAATTCAGTGTGCTCTATTCGATCAATATCCTAGACCGAGCGTTCATCCCTGTTAGGAAATTGTGGCCAATAGTTCTACATTTTAGTTCATACGTTGTATACCACCCGTATGACTGTGTGTCTTCTTATCTATTGAGAGTGTAATCATTAGATAGACTAGGCATTTCGACAGTGTATAATTTATACACTTAGTTCGTTTTCTAGACTTGGCACCTGCCTCGTTTATAGTTTCGTTGTGAAAGTTATTGTTGTAACATTTCACACAACATTTGTACTTGAAGATAAGTATTGATTTTACGCCATAAGGCAGACATAGATTTTTATTTATAAAATCTATGTTAAAAGTATTTCCATTGTGTCTCGTTTGTTTTTAGTGTTTCAAGTCTTCCGCTGTGTATCTTAATTTCTGATATTCTGTTAGAGTCAGTGTTGCACTATTTGTCTCAACATTCTGTGCAACATTTATCTACTTATACTTAAACACTTCTATACACCCCACACCACACACTTTCAGTTGGTATTAGAGCTGATACCTGACGACACTAGGTTAGATCTTTGGTCAAGTGTGTTTTTAGTTTAGTTTAGCAATGGAAACACATCACATATCCACTGCACTTAGGCCACCCGTTTTAGATGGTTCAAATTATTCTTATTGGAAGCCTAAGATGCGTATGTACATCAAGTCAATTGATGAACGTGCTTGGAGGACTGTACTTACAGGCTGGGAAGCTCCAAAAAGACCAGCAGACGCAGATGGTGAAGTTCAACTCAAAAGAGAAGTTGATTGGACGGCTGATGAAATAACAACAGCAAGCTACAATTCTAAAGCTTTAAATGCTATTTTTACTTTTGTTGATGTTTCAATGTTTAAAATTATATCTAATTGTTCTACTTCTAAAGATGCATGGGACAGGTTGCAAGAGCATTGTGAGGGTTCAGACAGTGTTCGAAGGACTAAGCTTCGAATGTTGGGGATAAAGTTTGAGAATCTCCGAATGAAGGAAGATGAAACCATTTCATCCTACAATGAAAGGTTAAGTGAGATAATTAATGAATCACATTCTCTTGGTGACCCTATTTCTAATGTTAGAGTAGTTCATAAGATATTAAGATCTGTTCCTAAATGATTTGATGCTAAAATTTGTGCTATTGAAGAGGCAAAAAATACAGATACATTAAGTCAAAATGAGTTAGTGAGTATTCTTAGAACATATGAAATAAACACTAATCAAGTTGATGAAAATGATGCTGATAAGAAAGTTGTGGTTTTTAAAGGAGAAACATCAAACATTTCTGAGATTCAACCTATCATTACTGAAGTTGATTCTGATGAAGAATTGCTTGATGAATGTCTCAACAATCCTAACAACATTGCCTTACTCACTAAGCACTTTAATAAGTTTCTTAAGAAATCTGTGAACAAATCTAGAAATATTCAGCCTAAGATTCAAATCAACACATCAACACCTCAACCAGAAAGGAGGAAAGGTCAATTCACACCAAGACTGTCAAAGAGTGAAGGTAAACCAAGGTATGATCCTGAATTTCGAAAATCAGTTCAATGCAATGCTTGTTCTGGTTATGGCCATTATGCAAATGAATGTGCCAATACTAGACTTAAGCAAAAACTAAATTTTAGTGCTACCTTGAGTGATGATTCTGATGATGATCTTGATGAATTAAATCAGAATGAATATTCTAATTTTACCAGAATTGATTATAATGATTCCTCAGATGATGATCTGGATGAAACAGATTCTGATGCTGTACCTGATGCTTCAACATCTACAACAACATCAGAACAGAGTCACCCAGATTTGAACTGTTTTAATGGTTTAGTTGATGATGCAGGAAAAAGGACTGATGACAATGAATACCAAAAGTTGTTAGATGATTGGAAGAATCAGAAACTCACCCTTGATTCTCTGAATAAAAGGAATGAGGATCTGACAGACACAATCACCAAGCTAGAAGTTATTCTTACCAAAAGAGATCTGGAAATCTGTAACTTAAAGGAGAAACTGATAAATTCTACTTTATGTTTCAAGAAATATTCCAAGAGTGCTTCTGAGGTAAATAATGCTATAGCTACTGGTAAGTCTAACAATCATGGTTTAGGTTATGATGGTACTACTGCTTCTATTTCTGATAAATTTAGAAAACCTGTGAAATTTGTTAAGGCAAATGTTGACACATCTGGTGCAACATCTGCAGAAACAGAGTCTCACAAGATTAAAAGGAAGTATATCTGTCACTACTGTTTCAAAATTGGTCACATTCGTCCTTACTGTATAAAGTTGTTTGAAGAACAGAAAAACTTGAAAATGCTGCATAAGAAACTGTCACATCCTGGTAAACAGTTTTTGAAATCTGCATGGAAACCAAAAGCTACCTGTAATGTTGTTCATACCTCCTTAAAAGCATGTCTACCTGAATTATGGTACTTTGATAGTGGTTGTTCTAGACATATGACAGGTCGTATTGATTTCTTATCTGATTATGTGACCTTGAACAGTGGTAGTGTTACATATGGTGGAGGTTCTAAAGGAAAGATTGTTGGTAAAGGAACTTTGAATGTTGAAGGTTTTCCTAAGCTTAAAAATGTATTACATGTTGATGGCTTACTTGCAAATCTGATTAGCATTAGTCAACTTTGTGATGATAATTTGCATGTGAAATTTGATAAAGATTCATGTTATGTTCTTAATAAAGATGAAGTTTGTGTCATGACTGGTACTAGGTCAGCTGATAATTGCTATCTTATTGGAACAAATATGTGTAACTTGTCAAAACATGATGAAAATGTTCTATGGCATCAAAGATTGGGTCATGCAAATTACAGAGCAATGAAAAAGCTAATCAAAGCAGATGCAGTAAAAGGAATTCCAGAACTGAGGTTTCACAACACCACTGTATGTGGACCATGCCAAAAAGGTAAGCAGGTAAGAATGTCACACAAAATGCTGTCACATTGTACTACACATCGATGCTTTGAATTACTGCACATGGATTTGATGGGTCCTATGGAAACTGAAAGCATTGGAGGAAAGAGGTATTCCTTAGTTGTGGTAGATGATTTTTCTAGATATACCTGGGTAGAGTCTTTGAGAGACAAATCTGAAGCATTTGCTGCATTTAAAATTCTTTATAAGAGGGTAAAAAATGTGTTTAACTTGAAAGTTAGCCGTATTAGAACTGATCATGGTAGGGAATTTGAAAACAACATGTTTAATGATTTTTGTGATAAAAAGGGTATCTTGCAAGAATATTCATCTCCTAAAACTCCACAACAAAATGGAATTGTTGAAAGAAAGAATAGAACTTTACAAGAAATGGCTAGAGTTATGCTTACATCCAAATGTCTTGCTAAGAAATTTTGGGGAGAAGCATTGAATACTGCATGCCATATTATTAATATGGTTTTTATTCGTTCTGGTACTAATCAAACACCTTATGAGATTTTGAACAACAGAAAACCTAATGTGAAATATTTTCATGTATTTGGTTGTGTGTGTTATATTTTGAATGATAGGGATCAACTTCATAAGTTTGATTCTAAAAGTGATAAAGGTTTCTTTTTAGGCTATTCTAGAAATAGTAAAGCTTATAGAGTTTATAACCTTAGAACTAACACTGTTCAAGAATCTGTTAACGTTGTGTTTGATGATGATAAAGGTCTTACAGATGACATGGATGAAGAAGATGTATCACAGGTTACTGACACTTCTGAGAATACACTGAAGTCTGAAAATGTTGCACCAAATGTTAACACATCTGGGTCAACATCTACAGAACAGTCAGTTGTAAATTCACAGAATGATCAATACATTCCCAAAACGAATCCTTCTTCAAGAATAGGCAAAAGTCATCCTTCTGACCAGATCATAGGCGATGCTACAGTTGGAGTGCAAACAAGAGGAAGAGTAAGATCAAACAAGGTAGATGTGGTAAGAACAATATGCATGTCTTCTATGTGTAATGTTGTAAATGCTGAATGCTATTTATCTGAAATTGAACCTAAGAGTGCTAAAGAAGCCTTAACTGATGAAAACTGGATTAATGCTATGCATGAAGAACTTGGTCAGTTTGAAAGAAATGAAGTGTGGACACTTGTTCCTAGACCTAGTCATACTAATGTCATTGGAACAAAGTGGATATTCAAGAATAAAACTGATGAATCTGGTAATATTGTTAGGAACAAGGCTAGGTTAGTAGCACAAGGTTACACCCAAGTTGAAGGAGTTGATGTTGATGAAACTTTTGCACCTGTTGCTAGGATAGAATCTATTAGATTACTGCTAGCTATTGCATGTTTTATTAATATTAAGCTTCATCAAATGGATGTAAAGGCTGCATTTCTAAATGGCATATTAAATGAAGAAGCATATGTTGAACAACCTATAGGATTTGAAGATCCACAGTATCCTGATCATGTATATAAACTTAAGAAAGCTTTATATGGTCTTAAACAAGCTCCTAGAGCATGGTATGGTAGGCTTACTGACTTTCTTTTGGAATATGGATTTATTAGAGGAGAGGCAGATAGAACTTTGTTCATTAAGCACACTGAAAATGATATACTAATTGCTCAAATATATGTTGATGACATTGTGTTTGGTTCTACTTGTGATAAAATGTTGAGTAAATTTGTTGAGGCAATGACTGCAACATTTGAAAGGAGTATGGTTGGAGACTTGAATTATTTTCTAGGTCTTCAAATCAAACAATGCAGTGATGGTATTTTCTTCTCCCAAAGTAAGTATGCTAAGAACTTGGTTAAAAGATTTGGTCTTGAGAATTCAAAACCAATGAAAACTCCTATGGGATCTTCTTTGAAACTTTGCAAAGACAGTGCTGGAACAGATGTTGATCCAACACTTTACAGATCCATGATAGGTAGTTTACTGTATTTAACCTCTAGTAGACCAGATATTATGTACAGTGTGTGTGTTTGTGCTAGGTACCAAGCTAATCCAAAGGAATCTCACCTGAATGCTGTAAAAAGGATTATCAAGTATGTTGCAGGTACAAGTGACCTTGGAATCTGGTATACTAAGGACACCAACAACATTCTGATAGGTTACAGTGATGCTGATTGGGCTGGAGATATAGATGATAGAAAGAGTACGAGTGGAGGATGTTTCTACATGGGAAACAATCTTGTTTCATGGCACAGCAAGAAGCAGAATTGTGTTTCACAATCTACTGCAGAATCTGAGTATATAGCTGCTGGAAGCTGTTGTACACAACTCTTGTGGCTGAGCAAGATGTTCCATGACTATGGTATTGAGAATGGTATACTTACAATTTTTTGTGATAATACTAGTGATATTAACATTTCTAAGAACCCTGTACAACACTCACTCACAAAGCACATTAGCATAAGACATCACTTTATGAGAGATTTAGTAGATAAGAACATTGTGAAGTTGGAGTATATACCTACTGAAAAACAAAATGCTGACATTTTTACTAAGGCATTAGACCATGAGAGATTCTCGATCTTGAGGAAATCTCTTGGAATGAGCACTATCTGAAAAATTCGGATGGATGTTGTCACAAATGCGTCAGCATTTGGGACAACATCATGGGTTGTAAAAATTTTATAAGTTGAATTTATTTCTTACTTAGTTAAATAATTCCTTTGTAAAATATCTACGAATCTAAGAACCTTGTAGTGCAAAAACAAACATGTCTTACACCTCTCAAATGCATAAAAATGAGAATGTTATTAGCATACTAAAAGATGTACCAAATCACTGAGTAACTATGGAGCACGGAGTTCACTACTACGATGCCTTCTTTTCAAAAGGTGATTCTTTGGTAAAAACATCAATATATTTGTAATCCATTAAGTAAGTATGGGGCACGGAGTTCGCTACTACGATGTACTCTACAGGAACAATGGATCAATACAAATTAGATGCTATAACACAAAAGAAAAAATTATGGTGCAACACAAATGAAGCAAATTCATGTAAAAACCGTGTTGAGGTGTTTGTAACAGTTTTGAGCACAACATTGCCTGATTCGAATTTATTTTTATTAGTAGTAATTATTTAATTATTTATTGAGATTTATTTTATTTATTCAATTATATAACTAACCCACGTTTTTTTATTTTTCAGATTATGCTTGGACTTAGTCTTTATTCTAGAAATTTCTTAATTATTTAATTAATTAATAAAATGGATTTTTCCCACTAATTAACCATGATCTAGGTTGTGGCTAAAAATGTGGAGCACTATCACATTATTTCTGGAATTAATCGAGTTAACCTCCAACTAAACACATTCTCCCTATAAAACTCAAAATTGTGATTTATGCTGCTAATTGTTTTTTTTGTCGAGCTTTGTTAAGTACACTTCTTGCAGAAATTGTGTTTGGCCGTGTATTTCCCAAAATTGTTGTATACACTCTCCCACCTCGTGCCTCGAAATTCAAACCGTCCCTTTAATGGCTGGAAACCAACCTCAATCTCACTCTCACTCACACTCTGCTTCTGAAACTTCCAAACAAACTGCCCAAAACTCTCTTGAAATTCTTGCTTCAATGGCTTCGCAACAATCCAACTCCTCAAATGCCGACTCCAATGTCTCTGCAACCCCATCAACAACCGCTCCTGTTCCAACAACTACCCAAATCCCACAAGATTCGACCGTTGAACAGTTTACAAAAGCTATCGAAGAAGTGTCTGCAACTCTTCGAACTACCGGGCATCTACCTGTGATGCAATTCGGAGATATCACTGTGGATATCTCAAGTTATTTGGCCAATCAAACTGCTCAAATGACTGCTGCAACAAAAAGCCCTAATCCTACTGTTCCAGTTTCAACGGAGGAACATGTCGAAACCGTTGTTGAAGGAGAAGCTACTGCTGCATCCGATTCTGAGGATGAAGAAATGGAGGACGCCCAAGCTTCTGATTCTGGTACAAACTCATCTCTCTCACTTTCTGAAGAGTCTGCTCCTATTCCCTTCAAGAAAAATGCACAAAAAGGGAAAAGACAGAGAAGCCCTGTACAAAGAAGGAGATCGTACCGTGTATTCACTCGTGTGGATTATTCTGAATCCATGAGGAAGAAGAAGAAAGCTGGAGCTGATGCTGGTGAACCCATCCAAGTGTTCACTGAATCTGATGAAGAAACCGAAGTTGCCACTGTTGCTGCTAAGAAACCAAAGAAAGTTGCTGTGTAGAAACCATTACTGAAGAAAGCTGCTACTGATCCCAAAGGCAAAGGGAAGGCCAAGATCATCCCTGAAGAAGAACCTGCTGAATCAGACTCTGATTCTGATTTCAATGTTTGCCTAAGAGACATGCAAGAATCTCTTAAGAAGAATGCTGAGTCATTTGCTGCTGCAAAAGAGTCCACACCAGAACCTGATGATGGTGGAAATGGGGACAACTCATCTTCTGAGGCAAAAAGCTCATCTGCTGAAGCAAAGAGCTCATCCAAAAGCTCCTCTGCACATGATGGAGACACTGATCCTGATGAGGAACTACCTTCTGAGGAAGAAAGTGAAGGTATCTCTGATCACTCTAATTATGTTGAGAAAAGGTTAGAAATTTACTCTAAGAGGAAGCTGTTGATTGAGAAAAGAATTAATGTGCCTGATTTTGATAGTAAGGGGTTGATTAAGTTTTTAGAGGATAGAAATCTGTTGAATGCTGTTACATTTGGTGAAGCTTTTCTTACAAACTGGTCTTATGAATTCTATGCCTGTATGAAGAAAAGTTATGGAAAAAGAAGTTCTAGGTCTTATGGTACTGTTAATTTTAGGGGGAGGGATGTGCCATTCACTCCAGAACTTATTAATGAGTTCTTGCACACTCCTAATGTTGATGAGGATGATGATCCAGATATGGATGTTGTGATTACTGCAATCACAGGGGGTAGAAAGACTAAGTGGACTAGGAAGATGCTAGCTAGACACTTAACCTCCTTACATTCTGTTTTGTATAAGCTGATTATATATAATTGGATTCCCACTACCAACACCACTAAGATTACAAGAGACCAAACCATTCTTATGTATAGGATTTCTATACTTAAGAATTTCAATCTGGGACATACTATCTTTCACCATATGAGGAAATTTTCTGGGAAAACTACTGGGAAAGGAAATCTGCCCTATCCAGTCTTGATTTCAAACTATCTGAAGCACCATGGCTTCACTGCTAAGAAGACTGATGTTTTGAGGGGGAGAGTGCCACTACTTGCTATTGCTCCTGCCTTATTGATTGGGGACAGAATCATTGATCTGCCCATAGTTGCTCCTGGTACTGATAGTCCACAGAGATCTTCCAGACCCTCTACTTCTGCTCAACCAGGCCCTTCCAGAACACATCAGAGAAATGCACCCCCAAATGTTGAGAACATTCGTGTCAACATTTCTGGTAATGTGTATCTTTCACAGGAATTCATCAAACTACAGCTCAAGCACTTGCAGGAAACTATTGATGAGCTCCAGTTCCTGAAGGATAGGTGGTCCAGTATGCTTCACCTACAACAGGGGGAGTACCACCACCACCATCAAATTCCAATGTGGTGATTGAAGAATTGAATGATGATGGAGTTCCTACTGCTGCTGCTGCTAGTGGTGAACCTGATGCTGCTGTGACTGATGTAGTTGCACATCTTGCTGCTACTTACTTTGTGGATGAAGCTGATGATGAAGATGCTGAGATGGAGACCCTGTATGGTGATCTACACTGATGAACAGGGACAAGCTAGACAGGGGGAGATCTGAATATATCATAATGGCTACTGTGCAGGAAGTTGATGCTGCAGCTGTTACTACAGCAATATATGCCATTTATTCAGTTCAATCTCTGTAATTAATGTTTAAGTATTCTGAAATTCTGATACACTTGTTATTTATTTCTTAGATGTTAGTTTGTTTATTTGTTGCAACTTGCTTAAATTATGGTTACATTTGATGATATCTGTTTACTGCCTTTGCTTAATATGTTTACAGATTATCATGTGTTTACTGCAGGTTGCTGAGTATTTGTTTTGTTAACTCTTCTTTGCTCTGATTTTTTTTATTATTTTTGTTTTTGTTAGTGTCTTACTTAGATTCTAAGTTAATTCTTCCAGTTCAACTTATTATCTTAGTATAGTTACTTATGTTGTGAGTAAGTGTATAGTTTATACTTATTCTATTTTGGATGAAATAGTTTTGATCCTTTGGCACGGATCATTATGAAATTATCCTTGATCTTCATTTGATTTGATCCAACGATTACAACAGGTATTGTCTTGACTAGTGCTTAGCAATGATGTCAACCTCAACTAAGTACATAAAACTGAGTATGTATAGAAATATATGTGCATCAGGTGTGTTGTAGTCGAAAGGTCAAATTGGGGGAGATTGTAGATGTTGTTAATTCTTAAATGCCTTAACATTATCAACAACATCTTAATTTGACCTTCTGAGATTTTTTCTAAGTCTTTTCTGAAATGCTACATTAAATGTTGTCGCATTTCTGGCAGGATCTAGAAGCTTCTACAAGGATCTGGAACCTGGAAGATTCCAGAACATTGGAGAACATGCTAGAACAGCCTAGATGCATTTGGAACGACCTGGAGCAGGCTAGAAGGATCTAGAAAGATCATGGAAGTTGTGGAAGTTGAGTTTCCTAAAAAATAGGACCTCAATGTGGAAGCCTCTAGAATTCGTATCCCACATCTATAAATACCCATTGAAGGCTTCATAATTCAGTGTGCTCTATTCGATCAATATCCTAGACCGAGCGTTCATCCCTGTTAGGAAATTGTGGCCAATAGTTCTACATTTTAGTTCATACGTTGTATACCACCCGTATGACTGTGTGTCTTCTTATCTATTGAGAGTGTAATCATTAGATAGACTAGGCATTTCGACAGTGTATAATTTATACACTTAGTTCGTTTTCTAGACTTGGCACCTGCCTCGTTTATAGTTTCGTTGTGAAAGTTATTGTTGTAACATTTCACACAACATTTGTACTTGAAGATAAGTATTGATTTTACGCCATAAGGCAAACATAGATTTTTATTTATAAAATCTATGTTAAAAGTATTTCCATTGTGTCTCGTTTGTTTTTAGTGTTTCAAGTCTTCCGCTGTGTATCTTAATTTCTGATATTCTGTTAGAGTCAGTGTTGCACTATTTGTCTCAACATTCTGTGCAACATTTATCTACTTATACTTAAACACTTCTATACACCCCACACCACACACTTTCAAATAAGAAGCTTGGAGTGAGGGGATATATATAGAAGAAGGTAGGACTTACCTGTTGGCCAACTTATAAGGTAAAAGGGAGAGGTGGATGATTTGTGACCACATCAAGTTTTATTGGTTAAGAATTAAGGTGGTAGATATTTCATTTATCTTGTTAGTACTCGTATTTACTACAAAGTTGTTACTTCATTTTGTGTTAGTTTTTCGCGAAAAATTACACGAGAGCTATAAATATTTATTTAGGAATTATGGAGATGAAATCGTCACGCTTTAAGACGAAAATTATTTAATTATAACATTGACTCAAGATTGGCTTATATTATGTTTGTTTTAATTCTAATATTTATTTAATAGCAAATTATCATAATAAGTCATAATATAAAATCAGATAAGGAAAGCATTATATCACATAGACACGAAAAACATGACAACCAAGAAAATGTAATTTTCATGAATATGAATCTATTATACATGCGATACTATTATTTATCATTATCAAGCAAGCAATTGTATCAAATATTTATATTTAAAATTAAGATACCATGACAATATTATTTATTTGAATATATTATGCTTTGTTAAGTAGTTTATCATAAGCTAGCTTTAAAATAAACCGTAAGGTTATAAATTAGACTCCATTCATTTACGACACTTAATAATATTCATCAAACCTTATTATTTTTTTCTTTATTATGTGCTAGGAGTGCTCCCGATCAGATTACTCGTCCGTCTTCCTGAAAATCAAATCTTTGAGAACAAATAACATTGTTAATATAATCGAAATACTCTTAAATCATAAATTTCTTTATTCCATATGAATTTTGGGACGGGGTGTTACAACAAATCTCGCTGCATAATTGTGTCATTTGCTCATATGCCCTGTTAGAAAGCTTGTTCTCTGTCTTGATAGCCATAAGTCGGGCATTAAATGACAATTGAGAGTGAGAATCACAACCCGGATACAAATCTTGATCGACAAATTTGAGCATTTCATAAAACCGAAATGCTTCATCCGTCGGCTCCTCTTCTACATTTGAAAAACCAGCTTCCCTCTCCAATTGCGATTCTTCCTGCCCAAACTGTTGTTCCCCACCAAATTGTTGTTCATTACTGGTGACAGCTTGATTAGCATATATTTGTCTTTCATAGATTCCAGCAGTACGTGTAATAGTATAAAACTTGATCAAAGTTATAAGACCAACGTCCTTCGCCATGAAATGTCCAGTTATAATAATTAATAACGAAAGCATTCTTCAGAACATGTATCAAAACCTCATCAATCGACTTAAATATTTTATTCTGACATTTTTTGGCACTACACGGACACTTGATACAATCCCCATACATGCAATGTGGGTGGAGCTTTGCAAATTCAACAAATGACACAAGTTCATTGTAAAATTCACCATTCACATTTCCTAAAATTAACCCAGGAGTACAATACATCCATCGACGATCCGGCAATTCCATCTGTGAAACATTTAACATATAATTCTTACAAACATATAAAATGCACAACTAATTAAACTATAAAAAATATAGTTAAAATACACAACTAAACTACAAATATATAATATGCACAACTGATTAAACTACAAACATATAAAATGCACAACTAAACTACAAATTTTAACTAAGTAAAAAAGAAAAACATACCGAAATTTGGAGTTTTGATACAATTTCCACAATTTTTTCCGACTAAGAGAGAAAAGAAAGCAACTTCTGTAATGTAATGCGCACTACCGACGGAATTTCAAATTCCGTCGGTAGCGTGGCCTTTGAATTTACCGACGGAAATTGAAATTCCGTCGGTAGAGTGGCGCCCAAAATTCCTTCTGTAGAGTACATTTCCGACGGAAATTCCGTCGGTAGAATTTAATTACTTTATTTCCGACGGATTATTTAATTCCGTCGGTAATTTGGCGGAATAAAATTTATTTTTATTTTTTATTATTTGACTTGTTTATTAAAATTTATACCCAATCTATCAAAAAATTATGTATAAATTAAAAACAATAACATAAATAAATAATCAATTCACAAAAAAGCATCAACCGAAATAAATATGTCCAACAGAATAATAAATAGTTCAACAGAAAATTAAATAGTTCGACTGAAAAATAAAGTGTTCAAACATCAACCACCAAAGTTTAAAAAGTCATCACCGGCGAAATTCAAGTCGACGTCGTCTTCGTCTTCGGCTGCATCTAGAGCTGGAACTGGACCATCCGGAGCATTCAAAGGCAGAGGGGGAACGCTCATCGCCTGTGCAAAGCATGCATCTATTTGATCAGTAGACATCCCCAACGATCGACCCATAGTGTCAGTTAGCTGCCGGAAGTAGTGGTTCATCATGTGTATTACGTTCGGGTCCGGAACAATAGTGGAGGATACAGAGGCCTGCGATGCACGCTGGGACGAACTGGACGATGACCTACAGTGCGGCTCATCCGGCCAAGGCCAAGGATCAGTCCTCGATCAGCCGGGGCAACGTCTAGGTAAATCTGGTTAATTAAGGTCAACCGACGGAGGGGGACAGCTGGGCCCGACTTGAGTAGAAGCCTGTGTCGTGACCTCTTCAATCCTCCGATTCACATTCAACTACATAATTAAAAAAATTAAATTAATACATAGTTTAATACATTTAATTAATTAAATATTAAAAAACATCACAATTTAATTAAACTTACGTGAAGCTCGGTAGTGCGCCCATATGTGGACGTCTGCGTATCTGGATCAAACGGATGAAGAAGGTTCAACCGATCCATGTGTGTGGGTTCACGCCCAATCTCCCGCTCCTATTTTGTACCAAATGAGCATATAAAAATTATTTTATATAATATAATATAATATAAATAATTGAATTAAAATTAGTTTGAAATAGATTTAGTGAACACTTACTAGAGCAATTGAGTGCTCATACGCGGATCGGGACCCCCCCTCCGATGCCTTGACATCCCACCTCCCACATCAGTTGTACGGTTGGCTCGAGTTGTATTACACTTCTGCACGTACTTGGGGCTACTCCAATACGTGGTCAACGTGTTCCACACGTCGACTCCATTTTCGTCCACACCCAACGTCTGCACCTTGCCACGACGGCGCCAAGCCGTCCTCCAGTTGTACATTACCTCATTATATCTAGATTGACATGAACTAGCCCAGTGCCTGTGAATATCGGCATCCGAGAAGTACTCCCTATGCCAATAAGCATGTTTCTACACATATTCGATCAACATATTTATCAAATAATATATTTAATCCTTTTTCGTAGGCGGCACCTTCAGCCAAGAGTAGGCATTCACAACAATCTTGCACTTAACAATCGAATCAGTGCAAATCTTCGACACCTCGTTACCAGGCAATAATCTGTGACATTATATATTAACAAACAAACACATTATAAATTAAAAAATGTACAAAAATTAATGCTATTAAATATTGTTAAACCTTAAAATTATTTAATTAATTACTTACTGTCCTCCCATAATCCATACGTTCAGTCTGGTTTCGCGGGATGCCGTGGGATGTTGACGAGCTACCGACGACTGAGATGACGGCGGCGACTGCTCTGGAATAGGCGACGACAGACGATCACGTGGAACGAATGGCGACGTCGTAGGAGTCGGCATCAAAGTAGGCTCAGGCCTAAGTGAGCCCTTCGACCGCCTAGGTCGAGATCCTGAGGCCCCACCAGCATCTTGACTCATCTATTTTAATAAATAAAATTTAACAGTATAATAAATTAATCAATAATTAATATAGTAATGAAATCAATAATTTCCTAATTTAATTAATAACATTTTAGTAATTTAAGTCAATAATTTCCTAATTTAAACAATAACAAGTTACTAATGAAATCAATAATTTACCAAACTAATTAATAATGTGACTTAATTTAAACAATAACAATAATTACTATATTAATCAAACAACACCCCTACTTATAACAATAATTACTAATTTAATCAACAATAATAATCTAGTTTAATTATCAAAACTAACTAACAAGTACCAATTATATATTAATTAAATAAACAAAATATATAACAAACTAACGTAAAAAAAAACAACAAATTTATCAAGAACTACACTATATATAACACGAACAATTAATTAATTACAATTAACCAATAAAAAAACATATAATCCACGTAACATATATATCAATTAATTATACATATTCATCAACTACGTACGTACATGCAATTTTATAATAATTAACATGCAATTTATAATAATTCAATAACAATTTATTTATAATAATTAACATGCAATAACATTACAATAATACAATAACTTAATTAAAATTAATTAAGAATTTATAAAACGTATCGTTTAAATTGAAGAAAACTAGGGTAGATGATCGTAATGCTCTTTGTCTTTCAATCCACGCACAAGAAATCCAATCCACGCAGGAGACCACGAACAGAGGAGAAGAAAGTGATTTTTTTCCTTCTTAAGGAAATCTACTGCCGAAGGCAGTTCTTATAAAAAAAATATTCGCTACCGACGGATATTTCCGTCGGTAGCACGCGAATATTAAATTCACGCGTCTTTTTATTGGTATCCGAGGTGGTGGAGTCAAAGCGGGTCAGCTACCGATGGATTATTCCATCGGTAGATGTAATTTGAACTCCCGACGGAAAATTCCGTCGGGAAACAGGCCTAAAACGGTGTCGTTTACCTATCAAACTGAATTCCGTCGGGACTTCCCGACGGATGTTGAAATCCGTCGGAAGTCAGTCGATTCCGATATTCCATCGGAGATCCGTCGAGACGGCCGACAGAATGGATTCCGTCGGTAAGCTTCCGTCGACAAATCCCGCTTTTTTTTTGTAGTGTGGAGAGAGAGTCGAATGGGAGCGACGGACGACGCGCGACAACATGAGGTTCGGCCGGCGGGGGCGGCGTGGCTGCCGTTGGCGATGTTTTTACCAGAAAAAAATAAACAAGATGAAGAAGAGAGATGGGGGAGCGGCGGGTGGGATGGCTGCAATGTTGGAAGAAAAATGAGAGAAGGGAGGAGAATGAATTAGGGTTAGGATTTATTTGGATAGGGATGTATTTATTATGGGTATTTTTAAAGAGAAAATGGTAGTTTAGATAATTGTGAGGGAGTGCATATATAAATCGCCTTTTTATAGGGGAGTGCATCTATCATACTTGGAGAGGTATATAACCCACTCCTTTAAATACTCGGGCTTTGATTTTAATATTTTATAAGGTGGCCCAATTCCCCCTCATCTCCTCTACATAAGTTTTCCACTTACTTATTTTGGACGTTCCACTCATTTCTTTAAGGAGATGTTTTTTTTTTTTGGATTTTGATAATTTTGAAATCTGAATTTCAAAAGTTAGGATTTTGAAATTCTAATGACTTGTATGTTTTGTGTTTGTTTTGAGAGTTTAAGTAGGATAGGATTTAACTTTATAGTATATGATTTATAGATATTTATATAGAGTTTGTAGGTATTTATAGAATTGACTTTTGTAGGATTTATAAGTATTTTATAGGGTGAGATTTTGAAATTCTAATTCTAAATCTCAAAGTAAAACATGTGTTAGATTTTAAAATTTCAAATCCGGATTTTACATCTCAAAGACCTATAATGAAGTTGTCAGCTGCAAGGAGAGTGATAGATGCGTCGTGGTGAAATGACGATGCTTCTATGGATTAGATGGGATGACCTAGATAGAGCGGGTTGTTTGAGGAGAGGCTCAGTTGTCTTTGTTTGAAGGTGATCTTTATTTTCCACATAAGCCATTTTTCGGGTACTGGGAAGGACCTTAGTATCGACATTGGTATGGTATCGTTTGCTTTGGGCCAAGTTCTCGCAAGTTTATTTTTAAATTTATCCAAAATGACTTATATCAATGGAGATATTAGTCCCTATTTATATATCCCATGATCCTCTAATCTTTATTTGATATGGAACATTGTTTGATTGATATTGGGAGTTTGGGAATAAAAGTATAAAAATGCTTTCATGAAGTTGTTGCATGCAGATTGAGGGGAAGTAGTGGCATAAGGTGCTTATTTTATTTCAAAGTAAGGGGGTACTTTATTTTAATGAATGGTTTAAAGAGAACATGGTTAGAAGCTAGGATATAATTTCGGGGGTGTTTGAAAACTCTATAAACAGCTTAAAAGCACTTCTCAAAAGTAAAAGTTGTGAGAGGGCAGCTTTAAAAAAAATGATTTTAGAAGCTGTTTGTAGAGTTTGAAAACACCCCCTCAGTTTTACTTTTACAACTTTAATTTCATTTTTTCTCAAATGGTTTTAATAAAGTTAAATGTATGAATTTAATCCATATTTTACGTGAATTGTACTCGCCCTGTTTCACTGTAAGTTATCTCTTTTTTTTTTTTTTGAGTGTTTTGATTAAGGAATATGATAAAATAATAGATGTAGTATAAGTGATGTGATCATGAGAGATAAAATAATAGGTGAGAAACTTATAAGGGAACAGAGGAAGTACTATTTTGTCTCAAAGTCGTCGAAATCTACGAAATGCCATTGTTTTCGATTATGCGCTTAGCATGTGAGCATTCGATTTGGAGTTTTACGGTGCAGAGCTGACTAAGATACATGTGGCATGATGACAATGAAAATATCCATCAATCAAATAAAAGCAGTAATAAACCTAATTAATTAAATGAACCTAAAATAAAAATAAAATTCACAAAAATTCTAATTAAATTACAAAAGTTTATTTGAAAAAAAAAACACTATAAAAAACAATCGGGATTAGTCGTTTTCTAGAAATTAAAATCAAAGATCGATAGATCGTGGATATTACCTCCAAATCCCACAAATATTCTAGAAATGCATGTACGATATATGTGAGATCGAAGAAAGAAGATGACATTTGAATGAAATATCCAGAAACACATGCACAATTGCAGTGAAATTGAAGAAAGAAGGTCACGTCCTGGGTAGTTTTCATACCAAAAATATCAACAAAATTTGTAGAAAATCAAAACAATTGCACCCAAATGGAAATAAATTCTTATCGGGAAGTTTTGGCACCCAATTTTAAAGTAACTTTATTTCTATAGTGAGAAGGGATGATATAATAAAAGATGGACCAAAATAGAAAAAATGCACAATCTAATAAAAGACGGATCAAGTATTAATATATTAGTATGTTATATATTATTGTCAAGTATGTGAGGTAATGAATAGGTGAAAAAAAGTAGAAGAAATAATTAGTTGTGCAAATTTTTTTTTGATGCCACCGTATCCGGTACGAGGACCGACTAATCCGAGGGGACGAATCCCATTGCCCACTTGCGGGGGTCTCGTTTAAAGCCAATGTTTTGCGCTCTGTATGGACATGGCCCCATAGAAATTGTTTGCACCTTAGGGGTTTCGAACCTAAGACCTAGAGAGAAGCACATTCCTAAGTCCCAAGCCTACACCACTGTGCTAACTCCTTGGGGTTATAGAATATATAAGTAGTTAGGCATGAAATGGAAGATACTCTGCAACAGACTCCCTACTCGATCAAACCTGAAAATAAGAAAAGTCCTTGGTGAATAGCGATGACGTCAGTCGTGGATTGTGCAACCAAGTCGAGGAAACATCATCTTTTCTTTGATTGCACGTTTTGTCATCGAGTTTGGTCAAAGTTCTATGCTTGGTTTGGCTGCCCCATGCCCTGCAACCTCACACAAGTGTCGCACCTCCTACAATACATCAGATTATTGGGCTGCAAGAGAAGAAATCACGTGTTGGAATGCATATGGTCCGGTACCATATGGTTTCTTTGGAAATCCAGAAATAGTAAAATCGATCAAAGGCGACGATATCAGCCCGAAAAAAACTTTTGAGGAGATTCGAGCTAAAGTATGGAGTCTTTTTTCCGTATCTTTTAGTGGTGGCCAGTCCTTATTCGTTCCAGGATTTGAGTTATAATCTCAGATTATGTTGTAAGAAGTTTTAAAGGACAGCCTTGGTCGTGACTCGACTTGTCTACTTAGCAATATTTTTGTAACTTTGTCAGGTTCCCATGAGTACACCTGGTACTCGTTAATAAGATAATATTTTTTCGATTAAAAAAGTAGTATATATAAGTGTATAATAGACTTAATTAAATGTGTATTGGATGGAACTTTGGATTTACAAATTCAAATTCAAAATTAGAATAGAATGGATAATTTGAAATCCTAAATCTGGACTTGGTAGAGGTAAAATTTATAGGCGAGTGTACAAATAATAATGAAACGGCGAAAATATATGTTTTGTATTTTGATTTTTACTTATTAGCAAAATAAAATTTTATAAGAATTGAGTAAAGGGGCACTTCTATCGATTATACAAATAATTAATTGTTGGGTCCTGTAAGGATCTCGGTATTTACATTGATATGATATTCTCTACTTTAGGCTGAGCCTTCACGGATTTTTTGTCCCTCTTTTATTGTTCGACATCAGAGACACTTCTATAGTGACTTATGAAATAATAATTTCATTGAAGGAATGTAAAAGTGTTTACAATGGATATTTATAGATACAAGACGCATATCTATAAGTGTATCTAATAAGATACAAATCAAGACTAGGTCAAACATATATTAAATAGGAAAGATATGAATAATAATATTATATTCCTAATACGCTCCCTCAAGATGGAGCGCCATAGGGGACTCCAATATTGTTCATAAGAAGTTGCAGTCGGGAGTGAGGAAGCGGCTTTGTGAGAGCATCCGCAACCTAGTCCGCAGACGACACATGTGATACTCTAATTTGGGAAGTCTTGACCAGGTCTCGAACAAAGTGAAAGTCAATGACAGTGTGTTTCATACGGGAGTGAAAAACGGGATTGGAGCACAGATAGGTGGCCCCAATATTGTCACAATACACAACTGGAAGGTTGGGGGAGAAACACATTTCACGGAACATATATTTCAGCCATCGAACTTCAAGCAGCATAGGCTATTGCACGATACTTAACTTCAGTAGACGAACGGGCAACAAATTTTTACTTTTTGGAAGACCAGGAGATTGGGTTAGCCCCAAGGAAAACTATGTATGCGCGCACTCGTGGAGGTACGGTCATCAGGATTGCCAACCCAGTCAACATTTGTGAAATAGTGGAGAGATGAGGAAGTATTGGCTTTTAAGGTAACACAAACATCTTGAGACCCGTTCAAGTAGCGCATTAGACGTTTGACTGCACCCTAATGAGTGGTGGTAGGGCATGCATAAACTGGGACTATCTGGCCTGGTGAGTTGCAAGTATTGAAGGCTTACAAGGACTTGTCTGTAAAAGGTTGCATCAGCCGGAGGGGTCCTATCTGGAAGGGAAAGACTAGCTATAGTGGATAGTGGTGTTTGCACCGGTTTGGAGGTCAACATATTGTAGCGAGTGAGGAGATCAACCACATAATTACGTTGGGACAGAAAACATGTGTTCTTGGTACGAAGTACTTCCACACCTATGAAGTATGAAAGAGGGCCCAAATCCTTTACCGAAAATTTAGTACCAAGGTCCTTAGCAACTAGAGTAAGGAAGGGAGTGTTATTTCCTGTGAGGATACGATCATCAACATAAACAAGAAAATAAGCAAGGCCATACATAGAGACTATGCGACTCCCCACGAGAAGAACGCTCCTCGTACGACATTCTCGCACCTGAAATGAATGACCAAAAATAATATCAACGTTATTATCGCGACATAAAGTTGAAACGAAAATGAGATTCTTCGCCATTTGAGGAACAACTAAAACATTTGAAAATTTCAACATACCAAGATCTTGAAACGATAAAGTGCCGATATGAGAAATTTTTAAACCGTTACCATCACCAATAACGACGGTGTCCGACCCAAAATACAGAGAGTGGTGGAATAGGTTTTAAAGATCAGTCGTGACATGATGAGGGATGGAGGGGGTATGTGATACTACCGAATGGGCTGAGGTGGTGTATTTACTAGAAGAGTGTGTGTGGTTACTCGGTGGGGTGTATTTACTAGAAGAGTGGGTGTGGTTACT
The DNA here is from genome assembly GCA_963675135.1 of Galeopsis tetrahit. Classification (NCBI taxonomy): domain Eukaryota; kingdom Viridiplantae; phylum Streptophyta; class Magnoliopsida; order Lamiales; family Lamiaceae; genus Galeopsis; species Galeopsis tetrahit. The sequence goes on along the minus strand of OY776120.1, from coordinate 57,858,076 downwards.
TAGTGGGGTGTATGTACTAGAAGAGTCCTCTACATTCGGTTGCCCATTTAGAGCCAAGTCCTTATGAATTTATTTTTTAATTTTCCCTAAAATTAGCATCAAATCAATAGACATACTAGTTCATCCTTATATATTTCATGATCTTTCAATGTTTATCCAATGTGTAAAATTATTTGACATCTCCAACATAAACAAAACATTAACCTCTAAGGAAACGAGATGTTTCATGAGCCAATTACAACATGTAAAATGCAAACATATAATAAGCTCAATAGTCTCGCTCAAATGAAAATCATTGTCTCTAAAAATACATATGTTCATTAAACATGCATCCACCACGTACGTGATTAGACATTCCTTTATTTCGAATAGCTCTTGATCTTCGTTATTAAGTGTTTCTTGTTGGATTTCTACAATGGTTAGATCATAGATCATGGATACATGAATCTTGCGTTGATATACTTCTTGCAGTTCAAGATCGAGCACCACAAATTCAAATCCTCCCCATCGACATTGACCTTAGAAAGACATTTGAGGAGATTCGAGCTAAAGTATGTAGTCTTTTTTTTTTTTTTTTCCTTCTTATTTTACTATGATGAAAATTCATATTCGTTTGAGGATTGGTGTTATAATCCTATATTATGTCTCAGTCTGTATTCTCGGTACCAACATTGTAACCCCACTTTGATTTCGTCGAGTATCTCTGTTACTTGTTAAATAAACTCCTTTTTATTGCTAAAAAAAATTGATTAATTCTCAAACCTGACCACAGTTCAAAGATACACAAGACGCCTTTTGAGAATCTATATGTTTCTGTTTGACGCCTCTCCCAAGAGTATACTCCCTCTGCCCCACTATATATTGCCCATTTTTTTTTATGTCCCACTATATATTACTCATTCTACTTTTGACAAACATTTTTTCTGTAATTTTATTATACTCTATCTATTATTTATTTTTTCTCTATCACATCACTTATACTACATTTTTTTTTTTTATCATAATCTTTAATATCTGTGTGCCCAAAAACCATTATACTACATTTTTTTTTTATCATAATCTTTAATATCTGTGTGCCCAAAAACCATGGGTAATATATAGCAGGATGGAGGGATATTTTATTATCATCTGCGAATTGCAAATGAGAAACAATATTTTTTTTCTTTCCGACATAAGCTGGTTTAAAGGCTCCAATAGAGATGGCCTTATTCACCATGAAACTCAAGCATTCCACCACAATAAGGGAAAGAAAAGGGGTCGTCTTAGAGACCTCTTTCGAGTCTTTCCAATCAAAACATGAACCCTCCAAATATATAATGTTTAACAAGCAGCTATATATAATGTACTTTCGCTTTCAATAGTCTCACAAACTCCAAATACCCCCCATAAATATTTCCCCGAGTTAGTTTCTCTCTCATTCCATTCAAGAAACAAGAAAATGTGTAGAAATGAGGCGGGAAGATGTTTTTCTCTCCCACAACAGCCCAATGATATGCACACCTACGGCCACCAATTCCAGTTTTTCGACAAAACCATCAACACCGCAGTCACTAAATCCCACCAATTCGTTAACCGGTGGCTCCAGCCGCTCATCCCTCTCATTCACGAATTCAAAAAGACGAAAAAAAAATCCATTGATCGTGGGCTTTGGCGGCGAAATTGTAGACGGAGCCGTCGCAACTATCCACCTCTGTTACGACACCAACTGCCTCATCTACCATATGTCCGGGGAGGACTCCTTCCCACTCTCCCTAACAAAATTAATTCCTCTTATATCGTAATTAAATGTGTGTTTGTAGGCTTCGGCATACGCATTCTGCAGCTCCGTAGACTGCAAGACGAAGCTGGATTTCATAATTATATACGCTACAGATGCTTGGTTTACTTTGCGGAGCGTTATATTCACAAAAAAGATACAGACCTGAGATTATTGGCAACCACTGTTCTTGAAAACATCGACGTCGTGCGGCCGTTGGGATTTTGAGGACCTCTCCATTAACCAAATAGAATATGCAAGTATCGGTGCTTATGTGTCTCAAAAACTTGGAAACTTAATGTGGAGAGGTAATTCAGGATCCATATCTTAATTTCTTAAAATTCTTGCATGGAGATACTATACTTCTTGTGAATGGTTCCACTCAATTTAGTCCCATAACTTTTAACCCTCTAATGAAATGTATTCATTTAGTCCCATTTTTGTCTAATTTGCAAAAAAATGAGACTAAATTGGTACATTTAACTTTTTAGAACCAAATCATAATAAATTGCAATAAAAATGGGACTAAATTGATACATTTAACTTTTATAAGACTATTTAAAAAAAAATGTAAAAAGTTATGAGACTAAACTGGCTTCATGAATAAAAAAAAAATAGGTATTAATATAAATGAATTGATTTCAACACCTAAGTTCAAACTCTTTGATGAAATAGAATGTATTCATGCATCAGAGCCTTAGCTTCACTTCAATTTTAGCTGAAAAGCAACTCCAATCAATTTAAATTGTCACTCATTGGCCTTGTCCTAGAGGATAAAGTCGATAATTTGACCATGAATGGAGGGAGTATTAGAGAATTAATATAAATGAATTTATTTCACATGTAACTTAATATATACTTATATGTACTTGTTGCATTAAATTATCAATTATGAGAGTATTGATGATGTATGAACCATGCACCGTGTGTTTCTGTAATGGGGTTACGTACTCACCAGAAATGGCTGTATTTATAAAGAACGAAGTAGAGGAGGCGATCGAGCAGGTCCACGAGGTTAAAATATTTGAGAAAACCATCATTACCACCGTCACTAAGCGCCTCATAGCCGTTGAAAATTGGATCTCCGACGTCATTCGCGATCGCCATCTCTATAACTACGTCGGCTTCGACCTTCAGCTCTACACTTATGAAAACGAACCCAAGATCGCTACCGTCCAGTTTTGCCTTGCCAAGATGAACGGCAACATTTCCTCGTACGAGATAACTGTGAAAGGGCCTAACTCTAGGCTTAAAACCAGGTGGACACTGATACCATGTGAAAAGGCCTAACTCTACACTTAAAACCAAGGTTTTAAGTGAGAGGATTGCCCAGGTTTATAAGTCCACCCAAGTCCATCTCTCTATCCGATGTGGGAAACCTTAATAGAAACTTCGATTTTATCAACTCCCACTCTAAGAGCTATAGGCTTAAACAAATTCAGAAACGATCTCAGCCGCAACAGGCAAGAAATAAGAAAGGTAATGCCATAACCTTGTCCAAAAATATCTTCTCATGAATAATTGTATCTCATTAGCCTAGCTTTTTAATGTAGAGTCTACTCTTACTTATCAAGACCCAACTCAGATTCTCGATGATGAAACCCGCACAGCCTTTTGGAGAACTGGAACAGATTGACCCCCACAAAATTCTCGGGTACGTCTCGATATTTGACTTTATCGATCGATCAGTTTGACCATTTTCGTTGAAAATTTTGTAGTGTATATATATAACGATAAAATTATTAATTGTAAGCAAAACATTTTATGTATATATTTATTCATTTATATAATCTCTTAACCTACTGAATATCGATCATATATTAACCTGATTCATTTTAAGTATGCATTCAGTTAACCAGCTGAAACCGTCGTTCCTGATCTCTCTCTCTGATTTTACACTCTCAAAAACTGAAAATTAATAATGTTTACACCCCTCACTTCAACCAGAATTTTTTTCTGCAAAATAAACTCGAGCGCTTCCAAGCGTCTCTACGACGTTATCATCATGAACAATGCCATCATCACCACCGTAACTATGTTCCCCGAAACCGTCGATCTACAAAACCAATTCACTGCCCACGTCGACCGCCTCCTTATCGGCTTTGATATCCAGCAAGGCGGTGGAGGAAGCGTCGCCACCCTCCACCTCTGCCTCAAGAACCGCTGAGCTTTCGGAAGAGAAAGTGCTGTCTGCGTGTATCAATGCTTATTTGAGCTGGGAGATAGGAAGGTACCTAGTGGAGTACATGCACCAAGGTACTTTATCTATTCGTTTTTTACTTGGTGTTCCACTTTATTGAATATATAACGCGCGTCGTCCCACACTATTAATTATCATGAGATCGATGTTGATTATTTTTTTAACATCACACATGCCAACAAATCAGCTAGCCTTTTAGGTATGAGATAGTCTTGTGTTGAAATATGACAATTAGTTTTCTTTGAATCTTGGTGTTTTCTTGAATGAATTGAAGTGAGCTTCGTTATGAACTTCAAAACTACATCAAATAATATGTTTCAATTTTGGTGTTTCACAGTGAGTTGGTCTGCTATGGACTCGAGTCCATGTTGCACTTTTCAGTTTTACTGACTTACACTTTTTGGTAAATGGTGTTGCACTTTTCAATTATTAAACTGTATAATAATATTTTTAGTAATAATTAAAAAATGCAACATCATTTACCAAAATATGCAAGTCACTAAAACTGAAAAGTGCAACATGGACTAGGGTGCACAACATGCACTCGAATTTACCTTTCACATTATATTCCGCATTGTGAATTATATATAACTTCGAAGTAGGTGTAATTGAAGTATGAAATGAAATTATTAATGTATCGAAATTAAGAGTATTTTAACTTATTATTATTCTAATATAATGTTTGACAACCGCTATAAATTAGTTTTGAATGAAATGCGAGTGCTTATTATTTTTAAATATATTTGAATTCCTCTACATATTTTTATGATTTTCAAAAGATAGTTGTCAGATATATAATCCTAATGAAAATCTTTCCATATAACTATTTTTAAATCTCATCATACTTAGGTGGCTTCTCCAAATTTTAGTAACTAATCAATTTTACATTTTATATTTCTATTTTAATTATTTTCTTTTTTTTTTAACTATTCTTTCATTTTCTTCTTCAATAACAAAAATAAGTATTTACTAGTAACATATAATAAATATAAATATAAGAATTTCAAAAAATGAAAATATATACACGCGCGGTTGAGAGTTTGGGAGTTGAGATATATGAGACAATGAACTGACTTTCATATTATCAATAATTTTAATTTTAATAATCATTTTAAATAATTCGTGCAGTGAATATTGAGCCGAGTGATTCAGCTCGGGCCTCTCTTGAGCGTCCTCCGACACCTGTGTCGAGTCGGGGTTCGCCTTCGTCTACCCTCGATGAAGAAAGTGTTGATTGCAGCCAGACTGTAGATTTTCTAGGAAAATGCTAATTGGTGTAGTGTTTTTTTTACAATTTATATTCTGATTTCTCTTCTGAACATTTTTTTTAGAAATGCACAATGATGCCTTTTTTAGCCACGATTATTGCTTTGTGGTTTTGTCTTTTAAAGAATCATGGCTCACTTTTTCTATTTCTTTCATAACTGTTTGAGTAAATCTCTTGTGCATGTGCATTTCAATTTTAATTTCACATGTCATATTTAAGTTTTTTACATCACTTTGAGTAATTCGACTTAATTTCATTTGAGTTTCATGTGCATTTCACGCGTCATATTTAAGTTTTTTTTTTTTTTCAATCATTTATTCCACATAAGCTTTATGTCCTTTTTTTTTAATTATATTAAATACCCATCCCGTTTTTCCCCTCCCCATGACTCGAACCCAGGATCTAAGGCCTAGGTAGTAGTGCTCTAACCACTTGAGCTATCCCACTTTGTCATAAGCTTTATGTCCTTAATGTCGCGAATTCCCCCAATTTTAATTTGATGGTCACATGAGATCGCTGTACGTGTCACTTTTTGGTGACTTTAAATAACGCAAAAAATTGGACGCAAATTAACTAATTATGGAAGTTATGAGATGTAAATTAAAAAAATTCATCTAATTTGGGACGCTTTAATTTAAAAAGGTGAAAGAATAAAGGTGTTGGGTCTAATCGTCGTCTCCGTTGAGATATGATCGACACAGGCTCAGGCACCTGGGATTGGGATACGTAGAGAGGGAACCAAGTTCATACAGTAACTCTCCACACTCAAGGCTTTCACACTTAACTCTTTGTTATACTTCACAAAGAGAGGGAAGAAAGAATGACTCCAATAAGACTTGAGTGGGAGGCTGTTTAAGATATAAACAACTAGGGCAACAAGTTGGCTACGGGCCTTGGGCCAAAACACTTGGGTCTAAGCCCAACAAATTCTCCACCTTTTTGGCCATCCCCTCTACAATCCAAACAATCCGCAGGTCATCATCATCGCCTTAACACACACACCCACACATAGCACACACAACACACACATAACACCTATTGCACGCACATTGCACCTACAAAAGCAACAAACACAAAGTTTATACAAGGCATTAATAACAAATGCAAAGTAAGCTATCAAGGGAAACACAAACAAACACGTTGGACACAAAGTACACAAACAATAAAAGTTTAGACACACAAGTCACAAACAAAAACATAAAACATACTAAACATAAAGGCTGCAAAAATAATTTTAATCAATAGAATCAAAATTCAAAGTTCTCATGCAAGACCTATGTTTTTCAACAGAAAGGCACTTGGTGCCCATATCAGCAAGGTTAAACTCAGAAGCAATTTTCTCAAGATCAATAATGCCCTTTTCAATTATATCACGTACAAAATGGTATTTAACATCAACGTGTTTAGTTCTTTCATGGTATACAGGATTCTTACACAATTGTATAGCAGATTGACTATCAGAAAATACAATCACTTCACCTTCAAGTAAACCAATTTCAGTTAAAGACCTTTCAACCAAATGACCTCTTTAGCAGCCTCAGTTATAGCAATATATTCAAATTCAGTTGTAGATAAAGTAACAACATGTTGTAACTGAGATGTTCAGCTAATACAAGAACCACATAGGGTGAACACATAAGAGGTGGTAAATTTCCTATTATCTCTATCATTAGCATAGTTAGAATCCACATACTCAACAAGTCTCACACCATTTACACATTTAGAAAATTTAAGACATACCACCATCGTACCCTTAAGGTACTTAAGTAGCCACTTCAAAGCCTCCCAATGAGGCATACCTGGATTAGACATATATATACTCAAGCAACTAACATAATATGCAATATCAGGTCTAGTGCTTACCATGAGATACATCACAAATCCAATGGCATTGGAGTAAGGCACACTTTTCATCTCATCACTTTTAGACTTCGTCATGGGAGACTGAGTCTTACTTAACACAAAATGGGCAGCAAGAGGAACATTCACAGATTTAGCAGATGACATAGAGAATTTACTCAAAACCTTATCAACATATGAAATCTGACCACAAAAGAATATGCTTTTTTCTATCTCTTTCTATATGCATGCCTAAGATCTTCTTAGCATCATCAAGGTCTTTCATGTCAAATTTATCATAAAGGCACTTTTGAACATGCTCAACAGTTTTAACACAAGGACTAACAAGAAGCATGTCATCCACATATATGAGCAAGAAAAAAGGCACAGAAGCACTTTCCTTAAAGTACAAGCAAGGATCAAAAGAGCTTCTCTTAAGTTTCAAAGACATCATGCACTCATCAAATTTCTTATTCAACTGCCTAGGAGATTGTTTCAATCCATACAAAGACTTACGAAGGAGACACACATGTTCAGGGTTCTTAGGATCAACAAATCCTTCAGGTTGTCTCATGTAAATCCTTTTATCCAAATCACCATGCAAGAATGTTGTTTTCACATCCATTTGTTTAAGTTCCCAATTAAAATGAGCAACAAGAGCAAGCATTATGCGAACAGGGTAAATTTGACAACAGGAGCAAAGATTTCAGTGTAATCAATCCCCTCTTTTTGAGTAAAACCCTTAGCCACTAATCTAGCCTTAAATCTAACATTTTCAGTTTCATCTTTAACCTTAAATAACCACTTACAATCCACAATAGAACAATGCATATGTTTAGGTACAAGATTCCAAGTTTGGTTAACATACAAGGATTTCATCTCTTCTTTCATAGCATTTAACCATTTAACTGAATTTTTAGACTTTAAAGCTTGATCATACGATTCAGGCTCATCAAAGCAAGACTCAAAAGCATTAAAAGCATGCATATCAATGTGAAAATTATCAAATCTAGTAGGTTGCCTAATATTTCTCCTAGGTCTATCCCTAGCAAGTTGATAATCAGTCAAATCAGCATTTTCAGGCACATTTTCCACATATTCAGCACCATTTTCATGCATTTCAGCAGGTAAATCAGTGTTTTCAGCAGGTAAAACATCATTTTAAGCATGTAAAACATCATTTTCAGCATCAATATCAGCGTGATCAGTATCAGTTTGCACGTTATTAGGTCTAGATAAATAGGGCAGCAGCTCCACCTTACTTGGAGCAGTCTCATTTTCAGGTAAAGACACAGAAGCATGTAAACATGGAAAATCAGATTCATTAAAGACAACATCTCTACTGATTACAACCTTAAATCCATGTTCATCTTTACACCACAGTCTATAACCTTTAACACCATCAGGGTAACCCAAGAAAACACATTTCCTAGACCTAGGTTCAAGCTTATCAACTTTTTGATGCACAAACGCAGCACAACCAAATACACGCAAGTTAGAATAATCAATGCTTTTACCAAAAAACAACATTTTCAGGACATTTACCTTTTAGGGGCACGGAAGGAGACCTATTGATTAGGTATGCAGCAGTGTGAACTGCTTCGCCCCAAAATTTCTTAGCAAGCCCGGAGGCAGCCAACATGCATCTAACTTTATCCATCAAAGTCCTATTCATCCTTTCAGCAACCCCATTTTGTTGAGGTGTGTAAGGGACATATTTATGCCTTTTAATACGAGAATTAGCACACAAATTATCCATCAAGTTGTTGCAAAATTCTAAACCATTATCAGTTCTAAGGCTTTTAATCTTTTTACCAGTTTGATTTTCAATAAGAATTTTTCAATCCTTAAACTTTGCAAACACATCAGATTTATTTTTCAACAAGAAAACCCAAACTTTCCTAGAAAAGTCATCAATCACAGATAGAAAGTACACATTTCCACCATGGGTGGACACACTAGCAGGACCCCAAACATCAGCATGCAAGTACTCAAGAATATCAGTGCAAGAAGAGGTATTAGGGTAGGGGTTTACAAGAAATTTCACTTTATGTTGCTTTCCTAACACACAAGAATCACAAAATGGAATGCAAGACAGTTTTTCATCACCGAATGCACCAGATTTATGCAGAATTTCAAGCCCTTTGTTACTCATATGTCCTAATCTCTTATGCCACAATTCAGTCTTATCAGTTTTTTCAACATTCACAGAATTCACATAAGAATCAGATTTGGTAAAGCAAACATACAAATTGTTTCTTTTAACAGCTTTGAAAAGCACTAAAGAACCCCTCAAAATTTTCATGCAACCTTTCCCCCATTTTCCCTCATAACCATCATCTTCTAATACAGCACAAGAAATCAAATTATTGCTCAAGTTAGGAACATGCCTCACATTTTTCAAAGTAAATGAAACACCAGAGTCCAGTTTTAAGCATACATCACCAATTCCAGCAATATAACACTTTTTCTCATTCGCCATAGACACATAACCATGCTTAACTTCTTCATACGAAGAAAATAGATTTTTAAATGGGGACATATGAAACGTGCAACCAGAATCAACAAGCCATTCATTTTCACACATAGAAGTAGAATGCACAGAATTCACACATTGTTCATCATATATTTCAGTCACCATATAAACATCATCATCATGATTAGAGCAGGAAGCCATGTTAGCATGCTCTTTATGCTGTTTCCTCTTAGGCTTACTACATTCCTTGTAATAATGACCAGTTTCACCACAATTATAGCACTTTCGGTTCCTAGACTTAGACCGATTTTTATCATAAGACTTCTTCTTAGCAACAAATTCATGATTATCATGCTTTTTCTTGTTATGAAATCTAGTAGAAGATCTACCCCTAACATGCATGACTTCACCAGAATTTTTACTACTCTTCCCATGATATTTTAATTCATGCTCTTTGGTCTTTAAGTCATTAACCACAGTGTCAAGAGTAATAATATCTCTACCATACTTAATAGCAGACTTCATATCACTATAAGTATCAGGAATAGCATTTAATAGCATAACAGGGGAGTATTCATCAATGCCCTTATCACCAGTATGCTTGATATCTTGAACTAGCTTAGTAAAATCATCCAAATTTTGATCAACATCTTTATTCAAGTCAAGTTTAAAACTAAAGAATTTTTCAAGCAAGAAAGTTCTACTAGGCAAAGATTTTTCAGTATACAACTCTTCTAACCTTTCCCATAACTTTTTAGCATCTTTTATCACACCAACATTTCTAAGCACACAGTCAGACAAGTGCAAAATTATGGAAGACACAGCTTGTTTATTCATTACTTTTTTCTGTTTATCAGTTTCATCATCCTCATAACAATGGTCAACGGCTGCGCAAACATTCTGTTGGATTAGGATGCATTCCATTTTCCGTTGCCAGATACTAAAATCACCTTTTCCATTAAAGGGGGCCAACACATACGTAGGAGTAGGATTGGCCATTTAGTTTACACAGCTTTGAGCTCAATGGAAAAAAAAAAAAAAACCACAAAAAATATGCAAGGATAAAAATGTAAGTGGCAAGCAGAAGCAGGCACACACAAGTCACCAAAATCAAGACCACAAAACAGAGATAAACAGATATCAATCACAAAGTCTTAAATCTACAGCACCAAAATCCCAAGCAAATAATCCCCGACCAGGGGCTACGTTATGAAAATAATAAACGAGAGGTCAAAGCCAATTTACCAGAGCGAGACCCTGGGTAAGAGTCTCAAAAAACACCAAACGAATCTTCAAGGCAATCCCGGGACCAAGCAAACGTGCTGCCTAATTCCCGTCAATGACGGGGGCAGATCCCACGAGTGTCGCAGAACTTACTATTTCACCAAGTCGAAGATGCTCAAGATACAATAATCTGTTTATTTCTTAAAAATGGGGGTTAAAACAAATATAAAAAATATTTAAACCAATCTACTGAATATCAAATATCAGAATACTTATATATTAATTTACTTAGTTTGAAATTAACTAAGGCAGATTAATATGAATTAATAAACTAATAAACAAATGATAACAAGCAGCAGAAATAAGAAAAGGGAATTACCTTTCTTACCTTTTGTACAACACCGGCCGACAGGTGGGAAATGGAGAAGATTTACAACTCTCTCCAAAACTTACCCCCCTCGGCAATGGCGGCGCGACGGGAGAGGCGGTGACTTCAGGCTACAGGCGGCATCGGCTTCCGGTAAGAGGCAGCGGCAGCGGCTTCAGGCAAGAGGCGGCGACAACGGCTATTTCTTACCCACGGAAGCGGCGGCGGCGCGGCTGTAGGGTCGAGCGACGACGGAAGCTAGGGTTTCGCCACGGAAGTGACGGTGGCGCTGCTGCAAGGACGATCGGTGATAGCGGCGGCTAGGTTTCCGCCACGGAGAAGGCGGCGTCACAGAGACGACGGCAGACGACGACCCGTGTCTCTGATACCACTATCGGGTCTAATCGTCGTCTCCGTTGAGATATGATCGACACAAGCTCAGGCACCTGGGATTGGGATACGTAGAGAGGGAACCAAGTTCATACGGTAACTCAATTTGTTGGGCTTAGGCCCAAGTGTTTTGGCCCAAGTCCTTAACACAAAAGGCCCGTAGCCAACTTGTTGCCCTAGTTGTTTATATCTTAGGCAGCCTCCCACTCAAGTCTTATTGGAGTCATTCTTTCTTCCCTCTCTTTGTGAAGTATAACAAAGAGTTAAGTGTGAAAGCCTTAAGTGTGGAGTGTTACCGCATAAACTTGAGTTACCGGATGAACTTGGTTCCCTCTCTACGTATCCCAATCCCAGGTGCTTGAGCCTGTGTCTATCATATCTCAACGGAGACGACGATTAGACCCAACAAAAGAGATAGTCGACATGTGATTGCATTAAAAGAATAAAAAGATAAATGATGTAAGTGGTTTGAGAAAAAGGAAAATGTGCATGGTGATTGGTGATAAGAGTAGAATTTATTGGATTTTAAAATTTACATTCTGAGTCACGAAATAAAATGAAGTTTTTAGGGTCCAAATTTTAGTCAAAATAATCGTGAAACAAACGTACGGTGGACATCAACGGCGAAGACATCAAGCTAGAGTACTTGAATATTTTTAGGGCGCGTGTTGTAGAGGGAACCTGCAGTAGATGGGACAGCCTACAGGCGCGTGAGGCAACGCTGCGTACGAAATACGAGGCGTCGCCTAGAGGTAATCATGAGAGAGATGTTGCTAGAAGTTTCGGAGAGTGGAACCACCAATTTGTCTCTGAAGGTCTTTAGAGCGAGGCTCCCCAGGGCTCGAGAGTTCTAAGGAATATAATTTTTCTGGGGCGATATGTTGTGCTTTTCAAAGTCTGATTTTAATGATTTTTATTTTCGAAGGCTAGGAAAAGCCTTAAGTAGATACGATTGATGATACTTTTCTGGAGTGATACAAAGCCCTCCCCAGGGTCTGATTCCAACAATTTTTATAGCTAAGAAAAGTTTGAAAAGAAATATGATTGATGATTTGTGCACGGAGGTGCTGAGGCTAACTCATCTATTCCTTCCTACTCTCATAAGTTTGATATAATTTACGAAAGTAGGTGGGAGTGGTTGATGCAACCAAAATATGTCGCCCTATAAGGTGACACGTGGATAAACGATGAGTTATCCTCACCATGTATTTATATTCATTTCACAAGATGATTAATACATCCTTGATCATATGTTTTGTGAATAACCCTATGGGCCTCTTAGGAGCCCAATTGTAATGAAAATATGTCCACGAAGAGGCCGAACTTAACAATAGCAAGAAGAGTGGGCCCAGGTCCTTGGGAAATAATAGATGGAAGCTGGGTCAACCCATATCATCAACCCAGCCCAGGGTTACGTGAGCTGAAGCTGGGTCAAATGGAGGTCAGCCCCGAATTCTGAGGGAAGTCGGGGCTGGAGAGGCAGAACAGATTCCATGAATCTAGGGCTGAAGACGTGGAAGGAGAGGATGGGCCTTGGACCAGGGCTAGGCAGTTGAGGATAAAGGGGAAAGACAATCTTTTCCCCCAAGGTACGATTTTAGAAGCCTTATGATTATCATCTTACGAAATACATTAACACACAACTACAATTCTACACACCAACACATTTGAGAACACAAACTATTCTTGAGATTACATTATTTCTACGAGAGCTTTCCCTTGATTTTGATAGCTCCACCTTGATTCTCCCGAGAGTGATATTTGACTTGAGCGTCGGAGATTCCACACCGGAATCCCCTCCGATGTGTTTTTGCAGGTCTACGGGAGCTTTGGAAGGATTTATCCATACAAGCATCGCCCAAGAATTGCAATCCAAGCTCGAAGGTTATAATCCAACCTGTTGGATTCATTATCACATCCCGTCATTTTTTGACGCAACATTATGTTTATTAATTTGATACAAAACAACGAAAACAACATTCGTTTTAAAATGGAAAGAGTATAATTGAACAGAAAAACAAATGAAAAATGGTGTGGGGATGTTTCTCATTCTAAATTGGAATAAGAGATATATCAAATCCATACTATGTTAATATTTCATGAAAATATATCCTCAAAATAAATATTCAAGAAAATATTATCATTATTTGTACAATTCCCTTATTCATATGTTCCACAATTTGTACATATAATTAGAAATGAAATTTTTCTATAAACTCGACTTTTATACTAATATTTACATATTTATATAGAATGTCATTATTTTTAAACTTACTTAATAATTCATTTAACATTATTCATAAAAATTTATAAAATTAACACTTGAATAAAAAAATTGATGAAATAGATAGAGTATTAGTTTTAAATCTACAAATTCAAAAAAAATAAAAAAAAGGAAGTACGCAAATCTCTCCAACAGAGCCTGTTAAGTCGAGCAAAACTAGGAGAGAATCCCGAAAAAATCCCTGTACATATATGCTACTCACTCACTCACTCAAAATTTCATCGAAAAAGGAGATAGAGAGAGAGAAACTGAAAACAATGGCGATCACCATAAGAAACTGCAACGCGACGTTGCCGGAACGGGAGAGGTATGACATCAAATTCTTCGATGAAACCGTCTACACCATCGTCACAAGCAACCCCGACACCGTAACTGACTGGATCGACAAAATTAATTATTTCTACCGTTTCCCGAACGTCATCGTGGTGCCCTAACTTCGTCGTTGGGCAGCAGCGGAACCATATCGCCGTACTCCAACTCTGCATCCTCGAGTTCTGCTTGATCTACCAGATCATCCACTCCGATGGCCCAATCCCCCAATCCTTAGTGGATCTTCTCTCCACCATTTATTTCTCGTTCGTTGGCGTGGGCGTAAGATCAGATCTGGAGAAGTTGGAGAGTGACTACGGGATTGGTGGGAGAGCGCACCACGTGGATTTACGAGAGCTTGTAGCGGATGCGCGTGACAATAAGGAGTTGAGAAGTGCGGGGCTAAAGCATTTGGCGCGTGTCGTGTTGAGGAGAGAGGTGGAGAAGGCGGAGGCTGTGATGATGAGCCGGTGGGATAACCTGCGTCTCACGACGGAGCAAGTGAAGTATGCATGTGTGGATGCGTACATGTCTTACAAGATTGAAAGGGTCTTGTTTGGTTCGAGTAATAGTATTTCTGGGTTTGATTGATGTTTTTGTTATAATTTATGCCTAGGGTTTGTGGCATTTTTATCTGTAGAAGTTCATGAGTATGTCTATTTCATGTCTAAGTAACTTTTGTGGAAACCATATATTAGTAGTATTTCTATTCAATAATTAATGGTGCTTTATTAATCGATATTTTTTGGAAGAAAAACTCATAATCACTCATCCCTCTTCTAATTGGAATTCTATGGCTTATTTGAATCTCCCATATTTTTTTTATCAGATAGTTTTTTCGAAGCCCAAGGATTAATTGTCAATCATTTGGTTTTCTTGGTTTTGGGAGGGAAGGTAAGTGTGTAGCTCATTCCTCCGCTCATTGGCCTTCAGAATTAATTTCTTGATTTCTCTCTCTTAGCCCCTTTTACAAGTGATAGGATAGATAAAAAATGGCTCAAACAATGAAATTTCACAACAAGAACAACTAATCTCGATGGACAGAAAAGGTTTACAATAGACGTTAAAACTACTAAAATAGAAGTTATAACTAAAACAACTAATCTCGTTTCTTATTATTCTTCACACCCTTTGATCTGGGTAAGATGGGGTAGAGAGTAGCCAAATGACGCACCTCATCCATTCAATCAGTGGTGAGAATTCCATCAATATTTCAAAAATTGTAAAGATAGAATCGTGATAGACACGAAGTGAAAAGAATAGATTGATTATAGAACTCTAGAATATAGTAAACATAAAATCTCTAATTTTATAGGGCATAAGAGTCGAGTATAAAACTCTAAGAATTTGATTGGACAATATGTACATCCCAAACCCAAACTCATGCACTATTGTCGGAAGATAAAACTACTTGTGAACCATAAGCAATATGTTGAGAGACTTCACTTTGTCTGAGAAAGTAATCACGAATGTCATTGTAAAAGAAGTTGAGCTTATCAAACCAAAGGCAGCGTTAGTTATGAGGCTGTTGGCAAAATGTCCGATTGGGGTGCAAGAGCTACAAGAGTCGCTGAAGATGATTTGGAAAACTGTTGGCTCCTTTAAGATCTCGATTGTTGGTGAGGGAGTTTTTCTTTTGGATTTTTCTGTGGAAATGGATATGAAAACAATGCTCCATAAGCAGCCATGGAATTTCAGAAGATCACTAATGGTATTGGGTAGGCTGCATGGTAGTGAAAAGCCTTTTGACATCAATCTCCTTTTTGTGCCTTTTTTGGTCCAAGTGCATGGGTTTAAAATCCATGCAATGACTAGATTTGTGGGCCATAGTGTTAGTGTTGGTATTGTTGTTGGTAGAAACTATTGAAGGAGATGTTGCGTGGGGTCAGCGTCTGAGAGTACGGATAGCTGTAGATGTGTCAAAACCTTTATGTAGGTGCTCATCCATCACAATCCAAGGAGAGTAGATGATTGTGGCATGTAGGTATGCAAGATTGTCTGGCTATTGTTTTCTATGTGGTATGCTTGATCATGTTGAAAAGGACTGTGTTGAAGCGATTAGTAGAACGGAGCAGTGGTGTGTCATAAATAGGCCATTTTCTGATTGGCTCAAGACAGATTTCCGTAAAGGTGTGCTGAAAGCAGACATGCAGAGGTTGAGGGATGGGTTTAGAAGGCAGGAGGGTAGAATCAACAATGGACAACTTCGAATCTGGGAGGAAAACCAACAAGAAGGAAAGGACAAAGGAACCTATGGGGGAAACCGGAGGAGTGGGTCTCTTCTTGGGGTCAAGTGGTCAACACCCCCAAATCGCACTGTTGTTCACAATTTTGCTAACCTCATGCCCATATCAAGGAGCCCTTTGGGTAATGGGAGTGGTATATATAAAGGGCATATGTGTTGATGTTGAAATAAGTGTTTTATATAATGATCCAACACACATGACAATATTGATCTAGTGTTGTAATTAATGTTCCCCAACACTTATGAAAACATCAGAATTTGCCCTTTCTTTTCACTAACTCTATCTTACACTTATTGTTCATAATGTCCCTAGTGCAGTTTGAAGACGTGGACATCATTCAAATCATGGGGTTGCATAGGAGTAAGAAGTTATGAGCATGATATAACAAGTTCCTAAATTCAAGGAGTTGAGGAAAGAAGTTATGCCTGTGATCAAGGCATCTTTGATCAAGGGAGTTGAGAAAAGTTCGAATAATGGAGTCTATAAATAGAGAGGCTGCCTTGACACAAGATAGACAAGAAGAAAAAATAAAATATATTATTACACTATTGAATGCATTCTCGCTTCTAGATAGGAAAAATATTATTTCTTCTTGTAGATTGATACACTATTGTAACCCAAATAATTAGTGTATCTATCGTGTCTTATTTGCTAGGTTATATGTATAGATCTATGAGGGAGATAGTTTCATAAGATCTAGTGAATTTTGCAAACTCATTCGAGTTGTTGTTTTTCAAACCTCTAAGAGGCTGTAGTCAAGTTTCACATATATTTAATATAGTGAATCGTGTAGATTATTTACATATAATCTACGTAAATTTTAAATATCTCCATTTGCAAAGGGCTTCTCAATTTTCGCTGCACATTGTTGTTTGGATAGTGCCAACACAATAGACAACACTTTTGATATCGCACGCACACACACTTTCAAGAAGCTTTGTCTGGTAGATCTAAGAACTAGCATGGAACTCGAACCCCTTTCAATTGTGGTTCCATCGGAGCATGAACATCGCCTGGTTAAAGAACCACTTTTTGGTGTAGATAACACACACTATGTGGGCTGAGATTTTAGGGCCTTTAATTTTAACGCGTATATGGAAGTTATTCGAGAAGGTGAGGAGCCTTACATTCTTATGGTGGAGGGTCAGGAGCAGAATATGGAAATGGTAGTTGGGGGTATGGATCAAAGGAAAAATAATGAAGACACAGATGATTTGGCATCGGTTCAAAACAATATCATACCATGCAAGCATAGAATATTCACAAGGGAGTTTGAAGCTAGAAGAAGCTATTGGGCTCCATGCAGGGCTGGAATGAAGACTTTGGCGGTCCAAGTAAGAAGGCAAGAAGCATGTTCGAACAGATGGAGCACGGTGATGTTGTGGATATTCCTGGTATGGCGGAGGTTGAAGTGACTCACCCCCGCCGAGGAGAATGAGCCTGGTCTGTTGGAACTCACGAGGTGTTCGTAACACTCGTGCGTTCAGTCGTTTAAGTAGGTTAGTCAAGCAATATCACTCGTCTATTTTGTTTGTTTGTGAGTCGAAATGTTTGTCTTGTCATGTTGATGTTATCAAGTCGCAGCTAGGTTTTAATTCATATTTTTCCATTGATGGTTGTGGTTATTCTGGTGGTTTATTGTTGTTTTGGAATGCATGGTGATGCGTCCTAGAAATGTTATCTAATAAAGAGTCGACACGTGTATGGAGGATAGGATAAAAGTGGAAGGATTGGACTATGTAATACTCTCTGGATAAAGAATCCCCTCTGGAGGTCCCTCTGGAGGGAGCTCTATTTGGAGATAAGCATCGGTAAGAAGCAGTTGTGATATGAGTTCATGGGCCGTAAATATAGGGGAATTCCGCCATTTCCGGTCCAGGCTTGGTAGAAGGAAGACTTTATCCTCCTTCATCTTAGGAGACGAAGTCCACTAAGAAGGAGGATTTCCGGTTCTGTAGGGAGTGGAAAAAGTGGAGGACTTTGTCCACTCAACAGGGCTTAGTCCAAGAGGCTGCTCCGAAATAGAAGGAAGCTTTGACTTCCTCTCAGGAGAGAGTCTCTATAAATAGGTAAATTCAAAGGTGTTTTCAGGTTAGATATTCTTACTTTACAAAACTTAATATACTGAATGCAAAGCACTTTTCTGAGATTCTTCGAGAGCTTATTCGATAAATCAAGGATCTCGAGATCCTTGTGATACATTGAAAAACCCTATACTGACTTAGGTATCGGAGTGTCCGCGCCGGACTCCCCTCCGGCGTGTTCTTTGTAGGTTCTTGAAGATTCCATTGAAGGCAGCATATTTGGATTACTTTTGCGTGTTCGAGAAGTCGGATATCCAATTCAGAGGACACTTAATCCTCTCGTGCAAATTTTGGCACATCACATGGTGTGTTAAAGTGTTGTCTTACTCCCATGGGTGCATATTGATTGTGTGATCGATTCTGATGTTGGCATTTGGCGATTTACCGATTTTATGGCAACCCTATTGTTTCGCTTAGAAGACACTCTTAGGACTTACTGAAAAGATTAAATTCATACTATCAAACAGTCCCTAAACCATGGCTGATTAGAGGAGACTTTAATGAAACGTTATATCATTCTGAAAAAACTGGTGACAGTTTAAAACCTTTGTGGCAATTGTAACAATTTTATGATGCTCTCATAAACAATGATCTTAAAACATTGCGTACAATGAGACCTAAATATACGTGGTACAATAAAAGAAAATGTGACCAATTGATTCATGAAAAATTAGACATATTTGTAGCTAATGAACAATGGAAGTTAATGTTTCCTCGTTTCACAACATATAATTTAGATTTTCTGGGTTCTGACCATCGACCTATATAGTTAAAATGTGGACAAGCTTGGCAACAAAGTGAGCGTGCAATTTTTTTCGACCTTCAAGTTTGAGAATCACTGGACAAATGATCTTGATTTCCAAAATATGATATCAAATGTTTGGTGCCAACGGGAAAAGGGAGTAGGATTACTCCAAATCTTCAGTACATGTGGCCGGGCTATTAAAAAATGGGCAACAAGTAAAGTGGGATCAATTCCAGGTTGTATAAAGAATATCCAAACTTCGTTAGCTCATGAATTAAACGATGAAAATCATTGCTTGGACATAGTGAAGATTGGGATCTTGGAAAAGGAATTAGAAAAGTTCATTACGCAAGAGGAATGGTATTGGAAACAACGAGCTTGAATTAATTGGCTCAAGAAAGGTGATCGTAATATAAAAAAATTCATGCGAGGGCCACTATGAGGCGAGGGATCAATAAAATCCATGTAGTTCAAGCTGAGAATGGAAGCTGGATTACTGAGGAATAGGAAATCGGGGGCATATTCATTGGTTATGATCATAATATATTCATGTCCAATGGCTCGAGCATGGGGATTAGATGATGCGGCCTAGAAATGTTATCTAATAAAGAGTCGACACGTGTATGGAGGATAGGATAAAAGTGGAAGGATTGGACTATGTAATACTCTCTGGATAAAGAATCCCCTCTGGAGGTCCCTCTGGAGGGAGCTCTATTTGGAGATAAGCATCGGTAAGAAGCAGTTGTGATATGAGTTCATGGGCCGTAAATATAGGGGAATTCCGCCATTTCCGGTCCAGGCTTGGTAGAAGGAAGACTTTATCCTCCTTCATCTTAGGAGACGAAGTCCACTAAGAAGGAGGATTTCCGGTTCTGCAGGGAGTGGAAAAAGTGGAGGACTTTGTCCACTCAACAGGGCTTAGTCCAAGAGGCTGCTCCGAAATAGAAGGAAGCTTTGACTTCCTCTCAGGAGAGAGTCTCTATAAATAGGTAAATTCAAAGGTGTTTTCAGGTTAGATATTCTTACTTTACAAAACTTAATATACTGAATGCAAAACACTTTTCTGAGATTCTTCGAGAGCTTATTCGATAAATCAAGGATCTCGAGATCCTTGTGATACATTGAAAAACCCTATACTGACTTAGGCATCGGAGTGTCCGCGCTGGAATTCCCTCCGGCGTGTTCTTTGTAGGTTCTTGAAGATTCCATTGAAGGCAGCATATTTGGATTACTTTTGCGTGTTCGAGAAGTCGGATATCCAATTCAGAGGACACTTAATCCTCTCGTGCAAATTTTGGCACATCAACTGGCGCCGTCTGTGGGAAAGAGTTGAAAGTCTTTTCTCACGAAACGTCTACTTCGGGAAAGAAACCCCTTACAGGGGAGAATCCTCCTTTACCGAATGACCCCACTCCAAAGGGAGGACGGGGGAAAGATCCCCTTCATACCCCTTCTGGATTAAATCCGCCAATGACGCCTAACACAGGCTTGGTGGAGGAGAACCATCCTCTCCCGATCGAAGAAAGGACAACAGGGAACATTGAAGCCCCAGAGTCCCGGACCTCTGATCCTCAACGGGAGAACGTTCTAAACTCAGAGCCCCTCCTGGCTTCTCCCGACCAATTAGATGCCCTCATCAAGCAGGCTGTAGAGAGAGCTTTCGCGGCTCAAAGAGATCGAGCCCCCGGAGCTACACCGGAAAATGTGGGGATACCTACCCCAAAACCCCAAGAAGAAACACCAGGAACCTCCCAAGGGTTATGACAAGGTGCACTCCCGAGCCGAAAGAAGCGTTCCCCTTCGGAATACAAGAAGGAACGTAGATTTGGCACCCCGAGAGACAGAACTCCCTGAAGCAGAAGAAAGCACGGATGATACCTACGGAGGGCCAGTTAGCGACCAGCTACAGGCTCTGCAGAAGGAGATGAAGGATATGAGGAGACAGATGAACAATCGAGCAAGTAGATCCGCGTACGTCTCCGGATGTCAGTTCTCTCCTAGCATACCACAGGATGAACTGCCATTCAACTTCAAGCCCCTCAATTTTGAATACGACGGCACGGCGGACCCTTATGAACACCTAGTACGGTTCGAGAATGCGGCATTATTACACCGCTACGGAGAAGGAATCAAGTGCAGGGTGTTCCTGACCACCCTGGCAAAAGCAGCGCAACAATGGTTCACTCAATTGGAACCCAATACAGTCCGATCCTGGGAAGAATTTAGTGAGCTTTTTCTCCATCAATTTGTAAGTGCCCGGAGGCAGCCGCGGGCCACTTTGACCCTCTTCAATCTGAGGCAGGGGGAGAACGAGAGTCTAAGAGCCTTTCTCCGTAGATTCAATCAGGCCGCTCTGGAGGTCCCTACAGCTTCTCCGGAGGTGAAGATTAACGCTCTTACTAACGGATTACGGGATGGAGATTTCTTCTCCTCCTTAGCTAAGAAGCCAGTTAAGAATTTTGATGAGTTGCTGCACAGAGCAGAGAAGTACCTCACCCTGGAGAAGGTCCGTAAAGCTAAAAGGCTGGAGGTTAGGCCACAAGATCGAGAGAGAAGAAGAGAAGGCCCCTCCAGACGACCCAGCCCAGAGGTCCCTCGGACCTCCGGATAAACAAGAGATAGCAATTCCTCTGGAGGTTCCCGGTCAGGCCCTCGCGGGAGGTTTGAGAAATACACACCCTTGAGAATTGAACCTGCCGAAGTATTGGAGGTAGCAGGAGATCATCCTGACATGAAATTCCCATACTCCAGAAGTCGAGGACCTCAGAAGCCCAAGTCTGATCGATTTTGCCGATTTCACAATGAATATGGACATGACACAAATCAATGTTACCACCTGAAAGACGAGATTGAAAGGATGATCCAAGCGGGGCATCTGAAAGAATTTATATTTAGAGACAGGCAGGGCCCTCGGGGGCAGAAACGAAAGGAACATGAAAGGAAACCGAAAGAGAAGGAAACCAGAGAGGCGGCTGAAGATATGCCCCCTCCACCGCCAAAGAGAGGAGTAATCCACATGATTGTGGGGAGACCAGCAGATGGAGATTCCTTTCGGAAGAGAAAGCAGAGTGTCCGAGCTTTAAAAATAGAGCAAGGAGGCCGGTTAAGAGAAGTAGGACGTATGACAGAGACGCCCAATATCAGATTTGGGCCGGAGGATGTAAAGGGAGTTAAGGAAGATCACAACGATGCTCTGGTGATCACTACCGACATAGCTGGGTTCGACGTTGCCCGAATCTTTGTAGATACGGGGAGTTCAGCTGACATTATGTTTTTTGAGTGCTTCAAGAGAATGGAGCTTAGCGTGAAGCTGCGGCCTGTAGATACCTCCATGTATGGTTTCTCCGGAGGTGCCATCCAACCCTTGGGATCAGTAATGTTACAGGTAGGATTGGGGGATGCTCCAGCTCGAAAGGTCCACCTGGTGGAGTTCCTCGTTGTGGATATCCCCTCATCATACAATGTAGTGATGGGACGA
The DNA here is from genome assembly GCA_963675135.1 of Galeopsis tetrahit. Taxonomy (NCBI): domain Eukaryota; kingdom Viridiplantae; phylum Streptophyta; class Magnoliopsida; order Lamiales; family Lamiaceae; genus Galeopsis; species Galeopsis tetrahit. Next base: position 57,835,411 of record OY776120.1, on the reverse strand, counting down.
CCTAGCCTGAACCTCTTTCAGGCAATCATCTCTACATTTCATATGAAGATGAAATTCCCTACAGCTACGGGAGTGGGAGAAGTAAGAGGAGAACAATACCAAGCACGGAAGTGCTACGCAGAGTCTGTAAAGATGGAGGACAGAGCCCTAACCAAGGGCCTGGAGAGGACGAGAGGAGACGACCCTGAGGTCAAGAAAAAGAAAGTGGAAGGAGTAGCACCTGAGCAAGTAAGTGTTAAAACAGATGAGGAGCTAATGAACGTGGAGCTCTTTCCAGGGAAACTTGGCTTTGCTACTAAGATAGGTACCCAACAGGGACCTGAACTCACAGAGAAGGTAATCTTTACATTACGTTGAAATTCCGATATATTTGCATTCTCTCCAGCTGACATGATAGGTATCCCTCCGGAGATAGCATTACATTGCCTTAATGTTGATCCAAAGGCAAGACCAGTGAAACAAAAATTACGAAACTTTGGAGTGGAGAAGAATAGTATAGTAAAAGAAGAAGTAGAGAAGCTATTGAAAGCAGGACACGTAGTGAAAGTACAATTTCCAGAATGGCTCTCCAATGCAGTCTTAGTATCCAAAGGGGGTGGAAAATGGAGAATGTGTATCGACTTTAGGGACCTCAACAAAGCATGTCCCGAAGACCACTATCCCTTGCCAAGGATAGACCAGTTGGTGGATGCGACTTCTGGATTTGAGCTACTAAGTATGATGGACGCATACCAAGGATACCACCAGATCCAGCTGAACCCCTCAGATGTCCCTAAAGTGTTCTTCATAGCAGCATGCGGAACGTTTGGCTACGTCCGAATGCCATTCAGATTAATTAATGCTGGAGCAACATATCAAAGGATGGTCGATGCTATCTTCCAAAGACAACTAGGAAGAAACATGGAGATATATGTGGATGATATGCTAGCCAAAAGTGTGAGAGCAGATCAACACGTGGAGGACCTGGAGGAAATTTTCCAGATAATTCGAGAGAACGGTATCAAGTTGAACCCAGCCAAGTGCTCGTTTGGAGTGAAATCGGGGAAGTTCCTTGGATATATGGTTACCCAAAGAGGGATAGAAGTGAATCCAGCTAAGGTGAAGGCTGTACTGGACATGCAGCCACCGAGGAACGTGAAGGAGCTCCAGACGCTCAATGGGAGGATCACAGCATTGAGCAGGTCTATAGCCAGATCTGCCGAAAAAAGCCACCCCTTCTTCAAAATTCTAAAGAAAGGGGCCAAGTTTGAGTGGAATGAAACCTGTCAGAAGGCCTTTGAAGACCTGAAGCATCATTTATCCCAGCTGCCGAAGCTGACAAAACCTTCTCCCGGAGATACCCTCATTCTGTATCTCTCCGTAGGGGAATTCTCATTGAGCACAACACTGGTTAAAGAAGAGGGACCTCTCCAACATCCTATCTATTACGTTAGTAAGATCATTCAGGGAGCTGAAGCTCAGTACTCGGAAATCGAGAAGGCCGCTCTGGCCGTGGTATTTACGGCGCGAAGGTTGCGCCCATATTTCCTCTCTTATAAAATACTGGTCCGCACTAATTACTTGTTGAAACAGGTCATTGGCTGTGCAGACCTCTCAGGAAGGATGGTGAGATGGGCAATAGAGCTCCAGGAGTATGATGTGGACTTTGAGCCCCGGAGGGCCATAAAAGCCCAAGCTTTGTCTGATTTCATACAAGAATCTACTAAACCAGAGGAAGCAGAAAGATGGAAGGTATACGTAGATGGCTCAGTGACTCTGAGCGGATGTGGAGCAGGGATTGTGCTAATGGGCCCTCAAGGAGAGGACCTACAATTTGCAGTAAGGTTTCAATTTATGACCTTGAACAATGGAGCAGAGTATGAAGCATTGATCAGAGGAATGGAGATGGCACTAGAATTGGGAGCTCCAAAGGTAACTCTATACTCCGACTCCCAATTAGTTGTTCAACAGGTGAATGGAGAGTATGCAGCCAAGGATAACAGGATGGCTGCCTACCTAGAACGAGCCAAAGAAGTAATGGTCAAATTCCAAGATTGTGAGGTAATCCAGGTACCTCGAGAGAAAAACATGCAGGCGGACAGCCTCTCTAAACTCGCTAGCTCCACAGAGTTTGAAGGACAAGGAATAGTGACATTGGTAATAGCATAAAAGGAGACCCTGGAGAACCCCATTGGTTCCATTGAAGAAGGAGACGATTGGAGAAGAGCTATATGGGTAGAACTCACCAAGGGAGCAGACGCTCCTACCACCAGAGAGACTCGAGCTCTTAGGATCAAATACTGTATTATTGGAGGACACTTATATAAGAAGTCGTTTACCCAACCATACCTGAGGTGCATATCCACCCGAGAAGCGATGTACACACTCAAAGAAATTCATGAAGGAGATGCGGCTAGTCATGAAGGATATAAGACAGTGGTGAAGAAAGCCTTAAGGGCCGGGCTATATTGGCCCTCCATGACGAAAGATGCCAAGGAGTTTGTGAAAAAATGTGTCAAGTGTCAGAAAAATGGTCCTTTGATAAGAGTCCCTACGGAAGAGATGGGAGCTATGCACTCTCCAAATCCCTTTGCTAAGTGGGGAATCGATTTGGTGGGGCCTTTCCCTCCAGCCTCTGGAGGAAGGAAATTTTTTATAGTAGCAGTGGATTATTTTAGTAAATGGGTTGAAGCTGCCCCTCTGGCTACAATAGATGAAGAAAATGTGATTAAATTCTTGAGAAAACAAATTTGTTGCAGATTCGGAGTACCCAGAATATTGGTCTCTGATAACGGAACACAATTTAACGGAGAAAATGTGCGAGGGTGGTGTGCAAGACTAAACATAATACAGAGATTCACCTCTGTAGCTCATCCTCAAGCTAATGGACAAGTAGAAGTCACTAATCGAACGATAGTGGATGGTATTCGAACAAGGCTGACAAAAATAGGAGGAGGATGGGTGAATGAGTTAGATAATGTATTGTGGTCATACAGAACTAGCCCAAAGACAGCAACTGGAGAGTCCCCCTTTCAGCTGGTCTACGGAGCTGCAGCGGTGATACCTCCAGAGGCCGTGCTGCAGTCCCATCGAATTGCCCAATTTGAAGAACATCAAAACGAGAGGCTAATGAGAGAGGCCCTGGATTTAATGGAAGAAGAAAGAGAGATGGTTAGAGTACGTGCGGAAAGGTACAAAAGTAGAATTAAAGCTGCATATGACCGAAGGGTGATCCCGAGGTCCTTTAGAGTGGGGGACCTGGTGCTAAGGAGAGCTGATGCCCTAAAGAATACGGGAAAACTAGAGCCCAACTGGGAGGGGCCCTACAAAATCACGCAGGTGCTAAAGGGAGGAGCCTATAGACTGCAGAGCATGGAAGGAGTGGACATAGCTAGACCCTGGAACGTTTGCCATTTGAAGAGATTCTTTGTTTGAAGAAAGTGTAAGGTCTTGAGACCCTTAATGATTTTTGTTTTGTGATTTTTGCATCAATTGGTATTTTGCTTAATGTATTTAGTGGCTTCACCGGAGCTCTTTTTCCCTCTTTACGGGTTTCCCCTTTGGGGTTTTTCCGTAAAGAGGTTTTTAATGAGACCGGCGTAGGTTATCTATGGCCTATGTTGAAAACTGACAATAAATCAATGAAGTTTTATCCCTTTTTGAAGAAAGAATTATCCAAAATTATTGTGTCTTGATTATCTTTCTTTTACTCGAATATATGATGCGTGAATATGAAAATGATAAGAGTGAGAAACACTCAGAGGCCTGGAGGCCAAGGTGCTCCAGAGAGCCCTCACCCTATTTGAGACCTAAGAAGGTTAATCAATGAAATGAGAAGATTTTATGAATTAAAATCTTTTAAGAATAAGAGTGAGAAACACTCAGAGGCCTAGAGGCCGAGGTGCTCTAGAGAGCCCTCAACCTATTTGAGACCTAAAAAGGTTAATCAATGAAATGAGAAGATTTTATGAATTAAAATCTTTTAAGAATAAGAGTGAGAAACACTCAGAGGCCTAGAGGCCGAGGTGCTCCAGAGAGCCCTCAACCTATTTGAGACCTAAAAAGGTTAATTAATGAAATGAGAAGATTTTATGAATTAAAATATTTTGAGGATAAGAGTGAGAAACACTCAGTAGCCTAAAGGCCTAGACGCTTCAGTGAATCTTCACCATGCTTGAGAAACACAAAGACTAGCTAATGAAAGGACAGGTTTCATGATTCAAGACCTTCTAAAAGAGAAAGATAAGTACGAGGTCAGAAGTCAAGAAAAGATGGAGGATGTCCCTCCATAGCCAAGTCACCTGAAACTAAAAGATTATACAACCAAGAGACGACTATGGTATAACCTACAAGACCAACAAAAGGGAGGGGGGGGGGGAAGAGAGCACACCTCCAACATACCCTTTACTGGTCTTGTAAGTTACTCATGCAAGCAGAAAAGAAAAAGCACGCCAATAAACAAGCAAGATGAGGCTAACCCGATTACTACAAAAAGCCCCCACATATCCAGGAGTGTGGGGTCCCCTACAAAGTATGAGAACAAGTATCACGAGCAGAAAATAAAGAGTGTAGCAAAACAGAAGAAAGATAAACGGTTTGTCATGACCATGAAAAGATAAAATTTAAACTGCTTTCTCAACAGCAGCCTCCTCAGCAACAGCCCCCTCGACCTCAGCTCCCTCGACCTCTTCCTCCGCAGCAACATGGTGGCTAGAGCATCCGCCCTCCTCTGGGCCCTCCTCACCTCTCAAGGTATCCTCAATGCCCTTCTCTCTATCTACCCCTGTTACCATATCTGGAGCGGACACATAAGGATAAACCAGCTGCGCCAGAGGCTCAAGATCCGCCATACCCACCTTGGCTGCCTGCAACTTGGTGATGGCCTGACCCATTCCGGGCAACCAATAAGGACTGTCGGGGCTCTCCTTAGGATCCCCTAAGAATTTTGGAGGAGTAGCGAGCTGATCCAGGCAAAATTCACGGGAGTAAGTCCCATCGAACCCAGGGGCTGAGTATTTGGCCACGGCATTGCTGAAGCCATGGTCGATGAAGTGAGGAATATGTGGCCCCATGGCGCATAGAAAGCTTGAGCTCTTCAGGAAACTGGACAGCCACTGAGTATGAAGAGTCCCCAAGAACTCTTGACCCAAAGAGGAGTTAAACAGAGATTTAATGCAAGCCTGCACTCCAACATCCGGCAGCTCACGTTCCATCCGTTCCACCTCCTGTACCAGACATTTAATCCTAGCGGCATCCTGCTTGCCTTGAGTCTGTAGAAGAGACAACTCCTCGGCCAGAGCTCGAGCTCGTTTATGAGTTTTGTCCTTCTCCGCAGTGACGCCCTTGAGGGTTGACTGGAGAGAGGATGCTTCAGCTCGGAGAAGTTCAAGCTCAGCCACCATCTCAACACCTTGGTCGAATATCTTAGCGTAGGTAAGACCAAACTACATGAAGAAAAGAAACGATGTTTAGAATGTAAAGAAGGAAGAAACCATGAGAGTAATGGAAAATACCTCTGAAAGAAGATGGGCACCACGAAGCAATTGATCTTCAGGAAGGGGCTTGTCGGATAACTCAGTGTTGGAAGGAGGAGGACATTGGTTGATAAGGCGATGGAGAGGTTCGTACACAGCAGAAGGGGCTTCCTTTTTAGCAAGGGCTCGAGCGGTTTTTCCCTTCTTTTTCTTAGAGGTGCCACAGTCGGAGAAGAAGGCGTTGGCAGCTGAGCGGGTTCTCCTAGCAACGGAACCGGGGACTTGAGTAGAAGAACTGGGGAGAGGAGGAGCTTTCAAAGGACTCTCTGGAGCCGGGGTCTTCGCTGAGCTTCCTAGAGCAGGAGACTGAGGAGCTTTTGGGAGATCTTTAGGAGCAGATAATGCAGGGGCCTTCACTATGCTGAGAGCAGGGGCATCCCGTGAGATGTGAGTTAACCAACTCATTGCTACAGATAATCAAGAAAATTCTCAGAACTCAGAAAAAATAGCCACATGCAAGAAGTAAAATACAGGAATAGAAATTTTTTTACCATCTCGAGAATCTAAAGGGAAATGTTGAGAACAAAAGCCAAAGTGGGAGAGGATGCGAGGATTTTTGCAAATACCAAGGATATCAAAATAATCGTGCAGACGGGCGTGGGTATTGAGATTAGTCATAACAGTATGATTTGAAACGGAGTAAGCTTTCAGAGGAGGAGGAGGTACTCCTGGATTGTGGAATATCCAACTCTCATGAGGAAACGGCCAATCAGTGGGGCTAGTAACAAAAAAATAATGATCCCGCCAGGATGACTCTTCTTCGTGGAGTTTTTTCATAAACTTACAAACACGAGACCTCCGCCCACTGGCATAGAAGAAACCATCATTCACTTTACAAGAATGTTGGCTCAGAAACAGTTCGGTAGACGGGTCACCGCCATTCCCTTTCACCAGAATGAAAAATCCTACCATGGTACGGATAGCATTCGGAGTAAACTGATTAAGGGGGATTTGAATGCGGGTCGATATGGCAGCCAAATAAGGGGGAATCGGAAATCGAAGCCCTGCCCTAAGTTGAGCTTCGAAAAAGGCAAGAGTTCGGGGTTCGGAGAGATCTGGGCGTTCATCTGAGCGAGGAACGCGAAAGGTATACTCCGATGGAAAGTTGTAGGCTTGAGTAAGGCTAGCTAGGTGAGTATGGTCGATCTGGGAGGAAGTGGAAATTCTATTCTCTGGGCTCCCCGTCGGAAAGGGAACGGACTCAAAGGGGTTTTGGCTAAGAGTTTCAGGTGGAGAAAGAGGGCTCGACATTGACTAACAGTGCTAATAAAAGAAGAAAAGAGGGATAGCTAGGTTACCTTGATTGGGAAGATTACGGAATCAGTCGGGGCGACCGGCGACGATGAAACTCGGGAGGAAGAACGCCGGAGAAGAAAGATGGAGACAGCGAAGGACTTTTGGAAGAAATGAAATTCAAAAAGGGAGAAAAAGAAAGGAGGCGGTTGCGTGGAGTAAAGGAAAGAAGATGGGGTAGAATCGAGGATTTTCCTCGGGAGAATAACAAGAGAGAGAGAAAAGCGACCGCGTATGACTATAGAGTCACACACTATGTGGGCTGAGATTTTAGGGCCTTTAATTTTAACGCGTATGTGGAAGTTATTCGAGAAGGTGAGGAGCCTTATATTCTTATGGTGGAGGGTCAGGAGCAGAATATGGAAATGGTAGTTGGGGGTATGGATCAAAGGAAAAATAATGAAGACACAGATGATTTGGCATCGGTTCAAAACAATATCATACCATGCAAGCATAGAACATTCACAAGGGAGTTTGAAGCTAGAAGAAGCTATTGGGCTCCATGCAGGGCTGGAATGAAGACTTTGGCGGTCCAAGTAAGAAGGCAAGAAGCATGTTCGAACAGATGGAGCACGGTGATGTTGTGGATATTCCTGATATGGCGGAGGTTGAAGTGACTCACCCCCGCCGAGGAGAATGAGCCTGGTCTGTTGGAACTCACGAGGTGTTCGTAACACTCGTGCGTTCAGTCGTTTAAGTAGGTTAGTCAAGCAATATCACTCGTCTATTTTGTTTGTTTGTGAGTCGAAATGTTTGTCTTGTCATGTTGATGTTATCAAGTCGCAGCTAGGTTTTAATTCATATTTTTCCATTGATGGTTGTGGTTATTCTGGTGGTTTATTGTTGTTTTGGAATGCATGGTGATGCGGCCTAGAAATGTTATCTAATAAAGAGTCGACACGTGTATGGAGGATAGGATAAAAGTGGAAGGATTGGACTATGTAATACTCTCTGGATAAAGAATCCCCTCTGGAGGTCCCTCTGGAGGGAGCTCTATTTGGAGATAAGCATCGGTAAGAAGCAGTTGTGATATGAGTTCATGGGCCGTAAATATAGGGGAATTCCGCCATTTCCGGTCCAGGCTTGGTAGAAGGAAGACTTTATCCTCCTTCATCTTAGGAGACGAAGTCCACTAAGAAGGAGGATTTCCGGTTCTGCAGGGAGTGGAAAAAGTGGAGGACTTTGTCCACTCAACAGGGCTTAGTCCAAGAGGCTGCTCCGAAATAGAAGGAAGCTTTGACTTCCTCTCAGGAGAGAGTCTCTATAAATAGGTAAATTCAAAGGTGTTTTCAGGTTAGATATTCTTACTTTACAAAACTTAATATACTGAATGCAAAACACTTTTCTGAGATTCTTCGAGAGCTTATTCGATAAATCAAGGATATCGAGATCCTTGTGATACATTGAAAAACCCTATACTGACTTAGGTATCGGAGTGTCCGCGCCGGACTCCCCTCCGGCGTGTTCTTTGTAGGTTCTTGAAGATTCCATTGAAGGCAGCATATTTGGATTACTTTTGCGTGTTCGAGAAGTCGGATATCCAATTCAGAGGACACTTAATCCTCTCGTGCAAATTTTGGCACATCACATGGTGTGTTAAAGTGTTGTCTTACTCCCATGGGCGCATATTGATTGTGTGATCGATTCTGATGTTGGCATTTGGCGATTTACCGATTTTATGGCAACCCTATTGTTTCCCTTAGAAGACACTCTTAGGACTTACTGAAAAGATTAAATTCATACTATCAAACAGTCCCTAAACCATGGCTGATTAGAGGAGACTTTAATGAAACGTTATATCATTCTGAAAAAACTGGTGACAGTTTAAAACCTTTGTGGCAATTGTAACAATTTTATGATGCTCTCATAAACAATGATCTTAAAACATTGCGTACAATGAGACCTAAATATACGTGGTACAATAAAAGAAAATGTGACCAATTGATTCATGAAAAATTAGACATATTTGTAGCTAATGAACAATGGAATTTAATGTTTCCTCGTTTCACAACATATAATTTAGATTTTCTGGGTTCTGACCATCGACCTATATAGTTAAAATGTGGACAAGCTTGGCAACAAAGTGAGCGTGCAATTTTTTTCGACCTTCAAGTTTGAGAATCACTGGACAAATGATCTTGATTTCCAAAATATGATATCAAATGTTTGGTGCCAACGGGAAAAGGGAGTAGGATTACTCCAAATCTTCAGTACATGTGGCCGGGCTATTAAAAAATGGGCAACAAGTAAAGTGGGATCAATTCCAGGTTGTATAAAGAATATCCAAACTTCGTTAGCTCATGAATTAAACGATGAAAATCATTGCTTGGACATAGCGAAGATTGGGATCTTGGAAAAGGAATTAGAAAAGTTCATTATGCAAGAGGAATGGTATTGGAAACAACGAGCTTGAATTAATTGGCTCAAGAAAGGTGATCGTAATACAAAAAAAATTCATGCGAGGGCCACTATGAGGTGAGGGATCAATAAAATCCATGTAGATCAAGCTGAGAATGGAAGCTGGATTACTGAGGAAAAGGAAATCGGGGGCATATTCATTGGTTATGATCATAATATATTCATGTCCAATGGCTCGAGCATGGGGGCAATTGAACAAGCAACATAGTGTGTTTCTAAGAAGATCACTTTGGAAGCCAACCATATGTTGAATTCCCCTTTCACAAAGGAAGAAGTTGATAGGGCAATGAATGATCTTAATCCATGGATGGCTCCAGGTCAAGACGGGGTTTTTGCTGCCTTTTATCAAACAAACTTGTCCACTGTTGGGGATGAGGTCTCTCATCAGGTTTTGAAGATTCTAAACCAGGGGGGATCAGTGGATGAATGGAATAACACTATTATCAAACTTATCCCAAAGCTGAAGTATCCAAAGATGGTGACACAATATAAACCGATTAGCTTATGTAATGTGAGATATCATATCATTGCCCGCACAATCACTAATCGGCTCAAACTCATTATGCATGAGATTATTGATCAACATCAAAGTACATTTGTTCCTGGTAGGCTTATATCAAATAATATACTAGTGTCATTTGAGTGCATGCATTGGATTCGTGCTTCCAAGAGAAAAGAAGGATTTGCAGCCCTCAAGTTGGATATGAGTAAGGCGTATGACCGAGTGGAATAGTTAGGTTTTTTGGAAAACTAGATTGAATTTATTCTCAAGTGTGTTTCTTTAGTTTCATATGGTATCAATATCAATGGTGTTGTTTCAGAGATGTTTAGGCCATCCAGCGGTTTGCGACAGAGAGACCCTATCTCACCATATTTGTTTGCTATTTGTGCTTAAAGTTTATCGTCCTTACTTATAAAAGCAATTGAGGCTCATAAAATCTAAGGATGAAAATAGCCGTTGTTGTGGAGCTGCAATGGCTGATGTTATCCACATGATTTTTAAATGCGGATTTGCAAGGAAAGTTTAAGAAACATGGTTTGTGGGATAAAAGGCATTCATTATGCCCACACTTTTTGACTTCTTCGCGTGGTGTACCATGAACATGAGCATTGATAAATTTGAAGTCACCGTGGTGATTGCATGGGCGATATAGGAAGAAAGATGCAACCATATATACATGGATGGGATAGACAAGAGGAAAATAGATGGGACTCGAAGCTTCTCAGTGGAATGAGAGTTAAGGTTTTTAGAAGATTTCAAGAGAAGTAACATATTGAATGGCCAAAAGAGATCCCTCCCCAAAACATATGAGGTTGGAAAATGGCATAAACACATGTAATGTTCTTTTTACAGATGCAACTGTTTAATTTGGAAAAAAATATCTTCGTTGTCGGATACATCTTGTATGATATTCATCAACATGTGGTTATGGCTGGCTTTACAAAAATCACATATCCAGGGTCGGTCTTAGAAGTAGAGCATAGTGCAATGAATATTGGCTTCACAAGTGTAAGGAGAGAAATCTTTTGGTGGCTGGAATACGTTCAGATTCTTCTCAGGCCATTAATGCGATTAACAATAATTTACAAATATAAGGTACCGAGAATGTATTATTGAATCAAGTTAAGCGTCATTTGAGAGAATTCCTAGTGTGGGACTGTCAATTCATTTCAAGGGATTACAACAAAGCAACACATGAATCAGCAAGAATGTCGTATACCTTGCATTTAGCAAGATTGGTTTGGAGAAGGAATTCCACAGCACATCAAGAATTTTTTAGTTTGGAAAATTTGTATCTTGCATTTAGTGATTATCCTTGTATGGTTGTTGTTGTTTCAATTTTTATTTATTTATTTATGGTGTTTTAATTTACACTGATATCTTATCTTAGTGTTACGTATATTTCTGCCATCCATCTACCTTAACCTCTTTCATCTATTTCAACCTATCATTTTTACAAATCTCTCCATTTCAAAAAATTTCAGTTCTTTAAAAAAATCTATAAATTAAAATTTCTAAAATATATGTGTAAAATAAAATAAAAAAACATTCTAAAAATAAAAAACTGAAAACGTGTAAATAAAAAATCTAAAAATCTATTTAAAATGAATTTGGGACGATTTCACTGTTGGAAATCTCGTGCGGCCCAAAATTTCCCAAAACTTATACCCCAACCCCCCAGGTCTGCCGATAAGTTTCTTGTTATTTTTTTGCCACGTGTATTAAGAAAATTGATTAAAAAATAGATATAGTACAAGTGATAAGAAAGAGAGAGATAGAGAAAAAATGTAAATATAACCTGAAGTGGAATGAAAGTGTGCGTGGTATCTAGTGTTTATGTAAAGACAGAAATGTTGCACAGAATGTTGAGACAAATAGTGCAACACTGACTCTAAGAGAATATAAAAAAGTAGATCACACAGCGGAAGACTAAAACACTAAAACAATAAGAATACAATGGAATAATTTTAACATAGATTTTATTAATAACAAAACCTATGCTATGCCTTACGGCGAAAACGGCTTAGCTTGTAAGTACAAAAATGTAGTGTGAAATGTCTCAGCAATTACATCAACATTCCACAAACTGAAACTACAATCGAGGCAGGTGCCTGAATCTGTAAATAGACTTAAGTGTTTGATCATTGTCTAAAGAACTAATTTGATCTATGATTCACTCTCAATCGATACAAGACTAGAACTAAATACACAGGAAGGTATGGTATCCCTCGGTGTACATTAAAGGATAGAACTACTGGTCATAACTCTTAACAGGGATGAACGCTCAAGAAAGGTGTTACTCGAATAGTGCATACTTGGAAATGAAAGTCTCCTTCGGTATTTATAGAGAAACAGCCGAGTTCTAGAGCCTTCCATATGAGATCCTATTTTTTAGGATCTCAACTCCCATGATCTCTCTAGATCCTTCTTCCATCTTCCAGGTCGTTCTAAGATGCTCTAGACTCTTCTAGCACGTCCTCCAACATTTTGGAATCTTCCAGGTTCCAGACTCTTGTAGAAGCTTCTAGAATCGTCCCTAAATGTGAGAGCATTTAGTCCAACATTTAATGTAACATTTCAGAAAAGACATAGAATAAATCATGGAAGGTCAAATTAAGATGTTGTTGGTAATGTCAAAGCATTTAAGAGTTAACAACATCTACATGGAACAATATTAAAAAAAAAATTCTAAAAAAGGTATGAGAAGCTTATAGGCGAACAGACCAGAATGGAAAAATGGAAAACTTATAAGCGGGTGGTTGACAGACTCAATCTCATCTCATTGACTGCGTAGCTTTGTGTAGTACGCAGAAATGAACAAATCTTCTCGTCTAGCCATTATTACCACACTTCGCAACTCGAAGGCTCGGGTTGCGCTTGCTTTCCCAGAACGCTCTACGAGATCTAGCCAAATTCCCTTCCAGTCTTCGCAAATTTTACGCTGTTCTAGACCTCTTTTTCCATTCCTGAAATCAACCATCCCTTAACCATGGCATTGCAACGTTGCCAAAATGGGAATTCCGGTTTATCAGGTTTGGGCATCGGGATGGTTCCATCCACAAATCCAATCTTGTTCTTTGCGAACAATGAATTATTCATATCGTTTACCCAATCTCCATAATTTCTATCTTTCAGCAAATCTCCAACGAACATATGATTAGGACTCTCTGAGGCATGGATATAATATGGCGACATCATATCTGGTATGAATGTGTCATTTCCAGAACCTCCATCTTGGTCATTTTGTTATCGGATATATTTGAGATGAAGAGAAAGTGTGTGGCGGGTAGGCTTAAAATTTATGGGTTTGGTTACAAGGAATTTAGCTCTGGTACCATGTAAAAAATGAATAATTGACACAATGAAAATGATTGTATTATCAAAGGCATTATATGTTGTTTACAAGTTGACTAAGGATATAATCGTGCCTAGAATCTAGAAATCAATCTACAATTATGTGCATAATTACAACAATTAAAAATAAGGAAAATAATCAGAAGGAAGACTTTCCCAAATTTGTCCGAGCCCATATAAGGATTATATTCAAATCTTAATATAAACCAATATTGTCACGCCTCAATTTTCAAATAACAAATTTTATAGAAATAATAGATAATATAAAAATAAGTGACCATAAACTGAATTTTTCACTACAAATATGAGACTTCAAATATATTTAATCATAAAATTGTTTGGATAACAAAGTGAATTTTAATTAAAAATATCAAGCATACAAAATCTTTACAATATCATAAAAGAAATCTCATAACGAATTACTAAAAATTTAAATAAACGAGTTCATAAAGATTCTTAATATTAAATAACGTGACCAACTGACATCCATCGCCACTCCCGCTCGCTACAAAAAAAAAAAAAAAAATTAGTGACCACTTTTTTTGTCACTAAATCTTTGAATTTTGTCACTAAAAATAGTTAGTGACAATTTTTGAGTTTGTGGCTATAAATCGCGTGACTAAAAGATTAGTGGCGAAAATGTCTTAAACATCACTATATGTCATATTTTTAGTCACAGACATATTTTGTCACCAAATCTTATTTTATAGTCACATATTCGTGTTGTCACTATTACTCAATGATTTAGTCACATTTCCTTGTTGTCTCCGTAACTCAGTGTTTTAGTCACATATGCTTATTGTCATTATATCTCAGTGTTTTAGTCACATATGTTTATTGTCACTATAACTCAGTGTTTTAGTCACATATGTTTATTATCTATAACTCAATGTTTTTAGTCTCATATCTTTGTTGTCACTATTACTCATTGTTTCAGTCACATATATTTGCTGTTACTGTTGCTCAAGGTTTTAGTCATATTTGTTCATTGACACTAAAATAAATAGTCTAGTTACAAAATTATTATGCCACTATAATTAAGGTTTTTAGTCAGGACTTATTATTATCACAAAATATAAAGTTTATGTTACGATATAATAGTCGTATCTATAACTATCTACAAATCATCACTATTGCTATGTCACCAATTACGATGTAATTATCACTAAAAGGCTAAAAAACTATCACAATTTATATTTTCATATTGATATTTTAAATAAATTCAATATAAATAATAATATTTATAATATAGTAATAAAAGTATTTTAACTATAGTCACACTGTGTTATCACTAAACCCTAAAAATCGGTTAACATTATATTAATTTAATTTAAATAATAATAATAATGAGATAAAATTAAAATAAGATATCGTGAAAATGTATTTCTATATAGTTCTAAGTAGGGGTGTGCAAAGGGCGGTTTGGTTAACCAAACTGCCCGTAAATCGTAAACCAAAGTATAAACCGTTCTATTTTTTCAAAACAGTAAACCAAACTGTATTTCTAAAAACCATTCGGTTTGAAACCATAATATTTTGGGCGGTTCTGGCGGTTTTGACCAAACCATACTTTTGCTCATTTTCCCAACACAATAATACAAAATATAATTCGAATAGACGAAATGTTATTACAAAGTTCACAAACTACTCATTAAAAAATAACTAAATAACCACAAAAGGAAACAACAAACTTTTATCTTCTTCAAGATTTCATATTCATTGCATTCCTCGGTCCTCAAGCTTCTTCAAGAAAGATTTTGAGCGAGAACGAAGAAGAGAAAACAGAAAACACAAAAGAAAAATAAAGTAATGAGAGTGACTGATTTAGAGCCCACAAAAGCGCTAAATAGAAGAAAATTAGGTAGGGTTTCGGTTTTGATCTTTGGGCAATTGGGCTTGGAAGTTGTCGTTTGGGTTTAGGGATTAATTTATGTAATGTATATTTATTTATACATATATAATATTAGTTCAGTTTGGTTCGGTTTTTCATTAGTGAAACCCGTAAACCAAACCATACTAAAAAAAATCAATTTCAAAAACCGTAAACCGAAACATAAACCAAAAATTGAATCATATTTAATGGTCTGGTTTAGTTCGGTCGATTCGGTCGGTCTGAACCATACTTTGCACAGACCTAGTTCTAAGCTAGTGACAATATTTTTCTTACAATGTTTTTATACCTATAAAATAACATATTTATGTATTGAAAATAAAATATTACAAATTGAAAGTAAAACTTGTGATTAAACATAAACAAGGAATACGAAAGTGTAAAGTTAAAATACATCAATACTTAAAACAAAAATGTGAGTCATTGCATAAAATAAATTGGATAAATTAAAATTAAATGTCTAAAATAAATTACATAACATAAATATTAAATAAATCATCAAGTTGATGAATCGTTACGTAGTATATCAATCTGCTCGAAAGAAGTTGTCTTTCAAACCTGTAAAAAAATAAATTTCTAATGAGTATTTTTATTGGAAAAAAATAATATCAAATTAAAGATAAATCACACCAATAATTACTTACACTAGAAGATGGAATGAGATTTATTTGGTTTAGTGCACGAATCACATTCTGTGAGACAGAACTTCAATAGACACAACCCGGGAAACATTAGACATGTAGCTCCACTTTCTAAGCCCATTATTAACCATAAATTTATAGTTTATACCACCGTCGAAAAAAAAATCATAAATTTATACCATTATTTTTTTAATAAATTAATTAAAAAGTATTTTTTTTTCTCCAAAAATATTTAAAAAAAACGATATGCACAAACCAATGAAGAGTGGACTTTTTATTAAGAATTGATTAAAAAAATTGATACACGATCGACAACGCATTTATGACTAATTTTTTAGTTGTAATGATTATTTTTACTAATTACATCGATTTTCTAAGTTGATTGTCATTTTTACTTGAAAAAATATCATTATTAAAAAAGTGATAACAGTTTAACACTACAAGAAACAGGGGGAATAGCGACGAAATTTTTTTCGACAAATCTAAATTTCATCGCTAAAATCAATTTTTAGCAACGAAATAGAAATTTTCGTCGCTAAATTGTTAGATTTAATATTTACAAAAAAAATTATATATTTCGTCTCTATATTAGCAACAAATTGCTTCATTTTGTTGTTAATAATCAAAACAGCAATGAAAGTTATATTTCGTCGCTAATATTTTGCGATGAAATATAAATTTTCGTGGCTAATTTCTTGAAATTAATTTTTGCAACAAAATTTATATATTTCATCGCTTATTAGCAACAAATTATTTAATTTGTTGTTAATAATCAGAACAACAATGAAAATTATATTTCGTTGCTAATATTTTGCGATGAAATAGAAATTTTCGTGGATAATTTCTTGAAATTAATTATTGTAACAAAATTTATATATTTCATCGCTATATTAGCAACAAATTGCTTCATTTTGTTGTTCATAATCAGAAAAACAATGAAAATTATATTTCGTTGCTAATATTTTGCGATGATATAAAAGTTTTTGTTGCTAATTTCTTGAAATTAATATTTGCAACAAAACCTATATATTCCATCGCTATATTAGCAACAAATTTCTTTATTTTGTTGTTTATAATCAGAACAACAATGAAAATTATATTTCGTCACTAATATTTTGCGATGAAATAGAAATTTTCGTGGCTAGTTTATTGAAATTAATTTTTGCAATGAAAGTAAAATATTCCATCGCTATAATAGCAACAAATTGCTTCGTTTTGTTGTTAATAATCAGAACAACAATGAAAATTATATTTCGTCGCTAATATTTTGCGATGAAATATAATTTTTTGTGGCTAATAATTTTTGCGATGAAATAAAAAAGTTTCATCGCTAAACTAGCAACAAATTCTTTTATTTTGTTGTTAATAATAAGGACAACAATTAAAATTATATTTAGTCGCTATTATTTTACGATGAAATATATTTTTTGTGGCTAATTTCTTGGAATTAATATTTGCAACAAAATTAAAATATTTCACCGCCACACTTTCAACAAATTATTTTATTTTGTTGTTAATAATAAGAACAACAATGAAAATTATATTTCGTCGCTAATATTTTAGCAACAAAATTGAAATTTGCATGACTAATTTTGTGGATTTAATATTCTGAGAAAATTAAAATGTTTCATCTCTATATTAGCAACACAATATTTTATTTTATTCTTAATAACCAGAACAATAATGAAAATTATATTTCGTCTATAATATTTTAGTGATGAAATAGATTTTTTCATGTTTAATTCTAATGAATTAAAAATGGTTGTCGTTTAAACATAATAAAGGAAAAAGTTTGAGCGCATGCACAATGTGAAATAATAGAGACGATTCAAACACTATGATGTTTGAAATAATAGGATCAATATAATTTCATTTACTTTTACTCATTAATTTGACATATTAAGTTTTTTATTTGATTTATTTTGGGGAATAATTTCTTGATTTCATTCTATATAATTTGTTTTATGTTTTCCTGTTATCTTGATTTCATTAATTATTTATTGTTATTTCCGCTAAGAATGAGGAGATACTTCAACTATGCATATTAAATTAAGAAATTTGGTTTATATAATTAAATGTTTAATAATTCTTCAAATTTTGTGTCTTATAAATCAGTTTGAATGTTTATAAAAATATTTATAAACATGATGATGCAAATGAAGATGGACATAAAGATGAGAGGATGAAGATTGTATGTAATATTTATTATTTTTTTAGAATTGTTAAAGTAACATTGATTTTTTACAATTGAAATTGTTTTAAAAATTACAATATATATACAAAAATATATACATATAATATACAAGTTAAAAATTAATCAATTAATATGTGTGAAATAAATTATTAAATAAGTAAAATTAACTAAATTAGTAAAAACGGAATACATATATAATTAATATTAAAAACTGAACCAAAGAGTTGTCTGCCCGAGTGGTGGGCGCCCAGCTATGGGCGCTCATCCACCCGGGATCAATTCCCACCAAGACCAAATAAAAATAGTCATTTAAATAAAATGGGAGAGGGGGTATGTGGGTGCGGGTTGGGGCGGTTCGGGTGTGGGTGCGGTACGGGTTGGGTTGGGTTGGGGCGGTTCAGGTGTGGGTGCGGTATGGGTTGGGTTGGGGCGGTTCGGGTGCGGGTTGGTCGAGTGCGAAAGTGGGTTTAGAGAATGATTCGTAAATCGGATATCCATAGCCAAATATTAGCGACAAAAATATGGGTTTCATCACTAACATTTGCAACGAAATTAAAATATTTATCGCAAAAAAATTAGCCACAAAGTAAGGAGCTACTATTTTAGACACGAAAAAATTTATCGTTAATTCTAATATTTTCGTCGCTAATGTGAGTTAGCGATGAAATATTTTCATCGCGGGATTTGTTGCTATACACCCGTCGCTAACTTGTTTGCGATAAATATTTAATTTTCCTCGCAAACATTTTGCGATGAAACTCATATTTTCGTCGCTAATATTTTGCGATGAAATTCAAATTTTCGTCACTAATATTTTGCGATGAAACTCAAATTTTCATCGCAAACAAGTTAGCGACGGGCATATAGCAACAAATCCCGCGATAAAATTAATTTTTTTTGTCGCAAACACGTTAGCGACGGGCATATAGCAACAAATCCCGCGACAAAATTATTTCATCGCTAATTCACGTTAGCAACGAAAATATTAGAATTAGCGACAAATATTTTCACGGCTAAATCGCAGTTTTCTTGTAGTGTAATGAAATAGTGATAATATTTTTATAAAAAGTGACTATCATTTTTTTACTTAAACATTATCATTTTTTGTATAAACATTGTCACTTTTCAGATCTAAGTTACTAAATGAGATTTACTGACATGATTATTACTCCATTCGTTCAGAAAAAAGTGATAATATTTTTTCAAAAAGTGATATTACTTTTTGAAAAAATATTATCACTTTTTAGTAATGAGTTAATGAATGAGATTATATGTTAGAATACATGAGTACCTTTACTAATTGTTTTAGTTTTCAGAGTTAATTGTTGTCACTTTTTACTTGATATAATTATTTCTATTCAAAAAGTGGTAATAATTTTATCAAAAGTGACTATCACTTTTTATTTAAACAATGTCACTTTTTGAAAAAAACATTATCATTTTTTAGTTATAAGTTAATAAATGAGATTATCTTTACTAATTGTTTTAGTTTTTAGAGTTAATTGTTGTCACCTTTTATCTGATGGAATTATCAATATTTTTAAAAAGTGATAATGTCCAAGTTAAAAGTAATAAATATAAAGTAAAAATTAATAACTCCTATTTAATTGATAATATATCATTTATATTTTGCATAAGTTCAATTAATAAGTACACAAAAATATTATTATATTTTAAGATTTTTATTTTGTAGAAAATACTTTTTTAATATCCACGCGTGGGGCCTGTGGTCCTGAAAACCACGTTTTTATTATTGTGTGGGTCTGGGCTTGGGGCTGGGCGCCTGAAATATGAGGTGGATTAAAAAAGGAATTATCTTACGGAATGAGATCCGTGAGACGGTCTCACACAAGACCACCTCTTTCAGGAATTTTGGCTTCTAAGGACTCCAGTCGTAAAGCCATCTCTGTGTTCTTTGTCCTCAATGCTTCCTTCTCTTCTTTGTCTTGTTCAAGTTCGTTCCTTAAATTTTGTAGTTCAACATTAATCCTCTCTTTTTGTAGTTCAACATTAATCCTCTCTTTTTTATTTGAAGGTGGCTTCAAGGCATCTCCACAGCCACGTAGTCGATTAGGTTTTTCTTGCCTAAGGACCTCCAAAAATGCTTCATCTTCAGAAATTGCATCATCACCACCTTTTAAATCAACAATTTTATCCTGAAAAGTTCTAAAAGAAGATAGAGATAATGATATGGTAGAAACAATTTTTTAATGAAGCAATTATTGTCCAATAAGAATAAGGTCATACATTAACTTTATTTGATAGATTATTGAATTTTTTAAATGAATAATTATAACACTTTTATGCATTAAACTTCTAGATTTATTTGATATTACCCATTGATTCAAGAGTAGAGAAACACCTCTTTTAGCATTCCTTGGTACTTTTTTTGTTTTGATAATAAAACTTAAAAGTTGCAACCCTAAGTGTGTAAATATTTTTATTAATTAATACCGTCTCCAACGGAGGCCTCAACCTCAAATTGCCACAAAAATTTACTCCAATGCAGCCGCAAAACTCATGCCAAATTGCCACATGTGAAACGTTAATGGCAAATTTGCCTTATTGTTTTCCGGTGACAAACCACTTTATCATGCATTTTAAATTTATGCAAAAATTTATTATAAAATGAAGATGTGTTTATTGGTTTTAAGCTTTATTTCAGTTTAGTTTAATATTATGTGTATTATGTGCTTGTTTGATGAAAATACTTACGTATGCTTTATTTGAAGGTTTTCATCAATCCATTCATTTTTTTTTTTTTGCTATATCAAATTTTTTTCCCATGTAGATGTTCGGGTCGGCTCTTCTCCCGTCTCAAGATCACGTTGTCATGTATATAAACAAAGTTTATCATATTTCAAAATATATAAAAATAATTATAATTATAAAGAAAATAACCATAATATCACTAGTAAAATAGTATTATTTTAAATTTACTCAAATCTTCATAGCAAGACTGTGCAATAGATTTTGTCCCACAAGTATGACCCATTTTCAACTGTTGGCGATTTTTCTTGTTTCGATCACTAATTTTATGCATGTAATTTTAGTTAGAATAAATAACTGATTTAATGTAAGATAAAAATGACAATCCATTATCTAATTAGTATCACAAAATATCTCAATAGTAAACTACAAGCAAGATAATAACTTAACACCCTTTACAAATTTAAAGTACAGTACTGAATGTGTAAAGTTAGAAATCAAGTAACACTGCCAAATGTGTAAAGTTAGCAATCAAGTAAGAATACTAATCAATCAAAACCAACAAAAAAAAACCATCTACAAATTAAGCACATTAGCCTATAAAAATTCCAAATTTAATGTTTGTATCAAATTTACACTTAATTATAAGTTTACAATGAACAAACACTAAGCATAACAATAATTATCATTTTCATTTCGAAAAGGGGCGTGAATACTAAATAGAGGCAGCAGAGGAAGAGGAAGGACCGTGAATTTGAGAAAACAAAAAATTGTCGAGTAAGGCTGGGAATTGAATTGAATTGAAAGTTTACCAAGATGGAGCAACCATCCTTGACGGTGGTAGTCATCACCCTTATCTATGTCTTGCGATGCCGTCGTATTCCTCTTGATTTAAAATTAAAGCTAGAAAAATTTGAATACAATCCTCAACGCTGGTCCTCTTCTATGGTGGTTCTGCCCATCGTCGCCCTTGCCTCCGTCTTGCACTACCATCGATTGCGTTTCGTTGTTATGATTCAGATGGGTTGCATCTTGGGGTGGGTAGCGTGGGTTTTTTATATTTGGGAATAATGGGTCAAGGGCTCAAGGCTGGGGTCTGAGTTAATTTTTTACACATGTTTTTAAGTTTCAGATTTAAATTTGTATATTTAAGTATATAATTTATTATCACTTCAGACCCTTTTTGAAGTTTTTTTAATTATTTAATATTTATTTTTCTAAATATTTTTTTAATCATCTTTATAGATATATAAAAATTAATGTATTGTTTTGAATTTAATTAAAGGTATATTTATTTAAAAATTAATGTATTCGACTTTTTTTTTTAAATTATTTTTTTGAGAGCGTCCTTAAATTTAAGTTTAAGTTCTGATGTAAATTTTTTAAATCATAAATTAAATGTCAGAATCTACATTTTATCAATCTGTGCTAATAAGGAAATGAAATTATGTTTTGAAATACTCGCCTTAATTATCTCAACAATTAGTTTAGAAAAATATCTCTTGCATTATCAAATAATATTTAAATTAAATAAATAATTTTTTAATTAATTTATAATTTGAGAATATGATTAATTTATTTTGAAATTTTGTAATAAAATGACTACTTTCGAAAGAGGAGATTGGTACCTTATAAGCATCTCTTTCAAAATAATTGGCCAGTAACCCCCGGTCATCATCACTTACTCCAATAGGACGCTTTTTCTTGGTAAGATAATGCTTATGTAATTTTCCTCGATAACTTCTATACTGACGATTCAATTGTCCGTAAACTACCTTTGAGGCACGATGATCATCTTCGAGATTGAATTTTTGCTATATATTGTAGAATATAAGTCACACATATTACCAAATGTGAAAACCCCAAGGGCATGTTTGTTTTGGGATTTTGAGGATTTTAAAATCCTAATGCTTTTTATGTTTTGTGTTTGTTTTTGGATTTATGTAGAGTAGGATTTAACTTTATAGAATATGGTTATATAGGTATTTATATAGGGTTTGTAGGTATTTATAGGGTTGAATTTTATAAGGTTTATAGGGTAGGATTTTGAAATCTTGAATCAAAATCCCAAACTGTAACGGGGGTGGAGTTTCGAAATCCCAAATCCGGATTTCCCATCCCAAAACAAACATGCCCCAAGGAATAAGAAATGAGTATATATACCTTCATTCCGAGCCATAACATTCTTTTTTGTCACCTGAGATGTCCTTTCCATTGTGCATATTGAAGGGGTACATGTTGCTTAAGAAGGACACCAGCTTCAGTTTTAAAGTATTTAGCATTTTCACCACATTGTGCATATTGAACGGGGTACATGTTGCTTAAGAAGGACACCAGCTTCAGTTTTAAAGTATTTAGCATTTTCACCAACAACTCGGTTGCGGCGTGGATGAATAATGACATCTAGCCTTCCAACTCCACGTCTCTTTCTTTCAACTGAAATTTCAGTTGTCTTCCCTCTTCCTTTTCTTTGAAATATCCCTAAATCAAAATTTTAAATATATATGATAATTAAAGCATAGAAATACATAAATTAATTGATATATAACAGTTGGTGGTTTTGACATCTGTTTGTAGCTCATGAGAATATCGAGCATGCATTCAAAAAAACTCATCATTTTTTTCATTTGTGTTGTTCATGTTTAAACTGCATTAAAAAATACTAATTAACTCATATAATTAAAGAAAATGGAAAAGTCACTTATCATCGATCCATAAATGAACAACACAAGCTAGTATTGTATCCTATGTATTTTAGTGAATAGAATAAAAAATAGTTACCTTAAATGAGAGGTTCCGTGTGTTTGAAGAGATATAGAAGACACACCTAACAGGATTCCATTCCAATCAACACAATTGATTCACTTTAAGAAGAAAAGGACAAAAACTGTATGATGCGGCCAAAATATGTCGCCCTATGAGGTGACGACACGTGGATAAACGATGAGGTATCCTCACCAAGTATTTATATACATTTCACGAGATGATTAATACACCCTTGATCATATATTTTGTAAATAGCCCAATGGGCCTCTTAGGAGCCCAATTGTAATGGGAACAAGTCCATGAAGTGGCCCAACCTAATAATAGTAAGAAGACGAGGCTCAGGCTGTTGAGAATAAATGGAAAGATGGGCCTAACCCTCAGCCCATATCATCAGCCCAGCTCAGGGCTACGTGGACTAAGGCTCGGTCAAGAGAAGTAAGCCCCGAATTCGGAGGGAAGTTGGGGCTGGAGAGACGGAACTGACTCCATGAATCTAGGGTTGAAGGCGTGGAAGGAAATGATGGGCCTTGGACTGAGTCCAGGGCTAGGCAGTTGAGGAAAAAGGGGTTGTTGGGAAATAAATTGATTTTGATTAAGATACCAAAACCCCTGATTGATGATGATCAGATTAGTTGAGATACATCTAAGTATGTATCAGTCTAGTTGTCTCAGGATAGTTCAGACAGTAAAATTGCTTAAGTCTAAATCTCAGAAATGTTGTGAGATTTATAGTTCAGGATAGTTGTCCAAAGCTGAAATGTTAGGCAGCTTGTTAAGTGTCAGTATGTTAAGACAAGTCTGCTGACTTCATAGAGACAAGGTTGCTGAAGAAGACAACATGGCTGAGTGATCAAAGATAAGAAGTCAAGCTACATTGTACTGATAAGACCTACATCAGATCAACTTTTGAAGTTTTGATGATCAAGAGCATTGAATGATGATTACTCAGAAGACAAATTTAATGGAGCATTTATTGCCAACAAGCCTGAACAAGCATTAAAGACTTAGAAGCATTAAAGACTGAAGAAGTGAATGAATGTTGGAACATTCCAACTTGCAGCAGGAATGTTCAGGACACTTGTCCTATCTGACCGTTGGTGGAGTACAAAGTCTGCCACAATCAACCTTGGGAAGTGTGCAAATTTTGAAACTGACACAAGTCTTTACAGCCGCATTCTTCAGAAGTCAACACATTCATTCAAGCAACCATTGGAGAGCCCCTTACTCACTGGATAATAGAAGGTTGCCCTCCATAGCCGTTTCAAGGAAGATGCAAATAGAAAATTTGAAATGCTATCTCTCCAACGGATAGTTGATCAAATTGCTCTATAAATTCAGAAGTGATCCAAGGATTCAATCATCCAACTATCTGCTATCAAACTATCATCTAGCAATCAAAGGAAACCAAAGTTGTTCTTAAGAATCCCAAGTTTCCTGATCACTTCAAAAGCTAAGCCATTTCTTGTAATATCCCAAGCTTAGCATTGAGATATCCTAAGCCTTTACACCGTTCTTATTCTAAAGGATATATCTATTAGTTGGAACCAATACCTCAAACCCTTACCTCATTCAGTGAAGTAGTGTTTGTTGTAGAAGTGAGGAGTTAAGGACTGTTATTGAGAAACACAGTCTTAACTCAGAGAGATTGAGCACTAGGACTCAGATTATCCTAGGGATCAAAGCCCTAAGGTAGTGTTGTTGATCAGTGCACCTTGGCACTATAAAACAAGCTAATTCCATTGTTAAGGAATTATCCTGTTCAATCAGGGAAAGTGGATGTAGGAGCTTGAGTCTCTGAACCACTATAAATTGCTGTGTCATTTACTTACTGCATTTGTTTCTTACTCACATTATTTATTAAGATCATTCTTTAAAAAGTTAGTTCAGCAAAGTAAAACTGTTTTGGACAAAGTCCCTGATCAACTGTTTGTTTTTCAGAAATTAACTTGGAGTATTCTTTCAAAGAAAAGGCCAACCACATTCCGCACTTAGCAACTCTTTTAGATATTTATCCAACTGAACACTTTATAAGTTTTCAGTAGGCCAAGTATCTATTGAACTTCACTCAGGCTAGTTGTCAGACAACCTCCCTGATTAGATCAAACTGTTTTGAAAAAGAAAGAATTTGCATACACAAGTGCATTCCCCCCCCCCCATACACTTGTGTCATACTCCATCAAGGACCAACAAATGGTATCAGAGCAGGGGTTCAAAGACCACTGCCTCTGAAAATCCAACTGGTTTTTCAAATCACAATTTTCTGTGGTCACTAAACTGATCCAATTTTCTGAAAAACATATATGTGATTATCTAACCAAATTCCATTAAGATGGCAAACAATGCAGTTCCAGGAGATGCTGTCAACACCATCAACAACATGGGTCCAAATCAAGTGAACCACATTTCACATCACAAACTGCCAATGTTCTCAATAGAGAACTATGACTTCTGCAAGATCAGAATGAGAGCACATCTTGCCTACCAGCATGATGAAATGCTCAAAGTCATCACCAGAGGACCCTTCACCTTCACCAAGCTAAATCCCAAAGTCACTGATGCTCAGAAAGCAGACCCAAGGGAACTACTGCCAAAGGATGAGGATGAATTGACAACTGAAGAAAGAAAAAGGCCCAACATGAACTACATTGCCATGAACACTTTGTACCAGACTATTCCAGATGCAGTGATGGGAAGAGTATACCACTGCACCACAGCAAAAGAGATCTGGGACACCTTAGCACTTATGTGTGAAGGTACCCAAAAGATCAAAGAAAACAAGCTTCAAGTGGCCATCCAAAAATATGAACAATTTACTATGGAGCCCAATGAAACTATTGATCATCTTGATGGCAGATTCACTGACATCATGAATGAGATAAACTCTCTTGGCAAATTCTATGCCAAAAGAGAAGTTGCACTGAAAATCCTGAGAAGTCTCACATCCGAGTGGGACATATATTCAGTTATGATGCAGAATACCAGCAATCTTAACAACATGCCCATGCAACAAGTGTTTTCTGAACTCAAAGCATATGAGTTTGATCTGAACAGAAAGAAGGTGCATGAAGAGCCATCCTCCTCAAGCAAAGGTGTTGCATTCAAAGCTGCTGAGAAAGAAAAGAAGGGTGCACAGAGATCATCTCAGACTGTCTCCAAAACTGAGATGAAGGAGGAGCTGTCACTCATGGCTAGGAGATTTGAGAAGCTCAACTCCAGATTTGGTAGATACAAAAAGTTCTACCAAGACAATAGGACCAGGAGAAGATTCATCTCTCCTGACAGCAAATCAAAGGTGAACCATCATCATCCAGGAGGAAGGAGTCCTCAAGCAAGAGGAATGATGATGAAGATGTGTGTTACAACTGCCAGAAAAAGGGTCATTTCCAGTGTGACTGTCCTGACCTAAGTTTAAAAGAAAGAAAGGAGAGGCAGAATAAAAGAGACAAGAGGTTGAACAACAGGAATGCCATGGTAGCTGGGGAGTCAGCAAGTGAAGAAAGTGTGTACTCATCTGATGATGGGCTATTCTCCAACAGTGACAGTGATGAGGACTGTCAAATGGCCTTTGAGAATGAAGAGGTATGTTCATCTTCCAATTCTTCAAATAACACACATGAGTCCAGTGAAATCCACTTAAAACTCAACTTTGGAAAGTTACTAGAGGATTTCACCAGACTACAAGAAGTATGCAATATGGCATTGAGAAAAAATGAACAATTGAGATCTAAAGTCAAAACCTCCAACCTTCCTGAACCTGAGTTTGACATCAGATCAACTGAGTTGTGTCAACAGATTGTGAGAGAACATAATGAAATGTCCCTCAAAGTCTCTGAACAACAAAAGTTGATTGATGAACAAAATCTGGCTCTGAAGAAAAAGGACTTTGACCTTAGAACTCTTCAAGATAAATTTGATAATCTCTCAAATGAATTTGATACTCTTAAATTAAGTGAGGGGAGCCTAAAACTAAAAATGTCTGCCTTGAATAAATCCTCTAAGGCAATAGAGGAAATTCAAGGGTTTCAAAGACCAATGGCTCAAAGAAGTGGGTTAGGCTATAATCCATTTGAACCCTCACCTGGTCTTAGCATTGCTTCAACAAGCAATTCTAAGATGACCTTTGTAAGGCCAGTGGCTCAACAAAAACAAAATGAAATGGAAGTGAACCAGCCAATGATCAAGGGTAAGGGTAAGGAAACTCTTATACCTGCTCAAGTGAACAATGCTCCCAAACCCAAACCAAAGGAAAAGGTTAAGAACATTGTACACAAGAGAAATGAGTTTCAGAAGGATAGAACCATTGGAAGGCCAACCCATCTGAACACTCATCAGTGGAGTTGTCCAAAATCTACTCAGAAGAGGCCAACTCAAATGAGGCAACCTCAACTGGACAGATTGAGGTTCAACCCCACTGACAGGTATAACAGTTTCAGGAAGCCTAGACCCTTCATGCCAAAGGGAAAAGTCCATCATAGCTCCTATCCTCAAAGGTCTTACCAAGCTGCACCCAAGTCTAGTAACTTCAGGAGACATGTCCCAAAGAAATTCACTAACTCTCCTGAACCTTACAAGACTAACACTTATGCACAGAAACCACCCAAGGCATTTAAGGGTAGGACTGTGTATGTAGATGTAAATGGAAACCAAGTCAGTCACTTTGAGTCAATCAGAGTAATCAGGCAGATTTGGGTTCCAAAAGGTACAGCTAACCCCCTAGGACCCAACATTCAAAGGGTACATAAAGTTTGACTTTGCAGGGTTGCAAGGACCACAAGAAGAAGATAAGCATAAACAAGAGGACAACATGGTACTTGGACAGTGGATGTTCAAGACATATGACTGGAAACAAGGAGCTTCTCTCAGAATTCATTGAAAAAGATGGTCCTTCAGTAACCTTTGGAGATAGCTCTCAATGGATCACAAGAGGTTATGGTACATTAAATATTGGTAGTGTAAAAATTACTGATGTTTCATATGTCCTAGGCCTAAAATATAATTTGCTATCTATAAGTCAAATCTGTGATAGAGGATACAGTGTTGTATTTGCACCAAATGAATGCACTATCAAAGACAAATCAACACAACAAGTGTTAATAACAAGGGTGAGAAAGGGAAATGTTTATTTTACAGATTGGAGCAAAACCCCTGAAGCAGTCTGTCTTGTTGCCAAGAGCACAAGTGAGCAAAGCTGGCTATGGCACAAAAGACTGAACCACCTGAACTTCAAAACCATCAACAAACTAGCAAGGAACTCTCTAGTGAAAGGGCTGCCAAATCAAGTGTTCACCAAGGAACATGTATGTCAGACATGTCAGGAATGAAAGCAAATCAAAGCTTCATTCAAAGGAAAGCTTGTCATTTCCACCGAGAGAGTTCTCCAACTACTACACATGGATTTATTTGGTCCAATTATACCAGTAAGCATAAATGGAAGAAAATATGCTTTAGTGGTTGTTGATGATTTTTCCAGGTACACTTGGGTAGTATTCCTCCTAAATAAAAAGGAAACTCAAGTCAAGTTACCTGAACTGCTGATGAAACTAAGCAATGAAAAGGGCCTAAGTATTGTCAAGATCAGATCAGACAAAGGCACTGAATTCATAAACTCATACATCAATGAGTATTGCAGTAAAAATGGCATCTCTCATGAGACTTCTGCAGCAAGAACCCCTCAGCAAAATGGTGTTGCTGAAAGAAGGAACAGAACCTTGAAAGAAGCAGCAAGAACACTAATTGTTGAATCTAAATTGCCTAAAAGGTTCTGGGCTGAAGCCATCAGCACTGCATGCCACACTCAAAACAGGTCCTTAATCACTAAAGGTCAAGGTAAAACTCCATATGAACTATGGAAAGGTAGATTGCCCACTGTTGCCTATTTTCATATATTTGGTTGCAAGTGTTTCATTCACAATAATGTGAAAGAGCAATTGAAAGCTTTTGACAGCAAGGCTGATGAGGGAATATTTGTTGGATATTCACAAATCAGCAAAGCTTACAGAGTTTACAATTGCAAAACCCTTGTTGTGGAAGAAACACCTCATGTTGTGTTTGATGAATCTATTAATGAGTTCAGGGACAGAAACCTGAATATTGATGAGATAACACAAAGAACAACAAGATTAAGGCTTCAAAGCAAGGAAACAGTGTTTGTAGATGTTGCCCAGCCTGAACTCCATGAAAATCAGAAACTGGACAACCTACCTGATGGCAATCAACCAGAGGACAACCAACCTGAAGGAGAAATAAAACTGACTGACCCCATCCCAGTTCAAAACCAGGTAACAACTACCAATGAAGAAGCAGGCTCTGCTGAGGTAGTCAATGGATCCAATATTCAAGGGGGAACCAATGAAAATGTCAACATTCCTGACAATGAGGACAATGACCCTGAATATGATCCTGAACTTGATCCTTCAATTAACTTTCCTGAATTTAATGAATCTAGTGATCCAACCTCAGATGAGGATATTCCTCCTGAAGGGATCAGGTCTAGAAGGACTTGGTTGCATGACCACCCAACTAGCCTGATACTTGGTAATCCAAGTGAAGGGATCAAAACTAGAAGATTTCATGGAGAAAGTGCTTTTTTTTGTTGTTTCCTTTCAGAACAGGAACCAAAGGATATTGAGGAAGCACTTCAAGACACCAACTGGATTATTGCCATGCAAGAAGAGCTGAATCAGTTCACCAAAAATGAAGTATGGGAACTGGTGGATAGGCCAACTCATGAAGATGTCATTGGAACCAAATGGGTGTTCAAAAATAAGAAAAATGAAAATGACATCATTGTGAGAAACAAAGCAAGACTGGTGGCCAAAGGATACTGTCAATCTGAAGGGATTGATTATGATGAGACATTTGCACCAGTGGCCAGACTTGAAGCAATCAGACTCTTCCTAGCATATGCAGCTCACAAGAGATTCAAGGTGTATCAAATGGAAGTGAAGAGTGCATTTCTCAATGGGGCACTTAAAGAAGAAGTGTATGTTGAACAGCCCCCAGGCTTTAAAGAAGGTGACAAGGTGTACAGATTAAAGAAAGCTCTCTATGGAGGGGAATCTGCAGGCTTGGACCCCAAGGATAAGGTGATTGAAGTAAGGGGGAAAGTTGCCAAAGCCACTCATAAGAAGAGAAAGGAGCAAGCATTCACTGATTTTCCAACCAGCCTGACATTGCCATCTGAATTCCAAGCTGAAGAGGCAACCCAAGTGAGAAAGTCAAAAAGGCTGAAGAAAGCAGCCAAGTTGCCTGAAATTCTGGAAGAAGAAACTGAAGAAGCTGAACTGGACAAGGAGCCTGAAGTGAGAAAGCCCAAGCTTGCTGATAACCCCTCAAAGCTGTTTGAGAAGGGTTTTGGAAAAGATCCTGAAACACAAGAGAAGTTGGCTCTTCAGAGAGCTAAGGAAAGAATGGATCAGTTGGTTGAGGCCAACAAAGCAAGAGATGAGAGAAGGGCTAATTTCAAAGCTCCAAGAAGAAGAAGGGCTTCTTACACAAGGTTGAAACCTCAAATGGTTCAAAGATGGGACACTCAATATCCTCACCATGACAAATGGGTGCCAATTCAACTGAATGATGCATGGGAGGAGGCCAAGAGGAGTTTTGTTTATGACTTCTTTGTCATAGGCAAGTGGCTAGGAGAAAATGTTGAAGAGGTATTTGTCCAATTCATGTTTGAGAATCACAGGGACTTGTATCATAAGCTGTTTACAGCAGCTGACATGGAAATGATAGAATTCAAAGCCCCTGGTCCCATTTTGTACATTCCTCCCAAGTTCAATGGGAACATGATTGATGAAGGGAAGATCTTGGAGGAGTTTATCTCCATCATGAAGATGGAGAAGATGAAGCCTGGCCCAAAAGGAACCAATCAGGACATCTAGGAACTGAAGAAGAGAGTCTGGGCTCAGTATGGAATTGCTCCCCAAGATAATGGCTCACTCTGAAGCATAAGTTCTATCTATGTTTTTAATCTGTTGTTATCTTTATGTGTCTGTTTAGCATAGTGAGTCCTTTTAATTTTCTAGCACTGTAATGTCTCATGATATATATTAAAGGATCACTATTTTCATCAGAGATAACAACTCATTATCTCAACTAACCTGACATAACCTATATACTTGATTTATTATTGTTCTAACAGTTTGTTTCAGGAGAATTGATCAGATCATCAATACTGATGACAAAATTAAGTATAAGTCAAGTTCCCTTTGTAATAGGTTTTGGCATCACCAAAAAGATGGAAATTGTTGGGAAATAAATTGATTTTGATTAAGATACCAAAACCCCTGATTGATGATGATCAGATTAGTTGAGATACATCTAAGTATGCATCAGTCTAGTTGTCTTAGGATAGTTGAGACAGTAAAATTGCTTAAGTCTAAATCTCAGAAATGTTGTGAGATTTATAGTTCAGGATAGTTGTCCAAAGCTGAAATGTTAGGCAGCTTGTTAAGCGTCAGTATGTTAAGACAAGTCTGCTGACTTCATAGAGACAAGGTTGCTGAAGAAGACAACATGGCCGAGTGATCAAAGATAAGAAGTCAAGCTACATTGTACTGATAAGAGCTACATCAAATCAGCTTTTGAAGTTTTGATGATCAAGAGCATTGAATGATGATTACTCAGAAGACAAATTTAATAGAGCATTTATTGCCAACAAGCCTGAACAAGCATTAAAGACTTAGAAGCATTAAATACTGAAGAAGTGAATGAATGTTGGAACATTCCAACTTGCAGCAGGAATGTTCAGGACACTTGTCCCATCTGACCGTTGGTGGAGTACAAAGTCTGCCACAATCAACTTTGGGAAGTGTGCAAATTTGGAAACTGACACAAGTCTTTACAGCCGCATTCTTCAGAAGTCAACACATTCATTCAAGCAACCATTGTAGAGGCCTTTACTCACTAGATAATAGAAGGTTGCCCTCCATAGACGTTTCAAGGAAGCTGCAAATAGACAATTTGAAATGTTATCTCTCCAACGGATAGTTGATCAAATTGCTCTATAAATTCAGAAGAGATCCAAGGATTCAATCATCCAACTATCTGCTATCAAACTATCATCTAGCAATCAAAGGAAACCAAAGTTGTTCTTAAGAATCCCAAGTTTCCTGATCACTTCAAAAGCTAAGCCATTTCTTGTAATATCCCAAGCTTAGCATTGAGATATCCTAAGCCTTTACACTGTTCTTATTGTAAAGGATATCTCTATTAGTTGGAACCAAAACCTAAAACCCTTACCTCATTGAGTGAAGTAGTGTTTGTTGTAGAAGTGAGGAGTTAAGGACTGTTATTGAGAAACACAGTCTTAACTCAGAGAGATTGAGCACTAGGACTCAGATTATCCTAGGGATCAAAGCACTAAGGTAGTGCTGTTGATCAGTGCACCTTGGCACTATAAAACAAGCTAATTCCATTGTTAAGGAATTATCCTGTTCAATCAGGGAAAGTGGATGTAGGAGCTTGAGTCTCTGAACCACTATAAATTGTTGTGTCATTTACTTACTGCATTTGTTTCTTACTCACATTATTTATTAAGATCATTCTTTAAAAAGTAAGTTCAGTAAAGTAAAACTGTTTTGGACAAAGTCCCTGATCAACTGTTTGTTTTTCAGAAATTAACTTGGAGTATTCTTTCATAGAAAAGGCTAACCACATTCCGCACTTAGCAACTCTTTTAGATATTTATCCAACTGAACACTTTATAAGTTTTCAATAGGCCAAGTATCTATTGAAGTTCAATCAGGCTAGTTGTCCGACAACCTCCCTAATTAGATCAAACTGTTTTGAAAAAGAAAGAATTTGCATAAACAAGTGCATTCCCCCCCCCATACACTTGTGTCATACACCATCAAGGACCAACAGGGGTGTAAACACAAATTTCGAGAATTAAATGTAAAAATGCGAAAATGCAATATAATTTATTTCTTTCAGATTAAACCGAGTATTTTGTAGGTTACAATCTCTAATTTGCTCATTTGATTCTCTCTTCTTGAACTTCACTTAAACTTCAAGAGCTTTTGGAGTTGGATCCGCAGCCGAATTGTAACGACCCCAAATTCTTAAAGGGATAAACATAGAATATATATATATATATATATGTGTATATATATATTTTTTAAATATGGAGTAAATGGGCATTACTACGCTTGAAAATAACATAATAATTTAAATGATGCAACCATCCAAATTAATGTGATCACCATCAAACCCTCAAAATAATTTTAAAGTGACAACAACAGAAGTAAACTAGTAAATAAGGTCCTTAAGAATTTTCCTTACAATAAAATACTACAGTTTCAAATAGTTAGCCAAAATAGAATTTCAAGTTTGAAAAGACGTGAATTAAAGGGTCACACTTTCGAGATCGAGCGCTCACATCCACCTTTAATCCTCCCGAACATTCCCACCTGAAAGTGGAAGGGGTGAGCATATGAAAGATACTCAGTGGGTTTACTCAAACACCCACTCGAATATCATACAATCTACCGTAATAAAGGTCAACCATGAGGATCAATGTATATAATAAACATAAATTTGAGATTCATTACTCTCAATCATAGCATTAAGTCACATAGCGATAACTCAAATTACATCCTTCAAGTATCATCAATCATATGACAACCATGCAACACGTTCAACATTATGTTTTATATTAATAAATAGTGATAGTTATAATATAATACACGTAAGAGCACATCAATCTTGTTGGGGCACACTTTACCCCGCTCGAGCATCTTGTTCGGGAGCTACCCGAATGTGATCTTTCGATCAAATCTTGTATGGTGTTACCCGTGATCTTATAATAGCTAGTACGGTTATTATCCGTATATCATACATTTTGCACGGTCTTGATCGTATATCATAATCTCCACGTTTGAGACGTGCATGTATGAAAACATTCATGTAACATACTTCTTCACATATGGACATGCATAATCATAAGAATTTATGTATCCATAGAACATACTTAACACAAGTGAACATATACACAAATTCACATATGACATTTAATACAATAAATCACATGATATATAGAGTAGTCATTGTAAAAGTCAACGAGAGTTACCCCACCTATTAGCTTGGAAAGTTAAACGGTATCCTCCCCTCTTAGTTCCAAGTCCTTTCCCGCTTCTCGTTCCTTAAATCCTACAATAATATTTCTACCACTTAGTTCTTAATTAAGATGAACAATAATCATAGTCTAAGTGTATGTGGTTGTGATAGTGCACTTAAAAGAAGTAAAAATGTTAGCCAAACATAGAAATTAAAGGATTTAGGAAAAAAAAATGCATTCTCGTAAAAGTTTAAGGACTGAAAGACAGATTTAAATAATATGGAAGTTCAATATTTTAATAAAAAACAGTAGGTTTCAAAATTTGGGATTAAATGCCACTGATTTCATTCAAAACAGATGAAAAACGAACATTTTATGAGCATTTGAAGTTCTATGGGCATTGTTGCAAATTTATGAAAAAATTGTGACTTTTCTTAAATAAAATAGTGCATTTTCGGAAATAATAAAAATGCATTGAAAAGCTGGAAAAATATTTGGCTTGGGCCAAAATGAAAAACCGAAAAATAACGTTTTGACCCCAAGATACAAATTTATTTACAAAACGCAACTTGTAGCTTTATACCTCAATATATTCAACCCCACAACTCATACCTCCACCACCTACCGGAAAAAGCTCCGGCAAGGTGGTCCACCAACAAAACAGGCGGCGCACCGACGGAGAGTCGCCGGAAAACGGGAGAGAGAGAGAGAGAGAGAGAGAGAGTATGAAAGTGAGAAGGAAAATAAAATAGATCTAAAAGTCTTCAAACACTTTGACTGGACATAACTGGAGTTTTATAACTTCGATTTAAAAACTAAAATATGTTCTGGAAAGCTTATGAAAACAGATTTCAAACAAGACCAAAAACATCAAAATCGGACATTTGTACTAAAAGTTATGGCCTGGGGAAGATATTCTGATTATAAGGGTTTACACCCATCTTTGACCAGCCATAATCGGAGATCCAGAATTTCGATCGAGAATCGGAAAAGTGTTCCAGAAAGCTCTCGACGAGATATTTCTAACGGTACTGGCCGATCAATGATCGGACGTCGAAAGATTGGCCGGAACTTAGAAGGAAGGTGAAGTGTGTGTGGGTAAAGTGTGTGTCTTGGATGTGTGTGTGAAGTAAGCTTCTTACCCTAATGTGAAGTGCCAAAAATGTGCAGAACTTCTAGAGGTAACTATTTATAAGGTGCAAGATGTCTTAGGGTTTCCTTGGTGGGCCATAAGAATGGGCCTTGTCATAATATTTTTGTTTGGGCCCTTTCTTATACTCCCTCCACTTTCAAATAAGTGTCATTTTAACAATTTTCAACATATTAAGATATATAATCATGGACTATTTTACCCTTCATTAATGACAATTAATTTTAATATTAAATTTATGTTTAGTAATGAATGTGGTCAATATTGTAGATGATATTCATGTATACAATAATTAAGGTTTATGCATGATTTATGTTATAGTACTATATTCAAAAGGAAAAAAAGCTTAAATCAAGATAAAGAAAATGGAGGGAGTACAATGTATAAGAAGGGTAAAATTGTCAAATTTGAAGAAAAAAGTGTAGAATGACACTTATTTAAAAAATATTAAAAAAGGCAAAGTGACATTTAATTAAAAACGGAGGGAGTATTATTTTGAGACCACTTCTTATATCAAATCAATCATTAATGAATAAATTAACTAGTCTTATGTCATCTACCAACATTAACCTTACTACCATTATAAAATAAATAATTTAATAGGTGAATAACATTTAATATTATGTAAATTTCACATAATTATGATAAATCACATAATTTCATATAAACAAATATAAGGGCTCAATTCGTGAGATTTTTGGGTTCTTACACGAATCCTCTTCGATCTTGAATTTGAGACTTTGTAACGTTAATCCAAGGGCTTGACGCCGTATTTTGGATTAAACGTCAATTTCAGGGACTTTTTGAGATGAACGTCGTTGAAGATTTTTCTTGAAATTGGGACTTTGTAACGTTAATCTAAGGGCTTGACGCCGTATTTTGGATTAAACGTCGATTTAAGTAACTTGGTGGGACTTTCCGGGACTTATCGGGGCTTTTCCATTGAAGATCCACGAAGAACCTTGAAGAAACGCAGAATTAAAGGGGCTTAGCACCTTGATCTCCACTCAAACACAATTAAATGGGCTTAGCACCTTGATCTCCACTCAAACACTACTTCTCGCCACTTTGCACGAAGAACGCCTTTGAAGCTCCCCCGACTGCTGAAGAACACTCTAAAATCTCTGCAAAGAATTTTAGAGTCTTGAATGCTTGTGATTCTTGATTTCCAAACGAATGGAATGAGGCCTATTTATAGGTATGGAACCTAGGGTTTTTTATGGCCCAAATTTGATGAGCTGGAGATATTTGTGCTAAGTAGTTAGTACTTAGTCAAATCTTATCTACAACTGGACCTGGTGGGCTGAATTATCTAGTGGGCTCACAATATTTTGGCACAATTTAATTTGCTGGACTTTAGAGACCCGTCTTGATTTGCTGGACTTTGGAGGCCCGTCTTGATTTAATGGACTTTAGAGGCCCATTTTGATTTACTGAACTTTAGAGGCCCGTCTGGACTCTAGAGACCCGACTTGAATTTAACTTGATTTATTGGGCTTTGGTGGTCCAAATTAATTGGAGGGACTAATTAAATAAATAATTAATTACTTATATATTTACTTTAGGAATTAAATTTATTTAAATTCCAACAAATAATTAATAAACTTAATTAATATTTACCCGTAATTTCCACGCGTCGCAATTTAATTCGTAATTGAATTTTACTCGTCTACAAATTGCCCCCTCGCATTTCGTCCACGAGTACGTTTGTCTTTGAGGGGATGAATTGCGAAATTATTTCAAATGTTTTCCCATATCTAAATTTTGGACTTTATGAATTGTCACAACTAATAAAAATTTATTTCATGGGCTCGAATAAAGATATAGTCTAGTCTTTTGAGCAAAATCAACAAACAAGTTCATGAATGTAGGGAGTATTTAAAAGCTCAATTCTTCTTTCTTACAATTAATTTAGTCCAAGAATGCCCAACTGTATTTGCATGACTTTAATCCATCCGTAAATCACACCAAATCTTTGACATATAACCAAATATATGTCACCAAATCTTTAAGATATAATTATCCAAGAATTTTGGAGATTTAGTTGAGATACACCAAAATATATGCTTGTTGATTCTTATCTCTCTACTGCTATATAAAGGACATGCCTTCTCCCCTTTTTCCCATCACAATTTATCACAAAGAAGCAAAGCAATTATCAGAGTTCACGAGGTAACCTTCCATGCAGCATTCTCTTGACTTTTTTTCTGCACGTATATGTATGTATCCATATCGACTTGTCTTTTCCTTTTGTATTTATTGCATGTAATTTTCCATTCAGCTTCTCATGCCTTTTCTCCTTTCTTTTACTGCACATATACGCATGTATCAGTTTGTTAAGAGCTATTCTTCTTTTCTTTTTTTTTTTTTTGTTTTGCACACATAAACATACACATACACTTAGCCCCAAGAATATAATATGTTCATGCATGTCATGCTTAATCAACTCTTACTTCATGCCCCTTTGACGAGTGATTCTTTGCCATATCGATTTCACGGGTCTTCAAACGAGAGATTGTTGGTGTGCGTGGGTCTTTCTACTCTATTTGAAACTTGTGAATTTCGAAAAATAATCAACATCGGTGCAACGAAGACTTTCTTAAATATTCACAGAATTTGAAAGAGAATGTGGGTGTCCCGTGGGTCTTTTTACTCTTTCGAATCAGTGAATTTTAATGATTTGGAGAAGAATCCACCGCTTATTTTTGCCCAAGTCAACTTTTTTCAATATCCCTTCTTAATCAAATTAAAAAAAATTCAAAAGAGATAGTGTGTTTTCAGTTCGTTGGTATATTAGCTCTTTGAATTTGGACAATTTGAAAGAGAGTGGGATTTTGAGATTACTTATTTTGGGCCTGCGAGGGAGGTGGCGGAAGGAGGTGCTGCTTGGCTTCCGGTCGCGGCGATGTTGCGACTCACGATGACGGCCATGGCAGCTGGACTGCGGCGGCTGAACCCAGGCGAGGCGAGCTTCCGAT
This sequence comes from Galeopsis tetrahit, assembly GCA_963675135.1. Classification (NCBI taxonomy): domain Eukaryota; kingdom Viridiplantae; phylum Streptophyta; class Magnoliopsida; order Lamiales; family Lamiaceae; genus Galeopsis; species Galeopsis tetrahit. The sequence goes on along the minus strand of OY776120.1, from coordinate 57,796,943 downwards.
TGCGATCGACGACTCGACCCAGGCGAGACGCGGCCGACGACTGGATTCCAACACCGTGCGTGACTTCTGACGACGGTTTGTGGCCGATTGGAGATAGCGTGGAGCGCGGCGGTTCCAGGCGAGGCGTGAGCAGGCGTCGCGGTGGTTCCAGGCGAGGCATGAGCAGGCGTCGCGGTGGTTTTGGTAGCGAGGGAGTGCGACAACGATTCGCGATACCATGTCGAGAGTTGGTGTTGTGTGAGGGACGTAGCCGTGGACTGCGACCGATTCTAGGCGGCATGGGTGAGTGTGACGGCGATTCGTGCAACCATGGCGCGACGGTGTTGTGAGAGGGACGCGACCGTGGAGGTGTTGCAGCGCCATTCTTGTTCTGCCTGAAAGGATAACCCTCGCTTGGGGAGAAACAGGGCAACAATTGGTCTTAAAATAGGCCCAATAAAGTGTCTAACTTATTTTAATTAACTCAAAACACGACCAATGCATGAAAATGAATAGTGGGTTGTACTTATTAATTTGGGGATAGTGGGCTCTCTTGATAAAATTAATTAAAACAGGACCAACTCCTTATTAATTTAGACAAGCCCAACTCCTCATTTGTTAAATTAATTTACGATAATGGGCTTTTTTAGTTTTAATTAATTGTCGTCTCTTAATGATAAATTCTCTAATAATTTTCTTCTTCTCTTCTCAGGTTCCTTAAAAAATGGTTCACTTCAAATATACCACCACTTCTTCCGAAGCTCATTATTTGGTGATCCTTAATGACAAACGCCAATATTTAGAGAAGGGACCCATTTACGTGTGTAAATGCCCCTTATTGGTAGCTCTGCAAAACCTTGGCCTTTACTAAATACTGGACTTCACTTGGACAATTGGTCACATGCAATATCCTTGAACAAATCGACGAAAGCTTGAGTTCTTAAAAACACTTCCCATCACAACGAGATTGAAGGGGAGGTAAGTCATCTACCAACCTTGGGGAGGCACATAATTAAGGGTGAGGCCAACTGGAGAGGAACCATAGAGTTTCGTGGCGAATTCGGTTATCACAAAGGATATTGGGAGTGGACTGAGGACATTTTGAGCCGATGTGAACATACCCTTAAGGGAGCCAGGATTTATTATGCTGTCTTTGCCTCACTTTTCACTTATGACTGTAATTCTGAAATTATCAAAGCTTTCCGTGAGGCATGGTGTCCATCTACCAATACCCTTCTCACTACTTTTGGAAAGATGTTCATCTCATTATGGGACATGCATGAACTAACAGATCTTCCTCTAGACGGTTATCTATATGATGAGGTGATACTTGACGCACCCGAGCTTTTTGACGAGACTGGGGATTTATGCCTTCCAAAAAAGTTGCAAGTATTTACTCCATGCGTACCACATACTTTGTGGGGGCGTTTATGGGGGTGGCGTATCGATCGATCAATGTATTGAATTTGGTCAAGTAAAACTAGAAGATATCGTCAGCCTCCCATGCGAAGTGAGTAAAGGAGAAGTTCTCGCCCTAAGTTGACTCATAATCCTCTTGGGAGTCTTGGAGTCCATAAGCCATGGTCCAGTGCGGAGGTTACTTTATTTAAAACACTTAAGATTGAACCGGCCCAACAGGAAGAGACATATCTTGCTGCTCATTTAACTTGTTGGATTTGCATATACACTCTTCCTAATGGTAAAGTGAATATAATACGTTCTGCTACTTTCAAAATGGCTAGTTTGATGGTTGTAGGTAAGACAGTTAATCTCGATGTACCGGTCTTGGCTAATATTTATAGGGGTTTGAATCGGATTTCGCTGCAACCCGAATCGTCTCGAGCCCGATCTGCTTTTCCAGTTCATTTTGTGTCTGATTGGTTAGCCCAAAACTTTAGGACCCATTACCCTGCTGTTCATGATCACCGTGACCCTATGATGGTAAAGTTTTCTAGAGAAAATGGTGTTAAATACCATAACCATCTAGATGCTCGTAAGCGGATTCATAGAGGAGAGTCTGCTGAATGGACATGCAATATGCTTAATCGGAAGGAACTTATTTCTTATATTGATACCGGAGCTGGTCAAAGGGTTAACTGGAGTTACTTTGTGGCTATTCGATCCAATTACCTTACTTGGAGACAAGGTAATCACTTTATTGTTGAACCCTATAGCCCGCACCAATTTAGCCGTCAATTTGGCTTTTACCAAGAAGTTCCGGGAGAGTTAATTTTTTATCTTCGTGAAATCTCAATGGATAATGGGATGCATTATTGGCAATCTTGTACTTTGTGCGGGTCTCGTGCTAAAGTGTGTTTACCGATTCCCCCTTCAAATCCTAAGTCGTATTCTTCACCAGATCACAAGAAGTGGTGGGGCCAAGCCCATGGTACTTACTTCGAAAATCATGTTGACGACTTGATTAACTTCGAAGCATGACAGTGTCTTGGAAGAAGAGGTGTTGGTTATTGATGGTCATGATTCATGTGGAGGGCATGATAAAGACACTTCTCAAAAGTCGGTTGATCCTCCCTTGATTCCTGAAGAAGCGCCAGTGGTTGAGACTAGTAAAAGAAATAGTGTTTCTCAATGCTCGGAAGAGAGTCAAGTTAAAGACGATGATCACCATTGGAAACGAGCTAAAAAGGTTGCCAAAACTTCAGTACCTTTGAAGGAATCAGTTAAAGACTCCCTAAAGAAAGAGGTTTTATTTTCTTACTTTCCATTTTTCTTTCATATGTACTACTACTTTACTAATTATGTTCACATGTCTACTTTTTCAGGCGATGATAGACATCTTCGGTAGTGATCATGATTATGGATCAGACAAGGAAGAAGCATCGTCTTCGGTGAAGGTTCTGAAAGCTTCTTCCCCTATCAACGTTGGAAAGCAGCGTGCTCAAACAGTTTCAGTATTTCATGTTGATAAGTTCTTTCATGATTGTGAACGGAACTTTGTTTTATCTTTATGGAAAGACCTTCAAGTAAGAGTCATGGAAACCCCTGTTAACTTCTTATCTTCTATGAAGGATGAAGTGCTTGTTGCATTAATGAGGATAAAGACTTATGCCCAAACTGACCTCCCGACTATAGAGGCCTCTTTGTTATCCTTGTTTGAGAGAGTTGATGCTCATGTCATGATGAGGTATAAATCTTCTGATGGATTTCCTAAAGAGGCTCTTGATCAACGGTTTGCTGAAGTTAAGTGTGCCCTTCACGAGGTCGAGGAGAAATGTGCTGAAAGTTTTTCCCAAGTCGAGGCTATCCAAACAAAACTGTAAAAAGTCAAGGATAAGGTGTGCCGCTTAAAGGAGTTGAAGAAGGAGAAGAAAGTATTGACCCAGTCATTGGAGGACAAAGAAGTATTAGTTCAAGGTTTTGATACCGAGATCCTAACTCTTCAAGACGAAATCTCTACTGTTGGGATATGAATCCTAAGACAAGTTCTATTTGATGATGAGATGAGTTTTGATAAGCCAAAAAGGAGACTTGAATATATTCTAAGTATGGACTGATCTGTTATGGAAGTCGTCTTGTATGAGACAAGATCAGATGACATAAAGTAATACTGGAATTTGATTAAGTATGGAAAGAAAAGTATATTTTACATAGGTTCTCAAGATAAGCTTTAAATTGTTGTATAGAAGCTTATAGTTATGTTTATATGTTATTGATTTGATGTAATAGTCTTTAGAATGACTAAGCTGAGTTATAAAGCTTAAAGCAATGTAATAGACTAGATAGCTTAGTTAATAGGACAAGAAGAGTTCTACATCAAAAGACGTGTGAAGACAAGAAGACTTGAACAAGACAAGTTATGAAGAAGTCATAAATATTCTAAGTATGGAATATGTTGAAGACAAGTCAAGACAAGTCAGAATTAAAGATAAAGTCGTATCAGATTGAAGATATGATGTTAGTTATGAATATTAACTGATTAACCGTCGTATTAAGAGATACATATCAAGAAGCGGTTTGAAGAGTTATTTGAAGGAAGTTATTAAGAAAGGTTGTTGGATAACAAACTTATCTATAAAAGAAGCCCAGAAAAGAAGAGACTACTCAAGAAGGCTTATTGAAGAAAATAGAGAAGTTTTTCTTTATTGTTTAGTTTGTATAAGCTTGCTAGTTGCTTAGAAAAATCACTAGTTGTTAGATCGAAGATATATCTGGTGATATAATCGAGAAGATCGAAGTCTTATTTCTTGGGACTTAAAGCCACAAGACCAGTTTAATAAAATATCACAACTGGGTTTGTGAGAGTGGATGTAGACGATTTGTCGAACCACTATAAATCTTGTGTTCATTTATTTACTGTTTTTATATCTGTTAATTGTTTTTATTTGTGAATTCGTATAATCAACAAGATTGTAAAATCGAAGTTGAATAGACAAGTTGATATTTGCAGTATAGACAAGTAAGGTTTTGCATTGTGTTAGTTGAGTATAAATTGTTAAAGGGCTCATAATCTGATATTATGCACTGTTAATCTCTGATATTTTGGGAAAAGTTTAAAAGTCTATTCACCCCCTCTAGACTTTAGACTAGTTATAATCTTAACTCAACTACTTGGGACCAACATCCACTATCAACAATACACCCCCGAAAGAAGATGTTGTAATTGAAGGCTTGAAGAAGACGGAGACCGAGATGGAGGTGGCTTTAGAAGAGTTTAAGGGCATGTTTGTTTTGGGATGGGAAATCCGGATTTGGGATTTCGAAACTCCAACCCCGTTACACTTTGGGATTTTGATTCAGGATTTCAAAATCCCACCCTATAAACCCTATAAAAGTCAACCCTAGCTATAAATACCTACAAACCCTATATAAATACCTATAAAACCTATGATCCTATTCTATAAAGTTAAATCCTACCTAACAAACACAAAATATAAAAAGCATTAAGATTTTAAAATCCACTAGATTTTGAAATCCGGATTTCAAAATCCTCAAAATCTCAAAACAAACATGCCCTAAGGGTTTAGGCCTCTATGTTTAGTTGCTTTATGACCTTTATGTTTTTCCTTGTTTTATTCGTTGTTTTTCATGGATATTTTGCTTTACATGCTCCATTTATTTATTCCTTTTTGCTTTTGCACTTTGATTAAAATTTATTTTTTTCGTCAATATCTCACGTGTTCACCACTTTTGAATATTCTTCAATATTTGCTTCTGTATATTTATCGAGACAAATGAATAAAGGTTATCTATTAATGTAAGAACCTAAAAATCTCATGAATTGAGCTCTTATATTTATTTATATGAAATTATGTGATTTATCATAATTATGTGAAATTTACATAATATTAAATGTTATTCACCTATTAAATTATTTATTTTCTAATGATAGTAAGATTAATGTTGGTGGATGGTATAAGATTAGTGATTTTATTCATAAAATATGGGCTTGATAGAATAAATGGTTTTAAAATAATATTAGGACAATGCCCATTCTTATAGCCCACTAGAAAGAAACCCAAAGACATTTGCACCGTATAAATAGTCACTTTCAGAATTTATGCACAAATTTTGGGTAAGAATCTCACTTCACACACACTTCAACTTCCAGCTAAGTTCCGGTTAATTTTCCGTTGTGCGATCATTAATCGGCCAGTACCGTTGGAAATATCTCGTCAAGTGCTTCCTGGAACACTTTTCCGATTCTCGATCGGAGTTCTAGATCTCCAGTTATGACTGGTCAAAGATGGGTGAATATCCTTATAGTCAGAATAAGTTCCTCAGGCCATAACTTTCTGTACAAAAGTCCGAGTTTTGTGTTTCTGGTCTTCTTTAAAAGCTGTTTTCATAAAATTTTCATAACATATTTTAGTTTTACAATCGAAGTTATAAAACTCCAGTTATGTCCAGTCAAAGTGTTTGAAAACTTTTAGATCTGTTTTATTTTCCCTCTCACTTTTATACTCTCTCCCGTTTTTCGGCGACTCCCCATCGGTGCGCCGCCTGTTTTGTTGGTGGACCACCTTGTCAGAGCTTTTTCCAGTAGGTGGTGGAGGTATGAGTTGTGGGGTTGAATATATTGAGGTATAAACTTATGAGTTGTGTTTTGTAGATAAATTTATATCTTGGGGTCAAAACTTTATTTTTTAAATTTTCATTTTGGCCCAAGTCAAATATTTTTCCAGCTGGTCAATGCATTTTTATTATTTACGAAAATGCCCTATTTTTATTTACGAAAAAGCCACAATTTTTTAAGAGATTTGCAATAATGCCCCTAGAACTTCAAATGCACGTAAAATGTTCTTTTTTCATCCGTTTTGAACGAAATCTGTGGCATTTAACCCTAAATTTCGAAACCTACTATTTTGTGTAAAAATATTGAACTTCCAGGTTATTTAAATCTGTCATTCAGTCCCTAAACTTTTACAAAAATGCTCTTTTCCTAAATCCTTTCATTTATATGTTTGGCCAACATTTCCACTTCTTTTAAGTACACTATCACAACCACATACACTAAGTTAGACTATAATTATTGTTCATCCTATGAACTAAGTGGTAGAAATATTATTTTAGGATTTAAAGTACGAGAAGTGGGAAAAGACTTGGAACTAAGAGGGGAGGATACCACTTAACTTTCCAAACTAATAGGTGGGGTAAATCTCGTTGACTTTTACAATGCCTACTTTAATATCGTGAGATTTATTGGTCTAATTGTCCTATGTGAGTTTGTGTATAAGTATGTTCATGTTTAAGTGTGGAATATGTGAGATTATGCATGATCACTTGTGTTAAGTATGTTCTATGGATACATAAATGCTTATGATTATGCATGTCCATATGTGAAGAACTATGCTACTTGAATGTTTTCATACATGCATGCACGTTTCATACGTGAAGATATATGATATACGGTCAAGACCGTACAAGATGTATGGTATACGAATAATAACCGTACTAGCTATGATAAGATCACGGGTAACACCGTACAATATTTGATCGAAAGATCACCTTCGGGTAGCTCCCGAACAAGATGCTCGAGCGGGGTAAAGCGTGCCCCAACAAGATTAATGTGCTCTTGCGTGTATTATACTATAACTATCACTATTTATTAATATAAAACTTGATGTTGAACGTGTTGCATGGTTGTCATATGATTGATGATACTTGAAGGATGTAATTTGAGTTGTCGCTATGTGACTTCAATGCTATGATTGAGAATAATGAATCTCAAATTTATGTTTATTATATACATTGATTCCCATGGTTGACCTTTATTATGGTAGATTGTATGATATTCGAGTGGGTGTTTGAGTGAACCCGCTGAGTATTTTTCGAATGCTCACCCCTTCCACTTTCAGGTGGGAGTGTTCGGGGGGATTGAAGGTGGATGTGAGCGCTCGATCTTGAAAGTGCAACCCTTTAATTAACGTCTTTTCAAACTTGAAATTCTATTTTGGCTAACTATTTGAAACTGTAGTATTTTATTGTAAGGCAATTTCTTAAGGACCTTACATACTAGTTTACTTCCGCTGTTGTCACTTCAACATTATTTTGAGGGTTTGGTGGCGATCACCTTGATTTGTATGGTTGCATCATTTAAATTATTATGTTATTTTCAAGTGTAGTAATGCCCCCTTACTCCCTAAAAAAAAAAAAAAAATATCTGTTTATCCCTTTAAGAATTTGGGGTCGTTACAGTGTGGTATCAGAGCGGGTCTACCGTTCTGGAGACTTGCTCACTTGTATTTTTGCTTGAAATACTCAAAAGGTTATAAGTTCTTACTGTATCGCACTTCGAGACGAGACTCACAACCTGCTTCATTCTGTCGCTTCAACTTGGTACTTTTACTTGAGTTTGTATTACACATTATGTTATGTTGTGCTTGGTGTATATGACTCATTATCCTTTATGTTAAGTCATTATTTTTAGTATGAAGCTTATGGCATTGTGAACCTTTTATTTTACCTCATTGTGTTGGATGGTAGTTGGGTAATGAGACAATTTTAAGTCTAGTTTTGTCTCTTACTCTTAGGATTAAACAATGGTACGCATGTTATGGACTGCCCGAAAGTCCTTTAGTGGAGATGGATTAGTTCATGTGGTTTCATTTAATTAATTTATTTAGCTAAGTTTGAACTACTAGACTCATCATGGTGCGTCGAGGGCACCCCTGTCAAAATGAACCACCTGTCCAGGACCCTCCGATTCCCGGACAAAATGAAGCTGCTCAAGAAGTGCCTGCTGCAGGCGCTAACGTTCCACCCAAAGATTTTCTCAATTTACTCTAAGGGCTGACGCAATACCTTAATGCTACTCAAACACCTCTTGCACCTCAACCCCCGCATGAGGATACCAAATCTATTGTTTATCAATTCCGAAGATTTCAACCACCGACGTTCAATGGAAAAGGAGACCCTACTAAGGATGAGGAGTGGCTTCAAGTGCTTGAGAGATTCTTTACCCACATGAATTGCACAGATACACAAAAGGTATCGTGTGCTATTTTCCAACCGACCAGGATGTCGATTTTTATGGGAATCCTATCGCAGCACACGAACTCCACCTTATATAGAAGTCATGAATTGGAATGATTTTAAAGAAAAAGATAAAACTACATGCTCGCTCTTATCGTGAGACGAAGGAGATAAAAATTCATGTACCTAATGCAAGGGACCATGACGATGATGGAGTACGAACGAAAATTATCCTAGTTATCGCGCTACGCCACTTATATGGTAGACTTCGAGGAAAAGAAAGATCGTCATTTTGAGAGAGGGCTAAGGTCGGAAATTGGATGTATACTTACGGGGCGAAGACCTCACTGTTATAACTTATAGTTTAGAAGTTACCATACCTTCTGATAAGGTTATCATAATAGATAAACTGTGTAAGAATGTGAGTGTTGACCTTGGAAATAAAGTTATATTAGCCGATTTGCACGTCATCGATATGAAAGATTTTGATGTAATTTTGGGCATGGATTGGCTCCAAACCAACCATGCTAAAATAAAGTGTCAAGAGAAAGAAATATCATTCTTGATACCTAGAGAGGAAGAGTTTACATTCTTTGGGGTGAAATCCATGTCTATGCCCCGAGTTATATCCACAATGAAGGCAACTAAGTTAATAATAAAAGAAGGTATCCAAAGTTTCTTGGTGCAAGTGACGAGCACCAAACCACTGGAGTTATCATTGGACGATGTGCCAGAATATAAGGATGTTTTTCACGAAGACTTGCCAGGCTTACCTCCGAATCGACAAGTGGAGTTTACGATTGACCTTCTCCCTGGAGCTGCACTCGTATCAAAGGCACATTATAGAATGGCGCCCAAGGAACTTCAAAAGTTGAGAGTCCAGCTACAAGAGCTTCTTGATAAAGGATTTGTGCGACCTAGTGTACCCCCCTAGGGAGCCCAGTGTTGTTCGTCAAGAAAAAGGATGTGACATTCCGATTGTCCATAGACTACCGCGAATTGAACAAGCTCACGATAAAGAATAAGTACCCGCTTCAACGTTTTGAGGATCTATTCGACCAACTTAGAGGGTCAAGTGTGTTTTCCAAGATCGACTTACGATCGGGTTACCACCAAGTGAAGATCAAGAAAGATGATATACCGAAAACTGCTTTCTGAACGCGTTGTGGGCACTACGAATTTGTGGTCATGCCTTTTGGGCTTAGCAATGCACCCGCAGTATTTATGGATCTCATGAATCGAGTCTTCCATCTGTTTCTTGATAGATTTGTAATTATATTCATCGACGATATCCTGGTTTATTCTCGGGATAAGAGGCAACACGAGGAACACCTAAGGATCACATTAGAGACACTTCGGAAGGAGAGACTTTTTGCCAAATTCAAGAAGTGTGAATTTTGGTTGGACATGGTAGTTTTTCTCGGGCATATTGTGTTAGCAAAATGGTATTGAAGTAGATCCAGCCAAGGTGGATGCAGTTAGTAATCAGAAGACGCCGACCAACGTAAGTGAGGTTCGTAGCTTTCTCGATTTGGCTGGGTACTACCGAAGGTTCATTGAGAATTTTTCAAAGATCACAGTACCTGGCTCATCTTGCCCGGAAATGAGTGAACTTCCAATGGAGCGAAAGGTTTGCCATTAGTTTTCAAGAGCTCAAAACGAAGTTGGTTTCAGCGTCTGTTCTAGTTATACCCGATGGTACAGATCAAAGGACTCGTTATTTATAGTGATGCATCTAGACATGGGCTTGTATGTTTTTAGATGCAACGTGGAAGAGTGATAGCATATGCCTCAATACAATTAAAGGTCCATGAGCAAAATTACCCAACACACGATTTGGATTTTTTCGTCGTTCTTCATGCCTTGAAGATTTGGCATCATTACCTTTACAGTGGGAGATGTGAGATCTACACTGATCATAAGAGCCTCAAATACCCGTTTAAGCAAAAGAGTTGAACATGAGACAAAGGAGATGGTTGGAATTAGTTAAGGATTATGATTATTCTATCTTGTACCATCCCGGAAAAGCTAACGTAGTTGCCGATGCTCTGAGTCGTAAGGGCAATGGAAGCGTAACTTGCATGTTGACTACTCAGGAGAAGTTGGTGGAAGAGTTTAGCAAGATGAAGTTAGAAATCACGATGCCGCCTACAAACACCAACCACATTATAGCGACCTTAGTAATGAAGCCAACATTACGAGAAAGGATCGTCGAGGCCCAAAGAAGAGATGCATTTCTAGAGAAATAACGGGATAAGGTCAAGAGTGGTGCCAGAAATGTTTTTGCCTTAGACATCGACAGAGCACTGTCATATGGAAGAAGAATATGTGTTCCGAATGATGAGGTCATTCGTAGAGAGATCCTCGAAGAAGCACACAACACCCCGTACACCGCCCATCCGGGAACTACAAAGATGTATCGAAACTGAATTAGGATAATTGTACTCTGGATGTGATCAAAATTAACCTCTTAGAAAATGAGCTTGAAAAACTATTTTCACATGAGGAATGGTACTGGAAGCAAAGATCTAAGGTTTCTTGGTTAAAAGAAGATGATCGAAATACAAAAAAAAAATCATATGCGAGCCAATTCCAGAAGAAGATTGAATACTATCTATGGCATAAGGCGATATATGGTAATTGGGTTTCGGATGATAGAAGAATTCACAAGACTTTCCTGCAATATTTCCAATCTATTTTTTGGGATTGCTTGTCTAAAAAATAGATTGGAAATATTTCAGGAAAGTCTTTTGAATGCAATGAGTGCTCAGGTTATTTCATTTTTCAGAGCAATTGTATTGGTCGTTCAGGCGGTGGCAATGGCCATATCTTTCTAGGGTGATTGTGCGCAGAATGCATCCCTCATCAGTCCGTTTATTTTCTTCTTAGTAAACACTCCCAATCTCATCTCTCATCTATTCAACTCATCAATGGTGGAGAATTTACAAGAGCCGTCTAGGAAGGTCAGTATTGCTGAAAATGTGGGCTCTTCCCTCGGTGTGGACGAGGGAGAACTAACCCTGCCAAAATATGCTCTTTTGGGTCGATTCACTATGAGGAGGCAAACAACAATGAAGGATACGATTCAGATGCTTAAAAATATGGAAAGTTGAAGGAGGTTTCAAGGTTGTGCAAGTGGGGGAAGGATACTTTATGTTTGAGTTTGAAGCGGAGCTGGACTGGAGCAAAGTTTTTTATCGCCAACCATGGATCGCGAACGGGCCAATGCTCATCTTGTCAAAGATACGGGGAGATGAAGAGCCATCAGATCTGGTCATTTCAACCATTCCTCTCTGGATTCAGATTCATGGATTGCCCAATCTACTCCATGACAAAATCAATTGCTTTTAAGCTGGGTAAAAGACTTGGGAACGTCATTGAACTTGATTGCCCTGAAGGAGAGACAGCGTGGGGAAGATGTCTACGAGTCAGAGTCCTCTTTGACATGACTCAGTCACTACACAGGAACACTTACATTACCATCAAGATGGAAAAAAAAAATCCCCTTCCCACTTAGGTATGAAAAGCTTGGGGATTTTTGTTATATTTGTGGTCTTCTCTCCCACATTGAAAAAGATTGCCCTGAGAAGTACAATGAAAATGGCCAAAGATTGAATGAAGAGAAGGATTATCTTGTCTGGCTCAGGGCCGAAGGGCAAAAGGGCTTAACTCCTTCATAGTACGAGTTTCTAAGGAAAAAGTCTCAGAATTTGGAGTCATCATATGCCCAAGTAGACGAGGAGAATGAGGCTATTCTAGTAGGTGCTGCCACAACATGGGATATTCACCCTTCCACGAATGATGGTGGGCTGGAATTAGCACTGGAGCAGTGGAATGACAACACTAATATTCAAGAACAAGAAGCAAATTACTTTGTTGAACAGGTGTTTGCCGAGGCAGAACTTCTACCATCCTAGGAGAATATGTATATTAACTATGAGACGGAGCAGGTGATGGCTGGAATTGAGCATGAGGTGCCGATTCAACACATCTCTAATATCAGTCTTTATGGGCCGGAGAGGAAATTGCAGATTGGAGAAGGATTGGGCGCTGGAAATTGGCCTATTTTTCAAGCAAAAATGCAAGGAAAAGGGAAGCAAAAGAGATTCTGGAATTGGTGAGTGTTAAATACTACATACCAAAACAAGTTATGCAGAACCAATACATCAAGAGTTAAAAAAAAAAAAGGAGAAGGTCGAACAAAGCTCAACTGGAAATTACGGTTGCTATCAGGGAGAACTCTTACAGTGGTGAAGACTCAAGGACTAGTGGCATAAAGAGGCACAAGAGTGATAAGGACACTATAAGCTCTCGCAAGGTGGAGTCTGGAGATTACCAGCTCCGCCATCGTAAATGATCATTGTGTGTTGGAATGCGCGGGGTTTTAGGGGACCAAACGCATTCCATAGGCTTAGGCGTATTACTAATTTGTATAAGCCCTCTATTTTTTTTATTATGGAGTCTAAAGTGTCATCTAGGATAGCCAAAATATGGCAAAGTATACTACTTTTTCTTTTTTTTTTTTTGCTTTCGATCCGTTCGGCACTAGTGGTGGACTGGTCCTTTTAACAAGTAATGAAGTTAATGCAAGTTTGAAATCTTACTCAAGTGGGCATATTTATATTTCTTTGAGAAGCCAAAAGTTGAGTGGCAATTTACTGGTTTCCTAGGAAACCCAAATGTTCATCTTAGACAATTTTCTTTGCAACTCCTCCACAAAATTCAAAAACACACTTGGATAAAAAAACCATGGGTTGTTGGGGGTGATTTCAAACTCATCCTTAATTCCTTAGACAAGCAGAGAGGTAATACATATGGTATTGTTAGAAATAATATGGAAAAATTCAGAGATACAATAAACATCTTGGGTCTTCATGACTTGGGATACAGTGGATCAATGCACACTTGGACTAACAAGAGAAAAGCACCCCATATTATTAAAGAGAGATTAGACAGATTTCTAGCAACAACGGAATGGAAGGATTTGTTTAACAATCACTCCGTGGAAAACCTCCACTGGTTTGGTTCGGATCATAGAGCCATTAAACTACACATGAATTTGGATAAAATAGGATGGGAATCAGTGGTAGAGAAGCCTTTTAAATTCTAAAATGCATGGCTTCATGAAGATAGTATAAAAAATGTGATTGTTGAAAGCTGGAACAAGGACCTGACTCACTTGAGATTACCATTGCAATTACAGAAATGTGGTCTTGAGCTCTTTAAATGGGCAAGTTTGGAAGTTGGAAACATAGAGAGAAAAATTAAAAAGATACTTAAGGAAATGAAGGATTATGCAGAAGAGGGTAAGAATGAAGATTGTAAAAATCTGGAGATTAAGCTAGAGAAACTGCAATCACAACAGGAGGTAGTATGGCATCAAAGAGCAAGAACGAATTGGTAAAAAATGGGGATCGTGACACAAAGTATTTTCATAGGAGAGCTACTTAAAGAAGAAACATCAATGCTCTCTCAAAACTCAAAAATCAGGACAGAAGGTGGGTGGATAGAAATGAGGACATTACACACCTAATTGAGGATTTCTATGGAGATTTATACAAATCAACAAAATCCCAGGAAGGATCAGATCGAGAGAGTTACTAATTGCACGCAAAGATTAGTTACAGATGAATGTGTTTCTTGATTTGGATTATGACGCGAAAGATGTGGAAAAGATTGCTTTTGATTTAAACCCAAACAAAGCACCTGGGCCAGATGGCTTCAATGCTAAGTTTTACCATGAGTTTTGGGATATTATAGGGGCGTATGTGACGAATGAGGTGCTGAGAGTACTCAATTCTGGAGAAGAATTGGGGGAATGGAACAAGACAAATATCACCTTAATTCCAAAGATTAAAAAACCGGCCACCTTAGCAGATTATTGTCCGATCAGCCTTGGCAATGTTAGCTACAAAATAGCTGTAGCAGAGTGTTTTTATTCAAAATAGACAGATCACGGACAATGTACTCATGAGCTTTGAGTGTATGCACTGGCTCCGAAATAACAAAAGTAAGAAGGGATACGCATCTTTAAAACTTGATATGAGTAAGGAATATGATAGAATTGAATGAGGATTCCTGGAAGCCCAAATGAAGAAATTGGGTTTTTCACGGATGATGGTTACCCTGATATTGAAATGCATCTCTTCAGTAATATACACTTTCAAGGTAAACAATGCAGTGGTTGGGAAGATTAAGCCGTCAAGAGGGCTAAGACAAGGAGATCCACTCTCTCCTTTTTTTGTTTGTCTTATGTGCAAAAGGGCTGTCAAATTGTATCAATAAAAAAGCTTGGATTGGAAAGATCGAGGGTATTAAAATTGCAAGAGGAGCTCCAACGATAACACGTCTGCTCTTTGCGGATGACAACATTTTTTTTTGTTAAGCAACAAAGGAAAGTGCCCAGGAGTTAAAACTCACCTTAGATGAGTATGAGCAGGCCACAGGACAAAGAGTTAATTTTGATAAATCCACTATTTGTTTTAGTCTAAGCACTTCAGTGATTAATCAAGGAGGTCAAGGTCTCTCAGGGGCACCAAATTTACTTGGCGCTTCCGACATTTTCTTTAAGGGGAAAACGACTACAATTCTCTTATTTAGTCGATAGGTTAAAAAAGAGGATTGAAAATTGGAAGAATAAGGATTTTTCTGAGGGTGGGAAGAAAGTACTGATCAAGTCGGTTCTTCAAGCGATTCCTACGTATGTCATATTTTTGAATTCCTATCCAGATCTGTTCATAGTTGGATACTTTGATTGCTAATTTTTGGTGGGGAGATAGAGATGGGAATAGAAAGATTCATTGGAAGAGCTGGGAAAACCTGTGTAAACCGAAGAGTTAAGGGGGTTTGGGATTCAGACATATGCAACTTTTTAATCAAACCTTCTGGCCAAACAGGTGTGGAGAATGATTGACAACCCGCACTCTCTCATAACTAAAGTTTTCAAAGCGAGGTATTTTAAGCACGATGATATCATGGAAGCACATATTGGCAACAATCCATCTTTCGTATGGAGATCTTTATGTGCTAGTAGAAATATTTTAGATCGAGGAATTAGGTGGACAATTGGCAATGAAAATTGTGTCACCTTGAGAAAACATGCTTGGGTTCAGGGTTTGAATGAGGGTTACATACGGTCTAATATAGCTTCGGGAATCAGTGTTTCGAGTCTTCCGACTCAAGATAGACAATGGAACGAAGCGTTGGTCAGGCAAGTGTTTCTTCCATACGAAGCGAAATCAATATTACGAACGGAAGTGTGTGAAGTGGAGGACGAGGATAAACAATTATGGATTGATGATCCAAGTGGACAATTTACTGTGAAATCAGGATATAGGGAAGCCTTCACGAACTCTCAATTTTGTTATAACAGACCGGCCCCTTCAGACTTTTCTTCCACTCACCTTTGGTGTAAGAAAATATGGAACTTAAAAGTGCCACCTAAAGTGAGAATTTTTTATTGGAAGTTATGTTAGGAGTTGATTGCAACAAAAGGAAACTTATCAAAGAGACATATACATATTGTCCCTATTTGTGGCATTTGTGGTGCATCAATGCTGAGCACTACCCATGCCATATTTCAATGTATAATATATTGTAGGTAGCAATCTTTTATTTATGGTTTATATTTATTTCCTTGTTTATCTATTTCTTTGTATATCTATTGTAATCCCTATATATATAGTGGACAACTCTTATCATCTCATTAACGGTGATTGAATATAATTCTCACATGGTATTAGAGCTGGTATTCTCACATGGTCACATGGTATCAGCCTAATACACTGAAACCCTTTTTTCGACGTCTCCGACGGGCTGGTATCCCCCGTCGCCGCCTTGCCCCTTCCCCCTTCTTCTAAATTTTTTCGGCGTCCTCGACGAGCAGGTATCCCTCGTCGCCGCCTTTTTTTTTTTTTTAATCTCGAACGAGTTGGTCTCCCTCGTTCCCTCCTTTGGCCGCTTTTAGCCGCCACCGACGAGCTGGTATCCTTCGTCCCCCCTCTTCTTCTCGAACGAGCTGGTCTCCTTCGTTCCCTCTTCCGGCCGCTTTTAGCCGCCACCGACGAGCTTGTATTCCTCGTCCCCCTTCTTCTTCTCGAGCGAGCAAGTCTCCTCGTCCCCCCTTCTTCTTCTTCTCGAGCGAGCAAGTCTCCTCGCCCCCCTAATTTTATTTTATTTTTTCTTCGAGCGAGCATGTCTCCTCGTTCCCTCTCATGACCGATCAAGTTATCTCCATGACTGTTTTCATTCATATGGTGTTAGTCACACTCACCTACACTCTAATTTTCTCTATAGCTTCACGCTACATCTTTCTTCTACATATTGTCCCTTCCTATCTATCTTGTTTGTGCTCGGTTCAATTGTTTCCACAAAACTTGCAAGTGTTTCTTGCGTAATTTTTTGTCATCGTTCGTCCTCCATAGGATTTCGGTGTTTCGAGAGAGAGTGCTTTGCTATCTGAAGATTTTCAAGAAGTGGAGTCTGAGAAGGGTAATTCGAATAACACACTAGAGTCCTTCGATGAGAACTATGGATCCATACATGACGGGGTATGTATTGAAACAAATGCGGATGAGATAAAATATGGAATTGGGGGGATCATTTATAGTCCCTCTATGGAAGTCCGGCATAGTTTTTTCAAGATGATTCCGCCTCAACCTAGTCCTTTGGGAGCAGAACTGAAAGGTGGGGATTAAAGGAAGCAAGAAGGTTTGAGGGAGGGAAGCGAGGTGCTTGTCCGGAATTCGCGACGACAAGTAAAATAAAACAGCTCTCACTCAAATTTGTTGTGTGCAGATTCAATTTCCTCCCACGTGCTAATAATGGAAAAGCTCACAGCCGGGCTCAACAAGCAGTTCACTCTACCATTTCACGCAACCGAAATGGAGTAGTTCATTAGGAAAAACTTAGGAGTAGATCGATTCTTTCACATCTTTGTACGTTCGATCTTTCTCGTTTACTCCTTGTTTCCTTCCTCAAAAAAAAAAAAAAAAAAGACGACACCGTTTAATGCACTGCAGGTGGCGCCTCCCCAAAAATTCATGTCTATGTGACCGGAAAATTAAAAAATTATAAGTTACATGTGGTGCTAAAATTAATAGTGACGAGACTATAATTGATGTAAATTACTACATGATAAAATATGGCATTTTCCCTAAGTTAAAGTTTAAAGTAAAAAGGGCAGAAGTGTGGCAATAGTAAAGATGAATTTGTATTTGTGAGCTGTAGTCGTACTTGTACTTGTTGACAGCTTTTCCCTTCCCTGCCGCTGTTGCTCTTCTAGTATTAATTAATTATTGCACACTGTAGCTGCAAAAATAGCTGCTTCTGGTCTGGTCTCCTCCCTCCAACAAAAAAATAAATCTGTTATTTTGGAATTATAAATATTGTAAGTTAGTACATTGTTTTTTTCTCCCGATAAAATTTTTATTTAATTGAGTAGTGTATTTTAGAATTATTAATTGTGTAAGGTACTAAGGTATCATCATGATATTGTGAAGGATAATGATGAAATTTAATTTTGAGAATTAATTAATGGGAAATTGCAATGAAGCTTAATTAATTTGTTATTGGGAAACATGTTTTTGTCTTGTACTCCCTCCGTCCACGAAAAGTAGTCTCATTTGCTCTATATTCTTTGTCCACAAAATGTAGTCTCATATCCTTTTTGGAAACTATCATCCTTCAACTTTCACTTAATTACTCAAATTGCCATCAACTTTATTCACAAACAATCACTTTATTCACAATGGACCCCACAATACCCTACAATACTCTTACTTTATCTATTTTATCTATTTTTTTCTTAAAACGCGTGCCCCACCCTAATGAGACTACTTTTCATGGATGGAGGGAGTAATATTTCTGTGAAATGCGACTGTTAACAACTCCAAAGCTCAGCCTTTTTGTTTGCCTTTTTGGTTGTTACACTACTTTCATATCCAGATTCGGACAATACATTTTCTGAGATTTTATCCATCTCTCTCTCTCTCTTCTTCACTCCTTAATTATTTCATATCTTACTGATAGCTTCGCTTGGATCTCAAGCCTGATTTGTAATCATCATGACTCAAGATAGTGTCGTAACACGATATAGTTCAATCTTGTTTAAAATATTATCAAGTTTTAAAATTTTTGTTTAATAATTAAACGAGTCGAGCTCGAATATGCTTTAATCGAGCCGAACAAAAGTCGAGTTCGAGTAGTTTGACATTTTTACTTATCGAGTTCGAATTTTAAATTGTACTGAATATAAATATATGTTTAAGTTTGTTTAATATCTATGTCGAACCGAACTCAAACAATTTTTTACTGAATGATCTCGAATCGAGTACCACATAACTTGATTTGATTTTCAGCACTATCCATATGATTATTAAATTGATGGAGAGCTAAGTTACTTTAGGTTTTATTTTACTGGCTAGTGTAAAAAAAAATACGAACTGTGTCTTATGGTGGAAATTTTTATGATGCATTTGTTATTAAAGAAATTATGTTGTAGTACTAATCATATGTAAACATGTACACTTTTTTTTTTTTTGTTGTTGAGATAACTATTTAGAATTTGAACATAAAAAAATGATAAAATTGTAATATTTTTATTTAAAATGTTTAAAATATCTTCGACTAAAAAAAATAAAGGTAAAATTCATTAAATATTAAATAATCATTTCACAATATTTTAAATGTTAAGAATCAAGACAACTATATCTTCAATTCTTGTTTTAGAGATCTAGCATTATATACATGAGGAAAGATGTAATTGCAGTATTGCACTGTCCGGCCTTGAAATAATAGTGTAATTAATTATTTTGTCTGAACAAATTTATAAATTATTTATTTAGGCAGAAAATGGTTAAATAGAAGAAGTGGTGGTAAAGAATTCGAATTGAAAAAATAAAGTTGAGAGAATGGAATATATATTGCTAAAAAAAGAAAGAAATAGAGAGTAGTTATTGTTTGAATAGAGTGTGCAGAAGGGTATGAAAATGGGGCAAATATATATATTTGCAGGCATCAGCTACAAGGTTGTTAGCTATGTAATGAGTATACTGTATATAGATTTGCGCATGCGCAAGACTCTGAGTAAAACTAATAGCTGTCAACAAATTAAACTCTTGTTTTACCTCCATCTTATCTTTTTGCTATCCTTTCTTTGATTAATTTTCTTTTGAAATACTTTTTTCGTCCACCTATAACTTTCTCATTTTACCATTTTGGTCCATCCGTCTATAAGTTTCTCGTACTTTTTTTGGTAAGTACTTTTTCTTACACTTCACTTTATATCTTACTTTTTCTCCCTATCTCTCTCCTCTCTCAATCACATCACTTCTATATCTATTATTTAATCACTTTTCTTAATATTTGTGCCAAAAAGTAACGTGAAGCTTATAGACGGACGGAGAGAGTAAATGTTATGTGGATACATATATTAAAAAAGTGTAGAGTTTCTAGAAGTAATTTTATAAACAAATAATGTATAAAATAAATAAATGAATTGACAATTTTAAAAATAAAATGATATTGTGAGTGGATTAATCATATTGAGAGTGTGCAAGTAACTTTGAAACGTTGAAATAAGAAAATCGTGCAATTAATCACGGGACGCAGGGAGTAACATTTTGTGTAAAATTGACGACATTGTAAAATGGAATTTATAAAGAGGTTTTCATTCAAAGGATGTGAAAGTAACCATAGAACATCACGAAAAGAAAGCCAGAATGTTATTGTGGGACGGGGGTGTGTTTATAAACATTAATAAAATGCGTAACAAGGTCTTGTGTTAGATTGTTTCATTAAGAAATGTTATTTACTTTCTTCGTATATAATAACCTTCAAATGTAAATGAACACGTATATTAACAAAGTGTGATAATGAATAAAATTTTAAAGAATAATTTTATAAACTTTTATATATAAAGTAAAGAAATGAGTTGAGGTGTATTTATCCATTAATTGTTGTTGGCACACTCCTTTTTTGTGATGGTTAGGATTTAAAATCCATTACTTGAGTATCTATTTTGAATGAAGTTATGAGGAATTTATGCAGATTTAAGAATTAACGACTAGTCTAATTTTGATTTTGGGTACTTAGACCATCTCTAACCGTGGGTGATAAATGGAGTTTTACTTTTTTTATGGAGTTTTCCTCCCTCCAATCGTACTCTATTTTGAATCTTCGAATTCAAAATAGAGTTTTGAATAGTAAACTCTACTAGTTTTGAATTGTAAACTCTATTTTTTTTTAATGATAAAACTTAAAGTAATAATACAATATATTTAATTATAAAAATAATAATAGATGTATTACAAATGATTAAATTTGTATTGTTTGTATTGTATATATAATGATGATATTTGTGAAAAATATAACTCGGAGTAAACATAAAATAAAATAAATATGCATGTAAAAATATTTTGAAAAATATGTAAATTTTAAATAAATAAGAATAAAATTTTGAAAAATAAATTAGATCAAAATTATGAATTATAGACAATTAAAATATTAACAATGTGATTGATTTGTATTACAAATGATTAAATTTGTATTGTATATATAATGATGATATTTGTGAAAAATATAACTCTCAGTAAACATAAAATAAAATAAATATGTAAAAATGTAAAAATGTTTTGAAAAATATGTAAATTTTAAATAAATAAGAATAAAATTTTGAAAAATAAATTAGATCAAAATTATGAATTATAGGCAATTAAAATATTAACAATGTGATTGATTTTAATCATTAATATGATAGGTTAACTTTTTTTATTTAAAAAAAATCACATAATCAAACTTTCCTTATGATAGATAAATTGTTTCGATTAATTTACTTATATAAAATTATAAATTGTGAGAATTTATAATACTATATATAACTCGTTTAATTATTTCTATAATAGTGTGACACCACGTCATCATTTTTAATAAGAAAAACTCCATAAATACTTGACATCTAATAATTACCATATACTCTCACTCCCTAAAAAAATGACACATCATTCAAATTCATAAGAATTCGATACATCAGCTTTTTAAGACTTGTTATTAGTAATATAGAGGATAGATGATATATAAAGTTTACTATTTAAAACTCTATATTTTATTAATATTTACAATTTTGTATTACAATTCTATATTAATAATTTGTTAAATATAATTACAATTCTATTGTTATAAGGAGTACAAATTTATAATTTAATTTTAATTGTGTAATTAAAATTTTTTTTTGTGTATTAATATTACCTACAAAAAAAATAACGTAAAATACAATAAAACACACATTATATATTAAATATGAAATACATTACATATTAAAACGGGCATACATGCTGCATGCATTACCTAGCTATAACACCGACATATTAAAATAAGTGAACACAAACTGAAAAGAAATACAAATACACATAATAAAAAACGATACACTAGTACGACGGAATGTTGAATCCAGATGGAGAAGTTCCGCTAAAAAATGGGTCAAATTGATCAATCCCGCCCGAGCCATCCCCACTCATACTACTTTTGCGCCAAATTTTTTGTTGCTCTCGAAGTAGAAAAGGTCGAAATGATTCATCAATGCTCATAGGATTTTTGAAGAGAATTTTATTTTCTTTTTATCGCATCAGTCCTTTTATTTTCAGCTTGAATCATTTCTTGTCGATCACACTCAGAGTTTTTCATCATAGCCATCATATGTTCACTACAAGTTTCGTTTTACGTCATTATATGTTTCGTAATTTTAATTTAAATAAAAGTAATATTTGAAAACTACAAGTTTATTTACATTTTATGATTTTGATAAAATTAATAATATTTAATTTATAATTTAATTTACTAATTGAATATTTAATTGTATAAATTAATTTAAACACAAAGATAAATATATTATTTAATAATTGTAATATATTAAAAATGATTAAAATAATAAATAGAGTAAGATATAGAGTTTCATGGTTGGAGAAGGTCTTTAAAATAGAATGTGAAAAAGTGTATTTTGAAGTTTAGAAATCTTCATTTGAAAGTTTGTGGTGGAAGATGGTCTTAAAAAAGCTCTTTTGTACAAGTATCACACAACATGAACAAGCTAAATATGAATAAATGACTTGGAATTAATTCTCTTTTCCTGTCCGATATACGGAATGCTCTATTTGAATGATAAAATCAATTTCTCGTGTCACCAATGTAGGATATTCTCTGCCCCTTCCTCAATTTGAAATTTATTAAAACGATTCCTCATTTAATTTGACATTTTTTTAAAAAGATACAATATAAAACAATTTTTTTCTTTTTACTATTACCCTCAACCATTTAATATTACACCACATGTCAGAGAACTTTTCCTATATAAAACATATTTTTTGTCTTATTCGATAAGTTGTGTAAATAGTAATTGTCAAATTGAGTGAGGGAAGAAAAAAGTATTAGTTATAAAATATTTTTTATTTTAAAATAATTGTCATTTTGCATTAATTTAAAAAAATCAAACTCATGTTCCAATTTTATAGTTATACATGTTTTTTAATAATATGCATTAAATGATTATCTAGGTAAATAAAAGGGTAAATATGTTATAAATAATTTTCTTAATTCTTGTAAAACATAGCAATCAAAATGAAATAGATGGAGTATTAGTTTGTTTCACTGAATAACATTGGTTACACCAATTGCACGCACATAAGTCTTACTCAAACATATATATTTAATTTGAAGAATCACACTTGTATGCACTCAATTACGTAATACAACTGATTGGATCACAGTTTTAATTGATTCTAATATGTCGGGTTAAAAATAGAACGTGTGGACATAAGATTTAAAATTTTGGTACCATAAAATAATTTTCTCTTATCTAAAAGTTTAAAATTTTAAAGAGGTGAGAAATTCACACATTTTAAAGAGTGGGAAATTAATTCTTTTATATAAATTTTAGGTTTGACATCGTTTTTCAATTTTTATTTATTTATTTATTTTATGAGTTGTTTGATGGAAAAGTTTTGATATTCCTTCTT
The DNA here is from genome assembly GCA_963675135.1 of Galeopsis tetrahit. Classification (NCBI taxonomy): domain Eukaryota; kingdom Viridiplantae; phylum Streptophyta; class Magnoliopsida; order Lamiales; family Lamiaceae; genus Galeopsis; species Galeopsis tetrahit. Next base: position 57,773,523 of record OY776120.1, on the reverse strand, counting down.
TTTTGGTTGATTTTTTGTTTTAAAATATTGCTTATTATTTTCTTAAAAATTATTTGAATGTTTGCAAAAAGTTATGTACTATTTAGTTTTTTTTTTTTTTGAGAATATACAAGGAGGATACAAAATTCAATGATTACAAATCTCCTTAATATATTGAGGAATATCTTTTTCAACCCAATCGAAAGGTGCTGAAAAATTCCGAGCTTCCTGAGCCATCATGTGTGCTGCAAAATTGTTATCTCTGGCAATAACATCACAATCCCAAATCACCAAAGAGTGCATCAATTTCCTAATATCTTTGACCAAATCATTTTCCAATCCTTCAAACCTCAAACAAGCATTAATATCTCCAATTGAATCAGCAGAATCCATTCTAAGGCTTGATATCCGGAGATTATGCTTGATGCAACATTCCATTCCTTGTTTCGCTGCAATTAATTCTGTTGCAACAACAGAACCTGGATTTTTAATGCGTGCACCACCAGCCAAAGTCACAACCCCCTTATCATCAAATACCACAAACCCAGCAGCAAAGAAATCTTCGTTAATATCAAAAGCTGCATCCGTAAAAAGGTTACCTTGGCCATGCTGAAAATTATCCCCTTTCCTCCCTTGACAATCACCATAATCAAATTCCTTTTCCAAGCACCCCCTTTTTTGGAAATCATTCCAGTAATCTAAAGCCCATTGTATTTTGAAATTAGCACATGAAGAATCAGACTGATTCTTAGCAACATCCGAATGTAACCAACTGCATCTTTCTCTCCAAATAGCCCATGCAATAATGAGGAACAAAGAAAAGAACTTTTGATCAAACCGTTCCTTAATATAGCATAATAATTGAAAATAAGTACTTTTAGTTTGTCCTCTTATCTGTTCCCATATTCCTTGGTCCTTCCATACTTGCTTAGCAAAAGCACAATTGTTGGGATATGAATCCTAAAGACAAGTCCTAAATATTGATAAAAGATAAAAGATGAAGTTTTGATAAGCCAAAAAGAAGACTTGAATATTTTCTAAGTATTGACTGGTCTAGTCTAGTTAAGAGAAGTCATCTTGTACAAGACCAGTAGAGTTCACAAGACAAGTACTAGTTCACAAGACAAGTACTAGTTCACAAGACAAGTAATAGTTTCAAAAGATAAGTATGAAAGAAAAAAAGACAAGTACTTATAATTAATATCATATTATTACTCTATATGTGTTTATACTAATTGTTTAGATTGTTATTGAGCTATGAATAATCATTGTATAGAGCTCATAATGTCAAATGTAATAGATAGATTCATTGTATAGTTTTCTAAGTTGACTAAGCTTTGTAACAAGAGCTTAATGTAATGTAATAGCCTTATTAGGATTAGATGATATGACTAGATTAGTTCTATGTTGTAATCTGAAGAAGTCTACTGTTCAAGACAAGTAGAAGACGCAGTCTACTACTGAAGGACAAGACAGGTGCGCAACTTAAACAAGACAGGTCAACTTGAAGTTAGTTACAGAAGCGTGTTAAAGATAAAGATTGAAGAGTTAGTTAAGGAATAACTAATTAACTGAAGAAACGCGTTAAAGGATATGGAGAACAGTTACAAGTTAGTTTTCAAGAAAAGGTTGTTACACAACTGAAAGTTCTTGGAATTAGAAGTCTATAAATACCCCAAGGTATTCATTGGTTAAAGACTACTGAAATATTGATAACTAATACTTACGAAAGCTTATTGAAGAAATACTCTCAGAGATTGAAGTTCAGAAAGAAGCTACGCAAGACAAGTGAAGAACAAGAAGGCTACTACTGAACGAAGAGAAGTTTTATTTTCGTTTACTGTTTCAAGTTGCTAGTTACTTGTAAAATAGCTAGTAAGATCGAAGATATATCTGGAGATATATTCGAGAAGATCTAAGTTTTATTTCTTGGGACTTAAAGCTACAAGAACATATTACTCCATTGGATGAGTTAATAAGAATATCACAACTGGGTTGTGGGAGTGGATGTAGACAAGTTGTCGAACCACTATAAATCTCGTGTTTGATTTACTTTATTGTTTTGTGTGTTGTTTAATTGATTAACTGTTTGATTGATTGAATTACATATCTGAACAAGACTAGTTGAGTAAACACTGAAACAGAGTTCTCGAAATAAGTTGAGTATAAATTTTAATTGGGCTCATTGTTAATTTCGTATTCCGCACATTGTAATTCTGATATATCGAAAGATTTTTGAAAAGTCTATTCACCCCCCTCTAGACATTTTCACTAGCTTACTCGTTATTAAACTCAACTTAGGGACCTACAACAATGAATAAGAGCATGTAAAGTATCAGCCCAGAAAGCACCACAACACAAACACGAAGATGCCATTGGAATATGATGCTTAACCAAATTACCCTCTGTTGCTATCGAATCATTCAAAGTTTTCCACCCAAAAATACGAACCTTAGGAGGAATCTTTAATTTCCACAAATACTTCCACAATAACTAAGCATGATTTCTTCCAGATGTGCTTGGTAGAGAAATGAACCATGGTTGTGTTGAAATTCTAGAAATAAACTTATATCCCGAGGCCACTGAATAATTCCCCGATGCACTTTCCGGCCAAAATTGCAGGTCTTTTTGACAAACCCCAAACAAAGGGGTTTTGAGAATAGCACCCACTTCATTAGACCAGAACGCTTGACGAACAAGATCTTCATTCCATTCAGAATTTGGCAATATATATCGGCTAACAGTAGAAGCACTAGCTTTCCTGGATTTTATCAAACCATTCCCAAGACCCCCAACCCATCTATCTTTGAAAATATGCACATCCAGCCCATTCCCTATGCGCCAACGAAGTCCTTTATCCAGTATTTCCTTACTCCACATCATAGATCTCCACACAAAGGATGGATTGGAGCCCACTTCAGCATTTAAAATAGTCGTGAATCTAAAATATTTTGCTTTAAAAAGACTACTCACAAGGGAATCTGGACGAAGCAACATCCTCCAAACCTGCATTGCCAAGAGGGCCTTATTGAACAAAACCAAATTCCGAAAACCCAAACCTCCATCCTCACGCGACTTACATAATTCACTCCATTTCTTCCAATGCAGCTTATTATGATTCTCCTCTGAACCCCACCAAAAATTAACAATCATCCTTTCTATATCCCGACATATCGAAGTAGGAATCCTAAAACATGACATTGCATAACAAGGAATAGCTTGTAAAACAGATTTAATTAGAACCTCCTTACCACCTTCCGAAAATTTCTTATGACTCCACGAATTAATTCGCTGTCGCACCCGATCAACCAAATACCCAAACTGATGGCGCTTTGTTCTGATTGAAAAAGTAGGTAAACCCAAATAGATATCATGTCCATTCGTAGAACGAACGCCCAATACCTGCTTCAAAATATCTCGATTCACCAATTTAGTACAGGGGCTAAAAGTAATGGCTGACTTCTCAAAATTGATCAATTGACCCGACGCCAACTCGTAAGAGTGGAGACATTCTTTCAAAATCTCAGCTTGTCGTTGTGATGCCTTCAAGAAAATCAAGCTGTCATCTGCAAAAAACAAATGAGAGACGCATGGGGCACCTCTGGCAATTTTGATACCTGAAAAGGCTTTCTTTTCCATAGCAAATCGAATTAGAGAAGACAACGCCTGAGCACACATAACAAACAGAAATGGTGATAGCGGATCCCCTTGCCGCAGACCCCTAGAAGGTATAAAAGATTCAGAAATCGATCCATTAACACAAACATTATAGGATACCGACAATATACATCTGAAAATAAGTTCCCTCCATCTGGCAGAAAATCCAACTTGTTTCAAAACTTGTAATAAAAAAGGCCACTCCACCCGATCATATGCCTTACTCATATCTAATTTCAAAGCAGCATATCCTTCCTTACTTTTTGATGATCGGATCCAATGTAAGCATTCAAAGGCAATTAAGATATTATCCGAAATAAGCCGTCCAGAAACAAATGCACTTTGAGAAGGATCAATGATATCATTCATAACAACCTTGAGCATGTTCGTAATGACTCTTGATAGAATCCGATAGCTCACATTACATAGACTGATAGGTAGATATTGTAAAACACTAACTGGATTTTTGACCTTTGGAATAAGAACAATTGTGGTATTATTCCATAAGTTTAGAGGTTTCTCACTGTTTAAATATATCAAAATTTGCTCACTAACCTCATCCCCGATCGTACCCCAATTGCTTTGATAAAACGAAGCCGGAAATCCATCTGGTCCAGCAGCCTTCCACGGATTAAGATCCTTGATAGCTTTACTCACTTCCTCTTTAGAGAATGGAACATCCAGCATATTCATATGATCCCTAGTCAACTGCATATCCATCTCTTTTGTTGCTTCATGAAGTATTGAAAAACTAGGGTTACTTGATTTAAATATATCTTTAAAATACTCAATAAACACCCTCTTGATTCCATAGTCATTATACATCCATTCCCCATAGACATTTTGAATTTTAGAAATACGATTCGTGCTTCATCTTTGATTGGCCCGACTATGGAAAAATTTAGTATTTCTATCCCCTTCTTTAATCCATGAAACCCTAGATCGTTGTTTCCAATACCATTCCTCTTGTGAGTACAAATTCTCCAAATCTTTTTCCAATCTCTTTACTTGATGCATATCCGGAATTTTAGAGTCATTGTCCACCTCCTTCTTAATTTGAGATTGAATGTTCCCAATTCGTGTTTTCAACGTACCCCCCCCCTTTCAGAGCCCATTTCTTAATTGACTCACCACATTGCTTCAAGGATATGGATAAATCAATCTTCTTTTCCTTGACATCCCAAATCTTACCAATAACTTTCTTAAAACCAGATTCTTTGATCCAATGATTTTCAAAACGAAATCCAACCCTTGAAGGTTCTGCAATAATAGCATTACTCATGTTACATGTAATTAGAAGAGGTCGATGATCCGATCCCATAAAGTCAAGCACTCTAACTTCAAAGTTTGGGAACAACTTTATCCATTCAGAAGTAGCAACATATCTATCAAGTTTTTCTTGAATAAAGTCCATACCAAATCTCTTATTCATCCATGTAAATTTAGATCCATTAACCTTAAAATTAATCAATTCATTATAGTCAAGAGCCTCCTGAAATTGTAGTAATCTGGACAAAGGCTTCTTAATTCCCCCCATCTTCTCAGAATGAAACAAAGTTTCATTAAAATCCCCACCCACAAGCCAAGCTTTGTTTGCAAATTGACAATAATTACCAAGCCTTTTAAGCAATTCCCATGAAAACTTACGGTCCTCCAACTTAGGATTCCCTTGAAAACCTGTAAATCTCCATCGACTATCTTGAAATGAGATCACAGAATCAATATGTGCAGTAGAATAAGAAACAATATCTAACACAATGTCCTTCCAAAACAACAACAAACCACCAGAAAAACCCCTTGCATTCACTGAAAAACAACAACTAAAACCCAGTCTAGACTTCAAAAGATCGGCTCTAACCGATGAACATCGAGATTCAGAAATAAACAACAAAGATGGACGAAATTTAAACACTAGTCGACTAAGATTATTGAATGCCCGAGTCCCACGAACCCCTCGAGCATTCCAGTAAATCACTCTCATTCCCCAGGGCGGGGCTGATTCACTTCAGCCTCCGCCTGATCACGAATCACAAGCGGCGCCCCATATGTTTCAAACATACTCCGAGCCCGCTTACAGCTTGCTTCCACCTCCTTGATCACTTCGCCCTCAGACCAACCCTTACCATCGCCCCAAAAACCCATTACTGTTCCAGCAGCATCATTCCATGATCTCTTCTTATACGGGACAACATAGCTATTAGTTGAATCAGCCTGACCCGTAACCTCCTTATCACGAACCGCCCCATTATTGTCAGGTTCTGCATGCTCAGGTAAAACTATCGTTTCATAGATCTGAGCAAAGGGTTTCTCACCATCATAAAGGATCTCAACATAGGAAGCATAATAAGAAGTACTGAGATCTCTTCCCACAAAGTGTACAACACGATAATCACTCCCATTTTCCACACCATGCAAAGGTTCCTTCAGAAAACAGTGTTGAAAACCCATAGGAACAGTAAAAGAGATTGGTTCCAGATACTTACCTGTTCGTGGATCAAACCGCCCCTTCTCTTCAGGCAGACGGCTACAACGACCCTCCTCCACTCCATTCTTCTCAGGCATAAGATCCTCAAAATTCCTCACAATCTACCGGCGCTGTGGGCCAATTTCCAGCCTAGTCTCCACTTCCTCATTTTCCACCACCACCGCCTTACCTTTCAAGGGCGCGTAAGTGGACTAAGAAAATTGTCATTGGTTGGAAAAAAGAATGGATACATATTTTTTTTTTGGGGGGGGGGGGAAATCATCTCGACAGAAGTTGATCAGCTGGTGAACACAATTAGAGGTGAGCATTAGTTGATTCTATCATCGAATTGAAAAATTAAAACCAAAATTATTAAAAAAATGTAAAATTGAACAAAAACCAAAATTTTAGCAGAATCGAATCGAAATTCTCGATTTAATTTGGATTTTGCACTGAAAAACCAAAAATTTAAATGAATTTAATTTTTACTCCATTTTTTTATATTTCATGATTTTTTTTTCATTGTTTAAGATTTAACTAGTGTGAGTGTTATCTCATAATCTCAGAATCAACACACTAAGTGAGTAGTGAGCTGATAGGATGAGAGAAGATAACTTAGGCCGAAATCAGATGAGTTGAAAGTTTTCAATCAGTTGAGAAGGTGATGCTTAGATTTCAGCACAGTTGGCCAGATCAGCACAGTCCTGGATCAGCACAGTACTTCAGCAGAGTGTACCAAGATCAGTACTTCAGCAGAGTGTACCAAGATCAGTACTTCAGCAGAGTGTACTAATATCAGTACTTCAGCAGAGTGTACCAAGATCAGTACTTCAGCACAGTACTATCAGATCAGTACATCAACACAGTATGGAGTCTATCAGCAGAGTTAGCTTTTGATCACCAGAACAGAAGAGTTGAGTATCAGAACACTAAGTAGTGATTTGATCTTTATGGACAAGTCTTCTGATATGAAAGTTAGTTTAACTAACTGTATTACAGTTACAACAACTTGATGGCATAACTACCATTTCAGTTGGGCAATAACAGAGCACATGGGTTGTTACAAGCGGTTGCAAACGGTTGATAACTACTCAAAACAGTTCCTAACAACAGCAACTACCTTTGGTCTTTATATACTCTTGTTTGTGTACATTGTAAAGGTTGGATTCAGAGATTTAGTACGTTATTGTATTCTTTGAGTTGTGTGAGTTCACGAGTGAAGTGAGGAAATATCCTATTCCGAGTGAATGAGTGTGTAAACATTCTTTATCAATCAAAGAAGTACTAGTCTGGTCCAGTGGATGTAGATCACTTTGATCGAACCACTTAAATTCTTGTGTGTTGTTTGTTTTGTTGCTTACTTTTCTGAATTACTATCCTAGAGCAGTTATTTCTTCTATATTCAAGTGTTCTACTTGGTTGGAGACGTCTAACCGACCGGAATTAACTTGACAATTGGCGTCGTCTGTGGGAAATCTGAAGTAGCTGCAGATCTAAGATGGGGAATTCTACCAAGTACAACATAGAGAAGTTTACAGGCACGAGAGATTTTGGGCTGTGGAAGGTCAAGATGCACGCCCTCCTTGAACAACAAGGATTATTCGAGGCTCTCGAAGAATCCGAAGAGATTGTAGAAGAAACTGCAACAGCTGCGGCTGAAAGGAGCAAGTTGATCAGAAAAGCTCGAAGCACGATCCTACTCTGCCTTGGAGATAAGGTCTTGAGGGAAGTTTCTAAAGAGAAGTCAGCGAAGGAGGTTTGGGATAAGCTTGAGAAGCTATATATGGTGAAAACTCTTGCTAACCGACTCTATTCGAAACAGAAGTTGTATGCCTTTAGAATGGGAGATGACAAACCCATTATGGAGCAGCTAGATGAGTTCAACAAGATACTTGATGATCTGGAAAATTTGGAAGTCAAGCTTGAAGAAGAGGATAAGGCTCTGATCTTGTTGAGTGCTCTTCCTAAGTCCTTTGAAATCCTAAAGGACACCATCTTGTATGGTAGAAAGGAAGCAATCACATTGGAGGATGTGATCTTGGCTGTCAAGTCCAAGCTACTACATAATAAAACATCTCAAGGAGATAAAAGTAGCAGTGGAGAAGGATTGGCAATCAAGGGAGGTCAGAAGAAGTCTGTCTCCAAGAAGGGGTCTAGTCAACCCAAGGGAGCTGATAAGGGAAAACCAGCAGTGTCAAATCAAGGGGAAGTAGTGTGCCACCACTGCAACAAACCTGGGCACTATAAGAGTACTTGTTTCAAGTACAAACATCTTATGAGAAAATCTGGTCCTAAGAACTCTGTTGATAAGAATCAAGCAAATCAAACCTAAGATGATAAGGAGCAGAAAGGCTATGAGTCAGCTCAGTCCCTATCCATCACTTCCACTAAAGAGCAGCAAGATTGTATTTTAGATTCAGGGTGTTCTTTCCACATGACTCCAGGAAGAGAGTGGTTTCATGATTTTAAGCATCAGAATGGAGGTTCTGTGTTGTTAGGGAATGATTACACTTGCAAAGTCAGAGGTGAAGGTACAGTACACTTGAAGATGTATGATGGAGTAGTGAGGATTCTCAAGAAGGTCAGGTATGTTCCTGAACTCAAGAGAAATTTGATATCTCTTGGTATGCTGGATTCAATGGGCTATAAATTCCAGTCAGAAGATGGAGAGCTCAGAGTTTCAAAGGGGAAGCTTACTGTTCTTAAAGGTGAGAGAAGAAATGATCTCTACTTTCTTAAGGGGGGAACAGTTATAGGCAGATCAGATGTGGCAAGAGTGCAAGACAACTCAATGTTGTGGCACAGTTGATTAGGTCATGTAGGTGAGAAAGACCTACTTGAGCTAAGTAAGCAAGGATTGCTAGGTGGTGACAAGATCACAAAGCTTGATTTGTGTGAGCACTGCATTCTTGGGAAATCCAAGAGATTGAAGTTTGGGAAGAGTTCACACTCTACCAAAGGAATTTTGGACTATGTTCATTCAGATTTATGGGGGCCAGCTAGGAATCAGACCAGAAGTGGTGGGAGATATTTCATGTCTATCATAGATGACTACTCAAGAAAGGTATGGATCACTATCCGGAAATCCAAGTCAGAAGCATTTGAAAAGTTTAAGGAATGGCTCACTGAGGTTGAGAATGTCTCTGGAAAGAATCTCAAGCATTTGAGAACTGATAATGGGCTGGAGTTCATATCAGAAGAGTTCAATGTTTTCTGCAAGAAGAAGGGTATAGTAAGACATAGAACAGTACCAGGTACACCTCAGCAGAATGGAGTAGCTGAGAGAATGAACCAGACTTTGCTTGAGAGGTCAGGTGCATGTTGAGCAGCTCTGGATTGCCTAAAATATTTTGGGGAGAAGCAGTGTCAACAACAACCTATTTGATAAACAGAAGCCCTTCCTCAGCTGTGCAATTTAAAACCCCAGAAGAGTTATGGTCTGGCCATGCAGCTGAGTACAGTAATTTGAAGGTGTATGGTTGTTCAGCATATGCCTATGTCAAGCAAGATAAGCTTGAGCCTCGAGCCTTGAAATGTGTGTTCATAGGGTATCCTTCAGGTGTGAAAGGATACAGATTGTGGTGCCTAGAAGCTGGAATGCAGAAGTGCATTATCAGCAGAGATGTAACTTTTGATGAGAATAGAATGCCATTGAAAGAGGAGGCAAGCTCCAGTACAGCACACAACAAACCAAATGAGACACAGGTGGAGATGGAGCATGAGGACATCAAAACACTAACTGAAGAGCAGATTGATCCAGATGAGAAGAAAACTACTCATAGTGATACTGATCTTCATGACTATCAGCTGACTAGGGACAGATCAAGAAGAGAAGTCCACCCACCTCAAAGGTATGGTCAAGCTGATATAGTATCATTTGCATTATGTGCAGCTCTTGAGGTGGAGTCTTTGGAGCCTAAAACTTACACAGAAGCCATAAACTGTCATGACAAAGAGAAATGGTTAGTTGCTATGGAGGAAGAACTGTTATCTCTGAACAAGAACCAGACTTGGGAGATTGTTGAGAGACCTAAGAACAAGAAACTTGTTGGGTGTAAGTGGATCTACAAGAAGAAGGTGGAGGCTCAGAGAGGTGGCAAGATTAGGTACAAGGCAAGACTTGTAGCTAAAGGATTTACACAGAAAGAAGGTATTGACTTTAATGAAATCTTCTCACCTGTTGTAAAGCATTGTAGCATCAGAATCTTGTTGGCTATGGTTGCTCAATATGAATTGGAGCTGCATCAGATGGATGTGACCACAACATTTCTTCATGGGACCTTAGATGAGAAGATCTACATGAAAATACCAGAAGGGTTGGACATAGAAGATGGAGAAGACAAAGTGTGCTTACTCAGAAAATCACTCTATGGTCTCAAACAAAGCCCTAGACAGTGGTACTTGAGGTTTGATGATTACATTTGCTCATCTGGTTTTGCAAGAAGCTTGTATGACAACTGAGTTTACTTCAGGAGAGTTGGGAGTTCAATTACCTATCTTCTGCTATATGTAGATGATATGTTAATAGCAGGAGAGTCTATTAGCAGTATCAATCAGGTTAAGGAGATTCTCAAAAGGGAGTTTGAGATGAAAGATTTTGGTGAAGCTAAAGTGATTCTTAGGATGGAGATCAGTAGAGTTGAGGGAGCAATTCAGCTTAGTCAGCCTACCTATCTGAGGAAGGTGTTAGAGAGATTCAGAATGAACCAAGCTAAGTCAGTTTCTACACCAATTGGTCAGCATCAGAAGCTATCAAATCAGATGTGTTCCAAGAACAGCCAAGAAAGAACTCAAATGAGTAAGGTTCCTTATGCCAGTGTAGTAGGGAGTTTAATGTATGCTATGGTGTGTTGTAGACCAGATTTAACTCATGCAATGAGTGTAATCAGTAGATACATGAGTGATCCAGGCTTAAGTCATTGGGAGACAGTTAAGTGGGTCATGAGATATGTTCTAGGATCAGTTGAGAAAGGTCTGAAATTTCAGAAGATATCAGATGAGGGAGAAGCACTTGTGGGATATGTTGATGCCGACTATGCAGCCAATGTAGACACAAGAAAGTCCTTGACAGTGTATGTATTCACCTTATTTGGTACAGCTATATCATGGAGGTCAATACATCAGTCCGTAGTTGCATTATCTACTACAGAATCAGAATATGTAACCTTGACTGAAGCAGTTAAGGAGAGCATGTGGCTTAGGGGGATCTTGAAGGAGTTTGGTATATCACAAAGAAGTGTGACTGTCTTCTGTGATAACCAAAGTGCAATACATATTACAAAGCATCAGGGGTATCATGAAAGAACTAAGCACATAGATGTGAAGCTGTACTTTGTAAGAGATATTGTAGAGAAGGGGGTGGTCCAGGCAGTGAAGATTGCTATAGAGGAGAACCCTGCTGATGCGTTCACTAAGGCATTGCCAAAAGAGAAGTTTGGCTTGTGTCTTAGACTTATTGGACTGCATTAATTCCTCTGAGGAGAAGACTACTGTTCTTGTGGCAGAAGATCAGTAGTGGACGCTATTCTTTGAGGAGAATAGTGTTGGTGTTTTGTTTTTGGTGGAGATTAGTTCGATTATGAGCTAAAGGTGGAGAATTGTGAGTGTTATCTCATAATCTCAGAATCAGCACACTAAGTGAGCAGTGAGCTGATAGGATCAGAGAAGATAACTTAGGCCGAAATCAGATGAGTTGAAGGTTTTCAATCACCTGAGGAGGTGATGCTTAGATTTTAGCACAGTTGGCCAGATCAGCACAGTACTGGGTCAGCACAGTACTTCAGCAGAGTGTACCAAGATCAGTACTTCAGCAGAGTGTACCAAGATCAGTACTTCAGCAGAGTGTACTAAGATCAGTACTTCAGCAGAGTGTACTAAGATCAATACTTCAGTAGAGTGTACTAAGATCAGTACTTCAACAGAGTGTACCAAGATCAGTACTTCAGCACAATACTATCAGATCAGTACATCAACACAGTATGGAGTCTATCAGCAGAGTTAGCTTTTGATCACCAGAACAGAAGAGTTGAGTATCAGAACACTAAGTAGTGATCTCATCTTTATGGACAAGTCTTCTGATATGAAAGTTAGTTAGTTTAACTAACTGTATTACAGTTACAACAACTTGTGGGCATAACTACCATTTCAGTTGGGCAATAACAGAGCACATGGGTTGTTACAAGCGGTTGCAAACGGTTGATAACTACTCAAAACAGTTCCTAACAGCAGCAACTACCTTTGGTCTTTATATACTCTTGTTTTTGTACATTGTAAAGGTTGAATTGAGAGATTTAATACATTATTGTATTCTTTGAGTTGTGTGAGTTCACGAGTGAAGTGGGGAAATATCCTATTCTGAGTGAATGAGTGTGTAAACATTCTTTATCAATCAAAGAAGTACTAGTCTGGTCCAGTGGATGTAGATCACTTTGATCGAACCACTTAAATTCTTGTGTGCTGTTTGTTTTGTTGCTTACTTTTCTGAATTACTATCCTAGAGCAGTTATTTCTTCTATATTCAAGTGTTATACTTGGTTGGAGACGTCTAACCGACCAGAATTAACTTGACAACTAGAATTTTCGGAAAACAGTAAAGTTTAGGAAGGTACCTTCATGCCCTCGATCAAACTATCAACTGACCGACTAGATGGACTAACAGAAAAAGGATTCGACAGAAGTACGAAATTTCGATTGTTTAGAGAATTCGATCAGTTCTATTAAGGACATGTCGTATTGATGACCAAGAAAATTCTGGAGAAGAAGCAAGCTTCAACGCTCCCCAAGACAACAAAGTCATCATTGTGGGGAGGGTAAAGAGCTAGAGAAAATTTTAGTTAAGACTAGCTAATCTAAAAAGGAAGTCAGCAATCGATCAGACCAATCTTTCTGTGGAGGCGGCGAAGAGATTATAATCACCCGTCTACAACTATTGAACACCTCTATTTATGACTTAGGGACGTTTTTTTGTAAATTCCATCAATATTTTATTTTTTTAAAACTTTGTGAGGATTAGTTTTTGTAAAAGGTGATTACGCCCCAATTTGTTGAATTTACAAACATTATTCGATTAATTTTGATAAGCTATCTTGACTTGACAAATACTAGGATATTACGAGCATTTCACGGTTTGTGAATATGAAATGATGATAATGATTTTAGTTTAATTTGTTTTAGTTATCTCCACATTATTTTATATGTAATGTTTAATGTGTAAATAATATTTTTTAACATAAATATTTCACATATGAAATATGTTTAATTAAGAGAATTTTTTATAAATTCGCTGGCCAAAAATCTGGATTCGTATTGTCTAAATTTTTGGCTCACATGCAAGTGGTTTACTAAATGACCAATATATTGTTACTACAAGATCAAAGTATTATCACTACAAAACCAAAAGTGTACTACTACATGTCAAAAAATATTCTGAAGAATTCGTCCAAAAAAATAAGTGTTCATAATATTTTTGGACTTCTAGTACTGTAGTACACTTTTAGAGTGTACAAGATCAAAGTATTATCACTACAAGACCAAAAGTGTACTACTACATGTTAAAAAGTATTCTGAAGAATTCGTCCAAAAAAATAAGAGTAGTGACAATATTTTGATCATGTAATAATATAATTTTGGTCATATAGTAAACCATTATTGTGAAAAAATATATTTTAATTAAGTTTGACCCGTATTGACTCGCGTTGACCCGAATTTGATCCACGAATTTTTGCCCCAACATTTATCTTAATTATCTATATTTTATGTATGTTTTTGTTATAGTTATCTCCACGTTATTTTTTATGCAATGCTATGGTGTAACCATTTTTTTACTTTTTCAACAAATGGCACAATGCTCCCAAGTCCAAACCCTAACCCATGGAATTGTGGTTAATTAGGAATAATTTCAGTCTCCCGTTTTTAGTCGTAACACTCTCCAACCTCACCCTATCTCATAAAATATTTAGTTAATTTATAAAAAAAAATCATCAGTAATTTTTTTTTATTGCAATATATAAATGCTTCGACTACAAGGAATAGCCAGCAAACATATTTAATTAATTTATAATAAATTGATAAAACCCCTAAAAAATGAAACAAATATAATGGGTCTAAGAAGCAATTAAAGGTATGAGATCATATAAATCGATTTTAGTGTTTTATTACACTATTTATTGATGAGTGTCATATTAAAAAAAATAATGATACGTGTTAAAAATATTGGGAGTAGAAATAGAATTAGGTAGGATGAGGGAAATTGAAAAAATCCTGAATGAAATTTTTTTGATGAATATTGATTATGTGTTTTGAGTAGGATATGATGTAAATTTATGTTAAAAGAATTGTATAAAAATGTATGATGTTTTATTATTATAATAGTATACTCTCTCCTCCATCCCATCCCACTATAAGTTTTTCACTTTCCTTTTTTGAATGTTCCACGATAAGTTTTCCATTCCATTTTAGGTAAATTATTTTATCTCTCCCAATCACATCAATTATACTTTATCTATTATTTTATCATATTTCATCTCATACTAATCTATTACTTTCTCTCTTACCATCACATTACTTGTACTCCCTCCATCCCATGATTTTATGCACACTTTCCTTAACGGACGTCCCAACATTTTTTGCACACTCCAAAAAAGAAAACAATAATACCAATAATACCCCTCATTTATTTTATCTTTAGTCAAATCTCTTTTCTCTTAAGTCAAATCTCTTCCACTTTAGTCAATGAATTACCAATAATACCCCTCATTTATTATACCTTACACATCACTTTATTCCATTTTCTTAATCTCTGTGCCGATCAAAATGTGCATAAAATTTTGGGACAGAGAGAGTACTACATTTATTATTTTATTACTGTATATTTTTTTAATCAAAACATTCAAAAGAAAGGGAAATTTATAATGGAGGGAGTAATATATATGTATTTTTAGGAGTGAATGAAGTTGAATGATAAAATTCGAATATGAAATTTCGAACTAAAATAAAACAAAGACATTACGTTCCCAACCGTCATAGTCCCAAAACGAATCAAGTGAATTAGACCAAATAAAATTGTCCGATTCGAGACATCCCCAAACTTTTTATTAGGGATGGCAATTTCAGCCCGCCCCGACCCGACCCGTACTATTTGGGTCGCCCCGACCCGTATTGAAATGGGGCGGGTCCAAGTATCACCCGTGACCCGGACCCATTTATATATATATATTTTATATATTTATATATATATTATACATATAAATATAATATATCTTCAATATTTTGATGTTTATTAATATATATAACAATAATTCACCTTCATAAATGTGAAAATAAATTTATAAACATGCTTCTAAGACTATTTTATTTATTTTTCAATACAAATCTAAATTTTATGTTATACTCCTATGTTTTTTAAAAAAAATATTATTTTTTAATTTTTTTTCAAAATTTCTTTTATAATGGGTCGCTCCGGACCCGAATTGAAACGGGTCGGGTCTGGGTATCTAGGTACCCGGCCCATTGCATCCCTACTTTTTATAGTAAATGATCAGACACATATTTTCTTTCTTTTTTTTTCTATCTAATAACCACCCAAGGCACCCATCAACCTCAACGTTAATCGATGCATGTACGGATTTCTCTAGAACTTAATTTATAACGAGAAGATACTGTATAAAAGATCCATATCCATATAAGATTAAATTAATTCTCTTTTTTCACTAAATTGGAAGTATCGATTTTCAATATTCTATAACTGTGTCATATTATTATAAAAATAGTACTGGTTCATTTAAAATAAACGTATTTTAAATCAAAATTAAATCATCCACTTCATTTAATTCTTTTTTTTTTTTCCCATGAGGATATCAATTTGTGGTATTCAGTATATTCGTTACAACCCAACGCTAATACAAATTAATTAAGTCTCATACTTTTAAAATGATGTAATTGCTGTTTTATATTAAAAACTAATTAAAAAGATTGCAGCAGGACTTGTGCATGTGTCGATAAGGGACGGATCCAGGATTTTGGGTTAGGGGGGACCGATAGTTACAATTCTATACTAATTACTGTAATACTTTATAATATGTTTACAAAATTATCCCTAAAAAATCTATATAGATTTACAGAATTACCCCTAAAATTATTACATTTTCTTATTATGTCTACTTACCTATAAAAATTATTGTGGTCGGAAAAATATAAATCTGACTATAATAAAATTAAGTATTTTATATTTGAATATAGATATATTAATATACATATATTTTAAACATCTCAAAATACATAGACATGTCTTTAATATTTTAAAAACCAAGAACTATCTCTTACAAATCACACAAATAGTCTACAATTGAGTTAAATTTTTTTTGCTAGTTGCTTCTTAATATTAATAGGTTATTTATAATATTGAAGCAAAATAGTGTTTTTAAGTTAGATTTTTAAAATTTTCAACAATATTGAGACTAATTGGATAATATTCTTGATATTAAAATTAAGTAAAAAAATGTGAATATTTTTAAATTAAAATTAGACAATACGTTGACAAACTATTAGACTAAAAAAAATTACTCCTAAATTTCCATTTTATGTCCATTTAATTTTTTTTAATTATTTTTATCAAATAAAAAAGAAATTAAGAATAGAAGTATTTGACTCAAGAAACAAATCAAATGCACTTTAAGTTTGGATTGCCTTTTTTTCTGTTTTGGGCCAACTCATTTCATTTTAATTTGTGTTTGCTCGCTTTTGGGCCATTGTTTTGTTTGAAGTTGAATTTCATTACGTAAATGTATATACATAGTAAATATATAGTAAAAAATTGTAGAAAGTTGAGGGGGGCAGGGCCACCCCATGCTATATGTGGTTCCGTCCCTGGTGTCGATCATGTAAGATGTTTGAATTTAGGTTGCGTTTGGATGGAGGGATTTGATTTGAGGAGGTATTTCAAATGAAAGGTTTTAAAAATAGATGGATTTCAAATGACATGGTTTTAGTGAGGATTTGAAATCTCTCTCAATTCTAACTAAAAAATGTATGGACACAAATCTAAGTATTTGAAATCCACTAATAATCCAAACACATGGAATGAATTTGGGCAGTGGATTTGAAATCCATAGGCCCAAATCTACCCAACCAAACACAACCTTAAAGTACTTTACCCTGTTTACATAGCATAATGAGACCGCAACGTAATAAAAAATAGCACACTTATGTAAAATATTTCATAAAGAAATATGTCTAATTAAAGTAATAAAAAATTAAAAAAATCGCGGTTCAAAAGTCTGAATTCAAGTTATTCAAAAAATTTATGGGTCGCAAGCAGGTGAATTACTACATGATCAATATATCGTTACTGCAAGACTAAAATATCATCACTACAAGACCAAAAGTGTACTACTATATTATAGTCATGTAGTGACATAGTTTTGAACTTAATACACTTGTAGTGACAATATTATAGTCATGTAGTAACATAGTTTTGATCATGTAGTTAAACAATACTTAAAAGAAAAAAAAATATATTTTAATTAAGTTTGATCAGCGTTGACTCGGGTTTGACCTATAAATTTTAATCTCAAATTTATTTTAATTAACTATATTGCATATATGAAATATTTCAAATAATTTTGTCTTAATACTCTAATAAATTAATTATTATTCTTTTTTAAATATAAATCTAAAATAACATCATTTTGAAGGTTACGAGATATAAGTGAACATAAAAATTTCTATACACCCAATAAATATGGGATGAATTTTCCAGTTTATTTTAGAGAATTTTTATAAAAAAGACCCTTTATAGACTTACCTTCTTATAAAGGACCACTAATATAATTTTTTTAAGTAAGGACAAAAACATATGTTAATAACCCTTTATACCATTATATTTAAATATGAAGACTAATAATCAATCCTTTAATTATCTTTTTTCAAAATCTCAGATTTTCCTCAACTGTTCATTCACCATTCTTGACCTTCCTTTCATAATTTCACCTCAATAATTCGAAATTGATTCAGTCAATTCTATGTTTCCAATTATACACCAACTCAAAGATTCACAATTACTCAAATTCAGTTAATTCCATAATTTCAATCAAAGATGCACAATTATTCTCAGATTTACACAAACTCTGTAATTTATCGCCACCGCCCATCGTCACGATCTGATTTTCTCCGAGTCGACGTCTCGGATCCGGGTTAATCGAACGATGGGGACGAGGGAGGGATTTCGGAGAGGTGGCATGGGAGAGGGAATAGGTAGCGGCGGGGATGCGACGGCGAAGGATGGCGGAGAGGATGATTGGATCCGTGAGTGTTCGGTGTGTGCAGACGAAGAGGACACCGGAGGTGGTGGAGGAGGCGGAGGTGGGCCTTTGACGACGATTAATCCTGCGAGATGAAGAGTCTTGACAAGGGTATGATTTTTAATTCCACACGTACACACATAATTTGCTGAGAATTTAGGATTTTTTGAGATGATTTTTCAGAGAGATGATTTTGAGATGATTTTAATTTAGGTTCAATTTTGCTCTATTTTCGTGTAATTGTGATGAAATACGTGCGCGTTGCTGGAATTTAGTTCATGATTATTTGTTATTCTTTTGGTCAAGGGATAATGCAGATATTGTTTTGCATATGTATACGTATTTTTACATAACCACATTCTAATATGAAGACACCGTACCATTTTTTCTGCATTATTCATTTTATTATGCAGTTTTAGATTGAATTTTTCTGCATGTATTGCATCCATATTTCATATTAATTTTCCAACAATGGTCAAGAGAGCAAAAATGTTATTCATTATTAATGAATGTAAGTGACAATGGGTATGCGGATCATTAAGTTTAAATTGCAGAGTTTTGAGGAAATTTTTTAAATTTGGAAGGTAAGTAATCAACGATTTTAATTTTCGGAAGACTTAGTAATTAGCGGTTTTGATGTGGTGAGAGATTTGCATTCAAAATTTAAAATTAGTTGACTTTCTCTACATTAATTCGAAAATTAGATAGTAAGGGCATGATGGTACATTTATGTTACATTTTGATCTTAATTTGAAACTATTTTAAACCATGTTCTTATTTAAAAAATCACTAGGTGAAAATACCTATTATGTGAAATCCCCTTTATTTTATTCCCAACTCAAATAACATTAGGCACTAACTGATCCACTTTAACAGTGTTATGTTTCGAAGAGAAAAAAAGGGTGAAGTAATTAAGGGAAAATACATGCATTTTTTCCCATAAGTTATATCTTTTTTTATTTTTATTCTCTACGTGATTTTGATATTAGTTCTTTATATTTACAAAACTCTGTATTTAATGTTTTTACAGTAGTTAGAGGTAACTCATACAAAATACGATAATATGTTAATCAGCGATTATAATTTTAATTGTTGGGATATGAATCCTGATACAAGTTCTATTTAATGATGAGATGAGTTTTGATAAGCCAAAAGAAGACTTGAATATTTTCTAAGTATGGACGGATATAGTTATGGAAGTTGTCTTAAGAAGACCAGTAGAGTACAAAGTTAAATACAAAGTTTAAGTTTGAATAAAAGACAAGTACGTTTTATAAGTACTATGTTATGTTTGTTAGGTTTTATAATGAGCATTTAAACATTGTATAGAAGCTCATAGTTCATTTGTTTGTTATTATTGATGTATAGTTTTAAGTTGACTAACCTGAGTTATAAAGCTTAATGTAATGTAATAGTCTTGTTAGGATTAGATGATAGGACTAGTATAAATTAGTTAATTAATCGAAGTCCACTGGAGAAGTCTACTACTGAAGATAAGAAGACTCGCACAAGACAAGACAAGTCAAGAAGAAGACTAAAGATTTGTCTAAGTATGGAAGACTTAGACAAGTGCGCATAAAGAAGAAGAAATCTTAAGTCAGAAACGCGTAAGAAGATATATATTGAAGAAGTTAGTTATAAAATAACTAATTAACTGAAGATACGCGTGGAAGGATAAGAAGAAGCGGTTAGAAGTCAGTTATCAAGAAAGTTTGTTGGATAACTAACTTATCTTGATAAACTGAAGTCTATAAATACTTGATGGTATTCTACATTAGAAGACTACTGTTACCAAGATATTTGAAGCATTCTAAAGAGATATTTGAAGCAAAGAAACTCACAGAGTTCAAGTTCAGAAAGTTCAAGCCAGAAGACAAGTGACGAATTCAAGAAGGCTACTACTGGACTAAGAGAAGTTTTACTTTTATAATTTTGTTCAAGTTGCTTGTTACTTGTAAAATAGCTAGTTAGATCGAAGATACACTTGGAAGTGTAATCGAGAAGATCAAAGTCTTATTTTTGGGACTTAAAGCCACAAGAACACACTACTCGAAGAGAAGATTAATAAGAATTTCGCAACTGGAGTTGTGAGAGTGGATGTAGACAAGTTGTCGAACCACTATAAATCGTTGTGTGTTGTTTACTTTACTGTTCTATTTGAGTTTACTTGATTAACTATTTAATTGACTAATCTGTTTATAGAATAGACAAGGACAGTGTTCATCGAATTAGTTGAGTATAAATTGTTGGGCTCATTGTTAATCTAATAAATTCCGCATTGTGTATTCTGATATATTGAAAGATTTTGAAAAAGTCTATTCATTCCTAGCTTACTCAATATTATAAACACAACTAGGGACCTACAAGTGGTATCAGAGCAGTAGTTTTCGAATTGCTGTTTCTTGATAACACCTAAAAGACTTGGGTGAAGTCTTGGTTCTTGATTGTACTTGCTATTATCACTGTTCTTGAAATTCTTGTATCTTTGATATTCTTGCTACTTTTTGATACTAATCTTCTTGGAAATTATGGCAATGGAAATTAGTGCTAATAAACTACCCAAGTTCTCTGTCTAGGACTACGAATACTAGAAGTTGAGGATGGAAGTCATTTTTAGCTCAACTCATGATTTGATGGTGTCTGTGATTAAAGAAGGACCAGTCGTCACGATGGTTCAAAACACTGCTGCCCTGGACCCGTCTAAAGCTGTCGGCGTGCTCGTCCCTAAACCCAGGTCTGAACTCACTTTTGAAGAAATGAGGCAGAACAACTTGGACAGTTTAGCAAATAATTACATTTTACATACCCTTCCCAACGAGTATCTTGGGAAAGTATTAAAATGTAAGACTGCTAAAGAAATGTGGGATCGACTTGCTGTGATTTGTGAAGGGACTACCCTGATCAAGGAAAGCAAGTTGTCCACTGCTGTTCAGAGGTTCGAATCATTTAAGATGAAGGCTGGTGAAAATATTGACCGGTTAGATACTCGTTTCACACGTGTCATGAATGATTTTGGAAGTGCTTGGTAAATCATATACAAATCGTGAAATTAACTTGAGAATTCTTAAGAGTCTTGATACTAGATGGAAGATGGTCAAGATGATCATCAAGAACACTCAGGACATTGATGAATGGTCTGCTGAAACAATGTTTCAAACTCTTAAGGCGCATGAGTTCGATCTAGATGAGGATGATCCTATAGCCAGTAGTGATAGGGAGAATGTTGTGTCGAAAAATGTTACCTTTAAGTCTACTTCGTCTAAGAGCTCTAGAGTAGACAGGTCCAAGTCTAAGACCAAGTCTGCCAGCATAAAAGACGAGTTAGATAAGTCTGATCTCAGTCTGAAAGATCAGATGAACCTTATGGTTAGGAAGTTCGACAGGCTGAACAAACGACATGGTAGATATAAGAAATTCTACAAAGACTTTAGAGGTTCTGGTAACAAGGACTCGTCTGAGACCAGACAAGATCAAAACTCATCCGAAAGGAGAGCCGAAGTCTCGAAAGGAAACAAGCGAGATAGGAACTCAGAGGATAGGAAGATTAGACGTTCTGATAGACGAGATAAGAGAATGGATAACTCTCCTAAAAAAAAGTCTACTAACGATCCACTTTGCTATAACTGTGAGAAACCAGGTCACTACATCTACGAATGTCCGGACCTGAGCACTGATGATCGTGAAGAACGTAAAGCAAGGCGTGAACGAAGATACAACCGGGGTAAGAAGGCAATGATGGCTAATGATGACTCTGAGACGGATTCAGACGAGTTGCCTTCGTCTTCGTCTAGTTACCCTTCTGATCATGATGAAGTAGAAGTATTCATAGTGGATGATGGCCTATGCTGCATGGCGAAAACTGAACAAGAGGTATCATCTGCAACTTCTTTTCAATCATGTGATGAATCGAATTCTGATGAAAGTGATACTGCCGATAGTGGAGTAGGGAGTAGTCTTCATCATTCTACTGGTGTGACTGAAGAAGACCTCCTACTTGCTAACAAGACATTCATAGAAGTCAGCGACGAGAACATCATCTTAAAATAAGAAATCATTGATCTTAAGGAAGCTCAGTCTAAAGTAGATCCTAATATAACAGTCCTAAACGAACGCTTGACAGAAGAGTTGAGATAACTCAAAGACAAGTGTGCGTCGATAGACAAGTTATATCAAGACCTACTTAAGACACATGCTACTGAGACAAACGAATTCAATGTTTTAAAGAATAAGTGCAAAAAGCTTGAAGAACGCAATAAGTTCTTAGAGACTGAGGTTGCAAAAATCTTCAATGATTAATAAAAAATTGTCAGATAGGTATAGGTGTTCAGATGACAATACAGGGTTGGGTGCATATACACCTGACTCGCCTACTCAAGTCATTGAGAACCCTATTGATGTTGGTTCAAGTTCTTTGACACATGATAAAGGCAAAAGACCAATGGAATACGATACTAGAACAACATCCAAAGGCACTGTACATAAACAGACTAGAGTTAACACTCCAATTGCCAAAGGTGGTAAAAGGAATGTTAACAATAGACCTGTTCCGTTTAGAACAAGTCGAAAAAGGACCACTAGTCGTGGACGACCAAACCAGGTCAGATACGAGGATTGGTATCCTGAGGAGCCGAGTTCCAGACAAGTACAGACTAGATGGAAAGAGATTAGACCTCCTTTCATAAGGCAGTCTCAGCTCTACTCATATAGGCCTAGGAAGGTTGCTCCCAAATATCGTACTCAACCAGTCTTATATCCTCCGCCTGTATCATACGATATCAAAGGAGAGGAAAGACCTAAACATGTCTATAAACCGTATGGCCCCAATGCATACAAGCCCTACTCTGACTATCAAAGACCCATGCCTACTCAAGTAGAGGTTAAGTCGAAAGGCTACCTCATACGAGTAGACCCAAGGTCGGATGATAGGCCAGACAAGGACAACAGGGTCTTATTTTGCAACAAGCATGGTAGAAAGCTTAAGAGATCAAACTTGTTCAGGACTCCTATGTATATTTGGATTCCTTTAAACTCTACTAACCCCCCAGGACACCAATAGACAAGGAGGGTACCTAAATTATTAAATATCATCATTGCAGGGTCGACTCGACTTATATAAGAAGGGTGGCTCAGTAGGAGAAACTTGGTACATAGACAGTCGTTGTTCGCACCACATGACTGGTACTAAGGCTCTTTTATCAAGCTACTGCGAGCAAGAAGGACCCAGGGTTATATTCGGTGATAGCTCTATGGCCATTACAAAAGGCTTTGGCTATATCCGAAATGGAGATGTAGAGATACAAGACGTATCCTACGTAGAAGGTTTGAAATACAATCTATTATCTGTTTCTCAATTCTGTGATCGAGGTTACAAAGTGTAGTTTAAAAGCCGAAAGTGAGAGATCATAGACAAGAGGACTCATACCGTACTGCTCGTCGGCATAAGACAAGGCAGCGTGTATATTGTGAATTAGAATAGTTGTCTGCAGGACACTTACCTTCTTAGCAAAAATCCTAAAGAGATCAGTTGGCTTTGGCATAGACGCCTTTGTCACATGAACTTTAAGTTGATTAATAAGATTGCAAGAGACTACCTTGTTGAAGGTATACCCAACGAAATCTATTACAAGTCACATGTATGCGATGCCTGTCAGAAAGTGCAGCAAGGACACCGCAACAAAACGGAGTAGCAGAACGAAGGAACAAAACTCTTAAGGTGGCCTGCAGGACCATGTTGACTGAGTATAACACTCCTCAAAAGTTTTGGGCAGAGGCGATCAATACTGCATGCCACTCCCAGAACAAGAGTGCTATCAATAAGGCACTAGGTAAGACGCCCTACGAGGTATGGAAAGGTCGAAAACCAAGGATTTCATATTTCCATATATTTGGTTGTAAGTGTTTCATCCATAACAATGGGAAAATTAAGTTGAATGCGTTCGATGCTAAAGCAGACGAGGGGATATTCTTAGGATACTCCTCGACTAGCAAAGCATTTAGAGTATTCAACTACTCTACTCTATGTGTGGAAGAAACACCACATGTTGTTTTCGATGAATCTCGATAGGACTCGTCTGCCGACCAGATCAGTAAGAAAGTAACCGATCTATCAATCGAAACTGATAAAGAATCAGATGTATACGAATCTGTTCAAGCCTATAATCCATTCATGAAAGCCCTCGAGTCAGATGGTAAGGAGAAGGTAAGTGCTCAAGGTAAGTCCACTATACCAGTTGACATGCCTGCTTTAGTCGACTCATCTACTCCTATTAAATCTTCTGATACAAATGATGTTGAAATGCATGATGCTGTAGTTGATCTAGATGATGATAGTATGCATGCTAAGACTAAGACATGGAAATCTGCTCATGATACTGAAAAATATCATTGGTGACTCTATTGTTGGTGTGAAGACTAGACGACAACTCTTTGAGTCGCAAGAACAGCCTAGTCCATCTATGTTTTGCTGGTGTTGTTTCCTCTCATCTATCGAGCCTAAGACCGTTAATGAGGCATTGGATGATAGTAATTGGATCATCGCTATGCAAGACGAGTTGAACCAGTTTGTTCGAAACGACGTCTAGGAACTTGTCGATAGACCAAAACAACATAATGTAGTTGGCACCCGATGGATTTTCAAAAATAAGAAAGATGAGAATGATGTAGTCGTCAGAAATAAGGCTAGACTAGTAGCCCAAGGCTATTCTCAAGCTGAAGACATAGATTATGATGAAACTTATGCACCTGTTGCTAGACTAGAAGCCATTAGATTGTTTCTTGCATATGCTGCTTATATGAAGTTTACTGTATATCAAATGGATGTTAAAAGTGCATTTCTTAACGGTATTCTTGCGGAAGAAGTGTATGTTGAACAACCTCCAGGTTTCGAGGTGAAAGGCAACCAAGTGTACAAGTTGAAGAAAGCCTTATACGGATTGAAACAAGCTCCAAGAGCATGGTACGATACTCTTTCTCAATTTCTATTAGAAAATGGTTTTACCAAGGGCAAGGTTGATAGAACCTTGTTCAGAAGACAAGAAGGTAAGGATATCCTACTTGTTCAAATTTACGTGGATGATATCATTTTCGGATCACCCAACAAAAAGCTGAGTGAAAGTTTTTCAACACTCATGCAAAGTAGGTTTGAAATGTCAATGATGGGAGAAATGACTTATTTTCTTGGACTTCAAATAAAACAAACTCCCGATGGGATTTTCATAAATCAAGCCAAGTATACTAGAAATCTACTAGACAATTATGATATTAAAACTTGCAAATCTTCTGGAGTATCAATGCTACCCACCTACAGGATGGATCCAGATGAGAACGGTAAATGTGCTAATCAAACATATTATCGTGGTCTTATTGGTTCATTACTGTACTTGACTGCTAGTAGACCTGATATTGCATTTTTCTGTTGGCGTACGTGCTCGTTTTCAAGCTTATCTAAAAGAGAGTCATATGGAAACCACTAAACGGATACTGAAATATTTGAAAGGAACCATCAATCGTGGTATATGGTATCCTTCAAATGATGATTTATCCTTAAGTGACTACTCTGATTCTGATTTTGGTGGTTGTAGAATAGATAGGAAATCCACTTCTGGTTCTTGTCAATTTCTAGACACAAAACTCATTTCATGGTTTTCGAAAAAGCAAACTAGTGTGTCTACCTCTACTAATGAAGCCGAGTACATGGCTGCCGGTAGCTGCTGTAGTCAATTACTTTGGCTCATTCAACAGCTTAGAGATTATAATATCTGTGAATCAAATGTTCCCATATTTTGTGATAGTAACAGTGCTATTGCCATTACACAAAATCCTGTTTTGCACACACGTTGTAAGCATGTTGATGTGAAGCATCATTTCATACGTGATCATGTAGAAAAGAAGGATATTCGCATGGAAAAGATTCACACTGATCTTCAAAGAGTTGACATTTTCACAAAACCATTACCTAAGGCTCGCTTTCGTGAATTATGCATTAGTCTAGGACTAATTGATCTAGACCCTACTTGCATATAACTATGTACTAATCAGACAGGTACATCACAAAGAAGTAAGGAGAACAGACAAGTTACCACAGAAACAGAGCACTCGTCTACTCGTCAACAAGTCAGGTAAACAAGGTCAGACAAGATGACCAAACAACCCGATGAGGAAGCTGGTAAAGCTGAGGGTAATACTAAGGGAATAAACATTTAAGGGGGAATCTATGATTTCTTAAATATCCTCATGTTGACTCTTAAGTTTGTTAAAAGTCATCTTGTTCGAAACCTTGAAGTTCTGTAATTGATCGATATTCAATTTATTTATACTACTCTACTACTCGTACCTATACTCACACGTCGCATAGGATGAGACAGGTACATGTTGCTGTTCGACGTTCAGACAGACAAGCACAGTCGAAGGGGGAACTCGTCTGGTGCTAACAAGTCTACTAGTCTGTTCTGAATAGACTCGAACAGACCAGATAAGTACTCTTGTGACTTAAATTCACTAAGTGCTTAAAACATACTTTAAGGGTATTCTTGTAATTTGATAGTGCTAATTATTGGAAAACCTAAACTGGATTTATACACTCCATTTAATGAGGTGTATACACCCAGTTCCCGCCTAAAACCTACTGGACTAGGTCAGATGAGTACACTCCTCTGTCTTAACCAATAGGAAAGACGGATTCCAAAATTTCCAATATCAAATCATATTATCGTCTCGATTACGCAACTGAATACCAAAGGTTTCTACCGTTGGATCAAACCACTTAATCTTGGCCGTTCATTCAAAATTTTAGTTGTAACAAAACCTCCACACTCTCCTAAAATCATTCCTCACGATCACTTTACTCTCCTACTCTCAAGCAATCAATTTTTTTTAATATCTCCTAACTGCATCTTAAATCCCACACATTACTATTATTATGTCGATCGTTTCCATGTTAGATGTTCGTACTAACATGCAGGAAATATTCGATTTAGGGAAGTACACCACTGAAGGGAAGGTGCATGTTGAGAGTTTTGTGTTCTTCAATGGAAGGCACAGTGAAGACAACAAAGAAATCCTCATCAAGTGCTTCAGATGCGGATTGCGACCCTATTTGGAAGCTTTTCGAGAAATCGTTTATGAGGAAGAGGTTTTAGAGTTGTACGCCACTGCTACTCGACAAGGCGAATCCATCGAAGCAATTGTTGGTGGAAGTCGAGTGGAAATCTCTAGAGAAGTATTGTTCGAAACATTAAAATTACCTTCGGGTACGATTAATGTGGAGACGTATGGCTTAGGGCAAGAGTTGAGGTATCTCAGCATCTTCTGCGGAAAGAAGTTGAAGTTGAATCGAGATGGCAAGATTCCGTCTGTCAAGAAGAAGGAGTTGCTACCCAAGTATATAACTCTTCTTGACATCGCCAGTAAAATGTTACTAGGAGTAACAGGAAGTTTTGATTCTGTAACACTCCAAAAGGCAAGAGTGATGGCCGCAATCTATGACGGCATCACAGATGGAAATTGGTACAGGCTATTCTTGGATCGCCTGATGTACTTTGAGAAGAATGTCAGAGTAGACACTGATGTTGCTGAATGGGTGGTCTCTGCTGCTGTTAGCTTTAGCAATAAGCTATATTGCTACCCGTCTTACTTCCGAACAAGACGAATTGGAGCAAGGGCAAGCCGTTTCATGTGTTGAAACATTATCTGAAGATGGATGCTCTTGAAAGACAAGCAGAGCTGAGGACGCTTGAACTTGGACAAATTCAGATTAATCCACGAGATGCGATGATTGAAGCTCACTCGTCTAGTGCTGAGGAAGACGAGGCTGAGTCTAAGGCTGGAACAAGTGGTGCACTTGTGCAATATGTGTCGGATGAGGCCATGATCGTTCCCGTAGATGATTCTGAGGAAACGGAGTTGGATGATGGTGCGGAGAAAGAAGTGGAGGATATGGAAACTTATCGACTGGTGAGAGTGGAGTCGAGTCCATTACCAGACAGGTCGACTGAAATGGTTAGTACTTCTGATCGTACTATTTCTATTCCTCTTGATATCCCTGTGAAAACCAAGGCAAGATCACTCCGATCTTGTGCCAGACCTATTCCCAAAACCTCTCCGTTGGTCGTTCAACCATTAAGGTCCAACATTACCCAAGACACTACCATATTTACTACAACTGATACTCCTACAGTTGTCATACCAAACCTAGCCACATCGCAGCCCCAAGAAACCACAACCCAAATTCCTCCTACGTCAACAGAATATGTTGAACCCATTAACCCATCTGTTTCGGGAACTCGTCTTGTTGACACTTCAACAACTGAGTTAAGGACCCCACTTACTCAGACCCCTCCCAAAAACAGATTTAAATCCCTGGTCGATTATCCTTTGTGTTTACGCGAGAAGAGGTTGCGTGCACAAATGACGAAAAATCTAAAGAAGATGCTACCGTCTGTGGAGATCGACACATCTTCAGAAACCTATGAAAAGCTGATCAGGATATGCACATGGGTTGCATTAAAGAAAGGTCCAACAAAAGACATGTTCGAAGTTATTCTTGGAAAATGTGGTATTGAGAATTTCCAAGACTATGAGATGGAACAAAAAGAGAAAAGTGGAGTGAAGGATCACTCTGAACTACTCCCAGCGCATGCCTTGACTGCTCTTGTCAAAAGGATGCGGGATATATCTGATGATATTCTGCCATCAGAAGTAAAGTCAAGTGTTGGAGTACAGGTCTCAGAATCTGATCTTGCAGAAGATGAGTTGATGCAAGATGCTGAACTAGTAGAAGAGTCGATGTCTACTGATCCAATTATTGATCTTGAGAACGTTTCAGATCAGATGAGAGGTCTTGTGTTCGAATATCAAGTTAAACATACTCATTGTCCACGATGCAATGTTGGACAGATCACAAGGCAGATAGAAAAATATTTTCCATCAGAGACATGTGCTTACACTGCTAAGCTAGCTGAGTTGGTGCTTAGAGACTCAAAAGCTGCTGAGAAGAGGAAGATGGAAGCAAGGTTGGCAATAGTTCCATATTGTCCTCCGATCAATCTGAAAGCCATTACTGGAAGTGTAGTTCCAGAAGTTGAGTCAGTAGAAGACTTGGTCTTGACTATTGATCTGGAAAATCAGTTGGTAGAAGCTCAAGTATTTGATGAAGATGAGCTCATGGCTGAAGCTGTTCCTGAAGATAATGTTCCTATTGAAGCTGCTCAAACAACTCAAGTGATTTCAACTGAATTCCTAGATGAGTTGAAAATGGATCTAAGCCAAGTTGTCCAGTCGTCTATCGATGAATATTTGAAGACAGACGTAAAACAAGTTCTGGAAGAGCAGAATCAGTCTCTTGTTGATAGGTCGAAGGAA
Source organism: Galeopsis tetrahit (assembly GCA_963675135.1). NCBI lineage: Eukaryota > Viridiplantae > Streptophyta > Magnoliopsida > Lamiales > Lamiaceae > Galeopsis > Galeopsis tetrahit. The sequence goes on along the minus strand of OY776120.1, from coordinate 57,743,769 downwards.
CTGATTCTTGGTGAAGTGAATCAGATGGATGCCACCTTCAGACAAGAGATGTATACTCAATTAGAAGATTTCTTGCAAAAACAGATCAATTACTCTGAGAAGTGTTCTGTTGATTTCGCAAGAACGTTGGCTGAAGAATAAAAAAATATGGAAAGACTATATCGTGTGAAGATTGATATAGCAGATGCACAGAGAAGAGAAACACAAGATCAGTTGGTGCAAGCAAGAGCGTTGCTACGAGAAATGACTGAAGAGAACAGGCTGCTCCAACTGACTGCTACTCACTTCAAGACTGAGTTGAATTTGTCTACTCAGAAGCTGAAACTAGTTGCTACTAAACTAGACAAGCTGAGTCAAGACAAGTCGCACCAGAGGCAGATTGATAGAGCTGCTGATCTAATGAAGGAAGCTATTAAGGAAGAGATAACTCGTTTTACCTCTCTATTCACTCTTAAGGCTAGTGAGGAAGCCAAAAAGGGGGAAGAGACGAAAGAGGTGAAGTTTGCTGAACCAGAGGTTGAAGATATTGTTACTGCTCAAGAGACTAGTAGGCCTAGGAGAAGAGGCAGGCTAGTGAAGAAAGCTGATTTGGAGCAAAGTATTGAAGAGCAGAAGAGGTTGATGAAAGGCAAGTTTATTGCTATTGAATAAGTTCAACCCAGAACAAGACAAGTCAAGAGAAAATTTGATCTTGAGAAGAGGAAAGAAGGATTAGGAGAAATCCTTGCTGGTATCGATGTTGAAGAAGTTGAAGTTCTTCATAAGAAGCAGAAACTGGAAGATGGTCGTTATGCTAACAAGAAGGTGTTAGGCAAACACATCCATAGACTACAAAAGTTGAAAGCTGATCCAGATGTGATTGAAGATGCCCACATAGACAAGTTCATTGACAATGAGCATATATATGCTTGGTTGGTTGTCAAGATGAAATGGGAATTGGATCATTGGATAATTAGAAAGTATGGTGACCCAGACAACAAAGAAGAGTTATATGCTGTGTTTGACAAGTTCATGGAAGCTGAAGATGAAAATCTTTGGAACTTGATCATGCGCATCGCAACTGCTGTTGGCTACAGCATTTTGGTTCCTATTTTTCCTAAGTGGGAGACACCACTTCTTGGCTCTGGAAAGTGGATAGATTTCAACAAGGTGAAAAAGTTTGAAGAAGAGTTGCTCGAGAAGGAGAAGATCGACAATGAAGATCATATTTCGGACATTCACAGAAGAATCCTCGATGCGTTTAGTATTCCAAATCCAGATGCAGATAACATCAGTGAGTAATTGTAAGTACTTCACTTAGTTTCTTATTTCATTTTGTCTAAGTAATTGTAATCTACTGATCTTACTGAATGAATGAAAAGATAACACATTTTGATGATTATAAGATAACTACTTAACAAGTCTACTATCGTGAAATAATTCAAGTAGTTTTGGCTTCATCAAAAAGGGGGAAATTGTTGGGATATGAATCCTGATATATATAAGTTCTATTTGATGATGAGATGAGTTTTGATAAGCCAAAAGAAGACTTGAATATTTTCTAAATATGGACTGATCTAGTTATGGAAGTCGTCTTAAGAAGACCAGTAGAGTACAAAGTTAAATACAAAGTTTAAGTTTGAATAAAAGACAAGTACGTTTTATAAGTACTATGTTATGTTTGTTAGGTTTTATAATGAACATTTAAACATTGTATAGAAGCTCATAGTTCATTTGTTTGTTATTATTGATGTATAGTTTTAAGTTGACTAAGCTGAGTTATAAAGCTTAATGTAATGTAATAGTCTTGTTAGGATTAGATGATAGGACTAGTATAGATTAGTTCATTAATCGAAGTCCACTGGAGAAGTCTACTACTGAAGATAAGAAGACTCGCGCAAGACAAGACAAGTGAAGAAGAAGACTAAAGATTTGTCTAAGTATGGAAGACTAGACAAGTGCGCATAAAGAAGAAGAAATTTTAAGTCAGAAACGCGTAAGAAGATATATATTGAAGAAGTTAGTTATGGAATAACTAATTAACTGAAGAAACGCGTGGAAGGATAAGAAGAAGCGGTTAGAAGTCAGTTATCAAGAAAGTTTGTTGGATAACTAACTTATCTTGATAAACTGAAGTCTATAAATACTTGATGGTATTCTACATTTGAAGACTACTGTTACCAAGATATTTGAAGCATTCTAAAGAGATATTCGAAGCAAAGAAACTCACAGAGTTCAAGTTCAGAAAGTTCAAGCCAGAAGACAAGTGACGAATTCAAGAAGACTACTACTGGACTAAGAGAAGTTTTACTTTTATAATCTTGTTCAAGTTGCTTGTTACTTGTAAAATAGCTAGTTAGATCGAAGATACACTTGGAAGTGTAATCGAGAAGATCAAAGTCTTATTTCTTGGGACTTAAAGCCACAAGAACACACTACTCGAAGAGAAGAGTAATAAGAATTTCGCAATTGGAGTTGTGAGAGTGGATGTAGACAAGTTGTCGAACCACTATAAATCGTTGTGTGTTGTTTACTTTACTGTTCTATTTGTGTTTACTTGATTAATTGTTTAATTGACTAATCTGCTTATAGAATAGACAAGGACAGTGTTCATCGAATTAGTTGAGTATAAATTGTTGGGCTCATTGTTAATCGGATAAATTCCGCATTGTGTATTCTGATATATTGAAAGATTTTGAAAAAGTCTATTCATTCCTAGCTTACTCAATATTATAAACTCAACTAAGGACCTACATTAATAGTGTGAAAGACTTAAATAATAAGACAATGTTTGATAATAAGAGTACAAAATAATTTTTGTTTATTTGTAAAATGACTGAAATTATAATTATAAGTTTTGTAAACATAGAAAATTAATTAAAAAAAAAAAAAAAAGAGAAGTGTGGCAAGAGTAAAGATGGGGTGGTCACAGTACATTAGATGAAGCTTATAAGAAGATGTCGAATTAAAAAAAAGGATCACATTTTGCATTTCTCAGCTGTACTAGTACTTGGTAGCTTTTCTCTCTCTCATAACAGTTCTCTCTCTGTTATAACAGTTTTCTCTCTCTCTCTCTTTTAACAGTTTTACATATTGTATAGGCTACAGGTATAGTGTAATGGCCGCTACAGCACCAAACAGAAATGGTGAGGAGGAACCCCCAGTACGACGTAGTATTGTGAGAAGAAAGAGTAAGGGGTCAGAAACATCATCATCGAAGAAGAAGAAAGTGGCTCAGAGAGGAATGGGAGTGGAGAAACTGGAGAGACAGCGGATCCAACAAGAATGGAACAAAATGAATCTTCATCATCCCTCCAATTCTCCATCTCCAACTGTTGATCACTTAACTCACCACCACTACTCTTTGGGTTTTAATTCTTATCTACACTTTGGAATTAATAACGCATTTTTTAATCACTCCACCACCCCAAATTCTTCCCTCGATTGCAATTCTCAACGCTGCAATGCATGCCACAAGGTTCTCTGTCTCTCTCTAGAACTAGGTCTAATTTGTTTGTTGGGATTTAATTAATTATTTGTGAGTTTGTTGTGTTGTGTTGCAGAAAAAGAAGGTTACTAATAGGAATTTGGGATCTGAGTTTGTGGGGATGATGAATCAAACCAAGGAAGAAAATGAGGAGACTAAAATGGCGGTGCAGGTGGAATACAAGGTCCGGTGGTACTGTTTCATTTATTATTATATTGCTTGTTATATATATGTGATGATTTGATTTGATTAATGAATTTTGTAGGGAGGGGGAGGAGGAAGGGTGATGGAGTATGAATTCTTTCCATTATCATCATCATCAACATCATACATCAAGGATGAAGATGAGCAGTTGATGATGAAGAAGAATATGATGATCACAAATTGCAATTGCATTGATCTCTCTCTTTCCCTCAAGCTCTAGCTCTCCAATTAATTTCTGGAAGAGGGAGGGGCCCTGCCTGCCTGATGTTAGTTTTTGTCTTGTAACATTTATGTGAAATGCATTTGTTACCAAACTCCAAACTACTGACTTTTCTTTCCCTTTTTGCTTATTTTCATCATCTCCATATCAGCCAGACACTACATTTCCTCTCTCCTTCTCTCTCTCTCTCTTCATATATATGTTTGTTAAATTATTTAATATTTAGATGCTCTTCTGCAGTTTGTTGTGTGATATCTTACTCATAGCTTCACTTGGATCTCATGCACCAATTCTCATTTCTAGTCATCATCACTCATGCATGCATATACATATATAATTTCAAACAAGTCAAAAATTATGTGCGGTCAAAAGACACACTTAATTAGATGTATTTTGACAAATATAAAATCTGAAAAATAAAACAATTATTTATCTACAATAAAGTTTGAAATATACTATATTAGTCAAAAGGGATCAATTTCACGAAAAAAAAAAAAATGTGATGCGGTCTCACACGAGTTTTTATCAAAGCATATATATATATATATGGGCTGCGCTAATTTATATCTAATATAGCCCGCTTAGTCACAAATAGGTCTAGAGTAAATAACAACCAAAAAAATTGTCTCCGTGCATGTTTTGTATTTAAAGGTCACTAATGTAGGAAAAAGTTACATACATTAGGCAAAATAATTTTTTTAAGGTTCATCTCATTAATTAATTAAATTTATTTTTTTGATGATATTAATTACTACATATTATAAGAAAATAAAGATGTAATTACATTAATATAAATATACCAAAACCCTAGAAATATTTAATACAGATTCGCAGGGGTGAGTTTATTTATGCAGAAAGTGGTGATACTCTGAGGAATTTCTTTAAGTGGAACTGAACAAACCAACCAGTTGAGACTTTAGAGAGAGAGAGAGAGAGAGAGAGAGAGAGAGAGAGAGAGAGTTTTAATTTGATGTTTTGGATGGAAAATGAAATTCGAAAATAATATAAACATGAGGAAGATGTACTGAAAATAGATTGCCAAAAACAGAAACAAGTAGAAAGTAGTTAAAGCATGTGTAGAGTGTGAGGCATAGCACAGGGGCAATTTGCTGCTGCTGCAGTACAGGTTTTATGTTATGTAATGAGCTGATCTGATTATATAGATTTTTGTCCAGACACTCTCAGTAAACCTTTCTTTTTAATTTAACACTATCATATATGAGTATCTAGATTAATGCTTCTATAATTTTTCATATTAAAGCACTGAGGAAATTATATTAATTATAAATGTTGTAAATTTATGGAATAGATTGCCTCAGCCAAATAGGAATTCCTACACAAATTCACGAAATATTGTAGTGATTTCGTAGTAGTTAGTTAGAATACAATATATCATGAAATTGTATTTCTTTTCACAAAACGTAAATGCCCAAATATTGTGATATGTGAATGTTGAGAGAATCGAGATTTAATCCATCCCTTACTTAATAACTCATTTTATCAGTTTTTGTGTTTCTTACTTAATAACTCATACTTCAAATAGTAAAATAAACATTTTAACTATTTCATCAAAACATCTCAATGTTAAATTAAATGTTACCACTTTATCTACACTAACAAACATATTTAATATTCATAAAGTTAAAAAGTTTACCACCCTCACTTTTATCTCTTATAATATTAATAAATAATTCATACATTAACATATCTGAATACTTAAATAAATACTTAAATAAATAAGGGATGAATTATGTATTTAGAATGAGCACCTCCTAAGGCTCCTATAGATACATATGAAAGTTATCCCGTTAAGTATAACCTCCTTTTCCAAAATACATGCAACATTTCTCCTTATCCAAAATACATGTGTTATGTTTTGTCATTATACTTAACAACATGTAACATTTATTTAATAATTAATATAGGCTTTCAATAAATATAAATAACACAATATATTTATTTAATAATTAATATAGGCTTTCAATAAATATAAATAACACAATATATAAACAATGCTTTCTCGTACTAGAACAAAATCCTGACTATCCTAAATGATAAGTCAAAATCATTTATATTGGCCCAAATAAATCTAATATATTTATTCATTTTCCTTAAATAATCCAATAATATCCTTACGAAATGGTCCCCCACCCGGCTCATTAAATTATTTTGGCATATTTACTTTTGTCTTTATATACACCATATACATGGAGTTGGGGATTTATGTTGATAAGTGGATTTTATATTAATATTAAAAAAAATAGGTTTTCATTTTGGAATTGGGTATTTATTAGAGCTAGCTAATGCAACGAAAGAAAGCCAATAGAGGTATACAACCATAACAAAAATTTATGTGCAATATCCTTTTATTTAAAAAAGGTGAAAAAATTATGAGTCGAATTTGTATTGAAATCGGGTCAAATGATTATTCTCACAAAATTCGCGTAAAATAAATATAAAAACTCGCTTTCAATTATGTGTAACTATAAAAGAAAATGTGTGTTACTGTATACAGGAAATATGTGCTAGTACTTGTTCTTACAAGAACATATAAATGCCCTTATTTTTGAAAGCAAGTTTTTCTATTTGTCACGCACATTTTTTATTTTAATTTTGAACAAATTTATTTAACCCACCCTCAAACAGGTCCAGCCTGTGAATTTTTCGGTCAGTTCCATAATTTGTGTTTTGTATATAAATTTCTATCTACAACCATAGTCTTTCACAAAACTTTTAATTAATTTTTAATTGAAAAATACTTTTTTGTTGAACTGTGGATAAAATCATGGCATTTGTGTCAATTGCCATCTAATTTAGAAAATTGAGTAAGCAAATCAAACACTTTTTTTTTTGGCAATTGAATCTTTTCAGTGGGACGGAGGAAGTACAACACAATAAGATTCAAGTGGAGCCGCCAAGTTAGACCCATGCAAGAGGGACCTTGCCCAAAGGATTTGTAATGACAATTAACATATAATATAAATGAATTGATTTCACACTTTTTTTCAAACTTTTAGAAATGATAAAATATATAAGTTAAGAAAAATATAATGTCAGCCCTTGCACTCCTGAACAGTAATCGTTACCAGAAAATCAAGCAAAAATAAAATATAAATCCGTCGAATCTTCAAATCTTGTGTGATCTTTAACTTTCGGGCACCAATTCATAGGGGAATGAGTGCCTCAATCTTTGTTTGAGTAATTCAATATAATTGGTCAGTTTTATCGCATGCATGTAATGGCAATTTCAACTAATTATTGGATTTTCGCAACCTCTCACGCAAATTTGCGATATACTGTTGTTCCTTAAAGGAGTATAACACAAGTGTATAGGGAGGGGTGAATGCACTTGTGTATGAAATTTTCTTCTTTTTTAAAATAATCTTTTAGGGATCAGGAGAGTTGTCTTGCCAAACTCTCAAATTATCAGAAATATGAATAACTTGATTTAAGATAACTAACCTACTGAGAACTATGAAATAATCAGTTGGATAACTGTCTAAATAAGTTATAAGTGCACAATTATAGCTGACCTTTAGTTTAAACTCCTTTTGAATTCTGAAAACTTTGGTAACACAAGCACTTGGTTTTAGGGGACTTGTCCTAAAACTTTTAGTAAATGATAGCTTTTAAAGGTCAAGTTTGTGTGTAGTGTATGAGTGTGTTTGAATGATGAAATACTGAATGTAAATAACACACAATTTATAGTGGTTCAAAGACTTAAGCTCCTACGTCCACTTTCCCTAATTGAACATGATAATTCCTTATCTTTTGGAATTACTTTGTTTTATAGCGCCAAGGTGCACTGATCAACATTACTACTCATAAGTGTTTTGATCCCTAGGAATTCTGGGTCCTAGTGCTCAACTTCTCTGAGCTAGAATTGTTCTTCACTTGATAGTCTAACTCCCCACTTCTACAACAACACTTGTCTCTTTCTCACTTGAAAGGTTTAAGGTTGAAATTGGTTCCAACTAATTTGAGGTATCCAACTAAAAGGATATGATATCTCTCTAAGTTTTGATAGATAGTAAGTTTAGGCTTAGCTTAGAATTAAAGTGATGGAAAACTTGGATGATTGCTTTGAATGATATGTGAGCTTGTGTTTCTTCAATTTGAATTTCTTCAGTATTTATAGAGTAACTTGAGCATTTGTCCGTGGGAGAGACAAGTTCAAATTATTCTATTTTCAGCTTCCTTGGAATGAGCATTGATCTTCATAGTAAATTGACAGTGACATGCTTTACTTTGGAAAAAACGGCTGCCAGATTTATTTTTTATCTTGTGTTGTAGTCTTGCACTTATCCCAAGATATCAGTCCTATGTATCTAACAGAGAGATTATGGACAACCTTTCTGAAAGTTCAATTTTGTCTTTAATGAACATTCCCTTTGTTGTGCTAACTGCTCTGAGCTTCATTCCATTCTGCTGATTCCTTGTAAACTGATTTGACTTCAGTATGGTTGGGATGCATACTTCAGGTTACTTGACTTTCCATCTTCACTGATTATTACTTGGAAGTCATATGTTGAGAGTGGACATTCCATCAGTTGACTTGTCTTGATCAGGATAGTTGGCACTTGCCTTACTTCACTTATTTGTCTTGATTATCTCAGCTAATATCTTCAGTATATATAGTTGTTCACAAATGGCAATTGATGCTTCCATCTCTGTTGATCTTCACTTCAGAGAACTTGACTGAAACTAATTTAAGATTTGAGTTCCTCCTCAACTAATATTTCTACTTAGTCTATTAGCTGCCTAACATTTCAACTATTAAACTAACCTGATTTATATGTTCAAACATTCCTGAAACATATATAGACTAAGAAATGACTTTTACCAAGGCACTTTGTCAAGGGTTTTAGTATCTTAATCAAGATCGATCTTCATTTATTTCCCAATATATACTTGTTGTGAATAAAATGATAAATGTTTTGATTGAATACCAAAATCCCCTGAGACATGCCTAAGTCAAGATGATTATGTTCTAAGATTGTTAGAACATATAGAATAAGGATAGATGAGAAGCTGATATGTTAGGCAGCTCTTAGATGATTAGATGCACAACTTGAGGGGGAACATATGCTTTGAAGACTATCAAGAACAAGTTACCTTAAGGCTCAAATTCTGGAACAATCACCTAAGCTATTGAAGGCCAAGTATGCTGATCAGGAGAGTTGTCCAGAGAAGTTGTCTCTACACAATTAAAACAAGAACAAAGGTTCTGAAGCTTAAAGGCCAAGTATGCTGATCAGGAGAGTTGTCCAGAAGAGTTGTCTCAGTACAATTAAACCAGAACCAGTGTTCTGAAGCTTGAAAGCCAACTATGCTGAAGAGATAAAGACAACTATACCCTAAAAGACTTCAATGAATCATGTTGAGATCACATCTAAATGAAGCAAAGGGAAAGAGCCAAGTCATCTGAAGAAGAGGAAGCCAACTATGCTGATAAGCATGTATGCTGATAGTGATAAGCAGAGTTGTCCATTTGATAAGGAATGTTGTCCTATCATTGGATCAACCTTCAGAAGCCATGTCCAAGTCCTAACAAGTGAATCTTAAAGTCAGACATTGGGAAGAGTGCTGCAGAATGAAGACAAAGTCTTAACAGCCGTTTATTACCCAAATGAGGACATGTCACTATCAAGAATCTGTCTTCCAGTTTGAAGAACTCAAGGAAGACATTTATAGCAATTTGGGACTGCCTCTCCAACGGGCAAATCCTCAAATTTGTCTATAAATACAGAAGTGTGAAGACCATTTGAAAGCACCTCAACCTTGACAAGAATATCCAACTATCCTACAAGTCAAAGTGCTTTCAAAGCTTTCAAAGAGACTATCTTAGTCTTCAAACACTTCTTCTAAGCTGAACTTACTGTATATCCATACAAAGCTTAGAGAGATATCCTAATCCTTATACACTAATCTTCATTGTAAAGGATATCTCATTAGTTGGAACCTTACTTCAACCCTTACCCCTTTCAAGTGAAAAAGTGAGAAGGTTGTAGTAGTAGAAGTGGTAGGAGCTGACTGTTGAGAGAAGAACAGTTCAGTTCTGAGTTGAGAAGAGGGTACTAGGACTCTAGACATCCTAGGGATCAAATCACCAAGGAGTGGTGTTCTTGATCAAGTGCACATTGGCACTATAAAATAAGTTAATTCCAAGAGTGAAGGAATTATCCTGTTAAATCAGGGGAAGTTGATGTAGGAGCTTGAGTCTCTCAACCACTATAAACTCTTGTGTTGATTTACTTTTAAAGTTCTTTCATACATTCAACACTGCACACAAAACTGATCTTACAAAAGACATATATTCAAAGACTGTGCAAAAACTGTATTGGACAAGTTCCCTGAAAACTGGACTGTACTACTCAAAGTGATTTCAGAATTATAGGAGTCTAAAACTAAAGGGCCAACCACTAATTCTGCACTTATAACCAACTTAGATAGTCATTCAACTAAGTACTCAGTAGTACTTAGTAGCTTGGTTATCTTAGAAAAGGTTATACATCTTCAGCAGAGTTGTCCAAGATAAACTTGCTGAACTCTGGTTTGATCAAAGTTGAAAAGAATTTGCATACAAGTGTATTCCCCCCCCCCCCATACACTTGTTATATACTCCTTTCAGGACCAACAATACTTAACATAATTTTCCATCTTGCGCTACTGGTTAGTCAAGAGAACATTGATATGGCTGATCAAATGAACTCTATGTGGGGCCAATTGATGTTGTCAAAGACGAAAGAGAAAGAAAATGTGAACAGTGATGGAGAACTCGTTGCACCCCAGCACATACTTCTAGGTCGCTTCACCATTAAAAAGAGGTTTGGGGCAAACGATCTAAGTGTGGTAGTAAAAAGAATCTGTCGAATGGGGGTCTTCTCATGGTGTCACAAGTAGATAATGACCTCTTTGTGTTTGAATTTAAGGATCTTGTTGAGTGTAACAAGGCTCACTATCGATAGTCGTGGATGCTAAACAAATAATTGTTTGTCTTAGTAAAACTTAACGGTACAGAAACACATACAGAGCTTGATGGTGATAAGGCGTCGATTTGGGTGCAGCTTTATGAACTACACCTCTAATCGATGATGGGTGCTGTTGGGAGAAAGATTGGAGAGGTTTTGGAGGTCGAAACACCAACAAGCGAGGAGGCGGTGGGAAGATTTCTAATTGGATCAAAGTTTTGTTGGAGTTTGGGAGCACCATTAAGCAATGGGACGACCATTAAGATATGAGGAATGCCTCACGTCATCCTTTTTTGTTACGAGAAATTGGTTGATTTTTGTTATACTTGATATTGTTGTTTTTTACTTTAAGTTTGTTAGTTTGCATTTTGTTTGGAATTAGTGAGTTAGAGATGATTTATTTTGCTATTTTACTTTAATTTTGTTAGTTTATTTATTTGAATATTTTTTTTTTTGGTATCAAAGTGTTTTAGGTTGTTTTTTTATATCATGGTGATGGTTGGGGACGATTTTGAGGTAGTGGTGTTGGTGGTGATGATGGTGATGGTGGAGACGATTATTTAACAAACTCGTAATTTTGGCAACATTGAGGGCAAAACGGAAGTTGATCAAAGGTGTCGGTTATAGCCCTGACTGAATTTAATGGATTACTTCTCACAAGTATATCCATTGGCAGTAGTCTGTTTGAAAAAAGATGTATAAATATAAGATAAGAATAAGAATGAAAAGGAAAACATGAATAAGTGAGATATATACTATAGTACCTTGGAGGGGGAAAAGAAGCCACACCAAGAATATGCATAATAATAAGAATACAAATTCCATCAACAATATACACAAACTCCAATCAGCTTTGTTCATACAAATTAAAACACAAACCTACATCATTATTTGTTGACGATTGATCATCATCACTCAATCTAATCATTATTTTTTGACGATTGATCATCATCACTCAATCCAATCATTATTTGTTGACGATTGATCATCATCACTCAATCCAATGGGGGTTGTCTCCAAAGCATGATTCTTCGTAGAGGTTGTCTCCAAAGCATGATCCATAGTAGGGGTTGTCTCCAAAGCTAAAGTATAATCCATAGTAGAGGTTGTCTCCAAAGCATAATCCTTAGTAGGGGTTATCTCCAAAGCTAAAGATTGATCCTAGTAGCGGTTGTCTCCAAAACTTGATATGTTATCTTCAGCCTTAAGAGATGTGACCGGAGGAACACCATCTACTTCATCAACATATTTTTTCTCCACTCTGCCTATTTTTGTTGTTATCTCAACATTCTTATCGGGAGCATCAACCTTCATGTCGAGAGCATCAACCTTCTTGTCGAGAGCATTAAACTTCTTATTGATCCCACATATGACTTCTAAAATTTGACTCAAAACACTAAATTGAGTTGGTTGATATTGGGTACTAAACACTACATTTGAAATAGTAGGAGAGCGATGCATATCCTACATGAAAGTATATCATAAGTTACCAATTAAACACATATTGAAGATTACATTTTCAAAAAATATAACCAGTATATTTACATCTTCATCCTTAGAATCCGTTGATGTTTTATCTGGCTCATTCTTCTAGGAGGATACTCTTTCTTCCATATTTGATGTTCTACCATCATTAAGCCTCTCAAACACGAAGTAATTTTTTAAATAATGTTCTTCCCTTTCCTCTAGTGTGGCTTCCAATGAAATTACTACAATCTAAATATGATTTAACAATATAGTATGTTACTAATATAAATCAAACTTTAATTAATTATATGCAATTTATCTACAAACCTTTGAATCGTTCAAAGCCCTTGTCACATTCTTGAAAAGTTATTCACAATTTTGGATGCACCGAAGGATTCACAAATGTGAGAAATACACTTAAATGTCCAAACCTAACAATTAAAAAAATTAAATAAGTTATTCATAAATAACTTATATTAAATAATGTATAAGTTAGAAAATGTATCTGTAATGCTAATGAAAATCCCCACAATGCGTATTGTTTTTTATTGCACGTCTTTCTAAAAAATCTATGATCTGTGTAATTATAACACTTTTTCCCCATGGATATCAACAACAATAGCCAAATTAATCACCTCAATTGAAGGAGTAGACTCTTTGGCTTTCAACATGCTTTTACACTAATCCTAACTTGTATTTATCTTCCTCATTTTTTGTACTCTCTAACTTGTATTTATCTTCCTCATTTTTTGCACTCTCAAATGCTTTTTTTAATAATGAAGGTACAACATTTCACTTAAAGTAGTGACGCTTTTCTCTCCTAGTTGAGAGTCGGGCCGGAGTCCCATCGAATCTGCGATTCAGAATCGTTATCTCTAATCTTGATCTTGATTGATCTTTTGAATCTTGATATTTGTGGCATATCAATATCATGATTTCCCACTGATTTTTCCAAACTCTGATTTCTATTTATTCTCAGCCCTGAGTACGTATAAGGCAATAACATTAACAAGATGGAGAACTTGAATATCTCTACCGGAGACGAAGATGATGAAATTTTATTGGAAGAGATCGCAGGATCCAGTTCGAACACGAGCGTGGAAGTCCACCTCAGTCTGCTAGGGCGCTTCCTTATAGACCCTAACCTATCTTTCACACTCACCAAGAACAAACTTGCTAATTTATGGAGGCTAGTTCGTGGAATGATGATAAATGATGTCGGAGATGGCCGTTTCCTATGTCAATTTGCCCACGATATGGATCTCACCCGAGTCATGAAAGGGGGTCCTTGGCACATGAGTAACAACATGATAGTCTTACATCAATTGCATTTGGGAGATATTCCTAGCCAGGTGCCCATGAAGACTGTCCCATTCTGGGTACAACTATATGATGTGCCAGTAGGATACTTTAACGAGGATATTGGCAAAATGATGGGGAAATTTATTGGCCGCTTCCTGGAATATGATACTACTAACAAAGGTGCAATCTGGTTACGTTTCATGAGGATCCGAGTGGAGGTTGATGTCACTATACCCTTGAAGTGTCAAAAGAAAGTTTGCCATGGTAATGGCACATCAATAGAGATCAAAATCAAATATGAACGGTTGAAATACTTCTAGTTTTATTGTGGCCTCATAGACCATACAATCAACTTCTGCACAACACACTTTGAACTGGAGGAAAAACCATGGGTGTATAAGTGGAATTCAGACCTGGAGGCCCCTATCGCCGGAAACCCACTTTAGCCGGCGACAAATGGCTGCACAGAGATACAGGAGGAGTTGTTGATTCAGCTCAAGTTGACCATGAAGAAATTAATACCAATAAAGAAGGACGCGCTAATTTGGGAAAGTCAGCGGAAATGGGTGTAACGCCACATTCAAATTCTTCGGCGGTTACAAAGATGAGAGTAAATGGAAACACTTCTAGCACGACACTAATTAGTAATCCCATTTATTATGACAATCCAATAACTGAGGAAGGCAAAAATGACGGGGAAACAACACTATTAGAATTGAGGAAAAGAAAAAGATTCACTACCTTGCATGGCAAGGGCCTTTTTTCTGAAATTGATGAAAACAATCATTTTTTTATCTACTGGTCCCGATTTGGAGGCCAGTCAGGATCAATGAAAATCCTTAGTTGGAACTGTAGTGGTTTGGGGCAATTAGCTACAGTTCAGGCACTATATGAACTCGTTAGAGTTTGTCTCTCCGATGTTGTGTTTCTTTCGGAAACTTTATCTTTTAGGGTTAGGTTGGAGAATATTAGAGTTAAACTTCACTTTGATTCTTGCTTTACTGTAAACTGTGTTGGCCGGAGTGGTAGCCTGTCATTATTTTGGAATAATAATACAAATTGTTCGGTTTTGAATTATTCTAACAATCACATTAATGCTACAGTCAGTGATGAAACAGGTGCATAGAGAATTACTGGTTTTTATGGTTTTCCGGAACGGAGTCGCAGGCACCGTTCATGGGACCTTCTTCGCACTTTGTCTAATTATAATGATCTTCCGTGGGTGTGTATTGGGGATTTCAACGACATTTATCTACGTCGGAGAAACGAGGACGCGTTCCTCACCCTCAATACTTATTTCGAGGCTTTCGCGAGGCAGTCTCAGATTGTCAACTAACGGACATTCTGTTATCTGGTTATGGATTCACTTGAAGCAGGGGTCGAGATCCTTATTCCGCAGTCGAGGAAAGGCTGGATAGAGCCATGGCTAATCCTTTATGTCATGGTCGTTTTCCACGAGCGGAGCTAGTAAATTTGGTTACTCCGGTTTCGAACCACAATCCGATATTCTTAAATACCTCTCACACTGTCACTAGATTGCGAAGAAGGCCTTTTTGATTCGAGAACCGTTGACTTGAAGAATCAGACATAACCACGGTTATTAACAAGTGTTGTCTTGGGTTTAAGGATCTCAATATAACATACCATCTTGCGACAACAACTGAGAAGCTTGCTATTTGGGGGGAAAAGGCGGATTCAAAGTACAAGCTGAAAAAGAACGAGTTGGAACAAAGGATTGAGGTGTTGTAGGGCAATATGGGAGTTTGGGGCCGGGAAGCATACCGAACAGCTAGAAATGATTTGGGGGCTCTCCTCAAGCAAGAGGAAACTTATTGGAGACAAAGAGAAAAAATATTTTGGCTCAGGGATCCCAATCTGCAACAACACGACATAAACGGAAAAAAATATCACGGCTGCAAAATGAGGGTGGTGATAGGGTGGAATCGCAAGAGGGGATGTGCGAGATTGTGAGAAATTATTTTGAGTCACTTTTCCAAGGGAATGTGAATCACTCTGTAGATGAGAATTTTCTTAATCCTGTTTGTGCTATGGTGATAAAATTACAGAATGTTGATGTGATTTCAGAATTTTTGAAGGATGAATTTGACCTTGCAATCGGGCAGATGCAAGGGGACAAAGCCCCCAGACCCGACGGTTTCAATCCTTCATTCTTTCAAAAATATTGGGGTTCGATTGGGGAGGATGTCGTTAAGGCAAGTATAGAATGGTTAAATAGAGGTGAGTTCCCAGTGGGCCTCAACGATACAAACATAATTCTCATCCCAAAGGTGGAGTCTCCGCAATCAATACACGATCTTCGACCTATTTCGTTATGCAACATTGTGTATAAAATCTTCTCAAAGGTCCTTTGCAACAGATTGAAAACAGTGCTTCCTGGTCTCGTGGACAAGGCCCAATCTACGATCCAAAATAACATTCTTATAGCATTTGAGACTCTTCATGTTATGAAGAATCGTAGACAAGGGGGTAGAGGCGAAGTGGCTCTAATTGACATATGCAAGGCTTATGATAGGGTGGATTGAAATTTTTTGGACGTTATCCTTCGTAAATTGGGGTTCAGCGATAAATGGGTTTGGTGGATGCTAATGTGTGTCAAATTGGTCAGATATTCTATTCTGGTAAATGAAGATGTAGTGGGGCCCATTTTACTAGGGAGGGGCCTTCGTCAAGGAGACCCGTTATCTCCGTATCTATTCATCTTTTGCTCGGAAGGTTTATCGATTGTGCTTAATCGAGCTGGAGAATTAGGAGAGTTGCACGACAGCAGGGTTTGTAGATGGGCGTCGGTGGTATCACATCTTTTATTTGCTAACGATAGTTTGCTATTTTGTAGAGAAAACATGGAGGAGTGTGGTCGTCTAAGGACTATACTTGATGAGTATGAGGTAAACTCTGGCCAAACTATTAATTATTTAAAGTCTAGTGTATTCTTTAGTAGTAATGTGGGAGAAGAGGATATTAAGAATATTCAGGGAGTCCAAAACATCATTACCAGTGGGAAGTATCTAGGATTACCTTCCTTAATTGGCAAGAACAAAAGGGCTATTTTTGATTATGTAAAAGACAGGTTGTGGAGGAAGATACAAGGGTGGCGCAAAAATAAGTTACCAAAGGCGGGTAAAGAGATATTAATTAAAGTCGCAGCCTAAGCCATACCCACCTTTTGTATGTCTACATTCCTGCTCCCAAAAACTCTATTGGACGAGATGCAAGTTATGATAAACAAATTTTGGTGGGGTGGTTCTACCGACGCTAGCAAGGGTATTAATTGGATGAAATGAGAGCGCATGTGTGTCTAGAAACAAGATGGGGGATGAGGATTTAAAGATCTTCACAATTTTAATATTGCACTGTTGGGTAAAATGGGATGGCGATTGATTACTGATCCAGATCGAGGCTCTGATATGCCGTATTCTTAAGGCTAGATACTATCCGAATGATGAATTCTTGACAACAAATGTGGGATGGAGGCCGAGCTACACATAGGCTAGCATACATGCTAGCCAAAACCTTATCCGAGAGGGTCTCTGTTGGAAAGTAGGGACGGGAGAGAGGATTCGTATCTGGGATACCCCATGGATTAATGATCCGAGGGATTTTCGGGTGCATTCTGATTGGGTGGATTGTTTGGATAACCTGACAGTATCTGCGCTTTTTAACCTAGAAAATAGGGAGTGGGATGTGGAATTGTTACGAGAGCTCCTGCCATCAGATGTAGACCGTATTTTGAATACGCCTGTTGATGTTGGAATAGGTGTTGTCTTTAATGATCCAACATTTCAGTCAAATGTTGTACTATATGTTCCAACACCTAAGACAACATCAGAATTTGCCCTTTCTCCTTTTACTAACTCTAACTTAACTTGTGTTGCTTAGTGATGTCCCAAATGTAGGTAGAAGACGTGGGGAACACCTAGGTCAGGCAATTGCACGGGATTGAGTGGTTACGAAGCACCATTGGTCAAAGTCCTACAAATATGGAGTGTGAAGGGAAGTTACAAAAACTACCTTGATCCAATGGCTGGGATGATCAAGGGAGTTCCAAGGCAGTTCGTGTTAAAGGCTATAAATAGAGACCACTGCCTTCATTACAAGACAAGCAAGAAAGAAAGCTAAACAAGATTACTACTCTATGGAATGCGCGACGCTTCTAGTTAGGAAAATAATTTGTTCTTTCTTGTAGATTAATGCACACTTATAAACCCGAATACTTGTGTACCTAATCATAGTCTTTTTACTAGAATTTATGGTAGATCTATAAGAGAGATAGTTGCATACTTTCTAGTAATATTTTTAAACTCAATTTTAGTTGTAGTTGTTCAAAACCTTACGAGGTTGTTGATTTGTTTCACTGATATTACAGATAATATAAGTGATCCGTGTAGATTAATTTTTAATCTACACAAATTTTGAAATACTTCTTTGCAAAGTGTCAATTTAATTTCCGCTGCTCAATTGTTGTCTGGACTGTGCCAACACTACAGACAACACCTTGTATACATCTCTGATTTCGCACGTACGTACACTTTCAGTTGGTATGAGAGCTAACTACTTGATACACTAAGTAGAGATTCTGCTTAGAGTGTGTGTTTATTTGCAATGGAGTATCCACTTTCACCCGCACTAAAGCCTCCAATTCTAGATGGCACAAATTATGCTTTCTGGAAACCAAAAATGAGGATGTACATCAAATCCATTGATGAACGAGCATGGAGGAGTGTTCTTGCTGGTTGGACTCAACCAAGAACAGCTGCGGATGAGGACAATGAAGCCCAAATCAAGAGAGAGCTCGAATGGACAGCCGAATAAATCACAACATCTAGTTACAATTCAAAGGCATTGAATGCAATCTTCACCTCAACAGATGCATCAATGTTCAAAATCATTTCAAACTGCATTTCATCCAAGGATGCATGGGATCGATTACAAGAACATTGTGAAGGATCGGATAGTGTACGAAGGACCAGACTTCGTATGCTTGGAACAAAATTCGAAAATTTGAGGATGAAAGAAGATGAGACCATCTCATCTTACAATGAAAAGCTGACTGAGATCTCAAATGAAGCTCATTCTCTTGGCGATCCAATCTCTAATACAAGGTTAGTACATAAAATTCTTAAATCAGTTACTAAACGTTTTGAACCTAAGATATGTGCTATAGAAGAAGTTGAAGATATAGATGTGCTAAGTCAAAATGAATTAATTGGTATTTTGAAAACGTATGAGATGAACATATCTGAAAAGGCTGATAATGAAAAGAAAGT
Source organism: Galeopsis tetrahit (assembly GCA_963675135.1). Lineage (NCBI taxonomy): Eukaryota > Viridiplantae > Streptophyta > Magnoliopsida > Lamiales > Lamiaceae > Galeopsis > Galeopsis tetrahit. Next base: position 57,724,854 of record OY776120.1, on the reverse strand, counting down.
GCTTGTTTTCAAAGGTGATGCATCATTAGCTGCATCATCTGGTTCTGGAAAATACACTTATGTTACTGAAATTGATTCTGATGAAGATAATTTTGAAGAATGTTTTAATGATCCTGATTACATGGCATTTATGACTAGACAGTTTAAGACATTCATGAAGAATAAGAAATTCAAAAATAATATTCAACCTAAGGTCCAAATTACTAATAATCAACAATTGCCTATTAGGAAAAACACTTTTAATCCTTCTAGACAATTAGAAAGAGGAAACAGGTTTAGATTTGACCAAGATTATATGAAGAATGTTAAATGTGATGCATGTTCTGGATATGGTCATTATGCTAATGAATGTGCTAACACTATTCTAAAAAAGAAACTTAATTTCAGTGCTACTTTAAGTGATGAATCTGATGTTGAACATGATCCTGAAAAAGACATTGAACAAGCCTTCTCTACTAGACTTATGTATGATGATACTCTTGATGATGATCTGGATGATTATTATGATGTGAAGACAAATGAGGCATCATTTGAGAAATCACTTAGTAATAAAACTCCAGAATTTAATTGTTTCACAAGTTTTGTTACAGAGACAAGTACATCTAGTAAAACAGGTCTATCCAGAAGAGATGCTGATATTCAAGATTTATCTAACACTGTGTTCAAACTGGAAAGTCTTTTAACAAAGAAAGATAAAAAAATTTCTAATCTAAAAGATAGACTAGAAGTATCTATTCTTGATTTCAGAAAATACTCTTATGAAAATCCTTTGACTAATGAAAAACCTCATGGAAAATATTCTGAATCTGAAAAATTAAATCTTGTTATTAAATCTTTAAATTTTGAAAACAATGATTTAAGAGATTCTGTTTTGAAACTTGAGAGTATATTAACCAAGAAAAACTGTGAAATTGAAAAACTTGAAGAAAAGATGAAAGAAGTGTCATTGAGCTTCAAGAAATTCTCTGAAGGGATAGTGAAGTTGGAGGAATCACTGTTGAGTAACAGTACAAGGAAAACAGGTATTGGGTATAAAGGTAAAATAGGGAAATTTTCACCTAGAACAAGTAATGTATCTACTATTTTTGTCAAAGCTGAACCTGAAACCAATGCTACTGTTTCTGCAAAAACTGTTATTAATGTGAAAGAACTTGTGTGCAATTATTGTTTTAAAAAGGGTTACAAAGTTCATTTCCGTTTAAAAAGACAAAAGGACTTGAAAGCTTCTGAATTGTCCAAAATGACACCACACAGAAAGCATCATTCACAAAAACCAGAATGGATTCCTAAAAATACTGTTTGCAATGTTGTTCATATATCTTTGAAAGCATGTGTTCCTGGTTTATGGTACTTTGATAGTGGCTGTTCTAAACACATGACAGGTCAACTTGATTATTTATCTGATTATAAATCTTATAATGGTGGTAATGTTACATATGGAGGTGGATCTAAAGGAAAAATCATTGGTAGAGGAACCTTAAATGTTCCTGGATTTCCTAGATTACCAAATGTTTTACATGTTGATGGATTACTTGCCAACCTTATTAGTATAAGTCAGTTATGTGATGATGATTTGCATGTAAAGTTTGATAAAAATTCATGCTATGTGCTAGATAAAAATTCTGATTGTATTATGATGGGTAATAAATCTGCTGATAATTGCTATTTAATTGAGTCTAAAGTCAGCTTCAATAGTGTGAAAAATGATGAAAGTACTCTATGACATCATAAACTTGGACATGCCAATTATAGACAAATTGAGAGATTAATTAGACTGAAAGCTGTCACAGGTCTACCTATGCTGAAATTTACAGACAAAAATGTTTGTGGACCATGTTAGAAAGGCAAACAGGTAAATGTGTCTCACAAATTGTTGGGTCACTGCTCTACAAAACACTGCTTTGAGTTACTTTATATGGATCTTATGGGTCCTATGGAAACTGAAAGTATAGGTGGAAAAAGGTATTCTTTTGTTATTGTTGATGATTATTCTAGATTTACATGGATAGAATTTTTGAAAGAAAAATCAGAAACCTTTTCTGTCTTTAAAATCATGTGCAAAAGATTGAAGACTGCCTATAATTCTAAAGTTTGTAGAATCAGATCCGATCATGGAAAAGAATTTGAAAATGGTGCTTTCACTGAGTTTTGTGAGTCTAAAGGCATCTTACAAGAGTTTTCATCACCTAAAACCCCTCAACAGAATGGAATAGCAGAAAGGAAAAGTAGAACTCTTCAAGAGATGGCTAGAGTTATGCTATGTTCTAAAAATTTGGCTAAAAGGTTTTGGGCTGAAGCTCTTAATACAGCTTGTCATATTTCAAATAGAGTTTACATTAGAACAAATTCTAATAGAACTCCTTATGAAATTCTGAACAATAGGAAGCCTAATCTTAAGTATTTCCATGTATTTGGCTGTGTTTGCTACATTCTGAATGACAGGGATCAATTGCATAAATTTGACTCAAAAAGTGACAAAGATTTTTTCCTTGGTTATTCAAGGAACAGTAAAGCTTATAGGATCTATAATTTCAGAACTAATACTGTTCAAGAGTCTGTAAATGTGGTTTTTGATGATAACACAAGTATTACAGGAAACAACATTGAAGAAGATGTTTCAGACTTTACTGACAGTCCAATACAACCAGACAAAACAGATCAGATCCAAAATGATGAACAAAATGAGGGAACACCCACAGACACATCAGCTGAAGATACAGAAAATCCAGAAAATCTGTACAATCTTCATAAAACACCTTCAATTAGAGTTCAAAAGAATCATCCACAGGAGCTGATAATAAGTGAACAATCTACTGGAATCAAAAGATGTGGTAAGATCTATTTGTATGTCATCTGTATGTAATAAGGTAAATCATGAGTGTTATCATTCTGCTATTGAACCTAAAACTGTAAAAGAAGTCTTAAATGATGAACATTGGATAGAAGTTATGCATGAAGAATTGAATCAGTTTGTTAGGAATGATGTATGGACTTTAGTACCTAGACCAGATCATACAAATGTTATTGGTACTAAATGGATATTTAAAAACAAAACTGATGAAATAGGGAATATTATCAGAAACAAAGCAAGACTTGTTGCTCAAGGATATACACAAGTAGAGGGAGTAGATTTTGATGAGACCTTTGCTCCAGTTGCTAGAATAGAGTCCATTAGACTTTTACTTGCCATTGCATGCTTTATCAATATAAAACTATATCAAATGGATGTTAAAACTGCTTTCTTAAATGGAATTCTAATGGAAGAAGCTTATGTTGAACAACCAAGTGGCTTTGAAAATCCAGAGTTTCCTGACCATGTTTTCAAATTAAAAAAGGCTCTTTATGGCTTAAAACAAGCACCTAGAGCATGGTATGAAAGATTAACTGATTTTTTGATTGAATTTGGTTTTACTAGAGGTGAAGCTGATAGAACTCTATTCATTGAACATGAGAAAAATGATATTATGGTTGTTCAAATTTATGTTGATGATATAGTGTTTGGCGGCTCCACTTGTGATGATATGCTAAAACTGTTTGTGAAGGAAATGACATCTACCTTTGAAATGTCCATGGTTGGTGATTTAAACTATTTCCTAGGATTACAAATTAAACAGCAAAATGATGGTATCTTTATATCACAAAGTAAATATGCTAAAAATCTTGTGAAAAGGTTTGGTTTAGAGAATGCTAAACACATGAAAACACCTATGGGATCAACTCAGAAACTGAGTAAAGACAATGTTGGCCAGAATGTTGACCCAACATTGTACAGATCAATGATAGGTAGTCTTCCTTATTTGAGCTCCAACAGGCCTGATATCATGTTTAGTGTATGTTTGTGTGTTAGATATCAGCCTGACCCAAAAGAATCTCACATGCATGCTGTAAAAAGGATTATTAGATATGTTGCAGGAACTTCTGATTTAGGTTTATGGTACAGCAAGGATACAAACTACTCCTTAATTGGATAAAGTGATGCTGACTGGGCAGGAGATGCTGATGATAGGAAAAGTACCAGTGGTGGCTGCTTTTACATGGGAAATAATCTCATATCTTGGCATAGCAGAAAACAGAACTGTGTATCACAATCCACAGCTGAATCTGAGTATATTGCAGCAGGGAGTTGCTGTACACAATTACTTTGGCTACAAAAAATGTTTTGTGATTATGGTTTATCTTGTGATACATTAACTGTTTATTGTGATAACACTAGTGCCATAAATATATCAAAGAATCCAGTGCAACATTCTTTGACTAAGCATATTAGTATAAGGCATCATTCCATAAGAGATCTAGTTGAAAAAGAGGTGGTAAAGTTGGAATACATTTCTACAGAAAAACAACTTGCTGATATATTCACAAAAGCTTTAGATGATAAGAGATTTTCCTCTCTAAGGAAGTCTCTTGGTTTATGCAATATCTGAACACTGTATCAAAAGTGTTGTACCAAATGCGGCAGCATTTGAGACAACACCAGAATTGTTCATTTAATTATTTCTTTGTATAAATTTCGTAAGTGTCGGATTTAACATAATTCTCTATAATCTTAGTCTAGAAGTCTTAAATTGAGTCATGTGGAATATGAGAAAAGCTTGTACAATCTCTCAAATGCAAAGGAAATCACAAATTAGATGCTTTGAAAATCACTGAGTAACTAGGGACACGGAGCTCACTACTACGATGTTCTCTCTTCTAAAGGTGATATATAATGCATCAAATTAAACACAAATCCATTGAGTAACTATGGGGCACGGAGTTCGCAGCTACGATGCACTCTTTTGAAAAGATGGATCAATGTGTAAATGTGATAAAAATTAAAGTGCAACACATATAAAGCAAATTTATGAAAAAACTGTGTTGAGATGTACAAAATGCTAACAATCTATTCAACACTTGACTCAAACTTATGATTTTGGTTATTTATAGAATTAATTAATTTCTGATAATTATTATCTGCAAATATTTATCTGAATCAGTTTATATTATTCGTTCAGTTATTACTTAATCTTTTTCTTTTATTTATATTGTTTTTCAGTAATTATTCTCCACAACACACGAACTATTATGGAGAGAAGTTATTCTTCCACTCTCTCCATTTCTGTTTCTCATACGGAATTGTGCATCAACTCCCGCCTTAAATCCTCTATAAATAGATCTCATATGCATGCTAAATTTTATACCATCAAGCTTAGTTCTGTTTATTGTAACACTTATTCATAGGGTATATTTTTTTTGGCATACGTGTTATTCCCTACATTTTTTCACAAACCTGCAAATTTAATCTCTTACTTCCAGAATTTGAAAGGTCTAATAAGTTTAATTCTTACTTTTTACAGGTGTTTATCATTTCAGACGCAGGCTGCACTCATTTCTCGAATTCAAATTTCAAACCACAACCCTAACTCAACAACTTCTGCGAAATTCTCTCCAAAACTAAAAATCACTCTTTTAATGGCGATCATCACCGAAATCACCGACGATTCTCCAGCACCAGGTTCACATTCGTTCGTTGTGGGACCCATGATTGTATCGTTCGAACTGGAACCCTCTGCCCTACCACTGGTGGTATACAATCCTCTCGATATCCGAAGTGAAATGGCACATGCAAACATCCCTGAGCTCACAAGTGCTGTTGCAGTTGATCACTCACCTCCTCCGTCACCAAACGCCCAAAAGTCCTTTCCTCTTGGAACCTCTTTCAAGAAACTGAAGAAGGTATACGATGCCCTAGCCCAGAAATCGGCATCCCCAACCATCATCTTGGAGGGAGAAATTCTTGACAATGCCATGTTCCAAGGTGATTTAACGGCAGTGGAGACTGATGATGTGCAGATGAATGACGTCTCTTCGTCTGATGAGGAGATATTGGCAAAGAAACTTGCTCGATTACGACAAAAGAGAAAGTTCACGGCTAAGAAGGCTAAAGCCCCTATTCCAGTTGCTAGAAAATGGCCCAGTGGTCGCGCGTATCCTACAGGACCCTTGGAAAAAGGGTAGATTACACCGGAAAGAAGAAGCCCAGAACAGACGGGGGAAAGTCACAACCAATTGTTGTATCGAACTCAGAATCTGAGGGGGAGCCTCAAGATGTCAATGATATTATTGACAACTTCACTGAAGCTGTTATAGTCGAACATGAAGAAAAGAAAGTCTCCAGTTCAAAGGCTCGGACAATGCAGAAAAAGCCCCGAAAACCTCAAAATGTTGCCCCTCCAGTGGCACCATCCGATGGCTCAGACTCGCCTTCATCTTCTGACTCCAGTTCACATTCCTCTGCTCATTAGGACGAGGTACCAATTTCTTCTGAAAATGATTTTAGTGATGAGGATGTTGAGTACAATGACAACACGAGTGCACGGTATAAAACTATTCGGAATAGGATCATTCTCAGTGAACGGATATTATAAATTTCTGATTTTGAAGAGGCAAATTTAATGGATTGGTTTAGGGAGAGGTCATTATTGAATGCATTTCTGTTTGCAGTCCCTTATGTAGTCGATTGGGTACATGAATTCTATGCCAATGTTAGTGAAAAGACAGGAGATACAAATTATAGGATGTATGGTTATGTACCATTTAGAGGCCATGAGATTATCATTACTCCTAGAAAAATCAATATGATGTTGCAAACTAAGATCAAAGAGGATCCTGTAGTTTCTGATTTTGATATGATGATAAGCGTTCTTACTGGTGGAAGAATTACAAGATGGGTGCCTAAATTACTTGCTTCGCGATTAACTAGTCTCTATTCAGTTTTGCATAAGATAGTGTGCTGTAACTGGATTCCATCCACAAACACTACCACACTAACTCAGGAACAGGCTATACTGCTCTACAAGATAGGACATCTCAAGCAGTTCAATATGGGGCAGGTCATCTTCACCAACATGATGAATTTCACATCCACAATGACCGGTAAAGGCCTACTTGCATACCTCTGTCTGATTTATAAATTGCTCGCTGAAAAGAATTTTCAAAGGTTGGAAACTGAAGTTATAAGTGGTTATGTTCCGAGCTTCACTATTTCACCACAACTCCGTGGTGGTGAGAGAATTGTGGATCTACCAATACCAAAAACCTCATCCTCCAGAAGTGTTGCCTCAGATGATCCCTCCATCTCAACAACACATCCATCCTCAGGTTGTGTTGCATCTGTCTACTTATCATCTCATTTCATTTTAAGACAGGTTGATATTCTGCAAGGCACCATCACAAACCTCCAGAGCACGGTTGAGGATTTGCTGATACAAAAACAGTTATGGGAAGGGTTACTTTCCACCTCAACAGGGGGAGTAAGTGATGTTCACAACACAACAGCAGGTTCTGAAGCTGGTACAGCTGGTGCTGTAGTTCAAGAAGAAGGTCCTAATGCTGTTTCTGTTCCAAACTCCAACTCTGATGCTGCTCCAAACATTGATGAGATGCAAGAGGTTGCCAACAACGAAGTCGATGAAGATGCACAAGACATTGAGGATCTCTATGGAGATCTCAATGTGGATTGAAGTATGCAAGAATGAGGGAGATTGAAGTATGGGGGAGTTTTTCCAACCCAAGTAGATGCTGCTAATTTCAACACTCCACACTGTTTTTTCTGCCTCTCTCTGTAATCCGTACTGATGTTTTTATTTTTCTGCTAAGACACTATTTACTTTATGCATTGTTGTTTTAAATCTAAGTACAATTTTTTTTTTGACTTAGACGCTGTGCTTAAAATTTAACCAAATACTAAACTTGTTTCTTCTTTGAAATATCATGTGTATTATTTTCTTAATCAAGATTCTGATTGTTGTGAACATCAGTGGTGTTGATGTAGAAAGGTCAAATTAGGGGAGATTGTTGATGTTGGAATAGGTGTTGTCTTTAATGATCCAACATTTCAGTCAAATGTTGTACTAAATGTTCCAACACCTAAGACAACATCAGAATTTGCCCTTTCTCCTTTTACTAACTCTAACTTAACTTGTGTTGCTTAGTGATGTCCCAAATGTAGGTAGAAGACGTGGGAAACACCCAGGTCAGGCAGTTGCACGGGATTGAGTGGTTACTAAGCACCATTGGTCAAAGTCCTACAAATATGGAGTGTGAAGGGAAGTTACAAAAACTACCTTGGTCTAATGGCTGGGATGATCAAGGGAGTTGCAAGGCAGTTCGTGTTAAAGGCTATAAATAGAGACCACTGCCTTCATTACAAGACAAGCAAGAAAGAAATCTAAACAAGATTACTACTCTATGGAATGCGCGACACTTCTAGTTAGGAAAATAATTTGTTCTTTCTTGTAGATTAGTGCACACTTATAAACCCGAATACTTGTGTACCTAATCATAGTCTTTTTACTAGAATTTATGTTAGATCTATAAGGGAGATAGTTGCATACTTTCTAGTAATATTTTCAAACTCAATTTGAGTTGTAGTTGTTCAAAACCTTACGAGGTTGTTGATTTGTTTCACTGATATTACATATAATATAAGTGATCTGTGTAGATTAATTTTTAATCTACACAAATTTTGAAATACTTCTTTGCAAAGTGTCAATTTAATTTCCGCTGCTCAATTGTTGTCTGCACTGTGCCAACACTACAGACAACACCTTGTATACATCTCTGATTTCGCACGCACGCGCACTTTCAACGCCATTACCCCCCGTGGGAGCAATTGACAAACCTATCTGGCAGCCGACTCGTTGTGGAAAATTTACGGTCAAGTCTGCTTATTCGTTGTTGATACAATTATCGACGTATAATTCTCTGAAGGTGGATGATGACTGGTGTGGTATTTGGCGTATGCAAGTGCCTCCGCGGGTGAAAGACTGATGTTGGCGAGTGAGCAGAAACTGTTTGCCCACTAAACTGAACCTATATAATAAGCGTATTATCCAGGACATGGCTTGTGTGTTATGTGATACAAGTTCGGAAGACAATTGGCATCTCTTTACGACTTGCTCCTATGCTCGTGATTGTAAGACATCAACTGGATTGCTATCAAAGGTGGATGACTGCATCCTACAGACTGATAATATTAAGGATTTCACTCTTAAAATGTTGAATAGACTAATCAAAATAGTTACAACTAGTTTTGTATGACACTTTGGCAAATATGGAAGGAGAGGAATGCAAGGGTGTTTTCAAATTCATGCAGGACGCCTGCTGAGGCGGTTCATGTTTCAGCGTCTGCTTGGCTGGAATGTTGTAACTCAAATGCAGCAAGGAGGCCTATTGGTGGTCGACGTTGGGTGAGTACGAAGTGTAAAGCGTGGCATGCACTAGGTCCTGGAGTGTGCAAATTAAATGTTGATGCTGCCTTTTTTAGGCAACCAATGCAAACTGGAGTTGGAATGGTGTTAAGGAATAGTGAAGGTAACTTTATGTCACGAAAATCAAGTTGGGTTCATGGTTGTTATGATGTTGAAGTTGGGGAGGCAATGGGATTTTTTGAAGCACTTTCTTGGCTAGACGAGAAGAATCTAGACAATTGTATAGTTGAGGGAGATGCCAAATTGGTAGTGAATGTTATTAATGCAACGGTATCCATTGATTCGGTCTTTAGAGATTATATTTATGCTTGAAAGTGTGCGTAGGGTGTACGAAGTGTTTAAGTTCAAGTAGATAAATGTTGAACAGAATGTTGAGACAAATAGTGCAACACTGACTCTAATAGAATATCAAAAATTAAGATACACATCGGAAGACTTGAAACACTAAAAACAAACGAGACACAATGGAAATATTTTTAACATAGATTTTATAAATAAAAATATATGTCTGCCTTATGGCGTAAATCAATACTTATCTTCAAGTACTAATGTTGTGTGAAATGTTACAACAATAACCTTCACAACGAAACTACAAACGAGGCAGGTGCCAAGTTTTAAAAACGATCTAAGTGTATAAGATTACACACTATCGAAATGCCTAGTCTATCTATGATTACACTCTCAATAGATAACAAGACACACAGCCATACGGGTGGGATACTTCGTATGATCTAAAATGTAAAACTATTGGCCACAAATCCTAACAGGGATGAACGCTCGGTCTAGGATATTGCTCGAATAGAATACACTGAATTTTGAAGCCTTCAATCGGTATTTATAGAAGTGGGATACGAATTCTAGAGGCTTCCACATTGAGGTCCTATTTTTTAGGAGCTCAACTTCCATGATCTTTCTAGATCCTTCTTGTATGCTCCAGGTCGTTCTAAATGGTTCCAGGCTGCTCTAGCATGTTATCCAATGTTCTGGAATCTTCCAGGTTCCAGATCCTTGTAGAAGCTTCTAGATCCTGCCAGAAATGCGACAACATTTAGATCAACATTTAATGTAGCATTTTAGAAAAGACTTAGAAAAAATCTCGGAAGGTCAAATTAAGATGTTGTTGATAATGTTAAGGCATTTAAGGATTAACAACATCTACAATCTCCCCCAATTTGACCTTTCGACTACAACACACCTGATGCACATATATTTCTATACATACTCAGTTTTATGTACTTAGTTGAGGTTGACATAATTGCTAAGCACTAGTCAACACAATACCTGTTGTAATCGTTGGATCAAATCGAACGAAGATCAAGGATAATTTCATAATGATCCGTGCCAAAGAACCAAAACAATTTTATCTAAAATAGAATAAGCATAAACAATACACTTATTCACAACATAAGTAACTTTACTAAGATCATAAGTTGAACTGGAAGAATTAACTTAGAATCTAAGTAAGACACTAACAAAAACAAAATAACAAACATCACAGCAAAAACAATAAACAAAACAAATGGACAAAAACTAATACTATACAACCTGCAGTAAACACATGGTAACCTGTAAACAAATTAAGCAAGGGTAGTAAACAAATATCACCAAATGTAACCATAATTTAAGCAAGTTCTAGACTATAAACAACCTATCATCTAAAAACATAAATAACGAGTGTATCAGAATTTCAGAATTCAAACTTAAACATTAACTACAAAGATTGAACTGAATAAATGGCATAAACAACAGCCATTATGAAATCAGATCTCCCCCTGTCTTGTAGCTTGTCCTTGTCCTTGTTCATCAATGGAGATCACCATACAAGGTCTCCATGTCAGCAGCATCATCATCAGCTTCATCCACAAAGTAAGTAGATGCAAGGTGTGCAACTACATCAGTCACTTGTGCATCAGCAGCATCAGGTCCATCACCAGCAGCAGCAGCTGGAACTCTATCATCATTCAACTATTCAATCACCACATTGGAGTTTGATGGTGGTGGTGGTACTCCCCCTGTTGTAGGTGAAAGCATACTGGTCCACCTATCCTTTAGGAACTGGAGTTCATCAATTGTTTCCTGCAAGTGGTTGAGTTGTAGTTTGATGAATTCATGTGAAAGATACACATTACCAGAAATGTTGATACGGATGTTCTCAACATTTGGGGGTGTATTTCTCTCTCTTGATCTAGATAATTCTGGATGATCAGAAGTTGAAGGTCTTTGCTGATGTTCAGTAGTTGAAGGCCTGTGCTGATGATCAGTACCAGGAGCAGTCAAAGGCAGGTCAATTACTCTATCCCCAGTGAGTAAGGCAGGAGCTATGGCCAGTAATGGAACTCTTCCCCTCAACACATCAGTGTTCTTGGCAACAAAGTCATGGTGCCTCAAGTAATTTGAAATCAGAACAGGATAGGGTAGGTTACCTTTTCATAAACTTTTCTAGTAAATCTCATCACGTGGTGGAAGATAGTGAGGCGTAAATTGAATTTCTTAAGTACAAAGATCCTATACATAAGAACATCTTGGTCTTTTGTGATATTGGTAGTATTTGTAGTGGGAATCCAATTGTAGATAATGAGTTTGTATAGCACAGAATGTAGGGAAGTGAGGTCTTTGGCTAGCATCTGTCTAGTCCACTTAACTACCCTACCGCCAGTTATAGCAGCAATAACCACATCCATGTCATGTTCTTCATCCACCTCAACATTGGGAATATGTAGAAACTCATTTATCAATTCAGGAGTAAAAGGTACATCCCTCCCCCTAAAATTTACAGTCCCATACCACCTAGATGATCTCCTACCAGTGCTCCTTTTCATGCAAGCATAAAACTCATAAGCCCAATTTGTCAAGAATGATTCACCAAAATTCACAGCATGCATCAAATTCCTTTCCTCTAAGAAACTAATCATGCCTTTACTTTCAAAATCAGGTATATTAATTCTCTTCTCTATCAGCAGTTTCCTCTTAGAATAAAGAGCCAACCTATTCTCTAGAGTCTTAAGAGAATCAGAAATACCTTCCTCTTCAGAAGCAAGGTCATTAGAGCTTGATGTGGAATCTTTAGCAGAGCTTTCCTTAGAGCTGCTCTCTGCACTGGAAGAGCTATCACCACTGCCATCATCTTCAGGTTTTGGTGCAGCAAAATGCTCAGCATTTTTCTTAAGAGAATTCAGAATATCTCTTAAACACACATCAAAATCAGAATTGGAATCTGATTTTGCAGGTTCATCTTCAGCAATCATTTTGGCCTTCCCTTTGCCTTTGGGATCAGCAACAGCCTTTCCTTTTCTTTTCACTTCAGCAACAACTTTCTTCTTAGATTTCTCAGCAACTTTCTTAGGTTTCTCAACAGCAACAGGAGCTTCTTCTTCAGAGTCTGTGAACACTTGGATGGGTTCACCAGCATCAGCTCCAACTTTCTTCTTCTTCCTCATGGATTCAGAATAATCCACACAAGTGAACACTCGATATGATCTCCTTCTTTGTATAGGGCTTCTCTGTCTTTTCTCTTTCTGCGCATTCTTCTTGAACGAAATGGGAGCAGATTCATCAGAAACAGAGAGTGAAGAGTTTGTACCATCTTCAGAGATGTTTGCATCCTCCATTTCAACGTCTTCAGGGTCGGAAGTAGCAGTAGCTTCTTCTTCAGCAGCAACCTCCACATTTTCAGTTTGCGGGTCGTGAACTGTAGGTGATTTGGGGCTTTTTGAAGCAGAAGCCATTTGGGCGGTTTGATCAGCCAAATAGCTTGAGATATCCACAGTGATATCTCCAAATGTCATCACGGGCAGATGACCAGTAGTTCGAAGAGTATTAGACACCTCTTCGATCGCCTTGTTGAACTGTTCGACAGTTGCATCTTGAGGAATGTTGGTTATTGGTGAAACGGTTTGAGGAGTAGTTTGAGGAGTGGGAGCGATTGTTGATGGTGTTGCAGAGACATTTGAGTCAGCATTTGACGAGGTTGAGTTCTGTGAAGCCATGGAAGCAGGGATTTCGAGAGGGTTTGTGCGATCTTCGAATCAGAGTGAGATTGTGAGTGGGATTGAGGTTGGTTTCCAGCCATTTAAGGGACGGTTGGAATTTCAAGGTAGGTTTGAGGAGTGTATACACAAATTTTGAGAGATACACGGCCGATAAACAATTCTTCAATTTTAGTACTCAACACAATCAAAATTCACAATTAGCAAGAGAGTTACTTCTATGATCGATATTTATAGAGAGATTTTTGTAGTTGGAGGTTAAATGAAATAATCCAGAAATTTTCGATAATGCTCCACATAATTAGCCACAATGTAGATCATGGGTAATTAGTGGGTAAAATCCATTTAATTAATTTAAATTAAATAATTAAGAAGCTTCCAGAATAAAATTTGCATAATCTGAAAAATAAAGAATTGTGGGTCAGTAATTAAATAAAATGAAATAAATCCCAATTAATAATTAAATAATTACAACTAATAAAAATAAATTCGAATCAGGCAATGTTGTGCTCAAAACTGTTACAAACACCTCAACACGATTTTTACATGAATTTGCTTCATTTGTGTTGCACCATATTTTTTCTTTTTGTGTTATAGCATCTAATTTGTATTGATCCATTGTTCCTGTAGAGTACATCGTAGTAGCGAACTCCGTGCCCCATACTTACTTAATGGATTATAAATATATTGATGTTTTTACCAAATATCACCTTTTGAAAAGAAGGCATCGTAGTAGTGAACTTCGTGCTCCATAATTACTCAGTGATTTTGTACATCTTTTAGTATGCTAATAACATTCTCATTTTTATGCATTTGAGAGGTGTGAGACATGTTTATTTTTGCACTTCAAGGTTCTTAGATTCGTAGATATTTTACATAGGAATTATTTAACTAAGTAAGAGATAGATTCAGCTTATAAAATTTTTACAACCCATGATGTTGTCCCAAATGCTGACGCATTTGTGACAACATCCATCCGAATTTTTCAGATAGTGCTCATGCCAAGAGATTTCCTCAAGATAGAGAATCTCTCATGGTCTAATGCTTTAGTAAAAATGCCAACATTTTGTTTCTCAGTAGGTATATACTCCAACTTAACAATATTCTTCTCTACTAAATCTCTCATAAAATGATGTCTTATGCTAATGTGTTTTGTGAGTGAGTGTTGTACAGGATTCTTAGAAATGTTAATGGCACTAGTATTATCACAAAAGATTGTAAGTATACCATTCTCAATACCATAGTCATGGAACATCTTGCTAAGCCACAAGAGTTGTGTACAGCAGCTTCTAGCAGCTATATACTCAGATTCTGCAGTAGATTGTGAAACACAATTCTGCTTCTTGCTGTGCCATGATACAAGATTGTTTCCCATGTAGAAACATCCTCCACTCGTACTCTTTCTATCATCTATATCTCCAGCCCAATCAGCATCACTGTAGCCTATCAAAATGTTGTTGGTGTCCTTAGTATACCAGATTCCAAGGTCACTTGTACCTGCAACATACTTGATAATCCTCTTCACAGCATTCAGGTGAGATTCCTTTGGATTAGCTTGGTACCTAGCACGAACACACACACTGTACATAATATCTGGTCTACTAGAGGTTAAATACAGTAAACTACCTATCATGGATCTGTACAACATCTGTTCCAGCACTGTCTTTGCAAAGTTTCAAAGAAGATCCTATAGGAGTTTTCATTAGTTTTGAATTCTCAAGACCAAATCTTTTAACCAAGTTCTTAGCATACTTACTTTGGGAGAAGAAAATATCATTGCTGCATTCCTTGATTTGAAGACCTAGAAAATAATTCAAGTCTCCAACCATATTCATTTCAAATGTTGCAGTCATTGCCTCAACAAATTTACTCAACATTTTATCACAAGTAGAACCAAACACAAGGTCATCAACATATATTTGAGCAATTAGTATATCATTTTCAGTGTGCTTAATGAACAAAGTTCTATCTGCCTCTCCTCTAATAAATCCATATTCCAAAAGAAAGTCAGTAAGCCTACCATACCATGCTCTAGGAGTTTGTTTAAGACCATACAATGCTTTCTTAAGTTTATATACATGATCAGGATACTGTGGATCTTCAAATCCTATAGGTTGTTCAACATATGCTTCTTCATTCAATATGCCATTTAGAAATGCAGCCTTGAATTCAAAAGAGTCGTGAGTTACTTTTTTAGCTTTGGATTGAGTCTTTAGTGGCCTTTTAAGACCATAGGTGTAGGTTATGAATGTATTTACTCTTAGGAGTTACTTTCTAGCCTATAAATAGGCCTTGTATTCCTTTGGGAAGAGGACACCAAGTTTAATACGAAATTACAGGCTTTTGTTTGCTTATTCTCTTTGTGAGGTTAATTTATTTGAGAACTTATCAAGAATCTTGAGCAAGATCTTGTGGCGTTCAATCATACCAAGGTTCTTGGCTCTTCTATAGCCAACGGGTCAAGGTTTTTATGCTCTAAGTAAGATCAATTCAAATCTCGATTTTGGAAGATCCACTGCTTAATTTATACGTTGGGTTCTTAGATCATTATATCTAATGGGTCCTTCGTCTTTATCCACATCAGTTTGGGATCAGAGCAATTTGATATTGATCTGATTTTATTTTAACGTTGTTTATAGTATTTAGTTTCAAAAAAAAAATCTAAAAAAAAAACGTCCAAAAAAAAAAGTTGAATATCTTGCTGTTTTTTTTCTTCATATCTAGAGAAGCAAGTCCAAAAAAAAAAAAAAAAAGGGACGAGAATAGTTATAATATTTGTTTTACATAATTGTTACCTATTCATATTATAGTTTCAAGAATTCCTTGTTCCCTACATCTATAGGACTAAGGGATTGTTGAGTGTTATTGGAAAGTGTTCAAACTTGATTTTGTTCTCAAATTTTGAGTGGTAAAAGGCTAGAGTGGTGAGATTATTAGAGGGGAGGTAAAAGCCAAAAAGTGATACAAGAGTGAATTGAGATAATTTTTATTCTTATTTTTTTTGGAGTGAAACACGAGTGATTTGTGAGAAATTATATAATATGGCAGAAACACCTAATGAACTTTTGGTGGTAAGAAGAGCTCTAAACATGCAAGAAAAGGTGGAAGAAGCGGAACAACAAAGAGAAAATATCTTTCACACAAGGTGCTTGGTTCGAGAAAAGGTATGCATGTTAATTATTGATAGTGGAAGTTGTACTAATGTTGCTAGTATGGAAATGGTGGAAAATTTGGGTTTAATTACGTCGAAGCATCCTAACCCATATAAGCTTCAATGGCTTAATGAATGTGGAGAAATTCGAGTAACTAAACAACTTTTGGTGTCGTTCTCTATTGGAAAGTACAACGATGAAGTTCTATGTGATGTGGTACCAATGCATGCAAGTCATATTCTTTTGGGAAGACCATGGCAATTTGATAGGCGAGTAGTGTATGATGGGTATCATAATACATTCACACTAAAACATCAAAATAAGAAAATCATGCTTGTCTCTTTAACTCCACAACAGGTTCTTGAGGATCAAATAAAAATGTCTCAATCAAGAAGAGCACATGAGATTGAGGAAAAAAAAGATGAGAGTGACCAAGAAAAAGTGAGCAAAAAAAAGAGTGGAGAAAAAAATAAGAGGGCTGATTTGAGTGTTTTCGAGGGAGAAAAAAAAGTGGATGTAAGTGAGGACAAAAAAAGAGAGAATTTATTTGCAAGAGGGAGTGAACTAAAGAGAGCTTTTGTTAAAAAATTGAATGTGTTGGTACATAAGGAAACGTTTTTAAACATTAACGAATTAACATCTTCTTTGCCTAGTTCTTTTGCGTCTCTTTTGCAGGATTATAAAGATGTCTTTCCGGAGGAGGAACCGAATGGTTTACCACCATTAAGGGGCATCGAACATCAGATTGATTTCGTTCCAGGTGCAACACTTCCTAATCGACCCGCTTATAGAGCTAACCCGGAGGAAA
The DNA here is from genome assembly GCA_963675135.1 of Galeopsis tetrahit. Taxonomy (NCBI): domain Eukaryota; kingdom Viridiplantae; phylum Streptophyta; class Magnoliopsida; order Lamiales; family Lamiaceae; genus Galeopsis; species Galeopsis tetrahit. Next base: position 57,707,657 of record OY776120.1, on the reverse strand, counting down.
CAAAAGAAATTCAAAGGCAAGTGGAAGAGTTGATGACTAACGAAAAGGTTCAAGAAAGCTTGAGTCCGTGTGCTGTACCGGTGATTCTAGTACCAAAGAAGGATGGAACGTGGAGGATGTGCACATATTGTCGCGCCGTCAACAAAATCACGGTAAAGTATCGTTATCCTATCCCTAGGTTAGATGATATGCCTGATGAATTGCATGGGGCTGTGTTATTTTCTAAAATTGATTTGAAAAGTGGTTATCATCAAATAAGGATCAAAGAAGGAGATGAATGGAAAATTGCTTTCAAAACAAAACATGGTTTATATGAGTGGTTGGTAATGTCGTTTGGCTTAACTAATGTACCAAGTACTTTCATGCGATTAATGAACCATGTTTTGTGTGATTTTATTGGAAAATTCGTGGTTGTGTACTTTGATGATATCCTTATCTATAGCAAAAGTATGGAAGAATATCTTAGTCATGTGCGTAAAGTGTTAGAAGCCTTAAGAAAAGAATCTTTGTATGTTAATCTTAAGAAGTGTTCATTTTGCATGGATAAAGTTGTTTTTCTTAGTTTTGTGATAAGTGCTAATGGGGTTGAAATGGAAAGGGATAAAATCAAGGCTATTCTAGATTGGCCAGTTCCTACTAATATTGCTCAAGTAAGAAGTTTTCATGGTCTTGCTAGTTTCTATCGACGATTTGTTAGAGATTTTAGCACCATTTCCGCACCACTAAATGAAATTGTAAAAAAATAAGTTGGTTTTCATTGGGGAGAAAAGCAAGAGCATGTATTTAATCTTTTGAAAGAAAAACTCACTACTGCTCCAATTCTTGCATTACCTGACTTTAATAAAAGCTTTGAACTTGAATGTGATGCATCTGGAGTAGGTATAGGTGCTGTTTTAATGTAGGATGGAAAGCCGGTTGCTTACTCAAGTGAGAAGTTGAAGGGATCTCAATTGAACTATCCAACTTACGACAAGGAGTTGTATGCTTTGGTGAGGGCATTAGAGACATGGCAACATTACTTGTGGTCTCTAGAATTCGTTATCCATACGGATCATGAATCTCTCAAATACCTCAAGGGACAAGGTAAGCTTAGTAAGAGGCATGCTAAGTGGGTAGAATTCATTGAATCTTTTCCATATGTAATTAAGTACAAAAAGGGGAAAGTGAACATCGTGGCTGATGCATTATCTAGAAGGTATACTTTGATCACTACTTTGAGCTCAAAGCTCTTTGGTTTTGAAACTATCAAGGAAATGTATGTTGATGATTCTGATTTTGCATCCATTTATTTGGCTTGTGAGCATGCTGCATTTGAGAAATTCTATAGGCATGATGGATATTTGTTTCGTGAAAGTAAATTGTGCATTCCCAAATGTTCTATGCGTGAGTTTCTTGTTAGGGAAGCACATGGGGGAGGTCTAATGGGGCATTTTGGAGTACATAAAACTTTGGGTATCTTGTGTGATCATTTCTATTGGCCAAAAATGTGTGTTGATGTTGAAAAAATTTGTGAACGATGCATAACTTGCAAGCAGGCTAAGTCAAGAGCTCATCCGCATGGATTGTACACGCCATTACCTATACCGAATGAACCTTGGGTATACATATCTATGGACTTAATTTTGGGTTTTCCCAAGTCAAGGAAAGGTAAAGATTCTGTGTTTGTGGTGGTTGATAGATTTTCAAAATTGGCACATTTCATTCCATGTAATAAGACTAATGATGTAACTCATATTGCTGATTTATTCTTTAAGGAAATTGTTCGTTTGCATGGAGTTCCAAAAACCATTGTGAGTGATAGAGATGTAAAATTTTTGAGTCACTTTTGGTGTGTTTTGTGGAATAAATTGGGTACAAAACTTCTGTTTTCTACTACTTGTCATCCTCAAATGGATGGACAAACTGAAGTCGTTAATAGAACTTTGTCTCAATTACTTAGAGTTTTGATTCAAAAGAACTTAAAAAATTGGGAAGATTGTTTGTCGTTTGCTTATAATAGAAGTGTTCATTCTGCTACTAATCATTCTCCTTTTGAGGTTGCTTATGGATTTAATCCAATAACTCCACTTGATCTAGTACCAATTTCCATTGAAGAACGTGCGAGTCTAGATGGAAAAGCAAAAGCCGAGATGATTAAAAAGTTGCATGAAAGAGTGAAACTCAATATTGAGAAAAGAACTGAGCAATATGTCAAGCAAGCTAACAAAGGTCGTAAACGAGTCATCTTTGAGCCCGGTGATTGGGTATGGTTACACTTGAGGAAGGAGAGATTTCCAAGCAAGAGAAGGTCAAAATTACAGCCAAGAGGAGATGATCCATTTCAAGTGATTGCACGAGTCAATGACAATGCATACAAACTTGACCTTCATGGTGAGTATAATGTAAGTGCAACTTTCAATGTTACTGATCTTTCTCCCTATTCTGATGATGTAGATTCGAGGACGAATCCTTTTTAAGAAGAAGGGAATGATGAGGACCCACTAGTGCAAAGTCATGAAAACAAAAGGAATCCTTTGATCATACATGATGGGCCGATTACAAGGGCAAGAGCTAATAAGATAAATGAGGCTTTGATGAGCTTAGTTGCTGAAATGAGAAAAAATGTGCAGGACAAGCCCGAAGAAGGCCTAGTAGTGAATGTTATTGGGCTGGACTACGAATAAAGAGATGTCATGAAGCTAATTTGGGCTAAAAGACATAATTCTAAGTGCATGGGTCTTAAAAAACGTGGCACACATGAAGCCCATTAGAATTATCATTTTATTTTTATTAGTTATTTAGATTATTTACATTTTCTAGGAAATTCAGAGAGTTAGGAGTTACATTTTTAACTTTGAATTGAGTCTTTAGTGACCTTTGAAGACCATAGGTGTAGGTTATGAATGTATTTACTCTTATGAGTTACTTTCTAGCCTATAAATAGGCCTTGTATTCCTTTGGGAAGGGGACACCGAAGTTTAATACGAAATTACAAGCTATTGTTTGCTTATTCTCTTTGTGAGGTTAATTTATTTGAGAACTTATAAAGAATTTTGAGCAAGATCTTGTGGCGTTCAACCATACCAAGGTTCTTGACTCTTCTATAGCCAACGGGTCAATGTTTTTATGCTCTAAGTAAGATCAATTCAAATCTCGATTTTGGAAGATCCGCTGCTTAATTTATACGTTGGGTTCTTAGATCATTATATCTAATGGGTCCTTCGTCTCTATCCACATCAAGTAGCATGAAGAAACAACCCTTTTGGGCAAAAAAATGTCAAATTTTGGAAAACCTACCTGTAGTTTTTGATTTAATTTCTTCTTTGAGTTAGGGCAGAGCACCGTGTTGTAGAAGAGAAAGTCCTTATTTTTTCCTTTTCTCGTTTGAGGGTAGTGAGGGAAGGCGTGAGTTCTCCTCCTCTTTTGACCCCTGTCTCGACCTCTTTGTTGAAGAAGACGCAACTTTGATGTTGCATTTGAAGAACAATAGATTTTTTTTTGCAAATTTCTCTTTTGATTTTGAAGAAGACGTTGGAAAGTAGATGAATGGTTGCAGAACAAGGTGTTTGGGATTTTCTCAAAACCTGTTGTTAATTTTTTTTTTTGCAGATTTCTCTCGACTTTGAAGAAAACGGAGTAGAATCATAGATGAGGGGTTGAAGAAGAAGATGATGTTTGAGAATTCCACGATAAAACCCTTCTCTCTGAGTTTTTTTTTTCTTATTTAATACTACCTCCGTCCTTAAAAAGTTTTCATAGTGACTCTCACGATATACACATATTTACCCTTCATACAATATTTTTTGGGGTACATCATACAATCAATGAAACTACTTTATTTACTTTATATATAAAAGTTTACAAAATTACATTCAAGACTATAATTATTATACTTTTTTCTTAAACTTTGTTCCATCAAATGAAAGCTTTTCAGGGACGGAGGGAGTAAATTTTATTGTTATAATAATTGGTTAAAGGCAAAAAATAAGTATTGTTGTTTTTTGCTTTAAGTTTGTTATTTTGCATTTTGTTTGGAATTAGTGAGTTAGAGATGATTTATTTTGCTATTTTACTTTAATTTTTTGAGTTTATATTTTATTTGAATTTTTTTTTTTTTGGTATCAAAATGTTTTAGGTTGTTTTTTTATATCACGGTGATGGTTGGGGACGATTTTGAGGTAGTGGTGTAGGTGGGGATAAATTTGGTGGGGGTGGTGATGATGGTGATGGTGGAGACGATTATGCCGTGACATGGGATGGGTGAATGTACTCATTTGTCGTGTTTTTAAAAAATTTCAGTAAAGAATATATTGGACATTATACATTTCCTATAGTTGGAATTTTTTTAGGTGGGTGTTCTGAATAAGGTTGTGTGTGTAAAACCGTGGCCAATTTATATTCTATCATTTTTTGGGCTTAAAAATTCAGTCAGTGGGCCTTATACCACATAACTAATAGCAAGTGACAATATTTATCGAGTAGAAATTGATAGTTATTTTTATTAAAAATATTACTCCCTCCATTCCGTGATTGCTTGCACACTTTCTTTATTGGGACGTCCCAAAATTACTTGCACACTCTTAATATGGAAATACTCCACAAAATTAATAACCTCACAACATTATTTTATTTTCAAATTTGTCACTCCTTTTTTTTTCATACATTTCACTTTACACATCATCAAATTACCTAAAACACCCCTCCTATATCTTACATCATCAACCATTAAATTCACTTTTCTTAAACAACGTGCCAGTCAAACTGTGCAAATTATCCCGACGGAGGGAGTATCAAACTTTTTAAATGTTGATATTCATTAAAAAAAAAAAAATTAATTTAGAAAATTAATACAATTAATAAAGATAAATATTCCCATTTATATATAATCTCATACATTAAATGAAAATTAAAAAGTGATAATATTTATGGACTAGTCTTATGTGAAATATTTCATACATACATTTCATACTAATTTGACCAAGTCAAAACCCTAAGCCCATTTAGCCCAAAAGTCAAATTAAGATAATTTTAAAAAATTCACGGGTCATAAGCTCGGATCCGGGTTACCCAGAAAATTCGCGGGTCGCAAATAAGTGATTTACTACATGACCAAAATATTGTTACTACAAGGTCAAAAAATTACCACTACAAGACCAAAAATTTTAAATACTACATGTCAAAACATTCTGCAAATTCACCCAAAAAATTAATTGTCCAGAATATTTTTGGACATGTAGTAATACACTTTTGATCTTATAGTGATAAAATTTTGGTCTTGTAGTAACATTGTTTTAGTCATGTAATAGCCGAATAAGTCAGGATTACAGTAAAACCTCTATAAATTAATAACGTTGGGATCATGGAATTTTATTAATTTAAAGAGGTATTAATTTATCGATAGATTAATATTTATTAATTAAAAGAGAGATTTTTTAAATTCAACAAATTTAGTGCATATGTATTGAAAATAAATGAATTCATGTATGGTTCATTGATTATATTCATGCATCAACCAATTTTTTGTAACTAATTAAATATATTCATTGTATAATTGTTTACATTAATTCGTTGCACTTAAATATATTCATGCATGGTGAATGAAACATATACTTCACTATATAAATCTCAATATGGAAATAAAATAATTCATAACACTCAACCATGTCTTCTCATCTAAAAGGCATCGCAAAATCATTCATGAACGATCAAATGCGTAAAGCATTATGTGAGTATAAGAGAGACCATCCCACATGCACTCAAAATGATTTACAAGAGTGGATTGATGAAAAATATCATTTGAAAGTTAGTCAAGGTACAATAGATTCATATTTTAGCAAATTACCATAATATTTATAATTGTAATATTTATGAATTATTAATTTAGAGTTTTAATGGGACCTAATATTTATAAAGGGATTTTTCGAAAAATTATTATCTTATCGAATTTGATAATTTTTTACAAAGGTCCAAGTCGGGATTGGAAGATTTTATTATTTTAGAGAGTTTATTAATTTATAGAGTATTAATTTATAGAGATTTTACTGTATTTTAGTAATTTTGCTCAAAAAAAATAAGTGTCCAGAATGTTTTTGAACTTGCAGTAATACACTTTTGGTCTTGTAGTGACAAAATTTATGTCATGTTCTAACATAGTTTTGGTAATGTAGTAAGATAATATTTTAGAGCGAAAATAAATATTATAATTAAGGTTGACCCGCGTTGACTCGCAAATTTTGACTTAATTGGTTAATATTGTATGTATGCAATATTGCATATAAGTTTTTACCAATATTTATATAAAAAGTGATAGTTATTTTTGTAAAAACATTATCTCTTTTTAATTAAACACTATCAGTTTTTAAATAGTTATATTCATTCTTGTAAAAAATTGCTTCCTCCCAAGAAAATTAAAAAAAAAAAAAAGAAGTATTCTGAAGAAACTTAGAACAGAAGGATAAGATAAGAAGAGTACTTAGGCAGAGTACATAAGAACAGTAATACTAAGAAGAGTATTTTACTGTGTTGGAGAATAAGTTTGGAAAACTTATTAGTTGAAGGACGTAACTGAATATCTATTTGAAGATATGAAGGCTGACTTTAAAGAGAATCGAAGTTAGTTGGAAAAAGGAAGTTACAAGAAGCGGTTAAGAGTTAGTTGGAGTTCGTTTTCACAAACTACTAACTATCGAACTAAAGTCTATAAATACCATGTGATCTTCTACTGGAAAAGACTACTGCTACTAATGGGAGAACAAACATTCAAGAGCAATTCAAATCTTAGAAGCGATCAAGAAACTCACAGAGTTTGAGAAGAGAAGATCAAGAAGCCAAGTTTTGAAGAAGCATATTCAAAGGCTACAAACAGAGAAGTTTTACTATTTTAGTTCGTGATTTTGTTTGTAAACAAGTGTGCTAGTTACTTGTGTGAATTACTAGTAGATCGAAGATATACTTGGTGGTATAATCGACAAGATCAAAGTCTTATTTCTTGGGACCTAAAGCGACAAGCTCAGATTAATAGAAACATCACAACTGGGTTTGTGAGAGTGGATGTAGACAGTTGTCGAACCACTATAAAATTCTGTGTTCATTTACTTACTGTTTGATAATTGTTTAAGTTCTTTAAGGATTCGTATAAACAACTAGATTGAGAAATATTGTTGAGTATACGAATTACTTCATACTAAGAACAGTAGTATTGTTACTAAGTAAAAGTTCAAAATCAAAGAGTTTAGTATAAACTGTAAAGGCTCACATTAATATTCATATTAAGAGTAATGATCTAATCTGAGTAAGCACAGAACTGTACCAGAACACTATTTCCGCATAATAACTCTGATATTTTAGAAAAAGTTATAAAAGTCTATTCACCCCTCCCCTCTAGACTTTTTGACTAGTTCTAATCTTAACTCAACTTCTGGGACCAACAAGTGGTATCAGAGCAGTAGTTCTTCTGGACTGCTGTTTCTAGATTACCAAGAAGACTTTCAGGGAAGTCTTCTGTCCTAATACGAACTGATCCTTCAACTTTACTTTCTAATCAGTTTCTTTACTATGATATAATCTGTCATTAATCATGGAAACTAATGCTACCAAGTTACCCAAGTTTTCAGTTTTAGATTATGATTATTGGAAGCTTAGAATGGAGGCAATTTTTAGCTCCACTCATGACCTGATGGTGTCCGTTGTAATGGGTGGTCTAATTGTCATGATGATACCTAACACGGCTACCCTGGATCCATCAAAAGTTGTTGGTGTAATGGTGCCTAAACCCATGTTAGAGCTTACTACTGATGAAATGAGGCAAAACAATTTGGACAACATAGCCAAGAACTTTATTTTACATACACTGCCTAACGAGTATCTAGGCAAGGTATTAAAATGTAAGATGACTAAGGAAATGTGGGACAAACTAGTTGTTCTTTGTGAAGGCATAAGCCTAATCAAAGAAAGCAAGGTATCCACTGCGGTCCAAAAGTTTGAATCATTTAAAATGAGAATTGGGGAATCTATAGACCAGTTGGATGCTCGATTTACTCGCATTACTAATGATCTTGAAGTACTTGGTAAGAAATATACTCCTAGAGAGATCAATCTTAGAATCCTTAAGTCTTTAGATGAAAGGTGGAAGATGATCAAAATGATTATCAAGACCACTCAAGATATATATACGTGGCCTGCAGAAACTCCTTTTGAAACCTTAAAGGCAAATGAATATGAGCTTGATGAGGAAGATCCAGTAGTAGGGAGTGATAAAGATAAGCCAACCTCTAAGAACATTGCTTTCAAAGCCTCTTCTTCTAGAATCTCTGGAACCGCTAAGTCTAAGTCTTCTAGCATAAAAGATTAACTAGATAAGTCTGACCTTAGTCTTAAGGATCAGATGAGCTTGATGATTAAGAGGTTTGACAAACTGAATAAGAGGTATGGTAGATACAAACATTTCTATAAGGATTACAAGGGTTCCAATAACAAGGACTCTTCTGAGACCAGAAGAGACAAAAACTCTTCTGAAAGAAGGGATGAAGTCTCTAATGAGAACAGAAGAGGTAGGAGCTCAGGTGATAGAAATGATAGACCCTCATCTGATAGACGAGATAGGAAAATGGATAACTCACCTGTTAAAAAGACTACTAATGATTCTGTGTGTTACAATTGTGAGAAACTAGGTAATTACATCTATTAGTGTCCTGACCTAAGCTCGGAGGACAGGGAAGAAAGGCCAGAAGAGATCGTAGATATGCCAGGGGTAAGAAGGCTCTGTTGGTACACAATGACTCTGATTCTGAATCAGAAGAGTTACCTTTGTCTTCTTCTTATTACCCCTCAAGCAATGAAAGGGAAGCTCTTATTGCAGATGATGGACTAGCTATGATGGCTAAAATCGAACCTGAGGTATCTTCTGCTAGTTCCTTTCGTACATGTGATAGTTCTGATTCTGACCTAAGTGACACTGCTGATAGTGGAGTAGGGAGTAGTCTTCATCATTCCACTTGAGTGACTGAAGAAGACCTCATACTCGCTAATAAAGCATTCATGGAAGTCAGTGATGAGAAATATTTCTTTAAAACAAGAAATCATAAGTCTTCGTGAAGAACAGTCTAAAGCAAATCCTAATCTAGCTTCCTTGAATGTGCGCCTATCAGAAGAGTTGTCTCAACTCAAAGATAAGTATGCATCCATTGATAAGCTATATCAAGATATGCTTAAAACTCAAGCCATAGAGACAAATGAGTTCAATGGTTTAAAGATCAAGTGTTAAAAACTTGAAGAGCGCAATAGATTCCTAGAATTTGAAGTACTGAGTTTAGATCTAAAACTGGCTGACATAATTAATTCTTCAAAGATTAATCAACAATTGTCATTTAGGTATAGATCACCAGCTGACAAAAGTGCGTTGGGTGCTGATGTACCTAACTCATCTATTTCAGCAGCTAAGAACACTAATGTTGTTAGTTCAAGTTTTTTGCCATTAGATAAAGGAAAGAAACTTATGGTATATGATGATGGTACAAAACCTAAGATCACTAAAACTCAGTCTAACTACATAACCCCTACTACCAAGGATGGTAAAAAGAAACTTGTGGTAAGACCAGTACAGTCTAGACCATATCAGCAGAGTTATACTCATCTGCCCAGACCAGATCAGGTCAGATATACTCAGCAGGGTAGGCCTAGGCAAGTACAGTCAGGTTGGAACCAGCCAAGACCTCCTTTCATAAGGCAGTCTCAGTTGTATTCATCCAAACCAAGAAAATTTGTACCTCATTATCATAACCAAACTCTTCTTTATCCTCCACCTTTATCCTATGATATCATTAGTGAGGATAGACCTACACGCATCTATAAGCCGTATGGTCCACATGCTTTTAGGCCATATTCGAACTATTACAGACCTACTGTTGTTACTCAGAAAGAGGTTGAACTAAGGAAAGGTTACCTCAGAAGAGTAGATCCTAAGTCTGCTAATAGTTCCGATAAGGTCAATAAAGTACTATTTTGTGATAAAAAGGGTAAGAAACTGAAGAGGTCTCAATTATTCAAAACTTCAATGTATATTTTGGTTCCTCTTACTGCTACTAACACCCAAGGACCCCAATGAATATTGGGTACCTAAAATATTAAAATCACCAATTGCAGGGTCGGCTGGATCTCTATAAGAAGGGTGGTTCAGTGGGTGAAACTTGGTATATAGACAGTGGTTGCTCACACCACATACATGACTGCTAACTATCATGAACAAGAAGGCCCTAAAGTAATTTTTGATGATAGCTCCATGGCAATTGGGGGAAATACAAAAATGATCTAGTCAGCTTTATAAAAAATGGCCCAACTTATTTAAAATATACAAAAATAGCCTATTTTTAATTAAATTAATTAAAAAAAAGAAAAAATAAAATAAAAACAGAATCAATGTTAGGTTCACTACCGTGAGAAACAAAAATAAATACCCACATTCTCTTCTCTCATTCTTCTTCCATTTTTTTCATTCTTTACACTCAAATTCTCATAATGTAATTGAAAGTTGGATTGAAGGTAAAAAAAATATTTCTATTACATATATTTTGTTTAATGTTTTATCAAAGTAAATTCAAGTGGAATTTTTTTTAAGTTTACACCCAAAATTTCCTTTAGGGTTGTATAATGTGGTTGTTTAGGGTTGTGTAATGTGGTTGTGTAATATTATTTATGGTGGTTGTTTAAGGTGATTGTTTATGGTTGTTTAAGTTGTTTAGATTGTTTTCTTTTATTAAATTGCACTACTACATAATTTCCTTATTGAATTAAAATTTTACTAACAATTATAATTTTTTTATTGAATTGTAGTTATGGAGTTGCCTCAATTTTGGGTTAACATAATTTATTTTGGCGAGTTTATCAATGTAAATGGTCAATGGGAATGAAAAAGAAGTGAGGGTGATTATGGTAATAATGTAGAAGGGCTTCCAATATCTTCGAACATGTAGGACACAACAGATTAACATGTCGAGCTCCATTGTCTAGTTGAAAGAAAATCATTAAGTTAGTGAATATGTAGTTTTTAATTTTTAATTTATTTAAATGTGAACGGTTAAGTATTTGTACTAGGTGTCCCACTTTAATTATCGTATGTGAACGATTAAATATCTATATTAGGTTGTTTTGTTGGTATTTGATTTTTTTTTGTTATGAAGTTCACATGCGATTTTTTTTTCTACTGTAAATCACAACAAATTTATATTAGGTTATTTTGTCCCACTCTAAACAACCCTGTACAACTATAAACAACTGTAAACAACCTTGTACAACTGTAAACAACCTTGTACAACTGTAAACAACCTTACACAACTATAAACAACTCTAAAAAATACTCTTAATAATACTAAACAACCCTGCACAACTCTAAACAACTCTAAAAAAAACTCTTAGTAATACTAAACAACTCTAAACAACCCTGTCAACTGTAAACAACCCTACACAACTCTAAACAACTCTAAAAAAACTCTTAGTAATACTAAACAACCTTAAACAACTCTAAACAACCCTACACAACTTGATATAAAACAACTCTAAATAACTGTAAATAACCTCGTTATTTAAATAACCCTATATTAAACAATCTCATTATTTATCATTAAAAATAAGTTATTTGTACCATTTTAAATATTAAAGTGTAAGAATTGAAGTTTACTAATCTTATGTGTGATCAAATAGTGTTGTTTAGTTTTGAATGCCCAATATTACATAATAAACTCATGTTAAAAATTCTCATTGTTTATCATTAATAAGATGTTATGTGTACCATTTTGAAGATTAAAGTATAAAATTTAGAGTTTGTTCACTTAAAAATAAGTAATTCACATATTGTTTCATCTTATGTGTGATCAACAATATTGTTTAATATGAATTGCTTAGTGAGTGTTTGCAAACACTAGTATGTGCTTAAAATAATTTTTAAAAAAAAATAGAATCACTTTTAAATAAATTTTAATCACACCCTTAATGTGATTAATATGAATTGCTTAATGTTGTTTAAAGTTGTGTAGCGTTGTTTAAAGTTGTGTGGCATTGTTTAGAGTTGTTTAGAGTTATGTAATCTTGTTTTATATCTAGTTGTGTAAGGTTGTTTAAAGTTGTTTAACGTTGTGTAGTCTCGTTTTATATTTAATTGTGTAAGGTTGTTTAGTCTCGTTTTATATCTGATTTTGTAAGGTTGTTTAGAGTTGTGTAGTCTCGTTTTATATCTAATTGTGTAAGGTTGTTTAGAGTTGTGTAGTCTCGTTTTATATCTAATTGTGTAGGGTTGTTTAGAGTTGTTTTGCGTTGTTTAGAGTTGCGTAGTCTCGTTTTATATCTAATTGTGTAAGGTTGTTTAGAGTTGTTTATAGTTGTGTAGTCTCGTTTTATATTTAGTTTTGTAAGATTGTTTAGAGTTGTTTAGTATTGTGTAGTCTCGTTTTATATCTAATTGTGTAAAGTTGTTTAGAGTTTTATATCTAATTATTTTTTATTGCACTTCTTTCTAAAAAAATCTATGAACTGTGTAATCATAACACTTTTTTTCTCTAAAGAGTTCCAAATTCTCACAATTGAAGTAGTAGCTCCAACGATGAGAAATTCATTCTTAATAATGGATTATGCTGAAAAAACTTAGTTCTTTCCTTTCAAATAAATTACTAAAGCACGAAGCTTTTAACATATTTCGATGTTCCTCATCCAGCGCATTATAAATTGTTTTAATAACATATTTCGATGTCCTCATCCAGCGCATTATAAAGCTTGTTGCATGAGCTTATTTTTTAATCAGATCAGTGTTTAACCGGAATAACATACTTCATTATGTAAGACCGTTGCACAAAATTAGCAGTGATATTAGATAAATTAACTCCAACTGAAATTATCATAAACAATATAAGAGAAAACCAAACATTTGCTCAAGAATGAAAACTAGACAAGACAAGTAAACCATAAAAGATTAATGCTAATATGCTAAATTGAAACAAATTATATGCTCAAATGGGTATAATCTCCCCAAGTCACATGCCTCATAGAAAATTATACTCCAGTAAAGATCAATTATCTACAAAGCAGATATTCACAAATAAAGATTTGGGAGGGACAACTAACCTTCCATATTAAAAAAATTCCACTTTACAATGCAAGATTTGAAGAAGGGTTTTTCTTTAAAATGTTATCAACAACTTTACATTAAAAGTGGTTAATTTTTCGAATTAATACTCAGAAATCCAATTCCATAAACTTTGATAAACTAAAAGGATGTAAAAAAATCATATCTTCAACCAAATTTCAACCAAATAAGAAAAAAAGACAAACACTTGGTGGGCAAAATGAAGTAATGATCTAATAAACTCACAATTGAATAAACAAGTTCAGAGTCTAAATACGATTCAAGACGAAAATTGATAGTCAACGTTTTTTCACAAAACGGTTAAGTGGTTGCTTTTACCGTGAGAAACCCTGCATTCCTCTTGATGTAGAGGAGAGAAGGAATTGTAGAAACCCTGTAATTTCGAATTTGGAGAAAGAAGGTGAAAGACACTTGTCGACCTCTACTCTGGAATTATGAAAGAAGAAGAGCGTTTTTTTGGAACCTTCAATCCTCTTGAGGTCCAGGAAGAAGAAGAAGAATTGATGATTTTCTCTCACGATTGCCCAAATTTCTCTCACACACCGCACACACACCGCCGCACGATTTGAACCCTCAAACCTTCCCTCTGAACACCCCGCACCACCGCACACAGAGATGATTTTCTCTTACGAATTGCCCAATTTTTTTACAAACAAGAAAATTGAGATTTGAAGAAGGTTGTTCTTTCGGATCGGATCTGTGCGCTGAGGAAGGAAGTAAGGTTTTTTTTATTTTCAGAGGATTTTTTTTATTGCAATTAAACTTGGTCAAAGGGGATAAGGCCATAAATAAATATGCAATGGGTTATCCAACCATATTTAACAATTCCCACCATGGCAATTACTAAAGGATTTGGATATATAAGGAATGGAGATGTGGAGATTCAGGATGTCTCCTATGTTGAAGGTTTGAAATATAACTTTCTTTTAGTCTCACAATTCCGTGACAGGGTTACAAAGTCCAATTTAAGAGCAGTAAATGTGAAATAATTGACAAAAGAACACATACCACTCTACTTGTTAGTGTAAGACAAGGCAGTGTCTACATTGTGAATTGGAATAGTTGTCCAAGGGATGCTTGTCTTCTTACTAAAAGTCCTAAAGAGATCAGTTGGTTATGGCACAGACGCCTATGCCATATGAACTTTAAGATTATTAATAAGATAGCAAGAGATTACCTTGTAGAAGGTATTCCCAATGAGATCTATTACAAATCACAAGTGTGTGATGCATGCCAAAAAGGTAAACAGGTAAAGGTTTCTTTTAAGTCAATTCCCACCCTCTCAACTAGTAGAGTTTTAGAGCTCTAACATATGGATCTTCATGGTCCTATTAAACCTTCAACATTGAATGGTAGGAGATACACCCTTGTTGTGGTTGATGATTACTCAAAATTTACTTGGGTAGTCTTCTTGCTTAAGAAGAGTGACACTCAGTCTCAACTACTAGATTTGTTGAAAAGGTTACAAGTTGAGAAGGGACAGTCCATTGTCAAAATTCGAAGTGACAAAGGAGCTGAGTTTATTAATTCTTATATCAATGAATACTGTTGTAAACTGGAATTCAGCACTTGACTAGTGCAGCAAGGACTCCTCAGCATAATGGTGTTGCTAAGAGAAGGAACAGAACACTAAAAGAAGCTTGCAGAGCTATGCTAGCAGAGTACAACACCCCACAAAAGTTTTGGGCTGAGGCAATCAACACTGCTTGCCATACCGAGAACATAAGTGTTCTCCATAAGGTCCATGGTAAGACACCTTATGAGGTATGGAAAGGTAGAAAACTTAGAGTTTCATATTTTCATATCTTTGGATGTAAGTGTTTTATTCACAACAATGGGAAGAGCAAGTTAAATGCTTTTGATGCCAAAGCAGATGAGGGGATATTCTTAAGATACTCCTCTACTAGCAAGGCATTTAGAGTATTTAATTACTCTACTCTTTGTGTGGAAGAAACACCCCATGTGGTTTTCGATGAAGTTGTACAGGACTCTGCTGACCATCCCCTAGTAAGAAATTAGATCAGATAAAACTTCAAACCAATGACAAATCTGAGGTGTATGAATCTGTCCAAGCATACAACCCATTTCTAAACATCCTCCATTAAGATGATGATGAAGAAAAGGCAAAAGAGAAAGGTAAGTCTTCTAGACCTACTGATATGTCTGAACTTGTTGATTGTTCTCCTACTGTAAACAAATCTGCTGATATTGATGATACTTATATGCATGATGTTATAGATGATTTAGATGATGAGAGTGTGCCTGTTAAGAATAGAAAAACATGGAAATCTGCTCACTCTTCTGATCTTATTATAGGAGATTCTAGTAAAGGTGTTAAGACCAGAAGACAATTATTTGAATTAAAGAAGGAACTAATCCATCTCTATTTTGCTGGTGCTGTTTTCTATCTTCTATTGAGCCTAAGACTGTGAAAGAAGCTTTGGCTGATAGTAATTGGATAATAGCCATGCAAGAAGAGTTGAATCAGTTCACTCGAAATGATGTATGGGAACTTGTTGATAGACCTGCTGGACACAATGTGGTAGGCACTAAGTGGATTTTTAAGAATTAGAAGGATGAGAATGATCTTGTAGTTAGAAATAAAGCTAGACTAGTAGCTCAGGGTTACTCTCAAGAAGAGGGTATAGACTATGATGAAACTTTTGCTCCTGTAGCTAGACTAGAAGCTATAAGATTATTTCTTGCTTATGCTGCACACATGAAATTTACTGTCTATCAAATGGATGTCAAAAGTGCTTTCCTTAATGGTATACTTGTTGAAGAAGTGTATGTAGAACAACCTTCTGGATTTGAAGTGAATGGAAATCAATATCAAATGGATGTCAAAAGTGCTTTCCTTAATGGTATACTTGTTGAAGAAGTGTATGTAGAACAACCTTCTGGCTTTGAAGTGAATGGAAATCAAGTGTACATGTTGAAAAAAGCACTCTACGGATTGACCAATAAAAAGGTATGGAATATAAAAGAAAAAAGAAAACCTAAAACCATAAGCTCACAAGTCGAGCCAGAGGCTGGAGTGCCGTTAAAACCTTGCATGGGAAAACCCTCCTTAGGGACAAAACCCAGGCGAAGGAAAAAGGTAAACTCCTCTAACAATCAATGTCTGTAAAAGACAATATACAAATCTTTATGCAAGAAAGTAAGTAAGAAATCTGGAGGGTAACCCCTCCAAATGCAGTTGATCTTCGTCTTGGCCACTGCGTCAGCCGCTTAGTTGGCCTCTCTAAAAGTGTGAGAATACCGAATGTGCATGTCTGTGGTAAGAGGATGGACCTGACTCCAGAGACCCTGCAGACGCCAAGGAACAAAAGGAGTAGAGCTCATCAAAGTGCTAATTGTCAGACTGGAGTCCGACTCGATCCATAAGAACCGCCACCCTTGGGAATGTGCATACTGAATAGCAATGAGTGCCGCTGCTAACTCCGCCTCAAAAGGAATACCCCAACCAACTTCTTGGGCAATAGCCGCAACAAAGAACCCCCTGAAATTCCTAAACACCGCCCCTGCATGCAAACTACCTGGAGAGGATGTTGCACTGCCGTCTGTGTTGATCTTGTACCAATCTGGATCCGGGGGGATCCATCTAACAGACGAACCTTGACGAATCGGCTTGTGCCTGCCCAAGACACCAAGAGTCCTGGCAATCAAGAGATCCCGGACTGAACCGTCAGAGTAACCCCGAGAGATGCTATTGGCTTCCCTAATACCAGCAACGATTTGCGCCATGCATCGTCTGACTGAAGGAGAGACCCCATCAAAGACCACCCTGTTCCGCAGAGCCCAAATAGCCCAAACTGTAGTAACAAATGCCGCTCTCCATAACTCCAAGGACTGCGGACCCAAACGAACTCTGGTAGCCTGGAGGAAGATATCAAGAAAGCTGATCCCCGTGTGGATCGTAACTCGAAAAAGCTGAGTCAGATGCTGAAGAATCTCTAGAGTGAATGGACAGTGAGCTAACAAGTGGCCTAAAGATTCAGAGTGTCTACGACAGAGCATACACATCGAAGGACCGTGAATCCCATATGAGACCAGCCAATCAGAAGTAGGGAGCTTGCCCCATATCGCCCTCCAAATAACCGTAGAACGACATATCGGAATGAAGGAACTCCAAATTCACGACGACCAGCCAAGGCGAGGGAGAGGAGATCTGAGCATGTCATAGGCTACTGAAGAGGTTAGCTCCCCTGAGGTAGTACCTTCCCAAATACGTTTGTCAAGGCCATGAAGAACCCGAATCTGAAGGATATCTCTGATGATATCCGTGAAGTCCGTGACGAAGCACTCCTCAAAGTGCCAACAATCGTCATAGAAGAAGTCCCCAACCGTGCTCTTCAGGGTAGCAGCAAACCAATCCGGGAGGCCAATCTTATTAGAAATAGTGTAACCCAACCAGTTATCATGCTAAAAGCTGACTGTCGAACCCCTACCAATCAGCCACCTTGACCCATCAGAAAGCCTCGAAATGTGAGGACGAATACCTGGCCCAATAGATGAGATCCTCCCATGAGTCTCCTGTGAAGTAGAGCTGTATCTAGAGATATGTGCTGAAGTATGTCCCAACTCAACTTACAGAGAAAGGAGGCATTCTCCAATTTAATCGAGCGAACCCCCATCCCTCCTTCTCCAAAGGGAGCACAAACCCTCTTCCACGAGACCGAACAAGAGCCACTCTTACGATTGATGTCACCCTTCTAAAGAAAGTTGCGCATAGCAAATCAAGCATCGTCTCCCTGCCAAGGAAAGGGAGCTACCCTTCCAACGACTAAACTTAGCAATAACATCGTCTGCCACAGGTTGTAAATGAGCCTTCCTGGGGCAACCACGAAAGATCGGAACTCCTAGGTAGGTGAAAGGAAGGGAACCTTCTACGATGCATGTGACCCTGTGCATCCGACGACGAAGTCTTTGGGGAACAGCACGCGCAAAGAAAGCCCTAGACTTCGGAGGACTATAGATCTGACCTGAAAGACGACCATACCCCTGTAAAACAGCATGCAGGTTCCTGATATTAGACTCCGTAACCCTAAAAAATATCATGATGTCGTCCGCATAGAAGAGATAATGAGGGACAAATCGGATGGGACGAAGTCGGCCTTTATCAATCTCCCAATCAATCCATCTCCCAAGCGCCTCCTCCGCAATACAAAACAACAATGGTGATAGAGGATCTCCCTGACGAACACCCCGAGAGCAAGAAAAGGACCCTCTCGGCTCCTCATTGATGAGAACTGAAATCCTAGCCGAGTCCAGGACTCCTCTCACCATAGATATGAAAGTAGTACAGAAGCCCATCCTTGCCATGACAGCCTCCAGAAACCGCCAAGAGATGGTGTCAAACGCTTTGATCGTGTCAATCTTCAAGGCCATATGCCCGTGAACTCTCGGGTAGTCCAGGGTAATAATGGCGTCAGATGCAAGAGCGATGCAGGTGTGAATCCGCTTGCCTGGGACAAAACCAAATTGATATGCAGAGAGACAACTACTAAAAAAGTGCCCAATCTCGAAGTTACCCATCACAATCGGACGAAACTCTTCCACTTTACGGGCCCCTTCCGTCTTGGGAACAAGAGTCATGAAACAGGAGTTCAGCCCGGGAGGTAAAAGTCTGAAAATGAAGTAGTGTCTGACAGCATCGATCACCTCCTGGCCCACTATGTCCCAACATCCCTGATAGAAGCAGCCCCCAAATCCATCCGGACCCGGAGCACTCGAAGCATCCATATCAAAGACAGCCCTTCGAACCTCCTCCGCTGACAGAACACTCACAAGGAGACCATTATATTCATCAGTCACAACAATATCCATAAAGCTATTCAGAATACTAGCGTCGAAAGGAGATGACTGATCAATTGCAAAAAAACTGAGAATAGTAAGTAACCACATGGGAACTGATGGTGTCCAAGTCAGTGGTAAGGATATTGTCAATGAGCAAATACGTGATCCCCCCCAGCGATCCTAGTCTTCTGAGAAATGTGAAAGAATCTGGTGTTTCTATCTCCGTCAGTCAACCACTGCAAACGATTCCTCTGAGTGTAGTATTCTTGCCTGGCCGACAACAACCCATCAAGATCAACCTGTGCCTGAATCTCTTCTGCAAAGGCGGACTCAGAATCACCCTCTAGCTCTATACGGTGCTGAATGTCAGCTAGGCGACGGGTGGTAGACTCGATCTGAGTGAATACATTCCTGAACATAGTCCTGTTCCAAATCTTCAAAGCAGACTTGAGCCTCTTTAACTTCCACATAACACGGACAATGGGGTTATGATGTATCAACGGTTGGGACCATGAAGAATCAACAACTGATTTGAAGGAATCATGCTGGCTCCACATACTGAGGAACCGAAATGGACGACGAACTTGAACCCAGTCTGATCTGACAGTAAGGAGCAGAGGATGATGATCTGACTTATGTCTGGGAAGAGCAATAACCTCCATGCCTGCCCATAAATCTAGAAAATCCTGATTAGCTAATACTCTGTCCAACCTAACAACTGTATAACCCCTAGGACCCCGGCGAGTAGACCATGTAAACTGAGACCCAGCTGTATCCAAATCAATCAAACCCGACTCATCCATGAATTCCCTGAAATCAAGAGAAGCTCTAGGAGTAGCCACAGAACCTGGACTTCTCTCATGCGTCCCTGTCACCACATTAAAATCACCCAAAACACAGAGACTAGTAGCAGTAGAAGCTAAGACATTTGACCACATCAAACGACGAGTAATATAGGAATTACTAGCATGCGTAAAACTAAAAGACCAAGAACGAGTGGCATCCCTAGTCTCAATCATGACAATCTGATCTGAGCTATGACAAACTCTAGATGTAGGAACATGAATAGGCTTACAAAGAATCCAAATATTGGGAACCGATGCAACTCTATCGTTAACGGTAAACACAACCAAATTCAAAGACTGCAAATAACGAGAGGAAAGGCTAGAAATTATAACCTTAGGCTCGTAGATGGTGACCCAGTCAGGGTTATGAGTGCGGCAAAGCTCATAAAGGGCATTCCTAGTCCGAATATGCGCCACCCCGCAAATGTTCCAAGACAACACAATAATCGATCACTCGTCGAGCCGTGCATCGGCGGCTGATAATAAGAGTCCTCCCCAGACCAGCGTCTGGTATGCCTCGAAACACTAGATTGCTCCGTCAAACTGGAGTCCTCTACCATAAAAGGCTCATTGGCAGTATCCCTAAGGGAGTTGTGATCCGGGGCACTCCGTCCCCTAACAGGACGTCGAAGCGGTGATGCTATGGATCTAACATATCTACTACGGGCGTGCTCCAAGATGGAAGAGACCAAAGGAGGTGACGCCATCCGAAAGCTGTTCAGTCTAAAAGAACCAGAATCTGACTCGTCACCCTGATGCTGCTCGGAATTAGGGTTTTCATCTGAAACGGCCTCAAAACTGTTCCCTAGAGGAACTAGAGCTGAGTTGGGGTCCTCCACATGTGCCCCATCAGTAGGCCTGGAGCCCCTCTTAGACTTGCTCCGTCCTCGACGGGCAGAGGCCCTCCGTTCACGTCGCTTGGCAGATTTCCTACAAACCGCGAGAGAATGGCCCACGATCTTGCAGGAGGTGCAAAATTCAGGAAGAGTCTCAAAATGGACCTGAGCGAAATATTTGTGACCATCCAGCTGAAATGGAATGCAATCTGGGGTGGGGGGGTAAGCATATCCACCTCGACTAATAATCTGGCATAATGGCCCATCGTGCCCTGTAAGGTACGCTCATCAATCTTCACTAGAGTACCTAACACATATGCCAATGCCTCCAGCATTAAAGGATCCCAAAACACTATAGGGAGATCCGAAAGACGAACCCAGACCTGAGCCAGCGAAGACCTAAAAGTGTTCGGATTGAAGTGAGGAGACCATGTTATAAGATGAATGACCCCTGGCCTTAACTGCCAAGACCGGGTCTCGAATATCCGATCCTTATCCTCTGAGGTGGGAAAGCTGATATTGAAAAAACCATTGCCCAAAGAAACAACCTCGAGGTCCGTAATCTGCCATAAGGACTAAAGTGTCTCAAGCAGGTGTGCATGATCATAAGGTTTCTCCCTTGACTGGATGATGACCCTACCAATCACCGTGTTCACAAATTGGGAAACCCTCCTCTGAAATATGTCCTTATCAACATTGACTACAAGGACATCCCCATCTACTGATTGAAACAAGCTCCAAGAGCCTGGTATGACACTCTTTCTCTCTTCTTACTAGAAAATGGTTTTACTAAGGGCAAAATCGATCGTACTTTGTTCCGAAGACAAGAAGGGAAAGACATCCTCCTTGTTCAAATTTATGTGGATGCTATCATCTTTGGTTCACCCAATAAATGTATGAGTGAGAGTTTCTCAAAACTCATGAAAAGTAAATTTGAGATGTCTATGATGGGGGAGATGACTTACTTTCTTGGTCTTCAAGTAAAACAATCATTAGATGGCATTTTCATTAACCAAGCAAAGTATACTCGCAATCTACTTGATAAATTTGGTATTAAGACCTGTAAAACTGTTGGAGTACCTATGCAACCTACATATTGCATGGATCCAGATGAAAGAGCAGATCAGTAAAACCAAAGAACAGTACATAAGAAGGGTAATCCAGAAGGGTAGTCTATGCCAGAACAGTTACACTTTCTCACATCAGGTAAATAGGTTACTAAGGTGACTAATCCCGATGAGGAAGCTAGTAAAGCTGAGGGAAAATGAGAATATACATTTAAAGGGGAATCTCTGATTTCTTAAATATCCTTCCCGTTGACTTAAAACACTAGTCATCTTAGAATAAACATGTTGAAATCTTGATTTAAATTATTCTTTACTATTCTGTACTGTATTTCACCTATATTACTTGAACTAAAACTTCTACCAAAGTGAAACAGGCACAGAAGAAGAATTCTCAACTGAAGGGGGAACTCAGCTGAAGTTACAGAACTGATCTGAAGTTACTGTACTGATCTCAAGAAGTGATCTGATTTTCATGAAAGCTATACTCAGCTGATCACTATACTCAGCTAAATCCAGATAAGTCATTTTCATTATAGTTAAAGTGTTAAAAATGATGTAAATGTGTGTTGGAAACAACTGTGCTGATAGCATCAATAGAGTATTTCTGCCTTAGAAAAATTTTCTAAGTCGAAATCTCTCAAGTTGGATTACTAATATAAAGGATTAATACACCCTTCTATTTTTAACCTAATTTGGTGTTGTATCTATTAAACGGACATTGGCTCCAAATTGAAAATTAGTTTTGAATGTGAACTGTTTCTTGAAACCCACGATCAAAACTTATAATCTGAACCACACATCTAAATAATCAAATTCAATCTATGCCCTATATTTACTTTGAATTTTATAAAAAAAAATCAAAATTACATCATCGTTCTCACTTTACATTTCTGAAATTACGAATCGTCTGAAAATCCCAAAATCCCTTATCTCAATCTTCTACATTTCTTCTACATTTTAAAATGGTGATTATTGAATTATTAAATAAGAAAACTAAAGTGATAGGTACTTTTATTCCAGACAAATGGGTCAGAGAGAAGAAGGTGTTCGTCGAGAGCGCTGTGTATTTTTCCGGCAAGCATACTCTGGAAAATCAGGCGATTTTGACAATGTGTGAAGAATCTGGACTTCGCACATATCTCGAATCTTTTCCTCTCAAGATGTATGAACCCGAAGTGGTCGAGTTCTTCTTGCAGCTGACTGGAGACAATGATACTCTCAAGACGTTTCTTTCGGATAAAAGAGTCACGCTTGCACGAGACCACCTAGCTCATGCTTTCGACTTACCAGAAGGGCATGTACACATTGCATCCTATAAGGAAGGTAAGGAAAAGGCTTGTGTTGAAAAATGGATTGGAGGTGAAGCTGAGAATCTAAACAATCTGAAGAAGATAATTTTACCAGAGCCCTTAAGATTTTTAATGGATATTACTGGAAAATTTTTTTTGGGTCAACATTATAGTCAAGATGCCCTTACAAATCTAAAAATTAGGGTTATGGATGCGATAATTGATCGGGTGGATGGTGACTGGCAAGGATTCTTCCTTGAAAGATTGCTGTTAGAAAATGAGAAGATCCAACTGGACGAATCTTCGAAGGAGTGTATTGTCAAAGCCATGATTGGATTTGGTAATAAGTTAAGCATTATGTTGCCAACTATTGCTATTGAGAAAACTGAATGGAGCAAGCCCAAGAAGTTCCATCAAGGGAAATTCCTTTTTAAGAAGAAAGCTTTGAATAAAGATGAATCGGATGATGACTTATTGTTCAGGTCGAATAATGAAGCAGAGGAAAGGACCAAGGCAAGGCATGATCCAAATTATGCAAGGTCAAAGAAAAGTATAACTGGGAAGCAGACCTCTCAACATTCTGAGGAATCACATGAGAAGGTGGAAAATGAGTCTCCACTTAAGTCTGTAAGTGCTCCTGATCCTAGTGTTATTGTTCTGAATAAGCGCACTAAAGGGTAAAGGTATATTGAAGCCCAAAAGAAAACCCAAGAAAACAAAACCTACCCCACCCAACACTGATCCCATTCCTGCTACCCCTCTTGATCAACTGCCTTTAGAAGACTTCTTATCCAATTCATCAGTTGCATCTACATCTTCTGATGAGTCAATTCACAACTTACCCATTCATCATTCTAGCCCTATTTCCTCACCAAAGCACACTACTCCTCAACCAAAACAATCCTGACCAAAACCAACCCCTGAACCCCATTCTGAACATATTCTTGAAACCCAAGCTCAACCAGAACATGTTGTTCAACCCCAAAACCAATCTTCATCCTCATTGATTCAATACCCTATCTACATTAGAGAACAGATGATAAGAATGAATTTGCGCAGAGTAATTCTTACAGAATTTAGTGGACTAGATGAGAATTATGTTGCTTTTGAGCAAATTATTCGAGTTGGTACATGCGTACACTTGAGAAGGATGGAAGTTAATGATTTGTTAGCTGTTATAGAGGGTATGGGTGGACCCAAAGTGTTCCAAGACTGGGAAATGGAACAAGCTGAAACAGCTGGTGTTAAGTCTTTTACAGAGCTGTTAAACCCAGAATCTGTGGTATAGATGGTTAAAAGGATCTCAGGTATTAAATTCTTTGTTGCTGAGGACAATGAAGATGATAACATTGAGTTACATGAGGAAGAGCATAATATGGAAGTTGAAGTTGATCCTACAGGAAATTGAAGATGTTGATATTATTGCTAAAGAAGTATAGAGCAAACCTTCTATGTTTGCTGAGGATCTTTTTGAAGAAATTCTTAAAGAGAAATTAGTTGAGTCAGTTAATGTTCAACCTGCTGTTGAAATCTTAGATGAGACTTTTAAAGCTACTGCTCAAGAAGAAACCAGAACTGAAGTTGCTGTTGTGGCTGAAGAAAATTCAACCTATGAGTAGTTGAAACAACAAAATGATGTGTTGAAAGCTCAATTGGAATCAACTGTCAAGCAGTTACAAGAAGTAATTGATAGGCTGACTAAACTGACTGCTGAATCAACCTATGAGCATATCATGGAACATACAATGTCCAAGATTTATTATCTGCACAAGATGCAAGCTCACAACCTTACCCAGGCTTTAAAAGGAAAATTTGTGCAACACATGAAACCTTGGAGAGAGTTGCATGATGAAGCCAAAAGGGGGAAGGAAAGGTTATTTATGTGATGGAGAAAACACAAGCTCAACAAGCTGAACTTATTGTGAGTCAAAATGAGTTAGCACAGGAAATTACTAATCTGAACAGAAAGATTAAACTCAGGAAGCAGCAAGCTACTGGAAAGTCTGCTTTTGCAGAAGCTACTGGAAAGTCTACTGTTGCAGAAGCTGTTGAAAAGTCTGCTGAGAAGACTGGTGCAGAGAATGTTGCTGAAAAATCTTCAGTAAAAAGAAAAAGGAAAGTGATTCTAAGTGATGATGAATCTGAACATGTTGAAGAAACTGGTAGGATGACCAGGTCAAAATCTAAGCATGTTGTTCAGAGTTCTCAACCTACAGATGAAGAGATGGCTGAAGCTGCTAGAGTTAGCAAAGAGTTGTTAGCTAAGAAGAAGGATGAAGCAGAACTCAAGAAGCAAAAATTGAAAGATGTTGAGGCAGCAAGAAAGAAGTTTGAAAGGAGAGTTAATGCTCTAAGAAAGAAAAAGAAACAGGAAGAAGTGATTGAAGACACTTATGTTGACTTTATTGTACATCCAGGCAATACTGAAAATTGGATGGATATCAAGAAAATGTGGCAGATTGTTAATTTCATAGTAAGGATGTTTGGTGTTCCTCCAACAAAGATGAAGAGTTTGATGCATTTCAAAAATTCATGGAGAACACTACAAGAGATCTTTGGGAAGATGCATTGTTAACCTCAAGTGCAGTTGGTTACAACATCTTGTGTCCTAAAGAACTTGAATGGAAACATCCTACTTTAGCATCTAGAAGGCCAGATTATGAAGAAATACAAAAAATCATTGAAAAAATCATTTTGGATGAAGGCATCACTGATCCTCAACATATGATTGACATTCAACAAAGAATGTACTTGACATTCAGAATCTGAATTTGAAGGACTTGAAGTCTGAAGAAAGAACATGAAGGACTAATCTGAAGATAAATTTTCTTTACTCATTTTATTTTTTATTTTTCATATTTTATGATTATGTGTAATATCTATCTTATCCGAATATGAATATGACATTATGACTTGATGAACTATTATGATTGACTGTTGATTAACTGTTGATTAACTACAAATTTATTAACATTTAAGTAGTTTTGACTTAATCAAAAAGGGGGAAATTGTTGGGATATGAATCCTAGAAACAAAGTCATAGGTTATGAGATTAAGTTTTGATGGCCAAAAAGCAACTTAAAGTTAATAATATATGTGGTAGAAGTCATCTTAAATAAGTCATCTTGAGAAGTCATGAAAACAGAGTTACTGGTCTTATATGTGAAATATTATGAACTGTTAGGAATTAGCTGATGTAATGAATTTTATAGATAACTTATAGAATAGGACTTAGAAATACTCTACTGTATATAGTTCAGTTGAAGTATTGATAGGTTTATATTTGTAAGTTTGTATTGTATTGTAATCATCATAGTTAGTTAGATTAGAAGACTAAACAAATATCAGAAGACTACAATCTCAGAAGACTACTCTGAAGCAAGAAGACTTCAAATTGAGAAGAGTAGATCTAAGGACTGAAGTATTAAAGAAGTATTCTGAAGAAACTAAGAACAGAAGGATAAGAAGAATACTTAAGCAGAGTACATAAGAACAGTAATACTAAGAAGAGTATTTTATTGTGCTGAAGAATAAGTTTGGAAAACTTATTAGTTGAAGGATGTAACTGAATATCTATTTGAAGATATGAAGGCTGACTTTAAAGAGAATCGAAGTTAGTTGGGAAAAGGAAGTTACAAGAGGCGGTTAAGAGTTAGTCTATAAATACCGTGTGATCTTTGAAGACTGTCGAACTAATGTCTATAAATACCGTGTGATCTTCTACTGGAAAAGACTACTGCTACTACTGAGAGAACAAGCATTCAAGAGAAATTCAAGTCTTAGAAGCGATCAAGAACCTCACAGAGTTTGAGAAGAGAAGATCAAGAAGCCAAGTTTTGAAGAAGCATATTCAAAGGCTACAAACAAAGAAGTTTTACTATTTTAGGTTGTGATTTTGTTTGTAAACAAGTGTGCTAGTTACTTGTGTGAATTACTAGTAGATCGAAGATATACCCGGTGGTATAATCGACAAGATCAAACTCTTATTTCTTGGGACTTAAAGCCACAAGATCAGATTAATAGAAGCATCACAACTGGGTTTGTGAGAGTGGATGTAGACAGTTGTCGAACCACTATAAAATTCTATGTTCATTTACTTACTGTTTGATATTTGTTTAAGTTCTTTAAGAATTCGTATAAACAACTAGATTGAGAAATCATGTTGAATAGACGAATTACTTCATACTAAGAACAGTAGTATTGTTTACTAAGTAAAAGTTCAAAATAAAAGAGTTGAGTATAAACTGTAAAGGCTCACATTAATATTCATATTAAGAGTACTAAGCTGATCTGAGTAAGCACAGTACTGTACTAGAACACTATTTCTGCATAATAACTCTGATATTTTAGAAAAAGTTTTAAAAGTCTATTCACCCCTCCCTTTAGAATTTTTGACTAGTTCTAATCTTAACTCAACTTCTGGGACCTACACAAAACGCTTATGTTTCTAAATCTGATATAGTGTGTAATGTTGTGCATATGTCTTTAAAAGCCTGTATTCATGGTTTATGTTACTTTGATAGTGGCTGTTCTAGGCACATGACAGGGAAACTTATTTATCTTTCTGATTATAAGGTTTATGATGGTGGAAATGTTACATATGGAGGTGGTTCTAAAGGTAGAATCATTGGAAAAGGAACACTGAATGTATCTGGTTTTCCTAAATTATCAAATGTTTTACATGTTGATGGCTTACTTGCAAACTTGATTAGCATTAGTCAATTATGTGATGATGATCTACATATTAAGTTTGATAAATATTCTGCTATGTTCTAGATATAAATTCTTATTGTCTTATGGGGGGGGGGGGAATACACTTGTATGCAAATCTTTTTTAAACTTGAGTAAAACTGGCTTCAGCAAGGTTGTCCTAGACAACTCTTTTGATATGATTAACTCTTAAAATATAATCAATCTACTAAGTACTATTAAGTACTTAGTTGAATAACTATCTAAATGAGTTATAAGTGCGGAATAGTGGTTGGCCCTTAAGTTTAAACTCTTTTTATTTACTGAAATCTTCTTAACACTTAAACTGGTTTTCAGAGGACTTGTCCCAAAACAGTTTTGCACAGTCTAGAGTATATGTCTTTGAAAGGTCAATTTGTGTGAAGTGTATGAATGTGTTGTTTGAATGAAAGTACTTTGAAAGTAAATCAACACAAGAGTTATAGTGGTTCAGAGACTCAAGCTCCTACATCCACTTTCCCTGATTGAACACGATAATTCCTTATCTCTTGGAATTACTTGTTTTATAGTTCCAAGGTGCACTTGATCAACCACACCACTCCTTGGTGCCTTGATCCCTAGGATATCAGAGTCCTAGTGCTCTCTTCTCAACTCAGAATTGAACTGTTCTTCTCTCAACAGTGAATTCCTTACACTTCTACTACAACAACCTTTTATCTCTCTTTTGGAAAGGTATAAGGGTTGATGTTTGGTTCCAACTAGGTAGAGATATCCTTTACAATGAGCTCAATGTAAAAGGATATGATATCTCTCTAAGCTTTGTATGGATATACAATGAAGTTTTGCTTAGAAGAAGTGCTCTGGAAACTAAGATGTTCTATGAAAGCTTGAAAGCTTTGTATCTTAGAATTGTTGTCTTAGTTTGATACTTGTTGGATGCTTTCAATGGTCTCCACATTTCATGTATTTATAGAACAATTTGAGGATATGTTCGTTGGAGAGACAGCCTCAAAATGCCTATATTTGTCTTCCTTGAACTCTGCAACTGGAAGACAGTTTCTTGATAGTGACATGTCCTTAATTTGGGAAGTAAATAGTTGTAAGCACTTTGTCTTGACTTTGAAGCTCTCTTCCCAATGTCTGACTTGAAGATTGACTTGATCAAACATAGACATCACTTCTGATCATTGGTCCTATGATAAGGACAACTTTCCTTATCATCTGGACAATTATGCTTATCAACATCAGCAGACTTTGCTTATCAGTAGTGTTGGCTTGGCTCTTTCAGATGACTTGACTCTTTCTCTTTATTCATCATGTCTTGATGGTCTTTGAACATCCATGCCCTCATATCAGTAGCCTTGACCTTATCAGCACAGTTGACCTTTACTTGAGACTGATCTGTTTCGAGTGTGCTGAGACATTCATGCTGGACAATCCTTCTGAACTTTGACATATACATCAGTAGACTTGGTCTTGTAGACGCGTTCCTTTCAAATGATCTTCAGATAGGTTGATATACTACTGAGCTGACTTGATCAGCACAGTTGTTCAAGTATTTCAGTAGACTTAAGGTCAAATTGATTCTGAGCCTTGAGGAGACTTGATTCTTGTAATCTTCTAAGCATGTGTTCCCCCTCAAATTGTACATCTAAATGTAATAAGAGCTGCCTAACACATCAGCTTCTCAACTAGCCTATACTACATGTTCCAACATTCCTGAAATATGTTCATATCATTTTTTACTTATCTATTTGGCATGTCTTAAGGGGTTTTGGTATCTTAATTAAAATTCTCATTTTATTCCCAACAATTTCCCCCTTTTTGATGATGCCAAAACCTATACAATCTATGCAAAGGTGACTTAACTACACTTATTACATATAATTTTAGTAGATGTGACTTAGGTCAAATTTCCTGAAAGAAACATGTTAGTGTAATCACAGTTTAAGTGCATATAGGTTTAAGTTAGGCAGGTTGAGACAATGAGATTTTATCACTTGATTCACAAAGCATTCAACTATCATTCATAAGATCATTGAGCATTACAAGCATGTTGATAGTTAAATAAACTTATTAGAGCATGAATCAGAGCAATTACAATAAAACATCATTTGATCAGAGCAAATACATAAGGAAAACATGTGATCAGAGCAAAACATGGATCAGCAGACTTGAACAGATTTCAGCAGACATAACCATTTCAGCAATATCAGCAGCCATGAGAAAATATTCATCCAATTCAACACTTAAGGCAAGTAAAGCACAAGAGGACTTAGCAGGTTCAGAGATTGTCTTCAGGAGGTGGCACCATTCCATATTGTGCCCAAACCCTCTTCTTCAACTCCATTGCCTCTTGATTGGTTCCCTTAGGTCCTAGCTTCAGTTTTTCCATTTTCAGGATCTGGACAAACTCCTTGAAGATAGCTGATTGGTCAATGTAACCTTGCTGCTTAGGAGGCATGTATATGATTCGGCCAGGGGCTCTGAATTCAATTCTTGCAATGTCAGCAGCAGCAAGAAGTCTTTGGTAGAGATCCATGTGGTTGTCAAACATGAACTGAGTGAAGACAGATTTCAGGTCTTCTCCCATCCATCTGCCTATAACATAGAAGTCATAGACAAATTCTCTCTTGACTTCTTCCCAATCATCATTAAGCTGAATGGGGACCTATTTATCCATGTGAGGATATTTGGTATCCATTTGGATCAGCAACTGGGGCTTCAACTTATTGTAAGTAGCCCTCTTTCTCCTAGGCTTCTGAAAGTTCTCTCTCCTTTTGTCTCTAGCCATGTTTGCTTCCATTATCTGCTTCATTCTCTCTTGAGCCTTCATCATTGACAGCTTCTGCTGAGTCTCAGCATATTTTCCAATACCCTCCACAAAGAGTTTGGATGGATCATCAACTAACACTGGAACTCTCTTCTTTGGTTCATCTCCAAAGCCTTCTTCAAATAACTTCTCAACAGTCTCTTGAGTTTAAACAGCTTTGGGGCTTTCATCAGTTTCAGTTTCAGTAGACTTGAAAATCTTAGTAGATTTGTTCTCTTCAGCAGTCTTGACTTCTTCAGCAGCTTTTGCCTTCTTAGAAGTAGGAACTTCTTCTTCTACTCTGAATTCAGCAGGTAGATCTAAACTGTTAGGGAAATCATTGAAAGTTTCAGCTTTCCTTTTGTTGTCTTTGGCTTTCTTAATTTTCCCTCTTGTTTGGAGACCTTCAGTAGTCTTTTCCAATCCTGCTGATTCTCCTCCAGGACTTTGTTGCTGTCTAGCTCTTTCTTCTTGAGTTGAGGCCATTGAGTTCTTTAGAGCTATTGCTAGCTACTCTTCCTCATCCAAATCTTCCAAGTTCTGAACTACTTTTACTTTCCCTTTGGCTTCAGGCACTTTGTCCTTTCCCTTACTCTCTTCTCCAATTGTCAAGGCACCTTTTGCCCTTGCTCTTTCTCTTTCCCCCTTTTTGGCTTCATCAAAGCACTGGGGCTTGAGATCACTCATTGTAGATGCCATCAGGGACTGTGCCAGATTTAGGGATTTCATCTCCTCAAGCAAATATACATTCTCATCATGTATATTTTACATCCTGTCACTGCTCATGCTTAAGAAAGCAAGAACAGGCTTCATCTTCTGCTCCACAACTTTCTCCATAGTTACCTTGAGGGATGCATCCAAATTTGCTCTTAGGAGATCAGTGAGGTTGGCCATTGCAGATTCAGCAATCTTGGCCATCACCTCCTGAGTGAACTTTGTTGAGGCTTCTTTGACCATAGCTAGCCTCATGTCCTCGGCCCTTTTCTTTTGAAGGGAACTTTTCTTGCCTAAGGCTTGCTTGACAACCAGCTTCAGCGCTTTTACATTCTTATTGTGGTTATCCATGAGCACTTTCTGATCTTTCCTGACTTCCTTGGTGAAGGATTCCATGCTGGTTTTTGCTTTCTGAACTTCAGTGGAGATTGTTTGCAATCCAGATTCTACTCCACTGATTCTAGCCTCTATAGTGGGCAACACCACTTCTTCAGAGCCTGTAAGACTCATCTCTACTAATGCAAGGGTTCTACCTTGCTCATCCAAGGCTTTTGATGTCTCAGCATGTGTAGATTCTACTTGATGGACCAAAGTGTCCAACTTTGCTGATTGCTTCTCAAAAGCAATTTGTGCTAGACCCGTGTCAATGTGAACAGTAGCATCTGTGAAAATTTCATCAGCAAATATCTGATCAAGAGTACCACCTGCAATGTCAGAAAAGTCAAATTTGTTAGCAAAAATACTCTCATCACCCTCAAATTCTTTTGCATAAGACTTCTATACATCAGCATTCTTCTTCTCATTTTCAACTTGTTCTTTTCTCCCTTCATCAATAATAATCTCACAATCAGGGTCAGGCCTCCTCTCCTCAAGGGTTTATTGAAGTTCAGATTTGACTTCAGGAATAACCTACCCCTCCTCACTTATATCACCCTCATTTTGTGGTACACTCACTATTCTAGTGATGGTCACATCTCTCTCATCCTCAACTCCCTCTGATTTTTTGACTATTTCATCCTTTTCAACTCCACCACCTAAACCTGCAGCTTCTTCACCCTGAATAGGGTTCAAAGAAGGCAGTTGTTGGGAGATCACAGTGCTTGGTTCTAAAGCCACTGAGTCATCCTGAATGGTTAAGAGCTGGTTAGTGTCCAACTCTACTGACATTGATGAGGTCTTAACCAAACCAGCTTCTAGTGGGGAGGCCTCAACATCATTAAGCTTTACCTTGGGTACCTTCATTGGCTGATGCATCCTTGGCTGTGTTACCATCTTTGGTCAACACCTCTGAGGATATAGAGCCCTTCCTATGATAAGTCAAATAATGGATTGTGGGCTGTTTAGGACCAGGGGGGTTGGGATCTGTGGGATCATCCTTGCTATCATCATCATTAGAACTGCTATCAAGGTGTTTGATCCCTTTAGCAATTCTATCTTTTTCTTCAGCAACCTTGTCTACTACCAACTTTGCAAAGACTTCCGGAATCTTATCTTTTGCACTCCAGCAAAGTGTAGCAACCTTCTTTCCTCAATCTGCCACCAGTTTGCACCCTTATCCTGAATAACTTGGGCAATTTCCATGATGGTTTTGTCTTGAACTTCAACTAGAGCCCTCAAATCATGGAAATTCCTTTGCAATCTTGGGAATTCAGCAAAAATAGGATACAAACTATCCACAGTAGCTCTGGCTCCACCTCTGAGCATACCTTCATAGGTATACTCCTCCTCATCTCCACTAGATTGGGGACTTTGGGTTATAGGGGAGTTGGCTCTGGGTTCAGTAGGGTTGGCATCAAGATTGGTTTCAGGGAGATTGGGTTCAGAAGGGTTGGGTTCAACAATGGTTTCTTCAGGTGCTTTTGAGAGCAATTGTCCTGAAGGGGGTTTGCTCAGGGGAGTTGTCTCAAGTAAGGCAACTTCTAAGAATTTAGAATAATTCAACATGGATGAGTCAAGGGGTGATAGCAGTCTTGACTCATCAACTACAATGTCAGCAAGCACATCTATAGGTCATCTTTGAGTAGCTCCCTCAAGAGAATATATCTTGGTTAGGTTCAAAGGGGTGATGGGTTGGTTTTCAGGGGTTTTGTGGGTATCAGAAGAGTTGGGCTCTGAGTGTTGCTTATCCTGAAACCTTGATTCAGGAGTGCTAGCTTCAAGAGAGTTAGAATTGGACTTAGTCTTTCTTTTGGATTTGCTCTCAGCCCTACTTTCCTCTAGAGCTAGTTGCAAGGTCTTCTCCTCCTGCAACTCTTGCATTTTCTCAGAAGGCTTGGCCCTTCTCTTGCTAGCTCTTGAGCTCCCACTACCCTCCTCAGGGACATCTTCCCTGACTCTTTTCTCAGCCTTTTTCTTCTTCACCACCATGGGAAACTTCTCCCTTATCTCTCCAGAGACTGAAGGTACACTTACACCATCTTCAGCAACTTTGTCCACTTCTGTTGATGTTGCTGAATCATCCTCCAAAAGGATTTTGGACATTTTCTTCATTTTCACCACCCTTGCCTTTGTCCTAGGCTTCATCTTTGGCTTCTTCTCAACCTCCTCTTCAACAGGTTTGGCCACCTGCTTCTTTCTTTGTTCAGATTTCTTGCTGAGCTTTCTAAACATGATTTTCTGGGCTGGAAGGGGCTTTGCAAATGTCTGTATCCTCCATAATCAGCATCCGAGTAGCCAGTAAACTCAATGTTATCATCAGCAGGGTACCAAAGACCTATGTTCTCAGTGCCTTTGAGATACCTCAAGATCCTTTTAGCAGCCTCTAGATGGATCTTCTTAGGATTTGCTTGGAACCTTGCACATACACCTACTGCAGTGAGATAGAGGAGAGATCCAATGATTCCTCTATACTCAGTGGAGTTGGTTGGAAAACCACTTTCACCAGGATCCATTTTCCAATTTGTGTTCATTGGGATCCTCACTGGCTTGCTAGTAGCACACCCAAACTTCTTGATCATTTCTCTGGTGTACTTAGCTTGATTGATGAAGATTCCTTCTTTTAATTTCTTGACTTGAAGACCCAAGAAGAAATTCATCAACCCCATCATTGACATCTCAAACTTGCTTTGCATGAGCTTTGAGAACTTTTCACACATCTTCTCATTTGGGGATCCAAATATGATGTCATCAACATATATTTGGACAAGCAATATGTCATCTCCTTCACAGATTCTGAACAAGGTTTTGTCCACTGTCCATTTGACAAAACCATGATCCAATAAGAACTGTGATAGGGTATCATACTAAGCTCTTGGAGCTTGCTTAAGTCCATAGAGAGCTTTCTTCAGTCTGTAAACTTGGGTTCCTACTTCAAAACTAGGTGATTGCTCAACATAGACTTCTTCCTTCAGCACTCCATTCAAGAAAGCACTATTGACATCCATTTGATAGACTTTGAACCTCTTATGGGCAGCATAGGCTAAGAATAGCCTTTTTGCTTCAAGCATTGCCACTGGTGCAAAAGTCTCATCATAGTCAATGCCTTCTGATTGACAATAACCCTTGGCCACCAATCTGGCCTTGTTTCTGACAATCACATCATTCTCATTCTTCTTGTTCTAAAACACCCACTTGGTTACAATAACATCTTGATGTGAAGGTGTGTCGACTAGTTCCCATACATCATTTCTGGTGAACTGGTTCAGCTCCTCTTGCATAGCTGTAATCTAGTTTACATCTTGAAGTGCTTCTTCAATGTCTTGAGGTTCATGTTCTGATAAGAAACAACAAAACAAAACACTTTCACCATGAAACCTTATAGTTTTGACTCCTACACTTGGATCACCAGGTATCAGGTTAGTTGGATGGTCAGATAACCAAGTCCTTCTTTTCCTGATCCCTTCAGTAGAGTTGTCCTCTACTAAGGTTGAGTCAGTAGGATCATAAAATTCAGGAAAATCTAATGCAGGATCTAATTCAGGATCATATTCAGGGGTGTTGTCCTCAATGTCAGGGACATTGGCATTTTCAATATTTTCATTTCCCCCTTGAATATTAGATCCATTAACTACCTCAGCAGAGCCTGCTTCTTCATTGGTAGTTGTTACCTGATAATGAACTGGGATTGGATCATTTAGTTCATCATTTCCTTCAGGGAGATTGCCTTCAGGAGTGTTGTCCAACGTAATGCTCTCAGGAGAATTAGTCTGGACAACTTCTATAAACATAGTATATTTATCTTTTAAGCTCAGTCTGGTTGTTCTTTGTGTGATGTCATCAACTTCCAGGGATTTATTCCTGCTCTCAAGTATAACTTCATCAAACACAACATGGGGTGTTTATTCCACAATAAGGGTTTTACAGTTGTAAACTCTGAAGGCTCTACTGATTTGGGAATATCCAAGAAATATCCCTTCATCAACTTTGTTGTTAAAAACTTTCAATTGTTCTTTCCCATTGTTGTGAATGAAAAACACTTACAACCAAATATATGAAAATATAATACTTTAGGCAATCTTCCTTTCCATAGTTCATAAGGGGGTTTGCCTTGACCCTTAGTAATCAAACATCTGTTCTGAGTATAACATGCAGTGTTTATAGCTTCAGCTCAAAATCTCTTAGGTAGGTTAGAATCAGCAATTAGAGTTCTAGCAGCCTCCTTAAGAGTTCCATTTCTTCTTTCAGCTACCCCATTCTGCTGAGGGGTTCTGGCTGCTAAAGTTTCATGGGCTATTCCATTTTCAGTGCAATACTCATTGATGTATGAATTAATGAACTCAGTGCCTTTATCAGATCTTATCTTGATAATGCTAAGGCTTTTCTCATTTGACAGTCTCTTTAACAGTTCAGGGAGTTTGACTTGTGTTTCCTTCTTATTAAGGAGAAATACTACCCATGTGAACCTAGAGAAGTCATCTACTACAATCAATGTGTATTTTCTACCATTTATGCTTGCAGGGGTGATTGGTCCAAATAAGTCCATATGTAATAGTTCCAGTACCCTTTCAGTAGAGATGACTGGTTTGCCTTTAAATGAAGCTTTAATCTGTTTTCCTTATTGACATTGTTTGCAAACATGTTATTTAATGAAAACTTCATTAGGCAGTCCTTTAACTAATGCATTTCTAGCTAGCTTGTTCATGGATTTAAAGTTCAGGTGGTTTAGTGTTTTATGCCATAACCAACTTTGTTCATGAAAACTTTTGGAAATGAAGCATGCAACATCAGTAGACTTGTCCCAATCATCAAAATACACCTTTCCTTTCCTAGTTCCTGTCAGTAGAGTTTGTTGAGTTTTATTTTTGATTAGGCATTTATTACTTGTGAACTCAACATTATATCCTTTATCACAGAACTGACTTATGCTTAGGAGATTATACTTGAGACCAGCCACATATGATACATTGGATACCTTGATATTACCAATTATCAAGGTATCATAACCTTTTGTAGTTGCTTGTGAGCTGTCTCCAAATGTGGCATTAGGGCCTTATTTTTCAGTAAATTTAGTGAGGGGGTCTTTATTTTCCAGTCATGTGCCTTGAATATCCACTGTCCAAGTACCATGCTGTATTTTTGTTCATGCTCCTCAACTTCTTGTGGCCCTTTAGTACCTGCAATGTTCAAGCTTTAGGTACCCTTTGAATTTTGGGTCCTGAGAGGTTAGCTATACCTGAACCCAAACTTGCCTAATTACCCTGATTGATCCAAGGTGGCTAAGTTGTTTTCCTCTAGCATCAACATACACAGTTTTTCCCTTAAATGCCTTTGGGAAAGAGTGTGTGAAAGTGTTGACTCTGTAAGTTTCAGGAGAGTTGTCATTTCTCCTGAATTTATGAGCTCTTTGTGCTACTTGAGGGAATCTTTGAGGATGGGCATATAGATGAGCATTACCCTTTGGCATGAAGGGTTTTGCTTGTCTCATTTTATTGTACCCATAAGGAGAGTTGACCTTAGGTCTGTTCAACTGAGGTTTCCTCAGGGGAGTTGACCTAGGCTGAACATACCTTGGACAACTTCTCTGAATGTTGTTCAGATGAGTTACCCTTCCATTGGGTCTACTCTGCTGAACACCATTCCTCTTGTACTTAGGGGCTTTGGTCTTTTCCTTAGGTATGGGCCTAGTTCCCTGAAGTACTTGAGTGAGCATTTCATGCATTTTTCCCTTTCCTTTGTTCAGTGGCTGAATTAATTCATTTTCAGCTTGTTGTGCCACTGACTTAACAAAGACTCTCTTAGTGTTACTTGTTGAAGCAACACTAAGACAAGGTGAAGATTTGAATGGATCATATCCCAATCCACTCTTTTGAGCCATAGGTCTTTGGAAGCTTTGAATTTCCTCTATTGCTCTAGAGGATTTATTCATTGCAGACATCTTAATTTTCAGGCTCTCTTCACTTGATTTAAGAATGTCATACTCATGTGAGAGGTTTTCAAATTTGGCTTGTAGAATTTTAAGCTCAAAGTCCTTTCTCTTCTGAATAAGCAGTTGCTCATCAATCTGCTTTTGTTGGACAACTATCCTGAGAGAGGCTTCATCAAGTTCTCTCAAAACTTGTTGATACAACTCAGTAGACTTGACATCAACCATAGATTCAGAAGGTTTTGCAAGTTCAATGGATATCATTTCATTCTCTCTCACACAATTATCATGAAATTCTTGTAACTTAGTGAAATCTTCCATCAACTTTCCAAAAGAAAGTTTCAGGTTGACATCACTAGTGTTTTGTGATAGGAATGATGGTGAGCTAGAAGTAGAAGATACCTCATCATCTTCTATAGCCATGTTGCACACATCATCATCATCACTGTTTGAGAACAGTCAATCATCAGAGGAATTGAAGCTTTCAACACTTTTAGACTCATCACCAGCCATCATGGCTTTTCTGTTGGTGAACTTCTTGTCTCTTTTAGCTTACCTCTCCTTTCTTTCTTTTGAGCTGAGCTCAGGGCAATCATACTGAAAATGCCCTTTATTTTTGCAATTGTAGCACAGGTCTTCATTATCATCCTTCTTTGATTCATCTCTTCTTCTGGATGATGAAGGTTCAGCTCTGCTGGACTTTCTCCTATCAGAGTACTCTGATCTTTTTTCCTCAGGCCTTTTGTCTTCAGCCTTGGCTTCAGGAGAGTTGTACATTCTCCTGACTTTGTTTTCTTGGTAGAATTTCTTGTATCTACCAAACCTTGAGTTGAGCATATCAAACCTTCTAGCCATGAGGGATAGCTCATCCTTCATTTCAGCCTTAGAGACTGACTTTGATGATCTAGGAGTGGACTGCATTTCTAGTTCAGCAGCTTTGGCTTTAAATGCCACTCTTTTGGTTGGTAAAGAAGGTTCTTCAATAGGTTTTCTTCAGTTGAGATCAAACTCAAAGGCTTTGAGTTCTGAGAAGATTTGTTGCATGGGCATGGTGGAGAGACTTCTTAAGATCTTCAGTGCAAATTCTCTCTTGGAGTACACCTTGCCCAAGGAGTTGATTTCATTCATTATGTCAGTGAATCTACCAGCAAATTTATCAATGGACTTATCAGGATCCATTGTGAATTGTTCAAACTTCTGCACAACAACTTGGAGCTTATTCTCCTTGATCTTTTCAGTGCCCTCACACATTTCAGCAAGGGTGTCCCAAATTTCTTTGGTTGTTGTGCAGTGGTAGACTCTCCCCATTATTGCATCTAGAATTGTTTGGTAAAGAGTGTTCATAGTTAGATAGTTGAGATTGTCTCTCCTTTTCTCTTCTGTGGTGAGATCATCTTTATCCTTGGGAATCTCATCCCTTGTATTTGCCCTTTGAGCATCAGTAACTCTGGGGTTGGCTTGTGTGAATATAAATTGACCCCTTGTGATAACTCTGAGCATTTCATTGTGTAGGCATGCAAGATGAGCTCTCATTATGATTTTCCAGAAATCATAGTTCTCTATTGAGAACATTGGCAACTTGTGATGAGATATGTGATTGACTAGATTTGGGGCCATGTTGTTGATTGCCTGCACAACATCATGAGGAACAACATGATTGTTCTGGTTCTGGTTCTGATTTTGATTATGGTTCTGATGCTGGTTCTGGTTGTGATGGTTGCCCCTTGCCATATCTCAGATAAAAGGGTTAGACAACAAATGCTAATATTTCAGAAAGATCAGTTCAGTGACCACACTCAAATGTGTTTTAGAAAATCAAGATGGACTTTCAGAAGCAGTGGTCTTTGAACCCCTGCTCTAATACCACTTATTGGTCCTGAAAGGAGTATATAACAAGTGTATAGGGGGGGGGGGGGAAGGGGGGAATACACTTGTATGCAAATCTTTTTCAAACTTGAGTAAAAATGGCTTCAACAAGGTTGTCCTGGACAACTCTTCTGATATGATTAACTCTTAAAAGATAATCAATCTACTAAGTACTATTAAGTACTTAGTTGAAAAACTATCTAAATGACTTATAAGTGCGGAATAGTGGTTAGCCCTTAAGTTTAAACTCCTTTTATTTACTGAAATCTTCTTAACACTTAAACTGGTTTTCAGAGGACTTGTCCCAAAACAGTTTTGCACAGTCTAGAGTATATGTCTTTGAAAGGTCAATTTGTGTGAAGTGTATGAATGTGTTGTTTGAATGAAAGTACTTTGAAAGTAAATCAACACAAGAGTTATAGTGGTTCAGAGACTCAAGCTCCTACATCCACTTTCCCTGATTGAATAGGATAATTCCTTATCTCTTGGAATTACTTGTTTTATAGTTCCAAGGTGCACTTGATCAACCACACCACTCCTTGGTGCCTTGATCCCTAGGATATCAGAGTCCTAGTGCTCTCTTCTCAACTCAGAATTGAAATGTTCTTCTCTCAACAATCAATTCCTTACACTTCTACTACAACAACCTTCTATCTCTCTTTTGGAAAGGTATAAGGGTTGATGTTTGGTTCCAACTAGGTTGAGATATCCTTTACAATGAGCTCAGTGTAAAAGGATAGGATATCTCTCTACGCTTTGTATGGATATACAATGAAGTTAAGCTTAGAAGAAGTGTTCTATGAAACTAAGTTAAACTAGGTTGTCTCTCCAACAGACATATCCTCAAATTGTTCTACAAATACATGAAGTGTGGAGACCATTGCAACTCTATTGAAGTGCCAATCTTCTGTGACAACAACAGTGCTATTGCAATATCTAAAAATCCAGTTCTACACACTAGTTGCAAGCATGTGGATATCAAACATCACTTCATTAGAGACCATGTGGAGAAGAAGGATATCAAGCTAGTAAAGATCCACACAGATCATCAAAAGGCTGATATTTTGACAAAGCTACTTGCAGAGGCAAGATTCTTGGAATTATCAGCAGAGTTGGGTCTTCTTGATCCAGGGAAGTTGGACAAATGAGTCCAAAGGAGTTTATCAATCAAGGGGGAACTAAATTCAAAGTTCAGCAGACTTGGTCAAGTCTACTGAAATTCAGAAGAGACCTCTAAATATTCAGGACACTTGTCCATTGAAATTCAGGACAGTTGTCCACATCTCTTCAGGACACTTGTCCATGTAGGGTCAGATAAATTGTCTTGGCTATCAAACCAAATCTAGGTTTGAGGTTTGATAAGCACCTAATTTGGGTAATCATTGCATATCTCAATAACTGTCTCATTCCTTTTAAAGATATCACCTTTTCAAGGATTCAATTTGTCCCCTACCCAAAAAGTCGCTTTCAATGCATTAAATGCCAAGATTTAACTCTTGTTTGCATTAAACAATTTGAGATATGATCTACCTTGATAACCCCCCCAGCTTTAAACAACAATAAAACTCCTCCCACGTTTTGAATAAAACAGTTTTTCACTGTTTAATTGGTTATTGACCATTGGATCAAAACTGGCCAACTCCCCTGAAATTGATCTTGGCCGTCCAAATTGGATTTCCTCATTTGCAAACCGTTGAATTGCCTTAAGACTCACCTACTCATTGACATGCATTCCTTTTGGAATATTCACAAGTCTTAAGAAGCCATACAACACTTCATCCTTCCCCACGCATTCAAATTCTCTTGAAACCCTAGCTTTCTTACTCTCTCAAATTCTTCACTGTTCTTCAATGGCTCCTAAAGTTAGAACAGAAATGATTGTTGACTTCACAAACAAGGAGTTAGACCTTGATTTTGGCTACCTTAGCCACAAAAACAATCTGATTTTTTAGCCCATCCTATCCTTTGAGAGTGAAGATCCAGAAATTACTCCAACTTGAGATGGCTGAGAAGAGCAGGACTCCAGAAATTCATGCAAGAGAAGCCAGATTCTTGCTTCGAAACATATATGGTTGAGTTTTTTGCCTTCTTGAAGTGGAGAGGAAAGCCAGAAGATGGTGAGGTCACCACAAGACTATCTTACAGGGCAGAAGGAGAAGAGGAAGAAAGATTCCACAAAGTGAAATTCTCTGAGGAGGATGTAGATGCTGCCTTTGGATTGCCCTCTGAAGGGAGGAATCCAGAATTCTATGGCAATGGCCACGAGGAAGAGATTGCACAAGATTGGCTCCTTGTTCCAGGACCAATCTCATCTACACAACACAAGAGAACCCTCAAGCAAAAATTCCTAAATCTCTTTGAGGTAATTACAAAGAGTTTGCTAAGCAACACTGGAAGTCTTGAGCAAGTAAGATTTCCAAGGATCAGAGTTATGGTTGCAGTAATTGATGTCAGTGATAAGGGCTTCAAGTTTGATTGGAGGACCTTCATCTTGTCTGAGATGATGAAGGAAAATGCCAAGTTCAAAGTGAAAGCTCACAACAAGGTTGTGTTGGAAGGGAAATTGAAGTATTGCACAAGGGCAAGCTTACTGATTGAAAAGTTTTCCCACTATTCTCAAATGCAAACCTTTGCAAAGCCCCTCCCTGCCCAGAAAGTGTTGTTCAGGAAACCAAGTAAGAAAACTGAGCAAAGAAGGATGTTGATGGCAAGACCTGCTGAAGAGGCTGAGGAGAAGCCCAAAATGAAGAAAAGAACAAAGGCCAGGGCTGTCAAAACCAAGAAAATGTCTCAAGTTCTATCAGAAGAAGCCTTAGGAGCATTAGTTGAAGTTGATGAAGTGGCATAAGAGGGAGTGAATGTGCCTTCTGATCACTCAGAAGAGTTGAGGCTGAAATACAATGAGACAAGGCAAAAGAAGAATGGAGATAAAAGGCCCAAGGAAGTTGTCCCTGAGAAGGAAAAAGAGGAAGGGAGTGGAAGCAGTAGGGCAAGCAAGAGGAGAGCCAAGCCCACTGAGAAGGTGCTGGAACTTCAAGAGGAAAGGTCTCTCCAAGTTGCTCTAAGGGAGAGCAGGGCAGAAAGTAGGACCAAATCCAAGTCTAGAACCAACTCTTCTGGTTCTGGAACCCCAGAGTCCAAAGTCCCTGAAGGCCTACCCTTAGAAGCCAACCTTCCTGAAACCCAAAATCCTGAACCCAACTCCCCTGAAACCCATATTACCCCTTCTAACCAACCCATCACCCCTGTCAATATTACAAAGAGGTATTCTCCAGAAGGGAGTGTGCAAAGAAGTGGAATTGATGTGCTAGCAGATTTAGCAGTAGATGAGACAAGACTTCTGTCTCCCCTTGACTCATCTATGCTCAACAATTCAAAATTCTTAGAAACAGCACTTCATGAGCCAACCCCCCTTAGTAAAGCCCCTTCAGATACATTGCTCCCAAAAGCAACTGAAGTACCTTATATTGAGCTCAACCCTTCTGAAGCCAACCCTCCTGAACTAAACCTACCTGAAGCTGCAATTCCTGAAACAAGAGCCAACTCTCCTATAGCCCAAAGTTCTCAATCAAATGAGAATGAGGAGGAGTATACTTATGAAAGTATGCTCAGAGGTGGAGCAAGGGCTACTGTGGACAGCTTATATCCTCAGCTTGCAGAGTTTTCAAGACTTCAAACTACATTCCATGATCTGAGGATGCTGGTAGAAGTGAAAGACAAGTCCATTATGGAAATTGCACAGGTCATTCATGATAAAGTTGCCAACTGGTGGCAAATTGAAGAGGGCAGATTACTCCATTTTGCTGGAGTAAACAAAACAAGATTCCTCACTGATGAGGAAGTATTTGCCAAGCTAGTTGTTGACAAGATTGAAGAGGAGAAAGAGAGGCTTGCTAAAGGGATCAAACACCCTGATAGCAGCTCAAGTGATGATGATCCTTCAAACCCCCCTAACCCTCCTCAAGACAACCTTCCTGAACCATTCCAGACCAACCTCCCTGAACCTTCCCAACCTAAACCTTCTGAATCCAGCAAGTTCTCAGAACCTCTTGTTACTTATCATAGGAAAGGCTCTGTCACTTCAGAGGTGTTGACCAAAGTTGGTGACACAGCCAAGGACACATTTGCCAATGAAGGTTCTTCTGAACCCAAGGCACAACTTACAGATGTGGAGGCTCCTATAATAGAAGCTGGTTTGGTTAAGGCCTATTCAGTGTTAGAAGAGTTGGACACTGATCAGCCCTTAATCATTCAGGATGACACAGTGGCTG
This sequence comes from Galeopsis tetrahit, assembly GCA_963675135.1. NCBI lineage: Eukaryota > Viridiplantae > Streptophyta > Magnoliopsida > Lamiales > Lamiaceae > Galeopsis > Galeopsis tetrahit. The sequence continues at coordinate 57,664,060 of OY776120.1, read as the reverse complement.
CTGAGAAAAACACTGTGATCTCCCAACAACTGCCACTTTTGAACCTTGTTGAGGGTGGAAGTGTTGCAGGTTTAAGAGAAGGGGTTGAAAAGGAAAGTAGAATTAAAAAACCAGAGGGAGTTTTGGATGATAGAGAGGTAGTCATCACTAAGATAGTGAGTGTACCACCATATGAGGGTGGAATAAGTGAGGAAGGACAGGTTATTCTTGAAGTCAAATCTGAACTTCAAGAATCCCTTGATGAAAGGAGACCTGATTCCTTAAATGAGAACATTATCTATGAAGGGAGAAAAGAATTAGTTGAAAATGAGGAGAAGACTGCTGATGTATCAGAGTCTTATGCTAAAAATATTGAGGGTGATGAGTGTTTGTTCACTAACCCATTTGACTTATCTGATATTGCAGGTATTTCTCTTGACCAAATCTTTGCAGATGAATTCTTAACAGATGCACCCATCCAAGTGGATTCTGGATCAGCACAAGCCATGCTTGGGATGCAATCAGCAAAATTGGACTCCTTGGCTCATCAAGTCCAATCTGCTCATGCTGAAACTTCTGGTGCACTGGATGAGCAAGGTAGAACTCTGGCATCTGTAGAGATGAGATTGACTGGTTCTGAAGATGTAGTGCTACCTACATTGGAAGCAAGGATAAGTGGAGTGGAATCTGGTCTTCAAACCATTTCCACTGAAGTTCAAAAAGCCAAAGCCACCATGGAGTCTATCTCAAAAGAGGTCAAGAAGGAACAAAAACTGCTTAGGGATAATCACAATGCCAATGTCAAAGCTCTCAGACTAACTTTCAAGCAAGCCCTTGGAAAGAAGACAACTCTACAAAAGAAAAGAGCAGAAGAGTTAAGGTTAGCCATGGTGAAAGCTGCCTTAGAAAAAATCTCTCAAGAGGTGATGGCCAACATTGCTGAGAGTGCAGTGGCCAATCTTACTGAGTTCCTCCAAGCCCAACTTGATGCATCTCTGAAAGCAACTATGGAAGCAGTTGTTGAACAAAAGATGAAGCATGTTCTAGCCTTCTTTAGCTTGAGCAATGATAGAATGCAGAATATACATGATGAGAATGTATATCTGCTTGAAGAGATGAAATCTCTGAACCTAACCCAATCCTTGATGGCAAAAACCATGAGTGAGCTCAAACCTCAGTGTTTTGATGCTGCCAAAAAGGGGGAAAGAGAAAGAGCAAGGGCCAAAGGTGCCTTGATAGTAGGTGGTTCAGACAAGGGCAAGGAAAAGGCTGCTGAAGTTAAGGGCAAAGAGCAAGCAGTCTTGAACTTAGAAGACCTTAGTGAAGAAGAGCAGCCATCCATAGCAATGAAGGTTTCTATGGCATCAGCACAAGAAGAGAGAGACAGGCTTCAGTAGAGGCCATGAGGAGAAGGATCTGGTTTGGACAAAGGTGCTGAAGGTGTCCAAACCAGAGGTCAAATCAAGAAGGCCAAGGGGAATAAAAGAAAGGCTGAAACATTCACTGACTTCCCCAACAGTCTAGAACTTCCTCTTGAGTTCAGAATTGAGGAGGAAGTGCCTATCTCCAAGAAGAGCAAAACTGCTGAAAAGTCTAAAGCTGCTGAGAAGGTCAAACCTGCTGAAATGACCAAGATTGCTGAAACTGACAAGGCTGCTGAAGGTGCCAAAGCTGCTGAAGATATTGAAGAGCTATATGAAGAAGGCTTTGGACCTCAACCTAAGAAGAAGACAACTGTCCTACTAAATGATCCATCAAAGTTGTTTCAAGAAGGGTATGGCAAGGACCCTGAAACACAACAGAAGTTGGCCATGATGAGGGCCCAAGAAATAATGGATTTGATGGAGAAAGCCAACAGAGCAAGGGACAAAAGAAGAGTTGATTTCCAAAAGCCAAGAAGAAGGAGAGAAACCTACAACAAATTAAAGCCACAGCTACTGATCCCCATGGACACCAAATATCCTCACTTGGATAAATGGGTGCCTATCCAGCAGAATGACTCATGGGAAGAGGCCAAAAGGGAGTTTGTCTATGACTACTATGTCATTGATAGATGGAATGGAAGAGATGCCAACTCCACTTTTGCTGAGTTCATGATAGAATATCACAGAGAGCTATATCAGAAATTGCTTGCAGCTGTTGACATTGCAAGATTTGAACTCACTGCACCAAAGCAAATCATATACATGCCTCCAAAGCTGAAAGGATGGATTGATCAGAACAAAATCCTTCAAGAGTTCTTTGAAATCTTGAAATTGAACAGAATGGTGCTTGGACCAAAGGGCACAAATCAAGAGGCCATGGAGTTGAAGAAAAGGGTGTGGGCACAATATGGGATGGTGCCACCTCCTGAAGATGATCTCTGAATTGGCTAAGTCCTCTTGACCCCTATCTGCTGTTCTGAATGTTTTGACTGATAATTTACTGAAATTTGTCATCTATGCTGAAATTGGTCAAGACTGCTGATGTGTTTTGCCGATGATTGTTTGCTCTGATATTCAAGAATCAATGCCCTGATAAACTATCTCACTCAATATTGCTCTAATCAATAGATAGTTTATTACTCTAAATATGTAATTTAAAAATTTTTATACTCTGATATGTTTGTTCAACTATCAACATGCTTGTAATGATCTCTTATTTGAATGATAGTTGAACACATTTTGAATCAAACATTACAACTTGTCTGACTTATCAACCTATATGCAAATGAAAACAGAAAATACACTAACACATTTTTCTTTCAGGGAACTTGACCTCAGTCATCTTCACTGTAGTAGAATGTAATAAGTGTAATCAAGTAACCTTTTGCATAGATTGTATAGGTTTTGGCATCATCAAAAAAGGGGAAATTGTTGGGAATAAAATGAGTTTTGATGAAGTATACCAAAACCCCCTGAGACATGCCAAGTAGATAAGTCAAAATTGAATAAACATGTTTCAGGAATGTTGGAACATATAGTCTAAGACAAGTAGAGAAGCTGATGTGTTAGGTAGCTCTTAGAAGAATAGATGCACTAGTTGAGGGGGAACACTTGCTTAATAGTTTAAATCTGCAATAGTCCCCTCAAGGCTCAGTTTCTGAAATGACCTCAAGACTGCTGAAGGACAAGTATGATGATCATAAGGAGTCAGTCTGAAGACAACTTAGTGAATGCCAACATGAGTTAAGATGCATCTTCAAAGCATCAATCTACTGCTTCACACTAAGCTCAGAAGAGTTGTCCAAAGTAAAAGGTTCAGAAGAGTTGTCTCAGTACACTTGAACTGGAATCTGTCTCCAAGACAACTATGCTGAAGAGGTCAAGTCCACCATTCCAAGACATATACATCCAAAGAACTATACTAAGAAGTCATGGAAGGAGGAAGAGCCAAATCATCTGAAGAGCTAAAGAGCCAACACTGCTGATGAATGAACTCTGCTGAATCTGATAAGCAGAGTTGTCCAAATGATAAGGAAGCTTGTCCTTATCTCAGGAATGTTGATAAGAAGAGATGTCCATGTTTGACCAAGTGAATCTTGAAGTCAGACATTGGGAAAAGTGCTCAGAATAAAGACAAAGTTGTTATAGCCGTTTATTTCCCAAAACAAGGACATGTCTCTATCAGAATCTGTCTTCCAGTTTGAAGAACTCAAGGAAGACATTTATAGCAATTTGGGACTGCCTCTCCAACGGGCAAATCCTCAAATTTGTCTATAAATACAGAAGTGTGAAGACCATTTGAAGAAACCCTTGAGAATCCAACTGAACAACTATCCTGAAGCTTCAAAGTATTCAAAGAGACTATCTTAGTCTTCATACACTTCATCTAAGCTGAATCCTCATTGTATATCTATACAAGCTTAGTGAGATATCCTATCCTTACACACTGATCTCCATTGTAAAGGATAGCTCATTAGTTGGAACCTTACTTCAACCCTTACCCCTTTCAAGAGAGAAAGTGAGAATGTTGTAGTAGTAGAAGTGGTAGGAGCTGACTGTTGAGAGAAGTACAGTTCAGTTCTTAGTTGAGAAGAGGGTACTAGGACTCTAGACATCCTAGGGATCAATTCACCAATGAGTGGTGTTCTTGATCAAGTGCACCTTGGCATTATAAAACAAGTTAATTCCAAGAGTGAAGGAATTATCCTGTTAAAAAAATCAGGGAAAGTGGATGTAGGAGCTTGAGTCTCTGAACCACTATAAACCACTGTGTTGATTTACATTCAAGCACTTTACATACATTCAACACTGCACACAAAACTGAACCTTTCAAAGATACATCTCACAAAGTGTGCAAAACCTGATTTGGACAAGTTCCCTGATAGATTGTGATAAACTGCTTAAGTGATTTCAGAATATAAAAGGAGTTTTAATCAAAGGACCAACCACTAATTCCGCACAAATAACTCCCCTAGATAGTGATTAGTAGTTTGATTATCTTAGAAGAGTTAATCATATCAGCAGAGTTGTCCAGGACAACTTAGCTGAACTCTGGTTTGATAAAATTTGAAAAGAAATTGCATACAAGTGTATTCCCCCCCCCCATACACATGTTATATACTCCTTTGAGGACCAACAAACTCTCACTAACGAGTGTGATTTTTTGATAATTAAAAACAACATAATGTTTTCTTGCCTAAATCTCTGTATTTATCGAATCTTAATTTTATTATCAACGTGTTGGACAAAACAACAACTTTAGAACAAAGATGTATTGGTAATGGTTAACTCTTTTCAACTCTTGAGACTTTTGAAAAGTAGAGAATGAGAGAATCGAAGAAAGTGAATTTTCACATTAGAGTGAGCATAAACTCTCACTAACGAGTGTGATTTTGTGATAATTAAAGACAACATAATATTTTCTTGGCTAAATCTTCATATTTATCGAAACTTAATTTCACTATCAACGTGTTGGAAAAAACAACAATTTTAGAATAAATATGTATTGGTAATGGTTGACTCTTTTTGCAACTCTTGAGACTTTTGAAAAGTAGAGAATGAGAGAATCGAAGAAAGTGCGTTTTCACATTAGAGTGAGCATATACTCTCACTAAAGAGTGTGATTTTGTGATTATTAAAGACAACATAATGTTTTCTTGCCTAAATCTCTGTATTTATCGTATCTTAATTTCACTATCAACGTGTTGGACAAAAACAACAACTTTAGAACAAAGATGTATTGGTAATGGTTAACTCTTTGCAACTCTTGACAATTTTGAAAAATAGAGAATCGAAGAAAGTGAGTTTTCACATTAGAGTGAGTATAAACTCTCACTAACGAGTGTGATTTTGTGATAATTAAAGACAACATAGTGTTTTCTTGCCTAAATCTATGTATTTATCGAATCTTAATTTCACTATCAACGTGTTGGACAAAACAACAACTTTAGAACAAAGATGTATTGGTAATGGTTAACTCTTTGCAACTCTTGAGACTTTAGAAAAGTAGAGAATGAGAGAATCGAAGAAAGTGAATTTTCACATTAAAGTGAGCATAAACTCTCACTAACGAGTATGATTTTGTGATAATTAAAGACAACATAATGTTTTCTTGGCTAAATCTTCGTATTTATCGAATCTTATTTTCACTATCAACGTGTTGGACAAAACTACAACTTTAAAATAAATATGTATTGGCAATGGTTAACTCTTTTGAACTCTTGTCACTTTTGAAAAATAGAGATTCGAAGAAAGTGCATTTTCACATTAAAGTTAGCATAAACTCTCACTAATGAGTATAATTTTGTGATAATTAAAGACAACATAATGTTTTCTTGGCTAAATCTTCGTATTTATCGAATCTTAATTTCACTATCAACGTGTTGGACAAAACAACAACTTTAGAAAAAAGATGTATTGGTAATGGTTAACTCTTTGCATCTCTTGACACTTTTGAAAAGTAGAGAATGAGAGAAACGAATAAAGTGCATTTTCACAATAAAGTGAGCATTAACTCTCACTAACGAGTGTGATTTATTTCCTAAATCTTCGTATTTATCGAATCTTAATTCCAATATCAACGTATTGGACAAAACAACAACTTTAGAACAAAGATGTATTGGTAATGGTTAACTCTTTGCAACTCTTGAGACTTTTGAAAAGTAGAGAATGAGAAAACGAAGAAAGTGCGTTTTCACAATAAAGTGAGCATTAACTCTTACTAACGAGTGTGATTTTTTGATAATTAAAGACAACATAATGTTTTCTTGCTTAAATCTCTGTATTTATCGAATCTTAATTTCACTATCAACGTGTTGGACAAAACAACAACTTTAGAACAAAGATGTATTGGTAATGGTTAACTCTTTGCAACTCTTAAGACTTTTAAAAGTAGAGAATGAGAGAATCGAAAAAAGTGCGTTTTCACATTAGAGTCATCATAAACTCTCACTGACGAGTGTGATTTTGTGATAAATAAAGACAACATAATGTTTTCTTGGATAAATCTTCGTATTTATCGAATCTTAATTTCACTATCAACGTGTTAGACAAAACAACAACTTTAGAAAAAAGATGTATTGGTAATGGTTAACTCTTTGCATCTCATGACACTTTTGAAAAGTAGAGAATGAGTGAAACGAAGAAAGTGCGTTTTCACATTAAAGTGAGCATAAACTCTCACTAACGAGTGTGATTTTTTGATAATTAAAGACAACATAATGTTTTCTTGCCTAAATCTCTGTATTTATCGAATCTTAATTTCACTATCAACGTGTTGGACAAAACAACAACTTTAGAACAAAGATGTATTGGTAATGGTTAACTCTTTGCAACTCTTGAGACTTTTGAAAAGTAGAGAATGAGAGAATCGAAGAAAGTGCGTTTTCACATTAGAGTGAGCGTATACTCTCACTAAAGAGTGTGATTTTGTGATTATTAAAGACAACATAATGTTTTCTTGCCTAAATCTCTGTATTTATCGTATCTTAATTTCACTATCAACGTGTTGGACAAAAACAACAACTTTAGAACAAAGATGTATTGGTAATGGTTAACTCTTTACCACTCTTGACAATTTTGAAAAATAGAGAATCGAAGAAAGTGAGTTTTCACATTAGAGTGAGTATAAACTCTCACTAACGAGTGTGATTTTGTGATAATTAAAGACAACATAGTGTTTTCTTGCCTAAATCTATGTAGTTATCGAATCTTAATTTCACTATCAACGTGTTGGACAAAACAACAACTTTAGAACAAAGATGTATTGGTAATGGTTAACTCTTTGCAACTCTTGTGACTTTAGAAAAGTAGAGAATGAGAGAATCGAAGAAAGTGAATTTTCACATTAAAGTGAGCATAAACTCTCACTAACGAGTATGATTTTGTGATAATTAAAGACAACATAATGTTTTCTTGGCTAAATCTTCGTATTTATCGAATCTTAATTTCACTATCAACGTGTTGGACAAAACTACAACTTTAAAATAAATATGTATTGGCAATGGTTAACTCTTTTGAACTCTTGTCACTTTTGAAAAATAGAGATTCGAAGAAAGTGCATTTTCACATTAAAGTTAGCATAAACTCTCACTAATGAGTATAATTTTGTGATAATTAAAGACAACATAATGTTTTCTTGGCTAAATCTTCGTATTTATCGAATCTTAATTTCACTATCAACGTGTTGGACAAAACAACAACTTTAGAAAAAAGATGTATTGGTAATGGTTAACTCTTTGCATCTCTTGACACTTTTGAAAAGTAGAGAATCAAAGAAACGAATAAAGTGCGTTTTCACAATAAAGTGAGCATTAACTCTCACTAACGAGTGTGATTTATTTCCTAAATCTTCGTATTTATCGAATCTTAATTCCAATATCAATGTATTGGACAAAACAACAACTTTAGAACAAAGATGTATTGGTAATGGTTAACTCTTTGCAACTCTTGAGACTTTTGAAAAGTAGAGAATGAGAGAAACGAAGAAAGTGCGTTTTCACAATAAAGTGAGCATTAACTCTTACTAACGAGTGTGATTTTTTTATAATTAAAGACAACATAATGTTTTCTTGCCTAAATCTCTGTATTTATCGAATCTTAATTTCACTATCAACGTGTTGGACAAAACAACAACTTTAGAACAAAGATGTATTGGTAATGGTTAACTCTTTGCAACTCTTAAGACTTTTAAAAGTAGAGAATGAGAGAATCGAAAAAAGTGCGTTTTCACATTAGAGTCATCATAAACTCTCACTGACGAGTGTGATTTTGTGATAAATAAAGACAACATAATGTTTTCTTGGCTAAATCTTCGTATTTATCGAATCTTAATTTCACTATCAACGTGTTAGACAAAACAACAACTTTAGAAAAAAGATGTATTGGTAATGGTTAACTCTTTGCATCTCATGACACTTTTGAAAAGTAGAGAATGAGTGAAACGAAGAAAGTGCGTTTTCACATTAAAGTGAGCATAAACTCTCACTAACGAGTGTGATTTTTTGATAATTAAAGACAACATAGTGTTTTCTTGCCTAAATCTCTGTATTTATCGAATCTTAATTTCACTATCAACGTGTTGGACAAAACAACAACTTTAGAATAAAGATGTATTGGTAATGGTTAACTCTTTGCAACTCTTGAGACTTTTGAAAAGTAGAGAATGAGAGAATCGAAGAAAGTGCGTTTTCACATTAGAGTGAGCATATACTCTCACTAAAGAGAGTGATTTTGTGATTATTAAAGACAACATAATGTTTTCTTGCCTAAATCTCTGTATTTATCGTATCTTAATTTCACTATCAACGTATTGGACAAAAACAACAACTTTAGAACAAAGATGTATTGGTAATGGTTAACTCTTTGCAACTCTTGACAATTTTGAAAAATAGAGAATCGAAGAGAGTGAGTTTTCACATTAGAGTGTGCATAAACTCTCACTAACGAGTGTGATTTTGTGATAATTAAAGACAACATAGTGTTTTCTTGCCTAAATCTATGTATTTATCGAATCTTAATTTCACTATCAACGTGTTGGACAAAACAACAACTTTAGAACAAAGATGTATTGGTAATGGTTAACTCTTTGCAACTCTTGAGACTTTTGAAAAGTAGAGAATGAGAGAATCGAAGAAAGTGAATTTTCACATTAAAGTGAGCATAAACTCTCACTAACGAGTGTGATTTTGTGGTAATTAAAGACAACATAATGTTTTCTTGGCTAAATCTTCGTATTTATCGAATCTTAATTTCACTATCAACGTGTTGGACAAAACTACAACTTTAGAATAAATATGTATTGGCAATGGTTAACTCTTTTGAACTCTTGTCACTTTTGAAAAATAGAGATTCGAAGAAATGGCATTTTCACATTAAAGTTAGCATAAACTCTCACTAACGAGTTTAATTTTGTGATAATTAAAGACAACATAATGTTTTCTTGGCTAAATCTTCGTATTTATCGAATCTTAATTTCACTATCAACGTGTTGGACAAAACAACAACTTTAGAAAAAAGATGTATTGGTAATGGTTAACTCTTTGCATCTCTTGACACTTTTGAAAAGTAGAGAATGAGAGAAACGAATAAAGTGCATTTTCACAATAAAGTGAGCATTAACTCTCACTAACGAGTGTGATTTATTTCCTAAATCTTCGTATTTATCGAATCTTAATTTCACTATCAACGTGTTGGACAAAACAACAACTTTAGAACAAAGATGTATTGGTAATGGTTAACTCTTTGCAACTCTTGAGACTTTTGAAAAGTAGAGAATGAGGGAATCGAAGAAAGTGTGTTTTCTCATTAGAGTGAGCATAAACTCTCACTAACGAATGTGATTTTGTGATAATTAGAGACAAAATAATGTTTTCTTGGCTAAATCTTTGTATTTATCGAATCTTAATTTCACTATCAACGTGTTGGACAAAACAACAACTTTAGAAAATAGATGAATTGGTAATGGTTAACTCTTTACATCTCTTGACACTTTTGAAAAGTAGAGAATGAGAGAAACTAAGAAAGTGCATTTCCACATTAAAGTGAGCATAAACTCTCACTAACGAGTGTGATTTTTTTATAATTAAAGACAACATAATGTTTTCTTGCCTAAATCTCTGTACTTATCGAATCTTAATTTGACTATCAACGTGTTGGACAAAACAACAACTTTAGAACAAAGATGTATTGGTAATGGTTAACTCTTTGCAACTCTTGAGACTTTTAAAAAGTAGAGAATGATAGAATCGAAGAAAGTGCGTTTTCACATTAAAGTGAGCATAAACTCTTACTAACGAGTGTGATTTTTTGATAATTAAACACAACATAATGTTTTCTTGCCTAAATCTCTGTATTTATCGGATCTTAATTTCACTATTAACGTGTTGGACAAAACAACAACTTTAGAACAAAGATGTATTGGTAATGGTTAACTCTTTTCAACTCTTGAGACTTTTGAAAAGTAGAGAATGAGAGAATCGAAGAAAGTGAATTTTCACATTAGAGTGAGCATAAAGTCTCACTAACGAGTGTGATTTTGTGATAATTAAAGACAACATAATGTTTTCTTGGCTAAATCTTCGTATTTATCGAATCTTAATTTCACTATCAACGTGTTGGAAAAAACAACAATTTTAGAATAAATATGTATTGGTAATGGTTGACTCTTTTTGCAACTCTTGAGACTTTTGAAAAGTAGAGAATGAGAGAATCGAAGAAAGTGCGTTTTGACATTAGAGTGAGCATATACTCTCACTAAAGAGTGTGATTGTGTGATTATTAAAGACAACATAATGTTTTCTTGCCTAAATCTCTGTATTTATCGTATCTTAATTTCACTATCAACGTGTTGGACAAAAACAACAACTTTAGAACAAAGATGTATTGGTAATGGTTAACTCTTTGCAACTCTTGACAATTTTGAAAAATAGAGAATCGACGAAAGCGAGTTTTCACATTAGAGTGAGCATAAACTCTCACTAACGTGTGTGATTTTGTGATAATTAAAGACAACATAATGTTTTCTTGGCTAAATCTTTGTATTTATCGAATCTTAATTTCACTATCAACGTGTTGGACAAAACTACAACTTTAAAATAAATATGTATTGGCAATGGTTAACTCTTTTGAACTCTTGTCACTTTTGAAAAATAGAGATTCGAAGAAAGTGCATTTTCACATTAAAGTTAGCATAAACTCTCACTAATGAGTATAATTTTGTGATAATTAAAGACAACATAATGTTTTCTTGGCTAAATCTTCGTATTTATCGAATCTTAATTTCACTATCAACGTGTTGGACAAAACAACAACTTTAGAAAAAAGATGTATTGGTAATGATTAACTCTTTGCATCTCTTGACACTTTTGAAAAGTAGAGAATGAGAGAAACGAATAAAGTGCATTTTCACAATAAAGTGAGCATTAACTCTCACTAACGAGTGTGATTTATTTCCTAAATCTTCGTATTTATCGAATCTTAATTCCAATATCAACGTATTGGACAAAACAACAACTTTAGAACAAAGATGTATTGGTAATGGTTAACTCTTTGCAACTCTTGAGACTTTTGAAAAGTAGAGAATGAGAAAACGAAGAAAGTGCATTTTCACAATAAAGTGAGCATTAACTCTTACTGACGAGTGTGATTTTTTGATAATTAAAGACAACATAATGTTTTCTTGCTTAAATCTCTGTATTTATCGAATCTTAATTTCACTATCAACGTGTTGGACAAAACAACAACTTTAGAACAAAGATGTATTGGTAATGGTTAACTCTTTGCAACTCTTAAGACTTTTAAAAGTAGAGAATGAGAGAATCGAAAAAAGTGCGTTTTCACATTAGAGTCATCATAAACTCTCACTGACGAGTGTGATTTTGTGATAAATAAAGACAACATAATGTTTTCTTGGATAAATCTTCGTATTTATCGAATCTTAATTTCACTATCAACGTATTAGACAAAACAACAACTTTAGAAAAAAGATGTATTGGTAATGGTTAACTCTTTGCATCTCATGACACTTTTGAAAAGTAGAGAATGAGTGAAACGAAGAAAGTGCGTTTTCACATTAAAGTGAGCATAAACTCTCACAAACGAGTGTGATTTTTTGATAATTAAAGACAACATAATGTTTTCTTGCCTAAATCTCTGTATTTATCGAATCTTAATTTCACTATCAACGTGTTGGACAAAACAACAACTTTAGAACAAAGATGTATTGGTAATGGTTAACTCTTTGCAACTCTTGAGACTTTTGAAAAGTAGAGAATGAGAGAATCGAAGAAAGTGCGTTTTCACATTAGAGTGAGCGTATACTCTCACTAAAGAGTGTGATTTTGTGATTATTAAAGACAACATAATGTTTTCTTGCCTAAATCTCTGTATTTATCGTATCTTAATTTCACTATCAACGTGTTGGACAAAAACAACAACTTTAGAACAAAGATGTATTGGTAATGGTTAACTCTTTACCACTCTTGACAATTTTGAAAAATAGAGAATCGAAGAAAGTGAGTTTTCACATTAGAGTGAGTATAAACTCTCACTAACGAGTGTGATTTTGTGATAATTAAAGACAACATAGTGTTTTCTTGCCTAAATCTATGTAGTTATCGAATCTTAATTTCACTATCAACGTGTTGGACAAAACAACAACTTTAGAACAAAGATGTATTGGTAATGGTTAACTCTTTGCAACTCTTGTGACTTTAGAAAAGTAGAGAATGAGAGAATCGAAGAAAGTGAATTTTCACATTAAAGTGAGCATAAACTCTCACTAACGAGTATGATTTTGTGATAATTAAAGACAACATAATGTTTTCTTGGCTAAATCTTCGTATTTATCGAATCTTAATTTCACTATCAACGTGTTGGACAAAACTACAACTTTAAAATAAATATGTATTGGCAATGGTTAACTCTTTTGAACTCTTGTCACTTTTGAAAAATAGAGATTCGAAGAAAGTGCATTTTCACATTAAAGTTAGCATAAACTCTCACTAATGAGTATAATTTTGTGATAATTAAAGACAACATAATGTTTTCTTGGCTAAATCTTCGTATTTATCGAATCTTAATTTCACTATCAACGTGTTGGACAAAACAACAACTTTAGAAAAAAGATGTATTGGTAATGGTTAACTCTTTGCATCTCTTGACACTTTTGAAAAGTAGAGAATCAAAGAAACGAATAAAGTGCGTTTTCACAATAAAGTGAGCATTAACTCTCACTAACGAGTGTGATTTATTTCCTAAATCTTCGTATTTATCGAATCTTAATTCCAATATCAATGTATTGGACAAAACAACAACTTTAGAACAAAGATGTATTGGTAATGGTTAACTCTTTGCAACTCTTGAGACTTTTGAAAAGTAGAGAATGAGAGAAACGAAGAAAGTGCGTTTTCACAATAAAGTGAGCATTAACTCTTACTAACGAGTGTGATTTTTTTATAATTAAAGACAACATAATGTTTTCTTGCCTAAATCTCTGTATTTATCGAATCTTAATTTCACTATCAACGTGTTGGACAAAACAACAACTTTAGAACAAAGATGTATTGGTAATGGTTAACTCTTTGCAACTCTTAAGACTTTTAAAAGTAGAGAATGAGAGAATCGAAAAAAGTGCGTTTTCACATTAGAGTCATCATAAACTCTCACTGACGAGTGTGATTTTGTGATAAATAAAGACAACATAATGTTTTCTTGGCTAAATCTTCGTATTTATCGAATCTTAATTTCACTATCAACGTGTTAGACAAAACAACAACTTTAGAAAAAAGATGTATTGGTAATGGTTAACTCTTTGCATCTCATGACACTTTTGAAAAGTAGAGAATGAGTGAAACGAAGAAAGTGCGTTTTCACATTAAAGTGAGCATAAACTCTCACTAACGAGTGTGATTTTTTGATAATTAAAGACAACATAGTGTTTTCTTGCCTAAATCTCTGTATTTATCGAATCTTAATTTCACTATCAACGTGTTGGACAAAACAACAACTTTAGAACAAAGATGTATTGGTAATGGTTAACTCTTTGCAACTCTTGAGACTTTTGAAAAGTAGAGAATGAGAGAATCGAAGAAAGTGCGTTTTCACATTAGAGTGAGCATATACTCTCACTAAAGAGAGTGATTTTGTGATTATTAAAGACAACATAATGTTTTCTTGCCTAAATCTCTGTATTTATCGTATCTTAATTTCACTATCAACGTATTGGACAAAAACAACAACTTTAGAACAAAGATGTATTGGTAATGGTTAACTCTTTGCAACTCTTGACAATTTTGAAAAATAGAGAATCGAAGAGAGTGAGTTTTCACATTAGAGTGTGCATAAACTCTCACTAACGAGTGTGATTTTGTGATAATTAAAGACAACATAGTGTTTTCTTGCCTAAATCTATGTATTTATCGAATCTTAATTTCACTATCAACGTGTTGGACAAAACAACAACTTTAGAACAAAGATGTATTGGTAATGGTTAACTCTTTGCAACTCTTGAGACTTTTGAAAAGTAGAGAATGAGAGAATCGAAGAAAGTGAATTTTCACATTAAAGTGAGCATAAACTCTCACTAACGAGTGTGATTTTGTGGTAATTAAAGACAACATAATGTTTTCTTGGCTAAATCTTCGTATTTATCGAATCTTAATTTCACTATCAACGTGTTGGACAAAACTACAACTTTAGAATAAATATGTATTGGCAATGGTTAACTCTTTTGAACTCTTGTCACTTTTGAAAAATAGAGATTCGAAGAAATGGCATTTTCACATTAAAGTTAGCATAAACTCTCACTAACGAGTTTAATTTTGTGATAATTAAAGACAACATAATGTTTTCTTGGCTAAATCTTCGTATTTATCGAATCTTAATTTCACTATCAACGTGTTGGACAAAACAACAACTTTAGAAAAAAGATGTATTGGTAATGGTTAACTCTTTGCATCTCTTGACACTTTTGAAAAGTAGAGAATGAGAGAAACGAATAAAGTGCATTTTCACAATAAAGTGAGCATTAACTCTCACTAACGAGTGTGATTTATTTCCTAAATCTTCGTATTTATCGAATCTTAATTTCACTATCAACGTGTTGGACAAAACAACAACTTTAGAACAAAGATGTATTGGTAATGGTTAACTCTTTGCAACTCTTGAGACTTTTGAAAAGTAGAGAATGAGGGAATCGAAGAAAGTGTGTTTTCTCATTAGAGTGAGCATAAACTCTCACTAACGAACGTGATTTTGTGATAATTAGAGACAACATAATGTTTTCTTGGCTAAATCTTTGTATTTATCGAATCTTAATTTCACTATCAACGTGTTGGACAAAACAACAACTTTAGAAAATAGATGAATTGGTAATGGTTAACTCTTTACATCTCTTGACACTTTTGAAAAGTAGAGAATGAGAGAAACTAAGAAAGTGCATTTCCACATTAAAGTGAGCATAAACTCTCACTAACGAGTGTGATTTTTTTATAATTAAAGACAACATAATGTTTTCTTGCCTAAATCTCTGTACTTATCGAATCTTAATTTGACTATCAACGTGTTGGACAAAACAACAACTTTAGAACAAAGATGTATTGGTAATGGTTAACTCTTTGCAACTCTTGAGACTTTTAAAAAGTAGAGAATGATAGAATCGAAGAAAGTGCGTTTTCACATTAAAGTGAGCATAAACTCTTACTAACGAGTGTGATTTTTTGATAATTAAACACAACATAATGTTTTCTTGCCTAAATCTCTGTATTTATCGGATCTTAATTTCACTATTAACGTGTTGGACAAAACAACAACTTTAGAACAAAGATGTATTGGTAATGGTTAACTCTTTTCAACTCTTGAGACTTTTGAAAAGTAGAGAATGAGAGAATCGAAGAAAGTGAATTTTCACATTAGAGTGAGCATAAAGTCTCACTAACGAGTGTGATTTTGTGATAATTAAAGACAACATAATGTTTTCTTGGCTAAATCTTCGTATTTATCGAATCTTAATTTCACTATCAACGTGTTGGAAAAAACAACAATTTTAGAATAAATATGTATTGGTAATGGTTGACTCTTTTTGCAACTCTTGAGACTTTTGAAAAGTAGAGAATGAGAGAATCGAAGAAAGTGCGTTTTGACATTAGAGTGAGCATATACTCTCACTAAAGAGTGTGATTGTGTGATTATTAAAGACAACATAATGTTTTCTTGCCTAAATCTCTGTATTTATCGTATCTTAATTTCACTATCAACGTGTTGGACAAAAACAACAACTTTAGAACAAAGATGTATTGGTAATGGTTAACTCTTTGCAACTCTTGACAATTTTGGAAAATAGAGAATCGACGAAAGCGAGTTTTCACATTAGAGTGAGCATAAACTCTCACTAACGTGTGTGATTTTGTGATAATTAAAGACAACATAATGTTTTCTTGGCTAAATCTTTGTATTTATCGAATCTTAATTTCACTATCAACGTGTTGGACAAAACAACAACTTTAGAATAAATATGTATTGACAATGGTTAACTCTTTTGAACTCTTGTCACTTTTGAAAAATAGGGATTCGAAGAAAGTGCATTTTCACTTTAAAGTTAGCATAAACTCTCACTAACGAGTATAATTTTGTGATAATTAAAGACAACATAATGTTTTCTTGGCTAAATCTTTGTATTTATCGAATCTTAATTTCACTATCAACGTGTTGGACAAAACAACAACTTTAGAAAAAAGATGTATTGGTAATGGTTAACTCTTTGCATCTCTTGAAACTTTTGAAAAGTAGAGAATGAGAGAAACGAATAAAGTGCATTTTCACAATAAAGTGAGCATTAACTCTCACTAACGAGTGTGATTTATTTCCTAAATCTTCGTATTTATCGAATCTTAATTCCACTATCAACGTATTGGACAAAACAACAACTTTAGAACAAAGATGTATTGGTAATGGTTAACTCTTTGCAACTCTTGAGACTTTTGAAAAGTAGAGAATGAGAGAAACGAAGAAAGTGCGTTTTCACAATAAAGTGAGCATTAACTCTTACTGACGAGTGTGATTTTTTTATAATTAAAGACAACATAATGTTTTCTTGCCTAAATCTCTGTATTTATCGAATCTTAATTTCACTATCAACGTGTTGGACAAAACAACAACATTAGAACAAAGATGTATTGGTAATGGTTAACTCTTAGCAAGTCTTAAGACTTTTAAAAGTAGAGAATGAGAGAATCGAAGAAAGTGCGTTTTCACATTAGAGTCATCATAAACTCTCACTAACGAGTGTGATTTTGTGATAAATAAAGACAACATAATATTTTCTTGGCTAAATCTTCGTATTTATCAAATCTTAATTTCACTATCAACGTGTTAGACAAAACAACAACTTTAGAAAAAAGATGTATTGGTAATGGTTAACTTTTTGCATCTCATGACACTTTTGAAAAGTAGAGAATGAGTGAAACGAAGAAAGTGCGTTTTCACATTAAAGTGAGCATAAACTCTCACTAACGAGTGTGATTTTTTGATAATTAAAGACAACATAATGTTTTCTTGGCTAAATCTTCGTATTTATCGAATCTTAATTTCACTATCAACGTGTTGGAAAAAACAACAATTTTAGAATAAATATGTATTGGTAATGGTTAACTTTTTGCATCTCTTGACACTTTTAAAAAGTAGAGAATGAGAGAAACGAAGAAAGTTTGTTTTACAATAAAGTGAGCATTAACTCTCACTAACGAGTGTGATTTATTTTCTAAATCTTCGTATTTATCGAATCTTAATTTCACTATCAACGTGTTGGACAAAACAACAACTTTAGAACAAAGATGTATTGGTAATGGTTAACTCTTTGCAACTCTTAAGACTTTTGAAAAGTAGAGAATGAGGATATCTAAGAAAGTGCGTTTTCTCATTAGAGTGAGCATAAACTCTCACTAACGAATGTGATTTTGTGATATTTAAAGACAACATAATGTTTTCTTGCCTAAATCTTCGTATTTATCGAATCTTAATTTCACTATCAACGTGTTGGACAAAACAACAACTTTAGAACAAATATGTATTGGTAATGGTTAACTCTTTGCAACTCTTGAGACTTTTGAAAAATAGAGATTCGAAGAAAGTGCGTTTTCAGATTAGAGTGAGCATAAATTCTCACTAACGAGTATAATTTTGTGATAATTAAAGACAACATAATGTTTTCTTGGCTAAATCTTCGTATTTATCGAATCATAATTTCACTAACAACGTGTTGGACAAAACAACAACTTTAGAAAAAAGTTGTATTGGTAATGGTTAACTTTTTGCATCTCTTGACACTTTTGAAAAGTAGAGAATGAGAGAAACGAAGAAAGTTTGTTTTACAATAAAGTGAGCATTAACTCTCACTAACGAGTGTGATTTATTTCCTAAATCTTCGTATTTATCGAATCTTAATTTCACTATCAACGTGTTGGACAAAACAACAACTTTAGAACAAAGATGTATTGGTAATGGTTAACTCTTTGAAACTCTTGAGACTTCTGAAAAGTAGAGAATGAGGGAATCGAAGAAAGTGCGTTTTCTCATTAGAGTGAGCATAAACTCACACTAACGAATGTGATTTTGTGATATTCAAAGACAACATAATGTTTTCTTGCCTAAATCTTCGTATTTATCGAATCTTAATTTCACTATCAACGTGTTGGACAAAACAACAAATTTAGAACAAAGATGTATTGGTAATGGTTAACTCTTTGCAACTCTTGAGACTTTTGAAAAGTAGAGAATGAGAGAAACGAAGAAAGTGCGTTTTCACAATAAAGTGGGCATTAACTCTTACTGACAAGTGTGATTTTTTGATAATTAAAGACAACATAATGTTTTCTTGCCTAAATCTCTGTATTTATCAAATCTTAATTTCACTATCAACGTGTTGGACAAAACAACAACTTTAGAACAAAGATGTATTGGTAATGGTTAACTCTTTTCAACTCTTGAGACTTTTGAAAAGTAGAGAATGAGAGAATCGAAGAAAGTGAATTTTCACATTAGAGTGAGCATAAACTCTCACTAACGAGTGTGATTTTGTGATAATTAAAGACAACATAATGTTTACTTGGCTAAATCTTCGTATTTATCGAATCTTAATTTCACTATCAACGTGTTGGAAAAAACAACAATTTTAGAATAAATATGTATTGGTAATGGTTGACTCTTTTTGCAACTCTTGAGACTTTTGAAAAGTAGAGAATGAGAGAATCGAAGAAAGTGCGTTTTCACATTAGAGTGAGCATATACTCTCACTAAAGAGAGTGATTTTGTGATTATTAAAGACAACATAATGTTTTCTTGCCTAAATCTCTGTATTTATCGTATCTTAATTTCACTATCAACGTGTTGGAAAAAACAACAACTTTAGAAAAACGATGTATTGGAAATGGTTAACTCTTTGCAACTCTTGAGACTTTTGAAAAGTAGAGAATGAGAGAATCGAAGAAAGTGCGTTTTCACAGTAGAGTGTGCAAAAACTCTCACTAACGAGTGTGATTTTTTTATAATTAAAGATAACATAATGTTTTCTTGCCTAAATCTTCGTATTTATCGAAATTTAATTTCACTATCAACGTGTTGGACAAAACAACAACTTTAGAAAAAAGATGTATTGGTAATGGTTAACTCTTTGCAACTCTGGAGACTTTTGAAAAGTAGAGAATGAGAGAATCGAAGAAAGTGCGTTTTCACATTACAGTGAGCATAAAGTCTCACTAACGAGTGTGATTTTGTGATAATTAAAGACAACATATTTTTTTCTTGTCTAAATCTTCGTATTTATCGAATCTTAATTTCACTATCAACGTGTTGGAAAAAACAACAACTTTAGAAAAACGATGTATTGGAAATGGTTAACTCTTTGCAACTCTTGAGACTTTTGAAAAGTAGAGAATGAGATAATAGAAGAAAGTGCGTTTTCACAGTAGAGTGAGCATAAACTCTCACTAACGAGTGTGATTTTGTGATAATTAAAGACAACATAATGTTTTCTTGGCTAAATCTTCGTATTTATCGAATCTTAATTTCACTATCAACGTGTTGGAAAAAACAACAATTTTAGAATAAATATGTATTGGTAATGGTTGACTCTTTTTGCAACTCTTGAGACTTTTGAAAAGTAGAGAATGAGAGAATCGAAGAAAGTGCGTTTTGACATTAGAGTGAGCATATACTCTCACTAAAGAGTGTGATTGTGTGATTATTAAAGACAACATAATGTTTTCTTGCCTAAATCTCTGTATTTATCGTATCTTAATTTCACTATCAACGTGTTGGACAAAAACAACAACTTTAGAACAAAGATGTATTGGTAATGGTTAACTCTTTGCAACTCTTGACAATTTTGAAAAATAGAGAATCGACGAAAGCGAGTTTTCACATTAGAGTGAGCATAAACTCTCACTAACGTGTGTGATTTTGTGATAATTAAAGACAACATAATGTTTTCTTGGCTAAATCTTTGTATTTATCGAATCTTAATTTCACTATCAACGTGTTGGACAAAACAACAACTTTAGAATAAATATGTATTGACAATGGTTAACTCTTTTGAACTCTTGTCACTTTTGAAAAATAGGGATTCGAAGAAAGTGCATTTTCACTTTAAAGTTAGCATAAACTCTCACTAACGAGTATAATTTTGTGATAATTAAAGACAACATAATGTTTTCTTGGCTAAATCTTTGTATTTATCGAATCTTAATTTCACTATCAACGTGTTGGACAAAACAACAACTTTAGAAAAAAGATGTATTGGTAATGGTTAACTCTTTGCATCTCTTGAAACTTTTGAAAAGTAGAGAATGAGAGAAACGAATAAAGTGCATTTTCACAATAAAGTGAGCATTAACTCTCACTAACGAGTGTGATTTATTTCCTAAATCTTCGTATTTATCGAATCTTAATTCCACTATCAACGTATTGGACAAAACAACAACTTTAGAACAAAGATGTATTGGTAATGGTTAACTCTTTGCAACTATTGAGACTTTTGAAAAGTAGAGAATGAGAGAAACGAAGAAAGTGCGTTTTCACAATAAAGTGAGCATTAACTCTTACTGACGAGTGTGATTTTTTGATAATTAAAGACAACATAATGTTTTCTTGCCTAAATCTCTGTATTTATCGAATCTTAATTTCACTATCAACGTGTTGGACAAAACAACAACATTAGAACAAAGATGTATTGGTAATGGTTAACTCTTAGCAAGTCTTAAGACTTTTAAAAGTAGAGAATGAGAGAATCGAAGAAAGTGCGTTTTCACATTAGAGTCATCATAAACTCTCACTAACGAGTGTGATTTTGTGATAAATAAAGACAACATAATATTTTCTTGGCTAAATCTTCGTATTTATCAAATCTTAATTTCACTATCAACGTGTTAGACAAAACAACAACTTTAGAAAAAAGATGTATTGGTAATGGTTAACTTTTTGCATCTCATGACACTTTTGAAAAGTAGAGAATGAGTGAAACGAAGAAAGTGCGTTTTCACATTAAAGTGAGCATAAACTCTCACTAACGAGTGTGATTTTTTGATAATTAAAGACAACATAATGTTTTCTTGGCTAAATCTTCGTATTTATCGAATCTTAATTTCACTATCAACGTGTTGGACAAAACCAACGACTTTAGAACAAAAATGTATTGGTAATGGTTAACTCTTTGCAACTCTTATGACTTTTAAAAAGTTGAGAATGAGAGAATCGAAGAAAGTGCATTTTCACATTAGAGTCAGCATAAACTCTCACTAACGAGGGTGATTTTGTGATAATTAAAGACAACATAATGTTTTCTTGGCTAAATCTTCGTATTTATCGAATCTTAATTTCACTATCAACGTGTTGGAAAAAACAACAATTTTAGAATAAATATGTATTGGTAATGGTTAACTTTTTGCATCTCTTGACACTTTTAAAAAGTAGAGAATGAGAGAAACGAAGAAAGTTTGTTTTACAATAAAGTGAGCATTAACTCTCACTAACGAGTGTGATTTATTTTCTAAATCTTCGTATTTATCGAATCTTAATTTCACTATCAACGTGTTGGACAAAACAACAACTTTAGAACAAAGATGTATTGGTAATG
This sequence comes from Galeopsis tetrahit, assembly GCA_963675135.1. NCBI lineage: Eukaryota > Viridiplantae > Streptophyta > Magnoliopsida > Lamiales > Lamiaceae > Galeopsis > Galeopsis tetrahit. Next base: position 57,642,034 of record OY776120.1, on the reverse strand, counting down.
GTTAACTCTTTGCAACTCTTAAGACTTTTGAAAAGTAGAGAATGAGGGAATCTAAGAAAGTGCGTTTTCTCATTAGAGTGAGCATAAACTCTCACTAACGAATGTGATTTTGTGATATTTAAAGACAACATAATGTTTTCTTGCCTAAATCTTCGTATTTATCGAATCTTAATTTCACTATCAACGTGTTGGACAAAACAACAACTTTAGAACAAATATGTATTGGTAATGGTTAACTCTTTGCAACTCTTGAGACTTTTGAAAAATAGAGATTCGAAGAAAGTGCGTTTTCAGATTAGAGTGAGCATAAATTCTCACTAACGAGTATAATTTTGTGATAATTAAAGACAACATAATGTTTTCTTGGCTAAATCTTCGTATTTATCGAATCATAATTTCACTAACAACGTGTTGGACAAAACAACAACTTTAGAAAAAAGTTGTATTGGTAATGGTTAACTTTTTGCATCTCTTGACACTTTTGAAAAGTAGAGAATGAGAGAAACGAAGAAAGTTTGTTTTACAATAAAGTGAGCATTAACTCTCACTAACGAGTGTGATTTATTTCCTAAATCTTCGTATTTATCGAATCTTAATTTCACTATCAACGTGTTGGACAAAACAACAACTTTAGAACAAAGATGTATTGGTAATGGTTAACTCTTTGAAACTCTTGAGACTTCTGAAAAGTAGAGAATGAGGGAATCGAAGAAAGTGCGTTTTCTCATTAGAGTGAGCATAAACTCACACTAACGAATGTGATTTTGTGATATTCAAAGACAACATAATGTTTTCTTGCCTAAATCTTCGTATTTATCGAATCTTAATTTCACTATCAACGTGTTGGACAAAACAACAACTTTAGAACAAAGATGTATTGGTAATGGTTAACTCTTTGCAACTCTTGAGACTTTTGAAAAGTAGAGAATGAGAGAAACGAAGAAAGTGCGTTTTCACAATAAAGTGGGCATTAACTCTTACTGACGAGTGTGATTTTTTGATAATTAAAGACAACATAATGTTTTCTTGCCTAAATCTCTGTATTTATCAAATCTTAATTTCACTATCAACGTGTTGGACAAAACAACAACTTTAGAACAAAGATGTATTGGTAATGGTTAACTCTTTGCAACTCTTAAGACTTTTAAAAAGTAGAATATGAGAGAATCGAAGAAAGTGCATTTTCACATTAGAGTGAGCATAAACTCTCACTAACGAGTGTGATTTTGTGATAATTAAAGACAACATAATGTTTACTTGGCTAAATCTTCGTATTTATCGAATCTTAATTTCACTATCAACAAGTTGGAAAAAACAACAATTTTAGAATAAATATGTATTGGTAATGGTTGACTCTTTTTGCAACTCTTGAGACTTTTGAAAAGTAGAGAATGAGAGAATCGAAGAAAGTGCGTTTTCACATTAGAGTGAGCATATACTCTCACTAAAGAGAGTGATTTTGTGATTATTAAAGACAACATAATGTTTTCTTGCCTAAATCTCTGTATTTATCGTATCTTAATTTCACTATCAACGTGTTGGAAAAAACAACAACTTTAGAAAAACGATGTATTGGAAATGGTTAACTCTTTGCAACTCTTGAGACTTTTGAAAAGTAGAGAATGAGAGAATCGAAGAAAGTGCGTTTTCACAGTAGAGTGTGCAAAAACTCTCACTAACGAGTGTGATTTTTTTATAATTAAAGATAACATAATGTTTTCTTGCCTAAATATTCGTATTTATCGAAATTTAATTTCACTATCAACGTGTTGGACAAAACAACAACTTTAGAAAAAAGATGTATTGGTAATGGTTAACTCTTTGCAACTCTGGAGACTTTTGAAAAGTAGAGAATGAGAGAATCGAAGAAAGTGCGTTTTCACATTACAGTGAGCATAAACTCTCACTAACGAGTGTGATTTTGTGATAATTAAAGACAACATATTTTTTTCTTGTCTAAATCTTCGTATTTATCGAATCTTAATTTCACTATCAACGTGTTGGAAAAAACAACAACTTTAGAAAAACGATGTATTGGAAATGGTTAACTCTTTGCAACTCTTGAGACTTTTGAAAAGTAGAGAATGAGATAATAGCAGAAAGTGCGTTTTCACAGTAGAGTGTGCAAAAACTCTCACTAACGAGTGTGATTTTTTGATAATTTAAGATAACATAATGTTTTCTTGCCTAAATCTTCGTATTTATCGAATCTTAATTTCACTATCAACGTGTTGGACAAAACAACAACTTTAGAAAAAAGATGTATTGGTAATGGTTAACTCTTTGCAACTCTGGAGACTTTTGAAAAGTAGAGAATGAGAGAATCGAAGAAAGTGCGTTTTCACATTATAGTGAGCATAAACTCTCACTAACGAGTGTGATTTTGTGATAATTAAAGACAACATATTTTTTTCTTGTCTAAATCTTCGTATTTATCGAATCTTAATTTCACTATCAACGTGTTGGAAAAAACAACAACTTTAGAAAAACGATGTATTGGAAATGGTTAACTCTTTGCAACTCTTGAGACTTTTGAAAAGTAGAGAATGAGATAATAGAAGAAAGTGCGTTTTCACAGTAGAGTGTGCAAAAACTCTCACTAACGAGTGTGATTTTTTGATAATTTAAGATAACATAATGTTTTCTTGCCTAAATCTTCGTATTTATCGAATCTTAATTTCACTATCAACGTGTTGGACAAAACCAACGACTTTAGAACAAAAATGTATTGGTAATGGTTAACTCTGTGCAACTCTTATGACTTTTAAAAAGTTGGGAATGAGAGAATCGAAGAAAGTGCATTTTCACATTAGAGTCAACATAAACTCTCACTAACGAGGGTGATTTTGTGATAATTAAAGACAACATAATGTTTTCTTGGCTAAATCTTCGTATTTATCGAATCTTAATTTCACTATCAACGTGTTGGAAAAAACAACAATTTTAGAATAAATATGTATTGGTAATGATTAACTTTTTGCATCTCTTGACACTTTTAAAAAGTAGAGAATGAGAGAAACGAAGAAAGTTTGTTTTACAATAAAGTGAGCATTAACTCTCACTAACGAGTGTGATTTATTTCCTAAATCTTCGTATTTATCGAATCTTAATTTCACTATCAACGTGTTGGACAAAACAACAACTTTAGAAAAAAGATGTATTGGTAATTGTTAACTCTTTGCATCTCTTGAAACTTTTGAAAAGTAGAGAATGAGAGAAACGAATAAAGTGCATTTTCACAATAAAGTGAGCATTAACTCTCACTAACGAGTGTGATTTATTTCCTAAATCTTCGTATTTATCGAATCTTAATTCCACTATCAACGTATTGGACAAAACAACAACTTTAGAACAAAGATGTATTGGTAATGGTTAACTCTTTGCAACTCTTGAGACTTTTGAAAAGTAGAGAATGAGAGAAACGAAGAAAGTGCGTTTTCACAATAAAGTGAGCATTAACTCTTACTGACGAGTGTGATTTTTTTATAATTAAAGACAACATAATGTTTTCTTGCTTAAATCTCTGTATTTATCAAATCTTAATTTTCACATTAGAGTGAGCATAAAGTCTCACTAACGAGTGTGATTTTGTGATAATTAAAGACAACATAATGTTTTCTTGGCTAAATCTTCGTATTTATCGAATCTTAATTCCACTATCAACGTATTGGACAAAACAACAAATTTAGAACAAAGATGTATTGGTAATGGTTAACTCTTTGCAACTCTTGAGACTTTTGAAAAGTAGAGAATGAGTGAAACGAAGAAAGTGCGTTTTCACATTAAAGTGAGCATAAACTCTCACTAACGAGTGTGATTTTTTGATAATTAAAGACAACATAATGTTTTCTTGGCTAAATCTTCGTATTTATCGAATCTTAATTTCACTATCAACGTGTTGGACAAAACCAACGACTTTAGAACAAAAATGTATTGGTAATGGTTAACTCTTTGCAACTCTTATGACTTTTAAAAAGTTGAGAATGAGAGAATCGAAGAAAGTGCATTTTCACATTAGAGTCAGCATAAACTCTCACTAACGAGGGTGATTTTGTGATAATTAAAGACAAAATAATGTTTTCTTGGCTAAATCTTCGTATTTATCGAATCTTAATTTCACTATCAACGTGTTGGAAAAAACAACAATTTTAGAATAAATATGTATTGGTAATGGTTAACTTTTTGCATCTCTTGACACTTTTAAAAAGTAGAGAATGAGAGAAACGAAGAAAGTTTGTTTTACAATAAAGTGAGCATTAACTCTCACTAACGAGTGTGATTTATTTTCTAAATCTTCGTATTTATCGAATCTTAATTTCACTATCAACGTGTTGGACAAAACAACAACTTTAGAACAAAGATGTATTGGTAATGGTTAACTCTTTGCAACTCTTGAGACTTTTGAAAAGTAGAGAATGAGGGAATCTAAGAAAGTGCGTTTTCTCATTAGAGTGATCATAAACTCTCACTAACGAATGTGATTTTGTGATATTTAAAGATAATATAAGGTTTTCTTGCCTAAATCGTCGTATTTATCGAATCTTAATTTCACTATCAACGTGTTGGACAAAACAACAACTTTAGAACAAATATGTATTGGTAATGGTTAACTCTTTGCAACTCTTGAGACTTTTGAAAAATAGAGATTCGAAGAAAGTGCGTTTTCAGATTAGAGTGAGCATAAATTCTCACTAACGAGTATAATTTTGTGATAATTAAAGACAACATAATGTTTTCTTGGCTAAATCTTCGTATTTGTCGAATCATAATTTCACTAACAACGTGTTGGACAAAACAACAACTTTAGAAAAAAGTTGTATTGGTAATGGTTAACTTTTTGCATCTCTTGACACTTTTGAAAAGTAGAGAATGAGAGAAACGAAGAAAGTTTGTTTTACAATAAAGTGAGCATTAACTCTCACTAACGAGTGTGATTTATTTCCTAAATCTTCGTATTTATCGAATCTTAATTTCACTATCAACGTGTTGGACAAAACAACAACTTTAGAACAAAGATGTATTGGTAATGGTTATCTCTTTGAAACTCTTGAGACTTCTGAAAAGTAGAGAATGAGGGAATCGAAGAAAGTGCGTTTTCTCATTAGAGTGAGCATAAACTCACACTAACGAATGTGATTTTGTGATATTCAAAGACAACATAATGTTTTCTTGCCTAAATCTTCGTATTTATCGAATCTTAATTTCACTATCAACGTGTTGGACAAAACAACAACTTTAGAACAAATATGTATTGGTAATGGTTAACTCTTTGCAACTCTTGAGACTTTTGAAAAGTAGAGAATGAGAGAGTTGAAGAAGGTGCGTTTTCACATTAGAGTCAACATAAACTCTCACTAACGTGTGTGATTTTGTGATAATTAAAGACAACATAATGTTTTCTTGGCTAAATCTTTGTATTTATCGAATCTTAATTTCACTATCAACGTGTTGGACAAAACAACAACTTTTGAAAAAAGATGAATTGGTAATGGTTAACTCTTTGCATCTCTTGACACTTTTGAAAAGTAGAGAATGAGAGAAACTAAGAAAGTGCATTTCCACATTAAAGTGAGCATAAACACTCACTAACGAGTGTGATTTTTTTATAATTAAAGACAACATAATGTTTTCTTGCTTAAATCTCTGTACTTATCGAATCTTAATTTCACTATCAACGTGTTGGACAAAACAACAACTTTAGAACAAAGATGTATTGGTAATGGTTAACTCTTTGCAACTCTTGAGACTTTTAAAAAGTAGAGAATGATAGAATCGAAGAAACTGCGTTTTCACATTAAAGTGAGCATAAACTCTCACTAACGAGTGTGATTTTTTGATAATTAAAGACAACATAATGTTTTCTTGCCTAAATCTCTGTATTTATCGAATCTTAATTTCACTATCAACGTGTTGGACAAAACAACAACTTTAGAACAAAAATGTATTGGTAATGGTTAACTCTTTGCAACTCTTGAGACTTTTGAAAAGTAGAGAATGAGAGAATCGAAGAAAGTGAATTTTCACATTAGAGTGAGCATAAACTCTCACTAACGAGTGTGATTTTGTGATAATTAAAGACAACATAATGTTTTCTTGGCTAAATCTTCGTATTTATCGAATCTTAATTTCACTATCAACGTGTTCAACAAAACAACAACTTTAGAACAAATATGTATTGGTAATTGTTGACTCTTTTTGCAACTTTTGAGACTTTTGAAAAGTAGAGAATGAGAGAATCGAAGAAAGTGCGTTTTCACATTAGAGAGAGCATATACTCTCAGTAAAGAGTGTGATTTTGTGATAATTAAAGACAACATAATGTTTTCTTGGCTAAATCTTCGTATTTATCGAATCTTAATTTCACTATCAACGTGTTGGACAAAACAACAACTTTAGAAAAAAGATGTATTGGTAATGGTTAACTCTTTGCATCTCTTGACACTTTTGAAAAGTAGAGAATGAGTGAAACGAAGAAAGTGCGTTTTCACATTAAAGTGAGCATAAACTCTCACTAACGAGTGTCATTTTTTGATAATTAAAGACAACATAATGTTTTCTTGCCTAAATCTCTGTATTTATCGAATCTTAATTTCACTATCAACGTGTTGGACAAAACAACAACTTTAGAACAAAGATGTATTGGTAATAGTTAACTCTTTGCAACTCTTGAGACTTTTGAAAAGTAGAGAATGAGAGAATTGAAGTAGGTGCGTTTTCACATTAGAGTCGACATAAACTCACACTAACGTGTGTGATTTTGTGATAATTAAAGACAACATAATGTTTTCTTGGCTAAATCTTTGTATTTATCGAATCTTAATTTCACTATCAACGTGTTGGACAAAATAACAACTTTAGAAAATAGATGAATTGGTAATGGTTAACTCTTTGCATCTCTTGACACTTTTGAAAAGTAGAGAATGAGAGAAAGTAATAAAGTGCATTTCCACATTAAAGTGAGCATAAACTCTCACTAACGAGTGTGATTTTTTTATAATAAAAGACAACATAATGTTTTCTTGCCTAAATCTCTGTACTTATCGAATCTTAATTTCACTATCAACGTGTTGGACAAAACAACAACTTTAGAACAAAGATGTATTGGTAATGGTTAACTCTTTGCAACTCTTGAGACTTTTAAAAAGTAAAGAATGATAGAATCGAAGAAAGTGCGTTTTCACATTAAAGTGAGCATAAACTCTCACTAACGAGTGTGATTTTTTGATAATTAAAGACAACATAATGTTTTCTTGGCTAAATCTTCGTATTTATCGAATCTTAATTTCACTATCAACGTGTTGGACAAAACCAACGACTTTAGAACAAAAATGTATTGGTAATGGTTAACTCTTTGCAACTCTTATGACTTTTAAAAAGTTGAGAATGAGAGAATCGAAGAAAGTGCATTTTCACATTAGTGTCAGCATAAACTCTCACTAACGAGTGTGATTTTGTGATAATTAAAGACAACATAATGTTTTCTTGGCTAAATCTTCGTATTTATCGAATCATAATTTCACTAACAACGTGTTGGACAAAACAACAACTTTAGAAAAAAGTTGTATTGGTAATGGTTAACTTTTTGCATCTCTTGACACTTTTGAAAAGTAGAGAATGAGAGAAACGAAGAAAGTTTGTTTTACAATAAAGTGAGCATTAACTCTCACTAACGAGTGTGATTTATTTCCTAAATCTTCGTATTTATCGAATCTTAATTTCACTATCAACGTGTTGGACAAAACAACAACTTTAGAACAAAGATGTATTGGTAATGGTTAACTCTTTGAAACTCTTGAGACTTCTGAAAAGTAGAGAATGAGGGAATCGAAGAAAGTGTGTTTTCTCATTAGAGTGAGCATAAACTCACACTAACGAATGTGATTTTGTGATATTCAAAGACAACATAATGTTTTCTTGCCTAAATCTTCGTATTTATCGAATCTTAATTTCACTATCAACGTGTTGGACAAAACAACAACTTTAGAACAAATATGTATTGGTAATGGTTAACTCTTTGCAACTCTTGAGACTTTTGAAAAGTAGAGAATGAGAGAGTTGAAGAAGGTGCGTTTTCACATTAGAGTCAACATAAACTCTCACTAACGTGTGTGATTTTGTGATAATTAAAGACAACATAATGTTTTCTTGGCTAAATCTTTGTATTTATCGAATCTTAATTTCACTATCAACGTGTTGGACAAAACAACAACTTTAGAAAAAAGATGAATTGGTAATGGTTAACTCTTTGCATCTCTTGACACTTTTGAAAAGTAGAGAATGAGAGAAACTAAGAAAGTGCATTTCCACATTAAAGTGAGCATAAACACTCACTAACGAGTGTGATTTTTTTATAATTAAAGACAACATAATGTTTTCTTGCCTAAATCTCTGTACTTATCGAATCTTAATTTCACTATCAACGTGTTGGACAAAACAACAACTTTAGAACAAAGATGTATTGGTAATGGTTAACTCTTTGCAACTCTTGAGACTTTTAAAAAGTAGAGAATGATAGAATCGAAGAAACTGCGTTTTCACATTAAAGTGAGCATAAACTCTCACTAACGAGTGTGATTTTTTGATAATTAAAGACAACATAATGTTTTCTTGCCTAAATCTCTGTATTTATCGAATCTTAATTTCACTATCAACGTGTTGGACAAAACAACAACTTTAGAACAAAAATGTATTGGTAATGGTTAACTCTTTGCAACTCTTGAGACTTTTGAAAAGTAGAGAATGAGAGAATCGAAGAAAGTGAATTTTCACATTAGAGTGAGCATAAACTCTCACTAACGAGTGTGATTTTGTGATAATTAAAGACAACATAATGTTTTCTTGGCTAAATCTTCGTATTTATCGAATCTTAATTTCACTATCAACGTGTTCAACAAAACAACAACTTTAGAACAAATATGTATTGGTAATTGTTGACTCTTTTTGCAACTTTTGAGACTTTTGAAAAGTAGAGAATGAGAGAATCGAAGAAAGTGCGTTTTCACATTAGAGTGAGCATATACTCTCAGTAAAGAGTGTGATTTTGTGATTATTAAAGACAACATAATGTTTTCTTGCCTAAATCTCTGTATTTATCGAATCTTAATTTCACTATCAACGTGTTGGATAAAAACAACTTTAGTACAAAGATGTATTGGTAATGGTTAACTCTTTGCAACTCTTGACAATTTTGAAAAATAGAGAATCGAAGAAAGTGCATTTTCACATTAGAGTGAGTATAAACTCTCACTAACGAGTGTGAATTTGTGATAATTAAAGAAAACATAATGTTTTCTTTCCTAAATCTTTGTATATATCGAATCTTAATTTCACTATCAACTTGTTGGACAAAATAATAACTTTAGAACAAAGATGTATTGGTCATGGTTAACTCTTTGCAACTCTTGAGACTTTTGAAATGTAGAGAATGATAGAATCAAAGAAAGTGCGTTTTCACATTAGAGTGAGCATATACTCTCACTATAGAGTGTGATTTTTTGATTATTAAAGACAACATAATGTTTTCTTGCCTAAATCTCTGTATTTATCGAATCTTAATTTCACTATCAACGTGTTGGACAAAAACAAGAACTTTAGAACAAAGATGTATTGGTAATGGTTAAATCTTTGCAACTCTTGACAATTTTGAAAAATAGAGAATCGAAGAAAGTGCATTTTCACATTAGAGTGAGCATAAACTCTCAATACCGAGTGTGATTTTGTGATAATTAAAGAAAACATAATGTTTTCTTGCATAAATCTTTGTATTTATCGAATCTTAATTTAACTATCAATGTGTTGGACAAAACAACAACTTTAGAACAAAGATGTATTGGTCATGGTTAACTCTTTGCAACTCTTGAGACTTTTGAAAAGAAGAGAATGAGAGAATCGAAGAAAGTGCGTTTTCACATTAAAGTGAGCATATACTCTCACTAAAGAGTGTGATTTTGTGATTATTAAAGACAACATAATGTTTTCTTGCCTAAATCTCTGTATTTATCGAATCTTAATTTCACTATCAACGTGTTGGACAAAACAACAACTTTAGAAAAAATATGTATTGTAATGGTTAACTCTTTGCATCTCTTGAAACTTTTGAAAAGTAGAGAATGAGAGAAACGAATAAAGTGCATTTTCACATTACACTGAGCATAAACTCTCACTAACGAGTGTGATTTTGTGATAATTAAAGACAACATATTTTTTTCTTGTCTAAATCTTCGTATTTATCGAATCTTAATTTAACTATCAATGTGTTGGACAAAACAACAACTTTAGAACAAAGATGTATTGGTAATGGTTCACTCTTTGCAACTCTTAAGACTTTTAAAAAGTAGAATATGAGAGAATCGAAGAAAGTGCATTTTCACATTAGAGTCAGCATAAACTCTCACTAACGAGTGTGATTTTGTGATAATTAAAGACAACATAATGTTTTCTTGGCTAAATCTTCGTATTTATCGAATCTTAATTTCACTATCAACGTGTTGGACAAAACAACAACTTTAGAAAAAAGATGTATTGGTAATGGTTAACTCTTTGCATCTCTTGACACTTTTGAAAAGTAGAGAATGAGTGAAACGAAGAAAGTGCGTTTTCACATTAAAGTGAGCATAAACTCTCACTAACGAGTGTCATTTTTTGATAATTAAAGACAACATAATGTTTTCTTGCCTAAATCTCTGTATTTATCGAATCTTAATTTCACTATCAACGTGTTGGACAAAACAACAACTTTAGAACAAAGATGTATTGGTAATAGTTAACTCTTTGCAACTCTTGAGACTTTTGAAAAGTAGAGAATGAGAGAATTGAAGTAGGTGCGTTTTCACATTAGAGTCGACATAAACTCACACTAACGTGTGTGATTTTGTGATAATTAAAGACAACATAATGTTTTCTTGGCTAAATCTTTGTATTTATCGAATCTTAATTTCACTATCAACGTGTTGGACAAAATAACAACTTTAGAAAATAGATGAATTGGTAATGGTTAACTCTTTGCATCTCTTGACACTTTTGAAAAGTAGAGAATGAGAGAAAGTAATAAAGTGCATTTCCACATTAAAGTGAGCATAAACTCTCACTAACGAGTGTGATTTTTTTATAATAAAAGACAACATAATGTTTTCTTGCCTAAATCTCTGTACTTATCGAATCTTAATTTCACTATCAACGTGTTGGACAAAACAACAACTTTAGAACAAAGATGTATTGGTAATGGTTAACTCTTTGCAACTCTTGAGACTTTTAAAAAGTAAAGAATGATAGAATCGAAGAAAGTGCGTTTTCACATTAAAGTGAGCATAAACTCTCACTAACGAGTGTGATTTTTTGATAATTAAAGACAACATAATGTTTTCTTGGCTAAATCTTCGTATTTATCGAATCTTAATTTCACTATCAACGTGTTGGACAAAACCAACGACTTTAGAACAAAAATGTATTGGTAATGGTTAACTCTTTGCAACTCTTATGACTTTTAAAAAGTTGAGAATGAGAGAATCGAAGAAAGTGCATTTTCACATTAGTGTCAGCATAAACTCTCACTAACGAGTGTGATTTTGTGATAATTAAAGACAACATAATGTTTTCTTGGCTAAATCTTCGTATTTATCGAATCATAATTTCACTAACAACGTGTTGGACAAAACAACAACTTTAGAAAAAAGTTGTATTGGTAATGGTTAACTTTTTGCATCTCTTGACACTTTTGAAAAGTAGAGAATGAGAGAAACGAAGAAAGTTTGTTTTACAATAAAGTGAGCATTAACTCTCACTAACGAGTGTGATTTATTTCCTAAATCTTCGTATTTATCGAATCTTAATTTCACTATCAACGTGTTGGACAAAACAACAACTTTAGAACAAAGATGTATTGGTAATGGTTAACTCTTTGAAACTCTTGAGACTTCTGAAAAGTAGAGAATGAGGGAATCGAAGAAAGTGTGTTTTCTCATTAGAGTGAGCATAAACTCACACTAACGAATGTGATTTTGTGATATTCAAAGACAACATAATGTTTTCTTGCCTAAATCTTCGTATTTATCGAATCTTAATTTCACTATCAACGTGTTGGACAAAACAACAACTTTAGAACAAATATGTATTGGTAATGGTTAACTCTTTGCAACTCTTGAGACTTTTGAAAAGTAGAGAATGAGAGAGTTGAAGAAGGTGCGTTTTCACATTAGAGTCAACATAAACTCTCACTAACGTGTGTGATTTTGTGATAATTAAAGACAACATAATGTTTTCTTGGCTAAATCTTTGTATTTATCGAATCTTAATTTCACTATCAACGTGTTGGACAAAACAACAACTTTAGAAAAAAGATGAATTGGTAATGGTTAACTCTTTGCATCTCTTGACACTTTTGAAAAGTAGAGAATGAGAGAAACTAAGAAAGTGCATTTCCACATTAAAGTGAGCATAAACACTAACTAACGAGTGTGATTTTTTTATAATTAAAGACAACATAATGTTTTCTTGCCTAAATCTCTGTACTTATCGAATCTTAATTTCACTATCAACGTGTTGGACAAAACAACAACTTTAGAACAAAGATGTATTGGTAATGGTTAACTCTTTGCAACTCTTGAGACTTTTAAAAAGTAGAGAATGATAGAATCGAAGAAACTGCGTTTTCACATTAAAGTGAGCATAAACTCTCACTAACGAGTGTGATTTTTTGATAATTAAAGACAACATAATGTTTTCTTGCCTAAATCTCTGTATTTATCGAATCTTAATTTCACTATCAACGTGTTGGATAAAACAACAACTTTAGAACAAAAATGTATTGGTAATGGTTAACTCTTTGCAACTCTTGAGACTTTTGAAAAGTAGAGAATGAGAGAATCGAAGAAAGTGAATTTTCACATTAGAGTGAGCATAAACTCTCACTAACGAGTGTGATTTTGTGATAATTAAAGACAACATAATGTTTTCTTGGCTAAATCTTCGTATTTATCGAATCTTAATTTCACTATCAACGTGTTCGACAAAACAACAACTTTAGAACAAATATGTATTGGTAATTGTTGACTCTTTTTGCAACTCTTGAGACTTTTGAAAAGTAGAGAATGAGAGAATCGAAGAAAGTGCGTTTTCACATTAGAGTGAGCATATACTCTCACTAAAGAGTGTGATTTTGTGATTATTAAAGACAACATAATGTTTTCTTGCCTAAATCTCTGTATTTATCGAATCTTAATTTCAGTATCAACGTGTTGGACAAAAACAACTTTAGTACAAAGATGTATTGGTAATGGTTAACTCTTTGCAACTCTTGACAATTTTGAAAAATAGAGAATCGAAGAAAGTTCATTTTCACATTAGAGTGAGTATAAACTCTCACTAACGAGTGTGAATTTGTGATAATTAAAGAAAACATAATGTTTTCTTTCCTAAATCTTTGTATATATCGAATCTTAATTTCACTATCAACTTGTTGGACAAAATAATAACTTTAGAACAAAGATGTATTGGTCATGGTTAACTCTTTGCAACTCTTGAGACTTTTGAAATGTAGAGAATGATAGAATCAAAGAAAGTGCGTTTTCACATTAGAGTGAGCATATACTCTCACTATAGAGTGTGATTTTGTGATTATTAAAGACAACATAATGTTTTCTTGCCTAAATCTCTGTATTTATCGAATCTTAATTTCACTATCAACGTGTTGGACAAATACAAGAACTTTAGAACAAAGATGTATTGGTAATGGTTAAATCTTTGCAACTCTTGACAATTTTGAAAAATAGAGAATCGAAGAAAGTGCATTTTCACATTAGAGTGAGCATAAACTCTCAATACCGAGTGTGATTTTGTGATAATTAAAGAAAACATAATGTTTTCTTGCATAAATCTTTGTATTTATCGAATCTTAATTTAACTATCAATGTGTTGGACAAAACAACAACTTTAGAACAAAGATGTATTGGTCATGGTTAACTCTTTGCAATTCTTGAGACTTTTGAAAAGAAGAGAATGAGAGAATCGAAGAAAGTGCGTTTTCACATTAAAGTGAGCATATACTCTCACTAAAGAGTGTGATTTTGTGATTATTAAAGACAACTTAATGTTTTCTTGCCTAAATCTCTGTATTTATCGAATCTTAATTTCACTATCAACGTGTTGGACAAAAACAACAACTTTAGAACAAAGATGTATTGGTAATGGTTAACTCTTTGCAACTCTTAAGACTTTTAAAAAGTAGAATATGAGAGAATCGAAGAAAGTGCATTTTCACATTAGAGTCAGCATAAACTCTCACTAACGAGTGTGATTTTGTGATAATTAAAGACAACATAATGTTTTCTTGGCTAAATCTTCGTATTTATCGAATCTTAATTTCACTATCAACGTGTTGGACAAAACAACAACTTTAGAAAAAAGATGTATTGGTAATGGTTAACTCTTTGCATCTCTTGACACTTTTGAAAAGTAGAGAATGAGTGAAACGAAGAAAGTGCGTTTTCAAATTAAAGTGAGCATAAACTCTCACTAACGAGTGTCATTTTTTGATAATTAAAGACAACATAATGTTTTCTTGCCTAAATCTCTGTATTTATCGAATCTTAATTTCACTATCAACGTGTTGGACAAAACAACAACTTTAGAACAAAGATGTATTGGTAATAGTTAACTCTTTGCAACTCTTGAGACTTTTGAAAAGTAGAGAATGAGAGAATTGAAGTAGGTGCGTTTTCACATTAGAGTCGACATAAACTCACACTAACGTGTGTGATTTTGTGATAATTAAAGACAACATAATGTTTTCTTGGCTAAATCTTCGTATTTATCGAATCTTAATTTCACTATCAACGTGTTGGAAAAAACAACAATTTTAGAATAAATATGTATTGGTAATGGTTAACTTTTTGCATCTCTTGACACTTTTAAAAAGTAGAGAATGAGAGAAAACGAAGAAAGTTTGTTTTACAATAAAGTGAGCATTAACTCTCACTAACGAGTGTGATTTATTTTCTAAATCTTCGTATTCATCGAATCTTAATTTCACTATCAACTTGTTGGACAAAATAATAACTTTAGAACAAAGATGTATTGGTCATGGTTAACTCTTTGCAACTCTTGAGACTTTTGAAATGTAGAGAATGATAGAATCAAAGAAAGTGCGTTTTCACATTAGAGTGAGCATATACTCTCACTATAGAGTGTGATTTTGTGATTATTAAAGACAACATAATGTTTTCTTGCCTAAATCTCTGTATTTATCGAATCTTAATTTCACTATCAACGTGTTGGACAAAAACAAGAACTTTAGAACAAAGATGTATTGGTAATGGTTAAATCTTTGCAACTCTAGACAATTTTGAAAAATAGAGAATCGAAGAAAGTGCATTTTCACATTAGAGTGAGCATAAACTCTCAATACCGAGTGTGATTTTGTGATAATTAAAGAAAACATAATGTTTTCTTGCATAAATCTTTGTATTTATCGAATCTTAATTTAACTATCAATGTGTTGGACAAAACAACAACTTTAGAACAAAGATGTATTGGTCATGGTTAACTCTTTGCAACTCTTGAGACTTTTGAAAAGAAGAGAATGAGAGAATCGAAGAAAGTGCGTTTTCACATTAAAGTGAGCATATACTCTCACTAAAGAGTGTGATTTTGTGATTATTAAAGACAACATAATGTTTTCTTGCCTAAATCTCTGTATTTATCGAATCTTAATTTCACTATCAACGTGTTGGACAAAAACAACAACTTTAGAACAAATATGTATTGGTAATGGTTAACTCTTTGCAACTCTTAAGACTTTTAAAAAGTAGAATATGAGAGAATCGAAGAAAGTGCATTTTCACATTAGAGTCAGCATAAACTCTCACTAACGAGTGTGATTTTGTGATAATTAAAGACAACATAATGTTTTCTTGGCTAAATCTTCGTATTTATCGAATCTTAATTTCACTATCAACGTGTTGGACAAAACAACAACTTTAGAAAAAAGATGTATTGGTAATAGTTAACTCTTTGCATCTCTTGACACTTTTGAAAAGTAGAGAATGAGTGAAACGAAGAAAGTGCGTTTTCAAATTAAAGTGAGCATAAACTCTCACTAACGAGTGTCATTTTTTGATAATTAAAGACAACATAATGTTTTCTTGCCTAAATCTCTGTATTTATCGAATCTTAATTTCACTATCAACGTGTTGGACAAAACAACAACTTTAGAACAAAGATGTATTGGTAATAGTTAACTCTTTGCAACTCTTGAGACTTTTGAAAAGTAGAGAATGAGAGAATTGAAGTAGGTGCGTTTTCACATTAGAGTCGACATAAACTCACACTAACGTGTGTGATTTTGTGATAATTAAAGACAACATAATGTTTTCTTGGCTAAATCTTCGTATTTATCGAATCTTAATTTCACTATCAACGTGTTGGAAAAAACAACAATTTTAGAATAAATATGTATTGGTAATGGTTAACTTTTTGCATCTCTTGACACTTTTAAAAAGTAGAGAATGAGAGAAAACGAAGAAAGTTTGTTTTACAATAAAGTGAGCATTAACTCTCACTAACGAGTGTGATTTATTTTCTAAATCTTCGTATTCATCGAATCTTAATTTCACTATCAACTTGTTGGACAAAATAATAACTTTAGAACAAAGATGTATTGGTCATGGTTAACTCTTTGCAACTCTTGAGACTTTTGAAATGTAGAGAATGATAGAATCAAAGAAAGTGCGTTTTCACATTAGAGTGAGCATATACTCTCACTATAGAGTGTGATTTTGTGATTATTAAAGACAACATAATGTTTTCTTGCCTAAATCTCTGTATTTATCGAATCTTAATTTCACTATCAACGTGTTGGACAAAAACAAGAACTTTAGAACAAAGATGTATTGGTAATGGTTAAATCTTTGCAACTCTAGACAATTTTGAAAAATAGAGAATCGAAGAAAGTGCATTTTCACATTAGAGTGAGCATAAACTCTCAATACCGAGTGTGATTTTGTGATAATTAAAGAAAACATAATGTTTTCTTGCATAAATCTTTGTATTTATCGAATCTTAATTTAACTATCAATGTGTTGGACAAAACAACAACTTTAGAACAAAGATGTATTGGTCATGGTTAACTCTTTGCAACTCTTGAGACTTTTGAAAAGAAGAGAATGAGAGAATCGAAGAAAGTGCGTTTTCACATTAAAGTGAGCATATACTCTCACTAAAGAGTGTGATTTTGTGATTATTAAAGACAACATAATGTTTTCTTGCCTAAATCTCTGTATTTATCGAATCTTAATTTCACTATCAACGTGTTGGACAAAAACAACAACTTTAGAACAAATATGTATTGGTAATGGTTAACTCTTTGCAACTCTTAAGACTTTTAAAAAGTAGAATATGAGAGAATCGAAGAAAGTGCATTTTCACATTAGAGTCAGCATAAACTCTCACTAACGAGTGTGATTTTGTGATAATTAAAGACAACATAATGTTTTCTTGGCTAAATCTTCGTATTTATCGAATCTTAATTTCACTATCAACGTGTTGGACAAAACAACAACTTTAGAAAAAAGATGTATTGGTAATAGTTAACTCTTTGCATCTCTTGACACTTTTGAAAAGTAGAGAATGAGTGAAACGAAGAAAGTGCGTTTTCAAATTAAAGTGAGCATAAACTCTCACTAACGAGTGTCATTTTTTGATAATTAAAGACAACATAATGTTTTCTTGCCTAAATCTCTGTATTTATCGAATCTTAATTTCACTATCAACGTGTTGGACAAAACAACAACTTTAGAACAAAGATGTATTGGTAATAGTTAACTCTTTGCAACTCTTGAGACTTTTGAAAAGTAGAGAATGAGAGAATTGAAGTAGGTGCGTTTTCACATTAGAGTCGACATAAACTCACACTAACGTGTGTGATTTTGTGATAATTAAAGACAACATAATGTTTTCTTGGCTAAATCTTCGTATTTATCGAATCTTAATTTCACTATCAACGTGTTGGAAAAAACAACAATTTTAGAATAAATATGTATTGGTAATGGTTAACTTTTTGCATCTCTTGACACTTTTAAAAAGTAGAGAATGAGAGAAAACGAAGAAAGTTTGTTTTACAATAAAGTAAGCATTAACTCTCACTAACGAGTGTGATTTATTTTCTAAATCTTCGTATTCATCGAATCTTAATTTCACTATCAACTTGTTGGACAAAATAATAACTTTAGAACAAAGATGTATTGGTCATGGTTAACTCTTTGCAACTCTTGAGACTTTTGAAATGTAGAGAATAATAGAATCAAAGAAAGTGCGTTTTCACATTAGAGTGAGCATATACTCTCACTATAGAGTGTGATTTTGTGATTATTAAAGACAACATAATGTTTTCTTGCCTAAATCTCTGTATTTATCGAATCTTAATTTCACTATCAACGTGTTGGACAAAAACAAGAACTTTAGAACAAAGATGTATTGGTAATGGTTAAATCTTTGCAACTCTAGACAATTTTGAAAAATAGAGAATCGAAGAAAGTGCATTTTCACATTAGAGTGAGCATAAACTCTCAATACCGAGTGTGATTTTGTGATAATTAAAGAAAACATAATGTTTTCTTGCATAAATCTTTGTATTTATCGAATCTTAATTTAACTATCAATGTGTTGGACAAAACAACAACTTTAGAACAAAGATGTATTGGTCATGGTTAACTCTTTGCAACTCTTGAGACTTTTGAAAAGAAGAGAATGAGAGAATCGAAGAAAGTGCGTTTTCACATTAAAGTGAGCATATACTCTCACTAAAGAGTGTGATTTTGTGATTATTAAAGACAACATAATGTTTTCTTGCCTAAATCTCTGTATTTATCGAATCTTAATTTCACTATCAACGTGTTGGACAAAAACAACAACTTTAGAACAAAGATGTATTGGTAATGGTTAAATCTTTGCAACTCTAGACAATTTTGAAAAATAGAGAATCGAAGAAAGTGCATTTTCACATTAGAGTGAGCATAAACTCTCAATACCGAGTGTGATTTTGTGATAATTAAAGAAAACATAATGTTTTCTTGCATAAATCTTTGTATTTATCGAATCTTAATTTAACTATCAATGTGTTGGACAAAACAACAACTTTAGAACAAAGATGTATTGGTCATGGTTAACTCTTTGCAACTCTTGAGACTTTTGAAAAGAAGAGAATGAGAGAATCGAAGAAAGTGCGTTTTCACATTAAAGTGAGCATATACTCTCACTAAAGAGTGTGATTTTGTGATTATTAAAGACAACATAATGTTTTCTTGCCTAAATCTCTGTATTTATCGAATCTTAATTTCACTATCAACGTGTTGGACAAAAACAACAACTTTAGAACAAAGATGTATTGGTAATGGTTAACTCTTTGCAACTCTTAAGACTTTTAAAAAGTAGAATATGAGAGAATCGAAGAAAGTGCATTTTCACATTAGAGTCAGCATAAACTCTCACTAACGAGTGTGATTTTGTGATAATTAAAGACAACATAATGTTTTCTTGGCTAAATCTTCGTATTTATCGAATCTTAATTTCACTATCAACGTGTTGGACAAAACAACAACTTTAGAAAAAAGATGTATTGGTAATGGTTAACTCTTTGCATCTCTTGACACTTTTGAAAAGTAGAGAATGAGTGAAACGAAGAAAGTGCGTTTTCAAATTAAAGTGAGCATAAACTCTCACTAACGAGTGTCATTTTTTGATAATTAAAGACAACATAATGTTTTCTTGCCTAAATCTCTGTATTTATCGAATCTTAATTTCACTATCAACGTGTTGGACAAAACAACAACTTTAGAACAAAGATGTATTGGTAATAGTTAACTCTTTGCAACTCTTGAGACTTTTGAAAAGTAGAGAATGAGAGAATTGAAGTAGGTGCGTTTTCACATTAGAGTCGACATAAACTCACACTAACGTGTGTGATTTTGTGATAATTAAAGACAACATAATGTTTTCTTGGCTAAATCTTCGTATTTATCGAATCTTAATTTCACTATCAACGTGTTGGAAAAAACAACAATTTTAGAATAAATATGTATTGGTAATGGTTAACTTTTTGCATCTCTTGACACTTTTAAAAAGTAGAGAATGAGAGAAAACGAAGAAAGTTTGTTTTACAATAAAGTGAGCATTAACTCTCACTAACGAGTGTGATTTATTTTCTAAATCTTCGTATTCATCGAATCTTAATTTCACTATCAACGTGTTGGACAAAACAACAACTTTAGAACAAAGATGTATTGGTAATGGTTAACTCTTTGCAACTCTTGAGACTTTTGAAAAGTAGAGAATGAGGGAATCTAAGAAAGTGCGTTTTCTCATTAGAGTGAGCATAAACTCTCACTAACGAATGTGATTTTGTGATATTTAAAGACAACATAATGTTTTCTTGCCTAAATCTCTGTACTTATCGAATCTTAATTTCACTATCAACGTGTTGGACAAAACAACAACTTTAGAACAAAGATGTATTGGTAATGGTTAACTCTTTGCAACTCTTGAGACTTTTAAAAAGTAGAGAATGATAGAATCGAAGAAAGTGCGTTTTCACATTAAAGTGAGCATAAACTCTCACTAACGAGTGTGATTTTTTGATAATTAAACACAACATAATGTTTTCTTGCCTGAATCTCTGTATTTATCGAATCTTAATTTCACTATCAACGTGTTGGACAAAACAACAACTTTAGAACAAAGATGTATTGGTAATGGTTAACTCTTTTCAACTCTTGAGACTTTTGAAAAGTAGAGAATGAGAGAATCGAAGAAAGTGAATTTTCACATTAGAGTGAGCATAAACTCTCACTAACGAGTGTGATTTTGTGATAATTAAAGACAACATAATGTTTTCTTGGCTAAATCTTCGTATTTATCGAATCTTAATTTCACTATTAACGTGTTGGAAAAAACAACAATTTTAGAATAAATATGTATTGGTAATGGTTGACTCTTTTTGCAACTCTTGAGACTTTTGAAAAGTAGAGAATGAGAGAATCGAAGAAAGTGCGTTTTGACATTAGAGTGAGCATATACTCTCACTAAAGTGTGTGATTTTGTGATTATTAAAGACAACATAATGTTTTCTTGCCTAAATCTCTGTATTTATCGTATCTTAATTTCACTATCAACGTGTTGGACAAAAACAACAACTTTAGAACAAAGATGTATTGGTAATGGTTAACTCTTTGCAACTCTTGACAATTTTGAAAAATAGAGAATCGAAGAAAGTGAGTTTTCACATTAGAGTGAGCATAAACTCTCACTAACGTGTCTGATTTTGTGATAATTAAAGACAACATAATGTTTTCTTGGCTAAATCTTTGTATTTATCGAATCTTAATTTCACTATCAACGTGTTGGACAAAACAACAACTTTAGAATAAATATGTATTGGCAATGGTTAACTCTTTTGAACTCTTGTCACTTTTGAAAAATAGAGATTCGAAGAAAGTGCATTTTCACTTTAAAGCTAGCATAAACTCTCACTAACGAGTATAATTTTGTGATAATTAAAGACAACATAATGTTTTCTTGGCTAAATCTTTGTATTTATCGAATCTTAATTTCACTATCAACGTGTTGGACAAAACAACAACTTTAGAAAAAAGATGTATTGGTAATGGTTAACTCTTTGCATCTCCTGACACTTTTGAAAAGTAGAGAATGAGAGAAACGAATAAAGTGCATTTTCACAATAAAGTGAGCATTAACTCTCACTAACGAGTGTGATTTATTTCCTAAATCTTCGTATTTATCGAATCTTAATTCCACTATCAACGTATTGGACAAAACAACAACTTTAGAACAAAGATGTATTGGTAATGGTTAACTCTTTGCAACTCTTGAGACTTTTGAAAAGTAGAGAATGAGAGAATCGAAGAAAGTGAATTTTCACATTAGAGTGAGCATAAACTCTCACTAACGAGTGTGATTTTGTAATAATTAAAGACAACATAATGTTTTCTTGGCTAAATCTTCGTATTTATCGAATCTTAATTTCACTATCAACGTGTTGGACAAAACAACAACTTTAGAAAAAAGATGTATTGGTAATGGTTAACTCTTTGCATCTCTTGACACTTTTGAAAAGTAGAGAATGAGTGAAACGAAGAAAGTGCGTTTTCAAATTAAAGTAAGCATAAACTCTCACTAACGAGTGTCATTTTTTGATAATTAAAGACAACATAATGTTTTCTTGCCTAAATCTCTGTATTTATCGAATCTTAATTTCACTATCAACGTGTTGGACAAAACAACAACTTTAGAACAAAGATGTATTGGTAATAGTTAACTCTTTGAACCTCTTGAGACTTTTGAAAAGTAGAGAATGAGAGAATTGAAGTAGGTGCGTTTTCACATTAGAGTCGACATAAACTCACACTAACGTGTGTGATTTTGTGATAATTAAAGACAACATAATGTTTTCTTGGCTAAATCTTTGTATTTATCGAATCTTAATTTCACTATCAACGTGTTGGACAAAATAACAACTTTAGAAAATAGATGAATTGGTAATGGTTAACCCTTTGCATCTCTTGACACTTTTGAAAAGTAGAGAATGAGAGAAAGTAATAAAGTGCATTTCCACATTAAAGTGAGCATAAACTCTCACTAACGAGTGTGATTTTTTTATAATTAAAGACAACATAATGTTTTCTTGCCTAAATCTCTGTACTTATCGAATCTTAATTTCACTATCAACGTGTTGGACAAAACAACAACTTTAGAACAAAGATGTATTGGTAATGGTTAACTCTTTGCAACTCTTGAGACTTTTAAAAAATAGAGAATGATAGAATCGAAGAAAGTGAGTTTTCACATTAGAGTGAGCATAAACTCTCACTAACGTGTCTGATTTTGTGATAATTAAAGACAACATAATGTTTTCTTGGCTAAATCTTTGTATTTATCGAATCTTAATTTCACTATCAACGTGTTGGACAAAACAACAACTTTAGAATAAATATGTATTGGCAATGGTTAACTCTTTTGAACTCTTGTCACTTTTGAAAAATAGAGATTCGAAGAAAGTGCATTTTCACTTTAAAGCTAGCATAAACTCTCACTAACGAGTATAATTTTGTGATAATTAAAGACAACATAATGTTTTCTTGGCTAAATCTTTGTATTTATCGAATCTTAATTTCACTATCAACGTGTTGGACAAAACAACAACTTTAGAAAAAAGATGTATTGGTAATGGTTAACTCTTTGCATCTCTTGACACTTTTGAAAAGTAGAGAATGAGAGAAACGAATAAAGTGCATTTTCACAATAAAGTGAGCATTAACTCTCACTAACGAGTGTGATTTATTTCCTAAATCTTCGTATTTATCGAATCTTAATTCCACTATCAACGTATTGGACAAAACAACAACTTTAGAACAAAGATGTATTGGTAATGGTTAACTCTTTGCAACTCTTGAGACTTTTGAAAAGTAGAGAATGAGAGAAACGAAGAAAGTGCATTTTCACAATAAAGTGAGCATTAACTCTTACTGACGAGTGTGATTTTTTGATAATTAAAGACAACATAATGTTTTCTTGCTTAAATCTCTGTATTTATCAAATCTTAATTTCACTATCAACGTGTTGGACAAAACAACAACTTTAGAACAAAGATGTATTGGTAATGGTTAACTCTTTTCAACTCTTGAGACTTTTGAAAAGTAGAGAATGAGAGAATCGAAGAAAGTGAATTTTCACATTAGAGTGAGCATAAACTCTCACTAACGAGTGTGATTTTGTGATAATTAAAGACAACATAATGTTTACTTGGCTAAATCTTCGTATTTATCGAATCTTAATTTCACTATCAACGTGTTGGAAAAAACAACAATTTTAGAATAAATATGTATTGGTAATGGTTGACTCTTTTTGCAACTCTTGAGACTTTTGAAAAGTAGAGAATGAGAGAATCGAAGAAAGTGCGTTTTCACATTAGAGTGAGCATATACTCTCACTAAAGAGAGTGATTTTGTGATTATTAAAGACAACATAATGTTTTCTTGCCTAAATCTCTGTATTTATCGTATCTTAATTTCACTATCAACGTATTGGACAAAAACAACAACTTTAGAACAAAGATGTATTGGTAATGGTTAACTCTTTGCAACTCTTGACAATTTTGAAAAATAGAGAATCGAAGAGAGTGAGTTTTCACATTAGAGTGTGCATAAACTCTCACTAACGAGTGTGATTTTGTGATAATTAAAGACAACGTAGTGTTTTCTTGCCTAAATCTATGTATTTATCGAATCTTAATTTCACTATCAACGTGTTGGACAAAACAACAACTTTAGAACAAAGATGTATTGGTAATGGTTAACTCTTTGCAACTCTTGAGACTTTTGAAATGTAGAGAATGAGAGAATCGAAGAAAGTGAATTTTCACATTAAAGTGAGCATAAACTCTCACTAACGAGTGTGATTTTGTGGTAATTAAAGATAACATAATGTTTTCTTGGCTAAATCTTCGTATTTATCGAATCTTAATTTCACTATCAACGTGTTGGACAAAACTACAACTTTAGAATAAATATGTATTGGCAATGGTTAACTCTTTTGAACTCTTGTCACTTTTGAAAAATAGAGATTCGAAGAAATGGCATTTTCACATTAAAGTTAGCATGAACTCTCACTAACGAGTTTAATTTTGTGATAATTAAAGACAACATAATGTTTTCTTGGCTAAATCTTCGTATTTATCGAATCTTAATTTCACTATCAACGTGTTGGACAAAACAACAACTTTAGAAAAAAGATGTATTGTAATGGTTAACTCTTTGCATCTCTTGAAACTTTTGAAAAGTACAGAATGAGAGAAACGAATAAAGTGCATTTTCACAATAAAGTGAGCATTAACTCTCACTAACGAGTGTGATTTATTTCCTAAATCTTCGTATTTATCGAATCTTAATTCCACTATCAACGTATTGGACAAAACAACAACTTTAGAACAAAGATGTATTGGTAATGGTTAACTCTTTGCAACTCTTGAGACTTTTGAAAAGTAGAGAATGAGAGAAACGAAGAAAGTGCGTTTTCAAATTAAAGTGAGCATAAACTCTCACTAACGAGTGTCATTTTTTGATAATTAAAGACAACATAATGTTTTCTTGCCTAAATCTCTGTATTTATCGAATCTTAATTTCACTATCAACGTGTTGGACAAAACAACAACTTTAGAACAAAGATGTATTGGTAATAGTTAACTCATTGCAACTCTTGAGTCTTTTGAAAATTAAAGTAGAGAATGAGAGAATTGAAGTAGGTGCGTTTTCACATTAGAGTCGACATAAACTCACACTAACGTGTGTGATTTTGTGATAATTAAAGACAACATAATGTTTTCTTGGCTAAATCTTTGTATTTATCGAATCTTAATTTCACTATCAACGTGTTGGACAAAATAACAACTTTAGAAAATAGATGAATTGGTAATGGTTAACTCTTTGCATCTCTTGACACTTTTGAAAAGTAGAGAATGAGAGAAAGTAATAAAGTGCATTTCCACATTAAAGTGAGCATAAACTCTCACTAACGAGTGTGGTTTTTTTATAATTAAAGACAACATAATGTTTTCTTGCCTAAATTTCTGTACTTATCGAATCTTAATTTCACTATCAACGTGTTGGACAAAACAACAACTTTAGAACAAAGATGTATTGGTAATGGTTAACTCTTTGCAACTCTTGAGACTTTTAAAAAGTAGAGAATGATAGAATCTAAGAAAGTGCGTTTTCACATTAAAGTGAGCATAAACTCTCACTAACGAGTGTGATTTTTTGATAATTAAACACAACATAATGTTTTCTTGCCTGAATCTCTGTATTTATCGAATCTTAATTTCACTATCAACGTGTTGGACAAAACAACAACTTTAGAACAAAGATGTATTGGTAATGGTTAACTCTTTTCAACTCTTGAGACTTTTGAAAAGTAGAGAATGAGAGAATCGAAGAAAGTGAATTTTCACATTAGAGTGAGCATAAACTCTCACTAACGAGTGTGATTTTGTGATAATTAAAGACAACATAATGTTTTCTTGGCTAAATCTTCGTATTTATCGAATCTTAATTTCACTATCAACGTGTTGGAAAAAACAACAATTTTAGAATAAATATGTATTGGTAATGGTTGACTCTTTTTGCAACTCTTGAGACTTTTGAAAAGTAGAGAATGAGAGAATCGAAGAAAGTGCGTTTTGACATTAGAGTGATCATATACTCTCACTAAAGAGTGTGATTTTGTGATTATTAAAGACAACATAATGTTTTCTTGCCTAAATCTTTGTATTTATCGAATCTTAATTTCACTATCAACGTGTTGGACAAAACAACAACTTTAGAATAAATATGTATTGGCAATGGTTAACTCTTTTGAACTCTTGTCACTTTTGAAAAATAGAGATTCGAAGAAAGTGCATTTTCACTTTAAAGCTAGCATAAACTCTCACTAACGAGTATAATTTTGTGATAATTAAAGACAACATAATGTTTTCTTGGCTAAATCTTTGTATTTATCGAATCTTAATTTCACTATCAACGTGTTGGACAAAACAACAACTTTAGAAAAAAGATGTATTGGTAATGGTTAACTCTTTGCATCTCTTGACACTTTTGAAAAGTAGAGAATGAGAGAAACGAATAAAGTGCATTTTCACAATAAAGTGAGCATTAACTCTCACTAACGAGTGTGATTTATTTCCTAAATCTTCGTATTTATCGAATCTTAATTCCACTATCAACGTATTGGACAAAACAACAACTTTAGAACAAAGATGTATTGGTAATGGTTAACTCTTTGCAACTCTTGAGACTTTTGAAAAGTAGAGAATGAGAGAAACGAAGAAAGTGCGTTTTCATAATAAAGTGAGCATTAACTCTTACTGACGAGTGTGATTTTTTGATAATTAAAGACAACATAATGTTTTCTTGCTTAAATCTCTGTATTTATCAAATCTTAATTTCACTATCAACGTGTTGGACAAAACAACAACTTTAGAACAAAGATGTATTGGTAATGGTTAACTCTTTTTCAACTCTTGAGACTTTTGAAAAGTAGAGAATGAGAGAATCGAAGAAAGTGAATTTTCACATTAGAGTGAGCATAAACTCTCACTAACGAGTGTGATTTTGTGATAATTAAAGACAACATAATGTTTACTTGGCTAAATCTTCGTATTTATCGAATCTTAATTTCACTATCAACGTGTTGGAAAAAACAACAATTTTAGAATAAATATGTATTGGTAATGGTTGACTCTTTTTGCAACTCTTGAGACTTTTGAAAAGTAGAGAATGAGAGAATCGAAGAAAGTGCGTTTTCACATTAGAGTGAGCATATACTCTCACTAAAGAGAGTGATTTTGTGATTATTAAAGACAACATAATGTTTTCTTGCCTAAATCTCTGTATTTATCGTATCTTAATTTCACTATCAACGTATTGGACAAAAACAACAACTTTAGAACAAAGATGTATTGGTAATGGTTAACTCTTTGCAACTCTTGACAATTTTGAAAAATAGAGAATCGAAGAGAGTGAGTTTTCACATTAGAGTGTGCATAAACTCTCACTAACGAGTGTGATTTTGTGATAATTAAAGACAACATAGTGTTTTCTTGCCTAAATCTATGTATTTATCGAATCTTAATTTCACTATCAACGTGTTGGACAAAACAACAACTTTAGAACAAAGATGTATTGGTAATGGTTAACTCTTTGCAACTCTTGAGACTTTTGAAATGTAGAGAATGAGAGAATCGAAGAAAGTGAATTTTCACATTAAAGTGAGCATAAACTCTTACTAACGAGTGTGATTTTGTGGTAATTAAAGACAACATAATGTTTTCTTGGCTAAATCTTCGTATTTATCGAATCTTAATTTCACTATCAACGTGTTGGACAAAACTACAACTTTAGAATAAATATGTATTGGCAATGGTTAACTCTTTTGAACTCTTGTCACTTTTGAAAAATAGAGATTCGAAGAAATGACATTTTCACATTAAAGTTAGCATGAACTCTCACTAACGAGTTTAATTTTGTGATAATTAAAGACAACATAATGTTTTCTTGGCTAAATCTTCGTATTTATCGAATCTTAATTTCACTATCAACGTGTTGGACAAAACAACAACTTTAGAAAAAAGATGTATTGTAATGGTTAACTCTTTGCATCTCTTGAAACTTTTGAAAAGTAGAGAATGAGAGAAACGAATAAAGTGCATTTTCACAATAAAGTGAGCATTAACTCTCACTAACGAGTGTGATTTATTTCCTACATCTTCGTATTTATCGAATCTTAATTCCACTATCAACGTATTGGACAAAACAACAACTTTAGAACAAAGATGTATTGGTAATGGTTAACTCTTTGCAACTCTTGAGACTTTTGAAAAGTAGAGAATGAGAGAAACGAAGAAAGTGCGTTTTCAAATTAAAGTGAGCATAAACTCTCACTAACGAGTGTCATTTTTTGATAATTAAAGACAACATAATGTTTTCTTGCCTAAATCTCTGTATTTATCGAATCTTAATTTCACTATCAACGTGTTGGACAAAACAACAACTTTAGAACAAAGATGTATTGGTAATAGTTAACTCATTGCAACTCTTGAGTCTTTTGAAAAGTAGAGAATGAGAGAATTGAAGTAGGTGCGTTTTCACATTAGAGTCGACATAAACTCACACTAACGTGTGTGATTTTGTGATAATAACATAATGTTTTCTTGGCTAAATCTTTGTATTTATCGAATCTTAATTTCACTATCAACGTGTTGGACAAAATAACAACTTTAGAAAATAGATGAATTGGTAATGGTTAACTCTTTGCATCTCTTGACACTTTTGAAAAGTAGAGAATGAGAGAAAGTAATAAAGTGCATTTCCACATTAAAGTGAGCATAAACTCTCACTAACGAGTGTGATTTTTTTATAATTAAAGACAACATAATGTTTTCTTGCCTAAATCTCTGTACTTATCGAATCTTAATTTCACTATCAACGTGTTGGACAAAACAACAACTTTAGAACAAAGATGTATTGGTAATGGTTAACTCTTTGCAACTCTTGAGACTTTTAAAAAGTAGAGAATGATAGAATCGAAGAAAGTGCGTTTTCACATTAAAGTGAGCATAAACTCTCACTAACGAGTGTGATTTTTTGATAATTAAACACAACATAATGTTTTCTTGCCTGAATCTCTGTATTTATCGAATCTTAATTTCACTATCAACGTGTTGGACAAAACAACAACTTTAGAACAAAGATGTATTGGTAATGGTTAACTCTTTTCAACTCTTGAGACTTTTGAAAAGTAGAGAATGAGAGAATCGAAGAAAGTGAATTTTCACATTAGAGTGAGCATAAACTCTCACTAACGAGTGTGATTTTGTGATAATTAAAGACAACATAATGTTTTCTTGGCTAAATCTTCGTATTTATCGAATCTTAATTTCACTATCAACGTGTTGGAAAAAACAACAATTTTAGAATAAATATGTATTGGTAATGGTTGACTCTTTTTGCAACTCTTGAGACTTTTGAAAAGTAGAGAATGAGAGAATCGAAGAAAGTGCGTTTTGACATTAGAGTGAGCATATACTCTCACTAAAGAGTGTGATTTTGTGATTATTAAAGACAACATAATGTTTTCTTGCCTAAATCTCTGTATTTATCGTATCTTAATTTCACTATCAACGTGTTGGACAAAAACAACAACTTTAGAACAAAGATGTATTGGTAATGGTTAACTCTTTGCAACTCTTGACAATTTTGAAAAATAGAGAATCGAAGAAAGTGAGTTTTCACATTAGAGTGAGCATAAACTCTCACTAACGTGTCTGATTTTGTGATAATTAAAGACAACATAATATTTTCTTGGCTAAATCTTTGTATTTATCGAATCTTAATTTCACTATCAACGTGTTGGACAAAACAACAACTTTAGAATAAATATGTATTGGCAAAGGTTAACTCTTTTGAACTCTTGTTACTTTTGAAAAATAGAGAATGAGAGAAAGTAATAAAGTGCATTTCCACATTAAAGTGAGCATAAACTCTCACTAACGAGTGTGATTTTTTTATAATTAAAGACAACATAATGTTTTCTTGCCTAAATCTCTGTACTTATCGAATCTTAATTTCACTATCAACGTGTTGGACAAAACAACAACTTTAGAACAAAGATGTATTGGTAATGGTTAACTCTTTGCAACTCTTGAGACTTTTAAAAAGTAGAGAATGATAGAATCGAAGAAAGTGCGTTTTCACATTAAAGTGAGCATAAACTCTCACTAACGAGTGTGATTTTTTGATAATTAAACACAACATAATGTTTTCTTGCCTGAATCTCTGTATTTATCGAATCTTAATTTCACTATCAACGTGTTGGACAAAACAACAACTTTAGAACAAAGATGTATTGGTAATGGTTAACTCTTTTCAACTCTTGAGACTTTTGAAAAGTAGAGAATGAGAGAATCGAAGAAAGTGAATTTTCACATTAGAGTGAGCATAAACTCTCACTAACGAGTGTGATTTTGTGATAATTAAAGACAACATAATGTTTTCTTGGCTAAATCTTCGTATTTATCGAATCTTAATTTCACTATCAACGTGTTGGAAAAAACAACAATTTTAGAATAAATATGTATTGGTAATGGTTGACTCTTTTTGCAACTCTTGAGACTTTTGAAAAGTAGAGAATGAGAGAATCGAAGAAAGTGCGTTTTGACATTAGAGTGAGCATATACTCTCACTAAAGAGTGTGATTTTGTGATTATTAAAGACAACATAATGTTTTCTTGGCTAAATCTTCGTATTTATCGAATCTTAATTTCACTATCAACGTGTTGGACAAAACTACAACTTTAGAATAAATATGTATTGGCAATGGTTAACTCTTTTGAACTCTTGTCACTTTTGAAAAATAGAGATTCGAAGAAATGGCATTTTCACATTAAAGTTAGCATGAACTCTCACTAACGAGTTTAATTTTGTGATAATTAAAGACAACATAATGTTTTCTTGGCTAAATCTTCGTATTTATCGAATCTTAATTTCACTATCAACGTGTTGGACAAAACAACAACTTTAGAAAAAATATGTATTGTAATGGTTAACTCTTTGCATCTCTTGAAACTTTTGAAAAGTAGAGAATGAGAGAAACGAATAAAGTGCATTTTCACAATAAAGTGAGAATTAACTCTCACTAACGAGTGTGATTTATTTCCTAAATCTTCGTATTTATCGAATCTTAATTCCACTATCAACGTATTGGACAAAACAACAACTTTAGAACAAAGATGTATTGGTAATGGTTAACTCTTTGCAACTCTTGAGACTTTTGAAAAGTAGAGAATGAGAGAAACGAAGAAAGTGCGTTTTCAAATTAAAGTGAGCATAAACTCTCACTAACGAGTGTCATTTTTTGATAATTAAAGACAACATAATGTTTTCTTGCCTAAATCTCTGTATTTATCGAATCTTAATTTCACTATCAACGTGTTGGACAAAACAACAACTTTAGAACAAAGATGTATTGGTAATAGTTAACTCATTGCAACTCTTGAGTCTTTTGAAAAGTAGAGAATGAGAGAATTGAAGTAGGTGCGTTTTCACATTAGAGTCGACATAAACTCACACTAACGTGTGTGATTTTGTGATAATTAAAGACAACATAATGTTTTCTTGGCTAAATCTTTGTATTTATCGAATCTTAATTTCACTATCAACGTGTTGGACAAAATAACAACTTTAGAAAATAGATGAATTGGTAATGGTTAACTCTTTGCATCTCTTGACACTTTTGAAAAGTAGAGAATGAGAGAAAGTAATAAAGTGCATTTCCACATTAAAGTGAGCATAAACTCTCACTAACGAGTGTGATTTTTTTATAATTAAAGACAACATAATGTTTTCTTGCCTAAATCTCTGTACTTATCGAATCTTAATTTCACTATCAACGTGTTGGACAAAACAACAACTTTAGAACAAAGATGTATTGGTAATGGTTAACTCTTTGCAACTCTTGAGACTTTTAAAAAGTAGAGAATGATAGAATCGAAGAAAGTGCGTTTTCACATTAAAGTGAGCATAAACTCTCACTAACGAGTGTGATTTTTTGATAATTAAACACAACATAATGTTTTCTTGCCTGAATCTCTGTATTTATCGAATCTTAATTTCACTATCAACGTGTTGGACAAAACAACAAGTTTAGAACAAAGATGTATTGGTAATGGTTAACTCTTTTCAACTCTTGAGACTTTTAAAAAGTAGAGAATGATAGAATCGAAGAAAGTGCGTTTTCACATTAAAGTGAGCATAAACTCTCACTAACGAGTGTGATTTTTTGATAATTAAACACAACATAATGTTTTCTTGCCTGAATCTCTGTATTTATCGAATCTTAATTTCACTATCAACGTGTTGGACAAAACAACAACTTTAGAACAAAGATGTATTGGTAATGGTTAACTCTTTTCAACTCTTGAGACTTTTGAAAAGTAGAGAATGAGAGAATCGAAGAAAGTGAATTTTCACATTAGAGTGAGCATAAACTCTCACTAACGAGTGTGATTTTGTGATAATTAAAGACAACATAATGTTTTCTTGGCTAAATCTTCGTATTTATCGAATCTTAATTTCACTATCAACGTGTTGGAAAAAACAACAATTTTAGAATAAATATGTATTGGTAATGGTTGACTCTTTTTGCAACTCTTGAGACTTTTGAAAAGTAGAGAATGAGAGAATCGAAGAAAGTGCGTTTTGACATTAGAGTGAGCATATACTCTCACTAAAGAGTGTGATTTTGTGATTATTAAAGACAACATAATGTTTTCTTGGCTAAATCTTCGTATTTATCGAATCTTAATTTCACTATCAACGTGTTGGACAAAACTACAACTTTAGAATAAATATGTATTGGCAATGGTTAACTCTTTTGAACTCTTGTCACTTTTGAAAAATAGAGATTCGAAGAAATGGCATTTTCACATTAAAGTTAGCATGAACTCTCACTAACGAGTTTAATTTTGTGATAATTAAAGACAACATAATGTTTTCTTGGCTAAATCTTCGTATTTATCGAATCTTAATTTCACTATCAACGTGTTGGACAAAACAACAACTTTAGAAAAAATATGTATTGTAATGGTTAACTCTTTGCATCTCTTGAAACTTTTGAAAAGTAGAGAATGAGAGAAACGAATAAAGTGCATTTTCACAATAAAGTGAGAATTAACTCTCACTAACGAGTGTGATTTATTTCCTAAATCTTCGTATTTATCGAATCTTAATTCCACTATCAACGTATTGGACAAAACAACAACTTTAGAACAAAGATGTATTGGTAATGGTTAACTCTTTGCAACTCTTGAGACTTTTGAAAAGTAGAGAATGAGAGAAACGAAGAAAGTGCGTTTTCAAATTAAAGTGAGCATAAACTCTCACTAACGAGTGTCATTTTTTGATAATTAAAGACAACATAATGTTTTCTTGCCTAAATCTCTGTATTTATCGAATCTTAATTTCACTATCAACGTGTTGGACAAAACAACAACTTTAGAACAAAGATGTATTGGTAATAGTTAACTCATTGCAACTCTTGAGTCTTTTGAAAAGTAGAGAATGAGAGAATTGAAGTAGGTGCGTTTTCACATTAGAGTCGACATAAACTCACACTAACGTGTGTGATTTTGTGATAATTAAAGACAACATAATGTTTTCTTGGCTAAATCTTTGTATTTATCGAATCTTAATTTCACTATCAACGTGTTGGACAAAATAACAACTTTAGAAAATAGATGAATTGGTAATGGTTAACTCTTTGCATCTCTTGACACTTTTGAAAAGTAGAGAATGAGAGAAAGTAATAAAGTGCATTTCCACATTAAAGTGAGCATAAACTCTCACTAACGAGTGTGATTTTTTTATAATTAAAGACAACATAATGTTTTCTTGCCTAAATCTCTGTACTTATCGAATCTTAATTTCACTATCAACGTGTTGGACAAAACAACAACTTTAGAACAAAGATGTATTGGTAATGGTTAACTCTTTGCAACTCTTGAGACTTTTAAAAAGTAGAGAATGATAGAATCGAAGAAAGTGCGTTTTCACATTAAAGTGAGCATAAACTCTCACTAACGAGTGTGATTTTTTGATAATTAAACACAACATAATGTTTTCTTGCCTGAATCTCTGTATTTATCGAATCTTAATTTCACTATCAACGTGTTGGACAA
This sequence comes from Galeopsis tetrahit, assembly GCA_963675135.1. NCBI lineage: Eukaryota > Viridiplantae > Streptophyta > Magnoliopsida > Lamiales > Lamiaceae > Galeopsis > Galeopsis tetrahit. The sequence continues at coordinate 57,607,746 of OY776120.1, read as the reverse complement.
AACAACAAGTTTAGAACAAAGATGTATTGGTAATGGTTAACTCTTTTCAACTCTTGAGACTTTTGAAAAGTAGAGAATGAGAGAATCGAAGAAAGTGAATTTTCACATTAGAGTGAGCATAAACTCTCACTAACGAGTGTGATTTTGTGATAATTAAAGACAACATAATGTTTTCTTGGCTAAATCTTCGTATTTATCGAATCTTAATTTCACTATCAACGTGTTGGAAAAAACAACAATTTTAGAATAAATATGTATTGGTAATGGTTGACTCTTTTTGCAACTCTTGAGACTTTTGAAAAGTAGAGAATGAGAGAATCGAAGAAAGTGCGTTTTGACATTAGAGTGAGCATATACTCTCACTAAAGAGTGTGATTTTGTGATTATTAAAGACAACATAATGTTTTCTTGCCTAAATCTCTGTATTTATCGTATCTTAATTTCACTATCAACGTGTTGGACAAAAACAACAACTTTAGAACAAAGATGTATTGGTAATGGTTAACTCTTTGCAACTCTTGACAATTTTGAAAAATAGAGAATCGAAGAAAGTGAGTTTTCACATTAGAGTGAGCATAAACTCTCACTAACGTGTCTGATTTTGTGATAATTAAAGACAACATAATATTTTCTTGGCTAAATCTTTGTATTTATCGAATCTTAATTTCACTATCAACGTGTTGGACAAAACAACAACTTTAGAATAAATATGTATTGGCAAAGGTTAACTCTTTTGAACTCTTGTTACTTTTGAAAAATAGAGATTCGAAGAAAGTGCATTTTCACTTTAAAGCTAGCATAAACTCTCACTAACGAGTATAATTTTGTGATAATTAAAGACAACATAATGTTTTCTTGGCTAAATCTTTGTATTTATCGAATCTTAATTTCACTATCAACGTGTTGGACAAAACAACAACTTTAGAAAAAAAATGTATTGGTAATGGTTAACTCTTTGCATCTCTTGACACTTTTGAAAAGTAGAGAATGAGAGATACGAATAAAGTGCATTTTCACAATAAAGTGAGCATTAACTCTCACTAACGAGTGTGATTTATTTCCTAAATCTTCGTATTTATCGAATCTTAATTCCACTATCAACGTATTGGACAAAACAACAACTTTAGAACAAAGATGTATTGGTAATGGTTAACTCTTTGCAACTCTTGAGACTTTTGAAAAGTAGAGAATGAGAGAAACGAAGAAAGTGCGTTTTCACAATAAAGTGAGCATTAACTCTTACTAACGAGTGTGATTTTTTGATAATTAAAGACAACATAATGTTTTCTTGCCTAAATCTCTGTATTTATCAAATCTTAATTTCACTATCAACGTGTTGGACAAAACAACAACTTTAGAACAAAGATGTATTGGTAATGGTTAACTCTTTTCAACTCTTGAGACTTTTGAAAAGTAGAGAATGAGAGAATCGAAGAAAGTGAATTTTCACATTAGAGTGAGCATAAACTCTCACTAACGAGTGTGATTTTGTGATAATTAAAGACAACATAATGTTTACTTGGCTAAATCTTCGTATTTATCGAATCTTAATTTCACTATCAACGTGTTGGAAAAAACAACAATTTTAGAATAAATATGTATTGGTAATGGTTGACTCTTTTTGCAACTCTTAAGACTTTTGAAAAGTAGAGAATGAGAGAATCGAAGAAAGTGCGTTTTCACATTAGAGTGAGCATATACTCTCACTAAAGAGAGTGATTTTGTGATTATTAAAGACAACATAATGTTTTCTTGCCTAAATCTCTGTATTTATCGTATCTTAATTTCACTATCAACGTATTGGACAAAAACAACAACTTTAGAACAAAGATGTATTGGTAATGGTTAACTCTTTGCAACTCTTGACAATTTTGAAAAATAGAGAATCGAAGAGAGTGAGTTTTCACATTAGAATGTGCATAAACTCTCACTAACGAGTGTGATTTTTTGATAATTAAAGACAACATAATGTTTTCTTGCCTAAATCTCTGTATTTATCGTATCTTAATTTCACTATCAACGTGTTGGAAAAAACAACAATTTTAGAATAAATATGTATTGGTAATGGTTGACTCTTTTTGCAACTCTTGAGACTTTTGAAAAGTAGAGAATGAGAGAATCGAAGAAAGTGCGTTTTCACATTAGAGTGAGCATATACTCTCACTAAAGAGAGTGATTTTGTGATTATTAAAGACAACATAATGTTTTCTTGCCTAAATCTCTGTATTTATCGTATCTTAATTTCACTATCAACGTGTTGGAAAAAACAACAACTTTAGAAAAACGATGTATTGGAAATGGTTAACTCTTTGCAACTCTTGAGACTTTTGAAAAGTAGAGAATGAGAGAATCGAAGAAAGTGCGTTTTCACAGTAGAGTGTGCAAAAACTCTCACTAACGAGTGTGATTTTTTTATAATTAAAGATAACATAATGTTTTCTTGCCTAAATCTTCGTATTTATCGAAATTTAATTTCACTATCAACGTGTTGGACAAAACAACAACTTTAGAAAAAAGATGTATTGGTAATGGTTAACTCTTTGCAACTCTGGAGAGTTTTGAAAAGTAGAGAATGAGAGAATCGAAGAAAGTGCATTTTCACATTACAGTGAGCATAAACTCTCACTAACGAGTGTGATTTTGTGATAATTAAAGACAACATATTTTTTTCTTGTCTAAATCTTCGTATTTATCGAATCTTAATTTAACTATCAATGTGTTGGACAAAACAACAACTTTAGAACAAAGATGTATTGGTCATGGTTAACTCTTTGCAACTCTTGAGACTTTTGAAAAGAAGAGAATGAGAGAATCGAAGAAAGTGCGCTTTCACATTAAAGTGAGCATATACTCTCACTAAAGAGTGTGATTTTGTGATTATTAAAGACAACATAATGTTTTCTTGCCTAAATCTCTGTATTTATCGAATCTTAATTTCACTATCAACGTGTTGGACAAAAACAACAACTGTATAACAAAGATGTATTGGTAATGGTTAACTCTTTGCATCTCTTGACACTTTTGAAAAGTAGAGAATGAAAGAAACGAATAAAGTGCATTTTCACAATAAAGTGAGCATTAACTCTCACTAACGAGTGTGATTTATTTCCTAAATCTTCGTATTTATCGAATCTTAATTCCACTATCAACGTATTGGACAAAACAACAACTTTAGAACAAAGATGTATTGGTAATGGTTAACTCTTTGCAACTCTTGAGACTTTTGAAAAGTAGAGAATGAGAGAAACGAAGAAAGTGCGTTTTCACAATAAAGTGAGCATTAACTCTTACTGACGAGTGTGATTTTTTGATAATTAAAGACAACATAATGTTTTCTTGCCTAAATCTCTGTATTTATCGTATCTTAATTTCACTATCAACGTGTTGGAAAAAACAACAATTTTAGAATAAATATGTATTGGTAATGGTTGACTCTTTTTGCAACTCTTGAGACTTTTGAAAAGTAGAGAATGAGAGAATCGAAGAAAGTGCGTTTTCACATTAGAGTGAGCATATACTCTCACTATAGAGAGTGATTTTGTGATTATTAAAGACAACATAATGTTTTCTTGCCTAAATCTCTGTATTTATCGTATCTTAATTTCACTATCAACGTGTTGGAAAAAACAACAACTTTAGAAAAACGATGTATTGGAAATGGTTAACTCTTTGCAACTCTTGAGACTTTTGAAAAGTAGAGAATGAGAGAATCGAAGAAAGTGCATTTTCACAGTAGAGTGTGCAAAAACTCTCACTAACGAGTGTGATTTTTTTATAATTAAAGATAACATAATGTTTTCTTGCCTAAATCTTCGTATTTATCGAAATTTAATTTCACTATCAACGTGTTGGACAAAACAACAACTTTAGAAAAAAGATGTATTGGTAATGGTTAACTCTTTGCAACTCTGGAGAGTTTTGAAAAGTAGAGAATGAGAGAATCGAAGAAAGTGCGTTTTCACATTACAGTGAGCATAAACTCTCACTAACGAGTGTGATTTTGTGATAATTAAAGACAACATATTTTTTTCTTGTCTAAATCTTCGTATTTATCGAATCTTAATTTAACTATCAATGTGTTGGACAAAACAACAACTTTAGAACAAAGATGTATTGGTCATGGTTAACTCTTTGCAACTCTTGAGACTTTTGAAAAGAAGAGAATGAGAGAATCGAAGAAAGTGCGTTTTCACATTAAAGTGAGCATATACTCTCACTAAAGAGTGTGATTTTGTGATTATTAAAGACAACATAATGTTTTCTTGCCTAAATCTCTGTATTTATCGAATCTTAATTTCACTATCAACGTGTTGGACAAAAACAACAACTTTATAACAAAGATGTATTGGTAATGGTTAACTCTTTGCAACTCTTAAGACTTTTAAAAAGTAGAATATGAGAGAATCGAAGAAAGTGCATTTTCACATTAGAGTCAGCATAAACTCTCACTAACGAGTGTGATTTTGTGATAATTAAAGACAACATAATGTTTTCTTGGCTAAATCTTTGTATTTATCGAATCTTAATTTCACTATCAACGTGTTGGACAAAACAACAACTTTAGAAAATAGATGAATTGGTAATGGTTAACTCTTTGCATCTCTTGACACTTTTGAAAAGTAGAGAATGAGAGAAACTAAGAAAGTGCGTTTCCACATTAAAGTGAGCATAAACACTCACTAACGAGTGTGATTTTTTTATAATTAAAGACAACATAATGTTTTCTTGTCTAAATCTCTGTACTTATCGAATCTTAATTTCACTATCAACGTGTTGGACAAAACAACAACTTTAGAACAAAGATGTATTGGTAATGGTTAACTTTTTGCAACTCTTGAGACTTTTAAAAAGTAGAGAATGATAGAATCGAAGAAACTGCGTTTTCACATTAAAGTGAGCATAAACTCTCACTAACGAGTGTGATTTTTTGATAATTAAAGACAACATAATGTTTTCTTGCCTAAATCTCTGTACTTATCGAATCTTAATTTCACTATCAACGTGTTGGACAAAACAACAACTTTAGAACAAAAATGTATTGGTAATGGTTAACTCTTTGCAACTCTTGAGACTTTTGAAAAGTAGAGAATGAGAGAATCGAAGAAAGTGAATTTTCACATTAGAGTGAGCATAAACTCTCACTAACGAGTGTGATTTTGTGATAATTAAAGACAACATAATGTTTTCTTGGTTAAATCTTCGTATTTATCGAATCTTAATTTCACTATCAACGTGTTCGACAAAACAACAACTTTAGAACAAATATGTATTGATAATTGTTGACTCTTTTTGCAACTCTTGAGACTTTTGAAAAGTAGAGAATGAGAGAATCGAAGAAAGTGCGTTTTCACATTAGAGTGAGCATATACTCTCACTAAAGAGTGTGATTTTGTGATTATTAAAGACAACATAATGTTTTCTTGCCTAAATCTCTGTATTTATCGAATCTTAATTTCACTATCAACGTGTTGGACAAAAACAACTTTAGTACAAAGATGTATTGGTAATGGTTAACTCTTTGCAACTCTTGACAATTTTGAAAAATAGAGAATCGAAGAAAGTGCATTTTCACATTAGAGTGAGTATAAACTCTCACTAACGAGTGTGAATTTGTGATAATTAAAGAAAACATAATGTTTTCTTTCCTAAATCTTTGTATATATCGAATCTTAATTTCACTATCAACTTGTTGGACAAAATAATAACTTTAGAACAAAGATGTATTGGTCATGGTTAACTCTTTGCAACTCTTGAGACTTTTGAAATGTAGAGAATGATAGAATCAAAGAAAGTGCGTTTTCACATTAGAGTGAGCATATACTCTCACTATAGAGTGTGATTTTGTGATTATTAAAGACAACATAATGTTTTCTTGCCTAAATCTCTGTATTTATCGAATCTTAATTTCACTATCAACGTGTTGGACAAAAACAAGAACTTTAGAACAAATATGTATTGGTAATGGTTAAATCTTTGCAACTCTAGACAATTTTGAAAAATAGAGAATCGAAAAAAGTGCATTTTCACATTAGAGTGAGCATAAACTCTCAATACCGAGTGTGATTTTGTGATAATTAAAGAAAACATAATGTTTTCTTGCATAAATCTTTGTATTTATCGAATCTTAATTTAACTATCAATGTGTTGGACAAAACAACAAATTTAGAACAAAGATGTATTGGTCATGGTTAACTCTTTGCAACTCTTGAGACTTTTGAAAAGAAGAGAATGAGAGAATCGAAGAAAGTGCGTTTTCACATTAAAGTGAGAATATACTCTCACTAAAGAGTGTGATTTTGTGATTATTAAAGACAACATAATGTTTTCTTGCCTAAATCTCTGTATTTATCGAATCTTAATTTCACTATCAACGTGTTGGACAAAAACAACAACTTTAGAACAAAGATGTATTGGTAATGGTTAACTCTTTGCAACTCTTAAGACTTTTAAAAAGTAGAATATGAGAGAATCGAAGAAAGTGCATTTTCACATTGGAGTCAGCATAAACTCTCACTAACGAGTGTGATTTTGTGATAATTAAAGACAACATAATGTTTTCTTGGCTAAATCTTCGTATTTATCGAATCTTAATTTCACTATCAACGTGTTGGACAAAACAACAACTTTAGAAAAAAGATGTATTGGTAATGGTTAACTCTTTGCATCTCTTGACACTTTTGAAAAGTAGAGAATGAGTGAAACGAAGAAAGTGCGTTTTCACATTAAAGTGAGCATAAACTCTCACTAACGAGTGTCATTTTTTGATAATTAAAGACAACATAATGTTTTCTTGCCTAAATCTCTGTATTTATCGAATCTTAATTTCACTATCAACGTGTTGGACAAAACAACAACTTTAGAACAAAGATGTATTGGTAATGGTTAACTCTTTGCAACTCTTGAGACTTTTGAAAAGTAGAGAATGAGAGAATTGAAGTAGGTGCGTTTTCACATTAGAGTCGACATAAACTCACACTAACGTGTGTGATTTTGTGATAATTAAAGACAACATAATGTTTTCTTGGCTAAATCTTTGTATTTATCGAATCTTAATTTCACTATCAACGTGTTGGACAAAATAACAACTTTAGAAAATAGATGAATTGGTAATGGTTAACTCTTTGCATCTCTTGACACTTTTGAAAAGTAGAGAATGAGAGAAAGTAATAAAGTGCATTTCCACATTAAAGTGAGCATAAACTCTCACTAACGAGTGTGATTTTTTTATAATTAAAGACAACATAATGTTTTCTTGCCTAAATCTCTGTACTTATCGAATCTTAATTTCACTATCAACGTGTTGGACAAAACAACAACTTTAGAACAAAGATGTATTGGTAATGGTTAACTCTTTGCAACTCTTGAGACTTTTAAAAAGTAGAGAATGATAGAATCGAAGAAAGTGCGTTTTCACATTAAAGTGAGCATAAACTCTCACTAACGAGTGTGATTTTTTGATAATTAAACACAACATAATGTTTTCTTGCCTGAATCTCTGTATTTATCGAATCTTAATTTCACTATCAACGTGTTGGACAAAACAATAACTTTAGAACAAAGATGTATTGGTAATGGTTAACTCTTTTCAACTCTTGAGACTTTTGAAAAGTAGAGAATGGGAGAATCGAAGAAAGTGAATTTTCACATTAGAGTGAGCATAAACTCTCACTAACGAGTGTGATTTTGTGATAATTAAAGACAACATAATGTTTTCTTGGCTAAATCTTCGTATTTATCGAATCTTAATTTCACTATCAACGTGTTGGAAAAAAAAACAATTTTAGAATAAATATGTATTGGTAATGGTTGACTCTTTTTGCAACTCTTGAGACTTTTGAAAAGAAGAGAATGAGAGAATCGAAGAAAGTGTGTTTTGACATTAGAGTGAGCATATACTCTCACTAAAGAGTGTGATTTTGTGATTATTAAAGACAACATAATGTTTTATTGCCTAAATCTCTGTATTTATCGTATCTTAATTTCACTATCAACGTGTTGGACAAAACAACAACTTTAGAAAAAAGATGTATTGGTAATGGTTAACTCTTTGCATCTCTTGACACTTTTGAAAAGTAGAGAATGAGAGAAACGAATAAAGTGCATTTTCACAATAAAGTGAGCATTAACTCTCACTAACGAGTGTGATTTATTTCCTAAATCTTCGTATTTATCGAATCTTAATTCCACTATCAACGTATTGGACAAAACAACAACTTTAGAACAAAGATGTATTGGTAATGGTTAACTCTTTGCAACTCTTGAGACTTTTGAAAAGTAGAGAATGAGAGATACGAAGAAAGTGCGTTTTCACAATAAAGTGAGCATTAACTCTTACTAACGAGTGTGATTTTTTGATAATTAAAGACAACATAATGTTTTCTTGCCTAAATCTCTGTATTTATCAAATCTTAATTTCACTATCAACGTGTTGGACAAAACAACAACTTTAGAACAAAGATGTATTGGTAATGGTTAACTCTTTTCAACTCTTGAGACTTTTGAAAAGTAGAGAATGAGAGAATCGAAGAAAGTGAATTTTCACATTAGAGTGAGCATAAACTCTCACTAACGAGTGTGATTTTGTGATAATTAAAGACAACATAATGTTTACTTGGCTAAATCTTCGTATTTATCGAATCTTAATTTCACTATCAACGTGTTGGAAAAAACAACAATTTTAGAATAAATATGTATTGGTAATGGTTGACTCTTTTTGCAACTCTTGAGACTTTTGAAAAGTAGAGAATGAGAGAATCGAAGAAAGTGCGTTTTCACATTAGAGTGAGCATATACTCTCACTAAAGAGAGTGATTTTGTGATTATTAAAGACAACATAATGTTTTCTTGCCTAAATCTCTGTATTTATCGTATCTTAATTTCACTATCAACGTATTGGACAAAAACAACAACTTTAGAACAAAGATGTATTGGTAATGGTTAACTCTTTGCAACTCTTGACAATTTTGAAAAATAGAGAATCGAAGAGAGTGAGTTTTCACATTAGAATGTGCATAAACTCTCACTAACGAGTGTGATTTGGTGATAATTAAAGACAACATAGTGTTTTCTTGCCTAAATCTATGTATTTATCGAATCTTAATTTCACTATCAACGTGTTGGACAAAACAACAACTTTAGAACAAAGATGTATTGGTAATGGTTAACTCTTTGCAACTCTTGAGACTTTTGAAAAGTAGAGAATGAGAGAATCGAAGAAAGTGAATTTTCACATTAAAGTGAGCATAAACTCTCACTAACGAGTGTGATTTTGTGGTAATTAAAGACAACATAATGTTTTCTTGGCTAAATCTTCGTATTTATCGAATCTTAATTTCACTATCAACGTGTTGGACAAAACTACAACTTTAGAATAAATATGTATTGGCAATGGTTAACTCTTTTGAACTCTTGTCACTTTTGAAAAATAGAGATTCGAAGAAATGGCATTTTCACATTAAAGTTAGCATAATCTCTCACTAACGAGTATAATTTTGTGATAATTAAAGACAACATAATGTTTTCTTGGCTAAATCTTCGTATTTATCGAATCATAATTTCACTAACAACGTGTTGGACAAAACAACAACTTTAGAAAAAAGTTGTATTGGTAATGGTTAACTTTTTGCATCTCTTGACACTTTTGAAAAGTAGAGAATGAGAGAAACGAAGAAAGTTTGTTTTACAATAAAGTGAGCATTAACTCTCACTAACGAGTGTGATTTATTTCCTAAATCTTCGTATTTATCGAATCTTAATTTCACTATCAACGTGTTGGACAAAACAACAACTTTAGAACAAAGATGTATTGGTAATGGTTAACTCTTTGAAACTCTTGAGACTTCTGAAAAGTAGAGAATGAGGGAATCGAAGAAAGTGCGTTTTCTCATTAGAGTGAGCATAAACTCACACTAACGAATGTGATTTTGTGATATTCAAAGACAACATAATGTTTTTTTGCCTAAATTTTCGTATTTATCGAATCTTAATTTCACTATCAACGTGTTGGACAAAACAACAACTTTAGAACAAATATGTATTGGTAATGGTTAACTCTTTGCAACTCTTGAGACTTTTGAAAAGTAGAGAATGAGAGAGTTGAAGAAGGTGCGTTTTCACATTAGAGTCAACATAAACTCTCACTAACGTGTGTGATTTTGTGATAATTAAAGACAACATAATGTTTTCTTGGCTAAATCTTTGTATTTATCGAATCTTAATTTCACTATCAACGTGTTGGACAAAACAACAACTTTAGAAAAAAGATGAATTGGTAATGGTTAACTCTTTGCATCTCTTGACACTTTTGAAAAGTAGAGAATGAGAGAAACTAAGAAAGTGCATTTCCACATTAAAGTGAGCATAAACACTCACTAACGAGTGTGATTTTTTTATAATTAAAGACAACATAATGTTTTCTTGCCTAAATCTCTGTACTTATCGAATCTTAATTTCACTATCAACGTGTTGGACAAAACAACAACTTTAGAACAAAGATGTATTGGTAATGGTTAACTCTTTGCAACTCTTGTGACTTTTAAAAAGTAGAGAATGATAGAATCGAAGAAACTGCGTTTTCACATTAAAGTGAGCATAAACTCTCACTAACGAGTGTGATTTTTTGATAATTAAAGACAACATAATGTTTTCTTGCCTAAATCTCTGTATTTATCGAATCTTAATTTCACTATCAACGTGTTGGACAAAACAACAACTTTAGAACAAAAATGTATTGGTAATGGTTAACTCTTTGCAACTCTTGAGACTTTTGAAAAGTAGAGAATGAGAGAATCGAAGAAAGTGAATTTTAACATTAGAGTGAGCATAAACTCTCACTAACGAGTGTGATTTTGTGATAATTAAAGACAACATAATGTTTTGTTGGTCCCTGAACGAGTAGTGAATGGGATTAAAGTCTAGAGGGGAGGGGTGAATAGACTTTAAAACTTTTTCAAACAGAGTTGGGAACCTCTTCTGATTGCTATGTCAACTGGACTGCAAGTCTGCTGGTCCAGATGACTATAGTGATCTGACTGAAGAAGTTATATGCGGAAATATGGTGGCCCTGGTTTAGACTCGTTCTTGTAACTTGTTTTACTTTGTGAAATTACTCAGCTGATGCTGGTTTGAAAGTTATGGCCCTTTTTGAAGAGTGTTGAAATCACAGTATGCACTATATAATAATGAATGTAAAAGCAGAAATGTAAAGTGCAGAAAGTAAATAACACCGGATTTATAGTGGTTCGGATATACGATCCTACGTCCACTCTCACGTCCTAACGTGATGTTTAATCCCTTTAATTTCCACAAATTACAAGGGTCTTGTCCTTTATAGTCCCAAGGTTAGGACTTTGAGATCTGAGCCGTCCTAACAGCTGCGGTCTCCACAAGTGATTGTAAGCATTTGCACTTTGGGGGGTTTCAAAAACTTAAACCTTTCGGTGAGGGTTTGGGGTTTTTGAGATGTATCCAACTAATGGTTCAAGCTTATAATTTGCTTAACCACTATGCCTAAAACAATTGATATACAGTATGAATAAGTTTCAGGTTCTTAAGGGTTGGATAAGAAGTACTTAAGAGCTATGGATAATCTAATGGATTTCAGGCTCTTTGAGAATTCTTAGAACAATGTGGCTTTTTGCTTGATGGCTTGCTTAGCTTGTGAATTCTCTCTTTTTTTTTTTTTTTTTGTGTTCCAACCTCTTGTATTTATAATGGAGATTGAGTGCAACTAGCCGTTGGAGTTGACTAGCCGTTTGAACAATCTTCCCATAATAGCTTGATTCCTTGATTCCAGCCGCTTGATTGCTTCAATCCTGGGATCATGTCAATCTTCTAAATAAGGTAGGTCTTCGTTTGAATTGCAAGATGACTTGGGAATCAGCCGAGTCCTGAAAGAGCACATAGTCTTCTGATCTGTACTACTAGTCTTCTGACTGCTCTTCTGGCCTTAGGTCTTCTGTCTTCTGGTATCAGACGAGTACTACTCTTCTGATCTGGAAATTCTTTGTAATACTTTAGGCCATCTTTAGTCTGGGACTCCATCAGATAAGTAGGTATACAAGCACCTTAACATATCTGGTCTTCAAGGATCTTCTAGTCTTCATGTCTTCTACTCTTCTTATCTTGAGGATAGGCATGTAAGCCATGACTGTGCTGATCAGCTGCTATCAATACAGTTGATCACACAAGACTAGTCTAAGCTGTTCTATACAAGTCAGCTGATCCTATTACATTTATAAACTCTAAGTGTTTTGGCCATCAAAACTATTCTAACATCAAATGGGGCTTAGGGTGAATTTATATCCCAACAATTTCCCCCTTTTTGATGAAGCCAAAACTATATCTATGATAAATGCTCTTACTAAGGTAAGATAGGAGTTTATAAACTTCATAAAAACTGAAGTATCTGATGAAGACAATGAGAGTTTGTCTTGAAAGCAAAGAGAACTAAACTTGAATATATATATAACTTTTACAGATTACAAGTAATAGTTTCTTAAGACTTTGAAAGTGGTCTTCATCAGGTCTTCTGTCTTCAGATGCGGAAGGCAAGGTACAGACGAGATCGAACTTCTTCCATGTGCTGCAGGTCTGTAACATTCTCCTCTTCATAGATCTTCTCTAGGATCTTTTTGACTTCAATGGAGTCAGTTCTTCCAGAATCCAGTTTGGGTGGATCCCATTTGGGTTCTTCAGGAGTTAAGATTCTGCAGTTATCAAGTTCTTTGGCTGTCTTGACTACTTCTTTCCAGAACTCTGGATCTTCAATGTTCATGAATTGATTGAACTGGAAGAATTCATCTTCATAGGTTGGGAGAGGGCCAAATCTTCTTACAATGTGGTGTTGAATTTGCCATTTCTTCTTCAGAGGGTACCACCTTGGCAGCTCATCTTGAAGGGCTAGATAGTCCACATAGTTGCTATCAAACACCAGAACTTTATCTTTCTGTGCCAGAGCATTTTCTTTCAGTGCTTTCTCCTTGAGAGCTTTCCTGAGTTTGGCTATCTTCCTGTCAAATTTGGCTTTGACTGCCTTCGCATCTTTTAGCTTCTTTTGTTTAAGCTCTTGAGCTTCAAGCTCTTTTCTTTTCTTCAACTCTAAAGCCTCTTTCTCTTCTGCAGTGGGCTCTGCTGGAGTTGACTTCTGAGCTTGCTCTTCTGCTAGCTCATCTGCTTTCCTTTTCCTAGACATTTTTTTCTCGGAAACTTGTTCTGTAGAAGCAGTGATCTGCAGGCTTTTGGCAGTTGCTTGAGTGGGAGCTTGGTTGTCTTCTTGAGCAATTTCTTTGCCTTTGCCTTTCTTGCTCTTGACTTTGCTTGATAAATCACCCAAGGTTTCATTCAACTCATCTTGAGATACCACCATTACAGCTTGCTGTGCAGTAGTCTTCTCTAGAGCTTTTATCAATACATCTTCCCCCTTTTTGGCTTCAGCAAGTGCAGCCGCAAAAGGTTTCATGGCATTCAGAATTTCCACCCTAAGAGTTTGTTGAAGAGCCATGGCGTTGACTCTGCCAATATGAGTCAGATGTGTGATGCTATGTTCTAGAATCTGAGCATGAGAGTTGGAGGAGGAGGCAGCTTCTAGTTTAGCTGTAATTGCTTCCAGTCTCGTTGCTGTCTCCTTCAGCTGAATCTGAAGTTGTTCATTCTCTGCTGTAGCTGATTGGAGAAGAGCTCGACCTTCAGTAGCTCTTGCTTCAGCATCTTCAAGTCGTGTTTTGTAGGTGTTTTCCATGCGGTTGACCTCATTGGTGTAGAGATCAGCAAACCTGGTGGAATGTTCACCTGCCATCTTCAGAATGCTGGTCAGATACTCACTTATCTGATCGTGAAGAGATTCTCCAAACTTGTCCTCAATGTCAATGATCTGGTTTTGAAGACGAGTTCTCTGCTCCTTGACTGCCTTTTCAACATATCTTCCAAGCTGTAGGCCTAAACCCTTTTCAAAGTGTAGGTCTATAGCAGTCTTGACCTGTGAGCATATGTCTGCCGTATAGTCAGCTGTTGAAGTAGAAGTTGAGGCTGTACCTTGAGGCTTTGGATGGACTGTTAGGGCTTTGCCTCTTTCTTCAGCTGAAAGGTACTCTTCATTGAGAAATGTGGTAGTGGCCTTAACCAGGTGAGACATGATGGTGTCTCCTTTGTCAATGAAGTGAGGTAGAGTATCCTTAGGCATGAAGTGATCAGGAATAGTGATTACTTCTCTTTCAATCTCGGTTCTCTCAGCTGGTTCAGCGGAGTCTTCTGCAGGAACTGACGCAGCTGAGTCAATCACTTTTGCTGTGCCAGCTGCCTGATGATCTGATATGTCTTCTGGGATAGGTTGAATACCTAGAATTCTGTTGCATACTGCTGTAAAGGCTGCCTCAGGTAGCAGTTGAGTAAAAGATGTGACTTGAGCAACTTCTTTTTGCTCCATTTCCCAGTCGAGGAAATTAGCTTTTCCTCCCATTCCTTCCATGACTTCAATAAGGTCATCCACATCATCTCTCCTGAGTTCAATCCAGGTGCAGATTCTGAGAATTTGTTCGAACTGAACTGATTCCTCATCAATACCAGGAATAGTAGACTTGAGCAGATTTGCTATCTTCATCCTCATTATCTTCTCCCTTGTGCACATAGGATAGTGTACCATTCTGGATTGAGGTTGAGAGGTACCAGCTTGAGCAAGGTCTGCTGGTGCCATGTCTTCTGGAACAGAAGCAATAATGATGGTAGGAGTTTGAGTATGTGGGGTAGTTTCCTCTGCTGTGTGAGTATCAGCAGGGATTTGGGAAGTGATATGTTCTTGATCTTTAGTCGTCTGTTCATCAGCAGGGGTTTGGGTCTGCTGGTCTGGTATGGTGCCTTCATGAAGATCAGTAGAAGTTTGAACACGTGGATCTTGAACATCAGCAGGGTTAGGCAATAGGGTTTCTGGGGTTGAGGTAGGTGGAGCTTGTTCCTCTGCTTCTTCAAGGGAGAGGCAGTGGGAGTAGCATCTGAATCAGATGGGGAGATGAGCCTAGATCTGATTAGATATCGTCTTTGTGCTAAGGTCTGATTGTCATCATCATCATCATCCTCAGCAACCTTCTTCTGAGCCTCTTCTTTGGTTGGCTCCTCTTCTTCAGCAGAGTCATGATCAGACTCTTGTGCTGCCTTCTCAGCCAACAGCTTCCTCTTCTCTTCTTTTAACCTTTCTGCCTCAGCAAGAGCTTCCTTTCTCAAATAATATTTGGAGATGTGAAAGGTCTTATGAGGTCCCATCTTGTACTTCTTTGGGAGAATATCTGGAAGGATGATGCTCAGCTTGTTGACAAAGCTGACTGTGGCTGCTACCTTCCATACCTTTGATTGTAAGTCCAAAGTGACTTTCTTTGCCTCAAGAGCAATTCTTTCTAAGAATAGTCCTTGCCAGTCTCCATCGATCTGATCCCAGATTGCAGCCATTACTCGAACCTTTAAAGTAGTAACAGCATCATGGCTGAATGTGTTACCAAGTAACATCTTCCCTGCAATATCCAACAAGGTTTGGAATTTTGGTTCAAGTTGGGATTTCTTTAGTCCAGTTGCATCAGTAGCCTTGATTCGTCCACCAGTAAACATCTCCATATACTCTTTTTCTTTATTCATGATGTAGTTGGAGATATTTATTTTCCCCCTTGAAAGGCCAAACAATTCCTGAAGAATTTCCCTTGTAACTTTGACTTTGTGTCCGCTCATGACACTTTCAACATGAGAACCCTTCATCACGGCGTTTGCATAGAATGTCAGAACGTCTTGTTCATAGACATTAGTCGGAGCTGCTTCCAAAAAGTCCCTGAGTTTAAGATTGACGCACCGAAGCAGTATCTCCTTGTTCTCATCTGTGTGTTTTCCTTTGAAAAACAGAGCATTCTCCGTAAAAATCTTCCCTTCCTTGGACCACTTTGCAGCATCCAAGGTGCCAGTATTCTTGGTCTTCTCGTCGTAAATTTCAATGATTGCCATAGTAGAGTCTGAGTGTTAGGGTTTGAAGGCTTGAAAGAGATTTGCAGAACGAGAGAGAGTAATGTGAGTAATTGAGTAATAAGAGTGGCAGGGATTAGGGATGTGAATATATATATACTCCACAGAATTTGATCTAACGGTCAGATTTGCGTTTGAATTTGGAGTAGAGCCCAAGATTTCTTTCTTTGATTTCTTAAATTTGCCGGCTGGTTATGCCATTTGGCAATTGTTGATTTGCTGGCGATGTGATACTTGAGTATTAATGACATCATTACCAAAAATAGCCGTTGAGACTAATTTATGGTAAGAATTGATCATCAAGGCCGTTTTCTATAAGAAAATTGCATTCCTTATATAAGCCAATTTGTTTAATTACATTCAGGAATAAATCTAGAATGAATTACATGATCAAGACTAGTCATTATACTCTAAATTTGTGTGATTTGATCAGCAGAGTGAGGTCTTCTGAGTTCTTCAAGATGTCTGCTGATTGTCTTTGAAAAGTCTTCTGGTCAGCTGAGTTGGTCTTCTGATCAGCTGAGTAGAGGAAACTGTGTTTGCTCTCATGATCCAACCTGGATGGATCCTTCCAGCTTTATTGTGAGTGATGATCCAACCTGGTTTGATGGATCTGTCAGCTCCTTCTTCAAATCAAGTGGAGCTAGTCTAGACGTAGTCCCACTGATTTAAATGTTCCTCACCATCGGATGTTCCTCATCATCAGATGGGATGTAGCATCTAATGTGCTCTTGTTGAATTTCTTCGCTTCTCTAGAAGGGGAAGGAAGGTTGAGGGGTGCTTCAATGGAGTTGAAGAGAGGGCCATGGACTCAGCCTTCATGTTCTGTTTAGACACAGTAGCTTTTGATAACAAGCTCTCCATGTAGAACTTCCTTCTGGAGAAGAAGCTCTGCTTGTTTGCTACTTTGTCCTCTGCATCTCTTCCTCCTTTAGCTTTCAACAAGAACGTCTCTTCTTCCTTTAGCTTTCATGAACATACTCATGTTGAGTAAGCCATGGATCTGCATCATCTTCATCTTCTGGACAAATCTTCATCTCCTTTACCCAAGATTTTGGTTGAAGAATGATCTCCATTCCATCTCTTCTTTCAACTGTCTCCATACCTGAACTAAGAAAAGTGTTAGGTGTTTTGTGTTCTTAGGTGTTCTCATAACTTCTCCTTTTATAGAGGTAGAAATGAGGTAGTGGAGAGAAAGATGACAAAACTATAGGGATGATAGGTCTGAATTTCTGAAAAGTGATTCTTTAAGATCAGCAGTGAGTTTCTTGATCCAAGGGTTCACATTTAAGGATATTCAGACTTTATCTAATGGAATGCAGAAATTATAAATTTTGACCATGAGTTATTTGAAATCCGTACTGTGCATGCATACTGTTGAGTCGGTGAGGATGGTGTATTAATCCAGCCAAGTATGACTCACTTAGTATACTGTATTTATGTATATGAATAAAGTATTTTATGAAGAATAGTTTATTAATATACATAGTTGTACATTGCTTAGAGTAGGAAGATCAAATAGCTTTGTTCAAGTCTGCTATATATATGTATATGTATATTATGCAATGCAGATTTTAGAGTATTTCATCAAGGATTCTTAAGGTATCATTGATTCCCCCTTGATTAGATAACTCTAAGTTTTCCCTCAGCTCTATTTGTCTTCATTGGGATAGAACTTACCTGAAGATGAGGGTGTCTATTCACCTCATCTGATTCTCCTAGTCTGCTGCACTTGGGTCAGCTGAGGTTTTCAGCTGTTTTCTCCTTCTTCATGTGCTTGGGTCCAGGAGTCCTAAGCTGTAACATAAGGTCTTGAACCTGTCTTCAGCTAGGGGCTTAGTCAAGATGTCTGCTCTTTGGATATCTGTGTGAATTTTCTCCATCTTGATGTCCTTCTTTTCAAGGTGATCTCTTATGAAGTGGTGTCTAATGTCGACATGCTTGCACCTTGTGTGGAGGACTGGATTTTGAGTGATGGCAATGGCGCTGCTGCTATCACAATAAATAGGGACTTCTCTTGCCTCTACATTGTAATCCTTGAGTTGTTGAACTAGCCAGAGCAGCTGACTACAACAACTACCAGCTGCCATGTATTCTGCTTCAGTGGTGGAGGTTGCAACTGAGGTTTGCTTCTTAGAGAACCATGATATCAGCTTGTTTCCTAGAAATTGACAGGTTCCTGATGTGGACTTCCTATCAATTCTGCATCCTCCAAAGTCTGAGTCAGAATAGCCACTCAATTCTAGATTGTCATCAGCAGAGTACCATAGACCTAGGTTGACTGATCCTTTTAGGTACTTGAGAATCTTCCTTGCTGCTTCTAGATGACTTTGCTTTGGGTTTGCTTGAAACCTAGCACATACTCCTACAGCAAATGTTATGTCTGGTCTGCTGGCTGTAAGATATAGTAAAGATCCAATCAGTGCTCTATATTCAGCTTGATCAACTGCCTGTCCAGACTCATCTGGTTCCATTTTGAAAGATGTCATCATTGGAATCCTTGCAGTCTTGCTTTGTAGAGCTTTGAATCTTTCTAGCAGACTCTTGGTATACTTGGACTGGTTGATGAAGATCCCTTCTGGACTCTGCTTGACTTGAAGTCCTAGGAAATAATTCATCTCACCCATCATGCTCATTTCGAATTTTCCTTGCATAAGTTCAGAGAACTTTTTGCACATTTCTTGATTGGGTGATCCAAATATGATGTCATCTACATATATTTGTACCATTAAAATGTCTTCTCCTTCTTGTATTCTGAAGAGAGTTCTATCAACTTTGCCTTTTGTATATCCATTGTCAAGTAGGAATTGTGACAATGTGTCATACCAAGCTCTAGGGGCTTGTTTTAGACCATAGAGAGCCTTCTTCAGTCGATATACTTGATCACCTTTTTCAAATCCTGGAGGCTGCTCTACATATACTTCTTCTATCAGAATACCATTTAGAAAAGCACTCTTGACATCCATTTGATATACCTTGAAGCCCATATATGATGCATAAGCTAGAAATAGTCGAATGGCTTCTAATCTGGCTACTGGTGCAAAGGTTTCATCATAGTCAATCCCTTCAGATTGTGAGTATCCTTTTGCAACTAGTCTTGCCTTATTTCTAGTTATCACATCATTTTCGTCCTTCTTGTTCTTGAATACCCACTTTGTTCCAACTACATTGTGGTTTTCAGGACGATCTACCAATTCCCAGACTTCATTTCTTTCGAATTGGTTTAGTTCTTCTTGCATAGCAGTGATCCAATTGCTATCTGTCATTGCTTCTTCTATGTCAGCTGGTTCAATGTTGGACAGGAAAGCACACCAGCAGAACATAGATGATTGAGAATTCTGATTCAGTTGTCTTCTGGTCTTGACACCTGATTCTGCTCCTCCTAAGATGAGGTTTGATGGATGGTTGTTCCTCCATGTATGCCTCACAGGAGTATCTGTGTTGGATGAGTTTGGATCCTCATTTGATCTAGTGTCATCAGGAGGGTTGACTTGATAAGTTCGATCATCTTCTGTATCTTGAGTGTCAAAGAGATCATTCCCCCTGGCATTTGGAATTGATGCATCTTGATTCTGGTCAGCTTGCCTTGCTTGAGTTTGAGATCTAGTGACAGGTCTATGAGGCTTATCTTCCTCTGGTTCTTCAGGGAATGGTTCATTGACTTCAATAAATTCATCAGACCTCTTCTTGATCACTAGTTTCTTCATCTGTTCTGTAGCTGAGGTTGTTTCTACTGCATTCTTTTCACAAGATTCATCAAAAACAACATGAGGTGTTTCTTCCACAAGAAGGGTTCGTTTGTTGAGTACTCTAAATGCTTTGCTAGTTGAGGAGTATCCTAAGAATATCCCTTCATCTGCTTTGGCATCAAAAGCATTCAACTTACTCTTCCCATTGTTGTGAATGAAACACTTACAACCAAATATATGAAAGTAAGATACTCTAGGTTTTCTTCCTTTCCACAGTTCATATGGGGTTTTCTCATGTGTTTTATGAATACCTGACCTGTTTTGAGTGTGACAAGTTGTGTTGATGGCTTCTGCCCATAGCTTCTTGGGAGTAGAGAATTCAGCAAGGAGTGTTCTGGCAGCTTCTTTGAGTGTTCTGACTCTTCTTTCGGCTACACCATTCTGTTGTGGTGTTCTTGCTGCACTTGTCTCGTGCTGAATACCATTAGAAGTACAATAGGCAATTATATAAGAGTTAATGAATTCAGTGCCTTTGTCACTTCTAATTTTCACGATTGGTTCTCCTTTCTCTACTTGGATCCTCATCAATAATTCAGGTAGCTTCTGCTGTGTTTCACTCTTCTTGTATAGGAAGATAACCCAAGTAAACTTGGAATAATCATCTACAACAATAAGAGTGTACTTCCTTCCTGTTAGAGTGGTTGGAGTGATTGGTCCAAAGAGATCCATGTGAAGCAATTCAAGAGCTCTGCTTGTTGATGCTGTCTTCTTGGTCTTGAAGGAGACCTTTGTTTGCTTTCCTTGTTGACATGCATCACAAACCTGATCTTTACAGTAGAGTTCATTAGGCAGACCATCAACTAAGGATTCCCTTGCTAACTTGTTCATAGTCTTAAAGTTCAGATGGCTAAGACGTTTGTGCCATAGCCAGCTGACATCTTTAGGGCTCTTCACAAGCAGACATGTATCCTTAGGACAGCTGTTCCAATTTGCAAGATACATACTTCCCTTTCTAGATCCTGTTAGAAGGTTTTGTTTTGTTCTTTTATCACTTATGAGACATTCATCTTTAGAGAATTTAACTGAATAACCAGTGTCACAAAAGTGAGAAACAGATAATAGATTAAACTTAAGACCTTCTACATATGATACATCATGTACCTCAATGTCACCATTTTTAAGGGTGTCATATCCTTTTGTGTTACCGTGCGCGTTATCACTAAAGAAAACTTTTGGACCTTTCTTCTCTAAGTAGTTGGTCAGCAGGGTTTTGGTTCCTGTCATGTGAGTTGAGCATCCACCATCTATGTACCAAGTTTCTCCTGCTAGACCTCCTCTTTTGTATAGGTCCTTCCTTTCCTGCAAGAAAAGTTAAGTTTTAGGTACCCATTTTGTTTTGGGTCCTTGGGTGTTAGTACTACCCTTGGGAACCCACATATACATTGGTCGTTTAAACAACCTTGAACATTTGAGTTGTTTCCCTCGGGCATCACAGAACCAAATCTTACCAGTCAGCACCTTGGACTGATCTGATTTGTTCTTGGTGTCAGCTAAGTAGTAGTCAAATGGTTTCCCTTTATAGGAGTGTACATACATGATCTTTTGACTAGTTACATTCGGCCTGGGTGCATTAGCTGGTCGATGCACACGATTATATGGACCATACTCTTCTGTTCTCACAATATCATAAGAGATAGGGGGTGCAAAGAGAACAGATTTGTTTGAAGAAGATTTCTTCTTCTTGGCTGGAGCAGCATACAGCTGAGACTGTCTCAGCCGAGATGGTCTAGGCTGTTTGCTGTTCCTCTGTACAGGCTTGGGGTTAGCTTGTCCTTTACCATTCTTGGTTTTGGGATAGTTAGCCTTAGCTGGTACAGATGCCTTTTGGTTCATATTGAGTTCATTGTGTTTAGAACACTCACCCTGTTCATGTGTCTGAGTAGTGCACTGGTTAGGTGTACTACCCCCAGCTGGAGAGGATGTTGATGGATTAAGTTCATAACCTAAACCCATCTTATTGCCACTTGATCTATAATACTCAGAGATACTTTCAATAGTAGTCGAAGCTTTATTGAATTCTGATATTTTTCGATCTAGGCATTCCTTCTCCTTTTCTAAGAGCTTATGTGTTTGGAAGAGATCATCGAACTTAGACTGAAGTATACGAAATTCTTTGGTTTCTAAGGCTTGAGTTTCTAACATCCCCTCATACAACTGAGTTGTTGTGGTATTTTCTTCTTTAAGAAGTTCCACTTCTTTGGTCAACCTTTCATTCATGGTGACTAACTCAGGGGTGTTATCAAACTTTACCTTTTTCAACCAAGCAATTTCTTTCCTTAAGTCCTTATTCTCCTCTTCCACTTCTATAAAGGCTCTAGTGGCAATATCCAGATCACCTTTTACCTTTCTTAAAGATTGATAATAGGTGTCTTCTGATTCGCCTTCAGATGAGTTTATGTCATCTGTTTGTGAGAAAATAGGTGAATGGAAAGTAGTAGTATAAGAGTTTACCTCATTTTCTCCTATGGCCATCATAGCTAGATCGTCTGAATTATCTGAAAAGATTTGATCGTCTGGTGATGTAGGAAGTTCATCACTTTGATATTCAGATTCTTCAGTCACCATTGCCTTTTTGTCTGAGGTTCTTCTTGGCCTTCTTTCTTTCTTGTCATCCAAATCCAGCTCAGGACATTCATAGACATAGTGTCCTGGTTTGCCACAGTTGAAGCAAGATCCAGGTTTCTGATTTGAGTTGCCTCTCCTTGGAGGAGTAGCATCTCTTCTTCTAGATCCTCGGCTGTCAGATGACTCCACATCTTTTCTAGGATGTCTTTCTGGTGTTCTTTCTCTGGAACCTCTGGAGGGTGAACTTGCTCTTCTATCTTTGTAGTTTCTATAGAATTTTCTATATTTACTGTTGAGGGTGTTCATCCTTTCAAATCTTTTGATCATAAGTGCCATTTGCTCTTTTAGGCTCATGTCTGATCCTTCACAGTCTTCTGTTTTCAGAGAGGTCTTGCCAGATGAGGTGTTTGCAACTTTTGTATTGGCTGCCTTGAAGGCTACAGTCTTGGAGGTAGATGGGGTTGCAGTTGGCTCATCACTTCCTGAGTTCTCTTCTCTTTCAAGATCATATTCATGGGCTTTCAGGTTCTGAAATAGAGTTTGGGCAGACCACTTCTTGATATCTTGAGTATCTTTGATGATGGTCTTCTTGAGTCTCCATTTCTTGGTTAGAGAATCTAAGATCTTTAAATTTTTCTCTCTATTTGTGTATTTCTTGCCCAGAGATTCTATCTCATTGATGATCTTGGTAAATCTGTTGTCTAACTGATCAATAGACTCTTCTGGTTGCATCTTGAAGTGTTCGAACTTCTTGACTGCTGTAGACAACTTGGACTCTTTGATCAGCTCAGTTCCTTCACAGAGAAGTGCCAATGCCTCCCACATCTCTCTGGCTGACTCACAATGGATTACCTTTGCAATGTACTCATTTGGAAGAGTTTGCATTATGTAATCTTGAGCAATGCTATCAAGGTTTGATTGCTTCATCTCTTCTGGTGTGAGATCCTTCATGGGCTTGGGAACCAGTTCTCCAACTGGAACTTCTGGATCACCATTTGCAGTGTTGACTGTCATGATGGTGATCGGGCCTTCTGTGATTACAGACCACATCTTGTAGTGGACTGATGTGAGATTCTTCCTCATCCTGATCTTCCAGTAATCATAATCTTCCACTGAAAACTTAGGCAACTTACGCATATTAGCACTCATGCTGTATGAGTTTTCAAAAACAAGTTTTCAAAAAGATCTGTTCAAGAGGACTACAGAAAGACTCCCTCAAGTCTTCTGATAATCTAGAGACAGTAGTCCGCTAGAACCACTGCTCTGATACCACTTGTTGGTCCCTGAACGAGTAGTGAATGGGATTAAAGTCTAGAGGGGAGGGGTGAATAGACTTTAAAACTTTTTCAAACAGAGTTGGGAACCACTTCTGATTGCTATGTCAACTGGACTGCAAGTCTGCTGGTCCAGATGACTATAGTGATCTGACTGAAGAAGTTATATGCGGAAATATGGTGGCCCTGGTTTAGACTCGTTCTTGTAACTTGTTTTACTTTGTGAAATTACTCAGCTGATGCTGGTTTGAAAGTTATGGCCCTTTTTGAAGAGTGTTGAAATCACAGTATGCACTATATAATAATGAATGTAAAAGCAGAAATGTAAAGTGCAGAAAGTAAATAACACCGGATTTATAGTGGTTCGGATATACGATCCTACGTCCACTCTCACGTCCTAACGTGATGTTTAATCCCTTTAATTTCCACAAATTACAAGGGTCTTGTCCTTTATAGTCCCAAGGTTAGGACTTTGAGATCTGAGCCGTCCTAACAGCTGCGGTCTCCACAAGTGATTGTAAGCACTTGCACTTTGGGGGGTTTCAAAAACTTAAACCTTTCGGTGAGGGTTTGGGGTTTTTGAGATGTATCCAACTAATGGTTCAAGCTTATAATTTGCTTAACCACTATGCCTAAAACAATTGATATACAGTATGAATAAGTTTCAGGTTCTTAAGGGTTGGATAAGAAGTACTTAAGAGCTATGGATAATCTAATGGATTTCAGGCTCTTTGAGAATTCTTAGAACAATGTGGCTTTTTGCTTGATGGCTTGCTTAGCTTGTGAATTCTCTCTTTTTTTTTTTTTTTTTTTGTGTTCCAACCTCTTGTATTTATAATGGAGATTGAGTGCAACTAGCCGTTGGAGTTGACTAGCCGTTTGAACAATCTTCCCATAATAGCTTGATTCCTTGATTCCAGCCGCTTGATTGCTTCAATCCTGGGATCATGTCAATCTTCTAAATAAGGTAGGTCTTCGTTTGAATTGCAAGATGACTTGGGAATCAGCCGAGTCCTGAAAGAGCACATAGTCTTCTGATCTGTACTACTAGTCTTCTGACTGCTCTTCTGGCCTTAGGTCTTCTGTCTTCTGGTATCAGACGAGTACTACTCTTCTGATCTGGAAATTCTTTGTAATACTTTAGGCCATCTTTAGTCTGGGACTCCATCAGATAAGTAGGTATACAAGCACCTTAACATATCTGGTCTTCAAGGATCTTCTAGTCTTCATGTCTTCTACTCTTCTTATCTTGAGGATAGGCATGTAAGCCATGACTGTGCTGATCAGCTGCTATCAATACAGTTGATCACACAAGACTAGTCTAAGCTGTTCTATACAAGTCAGCTGATCCTATTACATTTATAAACTCTAAGTGTTTTGGCAATCAAAACTATTCTAACATCAAATGGGGCTTAGGGTGAATTTATATCCCAACATGTTTTCTTGGCTAAATCTTCGTATTTATCGAATCTTAATTTCACTATCAACGTGTTCGACAAAACAACAACTTTAGAACAAATATGTATTGGTAATTGTTGACTCTTTTTGCAACTCTTGAGACTTTTGAAAAGTAGAGAATGAGAGAATCGAAGAAAGTGCGTTTTCACATTAGAGTGAGCATATACTCTCACTAAAGAGTGTGATTTTGTGATTATTAAAGACAACATAATGTTTTCTTGCCTAAATCTCTGTATTTATCGAATCTTAATTTCACTATCAACGTGTTGGACAAAAACAAATTTAGTACAAAGATGTATTGGTAATGGTTAACTCTTTGCAACTCTTGACAATTTTGAAAAATAGAGAATCAAGAAAGTGCATTTTCACATTAGAGTGAGTATAAACTCTCACTAACGAGTGTGAATTTGTGATAATTAAAGAAAACATAATGTTTTCTTTCCTAAATCTTTGTATATATCGAATCTTAATTTCACTATCAACTTGTTGGACAAAATAATAACTTTAGAACAAAGATGTATTGGTCATGGTTAACTCTTTGCAACTCTTGAGACTTTTGAAATGTAGAGAATGATAGAATCAAAGAAAGTGCGTTTTCACATTAGAGTGAGCATATACTCTCACTATAGAGTGTGATTTTGTGATTATTAAAGACAACATAATGTTTTCTTGCCTAAATCTCTGTATTTATCGAATCTTAATTTCACTATCAACGTGTTGGACAAAAACAAGAACTTTAGAACAAAGATGTATTGGTAATGGTTAAATCTTTGAAACTCTTGACAATTTTGAAAAATAGAGAATCGAAGAAAGTGCATTTTCACATTAGAGTGAGCATAAACTCTCAATACCGAGTGTGATTTTGTGATAATTAAAGAAAACATAATGTTTTCTTGCATAAATCTTTGTATTTATCAAATCTTAATTTAACTATCAATGTGTTGGACAAAACAACAACTTTAGAACAAAGATGTATTGGTCATGGTTAACTCTTTGCAACTCTTGAGACTTTTGAAAAGAAGAGAATGAGAGAATCGAAGAAAGTGCGTTTTCACATTAAAGTGAGCATATACTCTCACTAAAGAGTGTGATTTTGTGATTATTAAAGACAACATAATGTTTTCTTGCCTAAATCTCTGTATTTATCGAATCTTAATTTCACTATCAACGTGTTGGACAAAAACAACAACTTTAGAACAAAGATGTATTGGTAATGGTTAACTCTTTGCAACTCTTAAGACTTTTAAAAAGTAGAATATGAGAGAATCGAAGAAAGTGCATTTTCACATTAGAGTCAGCATAAACTCTCACTAACGAGTGTGATTTTGTGATAATTAAAGACAACATAATGTTTTCTTGGCTAAATCTTCGTATTTATCGAATCTTAATTTCACTATCAACGTGTTGGACAAAACAACAACTTTAGAAAAAAGATGTATTGGTAATGGTTAACTCTTTGCGTCTCTTGACACTTTTGAAAAGTAGAGAATGAGTGAAACTAAGAAAGTGCATTTTCACATTAAAGTGAGCATAAACTCTCACTAACGAGTGTCATTTTTTGATAATTAAAGACAACATAATGTTTTCTTGCCTAAATCTCTGTATTTATCGAATCTTAATTTCACTATCAACTTGTTGGACAAAACAACAACTTTAGAACAAAGATGTATTGGTAATAGTTAACTCTTTGCAACTCTTGAGACTTTTGAAAAGTAGAGAATGAGAGAATTGAAGTAGGTGCATTTTCACATTAGAGTCGACATAAACTCACACTAACGTGTGTGATTTTGTGATAATTAAAGACAACATAATATTTTCTTGGCTAAATCTTTGTATTTATCGAATCTTAATTTCACTATCAACGTGTTGGACAAAATAACAACTTTAGAAAATAGATGAATTGGTAATGGTTAACTCTTTGCATCTCTTGACACTTTTGAAAAGTAGAGAATGAGAGAAAGTAATAAAGTGCATTTCCACATTAAAGTGAGCATAAACTCTCACTAACGAGTGTGATTTTTTTATAATTAAAGACAACATAATGTTTTCTTGCCTAAATCTCTGTACTTATCGAATCTTAATTTCACTATCAACGTGTTGGACAAAACAACAACTTTAGAACAAAGATGTATTGGTAATGGTTAACTCTTTGCAACTCTTGAGACTTTTAAAAAGTAGAGAATGATAGAATCGAAGAAAGTGCGTTTTCACATTAAAGTGAGCATAAACTCTCACTAACGAGTGTGATTTTTTGATAATTAAACACAACATAATGTTTTCTTGCCTGAATCTCTGTATTTATCGAATCTTAATTTCACTATCAACGTGTTGGACAAAACAACAACTTTAGAACAAAGATGTATTGGTAATGGTTAAATCTTTGCAACTCTTGACAATTTTGAAAAATAGAGAATCGAAGAAAGTGCATTTTCACATTAGAGTGAGCATAAACTCTCAATACCGAGTGTGATTTTGTGATAATTAAAGAAAACATAATGTTTTCTTGCATAAATCTTTGTATTTATCGAATCTTAATTTAACTATCAATGTGTTGGACAAAACAACAACTTTAGAACAAAGATGTATTGGTCATGGTTAACTCTTTGCAACTCTTGAGACTTTTGAAAAGAAGAGAATGAGAGAATCGAAGAAAGTGCGTTTTCACATTAAAGTGAGCATATACTCTCACTAAAGAGTGTGATTTTGTGATTATTAAAGACAACATAATGTTTTCTTGCCTAAATCTCTGTACTTATCGAATCTTAATTTCACTATCAACGTGTTGGACAAAACAACAACTTTAGAACAAAGATGTATTGGTCATGGTTAACTCTTTGCAACTCTTGAGACTTTTGAAAAGAAGAGAATGAGAGAATCGAAGAAAGTGCGTTTTCACATTAAAGTGAGCATATACTCTCACTAAAGAGTGTGATTTTGTGATTATTAAAGACAACATAATGTTTTCTTGCCTAAATCTCTGTATTTATCGAATCTTAATTTCACTATCAACGTGTTGGACAAAAACAACAACTTTAGAACAAAGATGTATTGGTAATGGTTAACTCTTTGCAACTCTTAAGACTTTTAAAAAGTAGAATATGAGAGAATCGAAGAAAGTGCATTTTCACATTAGAGTCAGCATAAACTCTCACTAACGAGTGTGATTTTGTGATAATTAAAGACAACATAATGTTTTCTTGGCTAAATCTTCGTATTTATCGAATCTTAATTTCACTATCAACGTGTTGGACAAAACAACAACTTTAGAAAAAAGATGTATTGGTAATGGTTAACTCTTTGCGTCTCTTGACACTTTTGAAAAGTAGAGAATGAGTGAAACTAAGAAAGTGCGTTTTCACATTAAAGTGAGCATAAACTCTCACTAACGAGTGTCATTTTTTGATAATTAAAGACAACATAATGTTTTCTTGCCTAAATCTCTGTATTTATCGAATCTTAATTTCACTATCAACTTGTTGGACAAAACAACAACTTTAGAACAAAGATGTATTGGTAATAGTTAACTCTTTGCAACTCTTGAGACTTTTGAAAAGTAGAGAATGAGAGAATTGAAGTAGGTGCATTTTCACATTAGAGTCGACATAAACTCACACTAACGTGTGTGATTTTGTGATAATTAAAGACAACATAATATTTTCTTGGCTAAATCTTTGTATTTATCGAATCTTAATTTCACTATCAACGTGTTGGACAAAATAACAACTTTAGAAAATAGATGAATTGGTAATGGTTAACTCTTTGCATCTCTTGACACTTTTGAAAAGTAGAGAATGAGAGAAAGTAATAAAGTGCATTTCCACATTAAAGTGAGCATAAACTCTCACTAACGAGTGTGATTTTTTTATAATTAAAGACAACATAATGTTTTCTTGCCTAAATCTCTGTACTTATCGAATCTTAATTTCACTATCAACGTGTTGGACAAAACAACAACTTTAGAACAAAGATGTATTGGTAATGGTTAACTCTTTGCAACTCTTGAGACTTTTAAAAAGTAGAGAATGATAGAATCGAAGAAAGTGCGTTTTCACATTAAAGTGAGCATAAACTCTCACTAACGAGTGTGATTTTTTGATAATTAAACACAACATAATGTTTTCTTGCCTGAATCTCTGTATTTATCGAATCTTAATTTCACTATCAACGTGTTGGACAAAACAACAACTTTAGAACAAAGATGTATTGGTAATGGTTAAATCTTTGCAACTCTTGACAATTTTGAAAAATAGAGAATCGAAGAAAGTGCATTTTCACATTAGAGTGAGCATAAACTCTCAATACCGAGTGTGATTTTGTGATAATTAAAGAAAACATAATGTTTTCTTGCATAAATCTTTGTATTTATCGAATCTTAATTTAACTATCAATGTGTTGGACAAAACAACAACTTTAGAACAAAGATGTATTGGTCATGGTTAACTCTTTGCAACTCTTGAGACTTTTGAAAAGAAGAGAATGAGAGAATCGAAGAAAGTGCGTTTTCACATTAAAGTGAGCATATACTCTCACTAAAGAGTGTGATTTTGTGATTATTAAAGACAACATAATGTTTTCTTGCCTAAATCTCTGTATTTATCGAATCTTAATTTCACCATCAACGTGTTGGACAAAAACAACAACTTTATAACAAAGATGTATTGGTAATGGTTAACTCTTTGCAACTCTTAAGACTTTTAAAAAGTAGAATATGAGAGAATCGAAGAAAGTGCATTTTCACATTAGAGTCAGCATAAACTCTCACTAACGAGTGTGATTTTGTGATAATTAAAGACAACATAATGTTTTCTTGGCTAAATCTTTGTATTTATCGAATCTTAATTTCACTATCAACGTGTTGGACAAAACAACAACTTTAGAAAATAGATGAATTGGTAATGGTTAACTCTTTGCATCTCTTGACACTTTTGAAAAGTAGTGAATGAGAGAAACTAAGAAAGTGCGTTTCCACATAAAAGTGAGCATAAACACTCACTAACGAGTGTGATTTTTTTATAATTAAAGACAACATAATGTTTTCTTGTCTAAATCTCTATACTTATCGAATCTTAATTTCACTATCAACGTGTTGGACAAAACAACAACTTTAGAACAAAGATGTATTGGTAATGGTTAACTCTTTGTAACTCTTGAGACTTTTAAAAAGTAGAGAATGATAGAATCGAAGAAACTGCGTTTTCACATTAAAGTGAGCATAAACTCTCACTAACGAGTGTGATTTTTTGATAATTAAAGACAACATAATGTTTTCTTGCCTAAATCTCTGTATTTATCGAATCTTAATTTCACTATCAACGTGTTGGACAAAACAACAACTTTAGAACAAAAATGTATTGGTAATGGTTAACTCTTTGCAACTCTTGAGACTTTTGAAAAGTAGAGAATGAGAGAATCGAAGAAAGTGAATTTTCACATTAGAGTGAGCATAAACTCTCACTAACGAGTGTGATTTTGTGATAATTAAAGACAACATAATGTTTTCTTGGTTAAATCTTCGTATTTATCGAATCTTAATTTCACTATCAACGTGTTCGACAAAACAACAACTTTAGAACAAATATGTATTGATAATTGTTGACTCTTTTTGCAACTCTTGAGACTTTTGAAAAGTAGAGAATGAGAGAATCGAAGAAAGTGCGTTTTCACATTAGAGTGAGCACATACTCTCACTAAAGAGTGTGATTTTGTGATTATTAAAGACAACATAATGTTTTCTTGCCTAAATCTCTGTATTTATCGAATCTTAATTTCACTATCAACGTGTTGGACAAAAACAACTTTAGTACAAAGATGTATTGGTAATGGTTAACTCTTTGCAACTCTTGACAATTTTGAAAAATAGAGAATCGAAGAAAGTGCATTTTCACATTAGAGTGAGTATAAACTCTCACTAACGAGTGTGAATTTGTGATAATTAAAGAAAACATAATGTTTTCTTTCCTAAATCTTTGTATATATCGAATCTTAATTTCACTATCAACTTGTTGGACAAAATAATAACTTTAGAACAAAGATGTATTGGTCATGGTTAACTCTTTGCAACTCTTGAGACTTTTGAAATGTAGAGAATGATAGAATCAAAGAAAGTGCGTTTTCACATTAGAGTGAGCATATACTCTCACTATAGAGTGTGATTTTGTGATTATTAAAGACAACATAATGTTTTCTTGCCTAAATCTCTGTATTTATCGAATCTTAATTTCACTATCAACGTGTTGGACAAAAACAAGAACTTTAGAACAAATATGTATTGGTAATGGTTAAATCTTTGCAACTCTTGACAATTTTGAAAAATAGAGAATCGAAGAAAGTGCATTTTCACATTAGAGTGAGCATAAACTCTCAATACCGAGTGTGATTTTGTGATAATTAAAGAAAACTTAATGTTTTCTTGCATAAATCTTTGTATTTATCGAATCTTAATTTAACTATCAATGTGTTGGACAAAACAACAAATTTAGAACAAAGATGTATTGGTCATGGTTAACTCTTTGCAACTCTTGAGACTTTTGAAAAGAAGAGAATGAGAGAATCGAAGAAAGTGCGTTTTCACATTAAAGTGAGCATATACTCTCACTAAAGAGTGTGATTTTGTGATTATTAAAGACAACATAATGTTTTCTTGCCTAAATCTCTGTATTTATCGAATCTTAATTTCACTATCAACGTGTTGGACAAAAACAACAACTTTAGAACAAAGATGTATTGGTAATGGTTAACTCTTTGCAACTCTTAAGACTTTTAAAAAGTAGAATATGAGAGAATCGAAGAAAGTGCATTTTCACATTGGAGTCAGCATAAACTCTCACTAACGAGTGTGATTTTGTGATAATTAAAGACAACATAATGTTTTCTTGGCTAAATCTTCGTATTTATCGAATCTTAATTTCACTATCAACGTGTTGGACAAAACAACAACTTTAGAAAAAAGATGTATTGGTAATGGTTAACTCTTTGCATCTCTTGACACTTTTGAAAAGTAGAGAATGAGTGAAACGAAGAAAGTGCGTTTTCACATTAAAGTGAGCATAAACTCTCACTAACGAGTGTCATTTTTTGATAATTAAAGACAACATAATGTTTTCTTGCCTAAATCTCTGTATTTATCGAATCTTAATTTCACTATCAACGTGTTGGACAAAACAACAACTTTAGAACAAAGATGTATTGGTAATGGTTAACTCTTTGCAACTCTTGAGACTTTTGAAAAGTAGAGAATGAGAGAATTGAAGTAGGTGCGTTTTCACATTAGAGTGGACATAAACTCACACTAACGTGTGTGATTTTGTGATAATTAAAGACAACATAATGTTTTCTTGGCTAAATCTTTGTATTTATCGAATCTTAATTTCACTATCAACGTGTTGGACAAAATAACAACTTTAGAAAATAGATGAATTGGTAATGGTTAACTCTTTGCATCTCTTGACACTTTTGAAAAGTAGAGAATGAGAGAAAGTAATAAAGTGCATTTCCACATTAAAGTGAGCATAAACTCTCACTAACGAGTGTGATTTTTTTATAATTAAAGACAACATAATGTTTTCTTGCCTAAATCTCTGTACTTATCGAATCTTAATTTCACTATCAACGTGTTGGACAAAACAACAACTTTAGAACAAAGATGTATTGGTAATGGTTAACTCTTTGCAACTCTTGAGACTTTTAAAAAGTAGAGAATGATAGAATCGAAGAAAGTGCGTTTTCACATTAAAGTGAGCATAAACTCTCACTAACGAGTGTGATTTTTTGATAATTAAACACAACATAATGTTTTCTTGCCTGAATCTCTGTATTTATCGAATCTTAATTTCACTATCAACGTGTTGGACAAAACAACAACTTTAGAACAAAGATGTATTGGTAATGGTTAACTCTTTTCAACTCTTGAGACTTTTGAAAAGTAGAGAATGGGAGAATCGAAGAAAGTGAATTTTCACATTAGAGTGAGCATAAACTCTCACTAACGAGTGTGATTTTGTGATAATTAAAGACAACATAATGTTTTCTTGGCTAAATCTTCGTATTTATCGAATCTTAATTTCACTATCAACGTGTTGGAAAAAACAACAATTTTAGAATAAATATGTATTGGTAATGGTTGACTCTTTTTGCAACTCTTGAGACTTTTGAAAAGAAGAGAATGAGAGAATCGAAGAAAGTGTGTTTTGACATTAGAGTGAGCATATACTCTCACTAAAGAGTGTGATTTTGTGATTATTAAAGACAACATAATGTTTTCTTGCCTAAATCTCTGTATTTATCGTATCTTAATTTCACTATCAACGTATTGGACAAAAACAACAACTTTAGAATAAATATGTATTGGTAATGGTTGACTCTTTTTGCAACTCTTGAGACTTTTGAAAAGAAGAGAATGAGAGAATCGAAGAAAGTGTGTTTTGACATTAGAGTGAGCATATACTCTCACTAAAGAGTGTGATTTTGTGATAATTAAAGACAACATAATGTTTTCTTGGCTAAATCTTCGTATTTATCGAATCTTAATTTCACTATCAACGTGTTGGAAAAAACAACAATTTTAGAATAAATATGTATTGGTAATGGTTGACTCTTTTTGCAACTCTTGAGACTTTTGAAAAGAAGAGAATGAGAGAATCGAAGAAAGTGTGTTTTGACATTAGAGTGAGCATATACTCTCACTAAAGAGTGTGATTTTGTGATTATTAAAGACAACATAATGTTTTCTTGCCTAAATCTCTGTATTTATCGTATCTTAATTTCACTATCAACGTGTTGGACAAAACAACAACTTTAGAAAAAAGATGTATTGGTAATGGTTAACTCTTTGCATCTCTTGACACTTTTGAAAAGTAGAGAATGAGAGAAACGAATAAAGTGCATTTTCACAATAAAGTGAGCATTAACTCTCACTAACGAGTGTGATTTATTTCCTAAATCTTCGTATTTATCGAATCTTAATTCCACTATCAACGTATTGGACAAAACAACAACTTTAGAACAAAGATGTATTGGTAATGGTTAACTCTTTGCAACTCTTGAGACTTTTGAAAAGTAGAGAATGAGAGAAACGAAGAAAGTGCGTTTTCACAATAAAGTGAGCATTAACTCTTACTGACGAGTGTGATTTTTTGATAATTAAAGACAACATAATGTTTTCTTGCCTAAATCTCTGTATTTATCAAATCTTAATTTCACTATCAACGTGTTGGACAAAACAACAACTTTAGAACAAAGATGTATTGGTAATGGTTAACTCTTTTCAACTCTTGAGACTTTTGAAAAGTAGAGAATGAGAGAATCGAAGAAAGTGAATTTTCACATTAGAGTGAGCATAAACTCTCACTAACGAGTGTGATTTTGTGATAATTAAAGACAACATAATGTTTACTTGCCTAAATCTTCGTATTTATCGAATCTTAATTTCACTATCAACGTGTTGGAAAAAACAACAATTTTAGAATAAATATGTATTGGTAATGGTTGACTCTTTTTGCAACTCTTGAGACTTTTGAAAAGTAGAGAATGAGAGAATCGAAGAAAGTGCGTTTTCACATTAGAGTGAGCATATACTCTCACTAAAGAGAGTGATTTTGTGATTATTAAAGACAACATAATGTTTTCTTGCCTAAATCTCTGTATTTATCGTATCTTAATTTCACTATCAACGTATTGGACAAAAACAACAACTTTAGAACAAAGATGTATTGGTAATGGTTAACTCTTTGCAACTCTTGACAATTTTGAAAAATAGAGAATCGAAGAGAGTGAGTTTTCACATTAGAATGTGCATAAACTCTCACCAACGAGTGTGATTTGGTGATAATTAAAGACAACATAGTGTTTTCTTGCCTAAATCTATGTATTTATCAAATCTTAATTTCACTATCAACGTGTTGGACAAAACAACAACTTTAGAACAAAGATGTATTGGTAATAGTTAACTCTTTGCAACTCTTGAGACTTTTGAAAAGTAGAGAATGAGAGAATTGAAGTAGTTGCGTTTTCACATTAGAGTCGACATAAACTCACACTAACGTGTGTGATTTTGTGATAATTAAAGACAACATAATGTTTTCTTGGCTAAATCTTCGTATTTATCGAATCATATTTTCACTAACAACGTGTTGGACAAAACAACAACTTTAGAAAAAAGTTGTATTGGTAATGGTTAACTTTTTGCATCTCTTGACACTTTTGAAAAGTAGAGAATGAGAGAGTTGAAGAAGGTGCGTTTTCACATTAGAGTCAACATAAACTCTCACTAACGTGTGTGATTTTATGATAATTAAAGACAACATAATGTTTTCTTGGCTAAATCTTTGTATTTATCGAATCTTAATTTCACTATCAACGTGTTGGACAAAACAACAACTTTAGAAAAAAGATGAATTGGTAATGGTTAACTCTTTGCATCTCTTGACACTTTTGAAAAGTAGAGAATGAGAGAAACTAAGAAAGTGCATTTCCACATTAAAGTGAGCATAAACACTCACTAACGAGTGTGATTTTTTTATAATTAAAGACAACATAATGTTTTCTTGCCTAAATCTCTGTACTTATCGAATCTTAATTTCACTATCAACGTGTTGGACAAAACAACAACTTTAGAACAAAGATGTATTGGTAATGGTTAACTCTTTGCAACTCTTGTGACTTTTAAAAAGTAGAGAATGATAGAATCGAAGAA
The DNA here is from genome assembly GCA_963675135.1 of Galeopsis tetrahit. NCBI lineage: Eukaryota > Viridiplantae > Streptophyta > Magnoliopsida > Lamiales > Lamiaceae > Galeopsis > Galeopsis tetrahit. The sequence goes on along the minus strand of OY776120.1, from coordinate 57,572,017 downwards.
ACTGCGTTTTCACATTAAAGTGAGCATAAACTCTCACTAACGAGTGTGATTTTTTGATAATTAAAGACAACATAATGTTTTCTTGCCTAAATCTCTGTATTTATCGAATCTTAATTTCACTATCAACGTGTTGGACAAAACAACAACTTTAGAACAAAAATGTATTGGTAATGGTTAACTCTTTGCAACTCTTGAGACTTTTGAAAAGTAGAGAATGAGAGAATCGAAGAAAGTGAATTTTAACATTAGAGTGAGCATAAACTCTCACTAACGAGTGTGATTTTGTGATAATTAAAGACAACATAATGTTTTCTTGGCTAAATCTTCGTATTTATCGAATCTTAATTTCACTATCAACGTGTTCGACAAAACAACAACTTTAGAACAAATATGTATTGGTAATTGTTGACTCTTTTTGCAACTCTTGAGACTTTTGAAAAGTAGAGAATTAGAGAATCGAAGAAAGTGCGTTTTCACATTAGAGTGAGCATATACTCTCACTAAAGAGTGTGATTTTGTGATTATTAAAGACAACATAATGTTTTCTTGCCTAAATCTCTGTATTTATCGAATCTTAATTTCACTATCAACGTGTTGGACAAAAACAACTTTAGTACAAAGATGTATTGGTAATGGTTAACTCTTTGCAACTCTTGATTTTTGAAAAATAGAGAATCGAAGAAAGTGCATTTTCACATTAGAGTGAGTATAAACTCTCACTAACGAGTGTGAATTTGTGATAATTAAAGAAAAAATAATGTTTTCTTTCCTAAATCTTTGTATATATCGAATCTTAATTTCACTATCAACTTGTTGGACAAAATAATAACTTTAGAACAAAGATGTATTGGTCATGGTTAACTCTTTGCAACTCTTGAGACTTTTGAAATGTAGAGAATGATAGAATCAAAGAAAGTGCGTTTTCACATTAGAGTGAGCATATACTCTCACTATAGAGTGTGATTTTGTGATTATTAAAGACAACATAATGTTTTCTTGCCTAAATCTCTGTATTTATCGAATCTTAATTTCACTATCAACGTGTTGGACAAAAACAAGAACTTTAGAACAAAGATGTATTGGTAATGGTTAAATCTTTGAAACTCTTGACAATTTTGAAAAATAGAGAATCGAAGAAAGTGCATTTTCACATTAGAGTGAGCATAAACTCTCAATACCGAGTGTGATTTTGTGATAATTAAAGAAAACATAATGTTTTCTTGCATAAATCTTTGTATTTATCAAATCTTAATTTAACTATCAATGTGTTGGACAAAACAACTGTTGGTCCTGAAAGGAGTAGATAACAAGTGTATGGGGGGGGGAATACACTTGTATGCAATTCTTTTTGAACTTTGATCAAACCAGAACTCAGCAAGGTTGTCTTGGACAACTCTGCTGAAGGTGATTAACTCTTCTAAGATAATCAATCCACTAAGTACTATTGAGTACTTAGTTGAATAACTATCTAGGGGAGTTATATGTGCGGAATAGTGGTTGGCCCTTTAAGTTTAGACTCCTTTAATTTCTGAAATCACTTAGTCAATGTAAAACAGTCCAGTTAAGCTTCAGGGAAGTTGTCCAAAACAGTTTTGCACAGTCTTTGAATGTGTATCTTTGAAAGATCAGTTTTGTGTGCAGTGTTGAGTGAATGTAAGTACTTGTAAAGTAAATCAACACAAGAGTTTATAGTGGTTCAGAGACTCAAGCTCCTACATCCACTTTCCCTGATTTAACAGGATAATTCCTTCACTCTTGGAATTAACTTGTTTTATAGTGCCAAGGTGCACTTGATCAAGAACACCACTCCTTGGTGAATTGATCCCTAGGATGTCTAGAGTCCTAGTACCCTCTTCTCAACTCAGAACTGAACTGTTCTTCTCTCAACAGTCAGCTCCTACCACTTCTACTACTACAACCTTCTCACTTTCACTCTTGAAAGGTGTAAGGGTTGAAGTAAGGTTCCAACTAATGAGATATCCTTTACAATGAAGATCAGTGTATAAGGATAGGATATCTCTCTAAGCTTGTGTATGGGTATACAATGAAATTCAGCTTAGATGAAGTGTTTGAAGACTAAGATAGTCTTTGAAAGCTTTGAAAGCACTCTAGCTTGTAAGAACTTTGAGCTTAGTTGGATTGTGTTGAGGTGCTGGTTGAGGTGCTTTCAAATGGTCTTCACACTTCTGTATTTATAGACAAAATGGAGGATTTGCCCGTTGGAGAGGCAGCCCCAAATTGCTATAAATGTCTTCCTTGAGTTCTTCAAACTGGAAGACAGATTCTTGATAGTGACATGTCCTCATTTGGGTAATAAACGGCTGTAACAGTTTTTGTCTTCATTCTGCAGCACTTTTCCCAATGTTTGACTTCTTGTTAGGACTTGGACATGGCTTCTGAAGGTTGATCCAATGATAGGACAACATTCCTTATCATCTGGACAACTCTCCTTATCACTATCAGCAGTTTTGCTTTTCAGCATGGTTGGCTTGCTCTTCTTCAGATGACTTGGCTCTTTCCCCTTATTTCTCTTGTGTATGGTCTTAGCTCATTCCTTTGAGGACCTTTAGGGACTGGTTGTCTCAATCTCTTCAGCATAGTTGATCTTAGGCTTTCAGAGCACTTGATCTTGGTCAATTTAGCTGAAACAACTCCTCTGGACAACTCTCCTGATCAGCATGATTGGTCTTTTTGCATCAGAGCACTTTATACTTTAGAGTTGGCTTATCTGGACAACTCTCCTGACCAAAACTTTTGAGTAGTCTTGTCCTTTTGAGCTAGGTAGGTTTGTTCTTGCATATGGTTAGCTTCTTTGGACAACTCTCCTGATCAGAGCTTTAAGAATATTTTCTCTGGACAACTCTCCTGATAAGAGCATCTTAGATTTCATAGAGTGTCCTTACTCTTTGTTCCAGAATTTGAGCCTTGGGGAGACTTGATCTTGATCATCTTCAAAGCATAGGTTCCCCCTCAAATTGTGCATCTAATTGTCTAAGAGCTGCCTAACATTTCAGCTTCTCATCTAGCCTATAATCTATATGTTCTAACATTCTTAGAACATATTTTTCATTGACTTAGGCATGTCTCAGGGGGTTTTTGGTATTCAATCAAAACATAGCTCATTTTATTCCCAACAACAACAACTTTAGAACAAAGATGTATTGGTCATGGTTAACTCTTTGCAACTCTTGAGACTTTTGAAAAGAAGAGAATGAGAGAATCGAAGAAAGTGCGTTTTCACATTAAAGTGAGCATATACTCTCACTAAAGAGTGTGATTTTGTGATTATTAAAGACAACATAATGTTTTCTTGCCTAAATCTCTGTATTTATCGAATCTTAATTTCACTATCAACGTGTTGGACAAAAACAACAACTTTAGAACAAAGATGTATTGGTAATGGTTAACTCTTTGCAACTCTTAAGACTTTTAAAAAGTAGAATATGAGAGAATCGAAGAAAGTGCATTTTCACATTAGAGTCAGCATAAACTCTCACTAACGAGTGTGATTTTGTGATAATTAAAGACAACATAATGTTTTCTTGGCTAAATCTTCGTATTTATCGAATCTTAATTTCACTATCAACGTGTTGGAAAAAACAACAATTTTAGAATAAATATGTATTGGTAATGGTTGACTCTTTTTGCAACTCTTGAGACTTTTGAAAAGAAGAGAATGAGAGAATCGAAGAAAGTGTGTTTTGACATTAGAGTGAGCATATACTCTCACTAAAGAGTGTGATTTTGTGATTATTAAAGACAACATAATGTTTTCTTGCCTAAATCTCTGTATTTATCGTATCTTAATTTCACTATCAACGTGTTGGACAAAACAACAACTTTAGAAAAAAGATGTATTGGTAATGGTTAACTCTTTGCATCTCTTGACACTTTTGAAAAGTAGAGAATGAGAGAAACGAATAAAGTGCATTTTCACAATAAAGTGAGCATTAACTCTCACTAACGAGTGTGATTTATTTCCTAAATCTTCGTATTTATCGAATCTTAATTCCACTATCAACGTATTGGACAAAACAACAACTTTAGAACAAAGATGTATTGGTAATGGTTAACTCTTTGCAACTCTTGAGACTTTTGAAAAGTAGAGAATGAGAGAAACGAAGAAAGTGCGTTTTCACAATAAAGTGAGCATTAACTCTTACTGACGAGTGTGATTTTTTGATAATTAAAGACAACATAATGTTTTCTTGCCTAAATCTCTGTATTTATCAAATCTTAATTTCACTATCAACGTGTTGGACAAAACAACAACTTTAGAACAAAGATGTATTGGTAATGGTTAACTCTTTTCAACTCTTGAGACTTTTGAAAAGTAGAGAATGAAAGAATCGAAGAAAGTGAATTTTCACATTAGAGTGAGCATAAACTCTCACTAACGAGTGTGATTTTGTGATAATTAAAGACAACATAATGTTTACTTGCCTAAATCTTCGTATTTATCGAATCTTAATTTCACTATCAACGTGTTGGAAAAAACAACAATTTTAGAATAAATATGTATTGGTAATGGTTGACTCTTTTTGCAACTCTTGAGACTTTTGAAAAGTAGAGAATGAGAGAATCGAAGAAAGTGCGTTTTCACATTAGAGTGAGCATATACTCTCACTAAAGAGAGTGATTTTGTGATTATTAAAGACAACATAATGTTTTCTTGCCTAAATCTCTGTATTTATCGTATCTTAATTTCACTATCAACGTATTGGACAAAAACAACAACTTTAGAACAAAGATGTATTGGTAATGGTTAACTCTTTGCAACTCTTGACAATTTTGAAAAATAGAGAATCGAAGAGAGTGAGTTTTCACATTAGAATGTGCATAAACTCTCACCAACGAGTGTGATTTGGTGATAATTAAAGACAACATAGTGTTTTCATGCCTAAATCTATGTATTTATCAAATCTTAATTTCACTATCAACGTGTTGGACAAAACAACAACTTTAGAACAAAGATGTATTGGTAATGGTTAACTCTTTGCAACTCTTGAGACTTTTGAAAAGTAGAGAATGAGAGAATCGAAGAAAGTGAATTTTCACATTAAAGTGAGCATAAACTCTCACTAACGAGTGTGATTTTTTGATAATTAAAGACAACATAATGTTTTCTTGCCTAAATCTCTGTATTTATCGAATCTTAATTTCACTATCAACGTGTTGGACAAAACAACAACTTTAGAACAAAGATGTATTGGTAATAGTTAACTCTTTGCAACTCTTGAGACTTTTGAAAAGTAGAGAATGAGAGAATTGAAGTAGTTGCGTTTTCACATTAGAGTCGACATAAACTCACACTAACGTGTGTGATTTTGTGATAATTAAAGACAACATAATGTTTTCTTGGCTAAATCTTCGTATTTATCGAATCATAATTTCACTAACAACGTGTTGGACAAAACAACAACTTTAGAAAAAAGTTGTATTGGTAATGGTTAACTTTTTGCATCTCTTGACACTTTTGAAAAGTAGAGAATGAGAGAAACGAAGAAAGTTTGTTTTACAATAAAGTGAGCATTAACTCTCACTAACGAGTGTGATTTATTTCCTAAATCTTCGTATTTATCGAATCTTAATTTCACTATCAACGTGTTGGACAAAACAACAACTTTAGAACAAAGATGTATTGGTAATGGTTAACTCTTTGAAACTCTTGAGACTTCTGAAAAGTAGAGAATGAGGGAATCGAAGAAAGTGCGTTTTCTCATTAGAGTGAGCATAAACTCACACTAACGAATGTGATTTTGTGATATTCAAAGACAACATAATGTTTTCTTGCCTAAATTTTCGTATTTATCGAATCTTAATTTCACTATCAACGTGTTGGACAAAACAACAACTTTAGAACAAATATGTATTGGTAATGGTTAACTCTTTGCAACTCTTGTGACTTTTAAAAAGTAGAGAATGATAGAATCGAAGAAACTGCGTTTTCACATTAAAGTGAGCATAAACTCTCACTAACGAGTTTTATTTTTTGATAATTAAAGACAACATAATGTTTTCTTGCCTAAATCTCTGTATTTATCGAATCTTAATTTCACTATCAACGTGTTGGACAAAACAACAACTTTAGAACAAAAATGTATTGGTAATGGTTAACTCTTTGCAACTCTTGAGACTTTTGAAAAGTAGAGAATGAGAGAATCGAAGAAAGTGAATTTTAACATTAGAGTGAGCATAAACTCTCACTAACGAGTGTGATTTTGTGATAATTAAAGACAACATAATGTTTTCTTGGCTAAATCTTCGTATTTATCGAATCTTAATTTCACTATCAACGTGTTCGACAAAACAACAACTTTAGAACAAATATGTATTGGTAATTGTTGACTCTTTTTGCAACTCTTGAGACTTTTGAAAAGTAGAGAATGAGAGAATCGAAGAAAGTGCGTTTTCACATTAGAGTGAGCATATACTCTCACTAAAGAGTGTGATTTTGTGATTATTAAAGACAACATAATGTTTTCTTGCCTAAATCTCTGTATTTATCGAATCTTAATTTCACTATCAACGTGTTGGACAAAAACAACTTTAGTACAAAGATGTATTGGTAATGGTTAACTCTTTGCAACTCTTGACAATTTTGAAAAATAGAGAATCGAAGAAAGTGCATTTTCACATTAGAGTGAGTATAAACTCTCACTAACGAGTGTGAATTTGTGATAATTAAAGAAAACATAATGTTTTCTTTCCTAAATCTTTGTATATATCGAATCTTAATTTCACTATCAACTTGTTGGACAAAATAATAACTTTAGAACAAAGATGTATTGGTCATGGTTAACTCTTTGCAACTCTTGAGACTTTTGAAATGTAGAGAATGATAGAATCAAAGAAAGTGCGTTTTCACATTAGAGTGAGCATATACTCTCACTATAGAGTGTGATTTTGTGATTATTAAAGACAACATAATGTTTTCTTGCCTAAATCTCTGTATTTATCGAATCTTAATTTCACTATCAACGTGTTGGACAAAAACAAGAACTTTAGAACAAATATGTATTGGTAATGGTTAAATCTTTGCAACTCTTGACAATTTTGAAAAATAGAGAATCGAAGAAAGTGCATTTTCACATTAGAGTGAGCATAAACTCTCAATACCGAGTGTGATTTTGTGATAATTAAAGAAAACATAATGTTTTCTTGCATAAATCTTTGTATTTATCAAATCTTAATTTAACTATCAATGTGTTGGACAAAACAACAACTTTAGAACAAAGATGTATTGGTCATGGTTAACTCTTTGCAACTCTTGAGACTTTTGAAAAGAAGAGAATGAGAGAATCGAAGAAAGTGCGTTTTCACATTAAAGTGAGCATATACTCTCACTAAAGAGTGTGATTTTGTGATTATTAAAGACAACATAATGTTTTCTTGCCTAAATCTCTGTATTTATCGAATCTTAATTTCACTATCAACGTGTTGGACAAAAACAACAACTTTAGAACAAAGATGTATTGGTAATGGTTAACTCTTTGCAACTCTTAAGACTTTTAAAAAGTAGAATATGAGAGAATCGAAGAAAGTGCATTTTCACATTAGAGTCAGCATAAACTCTCACTAACGAGTGTGATTTTGTGATAATTAAAGACAACATAATGTTTTCTTGGCTAAATCTTCGTATTTATCGAATCTTAATTTCACTATCAACGTGTTGGACAAAACAACAACTTTAGAAAAAAGATGTATTGGTAATGGTTAACTCTTTGCGTCTCTTGACACTTTTGAAAAGTAGAGAATGAGTGAAACTAAGAAAGTGCGTTTTCACATTAAAGTGAGCATAAACTCTCACTAACGAGTGTCATTTTTTGATAATTAAAGACAACATAATATTTTCTTGCCTAAATCTCTGTATTTATCGAATCTTAATTTCACTATCAACTTGTTGGACAAAACAACAACTTTAGAACAAAGATGTATTGGTAATAGTTAACTCTTTGCAACTCTTGAGACTTTTGAAAAGTAGAGAATGAGAGAATTGAAGTAGGTGCATTTTCACATTAGAGTCGACATAAACTCACACTAACGTGTGTGATTTTGTGATAATTAAAGACAACATAATATTTTCTTGGCTAAATCTTTGTATTTATCGAATCTTAATTTCACTATCAACGTGTTGGACAAAACAACAACTTTAGAAAATAGATGAATTGGTAATGGTTAACTCTTTGCATCTCTTGACACTTTTGAAAAGTAGAGAATGAGAGAAACTAAGAAAGTGCATTTCCACATTAAAGTGAGCATAAACTCTCACTAACGAGTGTGATTTTTTTATAATTAAAGACAACATAATGTTTTCTTGCCTAAATCTCTGTACTTATCGAATCTTAATTTCACTATCAACGTGTTGGACAAAACAACAACTTTAGAACAAAGATGTATTGGTAATGGTTAACTCTTTCCAACTCTTGAGACTTTTAAAAAGTAGAGAATGATAGAATCGAAGAAAGTGCGTTTTCACATTAAAGTGAGCATAAACTCTCACTAACGAGTGTGATTTTTTGATTATTAAACACAACATAATGTTTTCTTGCCTGAATCTCTGTATTTATCGAATCTTAATTTCACTATCAACGTGTTGGACAAAACAACAACTTTAGAACAAAGATGTATTGGTAATGGTTAACTCTTTTCAACTCTTGAGACTTTTGAAAAGTAGAGAATGAGAGAATCGAAGAAAGTGAATTTTCACATTAGAGTGAGCATAAACTCTCACTAACGAGTGTGATTTTGTGATAATTAAAGACAACATAATGTTTTCTTGGCTAAATCTTCGTATTTATCGAATCTTAATTTCACTATCAACGTGTTGGAAAAAACAACAATTTTAGAATAAATATGTATTGGTAATGGTTGACTCTTTTTGCAACTCTTGAGACTTTTGAAAAGTAGAGAATGAGAGAATCGAAGAAAGTGCGTTTTGACATTAGAGTGAGCATATACTCTCACTAAAGAGTGTGATTTTGTGATTATTAAAGACAACATAATGTTTTCTTGCCTAAATCTCTGTATTTATCGTATCTTAATTTCACTATCAACGTGTTGGACAAAAACAACAACTTTAGAACAAAGATGTATTGGTAATGGTTAACTCTTTGCAACTCCTAACAATTTTGAAAAATAGAGAATCGAAGAAAGTGAGTTTTCACATTAGAGTGAGCATAAACTCTCACTAACGTGTCTGATTTTGTGATAATTAAAGACAACATAATGTTTTCTTGGCTAAATCTTTGTATTTATCGAATCTTAATTTCACTATCAACGTGTTGGACAAAACAACAACTTTAGAATAAATATGTATTGGCAATGGTTAACTCTTTTGAACTCTTGTCACTTTTGAAAAATAGAGATTCGAAGAAAGTGCATTTTCACTTTAAAGCTAGAATAAACTCTCACTAACGAGTATAATTTTGTGATAATTAAAGACAACATAATGTTTTCTTGGCTAAATCTTTGTATTTATCGAATCTTAATTTCACTATCAACGTGTTGGACAAAACAACAACTTTAGAAAAAAGATGTATTGGTAATGGTTAACTCTTTGCATCTCTTGACACTTTTGAAAAGTAGAGAATGAGAGAAACGAATAAAGTGCATTTTCACAATAAAGTGAGCATTAAATCTCACTAACGAGTGTGATTTATTTCCTAAATCTTCGTATTTATCGAATCTTAATTCCACTATCAACGTATTGGACAAAACAACAACTTTAGAACAAAGATGTATTGGTAATGGTTAACTCTTTGCAACTCTTGAGACTTTTGAAAAGTAGAGAATGAGAGAAACGAAGAAAGTGCGTTTTCACAATAAAGTGAGCATTAACTCTTACTGACGAGTGTGATTTTTTTATAATTAAAGACAACATAATGTTTTCTTGCCTAAATCTCTGTACTTATCGAATCTTAATTTCACTATCAACGTGTTGGACAAAACAACAACTTTAGAACAAAGATGTATTGGTAATGGTTAACTCTTTCCAACTCTTGAGACTTTTAAAAAGTAGAGAATGATAGAATCGAAGAAAGTGCGTTTTCACATTAAAGTGAGCATAAACTCTCACTAACGAGTGTGATTTTTTGATTATTAAACACAACATAATGTTTTCTTGCCTGAATCTCTGTATTTATCGAATCTTAATTTCACTATCAACGTGTTGGACAAAACAACAACTTTAGAACAAAGATGTATTGGTAATGGTTAACTCTTTTCAACTCTTGAGACTTTTGAAAAGTAGAGAATGAGAGAATCGAAGAAAGTGAATTTTCACATTAGAGTGAGCATAAACTCTCACTAACGAGTGTGATTTTGTGATAATTAAAGACAACATAATGTTTTCTTGGCTAAATCTTCGTATTTATCGAATCTTAATTTCACTATCAACGTGTTGGAAAAAACAACAATTTTAGAATAAATATGTATTGGTAATGGTTGACTCTTTTTGCAACTCTTGAGACTTTTGAAAAGTAGAGAATGAGAGAATCGAAGAAAGTGCGTTTTGACATTAGAGTGAGCATATACTCTCACTAAAGAGTGTGATTTTGTGATTATTAAAGACAACATAATGTTTTCTTGCCTAAATCTCTGTATTTATCGTATCTTAATTTCACTATCAACGTGTTGGACAAAAACAACAACTTTAGAACAAAGATGTATTGGTAATGGTTAACTCTTTGCAACTCCTAACAATTTTGAAAAATAGAGAATCGAAGAAAGTGAGTTTTCACATTAGAGTGAGCATAAACTCTCACTAACGTGTCTGATTTTGTGATAATTAAAGACAACATAATGTTTTCTTGGCTAAATCTTTGTATTTATCGAATCTTAATTTCACTATCAACGTGTTGGACAAAACAACAACTTTAGAATAAATATGTATTGGCAATGGTTAACTCTTTTGAACTCTTGTCACTTTTGAAAAATAGAGATTCGAAGAAAGTGCATTTTCACTTTAAAGCTAGAATAAACTCTCACTAACGAGTGTGATTTTTTGATAATTAAAGACAACATAGTGTTTTCTTGCCTAAATCTATGTATTTATCGAATCTTAATTTCACTATCAACGTGTTGGACAAAACAACAACTTTAGAACAAAGATGTATTGGTAATGGTTAACTCTTTGCAACTCTTGAGACTTTTGAAAAGTAGAGAATGAGAGAATCGAAGAAAGTGAATTTTCACATTAAAGTGAGCATAAACTCTCACTAACGAGTGTGATTTTGTGGTAATTAAAGACAACATAATGTTTTCTTGGCTAAATCTTCGTATTTATCGAATCTTAATTTCACTATCAACGTGTTGGACAAAACTACAACTTTAGAATAAATATGTATTGGCAATGGTTAACTCTTTTGAACTCTTGTCACTTTTGAAAAATAGAGATTCGAAGAAATGGCATTTTCACATTAAAGTTAGCATAAACTCTCACTAACGAGTTTAATTTTGTGATAATTAAAGACAACATAATGTTTTCTTGGCTAAATCTTCGTATTTATCGAATCTTAATTTCACTATCAACGTGTTGGACAAAACAACAACTTTAGAAAAAAGATGTATTGGTAATGGTTAACTCTTTGCAACTCTTGAGACTTTTGAAAAGTAGAGAATGAGGGAATCGAAGAAAGTGCGTTTTCTCATTAGAGTGAGCATAAACTCTCACTAACGAATGTGATTTTGTGATATTTAAACACAACATAATATTTTCTTGCCTAAATCTTCGTACTTATCGAATCTTAATTTCACTATCAACGTGTTGCACAAAACAACAACTTTAGAACAAATATGTATTGGTAATGGTTAACTCTTTGCAACTCTTGAGACTTTTGAAAAGTAGAGAATGAGAGAATTGAAGTAGGTGCGTTTTCACATTAGAGTCAACATAAACTCACACTAACGTGTGTGATTTTGTGATAATTAAAGACAACATAATGTTTTCTTGGCTAAATCTTTGTATTTATCGAATCTTAATTTCACTATCAACGTGTTGGACAAAACAACAACTTTAGAAAATAGATGAATTGGTAATGGTTAACTCTTTGCATCTCTTGACACTTTTGAAAAGTAGAGAATGAGAGAAACTAAGAAAGTGCATTTCCACATTAAAGTGAGCATAAACTCTCACTAACGAGTGTGATTTTTTTATAATTAAAGACAACATAATGTTTTCTTGCCTAAATCTCTGTACTTATCGAATCTTAATTTCACTATCAACGAGTTGGACAAAACAACAACTTTAGAACAAAGATGTATTGGTAATGGTTAACTCTTTGCAACTCTTGAGACTTTTAAAAAGTAGAGAATGATAGAATCGAAGAAAGTGCGTTTTCACATTAAAGTGAGCATAAACTCTCACTAACGAGTGTGATTTTTTGATAATTAAACACAACATAATATTTTCTTGCCTGAATCTCTGTATTTATCGAATCTTAATTTCACTATCAACGTGTTGGACAAAACAACAACTTTAGAACAAAGATGTATTGGTAATGGTTAACTCTTTTCAACTCTTGAGACTTTTGAAAAGTAGAGAATGAGAGAATCGAAGAAAGTGAATTTTCACATTAGAGTGAGCATAAACTCTCACTAACGAGTGTGATTTTGTGATAAATAAAGACAACATAATATTTTCTTGGCTAAATCTTCGTATTTATCGAATCTTAATTTCACTATCAACGTGTTGGAAAAAACAACAATTTTAGAATAAATATGTATTGGTAATGGTTAACTTTTTGCATCTCTTGACACTTTTAAAAAGTAGAGAATGAGAGAAACGAAGAAAGTTTGTTTTACAATAAAGTGAGCATTAACTCTCACCAACGAGTGTGATTTATTTCCTAAATCTTCGTATTTATCGAATCTTAATTTCACTATCAACGTGTTGGACAAAACAACAACTTTAGAACAAAGATGTATTGGTAATGGTTAACTCTTTGCAACTCTTGAGACTTTTGAAAAGTAGAGAATGAGGGAATCTAAGAAAGTGCGTTTTCTCATTAGAGTGAGCATAAACTCTCACTAACGAATGTGATTTTGTGATATTTAAAGACAACATAATGTTTTCTTGCCTAAATCTTCGTATTTATCGAATCTTAATTTCACTATCAACGTGTTGGACAAAACAACAACTTTAGAACAAATATGTATTGGTAATGGTTAACTCTTTGCAACTCTTGAGACTTTTGAAAAGTAGAGAATGAGAGAATTGAAGAAGGTGCGTTTTCACATTAGAGTCAACATAAACTCTCACTAACGTGTGTGATTTTGTGATAATTAAAGACAACATAATGTTTTCTTGCCTAAATCTTTGTATTTATCGAATCTTAATTTCACTATCAACGTGTTGGACAAAACAACAACTTTAGAATAAATATGTATTAGTAATGGTTAACTCTTTTCAACTCTTGACACTTTTGAAAAATAGAGATTCGAAGAAAGTGCGTTTTCAGATTAGAGTGAGCATAAATTCTCACTAACGAGTATAATTTTGTGATAATTAAAGACAACATAATGTTTTCTTGGCTAAATCTTCGTATTTATCGAATCATAATTTCACTATCAACGTGTTGGACAAAACAACAACTTTAGAAAAAAGTTGTATTCGTAATGGTTAACTTTTTGCATCTCTTGACACTTTTGAAAAGTAGAGAATGAGAGAAACGAAGAAATTTGTTTTACAATAAAGTGAGCATTAACTCTCACTAACGAGTGTGATTTATTTCCTAAATCTCTGTATTTATCGAATCTTAATTTCACTATCAACGTGTTGGACAAAACAACAACTTTAGAACAAAGATGTATTGGTAATGGTTAACTCTTTGCAACTCTTGAGACTTTTGAAAAGTAGAGAATGAAGGAATCTAAGAAAGTGCGTTTTCTCATTAGAGTGAGCATAAACTCTCACTAAATGTGATTTTGTGATATTTAAAGACAACATAATGTTTTCTTGCCTAAATCTTCGTATTTATCGAATCTTAATTTCACTATCAACGTGTTGGACAAAACAACAACTTTAGAACAAATATGTATTGGTAATGGTTAACTCTTTGCAACTCTTGAGACTTTTGAAAAGTAGAGAATGAGAGAATTGAAGAAGGTGCGTTTTCACATTAGAGTCAACATAAACTCTCACTAACGTGTGTGATTTTGTGATAATTAAAGACAACATAATGTTTTCTTGGCTAAATCTTTGTATTTATCGAATCTTAATTTCACTATCAACGTGTTGGACAAAACAACAACTTTAGAATAAATATGTATTAGTAATGGTTAACTCTTTTCAAGTCTTGACACTTTTGAAAAATAGAGATTCGAAGAAAGTGCGTTTTCAGATTAGAGTGAGCATAAATTCTCACTAACGAGTATAATTTTGTGATAATTAAAGACAACATAATGTTTTCTTGCCTAAATCTCTGTACTTATCGAATCTTAATTTCACTATCAACGTGTTGGACAAAACAACAACTTTAGAACAAAGATGTATTTGTAATGGTTAACTCTTTGCAACTCTTGAGACTTTTAAAAAGTAGAGAATGATAGAATCGAAGAAAGTGCGTTTTCACATTAAAGTGAGCATAAACTCTCACTAACGAGTGTGATTTTTTGATAATTAAACACAACATAATGTTTTCTTGCCTAAATCTCTGTATTTATCGAATCTTAATTTCACTATCAACGTGTTGGACAAAACAACAACTTTAGAACAAAGATGTATTGGTAATGGTTGACTCTTTTTGCAACTCTTGAGACTTTTGAAAAGTAGAGAATGAGAGAATCGAAGAAAGTGCGTTTTGACATTAGAGTGAGCATATACTCTCACTAAAGAGTGTGATTTTGTGATTATTAAAGACAACATAATGTTTTCTTGCCTAAATCTCTGTATTTATCGTATCTTAATTTCACTATCAACGTGTTGGACAAAAACAACAACTTTAGAACAAAGATGTATTGGTAATGGTTAACTCTTTGCAACTCCTAACAATTTTGAAAAATAGAGAATCGAAGAAAGTGAGTTTTCACATTAGAGTGAGCATAAACTCTCACTAACGTGTCTGATTTTGTGATAATTAAAGACAACATAATGTTTTCTTGGCTAAATCTTTGTATTTATCGAATCTTAATTTCACTATCAACGTGTTGGACAAAACAACAACTTTAGAATAAATATGTATTGGCAATGGTTAACTCTTTTGAACTCTTGTCACTTTTGAAAAATAGAGATTCGAAGAAAGTGCATTTTCACTTTAAAGCTAGAATAAACTCTCACTAACGAGTATAATTTTGTGATAATTAAAGACAACATAATGTTTTCTTGGCTAAATCTTTGTATTTATCGAATCTTAATTTCACTATCAACGTGTTGGACAAAACAACAACTTTAGAAAAAAGATGTATTGGTAATGGTTAACTCTTTGCATCTCTTGACACTTTTGAAAAGTAGAGAATGAGAGAAACGAATAAAGTGCATTTTCACAATAAAGTGAGCATTAAATCTCACTAACGAGTGTGATTTATTTCCTAAATCTTCGTATTTATCGAATCTTAATTCCACTATCAACGTATTGGACAAAACAACAACTTAAGAACAAAGATGTATTGGTAATGGTTAACTCTTTGCAACTCTTGAGACTTTTGAAAAGTAGAGAATGAGAGAAACGAAGAAAGTGCGTTTTCACAATAAAGTGAGCATTAACTCTTACTGACGAGTGTGATTTTTTGATAATTAAAGACAACATAATGTTTTCTTGCCTAAATCTCTGTATTTATCAAATCTTAATTTCACTATCAACGTGTTGGACAAAACAACAACTTTAGAACAAAGATGTATTGGTAATGGTTAACTCTTTTCAACTCTTGAGACTTTTGAAAAGTAGAGAATGAGAGAATCGAAGAAAGTGAATTTTCACATTAGAGTGAGCATAAACTCTCACTAACGAGTGTGATTTTGTGATAATTAAAGACAACATAATGTTTACTTGGCTAAATCTTTGTATTTATCGAATCTTAATTTCACTATCAACGTGTTGGAAAAAACAACAATTTTAGAATAAATATGTATTGGTAATGGTTGACTCTTTTTGCAACTCTTGAGACTTTTGAAAAGTAGAGAATGAGAGAATCGAAGAGAGTGAGTTTTCATATTAGAGTGTGCATAAACTCTCACTAACGAGTGTGATTTTTTGATAATTAAAGACAACATAGTGTTTTCTTGCCTAAATCTATGTATTTATCGAATCTTAATTTCACTATCAACGTGTTGGACAAAACAACAACTTTAGAACAAAGATGTATTGGTAATGGTTAACTCTTTGCAACTCTTGAGACTTTTGAAAAGTAGAGAATGAGAGAATCGAAGAAAGTGAATTTTCACATTAAAGTGAGCATAAACTCTCACTAACGAGTGTGATTTTGTGGTAATTAAAGACAACATAATGTTTTCTTGGCTAAATCTTCGTATTTATCGAATCTTAATTTCACTATCAACGTGTTGGACAAAACTACAACTTTAGAATAAATATGTATTGGCAATGGTTAACTCTTTTGAACTCTTGTCACTTTTGAAAAATAGAGATTCGAAGAAATGGCATTTTCACATTAAAGTTAGCATAAACTCTCACTAACGAGTTTAATTTTGTGATAATTAAAGACAACATAATGTTTTCTTGGCTAAATCTTCGTATTTATCGAATCTTAATTTCACTATCAACGTGTTGGACAAAACAACAACTTTAGAAAAAAGATGTATTGGTAATGGTTAACTCTTTGCAACTCTTGAGACTTTTGAAAAGTAGAGAATGAGGGAATCGAAGAAAGTGCGTTTTCTCATTAGAGTGAGCATAAACTCTCACTAACGAATGTGATTTTGTGATATTTAAACACAACATAATATTTTCTTGCCTAAATCTTCGTACTTATCGAATCTTAATTTCACTATCAACGTGTTGCACAAAACAACAACTTTAGAACAAATATGTATTGGTAATGGTTAACTCTTTGCAACTCTTGAGACTTTTGAAAAGTAGAGAATGAGAGAATTGAAGTAGGTGCGTTTTCACATTAGAGTCAACATAAACTCACACTAACGTGTGTGATTTTGTGATAATTAAAGACAACATAATGTTTTCTTGGCTAAATCTTTGTATTTATCGAATCTTAATTTCACTATCAACGTGTTGGACAAAACAACAACTTTAGAAAATAGATGAATTGGTAATGGTTAACTCTTTGCATCTCTTGACACTTTTGAAAAGTAGAGAATGAGAGAAACTAAGAAAGTGCATTTCCACATTAAAGTGAGCATAAACTCTCACTAACGAGTGTGATTTTTTTATAATTAAAGACAACATAATGTTTTCTTGCCTAAATCTCTGTACTTATCGAATCTTAATTTCACTATCAACGAGTTGGACAAAACAACAACTTTAGAACAAAGATGTATTGGTAATGGTTAACTCTTTGCAACTCTTGAGACTTTTAAAAAGTAGAGAATGATAGAATCGAAGAAAGTGCGTTTTCACATTAAAGTGAGCATAAACTCTCACTAACGAGTGTGATTTTTTGATAATTAAACACAACATAATATTTTCTTGCCTGAATCTCTGTATTTATCGAATCTTAATTTCACTATCAACGTGTTGGACAAAACAACAACTTTAGAACAAAGATGTATTGGTAATGGTTAACTCTTTTCAACTCTTGAGACTTTTGAAAAGTAGAGAATGAGAGAATCGAAGAAAGTGAATTTTCACATTAGAGTGAGCATAAACTCTCACTAACGAGTGTGATTTTGTGATAAATAAAGACAACATAATATTTTCTTGGCTAAATCTTCGTATTTATCGAATCTTAATTTCACTATCAACGTGTTGGAAAAAACAACAATTTTAGAATAAATATGTATTGGTAATGGTTAACTTTTTGCATCTCTTGACACTTTTAAAAAGTAGAGAATGAGAGAAACGAAGAAAGTTTGTTTTACAATAAAGTGAGCATTAACTCTCACCAACGAGTGTGATTTATTTCCTAAATCTTCGTATTTATCGAATCTTAATTTCACTATCAACGTGTTGGACAAAACAACAACTTTAGAACAAAGATGTATTGGTAATGGTTAACTCTTTGCAACTCTTGAGACTTTTGAAAAGTAGAGAATGAGGGAATCTAAGAAAGTGCGTTTTCTCATTAGAGTGAGCATAAACTCTCACTAACGAATGTGATTTTGTGATATTTAAAGACAACATAATGTTTTCTTGCCTAAATCTTCGTATTTATTGAATCTTAATTTCACTATCAACGTGTTGGACAAAACAACAACTTTAGAACAAATATGTATTGGTAATGGTTAACTCTTTGCAACTCTTGAGACTTTTGAAAAGTAGAGAATGAGAGAATTGAAGAAGGTGCGTTTTCACATTAGAGTCAACATAAACTCTCACTAACGTGTGTGATTTTGTGATAATTAAAGACAACATAATGTTTTCTTGCCTAAATCTTTGTATTTATCGAATCTTAATTTCACTATCAACGTGTTGGACAAAACAACAACTTTAGAATAAATATGTATTAGTAATGGTTAACTCTTTTCAACTCTTGACACTTTTGAAAAATAGAGATTCGAAGAAAGTGCGTTTTCAGATTAGAGTGAGCATAAATTCTCACTAACGAGTATAATTTTGTGATAATTAAAGACAACATAATGTTTTCTTGGCTAAATCTTCGTATTTATCGAATCATAATTTCACTATCAACGTGTTGGACAAAACAACAACTTTAGAAAAAAGTTGTATTCGTAATGGTTAACTTTTTGCATCTCTTGACACTTTTGAAAAGTAGAGAATGAGAGAAACGAAGAAATTTGTTTTACAATAAAGTGAGCATTAACTCTCACTAACGAGTGTGATTTATTTCCTAAATCTCTGTATTTATCGAATCTTAATTTCACTATCAACGTGTTGGACAAAACAACAACTTTAGAACAAAGATGTATTGGTAATGGTTAACTCTTTGCAACTCTTGAGACTTTTGAAAAGTAGAGAATGAAGGAATCTAAGAAAGTGCGTTTTCTCATTAGAGTGAGCATAAACTCTCACTAAATGTGATTTTGTGATATTTAAAGACAACATAATGTTTTCTTGCCTAAATCTTCGTATTTATCGAATCTTAATTTCACTATCAACGTGTTGGACAAAACAACAACTTTAGAACAAATATGTATTGGTAATGGTTAACTCTTTGCAACTCTTGAGACTTTTGAAAAGTAGAGAATGAGAGAATTGAAGAAGGTGCGTTTTCACATTAGAGTCAACATAAACTCTCACTAACGTGTGTGATTTTGTGATAATTAAAGACAACATAATGTTTTCTTGGCTAAATCTTTGTATTTATCGAATCTTAATTTCACTATCAACGTGTTGGACAAAACAACAACTTTAGAATAAATATGTATTAGTAATGGTTAACTCTTTTCAAGTCTTGACACTTTTGAAAAATAGAGATTCGAAGAAAGTGCGTTTTCAGATTAGAGTGAGCATAAATTCTCACTAACGAGTATAATTTTGTGATAATTAAAGACAACATAATGTTTTCTTGCCTAAATCTCTGTACTTATCGAATCTTAATTTCACTATCAACGTGTTGGACAAAACAACAACTTTAGAACAAAGATGTATTTGTAATGGTTAACTCTTTGCAACTCTTGAGACTTTTAAAAAGTAGAGAATGATAGAATCGAAGAAAGTGCGTTTTCACATTAAAGTGAGCATAAACTCTCACTAACGAGTGTGATTTTTTGATAATTAAACACAACATAATGTTTTCTTGCCTAAATCTCTGTATTTATCGAATCTTAATTTCACTATCAACGTGTTGGACAAAACAACAACTTTAGAACAAAGATGTATTGGTAATGGTTAACTCTTTTCAACTCTTGAGACTTTTGAAAACTCATTATCTCAACTTTAAAAGGATCACTATGTTTCTATCAAAGAGATAACAACTCATTATCTCAACTAACCTATCCTGACATATATTACTTGATTTATTGTGCTAACAGTTTCTTTCAGGCAAGTTGACCAGTTCACTCTCCCTGAAGGCAATATTTAGTTTAAGTCAAGGTCCCTTTGTAATAAGGTTTTGGCATCATCAAAAAGGGGGAAATTGTTGGGAATAAAATGATTTTGATCTAGATACCAAAACCCCTGAATGATGATGTACAGATTAGTTGAGATATGCTCAAAGTATTGTTCAGGCAAGTTGTCCCAGAACACTTGATGTATAGTATGCTTAAGTTAAAATCTCAGATATGTTATAAGATATTAGTAATCAGGATAGTTGTCCAAAGCTGGAATGTTAGGCAGCTTGATAGGTCTATAGGACAAAGTTACTGATCTATTCAAGACAAACTTACCAAATGGACAACCTGGCTGAAGAGTTCAAGTATACTGAAGCTGTGCTCATAAATGCAAAAGATCTAGGCAGTTGAAGTACAAATGATCAAGAGAATTAAATGTCAAAAGCTTACAGAAGATACATTCAATGAAGCATTTATTGCCAATCATGCCTGAACCAAGCATTAAAGACTTAGAGCATTAAAGAGTGAAGCATTGGATGAATGTTGGAACATTCTAAAACTGCTGCAGGAATGTTCAGGGAGCTTGTCCCATCTGACCGTTGGTTGTGTGTAAAGTTTGCCACAAATCAACCTAGGACAATGTGCAAAACTGGAAACTGACACAAGTCTTCTCAGCCGCCTTTGTCAGAAGTCAACACACTCATTCAAGCAACCATTGAAGACCTCTTTTACACAGTGGATAAAAGGATGTCAAGCCTCATAACCGTTTCAATGGTGCTGCAAATAGACATATTTGAAATGCTAATCCCTCCAACGGTTAGTTGTTCAAATTGTCTATAAATACAGAAGTGATCAAAGGAATTCATCATCCAACTACAAGCTATCAAACTATCATCAAGCTTTAAAAAGGAAACCAAGCTGTTCTCTAGAATTCCAAGTTTCCTGAATCACTTCAAGTCAGCTAAGCCAATCTTTGTAAACATCCTAGCTTAGCATTGAGATATCCTAAGCCTTTACACTGTTCTTATTGTAAAGGATATCTCTATTAGTTGGAACCAAACCTCAAACCTTATCTCATTTAGTGAAGAGAGTGTTTGTTGTAGAAGTGAGGAGTTAAGGACTGTTAGTGTGAAACACAGCCTTAACTCAGAGAGATTGAGCACTAGGACTCAAGTTATCCTAGGGATCAAGACACTAAGAGAGTGTTGTTGATCAGTGCACCTTGGCACTATAAAACAAGCTAATTCCATTGAGAAGGAATTATCCTGTTCAATCAGGGAAAGTGGATGTAGGAGCTTGAGTCTCTGAACCACTATAAACTTGTGTGCCATTTACTTACTGCACTCTTTATTGCACTTACATTCAATCATTTTTCAAAGAGCAAAACTTAGTAAGCTAAGAAAACCAGTGTTGGACAAAGTCCCTGATAACTATGTTTTTCAGAAATCAACTTGGAGTATTTCTTTGAGTAAAGGCCAACCACATTCCGCACTTAGCAACTCTTTTAGATATTTAGCCAACTGATCACTTAATAGTAATCAGTAGAACAAGTATCTATCAAAGTTCACACTCAGGCCAGTTGTGAGACAACTTGCCTGATAAGACCAGTTTATCAAAAAGAAAAGAATTTGCATACACAAGTGCATTCCCCCCCCCCCATACACTTGTGTTATACTCCACCAAGGACCAACAAGTGGTATCAGAGCTGGGGTTCAAAGACCACTGCTTCTGAAAATCCAACTGATTTTCAAAATCACATTTTCTGTGGTCACTGAACTGATCCAAATTTCTGAAAAACTTATCTGTGTTCATCTTATATTACATTTGTTGAAATGGCTAACAATGCAGTTCCAGGAGATGCTGTCAACACCATCAACAATATGGGTCGAAACCAAGTCAATCATATTTCTCATCACAAACTGCCAATGTTCTCAATTGAGAACTATGATTTCTGGAAGATCAGGATGAGAGCACATCTTGCTTGCCAGCATGATGAGATGCTTAAAGTCATCACTAGAGGGCCATTCACATTCACTAAAGCAAATCCCAAGCTCACTGATGCTCAAGAAGCTGATCCAAGGGAGTTGCTGCCAAAAGATGAAGATGACCTTACAGCTGAAGAAAGAAAAAGGCACAACCTGAACTACATTGCAATGAACACATTGTACCAAACAATTCCAGATGCAGTGATGGGGAGAGTGTACCACTGCACATCAGCTAAAGAGATTTGGGATACCTTAGCACTTATGTGTGAAGGTACCCAAAAGATCAAGGAGAACAAGCTTCAAGTGGCTATCCAAAAATATGAACAATTCTCTATGGAGGCCAATGAAACTATTGATCATCTTGATGGCAGGTTCACTGACATCATGAATGAAATAAACTCTCTTGGCAAGTTCTATGCCAAAAGAGAGGTTGCTCTGAAGATCTTGAGAAGTCTCACATCCAAGTGGGACATATACTCTGTCATGATTCAAAATACCAGCAATCTTGACAACATGCCAATGCAGCAAGTATTCTCTGAGCTCAAAGCATATGAGTTTGATCTCAATAGAAAGAAGGTGCATGAAGAGCCATCCTCTTCAAACAAAGGTGTTGCCTTCAAAGCTGCTGAAACAGAAAAGAAGATTACTCAAAGATCCTCTCAATCTGTTTCAAAATCTGAAATAAAGGAGGAGCTGGCACTCATGGCTAGAAGATTTGAGAAGCTCAACTCCATATTTGGTAGATACAAGAAGTTCTACCAAGATAACAGAACCAGAAGGAGATTCAGTTCTCCTGAACATAAATCAGAGGACAAAGTCTCTGATGAAAAGAAAGAAGACAGATATGCTGATAGGAAGAAATTCAGCAAAGGTGAACCATCATCATCAAGGAGGAAGGAGTCCTCAAGTAAGAAGAATGATGATGAGGATGTGTGTTACAACTGCCAGAAGAAAGGTCATTTTCAGTATGACTGTCCTGACCTCAGTGCAAAAGAAAGGAAGGAAAGGCAAAACAAAAGAGATAAAAGGCTGAACAACAGGAAGGCCATGGTAGCTGGAGATTCAACAAGTGAAGAGAGTGTCTACTCTTCTGATGATGGACTGTTCTCCAATAGTGACAGTGATGAGGACTGTCAAATGGCACTTGAAGATGAAGAGGTATGTTCAACTTCCAACTTGTCAATTAACACACATGAATCTAGTGAAATCCATCTTGACTTTGAAAAGTTGTTGGAAGATTTCACCAGAATACAAGAAGTATGCAATATGGCTCTGAGAGAAAATGAACAGTTGAGGTCTAAAGTCAAAATGTTCAATCCTCCTGAATCTGAAGTTGACATTAAATCAACTGATTTGTATCAACAGATTGTGAGAGAACATGAAGAAATGTCTCTCAAAGTCTCTGAACAACAAAAGCTGATTGATGAACAAAATCAGACTCTAAAGAAAAAGGATTTTGACTCTAGAACTCTTCAAGCTAAATTTGACAATCTCTCAAGAGAATTTGATACTCTAAAAATAAGTGAGGGGAGCTTGAAAATGAAAATGTCTGCCTTGAACAAATCTGCTAAGGCAATAGAGGAAATTCAAGGGTTTCAAAGACCATTTGCTCAAAGGGATGGATTAGGCTATAATCCATTCGAACCCTCACCTGGCCTTAGTATTGCTTCATCAAGCAATTCTAAGATGACTTTTGTAAGATCAGTGGCACAACAAAATGAAATTGAAGTAAATCAACCACTGATCAAGGATAAGGGTATAGGAATTTTTATACCAACCCAGGTAAACAATGTACCTAAACCTACACCTTTGGAAAAGGTTAAAAGCATTGCTTACAGGAGAAATGAGGTTCAGAAAGGTAGAACCAATGGAAGGCCAATCTATCTGAATCATCATCAGAGGAGTTGTCCAAAACCTGTTCAGAAGAGGCCAACTCAAATGAGGCAACCTCAACTGAATGGATTAAGGCCAATCCCCTCTGATAGGTATAAAACATTCAGGAAACCTAGACCTTACTTGCCAAATGGAAAAGGCCATCCAAAAACCCATCCTCAAAAGTCTTATCCAGCTGCACCTAAGCTTAGTAACTTCAGGAGAAATGTCTCAAAGAAACTTACCAACTCTCCTGAACCCTACAAAGCTAACACTTATACACAGAGATCACCCAAGGCATTTAAGGGTCAAACTGTGTATGTAGATGTAAATGGAAACCAAGTCAGTCACTTTGAATCAATCAGAGTAATCAGGTAGATTTGGGTTCCAAAAGGTACAGCTAACCCTCTAGGACCCAACACTCAAAGGGTACCTAAATTTTAACTTTGCAGGACTGTAAGGACCCCAAAAAGAAGAGAAGCATCAACAAGAAAACAGCATGGTACCTGGAAAGTGGATGTTCAAGGCACATGACTGGAAACAAGGAGCTTCTCTCAGACTTCTAGAAAAAAATGGTCCTTCAGTAACCTTTGGAGACAACTCTCAAGGCATCACAAGAGGCTATGGTACATTAAACATTGGTAGTGTTAAAATTACTGATGTCTCATATGTTCTAGGCCTAAAATATAACTTGCTGTCTATAAGTCAAATTTGTGACAAAGGATATTGTGTTGAATTTGCACCAAATGAATGTACTATCAAAAACAAATCAACACAACAGGTGCTACTAACAGGGGTGAGAAAGGGAAATGTCTATTTTGCTGATTGGAGCAAAACTCCTGAAGCAGTGTGTCTTGTTGCCAAAATCACAAATGAGCAAAGCTGGCTATGGCACAAGAGACTGAATCACTTGAACTTCAAAACCATCAACAAGATTGCAAGAAACTCTCTAGTTAAAGGGCTGCCAAATCAAGTGTTCACCAATGAACACATATGTCAGCCATGTCAGGAAGGAAAGCAGATCAAAGCCTCATTCAAAGGAAAACCTGTCATCTCAACTGAGAGAGTTCTTCAACTACTGCATATGGATCTATTTGGGCCAATAATCCCAGTAAGTATAAATGGAAGAAAATATGCTTTAGTTGTTGTTGATGATTTTTCCAGGTACACTTGGGTAGTATTCTTGCTGAACAAAAAGGAGACCCAAGTCAAACTACCTGAATTGATGATGAGATTGAGCAATGAAAAGGGCCTAAGTATTGTCAAGATCAGATCTGACAAAGGCACTGAGTTCATAAACTCATACATCAATGAGTATTGCAGCAAGAATGGCATCACCCATGAAACTTCAGCAGCAAGAACACCTCAACAAAATGGGGTTGCTGAAAGAAGGAACAGGACCTTGAAGGAGGCAGCTAGAACCTTGATTGCTGAATCCAAACTGCCTAAAAGGTTCTGGGCTGAAGCCATTAGCACTGCATGTCACACTCAAAACAGGTCCTTAATCACCAAAGGACAAGGTAAGACTCCATATCAAATATGGAAAGGTAGATTGCCCACTGTTGCTTATTTTCACATATTTGGTTGTAAGTGTTTCATCCATAATAATGGGAAAGAACAATTGAAAGCTTTTGATAGCAAAGCTGATGAAGGAATATTTGTTGGATATTCTCAAATCAGCAAGGCTTACAGAGTCTACAATTGCAAAACCCTTATTGTGGAAGAAACACCTCATGTTGTGTTTGATGAATCTATTAATGAGTTCAGGGATAGAAACCTGAATATTGATGAGATAACACAAAGAACAACCAGATTAAGACTTCAAAGCAAGGAAACAGTGTTTGTGGATGTTGCACAGCCTGAACTTCATGAAAATCAAAAACTGGACAACCTACCTGATAGCAACCAACCTGAAGGAGAAATTGAACTGACTGACCCCATCCCAGTTCAAAACCAGGTAACAACTACCAATGAAGAAGCAGGCAATGCTGAGGTAGTTAATGGATCCACTATTCAAGGGGGAACCAATGAAAATGTCAACTTATCTGACAATGAGGACAACACCCCTGAATATGATCCTGAACTTGATCCTTCAATTAACTTTCCTGAATTTAATGAATCTAGTGATCCAACTTCAGATGAGGACAATCCTCCTGAAAGGATCAGGTCTAGAAGGACTTGGTTGCAAGACCACCCACCTAGCCTGATACTTGGTAATCCAAGTGAAGGGATCAAAACTAGAAGATTTCATGGAGAAAGTGCTCTGTTTTGTTGTTTTCTTTCAGAACAGGAACCTAAAGACATTGAGGAAGCACTACAAGACCCCAACTGGATCATAGCCATGCAAGAAGAGCTGAATCAGTTTACCAGAAATGAAGTATGGGAGCTGGTAGACAGGCCAACTCATCAAGATGTCATTGGAACTAAATGGGTGTTCAAAAACAAGAAAAATGAAAATGACATCATTGTGAGAAACAAAGCAAGACTGGTGGCCAAAGGATATTGTCAATCTGAAGGAATTGATTATGATGAGACTTTTGCTCCAGTGGCAAGACTTGAGGCAATCAGACTCTTCCTAGCATATGCAGCTCACATGAGATTCAAGGTGTATCAAATGGATGTGAAGAGTGCATTTCTCAATGGGGTGCTCAAAGAAGAAGTGTATGTGGAACAGCCCCCAGGATTTGAAGAAGGAGACAAGGTGTAAAGATTGAAGAAAGCCCTCTATGGCTTAAAACAAGCTCCAAGAGCTTGGTATGACACCTTATCACAGTTTCTTCTAGATCATGGTTTTGTCAAAGGCACTGTTGACAGAACCTTGTTCAGAATCTGTGAAGGAGATGATATTTTGTTAGTCTAAATCTATGTGGATGACATTATATTTGGATCTCCAAATGAGAAGCTATGTGAGAAGTTCTCCAAACTCATGCAAAGCAAGTTTGAGATGTCCATGATGGGATTGATGAACTTCTTCTTAGGACTTCAGGTCACTCAATCAAAGAAGGGAATATTCATCAATCAGGCCAAGTACACAAGGGACATGATCAAAAAATTTGGATGTGCATCAAGCAAGCCAGTCAGAATTCCTATGAATACTAACTGGAAGATGGATCCTGATGAAGGTGGAGAGTCAACAAACTCCACTAATTACAGAGGAATCATAGGATCTTTGCTATATCTCACTGCAAGCAGGCCTGACATCACATTTGCAGTTGGAGTATGTGCAAGTTTTCAAGCCAATCCAAAAAAGAGCCATCTTGATGCTGCCAAGAGAATTCTAAGATATCTCAAGGGATCTGAGAATCTTGGATTGTGGTATCCAGCTGATGACAATATTGAGCTCACTGGATACTCAGATGCTGATTATGGAGGATGTAGAATTGACAGAAAATCCACCTCTGGAACATGTCAATTCTTGGGGAACAAGCTTATCTCATGGTTTTCCAAGAAGCAAAATACAGTTGCAACTTCAACAACTGAAGCTGAGTATGTAGCAGCTGGAAGTTGCTGTGCTCAAATACTTTGGCTCAGGCAACAATTGAGAGATTACAAAGTCATCTCTAATGAAGTGCCAATATTCTGTGACAACAATAGTGCAATTGCCATCTCACAGAATCCAGTGCTCCACACCAGATGCAAGCATGTGGACATCAAGCATCATTTCATAAGGGATCATGTGGAGAAGAAAGATATCAAGCTTGTCAAAATTCACACTGATAAGCAAAAAGCTGATATTCTGACCAAGCCTCTAGCTGAAGCAAGGTTCTTGGAATTGTCAGCTGAATTAGGGTTACTTGATCCAGGCAAGATGGAAAAATGAGGAAAGTAAAGCTCATATGAAGGGGGAAGTTCATCAAAGTTGAACTTCAGCAAAGTTGGCCAACCTCACTGAAGCTGTCAGCCAAAGAGGGAAACTCAGCAAGGTTGTCCCTATAATGCTCAACAATGTTGGTCAGGGGATTTGTCCAAGTGGGACCCAGTCAGCAACTTTGGGACCCACTCAGGCAAAGCAATCAGGCAATTTGGTCCACACAGAAACCAAAGCACATCTCAGGATGTTTGTCCTAGTTAATTGGATAATTATTGCTATTTTTAGCATTGATTAGACATTTAAGAGGTTTCTTGGTCTAAAAGTAGGCCATTTTAGGATGGAGTGTGCTATAAAGATTTTTACCCCCAAAAAGGCAAATCAGCATTTAATGCAGAAATCTTAATAAGATTGCATGAATTCTTGAGCCTTCATCCAAACCATTAAATTACATTCAAAACTCCATCGAACCATTGAAAATCCACTACCCCACTATATTCAAACGGTTTTTCAAATTACCCACTGTTACATTCCATTAACCAACGGTTAATAAATTCCTCCCATATATAAACCTCTCAATTTTCACCACCATCCTTACGCACTCATAATTCCCAAAACCTTTGAAGTCTCAAAACCTCTAAACCTGCAATCTTTCTCCGAAAAACTTTCTATCTCTCATATTATCCATGGCACCTAAGATCAAAAGAGAAGAGCTTGTAGACTTCAATGATTCCTCCTTGGACATTGATTTCTCTTATCTTAGCAACCCAAATTCCCTTTGGTTTGAAAAGCTGGTAGCCTTTGATAGCCCAGACTCAGAAGTTCAACAAGTCCTCCAATGGCTGAGGGAGGCAGGGCTAGAAAAATTCCTAGGCACCAAGCCTGATTCCTGCCTGAATCCATTTATGGCAGAATTCTTTGCCTATCTCAGGTGGAAGGGCAAGAAGGGGGATGTGTGCACAAAGCTCACATATGCTGAGGAAGATGAAGAAGAAGAAACTCAACACACAATCATCTTCACTGCAAAGGATTTAGAAGCTAGCTTTGGGCTACCTTCTGAAGGTATGAATCCAGAAATGTACAAGGAAGAAGATGATCAGGAG
Organism: Galeopsis tetrahit; assembly: GCA_963675135.1. Classification (NCBI taxonomy): domain Eukaryota; kingdom Viridiplantae; phylum Streptophyta; class Magnoliopsida; order Lamiales; family Lamiaceae; genus Galeopsis; species Galeopsis tetrahit. The sequence continues at coordinate 57,543,169 of OY776120.1, read as the reverse complement.
TTCTATTATTCTTGGATGATAGAACCTAAAAAGGTTGTGAGTGCTCAAAACAAAAACACTTTAAAGCCAGTGTTTAGGCATTTGTTTGATTGTGTTGTAAAGAGCCTGTTGAGCCACTCAGGGAGTGTTGAACAAATCAGTATGCCTAAATTGAGAGTGATGGCTGCTGTGATTGACTCTGCTGAGAAGAGAGTCAAGTTCAACTCGAAGAAATTCATTCTTGACAAAATGATGAATGAAAAATTCAAGTTTAAGGAGGTGAAACACCACAAGGTGGTGGTTGAAGGAAAACTCCAGTTCTGCACAAGAGCAAGCCTACTCTTGGAAAGATTTGCACATTACACCCACCTCCAAGCTAAGCCAAAGCCTTTTCCAGCTCAAAAGGTGATGTTTAGGAAGCTGTCTTCTAAGACAGAGAAAAGGAAGCAGGATGCAGCCTCTAAGAAAGCCATCACAGTTGTTCCAGCAACAAGAGCCTCTCCAAGAAAGAGGAAAGCCCAATCACCAAAAGCTCAACCAAAGATGAAGAAGTTGAAGAAGATTTTGCATGAATCTTCACCAGAAAGTCAGTCAAGAAGTGGAGGAGCCACTTCTGAGGAAATAGAGAAGGTTGCTGAGGAAGGAGTCAACCCTCCTGAAGAGGGTGAAGTATTCAGAGAAATTGTCCCCCTACAGCCTGAGAGTATAACTGAATTCAGAGACCTTGACCAGCCAACAAGGTATGAAAGAAAAAGAAGAATCATCAAGACTTCTGAGAAGCAGAGGTTGATGGAGGAAGAAAAGAAGAAGAAAGAGTTCTTCAAGGAGATTAGACAGGTAAGCAAGTCTAACTCCAAATCCAAGTCCAAACCCAACAGCCCTGAAGCCAACTCCCCTGATATTCAATCTAGAAGAATATCCCCAAGGCAAGAGGAAGAGGAATGCAAAACTCCTGAAGATGCACCAATCATTGCCAAGAAAGTATACTCCCCTGAAGGTGCACCTGATAGAACAGGTATTGATGTACTGGCAGATTTGGTCAATCTTGAAGATAGACCCTTTTCCCCACTTGATCCCAGACTCCTCTCATATACCAAACTTCTTGAAACTGCTCTTCAAGAAGGTGATCAAGTTGTTTTCCCACCCATTCCAGCCATTCCAATTACCTCTTCAGGCACAGTGCTCTCGAAAGCACCTGAATCCCAACTTGCCTTGACCTCTCTTGAACCCAATCCTTTTGAATCCAACCTACCTGAATCCCAGCCAAGCCTACCTGAATCCCATTCCAACCCTCCTGAATCCAACTCTTCTGGAGATGATAGTGGTGAAGAATATACCTATGAGGGGATGTTGAGGCAGATTGCAAGAGCCAATGTGGATGAACTATATCCAGGATTGAAGGCTTATCCCAGGCTGCAACAACAATTCTATGATCTCAGAGCACTTGCTGAGATCAAAGATAGAACTATTGTGGAAATAGCTCAGGCTATTCAGGATAAGGGTGCCAACTGGTGGCAGGTTGAGGAAAATAGGCTGCTACATTTTGCAAATGTAAAGAAGACCAGTGTATTAACCACTGAGGCCCTATTTTGCACCATTGCCCATGAAAAGGTGCTTGCTGAAAGAGAGAGGATAGCACAAGGAATCAAGCATCCTGACAGCCCATCTGATGATGATGATGATGATGATGATGATCACACCAATCCCAATCCCCATGGTATCAACTCAGCTCAGGAATTGAAGTCCCTCACTCATTCCCACTCACATCTCTCTGTCACTATGAGTGAATTGAAGCCCCAATGTTTTGATAATGCCAAAAAGGGGGAAAGACAGAGAGCAAGGGCAAAGGGGACCTTGGTAATTGGTGAATCCAAGGGAAAGGAGAAAGTCCCTGAAGTTGAGGAGGAAGCAGTAGAAGACATTGGGAAAGGCAAAGGCCCAATGAATGTTGAAGATTTAACTGAGGAAGAGCAGATTCAAATAGCTGTCAAGGAGTCCATGGTGTCAGCTATGGAAAGTCAGGCAAGAAAGCTTCAAAGGCCAGGTGGTGAGTCTACAGGACTTGAACCTCAAGAGAAGGTTGCTGAAGTGAGGGGGAAGGTGACAAGGTCATCTGAAAGAAAGAGGAAGGAACTGCAAGCCTTCAATGAATTCCCAACCAGCCTGACTTTGCCATCAGAATTTCAATCTGAAGAATCTACTCCAGCAAGGAAATCAAAGAGAATGAAGAAAGCAGTCCTGATGCCTGCTATTGAATAAATTGAAGAGGAAGTACAGGACAGAGAGCCTGAAGAAGTAGTGCCCAAGCTTGCTGATGATCCTTCCAAATTGTTTGAAGAAGGATTTGGGAAAGATCCAGAAACTCAGGAAAAGCTAGCTCTCCTAAGAGCTAAAGAAAGAATGGATCAGTTGGTTGAGGCCAACAAAGCAAGAGATGGGAGAAGGGCAAACTTCAAAGCTCCAAGAAGGAGGGCTTCATACAAAAGGCTCAAACCTCAAATGCTGCAAAGATGGGACACTCAGTACCCTCACCATGATAAGTGGGTTCCAATCTCACTGAATGATGCATGGGAGGAGGCCAAGAGAAGTTTTGTTTATGACTTCTATGTCATTGGAAAGTGGCTTGGTGAGAGTGTGGATGAAGTCTTTGTTCAGTTCATGTTTGAGAACCACAGGGATCTCTACCAAAAGCTGTTTGCAGCAGCTGAGATGGCAAGAGTTGAATTCAAGGCCCCTGGTCCTATTCAGTACATGCCTCCCAAGTTCAATGGGAACTTGATTGATGAGGGAAAGATTTTGGAAGAGTTTATCAACATCATGAAGATGGAGAAGCTAAAGCCTGGCCCTAGAGGAACCAACAAGGAGATCTGGGAACTAAAGAAGAGAGTTTGGGCTCAGTATGGCATTGCTCCTCAAGATGACGGAACTCTGTGAAGGATAAGATCATTCTTTTCCCTATTTTGCTGTTATGATTCCTGTTTGTTATTTTGCTATTCTAGATTAGTGAGTCCTTTTGATTTTCAGCCCTGTAATAGTTTATCACATCTATAAAAGGATCACTATGTTTCTATCAAAGAGATAACAACTCATTATCTCAACTAACCTATCCTGACATATATTACTTGATTTATTGTGCTAACAGTTTCTTTCAGGCAAGTTGACCAGTTCACTCTCCCTGAAGGCAATATTTAGTTTAAGTCAAGGTCCCTTTGTAATAAGGTTTTGGCATCATCAAAAAGAGGGAAATTGTTGGGAATAAAATGATTTTGATCTAGATACCAAAACCCCTGAATGATGATGTACAGATTAGTTGAGATATGCTCAAAGTATTGTTCAGGCAAGTTGTCCCAGAACACTTGATGTATAGTATGCTTAAGTTAAAATCTCAGAAATGTTATAAGATATTAGTAATCAGGATAGTTGTCCAAAGCTGGAATGTTAGGCAGCTTGATAGGTCTATAGGACAAAGTTACTGATCTATTCAAGACAAACTTACCAAATGGACAACCTGGCTGAAGAGTTCAAGTATACTGAAGCTGTGCTCATAAATGCAAAAGATCTAGGCAGTTGAAGTACAAATGATCAAGAGAATTAAATGTCAAAAGCTTACAGAAGATACATTCAATGAAGCATTTATTGCCAATCATGCCTGAACCAAGCATTAAAGACTTAGAGCATTAAAGAGTGAAGCATTGGATGAATGTTGGAACATTCTAAAACTGCAGCAGGAATGTTCAGGGAGCTTGTCCCATCTGACCGTTGGTTGTGTGTAAAGTTTGCCACAAATCAACCTAGGACAATGTGCAAAATTGGAAACTGACACAAGTCTTCTCAGCCGCCTTTGTCAGAAGTCAACACACTCATTCAAGCAACCATTGAAGACCTCTTTTACACAGTGGATAAAAGGATGTCAAGCCTCATAACCGTTTCAATGGTGCTGCAAATAGACATATTTGAAATGCTAATCCCTCCAACGGTTAGTTGTTCAAATTGTCTATAAATACAGAAGTGATCAAAGGAATTCATCATCCAACTACAAGCTATCAAACTATCATCAAGCTTTAAAAAGGAAACCAAGCTGTTCTCTAGAATTCCAAGTTTCCTGAATCACTTCAAGTCAGCTAAGCCAATCTTTGTAAACATCCTAGCTTAGCATTGAGATATCCTAAGCCTTTACACTGTTCTTATTGTAAAGGATATCTCTATTAGTTGGAACCAAACCTCAAACCTTATCTCATTTAGTGAAGAGAGTGTTTGTTGTAGAAGTGAGGAGTTAAGGACTGTTAGTGTGAAACACAGCCTTAACTCAGAGAGATTGAGCACTAGGACTCAAGTTATCCTAGGGATCAAGACACTAAGAGAGTGTTGTTGATCAGTGCACCTTGGCACTATAAAACAAGCTAATTCCATTGAGAAGGAATTATCCTGTTCAATCAGGGAAAGTGGATGTAGGAGCTTGAGTCTCTGAACCACTATAAACTTGTGTGCCATTTACTTACTGCACTCTTTATTGCACTTACATTCAATCATTTTTCAAAGAGCAAAACTTAGTAAGCTAAGAAAACCAGTGTTGGACAAAGTCCCTGATAACTATGTTTTTCAGAAATCAACTTGGAGTATTTCTTTGAGTAAAGGCCAACCACATTCCGCACTTAGAAACTCTTTTAGATATTTAGCCAACTGATCACTTAATAGTAATTAGTAGAACAAGTATCTATCAAAGTTCACACTCAGGCCAGTTGTGAGACAACTTGCCTGATAAGACCAGTTTATCAAAAAGAAAAGAATTTGCATACACAAGTGCATTCCCCCCCCCCCCATACACTTGTGTTATACTCCACCAAGGACCAACAACAACATAATGTTTTCTTGGCTAAATCTTCGTATTTATCGAATCTTAATTTCACTATCAACGTGTTGGAAAAAACAACAATTTTAGAATAAATATGTATTGGTAATGGTTGACTCTTTTTGCAACTCTTGAGACTTTTGAAAAGTAGAGAATGAGAGAATCGAAGAAAGTGCGTTTTCACATTAGAGTGAGCATATACTCTCACTAAAGAGTGTGATTTTGTGATTATTAAAGACAACATAATGTTTTCTTGCCTAAATCTCTGTATTTATCGTATCTTAATTTCACTATCAACGTGTTGGACAAAAACAACAACTTTAGAACAAAGATGTATTGGTAATGGTTAACTCTTGGCAACTCTTGACAATTTTGAAAAATAGAGAATCGAAGAAAGTGAGTTTTCACATTAGAGTGAGCATAAACTCTCACTAACGTGTGTGATTTTGTGATAATTAAAGACAACATAATGTTTTCTTGGCTAAATCTTTGTATTTATCGAATCTTAATTTCACTATCAACGTGTTGGACAAAACAACAACTTTAGAATAAATATGTATTGGCAATGGTTAACTCTTTTGAACTCTTGTCACTTTTGAAAAATAGAGATTCGAAGAAAGTGCATTTTCACATTAAAGTTAGCATAAACTCTCACTAACGAGTATAATTTTGTGATAATTAAAGACAACATAATGTTTTCTTGGCTAAATCTTTGTATTTATCGAATCTTAATTTCACTATCAACGTGTTGGACAAAACAACAACTTTAGAAAAAAGATGTATTGGTAATGGTTAACTCTTTGCATCTCTTGAAACTTTTGAAAAGTAGAGAATGAGAGAAACGAATAAAGTGCATTTTCACAATAAAGTGAGCATTAACTCTCACTAACGAGTGTGATTTATTTCCTAAATCTTCGTATTTATCGAATCTTATTTCCACTATCAACGTATTGGACAAAACAACAACTTTAGAACAAAGATGTATTGGTAATGGTTAACTCTTTGCAACTCTTGAGACTTTTGAAAAGTAGAGAATGAGAGAAACGAAGAAAGTGCGTTTTCACAATAAAGTGAGCATTAACTCTTACTGACGAGTGTGATTTTTTGATAATTAAAGACAACATAATGTTTTCTTGCCTAAATCTCTGTATTTATCGAATCTTAATTTCACTATCAACGTGTTGGACAAAACAACAACATTAGAACAAAGATGTATTGGTAATGGTTAACTCTTTGCAACTCTTAAGACTTTTAAAAGTAGAGAATGAGAGAATCGAAGAAAGTGCGTTTTCACATTAGAGTCATCATAAACTCTCACTAACGAGTGTGATTTTGTGATAAATAAAGACAACATAATATTTTCTTGGCTAAATCTTCGTATTTATCGAATCTTAATTTCACTATCAACGTGTTAGACAAAACAACAACTTTAGAAAAAAGATGTATTGGTAATGGTTAACTTTTTGCATCTCATGACACTTTTGAAAAGTAGAGAATGAGTGAAACGAAGAAAGTGCGTTTTCACATTAAAGTGAGCATAAACTCTCACTAACGAGTGTGATTTTTTGATAATTAAAGACAACATAATTTTTTCTTGACTAAATCTTCGTATTTATCGAATCTTAATTTCACTATCAACGTGTTGGACAAAACCAACGACTTTAGAACAAAAATGTATTGGTAATGGATAACTCTTTGCAACTCTTATGACTTTTAAAAAGTTGAGAATGAGAGAATCGAAGAAAGTGCATTTTCACATTAGAGTCAGCATAAACTCTCACTAACGAGGGTGATTTTGTGATAATTAAAGACAACATAATGTTTTCTTGGCTAAATCTTCGTATTTATCGAATCTTAATTTCACTATCAACGTGTTGGAAAAAACAACAATTTTAGAATAAATATGTATTGGTAATGGTTAACTTTTTGCATCTCTTGACACTTTTAAAAAGTAGAGAATGAGAGAAACGAAGAAAGTTTGTTTTACAATAAAGTGAGCATTAACTCTCACTAACGAGTGTGATTTATTTCCTAAATCTTCGTATTTATCGAATCTTAATTTCACTATCAACGTGTTGGACAAAACAACAACTTTAGAACAAAGATGTATTGGTAATGGTTAACTCTTTGCAACTCTTGAGACTTTTGAAAAGTAGAGAATGAGGGAATCTAAGAAAGTGCGTTTTCTCATTAGAGTGAGCATAAACTCTCACTAACGAATGTGATTTTGTGATATTTAAAGACAACATAATGTTTTCTTGCCTAAATCTTCGTATTTATCGAATCTTAATTTCACTATCAACGTGTTGGACAAAACAACAACTTTAGAACAAATATGTATTGGTAATGGTTAACTCTTTGCAACTCTTGAGACTTTTGAAAAGTAGAGAATGAGAGAATTGAAGAAGGTGCGTTTTCACATTAGAGTCAACATAAACTCTCACTAACGTGTGTGATTTTGTGATAATTAAAGACAACATAATGTTTTCTTGGCTAAATCTTTGTATTTATCGAATCTTAATTTCACTATCAACGTGTTGGACAAAACAACAACTTTAGAATAAATATGTATTGGCAATGGTTAACTCTTTTGAACTCTTGTCACTTTTGAAAAATAGAGATTCGAAGAAAGTGCATTTTCACATTAAAGTTAGCATAAACTCTCACTAACGAGTATAATTTTGTGATAATTAAAGACAACATAATGTTTTCTTGGCTAAATCTTTGTATTTATCGAATCTTAATTTCACTATCAACGTGTTGGACAAAACAACAACTTTAGAAAAAAGATGTATTGGTAATGGTTAACTCTTTGCATCTCTTGAAACTTTTGAAAAGTAGAGAATGAGAGAAACGAATAAAGTGCATTTTCACAATAAAGTGAGCATTAACTCTCACTAACGAGTGTGATTTATTTCCTAAATCTTCGTATTTATCGAATCTTAATTCCACTATCAACGTATTGGACAAAACAACAACTTTAGAACAAAGATGTATTGGTAATGGTTAACTCTTTGCAACTCTTGAGACTTTTGAAAAGTAGAGAATGAGAGAAACGAAGAAAGTGCGTTTTCACAATAAAGTGAGCATTAACTCTTACTGACGAGTGTGATTTTTTGATAATTAAAGACAACATAATGTTTTCTTGCCTAAATCTCTGTATTTATCGAATCTTAATTTCACTATCAACGTGTTGGACAAAACAACAACATTAGAACAAAGATGTATTGGTAATGGTTAACTCTTTGCAACTCTTAAGACTTTTAAAAGTAGAGAATGAGAGAATCGAAGAAAGTGCGTTTTCAAATTAGAGTCATCATAAACTCTCACTAACGAGTGTGATTTTGTGATAAATAAAGACAACATAATATTTTCTTGGCTAAATCTTCGTATTTATCGAATCTTAATTTCACTATCAACGTGTTAGACAAAACAACAACTTTAGAAAAAAGATGTATTGGTAATGGTTAACTTTTTGCATCTCATGACACTTTTGAAAAGTAGAGAATGAGTGAAACGAAGAAAGTGCGTTTTCACATTAAAGTGAGCATAAACTCTCACTAACGAGTGTGATTTTTTGATAATTAAAGACAACATAATTTTTTCTTGACTAAATCTTCGTATTTATCGAATCTTAATTTCACTATCAACGTGTTGGACAAAACCAACGACTTTAGAACAAAAATGTATTGGTAATGGATAACTCTTTGCAACTCTTATGACTTTTAAAAAGTTGAGAATGAGAGAATCGAAGAAAGTGCATTTTCACATTAGAGTCAGCATAAACTCTCACTAACGAGGGTGATTTTGTGATAATTAAAGACAACATAATGTTTTCTTGGCTAAATCTTCGTATTTATCGAATCTTAATTTCACTATCAACGTGTTGGAAAAAACAACAATTTTAGAATAAATATGTATTGGTAATGGTTAACTTTTTGCATCTCTTGACACTTTTAAAAAGTACAGAATGAGAGAAACGAAGAAAGTTTGTTTTACAATAAAGTGAGCATTAACTCTCACTAACGAGTGTGATTTATTTCCTAAATCTTCGTATTTATCGAATCTTAATTTCACTATCAACGTGTTGGACAAAACAACAACTTTAGAACAAAGATGTATTGGTAATGGTTAACTCTTTGCAACTCTTGAGACTTTTGAAAAGTAGAGAATGAGGGAATCTAAGAAAGTGCGTTTTCTCATTAGAGTGAGCATAAACTCTCACTAACGAATGTGATTTTGTGATATTTAAAGACAACATAATGTTTTCTTGCCTAAATCTTCGTATTTATCGAATCTTAATTTCACTATCAACGTGTTGGACAAAACAACAACTTTAGAACAAATATGTATTGGTAATGGTTAACTCTTTGCAACTCTTGAGACTTTTGAAAAGTAGAGAATGAGAGAATTGAAGAAGGTGCGTTTTCACATTAGAGTCAACATAAACTCTCACTAACGTGTGTGATTTTGTGATAATTAAAGACAACATAATGTTTTCTTGGCTAAATCTTTGTATTTATCGAATCTTAATTTCACTATCAACGTGTTGGACAAAACAACAACTTTAGAATAAATATGTATTAGTAATGGTTAACTCTTTTCAACTCTTGACACTTTTGAAAAATAGAGATTCGAAGAAAGTGCGTTTTCAGATTAGAGTGAGCATTAATTCTCACTAACGAGTATAATTTTGTGATAATTAAAGACAACATAATGTTTTCTTGGCTAAATCTTCGTATTATCGAATCATAATTTCACTATCAACGTGTTGGACAAAACAACAACTTTAGAAAAAAGTTGTATTCGTAATGGTTAACTTTTTGCATCTCTTGACACTTTTGAAAAGTAGAGAATGAGAGAAACGAAGAAATTTGTTTTACAATAAAGTGAGCATTAACTCTCACTAACGAGTGTGATTTATTTCCTAAATCTCTGTATTTATCGAATCTTAATTTCACTATCAACGTGTTGGACAAAACAACAACTTTAGAACAAAGATGTATTGGTAATGGTTAACTCTTTGCAACTCTTGAGACTTTTGAAAAGTAGAGAATGAGGGAATCTAAGAAAGTGCGTTTTCTCATTAGAGTGAGCATAAACTCTCACTAACGAATGTGATTTTGTGATATTTAAAGACAACATAATGTTTTCTTGCCTAAATCTTCGTATTTATCGAATCTTAATTTCACTATCAACGTGTTGGACAAAACAACAACTTTAGAACAAATATGTATTGGTAATGGTTAACTCTTTGCAACTCTTGAGACTTTTGAAAAGTAGAGAATGAGAGAATTGAAGAAGGTGCGTTTTCACATTAGAGTCAACATAAACTCTCACTAACGTGTGTGATTTTGTGATAATTAAAGACAACATAATGTTTTCTTGGCTAAATCTTTGTATTTATCGAATCTTAATTTCACTATCAACGTGTTGGACAAAACAACAACTTTAGAATAAATATGTATTAGTAATGGTTAACTCTTTTCAACTCTTGACACTTTTGAAAAATAGAGATTCGAAGAAAGTGCGTTTTCAGATTAGAGTGAGCATAAATTCTCACTAACGAGTATAATTTTGTGATAATTAAAGACAACATAATGTTTTCTTGCCTAAATCTCTGTACTTATCGAATCTTAATTTCACTATCAACGTGTTGGACAAAACAACAACTTTAGAACAAAGATGTATTGGTAATGGTTAACTCTTTGCAACTCTGGAGACTTTTAAAAAGTAGAGAATGATAGAATCGAAGAAAGTGCGTTTTCACATTAAAGTGAGCATAAACTCTCACTAACGAGTGTGATTTTTTGATAATTAAACACAACATAATGTTTTCTTGCCTAAATCTCTGTATTTATCGAATCTTAATTTCACTATCAACGTGTTGGACAAAACAACAACTTTAGAACAAAGATGTATTGGTAATGGTTAACTCTTTTCAACTCTTGAGACTTTTGAAAACTCATTATCTCAACTTTAAAAGGATCACTATGTTTCTATCAAAGAGATAACAACTCATTATCTCAACTAACCTATCCTGACATATATTACTTGATTTATTGTGCTAACAGTTTCTTTTAGGCAAGTTGACCAGTTCACTCTCCCTGAAGGCAATATTTAGTTTAAGTCAAGGTCCCTTTGTAATAAGGTTTTGGCATCATCAAAAAGGGGGAAATTGTTGGGAATAAAATGATTTTGATCTAGATACCAAAACCCCTGAATGATGATGTACAGATTAGTTGAGATATGCTCAAAGTATTGTTCAGGCAAGTTGTCCCAGAACACTTGATGTATAGTATGCTTAAGTTAAAATCTCAGAAATGTTATAAGATATTAGTAATCAGGATAGTTGTCCAAAGCTGGAATGTTAGGCAGCTTGATAGGTCTATAGGACAAAGTTACTGATCTATTCAAGACAAACTTACCAAATGGACAACCTGGCTGAAGAGTTCAAGTATACTGAAGCTGTGCTCATAAATGCAAAAGATCTAGGCAGTTGAAGTACAAATGATCAAGAGAATTAAATGTCAAAAGCTTACAGAAGATACATTCAATGAAGCATTTATTGCCAATCATGCCTGAACCAAGCATTAAAGACTTAGAGCATTAAAGAGTGAAGCATTGGATGAATGTTGGAACATTCTAAAACTGCTGCAGGAATGTTCAGGGAGCTTGTCCCATCTGACCGTTGGTTGTGTGTAAAGTTTGCCACAAATCAACCTAGGACAATGTGCAAAATTGGAAACTGACACAAGTCTTCTCAGCCGCCTTTGTCAGAAGTCAACACACTCATTCAAGCAACAATTGAAGACCTCTTTTACACAGTGGATAAAAGGATGTCAAGCCTCATAACCGTTTCAATGGTGCTGCAAATAGACATATTTGAAATGCTAATCCCTCCAACGGTTAGTTGTTCAAATTGTCTATAAATACAGAAGTGATCAAAGGAATTCATCATCCAACTACAAGCTATCAAACTATCATCAAGCTTTAAAAAGGAAACCAAGCTGTTCTCTAGAATTCCAAGTTTCCTGAATCACTTCAAGTCAGCTAAGCCAATCTTTGTAAACATCCTAGCTTAGCATTGAGATATCCTAAGCCTTTACACTGTTCTTATTGTAAAGGATATCTCTATTAGTTGGAACCAAACCTCAAACCTTATCTCATTTAGTGAAGAGAGTGTTTGTTGTAGAAGTGAGGAGTTAAGGACTGTTAGTGTGAAACACAGCCTTAACTCAGAGAGATTGAGCACTAGGACTCAAGTTATCCTAGGGATCAAGACACTAAGAGAGTGTTGTTGATCAGTGCACCTTGGCACTATAAAACAAGCTAATTCCATCGAGAAGGAATTATCCTGTTCAATCAGGGAAAGTGGATGTAGGAGCTTGAGTCTCTGAACCACTATAAACTTGTGTGCCATTTACTTACTGCACTCTTTATTGCACTTACATTCAATCATTTTTCAAAGAGCAAAACTTAGTAAGCTAAGAAAACCAGTGTTGGACAAAGTCCCTGATAACTATGTTTTTCAGAAATCAACTTGGAGTATTTCTTTGAGTAAAGGCCAACCACATTCCGCACTTAGCAACTCTTTTAGATATTTAGCCAACTGATCACTTAATAGTAATCAGTAGAACAAGTATCTATCAAAGTTCACACTCAGGCCAGTTGTGAGACAACTTGCCTGATAAGACCAGTTTATCAAAAAGAAAAGAATTTGCATACACAAGTGCATTCCCCCCCCCATACACTTGTGTTATACTCCACCAAGGACCAACAAGTGGTATCAGAGCTGGGGTTCAAAGACCACTGCTTCTGAAAATCCAACTGATTTTCAAAATCACATTTTCTGTGGTCACTGAACTGATCCAAATTTCTGAAAAACTTATCTGTGTTCATCTTATATTACATTTGTTGAAATGGCTAACAATGCAGTTCCAGGAGATGCTGTCAACACCATCAACAATATGGGTCCAAACCAAGTCAATCATATTTCTCATCACAAACTGCCAATGTTCTCAATTGAGAACTATGATTTCTGGAAGATCAGGATGAGAGCACATCTTGCTTGCCAGCATGATGAGATGCTTAAAGTCATCACTAGAGGGCCATTCACATTCACTAAAGCAAATCCCAAGCTCACTGATGCTCAAAAAGCTGATCCAAGGGAGTTGCTGCCAAAAGATGAAGATGACCTTACAGCTGAAGAAAGAAAAAGGCACAACCTGAACTACATTGCAATGAACACATTGTACCAGACAATTCCAGATGCAGTGATGGGGAGAGTGTACCACTGCACATCAGCTAAAGAGATTTGGGATACCTTAGCACTTATGTGTGAAGGTACCCAAAAGATCAAGGAGAACAAGCTTCAAGTGGCTATCCAAAAATATGAACAATTCTCTATGGAGGCCAATGAAACTATTGATCATCTTGATGGCAGGTTCACTGACATCATGAATGAAATAAACTCTCTTGGCAAGTTCTATGCCAAAAGAGAGGTTGCTCTGAAGATCTTGAGAAGTCTCACATCCAAGTGGGACATATACTCTGTCATGATTCAAAATACCAGCAATCTTGACAACATGCCAATGCAGCAAGTATTCTCTGAGCTCAAAGCATATGAGTTTGATCTCAATAGAAAGAAGGTGCATGAAGAGCCATCCTCTTCAAACAAAGGTGTTGCCTTCAAAGCTGCTGAAACAGAAAAGAAGATTACTCAAAGATCCTCTCAATCTGTTTCAAAATCTGAAATAAAGGAGGAGCTGGCACTCATGGCTAGAAGATTTGAGAAGCTCAACTCCATATTTGGTAGATACAAGAAGTTCTACCAAGATAACAGAACCAGAAGGAGATTCAGTTCTCCTGAACATAAATCAGAGGACAAAGTCTCTGATGAAAAGAAAGAAGACAGATATGCTGATAGGAAGAAATTCAGCAAAGGTGAACCATCATCATCAAGGAGGAAGGAGTCCTCAAGTAAGAAGAATGATGATGAGGATGTGTGTTACAACTGCCAGAAGAAAGGTCATTTTCAGTATGACTGTCCTGACCTCAGTGCAAAAGAAAGGAAGGAAAGGCAAAACAAAAGAGATAAAAGGCTGAACAACAGGAAGGCCATGGTAGCTGGAGATTCAACAAGTGAAGAGAGTGTCTACTCTTCTGATGATGGACTGTTCTCCAATAGTGACAGTGATGAGGACTGTCAAATGGCACTTGAAGATGAAGAGGTATGTTCAACTTCCAACTTGTCAATTAACACACATGAATCTAGTGAAATCCATCTTGACTTTGAAAAGTTGTTGGAAGATTTCACCAGAATACAAGAAGTATGCAATATGGCTCTGAGAGAAAATGAACAGTTGAGGTCTAAAGTCAAAATGTTCAATCCTCCTGAATCTGAAGTTGACATTAAATCAACTGATTTGTATCAACAGATTGTGAGAGAACATGAATAAATGTCTCTCAAAGTCTCTGAACAACAAAAGCTGATTGATGAACAAAATCAGACTCTAAAGAAAAAGGATTTTGACTCTAGAACTCTTCAAGCTAAATTTGACAATCTCTCAAGAGAATTTGATACTCTAAAAATAAGTGAGGGGAGCTTGAAAATGAAAATGTCTGCCTTGAACAAATCTGCTAAGGCAATAGAGGAAATTCAAGGGTTTCAAAGACCATTTGCTCAAAGGGATGGATTAGGCTATAATCCATTCGAACCCTCACCTGGCCTTAGTATTGCTTCATCAAGCAATTCTAAGATGACTTTTGTAAGATCAGTGGCACAACAAAATGAAATTGAAGTAAATCAACCACTGATCAAGGATAAGGGTAAAGGAATTTTTATACCAACCCAGGTAAACAATGTACCTAAACCTACACCTTTGGAAAAGGTTAAAAGCATTGCTTACAGGAGAAATGAGGTTCAGAAAGGTAGAACCAATGGAAGGCCAATCTATCTGAATCATCATCAGAGGAGTTGTCCAAAACCTGTTCAGAAGAGGCCAACTCAAATGAGGCAACCTCAACTGAATGGATTAAGGCCAATCCCCTCTGATAGGTATAAAACATTCAGGAAACCTAGACCTTACTTGCCAAATGGAAAAGGCCATCCAAAAACCCATCCTCAAAAGTCTTATCCAGCTGCACCTAAGCTTAGTAACTTCAGGAGAAATGTCTCAAAGAAACTTACCAACTCTCCTGAACCCTACAAAGCTAACACTTATACACAGAGATCACCCAAGGCATTTAAGGGTCAAACTGTGTATGTAGATGTAAATGGAAACCAAGTCAGTCACTTTGAATCAATCAGAGTAATCAGGCAGATTTGGGTTCCAAAAGGTACAGCTAACCCTCTAGGACCCAACACTCAAAGGGTACCTAAATTTTAACTTTGCAGGACTGTAAGGACCCCAAAAAGAAGAGAAGCATCAACAAGAAAACAGCATGGTACCTGGAAAGTGGATGTTCAAGGCACATGACTGGAAACAAGGAGCTTCTCTCAGACTTCTAGAAAAAAATGGTCCTTCAGTAACCTTTGGAGACAACTCTCAAGGCATCACAAGAGGCTATGGTACATTAAACATTGGTAGTGTTAAAATTACTGATGTCTCATATGTTCTAGGCCTAAAATATAACTTGCTGTCTATAAGTCAAATTTGTGACAAAGGATATTGTGTTGAATTTGCACCAAATGAATGTACTATCAAAAACAAATCAACACAACAGGTGCTACTAACAGGGGTGAGAAAGGGAAATGTCTATTTTGCAGATTGGAGCAAAACTCCTGAAGCAGTGTGTCTTGTTGCCAAAAGCACAAATGAGCAAAGCTGGCTATGGCACAAGAGACTGAATCACTTGAACTTCAAAACCATCAACAAGATTGCAAGAAACTCTCTAGTTAAAGGGCTGCCAAATCAAGTGTTCACCAAAGAACACATATGTCAGCCATGTCAGGAAGGAAAGCAGATCAAAGCCTCATTCAAAGGAAAACCTGTCATCTCAACTGAGAGAGTTCTTCAACTACTGCATATGGATCTATTTGGGCCAATAATCCCAGTAAGTATAAATGGAAGAAAATATGCTTTAGTTGTTGTTGATGATTTTTCCAGGTACACTTGGGTAGTATTCTTGCTGAACAAAAAGGAGACCCAAGTCAAACTACCTGAATTGATGATGAGATTGAGCAATGAAAAGGGCCTAAGTATTGTCAAGATCAGATCTGACAAAGGCACTGAGTTCATAAACTCATACATCAATGAGTATTGCAGCAAGAATGGCATCACCCATGAAACTTCAGCAGCAAGAACACCTCAACAAAATGGGGTTGCTGAAAGAAGGAACAGGACCTTGAAGGAGGCAGCTAGAACCTTGATTGCTGAATCCAAACTGCCTAAAAGGTTCTGGGCTGAAGCCATTAGCACTGCATGTCACACTCAAAACAGGTCCTTAATCACCAAAGGACAAGGTAAGACTCCATATCAAATATGGAAAGGTAGATTGCCCACTGTTGCTTATTTTCACATATTTGGTTGTAAGTGTTTCATTCATAATAATGGGAAAGAACAATTGAAAGCTTTTGATAGCAAAGCTGATGAAGGAATATTTGTTGGATATTCTCAAATCAGCAAGGCTTACAGAGTCTACAATTGCAAAACCCTTATTGTGGAAGAAACACCTCATGTTGTGTTTGATGAATCTATTAATGAGTTCAGGGATAGAAACCTGAATATTGATGAGATAACACAAAGAACAACCAGATTAAGACTTCAAAGCAAGGAAACAGTGTTTGTGGATGTTGCCCAGCCTGAACTTCATGAAAATCAAAAACTGGACAACCTACCTGATAGCAACCAACCTGAAGGAGAAATTGAACTGACTGACCCCATCCCAGTTCAAAACCAGGTAACAACTACCAATGAAGAAGCAGGCAATGCTGAGGTAGTTAATGGATCCACTATTCAAGGGGGAACCAATGAAAATGTCAACTTATCTGACAATGAGGACAACACCCCTGAATATGATCCTGAACTTGATCCTTCAATTAACTTTCCTGAATTTAATGAATCTAGTGATCCAACTTCAGATGAGGACAATCCTCCTAAAAGGATCAGGTCTAGAAGGACTTGGTTGCAAGACCACCCACCTAGCCTGATACTTGGTAATCCAAGTGAAGGGATCAAAACTAGAAGATTTCATGGAGAAAGTGCTCTGTTTTGTTGTTTTCTTTCAGAACAGGAACCTAAAGACATTGAGGAAGCACTACAAGACCCCAACTGGATCATAGCCATGCAAGAAGAGCTGAATCAGTTTACCAGAAATGAAGTATGGGAGCTGGTAGACAGGCCAACTCATCAAGATGTCATTGGAACTAAATGGGTGTTCAAAAACAAGAAAAATGAAAATGACATCATTGTGAGAAACAAAGCAAGACTGGTGGCCAAAGGATATTGTCAATCTGAAGGAATTGATTATGATGAGACTTTTGCTCCAGTGGCAAGACTTGAGGCAATCAGACTCTTCCTAGCATATGCAGCTCACATGAGATTCAAGGTGTATCAAATGGATGTGAAGAGTGCATTTCTCAATGGGGTGCTCAAAGAAGAAGTGTATGTGGAACAGCCCCCAGGATTTGAAGAAGGAGACAAGGTGTACAGATTGAAGAAAGCCCTCTATGGCTTAAAACAAGCTCCAAGAGCTTGGTATGACACCTTATCACAGTTTCTTCTAGATCATGGTTTTGTCAAAGGCACTGTTGACAGAACCTTGTTCAGAATCTGTGAAGGAGATGATATTTTGTTAGTCTAAATCTATGTGGATGACATTATATTTGGATCTCCAAATGAGAAGCTATGTGAGAAGTTCTCCAAACTCATGCAAAGCAAGTTTGAGATGTCCATGATGGGATTGATGAACTTCTTCTTAGGACTTCAGGTCACTCAATCAAAGAAGGGAATATTCATCAATCAGGCCAAGTACACAAGGGACATGATCAAAAAATTTGGATGTGCATCAAGCAAGCCAGTCAGAATTCCTATGAATACTAACTGGAAGATGGATCCTGATGAAGGTGGAGAGTCAACAAACTCCACTAATTACAGAGGAATCATAGGATCTTTGCTATATCTCACTGCAAGCAGGCCTGACATCACATTTGCAGTTGGAGTATGTGCAAGATTTCAAGCCAATCCAAAAAAGAGCCATCTTGATGCTGCCAAGAGAATTCTAAGATATCTCAAGGGATCTGAGAATCTTGGATTGTGGTATCCAGCTGATGACAATATTGAGCTCACTGGATACTCAGATGCTGATTATGGAGGATGTAGAATTGACAGAAAATCCACCTCTGGAACATGTCAATTCTTGGGGAACAAGCTTATCTCATGGTTTTCCAAGAAGCAAAATACAGTTGCAACTTCAACAACTGAAGCTGAGTATGTAGCAGCTGGAAGTTGCTGTGCTCAAATACTTTGGCTCAGGCAACAATTGAGAGATTACAAAGTCATCTCTAATGAAGTGCCAATATTCTGTGACAACAATAGTGCAATTGCCATCTCACAGAATCCAGTGCTCCACACCAGATGCAAGCATGTGGACATCAAGCATCATTTCATAAGGGATCATGTGGAGAAGAAAGATATCAAGCTTGTCAAAATTCACACTGATAAGCAAAAAGCTGATATTCTGACCAAGCCTCTAGCTGAAGCAAGGTTCTTGGAATTGTCAGCTGAATTAGGGTTACTTGATCCAGGCAAGATGGAAAAATGAGGAAAGTAAAGCTCATATGAAGGGGGAAGTTCATCAAAGTTGAACTTCAGCAAAGTTGGCCAACCTCACTGAAGCTGTCAGCCAAAGAGGGAAACTCAGCAAGGTTGTCCCTATAATGCTCAACAATGTTGGTCAGGGGATTTGTCCAAGTGGGACCCAGTCAGCAACTTTGGGACCCACTCAGGCAAAGCAATCAGGCAATTTGGTCCACACAGAAACCAAAGCACATCTCAGGATGTTTGTCCTAGTTAATTGGATAATTATTGCTATTTTTAGCATTGATTAGACATTTAAGAGGTTTCTTGGTCTAAGAGTAGGCCATTTTAGGATGGAGTGTGCTATAAAGATTTTTACCCCCAAAAAGGCAAATCAGCATTTAATGCAGAAATCTTAATAAGATTGCATGAATTCTTGAGCCTTCATCCAAACCATTAAATTACATTCAAAACTCCATCGAACCATTGAAAATCCACTACCCCACTATATTCAAACGGTTTTTCAAATTACCCACTGTTACATTCCATTAACCAACGGTTAATAAATTCCT
This sequence comes from Galeopsis tetrahit, assembly GCA_963675135.1. Lineage (NCBI taxonomy): Eukaryota > Viridiplantae > Streptophyta > Magnoliopsida > Lamiales > Lamiaceae > Galeopsis > Galeopsis tetrahit. The sequence continues at coordinate 57,524,027 of OY776120.1, read as the reverse complement.
CCCATATATAAACCTCTCAATTTTCACCACCATCCTTACGCACTCATAATTCCCAAAACCTTTGAAGTCTCAAAACCTCTAAACCTGCAATCTTTCTCCGAAAAACTTTCTATCTCTCATATTATCCATGGCACCTAAGATCAAAAGAGAAGAGCTTGTAGACTTCAATGATTCCTCCTTGGACATTGATTTCTCTTATCTTAGCAACCCAAATTCCCTTTGGTTTGAAAAGCTGGTAGCCTTTGATAGCCCAGACTCAGAAGTTCAACAAGTCCTCCAATGGCTGAGGGAGGCAGGGCTAGAAAAATTCCTAGGCACCAAGCCTGATTCCTGCCTGAATCCATTTATGGCAGAATTCTTTGCCTATCTCAGGTGGAAGGGCAAGAAGGGGGATGTGTGCACAAAGCTCACATATGCTGAGGAAGATGAAGAAGAAGAAACTCAACACACAATCATCTTCACTGCAGAGGATTTAGAAGCTAGCTTTGGGCTACCTTCTGAAGGTATGAATCCAGAAATGTACAAGGAAGAAGATGATCAGGAGTTCTATTATTCTTGGATGATAGAACCTAAAAAGGTTGTGAGTGCTCAAAACAAAAACACTTTAAAGCCAGTGTTTAGGCATTTGTTTGATTGTGTTGTAAAGAGCCTGTTGAGCCACTCAGGGAGTGTTGAACAAATCAGTATGCCTAAATTGAGAGTGATGGCTGCTGTGATTGACTCTGCTGAGAAGAGAGTCAAGTTCAACTCGAAGAAATTCATTCTTGACAAAATGATGAATGAAAAATTCAAGTTTAAGGAGGTGAAACACCACAAGGTGGTGGTTGAAGGAAAACTCCAGTTCTGCACAAGAGCAAGCCTACTCTTGGAAAGATTTGCACATTACACCCACCTCCAAGCTAAGCCAAAGCCTTTTCCAGCTCAAAAGGTGATGTTTAGGAAGCTGTCTTCTAAGACAGAGAAAAGGAAGCAGGATGCAGCCTCTAAGAAAGCCATCACAGTTGTTCCAGCAACAAGAGCCTCTCCAAGAAAGAGGAAAGCCCAATCACCAAAAGCTCAACCAAAGATGAAGAAGTTGAAGAAGATTTTGCATGAATCTTCACCAGAAAGTCAGTCAAGAAGTGGAGGAGCCACTTCTGAGGAAATAGAGAAGGTTGCTGAGGAAGGAGTCAACCCTCCTGAAGAGGGTGAAGTATTCAGAGAAATTGTCCCCCTACAGCCTGAGAGTATAACTGAATTCAGAGACCTTGACCAGCCAACAAGGTATGAAAGAAAAAGAAGAATCATCAAGACTTCTGAGAAGCAGAGGTTGATGGAGGAAGAAAAGAAGAAGAAAGAGTTCTTCAAGGAGATTAGACAGGCAAGCAAGTCTAACTCCAAATCCAAGTCCAAACCCAACAGCCCTGAAGCCAACTCCCCTGATATTCAATCTAGAAGAATATCCCCAAGGCAAGAGGAAGAGGAATGCAAAACTCCTGAAGATGCACCAATCATTGCCAAGAAAGTATACTCCCCTGAAGGTGCACCTGATAGAACAGGTATTGATGTACTGGCAGATTTGGTCAATCTTGAAGATAGACCCTTTTCCCCACTTGATCCCAGACTCCTCTCATATACCAAACTTCTTGAAACTGCTATTCAAGAAGGTGATCAAGTTGTTTTCCCACCCATTCCAATTACCTCTTCAGGCACAGTGCTCTCGAAAGCACCTGAATCCCAACTTGCCTTGACCTCTCTTGAACCCAATCCTTCTGAATCCAACCTACCTGAATCCCAGCCAAGCCTACCTGAATCCCATTCCAACCCTCCTGAATCCAACTCTTCTGGAGATGATAGTGGTGAAGAATATACCTATGAGGGGATGTTGAGGCAGATTGCAAGAGCCAATGTGGATGAACTATATCCAGGATTGAAGGCTTATCCCAGGCTGCAACAACAATTCTATGATCTCAGAGCACTTGCTGAGATCAAAGATAGAACTATTGTGGAAATAGCTCAGGCTATTCAGGATAAGGGTGCCAACTGGTGGCAGGTTGAGGAAAATAGGCTGCTACATTTTGCAAATGTAAAGAAGACCAGTGTATTAACCACTGAGGCCCTATTTTGCACCATTGCCCATGAAAAGGTGCTTGCTGAAAGAGAGAGGATAGCACAAGGAATCAAGCATCCTGACAGCCCATCTGATGATGATGATGATGATGATGATGATCACACCAATCCCAATCCCCCTGGTATCAACTCAGCTCAGGAATTGAAGTCCCTCACTCATTCCCACTTACATCTCTCTGTCACTATGAGTGAATTGAAGCCCCAATGTTTTGATAATGCCAAAAAGGGGGAAAGACAGAGAGCAAGGGCAAAGGGGACCTTGGTAATTGGTGAATCCAAGGGAAAGGAGAAAGTCCCTGAAGTTGAGGAGGAAGCAGTAGAAGACATTGGGAAAGGCAAAGGCCCAATGAATGTTGAAGATTTAACTGAGGAAGAGCAGATTCAAATAGCTGTCAAGGAGTCCATGGTGTCAGCTATGGAAAGTCAGGCAAGAAAGCTTCAAAGGCCAGGTGGTGAGTCTACAGGACTTGAACCTCAAGAGAAGGTTGCTGAAGTGAGGGAGAAGGTGACAAGGTCATCTGAAAGAAAGAGGAAGGAACTGCAAGCCTTCAATGAATTCCCAACCAGCCTGACTTTGCCATCAGAATTTCAATCTGAAGAATCTACTCCAACAAGGAAATCAAAGAGAATGAAGAAAGCAGTCCTGATGCCTGCTATTGAAGAAATTGAAGAGGAAGTACAGGACAGAGAGCCTGAAGAAGTAGTGCCCAAGCTTGCTGATGATCCTTCCAAATTGTTTGAAGAAGGATTTGGGAAAGATCCAGAAACTCAGGAAAAGCTAGCTCTCCTAAGAGCTAAAGAAAGAATGGATCAGTTGGTTGAGGCCAACAAAGCAAGAGATGGGAGAAGGGCAAACTTCAAAGCTCCAAGAAGGAGGGCTTCATACAAAAGGCTCAAACCTCAAATGCTGCAAAGATGGGACACTCAGTACCCTCACCATGATAAGTGGGTTCCAATCTCACTGAATGATGCATGGGAGGAGGCCAAGAGAAGTTTTGTTTATGACTTCTATGTCATTGGAAAGTGGCTTGGTGAGAGTGTGGATGAAGTCTTTGTTCAGTTCATGTTTGAGAACCACAGGGATCTCTACCAAAAGCTGTTTGCAGCAGCTGAGATGGCAAGAGTTGAATTCAAGGCCCCTGGTCCTATTCAGTACATGCCTCCCAAGTTCAATGGGAACTTGATTGATGAGGGAAAGATTTTGGAAGAGTTTATCAACATCATGAAGATGGAGAAGCTAAAGCCTGGCCCTAGAGGAACCAACAAGGAGATCTGGGAACTAAAGAAGAGAGTTTGGGCTCAGTATGGCATTGCTCCTCAAGATGATGGAACTCTGTGAAGGATAAGATCATTCTTTTCCCTATTTTGCTGTTATGATTCCTGTTTGTTATTTTGCTATTCTAGATTAGTGAGTCCTTTTGATTTTCAGCCCTGTAATAGTTTATCACATCTATAAAAGGATCACTATGTTTCTATCAAAGAGATAACAACTCATTATCTCAACTAACCTATCCTGACATATATTACTTGATTTATTGTGCTAACAGTTTCTTTCAGGCAAGTTGACCAGTTCACTCTCCCTGAAGGCAATATTTAGTTTAAGTCAAGGTCCCTTTGTAATAAGGTTTTGGCATCATCAAAAAGGGGGAAATTGTTGGGAATAAAATGATTTTGATCTAGATACCAAAACCCCTGAATGATGATGTACAGATTAGTTGAGATATGCTCAAAGTATTGTTCAGGCAAGTTGTCCCAGAACACTTGATGTATAGTATGCTTAAGTTAAAATCTCAGAAATGTTATAAGATATTAGTAATCAGGATAGTTGTCCAAAGCTGGAATGTTAGGCAGCTTGATAGGTCTATAGGACAAAGTTACTGATCTATGCAAGACAAACTTACCAAATGGACAACCTGGCTGAAGAGTTCAAGTATACTGAAGCTGTGCTCATAAATGCAAAAGATCTAGGCAGTTGAAGTACAAATGATCAAGAGAATTAAATGTCAAAAGCTTACAGAAGATACATTCAATGAAGCATTTATTGCCAATCATGCCTGAACCAAGCATTAAAGACTTAGAGCATTAAAGAGTGAAGCATTGGATGAATGTTGGAACATTCTAAAACTGCAGCAGGAATGTTCAGGGAGCTTGTCCCATCTGACCGTTGGTTGTGTGTAAAGTTTGCCACAAATCAACCTAGGACAATGTGCAAAATTGGAAACTGACACAAGTCTTCTCAGCCGCCTTTGTCAGAAGTCAACACACTCATTCAAGCAACCCTTGAAGACCTCTTTTACACAGTGGATAAAAGGATGTCAAGCCTCATAACCGTTTCAATGGTGCTGCAAATAGACATATTTGAAATGCTAATCCCTCCAACGGTTAGTTGTTCAAATTGTCTATAAATACAGAAGTGATCAAAGGAATTCATCATCCAACTACAAGCTATCAAACTATCATCAAGCTTTAAAAAGGAAACCAAGCTGTTCTCTAGAATTCCAAGTTTCCTGAATCACTTCAAGTCAGCTAAGCCAATCTTTGTAAACATCCTATCTTAGCATTGAGATATCCTAAGCCTTTACACTGTTCTTATTGTAAAGGATATCTCTATTAGTTGGAACCAAACCTCAAACCTTATCTCATTTAGTGAAGAGAGTGTTTGTTGTAGAAGTGAGGAGTTAAGGACTGTTAGTGTGAAACACAGCCTTAACTCAGAGAGATTGAGCACTAGGACTCAAGTTATCCTAGGGATCAATACACTAAGAGAGTGTTGTTGATCAGTGCACCTTGGCACTATAAAACAAGCTAATTCCATTGAGAAGGAATTATCCTGTTCAATCAGGGAAAGTGGATGTAGGAGCTTGAGTCTCTGAACCACTATAAACTTGTGTGCCATTTACTTACTGCACTCTTTATTGCACTTACATTCAATCATTTTTCAAAGAGCAAAACTTAGTAAGCTAAGAAAACCAGTGTTGGACAAAGTCCCTGATAACTATGTTTTTCAGAAATCAACTTGGAGTATTTCTTTGAGTAAAGGCCAACCACATTTCGCACTTAGAAACTCTTTTAGATATTTAGCCAACTGATCACTTAATAGTAATTAGTAGAACAAGTATCTATCAAAGTTCACACTCAGGCCAGTTGTGAGACAACTTGCCTGATAAGACCAGTTTATCAAAAAGAAAAGAATTTGCATACACAAGTGCATTCCCCCCCCCCCCATACACTTGTGTTATACTCCACCAAGGACCAACAACAACATAATGTTTTCTTGGCTAAATCTTCGTATTTATCGAATCTTAATTTCACTATCAACGTGTTGGAAAAAACAACAATTTTAGAATAAATATGTATTGGTAATGGTTGACTCTTTTTGCAACTCTTGAGACTTTTGAAAAGTAGAGAATGAGAGAATCGAAGAAAGTGCGTTTTCACATTAGAGTGAGCATATACTCTCACTAAAGAGTGTGATTTTGTGATTATTAAAGACAACATAATGTTTTCTTGCCTAAATCTCTGTATTTATCGTATCTTAATTTCACTATCAACGTGTTGGACAAAAACAACAACTTTAGAACAAAGATGTATTGGTAATGGTTAACTCTTGGCAACTCTTGACAATTTTGAAAAATAGAGAATCGAAGAAAGTGAGTTTTCACATTAGAGTGAGCATAAACTCTCACTAACGTGTGTGATTTTGTGATAATTAAAGACAACATAATGTTTTCTTGGCTAAATCTTTGTATTTATCGAATCTTAATTTCACTATCAACGTGTTGGACAAAACAACAACTTTAGAATAAATATGTATTGGCAATGGTTAACTCTTTTGAACTCTTGTCACTTTTGAAAAATAGAGATTCGAAGAAAGTGCATTTTCACATTAAAGTTAGCATAAACTCTCACTAACGAGTATAATTTTGTGATAATTAAAGACAACATAATGTTTTCTTGGCTAAATCTTTGTATTTATCGAATCTTAATTTCACTATCAACGTGTTGGACAAAACAACAACTTTAGAAAAAAGATGTATTGGTAATGGTTAACTCTTTGCATCTCTTGAAACTTTTGAAAAGTAGAGAATGAGAGAAACGAATAAAGTGCATTTTCACAATAAAGTGAGCATTAACTCTCACTAACGAGTGTGATTTATTTCCTAAATCTTCGTATTTATCGAATCTTAATTCCACTATCAACGTATTGGACAAAACAACAACTTTAGAACAAAGATGTATTGGTAATGGTTAACTCTTTGCAACTCTTGAGACTTTTGAAAAGTAGAGAATGAGAGAAACGAAGAAAGTGCGTTTTCACAATAAAGTGAGCATTAACTCTTACTGACGAGTGTGATTTTTTGATAATTAAAGACAACATAATGTTTTCTTGCCTAAATCTCTGTATTTATCGAATCTTAATTTCACTATCAACGTGTTGGACAAAACAACAACATTAGAACAAAGATGTATTGGTAATGGTTAACTCTTTGCAACTCTTAAGACTTTTAAAAGTAGAGAATGAGAGAATCGAAGAAAGTGCGTTTTCACATTAGAGTCATCATAAACTCTCACTAACGAGTGTGATTTTGTGATAAATAAAGACAACATAATATTTTCTTGGCTAAATCTTCGTATTTATCGAATCTTAATTTCACTATCAACGTGTTAGACAAAACAACAACTTTAGAAAAAAGATGTATTGGTAATGGTTAACTTTTTGCATCTCATGACACTTTTGAAAAGTAGAGAATGAGTGAAACGAAGAAAGTGCGTTTTCACATTAAAGTGAGCATAAACTCTCACTAACGAGTGTGATTTTTTAATAATTAAAGACAACATAATGTTTTCTTGGCTAAATCTTCGTATTTATCGAATCTTAATTTCACTATCAACGTGTTGGACAAAACCAACGACTTTAGAACAAAAATGTATTGGTAATGGATAACTCTTTGCAACTCTTATGACTTTTAAAAAGTTGAGAATGAGAGAATCGAAGAAAGTGCATTTTCACATTAGAGTCAGCATAAACTCTCACTAACGAGGGTGATTTTGTGATAATTAAAGACAACATAATGTTTTCTTGGCTAAATCTTCGTATTTATCGAATCTTAATTTCACTATCAACGTGTTGGAAAAAACAACAATTTTAGAATAAATATGTATTGGTAATGGTTAACTTTTTGCATCTCTTGACACTTTTAAAAAGTAGAGAATGAGAGAAACGAAGAAAGTTTGTTTTACAATAAAGTGAGCATTAACTCTCACTAACGAGTGTGATTTATTTCCTAAATCTTCGTATTTATCGAATCTTAATTTCACTATCAACGTGTTGGACAAAACAACAACTTTAGAACAAAGATGTATTGGTAATGGTTAACTCTTTGCAACTCTTGAGACTTTTGAAAAGTAGAGAATGAGGGAATCTAAGAAAGTGCGTTTTCTCATTAGAGTGAGCATAAACTCTCACTAACGAATGTGATTTTGTGATATTTAAAGACAACATAATGTTTTCTTGCCTAAATCTTCGTATTTATCGAATCTTAATTTCACTATCAACGTGTTGGACAAAACAACAACTTTAGAACAAGTATGTATTGGTAATGGTTAACTCTTTGCAACTCTTGAGACTTTTGAAAAGTAGAGAATGAGAGAATTGAAGAAGGTGCGTTTTCACATTAGAGTCAACATAAACTCTCACTAACGTGTGTGATTTTGTGATAATTAAAGACAACATAATGTTTTCTTGGCTAAATCTTTGTATTTATCGAATCTTAATTTCACTATCAACGTGTTGGACAAAACAACAACTTTAGAATAAATATGTATTAGTAATGGTTAACTCTTTTCAACTCTTGACACTTTTGAAAAATAGAGATTCGAAGAAAGTGCGTTTTCAGATTAGAGTGAGCATTAATTCTCACTAACGAGTATAATTTTGTGATAATTAAAGACAACATAATGTTTTCTTGGCTAAATCTTCGTATTTATCGAATCATAATTTCACTATCAACGTGTTGGACAAAACAACAACTTTAGAAAAAAGTTGTATTCGTAATGGTTAACTTTTTGCATCTCTTGACACTTTTGAAAAGTAGAGAATGAGAGAAACGAAGAAATTTGTTTTACAATAAAGTGAGCATTAACTCTCACTAACGAGTGTGATTTATTTCCTAAATCTCTGTATTTATCGAATCTTAATTTCACTATCAACGTGTTGGACAAAACAACAACTTTAGAACAAAGATGTATTGGTAATGGTTAACTCTTTGCAACTCTTGAGACTTTTGAAAAGTAGAGAATGAGGGAATCTAAGAAAGTGCGTTTTCTCATTAGAGTGAGCATAAACTCTCACTAACGAATGTGATTTTGTGATATTTAAAGACAACATAATGTTTTCTTGCCTAAATCTTCGTATTTATCGAATCTTAATTTCACTATCAACGTGTTGGACAAAACAACAACTTTAGAACAAATATGTATTGGTAATGGTTAACTCTTTGCAACTCTTGAAACTTTTGAAAAGTAGAGAATGAGAGAAACGAATAAAGTGCATTTTCACAATAAAGTGAGCATTAACTCTCACTAACGAGTGTGATTTATTTCCTAAATCTTCGTATTTATCGAATCTTAATTCCACTATCAACGTATTGGACAAAACAACAACTTTAGAACAAAGATGTATTGGTAATGGTTAACTCTTTGCAACTCTTGAGACTTTTGAAAAGTAGAGAATGAGAGAAACGAAGAAAGTGCGTTTTCACAATAAAGTGAGCATTAACTCTTACTGACGAGTGTGATTTTTTGATAATTAAAGACAACATAATGTTTTCTTGCCTAAATCTCTGTATTTATCGAATCTTAATTTCACTATCAACGTGTTGGACAAAACAACAACATTAGAACAAAGATGTATTGGTAATGGTTAACTCTTTGCAACTCTTAAGACTTTTAAAAGTAGAGAATGAGAGAATCGAAGAAAGTGCGTTTTCACATTAGAGTCATCATAAACTCTCACTAACGAGTGTGATTTTGTGATAAATAAAGACAACATAATATTTTCTTGGCTAAATCTTCGTATTTATCGAATCTTAATTTCACTATCAACGTGTTAGACAAAACAACAACTTTAGAAAAAAGATGTATTGGTAATGGTTAACTTTTTGCATCTCATGACACTTTTGAAAAGTAGAGAATGAGTGAAACGAAGAAAGTGCGTTTTCACATTAAAGTGAGCATAAACTCTCACTAACGAGTGTGATTTTTTGATAATTAAAGACAACATAATGTTTTCTTGGCTAAATCTTCGTATTTATCGAATCTTAATTTCACTATCAACGTGTTGGACAAAACCAACGACTTTAGAACAAAAATGTATTGGTAATGGATAACTCTTTGCAACTCTTATGACTTTTAAAAAGTTGAGAATGAGAGAATCGAAGAAAGTGCATTTTCACATTAGAGTCAGCATAAACTCTCACTAACGAGGGTGATTTTGTGATAATTAAAGACAACATAATGTTTTCTTGGCTAAATCTTCGTATTTATCGAATCTTAATTTCACTATCAACGTGTTGGAAAAAACAACAATTTTAGAATAAATATGTATTGGTAATGGTTAACTTTTTGCATCACTTGACACTTTTAAAAAGTAGAGAATGAGAGAAACGAAGAAAGTTTGTTTTACAATAAAGTGAGCATTAACTCTCACTAACGAGTGTGATTTATTTCCTAAATCTTCGTATTTATCGAATCTTAATTTCACTATCAACGTGTTGGACAAAACAACAACTTTAGAACAAAGATGTATTGGTAATGGTTAACTCTTTGCAACTCTTGAGACTTTTGAAAAGTAGAGAATGAGGGAATCTAAGAAAGTGCGTTTTCTCATTAGAGTGAGCATAAACTCTCACTAACGAATGTGATTTTGTGATATTTAAAGACAACATAATGTTTTCTTGCCTAAATCTTCGTATTTATCGAATCTTAATTTCACTATCAACGTGTTGGACAAAACAACAACTTTAGAACAAGTATGTATTGGTAATGGTTAACTCTTTGCAACTCTTGAGACTTTTGAAAAGTAGAGAATGAGAGAATTGAAGAAGGTGCGTTTTCACATTAGAGTCAACATAAACTCTCACTAACGTGTGTGATTTTGTGATAATTAAAGACAACATAATGTTTTCTTGGCTAAATCTTTGTATTTATCGAATCTTAATTTCACTATCAACGTGTTGGACAAAACAACAACTTTAGAATAAATATGTATTAGTAATGGTTAACTCTTTTCAACTCTTGACACTTTTGAAAAATAGAGATTCGAAGAAAGTGCGTTTTCAGATTAGAGTGAGCATTAATTCTCACTAACGAGTATAATTTTGTGATAATTAAAGACAACATAATGTTTTCTTGGCTAAATCTTCGTATTTATCGAATCATAATTTCACTATCAACGTGTTGGACAAAACAACAACTTTAGAAAAAAGTTGTATTCGTAATGGTTAACTTTTTGCATCTCTTGACACTTTTGAAAAGTAGAGAATGAGAGAAACGAAGAAATTTGTTTTACAATAAAGTGAGCATTAACTCTCACTAACGAGTGTGATTTATTTCCTAAATCTCTGTATTTATCGAATCTTAATTTCACTATCAACGTGTTGGACAAAACAACAACTTTAGAACAAAGATGTATTGGTAATGGTTAACTCTTTGCAACTCTTGAGACTTTTGAAAAGTAGAGAATGAGGGAATCTAAGAAAGTGCGTTTTCTCATTAGAGTGAGCATAAACTCTCACTAACGAATGTGATTTTGTGATATTTAAAGACAACATAATGTTTTCTTGCCTAAATCTTCGTATTTATCGAATCTTAATTTCACTATCAACGTGTTGGACAAAACAACAACTTTAGAACAAATATGTATTGGTAATGGTTAACTCTTTGCAACTCTTGAGACTTTTGAAAAGTAGAGAATGAGAGAATTGAAGAAGGTGCGTTTTCACATTAGAGTCAACATAAACTCTCACTAACGTGTGTGATTTTGTGATAATTAAAGACAACATAATGTTTTCTTGGCTAAATCTTTGTATTTATCGAATCTTAATTTCACTATCAACGTGTTGGACAAAACAACAACTTTAGAATAAATATGTATTAGTAATGGTTAACTCTTTTCAACTCTTGACACTTTTGAAAAATAGAGATTCGAAGAAAGTGCGTTTTCAGATTAGAGTGAGCATAAATTCTCACTAACGAGTATAATTTTGTGATAATTAAAGACAACATAATGTTTTCTTGCCTAAATCTCTGTACTTATCGAATCTTAATTTCACTATCAACGTGTTGGACAAAACAACAACTTTAGAACAAAGATGTATTGGTAATGGTTAACTCTTTGCAACTCTGGAGACTTTTAAAAAGTGGAGAATGATAGAATCGAAGAAAGTGCGTTTTCACATTAAAGTGAGCATAAACTCTCACTAACGAGTGTGATTTTTTGATAATTAAACACAACATAATGTTTTCTTGCCTAAATCTCTGTATTTATCGAATCTTAATTTCACTATCAACGTGTTGGACAAAACAACAACTTTAGAACAAAGATGTATTGGTAATGGTTAACTCTTTTCAACTCTTGAGACTTTTGAAAAGTAGAGAATGAGAGAATCGAAGAAAGTGATTTTTCACATTAGAGTGAGCATAAACTCTCACTAACGAGTGTGATTTTGTGATAATTAAAGACAACATAATGTTTTCTTGGCTAAATCTTCGTATTTATCGAATCTTAATTTCACTATCAACGTGTTGGAAAAAACAACAATTTTAGAATAAATATGTATTGGTAATGGTTGACTCTTTTTGCAACTCTTGAGACTTTTGAAAAGTAGAGAATGAGAGAATCGAAGAAAGTGCATTTTGACATTAAAGTGAGCATATACTCTCACTAAAGAGTGTGATTTTGTGATTATTAAAGACAACATAATGTTTTCTTGCCTAAATCTCTGTATTTATCGTATCTTAATTTCACTATCAACGTGTTGGACAAAAACAACAACTTTAGAACAAAGATGTATTGGTAATGGTTAACTCTTTGCAACTCTTGACAATTTTGAAAAATAGAGAATCGAAGAAAGTGAGTTTTCACATTAGAGTGAGCATAAACTCTCACTAACGTGTGTGATTTTGTGATAATTAAAGACAACATAATGTTTTCTTGGCTAAATCTTTGTATTTATCGAATCTTAATTTCACTATCAACGTGTTGGACAAAACAACAACTTTAGAATAAATATGTATTGGCAATGGTTAACTCTTTTGAACTCTTGTCACTTTTGAAAAATAGAGATTCGAAGAAAGTGCATTTTCACATTAAAGTTAGCATAAACTCTCACTAACGAGTATAATTTTGTGATAATTAAAGACAACATAATGTTTTCTTGGCTAAATCTTTGTATTTATCGAATCTTAATTTCACTATCAACGTGTTGGACAAAACAACAACTTTAGAAAAAAGATGTATTGGTAATGGTTAACTCTTTGCATCTCTTGAAACTTTTGAAAAGTAGAGAATGAGAGAAACGAATAAAGTGCATTTTCACAATAAAGTGAGCATTAACTCTCACTAACGAGTGTGATTTATTTCCTAAATCTTCGTATTTATCGAATCTTAATTCCACTATCAACGTATTGGACAAAACAACAACTTTAGAACAAAGATGTATTGGTAATGGTTAACTCTTTGCAACTCTTGAGACTTTTGAAAAGTAGAGAATGAGAGAAACGAAGAAAGTGCGTTTTCACAATAAAGTGAGCATTAACTCTTACTGACGAGTGTGATTTTTTGATAATTAAAGACAACATAATGTTTTCTTGCCTAAATCTCTGTATTTATCGAATCTTAATTTCACTATCAACGTGTTGGACAAAACAACAAAATTAGAACAAAGATGTATTGGTAATGGTTAACTCTTTGCAACTCTTAAGACTTTTAAAAGTAGAGAATGAGAGAATCGAAGAAAGTGCGTTTTCACATTAGAGTCATCATAAACTCTCACTAACGAGTGTGATTTTGTGATAAATAAAGACAACATAATATTTTCTTGGCTAAATCTTCGTATTTATCGAATCTTAATTTCACTATCAACGTGTTAGACAAAACAACAACTTTAGAAAAAAGATGTATTGGTAATGGTTAACTTTTTGCATCTCATGACACTTTTGAAAAGTAGAGAATGAGTGAAACGAAGAAAGTGCGTTTTCACATTAAAGTGAGCATAAACTCTCACTAACGAGTGTGATTTTTTGATAATTAAAGACAACATAATGTTTTCTTGGCTAAATCTTCGTATTTATCGAATCTTAATTTCACTATCAACGTGTTGGACAAAACCAACGACTTTAGAACAAAAATGTATTGGTAATGGATAACTCTTTGCAACTCTTATGACTTTTAAAAAGTTGAGAATGAGAGAATCGAAGAAAGTGCATTTTCACATTAGAGTCAGCATAAACTCTCACTAACGAGGGTGATTTTGTGATAATTAAAGACAACATAATGTTTTCTTGGCTAAATCTTCGTATTTATCGAATCTTAATTTCACTATCAACGTGTTGGAAAAAACAACAATTTTAGAATAAATATGTATTGGTAATGGTTAACTTTTTGCATCTCTTGACACTTTTAAAAAGTAGAGAATGAGAGAAACGAAGAAAGTTTGTTTTACAATAAAGTGAGCATTAACTCTCACTAACGAGTGTGATTTATTTCCTAAATCTTCGTATTTATCGAATCTTAATTTCACTATCAACGTGTTGGACAAAACAACAACTTTAGAACAAAGATGTATTGGTAATGGTTAACTCTTTGCAACTCTTGAGACTTTTGAAAAGTAGAGAATGAGGGAATCTAAGAAAGTGCGTTTTCTCATTAGAGTGAGTATAAACTCTCACTAACGAATGTGATTTTGTGATATTTAAAGACAACATAATGTTTTCTTGCCTAAATCTTCGTATTTATCGAATCTTAATTTCACTATCAACGTGTTGGACAAAACAACAACTTTAGAACAAGTATGTATTGGTAATGGTTAACTCTTTGCAACTCTTGAGACTTTTGAAAAGTAGAGAATGAGAGAATTGAAGAAGGTGCGTTTTCACATTAGAGTCAACATAAACTCTCACTAACGTGTGTGATTTTGTGATAATTAAAGACAACATAATGTTTTCTTGGCTAAATCTTTGTATTTATCGAATCTTAATTTCACTATCAACGTGTTGGACAAAACAACAACTTTAGAATAAATATGTATTAGTAATGGTTAACTCTTTTCAACTCTTGACACTTTTGAAAAATAGAGATTCGAAGAAAGTGCGTTTTCAGATTAGAGTGAGCATTAATTCTCACTAACGAGTATAATTTTGTGATAATTAAAGACAACATAATGTTTTCTTGGCTAAATCTTCGTATTTATCGAATCATAATTTCACTATCAACGTGTTGGACAAAACAACAACTTTAGAAAAAAGTTGTATTCGTAATGGTTAACTTTTTGCATCTCTTGACACTTTTGAAAAGTAGAGAATGAGAGAAACGAAGAAATTTGTTTTACAATAAAGTGAGCATTAACTCTCACTAACGAGTGTGATTTATTTCCTAAATCTCTGTATTTATCGAATCTTAATTTCACTATCAACGTGTTGGACAAAACAACAACTTTAGAACAAAGATGTATTGGTAATGGTTAACTCTTTGCAACTCTTGAGACTTTTGAAAAGTAGAGAATGAGGGAATCTAAGAAAGTGCGTTTTCTCATTAGAGTGAGCATAAACTCTCACTAACGAATGTGATTTTGTGATATTTAAAGACAACATAATGTTTTCTTGCCTAAATCTTCGTATTTATCGAATCTTAATTTCACTATCAACGTGTTGGACAAAACAACAACTTTAGAACAAATATGTATTGGTAATGGTTAACTCTTTGCAACTCTTGAGACTTTTGAAAAGTAGAGAATGAGAGAATTGAAGAAGGTGCGTTTTCACATTAGAGTCAACATAAACTCTCACTAACGTGTGTGATTTTGTGATAATTAAAGACAACATAATGTTTTCTTGGCTAAATCTTTGTATTTATCGAATCTTAATTTCACTATCAACGTGTTGGACAAAACAACAACTTTAGAATAAATATGTATTAGTAATGGTTAACTCTTTTCAACTCTTGACACTTTTGAAAAATAGAGATTCGAAGAAAGTGCGTTTTCAGATTAGAGTGAGCATAAATTCTCACTAACGAGTATAATTTTGTGATAATTAAAGACAACATAATGTTTTCTTGCCTAAATCTCTGTACTTATCGAATCTTAATTTCACTATCAACGTGTTGGACAAAACAACAACTTTAGAACAAAGATGTATTGGTAATGGTTAACTCTTTGCAACTCTGGAGACTTTTAAAAAGTGGAGAATGATAGAATCGAAGAAAGTGCGTTTTCACATTAAAGTGAGCATAAACTCTCACTAACGAGTGTGATTTTTTGATAATTAAACACAACATAATGTTTTCTTGCCTAAATCTCTGTATTTATCGAATCTTAATTTCACTATCAACGTGTTGGACAAAACAACAACTTTAGAACAAAGATGTATTGGTAATGGTTAACTCTTTTCAACTCTTGAGACTTTTGAAAAGTAGAGAATGAGAGAATCGAAGAAAGTGATTTTTCACATTAGAGTGAGCATAAACTCTCACTAACGAGTGTGATTTTGTGATAATTAAAGACAACATAATGTTTTCTTGGCTAAATCTTCGTATTTATCGAATCTTAATTTCACTATCAACGTGTTGGAAAAAACAACAATTTTAGAATAAATATGTATTGGTAATGGTTGACTCTTTTTGCAACTCTTGAGACTTTTGAAAAGTAGAGAATGAGAGAATCGAAGAAAGTGCATTTTGACATTAAAGTGAGCATATACTCTCACTAAAGAGTGTGATTTTGTGATTATTAAAGACAACATAATGTTTTCTTGCCTAAATCTCTGTATTTATCGTATCTTAATTTCACTATCAACGTGTTGGACAAAAACAACAACTTTAGAACAAAGATGTATTGGTAATGGTTAACTCTTTGCAACTCTTGACAATTTTGAAAAATAGAGAATCGAAGAAAGTGAGTTTTCACATTAGAGTGAGCATAAACTCTCACTAACGTGTGTGATTTTGTGATAATTAAAGACAACATAATGTTTTCTTGGCTAAATCTTTGTATTTATCGAATCTTAATTTCACTATCAACGTGTTGGACAAAACAACAACTTTAGAATAAATATGTATTGGCAATGGTTAACTCTTTTGAACTCTTGTCACTTTTGAAAAATAGAGATTCGAAGAAAGTGCACTTTCACATTAAAGTTAGCATAAACTCTCACTAACGAGTATAATTTTGTGATAATTAAAGACAACATAATGTTTTCTTGGCTAAAACTTTGTATTTATCGAATCTTAATTTCACTATCAACGTGTTGGACAAAACAACAACTTTAGAAAAAAGATGTATTGGTAATGGTTAACTCTTTGCATCTCTTGACACTTTTGAAAAGTAGAGAATGAGAGAAACGAATAAAGTGCATTTTCACAATAAAGTGAGCATTAACTCTCACTAACGAGTGTGATTTATTTCCTAAATCAACGTATTTATCGAATCTTAATTCCACTATCAACGTATTGGACAAATCAACAACTTTAGAACAAAGATGTATTGGTAATGGTTAACTCTTTGCAACTCTTGAGACTTTTGAAAAGTAGAGAATGAGAGAAACGAAGAAAGTGCGTTTTCACAATAAAGTGAGCATTAACTCTTACTGACGAGTGTGATTTTTTGATAATTAAAGACAACATAATGTTTTCTTGCCTAAATCTCTGTATTTATCGAATCTTAATTTCACTATCAACGTGTTGGACAAAACAACAACTTTAGAACAAAGATGTATTGGTAATGGTTAACTCCTTGCAACTCTTAAGACTTTTAAAAGTAAAGAATGAGAGAATCGAAGAAAGTGCATTTTCACATTAGAGTCATCATAAACTCTCACTAACGAGTGTGATTTTGTGATAAATAAAGACAACATAATATTTTCTTGGCTAAATCTTCGTATTTATCGAATCTTAATTTCATTATCAACGTGTTAGACAAAACCACAACTTTAGAAAAAAGAGGTATTGGTAATGGTTAACTTTTTGCATCTCATGACACTTTTGAAAAGTAGAGAATGAGTGAAACGAAGAAAGTGCTTTTTCACATTAAAGTGAGCATAAACTCTCACTAACGAGTGTGATTTTTTGATAATTAAAGACAACATATTGTTTTCTTGCCTAAATCTTTTTATTTATTGAATCTTAATTTCACTATCAACGTGTTGGACAAAACTAACGACTTTAGAACAAAAATGTATTAGTAATGGTTAACTCTTTGCAACTCTTGAGACTTTTAAAAAGTAGAGAATGAGAGAAACGAAGAAAGTTTGTTTTACAATAAAGTGAGCATTAACTCTCACTAACGAGTGTGATTTATTTCCTAAATCTTCGTATTTATCGAATCTTAATTTCACTATCAACGTGTTGGACAAAACAACAACTTTAGAACAAAGATGTATTGGTAATGGTTAACTCTTTGCAACTCTTGAGACTTTTGAAAAGTAGAGAATGAGGGAATCTAAGAAAGTGCGTTTTCTCATTAGAGTGAGTATAAACTCTCACTAACGAATGTGATTTTGTGATATTTAAAGACAACATAATGTTTTCTTGCCTAAATCTTCGTATTTATCGAATCTTAATTTCACTATCAACGTGTTGGACAAAACAACAACTTTAGAACAAGTATGTATTGGTAATGGTTAACTCTTTGCAACTCTTGAGACTTTTGAAAAGTAGAGAATGAGAGAATTGAAGAAGGTGCGTTTTCACATTAGAGTCAACATAAACTCTTACTAACGTGTGTGATTTTGTGATAATTAAAGACAACATAATGTTTTCTTGGCTAAATCTTTGTATTTATCGAATCTTAATTTCACTATCAACGTGTTGGACAAAACAACAACTTTAGAATAAATATGTATTAGTAATGGTTAACTCTTTTCAACTCTTGACACTTTTGAAAAATAGAGATTCGAAGAAAGTGCGTTTTCAGATTAGAGTGAGCATTAATTCTCACTAACGAGTATAATTTTGTGATAATTAAAGACAACATAATGTTTTCTTGGCTAAATCTTCGTATTTATCGAATCATAATTTCACTATCAACGTGTTGGACAAAACAACAACTTTAGAAAAAAGTTGTATTCGTAATGGTTAACTTTTTGCATCTCTTGACACTTTTGAAAAGTAGAGAATGAGAGAAACGAAGAAATTTGTTTTACAATAAAGTGAGCATTAACTCTCACTAACGAGTGTGATTTATTTCCTAAATCTCTGTATTTATCGAATCTTAATTTCACTATCAACGTGTTGGACAAAACAACAACTTTAGAACAAAGATGTATTGGTAATGGTTAACTCTTTGCAACTCTTGAGACTTTTGAAAAGTAGAGAATGAGGGAATCTAAGAAAGTGCGTTTTCTCATTAGAGTGAGCATAAACTCTCACTAACGAATGTGATTTTGTGATATTTAAAGACAACATAATGTTTTCTTGCCTAAATCTTCGTATTTATCGAATCTTAATTTCACTATCAACGTGTTGGACAAAACAACAACTTTAGAACAAATATGTATTGGTAATGGTTAACTCTTTGCAACTCTTGAGACTTTTGAAAAGTAGAGAATGAGAGAATTGAAGAAGGTGCGTTTTCACATTAGAGTCAACATAAACTCTCACTAACGTGTGTGATTTTGTGATAATTAAAGACAACATAATGTTTTCTTGGCTAAATCTTTGTATTTATCGAATCTTAATTTCACTATCAACGTGTTGGACAAAACAACAACTTTAGAATAAATATGTATTAGTAATGGTTAACTCTTTTCAACTCTTGACACTTTTGAAAAATAGAGATTCGAAGAAAGTGCGTTTTCAGATTAGAGTGAGCATAAATTCTCACTAACGAGTATAATTTTGTGATAATTAAAGACAACATAATGTTTTCTTGCCTAAATCTCTGTACTTATCGAATCTTAATTTCACTATCAACGTGTTGGACAAAACAACAACTTTAGAACAAAGATGTATTGGTAATGGTTAACTCTTTGCAACTCTGGAGACTTTTAAAAAGTGGAGAATGATAGAATCGAAGAAAGTGCGTTTTCACATTAAAGTGAGCATAAACTCTCACTAACGAGTGTGATTTTTTGATAATTAAACACAACATAATGTTTTCTTGCCTAAATCTCTGTATTTATCGAATCTTAATTTCACTATCAACGTGTTGGACAAAACAACAACTTTAGAACAAAGATGTATTGGTAATGGTTAACTCTTTTCAACTCTTGAGACTTTTGAAAAGTAGAGAATGAGAGAATCGAAGAAAGTGATTTTTCACATTAGAGTGAGCATAAACTCTCACTAACGAGTGTGATTTTGTGATAATTAAAGACAACATAATGTTTTCTTGGCTAAATCTTCGTATTTATCGAATCTTAATTTCACTATCAACGTGTTGGAAAAAACAACAATTTTAGAATAAATATGTATTGGTAATGGTTGACTCTTTTTGCAACTCTTGAGACTTTTGAAAAGTAGAGAATGAGAGAATCGAAGAAAGTGCATTTTGACATTAAAGTGAGCATATACTCTCACTAAAGAGTGTGATTTTGTGATTATTAAAGACAACATAATGTTTTCTTGCCTAAATCTCTGTATTTATCGTATCTTAATTTCACTATCAACGTGTTGGACAAAAACAACAACTTTAGAACAAAGATGTATTGGTAATGGTTAACTCTTTGCAACTCTTGACAATTTTGAAAAATAGAGAATCGAAGAAAGTGAGTTTTCACATTAGAGTGAGCATAAACTCTCACTAACGTGTGTGATTTTGTGATAATTAAAGACAACATAATGTTTTCTTGGCTAAATCTTTGTATTTATCGAATCTTAATTTCACTATCAACGTGTTGGACAAAACAACAACTTTAGAATAAATATGTATTGGCAATGGTTAACTCTTTTGAACTCTTGTCACTTTTGAAAAATAGAGATTCGAAGAAAGTGCACTTTCACATTAAAGTTAGCATAAACTCTCACTAACGAGTATAATTTTGTGATAATTAAAGACAACATAATGTTTTCTTGGCTAAAACTTTGTATTTATCGAATCTTAATTTCACTATCAACGTGTTGGACAAAACAACAACTTTAGAAAAAAGATGTATTGGTAATGGTTAACTCTTTGCATCTCTTGACACTTTTGAAAAGTAGAGAATGAGAGAAACGAATAAAGTGCATTTTCACAATAAAGTGAGCATTAACTCTCACTAACGAGTGTGATTTATTTCCTAAATCAACGTATTTATCGAATCTTAATTCCACTATCAACGTATTGGACAAATCAACAACTTTAGAACAAAGATGTATTGGTAATGGTTAACTCTTTGCAACTCTTGAGACTTTTGAAAAGTAGAGAATGAGAGAAACGAAGAAAGTGCGTTTTCACAATAAAGTGAGCATTAACTCTTACTGACGAGTGTGATTTTTTGATAATTAAAGACAACATAATGTTTTCTTGCCTAAATCTCTGTATTTATCGAATCTTAATTTCACTATCAACGTGTTGGACAAAACAACAACTTTAGAACAAAGATGTATTGGTAATGGTTAACTCCTTGCAACTCTTAAGACTTTTAAAAGTAAAGAATGAGAGAATCGAAGAAAGTGCATTTTCACATTAGAGTCATCATAAACTCTCACTAACGAGTGTGATTTTGTGATAAATAAAGACAACATAATATTTTCTTGGCTAAATCTTCGTATTTATCGAATCTTAATTTCATTATCAACGTGTTAGACAAAACCACAACTTTAGAAAAAAGAGGTATTGGTAATGGTTAACTTTTTGCATCTCATGACACTTTTGAAAAGTAGAGAATGAGTGAAACGAAGAAAGTGCTTTTTCACATTAAAGTGAGCATAAACTCTCACTAACGAGTGTGATTTTTTGATAATTAAAGACAACATATTGTTTTCTTGCCTAAATCTTTTTATTTATTGAATCTTAATTTCACTATCAACGTGTTGGACAAAACTAACGACTTTAGAACAAAAATGTATTAGTAATGGTTAACTCTTTGCAACTCTTATGACTTTTAAAAAGTAGAGAATGAGAGAATCGAAGAAAGTGCATTTTCACATTAGAGTCATCATAAACTCTCACTAACGAGGGTGATTTTGTGATAATTAAAGACAACATAATATTTTCTTGGCTAAATCTTCGTATTTATCGAATCTTAATTTCACTATCAACGTGTTGGAAAAAACAACAATTTTAGAATAAATATGTATTGGTAATGGTTAACTTTTTGCATCTCTTGACACTTTTAAGAAGTAGAGAATGAGAGAAACGAAGAAAGTTTGTTTTACAATAAAGTGAGCATTAACTCTCACTAACGAGTGTGATTTATTTCCTAAATCTTCGTATTTATCGAATCTTAATTTCACAATCAACGTGTTGGACAAAACAACAACTTTAGAACAAAGATGTATTGGTAATGGTTAACTCTTTGCAACTCTTGAGACTTTTGAAAAGTAGAGAATGAGGGAATCGAAGAAAGTGCGTTTTCTCATTAGAGTGAGCATAAACTCTCACTAACGAATGTGATTTTGTGATATTTAAAGACAACATAATGTTTTCTTGCCTAAATCTTCGTATTTATCGAATCTTAATTTCACTATCAACGTGTTGGACAAAACAACAACTTTAGAACAAATATGTATTGGTAATGGTTAACTCTTTGCAACTCTTGAGACTTTTGAAAAGTAGAGAATGAGAGAAACGAAGAAAGTGCGTTTTCACAATAAAGTGAGCATTAACTCTTACTGACGAGTGTGATTTTTTGATAATTAAAGACAACATAATGTTTTCTTGCCTAAATCTCTGTATTTATCGAATCTTAATTTCACTATCAACATGTTGGACAAAACAACAACTTTAGAACAAAGATGTATTGGTAATGGTTAACTCCTTGCAACTCTTAAGACTTTTAAAAGTAAAGAATGAGAGAATCGAAGAAAGTGCGTTTTCACATTAGAGTCATCATAAACTCTCACTAACGAGTGTGATTTTGTGATAAATAAAGACAACATAATATTTTCTTGGCTAAATCTTCGTATTTATCGAATCTTAATTTCACTATCAACGTGTTAGACAAAACAACAACTTTAGAAAAAAGATGTATTGGTAATGGTTAACTTTTTGCATCTCATGACACTTTTGAAAAGTAGAGAATGAGTGAAACGAAGAAAGTGCGTTTTCACATTAAAGTGAGCATAAACTCTCACTAACGAGTGTGATTTTTTGATAATTAAAGACAACATAATGTTTTCTTGCCTAAATCTTTGTATTTATCGAATCTTAATTTCACTATCAACGTGTTGGACAAAACCAACGACTTTAGAACAAAAATGTATTGGTAATGGTTAACTCTTTGCAACTCTTATGACTTTTAAAAAGTAGAGAATGAGAGAATCGAAGAAAGTGCATTTTCACATTAGAGTCAGCATAAACTCTCACTAACGAGGGTGATTTTGTGATAATTAAAGACAACATAATGTTTTCTTGGCTAAATCTTCGTATTTATCGAATCTTAATTTCACTATCAACGTGTTGGAAAAAACAACAATTTTAGAATAAATATGTATTGGTAATGGTTAACTTTTTGCATCTCTTGACACTTTTAAAAAGTAGAGAATGAGAGAAACGAAGAAAGTTTGTTTTACAATAAAGTGAGCATTAACTCTCACTAACGAGTGTGATTTATTTCCTAAATCTTCGTATTTATCGAATCTTAATTTCACTATCAACGTGTTGGACAAAACAACAACTTTAGAACAAAGATGTATTGGTAATGGTTAACTCTTTGCAACTCTTGAGTCTTTTGAAGAGTAGAGAATGAGGGAATCGAAGAAAGTGCGTTTTCTCATTAGAGTGAGCATAAACTCTCACTAACGAATGTGATTTTGTGATATTTAAAGACAACATAATGTTTTCTTGCCTAAATCTTCGTATTTATCGAATCTTAATTTCACTATCAACGTGTTGGACAAAACAACAACTTTAGAACAAATATGTATTGGTAATGGTTAACTCTTTGCAACTCTTCACACTTTTGAAAAGTAGAGAATGAGAGAATTGAAGAAGGCGCGTTTTCACATTAGAGTCAACATAAACTCTCACTAACGTGTGTGATTTTGTGATAATTAAAGACAACATAATGTTTTCTTGGCTAAATCTTTGTATTTATCGAATCTTAATTTCACTATCAACGTGTTGGACAAAACAACAACTTTAGAATAAATATGTATTAGTAATGGTTAACTCTTTTCAACTATTGACACTTTTGAAAAATAGAGATTCGAAGAAAGTGCGTTTTCAGATTAGAGTGAGCATAAATTCTCACTAACGAGTATAATTTTGTGATAATTAAAGACAACATAATGTTTTCTTGGCTAAATCTTCGTATTTATCGAATCATAATTTCACTAACAACGTGTTGGACAAAATAACAACTTTAGAAAAAAGTTGTATTGGTAATGGTTAACTTTTTGCATCTCTTGACACTTTTGAAAAGTAGAGAATGAGAGAAACGAAGAAAGTTTGTTTTACAATAAAGTGAGCATTAACTCTCACTAACGAGTGTGATTTATTTCCTAAATCTTCGTATTTATCGAATCTTAATTTCACTATCAACGTGTTGGACAAAACAACAACTTTAGAAAAAAGATGAATTGGTAATGGTTAACTCTTTGCATCTCTTGACACTTTTGAAAAGTAGAGAATGAGAGAAACTAAGAAAGTGCATTTCCACATTAAAGTGAGCATAAACACTCACTAACGAGTGTGATTTTTTTATAATTAAAGACAACATAATGTTTTCTTGCCTAAATCTCTGTACTTATCGAATCTTAATTTCACTATCAACGTGTTGGACAAAACAACAACTTTAGAACAAAGATGTATTGGTAATGGTTAACTCTTTGCAACTCTTGAGACTTTTAAAAAGTAGAGAATGATAGAATCGAAGAAACTGCGTTTTCACATTAAAGTGAGCATAAACTCTCACTAACGAGTGTGATTTTTTGATAATTAAAGACAACATAATGTTTTCTTGCCTAAATCTCTGTATTTATCGAATCTTAATTTCACTATCAACGTGTTGGACAAAACAACAACTCTAGAACAAAGATGTATTGGTAATGGTTAACTCTTTTCAACTCTTGAGACTTTTGAAAAGTAGAGAATGAGAGAATCGAAGAAAGTGAATTTTCACATTAGAGTGAGCATAAACTCTCACTAACGAGTGTGATTTTGTGATAATTAAAGACAACATAATGTTTTCTTGGCTAAATCTTCGTATTTATCGAATCTTAATTTCACTATCAACGTGTTCGACAAAACAACAACTTTAGAACAAATATGTATTGGTAATGGTTGACTCTTTTTGCAACTCTTGAGACTTTTGAAAAGTAGAGAATGAGAGAATCGAAGAAAGTGCGTTTTCACATTAGAGTGAGCATATACTCTCACTAAAGAGTGTGATTTTGTGATTATTAAAGACAACATAATGTTTTCTTGCCTAAATCTCTGTATTTATCGAATCTTAATTTCACTATCAACGTGTTGGACAAAAACAACTTTAGAACAAAGATGTATTGGTAATGGTTAACTCTTTGCAACTCTTGACAATTTTGAAAAATAGAGAATCGAAGAAAGTGCATTTTCACATTAGAGTGAGTATAAACTCTCACTAACGAGTGTGATTTTGTGATAATTAAAGAAAACATAATGTTTTCTTTCCTAAATCTTTGTATTTATCGAATCTTAATTTCACTATCAACGTGTTGGACAAAATAATAACTTTAGAACAAAGATGTATTGGTCATGGTTAACTCTTTGCAACTCTTGAGACTTTTGAAATGTAGAGAATGATAGAATCAAAGAAAGTGCGTTTTCACATTAGAGTGAGCATATACTCTCACTATAGAGTGTGATTTTGTGATTATTAAAGACAACATAATGTTTTCTTGCCTAAATCTCTGTATTTATCGAATCTTAATTTCACTATCAACGTGTTGGACAAAAACAACAACTTTAGAACAAAGATGTATTGGTAATGGTTAAATCTTTGCAACTCTTGACAATTTTGAAAAATAGAGAATCGAAGAAAGTGCATTTTCACATTAGAGTGCGCATAAACTCTCAATACCGAGTGTGATTTTGTGATAATTAAAGAAAACATAATGTTTTCTTGCATAAATCTTTGTATTTATCGAATCTTAATTTAACTATCAATGTGTTGGACAAAACAACAACTTTAGAACAAAGATGTATTGGTCATGGTTAACTCTTTGCAACTCTTGAGACTTTTGAAAAGAAGAGAATGAGAGAATCGAAGAAAGTGCATTTTCACATTAAAGTGAGCATATACTCTCACTAAAGAGTGTGATTTTGTGATTATTAAAGACAACATAATGTTTTCTTGCCTAAATCTCTGTATTTATCGAATCTTAATTTCACTATCAACGTGTTGGACAAAAACAATAACTTTAGAACAAAGATGTATTGGTAATGGTTAACTCATTGCAACTCTTAAGACTTTTAAAAAGTAGAATATGAGAGAATCGAAGAAAGTGCTTTTTCACATTAGAGTCAGCATAAACTCTCACTAACTACTGTGATTTTGTGATAATTAAAGACAACATAATGTTTTCTTGGCTAAATCTTCGTATTTATCGAATCTTAATTTCACTATCAACGTGTTGGACAAAACAACAACTTTAGAAAAAAGATGTATTGGTAATGGTTAACTCTTTGCATCTCTTGACACTTTTGAAAAGTAGAGAATGAGTGAAACGAAGAAAGTGCGTTTTCACATTAAAGTGAGCATAAACTCTCACTAACGAGTGTCATTTTTTGATAATTAAAGACAACATAATGTTTTCTTGCCTAAATCTCTGTATTTATCGAATCTTAATTTCACTATCAACGTGTTGGACAAAACAACAACTTTAGAACAAAGATGTATTGGTAATGGTTAACTCTTTCCAACTCTTAAGACTTTTAAAAGTAGAGAATGAGAGAATCGACGAAAGTGCGTTTTCACATTAGAGTCATCATAAACTCTCACTAACGAGTGTGATTTTGTGATAAATAAAGACAACCTAATGTTTTCTTGGCTAAATCTTCGTATTTATCGAATCTTAATTTCACTATCAACGTGTTGGACAAAACAACAACTTTAGAAAATAGATGAATTGGTAATGGTTAACTCTTTGCATCTCTTGACACTTTTGAAAAGTAGAGAATGAGAGAAAGTAATAAAGTGCATTTCCACATTAAAGTGAGCATAAACTCTCACTAACGAGTGTGATTTTTTTATAATTAAAGACAACATAATGTTTTCTTGCCTAAATCTCTGTACTTATCGAATCTTAATTTCACTATCAACGTGTTGGACAAAACAACAACTTTAGAACAAAGATGTATTGGTAATGGTTAACTCTTTCAACTCTTGAGACTTTTAAAAAGTAGAGAATGATAGAATCGAAGAAAGTGCGTTTTCACATTAAAGTGAGCATAAACTCTCACTAACGAGTGTGATTTTTTGATAATTAAACACAACATAATGTTTTCTTGCCTGAAGCTCTGTATTTATCGAATCTTAATTTCACTATCAACGTGTTGGACAAAACAACAACTTTAGAACAAAGATGTATTGGTAATGGTTAACTCTTTTCAACTCTTGAGACTTTTGAAAAGTAGAGAATGAGAGAATCGAAGAAAGTGAATTTTCACATTAGAGTGAGCATAAACTCTCACTAACGAGTGTGATTTTGTGATAATTAAAGACAACATAATGTTTTCTTGGCTAAATCTTCGTATTTATCGAATCTTAATTTCACTATCAACGTGTTGGAAAAAACAACAATTTTAGAATAAATATGTATTGGTAATGGTTGACTCTTTTTGCAACTCTTGAGACTTTTGAAAAGTAGAGAATGAGAGAATCGAAGAAAGTGCGTTTTGACATTAGAGTGAGCATATACTCTCACTAAAGAGTGTGATTTTGTGATTATTAAAGACAACATAATGTTTTCTTGCCTAAATCTCTTTATTTATCGTATCTTAATTTCACTATCAACGTGTTGGACAAAAACAACAACTTTAGAACAAAGATGTATTGGTAATGGTTAACTCTTTGCAACTCTTGACAATTTTGAAAAATAGAGAATCGAAGAAAGTGAGTTTTCACATTAGAGTGGGCATAAACTCTCACTAACGTGTGTGATTTTGTGATAATTAAAGACAACATAATGTTTTCTTGGCTAAATCTTTGTATTTATCGAATCTTAATTTCACTATCAACGTGTTGGACAAAACAACAACTTTAGAATAAATATGTATTGGCAATGGTTAACTCTTTTGAACTCTTGTCACTTTTGAAAAATAGAGATTCGAAGAAAGTGCATTTTCACTTTAAAGTTAGCATAAACTCTCACTAACGAGTATAATTTTGTGATAATTAAAGACACCATAATGTTTTCTTGGCTAAATCTTTGTATTTATCGAATCTTAATTTCACTATCAACGTGTTGGACAAAACAACAACTTTAGAAAAAAGATGTATTGGTAATGGTTAACTCTTTGCATCTCTTGACACTTTTGAAAAGTAGAGAATGAGAGAAACGAATAAAGTGCATTTTCACAATAAAGTGAGCATTAACTCTCACTAACGAGTGTGATTTATTTCCTAAATCTTCGTATTTATCGAATCTTAATTCCACTATCAACGTATTGGACAAAACAACAACTTTAGAACAAAGATGTATTGGTAATGGTTAACTCTTTGCAACTCTTGAGACTTTTGAAAAGTAGAGAATGAGAGAAACGAAGAAAGTGCGTTTTCACATTAAAGTGAGCATAAACTCTCACTAACGAGTGTGATTTTTTGATAATTAAAGACAACATAATGTTTTCTTGCCTAAATCTCTGTATTTATTGAATCTTAATTTCACTATCAACGTGTTGGACAAAACAACAACATTAGAACAAAGATGTATTGGTAATGGTTAACTCTTTGCAACTCTTAAGACTTTTAAAAGTAGAGAATGAGAGAATCGAAGAAAGTGCGTTTTCACATTAGAGTCATCATAAACTCTCACTAACGAGTGTGATTTTGTGATAAATAAAGACAACATAATATTTTCTTGGCTAAATCTTCGTATTTATCGAATCTTAATTTCACTATCAACGTGTTAGACAAAACAACAACTTTAGAAAAAAGATGTATTGGTAATGGTTAACTTTTTGCATCTCATGACACTTTTGAAAAGTAGAGAATGAGTGAAACGAAGAAAGTGCGTTTTCACATTAAAGTGAGCATAAACTCTCACTAACGAGTGTGATTTTTTGATAATTAAAGACAACATAATGTTTTCTTGGCTAAATCTTCGTATTTATCGAATCTTAATTTCACTATCAACGTGTTGGACAAAACCAACGACTTTAGAACAAAAATGTATTGGTAATGGATAACTCTTTGCAACTCTTATGACTTTTAAAAAGTTGAGAATGAGAGAATCGAAGAAAGTGCATTTTCACATTAGAGTCAGCATAAACTCTCACTAACGAGGGTGATTTTGTGATAATTAAAGACAACATAATGTTTTCTTGGCTAAATCTTCGTATTTATCGAATCTTAATTTCACTATCAACGTGTTGGAAAAAACAACAATTTTAGAATAAATATGTATTGGTAATGGTTAACTTTTTGCATCTCTTGACACTTTTAAAAAGTAGAGAATGAGAGAAACGAAGAAAGTTTGTTTTACAATAAAGTGAGCATTAACTCTCACTAACGAGTGTGATTTATTTCCTAAATCTTCGTATTTATCGAATCTTAATTTCACTATCAACGTGTTGGACAAAACAACAACTTTAGAACAAAGATGTATTGGTAATGGTTAACTCTTTGCAACTCTTGAGACTTTTGAAAAGTAGAGAATGAGGGAATCTAAGAAAGTGCGTTTTCTCATTAGAGTGAGCATAAACTCTCACTAACGAATGTGATTTTGTGATATTTAAAGACAACATAATGTTTTCTTGCCTAAATCTTCGTATTTATCGAATCTTAATTTCACTATCAACGTGTTGGACAAAACAACAACTTTAGAACAAGTATGTATTGGTAATGGTTAACTCTTTGCAACTCTTGAGACTTTTGAAAAGTAGAGAATGAGAGAATTGAAGAAGGTGCGTTTTCACATTAGAGTCAACATAAACTCTCACTAACGTGTGTGATTTTGTGATAATTAAAGACAACATAATGTTTTCTTGGCTAAATCTTTGTATTTATCGAATCTTAATTTCACTATCAACGTGTTGGACAAAACAACAACTTTAGAATAAATATGTATTAGTAATGGTTAACTCTTTTCAACTCTTGACACTTTTGAAAAATAGAGATTCGAAGAAAGTGCGTTTTCAGATTAGAGTGAGCATTAATTCTCACTAACGAGTATAATTTTGTGATAATTAAAGACAACATAATGTTTTCTTGGCTAAATCTTCGTATTTATCGAATCATAATTTCACTATCAACGTGTTGGACAAAACAACAACTTTAGAAAAAAGTTGTATTCGTAATGGTTAACTTTTTGCATCTCTTGACACTTTTGAAAAGTAGAGAATGAGAGAAACGAAGAAATTTGTTTTACAATAAAGTGAGCATTAACTCTCACTAACGAGTGTGATTTATTTCCTAAATCTCTGTATTTATCGAATCTTAATTTCACTATCAACGTGTTGGACAAAACAACAACTTTAGAACAAAGATGTATTGGTAATGGTTAACTCTTTGCAACTCTTGAGACTTTTGAAAAGTAGAGAATGAGGGAATCTAAGAAAGTGCGTTTTCTCATTAGAGTGAGCATAAACTCTCACTAACGAATGTGATTTTGTGATATTTAAAGACAACATAATGTTTTCTTGCCTAAATCTTCGTATTTATCGAATCTTAATTTCACTATCAACGTGTTGGACAAAACAACAACTTTAGAACAAATATGTATTGGTAATGGTTAACTCTTTGCAACTCTTGAGACTTTTGAAAAGTAGAGAATGAGAGAATTGAAGAAGGTGCGTTTTCACATTAGAGTCAACATAAACTCTCACTAACGTGTGTGATTTTGTGATAATTAAAGACAACATAATGTTTTCTTGGCTAAATCTTTGTATTTATCGAATCTTAATTTCACTATCAACGTGTTGGACAAAACAACAACTTTAGAATAAATATGTATTAGTAATGGTTAACTCTTTTCAACTCTTGACACTTTTGAAAAATAGAGATTCGAAGAAAGTGCGTTTTCAGATTAGAGTGAGCATAAATTCTCACTAACGAGTATAATTTTGTGATAATTAAAGACAACATAATGTTTTCTTGCCTAAATCTCTGTACTTATCGAATCTTAATTTCACTATCAACGTGTTGGACAAAACAACAACTTTAGAACAAAGATGTATTGGTAATGGTTAACTCTTTGCAACTCTGGAGACTTTTAAAAAGTGGAGAATGATAGAATCGAAGAAAGTGCGTTTTCACATTAAAGTGAGCATAAACTCTCACTAACGAGTGTGATTTTTTGATAATTAAACACAACATAATGTTTTCTTGCCTAAATCTCTGTATTTATCGAATCTTAATTTCACTATCAACGTGTTGGACAAAACAACAACTTTAGAACAAAGATGTATTGGTAATGGTTAACTCTTTTCAACTCTTGAGACTTTTGAAAAGTAGAGAATGAGAGAATCGAAGAAAGTGATTTTTCACATTAGAGTGAGCATAAACTCTCACTAACGAGTGTGATTTTGTGATAATTAAAGACAACATAATGTTTTCTTGGCTAAATCTTCGTATTTATCGAATCTTAATTTCACTATCAACGTGTTGGAAAAAACAACAATTTTAGAATAAATATGTATTGGTAATGGTTGACTCTTTTTGCAACTCTTGAGACTTTTGAAAAGTAGAGAATGAGAGAATCGAAGAAAGTGCATTTTGACATTAAAGTGAGCATATACTCTCACTAAAGAGTGTGATTTTGTGATTATTAAAGACAACATAATGTTTTCTTGCCTAAATCTCTGTATTTATCGTATCTTAATTTCACTATCAACGTGTTGGACAAAAACAACAACTTTAGAACAAAGATGTATTGGTAATGGTTAACTCTTTGCAACTCTTGACAATTTTGAAAAATAGAGAATCGAAGAAAGTGAGTTTTCACATTAGAGTGAGCATAAACTCTCACTAACGTGTGTGATTTTGTGATAATTAAAGACAACATAATGTTTTCTTGGCTAAATCTTTGTATTTATCGAATCTTAATTTCACTATCAACGTGTTGGACAAAACAACAACTTTAGAATAAATATGTATTGGCAATGGTTAACTCTTTTGAACTCTTGTCACTTTTGAAAAATAGAGATTCGAAGAAAGTGCACTTTCACATTAAAGTTAGCATAAACTCTCACTAACGAGTATAATTTTGTGATAATTAAAGACAACATAATGTTTTCTTGGCTAAAACTTTGTATTTATCGAATCTTAATTTCACTATCAACGTGTTGGACAAAACAACAACTTTAGAAAAAAGTTGTATTCGTAATGGTTAACTTTTTGCATCTCTTGACACTTTTGAAAAGTAGAGAATGAGAGAAACGAAGAAATTTGTTTTACAATAAAGTGAGCATTAACTCTCACTAACGAGTGTGATTTATTTCCTAAATCTCTGTATTTATCGAATCTTAATTTCACTATCAACGTGTTGGACAAAACAACAACTTTAGAACAAAGATGTATTGGTAATGGTTAACTCTTTGCAACTCTTGAGACTTTTGAAAAGTAGAGAATGAGGGAATCTAAGAAAGTGCGTTTTCTCATTAGAGTGAGCATAAACTCTCACTAACGAATGTGATTTTGTGATATTTAAAGACAACATAATGTTTTCTTGCCTAAATCTTCGTATTTATCGAATCTTAATTTCACTATCAACGTGTTGGACAAAACAACAACTTTAGAACAAATATGTATTGGTAATGGTTAACTCTTTGCAACTCTTGAGACTTTTGAAAAGTAGAGAATGAGAGAATTGAAGAAGGTGCGTTTTCACATTAGAGTCAACATAAACTCTCACTAACGTGTGTGATTTTGTGATAATTAAAGACAACATAATGTTTTCTTGGCTAAATCTTTGTATTTATCGAATCTTAATTTCACTATCAACGTGTTGGACAAAACAACAACTTTAGAATAAATATGTATTAGTAATGGTTAACTCTTTTCAACTCTTGACACTTTTGAAAAATAGAGATTCGAAGAAAGTGCGTTTTCAGATTAGAGTGAGCATAAATTCTCACTAACGAGTATAATTTTGTGATAATTAAAGACAACATAATGTTTTCTTGCCTAAATCTCTGTACTTATCGAATCTTAATTTCACTATCAACGTGTTGGACAAAACAACAACTTTAGAACAAAGATGTATTGGTAATGGTTAACTCTTTGCAACTCTGGAGACTTTTAAAAAGTGGAGAATGATAGAATCGAAGAAAGTGCGTTTTCACATTAAAGTGAGCATAAACTCTCACTAACGAGTGTGATTTTTTGATAATTAAACACAACATAATGTTTTCTTGCCTAAATCTCTGTATTTATCGAATCTTAATTTCACTATCAACGTGTTGGACAAAACAACAACTTTAGAACAAAGATGTATTGGTAATGGTTAACTCTTTTCAACTCTTGAGACTTTTGAAAAGTAGAGAATGAGAGAATCGAAGAAAGTGATTTTTCACATTAGAGTGAGCATAAACTCTCACTAACGAGTGTGATTTTGTGATAATTAAAGACAACATAATGTTTTCTTGGCTAAATCTTCGTATTTATCGAATCTTAATTTCACTATCAACGTGTTGGAAAAAACAACAATTTTAGAATAAATATGTATTGGTAATGGTTGACTCTTTTTGCAACTCTTGAGACTTTTGAAAAGTAGAGAATGAGAGAATCGAAGAAAGTGCATTTTGACATTAAAGTGAGCATATACTCTCACTAAAGAGTGTGATTTTGTGATTATTAAAGACAACATAATGTTTTCTTGCCTAAATCTCTGTATTTATCGTATCTTAATTTCACTATCAACGTGTTGGACAAAAACAACAACTTTAGAACAAAGATGTATTGGTAATGGTTAACTCTTTGCAACTCTTGACAATTTTGAAAAATAGAGAATCGAAGAAAGTGAGTTTTCACATTAGAGTGAGCATAAACTCTCACTAACGTGTGTGATTTTGTGATAATTAAAGACAACATAATGTTTTCTTGGCTAAATCTTTGTATTTATCGAATCTTAATTTCACTATCAACGTGTTGGACAAAACAACAACTTTAGAATAAATATGTATTGGCAATGGTTAACTCTTTTGAACTCTTGTCACTTTTGAAAAATAGAGATTCGAAGAAAGTGCACTTTCACATTAAAGTTAGCATAAACTCTCACTAACGAGTATAATTTTGTGATAATTAAAGACAACATAATGTTTTCTTGGCTAAAACTTTGTATTTATCGAATCTTAATTTCACTATCAACGTGTTGGACAAAACAACAACTTTAGAAAAAAGATGTATTGGTAATGGTTAACTCTTTGCATCTCTTGACACTTTTGAAAAGTAGAGAATGAGAGAAACGAATAAAGTGCATTTTCACAATAAAGTGAGCATTAACTCTCACTAACGAGTGTGATTTATTTCCTAAATCAATGTATTTATCGAATCTTAATTCCACTATCAACGTATTGGACAAATCAACAACTTTAGAACAAAGATGTATTGGTAATGGTTAACTCTTTGCAACTCTTGAGACTTTTGAAAAGTAGAGAATGAGAGAAACGAAGAAAGTGCGTTTTCACAATAAAGTGAGCATTAACTCTTACTGACGAGTGTGATTTTTTGATAATTAAAGACAACATAATGTTTTCTTGCCTAAATCTCTGTATTTATCGAATCTTAATTTCACTATCAACGTGTTGGACAAAACAACAACTTTAGAACAAAGATGTATTGGTAATGGTTAACTCCTTGCAACTCTTAAGACTTTTAAAAGTAAAGAATGAGAGAATCGAAGAAAGTGCATTTTCACATTAGAGTCATCATAAACTCTCACTAACGAGTGTGATTTTGTGATAAATAAAGACAACATAATATTTTCTTGGCTAAATCTTCGTATTTATCGAATCTTAATTTCATTATCAACGTGTTAGACAAAACCACAACTTTAGAAAAAAGAGGTATTGGTAATGGTTAACTTTTTGCATCTCATGACACTTTTGAAAAGTAGAGAATGAGTGAAACGAAGAAAGTGCTTTTTCACATTAAAGTGAGCATAAACTCTCACTAACGAGTGTGATTTTTTGATAATTAAAGACAACATATTGTTTTCTTGCCTAAATCTTTGTATTTATTGAATCTTAATTTCAATATCAACGTGTTGGACAAAACTAACGACTTTAGAACAAAAATGTATTAGTAATGGTTAACTCTTTGCAACTCTTATGACTTTTAAAAAGTAGAGAATGAGAGAATCGAAGAAAGTGCATTTTCACATTAGAGTCATCATAAACTCTCACTAACGAGGGTGATTTTGTGATAATTAAAGACAACATAATATTTTCTTGGCTAAATCTTCGTATTTATCGAATCTTAATTTCACTATCAACGTGTTGGAAAAAACAACAATTTTAGAATAAATATGTATTGGTAATGGTTAACTTTTTGCATCTCTTAACACTTTTAAAAAGTAGAGAATGAGAGAAACGAAGAAAGTTTGTTTTACAATAAAGTGAGCATTAACTCTCACTAACGAGTGTGATTTATTTCCTAAATCTTCGTATTTATCGAATCTTAATTTCACAATCAACGTGTTGGACAAAACAACAACTTTAGAACAAAGATGTATTGGTAATGGTTAACTCTTTGCAACTCTTGAGACTTTTGAAAAGTAGAGAATGAGGGAATCGAAGAAAGTGCGTTTTCTCATTAGAGTGAGCATAAACTCTCACTAACGAATGTGATTTTGTGATATTTAAAGACAACATAATGTTTTCTTGCCTAAATCTTCGTATTTATCGAATCTTAATTTCACTATCAACGTGTTGGACAAAACAACAACTTTAGAACAAATATGTATTGGTAATGGTTAACTCTTTGCAACTCTTGAGACTTTTGAAAAGTAGAGAATGAGAGAAACGAAGAAAGTGCGTTTTCACAATAAAGTGAGCATTAACTCTTACTGACGAGTGTGATTTTTTGATAATTAAAGACAACATAATGTTTTCTTGCCTAAATCTCTGTATTTATCGAATCTTAATTTCACTATCAACATGTTGGACAAAACAACAACTTTAGAACAAAGATGTATTGGTAATGGTTAACTCCTTGCAACTCTTAAGACTTTTAAAAGTAAAGAATGAGAGAATCGAAGAAAGTGCGTTTTCACATTAGAGTCATCATAAACTCTCACTAACGAGTGTGATTTTGTGATAAATAAAGACAACATAATATTTTCTTGGCTAAATCTTCGTATTTATCGAATCTTAATTTCACTATCAACGTGTTAGACAAAACAACAACTTTAGAAAAAAGATGTATTGGTAATGGTTAACTTTTTGCATCTCATGACACTTTTGAAAAGTAGAGAATGAGTGAAACGAAGAAAGTGCGTTTTCACATTAAAGTGAGCATAAACTCTCACTAACGAGTGTGATTTTTTGATAATTAAAGACAACATAATGTTTTCTTGCCTAAATCTTTGTATTTATCGAATCTTAATTTCACTATCAACGTGTTGGACAAAACCAACGACTTTAGAACAAAAATGTATTGGTAATGGTTAACTCTTTGCAACTCTTATGACTTTTAAAAAGTAGAGAATGAGAGAATCGAAGAAAGTGCATTTTCACATTAGAGTCAGCATAAACTCTCACTAACGAGGGTGATTTTGTGATAATTAAAGACAACATAATGTTTTCTTGGCTAAATCTTCGTATTTATCGAATCTTAATTTCACTATCAACGTGTTGGAAAAAACAACAATTTTAGAATAAATATGTATTGGTAATGGTTAACTTTTTGCATCTCTTGACACTTTTAAAAAGTAGAGAATGAGAGAAACGAAGAAAGTTTGTTTTACAATAAAGTGAGCATTAACTCTCACTAACGAGTGTGATTTATTTCCTAAATCTTCGTATTTATCGAATCTTAATTTCACTATCAACGTGTTGGACAAAACAACAACTTTAGAACAAAGATGTATTGGTAATGGTTAACTCTTTGCAACTCTTGAGTCTTTTGAAGAGTAGAGAATGAGGGAATCGAAGAAAGTGCGTTTTCTCATTAGAGTGAGCATAAACTCTCACTAACGAATGTGATTTTGTGATATTTAAAGACAACATAATGTTTTCTTGCCTAAATCTTCGTATTTATCGAATCTTAATTTCACTATCAACGTGTTGGACAAAACAACAACTTTAGAACAAATATGTATTGGTAATGGTTAACTCTTTGCAACTCTTCACACTTTTGAAAAGTAGAGAATGAGAGAATTGAAGAAGGCGCGTTTTCACATTAGAGTCAACATAAACTCTCACTAACGTGTGTGATTTTGTGATAATTAAAGACAACATAATGTTTTCTTGGCTAAATCTTTGTATTTATCGAATCTTAATTTCACTATCAACGTGTTGGACAAAACAACAACTTTAGAATAAATATGTATTAGTAATGGTTAACTCTTTTCAACTATTGACACTTTTGAAAAATAGAGATTCGAAGAAAGTGCGTTTTCAGATTAGAGTGAGCATAAATTCTCACTAACGAGTATAATTTTGTGATAATTAAAGACAACATAATGTTTTCTTGGCTAAATCTTCGTATTTATCGAATCATAATTTCACTAACAACGTGTTGGACAAAACAACAACTTTAGAAAAAAGTTGTATTGGTAATGGTTAACTTTTTGCATCTCTTGACACTTTTGAAAAGTAGAGAATGAGAGAAACGAAGAAAGTTTGTTTTACAATAAAGTGAGCATTAACTCTCACTAACGAGTGTGATTTATTTCCTAAATCTTCGTATTTATCGAATCTTAATTTCACTATCAACGTGTTGGACAAAACAACAACTTTAGAAAAAAGATGAATTGGTAATGGTTAACTCTTTGCATCTCTTGACACTTTTGAAAAGTAGAGAATGAGAGAAACTAAGAAAGTGCATTTCCACATTAAAGTGAGCATAAACACTCACTAACGAGTGTGATTTTTTTATAATTAAAGACAACATAATGTTTTCTTGCCTAAATCTCTGTACTTATCGAATCTTAATTTCACTATCAACGTGTTGGACAAAACAACAACTTTAGAACAAAGATGTATTGGTAATGGTTAACTCTTTCAACTCTTGAGACTTTTAAAAAGTAGAGAATGATAGAATCGAAGAAACTGCGTTTTCACATTAAAGTGAGCATAAACTCTCACTAACGAGTGTGATTTTTTGATAATTAAAGACAACATAATGTTTTCTTGCCTAAATCTCTGTATTTATCGAATCTTAATTTCACTATCAACGTGTTGGACAAAACAACAACTCTAGAACAAAGATGTATTGGTAATGGTTAACTCTTTTCAACTCTTGAGACTTTTGAAAAGTAGAGAATGAGAGAATCGAAGAAAGTGAATTTTCACATTAGAGTGAGCATAAACTCTCACTAACGAGTGTGATTTTGTGATAATTAAAGACAACATAATGTTTTCTTGGCTAAATCTTCGTATTTATCGAATCTTAATTTCACTATCAACGTGTTCGACAAAACAACAACTTTAGAACAAATATGTATTGGTAATGGTTGACTCTTTTTGCAACTCTTGAGACTTTTGAAAAGTAGAGAATGAGAGAATCGAAGAAAGTGCGTTTTCACATTAGAGTGAGCATATACTCTCACTAAAGAGTGTGATTTTGTGATTATTAAAGACAACATAATGTTTTCTTGCCTAAATCTCTGTATTTATCGAATCTTAATTTCACTATCAACGTGTTGGACAAAAACAACTTTAGAACAAAGATGTATTGGTAATGGTTAACTCTTTGCAACTCTTGACAATTTTGAAAAATAGAGAATCGAAGAAAGTGCATTTTCACATTAGAGTGAGTATAAACTCTCACTAACGAGTGTGATTTTGTGATAATTAAAGAAAACATAATGTTTTCTTTCCTAAATCTTTGTATTTATCGAATCTTAATTTCACTATCAACGTGTTGGACAAAATAATAACTTTAGAACAAAGATGTATTGGTCATGGTTAACTCTTTGCAACTCTTGAGACTTTTGAAATGTAGAGAATGATAGAATCAAAGAAAGTGCGTTTTCACATTAGAGTGAGCATATACTCTCACTATAGAGTGTGATTTTGTGATTATTAAAGACAACATAATGTTTTCTTGCCTAAATCTCTGTATTTATCGAATCTTAATTTCACTATCAACGTGTTGGACAAAAACAACAACTTTAGAACAAAGATGTATTGGTAATGGTTAAATCTTTGCAACTCTTGACAATTTTGAAAAATAGAGAATCGAAGAAAGTGCATTTTCACATTAGAGTGAGCATAAACTCTCAATACCGAGTGTGATTTTGTGATAATTAAAGAAAACATAATGTTTTCTTGCATAAATCTTTGTATTTATCGAATCTTAATTTAACTATCAATGTGTTGGACAAAACAACAACTTTAGAACAAAGATGTATTGGTCATGGTTAACTCTTTGCAACTCTTGAGACTTTTGAAAAGAAGAGAATGAGAGAATCGAAGAAAGTGCATTTTCACATTAAAGTGAGCATATACTCTCACTAAAGAGTGTGATTTTGTGATTATTAAAGACAACATAATGTTTTCTTGCCTAAATCTCTGTATTTATCGAATCTTAATTTCACTATCAACGTGTTGGACAAAAACAATAACTTTAGAACAAAGATGTATTGGTAATGGTTAACTCATTGCAACTCTTAAGACTTTTAAAAAGTAGAATATGAGAGAATCGAAGAAAGTGCTTTTTCACATTAGAGTCAGCATAAACTCTCACTAACTACTGTGATTTTGTGATAATTAAAGACAACATAATGTTTTCTTGGCTAAATCTTCGTATTTATCGAATCTTAATTTCACTATCAACGTGTTGGACAAAACAACAACTTTAGAAAAAAGATGTATTGGTAATGGTTAACTCTTTGCATCTCTTGACACTTTTGAAAAGTAGAGAATGAGTGAAACGAAGAAAGTGCGTTTTCACATTAAAGTGAGCATAAACTCTCACTAACGAGTGTCATTTTTTGATAATTAAAGACAACATAATGTTTTCTTGCCTAAATCTCTGTATTTATCGAATCTTAATTTCACTATCAACGTGTTGGACAAAACAACAACTTTAGAACAAAGATGTATTGGTAATGGTTAACTCTTTCCAACTCTTAAGACTTTTAAAAGTAGAGAATGAGAGAATCGACGAAAGTGCGTTTTCACATTAGAGTCATCATAAACTCTCACTAACGAGTGTGATTTTGTGATAAATAAAGACAACCTAATGTTTTCTTGGCTAAATCTTCGTATTTATCGAATCTTAATTTCACTATCAACGTGTTGGACAAAACAACAACTTTAGAAAATAGATGAATTGGTAATGGTTAACTCTTTGCATCTCTTGACACTTTTGAAAAGTAGAGAATGAGAGAAAGTAATAAAGTGCATTTCCACATTAAAGTGAGCATAAACTCTCACTAACGAGTGTGATTTTTTTATAATTAAAGACAACATAATGTTTTCTTGCCTAAATCTCTGTACTTATCGAATCTTAATTTCACTATCAACGTGTTGGACAAAACAACAACTTTAGAACAAAGATGTATTGGTAATGGTTAACTCTTTCAACTCTTGAGACTTTTAAAAAGTAGAGAATGATAGAATCGAAGAAAGTGCGTTTTCACATTAAAGTGAGCATAAACTCTCACTAACGAGTGTGATTTTTTGATAATTAAACACAACATAATGTTTTCTTGCCTGAAGCTCTGTATTTATCGAATCTTAATTTCACTATCAACGTGTTGGACAAAACAACAACTTTAGAACAAAGATGTATTGGTAATGGTTAACTCTTTTCAACTCTTGAGACTTTTGAAAAGTAGAGAATGAGAGAATCGAAGAAAGTGAATTTTCACATTAGAGTGAGCATAAACTCTCACTAACGAGTGTGATTTTGTGATAATTAAAGACAACATAATGTTTTCTTGGCTAAATCTTCGTATTTATCGAATCTTAATTTCACTATCAACGTGTTGGAAAAAACAACAATTTTAGAATAAATATGTATTGGTAATGGTTGACTCTTTTTGCAACTCTTGAGACTTTTGAAAAGTAGAGAATGAGAGAATCGAAGAAAGTGCGTTTTGACATTAGAGTGAGCATATACTCTCACTAAAGAGTGTGATTTTGTGATTATTAAAGACAACATAATGTTTTCTTGCCTAAATCTCTTTATTTATCGTATCTTAATTTCACTATCAACGTGTTGGACAAAAACAACAACTTTAGAACAAAGATGTATTGGTAATGGTTAACTCTTTGCAACTCTTGACAATTTTGAAAAATAGAGAATCGAAGAAAGTGAGTTTTCACATTAGAGTGGGCATAAACTCTCACTAACGTGTCTGATTTTGTGATAATTAAAGACAACATAATGTTTTCTTGGCTAAATCTTTGTATTTATCGAATCTTAATTTCACTATCAACGTGTTGGACAAAACAACAACTTTAGAATAAA
The DNA here is from genome assembly GCA_963675135.1 of Galeopsis tetrahit. Classification (NCBI taxonomy): domain Eukaryota; kingdom Viridiplantae; phylum Streptophyta; class Magnoliopsida; order Lamiales; family Lamiaceae; genus Galeopsis; species Galeopsis tetrahit. Next base: position 57,482,783 of record OY776120.1, on the reverse strand, counting down.
TATGTATTGGCAATGGTTAACTCTTTTGAACTCTTGTCACTTTTGAAAAATAGAGATTCGAAGAAAGTGCATTTTCACTTTAAAGTTAGCATAAACTCTCACTAACGAGTATAATTTTGTGATAATTAAAGACACCATAATGTTTTCTTGGCTAAATCTTTGTATTTATCGAATCTTAATTTCACTATCAACGTGTTGGACAAAACAACAACTTTAGAAAAAAGATGTATTGGTAATGGTTAACTCTTTGCATCTCTTGACACTTTTGAAAAGTAGAGAATGAGAGAAACGAATAAAGTGCATTTTCACAATAAAGTGAGCATTAACTCTCACTAACGAGTGTGATTTATTTCCTAAATCTTCGTATTTATCGAATCTTAATTCCACTATCAACGTATTGGACAAAACAACAACTTTAGAACAAAGATGTATTGGTAATGGTTAACTCTTTGCAACTCTTGAGACTTTTGAAAAGTAGAGAATGAGAGAAACGAAGAAAGTGCGTTTTCACATTAAAGTGAGCATAAACTCTCACTAACGAGTGTGATTTTTTGATAATTAAATGTAGGTCCCTAAGTTGAGTTAATATCGAGGGAAGCTAAAGAAAATGTCTAGAGGGGGGTGAATAGACTTTTCTAAAATCTTTCGATATATCAGAATTACAATATGCGGAATACGAAATTAACAATGAGCCCAATCAAAGTTTATACTCAACTTAATTCGAGAACTCTGTTTTATGTATACTCAGCTTGTCTAGTTCAGTTATGTAGTTCAATTAACTAACCAATTAATCAATTAAACAACAAACAAAACAGTAAAGTAAATCAAACACGAGATTTATAGTGGTTCGACAACTTGTCTACATCCACTCTCACAAACCCAGTTGTGATGTTTCCACTAAACTCTTCCAATCGAGTATAAGTGTATGTTCCTGTCTTTAAAGTCCCAAGAAGAAGACTTAGATCTTCAACAGACTATACCTCCAGATATGTCTATGATCTAACTAGAAATTTTACAAGTATCTAGCACCTTGAAAAAATAACAAAACAAAAACTAAAACTTCTCTGATCTTCAGTAGTAGCCGTCTTGATTCTTCACTTGTCTTCTGGCTTCTATGTGAACTTCAATCAACTCTGAGAGTAAACTTCGAATATATCTTTACTTTGAGTATGTAGATTTTCAGTGTATCAGTTCTCAGTAATCAGTAGTCTTCAAATGATAAACTTCTTCAAGTATTTATAGACTTCAAACTTCAAGAACTCAGGTAGTTGTAACCAACCTTTCTTGATAACTGATTTCAACTGAATCTTCTTATCCATACACGCGTTTCTTGTTATGAATTAGTTATTCCATAACTAACTTCTCCATCCTTATCTTTCACGCGTATTTGTAACTAACTTCATGTTAACTTGTCTTGTGTAGTCTAGTAGATGCACTTATCTTGTAGTCCATCTGTTTTGAGTAGTAGACTTCTAATAGAACTAATCTAGTCCTATCATCTAACCTAACAAGACTATTACATTACTTTAAGCTTTTATAATACAAGCTTAGTCAACTTATAAATCTATACAATAAATCTATCTATTACATAGAAATATCATGAGCTCTATACAGCAATTATAGCTCAGTAACAAATTAATCAATGTAAACATAAACGAACAGATATGAAGTACTTATACATCGTACTTATCTTTTAAATATAAACAATACTTTTTCTTTTCATGTGAACTTATGTGAACTCTACTGGTCTTGTGCAAGATGACTTAACTCAACTAGACTAGATCAGTCAGTACTTAGAAAATATTCATACTACTTTTGGCTTTATCAAAACTTCATCTTTCATTCATCATTTAGGACTTGTTCTAGGATTCATATCCCAACAATTTCCCCCTTTTTGATGAAGCCAAAACTACTTGAACCTTTTCTCATAAGTAGACTAGTTAAGTAGTTACCTTGTCTTTTAACATCAAATAGTACTTATCTTTCATTCATTCAAAATAGATCAGTAGATTACACATACTTTGAATAACAAACAAAAACTAAGTATCAGAGCAACACAAATTAATCTTAAAAAAAATTAATCTGAAAGAGTACCTCCTTCTGAATTTGGAACGCAGAATGCATCAAGGAGTCTCCTGTGAATTAGACCTATATGATCTTCATCTTCAATCCTCTCTTTATCTAGCAGCTCTTCTTCGTATTTCTTGATTTGATTATGATCAACTCTTTTTCCTGAGCTGGTCATAGGACATTTCCATTTAGGAAATTCAGGAACAAGAATGTTGAAATTAGCACCAGCCGAAATCCTCAAGATTAGATGCCACAACTTCCTGTGTTGTCCTTCCATGAACCTGTCAAATAAAGAATACAGTTCATCTTGATTTTCAGCATCACCATATTTCTTAATGATCCAATGATCAAGTTCCCATTGATTCTTCACTTCAATCCACTCAGCTCTATGCTCATTATCTATGAAGTGATCAATGAACTTGTCTTCCATTTTGTCTTCATCAGCTTTCAACTTTTGTAGTCTTTCAATATGCTTAGTAATCTTCTTTTTGCTTGCATAATGAATCTCATCATCAGCAATCCTTTGTTTCTTCTCAGCTGTAGTAGTAGCAGTAGGCTCTTCAATTTCCAACTTTCTCTTGACTCGTCTGGTCTGAATCTCTGCTTCAGGAGACGCAATAGCTTTGCCTTTGTCTAATTTCTTCTGCTTTTCTGTTTCAGCATGCTCTAGATCTGCCTTCTTCACTAATCTGCCTCTTTTAGGCCTTCTTAGTTCTTCAATTGCAGTAGCAGCAGCTTTCATCTCCGGTTCAGCACTAGCAGACTTCACAACTTCAACTAGACTTGTCTCTTCCCCCTTTTTGGCTTCATCACTTGCCTTAAGAGTGAAAAGAGAAGTAAAGCGAGTCATCTCTTCTTTCAAAGCTTCCTTCATAGCTTCAGCAGCTGTCTCAATGTGCATCCTATGCGCTTTCTCATTACTCATCTCATCTAATTTATCAGTAACCAGTTCCAGCTTCCTTGTACATGAAACTAGTTCATCTTTCAAATGAGTAGCCGTCTGGCGAAGAAAAGTATTCTGTGTAGTCAGCTCAGTCAGAACATCCCGAGAACGCACTAATTGATCCTGTGCTTCCCTTCTCTGTTCATCAGCAATAGCAATTTTGACTCTGTAAAGTCTCTCCATTTTGCTTGACTCTTCAGCTAGTGATCGAGCAAACGAGATTGACCTCTTCTCTGAATGATCAACTTGTTTCTTTAGAAAGTCTTCAAATTGAGCAAACATCTCTTCTCGAAAAGTTGCGTCCATCTTGTTGACCTCACCAACAAATAAGTCTCTGGATTTGTCAACAAGTGACTGATTTTGTTCAATGAGCACATCCTTCATTGTCAAGTTTAAAAACTTGTCTAAGGCAGTATGAACAGTATTTCCTAGATCCGTCTTCAATTCATCCAGGAATCTTTCAGGAATAACTTGAGTAGAACTGGAAGTTCCAACAAATTCAGCATCAAAAGCTTTGATCTCATCTTCATCAAACATTTCAGCATCCAAGAACTCATCATCTTCTTTACCAAGCATGAGTGAGTCGACTTCTTCTCCAGCACTTTCAACAATATCTTCCAATTGTTCTGAAGTCTGTACTGCTATCTCAGCTACGTCCGGCTTGATCTCGTCTTCGACCAGATCAGTCTGAGTTCCGACGTCAAAAGCGAATACATCTTCAATAACACCATCTGGAATATTCAGCAACCTTTTGACTAAATCAACTAAGGCTTTGCGAGGAAATAGCTCGGAGTGATCCTTAACTCCACTATTTTCTTTCTGTTCCATCTCCCAATCCATAAAGTTGGAGATTCCGCCCATGCCTTGAATGACTTCAAAAAGATCATCCGTAGAGGACTTCTTCAATGCAAACCATGTGCAAATCCTGACTAGCTTTTCAAACTGTTCAGAAGTTGTGTCGATGTCAAGAGTTGAGAGTGTCTTCTTCAGATTTCTTGAAACTCGAGCACGAATCCTCTTCTCTCGTAGACACATCGGATAGTATACTAGGGATTCAAATCTAACATCAGACGGGTCCTGAGTAGATGGGGTGTCACATCCCGTTTTTTTTTAACAACAAAACTTTTGCGAAAGTTGAACATATTATAAAGAGATGAACTGAAATTCAATTAAAACCAATAACCAAATTAAATTAGTTTGATAAGTGGGAAGATTATAATAAATGTCTCACAAACAAACTCAACGACTGAGAATAAGAAATAATTATAGCCAGTTAAGTCTTAAAATTTTAGTAACATATTTGGCCAACATCCATCACCACCTCTCGCCGATCAACTCCTCAACCTGAAATAATATTATTTGGGGTGAGTATGCAAGCACACTCAGTGGAGTCAAGTTATTCCAAACTAAATACTGAAAATAGACAGTCAAGTCATCAACGTAGAACAATTAACATTTGCTTATATACTTTGTCAACCTTAAATTAAACAATATACTTTGTCATTGAACACATATACTTTGTCAACATTAAAGTGAACACATATACTTTGCCAACATTACAGTAAACACATATACTTTGCCAACATTTACTTTGCCACATATACTTTGCCAACATTAAAGTAAACACATATACTTTGCCCACATATACTTTGCCCACATATACTTTGCCATTGAGCACAGCGGGTTGAACCCGAGGACCCGTCGATCCTGGATCCTCGTCAGGATCCCTGGCTATTAGAAACTTTGCCACTTGAATCACATGCACACATTACTTTGCCAATAGAATCGCATGCACACATTAACTTTGCCAATCGAATAACATGCACACATTAAATTCATGTATCAATCACTCAAACAATTTATTTAAAGCATTTAATAAAGAATAACAAATGCATCTCTACCAACCACTGTAGAGTATAAAGCAATATAAACCCCACCTCGAAATGTATGTCGTGGATGAATGGATGCAAAATTCTTATAGCTTACTTCTCGCGATTACCGTTACCTAATATAAATTAAATCCATTTAGAAAATAAATTCTCAAATAAAAATAATGTAAAATCTATTCATGTTTCTCGTGACTAGTTTAATCTGTAGGAAACTCAATTAATAAAATTCCTAATTCAGTAAACCTACAATTACATCGGACTTAGATAACAAATTATAAATTCCTATAAACCCATTAACGTCATAAATCTTTCTGCAATAATCTGTTTCTTGTCACAATACTGAGATTTTAACCCAATTCAAATCTAATCTAATCTCATCTAACATTACATAAAATATATTCTAGAATATTTCAATTAACCGATTAACCTCAACTCGAATTACCAACTCTTAATCAATTTGATCTATATATACACACTACCACTTTCTGACATTATTATCATCTGCCTGCAAGCCAATATAAAATCACTAACTACACATACTCCTATATAAATAAATGTATGTACACACGCACATAATGATAGAGGGATAACTTATTTATATATAAGACATACAAATGAAAACTTGATTTTTAATTGTTTAAAAGTATGATCCGATATGATCGGCGACAAAAATAAAATAAATTAATTAAATGAGATTAAAAGAAATACCTTGTAGAAATCGATCAGAATTTTGTTATGGGTCAAATCTATGGAGTGGAAAATATGTTGATGAAGAAGTGTATTCTAAAGACGGAGAGTAAATAAAGGCTTATAGAGATATATTTAGTTGCAAAAATCATGGGAAAATCATGGGATAATGGCACATTTTGCGTTGAAAATTATTATCATAATATATATAATAATTTAAATATTATTAAATATATATTTATCTTTTTTTTTTAAAAAAAAAAAATTAATATTTTACGACATATTTTATTAACATATGAAATTGAAAAATCTGGAGTATTACATCCTACCCCCCTTAAAATAAATTTCGTCCTCGAAATTTAGTAATTTACCTTTTGATGTTGAATTTGGATTTTCAATGTTGGGACAAAAACGAGCTCTATGACCCGGCCGTTTGCATCTAAAGCACTTGTCTTGTCCCATAAGACACTCCCCCTTGTGATTTCTTCCACAATTTGCGCAAGGAGGCCTTACACGTATATCATGAGCATCTGCACCCTGGAAATCCCCATGTGTAGTGTCACTCTGAAAACTCTTTTGCTGATCTTGGTCATTGTCTTGGTTCTGATCTTCCCATTTCCTTTTCCCAAAATTTTCAGTTGACCTTCGACTGGTTTTCTCAGGTTGTTGACTTGCTGCAATTTCCCCAGCTCTCCTCACCAAGTCACTGAAAGGCATGTCTCCATGACTAGCAAGGATACTACGTATTTCAGAGCGTAATCCCCTCTTAAATTTTTGGGCTTTCTTTCGTTCGGTATCTACCACGTGTGGGGCAAAACGGGCCAACCTACTGAACTCTCTCTCATACTCTTCCACCGTTAAACTCTCTTGCTGGAACTCAAAGAATTCCGACTCCATTTGCTCGCGGTAGGTATCGGGATAAAACCTTTCCATGACAATCTCCTTGAATCTGTTCCATTCAAGTCCATCACGTTCTTCTTCCGTTCTCGATCTCCAGTAGCCTTCCCACCAATGGTCAGCGTCCTCTACGAGTTGGAACTCAGCGCAAGTCACACGTTGACGATTCGTACATCCGATAAGGCGAAACACACGCTCAAGGGATCGTAACCACTCCTCGACAACAGTAGGTCCATCGCGTCCGTTGAAAGTGAGTGGCTTATAGCGACGAAACTGTTCCACGATGCTAGCATTATTCCGAGGATTCTGAGCCTCATTGTTAGCTTGATTTTGGTTATTCCGAGGATTCTGAGCCTCATTGTTATCTTGATTCTGGTTAGGCTGTCGACGCGGCGGCATCTATTCTATTTCTGCTAGTCATTATCATTATAATAACGTTTAATATTTTCTTCTATAAATCCTTAGAAAATTTTCATTCTATCAAATCTTTTCATGATCAAATATCAAATAAAATTTCATATCATACCTTATTGGAGTTGTAGCGGTAGGCAGTGGTGGATGTTGTAACTTATTTTCAATAATGCACAACTTAAATTTGTTTATAATATAAATAACATAACTCTAAAAGAATTTTCCTTTGACAAGTCTACAAGAACGTATACCTGCTCTGATACCAACTGTCACATCCCGTTTTTTTTTAACAACAAAACTTTTGCGAAAGTTGAACATATTATAAAGAGATGAACTGAAATTCAATTAAAACCAATAACCAAATTAAATTAGTTTGATAAGTGGGAAGATTATAATAAATGTCTCACAAACAAACTCAACGACTGAGAATAAGAAATAATTATAGCCAGTTAAGTCTTAAAATTTTAGTAACATATTTGGCCAACATCCATCACCACCTCTCGCCGATCAACTCCTCAACCTGAAATAATATTATTTGGGGTGAGTATGCAAGCACACTCAGTGGAGTCAAGTTATTCCAAACTAAATACTGAAAATAGACAGTCAAGTCATCAACGTAGAACAATTAACATTTGCTTATATACTTTGTCAACCTTAAATTAAACAATATACTTTGTCATTGAACACATATACTTTGTCAACATTAAAGTGAACACATATACTTTGCCAACATTACAGTAAACACATATACTTTGCCAACATTTACTTTGCCACATATACTTTGCCAACATTAAAGTAAACACATATACTTTGCCCACATATACTTTGCCCACATATACTTTGCCATTGAGCACAGCGGGTTGAACCCGAGGACCCGTCGATCCTGGATCCTCGTCAGGATCCCTGGCTATTAGAAACTTTGCCACTTGAATCACATGCACACATTACTTTGCCAATAGAATCGCATGCACACATTAACTTTACCAATCGAATAACATGCACACATTAAATTCATGTATCAATCACTCAAACAATTTATTTAAAGCATTTAATAAAGAATAACAAATGCATCTCTACCAACCACTGTAGAGTATAAAGCAATATAAACCCCACCTCGAAATGTATGTCGTGGATGAATGGATGCAAAATTCTTATAGCTTACTTCTCGCGATTACCGTTACCTAATATAAATTAAATCCATTTAGAAAATAAATTCTCAAATAAAAATAATGTAAAATCTATTCATGTTTCTCGTGACTAGTTTAATCTGTAGGAAACTCAATTAATAAAATTCCTAATTCAGTAAACCTACAATTACATCGGACTTAGATAACAAATTATAAATTCCTATAAACCCATTAACGTCATAAATCTTTCTGCAATAATCTGTTTCTTGTCACAATATTGAGATTTTAACCCAATTCAAATCTAATCTAATCTCATCTAACATTACATAAAATATATTCTAGAATATTTCAATTAACCGATTAACCTCAACTCGAATTACCAACTCTTAATCAATTTGATCTATATATACACACTACCACTTTCTGACATTATTATCATCTGCCTGCAAGCCAATATAAAATCACTAACTACACATACTCCTATATAAATAAATGTATGTACACACGCACATAATGATAGAGGGATAACTTATTTATATATAAGACATACAAATGAAAACTTGATTTTTAATTGTTTAAAAGTATGATCCGATATGATCGGCGACAAAAATAAAATAAATTAATTAAATGAGATTAAAAGAAATACCTTGTAGAAATCGATCAGAATTTTGTTATGGGTCAAATCTATGGAGTGGAAAATATGTTGATGAAGAAGTGTATTCTAAAGACGGAGAGTAAATAAAGGCTTATAGAGATATATTTAGTTGCAAAAATCATGGGAAAATCATGGGATAATGGCACATTTTGCGTTGAAAATTATTATCATAATATATATAATAATTTAAATATTATTAAATATATATTTATCTTTTTTTTTTAAAAAAAAAAAATTAATATCTTACGACATATTTTATTAACATATGAAATTGAAAAATCTGGAGTATTACATGGGGTCTCTAACTCAGCTGTTGCAGTAGCAACTGGCGTCTTGTCTGAAGTAGATGGGTTAGAGGGTTCACCATATTCTGGCGAGGGAGAGGGAGTGAAGGCAGTGGTTTCTGTGGGCTGTGATGTGGCTTGGTCAGGTATGACAACTGTAGGAGTATCAGTTGTATCTTGTCTGGGAGTGATTTGGGGATGACTGGCTCTAAGCGGTAATGCCGCCAGTACATGTGAGGTTGAGGATAGAGGACGAGGCCTAGATCGATGTGATCTAGCCTTGGTTCGAACAGTAGAGAGAGAGAGAGACGGAATTGACAAAGATTGTGAAGAAGTACCAACCTGGTGACTCGTCTCTTCTAGTGGAGGTGGGGTTCCAACTCTCACAAGAGTATACCTCTCTGGAACTTGGTCACTCAACTCCTTCTCATGTAGCGACTCTTCATCTGATTGAGTCTTCTCCGAGTCGTCTGCACTGGACTCTGCTTCCTCAGACTCAGCTTGTGAAGAACTCTCTGAATCCGCGTACGGCAACACTTCAGATTCATCAAATTGAACGTGCCTAGGAGCAGCTGGCCTGACAGCAGCTTGCTTCCTCAGTGCTTCTTTCTTTAAGTAAAACTTCAGAGGATGAAATGGCTTCCCCTTGCTCCAAGTAGTCTTGTTGGGCATCAAAATTGGGAGTAAGATGCTCAGCTTGTTACCATATCCAACTGCTTGAGATACTACCCAGTTTCTAGTATCAACATCCACCCTAACACTCTTCTCGAAGTGCATCATCCTGTCAGCTATCAACTTGAACCAATTTCCCTCAGTAATTCCATCATAAATAGCTGCCATAATTCTTGTTTTAACTTGGGTAACTGAGTCATGAGACCCAGTGGCACAAAGAAGCATCTTGCTTGCTATGTCCAGTAGAGTGCGATACTTTTCCAACAATTCACCCTTCTTGGCTGTTATAGCTTTTCCATCCGGTTTCAATTTCATTTTCCTCCCACAGAAGATACTCAAATATCTCATCTCCTGTCCTTCAGCATACTTTTCCATATCAATCGTTCCGATGGGTAACTTTAATCGTTCAAATAAAGCTTCACGAGTGATTTCCACTCGATTTGATCCGATAAATGATTCGATAATGTCTCCCCTTCTGCTGGCGTTTGCATAAAATTCCAAAACCTCTTCCTCAAGAACAACTTTAGGAAACGCCTCCAAGTAGGGTCGTAGGCCACATCTGGTACACTTGGTCAAGATTTCTGCATTTCCAACCGTATGAGTTCCTTCGAAAAACAGAGATGACTCAACATGCACCTTGTTGTCATTTATATATCTCCCTAGATCAAATGTTGCCTGAATGTTGGTGCTGACATCAAAGATAGATCGAATAGACATATTAAACGATTTGTAATGAACACGGAAGTAGATTATGCAGGAGATCACTCTTAGCAAGTAGTAGAGGAGTTATGAAACGTGAGGCAAGACGTGTGCAAGTGTTGGGTTTTATTTGAAACAGAATTTTTGATCCAACGGTCAAGATCGAAGGATTAGATCCGACGGTTAAGACCTTTGGCATTCAGTTACGGAACCGAGACAAAAATGTGTTTTGATTTTGTAAAACATTGAGATCCACCTTTCTTATTGGTAGAAAGAGGAGTGTACTCATCTGACCTAACATATTCATATTTTGTTTCGAGTAAACACTTAACACATAATCCATAAAAAAAAACTTAGCTTGTCTGTTCGAGTCCATCCAGAACAGATGAGTAGATCTAATCTTCAAAAGGCGAGTAGACTTAATTTCACAAGACGAGTAGTCTTATGAGTACTGGTCGAGTTCCCCCTTCGACTGTGCGTGTCTATTCTTAGCGTCGAACAACTTTTATGTACTTGTCTTATTTTGTACGACAGATATTCGAGTAGAATAATTCGAATGAATATTAATTTAAGTCAATTATCAAGGTGCAAGCAAGATGACTGTTACAAAACTAAAGAGTCAACATAAGGATCTTTAAGGAATCAAGGATTCCCCCTTAAATGTTTATTCCTTTAGTGTTACCCTCAGCTTTACCAGCTTCCTCATCGGGTTGTTTGGTCAACTTGTCTGACCTTGTATACCTGTCTGTCGAGTGAGTAGATGAGTGCTTCGCTCTTTTGTGGTAACTTGTCTATTTCTCCTTTCCTCTTTAGAACTGTACCTGTCTGGTTAGTACATTGCTATATACTACTAGGATCAAGATCAATCAGTCCTAGACTAATGCATAATTCACGAAATCGGGCCTCAGCTAATGGTTTTGTGAAAATATCAGCTCTTTGAAAATCAGTATGAATCTTTTCCATGCGAATATCCTTCTTTTCTACATGATCACGTATGAAATGGTGTTTCACATCAACATGCTTACAACGTGTGTGCAGAACAGGATTTTGTGTAATGGCAATAACACTATTACTATCACAGAATATAGGAACATTTGATTCACAAATATTATAATCTCTAAGCTGTTGAATAAGCCATAATAATTGACTACAACAACTACCAGCAGCCATGTACTCGGCTTCAGTAGTAGAGGTAGCAACACTAGTCTGCTTTTTCGAAAACCATGAAATGAGTTTTGTGCCTAAGAATTGACAAGAACCAGATGTAGATTTCCTATCTATTCTACAGCTACCAAAATCAGAATCAGAGTAGCCACTTAGAGATAAATCATCATTTGAAGGATACCATATACCACGATTGATGGTTCCTTTCAAATATTTCAATATCCTTTTAGTGGTTTCCATATGACTCTCTTTTGGATTAGCTTGAAAACGAGCACATACACCAACAGAAAATGCAATATCAGGTCTACTAGCAGTCAAGTAGAGTAATGAACCAATTAGACCACGATAATATGTTTGATCAGTACATTTACCATTCTCGTCTGGATCCATCCTGTAAGTAGGTTGCATAGGTACTCCAGAAGATTTACATGTCTTAATACCATACTTGTCTAGTAGATTACGAGTATATTTTGCTTGATTTATGAAAATCCCTTCTGGGGTCTGTTTTACTTGAAGTCCAAGAAAGTAATTCATTTCACCCATCATAGACATCTCAAATTTACTTTGCATGAGTGTTGAGAAACTTTCACTCAGCTTTTTGTTAGGTGACCCAAAAATTATGTCATCTACGTAAATTTGGACGAGTAAAATGTCTTTCCCTTCTTGTCTTCTAAACAAGGTTCTATCTACCTTGCCTTTAGTAAAACCATTTTCTAATAGAAATTGAGAAAGAGTATCGTACCAGGCTCTTGGAGCTTGCTTTAGTCCATATAAGGCTTTCTTTAGTTTGTATACCTGGTTACCTTTGACTTCGAAACCTGGGGGTTGTTCAACATACACTTCTTCCGCAAGAATACCATTAAGAAATGCACTTTTAACATCCATTTGATATACAGTAAATTTCATGTAAGCGGCATATGCAAGGAACAATCGAATGGCTTCTAGTCTAGCAACAGGAGCATATGTTTCATCATAATCTATGCCTTCAGCTTGTGAATAGCCTTGGGCGACTAGTCTAGCCTTATTACGAACAACTACATCATTCTCATCTTTCTTATTCTTGAAAATCCATCGAGTGCCAACTACATTATGATGTTTCGGTCTATCGACAAGTTCCCAGACGTCGTTTCGAACAAACTGATTCAACTCGTCTTGCATAGCGATGATCCAATTACTATCAGCTAAAGCCTCTTTGATGGTTTTAGGCTCGATAGATGAAAGGAAACAACACCAGCAAAACAGAGATGGACTAGATTGTTCTTGTGACTCAAAGAGTTGTCGTCTAGTCTTCACACCAACAGTAGAGTCACCAATAATATTTTCAGTATTATGTGCTGATTTCCATGTATTTCTATTCTTAACAATAGTACTATCATCTATATCATGTACGGCATTATGCATGTCAACATCATTATCATCAGAAGATTTGATAGGAGTAGACGGGTCGACTAGTTTAGGCATGTCAACTGGTCTAGTAGAGTTACCTTGAGCACTTACCTTCTTCTGGTCATCTGACTCTAGAGCTTTCATGAATGGATTGTATGCTTGAACGGATTCATATACCTCAGAATCTTTGTCAGATTCGATAGTTAACTCAGTAACTTTCTCACTGATCTTGTTGGCAGTCGTGTCCTGTTGAGATTCTTCGAAAACCACATGTGGTGTTTCTTCCACACAAAGGGTTGAGTAGTTGAATACTCTAAATGCTTTGCTAGTCGAGGAGTATCCTAAGAATATCCCCTCGTCTGCTTTAGCATCAAATGCATTCAACTTGTTTTTCCCATTGTTATGGATGAAACACTTACATCCAAATATATGAAAATATGAAACTCTGGGTTTTCTACCTTTCCATACCTCATAGGGTGTCTTACCTAGTGCTTTATTGATAGCACTTCTGTTTTGTGAGTGGCATGCAGTATTGATAGCTTCTGCCCAAAATTTCTGAGGCGTATTATACTCTGTCAGCATGGTCCTGCAGGCCTCCTTAAGAGTTCTGTTCCTTCGCTCTGCTACTCCATTTTGTTGTGGTGTCCTTGCTGCACTAGTAAGGTGCTGGATGCCACGCTTAGAACAAAATTCTTTAATATAGCAGTTAATGAATTCAGTACCCTTGTCACTACGGATCTTGACAATTGACTGATTCTTCTCAACCTGTAACTTCTTCAACAGATCAGGCAAAAGTATTTGTGTATCACTCTTCTTGTGTAAGAAGACTACCCAAGTGAACTTAGAATAGTCATCTACCACAACAAGTGTGTACCTTCTACCGTTCAAAGTTGGAGGAGTTATTGGGCCATGTAAGTCCATATGTAGAAGTTCAAGAACTCTACTGGTTGAGAGGGATGGAATAGATTTAAAAGAACCCTTTACCTGTTTACCTTTTTGACAGGACGTGCATACATGTGACTTATAGTAGACTTCATTGGGAATACCTTCCACAAGGTAGTCTCTGGCTATCTTATTAAGAACCTTAAAGTTGAGATGACAGAGGCGTCTATGCCAGAGCCAGCCAAGTTCTTTAGGATTCTTAGTAAGTAGACAGGTGTCCCTCGGACAACTGTTCCAGTTCACTATGTACACACTTCCTTGTCTAATGCCGACCAGTAAGACTGTGTGTGTTTTCTTGTCAATGATTTCACATTTCTGACTCTTGAACTGCACCTTGTATCCACGATCACAAAATTGTGAAACAGAGAGTAAATTGTATTTCAAGCCTTCAACATAAGAAACATCTTGAATCTCTATGTCTCCATTCCGAATGTAACCAAATCCTTTAGTAACAGCAATGGAGCTATCACCAAATATCACTTTTGGTCCTTCTTGCTCATGGTAGCTTGATAAGAGAGTCTTGGTACCAGTCATGTGGTGCGAACAGCCACTGTCTATGTACCAAGTTTCTCCTGTAGAGCCACCCTTCTTGTATAGATCGAGTCGACCCTGCAATAGATGATAATACATAATTTAGGTACCCTCCTTTTTTATTGGGGTCCTTGGGGGTTAGTCGAGTTCAATGGAATCCAAATGTACATTGGAGTCCTGAACAAGTTTGACCTTCTAAGCTTTCGACCATATTTGTTGCAAAATAAGACCTTGTTGTCCTTATCTGGCCTATCAGTCGAGTTCGGGTCTACTCTTTGGAGATAGCCTTTTGACTTAATCTCTACTTGAGCAGGCACTTGTCTATGATAGTCAGAGTAAGGTTTGTATGCATTAGGTCCATACGGTTTATAGACATGTTTAGGTCTTTCTTCTCCTTTGATATCATATGACAAAGGTGGAGGATATAGAACAGCTTGTGTACGATATTTTGGACCTTCCTGTCTAGGTCTGGACGAGTAGAGTTGAGACTGCCTTATGAAAGGAGGTCTAGACTCTTGTCGTCTAGTCTGTACTTGTCTAGTACTAGTCTCCTCGGGATACCAATCCTCGTATCTGACCTGATTTGGTCGTCCACGATTCCTAGTCCTTCGTTGACTTGTTTTAAACGAAACAGGCTTGTTGTTAACTTTCTTTTTACCTCCTTTGGTAATTGGAATGTTAACTCGGGCTTGTTTTGGTACAGTACCTTTTGATGGAGTGTCAATATCGTATATCATTGGTTCTTTTCCTTTATCATTAGTCAAAGAACTTGAGATGAAAATAGTAGGGTTCTTAGGAACTTGAGTAGACGAGCTGGGTGTCTCAGCACCTATGCCTGTCTTGTCAGCAGGAGCCCTATACCTATCTGACAATTCAAGGTTAACCTTAGATGAGTTAACCAGGTCAGTAAGTTTAAGGTCTAACGTGACAACCTCGGTTTCTAAGAACTTATTACGTTCTTCAAGCTTTTTGAACTTACTTTGTAAGACATTGAATTCATGTTTCTCAGTAGCATGTGTCTTAAGTAGGTCTTGATACAACTTGTCTGTTAATGCACACTTGTCTTTGAGTTGGCTCAACTCTTCTTGCAAGCGTTCATTTAGGACTGTTATATTAGGATCTACTTTAGACTGGGCTTCCTTAAGATCAATGATTTCTTGTCTTAAGATGATGTTTTCGTCACTGACTTCAATGAATGCCTTGTTGGCAAGTAGGAGGTCGTCTTCAACTGCACTAGTAGAGTGCTGAAGACTACTCCCTACTTGGCTACTGGCAGTATCACTTTCATCAGTTTCTGATTCATCACAAGATTGAAAGGATGTAGCAGATGATACCTCTTGGTCGATTTTAGCCATGAAGCATAGACCATCATCTACTATGAAAGCTTCATCGTGATCTGGTTCAGACGGGTAGCTAGATGAGGATGATGGCAACTCGTCTGAGTCAGAGTCAGAGTCATCATTGGCCATCATTGCCTTCTTACCACGGTTGAATCTTCTTTCCCTTCGTGCTTTGCGTTCTTCTCGATCATCGGTACTCAGGTCTGGACATTCATATATGTAGTGACCTGGCTTCTCACAGTTATAGCACAAGATATCATTAGTAGCCTTTTTAATAGGAGAGTTGTTCCTTCGTTTATCACGTTTATCAGAACGAGTAATCTTCCTACCATCAGACTCTCTATCTTGTCTGTTACCTTTCGAGACTTCGTCTCTCCTTTCGGACGAGTTTCGGTCTCGTCTGGTCTCAGACGAGTTCTTAGAAGCAGACCCTCTATGCTCTCTATAGAACTTCTTATATCTTCCGAAACGTTTATTCAGCCTATCAAACTTTCTAACCATGAGGCTTACCTGATCCTTCAGACTAAGATCAGTATCTAACTCGTCTTTTACAGAAGCAGACCTAGTCTTAGTCTTAGACCTGTCTATCTTAGACGAACTAGCCTTAAAAGCAACGTTCTTAGATACAGCATGTTCTCTGTCACTACTTACTATGGGTTCATCTTCGTCTAGATCAAACTCATGGGCCTTTAGAGTTTGAAACATGGTTTCTGCTGTCCATACGTCTATATCTTGGGTATTCTTAACAAGCATTTTTACCATTTTCCATCGACTATCAAGGCTTTTGAGAATCCTAAGATTGATTTCACGTGGAGTATAAGATTTACCAAGGACTTCCAAGTCATTCATGATTTTAGTAAAACGAGTATCCAACTGGTCTATTGTTTCACCAGCTTTCATATGAAATGATTCGAATCTTTGGACTGCAGTGGAAAGCTTGCTTTCTTTGATTAGGGATGTCCCTTCACAAATGATAGCTAAGCGATCCCACATTTCTTTGGCAGTTTTACATTTTAACACTTTTCCCAGATACTCGTTAGGAAGAGTGTGTAAGATGTAATTCTTGGCCAAGCTATCCAAATTATTCTGTCTCATTTCTTCTGAGGTTAGTTCTGACCTTGGTTTCTTGACGAGTGTACCCACGGGTTGATTTGCGTCGAGGGCAGCAGTGTTTGGGATCATGGTCACTATCGGACCTTCAGTGATGACAGAGATCATTAAGTCATGAGTGGAACTGAAGATGGCTTCCATCCTTAGCTTCCAATAGTCATAGTCTTGAACCTGGAACTTAGGTAACTTGTTAGCGCTGATCTCAAGAGACATGATTTCGAGAAATACGTGCTAAGTAGAGTTATGATCAAGAATAACAGATATGTCAAGAACAGGGAACAGGAAACAAATATATCAAGAATATTGATCAAGAGTACGAAAGCAAATATGATCTTGGACCAAGACTTTCACCCAAGTCTTGTGTTGGTTATAAAGAAACAGCAGTTCGTAAACTACTGCTTTGATACCAGTTGTAGGTCCCTAAGTTGAGTTAATATCGAGGGAAGCTAAAGAAAATGTCTAGAGGGGGGTGAATAGACTTTTCTAAAATCTTTCGATATATCAGAATTACAATATGCGGAATACGAAATTAACAATGAGCCCAATCAAAGTTTATACTCAACTTAATTCGAGAACTCTGTTTTATGTATACTCAGCTTGTCTAGTTCAGTTATGTAGTTCAATTAACTAACCAATTAATCAATTAAACAACAAACAAAACAGTAAAGTAAATCAAACACGAGATTTATAGTGGTTCGACAACTTGTCTACATCCACTCTCACAAACCCAGTTGTGATGTTTCCACTAAACTCTTCCAATCGAGTACAAGTGTATGTTCCTGTCTTTAAAGTCCCAAGAAGAAGACTTAGATCTTCAACAGACTATACCTCCAGATATGTCTATGATCTAACTAGAAATTTTACAAGTATCTAGCACCTTGAAAAAATAACAAAACAAAAACTAAAACTTCTCTGATCTTAAGTAGTAGCCGTCTTGATTCTTCACTTGTCTTCTGGCTTCTATGTGAACTTCAATCAACTCTGAGAGTAAACTTCGAATATATCTTTACTTTGAGTATGTAGATTTTCAGTGTATCAGTTCTCAGTAATCAGTAGTCTTCAAATGATAAACTTCTTCAAGTATTTATAGACTTCAAACTTCAAGAACTCAGGTAGTTGTAACCAACCTTTCTTGATAACTGATTTCAACTGAATCTTCTTATCCATACACGCGTTTCTTGTTATGAATTAGTTATTCCATAACTAACTTCTCCATCCTTATCTTTCACGCGTATTTGTAACTAACTTCATGTTAACTTGTCTTGTGTAGTCTAGTAGATGCACTTATCTTGTAGTCCATCTGTTTTGAGTAGTAGACTGGTCTTCTCTTCTTGTGCAGTAGACTTCTAATAGAACTAATCTAGTCCTATCATCTAACCTAACAAGACTATTACATTACTTTAAGCTTTTATAATACAAGCTTAGTCAACTTATAAATCTATACAATAAATCTATCTATTACATAGAAATATCATGAGCTCTATACAGCAATTATAGCTCAGTAACAAATTAATCAATGTAAACATAAACGAACAGATATGAAGTACTTATACATCGTACTTATCTTTTAAATATAAACAATACTTTTTCTTTTCATGTGAACTTATGTGAACTCTACTGGTCTTGTGCAAGATGACTTAACTCAACTAGACTAGATCAGTCAGTACTTAGAAAATATTCATACTACTTTTGGCTTTATCAAAACTTCATCTTTCATTCATCATTTAGGACTTGTTCTAGGATTCATATCCCAACATTAAACACAACATAATGTTTTCTTGCCTGAATCTCTGTATTTATCGAATCTTAAATTCACTATCAACGTGTTGGACAAAACAACAACTTTAGAACAAAGATGTATTGGTAATGGTTAACTCTTTTCAACTCTTGAGACTTTTGAAAAGTAGAGAATGAGAGAATCGAAGAAAGTGAATTTTCACATTAGAGTGAGCATAAACTCTCACTAACGAGTGTGATTTTGTGATAATTAAAGACAACATAATGTTTTCTTGGCTAAATCTTCGTATTTATCGAATCTTAATTTCACTATCAACGTGTTGGAAAAAACAACAATTTTAGAATAAATATGTATTGGTAATGGTTGACTCTTTTTGCAACTCTTGAGACTTTTGAAAAGTAGAGAATGAGAGAATCGAAGAAAGTGCGTTTTGACATTAGAGTGAGCATATACTCTCACTAAAGAGTGTGATTTTGTGATTATTAAAGACAACATAATGTTTTCTTGCCTAAATGTCTTTATTTATCGTATCTTAATTTCACTATCAACGTGTTGGACAAAAACAACAACTTTAGAACAAAGATGTATTGGTAATGGTTAATTCTTGACAATTTTGAAAAATAGAGAATCGAAGAAAGTGAGTTTTCACATTAGAGTGAGCATAAACTCTCACTAACGTGTCTGATTTTGTGATAATTAAAGACAACATAATGTTTTCTTGGCTAAATCTTTGTATTTATCGAATCTTAATTTCACTATCAACGTGTTGGACAAAACAACAACTTTAGAATAAATATGTATTGGCAATGGTTAACTCTTTTGAACTCTTGTCACTTTTGAAAAATAGAGATTCGAAGAAAGTGCATTTTCACATTAAAGTTAGCATAAACTCTCACTAACGAGTATAATTTTGTGATAATTAAAGACAACATAATGTTTTCTTGGCTAAATCTTTGTATTTATCGAATCTTAATTTCACTATCAACGTGTAGGACAAAACAACAACTTTAGAAAAAAGATGTATTGGTAATGGTTAACTTTTTGCATCTCTTGACACTTTTAAAAAGTAGAGAATGAGAGAAACGAAGAAAGTTTGTTTTACAATAAAGTGAGCATTAACTCTCACTAACGAGTGTGATTTATTTCCTAAATCTTCGTATTTATCGAATCTTAATTTCACTATCAACGTGTTGGACAAAACAACAACTTTAGAACAAAGATGTATTGGTAATGGTTAACTCTTTGCAACTCTTGAGACTTTTGAAAAGTAGAGAATGAGGGAATCGAAGAAAGTGCGTTTTCTCATTAGAGTGAGCATAAACTCTCACTAACGAATGTGATATTGTGATATTTAAAGACAACATAATGTTTTCTTGCCTAAATCTTCGTATTTATCGAATCTTAATTTCACTATCAACGTGTTGGACAAAACAACAACTTTAGAACAAATATGTATTGGTAATGGTTAACTCTTTGCAACTCTTGAGACTTTTGAAAAGTAGAGAATGAGAGAATTGAAGAAGGTGCGTTTTCACATTAGAGTCAACATAAACTCTCACTAACGTGTGTGATTTTGTGATAATTAAAGACAACATAATGTTTTCTTGGCTAAATCTTTGTATTTATCGAATCTTAATTTCACTATCAACGTGTTGGACAAAACAACAACTTTAGAATAAATATGTATTAGTAATGGTTAACTCTTTTCAACTCTTGACACTTTTGAAAAATAGAGATTCGAAGAAAGTGCGTTTTCAGATTAGAGTGAGCATAAATTCTCACTAACGAGTATAATTTTGTGATAATTAAAGACAACATAATGTTTTCTTGGCTAAATCTTCGTATTTATCGAATCATAATTTCACTAACAACGTGTTGGACAAAACAACAACTTTAGAAAAAAGTTGTATTGGTAATGGTTAACTTTTTGCATCTCTTGACACTTTTGAAAAGTAGAGAATGAGAGAAACGAAGAAAGTTTGTTTTACAATAAAATGAGCATTAACTCTCACTAACGAGTGTGATTTATTTCCTAAATCTTCATATTTATCGAATCTTAATTTCACTATCTTCGTGTTGGACAAAACAACAACTTTAGAACAAAGATGTATTGGTAATGGTTAACTCTTTGAAACTCTTGGGACTTTTGAAAAGTAGAGAATGAGGGAATCGAAGAAAGTGCGCTTTCTCATTAGAGTGAGCATAAACTCACACTAACGAATGTGATTTTGTGATATTTAAAGACAACATAATGTTTTCTTGCCTAAATCTTCGTATTTATCGAATCTTAATTTCACTATCAACGTGTTGGACAAAACAACAACTTTAGAACAAATATGTATTGGTAATGGTTAACTCTTTGCAACTCTTGAGACTTTTGAAAAGTAGAGAATG
Source organism: Galeopsis tetrahit (assembly GCA_963675135.1). Lineage (NCBI taxonomy): Eukaryota > Viridiplantae > Streptophyta > Magnoliopsida > Lamiales > Lamiaceae > Galeopsis > Galeopsis tetrahit. Next base: position 57,461,844 of record OY776120.1, on the reverse strand, counting down.
AGAGAATTGAAGAAGGTGCGTTTTCACATTAGAGTCAACATAAACTCTCACTAACGTGTGTGATTTTGTGATAATTAAAGACAACATAATGTTTTCTTGGCTAAATCTTTGTATTTATCGAATCTTAATTTCACTATCAACGTGTTGGACAAAACAACAACTTTAGAAAAAAGATGAATTGGTAATGGTTAACTCTTTGCATCTCTTGACACTTTTGAAAAGTAGAGAATGAGAGAAACTAAGAAAGTGCATTTCCACATTAAAGTGAGCATAAACACTCACTAACGAGTGTGATTTTTTTATAATTAAAGACAACATAATGTTTTCTTGCCTAAATCTCTGTACTTATCGAATCTTAATTTCAGTATCAACGTGTTGGACAAAACAACAACTTTAGAACAAAGATGTGTTGGTAATGGTTAACTCTTTGCAACTCTTGAGACTTTTAAAAAGTAGAGAATGATAGAATCGAAGAAACTGCGTTTTCACATTAAAGTGAGCATAAACTCTCACTAACGAGTGTGATTTTTTGATAATTAAAGACAACATAATGTTTTCTTGCCTAAATCTCTGTATTTATCGAATCTTAATTTCACTATCAACGTGTTGGACAAAACAACAACTTTAGAACAAAAATGTATTGGTAATGGTTAACTCTTTGCAACTCTTGAGACTTTTAAAAAGTAGAGAATGATAGAATCGAAGAAAGTGAATTTTCACATTAGAGTGAGCATAAACTCTCACTAACGAGTGTGATTTTGTGATAATTAAAGACAACATAATGTTTTCTTGGCTAAATCTTCGTATTTATCGAATCTTAATTTCACTATCAACGTGTTGGACAAAACAACAACTTTAGAACAAATATGTATTGGTAATGGTTGACTCTTTTTGCAACTCATGAGACTTTTGAAAAGTAGAGAATGAGAGAATCAAAGAAAGTGCGTTTTCACATTAGAGTGAGCATATACTCTCACTAAAGAGTGTGATTTTGTGATTATTAAAGACAACATAATGTTTTCTTGCCTAAATCTCTGTATTTATCGAATCTTAATTCCACTATCAACGTGTTGGACAAAAACAACTTTAGAACAAAGATGTATTGGTAATGGTTAACTCTTTGCAACTCTTGACAATTTTGAAAAATAGAGAATCGAAGAAAGTGCATTTTCACATTAGAGTGAGTATAAACTCTCACTAACGAGTGTGATTTTGTGATAATTAAAGAAAACATAATGTTTTCTTTCCTAAATCTTTGTATTTATCGAATCTTAATTTCACTATCAACGTGTTGGACAAAATAATAACTTTAGAACAAAGATGTATTGGTCATGGTTAACTCTTTGCAACTCTTGAGACTTTTGAAATATAGAGAATGATAGAATCAAAGAAAGTGCGTTTTCACATTAGAGTGAGCATATACTCTCACTAAAGAGTGTGATTTTGTGATTATTAAAGACAACATAATGTTTTCTTGCCTAAATCTTTGTATTTATCGAATCTTAATTTCACTATCAACGTGTTGGACAAAAACAACAACTTTAGAACAAAGATGTATTGGTAATGGTTAAATCTTTGCAACTCTTGAAAATTTTGTAAAATAGAGAATCGAAGAAAGTGCATTTTCACATTAGAGTGAGCATAAACTCTCAATACCGAGTGTGATTTTGTGATAATTAAAGAAAACATAATGTTTTCTTGCATAAATCTTTGTATTTATCGAATCTTAATTTAACTATCAATGTGTTGGACAAAACAACAACTTTAGAACAAAGATGTATTGGTCATGGTTAACTCTTTGCAACTCTTGAGACTTTTAAAAAGTAGAGAATGATAGAATCGAAGAAACTGCGTTTTCACATTAAAGTGAGCATAAACTCTCACTAACGAGTGTGATTTTTTGATAATTAAAGACAACATAATGTTTTCTTGCCTAAATCTCTGTATTTATCGAATCTTAATTTCACTATCAACGTGTTGGACAAAACAACAACTTTAGAACAAAAATGTATTGGTAATGGTTAACTCTTTGCAACTCTTGAGACTTTTAAAAAGTAGAGAATGATAGAATCGAAGAAAGTGAATTTTCACATTAGAGTGAGCATAAACTCTCACTAACGAGTGTGATTTTGTGATAATTAAAGACAACATAATGTTTTCTTGGCTAAATCTTCGTATTTATCGAATCTTAATTTCACTATCAACGTGTTGGACAAAACAACAACTTTAGAACAAATATGTATTGGTAATGGTTGACTCTTTTTGCAACTCTTGAGACTTTTGAAAAGTAGAGAATGAGAGAATCAAAGAAAGTGCGTTTTCACATTAGAGTGAGCATATACTCTCACTAAAGAGTGTGATTTTGTGATTATTAAAGACAACATAATGTTTTCTTGCCTAAATCTCTGTATTTATCGAATCTTAATTCCACTATCAACGTGTTGGACAAAAACAACTTTAGAACAAAGATGTATTGGTAATGGTTAACTCTTTGCAACTCTTGACAATTTTGAAAAATAGAGAATCGAAGAAAGTGCATTTTCACATTAGAGTGAGTATAAACTCTCACTAACGAGTGTGATTTTGTGATAATTAAAGAAAACATAATGTTTTCTTTCCTAAATCTTTGTATTTATCGAATCTTAATTTCACTATCAACGTGTTGGACAAAATAATAACTTTAGAACAAAGATGTATTGGTCATGGTTAACTCTTTGCAACTCTTGAGACTTTTGAAATATAGAGAATGATAGAATCAAAGAAAGTGCGTTTTCACATTAGAGTGAGCATATACTCTCACTAAAGAGTGTGATTTTGTGATTATTAAAGACAACATAATGTTTTCTTGCCTAAATCTTTGTATTTATCGAATCTTAATTTCACTATCAACGTGTTGGACAAAAACAACAACTTTAGAACAAAGATGTATTGGTAATGGTTAAATCTTTGCAACTCTTGAAAATTTTGTAAAATAGAGAATCGAAGAAAGTGCATTTTCACATTAGAGTGAGCATAAACTCTCAATACCGAGTGTGATTTTGTGATAATTAAAGAAAACATAATGTTTTCTTGCATAAATCTTTGTATTTATCGAATCTTAATTTAACTATCAATGTGTTGGACAAAACAACAACTTTAGAACAAAGATGTATTGGTCATGGTTAACTCTTTGCAACTCTTGAGACTTTTGAAAAGAAGAGAATGAGAGAATCGAAGAAAGTGCGTTTTCACATTAAAGTGAGCATATACTCTCACTAAAGAGTGTGATTTTGTGATTATTAAAGACAACATAATGTTTTCTTGCCTAAATCTCTGTATTTATCGAATCTTAATTTCACTATCAACGTGTTGGACAAAAACAACAACTTTAGAACAAAGATGTATTGGTAATAGTTAACTCTTTGCAACTCTTAAGACTTTTAAAAAGTAGAATATGAGAGAATCGAAGAAAGTGCATTTTCACATTAGAGTCAGCATAAACTCTCACTAACGAGTGTGATTTTGTGATAATTAAAGACAACATAATGTTTTGTTGGCTAAATCTTCGTATTTATCGAATCTTAATTTCACTATCAACGTGTTGGACAAAACATCAACTTTAGAAAAAAGATGTATTGGTAATGGTTAACTCTTTGCATCTCTTGACACTTTTGAAAAGTAGAGAATGAGTGAAACGAAGAAAGTGCGTTTTCACATTAAAGTGAGCATAAACTCTCACTAACGAGTGTCATTTTTTGATAATTAAAGACAACATAATGTTTTCTTGCCTAAATCTCTGTATTTATCGAATCTTAATTTCACTATCAACGTGTTGGACAAAACAACAACTTTAGAACAAAGATGTATTGGTAATAGTTAACTCTTTGCAACTCTTGAGACTTTTGAAAAGTAGAGAATGAGAGAATTGAAGTAGGTGCGTTTTCACATTAGAGTCAACATAAACTCACACTAACGTGTGTGATTTTGTGATAATTAAAGACAACATAATGTTTTCTTGGCTAAATCTTTGTATTTATCGAATCTTAATTTCACTATCAACGTGTTGGACAAAGCAACAACTTTAGAAAATAGATGAATTGGTAATGGTTAACTCTTTGCATCTCTTGACACTTTTGAAAAGTAGAGAATGAGAGAAAGTAAGAAAGTGCATTTCCACATTAAAGTGAGCATAAACTCTCACTAACGAGTGTGATTTTTTTATAATTAAAGACAACATAATGTTTTCTTGCCTAAATCTCTGTACTTATCGAATCTTAATTTCACTATCAACGTGTTGGACAAAACAACAACTTTAGAACAAAGATGTATTGGTAATGGTTAACTCTTTGCAACTCTTGAGACTTTTAAAAAGTAGAGAATGATAGAATCGAAGAAAGTGCGTTTTCACATTAAAGTGAGCATAAACTCTCACTAACGAGTGTGATTTTTTGATAATTAAACACAACATAATGTTTTCTTGCCTGAATCTCTGTATTTATCGAATCTTAATTTCACTATCAACGTGTTGGACAAAACAACAACTCTAGAACAAAGATGTATTGGTAATGGTTAACTCTTTTCAACTCTTGAGACTTTTGAAAAGTAGAGAATGAGAGAATCGAAGAAAGTGAATTTTCACATTAGAGTGAGCATAAACTCTCACTAACGAGTGTGATTTTGTGATAATTAAAGACAACATAATGTTTTCTTGGCTAAATCTTCGTATTTATCGAATCTTAATTTCACTATCAACGTGTTGGAAAAAACAACAATTTTAGAATAAATATGTATTGGTAATGGTTGACTCTTTTTGCAACTCTTGAGACTTTTGAAAAGTAGAGAATGAGAGAATCGAAGAAAGTGAATTTTCACATTAGAGTGAGCATAAACTCTCACTAACGAGTGTGATTTTGTGATAATTAAAGACAACATAATGTTTTCTTGGCTAAATCTTCGTATTTATCGAATCTTAATTTCACTATCAACGTGTTGGACAAAACAACAACTTTAGAACAAATTTGTATTGGTAATGGTTGACTCTTTTTGCAACTCTTGAGACTTTTGAAAAGTAGAGAATGAGAGAATCGAAGAAAGTGCGTTTTCACATTAGAGTGAGCATATACTCTCACTAAAGAGTGTGATTTTGTAATTATTAAAGACAACATAATGTTTTCTTGCCTAAATCTCTGTATTTATCGAATCTTAATTTCACTATCAACGTGTTGGACAAAAACAACTTTAGAACAAAGATGTATTGGTAATGGTTAACTCTTTGCAACTCTTGACAATTTTGAAAAATAGAGAATCGAAGAAAGTGCATTTTCACATTAGAGTGAGTATAAACTCTCACTAACGAGTGTGATTTTGTGATAATTAAAGAAAACATAATGTTTTCTTTCCTAAATCTTTGTATTTATCGAATCTTAATTTCACTATCAACGTGTTGGACAAAATAATAACTTTAGAACAAAGATGTATTGGTCATGGTTAACTCTTTGCAACTCTTGAGACTTTTGAAATGTAGAGAATGATAGAATCAAAGAAAGTGCGTTTTCACATTAGAGTGAGCATATACTCTCACTAAAGAGTGTGATTTTGTGATTATTAAAGACAACATAATGTTTTCTTGCATAAATCTCTGTATTTATCGAATCTTAATTTCACTATCAACGTGTTGGACAAAAACAACAACTTTAGAACAAAGATGTATTGGTAATGGTTAAATCTTTGCAACTCTTGACAATTATGAAAAATAGAGAATCGAAGAAAGTGCATTTTCACATTAGAGTGAGCATAAACTCTCAATACCGAGTGTGATTTTGTGATAATTAAAGAAAACATAATGTTTTCTTGCATAAATCTTTGTATTTATCGAATCTTAATTTAACTATCAATGTGTTGGACAAAACAACAACTTTAGAACAAAGATGTATTGGTCATGGTTAACTCTTTGCAACTCTTGAGACTTTTGAAAAGAAGAGAATGAGAGAATCGAAGAAAGTGCGTTTTCACATTAAAGTGAGCATATACTCTCACTAAAGAGTGTGATTTTGTGATTATTAAAGACAACATAATGTTTTCTTGCCTAAATCTCTGTACTTATCGAATCTTAATTTCACTATCAACGTGTTGGACAAAACAACAACATTAGAACAAAGATGTATTGGTAATGGTTAACTCTTTGCAACTCTTGAGACTTTTAAAAAGTAGAGAATGATAGAATCGAAGAAAGTGCGTTTTCACATTAAAGTGAGCATAAACTCTCAATAACGAGTGTGATTTTTTGATAATTAAACACAACATAATATTTTCTTGCCTGAATCTCTGTATTTATCGAATCTTAATTTCACTATCAACGTGTTGGACAAAACAACAACTCTAGAACAAAGATGTATTGGTAATGGTTAACTCTTTTCAACTCTTGAGACTTTTGAAAAGTAGAGAATGAGAGAATCGAAGAAAGTGAATTTTCACATTAGAGTGTGCATAAACTCTCACTAACGAGTGTGATTTTGTGATAATTAAAGACAACATAATGTTTTCTTGGCTAAATCTTCGTATTTATCGAATCTTAATTTCACTATCAACGTGTTGGAAAAAACAACAATTTTAGAATAAATATGTATTGGTAATGGTTGACTCTTTTTGCAACTCTTGAGACTTTTGAAAAGTAGAGAATGAGAGAATCGAAGAAAGTGCGTTTTGACATTAGAGTGAGCATATACTCTCACTAAAGAGTGTGATTTTGTGATTATTAAAGACAACATAATGTTTTCTTGCCTAAATCTCTGTATTTATCGTATCTTAATTTCACTATCAACGTGTTGGACAAAACAACAACTTTAGAACAAATATGTATTGGTAATGGTTAACTCTTTGCAACTCTTGAGACTTTTGAAAAGTAGAGAATGAGAGAATTGAAGAAGGTGCGTTTTCACATTAGAGTCAACATAAACTCTCACTAACGTGTGTGATTTTGTGATAATTAAAGACAACATAATGTTTTCTTGGCTAAATCTTTGTATTTATCGAATCTTAATTTCACTATCAACGTGTTGGACAAAATAACAACTTTAGAATAAATATGTATTAGTAATGGTTAACTCTTTTCAACTCTTGACACTTTTGAAAAATAGAGATTCGAAGAAAGTGCGTTTTCAGATTAGAGTGAGCATAAATTCTCACTAACGAGTATAATTTTGTGATAATTAAAGACAACATAATGTTTTCTTGGCTAAATCTTCGTATTTATCGAATCATAATTTCACTAACAACGTGTTGGACAAAACAACAACTTTAGAAAAAAGTTGTATTGGTAATGGTTAACTTTTTGCATCTCTTGACACTTTTGAAAAGTAGAGAATGAGAGAAACGAAGAAAGTTTGTTTTACAATAAAGTGAGCATTAACTCTCACTAACGAGTGTGATTTATTTCCTATATCTTCGTATTTATCGAATCTTAATTTCACTATCAACGTGTTGGACAAAACAACAACTTTAGAACAAAGATGTATTGGTAATGGTTAACTCTTTGAAACTCTTGAGACTTTTGAAAAGTAGAGAATGAGGGAATCGAAGAAAGTGCGTTTTCTCATTAGAGTGAGCATAAACTCACACTAACGAATGTGATTTTGTGATATTTAAAGACAACATAATGTTTTCTTGCCTAAATCTTCGTATTTATCGAATCTTAATTTCACTATCAACGTGTTGGACAAAACAACAACTTTAGAACAAATATGTATTGGTAATGGTTAACTCTTTGCAACTCTTGAGACTTTTGAAAAGTAGAGAATGAGAGAATTGAAGAAGGTGCGTTTTCACATTAGAGTCAACATAAACTCTCACTAACGTGTGTGATTTTGTGATAATTAAAGACAACATAATGTTTTCTTGGCTAAATCTTTGTATTTATCGAATCTTAATTTCACTATCAACGTGTTGGACAAAATAACAACTTTAGAATAAATATGTATTAGTAATGGTTAACTCTTTTCAACTCTTGACACTTTTGAAAAATAGAGATTCGAAGAAAGTGCGTTTTCAGATTAGAGTGAGCATAAATTCTCACTAACGAGTATAATTTTGTGATAATTAAAGACAACATAATGTTTTCTTGGCTAAATCTTCGTATTTATCGAATCATAATTTCACTAACAACGTGTTGGACAAAACAACAACTTTAGAAAAAAGTTGTATTGGTAATGGTTTACTTTTTGCATCTCTTGACACTTTTGAAAAGTAGAGAATGAGAGAAACGAAGAAAGTTTGTTTTACAATAAAGTGAGCATTAACTCTCACTAACGAGTGTGATTTATTTCCTAAATCTTCGTATTTATCGAATCTTAATTTCACTATCAACGTGTTGGACAAAACAACAACTTTAGAACAAAGATGTATTGGTAATGGTTAACTCTTTGAAACTCTTGAGACTTTTGAAAAGTAGAGAATGAGGGAATCGAAGAAAGTGCGTTTTCTCATTAGAGTGAGCATAAACTCACACTAACGAATGTGATTTTGTGATATTTAAAGACAACATAATGTTTTCTTGCCTAAATCTTCGTATTTATCGAATCTTAATTTCACTATCAACGTGTTGGACAAAACAACAACTTTAGAACAAATATGTATTGGTAATGGTTAACTCTTTTCAACTCTTGAGACTTTTGAAAAGTACAGAATGAGAGAGTTGAAGAAGGTGCGTTTTCACATTAGAGTCAACATAAACTCTCACTAACGTGTGTGATTTTGTGATAATTAAAGACAACATAATGTTTTCTTGGCTAAATCTTTGTATTTATCGAATCTTAATTTCACTATCAACGTGTTGGACAAAACAACAACTTTAGAAAAAAGATGAATTGGTAATGGTTAACTAATTGCATCTCTTGACACTTTTGAAAAGTAGAGAATGAGAGAAACTAAGAAAGTGCATTTCCACATTAAAGTGAGCATAAACACTCACTAACGAGTGTGATTTTTTTATAATTAAAGACAACATAATGTTTTCTTGCCTAAATCTCTGTACTTATCGAATCTTAATTTCAGTATCAACGTGTTGGACAAAACAACAACTTTAGAACAAAGATGTGTTGGTAATGGTTAACTCTTTGCAACTCTTGAGACTTTTAAAAAGTAGAGAATGATAGAATCGAAGAAACTGCGTTTTCACATTAAAGTGAGCATAAACTCTCACTAACGAGTGTGATTTTTTGATAATTAAAGACAACATAATGTTTTCTTGCCTAAATCTCTGTATTTATCGAATCTTAATTTCACTATCAACGTGTTGGACAAAACAACAACTTTAGAACAAAAATGTATTGGTAATGGTTAACTCTTTGCAACTCTTGAGACTTTTAAAAAGTAGAGAATGATAGAATCGAAGAAAGTGAATTTTCACATTAGAGTGAGCATAAACTCTCACTAACGAGTGTGATTTTGTGATAATTAAAGACAACATAATGTTTTCTTGGCTAAATCTTCGTATTTATCGAATCTTAATTTCACTATCAACGTGTTGGACAAAACAACAACTTTAGAACAAATATGTATTGGTAATGGTTGACTCTTTTTGCAACTCTTGAGACTTTTGAAAAGTAGAGAATGAGAGAATCAAAGAAAGTGCGTTTTCACATTAGAGTGAGCATATACTCTCACTAAAGAGTGTGATTTTGTGATTATTAAAGACAACATAATGTTTTCTTGCCTAAATCTCTGTATTTATCGAATCTTAATTCCACTATCAACGTGTTGGACAAAAACAACTTTAGAACAAAGATGTATTGGTAATGGTTAACTCTTTGCAACTCTTGACAATTTTGAAAAATAGAGAATCGAAGAAAGTGCATTTTCACATTAGAGTGAGTATAAACTCTCACTAACGAGTGTGATTTTGTGATAATTAAAGAAAACATAATGTTTTCTTTCCTAAATCTTTGTATTTATCGAATCTTAATTTCACTATCAACGTGTTGGACAAAATAATAACTTTAGAACAAAGATGTATTGGTCATGGTTAACTCTTTGCAACTCTTGAGACTTTTGAAATATAGAGAATGATAGAATCAAAGAAAGTGCGTTTTCACATTAGAGTGAGCATATACTCTCACTAAAGAGTGTGATTTTGTGATTATTAAAGACAACATAATGTTTTCTTGCCTAAATCTTTGTATTTATCGAATCTTAATTTCACTATCAACGTGTTGGACAAAAACAACAACTTTAGAACAAAGATGTATTGGTAATGGTTAAATCTTTGCAACTCTTGAAAATTTTGTAAAATAGAGAATCGAAGAAAGTGCATTTTCACATTAGAGTGAGCATAAACTCTCAATACCGAGTGTGATTTTGTGATAATTAAAGAAAACATAATGTTTTCTTGCATAAATCTTTGTATTTATCGAATCTTAATTTAACTATCAATGTGTTGGACAAAACAACAACTTTAGAACAAAGATGTATTGGTCATGGTTAACTCTTTGCAACTCTTGAGACTTTTGAAAAGAAGAGAATGAGAGAATCGAAGAAAGTGCGTTTTCACATTAAAGTGAGCATATACTCTCACTAAAGAGTGTGATTTTGTGATTATTAAAGACAACATAATGTTTTCTTGCCTAAATCTCTGTATTTATCGAATCTTAATTTCACTATCAACGTGTTGGACAAAAACAACAACTTTAGAACAAAGATGTATTGGTAATAGTTAACTCTTTGCAACTCTTAAGACTTTTAAAAAGTAGAATATGAGAGAATCGAAGAAAGTGCATTTTCACATTAGAGTCAGCATAAACTCTCACTAACGAGTGTGATTTTGTGATAATTAAAGACAACATAATGTTTTGTTGGCTAAATCTTCGTATTTATCGAATCTTAATTTCACTATCAACGTGTTGGACAAAACATCAACTTTAGAAAAAAGATGTATTGGTAATGGTTAACTCTTTGCATCTCTTGACACTTTTGAAAAGTAGAGAATGAGTGAAACGAAGAAAGTGCGTTTTCACATTAAAGTGAGCATAAACTCTCACTAACGAGTGTCATTTTTTGATAATTAAAGACAACATAATGTTTTCTTGCCTAAATCTCTGTATTTATCGAATCTTAATTTCACTATCAACGTGTTGGACAAAACAACAACTTTAGAACAAAGATGTATTGGTAATAGTTAACTCTTTGCAACTCTTGAGACTTTTGAAAAGTAGAGAATGAGAGAATTGAAGTAGGTGCGTTTTCACATTAGAGTCAACATAAACTCACACTAACGTGTGTGATTTTGTGATAATTAAAGACAGCATAATGTTTTCTTGGCTAAATCTTTGTATTTATCGAATCTTAATTTCACTATCAACGTGTTGGACAAAGCAACAACTTTAGAAAATATATGAATTGGTAATGGTTAACTCTTTGCATCTCTTGACACTTTTGAAAAGTAGAGAATGAGAGAAAGTAAGAAAGTGCATTTCCACATTAAAGTGAGCATAAACTCTCACTAACGAGTGTGATTTTTTTATAATTAAAGACAACATAATGTTTTCTTGCCTAAATCTCTGTACTTATCGAATCTTAATTTCACTATCAACGTGTTGGACAAAACAACAACTTTAGAACAAAGATGTATTGGTAATGGTTAACTCTTTGCAACTCTTGAGACTTTTAAAAAGTAGAGAATGATAGAATCGAAGAAAGTGCGTTTTCACATTAAAGTGAGCATAAACTCTCACTAACGAGTGTGATTTTTTGATAATTAAACACAACATAATGTTTTCTTGCCTGAATCTCTGTATTTATCGAATCTTAATTTCACTATCAACGTGTTGGACAAAACAACAACTCTAGAACAAAGATGTATTGGTAATGGTTAACTCTTTTCAACTCTTGAGACTTTTGAAAAGTAGAGAATGAGAGAATCGAAGAAAGTGAATTTTCACATTAGAGTGAGCATAAACTCTCACTAACGAGTGTGATTTTGTGATAATTAAAGACAACATAATGTTTTCTTGGCTAAATCTTCGTATTTATCGAATCTTAATTTCACTATCAACGTGTTGGAAAAAACAACAATTTTAGAATAAATATGTATTGGTAATGGTTGACTCTTTTTGCAACTCTTGAGACTTTTGAAAAGTAGAGAATGAGAAAATCGAAGAAAGTGAATTTTCACATTAGAGTGAGCATAAACTCTCACTAACGAGTGTGATTTTGTGATAATTAAAGACAACATAATGTTTTCTTGGCTAAATCTTCGTATTTATCGAATCTTAATTTCACTATCAACGTGTTGGACAAAACAACAACTTTAGAACAAATTTGTATTGGTAATGGTTGACTCTTTTTGCAACTCTTGAGACTTTTGAAAAGTAGAGAATGAGAGAATCGAAGAAAGTGCGTTTTCACATTAGAGTGAGCATATACTCTCACTAAAGAGTGTGATTTTGTAATTATTAAAGACAACGTAATGTTTTCTTGCCTAAATCTCTGTATTTATCGAATCTTAATTTCACTATCAACGTGTTGGACAAAAACAACTTTAGAACAAAGATGTATTGGTAATGGTTAACTCTTTGCAACTCTTGACAATTTTGAAAAATAGAGAATCGAAGAAAGTGCATTTTCACATTAGAGTGAGTATAAACTCTCACTAACGAGTGTGATTTTGTGATAATTAAAGAAAACATAATGTTTTCTTTCCTAAATCTTTGTATTTATCGAATCTTAATTTCACTATCAACGTGTTGGACAAAATAATAACTTTAGAACAAAGATGTATTGGTCATGGTTAACTCTTTGCAACTCTTGAGACTTTTGAAATGTAGAGAATGATAGAATCAAAGAAAGTGCGTTTTCACATTAGAGTGAGCATATACTCTCACTAAAGAGTGTGATTTTGTGATTATTAAAGACAACATAATGTTTTCTTGCATAAATCTCTGTATTTATCGAATCTTAATTTCACTATCAACGTGTTGGACAAAAACAACAACTTTAGAACAAAGATGTATTGGTAATGGTTAAATCTTTGCAACTCTTGACAATTATGAAAAATAGAGAATCGAAGAAAGTGCGTTTTCACATTAAAGTGAGCATAAACTCTCACTAACGAGTGTGATTTTTTGATAATTAAAGACAACATAATGTTTTCTTGCCTAAATCTCTGTATTTATCGAATCTTAATTTCACTATCAACGTGTTGGACAAAACAACAACTTTAGAAAAAAGATGAATTGGTAATGGTTAACTCTTTGCATCTCTTGACACTTTTGAAAAGTAGAGAATGAGAGAAACTAAGAAAGTGCATTTCCACATTAAAGTGAGCATAAACACTCACTAACGAGTGTGATTTTTTTATAATTAAAGACAACATAATGTTTTCTTGCCTAAATCTCTGTACTTATCGAATCTTAATTTCAGTATCAACGTGTTGGACAAAACAACAACTTTAGAACAAAGATGTGTTGGTAATGGTTAACTCTTTGCAACTCTTGAGACTTTTAAAAAGTAGAGAATGATAGAATCGAAGAAACTGCGTTTTCACATTAAAGTGAGCATAAACTCTCACTAACGAGTGTGATTTTTTGATAATTAAAGACAACATAATGTTTTCTTGCCTAAATCTCTGTATTTATCGAATCTTAATTTCACTATCAACGTGTTGGACAAAACAACAACTTTAGAACAAAAATGTATTGGTAATGGTTAACTCTTTGCAACTCTTGAGACTTTTAAAAAGTAGAGAATGATAGAATCGAAGAAAGTGAATTTTCACATTAGAGTGAGCATAAACTCTCACTAACGAGTGTGATTTTGTGATAATTAAAGACAACATAATGTTTTCTTGGCTAAATCTTCGTATTTATCGAATCTTAATTTCACTATCAACGTGTTGGACAAAACAACAACTTTAGAACAAATATGTATTGGTAATGGTTGACTCTTTTTGCAACTCTTGAGACTTTTGAAAAGTAGAGAATGAGAGAATCAAAGAAAGTGCGTTTTCACATTAGAGTGAGCATATACTCTCACTAAAGAGTGTGATTTTGTGATTATTAAAGACAACATAATGTTTTCTTGCCTAAATCTCTGTATTTATCGAATCTTAATTCCACTATCAACGTGTTGGACAAAAACAACTTTAGAACAAAGATGTATTGGTAATGGTTAACTCTTTGCAACTCTTGACAATTTTGAAAAATAGAGAATCGAAGAAAGTGCATTTTCACATTAGAGTGAGTATAAACTCTCACTAACGAGTGTGATTTTGTGATAATTAAAGAAAACATAATGTTTTCTTTCCTAAATCTTTGTATTTATCGAATCTTAATTTCACTATCAACGTGTTGGACAAAATAATAACTTTAGAACAAAGATGTATTGGTCATGGTTAACTCTTTGCAACTCTTGAGACTTTTGAAATATAGAGAATGATAGAATCAAAGAAAGTGCGTTTTCACATTAGAGTGAGCATATACTCTCACTAAAGAGTGTGATTTTGTGATTATTAAAGACAACATAATGTTTTCTTGCCTAAATCTTTGTATTTATCGAATCTTAATTTCACTATCAACGTGTTGGACAAAAACAACAACTTTAGAACAAAGATGTATTGGTAATGGTTAAATCTTTGCAACTCTTGAAAATTTTGTAAAATAGAGAATCGAAGAAAGTGCATTTTCACAATAGAGTGAGCATAAACTCTCAATACCGAGTGTGATTTTGTGATAATTAAAGAAAACATAATGTTTTCTTGCATAAATCTTTGTATTTATCGAATCTTAATTTAACTATCAATGTGTTGGACAAAACAACAACTTTAGAACAAAGATGTATTGGTCATGGTTAACTCTTTGCAACTCTTGAGACTTTTGAAAAGAAGAGAATGAGAGAATCGAAGAAAGTGCGTTTTCACATTAAAGTGAGCATATACTCTCACTAAAGAGTGTGATTTTGTGATTATTAAAGACAACATAATGTTTTCTTGCCTAAATCTCTGTATTTATCGAATCTTAATTTCACTATCAACGTGTTGGACAAAAACAACAACTTTAGAACAAAGATGTATTGGTAATAGTTAACTCTTTGCAACTCTTAAGACTTTTAAAAAGTAGAATATGAGAGAATCGAAGAAAGTGCATTTTCACATTAGAGTCAGCATAAACTCTCACTAACGAGTGTGATTTTGTGATAATTAAAGACAACATAATGTTTTGTTGGCTAAATCTTCGTATTTATCGAATCTTAATTTCACTATCAACGTGTTGGACAAAACATCAACTTTAGAAAAAAGATGTATTGGTAATGGTTAACTCTTTGCATCTCTTGACACTTTTGAAAAGTAGAGAATGAGTGAAACGAAGAAAGTGCGTTTTCACATTAAAGTGAGCATAAACTCTCACTAACGAGTGTCATTTTTTGATAATTAAAGACAACATAATGTTTTCTTGCCTAAATCTCTGTATTTATCGAATCTTAATTTCACTATCAACGTGTTGGACAAAACAACAACTTTAGAACAAAGATGTATTGGTAATAGTTAACTCTTTGCAACTCTTGAGACTTTTGAAAAGTAGAGAATGAGAGAATTGAAGTAGGTGCGTTTTCACATTAGAGTCAACATAAACTCACACTAACGTGTGTGATTTTGTGATAATTAAAGACAGCATAATGTTTTCTTGGCTAAATCTTTGTATTTATCGAATCTTAATTTCACTATCAACGTGTTGGACAAAGCAACAACTTTAGAAAATAGATGAATTGGTAATGGTTAACTCTTTGCATCTCTTGACACTTTTGAAAAGTAGAGAATGAGAGAAAGTAAGAAAGTGCATTTCCACATTAAAGTGAGCATAAACTCTCACTAACGAGTGTGATTTTTTTATAATTAAAGACAACATAATGTTTTCTTGCCTAAATCTCTGTACTTATCGAATCTTAATTTCACTATCAACGTGTTGGACAAAACAACAACTTTAGAACAAAGATGTATTGGTAATGGTTAACTCTTTGCAACTCTTGAGACTTTTAAAAAGTAGAGAATGATAGAATCGAAGAAAGTGCGTTTTCACATTAAAGTGAGCATAAACTCTCACTAACGAGTGTGATTTTTTGATAATTAAACACAACATAATGTTTTCTTGCCTGAATCTCTGTATTTATCGAATCTTAATTTCACTATCAACGTGTTGGACAAAACAACAACTCTAGAACAAAGATGTATTGGTAATGGTTAACTCTTTTCAACTCTTGAGACTTTTGAAAAGTAGAGAATGAGAGAATCGAAGAAAGTGAATTTTCACATTAGAGTGAGCATAAACTCTCACTAACGAGTGTGATTTTGTGATAATTAAAGACAACATAATGTTTTCTTGGCTAAATCTTCGTATTTATCGAATCTTAATTTCACTATCAACGTGTTGGAAAAAACAACAATTTTAGAATAAATATGTATTGGTAATGGTTGACTCTTTTTGCAACTCTTGAGACTTTTGAAAAGTAGAGAATGAGAGAATCGAAGAAAGTGAATTTTCACATTAGAGTGAGCATAAACTCTCACTAACGAGTGTGATTTTGTGATAATTAAAGACAACATAATGTTTTCTTGGCTAAATCTTCGTATTTATCGAATCTTAATTTCACTATCAACGTGTTGGACAAAACAACAACTTTAGAACAAATTTGTATTGGTAATGGTTGACTCTTTTTGCAACTCTTGAGACTTTTGAAAAGTAGAGAATGAGAGAATCGAAGAAAGTGCGTTTTCACATTAGAGTGAGCATATACTCTCACTAAAGAGTGTGATTTTGTAATTATTAAAGACAACGTAATGTTTTCTTGCCTAAATCTCTGTATTTATCGAATCTTAATTTCACTATCAACGTGTTGGACAAAAACAACTTTAGAACAAAGATGTATTGGTAATGGTTAACTCTTTGCAACTCTTGACAATTTTGAAAAATAGAGAATCGAAGAAAGTGCATTTTCACATTAGAGTGAGTATAAACTCTCACTAACGAGTGTGATTTTGTGATAATTAAAGAAAACATAATGTTTTCTTTCCTAAATCTTTGTATTTATCGAATCTTAATTTCACTATCAACGTGTTGGACAAAATAATAACTTTAGAACAAAGATGTATTGGTCATGGTTAACTCTTTGCAACTCTTGAGACTTTTGAAATGTAGAGAATGATAGAATCAAAGAAAGTGCGTTTTCACATTAGAGTGAGCATATACTCTCACTAAAGAGTGTGATTTTGTGATTATTAAAGACAACATAATGTTTTCTTGCATAAATCTCTGTATTTATCGAATCTTAATTTCACTATCAACGTGTTGGACAAAAACAACAACTTTAGAACAAAGATGTATTGGTAATGGTTAAATCTTTGCAACTCTTGACAATTATGAAAAATAGAGAATCGAAGAAAGTGCATTTTCACATTAGAGTGAGCATAAACTCTCAATACCGAGTGTGATTTTGTGATAATTAAAGAAAACATAATGTTTTCTTGCATAAATCTTTGTATTTATCGAATCTTAATTTAACTATCAATGTGTTGGACAAAACAACAACTTTAGAACAAAGATGTATTGGTCATGGTTAACTCTTTGCAACTCTTGAGACTTTTGAAAAGAAGAGAATGAGAGAATCGAAGAAAGTGCGTTTTCACATTAAAGTGAGCATATACTCTCACTAAAGAGTGTGATTTTGTGATTATTAAAGACAACATAATGTTTTCTTGCCTAAATCTCTGTACTTATCGAATCTTAATTTCACTATCAACGTGTTGGACAAAACAACAACATTAGAACAAAGATGTATTGGTAATGGTTAACTCTTTGCAACTCTTGAGACTTTTAAAAAGTAGAGAATGATAGAATCGAAGAAAGTGCGTTTTCACATTAAAGTGAGCATAAACTCTCAATAACGAGTGTGATTTTTTGATAATTAAACACAACATAATATTTTCTTGCCTGAATCTCTGTATTTATCGAATCTTAATTTCACTATCAACGTGTTGGACAAAACAACAACTCTAGAACAAAGATGTATTGGTAATGGTTAACTCTTTTCAACTCTTGAGACTTTTGAAAAGTAGAGAATGAGAGAATCGAAGAAAGTGAATTTTCACATTAGAGTGTGCATAAACTCTCACTAACGAGTGTGATTTTGTGATAATTAAAGACAACATAATGTTTTCTTGGCTAAATCTTCGTATTTATCGAATCTTAATTTCACTATCAACGTGTTGGAAAAAACAACAATTTTAGAATAAATATGTATTGGTAATGGTTGACTCTTTTTGCAACTCTTGAGACTTTTGAAAAGTAGAGAATGAGAGAATCGAAGAAAGTGAATTTTCACATTAGAGTGAGCATAAACTCTCACTAACGAGTGTGATTTTGTGATAATTAAAGACAACATAATGTTTTCTTGGCTAAATCTTCGTATTTATCGAATCTTAATTTCACTATCAACGTGTTGGACAAAACAACAACTTTAGAACAAATATGTATTGGTAATGGTTGACTCTTTTTGCAACTCTTGAGACTTTTGAAAAGTAGAGAATGAGAGAATCGAAGAAAGTGCGTTTTCACATTAGAGTGAGCATATACTCTCACTAAAGAGTGTGATTTTGTGATTATTAAAGACAACATAATGTTTTCTTGCCTAAATCTCTGTATTTATCGAATCTTAATTTCACTATCAACGTGTTGGACAAAAACAACTTTAGAACAAAGATGTATTGGTAATGGTTAACTCTTTGCAACTCTTGACAATTTTGAAAAATAGAGAATCGAAGAAAGTGCATTTTCACATTAGAGTGAGTATAAACTCTCACTAACGAGTGTGATTTTGTGATAATTAAAGAAAACATAATGTTTTCTTTCCTAAATCTTTGTATTTATCGAAACTTAATTTCACTATCAACGTGTTGGACAAAATAATAACTTTAGAACAAAGATGTAATGGTCATGGTTAACTCTTTGCAACTCTTGAGACTTTTGAAATGTAGAGAATGATAGAATCAAAGAAAGTGCGTTTTCACATTACAGTGAGCATATACTCTCACTAAAGAGTGTGATTTTGTGATTATTAAAGACAACATAATGTTTTCTTGCCTAAATCTCTGTATTTATCGAATCTTAATTTCACTATCAACGTGTTGGACAAAAACAACAACTTTAGAACAAAGATGTATTGGTAATGGTTAAATCTTTGCAACTCTTGACAATTTTGAAAAATAGAGAATCGAAGAAAGTGCATTTTCACATTAGAGTGAGCATAAACTCTCAATACCGAGTGTGATTTTGTGATAATTAAAGAAAACATAATGTTTTCTTGCATAAATCTTTGTATTTATCGAATCTTAATTTAACTATCAATGTGTTGGACAAAACAACAACTTTAGCACAAAGATGTATTGGTCATGGTTAACTCTTTGCAACTCTTGAGACTTTTGAAAGGAAGAGAATGAGAGAATCGAAGAAAGTGCGTTTTCACATTAAAGTGAGCATATACTCTCACTAAAGAGTGTGATTTTGTGATTATTAAAGACAACATAATGTTTTCTTGCCTAAATCTCTGTATTTATCGAATCTTAATTTCACTATCAACGTGTTGGACAAAAACAACAACTTTAGAGCAAAGATGTATTGGTAATGGTTAACTCTTTGCAACTCTTAAGACTTTTAAAAAGTAGAATATGAGAGAATCGAAGAAAGTGCATTTTCACATTAGAGCCAGCATAAACTCTCACTAACGAGTGTGATTTTGTGATAATTAAAGACAACATAATGTTTTCTTGGCTAAATCTTCGTATTTATCGAATCTTAATTTCACTATCAACGTGTTGGACAAAACATCAACTTTAGAAAAAAGATGTATTGGTAATGGTTAACTCTTTGCATCTCTTGACACTTTTGAAAAGTAGAGAATGAGTGAAACGAAGAAAGTGCGTTTTCACATTAAAGTGAGCATAAACTCTCACTAACGAGTGTCATTTTTTGATAATTAAAGACAACATAATGTTTTCTTGCCTAAATCTCTGTATTTATCGAATCTTAATTTCACTATCAACGTGTTGGACAAAACAACAACTTTAGAACAAAGATGTATTAGTAATAGTTAACTCTTTGCAACTCTTGAGACTTTTGAAAATTAGAGAATGAGAGAATTGAAGTAGGTGCGTTTTCACATTAGAGTCAACATAAACTCACACTAACGTGTGTGATTTTGTGATAATTAAAGACAACATAATGTTTTCTTGGCTAAATCTTTGTATTTATCGAATCTTAATTTCACTATCAACGTGTTGGACAAAGCAACAACTTTAGAAAATAGATGAATTGGTAATGGTTAACTCTTTGCATCTCTTGACACTTTTGAAAAGTAGAGAATGAGAGAAAGTAAGAAAGTGCATTTCCACATTAAAGTGAGCATAAACTCTCACTAACGAGTGTGATTTTTTTATAATTAAAGACAACATAATGTTTTCTTGCCTAAATCTCCGTACTTATCGAATCTTAATTTCACTATCAACGTGTTGGACAAAACAACAACTTTAGAACAAAGATGTATTGGTAATGGTTAACTCTTTGCAACTCTTGAGACTTTTAAAAAGTAGAGAATGATAGAATCGAAGAAAGTGCGTTTTCACATTAAAGTGAGCATAAACTCTCACTAACGAGTGTGATTTTTTGATTATTAAACACAACATAATGTTTTCTTGCCTGAATCTCTGTATTTATCGAATCTTAATTTCACTATCAACGTGTTGGACAAAACAACAACTCTAGAACAAAGATGTATTGGTAATGGTTAACTCTTTTCAACTCTTGAGACTTTTGAAAAGTAGAGAATGAGAGAATCGAAGAAAGTGAATTTTCACATTAGAGTGAGCATAAACTCTCACTAACGAGTGTGATTTTGTGATAATTAAAGACAACATAATGTTTTCTTGGCTAAATCTTCGTATTTATCGAATCTTAATTTCACTATCAACGTGTTGGAAAAAACAACAATTTTAGAATAAATTTGTATTGGTAATGGTTGACTCTTTTTGCAACTCTTGAGTCTTTTGAAAAGTAGAGAATGAGAGAATCGAAGAAAGTGCGTTTTGACATTAGAGTGAGCATATACTCTCACTAAAGAGTGTGATTTTGTGATTATTAAAGACAACATAATGTTTTCTTGCCTAAATCTCTGTATTTATCGAATCTTAATTTCACTATCAACGTGTTGGACAAAAACAACTTTAGAACAAAGATGTATTGGTAATGGTTAACTCTTTGCAACTCTTGACAATTTTGAAAAATAGAGAATCGAAGAAAGTGCATTTTCACATTAGAGTGAGTATAAACTCTCACTAACGAGTGTGATTTTGTGATAATTAAAGAAAACATAATGTTTTCTTTCCTAAATCTTTGTATTTATCGAATCTTAATTTCACTATCAACGTGTTGGACAAAATAATAACTTTAGAACAAAGATGTAATGGTCATGGTTAACTCTTTGCAACTCTTGAGACTTTTGAAATGTAGAGAATGATAGAATCAAAGAAAGTGCGTTTTCACATTACAGTGAGCATATACTCTCACTAAAGAGTGTGATTTTGTGATTATTAAAGACAACATAATGTTTTCTTGCCTAAATCTCTGTATTTATCGAATCTTAATTTCACTATCAACGTGTTGGACAAAAATAACAACTTTAGAACAAAGATGTATTGGTAATGGTTAAATCTTTGCAACTCTTGACAATTTTGAAAAATAGAGAATCGAAGAAAGTGCATTTTCACATTAGAGTGAGCATAAACTCTCAATACAGAGTGTGATTTTGTGATAATTAAAGAAAACATAATGTTTTCTTGCATAAATCTTTGTATTTATCGAATCTTAATTTAACTATCAATGTGTTGGACAAAACAACAACTTTAGCACAAAGATGTATTGGTCATGGTTAACTCTTTGCAACTCTTGAGACTTTTGAAAGGAAGAGAATGAGAGAATCGAAGAAAGTGCGTTTTCACATTAAAGTGAGCATATACTCTCACTAAAGAGTGTGATTTTGTGATTATTAAAGACAACATAATGTTTTCTTGCCTAAATCTCTGTATTTATCGAATCTTAATTTCACTATCAACGTGTTGGACAAAAACAACAACTTTAGAGCAAAGATGTATTGGTAATGGTTAACTCTTTGCAACTCTTAAGACTTTTAAAAAGTAGAATATGAGAGAATCGAAGAAAGTGCATTTTCACATTAGAGCCAGCATAAACTCTCACTAACGAGTGTGATTTTGTGATAATTAAAGACAACATAATGTTTTCTTGGCTAAATCTTCGTATTTATCGAATCTTAATTTCACTATCAACGTGTTGGACAAAACATCAACTTTAGAAAAAAGATGTATTGGTAATGGTTAACTCTTTGCATCTCTTGACACTTTTGAAAAGTAGAGAATGAGTGAAACGAAGAAAGTGCGTTTTCACATTAAAGTGAGCATAAACTCTCACTAACGAGTGTCATTTTTTGATAATTAAAGACAACATAATGTTTTCTTGCCTAAATCTCTGTATTTATCGAATCTTAATTTCACTATCAACGTGTTGGACAAAACAACAACTTTAGAACAAAGATGTATTAGTAATAGTTAACTCTTTGCAACTCTTGAGACTTTTGAAAATTAGAGAATGAGAGAATTGAAGTAGGTGCGTTTTCACATTAGAGTCAACATAAACTCACACTAACGTGTGTGATTTTGTGATAATTAAAGACAACATAATGTTTTCTTGGCTAAATCTTTGTATTTATCGAATCTTAATTTCACTATCAACGTGTTGGACAAAGCAACAACTTTAGAAAATAGATGAATTGGTAATGGTTAACTCTTTGCATCTCTTGACACTTTTGAAAAGTAGAGAATGAGAGAAAGTAAGAAAGTGCATTTCCACATTAAAGTGAGCATAAACTCTCACTAGCGAGTGTGATTTTTTTATAATTAAAGACAACATAATGTTTTCTTGCCTAAATCTCTGTACTTATCGAATCTTAATTTCACTATCAACGTGTTGGACAAAACAACAACTTTAGAACAAAGATGTATTGGTAATGGTTAACTCTTTGCAACTCTTGAGACTTTTAAAAAGTAGAGAATGATAGAATCGAAGAAAGTGCGTTTTCACATTAAAGTGAGCATAAACTCTCACTAACGAGTGTGATTTTTTGATAATTAAACACAACATAATGTTTTCTTGCCTGAATCTCTGTATTTATCGAATCTTAATTTCACTATCAACGTGTTGGACAAAACAACAACTTTAGAACAAAGATGTATTGGTAATGGTTAACTCTTTTCAACGCTTGAGACTTTTGAAAAGTAGAGAATGAGAGAATCGAAGAAAGTGAATTTTCACATTAGAGTGAGCATAAACTCTCACTAACGAGTGTGATTTTGTGATAATTAAAGACAACATAATGTTTTCTTGGCTAAATCTTCGTATTTATCGAATCTTAATTTCACTATCAACGTGTTGGAAAAAACAACAATTTTAGAATAAATATGTATTGGTAATGGTTGACTCTTTTTGCAACTCTTGAGACTTTTGAAAAGTAGAGAATGAGAGAATCGAAGAAAGTGCGTTTTGACATTAGAGTGAGCATATACTCTCACTAAAGAGTGTGATTTTGTGATTATTAAAGACAACATAATGTTTTCTTGCCTAAATCTCTGTATTTATCGAATCTTAATTTCACTATCAACGTGTTGGACAAAAACAACAACTTTAGAGCAAAGATGTATTGGTAATGGTTAACTCTTTGCAACTCTTAAGACTTTTAAAAAGTAGAATATGAGAGAATCGAAGAAAGTGCATTTTCACATTAGAGCCAGCATAAACTCTCACTAACGAGTGTGATTTTGTGATAATTAAAGACAACATAATGTTTTCTTGGCTAAATCTTCGTATTTATCGAATCTTAATTTCACTATCAACGTGTTGGACAAAACATCAACTTTAGAAAAAAGATGTATTGGTAATGGTTAACTCTTTGCATCTCTTGACACTTTTGAAAAGTAGAGAATGAGTGAAACGAAGAAAGTGCGTTTTCACATTAAAGTGAGCATAAACTCTCACTAACGAGTGTCATTTTTTGATAATTAAAGACAACATAATGTTTTCTTGCCTAAATCTCTGTATTTATCGAATCTTAATTTCACTATCAACGTGTTGGACAAAACAACAACTTTAGAACAAAGATGTATTAGTAATAGTTAACTCTTTGCAACTCTTGAGACTTTTGAAAATTAGAGAATGAGAGAATTGAAGTAGGTGCGTTTTCACATTAGAGTCAACATAAACTCACACTAACGTGTGTGATTTTGTGATAATTAAAGACAACCTAATGTTTTCTTGGCTAAATCTTTGTATTTATCGAATCTTAATTTCACTATCAACGTGTTGGACAAAGCAACAACTTTAGAAAATAGATGAATTGGTAATGGTTAACTCTTTGCATCTCTTGACACTTTTGAAAAGTAGAGAATGAGAGAAAGTAAGAAAGTGCATTTCCACATTAAAGTGAGCATAAACTCTCACTAACGAGTGTGATTTTTTTATAATTAAAGACAACATAATGTTTTCTTGCCTAAATCTCCGTACTTATCGAATCTTAATTTCACTATCAACGTGTTGGACAAAACAACAACTTTAGAACAAAGATGTATTGGTAATGGTTAACTCTTTGCAACTCTTGAGACTTTTAAAAAGTAGAGAATGATAGAATCGAAGAAAGTGCGTTTTCACATTAAAGTGAGCATAAACTCTCACTAACGAGTGTGATTTTTTGATTATTAAACACAACATAATGTTTTCTTGCCTGAATCTCTGTATTTATCGAATCTTAATTTCACTATCAACGTGTTGGACAAAACAACAACTCTAGAACAAAGATGTATTGGTAATGGTTAACTCTTTTCAACTCTTGAGACTTTTGAAAAGTAGAGAATGAGAGAATCGAAGAAAGTGAATTTTCACATTAGAGTGAGCATAAACTCTCACTAACGAGTGTGATTTTGTGATAATTAAAGAAAACATAATGTTTTCTTTCCTAAATCTTTGTATTTATCGAATCTTAATTTCACTATCAACGTGTTGGACAAAATAATAACTTTAGAACAAAGATGTAATGGTCATGGTTAACTCTTTGCAACTCTTGAGACTTTTGAAATGTAGAGAATGATAGAATCAAAGAAAGTGCGTTTTCACATTACAGTGAGCATATACTCTCACTAAAGAGTGTGATTTTGTGATTATTAAAGACAACATAATGTTTTCTTGCCTAAATCTCTGTATTTATCGAATCTTAATTTCACTATCAACGTGTTGGACAAAAACAACAACTTTAGAGCAAAGATGTATTGGTAATGGTTAACTCTTTGCAACTCTTAAGACTTTTAAAAAGTAGAATATGAGAGAATCGAAGAAAGTGCATTTTCACATTAGAGCCAGCATAAACTCTCACTAACGAGTGTGATTTTGTGATAATTAAAGACAACATAATGTTTTCTTGGCTAAATCTTCGTATTTATCGAATCTTAATTTCACTATCAACGTGTTGGACAAAACATCAACTTTAGAAAAAAGATGTATTGGTAATGGTTAACTCTTTGCATCTCTTGACACTTTTGAAAAGTAGAGAATGAGTGAAACGAAGAAAGTGCGTTTTCACATTAAAGTGAGCATAAACTCTCACTAACGAGTGTCATTTTTTGATAATTAAAGACAACATAATGTTTTCTTGCCTAAATCTCTGTATTTATCGAATCTTAATTTCACTATCAACGTGTTGGACAAAACAACAACTTTAGAACAAAGATGTATTAGTAATAGTTAACTCTTTGCAACTCTTGAGACTTTTGAAAATTAGAGAATGAGAGAATTGAAGTAGGTGCGTTTTCACATTAGAGTCAACATAAACTCACACTAACGTGTGTGATTTTGTGATAATTAAAGACAACATAATGTTTTCTTGGCTAAATCTTTGTATTTATCGAATCTTAATTTCACTATCAACGTGTTGGACAAAGCAACAACTTTAGAAAATAGATGAATTGGTAATGGTTAACTCTTTGCATCTCTTGACACTTTTGAAAAGTAGAGAATGAGAGAAAGTAAGAAAGTGCATTTCCACATTAAAGTGAGCATAAACTCTCACTAGCGAGTGTGATTTTTTTATAATTAAAGACAACATAATGTTTTCTTGCCTAAATCTCTGTACTTATCGAATCTTAATTTCACTATCAACGTGTTGGACAAAACAACAACTTTAGAACAAAGATGTATTGGTAATGGTTAACTCTTTGCAACTCTTGAGACTTTTAAAAAGTAGAGAATGATAGAATCGAAGAAAGTGCGTTTTCACATTAAAGTGAGCATAAACTCTCACTAACGAGTGTGATTTTTTGATAATTAAACACAACATAATGTTTTCTTGCCTGAATCTCTGTATTTATCGAATCTTAATTTCACTATCAACGTGTTGGACAAAACAACAACTTTAGAACAAAGATGTATTGGTAATGGTTAACTCTTTTCAACGCTTGAGACTTTTGAAAAGTAGAGAATGAGAGAATCGAAGAAAGTGAATTTTCACATTAGAGTGAGCATAAACTCTCACTAACGAGTGTGATTTTGTGATAATTAAAGACAACATAATGTTTTCTTGGCTAAATCTTCGTATTTATCGAATCTTAATTTCACTATCAACGTGTTGGAAAAAACAACAATTTTAGAATAAATATGTATTGGTAATGGTTGACTCTTTTTGCAACTCTTGAGACTTTTGAAAAGTAGAGAATGAGAGAATCGAAGAAAGTGCGTTTTGACATTAGAGTGAGCATATACTCTCACTAAAGAGTGTGATTTTGTGATTATTAAAGACAACATAATGTTTTCTTGCCTAAATCTCTGTATTTATCGAATCTTAATTTCACTATCAACGTGTTGGACAAAAACAACAACTTTAGAGCAAAGATGTATTGGTAATGGTTAACTCTTTGCAACTCTTAAGACTTTTAAAAAGTAGAATATGAGAGAATCGAAGAAAGTGCATTTTCACATTAGAGCCAGCATAAACTCTCACTAACGAGTGTGATTTTGTGATAATTAAAGACAACATAATGTTTTCTTGGCTAAATCTTCGTATTTATCGAATCTTAATTTCACTATCAACGTGTTGGACAAAACATCAACTTTAGAAAAAAGATGTATTGGTAATGGTTAACTCTTTGCATCTCTTGACACTTTTGAAAAGTAGAGAATGAGTGAAACGAAGAAAGTGCGTTTTCACATTAAAGTGAGCATAAACTCTCACTAACGAGTGTCATTTTTTGATAATTAAAGACAACATAATGTTTTCTTGCCTAAATCTCTGTATTTATCGAATCTTAATTTCACTATCAACGTGTTGGACAAAACAACAACTTTAGAACAAAGATGTATTAGTAATAGTTAACTCTTTGCAACTCTTGAGACTTTTGAAAATTAGAGAATGAGAGAATTGAAGTAGGTGCGTTTTCACATTAGAGTCAACATAAACTCACACTAACGTGTGTGATTTTGTGATAATTAAAGACAACCTAATGTTTTCTTGGCTAAATCTTTGTATTTATCGAATCTTAATTTCACTATCAACGTGTTGGACAAAGCAACAACTTTAGAAAATAGATGAATTGGTAATGGTTAACTCTTTGCATCTCTTGACACTTTTGAAAAGTAGAGAATGAGAGAAAGTAAGAAAGTGCATTTCCACATTAAAGTGAGCATAAACTCTCACTAACGAGTGTGATTTTTTTATAATTAAAGACAACATAATGTTTTCTTGCCTAAATCTCCGTACTTATCGAATCTTAATTTCACTATCAACGTGTTGGACAAAACAACAACTTTAGAACAAAGATGTATTGGTAATGGTTAACTCTTTGCAACTCTTGAGACTTTTAAAAAGTAGAGAATGATAGAATCGAAGAAAGTGCGTTTTCACATTAAAGTGAGCATAAACTCTCACTAACGAGTGTGATTTTTTGATTATTAAACACAACATAATGTTTTCTTGCCTGAATCTCTGTATTTATCGAATCTTAATTTCACTATCAACGTGTTGGACAAAACAACAACTCTAGAACAAAGATGTATTGGTAATGGTTAACTCTTTTCAACTCTTGAGACTTTTGAAAAGTAGAGAATGAGAGAATCGAAGAAAGTGAATTTTCACATTAGAGTGAGCATAAACTCTCACTAACGAGTGTGATTTTGTGATAATTAAAGAAAACATAATGTTTTCTTTCCTAAATCTTTGTATTTATCGAATCTTAATTTCACTATCAACGTGTTGGACAAAATAATAACTTTAGAACAAAGATGTAATGGTCATGGTTAACTCTTTGCAACTCTTGAGACTTTTGAAATGTAGAGAATGATAGAATCAAAGAAAGTGCGTTTTCACATTACAGTGAGCATATACTCTCACTAAAGAGTGTGATTTTGTGATTATTAAAGACAACATAATGTTTTCTTGCCTAAATCTCTGTATTTATCGAATCTTAATTTCACTATCAACGTGTTGGACAAAAATAACAACTTTAGAACAAAGATGTATTGGTAATGGTTAAATCTTTGCAACTCTTGACAATTTTGAAAAATAGAGAATCGAAGAAAGTGCATTTTCACATTAGAGTGAGCATAAACTCTCAATACCGAGTGTGATTTTGTGATAATTAAAGAAAACATAATGTTTTCTTGCATAAATCTTTGTATTTATCGAATCTTAATTTAACTATCAATGTGTTGGACAAAACAACAACTTTAGCACAAAGATGTATTGGTCATGGTTAACTCTTTGCAACTCTTGAGACTTTTGAAAGGAAGAGAATGAGAGAATCGAAGAAAGTGCGTTTTCACATTAAAGTGAGCATATACTCTCACTAAAGAGTGTGATTTTGTGATTATTAAAGACAACATAATGTTTTCTTGCCTAAATCTCTGTATTTATCGAATCTTAATTTCACTATCAACGTGTTGGACAAAAACAACAACTTTAGAGCAAAGATGTATTGGTAATGGTTAACTCTTTGCAACTCTTAAGACTTTTAAAAAGTAGAATATGAGAGAATCGAAGAAAGTGCATTTTCACATTAGAGCCAGCATAAACTCTCACTAACGAGTGTGATTTTGTGATAATTAAAGACAACATAATGTTTTCTTGGCTAAATCTTCGTATTTATCGAATCTTAATTTCACTATCAACGTGTTGGACAAAACATCAACTTTAGAAAAAAGATGTATTGGTAATGGTTAACTCTTTGCATCTCTTGACACTTTTGAAAAGTAGAGAATGAGTGAAACGAAGAAAGTGCGTTTTCACATTAAAGTGAGCATAAACTCTCACTAACGAGTGTCATTTTTTGATAATTAAAGACAACATAATGTTTTCTTGCCTAAATCTCTGTATTTATCGAATCTTAATTTCACTATCAACGTGTTGGACAAAACAACAACTTTAGAACAAAGATGTATTAGTAATAGTTAACTCTTTGCAACTCTTGAGACTTTTGAAAATTAGAGAATGAGAGAATTGAAGTAGGTGCGTTTTCACATTAGAGTCAACATAAACTCACACTAACGTGTGTGATTTTGTGATAATTAAAGACAACATAATGTTTTCTTGGCTAAATCTTTGTATTTATCGAATCTTAATTTCACTATCAACGTGTTGGACAAAGCAACAACTTTAGAAAATAGATGAATTGGTAATGGTTAACTCTTTGCATCTCTTGACACTTTTGAAAAGTAGAGAATGAGAGAAAGTAAGAAAGTGCATTTCCACATTAAAGTGAGCATAAACTCTCACTAGCGAGTGTGATTTTTTTATAATTAAAGACAACATAATGTTTTCTTGCCTAAATCTCTGTACTTATCGAATCTTAATTTCACTATCAACGTGTTGGACAAAACAACAACTTTAGAACAAAGATGTATTGGTAATGGTTAACTCTTTGCAACTCTTGAGACTTTTAAAAAGTAGAGAATGATAGAATCGAAGAAAGTGCGTTTTCACATTAAAGTGAGCATAAACTCTCACTAACGAGTGTGATTTTTTGATAATTAAACACAACATAATGTTTTCTTGCCTGAATCTCTGTATTTATCGAATCTTAATTTCACTATCAACGTGTTGGACAAAACAACAACTTTAGAACAAAGATGTATTGGTAATGGTTAACTCTTTTCAACGCTTGAGACTTTTGAAAAGTAGAGAATGAGAGAATCGAAGAAAGTGAATTTTCACATTAGAGTGAGCATAAACTCTCACTAACGAGTGTGATTTTGTGATAATTAAAGACAACATAATGTTTTCTTGGCTAAATCTTCGTATTTATCGAATCTTAATTTCACTATCAACGTGTTGGAAAAAACAACAATTTTAGAATAAATATGTATTGGTAATGGTTGACTCTTTTTGCAACTCTTGAGACTTTTGAAAAGTAGAGAATGAGAGAATCGAAGAAAGTGCGTTTTGACATTAGAGTGAGCATATACTCTCACTAAAGAGTGTGATTTTGTGATTATTAAAGACAACATAATGTTTTCTTGCCTAAATCTCTGTATTTATCGTATCTTAATTTCACTATCAACGTGTTGGACAAAAACAACAACTTTAGAACAAAGATGTATTGGTAATGGTTAACTCTTTGCAACTCTTGACAATTTTGAAAAATAGAGAATCGAAGAAAGTGAGTTTTCACATTAGAGTGAGCATAAACTCTCACTAACGTGTCTGATTTTATGATAATTAAAGACAACATAATGTTTTCTTGGCTAAATCTTTGTATTTATCGAATCTTAATTTCACTATCAACGTGTTGGACAAAACAACAACTTTAGAATAAATATGTATTGGCAATGGTTAACTCTTTTGAACTCTTGTCACTTTTGAAAAATAGAGATTCGAAGAAAGTGCATTTTCACATTAAAGTTAGCATAAACTCTCACTAACGAGTATAATTTTGTGATAATTAAAGACAACATAATGTTTTCTTGGCTAAATCTTTGTATTTATCGAATCTTAATTTCACTATCAACGTGTTGGACAAAACAACAACTTTAGAATAAAGATGTATTGGTAATGGTTAACTCTTTGCATCTCTTGACACTTTTGAAAAGTAGAGAATGAGAGAAACGAATAAAGTGCATTTTCACAATAAAGTGAGCATTAACTCTCACTAACGAGTGTGATTTATTTCCTAAATCTTCGTATTTATCGAATCTTAATTTCACTATCAACGTGTTGGACAAAACAACAACTTTAGAAAATAGATGAATTGGTAATGGTTAACTCTTTGCATCTCTTGACACTTTTGAAAAGTAGAGAATGAGAGAAAGTAAGAAAGTGCATTTCCACATTAAAGTGAGCATAAACTCTCACTAACGAGTGTGATTTTTTTATAATTAAAGACAACATAATGTTTTCTTGCCTAAATCTCTGTACTTATCGAATCTTAATTTCACTATCAACGTGTTGGACAAAACAACAACTTTAGAACAAAGATGTATTGGTAATGGTTAACTCTTTGCAACTCTTGAGACTTTTAAAAAGTAGAGAATGATAGAATCGAAGAAAGTGCGTTTTCACATTAAAGTGAGCATAAACTCTCACTAACGAGTGTGATTTTTTGATAATTAAACACAACATAATGTTTTCTTGCCTGAATCTCTGTATTTATCGAATCTTAATTTCACTATCAACGTGTTGGACAAAACAACAACTTTAGAACAAAGATGTATTGGTAATGGTTAACTCTTTTCAACTCTTGAGACTTTTGAAAAGTAGAGAATGAGAGAATCGAAGAAAGTGAATTTTCACATTAGAGTGAGCATAAACTGTCACTAACGAGTGTGATTTTGTGATAATTAAAGACAACATAATGTTTTCTTGGCTAAATCTTCGTATTTATCGAATCTTAATTTCACTATCAACGTGTTGGAAAAAACAACAATTTTAGAATAAATATGTATTGGTAATGGTTGACTCTTTTTGCAACTCTTGAGACTTTTGAAAAGTAGAGAATGAGAGAATCGAAGAAAGTGCGTTTTGACATTAGAGTGAGCATATACTCTCATTAAAGAGTGTGATTTTGTGATTATTAAAGACAACATAATGTTTTCTTGCCTAAATCTCTGTATTTATCGTATCTTAATTTCACTATCAACGTGTTGGACAAAAACAACAACTTTTGAACAAAGATGTATTGGTAATGGTTAACTCTTTGCAACTCCTGACAATTTTGAAAAATAGAGAATCGAAGAAAGTGAGTTTTCACATTAGAGTGAGCATAAACTCTCACTAACGTGTCTGATTTTGTGATAATTAAAGACAACATAATGTTTTCTTGGCTAAATCTTTGTATTTATCGAATCTTAATTTCACTATCAACGTGTTGGACAAAACAACAACTTTAGAATAAATATGTATTGGCAATGGTTAACTCTTTTGAACTCTTGTCACTTTTGAAAAATAGAGATTCGAAGAAAGTGCATTTTCACATTAAAGTTAGCATAAACTCTCACTAACGAGTATAATTTTGTGATAATTAAAGACAACATAATGTTTTCTTGGCTAAATCTTTGTATTTATCGAATCTTAATTTCACTATCAACGTGTTGGACAAAACAACAACTTTAGAAAAAAGATGTATTGGTAATGGTTAACTCTTTGCATCTCTTGACACTTTTGAAAAGTAGAGAATGAGAGAAACGAATAAAGTGCATTTTCACAATAAAGTGAGCATTAACTCTCACTAACGAGTGTGATTTATTTCCTAAATCTTCGTATTTATCGAATCTTAATTTCACTATCAACGTGTTGGACAAAACAACAACTTTAGAAAATAGATGAATTGGTAATGGTTAACTCTTTGCATCTCTTGACACTTTTGAAAAGTAGAGAATGAGAGAAAGTAAGAAAGTGCATTTCCACATTAAAGTGAGCATAAACTCTCACTAACGAGTGTGATTTTTTTATAATTAAAGACAACATAATGTTTTCTTGCCTAAATCTCTGTACTTATCGAATCTTAATTTCACTATCAACGTGTTGGACAAAACAACAACTTTAGAACAAAGATGTATTGGTAATGGTTAACTCTTTGCAACTCTTGAGACTTTTAAAAAGTAGAGAATGATAGAATCGAAGAAAGTGCGTTTTCACATTAAAGTGAGCATAAACTCTCACTAACGAGTGTGATTTTTTGATAATTAAACACAACATAATGTTTTCTTGCCTGAATCTCTGTATTTATCGAATCTTAATTTCACTATCAACGTGTTGGACAAAACAACAACTTTAGAACAAAGATGTATTGGTAATGGTTAACTCTTTTCAACTCTTGAGACTTTTGAAAAGTAGAGAATGAGAGAATCGAAGAAAGTGAATTTTCACATTAGAGTGAGCATAAACTGTCACTAACGAGTGTGATTTTGTGATAATTAAAGACAACATAATGTTTTCTTGGCTAAATCTTCGTATTTATCGAATCTTAATTTCACTATCAACGTGTTGGAAAAAACAACAATTTTAGAATAAATATGTATTGGTAATGGTTGACTCTTTTTGCAACTCTTGAGACTTTTGAAAAGTAGAGAATGAGAGAATCGAAGAAAGTGCATTTTGACATTAGAGTGAGCATATACTCTCATTAAAGAGTGTGATTTTGTGATTATTAAAGACAACATAATGTTTTCTTGCCTAAATCTCTGTATTTATCGTATCTTAATTTCACTATCAACGTGTTGGACAAAAACAACAACTTTTGAACAAAGATGTATTGGTAATGGTTAACTCTTTGCAACTCCTGACAATTTTGAAAAATAGAGAATCGAAGAAAGTGAGTTTTCACATTAGAGTGAGCATAAACTCTCACTAACGTGTCTGATTTTGTGATAATTAAAGACAACATAATGTTTTCTTGGCTAAATCTTTGTATTTATCGAATCTTAATTTCACTATCAACGTGTTGGACAAAACAACAACTTTAGAATAAATATGTATTGGCAATGGTTAACTCTTTTGAACTCTTGTCACTTTTGAAAAATAGAGATTCGAAGAAAGTGCATTTTCACATTAAAGTTAGCATAAACTCTCACTAACGAGTATAATTTTGTGATAATTAAAGACAACATAATGTTTTCTTGGCTAAATCTTTGTATTTATCGAATCTTAATTTCACTATCAACGTGTTGGACAAAACAACAACTTTAGAAAAAAGATGTATTGGTAATGGTTAACTCTTTGCATCTCTTGACACTTTTGAAAAGTAGAGAATGAGAGAAACGAATAAAGTGCATTTTCACAATAAAGTGAGCATTAACTCTCACTAACGAGTGTGATTTATTTCCTAAATCTTCGTATTTATCGAATCTTAATTTCACTATCAACGTGTTGGACAAAACAACAACTTCAGAAAATAGATGAATTGGTAATGGTTAACTCTTTGCATCTCTTGACACTTTTGAAAAGTAGAGAATGAGAGAAAGTAAGAAAGTGCATTTCCACATTAAAGTGAGCATAAACTCTCACTAACGAGTGTGATTTTTTTATAATTAAAGACAACATAATGTTTTCTTGCCTAAATCTCTGTACTTATCGAATCTTAATTTCACTATCAACGTGTTGGACAAAACAACAACTTTAGAACAAAGATGTATTGGTAATGGTTAACTCTTTGCAACTCTTGAGACTTTTAAAAAGTAGAGAATGATAGAATCGAAGAAAGTGCGTTTTCACATTAAAGTGAGCATAAACTCTCACTAACGAGTGTGATTTTTTGATAATTAAACACAACATAATGTTTTCTTGCCTGAATCTCTGTATTTATCGAATCTTAATTTCACTATCAACGTGTTGGACAAAACAACAACTTTAGAACAAAGATGTATTGGTAATGGTTAACTCTTTTCAACTCTTGAGACTTTTGAAAAGTAGAGAATGAGAGAATCGAAGAAAGTGAATTTTCACATTAGAGTGAGCATAAACTGTCACTAACGAGTGTGATTTTGTGATAATTAAAGACAACATAATGTTTTCTTGGCTAAATCTTCGTATTTATCGAATCTTAATTTCACTATCAACGTGTTGGAAAAAACAACAATTTTAGAATAAATATGTATTGGTAATGGTTGACTCTTTTTGCAACTCTTGAGACTTTTGAAAAGTAGAGAATGAGAGAATCGAAGAAAGTGCGTTTTGACATTAGAGTGAGCATATACTCTCATTAAAGAGTGTGATTTTGTGATTATTAAAGACAACATAATGTTTTCTTGCCTAAATCTCTGTATTTATCGTATCTTAATTTCACTATCAACGTGTTGGACAAAAACAACAACTTTAGAACAAAGATGTATTGGTAATGGTTAACTCTTTGCAACTCTTGACAATTTTGAAAAATAGAGAATCGAAGAAAGTGAGTTTTCACATTAGAGTGAGCATAAACTCTCACTAACGTGTCTGATTTTGTGATAATTAAAGACAACATAATGTTTTCTTGGCTAAATCTTTGTATTTATCGAATCTTAATTTCACTATCAACGTGTTGGACAAAACAACAACTTTAGAATAAATATGTATTGGCAATGGTTAACTCTTTTGAACTCTTGTCACTTTTGAAAAATAGAGATTCGAAGAAAGTGCATTTTCACTTTAAAGTTAGCATAAACTCTCACTAACGAGTATAATTTTGTGATAATTAAAGACAACATAATGTTTTCTTGGCTAAATCTTTGTATTTATCGATTCTTAATTTCACTATCAACGTGTTGGACAAAACAACAACTTTAGAAAAAAGATGTATTCGTAATGGTTAACTCTTTGCATCTCTTGACACTTTTGAAAAGTAGAGAATGAGAGAAACGAATAAAGTGCATTTTCACAATAAAGTGAGCATTAACTCTCACTAACGAGTGTGATTTATTTCCTAAATCTTCATATTTATCGAATCTTAATTCCACTATCAACGTATTGGACAAAACAACAACTTTAGAACAAAGATGTATTGGTAATGGTTAACTCTTTGCAACTCTTGAGACTTTTGAAAAGTAGAGAATGAGAGAAACGAAGAAAGTGCGTTTTCACAATAAAGTGAGCATTAACTCTTACTGACGAGTGTGATTTTTTGATAATTAAAGACAACATAATGTTTTCTTGCCTAAATCTCTGTATTTATCGAATCTTAATTTCACTATCAACGTGTTGGACAAAACAACAACTTTAGAACAAAGATGTATTGGTAAAGGTTAACTCTTTCCAACTCTTAAGACTTTTAAAAGTAGAGAATGAGAGAATCGACGAAAGTGCGTTTTCACATTAGAGTCATCATAAACTCTCACTAACGAGTGTGATTTTGTGATAAATAAAGACAACATAATGTTTTCTTGGCTAAATCTTCGTATTTATGGAATCTTAATTTCACTATCAACGTGTTGGACAAAACAACAACTTTAGAAAATAGATGAATTGGTAATGGTTAACTCTTTGCATCTCTTGACACTTTTGAAAATAGAGAATGAGAGAAAGTAAGAAAGTGCATTTCCACATTAAAGTGAGCATAAACTCTCACTAACGAGTGTGATTTTTTTATAATTAAAGACAACATAATGTTTTCTTGCCTAAATCTCTGTACTTATCGAATCTTAATTTCACTATCAACGTGTTGGACAAAACAACAACTTTAGAACAAAGATGTATTGGTAATGGTTAACTCATTGCAACTCTTGAGACTTTTAAAAAGTAGAGAATGATAGAATCGAAGAAAGTGCGTTTTCACATTAAAGTAAGCATAAACTCTCACTAACGAGTGTGATATTTTGATAATTAAACACAACATAATGTTTTCTTGCCTGAATCTCTGTATTTATCGAATCTTAATTTCACTATCAACGTGTTGGACAAAACAACAACTTTAGAACAAAGATGTATTGGTAATGGTTAACTCTTTGCAACTCTTGAGACTTTTAAAAAGTAGAGAATGATAGAATCGAAGAAAGTGCGTTTTCACATTAAAGTGAGCATAAACTCTCACTAACGAGTGTGATTTTTTGATAATTAAACACAACATAATGTTTTCTTGCCTGAATCTCTGTATTTATCGAATCTTAATTTCACTATCAACGTGTTGGACAAAACAACAACTTTAGAACAAAGATGTATTGGTAATGGTTAACTCTTTTCAACGCTTGAGACTTTTGAAAAGTAGAGAATGAGAGAATCGAAGAAAGTGAATTTTCACATTAGAGTGAGCATAAACTCTCACTAACGAGTGTGATTTTGTGATAATTAAAGACAACATAATGTTTTCTTGGCTAAATCTTCGTATTTATCGAATCTTAATTTCACTATCAACGTGTTGGAAAAAACAACAATTTTAGAATAAATATGTATTGGTAATGGTTGACTCTTTTTGCAACTCTTGAGACTTTTGAAAAGTAGAGAATGAGAGAATCGAAGAAAGTGCGTTTTGACATTAGAGTGAGCATATACTCTCACTAAAGAGTGTGATTTTGTGATTATTAAAGACAACATAATGTTTTCTTGCCTAAATCTCTGTATTTATCGTATCTTAATTTCACTATCAACGTGTTGGACAAAAACAACAACTTTAGAACAAAGATGTATTGGTAATGGTTAACTCTTTGCAACTCTTGACAATTTTGAAAAATAGAGAATCGAAGAAAGTGAGTTTTCACATTAGAGTGAGCATAAACTCTCACTAACGTGTCTGATTTTGTGATAATTAAAGACAACATAATGTTTTCTTGGCGAAATCTTTGTATTTATCGAATCTTAATTTCACTATCAACGTGTTGGACAAAACAACAACTTTAGAATAAATATGTATTGGCAATGGTTAACTCTTTTGAACTCTTGTCACTTTTGAAAAATAGAGATTCGAAGAAAGTGCATTTTCACATTAAAGTTAGCATAAACTCTCACTAACGAGTATAATTTTGTGATAATTAAAGACAACATAATGTAATCTTGGCTAAATCTTTGTATTTATCGAATCTTAATTTCACTATCAACGTGTTGGACAAAACAACAACTTTAGAAAAAAGATGTATTGGTAATGGTTAACTCTTTGCATCTCTTGACACTTTTGAAAAGTAGAGAATGAGAGAAACGAATAAAGTGCATTTTCACAATAAAGTGAGCATTAACTCTCACTAACGAGTGTGATTTATTTCCTAAATCTTCGTATTTATCGAATCTTAATTTCACTATCAACGTGTTGGACAAAACAACAACTTTAGAAAATAGATGAATTGGTAATGGTTAACTCTTTGCATCTCTTGACACTTTTGAAAAGTAGAGAATGAGAGAAAGTAAGAAAGTGCATTTCCACATTAATGTGAGCATAAACTCTCACTAACGAGTGTGATTTTTTTATAATTAAAGACAACATAATGTTTTCTTGCCTAAATCTCTGTACTTATCGAATCTTAATTTCACTATCAACGTGTTGGACAAAACAACAACTTTAGAACAAAGATGTATTGGTAATGGTTAACTCTTTGCAACTCTTGAGACTTTTAAAAAGTAGAGAATGATAGAATCGAAGAAAGTGCGTTTTCACATTAAAGTGAGCATAAACTCTCACTAACGAGTGTGATTTTTTGATAATTAAACACAACATAATGTTTTCTTGCCTGAATCTCTGTATTTATCGAATCTTAATTTCACTATCAACGTGTTGGACAAAACAACAACTTTAGAACAAAGATGTATTGGTAATGGTTAACTCTTTTCAACTCTTGAGACTTTTGAAAAGTAGAGAATGAGAGAATCGAAGAAAGTGAATTTTCACATTAGAGTGAGCATAAACTGTCACTAACAAGTGTGATTTTGTGATAATTAAAGACAACATAATGTTTTCTTGGCTAAATCTTCGTATTTATCGAATCTTAATTTCACTATCAACGTGTTGGAAAAAACAACAATTTTAGAATAAATATGTATTGGTAATGGTTGACTCTTTTTGCAACTCTTGAGACTTTTGAAAAGTAGAGAATGAGAGAATCGAAGAAAGTGCGTTTTGACATTAGAGTGAGCATATACTCTCATTAAAGAGTGTGATTTTGTGATTATTAAAGACAACATAATGTTTTCTTGCCTAAATCTCTGTATTTATCGTATCTTAATTTCACTATCAACGTGTTGGACAAAAACAACAACTTTAGAACAAAGATGTATTGGTAATGGTTAACTCTTTGCAACTCTTGACAATTTTGAAAAATAGAGAATCGAAGAAAGTGAGTTTTCACATTAGAGTGAGCATAAACTCTCACTAACGTGTCTGATTTTGTGATAATTAAAGACAACATAATGTTTTCTTGGCTAAATCTTTGTATTTATCGAATCTTAATTTCACTATCAACGTGTTGGACAAAACAACAACTTTAGAATAAATATATGTTGGTCCCAAAGTTGAGTTAATAATATTGAGTAAGCTAGTGAAAATGTCTAGAGGGGAGGGGTGAATAGACTTTTCAAAAAATCTTTCAATATATCAGAATACACAATGCGGAATAATCAGATTACTAATGAGCCCAATCAAATTTATACTCAACTTTTATCTAGATCTTTATCTTTGTTAATTCTTAATGTCCTTAGTTAAACAATTCAAACAAATAACAAACAGTAAAGTAAAGAACACAGAATTTTATAGTGGTTCGACAAATGTCTACATCTACTCTCACAACTCCAGTTGTGAAGTTTTATTACTCTTCTTCAGCTTCTTGTGGCTTAGAGTCCCAAGATTAAGACTTTGATCTTTTCGATTATACCACCAGGTATATCTTCGATCTACTAGTAATTCTACAAGTAACTAGCACACTTGTTTTACAAAATACAAACTTAAACTTGAAAAGTAAAACTTCTCTTTGAATAGCCTTTGATTCTTCTCTTCAATTCAGTGGCTCTTCTTCTTCTTTAATCTCCTTCAACTCTGTGAGTTTTTCCTTGTGCTTTGTAGACTTAGATTGCTCGTAAACGCTTTAAGATCAGTAGTTGTTCAGTAGTCTTCAGCAGTAGGAGATCATACAGTATTTATAGAACTTAGTATGACAGTTAGCAGTTTGTGAACTAACTCTCAACTAACTCTAAACTGTTTTTGTAACTTCTTCTTGTAACCGACTTTGTAACTTCCTTCCAAGTCAGCATTTCTTCAATATATTTTCAGTTACACCTTAAATAAGCTTTCCAAACTTATTCTTCAATTTCACCAAATCAGCACAGTAACTTACTGTTCTGATTTTTACTCTTCGGATTTTTACTCTGCTGAGTCAGTCAGCACAGTAACTTAAAACTGTTCAAAACTTCTCCAGATTTCTTCTGAGCTTATCTTCAATTCTCCTTTGAAGTCTTCTTATTCTGAAGTAGTCCTCTGAGTCTTCATTAGTCTTCTGATCTTCTTCTAATCTAGTTCTAATCTACTGTTCTGAACTTTACATTGCCGAATACAAATAGAATACAACTTTACATATATAAAACCTATCTATACATCAACTGAACTATATACAGATGAGTATTTCTAAGTCCTACACTATAAGTTGTCTATACAATACAAAACATCAGCTTAGTTCCTAACAGTTCATATATCAGATCAGTAAACAATAAGATCAGTAACTCATGTAAGTTCAATAACTTTTATATAAGATCAGTAAACACTTAAGATCAGTAACTTACATATAAGATCAGTAAGCATATAAGATCAGTAAGTATATCAGATCAGTAAGTATATCAGATTTCAAATATCTCATATAAGATTACTAAAATTGTTCTCAGTTTCCATACTCAGATCAATAATCTTATTCCAATATTACTCAGTTAAGATCAGTAATTTTATCTTTAATATTACTTCATAAGATCAGTAAACTTACTTCAGTTAGCATTAAGATCAGTAATCTCAATTTAAGTTTCTCATCAGATGGCTTAGTTAAGATGACTTGGAACCACATATATCACTAACTTTAAGTTGCTTTTGGCCATCAAAACATACTTTCATCAACTAGAACATTGTTTCAAGGATTCATATCCCAACAATTTCCCCCTTTTTGATGAAGCCAAAACTACTTAAATGTTAATAAATCAGTAGTTAAGTATGTAGTCAATCATAACAGTTCATCAATTCAGAAATTCATATCATATTCACAATCAAATCAGATATTTCACATATTACACATACTAAGAAAATATGTAATACACAAAAAAATATAGAAATAAAGACTAAGGATAGAAATGTTATCTTCTGAGCTTGTCCTTCATCTTCATTCTGTATCTTCAGATTCTGAATGCAACATACATCCTTGCTTTGATATTCATCATATGTTGATGATCAGTGATTCCTTCTTCTTTGATAATCTCAGCAATTATGTTGTTGATCTCCTTGTAATCAGGTTCTCCATTTTCCAGTCTTGGAGGTTCCCAATTTGGTTCTTCAGGACACAAGATTTTTGTTCCAGCACGATTAGCAACCTGTGCTATGTCTTCCCAGAACTCTTGATCAATGTTCAACATGAACTCTTCAAAATCAATAAATTCTACTTCTTTGCTCGAATGATCAGCAAACTTCTTCACAATGAAGTTAGCAATCTGCCATTTCTTCTTCAAATTCTTCCAGTATTCCATATGTTCTGTTAAAACAATGAAATCCACAAAGTTTTCATCTTGAAAATCTTTATCAAACTCTTTTCCTTCAGCTTTCTTTTGAGCATTCATCTTTCTCTTCAAAGCTGTAACTCGATTATCAAATCTTGTTTTCAAGAACTTGACATCCTTTTCTTTCTTCTTTTTCAATTTTTCTTCTTCACTTGAAATAACAGCTTTCATCTTGCTTTTTGATCTGGTAATTCTTCCAGCTTCTTCTTCTTGTTGTTCTTCATCAGACAAGACTAACTTCCTTTTCTTCTGACTAGAACTTCCAGCAATATCAGGTCCTTTCTCAACAGTTTCTTGACCCAGCTGTTTTTGTTGCTTCCTTTGTTTCAGTTTTTCATTCAGAATAGCAATTTCAGCTTTTAATTCATCCTGACTCACAACCAACTGAGCTTGTTGTGACTGAGTTTGTTCCATCACTTTCCTTGTCTTATCTTCCCCCTTTTTGGCTTCATCATGCCACTCTTTCAAGGAAGATATGTGTTGCTCCAGCTTCTTATGCAACACTTGAGACAGGTTCTTCTCTTGCAATCTATGAAGATCATAAATTTTAGACATTGTATGCTCCATAACCTTTTCATAAGAGTGTTCAGAAGTCATGTTATTCATTCTCTCAGTAGCTTCTTGGAACATCTTTACAGCATCTTCCAATTTTGCTTGAAGCTCTGTATTCTGCTTTTTCAACATCTCAAAGTCTGAATTTTCAGATTCCTTTTCAATAGGAACTGATCTGATCTGTTCTTGCACATCTTCAAGAATAATAGGATCAGCAGAATGAATTGGAATGCTTTCCATCTCTTCAGCATCCAAAGCTTGATTTTCAACAAATTCTGTTTCTTCAATCACAACAGTGTTCTCAAACACCTCTGTTGCATTGTCAACATCCTCATCAATTTCCATATAC
Organism: Galeopsis tetrahit; assembly: GCA_963675135.1. NCBI lineage: Eukaryota > Viridiplantae > Streptophyta > Magnoliopsida > Lamiales > Lamiaceae > Galeopsis > Galeopsis tetrahit. Next base: position 57,419,201 of record OY776120.1, on the reverse strand, counting down.
TCTTTTTCAGCAGCATTCTCAGCCTCATCAACACCTTTCTCTTCACTTTCCACAAATAAATATTCATCTGAATTAGGAGTTGCAACCTTTTCAACAGAATACTTGATACATGTTAGCCTTTCAACAAGATGAGCTACAGATTCTGGAGTAACTAACTCAAGAAAATAGTTATCACCAGCTGCTTGCATATGTTCTGCTTCCCAATCATCAAAGATTGAAGCACCTCCCATGCCTTCCATTATAGTCAAATTTTCCTTCAAAGTACTCCTCTTAAGATACACCCATGTGCCAATCCTAAGGAGTTTCTCAAACTCAACAGAGCTCTCATCTAATCCAGGAAATTGCTTCAACAAAGCTATCCTCAAATCTATCCTGATTCTATCCTCTTTATCACAGATAGTGTACTCCATCAAATCAGCAGGTTTAGGAGTTATAAATTCAGGTTCAGGAGATGATGAAATGTCAATTGGTTCAGTAGAAGGTTCAAATTCATGTTCAGTAGAGTGATCATGAACCTGTATTGGGGATTGATGCGGTGAAGGTTGATGTGAAGTTTGATGTTGAGGACTAGAAATTGAAGTGGGATCAAAGTTAGTGTTCTGAGGTGATGAATGGGGAGTGTTCTGAGTCTCAGAAAAATAGTGATCTGATCTTCCAAAACATGAAGGTTGAGGGTTTTGGGTTTCAGTTTGGCTTGATTCAGAGTTTGAAGGGGTAGGAGAGACAACAATTAACTTCCTCCTAGCACTCCTTGACTTAGTTCTTTTATGCACAGCAATAGGACTAGGAACACTAACCTCTTGCTCTTCTGAGCTTGATTGTACCACAGTCTCCACAAATCTGACTGTTGGCTCTGAGGCAGCTGTAGCAGACCTTCCTCTTCTTGGTCTAATACTGCTCGGATCATGCCTCGATTTTCATCTAACCTCAGGTTGATTGTCCTCAGATTGATACATTGAAGCTCCAGACTCTTGTGCTTCAAGCTCTTGAGGTTGTTCCAAAGGGTTTTCTTGTTCAAACTGAACAGACTCCTTCTTCATCAAGAATTTCCCATGATGGAATTTCTTGGGATTACTCCAATATGGCTTTTTCACCAGCTGAGGCAGCAAGAAACTCAGCTTGCTTCCAAACCCTAATTTCGATTTAATCGAAAATTCCATGGTATCCTCATCGAACAAAACTTTGTCTTTCTCATTCAATAGCCTTTCCAAGAAAAATCCTTGCCAATCACCTTGAACTCTGTCAATGATTGCAGCCATAATTCGAATCTTGGAACTTGATAAAGCATCCTGGCTATGATGTTGCCCTAACAAGCATTTTCCTGCTATGTCCATCAAAAACTGCAGACCAGTAGGAAGAACATCCTTCTTCAGATTAGTCAATGTCTCTGTTTCAACACCTGACCACCTTCCTACACATTCCTTCTGCTCTCCAGCTTTGTAATTCATGATGTCAACTGGGCCTTGAGGCAAATCCAACATCACTTCTAGAATTTCCCTTGTGATAGTGACCTTATGCCCAGAAAGCATGGAGTGGACACCATTACTGTCTCCTTTGAGCTGCAAATAAAATTCCATTGCTTCCGGTTCGTAGACATTCATGGGAGATGATTCCAGAAATTTCCTTAGCCCACACTCTTCGCACATAGTCAGAATGGCTTGATTCTCAGCGTTGTGTCGGCCATTGAAATAGACAACATTTTCTACAAAAATGCCCTTTTCACGAACCCAGAAATTTGAATCAAATGTTCCTACAACTTCGTTAGTTTCACTAATAATATTGATAGTTGCCATTTGTAGAATTTTGTAGAAACCAGATTTTTCAGTAATTATGAAGTTTATGAAATTTCCAGAAATGAACTCGTAAGAACGAAGACGATGAAGAGTGCTCGTTTTTGTCAAATTCAAAACCAATCTAGGGCTAGGATTGAATTAGATTATCACAAAGAATGGTTGGGATTAAGTCTCGAAATTCGAGTTAAACAATAACTGTTCACATTCTAGTACCATCTTTTAATTTTTGGAGCCAACTTGTGTTTGATAAATACACCACAATTTTTAGGTTAGAAATAGAGGAGTGTACAAATCTTCTCTATTAGTAATCTAAAAATTTGAACAATTTTTTACTTAGAAAATTCTAAACCAAAAGACTGTTCTGATGCAAATCAGCACAGTAGTTTCCAAAACTATTTCTCTTCATTTTCTTACTAGTATATAAAGAAAATTTTACTTATCTGGATCAGCTGAGTAACCTTTTTAGAAATCAGATCAGTAGATGAATCAGCATAGTAGATCTCAGATCAGTAGATGGGTCAGCACAGTAATCCTCAGATCAGTACCCAAATTTCCTGATTTCATCTTTTTAATATCAGCACAGTAATCCTCAGATCAGTACTGTGTCAGATCAGTAGATTTCTTGTAGACAGATTAGTAGTAAACAAATATTTCTGTAGACAGATTAGTCAGTAATCAGATTAGTTCTGTAGAATAACTGAATTGTAATCAGATCAGTACTGTAGACAAATAAGCTTTGTAATCAGTACAGTTCTGTAGACAAGTCAATTTATTAATCAGAATAAATCTGTAGACTGCTATAGTCTGTAATCAGATCAGATTAGTAGACTTTTCAAATCTGTAATCAGATCAGTTCCCCCTTCAATGGAGAATTCCTCTTCTGTGCCTGTTTCACCTTGGTAAAAGTGTTAGTTCATGAGATATAAGTGTAAAACAGTACAGAATAGTAACAATATGTTTAACTTAATGATTACATCAAGGTTTATGCTAAAGTGACTTAGTGTTCTGAGTCAGCAAAAGGATCTTTAAGAAATCACAGATTCCCCCTTAATGTATGTTCTCAGTGTCCCTCAGCTTTACCAGCTTCCTCATTGGGATGAAGGTCACTTTAGTAACCTTGTTACCTGTTTTAAATGTAGTGATCTGACATAGGGTTGTCTCTTCTGAATTTTGAGTTTTGATGTACTTCTCTTAGTTCTACTTCATATCCTTCTTGGTATAAGATCAGTACCTGAAATGTTAGCACAGTTCTATATGCAAGATGTGTTAGTGGTAGTAAGAGGAATCCAGATATACATAGAAGTTTTAAACAACTGAGACCTCTTAAGTCTTCTGCCCTTATGGTCACAAAACCAAACTTTGTTCACCTTTTCTTGACTATCAGTAGAGTTCACATTTACTCTTCTAAGGTAACCACCAACTGGTTTAACCTCTTTGAGAGCAGGCATGTGAGGCTTCTGATAATTAGAATAAGGTTTATAAGCTTGTGTGCTATAAGGTCTGTACTTACGCTGTGGTCTATCCTCTCTTATGATGTCATATGATAATGGAGGAGCATAGAGAATAGATTTTTCACGATTTTGTTGATTGTATCTCATAGGCTTGGATGAATACAGCTGAGACTGCCTTAGATATGCTGGTCTAGGCTGTGTCCATCTAGGTTGGACTGGTCTAGTCGTATATAGATGAGTTCTACTCTGCTGAGTTTTACTCTTCTGAGTTTTACTCTGCTGATTAGTACTCTTCTTATATGACTTAGACTGTTCTGTTCTCACCTTATTCATCTTATTACCATTTCTGATATTAGGATGAACAAGATTAGTTTGAACTAGTCCATTAGTCTTGGAGGTTATGAATTTTACGGGTTCCATGGGTTTCTTACCCTTATCAAGAATTATAGAACTGTTCTTAACTGTATTCGTGTTCTTGATTACAGAAGTAGATGAGCTAGGTACATCAGCACCTAATCCACTTTTATCAGCTGGGGATCTGTATTGATTTGATAATTGTTGATTAATCTTGGAAGATTTAATCATATCAGCCAATTTCAGATCTAAGCTTAGTACTTCTGTTTCCAAGAAACGATTACGTTCTTCAAGATTTTCATACTTAGAGTTTAAATCATTGAAATCATTGGTTTTGAGAGTTTGAGTCTTGAGCATACCATTATATAAATTGTCTATTAAAGCATACTTATCTTTGAGTTGTGACAACTCTTCTATTAAGCGTTCTTTTAAGGTAATTAATTTAGGGTCTGCTCTTGACTGTGCTTCTCTGAGACTAATGATTTCTTGTTTTAAAGCAATGTTCTCGTCGCTGACTTCCATGAAGGCTTTGTTAGTGAGTATGAGGTCTTCTTCAGTCACTTCATTAAAGTGATGAAGACTACTTCTTACACAACTGTCAGCCGTATCACTTTCATCAGTTTCGGAACTATCACAAGACCTAAATGAAGTAATAGATGATACCTCAATCTCTTGTTTGGCCATGAGTGCCAAGTCGTCATCACGATCATAATCTGAAATAGAGAACTTAGGTAGTTTTGTAGCATTAGTATCCATGTTTGATCAGACAGATAAGATCAGTAGTATAGCAGATAATTTTTAAGTAGTCAGATAATGACAAATATCAAGAAATTGTATTAAGATCAGTGAGATTTCCCTCAAGATCTGCAAGGTTATCAAGAAACAGCTGTCCAAAGAACTACTGCTCTGATACCACTTGTTGGTCCCAAAGTTGAGTTAATAATATTGAGTAAGCTAGTGAAAATGTCTAGAGGGGAGGGGTGAATAGACTTTTCAAAAAATCTTTCAATATATCAGAATACACAATGCGGAATAATCAGATTACTAATGAGCCCAATCAAATTTTTACTCAACTTTTATCTAGATCTTTATCTTTGTTAATTCTTAATGTCCTTAGTTAAACAATTCAAACAAATAACAAACAGTAAAGTAAAGAACACAAAATTTTATAGTGGTTCGACAAATGTCTACATCCACTCTCACAACTCCAGTTGTGAAGTTTTATTACTCTTCTTGAGCTTCTTGTGGCTTAGAGTCCCAAGATTAAGACTTTGATCTTTTCGATTATACCACCAGGTATATCTTCGATCTACTAGTAATTCTACAAGTAACTAGCACACTTGTTTTACAAAATACAAACTTAAACTTGAAAAGTAAAACTTCTCTTTGAATAGCCTTTGATTCTTCTCTTCAATTCAGTGGCTCTTCTTCTTCTTTAATCTCCTTCAACTCTGTGAGTTTTTCCTTGTGCTCTGTAGACTTAGATTGCTCGTAAACGCTTTAAGATCAGTAGTTGTTCAGTAGTCTTCAGCAGTAGGAGATCATACAGTATTTATAGAACTTAGTATGACAGTTAGCAGTTTGTGAACTAACTCTCAACTAACTCTAAACTGTTTTTGTAACTTCTTCTTGTAACCGACTTTGTAACTTCCTTCCAAGTCAGCATTTCTTCAATATATTTTCAGTTACACCTTAAATAAGCTTTCCAAACTTATTCTTCAATTTCACCAAATCAGCACAGTAACTTACTGTTCTGATTTTTACTCTTCGGATTTTTACTCTGTTGAGTCAGTCAGCACAGTAACTTAAAACTGTTCAAAACTTCTCCAGATTTCTTCTGAGCTTATCTTCAATTCTCCTTTGAAGTCTTCTTATTCTGAAGTAGTCCTCTGAGTCTTCATTAGTCTTCTGATCTTCTTCTAATCTAGTTCTAATCTACTGTTCTGAACTTTACATTGCCGAATACAAATAGAATACAACTTTACATATATAAAACCTATCTATACATCAACTGAACTATATACAGATGAGTATTTCTAAGTCCTACACTATAAGTTGTCTATACAATACAAAACATCAGCTTAGTTCCTAACAGTTCATATATCAGATCAGTAAACAATAAGATCAGTAACTCATGTAAGTTCAATAACTTTTATATAAGATCAGTAAATACTAAGATCAGTAAACACTTAAGATCGGTAACTTACATATAAGATCAGTAAGCATATAAGATCAGTAAGTATATCAGATCAGTAAGTATATCAGATTTCAAATATCTCATATAAGATTACTAAAATTGTTCTCAGTTTCCATACTCAGATCAGTAATCTTATTCCAATATTACTCAGTTAAGATCAGTAATTTTATCTTTAATATTACTTCATAAGATCAGTAAACTTACTTCAGTTAGCATTAAGATCAGTAATCTCAATTTAAGTTTCTCATCAGATGGCTTAGTTAAGATGACTTGGAACCACATATATCACTAACTTTAAGTTGCTTTTGGCCATCAAAACATACTTTCATCAACTAGAACATTGTTTCAAGGATTCATATCCCAACAATATGTATTGGCAATGGTTAACTCTTTTGAACTCTTGTTACTTTTGAAAAATAGAGATTCGAAGAAAGTGCATTTTCACATTAAAGTTAGCATAAACTCTCACTAACGAGTATAATTTTATGATAATTAAAGACAACATAATGTTTTCTTGGCTAAATCTTTGTATTTATCGAATCTTAATTTCACTATCAACGTGTTGGACAAAACAACAACTTTAGAAAAAAGATGTATTGGTAATGGTTAACTCTTTGCATCTCTTGACACTTTTGAAAAGTAGAGAATGAGAGAAACGAATAAAGTGCATTTTCACAATAAAGTGAGCATTAACTCTCACTAACGAGTGTGATTTATTTCCTAAATCTTCGTATTTATCGAATCTTAATTCCACTATCAACGTATTGGACAAAACAACAACTTAAGAACAAAGATGTATTGGTAATGGTTAACTCTTTGCAACTCTTGAGACTTTTGAAAAGTAGAGAATGAGAGAAACGAAGAAAGTGCGTTTTCACAATAAAGTGAGCATTAACTCTTACTGACGAGTGTGATTTTTTGATAATTAAAGACAACATAATGTTTTCTTGCCTAAATCTCTGTATTTATCGAATCTTAATTTCACTATCAACGTGTTGGACAAAATAACAACTTTAGAACAAAGATGTATTGGTAATGGTTAACTCTTTCCAACTCTTAAGACTTTTAAAAGTAGAGAATGAGAGAATCGAAGAAAGTGCATTTTCACATTAGAGTCATCATAAACTCTCACTAACGAGTGTGATTTTGTGATAAATAAAGACAACATAATGTTCTCTTGGCTAAATCTTCGTATTTATCGAATCTTAAATTCACTATTGTTGGGATATGAATCCTAGAACAAGTCCTAAATGATGAACAAAAGATAAAAGATAAAGTTTTGATAAGCCAAAAAGAAGACTTGAATATTTTCTAAGTGTTGACTAATCTAGTCTAGTTGAGTTGAAGTCATCTTGTACAGATCAGTAGAATTCAAAAGACAAGTACAGTTTAAAAGAAAAGTATTCAAAAGATAAGTACGATTTATAAGTACTTCATATATGTTAGATTGTTACTAAGCTATTTAAATATTGTATAGAGCTCATGATTTCTATATGTAATAGATAGATTCATTGTATAGTTTATAAGTTGACTAAGCTTGTATTATAAAAGCTTAAAGTAATGTAATAGTCTTGATAAGATTAGTATAGTCTACTTTACTGTTTGAAGAAGGAAGACCAGACAAGAAGAGTCGAAGTCTACTACTCAAGATAAGAAGACTACACAAGACAAGTCAACTTGGAGTTAGTTACAAATGCGCGTAAAGAGATAAAGATATAGAAGTTAGTTATGGAATAACTAATTCATAACAGAAACGCGTGGATTGATAAGAAGATTCAGTTGAAGGTAGTTATCAAGAAAAGTTGGTTACAACTTACTAAGTTCTTGAAGATTGAAGTCTATAAATACTTCATGATGGTGATCAATTGAAAACTACTGATACACTGATGTTCATACTCAAGTGAAGCATTATCAAAGATATATTTTGAAGTTTACTCTCAGAGTGGATTGAAGTTCAGAAAGATAGCCAGAAGACAAGTGAAGAATCAAGAAGGCTACTACTGAAGAACAGAGAAGTTTTAGTTTTTGTTTGTTATTTTCAAGGTGCTAGATACTTGTAAAATTTCTAGTAAGATCGTAGACATATCTGGAGGTATAGTCTATTGAAGATCTAAGTCTTCTTCTTGGGACTTTAAAGACAGGAACATACACTTGTACTCGATTGGAAGAGTTTAGTGGAAACATCACAACTGGGTTTGTGAGAGTGGATGTAGACAAGTTGTCGAACCACTATAAATCTTGTGTTTGATTTACTTTACTGGTTTTATTGCTTAATTGATTAATTAGTTGAATTACTTAACTGATCTAGGCTAGTTGAGTATAGAACAGAGTTCTCGAAAATAAGTTGAGTATAATCTTTAATTGGGCTCATTGATAATTTCGTATTCCGCATATTGTACTTTGATATTTCGAAAGATTTTTGAAAAGTCTATTCACCCCCCTCTAGACATTTTCACTAGCTTACTCGTTATTAACTCAACTTTGGGACCAACAAGTGGTATCAGAGCGGTAGTTTACGAACTGCTGTTTCTTGATAACCGACTCAAGACTTAGGGTGAAGTCTTGGTCCTTGACTGTTTTTGTATACGTGTTCTTGATCATATTCTTGAATCATCTGTGTTTCGTGCTCCCTGTTCTTGACTTATCTGTTGTTCTTGATCATAACTCTACTTAGCACTTATTTCTTGAAATCATGTCTCTTGAGATCAGCGCTAACAAACTACCTAAGTTCCAGGTACAAGACTACGATTACTGGAAGCTAAGGATGGAAGCCATCTTCAGCTCCACTCACGACTTAATGATCTCCGTCGTTACTGAAGGTCCAATTGTGACCATGATCCCCAACACTGCTGCCCTTGATCCAAATCAACCAGTGGGTACTCTCGTCAAGAAACCAAGGTCAGAACTTACCTCTGAAGAAATGAGACAGAATAATTTGGATAGCTTGGCCAAGAATTACATCTTACACACTCTTCCTAATGAGTATCTGGGAAAAGTGTTAAAGTGTAAAACTGCCAAAGAAATGTGGGATCGCTTAGCTATCATTTGTGAAGGGACATCCCTAATCAAAGAAAGCAAGCTTTCCACTGCTGTCCAAAGATTCGAATCATTTCATATGAAAGCTGGTGAAACAATAGACCAGTTGGATACTCGTTTTACCAAAATCATGAATGACTTGGAAGTCCTTGGTAAAACTTATACTCCACGTGAAATCAATCTTAGGATTCTAAAAAGCCTTGATAGTCGATGGAAGATGGTAAAAATGCTTGTTAAGAATACCCAAGATATAGACGTATGGACAGCAGAGACTATGTTTCAAACTCTAAAGGCTCATGAGTTTTATCTAGACGAAGACGAACCCATAGTAAGTAGTGACAGAGAACATGCTGTATCTAAGAACGTTGCGTTTAAGGCTAGTTCGTCTAAGATAGACAGGTCTAAGACTAAGACTAGGTCTGCTTCTGTGAAAGACGAGTTAGATACTGATCTTAGTCTGAAGGATCAGGTAAGCCTCATGGTTAGAAAGTTTGACAGGTTGAATAAACGTTTTGGAAGATATAAGAAGTTCTATAGAGAGCATAGAGGGTCTGCTTCTAAGAACTCGTCTGAAACCAGACGAGACCGAAACTCGTCCGAAAGGAGAGACGAAGTCTCGAAAGGTAACAGACAAGATAGAGAGTCTGATGGTAGGAAGATTACTCGGTCTGATAGACGTGATAAACGAAGGAACAACTCTCCTATTAAAAAGGCTACTAATGATCTCGTGTGCTATAACTGTGAGAAACCAGGTCACTACATATATGAATGTCCAGACCTGAGTACTGATGATCGAGAAGAACGCAAAGCACGAAGGGAAAGAAGATACAACCGTGGTAAAAAGGCAATGATGGCCAATAATGACTCTGACTCTGACTCAGACGAGTTGCCATCATCCTCATCTAGCTACCCGTCTGAACCAGATCACGATGAAGCATTCATAGTTGATGATGGTCTATGCTTCATGGCTAAAATCGACCAAGAGGTATCATCTGTTACTTCCTTTCAATCATGTGATGAATCAGATTCTGATGAAAGTGACACTGCCAGTAGCCAAGTAGGGAGTAGTCTTCAGCACTCTACTAGTGCAGTTGAAGACGAAAACATCACCTTAAGACAAGAAATCATTGATCTTAAGGAAGCTCAGTCTAAAGTAGATCCTAATACAACAGTCCTAAATGAACGCTTGCAAGAAGAGTTGAGACAACTCAAAGACAAGTGTGCATTGACAGACAAGTTGTATCAAGACCTACTTAAGACACATGCGACTGAGAAACATGAATTCAATGTCTTACAAAGTAAGCTCAAAAAACTTGAAGAACGTAATAAGTTCTTAGAAACCGAGATTGTCACTCTAGACCTTAAACTTACTGACCTGGTTAACTCGTCTAAGGTTAACCTTGAATTGTCAAATAGGTATAGGGCTCCTGCTGACAAGACAGGCATAGGTGCTGAGACACCCAGCTCGTCTACTCAAGTTCCTAAGAACCCTACTATTTTCATCTCAAGCTCTTTGACTAATGATAAAGGAAAAGAACAATTGATATACGATATTGACACTCCATCAAAAGGTACTGTACCAAAACATGCTCAAGTTAACATTCCAATTACCAAAGGTGGTAAAAAGAAAGTTAACAACAAGCCTGTTCCGTTTAAGACAAGTCAACAAAGGACTAGGAATCGTGGACGACCAAATCAGGTCAGATACGAGGACTGGTATCCTGAGGAGACTAGTACTAGACAAGTACAGACTAGACGACAAGAGTCTAGACCTCCTTTAATAAGGCAGTCTCAACTCTACTCGTGTAGACCTAGACAGGAAGGTCCAAAATATCGTATACAACCTGTTCTATATCCTCCACCTTTGTCATATGATATCAAAGGAGAAGAAAGACCTAAACATGTCTATAAACCGTATGGACCTAATGCATATAAACCCTATTCTGACTATCATAGACAAGTGCCTGCTCAAGTAGAGATTAAGTCAAAAGGCTATCTCCAAAGAGTAGACCCGAACTCGACTGATAGGCCAGATAAGGACAACAAGGTCTTATTTTGCAACAAATATGGTCGAAAGCTTAGAAGGTCAAACTTGTTCAGGACTCCAATGTATATTTGGATTCCATTGAACTCGAATAACCCCCAAGGACCCCAATAAACAAGGAGGGTACCTAAATTATGTATTATCATCTATTGCAGGGTCGACTCGATCTATACAAGAAAGGTGGCTCAACTGGAGAAACTTGGTACATAGACAGTGGTTGTTCGCACCACATGACTGGTACTAAGACTCTCTTGTCAAGCTACCGTGAGCAAGAAGGACCAAAAGTGATATTTGGTGATAGCTCCATTGCTGTTACTAAAGGATTTGGTTACGTTCGGAATGGTGACATAGAAATTCAAGACGTTTCTTATGTTGAAGGCTTGAAATACAATTTACTCTCTGTTTCACAATTTTGTGATCGTGGATACAAGGTGCAGTTCAAGAGTCAGAAATGTGAAATCATCGACAAGAAAACACACACAGTTCTACTAGTCGGCATTAGACAAGGAAGTGTGTACATAGTGAACTGGAACAGTTATCCGAGGGACACCTGTCTACTTACTAAGAATCCTAAAGAACTTGGCTGGCTCTGGCATAGACGCCTTTGTCATCTAAACTTTAAGGTTCTTAATAAGATAGCCAGAGACTACCTTGTGGAAGGTATTCCCAATGAAGTCTACTATAAGTCACATGTATGCACATCCTGTCAAAAAGGTAAACAGGTGAAGGGTTCATTTAAATCTATTCCATCCCTCTCAACCAGTAGAGTTCTTGAACTTCTACATATGGACTTACATGGCCCAATAAATCCTCCAACTTTGAACGGTAGAAGGTACACACTTGTTGTGGTAGACGACTATTCTAAGTTTACTTGGGTAGTCTTCTTACACAAGAAGAGTGATACACAAACACTTTTGCCTGATCTATTGAAGAAGTTACAGGTTGAGAAGAATCAGTCAATTGTCAAGATACGTAGTGACAAGGGTACTGAATTCATTAACTGCTATATTAAAGAATTTTGTTCTAAGCGTGGCATCCAGCACCTTACTAGTGCAGCTAGGAAACCACAGCAAAATGGAGTAGCAGAACGAAGGAACAGAACTCTTAAGGAGGCCTGCAGGACCATGCTGACAGAGTATAATACGCCTCAGAAATTTTGGGCAGAAGCTATCAACACTGCATGCCACTCACAAAACAGAAGTGCTATCAATAAAGCACTAGGTAAGACACCCTATGAGGTATGGAAAGGTAGAAAACCCAAAGTTTCATATTTTCATATATTTGGATGCAAGTGTTTCATCCATAACAATGGAAAAAGCAAGTTGAATGCATTCGATGCTAAAGCAGACGAGGGGATATTCTTAGGATACTCCTCGACTAGCAAAGCATTTAGAGTATTCAACTACTCAACCCTTTGTGTGGAAGAAACACCACATGTGGTTTTCGAAGAATCTCAACAGGACCCGTCTACCAACAAGATCAGTGAGAAAGCTACTAAGCTAACTATCGAAACTGACAAAGACTCAGAGGTATATGAATCCGTTCAAGCATATAATCCATTCATGAAAGCTCTCGAGTCAGACGACCAGAAGAAGGTGAGTGCTCAAGGTAACTCTGCTAGACCAGTTGACATACCTAAACTAGTCGACTCGTCTACTCCCATTAAATCTTCTGATGATGATGATGTTGACATGCATGATGCTGTACATGATATAGATGATAGTATCATTGTTAAGAATAGAAATACATGGAAATCAGCGCATAATACTGAAAATATTATTGGTGACTCTACTGTTGGTGTTAAGACTAGACGACAACTCTTTGAGTCGCAAGAACAATCTAGTCCATCTCTGTTTTGCTGGTGTTGTTTCCTCTCATCTATCGAGCCTAAAACCATTAATGAGGCATTGGCTGATAGTAATTGGATCATTGCTATGCAAGACGAGTTGAATCAGTTTGTTCGAAACGACGTCTGGGAACTTGTTGATAGACCAAAACATCATAATGTAGTTGGCACCAGATGGATTTTCAAGAATAAGAAAGATGAGAATGATGTAGTTGTTCGTAATAAGGCTAGACTAGTCGCCCAAGGCTATTCACAAGCTGAAGGCATAGACTATGATGAAACATATGCTCCTGTTGCTAGACTAGAAGCCATTCGATTGTTCCTTGCATATGCTGCTTACATGAAATTTACTGTATATCAAATGGATGTTAAAAGTGCATTTCTTAACGGTATTCTTGTGGAAGAAGTATATGTTGAACAACCCCCAGGTTTCGAAGTCAAAGGTAATCAGGTATACAAATTAAAGAAGGCCTTATATGGACTAAAGCAAGCTCCAAGAGCCTGGTACGATACTCTTTCTCAATTTCTATTAGAAAATGGTTTTACTAAAGGCAAGGTAGACAGAACCTTGTTTAGGAGACAAGAAGGGAAAGACATTTTACTCGTCCAAATTTACGTAGATGACATCATTTTTGGTTCACCTAACAAAGAGCTGAGTGAAAGTTTTTCAACACTCATGCAAAGTAAATTTGAGATGTCTATGATGGGTGAAATGAATTACTTTCTTGGACTTCAAGTAAAACAGACCCCTGAAGGGATTTTCATAAATCAAGCAAAGTATACTAGAAATCTTCTAGACAAGTATGGTATTAAGACATGCAAGTCTGCTGGCGTACCTATGCTACCCACATACAGAATGGACCCAGACGAACAAGGTAAGTGTACTGATCAAACCCATTACCGTGGTCTAATTGGTTCATTACTGTACTTGACTGCTAGTAGACCTGATATTGCATTTTCTGTTGGTGTATGTGCTCGCTTTCAAGCTAATCCAAAAGAGAGTCATATGGAAACCACTAAAAGGATTCTGAAATATTTGAAAGGAACCATCAATCGTGGTATATGGTACCCTTCAAATGATGATTTATCTCTAAGTGGCTACTCTGATTCTGATTTTGGTGGTTGTAGAATAGATAGGAAATCTACATCTGGTTCCTGTCAATTCTTAGGCACAAAACTCATTTCATGGTTTTCGAAAAAGCAGACAAGTGTTGCTACCTCTACTACTGAAGCCGAGTACATGGCTGCTGGTAGTTGTTGTAGTCAATTATTATGGCTTATTCAACAGCTTAGAGATTATAATATTTGTGAATCAAATGTTCCTATATTCTGTGATAGTAATAGTGCAATTGCCATTACACAAAATCCTGTTCTGCACACACGTTGTAAGCATGTTGATGTGAAACACCATTTCATACGTGATCATGTAGAAAAGAAGGATATTCGCATGGAAAAGATTCATACTGATTTTCAAAGAGCTGATATTTTCACAAAACCATTAGCTTAGGCTCGATTTCATGAATTATGCATCAGTCTAGGACTTATTGATCTTGATCCTACTAGTATATAGCAATGTACTAACCAGACAGGTACAATCCTAAGAAGAAAGGAGAAATAGACAAGTTACTACAAAAAGCACAGAGCACTCGTCTACTCACTCAACAGACAGGTAAACAAGGTCAGACAAGTTGACCATCCAACCCGATGAGGAAGCTGGTAAAGCTGAGGGTAATACTAAGGGAATAAACATTTAAGGGGGAATCTATGATTTCTTAAATAACCTTATGTTGACTCTTAAGTGTGTTGATAGTCATCGTGTTTGATCCTTGACCATTGATTTAGATTGATATTCATTCTAATTATTCTACCCTACTACCTGTATTACATTTAATCTGTCGCACAAGAAAGGACAGGTTTTGTAGAAGTGTTCATGTTCAAAGAATACAAGCATAGTTGAAGGGGGAACTCGTCTTGCGTGCTTCAGTTTACTCGTCTGTTCTGAATAGACTCGAACAGACAAGATAAGTGCTTACTTGAAACCTGAAATACTCTAAGTATTTAACAAAATGGAAAATAAGAATATTATAGTATTTTGATATTTTTTTGGAAAACCCTAGAACTCGATTTATACACTCCCATTTTAATGAGGTGTATACACCCAGTTCGCGCCAAATTCTATTATTCTAGGACAGATAAGTTCACTTTTCTGTTTTAACCAATAGGAAAGGTGGATTCCAAATTATACAATATCAAAACACATTATTGTCTCGATTCCGTAACTGAATACCAAGAGTCCCAACCGTTGGATCATTTGGTTTCAATCCTCCCCATTGATTCAAATATTCAAGTGTTAACAAAACTCAACACTTACACACTACTCATCTCACGATCTCTTACTTCTGTAACTCAACCTTCTCGATTACTTGTGATTCTTGATTACTTGTGATTCTCAATATTTGATTATTACTCAAACTATCACTATGACAATCATCTCAATTTTTGATATAAGGACTAACATGGAAGCAAGGTTCGATCTCGGCAGATACATATCTGAAAATAAAGTGCATGTTGAACCTTCGGTGTTCTTTAAAGGGAAGCATACTGATGGAAACTTGGAGATCTTAACCAAATGCAGTAGATGTGGCTTGAAACCCTATTTGGAGGCTTTTCCTCAAGTCGTCTTGGAGGAAGAGGTCCTAGAATTCTATGCCAACGCCACTAGACAAGGAGATATGATTGAATCGTTCCTTGGACGAAATCGGGTGGAAATCACTCGCGAAGCATTGTTTGAACATCTGAGGTTGCCTGTTGGAACTATTGATGTGGAAAATTACGCTGCTGGTCAAGAAGCAAGATATCTAGGTATTTTTTGTGGAAGGAAATTGAGGTTAAAACCGGATGGCAAACTCCCCGCAGTTAAGAAGGTGGATCTTCTGGAGAAGTATCGCACTTTACTGGACATAGCCAGCAAAATTCTGCTATGTGCCACTGGTTCGCATGATTCTGTTACTCTTGTTAAAGCAAGGGTAATGGCTGCCATTTTTGATGGAATTACGGAAGGAAACTGGTTCAAGCTAATTGCAGACCGAATTATGTACTTTGAGAAAAGTGTTCGAGTTGATACTGACACTAGAAGTTGGGTGGTAACAAATGTTGTTGGATTTGGAAACAAGTTAAGCATTCTTCTTCCCTTGTTGATGCCAAATAAGACGGAATGGAGTAAAGGAAAACCATTTCATCCGTTGAAATTTTATTTGAAGAAGGAGGCCATGAGGAAGCAAGTTGCTGCTAGGCCAGCTGCTCCTAGACAGGTTCAGTTCGATGAATCTGAAGTATTGCCATATGCGGATTCGGATAGTTCTTCACAAGCCGGGTCTAAGGAAGCTGAGTCAAGTGCAGACGACTCAGAGAAGACTCAATCGGATGAAGAGGCGACTCAAGAGGAGGAGTCGAGTGACCAAGTACCTGAGATGTATACTCTTGTGAGAGTTGGAACCCCACCTCCACCAGCAGAGTCGAGTCACCAGGTTGGTACTTCTTCACAGGCTTTGTCAATTCCTTCTCTCTCTCTCTCTACTGTTCGAACCAAGGCTAGATCACATCGATCTAGGCCTCGTCCTTTACCCCGAACCTCACATGTACTGGCGGCATTACCGCTTAGAGCCAGTCATCCCCAAATCACTTCTAAACAAGATACAACTGATACTCCTACAGTTGTCATACCTGACCAAGCCACATTAAAGCCCATTGAAACCAGTGCCTTCACTCCCTCTCCCTCACCAGAATATGGTGAACCCCCCAACCCATCTACTTCAGACAAGACGCCAGTTGCCACTGCAACAGCTGAGTTGGAGACCCCATCTACTCAGGACCCGTCTGTTGTTAGATTTGAATCCCTTGTGTACTATCCGATGTGTCTACGAGAGAAGAGAATTTGTGCCCGAATGACCAAGAATTTGAAGAGGACGCTCTCGACTATAGAAGTAGACTATGAATCCGAACAGTTTGAAAAGTTAGTCAGGATTTGCACATGGTTCGCATTGAAGAAGTCGACTACAGATGATTTGTTTGAAGTCATTCAAGGCAAAGGCGGAATCTCCAATTTTATGGATTGGGAGATGGAACAGAAAGAAAATAGTGGAGTTAAGGATCACTCCGAACTATTCCCGCGCAAAGCCTTGGTTGATCTAGTCAAGAAGCTTTTGAACATTCCAGATGGTGTTATTGAGGATGTGTTTGCTTTTGACGTTGGAACTCAGACTGATCTAGTTGAAGAAGAGATCAAGCCTGAAGTAGCTGAGATAGCGGTCCAGACTTCAGAACAGTTGGAAGAAATTGTTCATAGTGATGAGGATGAAGTCGACTCATTCATGATTGGAAAAGAAGATGATGAGTTTTTGGATGCTGAGATGTTTGATGAAGAAAAACTCAAGGCAGTTGATAATGTTGTTGGTACTTCCAGTTCGACTCAAGCTATGCCAGACAGATTTCTGGATGATTTAAAGACTGATCTGAGAAGTGTTGTTCACACTGCTATAGAGGAATTCTTGAACTTGAAAATGAAGGATGTGCTCATTGCACAGAATCAGTCACTTGTTGACCAATCCAGAGACTTGTTTATTGGTGAAATCAACAAGTTGGACTCGACTTTCCGAGAAGAGTTGTTTGCTCAAGTTGAAGATTTTCTGAAGAAACAGATTGATAATTCAGAAAGGAGATCAATCTCGTTTGCTCGATCGTTAGCTGAAGATTCAAGTAAAATGGAGAGACTCTACAGTGTTAAAGTTTCCATTGCTGATGAACAGAGAAGGGAAGCACAAGATCAGTTGGTGCGTTCTCGGGCTGTTCTACATGAGCTGACTGAACAAAATACTCTTCTTAGACAGACGGCTACTCAACTGAAGGATGAACTAGTTTCCTGTACACAGAAGTTGGAACTGGTTACTGAACGCTTAGACAAGATGAGCAATGAGGAATCGCATCAGAAGCACATTGAGTCAGCTGCTGAAGCTATGAAGGAAGCTTTGAAAGAAGAAATGACTCGCTTTACTTCTCTTTTTACTCTTAAGGCAAGTGATGAAGCCAAAAAGGGGGAAGAGACCAGTCTAGTTGAAGTTACTAAATCTGCTAGTGCTGAACCGGAGATAAAAGATTCTGCTACTGCAATTGAAGAACTAAGAAAGCCTAAAAGAGGCAGATTAGTGAAGAAGGCAGATCTAGAGCAAGCTGAAACAGAAAAACAGATGAGATTAGAGAAAGGTAAAGGTGTTGCATCGTCTCCTGAAGCAGAGATTCAGACTAGAAGAGTTAAAAGGAAGCTGAGTATTGAGGAACATACTGCTGCTGCTGTAGTTGAGAAAAAACAAAGGATTGCAGATGATGAGATTCATTATGCAAGCAAGAAGAAAATTACGAAACATATTGAAAGACTACAGAAGTTAAAAGCTGATGAAGACAAGATGGAAGACAAGTTCATTGATCACTTCATAGATAATGAGCATAGAGCTGAATGGATTGAAGTGAAGAGTCGATGGGAACTTGATCATTGGATCATCAGAAAGTATGGTGATGCTGAAAGCCAAGATGAATTATACTCTTTATTTGACAGGTTCATGGAAGGACAATACAGGAAGTTATGGCATTTAATCCTAAGGATTTCTGCTGGTGCTAATTTCAATATTCTTGTTCCTGAATTTCCAAAATGGAAATGTCCCATGACAAGCTCAGGAAAAAGGGTTGATGTTAATCAAATCAAGAAGTTTGAAGAAGAGCTGCTGGATAAACAGAAGATTGAAGATGAAGATCATATATGTCTAATTCACAAGAGACTCCTCGATGCATTCTGTGTTCCTAACCCAGAAGGAGGTAATCTTTCAGATTAGTTTTGTTTGATTGGTTGATATTTGCTCTGATATTTTGTTTTTTGAAGTATTTGTAATCCCTACTGATCTATTTCTGAATGAATGAAAAGATAAAGTACTATTTTGATGTTTAAGACAAGATAACTACTTAACTAGTCTACTTATGAGAAAAGATTCAAGTAGTTTTGGCTTCATCAAAAAGGGGGAAATTGTTGGGATATGAATCCTAGAACAAGTCCTAAATGATGAACAAAAGATAAAAGATAAAGTTTTGATAAGCCAAAAAGAAGACTTGAATATTTTCTAAGTGTTGACTAATCTAGTCTAGTTGAGTTGAAGTCATCTTGTACAGATCAGTAGAATTCAAAAGACAAGTACAGTTTAAAAGAAAAGTATTCAAAAGATAAGTACGATTTATAAGTACTTCATATATGTTAGATTGTTACTAAGCTATTTAAATATTGTATAGAGCTCATGATTTCTATATGTAATAGATAGATTCATTGTATAGTTTATAAGTTGACTAAGCTTGTATTATAAAAGCTTAAAGTAATGTAATAGTCTTGATAAGATTAGTATAGTCTACTTTACTGTTTGAAGAAGGAAGACCAGACAAGAAGAGTCGAAGTCTACTACTCAAGATAAGAAGACTACACAAGACAAGTCAACTTGGAGTTAGTTACAAATGCGCGTAAAGAGATAAAGATATAGAAGTTAGTTATGGAATAACTAATTCATAACAGAAACGCGTGGATTGATAAGAAGATTCAGTTGAAGGTAGTTATCAAGAAAAGTTGGTTACAACTTACTAAGTTCTTGAAGATTGAAGTCTATAAATACTTCATGATGGTGATCAATTGAAAACTACTGATACACTGATGTTCATACTCAAGTGAAGCATTATCAAAGATATATTTTGAAGTTTACTCTCAGAGTGGATTGAAGTTCAGAAAGATAGCCAGAAGACAAGTGAAGAATCAAGAAGGCTACTACTGAAGAACAGAGAAGTTTTAGTTTTTGTTTGTTATTTTCAAGGTGCTAGATACTTGTAAAATTTCTAGTAAGATCGTAGACATATCTGGAGGTATAGTCTGTTGAAGATCTAAGTCTTCTTCTTGGGACTTTAAAGACAGGAACATACACTTGTACTCGATTGGAAGAGTTTAGTGGAAACATCACAACTGGGTTTGTGAGAGTGGATGTAGACAAGTTGTCGAACCACTATAAATCTTGTGTTTGATTTACTTTACTGGTTTTATTGCTTAATTGATTAATTAGTTGAATTACTTAACTGATCTAGGCTAGTTGAGTATAGAACAGAGTTCTCGAAAATAAGTTGAGTATAATCTTTAATTGGGCTCATTGATAATTTCGTATTCCGCATATTGTACTTTGATATTTCGAAAGATTTTTGAAAAGTCTATTCACCCCCCTCTAGACATTTTCACTAGCTTACTCGTTATTAACTCAACTTTGGGACCAACAACTATCAACGTGTTAGACAAAACAACAACTTTAGAAAAAAGATGTATTGGTAATGGTTAACTCTTTGCATCTCATGACACTTTTTAAAAGTAGAGAATGAGTGAAACGAAGAAAGTGCGTTTTCACATTAAAGTGAGCATAAACTCTCACTAACGAGTGTGATTTTTTGATAATTAAAGACAACATAATGTTTTCTTGCCTAAATCTTTGTATTTATCGAATCTTAATTTCACTATCAACGTGTTGGACAAAACAACAACTTTAGAACAAATATGTATTGGTAATGGTTAACTCTTTGCAACTCTTGAGACTTTTGAAAAGTAGAGAATGAGAGAATTGAAGAAGGTGCGTTTTCACATTAGAGTCAACATAAACTCTCACTAACGTGTGTGATTTTGTGATAATTAAAGACAACATAATGTTTTCTTGGCTAAATATTTGTATTTATCGAATCTTAATTTCACTATCAACGTGTTGGACAAAACAACAACTTTAGAAAAAAGATGAATTGGTAATGGTTAACTCTTTGCATCTCTTGACACTTTTGAAAAGTAGAGAATGAGAGAAAGTAAGAAAGTGCATTTCCACATTAAAGTGAGCATAAACTCTCACTAACGAGTGTGATTTTTTTATAATTAAAGACAACATAATGTTTTCTTGCCTAAATCTCTGTACTTATCGAATCTTAATTTCACTATCAACGTGTTGGACAAAACAACAACTTTAGAACAAAGATGTATTGGTAATGGTTAACTCTTTGCAACTCTTGAGACTTTTAAAAAGTAGAGAATGATAGAATCGAAGAAAGTGCGTTTTCACATTAAAGTGAGCATAAACTCTCACTAACGAGTGTGATTTTTTGATAATTAAAGACAACATAATGTTTTCTTGCCTAAATCTCTGTATTTATCGAATCTTAATTTCACTATCAACGTGTTGGACAAAAAAACAACTTTAGAACAAAAATGTATTGGTAATGGTTAACTCTTTGCAACTCTTGAGACTTTTGAAAAGTAGAAAATGAGAGAATCGAAGAAAGTGAATTTTCACATTAGAGTGAGCATAAACTCTCACTAACGAGTGTGATTTTGTGATAATTAAAGACAACATAATGTTTTCTTGGCTAAATCTTCGTATTTATCGAATCTTAATTTCACTATCAACGTGTTGGACAAAACAACAACTTTAGAACAAATATGTATTGGTAATGGTTGACTCTTTTTGCAACTCTTGAGACTTTTGAAAAGTAGAGAATGAGAGAATCGAAGAAAGTGCGTTTTCACATTAGAGTGAGCATATACTCTCACTAAAGAGTGCGATTTTGTGATTATTAAAGACAACATAATATTTTCTTGCCTAAATCTCTGTATTTATCGAATCTTAATTTCACTATCAACGTGTTGGACAAAAACAACTTTAGAACAAAGATGTATTGGTAATGGTTAACTCTTTGCAACTCTTGACAATTTTGAAAAATAGAGAATCGAAGAAAGTGCATTTTCACATTAGAGTGAGTATAAACTCTCACTAACGAGTGTGATTTTGTGATAATTAAAGAAAACATAATGTTTTCTTTCCTAAATCTTTGTATTTATCGAATCTTAATTTCACTATCAACGTGTTGGACAAAATAATAACTTTAGAACAAAGATGTATTGGTCATGGTTAACTCTTTGCAACTCTTGAGACTTTTGAAAAGTAGATAATGAGAGAATCAAAGAAAGTGCGTTTTCACATTAGAGTGAGCATATACTCTCACTAAAGAGTGTGATTTTGTGATTATTAAACACAACATAATGTTTTCTTGCCTAAATCTCTGTATTTATCGAATCTTAATTTCACTATCAACGTGTTGGACAAAAACAACAACTTTAGAACAAAGATGTATTGGTAATGGTTAAATCTTTGCAACTCTTGACAATTTTGAAAAATAGAGAATCGAAGAAAGTGCATTTTCACATTAGAGTGAGCATAAACTCTCAATACCGAGTGTGATTTTGTGATAATTAAAGAAAACATAATGTTTTCTTGCATAAATCTTTGTACTTATCGAATCTTAATTTAACTATCAATGTGTTGGACAAAACAACTACTTTAGAACAAAGATGTATTGGTCATGGTTAACTCTTTACAACTCTTGAGACTTTTGAAAAGAAGAGAATGAGAGAATCGAAGAAAGTGCGTTTTCACATTAAAGTGAGCATATACTCTCACTAAAGAGTGTGATTTTGTGATTATTAAAGACAACATAATGTTTTCTTGCCTAAATCTCTGTATTTATCGAATCTTAATTTCACTATCAACGTGTTGGACAAAAACAACAACTTTAGAACAAAGATGTATTGGTAATGGTTAACTCTTTGCAATTCTTAAGACTTTTAAAAAGTAGAATATGAGAGAATCGAAGAAAGTGCATTTTCACATTAGAGTCAGCATAAACTCTCACTAACGAGTGTGATTTTGTGATAATTAAAGACAACATAATGTTTTCTTGGCTAAATCTTCGTATTTATCGAATCTTAATTTCACTATCAACGTGTTGGACAAAACAACAACTTTAGAAAAAAGATGTATTGGTAATGGTTAACTCTTTGCATCTCTTGACACTTTTGAAAAGTAGAGAATGAGTGAAACGAAGAAAGTGCGTTTTCACATTAAAGTGAGCATAAACTCTCACTAACGAGTGTCATTTTTTGATAATTAAAGACAACATAATGTTTTCTTGCCTAAATCTCTGTATTTATCGAATCTTAATTTCACTATCAACGTGATGGACAAAACAACAACTTTAGAACAAAGATGTATTGGTAATAGTTAACTCTTTGCAACTCTTGAGACTTTTGAAAAGTAGAGAATGAGAGAATCGAAGAAAGTGAATTTTCACATTAGAGTGAGCATAAACTCTCACTAACGAGTGTGATTTTGTGATAATTAAAGACAACATAATGTTTTCTTGGCTAAATCTTTGTATTTATCGAATCTTAATTTCACTATCAACGTGTTGGACAAAACAACAACTTTAGAACAAATATGTATTGGTAATGGTTGACTCTTTTTGCAACTCTTGAGACTTTTGAAAAGTAGAGAATGAGAGAATTGAAGAAAGTGCGTTTTCACATTAGAGTGAGCATATACTCTCACTAAAGAGTGTGATTTTTTGATTATTAAAGACAACATAATGTTTTCTTGCCTAAATCTCTGTATTTATCGTATCTTAATTTCACTATCAACGTGTTGGACAAAAACAACAACTTTAGAACAAAGATATATTGGTAATGGTTAACTCTTTGCAACTCTTGACAATTTTAAAAAATAGAGAATCGAAGAAAGTGAGTTTTCACATTAGAGTGAGCATAAACTCTCATTAACGAGTGTGATTTTGTGATAATTAAAGACAACATAATGTTTTCTTGCCTAAATCTATGTATTTATCGAATCTTAATTTCACTATCAACGTGTTGGACAAAAATACAACTTTAGAACAAAGATGTATTGGTAATGGTTAACTCTTTGCAACTCTTGAGACTTTTGAAAAGTAGAGAATGAGAGAATCGAAGAAAGTGAATTTTCACATTAGAGTGAGCATAAAATCTCACTAACGAGTGTGATTTTGTGATAATTAAAGACAACATAATGTTTTCTTGGCTAAATCTTCGTATTTATCGAATCTTAATTTCACTATCAACGTGTTGGACAAAACAACAACTTTAGAACAAATATGTATTGGTAATGGTTGACTCTTTTTGCAACTCTTGAGACTTTTGAAAAGTAGAGAATGAGAGAATCGAAGAAAGTGCGTTTTCACATTAGAGTGAGCATATACTCTCACTAAAGAGTGCGATTTTGTGATTATTAAAGACAACATAATATTTTCTTGCCTAAATCTCTGTATTTATCGAATCTTAATTTCACTATCAACGTGTTGGACAAAAACAACTTTAGAACAAAGATGTATTGGTAATGGTTAACTCTTTGCAACTCTTGACAATTTTGAAAAATAGAGAATCGAAGAAAGTGCATTTTCACATTAGAGTGAGTATAAACTCTCACTAACGAGTGTGATTTTGTGATAATTAAAGAAAACATAATGTTTTCTTTCCTAAATCTTTGTATTTATCGAATCTTAATTTCACTATCAACGTGTTGGACAAAATAATAACTTTAGAACAAAGATGTATTGGTCATGGTTAACTCTGTGCAACTCTTGAGACTTTTGAAAAGTAGATAATGAGAGAATCAAAGAAAGTGCGTTTTCACATTAGAGTGAGCATATACTCTCACTAAAGAGTGTGATTTTGTGATTATTAAAGACAACATAATGTTTTCTTGCCTAAATCTCTGTATTTATCGAATCTTAATTTCACTATCAACGTGTTGGACAAAAACAACAACTTTAGAACAAAGATGTATTGGTAATGGTTAAATCTTTGCAACTCTTGACAATTTTGAAAAATAGAGAATCGAAGAAAGTGCATTTTCACATTAGAGTGAGCATAAACTCTCAATACCGAGTGTGATTTTGTGATAATTAAAGAAAACATAATGTTTTCTTGCATAAATCTTTGTATTTATCGAATCTTAATTTAACTATCAATGTGTTGGACAAAACAACTACTTTAGAACAAAGATGTATTGGTCATGGTTAACTCTTTACAACTCTTGAGACTTTTGAAAAGAAGAGAATGAGAGAATCGAAGAAAGTGCGTTTTCACATTAAAGTGAGCATATACTCTCACTAAAGAGTGTGATTTTGTGATTATTAAAGACAACATAATGTTTTCTTGCCTAAATCTCTGTATTTATCGAATCTTAATTTCACTATCAACGTGTTGGACAAAAACAACAACTTTAGAACAAAGATGTATTGGTAATGGTTAACTCTTTGCAATTCTTAAGACTTTTAAAAAGTAGAATATGAGAGAATCGAAGAAAGTGCATTTTCACATTAGAGTCAGCATAAACTCTCACTAACGAGTGTGATTTTGTGATAATTAAAGACAACATAATGTTTTCTTGGCTAAATCTTCGTATTTATCGAATCTTAATTTCACTATCAACGTGTTGGACAAAACAACAACTTTAGAAAAAAGATGTATTGGTAATGGTTAACTCTTTGCATCTCTTGACACTTTTGAAAAGTAGAGAATGAGTGAAACGAAGAAAGTGCGTTTTCACATTAAAGTGAGCATAAACTCTCACTAACGAGTGTCATTTTTTGATAATTAAAGACAACATAATGTTTTCTTGCCTAAATCTCTGTATTTATCGAATCTTAATTTCACTATCAACGTGATGGACAAAACAACAACTTTAGAACAAAGATGTATTGGTAATAGTTAACTCTTTGCAACTCTTGAGACTTTTGAAAAGTAGAGAATGAGAGAATCGAAGAAAGTGAATTTTCACATTAGAGTGAGCATAAACTCTCACTAACGAGTGTGATTTTGTGATAATTAAAGACAACATAATGTTTTCTTGGCTAAATCTTTGTATTTATCGAATCTTAATTTCACTATCAACGTGTTGGACAAAACAACAACTTTAGAACAAATATGTATTGGTAATGGTTGACTCTTTTTGCAACTCTTGAGACTTTTGAAAAGTAGAGAATGAGAGAATTGAAGAAAGTGCGTTTTCACATTAGAGTGAGCATATACTCTCACTAAAGAGTGTGATTTTTTGATTATTAAAGACAACATAATGTTTTCTTGCCTAAATCTCTGTATTTATCGTATCTTAATTTCACTATCAACGTGTTGGACAAAAACAACAACTTTAGAACAAAGATATATTGGTAATGGTTAACTCTTTGCAACTCTTGACAATTTTAAAAAATAGAGAATCGAAGAAAGTGAGTTTTCACATTAGAGTGAGCATAAACTCTCACTAACGAGTGTGATTTTGTGATAATTAAAGACAACATAATGTTTTCTTGCCTAAATCTATGTATTTATCGAATCTTAATTTCACTATCAACGTGTTGGACAAAAATACAACTTTAGAACAAAGATGTATTGGTAATGGTTAACTCTTTGCAACTCTTGAGACTTTTGAAAAGTAGAGAATGAGAGAATCGAAGAAAGTGAATTTTCACATTAGAGTGAGCATAAACTCTCACTAACGAGTGTGATTTTGTGATAATTAAAGACAACATAATGTTTTCTTGGCTAAATCTTCGTATTTATCGAATCTTAATTTCACTATCAACGTGTTGGACAAAACAACAACTTTAGAACAAATATGTATTGGTAATGGTTGACTCTTTTTGCAACTCTTGAGACTTTTGAAAAGTAGAGAATGAGAGAATCGAAGAAAGTGCGTTTTCACATTAGAGTGAGCATATACTCTCACTAAAGAGTGCGATTTTGTGATTATTAAAGACAACATAATATTTTCTTGCCTAAATCTCTGTATTTATCGAATCTTAATTTCACTATCAACGTGTTGGACAAAAACAACTTTAGAACAAAGATGTATTGGTAATGGTTAACTCTTTGCAACTCTTGACAATTTTGAAAAATAGAGAATCGAAGAAAGTGCATTTTCACATTAGAGTGAGTATAAACTCTCACTAACGAGTGTGATTTTGTGATAATTAAAGAAAACATAATGTTTTCTTTCCTAAATCTTTGTATTTATCGAATCTTAATTTCACTATCAACGTGTTGGACAAAATAATAACTTTAGAACAAAGATGTATTGGTCATGGTTAACTCTGTGCAACTCTTGAGACTTTTGAAAAGTAGATAATGAGAGAATCAAAGAAAGTGCGTTTTCACATTAGAGTGAGCATATACTCTCACTAAAGAGTGTGATTTTGTGATTATTAAAGACAACATAATGTTTTCTTGCCTAAATCTCTGTATTTATCGAATCTTAATTTCACTATCAACGTGTTGGACAAAAACAACAACTTTAGAACAAAGATGTATTGGTAATGGTTAAATCTTTGCAACTCTTGACAATTTTGAAAAATAGAGAATCGAAGAAAGTGCATTTTCACATTAGAGTGAGCATAAACTCTCAATACCGAGTGTGATTTTGTGATAATTAAAGAAAACATAATGTTTTCTTGCATAAATCTTTGTATTTATCGAATCTTAATTTAACTATCAATGTGTTGGACAAAACAACTACTTTAGAACAAAGATGTATTGGTCATGGTTAACTCTTTACAACTCTTGAGACTTTTGAAAAGAAGAGAATGAGAGAATCGAAGAAAGTGCGTTTTCACATTAAAGTGAGCATATACTCTCACTAAAGAGTGTGATTTTGTGATTATTAAAGACAACATAATGTTTTCTTGCCTAAATCTCTGTATTTATCGAATCTTAATTTCACTATCAACGTGTTGGACAAAAACAACAACTTTAGAACAAAGATGTATTGGTAATGGTTAACTCTTTGCAATTCTTAAGACTTTTAAAAAGTAGAATATGAGAGAATCGAAGAAAGTGCATTTTCACATTAGAGTCAGCATAAACTCTCACTAACGAGTGTGATTTTATGATAATTAAAGACAACATAATGTTTTCTTGGCTAAATCTTCTTATTTATCGAATCTTAATTTCACTATCAACGTGTTGGACAAAACAACAACTTTAGAAATAAGATGTATTGGTAATGGTTAACTCTTTGCATCTCTTGACACTTTTGAAAAGTAGAGAATGAGTGAAACGAAGAAAGTGCGTTTTCACATTAAAGTGAGCATAAACTCTCACTAACGAGTGTCATATTTTGATAATTAAAGACAACATAATGTTTTCTTGCCTAAATCTCTGTATTTATCGAATCTTAATTTCACTATCAACGTGTTGGACAAAACAACAACTTTAGAACAAAGATGTATTGGTAATAGTTAACTCTTTGCAACTCTTGAGACTTTTGAAAAGTAGAGAATGAGAGAATCGAAGAAAGTGAATTTTCACATTAGAGTGAGCATAAACTCTCACTAACGAGTGTGATTTTGTGATAATTAAAGACAACATAATTTTTTCTTGGCTAAATCTTTGTATTTATCGAATCTTAATTTCACTATCAACGTGTTGGACAAAACAACAACTTTAGAACAAATATGTATTGGTAATGGTTGACTCTTTTTGCAACTCTTGAGACTTTTGAAAAGTAGAGAATGAGAGAATCGAAGAAAGTGCGTTTTCACATTAGAGTGAGCATATACTCTCACTAAAGAGTGTGATTTTTTGATTATTAAAGACAACATAATGTTTTCTTGCCTAAATCTCTGTATTTATCGTATCTTAATTTCACTATCAACGTGTTGGACAAAAACAACAACTTTAGAACAAAGATGTATTGGTAATGGTTAACTCTTTGCAACTCTTGACAATTTTAAAAAATAGAGAATCGAAGAAAGTGAGTTTTCACATTAGAGTGAGCATAAACTCTCACTAACGAGTGTGATTTTGTGATAATTAAAGACAACATAATGTTTTCTTGCCTAAATCTATGTATTTATCGAATCTTAATTTCACTATCAACGTGTTGGACAAAAATACAACTTTAGAACAAAGATGT
Organism: Galeopsis tetrahit; assembly: GCA_963675135.1. Taxonomy (NCBI): domain Eukaryota; kingdom Viridiplantae; phylum Streptophyta; class Magnoliopsida; order Lamiales; family Lamiaceae; genus Galeopsis; species Galeopsis tetrahit. The sequence goes on along the minus strand of OY776120.1, from coordinate 57,390,599 downwards.
ATTGGTAATGGTTAACTCTTTGCAACTCTTGAGACTTTTGAAAAGTAGAGAATGAGAGAATCGACGAAAGTGAATTTTCACATTAAAGTGAGCATAAACTCTCACTAATGAGTGTGATTTTGTGATAATTAAAGACAACATAATGTTTTCTTGGCTAAATCTTCGTATTTATCGAATCTTAATTTCACTATCAACGTGTTGGACAAAACTACAACTTTAGAATAAATATGTATTGGCAATGGTTAACTCTTTTGAACTCTTGTCACTTTTGAAAAGTAGAGAATAAGAGAATCGAAGAAAGTGAATTTTCACATTAGAGTGAGCATAAACTCTCACTAACGAGTGTGATTTTGTGATAATTAAAGACAACATAATGTTTTCTTGGCTAAATCTATGTATTTATCGAATCTTTATTTCACTATCAACGTGTTGGACAAAACAACAACTTTAGAACAAATATGTATTGGTAATGGTTGTCTCTTTTAGCAACTCTTGAGACTTTTGAAAAGTAGAGAATGAGAGAATCGAAGAAAGTGCGTTTTCACATTAGAGTGAGCATATACCCTCACTAAAGAGTGTGATTTTGTGATTATTAAAGACAACATAATGTTTTCTTGCCTAAATCTTCGTATTTATCGAATCTTAATTTCACTATCAACGTGTTGGAAAAAACAACAACTTTAGAATAAATATGTATTGGTAATGGTTGACTCTTTTTGCAACTCTTGAGACTATTGAAAAGTAGAGAATGAGAGAATCGAAGAAAGTGCATTTTCACATTAGAGTGAGCATATACTCAAACTAAAGAGTTTGATTTTGTGATTATTAAAGACAACGTAATGTTTTCTTGCCTAAATCTCTGTATTTATCGTATCTTAATTTCACTATCAACGTGTTGGAAAAAAACAACAACTTTAGAACAAAAATGTATTGGTAATGGTTAACTCTTTGCAACTTTTGACAATTTTGAAAAACATAGAATCGAAGGAAGTGAGTTTTCACATTAGAGTGAGCATAAACTCTCACTAACGAGTGTAATTTTGTGATAATTAAAGACAACATAATGTTTTCTTGCCTAAATCTATGTATTTATCTAATCTTAATTTCACTACCAACGTGTTGGACAAAAACAACAACGTTAGAACAAAGATGTATTGGTAATGGTTAACTCTTTGCAACTTTTGACAATTTTGAAAAATAGAGAATCGAAGAAAGTGAGTTTTCACATTATAGTGAGCATAAACTCTCACTAACGAGTGTAATTTTGTGATAATTAAAGACAACATAATGTTTTCTTGCCTAAATCTATGTATTTATCGAATCTTAATTTCACTATCAACGTGTTGGACAAAACAACAACTTTAGAACAAAAATGTATTGGTAATGGTTAACTCTTTGATAATTAAAGACAACATAATTTTTTCTTGGCTAAATCTTCGTATTTATCGAATATTAGTTTCATTATCAGCGTATTGGATAAAACAACAACTTTAGAACAAAGATGTATTGGTAATGGTTAACTCTTTGCAACTCTTGAGACTTTTGAAAAGTAGAGAATGAGAGAAACGAAGAAAGTGCGTTTTCACAATAAAGTGAGCATTAACTCTTACCGACGAGTGTGATTTTTTGATAATTAAAGACAACATAATGTTTTCTTGCCTAAATCTCTGTATTTATCGAATCTTAATTTCACTATCAACGTGTTGGACAAAACAACAACTTTAGAACAAAGATGTATTGGTAATGGTTAACTCTTTCCAACTCTTAAGACTTTTAAAAGTAGAGAATGAGAGAATCGAAGAAAGTGCGTTTTCACATTAGAGTCATCATACACTCTCACTAACGAGTGTGATTTTGTGATAAATAAAGACAACATAATGTTTTCTTGGCTAAATCTTCGTATTTATCGAATCTTAATTTCACTATCAACCTGTTAGACAAAACTACAACTTTAGAAAAAAGATGTATTGGTAATGGTTAACTCTTTGCATCTCATGACACTTTTGAAAAGTAGAGAATGAGTGAAACGAAGAAAGTGCGTTTTCACATTAAAGTGAGCATAAACTCTCACTAACGAGTGTGATTTTTTTATAATTAAAGACAACATAATGTTTTCTTGCCTAAATCTTTGTATTTATCGAATCTTAATTTCACTATCAACGTGTTGGACAAAACAACAACTTTAGAACAAATATGTATTGGTAATGGTTAACTCTTTGCAACTCTTGAGACTTTTGAAAAGTAGAGAATGAGAGAATTGAAGAAGGTGCGTTTTCACATTAGAGTCAACATAAACTCTCACTAACGTGTGTGATTTTGTGATAATTAAAGAAAACATAATGTTTTCTTGGCTAAATCTTTGTATTTATCGAATCTTAATTTCACTATCAACGTGTTGGACAAAACAACAACTTTAGAAAAAAGATGAATTGGTAATGGTTAACTCTTTGCATCTCTTGACACTTTTGAAAAGTAGAGAATGAGAGAAACTAAGAAAGTGCATTTCCACATTAAAGTGAGCATAAACTCTCACTAACGAGTGTGATTTTTTTATAATTAAAGACAACATAATGTTTTCTTGCCTAAATCTCTGTACTTATCGAATCTTAATTTCACTATCAACGTGTTGGACAAAACAACAACTTTAGAACAAAGATGTATTGGTAATGGTTAACTCTTTGCAACTCTTGAGACTTTTAAAAAGTAGAGAATGATAGAATCGAAGAAAGTGCGTTTTCACATTAAAGTTAGCATAAACTCTCACTAACGAGTGTGATTTTTTGATAATTAAAGACAACATAATGTTTTCTTGCCTAAATCTCTGTATTTATCGAATCTTAATTTCACTATCAACGTGTTGGACAAAACAACAACTTTAGCACAAAAATGTATTGGTAATGGTTAACTCTTTGCAACTCTTGAGACTTTTGAAAAGTAGAGAATGAGAGAATCGAAGAAAGTGAATTTTCACATTAGAGTGAGCATAAACTCTCACTAACGAGTGTGATTTTGTGATAATTAAAGACAACATAATGTTTTCTTGGCTAAATCTTCGTATTTATCGAATCTTAATTTCACTATCAACGTGTTGGACAAAACAACAACTTTAGAACAAATATGTATTGGTAATGGTTGACTCTTTTTGCAACTCTTGAGACTTTTGAAAAGTAGAGAATGAGAGAATCGAAGAAAGTGCGTTTTCACATTAGAGTGAGCATATACTCTCACTAAAGAGTGTGATTTTGTGATTATTAAAGACAACATAATGTTTTCTTTCCTAAATCTCTGTATTTATCGAATCTTAATTTCACTGTCAACGTGTTGGACAAAAACAACTTTAGAACAAAGATGTATTGGTAATGGTTAACTCTTTGCAACTCTTGACAATTTTGAAAAATAGAGAATCGAAGAAAGTGCATTTTCACATTAGAGTGAGTATAAACTCTCACTAACGAGTGTGATTTTGTGATAATTAAAGACAACATAATGTTTTCTTGCCTAAATCTCTGTATTTATCGAATCTTAATTTCACTATCAACGTGTTGGACTAAAACAACAACTTTAGAACAAAGATGTATTGGTAATGGTTAACTCTTTGCAACTCTTAAGACTTTTAAAAAGTAGAATATGAGAGAATCGAAGAAAGTGCATTTTCACATTAGAGTCAGCATAAACTCTCACTAACGAGTGTGATTTTGTGATAATTAAAGACAACATAATGTTTTCTTGGCTAAATATTTGTATTTATCGAATCTTAATTTCACAATCAACGTGTTGGACAAAACAACAACTTTAGAAAAAAGATGAATTGGTAATGGTTAACTCTTTGCATCTCTTGACACTTTTGAAAAGTAGAGAATGAGAGAAAGTAAGAAAGTGCATTTCCACATTAAAGTGAGCATAAACTCTCACTAACGAGTGTGATTTTTTTATAATTAAAGACAACATAATGTTTTCTTGCCTAAATCTCTGTACTTATCGAATCTTAATTTCACTATCAACGTGTTGGACAAAACAACAACTTTAGAACAAAGATGTATTGGTAATGGTTAACTCTTTGCAACTCTTGAGACTTTTAAAAAGTAGAGAATGATAGAATCGAAGAAAGTGCGTTTTCACATTAAAGTGAGCATAAACTCTCACTAACGAGTGTGATTTTTTGATAATTAAAGACAACATAATGTTTTCTTGCCTAAATCTCTGTATTTATCGAATCTTAATTTCACTATCAACGTGTTGGACAAAACAACAACTTTAGAACAAAAATGTATTGGTAATGGTTAACTCTTTGCATCTCTAGACACTTTTGAAAAGTAGAGAATGAGTGAAACGAAGAAAGTGCGTTTTCACATTAAAGTGAGCATAAACTCTCACTAACGAGTGTGATTTTTTGATAATTAAAGACAACATAATGTTTTCTTGCCTAAATCTTTGTATTTATCGAATCTTAATTTCACTATCAACGTGTTGGACAAAACAACAACTTTAGAACAAATATGTATTGGTAATGGTTAACTCTTTGCAACTCTTGAGACTTTTGAAAAGTAGAGAATGAGAGAATTGAAGAAGGTGCGTTTTCACATTAGAGTCAACATAAACTCTCACTAACGTGTGTGATTTTGTGATAATTAAAGACAACATAATGTTTTCTTGGCTAAATATTTGTATTTATCGAATCTTAATTTCACAATCAACGTGTTGGACAAAACAACAACTTTAGAAAAAAGATGAATTGGTAATGGTTAACTCTTTGCATCTCTTGACACTTTTGAAAAGTAGAGAATGAGAGAAAGTAAGAAAGTGCATTTCCACATTAAAGTGAGCATAAACTCTCACTAACGAGTGTGATTTTTTTATAATTAAAGACAACATAATGTTTTCTTGCCTAAATCTCTGTACTTATCGAATCTTAATTTCACTATCAACGTGTTGGACAAAACAACAACTTTAGAACAAAGATGTATTGGTAATGGTTAACTCTTTGCAACTCTTGAGACTTTTAAAAAGTAGAGAATGATAGAATCGAAGAAAGTGCGTTTTCACATTAAAGTGAGCATAAACTCTCACTAACGAGTGTGATTTTTTGATAATTAAAGACAACATAATGTTTTCTTGCCTAAATCTCTGTATTTATCGAATCTTAATTTCACTATCAACGTGTTGGACAAAACAACAACTTTAGAACAAAAATGTATTGGTAATGGTTAACTCTTTGCATCTCTAGACACTTTTGAAAAGTAGAGAATGAGTGAAACGAAGAAAGTGCGTTTTCACATTAAAGTGAGCATAAACTCTCACTAACGAGTGTGATTTTTTGATAATTAAAGACAACATAATGTTTTCTTGCCTAAATCTTTGTATTTATCGAATCTTAATTTCACTATCAACGTGTTGGACAAAACAACAACTTTAGAACAAATATGTATTGGTAATGGTTAACTCTTTGCAACTCTTGAGACTTTTGAAAAGTAGAGAATGAGAGAATTGAAGAAGGTGCGTTTTCACATTAGAGTCAACATAAACTCTCACTAACGTGTGTGATTTTGTGATAATTAAAGACAACATAATGTTTTCTTGGCTAAATATTTGTATTTATCGAATCTTAATTTCACTATCAACGTGTTGGACAAAACAACAACTTTAGAAAAAAGATGAATTGGTAATGGTTAACTCTTTGCATCTCTTGACACTTTTGAAAAGTAGAGAATGAGAGAAAGTAAGAAAGTGCATTTCCACATTAAAGTGAGCATAAACTCTCACTAACGAGTGTGATTTTTTTATAATTAAAGACAACATAATGTTTTTTTGCGTAAATCTCTGTACTTATCGAATCTTAATTTCACTATCAACGTGTTGGACAAAACAACAACTTTAGAACAAAGATGTATTGGTAATGGTTAACTCTTTGCAACTCTTGAGACTTTTAAAAAGTAGAGAATGATAGAATCGAAGAAAGTGCGTTTTCACATTAAAGTGAGCATAAACTCTCACTAACGAGTGTGATTTTTTGATAATTAAAGACAACATAATGTTTTCTTGCCTAAATCTCTGTATTTATCGAATCTTAATTTCACTATCAACGTGTTGGACAAAACAACAACTTTAGAACAAAAATGTATTGGTAATGGTTAACTCTTTGCAACTCTTGAGACTTTTGAAAAATAGAGAATCGAAGAAAGTGCATTTTCACATTAGAGTGAGTATAAACTCTCACTAACGAGTGTGATTTTGTGATAATTAAAGAAAACATAATGTTTTCTTTCCTAAATCTTTGTATTTATCGAATCTTAATTTCACTATCAACGTGTTGGACAAAATAATAACTTTAGAACAAAGATGTATTGGTCATGGTTAACTCTTTGCAACTCTTGAGACTTTTGAAAAGTAGATAATGAGAGAATCAAAGAAAGTGCGTTTTCACATTAGAGTGAGCATATACTCTCACTAAAGAGTGTGATTTTGTGATTATTAAAGACAACATAATGTTTTCTTGCCTAAATCTCTGTATTTATCGAATCTTAATTTCACTATCAACGTGTTGGACAAAAACAACAACTTTAGAACAAAGATGTATTGGTAATGGTTAAATCTTTGCAACTCTTGACAATTTTGAAAAATAGAGAATCGAAGAAAGTGCATTTTCACATTAGAGTGAGCATAAACTCTCAATACCGAGTGTGATTTTGTGATAATTAAAGAAAACATAATGTTTTCTTGCATAAATCTTTGTATTTATCGAATCTTAATTTAACTATCAACGTGTTGGACAAAAACAACAACTTTAGAACAAAGATGTATTGGTAATGGTTAACTCTTTGCAACTCTTAAGAATTTTAAAAAGTAGAATATGAGAGAATCGAAGAAAGTGCATTTTCACATTAGAGTCAGCATAAACTCTCACTAACGAGTGTGATTTTGTGATAATTAAAGACAAAATAATGTTTTCTTGGCTAAATCTTCGTATTTATCGAATCTTAATTTCACTATCAACGTGTTGGACAAAACAACAACTTTAGAAAAAAGATGTATTGGTAATGGTTAACTCTTTGCATCTCTAGACACTTTTGAAAAGTAGAGAATGAGTGAAACGAAGAAAGTGCGTTTTCACATTAAAGTGAGCATAAACTCTCACTAACGAGTGTGATTTTTTGATAATTAAAGACAACATAATGTTTTCTTGCCTAAATCTTTGTATTTATCGAATCTTAATTTCACTATCAACGTGTTGGACAAAACAACAACTTTAGAACAAATATGTATTGGTAATGGTTAACTCTTTGCAACTCTTGAGACTTTTGAAAAGTAGAGAATGAGAGAATTGAAGAAGGTGCGTTTTCACATTAGAGTCAACATAAACTCTCACTAACGTGTGTGATTTTGTGATAATTAAAGACAACATAATGTTTTCTTGGCTAAATATTTGTATTTATCGAATCTTAATTTCACTATCAACGTGTTGGACAAAACAACAACTTTAGAAAAAAGATGAATTGGTAATGGTTAACTCTTTGCATCTCTTGACACTTTTGAAAAGTAGAGAATGAGAGAAAGTAAGAAAGTGCATTTCCACATTAAAGTGAGCATAAACTCTCACTAACGAGTGTGATTTTTTTATAATTAAAGACAACATAATGTTTTTTTGCCTAAATCTCTGTACTTATCGAATCTTAATTTCACTATCAACGTGTTGGACAAAACAACAACTTTAGAACAAAGATGTATTGGTAATGGTTAACTCTTTGCAACTCTTGAGACTTTTAAAAAGTAGAGAATGATAGAATCGAAGAAAGTGCGTTTTCACATTAAAGTGAGCATAAACTCTCACTAACGAGTGTGATTTTTTGATAATTAAAGACAACATAATGTTTTCTTGCCTAAATCTCTGTATTTATCGAATCTTAATTTCACTATCAACGTGTTGGACAAAACAACAACTTTAGAACAAAAATGTATTGGTAATGGTTAACTCTTTGCAACTCTTGAGACTTTTGAAAAGTAGAGAATGAGAGAATCGAAGAAAGTGCGTTTTCACATTAGAGTGAGCATATACTCTCACTAAAGAGTGCGATTTTATGATTATTAAAGACAACATAATATTTTCTTGCCTAAATCTCTGTATTTATCGAATCTTAATTTCACTATCAACGTGTTGGACAAAAACAACTTTAGAACAAAGATGTATTGGTAATGGTTAACTCTTTGCAACTCTTGACAATTTTGAAAAATAGAGAATCGAAGAAAGTGCATTTTCACATTAGAGTGAGTATAAACTCTCACTAACGAGTGTGATTTTGTGATAATTAAAGAAAACATAATGTTTTCTTTCCTAAATCTTTGTATTTATCGAATCTTAATTTCACTATCAACGTGTTGGACAAAATAATAACTTTAGAACAAAGATGTATTGGTCATGGTTAACTCTTTGCAACTCTTGAGACTTTTGAAAAGTAGATAATGAGAGAATCAAAGAAAGTGCGTTTTCACATTAGAGTGAGCATATACTCTCACTAAAGAGTGTGATTTTGTGATTATTAAAGACAACATAATGTTTTCTTGCCTAAATCTCTGTATTTATCGAATCTTAATTTCACTATCAACGTGTTGGACAAAAACAACAACTTTAGAACAAAGATGTATTGGTAATGGTTAAATCTTTGCAACTCTTGACAATTTTGAAAAATAGAGAATCGAAGAAAGTGCATTTTCACATTAGAGTGAGCATAAACTCTCAATACCGAGTGTGATTTTGTGATAATTAAAGAAAACATAATGTTTTCTTGCATAAATCTTTGTATTTATCGAATCTTAATTTAACTATCAACGTGTTGGACAAAAACAACAACTTTAGAACAAAGATGTATTGGTAATGGTTAACTCTTTGCAACTCTTAAGACTTTTAAAAAGTAGAATATGAGAGAATCGAAGAAAGTGCATTTTCACATTAGAGTCAGCATAAACTCTCACTAACGAGTGTGATTTTGTGATAATTAAAGACAACATAATGTTTTCTTGGCTAAATCTTCGTATTTATCGAATCTTAATTTCACTATCAACGTGTTGGACAAAACAACAACTTTAGAAAAAAGATGTATTGGTAATGGTTAACTCTTTGCATCTCTAGACACTTTTGAAAAGTAGAGAATGAGTGAAACGAAGAAAGTGCGTTTTCACATTAAAGTGAGCATAAACTCTCACTAACGAGTGTGATTTTTTGATAATTAAAGACAACATAATGTTTTCTTGCCTAAATCTTTGTATTTATCGAATCTTAATTTCACTATCAACGTGTTGGACAAAACAACAACTTTAGAACAAATATGTATTGGTAATGGTTAACTCTTTGCAACTCTTGAGACTTTTGAAAAGTAGAGAATGAGAGAATTGAAGAAGGTGCGTTTTCACATTAGAGTCAACATAAACTCTCACTAACGTGTGTGATTTTGTGATAATTAAAGACAACATAATGTTTTCTTGGCTAAATATTTGTATTTATCGAATCTTAATTTCACTATCAACGTGTTGGACAAAACAACAACTTTAGAAAAAAGATGAATTGGTAATGGTTAACTCTTTGCATCTCTTGACACTTTTGAAAAGTAGAGAATGAGAGAAAGTAAGAAAGTGCATTTCCACATTAAAGTGAGCATAAACTCTCACTAACGAGTGTGATTTTTTTATAATTAAAGACAACATAATGTTTTTTTGCCTAAATCTCTGTACTTATCGAATCTTAATTTCACTATCAACGTGTTGGACAAAACAACAACTTTAGAACAAAGATGTATTGGTAATGGTTAACTCTTTGCAACTCTTGAGACTTTTAAAAAGTAGAGAATGATAGAATCGAAGAAAGTGCATTTTCACATTAAAGTGAGCATAAACTCTCACTAACGAGTGTGATTTTTTGATAATTAAAGACAACATAATGTTTTCTTGCCTAAATCTCTGTATTTATCGAATCTTAATTTCACTATCAACGTGTTGGACAAAACAACAACTTTAGAACAAAAATGTATTGGTAATGGTTAACTCTTTGCAACTCTTGAGACTTTTGAAAAGTAGAGAATGAGAGAATCGAAGAAAGTGCGTTTTCACATTAGAGTGAGCATATACTCTCACTAAAGAGTGCGATTTTATGATTATTAAAGACAACATAATATTTTCTTGCCTAAATCTCTGTATTTATCGAATCTTAATTTCACTATCAACGTGTTGGACAAAAACAACTTTAGAACAAAGATGTATTGGTAATGGTTAACTCTTTGCAACTCTTGACAATTTTGAAAAATAGAGAATCGAAGAAAGTGCATTTTCACATTAGAGTGAGTATAAACTCTCACTAACGAGTGTGATTTTGTGATAATTAAAGAAAACATAATGTTTTCTTTCCTAAATCTTTGTATTTATCGAATCTTAATTTCACTATAAACGTGTTGGACAAAATAATAACTTTAGAACAAAGATGTATTGGTCATGGTTAACTCTTTGCAACTCTTGAGACTTTTGAAAAGTAGATAATGAGAGAATCAAAGAAAGTGCGTTTTCACATTAGAGTGAGCATATACTCTAACTAAAGAGTGTGATTTTGTGATTATTAAAGACAACATAATGTTTTCTTGCCTAAATCTCTGTATTTATCGAATCTTAATTTCACTATCAACGTGTTGGACAAAAACAACAACTTTAGAACAAAGATGTATTGGTAATGGTTAAATCTTTGCAACTCTTGACTATTTTGAAAAATAGAGAATCGAAGAAAGTGCATTTTCACATTAGAGTGAGCATAAACTCTCAATACCGAGTGTGATTTTGTGATAATTAAAGAAAACATAATGTTTTCTTGCATAAATCTTTGTATTTATCGAATCTTAATTTAACTATCAATGTGTTGGACAAAACAACTACTTTAGAACAAAGATGTATTGGTCATGGTTAACTCTTTACAACTCTTGAGACTTTTGAAAAGAAGAGAATGAGAGAATCGAAGAAAGTGCGTTTTCACATTAAAGTGAGCATATACTCTCACTAAAGAGTGTGATTTTGTGATTATTAAAGAAAACATAATGTTTTCTTGCATAAATCTTTGTATTTATCGAATCTTAATTTAACTATCAACGTGTTGGACAAAAACAACAACTTTAGAACAAAGATGTATTGGTAATGGTTAACTCTTTGCAACTCTTAAGACTTTTAAAAAGTAGAATATGAGAGAATCGAAGAAAGTGCATTTTCACATTAGAGTCAGCATAAACTCTCACTAACGAGTGTGATTTTGTGATAATTAAAGACAACATAATGTTTTCTTGGCTAAATCTTCGTATTTATCGAATCTTAATTTCACTATCAACGTGTTGGACAAAACAACAACTTTAGAAAAAAGATGTATTGGTAATGGTTAACTCTTTGCATCTCTAGACACTTTTGAAAAGTAGAGAATGAGTGAAACGAAGAAAGTGCGTTTTCACATTAAAGTGAGCATAAACTCTCACTAACGAGTGTGATTTTTTGATAATTAAAGACAACATAATGTTTTCTTGCCTAAATCTTTGTATTTATCGAATCTTAATTTCACTATCAACGTGTTGGACAAAACAACAACTTTAGAACAAATATGTATTGGTAATGGTTAACTCTTTGCAACTCTTGAGACTTTTGAAAAGTAGAGAATGAGAGAATTGAAGAAGGTGCGTTTTCACATTAGAGTCAACATAAACTCTCACTAACGTGTGTGATTTTGTGATAATTAAAGACAACATAATGTTTTCTTGGCTAAATATTTGTATTTATCGAATCTTAATTTCACTATCAACGTGTTGGACAAAACAACAACTTTAGAAAAAAGATGAATTGGTAATGGTTAACTCTTTGCATCTCTTGACACTTTTGAAAAGTAGAGAATGAGAGAAAGTAAGAAAGTGCATTTCCACATTAAAGTGAGCATAAACTCTCACTAACGAGTGTCATTTTTTGATAATTAAAGACAACATAATGTTTTCTTGCCTAAATCTCTGTATTTATCGAATCTTAATTTCACTATCAACGTGTTGGACAAAACAACAACTTTAGAACAAAGATGTATTGGTAATAGTTAACTCTTTGCAACTCTTGAGACTTTTGAAAAGTAGAGAATGAGAGAATCGAAGAAAGTGAATTTTCACATTAGAGTGAGCATAAACTCTCACTAACGAGTGTGATTTTGTGATAATTAAAGACAACATAAGGTTTTCTTGGCTAAATCTTTGTATTTATCGAATCTTAATTTCACTATCAACGTGTTGGACAAAACAACAACTTTAGAACAAATATGTATTGGTAATGGTTGACTCTTTTTGCAACTCTTGAGACTTTTGAAAAGTAGAGAATGAGAGAATCGAAGAAAGTGCGTTTTCACATTAGAGTGAGCATATACTCTCACTAAAGAGTGTGATTTTTTGATTATTAAAGACAACATAATGTTTTCTTGCCTAAATCTCTGTATTTATCGTATCTTAATTTCACTATCAACGTGTTGGACAAAAACAACAACTTTAGAACAAATATGTATTGGTAATGGTTAACTCTTTGCAACTCTTGAGACTTTTGAAAAGTAGAGAATGAGAGAATTGAAGAAGGTGCGTTTTCACATTAGAGTCAACATAAACTCTCACTAACGTGTGTGATTTTGTGATAATTAAAGACAACATAATGTTTTCTTGGCTAAATATTTGTATTTATCGAATCTTAATTTCACTATCAACGTGTTGGACAAAACAACAACTTTAGAACAAAAATGTATTGGTAATGGTTAACTCTTTGCAACTCTTGAGACTTTTGAAAAGTAGAGAATGAGAGAATCGAAGAAAGTGCGTTTTCACATTAGAGTGAGCATATACTCTCACTAAAGAGTGCGATTTTATGATTATTAAAGACAACATAATATTTTCTTGCCTAAATCTCTGTATTTATCGAATCTTAATTTCACTATCAACGTGTTGGACAAAAACAACTTTAGACCGAAGATGTATTGGTAATGGTTAACTCTTTGCAACTCTTGACAATTTTGAAAAATAGAGAATCGAAGAAAGTGCATTTTCACATTAGAGTGAGTATAAACTCTCACTAACGAGTGTGATTTTGTGATAATTAAAGAAAACATAATGTTTTCTTTCCTAAATCTTTGTATTTATCGAATCTTAATTTCACTATCAACGTGTTGGACAAAATAATAACTTTAGAACAAAGATGTATTGGTCATGGTTAACTCTTTGCAACTCTTGAGACTTTTGAAAAGTAGATAATGAGAGAATCAAAGAAAGTGCGTTTTCACATTAGAGTGAGCATATACTCTCACTAAAGAGTGTGATTTTGTGATTATTAAAGACAACATAATGTTTTCTTGCCTAAATCTCTGTATTTATCGAATCTTAATTTCACTATCAACGTGTTGGACAAAAACAACAACTTTAGAACAAAGATGTATTGGTAATGGTTAAATCTTTGCAACTCTTGACAATTTTGAAAAATAGAGAATCGAAGAAAGTGCATTTTCACATTAGAGTGAGCATAAACTCTCAATACCGAGTGTGATTTTGTGATAATTAAAGAAAACATAATGTTTTCTTGCATAAATCTTTGTATTTATCGAATCTTAATTTAACTATCAACGTGTTGGACAAAAACAACAACTTTAGAACAAAGATGTATTGGTAATGGTTAACTCTTTGCAACTCTTAAGACTTTTAAAAAGTAGAATATGAGAGAATCGAAGAAAGTGCATTTTCACATTAGAGTCAGCATAAACTCTCACTAACGAGTGTGATTTTGTGATAATTAAAGACAACATAATGTTTTCTTGGCTAAATCTTCGTATTTATCGAATCTTAATTTCACTATCAACGTGTTGGACAAAACAACAACTTTAGAAAAAAGATGTATTGGTAATGGTTAACTCTTTGCATCTCTAGACACTTTTGAAAAGTAGAGAATGAGTGAAACGAAGAACGTGCGTTTTCACATTAAAGTGAGCATAAACTCTCACTAACGAGTGTGATTTTTTGATAATTAAAGACAACATAATGTTTTCTTGCCTAAATCTTTGTATTTATCGAATCTTAATTTCACTATCAACGTGTTGGACAAAACAACAACTTTAGAACAAATATGTATTGGTAATGGTTAACTCTTTGCAACTCTTGAGACTTTTGAAAAGTAGAGAATGAGAGAATTGAAGAAGGTGCGTTTTCACATTAGAGTCAACATAAACTCTCACTAACGTGTGTGATTTTGTGATAATTAAAGACAACATAATGTTTTCTTGGCTAAATATTTGTATTTATCGAATCTTAATTTCACTATCAACGTGTTGGACAAAACAACAACTTTAGAAAAAAGATGAATTGGTAATGGTTAACTCTTTGCATCTCTTGACACTTTTGAAAAGTAGAGAATGAGAGAAAGTAAGAAAGTGCATTTCCACATTAAAGTGAGCATAAACTCTCACTAACGAGTGTGATTTTTTTATAATTAAAGACAACATAATGTTTGTTGCCTAAATCTCTGTACTTATCGAATCTTAATTTCACTATCAACGTGTTGGACAAAACAACAACTTTAGAACAAAGATGTATTGGTAATGGTTAACTCTTTGCAACTCTTGAGACTTTTAAAAAGTAGAGAATGATAGAATCGAAGAAAGTGCGTTTTCACATTAAAGTGAGCATAAACTCTCACTAACGAGTGTGATTTTTTGATAATTAAAGACAACATAATGTTTTCTTGCCTAAATCTCTGTATTTATCGAATCTTAATTTCACTATCAACGTGTTGGACAAAACAACAACTTTAGAACAAAAATGTATTGGTAATGGTTAACTCTTTGCAACTCTTGAGACTTTTGAAAAGTAGAGAATGAGAGAATCGAAGAAAGTGCGTTTTCACATTAGAGTGAGCATATACTCTCAATACCGAGTGTGATTTTGTGATAATTAAAGAAAACATAATGTTTTCTTGCCTAAATCTCTGTATTTATCGAATCTTAATTTCACTATCAACGTGTTGGACAAAACAACAACTTTAGAACAAAAATGTATTGGTAATGGTTAACTCTTTGCAACTCTTGAGACTTTTGAAAAGTAGAGAATGAGAGAATCGAAGAAAGTGCGTTTTCACATTAGAGTGAGCATATACTCTCACTAAAGAGTGCGATTTTATGATTATTAAAGACAACATAATGTTTTCTTGGCTAAATCTCTGTATTTATCGTATCTTAATTTCACTATCAACGTGTTGGAAAAAAATGTATTGGTAATGGTTAACTCTTTGCAACTTTTGACAATTTTAAAAAATAGAGAATCGAAGAAAGTGAGTTTTCACATTAGAGTGAGCATAAACTCTCACCAACGAGTGTAATTTTGTGATAATTAAAGACAACATAATGTTTTCTTGCCTAAATCTATGTATTTATCGAATCTTAATTTCACTATCAACGTGTTGGACAAAACAACAACTTTAGAACAAAAATGTATTGGTAATGGTTAACTAATTGATAATTAAAGACAACATAATGTTTTCTTGGCTAAATCTTCGTATTTATCGAATCTTAATTTCACTATCAACGTGTTGGACAAAACAACAACTTTAGAACAAATATGTATTGGTAATGGTTAACTCTTTGCAACTCTTGACAATTTTGAAAAATAGAGAATCGAAGAAAGTGCATTTTCACATTAGAGTGAGCATAAACTCTCAATACCGAGTGTGATTTTGTGATAATTAAAGAAAACATAATGTTTTCTTGCCTAAATCTCTGTATTTATCGAATCTTAATTTCACTATCAACGTGTTGGACAAAACAACAACTTTAGAACAAAAATGTATTGGTAATGGTTAACTCTTTGCAACTCTTGAGACTTTTGAAAAGTAGAGAATGAGAGAATCGAAGAAAGTGCGTTTTCACATTAGAGTGAGCATATACTCTCACTAAAGAGTGCGATTTTATGATTATTAAAGACAACATAATGTTTTCTTGGCTAAATCTCTGTATTTATCGTATCTTAATTTCACTATCAACGTGTTGGAAAAAAATGTATTGGTAATGGTTAACTCTTTGCAACTTTTGACAATTTTAAAAAATAGAGAATCGAAGAAAGTGAGTTTTCACATTAGAGTGAGCATAAACTCTCACCAACGAGTGTAATTTTGTGATAATTAAAGACAACATAATGTTTTCTTGCCTAAATCTATGTATTTATCGAATCTTAATTTCACTATCAACGTGTTGGACAAAACAACAACTTTAGAACAAAAATGTATTGGTAATGGTTAACTAATTGATAATTAAAGACAACATAATGTTTTCTTGGCTAAATCTTCGTATTTATCGAATCTTAATTTCGCTATCAACGTGTTGGACAAAACAACAACTTTAGAACAAATATGTATTGGTAATGGTTAACTGTTTGCAACTCTTGAGACTTTTGAAAAGTAGAGAATGAGAGAATCGAAGAAAGTGCGTTTTCACAGTAGAGTGTGCAAAAACTCTCACTAACGAGTGTGATTTTTTGATAATTAAAGATAACATAATGTTTTCTTGCCTAAATCTTCGTATTTATCGAATCTTAATTTCACTATCAACGTGTTGGACAAAACCACAACTTTAGAACAAATATGTATTGGTAATGGTTAACTCTTCCCAACTCTGGAGACTTTTGAAAAGTAGAGAATGCGAGAATCGAAGAAA
The DNA here is from genome assembly GCA_963675135.1 of Galeopsis tetrahit. Taxonomy (NCBI): domain Eukaryota; kingdom Viridiplantae; phylum Streptophyta; class Magnoliopsida; order Lamiales; family Lamiaceae; genus Galeopsis; species Galeopsis tetrahit. The sequence goes on along the minus strand of OY776120.1, from coordinate 57,373,882 downwards.
GTGTATTATCACATTAGAGTGAGCATAAAGTTTCACTAACGAGTGTGATGTTTTGATAATTAAAGACAACATAATGTTTTTTTTGCAAAATTTTCGTATTTATCGAATCTTAATTTCACTATCAACCTGTTGGACAAAACAACAACTTTAGAACAAATATGTATTGGTAATGGTTAACTCTTTGCAACTCTTGAGACTTTTAAAAGTAGAGAATGAGAGAATCGAAGAAAGTGCGTTTTCACATTAGAGTCATCATAAACTCTCACTAACGAGTGTGATTTTGTGATAAATAAAGACAACATAATGTTTTCTTGGCTAAATCTTCGTATTTATCGAATATTAATTTCATTATCAGCGTATTGGATAAAACAACAACTTTAGAACAAAGATGTATTGGTAATGGTTAACTCTTTGCACCTCTTGAGACTTTTGAAAAGTAGAGAATGAGAGAAACGAAGAAAGTGCGTTTTCACAATAAAGTGAGCATTAACTCTTACCGACGAGTGTGATTTTTTGATAATTAAAGACAACATAATGTTTTCTTGCCTAAATCTCTGTATTTATCGAATCTTAATTTCACTATCAACGTGTTGGACAAAACAACAACTTTAGAACAAAGATGTATTGGTAATGGTTAACTCTTTCCAACTCTTAAGACTTTTAAAAGTAGAGAATGAGAGAATCGAAGAAAGTGCGTTTTCACATTAGAGTCATCATAAACTCTCACTAACGAGTGTGATTTTGTGATAAATAAAGACAACATAATGTTTTCTTGGCTAAATCTTCGTATTTATCGAATCTTAATTTCACTATCAACCTGTTAGACAAAACAACAACTTTAGAAAAAAGATGTATTGGTAATGGTTAACTCTTTGCATCTCATGACAATTTTGAAAAGTAGAGAATGAGTGAAACGAAGAAAGTGCGTTTTCACATTAAAGTGAGCATAAACTCTCACTAACGAGTGTGATTTTTTTATAATTAAAGACAACATAATGTTTTCTTGCCTAAATCTTTGTATTTATCGAATCTTAATTTCACTATCAACGTGTTGGAAAAAACAACAACTTTAGAACAAATATGTATTGGTAATGGTTAACTCTTTGCAACTCTTGAGACTTTTGAAAAGTAGAGAATGAGAGAATTGAAGAAGGTGCGTTTTCACATTAGAGTCAACATAAACTCTCACTAACGTGTGTGATTTTGTGATAATTAAAGACAACATAATGTTTTCTTGGCTAAATCTTTGTATTTATCGAATCTTAATTTCACTATCAACGTGTTGGACAAAACAACAACTTTAGAAAAAAGATGAATTGGTAATGGTTAACTCTTTGCATCTCTTGACACTTTTGAAAAGTAGAGAATGAGAGAAACTAAGAAAGTGCATTTCCACATTAAAGTGAGCATAAACTCTCACTAACGAGTGTGATTTTTTTATAATTAAAGACAACATAATGTTTTCTTGCCTAAATCTCTGTACTTATCGAATCTTAATTTCACTATCAACGTGTTGGACAAAACAACAACTTTAGAACAAAGATGTATTGGTAATGGTTAACTCTTTGCAACTCTTGAGACTTTTAAAAAGTAGAGAATGATAGAATCGAAGAAAGTGCGTTTTCACATTAAAGTTAGCATAAACTCTCACTAACGAGTGTGATTTTTTGATAATTAAAGACAACATAATATTTTCTTGCCTAAATCTCTGTATTTATCGAATCTTAATTTCACTGTCAACGTGTTGGACAAAAACAACTTTAGAACAAAGATGTATTGGTAATGGTTAACTCTTTGCAACTCTTGACAATTTTGAAAAATAGAGAATCGAAGAAAGTGCATTTTCACATTAGAGTGAGTATAAACTCTCACTAACGAGTGTGATTTTGTGATAATTAAAGACAACATAATGTTTTCTTGCCTAAATCTCTGTATTTATCGAATCTTAATTTCACTATCAACGTGTTGGACAAAAACAACAACTTTAGAACAAAGATGTATTGGTAATGGTTAACTCTTTGCAATTCTTAAGACTTTTAAAAAGTAGAATATGAGAGAATCGAAGAAAGTGCATTTTCACATTAGAGTCAGCATAAACTCTCACTAACGAGTGTGATTTTGTGATAATTAAAGACAACATAATGTTTTCTTGGCTAAATCTTCGTATTTATCGAATCTTAATTTCACTATCAACGTGTTGGACAAAACAACAACTTTAGAACAAAGATGTATTGGTAATAGTTAACTCTTTGCAACTCTTGAGACTTTTGAAAAGTAGAGAATGAGAGAATCGAAGAAAGTGAATTTTCACATTAGAGTGAGCATAAACTCTCACTAACGAGTGTGATTTTGTGATAATTAAAGACAACATAATGTTTTCTTGGCTAAATCTTTGTATTTATCGAATCTTAATTTCACTATCAACGTGTTGGACAAAACAACAACTTTAGAACAAATATGTATTGGTAATGGTTGACTCTTTTTGCAACTCTTGAGACTTTTGAAAAGTAGAGAATGAGAGAATCGAAGAAAGTGCGTTTTCAAATTAGAGTGAGCATATACTCTCACTAAAGAGTGTGATTTTTTGATTATTAAAGACAACATAATATTTTCTTGCCTAAATCTCTGTATTTATCGTATCTTAATTTCACTATCAACGTGTTGGACAAAAACAACAACTTTAGAACAAAGATGTATTGGTAATGGTTAACTCTTTGCAACTCTTGACAATTTTAAAAAATAGAGAATCGAAGAAAGTGAGTTTTCACATTAGAGTGAGCATAAACTCTCACTAACGAGTGTGATTTTGTGATAATTAAAGACAACATAATGTTTTCTTGCCTAAATCTATGTATTTATCGAATCTTAATTTCACTATCAACGTGTTGGACAAAAATACAACTTTAGAACAAAGATGTATTGGTAATGGTTAACTCTTTGCAACTCTTGAGACTTTTGAAAAGTAGAGAATGAGAGAATCGACGAAAGTGAATTTTCACATTAAAGTGAGCATAAACTCTCACTAATGAGTGTGATTTTGTGATAATTAAAGACAACATAATGTTTTCTTGGCTAAATCTTCGTATTTATCGAATCTTAATTTCACTATCAACGTGTTGGACAAAACTACAACTTTAGAATAAATATGTATTGGCAATTGTTAACTCTTTTGAACTCTTGTCACTTTTGAAAAGTAGAGAATGAGAGAATCGAAGAAAGTGAATTTTCACATTAGAGTGAGCATAAACTCTCACTAACGAGTGTGATTTTGTGATAATTAAAGACAACATAATGTTTTCTTGGCTAAATCTATGTATTTATCGAATCTTTATTTCACTATCAACGTGTTGGACAAAACAACAACTTTAGAACAAATATGTATTGGTAATGGTTGTCTCTTTTAGCAACTCTTGAGACTTTTGAAAAGTAGAGAATGAGAGAATCGAAGAAAGTGCGTTTTCACATTAGAGTGAGCATATACCCTCACTAAAGAGTGTGATTTTGTGATTATTAAAGACAACATAATGTTTTCTTGCCTAAATCTTCGTATTTATCGAATCTTAATTTCACTATCAACGTGTTGGAAAAAACAACAACTTTAGAATAAATATGTATTGGTAATGGTTGACTCTTTTTGCAACTCTTGAGACTATTGAAAAGTAGAGAATGAGAGAATCGAAGAAAGTGCATTTTCACATTAGAGTGAGCATATACTCAAACTAAAGAGTTTGATTTTGTGATTATTAAAGACAACGTAATGTTTTCTTGCCTAAATCTCTATATTTATCGTATCTTAATTTCACTATCAACGTGTTGGAAAAAAACAACAACTTTAGAACAAAAATGTATTGGTAATGGTTAACTCTTTGCAACTTTTGACAATTTTGAAAAACATAGAATCGAAGAAAGTGAGTTTTCACATTAGAGTGAGCATAAACTCTCACTAACGAGTGTAATTTTGTGATAATTAAAGACAACATAATGTTTTCTTGCCTAAATCTATGTATTTATCTAATCTTAATTTCACTACCAACGTGTTGGACAAAAACAACAACGTTAGAACAAAGATGTATTGGTAATGGTTAACTCTTTGCAACTTTTGACAATTTTGAAAAATAGAGAATCGAAGAAAGTGAGTTTTCACATTATAGTGAGCATAAACTCTCACTAACGAGTGTAATTTTGTGATAATTAAAGACAACATAATGTTTTCTTGCCTAAATCTATGTATTTATCGAATCTTAATTTCACTATCAACGTGTTGGACAAAACAACAACTTTAGAACAAAAATGTATTGGTAATGGTTAACTCTTTGATAATTAAAGACAACATAATTTTTTCTTGGCTAAATCTTCGTATTTATCGAATATTAATTTCATTATCAGCGTATTGGATAAAACAACAACTTTAGAACAAAGATGTATTGGTAATGGTTAACTCTTTGCACCTCTTGAGACTTTTGAAAAGTAGAGAATGAGAGAAACGAAGAAAGTGCGTTTTCACAATAAAGTGAGCATTAACTCTTACCGACGAGTGTGATTTTTTGATAATTAAAGACAACATAATGTTTTCTTGCCTAAATCTCTGTATTTATCGAATCTTAATTTCACTATCAACGTGTTGGACAAAACAACAACTTTAGAACAAAGATGTATTGGTAATGGTTAACTCTTTCCAACTCTTAAGACTTTTAAAAGTAGAGAATGAGAGAATCGAAGAAAGTGCGTTTTCACATTAGAGTCATCATAAACTCTCACTAACGAGTGTGATTTTGTGATAAATAAAGACAACATAATGTTTTCTTGGCTAAATCTTCGTATTTATCGAATCTTAATTTCACTATCAACCTGTTAGACAAAACAACAACTTTAGAAAAAAGATGTATTGGTAATGGTTAACTCTTTGCATCTCATGACACTTTTGAAAAGTAGAGAATGAGTGAAACGAAGAAAGTGCGTTTTCACATTAAAGTGAGCATAAACTCTCACTAACGAGTGTGATTTTTTTATAATTAAAGACAACATAATGTTTTCTTGCCTAAATCTTTGTATTTATCGAATCTTAATTTCACTATCAACGTGTTGGACAAAACAACAACTTTAGAACAAATATGTATTGGTAATGGTTAACTCTTTGCAACTCTTGAGACTTTTGAAAAGTAGAGAATGAGAGAATTGAAGAAGGTGCGTTTTCACATTAGAGTCAACATAAACTCTCACTAACGTGTGTGATTTTGTGATAATTAAAGACAACATAATGTTTTCTTGGCTAAATCTTTGTATTTATCGAATCTTAATTTCACTATCAACGTGTTGGACAAAACAACAACTTTAGAAAAAAGATGAATTGGTAATGGTTAACTCTTTGCATCTCTTGACACTTTTGAAAAGTAGAGAATAAGAGAAACTAAGAAAGTGCATTTCCACATTAAAGTGAGCATAAACTCTCACTAACGAGTGTGATTTTTTTATAATTAAAGACAACATAATGTTTTCTTGCCTAAATCTCTGTACTTATCGGATCTTAATTTCACTATCAACGTGTTGGACAAAACAACAACTTTAGAACAAAGATGTATTGGTAATGGTTAACTCTTTGCAACTCTTGAGACTTTTAAAAAGTAGAGAATGATAGAATCGAAGAAAGTGCGTTTTCACATTAAAGTTAGCATAAACTCTCACTAACGAGTGTGATTTTTTGATAATTAAAGACAACATAATGTTTTCTTGCCTAAATCTCTGTATTTATCGAATCTTAATTTCACTATCAACGTGTTGGACAAAACAACAACTTTAGCACAAAAATGTATTGGTAATGGTTAACTCTTTGCAACTCTTGAGACTTTTGAAAAGTAGAGAATGAGAGAATCGAAGAAAGTGAATTTTCACATTAGAGTGAGCATAAACTCTCACTAACGAGTGTGATTTTGTGATAATTAAAGACAACATAATGTTTTCTTGGCTAAATCTTCGTATTTATCGAATCTTAATTTCACTATCAACGTGTTGGACAAAACAACAACTTTAGAAAAAAGATGTATTGGTAATGGTTAACTCTTTGCATCTCTAGACACTTTTGAAAAGTAGAGAATGAGTGAAACGAAGAAAGTGCGTTTTCACATTAAAGTGAGCATAAACTCTCACTAACGAGTGTCATTTTTTGATAATTAAAGACAACATAATGTTTTCTTGCCTAAATCTCTGTATTTATCGAATCTTAATTTCACTATCAACGTGTTGGACAAAACAACAACTTTAGAACAAAGATGTATTGGTAATAGTTAACTCTTTGCAACTCTTGAGACTTTTGAAAAGTAGAGAATGAGAGAATCGAAGAAAGTGAATTTTCACATTAGAGTGAGCATAAACTCTTACTAACGAGTGTGATTTTGTGATAATTAAAGACAACATAATGTTTTCTTGGCTAAATCTTTGTATTTATCGAATCTTAATTTCACTATCAACGTGTTGGACAAAACAACAACTTTAGAACAAATATGTATTGGTAATGGTTGACTCTTTTTGCAACTCTTGAGACTTTTGAAAAGTAGAGAATGAGAGAATCGAAGAAAGTGCGTTTTCACATTAGAGTGAGCATATACTCTCACTAAAGAGTGTGATTTTGTGATTATTAAAGACAACATAATGTTTTCTTGCCTAAATCTCTGTATTTATCGTATCTTAATTTCACTATCAACGTGTTGGACAAAAACAACAACTTTAGAACAAAGATGTATTGGTAATGGTTAACTCTTTGCAACTCTTGACAATTTTGAAAAATAGAGAATCGAAGAAAGTGCGTTTTCACATTAGAGTGAGCATAAACTCTCACTAACGAGTGTGATTTTGTGATAATTAAAGACAACATAATGTTTTCTTGCCTATATCTATGTATTTATCGAATCTTAATTTCACTATCAACGTGTTGGACAAAAATACAACTTTAGAACAAAGATGTATTGGTAATGGTTAACTCTTTGCAACTCTTGAGACTTTTGAAAAGAAGAGAATGAGAGAATCGAAGAAAGTGCGTTTTGACATTAAAGTGAGCATATACTCTCACTAAAGAGTGTGATTTTGTGATTATTAAAGACAACATAATGTTTTCTTTCCTAAATCTCTGTATTTATCGAATCTTAATTTCACTATCAACGTGTTGGACAAAAAGAACAACTTTAGAACAAAGATGTATTGGTAATGGTTAACTCTTTGCAACTCTTAAGACTTTTAAAAAGTAGAGAATGAGAGAATCGAAGAAAGTGAATTTTCACATTAGAGTCAGCATAAACTCTCACTAACGAGTGTGATTTTGTGATAATTAAAGACAACATAATGTTTTCTTGGCTATATCTTCGTATTTATCGAATATTAATTTCATTATCAGCGTGTTGGATAAAACAACAACTTTAGAACAAATATGTATTGGTAATAGTTAACTCTTTGCAACTCTGGAGACTTTTGAAAAGTAGAGAATAAGAGAAACGAAGAAAGTGCATTTTCACATTAGAGTGAGCATAAACTCTCACTAACGAGTGTGATTTTGTGATAATTAAAGATAACATAATGTTTTCTTGGCTAAATCTTTGTATTTATCGAATCTTTATTTCACTATCAACGTGTTGGACAAAACAACAACTTTAGAACATATATGTATTGGTAATGGTTGTCCCTTTTAGCAACTCTTGAGACTTTTGAAAAGTAGAGAATGAGAGAATCGAAGAAAGTGCGTTTTCACATTAGAGTGAGCATATACCCTCACTAAAGAGTGTGATTTTGTGATTATTAAAGACAACATAATGTTTTCTTGCCTAAATCTTCGTATTTATCGAATCTTAATTTCACTATCAACATGTTGGAAAAAACAACAACTTTAGAATAAATATGTATTGGTAATGGTTGACTCTTTTTGCAACTTTTGAGACTATTGAAAAGTAGAGAATGAGAGAATCGAAGAAAGTGCGTTTTCACATTAGAGTGAGCATATACTCAAACTAAAGAGTTTGATTTTGTGATTATTAAAGACAACATAATGTTTTCTTGCCTAAATCTCTGTATTTATCGTATCTTAATTTCACTATCAACGTGTTGGAAAAAAATGTATTGGTAATGGTTAACTCTTTGCAACTTTTGACAATTTTGAAAAACATAGAATCGAAGAAAGTGAGTTTTCACATTAGAGTGAGCATAAACTCTCACTAACGAGTGTAATTTTGTGATAATTAAAGACAACATAATGTTTTCTTGCCTAAATCTATGTATTTATCGAATCTTAATTTCACTATCAACGTGTTGGACAAAAACAACAACTTTAGAACAAAGATGTATTGGTAATGGTTAACTCTTTGCAACTTTTGACAATTTTAAAAAATAGAGAATCGAAGAAAGTGAGTTTTCACATTAGAGTGAGCATAAACTCTCACCAACGAGTGTAATTTTGTGATAATTAAAGACAACATAATGTTTTCTTGCCTAAATCTATGTATTTATCGAATCTTAATTTCACTATCAACGTGTTGGACAAAACAACAACTTTAGAACAAAAATGTATTGGTAATGGTTAACTAATTGATAATTAAAGACAACATAATTTTTTCTTGGCTAAATCTTCGTATTTATCGAATATTAATTTCATTATCAGCGTATTGGATAAAACAACAACTTTAGAACAAAGATGTATTGGTAATGGTTAACTCTTTGCAACTCTTGAGACTTTTGAAAAGTAGAGAATGAGAGAATCGAAGAAAGTGCGTTTTCACAGTAGAGTGTGCAAAAACTCTCACTAACGAGTGTGATTTTTTGATAATTAAAGATAACATAATGTTTTCTTGCCTAAATCTTCGTATTTATCGAATCTTAATTTCACTATCAACGTGTTGGACAAAACCACAACTTTAGAACAAATATGTATTGGTAATGGTTAACTCTTCCCAACTCTGGAGACTTTTGAAAAGTAGAGAATGAGAGAATCGAAGAAAGTGTATTATCACATTAGAGTGAGCATAAAGTTTCACTAACGAGTGTGATGTTTTGATAATTAAAGACAACATAATGTTTTTTTTGCAAAATTTTCGTATTTATCGAATCTTAATTTCACTATCAACCTGTTGGACAAAACAACAACTTTAGAACAAATATGTATTGGTAATGGTTAACTCTTTGCAACTCTTAAGACTTTTAAAAGTAGAGAATGAGAGAATCGAAGAAAGTGCGTTTTCACATTAGAGTCATCATAAACTCTCACTAACGAGTGTGATTTTGTGATAAATAAAGACAACATAATGTTTTCTTGGCTAAATCTTCGTATTTATCGAATCTTAATTTCACTATCAACCTGTTAGACAAAACAACAACTTTAGAAAAAAGTTGTATTGGTAATGGTTAACTCTTTGCATCTCATGACACTTTTGAAAAGTAGAGAATGAGTGAAACGAAGAAAGTGCGTTTTCACATTAAAGTGAGCATAAACTCTCACTAACGAGTGTGATTTTTTTATAATTAAAGACAACATAATGTTTTCTTGCCTAAATCTTTGTATTTATCGAATCTTAATTTCACTATCAACGTGTTGGACAAAACAACAACTTTAGAACAAATATGTATTGGTAATGGTTAACTCTTTGCAACTCTTGAGACTTTTGAAAAGTAGAGAATGAGAGAATTGAAGAAGGTGCGTTTTCACATTAGAGTCAACATAAAATCTCAATAACGTGTGTGATTTTGTGATAATTAAAGACAACATAATGTTTTCTTGGCTAAATCTTTGTATTTATCGAATCTTAATTTCACTATCAACGTGTTGGACAAAACAACAACTTTAGAAAAAAGATGAATTGGTAATGGTTAACTCTTTGCATCTCTTGACACTTTTGAAAAGTAGAGAATGAGAGAAACTAAGAAAGTGCATTTCCACATTAAAGTGAGCATAAACTCTCACTAACGAGTGTGATTTTTTTATAATTAAAGACAACATAATGTTTTCTTGCCTAAATCTCTGTACTTATCGAATCTTAATTTCACTATCAACGTGTTGGACAAAACAACAACTTTAGAACAAAGATGTATTGGTAATGGTTAACTCTTTGCAACTCTTGAGACTTTTAAAAAGTAGAGAATGATAGAATCGAAGAAAGTGCGTTTTCACATTAAAGTTAGCATAAACTCTCACTAACGAGTGTGATTTTTTGATAATTAAAGACAACATAATGTTTTCTTGCCTAAATCTATGTATTTATCGAATCTTAATTTCACTATCAACGTGTTGGACAAAACAACAACTTTAGAACAAAAATGTATTGGTAATGGTTAACTAATTGATAATTAAAGACAACATAATTTTTTCTTGGCTAAATCTTCGTATTTATCGAATATTAATTTCATTATCAGCGTATTGGATAAAACAACAACTTTAGAACAAAGATGTATTGGTAATGGTTAACTCTTTGCAACTCTTGAGACTTTTGAAAAGTAGAGAATGAGAGAATCGAAGAAAGTGCGTTTTCACAGTAGAGTGTGCAAAAACTCTCACTAACGAGTGTGATTTTTTGATAATTAAAGATAACATAATGTTTTCTTGCCTAAATCTTCGTATTTATCGAATCTTAATTTCACTATCAACGTGTTGGACAAAACCACAACTTTAGAACAAATATGTATTGGTAATGGTTAACTCTTCCCAACTCTGGAGACTTTTGAAAAGTAGAGAATGAGAGAATCGAAGAAAGTGTATTATCACATTAGAGTGAGCATAAAGTTTCACTAACGAGTGTGATGTTTTGATAATTAAAGACAACATAATGTTTTTTTTGCAAAATTTTCGTATTTATCGAATCTTAATTTCACTATCAACCTGTTGGACAAAACAACAACTTTAGAACAAATATGTATTGGTAATGGTTAACTCTTTGCAACTCTTAAGACTTTTAAAAGTAGAGAATGAGAGAATCGAAGAAAGTGCGTTTTCACATTAGAGTCATCATAAACTCTCACTAACGAGTGTGATTTTGTGATAAATAAAGACAACATAATGTTTTCTTGGCTAAATCTTCGTATTTATCGAATCTTAATTTCACTATCAACCTGTTAGACAAAACAACAACTTTAGAAAAAAGTTGTATTGGTAATGGTTAACTCTTTGCATCTCATGACACTTTTGAAAAGTAGAGAATGAGTGAAACGAAGAAAGTGCGTTTTCACATTAAAGTGAGCATAAACTCTCACTAACGAGTGTGATTTTTTTATAATTAAAGACAACATAATGTTTTCTTGCCTAAATCTTTGTATTTATCGAATCTTAATTTCACTATCAACGTGTTGGACAAAACAACAACTTTAGAACAAATATGTATTGGTAATGGTTAACTCTTTGCAACTCTTGAGACTTTTGAAAAGTAGAGAATGAGAGAATTGAAGAAGGTGCGTTTTCACATTAGAGTCAACATAAAATCTCACTAACGTGTGTGATTTTGTGATAATTAAAGACAACATAATGTTTTCTTGGCTAAATCTTTGTATTTATCGAATCTTAATTTCACTATCAACGTGTTGGACAAAACAACAACTTTAGAAAAAAGATGAATTGGTAATGGTTAACTCTTTGCATCTCTTGACACTTTTGAAAAGTAGAGAATGAGAGAAACTAAGAAAGTGCATTTCCACATTAAAGTGAGCATAAACTCTCACTAACGAGTGTGATTTTTTTATAATTAAAGACAACATAATGTTTTCTTGCCTAAATCTCTGTACTTATCGAATCTTAATTTCACTATCAACGTGTTGGACAAAACAACAACTTTAGAACAAAGATGTATTGGTAATGGTTAACTCTTTGCAACTCTTGAGACTTTTAAAAAGTAGAGAATGATAGAATCGAAGAAAGTGCGTTTTCACATTAAAGTTAGCATAAACTCTCACTAACGAGTGTGATTTTTTGATAATTAAAGACAACATAATGTTTTCTTGCCTAAATCTCTGTATTTATCGAATCTTAATTTCACTATCAACGTGTTGGACAAAACAACAACTTTAGCACAAAAATGTATTGGTAATGGTTAACTCTTTGCAACTCTTGAGACTTTTGAAAAGTAGAGAATGAGAGAATCGAAGAAAGTGAATTTTCACATTAGAGTGAGCATAAACTCTCACTAACGAGTGTGATTTTGTGATAATTAAAGACAACATAATGTTTTCTTGGCTAAATCTTCGTATTTATCGAATCTTAATTTCACTATCAACGTGTTGGACAAAACAACAACTTTAGAAAAAAGATGTATTGGTAATGGTTAACTCTTTGCATCTCTAGACACTTTTGAAAAGTAGAGAATGAGTGAAACGAAGAAAGTGCGTTTTCACATTAAAGTGAGCATAAACTCTCACTAACGAGTGTCATTTTTTGATAATTAAAGACAACATAATGTTTTCTTGCCTAAATCTCTGTATTTATCGAATCTTAATTTCACTATCAACGTGTTGGACAAAACAACAACTTTAGAACAAAGATGTATTGGTAATAGTTAACTCTTTGCAACTCTTGAGACTTTTGAAAAGTAGAGAATGAGAGAATCGAAGAAAGTGAATTTTCACATTAGAGTGAGCATAAACTCTTACTAACGAGTGTGATTTTGTGATAATTAAAGACAACATAATGTTTTCTTGGCTAAATCTTTGTATATATCGAATCTTAATTTCACTATCAACGTGTTGGACAAAACAACAACTTTAGAACAAATATGTATTGGTAATGGTTGACTCTTTTTGCAACTCTTGAGACTTTTGAAAAGTAGAGAATGAGAGAATCGAAGAAAGTGCGTTTTCACATTAGAGTGAGCATATACTCTCACTAAAGAGTGTGATTTTGTGATTATTAAAGACAACATAATGTTTTCTTGCCTAAATCTCTGTATTTATCGTATCTTAATTTCACTATCAACGTGTTGGACAAAAACAACAACTTTAGAACAAAGATGTATTTGTAATGGTTAACTCTTTGCAACTCTTGACAATTTTGAAAAATAGAGAATCGAAGAAAGTGCGTTTTCACATTAGAGTGAGCATAAACTCTCACTAACGAGTGTGATTTTGTGATAATTAAAGACAACATAATGTTTTCTTGCCTATATCTATGTATTTATCGAATCTTAATTTCACTATCAACGTGTTGGACAAAAATACAACTTTAGAACAAAGATGTATTGGTAATGGTTAACTCTTTGCAACTCTTGAGACTTTTGAAAAGAAGAGAATGAGAGAATCGAAGAAAGTGCGTTTTGACATTAAAGTGAGCATATACTCTCACTAAAGAGTGTGATTTTGTGATTATTAAAGACAACATAATGTTTTCTTTCCTAAATCTCTGTATTTATCGAATCTTAATTTCACTATCAACGTGTTGGACAAAAAGAACAACTTTAGAACAAAGATGTATTGGTAATGGTTAACTCTTTGCAACTCTTAAGACTTTTAAAAAGTAGAGAATGAGAGAATCGAAGAAAGTGAATTTTCACATTAGAGTCAGCATAAACTCTCACTAACGAGTGTGATTTTGTGATAATTAAAGACAACATAATGTTTTCTTGGCTATATCTTCGTATTTATCGAATATTAATTTCATTATCAGCGTGTTGGATAAAACAACAACTTTAGAACAAATATGTATTGGTAATAGTTAACTCTTTGCAACTCTGGAGACTTTTGAAAAGTAGAGAATAAGAGAAACGAAGAAAGTGCATTTTCACATTAGAGTGAGCATAAACTCTCACTAACGAGTGTGATTTTGTGATAATTAAAGACAACATAATGTTTTCTTGGCTAAATCTTTGTATTTATCGAATCTTAATTTCACTATCAACGTGTTGGACAAAACAACAACTTTAGAAAAAAGTCATCATTGGTAATGGTTAACTCTTTGCATCTCTTGACACTTTTGAAAAGTAGAGAATGAGAGAAACTAAGAAAGTGCATTTCCACATTAAAGTGAGCATAAACTCTCACTAACGAGTGTGATTTTTTTATAATTAAAGACAACATAATGTTTTCTTGCCTAAATCTCTGTACTTATCGAATCTTAATTTCACTATCAACGTGTTGGACAAAACAACAACTTTAGAACAAAGATGTATTGGTAATGGTTAACTCTTTGCAACTCTTGAGACTTTTAAAAAGTAGAGAATGATAGAATCGAAGAAAGTGCGTTTTCACATTAAAGTTAGCATAAACTCTCACTAACGAGTGTGATTTTTTGATAATTAAAGACAACATAATGTTTTCTTGCCTAAATCTCTGTATTTATCGAATCTTAATTTCACTATCAACGTGTTGGACAAAACAACAACTTTAGCACAAAAATGTATTGGTAATGGTTAACTCTTTGCAACTCTTGAGACTTTTGAAAAGTAGAGAATGAGAGAATCGAAGAAAGTGAATTTTCACATTAGAGTGAGCATAAACTCTCACTAACGAGTGTGATTTTGTGATAATTAAAGACAACATAATGTTTTCTTGGCTAAATCTTCGTATTTATCGAATCTTAATTTCACTATCAACGTGTTGGACAAAACAACAACTTTAGAAAAAAGATGTATTGGTAATGGTTAACTCTTTGCATCTCTAGACACTTTTGAAAAGTATAGAATGAGTGAAACGAAGAAAGTGCGTTTTCACATTAAAGTGAGCATAAACTCTCACTAACGAGTGTCATTTTTTGATAATTAAAGACAACATAATGTTTTCTTGCCTAAATCTCTGTATTTATCGAATCTTAATTTCACTATCAACGTGTTGGACAAAACAACAACTTTAGAACAAAGATGTATTGGTAATAGTTAACTCTTTGCAACTCTTGAGACTTTTGAAAAGTAGAGAATGAGAGAATCGAAGAAAGTGAATTTTCACATTAGAGTGAGCATAAACTCTTACTAACGAGTGTGATTTTGTGATAATTAAAGACAACATAATGTTTTCTTGGCTAAATCTTTGTATTTATCGAATCTTAATTTCACTATCAACGTGTTGGACAAAACAACAACTTTAGAACAAATATGTATTGGTAATGGTTGACTCTTTTTGCAACTCTTGAGACTTTTGAAAAGTAGAGAATGAGAGAATCGAAGAAAGTGCGTTTTCACATTAGAGTGAGCATATACTCTCACTAAAGAGTGTGATTTTGTGATTATTAAAGACAACATAATGTTTTCTTGCCTAAATCTCTGTATTTATCGTATCTTAATTTCACTATCAACGTGTTGGACAAAAACAACAACTTTAGAACAAAGATGTATTGGTAATGGTTAACTCTTTGCAACTCTTGACAATTTTGAAAAATAGAGAATCGAAGAAAGTGCGTTTTCACATTAGAGTGAGCATAAACTCTCACTAACGAGTGTGATTTTGTGATAATTAAAGACAACATAATGTTTTCTTGCCTATATCTATGTATTTATCGAATCTTAATTTCACTATCAACGTGTTGGACAAAAATACAACTTTAGAACAAAGATGTATTGGTAATGGTTAACTCTTTGCAACTCTTGAGACTTTTGAAAAGAAGAGAATGAGAGAATCGAAGAAAGTGCGTTTTGACATTAAAGTGAGCATATACTCTCACTAAAGAGTGTGATTTTGTGATTATTAAAGACAACATAATGTTTTCTTTCCTAAATCTCTGTATTTATCGAATCTTAATTTCACTATCAACGTGTTGGACAAAAAGAACAACTTTAGAACAAAGATGTATTGGTAATGGTTAACTCTTTGCAACTCTTAAGACTTTTAAAAAGTAGAGAATGAGAGAATCGAAGAAAGTGAATTTTCACATTAGAGTCAGCATAAACTCTCACTAACGAGTGTGATTTTGTGATAATTAAAGACAACATAATGTTTTCTTGGCTATATCTTCGTATTTATCGAATATTAATTTCATTATCAGCGTGTTGGATAAAACAACAACTTTAGAACAAATATGTATTGGTAATAGTTAACTCTTTGCAACTCTGGAGACTTTTGAAAAGTAGAGAATAAGAGAAACGAAGAAAGTGCATTTTCACATTAGAGTGAGCATAAACTCTCACTAACGAGTGTGATTTTGTGATAATTAAAGATAACATAATGTTTTCTTGGCTAAATCTTTGTATTTATCGAATCTTTATTTCACTATCAACGTGTTGGACAAAACAACAACTTTAGAACATATATGTATTGGTAATGGTTGTCCCTTTTAGCAACTCTTGAGACTTTTGAAAAGTAGAGAATGAGAGAATCGAAGAAAGTGCGTTTTCACATTAGAGTGAGCATATACCCTCACTAAAGAGTGTGATTTTGTGATTATTAAAGACAACATAATGTTTTCTTGCCTAAATCTTCGTATTTATCGAATCTTAATTTCACTATCAACATGTTGGAAAAAACAACAACTTTAGAATAAATATGTATTGGTAATGGTTGACTCTTTTTGCAACTTTTGAGACTATTGAAAAGTAGAGAATGAGAGAATCGAAGAAAGTGCGTTTTCACATTAGAGTGAGCATATACTCAAACTAAAGAGTTTGATTTTGTGATTATTAAAGACAACATAATGTTTTCTTGCCTAAATCTCTGTATTTATCGTATCTTAATTTCACTATCAACGTGTTGGAAAAAAATGTATTGGTAATGGTTAACTCTTTGCAACTTTTGACAATTTTGAAAAACATAGAATCGAAGAAAGTGAGTTTTCACATTAGAGTGAGCATAAACTCTCACTAACGAGTGTAATTTTGTGATAATTAAAGACAACATAATGTTTTCTTGCCTAAATCTATGTATTTATCGAATCTTAATTTCACTATCAACGTGTTGGACAAAAACAACAACTTTAGAACAAAGATGTATTGGTAATGGTTAACTCTTTGCAACTTTTGACAATTTTAAAAAATAGAGAATCGAAGAAAGTGAGTTTTCACATTAGAGTGAGCATAAACTCTCACCAACGAGTGTAATTTTGTGATAATTAAAGACAACATAATGTTTTCTTGCCTAAATCTATGTATTTATCGAATCTTAATTTCACTATCAACGTGTTGGACAAAACAACAACTTTAGAACCAAAATGTATTGGTAATGGTTAACTAATTGATAATTAAAGACAACATAATTTTTTCTTGGCTAAATCTTCGTATTTATCGAATATTAATTTCATTATCAGCGTATTGGATAAAACAACAACTTTAGAACAAAGATGTATTGGTAATGGTTAACTCTTTGCAACTCTTGAGACTTTTGAAAAGTAGAGAATGAGAGAATCGAAGAAAGTGCATTTTCACAGTAGAGTGTGCAAAAACTCTCACTAACGAGTGTGATTTTTTGATAATTAAAGATAACATAATGTTTTCTTGCCTAAATCTTCGTATTTATCGAATCTTAATTTCACTATCAACGTGTTGGACAAAACCACAACTTTAGAACAAATATGTATTGGTAATGGTTAACTCTTCCCAACTCTGGAGACTTTTGAAACGTAGAGAATGAGAGAATCGAAGAAAGTGTATTATCACATTAGAGTGAGCATAAAGTTTCACTAACGAGTGTGATGTTTTGATAATTAAAGACAACATAATGTTTTTTTTGCAAAATTTTCGTATTTATCGAATCTTAATTTCACTATCAACCTGTTGGACAAAACAACAACTTTAGAATAAATATGTATTGGTAATGGTTAACTCTTTGCAACTCTTGAGACTTTTGAAAAGTAGAGAATGAGAGAAACGAAGAAAGTGCGTTTTCACATTAGATTGAGCATAAACTCTCACTAACGAGTGTGATTTTGTGATAATTAAAGACAACATAATGTTTTCTTGGCTACGTCTTCGTGTTTATCGAATCGTAATTTCACTATAAACGAGTTGGACAAAACAACAAGTTTAGAACAAATATATGTAAGTGTAATGGTTAACTGTAGGTCCCTAAGTTGAGTTAATATAGAGGGAAGCTAAAGAAAATGTTGGGATATGAATCCTAGAACAAGTCCTAAATGATGAATAAAAGATAAAAGATAAAGTTTTGATAAGCCAAAAGTAGACTTGAATATTTTCTAAGTGTTGACTGATCTAGTTTAGTTAAGTTGAAGTCATCTTGTACAGATCAGTAGAATTCAAAAGACAAGTACTAGTTTTTAAAAGACAAGTATTATTGAAAGATAAGTACGATTTATAAGTACTTCAATTTTGTTATTTTGTATATGTTAGATTGTTATTGAGCTATGAATAATTGTTGTATAGAGCTCATGATTTTTAACTGTAATAGATAGATTCTGTGTATAGTTTTATAAGTTGACTAAGCTTTATAACAAGAAGCTTAAAGTAATGTAATAGTCTTGTTAAGATTAGTTGATAGGACTAGATTAGTTCTATGTTGTAAGTCTGAAGAAGTCTACTGCACAAGTTAAGTTGAAGACGCAGTCTACTACTACTACACAAGACAGGAACGACTCAACAAGACAGGTCAACTTGAAGTTAGTTACAGAAACGCGTATTGAAGATACAGATTGAAGAATTAGTTAAGGAATAACTAATTAACTGGAGAAACGCGTAAAAGGATAAAAAAGTTTCAGTTACAAGTTAGTTTTCAAGAAAAGGTTGTTACATAACTGAAAGTTCTTGGAATTAGAATCTATAAATACCTCATGGTATTGATTCATTAAAGACTACTGAGATACTGTTAAAACTACTAAAAATACAGATACTGAAGCTACATACTGAAGAATTGTTCGAAGTTTCTCTAAGAAGATTGAAGTTCAGAAAGTGAAGCTACACAAGACAAGTGAAGATCAGAAGGCTACTACTGAACGAAGAGAAGTTTTATTTTCGTTTACTGTTTCAAGTTGCTAGTTACTTGTAAAATAGCTAGTAAGATCGAAGATATATCTGGAGATATAATCGAGAAGATCTAAGTCTTATTTCTTGGGACTTAAAGCCACAAGAACATATTACTCCATTGGACGAGTTAATAAGAATTTCACGACTGGAGTTGTGAGAGTGGATGTAGACAAGTTGTCGAACCACTATAAATCTCGTGTTTGATTTACTTTACTGTTTTGTTTGTTTTCATTGATTAATTGTTTACTTGTTAAACATACATAACTGAACAAGACTAGTTGAGTATACATAAAATAGAGTTCTCGAAATAAGTTGAGTATAATCTTTAATTGGGCTCATTGTTAATTTCGTATTCCGCACATTGTAATTCTGATATATCGAAAGATTTTAGAAAAGTCTATTCACCCCCTCTAGACATTTTCTTTAGCTTCCCTCGATATTAACTCAACTTAGGGACCTACAAGTGGTATCAGAGCAGTAGTTTACGAACTGCTGTTTCTTGATAACCAACACAAGACTTGGGTGAAAGTCTTGGTCCAAGATCATATTTGCTTACATGTTCTTGATCAATATTCTTGATATATTTATTTCTTGTTCCCTGTTCCTGAACTGACTGCTTCTTGATCATAAACCTGCTTAATACATATCTTCTGGAATCATGTCACTTGAAATAAGTGCTAACAAGTTACCTAAGTTCCAGGTTCAAGATTATGACTATTGGAAGCTAAGGATGGAAGCCATCTTCAGTTCCACTCACGACTTAATGATCTCCGTCATCACTGAAGGTCCAATTGTGACCATGATCCCCAATACTGCTGCCCTTGACACAAATCAACCCGTGGGTACACTCGTCAAGAAACCAAGGTCAGAACTAACCTCAGAAGAAATGAGACAGAATAATTTGGATAGCTTGGCCAAGAATTACATCTTACACACTCTTCCTAACGAGTATCTGGGAAAAGTGTTAAAATGTAAAACTGCCAAAGAAATGTGGGATCGCTTAGCTATCATTTGTGAAGGGACATCCCTAATCAAAGAAAGCAAGCTTTCCACTGCAGTCCAAAGATTCGAATCATTTCATATGAAAGCTGGTGAAACAATAGACCAGTTGGATACTCGTTTTACCAAAATCATGAATGACTTGGAAGTCCTTGGTAAATCTTATACTCCACGTGAAATCAATCTTAGGATTCTCAAAAGCCTTGATAGTCGATGGAAAATGGTAAAAATGCTTGTTAAGAATACCCAAGATATAGACGTATGGACAGAAGAGACTATGTTTCAAACTCTAAAGGCTCATGAGTTTGATTTAGACGAAGATGAACCCATAGTAAGTAGTGACAGAGAACATGCTATATCTAAGAACGTTGCTTTTAAGGCTAGTTCGTCTAAGGTAGACGGGTCAAAGTCTAAGACTAGGTCTACTTCTGTGAAAGACGAGTTAGATACTGATCTTAGTCTGAAGGATCAGGTAAGCCTCATGGTTAGAAAGTTTGATAGGCTGAATAAACGTTTCGGAAGATATAAGAAGTTCTATAGAGAGCATAGAGGGTCTGCTTCTAAGAACTCGTCTGAGACCAGACGAGACCGAAACTCGTCCGAAAGGAGAGACGAAGTCTCGAAAGGTAACAGACAAGATAGAGAGTCTGATGGTAGGAAGATTACTCGTTCTGATAAACGTGATAAACGAAGGAACAACTCTCCTATTAAAAAGGCTACTAATGATCTCTTGTGCTATAACTGTGAAAAGCCAGGTCACTACATATATGAATGTCCCGACCTGAGTACTGATGATCGAGAAGAACGCAAAGCACGAAGGGAAAGAAGATACGACCGTTGTAAGAAGGTAATGATGGCCAATGATGATTCTGAGTCTGACTCAGACGAGTTGCCATCATCCTCATCTAGTTATCCATCTGAACCAGATCACGATGAAGCCTTCATAGTAGATGATGGTCTATGCTGTATGGCTAAAATCGACCAAGAGGTATCATCTGCTACATCTTTTCAATCTTGTGATGAATCAGAATCTGATGAAAGTGACACTGCCAGTAGCAAAGTAGGGAGTAGCCTTCAGCACTCTACTAGTGCAGTTGAAGACGACCTCCTACTTACCAACAAGGCAATCATTGAAGTCAGTGACGAAAACATCATTTTAAGACAAGAAATCATTGATCTTAAGGAAGCTCAGTCTAAAGTAGATCCTAATATAACAGTCCTAAATGAACGCTTGCAAGAAGAGTTGAGTCAACTCAAAAACAAGTGTGCATTGACAGACAAGTTGTATCAAGACCTACTTAAGACACATGCTACTGAGAAACATGAATTCAATGCTTTAAAAAGCAAGTTCAAAAAGCTTGAAGAACGTAATAAGTTCTTAGAGACCGAGGTTGTCACTTTAGACCTTAAACTGACTGACCTGGTTAACTCTTCTAAGGTTAACCTTGAATTGTCAGATAAGTATAGGGCTCCTGCTGACAAGACAGGCATAGGTGCTGAGACATCAAGCTCGTCTACTCTAGTTCCTAAGAACCCTACTATTTTCATCTCAAGCTCTTTGACTAATGATAAAGGAAAAGAACCAATGATATACGATATTGATACTCCATCTAAAGGTACTGTACCAAAACAAGCTCGAGTTAACATTCCAATTACCAAAGGAGGTAAAAAGAATGGTAACAACAAGCCTGTTCAATCTAGAACTAATCTTCCAAGGACCACTAATCGTAGACGATACAACCAGGTCACATACGAGGATTGGTATCCCGAGGAGACTAGTACTAGACAAGTACAGACTAGACGACAAGAGT
Organism: Galeopsis tetrahit; assembly: GCA_963675135.1. NCBI lineage: Eukaryota > Viridiplantae > Streptophyta > Magnoliopsida > Lamiales > Lamiaceae > Galeopsis > Galeopsis tetrahit. The sequence goes on along the minus strand of OY776120.1, from coordinate 57,352,230 downwards.
CTAGACCTCCTTTTATAAGGCAGTCTCAACTCTACTCGTCTAGACCTAGACAGGAAGGTCCAAAATATCGTACACAAGCTGTTCTATATCCTCCACCTTTGTCATATGATATCAAAGGGGAAGAAAGACCTAAACATGTCTATAAACCGTATGGACCTAATGCATACAAACCCTACTCTGACTATCATAGACAAGTGCCTGCTCAAGTAGAGATCAAGTCGAAAGGCTATCTCCAAAGAGTAGACCCGAACTCGACTGATAGGCCAGATAAGGACAACAAGGTCTTATTTTGTAACAAATATGGTCGAAAGCTTAGAAGATCAAACTTGTTCAGGACTCCAATGTACATTTGGATTCCATTGAACTCGACTAACCCCCCAGGACCCCAATAAACAAGGAGGGTACCTAAATTATGAAATATCATCTAATGCAGGGTTGACTCGATCTATACAAGAAGGGTGGCTCAATAGGAGAAACTTGGTACATAGACAGTGGTTGTTCGCACCACATGACTGGTACCAAGACTCTCTTATCAAGCTACCATGAACAAGAAGGACCAAAAGTAATATTTGGTGATAGCTCCACTGCTGTTACCAAAGGATTCGGCTACATTCGGAATGGAGACATAGAGATCCAAGATGTCTCATATGTTGAAGGCTTGAAATACAATTTACTCTCTGTTTCACAATTTTTTGATCGTGGATACAAGGTGCAGTTCAAGAGTCGCAAATGTGAAATGATTGACAAAAGGACTCATACCATACTACTCGTCGACATAAGACAAGGAAGTGTGTACATAGTGAACTGGAACAGTTGTCCGAGGGACACCTGTCTACTTACTAAGAATGCTAAAGAACTTGGCTGGCTCTGGCATAGACGCCTCTGTCATCTAAACTTTAAGGTTCTTAATAAGATAGCCAGAGACTACCTTGTGGAAGGTATTCCCAATGAAGTCTACTACAAGTCACATGTATGCACGTCCTGTCAAAAAGGTAAACAGGTAAAAGGTTCCTTTAAATCTATTCCATCCCTCTCAACAAGTAGAGTTCTTGAACTTCTACCTATGGACTTACATGGCCCAATTACCCCTCCAACTTTGAATGGTAGAACGTACACACTTGTTGTGGTAGACGACTATTCTAAGTTCACTTGGGTAGTCTTCTTACACAAGAAGAGTGATACACAAACACTCCTACCTGATCTGTTGAAGAAGATTCAAGTTGAGAAGAATCAGTCCATTGTCAAGATCCGTAGTGACAAGGGTACTGAATTTATTAACTGCTATATTAAAGAATTTTGTTCTAAGCGTGGCATCCAGCACCTTACTAGTGCAGCAAGGACACCACAACAAAATGGAGTAGCAGAACGAAGGAACAGAACTCTTAAGGAGGCCTGCAGGACCATGCTGACAGAGTATAATACGCCTCAGAAGTTTTGGGCAGAAGCTATCAATACTGCATGCCACTCACAAAATAGAAGTGCTATCAATAAAGCACTAGGTAAGACGCCCTATGAGGTATGGAAAGGTAGAAAACCCAGAGTCTCATATTTTCATATATTTGGTTGTAAGTGTTTCATCCATAACAATGGGAAAAGCAAGTTGAATGCATTCGATGCTAAAGCAGACGAAGGGATATTCTTAGGATACTCCTCGACTAGCAAAGCATTTAGAGTATTCAACTACTCAACCCTTTGTGTGGAAGAAACACCACATGTGGTTTTCGAAGAATCTCAACAGGACTCGTCTGCCAACAAGATCAGTGAGAAAGTTACTGAGCTAACTATCGAATCTGACAAAGATTCAGAGGTATATGAATCCGTTCAAGCATACAATCCATTCATGAAAGCTCTCGAGTCAGATGATCAGGAGAAGGTAAGTGCTCAAGGTAAATCTACTAGACCAGTTGACATGCCTGGACTAGTCGACTCGTCTACTCCTATTAAATCTCCTGATAATGATGTTGAAATGCATGATGCTATAACTGATCTAGATGATGATACTATGCTTACGAAGACTAGAAAAACATGGAAATCTGCTCATGATACTGAAAATATCATTGGTGACTCTACTATTGGTGTAAAGACTAGACGACAACTCTTTGAGTCACAAGAACAACCTAGTCCATCTCTGTTTTGCTGGTGTTGTTTCCTCTCATCTATCGAGCCTAAAACCATTAAAGAGGCTTTAGCTGATAGTAATTGGATCATCGCTATGCAAGACGAGTTGAATCAGTTTGTTCGAAACGACGTCTAGGAACTTGTTGATAGACCTAGACATCATAATGTAGTTGGCACTCGATGGATTTTTAAGAATAAGAAAGATGAGAATGATGTAGTTGTTCGTAATAAGGCTAGACTAGTCGCCCAAGGCTATTCACAAGCTGAAGGAATAGATTATGATGAAACATATGCTCCTGTTGCTAGACTAGAAGCCATTCGATTGTTCCTTGCATATGCTGCTTACATGAAATTTATTGTATATCAAATGGATGTTAAAAGTGCATTTCTTAACGGTATTCTTGCGGAAGAAGTGTATGTTGAACAACCCCCAGGTTTCGAAGTCAAAGGTAATCAGGTATACAGATTAAAGAAGGCTTTATATGGACTAAAGCAAGCTCCAAGAGCCTGGTACGACACTCTTTCTCAATTTCTATTAGAAAATGGTTTTACTAAGGGCAAGATAGATAGAACCTTGTTCAGAAGACAAGAAGGGAAATACATTTTACTCGTCCAAATTTACGTAGATGACATAATTTTTGGGTCACCTAACAAAAAGCTGAGTGAAAGTTTTTCAACTCTCATGCAAAGTAAATTTGAGATGTCTATGATGGGTGAAATGAATTACTTTCTTGGACTTCAAGTAAAACAGACCCCAGAAGGGATTTTCATAAATCAAGCAAAGTATGGTATTAAGACATGTAAATCTTCTGGAGTACCTATGCAACCTACTTACAGGATGGATCCAGACGAGAATGGTAAATGTACTGATCAAACTCATTACCGTGGTCTTATTGGTTCATTACTCTACTTGACTGCTAGTAGACCTGATATTGCATTTTCTGTTGGTGTATGTGCTCGCTTTCAAGCTAATCCAAAAGAGAGTCATATGGAAACCACTAAAAGGATATTGAAATATTTGAAAGGAACTATCAATCGTGGTATATGGTATCCTTCAAATGATGATCTATCTCTAAGTGGCTACTATGATTCTGATTTTGGTGGTTGTAGAATAGATAGGAAATCTACATCTGGTTCTTGTCAATTCTTAGGCACAAAACTCATTTCATGGTTTTCGAAAAAGCAGACAAGTGTTGCTACCTCTACTACTGAAGCCGAGTATATGGCTGCTGGTAGTTGTTGTAGTCAATTATTATGGCTTATTCAACAGCTTAGAGATTATAATATCTGTGAATCGAATGTTCCTATTTTCTGTGATAGTAACAGTGCTATTGCCATTACACAAAATCCTGTTTTGCACACACGCTGTAAGCATGTCGATGTGAAACATCATTTCATACGTGATCATGTAGAAAAGAAGGATATTCGCATGGAAAAGATTCATACTGATTTTCAAAGAGCTGATATTTTCACAAAACCATTAGCTGAGGCCCGATTTCGTGAATTATGCATTAGTCTAGGACTAATTGATCTTGATCCTACTAGTATGTAGAAATGTACTAACCAGACAGGTACAGTCCTAAGAAGAAAGGAGAAATAGACAAGTTACCACGAAAGGCACAGAGCACTCATCTACTCACTCAACAGACAGGTATACAAGGTCAGACAAGTTGACCAAACAACCCGATGAGGAAGCTGGTAAAGCTGAGGGTAATACTAAGGGAATAAACATTTAAGGGGGAATCCTTGATTTCTTAAAAATCCTTATGTTGACTCTTTAGTTTGATAACAGTCATCTTGTTTGAACCTTGATCATTGACTTAAATTGATATTCATTCTAATTATTCTACTCGACTATCTGTCGCACAAAATAAGACAGGTACATAAAGTTGTTCGAAGTTCAGAATAGACACGCACAGTTGAAGGGGGAACTCGACTAGTGCTCATAAGACTACTCGTCTTGTGAAAATTAAGTCTACTCGCCTTATGAAGCTTAGGCTTACTCATCTGTTCTGGATGGACTCGAACAGACAAGCTAAGTTTTCTTTGATTTAAATGTGTTAAGTGTTTGTGTTTATTCGAAACAAATTAAGGGTATTAAAGTAATTTGATAGTGTTAAAGTTTGAATATCCTAGAATTGGATTTATACACCCCTATTTAATGAGGTGTACACATTTATTTCGCGCCAAAATATGAAAATGTTAGGTCAGATGAGTACACTCCTCATTTTACCAATAAGAGAGGTGGATTTCAATTTTTACAAAAGCAAATCACATTTTCGTCTCGGTTCCGTAACCGAATGCCAAAGGTCTTGACCGTTGGATCTAATCCCTCGATCTTGACCGTTGGATCAAAAAAAATTCAGTTTTAAACAAAACCCAACACTTGCACACATCTTGCCTCACGTTTTCATAACTCTACTACTTGCTAACAGTTGATTTCTTGCATAATCTACTTTCTTGTTCATTACAAATCATTTAACATGTCGATTCGATCTATTTTCGATGTAAGTACAAACATTCAGGCACCATTCGATCTCGGGAGATATATAAATGACAACAAGGTGCATGTTGAACCATCTCTGTTCTTCGAAGGAAATCACACGGCAGGAAATACAGAAATCTTGACCAAATGCACCAGATGCGGTCTAAAACCCTACCTAGAGGCGTTTCCTCAAGTTGTTTTGGAGGAAGAGGTTTTGGAATTCTATGCCAACGCCAACAGAAGAGGAGATGTTATCGAATCATTTATCGGTTCAAATCGAGTGGAAATCACTCGAGAAGCTCTATTTGAAAGATTGAAGCTGCCCATCAGAACGATTGATGTGGAAAAGTATGCTGAAGGACAGAAGATGAGGTATTTAAGCATCTTCTGTGGAAAGAAAATGAAACTAAAACCGGATGGTAAAGCTTCTACAGCCAAGAAGGGTGAACTCTTGGAAAAATATCGCACTCTGCTGGACATAGCAAGCAAGATGCTTCTATGTGCCACTGGGTCTCATGACTCAGTTACCCAAGCCAAAACAAGGATAATGGCAGCTATATATGATGGAATTACTGAGGGTAATTGGTTTAAACTGATAGCTGACAGGATGATGTACTTTGAAAGAAGTGTTAGAGTAGATGTTGATACTCGCAATTGGGTAGTATCACAGGCGGTTGGATATGGTAACAAGCTGAGCATCTTACTCCCACTATTGATGCCCAACAAGACTGATTGGAGCAAGGGAAAACCCTTTCATCCTCTTAAGTTCTATTTAAAGAAAGAGGCACTGAAGAAGCAGGCTGCTGTAAGGCCAGCTGCCCCAAGGCAAGTTCAATTTGATGATTCAGAGGTGTTGCCGTATGCGGATTCGGAGAGTTCTTCACAAGCTGGATCTGAGGAAGCAGAGTCCAGTGCAGACGACTCGGAGAAGACTCAGTCAGATGAAGAGTCAAATCATGAGAAGGAGTCGAGTGACCAAATTCCTGAAATGTACACTCTAGTGAGAGTTGAATCGCCTACTCGTCCAATCAAGTCGAGTTCACAGGTTGGTACTTCTACTCAATCTGTTTCAATTCCTCTCTCTCTCCCATCTACTTCTATCCGAACCAAGGCTAGATCACATCGATCTAGGCCTCGACCTGTACCCCCGACCTCACAAGCACTGACAGCACGACCGCTCAGAGCCAGTCATCCCCTACACACTCCCAAAATTGACACAACTGATACTCCGACAGTTGTCACACCAAACCAAGACACATCAAAGCCCCAAGAAACCACCATCCATATTCCTTCTACCTCAACAGAAAATGTTGAAACCCCTCACCCATCTACGTCAGACAAGATGCTAGTTGCCACTGCAACAACTGAGACAGGGACCCCACCTGCTCAGACCCCGTCTGATGTTAGATTTAATTCCCTGGTTTACTATCCTATGTGTTTGAGGGAGAAGCGTATTCGATCTCGAATGACCAGAAATTTGAAGAGGACGCTCTCAACTCTCGAAGTGGACTATGAGTCAGAGCAGTTTGAGATTCTTCTTAGGATATGCACCTGGTTTGCACTGAAGAAATCCTCAACCGACGATCTTTTCGAAGTTATTCAAGGCATGGGTGGAATCTCCAATTTTATGGATTGGGAGATGGAACAGAGAGAAAATAGTGGTGTTAAAGATCATTCTGAATTATTCCCGCCAAAGGCCTTAGTTGATCTTGTAAAGAGGCTATTGAATATTCCTGATGGAATTCTGGTTGAAGAGTTCTCGTCTGACATTGGAACTCAGACTGAGCTAGTGGAAGAAGAGAAGGCAGAACTTGTCCATATTGCTGTTCAAACCTCAGAACCTTCTGAAGATGAGGCTGACAGTTCAGAAGAGGTTGATTCTTTTGACTTTGGAAAAGAGGATGATGACTTCAATCACTTGTAGACAGCTCAAGAGAATTGATTGTTGGAGAAGTCAACAAGATGGACTCAACTTTCAGAGCAGAGTTGTATGCTGAAGTTGAAAGGTTTATCCAGAATCAAGTGGATGCTTCTGAGAAGAGATCTATCTCTTTTGCTAGATCGTTAGCTGAAGAGTCAGGTAAAATGGAAAGACTCTACAGGGTGAAAATTGAGATTGCTGATGAGCAAAGGCGAGAAGCACAAGATCAGTTGGTGCGTTCTCAAGCTGTTTTATCTGATTTGACCAAGCGAAACACTCTTCTCCGACAGACGGCTACTCATTTCAAAGACGAGTTGGCCATTAACTCAAAGAAGCTTGAGTCTACTGCTGATCGTCTGGATAAGATAAGTCGGGATCACACTCATCAAAAGTAGATAGAGCTCGCTGCAGAAGCAATGAAGAATGCAGTAAAGGAAGAAATGACTCGCTTTACAAGCTTTTTCACTCTTAAGGCCCATGATGAAGCCAAAAAGGGGGAAGAGGTAAGTAAAGTAGGGCAAGTCAGCTTAGACAAGCTGAGTGCTGAACCCGAAGAGAAGGATGCTGCTACTGCTATGCAAGAGCTAAGGAGGCCTAAAAGGAGGCTGGTTAAAACTGCAGAGCTGGAGCAAGCTGAAGCTGATGAACTTAAAAGATTGGAGAAGGGCAAGAATGTTGCATCTCCAGAAGCTGAGATTCAGACCAGAAGGTCTAAAAGGAAGATAGTTTTTGAAGAAACTGAAGAAGTTGCTGCAGTTGAGAAGAAGCAAAGGATTGTTGATCCTAATGATGAAAGTCATTATGCTAGCAAGAAGAAAATTGAGAAACATATTGAAAGATTGCAGAAGCTGAAGACTGATGAAGAAGAAGTGGAAGACCAGTTCATTGATTATTTCATTGACAAAGAGCATCGTCAAGAATGGCTCAAGGTAAAGAGGCAATGGGAACTAGATCACTGGATTATTCGAAAGTATGGTGAGACTGAAAGTCCAGACGAGTTGTATGCCATGTTTGACAAATTCATGGAAGGACAAAACAAATTACTTTGGAATTTGATTATGAGAATATCTGCTGCTGCAAATTTCAACATTTTAGTACCGACATTTCCAAGATGGAAGACTCCTATGACAAGCTCAGGAAAAAGAGTTGATCTTAACCAGATCAAGAAATTTGAAGAAGAGCTACTTGATAAAGAGAAGATTGAAGATGAAGACCATATCAGTATTATTCACAGGAGACTCCTTGATGCATTCTGTGTTCCAAACCCAGAAGGAGGTAATCTTTCAGATTAGTTTTTTTTTTTGCTCTGATTACTTAGTTTTATTTTAATTAAGTATTTGTAATATCTACTGATCTTATTTCGAAATGAATGAAAAGATAAGTACTATTTGATGTTTAAGACAAGATAACTACTTAACTAGTCTACTATTATTGTGGAAAAGTTTCAAGTAGTTTTGGCTTCATCAAAAAGGGGGAAATTGTTGGGATATGAATCCTAGAACAAGTCCTAAATGATGAATAAAAGATAAAAGATAAAGTTTTGATAAGCCAAAAGTAGACTTGAATATTTTCTAAGTGTTGACTGATCTAGTTTAGTTAAGTTGAAGTCATCTTGTACAGATCAGTAGAATTCAAAAGACAAGTACTAGTTTTTAAAAGACAAGTATTATTGAAAGATAAGTACGATTTATAAGTACTTCAATTTTGTTATTTTGTATATGTTAGATTGTTATTGAGCTATGAATAATTGTTGTATAGAGCTCATGATTTTTAACTGTAATAGATAGATTCTGTGTATAGTTTTATAAGTTGACTAAGCTTTATAACAAGAAGCTTAAAGTAATGTAATAGTCTTGTTAAGATTAGTTGATAGGACTAGATTAGTTCTATGTTGTAAGTCTGAAGAAGTCTACTGCACAAGTTAAGTTGAAGACGCAGTCTACTACTACTACACAAGACAGGAACGACTCAACAAGACAGGTCAACTTGAAGTTAGTTACAGAAACGCGTATTGAAGATACAGATTGAAGAATTAGTTAAGGAATAACTAATTAACTGGAGAAACGCGTAAAAGGATAAAAAAGTTTCAGTTACAAGTTAGTTTTCAAGAAAAGGTTGTTACACAACTGAAAGTTCTTGGAATTAGAATCTATAAATACCTCATGGTATTGATTCATTAAAGACTACTGAGATACTGTTAAAACTACTAAAAATACAGATACTGAAGCTACATACTGAAGAATTGTTCGAAGTTTCTCTAAGAAGATTGAAGTTCAGAAAGTGAAGCTACACAAGACAAGTGAAGATCAGAAGGCTACTACTGAACGAAGAGAAGTTTTATTTTCGTTTACTGTTTCAAGTTGCTAGTTACTTGTAAAATAGCTAGTAAGATCGAAGATATATCTGGAGATATAATCGAGAAGATCTAAGTCTTATTTCTTGGGACTTAAAGCCACAAGAACATATTTCTCCATTGGACGAGTTAATAAGAATTTCACGACTGGAGTTGTGAGAGTGGATGTAGACAAGTTGTCGAACCACTATAAATCTCGTGTTTGATTTACTTTACTGTTTTGTTTGTTTTCATTGATTAATTGTTTACTTGTTAAACATACATAACTGAACAAGACTAGTTGAGTATACATAAAACAGAGTTCTCGAAATAAGTTGAGTATAATCTTTAATTGGGCTCATTGTTAATTTCGTATTCCGCACATTGTAATTCTAATATATCGAAAGATTTTAGAAAAGTCTATTCACCCCCCTCTAGACATTTTCTTTAGCTTCCCTCGATATTAACTCAACTTAGGGACCTACATTAACTCTTTGCAACTCTTGAGACTTTTGAAAAGTAGAGAATGAGAGAATCGAAGAAAGTGCATTTTCACATTAGAGTGAGCATAAAGTTTCACTAACGAGTGTGATGTTTTGATAATTAAAGACAACATAATTTTTTTTTGGCAAAATTTTCGTAGTTATCGAATCTTAATTTCACTATCAACCTGTTGGACAAAACAACAACTTTAGAACAAATATGTATTGGTAATGGTTAACTCTTTAGACTTTTGAAAAGTAGAGAATGAGAGAATCGAAGAAAGTGCATTTTCACATTAGAGTGAGCATAAAGTTTTGTTGGTCCCAAAGTTGAGTTAATAATATTGAGTAAGCTAGTGAAAATGTCTAGAGGGGAGGGGTGAATAGACTTTTCAAAAATCTTTCAATATATCAGAATACACAATGCGGAATAATCAGATTACTAATGAGCCCAATCAGACTTATACTCAACTTTTATATAGATCTTTATCTTTGTAAATTCTTAATGTTCTTAGTTAAACAATTCAAACAAATATCAAACAGTAAAGTAAAGAACACAGAATTTTATAGTGGTTCGACAAATGTCTACATCCACTCTCACAACTCCAGTTGTGAAGTTTTATTACTCTTCTTGAGCTTCTTGTGGCTTAAAGTCCCAAGATTATGACTTTGATCTTTTCGATTATACCTCTAGCTATATCTTCGATCTACGAGTAATTCTACAAGTAACTAGCACACTTGTTTTACAACATACAAACTTAAACTTGAAAAGTAAAACTTCTCTTTGAGTAGCCTTTGATTTCTTCTCTTCAATTCAGTGGCTTCTCCTTGCTTTGATTTCCTTAACTCTGTGAGTTCTTGCTTGTAGACTTGCTCTTTGAATTCTTTAAGATCAGTAATTGCTCAGTAGTCTTCAGCAGTAGGAGATCATACAGTATTTATAGAACTTAGTATGACAGTTAGCAGTTTGTGAACTAACTCTCAACTAACTCTAAACTGTTTTTGTAACTTCTTCTTGTAACCGACTTTATAACTTCCTTCTTATTCCAAGTCAGCATATCTTCAGTTACACTTTAAATAAGCTTTCCAAACTTATTCTTTAATTTCACCAAATCAGCACAGTAACTTACTGTTCTGATTTTTACTCTTCAGATTTTACTCTGCTGAGTCAGTCAGCACAGTAACTTAAAACTTTTCAAAACTTCTCCAGATTTCTTCTGAGCTCTTCTTCAACTCTTCTTGAAGTCTTCTTAGTCTGAAGTAGTCCTCTGAGTCTTCTTTAGTCTTCTGATCTTCTTCTAATCTAGTTCTAATCTACTGTTCTGAACTTTTACACTGCTGAATACAATAGAATACAACTTTACAAATATAAAACCTATCTATACATCAACTGAACTATATACAGATGAGTATATCTAAGTCCTACACTATAAGCTGTCTATACAATTCAAAACATCAGCTTAGTTCCTAACAGTTCATATATCAGATCAGTAAACAATAAGATCAGTAAACACCTAAGATCAGTAACTCATGTAAGTTCAATAACTTCCATATAAGATCAGTAAATACTAAGATTAGTAAACACTTAAGATCAGTAACTTACATATAAGACCAGTAACCATATCAGATCAGTAACTCATAAGATCACTAAAATTATTCTCAGTTTCCATACTCAGATCAGTAATCTTATTCCAGATAACTCAGTTAAGATCAGTAATTTTACTCTTAATATTACTTCATAAGATCAGTAAACTTACTTCAGTTAGCATTAAGATCAGTAATCTCAATTTAAGTTTCTCATCAGATTAGTAAGCTTATATTCAGATGACTTAGTTAAGATGACTTAGAACCACATATATCACTAACTTTAAGTTGCTTTTGGCCATCAAAACATACTTTCATCAACTAGAACATTGTTTCAAGGATTCATATCCCAACAATTTCCCCCTTTTTGATGAAGCCAAAACTACTTAAATGTTAATAAATCAGTAGTTAAGTATGTAGTCTATCATAACAGTTCATCAATTCAGAAATCATATCATATTCACAATCAAATCAGATATTTCACATATTACACATACTAACAAAATATGAAATGATCACAAAATATAAAAATAAAGATTAAGGATAGAAATGTTATCTTCTGAGCTTGTCCTTCATCTTCATTCTGCATCTTCAGATTCTGAATGCCACATACATCCTTGCCTTGATATACATCATATGTTGATGATCAGATATTCCTTCTTCCTTGATAATCTCAGCAATTATGTTGTTGATCTCTTTGTAATCAGGTTCTCCACTTTCCAGTCTTGGAGGTTCCCAATTAGGTTCTTCCGGACACAAAATCTTTGTTCCAGCACGATTAGCAACCTGTGCTATGTCTTCCCAGAACTCTTGATCAATATTCAGCATGAATTCTTCAAAATCAATAAATTCTGCTTCCTAGCTCGAATGATCACCAAACTTCTTCACAATGAAGTTAGCAATCTGCCATTTCTTCTTTAAATTCTTCCAGTATTCCATATGTTCTGTCAAAACAATGAAATCTACAAAGTTTTCATCTTGAAAATCTTTGTCAAACTGTTTTCCTTCAGCTTTCTTTTGAGCATTCATCTTTCTCTTCAAAGCTGTAACTCGATTATCAAATCTTGTTTTCAAGAACTTGACATCCTTTTCTTTCTTCTTTTTCAATGTTTCTTCTTCACTTGACATGACAGCATTCATTTTGCTCTTTGATCTGGTAATTCTCCCAACTTCTTCTTCTTGTTGTTCTTCATCAGATAGGACTAACTTCCTCTTCTTCTGACTTGAACTCCCAGCAATATCAGGTCTTTTCTCAACAATTTCTTGACCTAGCTGTTTTTGTTGCTTCCTTTGCTTCAGCTTTTCATTCAGAATAACAATTTCAGCTTTTAATTCATCCTGACTCACAACCAACTGAGCTTGTTGTGACTGTGTTTGTTCCATCACTTCCCTTGTCCTATCTTCCCCCTTTTTGGCTTCATCATGCCACTCTTCCAAGGAAGACATGTGTTGCTCCAGCTTTTTATGCAACACTTGAGACAGGTTCTTTTCTTGTGCTCTATGAAGATCAAAGATTTTGGACATTGTATGCTCCATCACCTTTTCATAAGAGTGTTCAGAATGCATCATATTCATTCTCTCAGTGGCTTCATGGAACATCTTGACAGCAGCTTCCAACTTTGCTTGAAGTTCTGCATTCTGCTTTTTCAGCATCTCAAAGTCAGATTTATCAGATTCCTTCTCAACAGGACCTGTTCTGATCTGTTCTTGCACATCCTCAAGAACAATAGGATCAGCAGAGTGAATTGGAATGCTTTCCATCTCTTCAGCATCCAAAGCTTGATTTTCAACAACTTCTGTTTCTTCAATTACAACAGTGTTCTCAAACACCTCTGTTGCATTGTCAATCTCTTCATCAATTTCCATAAAATCCTTCTCAGCAGCATTCTCAGCTTCATCAACACCTTTCTCTTCACTAAACAAATCTTCATCAGAGTTAGGAGTTGCAATCTTCTCAACAGTGTACTTGATTCCTGTTAATCGGTCAACAAGAAGTACAACAGATTCTGGAGTAACTAACTCAAGAAAAGAGTTAACACCAGCTGCTTGCATCTGTTCTGCTTCCCAATCATCAAAGATTGAAGCACCTCCCATACCTTCCATTATGGCTAAATTTTCCTTCAAAGTACTCCTCTTAAGATACACCCATGTGCCAATCCTAAGGAGTTTCTCAAACTCAACTGAGCTCTCATCTAATCCAGGAAATTGCTTCAACAAGGCTATCCTCAGATCTATCCTGATTCTATCCTCTTTATCACAGATAGTGTACTCCATCAAATCAGCAGGTTTAGGAGCAATAAATTCAGGTTCAGGGGATGATGAAATGTCAATTGGTTCAGTAGAAGGCTCAAATTCATGTTCAGTAGAGTGAGCATGAACCTGTGTTGGGGATTGATGTGGTGAAGGTTGATGTGAAGTTTGATGTTGAGGACTAGAAATTGGGGTAGGCTCAAAGTTAGTGTGCTGAGGTGATGAATGGGGAGTGTTCTGAGTCTCAGAAAAATAGTGATCTGATCTTCCAGAACATGAAGGTTGAGGGTTTTGGGTTTCAGTTTGGCTTGGTTCAGAGTTTGAAGGGGTAGGGGAGACAACAATCAATTTCCTCCTAACACTCCTTGTCTTAGTCCTTTTATGAATAGCAACAGGACTAGGAACACTAACCTCTTGCTCTTCTGAGCTTGATTGCACCACAGTTTCAACAAATCTAACTGTCGGTTCTGAGGCAGCTGTAGCAGACCTTCCTCTCCTTGGTCTAGTACTGCTCGGATCATGCCTTGCCTTCGACCTAACTTCAGGTTGATTGTCCTCAGATTGGTACATTGAAGCTCCAGACTCTTCTGCTTCAAGCTCTTGAGATTGTTCCAAAGGGTTCTCTTGTTCAAACTGAACAGCCTCCTTCTTCATCAAGAATTTCCCATGATGGAATTTCTTGGGATTACTCCAATATGGCTTTTTCACCAGCTGAGGCAGCAAGAAACTCAGCTTGCTTCCAAACCCTAATTTCGATTTAATTGAAAATTACATTGTATCCTCATCAAATAAAACTTTTTCTTTCTCAGTCAGCAGCCTTTCTAAGAAGAATCCTTGCCAATCACCTTGAAATCTGTCGATGATTGCAGCCATAATTCTAATCTTGAAACTCGATAAGGCATCCTGGCTATGATGTTGCCCTAACAAGCACTTTCCAGCTATATCCATCAAGAACTGCAGACCAGTAGGAAGAACATCCTTCTTCAGATTAGTCAAGGTCTCTGTTTCAACACCTGACCACCTTCCTACACATTCCTTTTCCTCTCCAGCTTTGTAAGTCAGAATATCCACCGGGCCTTGTGGTAAATCCAACATGACTTCTAGGATGTCCCTAGTAATTGTGACCTTGTGCCCAGCAAGCATGGAGTGAACACCATTTTTATCTCCTTGGAGTTGCAAATAAAATTCCACAGCTTCCGGTTCGTAGACATTCATGGGAAATGATTCCAGAAATTTTCGTAGTCCGCACTCTTCGCACATAGTTAGAATGGCTTGATTTTCAGCACTGTGTCGGCCATTGAAATACACAGCGTTCTCCACGAAAATGCCCTTTTTGCGAATCCATAAATTCGAATCGAATGTTCCTGCAACTTGGTTAGCTTCATTGATAATATTAATGGTTGCCATTTGAGAATTGTGTAGAAACCAGTTTTTCAGAAGTTATGAAGTTAAGAGATTTCCAGAAATGAACTCGTAAGAACGAAGAAGATGAAGTGTGATTGTTTTTGTTAAATTCAAAACCAATCTAGGGCTAGGATTGAATTAGATTATCACAAAGAATGGTTGGGATTAAGTCTCGAAATTCGAGTTAAACAATAACTGTTCACATTCTAGTAACATTCTTAATTTTTGGAGCCAACTTGTGTTTGATAAATACACCACAATTTTTAGGTTAGAAATAGAAGAGTGTATTAATCTTCTCTATTAGTAATCTAAAATTTGAACAATTTTTTGACTTAAAGTAATCTAAACCAAAAGACTGTTCTGATGCAAATCAGCACAGTAGTTTCCAAAACTATTTCACTTCATTTTCTTACAAGTATATAAAGAAAATATCACTTATCTGGATCAGCTGAGTACTGTGATCAGCTGAGTAACCTTTTTAGAAATCAGATCAGTAGATGAATCAGCACAGTAGATTTCAGATCAGTAGATGGGTCAGCACAGTAATCCTCAGATCAGTACCCAAATTTCCTGATTTCATCTTTTTGATATCAGCACAGTGATCCTCAGATCAGTACTGTGTCAGATCAGTAGATTTCTGTAGATAGATTAGTTGTAAACAAATCTTTCTGTAGACAGATTAGTCAGTAATCAGATTCGTTCTGTAGAATAACTGAATTGTAATCAGATCAGTACTGTAGACAAATAAGTTTTGTAATCAGTACAATTCTGTAGACAAGTCAATTTATTTATCAGAATATATCTGTAGACTGCTATAGTCTGTAATCAGATCAGTTCCCCCTTCAATGGAGAATTCCTCTTCTGTGCCTGTTTCACCTTGGTAGAAGTGTTAGTTCATGAGATATAAGTGTAAAACAGTACAGATTGGTAACAATATGTATAATTTAATGATCACATCAACGTTTATACTAAAGTGACTTAGTGATCTGAGTCACAAAAGGATCTTTAAGAAATCACAGATTCCCCCTTAATGTGTGTTCTCAGTGTCCCTCAGCTTTACCAGCTTCCTCATTGGGATTAAGGTCACTCTAGTAACCTTGTTACCTGTTTTAGTGATCTGACATAGGGTTGTCTCTTCCGAATTTTGAGTTTTGATGTACTGCTCATAGTTTCTGCTTTATATTCTTCTTGGTATAAGATCAGTACCTGAAATGTTAGCACAGCTCTATATACAAACAGAATCCATATCTATCAATCCCAAACTAATGCACAATTCTCTGAATCTCACTTCAGCCAATGGTTTTGTAAAAATGTCAGCTCTTTGAATATCAGTATGAATCTTTTCCATTCTAATATTATTCTTTTCAACATGATCCCTAATAAAATGATGCCTAATGTTTGCATCTAGTATGTAGAACAGGATTCTGAGTGATGGCAATGGCACTATTACTGTCACAATATATAGGTACATTAGATTCTACAACATTGTAGTCTCTGAGTAGTTGTATTAGCCAAATAAGCTGACTACAACAACTACCTGCAGCCATATATTCTGCTTCAGTAGTAGAAGTTGCCACACTTGTTTGTTTCTTTGAAAACCATGAAATGAGCTTAGTTCCTAAGAATTGACATGAACCTGAAGTAGATTTTCTATCTATTTTGCAACCTCCAAAGTCCGAGTCTGAATAACCACTTAAAGATATATCATCATCTGCAGGATACCATAATCCTCGATTAATGGTCCCCTTTAGATATTTCAATATCCTTTTAGCAGCTTCCAGATGACTTTCCTTGGGGTTTGCTTGAAATCTTGCACATACTCCAACAGAAAAAGCAATATCAGGTCTTCTGGCAGTTAGATAGAGTAGAGAGCCAATTAAAGCACGATAGTGAGGTTGGTCAGAAGACTTACCTCCTTCATCAGGATCCATTCTGTATGTAGGTTGCATGGGCACACCAACTGTCTTACAGGTTTTAATACCAAATTTATCTAGCAAATTCTTAGTGTACTTTGCTTGATTTATAAAGATACCTTCTGAAGTTTGTTTTACTTGAAGACCAAGAAAATATGTCATTTCTCCCATCATGGACATTTCAAATTTACTTTGCATGAGTGTAGAAAAGCTTTCACTCAAGTTTTTTTTGGGTGATCCAAAGATAGTATCATCCACATAAATTTGAACAAGTAATATATCATTACCTTCTTGTCTTCTAAACAAAGTTCTATCAACTTTGCCTTTTGTAAAACCATTTTCAAGTAAGAATAGAGAAAGAGTGTCATACCATGCTCTTGGGGCTTGTTTCAATCCATAGAGTGCTTTCTTTAACCTGTATACTTGGTGACTATTCACTTCAAAACCAGGTGGTTGTTCCACATAAACTTCTTCAGCAAGTATACCATTTAAAAATGCACTTTTCACATCCATTTGATACACAGTAAATTTCATATGTGCAGCATAAGCAAGGAACAATCTTATAGCTTCTAGTCTAGCTACAGGGGCAAAAGTTTCATCATAATCAATACCCTCAGCTTGAGAGTAGCCCTGAGCAACTAATCTAGCCTTGTTTCTAACTACAAGATCATTTTCATCCCTTTTGTTCTTGAAAATCCACTTAGTGCCTACAACATTATGATTACTAGGTCTATCAACAAGTTCCCAAACTTCATTTCTAGTGAACTGATTTAGTTCTTCTTGCATGGCTATAATCCAGTTACTATCACTTAAAGCTTCAATCACGGTTTTAGGCTCAATAGATGATAGAAAACAACACCAGCAAAATAAAGACTTACTAGGTTCTTCCTTTGAATCAAACAATTATTTTCTAGTTTTAACACCTATACTAGAATCACCTAGAATCAGATCAGTAGAATGAGCAGACTTCCATGTCCTTCTATTCTTAACAGAAATGCTATCATCATTTACATCATGCAAATTATCATGCAGATCAGTATCATTTATGTCAGCAGTTTTGTTCACAGGAGAGCAGTCATTAATTTCTTGTATTTCAGAAGTTTTAGATGACTCACCTTTGTCTTTTACCTTTTCTTTATCAGAATCTTGATCTAGAACTTTCAGGAAAGGATTATATGCTTGTACAGATTCATATATTCATGTATCATCATCTTCATTGTTGATTTGAAGCTGCAGTTTGTCAATTTTCTTACTGAGCTGATGATCAGCAGAGTCCTGCACATTCTCATCAAAGACAACATGGGGTGTTTCTTC
Source organism: Galeopsis tetrahit (assembly GCA_963675135.1). Lineage (NCBI taxonomy): Eukaryota > Viridiplantae > Streptophyta > Magnoliopsida > Lamiales > Lamiaceae > Galeopsis > Galeopsis tetrahit. The sequence goes on along the minus strand of OY776120.1, from coordinate 57,334,427 downwards.
CACACATAGGGTAGAGTAATTAAATACTCTAAATGCTTTGCTTACAGAAGAGTATCCTAAGAATATCCCTTCATCAGCTTTTGCATCAAAAGCATTTAATTTACTTTTGCCATTGTTATGTATGAAACACTTACATCCAAAGATATGAAAATAAGAAACTCTTGGTTTTCTGCCTTTCCATACCTCATAAGGTGTTTTACCATGCACCTTATTAAGAGCACTTCGATTTTGGGAGTGGCAAGCTGTGTTAATAGCTTCTGCCCAAAATTTCTGAGGTGTGTTGAATTCTGCAATCATGGCTCTGCAAGCTTCTTTTAGTGTTCTGTTTCTCCTTTCTGCAACACCATTTTGTTGAGGGGTTCTGGCTGCACTTGTCAAATGCTGTATGCCAGACTTAGAACAGTAGTCAGAAATGTAACAATTAATAAATTCAGTCCCCTTGTCACTCCTAATCTTGACAATGGGATGACCTTTTTCAACCTGCAACCTCTTCAATAGATTTGGAAGTAGTGTTTGTGTATCACTCTTTTTGTGTAGAAAGACTACCCAAGTGAACTTAGAATAATCATCTACAACAACTAGAGTATACCTTCTTCCATTCAATGTAGGAGGGTTGATAGGACCATGAAGATCCATATGCAAGAGTTCTAAGACTCTGCTTGTTGAAAGAGTTGGAATGGACTTAAATGAAACCTTTACCTGTTTACCTTTTTTACAAGAATCACATACTTGTGATTTGGAATAGATTTCATTAGGAATACCCTCAACAAGATGTTCTCTAGCAATCTTGTTGATTATCTTAAAGTTTAGATGGCAGAGGCGTTTATGCCAGAGCCAACTGTTTTCTTTAGGACTCTTAGTAATAAGACAGGCATTCTTAGGACAGCTATTCCAATTCACAATGTATACACTTCCTTGTCTTATGCCAACAAGTAGAACATTGTGAGTCCTTTTATCTATTATTTCACATCTTCTGGTTTTGAACTGAACCTTGTATCCCCTGTCACAGAATTGAGATACAGATAACAAATTATACTTCAAACTTTCAACATAAGAGACATCTTGGATTTCAACATCTCCATTCTTGATGAATCCAAATCCTTTTGTGATTGCTATTGAGCTATCACCAAAGATGACTTTTGGTCCTTCCTTCTCATGATAGTCAGTAAGTAAGGCCTTGGTACCAGTCATGTGGTGTGAACACCCACTGTCTATGTACCAGATCTCACCAACTGAACCACCTTTCTTGTATAAGTCCAGTCGATCCTGCAAAGTAGTGATCTTAATAACTTAGGTACCCTAGTTTATTGGGGTCCTTGGGGGTTAGTAGTGAGAGGTACCCAAATGAACATTGAGGATTTGAATAAGTGGGACCTCTTCAGTTTCCTTCCAAATTTATCACAGAACAGTACTTTATTAACCAGTTCAGAATTATCAGCAGACTTAGGATCTATTTTTCTGAGATAGCCTTTCCTTGGTTCTATCCCTTTTTCAGTAAGATCAGTATGTCTGTGATAGTTTGAATATGGTCTAAAAGCATGTGGACCATAAGGCTTATAAATTTACTTTGGTCTTTCCTCTCCATAGATATCATAGGATAAAGGAGGAGGATAAAGAACAGGTTTGTTATGATAATGAGGCACAAATCTCCTAGGTTTAGTTGAATACAGCTGAGACTGCCTTATAAAAAGAGGTCTAGGCTGTTCCCAACTTGCCTGTGCTTGTCTTGACCTACTGTTCTGAGTTTGTCTCTTCTGATTCCAGGACTGATCTGATCTGGTCAGAGGAGTATAACTCTTCTGGTATGGCCTTGACTGTACTGGTCTTAATACATTCTTCATTTTACCGTTCTTGGTAGTAGGAGGGATGTATTTAGACTGTACTTTGAGTTTTGGATCATCATCATAAGTCGTAGGTTCTTTTCCTTTATCTAGTTGCAAAGAACTTGTACTAGCTCCATTAGTGTTCTTAAATTCTGAAGTAGATGGACTAGGCAGATCAGTACCTATTCCTCTTTTATCATTTGGAGCTCTATATCTGTCTGAGATAGTTTGATTAATCTTAGTAGAGTTAATCATCCCAGATAGCTTTCGATCTAGGCTCACTACTTCAGATTCTAAGAATCTATTGCGCTCTTCAAGTTTTTCACATTTAATCTTTAAATCATTGAATTCATTAGTCTCTTTGGCTTGAGTTTTAAGCATACCCTGATATAGTTTGTCAATGGATGCATACTTTTCTTGGAGTTGAGACAACTCTTCTGATAGCCTTGCATTTATGACAGCTATATTAGGATCTACTTTTGACTGAGCTTCTTTTAGCTTAATGATTTCTTGCTTTAAAGATATATTCTCATCACTAATTTCAATGAATGCTTTGTTAGCTTGTAGAAGGTCTTCTTCAGTCACTCCTTGGGAATGATGAAGACTACTTCCTACACTGCTAACAGCAGCATCACTTTCATCAGTGTCAGAATTGTCACAAGATTGAAATGAGTTAACAGAAGATACCTCATCATTTATTTTGGCCATCATTACCAGTCCATCATCTGCTATAAAGGCTTCATCTTCATTGCTAGAGGGGTAGTCAGATGAAGACGATGGTAACTCTTCTGATTCCGAATCAGAGTCATTGTAAGCCATCATTGCCTTCTTACCCTTGGCATATTTTCGATCTCTTCTGGCTTTCCTTTCTTCTCGATCTTCAGAACTCAGATCAGGACATTCATAAGCATAATGACCTGGCTTATCACAATTATAGCAAATAGGATTGTTAGAAGTTCTTTTAGGAGGAGAATACTTTCTGTTCCTGTCTTGCTTGTCAATTGAGTTCCTGTCTTTCTTATCAGAATACTTTCTGTCTCTCTTTTCAGATGAGTTCCTATCTCTTCTGTTCTCATTAGAGATCTCATCCCTTGTTTCAGAAGAGTTTTGATCCCTTCTGTTCACAGAAGAGTCCCTGTTATTAGAACCCTTATTTTCCTTATAGAATCTTTTGTACCTGCCATACCTCTTATTCAGTTTATCAAATCTTTTGATCATAAGGCTCATCTGATCTTTCAGACTTAGATCAGAACAATCTAGTTCATCTTTTATGCTTGAGGCCTTAGACTTAGATGATCTAGACCCCTTTGAGGTAGAGGCTTTAAAGGCTATGTCCTTAGAGGCATCCTTATCCTTATGAATCACAGTAATAGGATCTTCTTCATCTAACTCAAACTCATGTGCCTTAAGTGTTTGGAACATAGTTTCTGCTGGCCAAGAATCAATGTCTTGTGTGGTTTTAATGATCATCTTGACCATTTTCCACCTTTCATCCAAGGCTTTCAAGATTCTCAGGTTAACTTCTCTGTCAGTATAAGTCTTTCCTAATACATCAAGATCATTCATAATTTTGGTAAATCGAGTATCCAACTCATCAATTGATTCTCCTGGCTTCATCTTAAATGATTCAAACCTTTGGACAACAGTGGATAACTTGCTTTCTTTGATCAGTGTAGTACCTTCACAAAGAATAGCCAGTTTGTCCCACATCTGTTTTGCAGTCTTACATTTTAGTACTTTACCAAGATACTCATTTGGTAAGGTATGTAAAATGTAGTTCTTGGCAAGACTGTCCAAATTGTTTTGTTTCATTTCTTCTGAAGTCAGTTCTGACCTTGGTTTAGGGACCAGTGCTCCAACTGGTTTAGATGGATCCAGAACAGCAGTGTTTTCCACCATGATGACAATTGGACCTTCAGTCACCACAGACACCATTAGATCATGGGTTGAGCTAAAGATGGCCTCCATCCTAAGCTTCCAGTAGTCATAATCTGCAATCTTGAACTTAGGCAGCTTGTTCACATTAGTGTCATCCATGTTTGATTAGACAAATAAGATCAGTAGTATAGCAGATAGATTTCAAGTATTCAGATAGTAACAAATATCAAGAAATAACAGCAAGATCAGTGAAATATCCCTCAAGATCTGTAAGGTTATCAAGAAACAGCAGTCAAAAGAACTACTGCTCTGATACCACTTGTTGGTCCCAAAGTTGAGTTAATAATATTGAGTAAGCTAGTGAAAATGTCTAGAGGGGAGGGGTGAATAGACTTTTCAAAAATCTTTCAATATATCAGAATACACAATGCGGAATAATCAGATTACTAATGAGCCCAATCAGACTTATACTCAACTTTTATATAGATCTTTATCTTTGTAAATTCTTAATGTTCTTAGTTAAACAATTCAAACAAATATCAAACAGTAAAGTAAAGAACACAGAATTTTATAGTGGTTCGACAAATGTCTACATCCACTCTCACAACTCCAGTTGTGAAGTTTTATTACTCTTCTTGAGCTTCTTGTGGCTTAAAGTCCCAAGATTAAGACTTTGATCTTTTCGATTATACCTCCAGGTATATCTTCGATCTACTAGTAATTCTACAAGTAACTAGCACACTTGTTTTACAACATACAAACTTAAACTTGAAAAGTAAAACTTCTCTTTGAGTAGCCTTTGATTTCTTCTCTTCAATTCAGTGGCTTCTCCTTGCTTTGATTTCCTTAACTCTGTGAGTTCTTGCTTGTAGACTTGCTCTTTGAATTCTTTAAGATCAGTAATTGCTCAGTAGTCTTCAGCAGTAGGAGATCATACAGTATTTATAGAACTTAGTATGACAGTTAGCAGTTTGTGAACTAACTCTCAACTAACTCTAAACTGTTTTTGTAACTTCTTCTTGTAACCGACTTTATAACTTCCTTCTTATTCCAAGTCAGCATATCTTCAAATATATCTTCAGTTACACTTTAAATAAGCTTTCCAAACTTATTCTTTAATTTCACCAAATCAGCACAGTAACTTACTGTTCTGATTTTTACTCTTCGGATTTTACTCTGCTGAGTCAGTCAGCACAGTAACTTAAAACTTTTCAAAACTTCTCCAGATTTCTTCTGAGCTCTTCTTCAACTCTTCTTGAAGTCTTCTTAGTCTGAAGTAGTCCTCTGAGTCTTCTTTAGTCTTCTGATCTTCTTCTAATCTAGTTCTAATCTACTGTTCTGAACTTTTACACTGCTGAATACAATAGAATACAACTTTACAAATATAAAACCTATCTATTCATCAACTGAACTATATACAGATGAGTATATCTAAGTCCTACACTATAAGCTGTCTATACAATTCAAAACATCAGCTTAGTTCCTAACAGTTCATATATCAGATCAGTAAACAATAAGATCAGTAAACACCTAAGATCAGTAACTCATGTAAGTTTAATAACTTCCATATAAGATCAGTAAATACTAAGATTAGTAAACACTTAAGATCAGTAACTTACATATAAGATCAGTAACCATATCAGATCAGTAACTCATAAGATCACTAAAATTATTCTCAGTTTCCATACTCAGATCAGTAATCTTATTCCAGATAACTCAGTTAAGATCAGTAATTTTACTCTTAATATTACTTCATAAGATCAGTAAACTTACTTCAGTTAGCATTAAGATCAGTAATCTCAATTTAAGTTTCTCATCAGATTAGTAAGCTTATATTCAGATGACTTAGTTAAGATGACTTAGAACCACATATATCACTAACTTTAAGTTGCTTTTGGCCATCAAAACATACTTTCATCAACTAGAACATTGTTTCAAGGATTCATATCCCAACAAGTTTCACTAACGAGTGTGATGTTTTGATAATTAAAGACAACATAATGTTTCTTTGGCAAAATTTTCGTATTTATCGAATCTTTATTTCACTATCAACCTGTTGGACAAAACAACAACTTTAGAACAAATATGTATTGGTAATGGTTAACTCTTTGCAACTCTTGAGACTTTTGAAAAGTAGAGAATGAGAGAAACGAAGAAAGTGCATTTTCACATTAGAGTGAGCATAAACTCTCACTAACGAGTGTGATTTCTTTCCTAAATCTTCGTATTTATCCTATATTAATTTCACTATCAGCGTGTTGGATCAAACAACAACTTTAGAACAAAAATGTATTGGTAATGGTTAACTGTTTGCAACTCTTGAGACTTTTGAAAAGAAGAGAATGATATAATCGAAGAAATTGAGTTTTCACAATAGAGTGAGCATAAACTCTCACTAACGAGTGTGGTTTTTTGATAATTAAAGACAACCTAATTTTTTTTCCTAAATCACCGTATTTATCGAATCTTAATTTTACTATCAACGTGTTGGACAAAACAACAACTTTAGAACAAATATGTATTGGTAATGGTTAACTTTTTGCAACTCTGGAGACTTTTGAAAAGTAGATGTTGGGATATGAATCCTAGACAAGTCCTAAATGATGAAAAGATGAGATGAAGTTTTGATAAGCCAAAAATAGTTTGAATATTTTCTAAGTGTTGACTAATCTAGTCTAGTTGAGTTGAAGTCATCTTGAACAGATCAGTAGAGTTCACATGAAAAGAAAAGTATTGTTTATATTTAAAAGATAAGTATGATGTATAAGTACTTCATATCTGTTCATATATGTTTATATTGATTAGTTTGTTGTTGAGCTATAATTGTTGTATAGAGCTCATGATATTTTCTATGTAATAGATAGATTTGTTGTATAGATTTATAAGCTGACTAAACTTGTATTATAAAAGCTTAATGTAATGTAATAGTCTTGTTAGGTTAGATGATAGGACTAGATTAGTTCTATTAGAAGTCTACTGCACAAGAAGAGAAGACCAGTCTACTACTCAAGACAAGTGGACTACAAGACAAGAACATCTACTAGGCTACACAAGACAAGTTAACATGAAGTTAGTTACAAATACGCGTGGAAAATAAGGATGGAGAAGTTAGTTATGGAATAACTAATTCATAACAAGAAACGCGTTTATGGATAAGAAGATTCAGTTGGAATCAGTTATCAAGAAAGGTTGGTTACAACTACCTGAGTTCTTGAAGTTCGAAATCTATAAATACTTGAAGAAGTTTATCATTTAAGGACGACTGACTACTGAAATACTGCAAGCATTATTGAAGATTCAAGTAAAGAAATTTCTCTCAGAGATTGAAGTTCAGAAAGTAAAGCTACACAAGTCAAGTGAAGATCAAAGAAGGCTACTACTGAACGAAGAGAAGTTTTATTTTCTTTTGTTGTTTCGAAGAGGCACTTGGTAGTGTTATCGAGAAGATCTAAGTCTTATTTCTTGGGACTTAAAGCCACAAGAACATATTACTCGATTGGAAGAGTTAATAAGAATTTCACAACTGGGTTTGTGAGAGTGGATGTAGACAAGTTGTCGAACCACTATAAATCTCGTGTTTGATTTACTTTACTGTTTTAATTGTTTAAATTGCTTAATTGTTTTAACTACTTAACTGAACTTGACTAGTTGAGTATAGAACAGAGTTCTCGAAAATAAGTTGAGTATAATCTTGAATTGGGCTCATTGTTAATTTCGTATTCCGCATATTGTACTTTGATATTTCGAAAGATTTTTGAAAAGTCTATTCACCCCCCTCTAGACATTTTCACTAGCTTACTCGTTATTAACTCAACTTGGGACCAACAAGTGGTATCAGAGCAGTAGTTTACGAACTGCTGTTTCTTGATAACCAACACAAGACTTGGGTGAAAGTCTTGGTCCAAGATCATATTTGCTTTCGCATTCTTGATCAATATTCTTGATATTTTTGTTTCTTGTTCCTTGTTCTTGACATATCTGTTATTCTTGATCATAACTCTACTTAGCACTTATTTCTTGAAATCATGTCTTTTGAGATCAGCGCTAACAAGCTACCTAAGTTCCAGGTACAAGACTACGACTATTGGAAGCTAAGGATGGAAGCCATCTTCAGCTCCACTCACGACTTAATGATCTCCGTCGTCACTGAAGGTCCAATTGTGACCATGATCCCCAATACTGCTGCCCTTGACCCAAATCAACCAGTGGGTACACTCGTCAAGAAACCAAGGTCAGAACTAACCTCTGAAGAAATGAGACAGAATAATTTGGATAGCTTGGCCAAGAATTACATCTTACACACTCTTCCTAACGAGTATCTGGGAAAAGTGTTAAAATGTAAAACTGCCAAAGAAATGTGGGATCGCTTAGCTATCATTTGTGAAGGGACATCCCTAATCAAAGAAAGTAAGCTTTCTACTGCCGTCCAAAGATTCGAATCATTTCATATGAAAGCTGGTGAAACAATAGACCAGTTGGATACTCGTTTTACTAAAATCATGAATGACTTGGAAGTCCTTGGTAAATCTTATACTCCACGTGAAATCAATCTTAGGATTCTTAAAAGCCTTGATAGTCGATGGAAGATGGTAAAAATGCTTGTTAAGAATACCCAAGATATAGACGTATGGACAGCAGAAACAATGTTTCAAACTCTAAAGGCCCATGAGTTTGATCTAGACGAAGATGAACCCATAGTAAGTAGTGACAGAGAACATGCTGTATCTAAGAACGTTGCTTTTAAGGCTAGTTCGTCTAAGATAGACAGGTCTAAGACTAAGACTAGGTCTGCTTCTGTGAAAGATGAGTTAGATACTGATCTTAGTCTGAAGGATCAGGTAAACCTCATGGTTAGAAAGTTTGATAGGCTGAATAAACGTTTCGGAAGATATAAGAAGTTCTATAGAGAGCATAGAGGGTCTGCTTCTAAGAACTCGTCTGAGACCAGACGAGACCGAAACTCGTCCGAAAGGAGAGACGAAGTCTCGAAAGGTAACAGACAAGATAGAGAGTCTGATGGTAGAAAGATTACTCATTCTGATAGACGTGATAAACGAAGGAACAACTCTCCTATTAAAAAGGCTACTAATGATATCTTGTGCTATAACTGTGAGAAGCCAGGTCACTACATATATGAATGTCCAGACCTGAGTACTGATGATCGAGAAGAACGCAAAGCACGAAGGGAAAGTAGATACAACCGTGGTAAGAAGGCAATGATGGCCAATGATGACTCTGACTCTGACTCTGACGAGTTGCCATCATCCTCATCTAGCTACCCGTCTGAACCAGATCACGATGAAGCTTTTATAGTAGATGATGGTCTATGCTTCATGGCTAAAATCGACCAAGAGGTATCATCTGCTACATCCTTTCAATCTTGTGATGAATCAGAAACTGATGAAAGTGACACTGCCAGTAGCCAAGTAGGGAGTAGTCTTCAGCACTCTACTAGTGCAGTTGAAGACGACCTCCTACTTGCCAACAAGGCATTCATTGAAGTCAGTGACGAAAACATCATCTTAAGACAGGAAATCATCGATCTTAAGGAAGCCCAGTCTAAAGTAGATCCTAATATAACAGTCCTAAATGAACGCTTGCAAGAAGAGTTGAGACAACTCAAAGACAAGTGTGCATTAACAGACAAGTTGTATCAAGACCTACTTAAGACACATGCTACTGAGAAACATGAATTCAATGTTTTACAGAATAAGTTCAAAAAGCTTGAAGAACGTAATAAGTTCTTAGAAACCGAGGTTGTCACTTTAGACCTTAAACTTACTGACCTGGTTAACTCATCTAAGGTTAACCTTGAATTGTCAGATAGGTATAGGGCTCCTACTGACAAGACAGGCATAGGTGCTGAGACACCCAGCTCGTCTCTTCAAGTTCCTAAGAACCCTACTATTTTCATCTCAAGCTCTTTGACTAATGATAAAGGAAAAGAACCAATGATATACGATATTGACACTCCAACTAAAGGTTCTGTACTAGAACAAGCTCGAGTTAACATTCCAATTACCAAAGGAGGTAAAAAGAAAGTTAACAACAAGCCTGTTTCGTTTAAAACAAGTCAACGAAGGACTAGGAATCGTGGACGACCAAATCAGGTCAGATACGAGGATTGGTATCCCGAGGAGACTAGTACTAGACAAGTACAGACTAGACGACAAGAGTCTAGACCTCCTTTCATAAGGCAGTCTCAACTCTACTCGTCTAGACCTAGACAGGAAGGTCCAAAATATCGTACACAAGCTGTTCTATATCCTCCACCTTTGTCATATGATATCAAAGGAGAAGAAAGACCTAAACATGTCTATAAACCGTATGGACCTAATGCATACAAACCTTACTCTGACTATCATAGACAAGTGCCTGCTCAAGTAGAGATTAAGTCAAAAGGCTATCTCCAAAGAGTAGACCCGAACTCGACTGATAGGCCAGATAAGGACAACAAGGTCTTATTTTGCAACAAATATGGTCGAAAGCTCAGAAGGTCAAACTTGTTCAGGACTCCAATGTACATTTGGATTCCACTGAACTCGACTAACCCCCAAGGACCCCAATAAACAAGGAGGGTACCTAAATTATGTATTATCATCTATTGCAGGGTCGACTCGATCTATACAAGAAAGGTGGTTCAACAGGAGAAACTTGGTACATAGACAGTGGCTGTTCGCACCACATGACTGGTACCAAGACTCTCTTATCAAACTACCATGAGCAAGAAGGACCAAAAGTGATATTTGGTGATAGGTCCACTGCTGTTACCAAAGGATTTGGTTACATTCGGAATGGAGACATAGAGATTCAAGATGTTTCTTATGTTGAAGGCTTGAAATACAATTTACTCTCTGTTTCACAATTTTGTGATCGTGGATACAAAGTGCAGTTCAAGAGTCAGAAATGTGAAATCATTGACAAAAAGACACACACAGTCTTACTGGTCGGCATTAGACAAGGAAGTGTGTACATAGTGAACTGGAACAGTTGTCCGAGGGACACCTGTCTACTTACTAAGAATCCTAAAGAACTCGGCTGGCTCTGGCATAGACGCCTCTGTCATCTAAACTTTAAGGTTCTTAATAAGATAGCCAGAGACTACCTTGTGGAAGGTATTCCCAATGAAGTCTACTATAAGTCACATGTATGCACGTCCTGTCAAAAAGGTAAACAGGTAAATGGTTCTTTTAAGTCTATTCCATCCCTCTCAACCAGTAGAGTTCTTGAACTTCTACATATGGACTTACATGGCCCAATAACTCCTCCAACTTTGAACGGTAGAAGGTACACACTTGTTGTGGTAGACGACTATTCTAAGTTCACTTGGGTAGTCTTCTTACACAAGAAGAGTGATACACAAACACTTTTGCCTGATCTGTTGAAGAAGTTACAGGTTGAGAAGAATCAGTCAATTGTCAAGATCCGTAGTGACAAGGGTACTGAATTCATTAACTGCTATATTAAAGAATTTTGTTCTAAGCGTGGCATCCAGCACCTTACTAGTGCAGCAAGGACACCACAACAAAATGGAGTAGCAGAGCGAAGGAACAGAACTCTTAAGGAGGCCTGCAGGACCATGCTGACAGAGTATAATACGCCTCAGAAATTTTGGGCAGAAGCTATCAATACTGCATGCCACTCACAAAATACAAGTGCTATCAATAAAGCACTAGGTAAGACGCCCTATGAGGTATGGAAAGGTAGAAAACCCAGAGTTTCATATTTTCATATATTTGGATGCAAGTGTTTCATCCATAACAATGGGAAAATCAAGTTGAATGCATTCGATGCTAAAGCAGACGAGGGGATATTCTTAGGATACTCCTCGACTAGCAAAGCTTTTAGAGTATTCAACTACTCAACCCTTTGTGTGGAAGAAACACCACATGTGGTTTTCGAAGAATCTCAACAGGACTCGTCTAACAACAAGATCAGTGAGAAAGTTACTGAGTTAAATATCGAATCTGACAAAGACTCAGAGGTATATGAATCCGTTCAAGCTTACAATCCATTTATGAAAGCTCTCGAGTCAGATGACCAGAAGAAGGTAAGTATTCGAGGTAACTCAACTAGACCAGTTGACATGCATAAACTAGTCGACTCGTCTACTCCCATTAAATCTTCTGATTATAATGATGTTGACATGCATGATGCTGTACATGATATAGATGATAGTACTATTGTTAAGAATAGAAATACATGGAAATCAGCGCATAATACTGAAAATATTATTGGTGACTCTACTGTTGGTGTGAAGACTAGACGACAACTCTTTGAGTCACAAGAACAATCTAGTCCATCTCTGTTTTGCTGGTGTTGTTTCCTCTCATCTATCGAGCCTAAAACCATCAAAGAGGCTTTAGCTGATAGTAATTGGATCATCGCTATGCAAGACGAGTTGAATCAGTTTGTTCGAAATGACGTCTGGGAACTTGTCGATAGACCGAAACATCATAATGTAGTTGGCACTCGATGGATTTTCAAGAATAAGAAAGATGAGAATGATGTAGTTGTTCGTAATAAGGCTAGACTAGTTGCCCAAGGCTATTCACAAGCTGAAGGCATAGATTATGATGAAACATATGCTCCTGTTGCTAGACTAGAAGCCATTAGACTGTTTCTTGCATATGCTGCTTACATGAAATTTACTGTATATCAAATGGATGTTAAAAGTGCATTTCTTAACGGTATTCTTGCGGAAGAAGTGTATGTTGAACAACCCCCAGGTTTCGAAGTCAAAGGTAATCAGGTATACAAATTAAAGAAGGCCTTATATGGATTAAAGCAAGCTCCAAGAGCCTGGTATGATACTCTTTCTCAATTTCTATTAGAAAACGGTTTTACTAAGGGCAAGGTAGACAGAACCTTGTTTAGAAGACAAGAAGGGAAAGACATTTTACTCGTCCAAATTTACGTAGATGACATCATTTTTGGTTCACCTAACAAAGAGCTGAGTGAAAGTTTCTCAACACTCATGCAAAGTAAATTTGAGATGTCTATGATGGGTGAAATGAATTACTTTCTTGGTCTTCAAGTAAAACAGACTCCTGAAGGGATTTTCATAAATCAAGCAAAGTATACTAGAAATCTTCTAGATAAGTATGGTATTAAGACATGCAAGTCTGCTGGCGTACCTATGCTACCTACATACAGAATGGACCCAGACGAACAAGGTAAGTGTGCTGATCAAACATATTATCGTGGTCTAATTGGTTCATTACTGTACTTGACTGCTAGTAGACCTGATATTGCATTCTCTGTTGGTGTATGTGCTCGTTTTCAAGCTAATCCAAAAGAGAGTCATATGGAAACCACTAAAAGGATTCTGAAATATTTGAAGGATTCTGAAATATTTGAAGGCAAGGGTTATGGCTGTCATTTTTGATGGTATCACTGAATGCAATTGGTTCAAGCTAATTGCAGATCGAATCATGTATTTTGAGCGCAGTGTTCGAGTAGATGACAATACTCGGAATTGGGTGGTGTCTACTGCCGTTGGATATGGTAATAAGTTAAGTATCCTACTTCCTCTCCTTATGCCAAACAAGACGGAATGGAGTAAAGGAAAGCCATTCCATCCTTTGAAATTTTATTTGAAAAAGGGGGCAGTGAGGAAACAAGTTGCTGCTAGGCCAGCTGCACCTAGGCAAGCCAGAATTGACCCCATGGAAGCTTTGCCTTATGCTGGTGCGTCTGGTTCTTCAGAAGATGAGTCCGCTGAAGACAAGTCAATGGAAGCTGCACAAGACTCATCTAGTGCAGAAGACTCTGAGAAGACTCAGTCAGAAGAGGAGAAGGAGTCAAAGTCTCAAATCCCTGAGTTATATACGCTAGTGAGAGTTGGAACTCATCCTTCTCCAGAAGAGTCAAGTTCGAAGGTTAGTACTTCCTCTCAGGATGTTTCTATTCCCGTTATTCCCTCTACTGTTCGAACCAAGGCAAGATCACATCGATCTAGGCCTAGACCTATTCCCTCAACCTCACAAGTGCTGCCAGCATATCCGCTGAGGGTCAGCCTACCCGAAAACACTCCCATATTAGATACAACTGATACTCCGACAGTTGTCACACCAAACCAAGACACGTCAAAGCCCCAAGAAACCACAGACCAAAGTTTATCCTTACCCTCAACAGAATATGTTGAACCCTTTATCTCATCTACTTCAGATCAGACGTTAGTTGCCACTGCAACAACTGAGTTAGAGACCCCATCTACTCAGACCCCGACTGAAGCTAGATTCGAATCCTTGGTCTACTATCCCATGTGTCTAAGAGAAAAGCGAATCCGTTCGAAGATGAGCAAAAATTTGAAGAAGCAGCTCTTATCTGTCGAAGTCGACTACTCTTCAGAACAGTTTGAGAAACTGGTTAGAATATGCACTTGGGTGGCCTTGAAGAAGTCTGGTACAGACGATCTCTTCGTAGTCATCTTAGGGAAATGTGGCATTTCTAATTTCATGGATTGGGAAATGGAGCAGAAGGAGAATAGTGGTGTTGGTGACCACTCAGAGCTTTTCCCAAATCATGCTATCACTGCTCTTGCCAAAAGATTACTTGGTATTTCTGACGATTTGATGAGTTTAGAATTCCAGTTTGATGTGGGTGTTCAGGTTCCAGAATTTGATATTATGCAAGATATTGTGAAGTTTGAAGCTGATCGAGCTGAGTTGATCCAGTCTACTGATCCAGTCATAGATTTAGACAATGTCTCAGATCAGTTGAGAGGCATTGTGTTCAAATTTCAGATGGACCATGCTGATAGTCCAAGATCAGATTTCAAGTTTATTAATCGATATTCTGATATTTTACTTCCCATTGAGTTATGTGGATACATGGAGAAGTTACATGCCCTATTGAAGAAGGACATAGCTACTGCTGAAAGGAAGGCTCGTGAAGCAAGGTTAGCTATCATTTCTTACTCTCCCCAACTTAACTTAAGAGCTATTGCTGGAAGTGTGCTTCCAGAAGTTGAACTAGTTGAAGACGAGGTCTTGACTACTGCTTCAGAAGATCAGTTGGTGAAAGTTCTAACTCCAGTAGATGAAGTCATGCTTGATGTTACTCATGTTGAGGTTGGACAATCGTCTCAAGCTATCCCAGCCGCCTCAATAGATGAGTTGAAGGACGAATTGAAGGTTGTCATCAAATCGTCAATTGATGATTTTCTTAAATCTGATGTTCAGAAGACTCTTATTGAACAAAACAGTGTCCTTGTGACAAGTTCAAAAGATATGATCGTGAATGCAGTCAATCAGATTGATGATGAATACAGACAACATTTGTTTGAACAACTTGAAGGATTTCTCCAAGATCAAGTTGAATATTCAGAGAAGAGTTCAGTTGATTTTGCTCGAGTTCTAGCTACTGAATCCAGAAAGTTGGAAAGAGTCTATAGAGCGAGAATCGAAGTAGCTGATGTTCAGAGGAAAGAAGCCTATGATCAGTTAGCACAAGCAAGAGATATTATTCGTGCTATGACTGAAGAAAACCGGAAGCTACGTCTGACTGCAACCCATTTTAAGAATGAGTTGAATTTATCTACTCAGAAGCTGGAGTTGGTGGCGACCAGACTTGATAAGATGAGTCAGGAAGGTTCTCATCAAAGACAGATTGAGAAAGCTACACACCTTATGAAGCAAGCTATGATGGAAGAAATGACTCGTTTCACTTCTCTGTTCTCTCTCAAGGCATCTGATGAAGCCAAAAAGGGGGAAGAGGCAAGTCGAGTTGAATTTGTTGCTGAAGGTAAGAAAGAGACAAGTGCTGAACCAGAGGCTAAAGATGCTGCTGAAGCCATGCAAGATCTTAAGAGGCCTAAGAGAGGCAAAGGCAGGTTGGTTAAGACTGCTGAACTTGACCAAGCCAGGGCTGAAGCAGATGAGTTGAAGAAGAAGGAGAAGGGCAAGGCTATTGCATCTCCAGAAGCTGAAATACAGACAAGAATGGTATCAAAAAGGAAGTCTATTCATATTGAAGAGCCTACTCCTGAGTCAACTATTATGAAGAAGCAAAAGATTGATGAGCCAAGTGATGAAGCTCATTATGCTAAGAAGAAGAAAATTGAGAAGCACATTGAAAGTTTGTTGAAGCAGAAGTCTGATGAAGATCAAATAGAAGACAAGCTCATTGACCACTTCATTGACAAAGAACATCGTCAAGAATGGATGAAAGTGAAAAGGCAGTGGGAACTAGATCACTGGATTATCAGGAAGTTTGGAGATTCTGAAAACTCTGATGATCTCTATGCTATGTTTGATAAATTCATGGAAGGACAGCATAAGATGCTCTGGAATTTGATCATAAGGATATCTGCTGCTGCGAATTTTAATATTCTTGTTCCTGGTTTTCCGAAATGGAAGTGTCCCATGACTAGTTCTGGTAAAAGGGCTGATGTTAACCAGATCAAGAAGTATGAAGATGAGTTACTAGACAACGAGAAGATTGAAGATGAAGAACATATCAAGGAAATTCATACTAGACTACTCAATGCTTTCTGTGTTCCAGATTCAGAAAGAGGTAACTTTTCAGTTTAGTTTAGTTTTGTTTTGATTTTGGTATTTTTTTTGAAGTCTTTGTAATATCTACTGATCTTATTTCTGAATGAATGAAAAGATAAAGTACTATTTGGTGTTAAAGACAAGATAACTACTTAACTAGTCTACTAATGAGAAAAGATTCAAGTAGTTTTGGCTTCATCAAAAAGGGGGAAATTGTTGGGATATGAATCCTAGACAAGTCCTAAATGATGAAAAGATGAGATGAAGTTTTGATAAGCCAAAAATAGTTTGAATATTTTCTAAGTGTTGACTAATCTAGTCTAGTTGAGTTGAAGTCATCTTGAACAGATCAGTAGAGTTCACATGAAAAGAAAAGTATTGTTTATATTTAAAAGATAAGTATGATGTATAAGTACTTCATATCTGTTCATATATGTTTATATTGATTAGTTTGTTGTTGAGCTATAATTGTTGTATAGAGCTCATGATATTTTCTATGTAATAGATAGATTTGTTGTATAGATTTATAAGCTGACTAAGCTTGTATTATAAAAGCTTAATGTAATGTAATAGTCTTGTTAGGTTAGATGATAGGACTAGATTAGTTCTATTAGAAGTCTACTGCACAAGAAGAGAAGACCAGTCTACTACTCAAGACAAGTGGACTACAAGACAAGAACATCTACTAGACTACACAAGACAAGTTAACATGAAGTTAGTTACAAATACGCGTGGAAAATAAGGATGGAGAAGTTAGTTATGGAATAACTAATTCATAACAAGAAACGCGTTTATGGATAAGAAGATTCAGTTGGAATCAGTTATCAAGAAAGGTTGGTTACAACTACCTGAGTTCTTGAAGTTCGAAATCTATAAATACTTGAAGAAGTTTATCATTTAAGGACGACTGACTACTGAAATACTGCAAGCATTATTGAAGATTCAAGTAAAGAAATTTCTCTCAAAGATTGAAGTTCAGAAAGTAAAGCTACACAAGTCAAGTGAAGATCAAAGAAGGCTACTACTGAACGAAGAGAAGTTTTATTTTCTTTTGTTGTTTCAAGTTGCTAGATACTTGTAAATCGCTAGTAAGATCGAAGAGGCACTTGGTAGTGTTATCGAGAAGATCTAAGTCTTATTTCTTGGGACTTAAAGCCACAAGAACATATTACTCGATTGGAAGAGTTAATAAGAATTTCACAACTGGGTTTGTGAGAGTGGATGTAGACAAGTTGTCGAACCACTATAAATCTCGTGTTTGATTTACTTTACTGTTTTAATTGTTTAAATTGCTTAATTGTTTTAACTACTTAACTGAACTTGACTAGTTGAGTATAGAACAGAGTTCTCGAAAATAAGTTGAGTATAATCTTGAATTGGGCTCATTGTTAATTTCGTATTCCGCATATTGTACTTTGATATTTCGAAAGATTTTTGAAAAGTCTATTCACCCCCCTCTAGACATTTTCACTAGCTTACTCGTTATTAACTCAACTTGGGACCAACAGTAGAGAATGTGAGAATCGAAGAAAGTGCATTTTCACATTAGAGTGAGCATAAACTCTCACTAACGAGTATGATTTTGTGATAATTAAAGACAACATATTGTTTTCTTGGCTAAATCTTCGTGTTTATCGAATCTTAATTTCACTATCAACGTGTTGGACAATATAACAACTTTAGAACAAAGATGTATTGGTAATGGTTAACTCTTTGCAACTCTTGACAATTTTGTAAAATAGAGAATCGAAGAAAGTGCATTTTCACATTAGAGTGAGTATAAACTCTCACTAACGAGTGTGATTTTGTGATAATTAAAGAAAACATAATGTTTTCTTTCCTAAATCTTTGTATTTATCGAATCTTAATTTCACTATCAACGTGTTGGACAAAATAATAACTTTAGAACAAAGATGTATTGGTCATGGTTAACTCTTTGCAACTCTTGAGACTTTTGAAAAGTAGAGAATGAGCGAATCAAAGAAAGTGCGTTTTCACATTAGAGTGAGCATATACTCTCACTAAAGAGTGTGATTTTGTGATTATTAAAGGCAACATAATGTTTTCTTGCCTAAATCTTCGTATTTATCGAATCTTAATTTCACTATCAGCGTGTTGGATAAAACAACAACTTTAGAACAAAGATGTATTGGTAATGGTTAACTCTTTGCAACTCTTGAGACTTTTGAAAAGTAAAGAATGAGATAATCGAAGAAATTGCATTTTCACATTAGAGTGAGCATAAACTCTCACTAACGAGTGTGATTTCTTTCCTAAATCTTCGTATTTATCCTATATTAATTTCACTATCAGCGTGTTGGATCAAACAACAACTTTAGAACAAAGATGTATTAGTAATGGTTAACTGTTTGCAACTCTTGAGACTTTTGAAAAGTAGAGAATGAGATAATCGAAAAAATTGAGTTTTCACATTAGAGTGAGCATAAACTCTCACTAACGAGTGTGAGTTTTTGATAATTAAAGACAACCTAATGTTTTTTTCCTAAATCATCGTATTTATCGAATCTTAATTTTACTATAAACGTGTTGGACAAAACAACAACTTTAGAACAAATATGTATTGGTAATGGTTAACTCTTTGCAACTCTGGAGACTTTTGAAAAGTAGAGAATGAGAGAATCGAAGAAAGTGCGTTTTCACATTAGAGTGAGCATAAACTCTCACTAACGAGTGTGATTTTGTTATAATTAAAGACAACATAATGTTTTCTTGGCTAAATCTTCGTATTTATCGAATCTTAATTTCACTATCAACGTGTTGGGCAATACAACAACTTTAGAACAAAGATGTATTGGTAATGGTTAACTCTTTGGAACTCTTGACACGTTTGAAAAATAGAGAATCGAAGAAAGTGCGTTTTCACATTAGAGTGAGCATAAACTCTCACTAACGAGTGTGATTTTGTGATAATTAAAGACAACATAATTTTTTCTTGGCAAAATCTTCGTATTTATCGAATATTAATTTCATTATCAGCGTATTGGATAAAACAACAACTTTAGAACAAAGATGTATTGGTAATGGTTAACTCTTTGCAACTCTTGAGACTTTTGAAAAGTAGAGAATGAGAGAAACGAAGAAAGTGCGTTTTCACAATAAAGTGAGCATTAACTCTTACTGACGAGTGTGATTTTTTGATAATTAAAGACAACATAATGTTTTCTTGCCTAAATCTCTGTATTTATCGAATCTTAATTTCACTATCAACGTGTTGGACAAAACAACAACTTTAGAACAAAGATGTATTGGTAATGGTTAACTCTTTCCAACTCTTAAAACTTTTAAAAGTAGAGAATGAGAGAATCGAAGAAAGTGCGTTTTCACATTAGAGTCATCATAAACTCTCACTAACGAGTGTGATTTTGTGATAAATAAAGACAACATAATGTTTTCTTGGCTAAATCTTCGTATTTATCGAATCTTAATTTCACTATCAACCTGTTAGACAAAACAACAACTTTAGAAAAAAGATGTATTGGTAATGGTTAACTCTTTGCATCTCATGACACTTTTGAAAAGTAGAGAATGAGTGAAACGAAGAAAGTGCGTTTTCATATTAAAGTGAGCATAAACTCTCACTAACGAGTGTGATTTTTTTATAATTAAAGACAACATAATGTTTTCTTGCCTAAATCTTTGTATTTATCGAATCTTAATTTCACTATCAACGTGTTGGACAAAACAACAACTTTAGAACAAATATGTATTGGTAATGGTTAACTCTTTGCAACTCTTGAGACTTTTGAAAAGTAGAGAATGAGAGAATTGAAGAAGGTTCGTTTTCACATTAGAGTCAACATAAATCTCACTAACGTGTGTGATTTTGTGATAATTAAAGACAACATAATGTTTTCTTGGCTAAATCTTTGTATTTATCGAATCTTAATTTCACTATCAACGTGTTGGACAAAACAACAACTTTAGAAAAAAGATGAATTGGTAATGGTTAACTCTTTGCATCTCTTGACACTTTTGAAAAGTAGAGAATGAGAGAAACTAAGAAAGTGCATTTCCACATTAAAGTGAGCATAAACTCTCACTAACGAGTGTGATTTTTTTATAATTAAAGACAACATAATGTTTTCATGCCTAAATCTCTGTACTTATCGAATCTTAATTTCACTATCAACGTGTTGGACAAAACAACAACTTTAGAACAAAGATGTATTGGTAATGGTTAACTCTTGGCAACTCTTGAGACTTTTAAAAAGTAGAGAATGATAGAATCGAAAAAAGTGCGTTTTCACATTAAAGTGAGCATAAACTCTCACTAACGAGTGTGATTTTTTGATAATTAAAGACAACATAATGTTTTCTTGCCTAAATCTCTGTATTTATCGAATCTTAATTTCACTATCAACGTGTTGGACAAAACAACAACTTTAGAACAAAAATGTATTGGTAATGGTTAACTCTTAGCAACTCTTGAGACTTTTGAAAAGTAGAGAATGAGAGAATCGAAGAAAGTGAATTTTCACATTAGAGTGAGCATAAACTCTCACTAACGAGTGTGATTTTGTGATAATTAAAGACAACATAATGTTTTCTTGGCTAAATCTTCGTATTTATCGAATCTTAATTTCACTATCAACGTGTTGGACAAAACAACAACTTTAGAACAAATATGTATTGGTAATGGTTAACTCTTTTTGCAACTCTTGAGACTTTTGAAAAGTAGAGAATGAGAGAATCGAAGAAAGTGCGTTTTCACATTAGAGTGAGCATATACTCTCACTAAAGAGTGTGATTTTGTGATTATTAAAGACAACATAATGTTTTCTTGCCTAAATCTCTGTATTTATCGAATCTTAATTTCACTATCAACGTGTTGGACAAAAACAGTTTTAGAACAAAGATGTATTGGTAATGGTTAACTCTTTGCAACTCTTGACAATTTTGAAAAATAGAGAATCGAAAAAGTGCATTTTCACATTAGAGTGAGCATAAACTCTCAATACCGAGTGTGATTTTGTGATAATTAAAGAAAACATAATGTTTTCTTGCATATATCTTTGTATTTATCGAATCTTAATTTAACTATCAATGTGTTGGACAAAACAACAACTTTAGAACAAAGATGTATTGGTCATGATTAACTCTTTGCAACTCTTGAGACTTTTGAAAAGAAGAGAATGAGAGAATCGAAGAAAGTGCGTTTTCACATTAAAGTGAGCATATACTCTCACTAAAGAGTGTGATTTTGTGATTATTAAAGACAACATAATGTTTTCTTTCCTAAATCTCTGTATTTATCGAATCTTAATTTCACTATCAACGTGTTGGACAAAAACAACAACTTTAGAACAAAGATGTATTGATAATGGTTAACTCTTTGCAACTCTTAAGACTTTTAAAAAGTAGAATATGAGAGAATCGAAGAAAGTGCATTTTCACATTAGAGTCAGCATAAACTCTCACTAACGAGTGTGATTTTGTGATAATTAAAGACAACATAATGTTTTCTTGGCTAAATCTTCGTATTTATCGAATCTTAATTTCACTATCAACGTGTTGGACAAAACAACAACTTTAGAAAAAAGATGTATTGGTAATGGTTAACTCTTTGCATCTCTTGACACTTTTGAAAAGTAGAGAATGAGTGAAACGAAGAAAGTGCGTTTTCACATTAAAGTGAGCATAAACTCTCACTAACGAGTGTCATTTGTTGATAATTAAAGACAACATAATGTTTTCTTGCCTAAATCTCTGTATTTATCGAATCTTAATTTCACTATCAACGTGTTGGACAAAACAACAACTTTAGAACAAAGATGTATTGGTAATAGTTAACTCTTTGCAACTCTTGAGACTTTTGAAAAGTAGAGAATGAGAGAATCGAAGAAAGTGAATTTTCACATTAGAGTGAGCATAAACTCTCACTAACGAGTGTGATTTTGTGATAATTAAAGACAACATAATGTTTTCTTGGCTAAATCTTTGTATTTATCGAATCTTAATTTCACTATCAACGTGTTGGACAAAACAACAACTTTAGAACAAATATGTATTGGTAATGGTTGACTCTTTTTGCAACTCTTGAGACTTTTGAAAAGTAGAGAATGAGAGAATCGAAGAAAGTGCGTTTTCACATTAGAGTGAGCATATACTCTCACTAAAGAGTGTGATTTTGTGATTATTAAAGACAACATAATGTTTTCTTGCCTAAATCTCTGTATTTATCGTATCTTAATTTCACTATCAACGTGTTGGACAAAAACAACAACTTTAGAATAAAGATGTATTGGTAATGGTTAACTCTTTGCAACTCTTGACAATTTTGAAAAATAGAGAATCGAAGAAAGTGAGTTTTCACATTAGAGTGAGCATAAACTCTCACTAACGAGTGTGATTTTGTGATAATTAAAGACAACATAATGTTTTCTTGCCTAAATCTATGTATTTATCGAATCTTAATTTCACTATCAACGTGTTGGACAAAAATACAACTTTAGAACAAAGATGTATTGGTAATGGTTAACTGTTTGCAACTCTTGAGACTTTTGAAAAGAAGAGAATGATATAATCGAAGAAAGTGAATTTTCACATTAGAGTGAGCATAAACTGTCACTAACGAGTGTGATTTTGTGATAATTAAAGACAACATATTTTTTTCTTGTCTAAATCTTCGTGTTTATCGAATCTTAATTTCACTATCAACGTGTTGGAAAAAACAACAACTTTAGAAAAACGATGTATTGGAAATGGTTAACTCTTTGCAACTCTTGAGACTTTTGAAAAGTAGAGAATGAGAGAATCGAAGAAAGTGCGTTTTCACAGTAGAGTGTGCAAAAACTCTCACTAACGAGTGTGATTTTTTGATAATTAAAGATAACATAATGTTTTCTTGCCTAAATCTTCGTATTTATCGAATCTTAATTTCACTATCAACGTGTTGGACAAAACAACAACTTTAGAAAAAAGATGTATTGGTAATGGTTAACTCTTTACAACTCTGGAGACTTTTGAAAAGTAGAGAATGAGAGAATCGAAGAAAGTGCATTTTCACAGTAGAGTGTGCAAAAACTCTCACTAACGAGTGTGATTTTTTGATAATTAAAGATAACATAATGTTTTCTTGCCTAAATCTTCGTATTTATCGAATCTTAATTTCACTATCAACGTGTTGGACAAAACAACAACTTTAGAAAAAAGATGTATTGGTAATGGTTAACTCTTTGCATCTCTTGACACTATTGAAAACTAGAGAATGAGAGAAACGAAGAAAGTGCGTTTTCACATTAAAGGGAGCAGAAACTCTCACTAACGAGTGTGATTTTGTGTTAATTAAAGACAACATAATACTTTCTTTGCTAAATCTTCGTGTTTATCGAATCTTAATTTCACTATCAACGTGTTGGACAAAACAACAACTTTAGAACAAATATGTATTGGTAATGGTTAACTCTTTGCAACTCTTGAGACTTTTGAAAAGTAGAGAATGAGAGAATCGAAGAAAGTGCATTTTCACATTAGAGTGAGCATAAAGTTTCACTAACGAGTGTGATGTTTTGATAATTAAAGACAACATAATGTTTTTTTGGCAAAATTTTCGTATTTATCGAATCTTAATTTCACTATCAACGTGTTGGACAAAACAACATCTTTAGAACAAAGATGTATTGGTAATGGTTAAGTTTTGCAACTCTTGAAACTTTTGAAAAGTAAAGAATGAGATAATCGAAGAAATTGCGTTTTCACATTAGAGTGAGCATAAACTCTCACTAACGCGTGTGATTTTTTGATAATTAAAGACAACCTAATGTTTTTTTCCTAAATCATCGTATTTATCGAATCTTAATTTCACTATCAACGTTGTTGGACAAAACAACAACTTTAGAACAAATATGTATTGGTAATGGTTAACTCTTTGCAACTCTGGAGACATTTTAAAAGTAGAGAATGAGAGAATCGAAGAAAGTGCATTTTCACATTAGAGTGAGCATAAACTCTCACTAACGAGTGTGATTTCTTTCCTAAATCTTCGTATTTATCCTATATTAATTTCACTATCAGCGTGTTGGATCAAACAACAACTTTAGAACAAAGATGTATTGGTAATGGTTAACTGTTTGCAACTCTTGAGACTTTTGAAAAGAAGAGAATGATATAATCGAAGAAAGTGAATTTTCACATTAGAGTGAGCATAAACTGTCACTAACGAGTGTGATTTTGTGATAATTAAAGACAACATATTTTTTTCTTGTCTAAATCTTCGTGTTTATCGAATCTTAATTTCACTATCAACGTGTTGGAAAAAACAACAACTTTAGAAAAACGATGTATTGGAAATGGTTAACTCTTTGCAACTCTTGAGACTTTTGAAAAGTAGAGAATGAGAGAATCGAAGAAAGTGCGTTTTCACAGTAGAGTGTGCAAAAACTCTCACTAACGAGTGTGATTTTTTGATAATTAAAGATAACATAATGTTTTCTTGCCTAAATCTTCGTATTTATCGAATCTTAATTTCACTATCAACGTGTTGGACAAAACAACAACTTTAGAAAAAAGATGTATTGGTAATGGTTAACTCTTTACAACTCTGGAGACTTTTGAAAAGTAGAGAATGAGAGAATCGAAGAAAGTGCATTTTCACAGTAGAGTGTGCAAAAACTCTCACTAACGAGTGTGATTTTTTGATAATTAAAGATAACATAATGTTTTCTTGCCTAAATCTTCGTATTTATCGAATCTTAATTTCACTATCAACGTGTTGGACAAAACAACAACTTTAGAAAAAAGATGTATTGGTAATGGTTAACTCTTTGCATCTCTTGACACTATTGAAAACTAGAGAATGAGAGAAACGAAGAAAGTGCGTTTTCACATTAAAGGGAGCAGAAACTCTCACTAACGAGTGTGATTTTGTGTTAATTAAAGACAACATAATACTTTCTTTGCTAAATCTTCGTGTTTATCGAATCTTAATTTCACTATCAACGTGTTGGACAATACAACAACTTTAGAACAAAGATGTATTGGTAATGGTTAACTCTTTGCAACTCTTGACACTTTTGAAAAGTGGAGAATGAGAGAAACGAAGAAAGTGCATTTTCACATTAGAGTGAGCATAAACTCTCACTAACGAGTGTGATTTCTTTCCTAAATCTTCGTATTTATCCTATATTAATTTCACTATCAGCGTGTTGGATCAAACAACAACTTTAGAACAAAGATGTATTGGTAATGGTTAACTGTTTGCAACTCTTGAGACTTTTGAAAAGTAGAGAATGAGATAATCGAAAAAATTGAGTTTTCACATTAGAGTGAGCATAAACTCTCACTAACGAGTGTGATTTTTTTATAATTAAAGACAACCTAATGTTTTTTTCCTAAATCATCGTATTTATCGAATCTTAATTTTACTATAAACGTGTTGGACAAACAAGAACTTTAGAACAAATATGTATTGGTAATGGTTAACTCTTTGCAACTCTGGAGACTTTTGAAAAGTAGAGAATGAGAGAATCGAAGAAAGTGCGTTTTCACATTAGAGTGAGCATAAACTCTCACTAACGAGTGTGATTTTGTGATAATTAAAGACAACATAATGTTTTCTTGGCTAAATCTTCGTAATTGTCGAATCTTAATTTCACTATCAACGTGTTGGGCAATACAACAAATTTAGAACAAAGATGTATTGGTAATGGTTAACTCTTTGGAACTCTTGACACGTTTGAAAAATAGAGAATCGAAGAAAGTGCGTTTTCACATTAGAGTGAGCATAAACTCTCACTAACGAGTGTGATTTTGTGATAATTAAAGACAACATAATTTTTTCTTGGCTAAATCTTCGTATTTATCGAATATTAATTTCATTATCAGCGTATTGGATAAAACAACAACTTTAGAACAAAGATGTATTGGTAATGGTTAACTCTTTGCAACTCTTGAGACTTTTGAAAAGTAGAGAATGAGAAAATCGAAGAAAGTGCATTTTCACATTAGAGTGACCATAAAGTTTCACTAACGAGTGTGATGTTTTGATAATTAAAGACAACATAATGTTTTTTTGGCAAAATTTTCGTATTTATCGAATCTTAATTTCACTATCAACGTGTTGGACAAAACAACAACTTTAGAACAAAGATGTATTGGTCATGGTTAACTCTTTGCAACTCTGGAAACTTTTGAAAAGTATAGAATGAGAGAAACGGAGAAAGTGCATTTTCACATTAGAGTGAGCATAAACTCTCACTAACGAGTGTGATTTCTTTCCTAAATCTTCGTATTTATCGAATCTTAATTTCACTATCAGCGTGTTGGATAAAACAACAACTTTAGAACAAAGATGTATTGGTAATGGTTAACTCTTTGCAACTCTTGAGACTTTTGAAAAGTAAAGAATGAGATAATCGAAGAAATTGCATTTTCACATTAGAGTGAGCATAAACTCTCACTAACGAGTGTGATTTCTTTCCTAAATCTTCGTATTTATCCTATATTAATTTCACTATCAGCGTGTTGGATCAAACAACAACTTTAGAACAAAGATGTATTAGTAATGGTTAACTGTTTGCAACTCTTGAGACTTTTGAAAAGTAGAGAATGAGATAATCGAAAAAATTGAGTTTTCACATTAGAGTGAGCATAAACTCTCACTAACGAGTGTGAGTTTTTGATAATTAAAGACAACCTAATGTTTTTTTCCTAAATCATCGTATTTATCGAATCTTAATTTTACTATAAACGTGTTGGACAAAACAACAACTTTAGAACAAATATGTATTGGTAATGGTTAACTCTTTGCAACTCTGGAGACTTTTGAAAAGTAGAGAATGAGAGAATCGAAGAAAGTGCGTTTTCACATTAGAGTGAGCATAAACTCTCACTAACGAGTGTGATTTTGTTATAATTAAAGACAACATAATGTTTTCTTGGCTAAATCTTCGTATTTATCGAATCTTAATTTCACTATCAACGTGTTGGGCAATACAACAACTTTAGAACAAAGATGTATTGGTAATGGTTAACTCTTTGGAACTCTTGACACGTTTGAAAAATAGAGAATCGAAGAAAGTGCGTTTTCACATTAGAGTGAGCATAAACTCTCACTAACGAGTGTGATTTTGTGATAATTAAAGACAACATAATTTTTTCTTGGCAAAATCTTCGTATTTATCGAATATTAATTTCATTATCAGCGTATTGGATAAAACAACAACTTTAGAACAAAGATGTATTGGTAATGGTTAACTCTTTGCAACTCTTGAGACTTTTGAAAGGTAGAGAATGAGAGAAACGAAGAAAGTGCGTTTTCACAATAAAGTGAGCATTAACTCTTACTGACGAGTGTGATTTTTTGATAATTAAAGACAACATAATGTTTTCTTGCCTAAATCTCTGTATTTATCGAATCTTAATTTCACTATCAACGTGTTGGACAAAACAACAACTTTAGAACAAAGATGTATTGGTAATGGTTAACTCTTTCCAACTCTTAAAACTTTTAAAAGTAGAGAATGAGAGAATCGAAGAAAGTGCGTTTTCACATTAGAGTAATCATAAACTCTCACTAACGAGTGTGATTTTGTGATAAATAAAGACAACATAATGTTTTCTTGGCTAAATCTTCGTATTTATCGAATCTTAATTTCACTATCAACCTGTTAGACAAAACAACAACTTTAGAAAAAAGATGTATTGGTAATGGTTAACTCTTTGCATCTCATGACACTTTTGAAAAGTAGAGAATGAGTGAAACGAAGAAAGTGCGTTTTCATATTAAAGTGAGCATAAACTCTCACTAACGAGTGTGATTTTTTTATAATTAAAGACAACATAATGTTTTCTTGCCTAAATCTTTGTATTTATCGAATCTTAATTTCACTATCAACGTGTTGGACAAAACAACAACTTTAGAACAAATATGTATTGGTAATGGTTAACTCTTTGCAACTCTTGAGACTTTTGAAAAGTAGAGAATGAGAGAATTGAAGAAGGTTCGTTTTCACATTAGAGTCAACATAAATCTCACTAACGTGTGTGATTTTGTGATAATTAAAGACAACATAATGTTTTCTTGGCTAAATCTTTGTATTTATCGAATCTTAATTTCACTATCAACGTGTTGGACAAAACAACAACTTTAGAAAAAAGATGAATTGGTAATGGTTAACTCTTTGCATCTCTTGACACTTTTGAAAAGTAGAGAATGAGAGAAACTAAGAAAGTGCATTTCCACATTCAAGTGAGCATAAACTCTCACTAACGAGTGTGATTTTTTTATAATTAAAGACAACATAATGTTTTCATGCCTAAATCTCTGTACTTATCGAATCTTAATTTCACTATCAACGTGTTGGACAAAACAACAACTTTAGAACAAAGATGTATTGGTAATGGTTAACTCTTGGCAACTCTTGAGACTTTTAAAAAGTAGAGAATGATAGAATCGAAAAAAGTGCGTTTTCACATTAAAGTGAGCATAAACTCTCACTAACGAGTGTGATTTTTTGATAATTAAAGACAACATAATGTTTTCTTGCCTAAATCTCTGTATTTATCGAATCTTAATTTCACTATCAACGTGTTGGACAAAACAACAACTTTAGAACAAAAATGTATTGGTAATGGTTAACTCTTAGCAACTCTTGAGACTTTTGAAAAGTAGAGAATGAGAGAATCGAAGAAAGTGAATTTTCACATTAGAGTGAGCATAAACTCTCACTAACGAGTGTGATTTTGTGATAATTAAAGACAACATAATGTTTTCTTGGCTAAATCTTCGTATTTATCGAATCTTAATTTCACTATCAACGTGTTGGACAAAACAACAACTTTAGAACAAATATGTATTGGTAATGGTTAACTCTTTTTGCAACTCTTGAGACTTTTGAAAAGTAGAGAATGAGAGAATCGAAGAAAGTGCGTTTTCACATTAGAGTGAGCATATACTCTCACTAAAGAGTGTGATTTTGTGATTATTAAAGACAACATAATGTTTTCTTGCCTAAATCTCTGTATTTATCGAATCTTAATTTCACTATCAACGTGTTGGACAAAAACAGTTTTAGAACAAAGATGTATTGGTAATGGTTAACTCTTTGCAACTCTTGACAATTTTGAAAAATAGAGAATCGAAAAAGTGCATTTTCACATTAGAGTGAGCATAAACTCTCAATACCGAGTGTGATTTTGTGATAATTAAAGAAAACATAATGTTTTCTTGCATATATCTTTGTATTTATCGAATCTTAATTTAACTATCAATGTGTTGGACAAAACAACAACTTTAGAACAAAGATGTATTGGTCATGATTAACTCTTTGCAACTCTTGAGACTTTTGAAAAGAAGAGAATGAGAGAATCGAAGAAAGTGCGTTTTCACATTAAAGTGAGCATATACTCTCACTAAAGAGTGTGATATTGTGATTATTAAAGACAACATAATGTTTTCTTTCCTAAATCTCTGTATTTATCGAATCTTAATTTCACTATCAACGTGTTGGACAAAAACAACAACTTTAGAACAAAGATGTATTGGTAATGGTTAACTCTTTGCAACTCTTAAGACTTTTAAAAAGTAGAATATGAGAGAATCGAAGAAAGTGCATTTTCACATTAGAGTCAGCATAAACTCTCACTAACGAGTGTGATTTTGTGATAATTAAAGACAACATAATGTTTTCTTGGCTAAATCTTCGTATTTATCGAATCTTAATTTCACTATCAACGTGTTGGACAAAACAACAACTTTAGAAAAAAGATGTATTGGTAATGGTTAACTCTTTGCATCTCTTGACACTTTTGAAAAGTAGAGAATGAGTGAAACGAAGAAAGTGCGTTTTCACATTAAAGTGAGCATAAACTCTCACTAACGAGTGTCATTTGTTGATAATTAAAGACAACATAATGTTTTCTTGCCTAAATCTCTGTATTTATCGAATCTTAATTTCACTATCAACGTGTTGGACAAAACAACAACTTTAGAACAAAGATGTATTGGTAATAGTTAACTCTTTGCAACTCTTGAGACTTTTGAAAAGTAGAGAATGAGAGAATCGAAGAAAGTGAATTTTCACATTAGAGTGAGCATAAACTCTCACTAACGAGTGTGATTTTGTGATAATTAAAGACAACATAATGTTTTCTTGGCTAAATCTTTGTATTTATCGAATCTTAATTTCACTATCAACGTGTTGGACAAAACAACAACTTTAGAACAAATATGTATTGGTAATGGTTGACTCTTTTTGCAACTCTTGAGACTTTTGAAAAGTAGAGAATGAGAGAATCGAAGAAAGTGCGTTTTCACATTAGAGTGAGCATATACTCTCACTAAAGAGTGTGATTTTGTGATTATTAAAGACAACATAATGTTTTCTTGCCTAAATCTCTGTATTTATCGTATCTTAATTTCACTATCAACGTGTTGGACAAAAACAACAACTTTAGAATAAAGATGTATTGGTAATGGTTAACTCTTTGCAACTCTTGACAATTTTGAAAAATAGAGAATCGAAGAAAGTGAGTTTTCACATTAGAGTGAGCATAAACTCTCACTAACGAGTGTGATTTTGTGATAATTAAAGACAACATAATGTTTTCTTGCCTAAATCTATGTATTTATCGAATCTTAATTTCACTATCAACGTGTTGGACAAAAATACAACTTTAGAACAAAGATGTATTGGTAATGGTTAACTCTTTGCAACTCTTGAGACTTTTGAAAAGTAGAGAATGAGAGAATCGACGAAAGTGAATTTTCACATTAAAGTGAGCATAAACTCTCACTAATGAGTGTGATTTTGTGATAATTAAAGACAACATAATGTTTTCTTGGCTAAATCTTCGTATTTATCGAATCTTAATTTCACTATCAACGTGTTGGACAAAACTACAACTTTAGAATAAATATGTATTGTCAATGGTTAACTCTTTTGAACTCTTGTCACTTTTGAAAAGTAGAGAATGAGAGAATCGAAGAAAGTGAATTTTCACATTAGAGTGAGCATAAACTCTCACTAACGAGTGTGATTTTGTGATAATTAAAGACAACATAATGTTTTCTTGGCTATATCTTCGTATTTATCGAATATTAATTTCATTATCAGCGTGTTGGATAAAACAACAACTTTAGAACAAATATGTATTGGTAATAGTTAACTCTTTGCAACTCTGGAGACTTTTGAAAAGTAGAGAATAAGAGAAACGAAGAAAGTGCATTTTCACATTAGAGTGAGCATAAACTCTCACTAACGAGTGTGATTTTGTGATAATTAAAGACAACATAATGTTTTCTTGGCTAAATCTTCGTATTTATCGAATCTTAATTTCACTATCAACGTGTTGGACAAAACAACAACTTTAGAACAAATATGTATTGGTAATGGTTAACTCTTTTTGCAACTCTTGAGACTTTTGAAAAGTAGAAAATGAGAGAATCGAAGAAAGTGCGTTTTCACATTAGAGTGAGCATATACTCTCACTAAAGAGTGTGATTTTGTGATTATTAAAGACAACATAATGTTTTCTTGCCTAAATCTCTGTATTTATCGAATCTTAATTTCACTATCAACGTGTTGGACAAAAACAACTTTAGAACAAAGATGTATTGGTAATGGTTAACTCTTTGCAACTCTTGACAATTTTGAAAAATAGAGAATCGAAGAAAGTGCATTTTCACATTAGAGTGAGCATAAACTCTCAATACCGAGTGTGATTTTGTGATAATTAAAGAAAACATAATGTTTTCTTGCATATATCTTTGTATTTATCGAATCTTAATTTAACTATCAATGTGTTGGACAAAACAACAACTTTAGAACAAAGATGTATTGGTCTTGATTAACTCTTTGCAACTCTTGAGACTTTTGAAAAGAAGAGAATGAGAGAATCGAAGAAAGTGCGTTTTCACATTAAAGTGAGCATATACTCTCACTAAAGAGTGTCATTTTGTGATTATTAAAGACAACATAATGTTTTCTTTCCTAAATCTCTGTATTTATCGAATCTTAATTTCACTATCAACGTGTTGGACAAAAACAACAACTTTAGAACAAAGATGTATTGGTAATGGTTAACTCTTTGCAACTCTTAAGACTTTTAAAAAGTAGAATATGAGAGAATCGAAGAAAGTGCATTTTCACATTAGAGTCAGCATAAACTCTCACTAACGAGTGTGATTTTGTGATAATTAAAGACAACATAATGTTTTCTTGGCTAAATCTTCGTATTTATCGAATCTTAATTTCACTATCAACGTGTTGGACAAAACAACAACTTTAGAAAAAAGATGTATTGGTAATGGTTAACTCTTTGCATCTCTTGACACTTTTGAAAAGTAGAGAATGAGTGAAACGAAGAAAGTGCGTTTTCACATTAAAGTGAGCATAAACTCTCACTAACGAGTGTCATTTGTTGATAATTAAAGACAACATAATGTTTTCTTGCCTAAATCTCTGTATTTATCGAATCTTAATTTCACTATCAACGTGTTGGACAAAACAACAACTTTAGAACAAAGATGTATTGGTAATAGTTAACTCTTTGCAACTCTTGAGACTTTTGAAAAGTAGAGAATGAGAGAATCGAAGAAAGTGAATTTTCACATTAGAGTGAGCATAAACTCTCACTAACGAGTGTGATTTTGTGATAATTAAAGACAACATAATGTTTTCTTGGCTAAATCTTTGTATTTATCGAATCTTAATTTCACTATCAACGTGTTGGACAAAACAACAACTTTAGAACAAATATGTATTGGTAATGGTTGACTCTTTTTGCAACTCTTGAGACTTTTGAAAAGTAGAGAATGAGAGAATCGAAGAAAGTGCGTTTTCACATTAGAGTGAGCATATACTCTCACTAAAGAGTGTGATTTTGTGATTATTAAAGACAACATAATGTTTTCTTGCCTAAATCTCTGTATTTATCGTATCTTAATTTCACTATCAACGTGTTGGACAAAAACAACAACTTTAGAATAAAGATGTATTGGTAATGGTTAACTCTTTGCAACTCTTGACAATTTTGAAAAATAGAGAATCGAAGAAAGTGAGTTTTCACATTAGAGTGAGCATAAACTCTCACTAACGAGTGTGATTTTGTGATAATTAAAGACAACATAATGTTTTCTTGCCTAAATCTATGTATTTATCGAATCTTAATTTCACTATCAACGTGTTGGACAAAAATACAACTTTAGAACAAAGATGTATTGGTAATGGTTAACTCTTTGCAACTCTTGAGACTTTTGAAAAGTAGAGAATGAGAGAATCGACGAAAGTGAATTTTCACATTAAAGTGAGCATAAACTCTCACTAATGAGTGTGATTTTGTGATAATTAAAGACAACATAATGTTTTCTTGGCTAAATCTTCGTATTTATCGAATCTTAATTTCACTATCAACGTGTTGGACAAAACTACAACTTTAGAATAAATATGTATTGTCAATGGTTAACTCTTTTGAACTCTTGTCACTTTTGAAAAGTAGAGAATGAGAGAATCGAAGAAAGTGAATTTTCACATTAGAGTGAGCATAAACTCTCACTAACGAGTGTGATTTTGTGATAATTAAAGACAACATAATGTTTTCTTGGCTATATCTTCGTATTTATCGAATATTAATTTCATTATCAGCGTGTTGGATAAAACAACAACTTTAGAACAAATATGTATTGGTAATAGTTAACTCTTTGCAACTCTGGAGACTTTTGAAAAGTAGAGAATAAGAGAAACGAAGAAAGTGCATTTTCACATTAGAGTGAGCATAAACTCTCACTAACGAGTGTGATTTTGTGATAATTAAAGACAACATAATGTTTTCTTGGCTAAATCTTCGTATTTATCGAATCTTAATTTCACTATCAACGTGTTGGACAAAACAACAACTTTAGAACAAATATGTATTGGTAATGGTTAACTCTTTTTGCAACTCTTGATACTTTCGAAAAGTAGAAAATGAGAGAATCGAAGAAAGTGCGTTTTCACATTAGAGTGAGCATATACTCTCACTAAAGAGTGTGATTTTGTGATTATTAAAGACAACATAATGTTTTCTTGCCTAAATCTCTGTATTTATCGAATCTTAATTTCACTATCAACGTGTTGGACAAAAACAACTTTAGAACAAAGATGTATTGGTAATGGTTAACTCTTTGCAACTCTTGACAATTTTGAAAAATAGAGAATCGAAGAAAGTGCATTTTCACATTAGAGTGAGCATAAACTCTCAATACCGAGTGTGATTTTGTGATAATTAAAGAAAACATAATGTTTTCTTGCATATATCTTTGTATTTATCGAATCTTAATTTAACTATCAATGTGTTGGACAAAACAACAACTTTAGAACAAAGATGTATTGGTCATGATTAACTCTTTGCAACTCTTGAGACTTTTGAAAAGAAGAGAATGAGAGAATCGAAGAAAGTGCGTTTTCACATTAAAGTGAGCATATACTCTCACTAAAGAGTGTGATTTTATGATTATTAAAGACAACATAATGTTTTCTTTCCTAAATCTCTGTATTTATCGAATCTTAATTTCACTATCAACGTGTTGGACAAAAACAACAACTTTAGAACAAAGATGTATTGGTAATGGTTAACTCTTTGCAACTCTTAAGACTTTTAAAAAGTAGAATATGAGAGAATCGAAGAAAGTGCATTTTCACATTAGAGTCAGCATAAACTCTCACTAACGAGTGTGATTTTGTGATAATTAAAGACAACATAATGTTTTCTTGGCTAAATCTTCGTATTTATCGAATCTTAATTTCATTATCAGCGTATTGGATAAAACAACAACTTTAGAACAAAGATGTATTGGTAATGGTTAACTCTTTGCAACTCTTGAGACTTTTGAAAAGTAGAGAATGAGAAAATCGAAGAAAGTGCATTTTCACATTAGAGTGACCATAAAGTTTCACTAACGAGTGTGATGTTTTGATAATTAAAGACAACATAATGTTTTTTTGGCAAAATTTTCGTATTTATCGAATCTTAATTTCACTATCAACGTGTTGGACAAAACAACAACTTTAGAACAAAGATGTATTGGTCA
This sequence comes from Galeopsis tetrahit, assembly GCA_963675135.1. Lineage (NCBI taxonomy): Eukaryota > Viridiplantae > Streptophyta > Magnoliopsida > Lamiales > Lamiaceae > Galeopsis > Galeopsis tetrahit. Next base: position 57,299,199 of record OY776120.1, on the reverse strand, counting down.
TGGTTAACTCTTTGCAACTCTGGAAACTTTTGAAAAGTATAGAATGAGAGAAACGGAGAAAGTGCATTTTCACATTAGAGTGAGCATAAACTCTCACTAACGAGTGTGATTTCTTTCCTAAATCTTCGTATTTATCGAATCTTAATTTCACTATCAGCGTGTTGGATAAAACAACAACTTTAGAACAAAGATGTATTGGTAATGGTTAACTCTTTGCAACTCTTGAGACTTTTGAAAAGTAAAGAATGAGATAATCGAAGAAATTGCATTTTCACATTAGAGTGAGCATAAACTCTCACTAACGAGTGTGATTTCTTTCCTAAATCTTCGTATTTATCCTATATTAATTTCACTATCAGCGTGTTGGATCAAACAACAACTTTAGAACAAAGATGTATTAGTAATGGTTAACTGTTTGCAACTCTTGAGACTTTTGAAAAGTAGAGAATGAGATAATCGAAAAAATTGAGTTTTCACATTAGAGTGAGCATAAACTCTCACTAACGAGTGTGAGTTTTTGATAATTAAAGACAACCTAATGTTTTTTTCCTAAATCATCGTATTTATCGAATCTTAATTTTACTATAAACGTGTTGGACAAAACAACAACTTTAGAACAAATATGTATTGGTAATGGTTAACTCTTTGCAACTCTGGAGACTTTTGAAAAGTAGAGAATGAGAGAATCGAAGAAAGTGCGTTTTCACATTAGAGTGAGCATAAACTCTCACTAACGAGTGTGATTTTGTTATAATTAAAGACAACATAATGTTTTCTTTGCTAAATCTTCGTATTTATCGAATCTTAATTTCACTATCAACGTGTTGGGCAATACAACAACTTTAGAACAAAGATGTATTGGTAATGGTTAACTCTTTGGAACTCTTGACACGTTTGAAAAATAGAGAATCGAAGAAAGTGCATTTTCACATTAGAGTGAGCATAAACTCTCACTAACGAGTGTGATTTTGTGATAATTAAAGACAACATAATTTTTTCTTGGCAAAATCTTCGTATTTATCGAATATTAATTTCATTATCAGCGTATTGGATAAAACAACAACTTTAGAACAAAGATGTATTGGTAATGGTTAACTCTTTGCAACTCTTGAGACTTTTGAAAAGTAGAGAATGAGAGAAACGAAGAAAGTGCGTTTTCACAATAAAGTGAGCATTAACTCTTACTGACGAGTGTGATTTTTTGATAATTAAAGACAACATAATGTTTTCTTGCCTAAATCTCTGTATTTATCGAATCTTAATTTCACTATCAACGTGTTGGACAAAACAACAACTTTAGAACAAAGATGTATTGGTAATGGTTAACTCTTTCCAACTCTTAAAACTTTTAAAAGTAGAGAATGAGAGAATCGAAGAAAGTGCGTTTTCACATTAGAGTCATCATAAACTCTCACTAACGAGTGTGATTTTGTGATAAATAAAGACAACATAATGTTTTCTTGGCTAAATCTTCGTATTTATCGAATCTTAATTTCACTATCAACCTGTTAGACAAAACAACAACTTTAGAAAAAAGATGTATTGGTAATGGTTAACTCTTTGCATCTCATGACACTTTTGAAAAGTAGAGAATGAGTGAAACGAAGAAAGTGCGTTTTCATATTAAAGTGAGCATAAACTCTCACTAACGAGTGTGATTTTTTTATAATTAAAGACAACATAATGTTTTCTTGCCTAAATCTTTGTATTTATCGAATCTTAATTTCACTATCAACGTGTTGGACAAAACAACAACTTTAGAACAAATATGTATTGGTAATGGTTAACTCTTTGCAACTCTTGAGACTTTTGAAAAGTAGAGAATGAGAGAATTGAAGAAGGTTCGTTTTCACATTAGAGTCAACATAAATCTCACTAACGTGTGTGATTTTGTGATAATTAAAGACAACATAATGTTTTCTTGGCTAAATCTTTGTATTTATCGAATCTTAATTTCACTATCAACGTGTTGGACAAAACAACAACTTTAGAAAAAAGATGAATTGGTAATGGTTAACTCTTTGCATCTCTTGACACTTTTGAAAAGTAGAGAATGAGAGAAACTAAGAAAGTGCATTTCCACATTAAAGTGAGCATAAACTCTCACTAACGAGTGTGATTTTTTTATAATTAAAGACAACATAATGTTTTCATGCCTAAATCTCTGTACTTATCGAATCTTAATTTCACTATCAACGTGTTGGACAAAACAACAACTTTAGAACAAAGATGTATTGGTAATGGTTAACTCTTGGCAACTCTTGAGACTTTTAAAAAGTAGAGAATGATAGAATCGAAAAAAGTGCGTTTTCACATTAAAGTGAGCATAAACTCTCACTAACGAGTGTGATTTTTTGATAATTAAAGACAACATAATGTTTTCTTGCCTAAATCTCTGTATTTATCGAATCTTAATTTCACTATCAACGTGTTGGACAAAACAACAACTTTAGAACAAAAATGTATTGGTAATGGTTAACTCTTAGCAACTCTTGAGACTTTTGAAAAGTAGAGAATGAGAGAATCGAAGAAAGTGAATTTTCACATTAGAGTGAGCATAAACTCTCACTAACGAGTGTGATTTTGTGATAATTAAAGACAACATAATGTTTTCTTGGCTAAATCTTCGTATTTATCGAATCTTAATTTCACTATCAACGTGTTGGACAAAACAACAACTTTAGAACAAATATGTATTGGTAATGGTTAACTCTTTTTGCAACTCTTGAGACTTTTGAAAAGTAGAGAATGAGAGAATCGAAGAAAGTGCGTTTTCACATTAGAGTGAGCATATACTCTCACTAAAGAGTGTGATTTTGTGATTATTAAAGACAACATAATGTTTTCTTGCCTAAATCTCTGTATTTATCGAATCTTAATTTCACTATCAACGTGTTGGACAAAAACAGTTTTAGAACAAAGATGTATTGGTAATGGTTAACTCTTTGCAACTCTTGACAATTTTGAAAAATAGAGAATCGAAAAAGTGCATTTTCACATTAGAGTGAGCATAAACTCTCAATACCGAGTGTGATTTTGTGATAATTAAAGAAAACATAATGTTTTCTTGCATATATCTTTGTATTTATCGAATCTTAATTTAACTATCAATGTGTTGGACAAAACAACAACTTTAGAACAAAGATGTATTGGTCATGATTAACTCTTTGCAACTCTTGAGACTTTTGAAAAGAAGAGAATGAGAGAATCGAAGAAAGTGCGTTTTCACATTAAAGTGATCATATACTCTCACTAAAGAGTGTGATATTGTGATTATTAAAGACAACATAATGTTTTCTTTCCTAAATCTCTGTATTTATCGAATCTTAATTTCACTATCAACGTGTTGGACAAAAACAACAACTTTAGAACAAAGATGTATTGGTAATGGTTAACTCTTTGCAACTCTTAAGACTTTTAAAAAGTAGAATATGAGAGAATCGAAGAAAGTGCATTTTCACATTAGAGTCAGCATAAACTCTCACTAACGAGTGTGATTTTGTGATAATTAAAGACAACATAATGTTTTCTTGGCTAAATCTTCGTATTTATCGAATCTTAATTTCACTATCAACGTGTTGGACAAAACAACAACTTTAGAAAAAAGATGTATTGGTAATGGTTAACTCTTTGCATCTCTTGACACTTTTGAAAAGTAGAGAATGAGTGAAACGAAGAAAGTGCGTTTTCACATTAAAGTGAGCATAAACTCTCACTAACGAGTGTCATTTGTTGATAATTAAAGACAACATAATGTTTTCTTGCCTAAATCTCTGTATTTATCGAATCTTAATTTCACTATCAACGTGTTGGACAAAACAACAACTTTAGAACAAAGATGTATTGGTAATAGTTAACTCTTTGCAACTCTTGAGACTTTTGAAAAGTAGAGAATGAGAGAATCGAAGAAAGTGAATTTTCACATTAGAGTGAGCATAAACTCTCACTAACGAGTGTGATTTTGTGATAATTAAAGACAACATAATGTTTTCTTGGCTAAATCTTTGTATTTATCGAATCTTAATTTCACTATCAACGTGTTGGACAAAACAACAACTTTAGAACAAATATGTATTGGTAATGGTTGACTCTTTTTGCAACTCTTGAGACTTTTGAAAAGTAGAGAATGAGAGAATCGAAGAAAGTGCGTTTTCACATTAGAGTGAGCATATACTCTCACTAAAGAGTGTGATTTTGTGATTATTAAAGACAACATAATGTTTTCTTGCCTAAATCTCTGTATTTATCGTATCTTAATTTCACTATCAACGTGTTGGACAAAAACAACAACTTTAGAATAAAGATGTATTGGTAATGGTTAACTCTTTGCAACTCTTGACAATTTTGAAAAATAGAGAATCGAAGAAAGTGAGTTTTCACATTAGAGTGAGCATAAACTCTCACTAACGAGTGTGATTTTGTGATAATTAAAGACAACATAATGTTTTCTTGCCTAAATCTATGTATTTATCGAATCTTAATTTCACTATCAACGTGTTGGACAAAAATACAACTTTAGAACAAAGATGTATTGGTAATGGTTAACTCTTTGCAACTCTTGAGACTTTTGAAAAGTAGAGAATGAGAGAATCGACGAAAGTGAATTTTCACATTAAAGTGAGCATAAACTCTCACTAATGAGTGTGATTTTGTGATAATTAAAGACAACATAATGTTTTCTTGGCTAAATCTTCGTATTTATCGAATCTTAATTTCACTATCAACGTGTTGGACAAAACTACAACTTTAGAATAAATATGTATTGTCAATGGTTAACTCTTTTGAACTCTTGTCACTTTTGAAAAGTAGAGAATGAGAGAATCGAAGAAAGTGAATTTTCACATTAGAGTGAGCATAAACTCTCACTAACGAGTGTGATTTTGTGATAATTAAAGACAACATAATGTTTTCTTGGCTATATCTTCGTATTTATCGAATATTAATTTCATTATCAGCGTGTTGGATAAAACAACAACTTTAGAACAAATATGTATTGGTAATAGTTAACTCTTTGCAACTCTGGAGACTTTTGAAAAGTAGAGAATAAGAGAAACGAAGAAAGTGCATTTTCACATTAGAGTGAGCATAAACTCTCACTAACGAGTGTGATTTTGTGATAATTAAAGACAACATAATGTTTTCTTGGCTAAATCTTCGTATTTATCGAATCTTAATTTCACTATCAACGTGTTGGACAAAACAACAACTTTAGAACAAATATGTATTGGTAATGGTTAACTCTTTTTGCAACTCTTGAGACTTTTGAAAAGTAGAAAATGAGAGAATCGAAGAAAGTGCGTTTTCACATTAGAGTGAGCATATACTCTCACTAAAGAGTGTGATTTTGTGATTATTAAAGACAACATAATGTTTTCTTGCCTAAATCTCTGTATTTATCGAATCTTAATTTCACTATCAACGTGTTGGACAAAAACAACTTTAGAACAAAGATGTATTGGTAATGGTTAACTCTTTGCAACTCTTGACAATTTTGAAAAATAGAGAATCGAAGAAAGTGCATTTTCACATTAGAGTGAGCATAAACTCTCAATACCGAGTGTGATTTTGTGATAATTAAAGGAAACATAATGTTTTCTTGCATATATCTTTGTATTTATCGAATCTTAATTTAACTATCAATGTGTTGGACAAAACAACAACTTTAGAACAAAGATGTATTGGTCATGATTAACTCTTTGCAACTCTTGAGACTTTTGAAAAGAAGAGAATGAGAGAATCGAAGAAAGTGCGTTTTCACATTAAAGTGAGCATATACTCTCACTAAAGAGTGTCATTTTGTGATTATTAAAGACAACATAATGTTTTCTTTCCTAAATCTCTGTATTTATCGAATCTTAATTTCACTATCAACGTGTTGGACAAAAACAACTTTAGAACAAAGATGTATTGGTAATGGTTAACTCTTTGCAACTCTTAAGACTTTTAAAAAGTAGAATATGAGAGAATCGAAGAAAGTGCATTTTCACATTAGAGTCAGCATAAACTCTCACTAACGAGTGTGATTTTGTGATAATTAAAGACAACATAATGTTTTCTTGGCTAAATCTTCGTATTTATCGAATCTTAATTTCACTATCAACGTGTTGGACAAAACAACAACTTTAGAAAAAAGATGTATTGGTAATGGTTAACTCTTTGCATCTCTTGACACTTTTGAAAAGTAGAGAATGAGTGAAACGAAGAAAGTGCGTTTTCACATTAAAGTGAGCATAAACTCTCACTAACGAGTGTCATTTGTTGATAATTAAAGACAACATAATGTTTTCTTGCCTAAATCTCTGTATTTATCGAATCTTAATTTCACTATCAACGTGTTGGACAAAACAACAACTTTAGAACAAAGATGTATTGGTAATAGTTAACTCTTTGCAACTCTTGAGACTTTTGAAAAGAAGAGAATGAGAGAATCGAAGAAAGTGAATTTTCACATTAGAGTGAGCATAAACTCTCACTAACGAGTGTGATTTTGTGATAATTAAAGACAACATAATGTTTTCTTGGCTAAATCTTTGTATTTATCGAATCTTAATTTCACTATCAACGTGTTGGACAAAACAACAACTTTAGAACAAATATGTATTGGTAATGGTTGACTCTTTTTGCAACTCTTGAGACTTTTGAAAAGTAGAGAATGAGAGAATCGAAGAAAGTGCGTTTTCACATTAGAGTGAGCATATACTCTCACTAAAGAGTGTGATTTTGTGATTATTAAAGACAACATAATGTTTTCTTGCCTAAATCTCTGTATTTATCGTATCTTAATTTCACTATCAACGTGTTGGACAAAAACAACAACTTTAGAATAAAGATGTATTGGTAATGGTTAACTCTTTGCAACTCTTGACAATTTTGAAAAATAGAGAATCGAAGAAAGTGAGTTTTCACATTAGAGTGAGCATAAACTCTCACTAACGAGTGTGATTTTGTGATAATTAAAGACAACATAATGTTTTCTTGCCTAAATCTATGTATTTATCGAATCTTAATTTCACTATCAACGTGTTGGACAAAAATACAACTTTAGAACAAAGATGTATTGGTAATGGTTAACTCTTTGCAACTCTTGAGACTTTTGAAAAGTAGAGAATGAGAGAATCGACGAAAGTGAATTTTCACATTAAAGTGAGCATAAACTCTCACTAATGAGTGTGATTTTGTGATAATTAAAGACAACATAATGTTTTCTTGGCTAAATCTTCGTATTTATCGAATCTTAATTTCACTATCAACGTGTTGGACAAAACTACAACTTTAGAATAAATATGTATTGTCAATGGTTAACTCTTTTGAACTCTTGTCACTTTTGAAAAGTAGAGAATGAGAGAATCGAAGAAAGTGAATTTTCACATTAGAGTGAGCATAAACTCTCACTAACGAGTGTGATTTTGTGATAATTAAAGACAACATAATGTTTTCTTGGCTATATCTTCGTATTTATCGAATATTAATTTCATTATCAGCGTGTTGGATAAAACAACAACTTTAGAACAAATATGTATTGGTAATAGTTAACTCTTTGCAACTCTGGAGACTTTTGAAAAGTAGAGAATAAGAGAAACGAAGAAAGTGCATTTTCACATTAGAGTGAGCATAAACTCTCACTAACGAGTGTGATTTTGTGATAATTAAAGACAACATAATGTTTTCTTGGCTAAATCTTCGTATTTATCGAATCTTAATTTCACTATCAACGTGTTGGACAAAACAACAACTTTAGAACAAATATGTATTGGTAATGGTTAACTCTTTTTGCAACTCTTGATACTTTTGAAAAGTAGAAAATGAGAGAATCGAAGAAAGTGCGTTTTCACATTAGAGTGAGCATATACTCTCACTAAAGAGTGTGATTTTGTGATTATTAAAGACAACATAATGTTTTCTTGCCTAAATCTCTGTATTTATCGAATCTTAATTTCACTATCAACGTGTTGGACAAAAACAACTTTAGAACAAAGATGTATTGGTAATGGTTAACTCTTTGCAACTCTTGACAATTTTGAAAAATAGAGAATCGAAGAAAGTGCATTTTCACATTAGAGTGAGCATAAACTCTCAATACCGAGTGTGATTTTGTGATAATTAAAGAAAACATAATGTTTTCTTGCATATATCTTTGTATTTATCGAATCTTAATTTAACTATCAATGTGTTGGACAAAACAACAACTTTAGAACAAAGATGTATTGGTCATGATTAACTCTTTGCAACTCTTGAGACTTTTGAAAAGAAGAGAATGAGAGAATCGAAGAAAGTGCGTTTTCACATTAAAGTGAGCATATACTCTCACTAAAGAGTGTGATTTTATGATTATTAAAGACAACATAATGTTTTCTTTCCTAAATCTCTGTATTTATCGAATCTTAATTTCACTATCAACGTGTTGGACAAAAACAACAACTTTAGAACAAAGATGTATTGGTAATGGTTAACTCTTTGCAACTCTTAAGACTTTTAAAAAGTAGAATATGAGAGAATCGAAGAAAGTGCATTTTCACATTAGAGTCAGCATAAACTCTCACTAACGAGTGTGATTTTGTGATAATTAAAGACAACATAATGTTTTCTTGGCTAAATCTTCGTATTTATCGAATCTTAATTTCATTATCAGCGTATTGGATAAAACAACAACTTTAGAACAAAGATGTATTGGTAATGGTTAACTCTTTGCAACTCTTGAGACTTTTGAAAAGTAGAGAATGAGAAAATCGAAGAAAGTGCATTTTCACATTAGAGTGACCATAAAGTTTCACTAACGAGTGTGATGTTTTGATAATTAAAGACAACATAATGTTTTTTTGGCAAAATTTTCGTATTTATCGAATCTTAATTTCACTATCAACGTGTTGGACAAAACAACAACATTAGAACAAAGATGTATTGGTCATGGTTAACTCTTTGCAACTCTGGAAACTTTTGAAAAGTATAGAATGAGAGAAACGGAGAAAGTGCATTTTCACATTAGAGTGAGCATAAACTCTCACTAACGAGTGTGATTTCTTTCCTAAATCTTCGTATTTATCGAATCTTAATTTCACTATCAGCGTGTTGGATAAAACAACAACTTTAGAACAAAGATGTATTGGTAATGGTTAACTCTTTGCAACTCTTGAGACTTTTGAAAAGTAAAGAATGAGATAATCGAAGAAATTGCATTTTCACATTAGAGTGAGCATAAACTCTCACTAACGAGTGTGATTTCTTTCCTAAATCTTCGTATTTATCCTATATTAATTTCACTATCAGCGTGTTGGATCAAACAACAACTTTAGAACAAAGATGTATTAGTAATGGTTAACTGTTTGCAACTCTTGAGACTTTTGAAAAGTAGAGAATGAGATAATCGAAAAAATTGAGTTTTCACATTAGAGTGAGCATAAACTCTCACTAACGAGTGTGATTTTTTGATAATTAAAGACAACCTAATGTTTGTTTCCTAAATCATCGTATTTATCGAATCTTAATTTTACTATAAACGTGTTGGACAAAACAACAACTTTAGAACAAATATGTATTGGTAATGGTTAACTCTTTGCAACTCTGGAGACTTTTGAAAAGTAGAGAATGAGAGAATCGAAGAAAGTGCGTTTTCACATTAGAGCGAGCATAAACTCTCACTAACGAGTGTGATTTTGTTATAATTAAAGACAACATAATGTTTTCTTGGCTAAATCTTCGTATTTATCGAATCTTAATTTCACTATCAACGTGTTGGGCAATACAACAACTTTAGAACAAAGATGTATTGGTAATGGTTAACTCTTTGGAACTCTTGACACGTTTGAAAAATAGAGAATCGAAGAAAGTGCGTTTTCACATTAGAGTGAGCATAAACTCTCACTAACGAGTGTGATTTTGTGATAATTAAAGACAACATAATTTTTTCTTGGCAAAATCTTCGTATTTATCGAATATTAATTTCATTATCAGCGTGTTGGATAAAACAACAACTTTAGAACAAATATGTATTGGTAATAGTTAACTCTTTGCAACTCTGGAGACTTTTGAAAAGTAGAGAATGAGAGAAACGAAGAAAGTGCGTTTTCACAATAAAGTGAGCATTAACTCTTACTGACGAGTGTGATTTTTTGATAATTAAAGACAACATAATGTTTTCTTGCCTAAATCTCTGTATTTATCGAATCTTAATTTCACTATCAACGTGTTGGACAAAACAACAACTTTAGAACAAAGATGTATTGGTAATGGTTAACTCTTTCCAACTCTTAAAACTTTTAAAAGTAGAGAATGAGAGAATCGAAGAAAGTGCGTTTTCACATTAGAGTCATCATAAACTCTCACTAACGAGTGTGATTTTGTGATAAATAAAGACAACATAATGTTTTCTTGGCTAAATCTTCGTATTTATCGAATCTTAATTTCACTATCAACCTGTTAGACAAAACAACAACTTTAGAAAAAAGATGTATTGGTAATGGTTAACTCTTTGCATCTCATGACACTTCTGAAAAGTAGAGAATGAGTGAAACGAAGAAAGTGCGTTTTCATATTAAAGTGAGCATAAACTCTCACTAACGAGTGTGATTTTTTTATAAGTAAAGACAACATAATGTTTTCTTGCCTAAATCTTTGTATTTATCGAATCTTAATTTCACTATCAACGTGTTGGACAAAACAACAACTTTAGAACAAATATGTATTGGTAATGGTTAACTCTTTGCAACTCTTGAGACTTTTGAAAAGTAGAGAATGAGAGAATTGAAGAAGGTTCGTTTTCACATTAGAGTCAACATAAATCTCACTAACGTGTGTGATTTTGTGATAATTAAAGACAACATAATGTTTTCTTGGCTAAATCTTTGTATTTATCGAATCTTAATTTCACTATCAACGTGTTGGACAAAACAACAACTTTAGAAAAAAGATGAATTGGTAATGGTTAACTCTTTGCATCTCTTGACACTTTTGAAAAGTAGAGAATGAGAGAAACTAAGAAAGTGCATTTCCACATTAAAGTGAGCATAAACTCTCACTAACGAGTGTGATTTTTTTACAATTAAAGACAACATAATGTTTTCATGCCTAAATCTCTGTACTTATCGAATCTTAATTTCACTATCAACGTGTTGGACAAAACAACAACTTTAGAACAAAGATGTATTGGTAATGGTTAACTCTTGGCAACTCTTGAGACTTTTAAAAAGTAGAGAATGATAGAATCGAAAAAAGTGCATTTTCACATTAAAGTGAGCATAAACTCTCACTAACGAGTGTGATTTTTTGATAATTAAAGACAACATAATGTTTTCTTGCCTAAATCTCTGTATTTATCGAATCTTAATTTCACTATCAACGTGTTGGACAAAACAACAACTTTAGAACAAATATGTATTGGTAATGGTTAACTCTTTTTGCAACTCTTGAGACTTTTGAAAAGTAGAAAATGAGAGAATCGAAGAAAGTGCGTTTTCACATTAGAGTGAGCATATACTCTCACTAAAGAGTGTGATTTTGTGATTATTAAAGACAACATAATGTTTTCTTGCCTAAATCTCTGTATTTATCGAATCTTAATTTCACTATCAACGTGTTGGACAAAAACAACTTTAGAACAAAGATGTATTGGTAATGGTTAACTCTTTGCAACTCTTGACAATTTTGAAAAATAGAGAATCGAAGAAAGTGCATTTTCACATTAGAGTGAGCATAAACTCTCAATACCGAGTGTGATTTTGTGATAATTAAAGAAAACATAATGTTTTCTTGCATATATCTTTGTATTTATCGAATCTTAATTTAACTATCAATGTATTGGACAAAACAACAACTTTAGAACAAAGATGTATTGGTCATGATTAACTCTTTGCAACTCTTGAGACTTTTGAAAAGAAGAGAATGAGAGAATCGAAGAAAGTGCGTTTTCACATTAAAGTGAGCATATACTCTCACTAAAGAGTGTGATTTTGTGATTATTAAAGACAACATAATGTTTTCTTTCCTAAATCTCTGTATTTATCGAATCTTAATTTCACTATCAACGTGTTGGACAAAAACAACAACTTTAGAACAAAGATGTATTGGTAATGGTTAACTCTTTGCAACTCTTAAGACTTTTAAAAAGTAGAATATGAGAGAATCGAAGAAAGTGCATTTTCACATTAGAGTCAGCATAAACTCTCACTAACGAGTGTGATTTTGTGATAATTAAAGACAACATAATGTTTTCTTGGCTAAATCTTCGTATTTATCGAATCTTAATTTCACTATCAACGTGTTGGACAAAACAACAACTTTAGAAAAAAGATGTATTGGTAATGGTTAACTCTTTGCATCTCTTGACACTTTTGAAAAGTAGAGAATGAGTGAAACGAAGAAAGTGCGTTTTCACATTAAAGTGAGCATAAACTCTCACTAACGAGTGTCATTTGTTGATAATTAAAGACAACATAATGTTTTCTTGCCTAAATCTCTGTATTTATCGAATCTTAATTTCACTATCAACGTGTTGGACAAAACAACAACTTTAGAACAAAGATGTATTGGTAATAGTTAACTCTTTGCAACTCTTGAGACTTTTGAAAAGTAGAGAATGAGAGAATCGAAGAAAGTGAATTTTCACATTAGAGTGAGCATAAACTCTCACTAACGAGTGTGATTTTGTGATAATTAAAGACAACATAATGTTTTCTTGGCTAAATCTTTGTATTTATCGAATCTTAATTTCACTATCAACGTGTTGGACAAAACAACAACTTTAGAACAAATATGTATTGGTAATGGTTGACTCTTTTTGCAACTCTTGAGACTTTTGAAAAGTAGAGAATGAGAGAATCGAAGAAAGTGCGTTTTCACATTAGAGTGAGCATATACTCTCACTAAAGAGTGTGATTTTGTGATTATTAAAGACAACATAATGTTTTCTTGCCTAAATCTCTGTATTTATCGAATCTTAATTTCACTATCAACGTGTTGGACAAAAACAGTTTTAGAACAAAGATGTATTGGTAATGGTTAACTCTTTGCAACTCTTGACAATTTTGAAAAATAGAGAATCGAAGAAAGTGCATTTTCACATTAGAGTGAGCATAAACTCTCAATACCGAGTGTGATTTTGTGATAATTAAAGAAAACATAATGTTTTCTTGCATATATCTTTGTATTTATCGAATCTTAATTTAACTATCAATGTGTTGGACAAAACAACAACTTTAGAACAAAGATGTATTGGTCATGATTAACTCTTTGCAACTCTTGAGACTTTTGAAAAGAAGAGAATGAGAGAATCGAAGAAAGTGCGTTTTCACATTAAAGTGAGCATATACTCTCACTAAAGAGTGTGATTTTGTGATTATTAAAGACAACATAATGTTTTCTTTCCTAAATCTCTGTATTTATCGAATCTTAATTTCACTATCAACGTGTTGGACAAAAATACAACTTTAGAACAAAGATGTATTGGTAATGGTTAACTCTTTGCAACTCTTGAGACTTTTGAAAAGTAGAGAATGAGAGAATCGAAGAAAGTGAATTTTCACATTAGAGTGAGCATAAACTCTCACTAACGAGTGTGATTTTGTGATAATTAAAGACAACATAATGTTTTCTTGGCTAAATCTTCGTATTTATCGAATCTTAATTTCACTATCAACGTGTTGGACAAAACAACAACTTTAGAACAAATATGTATTGGTAATGGTTAACTCTTTTTGCAACTCTTGAGACTTTTGAAAAGTAGAGAATGAGAGAATCGAAGAAAGTGCGTTTTCACATTAGAGTGAGCATATACTCTCACTAAAGAGTGTGATTTTGTGATTATTAAAGACAACATAATGTTTTCTTGCCTAAATCTCTGTATTTATCGAATCTTAATTTCACTATCAACGTGTTGGACAAAAACAGTTTTAGAACAAAGATGTATTGGTAATGGTTAACTCTTTGCAACTCTTGACAATTTTGAAAAATAGAGAATCGAAGAAAGTGCATTTTCACATTAGAGTGAGCATAAACTCTCAATACCGAGTGTGATTTTGTGATAATTAAAGAAAACATAATGTTTTCTTGCATATATCTTTGTATTTATCGAATCTTAATTTAACTATCAATGTGTTGGACAAAACAACAACTTTAGAACAAAGATGTATTGGTCATGATTAACTCTTTGCAACTCTTGAGACTTTTGAAAAGAAGAGAATGAGAGAATCGAAGAAAGTGCGTTTTCACATTAAAGTGAGCATATACTCTCACTAAAGAGTGTGATTTTGTGATTATTAAAGACAACATAATGTTTTCTTTCCTAAATCTCTGTATTTATCGAATCTTAATTTCACTATCAACGTGTTGGACAAAAACAACAACTTTAGAACAAAGATGTATTGGTAATGGTTAACTCTTTGCAACTCTTAAGACTTTTAAAAAGTAGAATATGAGAGAATCGAAGAAAGTGCATTTTCACATTAGAGTCAGCATAAACTCTCACTAACGAGTGTGATTTTGTGATAATTAAAGACAACATAATGTTTTCTTGGCTAAATCTTCGTATTTATCGAATCTTAATTTCACTATCAACGTGTTGGACAAAACAACAACTTTAGAAAAAAGATGTATTGGTAATGGTTAACTCTTTGCATCTCTTGACACTTTTGAAAAGTAGAGAATGAGTGAAACGAAGAAAGTGCGTTTTCACATTAAAGTGAGCATAAACTCTCACTAACGAGTGTCATTTGTTGATAATTAAAGACAACATAATGTTTTCTTGCCTAAATCTCTGTATTTATCGAATCTTAATTTCACTATCAACGTGTTGGACAAAACAACAACTTTAGAACAAAGATGTATTGGTAATAGTTAACTCTTTGCAACTCTTGAGACTTTTGAAAAGTAGAGAATGAGAGAATCGAAGAAAGTGAATTTTCACATTAGAGTGAGCATAAACTCTCACTAACGAGTGTGATTTTGTGATAATTAAAGACAACATAATGTTTTCTTGGCTAAATCTTTGTATTTATCGAATCTTAATTTCACTATCAACGTGTTGGACAAAACAACAACTTTAGAACAAATATGTATTGGTAATGGTTGACTCTTTTTGCAACTCTTGAGACTTTTGAAAAGTAGAGAATGAGAGAATCGAAGAAAGTGCGTTTTCACATTAGAGTGAGCATATACTCTCACTAAAGAGTGTGATTTTGTGATTATTAAAGACAACATAATGTTTTCTTGCCTAAATCTCTGTATTTATCGTATCTTAATTTCACTATCAACGTGTTGGACAAAAACAACAACTTTAGAATAAAGATATATTGGTAATGGTTAACTCTTTGCAACTCTTGACAATTTTGAAAAATAGAGAATCGAAGAAAGTGAGTTTTCACATTAGAGTGAGCATAAACTCTCACTAACGAGTGTGATTTTGTGATAATTAAAGACAACATAATGTTTTCTTGCCTAAATCTATGTATTTATCGAATCTTAATTTCACTATCAACGTGTTGGACAAAAATACAACTTTATAACAAAGATGTATTGGTAATGGTTAACTCTTTGCAACTCTTGAGACTTTTGAAAAGTAGAGAATGAGAGAATCGACGAAAGTGAATTTTCACATTAAAGTGAGCATAAACTCTCACTAATGAGTGTGATTTTGTGATAATTAAAGACAACATAATGTTTTCTTGGCTAAATCTTCGTATTTATCGAATCTTAATTTCACTATCAACGTGTTGGACAAAACTACAACTTTAGAATAAATATGTATTGTCAATGGTTAACTCTTTTGAACTCTTGTCACTTTTGAAAAGTAGAGAATGAGAGAATCGAAGAAAGTGAATTTTCACATTAGAGTGAGCATAAACTCTCACTAACGAGTGTGATTTTGTGATAATTAAAGACAACATAATGTTTTCTTGGCTATATCTTCGTATTTATCGAATATTAATTTCATTATCAGCGTGTTGGATAAAACAACAACTTTAGAACAAATATGTATTGGTAATAGTTAACTCTTTGCAACTCTGGAGACTTTTGAAAAGTAGAGAATAAGAGAAACGAAGAAAGTGCATTTTCACATTAGAGTGAGCATAAACTCTCACTAACGAGTGTGATTTTGTGATAATTAAAGACAACATAATGTTTTCTTGGCTAAATCTTCGTATTTATCTAATCTTAATTTCACTATCAACGTGTTGGACAAAACAACAACTTTAGAACAAATATGTATTGGTAATGGTTAACTCTTTTTGCAACTCTTGAGACTTTTGAAAAGTAGAAAATGAGAGAATCGAAGAAAGTGCGTTTTCACATTAGAGTGAGCATATACTCTCACTAAAGAGTGTGATTTTGTGATTATTAAAGACAACATAATGTTTTCTTGCCTAAATCTCTGTATTTATCGAATCTTAATTTCACTATCAACGTGTTGGACAAAAACAACTTTAGAACAAAGATGTATTGGTAATGGTTAACTCTTTGCAACTCTTGACAATTTTGAAAAATAGAGAATCGAAGAAAGTGCATTTTCACATTAGAGTGAGCATAAACTCTCAATACCGAGTGTGATTTTGTGATAATTAAAGAAAACATAATGTTTTCTTGCATATATCTTTGTATTTATCGAATCTTAATTTAACTATCAATGTGTTGGACAAAACAACAACTTTAGAACAAAGATGTATTGGTCATGATTAACTCTTTGCAACTCTTGAGACTTTTGAAAAGAAGAGAATGAGAGAATCGAAGAAAGTGCGTTTTCACATTAAAGTGAGCATATACTCTCACTAAAGAGTGTCATTTTGTGATTATTAAAGACAACATAATGTTTTCTTTCCTAAATCTCTGTATTTATCGAATCTTAATTTCACTATCAACGTGTTGGACAAAAACAACAACTTTAGAACAAAGATGTATTGGTAATGGTTAACTCTTTGCAACTCTTAAGACTTTTAAAAAGTAGAATATGAGAGAATCGAAGAAAGTGCATTTTCACATTAGAGTCAGCATAAACTCTCACTAACGAGTGTGATTTTGTGATAATTAAAGACAACATAATGTTTTCTTGGCTAAATCTTCGTATATATCGAATCTTAATTTCACTATCAACGTGTTGGACAAAACAACAACTTTAGAACAAATATGTATTGGTAATGGTTGACTCTTTTTGCAACTCTTGAGACTTTTGAAAAGTAGAGAATGAGAGAATCGAAGAAAGTGCGTTTTCACATTAGAGTGAGCATATACTCTCACTAAAGAGTGTGATTTTGTGATTATTAAAGACAACATAATGTTTTCTTGCCTAAATCTCTGTATTTATCGTATCTTAATTTCACTATCAACGTGTTGGACAAAAACAACAACTTTAGAATAAAGATATATTGGTAATGGTTAACTCTTTGCAACTCTTGACAATTTTGAAAAATAGAGAATCGAAGAAAGTGAGTTTTCACATTAGAGTGAGCATAAACTCTCACTAACGAGTGTGATTTTGTGATAATTAAAGACAACATAATGTTTTCTTGCCTAAATCTATGTATTTATCGAATCTTAATTTCACTATCAACGTGTTGGACAAAAATACAACTTTATAACAAAGATGTATTGGTAATGGTTAACTCTTTGCAACTCTTGAGACTTTTGAAAAGTAGAGAATGAGAGAATCGACGAAAGTGAATTTTCACATTAAAGTGAGCATAAACTCTCACTAATGAGTGTGATTTTGTGATAATTAAAGACAACATAATGTTTTCTTGGCTAAATCTTCGTATTTATCGAATCTTAATTTCACTATCAACGTGTTGGACAAAACTACAACTTTAGAATAAATATGTATTGTCAATGGTTAACTCTTTTGAACTCTTGTCACTTTTGAAAAGTAGAGAATGAGAGAATCGAAGAAAGTGAATTTTCACATTAGAGTGAGCATAAACTCTCACTAACGAGTGTGATTTTGTGATAATTAAAGACAACATAATGTTTTCTTGGCTATATCTTCGTATTTATCGAATATTAATTTCATTATCAGCGTGTTGGATAAAACAACAACTTTAGAACAAATATGTATTGGTAATAGTTAACTCTTTGCAACTCTGGAGACTTTTGAAAAGTAGAGAATAAGAGAAACGAAGAAAGTGCATTTTCACATTAGAGTGAGCATAAACTCTCACTAACGAGTGTGATTTTGTGATAATTAAAGACAACATAATGTTTTCTTGGCTAAATCTTCGTATTTATCTAATCTTAATTTCACTATCAACGTGTTGGACAAAACAACAACTTTAGAACAAATATGTATTGGTAATGGTTAACTCTTTTTGCAACTCTTGAGACTTTTGAAAAGTAGAAAATGAGAGAATCGAAGAAAGTGCGTTTTCACATTAGAGTGAGCATATACTCTCACTAAAGAGTGTGATTTTGTGATTATTAAAGACAACATAATGTTTTCTTGCCTAAATCTCTGTATTTATCGAATCTTAATTTCACTATCAACGTGTTGGACAAAAACAACTTTAGAACAAAGATGTATTGGTAATGGTTAACTCTTTGCAACTCTTGACAATTTTGAAAAATAGAGAATCGAAGAAAGTGCATTTTCACATTAGAGTGAGCATAAACTCTCAATACCGAGTGTGATTTTGTGATAATTAAAGAAAACATAATGTTTTCTTGCATATATCTTTGTATTTATCGAATCTTAATTTAACTATCAATGTGTTGGACAAAACAACAACTTTAGAACAAAGATGTATTGGTCATGATTAACTCTTTGCAACTCTTGAGACTTTTGAAAAGAAGAGAATGAGAGAATCGAAGAAAGTGCGTTTTCACATTAAAGTGAGCATATACTCTCACTAAAGAGTGTCATTTTGTGATTATTAAAGACAACATAATGTTTTCTTTCCTAAATCTCTGTATTTATCGAATCTTAATTTCACTATCAACGTGTTGGACAAAAACAACAACTTTAGAACAAAGATGTATTGGTAATGGTTAACTCTTTGCAACTCTTAAGACTTTTAAAAAGTAGAATATGAGAGAATCGAAGAAAGTGCATTTTCACATTAGAGTCAGCATAAACTCTCACTAACGAGTGTGATTTTGTGATAATTAAAGACAACATAATGTTTTCTTGGCTAAATCTTCGTATATATCGAATCTTAATTTCACTATCAACGTGTTGGACAAAACAACAACTTTAGAAAAAAGATGTATTGGTAATGGTTAACTCTTTGCATCTCTTGACACTTTTGAAAAGTAGAGAATGAGTGAAACGAAGAAAGTGCGTTTTCACATTAAAGTGAGCATAAACTCTCACTAACGAGTGTCATTTGTTGATAATTAAAGACAACATAATGTTTTCTTGCCTAAATCTCTGTATTTATCGAATCTTAATTTCACTATCAACGTGTTGGACAAAACAACAACTTTAGAACAAAGATGTATTGGTAATAGTTAACTCTTTGCAACTCTTGAGACTTTTGAAAAGTAGAGAATGAGAGAATCGAAGAAAGTGAATTTTCACATTAGAGTGAGCATAAACTCTCACTAACGAGTGTGATTTTGTGATAATTAAAGACAACATAATGTTTTCTTGGCTAAATCTTTGTATTTATCGAATCTTAATTTCACTATCAACGTGTTGGACAAAACAACAACTTTAGAACAAATATGTATTGGTAATGGTTGACTCTTTTTGCAACTCTTGAGACTTTTGAAAAGTAGAGAATGAGAGAATCGAAGAAAGTGCGTTTTCACATTAGAGTGAGCATATACTCTCACTAAAGAGTGTGATTTTGTGATTATTAAAGACAACATAATGTTTTCTTGCCTAAATCTCTGTATTTATCGTATCTTAATTTCACTATCAACGTGTTGGACAAAAACAACAACTTTAGAATAAAGATGTATTGGTAATGGTTAACTCTTTGCAACTCTTGACAATTTTGAAAAATAGAGAATCGAAGAAAGTGAGTTTTCACATTAGAGTTAGCATAAACTCTCACTAACGAGTGTGATTTTGTGATAATTAAAGACAACATAATGTTTTCTTGCCTAAATCTATGTATTTATCGAATCTTAATTTCACTATCAACGTGTTGGACAAAAATACAACTTTAGAACAAAGATGTATTGGTAATGGTTAACTCTTTGCAACTCTTGAGACTTTTGAAAAGTAGAGAATGAGAGAATCGACGAAAGTGAATTTTCACATTAAAGTGAGCATAAACTCTCACTAATGAGTGTGATTTTGTGATAATTAAAGACAACATAATGTTTTCTTGGCTAAATCTTCGTATTTATCGAATCTTAATTTCACTATCAACGTGTTGGACAAAACAACAACTTTAGAAAAAAGATGTATTGGTAATGGTTAACTCTTTGCATCTCTTGACACTTTTGAAAAGTAGAGAATGAGTGAAACGAAGAAAGTGCGTTTTCACATTAAAGTGAGCATAAACTCTCACTAACGAGTGTCATTTGTTGATAATTAAAGACAACATAATGTTTTCTTGCCTAAATCTCTGTATTTATCGAATCTTAATTTCACTATCAACATGTTGGACAAAACAACAACTTTAGAACAAAGATGTATTGGTAATAGTTAACTCTTTGCAACTCTTGAGACTTTTGAAAAGTAGAGAATGAGAGAATCGAAGAAAGTGAATTTTCACATTAGAGTGAGCATATACTCTCACTAAAGAGTGTGATTTTGTGATTATTAAAGACAACATAATGTTTTCTTGCCTAAATCTCTGTATTTATCGAATCTTAATTTCACTATCAACGTGTTGGACAAAAACAGTTTTAGAACAAAGATGTATTGGTAATGGTTAACTCTTTGCAACTCTTGACAATTTTGAAAAATAGAGAATCGAAGAAAGTGCATTTTCACATTAGAGTGAGCATAAACTCTCAATACCGAGTGTGATTTTGTGATAATTAAAGAAAACATAATGTTTTCTTGCATATATCTTTGTATTTATCGAATCTTAATTTAACTATCAATGTGTTGGACAAAACAACAACTTTAGAACAAAGATGTATTGGTCATGATTAACTCTTTGCAACTCTTGAGACTTTTGAAAAGAAGAGAATGAGAGAATCGAAGAAAGTGCGTTTTCACATTAAAGTGAGCATATACTCTCACTAAAGAGTGTGATTTTGTGATTATTAAAGACAACATAATGTTTTCTTTCCTAAATCTCTGTATTTATCGAATCTTAATTTCACTATCAACGTGTTGGACAAAAACAACAACTTTAGAACAAAGATGTATTGGTAATGGTTAACTCTTTGCAACTCTTAAGACTTTTAAAAAGTAGAATATGAGAGAATCGAAGAAAGTGCATTTTCACATTAGAGTCAGCATAAACTCTCACTAACGAGTGTGATTTTGTGATAATTAAAGACAACATAATGTTTTCTTGGCTAAATCTTCGTATTTATCGAATCTTAATTTCACTATCAACGTGTTGGACAAAACAACAACTTTAGAAAAAAGATGTATTGGTAATGGTTAACTCTTTGCATCTCTTGACACTTTTGAAAAGTAGAGAATGAGTGAAACGAAGAAAGTGCGTTTTCACATTAAAGTGAGCATAAACTCTCACTAACGAGTGTCATTTGTTGATAATTAAAGACAACATAATGTTTTCTTGCCTAAATCTCTGTATTTATCGAATCTTAATTTCACTATCAACGTGTTGGACAAAACAACAACTTTAGAACAAAGATGTATTGGTAATAGTTAACTCTTTGCAACTCTTGAGACTTTTGAAAAGTAGAGAATGAGAGAATCGAAGAAAGTGAATTTTCACATTAGAGTGAGCATAAACTCTCACTAACGAGTGTGATTTTGTGATAATTAAAGACAACATAATGTTTTCTTGGCTAAATCTTTGTATTTATCGAATCTTAATTTCACTATCAACGTGTTGGACAAAACAACAACTTTAGAACAAATATGTATTGGTAATGGTTGACTCTTTTTGCAACTCTTGAGACTTTTGAAAAGTAGAGAATGAGAGAATCGAAGAAAGTGCGTTTTCACATTAGAGTGAGCATATACTCTCACTAAAGAGTGTGATTTTGTGATTATTAAAGACAACATAATGTTTTCTTGCCTAAATCTCTGTATTTATCGTATCTTAATTTCACTATCAACGTGTTGGACAAAAACAACAACTTTAGAATAAAGATGTATTGGTAATGGTTAACTCTTTGCAACTCTTGACAATTTTGAAAAATAGAGAATCGAAGAAAGTGAGTTTTCACATTAGAGTTAGCATAAACTCTCACTAACGAGTGTGATTTTGTGATAATTAAAGACAACATAATGTTTTCTTGCCTAAATCTATGTATTTATCGAATCTTAATTTCACTATCAACGTGTTGGACAAAAATACAACTTTAGAACAAAGATGTATTGGTAATGGTTAACTCTTTGCAACTCTTGAGACTTTTAAAAAGTAGAATATGAGAGAATCGAAGAAAGTGCATTTTCACATTAGAGTCAGCATAAACTCTCACTAACGAGTGTGATTTTGTGATAATTAAAGACAACATAATGTTTTCTTGGCTAAATCTTCGTATTTATCGAATCTTAATTTCACTATCAACGTGTTGGACAAAACAACAACTTTAGAAAAAAGATGTATTGGTAATGGTTAACTCTTTGCATCTCTTGACACTTTTGAAAAGTAGAGAATGAGTGAAACGAAGAAAGTGCGTTTTCACATTAAAGTGAGCATAAACTCTCACTAACGAGTGTCATTTGTTGATAATTAAAGACAACATAATGTTTTCTTGCCTAAATCTCTGTATTTATCGAATCTTAATTTCACTATCAACGTGTTGGACAAAACAACAACTTTAGAACAAAGATGTATTGGTAATAGTTAACTCTTTGCAACTCTTGAGACTTTTGAAAAGTAGAGAATGA
The DNA here is from genome assembly GCA_963675135.1 of Galeopsis tetrahit. Taxonomy (NCBI): domain Eukaryota; kingdom Viridiplantae; phylum Streptophyta; class Magnoliopsida; order Lamiales; family Lamiaceae; genus Galeopsis; species Galeopsis tetrahit. The sequence goes on along the minus strand of OY776120.1, from coordinate 57,276,290 downwards.
GAGAATCGAAGAAAGTGAATTTTCACATTAGAGTGAGCATAAACTCTCACTAACGAGTGTGATTTTGTGATAATTAAAGACAACATAATGTTTTCTTGGCTAAATCTTTGTATTTATCGAATCTTAATTTCACTATCAACGTGTTGGACAAAACAACAACTTTAGAACAAATATGTATTGGTAATGGTTGACTCTTTTTGCAACTCTTGAGACTTTTGAAAAGTAGAGAATGAGAGAATCGAAGAAAGTGCGTTTTCACATTAGAGTGAGCATATACTCTCACTAAAGAGTGTGATTTTGTGATTATTAAAGACAACATAATGTTTTCTTGCCTAAATCTCTGTATTTATCGTATCTTAATTTCACTATCAACGTGTTGGACAAAAACAACAACTTTAGAATAAAGATGTATTGGTAATGGTTAACTCTTTGCAACTCTTGACAATTTTGAAAAATAGAGAATCGAAGAAAGTGAGTTTTCACATTAGAGTTAGCATAAACTCTCACTAACGAGTGTGATTTTGTGATAATTAAAGACAACATAATGTTTTCTTGCCTAAATCTATGTATTTATCGAATCTTAATTTCACTATCAACGTGTTGGACAAAAATACAACTTTAGAACAAAGATGTATTGGTAATGGTTAACTCTTTGCAACTCTTGAGACTTTTGAAAAGTAGAGAATGAGAGAATCGACGAAAGTGAATTTTCACATTAAAGTGAGCATAAACTCTCACTAATGAGTGTGATTTTGTGATAATTAAAGACAACATAATGTTTTCTTGGCTAAATCTTCGTATTTATCGAATCTTAATTTCACTATCAACGTGTTGGACAAAACAACAACTTTAGAAAAAAGATGTATTGGTAATGGTTAACTCTTTGCATCTCTTGACACTTTTGAAAAGTAGAGAATGAGTGAAACGAAGAAAGTGCGTTTTCACATTAAAGTGAGCATAAACTCTCACTAACGAGTGTCATTTGTTGATAATTAAAGACAACATAATGTTTTCTTGCCTAAATCTCTGTATTTATCGAATCTTAATTTCACTATCAACATGTTGGACAAAACAACAACTTTAGAACAAAGATGTATTGGTAATAGTTAACTCTTTGCAACTCTTGAGACTTTTGAAAAGTAGAGAATGAGAGAATCGAAGAAAGTGAATTTTCACATTAGAGTGAGCATAAACTCTCACTAACGAGTGTGATTTTGTGATAATTAAAGACAACATAATGTTTTCTTGGCTAAATCTTCGTATTTATCGAATCTTAATTTCACTATCAACGTGTTGGACAAAACAACAACTTTAGAAAAAAGATGTATTGGTAATGGTTAACTCTTTGCATCTCTTGACACTTTTGAAAAGTAGAGAATGAGTGAAACGAAGAAAGTGCGTTTTCACATTAAAGTGAGCATAAACTCTCACTAACGAGTGTCATTTGTTGATAATTAAAGACAACATAATGTTTTCTTGCCTAAATCTCTGTATTTATCGAATCTTAATTTCACTATCAACGTGTTGGACAAAACAACAACTTTAGAACAAAGATGTATTGGTAATAGTTAACTCTTTGCAACTCTTGAGACTTTTGAAAAGTAGAGAATGAGAGAATCGAAGAAAGTGAATTTTCACATTAGAGTGAGCATAAACTCTCACTAACGAGTGTGATTTTGTGATAATTAAAGACAACATAATGTTTTCTTGGCTAAATCTTTGTATTTATCGAATCTTAATTTCACTATCAACGTGTTGGACAAAACAACAACTTTAGAACAAATATGTATTGGTAATGGTTGACTCTTTTTGCAACTCTTGAGACTTTTGAAAAGTAGAGAATGAGAGAATCGAAGAAAGTGCGTTTTCACATTAGAGTGAGCATATACTCTCACTAAAGAGTGTGATTTTGTGATTATTAAAGACAACATAATGTTTTCTTGCCTAAATCTCTGTATTTATCGTATCTTAATTTCACTATCAACGTGTTGGACAAAAACAACAACTTTAGAATAAAGATGTATTGGTAATGGTTAACTCTTTGCAACTCTTGACAATTTTGAAAAATAGAGAATCGAAGAAAGTGAGTTTTCACATTAGAGTGAGCATAAACTCTCACTAACGAGTGTGATTTTGTGATAATTAAAGACAACATAATGTTTTCTTGCCTAAATCTATGTATTTATCGAATCTTAATTTCACTATCAACGTGTTGGACAAAAATACAACTTTAGAACAAAGATGTATTGGTAATGGTTAACTCTTTGCAACTCTTGAGACTTTTGAAAAGTAGAGAATGAGAGAATCGACGAAAGTGAATTTTCACATTAAAGTGAGCATAAACTCTCACTAATGAGTGTGATTTTGTGATAATTAAAGACAACATAATGTTTTCTTGGCTAAATCTTCGTATTTATCGAATCTTAATTTCACTATCAACGTGTTGGACAAAACAACAACTTTAGAATAAATATGTATTGTCAATGGTTAACTCTTTTGAACTCTTGTCACTTTTGAAAAGTAGAGAATGAGAGAATCGAAGAAAGTGAATTTTCACATTAGAGTGAGCATAAACTCTCACTAACGAGTGTGATTTTGTGATAATTAAAGACAACATAATGTTTTCTTGGCTATATCTTCGTATTTATCGAATATTAATTTCATTATCAGCGTGTTGGATAAAACAACAACTTTAGAACAAATATGTATTGGTAATAGTTAACTCTTTGCAACTCTGGAGACTTTTGAAAAGTAGAGAATAAGAGAAACGAAGAAAGTGCATTTTCACATTAGAGTGAGCATAAACTCTCACTAACGAGTGTGATTTTGTGATAATTAAAGACAACATAATGTTTTCTTGGCTAAATCTTCGTATTTATCGAATCTTAATTTCACTATCAACGTGTTGGACAAAACAACAACTTTAGAACAAATATGTATTGGTAATGGTTAACTCTTTTTGCAACTCTTGAGACTTTTGAAAAGTAGAAAATGAGAGAATCGAAGAAAGTGCGTTTTCACATTAGAGTGAGCATATACTCTCACTAAAGAGTGTGATTTTGTGATTATTAAAGACAACATAATGTTTTCTTGCCTAAATCTCTGTATTTATCGAATCTTAATTTCACTATCAACGTGTTGGACAAAAACAACTTTAGAACAAAGATGTATTGGTAATGGTTAACTCTTTGCAACTCTTGACAATTTTGAAAAATAGAGAATCGAAGAAAGTGCATTTTCACATTAGAGTGAGCATAAACTCTCAATACCGAGTGTGATTTTGTGATAATTAAAGAAAACATAATGTTTTCTTGCATATATCTTTGTATTTATCGAATCTTAATTTAACTATCAATGTGTTGGACAAAACAACAACTTTAGAACAAAGATGTATTGGTCATGATTAACTCTTTGCAACTCTTGAGACTTTTGAAAAGAAGAGAATGAGAGAATCGAAGAAAGTGCGTTTTCACATTAAAGTGAGCATATACTCTCACTAAAGAGTGTGATTTTATGATTATTAAAGACAACATAATGTTTTCTTTCCTAAATCTCTGTATTTATCGAATCTTAATTTCACTATCAACGTGTTGGACAAAAACAACAACTTTAGAACAAAGATGTATTGGTAATGGTTAACTCTTTGCAACTCTTAAGACTTTTAAAAAGTAGAATATGAGAGAATCGAAGAAAGTGCATTTTCACATTAGAGTCAGCATAAACTCTCACTAACGAGTGTGATTTTGTGATAATTAAAGACAACATAATGTTTTCTTGGCTAAATCTTCGTATTTATCGAATCTTAATTTCACTATCAACGTGTTGGACAAAACAACAACTTTAGAAAAAAGATGTATTGGTAATGGTTAACTCTTTGCATCTCTTGACACTTTTGAAAAGTAGAGAATGAGTGAAACGAAGAAAGTGCGTTTTCACATTAAAGTGAGCATAAACTCTCACTAACGAGTGTCATTTTTTGATAATTAAAGACAACATAATGTTTTCTTGCCTAAATCTCTGTATTTATCGAATCTTAATTTCACTATCAACGTGTTGGACAAAACAACAACTTTAGAACAAAGATGTATTGGTAATAGTTAACTCTTTGCAACTCTTGAGACTTTTGAAAAGTAGAGAATGAGAGAATCGAAGAAAGTGAATTTTCACATTAGAGTGAGCATAAACTCTCACTAACGAGTGTGATTTTGTGATAATTAAAGACAACATAATGTTTTCTTGCCTAAATCTCTATATTTATCGTATCTTAATTTCACTATCAACGTGTTGGACAAAAACAACAACTTTAGAATAAAGATGTATTGGTAATGGTTAACTCTTTGCAACTCTTGACAATTTTGAAAAATAGAGAATCGAAGAAACTGAGTTTTCACATTAGAGTGAGCATAAACTCTCACTAACGAGTGTGATTTTGTGATAATTAAAGACAACATAATGTTTTCTTTCCTAAATCTATGTATTTATCGAATCTTAATTTCACTATCAACGTGTTGGACAAAAATACAACTTTAGAACAAAGATGTATTGGTAATGGTTAACTCTTTGCAACTCTTGAGACTTTTGAAAAGTAGAGAATGAGAGAATCGACGAAAGTGAATTTTCACATTAAAGTGAGCATAAACTCTCACTAATGAGTGTGATTTTGTGATAATTAAAGACAACATAATGTTTTCTTGGCTAAATCTTCGTATTTATCGAATCTTAATTTCACTATCAACGTGTTGGACAAAACTACAACTTTAGAATAAATATGTATTGTCAATGGTTAACTCTTTTGAACTCTTGTCACTTTTGAAAAGTAGAGAATGAGAGAATCGAAGAAAGTGAATTTTCACATTAGAGTGAGCATAAACTCTCACTAACGAGTGTGATTTTGTGATAATTAAAGACAACATAATGTTTTCTTGGCTATATCTTCGTATTTATCGAATATTAATTTCATTATCAGCGTGTTGGATAAAACAACAACTTTAGAACAAATATGTATTGGTAATAGTTAACTCTTTGCAACTCTGGAGACTTTTGAAAAGTAGAGAATAAGAGAAACGAAGAAAGTGCATTTTCACATTAGAGTGAGCATAAACTCTCACTAACGAGTGTGATTTTGTGATAATTAAAGACAACATAATGTTTTCTTGGCTAAATCTTCGTATTTATCGAATCTTAATTTCACTATCAACGTGTTGGACAAAACAACAACTTTAGAACAAATATGTATTGGTAATGGTTAACTCTTTTTGCAACTCTTGAGACTTTTGAAAAGTAGAAAATGAGAGAATCGAAGAAAGTGCGTTTTCACATTAGAGTGAGCATATACTCTCACTAAAGAGTGTGATTTTGTGATTATTAAAGACAACATAATGTTTTCTTGCCTAAATCTCTGTATTTATCGAATCTTAATTTCACTATCAACGTGTTGGACAAAAACAACTTTAGAACAAAGATGTATTGGTAATGGTTAACTCTTTGCAACTCTTGACAATTTTGAAAAATAGAGAATCGAAGAAAGTGCATTTTCACATTAGAGTGAGCATAAACTCTCAATACCGAGTGTGATTTTGTGATAATTAAAGAAAACATAATGTTTTCTTGCATATATCTTTGTATTTATCGAATCTTAATTTAACTATCAATGTGTTGGACAAAACAACAACTTTAGAACAAAGATGTATTGGTCATGATTAACTCTTTGCAACTCTTGAGACTTTTGAAAAGAAGAGAATGAGAGAATCGAAGAAAGTGCGTTTTCACATTAAAGTGAGCATATACTCTCACTAAAGAGTGTGATTTTATGATTATTAAAGACAACATAATGTTTTCTTTCCTAAATCTCTGTATTTATCGAATCTTAATTTCACTATCAACGTGTTGGACAAAAACAACAACTTTAGAACAAAGATGTATTGGTAATGGTTAACTCTTTGCAACTCTTAAGACTTTTAAAAAGTAGAATATGAGAGAATCGAAGAAAGTGCATTTTCACATTAGAGTCAGCATAAACTCTCACTAACGAGTGTGATTTTGTGATAATTAAAGACAACATAATGTTTTCTTGGCTAAATCTTCGTATTTATCGAATCTTAATTTCACTATCAACGTGTTGGACAAAACAACAACTTTAGAAAAAAGATGTATTGGTAATGGTTAACTCTTTGCATCTCTTGACACTTTTGAAAAGTAGAGAATGAGTGAAACGAAGAAAGTGCGTTTTCACATTAAAGTGAGCATAAACTCTCACTAACGAGTGTCATTTTTTGATAATTAAAGACAACATAATGTTTTCTTGCCTAAATCTCTGTATTTATCGAATCTTAATTTCACTATCAACGTGTTGGACAAAACAACAACTTTAGAACAAAGATGTATTGGTAATAGTTAACTCTTTGCAACTCTTGAGACTTTTGAAAAGTAGAGAATGAGAGAATCGAAGAAAGTGAATTTTCACATTAGAGTGAGCATAAACTCTCACTAACGAGTGTGATTTTGTGATAATTAAAGACAACATAATGTTTTCTTGCCTAAATCTCTATATTTATCGTATCTTAATTTCACTATCAACGTGTTGGACAAAAACAACAACTTTAGAATAAAGATGTATTGGTAATGGTTAACTCTTTGCAACTCTTGACAATTTTGAAAAATAGAGAATCGAAGAAACTGAGTTTTCACATTAGAGTGAGCATAAACTCTCACTAACGAGTGTGATTTTGTGATAATTAAAGACAACATAATGTTTTCTTTCCTAAATCTATGTATTTATCGAATCTTAATTTCACTATCAACGTGTTGGACAAAAATACAACTTTAGAACAAAGATGTATTGGTAATGGTTAACTCTTTGCAACTCTTGAGACTTTTGAAAAGTAGAGAATGAGAGAATCGACGAAAGTGAATTTTCACATTAAAGTGAGCATAAACTCTCACTAATGAGTGTGATTTTGTGATAATTAAAGACAACATAATGTTTTCTTGGCTAAATCTTCGTATTTATCGAATCTTAATTTCACTATCAACGTGTTGGACAAAACTACAACTTTAGAATAAATATGTATTGTCAATGGTTAACTCTTTTGAACTCTTGTCACTTTTGAAAAGTAGAGAATGAGAGAATCGAAGAAAGTGAATTTTCACATTAGAGTGAGCATAAACTCTCACTAACGAGTGTGATTTTGTGATAATTAAAGACAACATAATGTTTTCTTGGCTATATCTTCGTATTTATCGAATATTAATTTCATTATCAGCGTGTTGGATAAAACAACAACTTTAGAACAAATATGTATTGGTAATAGTTAACTCTTTGCAACTCTGGAGACTTTTGAAAAGTAGAGAATAAGAGAAACGAAGAAAGTGCATTTTCACATTAGAGTGAGCATAAACTCTCACTAACGAGTGTGATTTTGTGATAATTAAAGACAACATAATGTTTTCTTGGCTAAATCTTTGTATTTATCGAATCTTTATTTCACTATCAACGTGTTGGACAAAACAACAACTTTAGAACAAATATGTATTGGTAATGGTTGTCTCTTTTAGCAACTCTTGAGACTTTTGAAAAGTAGAGAATGAGAGAATCGAAGAAAGTGCGTTTTCACATTAGAGTGAGCATATACCCTCACTAAAGAGTGTGATTTTGTGATTATTAAAGACAACATAATGTTTTCTTGCCTAAATCTTCGTATTTATCGAATCTTAATTTCACTATCAACGTGTTGGAAAAAACAACAACTTTAGAATAAATATGTATTGGTAATGGTTGACTCTTTTTGCAACTCTTGAGACTATTGAAAAGTAGAGAATGAGAGAATCGAAGAAAGTGCGTTTTCACATTAGAGTGAGCATATACTCAAACTAAACAGTTTGATTTTGTGATTATTAAAGACAACATAATGTTTTCTTGCCTAAATCTCTGTATTTATCGTATCTTAATTTCACTATCAACGTGTTGGAAAAAAATGTATTGGTAATGGTTAACTCTTTGCAACTTTTGACAATTTTGAAAAACATAGAATCGAAGAAAGTGAGTTTTCACATTAGAGTGAGCATAAACTCTCACTAACGAGTGTAATTTTGTGATAATTAAAGACAACATAATGTTTTCTTGCCTAAATCTATGTATTTATCGAATCTTAATTTCACTATCAACGTGTTGGACAAAAACAACAACTTTAGAACAAAGATGTATTGGTAATGGTTAACTCTTTGCAACTTTTGACAATTTTGAAAAATAGAGAATCGAAGAAAGTGAGTTTTCACATTAGAGTGAGCATAAACTCTCACTAACGAGTGTAATTTTGTGATAATTAAAGACAACATAATGTTTTCTTGCCTAAATCTATGTATTTATCGAATCTTAATTTCACTATCAACGTGTTGGACAAAACAACAACTTTAGAACAAAAATGTATTGGTAATGGTTAACTCTTTGATAATTAAAGACAACATAATTTTTTCTTGGCTAAATCTTCGTATTTATCGAATATTAATGGATAAAACAACAACTTTAGAACAAAGATGTATTGGTAATGGTTAACTCTTTGCAACTCTTGAGACTTTTGAAAAGTAGAGAATGAGAGAATCGAAGAAAGTGCGTTTTCACAGTAGATTGTGCAAAAACTCTCACTAACGAGTGTGATTTTTTGATAATTAAAGATAACATAATGTTTTCTTGCCTAAATCTTCGTATTTATCGAAACTTAATTTCACTATCAACGTGTTGGACAAAACCACAACTTTAGAACAAATATGTATTGGTAATGGTTAACTCTTCCCAACTCTGGAGACTTTTGAAAAGTAGAGAATGAGAGAATCGAAGAAAGTGTATTATCACATTAGAGTGAGCATAAAGTTTCACTAACGAGTGTGATGTTTTGATAATTAAAGACAACATAATGTTTTTTTTGCAAAATTTTCGTATTTATCGAATCTTAATTTCACTATCAACCTGTTGGACAAAACAACAACTTTAGAACAAATATGTATTGGTAATGGTTAACTCTTTGCAACTCTTGAGACTTTTGAAAAGTAGAGAATGAGAGAAACGAAGAAAGTGCGTTTTCACATTAGATTGAGCATAAACTCTCACTAACGAGTGTGATTTTGTGATAATTAAAGACAACATAATGTTTTCTTGGCTACGTCTTCGTGTTTATCGAATCGTAATTTCACTATAAACGAGTTGGACAAAACAATAACTTTAGAACAAATATATGTATTGGTAATGGTTAACTCTTTGCAACTCTTGAGACTTTTGAAAAGTAGAGAATGAGAGAATCGAAGAAAGTGCATTTTCACATTAGAGTGAGCATAAAGTTTCACTAACGAGTGTGATGTTTTGATAATTAAAGATAACATAATGTTTTCTTGCCTAAATCTTCGTATTTATCGAATCTTAATTTCACTATCAACGTGTTGGACAAAACCACAACTTTAGAACAAATATGTATTGGTAATGGTTAACTCTTCCCAACTCTGGAGACTTTTGAAAAGTAGAGAATGAGAGAATCGAAGAAAGTGTATTATCACATTAGAGTGAGCATAAAGTTTCACTAACGAGTGTGATGTTTTGATAATTAAAGATAACATAATGTTTTCTTGCCTAAATCTTCGTATTTATCGAATCTTAATTTCACTATCAACGTGTTGGACAAAACAACAACTTTATAACAAAGATGTATTGATAATGGTTAACTCTTTGCAAGTCTTGACACTTTTGAAAAATAGAGAATGAGAGAATCGAAGAAAGTGCGTTTCCACATTAAAATGAGCATAAACTCTCACTAACGAGTGTGATTTTGTGATAATTAAAGACAACATAATGTTTTCTTGGTTAAATCTTCGTGTTTATCGAATCTTAATTTCACTATCAACGTGTTGGACAAAACAACAACTTTAGAACAAATATGTATTGGTAATGGTTAACTCTTTGCAACTCTTGAGACTTTTGAAAAGTAGAGAATGAGAGAATCGAAGAAAGTGCATTTTCACATTAGAGTGAGCATAAAGTTTCACTAACGAGTGTGATGTTTTGATAATTAAAGACAACATAATGTTTTTTTGGCAAAATTTTCGTATTTATCGAATCTTAATTTCACTATCAACGTGTTGGACAAAACAACATCTTTAGAACAAAGATGTATTGGTAATGGTTAAGTTTTGCAACTCTTGAGACTTTTGAAAAGTAAAGAATGAGATAATCGAAGAAATTGCGTTTTCACATTAGAGTGAGCATAAACTCTCACTAACGCGTGTGATTTTTTGATAATTAAAGACAACCTAATGTTTTTTTCCTAAATCATCGTATTTATCGAATCTTAATTTCACTATCAACGTTGTTGGACAAAACAACAACTTTAGAACAAATATGTATTGGTAATGGTTAACTCTTTGCAACTCTGGAGACTTTTTAAAAGTAGAGAATGAGAGAATCGAAGAAAGTGCATTTTCACATTAGAGTGAGCATAAACTCTCAATACCGAGTGTGATTTTGTGATAATTAAAGAAAACATAATGTTTTCTTGCATATATCTTTGTATTTATCGAATCTTAATTTAACTATCAATGTGTTGGACAAAACAACAACTTTAGAACAAAGATGTATTGGTCATGATTAACTCTTTGCAACTCTTGAGACTTTTGAAAAGAAGAGAATGAGAGAATCGAAGAAAGTGCGTTTTCACATTAAAGTGAGCATATACTCTCACTAAAGAGTGTGATTTTGTGATTATTAAAGACAACATAATGTTTTCTTTCCTAAATCTCTGTATTTATCGAATCTTAATTTCACTATCAACGTGTTGGACAAAAACAACAACTTTAGAACAAAGATGTATTGGTAATGGTTAACTCTTTGCAACTCTTAAGACTTTTAAAAAGTAGAATATGAGAGAATCTAAGAAAGTGCATTTTCACATTAGAGTCGGCATAAACTCTCACTAACGAGTGTGATTTTGTGATAATTAAAGACAACATAATGTTTTCTTGGCTAAATTTTCGTATTTATCGAATCTTAATTTCACTATCAACGTGTTGGACAAAACAACAACTTTAGAAAAAAGATGTATTGGTAATGGTTAACTCTTTGCATCTCTTGACACTTTTGAAAAGTAGAGAATGAGTGAAACGAAGAAAGTGCGTTTTCACATTAAAGTGAGCATAAACTCTCACTAACGAGTGTCATTTTTTGATAATTAAAGACAACATAATGTTTTCTTGCCTAAATCTCTGTATTTATCGAATCTTAATTTCACTATCAACGTGTTGGACAAAACAACAACTTTAGAACAAAGATGTATTGGTAATAGTTAACTCTTTGCAACTCTTGAGACTTTTGAAAAGTAGAGAATGAGAGAATCGAAGAAAGTGAATTTTCACATTAGAGTGAGCATAAACTCTCACTAACGAGTGTGATTTTGTGATAATTAAAGACAACATAATGTTTTCTTGGCTAAATCTTTGTATTTATCGAATCTTAATTTCACTATCAACGTGTTGGACAAAACAATAACTTTAGAACAAATATGTATTGGTAATGGTTGACTCTTTTTGCCACTCTTGAGACTTTTGAAAAGTAGAGAATGAGAGAATCGAAGAAAGTGCGTTTTCACATTAGAGTGAGCATATACTCTCACTAAAGAGTGTGATTTTGTGATTATTGAAGACAACATAATGTTTTCTTGCCTAAATCTCTGTATTTATCGTATCTTAATTTCACTATCAACGTGTTGGACAAAAACAACAACTTTAGAATAAAGATGTATTGGTAATGGTTAACTCTTTGCAACTCTTGACAATTTTGAAAAATAGAGAATCGAAGAAAGTGAGTTTTCACATTAGAGTGAGCATAAACTCTCACTAACGAGTGTGATTTTGTGATAATTAAAGACAACATAATGTTTTCTTGCCTAAATCTATGTATTTATCGAATCTTAATTTCACTATCAACGTGTTGGACAAAAATACAACTTTAGAACAAAGATGTATTGGTAATGGTTAACTCTTTGCAACTCTTGAGACTTTTGAAAAGTAGAGAATGAGAGAATCGAAGAAAGTGAATTTTCACATTAGAGTGAGCATAAACTCTCACTAACGAGTGTGGTTTTGTGATAATTAAAGACAACATAATGTTTTCTTGGCTATATCTTCGTATTTATCGAATATTAATTTCATTATCAGCGTGTTGGATAAAACAACAACTTTAGAACAAATATGTATTGGTAATAGTTAACTCTTTGCAACTCTGGAGACTTTTGAAAAGTAGAGAATAAGAGAAACGAAGAAAGTGCATTTTCACATTAGAGTGAGCATAAACTCTCACTAACGAGTGTGATTTTGTGATAATTAAAGACAACATAATGTTTTCTTGGCTAAATCTTTGTATTTATCGAATCTTTATTTCACTATCAACGTGTTGGACAAAACAACAACTTTAGAACAAATATGTATTGGTAATGGTTGTCTCTTTTAGCAACTCTTGAGACTTTTGAAAAGTAGAGAATGAGAGAATCGAAGAAAGTGCGTTTTCACATTAGAGTGAGCATATACCCTCACTAAAGAGTGTGATTTTGTGATTATTAAAGACAACATAATGTTTTCTTGCCTAAATCTTCGTATTTATCGAATCTGAATTTCACTATCAACGTGTTGGAAAAAACAACAACTTTAGAATAAATATGTATTGGTAATGGTTGACTCTTTTTGCAACTCTTGAGACTATTGAAAAGTAGAGAATGAGAGAATCGAAGAAAGTGCGTTTTCACATTAGAGTGAGCATATACTCAAACTAAAGAGTTTGATTTTGTGATTATTAAAGACAACATAATGTTTTCTTGCCTAAATCTCTGTATTTATCGTATCTTAATTTCACTATCAACGTGTTGGAAAAAAATGTATTGGTAATGGTTAACTCTTTGCAACTTTTGACAATTTTGAAAAACATAGAATCGAAGAAAGTGAGTTTTCACATTAGAGTGAGCATAAACTCTCACTAACGAGTGTAATTTTGTGATAATTAAAGACAACATAATGTTGTCTTGCCTAAATCTATGTATTTATCGAATCTTAATTTCACTATCATCGTGTTGGACAAAAACAACAACTTTAGAACAAAGATGTATTGGTAATGGTTAACTCTTTGCAACTTTTGACAATTTTGAAAAATAGAGAATCGAAGAAAGTGAGTTTTCACATTAGAGTGAGCATAAACTCTCACTAACGAGTGTAATTTTGTGATAATTAAAGACAACATAATGTTTTCTTGCCTAAATCTATGTATTTATCGAATCTTAATTTCACTATCAACGTGTTGGACAAAACAACAACTTTAGAACAAAAATGTATTGGTAATGGTTAACTCTTTGATAATTAAAGACAACATAATTTTTTCTTGGCTAAATCTTCGTATTTATCGAATATTAATTTCATTATCAACGTATTGGATAAAACAACAACTTTAGAACAAAGATGTATTGGTAATGGTTAACTCTTTGCAACTCTTGAGACTTTTGAAAAGTAGAGAATGAGAGAATCGAAGAAAGTGCGTTTTCACAGTAGATTGTGCAAAAACTCTCACTAACGAGTGTGATTTTTTGATAATTAAAGATAACATAATGTTTTCTTGCCTAAATCTTCGTATTTATCGAATCTTAATTTCACTATCAACGTGTTGGACAAAACCACAACTTTAGAACAAATATGTATTGGTAATGGTTAACTCTTCCCAACTCTGGAGACTTTTGAAAAGTAGAGAATGAGAGAATCGAAGAAAGTGTATTATCACATTAGAGTGAGCATAAAGTTTCACTAACGAGTGTGTTGTTTTGATAATTAAAGACAACATAATGTTTTTTTTGCAAAATTTTCGTATTTATCGAATCTTAATTTCACTATCAACCTGTTGGACAAAACAACAACTTTAGAACAAATATGTATTGGTAATGGTTAACTCTTTGCAACTCTTGAGACTTTTGAAAAGTAGAGAATGAGAGAAACGAAGAAAGTGCGTTTTCACATTAGATTGAGCATAAACTCTCACTAACGAGTGTGATTTTGTGATAATTAAAGACAACATAATGTTTTCTAGGCTACGTCTTCGTGTTTATCGAATCGTAATTTCACTATAAACGAGTTGGACAAAACAACAACTTTAGAACAAATATATGTATTGGTAATGGTTAACTCTTTGCAACTCTTGAGACTTTTGAAAAGTAGAGAATGAGAGAATCGAAGAAAGTGCATTTTCACATTAGAGTGAGCATAAAGTTTCACTAACGAGTGTGATGTTTTGATAATTAAAGACAACATAATTTTTTTTTTGGCAAAATTTTCGTAGTTATCGAATCTTAATTTCACTATCAACCTGTTGGACAAAACAACAACTTTAGAACAAATATGTATTGGTAATGGTTAACTCTTTGCAACTCTTTAGACTTTTGAAAAGTAGAGAATGAGAGAATCGAAGAAAGTGCATTTTCACATTAGAGTGAGCATAAAGTTTCACTAACGAGTGTGATGTTTTGATAATTAAAGACAACATAATGTTTTTTTGGCAAAATTTTCGTATTTATCGAATCTTTATTTCACTATCAACCTGTTGGACAAAACAACAACTTTAGAACAAATATGTATTGGTAATGGTTAACTCTTTGCAACTCTTGAGACTTTTGAAAAGTAGAGAATGAGAGAAACGAAGAAAGTGCATTTTCACATTAGAGTGAGCATAAACTCTCACTAACGAGTGTGATTTCTTTCCTAAATCTTCGTATTTATCCTATATTAATTTCACTATCAGCGTGTTGGATCAAACAACAACTTTAGAACAAAGATGTATTGGTAATGGTTAACTGTTTGCAACTCTTGAGACTTTTGAAAAGAAGAGAATGATATAATCGAAGAAATTGAGTTTTCACATTAGAGTGAGCATAAACTCTCACTAACGAGTGTGGTTTTTTGATAATTAAAGACAACCTAATTTTTTTTCCTAAATCATCGTATTTATCGAATCTTAATTTTAATATCAACGTGTTGGACAAAACAACAACTTTAGAACAAATATGTATTGGTAATGGTTAACTCTTTGCAACTCTTGAGACTTTTGAAAAGTAGAGAATGAGAGAATCGAAGAAATTGCGTTTTCACATTAGATTGAGCATAAACTCTCATTAACGAGTGTGATTTTGTGATAATTAAAGACAACATAATGTTTTCTTGGCTAAATCTTCGTGTTTATCGAATCGTAATTTCACTATAAACGTGTTGGACAAAACAACAACTTTAGAACGAATATATGTATTGGTAATGGTTAACTCTTTGCAACTCTTGAGACTTTTGAAAAGTAGAAAATGAGAGAATCGAAGAAAGTGCGTTTTCACAGTAGAGTGTGCAAAAACTCTCACTAACGAGTGTGATTTTTTGATAATTAAAGATAACATAATGTTTTCTTGCCTAAATCTTCGTATTTATCGAATCTTAATTTCACTATCAACGTGTTGGACAAAACAACAACTTTAGAACAAAGATGTATTGATAATGGTTAACCCTTTGCAAGTCTTGACACTTTTGAAAAATAGAGAATGAGAGAATCGAAGAAAGTGCGTTTCCACATTAAAATGAACAAAAACTCTCACTAAAGAGTGTGATTTTTTGATAATTAAAGATAACATAATGTTTTCTTGCCTAAATTTTCGTATTTATCGAATCTTAATTTCACTATCAACGTGTTGGACAAAACCACAACTTTAGAACAAATATGTATTGGTAATGGTTAACTCTTCCCAACTCTGGAGACTTTTGAAAAGTAGAGAATGAGAGAATCGAAAAAAGTGCATTATCACATTAGAGTGAGCATAAAGTTTCACTAACGAGTGTGATGTTTTGATAATTAAAGACAACATAATGTTTTTTTTGCAAAATTTTCGTATTTATCGAATCTTAATTTCACTATCAACCTGTTGGACAAAACAACAACTTTAGAACAAATATGTATTGGTAATGGTTAACTCTTTGCAACTCTTGAGACTTTTGAAAAGTAGAGAATGAGAGAATCGAAGAAAGTGCATTTTCACATTAGAGTGAGCATAAAGTTTCACTAACGAGTGTGATGTTTTGATAATTAAAGACAACATAATGTTTTTTTGGCAAAATTTTCGTATTTATCGAATCTTTATTTCACTATCAACCTGTTGGACAAAACAACAACTTTAGAACAAATATGTATTGGTAATGGTTAACTCTTTGCAACTCTTGAGACTTTTGAAAAGTAGAGAATGAGAGAAACGAAGAAAGTGCATTTTCACATTAGATTGAGCATAAACTCTCACTAACGAGCCTGATTTTGTGATAATTAAAGACAACATAATGTTTTCTTGGCTACGTCTTCGTGTTTATCGAATCGTAATTTCACTATAAACGAGTTGGACAAAACAACAACTTTAGAACAAATATATGTATTGGTAATGGTTAACTCTTTGCAACTCTTGAGACTTTTGAAAAGTAGAGAATGAGAGAATCGAAGAAAGTGCATTTTCACATTAGAGTGAGCATAAAGTTTCACTAACGAGTGTGATGTTTTGATAATTAAAGACAACATAATGTTTTTTTGGCAAAATTTTCGTATTTATCGAATCTTTATTTCACTATCAACCTGTTGGACAAAACAACAACTTTAGAACAAATATGTATTGGTAATGGTTAACTCTTTGCAACTCTTGAGACTTTTGAAAAGTAGAGAATGAGAGAAACGAAGAAAGTGCATTTTCACATGAGAGTGAGCATAAACTCTCACTAACGAGTGTGATTTTTTTCCTAAATCTTCGTATTTATCCTATATTAATTTCACTATCAGAGTGTTGGATCAAACAACAACTTTAGAACAAAGATGTATTGGTAATGGTTAACTGTTTGCAACTCTTGAGACTTTTGAAAAGAAGAGAATGATATAATCGAAGAAATTGAGTTTTCACATTAGAGTGAGCATAAACTCTCACTAACGAGTGTGGTTTTTTGATAATTAAAGACAACCTAATTTTTTTTCCTAAATCATCGTATTTATCGAATCTTAATTTTACTATCAACGTGTTGGACAAAACAACAACTTTAGAACAAATATGTATTGGTAATGGTTAACTCTTTGCAACCTTGGAGACTTTTGAAAAGTAGAGAATGTGAGAATCGAAGAAAGTGCGTTTTCACATTAGAGTGAGCATAAACTCTCACTAACGAGTATGATTTTGTGATAATTAAAGACAACATATTGTTTTCTTGGCTAAATCTTCGTGTTTATCGAATCTTAATTTCACTATCAACGTGTTGGACAATATAACAACTTTAGAACAAAGATGTATTGGTAATGGTTAACTCTTTGCAACTCTTGACAATTTTGAAAAATAGAGAATCGAAGAAAGTGCATTTTCACATTAGAGTGAGTATAAACTCTCACTAACGAGTGTGATTTTGTGATAATTAAAGAAAACATAATGTTTTCTTTCCTAAATCTTTGTATTTATCGAATCTTAATTTCACTATCAACGTGTTGGACAAAATAATAACTTTAGAACGAAGATGTATTGGTCATGGTTAACTCTTTGCAACTCTTGAGACTTTTGAAAAGTAGAGAATGAGAGAATCAAAGAAAGTGCGTTTTCACATTAGAGTGAGCATATACTCTCACTAAAGAGTGTGATTTTGTGATTATTAAAGGCAACATAATGTTTTCTTGCCTAAATCTCTGTATTTATCGAATCTTAATTTCACTATCAACGTGTTGGACAAAAACAACAACTTTAGAACAAATATGTATTGGTAATGGTTAACTCTTTGCAACTCTTGAGACTTTTGAAAAGTAGAGAATGAGAGAATCGAAGAAAGTGCGTTTTCACAGTAGAGTGTGCAAAAACTCTCACTAACGAGTGTGATTTTTTGATAATTAAAGATAACATAATGTTTTCTTGCCTAAATCTTCGTATTTATCGAATCTTAATTTCACTATCAACGTGTTGGACAAAACAACAACTTTAGAACAAATATGTATTGGTAATGGTTAACTGTTTGCAACTCTTGAGACTTTTGAAAAGAAGAGAATGATATAATCGAAGAAATTGAGTTTTCACATTAGAATGAGCATAAACTCTCACTAACGAGTGTGGTTTTTTGATAATTAAAGACAACCTAATTTTTTTTCCTAAATCATCGTATTTATCGATTCTTAATTTTACTATCAACGTGTTGGACAAAACAACAACTTTAGAACAAATATGTATTGGTAATGGTTAACTCTTTGCAACTCTGGAGACTTTTGAAAAGTAGAGAATGTGAGAATCGAAGAAAGTGCGTTTTCACATTAGAGTGAGCATAAACTCTCACTAACGAGTATGATTTTGTGATAATTAAAGACAACATATTGTTTTCTTGGCTAAATCTTCGTGTTTATCGAATCTTAATTTCACTATCAACGTGTTGGACAATATAACAACTTTAGAACAAAGATGTATTGGTAATGGTTAACTCTTTGCAACTCTTGACAATTTTGAAAAATAGAGAATCGAAGAAAGTGCATTTTCACATTAGAGTGAGTATAAACTCTCACTAACGAGTGTGATTTTGTGATAATTAAAGAAAACATAATGTTTTCTTTCCTAAATCTTTGTATTTATCGAATCTTAATTTCACTATCAACGTGTTGGACAAAATAATAACTTTAGAACAAAGATGTATTGGTCATGGTTAACTCTTTGCAACTCTTGAGACTTTTGAAAAGTAGAGAATGAGAGAATCAAAGAAAGTGCGTTTTCACATTAGAGTGAGCATATACTCTCACTAAAGAGTGTGATTTTGTGATTATTAAAGGCAACATAATGTTTTCTTGCCTAAATCTCTGTATTTATCGAATCTTAATTTCACTATCAACGTGTTGGACAAAAACAACAACTTTAGAACAAAGATGTATTGATAATGGTTAACTCTTTGCAAGTCTTGACACTTTTGAAAAATAGAGAATGAGAGAATCGAAGAAAGTGCGTTTCCACATTAAAATGAGCATAAACTCTCACTAACGAGTGTGATTTTGTGATAATTAAAGACAACATAATGTTTTCTTGGTTAAATCTTCGTGTTTATCGAATCTTAATTTCACTATCAACGTGTTGGACAAAACAACAACTTTAGAACAAATATGTATTGGTAATGGTTAACTCTTTGCAACTCTTGAGACTTTTGAAAAGTGGAGAATGAGAGAATCGAAGAAAGTGCATTTTCACATTAGAGTGAGCATAAAGTTTCACTAACGAGTGTGATGTTTTGATAATTAAAGACAACATAATTTTTTTTGGCAAAATTTTCGTATTTATCGAATCTTAATTTCACTATCAACGTGTTGGACAAAACAACATCTTTAGAACAATGATGTATTGGTAATGGTTAAGTTTTGCAACTCTTGAGACTTTTGAAAAGTAAAGAATGAGATAATCGAAGAAATTGCGTTTTCACATTAGAGTGAGCATAAACTCTCACTAACGCGTGTGATTTTTTGATAATTAAAGAAAACCTAATGTTTTTTTCCTAAATCATCGTATTTATCGAATCTTAATTTCACTATCAACGTTGTTGGACAAAACAACAACTTTAGAACAAATATGTATTGATAATGGTTAACTCTTTGCAACTCTGGAGACTTTTTTAAAAGTAGAGAATGAGAGAATCGAAGAAAGTGCATTTTCACATTAGAGTGAGCATAAACTCTCACTAACGAGTGTGATTTCTTTCCTAAATCTTCGTATTTATCCTATATTAATTTCACTATCAGCGTGTTGGATCAAACAACAACTTTAGAACAAAGATATATTGGTAATGGTTAACTGTTTGCAACTCTTGAGACTTTTGAAAAGAAGAGAATGATATAATCGAAGAAAGTGAATTTTCACATTAGAGTGAGCATAAACTGTCACTAACGAGTGTGATTTTGTGATAATTAAAGACAACATATTTTTTTCTTGTCTAAATCTTCGTGTTTATCGAATCTTAATTTCACTATCAACGTGTTGGAAAAAACAACAACTTTAGAAAAACGATGTATTGGAAATGGTTAACTCTTTGCAACTCTTGAGACTTTTGAAAAGTAGAGAATGAGAGAATCGAAGAAAGTGCGTTTTCACAGTAGAGTGTGCAAAAACTCTCACTAACGAGTGTGATTTTTTGATAATTAAAGATAGCATAATGTTTTCTTGCCTAAATCTTCGTATTTATCGAATCTTAATTTCACTATCAACGTGTTGGACAAAACAACAACTTTAGAAAAAAGATGTATTGGTAATGGTTAACTCTTTACAACTCTGGAGACTTTTGAAAAGTAGAGAATGAGAGAATCGAAGAAAGTGCATTTTCACAGTAGAGTGTGCAAAAACTCTCACTAACGAGTGTGATTTTTTGATAATTAAAGATAACATAATGTTTTCTTGCCTAAATCTTCGTATTTATCGAATCTTAATTTCACTATCAACGTGTTGGACAAAACAACAACTTTAGAAAAAAGATGTATTGGTAATGGTTAACTCTTTGCATCTCTTGACACTATTGAAAAGTAGAGAATGAGAGAAACGAAGAAAGTGCATTTTCACGTTAAAGGGAGCAGAAACTCTCACTAACAAGTGTGATTTTGTGTTAATTAAAGACAACATAATACTTTCTTTGCTAAATCTTCGTGTTTATCGAATCTTAATTTCACTATCAACGTGTTGGACAATACAACAACTTTAGAACAAAGATGTATTGGTAATGGTTAACTCTTTGCAACTCTTGACACTTTTGAAAAATAGAGAATCGAAGAAAGTGCGTTTTCACATTAGAGTGAGCATAAACTCTCACTAACGAGTGTGATTTTGTGATAATTAAAGACAACATAATTTTTTCTTGGCTAAATCTTCGTATTTATCGAATATTAATTTCATTATCAGCGTATTGGATAAAACAACAACTTTAGAACAAAGATGTATTGGTAATGGTTAACTCTTTGCAACTCTTGAGACTTTTGAAAAGTAGAGAATGAGAAAATCGAAGAAAGTGCATTTTCACATTAGAGTGACCATAAAGTTTCACTAACGAGTGTGATGTTTTGATAATTACAGATAACATAATGTTTTTTTGGCAAAATTTTCGTATTTATCGAATCTTAATTTCACTATCAACGTGTTGGACAAAACAACAACTTTAGAACAAAGATGTATTGGTCATGGTTAACTCTTTGCAACTCTGGAAACTTTTGAAAAGTATAGAATGAGAGAAACGGAGAAAGTGCATTTTCACATTAGAGTGAGCATAAACTCTCACTAACGAGTGTGATTTCTTTCCTAAATCTTCGTATTTATCGAATCTTAATTTCACTATCAGCGTGTTGGATAAAACAACAACTTTAGAACAAAGATGTATTGGTAATGGTTAACTCTTTGCAACTCTTGAGACTTTTGAAAAGTAAAGAATGAGATAATCGAAGAAATTGCATTTTCACATTAGAGTGAGCATAAACTCTCACTAACGAGTGTGATTTGTTGATAATTAAAGACAACCTAATGTTTTCTTGCCTAAATCTTCGTATTTATCGAATTTAATTTCACTATCAACGTGTTGGACAAAACAACAACTTTAGAACAAATATGTATTGGTAATGGTTAATTCTTCCCAACTCTGGAGACTTTTGAATAGTAGAGAATGAGAGAATCGGAGAAAGTGCGTTTTCACATTAGAGTGTGCATAAACTCTCACTAACGAGTGTGATTTTTTGATAATTAAAGATAACATAATTTTTTCTTGCCTAAATCTTCGTGTTTATCGAATCTTAATTTCACTATCAACGTGTTGGACAATACAACAACTTTAGAACAAAGATGTATTGGTAATGGTTAACTCTTTGCAACTCTTGACACTTTTGAAAAGTAGAGAATGAGAGAATCGAAGAAAGTGCGTTTTCACATTAGAGTGAGCATAAAGTCTCACTAACGAGTGTGTTGTTTTGATAATTAAACACAACGTAATGTTTTTTTTAGCAAAATTTTCGTATTTATTGAATCTTAATTTCACTATCAACGTGTTAGACAAAACAACAACTTTTGAACAAAGATGTATTGGTCATGGTTAACTCTTTGCAACTCTTGAGACTTTTGAAGAGTAGAGAATGAGAGAATCGAAGAAAGTGCATTTTCACATTAGAGTGAGCATAAACTCTCACTAACGAGTGTGATTTTTTGATAATTAAAGACAACCTAATGTTTTTTTCCTAAATCATCGTATTTATCGAATCTTAATTTCACTATCAACGTTGTTGGACAAAACAACAACTTTAGAACAAATATGTATTGGTAATGGTTAACTCTTTGCAACTCTGGAGACTTTTGAAAAGTAGAGAATGAGAGAATCGAATAAAGTGCATTTTCACATTAGAGTGAGCATAAACTCTCACTAACGAGTGTGATTTTGTGATAATTAAGGACAACATATTTTTTTCTTGTCTAAATCTTCGTGTTTATCGAATCTTAATTTCACTATCAACGTGTTGGAAAAAACAACAACTTTAGAAAAACGATGTATTGGAAATGGTTAACTCTTTGCAACTCTTGAGACTTTTGAAAAGTAGAGAATGAGAGAATCGAAGAAAGTGCATTTTCACAGTAGAGTGTGCAAAAACTCTCACTAACGAGTGTGATTTTTTTATAATTAAAGATAACATAATGTTTTCTTGCCTAAATCTTCGTATTTATCGAAATTTAATTTCACTATCAACGTGTTGGACAAAACAACAACTTTAGAAAAAAGATGTATTGGTAATGGTTAACTCTTTGCAACTCTGGAGACTTTTGAAAAGTAGAGAATGAGAGAATCGAAGAAAGTGCGTTTTCACATTACAGTGAGCATAAACTCTCACTAACGAGTGTGATTTTGTGATAATTAAAGACAACATATTTTTTTCTTGTCTAAATCTTCGTATTTATCGAATCTTAATTTCACTATCAACGTGTTGGAAAAAACAACAACTTTAGAAAAACGATGTATTGGAAATGGTTAACTCTTTGCAACTCTTGAGGCTTTTGAAAAGTAGAGAATGAGATAATAGAAGAAAGTGCGTTTTCACAGTAGAGTGTGCAAAAACTCTCACTAACGAGTGTGATTTTTTGATAATTTAAGATAACATAATGTTTTCTTGCCTAAATCTTCGTATTTATCGAATCTTAATTTCACTATCAACGTGTTGGACAAAACAACAACTTTAGAAAAAAGATGTATTGGTAATGGTTAACTCTTTGCATCTCTTGACACTATTGAAAAGTAGAGAATGAGAGAAACGAAGAAAGTGTGTTTTCACAATAAAGGGAGCAGAAACTCTCACTAACGAGTGTGATTTTGTGATAATTAAAGACAACATAATGTTTTCTTTGCTAAATCTTCGTGTTTATCGAATCTTAATTTCACTATCAACGTGTTGGACAATACAACAACTTTAGAACAAAGATGTATTGGTAATGGTTAACTCTTTGCAACTCTTGACACTTTTGAAAAGTAGAGAATGAGAGAATCGAAGAAAGTGCGTTTTCACATTAGAGTGAGCATAAAGTCTCACTAACGAGTGTGTTGTTTTGATAATTAAACACAACGTAATGTTTTTTTTAGCAAAATTTTCGTATTTATTGAATCTTAATTTCACTATCAACGTGTTAGACAAAACAACAACTTTTGAACAAAGATGTATTGGTCATGGTTAACTCTTTGCAACTCTTGAGACTTTTGAAGAGTAGAGAATGAGAGAATCGAAGAAAGTGCATTTTCACATTAGAGTGAGCATAAACTCTCACTAACGAGTGTGATTTTTTGATAATTAAAGACAACCTAATGTTTTTTTCCTAAATCATCGTATTTATCGAATCTTAATTTCACTATCAACGTTGTTGGACAAAACAACAACTTTAGAACAAATATGTATTGGTAATGGTTAACTCTTTGCAACTCTGGAGACTTTTGAAAAGTAGAGAATGAGAGAATCGAAGAAAGTGCATTTTCACATTAGAGTGAGCATAAACTCTCACTAACGAGTGTGATTTTGTGATAATTAAGGACAACATATTTTTTTCTTGTCTAAATCTTCGTGTTTATCGAATCTTAATTTCACTATCAACGTGTTGGAAAAAACAACAACTTTAGAAAAACGATGTATTGGAAATGGTTAACTCTTTGCAACTCTTGAGACTTTTGAAAAGTAGAGAATGAGAGAATCGAAGAAAGTGCGTTTTCACAGTAGAGTGTGCAAAAACTCTCACTAACGAGTGTTATTTTTTTATAAATAAAGATAACATAATGTTTTCTTGCCTAAATCTTCGTATTTATCGAAATTTAATTTCACTATCAACGTGTTGGACAAAACAACAACTTTAGAAAAAAGATGTATTGGTAATGGTTAACTCTTTGCAACTCTGGAGACTTTTGAAAAGTAGAGAATGAGAGAATCGAAGAAAGTGCGTTTTCACATTACAGTGAGCATAAACTCTCACTAACGAGTGTGATTTTGTGATAATTAAAGACAACATATTTTTTTCTTGTCTAAATCTTCGTATTTATCGAATCTTAATTTCACTATCAACGTGTTGGAAAAAACAACAACTTTAGAAAAACGATGTATTGGAAATGGTTAACTCTTTGCAACTCTTGAGGCTTTTGAAAAGTAGAGAATGAGATAATAGAAGAAAGTGCGTTTTCACAGTAGAGTGTGCAAAAACTCTCACTAACGAGTGTGATTTTTTGATAATTTAAGATAACATAATGTTTTCTTGCCTAAATCTTCGTATTTATCGAATCTTAATTTCACTATCAACGTGTTGGACAAAACAACAACTTTAGAAAAAAGATGTATTGGTAATGGTTAACTCTTTGCATCTCTTGACACTATTGAAAAGTAGAGAATGAGAGAAACGAAGAAAGTGCATTTTCACAATAAAGGGAGCAGAAACTCTCACTAACGAGTGTGATTTTGTGATAATTAAAGACAACATAATGTTTTCTTTGCTAAATCTTCGTGTTTATCGAATCTTAATTTCACTATCAACGTGTTGGACAATACAACAACTTTAGAACAAAGATGTATTAGTAATGGTTAACTCTTTGCAACTCTTGACACTTTTGAAAAGTGGAGAATGAGAGAAACGAAGAAAGTGCATTTTCACATTAGAGTGAGCATAAACTCTCACTAACGAGTGTGATTTCTTTCCTAAATCTTCGTATTTATCATATATTAATTTCACTATCAGTGTGTTGGATCAAACAACAACTTTAGAACAAAGATGTATTGGTAATGGTTATTTGCAACTTTAGAACAAAGATAACATAATGTTTTGAAAAGTAGAGAATGAGATAATCGAAAAAATTGAGTTTTCACATTAGAGTGAGCATAAACTCTCACTAACGAGTGTGATTTTTTGATAATTAAAGACAACCTAATGTTTTTTTCCTAAACCATCGTATTTATCTAATCTTAATTTTACTATCAACGTGTTGGACAAAACAACAACTTTAGAACAAATATGTATTGGTAATGGTTAACTCTTTGCAACTCTGGAGACTTTTGAAAAGTAGAGAATGAGAGAATCGAAGAAAGTGCGTTTTCACATTAGAGTGAGCATAAAATCTCACTAACGAGTGTGATTTTGTGATAATTAAAGACAACATAATGTTTTCTTGGCTAAATCTTCGTATTTATCGAATCTTAATTTCACTATCAGCGTGTTGGATAAAACAACAACTTTAGAACAAAGATGTATTGGTAATGGTTAACTCTTTGCAACTCTTGAGACTTTTGAAAAGTAAAGAATGAGATAATCGAAGAAATTGCATTTTCACATTAGAGTGAGCATAAACTCTCACTAACGAGTGTGATTTGTTGATAATTAAAGACAACCTAATGTTTTCTTGCCTAAATCTTCGTATTTATCGAATTTAATTTCACTATCAACGTGTTGGACAAAACAACAACTTTAGAACAAATATGTATTGGTAATGGTTAATTCTTCCCAACTCTGGAGACTTTTGAATAGTAGAGAATGAGAGAATCGGAGAAAGTGCGTTTTCACATTAGAGTGTGCATAAACTCTCACTAACGAGTGTGATTTTTTGATAATTAAAGATAACATAATTTTTTCTTGCCTAAATCTTCGTGTTTATCGAATCTTAATTTCACTATCAACGTGTTGGACAATACAACAACTTTAGAACAAAGATGTATTGGTAATGGTTAACTCTTTGCAACTCTTGACACTTTTGAAAAGTAGAGAATGAGAGAATCGAAGAAAGTGCGTTTTCACATTAGAGTGAGCATAAAGTCTCACTAACGAGTGTGTTGTTTTGATAATTAAACACAACGTAATGTTTTTTTTAGCAAAATTTTCGTATTTATTGAATCTTAATTTCACTATCAACGTGTTAGACAAAACAACAACTTTTGAACAAAGATGTATTGGTCATGGTTAACTCTTTGCAACTCTTGAGACTTTTGAAGAGTAGAGAATGAGAGAATCGAAGAAAGTGCATTTTCACATTAGAGTGAGCATAAACTCTCACTAACGAGTGTGATTTTTTGATAATTAAAGACAACCTAATGTTTTTTTCCTAAATCATCGTATTTATCGAATCTTAATTTCACTATCAACGTTGTTGGACAAAACAACAACTTTAGAACAAATATGTATTGGTAATGGTTAACTCTTTGCAACTCTGGAGACTTTTGAAAAGTAGAGAATGAGAGAATCGAATAAAGTGCATTTTCACATTAGAGTGAGCATAAACTCTCACTAACGAGTGTGATTTTGTGATAATTAAGGACAACATATTTTTTTCTTGTCTAAATCTTCGTGTTTATCGAATCTTAATTTCACTATCAACGTGTTGGAAAAAACAACAACTTTAGAAAAACGATGTATTGGAAATGGTTAACTCTTTGCAACTCTTGAGACTTTTGAAAAGTAGAGAATGAGAGAATCGAAGAAAGTGCGTTTTCACAGTAGAGTGTGCAAAAACTCTCACTAACGAGTGTGATTTTTTTATAATTAAAGATAACATAATGTTTTCTTGCCTAAATCTTCGTATTTATCGAAATTTAATTTCACTATCAACGTGTTGGACAAAACAACAACTTTAGAAAAAAGATGTATTGGTAATGGTTAACTCTTTGCAACTCTGGAGACTTTTGAAAAGTAGAGAATGAGAGAATCGAAGAAAGTGCATTTTCACATTACAGTGAGCATAAACTCTCACTAACGAGTGTGATTTTGTGATAATTAAAGACAACATATTTTTTTCTTGTCTAAATCTTCGTATTTATCGAATCTTAATTTCACTATCAACGTGTTGGAAAAAACAACAACTTTAGAAAAACGATGTATTGGAAATGGTTAACTCTTTGCAACTCTTGAGGCTTTTGAAAAGTAGAGAATGAGATAATAGAAGAAAGTGCGTTTTCACAGTAGAGTGTGCAAAAACTCTCACTAACGAGTGTGATTTTTTGATAATTTAAGATAACATAATGTTTTCTTGCCTAAATCTTCGTATTTATCGAATCTTAATTTCACTATCAACGTGTTGGACAAAACAACAACTTTAGAAAAAAGATGTATTGGTAATGGTTAACTCTTTGCATCTCTTGACACTATTGAAAAGTAGAGAATGAGAGAAACGAAGAAAGTGCATTTTCACAATAAAGGGAGCAGAAACTCTCACTAACGAGTGTGATTTTGTGATAATTAAAGACAACATAATGTTTTCTTTGCTAAATCTTCGTGTTTATCGAATCTTAATTTCATTATCAACGTGTTGGACAATACAACAACTTTAGAACAAAGATGTATTAGTAATGGTTAACTCTTTGCAACTCTTGACACTTTTGAAAAGTGGAGAATGAGAGAAACGAAGAAAGTGCATTTTCACATTAGAGTGAGCATAAACTCTCACTAACGAGTATGATTTCTTTCCTAAATCTTCGTATTTATCATATATTAATTTCACTATCAGCGTGTTGGATCAAACAACAACTTTAGAACAAAGATGTATTGGTAATGGTTATTTGCAACTTTAGAACAAAGATAACATAATGTTTTGAAAAGTAGAGAATGAGATAATCGAAAAAATTGAGTTTTCACATTAGAGTGAGCATAAACTCTCACTAACGAGTGTGATTTTTTGATAATTAAAGACAACCTAATGTTTTTTTCCTAAACCATCGTATTTATCTAATCTTAATTTTACTATCAACGTGTTGGACAAAACAACAACTTTAGAACAAATATGTATTGGTAATGGTTAACTCTTTGCAACTCTGGAGACTTTTGAAAAGTAGAGAATGAGAGAATCGAAGAAAGTGCGTTTTCACATTAGAGTGAGCATAAAATCTCACTAACGAGTGTGATTTTGTGATAATTAAAGACAACATAATGTTTTCTTGGCTAAATCTTCGTATTTATCGAATCTTAATTTCACTATCAACGTGTTGGACAAAACAACAACTTTAGAACAAAGATGTATTGATAATGGTTAACTCTTTGCAAGTCTTGACACTTTTGAAAAATAGAGAATGAGAGAATCGAAGAAAGTGCGTTTCCACATTAAAATGAGCATAAACTCTCACTAACGAGTGTGATTTTGTGATAATTAAAGACAACATAATGTTTTCTTGGTTAAATCTTCGTGTTTATCGAATCTTAATTTCACTATTAACGTGTTGGACAAAACAACAACTTTAGAACAAATATGTATTGGTAATGGTTAACTCTTTGCAACTCTTGAGACTTTTGAAAAGTGGAGAATGAGAGAATCGAAGAAAGTGCATTTTCACATTAGAGTGAGCATAAAGTTTCACTAACGAGTGTGATGTTTTGATAATTAAAGACAACATAATGTTTTTTTGGCAAAATTTTCGTATTTATCGAATCTTAATTTCACTATCAACGTGTTGGACAAAACAACATCTTTAGAACAATGATGTATTGGTAATGGTTAACTGTTTGCAACTCTTGAGACTTTTGAAAAGAAGAGAATGATAGAATCGAAGAAAGTGCATTTTCACATTAGAGTGAGCATAAACTCTCACTAACGAGTGTGATTTTTTGATAATTAAAGACAACCTAATGTTTTTTTCCTAAATCATCGTATTTATCGAATCTTAATTTCACTATCAACGTTGTTGGACAAAACAACAACTTTAGAACAAATATGTATTGGTAATGGTTAACTCTTTGCAACTCTGGAGACTTTTGAAAAGTAGAGAATGAGAGAATCGAAGAAAGTGCATTTTCACATTAGAGTGAGCATAAACTCTCACTAACGAGTGTGATTTTGTGATAATTAAGGACAACATATTTTTTTCTTGTCTAAATCTTCGTGTTTATCGAATCTTAATTTCACTATCAACGTGTTGGAAAAAACAACAACTTTAGAAAAACGATGTATTGGAAATGGTTAACTCTTTGCAACTCTTGAGACTTTTGAAAAGTAGAGAATGAGAGAATCGAAGAAAGTGCGTTTTCACAGTAGAGTGTGCAAAAACTCTCACTAACGAGTGTGATTTTTTTATAATTACAGATAACATAATGTTTTCTTGCCTAAATCTTCGTATTTATCGAAATTTAATTTCACTATCAACGTGTTGGACAAAACAACAACTTTAGAAAAAAGATGTATTGGTAATGGTTAACTCTTTGCAACTCTGGAGACTTTTGAAAAGTAGAGAATGAGAGAATCGAAGAAAGTGCGTTTTCACATTACAGTGAGCATAAACTCTCACTAACGAGTGTGATTTTGTGATAATTAAAGATAACATATTTTTTTCTTGTCTAAATCTTCGTATTTATCGAATCTTAATTTCACTATCAACGTGTTGGAAAAAACAACAACTTTAGAAAAACGATGTATTGGAAATGGTTAACTCTTTGCAACTCTTGAGGCTTTTGAAAAGTAGAGAATGAGATAATAGAAGAAAGTGCGTTTTCACAGTAGAGTGTGCAAAAACTCTCACTAACGAGTGTGATTTTTTGATAATTTAAGATAACATAATGTTTTCTTGCCTATATCTTCGTATTTATCGAATCTTAATTTCACTATCAACGTGTTGGACAAAACAACAACTTTAGAAAAAAGATGTATTGGTAATGGTTAACTCTTTGCATCTCTTGACACTATTGAAAAGTAGAGAATGAGAGAAACGAAGAAAGTGTGTTTTCACAATAAAGGGAGCAGAAACTCTCACTAACGAGTGTGATTTTGTGATAATTAAAGACAACATAATGTTTTCTTTGCTAAATCTTCGTGTTTATCGAATCTTAATTTCACTATCAACGTGTTGGACAATACAACAACTTTAGAACAAAGATGTATTGGTAATGGTTAACTCTTTGCAACTCTTGACACTTTTGAAAAGTAGAGAATGAGAGAATCGAAGAAAGTGCGTTTTCACATTAGAGTGAGCATAAAGTCTCACTAACGAGTGTGTTGTTTTGATAATTAAACACAACGTAATGTTTTTTTTAGCAAAATTTTCGTATTTATTGAATCTTAATTTCACTATCAACGTGTTAGACAAAACAACAACTTTTGAACAAAGATGTATTGGTCATGGTTAACTCTTTGCAACTCTTGAGACTTTTGAAGAGTAGAGAATGAGAGAATCGAAGAAAGTGCATTTTCACATTAGAGTGAGCATAAACTCTCACTAACGAGTGTGATTTTTTGATAATTAAAGACAACCTAATGTTTTTTTCCTAAATCATCGTATTTATCGAATCTTAATTTCACTATCAACGTTGTTGGACAAAACAACAACTTTAGAACAAATATGTATTGGTAATGGTTAACTCTTTGCAACTCTGGAGACTTTTGAAAAGTAGAGAATGAGAGAATCGAAGAAAGTGCGTTTTCACATTAGAGTGAGCATAAAATCTCACTAACGAGTGTGATTTTGTGATAATTAAAGACAACATAATGTTTTCTTGGCTAAATCTTCGTATTTATCGAATCTTAATTTCACTATCAACGTGTTGGACAAAACAACAACTTTAGAACAAAGATGTATTGATAATGGTTAACTCTTTGCAAGTCTTGACACTTTTGAAAAATAGAGAATGAGAGAATCGAAGAAAGTGCGTTTCCACATTAAAATGAGCATAAACTCTCACTAACGAGTGTGATTTTGTGATAATTAAAGACAACATAATGTTTTCTTGGTTAAATCTTCATGTTTATCGAATCTTAATTTCACTATTAACGTGTTGGACAAAACAACAACTTTAGAACAAATATGTATTGGTAATGGTTAACTCTTTGCAACTCTTGAGACTTTTGAAAAGTGGAGAATGAGAGAATCGAAGAAAGTGCATTTTCACATTAGAGTGAGCATAAAGTTTCACTAACGAGTGTGATGTTTTGATAATTAAAGACAACATAATGTTTTTTTGGCAAAATTTTCGTATTTATCGAATCTTAATTTCACTATCAACGTGTTGGACAAAACAACATCTTTAGAACAATGATGTATTGGTAATGGTTAACTGTTTGCAACTCTTGAGACTTTTGAAAAGAAGAGAATGATAGAATCGAAGAAAGTGCATTTTCACATTAGAGTGAGCATAAACTCTCACTAACGAGTGTGATTTTTTGATAATTAAAGACAACCTAATGTTTTTTTCCTAAATCATCGTATTTATCGAATCTTAATTTCACTATCAACGTTGTTGGACAAAACAACAACTTTAGAACAAATATGTATTGGTAATGGTTAACTCTTTGCAACTCTGGAGACTTTTGAAAAGTAGAGAATGAGAGAATCGAAGAAAGTGCATTTTCACATTAGAGTGAGCATAAACTCTCACTAACGAGTGTGATTTTGTGATAATTAAGGACAACATATTTTTTTCTTGTCTAAATCTTCGTGTTTATCGAATCTTAATTTCACTATCAACGTGTTGGAAAAAACAACAACTTTAGAAAAACGATGTATTGGAAATGGTTAACTCTTTGCAACTCTTGAGACTTTTGAAAAGTAGAGAATGAGAGAATCGAAGAAAGTGCGTTTTCACAGTAGAGTGTGCAAAAACTCTCACTAACGAGTGTGATTTTTTTATAATTACAGATAACATAATGTTTTCTTGCCTAAATCTTCGTATTTATCGAAATTTAATTTCACTATCAACGTGTTGGACAAAACAACAACTTTAGAAAAAAGATGTATTGGTAATGGTTAACTCTTTGCAACTCTGGAGACTTTTGAAAAGTAGAGAATGAGAGAATCGAAGAAAGTGCGTTTTCACATTACAGTGAGCATAAACTCTCACTAACGAGTGTGATTTTGTGATAATTAAAGATAACATATTTTTTTCTTGTCTAAATCTTCGTATTTATCGAATCTTAATTTCACTATCAACGTGTTGGAAAAAACAACAACTTTAGAAAAACGATGTATTGGAAATGGTTAACTCTTTGCAACTCTTGAGGCTTTTGAAAAGTAGAGAATGAGATAATAGAAGAAAGTGCGTTTTCACAGTAGAGTGTGCAAAAACTCTCACTAACGAGTGTGATTTTTTGATAATTTAAGATAACATAATGTTTTCTTGCCTAAATCTTCGTATTTATCGAATCTTAATTTCACTATCAACGTGTTGGACAAAACAACAACTTTAGAAAAAAGATGTATTGGTAATGGTTAACTCTTTGCATCTCTTGACACTATTGAAAAGTAGAGAATGAGAGAAACGAAGAAAGTGTGTTTTCACAATAAAGGGAGCAGAAACTCTCACTAACGAGTGTGATTTTGTGATAATTAAAGACAACATAATGTTTTCTTTGCTAAATCTTCGTGTTTATCGAATCTTAATTTCACTATCAACGTGTTGGACAATACAACAACTTTAGAACAAAGATGTATTGGTAATGGTTAACTCTTTGCAACTCTTGACACTTTTGAAAAGTAGAGAATGAGAGAATCGAAGAAAGTGCGTTTTCACATTAGAGTGAGCATAAAGTCTCACTAACGAGTGTGTTGTTTTGATAATTAAACACAACGTAATGTTTTTTTTAGCAAAATTTTCGTATTTATTGAATCTTAATTTCACTATCAACGTGTTAGACAAAACAACAACTTTTGAACAAAGATGTATTGGTCATGGTTAACTCTTTGCAACTCTTGAGACTTTTGAAGAGTAGAGAATGAGAGAATCGAAGAAAGTGCATTTTCACATTAGAGTGAGCATAAACTCTCACTAACGAGTGTGATTTTTTGATAATTAAAGACAACCTAATGTTTTTTTCCTAAATCATCGTATTTATCGAATCTTAATTTCACTATCAACGTTGTTGGACAAAACAACAACTTTAGAACAAATATGTATTGGTAATGGTTAACTCTTTGCAACTCTGGAGACTTTTGAAAAGTAGAGAATGAGAGAATCGAAGAAAGTGCATTTTCACATTAGAGTGAGCATAAACTCTCACTAACGAGTGTGATTTTGTGATAATTAAGGACAACATATTTTTTTCTTGTCTAAATCTTCGTGTTTATCGAATCTTAATTTCACTATCAACGTGTTGGAAAAAACAACAACTTTAGAAAAACGATGTATTGGAAATGGTTAACTCTTTGCAACTCTTGAGACTTTTGAAAAGTAGAGAATGAGAGAATCGAAGAAAGTGCGTTTTCACAGTAGAGTGTGCAAAAACTCTCACTAACGAGTGTTATTTTTTTATAATTAAAGATAACATAATGTTTTCTTGCCTAAATCTTCGTATTTATCGAAATTTAATTTCACTATCAACGTGTTGGACAAAACAACAACTTTAGAAAAAAGATGTATTGGTAATGGTTAACTCTTTGCAACTCTGGAGACTTTTGAAAAGTAGAGAATGAGAGAATCGAAGAAAGTGCGTTTTCACATTACAGTGAGCATAAACTCTCACTAACGAGTGTGATTTTGTGATAATTAAAGACAACATATTTTTTTCTTGTCTAAATCTTCGTATTTATCGAATCTTAATTTCACTATCAACGTGTTGGAAAAAACAACAACTTTAGAAAAACGATGTATTGGAAATGGTTAACTCTTTGCAACTCTTGAGGCTTTTGAAAAGTAGAGAATGAGATAATAGAAGAAAGTGCGTTTTCACAGTAGAGTGTGCAAAAACTCTCACTAACGAGTGTGATTTTTTGATAATTTAAGATAACATAATGTTTTCTTGCCTAAATCTTCGTATTTATCGAATCTTAATTTCACTATCAACGTGTTGGACAAAACAACAACTTTAGAAAAAAGATGTATTGGTAATGGTTAACTCTTTGCATCTCTTGACACTATTGAAAAGTAGAGAATGAGAGAAACGAAGAAAGTGCGTTTTCACAATAAAGGGAGCAGAAACGCTCACTAACGAGTGTGATTTTGTGATAATTAAAGACAACATAATGTTTTCTTTGCTAAATCTTCGTGTTTATCGAATCTTAATTTCACTATCAACGTGTTGGACAATACAACAACTTTAGAACAAAGATGTATTAGTAATGGTTAACTCTTTGCAACTCTTGACACTTTTGAAAAGTGGAGAATGAGAGAAACGAAGAAAGTGCATTTTCACATTAGAGTGAGCATAAACTCTCACTAACGAGTGTGATTTCTTTCCTAAATCTTCGTATTTATCATATATTAATTTCACTATCAGCGTGTTGGATCAAACAACAACTTTAGAACAAAGATGTATTGGTAATGGTTATTTGCAACTTTAGAACAAAGATAACATAATGTTTTGAAAAGTAGAGAATGAGATAATCGAAAAAATTGAGTTTTCACATTAGAGTGAGCATAAACTCTCACTAACGAGTGTGATTTTTTGATAATTAAAGACAACCTAATGTTTTTTTCCTAAACCATCGTATTTATCTAATCTTAATTTTACTATCAACGTGTTGGACAAAACAACAACTTTAGAACAAATATGTATTGGTAATGGTTAACTCTTTGCAACTCTGGAGACTTTTGAAAAGTAGAGAATGAGAGAATCGAAGAAAGTGCGTTTTCACATTAGAGTGAGCATAAAATCTCACTAACGAGTGTGATTTTGTGATAATTAAAGACAACATAATGTTTTCTTGGCTAAATCTACGTATTTATCGAATCTTAATTTCACTATCAACGTGTTGGACAAAACAACAACTTTAGAACAAAGATGTATTGATAATGGTTAACTCTTTGCAAGTCTTGACACTTTTGAAAAATAGAGAATGAGAGAATCGAAGAAAGTGCGTTTCCACATTAAAATGAGCATAAACTCTCACTAACGAGTGTGATTTTGTGATAATTAAAGACAACATAATGTTTTCTTGGTTAAATCTTCGTGTTTATCGAATCTTAATTTCACTATTAACGTGTTGGACAAAACAACAACTTTAGAACAAATATGTATTGGTAATGGTTAACTCTTTGCAACTCTTGAGACTTTTGAAAAGTGGAGAATGAGAGAATCGAAGAAAGTGCATTTTCACATTAGAGTGAGCATAAAGTTTCACTAACGAGTGTGATGTTTTGATAATTAAAGACAACATAATGTTTTTTTGGCAAAATTTTCGTATTTATCGAATCTTAATTTCACTATCAACGTGTTGGACAAAACAACATCTTTAGAACAATGATGTATTGGTAATGGTTAACTGTTTGCAACTCTTGAGACTTTTGAAAAGAAGAGAATGATAGAATCGAAGAAAGTGCATTTTCACATTAGAGTGAGCATAAACTCTCACTAACGAGTGTGATTTTTTGATAATTAAAGACAACCTAATGTTTTTTTCCTAAATCATCGTATTTATCGAATCTTAATTTCACTATCAACGTTGTTGGACAAAACAACAACTTTAGAACAAATATGTATTGGTAATGGTTAACTCTTTGCAACTCTGGAGACTTTTGAAAAGTAGAGAATGAGAGAATCGAAGAAAGTGCATTTTCACATTAGAGTGAGCATAAACTCTCACTAACGAGTGTGATTTTGTGATAATTAAGGACAACATATTTTTTTCTTGTCTAAATCTTCGTGTTTATCGAATCTTAATTTCACTATCAACGTGTTGGAAAAAACAACAACTTTAGAAAAACGATGTATTGGAAATGGTTAACTCTTTGCAACTCTTGAGACTTTTGAAAAGTAGAGAATGAGAGAATCGAAGAAAGTGCGTTTTCACAGTAGAGTGTGCAAAAACTCTCACTAACGAGTGTGATTTTTTTATAATTAAAGATAACATAATGTTTTCTTGCCTAAATCTTCGTGTTTATCGAAATTTAATTTCACTATCAACGTGTTGGACAAAACAACAACTTTAGAAAAAAGATGTATTGGTAATGG
Source organism: Galeopsis tetrahit (assembly GCA_963675135.1). Classification (NCBI taxonomy): domain Eukaryota; kingdom Viridiplantae; phylum Streptophyta; class Magnoliopsida; order Lamiales; family Lamiaceae; genus Galeopsis; species Galeopsis tetrahit. The sequence continues at coordinate 57,239,891 of OY776120.1, read as the reverse complement.
TTAACTCTTTGCAACTTTGGAGACTTTTGAAAAGTAGAGAATGAGAGAATCGAAGAAAGTGCGTTTTCACATTACAGTGAGCATAAACTCTCACTAACGAGTGTGATTTTGTGATAATTAAAGACAACATATTTTTTTCTTGTCTAAATCTTCGTATTTATCGAATCTTAATTTCACTATCAACGTGTTGGAAAAAACAACAACTTTAGAAAAACGATGTATTGGAAATGGTTAACTCTTTGCAACTCTTGAGGCTTTTGAAAAGTAGAGAATGAGATAATAGAAGAAAGTGCGTTTTCACAGTAGAGTGTGCAAAAACTCTCACTAACGAGTGTGATTTTTTGATAATTTAAGATAACATAATGTTTTCTTGCCTAAATCTTCGTATTTATCGAATCTTAATTTCACTATCAACGTGTTGGACAAAACAACAACTTTAGAAAAAAGATGTATTGGTTATGGTTAACTCTTTGCATCTCTTGACACTATTGAAAAGTAGAGAATGAGAGAAACGAAGAAAGTGCGTTTTCACAATAAAGGGAGCAGAAACTCTCACTAACGAGTGTGATTTTGTGATAATTAAAGACAACATAATGTTTTCTTTGCTAAATCTTCGTGTTTATCGAATCTTAATTTCACTATCAACGTGTTGGACAATACAACAACTTTAGAACAAAGATGTATTGGTAATAGTTAACTCTTTGCAACTCTTGACACTTTTGAAAAGTAGAGAATGAGAGAATCGAAGAAAGTGCGTTTTCACATTAGAGTGAGCATAAACTCTCACTAACGAGTGTGTTGTTTTGATAATTAAACACAACGTAATGTTTTTTTTAGCAAAATTTTCGTATTTATTGAATCTTAATTTCACTATCAACGTGTTAGACAAAACAACAACTTTTGAACAAAGATGTATTGGTCATGGTTAACTCTTTGCAACTCTTGAGACTTTTGAAGAGTAGAGAATGAGAGAATCGAAGAAAGTGCATTTTCACATTAGAGTGAGCATAAACTCTCACTAACGAGTGTGATTTTTTGATAATTAAAGACAACCTAATGTTTTTTTCCTAAATCATCGTATTTATCGAATCTTAATTTCACTATCAACGTTGTTGGACAAAACAACAACTTTAGAACAAATATGTATTGGTAATGGTTAACTCTTTGCAACTCTGGAGACTTTTGAAAAGTAGAGAATGAGAGAATCGAAGAAAGTGCATTTTCACATTAGAGTGAGCATAAACTCTCACTGACGAGTGTGATTTTGTGATAATTAAGGACAACATATTTTTTTCTTCTCTAAATCTTCCTGTTTATCGAATCTTAATTTCACTATCAACGTGTTGGAAAAAACAACAACTTTAGAAAAACGATGTATTGGAAATGGTTAACTCTTTGCAACTCTTGAGACTTTTGAAAAGTAGAGAATGAGAGAATCGAAGAAAGTGCGTTTTCACAGTAGAGTGTGCAAAAACTCTCACTAACGAGTGTGATTTTTTTATAATTAAAGATAACATAATGTTTTCTTGCCTAAATCTTCGTATTTATCGAAATTTAATTTCACTATCAACGTGTTGGACAAAACAACAACTTTAGAAAAAAGATGTATTGGTAATGGTTAACTCTTTGCAACTCTGGAGACTTTTGAAAAGTAGAGAATGAGAGAATCGAAGAAAGTGCGTTTTCACATTACAGTGAGCATAAACTCTCACTAACGAGTGTGATTTTGTGATAATTAAAGACAACCTAATGTTTTCTTGCCTAAATCTTCGTATTTATCGAATTTAATTTCACTATCAACGTGTTGGACAAAACAACAACTTTAGAACAAATATGTATTGGTAATGGTTAATTCTTCCCAACTCTGGAGACTTTTGAATAGTAGAGAATGAGAGAATCGGAGAAAGTGCGTTTTCACATTAGAGTGTGCATAAACTCTCACTAACGAGTGTGATTTTTTGATAATTAAAGATAACATAATTTTTTCTTGCCTAAATCTTCGTGTTTATCGAATCTTAATTTCACTATCAACGTGTTGGACAATACAACAACTTTAGAACAAAGATGTATTGGTAATGGTTAACTCTTTGCAACTCTTGACACTTTTGAAAAGTAGAGAATGAGAGAATCGAAGAAAGTGCGTTTTCACATTAGAGTGAGCATAAAGTCTCACTAACGAGTGTGTTGTTTTGATAATTAAACACAACGTAATGTTTTTTTTAGCAAAATTTTCGTATTTATTGAATCTTAATTTCACTATCAACGTGTTAGACAAAACAACAACTTTTGAACAAAGATGTATTGGTCATGGTTAACTCTTTGCAACTCTTGAGACTTTTGAAGAGTAGAGAATGAGAGAATCGAAGAAAGTGCATTTTCACATTAGAGTGAGCATAAACTCTCACTAACGAGTGTGATTTTTTGATAATTAAAGACAACCTAATGTTTTTTCCTAAATCATCGTATTTATCGAATCTTAATTTCACTATCAACGTTGTTGGACAAAACAACAACTTTAGAACAAATATGTATTGGTAATGGTTAACTCTTTGCAACTCTGGAGACTTTTGAAAAGTAGAGAATGAGAGAATCGAAGAAAGTGCATTTTCACATTAGAGTGAGCATAAACTCTCACTAACGAGTGTGATTTTGTGATAATTAAGGACAACATATTTTTTTCTTGTCTAAATCTTCGTGTTTATCGAATCTTAATTTCACTATCAACGTGTTGGAAAAAACAACAACTTTAGAAAAACGATGTATTGGAAATGGTTAACTCTTTGCAACTCTTGAGACTTTTGAAAAGTAGAGAATGAGAGAATCGAAGAAAGTGCGTTTTCACAGTAGAGTGTGCAAAAACTCTCACTAACGAGTGTGATTTTTTTATAATTAAAGATAACATAATGTTTTCTTGCCTAAATCTTCGTATTTATCGAAATTTAATTTCACTATCAACGTGTTGGACAAAACAACAACTTTAGAAAAAAGATGTATTGGTAATCGTTAACTCTTTGCAACTCTGGAGACTTTTGAAAAGTAGAGAATGAGAGAATCGAAGAAAGTGCGTTTTCACATTACAGTGAGCATAAACTCTCACTAACGAGTGTGATTTTGTGATAATTAAAGACAACATATTTTTTTCTTGTCTAAATCTTCGTATTTATCGAATCTTAATTTCACTATCAACGTGTTGGAAAAAACAACAACTTTAGAAAAACGATGTATTGGAAATGGTTAACTCTTTGCAACTCTTGAGGCTTTTGAAAAGTAGAGAATGAGATAATAGAAGAAAGTGCGTTTTCACAGTAGAGTGTGCAAAAACTCTCACTAACGAGTGTGATTTTTTGATAATTTAAGATAACATAATGTTTTCTTGCCTAAATCTTCGTATTTATCGAATCTTAATTTCACTATCAACGTGTTGGACAAAACAACAACTTTAGAAAAAAGATGTATTGGTAATGGTTAACTCTTTGCATCTCTTGACACTATTGAAAAGTAGAGAATGAGAGAAACGAAGAAAGTGCGTTTTCACAATAAAGGGAGCAGAAACTCTCACTAACGAGTGTGATTTTGTGATAATTAAAGACAACATAATGTTTTCTTTGCTAAATCTTCGTGTTTATCGAATCTTAATTTCACTATCAACGTGTTGGACAATACAACAACTTTAGAACAAAGATGTATTAGTAATGGTTAACTCTTTGCAACTCTTGACACTTTTGAAAAGTGGAGAATGAGAGAAACGAAGAAAGTGCATTTTCACATTAGAGTGAGCATAAACTCTCACTAACGAGTGTGATTTCTTTCCTAAATCTTCGTATTTATCATATATTAATTTCACTATCAGCGTGTTGGATCAAACAACAACTTTAGAACAAAGATGTATTGGTAATGATTATTTGCAACTTTAGAACAAAGATAACATAATGTTTTGAAAAGTAGAGAATGAGATAATCGAAAAAATTGAGTTTTCACATTAGAGTGAGCATAAACTCTCACTAACGAGTGTGATTTTTTGATAATTAAAGACAACCTAATGTTTTTTTCCTAAACCATCGTATTTATCTAATCTTAATTTTACTATCAACGTGTTGGACAAAACAACAACTTTAGAACAAATATGTATTGGTAATGGTTAACTCTTTGCAACTCTGGAGACTTTTGAAAAGTAGAGGATGAGAGAATCGAAGAAAGTGCGTTTTCACATTAGAGTGAGCATAAAATCTCACTAACGAGTGTGATTTTGTGATAATTAAAGACAACATAATGTTTTCTTGGCTAAATCTTCGTATTTATCGAATCTTAATTTCACTATCAACGTGTTGGACAAAACAACAACTTTAGAACAAAGATGTATTGATAATGGTTAAGTCTTTGCAAGTCTTGACACTTTTGAAAAATAGAGAATGAGAGAATCGAAGAAAGTGCGTTTCCACATTAAAATGAGCATAAACTCTCACTAACGAGTGTGATTTTGTGATAATTAAAGACAACATAATGTTTTCTTGGTTAAATCTTCGTGTTTATCGAATCTTAATTTCACTATTAACGTGTTGGACAAAACAACAACTTTAGAACAAATATGTATTGGTAATGGTTAACTCTTTGCAACTCTTGAGACTTTTGAAAAGTGGAGAATGAGAGAATCGAAGAAAGTGCATTTTCACATTAGAGTGAGCATAAAGTTTCACTAACGAGTGTGATGTTTTGATAATTAAAGACAACATAATATTTTTTTGGCAAAATTTTCGTATTTATCGAATCTTAATTTCACTATCAACGTGTTGGACAAAACAACATCTTTAGAACAATGATGTATTGGTAATGGTTAAGTTTTGCAACTCTTGAGACTTTTGAAAAGTAAAGAATGAGATAATCGAAGAAATTGCGTTTTCACATTAGAGTGAGCATAAACTCTCACTAACGCGTGTGATTTTTTGATAATTAAAGAAAACCTAATGTTTTTTTCCTAAATCATCGTATTTATCGAATCTTAATTTCACTATCAACGTTGTTGGACAAAACAACAACTTTAGAACAAATATGTATTGATAATGGTTAACTCTTTGCAACTCTGGAGACTTTTTTAAAAGTAGAGAATGAGAGAATCAAAGAAAGTGCATTTTCACATTAGAGTGAGCATAAACTCTCACTAACGAGTGTGATTTCTTTCCTAAATCTTCGTATTTATCCTATATTAATTTCACTATCAGCGTGTTGGATCAAACAACAACTTTAGAACAAAGATGTATTGGTAATGGTTAACTGTTTGCAACTCTTGAGACTTTTGAAAAGAAGAGAATGATATAATCGAAGAAAGTGAATTTTCACATTAGAGTGAGCATAAACTGTCACTAACGAGTGTGATTTTGTGATAATTAAAGACAACATATTTTTTTCTTGTCTAAATCTTCGTGTTTATCGAATCTTAATTTCACTATCAACGTGTTGGAAAAAACAACAACTTTAGAAAAACGATGTATTGGAAATGGTTAACTCTTTGCAACTCTTGAGACTTTTGAAAAGTAGAGAATGAGAGAATCGAAGAAAGTGCGTTTTCACAGTAGAGTGTGCAAAAACTCTCACTAACGAGTGTGATTTTTTGATAATTAAAGATAGCATAATGTTTTCTTGCCTAAATCTTCGTATTTATCGAATCTTAATTTCACTATCAACGTGTTGGACAAAACAACAACTTTAGAAAAAAGATGTATTGGTAATGGTTAACTCTTTACAACTCTGGAGACTTTTGAAAAGTAGAGAATGAGAGAATCGAAGAAAGTGCATTTTCACATTAGAGTGAGCATAAAGTCTCACTGACGAGTGTGATGTTTTGATAATTAAAGACAACATAATGTTTTTTTTGGCAAAATCTTCGTATTTATCGAATCTTAATTTCACTATCAACGTGTTGGACAATACAACAACTTTAGAACAAAGATGTATTGGTAATGGTTAACTCTTTGCAACTCTTGACACTTTTGAAAAGTGGAGAATGAGAGAATCGAAGAAAGTGCGTTTTCACATTAGAGTGAGCATAAAGTCTCACTAACGAGTGTGATGTTTTGATAATTAAAGACAACATAATGTTTTTTTTGGCAAAATTTTCGTATTTATCGAATCTTAATTTCACTATCAACGTGTTGGACAAAACAACAACTTTAGAAAAAAGATGTATTGGTAATGGTTAACTCTTTGCATCTCTTGACACTATTGAAAAGTAGAGAATGAGAGAAACGAAGAAAGTGCGTTTTCACAATAAAGGGAGCAGAAACTCTCACTAACGAGTGTGATTTTGTGATAATTAAAGACAACATAATGTTTTCTTTGCTAAATCTTCGTGTTTATCGAATCTTAATTTCACTATCAACGTGTTGGACAATACAACAACTTTAGAACAAAGATGTATTGGTAATGGTTAACTCTTTGCAACTCTTGACACTTTTGAAAAGTGGAGAATGAGAGAAACGAAGAAAGTGCATTTTCACATTAGAGTGAGCATAAACTCTCACTAACGAGTGTGATTTCTTTCCTAAATCTTCGTATTTATCCTATATTAATTTCACTATCAGCGTGTTGGATCAAACAACAACTTTAGAACAAAGATGTATTGGTAATGCTTAACTGTTTGCAACTCTTGAGACTTTTAAAAAGTAGAGAATGAGATAATCGAAAAAATTGAGTTTTCACATTAGAGTGAGCATAAACTCTCACTAACGAGTGTGATTTTTTGATAATTTAGCCAACTGATCACTTAATAGTAATCAGTAGGACAAGTATCTATCAAAGTTCACACTCAGGCCAGTTGTGAGACAACCAGCCTGATAGGACCAGTTTATCAAAAAGAAAAGAATTTGCATACACAAGTGCATTCCCCCCCCCATACACTTGTGTTATACTCCACCAATACTCCACCAAGGACCAACAAGTGGTATCAGAGCGGGGGTTCAAAGACCACTGCCTCTGAAAATTCAACTGATTTTCAAAAATCACATTTTCTGTGGTCACTGAACTGATCCAAATTTCTGAAAAACTTATCTGTGCTCATCTTCTATTACATTTGTTGAAATGGCTAACAATGCAGTTCCAGGAGATGCTGTCAACACCATCAACAATATGGGTCCAAACCAAGTCAATCATATTTCTCATCACAAACTGCCAATGTTCTCAATTGAGAACTATGATTTCTGGAAGATCAGGATGAGAGCACATCTTGCTTGCCAGCATGATGAGATGCTTAAAGTCATCACTAGAGGGCCATTCACATTCACTAAAGCAAATCCCAAGCTCACTGATGCTCAAAAAGCTGATCCAAGGGAATTGCTGCCAAAAGATGAAGATGACCTTACAGCTGAAGAAAGAAAAAGGCACAACTTGAACTACATTGCAATGAACACATTGTACCAGACAATTCCAGATGCAGTGATGGGAAGAGTGTACCACTGCACATCAGCTAAAGAGATTTGGGATACCTTAGCACTTATGTGTGAAGGTACCCAAAAGATCAAGGAGAACAAGCTTCAAGTGGCTATCCAAAAATATGAACAATTCTCTATGGAGGCCAATGAAACTATTGATCATCTTGATGGCAGGTTCACTGACATCATGAATGAAATAAACTCTCTTGGCAAATTCTATGCCAAAAGAGAGGTTGCTCTGAAGATCTTGAGAAGTCTCACATCCAAGTGGGACATATACTCTGTCATGACGCAAAACACCAGCAATCTTGACAACATGCCAATGCAGCAAGTATTCTCTGAACTCAAAGCATATGAGTTTGATCTCAATAGAAAGAAGGTGCATGAAGAGCCATCCTCTTCAAACAAAGGTGTTGCCTTCAAAGCTGCTGAAACAGAAAAGAAGATTACTCAAAGATCCTCTCAGTCTGTTTCAAAATCTGAAATAAAGGAGGAGCTGGCACTCATGGCTAGAAGATTTGAGAAGCTCAACTCCAGATTTGGTAGATACAAGAAGTTCTACCAAGATAACAGAACCAGAAGGAGATTCAGTTCTCCTGAACATAAATCAGAGGACAAAGTCTCTGATGAAAAGAAAGAAGACAGATATGCTGATAGGAAGAAATTCAGCAAAGGTGAACCATCATCATCAAGGAGGAAGGAGTCCTCAAGCAAGAAGGATGATGATGAAGATGTGTGTTACAACTGCCAGAAGAAGGGTCATTTTCAGTATGACTGTCCTGACCTCAGTGCAAAAGAAAGGAAGGAAAGGCAAAACAAAAGAGATAAAAGGCTGAACAACAGGAAGGCTATGGTAGCTGGAGATTCAGCAAGTGAGGAGAGTGTCTACTCTTCTGATGATGGGCTGTTCTCCAACAGTGACAGTGATGAGGACTGTCAAATGGCACTTGAAGATGAAGAGGTATGTTCAACTTCCAACTTGTCAATTAACACACATGAATCTAGTGAAATCCATCTTGACTTTGAAAAGTTGTTGGAAGATTTCACCAGAATACAAGAAGTATGCAATATGGATCTGAGAGAAAATGAACAGTTGAGGTCTAAAGTCAAAATGTCCAATCCTCCTGAATCTGAAATTGACATTAAATCAACTGAGTTGTATCAACAGATTGTGAGAGAACATGAAGAAATGTCTCTCAAAGTCTCTGAACAACAAAAGCTGATTGATGAACAAAATCAGGCTCTAAAGAAAAAGGATTTTGACTCTAGAACTCTACAAGCTAAATTTGACAATCTCTCAAGAGAATTTGATACTCTAAAAATAAGTGAGGGGAGCTTGAAAATGAAAATGTCTGCCTTGAACAAATCTGCTAAGGCAATAGAGGAAATTCAAGGGTTTCAAAGACCATTTGCTCAAAGGGATGGATTAGGCTATAATTCATTTGAACCCTCACCTGGTCTTAGTTTTGCTTCATCAAGCAATTCTAAGATGACTTTTGTAAGATCAGTGGCACAACAAAATGAAAATGAAGTAAATCAACCACTGATCAAGGATAAGGGAAAAGGAATTTTTATACCAACTCAGGTAAACAATGTACCTAAACCCACACCTTTGGAAAAGGTTAAAGGCATTGCTTACAGGAGGAATGAGGTTCAGAAAGGTAGAACCAATGGAAGGCCAACCTATCTGAATCATCATCAGAGGAGTTGTCCAAAACCTGTTCAGAAGAGGCCAAATCAAATAAGGCAACCTCAACTAAATGGATTAAGGCCAATACCCTCTGATAGGTATAAAACATTCAGGAAGCCTGGACCTTACTTGCCAAATGGAAAAGGCCATCCAAAAACCTATCCTCAAAAGTCTTACCCAGCTGCACCTAAGCTTAGTAACTTCAGGAGAAATGTCCCAAAGAAATTTACCAACTCTCATGAACTCTACAAAGCTAACACTTATATACAGAAGTCACCCAAGGCATTTAAGGGTCAAACTGTGTATGTAGATGTAAATGGAAACCAAGTCAGTCACTTTGAATCAATCAAAGTTATCAGACAGATTTGGGTTCCAAAAGGTACAGCTAACCCTCTAGGACCCAACACTCAAAGGGTACCTAAATTTTGACTTTGCAGGACTGCAAGGACCCCAAAAGGAAGAGAAGAATCAACAAGAAAACAGCATGGTACCTGGACAGTGGATGTTCAAGGCACATGACTGGAAACAAGGAGCTTCTCTCAGACTTCATAGAAAAAGATGGTCCTTCAGTAACCTATGGAGACAGCTCTCAAGGCATCACAAGAGGCTATGGTACATTATACATTGGTAGTGTTAAAATTACTGATGTCTCATATGTTCTAGGCCTAAAATATAACTTGTTGTCTATAAGTCAAATTTGTGACAAAGGATATTGTGTTGAATTTGCACCAAATGAATGTACTATCAAAAACAAATCAACACAACAGGTGCTACTAACAGGGGTGAGAAAGGGAAATGTTTATTTTGCAGATTGGAGCAAAACCCCTGAAGCAGTCTGTCTTGTTGCCAAAAGCACAAATGAGCAAAGCTGGCTATGGCACAAGAGACTGAATCACCTGAACTTCAAAACCATCAACAAGATTGCAAGAAACTCTCTAGTTAAAGGGCTGCCAAATCAAGTGTTCACCAAAGAACATATATGCCAGCCATGTCAGGAAGGAAAGCAGATCAAAGCCTCATTCAAAGGAAAACCTGTCATCTCAACTGAGAGAGTCCTTCAACTATTGCATATGGATTTATTTGGGCCAATAATCCCAGTAAGTTTAAATGGAAGAAAATATGCTTTAGTTGTTGTTGATGATTTTTCCAGGTACACTTGGGTAGTATTCTTGCTGAACAAAAAGGAGACCCAAATCAAACTACCTGAATTGATGATGAGATTAAGCAATGAAAAGGGCCTAAGTATTGTCAAAATCAGATCTGACAAAGGCACTGAGTTCATTAACTCATACATCAATGAGTATTGCAGCAAAAATGGCATCACTCATGAAACTTCAGCAGCAAGAACACCTCAACAAAATGGGGTTGCTGAAAGAAGGAACAGGACCTTGAAGGAGGCAGCTAGAACCTTGATTGCTGAATCCAAACTGCCTAAAAGGTTCTGGGCTGAAGCCATTAGCACTGCATGTCACACTCAAAACAGGTCCTTAATCACCAAAGGACAAGGTAAAACCCCATATCAAATATGGAAAGGTAGATTGCCCACTGTTGCTTATTTTCACATATTTGGTTGTAAGTGTTTCATTCATAATAATGGGAAAGAGCAATTGAAAGCTTTTGATAGCAAAGCTGATGAAGGAATATTTGTTGGATATTCACAAATCAGCAAGGCTTACAGAGTTTACAATTGCAAAACTCTTATTGTGGAAGAAACACCTCATGTTGTGTTTGATGAATCTATTAATGAGTTCAGGGATAGAAACCTGAATATTGATGAGATAACACAAAGAACAACCAGATTAAGGCTTCAAAGCAAGGAAACAGTGTTTGTGGAGGTTGCCCAGCCTGAACTTCATGAAAATCAAAAACTGGACAACCTACCTGATAGCAATCAACCAGTAGACAACCAACCTGAAGGAGAAATTGAACTGACTGACCCCATCCCAGTTCAAAACCAGGTAACAACTACCAATGAAGAAGCAGGCAATGCTGAGGTAGTTAATGGATCCACTATTCAAGGGGGAACCAATGAATATGTCAACTTATCTGACAATGAGGACAACACCCCTGAATATGATCCTGAACTTGATCCTTCAATTAACTTTCCTGAATTTAATGAATCTAGTGATCCAACTTCAGATGAGGACAATCCTCCTGAAAGGATCAGGTCTAGAAGGACTTGGTTGCATGACCACCCATCTAGCCTGATACTTGGTAATCCAAGTGAAGGGATCAAAACTAGAAGATTTCATGGAGAAAGTGCTCTGTTTTGTTGTTTTCTTTCAGAACAGGAACCTAAAGACATTGATGAAGCACTACAAGACACCAACTGGATCATAGCCATGCAAGAAGAGCTGAATCAGTTTACCAGAAATGAAGTTTGGGAGTTAGTAGACAGGCCAACCCATCAAGATGTCATTGGAACTAAATGGGTGTTCAAAAACAAGAAAAATGAAAATGACATCATTGTGAGAAACAAAGCAAGACTGGTGGCCAAAGGATATTGTCAATCTGAAGGGATTGATTATGATGAGACCTTTGCTCCAGTGGCCAGACTTGAGGCAATCAGACTCTTCCTAGCATATGCAGCTCACATGAGATTCAAGGTGTATCAAATGGATGTGAAGAGTGCATTTCTCAATGGGGTGCTCAAAGAAGAAGTATATGTGGAACAGCCCCCAGGCTTTGAAGAAGGAAACAAGGTGTACAGATTAAAGAAAGCTCTCTATGGCTTAAAGCAAGCTCCGAGAGCTTGGTATGACACCTTATCACAGTTTCTTCTAGATCATGGTTTTGTCAAAGGCACTGTTGACAGAACCTTGTTCAGAATCTGTGAAGGAGATGATATTTTGTTAGTCCAAATCTATGTGGATGACATTATATTTGGATCTCCAAATGAAAAATTATGTGAGAAGTTCTCTAAACTCATGCAAAGCAAATTTGAGATGTCCATGATGGGATTGATGAATTTCTTCTTAGGACTTCAAGTCACTCAATCAAAGAAGGGAATATTCATCAATCAGGCCAAGTATACAAGGGACATGATCAAGAAATTTGGATGTGCTACAAGAGGAATCATAGGATCACTGCTATATCTCACTGCAAGCAGGCCTGATATCACATTTGCAGTTGGAGTGTGTGCAAGATTTCAAGCCAATCCAAAGAAGAGCCATCTTGATGCTGCCAAGAGAATTCTAAGATATCTCAAGGGGTCTGAGAATCTTGGATTATGGTATCCAGCTGATGATAACATTGAGCTTACTGGATATTCAGATGCAGACTATGGAGGATGTAGAATTGATAGAAAATCCACCTCAGGAACTTGTCAATTCTTGGGCAGCAAGCTTATCTCATGGTTCTCCAAGAAGCAAAATACAGTTGCAACTTCAACAACTGAAGCTGAGTATGTAGCTGCTGGAAGTTGCTGTGCTCAGATTCTATGGCTCAGGCAACAATTAAGAGATTACAAAGTAATCACAAATGAAGTGCCCATATTCTGTGACAACAATAGTGCAATTGCCATCTCACAGAATCCAGTGCTCCACACCAGATGCAAGCATGTGGACATCAAGCATCATTTCATAAGGGATCATGTGGAGAAGAAAGATATCAAGCTTGTCAAAATTCACACTGATAAGCAAAAAGCTGATATTCTGACCAAGCCTCTAGCTGAAGTAAGGTTCTTGGAACTGTCAGCTGAATTAGGGTTACTTGATCCAGGCAAAATGGAAAAATGAGGAAAGTAAAGCTCATATGAAGGGGGAAGTTCATCAAAGTGGAACCTCAGCAAAGTTGACCAACCTCATTGAAGCTGTCAGCCACAGAGGGAAACTCAGCAAGGTTGTCCCTGGAGTGATCAGCAATGTTGGTCAGGGGATTTGTCCAAGTGGGACCCAGTCAGCAACCTTGGGACCCACTCAGGCAAAGTAATCAGGCAATTTGGTCCACACAGAAACCAAAGCACATCTCAGGATGTTTGTCCTAGTTAATTGGATAATTATTGCTATTATTAGCATTGATTAGACATTTAAAAGGTTTCTTGGTCTAAGAGTAGGCCATTTTAGGATGGAGTGTGCTATAAAGATTTTTAACCCCCAAAAGGCAAATCAGCATTTAATGCAGAAATCTTAATAAGATTGCATGAATTCTTGAGCCTTCATCCAAACCATTAAATTTCATTCAAAACTCCATCGAACCATTGAGAATCCACTACCCCACCATATTCAAACGGTTTTTCCAATTACCCACTGTTACATTCCATTAACCAACGGTTAATAAATCTCTTCCATATATAAACCTCTCAATTTTCACCACCATCCTTACGCACTCATATTTCCAAAATTCCTTGAAGTCTCAAAGTCTCTAAACCTGCAACTTTTCTTCAAAAACTTTCTTTCTCTCAAATCTATCCATGGCTCCAAAACTCAAGAGAGAAGAACTCGTAGATTTCAATGATTCCTCTCTGGACATTGATTTCTCTTATCTTAGCAACCCAAATTCCCTTTGGTTTGAAAAGCTGGTAGCTTTTGATAGCCCAGATTCAGATGTTCAACAAGTCCTCCAATGGCTAAGGGAGGCAGGGCTAGAGAACTTTCTAGGCACCAAGCCTGATTCCTGCCTAAATCCATTTATGGCAGAATTCTTTGCTTACCTAAGGTGGAAGGGCAAGAAGGGGGATGTGTGCACAAAGCTCACATATGCAGAAGAAGATGAAGAAGAAGAAAGCCAACACACAGTCATCTTCACTGCAGAGGATTTAGAAGCCAGTTTTGGGCTACCTTCTGAAGGCATAAATCCAGAAGTATACAAGGAAGAAGATGATCAGGAATTCTATTTCTCTTGGATGATAGAACCTAAGAAACTTGTAAGTGCTCAAAACAAAAACACTTTAAAGCCAGTGTTTAGGCATTTGTTTGACTGTGTTGTAAAGAGCCTGTTGAGCCACTCAGGGAGTGTTGAACAAATCAGTATGCCTAAATTAAGGGTGATGGCTGCTGTGATTGACTCTACTGAGAAGAAAGTCAAGTTCAACTGGAAGAAATTCATTCTTGACAAAATGATGAATGAAAAATTCAAGTTCAAGGAGGTGAAACACCACAAGGTGGTGGTTGAAGGAAAACTCCAGTTCTGCACAAGAGCAAGCCTACTCTTGGAAAGATTTGCACATTACACCCACCTTCAAGCAAAGCCAAAGCCTTTTCCAGCTCAGAAGGTGATGTTTAGGAAGCTGTCTTCTAAGACAGAGAAGAGGAAGCAGGATGCAGCTTCAAAGAAGGCCATCACAATTGTACCAGCAACAAGATCCTCTCCAAGGAAGAGGAAAGCTCAATCACCAAAAGCTCAACCAAAAATGAAGAGGATGAAGAAGATTTTGCATGAATCTTCCCAAGAAAGTCAGCCAAGAAGTGGAGGAGCCACTTCTGAGGAAATAGAGAAGGTTGCTGAGGAAGGAGTCAACCCTCCTGAAGAGGGTGAAGTATTCAGAGAAATTGTCCCCCTACAGCCTGAGAGTATAAATGAATTCAGAGACCTTGACCAGCCAACAAGGTATGAAAGAAAAAGAAGGATCATCAAGACCTCTGAGAAACAAAGGTTGATGGAGGAAGAAAAGCAAAAGAAAGAGTTCTTCAAGGAGATTAGACAGGCCAGCAAGTCTAAATCCAAGTCCAAACCCAACAGCCCTGAAGCCAACTCTCCTGATATTCAATCTAGAAGAATATCACCAAGGCAAGAAGAAGAGGAGTGCAAGACTCCTGAGGATGCACCAATCATTGCCAAGAAGGTGTACTCCCCTGAAGGTGCACCTGATAGATCAGGTATTGATGTGCTGGCAGATTTGGTCAATCTTGAAGATAGACCCTTTTCCCCACTTGATCCAAGACTTCTCTCATATACCAAACTTCTTGAAACTGCTCTTCAAGAAGGTGATCAAGTTGTTTTCCCACCCATTCCAGCCATTCCAATTACCTCTTCAGGCACAATGCTCTCAAAAGCACCTGAATCCCAACTTGCTTTGACCTCTCCTGACCCCAACCCTTCTGAATCCAACCTACCTGAATCCCAGCCAAGCTTACTTGAATCCCATTCAAACCCTCCTGAATCCAACTCTTCTGGAGATGATAGTGGTGAAGACTATACTTATGAGGGGATGTTGAGACAGATTGCAAGAGCCAATGTGGATGAATTATATCCAGGTTTGAAGGATTATCCTAGGTTGCAACAACAGTTCTATGATCTCAGAGCTCTTGTTGAGATCAAAGATAGAACTATTGTGGAAATAGCTCAGGCTATTCAGGATAAGGGTGCCAACTGGTGGCAGGTTGAGGAAAATAGGCTGCTACATTTTGCAAATGTAAAGAAGACCAGTGTTTTAACCACTGAGGCCCTATTTTGCACCATTGTCCATGAAAAGGTGCTTGTTGAAAGAGAAAGGATAGCACAAGGAATTAAGCATCCTGACAGCCCATCTGATGATGATGATGATGATGATCACACCAATCCCAATCCCCCTGGTATCAACTCAGCCCAGGTACATTACTTGACTTTTCATTCTGTGAAGGACTCTGATCATTCAGAGGAGTTGACCAAAGATGGTGACTCAGTCCAAGATGCATTGGCCAAGGATGGTTCTTTTGAACCTGAGGCACAGCTTGACAATGCTGAGACTTCCATAGGAGAAGCTGGTTTGACTAAAGCCTCATCAATGTCAGGCAAGTTGGACATTGACCAGCCTTTAGTCATTCAGGATGACTCAGTGGACTTGGGCTGCCCAAGCACTGTGATCTCCCAACAACTGCCCTCTGTGGATCCTGTTGAGGATATAGAGGTGTCAGGTTTAAACATTGAAGGAGTTGAAAAGGCTGTGAGTGCTGAAAAATCAGAGGGAGGTGTTGGTGAGGAATGTGTGATCACTGGGTCCTTGAGTGCACCACAAATAGAGGGTGAGGAAGTAGAAATATTGGGTGCAGCCCAATATGAGAGTCAGGCTATTCTTCAAGTCAAATCTGAACTTGATGAATCCCTTGGTGAAAGGAGGCCTGATTCTCCAGTGAATGTGAGTCTATCTTTTGAAAATGAAGAAGAAAAGAATAAAGTTGAAAATGAGAGAGAAGGTGCTGATGTATCAGACCTTATGGGAGAAAAAGAAATAGAGGGTGCTGAGGGAGTTTTTACTAACACTGTTAGTTTTGCAGATTCAGTTGCTGTTACTCTTGAACAGATTTTTGCAGATGCCTCCCTGACAGATATACCAGTTGAAGCTGACACTGATCTTCAAGCAGTATCAGCAAATGTGTCCACACTAAACCAGATCTACTTTGAACAAGCCAACACCTCTGAGGCTCACTTTCAGATGGCTACTCAGACTGCATCCATCATTGAAGAGCAGTCAGGGAAGTTGGACACACTGGTCAGGGAAGTTGAGAAGGCTCATGCAACCACTGCTGATACCCTAGATGGCCAAGGGAAGACTCTAGCCTCTGTGGAGATGAGGCTCACAGGGTCTGAAGAAGTGATCTTACCTACTATTGATGCAAGACTTTGTGGGGTTGAAACTGGACTGCAAACAGTTTCAACTGAAGTGACAAAGGCTAAAGATGCTATGGGTATATTCACTAGATCTGTGAAGAAAGAGCAGCAGGGTCTCAAAACTTTGTACAAGCACAATGTAAAGGCATTGAGAAAGACAATCAAGGATGCTTTAAGGCAGAGAACAGCAGCACAGAGAAAGAAGGCAGCAGAGTTGAAAGCTGCAATGGTGAAGGAAGCTGCTGAGAAGTTCACTGTTGAACTCATGGCCAAAGTCTCTGATCAAGTTGTGGCCAATCTCACTAAACAACTTCAGGCCAAACTTGATCAATCACTGAAAGCCACATTGGATGCCATAGTTTCCCAGAAGATGAAGCCTGTTCACACCTTTTTGAGCATGGCAGATGATAAAATGCAAAACATTCATGATGAGAATGTTTATCTACTGCAGGAATTGAAGTCCCTCACTCATTCCCACTCACATCTCTCTGTCACTATGAGTGACTTGAAGCCCCAATGTTTTGATAATGCCAAAAAGGGGGAAAGACAGAGAGCAAGAGCAAAGGGGACCTTGGTAATTGGAGAATCCAAGGGAAAGGAGAAGGCCCCTGAAGTTGAGGAGGAAGCAGTAGAAGACATTGGGAAAGGCAAAGGCCCAATGAATGTTGAAGATTTAACTGAGGAAGAGCAGATTCAAATAGCTGTCAAGGAGTCCATGATGTCAGCTATGGAAAGTCAGGCAAGAAAGCTTCAAAGGCCAGGTGGTGAGTCTACAGGACTTGAACCTCAAGAGAAGGTTGCTGAAGTAAGGGGGAAGGTGACAAGGTCATCTGAAAGAAAGAGGAAGGAACTGGAAACCTTCAATGAATTCCCAACCAGCCTGACTTTGCCTTCAGAATTTCAATCTGAAGAATCTACTCCAGCAAGGAAATCCAAGAGGATAAAGAAAGCAGCTCAAATGCCTGTTATTGAAGAAGAAGAAGTGGAAGAGGAAGGACAGGACAGAATGCCTGAAGTTGGTGTGCCCAAACTTGCTGATGACCCCTCCAAATTGTTTGAAGAAGGTTTTGGAAAAGATCCAGAAACCCAAGAGAAGCTAGCTCTTCAGAGAGCTAAAGAGAGGATGGAGCAATTGGTTGAGGCCAACAAGGCAAGGGATGAAAGACGGGCAAGTTTCAAAGTCCCAAGAAGGAGAGCCTCATACAGAAAACTCAAACCTAAAATGCTACAAAGATGGGACACTCAATACCCTCACCATGATAAGTGGGTTCCAATCTCACTGAATGATGCATGGGAGGAGGCCAAGAGAAGCTTTGTATATGACTTCTATGTCATAGGGAAGTGGCTTGGAGAAGATGTAGAAGAAGTCTTTGTCCAGTTCATGTTTGAGAATCATAGGGACCTCTACCAAAAACTGTTTGCAGCAGCTGATATTGCTAGAGTGGAGTTCAAGGCCCCTGGTCCAATTCTGTACATGCCTCCTAAGTTCAATGGGAACTTGATTGATGAAGGGAAGATTCTGGAGGAGTTCATCAACATCATGAAGATGGAGAAGATGAAGATAGGCCCTAGAGGCTCCAACAAGGATGTTTGGGAGCTGAAGAAGAGGGTCTGGGCTCAATATGGCATTGCTCCCCAAGATGATGGAACTCTCTGATGGATAAGTTTATCCCTTCCCTACTCTTGTTTTTATGATTGCTGAATCTGTTGTTATTTTTTTTAGATTAGTGAGTCCTTTGATTTTCAGTCCTGTAATGGTTTATCACATCTATAAAAGGATCACTATGTTTCTATCAAAGAGATAACAACTCATTATCTCAACTAACCTAACATGACAAATATTACTTGATTTATTGTGCTAACAGGTTTCTTTCAGGCAAGTTGACCAGATCACTATCCCTGAAGGTAATACTTAGTTTAAGTCAAGGTCCCTTTGTAATAGGTTTTGGCATCATAAAAAAGGGGGAAATTGTTGGGAATAAAATGATTTTGATCTAGATACCAAAACCCCTGATTGATGATGTACAAGTTAGTTGAGATATGCTCAAGTTATTATTCAGGCAAGTTGTCCCAGAACACTTAATGAGTAGTATGCTTAAGATAAAATCTCAGAAATGTTGTGAGATATTAATGATCAGGATAGTTGTCCAAAGCTGAAATGTTAGGCAGCTTGATAGGTCTATAGGACAAAGCTGCTTATCTATTCAAGACAAACTGATCAAATGGACAACCTGGCTGAAGAAGTTAAAGTATACTGAAGCTGTGCTCATAAATGCAAAAGATCTAGGCAGTTTGAAGTACAAATGATCAAGAGAATTAAATGTCAAAAGCTTACAGAAGATACAATGAAGCATTTATTGCCAATCATGCCTGAACCAAGCATTAAAGACTTAGAGCATTAAAGAGTGAAGCATTGAATGAATGTTGGAACATTCTAAAACTGCAGCAGGAATGTTCAGGGAGCTTGTCCCATCTGACCGTTGGCTGTGTGTAAAGTTTGCCACAAATCAACCTAGGACATTGTGCAAAATTGGAAACTGACACAAGTCTTCTCAGCCGCATTTGTCAGAAGTCAACACATTCATTCAAGCAACCATTGAAGACCTCTTTTACACAGTGGATAAAAGGATGTCAAGCCTCATAACCGTTTCAATGGTGCTGCAAATAGACATATTTGAATTGCTAATCCCTCCAACGGTTAGTTGTTCAAATTGTCTATAAATACAGAAGTGATCAAAGGAATTCATATCCAACTACAAGCTATCAAACTATCATCAAGCTTTCAAAAGGAAACCAAGCTGTTCACTAGAATTCCAAGTTTCCTGAATCACTTCAAGTCAGCTAAGCCAATCTTTGTAAACATCCTAGCTTAGCATTGAGATATCCTAAGCCTTTACATCTGTTCTCATTGTAAAGGATATCTCTATTAGTTGGAACCAAACCTCAAACCTTATCTCATTTAGTGAAGAAAGTGTTTGTTGTAGAAGTGAGAAGTTAAGGACTGTTAGTAACACAGTCTTAACTCAGAGAGATTGAGCACTAGGACTCAAGTTATCCTAGGGATCAAAACACTAAGAGAGTGTTGTTGATCAGTGCACCTTGGCACTATAAAACAAGCTAATTCCATTGAGAAGGAATTATCCTGTTCAATCAGGGAAAGTGGATGTAGGAGCTTGAGTCTCTGAACCACTATAAATTTGTGTCTCATTTACTTACTGCATTCTTAATTTCACTCCATTCAATCATATTTCAAAGATTCATAACTTAGTAAGTAAGAAAATCTGTTTTGGACAAAGTCCCTGATAACCTGTATTTTCAGAAATCAACTTGGAGTATTTCTTTGAGTAAAGGCCAACCACATTCCGCACTTAGCAACTCTTTTAGATATTTAGCCAACTGATCACTTAATAGTAATCAGTAGGACAAGTATCTATCAAAGTTCACACTCAGGCCAGTTGTGAGACAACCAGCCTGATAGGACCAGTTTATCAAAAAGAAAAGAATTTGCATACACAAGTGCATTTCCCCCCCCCCCATACACTTGTGTTATACTCCACCAATACTCCACCAAGGACCAACAAGTGGTATCAGAGCGGGGGTTCAAAGACCACTGCCTCTGAAAATTCAACTGATTTTCAAAAATCACATTTTCTGTGGTCACTGAACTGATCCAAATTTCTGAAAAACTTATCTGTGCTCATCTTCTATTACATTTGTTGAAATGGCTAACAATGCAGTTCCAGGAGATGCTGTCAACACCATCAACAATATGGGTCCAAACCAAGTCAATCATATTTCTCATCACAAACTGCCAATGTTCTCAATTGAGAACTATGATTTCTGGAAGATCAGGATGAGAGCACATCTTGCTTGCCAGCATGATGAGATGCTTAAAGTCATCACTAGAGGGCCATTCACATTCACTAAAGCAAATCCCAAGCTCACTGATGCTCAAAAAGCTGATCCAAGGGAATTGCTGCCAAAAGATGAAGATGACCTTACAGCTGAAGAAAGAAAAAGGCACAACTTGAACTACATTGCAATGAACACATTGTACCAGACAATTCCAGATGCAGTGATGGGAAGAGTGTACCACTGCACATCAGCTAAAGAGATTTGGGATACCTTAGCACTTATGTGTGAAGGTACCCAAAAGATCAAGGAGAACAAGCTTCAAGTGGCTATCCAAAAATATGAACAATTCTCTATGGAGGCCAATGAAACTATTGATCATCTTGATGGCAGGTTCACTGACATCATGAATGAAATAAACTCTCTTGGCAAATTCTATGCCAAAAGAGAGGTTGCTCTGAAGATCTTGAGAAGTCTCACATCCAAGTGGGACATATACTCTGTCATGATGCAAAACACCAGCAATCTTGACAACATGCCAATGCAGCAAGTATTCTCTGAACTCAAAGCATATGAGTTTGATCTCAATAGAAAGAAGGTGCATGAAGAGCCATCCTCTTCAAACAAAGGTGTTGCCTTCAAAGCTGCTGAAACAGAAAAGAAGATTACTCAAAGATCCTCTCAGTCTGTTTCAAAATCTGAAATAAAGGAGGAGCTGGCACTCATGGCTAGAAGATTTGAGAAGCTCAACTCCAGATTTGGTAGATACAAGAAGTTCTACCAAGATAACAGAACCAGAAGGAGATTCAGTTCTCCTGAACATAAATCAGAGGACAAAGTCTCTGATGAAAAGAAAGAAGACAGATATGCTGATAGGAAGAAATTCAGCAAAGGTGAACCATCATCATCAAGGAGGAAGGAGTCCTCAAGCAAGAAGGATGATGATGAAGATGTGTGTTACAACTGCCAGAAGAAGGGTCATTTTCAGTATGACTGTCCTGACCTCAGTGCAAAAGAAAGGAAGGAAAGGCAAAACAAAAGAGATAAAAGGCTGAACAACAGGAAGGCTATGGTAGCTGGAGATTCAGCAAGTGAGGAGAGTGTCTACTCTTCTGATGATGGGCTGTTCTCCAACAGTGACAGTGATGAGGACTGTCAAATGGCACTTGAAGATGAAGAGGTATGTTCAACTTCCAACTTGTCAATTAACACACATGAATCTAGTGAAATCCTTCTTGACTTTGAAAAGTTGTTGGAAGATTTCACCAGAATACAAGAAGTATGCAATATGGATCTAAGAGAAAATGAACAGTTGAGGTCTAAAGTCAAAATGTCCAATCCTCCTGAATCTGAAATTGACATTAAATCAACTGAGTTGTATCAACAGATTGTGAGAGAACATGAAGAAATGTCTCTCAAAGTCTCTGAACAACAAAAGCTGATTGATGAACAAAATCAGGCTCTAAAGAAAAAGGATTTTGACTCTAGAACTCTACAAGCTAAATTTGACAATCTCTCAAGAGAATTTGATACTCTAAAAATAAGTGAGGGGAGCTTGAAAATGAAAATGTCTGCCTTGAACAAATCTGCTAAGGCAATAGAGGAAATTCAAGGGTTTCAAAGACCATTTGCTCAAAGGGATGGATTAGGCTATAATTCATTTGAACCCTCACCTGGTCTTAGTTTTGCTTCATCAAGCAATTCTAAGATGACTTTTGTAAGATCAGTGGCACAACAAAATGAAAATGAAGTAAATCAACCACTGATCAAGGATAAGGGAAAAGGAATTTTTATACCAACTCAGGTAAACAATGTACCTAAACCCACACCTTTGGAAAAGGTTAAAGGCATTGCTTACAGGAGGAATGAGGTTCAGAAAGGTAGAACCAATGGAAGGCCAACCTATCTGAATCATCATCAGAGGAGTTGTCCAAAACCTGTTCAGAAGAGGCCAAATCAAATAAGGCAACCTCAACTAAATGGATTAAGGCCAATACCCTCTGATAGGTATAAAACATTCAGGAAGCCTGGACCTTACTTGCCAAATGGAAAAGGCCATCCAAAAACCTATCCTCAAAAGTCTTACCCAGCTGCACCTAAGCTTAGTAACTTCAGGAGAAATGTCCCAAAGAAATTTACCAACTCTCCTGAACTCTACAAAGCTAACACTTATATACAGAAGTCACCCAAGGCATTTAAGGGTCAAACTGTGTATGTAGATGTAAATGGAAACCAAGTCAGTCACTTTGAATCAATCAAAGTTATCAGACAGATTTGGGTTCCAAAAGGTACAGCTAACCCTCTAGGACCCAACACTCAAAGGGTACCTAAATTTTGACTTTGCAGGACTGCAAGGACCCCAAAAGGAAGAGAAGCATCAACAAGAAAACAGCATGGTACCTGGACAGTGGATGTTCAAGGCACATGACTGGAAACAAGGAGCTTCTCTCAGACTTCATAGAAAAAGATGGTCCTTCAGTAACCTTTGGAGACAGCTCTCAAGGCATCACAAGAGGCTATGGTACATTATACATTGGTAGTGTTAAAATTACTGATGTCTCATATGTTCTAGGCCTAAAATATAACTTGTTGTCTATAAGTCAAATTTGTGACAAAGGATATTGTGTTGAATTTGCACCAAATGAATGTACTATCAAAAACAAATCAACACAACAGGTGCTACTAACAGGGGTGAGAAAGGGAAATGTTTATTTTGCAGATTGGAGCAAAACCCCTGAAGCAGTCTGTCTTGTTGCCAAAAGCACAAATGAGCAAAGCTGGCTATGGCACAAGAGACTGAATCACCTGAACTTCAAAACCATCAACAAGATTGCAAGAAACTCTCTAGTTAAAGGGCTGCCAAATCAAGTGTTCACCAAAGAACATATATGCCAGCCATGTCAGGAAGGAAAGCAGATCAAAGCCTCATTCAAAGGAAAACCTGTCATCTCAACTGAGAGAGTCCTTCAACTATTGCATATGGATTTATTTGGGCCAATAATCCCAGTAAGTTTAAATGGAAGAAAATATGCTTTAGTTGTTGTTGATGATTTTTCCAGGTACACTTGGGTAGTATTCTTGCTGAACAAAAAGGAGACCCAAATCAAACTACCTGAATTGATGATGAGATTAAGCAATGAAAAGGGCCTAAGTATTGTCAAAATCAGATCTGACAAAGGCACTGAGTTCATTAACTCATACATCAATGAGTATTGCAGCAAAAATGGCATCACTCATGAAACTTCAGCAGCAAGAACACCTCAACAAAATGGGGTTGCTGAAAGAAGGAACAGGACCTTGAAGGAGGCAGCTAGAACCTTGATTGCTGAATCCAAACTGCCTAAAAGGTTCTGGGCTGAAGCCATTAGCACTGCATGTCACACTCAAAACAGGTCCTTAATCACCAAAGGACAAGGTAAAACCCCATATCAAATATGGAAAGGTAGATTGCCCACTGTTGCTTATTTTCACATATTTGGTTGTAAGTGTTTCATTCATAATAATGGGAAAGAGCAATTGAAAGCTTTTGATAGCAAAGCTGATGAAGGAATATTTGTTGGATATTCACAAATCAGCAAGGCTTACAGAGTTTACAATTGCAAAACTCTTATTGTGGAAGAAACACCTCATGTTGTGTTTGATGAATCTATTAATGAGTTCAGGGATAGAAACCTGAATATTGATGAGATAACACAAAGAACAACCAGATTAAGGCTTCAAAGCAAGGAAACAGTGTTTGTGGAGGTTGCCCAGCCTGAACTTCATGAAAATCAAAAACTGGACAACCTACCTGATAGCAATCAACCAGTAGACAACCAACCTGAAGGAGAAATTGAACTGACTGACCCCATCCCAGTTCAAAACCAGGTAACAACTACCAATGAAGAAGCAGGCAATGCTGAGGTAGTTAATGGATCCACTATTCAAGGGGGAACCAATGAATATGTCAACTTATCTGACAATGAGGACAACACCCCTGAATATGATCCTGAACTTGATCCTTCAATTAACTTTCCTGAATTTAATGAATCTAGTGATCCAACTTCAGATGAGGACAATCCTCCTGAAAGGATCAGGTCTAGAAGGACTTGGTTGCATGACCACCCATCTAGCCTGATACTTGGTAATCCAAGTGAAGGGATCAAAACTAGAAGATTTCATGGAGAAAGTGCTCTGTTTTGTTGTTTTCTTTCAGAACAGGAACCTAAAGACATTGATGAAGCACTACAAGACACCAACTGGATCATAGCCATGCAAGAAGAGCTGAATCAGTTTACCAGAAATGAAGTTTGGGAGTTAGTAGACAGGCCAACCCATCAAGATGTCATTGGAACTAAATGGGTGTTCAAAAACAAGAAAAATGAAAATGACATCATTGTGAGAAACAAAGCAAGACTGGTGGCCAAAGGATATTGTCAATCTGAAGGGATTGATTATGATGAGACCTTTGCTCCAGTGGCCAGACTTGAGGCAATCAGACTCTTCCTAGCATATGCAGCTCACATGAGATTCAAGGTGTATCAAATGGATGTGAAGAGTGCATTTCTCAATGGGGTGCTCAAAGAAGAAGTATATGTGGAACAGCCCCCAGGCTTTGAAGAAGGAAACAAGGTGTACAGATTAAAGAAAGCTCTCTATGGCTTAAAGCAAGCTCCGAGAGCTTGGTATGACACCTTATCACAGTTTCTTCTAGATCATGGTTTTGTCAAAGGCACTGTTGACAGAACCTTGTTCAGAATCTGTGAAGGAGATGATATTTTGTTAGTCCAAATCTATGTGGATGACATTATATTTGGATCTCCAAATGAAAAATTATGTGAGAAGTTCTCTAAACTCATGCAAAGCAAATTTGAGATGTCCATGATGGGATTGATGAATTTCTTCTTAGGACTTCAAGTCACTCAATCAAAGAAGGGAATATTCATCAATCAGGCCAAGTATACAAGGGACATGATCAAGAAATTTGGATGTGCTACAAGAGGAATCATAGGATCACTGCTATATCTCACTGCAAGCAGGCCTGATATCACATTTGCAGTTGGAGTGTGTGCAAGATTTCAAGCCAATCCAAAGAAGAGCCATCTTGATGCTGCCAAGAGAATTCTAAGATATCTCAAGGGGTCTGAGAATCTTGGATTATGGTATCCAGCTGATGATAACATTGAGCTTACTGGATATTCAGATGCAGACTATGGAGGATGTAGAATTGACAGAAAATCCACCTCAGGAACTTGTCAATTCTTGGGCAGCAAGCTTATCTCATGGTTCTCCAAGAAGCAAAATACAGTTGCAACTTCAACAACTGAAGCTGAGTATGTAGCTGCTGGAAGTTGCTGTGCTCAGATTCTATGGCTCAGGCAACAATTAAGAGATTACAAAGTAATCACAAATGAAGTGCCCATATTCTGTGACAACAATAGTGCAATTGCCATCTCACAGAATCCAGTGCTCCACACCAGATGCAAGCATGTGGACATCAAGCATCATTTCATAAGGGATCATGTGGAGAAGAAAGATATCAAGCTTGTCAAAATTCACACTGATAAGCAAAAAGCTGATATTCTGACCAAGCCTCTAGCTGAAGTAAGGTTCTTGGAACTGTCAGCTGAATTAGGGTTACTTGATCCAGGCAAAATGGAAAAATGAGGAAAGTAAAGCTCATATGAAGGGGGAAGTTCATCAAAGTGGAACCTCAGCAAAGTTGACCAACCTCATTGAAGCTGTCAGCCACAGAGGGAAACTCAGCAAGGTTGTCCCTGGAGTGATCAGCAATGTTGGTCAGGGGATTTGTCCAAGTGGGACCCAGTCAGCAACCTTGGGACCCACTCAGGCAAAGTAATCAGGCAATTTGGTCCACATAGAAACCAAAGCACATCTCAGGATGTTTGTCCTAGTTAATTGGATAATTATTGCTATTATTAGCATTGATTAGACATTTAAAAGGTTTCTTGGTCTAAGAGTAGGCCATTTTAGGATGGAGTGTGCTATAAAGATTTTTAACCCCCAAAAGGCAAATCAGCATTTAATGCAGAAATCTTAATAAGATTGCATGAATTCTTGAGCCTTCATCCAAACCATTAAATTTCATTCAAAACTCCATCGAACCATTGAGAATCCACTACCCCACCATATTCAAACGGTTTTTCCAATTACCCACTGTTACATTCCATTAACCAACGGTTAATAAATCTCTTCCATATATAAACCTCTCAATTTTCACCACCATCCTTACGCACTCATATTTCCAAAATTCCTTGAAGTCTCAAAGTCTCTAAACCTGCAACTTTTCTTCAAAAACTTTCTTTCTCTCAAATCTATCCATGGCTCCAAAACTCAAGAGAGAAGAACTCGTAGATTTCAATGATTCCTCTCTGGACATTGATTTCTCTTATCTTAGCAACCCAAATTCCCTTTGGTTTGAAAAGCTGGTAGCTTTTGATAGCCCAGATTCAGATGTTCAACAAGTCCTCCAATGGCTAAGGGAGGCAGGGCTAGAGAACTTTCTAGGCACCAAGCCTGATTCCTGCCTAAATCCATTTATGGCAGAATTCTTTGCTTACCTAAGGTGAAAGGGCAAGAAGGGGGATGTGTGCACAAAGCTCACATATGCAGAAGAAGATGAAGAAGAAGAAAGCCAACACACAGTCATCTTCACTGCAGAGGATTTAGAAGCCAGTTTTGGGCTACCTTCTGAAGGCATAAATCCAGAAGTATACAAGGAAGAAGATGATCAGGAATTCTATTTCTCTTGGATGATAGAACCTAAGAAACTTGTAAGTGCTCAAAACAAAAACACTTTAAAGCCAGTGTTTAGGCATTTGTTTGACTGTGTTGTAAAGAGCCTGTTGAGCCACTCAGGGAGTGTTGAACAAATCAGTATGCCTAAATTAAGGGTGATGGCTGCTGTGATTGACTCTGCTGAGAAGAAAGTCAAGTTCAACTGGAAGAAATTCATTCTTGACAAAATGATGAATGAAAAATTCAAGTTCAAGGAGGTGAAACACCACAAGGTGGTGGTTGAAGGAAAACTCCAGTTCTGCACAAGAGCAAGCCTACTCTTGGAAAGATTTGCACATTACACCCACCTTCAAGCAAAGCCAAAGCCTTTTCCAGCTCAGAAGGTGATGTTTAGGAAGCTGTCTTCTAAGACAGAGAAGAGGAAGCAGGATGCAGCTTCAAAGAAGGCCATCACAATTGTACCAGCAACAAGATCCTCTCCAAGGAAGAGGAAAGCTCAATCACCAAAAGCTCAACCAAAAATGAAGAGGATGAAGAAGATTTTGCATGAATCTTCCCAAGAAAGTCAGCCAAGAAGTGGAGGAGCCACTTCTGAGGAAATAGAGAAGGTTGCTGAGGAAGGAGTCAACCCTCCTGAAGAGGGTGAAGTATTCAGAGAAATTGTCCCCCTACAGCCTGAGAGTATAAATGAATTCAGAGACCTTGACCAGCCAACAAGGTATGAAAGAAAAAGAAGGATCATCAAGACCTCTGAGAAACAAAGGTTGATGGAGGAAGAAAAGCAAAAGAACGAGTTCTTCAAGGAGATTAGACAGGCCAGCAAGTCTAAATCCAAGTCCAAACCCAACAGCCCTGAAGCCAACTCTCCTGATATTCAATCTAGAAGAATATCACCAAGGCAAGAAGAAGAGGAGTGCAAGACTCCTGAGGATGCACCAATCATTGCCAAGAAGGTGTACTCCCCTGAAGGTGCACCTGATAGATCAGGTATTGATGTGCTGGCAGATTTGGTCAATCTTGAAGATAGACCCTTTTCCCCACTTGATCCAAGACTTCTCTCATATACCAAACTTCTTGAAACTGCTCTTCAAGAAGGTGATCAAGTTGTTTTCCCACCCATTCCAGCCATTCCAATTACCTCTTCAGGCACAATGCTCTCAAAAGCACCTGAATCCCAACTTGCTTTGACCTCTCCTGACCCCAACCCTTCTGAATCCAACCTACCTGAATCCCAGCCAAGCTTACTTGAATCCCATTCAAACCCTCCTGAATCCAACTCTTCTGGAGATGATAGTGGTGAAGACTATACTTATGAGGGGATGTTGAGACAGATTGCAAGAGCCAATGTGGATGAATTATATCCAGGTTTGAAGGATTATCCTAGGTTGCAACAACAGTTCTATGATCTCAGAGCTCTTGTTGAGATCAAAGATAGAACTATTGTGGAAATAGCTCAGGCTATTCAGGATAAGGGTGCCAACTGGTGGCAGGTTGAGGAAAATAGGCTGCTACATTTTGCAAATGTAAAGAAGACCAGTGTTTTAACCACTGAGGCCCTATTTTGCACCATTGTCCATGAAAAGGTGCTTGCTGAAAGAGAAAGGATAGCACAAGGAATTAAGCATCCTGACAGCCCATCTGATGATGATGATGATGATGATCACACCAATCCCAATCCCCCTGGTATCAACTCAGCCCAGGTACATTACTTGACTTTTCATTCTGTGAAGGACTCTGATCATTCAGAGGAGTTGACCAAAGATGGTGACTCAGTCCAAGATGCATTGGCCAAGGATGGTTCTTTTGAACCTGAGGCACAGCTTGACAATGCTGAGACTTCCATAGGAGAAGCTGGTTTGACTAAAGCCTCATCAATGTCAGGCAAGTTGGACATTGACCAGCCTTTAGTCATTCAGGATGACTCAGTGGACTTGGGCTGCCCAAGCACTGTGATCTCCCAACAACTGCCCTCTGTGGATCCTGTTGAGGATATAGAGGTGTCAGGTTTAAACATTGAAGGAGTTGAAAAGGCTGTGAGTGCTGAAAAATCAGAGGGAGGTGTTGGTGAGGAATGTGTGATCACTGGGTCCTTGAGTGCACCACAAATAGAGGGTGAGGAAGTAGAAATATTGGGTGCAGCCCAATATGAGAGTCAGGCTATTCTTCAAGTCAAATCTGAACTTGATGAATCCCTTGGTGAAAGGAGGCCTGATTCTCCAGTGAATGTGAGTCTATCTTTTGAAAATGAAGAAGAAAAGAATAAAGTTGAAAATGAGAGAGAAGGTGCTGATGTATCAGACCTTATGGGAGAAAAAGAAATAGAGGGTGCTGAGGGAGTTTTTACTAACACTGTTAGTTTTGCAGATTCAGTTGCTGTTACTCTTGAACAGATTTTTGCAGATGCCTCCCTGACAGATATACCAGTTGAAGCTGACACTGATCTTCAAGCAGTATCAGCAAATGTGTCCACACTAAACCAGATCTACTTTGAACAAGCCAACACCTCTGAGGCTCACTTTCAGATGGCTACTCAGACTGCATCCATCATTGAAGAGCAGTCAGGGAAGTTGGACACACTGGTCAGGGAAGTTGAGAAGGCTCATGCAACCACTGCTGATACCCTAGATGGCCAAGGGAAGACTCTAGCCTCTGTGGAGATGAGGCTCACAGGGTCTGAAGAAGTGATCTTACCTACTATTGATGCAAGACTTTGTGGGGTTGAAACTGGACTGCAAACAGTTTCAACTGAAGTGACAAAGGCTAAAGATGCTATGGGTATATTCACTAGATCTGTGAAGAAAGAGCAGCAGGGTCTCAAAACTTTGTACAAGCACAATGTAAAGGCATTGAGAAAGACAATCAAGGATGCTTTAAGGCAGAGAACAGCAGCACAGAGAAAGAAGGCAGCAGAGTTGAAAGCTGCAATGGTGAAGGAAGCTGCTGAGAAGTTCACTGTTGAACTCATGGCCAAAGTCTCTGATCAAGTTGTGGCCAATCTCACTAAACAACTTCAGGCCAAACTTGATCAATCACTGAAAGCCACATTGGATGCCATAGTTTCCCAGAAGATGAAGCCTGTTCACACCTTTTTGAGCATGGCAGATGATAAAATGCAAAACATTCATGATGAGAATGTTTATCTACTGCAGGAATTGAAGTCCCTCACTCATTCCCACTCACATCTCTCTGTCACTATGAGTGACTTGAAGCCCCAATGTTTTGATAATGCCAAAAAGGGGGAAAGACAGAGAGCAAGAGCAAAGGGGACCTTGGTAATTGGAGAATCCAAGGGAAAGGAGAAGGCCCCTGAAGTTGAGGAGGAAGCAGTAGAAGACATTGGGAAAGGCAAAGGCCCAATGAATGTTGAAGATTTAACTGAGGAAGAGCAGATTCAAATAGCTGTCAAGGAGTCCATGATGTCAGCTATGGAAAGTCAGGCAAGAAAGCTTCAAAGGCCAGGTGGTGAGTCTACAGGACTTGAACCTCAAGAGAAGGTTGCTGAAGTAAGGGGGAAGGTGACAAGGTCATCTGAAAGAAAGAGGAAGGAACTGGAAACCTTCAATGAATTCCCAACCAGCCTGACTTTGCCTTCAGAATTTCAATCTGAAGAATCTACTCCAGCAAGGAAATCCAAGAGGATAAAGAAAGCAGCTCAAATGCCTGTTATTGAAGAAGAAGAAGTGGAAGAGGAAGGACAGGACAGAATGCCTGAAGTTGGTGTGCCCAAACTTGCTGATGACCCCTCCAAATTGTTTGAAGAAGGTTTTGGAAAAGATCCAGAAACCCAAGAGAAGCTAGCTCTTCAGAGAGCTAAAGAGAGGATGGAGCAATTGGTTGAGGCCAACAAGGCAAGGGATGAAAGACGGGCAAGTTTCAAAGTCCCAAGAAGGAGAGCCTCATACAGAAAACTCAAACCTAAAATGCTACAAAGATGGGACACTCAATACCCTCACCATGATAAGTGGGTTCCAATCTCACTGAATGATGCATGGGAGGAGGCCAAGAGAAGCTTTGTATATGACTTCTATGTCATAGGGAAGTGGCTTGGAGAAGATGTAGAAGAAGTCTTTGTCCAGTTCATGTTTGAGAATCATAGGGACCTCTACCAAAAACTGTTTGCAGCAGCTGATATTGCTAGAGTGGAGTTCAAGGCCCCTGGTCCAATTCTGTACATGCCTCCTAAGTTCAATGGGAACTTGATTGATGAAGGGAAGATTCTGGAGGAGTTCATCAACATCATGAAGATGGAGAAGATGAAGATAGGCCCTAGAGGCTCCAACAAGGATGTTTGGGAGCTGAAGAAGAGGGTCTGGGCTCAATATGGCATTGCTCCCCAAGATGATGGAACTCTCTGATGGATAAGTTTATCCCTTCCCTACTCTTGTTTTTATGATTGCTGAATCTGTTGTTATTTTTTTTAGATTAGTGAGTCCTTTGATTTTCAGTCCTGTAATGGTTTATCACATCTATAAAAGGATCACTATGTTTCTATCAAAGAGATAACAACTCATTATCTCAACTAACCTAACATGACAAATATTACTTGATTTATTGTGCTAACAGGTTTCTTTCAGGCAAGTTGACCAGATCACTATCCCTGAAGGTAATACTTAGTTTAAGTCAAGGTCCCTTTGTAATAGGTTTTGGCATCATAAAAAAGGGGGAAATTGTTGGGAATAAAATGATTTTGATCTAGATACCAAAACCCCTGATTGATGATGTACAAGTTAGTTGAGATATGCTCAAGTTATTATTCAGGCAAGTTGTCCCAGAACACTTAATGAGTAGTATGCTTAAGATAAAATCTCAGAAATGTTGTGAGATATTAATGATGAGGATAGTTGTCCAAAGCTGAAATGTTAGGCAGCTTGATAGGTCTATAGGACAAAGCTGCTTATCTATTCAAGACAAACTGATCAAATGGACAACCTGGCTGAAGAAGTTAAAGTATACTGAAGCTGTGCTCATAAATGCAAAAGATCTAGGCAGTTTGAAGTACAAATGATCAAGAGAATTAAATGTCAAAAGCTTACAGAAGATACAATGAAGCATTTATTGCCAATCATGCCTGAACCAAGCATTAAAGACTTAGAGCATTAAAGAGTGAAGCATTGAATGAATGTTGGAACATTCTAAAACTGCAGCAGGAATGTTCAGGGAGCTTGTCCCATCTGACCGTTGGCTGTGTGTAAAGTTTGCCACAAATCAACCTAGGACATTGTGCAAAATTGGAAACTGACACAAGTCTTCTCAGCCGCATTTGTCAGAAGTCAACACATTCATTCAAGCAACCATTGAAGACCTCTTTTACACAGTGGATAAAAGGATGTCAAGCCTCATAACCGTTTCAATGGTGCTGCAAATAGACATATTTGAATTGCTAATCCCTCCAACGGTTAGTTGTTCAAATTGTCTATAAATACAGAAGTGATCAAAGGAATTCATATCCAACTACAAGCTATCAAACTATCATCAAGCTTTCAAAAGGAAACCAAGCTGTTCACTAGAATTCCAAGTTTCCTGAATCACTTCAAGTCAGCTAAGCCAATCTTTGTAAACATCCTAGCTTAGCATTGAGATATCCTAAGCCTTTACATCTGTTCTCATTGTAAAGGATATCTCTATTAGTTGGAACCAAACCTCAAACCTTATCTCATTTAGTGAAGAAAGTGTTTGTTGTAGAAGTGAGAAGTTAAGGACTGTTAGTAACACAGTCTTAACTCAGAGAGATTGAGCACTAGGACTCAAGTTATCCTAGGGATCAAAACACTAAGAGAGTGTTGTTGATCAGTGCACCTTGGCACTATAAAACAAGCTAATTCCATTGAGAAGGAATTATCCTGTTCAATCAGGGAAAGTGGATGTAGGAGCTTGAGTCTCTGAACCACTATAAATTTGTGTCTCATTTACTTACTGCATTCTTAATTTCACTCCATTCAATCATATTTCAAAGATTCATAACTTAGTAAGTAAGAAAATCTGTTTTGGACAAAGTCCCTGATAACCTGTATTTTCAGAAATCAACTTGGAGTATTTCTTTGAGTAAAGGCCAACCACATTCCGCACTTAGCAACTCTTTTAGATATTTAGCCAACTGATCACTTAATAGTAATCAGTAGGACAAGTATCTATCAAAGTTCACACTCAGGCCAGTTGTGAGACAACCAGCCTGATAGGACCAGTTTATCAAAAAGAAAAGAATTTGCATACACAAGTGCATTCCCCCCCCCCCCCATACACTTGTGTTATACTCCACCAATACTCCACCAAGGACCAACAAGTGGTATCAGAGCGGGGGTTCAAAGACCACTGCCTCTGAAAATTCAACTGATTTTCAAAAATCACATTTTCTGTGGTCACTGAACTGATCCAAATTTCTGAAAAACTTATCTGTGCTCATCTTCTATTACATTTGTTGAAATGGCTAACAATGCAGTTCCAGGAGATGCTGTCAACACCATCAACAATATGGGTCCAAACCAAGTCAATCATATTTCTCATCACAAACTGCCAATGTTCTCAATTGAGAACTATGATTTCTGGAAGATCAGGATGAGAGCACATCTTGCTTGCCAGCATGATGAGATGCTTAAAGTCATCACTAGAGGGCCATTCACATTCACTAAAGCAAATCCCAAGCTCACTGATGCTCAAAAAGCTGATCCAAGGGAATTGCTGCCAAAAGATGAAGATGACCTTACAGCTGAAGAAAGAAAAAGGCACAACTTGAACTACATTGCAATGAACACATTGTACCAGACAATTCCAGATGCAGTGATGGGAAGAGTGTACCACTGCACATCAGCTAAAGAGATTTGGGATACCTTAGCACTTATGTGTGAAGGTACCCAAAAGATCAAGGAGAACAAGCTTCAAGTGGCTATCCAAAAATATGAACAATTCTCTATGGAGGCCAATGAAACTATTGATCATCTTGATGGCAGGTTCACTGACATCATGAATGAAATAAACTCTCTTGGCAAATTCTATGCCAAAAGAGAGGTTGCTCTGAAGATCTTGAGAAGTCTCACATCCAAGTGGGACATATACTCTGTCATGATGCAAAACACCAGCAATCTTGACAACATGCCAATGCAGCAAGTATTCTCTGAACTCAAAGCATATGAGTTTGATCTCAATAGAAAGAAGGTGCATGAAGAGCCATCCTCTTCAAACAAAGGTGTTGCCTTCAAAGCTGCTGAAACAGAAAAGAAGATTACTCAAAGATCCTCTCAGTCTGTTTCAAAATCTGAAATAAAGGAGGAGCTGGCACTCATGGCTAGAAGATTTGAGAAGCTCAACTCCAGATTTGGTAGATACAAGAAGTTCTACCAAGATAACAGAACCAGAAGGAGATTCAGTTCTCCTGAACATAAATCAGAGGACAAAGTCTCTGATGAAAAGAAAGAAGACAGATATGCTGATAGGAAGAAATTCAGCAAAGGTGAACCATCATCATCAAGGAGGAAGGAGTCCTCAAGCAAGAAGGATGATGATGAAGATGTGTGTTACAACTGCCAGAAGAAGGGTCATTTTCAGTATGACTGTCCTGACCTCAGTGCAAAAGAAAGGAAGGAAAGGCAAAACAAAAGAGATAAAAGGCTGAACAACAGGAAGGCTATGGTAGCTGGAGATTCAGCAAGTGAGGAGAGTGTCTACTCTTCTGATGATGGGCTGTTCTCCAACAGTGACAGTGATGAGGACTGTCAAATGGCACTTGAAGATGAAGAGGTATGTTCAACTTCCAACTTGTCAATTAACACACATGAATCTAGTGAAATCCATCTTGACTTTGAAAAGTTGTTGGAAGATTTCACCAGAATACAAGAAGTATGCAATATGGATCTAAGAGAAAATGAACAGTTGAGGTCTAAAGTCAAAATGTCCAATCCTCCTGAATCTGAAATTGACATTAAATCAACTGAGTTGTATCAACAGATTGTGAGAGAACATGAAGAAATGTCTCTCAAAGTCTCTGAACAACAAAAGCTGATTGATGAACAAAATCAGGCTCTAAAGAAAAAGGATTTTGACTCTAGAACTCTACAAGCTAAATTTGACAATCTCTCAAGAGAATTTGATACTCTAAAAATAAGTGAGGGGAGCTTGAAAATGAAAATGTCTGCCTTGAACAAATCTGCTAAGGCAATAGAGGAAATTCAAGGGTTTCAAAGACCATTTGCTCAAAGGGATGGATTAGGCTATAATTCATTTGAACCCTCACCTGGTCTTAGTTTTGCTTCATCAAGCAATTCTAAGATGACTTTTGTAAGATCAGTGGCACAACAAAATGAAAATGAAGTAAATCAACCACTGATCAAGGATAAGGGAAAAGGAATTTTTATACCAACTCAGGTAAACAATGTACCTAAACCCACACCTTTGGAAAAGGTTAAAGGCATTGCTTACAGGAGGAATGAGGTTCAGAAAGGTAGAACCAATGGAAGGCCAACCTATCTGAATCATCATCAGAGGAGTTGTCCAAAACCTGTTCAGAAGAGGCCAAATCAAATAAGGCAACCTCAACTAAATGGATTAAGGCCAATACCCTCTGATAGGTATAAAACATTCAGGAAGCCTGGACCTTACTTGCCAAATGGAAAAGGCCATCCAAAAACCTATCCTCAAAAGTCTTACCCAGCTGCACCTAAGCTTAGTAACTTCAGGAGAAATGTCCCAAAGAAATTTACCAACTCTCCTGAACTCTACAAAGCTAACACTTATATACAGAAGTCACCCAAGGCATTTAAGGGTCAAACTGTGTATGTAGATGTAAATGGAAACCAAGTCAGTCACTTTGAATCAATCAAAGTTATCAGACAGATTTGGGTTCCAAAAGGTACAGCTAACCCTCTAGGACCCAACACTCAAAGGGTACCTAAATTTTGACTTTGCAGGACTGCAAGGACCCCAAAAGGAAGAGAAGCATCAACAAGAAAACAGCATGGTACCTGGACAGTGGATGTTCAAGGCACATGACTGGAAACAAGGAGCTTCTCTCAGACTTCATAGAAAAAGATGGTCCTTCAGTAACCTTTGGAGACAGCTCTCAAGGCATCACAAGAGGCTATGGTACATTATACATTGGTAGTGTTAAAATTACTGATGTCTCATATGTTCTAGGCCTAAAATATAACTTGTTGTCTATAAGTCAAATTTGTGACAAAGGATATTGTGTTGAATTTGCACCAAATGAATGTACTATCAAAAACAAATCAACACAACAGGTGCTACTAACAGGGGTGAGAAAGGGAAATGTTTATTTTGCAGATTGGAGCAAAACCCCTGAAGCAGTCTGTCTTGTTGCCAAAAGCACAAATGAGCAAAGCTGGCTATGGCACAAGAGACTGAATCACCTGAACTTCAAAACCATCAACAAGATTGCAAGAAACTCTCTAGTTAAAGGGCTGCCAAATCAAGTGTTCACCAAAGAACATATATGCCAGCCATGTCAGGAAGGAAAGCAGATCAAAGCCTCATTCAAAGGAAAACCTGTCATCTCAACTGAGAGAGTCCTTCAACTATTGCATATGGATTTATTTGGGCCAATAATCCCAGTAAGTTTAAATGGAAGAAAATATGCTTTAGTTGTTGTTGATGATTTTTCCAGGTACACTTGGGTAGTATTCTTGCTGAACAAAAAGGAGACCCAAATCAAACTACCTGAATTGATGATGAGATTAAGCAATGAAAAGGGCCTAAGTATTGTCAAAATCAGATCTGACAAAGGCACTGAGTTCATTAACTCATACATCAATGAGTATTGCAGCAAAAATGGCATCACTCATGAAACTTCAGCAGCAAGAACACCTCAACAAAATGGGGTTGCTGAAAGAAGGAACAGGACCTTGAAGGAGGCAGCTAGAACCTTGATTGCTGAATCCAAACTGCCTAAAAGGTTCTGGGCTGAAGCCATTAGCACTGCATGTCACACTCAAAACAGGTCCTTAATCACCAAAGGACAAGGTAAAACCCCATATCAAATATGGAAAGGTAGATTGCCCACTGTTGCTTATTTTCACATATTTGGTTGTAAGTGTTTCATTCATAATAATGGGAAAGAGCAATTGAAAGCTTTTGATAGCAAAGCTGATGAAGGAATATTTGTTGGATATTCACAAATCAGCAAGGCTTACAGAGTTTACAATTGCAAAACTCTTATTGTGGAAGAAACACCTCATGTTGTGTTTGATGAATCTATTAATGAGTTCAGGGATAGAAACCTGAATATTGATGAGATAACACAAAGAACAACCAGATTAAGGCTTCAAAGCAAGGAAACAGTGTTTGTGGAGGTTGCCCAGCCTGAACTTCATGAAAATCAAAAACTGGACAACCTACCTGATAGCAATCAACCAGTAGACAACCAACCTGAAGGAGAAATTGAACTGACTGACCCCATCCCAGTTCAAAACCAGGTAACAACTACCAATGAAGAAGCAGGCAATGCTGAGGTAGTTAATGGATCCACTATTCAAGGGGGAACCAATGAATATGTCAACTTATCTGACAATGAGGACAACACCCCTGAATATGATCCTGAACTTGATCCTTCAATTAACTTTCCTGAATTTAATGAATCTAGTGATCCAACTTCAGATGAGGACAATCCTCCTGAAAGGATCAGGTCTAGAAGGACTTGGTTGCATGACCACCCATCTAGCCTGATACTTGGTAATCCAAGTGAAGGGATCAAAACTAGAAGATTTCATGGAGAAAGTGCTCTGTTTTGTTGTTTTCTTTCAGAACAGGAACCTAAAGACATTGATGAAGCACTACAAGACACCAACTGGATCATAGCCATGCAAGAAGAGCTGAATCAGTTTACCAGAAATGAAGTTTGGGAGTTAGTAGACAGGCCAACCCATCAAGATGTCATTGGAACTAAATGGGTGTTCAAAAACAAGAAAAATGAAAATGACATCATTGTGAGAAACAAAGCAAGACTGGTGGCCAAAGGATATTGTCAATCTGAAGGGATTGATTATGATGAGACCTTTGCTCCAGTGGCCAGACTTGAGGCAATCAGACTCTTCCTAGCATATGCAGCTCACATGAGATTCAAGGTGTATCAAATGGATGTGAAGAGTGCATTTCTCAATGGGGTGCTCAAAGAAGAAGTATATGTGGAACAGCCCCCAGGCTTTGAAGAAGGAAACAAGGTGTACAGATTAAAGAAAGCTCTCTATGGCTTAAAGCAAGCTCCGAGAGCTTGGTATGACACCTTATCACAGTTTCTTCTAGATCATGGTTTTGTCAAAGGCACTGTTGACAGAACCTTGTTCAGAATCTGTGAAGGAGATGATATTTTGTTAGTCCAAATCTATGTGGATGACATTATATTTGGATCTCCAAATGAAAAATTATGTGAGAAGTTCTCTAAACTCATGCAAAGCAAATTTGAGATGTCCATGATGGGATTGATGAATTTCTTCTTAGGACTTCAAGTCACTCAATCAAAGAAGGGAATATTCATCAATGAGGCCAAGTATACAAGGGACATGATCAAGAAATTTGGATGTGCTACAAGAGGAATCATAGGATCACTGCTATATCTCACTGCAAGCAGGCCTGATATCACATTTGCAGTTGGAGTGTGTGCAAGATTTCAAGCCAATCCAAAGAAGAGCCATCTTGATGCTGCCAAGAGAATTCTAAGATATCTCAAGGGGTCTGAGAATCTTGGATTATGGTATCCAGCTGATGATAACATTGAGCTTACTGGATATTCAGATGCAGACTATGGAGGATGTAGAATTGACAGAAAATCCACCTCAGGAACTTGTCAATTCTTGGGCAGCAAGCTTATCTCATGGTTCTCCAAGAAGCAAAATACAGTTGCAACTTCAACAACTGAAGCTGAGTATGTAGCTGCTGGAAGTTGCTGTGCTCAGATTCTATGGCTCAGGCAACAATTAAGAGATTACAAAGTAATCACAAATGAAGTGCCCATATTCTGTGACAACAATAGTGCAATTGCCATCTCACAGAATCCAGTGCTCCACACCAGATGCAAGCATGTGGACATCAAGCATCATTTCATAAGGGATCATGTGGAGAAGAAAGATATCAAGCTTGTCAAAATTCACACTGATAAGCAAAAAGCTGATATTCTGACCAAGCCTCTAGCTGAAGTAAGGTTCTTGGAACTGTCAGCTGAATTAGGGTTACTTGATCCAGGCAAAATGGAAAAATGAGGAAAGTAAAGCTCATATGAAGGGGGAAGTTCATGAAAGTGGAACCTCAGCAAAGTTGACC
Organism: Galeopsis tetrahit; assembly: GCA_963675135.1. Lineage (NCBI taxonomy): Eukaryota > Viridiplantae > Streptophyta > Magnoliopsida > Lamiales > Lamiaceae > Galeopsis > Galeopsis tetrahit. The sequence goes on along the minus strand of OY776120.1, from coordinate 57,200,405 downwards.
AACCTCATTGAAGCTGTCAGCCACAGAGGGAAACTCAGCAAGGTTGTCCCTGGAGTGATCAGCAATGTTGGTCAGGGGATTTGTCCAAGTGGGACCCAGTCAGCAACCTTGGGACCCACTCAGGCAAAGTAATCAGGCAATTTGGTCCACATAGAAACCAAAGCACATCTCAGGATGTTTGTCCTAGTTAATTGGATAATTATTGCTATTATTAACATTGATTAGACATTTAAAAGGTTTCTTGGTCTAAGAGTAGGCCATTTTAGGATGGAGTGTGCTATAAAGATTTTTAACCCCCAAAAGGCAAATCAGCATTTAATGCAGAAATCTTAATAAGATTGCATGAATTCTTGAGCCTTCATCCAAACCATTAAATTTCATTCAAAACTCCATCGAACCATTGAGAATCCACTACCCCACCATATTCAAACGGTTTTTCCAATTACCCACTGTTACATTCCATTAACCAACGGTTAATAAATCTCTTCCATATATAAACCTCTCAATTTTCACCACCATTCTTACGCACTCATATTTCCAAAATTCCTTGAAGTCTCAAAGTCTCTAAACCTGCAACTTTTCTTCAAAAACTTTCTTTCTCTCAAATCTATCCATGGCTCCAAAACTCAAGAGAGAAGAACTCGTAGATTTCAATGATTCCTCTCTGGACATTGATTTCTCTTATCTTAGCAACCCAAATTCCCTTTGGTTTGAAAAGCTGGTAGCTTTTGATAGCCCAGATTCAGATGTTCAACAAGTCCTCCAATGGCTAAGGGAGGCAGGGCTAGAGAACTTTCTAGGCACCAAGCCTGATTCCTGCCTAAATCCATTTATGGCAGAATTCTTTGCTTACCTAAGGTGGAAGGGCAAGAAGGGGGATGTGTGCACAAAGCTCACATATGCAGAAGAAGATGAAGAAGAAGAAAGCCAACACACAGTCATCTTCACTGCAGAGGATTTAGAAGCCAGTTTTGGGCTACCTTCTGAAGGCATAAATCCAGAAGTATACAAGGAAGAAGATGATCAGGAATTCTATTTCTCTTGGATGATAGAACCTAAGAAACTTGTAAGTGCTCAAAACAAAAACACTTTAAAGCCAGTGTTTAGGCATTTGTTTGACTGTGTTGTAAAGAGCCTGTTGAGCCACTCAGGGAGTGTTGAACAAATCAGTATGCCTAAATTAAGGGTGATGGCTGCTGTGATTGACTCTGCTGAGAAGAAAGTCAAGTTCAACTGGAAGAAATTCATTCTTGACAAAATGATGAATGAAAAATTCAAGTTCAAGGAGGTGAAACACCACAAGGTGGTGGTTGAAGGAAAACTCCAGTTCTGCACAAGAGCAAGCCTACTCTTGGAAAGATTTGCACATTACACCCACCTTCAAGCAAAGCCAAAGCCTTTTCCAGCTCAGAAGGTGATGTTTAGGAAGCTGTCTTCTAAGACAGAGAAGAGGAAGCAGGATGCAGCTTCAAAGAAGGCCATCACAATTGTACCAGCAACAAGATCCTCTCCAAGGAAGAGGAAAGCTCAATCACCAAAAGCTCAACCAAAAATGAAGAGGATGAAGAAGATTTTGCATGAATCTTCCCAAGAAAGTCAGCCAAGAAGTGGAGGAGCCACTTCTGAGGAAATAGAGAAGGTTGCTTAGGAAGGAGTCAACCCTCCTGAAGAGGGTGAAGTATTCAGAGAAATTGTCCCCCTACAGCCTGAGAGTATAAATGAATTCAGAGACCTTGACCAGCCAACAAGGTATGAAAGAAAAAGAAGGATCATCAAGACCTCTGAGAAACAAAGGTTGATGGAGGAAGAAAAGCAAAAGAAAGAGTTCTTCAAGGAGATTAGACAGGCCAGCAAGTCTAAATCCAAGTCCAAACCCAACAGCCCTGAAGCCAACTCTCCTGATATTCAATCTAGAAGAATATCACCAAGGCAAGAAGAAGAGGAGTGCAAGACTCCTGAGGATGCACCAATCATTGCCAAGAAGGTGTACTCCCCTGAAGGTGCACCTGATAGATCAGGTATTGATGTGCTGGCAGATTTGGTCAATCTTGAAGATAGACCCTTTTCCCCACTTGATCCAAGACTTCTCTCATATACCAAACTTCTTGAAACTGCTCTTCAAGAAGGTGATCAAGTTGTTTTCCCACCCATTCCAGCCATTCCAATTACCTCTTCAGGCACAATGCTCTCAAAAGCACCTGAATCCCAACTTGCTTTGACCTCTCCTGACCCCAACCCTTCTGAATCCAACCTACCTGAATCCCAGCCAAGCTTACTTGAATCCCATTCAAACCCTCCTGAATCCAACTCTTCTGGAGATGATAGTGGTGAAGACTATACTTATGAGGGGATGTTGAGACAGATTGCAAGAGCCAATGTGGATGAATTATATCCAGGTTTGAAGGATTATCCTAGGTTGCAACAACAGTTCTATGATCTCAGAGCTCTTGTTGAGATCAAAGATAGAACTATTGTGGAAATAGCTCAGGCTATTCAGGATAAGGGTGCCAACTGGTGGCAGGTTGAGGAAAATAGGCTGCTACATTTTGCAAATGTAAAGAAGAACAGTGTTTTAACTCTCACTAACGAGTGTGATTTTGTGATAATTAAAGACAACATAATTTTTTCTTGGCTAAATCTTCGTATTTATCGAATATTAATTTCATTATCAGCGTATTGGATAAAACAATAACTTTAGAACAAAGATGTATTGGTAATGGTTAACTCTTTGCAACTCTTGAGACTTTTGAAAAGTAGAGAATGAGAGAATCGAAGAAAGTGCATTTTCACATTAGAGTGAGCAACAAGTTTCACTAACGAGTGTGATGTTTTGATAATTAAAGACAACATAATGTTTTTTTGGCAAAATTTTCGTATTTATCGAATCTTAATTTCACTATCAACCTGTTGGACAAAACAACAACTTTAGAATAAATATGTATTGGTAATGGTTAACTCTTTGCAACTCTTGAGACTTTTGAAAAGTAGAGAATGAGAGAATCGAAGAAATTGCGTTTTCACATTAGATTGAGCATAAACTCTCATTAACGAGTGTGATTTTGTGATAATTAAAGACAACATAATGTTTTCTTGGCTAAATCTTCGTGTTTATCGAATCGTAATTTCACTATAAACTTGTTGGACAAAACAACAACTTTAGAACGAATATATGTATTGGTAATGGTTAACTCTTTGCAACTCTTGAGACTTTTGAAAAGTAGAGAATGAGAGAATCGAAGAAAGTGCATTTTCACATTAGAGTGAGCATAAAGTATCACTAACGAGTGTGATGTTTTGATAATTAAAGACAACATAATGTTTTTTTGGCAAAATTTTCGTAGTTATCGAATCTTAATTTCACTATCAACCTGTTGGACAAAACAACAACTTTAGAACAAATATGTATTGGTAATGGTTAACTCTTTGCAACTCTTGACAGTTTTGAAAAGTAGAGAATGAGAGAATCGAAGAAAGTGCATTTTCACATTAGATTGAGCATAAACTCTCATTAACGAGTGTGATTTTGTGATAATTAAAGACAACATAATGTTTTCTTGGCTAAATCTTCGTGTTTATCGAATCGTAATTTCACTATAAACGTGTTGGACAAAATAACAACTTTAGAACGAATATATGTATTGGTAATGGTTAACTCTTTGCAACTCTTGAGACTTTTGAAAAGTAGAGAATGAGAGAATCGAAGAAAGTGCATTTTCACATTAGAGTGAGCATAAAGTTTCACTAACGAGTGTGATGTTTTGATAATTAAAGACAACATAATGTTTTTTTGGCAAAATTTTCGTAGTTATCGAATCTTAATTTCACTATCAACCTGTTGGACAAAACAACAACTTTAGAACAAATATGTATTGGTAATGGTTAACTCTTTGCAACTCTTGACACTTTTGAAAAGTAGAGAATGAGAGAATCGAAGAAAGTGCATTTTCACATTAGAGTGAGCATAAAGTTTCACTAACGAGTGTGATGTTATGATAATTAAAGACAACATAATGTTTTTTTGGCAAAATTTTCGTATTTTTCGAATCTTAATTTCACTGTCAACCTGTTGGACAAAACAACAACTTTAGAAAAAATATGTAATTGTAATGGTTAACTCTTTGCATCTCTTGAGACTTTTGAAAAGTAGAGAATGAGAGAAACGAAGAAAGTGCATTTTCACATTAGAGTGAGCATAAACTCTCACTAACGAGTGTGATTTTGTGATAATTAAAGACAACATAATGTTTTCTTGGCTAAATCTTCGTGTTTATCGATTCTTAATTTCACTATCAACGTGTTGGACAAAACAACAACTTTAGAACAAATATGTATTGGTAATAGTTAACTCTTTGCTACTCTGGAGACTTTTGAAAAGTTGAGAATTAGAGAATCGGAGAAAATGCGTTTTCACATTAGAGTATGCATAAACTCTCACTAACGAGTGTGATTTTTTGATAATTAAAGATAACATAATGTTTTCTTGCCTAAATCTTCGTATTTATCGAATCTTAATTTCACTATCAACGTGTTGGACAATACAACAACTTTAGAATAAAGATGTATTGGTAATGGTTAACTCTTTGCAACTCTTGACACTTTTGAAAAGTAGAGAATGAGAGAATCGAAGAAAGTGCATTTTCACATTAGAGTAAGCATAAAGTCTCACTAACGAGTGTGATGTTTTGATAATTAAACACAACGTAATGTTTTTTTGGCAAAATTTTCGTATTTATTGAATCTTAATTTCACTATCAACGTGTTGGACAAAACAACAACTTTTGAACAAAGATGTATCGGTCATCGTTAACTCTTTGCAACACTTGAGACTTTTGAAGAGTAGAGAATGAGAGAATCGAAGAAAGTGCATTTTCACATTAGAGTGAGCATAAACTCTCACTAACGAGTGTGATTTCTTTCCTAAATCTTCGTATTTATCGAATCTTAATTTCCCTATCAGCGTGTTGGATAAAACAACAACTTTAGAACAAAGATGTATTGGTAATGGTTAACTTTTTGCAACTCTTGAGACTTTTGAAAAGTAAAGAATGAGATAATCGAAGAAATTGCGTTTTCACATTAGAGTGAGCATAAACTCTCACTAACGAGTGTGATTTTTTGATAATTAAAGACAACCTAATGTTTTTTTTCCTAAATCATCGTATTTATCGAATCTTAATTTCACTATCAACGTGTTGGACAAAACAACAACTTTAGAACAAATATGTATTGGTAATGGTTAACTCTTTGAACTCTGGAGACTTTTGAAAAGTAGAGAATGAGAGAATCGAGAAAAATGCGTTTTCACATTAGAGTGAGCATAAACTCTAACTAACGAGTGTGATTTTGTGATAATTAAAGACAACATATTTTTTTCTTGTCTTATTTTTCGTGTTTATCGAATCTTAATTTCACTATCAACGTGTTGGAAAAAACAACAACTTTAGAAAAACGATGTATTGGAAATGGTTAACTCTTTGCAACTCTTGAGACTTTTGAAAAGTAGAGAATGAGAGAATCGAAGAAAGTGCATTTTCATAGTAGAGTGTGCAAAAACTCTCACTAACGAGTGTGATTTTTTGATACTTAAAGATAACATAATGTTTTCTTGCCTAAATCTTCGTATTTATCGAATCTTAATTTCACTATCAACGTGTTGGACAAAACAACAACTTTAGACAAAAGATGTATTGGTAATGGTTAACTCTTTGCATCTCTTGACACTTTTGAAAAGTAGAGAATGAGAGAAACGAAGAAAGTGCGTTTTCACATTAAAGTGAGCAGAAACTCTCACTAACGAGTGTGATTTTTTTATAATTAAAGACAACATAATGTTTTCTTGCCTATATCTCTGTATTTATCGAATCTTAATTTCACTATCAACGTGTTGGACAAAACAACAACTTTAAAACAAATATGTATTGGTAATGGTTAACTCTTTGCAACTCTTGAGACTTTTGAAAAGTAGAGAATGAGAGAATCGAAGAAAGTGCGTTTTCACATTAGATTGAGCATAAACTCTCACTAACGAGTGTGATTTTGTGATAATTAAAGACAACATAATGTTTTCTTTGTTAAATCTTCGTGTTTATCGAATATTAATTTCATTATCAGCGTGTTGGATAAAACAACAACTTTAGAACAAAGATGTATTGGTAATGGTTAACTCTTTGCAACTCTTGAGACTTTTGAAAAGTAGAGAATGAGAGAATCGAAGAACGTGCATTTTCACATTAGAATGAGCATAAACTCTCACTAACGAGTGTGATTTTGTGATAATTAAAGACAACATAATGTTTTCTTGGCTAAATCTTCGTGTTTATCGAATCTTAATTTCACTATCAACGTGTTGAACAAAACAACAACTTTAGAACAAATATGTATTGGTAATAGTTAACTCTTTGCAACTCTGGAGACTTTTGAAAAGTTGAGAATGAGAGAATCGGAGAAAATGCGTTTTCACATTAGAGTATGCATAAACTCTCACTAACGAGTGTGATTTTTTGATAATTAAAGATAACATAATGTTTTCTTGCCTAAATCTTCGTATTTATCGAATCTTAATTTCACTATCAACGTGTTGGACAATACAACAACTTTAGAATAAAGATGTATTGGTAATGGTTAACTTTTTGCAACTCTTGACACTTTTGAAAAGTTGAGAATGAGAGAATCGAAGAAAGTGCATTTTCACATTAGAGTAAGCATAAAGTCTCACTAACGAGTGTGATGTTTTGATAATTAAACACAACGTAATGTTTTTTTGGCAAAATTTTCGTATTTATTGAATCTTAATTTCACTATCAACGTGTTGGACAAAACAACAACTTTTGAACAAAGATGTATCGGTCATCGTTAACTCTTTGCAACACTTGAGACTTTTGAAGAGTAGAGAATGAGAGAATCGAAGAAAGTGCATTTTCACATTAGAGTGAGCATAAACTCTCACTAACGAGTGTGATTTCTTTCCTAAATCTTCGTATTTATCGAATCTTAATTTCACTATCAGCGTGTTGGATAAAACAACAACTTTAGAACAAAGATGTATTGGTAATGGTTAACTTTTTGCAACTCTTGAGACTTTTGAAAAGTAAAGAATGAGATAATCGAAGAAATTGCGTTTTCACATTAGAGTGAGCATAAACTCTCACTAACGAGTGTGATTTTTTGATAATTAAAGACAACCTAATGTTTTTTTTCCTAAATCATCGTATTTATCGAATCTTAATTTCACTATCAACGTGTTGGACAAAACAACAACTTTAGAACAAATATGTATTGGTAATGGTTAACTCTTTGAACTCTGGAGACTTTTGAAAAGTAGAGAATGAGAGAATCGAGAAAAATGCGTTTTCACATTAGAGTGAGCATAAACTCTCACTAACGAGTGTGATTTTGTGATAATTAAAGACAACATATTTTTTTCTTGTCTTATTTTTCGTGTTTATCGAATCTTAATTTCACTATCAACGTGTTGGAAAAAACAACAACTTTAGAAAAACGATGTATTGGAAATGGTTAACTCTTTGCAACTCTTGAGACTTTTGAAAAGTAGAGAATGAGAGAATCGAAGAAAGTGCATTTTCATAGTAGAGTGTGCAAAAACTCTCACTAACGAGTGTGATTTTTTGATACTTAAAGATAACATAATGTTTTCTTGCCTAAATCTTCGTATTTATCGAATCTTAATTTCACTATCAACGTGTTGGACAAAACAACAACTTTAGACAAAAGATGTATTGGTAATGGTTAACTCTTTGCATCTCTTGACACTTTTGAAAAGTAGAGAATGAGAGAAACGAAGAAAGTGCGTTTTCACATTAAAGTGAGCAGAAACTCTCACTAACGAGTGTGATTTTTTTATAATTAAAGACAACATAATGTTTTCTTGCCTATATCTCTGTATTTATCGAATCTTAATTTCACTATCAACGTGTTGGACAAAACAACAACTTTAAAACAAATATGTATTGGTAATGGTTAACTCTTTGCAACTCTTGAGACTTTTGAAAAGTAGAGAATGAGAGAATCGAAGAAAGTGCGTTTTCACATTAGATTGAGCATAAACTCTCACTAACGAGTGTGATTTTGTGATAATTAAAGACAACATAATGTTTTCTTTGTTAAATCTTCGTGTTTATCGAATATTAATTTCATTATCAGCGTGTTGGATAAAACAACAACTTTAGAACAAAGATGTATTGGTAATGGTTAACTCTTTGCAACTCTTGACACTTTTGAAAAGTAGAGAATGAGAGAATCGAAGAACGTGCATTTTCACATTAGAATGAGCATAAACTCTCACTAACGAGTGTGATTTTGTGATAATTAAAGACAACATAATGTTTTCTTGGCTAAATCTTCGTGTTTATCGAATCTTAATTTCACTATCAACGTGTTGAACAAAACAACAACTTTAGAACAAATATGTATTGGTAATAGTTAACTCTTTGCAACTCTGGAGACTTTTGAAAAGTTGAGAATGAGAGAATCGGAGAAAATGCGTTTTCACATTAGAGTATGCATAAACTCTCACTAACGAGTGTGATTTTTTGATAATTAAAGATAACATAATGTTTTCTTGCCTAAATCTTCGTATTTATCGAATCTTAATTTCACTATCAACGTGTTGGACAATACAACAACTTTAGAATAAAGATGTATTGGTAATGGTTAACTTTTTGCAACTCTTGACACTTTTGAAAAGTTGAGAATGAGAGAATCGAAGAAAGTGCATTTTCACATTAGAGTAAGCATAAAGTCTCACTAACGAGTGTGATGTTTTGATAATTAAACACAACGTAATGTTTTTTTGGCAAAATTTTCGTATTTATTGAATCTTAATTTCACTATCAACGTGTTGGACAAAACAACAACTTTTGAACAAAGATGTATCGGTCATCGTTAACTCTTTGCAACACTTGAGACTTTTGAAGAGTAGAGAATGAGAGAATCGAAGAAAGTGCATTTTCACATTAGAGTGAGCATAAACTCTCACTAACGAGTGTGATTTCTTTCCTAAATCTTCGTATTTATCGAATCTTAATTTCACTATCAGCGTGTTGGATAAAACAACAACTTTAGAACAAAGATGTATTGGTAATGGTTAACTTTTTGCAACTCTTGAGACTTTTGAAAAGTAAAGAATGAGATAATCGAAGAAATTGCGTTTTCACATTAGAGTGAGCATAAACTCTCACTAACGAGTGTGATTTTTTGATAATTAAAGACAACCTAATGTTTTTTTTCCTAAATCATCGTATTTATCGAATCTTAATTTCACTATCAACGTGTTGGACAAAACAACAACTTTAGAACAAATATGTATTGGTAATGGTTAACTCTTTGAACTCTGGAGACTTTTGAAAAGTAGAGAATGAGAGAATCGAGAAAAATGCGTTTTCACATTAGAGTGAGCATAAACTCTCACTAACGAGTGTGATTTTGTGATAATTAAAGACAACATATTTTTTTCTTGTCTTATTTTTCGTGTTTATCGAATCTTAATTTCACTATCAACGTGTTGGAAAAAACAACAACTTTAGAAAAACGATGTATTGGAAATGGTTAACTCTTTGCAACTCTTGAGACTTTTGAAAAGTAGAGAATGAGAGAATCGAAGAAAGTGCATTTTCATAGTAGAGTGTGCAAAAACTCTCACTAACGAGTGTGATTTTTTGATACTTAAAGATAACATAATGTTTTCTTGCCTAAATCTTCGTATTTATCGAATCTTAATTTCACTATCAACGTGTTGGACAAAACAACAACTTTAGACAAAAGATGTATTGGTAATGGTTAACTCTTTGCATCTCTTGACACTTTTGAAAAGTAGAGAATGAGAGAAACGAAGAAAGTGCGTTTTCACATTAAAGTGAGCAGAAACTCTCACTAACGAGTGTGATTTTTTTATAATTAAAGACAACATAATGTTTTCTTGCCTATATCTCTGTATTTATCGAATCTTAATTTCACTATCAACGTGTTGGACAAAACAACAACTTTAAAACAAATATGTATTGGTAATGGTTAACTCTTTGCAACTCTTGAGACTTTTGAAAAGTAGAGAATGAGAGAATCGAAGAAAGTGCGTTTTCACATTAGATTGAGCATAAACTCTCACTAACGAGTGTGATTTTGTGATAATTAAAGACAACATAATGTTTTCTTTGTTAAATCTTCGTGTTTATCGAATATTAATTTCATTATCAGCGTGTTGGATAAAACAACAACTTTAGAACAAAGATGTATTGGTAATGGTTAACTCTTTGCAACTCTTGACACTTTTGAAAAGTAGAGAATGAGAGAATCGAAGAACGTGCATTTTCACATTAGAATGAGCATAAACTCTCACTAACGAGTGTGATTTTGTGATAATTAAAGACAACATAATGTTTTCTTGGCTAAATCTTCGTGTTTATCGAATCTTAATTTCACTATCAACGTGTTGAACAAAACAACAACTTTAGAACAAATATGTATTGGTAATAGTTAACTCTTTGCAACTCTGGAGACTTTTGAAAAGTTGAGAATGAGAGAATCGGAGAAAATGCGTTTTCACATTAGAGTATGCATAAACTCTCACTAACGAGTGTGATTTTTTGATAATTAAAGATAACATAATGTTTTCTTGCCTAAATCTTCGTATTTATCGAATCTTAATTTCACTATCAACGTGTTGGACAATACAACAACTTTAGAATAAAGATGTATTGGTAATGGTTAACTTTTTTGCAACTCTTGACACTTTTGAAAAGTTGAGAATGAGAGAATCGAAGAAAGTGCATTTTCACATTAGAGTAAGCATAAAGTCTTACTAACGAGTGTGATGTTTTGATAATTAAACACAACGTAATGTTTTTTTGGCAAAATTTTCGTATTTATTGAATCTTAATTTCACTATCAACGTGTTGGACAAAACAACAACTTTTGAACAAAGATGTATCGGTCATCGTTAACTCTTTGCAACACTTGAGACTTTTGAAGAGTAGAGAATGAGAGAATCGAAGAAAGTGCATTTTCACATTAGAGTGAGCATAAACTCTCACTAACGAGTGTGATTTCTTTCCTAAATCTTCGTATTTATCGAATCTTAATTTCACTATCAGCGTGTTGGATAAAACAACAACTTTAGAACAAAGATGTATTGGTAATGGTTAACTTTTTGCAACTCTTGAGACTTTTGAAAAGTAAAGAATGAGATAATCGAAGAAATTGCGTTTTCACATTAGAGTGAGCATAAACTCTCACTAACGAGTGTGATTTTTTGATAATTAAAGACAACCTAATGTTTTTTTTCCTAAATCATCGTATTTATCGAATCTTAATTTCACTATCAACGTGTTGGACAAAACAACAACTTTAGAACAAATATGTATTGGTAATGGTTAACTCTTTGAACTCTGGAGACTTTTGAAAAGTAGAGAATGAGAGAATCGAAGAAAGTGCGTTTTCACATTAGAGTGAGCATAAACTCTCACTAACGAGTGTGATTTTGTGATAATTAAAGACAACATATTTTTTTCTTGTCTAAATCTTCGGGTTTATCGAATCTTAATTTCACTATCAACGTGTTGGAAAAAACAACAACTTTAGAAAAACGATGTATTGGAAATGGTTAACTCTTTGCAACTCTTGAGACTTTTGAAAAGTAGAGAATGAGAGAATCGAAAAAAGTGCGTTTTCACAGTAGAGTGTGCAAAAACTCTCACTAACGAGTGTGATTTTTTGATAATTAAAGATAACATAATGTTTTCTTGCCTAAATCTTCGTATTTATCGAATCTTAATTTCACTATCAATGTGTTGGACAAAACAAGAACTTTAGAAAAAAGATGTATTGGTAATGGTTAACTCTTTGCATCTATTGACACTTTTGAAAAGTAGAGAATGAGAGAAACGAAGAAAGTGCGTTTTCACATTAAAGTGAGCAGAAACTCTCACTAACGAGTGTGATTTTTTTATAATTAAAGACAACATAATGTTTTCTTGCCTATATCTCTGTATTTATCGAATCTTAATTTCACTATCAACGTGTTGGACAAAACAACAACTTTAAAACAAATATGTATTGGTAATGGTTAACTCTTTGCAACTCTTGAGACTTTTGAAAAGTATAGAATGAGATAATCGAAGAAATTGAGTTTTCACATTAGAGTGAGCATAAACTCTCACTAACGAGTGTGATTTTGTGATAATTAAAGACAACATATTTTTTTCATTTCTAAATCTTCGTGTTTATCGAATCTTAATTTCACTATCAACGTGTTGGAAAAAACAACAACTTTAAAACAAAGATGTATTGGTAATGGTTAAATTTTGCAACTCTTGAGACTTTTGAAAAGTAAAGAATGAGATAATCGAAGAAATTGCGTTTTCACATTAGAGTGAGCATAAACTCTCACTAACGAGTGTGATTTTTTGATAATTAAAGACAACCTAATGTTTTTTTCCTAAATCATCGTATTTATCGAATCTTAATTTCACTATCAACGTTGTTGGACAAAACAACAACTTTAGAATAAATATGTATTGGTAATGGTTAACTCTTTGCAACTCTTGAGACTTTTGAAAAGTAGAGAATGAGAGAATAGAAGAAATTGCGTTTTCACATTAGATTGAGCATAAACTCTCATTAACGAGTGTGATTTTGTGATAATTAAAGACAACATAATGTTTTCTTGGCTAAATCTTCATGTTTATCGAATCGTAATTTCACTATAAACGTGTTGGACAAAACAACAACTTTAGAACGAATATATGTATTGGTAATGGTTAACTCTTTGCAACTCTTGAGACTTTTGAAAAGTAGAGAATGAGAGAATCGAAGAAAGTGCATTTTCACATTAGAGTGAGCATAAAGTTTCACTAACGAGTGTGATGTTTTGATAATTAAAGACAACATAATGTTTTTTTGGCAAAATTTTCGTAGTTATCGAATCTTAATTTCACTATCAACCTGTTGGACAAAACAACAACTTTAGAACAAATATGTATTGGTAATGGTTAACTCTTTGCAACTCTTGACACTTTTGAAAAGTAGAGAATGAGAGAATCGAAGAAAGTGCATTTTCACATTAGAGTGAGAATAAAGTTTCACTAACGAGTGTGATGTTATGATAATTAAAGACAACATAATGTTTTTTTGGCAAAATTTTCGTATTTTTCGAATCTTAATTTCACTATCAACCTGTTGGACAAAACAACAAGTTTAGAAAAAATATGTAATTGTAATGGTTAACTCTTTGCATCTCTTGAGACTTTTGAAAAGTAGAGAATGAGAGAAACGAAGAAAGTGCATTTTCACATTAGAGTGAGCATAAACTCTCACTAACGAGTGTGATTTTGTGATAATTAAAGACAACATAATGTTTTCTTGGCTAAATCTTCGTGTTTATCGATTCTTAATTTCACTATCAACGTGTTGGACAAAACAACAACTTTAGAACAAATATGTATTGGTAATAGTTAACTCTTTGCAACTCTGGAGACTTTTGAAAAGTTGAGAATGAGAGAATCGGAGAAAATGCGTTTTCACATTAGAGTATGCATAAACTCTCACTAACGAGTGTGATTTTTTGATAATTAAAGATAACATAATGTTTTCTTGCCTAAATCTTCGTATTTATCGAATCTTAATTTCACTATCAACGTGTTGGACAATACAACAACTTTAGAATAAAGATGTATTGGTAATGGTTAACTCTTTGCAACTCTTGACACGTTTGAAAAATAGAGAATCGAAGAAAGTGCGTTTTCACATTAGATTGAGCATAAACTCTCACTAACGAGTGTGATTTTGTGATAATTAAAGACAACATAATGTTTTCTTTGTTAAATCTCCGTGTTTATCGAATATTAATTTCACTATCAGCGTGTTGGATAAAACAACAACTTTAGAACAAAGATGTATTGGTAATGGTTAACTCTTTGCAACTCTTGAGACTTTTGAAAAGTAGAGAATGAGAGAATCGAAGAACGTGCATTTTCACATTAGAATGAGCATAAACTCTCACTAACGAGTGTGATTTTGTGATAATTAAAGACAACATAATGTTTTCTTGGCTAAATCTTCGTGTTTATCGAATCTTAATTTCACTATCAACGTGTTGAACAAAACAAGAACTTTAGAACAAATATGTATTGGTAATGGTTAACTCTTTGCAACTCTTGAGACTTTTGAAAAGTAGAGAATGAGAGAATCGAAGAAAGTGCGTTTTTACATTAGATTGAGCATAAACTCTCACTAACGAGTGTGATTTTGTGATAATTAAAGACAACATAATGTTTTATTGGCTAAATCTTCGTATTTATCGAATCTTAATTTCACTATCAACCTGTTGGACAAAACAACAACTTTAGAACAAATATGTATTGGTAATGGTTAACTCTTTGCAACTCTTGAGACTTTTGAAAAGTAGAGAATGAGAGAATCGAAGAAATTGCGTTTTCACATTAGATTGAGCATAAACTCTCATTAACGAGTGTGATTTTATGATAATTAAAGACAACATAATGTTTTCTTGGCTAAATCTTCGTGTTTATCGAATCGTAATTTCACTATAAACGTGTTGGACAAAACAACAACTTTAGAACGAATATATGATTGGTAATGGTTAACTCTTTGCAACTCTTGAGACTTTTGAAAAGTAGAGAATGAGAGAATCGAAGAAAGTGCATTTTCACATTAGAGTGAGCATAAAGTTTCACTAACGAGTGTGATGTTTTGATAATTAAAGACAACATAATGTTTTTTTGGCAAAATTTTCGTAGTTATCGAATCTTAATTTCACTATCAACCTGTTGGACAAAACAACAACTTTAGAACAAATATGTATTGGTAATGGTTAACTCTTTGCAACTCTTGAGTCTTTTGAAAAGTAGAGAATGAGAGAATCGAAGAAAGTGCATTTTCACATTAGAGTGAGCATAAAGTCTCATTAACGAGTGTGATTTTGTGATAATTAAAGACAACATAATGTTTTCTTGGCTAAATCTTCATGTTTATCGAATCGTAATTTCACTATAAACGTGTTGGACAAAACAACAACTTTAGAACGAATATATGTATTGGTAATGGTTAACTCTTTGCAACTCTTGAGACTTTTGAAAAGTAGAGAATGAGAGAATCGAAGAAAGTGCATTTTCACATTAGAGTGAGCATAAAGTTTCACTAACGAGTGTGATGTTTTGATAATTAAAGACAACATAATGTTTTTTTGGCAAAATTTTCGTAGTTATCGAATCTTAATTTCACTATCAACCTGTTGGACAAAACAACAACTTTAGAACAAATATGTATTGGTAATGGTTAACTCTTTGCAACTCTTGACACTTTTGAAAAGTAGAGAATGAGAGAATCGAAGAAAGTGCATTTTCACATTAGAGTGAGAATAAAGTTTCACTAACGAGTGTGATGTTATGATAATTAAAGACAACATAATGTTTTTTTGGCAAAATTTTCGTATTTTTCGAATCTTAATTTCACTATCAACCTGTTGGACAAAACAACAAGTTTAGAAAAAATATGTAATTGTAATGGTTAACTCTTTGCATCTCTTGAGACTTTTGAAAAGTAGAGAATGAGAGAAACGAAGAAAGTGCATTTTCACATTAGAGTGAGCATAAACTCTCACTAACGAGTGTGATTTTGTGATAATTAAAGACAACATAATGTTTTCTTGGCTAAATCTTCGTGTTTATCGATTCTTAATTTCACTATCAACGTGTTGGACAAAACAACAACTTTAGAACAAATATGTATTGGTAATAGTTAACTCTTTGCAACTCTGGAGACTTTTGAAAAGTTGAGAATGAGAGAATCGGAGAAAATGCGTTTTCACATTAGAGTATGCATAAACTCTCACTAACGAGTGTGATTTTTTGATAATTAAAGATAACATAATGTTTTCTTGCCTAAATCTTCGTATTTATCGAATCTTAATTTCACTATCAACGTGTTGGACAATACAACAACTTTAGAATAAAGATGTATTGGTAATGGTTAACTCTTTGCAACTCTTGACACGTTTGAAAAATAGAGAATCGAAGAAAGTGCGTTTTCACATTAGATTGAGCATAAACTCTCACTAACGAGTGTGATTTTGTGATAATTAAAGACAACATAATGTTTTCTTTGTTAAATCTCCGTGTTTATCGAATATTAATTTCACTATCAGCGTGTTGGATAAAACAACAACTTTAGAACAAAGATGTATTGGTAATGGTTAACTCTTTGCAACTCTTGAGACTTTTGAAAAGTAGAGAATGAGAGAATCGAAGAACGTGCATTTTCACATTAGAATGAGCATAAACTCTCACTAACGAGTGTGATTTTGTGATAATTAAAGACAACATAATGTTTTCTTGGCTAAATCTTCGTGTTTATCGAATCTTAATTTCACTATCAACGTGTTGAACAAAACAAGAACTTTAGAACAAATATGTATTGGTAATGGTTAACTCTTTGCAACTCTTGAGACTTTTGAAAAGTAGAGAATGAGAGAATCGAAGAAAGTGCGTTTTTACATTAGATTGAGCATAAACTCTCACTAACGAGTGTGATTTTGTGATAATTAAAGACAACATAATGTTTTATTGGCTAAATCTTCGTATTTATCGAATCTTAATTTCACTATCAACCTGTTGGACAAAACAACAACTTTAGAACAAATATGTATTGGTAATGGTTAACTCTTTGCAACTCTTGAGACTTTTGAAAAGTAGAGAATGAGAGAATCGAAGAAATTGCGTTTTCACATTAGATTGAGCATAAACTCTCATTAACGAGTGTGATTTTATGATAATTAAAGACAACATAATGTTTTCTTGGCTAAATCTTCGTGTTTATCGAATCGTAATTTCACTATAAACGTGTTGGACAAAACAACAACTTTAGAACGAATATATGATTGGTAATGGTTAACTCTTTGCAACTCTTGAGACTTTTGAAAAGTAGAGAATGAGAGAATCGAAGAAAGTGCATTTTCACATTAGAGTGAGCATAAAGTTTCACTAACGAGTGTGATGTTTTGATAATTAAAGACAACATAATGTTTTTTTGGCAAAATTTTCGTAGTTATCGAATCTTAATTTCACTATCAACCTGTTGGACAAAACAACAACTTTAGAACAAATATGTATTGGTAATGGTTAACTCTTTGCAACTCTTGAGTCTTTTGAAAAGTAGAGAATGAGAGAATCGAAGAAAGTGCATTTTCACATTAGAGTGAGCATAAAGTTTCACTAACGAGTGTGATGTTTTGATAATTAAAGACAACATAATGTTTTTTTGGCAAAATTTTCGTATTTTTCGAATCTTAATTTCACTATCAACCTGTTGGACAAAACAACAACTTTAGAAAAAATATGTAATTGTAATGGTTAACTCTTTACATCTCTTGAGGCTTTTGAAAAGTAGAGAATGAGAGAAACGAAGAAAGTGCATTTTCACATTAGAGTGAGCATAAACTCTCACTAACGAGTGTGATTTTGTGATAATTAAAGACAACATAATGTTTTCTAGGCTAAATCTTCGTGTTTATCGATTCTTAATTTCACTATCAACGTGTTGGACAAAACAACAACTTTAGAACAAATATGTATTGGTAATAGTTAACTCTTTGCAACTCTGGAGACTTTTGAAAAGTTGAGAATGAGAGAATCGGAGAAAGTGCGTTTTCACATTAGAGTGTGCATAAACTCTCACTAACGAGTGTGATTTTTTGATAATTAAAGATAACATAATGTTTTCTTGCCTAAATCTTCGTATTTATCGAATCTTAATTTCACTATCAACGTGTTGGACAATACAACAACTTTAGAACAAAGATGTATTGGTAATGGTTAACTCTTTGCAACTCTTGACACTTTTGAAAAGTAGAGAATGAGAGAATCGAAGAAAGTGCGTTTTCACATTAGAGTGAGCATAAAGTCTCACTAACGAGTGTGATGTTTTGATAATTAAACACAACGTAATGTTTTTTTGGCAAAATTTTCGTATTTATTGAATCTTAATTTCACTATCAACGTGTTGGACAAAACAACAACTTTTGAACAAAGATGTATTGGTCATCGTTAACTCTTTGCAACACTTGAGACTTTTGAAGAGTGGAGAATGAGAGAATCGAAGAAAGTGCATTTTCACATTAGAGTGAGCACAAACTCTCACTAACGAGTGTGATTTCTTTCCTAAATCTTCGTATTTATCGAATCATAATTTCACTATCAGCGTGTTGGATAAAACAACAACTTTAGAACAAAGATGTATTGGTAATGGTTAACTTTTTGCAACTCTTGAGACTTTTGAAAAGTAAAGAATGAGATAATCGAAGAAATTGCGTTTTCACATTAGAGTGAGCATAAACTCTCATTAACGAGTGTGATTTTTTGATAATTAAAGACAACCTAATGTTTTTTTTCCTAAATCATCGTATTTATCGAATCTTAATTTCACTATCAACGTGTTGGACAAAACAACAACTTTAGAACAAATATGTATTGGTAATGGTTAACTCTTTGAACTCTGGAGACTTTTGAAAAGTAGAGAATGAGAGAATCGAAGAAAGTGCGTTTTCACATTAGAGTGAGCATAAACTCTCACTAACGAGTGTGATTTTGTGATAATTAAAGACAACATATTTTTTTCTTGTCTAAATTTTCGTGTTTATCGAATCTTAATTTCACTATCAACGTGTTGGAAAAAACAACAACTTTAGAAAAACTATGTATTGGAAATGGTTAACTCTTTGCAACTCGTGAGACTTTTGAAAAGTAGAGAATGAGAGAATCGAAGAAAGTGCGTTTTCATAGTAGAGTGTGCAAAAACTCTCACTAACGAGTGTGATTTTTTGATACTTAAAGATAACATAATGTTTTCTTGCCTAAATCTTCGTATTTATCGAATCTTAATTTCACTATCAACGTGTTGGACAAAACAACAACTTTAGACAAAAGATGTATTGGTAATGGTTAACTCTTTGCATCTCTTGACACTTTTGAAAAGTAGAGAATGAGAGAAACGAAGAAAGTGCGTTTTCACATTAAAGTGAGCAGAAACTCTCACTAAAGAGTGTGATTTTTTTATAATTAAAGACAACATAATGTTTTCTTGCCTATATCTCTGTATTTATCGAATCTTAATTTCACTATCAACGTGTTGGACAAAACAACAACTTTAAAACAAATATGTATTGGTAATGGTTAACTCTTTGCAACTCTTGAGACTTTTGAAAAGTAGAGAATGAGAGAATCGAAGAAAGTGCGTTTTCACATTAGATTGAGCATAAACTCTCACTAACGAGTGTGATTTTGTGATAATTAAAGACAACATAATGTTTTCTTTGTTAAATCTCCGTGTTTATCGTATATTAATTTCATTATCAGCGTGTTGGATAAAACAACAACTTTAGAACAAAGATGTATTGGTAATGGTTAACTCTTTGAAACTCTTGAGACTTTTGAAAAGTAGAGAATGAGAGAATCGAAGAACGTGCATTTTCACATTAGAATGAGCATAAACTCTCACTAACGAGTGTGATTTTGTGATAATTAAAGACAACATAATGTTTTCTTGGCTAAATCTTCGTGTTTATCGAATCTTAATTTCACTATCAATGTGTTGAACAAAACAAGAACTTTAGAACAAATATGTATTGGTAATAGTTAACTCTTTGCAACTCTGGAGACTTTTGAAAAGTAGAGAATGAGAGAATCGAAGAAAGTGCTTTTTCACATTAGAGTGCGCATAAACTCTCACTAACGAGTGTGATTTTGTGATAATTAAAGACAACATAATGTTTTCTTGGCTAAATCTTCGTGTTTATCGAATATTAATTTCACTATCAACGTGTTGGACAATACAACAACTTTAGAACAAAGATGTATTGGTAATGGTTAACTCTTTGCAACTCTTGACAGTTTTGAAAAGTGGAGAATGAGAGAATCGAAGAAAGTGCATTTTCACATTAGAGTGAGCATAAACTCTTACTAACGAGTGTGATTTTGTGATAATTAAAGACAACATAATTTTTTCTTGGCTATATCTTCGTATTTATCGAATATTAATTTCATTATCAGCGTGTTGGATAAAACAACAACTTTAGAACAAATATGTATTGGTAATGGTTAACTCTTTGCAACTCTTGAGACTTTTGAAAAGTAGAGAATGAGAGAATCGAAGAAAGTGCGTTTTTACATTAGATTGAGCATAAACTCTCACTAACGAGTGTGATTTTGTGATAATTAAAGACAACATAATGTTTTATTGGCTAAATCTTCGTGTTTATCGAATCTTAATTTCACTATCAACGTGTTGGACAAAACAACAACTTTAGAACAAATATGTATTGGTAATAGTTAACTCTTTGCAACTCTGGAGACTTTTAAAAAGTAGAGAATAAGAGAAACGAAGAAAGTGCATTTTCACATTAGAGTGAGCATAAACTCACACTAACGAGTGTGATTTCTTTCCTAAATCTTCGTATTTATCCTATATTAATTTCACTATCAGCGTGTTGGATCAAACAACAACTTTAGAACAAAGATGTATTGGTAATGGTTATTTGCAACTTTAGAGCAAAGACAACATAATGTTTTGAAAAGTAGAGAATGAGATAATCGAAAAAATTGAGTTTTCACATTAGAGTGAGCATAAACTATTACTAACGAGTGTGATTTTTTGATAATTAAAGAAAACCTAATGTTTTTTTCCTAAATCATCGTATTTATCTAATCTTAATTTTACTATCAACGTGTTGGAAAAAACAACAACTTTAGAAAAACTATGTATTGGAAATGGTTAACTCTTTGCAACTCGTGAGACTTTTGAAAAGTAGAGAATGAGAGAATCGAAGAAAGTGCGTTTTCATAGTAGAGTGTGCAAAAACTCTCACTAACGAGTGTGATTTTTTGATACTTAAAGATAACATAATGTTTTCTTGCCTAAATCTTCGTATTTATCGAATCTTAATTTCACTATCAACGTGTTGGACAAAACAACAACTTTAGACAAAAGATGTATTGGTAATGGTTAACTCTTTGCATCTCTTGACACTTTTGAAAAGTAGAGAATGAGAGAAACGAAGAAAGTGCGTTTTCACATTAAAGTGAGCAGAAACTCTCACTAAAGAGTGTGATTTTTTTATAATTAAAGACAACATAATGTTTTCTTGCCTATATCTCTGTATTTATCGAATCTTAATTTCACTATCAACGTGTTGGACAAAACAACAACTTTAAAACAAATATGTATTGGTAATGGTTAACTCTTTGCAACTCTTGAGACTTTTGAAAAGTAGAGAATGAGAGAATCGAAGAAAGTGCGTTTTCACATTAGATTGAGCATAAACTCTCACTAACGAGTGTGATTTTGTGATAATTAAAGACAACATAATGTTTTCTTTGTTAAATCTCCGTGTTTATCGAATATTAATTTCATTATCAGTGTGTTGGATAAAACAACAACTTTAGAACAAAGATGTATTGGTAATGGTTAACTCTTTGAAACTCTTGAGACTTTTGAAAAGTAGAGAATGAGAGAATCGAAGAACGTGCATTTTCACATTAGAATGAGCATAAACTCTCACTAACGAGTGTGATTTTGTGATAATTAAAGACAACATAATGTTTTCTTGGCTAAATCTTCGTGTTTATCGAATCTTAATTTCACTATCAACGTGTTGAACAAAACAAGAACTTTAGAACAAATATGTATTGGTAATAGTTAACTCTTTGCAACTCTGGAGACTTTTGAAAAGTAGAGAATGAGAGAATCGAAGAAAGTGCGTTTTCACATTAGAGTGCGCATAAACTCTCACTAACGAGTGTGATTTTGTGATAATTAAAGACAACATAATGTTTTCTTGGCTAAATCTTCGTGTTTATCGAATATTAATTTCACTATCAACGTGTTGGACAATACAACAACTTTAGAACAAAGATGTATTGGTAATGGTTAACTCTTTGCAACTCTTGACAGTTTTGAAAAGTGGAGAATGAGAGAATCGAAGAAAGTGCATTTTCACATTAGAGTGAGCATAAACTCTTACTAACGAGTGTGATTTTGTGATAATTAAAGACAACATAATTTTTTCTTGGCTATATCTTCGTATTTATCGAATATTAATTTCATTATCAGCGTGTTGGATAAAACAACAACTTTAGAACAAATATGTATTGGTAATGGTTAACTCTTTGCAACTCTTGAGACTTTTGAAAAGTAGAGAATGAGAGAATCGAAGAAAGTGCGTTTTTACATTAGATTGAGCATAAACTCTCACTAACGAGTGTGATTTTGTGATAATTAAAGACAACATAATGTTTTATTGGCTAAATCTTCGTGTTTATCGAATCTTAATTTCACTATCAACGTGTTGGACAAAACAACAACTTTAGAACAAATATATATTGGTAATAGTTAACTCTTTGCAACTCTGGAGACTTTTAAAAAGTAGAGAATAAGAGAAACGAAGAAAGTGCATTTTCACATTAGAGTGAGCATAAACTCACACTAACGAGTGTGATTTCTTTCCTAAATCTTCGTATTTATCCTATATTAATTTCACTATCAGCGTGTTGGATCAAACAACAACTTTAGAACAAAGATGTATTGGTAATGGTTATTTGCAACTTTAGAGCAAAGACAACATAATGTTTTGAAAAGTAGAGAATGAGATAATCGAAAAAATTGAGTTTTCACATTAGAGTGAGCATAAACTCTCACTAACGAGTGTGATTTTTTGATAATTAAAGAAAACCTAATGTTTTTTTCCTAAATCATCGTATTTATCTAATCTTAATTTTACTATCAACGTGTTGGACAAAACAACAACTTTAGAACAAATATGTATTGGTAATGGTTAACTCTTTGCAACTCTGGAGACTTTTGAAAAGTAGAGAATGAGAGATTCGAAGAAAGTGCGTTTTCACATTAGAGTGAGCATAAACTCTCACTAACGAGTGTGATTTTGTGATAATTAAAGACAACATAATGTTTTCTTGGCTAAATCTTCGTATTTATCGAATCTTAATTTCACTATCAACGTGTTGGACAATACAACAACTTTAGAACAAAGATGTATTGGTAATGGTTAACTCTTTGCAACTCTTGACACGTTTGAAAAATAGAGAATCGAAGAAAGTGCGTTTTCACATTAGAGTGAGCATAA
The DNA here is from genome assembly GCA_963675135.1 of Galeopsis tetrahit. Classification (NCBI taxonomy): domain Eukaryota; kingdom Viridiplantae; phylum Streptophyta; class Magnoliopsida; order Lamiales; family Lamiaceae; genus Galeopsis; species Galeopsis tetrahit. The sequence goes on along the minus strand of OY776120.1, from coordinate 57,177,244 downwards.
ACTCTCACTAACGAGTGTGATTTTGTGATAATTAAAGACAACATAATTTTTTCTTGGCTAAATCTTCGTATTTATCGAATATTAATTTCATTATCAGCGTATTGGATAAAACAACAACTTTAGAACAAAGATGTATTGGTAATGGTTAACTCTTTGCAACTCTTGAGACATTTGAAAAGTAGAGAATGAGAGAATCGAAGAAAGTGCATTTTCACATTAGAGTGAGCATAAAGTTTCACTAACGAGTGTGATGTTTTGATAATTAAAGACAACATAATGTTTTTTTGGCAAAATTTTCGTATTTATCGAATCTTAATTTCACTATCAACCTGTTGGACAAAACAACAACTTTAGAACAAATATGTATTGGTAATGGTTAACTCTTTGCAACTCTTGAGACTTTTCAAAAGTAGAGAATGAGAGAATCGAAGAAATTGCGTTTTCACATTAGATTGAGCATAAACTCTCATTAACGAGTGTGATTTTGTGATAATTAAAGACAACATAATGTTTTCTTGGCTAAATCTTTGTGTTTATCGAATCGTAATTTCACTATAAACGTGTTGGACAAAACAACAACTTTAGAACGAATATATGTATTGGTAATGGTTAACTCTTTGCAACTCTTGAGACTTTTGAAAAGTAGAGAATGAGAGAATCGAAGAAAGTGCATTTTCACATTAGAGTGAGCATAAAGTTTCACTAACGAGTGTGATGTTTTGATAATTAAAGACAACATAATGTTTTTTTGGCAAAATTTTCGTAGTTATCGAATCTTAATTTCACTATCAACCTGTTGGACAAAACAACAACTTTAGAACAAATATGTATTGGTAATGGTTAACTCTTTGCAACTCTTGAGACTTTTGAAAAGTAGAGAATGAGAGAATCGAAGAAAGTGCATTTTCACATTAGAGTGAGCATAAAGTTTCACTAACGAGTGTGATGTTTTGATAATTAAAGACGACATAATGTTTTTTTGGCAAAATTTTCGTATTTTTCGAATCTTAATTTCACTATCAACCTGTTGGACAAAACAACAACTTTAGAACAAATATGTAATTGTAATGGTTAACTCTTTGCATCTCTTGAGACTTTTGAAAAGTAGAGAATGAGAGAAACGAAGAAAGTGCATTTTCACATTAGAGTGAGCATAAACTCTCACTAACGAGTGTGATTTTGTGATAATTAAAGACAACATAATGTTTTCTAGGCTAAATCTTCGTGTTTATCGATTCTTAATTTCACTATCAACGTGTTGGACAAAACAACAACTTTAGAACAAATATGTATTGGTAATAGTTAACTCTTTGCAACTCTGGAGACTTTTGAAAAGTTGAGAATGAGAGAATCGGAGAAAGTGCGTTTTCACATTAGAGTGTGCATAAACTCTCACTAACGAGTGTGATTTTTTGATAATTAAAGATAACATAATGTTTTCTTGCCTAAATCTTCGTATTTATCGAATCTTAATTTCACTATCAACGTGTTGGACAATACAACAACTTTAGAACAAAGATGTATTGGTAATGGTTAACTCTTTGCAACTCTTGACACTTTTGAAAAGTAGAGAATGAGAGAATCGAAGAAAGTGCGTTTTCACATTAGAGTGAGCATAAAGTCTCACTAACGAGTGTGATGTTTTGATAATTAAACACAACGTAATGTTTTTTTGGCAAAATTTTCGTATTTATTGAATCTTAATTTCACTATCAACGTGTTGGACAAAACAACAACTTTTGAACAAAGATGTATTGGTCATCGTTAACTCTTTGCAACACTTGAGACTTTTGAAGAGTGGAGAATGAGAGAATCGAAGAAAGTGCATTTTCACATTAGAGTGAGCATAAACTCTCACTAACGAGTGTGATTTCTTTCCTAAATCTTCGTATTTATCGAATCATAATTTCACTATCAGCGTGTTGGATAAAACAACAACTTTAGAACAAAGATGTATTGGTAATGGTTAACTTTTTGCAACTCTTGAGACTTTTGAAAAGTAAAGAATGAGATAATCGAAGAAATTGCGTTTTCACATTAGAGTGAGCATAAACTCTCATTAACGAGTGTGATTTTTTGATAATTAAAGACAACCTAATGTTTTTTTTCCTAAATCATCGTATTTATCGAATCTTAATTTCACTATCAACGTGTTGGACAAAACAACAACTTTAGAACAAATATGTATTGGTAATGGTTAACTCTTTGAACTCTGGAGACTTTTGAAAAGTAGAGAATGAGAGAATCGAAGAAAGTGCGTTTTCACATTAGAGTGAGCATAAACTCTCACTAACGAGTGTGATTTTGTGATAATTAAAGACAACATATTTTTTTCTTGTCTAAATTTTCGTGTTTATCGAATCTTAATTTCACTATCAACGTGTTGGAAAAAACAACAACTTTAGAAAAACTATGTATTGGAAATGGTTAACTCTTTGCAACTCGTGAGACTTTTGAAAAGTAGAGAATGAGAGAATCGAAGAAAGTGCGTTTTCATAGTAGAGTGTGCAAAAACTCTCACTAACGAGTGTGATTTTTTGATACTTAAAGATAACATAATGTTTTCTTGCCTAAATCTTCGTATTTATCGAATCTTAATTTCACTATCAACGTGTTGGACAAAACAACAACTTTAGACAAAAGATGTATTGGTAATGGTTAACTCTTTGCATCTCTTGACACTTTTGAAAAGTAGAGAATGAGAGAAACGAAGAAAGTGCGTTTTCACATTAAAGTGAGCAGAAACTCTCACTAAAGAGTGTGATTTTTTTATAATTAAAGACAACATAATGTTTTCTTGCCTATATCTCTGTATTTATCGAATCTTAATTTCACTATCAACGTGTTGGACAAAACAACAACTTTAAAACAAATATGTATTGGTAATGGTTAACTCTTTGCAACTCTTGAGACTTTTGAAAAGTAGAGAATGAGAGAATCGAAGAAAGTGCGTTTTCACATTAGATTGAGCATAAACTCTCACTAACGAGTGTGATTTTGTGATAATTAAAGACAACATAATGTTTTCTTTGTTAAATCTCCGTGTTTATCGAATACTAATTTCATTATCAGCGTGTTGGATAAAACAACAACTTTAGAACAAAGATGTATTGGTAATGGTTAACTCTTTGAAACTCTTGAGACTTTTGAAAAGTAGAGAATGAGAGAATCGAAGAACGTGCATTTTCACATTAGAATGAGCATAAACTCTCACTAACGAGTGTGATTTTGTGATAATTAAAGACAACATAATGTTTTCTTGGCTAAATCTTCGTGTTTATCGAATCTTAATTTCACTATCAACGTGTTGAACAAAACAAGAACTTTAGAACAAATATGTATTGGTAATAGTTAACTCTTTGCAACTCTGGAGACTTTTGAAAAGTAGAGAATGAGAGAATCGAAGAAAGTGCGTTTTCACATTAGAGTGCGCATAAACTCTCACTAACGAGTGTGATTTTGTGATAATTAAAGACAACATAATGTTTTCTTGGCTAAATCTTCGTGTTTATCGAATATTAATTTCACTATCAACGTGTTGGACAATACAACAACTTTAGAACAAAGATGTATTGGTAATGGTTAACTCTTTGCAACTCTTGACAGTTTTGAAAAGTGGAGAATGAGAGAATCGAAGAAAGTGCATTTTCACATTAGAGTGAGCATAAACTCTTACTAACGAGTGTGATTTTGTGATAATTAAAGACAACATAATTTTTTCTTGGCTATATCTTCGTATTTATCGAATATTAATTTCATTATCAGCGTGTTGGATAAAACAACAACTTTAGAACAAATATGTATTGGTAATGGTTAACTCTTTGCAACTCTTGAGACTTTTGAAAAGTAGAGAATGAGAGAATCGAAGAAAGTGCGTTTTTACATTAGATTGAGCATAAACTCTCACTAACGAGTGTGATTTTGTGATAATTAAAGACAACATAATGTTTTATTGGCTAAATCTTCGTGTTTATCGAATCTTAATTTCACTATCAACGTGTTGGACAAAACAACAACTTTAGAACAAATATGTATTGGTAATAGTTAACTCTTTGCAACTCTGGAGACTTTTAAAAAGTAGAGAATAAGAGAAACGAAGAAAGTGCATTTTCACATTAGAGTGAGCATAAACTCACACTAACGAGTGTGATTTCTTTCCTAAATCTTCGTATTTATCCTATATTAATTTCACTATCAGCGTGTTGGATCAAACAACAACTTTAGAACAAAGATGTATTGGTAATGGTTATTTGCAACTTTAGAGCAAAGACAACATAATGTTTTGAAAAGTAGAGAATGAGATAATCGAAAAAATTGAGTTTTCACATTAGAGTGAGCATAAACTCTCACTAACGAGTGTGATTTTTTGATAATTAAAGAAAACCTAATGTTTTTTTCCTAAATCATCGTATTTATCTAATCTTAATTTTACTATCAACGTGTTGGACAAAACAACAACTTTAGAACAAATATGTATTGGTAATGGTTAACTCTTTGCAACTCTGGAGACTTTTGAAAAGTAGAGAATGAGAGATTCGAAGAAAGTGCGTTTTCACATTAGAGTGAGCATAAACTCTCACTAACGAGTGTGATTTTGTGATAATTAAAGACAACATAATGTTTTCTTGGCTAAATCTTCGTATTTATCGAATCTTAATTTCACTATCTACGTGTTGGACAATACAACAACTTTAGAACAAAGATGTATTGGTAATGGTTAACTCTTTGCAACTCTTGACACGTTTGAAAAATAGAGAATCGAAGAAAGTGCGTTTTCACATTAGAGTGAGCATAAACTCTCACTAACGAGTGTGATTTTGTGATAATTAAAGACAACATAATTTTTTCTTGGCTAAATCTTCGTATTTATCGAATATTAATTTCATTATCAGCGTATTGGATAAAACAACAACTTTAGAACAAAGATGTATTGGTAATGGTTAACTCTTTGCAACTCTTGAGACATTTGAAAAGTAGAGAATGAGAGAATCGAAGAAAGTGCATTTTCACATTAGAGTGAGCATAAAGTTTCACTAACGAGTGTGATGTTTTGATAATTAAAGACAACATAATGTTTTTTTGGCAAAATTTTCGTATTTATCGAATCTTAATTTCACTATCAACCTGTTGGACAAAACAACAACTTTAGAACAAATATGTATTGGTAATGGTTAACTCTTTGCAACTCTTGAGACTTTTCAAAAGTAGAGAATGAGAGAATCGAAGAAATTGCGTTTTCACATTAGATTGAGCATAAACTCTCATTAACGAGTGTGATTTTGTGATAATTAAAGACAACATAATGTTTTCTTGGCTAAATCTTTGTGTTTATCGAATCGTAATTTCACTATAAACGTGTTGGACAAAACAACAACTTTAGAACGAATATATGTATTGGTAATGGTTAACTCTTTGCAACTCTTGAGACTTTTGAAAAGTAGAGAATGAGAGAATCGAAGAAAGTGCATTTTCACATTAGAGTGAGCATAAAGTTTCACTAACGAGTGTGATGTTTTGATAATTAAAGACAACATAATGTTTTTTTGGCAAAATTTTCGTAGTTATCGAATCTTAATTTCACTATCAACCTGTTGGACAAAACAACAACTTTAGAACAAATATGTATTGGTAATGGTTAACTCTTTGCAACTCTTGAGACTTTTGAAAAGTAGAGAATGAGAGAATCGAAGAAAGTGCATTTTCACATTAGAGTGAGCATAAAGTTTCACTAACGAGTGTGATGTTTTGATAATTAAAGACGACATAATGTTTTTTTGGCAAAATTTTCGTATTTTTCGAATCTTAATTTCACTATCAACGTGTTGAACAAAACAAGAACTTTAGAACAAATATGTATTGGTAATAGTTAACTCTTTGCAACTCTGGAGACTTTTGAAAAGTAGAGAATGAGAGAATCGAAGAAAGTGCGTTTTCACATTAGAGTGCGCATAAACTCTCACTAACGAGTGTGATTTTGTGATAATTAAAGACAACATAATGTTTTCTTGGCTAAATCTTCGTGTTTATCGAATATTAATTTCACTATCAATGTGTTGAACAAAACAAGAACTTTAGAACAAATATGTATTGGTAATAGTTAACTCTTTGCAACTCTGGAGACTTTTGAAAAGTAGAGAATGAGAGAATCGAAGAAAGTGCGTTTTCACATTAGAGTGCGCATAAACTCTCACTAACGAGTGTAATTTTGTGATAATTAAAGACAACATAATGTTTTCTTGGCTAAATCTTCGTGTTTATCGAATATTAATTTCATTATCAGCGTGTTGGATAAAACAACAACTTTAGAACAAATATGTATTGGTAATGGTTAACTCTTTGCAACTCTTGAGACTTTTGAAAAGTAGAGAATGAGAGAATCGAAGAAAGTGCGTTTTTACATTAGATTGAGCATAAACTCTCACTAACGAGTGTGATTTTGTGATAATTAAAGACAACATAATGTTTTATTGGCTAAATCTTCGTGTTTATCGAATCTTAATTTCACTATCAACGTGTTGGACAAAACAACAACTTTAGAACAAATATGTATTGGTAATAGTTAACTCTTTGCAACTCTGGAGACTTTTAAAAAGTAGAGAATAAGAGAAACGAAGAAAGTGCATTTTCACATTAGAGTGAGCATAAACTCACACTAACGAGTGTGATTTCTTTCCTAAATCTTCGTATTTATCCTATATTAATTTCACTATCAGCGTGTTGGATCAAACAACAACTTTAGAACAAAGATGTATTGGTAATGGTTATTTGCAACTTTAGAGCAAAGACAACATAATGTTTTGAAAAGTAGAGAATGAGATAATCGAAAAAATTGAGTTTTCACATTAGAGTGAGCATAAACTATTACTAACGAGTGTGATTTTTTGATAATTAAAGAAAACCTAATGTTTTTTTCCTAAATCATCGTATTTATCTAATCTTAATTTTACTATCAACGTGTTGGAAAAAACAACAACTTTAGAAAAACTATGTATTGGAAATGGTTAACTCTTTGCAACTCGTGAGACTTTTGAAAAGTAGATAATGAGAGAATCGAAGAAAGTGCGTTTTCACAGTAGAGTGTGCAAAAACTCTCACTAACGAGTGTGATTTTTTGATAATTAAAGATAACATAATGTTTTCTTGCCTAAATCTTCGTATTTATCGAATCTTAATTTCACTATCAACGTGTTGGACAAAACAACAACTTTAGAAAAAAGATGTATTGGTAATGGTTAACTCTTTGCATCTCTTGACACTTTTGAAAAGTAGAGAATGAGAGAAACGAAGAAAGTGCGTTTTCACATTAAAGTGAGCAGAAACTCTCACTAACGAGTGTGATTTTTTTATAATTAAAGACAACATAATGTTTTCTTGCCTATATCTCTGTATTTATCGAATCTTAATTTCACTATCAACGTGTTGGACAAAACAACAACTTTAAAACAAATATGTATTGGTAATTGTTAACTCTTTGCAACTCTTGAGACTTTTGAAAAGTAGAGAATGAGAGAATCGAAGAAAGTGCGTTTTCACATTAGATTGAGCATAAACTCTCACTAACGATTGTGATTTTGTGATAATTAAAGACAACATAATGTTTTCTTTGTTAAATCTTCGTGTTTATCGAATATTAATTTCATTATCAGCGTGTTGGATAAAACAACAACTTTAGAACAAATATGTATTGGTAATAGTTAACTCTTTGCAACTCTGGAGACTTTTGAAAAGTAGAGAATAAGAGAAACGAAGAAAGTGCATTTTCACATTAGAGTGAGCATAAACTCTCACTAACGAGTGTGATTTCTTTCCTAAATCTTCGTATTTATCATATAATAATTTCACTATCAGCGTGTTGGATCAAACAACAACTTTAGAAGAAAGATGTATTGGTAATGGTTAACTGTTTGCAACTCTTGAGACTTTTGAAAAGTAGAGAATGAGATAATCGAAGAAATTGAGTTTTCACATTAGAGTGAGCATAAACTCTCATTAACGAGTGTGATTTTTTTATAATTAAAGACAACCTAATGTTTATTTCCTAAATCATCGTATTTATCGAATCTTAATTTCACTATCAACGTGTTGGAAAAAACCACAACTTTAGAACAAATATGTATTAGTAATGGTTAACTCTTTGCAACTCTGGAGACTTTTGAAAAGTAGAGAATGAGAGAATCGAAGAAAGTGCGTTTTCATATTAGAGTGAGCATAAACTCTCACTAACGATTGTGATTTTGTGATAATTAAAGACAACATATTGTTTTCTTGTCTAAATCTTCGTGTTTATCGAATCTTAATTTCACTATCAACGTGTTGGGAAAAACAACAACTTTAGAAAAACGATGTATTGGAAATGGTTCATTCTTTGCATCTCTTGACACTTTTGTAAAGTAGAGAATGAGAGAAACGAAGAAAGTGCGTTTTCACATTATAGTGAGCAGAAACTCTCACTAACGAGTGTGATTTTTTTATAATTAAAGACAACATAATGTTTTCTTGCCTATATCTCTGTATTTATCGAATCTTAATTTCACTATCAACGTGTTGGACAAAACAACAACTTTAGAACAAATATGTATTGGTAATGGATAACTCTTTGCAACTCTTGAGACTTATGAAAAGTAGAGAATGAGAGAATCGAAGAAAGTGCATTTTCACATTAGAGTGAGCATAAACTCTCACTAACGAGTGTGATTTTGTGATAATTAAAGACAACATAATGTTTTCTTGGCTAAATCTTCGTGTTTATCGAATCTTAATTTCACTATCAACGTGTTGGACAATACAACAACTTTAGAACAAAGATGTATTGGTAATGGTTAACTCTTTGCAACTCTTGACACTTTTGAAAAGTGGAGAATGAGAGAATCGAAGAAAGTGCATTTTCACATTAGAGTGAGCATAAACTCTCACTAACGAGTGTGATTTTGTGATAATTAAAGACAACATAATTTTTTCTTGGCTATATCTTCGTATTTATCGAATATTAATTTCATTATCAGCATGTTGGATAAAACAACAACTTTATAACAAATATGTATTGGTAATAGTTAACTCTTTGCAATTCTGGAGACTTTTGAAAAGTAGAGAATAAGAGAAACGAAGAAAGTGCATTTTCACATTAGAGTGAGCATAAACTCTCACTAACGAGTGTGATTTTGTGATAATTAAAGACAACATAATGTTTTCTTGGCTAAATCTTCGTGTTTATCGAATCTTAATTTCACTATCAACGTGTTGAACAAAACAACAACTTTAGAACAAATATGTATTGGTAATAGTTAACTCTTTGCAACTCTGGAGACTTTTGAAAAGTAGAGAATGAGAGAATCGAAGAAAGTGCGTTTTCACTTTAGAGTGAGCATAAACTCTCACTAACGAGTGTGATTTTGTGATAATTAAAGACAACATAATGTTTTCTTGGCTAAATCTTCGTGTTTATCGAATCTTAATTTCACTATCAACGTGTTGGACAAAACAACAACTTTAGAACAAATATGTATTGGTAATGGTTAACTCTTTGCAACTCTGGAGACTTTTGAAGAGTAGAGAATGAGAGAATCGAAGAAAGTGCATTTTCACATTAGAGTGAGCATAAACTCTCACTAACGAGTGTGATTTTTTGATAATTAAAGACAACCTAATGTTTTTTTTCTTAAATCATCGTATTTATCGAATCTTAATTTCACTATCAACGTGTTGGACAAAACAACAACTTTAGAACAAATATGTATTGGTAATGGTTAACTCTTTGCAACTCTGGAGACTTTTGAAAAGTAGAGAATGAGAGAATCGAAGAAAGTGCGTTTTCACATTAGAGTGAGCATAAACTCTCACTAACGAGGGTGATTTTGTGATAATTAAAGACAACATATTTTTTTCTTGTCTAAATCTTCGTGTTTATCGAATCTTAATTTCACTATCAACGTGTTGGAAAAAACAACAACTTTAGAAAAACGATGTATTGGAAATGGTTAACTGTTTGCAACTCTTGAGACTTTTGAAAAGTAGAGAATGAGAGAATCGAAGAAAGTGCGTTTTCACAGTAGAGTGTGCAAAAACTCTCACTAACGAATGTGATTTTTTGATAATTAAAGATAACATAATGTTTTCTTGCCTAAATCTTCGTATTTATCGAATCTTAATTTCACTATCAACGTGTTGGACAAAACAACAACTTTAGAAAAAAGATGTATTGGTAATGGTTAACTCTTTGCATCTCTTGACACTTTTGAAAAGTAGAGAATGAGAGAAACGAAGAAAGTGCGTTTTCACATTAAAGTGAGCAGAAACTCTCACTAACGAGTGTGATTTTTTTATAATTAAAGACAACATAATGTTTTCTTGCCTATATCTCTGTATTTATCGAATCTTAATTTCACTATCAACGTGTTGGACAAAACAACAACTTTAAAACAAATATGTATTGGTAATTGTTAACTCTTTGCAACTCTTGAGACTTTTGAAAAGTAGAGAATGAGAGAATCGAAGAAAGTGCGTTTTCACATTAGATTGAGCATAAACTTTCACTAACGAGTGTGATTTTGTGATAATTAAAGACAACATAATGTTTTCTTTGTTAAGTCTTCGTGTTTATCGAATATTAATTTCATTATCAGCGTGTTGGATAAAACAACAACTTTAGAACAAATATGTATTGGTAATAGTTAACTCTTTGCAACTCTGGAGACTTTTGAAAAGTAGAGAATAAGAGAAACGAAGAAAGTGCATTTTCACATTAGAGTGAGCATAAACTCTCACTAACGAGTGTGATTTCTTTCCTAAATCTTCGTATTTATCATATAATAATTTCACTATCAGCGTGTTGGATCAAACAACAACTTTAGAACAAAGATGTATTGGTAATGGTTAACTGTTTGCAACTCTTGAGACTTTTGAAAAGTAGAGAATGAGATAATCGAAGAAATTGAGTTTTCACATTAGAGTGAGCATAAACTCTCATTAACGAGTGTGATTTTTTTATAATTAAAGACAACCTAATGTTTATTTCCTAAATCATCGTATTTATCGAATCTTAATTTCACTATCAACGTGTTGGAAAAAACCACAACTTTAGAACAAATATGTATTAGTAATGGTTAACTCTTTGCAACTCTGGAGACTTTTGAAAAGTAGAGAATGAGAGAATCGAAGAAAGTGCGTTTTCATATTAGAGTGAGCATAAACTCTCACTAACGATTGTGATTTTGTGATAATTAAAGACAACATATTGTTTTCTTGTCTAAATCTTCGTGTTTATCGAATCTTAATTTCACTATCAACGTGTTGGGAAAAACAACAACTTTAGAAAAACGATGTATTGGAAATGGTTCATTCTTTGCATCTCTTGACACTTTTGTAAAGTAGAGAATGAGAGAAACGAAGAAAGTGCGTTTTCACATTATAGTGAGCAGAAACTCTCACTAACGAGTGTGATTTTTTTATAATTAAAGACAACATAATGTTTTCTTGCCTATATCTCTGTATTTATCGAATCTTAATTTCACTATCAACGTGTTGGACAAAACAACAACTTTAGAACAAATATGTATTGGTAATGGATAACTCTTTGCAACTCTTGAGATTTATGAAAAGTAGAGAATGAGAGAATCGAAGAAAGTGCATTTTCACATTAGAGTGAGCATAAACTCTCACTAACGAGTGTGATTTTGTGATAATTAAAGACAACATAATGTTTTCTTGGCTAAATCTTCGTGTTTATCGAATCTTAATTTCACTATCAACGTGTTGGACAATACAACAACTTTAGAACAAAGATGTATTGGTAATGGTTAACTCTTTGCAACTCTTGACACTTTTGAAAAGTGGAGAATGAGAGAATCGAAGAAAGTGCATTTTCACATTAGAGTGAGCATAAACTCTCACTAACGAGTGTGATTTTGTGATAATTAAAGACAACATAATTTTTTCTTGGCTATATCTTCGTATTTATCGAATATTAATTTCATTATCAGCATGTTGGATAAAACAACAACTTTATAACAAATATGTATTGGTAATAGTTAACTCTTTGCAATTCTTGAGACTTTTGAAAAGTAGAGAATAAGAGAAACGAAGAAAGTGCATTTTCACATTAGAGTGAGCATAAACTCTCACTAACGAGTGTTATTTTTTTATAATTAAAGACAACATAATGTTTTCTTGCCTATATCTCTGTATTTATCGAATCTTAATTTCACTATCAACGTGCTGGATAAAACAACAACTTTAGAACAAATATGTATTGGTAATGATTAACTCTTTGCAACTCTTGAGACTTTTGAAAAGTAGAGAATGAGAGAATCGAAGAAAGTGCGTTTTTACATTAGATTGAGCATAAACTCTCACTAACGAGTGTGATTTTGTGAAAATTAAAGACAACATAATGTTTTCTTGGCTGAATCTTCGTGTTTATCGAATCTTAATTTCACTATCAACGTGTTGGACAAAACAACAACTTTAGAACAAATATGTATTGGTAATAGTTAACTCTTTGCAACTCTGGAGACTTTTGAAAAGTAGAGAATAAGAGAAACGAAGAAAGTGCATTTTCACATTAGAGTGAGCATAAACTCTCACTAACGAGTGTGATTTCTTTCCTAAATCTTCGTGTTTATCGAATCTTAATTTCACTATCAACGTGTTGGACAATACAACAACTTTAGAACAAAGATGTATTGGTAATGGTTAACTGTTTGCAACTCTTGACACTTTTGAAAAGTGGAGAATGAGAGAATCGAAGAAAGTGCGTTTTCACGTTAGAGTGAGCATAAACTCTCACTAACGAGTGTGATTTTTTGATAATTAAAGACAACCTAATGTTTTTTTTCTTAAATCATCGTATTTATCGAATCTTAATTTCACTATCAACGTGTTGGACAAAACAACAACTTTAGAACAAATATGTATTGGTAATGGTTAACTCTTTGCAACTCTGGAGACTTTTGAAAAGTAGAGAATGAGAGAATCGAAGAAAGTGCGTTTTCACATTAGAGTGAGCATAAACTCTCACTAACGAGTGTGATTTTGTGATAATTAAAGACAACATATTTTTTTCTTGTCTAAATCTTCGTGTTTATCGAATCTTAATTTCACTATCAACGTGTTGGAAAAAACAACAACTTTAGAAAAACGATGTATTGGAAATGGTTAACTGTTTGCAACTCTTGAGACTTTTGAAAAGTAGAGAATGAGAGAATCGAAGAAAGTGCGTTTTCACAGTAGAGTGTGCAAAAACTCTCACTAACGAGTGTGATTTTTTGATAATTAAAGATAACATAATGTTTTCTTGCCTAAATCTTCGTATTTATCGAATCTTAATTTCACTATCAACGTATTGGACAAAACAACAACTTTAGAAAAAAGATGTATTGGTAATGGTTAACTCTTTGCATCTCTTGACACTTTTGAAAAGTAGAGAATGAGAGAAACGAAGAAAGTGCGTTTTCACTTTAAAGTGAGCAGAAACTCTCACTAACGAGTGTGATTTTTTTATAATTAAAGACAACATAATGTTTTCTTGCCTATATCTCTGTATTTATCGAATCTTAATTTCACTATCAACGTGTTGGACAAAACAACAACTTTAAAACAAATATGTATTGGTAATTGTTAACTCTTTGCAACTCTTGAGACTTTTGAAAAGTAGAGAATGAGAGAATCGAAGAAAGTGCGTTTTCACATTAGATTGAGCATAAACTCTCACTAACGAGTGTGATTTTGTGATAATTAAAGACAACATAATGTTTTCTTTGTTAAATCTTCGTGTTTATCGAATATTAATTTCATTATCAGCGTGTTGGATAAAACAACAACTTTAGAACAAATATGTATTGGTAATAGTTAACTCTTTGCAACTCTGGAGACTTTTGAAAAGTAGAGAATAAGAGAAACGAAGAAAGTGCATTTTCACATTAGAGTGAACATAAACTCTCGCTAACGAGTGTGATTTCTTTCCTAAATCTTCGTATTTATCATATAATAATTTCACTATCAGCGTGTTGGATCAAACAACAACTTTAGAACAAAGATGTATTGGTAATGGTTAACTGTTTGCAACTCTTGAGACTTTTGAAAAGTAGAGAATGAGATAATCGAAGAAATTGAGTTTTCACATTAGAGTGAGCATAAACTCTCATTAACGAGTGTGATTTTTTTATAATTAAAGACAACCTAATGTTTATTTCCTAAATCATCGTATTTATCGAATCTTAATTTCACTATCAACGTGTTGGAAAAAACCACAACTTTAGAACAAATATGTATTAGTAATGGTTAACTCTTTGCAACTCTGGAGACTTTTGAAAAGTAGAGAATGAGAGAATCGAAAAAACTGCGTTTTCACATTAGAGTGAGCATAAACTCTCACTAACGATTGTGATTTTGTGATAATTAAAGACAACATATTGTTTTCTTGTCTAAATCTTCGTGTTTATCGAATCTTAATTTCACTATCAACGTGTTGGGAAAAACAACAACTTTAGAAAAACGATGTATTGGAAATGGTTCATTCTTTGCATCTCTTGACACTTTTGTAAAGTAGAGAATGAGAGAAACGAAGAAAGTGCGTTTTCACATTAAAGTGAGCAGAAACTCTCACTAACGAGTGTGATTTTTTTATAATTAAAGACAACATAATGTTTTCTTGCCTATATCTCTGTATTTATCGAATCTTAATTTCACTATCAACGTGTTGGACAAAACAACAACTTTAGAACAAATATGTATTGGTAATGGATAACTCTTTGCAACTCTTGAGACTTATGAAAAGTAGAGAATGAGAGAATCGAAGAAAGTGCATTTTCACATTAGAGTGAGCATAAACTCTCACTAACGAGTGTGATTTTGTGATAATTAAAGACAACATAATGTTTTCTTGGCTAAATCTTCGTGTTTATCGAATCTTAATTTCACTATCAACGTGTTGGACAATACAACAACTTTAGAACAAAGATGTATTGGTAATGGTTTACTCTTTGCAACTCTTGACACTTTTGAAAAGTGGAGAATGAGAGAATCGAAGAAAGTGCGTTTTCACATTAGAGTGAGCATAAACTCTCACTAACGAGTGTGATTTTGTGATAATTAAAGACAACATATTTTTTTCTTGTCTAAATCTTCGTGTTTATCGTATCTTAATTTCACTATCAACGTGTTGGAAAAAACAACAACTTTAGAAAAACGATGTATTGGAAATGGTTAACTATTTGCAACTCTTGAGACTTTTGAAAAGTAGAGAATGAGAGAATCGAAGAAAGTGCGTTTTCACAGTAGAGTGTGCAAAAACTCTCACTAACGAGTGTGATATTTTGATAATTAAAGATAACATAATGTTTTCTTGCCTAAATCTTCGTATCTATCGAATCTTAATTTCACTATCAACGTGTTGGACAAAACAACAACTTTAGAAAAAAGATGTATTGGTAATGGTTAACTCTTTGCATCTCTTGACACTTTTGAAAAGTAGAGAATGAGAGAAAAGAAGAAAGTGCGTTTTCACATTAAAGAGAGCAGAAACTCTCACTAACGAGTGTGATTTTTTTATAATTAAAGACAACATAATGTTTTCTTGGCTATATCTCTGTATTTATCGAATCTTAATTTCACTATCAACGTGTTGGACAAAACAACAACTTTAAAACAAATATGTATTGGTAATTGTTAACTCTTTGCAACTCTTGAGACTTTTGAAAAGTAGAGAATGAGAGAATCGAAGAAAGTGCGTTTTCACATTAGATTGAGCATAAACTCTCACTAACGAGTGTGATTTTGTGATAATTAAAGACAACATAATGTTTTCTTTATTAAATCTTCGTGTTTATCGAATATTAATTTCATTATCAGCGTGTTGGATAAAACAACAACTTTAGAACAAATATGTATTGGTAATAGTTAACTCTTTGCAACTCTGGAGACTTTTGAAAAGTAGAGAATAAGAGAAACGAAGAAAGTGCATTTTCACATTAGAGTGAGCATAAACTCTCGCTAACGAGTGTGATTACTTTCCTAAATCTTCGTATTTATCATATAATAATTTTACTATCAGCGTGTTGGATCAAACAACAACTTTAGAACAAAGATGTATTGGTAATGGTTAACTGTTTGCAACTCTTGAGACTTTTGAAAAGTAGAGAATGAGATAATCGAAGAAATTGAGTTTTCACATTAGAGTGAGCATAAACTCTCATTAACGAGTGTGATTTTTTTATAATTAAAGACAACCTAATGTTTATTTCCTAAATCATCGTATTTATCGAATCTTAATTTCACTATCAACGTGTTGGAAAAAACCAGAACTTTAGAACAAATATGTATTAGTAATGGTTAACTCTTTGCAACTCTGGAGACTTTTGAAAAGTAGAGAATGAGAGAATCGAAGAAACTGCGTTTTCACATTAGAGTGAGCATAAACTCTCACTAACGATTGTGATTTTGTGATAATTAAAGACAACATATTGTTTTCTTGTCTAAATCTTCGTGTTTATCGAATCTTAATTTCACTATCAACGTGTTGGGAAAAACAACAACTTTAGAAAAACGATGTATTGGAAATGGTTCATTCTTTGCATCTCTTGACACTTTTGTAAAGTAGAGAATGAGAGAAACGAAGAAAGTGCGTTTTCACATTAAAGTGAGCAGAAACTCTCACTAACGAGTGTGATTTTTTTATAATTAAAGACAACATAATGTTTTCTTGCCTATATCTCTGTATTTATCGAATCTTAATTTCACTATCAACGTGTTGGACAAAACAACAACTTTAGAACAAAGATGTATTGGTAATGGTTAACTCTTTGCAACTCTTGACACTTTTGAAAAGTGGAGAATGAGAGAATCGAAGAAAGTGCATTTTCACATTAGAGTGAGCATAAACTCTCACTAACGAGTGTGATTTTGTGATAATTAAAGACAACATAATTTTTTCTTGGCTATATCTTCGTATTTATCGAATATTAATTTCATTATCAGCATGTTGGATAAAACAACAACTTTATAACAAATATGTATTGGTAATAGTTAACTCTTTGCAATTCTTGAGACTTTTGAAAAGTAGAGAATAAGAGAAACGAAGAAAGTGCATTTTCACATTAGAGTGAGCATAAACTCTCACTAACGAGTGTTATTTTTTTATAATTAAAGACAACATAATGTTTTCTTGCCTATATCTCTGTATTTATCGAATCTTAATTTCACTATCAACGTGCTGGATAAAACAACAACTTTAGAACAAATATGTATTGGTAATGATTAACTCTTTGCAACTCTTGAGACTTTTGAAAAGTAGAGAATGAGAGAATCGAAGAAAGTGCGTTTTTACATTAGATTGAGCATAAACTCTCACTAACGAGTGTGATTTTGTGAAAATTAAAGACAACATAATGTTTTCTTGGCTGAATCTTCGTGTTTATCGAATCTTAATTTCACTATCAACGTGTTGGACAAAACAACAACTTTAGAACAAATATGTATTGGTAATAGTTAACTCTTTGCAACTCTGGAGACTTTTGAAAAGTAGAGAATAAGAGAAACGAAGAAAGTGCATTTTCACATTAGAGTGAGCATAAACTCTCACTAACGAGTGTGATTTCTTTCCTAAATCTTCGTGTTTATCGAATCTTAATTTCACTATCAACGTGTTGGACAATACAACAACTTTAGAACAAAGATGTATTGGTAATGGTTAACTGTTTGCAACTCTTGACACTTTTGAAAAGTGGAGAATGAGAGAATCGAAGAAAGTGCGTTTTCACGTTAGAGTGAGCATAAACTCTCACTAACGAGTGTGATTTTTTGATAATTAAAGACAACCTAATGTTTTTTTTCTTAAATCATCGTATTTATCGAATCTTAATTTCACTATCAACGTGTTGGACAAAACAACAACTTTAGAACAAATATGTATTGGTAATGGTTAACTCTTTGCAACTCTGGAGACTTTTGAAAAGTAGAGAATGAGAGAATCGAAGAAAGTGCGTTTTCACATTAGAGTGAGCATAAACTCTCACTAACGAGTGTGATTTTGTGATAATTAAAGACAACATATTTTTTTCTTGTCTAAATCTTCGTGTTTATCGAATCTTAATTTCACTATCAACGTGTTGGAAAAAACAACAACTTTAGAAAAACGATGTATTGGAAATGGTTAACTGTTTGCAACTCTTGAGACTTTTGAAAAGTAGAGAATGAGAGAATCGAAGAAAGTGCGTTTTCACAGTAGAGTGTGCAAAAACTCTCACTAACGAGTGTGATTTTTTGATAATTAAAGATAACATAATGTTTTCTTGCCTAAATCTTCGTATTTATCGAATCTTAATTTCACTATCAACGTATTGGACAAAACAACAACTTTAGAAAAAAGATGTATTGGTAATGGTTAACTCTTTGCATCTCTTGACACTTTTGAAAAGTAGAGAATGAGAGAAACGAAGAAAGTGCGTTTTCACTTTAAAGTGAGCAGAAACTCTCACTAACGAGTGTGATTTTTTTATAATTAAAGACAACATAATGTTTTCTTGCCTATATCTCTGTATTTATCGAATCTTAATTTCACTATCAACGTGTTGGACAAAACAACAACTTTAAAACAAATATGTATTGGTAATTGTTAACTCTTTGCAACTCTTGAGACTTTTGAAAAGTAGAGAATGAGAGAATCGAAGAAAGTGCGTTTTCACATTAGATTGAGCATAAACTCTCACTAACGAGTGTGATTTTGTGATAATTAAAGACAACATAATGTTTTCTTTGTTAAATCTTCGTGTTTATCGAATATTAATTTCATTATCAGCGTGTTGGATAAAACAACAACTTTAGAACAAATATGTATTGGTAATAGTTAACTCTTTGCAACTCTGGAGACTTTTGAAAAGTAGAGAATAAGAGAAACGAAGAAAGTGCATTTTCACATTAGAGTGAACATAAACTCTCGCTAACGAGTGTGATTTCTTTCCTAAATCTTCGTATTTATCATATAATAATTTCACTATCAGCGTGTTGGATCAAACAACAACTTTAGAACAAAGATGTATTGGTAATGGTTAACTGTTTGCAACTCTTGAGACTTTTGAAAAGTAGAGAATGAGATAATCGAAGAAATTGAGTTTTCACATTAGAGTGAGCATAAACTCTCATTAACGAGTGTGATTTTTTTATAATTAAAGACAACCTAATGTTTATTTCCTAAATCATCGTATTTATCGAATCTTAATTTCACTATCAACGTGTTGGAAAAAACCACAACTTTAGAACAAATATGTATTAGTAATGGTTAACTCTTTGCAACTCTGGAGACTTTTGAAAAGTAGAGAATGAGAGAATCGAAAAAACTGCGTTTTCACATTAGAGTGAGCATAAACTCTCACTAACGATTGTGATTTTGTGATAATTAAAGACAACATATTGTTTTCTTGTCTAAATCTTCGTGTTTATCGAATCTTAATTTCACTATCAACGTGTTGGGAAAAACAACAACTTTAGAAAAACGATGTATTGGAAATGGTTCATTCTTTGCATCTCTTGACACTTTTGTAAAGTAGAGAATGAGAGAAACGAAGAAAGTGCGTTTTCACATTAAAGTGAGCAGAAACTCTCACTAACGAGTGTGATTTTTTTATAATTAAAGACAACATAATGTTTTCTTGCCTATATCTCTGTATTTATCGAATCTTAATTTCACTATCAACGTGTTGGACAAAACAACAACTTTAGAACAAATATGTATTGGTAATGGATAACTCTTTGCAACTCTTGAGACTTATGAAAAGTAGAGAATGAGAGAATCGAAGAAAGTGCATTTTCACATTAGAGTGAGCATAAACTCTCACTAACGAGTGTGATTTTGTGATAATTAAAGACAACATAATGTTTTCTTGGCTAAATCTTCGTGTTTATCGAATCTTAATTTCACTATCAACGTGTTGGACAATACAACAACTTTAGAACAAAGATGTATTGGTAATGGTTTACTCTTTGCAACTCTTGACACTTTTGAAAAGTGGAGAATGAGAGAATCGAAGAAAGTGCGTTTTCACATTAGAGTGAGCATAAACTCTCACTAACGAGTGTGATTTTGTGATAATTAAAGACAACATATTTTTTTCTTGTCTAAATCTTCGTGTTTATCGTATCTTAATTTCACTATCAACGTGTTGGAAAAAACAACAACTTTAGAAAAACGATGTATTGGAAATGGTTAACTATTTGCAACTCTTGAGACTTTTGAAAAGTAGAGAATGAGAGAATCGAAGAAAGTGCGTTTTCACAGTAGAGTGTGCAAAAACTCTCACTAACGAGTGTGATATTTTGATAATTAAAGATAACATAATGTTTTCTTGCCTAAATCTTCGTATCTATCGAATCTTAATTTCACTATCAACGTGTTGGACAAAACAACAACTTTAGAAAAAAGATGTATTGGTAATGGTTAACTCTTTGCATCTCTTGACACTTTTGAAAAGTAGAGAATGAGAGAAAAGAAGAAAGTGCGTTTTCACATTAAAGAGAGCAGAAACTCTCACTAACGAGTGTGATTTTTTTATAATTAAAGACAACATAATGTTTTCTTGGCTATATCTCTGTATTTATCGAATCTTAATTTCACTATCAACGTGTTGGACAAAACAACAACTTTAAAACAAATATGTATTGGTAATTGTTAACTCTTTGCAACTCTTGAGACTTTTGAAAAGTAGAGAATGAGAGAATCGAAGAAAGTGCGTTTTCACATTAGATTGAGCATAAACTCTCACTAACGAGTGTGATTTTGTGATAATTAAAGACAACATAATGTTTTCTTTATTAAATCTTCGTGTTTATCGAATATTAATTTCATTATCAGCGTGTTGGATAAAACAACAACTTTAGAACAAATATGTATTGGTAATAGTTAACTCTTTGCAACTCTGGAGACTTTTGAAAAGTAGAGAATAAGAGAAACGAAGAAAGTGCATTTTCACATTAGAGTGAGCATAAACTCTCGCTAACGAGTGTGATTACTTTCCTAAATCTTCGTATTTATCATATAATAATTTTACTATCAGCGTGTTGGATCAAACAACAACTTTAGAACAAAGATGTATTGGTAATGGTTAACTGTTTGCAACTCTTGAGACTTTTGAAAAGTAGAGAATGAGATAATCGAAGAAATTGAGTTTTCACATTAGAGTGAGCATAAACTCTCATTAACGAGTGTGATTTTTTTATAATTAAAGACAACCTAATGTTTATTTCCTAAATCATCGTATTTATCGAATCTTAATTTCACTATCAACGTGTTGGAAAAAACCAGAACTTTAGAACAAATATGTATTAGTAATGGTTAACTCTTTGCAACTCTGGAGACTTTTGAAAAGTAGAGAATGAGAGAATCGAAGAAACTGCGTTTTCACATTAGAGTGAGCATAAACTCTCACTAACGATTGTGATTTTGTGATAATTAAAGACAACATATTGTTTTCTTGTCTAAATCTTCGTGTTTATCGAATCTTAATTTCACTATCAACGTGTTGGGAAAAACAACAACTTTAGAAAAACGATGTATTGGAAATGGTTCATTCTTTGCATCTCTTGACACTTTTGTAAAGTAGAGAATGAGAGAAACGAAGAAAGTGCGTTTTCACATTAAAGTGAGCAGAAACTCTCACTAACGAGTGTGATTTTTTTATAATTAAAGACAACATAATGTTTTCTTGCCTATATCTCTGTATTTATCGAATCTTAATTTCACTATCAACGTGTTGGACAAAACAACAACTTTAGAACAAAGATGTATTGGTAATGGTTAACTCTTTGCAACTCTTGACACTTTTGAAAAGTGGAGAATGAGAGAATCGAAGAAAGTGCATTTTCACATTAGAGTGAGCATAAACTCTCACTAACGAGTGTGATTTTGTGATAATTAAAGACAACATAATTTTTTCTTGGCTATATCTTCGTATTTATCGAATATTAATTTCATTATCAGCATGTTGGATAAAACAACAACTTTATAACAAATATGTATTGGTAATAGTTAACTCTTTGCAATTCTTGAGACTTTTGAAAAGTAGAGAATAAGAGAAACGAAGAAAGTGCATTTTCACATTAGAGTGAGCATAAACTCTCACTAACGAGTGTTATTTTTTTATAATTAAAGACAACATAATGTTTTCTTGCCTATATCTCTGTATTTATCGAATCTTAATTTCACTATCAACGTGCTGGATAAAACAACAACTTTAGAACAAATATGTATTGGTAATGATTAACTCTTTGCAACTCTTGAGACTTTTGAAAAGTAGAGAATGAGAGAATCGAAGAAAGTGCGTTTTTACATTAGATTGAGCATAAACTCTCACTAACGAGTGTGATTTTGTGAAAATTAAAGACAACATAATGTTTTCTTGGCTGAATCTTCGTGTTTATCGAATCTTAATTTCACTATCAACGTGTTGGACAAAACAACAACTTTAGAACAAATATGTATTGGTAATAGTTAACTCTTTGCAACTCTGGAGACTTTTGAAAAGTAGAGAATAAGAGAAACGAAGAAAGTGCATTTTCACATTAGAGTGAGCATAAACTCTCACTAACGAGTGTGATTTCTTTCCTAAATCTTCGTGTTTATCGAATCTTAATTTCACTATCAACGTGTTGGACAATACAACAACTTTAGAACAAAGATGTATTGGTAATGGTTAACTGTTTGCAACTCTTGACACTTTTGAAAAGTGGAGAATGAGAGAATCGAAGAAAGTGCGTTTTCACGTTAGAGTGAGCATAAACTCTCACTAACGAGTGTGATTTTTTGATAATTAAAGACAACCTAATGTTTTTTTTCTTAAATCATCGTATTTATCGAATCTTAATTTCACTATCAACGTGTTGGACAAAACAACAACTTTAGAACAAATATGTATTGGTAATGGTTAACTCTTTGCAACTCTGGAGACTTTTGAAAAGTAGAGAATGAGAGAATCGAAGAAAGTGCGTTTTCACATTAGAGTGAGCATAAACTCTCACTAACGAGTGTGATTTTGTGATAATTAAAGACAACATATTTTTTTCTTGTCTAAATCTTCGTGTTTATCGAATCTTAATTTCACTATCAACGTGTTGGAAAAAACAACAACTTTAGAAAAACGATGTATTGGAAATGGTTAACTGTTTGCAACTCTTGAGACTTTTGAAAAGTAGAGAATGAGAGAATCGAAGAAAGTGCGTTTTCACAGTAGAGTGTGCAAAAACTCTCACTAACGAGTGTGATTTTTTGATAATTAAAGATAACATAATGTTTTCTTGCCTAAATCTTCGTATTTATCGAATCTTAATTTCACTATCAACGTATTGGACAAAACAACAACTTTAGAAAAAAGATGTATTGGTAATGGTTAACTCTTTGCATCTCTTGACACTTTTGAAAAGTAGAGAATGAGAGAAACGAAGAAAGTGCGTTTTCACTTTAAAGTGAGCAGAAACTCTCACTAACGAGTGTGATTTTTTTATAATTAAAGACAACATAATGTTTTCTTGCCTATATCTCTGTATTTATCGAATCTTAATTTCACTATCAACGTGTTGGACAAAACAACAACTTTAAAACAAATATGTATTGGTAATTGTTAACTCTTTGCAACTCTTGAGACTTTTGAAAAGTAGAGAATGAGAGAATCGAAGAAAGTGCGTTTTCACATTAGATTGAGCATAAACTCTCACTAACGAGTGTGATTTTGTGATAATTAAAGACAACATAATGTTTTCTTTGTTAAATCTTCGTGTTTATCGAATATTAATTTCATTATCAGCGTGTTGGATAAAACAACAACTTTAGAACAAATATGTATTGGTAATAGTTAACTCTTTGCAACTCTGGAGACTTTTGAAAAGTAGAGAATAAGAGAAACGAAGAAAGTGCATTTTCACATTAGAGTGAACATAAACTCTCGCTAACGAGTGTGATTTCTTTCCTAAATCTTCGTATTTATCATATAATAATTTCACTATCAGCGTGTTGGATCAAACAACAACTTTAGAACAAAGATGTATTGGTAATGGTTAACTGTTTGCAACTCTTGAGACTTTTGAAAAGTAGAGAATGAGATAATCGAAGAAATTGAGTTTTCACATTAGAGTGAGCATAAACTCTCATTAACGAGTGTGATTTTTTTATAATTAAAGACAACCTAATGTTTATTTCCTAAATCATCGTATTTATCGAATCTTAATTTCACTATCAACGTGTTGGAAAAAACCACAACTTTAGAACAAATATGTATTAGTAATGGTTAACTCTTTGCAACTCTGGAGACTTTTGAAAAGTAGAGAATGAGAGAATCGAAAAAACTGCGTTTTCACATTAGAGTGAGCATAAACTCTCACTAACGATTGTGATTTTGTGATAATTAAAGACAACATATTGTTTTCTTGTCTAAATCTTCGTGTTTATCGAATCTTAATTTCACTATCAACGTGTTGGGAAAAACAACAACTTTAGAAAAACGATGTATTGGAAATGGTTCATTCTTTGCATCTCTTGACACTTTTGTAAAGTAGAGAATGAGAGAAACGAAGAAAGTGCGTTTTCACATTAAAGTGAGCAGAAACTCTCACTAACGAGTGTGATTTTTTTATAATTAAAGACAACATAATGTTTTCTTGCCTATATCTCTGTATTTATCGAATCTTAATTTCACTATCAACGTGTTGGACAAAACAACAACTTTAGAACAAATATGTATTGGTAATGGATAACTCTTTGCAACTCTTGAGACTTATGAAAAGTAGAGAATGAGAGAATCGAAGAAAGTGCATTTTCACATTAAAGTGAGCATAAACTCTCACTAACGAGTGTGATTTTGTGATAATTAAAGACAACATAATGTTTTCTTGGCTAAATCTTCGTGTTTATCGAATCTTAATTTCACTATCAACGTGTTGGACAATACAACAACTTTAGAACAAAGATGTATTGGTAATGGTTTACTCTTTGCAACTCTTGACACTTTTGAAAAGTGGAGAATGAGAGAATCGAAGAAAGTGCGTTTTCACATTAGTGTGAGCATAAACTCTCACTAACGAGTGTGATTTTGTGATAATTAAAGACAACATATTTTTTTCTTGTCTAAATCTTCGTGTTTATCGTATCTTAATTTCACTATCAACGTGTTGGAAAAAACAACAACTTTAGAAAAACGATGTATTGGAAATGGTTAACTATTTGCAACTCTTGAGACTTTTGAAAAGTAGAGAATGAGAGAATCGAAGAAAGTGCGTTTTCACAGTAGAGTGTGCAAAAACTCTCACTAACGAGTGTGATATTTTGATAATTAAAGATAACATAATGTTTTCTTGCCTAAATCTTCGTATCTATCGAATCTTAATTTCACTATCAACGTGTTGGACAAAACAACAACTTTAGAAAAAAGATGTATTGGTAATGGTTAACTCTTTGCATCTCTTGACACTTTTGAAAAGTAGAGAATGAGAGAAAAGAAGAAAGTGCGTTTTCACATTAAAGAGAGCAGAAACTCTCACTAACGAGTGTGATTTTTTTATAATTAAAGACAACATAATGTTTTCTTGGCTATATCTCTGTATTTATCGAATCTTAATTTCACTATCAACGTGTTGGACAAAACAACAACTTTAAAACAAATATGTATTGGTAATTGTTAACTCTTTGCAACTCTTGAGACTTTTGAAAAGTAGAGAATGAGAGAATCGAAGAAAGTGCGTTTTCACATTAGATTGAGCATAAACTCTCACTAACGAGTGTGATTTTGTGATAATTAAAGACAACATAATGTTTTCTTTATTAAATCTTCGTGTTTATCGAATATTAATTTCATTATCAGCGTGTTGGATAAAACAACAACTTTAGAACAAATATGTATTGGTAATAGTTAACTCTTTGCAACTCTGGAGACTTTTGAAAAGTAGAGAATAAGAGAAACGAAGAAAGTGCATTTTCACATTAGAGTGAGCATAAACTCTCGCTAACGAGTGTGATTACTTTCCTAAATCTTCGTATTTATCATATAATAATTTTACTATCAGCGTGTTGGATCAAACAACAACTTTAGAACAAAGATGTATTGGTAATGGTTAACTGTTTGCAACTCTTGAGACTTTTGAAAAGTAGAGAATGAGATAATCGAAGAAATTGAGTTTTCACATTAGAGTGAGCATAAACTCTCATTAACGAGTGTGATTTTTTTATAATTAAAGACAACCTAATGTTTATTTCCTAAATCATCGTATTTATCGAATCTTAATTTCACTATCAACGTGTTGGAAAAAACCAGAACTTTAGAACAAATATGTATTAGTAATGGTTAACTCTTTGCAACTCTGGAGACTTTTGAAAAGTAGAGAATGAGAGAATCGAAGAAACTGCGTTTTCACATTAGAGTGAGCATAAACTCTCACTAACGATTGTGATTTTGTGATAATTAAAGACAACATATTGTTTTCTTGTCTAAATCTTCGTGTTTATCGAATCTTAATTTCACTATCAACGTGTTGGGAAAAACAACAACTTTAGAAAAACGATGTATTGGAAATGGTTCATTCTTTGCATCTCTTGACACTTTTGTAAAGTAGAGAATGAGAGAAACGAAGAAAGTGCGTTTTCACATTAAAGTGAGCAGAAACTCTCACTAACGAGTGTGATTTTTTTATAATTAAAGACAACATAATGTTTTCTTGCCTATATCTCTGTATTTATCGAATCTTAATTTCACTATCAACGTGTTGGACAAAACAACAACTTTAGAACAAATATGTATTGGTAATGGATAACTCTTTGCAACTCTTGAGACTTATGAAAAGTAGAGAATGAGAGAATCGAAGAAAGTGCATTTTCACATTAGAGTGAGCATAAACTCTCACTAACGAGTGTGATTTTGTGATAATTAAAGACAACATAATGTTTTCTTGGCTAAATCTTCGTGTTTATCGAATCTTAATTTCACTATCAACGTGTTGGACAATACAACAACTTTAGAACAAAGATGTATTGGTAATGGTTAACTCTTTGCAACTCTTGACACTTTTGAAAAGTGGAGAATGAGAGAATCGAAGAAAGTGCGTTTTCACATTAGAGTGAGCATAAACTCTCACTAACGAGTGTGATTTTGTGATAATTAAAGACAACATAATTTTTTCTTGGCTATATCTTCGTATTTATCGAATATTAATTTCATTATCAGCATGTTGGATAAAACAACAACTTTATAACAAATATGTATTGGTAATAGTTAACTCTTTGCAATTCTGGAGACTTTTGAACAGTAGAGAATAAGAGAAACGAAGAAAGTGCATTTTCACATTAGAGTGAGCATAAACTCTCACTAACGAGTGTTATTTTTTTATAATTAAAGACAACATAATGTTTTCTTGCCTACATCTCTGTATTTATCGAATCTCAATTTCACTATCAACGTGCTGGATAAAACAACAACTTTAGAACAAATATGTATTGGTAATGATTAACTCTTTGCAACTCTTGAGACTTTTGAAAAGTAGAGAATGAGAGAATCGAAGAAAGTGCGTTTTTACATTAGATTGAGCATAAACTCTCACTAACGAGTGTGATTTTGTGAAAATTAAAGACAACATAATGTTTTCTTGGCTGAATCTTCGTGTTTATCGAATCTTAATTTCACTATCAACGTGTTGGACAAAACAACAACTTTAGAACAAATATGTATTGGTAATAGTTAACTCTTTGCAACTCTGGAGACTTTTGAAAAGTAGAGAATAAGAGAAACGAAGAAAGTGCATTTTCACATTAGAGTGAGCATAAACTCTCACTAATGAGTGTGATTTCTTTCCTAAATCTTCGTATTTATCATATAATAATTTCACTATCAGCGTGTTGGATCAAACAACAACTTTAGAACAAAGATGTATTGGTAATGGTTAACTGTTTGCAACTCTTGAGACTTTTGAAAAGTAGAGAATGAGATAATCGAAGAAATTGAGTTTTCAAATTAGAGTGAGCATAAACTCTCATTAACGAGTGTGATTTTTTTATAATTAAAGACAACCTAATTTTTTTTTCCTAAATCATCGTATTTATCGAATCTTAATTTCACTATCAACGTGTTGGAAAAAACCACAACTTTAGAACAAATATGTATTAGTAATGGTTAACTCTTTGCAACTCTGGAGTCTTTTGAAAAGTAGAGAATGAGAGAATAGAAGAAAGTGCGTTTTCACATTAGAGTGAGCATAAACTCTCACTAACGAGTGTGATTTTGTGATAATTAAAGACAACATATTGTTTTCTTGTCTAAATCTTCGTGTTTATCGAATCTTAATTTCACTATAAACGTGTTGGAAAAAACAACAACTTTAGAAAAACGATGTATTACAAATGGTTCACTCTTTGCATCTCTTGACACTTTTGAAAAGTAGAGAATGAGAGAATGGAAGAAAGTGCATTTTCACATTAGAGTGAGCATAAACTCTCACTAACGAGTGTGATTTTGTGATAATTAAAGACAACATAATGTTTTCTTGGCTAAATCTTCGTGTTTATCGAATCTTAATTTCACTATCAACGTGTTGGACAATACAACAACTTTAGAACAAAGATGTATTGGTAATGGTTAACTCTTTGCAACTCTTGACACTTTTGAAAAGTGGAGAATGAGAGAATCGAAGAAAGTGCGTTTTCACATTAAAGTGAGCAGAAACTCGCACTAACGAGTGTGATTTTTTTATAATTAAAGACAACATAATGTTTTCTTGCCTATATCTCTGTATTTATCGAATCTTAATTTCACTATCAACGTGTTGGACAAAACAACAACTTTAGAACAAATATGTATTGGTAATGGATAACTCTTTGCAACTCTTGAGACTTATGAAAAGTAGAGAATGAGAGAATCGAAGAAAGTGCATTTTCACATTAGAGTGAGCATAAACTCTCACTAACGAGTGTGATTTTGTGATAATTAAAGACAACATAATGTTTTCTTGGCTAAATCTTCGTGTTTATCGAATCTTAATTTCACTATCAACGTGTTGGACAATACAACAACTTTAGAACAAAGATGTATTGGTAATGGTTAACTCTTTGCAACTCTTGACACTTTTGAAAAGTGGAGAATGAGAGAATCGAAGAAAGTGCGTTTTCACATTAGAGTGAGCATAAACTCTCACTAACGAGTGTGATTTTGTGATAATTAAAGACAACATAATTTTTTCTTGGCTATATCTTCGTATTTATCGAATATTAATTTCATTATCAGCATGTTGGATAAAACAACAACTTTATAACAAATATGTATTGGTAATAGTTAACTCTTTGCAATTTTGGAGACTTTTGAAAAGTAGAGAATAAGAGAAACGAAGAAAGTGCATTTTCACATTAGAGTGAGCATAAACTCTCACTAACGAGTGTTATTTTTTTATAATTAAAGACAACATAATGTTTTCTTGCCTATATCTCTGTATTTATCGAATCTTAATTTCACTATCAACGTGCTGGATAAAACAACAACTTTAGAACAAATATGTATTGGTAATGATTAACTCTTTGCAACTCTTGAGACTTTTGAAAAGTAGAGAATGAGAGAATCGAAGAAAGTGCGTTTTTACATTAGATTGAGCATAAACTCTCACTAACGAGTGTGATTTTGTGAAAATTAAAGACAACATAATGTTTTCTTGGCTGAATCTTCGTGTTTATCGAATCTTAATTTCACTATCAACGTGTTGGACAAAACAACAACTTTAGAACAAATATGTATTGGTAATAGTTAACTCTTTGCAACTCTGGAGACTTTTGAAAAGTAGAGAATAAGAGAAACGAAGAAAGTGCATTTTCACATTAGAGTGAGCATAAACTCTCACTAACGAGTGTGATTTCTTTCCTAAATCTTCGTATTTATCATATAATAATTTCACTATCAGCGTGTTGGATCAAACAACAACTTTAGAACAAAGATGTATTGGTAATGGTTAACTGTTTGCAACTCTTGAGACTTTTGAAAAGTAGAGAATGAGATAATCGAAGAAATTGAGTTTTCAAATTAGAGTGAGCATAATAAACTCTCATTAACGAGTGTGATTTTTTTATAATTAAAGACAACCTAATGTTTTTTTTCCTAAATCATCGTATTTATCGAATCTTAATTTAACTATCAACGTGTTGGAAAAAACCACAACTTTAGAACAAATATGTATTAGTAATGGTTAACTCTTTGCAACTCTGGAGTCTTTTGAAAAGTGGAGAATGAGAGAATAGAAGAAAGTGCGTTTTCACATTAGAGTAAGCATAAACTCTCACTAACGAGTGTGATTTTGTGATAATTAAAGACAACATATTTTTTTCTTGTCTAAATCTTCGTGTTTATCGAATCTTAATTTCACTATCAACGTGTTGGAAAAAACAACAACTTTAGAAAAACGATGTATTGGAAATGGTTAACTGTTTGCAACTCTTGAGACTTTTGAAAAGTAGAGAATGAGAGAATCGAAGAAAGTGCGTTTTCACAGTAGAGTGTGCAAAAACTCTCACTAACGAGTGTGATTTTTTGATAATTAAAGATAACATAATGTTTTCTTTCCTAAATCTTCGTATTTATCGAATCTTAATTTCACTATCAACGTGTTGGACAAAACAACAACTTTAAAACAAATATGTATTGGTAATTGTTAACTCTTTGCAACTCTTGAGACTTTTGAAAAGTAGAGAATGAGAGAATCGAAGAAAGTGCGTTTTTACATTAGATTGAGCATAAACTCTCACTAACGAGTGTGATTTTGTGAAAATTAAAGACAACATAATGTTTTCTTGGCTGAATCTTCGTGTTTATCGAATCTTAATTTCACTATCAACGTGTTGGACAAAACAACAACTTTAGAACAAATATGTATTGGTAATAGTTAACTCTTTGCAACTCTGGAGACTTTTGAAAAGTAGAGAATAAGAGAAACGAAGAAAGTGCATTTTCACATTAGAGTGAGCATAAACTCTCACTAACGAGTGTGATTTCTTTCCTAAATCTTCGTATTTATCATATAATAATTTCACTATCAGCGTGTTGGATCAAACAACAACTTTAGAACAAAGATGTATTGGTAATGGTTAACTGTTTGCAACTCTTGAGACTTTTGAAAAGTAGAGAATGAGATAATCGAAGAAATTGAGTTTTCAAATTAGAGTGAGCATAAACTCTCATTAACGAGTGTGATTTTTTTATAATTAAAGACAACCTAATGTTTTTTTCCTAAATCATCGTATTTATCGAATCTTAATTTCACTATCAACGTGTTGGAAAAAACCACAACTTTAGAACAAATATGTATTAGTAATGGTTAACTCTTTGCAACTCTGGAGTCTTTTGAAAAGTAGAGAATGAGAGAATAGAAGAAAGTGCGTTTTCACATTAGAGTGAGCATAAACTCTCACTAACGAGTGTGATTTTGTGATAATTAAAGACAACATATTGTTTTCTTGTCTAAATCTTCGTGTTTATCGAATCTTAATTTCACTATAAACGTGTTGGAAAAAACAACAACTTTAGAAAAACGATGTATTACAAATGGTTCACTCTTTGCATCTCTTGACACTTTTGAAAAGTAGAGAATGAGAGAATGGAAGAAAGTGAATTTTCACATTAGAGTGAGCATAAACTCTCACTAACGAGTGTGATTTTGTGATAATTAAAGACAACATAATGTTTTCTTGGCTAAATCTTCGTGTTTATCGAATCTTAATTTCACTATCAACGTGTTGGACAATACAACAACTTTAGAACAAAGATGTATTGGTAATGGTTAACTCTTTGCAACTCTTGACACTTTTGAAAAGTGGAGAATGAGAGAATCGAAGAAAGTGCGTTTTCACATTAAAGTGAGCAGAAACTCGCACTAACGAGTGTGATTTTTTTATAATTAAAGACAACATAATGTTTTCTTGCCTATATCTCTGTATTTATCGAATCTTAATTTCACTATCAACGTGTTGGACAAAACAACAACTTTAGAACAAATATGTATTGGTAATGGATAACTCTTTGCAACTCTTGAGACTTATGAAAAGTAGAGAATGAGAGAATCGAAGAAAGTGCATTTTCACATTAGAGTGAGCATAAACTCTCACTAACGAGTGTGATTTTGTGATAATTAAAGACAACATAATGTTTTCTTGGCTAAATCTTCGTGTTTATCGAATCTTAATTTCACTATCAACGTGTTGGACAATACAACAACTTTAGAACAAAGATGTATTGGTAATGGTTAACTCTTTGCAACTCTTGACACTTTTGAAAAGTGGAGAATGAGAGAATCGAAGAAAGTGCGTTTTCACATTAGAGTGAGCATAAACTCTCACTAACGAGTGTGATTTTGTGATAATTAAAGACAACATAATTTTTTCTTGGCTATATCTTCGTATTTATCGAATATTAATTTCATTATCAGCATGTTGGATAAAACAACAACTTTATAACAAATATGTATTGGTAATAGTTAACTCTTTGCAATTTTGGAGACTTTTGAAAAGTAGAGAATAAGAGAATCGAAGAAAGTGCGTTTTCACAGTAGAGTGTGCAAAAACTCTCACTAACGAGTGTGATTTTTTGATAATTAAAGATAACATAATGTTTTCTTTCCTAAATCTTCGTATTTATCGAATCTTAATTTCACTATCAACGTGTTGGACAAAACAACAACTTTAAAACAAATATGTATTGGTAATTGTTAACTCTTTGCAACTCTTGAGACTTTTGAAAAGTAGAGAATGAGAGAATCGAAGAAAGTGCGTTTTTACATTAGATTGAGCATAAACTCTCACTAACGAGTGTGATTTTGTGAAAATTAAAGACAACATAATGTTTTCTTGGCTGAATCTTCGTGTTTATCGAATCTTAATTTCACTATCAACGTGTTGGACAAAACAACAACTTTAGAACAAATATGTATTGGTAATAGTTAACTCTTTGCAACTCTGGAGACTTTTGAAAAGTAGAGAATAAGAGAAACGAAGAAAGTGCATTTTCACATTAGAGTGAGCATAAACTCTCACTAACGAGTGTGATTTCTTTCCTAAATCTTCGTATTTATCATATAATAATTTCACTATCAGCGTGTTGGATCAAACAACAACTTTAGAACAAAGATGTATTGGTAATGGTTAACTGTTTGCAACTCTTGAGACTTTTGAAAAGTAGAGAATGAGATAATCGAAGAAATTGAGTTTTCAAATTAGAGTGAGCATAAACTCTCATTAACGAGTGTGATTTTTTTATAATTAAAGACAACCTAATGTTTTTTTCCTAAATCATCGTATTTATCGAATCTTAATTTCACTATCAACGTGTTGGAAAAAACCACAACTTTAGAACAAATATGTATTAGTAATGGTTAACTCTTTGCAACTCTGGAGTCTTTTGAAAAGTAGAGAATGAGAGAATAGAAGAAAGTGCGTTTTCACATTAGAGTGAGCATAAACTCTCACTAACGAGTGTGATTTTGTGATAATTAAAGACAACATATTGTTTTCTTGTCTAAATCTTCGTGTTTATCGAATCTTAATTTCACTATAAACGTGTTGGAAAAAACAACAACTTTAGAAAAACGATGTATTACAAATGGTTCACTCTTTGCATCTCTTGACACTTTTGAAAAGTAGAGAATGAGAGAATGGAAGAAAGTGCATTTTCACATTAGAGTGAGCATAAACTCTCACTAACGAGTGTGATTTTGTGATAATTAAAGACAACATAATGTTTTCTTGGCTAAATCTTCGTGTTTATCGAATCTTAATTTCACTATCAACGTGTTGGACAATACAACAACTTTAGAACAAAGATGTATTGGTAATGGTTAACTCTTTGCAACTCTTGACACTTTTGAAAAGTGGAGAATGAGAGAATCGAAGAAAGTGCGTTTTCACATTAAAGTGAGCAGAAACTCGCACTAACGAGTGTGATTTTTTTATAATTAAAGACAACATAATGTTTTCTTGCCTATATCTCTGTATTTATCGAATCTTAATTTCACTATCAACGTGTTGGACAAAACAACAACTTTAGAACAAATATGTATTGGTAATGGATAACTCTTTGCAACTCTTGAGACTTATGAAAAGTAGAGAATGAGAGAATCGAAGAAAGTGCATTTTCACATTAGAGTGAGCATAAACTCTCACTAACGAGTGTGATTTTGTGATAATTAAAGACAACATAATGTTTTCTTGGCTAAATCTTCGTGTTTATCGAATCTTAATTTCACTATCAACGTGTTGGACAATACAACAACTTTAGAACAAAGATGTATTGGTAATGGTTAACTCTTTGCAACTCTTGACACTTTTGAAAAGTGGAGAATGAGAGAATCGAAGAAAGTGCGTTTTCACATTAGAGTGAGCATAAACTCTCACTAACGAGTGTGATTTTGTGATAATTAAAGACAACATAATTTTTTCTTGGCTATATCTTCGTATTTATCGAATATTAATTTCATTATCAGCATGTTGGATAAAACAACAACTTTATAACAAATATGTATTGGTAATAGTTAACTCTTTGCAATTTTGGAGACTTTTGAAAAGTAGAGAATAAGAGAAACGAAGAAAGTGCATTTTCACATTAGAGTGAGCATAAACTCTCACTAACGAGTGTTATTTTTTATAATTAAAGACAACATAATGTTTTCTTGCCTATATCTCTGTATTTATCGAATCTTAATTTCACTATCAACGTGCTGGATAAAACAACAACTTTAGAACAAATATGTATTGGTAATGATTAACTCTTTGCAACTCTTGAGACTTTTGAAAAGTAGAGAATGAGAGAATCGAAGAAAGTGCGTTTTTACATTAGATTGAGCATAAACTCTCACTAACGAGTGTGATTTTGTGAAAATTAAAGACAACATAATGTTTTCTTGGCTGAATCTTCGTGTTTATCGAATCTTAATTTCACTATCAACGTGTTGGACAAAACAACAACTTTACAACAAATATGTATTGGTAATAGTTAACTCTTTACAACTCTGGAGACTTTTGAAAAGTAGAGAATAAGAGAAACGAAGAAAGTGCATTTTCACATTAGAGTGAGCATAAACTCTCACTAACGAGTGTGATTTCTTTCCTAAATCTTCGTATTTATCATATAATAATTTCACTATCAGCGTGTTGGATCAAACAACAACTTTAGAACAAAGATGTATTGGTAATGGTTAACTGTTTGCAACTCTTGAGACTTTTGAAAAGTAGAGAATGAGATAATCGAAGAAATTGAGTTTTCAAATTAGAGTGAGCATAAACTCTCATTAACGAGTGTGATTTTTTTATAATTAAAGACAACCTAATGTTTTTTTCCTAAATCATCGTATTTATCGAATCTTAATTTCACTATCAACGTGTTGGAAAAAACCACAACTTTAGAACAAATATGTATTAGTAATGGTTAACTCTTTGCAACTCTGGAGTCTTTTGAAAAGTAGAGAATGAGAGAATAGAAGAAAGTGCGTTTTCACATTAGAGTGAGCATAAACTCTCACTAACGAGTGTGATTTTGTGATAATTAAAGACAACATATTGTTTTCTTGTCTAAATCTTCGTGTTTATCGAATCTTAATTTCACAATAAACGTGTTGGAAAAAACAACAACTTTAGAAAAACGATGTATTAGAAATGGTTCACTCTTTGCATCTCTTGACACTTTTGAAAAGTAGAGAATGAGAGAATGGAAGAAAGTGCATTTTCACATTAGAGTGAGCATAAACTCTCACTAACGAGTGTGATTTTGTTATAATTAAAGACAACATAATGTTTTCTTGGCTAAATCTTCGTGTTTATCGAATCTTAATTTCACTATCAACGTGTTGGACAATACAACAACTTTAGAACAAAGATGTATTGGTAATGGTTAACTCTTTGCAACTCTTGACACTTTTGAAAAGTGGAGAATGAGAGAATCGAAGAAAGTGCGTTTTCACATTAAAGTGAGCAGAAACTCGCACTAACGAGTGTGATTTTTTTATAATTAAAGACAACATAATGTTTTCTTGCCTATATCTCTGTATTTATCGAATCTTAATTTCACTATCAACGTGTTGGACAATACAACAACTTTAGAACAAAGATGTATTGGTAATGGTTAACTCTTTGCAAC
Organism: Galeopsis tetrahit; assembly: GCA_963675135.1. NCBI lineage: Eukaryota > Viridiplantae > Streptophyta > Magnoliopsida > Lamiales > Lamiaceae > Galeopsis > Galeopsis tetrahit. The sequence goes on along the minus strand of OY776120.1, from coordinate 57,141,134 downwards.
TCTTGACACTTTTGAAAAGTGGAGAATGAGAGAATCGAAGAAAGTGCGTTTTCACGTTAGAGTGAGCATAAACTCTCACTAACGAGTGTGATTTTTTGATAATTAAAGACAACCTAATGTTTTTTTTCTTAAATCATCGTATTTATCGAATCTTAATTTCACTATCAACGTGTTGGACAAAACAACAACTTTAGAACAAATATGTATTGGTAATGGTTAACTCTTTGCAACTCTGGAGACTTTTGAAAAGTAGAGAATGAGAGAATCGAAGAAAGTGCGTTTTCACATTAGAGTGAGCATAAACTCTCACTAACGAGTGTGATTTTGTGATAATTAAAGACAACATAATGTTTTCTTGGCTGAATCTTCGTGTTTATCGAATCTTAATTTCACTATCAACGTGTTGGACAAAACAACAACTTTAGAACAAATATGTATTGGTAATAGTTACCTCTTTGCAACTCTTGAGACTTTTGAAAAGTAGAGAATGAGAGAATCGAAGAAAGTGCGTTTTTACATTAGATTGAGCATAAACTCTCACTAACGAGTGTGATTTTGTGAAAATTAAAGACAACATAATGTTTTCTTGGCTGAATCTTCGTGTTTATCGAATTTTAATTTCACTATCAACGTGTTGGACAAAACAACAACTTTAAAACAAATATGTATTGGTAATAGTTAACTCTTTGCAACTCTGGAGACTTTTGAAAAGTAGAGAATAAGAGAAACGAAGAAAGTGCATTTTCACATTAGAGTGAGCATAAACTCTCACTAACGAGTGTGATTTCTTTCCTAAATCTTCGTATTTATCATATAATAATTTCACTATCAGCGTGTTGGATCAAACAACAACTTTAGAACAAAGATGTATTGGTAATGGTTAACTGTTTGCAACTCTTGAGACTTTTGAAAAGTAGAGAATGAGATAATCGAAGAAATTGAGTTTTCAAATTAGAGTGAGCATAAACTCTCATTAACGAGTGTGATTTTTTTATAATTAAAGACAACCTAATGTTTTTTTCCTAAATCATCGTATTTATCGAATCTTAATTTCACTATCAACGTGTTGGAAAAAACCACAACTTTAGAACAAATATGTATTAGTAATGGTTAACTCTTTGCAACTCTGGAGTCTTTTGAAAAGTAGAGAATGAGAGAATAGAAGAAAGTGCGTTTTCACATTAGAGTGAGCATAAACTCTCACTAACGAGTGTGATTTTGTGATAATTAAAGACAACATATTGTTTTCTTGTCTAAATCTTCGTGTTTATCGAATCTTAATTTCACTATAAACGTGTTGGAAAAAACAACAACTTTAGAAAAACGATGTATTAGAAATGGTTCACTCTTTGCATCTCTTGACACTTTTGAAAAGTAGAGAATGAGAGAATGGAAGAAAGTGCATTTTCACATTAGAGTGAGCATAAACTCTCACTAACGAGTGTGATTTTGTGATAATTAAAGACAACATAATGTTTTCTTGGCTAAATCTTCGTGTTTATCGAATCTTAATTTCACTATCAACGTGTTGGACAATACAACAACTTTAGAACAAAGATGTATTGGTAATGGTTAACTCTTTGCAACTCTTGACACTTTTGAAAAGTGGAGAATGAGAGAATCGAAGAAAGTGCGTTTTCACATTAAAGTGAGCAGAAACTCGCACTAACGAGTGTGATTTTTTTATAATTAAAGACAACATAATGTTTTCTTGCCTATATCTCTGTATTTATCGAATCTTAATTTCACTATCAACGTGTTGGACAATACAACAACTTTAGAACAAAGATGTATTGGTAATGGTTAACTCTTTGCAACTCTTGACACTTTTGAAAAGTGGAGAATGAGAGAATCGAAGAAAGTGCGTTTTCACGTTAGAGTGAGCATAAACTCTCACTAACGAGTGTGATTTTTTGATAATTAAAGACAACCTAATGTTTTTTTTCTTAAATCATCGTATTTATCGAATCTTAATTTCACTATCAACGTGTTGGACAAAACAACAACTTTAGAACAAATATGTATTGGTAATGGTTAACTCTTTGCAACTCTGGAGACTTTTGAAAAGTAGAGAATGAGAGAATCGAAGAAAGTGCATTTTCACATTAGAGTGAGCATAAACTCTCACTAACGAGTGTGATTTTGTGATAATTAAAGACAACATATTTTTTTCTTGTCTAAATCTTCGTGTTTATCGAATCTTAATTTCACTATCAACGTGTTGGAAAAAACAACAACTTTAGAAAAACGATGTATTGGAAATGGTTAACTGTTTGCAACTCTTGAGACTTTTGAAAAGTAGAGAATGAGAGAATCGAAGAAAGTGCGTTTTCACAGTAGAGTGTGCAAAAACTCTCACTAACGAGTGTGATTTTTTGATAATTAAAGATAACATAATGTTTTCTTTCCTAAATCTTCGTATTTATCGAATCTTAATTTCACTATCAACGTGTTGGACAAAACAACAACTTTAGAAAAAAGATGTATTGGTAATGGTTAACTCTTTGCATCTCTTGACACTTTTGAAAAGTAGAGAATGAGAGAAACGAAGAAAGTGCGTTTTCACATTAAAGTGAGCAGAAACTCTCACTAACGAGTGTGATTTTTTTATAATTAAAGACAACATAATGTTTTCTTGCCTATATCTCTGTATTTATCGAATCTTAATTTCACTATCAACGTGTTGGACAAAACAACAACTTTAAAACAAATATGTATTGGTAATTGTTAACTCTTTGCAACTCTTGAGACTTTTGAAAAGTAGAGAATGAGAGAATCGAAGAATGTGCATTTTCACATTAGAGTGAGCATAAACTCTCACTAACGAGTGTGATTTTTTGATAATTAAAGACAACCTAATGTTTTCTTGGTTGAATCTTCGTGTTTATCGAATCTTAATTTCACTATCAACGTGTTGGACAAAACAACAACTTTAGAACAAATATGTATTGGTAATAGTTACCTCTTTGCAACTCTTGAGACTTTTGAAAAGTAGAGAATGAGAGAATCGAAGAAAGTGCGTTTTTACATTAGATTGAGCATAAACTCTCACTAACGAGTGTGATTTTGTGAAAATTAAAGACAACATAATGTTTTCTTGGCTGAATCTTCGTGTTTATCGAATTTTAATTTCACTATCAACGTGTTGGACAAAACAACAACTTTAAAACAAATATGTATTGGTAATAGTTAACTCTTTGCAACTCTGGAGACTTTTGAAAAGTAGAGAATAAGAGAAACGAAGAAAGTGCATTTTCACATTAGAGTGAGCATAAACTCTCACTAACGAGTGTGATTTTGTGATAATTAAAGACAACATATTTTTTTCTTGTCTAAATCTTCGTGTTTATCGAATCTTAATTTCACTATCAACGTGTTGGAAAAAACAACAACTTTAGAAAAACGATGTATTGGAAATGGTTAACTGTTTGCAACTCTTGAGACTTTTGAAAAGTAGAGAATGAGAGAATCGAAGAAAGTGCGTTTTCACAGTAGAGTGTGCAAAAACTCTCACTAACGAGTGTGATTTTTTGATAATTAAAGATAACATAATGTTTTCTTTCCTAAATCTTCGTATTTATCGAATCTTAATTTCACTATCAACGTGTTGGACAAAACAACAACTTTAGAAAAAAGATGTATTGGTAATGGTTAACTCTTTGCATCTCTTGACACTTTTGAAAAGTAGAGAATGAGAGAAACGAAGAAAGTGCGTTTTCACATTAAAGTGAGCAGAAACTCTCACTAACGAGTGTGATTTTTTTATAATTAAAGACAACATAATGTTTTCTTGCCTATATCTCTGTATTTATCGAATCTTAATTTCACTATCAACGTGTTGGACAAAACAACAACTTTAAAACAAATATGTATTGGTAATTGTTAACTCTTTGCAACTCTTGAGACTTTTGAAAAGTAGAGAATGAGAGAATCGAAGAATGTGCATTTTCACATTAGAGTGAGCATAAACTCTCACTAACGAGTGTGATTTTTTGATAATTAAAGACAACCTAATGTTTTCTTGGCTGAATCTTCGTGTTTATCGAATCTTAATTTCACTATCAACGTGTTGGACAAAACAACAACTTTAGAACAAATATGTATTGGTAATAGTTACCTCTTTGCAACTCTTGAGACTTTTGAAAAGTAGAGAATGAGAGAATCGAAGAAAGTGCGTTTTTACATTAGATTGAGCATAAACTCTCACTAACGAGTGTGATTTTGTGAAAATTAAAGACAACATAATGTTTTCTTGGCTGAATCTTCGTGTTTATCGAATTTTAATTTCACTATCAACGTGTTGGACAAAACAACAACTTTAAAACAAATATGTATTGGTAATAGTTAACTCTTTGCAACTCTGGAGACTTTTGAAAAGTAGAGAATAAGAGAAACGAAGAAAGTGCATTTTCACATTAGAGTGAGCATAAACTCTCACTAACGAGTGTGATTTCTTTCCTAAATCTTCGTATTTATCATATAATAATTTCACTATCAGCGTGTTGGATCAAACAACAACTTTAGAACAAAGATGTATTGGTAATGGTTAACTGTTTGCAACTCTTGAGACTTTTGAAAAGTAGAGAATGAGATAATCGAAGAAATTGAGTTTTCAAATTAGAGTGAGCATAAACTCTCATTAACGAGTGTGATTTTTTTATAATTAAAGACAACCTAATGTTATTTTCCTAAATCATCGTATTTATCGAATCTTAATTTCACTATCAACGTGTTGGAAAAAACCACAACTTTAGAACAAATATGTATTAGTAATGGTTAACTCTTTGCAACTCTGGAGTCTTTTGAAAAGTAGAGAATGAGAGAATAGAAGAAAGTGCGTTTTCACATTAGAGTGAGCATAAACTCTCACTAACGAGTGTGATTTTGTGATAATTAAAGACAACATATTGTTTTCTTGTCTAAATCTTCGTGTTTATCGAATCTTAATTTCACTATAAACGTGTTGGAAAAAACAACAACTTTAGAAAAACGATGTATTAGAAATGGTTCACTCTTTGCATCTCTTGACACTTTTGAAAAGTAGAGAATGAGAGAATGGAAGAAAGTGCATTTTCACATTAGAGTGAGCATAAACTCTCACTAACGAGTGTGATTTTGTGATAATTAAAGACAACATAATGTTTTCTTGGCTAAATCATCGTGTTTATCGAATCTTAATTTCACTATCAACGTGTTGGACAATACAACAACTTTAGAACAAAGATGTATTGGTAATGGTTAACTCTTTGCAACTCTTGACACTTTTGAAAAGTGGAGAATGAGAGAATCGAAGAAAGTGCGTTTTCACATTAAAGTGAGCAGAAACTCGCACTAACGAGTGTGATTTTTTTATAATTAAAGACAACATAATGTTTTCTTGCCTATATCTCTGTATTTATCGAATCTTAATTTCACTATCAACGTGTTGGACAATACAACAACTTTAGAACAAAGATGTATTGGTAATGGTTAACTCTTTGCAACTCTTGACACTTTTGAAAAGTGGAGAATGAGAGAATCGAAGAAAGTGCGTTTTCACGTTAGAGTGAGCATAAACTCTCACTAACGAGTGTGATTTTTTGATAATTAAAGACAACCTAATGTTTTTTTTCTTAAATCATCGTATTTATCGAATCTTAATTTCACTATCAACGTGTTGGACAAAACAACAACTTTAGAACAAATATGTATTGGTAATGGTTAACTCTTTGCAACTCTGGAGACTTTTGAAAAGTAGAGAATGAGAGAATCGAAGAAAGTGCGTTTTCACATTAGAGTGAGCATAAACTCTCACTAACGAGTGTGATTTTGTGATAATTAAAGACAACATATTTTTTTCTTGTCTAAATCTTCGTGTTTATCGAATCTTAATTTCACTATCAACGTGTTGGAAAAAACAACAACTTTAGAAAAACGATGTATTGGAAATGGTTAACTGTTTGCAACTCTTGAGACTTTTGAAAAGTAGAGAATGAGAGAATCGAAGAAAGTGCGTTTTCACAGTAGAGTGTGCAAAAACTCTCACTAACGAGTGTGATTTTTTGATAATTAAAGATAACATAATGTTTTCTTTCCTAAATCTTCGTATTTATCGAATCTTAATTTCACTATCAACGTGTTGGACAAAACAACAACTTTAGAAAAAAGATGTATTGGTAATGGTTAACTCTTTGCATCTCTTGACACTTTTGAAAAGTAGAGAATGAGAGAAACGAAGAAAGTGCGTTTTCACATTAAAGTGAGCAGAAACTCTCACTAACGAGTGTGATTTTTTTATAATTAAAGACAACATAATGTTTTCTTGCCTATATCTCTGTATTTATCGAATCTTAATTTCACTATCAACGTGTTGGACAAAACAACAACTTTAAAACAAATATGTATTGGTAATTGTTAACTCTTTGCAACTCTTGAGACTTTTGAAAAGTAGAGAATGAGAGAATCGAAGAATGTGCATTTTCACATTAGAGTGAGCATAAACTCTCACTAACGAGTGTGATTTTTTGATAATTAAAGACAACCTAATGTTTTCTTGGTTGAATCTTCGTGTTTATCGAATCTTAATTTCACTATCAACGTGTTGGACAAAACAACAACTTTAGAACAAATATGTATTGGTAATAGTTACCTCTTTGCAACTCTTGAGACTTTTGAAAAGTAGAGAATGAGAGAATCGAAGAAAGTGCGTTTTTACATTAGATTGAGCATAAACTCTCACTAACGAGTGTGATTTTGTGAAAATTAAAGACAACATAATGTTTTCTTGGCTGAATCTTCGTGTTTATCGAATTTTAATTTCACTATCAACGTGTTGGACAAAACAACAACTTTAAAACAAATATGTATTGGTAATAGTTAACTCTTTGCAACTCTGGAGACTTTTGAAAAGTAGAGAATAAGAGAAACGAAGAAAGTGCATTTTCACATTAGAGTGAGCATAAACTCTCACTAACGAGTGTGATTTTGTGATAATTAAAGACAACATATTTTTTTCTTGTCTAAATCTTCGTGTTTATCGAATCTTAATTTCACTATCAACGTGTTGGAAAAAACAACAACTTTAGAAAAACGATGTATTGGAAATGGTTAACTGTTTGCAACTCTTGAGACTTTTGAAAAGTAGAGAATGAGAGAATCGAAGAAAGTGCGTTTTCACAGTAGAGTGTGCAAAAACTCTCACTAACGAGTGTGATTTTTTGATAATTAAAGATAACATAATGTTTTCTTTCCTAAATCTTCGTATTTATCGAATCTTAATTTCACTATCAACGTGTTGGACAAAACAACAACTTTAGAAAAAAGATGTATTGGTAATGGTTAACTCTTTGCATCTCTTGACACTTTTGAAAAGTAGAGAATGAGAGAAACGAAGAAAGTGCGTTTTCACATTAAAGTGAGCAGAAACTCTCACTAACGAGTGTGATTTTTTTATAATTAAAGACAACATAATGTTTTCTTGCCTATATCTCTGTATTTATCGAATCTTAATTTCACTATCAACGTGTTGGACAAAACAACAACTTTAAAACAAATATGTATTGGTAATTGTTAACTCTTTGCAACTCTTGAGACTTTTGAAAAGTAGAGAATGAGAGAATCGAAGAATGTGCATTTTCACATTAGAGTGAGCATAAACTCTCACTAACGAGTGTGATTTTTTGATAATTAAAGACAACCTAATGTTTTCTTGGCTGAATCTTCGTGTTTATCGAATCTTAATTTCACTATCAACGTGTTGGACAAAACAACAACTTTAGAACAAATATGTATTGGTAATAGTTACCTCTTTGCAACTCTTGAGACTTTTGAAAAGTAGAGAATGAGAGAATCGAAGAAAGTGCGTTTTTACATTAGATTGAGCATAAACTCTCACTAACGAGTGTGATTTTGTGAAAATTAAAGACAACATAATGTTTTCTTGGCTGAATCTTCGTGTTTATCGAATTTTAATTTCACTATCAACGTGTTGGACAAAACAACAACTTTAAAACAAATATGTATTGGTAATAGTTAACTCTTTGCAACTCTGGAGACTTTTGAAAAGTAGAGAATAAGAGAAACGAAGAAAGTGCATTTTCACATTAGAGTGAGCATAAACTCTCACTAACGAGTGTGATTTCTTTCCTAAATCTTCGTATTTATCATATAATAATTTCACTATCAGCGTGTTGGATCAAACAACAACTTTAGAACAAAGATGTATTGGTAATGGTTAACTGTTTGCAACTCTTGAGACTTTTGAAAAGTAGAGAATGAGATAATCGAAGAAATTGAGTTTTCAAATTAGAGTGAGCATAAACTCTCATTAACGAGTGTGATTTTTTTATAATTAAAGACAACCTAATGTTATTTTCCTAAATCATCGTATTTATCGAATCTTAATTTCACTATCAACGTGTTGGAAAAAACCACAACTTTAGAACAAATATGTATTAGTAATGGTTAACTCTTTGCAACTCTGGAGTCTTTTGAAAAGTAGAGAATGAGAGAATAGAAGAAAGTGCGTTTTCACATTAGAGTGAGCATAAACTCTCACTAACGAGTGTGATTTTGTGATAATTAAAGACAACATATTGTTTTCTTGTCTAAATCTTCGTGTTTATCGAATCTTAATTTCACTATAAACGTGTTGGAAAAAACAACAACTTTAGAAAAACGATGTATTAGAAATGGTTCACTCTTTGCATCTCTTGACACTTTTGAAAAGTAGAGAATGAGAGAATGGAAGAAAGTGCATTTTCACATTAGAGTGAGCATAAACTCTCACTAACGAGTGTGATTTTGTGATAATTAAAGACAACATAATGTTTTCTTGGCTAAATCATCGTGTTTATCGAATCTTAATTTCACTATCAACGTGTTGGACAATACAACAACTTTAGAACAAAGATGTATTGGTAATGGTTAACTCTTTGCAACTCTTGACACTTTTGAAAAGTGGAGAATGAGAGAATCGAAGAAAGTGCGTTTTCACATTAAAGTGAGCAGAAACTCGCACTAACGAGTGTGATTTTTTTATAATTAAAGACAACATAATGTTTTCTTGCCTATATCTCTGTATTTATCGAATCTTAATTTCACTATCAACGTGTTGGACAATACAACAACTTTAGAACAAAGATGTATTGGTAATGGTTAACTCTTTGCAACTCTTGACACTTTTGAAAAGTGGAGAATGAGAGAATCGAAGAAAGTGCGTTTTCACGTTAGAGTGAGCATAAACTCTCACTAACGAGTGTGATTTTTTGATAATTAAAGACAACCTAATGTTTTTTTTCTTAAATCATCGTATTTATCGAATCTTAATTTCACTATCAACGTGTTGGACAAAACAACAACTTTAGAACAAATATGTATTGGTAATGGTTAACTCTTTGCAACTCTGGAGACTTTTGAAAAGTAGAGAATGAGAGAATCGAAGAAAGTGCGTTTTCACATTAGAGTGAGCATAAACTCTCACTAACGAGTGTGATTTTGTGATAATTAAAGACAACATATTTTTTTCTTGTCTAAATCTTCGTGTTTATCGAATCTTAATTTCACTATCAACGTGTTGGAAAAAACAACAACTTTAGAAAAACGATGTATTGGAAATGGTTAACTGTTTGCAACTCTTGAGACTTTTGAAAAGTAGAGAATGAGAGAATCGAAGAAAGTGCGTTTTCACAGTAGAGTGTGCAAAAACTCTCACTAACGAGTGTGATTTTTTGATAATTAAAGATAACATAATGTTTTCTTTCCTAAATCTTCGTATTTATCGAATCTTAATTTCACTATCAACGTGTTGGACAAAACAACAACTTTAGAAAAAAGATGTATTGGTAATGGTTAACTCTTTGCATCTCTTGACACTTTTGAAAAGTAGAGAATGAGAGAAACGAAGAAAGTGCGTTTTCACATTAAAGTGAGCAGAAACTCTCACTAACGAGTGTGATTTTTTTATAATTAAAGACAACATAATGTTTTCTTGCCTATATCTCTGTATTTATCGAATCTTAATTTCACTATCAACGTGTTGGACAAAACAACAACTTTAAAACAAATATGTATTGGTAATTGTTAACTCTTTGCAACTCTTGAGACTTTTGAAAAGTAGAGAATGAGAGAATCGAAGAATGTGCATTTTCACATTAGAGTGAGCATAAACTCTCACTAACGAGTGTGATTTTTTGATAATTAAAGACAACCTAATGTTTTCTTGGCTGAATCTTCGTGTTTATCGAATCTTAATTTCACTATCAACGTGTTGGACAAAACAACAACTTTAGAACAAATATGTATTGGTAATAGTTACCTCTTTGCAACTCTTGAGACTTTTGAAAAGTAGAGAATGAGAGAATCGAAGAAAGTGCGTTTTTACATTAGATTGAGCATAAACTCTCACTAACGAGTGTGATTTTGTGAAAATTAAAGACAACATAATGTTTTCTTGGCTGAATCTTCGTGTTTATCGAATTTTAATTTCACTATCAACGTGTTGGACAAAACAACAACTTTAAAACAAATATGTATTGGTAATAGTTAACTCTTTGCAACTCTGGAGACTTTTGAAAAGTAGAGAATAAGAGAAACGAAGAAAGTGCATTTTCACATTAGAGTGAGCATAAACTCTCACTAACGAGTGTGATTTCTTTCCTAAATCTTCGTATTTATCATATAATAATTTCACTATCAGCGTGTTGGATCAAACAACAACTTTAGAACAAAGATGTATTGGTAATGGTTAACTGTTTGCAACTCTTGAGACTTTTGAAAAGTAGAGAATGAGATAATCGAAGAAATTGAGTTTTCAAATTAGAGTGAGCATAAACTCTCATTAACGAGTGTGATTTTTTTATAATTAAAGACAACCTAATGTTATTTTCCTAAATCATCGTATTTATCGAATCTTAATTTCACTATCAACGTGTTGGAAAAAACCACAACTTTAGAACAAATATGTATTAGTAATGGTTAACTCTTTGCAACTCTGGAGTCTTTTGAAAAGTAGAGAATGAGAGAATAGAAGAAAGTGCGTTTTCACATTAGAGTGAGCATAAACTCTCACTAACGAGTGTGATTTTGTGATAATTAAAGACAACATATTGTTTTCTTGTCTAAATCTTCGTGTTTATCGAATCTTAATTTCACTATAAACGTGTTGGAAAAAACAACAACTTTAGAAAAACGATGTATTAGAAATGGTTCACTCTTTGCATCTCTTGACACTTTTGAAAAGTAGAGAATGAGAGAATGGAAGAAAGTGCATTTTCACATTAGAGTGAGCATAAACTCTCACTAACGAGTGTGATTTTGTGATAATTAAAGACAACATAATGTTTTCTTGGCTAAATCTTCGTGTTTATCGAATCTTAATTTCACTATCAACGTGTTGGACAATACAACAACTTTAGAACAAAGATGTATTGGTAATGGTTAACTCTTTGCAACTCTTGACACTTTTGAAAAGTGGAGAATGAGAGAATCGAAGAAAGTGCGTTTTCACATTAAAGTGAGCAGAAACTCGCACTAACGAGTGTGATTTTTTTATAATTAAAGACAACATAATGTTTTCTTGCCTATATCTCTGTATTTATCGAATCTTAATTTCACTATCAACGTGTTGGACAAAACAACAACTTTAAAACAAATATGTATTGGTAATTGTTAACTCTTTGCAACTCTTGAGACTTTTGAAAAGTAGAGAATGAGAGAATCGAAGAATGTGCATTTTCACATTAGAGTGAGCATAAACTCTCACTAACGAGTGTGATTTTTTGATAATTAAAGACAACCTAATGTTTTCTTGGCTGAATCTTCGTGTTTATCGAATCTTAATTTCACTATCAACGTGTTGGACAAAACAACAACTTTAGAACAAATATGTATTGGTAATAGTTACCTCTTTGCAACTCTTGAGACTTTTGAAAAGTAGAGAATGAGAGAATCGAAGAAAGTGCGTTTTTACATTAGATTGAGCATAAACTCTCACTAACGAGTGTGATTTTGTGAAAATTAAAGACAACATAATGTTTTCTTGGCTGAATCTTCGTGTTTATCGAATTTTAATTTCACTATCAACGTGTTGGACAAAACAACAACTTTAAAACAAATATGTATTGGTAATAGTTAACTCTTTGCAACTCTGGAGACTTTTGAAAAGTAGAGAATAAGAGAAACGAAGAAAGTGCATTTTCACATTAGAGTGAGCATAAACTCTCACTAACGAGTGTGATTTCTTTCCTAAATCTTCGTATTTATCATATAATAATTTCACTATCAGCGTGTTGGATCAAACAACAACTTTAGAACAAAGATGTATTGGTAATGGTTAACTGTTTGCAACTCTTGAGACTTTTGAAAAGTAGAGAATGAGATAATCGAAGAAATTGAGTTTTCAAATTAGAGTGAGCATAAACTCTCATTAACGAGTGTGATTTTTTTATAATTAAAGACAACCTAATGTTTTTTTCCTAAATCATCGTATTTATCGAATCTTAATTTCACTATCAACGTGTTGGAAAAAACCACAACTTTAGAACAAATATGTATTAGTAATGGTTAACTCTTTGCAACTCTGGAGTCTTTTGAAAAGTAGAGAATGAGAGAATAGAAGAAAGTGCGTTTTCACATTAGAGTGAGCATAAACTCTCACTAACGAGTGTGATTTTGTGATAATTAAAGACAACATATTGTTTTCTTGTCTAAATCTTCGTGTTTATCGAATCTTAATTTCACTATAAACGTGTTGGAAAAAACAACAACTTTAGAAAAACGATGTATTAGAAATGGTTCACTCTTTGCATCTCTTGACACTTTTGAAAAGTAGAGAATGAGAGAATGGAAGAAAGTGCATTTTCACATTAGAGTGAGCATAAACTCTCACTAACGAGTGTGATTTTGTGATAATTAAAGACAACATAATGTTTTCTTGGCTAAATCTTCGTGTTTATCGAATCTTAATTTCACTATCAACGTGTTGGACAATACAACAACTTTAGAACAAAGATGTATTGGTAATGGTTAACTCTTTGCAACTCTTGACACTTTTGAAAAGTGGAGAATGAGAGAATCGAAGAAAGTGCGTTTTCACATTAAAGTGAGCAGAAACTCGCACTAACGAGTGTGATTTTTTTATAATTAAAGACAACATAATGTTTTCTTGCCCATATCTCTGTATTTATCGAATCTTAATTTCACTATCAACGTGTTGGACAATACAACAACTTTAGAACAAAGATGTATTGGTAATGGTTAACTCTTTGCAACTCTTGACACTTTTGAAAAGTGGAGAATGAGAGAATCGAAGAAAGTGCGTTTTCACGTTAGAGTGAGCATAAACTCTCACTAACGAGTGTGATTTTTTGATAATTAAAGACAACCTAATGTTTTTTTTCTTAAATCATCGTATTTATCGAATCTTAATTTCACTATCAACGTGTTGGACAAAACAACAACTTTAGAACAAATATGTATTGGTAATGGTTAACTCTTTGCAACTCTGGAGACTTTTGAAAAGTAGAGAATGAGAGAATCGAAGAAAGTGCGTTTTCACATTAGAGTGAGCATAAACTCTCACTAACGAGTGTGATTTTGTGATAATTAAAGACAACATATTTTTTTCTTGTCTAAATCTTCGTGTTTATCGAATCTTAATTTCACTATCAACGTGTTGGAAAAAACAACAACTTTAGAAAAACGATGTATTGGAAATGGTTAACTGTTTGCAACTCTTGAGACTTTTGAAAAGTAGAGAATGAGAGAATCGAAGAAAGTGCGTTTTCACAGTAGAGTGTGCAAAAACTCTCACTAACGAGTGTGATTTTTTGATAATTAAAGATAACATAATGTTTTCTTTCCTAAATCTTCGTATTTATCGAATCTTAATTTCACTATCAACGTGTTGGACAAAACAACAACTTTAGAAAAAAGATGTATTGGTAATGGTTAACTCTTTGCATCTCTTGACACTTTTGAAAAGTAGAGAATGAGAGAAACGAAGAAAGTGCGTTTTCACATTAAAGTGAGCAGAAACTCTCACTAACGAGTGTGATTTTTTTATAATTAAAGACAACATAATGTTTTCTTGCCTATATCTCTGTATTTATCGAATCTTAATTTCACTATCAACGTGTTGGACAAAACAACAACTTTAAAACAAATATGTATTGGTAATTGTTAACTCTTTGCAACTCTTGAGACTTTTGAAAAGTAGAGAATGAGAGAATCGAAGAATGTGCATTTTCACATTAGAGTGAGCATAAACTCTCACTAACGAGTGTGATTTTTTGATAATTAAAGACAACCTAATGTTTTCTTGGCTGAATCTTCGTGTTTATCGAATCTTAATTTCACTATCAACGTGTTGGACAAAACAACAACTTTAGAACAAATATGTATTGGTAATAGTTACCTCTTTGCAACTCTTGAGACTTTTGAAAAGTAGAGAATGAGAGAATCGAAGAAAGTGCGTTTTTACATTAGATTGAGCATAAACTCTCACTAACGAGTGTGATTTTGTGAAAATTAAAGACAACATAATGTTTTCTTGGCTGAATCTTCGTGTTTATCGAATTTTAATTTCACTATCAACGTGTTGGACAAAACAACAACTTTAAAACAAATATGTATTGGTAATAGTTAACTCTTTGCAACTCTGGAGACTTTTGAAAAGTAGAGAATAAGAGAAACGAAGAAAGTGCATTTTCACATTAGAGTGAGCATAAACTCTCACTAACGAGTGTGATTTCTTTCCTAAATCTTCGTATTTATCATATAATAATTTCACTATCAGCGTGTTGGATCAAACAACAACTTTAGAACAAAGATGTATTGGTAATGGTTAACTGTTTGCAACTCTTGAGACTTTTGAAAAGTAGAGAATGAGATAATCGAAGAAATTGAGTTTTCAAATTAGAGTGAGCATAAACTCTCATTAACGAGTGTGATTTTTTTATAATTAAAGACAACCTAATGTTTTTTTCCTAAATCATCGTATTTATCGAATCTTAATTTCACTATCAACGTGTTGGAAAAAACCACAACTTTAGAACAAATATGTATTAGTAATGGTTAACTCTTTGCAACTCTGGAGTCTTTTGAAAAGTAGAGAATGAGAGAATAGAAGAAAGTGCGTTTTCACATTAGAGTGAGCATAAACTCTCACTAACGAGTGTGATTTTGTGATAATTAAAGACAACATATTGTTTTCTTGTCTAAATCTTCGTGTTTATCGAATCTTAATTTCACTATAAACGTGTTGGAAAAAACAACAACTTTAGAAAAACGATGTATTAGAAATGGTTCACTCTTTGCATCTCTTGACACTTTTGAAAAGTAGAGAATGAGAGAATGGAAGAAAGTGCATTTTCACATTAGAGTGAGCATAAACTCTCACTAACGAGTGTGATTTTGTGATAATTAAAGACAACATAATGTTTTCTTGGCTAAATCTTCGTGTTTATCGAATCTTAATTTCACTATCAACGTGTTGGACAATACAACAACTTTAGAACAAAGATGTATTGGTAATGGTTAACTCTTTGCAACTCTTGACACTTTTGAAAAGTGGAGAATGAGAGAATCGAAGAAAGTGCGTTTTCACATTAAAGTGAGCAGAAACTCGCACTAACGAGTGTGATTTTTTTATAATTAAAGACAACATAATGTTTTCTTGCCCATATCTCTGTATTTATCGAATCTTAATTTCACTATCAACGTGTTGGACAATACAACAACTTTAGAACAAAGATGTATTGGTAATGGTTAACTCTTTGCAACTCTTGACACTTTTGAAAAGTGGAGAATGAGAGAATCGAAGAAAGTGCGTTTTCACGTTAGAGTGAGCATAAACTCTCACTAACGAGTGTGATTTTTTGATAATTAAAGACAACCTAATGTTTTTTTTCTTAAATCATCGTATTTATCGAATCTTAATTTCACTATCAACGTGTTGGACAAAACAACAACTTTAGAACAAATATGTATTGGTAATGGTTAACTCTTTGCAAATCTGGAGACTTTTGAAAAGTAGAGAATGAGAGAATCGAAGAAAGTGCGTTTTCACATTAGAGTGAGCATAAACTCTCACTAACGAGTGTGATTTTGTGATAATTAAAGACAACATATTTTTTTCTTGTCTAAATCTTCGTGTTTATCGAATCTTAATTTCACTATCAACGTGTTGGAAAAAACAACAACTTTAGAAAAACGATGTATTGGAAATGGTTAACTGTTTGCAACTCTTGAGACTTTTGAAAAGTAGAGAATGAGAGAATCGAAGAAAGTGCGTTTTCACAGTAGAGTGTGCAAAAACTCTCACTAACGAGTGTGATTTTTTGATAATTAAAGATAACATAATGTTTTCTTTCCTAAATCTTCGTATTTATCGAATCTTAATTTCACTATCAACGTGTTGGACAAAACAACAACTTTAGAAAAAAGATGTATTGGTAATGGTTAACTCTTTGCATCTCTTGACACTTTTGAAAAGTAGAGAATGAGAGAAACGAAGAAAGTGCGTTTTCACATTAAAGTGAGCAGAAACTCTCACTAACGAGTGTGATTTTTTTATAATTAAAGACAACATAATGTTTTCTTGCCTATATCTCTGTATTTATCGAATCTTAATTTCACTATCAACGTGTTGGACAAAACAACAACTTTAAAACAAATATGTATTGGTAATTGTTAACTCTTTGCAACTCTTGAGACTTTTGAAAAGTAGAGAATGAGAGAATCGAAGAATGTGCATTTTCACATTAGAGTGAGCATAAACTCTCACTAACGAGTGTGATTTTTTGATAATTAAAGACAACCTAATGTTTTTTTTCTTAAATCATCGTATTTATCGAATCTTAATTTCACTATCAACGTGTTGGACAAAACAACAACTTTAGAACAAATATGTATTGGTAATGGTTAACTCTTTGCAACTCTAGAGACTTTTGAAAAGTAGAGAATGAGAGAATCGATGAAAGTGCGTTTTCACATTAGAGTGAGCATAAACTCTCACTAACGAGTGTGATTTCTTTCCTAAATCTTCGTATTTATCATATAATAATTTCACTATCAGCGTGTTGGATCAAACAACAACTTTAGAACAAAGATGTATTGGTAATGGTTAACTGTTTGCAACTCTTGAGACTTTTGAAAAGTAGAGAATGAGATAATCGAAGAAATTGAGTTTTCAAATTAGAGTGAGCATAAACTCTCATTAACGAGTGTGATTTTTTTATAATTAAAGACAACCTAATGTTTATTTCCTAAATCATCGTATTTATCGAATCTTAATTTCACTATCAACGTGTTGGAAAAAACCACAACTTTAGAACAAATATGTATTAGTAATGGTTAACTCTTTGCAACTCTGGAGACTTTTGAAAAGTAGAGAATGAGAGAATCGAAGAAACTGCGTTTTCACATTAGAGTGAGCATAAACTCTCACTAACGATTGTGATTTTGTGATAATTAAAGACAACATATTGTTTTCTTGTCTAAATCTTCGTGTTTATCGAATCTTAATTTCACTATCAACGTGTTGGGAAAAACAACAACTTTAGAAAAACGATGTATTGGAAATGGTTAACTGTTTGCAACTCTTGAGACTTTTGAAAAGTAGAGAATGAGAGAATCGAAGAAAGTGCGTTTTCACAGTAGAGTGTGCAAAAACTCTCACTAACGAGTGTGATTTTTTGATAATTAAAGATAACATAATGTTTTCTTGCCTAAATCTTCGTATCTATCGAATCTTAATTTCACTATCAACGTGTTGGACAAAACAATAACTTTAGAAAAAAGATGTATTGGTAATGGTTAACTCTTTGCATCTCTTGACACTTTTGAAAAGTAGAGAATGAGAGAAACGAAGAAAGTGCGTTTTCACATTAAAGTGAGCAGAAACTCTCACTAACGAGTGTGATTTTTTTATAATTAAAGACAACATAATGTTTTCTTGCCTATATCTCTGTATTTATCGAATCTTAATTTCACTATCAACGTGTTGGACAAAACAACAACTTTAAAACAAATATGTATTGGTAATTGTTAACTCTTTGCAACTCTTGAGACTTTTGAAAAGTAGAGAATGAGAGAATCGAAGAAAGTGCGTTTTCACATTAGATTGAGCATAAACTCTCACTAACGAGTGTGATTTTGTGATAATTAAAGACAACATAATGTTTTCTTTGTTAAATCTTCGTGTTTATCGAATATTAATTTCATTATCAGCGTGTTGGATAAAACAACAACTTTAGAACAAATATGTATTGGTAATAGTTAACTCTTTGCAACTCTGGAGACTTTTGAAAAGTAGAGAATAAGAGAAACGAAGAAAGTGCATTTTCACATTAGAGTGAGCATAAACTCTCACTAACGAGTGTGATTTCTTTCCTAAATCTTCGTATTTATCATATAATAATTTCACTATCAGCGTGTTGGATCAAACAACAACTTTAGAACAAAGATGTATTGGTAATGGTTAACTGTTTGCAACTCTTGAGACTTTTGAAAAGTAGAGAATGAGATAATCGAAGAAATTGAGTTTTCACATTAGAGTGAGCATAAACTCTCATTAACGAGTGTGATTTTTTTATAATTAAAGACAACCTAATGTTTATTTCCTAAATCATCGTATTTATCGAATCTTAATTTCACTATCAACGTGTTGGAAAAAACCACAACTTTAGAACAAATATGTATTAGTAATGGTTAACTCTTTGCAACTCTGGAGACTTTTGAAAAGTAGAGAATGAGAGAATCGAAGAAACTGCGTTTTCACATTAGAGTGAGCATAAACTCTCACTAACGATTGTGATTTTTTGATAATTAAAGACAACATATTGTTTTCTTGTCTAAATCTTCGTGTTTATCGAATCTTAATTTCACTATCAACGTGTTGGGAAAAATAACAACTTTAGAAAAACGATGTATTGGAAATGGTTCATTCTTTGCATCTCTTGACACTTTTGTAAAGTAGAGAATGAGAGAAACGAAGAAAGTGCGTTTTCACATTAAAGTGAGCAGAAACTCTCACTAACGAGTGTGATTTTTTTATAATTAAAGACAACATAATGTCTTCTTGCCTATATCTCTGTATTTATCGAATCTTAATTTCACTATCAACGTGTTGGACAAAACAACAACTTTAGAACAAATATGTATTGGTAATGGATAACTCTTTGCAACTCTTGAGACTTATGAAAAGTAGAGAATGAGAGAATCGAAGAAAGTGCATTTTCACATTAGATTGAGCATAAACTCTCACTAACGAGTGTGATTTTGTGATAATTAAAGACAACATAATGTTTTCTTTGTTAAATCTTCGTGTTTATCGAATCTTAATTTCACTATCAACGTGTTGGACAAAACAACAACTTTAGAACAAATATGTATTGGTAATAGTTAACTCTTTGCAACTCTGGAGACTTTTGAAAAGTAGAGAATAAGAGAAACGAAGAAAGTGCATTTTCACATTAGAGTGAGCATAAACTCTCACTAACGAGTGTGATTTCTTTCCTAAATCTTCGTATTTATCATATAATAATTTCACTATCAGCGTGTTGGATCAAACAACAACTTTAGAACAAAGATGTATTGGTAATGGTTAACTGTTTGCAACTCTTGAGACTTTTGAAAAGTAGAGAATGAGATAATCGAAGAAATTGAGTTTTCAAATTAGAGTGAGCATAAACTCTCATTAACGAGTGTGATTTTTTTATAATTAAAGACAACCTAATGTTTATTTCCTAAATCATCGTATTTATCGAATCTTAATTTCACTATCAACGTGTTGGAAAAAACCACAACTTTAGAACAAATATGTATTAGTAATGGTTAACTCTTTGCAACTCTGGAGACTTTTGAAAAGTAGAGAATGAGAGAATCGAAGAAACTGCGTTTTCACATTAGAGTGAGCATAAACTCTCACTAACGATTGTGATTTTGTGATAATTAAAGACAACATATTGTTTTCTTGTCTAAATCTTCGTGTTTATCGAATCTTAATTTCACTATCAACGTGTTGGGAAAAACAACAACTTTAGAAAAACGATGTATTGGAAATGGTTAACTGTTTGCAACTCTTGAGACTTTTGAAAAGTAGAGAATGAGAGAATCGAAGAAAGTGCGTTTTCACAGTAGAGTGTGCAAAAACTCTCACTAACGAGTGTGATTTTTTGATAATTAAAGATAACATAATGTTTTCTTGCCTAAATCTTCGTATCTATCGAATCTTAATTTCACTATCAACGTGTTGGACAAAACAATAACTTTAGAAAAAAGATGTATTGGTAATGGTTAACTCTTTGCATCTCTTGACACTTTTGAAAAGTAGAGAATGAGAGAAACGAAGAAAGTGCGTTTTCACATTAAAGTGAGCAGAAACTCTCACTAACGAGTGTGATTTTTTTATAATTAAAGACAACATAATGTTTTCTTGCCTATATCTCTGTATTTATCGAATCTTAATTTCACTATCAACGTGTTGGACAAAACAACAACTTTAAAACAAATATGTATTGGTAATTGTTAACTCTTTGCAACTCTTGAGACTTTTGAAAAGTAGAGAATGAGAGAATCGAAGAAAGTGCGTTTTCACATTAGATTGAGCATAAACTCTCACTAACGAGTGTGATTTTGTGATAATTAAAGACAACATAATGTTTTCTTTGTTAAATCTTCGTGTTTATCGAATATTAATTTCATTATCAGCGTGTTGGATAAAACAACAACTTTAGAACAAATATGTATTGGTAATAGTTAACTCTTTGCAACTCTGGAGACTTTTGAAAAGTAGAGAATAAGAGAAACGAAGAAAGTGCATTTTCACATTAGAGTGAGCATAAACTCTCACTAACGAGTGTGATTTCTTTCCTAAATCTTCGTATTTATCATATAATAATTTCACTATCAGCGTGTTGGATCAAACAACAACTTTAGAACAAAGATGTATTGGTAATGGTTAACTGTTTGCAACTCTTGAGACTTTTGAAAAGTAGAGAATGAGATAATCGAAGAAATTGAGTTTTCACATTAGAGTGAGCATAAACTCTCATTAACGAGTGTGATTTTTTTATAATTAAAGACAACCTAATGTTTATTTCCTAAATCATCGTATTTATCGAATCTTAATTTCACTATCAACGTGTTGGAAAAAACCACAACTTTAGAACAAATATGTATTAGTAATGGTTAACTCTTTGCAACTCTGGAGACTTTTGAAAAGTAGAGAATGAGAGAATCGAAGAAACTGCGTTTTCACATTAGAGTGAGCATAAACTCTCACTAACGATTGTGATTTTTTGATAATTAAAGACAACATATTATTTTCTTGTCTAAATCTTCGTGTTTATCGAATCTTAATTTCACTATCAACGTGTTGGGAAAAATAACAACTTTAGAAAAACGATGTATTGGAAATGGTTCATTCTTTGCATCTCTTGACACTTTTGTAAAGTAGAGAATGAGAGAAACGAAGAAAGTGCGTTTTCACATTAAAGTGAGCAGAAACTCTCACTAACGAGTGTGATTTTTTTATAATTAAAGACAACATAATGTCTTCTTGCCTATATCTCTGTATTTATCGAATCTTAATTTCACTATCAACGTGTTGGACAAAACAACAACTTTAGAACAAATATGTATTGGTAATGGATAACTCTTTGCAACTCTTGAGACTTATGAAAAGTAGAGAATGAGAGAATCGAAGAAAGTGCATTTTCACATTAGAGTGAGCATAAACTCTCACTAACGAGTGTGATTTTGTGATAATTAAAGACAACATAATGTTTTCTTAGCTAAATCTTCGTGTTTATCGAATCTTAATTTCACTATCAACGTGTTGGACAATACAACAACTTTAGAACAAAGATGTATTGGTAATGGTTAACTCTTTGCAACTCTTGACACTTTTGAAAAGTGGAGAATGAGAGAATCGAAGAAAGTGCGTTTTCACATTAGAGTGAGCATAAACTCTCACTAACGAGTGTGATTTTGTGATAATTAAAGAAAACATAATGTTTTCTTTGTTAAATCTTCGTGTTTATCGAATCTTAATTTCACTATCAACGTGTTGGACAAAACAACAACTTTAGAACAAATATGTATTGGTAATAGTTAACTCTTTGCAACTCTGGAGACTTTTGAAAAGTAGAGAATAAGAGAAACGAAGAAAGTGCATTTTCACATTAGAGTGAGCATAAACTCTCACTAACGAGTGTGATTTCTTTCCTAAATCTTCGTATTTATCATATAATAATTTCACTATCAGCGTGTTGGATCAAACAACAACTTTAGAACAAAGATGTATTGGTAATGGTTAACTCTTTGCAACTCTTGAGACTTTTGAAAAGTAGAGAATGAGATAATCGAAGAAATTGAGTTTTCAAATTAGAGTGAGCATAAACTCTCATTAACGAGTGTGATTTTTTTATAATTAAAGACAACCTAATGTTTATTTCCTAAATCATCGTATTTATCGAATCTTAATTTCACTATCAACGTGTTGGAAAAAACCACAACTTTAGAACAAATATGTATTAGTAATGGTTAACTCTTTGCAACTCTGGAGACTTTTGAAAAGTAGAGAATGAGAGAATCGAAGAAACTGCGTTTTCACATTAGAGTGAGCATAAACTCTCACTAACGATTGTGATTTTGTGATAATTAAAGACAACATATTGTTTTCTTGTCTAAATCTTCGTGTTTATCGAATCTTAATTTCACTATCAACGTGTTGGGAAAAACAACAACTTTAGAAAAACGATGTATTGGAAATGGTTAACTGTTTGCAACTCTTGAGACTTTTGAAAAGTAGAGAATGAGAGAATCGAAGAAAGTGCGTTTTCACAGTAGAGTGTGCAAAAACTCTCACTAACGAGTGTGATTTTTTGATAATTAAAGATAACATAATGTTTTCTTGCCTAAATCTTCGTATCTATCGAATCTTAATTTCACTATCAACGTGTTGGACAAAACAATAACTTTAGAAAAAAGATGTATTGGTAATGGTTAACTCTTTGCATCTCTTGACACTTTTGAAAAGTAGAGAATGAGAGAAACGAAGAAAGTGCGTTTTCACATTAAAGTGAGCAGAAACTCTCACTAACGAGTGTGATTTTTTTATAATTAAAGACAACATAATGTTTTCTTGCCTATATCTCTGTATTTATCGAATCTTAATTTCACTATCAACGTGTTGGACAAAACAACAACTTTAAAACAAATATGTATTGGTAATTGTTAACTCTTTGCAACTCTTGAGACTTTTGAAAAGTAGAGAATGAGAGAATCGAAGAAAGTGCGTTTTCACATTAGATTGAGCATAAACTCTAACTAACGAGTGTGATTTTGTGATAATTAAAGACAACATAATGTTTTCTTTGTTAAATCTTCGTGTTTATCGAATATTAATTTCATTATCAGCGTGTTGGATAAAACAACAACTTTAGAACAAATATGTATTGGTAATAGTTAACTCTTTGCAACTCTGGAGACTTTTGAAAAGTAGAGAATAAGAGAAACGAAGAAAGTGCATTTTCACATTAGAGTGAGCATAAACTCTCACTAACGAGTGTGATTTCTTTCCTAAATCTTCGTATTTATCATATAATAATTTCACTATCAGCGTGTTGGATCAAACAACAACTTTAGAACAAAGATGTATTGGTAATGGTTAACTGTTTGCAACTCTTGAGACTTTTGAAAAGTAGAGAATGAGATAATCGAAGAAATTGAGTTTTCACATTAGAGTGAGCATAAACTCTCATTAACGAGTGTGATTTTTTTATAATTAAAGACAACCTAATGTTTATTTCCTAAATCATCGTATTTATCGAATCTTAATTTCACTATCAACGTGTTGGAAAAAACCACAACTTTAGAACAAATATGTATTAGTAATGGTTAACTCTTTGCAACTCTGGAGACTTTTGAAAAGTAGAGAATGAGAGAATCGAAGAAACTGCGTTTTCACATTAGAGTGAGCATAAACTCTCACTAACGATTGTGATTTTTTGATAATTAAAGACAACATATTATTTTCTTGTCTAAATCTTCGTGTTTATCGAATCTTAATTTCACTATCAACGTGTTGGGAAAAATAACAACTTTAGAAAAACGATGTATTGGAAATGGTTCATTCTTTGCATCTCTTGACACTTTTGTAAAGTAGAGAATGAGAGAAACGAAGAAAGTGCGTTTTCACATTAAAGTGAGCAGAAACTCTCACTAACGAGTGTGATTTTTTTATAATTAAAGACAACATAATGTCTTCTTGCCTATATCTCTGTATTTATCGAATCTTAATTTCACTATCAACGTGTTGGACAAAACAACAACTTTAGAACAAATATGTATTGGTAATGGATAACTCTTTGCAACTCTTGAGACTTATGAAAAGTAGAGAATGAGAGAATCGAAGAAAGTGCATTTTCACATTAGAGTGAGCATAAACTCTCACTAACGAGTGTGATTTTGTGATAATTAAAGACAACATAATGTTTTCTTAGCTAAATCTTCGTGTTTATCGAATCTTAATTTCACTATCAACGTGTTGGACAATACAACAACTTTAGAACAAAGATGTATTGGTAATGGTTAACTCTTTGCAACTCTTGACACTTTTGAAAAGTGGAGAATGAGAGAATCGAAGAAAGTGCGTTTTCACATTAGAGTGAGCATAAACTCTCACTAACGAGTGTGATTTTGTGATAATTAAAGAAAACATAATGTTTTCTTTGTTAAATCTTCGTGTTTATCGAATCTTAATTTCACTATCAACGTGTTGGACAAAACAACAACTTTAGAACAAATATGTATTGGTAATAGTTAACTCTTTGCAACTCTGGAGACTTTTGAAAAGTAGAGAATAAGAGAAACGAAGAAAGTGCATTTTCACATTAGAGTGAGCATAAACTCTCACTAACGAGTGTGATTTCTTTCCTAAATCTTCGTATTTATCATATAATAATTTCACTATCAGCGTGTTGGATCAAACAACAACTTTAGAACAAAGATGTATTGGTAATGGTTAACTCTTTGCAACTCTTGAGACTTTTGAAAAGTAGAGAATGAGATAATCGAAGAAATTGAGTTTTCAAATTAGAGTGAGCATAAACTCTCATTAACGAGTGTGATTTTTTTATAATTAAAGACAACCTAATGTTTATTTCCTAAATCATCGTATTTATCGAATCTTAATTTCACTATCAACGTGTTGGAAAAAACCACAACTTTAGAACAAATATGTATTAGTAATGGTTAACTCTTTGCAACTCTGGAGACTTTTGAAAAGTAGAGAATGAGAGAATCGAAGAAACTGCGTTTTCACATTAGAGTGAGCATAAACTCTCACTAACGATTGTGATTTTGTGATAATTAAAGACAACATATTGTTTTCTTGTCTAAATCTTCGTGTTTATCGAATCTTAATTTCACTATCAACGTGTTGGGAAAAACAACAACTTTAGAAAAACGATGTATTGGAAATGGTTAACTGTTTGCAACTCTTGAGACTTTTGAAAAGTAGAGAATGAGAGAATCGAAGAAAGTGCGTTTTCACAGTAGAGTGTGCAAAAACTCTCACTAACGAGTGTGATTTTTTGATAATTAAAGATAACATAATGTTTTCTTGCCTAAATCTTCGTATCTATCGAATCTTAATTTCACTATCAACGTGTTGGACAAAACAATAACTTTAGAAAAAAGATGTATTGGTAATGGTTAACTCTTTGCATCTCTTGACACTTTTGAAAAGTAGAGAATGAGAGAAACGAAGAAAGTGCGTTTTCACATTAAAGTGAGCAGAAACTCTCACTAACGAGTGTGATTTTTTTATAATTAAAGACAACATAATGTTTTCTTGCCTATATCTCTGTATTTATCGAATCTTAATTTCACTATCAACGTGTTGGACAAAACAACAACTTTAAAACAAATATGTATTGGTAATTGTTAACTCTTTGCAACTCTTGAGACTTTTGAAAAGTAGAGAATGAGAGAATCGAAGAAAGTGCGTTTTCACATTAGATTGAGCATAAACTCTAACTAACGAGTGTGATTTTGTGATAATTAAAGACAACATAATGTTTTCTTTGTTAAATCTTCGTGTTTATCGAATATTAATTTCATTATCAGCGTGTTGGATAAAACAACAACTTTAGAACAAATATGTATTGGTAATAGTTAACTCTTTGCAACTCTGGAGACTTTTGAAAAGTAGAGAATAAGAGAAACGAAGAAAGTGCATTTTCACATTAGAGTGAGCATAAACTCTCACTAACGAGTGTGATTTCTTTCCTAAATCTTCGTATTTATCATATAATAATTTCACTATCAGCGTGTTGGATCAAACAACAACTTTAGAACAAAGATGTATTGGTAATGGTTAACTGTTTGCAACTCTTGAGACTTTTGAAAAGTAGAGAATGAGATAATCGAAGAAATTGAGTTTTCACATTAGAGTGAGCATAAACTCTCATTAACGAGTGTGATTTTTTTATAATTAAAGACAACCTAATGTTTATTTCCTAAATCATCGTATTTATCGAATCTTAATTTCACTATCAACGTGTTGGAAAAAACCACAACTTTAGAACAAATATGTATTAGTAATGGTTAACTCTTTGCAACTCTGGAGACTTTTGAAAAGTAGAGAATGAGAGAATCGAAGAAACTGCGTTTTCACATTAGAGTGAGCATAAACTCTCACTAACGATTGTGATTTTGTGATAATTAAAGACAACATATTGTTTTCTTGTCTAAATCTTCGTGTTTATCGAATCTTAATTTCACTATCAACGTGTTGGGAAAAATAACAACTTTAGAAAAACGATGTATTGGAAATGGTTCATTCTTTGCATCTCTTGACACTTTTGTAAAGTAGAGAATGAGAGAAACGAAGAAAGTGCGTTTTCACATTAAAGTGAGCAGAAACTCTCACTAACGAGTGTGATTTTTTTATAATTAAAGACAACATAATGTCTTCTTGCCTATATCTCTGTATTTATCGAATCTTAATTTCACTATCAACGTGTTGGACAAAACAACAACTTTAGAACAAATATGTATTGGTAATGGATAACTCTTTGCAACTCTTGAGACTTATGAAAAGTAGAGAATGAGAGAATCGAAGAAAGTGCATTTTCACATTAGAGTGAGCATAAACTCTCACTAACGAGTGTGATTTTGTGATAATTAAAGACAACATAATGTTTTCTTAGCTAAATCTTCGTGTTTATCGAATCTTAATTTCACTATCAACGTGTTGGACAATACAACAACTTTAGAACAAAGATGTATTGGTAATGGTTAACTCTTTGCAACTCTTGACACTTTTGAAAAGTGGAGAATGAGAGAATCGAAGAAAGTGCGTTTTCACATTAGAGTGAGCATAAACTCTCACTAACGAGTGTGATTTTGTGATAATTAAAGACAACATAATTTTTTCTTGGCTATATCTTCATATTTATCGAATATTAATTTCATTATCAGCATGTTGGATAAAACAACAACTTTATAACAAATATGTATTGGTAATAGTTAACTCTTTGCAATTCTGGAGACTTTTGAAAAGTAGAGAATAAGAGAAACGAAGAGAGTGCATTTTCACATTAGAGTGAGCATAAACTCTCACTAACGAGTGTTATTTTTTTATAATTAAAGACAACATAATGTTTTCTTGCCTATATCTCTATATTTATCGAATCTTAATTTCACTATCAACGTGCTGGATAAAACAACAACTTTAGAACAAATATGTATTGGTAATGATTAACTCTTTGCAACTCTTGAGACTTTTGAAAAGTAGAGAATGAGAGAATCGAAGAAAGTGCGTTTTTACATTAGATTGAGCATAAACTCTCACTAACGAGTGTGATTTTGTGAAAATTAAAGACAACATAATGTTTTCTTGGCTGAATCTTCGTGTTTATCGAATCTTAATTTCACTATCAACGTGTTGGACAAAACAACAACTTTAGAACAAATATGTATTGGTAATAGTTAACTCTTTGCAACGCTGGAGACTTTTGAAAAGTAGAGAATAAGAGAAACGAAGAAAGTGCATTTTCACATTAGAGTGAGCATAAACTGTCACTAACGAGTGTGATTTCTTTCCTAAATCTTCGTATTTATCATATAATAATTTCACTATCAGCGTGTTGGATCAAACAACAACTTTAGAACAAAGATGTATTGGTAATGGTTAACTGTTTGCAACTCTTGAGACTTTTGAAAAGTAGAGAATGAGATAATCGAAGAAATTGAGTTTTCAAATTAGAGTGAGCATAAACTCTCATTAACGAGTGTGATTTTTTTATAATTAAAGACAACCTAATGTTTTTTTCCTAAATCATCGTATTTATCGAATCTTAATTTCATTATCAACGTGTTGGAAAAAACCACAACTTTAGAACAAATATGTATTAGTAATGGTTAACTCTTTGCAACTCTGGAGTCTTTTGAAAAGTAGAGAATGAGAGAATAGAAGAAAGTGCGTTTTCACATTAGAGTGAGCATAAACTCTCACTAACGAGTGTGATTTTGTGATAATTAAAGACAACATATTGTTTTCTTGTCTAAATCTTCGTGTTTATCGAATCTTAATTTCACTATAAACGTGTTGGAAAAAACAACAACTTTAGAAAAACGATGTATTACAAATGGTTCACTCTTTGCATCTCTTGACACTTTTGAAAAGTAGAGAATGTTTTCTTGCCTATATCTCTGTATTTATCGAATCTTAATTTCACTATCAACGTGTTGGACAAAACAACAACTTTAAAACAAATATGTATTGGTAATTGTTAACTCTTTGCAACTCTTGAGACTTTTGAAAAGTAGAGAATGAGAGAATCGAAGAATGTGCATTTTCACATTAGAGTGAGCATAAACTCTCACTAACGAGTGTGATTTTTTGATAATTAAAGACAACCTAATGTTTTTTTTCTTAAATCATCGTATTTATCGAATCTTAATTTCACTATCAACGTGTTGGACAAAACAACAACTTTAGAACAAATATGTATTGGTAATGGTTAACTCTTTGCAACTCTAGAGACTTTTGAAAAGTAGAGAATGAGAGAATCGATGAAAGTGCGTTTTCACATTAGAGTGAGCATAAACTCTCACTAACGAGTGTGATTTTGTGATAATTAAAGACAACATATTTTTTTCTTGTCTAAATCTTCGTGTTTATCGTATCTTAATTTCACTATCAACGTGTTGGAAAAAACAACAACTTTAGAAAAACGATGTATTGGAAATGGTTAACTGTTTGCAACTCTTGAGACTTTTGAAAAGTAGAGAATGAGAGAATCGAAGAAAGTGCGTTTTCGCAGTAGAGTGTGCAAAAACTATCACTAACGAGTGTGATTTTTTGATAATTAAAGATAACATAATGTTTTCTTGCCTAAATCTTCGTATCTATCGAATCTTAATTTCACTTTCAACGTGTTGGACAAAACAACAACTTTAGAAAAAAGATGTATTGGTAATGGTTAACTCTTTGCATCTCTTGACACTTTTGAAAAGTAGAGAATGAGAGAAACGAAGAAAGTGCGTTTTCACATTAAAGTGAGCAGAAACTCTCACTAACGAGTGTGATTTTTTTATAATTAAAGACAACATAATGTTTTCTTAGCTAAATCTTCGTGTTTATCGAATCTTAATTTCACTATCAACGTGTTGGACAATACAACAACTTTAGAACAAAGATGTATTGGTAATGGTTAACTCTTTGCAACTCTTGACACTTTTGAAAAGTGGAGAATGAGAGAATCGAAGAAAGTGCGTTTTCACATTAGAGTGAGCATAAACTCTCACTAACGAGTGTGATTTTGTGATAATTAAAGACAACATAATTTTTTCTTGGCTATATCTTCATATTTATCGAATATTAATTTCATTATCAGCATGTTGGATAAAACAACAACTTTATAACAAATATGTATTGGTAATAGTTAACTCTTTGCAATTCTGGAGACTTTTGAAAAGTAGAGAATAAGAGAAACGAAGAAAGTGCATTTTCACATTAGAGTGAGCATAAACTCTCACTAACGAGTGTTATTTTTTTATAATTAAAGACAACATAATGTTTTCTTGCCTATATCTCTATATTTATCGAATCTTAATTTCACTATCAACGTGCTGGATAAAACAACAACTTTAGAACAAATATGTATTGGTAATGATTAACTCTTTGCAACTCTTGAGACTTTTGAAAAGTAGAGAATGAGAGAATCGAAGAAAGTGCGTTTTTACATTAGATTGAGCATAAACTCTCACTAACGAGTGTGATTTTGTGAAAATTAAAGACAACATAATGTTTTCTTGGCTGAATCTTCGTGTTTATCGAATCTTAATTTCACTATCAACGTGTTGGACAAAACAACAACTTTAGAACAAATATGTATTGGTAATAGTTAACTCTTTGCAACGCTGGAGACTTTTGAAAAGTAGAGAATAAGAGAAACGAAGAAAGTGCATTTTCACATTAGAGTGAGCATAAACTGTCACTAACGAGTGTGATTTCTTTCCTAAATCTTCGTATTTATCATATAATAATTTCACTATCAGCGTGTTGGATCAAACAACAACTTTAGAACAAAGATGTATTGGTAATGGTTAACTGTTTGCAACTCTTGAGACTTTTGAAAAGTAGAGAATGAGATAATCGAAGAAATTGAGTTTTCAAATTAGAGTGAGCATAAACTCTCATTAACGAGTGTGATTTTTTTATAATTAAAGACAACCTAATGTTTTTTTCCTAAATCATCGTATTTATCGAATCTTAATTTCATTATCAACGTGTTGGAAAAAACCACAACTTTAGAACAAATATGTATTAGTAATGGTTAACTCTTTGCAACTCTGGAGTCTTTTGAAAAGTAGAGAATGAGAGAATAGAAGAAAGTGCGTTTTCACATTAGAGTGAGCATAAACTCTCACTAACGAGTGTGATTTTGTGATAATTAAAGACAACATATTGTTTTCTTGTCTAAATCTTCGTGTTTATCGAATCTTAATTTCACTATAAACGTGTTGGAAAAAACAACAACTTTAGAAAAACGATGTATTACAAATGGTTCACTCTTTGCATCTCTTGACACTTTTGAAAAGTAGAGAATGAGAGAATGGAAGAAAGTGCATTTTCACATTAGAGTGAGCATAAACTCTCACTAACGAGTGTGATTTTGTGATAATTAAAGACAACATAATGTTTTCTTGGCTAAATCTTCGTGTTTATCGAATCTTAATTTCACTATCAACGTGTTGGACAATACAACAACTTTAGAACAAAGATGTATTGGTAATGGTTAACTCTTTGCAACTCTTGACACTTTTGAAAAGTGGAGAATGAGAGAATCGAAGAAAGTGCGTTTTCACATTAAAGTGAGCAGAAACTCGCACTAACGAGTGTGATTTTTTTATAATTAAAGACAACATAATGTTTTCTTGCCTATATCTCTGTATTTATCGAATCTTAATTTCACTATCAACGTGTTGGACAAAACAACAACTTTAGAACAAATATGTATTGGTAATGGATAACTCTTTGCAACTCTTGAGACTTATGAAAAGTAGAGAATGAGAGAATCGAAGAAAGTGCATTTTCACATTAGAGTGAGCATAAACTCTCACTAACGAGTGTGATTTTGTGATAATTAAAGACAACATAATGTTTTCTTGGCTAAATCTTCGTGTTTATCGAATCTTAATTTCACTATCAACGTGTTGGACAATACAACAACTTTAGAACAAAGATGTATTGGTAATGGTTAACTCTTTGCAACTCTTGACACTTTTGAAAAGTGGAGAATGTGAGAATCGAAGAAAGTGCGTTTTCACATTAGAGTGAGCATAAACTCTCACTAACGAGTGTGATTTTGTGATAATTAAAGACAACATAATTTTTTCTTGGCTATATCTTCATATTTATCGAATATTAATTTCATTATCAGCATGTTGGATAAAACAACAACTTTATAACAAATATGTATTGGTAATAGTTAACTCTTTGCAATTCTGGAGACTTTTGAAAAGTAGAGAATAAGAGAAACGAAGAAAGTGCATTTTCACATTAGAGTGAGCATAAACTCTCACTAACGAGTGTTATTTTTTTATAATTAAAGACAACATAATGTTTTCTTGCCTATATCTCTGTATTTATCGAATCTTAATTTCACTATCAACGTGCTGGATAAAACAACAACTTTAGAACAAATATGTATTGGTAATGATTAACTCTTTGCAACTCTTGAGACTTTTGAAAAGTAGAGAATGAGAGAATCGAAGAAAGTGCGTTTTTACATTAGATTGAGCATAAACTCTCACTAACGAGTGTGATTTTGTGAAAATTAAAGACAACATAATGTTTTCTTGGCTGAATCTTCGTGTTTATCGAATCTTAATTTCACTATCAACGTGTTGGACAAAACAACAACTTTAGAACAAATATGTATTGGTAATAGTTAACTCTTTGCAACGCTGGAGACTTTTGAAAAGTAGAGAATAAGAGAAACGAAGAAAGTGCATTTTCACATTAGAGTGAGCATAAACTGTCACTAACGAGTGTGATTTCTTTCCTAAATCTTCGTATTTATCATATAATAATTTCACTATCAGCGTGTTGGATCAAACAACAACTTTAGAACAAAGATGTATTGGTAATGGTTAACTGTTTGCAACTCTTGAGACTTTTGAAAAGTAGAGAATGAGATAATCGAAGAAATTGAGTTTTCAAATTAGAGTGAGCATAAACTCTCATTAACGAGTGTGATTTTTTTATAATTAAAGACAACCTAATGTTTTTTTCCTAAATCATCGTATTTATCGAATCTTAATTTCACTATCAACGTGTTGGAAAAAACCACAACTTTAGAACAAATATGTATTAGTAATGGTTAACTCTTTGCAACTCTGGAGTCTTTTGAAAAGTAGAGAATGAGAGAATAGAAGAAAGTGCGTTTTCACATTAGAGTGAGCATAAACTCTCACTAACGAGTGTGATTTTGTGATAATTAAAGACAACATATTGTTTTCTTGTCTAAATCTTCGTGTTTATCGAATCTTAATTTCACTATAAACGTGTTGGAAAAAACAACAACTTTAGAAAAACGATGTATTACAAATGGTTCACTCTTTGCATCTCTTGACACTTTTGAAAAGTAGAGAATGAGAGAATGGAAGAAAGTGCATTTTCACATTAGAGTGAGCATAAACTCTCACTAACGAGCGTGATTTTGTGATAATTAAAGACAACATAATGTTTTCTTGGCTAAATCTTCGTGTTTATCGAATCTTAATTTCACTATCAACGTGTTGGACAATACAACAACTTTAGAACAAAGATGTATTGGTAATGGTTAACTCTTTGCAACTCTTGACACTTTTGAAAAGTGGAGAATGAGAGAATCGAAGAAAGTGCGTTTTCACATTAAAGTGAGCAGAAACTCGCACTAACGAGTGTGATTTTTTTATAATTAAAGACAACATAATGTTTTCTTGCCTATATCTCTGTATTTATCGAATCTTAATTTCACTATCAACGTGTTGGACAAAACAACAACTTTAGAACAAATATGTATTGGTAATGGATAACTCTTTGCAACTCTTGAGACTTATGAAAAGTAGAGAATGAGAGAATCGAAGAAAGTGCATTTTCACATTAGAGTGAGCATAAACTCTCACTAACGAGTGTGATTTTGTGATAATTAAAGACAACATAATGTTTTCTTGGCTAAATCTTCGTGTTTATCGAATCTTAATTTCACTATCAACGTGTTGGACAATACAACAACTTTAGAACAAAGATGTATTGGTAATGGTTAACTCTTTGCAACTCTTGACACTTTTGAAAAGTGGAGAATGAGAGAATCGAAGAAAGTGCGTTTTCACATTAGAGTGAGCATAAACTCTCACTAACGAGTGTGATTTTGTGATAATTAAAGACAACATAATTTTTTCTTGGCTATATCTTCGTATTTATCGAATATTAATTTCATTATCAGCATGTTGGATAAAACAACAACTTTATAACAAATATGTATTGGTAATAGTTAACTCTTTGCAATTCTGGAGACTTTTGAAAAGTAGAGAATAAGAGAAACGAAGAAAGTGCATTTTCACATTAGAGTGAGCATAAACTCTCACTAACGAGTGTTATTTTTTTATAATTAAAGACAACATAATGTTTTCTTGCCCATATCTCTGTATTTATCGAATCTTAATTTCACTATCAACGTGCTGGATAAAACAACAACTTTAGAACAAATATGTATTGGTAATGATTAACTCTTTGCAACTCTTGAGACTTTTGAAAAGTAGAGAATGAGAGAATCGAAGAAAGTGCGTTTTCACAGTAGAGTGTGCAAAAACTCTCACTAACGAGTGTGATTTTTTGATAATTAAAGATAACATAATGTTTTCTTGCCTAAATCTTCGTATTTATCGAATCTTAATTTCACTATCAACGTGTTGGACAATACAACAACTTTAGAACAAAGATGTATTGGTAATGGTTAACTCTTTGCAACTCTTGACACTTTTGAAAAGTGGAGAATGAGAGAATCGAAGAAAGTGCGTTTTCACATTAAAGTGAGCAGAAACTCGCACTAACGAGTGTGATTTTTTTATAATTAAAGACAACATAATGTTTTCTTGCCTATATCTCTGTATTTATCGAATCTTAATTTCACTATCAACGTGTTGGACAAAACAACAACTTTAGAACAAATATGTATTGGTAATGGATAACTCTTTGCAACTCTTGAGACTTATGAAAAGTAGAGAATGAGAGAATCGAAGAAAGTGCATTTTCACATTAGAGTGAGCATAAACTCTCACTAACGAGTGTGATTTTGTGATAATTAAAGACAACATAATGTTTTCTTGGCTAAATCTTCGTGTTTATCGAATCTTAATTTCACTATCAACGTGTTGGACAATACAACAACTTTAGAACAAAGATGTATTGGTAATGGTTAACTCTT
Source organism: Galeopsis tetrahit (assembly GCA_963675135.1). Lineage (NCBI taxonomy): Eukaryota > Viridiplantae > Streptophyta > Magnoliopsida > Lamiales > Lamiaceae > Galeopsis > Galeopsis tetrahit. The sequence continues at coordinate 57,106,167 of OY776120.1, read as the reverse complement.
TGCAACTCTTGACACTTTTGAAAAGTGGAGAATGAGAGAATCGAAGAAAGTGCGTTTTCACATTAGAGTGAGCATAAACTCTCACTAACGAGTGTGATTTTGTGATAATTAAAGACAACATAATTTTTTCTTGGCTATATCTTCGTATTTATCGAATATTAATTTCATTATCAGCATGTTGGATAAAACAACAACTTTATAACAAATATGTATTGGTAATAGTTAACTCTTTGCAATTCTGGAGACTTTTGAAAAGTAGAGAATAGGAGAAACGAAGAAAGTGCATTTTCACATTAGAGTGAGCATAAACTCTCACTAACGAGTGTTATTTTTTTATAATTAAAGACAACATAATGTTTTCTTGCCCATATCTCTGTATTTATCGAATCTTAATTTCACTATCAACGTGCTGGATAAAACAACAACTTTAGAACAAATATGTATTGGTAATGATTAACTCTTTGCAACTCTTGAGACTTTTGAAAAGTAGAGAATGAGAGAATCGAAGAAAGTGCGTTTTCACAGTAGAGTGTGCAAAAACTCTCACTAACGAGTGTGATTTTTTGATAATTAAAGATAACATAATGTTTTCTTGCCTAAATCTTCGTATTTATCGAATCTTAATTTCACTATCAACGTGTTGGACAAAACAACAACTTTAGAACAAAGATGTATTGGTAATGGTTAACTCTTTGCAATTCTTGACACTTTTGAAAAATAGAGAATCGAAGAAAGTGCGTTTTCACATTAGAGTGAGCATAAACTCTCACTAACGAGTGTGATTTTGTGATAATTAAAGACAACATAATTTTTTCTTGGCTAAATCTTCGTATTTATCGAATCTTAATTTCACTATCAACGTGTTGGACAATACAACAACTTTAGAACAAAGATGTATTGGTAATGGTTAACTCTTTGCAACTCTTGACACTTTTGAAAAATAGAGAATCGAAGAAAGTGCGTTTTCACATTAGAGTGAGCATAAACTCTCACTAACGAGTGTGATTTTGTGATAATTAAAGACAACATAATTTTTTCTTGGCTAAATCTTCGTATTTAACGAATATTAATTTCATTATCAGCGTATTGGATAAAACAACAACTTTAGAACAAAGATGTATTGGTAATGGTTAACTCTTTGCAACTCTTGAGACTTTTGAAAAGTAGAGAATGAGAGAATCGAAGAAAGTGCGTTTTCACAGTAGAGTGTGCAAAATCTCTCACTAACGAGTGTGATTTTTTGATAATTAAAGATAACATAATGTTTTCTTGCCTAAATCTTCGTATTTATCGAATCTTAATTTCACTATCAACGTGTTGGACAAAACAACAACTTTAGAACAAAGATGTATTGGTAATGGTTAACTCTTTGCAATTCTTGACACTTTTGAAAAATAGAGAATCGAAGAAAGTGCGTTTTCACATTAGAGTGAGCATAAACTCTCACTAACGAGTGTGATTTTGTGATAATTAAAGACAACATAATTTTTTCTTGGCTAAATCTTTGTATTTATCGAATATTAATTTCATTATCAGCGTATTGGATAAAACAACAACTTTAGAACAAAGATGTATTGGTAATGGTTAACTCTTTGCAACTCTTGAGACTTTTGAAAAGTAGAGAATGAGAGAATCGAAGAAAGTGCGTTTTCACAGTAGAGTGTGCAAAATCTCTCACTAACGAGTGTGATTTTTTGATAATTAAAGACAACATAATGTTTTCTTGGCTAAATCTTCGTGTTTATCGAATCTTAATTTCACTATCAACGTGTTGAACAAAACAACAACTTTAGAACAAATATGTATTGGTAATAGTTAACTCCTTGCAACTCTGGAGACTTTTGAAAAGTAGAGAATGAGAGAATCGAAGAAAGTGCGTGTTCACATTAGAGTGAGCATAAACTCTCACTAACGAGTGTGATTTTGTGATAATTAAAGACAACATAATGTTTTCTTGGCTAAATCTTCGTGTTTATCGAATCTTAATTTCACTATCAACGTGTTGGACAATACAACAACTTTAGAACAAAGATGTATTGTTAATGGTTAACTCTTTGCAACTCTTGACACTTTTGAAAAGTGGAGAATGAGAGAATCGAAGAAAGTGCGTTTTCACGTTAGAGTGAGCATAAACTCTCACTAACGAGTGTGATTTTTTGATAATTAAAGACAACCTAATGTTTTTTTTCTTAAATCATCGTATTTATCGAATCTTAATTTCACTATCAACGTGTTGGACAAAACAACAACTTTAGAACAAATATGTATTGGTAATGGTTAACTCTTTGCAACTCTGGAGACTTTTGAAAAGTAGAGAATGAGAGAATCGAAGAAAGTGCGTTTTCACATTAGAGTGAGCATAAACTCTCACTAATGAGTGTGATTTTGTGATAATTAAAGACAACATATTTTTTTCTTGTCTAAATCTTCGTGTTTATCGAATCTTAATTTCACTATCAACGTGTTGGAAAAAACAACAACTTTAGAAAAACGATGTATTGGAAATGGTTAACTGTTTGCAACTCTTGAGACTTTTGAAAAGTAGAGAATGAGAGAATCGAAGAAAGTGCGTTTTCACAGTAGAGTGTGCAAAAACTCTCACTAACGAGTGTGATTTTTTGATAATTAAAGATAACATAATGTTTTCTTGCCTAAATCTTCGTATCTATCGAATCTTAATTTCACTATCAACGTGTTGGACAAAACAATAACTTTAGAAAAAAGATGTATTGGTAATGGTTAACTCTTTGCATCTCTTGACACTTTTGAAAAGTAGAGAATGAGAGAAACGAAGAAAGTGCGTTTTCACATTAAAGTGAGCAGAAACTCTCACTAACGAGTGTGATTTTTTTATAATTAAAGACAACATAATGTTTTCTTGCCTATATCTCTGTATTTATCGAATCTTAATTTCACTATCAACGTGTTGGACAAAACAACAACTTTAAAACAAATATGTATTGGTAATTGTTAACTCTTTGCAACTCTTGAGACTTTTGAAAAGTAGAGAATGAGAGAATCGAAGAAAGTGCGTTTTCACATTAGATTGAGCATAAACTCTCACTAACGAGTGTGATTTTGTGATAATTAAAGACAACATAATGTTTTCTTTGTTAAATCTTCGTGTTTATCGAATATTAATTTCATTATCAGCGTGTTGGATAAAACAACAACTTTAGAACAAATATGTATTGGTAATAGTTAACTCTTTGCAACTCTGGAGACTTTTGAAAAGTAGAGAATAAGAGAAACGAAGAAAGTGCATTTTCACATTAGAGTGAGCATAAACTCTCACTAACGAGTGTGATTTCTTTCCTAAATCTTCGTATTTATCATATAATAATTTCACTATCAGCGTGTTGGATCAAACAACAACTTTAGAACAAAGATGTATTGGTAATGGTTAACTGTTTGCAACTCTTGAGACTTTTGAAAAGTAGAGAATGAGATAATCGAAGAAATTGAGTTTTCACATTAGAGTGAGCATAAACTCTCATTAACGAGTGTGATTTTTTTATAATTAAAGACAACCTAATGTTTATTTCCTAAATCATCGTATTTATCGAATCTTAATTTCACTATCAACGTGTTGGAAAAAACCACAACTTTAGAACAAATATGTATTAGTAATGGTTAACTCTTTGCAACTCTGGAGACTTTTGAAAAGTAGAGAATGAGAGAATCGAAGAAACTGCGTTTTCACATTAGAGTGAGCATAAACTCTCACTAACGATTGTGATTTTGTGATAATTAAAGACAACATATTGTTTTCTTGTCTAAATCTTCGTGTTTATCGAATCTTAATTTCACTATCAACGTGTTGGGAAAAACAACAACTTTAGAAAAACGATGTATTGGAAATGGTTCATTCTTTGCATCTCTTGACACTTTTGTAAAGTAGAGAATGAGAGAAACGAAGAAAGTGCGTTTTCACATTAAAGTGAGCAGAAACTCTCACTAACGAGTGTGATTTTTTTATAATTAAAGACAACATAATGTCTTCTTGCCTATATCTCTGTATTTATCGAATCTTAATTTCACTATCAACGTGTTGGACAAAACAACAACTTTAGAACAAATATGTATTGGTAATGGATAACTCTTTGCAACTCTTGAGACTTATGAAAAGTAGAGAATGAGAGAATCGAAGAAAGTGCATTTTCACATTAGAGTGAGCATAAACTCTCACTAACGAATTTGATTTTGTGATAATTAAAGACAACATAATGTTTTCTTTGCTAAATCTTCGTGTTTATCGAATCTTAATTTCACTATCAACGTGTTGGACAATACAACAACTTTAGAACAAAGATGTATTGGTAATGGTTAACTCTTTGCAACTCTTGACACTTTTGAAAAGTGGAGAATGAGAGAATCGAAGAAAGTGCGTTTTCACATTAGAGTGAGCATAAACTCTCACTAACGAGTGTGATTTTGTGATAATTAAAGACAACATAATTTTTTCTTGGCTATATCTTCGTATTTATCGAATATTAATTTCATTATCAGCATGTTGGATAAAACAACAACTTTATAACAAATATGTATTGGTAATAGTTAACTCTTTGCAATTCTGGAGACTTTTGAAAAGTAGAGAATAAGAGAAACGAAGAAAGTGCATTTTCACATTAGAGTGAGCATAAACTCTCACTAACGAGTGTTATTTTTTTATAATTAAAGACAACATAATGTTTTCTTGCCTATATCTCTGTATTTATCGAATCTTAATTTCACTATCAACGTGCTGGATAAAACAACAACTTTAGAACAAATATGTATTGGTAATGATTAACTCTTTGCAACTCTTGAGACTTTTGAAAAGTAGAGAATGAGAGAATCGAAGAAAGTGCGTTTTTACATTAGATTGAGCATAAACTCTCACTAACGAGTGTGATTTTGTGAAAATTAAAGACAACATAATGTTTTCTTGGCTGAATCTTCGTGTTTATCGAATCTTAATTTCACTATCAACGTGTTGGACAAAACAACAACTTTAGAACAAATATGTATTGGTAATAGTTAACTCTTTGCAACTCTGGAGACTTTTGAAAAGTAGAGAATAAGAGAAACGAAGAAAGTGCATTTTCACATTAGAGTGAGCATAAACTGTCACTAACGAGTGTGATTTCTTTCCTAAATCTTCGTATTTATCATATAATAATTTCACTATCAGCGTGTTGGATCAAACAACAACTTTAGAACAAAGATGTATTGGTAATGGTTAACTGTTTGCAACTCTTGAGACTTTTGAAAAGTAGAGAATGAGATAATCGAAGAAATTGAGTTTTCAAATTAGAGTGAGCATAAACTCTCATTAACGAGTGTGATTTTTTTATAATTAAAGACAACCTAATGTTTTTTTCCTAAATCATCGTATTTATCGAATCTTAATTTCACTATCAACGTGTTGGAAAAAACCACAACTTTAGAACAAATATGTATTAGTAATGGTTAACTCTTTGCAACTCTGGAGTCTTTTGAAAAGTAGAGAATGAGAGAATAGAAGAAAGTGCGTTTTCACATTAGAGTGAGCATAAACTCTCACTAACGAGTGTGGTTTTGTGATAATTAAAGACAACATATTGTTTTCTTGTCTAAATCTTCGTGTTTATCGAATCTTAATTTCACTATAAACGTGTTGGAAAAAACAACAACTTTAGAAAAACGATGTATTAGAAATGGTTCACTCTTTGCATCTCTTGACACTTTTGAAAAGTAGAGAATGAGAGAATGGAAGAAAGTGCATTTTCACATTAGAGTGAGCATAAACTCTCACTAACGAGTGTGATTTTGTGATAATTAAAGACAACATAATGTTTTCTTGGCTAAATCTTCGTGTTTATCGAATCTTAATTTCACTATCAACGTGTTGGACAATACAACAACTTTAGAACAAAGATGTATTGGTAATGGTTAACTCTTTGCAACTCTTGACACTTTTGAAAAGTGGAGAATGAGAGAATCGAAGAAAGTGCGTTTTCACATTAAAGTGAGCAGAAACTCGCACTAACGAGTGTGATTTTTTTATAATTAAAGACAACATAATGTTTTCTTGCCTATATCTCTGTATTTATCGAATCTTAATTTCACTATCAACGTGTTGGACAAAACAACAACTTTAGAACAAATATGTATTGGTAATGGATAACTCTTTGCAACTCTTGAGACTTATGAAAAGTAGAGAATGAGAGAATCGAAGAAAGTGCATTTTCACATTAGAGTGAGCATAAACTCTCACTAACGAGTGTGATTTTGTGATAATTAAAGACAACATAATGTTTTCTTGGCTAAATCTTCGTGTTTATCGAATCTTAATTTCACTATCAACGTGTTGGACAATATAACAACTTTAGAACAAAGATGTATTGGTAATGGTTAACTCTTTGCAACTCTTGACACTTTTGAAAAGTGGAGAATGAGAGAATCGAAGAAAGTGCGTTTTCACATTAGAGTGAGCATAAACTCTCACTAACGAGTGTGATTTTGTGATAATTAAAGACAACATAATTTTTTCTTGGCTATATCTTCGTATTTATCGAATATTAATTTCATTATCAGCATGTTGGATAAAACAACAACTTTATAACAAATATGTATTGGTAATAGTTAACTCTTTGCAATTCTGGAGACTTTTGAAAAGTAGAGAATAAGAGAAATGAAGAAAGTGCATTTTCACATTAGAGTGAGCATAAACTCTCACTAACGAGTGTTATTTTTTTATAATTAAAGACAACATAATGTTTTCTTGCCCATATCTCTGTATTTATCGAATCTTAATTTCACTATCAACGTGCTGGATAAAACAACAACTTTAGAACAAATATGTATTGGTAATGATTAACTCTTTGCAACTCTTGAGACTTTTGAAAAGTAGAGAATGAGAGAATCGAAGAAAGTGCATTTTTACATTAGATTGAGCATAAACTCTCACTAACGAGTGTGATTTTGTGAAAATTAAAGACAACATAATGTTTTCTTGGCTGAATCTTCGTGTTTATCGAATCTTAATTTCACTATCAACGTGTTGGACAAAACAACAACTTTAGAACAAATATGTATTGGTAATAGTTAACTCTTTGCAACTCTGGAGACTTTTGAAAAGTAGAGAATAAGAGAAACGAAGAAAGTGCATTTTCACATTAGAGTGAGCATAAACTCTCACTAACGAGTGTGATTTCTTTCCTAAATCTTCGTATTTATCATATAATAATTTCACTATCAGCGTGTTGGATCAAACAACAACTTTAGAACAAAGATGTATTGGTAATGGTTAACTGTTTGCAACTCTTGAGACTTTTGAAAAGTAGAGAATGAGATAATCGAAGAAATTGAGTTTTCAAATTAGAGTGAGCATAAACTCTCATTAACGAGTGTGATTTTTTTATAATTAAAGACAACCTAATGTTTTTTTCCTAAATCATCGTATTTATCGAATCTTAATTTCACTATCAACGTGTTGGAAAAAACCACAACTTTAGAACAAATATGTATTAGTAATGGTTAACTCTTTGCAACTCTGGAGTCTTTTGAAAAGTAGAGAATGAGAGAATCGAAGAAAGTGCGTTTTCACATTAGAGTGAGCATAAACTCTCACTAACGAGTGTGATTTTGTGATAATTAAAGACAACATATTGTTTTCTTGTGTAAATCTTCGTGTTTATCGAATCTTAATTTCACTATAAACGTGTTGGAAAAAACAACAACTTTAGAAAAACGATGTATTAGAAATGGTTCACTCTTTGCATCTCTTGACACTTTTGAAAAGTAGAGAATGAGAGAATGGAAGAAAGTGCGTTTTCACATTAAAGTGAGCATAAACTCTCACTAACGAGTGTGATTTTTTAATAATTAAAGACAACATAATGTTTTCTTGGCTAAATCTTCGTGTTTATCGAATCTTAATTTCACTATCAACGTGTTGGACAATACAACAACTTTAGAACAAAGATGTATTGGTAATGGTTAACTCTTTGCAACTCTTGACACTTTTGAAAAGTGGAGAATGAGAGAATCGAAGAAAGTGCATTTTCACATTAGAGTGAGCATAAACTCTCACTAACGAGTGTGATTTTGTGATAATTAAAGACAACATAATTTTTTCTTGGCTATATCTTCGTATTTATCGAATATTAATTTCATTATCAGCGTGTTGGATAAAACAACAACTTTAGAACAAATATGTATTGGTAATAGTTAACTCTTTGCAACTCTGGAGACTTTTGAAAAGTAGAGAATAAGAGAAACGAAGAAAATGCATTTTCACATTAGAGTGAGCATAAACTCTCACTAACGAGTGTTATTTTTTTATAATTAAAGACAACATAATGTTTTCTTGCCTATATCTCTGTATTTATCGAATCTTAATTTCACTATCAACGTGTTGGACAAAACAACAACTTTAGAACAAATATGTATTGGTAATGGTTAACTCTTTGCAACTCTTGAGACTTTTGAAAAGTAGAGAATGAGAGAATCGAAGAAAGTGCATTTTCACATTAGATTGAGCATAAACTCTCACTAACGAGTGTGATTTTGTGATAATTAAAGACAACATAATGTTTTCTTGTCTAAATCTTCGTGTTTATCGAATCTTAATTTCACTATCAACGTGTTGAACAAAACAACAACTTTAGAACAAATATGTATTGGTAATAGTTAACTCTTTGCAACTCTGAAGACTTTTGAAAAGTAGAGAATGAGAGAAACGAAGAAAGTGCATTGTCACATTAGAGTGAGCATAAACTCTCACTAACGAGTGTGATTTCTTTCCTAAATCTTCGTATTTATCCAATATTAATTTCACTATCAGCGTGTTGGATCAAACAACAACTTTAGAACAAAGATGTATTGGTAATGGTTAACTGTTTGCAACTCTTGAGACTTTTGAAAAGTAGAGAATGAGATAATCTAAAAAATTGAGTTTTCACATTAGAGTGAGCATAAACTCTCACTAACGATTGTGATTTTTTGATAATTAAAGACAACCTAATGTTTTTTTCCTAAATCATCGTATTTATGGAATCTTAATTTTACTATTAACGTATTGGTAATGGTTACCTCTTTGCAACTCTATAGACTTTTGAAAAGTAGAGAATGACAGAATAGACGAAAGTGCGTTTTCACATTAGAGTGAGCATAAACTCTCACTAACGAGTGTGATTTTTTTGATAATTAAAGACAACATAATGTTTTCTTGGCTAAATCTTCGTATTTATCGAATCTTAATTTCACTATCAACATGTTGGACAATACAACAACTTTAGAACAAAGATGTATTGGTAATGGTTAACTCTTTGCAACTCTTGACACTTTTGAAAAATAGAGAATCGAAGAAAGTGCGTTTTCACATTAGAGTGATCATAAACTCTCACTAACGAGTGTGATTTTGTGATAATTAAAGACAACATAACTTTTTCTTGGCTAAATCTTCGTATTTATCGAATATTAATTTCAGTATCAGCGTATTGGATAAAACAACAACTTTAGAACAAAGATGTATTGGTAACGGTTAACTCTTTGCAACTCTTGAGACTTTTGAAAAGTAGAGAATGAGAGAATCGAAGAAAGTGCGTTTTCACAGTAGAGTGTGCAAAAACTCTCACTAACGAGTGTGATTTTTTGATAATTAAAGATAACATAATGTTTTCTTGCCTAAATCTTCGTATTTATCGAATCTTAATTTCACTATCAACGTGTTGGACAAAACAACAACTTTAGAACAAAGATGTATTGGTAATGGTTAACTCTTTGCAATTCTTGACACTTTTGAAAAATAGAGAATCGAAGAAAGTGCGTTTTCACATTAGAGTGAGCATAAACTCTCACTAACGAGTGTGATTTTGTGATAATTAAAGACAACATAATTTTTTCTTGGCTAAATCTTCGTATTTATCGAATCTTAATTTCACTATCAACGTGTTGGACAATACAACAACTTTTGAACAAAGATGTATTGGTAATGGTTAACTCTTTGTAACTCTTGACACTTTTGAAAAATAGAGAATCGAAGAAAGTGCGTTTTCACATTAGAGTGAGCATAAACTCTCACTAACGAGTGTGATTTTGTGATAATTAAAGACAACATAATTTTTTCTTGGCTAAATCTTCGTATTTAACGAATATTAATTTCATTATCAGCGTATTGGATAAAACAACAACTTTAGAACAAAGATGTATTGGTAATGGTTAACTCTTTGCAACTCTTGAGACTTTTGAAAAGTAGAGAATGAGAGAATCGAAGAAAGTGCGTTTTCACAGTAGAGTGTGCAAAATCTCTCACTAACGAGTGTGATTTTTTGATAATTAAAGATAACATAATGTTTTCTTGCCTAAATCTTCGTATTTATCGAATCTTAATTTCACTATCAACGTGTTGGACAAAACAACAACTTTAGAACAAAGATGTATTGGTAATGGTTAACTCTTTGCAATTCTTGACACTTTTGAAAAATAGAGAATCGAAGAAAGTGCGTTTTCACATTAGAGTGAGCATAAACTCTCACTAACGAGTGTGATTTTGTGATAATTAAAGACAACATAATTTTTTCTTGGCTAAATCTTCGTATTTATCGAATATTAATTTCATTATCAGCGTATTGGATAAAACAACAACTTTAGAACAAAGATGTATTGGTAATGGTTAACTCTTTGCAACTCTTGAGACTTTTGAAAAGTAGAGAATGAGAGAATCGCAGAAAGTGCGTTTTCACAGTAGAGTGTGCAAAATCTCTCACTAACGAGTGTGATTTTTTGATAATTAAAGATAACATAATGTTTTCTTGCCTAAATCTTCGTATTTATCGAATCTTAATTTCACTATCAACGTGTTGGACAAAACAACAACTTTAGAACAAAGATGTATTGGTAATGGTTAACTTTTTGCAACTCTTGAGACTTTTGAAAAGTAGAGAATGAGAGAATCGAAGAAAGTGCGTTTTCACAGTAGAGTGTGCAAAAACTCTCACTAACGAGTGTGATTTTTTGATAATTAAAGATAACATAATGTTTTCTTGCCTAAATCTTCGTATTTATCGAATCTTAATTTCACTATCAACGTGTTGGACAAAACAACAACTTTAGAACAAAGATGTATTGGTAATGGTTAACTCTTTGCAATTCTTGACACTTTTGAAAAATAGAGAATCGAAGAAAGTGCGTTTTCACATTAGAGTGAGCATAAACTCTCACTAACGAGTGTGATTTTGTGATAATTAAAGACAACATAATTTTTTCTTGGCTAAATCTTCGTATTTATCGAATCTTAATTTCACTATCAACGTGTTGGACAATACAACAACTTTAGAACAAAGATGTATTGGTAATGGTTAACTCTTTGTAACTCTTGACACTTTTGAAAAATAGAGAATCGAAGAAAGTGCGTTTTCACATTAGAGTGAGCATAAACTCTCACTAACGAGTGTGATTTTGTGATAATTAAAGACAACATAATTTTTTCTTGGCTAAATCTTCGTATTTAACGAATATTAATTTCATTATCAGCGTATTGGATAAAACAACAACTTTAGAACAAAGATGTATTGGTAATGGTTAACTCTTTGCAACTCTTGAGACTTTTGAAAAGTAGAGAATGAGAGAATCGAAGAAAGTGCGTTTTCACAGTAGAGTGTGCAAAATCTCTCACTAACGAGTGTGATTTTTTGATAATTAAAGATAACATAATGTTTTCTTGCCTAAATCTTCGTATTTATCGAATCTTAATTTCACTATCAACGTGTTGGACAAAACAACAACTTTAGAACAAAGATGTATTGGTAATGGTTAACTCTTTGCAATTCTTGACACTTTTGAAAAATAGAGAATCGAAGAAAGTGCGTTTTCACATTAGAGTGAGCATAAACTCTCACTAACGAGTGTGATTTTGTCATAATTAAAGACAACATAATTTTTTCTTGGCTAAATCTTCGTATTTATCGAATATTAATTTCATTATCAGCGTATTGGATAAAACAACAACTTTAGAACAAAGATGTATTGGTAATGGTTAACTCTTTGCAACTCTTGAGACTTTTGAAAAGTAGAGAATGAGAGAATCGAAGAAAGTGCGTTTTCACAGTAGAGTGTGCAAAATCTCTCACTAACGAGTGTGATTTTTTGATAATTAAAGATAACATAATGTTTTCATGCCTAAATCTTCGTATTTATCGAATCTTAATTTCACTATCAACGTGTTGGACAAAACAACAACTTTAGAACAAAGATGTATTGGTAATGGTTAACTTTTTGCAAGTCTTGACACTTTTGAAAAATAGAGAATGAGAGAATCGAAGAAAGTGCTTTTTCACATTAGAGTGGGCATAAACTCTCACTAACGAGTGTGATTTTGTGATAATTAAAGACAACATAATGTTTTCTTGGCCAAATCTCCGTGTTTATCGAATCTTAATTTCACTATCAACGTGTTGGACAAAACAACAACTTTAGAACAAATATGTATTGGTAATGGTTAACTCTTTGCAACTCTTGAGACTTTTGAAAAGTAGAGAATGAGAGAATCGAAGAAAGTGCATTTTCACATTAGAGTGAGCATAGAGTTTCACTAACGAGTGTGATGTTTTGATAATTAAAGACAACATAATATTTTTTTGGCAAAATTTTCGTATTTATCGAATCTTAATTTCACTATCAACCTCTTGGACAAAACAACAATTTAGAATAAATATGTATTGGTAATGGTTAACTCTTTGCAACTCTTGAGACTTTTGAAAAGTAGAGAATGAGAGAATCGAAGAAAGTGCGTTTTCACATTAGAGTGAGCATAAACTCTCACTAACGAGTGTGATTTTGTGATAATTAAAGACAACATAATGTTTTCTTGGCTAAATCTTCGTGTTTATCGAATCTTAATTTCACTATCAACGTGTTGGACAATACAACAACTTTAGAACAAAGATGTATTGGTAATGGTTAACTCTTTGCAACTCTTGACACTTTTGAAAAGTGGAGAATGAGAGAATCGAAGAAAGTGCGTTTTCACATTAGAGTGAGCATAAACTCTCACTAACGAGTGTGATTTTGTGATAATTAAAGACAACATAATTTTTTCTTGGCTATATCTTCGTATTTATCGAATATTAATTTCATTATCAGCATGTTGGATAAAACAACAACTTTAGAACAAATATGTATTGGTAATAGTTAACTCTTTGCAATTCTGGAGACTTTTGAAAAGTAGAGAATAAGAGAAACGAAGAAAGTGCATTTTCACATTAGAGTGAGCATAAACTCTCACTAACGAGTGTTATTTTTTTATAATTAAAGACAACATAATGTTTTCTTGCCTATATCTCTGTATTTATCGAATCTTAATTTCACTATCAACGTGCTGGATAAAACAACAACTTTAGAACAAATATGTATTGGTAATGATTAACTCTTTGCAACTCTTGAGACTTTTGAAAAGTAGAGAATGAGAGAATCGAAGAAAGTGCGTTTTTACATTAAATTGAGCATAAACTCTCACTAACGAGTGTGATTTTATGAAAATTAAAGACAACATAATGTTTTCTTGGCTGAATCTTCGTGTTTATCGAATCTTAATTTCACTATCAACGTGTTGGATAAAACAACAACTTTAGAACAAATATGTATTGGTAATAGTTAACTCTTTGCAACTCTGGAGACTTTTGAAAAGTAGAGAATAAGAGAAACGAAGAAAGTGCATTTTCACATTAGAGTGAGCATAAACTCTTACTAACGAGTGTGATTTCTTTCCTAAATCTTCGTATTTATCCTATAATAATTTCACTATCAGCGTGTTGGATCAAACAACAACTTTAGAACAAAGATGTATTGGTAATGGTTAACTGTCTGCAACTCTTGAGACTTTTGAAAAGTAGAGAATGAGATAATCGAAGAAATTGAGTTTTCAAATTAGAGTGAGCATAAACTCTAATTAACGAGTGTGATTATTTTATAATTAAAGACAACCTAATGTTTTTTTCCTAAATGATCGTATTTATCGAATCTTAATTTCACTATCAACGTGTTGGAAAAAACCACAACTTTAGAACAAATATGTATTAGTACTGGATAACTCTTTGCAACTCTGGAGAGTTTTGAAAAGTAGAGAATGAGAGAATCGAAGAAAGTGCGTTTTCACATTAGAGTGAGCATAAACTCTCACTAACGAGTGTGATTTTGTGATAATTAAAGACAACATATTGTTTTCTTGTCTAAATCTTCGTGTTTATCGAATCTTAATTTCACTATAAACGTGTTGGAAAAAACAACAACTTTAGAAAAATGATGTATTAGAAATGGTTCACTCTTTGCATCTCTTAACACTATTGAAAAGTAGAGAATGAGAGAATCGAAGAAAGTGCATTTTCACATTAGAGTGAGCATAAACTCTCACTAACGAGTTTGATTTTGTGATAATTAAAGACAACATAATGTTTTCTTAGCTAAATCTTCGTGTTTATCGAATCTTAATTTCACTATCAACGTGTTGGACAATACAACAACTTTAGAACAAAGATGTATTGGTAATGGTTAACTCTTTGCAAATCTTGACACTTTTGAAAAGTGGAGAATGAGAGAATCGAAGAAAGTGCGTTTTCACATTAGAGTGAGCATAAACTCTCACTAACGAGTGTGATTTTGTGATAATTAAAGACAACATAATTTTTTCTTGGCTATATCTTCGTATTTATCGAATATTAATTTCATTATCAGCATGTTGGATAAAACAACAACTTTATAACAAATATGTATTGGTAATAGTTAACTCTTTGCAATTCTGGAGACTTTTGAAAAGTAGAGAATAAGAGAAACGAAGAAAGTGCATTTTCACATTAGAGTGAGCATAAACTCTCACTAACGAGTGTTATTTTTTTATAATTAAAGACAACATAATGTTTTCTTGCCTATATCTCTGTATTTATCGAATCTTAATTTCACTATCAACGTGCTGGATAAAACAACAACTTTAGAACAAATATGTATTGGTAATGATTAACTCTTTGCAACTCTTGAGACTTTTGAAAAGTAGAGAATGAGAGAATCGAAGAAAGTGCGTTTTTACATTAGATTGAGCATAAACTCTCACTAACGAGTGTGATTTTGTGAAAATTAAAGACAACATAATGTTTTCTTGGCTGAATCTTCGTGTTTATCGAATCTTAATTTCACTATCAACGTGTTGGACAAAACAACAACTTTAGAACAAATATGTATTGGTAATAGTTAACTCTTTGCAACTCTGGAGACTTTTGAAAAGTAGAGAATAAGAGAAACGAAGAAAGTGCATTTTCACATTAGAGTGAGCATAAACTGTCACTAACGAGTGTGATTTCTTTCCTAAATCTTCGTATTTATCATATAATAATTTCACTATCAGCGTGTTGGATCAAACAACAACTTTAGAACAAAGATGTATTGGTAATGGTTAACTGTTTGCAACTCTTGAGACTTTTGAAAAGTAGAGAATGAGATAATCGAAGAAATTGAGTTTTCAAATTAGAGTGAGCATAAACTCTCATTAACGAGTGTGATTTTTTTATAATTAAAGACAACCTAATGTTTTTTTCCTAAATCATCGTATTTATCGAATCTTAATTTCACTATCAACGTGTTGGAAAAAACCACAACTTTAGAACAAATATGTATTAGTAATGGTTAACTCTTTGCAACTCTGGAGTCTTTTGAAAAGTAGAGAATGAGAGAATAGAAGAAAGTGCGTTTTCACATTAGAGTGAGCATAAACTCTCACTAACGAGTGTGATTTTGTGATAATTAAAGACAACATATTGTTTTCTTGTCTAAATCTTCGTGTTTATCGAATCTTGATTTCACTATAAACGTGTTGGAAAAAACAACAACTTTAGAAAAACGATGTATTAGAAATGGTTCACTCTTTGCATCTCTTGACACTTTTGAAAAGTAGAGAATGAGAGAATGGAAGAAAGTGCATTTTCACATTAGAGTGAGCATAAACTCTCACTAACGAGTGTGATTTTGTGATAATTAAAGACAACATAATGTTTTCTTGGCTAAATCTTCGTGTTTATCGAATCTTAATTTCACTATCAACGTGTTGGACAATACAACAACTTTAGAACAAAGATGTATTGGTAATGGTTAACTCTTTGCAACTCTTGACACTTTTGAAAAGTGGAGAATGAGAGAATCGAAGAAAGTGCGTTTTCACATTAAAGTGAGCAGAAACTTGCACTAACGAGTGTGATTTTTTTATAATTAAAGACAACATAATGTTTTCTTGCCTATATCTCTGTATTTATCGAATCTTAATTTCACTATCAACGTGTTGGACAAAACAACAACTTTAGAACAAATATGTATTGGTAATGGATAACTCTTTGCAACTCTTGAGACTTATGAAAAGTAGAGAATGAGAGAATCGAAGAAAGTGCATTTTCACATTAGAGTGAGCATAAACTCTCACTAACGAGTGTGATTTTGTGATAATTAAAGACAACATAATGTTTTCTTGGCTAAATCTTCGTGTTTATCGAATCTTAATTTCACTATCAACGTGTTGGACAATACAACAACTTTAGAACAAAGATGTATTGGTAATGGTTAACTCTTTGCAACTCTTGACACTTTTGAAAAGTGGAGAATGAGAGAATCGAAGAAAGTGCGTTTTCACATTAGAGTGAGCATAAACTCTCACTAACGAGTGTGATTTTGTGATAATTAAAGACAACATAATTTTTTCTTGGCTATATCTTCGTATTTATCGAATATTAATTTCATTATCAGCATGTTGGATAAAACAACAACTTTATAACAAATATGTATTGGTAATAGTTAACTCTTTGCAATTCTGGAGACTTTTGAAAAGTAGAGAATAAGAGAAATGAAGAAAGTGCATTTTCACATTAGAGTGAGCATAAACTCTCACTAACGAGTGTTATTTTTTTATAATTAAAGACAACATAATGTTTTCTTGCCCATATCTCTGTATTTATCGAATCTTAATTTCACTATCAACGTGCTGGATAAAACAACAACTTTAGAACAAATATGTATTGGTAATGATTAACTCTTTGCAACTCTTGAGACTTTTGAAAAGTAGAGAATGAGAGAATCGAAGAAAGTGCATTTTTACATTAGATTGAGCATAAACTCTCACTAACGAGTGTGATTTTGTGAAAATTAAAGACAACATAATGTTTTCTTGGCTGAATCTTCGTGTTTATCGAATCTTAATTTCACTATCAACGTGTTGGACAAAACAAGAACTTTAGAACAAATATGTATTGGTAATAGTTAACTCTTTGCAACTCTGGAGACTTTTGAAAAGTAGAGAATAAGAGAAACGAAGAAAGTGCATTTTCACATTAGAGTGAGCATAAACTCTCACTAACGAGTGTGATTTCTTTCCTAAATCTTCGTATTTATCATATAATAATTTCACTATCAGCGTGTTGGATCAAACAACAACTTTAGAACAAAGATGTATTGGTAATGGTTAACTGTTTGCAACTCTTGAGACTTTTGAAAAGTAGAGAATGAGATAATCGAAGAAATTGAGTTTTCAAATTAGAGTGAGCATAAACTCTCATTAACGAGTGTGATTTTTTTATAATTAAAGACAACCTAATGTTTTTTTCCTAAATCATCGTATTTATCGAATCTTAATTTCACTATCAACGTGTTGGAAAAAACCACAACTTTAGAACAAATATGTATTAGTAATGGTTAACTCTTTGCAACTCTGGAGTCTTTTGAAAAGTAGAGAATGAGAGAATCGAAGAAAGTGCGTTTTCACATTAGAGTGAGCATAAACTCTCACTAACGAGTGTGATTTTGTGATAATTAAAGACAACATATTGTTTTCTTGTCTAAATCTTCGTGTTTATCGAATCTTAATTTCACTATAAACGTGTTGGAAAAAACAACAACTTTAGAAAAACGATGTATTAGAAATGGTTCACTCTTTGCATCTCTTGACACTTTTGAAAAGTGGAGAATGAGAGAATGGAAGAAAGTGCGTTTTCACATTAAAGTGAGCATAAACTCTCACTAACGAGTGTGATTTTTTAATAATTAAAGACAACATAATGTTTTCTTGGCTAAATCTTCGTGTTTATCGAATCTTAATTTCACTATCAACGTGTTGGACAATACAACAACTTTAGAACAAAGATGTATTGGTAATGGTTAACTCTTTGCAACTCTTGACACTTTTGAAAAGTGGAGAATGAGAGAATCGAAGAAAGTGCATTTTCACATTAGAGTGAGCATAAACTCTCACTAACGAGTGTGATTTTGTGATAATTAAAGACAACATAATTTTTTCTTGGCTATATCTTCGTATTTATCGAATATTAATTTCATTATCAGCGTGTTGGATAAAACAACAACTTTAGAACAAATATGTATTGGTAATAGTTAACTCTTTGCAACTCTGGAGACTTTTGAAAAGTAGAGAATAAGAGAAACGAAGAAAATGCATTTTCACATTAGAGTGAGCATAAACTCTCACTAACGAGTGTTATTTTTTTATAATTAAAGACAACATAATGTTTTCTTGCCTATATCTCTGTATTTATCGAATCTTAATTTCACTATCAACGTGTTGGACAAAACAACAACTTTAGAACAAATATGTATTGGTAATGGTTAACTCTTTGCAACTCTTGAGACTTATGAAAAGTGGAGAATGAGAGAATCGAAGAAAGTGCATTGTCACATTAGAGTGAGCATAAACTCTCACTAACGAGTGTGATTTCTTTCCTAAATCTTCGTATTTATCCAATATTAATTTCACTATCAGCGTGTTGGATCAAACAACAACTTTAGAACAAAGATGTATTGGTAATGGTTAACTGTTTGCAACTCTTGAGACTTTTGAAAAGTAGAGAATGAGATAATCTAAAAAATTGAGTTTTCACATTAGAGTGAGCATAATCTCTCACTAACGATTGTGATTTTTTTATAATTAAAGACAACCTAATGTTTTTTTCCTAAATCATCGTATTTATGGAATCTTAATTTTACTATTAACGTATTGGTAATGGTTACCTCTTTGCAACTCTATAGACTTTTGAAAAGTAGAGAATGACAGAATAGAAGAAAGTGCGTTTTCACATTAGAGTGAGCATAAACTCTCACTAACGAGTGTGATTTTGTGATAATTAAAGACAACATAATGTTTTCTTGGCTAAATCTTCGTATTTATCGAATCTTAATTTCACTATCAACATGTTGGACAATACAACAACTTTAGAACAAAGATGTATTGGTAATGGTTAACTCTTTGCAACTCTTGACACTTTTGAAAAATAGAGAATCGAAGAAAGTGCGTTTTCACATTAGAGTGAGCATAAACTCTCACTAACGAGTGTGATTTTGTGATAATTAAAGACAACATAACTTTTTCTTGGCTAAATCTTCGTATTTATCGAATATTAATTTCATTATCAGCGTATTGGATAAAACAACAACTTTAGAACAAAGATGTATTGGTAACGGTTAACTCTTTGCAACTCTTGAGACTTTTGAAAAGTAGAGAATGAGAGAATCGAAGAAAGTGCGTTTTCACAGTAGAGTGTGCAAAAACTCTCACTAACGAGTGTGATTTTTTGATAATTAAAGATAACATAATGTTTTCTTGCCTAAATCTTCGTATTTATCGAATCTTAATTTCACTATCAACGTGTTGGACAAAACAACAACTTTAGAACAAAGATGTATTGGTAATGGTTAACTCTTTGCAACTCTTGAGACTTTTGAAAAGTAGAGAATGAGAGAATCGAAGAAAGTGCGTTTTCACAGTAGAGTGTGCAAAAACTCTCACTAACGAGTGTGATTTTTTGATAATTAAAGATAACATAATGTTTTCTTGCCTAAATCTTCGTATTTATCGAATCTTAATTTCACTATCAACGTGTTGGACAAAACAACAACTTTAGAACAAAGATGTATTGGTAATGGTTAACTCTTTGCAATTCTTGACACTTTTGAAAAATAAAGAATCGAAGAAAGTGCGTTTTCACATTAGAGTGAGCATAAACTCTCACTAACGAGTGTGATTTTGTGATAATTAAAGACAACATAATTTTTTCTTGGCTAAATCTTCGTATTTATCGAATCTTAATTTCACTATCAACGTGTTGGACAATACAACAACTTTAGAACAAAGATGTATTGGTAATGGTTAACTCTTTGTAACTCTTGACACTTTTGAAAAATAGAGAATCGAAGAAAGTGCGTTTTCACATTAGAGTGAGCATAAACTCTCACTAACGAGTGTGATTTTGTGATAATTAAAGACAACATAATGTTTTCTTGGCTAAATCTTCGTGTTTATCGAATCTTAATTTCACTATCAACGTGTTGGACAATACAACAACTTTAGAACAAAGATGTATTGGTAATGGTTAACTCTTTGCAACTCTTGACACTTTTGAAAAGTGGAGAATGAGAGAATCGAAGAAAGTGCGTTTTCACATTAGAGTGAGCATAAACTCTCACTAACGAGTGTGATTTTGTGATAATTAAAGACAACATAATTTTTTCTTGGCTATATCTTCGTATTTATCGAATATTAATTTCATTATCAGCATGTTGGATAAAACAACAACTTTATAACAAATATGTATTGGTAATAGTTAACTCTTTGCAATTCTGGAGACTTTTGAAAAGTAGAGAATAAGAGAAATGAAGAAAGTGCATTTTCACATTAGAGTGAGCATAAACTCTCACTAACGAGTGTTATTTTTTTATAATTAAAGACAACATAATGTTTTCTTGCCCATATCTCTGTATTTATCGAATCTTAATTTCACTATCAACGTGCTGGATAAAACAACAACTTTAGAACAAATATGTATTGGTAATGATTAACTCTTTGCAACTCTTGAGACTTTTGAAAAGTAGAGAATGAGAGAATCGAAGAAAGTGCATTTTTACATTAGATTGAGCATAAACTCTCACTAACGAGTGTGATTTTGTGAAAATTAAAGACAACATAATGTTTTCTTGGCTGAATCTTCGTGTTTATCGAATCTTAATTTCACTATCAACGTGTTGGACAAAACAAGAACTTTAGAACAAATATGTATTGGTAATAGTTAACTCTTTGCAACTCTGGAGACTTTTGAAAAGTAGAGAATAAGAGAAACGAAGAAAGTGCATTTTCACATTAGAGTGAGCATAAACTCTCACTAACGAGTGTGATTTCTTTCCTAAATCTTCGTATTTATCATATAATAATTTCACTATCAGCGTGTTGGATCAAACAACAACTTTAGAACAAAGATGTATTGGTAATGGTTAACTGTTTGCAACTCTTGAGACTTTTGAAAAGTAGAGAATGAGATAATCGAAGAAATTGAGTTTTCAAATTAGAGTGAGCATAAACTCTCATTAACGAGTGTGATTTTTTTATAATTAAAGACAACATAATGTTTTTTTCCTAAATCATCGTATTTATCGAATCTTAATTTCACTATCAACGTGTTGGAAAAAACCACAACTTTAGAACAAATATGTATTAGTAATGGTTAACTCTTTGCAACTCTGGAGTCTTTTGAAAAGTAGAGAATGAGAGAATCGAAGAAAGTGCGTTTTCACATTAGAGTGAGCATAAACTCTCACTAACGAGTGTGATTTTGTGATAATTAAAGACAACATATTGTTTTCTTGTCTAAATCTTCGTGTTTATCGAATCTTAATTTCACTATAAACGTGTTGGAAAAAACAACAACTTTAGAAAAACGATGTATTAGAAATGGTTCACTCTTTGCATCTCTTGACACTTTTGAAAAGTAGAGAATGAGAGAATGGAAGAAAGTGCGTTTTCACATTAAAGTGAGCATAAACTCTCACTAACGAGTGTGATTTTTTAATAATTAAAGACAACATAATGTTTTCTTGGCTAAATCTTCGTGTTTATCGAATCTTAATTTCACTATCAACGTGTTGGACAATACAACAACTTTAGAACAAAGATGTATTGGTAATGGTTAACTCTTTGCAACTCTTGACACTTTTGAAAAGTGGAGAATGAGAGAATCGAAGAAAGTGCATTTTCACATTAGAGTGAGCATAAACTCTCACTAACGAGTGTGATTTTGTGATAATTAAAGACAACATAATTTTTTCTTGGCTATATCTTCGTATTTATCGAATATTAATTTCATTATCAGCGTGTTGGATAAAACAACAACTTTAGAACAAATATGTATTGGTAATAGTTAACTCTTTGCAACTCTGGAGACTTTTGAAAAGTAGAGAATAAGAGAAACGAAGAAAATGCATTTTCACATTAGAGTGAGCATAAACTCTCACTAACGAGTGTTATTTTTTTATAATTAAAGACAACATAATGTTTTCTTGCCTATATCTCTGTATTTATCGAATCTTAATTTCACTATCAACGTGTTGGACAAAACAACAACTTTAGAACAAATATGTATTGGTAATGGTTAACTCTTTGCAACTCTTGAGACTTATGAAAAGTGGAGAATGAGAGAATCGAAGAAAGTGCATTGTCACATTAGAGTGAGCATAAACTCTCACTAACGAGTGTGATTTCTTTCCTAAATCTTCGTATTTATCCAATATTAATTTCACTATCAGCGTGTTGGATCAAACAACAACTTTAGAACAAAGATGTATTGGTAATGGTTAACTGTTTGCAACTCTTGAGACTTTTGAAAAGTAGAGAATGAGATAATCTAAAAAATTGAGTTTTCACATTAGAGTGAGCATAATCTCTCACTAACGATTGTGATTTTTTTATAATTAAAGACAACCTAATGTTTTTTTCCTAAATCATCGTATTTATGGAATCTTAATTTTACTATTAACGTATTGGTAATGGTTACCTCTTTGCAACTCTATAGACTTTTGAAAAGTAGAGAATGACAGAATAGAAGAAAGTGCGTTTTCACATTAGAGTGAGCATAAACTCTCACTAACGAGTGTGATTTTGTGATAATTAAAGACAACATAATGTTTTCTTGGCTAAATCTTCGTATTTATCGAATCTTAATTTCACTATCAACATGTTGGACAATACAACAACTTTAGAACAAAGATGTATTGGTAATGGTTAACTCTTTGCAACTCTTGACACTTTTGAAAAATAGAGAATCGAAGAAAGTGCGTTTTCACATTAGAGTGAGCATAAACTCTCACTAACGAGTGTGATTTTGTGATAATTAAAGACAACATAACTTTTTCTTGGCTAAATCTTCGTATTTATCGAATATTAATTTCATTATCAGCGTATTGGATAAAACAACAACTTTAGAACAAAGATGTATTGGTAACGGTTAACTCTTTGCAACTCTTGAGACTTTTGAAAAGTAGAGAATGAGAGAATCGAAGAAAGTGCGTTTTCACATTAAAGTGAGCAGAAACTCGCACTAACGAGTGTGATTTTTTTATAATTAAAGACAACATAATGTTTTCTTGCCCATATCTCTGTATTTATCGAATCTTAATTTCACTATCAACGTGCTGGATAAAACAACAACTTTAGAACAAATATGTTTTGGTAATGATTAACTCTTTGCAACTCTTGAGACTTTTGAAAAGTAGAGAATGAGAGAATCGAAGAAAGTGCATTTTTACATTAGATTGAGCATAAACTCTCACTAACGAGTGTGATTTTGTGAAAATTAAAGACAACATAATGTTTTCTTGGCTGAATCTTCGTGTTTATCGAATCTTAATTTCACTATCAACGTGTTGGACAAAACAAGAACTTTAGAACAAATATGTATTGGTAATAGTTAACTCTTTGCAACTCTGGAGACTTTTGAAAAGTAGAGAATAAGAGAAACGAAGAAAGTGCATTTTCACATTAGAGTGAGCATAAACTCTCACTAACGAGTGTGATTTCTTTCCTAAATCTTCGTATTTATCATATAATAATTTCACTATCAGCGTGTTGGATCAAACAACAACTTTAGAACAAAGATGTATTGGTAATGGTTAACTGTTTGCAACTCTTGAGACTTTTGAAAAGTAGAGAATCAGATAATCGAAGAAATTGAGTTTTCAAATTAGAGTGAGCATAAACTCTCATTAACGAGTGTGATTTTTTTATAATTAAAGACAACCTAATGTTTTTTTCCTAAATCATCGTATTTATCGAATCTTAATTTCACTATCAACGTGTTGGAAAAAACCACAACTTTAGAACAAATATGTATTAGTAATGGTTAACTCTTTGCAACTCTGGAGTCTTTTGAAAAGTAGAGAATGAGAGAATCGAAGAAAGTGCGTTTTCACATTAGAGTGAGCATAAACTCTCACTAACGAGTGTGATTTTGTGATAATTAAAGACAACATATTGTTTTCTTGTCTAAATCTTCGTGTTTATCGAATCTTAATTTCACTATAAACGTGTTGGAAAAAACAACAACTTTAAAAAAACGATGTATTAGAAATGGTTCACTCTTTGCATCTCTTGACACTTTTGAAAAGTAGAGAATGAGAGAATGGAAGAAAGTGCGTTTTCACATTAAAGTGAGCATAAACTCTCACTAACGAGTGTGATTTTTTAATAATTAAAGACAACATAATGTTTTCTTGGCTAAATCTTCGTGTTTATCGAATCTTAATTTCACTATCAACGTGTTGGACAATACAACAACTTTAGAACAAAGATGTATTGGTAATGGTTAACTCTTTGCAACTCTTGACACTTTTGAAAAGTGGAGAATGAGAGAATCGAAGAAAGTGCATTTTCACATTAGAGTGAGCATAAACTCTCACTAACGAGTGTGATTTTGTGATAATTAAAGACAACATAATTTTTTCTTGGCTATATCTTCGTATTTATCGAATATTAATTTCATTATCAGCGTGTTGGATAAAACAACAACTTTAGAACAAATATGTATTGGTAATAGTTAACTCTTTGCAACTCTGGAGACTTTTGAAAAGTAGAGAATAAGAGAAACGAAGAAAATGCATTTTCACATTAGAGTGAGCATAAACTCTCACTAACGAGTGTTATTTTTTTATAATTAAAGACAACATAATGTTTTCTTGCCTATATCTCTGTATTTATCGAATCTTAATTTCACTATCAACGTGTTGGACAAAACAACAACTTTAGAACAAATATGTATTGGTAATGGTTAACTCTTTGCAACTCTTGAGACTTATGAAAAGTGGAGAATGAGAGAATCGAAGAAAGTGCATTGTCACATTAGAGTGAGCATAAACTCTCACTAACGAGTGTGATTTCTTTCCTAAATCTTCGTATTTATCCAATATTAATTTCACTATCAGCGTGTTGGATCAAACAACAACTTTAGAACAAAGATGTATTGGTAATGGTTAACTGTTTGCAACTCTTGAGACTTTTGAAAAGTAGAGAATGAGATAATCTAAAAAATTGAGTTTTCACATTAGAGTGAGCATAATCTCTCACTAACGATTGTGATTTTTTTATAATTAAAGACAACCTAATGTTTTTTTCCTAAATCATCGTATTTATGGAATCTTAATTTTACTATTAACGTATTGGTAATGGTTACCTCTTTGCAACTCTATAGACTTTTGAAAAGTAGAGAATGACAGAATAGAAGAAAGTGCGTTTTCACATTAGAGTGAGCATAAACTCTCACTAACGAGTGTGATTTTGTGATAATTAAAGACAACATAATGTTTTCTTGGCTAAATCTTCGTATTTATCGAATCTTAATTTCACTATCAACATGTTGGACAATACAACAACTTTAGAACAAAGATGTATTGGTAATGGTTAACTCTTTGCAACTCTTGACACTTTTGAAAAATAGAGAATCGAAGAAAGTGCGTTTTCACATTAGAGTGAGCATAAACTCTCACTAACGAGTGTGATTTTGTGATAATTAAAGACAACATAACTTTTTCTAGGCTAAATCTTCGTATTTATCGAATATTAATTTCATTATCAGCGTATTGGATAAAACAACAACTTTAGAACAAAGATGTATTGGTAACGGTTAACTCTTTGCAACTCTTGAGACTTTTGAAAAGTAGAGAATGAGAGAATCGAAGAAAGTGCGTTTTCACAGTAGAGTGTGCAAAAACTCTCACTAACGAGTGTGATTTTTTGATAATTAAAGATAACATAATGTTTTCTTGCCTAAATCTTCGTATTTATCGAATCTTAATTTCACTATCAACGTGTTGGACAAAACAACAACTTTAGAACAAAGATGTATTGGTAATGGTTAACTCTTTGCAACTCTTGAGACTTTTGAAAAGTAGAGAATGAGAGAATCGAAGAAAGTGCGTTTTCACAGTAGAGTGAGCATAAACTCTCACTAACGAGTGTGATTTTGTGATAATTAAAGACAACATATTGTTTTCTTGTCTAAATCTTCGTGTTTATCGAATCTTAATTTCACTATCAACGTGTTGGACAATACAACAACTTTAGAACAAAGATGTATTGGTAACGGTTAACTCTTTGCAACTCTTGAGACTTTTGAAAAGTAGAGAATGAGAGAATCGAAGAAAGTGCGTTTTCACAGTAGAGTGTGCAAAAACTCTCACTAACGAGTGTGATTTTTTGATAATTAAAGATAACATAATGTTTTCTTGCCTAAATCTTCGTATTTATCGAATCTTAATTTCACTATCAACGTGTTGGACAAAACAACAACTTTAGAACAAAGATGTATTGGTAATGGTTAACTCTTTGCAATTCTTGACACTTTTGAAAAATAAAGAATCGAAGAAAGTGCGTTTTCACATTAGAGTGAGCATAAACTCTCACTAACGAGTGTGATTTTGTGATAATTAAAGACAACATAATTTTTTCTTGGCTAAATCTTCGTATTTATCGAATCTTAATTTCACTATCAACGTGTTGGACAATACAACAACTTTAGAACAAAGATGTATTGGTAATGGTTAACTCTTTGTAACTCTTGACACTTTTGAAAAATAGAGAATCGAAGAAAGTGCGTTTTCACATTAGAGTGAGCATAAACTCTCACTAAAGAGTGTGATTTTGTGATAATTAAAGACAACATAATTTTTTCTTGGCTAAATCTTCGTATTTAACGAATATTAATTTCATTATCAGCGTATTGGATAAAACAACAACTTTAGAACAAAGATGTATTGGTAATGGTTAACTCTTTGCAACTCTTGAGACTTTTGAAAAGTAGAGAATGAGAGAATCGAAGAAATAGCGTTTTCACAGTAGAGTGTGCAAAATCTCTCACTAACGAGTGTGATTTTTTGATAATTAAAGATAACATAATGTTTTCTTGCCTAAATCTTCGTATTTATCGAATCTTAATTTCACTATCAACGTGTTGGACAAAACAACAACTTTAGAACAAAGATGTATTGGTAATGGTTAACTCTTTGCAATTCTTGACACTTTTGAAAAATAGAGAATCGAAGAAAGTGCGTTTTCACATTAGAGTGAGCATAAACTCTCACTAACGAGTGTGATTTTGTGATAATTAAAGACAACATAATTTTTTCTTGGCTAAATCTTCGTATTTATCGAATATTAATTTCATTATCAGCGTATTGGATAAAACAACAACTTTAGAACAAAGATGTATTGGTAATGGTTAACTCTTTGCAACTCTTGAGACTTTTGAAAAGTAGAGAATGAGAGAATCGAAGAAAGTGCGTTTTCACAGTAGAGTGTGCAAAATCTCTCACTAACGAGTGTGATTTTTTGATAATTAAAGATAACATAATGTTTTCTTGTCTAAATCTTCGTATTTATCGAATCTTAATTTCACTATCAACGTGTTGGACAAAACAACAACTTTAGAACAAAGATGTATTGGTAATGGTTAACTTTTTGCAAGTCTTGACACTTTTGAAAAATAGAGAATGAGAGAATCGAAGAAAGTGCTTTTTCACATTAGAGTGGGCATAAACTCTCACTAACGAGTGTGATTTTGTGATAATTAAAGACAACATAATGTTTTCTTGGCCAAATCTCCGTGTTTATCGAATCTTAATTTCACTATCAACGTGTTGGACAAAACAACAACTTTAGAACAAATATGTATTGGTAATGGTTAACTCTTTGCAACTCTTGAGACTTTTGAAAAGTAGAGAATGAGAGAATCGAAGAAAGTGCGTTTTCACAGTAGAGTGTGCAAAAACTCTCACTAACGAGTGTGATTTTTTGATAATTAAAGATAACATAATGTTTTCTTGCCTAAATCTTCGTATTTATCGAATCTTAATTTCACTATCAACGTGTTGGACAAAACAACAACTTTAGAACAAAGATGTATTGGTAATGGTTAACTCTTTGCAATTCTTGACACTTTTGAAAAATAAAGAATCGAAGAAAGTGTGTTTTCACATTAGAGTGAGCATAAACTCTCACTAACGAGTGTGATTTTGTGATAATTAAAGACAACATAATTTTTCCTTGGCTAAATCTTCGTATTTATCGAATCTTAATTTCACTATCAACGTGTTGGACAATACAACAACTTTAGAACAAAGATGTATTGGTAATGGTTAACTCTTTGTAACTCTTGACACTTTTGAAAAATAGAGAATCGAAGAAAGTGCGTTTTCACATTAGAGTGAGCATAAACTCTCACTAACGAGTGTGATTTTGTGATAATTAAAGACAACATAATTTTTTCTTGGCTAAATCTTCGTATTTAACGAATATTAATTTCATTATCAGCGTATTGGATAAAACAACAACTTTAGAACAAAGATGTATTGGTAATGGTTAACTCTTTGCAACTCTTGAGACTTTTGAAAAGTAGAGAATGAGAGAATCGAAGAAAGTGCGTTTTCACAGTAGAGTGTGCAAAATCTCTCACTAACGAGTGTGATTTTTTGATAATTAAAGATAACATAATGTTTTCTTGCCTAAATCTTCGTATTTATCGAATCTTAATTTCACTATCAATGTGTTGGACAAAACAACAACTTTAGAACAAAGATGTATTGGTAATGGTTAACTCTTTGCAATTCTTGACACTTTTGAAAAATAGAGAATCGAAGAAAGTGCGTTTTCACATTAGAGTGAGCATAAACTCTCACTAACGAGTGTGATTTTGTGATAATTAAAGACAACATAATTTTTTCTTGGCTAAATCTTCGTATTTATCGAATATTAATTTCATTATCAGCGTATTGGATAAAATAACAACTTTAGAACAAAGATGTATTGGTAATGGTTAACTCTTTGCAACTCTTGAGACGTTTGAAAAGTAGAGAATGAGAGAATCGAAGAAAGTGCGTTTTCACAGTAGAGTGTGCAAAATCTCTCACTAACGAGTGTGATTTTTTGATAATTAAAGATAACATAATGTTTTCTTGTCTAAATCTTCGTATTTATCGAATCTTAATTTCACTATCAACGTGTTGGACAAAACAACAACTTTAGAACAAAGATGTATTGGTAATGGTTAACTTTTTGCAAGTCTTGACACTTTTGAAAAATAGAGAATGAGAGAATCGAAGAAAGTGCTTTTTCACATTAGAGTGGGCATAAACTCTCACTAACGAGTGTGATTTTGTGATAATTAAAGACAACATAATGTTTTCTTGGCCAAATCTCCGTGTTTATCGAATCTTAATTTCACTATCAACGTGTTGGACAAAACAACAACTTTAGAACAAATATGTATTGGTAATGGTTAACTCTTTGCAACTCTTGAGACTTTTGAAAAGTAGAGAATGAGAGAATCGAAGAAAGTGCATTTTCACATTAGAGTGAGCATAGAGTTTCACTAACGAGTGTGATGTTTTGATAATTAAAGACAACATAATGTTTTTTTGGCAAAATTTTCGTATTTATCGAATCTTAATTTCACTATCAACCTCTTGGACAAAACAACAATTTAGAATAAATATGTATTGGTAATGGTTAACTCTTTGCAACTCTTGAGACTTTTGAAAAGTAGAGAATGAGAGAATCGAAGAAAGTGCGTTTTCACATTAGAGTGAGCATAAACTCTCACTAACGAGTGTGATTTTGAGATAATTAAAGACAACATAATGTTTTCTTGGCTAAATCTTCGTGTTTATCGAATCTTAATTTCACTATCAACGTGTTGGACAATACAACAACTTTAGAACAAAGATGTATTGGTAATGGTTAACTCTTTGCAACTCTTGACACTTTTGAAAAGTGGAGAATGAGAGAATCGAAGAAAGTGCGTTTTCACATTAGAGTGAGCATAAACTCTCACTAACGAGTGTGATTTTGTGATAATTAAAGACAACATAATTTTTTCTTGGCTATATCTTCGTATTTATCGAATATTAATTTCATTATCAGCATGTTGGATAAAACAACAACTTTAGAACAAATATGTATTGGTAATAGTTAACTCTTTGCAATTCTGGAGACTTTTGAAAAGTAGAGAATAAGAGAAACGAAGAAAGTGCATTTTCACATTAGAGTGAGCATAAACTCTCACTAACGAGTGTTATTTTTTTATAATTAAAGACAACATAATGTTTTCTTGCTTATATCTCTGTATTTATCGAATCTTAATTTCACTATCAACGTGCTGGATAAAACAACAACTTTAGAACAAATATGTATTGGTAATGGTTAACTCTTTGCAACTCTTGAGACTTTTGAAAAGTAGAGAATGAGAGAATCGAAGAAAGTGCGTTTTTACATTAGATTGAGCATAAACTCTCACTAACGAGTGTGATTTTATGAAAATTAAAGACAACATAATGTTTTCTTGGCTGAATCTTCGTGTTTATCGAATCTTAATTTCACTATCAACGTGTTGGACAAAACAACAACTTTAGAACAAATATGTATTGGTAATAGTTAACTCTTTGCAACTCTGGAGAGTTTTGAAAAGTAGAGAATAAGAGAAACGAAGAAAGTGCATTTTCACATTAGAGTGAGCATAAACTCTTACTAACGAGTGTGATTTCTTTCCTAAATCTTCGTATTTATCCTATAATAATTTCACTATCAGCGTGTTGGATCAAACAACAACTTTAGAACAAAGATGTATTGGTAATGGTTAACTGTCTGCAACTCTTGAGACTTTTGAAAAGTAGAGAATGAGATAATCGAAGAAATTGAGTTTTCAAATTAGAGTGAGCATAAACTCTAATTAACGAGTGTGATTATTTTATAATTAAAGACAACCTAATGTTTTTTTCCTAAATGATCGTATTTATCGAATCTTAATTTCACTATCAACGTGTTGGAAAAAACCACAACTTTAGAACAAATATGTATTAGTACTGGTTAACTCTTTGCAACTCTGGAGAGTTTTGAAAAGTAGAGAATGAGAGAATCGAAGAAAGTGCGTTTTCACATTAGAGTGAGCATAAACTCTCACTAACGAGTGTGATTTTGTGATAATTAAAGACAACATATTGTTTTCTTGTCTAAATCTTCGTGTTTATCGAATCTTAATTTCACTATAAACGTGTTGGAAAAAACAACAACTTTAGAAAAATGATGTATTAGAAATGGTTCACTCTTTGCATCTCTTAACACTATTGAAAAGTAGAGAATGAGAGAATGGAAGAAAGTGCGTTTTCACATTAAAGTGAGCATAAACTCTCACTAACGAGTGTGATTTTTTGATAATTAAAGACAACATAATGTTTTCTTGCCTATATCTCTGTATTTATCGAATCTAAATTTCACTATCAACGTGTTGGAAAAAACAACAACTTTAGAACAAATACGTATTGGTAATAGTTAACTCTTTGCAACTCTGGAGACTTTTGAAAAGTAGAGAATGAGAGAATCGAAGAAAGTGCGTTTTCACATTAGAGTGAGCATAAACTCTCACTAACGAGTGTGATTTTGTGATAATTAAAGACAACATAATGTTTTCTTGGCTAAATCTTCGTATTTATCGAATCTTAATTTCACTATCAACGTGTTGGACAAAACAACAACTTTAGAACAAATATGTATTGGTAATGGTTAACTCTTTGCAACTCTTGAGACTTTTGAAAAGTAGAGAATGAGAGAATCGAAGAAAGTGCATTTTCACATTAGAGTGAGCATAGAGTTTCACTAACGAGTGTGATGTTTTGATAATTAAAGACAACATAATGTTTTCTTGGCTAAATCTTCGTGTTTATCGAATCTTAATTTCACTATCAACGTGTTGGACAATACAACAACTTTAGAACAAAGATGTATTGGTAATGGTTAACTCTTTGCAACTCTTGACACTTTTGAAAAGTGGAGAATGAGAGAATCGAAGAAAGTGCGTTTTCACATTAGAGTGAGCATAAACTCTCACTAACGAGTGTGATTTTGTGATAATTAAAGACAACATAATTTTTTCTTGGCTATATCTTCGTATTTATCGAATATTAATTTCATTATCAGCATGTTGGATAAAACAACAACTTCAGAACAAATATGTATTGGTAATAGTTAACTCTTTGCAATTCTGGAGACTTTTGAAAAGTAGAGAATAAGAGAAACGAAGAAAGTGCATTTTCACATTAGAGTGAGCATAAACTCTCACTAACGAGTGTTATTTTTTTATAATTAAAGACAACATAATGTTTTCTTGCCTATATCTCTGTATTTATCGAATCTTAATTTCACTATCAACGTGCTGGATAAAACAACAACTTTAGAACAAATATGTATTGGTAATGGTTAACTCTTTGCAACTCTTGAGACTTTTGAAAAGTAGAGAATGAGAGAATCGAAGAAAGTGCGTTTTTACATTAGATTGAGCATAAACTCTCACTAACGAGTGTGATTTTATGAAAATTAAAGACAACATAATGTTTTCTTGGCTGAATCTTCGTGTTTATCGAATCTTAATTTCACTATCAACGTGTTGGACAAAACAACAACTTTAGAACAAATATGTATTGGTAATAGTTAACTCTTTGCAACTCTGGAGACTTTTGAAAAGTAGAGAATAAGAGAAACGAAGAAAGTGCATTTTCACATTAGAGTGAGCATAAACTCTTACTAACGAGTGTGATTTCTTTCCTAAATCTTCGTATTTATCCTATAATAATTTCACTATCAGCGTGTTGGATCAAACAACAACTTTAGAACAAAGATGTATTGGTAATGGTTAACTGTCTGCAACTCTTGAGACTTTTGAAAAGTAGAGAATGAGATAATCGAAGAAATTGAGTTTTCAAATTAGAGTGAGCATAAACTCTAATTAACGAGTGTGATTATTTTATAATTAAAGACAACCTAATGTTTTTTTCCTAAATGATCGTATTTATCGAATCTTAATTTCACTATCAACGTGTTGGAAAAAACCACAACTTTAGAACAAATATGTATTAGTACTGGTTAACTCTTTGCAACTCTGGAGAGTTTTGAAAAGTAGAGAATGAGAGAATCGAAGAAAGTGCGTTTTCACATTAGAGTGAGCATAAACTCTCACTAACGAGTGTGATTTTGTGATAATTAAAGACAACATATTGTTTTCTTGTCTAAATCTTCGTGTTTATCGAATCTTAATTTCACTATAAACGTGTTGGAAAAAACAACAACTTTAGAAAAACAATGTATTAGAAATGGTTCACTCTTTGCATCTCTTGACACTTTTGAAAAGTAGAGAATGAGAGAATGGAAGAAAGTGCGTTTTCACATTAAAGTGAGCATAAACTCTCACTAACGAGTGTGATTTTTTGATAATTAAAGACAACATAATGTTTTCTTGCCTATATCTCTGTATTTATCGAATCTAAATTTCACTATCAACGTGTTGGAAAAAACAACAACTTTAGAACAAATACGTATTGGTAATAGTTAACTCTTTGCAACTCTGGAGACTTTTGAAAAGTAGAGAATGAGAGAATCGAAGAAAGTGCGTTTTCACATTAGAGTGAGCATAAACTCTCACTAACGAGTGTGATTTTGTGATAATTAAAGACAACATAATGTTTTCTTGGCTAAATCTTCGTATTTATCGAATCTTAATTTCACTATCAACGTGTTGGACAAAACAACAACTTTAGAACAAATATGTATTGGTAATGGTTAACTCTTTGCAACTCTTGAGACTTTTGAAAAGTAGAGAATGAGAGAATCGAAGAAAGTGCATTTTCACATTAGAGTGAGCATAGAGTTTCACTAACGAGTGTGATGTTTTGATAATTAAAGAAAACATAATGTTTTTTTGGCAAAATTTTCGTATTTATCGAATCTTAATTTCACTATCAACCTCTTGGACAAAACAACAACTTTAGAATAAATATGTATTGGTAATGGTTAACTCTTTGCAACTCTTGAGACTTTTGAAAAGTAGAGAATGAGAGAATCGAAGAAAGTGCGTTTTCACATTAGAGTGAGCATAAACTCTTACTAACGAGTGTGATTTCTTTCCTAAATCTTCGTATTTATCCTATAATAATTTCACTATCAGCGTGTTGGATCAAACAACAACTTTAGAACAAAGATGTATTGGTTATGGTTAACTCTTTGCAACTCTTGAGACTTTTGAAAAGTAGAGAATGAGATAATCGAAGAAATTGAGTTTTCAAATTAGAGTGAGCATAAACTCTAATTAACGAGTGTGATTATTTTATAATTAAAGACAACCTAATGTTTTTTTCCTAAATGATCGTATTTATCGAATCTTAATTTCACTATCAACGTGTTGGAAAAAACCACAACTTTAGAACAAATATGTATTAGTACTGGT
Source organism: Galeopsis tetrahit (assembly GCA_963675135.1). Lineage (NCBI taxonomy): Eukaryota > Viridiplantae > Streptophyta > Magnoliopsida > Lamiales > Lamiaceae > Galeopsis > Galeopsis tetrahit. The sequence goes on along the minus strand of OY776120.1, from coordinate 57,071,587 downwards.
TAACTCTTTGCAACTCTGGAGAGTTTTGAAAAGTAGAGAATGAGAGAATCGAAGAAAGTGCGTTTTCACATTAGAGTGAGCATAAACTCTCACTAACGAGTGTGATTTTGTGATAATTAAAGACAACATATTGTTTTCTTGTCTAAATCTTCGTGTTTATCGAATCTTAATTTCACTATAAACGTGTTGGAAAAAACAACAACTTTAGAAAAATGATGTATTAGAAATGGTTCACTCTTTGCATCTCTTAACACTATTGAAAAGTAGAGAATGAGAGAATGGAAGAAAGTGCGTTTTCACATTAAAGTGAGCATAAACTCTCACTAACGAGTGTGATTTTTTGATAATTAAAGACAACATAATGTTTTCTTGCCTATATCTCTGTATTTATCGAATCTAAATTTCACTATCAACGTGTTGGAAAAAACAACAACTTTAGAACAAATACGTATTGGTAATAGTTAACTCTTTGCAACTCTGGAGACTTTTGAAAAGTAGAGAATGAGAGAATCGAAGAAAGTGCGTTTTCACATTAGAGTGAGCATAAACTCTCACTAACGAGTGTGATTTTGTGATAATTAAAGACAACATAATGTTTTCTTGGCTAAATCTTCGTATTTATCGAATCTTAATTTCACTATCAACGTGTTGGACAAAACAACAACTTTAGAACAAATATGTATTGGTAATGGTTAACTCTTTGCAACTCTTGAGACTTTTGAAAAGTAGAGAATGAGAGAATCGAAGAAAGTGCATTTTCACATTAGAGTGAGCATAGAGTTTCACTAACGAGTGTGATGTTTTGATAATTAAAGACAACATAATGTTTTTTTGGCAAAATTTTCGTATTTATCGAATCTTAATTTCACTATCAACCTCTTGGACAAAACAACAACTTTAGAATAAATATGTATTGGTAATGGTTAACTCTTTGCAACTCTTGAGACTTTTGAAAAGTAGAGAATGAGAGAATCGAAGAAAGTGCGTTTTCACATTAGAGTGAGCATAAACTCTCACTAACGAGTGTGATTTTGTGATAATTAAAGACAACATAATGTTTTCTTGGCTAAATCTTCGTGTTTATCAAATCTTAATTTCACTATCAACGTGTTGGACAATACAACAACTTTAGAACAAAGATGTATTAGTAATGGTTAACTCTTTGCAACTCTTGACACTTTTGAAAAGTGGAGAATGAGAGAATCGAAGAAAGTGCGTTTTCACATTAGAGTGAGCATAAACTCTCACTAACGAGTGTGATTTTGTGATAATTAAAGATAACATAATTTTTTCTTGGCTATATCTTCGTATTTATCGAATATTAATTTCATTATCAGCATGTTGGATAAAACAACAACTTTAGAACAAATATGTATTGGTAATAGTTAACTCTTTGCAATTCTGGAAACTTTTGAAAAGTAGAGAATAAGAGAAACGAAGAAAGTGCATTTTCACATTAGAGTGAGCATAAACTCTCACTAACGAGTGTTATTTTTTTATAATTAAAGACAACATAATGTTTTCTTGCCTATATCTCTGTATTTATCGAATCTTAATTTCACTATCAACGTGCTGGATAAAACAACAACTTTAGAACAAATATGTATTGGTAATGGTTAACTCTTTGCAACTCTTGAGACTTTTGAAAAGTAGAGAATGAGAGAATCGAAGAAAGTGCGTTTTTACATTAGATTGAGCATAAACTCTCACTAACGAGTGTGATTTTGTGAAAATTAAAGACAACATAATGTTTTCTTGGCTGAATCTTCGTGTTTATCGAATCTTAATTTCACTATCAACGTGTTGGACAAAACAACAACTTTAGAACAAATATGTATTGGTAATAGTTAACTCTTTGCAACTCTGGAGACTTTTGAAAAGTAGAGAATAAGAGAAACGAAGAAAGTGCATTTTCACATTAGAGTGAGCATAAACTCTTACTAACGAGTCTGATTTCTTTCCTAAATCTTCGTATTTATCCTATAATAATTTCACTATCAGCGTGTTGGATCAAACAACAACTTTAGAACAAAGATGTATTGGTAATGGTTAACTGTTTGCAACTCTTGAGACTTTTGAAAAGTAGAGAATAAGAGAATCGAAGAAAGTGCGTTTTCACGGTAGAGTGTGCAAAAACTCTCACTAACGAGTGTGATTTTTTGATAATTAAAGATAACATAATGTTTTCTTGCCTAAATCTTCGTATTTATCGAATCTTAATTTCACTATCAACGTGTTGGACAAAACAACAACTTTAGAACAAAGATGTATTGGTAATGGTTAACTTTTTGCAAGTCTTGACACTTTTGAAAAATAGAGAATAAGAGAATCGAAGAAAGTGCATTTTCACATTAGAGTGAGCATAAACTCTCACTAACGAGTGTGATTTTGTGATAATTAAAGACAATATAATGTTTTCTTGGCTAAATCTCCGTGTTTATCGAATCTTAATTTCACTATCAACGTGTTGGACAAAACAACAACTTTAGAACAAATATGTATTGGTAATGGTTAACTCTTTGCAACTCTTGAGACTTTTGAAAAGTAGAGAATGAGAGAATCGAAGAAAGTGCATTTTCACATTAGAGTGAGCATAGAGTTTTGTTGGGAATAAAATGATTTTGAATTAGATACCAAAACCCCTGATTGATGATGATCAGATTAGTTGAGATATGCTCAAGTCAAGTTCAGGCAAGCTGTCTCAGTGCATTTTAGTATGAAGAATGCTTAAGTAAAAATCTCAAAAATGTTATGAGATTTTAGTTATCAGGATAGTTGTCCAAAGCTGGAATGTTAGGCAGCTTCATAGGTCTATAGGACAAAGTTGCTGATCCATTCAAGACAAGCTGATCTAATGGACAACTGAGCTGAAGAGATCAAGAACAATAAAGCTGTGTTCATAAATGCAAAAGATCAAGACAGTTGAAGTACAAATGATCAAAAGCATTGAATGCAAAAGACACATTCAATGAAGCATTTATTGCCAATCATGCCTGAAACAAGCATTGAAGACTTGGAGCATTAAAGAGTGAAGCATTGAATGAATGTTGGAACATTCTAAACTGCAGCAGGAATGTTCAGGGAGCTTGTCCCATCTGACCTTTGGTTGTGTATAGAGTTTACCACAAATCAACCTAGGACAATGTGCAAAATTGGAAACTGATACAAGTCTTCTCAGCCGCATTTGTCAGAAGTCAACACATTCATTCAAGCAACCATTGAAGAGGCCTTTTACACAGTGGATAAAAGGATGCCAAGCTTCATAGCCGTTTCAATGGTGCTGCAAATAGACATATTTGAATTGCTAATCCCTCCAACGGTTAGTTGTTCAATTTGCCTATAAATACAGAAGTGATCAAAGGGATTCAATATCCAACTACAAGCTATCAAACTATCATCAAGCTTTCAAAAGGAAACCAAGCTGTTCTCTAAGAATCCCAAGTTTCCTGAATCACTTCCTTTTAGCTAAGCCAATCTTTGTAAACATCCAAAGCTTAGCATTGAGATATCCTAAGCCTTTACACTGTTCTTATTGTAAAGGATTGCTGGAACACGCCGGCGAAGGCGGTCCGTCACCAGGATCGTTGTCGGATGCCAAACGTATAAACAAATAAATAAAACCTAAACATGCTTCTAAAACATAGTTTAGATCTGTTACCCTTGAAGATCGAGGCGTTGATTCCAATCTGCAGATCTTCTAGTCTGTCTCCCAACTTCGCTCGAACACCGGGTGGACGGCGTGCTATCAAACGTGGAGAAGGTGCCTCAATTTCGTCTCCTTGAAACCCTAGCCGTTTTTCTCTATTTCGTGTGTGCTAGGGTTTCAAAACTATTTTGAGGCTCCTATTTATAATCTCCATAAGTTCATGGGCCAGACTAGGGATCCATTAGAAGGTATAGGGTTTGGGCTTCTTACAGGCCCAACTACTCTTATGTTCAGCCCAGAACATATAATTTGGCCCGAGAACATTAATTCATTCCACTAGAGAATTAATGTTGCACTCCCGTCCTATCCCGAACTGAATCAGGGCTTCTATTAGACATTATAATTCCCCGTGTTTAAGATATCGCACGTCCATTAATTATTAAAGCTTCTGACTTCTTTAAATAATTAATTTTTATAATTCCTTGAGTAGTACCACTCAACCTTGTTGTCGTACGGATTAAATCCACCTGCAGGGTTTAATACGACAATCCTTTATGAGTTTCCTCAAGGGGACATCATCAGCCTGGATGTACAGGACACGGTGCCCTAATGCCAATAAGTAGACATCATGCGAGCGATGCCACTACCCAAAATACGGAGCGTGAAGAATCTACCAAGATTCTCACCTATGATACATCAAAGTAGTGAACAAGCACCCCACACATCTAAATATCACACTTAGGGTTAAGAATCATAAAAGTCACCAAGACCTCTAGTTCTTCATAACAGTCAGAACAGAAGAACATGTCTTATCTGTGATCCATTCAATACGCCTCAGCGCACTAGTATAAACTAATGGCTAAGACAAACCACTAACAAGTTTATACTACAACTTAAACCAATAGTTTTGTCCATAACTATCTCAGTTGTGAATATTGTTTATATCTTACAAGGGACTGACAATGTGATCTTCTGTGTGACTACAAACCCACCACATCGTCTACAATGCAAGATAAGCAGACATACAAATAATCACAAAGAATGCAAAAATGTGAAAAACCATTTATTTCAGATAAAAGGAAATCGAATATACGTCACAAAAGCCCACTAAAAGTTTGCTTTACAGTATACACCAACAAGGATATCTCTACTAGTTGGAACCAAACCTCAAACCCTTATCTCATTAAGTGAAGAGAGAGTTTGTTGTAGAAGTGAGGAGTTAGGGACTGTTAGTGTGAAACACAGTCTTAACTCAGAGAGATTGAGCACTAGGACTCAAGTTATCCTAGGGATCAAAACACTAAGAGAGTGTTGTTGATCAGTGCACCTTGGCACTATAAAACAAACTAATTCCATTGAAAAGGAATTATCCTGTTCAATCAGGGAAAGTGGATGTAGGAGCTTGAGTCTCTGAACCACTATAAACTTGTGTGCCATTTACTTACTGCATTCTTAATTTCACTTTCATTCAAACATATTTTAAAGAAACATAACTCAGTAAGTAAGAAAATCTGTTTTGGACAAAGTCCCTGATAACCTATATTTTTCAGAAATTAACTTGGAGTATTTCTTTAAGTTAAAGGCCAACCACATTCCGCACTTAGCAACTCTTTTAGATATTTAGCCAACTGATCACTCAATAGTAATCAGTAGGACAAGTATCTATCAAAGTTCACACTCAGGCCAGTTGTGAGACAACTTGCCTGATAAGACCAATTTTGTCAAAAAGAAAAGAATTTGCATACACAAGTGCATTCCCCCCCCCCCCCATACACTTGTGTTATACTCCACCAAGGACCAACAAGTGGTATTCACTAACGAGTGTGATGTTTTGATAATTAAAGACAACATAATGTTTTTGTGGCAAAATTTTCGTATTTATCGAATCTTAATTTCACTATCAACCTGTTGGACAAAACAACAACTTTAGAATAAATATGTATTGGTAATGGTTAACTCTTTGCAACTCTTGAGACTTTTGAAAAGTAGAGAATGAGAGAATCGAAGAAAGTGCGTTTTCACATTAGAGTGAGCATAAACTCTCACTAACGAGTGTGATTTTGTGATAATTAAAGACAACATAATGTTTTCTTGGCTAAATCTTCGTGTTTATCGAATCTTAATTTCACTATCAACGTGTTAGACAATACAACAACTTTAGAACAAAGATGTATTGGTAATGGTTAACTCTTTGCAACTCTTGACACTTTTGAAAAGTGGAGAATGAGAGAATCGAAGAAAGTGCGTTTTCACATTAGAGTGAGCATAAACTCTCACTAACGAGTGTGATTTTGTGATAATTAAAGAAAACATAATTTTTTCTTGGCTATATCTTCGTATTTATCGAATATTAATTTCATTATCAGCATGTTGGATAAAACAACAACTTTAGAACAAATATGTATTGGTAATAGTTAACTCTTTGCAATTCTGGAGACTTTTGAAAAGTAGAGAATAAGAGAAACGAAGAAAGTGCATTTTCACATTAGAGTGAGCATAAACTCTCTCTAACGAGTGTTATTTTTTTATAATTAAAGACAACATAATGTTTTCTTGCCTAAATCTCTGTATTTATCGAATCTTAATTTCACTATCAACGTGCTGGATAAAACAACAACTTTAGAACAAATATGTATTGGTAATGGTTAACTCTTTGCAACTCTTGAGACTTTTGAAAAGTAGAGAATGAGAGAATCGAAGAAAGTGCGTTTTTACATTAGATTGAGCATAAACTCTCACTAACGAGTGTGATTTTATGAAAATTAAAGACAACATAATGTTTTCTTGGCTGAATCTTCGTGTTTATCGAATCTTAATTTCACAATCAACGTGTTGGACAAAACAACAACTTTAGAACAAATATGTATTGGTAATAGTTAACTCTTTGCAACTCTGGAGACTTTTGAAAAGTAGAGAATAAGAGAAACGAAGAAAGTGCATTTTCACATTAGAGTGAGCATAAACTCTCACTAACGAGTGTGATTTCTTTCCTAAATCTTCGTATTTATCCTATAATAATTTCACTATCAGCGTGTTGGATCAAACAACAACTTTAGAACAAAGATGTATTGGTAATGGTTAACTGTTTGCAACTCTTGAGACTTTTGAAAAGTAGAGAATGAGATAATCGAAGAAATTGAGTTTTCAAATTAGAGTGAGCATAAACTCTCGTTAACGAGTGTGATTTTTTTATAATTAAAGACAACCTAATGTTTTTTTCCTAAATCATCGTATTTATCGAATCTTAATTTCACTATCAACGTGTTGGAAAAAACCATAACTTTAGAACAAATATGTATTAGTAATGGTTAACTCTTTGCAACTCTGGAGACTTTTGAAAAGTAGAGAATGAGAGAATCGAAGAAAGTGCGTTTTCACATTAGAGTGAGCATAAACTCTCACTAACGAGTGTGATTTTGTGATAATTAAAGACAACATATTGTTTTCTTGTCTAAATCTTCGTGTTTATCGAATCTTAATTTCACTATAAACGTGTTGGAAAAAACAACAACTTTAGAAAAACGATGTATTAGAAATGGTTCACTCTTTGCATCTCTTAACACTTTTGAAAAGTAGAGAATGAGAGAATGGAAGAAAGTGTGTTTTCACATTAAAGTGAGCATAAACTCTCACTAACGAGTGTGATTTTTTGATAATTAAAGACAACATAATGTTTTTTGCCTATATCTCTGTATTTATCGAATCTTAATTTCTCTATCAACGTGTTGGACAAAACAACAACTTTAGAACAAATATGTATTGGTAATGGTTAACTCTTTGCAACTCTTGAGACTTTTGAAAAGTAGAGAATGAGAGAATCGAAGAAAGTGCATTTTCACATTAGATTGAGCATAAACACTCACTAACGAGTGTGATTTTGTGATAATTAAAGACAACATAATGATTTCTTGGCTAAATCTTCGTGTTTATCGAATCTTAATTTCACTATCAACGTGTTGAACAAAACAACAACTTTAGAACAAATATGTATTGGTAATAGTTAACTCTTTGCAACTCTGGAGACTTTTGAAAAGTAGAGAATGAGAGAAACGAAGAAAGTGCATTGTCACATTAGAGTGAGCATAAACTCTCACTAACGAGTGTGATTTCTTTCCTAAATCTTCGTATTTATCCTATATTAATTTCACTATCAGCGTGTTGGATCAAACAACAACTTTAGAACAAAGATGTATTGGTAATGGTTAACTGTTTGCAACTCTTGAGACTTTTGAAAAGTAGAGAATGAGATAATCGAAAAAATTGAGTTTTCACATTAGAGTGAGCATAAACTCTCACTAACGATTGTGATTTTCTGATAATTAAAGACAACCTAATGTTTTTTTCCTAAATCATCGTATTTATCGAATCTTAATTTTACTATCAACGTGTTGGACAAAATAACAACTTTAGAACAAATATGTATTGGTAATGGTTAACTCTTTGCAACTCTGTAGACTTTTGAAAAGTAGAGAATGACAGAATCGAAGAAAGTGCGTTTTCACATTAGAGTGAGCATAAACTCTCACTAACGAGTGTGATTTTGTGATAATTAAAGACAACATAATGTTTTCTTGGCTAAATCTTCGTATTTATCGAATCTTAATTTCACTATCAACGTGTTGGACAATACAACAACTTTAGAACAAAGATGTATTGGTAATGGTTAACTCTTTGCAACTCTTGACACTTTTGAAAAATAGAGAATCGAAGAAAGTGCGTTTTCACATTAGAGTGAGCATAAACTCTCACTAACGAGTGTGATTTTGTGATAATTAAAGGCAACATAATTTTTTCTTGGCTAAATCTTCGTATTTATCGAATATTAATTTCATTATCAGCGTATTGGATAAAACAACAACTTTAGAACAAAGATGTATTGGTAACGGTTAACTCTTTGCAACTCTTGAGACTTTTGAAAAGTAGAGAATGAGAGAATCGAAGAAAGTGCGTTTTCACAGTAGAGTGTGCAACAACTCTCACTAACGAGTGTGATTTTTTGATAATTAAAGATAACATAATGTTTTCTTGCCTAATTCTTCGTATTTATCGAATCTTAATTTCACTATCAACGTGTTGGACAAAATAATAACTTTAGAACAAAGATGTATTGGTCATGGTTAACTCTTTGCAACTCTGGAGACTTTTGAAAAGTAGAGAATGAGAGAATCGAAGAAAGTGCGTTTTCACATTAGAGTGAGCATAAACGCTCACTAACGAGTGTGATTTTGTGATAATTAAAGACAACCTAATGTTTTTTTCCTAAATCATCGTATTTATCGAATCTTAATTTCACTATCAACGTGTTGGAAAAAACCACAACTTTAGAACAAATATGTATTAGTAATGGTTAACTCTTTGCAACTCTGGAGACTTTTGAAAAGTAGAGAATGAGAGAATCGAAGAAAGTGCGTTTTTCACATTAGAGTGAGCATAAACTCTCACTAACGAGTGTGATTTTGTGATAATTAAAGACAACATATTGTTTTCTTGTCTAAATCTTCGTGTTTATCGAATCTTAATTTCACTATAAACGTGTTGGAAAAAACAACAACTTTAGAAAAACAATGTATTAGAAATGGTTCACTCTTTGCATCTCTTGACACTTTTGAAAAGTAGAGAATGAGAGAATGGAAGAAAGTGCGTTTTCACATTAAAGTGAGCATAAACTCTCACTAACGAGTGTGATTTTTTGATAATTAAAGACAACATAATGTTTTCTTGCCTATATCTCTGTATTTATCGAATCTTAATTTCACTATCAACGTGTTGGACAAAACAACAACTTTAGAACAAATATGTATTGGTAATGGTTAACTCTTTGCAACTCTTGAGACTTTTGAAAAGTAGAGAATGAGAGAATCGAAGAAAGTGCATTTTCACATTAGATTGAGCATAAACACTCACTAACGAGTGTGATTTTGTGATAATTAAAGACAACATAATGTTTTCTTGGCTAAATCTTCGTGTTTATCGAATCTTAATTTCACTATCAACGTGTTGAACAAAACAACAACTTTAGAACAAATATGTATTGGTAATAGTTAACTCTTTGCAACTCTGGAGACTTTTGAAAAGTAGAGAATGAGAGAAACGAAGAAAGTGCATTGTCACATTAGAGTGAGCATAAACTCTCACTAACGAGTGTGATTTCTTTCCTAAATCTTCGTATTTATCCTATATTAATTTCACTATCAGCGTGTTGGATCAAACAACAACTTTAGAACAAAGATTTTATTGGTAATGGTTAACTGTTTGCAACTCTTGAGACTTTTGAAAAGTAGAGAATGAGATAATCGAAAAAATTGAGTTTTCACATTAGAGTGAGCATAAACTCTCACTAACGATTGTGATTTTTTGATAATTAAAGACAACCTAATGTTTTTTTCCTAAATCATCGTATTTATCGAATCTTAATTTTACTATCAACGTGTTGGACAAAATAACAACTTTAGAACAAATATGTATTGGTAATGGTTAACTCTTTGCAACTCTGTAGACTTTTGAAAAGTAGAGAATGACAGAATCGAAGAAAGTGCGTTTGCACATTAGAGTGAGCATAAACTCTCACTAACGAGTGTGATTTTGTGATAATTAAAGACAACATAATGTTTTCTTGGCTAAATCTTCGTATTTATCGAATCTTAATTTCACTATCAACGTGTTGGACAATACAACAACTTTAGAACAAAGATGTATTGGTAATGGTTAACTCTTTGCAACTCTTGACACTTTTGAAAAATAGAGAATCGAAGAAAGTGCGTTTTCACATTAGAGTGAGCATAAACTCTCACTAACGAGTGTGATTTTGTGATAATTAAAGGCAACATAATTTTTTCTTGGCTAAATCTTCGTATTTATCGAATATTAATTTCATTATCAGCGTATTGGATAAAACAACAACTTTAGAACAAAGATGTATTGGTAACGGTTAACTCTTTGCAACTCTTGAGACTTTTGAAAAGTAGAGAATGAGAGAATCGAAGAAAGTGCGTTTTCACAGTAGAGTGTGCAAAAACTCTCACTAACGAGTGTGATTTTTTGATAATTAAAGATAACATAATGTTTTCTTGCCTAATTCTTCGTATTTATCGAATCTTAATTTCACTATCAACGTGTTGGACAAAACAACAACTTTAGAACAAAGATGTATTGGTAATGGTTAACTTTTTGCAACTCTGGAGACTTTTGAAAAGTAGAGAATGAGAGAAACGAAGAAAGTGCATTGTCACATTAGAGTGAGCATAAACTCTCACTAACGAGTGTGATTTTGTGATAATTAAAGACAACATAATGTTTTCTTGGCTAAATCTTCGTGTTTATCGAATCTTAATTTCACTATCAACGTGTTAAACAAAACAACAACTTTAGAACAAATATGTATTGGTAATGGTTAACTCTTTGCAACTCTGGAGACTTTTGAAAAGTAGAGAATGAGAGAAACGAAGAAAGTGCATTGTCACATTAGAGTGAGCATAAACTCTCACTAACGAGTGTGATTTCTTTCCTAAATCTTCGTATTTATCCTATATTAATTTCACTATCAGCGTGTTGGATCAAACAACAACTTTAGAACAAAGATGTATTGGTAATGGTTAACTGTTTGCAACTCTTGAGACTTTTGAAAAGTAGAGAATGAGATAATCGAAACAATTGAGTTTTCACATTAGAGTGAGCATAAACTCTCACTAACGATTGTGATTTTTTGATAATTAAAGACAACCTAATGTTTTTTTCCTAAATCATCGTATTTATCGAATCTTAATTTTACTATCAACGTGTTGGACAAAATACCAACTTTAGAACAAATATGTATTGGTAATGGTTAACTCTTTGCAACTCTGGACACTTTTGAAAACTAGAGAATGAGAGAATCGAAGAAAGTGCGTTTTCACATTAGAGTGAGCATAAACTCTCACTAACGAGTGTGATTTTGTGATAATTAAAGACAACATAATGTTTTCTTGGCTAAATCTTCCTATTTATCGAATCTTAATATCACTATCAACGTGTTGGACAATACAACAACTTTAGAACAAAGATGTATTGGTAATGGTTAACTCTTTGCAACTCTTGACACTTTTGAAAAATAGAGAATCGAAGAAAGTGCGTTTTCACATTAGAGTGAGCATAAACTCTCACTAACGAGTGTGATTTTGTGATAATTAAAGACAACATAATTTTTCTTGGCTAAATCTTCGTATTTATCGAATATTAATTTCATTATCAGCGTATTGGATAAAACAACAACTTTAGAACAAAGATGTATTGGTAATGGTTAACTCTTTGCAACTCTCACTAACGAGTGTGATTTTTTGATAATTAAACACAACATAATATTTTCTTGCCTGAATCTCTGTATTTATCGAATCTTAATTTCACTATCAACGTGTTGGACAAAACAAAAACTTTAGAACAAAGATGTATTGGTAATGGTTAACTCTTTTCAACTCTTGAGACTTTTGAAAAGTAGAGAATGAGAGAATCGAAGAAAGTGCGTTTTCACAGTAGAGTGTGCAAAAACTCTCACTAACGAGTGTGATTTTTTGATAATTAAAGATAACATAATGTTTTCTTGCCTAATTCTTCGTATTTATCGAATCTTAATTTCACTATCAACGTGTTGGACAAAACAACAACTTTAGAACAAAGATGTATTGGTAATGGTTAACTTTTTGCAACTCTGGAGACTTTTGAAAAGTAGAGAATGAGAGAAACGAAGAAAGTGCATTGTCATATTAGAGTGAGCATAAACTCTCACTAACGAGTGTGATTTTGTGATAATTAAAGACAACATAATGTTTTCTTGGCTAAATCTTCGTGTTTATCGAATCTTAATTTCACTATCAACGTGTTAAACAAAACAACAACTTTAGAACAAATATGTATTGGTAATGGTTAACTCTTTGCAACTCTGGAGACTTTTGGAAAGTAGAGAATGAGAGAAACGAAGAAAGTGCATTGTCACATTAGAGTGAGCATAAACTCTCACTAACGAGTGTGATTTCTTTCCTAAATCTTCGTATTTATCCTATATTAATTTCACTATCAGCGTGTTGGATCAAACAACAACTTTAGAACAAAGATGTATTGGTAATGGTTAACTGTTTGCAACTCTTGAGACTTTTGAAAAGTAGAGAATGAGATAATCGAAAAAATTGAGTTTTCACATTAGAGTGAGCATAAACTCTCACTAACGATTGTGATTTTTTGATAATTAAAGACAACCTAATGTTTTTTTCCTAAATCATCGTATTTATCGAATCTTAATTTTACTATCAACGTGTTGGACAAAATAACAACTTTAGAACAAATATGTATTGGTAATGGTTAACTCTTTGCAACTCTGGACACTTTTGAAAAGTAGAGAATGAGAGAATCGAAGAAAGTGTGTTTTCACATTAGAGTGAGCATAAACTCTCACTAACGAGTGTGATTTTGTGATAATTAAAGACAACATAATGTTTTCTTGGCTAAATCTTCGTATTTATCGAATATTAATTTCATTATCAGCGTATTGGATAAAACAACAACTTTAGAACAAAGATGTATTGGTAATGGTTAACTCTTTGCAACTCTTGAGACTTTTGAAAAGTAGAGAATGAGAGAATCGAAGAAAGTGCGTTTTCACAGTAGAGTGTGCAAAAACTCTCACTAACGAGTGTGATTTTTTGATAATTAAAGATAACATAATGTTTTCTTGCCTAAATCTTTGTATTTATCGAATCTTAATTTCACTATCAACGTGTTGGACAAAACAACAACTTTAGAACAAAGATGTATTGGTAATGGTTAACTTTTTGCAAGTCTTGACACTTTTGAAAAATAGAGAATAAGAGAATCGAAGAAAGTGCGTTTTCACATTAGAGTGAGCATAAACTCTCACTAACGAGTGTGATTTTGTGATAATTAAAGACAACATAATGTTTTCTTGGCTAAATCTCCGTGTTTATCGAATCTTAATTTCACTATCAACGTGTTGGACAAAACAACAACTTTAGAACAAATATGTATTGGTAATGGTTAACTCTTTGCAACTTTTGAGACTTTTGAAAAGTAGAGAATGAGAGAATCGAAGAAAGTGCATTTTCACATTAGAGTGAGCATAGAGTTTCACTAACGAGTGTGATGTTTTGATAATTAAAGACAACATAATGTTTTTTTGGCAAAATTTTCGTATTTATCGAATCTTAATTTCACTATCAACCTGTTGGACAAAACAACAACTTTAGAACAAATATGTATTGGTAATGGTTAACTCTTTGCAACTCTTGAGACTTTTGAAAAGTAGAGAATGAGAGAATCGAAGAAAGTGCATTTTCACATTAGAGTGAGCATAAACTCTCACTAACGAGTGTGATTTTGTGATAATTAAAGACAACATAATGTTTTCTTGGCTAAATCTTCGTATTTATCGAATATTAATTTCATTATCAGCGTGTTGGATAAAACAACAACTTTAGAACAAATATGTATTGGTAATAGTTAACTCTTCGCAACTCTGGAGACTTTTGAAAAGTAGAGAATAAGAGAAACGAAGAAAATGCATTTTCACATTAGAGTGAGCATAAACTCTCACTAACGAGTGTTATTTTTTTATAATTAAAGACAACATAATGTTTTCTTGCCTATATCTCTGTATTTATCGAATCTTAATTTCACTATCAACGTGTTGGACAAAACAACAATTTTAGAACAAATATGTATTGGTAATGGTTAACTCTTTGCAACTCTTGAGACTTTTGAAAAGTAGAGAATGAGAGAATCGAAGAAAGTGCATTTTCACATTAGAGTGAGCATAAACTCTCACTAACGAGTGTGATTTTGTGATAATTAAAGACAACATAATGTTTTCTTGGCTAAATCTCTGTGTTTATCGAATCTTAATTTCACTATCAACGTGTTGGACAAAACAACAACTTTAAAACAAATATGTATTGGTAATGGTTAACTCTTTGCAACTCTTGAGACTTTTGAAAAGTAGAGAATAAGAGAATCGAAGAAAGTGCATTTTCACATTAGAGTGAGCATAGAGTTTCACTAACGAGTGTGATGTTTTGATAATTAAAGACAACATAATGTTTTTTTGGCAAAATTTTCGTATTTATCGAATCTTAATTTCACTATCAACCTGTTGGACAAAACAACAACTTTAGAACAAATATGTATTGGAAATGGTTAACTCTCTGTAACTCTTGAGACTTTTGAAAAGTAGAGAATGAGAGAATCGAAGAAAGTGCATTTTCACATTAGAGTGAGCATAAACTCTCACTAACGAGTGTGATTTTGTGATAATTAAAGACAACATAATGTTTTCTTGGCTAAATCTTCGTATTTATCGAATCTTAATTTCACTATCAACGTGTTGGACAAAACAACAACTTTAGAACAAATATGTATTGGTAATGGTTAACTCTTTGCAACTCTTGAGACTTTTGAAAAGTAGAGAATGAGAGAATCGAAGAAAGTGCATTTTCACATTACAGTGAGCATAAACTCTCACTAACGAGTGTGATTTTGTGATAATTAAAGACAACATAATGTTTTCTTGGCTAAATCTTCGTATTTATCGAATCTTAATTTCACTATCAACGTGTTGGACAAAACAACAACTTTAGAAGAAATATGTATTGGTAATGGTTAACTCTTTGCAACTCTTGAGACTTTTGAAAAGTAGAGAATAAGAGAATCGAAGAAAGTGCATTTTCACATTAGAGTGAGCATAGAGTTTCACTAACGAGTGTGATGTTTTGATAATTAAAGACAACATAATGTTTTTTTGGCAAAATTTTCGTATTTATCGAATCTTAATTTCACTATCAACCTGTTGGACAAAACAACAACTTTAGAACAAATATGTATTGGAAATGGTTAACTCTCTGTAACTCTTGAGACTTTTGAAAAGTAGAGAATGAGAGAATCGAAGAAAGTGCATTTTCACATTAGAGTGAGCATAAACTCTCACTAACGAGTGTGATTTTGTGATAATTAAAGACAACATAATGTTTTCTTGGCTAAATCTTCGTATTTATCGAATCTTAATTTCAGTATCAACGTGTTGGACAAAACAACAACTTTAGAACAAATATGTATTGGTAATGGTTAACTCTTTGTAACTCTTGAGACTTTTGAAAAGTAGAGAATGAGAGAATCGAAGAAAGTGCATTTTCACATTAGAGTGAGCATAAACTCTCACTAACGAGTGTGATTTTGTGATAATTAAAGACAACATAATGTTTTCTTGGCTAAATCTTCGTATTTATCGAATCTTAATTTCACTATCAACGTGTTGGACAAAACAACAACTTTAGAACAAATATGTATTGGTAATGGTTAACTCTTTGCAACTCTTGAGACTTTTGAAAAGTAGAGAATGAGAGAATCGAAGAAAGTGCATTTTCACATTACAGTGAGCATAAACTCTCACTAACGAGTGTGATTTTGTGATAATTAAAGACAACATAATGTTTTCTTGGCTAAATCTTCGTATTTATCGAATCTTAATTTCACTATCAACGTGTTGGACAAAACAACAACTTTAGAACAAATATGTATTGGTAATGGTTAACTCTTTGTAACTCTTGAGACTTTTGAAAAGTAGAGAATGGGAGAATCGAAGAAAGTGCATTTTCACATTAGAGTGAGCATAAACTCTCACTAACGAGTGTGATTTTGTGATAATTAAAGACAACATAATGTTTTCTTGGCTAAATCTTCGTATTTATCGAATCTTAATTTCACTATCAACGTGTTGGACAAAACAACAACTTTAGAACAAATATGTATTTGTAATGGTTAACTCTTTGCAACTCTTGAGACTTTTGAAAAGTAGAGAATTAGAGAATCGAAGAAAGTGCGTTTTCACATTAGATTGAGCATAAACTCTCACTAACGAGTGTGATTTTGTGCTAATTAAAGACAACATAATGTTTTCTTGGCTAAATCTTCGTGTTTATCGAATCTTAATTTCACTATCAACGTGTTGAACAAAACAAAAACTTTAGAACAAATATGTATTGGTAATAGTTAACTCTTTGCAACTCTGGAGACTTTTGAAAAGTAGAGAATGTGAGAAACAAAGAAAGTGCATTGTCACATTAGAGTGAACATAAACTCTCACTAACGAGTGTGATTTCTTTCCTAAATCTTCGTATTTATCCTATATTAATTTCACTATCAGCGTGTTGGATAAAACAACAACTTTAGAACAAAGATGTATTGGTAATGGTTAATTGTTTGCAACTCTTGAAACTTTTGAAAAGTAGAGAATGAGATAATCGAAATAATTGAGTTTTCACATTAGAGTGAGCATAAACTCTCACTAACGAGTGTGATTTTTTGATAATTAAAGACAACCTAATGTTTTTTTTCCTAAATCATCGTATTTATCGAATCTTAATTTTACTATCAACGTGTTGGACAAAACAACAACTTTAGAACATATATGTATTGGTAATGGTTAACTCTTTGCAACTCTGGAGACTTTTGAAAAGTAGAGAATGAGAGAATCGAAGAAAGTGCGTTTCACATTAGAGTGAGCATAAACTCTCACTAACGAGTGTGATTTTGTGATAATTAAAGACAACATATTGTTTTCTTGGCTAAATATTCGTGTTTATCGAATCTTAATTTCACTATCAACGTGTTGGACAATACAACAACTTTAGAACAAAGATGTATTGGTAATGGTTAACTGTTGGTCCCAAAGTTGAGTTAAGATTGAGTAAGCTAAGAAAGTCTAGAGGGGAGGGGTGAATAGACTTTCAAAAATCTTTCAAAATATCAGAATATGCAATGCGGAATTTAGTCTTCTTATGTACTGTACTGTGCTTACTCAGCTCAGATCAGTACTTTCAGAATAATATGGGCCTTACTAGTTTATACTCAACTTTTCTATAGATCTTTATCTTTGTAAATTCTTAATGTTCTTAGTTAAACAATTCAAACAAATAACAAACAGTAAAGTAAAGAACACAGAATTTTATAGTGGTTCGACAAATGTCTACATCCACTCTCACAACTCCAGTTGTGAAGTTTTATTAACTCTTCTTCTTGAGTTTCTTGTGGCTTAAAGTCCCAAGATTAATACTGTGATCTTATCGATTATACCTCCAGGTATATCTTCGATCTACTAGTAATTCTACAAGTAACTAGCACACTTGTTTTACAAAATACAAACTTAAACTTGAAAAGTAAAACTTCTCTGTGAATAGCCTTTGATTCTTCTCTTCAATTCAGTGGCTTCTTCTTCTTCTTTAATCTCCTTCAACTCTGTGAGTTTTTCCTGTGCTCTGTAGACTTAGATTGCTTGTAAACGCTTTTAAGATCAGTAGTCTAAGCAGTAGGAGATTACACAGTATTTATAGAATTTAGTATGACAGTTAGCAGTTTGTGAACTAACTCTCAACTAACTCTAAAACTATTTTTGTAACTTCTTCTTGTAACCGACTTTGTAACTTCCTTCAACTTCCAAGTCAGCATATCTTCAAATATATCTTCAGTTACTCTTTAAATAAGCTTTCCAAACTTATTCTTCAAATACACCAAATCAGCACAGTAACTTACTGTTCTGATTTTTACTGTTCGGATTTTTACTCTTCTGATTTTTACTGTTCTGAGCCAGTCAGCACAGTAACTTAAACTGTTCAAAACTTCTCCAGATTTCTTCTAAGCTCTTCTTCAATTCTTCTTTGAAGTCTTCTTATTCTGAAGTAGTCCTCTGAGTCTTCTTTAGTCTTCTGATCTTCTCCTAATCTAGTTCTAATCTACTGTTCTGAACTTTACAATGATGAATACAATAAAATACAACTTTACAAATATAAAACCTATATATACATCAACTGAACTACATACAGAAGAGTATATCTAAGTCCTACACTATAGGCTGTCTATACAATACAAAACATCAGCTTAGTTCCTAACAGTTCATATACCAGATCAGTAAACAATAAGATCAGTAAACACTAAGATCAATAATCATTTAAGATCAGTAACTTACATATAAGATCAATAAGCATATAAGATCAGTAAGTATATAAGATCAGTAACTCAGATTCAAATATCTCATATAAGATCACTAAAATTATTCTCAGTTTCGATACTCAGATCAGTAATCTTATTCCATATAACTCAGTTAAGATTAGTAATTTTTACTCTTAATATTACCAAATAAGATAAGTAAACTTATTTCAGATATCATTAAGATCATTAATCTCAATTTAATTTTCTCATCACATGACTTAGTTAAGATGACTTAGAACCACATATATTACTAACTTTAAGTTGCTTTTGGCCATCAAAACATACTTTCGTCAATTAGAACATTGTTTCAAGGATTCATATCCCAACATTAACTCTTTGCAACTCTTGAGACTTTTGAAAAGTAGAGAATGAGAGAATCGACGAAAGTGCGTTTTCACATTAGAGTGTGCATAAACTCTCACTAACGAGTGTGATTTTATGATAATTAAAGACAACATAATGTTTTCTTGGCTAAATCTTCGTGTTTATCGAATCTTAATTTCACTATCAACGTGTTCAACAAAACAACAACTTTAGAACAAATATGTATTGGTAATAGTTAACTCTTTGCAACTCTGGAGACTTTTGAAAAGTAGAGAATGAGATAATCGAAAAAACTTGAGTTTTCACATTAGAGTGAGCATAAACTCTCACTAACGAGTGTGATTTTTTGATAATTAAAGATAACATAATGTTTTCTTGCCTAAATCTTCGTATTTATCGAATCTTAATTTCACTATCAACGTGTTGGACAAAACAACAACTTTAGAACAAAGATGTATTGGTAATGGTTAACTCTTTGCAAGTCTTGACACTTTTGAAAAATAGAGAATGAGAGAATCGAAGAAAGTGAATTTTCACATTAGAATGAGTATAAACTCTCACTAACGAGTGTGATTTTGTGATAATTAAAGAGAACATAATGTTTTCTTGGCTAAATCTTCGTGTTTATCGAATCTTAATTTCACTATCAACCTGTTGGACAAAACAACAACTTTAGAACAAATATGTATTGGTAATGGTCAAATCTCTGCCACTCTTGAGAATTTTGAAAAGTAGAGAATGAGAGAATCGAAGAAAGTGCAGTTTCACATTAGAGTGAGCATAAAGTTTCACTAATGAGTGTGATGTTTTGATAATTAAAGACAACATAATGTTTTTTTGGCAAAATTTTCGTATTTATCGAATCTTAATTTCACTATCAACCTGTTGGACAAAACAACAACTTTAGAATAAATATGTATTGGTAATGGTTAACTCTTTGCAACTCTTGAGACTTTTGAAAAGTAGAGAATGAGAGAATCGAAGAAAGTGCGTTTTCACATTAGAGTGAGCATAATTTTCACTAACCAGTGTGATGTTTTGATAATTAAAGACAACATGATGTTTTTTTGGCAAAATTTTCGTATTTATCGAATCTTAATTTCACTATCAACGTGTTGGACTAAACAACAACTTTAGAACAAAGATGTATTGGTAATGGTTAACTCTTTGCAACTCTGGAAACTTTTGAAAAGTATAAAATGAGAGAAACGGAGAAAGTGCATTTTCACATTAAAGTGAGCATAAACTCTCACTAACAAGTGTGATTTCTTTCCTAAATCTTCGTATTTATCGAATCTTAATTTCATTATCAGCGTGTTGGATAAAACAACAACTTTAGAACAAAGATGTATTGGTTATGGTTAACTCTTTGCAACTCTTGAGACTTTTGAAAAGTAGAGAATGAGATAATCGAAGAAATTGCGTTTTCACATTAGAGTGAGCATAAACTCTCACTAACGAGTATGATTTTGTGATAATTAAAGACAATATAGTTTTTTCTTGGCTAAATCTTCGTGTTTATCGAATCATAATATCACTATCAACGTGTTGGACAAAATAAAAACTCTAGAACAAATATATATTGGTAATGTTTAACTCTTTGCAACTCTGGAGACTTTTGAAAAGTAGAGAATTAGTGAAACAGAGAAAGTGCATTTTCACATTAGAGTGAGCATAAACTCTCACTAACGAGTGTGATTTATTTCCTAAATCTTCGTATTTATCGAATCTTAATTTCACTATCAGCGTGTTGGATAAAACAACAACTTTAGAACATAGATGTATTGGTAATGGTTAACTCTTTGCAACTCTTGAGTCTTTTGAAAAGTAGAGAACGAGAGAATCGAAGAAAGTGCGTTTTCACATTGGAGTGAGCATAAACTGTCACTAACGAGTGTGATTTTTTTATAATTAAAGACAACATAATGTTTTCTTTGCTAAATCTTCGTATTTATCGAATCTTAATTTCACTATCAACGTGTTGGACAAAACAACAACTTTAGAACAAAGATGTATTGGTAATGTTTAACTCTTTCCAACTCTTGACACTTTTGAAAAGTAGAGAATGAGAGAAACGAAGAAAGTGCGTTTTCACATTAGTGTGGGCATAAACTCTCACTAACGAGTGTGATTTTGTGATAATGAAAGACAACATAATGTTTTCTAGCCTAAATCTTCGTATTTATCGAATCTTAATTTCACTATCAACGTGTTGGACAAAACAACAACTTTAGAACAAAGATGTATTGGTAATGGTTAACTCTTTGCAACTCTTGACACTTTTGAAAAGTGGAGAAGGAGAGAATCGAAGAAAGTGCGTTTTCACATTAGAGTGAGCATAAAGTCTCACTGACGAGTGTGATGTTTTGATAATTAAAGACAACATAATGTTTTTTTTGGCAAAATTTTCGTATTTATTGAATCTTAATTTCACTATCAACCTGTTGGACAAAACAACAACTTTAGAATAACGATGTATTGGTAATGGTTAACTCTTTGCAACTCTTGACACTTTTGAAAAGTAGAGAATGAGAGAAACGAAGAAAGTGCGTTTTCACATTAGTGTGAGCATAAACTCTCACTAACGAGTGTGATTTTATGATAATTAAAGACAACATAATGTTTTCTTAGCTAAATCTTCGTATTTATCGAATCTTAATTTCACTATCAACCTGTTGGACAAAACAACAACTTTAGAACAAAGATGTATTGGTAATGGTTAACTCTTTCCAACTCTTGACACTTTTGAAAAGTAGAGAATGAGAGAAACGAAGAAAGTGCGTTTTCACATTAGTGTGGGCATAAACTCTCACTAACGAGTGTGATTTTGTGATAATGAAAGACAACATAATGTTTTCTAGCCTAAATCTTCGTATTTATCGAATCTTAATTTCACTATCAACGAGTTGGACAAAACAACAACTCTAGAACAAATATGTATTGGTAATGGTTAACTCTTTGCAACTCTGGAGACTTTTGAAAAGTAGAGAATGAGAGAAATAGAGAAAGTGCATTTTCACATTAGAGTGAGCATAAACTCTCACTAACGAGTGTGATTTCTTTCCTAAATCTACGTATTTAACGAATCTTAATTTCACTATCAGCGTGTTGGATAAAACAACAACTTTAGAACAATGATGTATTGGTAATTGTTAACTCTTTGCAACTCTGGAGACTTTTGAAAATTAGAGAATGAGAGAATCGAAGAAAGTGCGTTTTTACATTAGAGTATGCTTAAATTCTTACTAACGAGTGTGATTTTGTGATAATTAAAGACAACATAATGTTTTCTTTGCTAAATCTTCATGTTTATCGAATCTTAATTTCACTATCAACGTGTTGAACAAAACAACAACTTTAGAACAAATATGTATTGGTAATAGTTAACTCTTTGCAACCCTGGAGACTTTTGAAAAGTAGAGAATGAGAGAAACGAAGAAAGTGCATTGTCACATTAGAGTTAGCATAAACTCTCACTAACGAGTGTGAATTTTTTCCTAAATCTTCGTATTTATCCTATATTAATTTCACTATCAGCGTGTTGGATCAAACAACAACTTTAGAACAAAGATGTATTGGTAATGGTTAACTGTTTGCAACTCTTAAGACTTTTGAAAAGTAGAGAATGAGATAATCGAAAAATTGAGTTTTCACATTAGAGTGTGCATAAACTCTCACTAACGAGTGTGATTTTTGATAATTAAAGATAACATAATGTTTTCTTGCCTAAATCTTCGTATTTATAGAATCTTAATTTCACTATCAACGTGTTGGACAAAACAACAACTTTAGAACAAAGATGTATTGGTAATGGTTAACTCTTTGCAAGTCTTGACACTTTTGAAAAATAGAGAATGAGAGAATCGAAGAAAGTGCGTTTTCGCATTAGAATGAGCATAAACTCTCACTAACGAGTGTGATTTTGTGATAATTAAAGACAACATAATGTTTTCTTGGCTAAATCTTCGTGTTTATCGAATCTTAATTTCACTATCAACCTGTTGGACAAAACAACAACTTTAGAACAAATATGTATTGGTAATGGTCAAATCTTTGCAACTCTTGAGACATTTGAAAAGTAGAGAATGAGAGAATCGAAGAAAGTGCGTTTTCACATTAGAGTGAGCATAATTTTCACTAACCAGTGTGATGTTTTGATAATTAAAGACAACATGATGTTTTTTTTGGCAAAATTTTCGTATTTATCGAATCTTAATTTCACTATCAACGTGTTGGACAAAACAACAACTTTAGAACAAAGATGTATTGGTAATGGTTAACTCTTTGCAACCTTGGAAACTTTTGAAAAGTATAAAATGAGAGAAACGGAGAAAGTGCATTTTCACATTAGAGTGAGCATAAACTCTCACTAACGAGTGTGATTTCTTTCCTAAATCTTCGTATTTATCGAATCTTAATTTCATTATCAGCGTGTTGGATAAAACAACAACTTTAGAACAAAGATGTATTGGTTATGGTTAACTCTTTGCAACTCTTGAGACTTTTGAAAAGTAGAGAATGAGATAATCGAAGAAATTGCGTTTTCACATTAGAGTGAGCATAAACTCTCACTAACGAGTATGATTTTGTGATAATTAAAGACAATATAGTTTTTTCTTGGCTAAATCTTTGTGTTTATCGAATCATAATATCACTATCAACGTGTTGGACAAAATAACAACTCTAGAACAAATATATATTGGTAATGTTTAACTCTTTGCAACTCTGGAGACTTTTGAAAAGTAGAGAATTAGTGAAACAGAGAAAGTGCATTTTCACATTAGAGTGAGCATAAACTCTCACTAACGAGTGTGATTTCTTTCCTAAATCTTCGTATTTATCGAATCTTAATTTCACTATTAGCGTGTTGGATAAAACAACAACTTTAGAACATAGATGTATTGGTAATGGTTAACTCTTTGCAACTCTTGACACTTTTGAAAAGTGGAGAAGGAGAGAATCGAAGAAAGTGCGTTTTCACATTAGAGTGAGCATAAAGTCTCACTGACGAGTGTGATGTTTTGATAATTAAAGACAACATAATGTTTTTTTTGGCAAAATTTTCGTATTTATTGAATCTTAATTTCACTATCAACCTGTTGGACAAAACAACAACTTTAGAATAACGATGTATTGGTAATGGTTAACTCTTTGCAACTCTTGACACTTTTGAAAAGTAGAGAATGAGAGAAACGAAGAAAGTGCGTTTTCACATTAGTGTGAGCATAAACTCTCACTAACGAGTGTGATTTTATGATAATTAAAGACAACATAATGTTTTCTTAGCTAAATCTTCGTATTTATCGAATCTTAATTTCACTATCAACCTGTTGGACAAAACAACAACTTTAGAACAAAGATGTATTGGTAATGGTTAACTCTTTCCAACTCTTGACACTTTTGAAAAGTAGAGAATGAGAGAAACGAAGAAAGTGCGTTTTCACATTAGTGTGGGCATAAACTCTCACTAACGAGTGTGATTTTGTGATAATGAAAGACAACATAATGTTTTCTAGCCTAAATCTTCGTATTTATCGAATCTTAATTTCACTATCAACGTGTTGGACAAAACAACAACTCTAGAACAAATATGTATTGGTAATGGTTAACTCTTTGCAACTCTGGAGACTTTTGAAAAGTAGAGAATGAGAGAAACAGAGAAAGTGCATTTTCACATTAGAGTGAGCATAAACTCTCACTAACAAGTGTGATTTCTTTCCTAAATCTTCGTATTTAACGAATCTTAATTTCACTATCAGCGTGTTGGATAAAACAACAACTTTAGAACAATGATGTATTGGTAATTGTTAACTCTTTGCAACTCTGGAAACTTTTGAAAAGTATAAAATGAGAGAAACGGAGAAAGTGCATTTTCACATTAGAGTGAGCATAAACTCTCACTAACGAGTGTGATTTCTTTCCTAAATCTTCGTATTTATCGAATCTTAATTTCATTATCAGCGTGTTGGATAAAACAACAACTTTAGAACAAAGATGTATTTGTTATGGTTAACTCTTTGCAACTCTTGAGACTCTTGAAAAGTAGAGAATGAGATAATCGAAGACATTGCGTTTTCACATTAGAGTGAGCATAAACTCTCACTAACGAGTATGATTTTGTGATAATTAAAGACAATATAGTTTTTTCTTAGCTAAATCTTCGTGTTTATCGAATCATAATATCACTATCAACGTGTTGGACAAAACAACAACTCTAGAACAAATATATATTGGTAATGTTTAACTCTTTGCAACTCTGGAGGCTTTTGAATAGTAGACAAATTGGTGAAACAGAGAAAGTGCATTTTCACATTAGAGTGAGCATAAACTCTCACTAACGAGTGTGATTTCTTTCCTAAATCTTCGTATTTATCGAATCTTAATTTCACTATCAGCGTGTTGGATAAAACAACAACTTTAGAACATAGATGTATTGGTAATGGTTAACTCTTTGCAACTCTTGAGTCTTTTGAAAAGTAGAGAATGAGAGAATCGAAGAAAGTGCGTTTTCACATTGGAGTGAGCATAAACTGTCACTAACGAGTGTGATTTTTTTATAATTAAAGACAACATAATGTTTTCTTTGCTAAATCTTCGTATTTATCGAATCTTAATTTCACTATCAATGTGTTGGACAAAACAACAACTTTAGAACAAAGATGTATTGGTAATGGTTAACTCTTTGCAACTCTTGACACTTTTGAAAAGTGGAGAAGGAGAGAATCGAAGAAAGTGCATTTTCACATTAGAGTGAGCATAAAGTCTCACTGACGAGTGTGATGTTTTGATAATTAAAGACAACATAATGTTTTTTTTGGTAAAAATTTTCGTATTTATTGAATCTTATTTTCACTATCAACTTGTTGGACAAAACAACAACTTTAGAACAACGATGTATTGGTAATGGTTAACTCTTTGCAACTCTTGACACTTTTGAAAAGTAGAGAATGAGAGAAACGAAGAAAGTGTGTTTTCACATTAGGGTGAGCATAAACTCTCACTAACGAGTGTGATTTTGTGATAATGAAAGACAACATAATGTTTTCTTGCCTAAATCTTCGTATTTATCGAATCTTAATTTCACTATCAACGTGTTGGACAAAACAACAACTCTAGAACAAATATGTATTGGTAATGGTTAACTCTTTGCAACTCTGGAGACTTTTGAAAAGTAGAGAATGAGAGAAACAGAGAAAGTGCATTTTCACATTAGAGTGAGCATAAACTCTCACTAACGAGTGTGATTTCTTTCCTAAATCTTCGTATTTATCGAATCTTAATTTCACTATCAGCGTGTTGGATAAAACAACAACTTTAGAACATAGATGTATTGGTAATGGTTAACTCTTTGCAACTCTTGAGTCTTTTGAAAAGTAGAGAACGAGAGAATCGAAGAAAGTGCGTTTTCACATTGGAGTGAGCATAAACTGTCACTAACGAGTGTGATTTTTTTATAATTAAAGACAACATAATGTTTTCTTTGCTAAATCTTCGTATTTATCGAATCTTAATTTCACTATCAACGTGTTGGACAAAACAACAACTTTAAAACAAAGATGTATTGGTAATGGTTAACTCTTTGCAACTCTTGACACTTTTGAAAAGTGGAGAAGGAGAGAATCGAAGAAAGTGCGTTTTCACATTAGAGTGAGCATAAAGTCTCACTGACCAGTGTGATGTTTTGATAATTAAAGACAACATAATGTTTTTTTTGGCAAAATTTTCGTATTTATTGAATCTTAATTTCACTATCAACCTGTTGGACAAAACAACAACTTTAGAATAACGATGTATTGGTAATGGTTAACTCTTTGCAACTCTTGACACTTTTGAAAAGTAGAGAATGAGAGAAACGAAGAAAGTGCGTTTTCACATTAGTGTGAGCATAAACTCTCACTAACGAGTGTGATTTTATGATAATTAAAGACAACATAATGTTGTCTTAGCTAAATCTTCGTATTTATCGAATCTTAATTTCACTATCAACCTGTTGGACAAAACAACAACTTTAGAACAAAGATGTATTGGTAATGGTTAACTCTTTCCAACTCTTGACACTTTTGAAAAGTAGAGAATGAGAGAAACGAAGAAAGTGCGTTTTCACATTAGTGTGGGCATAAACTCTCACTAACGAGTGTGATTTTGTGATAATGAAAGACAACATAATGTTTTCTAGCCTAAATCTTCGTATTTATCGAATCTTAATTTCACTATCAACGTGTTGGACAAAACAACAACTCTAGAACAAATATGTATTGGTAATGGTTAACTCTTTGCAACTCTGGAGACTTTTGAAAAGTAGAGAATGAGAGAAACAGAGAAAGTGCATTTTCACATTAGAGTGAGCATAAACTCTCACTAACGAGTGTGATTTCTTTCCTAAATCTTCGTATTTAACGAATCTTAATTTCACTATCAGCGTGTTGGATAAAACAACAACTTTAGAACAATGATGTATTGGTAATTGTTAACTCTTTGCAACTCTGGAGACTTTTGAAAATTAGAGAATGAGAGAATCGAAGAAAGTGCGTTTTTACATTAGAGTATGCTTAAATTCTTACTAACGAGTGTGATTTTGTGATAATTAAAGACAACATAATGTTTTCTTGGCTAAATCTTCGTGTTTATCGAATCTTAATTTCACTATCAACGTGTTGAACAAAACAACAACTTTAGAACAAATATGTATTGGTAATAGTTAACTCTTTGCAACCCTGGAGACTTTTGAAAAGTAGAGAATGAGAGAAACGAAGAAAGTGCATTGTCACATTAGAGTTAGCATAAACTCTCACTAACGAGTGTGAATTTTTTCCTAAATCTTCGTATTTATCCTATATTAATTTCACTATCAGCGTGTTGGATCAAACAACAACTTTAGAACAAAGATGTATTGGTAATGGTTAACTGTTTGCAACTCTTAAGACTTTTGAAAAGTAGAGAATGAGATAATCGAAAAATTGAGTTTTCACATTAGAGTGAGCATAAACTCTCACTAACGAGTGTGATTTTTTGATAATTAAACATAACCTAATGTTTTTTTTCCTAAATCATCGTATTTATCGAATCTTAATTTTACTATCAACGTGTTGGACAAAACAACAACTTTAGAACAAATATGTATTGGTAATGGTTAACTCTTTGCAACTCTGGAGACTTTTGAAAAGTAGAGAATGAGAGAATCGAAGAAAGTGCGTTTTCACATTTGAGTGAGCATAAACTCTCACTAACGAGTGTGATTTTGTGATAATTAAAGACAACATAATGTTTTCTTTGCTAAATCTTCGTATTTATCGAATCTTAATTTCACTATCAATGTGTTGGACAAAACAACAACTTTAGAACAAAGATGTATTGGTAATGGTTAACTCTTTGCAACTCTTGACACTTTTGAAAAGTAGAGAATGAGAGAAACGAAGAAAGTGCGTTTTCACATTAGTGTGAGCATAAACTCTCACTAACGAGTGTGATTTTATGATAATTAAAGACAACATAATGTTTTCTTAGCTAAATCTTCGTATTTATCGAATCTTAATTTCACTATCAACCTGTTGGACAAAACAACAACTTTAGAACAAAGATGTATTGGTAATGGTTAACTCTTTGCAACTCTTGACACTTTTGAAAAGTAGAGAATGAGAGAAACGAAGAAAGTGTGTTTTCACATTAGTGTGAGCATAAACTCTCACTAACGAGTGTGATTTTGTGATAATTAAAGACAACATATTGTATTCTTGGCTAAATCTTCGTGTTTATCGAATCTTAATTTCACTATCAAAGTGTTGGACAATACAACAACTTTAGAACAAAGATGTATTGGTAATGGTTAACTCTTTGCAACTCTTGACACTTTTGAAAAATAGAGAATCGAAGAAAGTGCATTTTCACATTAGAGTGGGCATAAACTCTCACTAACGAGTGTGATTTTGTGATAATTAAAGACAACATAATTTTTTCTTGGCTAAATCTTCGTATTTATCGAATATTAATTTCATTATCAGCGTGTTGGATAAAACAACAACTTTAGAACAAAGATGTATTGGTAAAGGTTAACTCTTTGCAACTCTTGAGACTTTTGAAAAGTAGAGAATGAGAGAATCGAAGAAAGTGCGTTTTCACATTAGAGTGTGCATAAACTCTCACTAACGAGTGTGATTTTTGATCATTAAAGATAACATAATGTTTTCTTGCCTAAATCTTCGTATTTATCGAATCTTAATTTCACTATCAACGTGTTGGACAAAACTACAACTTTAGAACAAAGATGTATTGGTAATGGTTAACTCTTTGCAAGTCTTGACACTTTTGAAAAATAGAGAATGAGAGAATCGAAGAAAGTGCGTTTTCACATTAGAATGAGCATAAACTCTCACTAACGAGTGTGATTTTGTGATAATTAAGGACAACATAATGTTTTCTTGGCTAAATCTTCGTGTTTATCGAATCTTAATTTCACTATCAACCTCTTGGACAAAACAACAACTTTAGAACAAATATGTATTGGTAATGGTCAAATCTTTGCAACTCTCGAGAATTTTGAAAAGTAGAGAATGAGAGAATCGAAGAAAGTGCAGTTTCACATTAGAGTGAGCATAATGTTTCACTAATGAGTGTGATGTTTTGATAATTAAAGACAACATAATGTTTTTTTGGCAAAATTTTCGTATTTATCGAATCTTAATTTCACTATCAACCTGTTGGACAAAACAACAACTTTAGAACAAATATGTATTGGTAATGGTTAACTCTTTGCAACTCTTGAGACTTTTGAAAAGTAGAGAATGAGAGAATCGAAGAAAGTGTGTTTTCACATTAGAGTGAACATAATTTTCACTAACCAGTGTGATGTTTTGATAATTAAAGACAACATGATGTTTTTTTGGCAAAATTTTCGTATTTATCGAATCTTAATTTCACTATCAATATGTTGGACAAAACAACAACTTTAGAACAAAGATGTATTGGTAATGGTTAACTCTTTGCAACTCTGGAAACTTTTGAAAAGTATAAAATGAGAGAAACGGAGAAAGTGCATTTTCACATTAGAGTGAGCATAAACTCTCACTAACGAGTGTGATTTCTTTCCTAAATCTTCGTATTTATCGAATCTTAATTTCATTATCAGCGTGTTGGATAAAACAACAACTTTAGAACAAAGATGTATTTGTTATGGTTAACTCTTTGCAACTCTTGAGACTTTTGAAAAGTAGAGAATGAGATAATCGAAGAC
Source organism: Galeopsis tetrahit (assembly GCA_963675135.1). Taxonomy (NCBI): domain Eukaryota; kingdom Viridiplantae; phylum Streptophyta; class Magnoliopsida; order Lamiales; family Lamiaceae; genus Galeopsis; species Galeopsis tetrahit. The sequence continues at coordinate 57,041,372 of OY776120.1, read as the reverse complement.
ATTGCGTTTTCACATTAGAGTGAGCATAAACTCTCACTAACGAGTATGATTTTGTGATAATTAAAGACAATATAGTTTTTCTTAGCTAAATCTTCGTGTTTATCAAATCATAATATCACTATCAACGTGTTGGACAAAACAACAACTCTAGAACAAATATATATTGGTAATGTTTAACTCTTTGCAACTCTGGAGGCTTTTGAATAGTAGACAAATTGGTGAAACAGAGAAAGTGCATTTTCACATTAGAGTGAGCATAAACTCTCACTAACGAGTGTGATTTCTTTCCTAAATCTTCGTATTTATCGAATCTTAATTTCACTATCAGCGTGTTGGATAAAACAACAACTTTAGAACATAGATGTATTGGTAATGGTTAACTCTTTGCAACTCTTGAGTCTTTTGAAAAGTAGAGAATGAGAGAATCGAAGAAAGTGCGTTTTCACATTGGAGTGAGCATAAACTGTCACTAACGAGTGTGATTTTTTTATAATTAAAGACAACATAATGTTTTCTTTGCTAAATCTTCGTATTTATCGAATCTTAATTTCACTATCAATGTGTTGGACAAAACAACAACTTTAGAACAAAGATGTATTGGTAATGGTTAACTCTTTGCAACTCTTGACACTTTTGAAAAGTGGAGAAGGAGAGAATCGAAGAAAGTGCATTTTCACATTAGAGTGAGCATAAAGTCTCACTGACGAGTGTGATGTTTTGATAATTAAAGACAACATAATGTTTTTTTTGGCAAAAATTTTCGTATTTATTGAATCTTATTTTCACTATCAACTTGTTGGACAAAACAACAACTTTAGAACAACGATGTATTGGTAATGGTTAACTCTTTGCAACTCTTGACACTTTTGAAAAGTAGAGAATGAGAGAAACGAAGAAAGTGTGTTTTCACATTAGGGTGAGCATAAACTCTCACTAACGAGTGTGATTTTGTGATAATGAAAGACAACATAATGTTTTCTTGCCTAAATCTTCGTATTTATCGAATCTTAATTTCACTATCAACGTGTTGGACAAAACAACAACTCTAGAACAAATATGTATTGGTAATGGTTAACTCTTTGCAACTCTGGAGACTTTTGAAAAGTAGAGAATGAGAGAAACAGAGAAAGTGCATTTTCACATTAGAGTGAGCATAAACTCTCACTAACGAGTGTGATTTCTTTCCTAAATCTTCGTATTTATCGAATCTTAATTTCACTATCAGCGTGTTGGATAAAACAACAACTTTAGAACATAGATGTATTGGTAATGGTTAACTCTTTGCAACTCTTGAGTCTTTTGAAAAGTAGAGAACGAGAGAATCGAAGAAAGTGCGTTTTCACATTGGAGTGAGCATAAACTGTCACTAACGAGTGTGATTTTTTTATAATTAAAGACAACATAATGTTTTCTTTGCTAAATCTTCGTATTTATCGAATCTTAATTTCACTATCAACGTGTTGGACAAAACAACAACTTTAAAACAAAGATGTATTGGTAATGGTTAACTCTTTGCAACTCTTGACACTTTTGAAAAGTGGAGAAGGAGAGAATCGAAGAAAGTGCGTTTTCACATTAGAGTGAGCATAAAGTCTCACTGACCAGTGTGATGTTTTGATAATTAAAGACAACATAATGTTTTTTTTGGCAAAATTTTCGTATTTATTGAATCTTAATTTCACTATCAACCTGTTGGACAAAACAACAACTTTAGAATAACGATGTATTGGTAATGGTTAACTCTTTGCAACTCTTGACACTTTTGAAAAGTAGAGAATGAGAGAAACGAAGAAAGTGCGTTTTCACATTAGTGTGAGCATAAACTCTCACTAACGAGTGTGATTTTATGATAATTAAAGACAACATAATGTTGTCTTAGCTAAATCTTCGTATTTATCGAATCTTAATTTCACTATCAACCTGTTGGACAAAACAACAACTTTAGAACAAAGATGTATTGGTAATGGTAAACTCTTTCCAACTCTTGACACTTTTGAAAAGTAGAGAATGAGAGAAACGAAGAAAGTGCGTTTTCACATTAGTGTGGGCATAAACTCTCACTAACGAGTGTGATTTTGTGATAATGAAAGACAACATAATGTTTTCTAGCCTAAATCTTCGTATTTATCGAATCTTAATTTCACTATCAACGTGTTGGACAAAACAACAACTCTAGAACAAATATGTATTGGTAATGGTTAACTCTTTGCAACTCTGGAGACTTTTGAAAAGTAGAGAATGAGAGAAACAGAGAAAGTGCATTTTCACATTAGAGTGAGCATAAACTCTCACTAACGAGTGTGATTTCTTTCCTAAATCTTCGTATTTAACGAATCTTAATTTCACTATCAGCGTGTTGGATAAAACAACAACTTTAGAACAATGATGTATTGGTAATTGTTAACTCTTTGCAACTCTGGAGACTTTTGAAAATTAGAGAATGAGAGAATCGAAGAAAGTGCGTTTTTACATTAGAGTATGCTTAAATTCTTACTAACGAGTGTGATTTTGTGATAATTAAAGACAACATAATGTTTTCTTGGCTAAATCTTCGTGTTTATCGAATCTTAATTTCACTATCAACGTGTTGAACAAAACAACAACTTTAGAACAAATATGTATTGGTAATAGTTAACTCTTTGCAACCCTGGAGACTTTTGAAAAGTAGAGAATGAGAGAAACGAAGAAAGTGCATTGTCACATTAGAGTTAGCATAAACTCTCACTAACGAGTGTGAATTTTTTCCTAAATCTTCGTATTTATCCTATATTAATTTCACTATCAGCGTGTTGGATCAAACAACAACTTTAGAACAAAGATGTATTGGTAATGGTTAACTGTTTGCAACTCTTAAGACTTTTGAAAAGTAGAGAATGAGATAATCGAAAAATTGAGTTTTCACATTAGAGTGAGCATAAACTCTCACTAACGAGTGTGATTTTTTGATAATTAAACATAACCTAATGTTTTTTTTCCTAAATCATCGTATTTATCGAATCTTAATTTTACTATCAACGTGTTGGACAAAACAACAACTTTAGAACAAATATGTATTGGTAATGGTTAACTCATTGCAACTCTGGAGACTTTTGAAAAGTAGAGAATGAGAGAATCGAAGAAAGTGCGTTTTCACATTTGAGTGAGCATAAACTCTCACTAACGAGTGTGATTTTGTGATAATTAAAGACAACATAATGTTTTCTTTGCTAAATCTTCGTATTTATCGAATCTTAATTTCACTATCAACCTGTTGGACAAAACAACAACTTTAGAACAAAGATGTATTGGTAATGGTTAACTCTTTGCAACTCTTGACACTTTTGAAAAGTAGAGAATGAGAGAAACGAAGAAAGTGTGTTTTCACATTAGTGTGAGCATAAACTCTCACTAACGAGTGTGATTTTGTGATAATGAAAGACAACATAATGTTTTCTTGCCTAAATCTTCGTATTTATCGAATCTTAATTTCACTATCAACGTGTTGGACAAAACAACAACTCTAGAACAAATATGTATTGGTAATGGTTAACTCTTTGCAACTCTGGAGACTTTTGAAAAGTAGAGAATGAGAGAAACAGAGAAAGTGCATTTTCACATTAGAGTGAGCATAAACTCTCACTAACGAGTGTGATTTCTTTCCTAAATCTTCGTATTTAACGAATCTTAATTTCACTATCAGCGTGTTGGATAAAACAACAACTTTAGAACAAAGATGTATTGGTAATTGTTAACTCTTTGCAACTCTGGAGACTTTTGAAAATTAGAGAATGAGAGAATCGAAGAAAGTACGTTTTTACATTAGAGTGTGTATAAACTCTTACTAACGAGTGTGATTTTTTGATAATTAAAGATAACATAATGTTTTCTTGCCTAAATCTCCGTATTTATCGAATCTTAATTTCACTATCAACGTGTTGGACAATACAACAACTTTAGAACAAAGATGTATTGGTAATAGTTAACTCTTTGCAACTCTTGACACTTTTGAAAAGTGGAGAATGAGAGAATCGAAGAAAGTGTGTTTTCACATTAGAGTGAGCATAAAGTCTTACTAACGAGTGTGATGTTTTGATAATTAAAGACAACATAATGTTTTTTTTGGCAAAATTTTCGTATTTATCGAATCTTAATTTCACTATCAACGTGTTGGACAAAACAAAAACTCTAGAACAAATATGTATTGGTAATGGTTAACTCTTTGCAACTCTGGAGACTTTTGAAAAGTAGAGAATGAGAGAAACATAGAAAGTGCATTTTCACATTAGAGTGAGCATAAACTCTCACTAACGAGTGTGATTTCTTTCCTAAATCTTCGTATTTATCGAATCTTATTTTCACTATCAGCGTGTTGGATAAAACAACAACTTTAGAACAAAGATGTATTGGTAATTGTTAACTCTTTGCAACTCTGGAGACTTTTGAAAATTAGAGAATGAGAGAATCGAAGAAAGTGCGTTTTTACATTAGAGTATGCATAAACTCTTACTAACGAGTGTGATTTTTTGATAATTAAAGATAACATAATGTCTTCTTGCCTAAATCTCCGTATTTATCGAATCTTAATTTCACTATCAACGTGTTGGACAATACAACAACTTTAGAACAAAGATGTATTGGTAATGGTTAACTCTTTGCAACTCTTGACACTTTTGAAAAGTGGAGAATGAGAGAATCAAAGAAAGTGCGTTTTCACATTAGAGTGAGCATAAAGTCTCACTAACGAGTGTGATGTTTTGATAATTAAAGACAACATAATGTTTTTTTTGGCAAAATTTTCGTTTTTATCGAATCTTAATTTCACTATCAACGTGTTGGACAAAACAACAACTTTAGAACAAAGATGTATTGGTAATGGTTAACTCTTTGCAACTCTTGACACTTTTGAAAAGTGGAGAAGGAGAGAATCGAAGAAAGTGCATTTTCACATTAGAGTGAGCATAAAGTCTCACTGACGAGTGTGATGTTTTGATAATTAAAGACAACATAATGTTTTTTTTGGCAAAATTTTCGTATTTATTGAATCTTAATTTCACTATCAACCTGTTGGACAAAACAACAACTTTAGAACAACGATGTATTGGTAATGGTTAACTCTTTGCAACTCTTGACACTTTTGAAAAGTAGAGAATGAGAGAAACGAAGAAAGTGCGTTTTCACATTAGTGTGAGCATAAACTCTCACTAACGAGTGTGATTTTATGATAATTAAAGACAACATAATGTTTTCTTAGCTAAATCTTCGTATTTATCGAATCTTAATTTCACTATCAACCTGTTGGACAAAACAACAACTTTAGAACAAAGATGTATTGGTAATGGTTAACTCTTTGCAACTCTTGACACTTTTGAAAAGTAGAGAATGAGAGAAACGAAGAAAGTGTGTTTTCACATTAGTGTGAGCATAAACTCTCACTAACGAGTGTGATTTTGTGATAATGAAAGACAACATAATGTTTTCTTGCCTAAATCTTCGTATTTATCGAATCTTAATTTCACTATCAACGTGTTGGACAAAACAACAACTCTAGAACAAATATGTATTGGTAATGGTTAACTCTTTGCAACTCTGGAGACTTTTGAAAAGTAGAGAATGAGAGAAACAGAGAAAGTGCATTTTCACATTAGAGTGAGCATAAACTCTCACTAACGAGTGTGATTTCTTTCCTAAATCTTCGTATTTAACGAATCTTAATTTCACTATCAGCGTGTTGGATAAAACAACAACTTTAGAACAAAGATGTATTGGTAATTGTTAACTCTTTGCAACTCTGGAGACTTTTGAAAATTAGAGAATGAGAGAATCGAAGAAAGTACGTTTTTACATTAGAGTGTGTATAAACTCTTACTAACGAGTGTGATTTTTTGATAATTAAAGATAACATAATGTTTTCTTGCCTAAATCTCCGTATTTATCGAATCTTAATTTCACTATCAACGTGTTGGACAATACAACAACTTTAGAACAAAGATGTATTGGTAATAGTTAACTCTTTGCAACTCTTGACACTTTTGAAAAGTGGAGAATGAGAGAATCGAAGAAAGTGTGTTTTCACATTAGAGTGAGCATAAAGTCTTATTAACGAGTGTGATGTTTTGATAATTAAAGACAACATAATGTTTTTTTTTGGCAAAATTTTCGTATTTATCGAATCTTAATTTCACTATCAACGTGTTGGACAAAACAAAAACTCTAGAACAAATATGTATTGGTAATGGTTAACTCTTTGCAACTCTGGAGACTTTTGAAAAGTAGAGAATGAGAGAAACATAGAAACTGCATTTTCACATTAGTGTGAGCATAAACTCTCACTAACGAGTGTGATTTCTTTCCTAAATCTTCGTATTTATCGAATCTTATTTTCACTATCAGCGTGTTGGATAAAACAACAACTTTAGAACAAAGATGTATTGGTAATTGTTAACTCTTTGCAACTCTGGAGACTTTTGAAAATTAGAGAATGAGAGAATCGAAGAAAGTGCGTTTTTACATTAGAGTATGCATAAACTCTTACTAACGAGTGTGATTTTTTGATAATTAAAGATAACATAATGTCTTCTTGCCTAAATCTCCGTATTTATCGAATCTTAATTTCACTATCAACGTGTTGGACAATACAACAACTTTAGAACAAAGATGTATTGGTAATGGTTAACTCTTTGCAACTCTTGACACTTTTGAAAAGTGGAGAATGAGAGAATCAAAGAAAGTGCGTTTTCACATTAGAGTGAGCATAAAGTCTCACTAACGAGTGTGATGTTTTGATAATTAAAGACAACATAATGTTTTTTTTGGCAAAATTTTCGTTTTTATCGAATCTTAATTTCACTATCAACGTGTTGGACAAAACAACAACTTTAGAACAAAGATGTATTGGTAATGGTTAACTCTTTGCAACTCTTGACACTTTTGAAAAGTGGAGAAGGAGAGAATCGAAGAAAGTGCGTTTTCACATTAGAGTGAGCATAAAGTCTCACTGACGAGTGTGATGTTTTGATAATTAAAGACAACATAATGTTTTTTTTGGCAAAATTTTCGTATTTATTGAATCTTAATTTCACTATCAACCTGTTGGACAAAACAACAACTTTAGAACAACGATGTATTGGTAATGGTTAACTCTTTGCAACTCTTGACACTTTTGAAAAGTAGAGAATGAGAGAAACGAAGAAAGTGCGTTTTCACATTAGGGTGAGCATAAACTCTCACTAACGAGTGTTATTTTTTGATAATTAAAGACAACATAATGTTTTTTTTGGCAAAATTTTCGTATTTATTGAATCTTAATTTCACTATCAACCTGTTGGACAAAACAACAACTTTAGAACAACGATGTATTGGTAATGGTTAACTCTTTGAACTCTTGACACTTTTGAAAAGTAGAGAATGAGAGAAACGAAGAAAGTGCGTTTTCACATTAGGGTGTGCATAAACTCTCACAAACGAGTGTGATTTTTGATAATTAAAGATAACATAATGTTTTCTTGCCTAAATCTTCGTATTTATCGAATCTTAATTTCACTATCAACGTGTTGGACAAAACAACAACTTTAGAACAAAGATGTATTGGTAATGGTTAACTCTTTGCAAGTCTTGACACTTTTGAAAAATAGAGAATGAGAGAATCGAAGAAAGTGCGTTTTCACATTAGAATGAGCATAAACTCTCACTAACGAGTATGATTTTGTGATAATTAAAGACAACATAATGTTTTCTTGGCTAAATCTTCGTGTTTATTGAATCTTAATTTCACTATCAACCTGTTGGACAAAACAACAACTTTAGAACAAATATGTATTGGTAATGGTCAAATCGTTGCAACTCTTGAGAATTTTGAAAAGTAGAGAATCAGAGAATCGAAGAAAGTGCAGTTTCACATTAGAGTGAGCATAAAGTTTCACTAATGAGTGTGATGTTTTCATAATTAAAGACAACATAATGTTTTTTTGGCAAAATTTTCGTATTTATCGAATCTTAATTTCACTATCAACCTGTTGGACAAAACAACAACTTTAGAACAAATATGTATTGGTAATGGTTAACTCTTTGCAACTCTTGAGACTTTTGAAAAGTAGAGAATGAGAGAATCGAAGAAAGTGCGTTTTCACATTAGAGTGAGCATAATTTTCACTAACCAGTGTGATGTTTTGATAATTAAAGACAACATGATGTTTTTTTGGCAAAATTTTCGTATTTATCGAATCTTAATTTCACTATCAACGTGTTGGACAAAACAACAACTTTAGAACAAAGATGTATTGGTAATGGTTAACTCTTTGCAACTCTGGAAACTTTTGAAAAGTATAAAATGAGAGAAACGGAGAAAGTGCATTTTCACATTAGAGTGAGCATAAACTCTCACTAACGAGTGTGATTTCTTTCCTAAATCTTCGTATTTATCGAATCTTAATTTCATTATCAGCGTGTTGGATAAAACAACAACTTTAGAACAAAGATGTATTGGTTATGGTTAACTCTTTGCAACTCTTGAGACTTTTGAAAAGTAGAGAATGAGATAATCGAAGAAATTGCGTTTTCACATTAGAGTGAGCATAAACTCTCACTAACGAGTATGATTTTGTGATAATTAAAGACAATATAGTTTTTTCTTGGCTAAATCTTCGTGTTTATCGAATCATAATATCACTATCAACGTGTTGGACAAAATAACAACTCTAGAACAAATATATATTGGTAATGTTTAACTCTTTGCAACTCTGGAGACTTTTGAAAAGTAGAGAATTAGTGAAACATAGAAAGTGCATTTTCACATTAGAGTGAGCATAAACTCTCACTAACGAGTGTGATTTCTTTCCTAAATCTTCGTATTTATCGAATCTTAATTTCACTATCAGCGTGTTGGATAAAACAACAACTTTAGAACATAGATGTATTGGTAATGGTTAACTCTTTGCAACTCTTGAGTCTTTTGAAAAGTAGAGAACAAGAGAATCGAAGAAAGTGCGTTTTCACATTGGAGTGAGCATAAACTGTCACTAACGAGTGTGATTTTTTTATAATTAAAGACAACATAATGTTTTCTTTGCTAAATCTTCGTATTTATCGAATCTTAATTTCACTATCAACGTGTTGGACAAAACAACAACTTTAAAACAAAGATGTATTGGTAATGGTTAACTCTTTGCAACTCTTGACACTTTTGAAAAGTGGAGAAGGAGAGAATCGAAGAAAGTGCGTTTTCACATTAGAGTGAGCATAAAGTCTCACTGACGAGTGTGATGTTTTGATAATTAAAGACAACATAATGTTTTTTTTGGCAAAATTTTCGTATTTATTGAATCTTAATTTCACTATCAACCTGTTGGACAAAACAACAACTTTAGAATAACGATGTATTGGTAATGGTTAACTCTTTGCAACTCTTGACACTTTTGAAAAGTAGAGAATGAGAGAAACGAAGAAAGTGCGTTTTCACATTAGTGTGAGCATAAACTCTCACTAACGAGTGTGATTTTATGATAATTAAAGACAACATAATGTTTTCTTAGCTAAATCTTCGTATTTATCGAATCTTAATTTCACTATCAACCTGTTGGACAAAACAACAACTTTAGAACAAAGATGTATTGGTAATGGTTAACTCTTTCCAACTCTTGACACTTTTGAAAAGTAGAGAATGAGAGAAACGAAGAAAGTGCGTTTTCACATTAGTGTGGGCATAAACTCTCACTAACGAGTGTGATTTTGTGATAATGAAAGACAACATAATGTTTTCTAGCCTAAATCTTCGTATTTATCGAATCTTAATTTCACTATCAACGTGTTGGACAAAACAACAACTCTAGAACAAATATGTATTGGTAATGGTTAACTCTTTGCAACTCTGGAGACTTTTGAAAAGTAGAGAATGAGAGAAACAGAGAAAGTGCATTTTCACATTAGAGTGAGCATGAACTCTCACTAACGAGTGTGATTTCTTTCCTAAATCTTCGTATTTAACGAATCTTAATTTCACTATCAGCGTGTTGGATAAAACAACAACTTTAGAACAATGATGTATTGGTAATTGTTAACTCTTTGCAACTCTGGAGACTTATGAAAATTAGAGAATGAGAGAATCGAAGAAAGTGCGTTTTTACATTAGAGTATGCTTAAATTCTTACTAACGAGTGTGATTTTGTGATAATTAAAGACAACATAATGTTTTCTTGGCTAAATCTTCGTGTTTATCGAATCTTAATTTCACTATCAACGTGTTGAACAAAACAACAACTTTAGAACAAATATGTATTGGTAATAGTTAACTCTTTGCAACCCTGGAGACTTTTGAAAAGTAGAGAATGAGAGAAACGAAGAAAGTGCATTGTCACATTAGAGTTAGCATAAACTCTCACTAACGAGTGTGAATTTTTTCCTAAATCTTCGTATTTATCCTATATTAATTTCACTATCAGCGTGTTGGATCAAACATCAACTTTAGAACAAAGATGTATTGGTAATGGTTAACTGTTTGCAACTCTTAAGACTTTTGAAAAGTAGAGAATGAGATAATCGAAAAATTGAGTTTTCACATTAGAGTGAGCATAAACTCTCACTAACGAGTGTGATTTTTTGATAATTAAACATAACCTAATGTTTTTTTTCCTAAATCATCGTATTTATCGAATCTTAATTTTACTATCAACGTGTTGGACAAAACAACAACTTTAGAACAAATATGTATTGGTAATGGTTAACTCTTTGCAACTCTGGAGACTTTTGAAAAGTAGAGAATGAAAGAATCGAAGAAAGTGCGATTTCACATTTGAGTGAGCATAAACTCTCACTAACGAGTGTGATTTTGTGATAATTAAAGACAACATATTGTTTTCTTGGCTAAATCTTCGTGTTTATCGAATCTTAATTTCACTATCAACGTGTTGGACAATACAACAACTTTAGTACAAAGATGTATTGGTAATGGTTAACTCTTTGCAACTCTTGACACTTTTGAAAAATAGAGAATCGAAGAAAGTGCATTTTCACATTAGAGTGGGCATAAACTCTCACTAACGAGTGTGATTTTGTGATAATTAAAGACAACATAATTTTTTCTTGGCTAAATCTTCGTATTTATCGAATATTAATTTCATTATCAGCGTGTTGGATAAAATAACAACTTTAATGTATTGGTAAAGGTTAACTCTTTGCAACTCTTGAGACTTTTGAAAAGTAGAGAATGAGAGAATCGAAGAAAGTGCGTTTTCACATTAGAGTGTGCATAAACTCTCACTAACGAGTGTGATTTTTGATAATTAAAGATAACATAATGTTTTCTTGCCTAAATCTTCGTATTTATAGAATCTTAATTTCACTATCAACGTGTTGGACAAAACAACAACTTTAGAACAAAGATGTATTGGTAATGGTTAACTCTTTGCAAGTCTTGACACTTTTGAAAAATAGAGAATGAGAGAATCGAAGAAAGTGCGTTTTCGCATTAGAATGAGCATAAACTCTCACTAACGAGTGTGATTTTGTGATAATTAAAGACAACATAATGTTTTCTTGGCTAAATCTTCGTGTTTATCGAATCTTAATTTCACTATTAACCTGTTGGACAAAACAACAACTTTAGAACAAATATGTATTGGTAATGGTCAAATCTTTGCAACTCTTGAGAATTTAGAAAAGTAGAGAATGAGATAATCGAAGAAAGTGCAGTTTCACATTAGAGTGAGCATAAAGTTTCACTAATGAGTGTGATGTTTTGATAATTAAAGACAACATAATGTTTTTTTGGCAAAATTTTCGTATTTATCGAATCTTAATTTCACTATCAACCTGTTGGACAAAACAACAACTTTAGAACAAATATGTATTGGTAATGGTTAACTCTTTGCAACTCTTGAGACTTTTGAAAAGTAGAGAATGAGAGAATCGAAGAAAGTGCGTTTTCACATTAGAGTGAGCATAATTTTCACTAACCAGTGTGATGTTTTGATAATTAAAGACAACATGATATTTTTTTTTGGCAAAATTTTCGTATTTATCGAATCTTAATTTCACTATCAACGTGTTGGACAAAACAACAACTTTAGAACAAAGATGTATTGGTAATGGTTAACTCTTTGCAACCTTGGAAACTTTTGAAAAGTATAAAATGAGAGAAACGGAGAAAGTGCATTTTCACATTAGAGTGAGCATAAACTCTCACTAACGAGTGTGATTTCTTTCCTAAATCTTCGTATTTATCGAATCTTAATTTCATTATCAGCGTGTTGGATAAAACAACAACTTTAGAACAAAGATGTATTGGTTATGGTTAACTCTTTGCAACTCTTGAGACTTTTGAAAAGTAGAGAATGAGATAATCGAAGAAATTGCGTTTTCACATTAGAGTGAGCATAAACTCTCACTAACGAGTATGATTTTGTGATAATTAAAGAAAATATAGTTTTTTCTTGGCTAAATCTTCGTGTTTATCGAATCATAATATCACTATCAACGTGTTGGACAAAATAACAACTCTAGAACAAATATATATTGGTAATGTTTAACTCTTTGCAACTCTGGAGACTTTTGAAAAGTAGAGAATTAGTGAAACAGAGAAAGTGCATTTTCACATTAGAGAGAGCATAAACTCTCACTAACGAGTGTGATTTCTTTCCTAAATCTTCGTATTTATCGAATCTTTATTTCACTATTAGCGTGTTGGATAAAACAACAACTTTAGAACATAGATGTATTGGTAATGGTTAACTCTTTGCAACTCTTGAGTCTTTTGAAAAGTAGAGAATGAGAGAATCGAAGAAAGTGCGTTTTCACATTGGAGTGAGCATAAACTGTCACTAACGAGTGTGATTTTTTTATAATTAAAGACAACATAATGTTTTCTTTGCTAAATCTTCGTATTTATCGAATCTTAATTTCACTATCAACGTGTTGGACAAAACAACAACTTTAGAACAAAGATGTATTGGTAATGGTTAACTCTTTGCAACTCTTGACACTTTTGAAAAGTGGAGAAGGAGAGAATCGAAGAAAGTGCGTTTTCACATTAGAGTGAGCATAAAGTCTCACTGACGAGTGTGATGTTTTAATAATTAAAGACAACATAATGTTTTTTTTGGCAAAATTTTCGTATTTATTGAATCTTAATTTCACTATCAACCTGTTGGACAAAACAACAACTTTAGAACAACGATGTATTGGTAATGGTTAACTCTTTGCAACTCTTGACACTTTTGAAAAGTAGAGAATGAGAGAAACGAAGAAAGTGCGTTTTCACATTAGTGTGAGCATAAACTCTCACTAACGAGGGTGATTTTATGATAATTAAAGACAACATAATGTTTTCTTAGCTAAATCTTCGTATTTATCGAATCTTAATTTCACTATCAACCTGTTGGACAAAACAACAACTTTAGAACAAAGATGTATTGGTAATGGTTAACTCTTTGCAACTCTTGACACTTTTGAAAAGTAGAGAATGAGAGAAACGAAGAAAATGCGTTTTCACATTAGTGTGAGCATAAACTCTCACTAACGAGTGTGATTTTGTGATAATGAAACACAACATAATGTTTTCTTGCCTAAATCTTCGTATTTATCGAATCTTAATTTCACTATCAACGTGTTGAACAAAACAACAACTTTAGAACAAATATGTATTGGTAATAGTTAACTCTTTGCAACCCTGGAGACTTTTGAAAAGTAGAGAATGAGAGAAACGAAGAAAGTGCATTGTCACATTAGAGTGAGCATAAACTCTCACTAACGAGTTTGATTTTTTTCCTAAATCTTCGTATTTATCCTATATTAATTTCACTATCAGCGTGTTGGATCAAACAACAACTTTAGAACAAAGATGTATTGGTAATGGTTAACTGTTTGCAACTCTTGAGACTTTTGAAAAGTAGAGAATGAGATAATCGAGAAATTGAGTTTTCACATTAGAGTGAGCATAAACTCTCACTAACGAGTGTGATTTTTTGATAATTAAACATAACCTAATGTTTTTTTCCTAAATCATGGTATTTATCGAATCTTAATTTTACTATCAACGTGTTGGACAAAACAACAACTTTAGAACAAATATGTATTGGTAATGGTTAACTCTTTGCAACTCTGGAGACTTTTGAAAAGTAGAGAATGAGAGAATCGAAGAAAGTGCGTTTTCACATTTGAGTGAGCATAAACTCTCACTAACGAGTGTGATTTTGTGATAATTAAAGACAACATATTGTATTCTTGGCTAAATCTTCGTGTTTATCGAATCTTAATTTCACTATCAAAGTGTTGGGCAATACAACAACTTTAGAACAAAGATGTATTGGTAATGGTTAACTCTTTGCAACTCTTGACACTTTTGAAAAATAGAGAATCGAAGAAAGTGCATTTTCACATTAGAGTGGGCATAAACTCTCACTAACGAGTGTGATTTTGTGATAATTAAAGACAACATAATTTTTTCTTGGCTAAATCTTCGTATTTATCGAATATTAATTTCATTATCAGCGTGTTGGATAAAACAACAACTTTAGAACAAAGATGTATTGGTAAAGGTTAACTCTTTGCAACTCTTGAGACTTTTGAAAAGTAGAGAATGAGAGAATCGAAGAAAGTGCGTTTTCACATTAGAGTGTGCATAAACTCTCACTAACGAGTGTGATTTTTGATCATTAAAGATAACATAATGTTTTCTTGCCTAAATCTTCGTATTTATCGAATCTTAATTTCACTATCAACGTGTTGGACAAAACAACAACTTTAGAATAACGATGTATTGGTAATGGTTAACTCTTTGCAAGTCTTGACACTTTTGAAAAATAGAGAATGAGAGAATCGAAGAAAGTGCGTTTTCACATTAGAATGAGCATAAACTCTCACTAACGAGTGTGATTTTGTGATAATTAAAGACAACATAATGTTTTCTTGGCTAAATCTTCGTGTTTATCGAATCTTAATTTCAGTATCAACCTCTTGGACAAAACAACAACTTTAGAACAAATATGTATTGGTAATGGTCAAATCTTTGCAACTCTCGAGAATTTTGAAAAGTAGAGAATGAGAGAATCGAAGAAAGTGCAGTTTCACATTAGAGTGAGCATAAAGTTTCACTAATGAGTGTGATGTTTTGATAATTAAAGACAACATAATGTTTTTTTGGCAAAATTTTCGTATTTATCGAATCTTAATTTCACTATCAACCTGTTGGACAAAACAACAACTTTAGAACAAATATGTATTGGTAATGGTTAACTCTTTGCAACTCTTGAGACTTTTGAAAAGTAGAGAATGAGAGAATCGAAGAAAGTGTGTTTTCACATTAGAGTGAACATAATTTTCACTAACCAGTGTGATGTTTTGATAATTAAAGACAACATGATGTTTTTTTGGCAAAATTTTCGTATTTATCGAATCTTAATTTCACTATCAACGTGTTGGACAAAACAACAACTTTAGAACAAAGATGTATTGGTAATGGTTAACTCTTTGCAACTCTGGAAACTTTTGAAAAGTATAAAATGAGAGAAACGGAGAAAGTGCATTTTCACATTAGAGTGAGCATAAACTCTCACTAACGAGTGTGATTTCTTTCCTAAATCTTCGTATTTATCGAATCTTAATTTCATTATCAGCGTGTTGGATAAAACAACAACTTTAGAACAAAGATGTATTTGTTATGGTTAACTCTTTGCAACTCTTGAGACTTTTGAAAAGTAGAGAATGAGATAATCGAAGACATTGCGTTTTCACATTAGAGTGAGCATAAACTCTCACTAACGAGTATGATTTTGTGATAATTAAAGACAATATAGTTTTTTCTTAGCTAAATCTTCGTGTTTATCGAATCATAATATCACTATCAACGTGTTGGACAAAACAACAACTCTAGAACAAATATATATTGGTAATGTTTAACTCTTTGCAACTCTGGAGGCTTTTGAATAGTAGACAAATTGGTGAAACAGAGAAAGTGCATTTTCACATTAGAGTGAGCATAAACTCTCACTAACGAGTGTGATTTCTTTCCTAAATCTTCGTATTTATCGAATCTTAATTTCACTATCAGCGTGTTGGATAAAACAACAACTTTAGAACATAGATGTATTGGTAATGGTTAACTCTTTGCAACTCTTGAGTCTTTTGAAAAGTAGAGAATGAGAGAATCAAAGAAAGTGCGTTTTCACATTGGAGTGAGCATAAACTGTCACTAACGAGTGTGATTTTTTTATAATTAAAGACAACATAATGTTTTCTTTGCTAAATCTTCGTATTTATCGAATCTTAATTTCACTATCAATGTGTTGGACAAAACAACAACTTTAGAACAAAGATGTATTGGTAATGGTTAACTCTTTGCAACTCTTGACACTTTTGAAAAGTGGAGAATGAGAGAATCGAAGAAAGTGCATTTTCACATTAGAGTGAGCATAAAGTCTCACTGACGAGTGTGATGTTTTGATAATTAAAGACAACATAATGTTTTTTTTGGCAAAATTTTCGTATTTATTGAATCTTATTTTCACTATCAACTTGTTGGACAAAACAACAACTTTAGAACAACGATGTATTGGTAATGGTTAACTCTTTGCAACTCTTGACACTTTTGAAAAGTAGAGAATGAGAGAAACGAAGAAAGTGCATTTTCACATTAGTGTGAGCATAAACTCTCACTAACGAGTGTGATTTTATGATAATTAAAGACAACATAATGTTTTCTTAGCTAAATCTTCGTATTTATCGAATCTTAATTTCACTATCAACCTGTTGGACAAAACAACAACTTTAGAACAAAGATGTATTGGTAATGGTTAACTCTTTGCAACTCTTGACACTTTTGAAAAGTAGGGAATGAGAGAAACGAAGAAAGTGTGTTTTCACATTAGTGTGAGCATAAACTCTCACTAACGAGTGTGATTTTGTGATAATGTAAGACAACATAATGTTTTCTTGCCTAAATCTTCGTATTTATCGAATCTTAATTTCACTATCAACGTGTTGGACAAAACAACAACTCTAGAACAAATATGTATTGGTAATGGTTAACTCTTTGCAACTCTGGAGACTTTTGAAAAGTAGAGAATGAGAGAAACAGAGAAAGTGCATTTTCACATTAGAGTGAGCATAAACTCTCACTAACGAGTGTGATTTCTTTCCTAAATCTTCGTATTTAACGAATCTTAATTTCACTATCAGCGTGTTGGATAAAACAACAACTTTAGAACAAAGATGTATTGGTAATTGTTAACTCTTTGCAACTTTGGAAACTTTTGAAAATTAGAGAATGAGAGAATCGAAGAAAGTACGTTTTTACATTAGAGTGTGTATAAACTCTTACTAACGAGTGTGATTTTTTGATAATTAAAGATAACATAATGTTTTCTTGCCTAAATCTCCGTATTTATCGAATCTTAATTTCACTATCAACGTGTTGGACAATACAACAACTTTAGAACAAAGATGTATTGGTAATAGTTAACTCTTTGCAACTCTTGACACTTTTGAAAAGTGGAGAATGAGAGAATCGAAGAAAGTGTGTTTTCACATTAGAGTGAGCATAAAGTCTCACTAACGAGTGTGATGTTTTGATAATTAAAGACAACATAATATTTTTTTTGGCAAAATTTTCGTATTTATCGAATCTTAATTTCACTATCAACGTGTTGACAAAACAAAAACTCTAGAACAAATATGTATTGGTAATGGTTAACTCTTTGGAACTCTGGAGACTTTTGAAAAGTAGAAAATGAGAGAAACATAGAAAGTGCATTTTCACATTAGAGTGAGCATAAACTCTCACTAACGAGTGTGATTTCTTTCCTAAATCTTCGTATTTATCGAATCTTATTTTCACTATCAACGTGTTGGATAAAACAACAACTTTAGAACAAAGATGTATTGGTAATTGTTAACTCTTTGCAACTCTGGAGACTTTTGAAAATTAGAGAATGAGAGAATCGAAGAAAGTGCGTTTTTACATTAGAGTATGCATAAACTCTTACTAACGAGTGTGATTTTTTGATAATTAAAGATAACATAATGTTTTCTTGCCTAAATCTCTGTATTTATCGAATCTTAATTTCACTATCAACGTGTTGGACAATACAACAACTTTAGAACAAAGATGTATTGGTAATGGTTAACTCTTTGCAACTCTTGACACTTTGGAAAAGTGGAGAATGAGAGAATCAAAGAAAGTGCGTTTTCACATTAGAGTGAGCATAAAGTCTCACTAACGAGTGTGATGTTTTGATAATTAAAGACAACATAATGTTTTTTTTGGCAAAATTTTCGTATTTATCGAATCTTAATTTCACTATCAACGTGTTGGACAAAACAACAACTTTAGAACAAAGATGTATTGGTAATGGTTAACTCTTTGCAACTCTTGACACTTTTGAAAAGTGGAGAAGGAGAGAAATGAAGAAAGTGCGTTTTCACATTAGAGTGAGCATAAAGTCTCACTGACGAGTGTGATGTTTTGATAATTAAAGACAACATAATGTTTTTTTTGGCAAAATTTTCGTATTTATCGAATCTTAATTTCACTATCAACCTGTTGGACAAAACAACAACTTTAGAACAACGATGTATTGGTAATGGTTAACTCTTTGCAACTCTTGACACTTTTGAAAAGTAGAGAATGAGAGAAACGAAGAAAGTGCATTTTCACATTAGGGTGAGCATAAACTCTCACTAACGAGTGTGATTTTTTGATAATTAAAGACAACATAATGTTTTTTTTGGCAAAATTTTCGTATTTATTGAATCTTAATTTCACTATCAACCTGTTGGACAAAACAACAACTTTAGAACAACGATGTATTGGTAATGGTTAACTCTTTGAACTCTTGACACTTTTGAAAAGTAGAGAATGAGAGAAACGAAGAAAGTGCGTTTTCACATTAGGGTGTGCATAAACTCTCACTAACGAGTGTGATTTTTGATAATTAAAGATAACATAATGTTTTATTGCCTAAATCTTCGTATTTATCGAATCTTAATTTCACTATCAACGTGTTGGACAAAACAACAACTTTAGAACAAAGATGTATTGGTAATGGTTAACTCTTTGCAAGTCTTGACACTTTTGAAAAATAGAGAATGAGAGAATCGAAGAAAGTGCGTTTTCACATTAGAATGAGCATAAACTCTCACTAACGAGTGTGATTTTGTGATAATTAAAGACAACATAATGTTTTCTTGGCTAAATCTTCGTGTTTATCGAATCTTAATTTCACTATCAACCTGTTGGACAAAACAACAACTTTAGAACAAATATGTATTGGTAATGGTCAAATCGTTGCAACTCTTGAGAATTTTGAAAAGTAGAGAATCAGAGAATCGAAGAAAGTGCAGTTTCACATTAGAGTGAGCATAAAGTTTCACTAATGAGTGTGATGTTTTGATAATTAAAGACAACATAATGTTTTTTTGGCAAAATTTTCGTATTTATCGAATCTTAATTTCACTATCAACCTGTTGGACAAAACAACAACTTTAGAACAAATATGTATTGGTAATGGTTAACTCTTTGCAACTCTTGAGACTTTTGAAAAGTAGAGAATGAGAGAATCGAAGAAAGTGCGTTTTCACATTAGAGTGAGCATAATTTTCACTAACCAGTGTGATGTTTTGATAAATAAAGACAACATGATGTTTTTTTGGCAAAATTTTCGTATTTATCGAATCTTAATTTCACTATCAACGTGTTGGACAAAACAACAACTTTAGAACAAAGATGTATTGGTAATGGTTAACTCTTTGCAACTCTGGAAACTTTTGAAAAGTATAAAACGAGAGAAACGGAGAAAGTGCATTTTCACATTAGAGTGAGCATAAACTCTCACTAACGAGTGTGATTTCTTTCCTAAATCTTCGTATTTATCGAATCTTAATTTCATTATCAGCGTGTTGGATAAAACAACAACTTTAGAATAAAGATGTATTGGTTATGATTAACTCTTTGCAACTCTTGAGACTTTTGAAAAGTAGAGAATGAGATAATCGAAGAAATTGCGTTTTCACATTAGAGTGAGCATAAACTCTCACTAACGAGTATGATTTTGTGATAATTAAAGACAATATAGTTTTTTCTTAGCTAAATCTTCGTGTTTATCGAATCATAATGTCACTATCAACGTGTTGGACAAAACAACAACTCTAGAACAAATATATATTGGTAATGTTTAACTCTTTGCAACTCTGGAGGCTTTTGAAAAGTAGACAAATTGGTGAAACAGAGAAAGTGCATTTTCACATTAGAGTGAGCATAAACTCTCACTAACGAGTGTGATTTCTTTCCTAAATCTTCGTATTTATCGAATCTTAATTTCACTATCAGCGTGTTGGACAAAACAACAACTTTAGAACATAGATGTATTGGTAATGATTAACTCTTTGCAACTCTTGAGTCTTTTGAAAAGTAGAGAATGAGTGAATCGAAGAAAGTGCGTTTTCACATTGGAGTGAGCATAAACTGTCACTAACGAGTGTGATTTTTTTATAATTAAAGACAACATAATGTTTTCTTTGCTAAATCTCCGTATTTATCGAATCTTAATTTCACTATCAATGTGTTGGACAAAATAACAACTTTAGAACAAAGATGTATTGGTAATGGTTAACTCTTTGCAACTCTTGACACTTTTGAAAAGTGGAGAAGGAGAGAATCGAAGAAAGTGCATTTTCACATTAGAGTGAGCATAAAGCCTCACTGACGAGTGTGATGTTTTGATAATTAAAGACAACATAATGTTTTTTTTGGCAAAATTTTCGTATTTATTGAATCTTATTTTCACTATCAACTTGTTGGACAAAACAACAACTTTAGAACAACGATGTATTGGTAATGGTTAACTCTTTGCAACTCTTGACACTTTTGAAAAGTAAAGAATGAGAGAAACGAAGAAAGTGCGTTTTCACATTAGTGTGAGCATAAACTCTCACTAACGAGTGTGATTTTATGATAATTAAAGACAACATAATGTTTTCTTAGCTAAATCTTCGTATTTATCGAATCTTAATTTCACTATCAACCTGTTGGACAAAACAACAACTTTAGAACAAAGATGTATTGGTAATGGTTAACTCTTTGCAACTCTTGACACTTTTGAAAAGTAGAGAATGAGAGAAACGAAGAAAGTGTGTTTTCACATTAGTGTGAGCATAAACTCTCACTAACGAGTGTGATTTTGTGATAATGAAAGACAACATAATGTTTTCTTGCCTAAATCTTCGTATTTATCGAATCTTAATTTCACTATCAACGTGTTGGACAAAACAACAACTCTAGAACAAATATGTATTGGTAATGGTTAACTCTTTGCAACTCTGGAGACTTTTGAAAAGTAGAGAATGAGAGAAAGAGAGAAAGTGCATTTTCACATTAGAGTGAGCATAAACTCTCACTAACGAGTGTGATTTCTTTCCTAAATCTTCGTATTTAACAAATCTTAATTTCACTATCAGCGTACTGGATAAAACAACAACTTTAGAACAAAGATGTATTGGTAATTGTTAACTCTTTGCAACTCTGGAGACTTTTGAAAATTAGAGAATGAGAGAATCGAAGAAAGTGCGTTTTTACATTAGAGTGTGCATAAACTCTTACTAACGAGTGTGATTTTTTGATAATTAAAGATAACATAATGTTTTCTTGCCTAAATCTCCGTATTTATCGAATCTTAATTTCACTATCAACGTGTTGGACAATACAACAACTTTAGAAAAAATATGTATTGGTAATGGTCAAATCTTTGCAACTCTTGAGAATTTTGAAAAGTATAGAATGAGAGAATCGAAGAAAGTGCAGTTTCACATTAGAGTGAGCATAAAGTTTCACTAATGAGTGTGATGTTTTGATAATTAAAGACAACATAATGTTTTTTTGGCAAAATTTTCGTATTTATCGAATCTTAATTTCACTATCAACCTGTTGGACAAAAGAACAACTTTTGAACAAATATGTATTGGTAATGGTTAACTCTTTGCAACTCTTGAGACTTTTGAAAAGTAGAGAATGAGAGAATCGAAGAAAGTGCGTTTTCACATTAGAGTGAGCATAATTTTCACTAACCAGTGTGATGTTTTGATAATTAAAGACAACATGATGTTTTTTTGGCAAAATTTTCGTATTTGTCGAATCTTAATTTCACTATCAACGTGTTGGACAAAACAACAACTTTAGAACAAAGATGTATTGGTAATGGTTAACTCTTTGCAACTCTGGAAACTTTTGAAAAGTATAAAATGAGAGAAACGGAGAAAGTGCATTTTAACATTAGAGTGAGCATAAACTCTCACTAACGAGTGTGATTTCTTTCCTAAATCTTCGTATTTATCGAATCTTAATTTCATTATCAGCGTGTTGGATAAAACAACAACTTTAGAATAAAGATGTATTGGTTATGGTTAACTCTTTGCAACTCTTGAGACTTTTGAAAAGTAGAGAATGAGATAATCGAAGAAATTGCGTTTTCACATTAGAGTGAGCATAAACTCTCACTAACGAGTATGATTTTGTGATAATTAAAGACAATATAGTTTTTTCTTAGCTAAATCTTCGTGTTTATCGAATCATAATGTCACTATCAACGTGTTGGACAAAACAATAACTCTAGAACAAATATGTATTGGTAATGTTTAACTCTTTGCAACTCTGGAGGCTTTTGAAAAGTAGACAAATTGGTGAAACAGAGAAAGTGCATTTTCACATTAGAGTGAGCATAAACTCTCACTAACCAGTGTGATTTCTTTCCTAAATCTTCGTATTTATCGAATCTTAATTTCACTATCAGTGTGTTGGATAAAACAACAACTTTAGAACATAGATGTATTGGTAATGATTAACTCTTTGCAACTCTTGAGTCTTTTGAAAAGTATAGAATGAGAGAATCGAAGAAAGTGCGTTTTCACGTTGGAGTGAGCATAAACTGTCACTAACGAGTGTGATTTTTTTATAATTAAAGACAACATAATGTTTTCTTTGCTAAATCTTCGTATTTATCGAATCTTAATTTCACTATTAATGTGTTGGACAAAAAAACAACTTTAGAACAAAGATGTATTGGTAATGGTTAACTCTTTGCAACTCTTGACACTTTTGAAAAGTGGAGAAGGAGAGAATCGAAGAAAGTGCATTTTCACATTAGAGTGAGCATAAAGTCTCACTGACGAGTGTGATGTTTTGATAATTAAAGACAACATAATGTTTTTTTTGGCAAAATTTTCGTATTTATTGAATCTTATTTTCACTATCAACTTGTTGGACAAAACAACAACTTTAGAACAACGATGTATTGGTAATGGTTAACTCTTTGCAACTCTTGACACTTTTGAAAAGTAAAAATTGAGAGAAATGAAGAAAGTGCGTTTTCACATTAGTGTGAGCATAAACTCTTACTAACGAGTGTGATTTTATGATAATTAAAGACAACATAATGTTTTCTTAGCTAAATCTTCGTATTTATCGAATCTTAATTTCACTATCAACCTGTTGGACAAAACAACAACTTTAGAACAAAGATGTATTGGTAATGGTTAACTCTTTGCAACTCTTGACACTTTTGAAAAGTAGAGAATGAGAGAAACGAAGAAAGTGTGTTTTCACATTAGTGTGAGCATAAACTCTCACTAACGAGTGTGATTTTGTGATAATGAAAGACAACATAATGTTTTCTTGCCTAAATCTTCGTATTTATCGAATCTTAATTTCACTATCAACGTGTTGGACAAAACAACAACTCTAGAACAAATATGTATTGGTAATGGTTAACTCTTTGCAACTCTGGAGACTTTTGAAAAGTAGAGAATGAGAGAAATAGAGAAAGTGCATTTTCACATTAGAGTGAGCATAAACTCTCACTAACGAGTGTGATTTCTTTCCTAAATCTTCGTATTTAACGAATCTTAATTTCACTATCAGCGTGTTGGATAAAACAACAACTTTAGAACAAAGATGTATTGGTAATTGTTAACTCTTTGCAACTCTGGAGACATTTGAAAATTAGAGAATGAGAGAATCGAAGAAAGTGCGTTTTTACATTAGAGTGTGCATAAACTCTTACTAACGAGTGTGATTTTTTGATAATTAAAGATAACATAATGTTTTCTTGCCTAAATCTCCGTATTTATCGAATCTTAATTTCACTATCAACGTGTTGGACAATACAACAACTTTAGAACAAAGATGTATTGGTAATAGTTAACTCTTTGCAACTCTTGACACTTTTGAAAAGTGGAGAATGAGAGAATCGAAGAAAGTGTGTTTTCACATTAGAGTGAGCATAAAGTCTCACTAACGAGTGTGATGTTTTGATAATTAAAGACAACATAATGTTTTTTTTGGCAAAATTTTCGTATTTATCGAATCTTAATTTCACTATCAACGTGTTGGACAAAACAAAAACTCTAGAACAAATATGTATTGGTAATGGTTAAATCTTTGCAACTCTTGAGACTTTTGAAAAGTAGAGAATGAGAGAATCGAAGAAAGTGCGTTTTCACATTAGAGTGAGCATAATTTTCACTAACCAGTGTGATGTTTTGATAATTAAAGACAACATGATGTTTTTTTGGCAAAATTTTCGTATTTGTCGAATCTTAATTTCACTATCAACGTGTTGGACAAAACAACAACTTTAGAACAAAGATGTATTGGTAATGGTTAACTCTTTGCAACTCTGGAAACTTTTGAAAAGTATAAAATGAGAGAAACGGAGAAAGTGCATTTTAACATTAGAGTGAGCATAAACTCTCACTAACGAGTGTTATTTCTTTCCTAAATCTTCGTATTTATCGAATCTTAATTTCATTATCAGCGTGTTGGATAAAACAACAACTTTAGAATAAAGATGTATTGGTTATGGTTAACTCTTTGCAACTCTTGAGACTTTTGAAAAGTAGAGAATGAGATAATCGAAGAAATTGCGTTTTCACATTAGAGTGAGCATAAACTCTCACTAACGAGTATGATTTTGTGATAATTAAAGACAATATAGTTTTTTCTTAGCTAAATCTTCGTGTTTATCGAATCATAATGTCACTATCAACGTGTTGGACAAAACAACAACTCTAGAACAAATATATATTGGTAATGTTTAACTCTTTGCAACTCTGGAGGCTTTTGAAAAGTAGACAAATTGGTGAAACAGAGAAAGTGCATTTTCACATTAGAGTGAGCATAAACTCTCACTAACCAGTGTGATTTCTTTCCTAAATCTTCGTATTTATCGAATCTTAATTTCACTATCAGTGTGTTGGATAAAACAACAACTTTAGAACATAGATGTATTGGTAATGATTAACTCTTTGCAACTCTTGAGTCTTTTGAAAAGTAGAGAATGAGAGAATCGAAGAAAGTGCGTTTTCACATTGGAGTGAGCATAAACTGTCACTAACGAGTGTGATTTTTTTATAATTAAAGACAACATAATGTTTTCTTTGCTAAATCTTCGTATTTATCGAATCTTAATTTCACTATTAATGTGTTGGACAAAAAAACAACTTTAGAACAAAGATGTATTGGTAATGGTTAACTCTTTGCAACTCTTGACACTTTTGAAAAGTGGAGAAGGAGAGAATCGAAGAAAGTGCATTTTCACATTAGAGTGAGCATAAAGTCTCACTGACGAGTGTGATGTTTTGATAATTAAAGACAACATAATGTTTTTTTTGGCAAAATTTTCGTATTTATTGAATCTTATTTTCACTATCAACTTGTTGGACAAAACAACAACTTTAGAACAACGATGTATTGGTAATGGTTAACTCTTTGCAACTCTCGACACTTTTGAAAAGTAAAAATTGAGAGAAATGAAGAAAGTGCGTTTTCACATTAGTGTGAGCATAAACTCTTACTAACGAGTGTGATTTTATGATAATTAAAGACAACATAATGTTTTCTTAGCTAAATCTTCGTATTTATCGAATCTTAATTTCACTATCAACCTGTTGGACAAAACAACAACTTTAGAACAAAGATGTATTGGTAATGGTTAACTCTTTGCAACTCTTGACACTTTTGAAAAGTAGAGAATGAGAGAAACGAAGAAAGTGTGTTTTCACATTAGTGTGAGCATAAACTCTCACTAACGAGTGTGATTTTGTGATAATGAAAGACAACATAATGTTTTCTTGCCTAAATCTTCGTATTTATCGAATCTTAATTTCACTATCAACGTGTTGGACAAAACAACAACTCTAGAACAAATATGTATTGGTAATGGTTAACTCTTTGCAACTCTGGAGACTTTTGAAAAGTAGAGAATGAGAGAAACAGAGAAAGTGCATTTTCACATTAGAGTGAGCATAAACTCTCACTAACGAGTGTGATTTCTTTCCTAAATCTTCGTATTTAACGAATCTTAATTTCACTATCAGCGTGTTGGATAAAACAACAACTTTAGAACAAAGATGTATTGGTAATTGTTAACTCTTTGCAACTCTGGAAACTTTTGAAAATTAGAGAATGAGAGAATCGAAGAAAGTGCGTTTTTACATTAGAGTGTGCATAAACTCTTACTAACGAGTGTGATTTTTTGATAATTAAAGATAACATAATGTTTTCTTGCCTAAATCTCCGTATTTATCGAATCTTAATTTCACTATCAACGTGTTGGACAATACAACAACTTTAGAACAAAGATGTATTGGTAATAGTTAACTCTTTGCAACTCTTGACACTTTTGAAAAGTGGAGAATGAGAGAATCGAAGAAAGTGTGTTTTCACATTAGAGTGAGCATAAAGTCTCACTAACGAGTGTGATGTTTTGATAATTAAAGACAACATAATGTTTTTTTTGGCAAAATTTTCGTATTTATCGAATCTTAATTTCACTATAAACGTGTTGGACAAAACAAAAACTCTAGAACAAATATGTATTGGTAATGGTTAACTCATTGCAACTCTGGAGACTTTTGAAAAGTACAGAATGAGAGAAACATAGAAAGTGCATTTTCACATTAGAGTGAGCATAAACTCTCACTAACGAGTGTGATTTCTTTCCTAAATCTTCGTATTTATCGAATCTTATTTTCACTATCAGCGTGTTGGATAAAACAACAACTTTAGAACAAAGATGTATTGGTAATTGTTAACTCTTTGCAACTCTGGAGACTTTTGAAAATTAGAGAATGAGAGAATCGAAGAAAGTGCGTTTTTACATTAGAGTATGCATAAACTCTTACTAACGAGTGTGATTTTTTGATAATTAAAGATAACATAATGTTTTCTTGCCTAAATCTCCGTATTTATCGAATCTTAATTTCACTATCAACGTGTTGGACAATACAACAACTTTAGAACAAATATGTATTGGTAATGGTTAACTCTTTGCAACTCTTGACACTTTTGAAAAGTGGAGAATGAGAGAATCAAAGAAAGTGCGTTTTCACATTAGAGTGAGCATAAAGTCTCACTAACGAGTGTGATGTTTTGATAATTAAAGACAACATAATGTTTTTTTTGGCAAAATTTTCGTATTTATCGAATCTTAATTTCACTATCAACGTGTTGGACAAAACAACAACTCTAGAACAAAGATGTATTGGTAATGGTTAACTCTTTGCAACTCTTGACACTTTTGAAAAGTGGAGAAGGAGAGAATCGAAGAAAGTGCGTTTTCACATTAGAGTGAGCATAAAGTCTCACTGATGAGTGTGATGTTTTGATAATTAAAGACAACATAATGTTTTTTTTGGCAAAATTTTCGTATTTATTGAATCTTAATTTCACTATCAACCTGTTGGACAAAACTACAACTTTAGAACAACGATGTATTGGTAATGGTTAACTCTTTGCAACTCTTGACACTTTTGAAAAGTAGAGAATGAGAGAAACGAAGAAAGTGCGTTTTCACATTAGGGTGAGCATAAACTCTCACTAACGAGTGTGATTTTTTGATAATTAAAGACAACATAATGTTTTTTTTGGCAAAATTTTCGTATTTATTGAATCTTAATTTCACTATCAACCTGTTGGACAAAACAACAACTTTAGAACAACGATGTATTGGTAATGGTTAACTCTTTGAACTCTTGACACTTTTGAAAAGTAGAGAATGAGAGAAACGAAGAAAGTGCGTTTTCACATTAGGGTGTGCATAAACTCTCACTAACGAGTGTGATTTTTGATAATTAAAGATAACATAATGTTTTTTTGCCTAAATCTTCGTATTTATCGAATCTTAATTTCACTATCAACGTGTTGGACAAAACAACAACTTTAGAACAAAGTTGTATTGGTAATGGTTAACTCTTTGCAAGTCTTGACACTTTTGAAAAATAGAGAATGAGAGAATCGAAGAAAGTGCGTTTTCACTTTAGAATGAGCATAAACTCTCACTAACGAGTGTGATTTTGTGATAATTAAAGACAACATAATGTTTTCTTGGCTAAATCTTCGTGTTTATCGAATCTTAATTTCACTATCAACCTCTTGGACAAAACAACAACTTTAGAACAAATATGTATTGGTAATGGTCAAATCTTTGCAACTCTTGAGAATTTTGAAAAGTAGAGAATGAGAGAATTGAAGAAAGTGCAGTTTCACATTAGAGTGAGCATAAAGTTTCACTAATGAGTGTGATGTTTTGATAATTAAAGACAACATAATGTTTTTTTGGCAAAATTTTCGTATTTATCGAATCTTAATTTCACTATCAACCTGTTGGACAAAAGAACAACTTTAGAACAAATATGTATTGGTAATGGTTAACTCTTTGCAACTCTTGAGACTTTTGAAAAGTAGAGAATGAGAGAATCGAAGAAAGTGCGTGCGTTTTCACATTACAGTGAACATAATTTTCACTAACCAGTGTGATGTTTTGATAATTAAAGACAACATGATGTTTTTTTGGCAAAATTTTCGTATTTATCGAATTTTAATTTCACTATCAACGTGTTGGACAAAACAACAACTTTAGAACAAAGATGTATTGGTAATGGTCAACTCTTTGCAACTCTGGAAACTTTTGAAAAGTATAAAATGAGAGAAACGGAGAAAGTGCATTTTCACATTAGAGTGAGCATAAACTCTCACTAACGAGTGTGATTTCTTTCCTAAATCTTCGTATTTATCGAATCTTAATTTCATTATCAGCGTGTTGGATAAAACAACAACTTTAGAACAAAGATGTATTGGTTATGGTTAACTCTTTGCAACTCTTGAGACTTTTGAAAAGTAGAGAATGAGATAATCGAAGAAATTGCGTTTTCACATTAGACTGAGCATAAACTCTCACTAACGAGTATGATTTTGTGATAATTAAAGACAATATAGTTTTTTCTTAGCTAAATCTTCGTGTTTATCGAATCATAATATCACTATCAACGTGTTGGACAAAACAACAACTCTAGAACAAATATATATTGGTAATGTTTAACTCTTTGCAACTCTGGAGGCTTTTGAAAAGTAGACAAATTGGTGAAACAGAGAAAGTGCATTTTCACATTAGAGTGAGCATAAACTCTCACTAACGAGTGTTATTTATTTCCTAAATCTTCGTATTTATCGAATCTTAATTTCACTATCAGCGTGTTGGATAAAACAACAACTTTAGAACATAAATGTATTGGTAATGGTTAACTCTTTGCAACTCTTGAGTCTTTTGAAAAGTAGAGAATGAGAGAATCGAAGAAAGTGCGTTTTCACATTGGAGTGAGCATAAACTGTCACTAACGAGTGTGATTTTTTTATAATTAAAGACAACATAATGTTTTCTTTGCTAAATCTTCGTATTTATCGAATCTTAATTTCACTATCAATGTGTTGGACAAAACAACAACTTTAGAACAAAGATGTATTGGTAATGGTTAACTCTTTGCAACTCTTGACACTTTTGAAAAGTGGAGAAGGAGAGAATCGAAGAAAGTGCATTTTCACATTAGAGTGAGCATAAAGTCTCACTGACGAGTGTGATGTTTTGATAATTAAAGACAACATAATGTTTTTTTTGGCAAAATTTTCGTATTTATTGAATCTTATTTTCACTATCAACTTGTTGGACAAAACAACAACTTTAGAACAACGATGTATTGGTAATGGTTAACTCTTTGCAACTCTTGACACTTTTGAAAAGTAGAGAATGAGAGAAACGAAGAAAGTGCGTTTTCACATTAGTGTGAGCATAAACTCTCACTAACGAGTGTGATTTTATGATAATTAAAGACAACATAATGTTTTCTTAGCTAAATCTTCGTATTTATCGAATCTTAATTTCACTATTAACCTGTTGGACAAAACAACAACTTTAGAACAAAGATGTATTGGTAATGGTTAACTCTTTCCAACTCTTGACACTTTTGAAAAGTAGAGAATGAGAGAAACGAAGAAAGTGCGTTTTCACATTAGTGTGGGCATAAACTCTCACTAACGAGTGTGATTTTGTGATAATGAAAGACAACATAATGTTTTCTAGCCTAAATCTTCGTATTTATCGAATCTTAATTTCACTATCAACGTGTTGGACAAAACAACAACTCTAGAACAAATATGTATTGGTAATGGTTAACTCTTTGCAACTCTGGAGACTTTTGAAAAGTAGAGAATGAGAGAAACAGAGAAAGTGCATTTTCACATTAGAGTGAGCATGAACTCTCACTAACGAGTGTGATTTCTTTCCTAAATCTTCGTATTTAACGAATCTTAATTTCACTATCAGCGTGTTGGACAAAACAACAACTCTAGAACAAATATGTATTGGTAATGGTTAACTCTTTGCAACTCTGGAGACTTTTGAAAAGTAGAGAATGAGAGAAACAGAGAAAGTGCATTTTCACATTAGAGTGAGCATGAACTCTCACTAACGAGTGTGATTTCTTTCCTAAATCTTCGTATTTAACGAATCTTAATTTCACTATCAGCGTGTTGGATAAAACAACAACTTTAGAACAAAGATGTATTGGTAATTGTTAACTCTTTGCAACTCTGGAGACTTTTGAAAATTAGAGAATGAGAGAATCGAAGAAAGTGCGTTTTTACATTAGAGTGTGCATAAACTCTTACTAACGAGTGTGATTTTTTGATAATTAAAGATAACATAATGTTTTCTTGCCTAAATCTCCGTATTTATCGAATCTTAATTTCACTATCAACGTGTTGGACAATACAACAACTTTAGAACAAAGATGTATTGGTAATAGTTAACTCTTTGCAACTCTTGACACTTTTGAAAAGTGGAGAATGAGAGAATCGAAGAAAGTGTGTTTTCACATTAGAGTGAGCATAAAGTCTCACTAACGAGTGTGATGTTTTGATAATTAAAGACAACATAATGTTTTTTTTGGCAAAATTTTCGTATTTATCGAATCTTAATTTCACTATAAACGTGTTGGACAAAACAAAAACTCTAGAACAAATATGTATTGGTAATGGTTAACTCATTGCAACTCTGGAGACTTTTGAAAAGTACAGAATGAGAGAAACATAGAAAGTGCGTTTTCACATTAGAGTGAGCATAAAGTCTCACTGACGAGTGTGATTTCTTTCCTAAATCTTCGTATTTATCGAATCTTATTTTCACTATCAGCGTGTTGGATAAAACAACAACTTTAGAACAAAGATGTATTGGTAATTGTTAACTCTTTGCAACTCTGGAGACTTTTGAAAATTAGAGAATGAGAGAATCGAAGAAAGTGCGTTTTTACATTAGAGTATGCATAAACTCTTACTAACGAGTGTGATTTTTTGATAATTAAAGATAACATAATGTTTTCTTGCCTAAATCTCCGTATTTATCGAATCTTAATTTCACTATCAACGTGTTGGACAATACAACAACTTTAGAACAAATATGTATTGGTAATGGTTAACTCTTTGCAACTCTTGACACTTTTGAAAAGTGGAGAATGAGAGAATCAAAGAAAGTGCGTTTTCACATTAGAGTGAGCATAAAGTCTCACTAACGAGTGTGATGTTTTGATAATTAAAGACAACATAATGTTTTTTTTGGCAAAATTTTCGTATTTATCGAATCTTAATTTCACTATCAACGTGTTGGACAAAACAACAACTCTAGAACAAAGATGTATTGGTAATGGTTAACTCTTTGCAACTCTTGACACTTTTGAAAAGTGGAGAAGGAGAGAATCGAAGAAAGTGCGTTTTCACATTAGAGTGAGCATAAAGTCTCACTGATGAGTGTGATGTTTTGATAATTAAAGACAACATAATGTTTTTTTTGGCAAAATTTTCGTATTTATTGAATCTTAATTTCACTATCAACCTGTTGGACAAAACTACAACTTTAGAACAACGATGTATTGGTAATGGTTAACTCTTTGCAACTCTTGACACTTTTGAAAAGTAGAGAATGAGAGAAACGAAGAAAGTGCGTTTTCACATTAGGGTGAGCATAAACTCTCACTAACGAGTGTGATTTTTTGATAATTAAAGACAACATAATGTTTTTTTTGGCAAAATTTTCGTATTTATTGAATCTTAATTTCACTATCAACCTGTTGGACAAAACAACAACTTTAGAACAACGATGTATTGGTAATGGTTAACTCTTTGAACTCTTGACACTTTTGAAAAGTAGAGAATGAGAGAAACGAAGAAAGTGCGTTTTCACATTAGGGTGTGCATAAACTCTCACTAACGAGTGTGATTTTTGATAATTAAAGATAACATAATGTTTTTTTGCCTAAATCTTCGTATTTATCGAATCTTAATTTCACTATCAACGTGTTGGACAAAACAACAACTTTAGAACAAAGTTGTATTGGTAATGGTTAACTCTTTGCAAGTCTTGACACTTTTGAAAAATAGAGAATGAGAGAATCGAAGAAAGTGCGTTTTCACTTTAGAATGAGCATAAACTCTCACTAACGAGTGTGATTTTGTGATAATTAAAGACAACATAATGTTTTCTTGGCTAAATCTTCGTGTTTATCGAATCTTAATTTCACTATCAACCTCTTGGACAAAACAACAACTTTAGAACAAATATGTATTGGTAATGGTCAAATCTTTGCAACTCTTGAGAATTTTGAAAAGTAGAGAATGAGAGAATTGAAGAAAGTGCAGTTTCACATTAGAGTGAGCATAAAGTTTCACTAATGAGTGTGATGTTTTGATAATTAAAGACAACATAATGTTTTTTTGGCAAAATTTTCGTATTTATCGAATCTTAATTTCACTATCAACCTGTTGGACAAAAGAACAACTTTAGAACAAATATGTATTGGTAATGGTTAACTCTTTGCAACTCTTGAGACTTTTGAAAAGTAGAGAATGAGAGAATCGAAGAAAGTGCGTGCGTTTTCACATTACAGTGAACATAATTTTCACTAACCAGTGTGATGTTTTGATAATTAAAGACAACATGATGTTTTTTTGGCAAAATTTTCGTATTTATCGAATTTTAATTTCACTATCAACGTGTTGGACAAAACAACAACTTTAGAACAAAGATGTATTGGTAATGGTCAACTCTTTGCAACTCTGGAAACTTTTGAAAAGTATAAAATGAGAGAAACGGAGAAAGTGCATTTTCACATTAGAGTGAGCATAAACTCTCACTAACGAGTGTGATTTCTTTCCTAAATCTTCGTATTTATCGAATCTTAATTTCATTATCAGCGTGTTGGATAAAACAACAACTTTAGAACAAAGATGTATTGGTTATGGTTAACTCTTTGCAACTCTTGAGACTTTTGAAAAGTAGAGAATGAGATAATCGAAGAAATTGCGTTTTCACATTAGACTGAGCATAAACTCTCACTAACGAGTATGATTTTGTGATAATTAAAGACAATATAGTTTTTTCTTAGCTAAATCTTCGTGTTTATCGAATCATAATATCACTATCAACGTGTTGGACAAAACAACAACTCTAGAACAAATATATATTGGTAATGTTTAACTCTTTGCAACTCTGGAGGCTTTTGAAAAGTAGACAAATTGGTGAAACAGAGAAAGTGCATTTTCACATTAGAGTGAGCATAAACTCTCACTAACGAGTGTTATTTATTTCCTAAATCTTCGTATTTATCGAATCTTAATTTCACTATCAGCGTGTTGGATAAAACAACAACTTTAGAACATAAATGTATTGGTAATGGTTAACTCTTTGCAACTCTTGAGTCTTTTGAAAAGTAGAGAATGAGAGAATCGAAGAAAGTGCGTTTTCACATTGGAGTGAGCATAAACTGTCACTAACGAGTGTGATTTTTTTATAATTAAAGACAACATAATGTTTTCTTTGCTAAATCTTCGTATTTATCGAATCTTAATTTCACTATCAATGTGTTGGACAAAACAACAACTTTAGAACAAAGATGTATTGGTAATGGTTAACTCTTTGCAACTCTTGACACTTTTGAAAAGTGGAGAAGGAGAAAATCGAAGAAAGTGCATTTTCACATTAGAGTGAGCATAAAGTCTCACTGACGAGTGTGATGTTTTGATAATTAAAGACAACATAATGTTTTTTTTGGCAAAATTTTCGTATTTATTGAATCTTATTTTCACTATCAACTTGTTGGACAAAACAACAACTTTAGAACAACGATGTATTGGTAATGGTTAACTCTTTGCAACTCTTGACACTTTTGAAAAGTAGAGAATGAGAGAAACGAAGAAAGTGCGTTTTCACATTAGTGTGAGCATAAACTCTCACTAACGAGTGTGATTTTATGATAATTAAAGACAACATAATGTTTTCTTAGCTAAATCTTCGTATTTATCGAATCTTAATTTCACTATCAACCTGTTGGACAAAACAACAACTTTAGAACAAAGATGTATTGGTAATGGTTAACTCTTTGCAACTCTTGACACTTTTGAAAACTTGAGAATGAGAGAAACGAAGAAAGTGTGTTTTCACATTAGTGTGAGCATAAACTCTCACTAACGAGTGTGATTTTGTGATAATGAAAGACAACATAATGTTTTCTTGCCTAAATCTTCGTATTTATCGAATCTTAATTTCACTATCAACGTGTTGGACAAAACAATAACTCTAGAACAAATATGTATTGGTAATGGTTAACTCTTTGCAACTCTGGATACTTTTGAAAAGTAGAGAATGAGAGAAACAGAGAAAGTGCATTTTCACATTAGAGTGAGCATAAACTCTCACTAATGAGTGTGATTTCTTTCCTAAATCTTCGTATTTAACGAATCTTAATTTCACTATCAGCGTGTTGGATAAAATTACAACTTTAGAACAAAGATGTATTGGTAGTTGTTAACTCTTTGCAACTCTGGAGACTTTTGAAAATTAGAGAATGAGAGAATCGAAGAAAGTGCGTTTTTACATTAGAGTGTGCATAAACTCTTACTAACGAGTGTGATTTTTTTATAATTAAAGATAACATAATGTTTTCTTGCCTAAATCTCCGTATTTATCGAATCTTAATTTCACTATCAACGTGTTGGACAATACAACAACTTTAGAACAAATATGTATTGCTAATGGTTAACTCTTTGCAACTCTTGACACTTTTGAAAAGTGGAGAATGAGAGAATCAAAGAAAGTGCGTTTTCACATTAGAGTGAGCATAAAGTCTCACTAACGAGTGTGATGTTTTGATAATTAAAGACAACATAATGTTTTTTTTGGCAAAATTTTCGTATTTATCGAATCTTAATTTCACTATCAACGTGTTGGACAAAACAACAACTTTAGAACAAAGATGTATTGGTAATGGTTAACTCTTTGCAACTCTTGACACTTTTGAAAAGTGGAGAAGGAGAGAATCGAAGAAAGTGCGTTTTCACATTAGAGTGAGCATAAAGTCTCACTGACGAGTGTGATGTTTTGATAATTAAAGACAACATAATGTTTTTTTTGGCAAAATTTTCGTATTTATTGAATCTTAATTTCACAATCAACCTGTTGGACAAAACAACAACTTTAGAACAACGATGTATTGGTAATGGTTAATTCTTTGCAACTCTTGACACTTTTGAAAAGTAGAGAATGAGAGAAACGAAGAAAGTGCGTTTTCACATTAGGGTGAGAATAAACTCTCACTAACGAGTGTGATTTTTTGATAATTAAAGACAACATAATGTTTTTTGTGGCAAAATTTTCGTATTTATTGAATCTTAATTTCACTATCAACCTGTTGGACAAAACAACAACTTTAGAACAACGATGTATTGGTAATGGTTAACTCTTTGAACTCTTGACACTTTTGAAAAGTAGAGAATGAGAGAAACGAAGAAAGTGCGTTTTCACATTAGGGTGTGCATAAACTCTCACTAACGAGTGTGATTTTTGATAATTAAAGATAACATAATTTTTTCTTGCCTAAATCTTCGTATTTATCGAATCTTAATTTCAGTATCAACGTGTTGGACAAAACAACAACTTTAGAACAAAGTTGTATTGGTAATGGTTAACTCTTTGCAAGTCTTGACACTTTTGAAAAATAGAGAATGAGAGAATCGAAGAAAGTGCGTTTTCACATTAGAATGAGCATAAACTCTCACTAACGAGTGTGATTTTGTGATAATTAAAGACAACATAATGTTTTCTTGGCTAAATCTTCGTGTTTATCGAATCATAATGTCACTATCAACGTGTTGGACAAAACAACAACTCTAGAACAAATATATATTGGTAATGTTTAACTCTTTGCAACTCTGGAGGCTTTTGAAAAGTAGACAAATTGGTGAAACAGAGAAAGTGCATTTTCACATTAGAGTGAGCATAAACTCTCACTAACGAGTGTTATTTATTTCCTAAATCTTCGTATTTATCGAATCTTAATTTCACTATCAGCGTGTTGGATAAAACAACAACTTTAGAACATAAATGTATTGGTAATGGTTAACTCTTTGCAACTCTTGAGTCTTTTGAAAAGTAGAGAATGAGAGAATCGAAGAAAGTGCGTTTTCACATTGGAGTGAGCATAAACTGTCACTAACGAGTGTGATTTTTTTATAATTAAAGACAACATAATGTTTTCTTTGCTAAATCTTCGTATTTATCGAATCTTAATTTCACTATCAATGTGTTGGACAAAACAACAACTTTAGAACAAAGATGTATTGGTAATGGTTAACTCTTTGCAACTCTTGACACTTTTGAAAAGTGGAGAAGGAGAGAATCGAAGAAAGTGCATTTTCACATTAGAGTGAGCATAAAGTCTCACTGACGAGTGTGATGTTTTGATAATTAAAGACAACATAATGTTTTTTTTGGCAAAATTTTCGTATTTATTGAATCTTATTTTCACTATCAACTTGTTGGACAAAACAACAACTTTAGAACAACGATGTATTGGTAATGGTTAACTCTTTGCAACTCTTGACACTTTTGAAAAGTAGAGAATGAGAGAAACGAAGAAAGTGCGTTTTCACATTAGTGTGAGCATAAACTCTCACTAACGAGTGTGATTTTATGATAATTAAAGACAACATAATGTTTTCTTAGCTAAATCTTCGTATTTATCGAATCTTAATTTCACTATTAACCTGTTGGACAAAACAACAACTTTAGAACAAAGATGTATTGGTAATGGTTAACTCTTTCCAACTCTTGACACTTTTGAAAAGTAGAGAATGAGAGAAACGAAGAAAGTGCGTTTTCACATTAGTGTGGGCATAAACTCTCACTAACGAGTGTGATTTTGTGATAATGAAAGACAACATAATGTTTTCTAGCCTAAATCTTCGTATTTATCGAATCTTAATTTCACTATCAACGTGTTGGACAAAACAACAACTCTAGAACAAATATGTATTGGTAATGGTTAACTCTTTGCAACTCTGGAGACTTTTGAAAAGTAGAGAATGAGAGAAACAGAGAAAGTGCATTTTCACATTAGAGTGAGCATGAACTCTCACTAACGAGTGTGATTTCTTTCCTAAATCTTCGTATTTAACGAATCTTAATTTCACTATCAGCGTGTAGGATAAAATAACAACTTTAGAACAAAGATGTATTGGTAGT
The DNA here is from genome assembly GCA_963675135.1 of Galeopsis tetrahit. Taxonomy (NCBI): domain Eukaryota; kingdom Viridiplantae; phylum Streptophyta; class Magnoliopsida; order Lamiales; family Lamiaceae; genus Galeopsis; species Galeopsis tetrahit. The sequence continues at coordinate 57,003,519 of OY776120.1, read as the reverse complement.
TGTTAACTCTTTGCAACTCTGGAGACTTTTGAAAATTAGAGAATGAGAGAATCGAAGAAAGTGCGTTTTTACATTAGAGTGTGCATAAACTCTTACTAACGAGTGTGATTTTTTTATAATTAAAGATAACATAATGTTTTCTTGCCTAAATCTCCGTATTTATCGAATCTTAATTTCACTATCAACGTGTTGGACAATACAACAACTTTAGAACAAATATGTATTGGTAATGGTTAACTCTTTGCAACTCTTGACACTTTTGAAAAGTGGAGAATGAGAGAATCAAAGAAAGTGCGTTTTCACATTAGAGTGAGCATAAAGTCTCACTAACGAGTGTGATGTTTTGATAATTAAAGACAACATAATGTTTTTTTTGGCAAAATTTTCGTATTTATCGAATCTTAATTTCACTATCAACGTGTTGGACAAAACAACAACTTTAGAACAAAGATGTATTGGTAATGGTTAACTCTTTGCAACTCTTGACACTTTTGAAAAGTGGAGAAGGAGAGAATCGAAGAAAGTGCGTTTTCACATTAGAGTGAGCATAAAGTCTCACTGACGAGTGTGATGTTTTGATAATTAAAGACAACATAATGTTTTTTTTGGCAAAATTTTCGTATTTATTGAATCTTAATTTCACAATCAACCTGTTGGACAAAACAACAACTTTAGAACAACGATGTATTGGTAATGGTTAACTCTTTGCAACTCTTGACACTTTTGAAAAGTAGAGAATGAGAGAAACGAAGAAAGTGCGTTTTCACATTAGGGTGAGAATAAACTCTCACTAACGAGTGTGATTTTTTGATAATTAAGGACAACATAATGTTTTTTTTGGCAAAATTTTCGTATTTATTGAATCTTAATTTCACTATCAACCTGTTGGACAAAACAACAACTTTAGAACAACGATGTATTGGTAATGGTTAACTCTTTGAACTCTTGACACTTTTGAAAAGTAGAGAATGAGAGAAACGAAGAAAGTGCGTTTTCACATTAGGGTGTGCATAAACTCTCACTAACGAGTGTGATTTTTGATAATTAAAGATAACATAATTTTTTCTTGCCTAAATCTTCGTATTTATCGAATCTTAATTTCAGTATCAACGTGTTGGACAAAACAACAACTTTAGAACAAAGTTGTATTGGTAATGGTTAACTCTTTGCAAGTCTTGACACTTTTGAAAAATAGAGAATGAGAGAATCGAAGAAAGTGCGTTTTCACATTAGAATGAGCATAAACTCTCACTAACGAGTGTGATTTTGTGATAATTAAAGACAACATAATGTTTTCTTGGCTAAATCTTCGTGTTTATCGAATCATAATGTCACTATCAACGTGTTGGACAAAACAACAACTCTAGAACAAATATATATTGGTAATGTTTAACTCTTTGCAACTCTGGAGGCTTTTGAAAAGTAGACAAATTGGTGAAACAGAGAAAGTGCATTTTCACATTAGAGTGAGCATAAACTCTCACTAACGAGTGTTATTTATTTCCTAAATCTTCGTATTTATCGAATCTTAATTTCACTATCAGCGTGTTGGATAAAACAACAACTTTAGAACATAAATGTATTGGTAATGGTTAAATCTTTGCAACTCTTGAGTCTTTTGAAAAGTAGAGAATGAGAGAATCGAAGAAAGTGCGTTTTCACATTGCAGTGAGCATAAACTGTCACTAACGAGTGTGATTTTTTTATAATTAAAGACAACATAATGTTTTCTTTGCTAAATCTTCGTATTTATCGAATCTTAATTTCACTATCAATGTGTTGGATAAAACAACAACTTTAGAACAAAGATGTATTGGTAATGGTTAACTCTTTGCAACTCTTGACACTTTTGAAAAGTGGAGAAGGAGAGAATCGAAGAAAGTGTACTTTCACATTAGAGTGAGCATAAAGTCTCACTGACGAGTGTGATGTTTTGATAATTAAAGACAACATAATGTTTTTTTTGGCAAAATTTTCGTATTTATTGAATCTTATTTTCACTATCAACTTGTTGGACAAAACAACAACTTTAGAACAACGATGTATTGGTAATGGTTAACTCTTTGCAACTCTTGACACTTTTGAAAAGTAGAGAATGAGAGAAACGAAGAAAGTGCGTTTTCACATTAGTGTGAGCATAAACTCTCACTAACGAGTGTGATTTTATGATAATTAAAGACAACATAATATTTTCTTAGCTAAATCTTCGTATTTATCGATTCTTAATTTCACTATCAACCTGTTGGACAAAACAACAACTTTAGAACAAAGATGTATTGGTAATGGTTAACTCTTTGCAACTCTTGACACTTTTGAAAAAGTAGAGAATGAGAGAAACGAAGAAAGTGTGTTTTCACATTAGTGTGAGCATAAACTCTCACTAACGAGTGTGATTTTGTGATAATGAAAGACAACATAATGTTTTCTTGCCTAAATCTTCGTATTTATCGAATCTTAATTTCACTATCAACGTGTTGGACAAAACAATAACTCTAGAACAAATATGTATTGGTAATGGTTAACTCTTTGCAACTCTGGAGACTTTTGAAAAGTAGAGAATGAGAGAAACAGAGAAAGTGCATTTTCACATTAGAGTGAGCATAAACTCTCACTAATGAGTGTGATGTTTTGATAATTAAAGACAACATAATGTTTTTTTTGGCAAAATTTTCGTATTTATTGAATCTTAATTTCACTATCAACGTGTTGGACAAAACAACAACTTTAGAACAAAGATGTATTGGTAATGGTTAACTCTTTGCAACTCTTGACACTTTTGAAAAGTGGAGAAGGAGAGAATCGAAGAAAGTGCGTTTTCACATTAGAGTGAGCATAAAGTCTCACTGACGAGTGTGATGTTTTGATAATTAAAGACAACATAATGTTTTTTTTGGCAAAATTTTCGTATTTATTGAATCTTAATTTCACAATCAACCTGTTGGACAAAACAACAACTTTAGAACAACGATGTATTGGTAATGGTTAACTCTTTGCAACTCTTGACACTTTTGAAAAGTAGAGAATGAGAGAAACGAAGAAAGTGCGTTTTCACATTAGGGTGAGAATAAACTCTCACTAACGAGTGTGATTTTTTGATAATTAAGGACAACATAATGTTTTTTTTGGCAAAATTTTCGTATTTATTGAATCTTAATTTCACTATCAACCTGTTGGACAAAACAACAACTTTAGAACAACGATGTATTGGTAATGGTTAACTCTTTGAACTCTTGACACTTTTGAAAAGTAGAGAATGAGAGAAACGAAGAAAGTGCGTTTTCACATTAGGGTGTGCATAAACTCTCACTAACGAGTGTGATTTTTGATAATTAAAGATAACATAATTTTTTCTTGCCTAAATCTTCGTATTTATCGAATCTTAATTTCAGTATCAACGTGTTGGACAAAACAACAACTTTAGAACAAAGTTGTATTGATAATGGTTAACTCTTTGCAAGTCTTGACACTTTTGAAAAATAGAGAATGAGAGAATCGAAGAAAGTGCGTTTTCACATTAGAATGAGCATAAACTCTCACTAACGAGTGTGATTTTGTGATAATTAAAGACAACATAATGTTTTCTTGGCTAAATCTTCGTGTTTATCGAATCATAATGTCACTATCAACGTGTTGGACAAAACAACAACTCTAGAACAAATATATATTGGTAATGTTTAACTCTTTGCAACTCTGGAGGCTTTTGAAAAGTAGACAAATTGGTGAAACAGAGAAAGTGCATTTTCACATTAGAGTGAGCATAAACTCTCACTAACGAGTGTTATTTATTTCCTAAATCTTCGTATTTATCGAATCTTAATTTCACTATCAGCGTGTTGGATAAAACAACAACTTTAGAACATAAATGTATTGGTAATGGTTAACTCTTTGCAACTCTTGAGTCTTTTGAAAAGTAGAGAATGAGAGAATCGAAGAAAGTGCGTTTTCACATTGGAGTGAGCATAAACTGTCACTAACGAGTGTGATTTTTTTATAATTAAAGACAACATAATGTTTTCTTTGCTAAATCTTCGTATTTATCGAATCTTAATTTCACTATCAATGTGTTGGATAAAACAACAACTTTAGAACAAAGATGTATTGGTAATGGTTAACTCTTTGCAACTCTTGACACTTTTGAAAAGTGGAGAAGGAGAGAATCGAAGAAAGTGCATTTTCACATTAGAGTGAGCATAAAGTCTCACTGACGAGTGTGATGTTTTGATAATTAAAGACAACATAATGTTTTTTTTGGCAAAATTTTCGTATTTATTGAATCTTATTTTCACTATCAACTTGTTGGACAAAACAACAACTTTAGAACAACGATGTATTGGTAATGGTTAACTCTTTGCAACTCTTGACACTTTTGAAAAGTAGAGAATGAGAGAAACGAAGAAAGTGCGTTTTCACATTAGTGTGAGCATAAACTCTCACTAACGAGTGTGATTTTATGATAATTAAAGACAACATAATGTTTTCTTAGCTAAATCTTCGTATTTATCGATTCTTAATTTCACTATCAACCTGTTGGACAAAACAACAACTTTAGAACAAAGATGTATTGGTAATGGTTAACTCTTTGCAACTCTTGACACTTTTGAAAAGTAGAGAATGAGAGAAACGAAGAAAGTGTGTTTTCACATTAGTGTGAGCATAAACTCTCACTAACGAGTGTGATTTTGTGATAATGAAAGACAACATAATGTTTTCTTGCCTAAATCTTCGTATTTATCGAATCTTAATTTCACTATCAACGTGTTGGATAAAACAATAACTCTAGAACAAATATGTATTGGTAATGGTTAACTCTTTGCAACTCTGGAGACTTTTGAAAAGTAGAGAATGAGAGAAACAGAGAAAGTGCATTTTCACATTAGAGTGAGCATAAACTCTCACTAATGAGTGTGATTTCTTTCCTAAATCTTCGTATTTAACGAATCTGAATTTCACTATCAGCGTGTTGGATAAAATAACAACTTTAGAACAAAGATGTATTGGTAGTTGTTAACTCTTTGCAACTCTGGAGACTTTTGAAAATTAGAGAATGAGAGAATCGAAGAAAGTGCGTTTTTACATTAGAGTGTGCATAAACTCTTACTAACGAGTGTGATTTTTTGATAATTAAAGATAACATAATGTTTTCTTGCCTAAATCTCCGTATTTATCGAATCTTAATTTCACTATCAACGTGTTGGACAATACAACAACTTTAGAACAAATATGTATTGGTAATGGTTAACTCTTTGCAACTCTTGACACTTTTGAAAAGTGGAGAATGAGAGAATCAAAGAAAGTGCGTTTTCACATTAGAGTGAGCATAAAGTCTCACTAACGAGTGTGATGTTTTGATAATTAAAGACAACATAATGTTTTTTTTGGCAAAATTTTCGTATTTATCGAATCTTAATTTCACTATCAACGTGTTGGACAAAACAACAACTTTAGAACAAAGATGTATTGGTAATGGTTAACTCTTTGCAACTCTTGACACTTTTGAAAAGTGGAGAAGGAGAGAATCGAAGAAAGTGCGTTTTCACATTAGAGTGAGCATAAAGTCTCACTGACGAGTGTGATGTTTTGATAATTAAAGACAACATAATGTTTTTTTTGGCAAAATTTTCGTATTTATTGAATCTTAATTTCACAATCAACCTGTTGGACAAAACAACAACTTTAGAACAACGATGTATTGGTAATGGTTAACTCTTTGCAACTCTTGACACTTTTGAAAAGTAGAGAATGAGAGAAACGAAGAAAGTGCGTTTTCACATTAGGGTGAGAATAAACTCTCACTAACGAGTGTGATTTTTTGATAATTAAAGACAACATAATGTTTTTTTTGGCAAAATTTTCGTATTTATTGAATCTTAATTTCACTATCAACCTGTTGGACAAAACAACAACTTTAGAACAACGATGTATTGGTAATGGTTAACTCTTTGAACTCTTGACACTTTTGAAAAGTAGAGAATGAGAGAAACGAAGAAAGTGCGTTTTCACATTAGGGTGTGCATAAACTCTCACTAACGAGTGTGATTTTTGATAATTAAAGATAACATAATTTTTTCTTGCCTAAATCTTCGTATTTATCGAATCTTAATTTCAGTATCAACGTGTTGGACAAAACAACAACTTTAGAACAAAGTTGTATTGGTAATGGTTAACTCTTTGCAAGTCTTGACACTTTTGAAAAATGGAGAATGAGAGAATCGAAGAAAGTGCGTTTTCACATTAGAATGGGAATAAACTCTCACTAACGAGTGTGATTTTGTGATAATTAAAGACAACATAATGTTTTCTTGGCTAAATCTTCGTGTTTATCGAATCTTAATTTCACTATCAACCTCTTGGACAAAACAACAACTTTAGAACAAATATGTATTGGTAATGGTCAAATCTTTGCAACTCTTGAGAATTTTGAAAAGTAGAGAATGAGAGAATCGAAGAAAGTGCAGTTTCACATTAGAGTGAGCATAAAGTTTCACTAATGAGTGTGATGTTTTGATAATTAAAGACAACATAATGTTTTTTTGGCAAAATTTTCGTATTTATCGAATCTTAATTTCACTATCAACCTGTTGGACAAAACAACAACTTTAGAACAAATATGTATTGGTAATGGTTAACTCTTTGCAACTCTTGAGACTTTTGAAAAGTAGAGAATGAGAGAATCGAAGAAAGTGCGTTTTCACATTAGAGTGAGCATAATTTTCACTAACCAGTGTGATGTTTTGATAATTAAAGACAACATGATGTTTTTTTGGCAAGATTTTCGTATTTATCGAATCTTAATTTCACTATCAACGTGTTGGACAAAACAACAACTTTAGAACATAGATGTATTGGCAATGGTTAACTCTTTGCAACTCTGGAAACTTTTGAAAAGTATAAAATGAGAGAAACGGAGAAAGTGCATTTTCACATTAGAGTGAGCATAAACTCTCACTAACGAGTGTGATTTCTTTCCTAAATCTTCGTATTTATCGAATCTTAATTTCATTATCAGCGTGTTGGATAAAACAACAACTTTAGAACAAAGATGTATTGGTTATGGTTAACTCTTTGCAACTCTTGAGACTTTTGAAAAGTAGAGAATGAGATAATCGAAGAAATTGCGTTTTCACATTAGACTGAGCATAAACTCTCACTAACGAGTATGATTTTGTGATAATTAAAGACAATATAGTTTTTTCTTAGCTAAATCTTCGTGTTTATCGAATCATAATATCACTATCAACGTGTTGGACAAAACAACAACTCTAGAACAAATATATATTGGTAATGTTTAACTCTTTGCAACTCTGGAGGCTTTTGAAAAGTAGACAAATTGGTGAAACAGAGAAAGTGCATGTTCACATTAGAGTGAGCATAAACTCTCACTAACGAGTGTGATTTCTTTCCTAAATCTTCGTATTTATCGAATCTTAATTTCACTATCAGTGTGTTGGATAAAACAACAACTTTAGAACATAGATGTATTGGTAATGGTTAACTCTTTGCAACTCTTGAGTCTTTTGAAAAGTAGAGAATGAGAGAATCGAAGAAAGTGCGTTTTCACATTGGAGTGAGCATAAACTGTCACTAACGAGTGTGATTTTTTTATAATTAAAGACAACATAATGTTTTCTTTGCTAAATCTTCGTATTTATCGAATCTTAATTTCACTATTAATGTGTTGGACAAAAAAACAACTTTAGAACAAAGATGTATTGGTAATGGTTAACTCTTTGCAACTCTTGACACTTTTGAAAAGTGGAGAAGGAGAGAATCGAAGAAAGTGCATTTTCACATTAGAGTGAGCATAAAGTCTCACTGACGAGTGTGATGTTTTGATAATTAAAGACAACATAATGTTTTTTTTGGCAAAATTTTCGTATTTATTGAATCTTATTTTCACTATCAACTTGTTGGACAAAACAACAACTTTAGAACAACGATGTATTGGTAATGGTTAACTCTTTGCAACTCTTGACACTTTTGAAAAGTAAAAATTGAGAGAAATGAAGAAAGTGCGTTTTCACATTAGTGTGAGCATAAAATCTTACTAACGAGTGTGATTTTGTGATAATGAAAGACAACATAATGTTTTCTTGCCTAAATCTTCGTATTTATCGAATCTTAATTTCACTATCAACGTGTTGGATAAAACAATAACTCTAGAACAAATATGTATTGGTAATGGTTAACTCTTTGCAACTCTGGAGACTTTTGAAAAGTAGAGAATGAGAGAAACAGAGAAAGTGCATTTTCACATTAGAGTGAGCATAAACTCTCACTAATGAGTGTGATTTCTTTCCTAAATCTTCGTATTTAACGAATCTGAATTTCACTATCAGCGTGTTGGATAAAATAACAACTTTAGAACAAAGATGTATTGGTAGTTGTTAACTCTTTGCAACTCTGGAGACTTTTGAAAATTAGAGAATGAGAGAATCGAAGAAAGTGCGTTTTTACATTAGAGTGTGCATAAACTCTTACTAACGAGTGTGATTTTTTGATAATTAAAGATAACATAATGTTTTCTTGCCTAAATCTCCGTATTTATCGAATCTTAATTTCACTATCAACGTGTTGGACAATACAACAACTTTAGAACAAATATGTATTGGTAATGGTTAACTCTTTGCAACTCTTGACACTTTTGAAAAGTGGAGAATGAGAGAATCAAAGAAAGTGCGTTTTCACATTAGAGTGAGCATAAAGTCTCACTAACGAGTGTGATGTTTTGATAATTAAAGACAACATAATGTTTTTTTTGGCAAAATTTTCGTATTTATCGAATCTTAATTTCACTATCAACGTGTTGGACAAAACAACAACTTTAGAACAAAGATGTATTGGTAATGGTTAACTCTTTGCAACTCTTGACACTTTTGAAAAGTGGAGAAGGAGAGAATCGAAGAAAGTGCGTTTTCACATTAGAGTGAGCATAAAGTCTCACTGACGAGTGTGATGTTTTGATAATTAAAGACAACATAATGTTTTTTTTGGCAAAATTTTCGTATTTATTGAATCTTAATTTCACAATCAACCTGTTGGACAAAACAACAACTTTAGAACAACGATGTATTGGTAATGGTTAACTCTTTGCAACTCTTGACACTTTTGAAAAGTAGAGAATGAGAGAAACGAAGAAAGTGCGTTTTCACATTAGGGTGAGAATAAACTCTCACTAACGAGTGTGATTTTTTGATAATTAAAGACAACATAATGTTTTTTTTGGCAAAATTTTCGTATTTATTGAATCTTAATTTCACTATCAACCTGTTGGACAAAACAACAACTTTAGAACAACGATGTATTGGTAATGGTTAACTCTTTGAACTCTTGACACTTTTGAAAAGTAGAGAATGAGAGAAACGAAGAAAGTGCGTTTTCACATTAGGGTGTGCATAAACTCTCACTAACGAGTGTGATTTTTGATAATTAAAGATAACATAATTTTTTCTTGCCTAAATCTTCGTATTTATCGAATCTTAATTTCAGTATCAACGTGTTGGACAAAACAACAACTTTAGAACAAAGTTGTATTGGTAATGGTTAACTCTTTGCAAGTCTTGACACTTTTGAAAAATGGAGAATGAGAGAATCGAAGAAAGTGCGTTTTCACATTAGAATGGGAATAAACTCTCACTAACGAGTGTGATTTTGTGATAATTAAAGACAACATAATGTTTTCTTGGCTAAATCTTCGTGTTTATCGAATCTTAATTTCACTATCAACCTCTTGGACAAAACAACAACTTTAGAACAAATATGTATTGGTAATGGTCAAATCTTTGCAACTCTTGAGAATTTTGAAAAGTAGAGAATGAGAGAATCGAAGAAAGTGCAGTTTCACATTAGAGTGAGCATAAAGTTTCACTAATGAGTGTGATGTTTTGATAATTAAAGACAACATAATGTTTTTTTGGCAAAATTTTCGTATTTATCGAATCTTAATTTCACTATCAACCTGTTGGACAAAACAACAACTTTAGAACAAATATGTATTGGTAATGGTTAACTCTTTGCAACTCTTGAGACTTTTGAAAAGTAGAGAATGAGAGAATCGAAGAAAGTGCGTTTTCACATTAGAGTGAGCATAATTTTCACTAACCAGTGTGATGTTTTGATAATTAAAGACAACATGATGTTTTTTTGGCAAGATTTTCGTATTTATCGAATCTTAATTTCACTATCAACGTGTTGGACAAAACAACAACTTTAGAACATAGATGTATTGGCAATGGTTAACTCTTTGCAACTCTGGAAACTTTTGAAAAGTATAAAATGAGAGAAACGGAGAAAGTGCATTTTCACATTAGAGTGAGCATAAACTCTCACTAACGAGTGTGATTTCTTTCCTAAATCTTCGTATTTATCGAATCTTAATTTCATTATCAGCGTGTTGGATAAAACAACAACTTTAGAACAAAGATGTATTGGTTATGGTTAACTCTTTGCAACTCTTGAGACTTTTGAAAAGTAGAGAATGAGATAATCGAAGAAATTGCGTTTTCACATTAGACTGAGCATAAACTCTCACTAACGAGTATGATTTTGTGATAATTAAAGACAATATAGTTTTTTCTTAGCTAAATCTTCGTGTTTATCGAATCATAATATCACTATCAACGTGTTGGACAAAACAACAACTCTAGAACAAATATATATTGGTAATGTTTAACTCTTTGCAACTCTGGAGGCTTTTGAAAAGTAGACAAATTGGTGAAACAGAGAAAGTGCATGTTCACATTAGAGTGAGCATAAACTCTCACTAACGAGTGTGATTTCTTTCCTAAATCTTCGTATTTATCGAATCTTAATTTCACTATCAGTGTGTTGGATAAAACAACAACTTTAGAACATAGATGTATTGGTAATGGTTAACTCTTTGCAACTCTTGAGTCTTTTGAAAAGTAGAGAATGAGAGAATCGAAGAAAGTGCGTTTTCACATTGGAGTGAGCATAAACTGTCACTAACGAGTGTGATTTTTTTATAATTAAAGACAACATAATGTTTTCTTTGCTAAATCTTCGTATTTATCGAATCTTAATTTCACTATTAATGTGTTGGACAAAAAAACAACTTTAGAACAAAGATGTATTGGTAATGGTTAACTCTTTGCAACTCTTGACACTTTTGAAAAGTGGAGAAGGAGAGAATCGAAGAAAGTGCATTTTCACATTAGAGTGAGCATAAAGTCTCACTGACGAGTGTGATGTTTTGATAATTAAAGACAACATAATGTTTTTTTTGGCAAAATTTTCGTATTTATTGAATCTTATTTTCACTATCAACTTGTTGGACAAAACAACAACTTTAGAACAACGATGTATTGGTAATGGTTAACTCTTTGCAACTCTTGACACTTTTGAAAAGTAAAAATTGAGAGAAATGAAGAAAGTGCGTTTTCACATTAGTGTGAGCATAAAATCTTACTAACGAGTGTGATTTTATGATAATTAAAGACAACATAATGTTTTCTTAGCTAAATCTTCGTATTTATCGAATCTTAATTTCACTATCAACCTGTTGGACAAAACAACAACTTTAGAACAAAGATGTATTGGTAATGGTTAACTCTTTGCAACTCTTGACACTTTTGAAAAGTAGAGAATGAGAGAAACGAAGAAAGTGTGTTTTCACATTAGTGTGAGCATAAACTCTCACTAACGAGTGTGATTTTGTGATAATGAAAGACAACATAATGTTTTCTTGCCTAAATCTTCGTATTTATCGAATCTTAATTTCACTATCAACGTGTTGGACAAAACAACAACTCTAGAACAAATATGTATTGGTAATGGTTAACTCTTTGCAACTCTGGAGACTTTTGAAAAGTAGAGAATGAGAGAAACAGAGAAAGTGCATTTTCACATTAGAGTGAGCATAAACTCTCACTAACGAGTGTGATTTCTTTCCTAAATCTTCATATTTAAAGAATCTTAATTTCACTATCAGCGTGTTGGATAAAACAACAACTTTAGAACAAAGATGTATTGGTAATTGTTAACTCTTTGCAACTCTGGAGACTTTTGAAAATTAGAGAATGAGAGAATCGAAGAAAGTGCGTTTTTACATTAGAGTGTGCATAAACTCTTACTAACGAGTGTGATTTTTTGATAATTAAAGATAACATAATGTTTTCTTGCCTAAATCTCCGTATTTATCGAATCTTAATTTCACTATCAACGTGTTGGACAATACAACAACTTTAGAACAAATATGTATTGGTAATGGTTAACTCTTTGCAACTCTTGACACTTTTGAAAAGTGGAGAATGAGAGAATCAAAGAAAGTGCGTTTTCACATTAGAGTGAGCATAAAGTCTCACTAACGAGTGTGATGTTTTGATAATTAAAGACAACATAATGTTTTTTTTGGCAAAATTTTCGTATTTATCGAATCTTAATTTCACTATCAACGTGTTGGACAAAACAACAACTTTAGAACAAAGATGTATTGGTAATGGTTAACTCTTTGCAACTCTTGACACTTTTGAAAAGTGGAGAAGGAGAGAATCGAAGAAAGTGTGTTTTCACATTAGAGTGAGCATAAAGTCTCACTGACGAGTGTGATGTTTTGATAATTAAAGACAACATAATGTTTTTTTTGGCAAAATTTTCGTATTTATTGAATCTTAATTTCACAATCAACCTGTTGGACAAAACAACAACTTTAGAACAACGATGTATTGGTAATGGTTAACTCTTTGCAACTCTTGACACTTTTGAAAAGTAGAGAATGAGAGAAACGAAGAAAGTGCGTTTTCACATTAGGGTGAGAATAAACTCTCACTAACGAGTGTGATTTTTTGATAATTAAAGACAACATAATGTTTTTTTTGGCAAAATTTTCGTATTTATTGAATCTTAATTTCACTATCAACCTGTTGGACAAAACAACAACTTTAGAACAACGATGTATTGGTAATGGTTAACTCTTTGAACTCTTGACACTTTTGAAAAGTAGAGAATGAGAGAAACGAAGAAAGTGCGTTTTCACATTAGGGTGTGCATAAACTCTCACTAACGAGTGTGATTTTTGATAATTAAAGATAACATAATTTTTTCTTGCCTAAATCTTCGTATTTATCGAATCTTAATTTCAGTATCAACGTGTTGGACAAAACAACAACTTTAGAACAAAGTTGTATTGGTAATGGTTAACTCTTTGCAAGTCTTGACACTTTTGAAAAATAGAGAATGAGAGAATCGAAGAAAGTGCGTTTTCACATTAGAATGAGCATAAACTCTCACTAACGAGTGTGATTTTGTGATAATTAAAGACAACATAATGTTTTCTTGGCTAAATCTTTGTGTTTATCGAATCTTAATTTCACTATCAACCTCTTGGACAAAACAACAACTTTAGAACAAATATGTATTGGTAATGGTCAAATCTTTGCAACTCTTGAGAATTTTGAAAAGTAGAGAATGAGAGAATCGAAGAAAGTGCAGTTTCACATTAGAGTGAGCATAAAGTTTCACTAATGAGTGTGATGTTTTGATAATTAAAGACAACATAATGTTTTTTTGGCAAAATTTTCGTATTTATCGAATCTTAATTTCACTATCAACCTGTTGGACAAAACAACAACTTTAGAACAAATATGTATTGGTAATGGTTAACTCTTTGCAACTCTTGAGACTTTTGAAAAGTAGAGAATGAGAGAATCGAAGAAAGTGCGTTTTCACATTAGAGTGAGCATAATTTTCACTAACCAGTGTGATGTTTTGATAATTAAAGACAACATGATGTTTTTTTGGCAAAATTTTCGTATTTATCGAATCTTAATTTCACTATCAACGTGTTGGACAAAACAACAACTTTAGAACAAAGATGTATTGGTAATGGTTAACTCTTTGCAACTCTGGAAACTTTTGAAAAGTATAAAATGAGAGAAACGGAGAAAGTGCATTTTCACATTAGAGTGAGCATAAACTCTCACTAACGAGTGTGATTTCTTTCCTAAATCTTCGTATTTATCGAATCTTAATTTCATTATCAGCGTGTTGGATAAAACAACAACTTTAGAACAAAGATGTATTGGTTATGGTTAACTCTTTGCAACTCTTGAGACTTTTGAAAAGTAGAGAATGAGATAATCGAAGAAATTGCGTTTTCACATTAGACTGAGCATAAACTCTCACTAACGAGTATGATTTTGTGATAATTAAAGACAATATAGTTTTTTCTTAGCTAAATCTTCGTGTTTATCGAATCATAATATCACTATCAACGTGTTGGACAAAACAACAACTCTAGAACAAATATATATTGGTAATGTTTAACTCTTTGCAACTCTGGAGGCTTTTGAAAAGTAGACAAATTGGTGAAACAGAGAAAGTGCATGTTCACATTAGAGTGAGCATAAACTCTCACTAACGAGTGTGATTTCTTTCCTAAATCTTCGTATTTATCGAATCTTAATTTCACTATCAGCGTGTTGGATAAAACAACAACTTTAGAACATAGATGTATTGGTAATGGTTAACTCTTTGCAACTCTTGAGTCTTTTGAAAAGTAGAGAATGAGAGAATCGAAGAAAGTGCGTTTTCACATTGGAGTGAGCATAAACTGTCACTAACGAGTGTGATTTTTTTATAATTAAAGACAACATAATGTTTTCTTTGCTAAATCTTCGTATTTATCGAATCTTAATTTCACTATCAATGTGTTGGACAAAACAACAACTTTAGAACAAAGATGTATTGGTAATGGTTAACTCTTTGCAACTCTTGACACTTTTGAAAAGTGGAGAAGGAGAGAATCGAAGAAAGTGCATTTTCACATTAGAGTGAGCATAAAGTCTCACTAACGAGTGTGATGTTTTGATAATTAAAGACAACATAATGTTTTTTTTGGCAAACTTTTCGTATTTATTGAATCTTATTTTCACTATCAACTTGTTGGACAAAACAACAACTTTAGAACAACGATGTATTGGTAATGGTTAACTCTTTGCAACTCTTGACACTTTTGAAAAGTAGAGAATGAGAGAAACGAAGAAAGTGCGTTTTCACATTAGTGTGAGCATAAACTCTCACTAACGAGTGTGATTTTATGATAATTAAAGACAACATAATGTTTTCTTAGCTAAATCTTCGTATTTATCGAATCTTAATTTCACTATCAACCTGTTGGACAAAACAACAACTTTAGAACAAAGATGTATTGGTAATGGTTAACTCTTTCCAACTCTTGACACTTTTGAAAAGTAGAGAATGAGAGAAACGAAGAAAGTGCGTTTTCACATTAGTGTGGGCATAAACTCTCACTAACGAGTGTGATTTTGTGATAATGAAAGACAACATAATGTTTTCTAGCCTAAATCTTCGTATTTATCGAATCTTAATTTCACTATCAACGTGTTGGACAAAACAATAACTCTAGAACAAATATGTATTGGTAATGGTTAACTCTTTGCAACTCTGGAGACTTTTGAAAAGTAGAGAATGAGAGAAACAGAGAAAGTGCATTTTCACATTAGAGTGAGCATAAACTCTCACTAATGAGTGTGATTTCTTTCCTAAATCTTCGTATTTAACGAATCTTAATTTCACTATCAGCGTGTTGGATAAAATAACAACTTTAGAACAAAGATGTATTGGTAGTTGTTAACTCTTTGCAACTCTGGAGACTTTTGAAAATTAGAGAATGAGAGAATCGAAGAAAGTGCGTTTTTACATTAGAGTGTGCATAAACTCTTACTAACGAGTGTGATTTTTTGATAATTAAAGATAACATAATGTTTTCTTGCCTAAATCTCCGTATTTATCGAATCTTAATTTCACTATCAACGTGTTGGACAATACAACAACTTTAGAACAAATATGTATTGGTAATGGTTAACTCTTTGCAACTCTTGACACTTTTGAAAAGTGGAGAATGAGAGAATCAAAGAAAGTGCGTTTTCACATTAGAGTGAGCATAAAGTCTCACTAACGAGTGTGATGTTTTGATAATTAAAGACAACATAATGTTTTTTTTGGCAAAATTTTCGTATTTATCGAATCTTAATTTCACTATCAACGTGTTGGATAAAACAACAACTTTAGAACAAAGATGTATTGGTAATGGTTAACTCTTTGCAACTCTTGACACTTTTGAAAAGTGCAGAAGGAGAGAATCGAAGAAAGTGCGTTTTCACATTAGAGTGAGCATAAAGTCTAACTGACGAGTGTGATGTTTTGATAATTAAAGACAACATAATGTTTTTTTTGGCAAAATTTTCGTATTTATTGAATCTTAATTTCACAATCAACCTGTTGGACAAAACAACAACTTTAGAACAACGATGTATTGGTAATGGTTAACTCTTTGCAACTCTTGACACTTTTGAAAAGTAGAGAATGAGAGAAACGAAGAAAGTGCGTTTTCACATTAGGGTGAGAATAAACTCTCACTAACGAGTGTGATTTTTTGATAATTAAAGACAACATAATGTTTTTTTTGGCAAAATTTTCGTATTTATTGAATCTTAATTTCACTATCAACCTGTTGGACAAAACAACAACTTTAGAACAACGATGTATTGGTAATGGTTAACTCTTTGAACTCTTGACACTTTTGAAAAGTAGAGAATGAGAGAAACGAAGAAAGTGCGTTTTCACATTAGGGTGTGCATAAACTCTCACTAACGAGTGTGATTTTTGATAATTAAAGATAACATAATTTTTTCTTGCCTAAATCTTCGTATTTATCGAATCTTAATTTCAGTATCAACGTGTTGGACAAAACAACAACTTTAGAACAAAGTTGTATTGGTAATGGTTAACTCTTTGCAAGTCTTGACACTTTTGAAAAATAGAGAATGAGAGAATCGAAGAAAGTGCGTTTTCACATTAGAATGAGCATAAACTCTCACTAACGAGTGTGATTTTGTGATAATTAAAGACAACATAATGTTTTCTTGGCTAAATCTTCGTGTTTATCGAATCTTAATTTCACTATCAACCTCTTGGACAAAACAACAACTTTAGAACAAATATGTATTGGTAATGGTCAAATCTTTGCAACTCTTGAGAATTTTGAAAAGTAGAGAATGAGAGAATCGAAGAAAGTGCAGTTTCACATTAGAGTGAGCATAAAGTTTCACTAATGAGTGTGATGTTTTGATAATTAAAGACAACATAATGTTTTTTTGGCAAAACTTTCGTATTTATCGAATCTTAATTTCACTATCAACCTGTTGGACAAAACAACAACTTTAGAACAAATATGTATTGGTAATGGTTAACTCTTTGCAACTCTTGAGACTTTTGAAAAGTAGAGAATGAGAGAATCGAAGAAAGTGCGTTTTCACATTAGAGTGAGCATAATTTTCACTAACCAGTGTGATTTCTTTCCTAAATCTTCGTATTTATCGAATCTTAATTTCATTATCAGCGTGTTGGATAAAACAACAACTTTAGAACAAAGATGTATTGGTTATGGTTAACTCTTTGCAACTCTTGAGACTTTTGAAAAGTAGAGAATGAGAAAATCGAAGAAATTGCGTTTTCACATTAGACTGAGCATAAACTCTCACTAACGAGTATGATTTTGTGATAATTAAAGACAATATAGTTTTTTCTTAGCTAAATCTTCGTGTTTATCGAATCATAATATCACTATCAACGTGTTGGACAAAACAACAACTCTAGAACAAATATATATTGGTAATGTTTAACTCTTTGCAACTCTGGAGGCTTTTGAAAAGTAGACAAATTGGTGAAACAGAGAAAGTGCATGTTCACATTAGAGTGAGCATAAACTCTCACTAACGAGTGTGATTTCTTTCCTAAATCTTCGTATTTATCGAATCTTAATTTCACTATCAGCGTGTTGGATAAAACAACAACTTTAGAACATAGATGTATTGGTAATGGTTAACTCTTTGCAACTCTTGAGTCTTTTAAAAAGTAGAGAATGAGAGAATCGAAGAAAGTGCGTTTTCACATTGGAGTGAGCATAAACTGTCACTAACGAGTGTGATTTTTTTATAATTAAAGACAACATAATGTTTTCTTTGCTAAATCTTCGTATTTATCGAATCTTAATTTCACTATCAATGTGTTGGACAAAACAACAACTTTAGAACAAAGATGTATTGGTAATGGTTAACTCTTTGCAACTCTTGACACTTTTGAAAAGTGGAGAAGGAGAGAATCGAAGAAAGTGCATTTTCACATTACAGTGAGCATAAAGTCTCACTAACGAGTGTGATGTTTTGATAATTAAAGACAACATAATGTTTTTTTTGGCAAACTTTTCGTATTTATTGAATCTTATTTTCACTATCAACTTGTTGGACAAAACAACAACTTTAGAACAACGATGTATTGGTAATGGTTAACTCTTTGCAACTCTTGACACTTTTGAAAAGTAGAGAATGAGAGAAACGAAGAAAGTGCGTTTTCACATTAGTGTGAGCATAAACTCTCACTAACGAGTGTGATTTTATGATAATTAAAGACAACATAATGTTTTCTTAGCTAAATCTTCGTATTTATCGAATCTTAATTTCACTATCAACCTGTTGGACAAAACAACAACTTTAGAACAAAGATGTATTGGTAATGGTTAACTCTTTGCAACTCTTGACACTTTTGAAAAGTAGAGAATGAGAGAAACGAAGAAAGTGTATTTTCACATTAGTGTGAGCATAAACTCTCACTAACGAGTGTGATTTTGTGATAATGAAAGACAACATAATGTTTTCTTGCCTAAATCTTCGTATTTATCGAATCTTAATTTCACTATCAACGTGTTGGACAAAACAACAACTCTAGAACAAATATGTATTGGTAATGGTTAACTCTTTGCAACTCTGGAGACTTTTGAAAAGTAGAGAATGAGAGAAACAGAGAAAGTGCATTTTCACATTAGAGTGAGCATAAACTCTCACTAACGAGTGTGATTTCTTTCCTAAATCTTCGTATTTAACGAATCTTAATTTCACTATCAGCGTGTTGGATAAAACAACAACTTTAGAACAAAGATGTATTGGTAATTGTTAACTCTTTGCAACTCTGGAGACTTTTGAAAATTAGAGAATGAGAGAATCGAATAAAGTGCGTTTTTACATTAGAGTGTGCATAAACTCTTACTAACGAGTGTGATTTTTTGATAATTAAAGATAACATAATGTTTTCTTGCCTAAATCTCCGTATTTATCGAATCTTAATTTCACTATCAACGTGTTGGACAATACAACAACTTTAGAACAAAGATGTATTGGTAATAGTTAACTCTTTGCAACTCTTGACACTTTTGAAAAGTGGAGAATGAGAGAATCGAAGAAAGTGTGTTTTCACATTAGAGTGAGCATAAAGTCTCACTAACGAGTGTGATGTTTTGATAATTAAAGACAAAATAATGTTTTTTTTAGCAAAATTTTCGTATTTATCGAATCTTAATTTCACTATCAACGTGTTGGACAAAACAAAAACTCTAGAACAAATATGTATTGGTAATGGTTAACTCCTTGCAACTCTGGAGACTTTTGAAAAGTAGAGAATGAGAGAAACATAGAAAGTGCATTTTCACATTAGAGTGAGCATAAACTCTCACTAACGAGTGTGATTTCTTTCCTAAATCTTCGTATTTATCGAATCTTATTTTCACTATCAGCGTGTTGGATAAAACAACAACTTTAGAACAAAGATGTATTGGTAATTGTTAACTCTTTGCAACTCTGGAGACTTTTGAAAATTAGAGAATGAGAGAATCGAAGAAAGTGCGTTTTTACATTAGAGTATGCATAAACTCTTACTAACGAGTGTGATTTTTTGATAATTAAAGATAACATAATGTTTTCTTGCCTAAATCTCCGTATTTATCGAATCTTAATTTCACTATCAACGTGTTGGACAATACAACAACTTTAGAACAAAGATGTATTGGTAATAGTTAACTCTTTGCAACTCTTGACACTTTTGAAAATGGAGAATGAGAGAATCGAAGAAAGTGTGTTTTCACATTAGAGTGAGCATAAAGTCTCACTAACGAGTGTGATGTTTTGATAATTAAAGACAACATAATGTTTTTTTTAGCAAAATTTTCGTATTTATCGAATCTTAATTTCACTATCAACGTGTTGGACAAAACAAAAACTCTAGAACAAATATGTATTGGTAATGGTTAACTCCTTGCAACTCTGGAGACTTTTGAAAAGTAGAGAATGAGAGAAACATAGAAAGTGCATTTTCACATTAGAGTGAGCATAAACTCTCACTAACGAGTGTGATTTCTTTCCTAAATCTTCGTATTTATCGAATCTTATTTTCACTATCAGCGTGTTGGTTAAAACAACAACTTTAGAACAAAGATGTATTGGTAATTGTTAACTCTTTGCAACTCTGGAGACTTTTGAAAATTAGAGAATGAGAGAATCGAAGAAAGTGCGTTTTTACATTAGAGTATGCATAAACTCTTACTAACGAGTGTGATTTTTTGATAATTAAAGATAACATAATGTTTTCTTGCCTAAATCTCCGTATTTATCGAATCTTAATTTCACTATCAACGTGTTGGACAATACAACAACTTTAGAACAAAGATGTATTGGTAATAGTTAACTCTTTGCAACTCTTGACACTTTTGAAAAGTGGAGAATGAGAGAATCGAAGAAAGTGTGTTTTCACATTAGAGTGAGCATAAAGTCTCACTAACGAGTGTGATGTTTTGATAATTAAAGACAACATAATGTTTTTTTTAGCAAAATTTTCGTATTTATCGAATCTTAATTTCACTATCAACGTGTTGGACAAAACAAAAACTCTAGAACAAATATGTATTGGTAATGGTTAACTCCTTGCAACTCTGGAGACTTTTGAAAAGTAGAGAATGAGAGAAACATAGAAAGTGCATTTTCACATTAGAGTGAGCATAAACTCTCACTAACGAGTGTGATTTCTTTCCTAAATCTTCGTATTTATCGAATCTTATTTTCACTATCAGCGTGTTGGATAAAACAACAACTTTAGAACAAAGATGTATTGGTAATTGTTAACTCTTTGCAACTCTGGAGACTTTTGAAAATTAGAGAATGAGAGAATCGAAGAAAGTGCGTTTTTACATTAGAGTATGCATAAACTCTTACTAACGAGTGTGATTTTTTGATGATTAAAGATAACATAATGTTTTCTTGCCTAAATCTCCGTATTTATCGAATCTTAATTTCACTATCAACGTGTTGGACAATACAACAACTTTAGAACAAAGATGTATTGGTAATGGTTAACTCTTTGCAACTCTTGACACTTTTGAAAAGTGGAGAATGGGAGAATCAAAGAAAGTGCGTTTTCACATTAGAGTGAGCATAAAGTCTCACTAACGAGTGTGATGTTTTGATAATTAAAGACAACATAATGTTTTTTTTGGCAAAATTTTCGTATTTATCGAATCTTAATTTCACTATCAACGTGTTGGACAAAACAACAACTTTAGAACAAAGATGTATTGGTAATGGTTAACTCTTTGCAACTCTTGACACTTTTGAAATGTGGAGAAGGAGAGAATCGAAGAAAGAGCGTTTTCACATTAGAGTGAGCATAAAGTCTCACTGACGAGTGTGATGTTTTGATAATTAAAGACAACATAATGTTTTTTTTGGCAAAATTTTCGTATTTATTGAATCTTAATTTCACTATCAACCTGTTGGACAAAACAACAACTTTAGAACAACGATGTATTGGTAATGGTTAACTCTTTGCAACTCTTGACACTTTTGAAAAGTAGAGAATGAGAGAAACGAAGAAAGTGCGTTTTCACATTAGGGTGAGCATAAACTCTCACTAACGAGTGTGATTTTTTGATAATTAAAGACAACATAATGTTTTTTTTGGCAAAATTTTCGTATTTATTGAATCTTAATTTCACTATCAACCTGTTGGACAAAACAACAACTTTAGAACAACGATTTATTGGTAATGGTTAACTCTTTGAACTCTTGACACTTTTGAAAAGTAGAGAATGAGAGAAACGAAGAAAGTGCGTTTTCACATTAGGGTGTGCATAAACTCTCACTAACGAGTGTGATTTTTGATAATTAAAGATAACATAATTTTTTCTTGCCTAAATCTTTGTATTTATCGAATCTTAATTTCACTATCAACGTGTTGGACAAAACAACAACTTTAGAACAAAGATGTATTGGTAATGGTTAACTCTTTGCAAGTCTTGACACTTTTGAAAAATAGAGAATGAGAGAATCGAAAAAAGTGCGTTTTCACATTAGAATGAGCATAAACTCTCACTAACGAGTGTGATTTTGTGATAATTAAAGACAACATAATGTTTTCTTGGCTAAATCTTCGTGTTTATCGAATCTTAATTTCACTATCAACCTCTTGGACAAAACAACAACTTTAGAACAAATATGTATTGGTAATGGTCAAATCTTTGCAACTCTTGAGAATTTTGAAAAGTAGAGAATGAGAGAATCGAAGAAAGTGCAGTTTCACATTAGAGTGAGCATAAAGTTTCACTAATGAGTGTGATGTTTTGATAATTAAAGACAACATAATGTTTTTTTGGCAAAATTTTCGTATTTATCGAATCTTAATTTCACTATCAACCTGTTGGACAAAACAACGACTTTAGAACAAATATGTATTGGTAATGGTTAACTCTTTGCAACTCTTGAGACTTTTGAAAAGTAGAGAATGAGAGAATCGAAGAAAGTGCGTTTTCACATTAGAGTGAGCATAATTTTCACTAACCAGTGTGATGTTTTGATAATTAAAGACAACATGATGTTTTTTTGGCAAAATTTTCGTATTTATCGAATCTTAATTTCACTATCAACGTGTTGGACAAAACAACAACTTTAGAACAAAGATGTATTGGTAATGGTTAACTCTTTGCAACTCTGGAAACTTTTGAAAAGTATAAAATGAGAGAAACGGAGAAAGTGCATTTTCACATTAGAGTGAGCATAAACTCTCACTAACGAGTGTGATTTCTTTCCTAAATCTTCGTATTTATCGAATCTTAATTTCATTATCAGCGTGTTGGATAAAACAACAACTTTAGAACAAAGATGTATTGGTTATGGTTAACTCTTTGCAACTCTTGAGACTTTTGAAAAGTAGAGAATGAGATAATCGAAGAAATTGCGTTTTCACATTAGAGTGAGCATAAACTCTCATTAACGAGTATGATTTTGTGATAATTAAAGACAATATAGTTTTTTCTTAGCTAAATCTTCGTGTTTATCGAATCATAATATCACTATCAACGTGTTGGACAAAACAACAACTCTAGAACAAATATATATTGGTAATGTTTAACTCTTTGCAACTCTGGAGGCTTTTGAAAAGTAGACAAATTGGTGAAACAGAGAAAGTGCATTTTCACATTAGAGTGAGCATAAACTCTCACTAACGAGTGTGATTTCTTTCCTAAATCTTCGTATTTATTGAATCTTAATTTCACTATCAGCGTGTTGGATAAAACAACAACTTTAGAACATAGATGTATTGGTAATGGTTAACTCTTTGCAACTCTTGAGTCTTTTGAAAAGTAGAGAATGAGAGAATCGAAGAAAGTGCGTTTTCACATTGGAGTGAGCATAAACTGTCACTAACGAGTGTGATTTTTTTATAATTAAAGACAACATAATGTTTTCTTTGCTAAATCTTCGTATTTATCGAATCTTAATTTCACTATCAATGTGTTGGACAAAACAACAACTTTAGAACAAAGATGTATTGGTAATGGTTAACTCTTTGCAACTCTTGACACTTTTGAAAAGTGGAGAAGGAGAGAATCGAAGAAAGTGCATTTTCACATTAGAGTGAGCATAAAGTCTCACTGACGAGTGTGATGTTTTGATAATTAAAGACAACATAATGTTATTTTTGGCAAAATTTTCGTATTTATTGAATCTTATTTTCACTATCAACTTGTTGGACAAAACAACAACTTTAGAACAACGATGTATTGGTAATGGTTAACTCTTTGCAACTCTTGACACTTTTGAAAAGTAGAGAATGAGAGAAACGAAGAAAGTGCATTTTCACATTAGTGTGAGCATAAACTCTCACTAACGAGTGTGATTTTGTGATAATGAAAGACAACATAATGTTTTCTTGCCTAAATCTTCGTATTTATCGAATCTTAATTTCACTATCAACGTGTTGGACAAAACAACAACTCTAGAACAAATATGTATTGGTAATGGTTAACTCTTTGCAACTCTGGAGACTTTTGAAAAGTAGAGAATGAGAGAAACAGAGAAAGTGCATTTTCACATTAGAGTGAGCATAAACTCTCACTAACGAGTGTGATTTCTTTCCTAAATCTTCGTATTTAACGAATCTTAATTTCACTATCAGCGTGTTGGATAAAACAACAACTTTAGAACAAAGATGTATTGGTAATTGTTAACTCTTTGCAACTCTAGAGACTTTTGAAAATTAGAGAATGAGAGAATCGAAGAAAGTGCGTTTTACATTAGAGTGTGCATAAACTCTTACTAACGAGTGTGATTTTTTTATAATTAAAGATAACATAATGTTTTCTTGCCTAAATCTCCGTATTTATCGAATCTTAATTTCACTATCAACGTGTTGGACAATACAACAACTTTAGAACAAAGATGTATTGGTAATAGTTAACTCTTTGCAACTCTTGACACTTTTGAAAAGTGGAGAATGAGAGAATTGAAGAAAGTGTGTTTTCACATTTGAGTGAGCATAAAGTCTCACTAACGAGTGTGATGTTTTGATAATTAAAGACAACATAATGTTTTTTTTGGCAAAATTTTCGTATTTATCGAATCTTAATTTCACTATCTGTTGGTGTATACTGTAAAGCAAACTTTTAGTGGGCTTTTGTGACGTATATTCGATTTCCTTTTATCTGAAATAAATGGTTTTTCACATTTTTGCATTCTTTGTGATTACTTGTATGTCTGCTTATCTTGCATTGTAGACGATGTGGTGGGTTTGTAGTCACACAGAAGATCACATTGTCAGTCCCTTGTAAGATATAAACAATATTCACAACTGAGATAGTTATGGACAAAACTATTGGTTTAAGTTGTAGTATAAACTTGTTAGTGGTTTGTCTTAGCCATTAGTTTATACTAGTGCGCTGAGGCGTATTGAATGGATCACAGATAAGACATATTCTTCTGTTATGAAGAGCTAGAGGTCTTGGTGACTTTTATGATTCTTAACCTAAGTGTGATATTTAGATGTGTGGGGTGCTTGTTCACTATTTTGATGTATCATAGGTGAGAATCTTGGTAGATTCTTCACGCTCCGTATTTTGGGTAGTGGCATCGCTCGCATGATGTCTACTTATTGGCATTAGGGCACCGTGTCCTGTACATCCAGGCTGATGATGTCCCCTTGAGGAAACTCATAAAGGATTGTCGTATTAAACCCTGCAGGTGGATTTAATCCGTACGACAACAAGGTTGAGTGGTACTACTCAAGGAATTATAGAAATAAATTATTTAAAGAAGTCAGAAGCTTTAATAATTAATGGACGTGCGATATCTTAAACACGGGGAATTATGATGTCTAATAGAAGCCCTGATTCAGTTCGGGATAGGACGGGAGTGCAACATTAATTCTCTAGTGGAATGAATTAATGTTCTCGGGCCAAATTATATGTTCTGGGCTGAACATAAGAGTAGTTGGGCCTGTAAGAAGCCCAAACCCTATACCTTCTAATGGATCCCTAGTCTGGCCCATGAACTTATGGAGATTATAAATAGGAGCCTCAAAATAGTTTTGAAACCCTAGCACACACGAAATTAAGAAAAACGGCTAGGGTTTCAAGGAGACGAAACTGAGGCACCTTCTCCACGTTTGATAGCGAGCCGTCCACCCGGTGTTCGAGCGAGGTTGGGAGACAGGCTAGAAGATCCGTAGATTGGAATCAACGTCTCGATCTTCAAGGGTAACGAATCTAAATTCTGCTTTAGATGCATGTTTAGGTTTTAATTCGTTATTTATACGTTTGGCATCCGACAACGATCCCGGTGATGGACCGCCTTCGCCGGCGCGTTCCAGCAATTGGTATCAGAGCCTGGATTCGTAGATTGTTGGCTCTGCCTGAAACGTACTGTTGTATGATTCAATTTTTTTTGTTGTTTCATGTATGGATTCGTTTCTGTCATTTATTATTTAAGGTTTTTATTCTATCGCAGCCCTTGTGTGATTTTGTAATCGTTTTTCCCACCAGATAATAAGTGTGGGTAGTATAGGATTTTTTCATAGATCACTGTAGTAGGGTTTTGCTCGTTTATATTGTATTTTTTGATCGTGAGAATGGGCGGTGTCGATGGAAGATCTGAAAACAGTAATCTGAGTTTTTCGGGTTATGGCCTTGGACGGTGAAAACTGTTTTGGCCATAACTTTTGACTCGGGTGTCCGTTTTCAGCCCACAAGACCTTTTCGGAAACGTCTCGACGAGATCTACAGGAGTCACAGCTAAACTGAGACGACGAGTGGCGAGGCCTAATTCAAAATCCTTGATGAAGTTTTCTGCCAGTTTTTGTCGGTGGACGAGAATTCGAGTTTTTTTGCATTGCGTGAGAGGCCGATGCGAGGCATCCGTCCGCGCCACTGTTTTTTTTATCATTGTAATAGCTTATAGTAGACTGTTTTTGATAGGTTTTCAAGGGGTTGCGATAGATGTGCATTTATTTATTTTTGCCTATGTTTATCGCATCTTGTATTGTTATGGCATGCATGTGTTAATTTTTGTTAATTTGCTATGCCAATGAATAATCTTCATGTTAAAATGACTAAGTGAGATAATTAAATTTTAATTAATTTATAGGCCTCCACAATTGGTCTTTAAGTAAGGTGTATGTTGCTCGTGGGACCTTGGGAGTCTTCCCCTAACGGATGCAACATTCACGAGCTTACTAGTTAAGACTTCTAATAAAACTGTTTTAATCTTTAGATGAAGTGTGTGATCTTCCCTAACGGATGTGTCATCCATGAGTTCATCAGTAAAGAATAATTCAAGATAACTGTTGTTAAATTGTGGTCATCACTTAGATGTGAATTTGAATATAACCCCCCAACGGGGTCACTGTTCTAGTTCACATGGCCAGTTAAAGTTCGACTGTTAATTTCATTCGTCAGAAGGATAAGTTGACGTGATATTGAGATTAAAGACTGAATGCCTGGTCAATGAATACATGTGTAAACGACCACCCTAACGTGGCTTGCATATGTGTTTGTTGGGCTGTTGGAGGTTGTGTTGAATATTGGTTTTGAAGGTTTCCAATGTTTTATGCTTCAAACTTATGTGATTCATTGCTTGCATTTTATTTATTTCAGATACATTATGGTGACATTCAACCCACTTATGGTTATCTTAAATCAAAATAAGCTTGTTGGTCAAAATTACTTGGATTGGAAAAGAAATTTGGACATTGTCCTAGTTGCTGATGAGTACAAGTTTGTACTCGATACACCTGCTCCTGCCCCTTTGGGAGCTGAATCTACTGAAGAGCAAAGGGAGGCTCATAAGAAGTGGCACAAGGCTGATGAGATGGCTCGTTGTTACATTTTGGCCTCGATGTCAAATGTTTTACAACAGCAGCATCAAACTATGTCTAGTGCCGCAGCTATGATGTTGAGCCTCAAAGAGCTTTTTGGTGAGAAAGATAGGGCTGCCCGCTTTGAGGCTATGAGGAAGATCATGTCAACCTCTATGCCAGAGGGAGCGTCCGTGAGGGACCATGGTCTCAAGATGATGGAATATCTGAATGAGATTGAGGTCCTCGGAGGGTTAATCGATAATGACACCAAGATCGATATGATCCTACACTCGCTCCCAAAGTCTTTTGAGAACTTCCGTGTAAACGCGATCATGAGTAAGAAGGATTATACTTTAACCGAGCTTCTTACGGAATTGGTCGCGGTGGAGGGTCTCATGGGTAAACGACCACAAGCCAATGTTACTGTTCAGGCTGGACCTTCTTCGTCTAATGGCAAGAAGAAGAAAAAGCCTTTACAGAAAAAGGGTGGTGGTGAAAGCAGTGGGAGCAAGAAACTAGCACCTTCTGGTGGCGTGAAAAAGCCGAAGGGCAAATGTTTCAAGTGCAACAAGACGGGACATTGGAAGTCTGATTGTCCTCTTTTGAAAAAGGACAACTCTGGTACGTCTCTCGCTTTAGTTGTTGAAACATATTTTGCGGCTTGTTCTGCCTTTTCTTGGGTAGTAGATACAGGAGCCACTGACCATGTTTGTTACACCTTGCAGGGGTTTCTGCAGACAAGGGAACTGAGTGAGGGCGAGATTACTATTAGTTTGGGCAATGCTGCGATAGTATCAGTGGTTGCAGTGGGAGACGTGCACTTATGTTTTTCTAATTCTGTTTTAGTATTAAAGAACGTTTTATACGTGCCGAATTTTCGGAGAAATTTAATTTCTGTTTCGAAGTTATTTTTGGATGGATGCTCAGTTGTTTTTAATGACAATGTTGTTATTATGAGAAATGACTCTTTAATCTGTTCTGGCACGCTAGAAAACAATCTTTATACTATTACGTGTGCATATCATACTGTGACTGAAGCTCATTCATCATCATCATTAAATAAGAGAAAGGAACCTTCTAAGTTGAATCAAACATACCTTTGGCATCTAAGATTGGGTCATGTCAACCTAAGAAGGATTCAAAGACTAGTAAGTAGTGGGTTTTTGGAGTCTCTCCAAGTGGAACCATTCTCAGTCTGCGAATCCTGTTTGGAAGGCAAGATGACCTCGAGGCCTTTTAAGGCCAAGGGTAATAGGGCTAATGATGTGTTGGAATTGATTCACTCTGATTTGTGTGGGCCTATGACTGTTCAAGCTAGAGGAGGCTTTGAGTACTTCGTCACTTTCATTGACGATTACTCAAGATATGGATACATCTACCTGATGCGCCACAAGTCTGAATGCTTTGGCAAGTTCAAAGAATTTAAGGCAGAAGTGGAGAACCGTCATGGTAAGAGTATCAAGTCACTGCGTTCTGATCGTGGTGGCGAGTACCTTAGCAATGAATTTAGGCAATACTTATTAGAGAACGGGATTAGATCCCAGCTCTCCGCGCCTGGTACTCCGCAACAGAATGGCGTGGTTGAGAGAAGGAATAGGACTCTATTAGATATGGTGAGATCGATGATGAGT
Organism: Galeopsis tetrahit; assembly: GCA_963675135.1. Lineage (NCBI taxonomy): Eukaryota > Viridiplantae > Streptophyta > Magnoliopsida > Lamiales > Lamiaceae > Galeopsis > Galeopsis tetrahit. Next base: position 56,974,402 of record OY776120.1, on the reverse strand, counting down.
TATGCTTCATTACCTACCTCTTTTTGGGGTTATGCCTTGGAAACAGCAGCGTACCTTCTAAATTATGTACCTTCTAAAGTGGTTCCAAAAACCCCGATTGAATTGTGGTCTGGGCGAAAGCCTAGTCTAAACCACATTCGGATTTGGGGTTGTCCAGCACATGTGCTGAACAAGGAAGCTGATAAGTTGGCACCTAGAACTGAAGTACGGTTATTTGCAGGATACCCTAAGGGAACGAGAGGTGGTTATTTTTATAGTCCTAATGATCAGAGGGTGGTGGTGAGTACCAATGCCCGATTTTTAGAAGAAGACTATATGAATGAGCATAAGTCCAATACTGAGATCATTCTAAATGAGTTGAGAGGAGACAATGGCACACCGAGTGTGCAAGAGGAAATACCACAAGAGACTGCACAACGTGGCGACTCTGATGAACCTTTGTATACATTGCCTCGTCGTAGTGGGAGGGTTGTTCGCCAACCTGATCGTTTCATGTTTATGGGAGAGTCTATTGACTTGATTCCAAGCGATGAACATGATGATAACGACCCCTGGACATACAAAGAGGCAATCAAAGACAAAGATGCAGAGTCTTGGCACAAGTCCATGGATTCAGAAATTGAATCTATGGATGCTATGGAAGTGTATGACCTAAGTGAACTTCCCCACGATAAGAAAGCTGTTGGGTGTAAGTGGGTCTACAGACGTAAGAGAGGGTCTGATGGGCAGATTACTGCTTTTAAAGCACGGTTGGTGGCAAAGGGTTTTACCCAGAAAGAAGGAATCGACTATGACGAGACCTTCTCACCAGTAGCCATGCTAAAATCGATCCGGATTCTCTTATCCATAGCTAATCACATGAACTATGAGATTTGGCAAATGGATGTTAAGACAGCTTTCCTTAATGGAAATTTGGATAAGGACATCTATATGCAGCAACCCGAGGGTTATGTGAAGAAAGGCCAAGAGCATCTAGTCTGGAAGCTGAAAAAGTCTCTTTATGGGCTAAAACAAGCTTCCAGGTCTTGGAACATTCGTTTTGATGAGGTGATCAAATCTTTTGGATTTGAACAATGTCAAAATGAAAGTTGTGTGTACCAGAAAAGTGACAGAGACGTAGTGGTATTCTTAGTACTATACGTAGATGATATTCTTCTTATTGGCAACAATGTGAAAGTATTATCAGACGTAAAGGTGTGGCTTTCAGAACAGTTTCAAATGAAGGATATGGGAGAAGCATCGTATATTCTTGGTATTAAGGTCACTCGTGATCGAAAAAAGAGAATGTTGTGTTTATCTCAAGCGTCTTACATTGATACTGTGATTGCTCGTTTTGGCATGCAGAATTCCAAGAAGGGTGTACTACCTTTCAGACATGGAGTCCCTCTATCTAAAGATATGTGTCCTAAGACACAGAAGGAGATAGAGGAGATGGCTAAGGTTCCTTATGCTTCGGCTGTAGGAAGCCTTATGTATGCGATGCTGTGTACGAGGCCTGATATTTGTTATGCAGTCGGCATGGTAGCAAGATATCAGTCTAACCCTGGTCAAGGACACTGGACTGCTGTTAAGCATATTCTCAAGTACTTGAAAAAGACTCGAGATTATATGCTAGTATACCAGTCAAATAGTTTGATTCCTTTGGGTTATACCGATTCAGATTTCCAAGCTGATCGAGATGAACGGAAGTCAACCTCGGGTTATGTGTTTATGCTGGGAGGCGCAGCCATATCTTGGAGAAGTGTGAAGCAGAAATGCATCGCGGACTCCACTATGGAAGCCGAGTACGTAGCTGCCTCAGAGGCTGCAAAGGAGGCTGTCTGGCTGCGTAATTTCTTTCTGGAATTAGGGGTATTTCAGAGTATGCCGATGTGTATCACTGTTTATTGTGATAACGCGGGTGCAGTGGCAAACTCGAAAGAACCTAGAGCCCATAGAGCAAGTAAACACATAGATCGAAAGTACCACATTATACGAGATATCGTAAATCGAGGAGACGTGGCTGTAGCTAAGATTGCGTCGTTGGATAACTTGGCTGATCCTTTCACAAAGACGCTGGCAATGAAAATCTTTGAGAAACATGTAGAGGGTCTTGGTTTACGATGTATTGCAAGCTAGACTTTGAGTATAAGTGGGAGAAATGTTGATGTCTTTATGTGTATACTAAAAGTTAAGCTTTAGTATAAGTGGGAGATTGTTGGTGTATACTGTAAAGAAAACTTTTAGTGGGCTTTTGTGACGTATATTCGATTTCCTTTTATCTGAAATAAATGGTTTTTCACATTTTTGCATTCTTTGTGATTACTTGTATGTCTGCTTATCTTGCATTGTAGACGATGTGGTGGGTTTGTAGTCACACAGAAGATCACATTGTCAGTCCCTTATAAGATATAAATAATATTCACAACTGAGATAGTTATGGACAAAACTATTGGTTTAAGTTGTAGTATAAACTTGTTAGTGGTTTGTCTTAGCCATTAGTTTATACTAGTGCGCTGAGGCGTATTGAATGGATCACAGATAAGACATGTTCTTCTGTTCTGACTGTTATGAAGAACTAGAGGTCTTGGTGACTTTTATGATTCTTAACCTAAGTGTGATATTTAGATGTGTGGGGTGCTTGTTCACTACTTTGATGTATCATAGGTGAGAATCTTGGTAGATTCTTCACGCTCCGTATTTTGGGTAGTGGCATCGCTCGCATGATGTCTACTTATTGGCATTAGGGCACCGTGTCCTGTACATCCAGGCTGATGATGTCCCCTTGAGGAAACTCATAAAGGATTGTCGTATTAAACCCTGCAGGTGGATTTAATCCGTACGACAACAAGGTTGAGTGGTACTACTCAAGGAATTATAGAAATAAATTATTTAAAGAAGTCAGAAGCTTTAATAATTAATGGACGTGCGATATCTTAAACACGGGGAATTATGATGTCTAATAGAAGCCCTGATTCAGTTCGGGATAGGACGGGAGTGCAACATTAATTCTCTAGTGGAATGAATTAATGTTCTCGGGCCAAATTATATGTTCTGGGCTGAACATAAGAGTAGTTGGGCCTGTAAGAAGCCCAAACCCTATACCTTCTAATGGATCCCTAGTCTGGCCCATGAACTTATGGAGATTATAAATAGGAGCCTCAAAATAGTTTTGAAACCCTAGCACACACGAAATTAAGAAAAACGGCTAGGGTTTCAAGGAGACGAAACTGAGGCACCTTCTCCACGTTTGATAGCAAGCCGTCCACCCGGTGTTCGAGCGAGGTTGGGAGACAGGCTAGAAGATCCGTAGATTGGAATCAACGTCTCGATCTTCAAGGGTAACGAATCTAAATTCTGCTTTAGATGCATGTTTAGGTTTTAATTCGTTATTTATACGTTTGGCATCCGACAACGATCCCGGTGATGGACCGCCTTCGCCGGCGCGTTCCAGCACTATCAACGTGTTGGACAAAACAAAAACTCTAGAACAAATATGTATTGGTAATGGTTAACTCTTTGCAACTCTGGAGACTTTTGAAAAGTAGAGAATGAGAGAAACATAGAAAGTGCATTTTCACATTAGAGTGAGCATAAACTCTCACTAACGAGTGTGATTTCTTTCCTAAATCTTCGTATTTATCGAATCTTAATTTCACTATCAGCGTGTTGGATAAAACAACAACTTTAGAACAAAGATGTATTGGTAATTGTTAACTCTTTGCAACTCTGGAGACTTTTGAAAATTAGAGAATGAGAGAATCGAAGAAAGTGCATTTTTACATTAGAGTATGCATAAACTCTTACTAACGTGAGTGATTTTTTGATAATTAAAGATAACATAATGTTTTCTTGCCTAAATCTCCATATTTATCGAATCTTAATTTCACTATCAACGTGTCGGACAATACAACAACTTTAGAACAAAGATGTATTGGTAATGGTTAACTCTTTGCAACTCTTGACACTTTTGAAAAGTGGAGAAGGAGAGAATCGAAGAAAGTGCGTTTTCACATTAGAGTGAGCATAAAGTCTCACTGACGAGTGTGATGTTTTGATAATTAAAGACAACATAATGTTTTTTTTGGCTAAATTTTCGTATTTATCGAATCTTAATTTCACTATCAACGTGTTGGACAAAACAACAACTTTAGAACAAAGATGTATTGGTAATGGTTAACTCTTTGCAACTCTTGACACTTTTGAAAAGTGGAGAAGGAGAGAATCGAAGAAAGTGCGTTTTCACATTAGAGTGAGCATAAAGTCTCACTGACGAGTGTGATGTTTTGATAATTAAAGACAACATAATGTTTTTTTTGGCAAAATTTTCGTATTTATTGAATCTTAATTTCACTATCAACCTGTTGGACAAAACAACAACTTTAGAACAACGATGTATTGGTAATGGTTAACTCTTTGCAACTCTTGACACTTTTGAAAAGTGGAGAAGGAGAGAATCGAAGAAAGTGCGTTTTCACATTAGAGTGAGCATAAAGTCTCACTGACGAGTGTGATGTTTTGATAATTAAAGACAACATAATGTTTTTTTTGGCAAAATTTTCGTATTTATTGAATCTTAATTTCACTATCAACCTGTTGGACAAAACAACAACTTTAGAACAACGATGTATTGGTAATGGTTAACTCTTTGCAACTCTTGACACTTTTGAAAAGTAGAGAATGAGAGAAACGAAGAAAGTGCGTTTTCACATTAGGGTGAGCATATACTCTCACTAACGAGTGTGATTTTTTGATAATTAAAGATAACATAATGTTTTCTTGCCTAAATCTTCGTATTTATCGAATCTTAATTTCACTATCAACGTGTTGGACAAAACAACAACTTTAGAACAAAGATGTATTGGTAATGGTTAACTCTTTGCAAGTCTTGACACTTTTGAAAAATAGAGAATGCGAGAATAGAAGAAAGTGCGTTTTCACATTAGAATGAGCATAAACTCTCACTAACGAGTGTGATTTTGTGATAATTAAAGACAACATAATGTTTTCTTGGCTAAATCTTCGTGTTTATCGAATCTTAATTTCACTATCAACCTGTTGGACAAAACAACAACTTTAGAGCAAATATGTATTGGTAATGGTCAAATCTTTGCAACTCTTGAGAATTTTGAAAAGTAGAGAATGAGAGAATCGAAGAAAGTGAAGTTTCACATTAGAGTGAGCATAAAGTTTCACTAATGAGTGTGATGTTTTGATAATTAAAGACAACATAATGTTTTTTTGGCAAAATTTTCGTATTTATCGAATCTTAATTTCACTATCAACCTGTTGGACAAAACAACAACTTTAGAACAAATATGTATTGGTAATGGTCAAATCTTTGCAACTCTTGAGAATTTTGAAAAGTAGAGAATGAGAGAATCGAAGAAAGTGCAGTTTCACATTAGAGTGAGCATAAAGTTTCGCTAATTAGTGTGATGTTTTGATAATTGAAGACAACATAATGTTTTTTTGGCAAAATTTTCGTATTTATCGAATCTTAATTTCACTATCAACCTGTTGGACAAAATAACAACTCTATTACCCAAATGAGGACATGTCACTATCAAGAATCTGTCTTCCAGTTTGAAGAACTCAAGGAAGACATTTATAGCAATTTGGGGCTGCCTCTCCAACGGGCAAATCTCCATTTTGTCTATAAATATAAGGAGTGTGAAGACCATTGAAGCACCTAAACCTTGACAAGAATATCCAACTATCCTACAAGTCAAAGTGCTTTCAAAGCTGTCAAAGACTATCTTAGTCTTCAAACACTTCTTCTAAGCTGAACCCAATTGTATATCCATACACAAGCTTAGAGAGATATCCTATCCTTATACGTTGATCTTCATTGTAAAGGATATCTCATTAGTTGGAACCTTACTTCAATCCTTACCCCTTTCAAGTGAGAAAGTGAGAAGGTTGTAGTAGTAGAAGTGGTAGGAGCTGACTGTTGAGAGAAGAACAGTTCAGTTCTGAGTTGAGAAGAGGGTACTAGGACTCTAGACATCCTAGGGATCAATTCACCAAGGAGTGGTGTTATTGATCAAGTGCACCTTGGCACTATAAAACAAGTTAATTCCAAGAGTGAAGGAATTATCCTGTTAAATCAGGGAAAGTGGATGTAGGAGCTTGAGTCTCTGAACCACTATAAACCTCCAGTGTTGATTTGCATTACAAGTACTTACATTCATTCAACACTGCACACAAAACTGATATTTCAAGGAAACATACTCAAAGATTGTGCAAAAACTGTTTTGGACAAGTTCCCTGAAAACTGGACTGTATTGTTTTAACCAAGTGATTTCAGAAACCAAAGGAGTCTAAACATAAAGGGCCAACCACTATTCCGCACTTATAACTCCCCTAGATAGTTATTCAACTAAGTACTCAATAGTACTTAGTGGTTTGATTATCTCAGAAGAGTTAATCATCTTCAGCAGAGTTGTCCAAGACAACCTTGCTGAGCTCTGGTTTGATCTTTACTTGAAAAGATTTGCATACAAGTGTATTCCCCCCCCCCCCCCATACACTTGTTATATACTCCTTTTCAGGACCAACACGTTTTCACATTAGTGTGAGCATAAACTCTCACTAACGAGTGTGATTTTATGATAACGAAAGACAACATAATGTTTTCTTGCCTAAATCTTCGTATTTATCGAATCTTAATTTCACTATCAACGTGTTGGACAAAACAAAAACTCTAGAACAAAATTGTATTGGTAATGGTTAACTCTTTGCAACTCTAGAGACTTTTGAAAAGTAGAGAATGAGAGAAACAGAGAAAGTGCATTTTCACATTAGAGTGAGCATAAACTCTCACTAACGAGTGTGATTTCTTTCCTAAATCTTCGTATTTAACGAATCTTAATTTCACTATCAGCGTGTTGGATAAAACAACAACTTTAGAACAAAGATGTATTGGTAATTGTTAACTCTTTGCAACTCTGGAGACTTTTGAAAATTAGAGAATGAGAGAATCGAAGAAAGTGCGTTTTTACATTAGAGTGTGCATAAACTCTTACTAACGAGTGTGATTTTTTGATAATTAAAGATAACATAATGTTTTCTTGCCTAAATCTCCGTATTTATCGAATCTTAATTTCACTATCAACGTGTTGGACAATACAACAACTTTAGAACAAAGATGTATTGGTAATAGTTAACTCTTTGCAACTCTTGACACTTTTGAAAAGTGGAGAATGAGAGAATCGAAGAAAGTGTGTTTTAACATTAGAGTGAGCATAAAGTCTCACTAACGAGTGTGATGTTTTGATAAATAAAGACAACATAATGTTTTTTTTTGGCAAAATTTTCGTATTTATCGAATCTTAATTTCACTATCAACGTGTTGGACAAAACAACAACTCTAGAACAAATATGTATTGGTAATGGTTACCTCTTTGACACTCTAGAGACTTTTGAAAAGTAGAGAATGAGAGAAACATAGAAAGTGCATTTTCACATTAGAGTGAGCATAAACTCTCACTAACGAGTGTGATTTCTTTCCTAAATCTTCGTATTTATCGAATCTTAATTTCACTATCAGCGCGTTGGATAAAACAACAACTTTAGAACAAAGATGTATTGGTAATTGTTAACTCTTTGCAACTCTGGAGACTTTTGAAAATTAGAGAATGAGAGAATCGAAGAAAGAGCGTTTTTACATTAGAGTATGCATAAACTCTTACTAACGAGTGTGATTTTTTGATAATTAAAGATAACATAATATTTTCTTGCCTAAATCTCCGTATTTATCGAAACTTAATTTCACTATCAACGTGTTGGACAAAACAACAACTCTAGAACAAATATGTATTGGTAATGGTTAACTCTTTGCAACTCTTGACACTTTTGAAAAGTGGAGAATGAGAGAATCGAAGAAAGTGCGTTTTCACATTAGAGTGAGCATAAAGTCTCACTAACGAGTGTGATGTTTTGATAATTAAAGACAACATAATGTTTTTTTTGGCAAAAATTTCGTATTTATTGAATCTTAATTTCACTATCAACCTGTTGGACAAAACAACAACTTTAGAACAACGATGTATTGGTAATGGTTAACTCTTTGCAACTCTTGACACTTTTCAAAAGTAGAGAATGAGAGAAACGAAGAAAGTGCGTTTTCACATTAGTGTGAGCATAAACTCTCACTAACGAGTGTGATTTTATGATAATTAAAAACAACATAATGTTTTCTTAGCTAAATCTTCGTATTTATCGAATCTTAATTTCACTATCAACCTGTTGGACAAAACAACAACTTTAGAACAAAGATGTATTGGTAATGGTTAACTCTTTTCAACTCTTGACACTTTTGAAAAGTAGAGAATGAGAGAAACGAAGAAAGTGCGTTTTCACATTAGTGTGAGCATAAACTCTCACTAACGAGTGTGATTTTGTGATAATGAAAGACAACATAATGTTTTCTTGCCTAAATCTTCGTATTTATCGAATCTTAATTTCACTATCAACGTGTTGGACAAAACAAAAACTCTAGAACAAATATGTATTGGTAATGGTTAACTCTTTGCAACTCTAGTGACTTTTGAAAAGTAGAGAATGAGAGAAACAGAGAAAGTGCATTTTCACATTAGAGTGAGCATAAACTCTCACTAACGAGTGTGATTTCTTTCTTAAATCTTCGTATTTAACGAATCTTAATTTCACTATCAGCGTGTTGGATAAAACAACAACTTTAGAACAAAGATGTATTGGTAATTGTTAACTCTTGGCAACTCTGGAGACTTTTGAAAATTAGAGAATGAGAGAATCAAAGAAAGTGCGTTTTTACATTAGAGTGTGCATAAACTCTTACTAACGAGTGTGATTTTTTGATAATTAAAGATAACATAATGTTTTCTTGCCTAAATCTCCGTATTTATCGAATCTTAATTTCACTATCTACGTGTTGGACAATACAACAACTTTAGAACAAAGATGTATTGGTAATAGTTAACTATTTGCAACTCTTGACACTTTTGAAAAGTGGAGAATGAGAGAATCGAAGAAAGTGTGTTTTCACATTAGAGTGAGCATAAAGTCTCACTAACGAGTGTGATGTTTTGATAATTAAAGACAACATAATGTTTTTTTTGGCAAAATTTTCGTATTTATCGAATCTTAATTTCACTATCAACGTGTTGGACAAAACAACAACTCTAGAACAAATATGTATTGGTAATGGTTAACTCTTTGCAACTCTGGAGACTTTTGAAAAGTAGAGAATGAGAGAAACATAGAAAGTGCATTTTCACATTAGAGTGAGCATAAACTCTCACTAACGAGTGTGATTTCTTTCCTAAATCTTCATATTTATCGAATCTTAATTTCAATTTCACAATCAGCGTGTTGGATAAAACAACAACTTTAGAACAAAGATGTATTGGTAATTGTTAACTCTTTGCAACTCTGGAGACTTTTGAAAATTAGAGAATGAGAGAATCGAAGAAAGTGCATTTTTACATTAGAGTATGCATAAACTCTTACTAACTAGTGTGATTTTTTGATAATTAAAGATAACATAATGTTTTCTTGCCTAAATCTCCGTATTTATCGAATCTTAATTTCACTATCAACGTGTTGGACAATACAACAACTTTAGAACAAAGATGTATTGGTAATGGTTAACTCTTTGCAACTCTTGACACTTTTGAAAAGTGGAGAATGAGAGAATCGAAGAAAGTGCGTTTTCACATTAGAGTGAGCATAAAGTCTCACTAACGAGTGTGATGTTTTGATAATTAAAGACAACATAATGTTTTTTTTCGCAAAATTTTCGTATTTATCGAATCTTAATTTCACTATCAACGTGTTGGACAAAACAACAACTTTAGAACAAAGATGTATTGGTAATGGTTAACTCTTTGTAACTCTTGACACTTTTGAAAAGTGGAGAAGGAGAGAATCGAAGAAAGTGCGTTTTCACATTAGAGTGAGCATAAAGTCTCACTAACGAGTGTGATGTTTTGATAATTAAAGACAACATAATTTTTTTTTGGCAAAATTTTCGTATTTATTGAATCTTAATTTCACTGTCAACCTGTTGGACAAAACAACAACTTTAGAACAACGATGTATTGGTAATGGTTAACTCTTTGCAACTCTTGACACTTTTGAAAAGTAGAGAATGAGAGAAACGAAGAAAGTGCGTTTTCACATTAGGGTGAGCATAAACTCTCACTAACGAGTGTGATTTTATGATAATTAAAGACAATATAGTGTTTTCTTGGCTAAATCTTCGTGTTTATAGAATCATAATATCACTATCAACGTGTTGGACAAAACAACAACTCTAGAACAAATATATATTGGTAATGTTTAACTCTTTGCAACTCTGGAGACTTTTGAAAAGTAGAGAATTAGTGAAACAGAGAAAGTGCATTTTCACATTAGAGTGAGCATAAACTCTCACTAACGAGTGTGATTTCTTTCCTAAATCTTCGTATTTATCGAATCTTAATTTCACTATCAGCGTGTTGGATAAAACAACAACTTTAGAACATAGATGTATTGGTAATGGTTAACTCATTGCAACTCTTGAGTCTTTTGAAAAGTAGAGAATGAGAGAATCGAAGAAAGTGCGTTTTCACATTGGAGTGAGCATAAACTGTCACTAACGAGTGTGATTTTTTTTTAATTAAAGACAACATAATGTTTTCTTTGCTAAATCTTCGTATTTATCGAATCTTAATTTCACTATCAACGTGTTGGACAAAACAACAACTTTAGAACAAAGATGTATTGGTAATGGTTAACTCTTTGCAACTCTTGACACTTTTGAAAAGTGGAGAAGGAGAGAATAGAAGAAAGTGCTTTTTCACATTAGAGTGAGCATAAAGTCTCAATGACGAGTGTGATGTTTTGATAATTAAAGACAACATAATGTTTTTTTTGGCAAAATTTTCGTATTTATTGAAACTTAATTTCACTATCAACCTGTTGGACAAAACAACAACTTTAGAACAACGATGTATTGGTAATGGTTAACTCTTTGCAACTCTTGACACTTTTGAAAAGTAGAGAATGAGAGAAACCAAGAAAGTGCCTTTTCACATTAGTGTGAGCATAAACTCTCACTAACGAGTGTGATTTTATGATAATTAAAGACAACATAATGTTTTCTTAGCTAAATCTTCGTATTTATCGAATCTTAATTTCACTATCAACCTGTTGGACAAAACAACAACTTTAGAACAAAGATGTATTGGTAATGGTTAACTCTTTGCAACTCTTGACACTTTTGAAAAGTAGAGAATGAGAGAAACGAAGAAAGTGCATTTTCACATTAGTGTGAGCATAAACTCTCACTAACCAGTGTGATTTTGTGAAAATGAAAGACAACATAATGTTTTCTTGCCTAAATCTTCGTATTTATCGAATCTTAATTTCACTATCAACGTGTTGGACAAAACAACAACTCTAGAACAAATATGTATTGGTAATGGTTAACTCTTTGCAACTCTGGAGATTTTTGAAAAGTAGAGAATGAGAGAAACAGAGAAAGTGCATTTTCACATTAGAGTGAGCATAAACTCTCACTAACGAGTGTGATTTCTTTCCTAAATCTTCGTATTTAACGAATCTTAATTTCACTAGCAGCGTGTTGGATAAAACAACAACTTTAGAACAAAGATGTATTGGTAATTGTTAACTCTTTGCAACTCTGGAGACTTTTGAAAATTAGAGAATGAGAGAATCGAAGAAAGTGCGTTTTTACATTAGAGTGTGCATAAACTCTTACTAACGAGTGTGATTTCTTGATAATTAAAGATAACATAATGTTTTCTTGCCTAAATCTCCGTATTTATCGAATCTTAATTTCACTATCAACGTGTTGGACAATACAACAACTTTAGAACACAAATGTATTGGTAATAGTTAACTCTTTGCAACTCTTGACACTTTTGAAAAGTGGAGAATGAGAGAATCGAAGAAAGTGTGTTTTCACATTAGAGTGAGCATAAAGTCTCACTAACGAGTGTGATGTTTTGATAATTAAAGACAACATAATGTTTTTTTTGGCAAAATTTTCGTATTTATCGAATCTTAATTTCACTATCAACGTGTTGGACAAAATAACAACTCTAGAACAAATATGTATTGGTAATGGTTAACTCTTTGCAACTCTGGAGACTTTTGAAAAGTAGAGAATGAGAGAAACATAGAAAGTGCATTTTCACATTAGAGTGAGCATAAACTCTCACTAACGAGTGTGATTTCTTTCCTAAATCTTCATATTTTTCGAATCTTAATTTCAATTTCACAATCAGCGTGTTGGATAAAACAACAACTTTAGAACAAAGATGTATTGGTAATTGTTAACTCTTTGCAACTCTGGAGACTTTTGAAAATTAGAGAATGAGAGAATCGAAGAAAGTGCATTTTTACATTAGAGTATGCATAAACTCTTACTAACTAGTGTGATTTTTTGATAATTAAAGATAACATAATGTTTTCTTGCCTAAATCTCCGTATTTATCGAATCTTAATTTCACTATCAACGTGTTGGACAATACAACAACTTTAGAACAAAGATGTATTGGTAATGGTTAACTCTTTGCAACTCTTGACACTTTTGAAAAGTGGAGAATGAGAGAATCGAAGAAAGTGCGTTTTCACATTAGAGTGAGCATAAAGTCTCACTAACGAGTGTGATGTTTTGATAATTAAAGACAACATAATGTTTTTTTTCGCAAAATTTTCGTATTTATCGAATCTTAATTTCACTATCAACGTGTTGGACAAAACAACAACTTTAGAACAAAGATGTATTGGTAATGGTTAACTCTTTGCAACTCTTGACACTTTTGAAAAGTGGAGAAGGAGAGAATCGAAGAGAGTGCGTTTTCACATTAGAGTGAGCATAAAGTCTCACTAACGAGTGTGAAGTTTTGATAATTAAAGACAACATAATTTTTTTTTGGCAAAATTTTCGCATTTATTGAATCTTAATTTCACTATCAACCTGTTGGACAAAACAACAACTTTAGAACAACGATGTATTGGTAATGGTTAACTCTTTGCAACTCTTGACACTTTTGAAAAGTAGAGAATGAGAGAAACGAAGAAAGTGCGTTTTCACATTAGGGTGAGCATAAACTCTCACTAACGAGTGTGATTTTATGATAATTAAAGACAATATAGTGTTTTCTTGGCTAAATCTTCGTGTTTATAGAATCATAATGTGTTGGACAAAACAACAACTCTAGAACAAATATATATTGGTAATGTTTAACTCTTTGCAACTCTGGAGACTTTTGAAAAGTAGAGAATTAGTGAAACAGAGAAAGTGCATTTTCACATTAGAGTGAGCATAAACTCTCACTAACGAGTGTGATTTCTTTCCTAAATCTTCGTATTTATCGAATCTTAATTTCACTATCAGCGTGTTGGATAAAACAACAACTTTAGAACATAGATGTATTGGTAATGGTTAACTCATTGCAACTCTTGAGTCTTTTGAAAAGTAGAGAATGAGAGAATCGAAGAAAGTGCGTTTTCACATTGGAGTGAGCATAAACTGTCACTAACGAGTGTGATTTTTTTTTAATTAAAGACAACATAATGTTTTCTTTGCTAAATCTTCGTATTTATCGAATCTTAATTTCACTATCAACGTGTTGGACAAAACAACAACTTTAGAACAAAGATGTATTGGTAATGGTTAACTCTTTGCAACTCTTGACACTTTTAAAAAGTGGAGAAGGAGAGAATCGAAGAAAGTGCTTTTTCACATTAGAGTGAGCATAAAGTCTCAATGACGAGTGTGATGTTTTGATAATTAAAGACAACATAATGTTTTTTTTGGCAAAATTTTCGTATTTATTGAAACTTAATTTCACTATCAACCTGTTGGACAAAACAACAACTTTAGAACAACGATGTATTGGTAATGGTTAACTCTTTGCAACTCTTGACACTTTTGAAAAGTAGAGAATGAGAGAAACCAAGAAAGTGCGTTTTCACATTAGTATGAGCATAAACTCTCACTAACGAGTGTGATTTTATGATAATTAAAGACAACATAATGTTTTCTTAGCTAAATCTTCGTATTTATCGAATCTTAATTTCACTATCAACCTGTTGGACAAAACAATAACTTTAGAACAAAGATGTATTGGTAATGGTTAACTCTTTGCAACTCTTGACACTTTTGAAAAGTAGAGAATGAGAGAAACGAAGAAAGTGCATTTTCACATTAGTGTGAGCATAAACTCTCACTAACCAGTGTGATTTTGTGAAAATGAAAGACAACATAATGTTTTCTTGCCTAAATCTTCGTATTTATCGAATCTTAATTTCACTATCAACGTGTTGGACAAAACAACAACTCTAGAACAAATATGTATTGGTAATGGTTAACTCTTTGCAACTCTGGAGATTTTTGAAAAGTAGAGAATGAGAGAAACAGAGAAAGTGCATTTTCACATTAGAGTGAACATAAACTCTCACTAACGAGTGTGATTTCTTTCCTAAATCTTCGTATTTAACGAATCTTAATTTCACTAGCAGCGTGTTGGATAAAACAACAACTTTAGAACAAAGATGTATTGGTAATTGTTAACTCTTTGCAACTCTGGAGACTTTTGAAAATTAGAGAATGAGAGAATCGAAGAAAGTGCATTTTTACATTAGAGTGTGCATAAACTCTTACTAACGAGTGTGATTTCTTGATAATTAAAGATAACATAATGTTTTCTTGCCTAAATCTCCGTATTTATCGAATCTTAATTTCACTATCAACGTGTTGGACAATACAACAACTTTAGAACACAGATGTATTGGTAATAGTTAACTCTTTGCAACTCTTGACACTTTTGAAAAGTGGAGAATGAGAGAATCGAAGAAAGTGTGTTTTCACATTAGAGTGAGCATAAAGTCTCACTAACGAGTGTGATGTTTTGATAATTAAAGACAACATAATGTTTTTTTTGGCAAAATTTTCGTATTTATCGAATCTTAATTTCACTATCAACGTGTTGGTTAAAATAACAACTCTAGAACAAATATGTATTGGTAATGGTTAACTCTTTGCAACTCTGGAGACTTTTGAAAAGTAGAGAATGAGAGAAACATAGAAAGTGCATTTTCACATTAGAGTGAGCATAAACTCTCACTAACGAGTGTGATTTCTTTCCTAAATCTTCATATTTTTCGAATCTTAATTTCAATTTCACAATCAGCGTGTTGGATAAAACAACAACTTTAGAACAAAGATGTATTGGTAATTGTTAACTCTTTGCAACTCTGGAGACTTTTGAAAATTAGAGAATGAGAGAATCGAAGAAAGTGCATTTTTACATTAGAGTATGCATAAACTCTTACTAACTAGTGTGATTTTTTGATAATTAAAGATAACATAATGTTTTCTTGCCTAAATCTCCGTATTTATCGAATCTTAATTTCACTATCAACGTGTTGGACAATACAACAACTTTAGAACAAAGATGTATTGGTAATGGTTAACTCTTTGCAACTCTTGACACTTTTGAAAAGTGGAGATTGAGAGAATCGAAGAAAGTGCGTTTTCACATTAGAGTGAGCATAAAGTCTCACTAACGAGTGTGATGTTTTGATAATTAAAGACAACATAATGTTTTTTTTCGCAAAATTTTCGTATTTATCGAATCTTAATTTCACTATCAACGTGTTGGACAAAACAACAACTTTAGAACAAAGATGTATTGGTAATGGTTAACTCTTTGCAACTCTTGACACTTTTGAAAAGTGGAGAAGGAGAGAATCGAAGAAAGTGCGTTTTCACATTAGAGTGAGCATAAAGTCTCACTAACGAGTGTGATGTTTTGATAATTAAAGACAACATAATTTTTTTTTGGCAAAATTTTCGTATTTATTGAATCTTAATTTCACTATCAACCTGTTGGACAAAACAACAACTTTAGAACAACGATGTATTGGTAATGGTTAACTCTTTGCAACTCTTGACACTTTTGAAAAGTAGAGAATGAGAGAAACGAAGAAAGTGCGTTTTCACATTAGGGTGAGCATAAACTCTCACTAACGAGTGTGATTTTATGATAATTAAAGACAATATAGTGTTTTCTTGGCTAAATCTTCGTGTTTATAGAATCATAATATCACTATCAACGTGTTGGACAAAACAACAACTCTAGAACAAATATATATTGGTAATGTTTAACTCTTTGCAACTCTGGAGACTTTTGAAAATTAGAGAATTAGTGAAACAGAGAAAGTGCATTTTCACATTAGAGTGAGCATAAACTCTCACTAACGAGTGTGATTTCTTTCCTAAATCTTCGTATTTATCGAATCTTAATTTCACTATCAGCGTGTTGGATAAAACAACAACTTTAGAACATAGATGTATTGGTAATGGTTAACTCTTTGCAACTCTTGAGTCTTTTGAAAAGTAGAGAATGAGAGAATCGAAGAAAGTGCGTTTTCACATTGGAGTGAGCATAAACTGTCACTAACGAGTGTGATTTTTTTTTAATTAAAGACAACATAATGTTTTCTTTGCTAAATCTTCGTATTTATCGAATCTTAATTTCACTATCAACGTGTTGGACAAAACAACAACTTTAGAACAAAGATGTATTGGTAATGGTTAACTCTTTGCAACTCTTGACACTTTTGAAAAGTGGAGAAGGAGAGAATCGAAGAAAGTGCTTTTTCACATTAGAGTGAGCATAAAGTCTCAATGACGAGTGTGATGTTTTGATAATTAAAGACAACATAATGTTTTTTTTGGCAAAATTTTCGTATTTATTGAAACTTAATTTCACTATCAACCTGTTGGACAAAACAACAACTTTAGAACAACGATGTATTGGTAATGGTTAACTCTTTGCAACTCTTGACACTTTTGAAAAGTAGAGAATGAGAGAAACAAAGAAAGTGCGTTTTCACATTAGTGTGAGCATAAACTCTCACTAACGAGTGTGATTTTATGATAATTAAAGACAACATAATGTTTTCTTAGCTAAATCTTCGTATTTATCGAATCTTAATTTCACTATCAACCTGTTGGACAAAACAACAACTTTAGAACAAAGATGTATTGGTAATGGTTAACTCTTTGCAACTCTTGACACTTTTGAAAAGTAGAGAATGAGAGAAACGAAGAAAGTGCATTTTCACATTAGTGTGAGCATAAACTCTCACTAACCAGTGTGATTTTGTGAAAATGAAAGACAACATAATGTTTTCTTGCCTAAATCTTCGTATTTATCGAATCTTAATTTCACTATCAACGTGTTGGACAAAACAACAACTCTAGAACAAATATGTATTGGTAATGGTTAACTCTTTGCAAATCTGGAGATTTTTGAAAAGTAGAGAATGAGAGAAACAGAGAAAGTGCATTTTCACATTAGAGTGAGCATAAACTCTCACTAACGAGTGTGATTTCTTTCCTAAATCTTCGTATTTAACGAATCTTAATTTCACTAGCAGCGTGTTGGATAAAACAACAACTTTAGAACAAAGATGTATTGGTAATTCTTAACTCTTTGCAACTCTGGAGACTTTTGAAAATTAGAGAATGAGAGAATCGAAGAAAGTGCGTTTTTACATTAGAGTGTGCATAAACTCTTACTAACGAGTGTGATTTCTTGATAATTAAAGATAACATAATGTTTTCTTGCCTAAATCTCCGTATTTATCGAATCTTAATTTCACTATCAACGTGTTGGACAATACAACAACTTTAGAACACAGATGTATTGGTAATAGTTAACTCTTTGCAACTCTTGACACTTTTGAAAAGTGGAGAATGAGAGAATCGAAGAAAGTGTGTTTTCACATTAGAGTGAGCATAAAGTCTCACTAACGAGTGTGATGTTTTGATAATTAAAGACAACATAATGTTTTTTTTGGCAAAATTTTCGTATTTATCGAATCTTAATTTCACTATCAACGTGTTGGACAAAATAACAACTCTAGAACAAATATGTATTGGTAATGGTTAACTCTTTGCAACTCTTGACACTTTTGAAAAGTGGAGAAGGAGAGAATCGAAGAAAGTGCGTTTTCACATTAGAGTGAGCATAAAGTCTCACTAACGAGTGTGATGTTTTGATAATTAAAGACAACATAATTTTTTTTTGGCAAAATTTTCGTATTTATTGAATCTTAATTTCACTATCAACCTGTTGGACAAAACAACAACTTTAGAACAACGATGTATTGGTAATGGTTAACTCTTTGCAACTCTTGACACTTTTGAAAAGTAGAGAATGAGAGAAACGAAGAAAGTGCGTTTTCACATTAGGGTGAGCATAAACTCTCACTAACGAGTGTGATTTTATGATAATTAAAGACAATATAGTGTTTTCTTGGCTAAATCTTCGTGTTTATAGAATCATAATATCACTATCAACGTGTTGGACAAAACAACAACTCTAGAACAAATATATATTGGTAATGTTTAACTCTTTGCAACTCTGGAGACTTTTGAAAAGTAGAGAATTAGTGAAACAGAGAAAGTGCATTTTCACATTAGAGTGAGCATAAACTCTCACTAACGAGTGTGATTTCTTTCCTAAATCTTCGTATTTATCGAATCTTAATTTCACTATCAGCGTGTTGGATAAAACAACAACTTTAGAACATAGATGTATTGGTAATGGTTAACTCTTTGCAACTCTTGAGTCTTTTGAAAAGTAGAGAATGAGAGAATCGAAGAAAGTGCGTTTTCACATTGGAGTGAGCATAAACTGTCACTAACGAGTGTGATTTTTTTTTAATTAAAGACAACATAATGTTTTCTTTGCTAAATCTTCGTATTTATCGAATCTTAATTTCACTATCAACGTGTTGGACAAAACAACAACTTTAGAACAAAGATGTATTGGTAATGGTTAACTCTTTGCAACTCTTGACACTTTTGAAAAGTGGAGAAGGAGAGAATCGAAGAAAGTGCTTTTTCACATTAGAGTGAGCATAAAGTCTCAATGACGAGTGTGATGTTTTGATAATTAAAGACAACATAATGTTTTTTTTGGCAAAATTTTCGTATTTATTGAAACTTAATTTCACTATCAACCTGTTGGACAAAACAACAACTTTAGAACAACGATGTATTGGTAATGGTTAACTCTTTGCAACTCTTGACACTTTTGAAAAGTAGAGAATGAGAGAAACAAAGAAAGTGCGTTTTCACATTAGTGTGAGCATAAACTCTCACTAACGAGTGTGATTTTATGATAATTAAAGACAACATAATGTTTTCTTAGCTAAATCTTCGTATTTATCGAATCTTAATTTCACTATCAACCTGTTGGACAAAACAACAACTTTAGAACAAAGATGTATTGGTAATGGTTAACTCTTTGCAACTCTTGACACTTTTGAAAAGTAGAGAATGAGAGAAACGAAGAAAGTGCATTTTCACATTAGTGTGAGCATAAACTCTCACTAACCAGTGTGATTTTGTGAAAATGAAAGACAACATAATGTTTTCTTGCCTAAATCTTCGTATTTATCGAATCTTAATTTCACTATCAACGTGTTGGACAAAACAACAACTCTAGAACAAATATGTATTGGTAATGGTTAACTCTTTGCAAATCTGGAGATTTTTGAAAAGTAGAGAATGAGAGAAACAGAGAAAGTGCATTTTCACATTAGAGTGAGCATAAACTCTCACTAACGAGTGTGATTTCTTTCCTAAATCTTCGTATTTAACGAATCTTAATTTCACTAGCAGCGTGTTGGATAAAACAACAACTTTAGAACAAAGATGTATTGGTAATTCTTAACTCTTTGCAACTCTGGAGACTTTTGAAAATTAGAGAATGAGAGAATCGAAGAAAGTGCGTTTTTACATTAGAGTGTGCATAAACTCTTACTAACGAGTGTGATTTCTTGATAATTAAAGATAACATAATGTTTTCTTGCCTAAATCTCCGTATTTATCGAATCTTAATTTCACTATCAACGTGTTGGACAATACAACAACTTTAGAACACAGATGTATTGGTAATAGTTAACTCTTTGCAACTCTTGACACTTTTGAAAAGTGGAGAATGAGAGAATCGAAGAAAGTGTGTTTTCACATTAGAGTGAGCATAAAGTCTCACTAACGAGTGTGATGTTTTGATAATTAAAGACAACATAATGTTTTTTTTGGCAAAATTTTCGTATTTATCGAATCTTAATTTCACTATCAACGTGTTGGACAAAATAACAACTCTAGAACAAATATGTATTGGTAATGGTTAACTCTTTGCAACTCTGGAGACTTTTGAAAAGTAGAGAATGAGAGAAACATAGAAAGTGCATTTTCACATTAGAGTGAGCATAAACTCTCACTAACGAGTGTGATTTCTTTCCTAAATCTTCATATTTTTCGAATCTTAATTTCAATTTCACAATCAGCGTGTTGGATAAAACAACAACTTTAGAACAAAGATGTATTGGTAATTGTTAACTCTTTGCAACTCTGGAGACTTTTGAAAATTAGAGAATGAGAGAATCGAAGAAAGTGCATTTTTACATTAGAGTATGCATAAACTCTTACTAACTAGTGTGATTTTTTGATAATTAAAGATAACATAATGTTTTCTTGCCTAAATCTCCGTATTTATCGAATCTTAATTTCACTATCAACGTGTTGGACAATACAACAACTTTAGAACAAAGATGTATTGGTAATGGTTAACTCTTTGCAACTCTTGACACTTTTGAAAAGTGGAGAATGAGAGAATCGAAGAAAGTGCGTTTTCACATTAGAGTGAGCATAAAGTCTCACTAACGAGTGTGATGTTTTGATAATTAAAGACAACATAATGTTTTTTTTCGCAAAATTTTCGTATTTATCGAATCTTAATTTCACTATCAACGTGTTGGACAAAACAACAACTTTAGAACAAAGATGTATTGGTAATGGTTAACTCTTTGCAACTCTCGACACTTTTGAAAAGTGGAGAAGGAGAGAATCGAAGAAAGTGCGTTTTCACATTAGAGTGAGCATAAAGTCTCACTAACGAGTGTGATGTTTTGATAATTAAAGACAACATAATTTTTTTTTGGCAAAATTTTCGTATTTATTGAATCTTAATTTCACTATCAACCTGTTGGACAAAACAACAACTTTAGAACAACGATGTATTGGTAATGGTTAACTCTTTGCAACTCTTGACACTTTTGAAAAGTAGAGAATGAGAGAAACGAAGAAAGTGCGTTTTCACATTAGGGTGAGCATAAACTCTCACTAACGAGTGTGATTTTATGATAATTAAAGACAATATAGTGTTTTCTTGGCTAAATCTTCGTGTTTATAGAATCATAATGTGTTGGACAAAACAACAACTCTAGAACAAATATATATTGGTAATGTTTAACTCTTTGCAACTCTGGAGACTTTTGAAAAGTAGAGAATTAGTGAAACAGAGAAAGTGCATTTTCACATTAGAGTGAGCATAAACTCTCACTAACGAGTGTGATTTCTTTCCTAAATCTTCGTATTTATCGAATCTTAATTTCACTATCAGCGTGTTGGATAAAACAACAACTTTAGAACATAGATGTATTGGTAATGGTTAACTCTTTGCAACTCTTGAGTCTTTTGAAAAGTAGAGAATGAGAGAATCGAAGAAAGTGCGTTTTCACATTGGAGTGAGCATAAACTGTCACTAACGAGTGTGATTTTTTTTTAATTAAAGACAACATAATGTTTTCTTTGCTAAATCTTCGTATTTATCGAATCTTAATTTCACTATCAACGTGTTGGACAAAACAACAACTTTAGAACAAAGATGTATTGGTAATGGTTAACTCTTTGCAACTCTTGACACTTTTGAAAAGTGGAGAAGGAGAGAATCGAAGAAAGTGCTTTTTCACATTAGAGTGAGCATAAAGTCTCAATGACGAGTGTGATGTTTTGATAATTAAAGACAACATAATGTTTTTTTTGGCAAAATTTTCGTATTTATTGAAACTTAATTTCACTATCAACCTGTTGGACAAAACAACAACTTTAGAACAACGATGTATTGGTAATGGTTAACTCTTTGCAACTCTTGACACTTTTGAAAAGTAGAGAATGAGAGAAACCAAGAAAGTGCGTTTTCACATTAGTGTGAGCATAAACTCTCACTAACGAGTGTGATTTTATGATAATTAAAGACAACATAATGTTTTCTTAGCTAAATCTTCGTATTTATCGAATCTTAATTTCACTATCAACCTGTTGGACAAAACAACAACTTTAGAACAAAGATGTATTGGTAATGGTTAACTCTTTGCAACTCTTGACACTTTTGAAAAGTAGAGAATGAGAGAAACGAAGAAAGTGCATTTTCACATTAGTGTGAGCATAAACTCTCACTAACCAGTGTGATTTTGTGAAAATGAAAGACAACATAATGTTTTCTTGCCTAAATCTTCGTATTTATCGAATCTTAATTTCACTATCAACGTGTTGGACAAAACAACAACTCTAGAACAAATATGTATTGGTAATGGTTAACTCTTTGCAACTCTGGAGATTTTTGAAATGTAGAGAATGAGAGAAACAGAGAAAGTGCATTTTCACATTAGAGTGAGCATAAACTCTCACTAACGAGTGTGATTTCTTTCCTAAATCTTCGTATTTAACGAATCTTAATTTCACTAGCAGCGTGTTGGATAAAACAACAACTTTAGAACAAAGATGTATTGGTAATTGTTAACTCTTTGCAACTCTGGAGACTTTTGAAAATTAGAGAATGAGAGAATCGAAGAAAGTGCGTTTTTACATTAGAGTGTGCATAAACTCTTACTAACGAGTGTGATTTCTTGATAATTAAAGATAACATAATGTTTTCTTGCCTAAATCTCCGTATTTATCGAATCTTAATTTCACTATCAACGTGTTGGACAATACAACAACTTTAGAACACAGATGTATTGGTAATAGTTAACTCTTTGCAACTCTTGACACTTTTGAAAAGTGGAGAATGAGAGAATCGAAGAAAGTGTGTTTTCACATTGGAGTGAGCATAAAGTCTCACTAACGAGTGTGATGTTTTGATAATTAAAGACAACATAATGTTTTTTTTGGCAAAATTTTCGTATTTATCGAATCTTAATTTCACTATCAACGTGTTGGACAAAACAACAACTCTAGAACAAATATGTATTGGTAATGGTTAACTCTTTGCAACTCTGGAGACTTTTGAAAAGTAGAGAATGAGAGAAACATAGAAAGTGCATTTTCACATTAGAGTGAGCATAAACTCTCACTAACGAGTACGATTTCTTTCCTAAATCTTCGTATTTAACGAATCTTAATTTCACTATCAGCGTGTTGGATAAAACGACAACTTTAGAACAAAGATGTATTGGTAATTGTTAACTCTTTGCAACTCTGGAGACTTTTGAAAATTAGAGAATGAGAGAATCGAAGAAAGTGCATTTTTACATTAGAGTGTGCATAAACTCTTACTAACGAGTGTGATTTTTTGATAATTAAAGATAACATAATGTTTTCTTGCCTAAATCTCCGTATTTCTCGAATCTTAATTTCACTATCAACGTGTTGGACAATACAACAACTTTAGAACAAAGATGTATTGGTAATAGTTAACTCTTTGCAACTCTTGACACTTTTGAAAAGTGGAGAATGAGAGAATCGAAGAAAGTGCGTTTTCACATTAGAGTGAGCATAAACTCTCACTAACGAGTGTGATGTTTTGATAATTAAAGACAACATAATGTTTTTTTTGGCAAAATTTTCGTATTTATTGAATCTTAATTTCACTATCAACCTGTTGGACAAAACAACAACTTTAGAACAACGATGTATTGGTAATGGTTAACTCTTTGCAACTCTTGACACTTTTGAAAAGTGGAGAATGAGAGAATCGAAGAAAGTGCGTTTTCACATTAGAGTGAGCATAAAGTCTCACTAACGAGTGTGATGTTTTGATAATTAAAGACAACATAATGTTTTTTTTGGCAAAATTTTCGTATTTATCGAATCTTAATTTCACTATCAACGTGTTGGACAAAACAAAAACTCTAGAACAAATATGTATTGGTAATGGTTAACTCTTTGCAACTCTAGAGACTTTTGAAGAGTAGAAAATGAGAGAAACAGAGAAAGTGCATTTTCACATTAGAGTGAGCATAAACTCTCACTAACGAGTGTGATTTCTTTCCTAAATCTTCGTATTTAACGAATCTTAATTTCACTATCAGCGTGTTGGATAAAACAACAACTTTAGAACAAAGATGTATTGGTAATTGTTAACTCTTTGCAACTCTGGAGACTTTTGAAAATTAGAGAATGAGAGAATCGAAGAAAGTGCGTTTTTACATTAGAGTGTGCATAAACTCTTACTAACGAGTGTGATTTTTTGATAATTAAAGATAACATAATGTTTTCTTGCCTAAATCTCCGTATTTATCGAATCTTAATTTCACTATCAACGTGTTGGACAATACAACAACTTTAGAACAACGATGTATTGGTAATGGTTAACTCTTTGCAACTCTTGACACTTTTGAAAAGTAGAGAATGAGAGAAACAAAGAAAGTGCGTTTTCACATTAGTGTGAGCATAAAGTCTCACTAACGAGTGTGATTTTGTGAAAATGAAAGAGAACATAATGTTTTCTTGCCTAAATCTTCGTATTTATCGAATCTTAATTTCACTATCAACGTGTTGGACAAAACAACAACTCTAGAACAAATATGTATTAGTAATGGTTAACTCTTTGCAACTCTGGAGACTTTTGAAAAGTAGAGAATGAGAGAAACATAGAAAGTGCATTTTCACATTAGAGTGAGCATAAACTCTCACTAACGAGTGCGATTTCTTTCCTAAATCTTCGTATTTAACGAATCTTAATTTCACTATCAGCGTGTTGGATAAAACAACAACTTTAGAACAAAGATGTATTGGTAATGGTTAACTCTTTGCAACTCTTGACACTTTTGAAAAGTGGAGAAGGAGAGAATCGAAGAAAGTGCGTTTTCACATTAGAGTGAGCATAAAGTCTCACTAACGAGTGTGATGTTTTGATAATTAAAGACAACATAATTTTTTTTTGGCAAAATTTTCGTATTTATTGAATCTTAATTTCACTATCAACCTGTTGGACAAAACAACAACTTTAGAACAACGATGTATTGGTAATGGTTAACTCTTTGCAACTCTTGACACTTTTGAAAAGTAGAGAATGAGAGAAACGAAGAAAGTGCGTTTTCACATTAGGGTGAGCATAAACTCTCACTAACAAGTGTGATTTTATGATAATTAAAGACAATATAGTGTTTTCTTGGCTAAATCTTCGTGTTTATAGAATCATAATGTGTTGGACAAAACAACAACTCTAGAACAAATATATATTGGTAATGTTTAACTCTTTGCAACTCTGGAGACTTTTGAAAAGTAGAGAATTAGTGAAACAGAGAAAGTGCATTTTCACATTAGAGTGAGCATAAACTCTCACTAACGAGTGTGATTTCTTTCCTAAATCTTCGTATTTATCGAATCTTAATTTCACTATCAGCGTGTTGGATAAAACAACAACTTTAGAACATAGATGTATTGGTAATGGTTAACTCTTTGCAACTCTTGAGTCTTTTGAAAAGTAGAGAATGAGAGAATCGAAGAAAGTGCGTTTTCACATTGGAGTGAGCATAAACTGTCACTAACGAGTGTGATTTTTTTTTAATTAAAGACAACATAATGTTTTCTTTGCTAAATCTTCGTATTTATCGAATCTTAATTTCACTATCAACGTGTTGGACAAAACAACAACTTTAGAACAAAGATGTATTGGTAATGGTTAACTCTTTGCAACTCTTGACACTTTTGAAAAGTGGAGAAGGAGAGAATCGAAGAAAGTGCTTTTTCACATTAGAGTGAGCATAAAGTCTCAATGACGAGTGTGATGTTTTGATAATTAAAGACAACATAATGTTTTTTTTGGCAAAATTTTCGTATTTATTGAAACTTAATTTCACTATCAACCTGTTGGACAAAACAACAACTTTAGAACAACGATGTATTGGTAATGGTTAACTCTTTGCAACTCTTGACACTTTTGAAAAGTAGAGAATGAGAGAAACCAAGAAAGTGCGTTTTCACATTAGTGTGAGCATAAACTCTCACTAACGAGTGTGATTTTATGATAATTAAAGACAACATAATGTTTTCTTAGCTAAATCTTCGTATTTATCGAATCTTAATTTCACTATCAACCTGTTGGACAAAACAACAACTTTAGAACAAAGATGTATTGGTAATGGTTAACTCTTTGCAACTCTTGACACTTTTGAAAAGTAGAGAATGAGAGAAACGAAGAAAGTGCATTTTCACATTAGAGTGAGCATAAAGTCTCACTAACGAGTGTGATGTTTTGATAATTAAAGACAACATAATTTTTTTTTGGCAAAATTTTCGTATTTATTGAATCTTAATTTCACTATCAACCTGTTGGACAAAACAACAACTTTAGAACAACGATGTATTGGTAATGGTTAACTCTTTGCAACTCTTGACACTTTTGAAAAGTGGAGAAGGAGAGAATCGAAGAAAGTGCGTTTTCACATTAGAGTGAGCATAAAGTCTCACTAACGAGTGTGATGTTTTGATAATTAAAGACAACATAATTTTTTTTTGGCAAAATTTTCGTATTTATTGAATCTTAATTTCACTATCAACCTGTTGGACAAAACAACAACTTTAGAACAACGATGTATTGGTAATGGTTAACTCTTTGCAACTCTTGACACTTTTGAAAAGTAGAGAATGAGAGAAACGAAGAAAGTGCGTTTTCACATTAGGGTGAGCATAAAGTCTCAGTGACGAGTGTGATGTTTTGATAATTAAAGACAACATAATGTTTTTTTTGGAAAAATTTTCGTATTTATTGAATCTTAATTTCACTATCAACCTGTTGGACAAAACAACAACTTTAGAACAACGATGTATTGGTAATGGTTAACTCTTTGCAACTCTTGACACTTTTGAAAAGTAGAGAATGAGAGAAACAAAGAAAGTGCGTTTTCACATTAGTGTGAGCATAAAGTCTCACTAACGAGTGTGATTTTATGATAATTAAAGACAACATAATGTTTTCTTAGCTAAATCTTCGTATTTATCGAATCTTAATTTTACTATCAACCTGTTGGACAAAACAACAACTTTAGAACAAAGATGTATTGGTAATGGTTAACTCTTTGCAACTCTTGACACTTTTGAAAAGTAGAGAATGAGAGAAACAGAGAAAGTGCATTTTCACATTAGAGTGAGCATAAACTCTCACTAACGAGTGTGATTTCTTTCCTAAATCTTCGTATTTAACGAATCTTAATTTCACTAGCAGCGTGTTGGATAAAACAACAACTTTAGAACAAAGATGTATTGGTAATTGTTAACTCTTTGCAACTCTGGAGACTTTTGAAAATTAGAGAATGAGAGAATCGAAGAAAGAGCGTTTTTACATTAGAGTATGCATAAACTCTTACTAACGAGTGTGATTTTTTGATAATTAAAGATAACATAATGTTTTCTTGCCTAAATCTCCGTATTTATCGAAACTTAATTTCACTATCAACGTGTTGGACAAAACAACAACTCTAGAACAAATATGTATTGGTAATGGTTAACTCTTTGCAACTCTTGACACTTTTGAAAAGTGGAGAATGAGAGAATCGAAGAAAGTGCGTTTTCACATTAGAGTGAGCATAAAGTCTCACTAACGAGTGTGATGTTTTGATAATTAAAGACAACATAATGTTTTTTTTGGCAAAATTTTCGTATTTATTGAATCTTAATTTCACTATCAACCTGTTGGACAAAACAACAACTTTAGAACAACGATGTATTGGTAATGGTTAACTCTTTGCAACTCTTGACACTTTTCGAAAGTAGAGAATGAGAGAAATGAAGAAAGTGCGTTTTCACATTAGTGTGAGCATAAACTCTCACTAAGGAGTGTGATTTTATGATAATTAAAGACAACATAATGTTTTCTTAGTTAAATCTTCGTATTTATCGAATCTTAATTTCACTATCAACCTGTTGGACAAAACAACAACTTTAGAACAAAGATGTATTGGTAATGGTTAACTCTTTGCAACTCTTGACACTTTTGAAAAGTAGAGAATGAGAGAAACGAAGAAAGTGCATTTTCACATTAGTGTGAGCATAAACTCTCACTAACCAGTGTGATTTTGTGAAAATGAAAGACAACATAATGTTTTCTTGCCTAAATCTTCGTATTTATCGAATCTTAATTTCACTATCAACGTGTTGGACAAAACAACAACTCTAGAACAAATATGTATTGGTAATGGTTAACTCTTTGCAACTCTGGAGACTTTTGAAAAGTAGAGAATGAGAGAAACAGAGAAAGTGCATTTTCACATTAGAGTGAGCATAAACTCTCACTAACGAGTGTGATTTCTTTCCTAAATCTTCGTATTTAACGAATCTTAATTTCACTAGCAGCGTGTTGGATAAAACAACAACTTTAGAATAAAGATGTATTGGTAATTGTTAACTCTTTGCAACTCTGGAGACTTTTGAAAATTAGAGAATGAGAGAATCGAAGAAAGTGCGTTTTTACATTAGAGTGTGCATAAACTCTTACTAACGAGTGTGATTTTTTGATAATTAAAGATAACATAATGTTTTCTTGCCTAAATCTCCGTATTTATCGAATCTTAATTTCACTATCAACGTGTAGGACAATACAACAACTTTAGAACAAAGATGTATTGGTAATAGTTAACTCTTTGCAACTCTTGACACTTTTGAAAAGTGGAGAATGAGAGAATCGAAGAAAGTGCGTTTTTACATTAGAGTGTGCATAAACTCTTACTAACGAGTGTGATTTTTTGATAATTAAAGATAACATAATATTTTCTTGCCTAAATCTCCGTATTTATCGAATCTTAATTTCACTATCAACGTGTTGGACAATACAACAACTTTAGAACAAAGATGTATTGGTAATAGTTAACTCTTTGCAACTCTTGACACTTTTGAAAAGTGGAGAATGATAGAATCGAAGAAAGTGTGCTTTCACATTAGAGTGAGCATAAAGTCTCACTAACGAGTGTGATGTTTTGATAATTAAAGACAACATAATGTTTTTTTGGCAAAATTTTCGTATTTATCGAATCTTAATTTCACTATCAACGTGTTGGACAAAACAAAAACTCTAGAACAAATATGTATTGGTAATGGTTAACTCTTTGCAACTCTAGAGACTTTTGAAAAGTAGAGAATGAGAGAAACAGAGAAAGTGCATTTTCACATTAGAGTGAGCATAAACTCTCACTAACGAGTGTGATTTCTTTCCTAAATCTTCGTATTTAACGAATCATAATTTCACTATCAGCGTGTTGGATAAAACAACAACTTTAGAACAAAGATGTATTGGTAATTGTTAACTCTTTGCAACTCTGGAGACTTTTGAAAATTAGAGAATGAGAGAATCGAAGAAAGTGCGTTTTTACATTAAAGTGTGCATAAACTCTTACTAACGAGTGTGATTTTTTGATAATTAAAGATAACATAATGTTTTCTTGCCTAAATCTCCGTATTTATCGAATCTTAATTTCACTATCAACCTGTTGGACAAAACAACAACTTTAGAACAAAGATGTATTGGTAATGGTTAACTCTTTGCAACTCTTGACACTTTTGAAAAGTAGAGAATGAGAGAAACGAAGAAAGTGCATTTTCACATTATTGTGAGCATAAACTCTCACTAACCAGTGTGATTTTATGAAAATGAAAGACAACATAATGTTTTCTTGCCTAAATCTTCGTATTTATCGAATCTTAATTTCACTATCAACGTGTTGGACAAAACAACAACTCTAGAACAAATATGTATTGGTAATGGTTAACTCTTTGCAACTCTGGAGACTTTTGAAAAGTAGAGAATGAGAGAAACAGAGAAAGTGCATTTTCACATTAGAGTGAGCATAAACTCTCACTAACGAGTGTGATTTCTTTCCTAAATCTTCGTATTTAACGAATCTTAATTTCACTAGCAGCGTGTTGGATAAAACAACAACTTTAGAACAAAGATGTATTGGTAATTGTTAACTCTTTGCAACTCTGGAGACTTTTGAAAATTAGAGAATGAGAGAATCGAAGAAAGTGCGTTTTTACATTAGAGTGTGCATAAACTCTTACTAACGAGTGTGATTTTTTGATAATTAAAGATAACATAATGTTTTCTTGCCTAAATCTCCGTATTTATCGAATCTTAATTTCACTATCAACGTGTAGGACAATACAACAACTTTAGAACAAAGATGTATTGGTAATGGTTAACTCTTTGCAACTCTTGACACTTTTGAAAAGTGGAGAATGAGAGAATCGAAGAAAGTGCGTTTTCACATTAGAGTGAGCATAAAGTCTCACTAACGAGTGTGATGTTTTGATAATTAAAGACAACATAATGTTTTTTTTGGCAAAATTTTCGTATTTATCGAATCTTAATTTCACTATCAACGTGTTGGACAAAACAAAAACTCTAGAACAAATATGTATTGGTAATGGTTAACTCTTTGCAACTCTAGAGACTTTTGAAAAGTAGAGAATGAGAGAAACAGAGAAAGTGCATTTTCACATTAGAGTGAGCATAAACTCTCACTAACGAGTGTGATTTCTTTCCTAAATCTTCGTATTGAACGAATCTTAATTTCACTATCAGCGTGTTGGATAAAACAACAACTTTAGAACAAAGATGTATTGGTAATTGTTAACTCTTTGCAACTCTGGAGACTTTTGAAAATTAGAGAATGAGAGAATCGAAGAAAGTGCGTTTTTACATTAAAGTGTGCATAAACTCTTACTAACGAGTGTGATTTTTTGATAATTAAAGATAACATAATGTTTTCTTGCCTAAATCTCCGTATTTATCTAATCTTAATTTCACTATCAACGTGTCGAACAATACAACAACTTTAGAACAAAGATGTATTGGTAATGGTTAACTCTTTGCAACTCTTGACACTTTTGAAAAGTGGAGAAGGAGAGAATCGAAGAAAGTGTTTTTTCACATTAGAGTGAGCATAAAGTCTCACTGACGAGTGTGATGTTTTGATAATTAAAGACAACATAATGTTTTTTTTGGCAAAATCTTCGTATTTATCGAATCTTAATTTCACTATCAACGTGTTGGACAATACAACAACTTTAGAACAAAGATGTATTGGTAATGGTTAACTCTTTGCAACTCTTGACACTTTTGAAAAGTGGAGAATGAGAGAATCGAAGAAAGTGCGTTTTCACATTAGAGTGAGCATAAAGTCTCACTAACGAGTGTGATGTTTTGATAATTAAAGACAACATAATGTTTTTTTTGGCAAAATTTTCGTATTTATCGTATCTTAATTTCACTATCAACGTGTTGGACAAAACAACAACTTTAGAACAAAGATGTATTAGTAATGGTTAACTCTTTGTAACTCTTGACACTTTTGAAAAGTAGAGAATGAGAGAAACAAAGAAAGTGCGTTTTCACATTAGTGTGAGCATAAAATCTCACTAACGAGTGTGATTTTGTGATAATGAAAGACAACATAATGTTTTCTTGCCTAAATCTTCGTATTTATCGAATCTTAATTTCACTATCAACGTGTTGGACAAAACAACAACTCTAGAACAAATATGTATTGGTAATGGTTAATTCTTTGCAACTCTGGAGACTTTTGAAAAGTAGAGAATGAGAGAAACTTAGAAAGTGCATTTTCACATTAGAGTGAGCATACCTCCTCTGATTCCGCTGCCCAGCTAGTCGCCTCCTCTGGTTCCTCTATCGCCGGCCATGGTCTGTTCGCAGCACCGCACGATTTTGCCCCAATCAACACAAACCCGCTGCACAAAGAAGCCACCAAGACATCCATGGTCATTCGCTTCTCTGGCCAGGGTCCGCCCCCTGCTTTCACCGCAAGTCTTCTCCATCGCGACACCATGCCACAAGTTCGCGTCGAAGCGCCGGCCGCCCACGATCTAATCACCGACCCCGACCTTGTGGGCTTCTTCTCCACCATGATTTCTGCACAAATCGATATCTCCTTGCATCGAATCTTAGGTACGCTGACTATGACGGCGCCGCCCTCCTCCCTCGCCGGAAATCTGAACTCCGTCGAACAATATTTTCCGGTGCCTCCTCCCATGGTGTTGTCGTCGCCTTATCCAGGCTCTAGCGCGGCTCCGGTAAATCTTCAGGCAACGACGGCGATCGCTGAGCTAGGGCTCCCTCACACTGGGCTTGTGTTTCCCTACTTTGGGCCTGGTAGCTCAGAGGTGCACCCACATTTTCACTTAATGCACCTCCAGACTCTCACCCACAGTTTCAGTTAATACACCCCCCAGATTCTGACCCCCAGTCTTACTCAGTTCACCTAGCTGGGGTGTATACCCATGGGCCGCTACCTAGTACGATCGATGCTTCCGCCGCATTGCGGATTGGCGCACATTTTGCCGGGAACGTTGAGCACCCTCTCGTTTTCGGCCCATCGGGCGTTGATGTCTATTGTTCAATGCCGACTATCTCTCTAGTGGATACACCACCCCTTGTTGCTGCAACGAGGCAGCTTGGCGATATCTCGGCTGGAGACGACGACTCCTTTCGTCTTTCCGGCAAATTGGGTACGTCATATGTTTCTGATTCTGAAATTGTCACTTCTTCAATTGGATTTGCTCCTTCCTCCATTTCTCTGCAGGCTGTCGTACATGATGTACATGCACATGCACCTGCACTTGCACGCACGAGAGATCCTAGGGATAAATCTCGAGGAAAGGCTCCTATGCTTGATCATGCTTCTGCCCCTAGGAAGATTGGCGCCACCAACGCCGGACGGGGTGGTCACTATCATCCCTCCGGCATACAGGGTACGTCCACTTATCAAAGTGAATTCCCTGCTTTTTCCCCTACTTCTGGTACTGCTTCGTCTTATATTCCTTCGCAGGTACGCACCCCCACGGGTGTCTCGTAGCCAGCAAAAAACAGGGGCCCTCACGGCCTAGTGACAGCTTGCCAGAATCTATGAGGCCAGTGTTAGATGGAGATGTCCTTGTAGTCAATGTTGATAAGGGCATATTTCAGAGCAGGCTTCCCAATTTGCGAATAACTATGAGGCCTTATCCAGAATCTATGAGGCCTTATGATCATGCACACCTGCTCGAGACATTTCAGTCCTTATGGCAGATTACGGACCTCAAGGTTGTTTCTTTGGGCAAGGGTTTTTTCAATATCAGCTTTCACATTACAGAGGATAAGGACCGGATATTCGAGACCCGATCTTGGCAGTTAAGGCCAGGGGTCATTCATCTTATGACATGGTCTCCTCATTTCAATCCGAACACTTTTAGGTCTTCGCTGGCCCAGGTCTGGGTTCGTCTTTCAGATCTCCCAATTGTGTTCTGGGATCCTTTGATTTTGGAGGCATTGGTATCTGTGTTAGGTACTCTTGTGAAGATTGATGAGTGTACCTTAGAGGGCACGATGGGCCACTATGCCAGACTATTAGTAAAGGTGGATATGCTTACCGTCCCCCCAGATGGAATTCCATTTCAGCTAGATGGTCACAGGTATTTCGCTCAGGTCCATTTTGAGACTCTTCCTGAATTTTGCACCTTTTGCAAGATCGTGGGCTATTCTCTCGCTGTTTGTAGGAAATCTGCCAAGCGACGTGAACGAAGGGCATCAGCCCATCGGGGACGGAGCAAGTCTAAGAGGGGTTCCAGGCCTACTGATGGGGCACATGTGGAGGACCCCAACTCAGCTCTTGTTCCTCTGGGGAACACTTTTGAGGCCCTTTCAGATGACAACCCTGATTCCGAGCAGCATGAAGGTGACGAGTTAGATTCTGGTTCTATTAGACTGAACAACTTTCAGATGGCGCCACCTCCTTTGGTCTCTTCCATCTTGGAGCATGTCCGCAGTAGATATGCTAGACCCATAGCACTGCCGCTTCGACGTCCTATCAGGGGATGGAGTGCCCCGACTTATGGCTCCCTCAGGGATACGGCTAAGGAGCCTTTTATGGTAGAGGACTTCAGTTTGACGGAGCAATCGAGTGTTTTGAGGTATACCAGACGCTGGTCTGGGGAGGATTCTTACTATCAGCCGCCGATGCACGGCTCGACGAGTGATCGATGATAGTGTTGTCTTGGAACATTTGTGGGGTGAGGCATATTCGGTCGAGGAATGCCCTTTATGAGCTTTGCCGCACTCATAACCCTAACTGGGTCGCCATCTACGAGCCTAAGGTTATGATTTCTAGCCCTTCCTCTCGTTAGTTGCACTCTTTGAATTTGGTTGTGTTTACTGTTAACGATAGAGTTGCATCGATTCCCAATATTTGGATTCTTTGTAAGCTTATTCATGTTCCTACATCTATAGTTTGTCATAGCTCAGATCAGATTGTCATGATTGAGACTAGGGATGCCACTCGTTCTTGGTCTTTTGGTTTTACGCATGCTAGTAATTCTTATATTACTCGTCGTTTGCTGTGGTCTGATGTCTTAGCTTATACTGCTTCTAGTCTCTGTATTTTGGGTGATTTTAATGTGGTGACAGGGACGCATGAGAGAAGTTCGGGTTCTGTGGCTACTCCTAGAGCTTCTCTTGATTTGAGGGAATTCATGGATCAGTCGGGTTTGATTGATTTAGATACTGCTGGGTCTCAATTCACGTGGTCTATTCGCCGGGCTCCTAGGGGTTATACGGCTGCTAGGCTGGATAGAGTGTTAGCCAATCAGGATTTTCTGGATTTATGGGCAGGCGTGGAGGTTATTGCCCTTCCTAGACATAAGTCGGATCATCACCCTCTGCTCCTTACTATTAGATCAGACTGGGTTCAGGTTCGTCATCCATTTCGGTTCCTCAGTATGTGGTGTCAGCATGATTCCTTTAGATCAGTTGTAGAGTCTTCATGGACCCAACCGTTGATGCACCAGAACCCTATTGTCTGTTTTATGTGGAAGTTGAAGAGGCTCAAGTCCGCATTGAAGATTTGGAACAAGATTGTGTTTAGGAATGTTTTCACTCAGATCGAGTGTACCACTCGTCGCCTGGCTGATATTCAGCACCGTATTGAGTTGGAGGGTGATTCTGAGGCCGCATTTGCAGAAGAGATTCAGGCCCAGGTTGATCTTGATGGGTTGTTGACGGCCAGACAGGAATACTACACTCAAAGGAATCGTTTACAGTGGTTGACTGACGGAGATAGAAACACCAGATTCTTTCACATTTATCAGCAGACTAGGATAGCTAGGGGGTATCACATCTTTGCTCATTGAAGACATCCTTACTACGGACTTGGACACCATCAGTTCCCATGTGGTTACTTACTATTCTCAGTTGTTTGCGGATGATCGGTCGTCTCCTTTCGATGCTAGTATTCTGGACAGCTTTATGGATACCATTGTGACTGATGCCCATAATGGTCTCCTTATGAGTGTTCCCTCAGCGGAAGAGGTTCGAAGGGCTGTCTTTGATATGGATGCTTCGAGCGCTCCGGGTCCGGATGGCTTTGGGGGCTGCTTTTATTAGGGATGTTGGGACATTGTGGGCCAGGAGGTGGTTGATGCTGTTAGACACTACTTCCTTTTTAGACTTTTACCACCTGGCTTGAACTCCTGTTTCATGACGCTTGTTCCCAAGACGGAAGGGGCCCGTAAAGTGGAGGAGTTTCGTCCGATTGTGATGGGTAACTTCATCTTTAAGGTCATGACCAGAGTTTTGTCTTCGAGATTGGGCACTTTTGTTAGTATTTGTCTCTTTGCATATCAGTTTGGTTTCGTCCCGGGCAAGCGGATTCACACCTGCATCGCTCTTGCATCTGACGCCATTAATACTCTGGACTACCCGAGAGTTCACGGGCATATGGCTTTGAAGATTGACACGATCAAAGCGTTTGACACCATCTCTTGGCGGTTTCTGGAGGCTGTCATGGCAAGGATGGGCTTTTGTACTGCTTTCATATCTATTGTGAGAGGAGTCCTAGACTCAGCTAGGATTTCAGTCCTCATCAATGGGGAGCCGAAGGGGTACTTCTCTTGCTCCTGGGGTGTTCGTCAGGGAGATCCTCTATCTCCATTGTTTTTTTGTATTGCGGATGAGGCGCTTGGGAGATGGATTGATTGGGAGATCGATAGAGGCCGACTTCGCCCCATCCGATATGTACCTCGTTATCTCTTCTATGCAGATGACATCATGAACCTACATGCTGTTTTACAGGGGTATGGTCGTCTTTTAGGTCAGATCTATAATCCTCCGAAGTCTAGGGCTTTCTTTGGGCTTGCTGTTCCTCAAAGGCTTCGTCGTCGGATGCTCAGGGTCACAGGCATCGTAGAAGGGTCCCTTCCTTTCACCTACCTAGGAGTTTCGATCTTTCGTGGTTGCCCCAGGAAGACTCATTTACAACCTGTGGCAGACGATGTTATTGCTAAATTTAGTCGCTGGAAGGGTAGCTCCCTTTCCTTGGTAGGGAGACGATGTTTGATTAACTCGGTTATCATGGGTTCTATGGTTCACTCTATGATGGTCTACAAGTGGCCTATTTCACTACTTCGCCAGGTGGAATTTGCGATGCGCAACTTTCTTTGGAAGGGAGACGTCAATCGTAAGAGTGGTTCTTGTTCGGTCTCGTGGAAGAGGGTTTGTGCTCCCTTTGGAGAAGGAGGGATGGGGTTCGCTCCATTAGATTGGAGAATGCCTCCTTTCTCTGTAAGTTGAGTTGGGACATTCTTCAGCACAGATATCCAGATACAGCTCTGCTTCACAGGAGACACTTTACCTCGGATGGCAGATTGCGTCCCCATGGGAGGATCTCATCTATTGGGCCGGGTATTCGTCCTCACGTTTCGAGGCTTTCTGATGGGTCGAGATGGCTGATTGGTAGGGGTTCGACAGTCAGCTTCTGGCATGATAACTGGTTGGGATACACTATTTCTGAAAAGATTGGCCTCCCGGATTGGTTTGTTGCTACATTGAAGAGCACGGTTAGGGACTTCTTCTATGACGATTGTTGGCACTTTGAGGAGTGCTTCGTTACGGACATCACATATATCGTCATAGACATCCTTCAGATTAGGGTTCTTCATGGCCCTGACAAACGTATTTGGGAAGGTACCACCTCGGGGGAGCTAACCTCTCGAGTGGCCTATGACATGCTCAGATCTCCTCTCCCTCGTCTTGGCTGGTCGTCGTGGATTTAGAGTTCCTTCATTCTGATGTGTCGTTCTTCGGTTATTTTGAGGGCGATATGGGGCAAGCTCCCTACTTCTGATTGGCTGGTCTCATTTGGGATTCACGGTCCTTCGATGTGTATACTCTGTCGTAAAGACTCTAAGTCTTTAGACCACTTATTAGCTCACTGTCCATTCACTCTGGAGGTTCTTCAGCATCTGACTCAACTTTTTGGAGTCACGATCCACACGGGGATCAGCTTTCTTGATATCTTCCTCCAGGCTACTCGAGTTCGGTTGGGTCCGCAGTCCTTGGAGTTATGGAGAGCGGCATTTGTCACTACAATTTGGGCTATTTGGGCTCTACGGAACAGGGTGGTCTTTGATGGGGTCTCCCATTCTGTCAGATGATGTATGGCGCAGATCGTTGCTAGTATTAGGGAAGCCAATAGCATCTCTCAGGATTATGCTGACGGTTCAGTTCGGGATCTCTTGATTGCCAGGTCTCTTGGTGTTTTGGGCAGGCACAAGCCGACTCGACAGGGTTCGTCTGTTAGATGGATCCCCCCGGATCTGGATTGGTACAAGATCAACACACACGGCAGTGCAACATCCTCTCCAGGTAGTTTGCATGCAGGGGCGGTGTTTAGGATCTTCAGGGGGTTCTTTGTTGCGGCTATTGCCCAAGAGGTTGGTTGGGGTATTCCTTTTGAGGCAGAGTTAGCAACGACACTCATTGCTATTCAGTATGCTCATGCCCAAAGGTGGCGGTTCTTATTGATCGAGTCAGACTCCAGTCTGACAGTTAGCACTTTGATGAGCTCTACTCCTTCTGTCCCTTGGCGTCTGCAGGGTCTCTGGAGTCAGGTTCATCCACTTACTACAGAAATGCAGATTCGGTATTCTCACACTTTTAGAGAGGCCAACCAGGCGGCTGACGCAGTGGCCAAGACGAAGATCAACTACATTTGGAGGGGCTATCCCCCAGATTTCTTACTTTCTTTCTTGTATAAAGATTTGTATATCGTCTTCTACAAACATTGATTGTTAGAGGAGTTTACCTTTTTCCTTCGCCTAGGTTTTGTCCCTAAGGAGGGTTTTCCTAGGCAAGGTTTTAACGGCACTCCGGCCTCTGGCTCGACTTGTGAGCTTATGGTTTTAGGTTTTCTTCTTTTTTCTTTTATATTCCATACCTTTTTATTGGTCCTTCACCTAAACCTGCATCTTCTACATCCTCAACATGATTCATAGAAGGCAGTTGTTGGGAGATAATAGTGGTTGGGCATACCAAGGCCATTGAGTCATCCTGAATGGTTAAAAGTTGGTCAGTGTCCAACTCTGCTGACACTGATGAGATTTTAACCAAACTAGCTTTACATAGGGAAGCCTCAACATCACTTAGTTGTGCCTCAGACTCAGTTGAACCATCATGGGCTGATGCATCTTTAGTTGTGTTACCATCTTTGTTCAACACCTCTGAAGAGATATAGCCCTTGGTTCTTGCATAGGTAAGGTAGTGAACCTTGCTTTCTTGAGGACCAGGAGGGTTGGGATTTGTGGGATCATCACTGTCATCATTAGAACTACTATCAGGGCATTTGATGCCCTTTGCAATTCTATCATTTTCTTCAGCAATCTTGTCTTCAACCAGCTTTGCAAAGACAGCCTCATCTGTTAGGAATCTTGTCTTCTGAACATTTGCAAAGTGTAGAAATCTGCTCTCCTCAATCTGCAACCAACTTGCACCTTTGTCATGAATAATCTGGGCAATTTCCATGATGGTTTTGTCTTTAACTTCAACTAAAGCTCTCAGATCATGGAAATCCCTCTGCAGCCTTGGAAATTCAGCAATATTGGGGTACAAGTTGTCCACTGTTGCTCTGGCTACCCCTCTGAGCATACCTTCAAAAGTATATTCCTCCTCATCTCCATCTGACTGGGGACTTTGGGTTATAGGGGAGTTGGCAACAGTTTTAGTAGGATTGGCTTCAGGGGTGGGTTCAGGGACATTGGGCTCAGCAAGGGGTAATTCAGGTGCTTTTGAGAGCAATGTTCCTGAAGGGAGTTTACTTAGGGGAGTGTGTTCTATCAATGCAGCTTCAAGGAATCTTGAATATTGAAGCATGGATGAATATAGAGGGGATTCTAGTCTTGATTCATCAACTGCAATATCAACTAAGATGTCAATATGACCTCTTTGAGCTGCTCCCTCTGGAGAATGTCTCTTGGTAAGATCTCAGGGGGTGATAGGTTGGTTTTGGGGGGTTGTGTGGGTATCAGGAGAGTTGGGCTCTGAATGATGGGCTTCAGGGAACTTGGACTCAGGAGTTCTAGCTTCAGGGGAGTTGGATTTGGATTTTGATCTACTCTCAGCTCTACTCTCTTTGAGAGCAATCCTTAATGTCTTCTCCTCCTGCAAGTTCTGCATCTTTTCATAACGCTTGGCCCTTCTCTTACTTGCCCTAGAGCTCCCATTACCTTCTTCTTCTGGGACAACATCCCTGACCCTCTTTTTAGAAGTATATTGCTTCTTCTCACCCTTCTTCTTTCTCAAAACTGTCATTGGGAACTTTTCCCTTAGCTCCTCAGAGTTTGATGGCACACTCACTCCTTCTTCAACAACCTTCTCCAACTCTGCTGAAGTATCAGATTCCTCTTCTGATAGGATTTGTGTCATCTTCTTTGTTTTCACTACCCTAGCCTTTGTCCTAGGCTTATCTTGGGCTTCTTCTCTATCACTTCTTCAGCAGGTTTGGCCACCCGCATTTTTCTCTTCTCAGACTTCTTGGAAAGTCTCCTGAACATGATTTTTTTAGCAGGGAGAGGCTTGGCAAAGGTCTGCATCTGGGAGTAGTGGGAAAATCTTTCAGCCAATCTTTTAGCAGAGAGTGTTCTTGTGCTGTGTGGAGGATAATGGACCTAGAACTTTGAGCCAATCTTGTGCAACTTCTTGTTCATGTCCGGCTTCATATGATTCTGGATTCCTTCCCTCTGAAGGCAATCCAAAGGCACCTTCTAGGTCATCTTCTGAGAATGTGACAGAGTGTGAGCTCTCCTCTTCTTCACCTTCATCTACATAATTCAATCTTGTAGATACTTCTCCTCTAGTTGCCTTACCTTTCCATTTTAGAAAGGCAAAGAACTCAGCCATGTACTGCTCCAAGTATGAACTTGGCTTGTTCTCCATAAACTTCTGCAACTCTGCTCTCATTAGCCATCTGAGAGTGTGGGTTACTTCTGGGAGTTCACTCTCAAAAGAGATGATAGGTTCAAAGGTTAGGTTGTTTTTGTGACTTAGATACTCAAAATCAATGTCCAACTTCTCATTTGAGAAGTCAATAAGCTTATCTTGTCTAATTCTGGGTGGCATGGATGAACTGTAAGAAGGCATGAGGTTTTGAGAATTTAGGTTAGGGTTTGAAAGTATGT
Organism: Galeopsis tetrahit; assembly: GCA_963675135.1. Taxonomy (NCBI): domain Eukaryota; kingdom Viridiplantae; phylum Streptophyta; class Magnoliopsida; order Lamiales; family Lamiaceae; genus Galeopsis; species Galeopsis tetrahit. The sequence continues at coordinate 56,933,847 of OY776120.1, read as the reverse complement.
GTGGGGAAGAATGAAAGGTTTGGGCTTCTTAAGACTTAGAGTATATTCCAAAAGGAATGTATGTCAATGAGTTGGTGAGTCTTAAGGAAATTGAACAGTTTACAAAAAGAGAAATCAAGCATTGGATGGCCAGGATTAATTCAGTGGAGTTGGCCAATTTATGATCCAAAGGTTGAAATCTGATTTCAAGGTTTTAAAACTGTTTTATCAAAACGTGGGATGTAAAGTTAAGGCTTATTATGTCTGGGGAGTTATCAAGGTAGATTGTGGGCTAGAATTGTTTAATGCAAACAAGAGTTGAATCTTTGCATTAAATGCTTCGAAAGTGACTTTTCGGGTAGGGGACAAATTAAATATTTGTAAAGGTGATGGCTTTAAGAGGAATGTGACAGCTATCAAAATAGGCAATGATTACCCAAAATAGGTGCTTATCAAACCTAGATTTTGTTTGATATCCATTTCAGCTTATCTGGCCCCACATGGACAAGTGTCCTGACCCAAATCTCCTGAAGTGGGCCCAGACCAATGAATTGATCTGCACAACTTCTCTGAACACCTTTGGGTCATTTCTGCTGAGATTCGGTAGTCTTTGCCCAAGTCTGCTGAAGAAAAATTCTTGTTCCCCCTTGGTTGTTGAACTCCATTGGGCTTACTTGTCCATCTTTCCTGGATCAAGAAGTCCCAACTCTGCTGAAAGTTCCAAGAACCTTGCTTCAGCAAGAGGTTTTGTTAGAATATCAGCCTTTTGATGATCTGTGTGGATTTTCACCAATTTGATGTCCTTCTTCTCCACATGATCCCTTATGAAGTGATGCTTGATGTCCACATGCTTGTATCTTGTATGCAACACTGGATTTTGTGATATTGTTATTGCACTGTTGTTGTCACAAAATATTGGCACTTCAGGGGAGTTGACATTATAGTCCTTGAGTTGTTGTCTCAACCAAAGGATTTGAGCACAACAACTTCCAACTGCAACATACTCAGCTTCAATAGTTGAAGTGGCCACAATGTTTTGTTTCTTGGAGAACCAAGAGATGAGATTGCTTCCCAAGAATTGGCATGTTCCAGAGGAGGACTTCCTATCAATTCTACATCCTCCATAGTCTGCATCTGAATAGCCAGTCAGCTCAAGGTTGTCATCTGCTGGATACCAAAGGCCTACATTTTTATTGCCTTTAAGGTATCTCAAGATCCTTTTTGCAGCCTCTAGATGACTCTTCTTAGGATTGGCTTGGAACCTTGCACATACACCTACTGCAAAGGTGATGTCAGGTCTACTGGCTGTCAGATAGAGGACGGATCCAATGATTTCTCTATGGAATTACTTGTTTTATAGTGCCAAGGTGCACTTGATCAACCACACCACTCCTTGGTGCCTTGATCCCTAGGATATCAGAGTCCTAGTACTCTTTCTCAACTCAGAATTGCACTGTTCTTCTCTCAACAGTGAATTCCTTACACTTCTACTACAACAACCTTTTATATCTCTTTTGGAAAGGTATAAGGGTTGATGTTTGGTTCCAACTAGGTGGAGATATCCCTTACAATGAGCTCAGTGTAAAAGGATAGGATATCTCTCTAAGCTTGTATGGATATACAATGAGGTTCAGCTTAGGTTGAAGTGTTTCTTGAAACTATGAATGTTCTAAGAAAGCTTGAAGGCTTATGAGCTTGTTAATTGCAGGATAGTTAGATGATAGTTGGATGCCTTCAATGGTTTCCACACTTCATGTATTTATAGACCAATTTGAGGATTTGCTCGTTGGAAAGACTGCCTCAAAATGTCTATATTTGTCTTCCTTGAACTCTGCAACTGGAAGACAGATTCTTGAAAGTGACATGTCCTTAAATTGGGAAGTAAACAGATGTAGGCACTTTGTCTTGACTTTGAAGCACTCGTCCCAATGTCTGACTTCAAGATTCACTTGATCAAACATGGACATCACTTCTGATGATTGGTCCTATGATAAGGACAATATTCCTTATCACTTGGACAGTTCTGCTTATCACCTTCAGCAGAGTTTGCTTATCAGCAATGTTGGCTTGCTCTTCAGATGACTTGGCTCATTCTCTTTCCATGCATATCTTTTGATGGTCTTTGAGCATTCATGGCTTTAGATCGGTAGCTTTGACCTTATCAGCATAGTTGGGCTTAACTTGAAACTGTTCTAATTCAATTGTGTTGAGACATTTCTGCTGATTAAACCTTCTGAGCTTTAACATATGCTTCAGTAGACTTGGTCTTGATGATGCATTCTATTCAATTGATCATCAGATAGGTTGGACCACAACTAAGCTGACATGATCAACACAGTTGTCCTTCAGCAGACTTAAGGTCAATTTTATTCTGAGCCTTGAGGGGACCTGATTTTTGTAGTCTTCTAAGCATGTATTCCCCCTCAACTTGTGCATCTCAAATACTAAGAGCTGCCTAACAGTTCAGCTTCTCAACTTAGCCTTAAGCTACATGTTCCAACATTCCTGAAACATGTTCATTTCATTTGACTTATCTATTTGGCATGTCTTAAGGGGTTTTGGTATCTTAATCAAAACTTCTCATTTTATTCCCAACAGGGAAGTTGTCTGACAACTAGTCTGAGTGTGTAACTTTAATAGATAATCAACCTACTGAAAACTTATGAAGTGATCAGTTGGAAAGCTATCTAAAGGAGTTGTTTAAGTGCGGAATGTGGTTGGCCTTTTCTTTGAAAAATTACTCCTTAGTTAATTTCTGAAAAACCAGTTTATCAGAGACTTTGTCCAAGAATTGTTGCTTAACTTTTGCTGAACTTAACTCTTTCAAATGAATCTTTGTATGCAATGTGAATTAGAAAGTAATGCAGAATGTAAATAACACAGTCAATTATAGTGGTTCAGAGACTCAAGCTCCTACATCCACTTTCCCTGATTGAACAGGATAATTCATTAACACCTGAAATTAGCTTGTTTTATAGTGCCAAGGTGCAGTGATCAACAACACTATCTTAGTTCTTTGATCCCTAGGATAATCTGAGTCCTAGTGCTCAACTTCTCTGAGTTAAGACTGTATTTACTCTTAACAGTCCTTAACTCCTCACTTCTACAACAAACTCTTCTTCACTTAAGAGGTAAGGGTTTGAGGTTTGGTTCCAACTAATTGAGATATCCTTTACAGTAAGAACAGTGTAAATGGGTCAGGATATCTCTATGCTAAGCTTGGATTTTACAAGATTGGCTTAGCTAGAAGTGATCAGGAAACTTGGGATTCTAAGATATAAACTTTGGTTTCCTTGAATGCTTGATAGTAGTTTGATAGCAGATAGTTGGATACTTGAATCCTTGAATCACTTCTGTATTTATAGATCAATTTGATCATCTCTCCGTTGGAGAGATAGACTTTCAAATTTTCTATTTGCAGCTCCATTGAAACGGCTATGAAAGCACCCTTCTATTATCCACTGTGTAAGAAGGTTCTTCAATGGTTGCTTGAATGAATATGTTGACTTCTGAAAAATGCGGCTGAGTAGACTTGTGTCAGTTTCCAAACTTGCACATTTTCCAAGGTTGATTTTTTGCAGAACTTGTACTTTCTCAACGGTCAGATGGGACAAGTACTTTGAACATTCTTGCTGCATGTGGAATGTTCTTCCATTCATTCAATTCTTCAGTCTTTAATGCTTCTAAATCATCAATGCTGGCTCAGGCTTGATGTCTTTAATGCTTCATTAATGTTGTCTTCTAAGACATTAGCAGTCAATGCTCTTGATCTTTCTTAGACTTCATCTTGATCTGTCATAGCCCTTATCAGTGCCTTTTCTTTTAATATCAGTTCAGGCTACTTGCTTGAGCTTTGATCATTCAGCCATGTTGTTCTCTTCAATAGACTTGTCTTCATATATTCAGCAAACTTGATCTAATGGACTAAGAATAAAAGGTTGCCTAACATTTCAGCTTTGGACAACTAATCTGAACACTAATGATCTCAACAGTTTTTAGATTCTAGACTTAGACAATTTTACTATCTCAACTGACCAGAGACAACTAAACTGATACACTTTCTATCTATCTCAACTAAGCTGACCATCATCATTCAGGGGTTTTGGTATCTTAATCAAAATCAATTTATTTCCCAACATAATGGATTACAAATATCTTGATGTTTTTACCAAAAATCACCTTTTGAAAAGAAGGCATCGTAGTAGTGAACTTCGTGCTCCATAGTTACTCAATGATTTGGTACATCTTTTAGTATGCTAATAACATTCTATTTTTATGCATTTGAGAGGTGTGAAACATGTTTATTTTTGCACTCCAATGTTCATAGATTCGAAGATATTTTACAAAAGAATTATTTAATTAAGTAAGAAATAAATTCAACTTATAAAATTTATACAACCCATGATGTAGTCTCAAATGCTAACGCATTTGTGACAACATCCATCCGAATTTTTAAGATAGTGCTCATGCCAAGAGATTTCCTCAAAGTAGAGAATCTCTCATAGTCTAAAGCTTTTGTAAAAATATCAGCATTCTGTTTTTCAGTAGGTACATACTCCAACTTAACAATATTCTTCTCTTCTAAATCTCTCATAAAATGATGTCTTATACTTATGTGCTTTGTGAGTGAGTGTTGTACAGGATTTTTAGAAATGTTAATGGCACTAGTATTATCACAAAAAACTGTAAGTATATCATTCTCAATACCATAGTCATGAAACATCTTGCTTAGCCACAAGAGTTGTGTGCAACAGCTTCCAGCAACTATGTACTCAGATTCTGTTGTGGATTGTGAAACACAATTTTATTTCTTGCTGTGCCATGATAAAAGATTGTTCTCCATGTAGAAACATCCCCACTCGCAATCTTTCTATCATCTATATCTCCAGCCCAATCAGCATCACTGTAGCTTATCAAAATGTTATTGGTGTCCTTAGTGTACTAAATTCCCAGCTCACTTGTACCTGAAACATACTTGATAATTCTTTTCACAGCATTCAGGTGAGATTCCTTTGGATTAGCTTGGTACCTATCACAAACACACACATTATACATAATATCTGGTCTACTAGAGGTTAGATACAGTAAACTACCTATCATGGATCTATAAAGTGTTGGATCAACATCTTGTCCAGCATTATCTTTGCAAAGTTTCAAAGTAGATCCCATAGGAGTTTTCATCGTTTTTGAATTCTCAAGACCAAATCTTTTAATCAAGTTCTTAGCATACTTACTCTGGGAGAAGAAAATACCATCATTGCATTGTTTGATTTGATGGCCTAAAAAGTAGTTCAAGTCTCCAACCATACTCATTTCAAATGTTGCAGTCATTGCCTCAACAAATTTGCTTAACATTTTATCACAAGTAGAACCAAACACAATGTCATCAACATATATTTTTGCAATGAGTATATCATCTTCAGTGTCCTTAATGAACAAGGTTCTATCGGCCTCTCCTCTAATAAAACCATATTCCAAAAGAAAGTCAGTAAGCCTACCATACCATGCTCTAGGAGCTTGTTTTAGACCATACATGATCAGGATACTGTGGATCTTCAAATCCCTTAGGTTGTTCAACATATTCTTCTTCATTCAAGATGTTATTTAGAAATGCAGCTTTTACATCCATTTGATGAAGTTTAATATCAATAAAGCATGCAATTGCTAGCAATAATCTAATAGATTCTATCCTAGCAACAGGTAGGGGTGTGCATCGGTCGGTTCGACAACCGAATCGAATTAGAATAACCGAACTATAATCGAAATCGTATTAAAAATAACCGAAACCGGACCGAATTCACGCAAAACCGAAATTAACCGAACCGAAATATGAACCGAAAAACCTGGGAAAAAAATACACTGCTGCAAAAATGTGCAAAATACTGTTGTGAATCAAAAAATGAGTACTGTCAACAATTTTGCAAAATTACTTATGCAAAATACACTGCTAAAAATTAGTATTCTGTCCACAATTAATGTTCAAATACGTCCATAAGTCCATAACATAATCAAAATACTTAGTATCCAAAATACCATAAGTCCATAACAATACAACATAGTTCGAACTTCAAATTGTCTAAATAAAAGTCCAAATAACATAACATAGTTCAAATGAAACATTGTTATCTCAAAATAAACTCCATGTACTCTCCAACTCTTCCAACTTCCAAGTTCCAATCCTTAATTTCCATCAACCAAATCTAAAAATAAAACATTATATGTTAATATATATTAAAAAAAATTAAAGACTAAATTTAAAATTTAGTTACCTTTCATTCTTCTTCAATTATAGGGGGTAATGGTGCACCGACACCTTCATTTCCAGGCACATTTCCAGCCACAGTTGGCAAATCTGAAAATAAAAGTTCATATGTTAATATATCAAATAAAAAATTAAGAAAAACAATTAAAGACTAAACTTAAAACTTAGTTACCTATCTCATGATTCTCAAGTTCATCGATTAATTCTTCATATGATACGGGATGTGTTGAATGTCTAAGCCAATCTTGCGCACAAATCAAAGCTTCAACTATCTTAGAAGTTAAAGAACTTCTAAATGCATCAAGGACCTTACCACCTGCACTAAATGCAGACTCCGATGCAACAGTTGAAATGGGAACAGCTAATATATCACGAGCCATTCTTGAGAGTATAGGAAATCGACTCGAGTTCACCTTCCACCACATTAAAACATCTAAATTCTCATCTTCTAAAATAGCTTCACTCAAGTAGAGTTCTAGCTCACTTTGCTTACGTCCAGCCACCCCACTCTCAATTCTTTATCTTCTATATCTTGTTTTAGACACGGATACATCACTACCCTCCTCATTCGTAATCACTCTAGTGGAACTTGACGACGTGCTAACATTTGCTTCATTCACCAACTGATACTTAGAAGTATATTCATTGAACAACTCAAACAGTTCAGTCTTCACCGATTGACAGATTGAAACCCCTTTTTCTAGCCCATACATTTCCACCAATGAGTACTCTAAGTACCCCAACTTATCACGTGGATCAAACACATTAGCCCAAAAGATCAATATATTCATTTTCTCCGCGTCTCCCCAATATTTATCAAACTTTCTTTTCATAGAATCACCCAACCTTTTTATCTCAGAATCTGAACTTACCATCCAATCATTCAAGATACAACATAAATCACTAATCTCACATAAAAAAGTGTTAGAAGTGACATAAGAGGAACCTGAAATACGCACAGTCAACTTATGAAAATGCTTAAGCAAACTTGCATACTTACGAACACAAATCCAATCAATAGCACATGGAATATTTAAGTCCCCCAAATCAAGCTTATAACATGGATCTAAGTCGTCATACTTCTCAAATGCCCTTTCAAATTTTCCAGCTGTATCAAGCATCTTATAAGTTGAATTCCACCTCGTAGGAACATCTAAACACAATGAACTCTTACTTTCTATTCCCTCCAACTCCACACAATCTTTAAACCTTTTTAATCTAGCGTGTGAGTTCCTAATGTACCTTACTGCATCCCTAACACGCTTCACTGAAGGGTCAATATCTTTCAAGCCATCACTAACCACTAAATTAACTACATGTGCAATACATCTCATGTGAAGGTATTTACCACTTGCAATTGCAGTTCCCCAAGTCACAAGTTTTCTTTTCATGAATTTTATAGCACCATCATTTGAACTTGCATTATCCACAGTTATAGTAAACACATTTTTCAAGCCCCAATCAAGAAGACAATTCTCTAATGCTCTACCAAGATAGTCACCTTTATGACTAGAAACAGACACAAAATTGATAATCTTCTTATTCAACTTCCAATCATTATCAATTAAATGAGCAGTAATGCACATGTAATTAATCCTTTGAACTGAAGTCCAAGTATCAGTTGTAATACACACCCTTTCACAGTTTGTTTTCATAAAAGCCTTAAGTCTTGACCTTTCATTGAGATACAATTGATAACAATCCCTTGAAATTGTCCATCTAGACGGAATACGAAACCTAGGGCATGCTTTGCTCATAAAATCCCTAAACCCCTCACCCTCCACACTTTTAAATGGTCATTCATCAATAATAATCATGCGTGCAAGAGCTGACCTAATTTCATTCTGATCAAATTTCCAAGTATCAATTATGCAACTATCATTTGTGTTTTGTTGTATTATTAACCCTTGACATGTTTCTTGATTGTTAGGGTTTTTCGTGCACGACCTTGCATGATTTTTTAGTGATGTAGTGCCATTTTTCTTAGTGTTAGAACAAAGAATTTTCCCACAGTACTTACATTTGGATTTATCAGCAACACCATTCAAGCCATGAATTTTGTCAAAGTGCTCCCACACATTCGATCTTGATTTCATCGACTTCCTCTTCACCCGTCTGGTATTCGGGATGGGTGCTGGAGTTTCATGGGCCTCATGGCTTTGTGCTTGCAATTCGGGCTCGATTGCCATGGCATTGCTTCCAATTGTACATTCTTCAGTGTTTGAGGTTGACATCTAAAAAAAATATAAGAAATTATGAATTGTCAAATGTTATTCATCAGATTCTGAAACAACAGATTAAAAGATACCAAAATCTTAAATCTTAAACAACAGATTACAACAGATTACAAGATTACACTAGATTACAAGCTAACAGATTACAACAGATTACAAGATTACAAACAACAGATTCTGAAATAGTAGATTCTTAAATCATTACCTACCAAAATTCAACAGATTCAACCTACCAAAATAAGATTAAAAAGTAGATTCTTAAACCTACCAAATACAACAGATTCTTAATGAAAAGTTAGCATATAAGTTATAACATTCTTAAACAATAAACAGTAGATTCTTAAACAACATATTACAAATTTACAACCAAAATAACATTCTTAAACAGTAGATTCTTAAATCTTTACCTACCAAAATTCAAAGCCACAACATTCAATAAGGTTTTAACTACCAAATTCAAAGCCCCAAAATAACTCAAAATTAAAAGCCCCAAAATTCAACAAATTTAATGAAAAGTTAGCATATAAACACAAATTCTTAAACTGTTGGAAGAAAAACTTAGTATATATTAATATTAAATTAAGAAACTCACCGTGAGAGACTGAAAATCGTGACTCGTGAGGACTGAGGGTCGAGAGCCTGAGAGTCGCGATCACTGGTGTCGCCGGCGCCGTGGGGTCAGCTTGAGGGTCGCGATCGCTGGACGCTGAGAGTCGAACTTGCAGTTTCAGTCGCAGATTTCGTGGCGTTGAGGACTGGGGAAGATGGAGAGGAGGGCGGCCGGAGAGGAGGGGTGGAGCCGCGGAGGTGGCCGGACAGCGGCGGAAGTTGGGGAGGATTGGAATTTAGAGGAATTGGGTAGGTTAGGCGATTTTGGGGGCGGGACTCAGGGTTTCGATTTTGGGGACTGAAGTAGTGAAGTGTGAAGAATGAATTAGGGTTAGGGCTTAAGTTTATATATAATGGGCCTTATTCGGTCGGTTTCGGGTAACCGAATTTAATTCGGTTATAACCGGAACCGAAACCGAAAACCGGATTTTATAAAATGTGAAACCGAAAACCGAACCGAAATATTTGGTAACCGAACCGAACTCATATTTCGGTTCGGTTCGGTTTTCGGTTTAAACCCGAATAATGCTCACCCCTAGCAACAGGTGCAAAAGTTTCATCAAAATCAACACCTTCAACTTGGGTGTAACCTTGTGCTACTAACCTAGCCTTGTTCCTAACAATATTACCAGATTCATCAGTTTTATTCTTGAATATCCACTTTGTTCCAATGACATTAGTATGACTAGGTCTTGGAACTGCTGGAACACGCCGGCGAAGGCGGTCCGTCACTTGGATCGTTGTCGGATGCCAAACGTATAAAAAAATAAATAAAACCTAAACATGCTTCTAAAACATAGTTTAGATCCATTACCCTTGAAGATCGAGGAGTTGATTCCAATCTACAAATCTTCTAGTCTGTCTCCCAACTTCGCTCGAACACCGGGTGGACGGCGTGCTATCAAACGTGGAGAAGGTGCCTCAATTTCATCTTCTTGAAACCCTATCTGTTTTTCTCTATTTCGTGTGTGCTAGGGTTTCAAAACTGAATTGAGGCTCCTATTTATAATTTCCATAAGTTTCATGGGCCAGACTAGGGATCCATTAGAAGGTATAGGGTTTGGGCTTCTTATAGGCCCAAATCCTCTTATGTTCAGCCCAGAACATATAATTTGGCCTAAGAACATTAATTCATTCCACTAAAAATTAATGTTGCACTCCCGTCCTATCCCAAACCGAATCAGGGCTTCTATTAGATTTTATAATTCCCTGTGTTAAAGATATCGCACGTCCATTAATTATTAAAGCTTCTGACTTATTTAAATAATTAATTTCTATAATTCCTTGAGTAGTACCACTCAACCTTGTTGTCGTACGGATTAAATCCACCTGCAGGGTTTAATACGACAATCCTTTATGAGTTTCCTCAAGGGGACATCATCAGTCTGGAAGTATAGGACACGGTGCCCTAATGCCAATAAGTAGACATCATGCGAGCGATGACACTACCCAAAATACGGAGCGTGAAGAATCTACCAAGATTCTCACCTATGGTACATCAAAGTAGTGAACAAGCACCCCACACATCTAAATATCACACTGAGGGTTAAGAATCATAAAAGTCACCAAGACCTCTAGTTCTTCATAACAATCAGAACAGAAGAACATGTCTTATCTGTGATCCATTCAATACGCCACAGCGCATTAGTATAAACTAATGGCCAAGACAAGCCACTAACAAGTTTACACTACAACTTAAACCAATAGTTTTGTTCAGAACTATCTCAATTGTGAATATTGTTTATATCTTACAAGGAACTGACAATGTGATCTTCTGTGTGACTACAAACCCACCCCATCGTCTACAATGCATAATAAGAAGACATACAAGTAATCACAAAGAATGCAATAATGTGAGAAACCATTTATTTCAGATAAAAGGAAATCGAATATACGTCACAAAAGCCCACTAAAAGTTTACTTTACAGTATACACCAACAGGAACAAGTGTCCACACTTCATTTCTTTCAAACTGACCAAGTTCTTCATGCATAACATTAATCCAGTTTTCATCAGTTAAGGCTTCTTTAGCACTCTTAGGTTCAATCTCAGATAAATAGCACTCAATATTTACTACATTACACATAGAAGACGTGCATATTGTTCTTACCACATTTACCTTATTTGATCTTACTCTTCCTCTTGTTTGCACTCCAACTGTAGCATCACCTATGATCTGGTCAGAAGGATAACTTTTACCAATTCTTGAAGAAGGTTCGTTTTGGGAACATATTGATCATTCTGTGAAATCACAATTGACTGTTCTGTAGATGTTGACCCAGATGTGTTAACATTCGTTGCAACATTTTTAGACTTCAGTGTATTCTCAGAATTGTCAGTGACTTGTGATACATCTTCTTCATCTTTGTCATCTGCAAGACCTTTATCATCATCAAACACAATATTAACAGATTCCTGAACAGTGTTAGTTCTAAGGTTATAAACTCTATAAGCTTTACTATTTCTAGAATAGCCTAAAAAGAAACCTTTATCACTTTTAAAATCAAACTTATGAAGTTGATCCCTATCATTCAAAATATAACACACACAACCAAATACATGAAAATATTTCACACTTGATTTTCTGTTGTTCAAACTCTCATAAGGTGTTTGATTTGTGCCAGAACGAATATAAACTCTATTAATAATATGGCATGCAGTATTCAATGCTTCTCCCCAAAATTTCTTAGCAAGACTTTTGGATGTAAGCATGACTCTTGCCATTTCTTGTAAAGTTCTATTCTTTCTTTCAGCAATTCCATTTTGTTGTGGAGTTTTAGGAGATGAATATTCTTCCAAGATACCCTTTTTATCACATAAATCATTAAACATGTTGTTTTCAAATTCCCTTCCATGATTAGTTCTAATACTACCAACTTTCAAGTTAAACACATTTTTGAACCTCTTATAAAGAATTTTAAATGCAGCAAATGTTTCAGATTTGTCTCTAAAAACCTCACTCCAGGTAAATCTAGAAAAATCATCTACCACAACTAAGGAATATCTCTTTCCTCCAATGCTTTTAGTTTCCATAGGACCCATCAAATCCATGTGCAATAATTCAAAGCATCGATGTGTAGAACAATGTGATAGCATTTTATGCGACATTCTTACCTGCTTACCTTTTTGGCATGGTCTACATATAGTGGTATTGTGAAACTTCAGTTTTGGAATTCCTTTTACTGCATCTGCTTTAATTAGCCTTTTCATTGCTCTGTAATTTGCATGTCCCAATCTTTGATGCCATAGAATATTTTCATCATGTTTTAACAAATTACACATATTTGTTCCAATAAGATAACAATTATCTACTGACCTAGTACCAGCCATGACACAAACTTCATCTTTATTAAAAACGTAACATGAATCTTTGGCAAATTTCACATGTAAATTATCATCACAAAGTTGACTAATACTAATCAGATTTGCAAGTAAGTCATTAACATGCAAGACATTTTTGAGCTTAGGAAAACCTTCAACATTCAAAGTTCCTTTACCAACAATCTTTCCTTTAGAACCTCCACCATATGTAACACTACCACCATTCATGGTCACATAATCAGATAAGAAGTCTATACGACTTGTCATATGTCTAGAACAACCACTATCAAAATACCATAGATTATCTTGCATCTCTTCACACTGACATGCTGAGGGTAATCACAAGAGGACAATTTGTGTTCACCCAAACCAATCCCAGAATGACTGAAGCTCAAAGAGCTGATATAAGGGAAGAGATCCCTAAAGATGAAGATGACTTCACTTCTGAAGAGAAGAGAAAAGATAATCTGAATTATCTTGCAATGAACACTCTCTATCAAACAATTCCAGATGCATTCATGGGAAGAGTTTACCACTGCACAACAGCCAAAGAAATTTGGGATACTCTTGCTGAAATGTGTGAGGGTACTGAAAAGATAAAGGAGAACAAGCTCCAAGTGGCTGTGCAGAAGTTTGAACAATTCTCAATGGAGCCAGATGAGTCCATTGACAAGTTTGCTGGTAGATTCACTGATGTGATGAATGAAATCAACTCCTTGGGCAAGGTGTACTCCAGGAGAGAAGTTGGATTGAAAATCCTGAGAAGTCTCACTCAAAAGTGGGATGTATATGCTGTAATGATGCAGAACACCAAGGATCTCTCCACCATGCCCATGCAACAAATCTTCTCAGAACTCAAAGCATATGAGTTTGACCTAAACAGAAGGAAGCCAGCAGAGGAATCTTCTTTACCAACCAAGGGAGTGGCATTTAAAGCCAAAACTGCTGAACCAGAAATGCAGTCCACTCCAAGATCATCAAAGTCAGTCTCTAAGACTGAAATGAAGGAAGAGATGGCCCTCATGGCTAGGAGGTTTGACAAACTCAACTCAAGGTTTGGTAGATACAAGAAATTCTACCAAGACAACAAATTCAGGAGAAGGTACAACTCTCCTGAAACACAGGCTGAGGACAAGAAGCCTAAAGAGAAAAGATCAGAGGACAAGTTCTCTGATAGGAGAAAGTCCAACAGAGCTGAACCTTCCTCATCTAGAAGAAGAGATGATCCAAACAAAGATGATGATGAGGATTTATGCTACAACTGCAAAAAGAAAAGGCACTTCCAGTATGACTGCCCTGAACTTAGCTCTAAGGAAAGAAGAGAGAGGTAAGCCAAAAGAGATAAGAAGTTCACCAACAGAAAAGCATGTTGGTGTATACTGTAAAGCAAACTTTTAGTGGGCTTTTTTGACGTATATTCGATTTCCTTTTATCTGAAATAAATGGTTTTTCACATTATTGCATTCTTTGTGATTACTTGTATATCTGCTTATCTTGCATTGTAGACGATGTGGTGGGTTTGCAGTCACACAGAAGATCACATTGTCAGTTCTTTGTAAGATATAAACACTATTCACAACTGAGATAGTTATGGACAAAACTATTGGTTTAAGTTGTAGTGTAAACTTGTTAGTGTTTTGTCTTGGCCATTAATTTATACTAGTGTGCTGTGGCGTATTGAATGGATCACAGATAAGACATGTGCTTCTGTTCTGACTGTTATGAAGAACTAGAGGTCTTGGTGACTTTTATGATTCTTAACCCTAAGTGTGATATTTAGATGTGTGGGGTGCTTGTTCACTACTTTGATGTACCATAGGTGAGAATCTTGGTAGATTCTTCACGCTCCGTATTTTGGGTAGTGTCATCGCTCGCATGATGTCTACTTATTGGCATTAGTGCACTGTGTCCTATACTTCCAGGCTGATGATGTCCCCTTGAGGAAACTCATAAAGGATTGTCGTATTAAACCCTGCAGGTGGATTTAATCCGTACGACAACAAGGTTGAGTGGTACTACTCAAGGAATTATAGAAATTAATTATTTAAATAAGTCAGAAGCTTTAATAATTAATGGACGTGCGATATCTTAAACACGGGGAATTATAAAGTCTAATAGAAGCCCTGATTCAGTTCGGGATAGGACGGGAGTGCAACATTAATTCTCTAGTGGAATGAATTAATGTTCTCGGGCCAAATTATATGTTCTGGACTGAACATAAGAGTATTTGGGCCTGTAAGAAGCCCAAACCCTATACTTTCTAATGGATCCCTAGTCTGGCCCATGAAACTTATGGAGATTATAAATAGGAGCCTCAAAATAGTTTTGAAACCCTAGCACACACGAAATTGAGAAAAACGGCTTGGGTTTCAGGGAGACGAAACTGAGGCACCTTCTCCACGTTTGATAGCGCGCCGTCCACCCGGTGTTCGAGCGAGGTTGGGAGACAGGCTAGAAGATCCGTAGATTGGAATTAACGTCTCGATCTTCAAGGGTAACGAATCTAAATTCTGCTTTAGATGCATGTTTAGGTTTTAATTCGTTATTTATACGTTTGGCATCCGACAACGATCCCGGTGATGGACCGTCTTCGCCGGCGCGTTCCAGCAATTGGTATCAGAGCCTGGATTCGTGGATTGTTGGCTCTACCTGAAACGTATGATTGTATGATTCAATTTATTTTGTTTCATGTGTATGTATGCGTTTTTGTTGGTTATGTTTTTTTTTCTTCTATCGCAACCCTAGTGTTATGTAATCGTTTTTCCCACCAGATAATAAGTGTGGGTAGTATAGGACTATTTCATAGATCACTGTAGTAGGGTTTTGCTCATTTATATTGTATTTTTTTATCGTGAGAACGGGCGGTGTCGATGGAAGATCTGAAAACAGTAATCTGAGTTTTTCGGGTTATGGCCTTGGACGGTGAAAACTGTTTTGGCCATAACTTTTGACTCAGGTGTCCGTTTTCAGCCCACAAGACCTTTTCGGAAACGTCTTGACGAGATCTACCGGAGTCTCTGCTACGCTGCGATGACGAGTGGAGAGGCCTAATTCAATAGCCTTGATGAAGTTTTCTGCCAGTTTTTGTCGGTGGACGAGAATTCGAGGTTTTTGCATTGCGTGAGAGGCCGATGCGAGGCATCCGTCCGTGCCACTGTTTTTTTTATCATTGTAATAGCTTATAGTAGGCTGTTTTTGATAGGTTTTCAAGGGGTTGCGATAGATGTGCATTTATTTATTTTTGCCTATGTTTATCGCATATTGTATTGTTATGGCATGCATGTGTTAATTTTTGTTAATTTGCTATGCCAATGAATAATCTTCATGTCAAAATGACTAAGTGAGATAATTGAATTTTAATTAATTTATAGGCCTCCACAATTGGTCTTTAAGTAAGGTGTATGTTGCTCGTGGGACCTTGGGAGTCTTCCCCTAACGGGTGCAACATTCACGAGCTTACTAGTTAAGACTTCTAATAAAAATGTTTTAATCTTTAGATGAAGTGTGTGATCTTCCCTAACGGATGTGTCATCCATGAGTTCATCAGTAAAGAATAATTCAAGATAACTGTTGTTAAATTGTGGTCATCACTTAGATGTGAATTTTAATATAACCCCCCAACGGGGTCACTGTTCTAGTTCACATGGCCAGTTAAAGTTCGACTGTTAATTTCATTCGTCATAAGGATAAGTTGACGTGATATTGAAATTAAAGACTGAATGTCTGGTCGATGAATACATGTGTAAACGACCACCCTAACGTGGCTTGCATATGTGTTTGTTGGGTTGTTGGAGGTTGTGTTGAATATTGGTTTTGAAGGTTTCCAATGTTTTATGCTTCAAACTTATGTGATTTATCGCTTGCATTTTATTTATTTCAGATACATTATGGTGACATTCAACCCACTTATGGTTATCTTAAATCAAAATAAGTTTATTGGTCAAAATTACTGGGATTGGAAAAGAAATTTGGACATTGTCCTAGTTGCTGATGAGTACAAGTTTGTGCTCGATACACCTGCTCCTGCCCCTTTGGGAACCGAATCTACTGAAGAGCAAAGGGAGGCTCATAAGTAGTGGCACAAGGCTGATGAGATGGCTCGTTGTTACATTTTGGCCTCAATGTCAAATGTTTTACAACAGCAGCATCAAACTATGCCTAGTGTCGCAGCTATGATGTTGAGCCTCAAAGAGCTTTTTGGTGAGAAAGATAGGGCTGCCCGCTTTGAGGCTATGAGGAAGATCATGTCAACCTCTATATCAGAGGGAGCGTTCGTGAGGGACCACGGTCTCAAGATGATGGAATATCTGAATGAGATTGAGGTCCTCGGAGGGTTAATCGATAATGACACCAAGATCGATATGATCTTACACTCGCTCCCAAAGTCTTTTAAGAACTTCCGTGTAAACGCAATCATGAGTAAGAAGGATTATACTTTAACCGAGCTTCTTACGAAATTGGTCGCGGTGGAGGGTCTCATGGGTAAATGACCACAGGCCAATGTTAATGTTCAGGCTGGACCATCTTCGTCTAATGGCAAGAAGAAGAAAAAGCCTTTACAGAAAAAGAGTGGTGGTGAAAGCAGTGGGAGCAAGAAACTAGCGCCTTCTGGTGGCGTGAAAAAGCCGAAGGGCAAATGTTTCAAGTGCAACAAAACGGGACATTGGAAGTCTGATTGTCCTCTCCTGAAAAAGGACAACTCTGGTACATCTCTCGCTTTAGTTGTTGAAACATGTTTTGCGGCTTGTTCTGCCTTTTCTTGGATAGTAGATACAGGAGCCACTGACCATGTTTGTTACACCTTGCAGGGGTTTCTGCAGACAAGGGAACTGAGTGAGGGCGAGATTACTATTAGTTTGGGCAATGCTGCGATAGTGTCAGTGGTTGCAGTGGGAGACGTGCACTTATGTTTTTCTAATTTTGTTTTAGTATTAAAGAACGTTTTATACGTGCCGAATTTTTGGAGAAATTTAATTTCTTTTTCGAAGTTGTTTTTGGATGGATGCTTAGTTGTTTTTAATGACAATGTTGTTATTATGAGAAATGACTCTTTAATCTGTTCTGGCACGTTAGAAAATAATCTTTATACTATTACGTGTGCATATCATACTGTGACTGAAGCTCATTCATCATCATCATTAAATAAGAGAAAGGAACCTTCTAAGTTGAATCAAACATACCTTTGGCATCTAAGATTGGGTCATGTCAACCTAAGAAGGATTCAAAGACTAGTAAGTAGTGGGTTTTTGGAGTCTCTCCAAGTGGAACCATTCTCAGTCTGCGAATCTTGGTTGGAGGGCAAGATGACCTCAAGGCCTTTTAAGGCCAAGGGTAATAGGGCTAATGATGTGTTGGAATTGATTCACTCTGATTTGTGTGGGCCTATGACTGTTCAAGCTAGAGGAGGCTTTGAGTACATCGTCACTTTCATTGACGATTACTCAAGATATGGATACATCTACCTGATGCGCCACAAGTCCGAATGCTTTGGCAAGTTCAAAGAATTTAAGGCAGAAGTGGAGAACCGTCATGGTAAGAGTATCAAGTCACTGCGTTCTGATCGTGGTGGCGAGTACCTTAGCAATGAATTTAGGCAATACTTATTAGATAACGGGATTAGATCCCAGCTCACCGCGCCTGGTACTCCGCAACAGAATGGCGTGGCTGAGAGAAGGAATGGGACTCTATTAGATATGGTGAGATTGATGATGAGTTATGTTTCATTACCTACCTCTTTTTTGGGTTATGCCTTGGAAACAGCAGCGTACCTTCTAAATTATGTACCTTCTAAAGTGGTTCCAAAAACCCCTATTGAATTGTGGTCTGGGCGAAAGCTTAGTCTAAACTACATTCGGATTTGGGGTTGTCCAGCACATGTGTTGAACAAGGAAGCTGATAAGTTGGCAACTAGAACTGAAGTACGGTTGTTTGTAGGATACCATAAGGGAACGAGAGGTGGTTATTTTTATAGTCCTAATGATCAGAGGGTGGTGGTGAGTACCAATGCCCGATTTTTAGAAGAAGACTATATGAATGAGCATAAGTCCAATACTGAGATCATTATAAATGAGTTGAGAGGAGACAATGGCACACCGAGTGTGCAAGAGGAAATACCAAAAGAGACTGCACAACGTGGCGACTTTAATAAACCTTTGTATACATTGCCTCATCGTAGTGGGAGGGTTGTTCGCCAACCTGATCGTTTCATGTTTGTGGGAGAGTCTATGGACTTGATTCCAAGCGATGAACATGATGATAACGACCCCTGGACATACAAAGAGGTAATCAAAGACAAAGATGCAGAGTCTTGGCACAAGTCCATGGATTTAGAAATTGAATCTATGGATGCTATGGAAGTGTATGACCTAAGTGAACTTCCCCACAACAAGAAAGCCGTTGGGTGTAAGTGGGTCTACAGACGTAAGAGAGGGTCTGATGGGCAGATTACTGCTTTTAAGGCACGGTTGGTGGCAAAGGGTTTTACCCAGAAAGAAGGAATCGACTATGACGAGACCTTCTCACCAGTAGCCATGCTAAAATCGATCCGGATTCTCTTATCCATAGCTAATCACATGAACTATGAGATTTGGCAAATGGATGTCAAGACAACTTTCCTTAATGGAAATTTGGATAAGGACATCTATATGCAGCAACCCGAGGGTTATGTGAAGAAAGGCCAAGAGCATGTAGTCTGGAAGCTGAAAAAGTCTCTTTATGGGCTAAAACAAGCTTCCAGGTCTTGGAACATTCGTTTTGACGAGGTGATCAAATATTTTGGATTTGAACAATGTCAAAATAAAAGTTGTGTGTACAAGAAGAGTGACGGAGACGTAGTGGTATTCTTAGTACTATACGTAGATGATATTCTTCTTATTGGCAACAATGTGAAAGTATTATCAAACGTAAAGGTGTGGCTTTCAGAACAGTTTCAAATGAAGGATATGGGAGAAGCATCGTACATTCTTGGTATTAAGGTCACTCGTGATGTTGTGTTTATCTCAAGCGTCTTACATTGATACTATGATTGCTCATTTTGGCATGCAGAATTCCAAGAAGGGTGTGCTACGTTTCAGACATGGAGTCCCTCTATCTAAAGATATGTGTCCTAAGACACAGAAGGAGATAGAGGAGATGGTTAAGGTTCCTTATGCTTCGGCTGTAGGAAGCCTTATGTATGTGATGCTGTGTACGAGGCCTGATATTTGCTATGAAGTCGGCATGGTAGCAAGATATCAGTCTAACCCTGGTCAAGGACACTGGACTGTTATTAAGCATATTCTCAAGTACTTGAAAAAGACTCAAGATTATATGCTAGTATACCAGTCAAATAGTTTGATTCCTTTGGGTTATACCGATTCAGATTTCCAAGCTGATCGAGATGAACGGAAGTCAACCTCGGGTTATGTGTTTATGCTGGGAGGCGCAGCCATATCTTGGAGAAGTGTGAAGCAGAAATGCATCGCAGACTCCACTATGGAAGCCGAGTACGTAGCTGCCTCAGAGGCCGCAAAGGAGGCTGTCTGGCTGCGTAATTTCTTTCTGGAATTAGGGGTATCTCAGAGTATGCCGATGTGTATCACTGTTTATTGTGATAACGCGGGTGCAGTGGCAAACTCGAAAGAACCTAGAGCCCACAGAGCAAGTAAACACATAGAGCGAAAGTACCACATTATACGAGATATCGTAAATCGAGGAGACGTGGCTGTAGCTAAGATTGCATCGTTGGATAACTTGGCTGATCCTTTCACAAAGACGCTGGCCATAAAAGTCTTTGAGAAACATGTAGAGGGTCTTGGTTTACGATGTATTACAAGCTACACTTTGAGTATAAGTGGGAGAAATGTTGATATCTTTATGTGTATACTAAAAGTTAAGCTTTAGTATAAGTGGGAGATTGTTGGTGTATACTGTAAAGCAAACTTTTAGTGGGTTTTTGTGACGTATATTCGATTTCCTTTTATCTGAAATAATTGGATTATCACATTATTGCATTCTTTGTGATTACTTGTATGTCTGCTTATCTTGCATTGTAGACGATGTGGTGAGTTTGTAGTCACACAGAAGATCACATTGTCAGTTCCTTGTAAGATATAAACAGTATTCACAACTGAGATAGTTATGGAGAAAACTATTGGTTTAAGTTGTAGTGTAAACTTGTTAGTGGTTTGTCTTGGCCATTAGTTTATACTAGTGCGATGTGGCGTATTGAATGGATCACAGATAAGACATGTTCTTCTGTTCTGACTTTTATGAAGAACTAGAGGTCTTGGTGACTTTTATGATTCTTAACCCTAAGTGTGATATTTAGATGTGTGGGGTGCTTGTTCACTACTTTGATGTACCATAGGTGAGAATCTTGGTAGATTCTTCACGCTCCGTATTTTGGGTAGTGGCATCGCTCGCATGATGTCTACTTATTGGCATTAGGGCACCGTGTCCTATACTTCCAGGCTGATGATGTCCCCTTGAGGAAACTCATGAAGGATTGTCGTATTAAACCCTGCAGGTGGATTTAATCCGTACGACAACAAGGTTGAGTGGTACTACTCAAGGAATTATAGAAATTAATTATTTAAATAAGTCAGAAGCTTTAATAATTAATGGATGTGCGATATCTTAAACACGGGGAATTATAAAGTCTAATAGAAGCCCTGATTCAGTTCGGGATAGGACGGGAGTGCAACATTAATTCTCTAGTGGAATGAATTAATGTTCTCGGGCCAAATTATATGTTCTGGGCTGAACATAAGAGTATTTGGGCCTGTAAGAAGCTCAAACTCTATACCTTCTAATGGATCCCTAGTCTAGCCCATGAACTTATGGAGATTATAAATAGGAGCCTCAAAATAGTTTTGAAACCCTAGCACACACGAAATTGAGAAAAACGCCTAGGGTTTCAGGGAGACGAAACTGAGGCACCTTCTCCACGTTTGATAGCGCGTCGTCCACCCGGTGTTCGAGCGAGGTTGGAAGACAGGCTAGAAGATTCGTAGATTGGAATCAACGTCTCGATCTTCAAGGGTAACGAATCTAAATTCTACTTTAGATGCATGTTTAGGTTTTAATTAGTTATTTATACCTTTGGCATCCGACAACGATCCCGGTGATGGACTGCCTTCGCCGGCGCGTTCCAGCAAAGCCATGATGGCTGGTTATGAATCTGACAGTGCTGAAAGCTTCAACTCTTCCGATGGACTGTTCTCAAACAGTGATGATGATGATGATGTGTGCAACATGGCCATTGAGGATGATGAGGTATCCTCCACTTCTAGCTCACCATCATTTCTATCACAGAACACTAGTGAAGTCAACTTGAAACTTTCCTTTGGGAAGTTGATGGAAGATTTCACTAGGCTGCAAGAATTTCATGACAACTGTGTGAGAGAAAATGAAAGACTTTCAATTGAGCTTTCAAAACCTGCTGAGACAATAGTTGACATTAAATCTACTGAGTTGTACCAACAAGTCTTGAGAGAGCTTGAGGAAGCAAATCTCAGGATAGTTGACCAACAAAGACAGATTGATGCTCAATTACTTACGCAGAAGAGAAAAGATTTTGAACTAAAAATTCTTCAAGCAAAATTTGAAAACCTCTCACATGAGTATGACATTCTTAAATCAAGTGAAGAGCGCCTGAAATTAAAGATGTATGCTTTGAACAAATCCTCTAGAGCAATAGAGGAAATTCAAAGTTATCAAAGACCTATGGCTCAAAGAAGTGGATTAGGTTTTGATCCATTTGAATCTTCACCTTGTCTTAGTGTTGCTTCCACAAGTAACACTAAGAAAATCTTTGTTAAATCAGTGGCACAACAAGCTGAAAATGAAATAATGTAGGTCCCTAAGTTGAGTTAATATCGAGGGAAGCTAAAGAAAATGTCTAGAGGGGGGTGAATAGACTTTTCTAAAATCTTTCGATATATCAGAATTACCATGTGCGGAATACGAAATTAACAATGAGCCCAATTAAAGATTATACTCAACTTATTTCGAGAACTCTGTTTTATGTGTACTCAACTAGTCTTGTTCAGTTATGTATTTTTAACAGGTAAACAATCAATCAATTAAAACAAACAAAACAGTAAAGTAAATCAAACACGAGATTTTATAGTGGTTCGACAACTTGTCTACATCCACTCTCACAAACCCAGTTGTGAAATTCTTATTAACTCGTCCAATGGAGTAATATGTTCTTGTAGCTTTAAGTCCCAAGAAATAAGACTTAGATCTTCTCGATTATATCTCCAGATATATCTTCGATCTTACTAGCTATTTTACAAGTAACTAGCAACTTGAAACAATAAACGAAAATAAAACTTCTCTTCGTTCAGTAGTAGCCTTCTTCGATCTTCACTTGTCTTGTGTAGCTTTACTTTCTGAACTTCAAACTCTGAGAGTAATTTCTTCACTTGAATCTTCAATAATGCTTGCAGTAACAATATTTCAGTAGTCTTTAACCAATGAATACCTTGGGGTATTTATAGACTTCTAATTCCAAGAACTTTCAGTTGTGTAACAACCTTTCTTGAAAACTAACTTGTAACTGATTCCTCATATCCTTTAACGCGTTTCTTCAGTTAATTAGTTATTCCTTAACTAATTCTTCGATCTTTATCTTCAACACGCTTTTGTAACTAACTTCAAGTTGACCTGTCTTGTTTAAGTCGCGCACCTGTCTTGTCCAGTAGTAGTAGACTGTGTCTTCTACTTATATTGTGCAGTAGACTTCTTCAGATTACAACATAGAACTAATCTAGTCCTATCCTCTAATCCTAACAAGACTATTACATTACTTTAAGCTCTTGTTTACAAAGCTTAGTCAACTTAGAAAACTATACAAATAATCTATCTATTACATTTAAAATCATGAGCTCTAATACAATAATTATTCATAGCTCAATAACAATCTAACATATACAAATAACAAATATGAAGTACTTATAAATCGTACTTATCTTTCAATAATACTTGTCTTTTAAAACTAGTACTTGTCTTGTGAACTCTACTGATCTGTACAAGACGACTTCAACTTAACTAGACTAGATCAGTCAACACTTAGAAAATATTCAAGTCTTCTTTTGGCTTATCAAAACTTCATCTTTTATCATCATTTAGGACTTGTTCTAGGATTCATATCCCAACAATTTCCCCCTTTTTGATGAAGCCAAAACTACTTGAATCTTTTCATAATAGTAGACTAATTAAGTAGTTATCTTGTCTTAAACATCAAATAGTACTTATCTTTTCATTCATTTCGAAACAAGATCAGTAGATATTACAAATACTTAATCAAAATAAAAACTAAGTACCAGAGCAAAAAAAAACTAATCGGATACAATACCTTCTTAATAACTTGGAACACCAAACGCATCTAGTAGCCTTTTGTGAATGATAGTTATGTGTTCTTCAGTCTCAATCTTCTCCTTATCCAGTAAGTCTTCTTCAAACTTCTTAATATGGTTGTAATCGATCCTTTTTCCAGAACCTAACATCGGAGTAATCCATTTAGGAAAAATAGGAACAAGAATATTAAAACTTACCGCAGTTGCAATCCTCATGATCAAGTTCCATAGATTCCGATCTTGAGTTTCCATGAACTTGTCAAAAATCGCATATAACTCTTCTTTGCTCTCTGGATCTCCAAACTTGCGAATAATCCAGTGATCCAACTCCCACTTCAGCTTGACTTTGAACCATGCATCTTTATGTTCATCGTCAATGAAATTATCAATGTAGGCATCTTCAACTTGATCTGGATCAGTCTTCAACTTCAGCAACATTTTGATATGCTTTCCTAACAATTTCTTGTTAGCATAACGATCTTCATCCAGCTTTTGCTTCTTATGAAGAGCTTCAACCTCTTCATCACCAATATCAGCTAGAATATCTCCTAACTGTTCTTTCTTCTTCTCTAGAACAAGTTTCCTCTTGACTTGTCTAGTCTGAGTTTCAACTTCAGGAGATGCAATACTTTTTCCTTTTAGCAGTCTTTTCTGTTCTTCAGCTTGTTCAAGATCTGCCTTCTTAACTAGCCTTCCTCTCTTGGGATACCTTAACTCTTCTATCGCAGTCGCAGCAGCCTTAACCTCTGGTTCTGCACTTGACTTTTCTTCAATTCTACTTGTCTCTTCCCCCTTTTTGGCTTCATCACTTGCCTTAAGAGTGAATAGACTAGTGAATCGAGTCATTTATTCTTTCAGTGCTTCCTTCATAGCTTCTTCTGCGAGCTCTATCTGTCTTTGATGCGTCTGATCACGACTCATCTTGTCTAGTCGATCAGCAGTAGACTCCAACTTCTTTGAGTTAATTGCCAACTCATCTTTGAAATGAACAGTTGTCTGACGCAGTAGGGTATTTTGCTTAGTCAGCTCAGTGAGAATAGCTTGAGAACGCACCAACTGATCTTGTGCTTCTCGTCTTTGCTCATCAGCTATCTCAATCTTCACCCTGTATAGTCTTTCCATCTTACTAGACTCTTCAGCTAACGACCTAGCAAAATTAACAGACCTGTTCTCCAAGTAGTCAACTTGTTTCTTCAAGAAATCTTCAATTTGTGTATACATTTCTTGTCGAAAAGTAGAATCCATCTTATTCACTTCTCCAACTATTAATTCTCTGGAGCTGTCAACTAGTGATTGATTCTGTTCTACCAAGACTCCTTTCAGCTTTGATTCTAAGAACTCTTCAATAGACGACTTCACTACTTCCTTTAAGTCCGTCTTCAACTCATCTACAAGGCCTTCTGGAAACACATGAGTAGTAGATTGAGTTTCAGTTAACTCATCTTCATTAAACAAGATGGCTTCAACAAACTCATCATCTTCTTCACCAAGATCGATCGAGTTGTTGTCTTCTTCTTCAACATTTACAGCATCTTCCTCAGGCAGATCAGTCTGGCTGGCAACATCAACTAACTTGACTGTCAACTCTTCTTCCACTAGATCAGTTTGAACACCAACATCAAACTTGACCTCTGAAGATAAAATATCATCAGGTATGTTCAGCATTTTCTTCACCAATGCTGTCAATGCATGAGGTGGAAACAATTCAGAGTGGTCCTTGACTCCACTATTCTCCTTCTGTTCCATCTCCCAATCTTGAAAATTAGAGATACCTCCCTTGCCTTGTATGACTTCAAACAGATCTTCTGTTGGGGATGTCTTCAATGCATACCAAGTGCATATCCTTAGAAGTTTTTCATAAGCTTCTGAAGATGTGTCAATCTCTATTGATGGTAGCATTTTCCTTAGATTGTGAGACATCTTCAAACGCAATCTCTTCTCTCTTAAACACATCGGGTAGTAGACGAGGGATTCGAATCTTATTTCAGAAGGGGTCTGAGCAGGTAAGGTCCCTGTCTCAGTTGTTGCAGTGGCAACCAGTGGAGTATCTAAAATAGGCGGGTTGGGGGGTTCAACATATTCTGTTGAGGAAATAGGAATTTGGATGGTGGTTTCTTGGGGCTTTAATGTGGCTTGGTTTGGTTCGACAGTTGTAGAAGTATCAATTGTATCAAATATAGTAGTGTGTGGGGTTATGTTGGCTCGAAGTGGTTGTACTGCCAACACTGATGAGGTTTTGGGTACAGGTTTGGCACGAGATCGAAGTGATCTGGCCTTGGTTTTAACGGGGAGAGAGAGAGGAATTGACAAAGCTCGAGAAGAAGTACCAACCTTTTCTTCAGTCGACTTGTTTGGTGAAGGACTCGACTCGACTCTCACCAGTCGATACACTTGCAACTCTTCCTCTTTCGTCTCAGGCTCCTTGTCTGAGTGAGTCTCTTCTGAATCTCCTGCACATACTGAACTAGTCTTCTACTAGTTCCAACCTCAACTTCTTCAGAACCTTCACTGCCCGACTCGTCTTCTCCAGAACTAGACGAGGCAGCTTCAATCATGGCATAATCAGGATTAATCTGGACTTGTCTGGTGACAGCCAATCTAGCAGCAGCTTGCTTAGCCAGAGCCTCCTTCTTCAAATAATGCTTTAGAGGATGGAATGGCTTGCCTTTACTCCAACTCGTCTTGTTGGGCAATAAGATGGGTAGAATGATGCTCAACTTGTTTCTGAAACTTACATTTGCAGACACAACCCAGTTCACTGTACTAGTGTCAACTTGCACATACTTCTTGTAATACATCAATCTGTCCAAAAAGAGTTTAGACCAGTTTCCTTCAGTGATTCCATCATGAATCACAGCCATAATTCTTGCTTTCTGGGGCGTCATAGAGTCAAAACTCCCAGTGACTCCTAGCAACATTTTTGATGCGATATCAAGAAGAGTCTTGTATTTGTTAAGTAGCTGCTTCTTCTTGACCACAGGAACTTTTCCATCGCTTTTCAATTTCAGTTGTTTTCCACAGAAAATACTCAAATACCTCAACTCTCTGCCTTCAGCATATCTTTCGATATCTATCGATCCGGATGGCAATTTCAGTGATTCTGTCAGAAATTCACGAGTGATCTCCACTCGCCTTCTTCCAACAAAGGCTTCAATCGAGTCGCCTTGTCGAGTGGCAGTAACATAAAACTCTAACACTTCTTCTTCCAGCACTACTTCAGGAAATGCCTCCAAATAGGGTCTCAAACCGCATCTGAAGCATTTTATCAAAATTTCTTTGTTGTCTTCAGTGTGATTCCCTTTGAAAAACACCGATCCTTCTACATGCACTCTTCCTTCGGTGATGTACTTACCGAGATCAAACCTAGCTTGCATGTTAGTACGAGCATCAAATATCGAAACGATTGACATAGTAGACTGATTATCAAACTCAAGAGATTTCGAAAGAGTTTGAATGTTTGAGATGTTATGAATAATCAAGAGATAAGAACTTGTGATCAGTTATGAACGAGTAATATGGGTTTTGTTAAACCTTGAATGTTGAAATCAATGGTTGAGATTGAAAGATTTAATCCAATGGACACATATGAAAGTCTTTTGAAATTCAGTTTGGCGGAATCGAGAATATTACGTGATTTAGTATTGTAACATTTGAAATCCGCCTCTTCTATTGGTAGGATAGAGGGGTGTATTCCTCTGACCTAGCACAGTAGAGTTTTGGCGCGAACTGGTTATATACACCTCATTAAATGGAGTGTATAAATCCAATTCTAGGTTTTTCAAAATTTTTATTACTCAAATTACATATATATCCTTAATGTGTATTGTTTAAACACTTAGAGTATTTAAATCATGAAACCACTTATCTTGTCTGTTCGTGTCTATCCAGAATAGACGAGTAGACTGGCGTGCACAAGACGAGTTCCCCCTGCGACTGTGCTTGTCTACTTTGAACATCAAACGATTATTTGTACCTGTCTTATCTTGTGCGACAGATAGTCGAGTAGAATAAATAAGACAAATATCAATTTAAGTCAATGATCAAGGTTCAAACAAGATGACTGTTACCAAACTAAAGAGTCAACATAAGGATCTTTAAGAAATCAAAGATTCCCCCTTAAATGTTTATTCCCTTAGTATTACCCTCAGCTTTACCAGCTTCCTCATCGGGTTGTTTGGTCAACTTGTCTGACCTTGTATACCTGTCTGTTGTGTGAGTAGACGAGTGTTCTGCTCTGTTGTGGTAACTTGTCTGTTTCTCCTTTCTTCTTAGGACTGTACATGTCTGGTTAGTACATTTCTACATACTAGTAGGATCAAGATCAATTAGTCCTAGACTAATGCATAATTCATGAAATCGGGCCTCAGCTAATGGTTTCGTGAAAATATCAGCTCTTTGAAAATCAGTGTGAATCTTTTCCATGCGAATATCCTTCTTTTCTACATGATCACGTATTAAATGATGTTTCACATCGACGTGCTTACAACGTGTGTGCAGAACAGGATTTTGTGTAATGGCAATAGCACTATTACTATCACAGAAAATAGGAACATTTGATTCACAAATATTATAATCTCTAAGCTGTTGAATAAGCCATAATAATTGACTACAACAACTACCAGCAGCCATGTACTCGGCTTCAGTAGTAGAGGTAGCAACACTTGTCTGCTTTTTCGAAAACCATGAAATGAGTTTTGTGCCTAAGAATTGACAAGAACCAGATGTAGATTTCCTATCTATTCTACAACCACCAAAATCAGAATCAGAGTAGCCACTTAGAGATAAATCATCATTTGAAGGATACCATATACCACGATTGATGGTCCCTTTCAAATATTTCAATATTCTTTTAGTGGTTTCCATATGACTCTCTTTTGGGTTAGCTTGAAAACGAGCACATACACCAACAGAAAATGCAATATCATGTCTACTAGTAGTCAAGTACAGTAATGAACCAATAAGACCACGGTAATGAGTTTGATCAGCACACTTACCATTCTCGTCTGGATCCATCCTGTAGGTAGGTTGCATAGGTACTCCAGAAGATTTACATGTCTTAATACCATACTTGTCTAGTAGATTACGAGTATACTTTGCTTGATTTATGAAAATCCCTTCTGGGGTCTGTTTTACTTGAAGTCCAAGAAAGTAATTCATTTCACCCATCATAGACATCTCAAATTTACTTTGCATGAGTGTTGAAAAGCTTTCACTCAGCTTTTTGTTAGGTGAACCAAAAATGATGTCATCTACGTAAATTTGGACGAGTAAAATGTCTTTCCCTTCTTGTCTTCTGAACAAGGTTCTATCTACCTTGCCCTTAGTAAAACCATTTTCCAATAGAAATTGAGAAAGAGTATCGTACCAGGCTCTTGGAGCTTGTTTTAGTCCATATAAGGCCTTCTTTAATCTGTATACCTGGTTACCTTTGACTTCGAAACCTGGGGGTTGTTCAACATACACCTTTCCTTGTCATCAGATTCGAGGGCTTTCATGAATGGATTGTATGCTTGAACGGATTCATATACCTCTGAATCTTTGTCAGATTCGATAGTTAGCTCAGTAACTTTCTCACTGATCTCATAGGGTGTCTTACCTAGTGCTTTATTGATAGCACTTCTATTTTGTGAGTGGCATGCAGTATTGATAGCTTCTGCCCAAAACTTCTGAGGCGTATTATACTCTGTCAGCATGGTCCTGCAGGCCTCCTTAAGAGTTCTGTTCCTTCGCTCTGCTACTCCATTTTGTTGTGGTGTCCTTGCTGCACTAGTAAGGTGCTGGATGCCACGCTTAGAACAAAATTCTTTAATATAGCAGTTAATGAATTCAGTACCCTTGTCACTACGGATCTTGACAATGGACTGATTCTTCTCAACTTGTATCTTCTTCAACAAATCAGGTAGGAGTGTTTGTGTATCACTCTTCTTGTGTAAGAAGACTACCCAAGTGAACTTAGAATAGTCATCTACCACAACAAGTGTGTACCTTCTACCGTTCAAAGTTGGAGGAGTTATTGGGCCATGTAGGTCCATATGTAGGAGTTCGAGAACTCTACTTGTTGAGAGGGATGGAATAGATTTAAAGGAACCTTTTACCTGTTTACCTTTCTGACAGGACGTGCATACATGTGACTTGTAGTAGACTTCATTGGGAATACCTTCCACAAGGTAGTCTCTGGCTATCTTATTAAGAACCTTAAAGTTTAGATGACAGAGGCGTCTATGCCAGAGCCAGCCAAGTTCTTTAGGATTCTTAGTAAGCAGACAGGTGTCCCTCGGACAACTGTTCCAGTTCACTATGTACACACTTCCTTGTCTTATGCCGACCAGTAGGACTGTGTGTGTCCTCTTGTCAATGATTTCACATTTGCGACTCTTGAACTGCACCTTGTATCCACGATCACAGAATTGTGAAACAGAGAGTAAATTGTATTTCAAGCCTTCAACATATGAGACATCTTGGATCTCTATGTCTCCATTCCGAATGTAACCGAATCCTTTGGTAACAGCAGTGGAGCTATCATCAAATATTACTTTTGGTCCTTCTTGCTCATGGTAGCTTGATAGAAGTGTCTTAGTACCAGTCATGTGGTGTGAACAACCACTGTCTATGTACCAAGGTTCTCCTATTGAGCCACCCTTCTTGTATAGATCGAGTCGACCCTGCATTAGATGATATTTCATAATTTAGGTACCCTCCTTGTTTATTGGGGTCCTGTGGGGTTAGTCGAGTTCAATGGAATCCAAATGTACATTGGAGTCCTGAACAAGTTTGATCTTCTAAGCTTTCGACCATATTTGTTGCAAAATAAGACCTTGTTGTCCTTATCTGGCCTATCAGTAGAGTTCGGGTCTACTCTTTGGAGATAGCCTTTCGACTTAATCTCTACTTAAGCAGACACTTGTCTATGATAGTCAGAGAAAGGTTTATATGCATTAGGTCCATACGGTTTATAGACATGTTTAAGTCTTTCTTCTCCTTCGATATCATATGACAGAGGTGGAGGATATAGGACAGCTTGTGTACGATATTTTGGACCTTCCTGTCTAGGTCTAGATGAGTAGAGTTGAGACTGCCTTATGAAAGGAGGTCTAGACTCTTGTCGTCTAGTCTGTACTTGTCTAGTACTAGTCTCCTTGGGATACCAATCCTCGTATCTGACCTGGTTGGGTCGTCTACGATTAGTGGTCCTTAGAAGATTAGTTCTAGGTTGGACAGACTTGTTGTTACCATACTTTTTACCTCCTTTGGTAATTGGAATGTTAACTCGAGCTTGTTTTGGTACAGTACCTTTAGATGGAGTATTAATATCGTATATCATTGGTCCTTTTCCTTTATCATTAGTCAAAGAGCTTGAGATGAAAATAATAGGGTTCTTAGGAACTTGAGTATATGAGCTTGATGTCTCAGCACCTATGCCTGTCTTGTCAGCAGGAGCCCTATGCCTATTTGACAGTTCAAGGTTAACCTTAGAGGAGTTAACCAGGTCAGTAAGTTTAAGGTCTAGAGTGACAACCTCGGTTTCTAAGAACTTATTACGTTCTTCAAGCTTTTTGCACTTATTTTTTAAAACATTAAATTCATGTTTCTCAGTAGCATGTGTCTTAAGTAGGTCTTGATACAACTTGTCTGTTAATGCACACTTGTCTTTGAGTTGACTCAACTCTTCTTGCAAGCGTTCATTTAGGACTGTTATATTAGGATCTACTTTAGACTGAGCTTCCTTAAGATCAATGATTTCTTGTCTTAAAATGATGTTTTCGTCACTGACTTCAATGATTGCCTTGTTGGCAAGTAGGAGGTCGTCTTCAACTGCACTAGTAGAGTGCTGAAGGCTACTCCCTACTTTGCTACTGGCAGTATCACTTTCATCAGATTCTGATTCATCACACGATTGAAAAGATGTTGCAGATGATACCTCTTGGTCGATTTTAGCCATGCAGCATAGACCATCATCTACTATGAAGGCTTCATCGTGATCTGGTTCAGACGGGTAGCTAGATGAGGATGATGGCAACTCGTCTGAGTCAGAATCAGAGTCATCATTGGCCATCATTGCCTTCTTACCACGGTTGTATCTTCTTTCCCTTCGTGCTTTGCGTTCTTCTCGATCATCAGTACTCAGGTCTGGACATTCATATATGTAGTGACCTGGCTTTTCACAGTTATAGCACAAGAGATCATTAGTAGCCTTTTTAATAGGAGAGTTATTCCTTCGTTTATCACGTCTATCAGAACGAGTAATCTTCCTACCATCAGACTCTATATCTTGTCTGTTACCTTTCGAGACTTCGTCTCTCCTTTCGGACGAGTTTCGGTCTCGTCTGGTCTCAGACGAGTTCTTAGAAGCAGACCCTCTATGCTCTTTATAGAACTTCTTATATCTTTCGAAACGTTTATTCAGCCTATCAAACTTTCTAACCATGAGGCTTACCTGATCCTTCAGACTAAGATAAGTATCTAACTCGTCTTTCACAGAAGTAGACCTAGTCTTAGACTTCGACCTGTCTACCTTAGACGAACTAGCCTTAAAAGCAACGTTCTTAGATACAGCATGTTCTCTGTCACTACTTGCTATGGGTTCATCTTCGTCTAAATCAAACTCATGGGCCTTTAGAGTTTGAAACATGGTCTCTGCTGTCCACACGTCTATATCTTGGGTATTCTTAACAAGCATTTTTACCATTTTCCATCGACTATCAAGGCTTTTGAGAATCCTAAGATTGATTTCACGTGGAGTATAAGATTTACCAAGGACTTCCAAGTCATTCATGATTTTGGTAAAACGAGTATCCAACTGGTCTATTGTTTCACCAGCTTTCATATGAAATGATTCGAATCTTTGGACTGCTGTAGAAAGCTTGCTTTCTTTGATTAGGGATGTTCCTTCACAAATGATAGCTAAGCGATCCCACATTTCTTTGGCAGTTTTACATTTTAACACTTTTCCCAGATACTCGTTAGGAAGAGTGTGTAAGATGTAATTCTTAGCCAAGCTATCCAAATTATTCTGTCTCATTTCTTCTGAGGTTAGTTCTGACCTTGGTTTCTTGACGAGTGTGCCCACGGGTTGATTTATGTCGAGGGCAGCAGTATTGGGGACCATGGTCACAATTGGACCTTCAGTGATGACGGAGATCATTAAGTCGTGAGTGGAACTGAAGATGGCTTCCATCCTTAGTTTCCAATAGTCATAGTCTTGAACCTGGAACTTAGGTAACTTGTTAGCGCTGATTTCAAGAGACATGTTTAAATGGGTAGATTAGTGCTAATCAGTTTTATGATCAAGAAGTATATGAGTCAAGAACAGGAAACAAGAAAACAATATATGAAGAATATTGATCAAGAACACGTAAGCAAATATGATCTTGGACTGAGATTTTCACCCAAGTCTTGAGTTGGTTATCAAGAAACAGCAGTTCGTAAACTACTGCTCTGATACCACTTTTAGGTCCCTAAGTTTAGTTAATATCGAGGGAAGCTAAAGAAAATGTCTAGAGGGGGTGAATAGACTTTTCTAAAATCTTTCGATATATTAGAATTACCATGTGCGGAATACGAAATTAACAATGAGCCCAATTAAAGATTATACTCAACTTATTTCGAGAACTCTGTTTTATGTGTACTCAACTAGTCTTGTTCAGTTATGTATGTTTAACAGGTAAACAATCAATCAATTAAAACAAACAAAACAGTAAAGTAAATCAAACACGAGATTTTATAGTGGTTCGACAACTTGTCTACATCCACTCTCACAAACCCAGTTGTGAAATTCTTATTAACTCGTCCAATGGAGTAATATGTTCTTGTAGCTTTAAGTCCCAAGAAATAAGACTTAGATCTTCTCGATTATATCTCCAGATATATCTTCGATCTTACTAGCTATTTTACAAGTAACTAGCAACTTGAAACAATAAACGAAAATAAAACTTCTCTTCGTTCAGTAGTAGCCTTCTTCGATCTTCACTTGTCTTGTGTAGCTTTACTTTCTGAACTTCAAACTCTGAGAGTAATTTCTTCACTTGAATCTTCAATAATGCTTGCAGTAACAATATTTCAGTAGTCTTTAACCAATGAATACCTTGGGGTATTTATAGACTTCTAATTCCAAGAACTTTCAGTTGTGTAACAACCTTTCTTGAAAACTAACTTGTAACTGATTCCTCATATCCTTTAACGCGTTTCTTCAGTTAATTAGTTATTCCTTAACTAATTCTTCGATCTTTATCTTCAACACGCTTTTGTAACTAACTTCAAGTTGACCTGTCTTGTTTAAGTCGCGCACCTGTCTTGTCCAGTAGTAGTAGACTGTGTCTTCTACTTATATTGTGCAGTAGACTTCTTCAGATTACAACATAGAACTAATCTAGTCCTATCCTCTAATCCTAACAAGACTATTACATTACTTTAAGCTCTTGTTTACAAAGCTTAGTCAACTTAGAAAACTATACAAATAATCTATCTATTACATTTAAAATCATGAGCTCTAATACAATAATTATTCATAGCTCAATAACAATCTAACATATACAAATAACAAATATGAAGTACTTATAAATCGTACTTATCTTTCAATAATACTTGTCTTTTAAAACTAGTACTTGTCTTGTGAACTCTACTGATCTGTACAAGACGACTTCAACTTAACTAGACTAGATCAGTCAACACTTAGAAAATATTCAAGTCTTCTTTTGGCTTATCAAAACTTCATCTTTTATCATCATTTAGGACTTGTTCTAGGATTCATATCCCAACAAATGCCAACTCAAGTACTTCAGGAGACTAGGCCCAAACCTTTGGAAAAGGTCAAGGCTCCTGAATACAAGAGGGATGTTGGTCAGCAGAGTAGACCCAATGGAAGGGCAATGTAGATGTTGTTAATTCTTAAATGCCTTAACATTATCAACAACATCTTAATTTGACCTTCCGAGATTTTTTCTAAGTCTTTTCTGAAATGCTACATTAAATGTTGATCTAAATGTTGTCGCATTTCTGGTAGGATCTAGAAGCTTCTACAAGGATCTGGAACCTGGAAGATTCCAGAACATTGGAGAACATGCTAGAGCAGCCTGGAACCATTTAGAACGACCTAGAGCATGCAAGAAGGATCTAGAAAGATGATGAAAGTTGTGGAAGTTGAGTTCCTAAAAAATAGGACCTCAATGTGGAAGCCTCTAGAATTCGCATACCACCTCTATAAATACCGATTGAAGGCTTCATAATTCAGTGTGTTCTATTCGAGCAATATCCTAGACCGAGCGTTCATCCCTGTTAGGAAATTGTGGCCAATAGTTCTACATTTTAGATCATACGTTGTATACCACCCGTATGGCTGTGTGTCTTCTTATCTATTGAGAGTGTAATCATTAGATAGACTAGGCATTTCGACAGTGTATAATTTATACACTTAGTTCGTTTTCTAGACTTGGCACCTGCCTCATTTATAGTTTCGTTGTGAAAGTTATTGTTGTAACATTTCACACAACATTTGTACTTGAAGATAAGTATTGATTTTACGCCATAAGGCAGACATAGATTTTTATTTATAAAATCTATGTTAAAAGTATTTCCATTGTGTCTCGTTTATTTTTAGTGTTTCAAGTCTTCCGCTGTGTATCTTAATTTCTGATATTCTGTTAGAGTCAGTGTTGCACTATTTGTCTCAACATTCTGTGCAACATTTATCTACTTATACTTAAACACTTTTATACACCCCACACACACTTTTAGTTGGTATCAGAGCTGATACCTGACGACACTAGGTTAGATCTTTGGTCAAGTGTGTTTTTAGTTTAGGTTAGCAATGGAAACACATCACATATCCACTGCACTTAGGCCACCCGTTTTAGATGGTTCAAATTATTCTTATTGGAAGCCTAAGATGCGTATGTACATCAAGTCAATTGATGAACGTGCTTGGAGGACTGTACTTACAGGTTGGGAAGCTCCAAAGAGACCAGCAGACGCAGATGGTGAAGTTCAACTCAAAAGAGAAGTTGATTGGACGGCTGATGAAATAACAACAGCAAGCTACAATTCTAAAGCTTTAAATGCTATTTTTACTTCTGTTGATGTTTCAATGTTTAAAATTATATCTAACTGTTCTACTTCTAAAGATGCATGGGACAGGTTGCAAGAGCATTGTGAGGGTTCAGACAGTGTTCGAAGGACTAAGCTTCGAATGTTGGGGACAAAGTTTGAGAATCTTCGAATGAAGGAGGATGAAACCATTTCATCCTACAATGAAAGGTTAAGTGAGATAATCAATGAATCACATTCTCTTGGTGACCCTATTTCTAATGTTAGAGTAGTTCATAAGATATTAAGATATGTTCCTAAAAGATTTGATGCTAAAATTTGTGCTATTGAAGAGGCAAAAAATACAGATACATTAAGTCAAAATGAGTTAGTGAGTATTCTTAGAACATATAAAATAAACACTAATCAAGTTGATGAAAATAATGTTGATAAGAAAGTTGTGGTCTTTAAAGGGGAAACATCAAACATTTCTGAGTCTCAACCTATCATTACTGAAGTTGATTCTGATGAAGAATTGCTTGATAAATGTCTCAAGGATTGTTGGGATATAAATTCACCCTAAGCCCCACTTAATGTTATAATAGTTTTGATGGCCAAAACACTTAGAGTTTATAAATGTAATAGGATCAGCTGACTTTGTATAGAACAACTTAGACTAGTCTTGTGTGATCAACTGTATAGATATCAGCTGATTAGCACAGTCCCGGCTTACATGCGCTCCCTCAAGATGAGAAGAGTAGAAGACATGAAGACTAGAAGATCCTTGAAAACCAGATAAGTTAAGGTGCTTGTATACCTACCTATCTGATGGAGTCAAAGATTGAAGATGGCCTAAAGCAGGACAAAGAATTGCCAGATCGGAAGAGTTTTACTCGACTGATATTAGAAGACAGAAGACCTAAGGCCAGAAGAGTAGTCAGAAGACTAGTAGTACAGATCAGAAGACTATGTTCTCTTCCAAGACTCGGCTGATTCCCAAAGTCATCTTGCAATTCAAATGAAGACCTACCTTATTTAGAAGATTGACATGATCCCAGGATTGAAGCAATCAAGCTGCTGGAATCAAGGAATCAAGCCATTATGGAAAGATTGCCCCAATGGCTAGTCAACTCCAACGGCTAGTTGCAAGCAATCACCACTATAAATACAAGAGGATGAGAAATCACAAGTACGAAGTCACAACGAGAGAATTCAACAAGCTAAGCAAGCAATCAAGCTAAAGCCATATTGTTCCAAGAGTTCTCAAAGAGCCAGAATCCATTAGATTATCCATAGCTCTTAAGTGATTTCTATCCAACCCATAAGAACCTGAAACCTGTTCATATTGTATATCATTTGTTTTAGGCAAAGTGGTTAAGCAAATTATAAGCTTGAACCATTAGTTGGATACACTTCAAAAACCCCAAACCCTCTCCGAAAGGTTAAAGTTTTTGAAACCCTCAAAGTGCAAGTGCTTACAATCACTTGTGGAGACCGTAGCTGTTAGGACGGCTCAGATCTCAAAGTCCTATCCTTGGGACTATAAAGGTCAAGACCCTTGTGATTTGTGGTAAATTAAAGGGATTAAACATCACGTTAGGACGTGAGAGTGGACGTAGGACCGTATATCCGAACCACTATAAACCTGGTGTTATTTACTTACTGCACTTTACATTTCTGTATTTACACATATTATTATCTAGTGCATACTGTGATTTCAAAATTCTTCAAAACAAAGGCCACAACTTTCAAACCAGCATCAGCTGAGGACTTTCATTAAAGAAAACAAGTTAACACTTTCTTAAGAAACTATAAGAACGAGTCTAATCAAGGCCTACCATAATTCCGCATATAACCTCCTCTATCAGATCACTATAGTCATCTGGACCAGCAGACTTGTAGTCCAGATGACATAGCAATCAGAAGAGGTTCCCAACTCTATTGAAAAAGTTTTAAAGTCAATTCACCCCTCCCCTCTAGACTTTAATCCCATTCACTACTCGTTCAGGGACCAACAAGTGGTATCAGAGCAGTGGTTCTAACGGACTACTGTCTCTAGATTATCAGAAGACTTGAGGGAGTCTCTCTATAGTCCTCTTGAACAGATCTTTTTCTTTTGAAAAACTTGTTTTTGAAAACTCATACAGCATGAGTGCTAATATGCGTAAGTTGCCTAAGTTTTCAGTGGAGGGTTATGATTACTGGAAGATCAGGATGAGGAAGAATCTCACATCAGTCCACTACAAGATGTGGTCAGTAATCACCGAAGGCCCAATCACCATCATGGCAGTCAACACTGCAAATGGTGATCCAGAAGTTCCAGTTGGAGAACTAGCCCCCAAGCCGATGAAGGATATCACACCAGAAGAGATGAAGCAGTCAAATCTTGACAGCATTGCTCAAGATTACATCATGCAAACTCTTCCAAATGAGTACATTGCAAAAGTAATCAACTGTGAAACAGCTAAGGAAATGTGGGATGCTCTAGCACTCCTCTGTGAAGGAACCGAGCTGATTAAGGAGAGCAAGTTGACAACAGCAGTCAAGAAGTTTGAACATTTCAAAATGCAACCAGAAGAATCTATTGATCAACTAGACAATAGATTTACCAAGATCATCAATGAGATAGAATCTCTGGGCAAGAAATACACAAACAGAGAGAAAAATCTAAAGATCTTAGACTCTTTAACCAAGAAATGGAGACTCAAGAAGACCATCATCAAAGATACTAGAGACATCAAGGAATGGTCTGCACAAACTCTATTTCAAAATTTGAAAGCCCATGAATATGATCTTGAAAGAGAAGAAAACTCAGAAAATGATGAACCTACTGCAACTCCATCTACTTCCAAGACTGTAGCTTTCAAGGCAGCAAATACAAAAGCTGCAAGCACCTCATCTGGCAAGACCTCTCTAAAAACAGAAGACTTTGAAGGATCAGACATGAGTCTGAAAGAGCAAATGGCCCTTATGATCAAAAGGTTCGAAAGGATGAACACTCTCAACAGCAAATATAGAAAATTCTATAGAAACTACAAAGATAGAAGAGCCAGTTCACCCTCTAGAGGTTTGTTGGGAATGAAATGATTTTGATCTAGATACCAAAACCCCTGATTGATGATGTTCAGATTAGTTGAGATAAGCTCAAGTCTAGTTCAGGCAAGGTGTCTCAATACACTTGAAATTGTAGATTGCTTAAGAGAAAAATCTCAAGGAATGTTGTGAGATTTTAGTGGTATCAGGATAGTTGTCCAAAGCTGGAATGTTAGGCAGCTTGATAAGTCTTTAGGACAAAGCTGCTGAATCTTCAAGACAGACTGACCAAGTGGACAACTTAGCTGAAGAGATCAAGAGCAGTAAAAGCAATGCTCATAAATGCAAATGATCAAGACAGTTGAAGTACAAATGATCAAGAGCATTGAATGTCAAAGTCCAAAAAACACATTCAATGAAGCATTTATTGCCAATCATGCCTGAACCAAGCATTGAAGACTTGTAGCATTTAAGAGTGAAGCATTGAATGAATGTTGGAATATTCTCAATTGCAGCAGGAATATTCAGGGAGATTGTCCCATCTGACCGTTGGTTGAGTGTAGCTTCTGCCACAAATCAACCTTGGGAAATGTGCATATTTAGAAACTGACACAAGTCATCTCAGCCGCATTTTTCAGAAGTCAACACATTCATTCAAGCAACCATTGAAGAGGCCTTTTACACAGTGGATAAAAGGATACCAAGCTTCATAGCCGTTTCAATGGTGCTGCATCCAACTACAAGCTATTAAACTATCATCAAGCTTTCAAAGGAAACCAAGCTATTCTCTAGAATTCCAAGTTTCCTGAATCACTTCTTTTAGCTAAGCCAATCTTTGTAAACATCCAAATCTTAGCATTGAGATATCCTAAGCCTTTACACTGTTCTTATTGTAAAGGATATCTCTACTAGTTGGAACCAAACCTCAAACCCTTATCTCATTTAGTGAAGAGAGAGTTTGTTGTAGAAGTGAGGAGTTAAAGGACTGTTAGTGTGAAACACAGTCTTAACTCAGAGAGATTGAGCACTAGGACTCAAGTTTTCCTAGGGATCAAAACACTAAGAGAGTGTTGTTGATCAGTGCACCTTGGCACTATAAAACAAGCTAATTCCATTGAGAAGGAATTATCCTGTTCAATCAGGGAAAGTGGATGTAGGAGCTTGAGTCTCTGAACCACTATAAATTTGTGTGCCATTTACTTACTGCATTCTTTATTTCACTTTCATTCAAACATATTTTAAAGGAACATAACTCAGTAAGTAAGAAAATCTGTTTTGGACAAAGTCCCTGATAACCTGTATCTTTTCAGAAATTAACTTGGAGTATTTCTTTAAGTCAAAGGCCAACCACATTCCTCACTTAGCAACTCTTTTAGATATTTAGCCAACTGATCACTCAATAGTAATCAGTAGGACAAGTATCTATCAAAGTTCACACTCAGGCCAGTTGTGAGACAACTTGCCTGATAGACCAGTTTGTCAAAAAGAAAAAGAATTTGCATACACAAGTGCATTCCCCCCCATACACTTGTGTTATACTCCACCAAGGACCAACAAGGTTCCAGAGAAAGAACACCAGAAAGGTATCCTAGAAAGGATGTGGAGTCATCTGACAGCCGAGGCTCCAGAAAAAGAGATGCCACTCCTCCAAGGAAAGGCAGTTCAAATTAAAAACCTGGAGCATGCTTCAATTGTCGTAAACCAGGACACTATGTCTATGAATGCCCTGAGCTGGATGACAAAGAAGAAAGAAGGCCAAGG
Source organism: Galeopsis tetrahit (assembly GCA_963675135.1). Classification (NCBI taxonomy): domain Eukaryota; kingdom Viridiplantae; phylum Streptophyta; class Magnoliopsida; order Lamiales; family Lamiaceae; genus Galeopsis; species Galeopsis tetrahit. The sequence continues at coordinate 56,893,288 of OY776120.1, read as the reverse complement.
AGAGACAGAAGAAATTCAGATAAGCAAGCAATGCTGACCGAAGAATCTGAATATCAAAGTGATGAACTTCCTACATCACCAGACTGTCAAATCTACTCAGATGATTCAGATGATCTAGCTATGATGGTCATAGGAGAAAATGAGGTAAATTCCTACACTACTACTTTCCATTCACCTATTTTCTCACAAACAGATGACATAAACTCATCTGAAGGCGAATCAGAAGACACCTATTATCAATCATTAAGAAAGGGAAAAGGTGATCTGGATATTGCCACTAGAGCCTTTATAGAAGTGGAAGAGGATAATAAGGATTTAAGGAAAGAAATTGCTAGGTTGAAAAAGGTTAAGTTTGATAACACCCCTGAGTTAGTCACCATGAATGAAAGGTTGACCAAAGAAGTGGAACTTCTTAAGGAAGAAAATACCACAACAACTCAGTTGTATGAGGGGATGTTAGAAACTCAAGCCTTAGAAACCAAGGAATTTCGAATACTACAATCTAAGTTCGATGACCTCTTCCAAGCACACAAGCTCTTAGAAAAGGAGAAGGAATGCCTAAATCAAAAGATATCAGAGTTCAATAAAGCTTCGACTACTATTGAAAGTATCTCTGAATATTATAGATCAAATGGCAATAAGATGGGTTTTGGATATGAACTTAATCCATCAACATCCTCTCCAGCTGGGGGTAGTACACCTAACAAGTGCACTACTCAGACACATGAACAGGGTGAGTGTTCTAAACACAATGAACCCAATATGAACCAAAAGGCATCTGTACCAACTAAGGCTAACTATTCCAACACCAAAAAATGGTAAGAGAAAAGTTAACCCCAAACCTATACAGAGGAACAATAAACAGCCTAGACCATCTCGTCTGAGACAGTCTCAGCTGTATGCTGCTCCAGCCAAGAAGAAGAAATCTTCTTCAAACAAATCTGTTCTTTTTGCACCCCCTATCTCTTATGATATTGTGAGAACAGAAGAGTATGGTCCATATAATCGTGTGCATCGACCAGCTAATGCACCCAGGCCGAATGTAACTAGTCAAAAGATCTTATATGTGCACTCCTATAAAGGGAAACCATTTGACTATTACTTAGCTGACACAAACAACAAATCAGACCAGTCCAAGGTGTTAACTGGTAAGATTTGGTTCTGTGATGCCCGAGGGAAACAACTCAAGTGCTCAAGGTTGTTCAAACGACCAATGTATATGTGGGTTCCCAAGGGTAGTACTAACACCCAAGGACCCAAAACAAATGGGTACCTAAGACTTAACCTTTCTTGCAGGAAAGGAGGGACCTATACAGAAAAGGAGGTCTAGCAGGAGAGATATGGTACATAGATAGTGGATGCTCAACCCACATGACAGGAACCAAAGCCCTGCTGACCAACTACATAGAGAAGAAAGGTCCAAAAGTCTTCTTTGGTGATAACGCGCACGGTAACACAAAAGGATATGGCACCCTTAGAAATGGTGACATTGAGGTACATGATGTATCATATGTAGAAGGCCTTAAGTTTAATTTATTATCTGTTTCTCATTTTTGTGACACTGGTTATTCAGTTAAATTCTCTAAAGATGAGTGTCTCATAAGTGATAAAAGAACAAAACAAAACCTTCTAACAGGATCTAGAAAGGGAAGTATGTATCTTGCAAATTGGAACAGTTGTCCTAAGGATACATCTCTGCTTGTGAAAAGCCCTAAAGATGTCAGCTGGCTATGGCACAAAGGTCTTAGTCATCTGAACTTTAAGACTATGAACAAGTTAGCAAGGGAATCCTTAGTTGATGGTCTGCCTAATGAACTCTACTGTAAAGATCAGGTCTGTGATGAATGTCAACAAGGAAAGCAAACAAAGGTCTCCTTCAAGACCAAGAAGACAGCATCAACCAGCAGAGTTCTTGAACTGCTCCACATGGATCTTTTTGGACCAATCACTCCAACCACACTAACAGGGAGGAAGTACACTCTTATTGTTGTAGATGACTACTCCAAGTTTACTTGGGTTATCTTCTTATACAAGAAGAGTGAAACTCAGCAGAAGCTTCCTGAACTATTAAAGAGGATCCAAGTAGAGAAAGGAGAGCCTATTGTGAAAATTAGAAGTGACAAAGTGTTGGTCCTGAAAGGAGTATATAACAAGTGTATGGGGGGGGGGGAATACACTTGTATGCAATTCTTTTCAGCTTTGATCAAACCAGAGCTCAGCAAGGTTGTCTTGGACAACTCTGCTGAAGATAATTAACTCTTCTAAGATAATCAAACCACTAAGTACTATTGAGTACTTAGTTGAATAACTATCTAGGGGAGTTATATGTGCGGAATAGTGGTTGGCCCTTTAAGTTTAGACTCCTTAAGATTCTGAAATCACTTTGTCAATCCAAAACAGTCCAGTTAAGTTTCAGGGAACTTGTCCAAATCAGTTTTGCACAGTCTTTGAATATGTGTCTTTTGAAGATCAGTTTTATGTGCAGTGTTGAATGAATGTAAGTACTTGTAAAGTAAATCAACACAGGAGTTTATAGTGGTTCAGAGACTCAAGCTCCTACATCCACTTTCCCTGATTTAACAGGATAATTCCTTCACTCTTGGAATTAACTTGTTTTATAGTGTCAAGGTGCACTTGATCAATAACACCACTCCTTGGTGAATTGATCCCTAGGATGTCTAGAGTCCTAGTACCCTCTTCTCAACTCAGAACTGAACTGTTCTTCTCTCAACAGTCAGCTCCTACCACTTCTACTACTACAACCTTCTCACTTTCTCACTTGAAAGGGGTAAGGATTGAAGTAAGGTTCCAACTAATGAGATATCCTTTACAATGAAGATCAAGGTATAAGGATAGGATATCTCTCTAAGCTTATGTATGGATATACAATAGGGATTAGCTTAGAAGAAGTGTTTGAAGACTAAGATAGTCTTTTGGAGACTTTGAAGCTCTCAGAATAGTTGCTCAGTTGGATGTAGAATGGATGCTTCAAATGGTCTTCACACTCCTTGTATTTATAGACAAAATGGAGATTTGCCCGTTGGAGAGGCAGCCCCAAATTGCTATAAATGTCTTCCTTGAGTTCTTCAAACTGGAAGACAGATTCTTGATAGTGACATGTCCTTATTTGGGTAATAAACGGCTTGTAAGACTTTGTCTTCTTTCTGCAGCACTTTTCCCAATGTTTGACTTCTTGTTAGGACTAGGACATGGCTTCTGAAGGTTGATCCAATGATAGGACAACATTCCTTATCAACTGGACAACTCTCCTTATCACTATCAGCAATTTTGCTTTTCAGCAAGGTTGGCTTGCTCTTCTTCAGATGATTTGGCTCTTTCCCTTTTCTTTCACTCCAAGTTGATCTTAGTATGTCTCAATGAAGTTCTTTAGGGTATGGTTGTCTCTAGCTTCTTCAGCATAGTTGACCTTCAACCTTTAAAGCATCTGTTCTGATTCAATCTTGCTGAGACAACTCTTCTGGACAACTCTTCTGATCAGAGTCATTAAGCTTGTCCTTTTGATTTTACCAATCTTGCATATGGTTAGCTTCTTTGGTCAACTCTCCTGATCAGAACATCTTATTAGATTTGTCCTTTTGACCTTTACAATCTTGTCCTTTCATAAGGACATCTTCTCTGGACAACACTCCTGATCAGAGCATTTGGTTTTCCATAGAGTGTTCTTGCTTTTAAGTGATTGTTCCAGAATTTGAGCCTTGAGGAGATTTGATCTTGATCATTTTCAAAGCATAGGTTCCCACTCAAATTGTGCATCTAATAGTTAAGAGCTGCCTAACATTTCAGCTTCTCATCTAGCCTTATGCTATGTGTTCTAACATTTTTAGAACACTATCAATTTGACTTAGGCATGTCTCAGGGGGTTTTGGTATTAAATCAAAACATATTATTTTATTCCCAACACAAAGGCACTGAATATATTAACTCCTATATTATTGCATATTGTACTTCTAATGGTATTCAGTATGAGACAAGTGCAGCAAGAACACCACAGCAGAATGGTGTAGCTGAAAGAAGAGTCAGAACACTCAAAGAAGCTGCAAGAACACTCCTTGCTGAATTCTCCACTCCTAAGAAGCTTTGGGCAGAAGCTATCAACACAGCTTGTCACACTCAAAACAGGTCAGGTATTCACAAAATCCATGAGAAAACCCCATATGAACTGTGGAAAGGAAGAAAACCTAGAGTATCTTACTTTCATATATTCGGTTGTAAGTGTTTCATTCACAACAATGGGAAAAGTAAGTTGAATGCTTTTGATGCCAAAGCAGATGAGGGGATATTCTTGGGATACTCCTCAACTAGCAAAGCATTTAGGGTATTCAACAAACGTACCCTTCTTGTGGAATAAACACCACATGTTGTTTTTGATGAATCTTGTGAAAAGAGTGCAGTAGAAACAACCTCAGCTGCAGAACAGATGAAGAAACTAGTAATCAAGACGAGGTCTGATGAGTTTATTGAAGTCAATGAACCATTTCCTGAAGAACCAGAGGAAGATAAACCACACAGACCAGTCACTAGATCTCAAACTCAAGCTGAACAAGTTATCCACAATCAAGATGCAACAATCCCAAATGCAACGGGGAATGATCTCTTTGACACACAAGACACAGATGATGATCGACCTAATCAAGTCAACCCTCCTGATGGCAATAGAACAGATGAGAATCCAAGCTCATCTAATATAGATACTCATGTGAGACATACATGGAGAAACAACCATCCATCAAACCTCATCTTAGGAGGACCAGACTCAGGTGTCAAGACCAGAAGACAACTGAATCAGAACCCCCAAACATCTATGTTCTGCTGGTGTGCTTTCCTCTCCAACATTGAACCAGCTGACATAGAAGAAGCAATGACTGATAGCAATTGGATCACTTCTATGCAAGAGGAACTAAACCAATTCGAAAGAAATGAAGTCTGGGAATTGGTAGATCGTCCTGAAAACCACAATGTAATAGGAACAAAGTGGGTATTCAAGAATAAAAAGGACGAAAATGATGTGATAACTAGAAATAAAGCAAGGCTAGTTGCAAAAGGATACTCACAATCTGAAGGAATTGACTATGATGAAACCTTTGCTCCAGTAGCCAGATTAGAAGCCATTCGACTGTTTCTAGCGTATGCATCACATATGGGCTTCAAGGTATACCAAATGGATGTCAAGAGTGCTTTTCTGAATGGTATTCTGGTAGAAGAAGTATATGTAGAGCAGCCTCCAGGATTTGAAAAAGGTGATCAAGTATATCGACTGAAGAAGGCTCTCTATGGTCTAAAACAAGCCCCTAGAGCTTGGTATGACACATTGTCACAATTCCTACTTGACAATGGATACACAAAAGGCAAAATTGACAGAACACTTTTCAGAATACAAGAAGGAGAAGACATTCTAATGGTACAAATATATGTAGATGACATTATATTTGGATCACCAAATCAAGAGATGTGCAAGAAGTTCTCTGAACTTATGCAAGGAAAATTCGAAATGAGTATGATGGGTGAGATGAACTATTTCCTAGGACTTCAAGTCAAGCAGAGTCCAGAAGGGATCTTCATCAACCAGTCCAAGTATACCAAGAGTCTACTAGAAAGATTCAAAGCTCTACAAAGCAAGACTGCAAGGATTCCTATGATGACATCTTTCAAAATGGAACCAGATGAGTCTGGAAAGGCAGTTGATCAAGCTGAATATAGAGCACTGATTGGATCTCTACTATATCTTACAGCTAGCAGACCAGACATAACATTTGCTGTAGGAGTATGTGCTAGGTTTCAAGCAAACCCAAAGCAAAGTCATCTAGAAGCAGCAAGGAAAATCCTCAAGTACCTAAAAGGATCAGTCAACTTAGGACTATGGTACCCTGCTGATGACAATCTAAAATTGAGTGGCTATTCTGACTCAGACTATGGAGGATGCAGAATTGATAGGAAATCCACATCAGGAACCTGTCAATTTCTAGGCAACAAGTTGATATCATGGTTCTCTAAGAAACAAACTTCAGTTGCAACCTCCACCACTGAAGCAGAATATATGGCAGCTGGAAGTTGTTGTAGTCAGCTGCTCTGGCTAGTTCAACAACTCAAAGATTACAATGTAGAGGCAAGAGAAGTCCCTATCTATTGTGACAGCAGCAGTTCCATTGCCATCACTCAAAATCCAGTCCTCCACACAAGGTGCAAGCATGTCGACATTCGACACCACTTCATAAGAGACCACCTTGAAAAGAAGGACATCAAGATGGAGAAAATTCACACAGATATCCAAAGAGCAAACATCTTGACTAAGCCCCTAGCTGAAGAAAGATTCAAGACCCTATGCTATAGCTTAGGACTCTTGGATCCAAGCACATGAAGAGCACAAGATCAGCTGAAGACCTCAGCTGATACATTTGCAGCAGACTAGGAGGATCAGATGAGGTGAATAGACACCCTCATCTTCAGGTAAGTTCTTTCCCAATGAAGACAAATAAATGTGAGGGAAAACATAGAGTTATCTAATCAAGGGGGAATCAATGATACCTTAAGAATCCTTGATGAAATACTCTAAAATCTGCATTGCATAGTGTATATATATATATAGCAGACTTGAACAAAGTTATTTGAATTCTTTACTCTACGCAATGTATAACTATGTATATTAATAAACTATTCTTCATAAAATACTTTATTTATATACATACATACAGTATACTATTGAATCATAGTTGGTTGGATTAATACACCATCCTCACCGACTCAACAGTATGCATGCACTGTACGGATTCCAAATAACTCATGGTCAAAATTTATAATTTCTGCATTCCATTAGATAAAGTCTGAATATCTTTAAATGTGAATCCTTAGATCAAGAATCTCACTGTTGATCTTAAGAAATCACTTTTCAGAAATTCAGACCTATCAGCTCTATAGTTTTGTCATCTTTCACTCCACTACCTCATTTCTACCCCTATAAAAGGAGGAAGTTATGAGAACACCTAAGAACACAAATCACTTAACACTATTCTTATTTCAGGTATGGAGACAATTGAAAGAAGATATGGAATGGAGATCATTCTTCAACCAAAGTTTTGGGTGAAGGAGATGAAGATTTGTCCCGAAAATGAAGATGATGCAGATCAACACACTTGACTTACTCAACATGAGTATGCCCATGAAAGCTAAAGGAAGAAGAGACGTTCTTGTTGAAAGCTAAAGGAGGAAAAGATGCAGAGGACAAAGTAGCAAGCAAGCAGAGCTTCTTCTCCAGGGGGAAGTTCTACATGGAGAGCTTGTTATCAAAAGCTATTGTGTCTAAACAGAACATGAAGGCTGAGTCCATGGCCCTCTCTTCGACTCCATAGAAGCTCCCTTCAATCTTCCTTCCCCTTCAAGAGAAGCGAAGAAATTCAACAAGGACACATTAGATGCTACATCCCATCTGATGATGAAGAACATCCGATGGTGAGGGCAACCTGAACCAGTGGGATATCATCCAGGCTGATCATCAAATTGATTTGATGGTCCTACATGGTTCAGAGGTAGAGCTGGAAGATCCATCAAACCAGGTTGGATCACCACTCACAATAAAGCTGGAAGATCCATCATCCAAGTTGGATCATCACAGCAACACTGAAGGATACATCAAACCAGGTCGAACCTTCAAAGCACAGAAGATTTTCTCAGCAAATCTCAATCCTCTACTCAGCTGATTAGAAGACCAACTCAGCTGACCAGAAGACTTTCAAGGAAAATCAGCAGACATCTTGAAGAAATCAGAAGACCTCACTCTACTGATCAGATCACTTCAATTTAGGGTATAATGACTAGCTTTGATCATGTAATTCATTCTAGATTTATTCCTGAATGTAATTAAACAAATTGGCTTATATAAGGAATGCAATTCTCTTATAGAAAACGGCCTTGATGATCAATTCTTACCATAAATTAGTCACAACGGCTATTTTTGGTAATGATGTCATTAATACTCAAGTACCATATTGCCAGCAAATCAACAATTGCCACATGGCAAAATCAGCCGGCAAATTTAAGGAATGACCAGAAATCAAAGAAGGAAATCTTGGGCTCTACTCCAAAATTAAACCCAAATCTGACCGTTAGATCAAAAATTGTTGGAGTATATATACACACCCTTAAAACCTCTTCCAAACCCTTTCGCTCACATTACTCAATTACTCTCAATACTCTCTCGTTCTGCAAATTTCTTTCAAGATCTCAAACCCTAACACTCAAACTCTACTATGGCAATCATTGAAATTTACGACAAGAAGACCAAGAGCACTGGCACCTTGGATGCTGCAAAGTGGTCCAAGGAAGGGAAGATTTTTACGGAGAACGCTCTGTTTTTCAAAGGCAAGCACACAGATGAGAACAAGGAGATATTGCTTAGGTGCGTCAATCTTAAACTCAGAGACTTCCTGGAAGCAGCACCAACTAATGTTTATGAACAAGACGTGCTGGCATTCTATGCAAACGCTGTGATGAAGGGTTCTCATGCTGAAAGTGTCATGGGTGGACACAAGGTCAAGGTTACAAGGGAAATCCTTCATGAATTGTTTGGCTTGTCAAGGGGGAAATAAATATCTCCAATTACATCATGGGTAGAGAAAATGAGTATATGGAGATGTTTACTGGTGGAAAAATCAAGGCTATTGATGCATCTGGACTCAAGAAATCCCAACTTGAACCTAAGTTTCAAACCTTGATGGATATTGCAGGGAAGATGTTGCTTGGTAACACATTCAGTCATGATGTTGTTACTACTTTAAAGGTTCGAGTTATGGCTGCAATCTGGGATCAGATTGATGGAGACTGGCAAGGACTATTCTTAGAAAGAATTGCCCTTGAGGCAAAGAAAGTCACTTTGGACTTACAATCGAGGGTATGGAAGGTGGCAGCTACAGTCAACTTTGTCAACAAGCTAAGCATCATCCTTCCAGATATTCTCCCAAAGAAGTACAAGATGGGACCTCATAAGACCTTCCACACCTCCAAGTATTATTTGAGAAAGGAAGCTCTTGCTGAGGCAGCAAGGTTGAAAGAAGAGAAGAGGAAGTTGTTGGCTGAAGCATCCTCAGCAAAAGAGTCTGCTCATGACTCTTCTGAAGAAGAAGAGGAGCCATCCAAAGAAGAGGCTCAGAAGACGGCTGCTGAGGATGATGATGATGACAATCAGACCTTAGCACAAAGACGATTTCTAATCAGATCAGGACTCATCTCCCCATCTGATTCAGATGCCACTCCAACTGCCTCTCCCTTGAAGAAGGCAGGTACCTCTAACCCCTCTCTCACTTTTACTCCTTCTAAATTATCGAAGGGTCAGAAGAGAAAGAAGAACAATTCTTCTTTTACCAAAAAGTCCAAGAAATCGAGGCTTCCTACTCCCATGTTAATAGCCCCGATTGCGTCATTCAACCCTTCTGATGATTCAAACCTATCTAAACCCACAAACATTGATATCCAAATCCCTGCTGATACTCACACAGCAGAGGAACAAGCCCAACATCAAACAACTCCAGAACCACATTTGCCTACCCTTGCTGATATTCAAATGGCAGATATCCAAGAACATCAATCACAACCTGAACATATCACTTCCCAAATCCCTGCTGATACTCACACAGCAGAGGAAACCATTCCATCCACTCAATCCCCTATCCTCACTACCCCATCTGCACCAGAAGACTTGGCACCAGCAAACCTGGATGAAGTAGACACCTCTCAACCTCAGTATAGCATGGTGCACTATCCTATGTGCACAAGGGAGAAGATAATGAGGATGAAGATAGCAAACCTACTCAAGTCTACTATTCCTGGCATTGATGAGGAATCAGTTCAATTTGAACAGATACTGAGAGTCTGTACTTGGATTGAACTCCGGAAAAATGATGTGGATGACCTTATTGAAGTCATGGAGGGAATGGGAGGAAAGGCTAACTTCCTCGACTAGGAAATGGAGCAAAAAGAAGTTGCCCAGGTCAGTTCATTCACTGAGTTGTTGCCCACATATTCTCTGACCAGGGTATGCTGAAGGATTCTAGGAGTCCCCTCTGAAGACCCCTGTGTACCAGACTCAACTGCAGAATACACAACTGCATCAGCTGGAGATGAGACGAAAGAAAAAGAAGTGGTGTTTGTTCCATCTCACTTCTTTCCTAAACATGAACTTGATCACTTCATCTATCAACCTCATCAAAGGAATGGACGATTATTTGCTCGTCTGGTAGATGTTACATCGGACTTTCTTCAAGAAGGTTATCTCACTGCGGAAGAAAAAGGAATGGACATAGTTGTCTACAATCAGACTCTCATTCCTGCACCTCCCGAGGAAGCTCAAAGTATTGCCTCTCCCTCCACTTCATATGTCGATATTCGAGCAGATGTGTGTGCTCAGATCAAGGAAGCAATTGACACACATTTCGCCAAAGGACTAGGTATGCAGCTGGGCAGATTGGTAGAAAAAGCTATTCGTGAACAGAAGACTCGTCTCACCGAACAAATTCTTGACATAGATGACAAGTTCGGTGAAGCACTTCACAATCAGCTAGAGGAGTATCTCAACTTAGAAATGAAGAAATCAGCGAACAGAACCCAGAAGTTCATTGATCTTTATTCCAATGAGATCAACCGCTTAGAAAGCTTCTACAAAAACAGGCTAGATGATGCTGAAGCAAGAACAAATGAAGGTCAAACCCTTCTCAAGTCAGCTGCAGCAGAAAATGAGAAACTGCAGACTCAGCTGAAGGAGACAGCAACCAAATTGGAAGCACTTACAGCTAAACTTGAAGCTGCCTCCTCCTCAAACTCTCATGCTCAGATTCTAGACCACAGCATCACTCATCTGACCCATGTTGGCAGAGTCAATGCCATGGCTCTTCAACAGACTCTAAGAGTGGAGATTCTGAATGCCATGAAGCCTTTTGCGGCTGCACTTGCTGAAGCCAAAAAGGGGGAAGATGTATTGATAAAAGCTCTAGAGAAGACTACTGCACAGCAAGCTGTGATGGTAGTATCTCAAGATGAGTTGAATGAAACCTTGAGTGGTTTAAAAAGCAAAATCAAGAGCAAGCAAGGCAAAGGCAAAGAAATTGCTCAAGAAGACACCCAAGCTCCCTCTCAAGCGCCTGCCAAAAGTCTACAGATCACTGCCTCTATAGATCAAGTTCCTGAGAAGAGGATGACAAGGAAAAGGAAGGCAGATGAGCAGGCAGATGACCAAGCTCAGAAGTCAAGCAAGAAGTCAACTCCAGCAGAGCCTACTGCAGAAGAGAAAGAAGCTTTAGAGCTGAAGAAAAGAAAAGAGCTTGAAGCTCAAGAGCTTAAGCAGAAGAAGCTAAAAGATGCGAAAGCAGTCAAAGCCAAATTTGACAGGAAGATAGCCAAACTCAGGAAAGCTCTCAAGGACAAAGCATTGAAAGAAAATGCTCTGGCACAGAAAGATAAAGTCCCGGTGTTTGATAGCAACTATGTGGATTATTTAGCTCTTCAAGATGAGCTACCAAGGTGGTACCCTCTGAAGAAGAAGTGGCAAATTCAACACCACATTGTAAGAAAATTTGGCCCTCTCCCAACCTATGAAGATGAATTCTTCCAGTTCAATCAATTCATGAACATTGAAGATCAAGAGTTCTGGAAAGAAGTAGTCAAGACAGCCAAAGAACTTGACAACTGCAGAATCCTAACTCCTGAAGAACCCAAATGGGATCCTCCCACTCTGGATTCTGGAAGAACAGACTTGATTGAAGTCAAAAGGATTCTAGAGAAGATCTACGAAGAGGAGAATGTTACAGACCTGCAGCATATGGACGAAGTTCGAACTCGTCTGTACCTTGCTTTCCGCATCTGAAGATCAGAAGACCTGATGAAGACTACTTTCAAAGCTTTAAAGAAACTATTACTTGTAACCTGTAAAAGCTTTATATATAATCAAGTTTAGTTCTCTTTGCTTTCAAGACAAACTCTCATTGTCTTCATCAGATACTTCAGTTTTTATGAAGTATATAAACTCCTATCTTATTTTATTAAGAGCATTTATCATATATAGTTTTGGCTTCATCAAAAAGGGGGAAATTGTTGGGATATAAATTCACCCTAAGCCCCACTTAATGTTAGAATAGTTTTGATGGCCAAAACACTTAGAGTTTATAAATGTAATAGGATCAGCTGACTTTGTATAGAACAGCTTAGACTAGTCTTGTGTGATCAACTGTATAGATATCAGCTGATTAGCACAGTCCCCGCTTACATGCGCTCCCTCAAGATGAGAAGAGTAGAAGACATGAAGACTAGAAGATCCTTGAAAACCAGATAAGTTAAGGTGCTTGTATACCTACCTATCTGATGGAGTCAAAGATTGAAGATGGCCTAAAGCAGGACAAAGAATTTCCAGATCAGAAGAGTTTTACTCGACTGATATCAGAAGACAGAAGACCTAAGGCCAGAAGAGTAGTCAGAAGACTAGTAGTACAGATCAGAAGACTAGTAGTACAGATCAGAAGACTATGTTCTCTTCCAAGACTCGGCTGATTCCCAAAGTCATCTTGCAATTCAAATGAAGACCTACCTTATTTAGAAGATTGACATGATCCCAGGATTGAAGCAATCAAGCTGCTGGAATCAAGGAATCAAGCCATTATGGAAAGATTGCCCCAACGGCTAGTCAACTCCAACGGCTAGTTGCAAGCAATCACCACTATAAATACAAGAGGATGAGAAATCACAAGTACGAAGTCACAACGAGAGAATTCAACAAGCTAAGCAAGCAATCCAGCTAAAGCCATATTGTTCCAAGAGTTCTCAAAGAGCCAGAATCCATTAGATTATCCATAGCTCTTAAGTGATTTCTATCCAACCCATAAGAACCTGAAACCTGTTCATATTGTATATCATTTGTTTTAGGCAAAGTGGTTAAGCAAATTATAAGCTTGAACCATTAGTTGGATACACTTCAAAAACCCCAAACCCTCTCCGAAAGGTTAAAGTTTTTGAAACCCTCAAAGTGCAAGTGCTTACAATCACTTGTGGAGACCGTAGCTGTTAGGACGGCTCAGATCTCAAAGTCCTATCCTTGGGACTATAAAGGTCAAGACCCTTGTAATTTGTGGTAAATTAAAGGGATTAAACATCACGTTAGGACGTGAGAGTGGACGTAGGATCGTATATCTGAACCACTATAAACCTGGTGTTATTTACTTACTGCACTTTACATTTCTGTATTTACACATATTATTATCTAGTGCATACTGTGATTTCAACATTCTTCAAAACAAAGGCCCCAACTTTCAAACCAGCATCAGCTGAGGACTTTCATTAAAGAAAACAAGTTAACACTTTCTTAAGAAACTATAAGAACGAGTCTAATCAAGGCCTACCATAATTCCGCATATAACCTCCTATATCAGATCACTATAGTCATCTGGACCAGCAGACTTGTAGTCCACATGACATAGCAATCAGAAGAGGTTCCCAACTCTATTGAAAAAGTTTTAAAGTCTATTCACCCCTCCCCTCTAGACTTTAATCCCACTCACTACTCGTTCAGGGACCAACAAGGATCCTAACAACATTGCCTTACTTACTAAGCACTTTAATAAGTTTCTTAAGAAATCTGTGAACAAATCTAGCAACATTCAGCCTAAGATTCAAATCAACACATCAACACCTCAACCAGAAAGGAGGAAAGGTCAATTCACACCAAGACTATCAAAGAGTGAGGGTAAACCAAGGTATGATCCTGAATTTCGAAAATCAGTTCAATGCAATGCTTGTTCTGGTTATGTCCATTATGCAAATGAATGTGCCAATACTAGACTTAAGCAAAAACTGAATTTTAGTGCAACCTTGAGTGATGATTCTGATGATGATCTTGATGAATTAAATCAGAATGAATATTCTAATTTTACCAGAATTGATTATAATGATTCCTCAGATGATGATCTGGATGAAACAGATTCTGATGCTGTACCTGATGCTTCAACATCAACAGCAACATCAGAACAGAGTCACCCAGATTTGAATTGTTTTAATGGTTTAGTTGATGATGCAGGAGAAAGGACTGATGACAATGAATACAAAAAGTTGTTAGATGATTGGAAGAATCAGAAACTCACCCTTGATTCTCTGAATAAAAGGAATGAGGATCTGACAGACACAATCACCAAGCTAGAAGTTATTCTTACCAAAAGAGATCTGGAAATCTGTAACTTAAAGGAGAAACTGATAAATTCTACTTTATGTTTCAAGAAATATTCCAAGAGTGCTTCTGAGGTAAATAATGTTATAGCTACTGGTAAGTCTAACAATCATGGTTTAGGTTATGATGGTACTACTGCTTCTATTTCTGATAAATTTAGAAAACCTGTGAAATTTGTTAAGGCAAATGTTGAAACATCTGGTGCAACATCTGCAGAAACAGAGTCTCACAAGGTTAAAAGGAAGTATATCTGTCATTACTGTTTCAAAATTGGTCACATTCGTCCTTATTGTATAAAGTTGTTTGAAGAACAGAAAAACTTGAAAATGTTGCATAAGAAACTGTCACATCCTGGTAAACAGTTTTTGAAATCTGCATGGAAACCAAAAGCTACCTGTAATGTTGTTCATACCTCCTTAAAAGCATGTCTACCTGATTTATGGTACTTTGATAGTGGTTGTTCTAGACATATGACAGGTCGTATTGATTTCTTATCTGATTATGTGACCTTGAATAGTGGTAGTGTTACATATGGTGGAGGTTCTAAAGGAAAGATTGTTGGTAAAGGAACTTTGAATGTTGAAGGTTTTCCTAAGCTTAAAAATGTATTACATGTTGATGGCTTACTTGCAAATCTGATTAGCATTAGTCAACTTTGTGATGATAATTTGCATGTGAAATTTGATAAAGATTCATGTTATGTTCTTAATAAAGATGAAGTTTGTGTCATGAATGGTACTAGGTCAGCTGATAATTGCTATCTTATTGGAACAAATATGTGTAACTTGTCAAAACATGATGAAAATGTTCTATGGCATCAAAGATTGGGTCATGCAAATTACAGAGCAATGAAAAAGCTAATCAAAGCAGATGTAGTAAAAGGAATCCCAGAACTTAGGTTTCACAACACCACTGTATGTGGACCATACCAAAAAGGTAAGCAGGTAAGAATGTCACACAAAATGCTGTCACATTGTACTACAGATCGATGCTTTGAATTACTGCACATGGATTTGATGGGTCCTATGGAAACTGAAAGCATTGGAGGAGAGAGGTATTCCTTAGTTGTGGTAGATGATTTTTCTAGATATACCTGGGTAGAGTCTTTGAGAGACAAATCTGAAGCATTTGCTGCATTTAAAATTCTTTATAAGAGGTTCAAAAATGTGTTTAACTTGAAAGTTGGCCGTATTAGAACTGATCATGGTAGGGAATTTGAAAACAGCATGTTTAATGATTTTTGTGATAAAAAGGGTATTTTCCAAGAATATTCATCTCCTAAAACTCCACAACAAAATGGAATTGTTGAAAGAAAGAATAGAACTTTACAAGAAATGGCTAGAGTTATGCTTACATCCAAATGTCTTGCTAAGAAATTTTGGGGAGAAGCATTGAATACTGCATGCCATATTATTAATAGGGTTTTTATTCGTTCTAGCACTAATCAAACACCTTATGAGATTTTGAACAACAGAAAACCTAATGTGAAATATTTTCATGTATTTGGTTGTGTGTGTTATATCCTGAATGATAGGAATCAACTTCATAAATTTGATTCTAAAAGTGATAAAGGTTTCTTTTTTAGGCTATTCTAGAAATAGTAAAGCTTATAGAGTTTATAACCTTAGAACTAACACTGTTCAAGAATCTGTTAACGTTGTGTTTGATGATGATAAAGGTCTTACAGATGACAAAGATGAAGAAGATGTATCACAGGTTACTGACACTTCTGAGAATACACTGAAGTCTGAAAATGTTGCACCAAATGTTAACACATCTGGGTCAACATCTACAGAACAGTCAGCTGTAAATTCACAAAATGATCAGTACATTCCCAAAACGAATCCTTCTTCAAGAATAGGCAAAAGTCATTCTTCTGACCAGATCATAGGCGATGCTACAGTTGGAGTGCAAACAAGAGGAAGAGTAAGATCAAACAAGGTAGATGTGGTAAGAACAATATGCATGTCTTCTATGTGTAATGTTGTAAATGCTGAATGCTATTTATCTGAAATTGAACCTAAGAGTGCTAAAGAAGCCTTAACTGATGAAAACTGGATTAATGTTATGCATGAAGAACTTGGTCAGTTTGAAAGAAATGAAGTGTGGACACTTGTTCCTAGACCTAGTCATACTAATGTCATTGGAACAAAGTGGATATTCAAGAATAAAACTGATGAATCTGGTAATATTGTTAGGAACAAGGCTAGGTTAGTAGCACAAGGTTCCACCCAAGTTGAAGGAGTCGATTTTGATGAAACTTTTGCACCTGTTGCTAGGATAGAATCTATTAGATTGCTGCTAGCTATTGCATGTTTTATTGATATTAAACTTCATTAAATGGATGTAAAGGCTGCATTTCTAAATGGCATATTAAATGAAGAAACATATGTTGAACAACCTATAGGATTTGAAGATCCACAGTATCCTGATCATGTATATAAACTTAAGAAAGCTTTGTATGGTCTTAAACAAGCTCCTAGAGCATGGTATGGTAGGCTTACTGACTTTCTTTTGGAATATGGATTTATTATAGGAGAGGCAGATAGAACTTTGTTCATTAAGCACACTGAAAATGATATACTAATTGCTCAAATATATGTTGATGACATTGTGTTTGGTTCTACTTGTGATAAAATGTTGAGTAAATTTGTTGAGGCAATGACTGCAACATTTGAAATGAGTATGGTTGGAGACTTGAACTATTTTCTAGGTCTTCAAATCAAACAATGCAGTGATGGTATTTTCTTCTCCCAGAGTAAGTATGCTAAGAACTTGGTTAAAAGATTTGGTCTCGAAAATTCAAAACCAATGAAAACTCCTATGGGATCTTCTTTGAAACTTTGCAAAGACAGTGCTGGAACAGATGTTGATCCAACACTTTACAGATCCATGATAGGTAGTTTACTGTATTTAACCTCTAGTAGACCAGATATTATGTACAGTGTGTGTGTTTGTGCTAGGTACCAAGCTAATCCAAAGGAATCTCACCTGAATGCTGTGAAAAGGATTATCAAGTATGTTGCAGGTACAAGTGACCTTGGAATCTGGTATACTAAGGACACCAACAACATTTTGATTGGCTACAGTGATGCTGGTTGGGCTGGAGATATAGATGATAGAAAGAGTACGAGTGGAGGATGTTTCTACATGGGAAACAATCTTGTATCATGGCACAGCAAGAAGCAGAATTGTGTTTCACAATCTACTGCAGAATCTGAGTATATAGCTGTTGGAAGCTGCTGTACACAACTCTTATGGCTGAGCAAGATGTTCTATGACTATGGTATTGAGAATGGTATACTTACAATCTTTTGTGATAATACTAGTGCCATTAACATTTCTAAGAATCCTGTACACCACTCACTCACAAAGCACATTAGCATAAGACATCACTTTATGAGAGATTTAGTAGAGAAGAACATTGTGAAGTTGGAGTATATACCTACTGAAAAACAAAATGCTGACATTTTTACTAAGGCATTAGACCATGAGAGATTCTCAATCTTGAGGAAATCTCTTGGCATGAGCACTATCTGAAAAATTCAGATGGATGTTGTCACAAATGCGTCAGCATTTGGGACAACATCATGGGTTGTAAAAATTTTATAAGTTGAATTTATTTCTTACTTAGTTAAATAATTCCTTTGTAAAATATCTACGAATCTAAGAACCTTGTAGTGCAAAAATATACATGTCTCACACTTCTCAAATGCATAAAAATGAGAATGTTATTAGCATACTAAAAGATGTACCAAATCACTGAGTAACTATGGAGCACGGAGTTCACTACTACGATGCCTTCTTTTCAAAAGGTGATTCTTTGGTAAAAACATCAATATATTTGTAATCCATTAAGTATAGGGCACGGAGTTCGCTACTACGATGTACTCTACAGGAACAAAGGATCAATACAAATTAGATGCTATAACACAAAAAGAAAAAAATTATGGTGCAACACAAATGAAGCAAATTCATGTAAAAACCGTGTTGAGGTGTTTGTAACAGTTTTGAGCACAACATTGCCTGATTCGAATTTATTTTTATAAGTAGTAATTATTTAATTATTTATTGAGATTTATTGAGCACAACAGTTATGATCCGGATATGGATGTTGTGATTACTGTAATCAAAGGGGGTAGAAAGACTAAGTGGACTAGGAAGATACTAGCTAGACACTTAACCTCCTTACATTCTGTTTTGTATAAGCTGATCATATACAATTGGATTCCCACTACCAACACCACTAAGATTACAAGAGACCAAGTCATTCTTATGTATAGGATTTCTATACTTAAGAAGTTCAATGTGGGACATACTATCTTTCACCATATGAGGAAATTTACTGGGAAAACTACTGGGAAAGGAAATCTGTCCTATCCAGTCTTGATTTCAAACTATCTGAAGCACCATGGCTTCACTGCTAAGAAGACTGATGTTTTGAGGGGGAGAGTGCCACTACTTGCTATTGCTCCTGCCTTATTGATTGGGGACAGAATCATTGATCTGCCCATAGTTGCTCCTCGTACTGATAGTCCACAGAGATCTTCCAGATCCTCTACTTCTTCTCAACCAGGCCCTTCCAGAACACATCAAAGAAATGCACCCCCAAATGTTGAGAACATTCGTGTCAACATTTCTGGTAATGTGTATCTTTCACAGGAATTCATCAAACTACAGCTCAAACACTTGCAGGAAACTATTGATGAACTCTAGTTCCTGAAGGATAGGTGGACCAGTATGCTTTCACCTACAACAGGGGGAGTACCACCACCATCAAATTCCAATGTGGTGATTGAAGAGTTGAATGATGATGGAATTCCTGCTGTTGCTGCTGGTGGTGAACCTGATGCTGCTGATGCTGGAGTAACTGATGTAGTTGCACATCTTGCATCTACTTACTTAGTGGATGAAGCTGATGATGATGCTGAGATGGAGACCTTGTATGGTGATCTCCACTAATGAACAGGGACAAGCTAAACAGGGGGAGATCTGAATATATCATAATGGCTACTGTGCAGGAAGTTGATGCTGCAGCTGTTACCACAGCAATATATGCCATTTATTCAGTTCAATCTATATATGCCATTTATTCAGTTCAATCTCTGTAATTAATGTTTAAGTATTCTGAAATTCTGATACACTTGTTATTTATTTCTTAGATGTTAGTTTGTTTATTTGTTGCAACTTGCTTAAATTATGGTTACATTTGATGATATTTGTTTACTGCCTTTGCTTAATATGTTTACAGATTATCATGTGTTTACTGCAGGTTGCTGAGTATTTGTTGTGTTTATTCTTTTTGTTCTGATATTTTGTTATTTTATTTTTGTTAGTGTCTTACTTAGATTCTAAGTTAATTCTTCCAGTTCAACTTATGATCTTAGTATAGTTACTTATGTTGTGAGTAAGTGTATTGTTTATACTTATTCTATTTTGGATAAAATTGTTTTGATCCTTTGGCACGGATCATTATAAGGTTACCCTTGATCTTCATTTGATTTGATCCAACGATTACAACAGGTATTGTCTTGACTAGTGCTTAGCAATGATGTCAACCTCAACTAAGTACATAAAACTGAGTATGTATAGAAATATATATGCATCAGGTGTGTTGTAGTCGAAAGGTCAAATTGGGGGAGATTGTAGATGTTGTTAATTCTTAAATGCCTTAACATTATCAACAACATCTTAATTTGACCTTCCGAGATTTTTTCTAAGTCTTTTCTGAAATGCTACATTAAATGTTGATCTAAATGTTGTCGCATTTCTAGCAGGATCTAGAAGCTTCTACAAGGATCTGGAACCTGGAAGATTCCAGAACATTGGAGAACATGCTAGAGCAGCCTGGAACCATTTAGAACGACCTGGAGCATGCAAGAATGATCTAGAAAGATCATGGAAGTTGTGGAAGTTGAGTTCCTAAAAAATAGGACCTCAATGTGGAAGCCTCTAGAATTCGCATACCACCTCTATAAATACCGATTGAAGGCTTCATAATTCAGTGTGTTCTATTCGAGCAATATCCTAGACCGAGCGTTCATCCCTGTTAGGAAATTGTGGCCAATAGTTCTACATTTTAGATCATACGTTGTATACCACCCGTATGGTTGTGTGTCTTCTTATCTATTGAGAGTGTAATCATTAGATAGACTAGGCATTTCGATAGTGTATAATTTATACACTTAGTTCGTTTTCTAGACTTGGCACCTGCCTCGTTTATAGTTTCGTTGTGAAAGTTATTGTTGTAACATTTCACACAACATTTGTACTTGAAGATAAGTATTGATTTTACGCCAT
This sequence comes from Galeopsis tetrahit, assembly GCA_963675135.1. NCBI lineage: Eukaryota > Viridiplantae > Streptophyta > Magnoliopsida > Lamiales > Lamiaceae > Galeopsis > Galeopsis tetrahit. The sequence continues at coordinate 56,872,776 of OY776120.1, read as the reverse complement.
AAGGCAGACATAGATTTTTATTTATAAAATCTATGTTAAAAGTATTTCCATTGTGTCTCGTTTGTTTTTAGTGTTTCAAGTCTTCCGCTGTGTATCTTAATTTCTGATATTCTGTTAGAGTCAGTGTTGCACTATTTGTCTCAACATTCTGTGCAACATTTATCTACTTATACTTAAACACTTTTATACACCCCACACACACTTTCAGGCAACTCTACTGAACAATGTTTAGAGGAATTATCCAAGGTATGATCAGCCTAGGCCAACTCTATTGAGGAAGCCTCAGCTGAACAGACCTAAGGACAACTATCCTCAAAGGCAGAATAAAATAAGACAACCAAAACCCTTCATGTCAAAGGGTAATGGTCACAAAAATGCCTTTCCTCAAAGATTTCCTCAAGCTGCACAAAGAACTCATAAGATCAGGAGATTTGACAACTCTCCTGAAACTTACAGAGTCAACACTTTCACACACACTTTTCCAAAGGCATTTAAGGGAAAGACAGTGTATGTTGATGCACAGGGGAAACAACTTAGCCACCTTGAATCAATCAGGGTAATTAGGCAAGTTTGGGTTCCTAAAGGTACAGTTAACCTCTCAGGACCCAAAATTCAAAGGGTACCTAAAACTTGTTAATTGCAGGTACCTAAGGGCCAAAAGAAGATGAGGAGTATGAGCAAAAAGTCAGCATGGTACCTTGACAGTGGATGCTCAAGGCACATGACTGGAAACAAAGAACTCCTCACTGACTTCACTGAAAAAGAAGGCCCAAATGTCACCTTTGGAGACAGCTCACAAGCAACAACAAAAGGTTATGGTACCTTGATAATAGGTAATATCAAGGTATCCAATGTATCTTATGTGGCTGGTCTCAAATACAACTTGCTAAGCATAAGTCAGTTTTGTGATAAAGGTTTTAATGTTAAGTTCTCAAGTGGAAAATGCTTAATTAAAGATAAAACTCAACAAACTCTACTGACTGGTACTAGAAAAGGAAATGTGTATTTTGCTGACTGGGACAAGTCTACTGATGCTGCATGTTTCATTACTAAGAGCTCAAATGAACAAAGTTGGTTATGGCATAAAAGACTAAACCATCTGAACTTCAAGTCAATGAACAAACTTGCTAGAAATGCATTAGTAAAAGGTCTACCTAATGAGGTCTTCATTAAAGAACATGTGTGTAAACCATGTCAAGAAGGAAAACAGATCAAAGCCTCATTCAAAGGAAAACCAGTCATCTCTACTAAAAGGGTACTTGAACTTCTACATATGGACTTATTTGGACCAATTACCCCTTCAAGCATAAATGGTAGAAAATACACATTGGTTGTAGTATATGACTTCTCTAGGTTCACATGGGTAGTATTTCTCCTTAATAAGAAGGAAACACAAGTCAAACTCCCTGAACTGTTGAAGAGACTGTCAAATGAAAAGAGCCTTAACATTATCAAAATAAGATCTGATAAAGGCATTGAGTTCATTAATTCATACATCAATGAGTATTGCACACTAAATGGAATAGCTCATGAAACCTCAGCAGCTAGAACTCCTCAACAAAATGGAGTTGCAAAAAGAAGGAATAGAACTCTAAAGGAAGCTGCTAGAACTTTAATTGCTGATTCTAATCTACCTAAGAGGTTTTGGGCTGAAGCTATAAACACTGCATGTTATACTCAGAACAGATGTTTGATTACTAAGGGTCAAGGCAAAACCCCCTATGAACTCTGGAAAGGAAGAATGCCTAAAGTGTTATATTTCCACATATTTGGTTGTAAGTGTTTCATTCACAACAATGGGAAAGAGCAGTTGAAAGCTTTTGACAGCAAAGCTGATGAGGGGATATTTCTTGGATATTCCCAAATTAGTAGAGCTTTCAGAGTATACAACTGCAAAACCCTAATTGTGGAGGAAACACCTCATGTTGTGTTTGATGAATCCATCTTTGAGATCAGGAACAACAACCTGGACACTGAAGAAATCACACAAAGAACAACCAGATTAAGCCTAAAAGACAAGGACACTGAATTTATAGATGTTGTCCAAGCCAATCTTCCTGAAATTGTTTCACTGGACAACAATCCTGAAGGCAATATTCCTGAAGCAAACCCCACTGAAGGAAATGGTGAACTGAATGACCCAATCCCAGTTCACACTCAGGTAACAACTACCAATGAAGAAGCAGGCTCTGCTAAGGTAGTTAATGGATCAAATATTCTAGGGGGAACCATAAATGTTGAAAATACCAATGTCCCTGACATTGAAGACAACATACCTGAATATGATCCTGAATTAGATCCTGCATTCAATTATCCTGAATTCTATAACACTGGTGACTCAACTTTAGTAGAGGACAACTCTACTGAAGGGATCAGAAAAAGGAGGACCTGGTTGTCTGACCATCCTACTGATCTGATACTTGGTGATCCAAGTATAGGAGTCAAAACCAGAAGGTTTCATGGTGAAAGTGCTCTGTTTTGTTGTTTCCTATCAGAACAGGAACCTAAAGACATTGATGAAGCACTTCAAGATGCAAACTGGATCACAGCAATGTAGGTAGAGTTGAACCAATTCACCAGAAATGAAGTATGGGAGCTGCTGGATAGACCTTCACATCAAGATGTTATTGGAACCAAATGGGTGTTCAAGAACAAGAAACAAGGCCAGATTAGTGGCTAAAGGCTACTTTCAATCAGAAGGCATTGACTATGATGAGACCTTTGCACCAGTGGCAAGGCTAGAAGCAATAAGGCTCTTCCTAGCCTATGCAGCCCACAAGAGGTTCAAAGTGTACCAAATGGATGTCAAGAGTGCCTTCTTGAATGGAGTCTTGAAAGAAGAAGTCTATGTGGAGCAACCACCTAGTTTTGAAGTTGGAAACCAAGTTTATAGACTGGAGAAAGCTATATATGGACTCAAGCAAGCTCCAAGAGCTTGGTATGACACATTGTCACAGTTCCTCTTGGATCATGGTTTCATCAAAGGAACTGTGGATAGAACCCTGTTCAGAATCACTAAAGGAGAAGACATCTTGCTTGTCCAAATATATGTGGATGACATCATATTTGGATCCCCCAATGAGAAGCTGTGTGAGAAGTTCTCAAAGCTCATGCAAAGCAAGTTTGAGATGTCTATGATGGGAATGATGAACTTTTTCTTGGGCTTACAAGTCAAGCAATCAAAGGAAGGAATTTTCATCAACCAAGCCAAGTACACAAGAGAAATGATCAAGAAATTTGGATGTACAACCAGCAAGCCAGTAAGGATTCCAATGAACACAAACTGGAAAATGGACCCAGATGAGAGTGGTGTTCCAACCAACTCTACTGATTATAGAGGGATCATTGGCTCACTCCTCTACCTCACTACCAGCAGACCTGACATCACCTTTGCAGTAGGTGTTTGTGCAAGGTTTCAAGCAAATCCTAAGAAAAGCCATCTAGAGGCTGCTAAAAGGATCTTGAGGTATCTCAAAGGCACTGAGAATCTAGGCCTTTGGTACCCTACTGATGACAACATTGAGCTCACTGGCTACTCAGATGCTGATTATGGAGGCTGTAGAATTGATAGAAAGTCCACCTCTGGGACTTGTCAATTCTTAGGGAACAAGCTCATATCTTGGTTCTCTAAGAAACAGAACACAGTGGCAACCTCCACCACTGAAGCTGAATATGTTGCTGCTGGAAGTTGTTGTGCTCAGATTCTTTGGTTGAGACAACAATTAAGAGACTACAATGTCAACTCTACTGAAGTGCCAATCTTCTGTGACAACAACAGTGCTATTGCAATATCACAGAATCCGGTATTGCACACCATATGCAAACATGTGGACATCAAGCATCACTTCATTAGAGACCATGTGGAGAAAAAGGATATCAAATTGGTAAAAATCCACACAGATCATCAAAAAGCTGATATATTGACTAAACCACTTGCAGAGGCAAGGTTTCTGGAACTATCAGCAGAGTTGGGTCTACTTGATCCAGGGAAGTTGGACAAATGAGTCCAAAGGAGTTTACTCATAGAGGGGGAACTAAAATCAAAGTTCAATAGACTTGGTCAAGTCTACTGAAACTCAGAAGAGATGACCTCCATTGATCAAGACACTTATCCATTGAAATTCAGGACAGTTGTCCACATCTCTTCAGGACACTTGTCCATGTAGGGTCAGATAAGTTTTCTTGGCTATCAAACCAAATCTAGGTTTGATAAGCACCTATTTTGGGTAATCATTGCCTATTTCAATATCTGTCTCATTCCTTTTCAAGATATCACCTTTTCAAGGATTCAATTTGTCCCTTACCCAACAAGTCACTTTAAATGCATTAAATGCCAAGATTTAACTCTTGTTTGCATTAAACCATTTGGGACATGATCTACCTTGAAAACCCCCCAGCTTTAAACAAACATTAAAACTCCTCCCACGTTTTGAATAAAAACAGTTCTCACTGTTTCATTGGTTTTTGACCATTGGATCAAACTGGCCAACTCCCCTGAACTTCATCTTGGCCGTCCAAATTGGATTTCCACATTTGTAAACCGTTGAATTGCCTTAAGACTCATCAACTCATTGACATACATTCCTTTTGGAATATTCACAAGTCTTAAAAAGTCATACTCACCTCACTTCTCCCTCACGCATTCAAACTCTTTGAAACCGTAGTTTTCTCACTTTCTCAAAAATCCTTCACTGTTCTTCAATGGCTCCCAAAGTTAGAACAGAAATGATTATTGATTTCTCTAACAAGGACTTGGACCTTGATTTTGGCTATCTTAGCCATAAGAACAGTCTTATTTTTGAGCCCATCCTTTCTCTTGAGAATGAAGATCCTAAAATCACTCGAACCTTGAGATGGTTGAGAAGAGCTGGTCTTCAAAAATTTATGCAAGAAAAGCCAGACACTTGTCTTGAATCATACATGGCAGAATTCTTTGCCTTCTTAAAATGGAGAGGAAAGCCAGAAGATGGCGAGGTCACCACAAGGCTATCTTACAGGGCTGAAGGAGAAGAAGAAGAAAGATTTCACAGAGTAAAATTTTCTAAGGAAGATGTAGATGCTGCTTTTGGATTGCCCTCTGAAGGGAGGAATCCAGAATTCTATGGCAATGGCCATGAGCAGGAGATTGCTCAAGATTGGATCCTTGTTCCAGGACCAATCTCAGCTACACAACATAAGAAGACCCTCAAGCCTATGTTCCTCAATCTGTTTGAGGTGGTTGCAAAAAGTCTTTTGAGCAACACTGGCAGCTTAGAGCAAGTAAGTGCTCCAAGAAACAGAATCATGGCTGCAGTAATTGATGTCAGTGACAAAGGCATCAAGTTTAATTGGAGAACCTTCATCTTGTCTGAGATGATAAAGGAAAAGGCAAAGTTTAAGGTGAAATCTCACCAAAAAGTGGTCTTAGAGGGAAAGCTCAAGTATTGCACCAGGGCAAGCTTGTTGATTGAGAAGTTTGCTCACTACTTAGAGATGCAAACCTTTGCCAAACCTCTTCCTGCCCAGAAAATCTTGTTCAGAAAGCTGAGCAAGAAGACTGAACAAAGGAAGATGCTTCTGGCCAAACCTGCTGAGGCTAAACAGGAGAACAAGCCAAAATTGAAGAAGAGGACTAAGGCCAGAGCTGTAAAGACCAAGAAGATGTCTCAAATCTCATCAGAAGAAGCCTCAGGAGCATCAATTGAAGTTGATGAAGTGGCAGAAAAAGGAGTGAATGTGCCTTCTGACCACTCAGAAGAGTTGAGGTTGAAGTACAATGAGACAAGGCAGAAGAAGAAGGGTGATAAAAGGCTCAGGGAAGTTATCCCTGAGAAGGAAAAGGAAATAGAGGGAAGTGGAAGCAGTAGGGCAAGCAAGAGGAGAGCCAAGCCCACTGAGAAGGTGCTGGAACTTCAGGAAGAAAGGGTTCTTCAATTAGCTCTAAGGGAGAGCAGGGCTGAGAGCAGGACCAAATCCAAGTCTAGAACCAACTCTTCTGGCTCTGGAACCCCAGAGTCCAAAGTCCCTGAAGGTCAACCCTTGACTCATCTATGCTCAATTACTCCAAACTCTTAGAAACAGCACTTCATGAGCCAACCCCCCTGAGCAAAGCCCCCTCAGAATCATTTCTCTTAAAAGCAACTGAGGTACCTTCAATTGAGCCCAACCCTTCTGAAGCTAACCCTCCTGAATTCAACCTGCCTGAAGCTGCAATCAATGAAACCAGAGCCAACTCCCCTATAGCCCAAAGTTCTCAATCAAATGAGGATGAGGAGGAGTATACTTATGAAAGTATGCTCAGAGGTGGAGCTAGAGCTACTGTGGATAGCTTGTACCCACAGCTTGCTGAATTTCCTAGAATTCAGAAGATGTTCCATGACTTGAGAATGCTAGTAGATGTTAAGGACAAAACAATGATGGAGATCTCTCAAGTCATCCAAGATAAGGGTGCAAACTGGTGGCAAGTGGAGGAAAGTATACTGCTACACTTTGCTGGTGTGCTCAAGACAAGATTCCTCACTGATGAGGATGTTTTTGCCAAATTAGTAGCAGTGAAGATTGATCAAGAAAAGGAGAGGCTTGCTACAGGGATCAAGCACCCTGATAGCAGATCAACTGATGATGGAAAAGATGACCCTTCAAACCCTTCAAACCCTCCCCAAGACAACCCTTCAAACCCTCCCCAAGACAACCCTTCTAAACCCTCTCAGGCCAACCTCCCTGAACCTTCCCAACCCAAACCTTCTGAATCAAGCAGGTTCTCAGAACCTCTTGTTACCTACCATAGGAAAGGCTCTGTATCCTCAGAGGTGTTGACCAAGGATGGTGACACAGCCAAGGACACATCTGCCAATGAAGGTTCTTCTGAACCTGAGGCACAGCCTAAAGATGTTGAGGTTCCTGTTTTAGAGGCTAGTTTGGTTAAGGCCTATTCAGTGTCAGGAGAGTTGGATACTGATCAGCCCTTAATCATTCAGGATGACTCAGTGGCTACTGATAGAAGCACTGTGATCTCCCCACAACTGCCATCTCTGAACCTTGTTGAAGGTGGAGTTGATGCAGGTTTTAATGAAGGAGTTGAAAAGGAGAATATAGTTGAAAAACCAGAGGGTGTTGTGGATGATAGAGAGGTAGTAATTACTCAGATTGTGAGTGTACCACAAATAGAGGGTGGTATAAGTGAGGAAGGACAGGCTATTCTTGAAGTCAAATCTGAACTTCAAGAATCCCTTGATGAAAGGAGGCCTGATTCCTTAAGTGAGCACATTATCCATGAAGGAAGAAAAGAATTAGTTGAAAATGAGAAGAAGACTGCTGATGTATCAGAGTCTTATGCAAAAAACATTGAGGGTGATGAGTGCTTATTTCCTAACATTTTTTATTTGTCTAATATTGCAGGTATTTCTCTTGACCAAATCTTTGCAGATGAGTTCTTAACAGATGCACCCATTCAAGTAGATTCTGGATCAGCACAAGCAGTGCTTGGGATGCAATCAATAAAGTTGGACTCCTTGGCTCATCAAGTCCAATCTGCACGTGCTGAAACCTCTGGTGCATTGGATGAGCAAGGAAGAACTCTAGCATCTGTGGAGATGAGGCTAACTGGCTCTGAAGATGTAGTGCTCCCTACATTAGAGGCAAGAATAAGTCGAGTGGAAACTGGTCTCCAAACCATTTCCACTGAGGTTCAAAAGGCCAAAACCTCCATGGAATCCATCTTAGAAGAAGTCAAGAAGGAACAGAAGCTGCTTAGAGACAACCACAACAAGAATGTCAAGGCTATCAAGTTGGTGGTTAAGCAAGCTCTTGGGAAGAAAACAGCACTACAAAAGAAAAGAGCAGAAGAGTTAAGGTTGGCTATGGTAAAAGCTGCATCTGAAAAGTTTTCACAAGAAGTAATGGCCAACATTGCTGAAAGTGCAGTGGTCAACCTTACTGAGTTCCTTAAAGCCCATCTGGATACATCTCTGAAAGCAACCTTGGAAGAAGTTGTTGAGCAAAATATGAAGCCTGTTCTTGCTTTCCTTAGCTTGAGCAGTGATAGAATGCAAAATATACATGATGAAAATGTATATCTGCTTGAAGAGATGAAATCTCTGAACCTAGCTCAATCCCTGATGGCAACCACAATGAGTGAACTTAAACCTCAGTGTTTTGATGCTGCCAAAAAGGGGGAAAGAGAAAGAGCAAGGGTCAAAGGTGCCTTGGTAATTGGAGGTTCAGACAAGGGCAAGGAAAAGGTTGTTGAAGAAAAAGGCAAAGAGCAAGTAGTACTAAACTTGGAAGATCTTGATGAAGAAGAGCAACTAGCCATAGCAATAAAGGCTTCTATGGCATCAGCACAAGAAGAGAGAGCTAGGCTTCAGTAGAGGCCAGGAGGAGAAAGATCTGGTTTGGACAAAGGTGTCCAAACAAGAGGCCAAATCAAGAAGGCCAAGGGGAACAAAAAAAAGGCTGAAACATTCACTGACTTCCCAACAGCCTAGAACTTCCTCTTGAATTCAGAATTGAGGAAGAAGAGCCTACCTCCAAGAAGAGCAAGACTGCTGAAAAGCCTAAGGCTGCTGAGAAGGTCAAATCTGCTGATATGACCAAAACTGCTGAAACTGACAAACCTGCTGAAGGTGCCAAAGCTGCTGAAGATATTGAGGAGCTATATGAAGAAGGCTTTGGACCTCAACCCAAAAAGAAGAAAGTTGTGCTGCTAAATGATCCATCCAAACTGTTTTATGAAGGGTATGGCAAAGACCCTGAAACACAGCAGAAACTAGCCATGATGAAAGCCAAAGAAAAGATGGATATAATTGAGGAAGCAAACAGCGCAAGGGATAAAAGAAGAGCTGGTTTTCAAAAGCCAAGAAGAAGAAGAGCAACATACAGCAAGATGAAGCCACAACTACTGATCCCCATGGACACCAAATATCCTCACTTGGATAAATGGGTGCTAATTCAGCTGAATGACCCATGGGAAGAGGCAAATAGGGAGTTTGTCTATGACTACTATGTCATTGACATGTGGAATGGAAGGGAAGTTAACACCACATTTGCTGAATTCATGATTGAATACTTCAGAGATCTATATCAGCAACTACTTGCAGCTGCTGATCTTGCAAGGATTGAATTCACTGCTCCCAAGACAATCATCTATATGCCTCCCAAGCTGGAAGGATGGATTGATCAATCTAGGATTCTCCAAGAATTCCTAGAAATTGTTAAGTTGAACAAAATGGTACTTGGACCAAAAGGAACCAACCAGGAAGCCATGATGCTAAAAAGGAGAGTGTGGGCACAATATGGAATGGTGCCACCTAAAGAAAATGGCCTATGAAATGGCTAAGTTTTCCTGACTCTTATATGTTGAAATGGATGAAAACTTAACTTGGTTGTTAATTTGGTGATTTGGTCAACTATGCTGAAGATGCTCAACTATGCTGATGTGTTTTTGCTCTGATGATTGTTTTGATACTTAAGGACTAATGCTTAATGCACTGATAGTATATCCTGATTAAGTATTGCTTTTGTAGTCAATTTATGCTCTTATGTAATGTTTCTCATGCTCTGATATGTTTGTTTAACTATCAACATGTTGTAATGATCCTCATTTTAATGATAGTTGAACATATTTTGAATCAAGAAACATTATCTCAATCTATCTGATGTGTCAACCTATATGCAAACAAAAACAGAAAATACACTAACACATTTTCTTTCAGGGAACTTGACCTCAGTCAATCTTACTGAAGATAAATGTAATAAGTGTAGACAAGTCACCTTTGCATAGAATGTATAGGTTTTGGCATCATAAAAAAAGGGGGAAATTGTTGGGAATAAAATGAGAAGAGTTTTGATTTAATACCAAAACCCCCTGAGACATGCCTAGTCATAGTTAATGATGTTCTAAGAATGTTAGAACATATAGTATAAGACTAGATGAGAAGCTGGTGTGTTAGGCAGCTCTTAGAAGAATATATGCATTAGTTGAGGGGGAACACATGCTTACAGATTAATTAAGATCAAGTCCCCTCAAGGCTCAAGTTCTGGAATGACCTCAAGTCTGCTGAAGGACAAGTATGCTGATCAAGTGGAATCAGTCAAAAGGCAACCTAGTAAATGCCAACATGAGTCAAGATGCATCATCAAAGCACCAATCTACTGCATCTTACAAAGCTCAGAAAAGTTGTCCTCTAGAATGTCTCAGAAGAGTTGTCCATTAAGTGTTTCAGAAGAGTTGTCTCAGAACAATTGAATCTGTCAACAAGACAACTATGCTGAAGAGGTCAAGACCATATTTCCAAGACATGTATGCTTAAATGACAACTCAAAGAAGAAGTGGAAAGAGAAAGAGCCAAATCAACTAAAGAGCTAAAGAGCCAACACTGCTGATGAATGAACTCTGCTGAATCTGATAAGCAGAGTTGTCCAAGTGATAAGGAATGTTGTCCTTATCTCAGAAATGTTGATAAGAAGAGATGTCCATGTTTGACCAAGTGAATCTTGAAGTTAGACATTGGGAAAAGGGCTCAGAATGAAGACAAAGTTGTTACAGTCGTTTATTTCCCAAAACAAGGACATGTCACTATCAGAATCTGTCTTCCAGTTTTGAAGAACTCAAGGAAGACATTTATAGACATTTGAAGCTGCCTCTCCAACGGGAAAATCCTCAAATTTGTCTATAAATACAGAAGTATGAAGACCATTTGAAAGCACATCCAACTAGACATCAACTACCAAGCCAACCATTCTACAAAGCTTAAAGTGCTTTCAAGCTATCAAATAGATTATCTTAGTCTTCATACACTTCATCTAAGCTGAACTCTACTGTATATCCATACAAAGCTTAGAAGAGATATCCTATCCTTATACACTGATCTTCATTGTAAAGGATATCTCACTAGTTGGAACCTTACTTCAACCCTTACCCCTTTCAAGTGAGAAAGTGAGAAGGTTGTAGTAGTAGAAGTCGTAGGAGCTGACTGTTGAGAGAAGAACAATTCAGTTCTGAGTTGAGAAGAGGGTACTAGGACTCTAGACATCCTAGGGATCAATTCACCAATGAGTGGTGTTATTGATCAAGTGCACCTTGGCACTATAAAACAAGTTAATTCCAAGAGTGAAGGAATTATCCTGTTAAATCAGGGAAAGTGGATGTAGGAGCTTGAGTCTCTGAACCACTATAAACTCTTGTGGTGATTTACTTTCAAGTACTTCCATACATTCAACACTGCACACAAAACTGAACTTATCAAAAACATATATCATAAACTGTGCAAAACAGATTTGGACAAGTTCCCTGAAAACTGGACTGTTTGATTAAAAGTGATTTCAGAATTAAAGGAGTTTAAACTAAAGGACCAACCACTAATTCCGCACATGTAACTCACTTATATAGTCCTTCAACTAGGTACTCAATAGTACTTAGTAGTTTGGTTATCTTAGAAGAGTTAAACACATCAGCAGAGTTGTCCAGGACAACCTTGCTGAAGTACTTTTAGTTAAGTTTGAAAAAGAATTTGCATACAAGTGTATTCCCCCCCCCCCCCCCCATACACTTGTTATATACTTCTTTCAGGACCAACAAGGTAGCTTTAGGTTTCCATGCAGATTTCAGAAACAGTTTCCTAGGATGTGATAGTTTTTTAGGCAACATTTTCTCATTCTTCATTTCTTCAAACCTTTTTATACAGTAAAGACGAATATGACCAACCTTGCAACAGTAATGACAGATAAACTTCTTTTTAACCTTGTGAGGATCTGATTGTGCAGATGTTACACCAGATGTGTTAACATTTGCCTTCACAAATTTCACAGGTTTTCTAAAATTTTTAGAAATAGAAGCAGTAGTACCATCATAACCTAAACCATGATTATTAGACTTACCAGTAGTTATGGCATATTTTACCTCAAAAGCACTCTTGGAATATTTCTTGAAACATAAAGTGGAATTGATTAATTTCTCTTTTAAGTTACAAAATTCAAGATCTCTTTTGGTAAGAATAACTTCTAGCTTAGTGATTGTATTTTTCAGATCCTCATTCTCTATATTCAAAGAATTAAGACTGAGTTTCTGATTATTCCAATCATCTAACATCTTTTGGTATGCGTTTTCATCAATCCTTTTTCCTGCATCATCAACTAAACCATTAAAACATATTAAATCTGGGTGATTATGTTCTGATGTTACTGCAGATGTTAAGACATCAGGTGCAACATCAGAGTCTGTATCATCCAGATCATTATCTAAGGAATCATTATAATCAATTCTGGTAAAAGGAGCATATTCATTTTCATTTATCTCATCAAGATCATCATTATCAAAATCATCACTCAAGGTAGCGCTAAAATTCAGTTTTTGCTTAAGTTTGGTATTCGCACACTCATTTGCACAGTGGCCATATCCAGAACATACATTGCATTGAACTGATTTTCTAAATTCAGGACCATACCTTGTTTTACGTTCACTTTTCCATAGTTTTGGTGTGAATTGACTTCTCCTCATTTCTGGCTGTGGTGTTGATGTATTGATTTGAATCTTAGGCCAAATGTTTCCTTTAGATTTGCTCACAGATTTCTTAAGAAATTTATTAAAGTGCTTAGTGAGGAGGGCAATGTTGTTAGGATTGTTGAGACATTCATCAAGCAATTCTTCATCCGAATCAACCTCAGTAATGATAGGTTGATACTCAAATTTGTTTGATGTTTTCCCTTTAAAAACAACAAATTTCTTATCATCATTAGTTTCATCAACTTGATTAGTGTTTATTTCATAAGTTCTAAGAATACTCATTAATTCATTTTGACTTAACTTATCAGTATCTTTTGCCTCTTCAATAACATAAATTTTAGCATCAAATCTTTTAGGAACAAATCTTAATATCTTATGAACTACTCTAACATTAGAAATAGGGTCACCAAGAGAATGTGATTCATTGATTATCTTACTTAACCTTTCCTTATAAGATGAAATAGTTTCATCTTCCTTCATTTGGAGATTCTCAAATTTTGTCCCCAATATTCGAAGCTTAGTCCTTCGAACACTGACTGAACCCTCACAATGCTCTTGCAACCTGTCCCATGTATCTTTAGAAGTAGATCAGTTAGATATAATTTTAAACATTGATATGTAAAAATAGCATTTAAAACATTAGAATTGTAGCCTGCTGTTGTTATTTCATCAGCCGTCCAGTCAACTTCTCTTTTGAGTTGAACTTCACCATCTGCATCTGTTGGTCTCTTTGGAGCTTCCCAGCCTGTAAGTACAGTCCTCCAAGCACGTTCATCAATCGACTTGATGTTCATACGCATCTTAGCCTTCCAATAAGCATAATTTGAACCATCTAAAACGGGTGGCCTAAGTGTCGTGGATATGTGATGTGTTTCCATTGCTAACATTAACTAAAAACACAATTAAACGAGGATCTAACCTAGTGTCGTCAGGTATCGGCTCTGATACCAACTGAAAGTGTGCTGGTATAGTGTTTAAGTAAAAACAGATTAATGTTGCACTAAATGTTGAGACAAATTGTGCAACACTGGCTCTAACAGAATATCAGAAATAAAGATACACAGCGGAAGACTTGAAACACTAAAAACAAACGAGACACAATGGAAATATTTTTAACATAGATTTTATAAATAAAAATCTATGTTAGCCTTATGGAGAAAAACAATACTTATCTTCAAGTACAAATGCTATGAGAAATGTAACAACAATAACCATCACAATAAAAACTACAAACGAGGCAGGTGCCTTGTTCTAAAAACGATCTAAGTGTATGAATTATACACCACCGAAATGCTAGTCCTATATATAATTACACTCTCTATAGATAAAGAAAAGCACACAGTTATACGGGTGAGATATTTCGTATGAACTAAAACGTAAAACTATTGACCACAATTCCTAACAGGATGAACGCTAGTCTAGGATATTGTTCGAATAGAATACACTGAATTATGAAGCCTTCATTCGGTATTTATAGAGTGAGGGACGAATTCTAGAGGCTTCCATCTTTGAGATCCTATTTTTTAGAAACTCAACTTCCATGATCTTTCTAGATCCTTCTTGCATGTTCCAAGTCAATCTATAAGGTTCCTAGCTGGTCTAGCACGTTCTACAATGTTCTGGAATCTTCTAGGTTCCAGATCCTTATAGAAGCTTCTAGATCCTGCCAGAAATGCGATAACATTTAGATCAACATTTAATGTAGCATTTCAGAAAAGACCTAGAAAAAATCTCGAAAGGTCAAATTAAGATGTTGTTGAGAATGTTGATACATTTTAGAATTCACAACATCGACATTTATTTTGGTGTAAACCCTTATAAAGGTTACTTGTTACCTTATCAACAAGTAGATCCGTAGCCTCAGACAGTACTTGAGGTTCTTGATCAAAAAGTCTTCTCTTGAGACTATAAAGAACAAGATAGTGAATTTCTCTATCTGATTAGAGAGAGTGGACGTAGGATATTGGGATCCGAACCACTATAAACACTTGTGTTCTTATTGGTTACTTTACTATTCAGCACTAATATTCTTTATTGTTCATACTTATTGTTTCGCACAGATTTATCAAAGAGTAAAAAATCCACCTTGTGTTTGTTTACATAATCAGCAGATATCAAATCAGTTGATAAACTTGCATTGTTTTATATATATTATTTCAAAAGGTTTTCATATATTACCCACGAGTCTAAACACGTATGGCCTACACATTTCCGCACCTATAGCTTTTGAGATAGCTCTCAAACTAACCAGCTAGATTGTTATCTTAGTCTGCTATAACACATATTTGCACTCTTCAGATCAGAACATTTTGTTTGCATTCAGGCGATCGAGTATATAACTCATTCGATCGTCTCATCTGATCTTAACTCACGAAAAAGTTTTAACATCTTAACAGTCTATTCACCCCCCCCCCTTCTAGACTGTTGTTGGTCCTGAAAGGAGTATATAATAAGTGTATGGGGGGGGAATACACTTGTATGCAGTTCTTTTCAACTTTTGATCAAACTAGAGCTCAGCAAGGTTGTCTTGGACAACTCTGCTGAAGATGATTAACTCTTCTAAGATAATCAAACTACTAAGTACTATTGAGTACTTAGTTGAGTAACTATCTAGGAGAGTTATATGTGCGGAATATAGGTTCTTTGAAAGATCAGTTTTGTGTGCAGTGTTGAATGTATGACAGTGCTTGAAAGTAAATCAACACAGAAGTTTATAGTGGTTCAGAGACTCAAGCTCCTACATCCACTTTCCCTGATTTAACAGGATAATTCCTTCACTCTTGGAATTAACTTGTTTTATAGTGCCAAGGTGCACTTGATCAATAACACCACTCCTTGGTGAATTGATCCCTAGGATGTCTAGAGTCCTAGTACCCTCTTCTCAACTCAGAACTGAACTGTTCTTCTCTCAACAGTCAGCTCCTACCACTTCTACTACTACAACCTTCTCACTTTCTCACTTGAAAGGGGTAAGGATTGAAGTAAGGTTCCAACTAATGAGATATCCTTTACAATGAAGATCAGTGTATAAGGATAGGATATCTCTCTAAGCTTTGTATGGATATACAGTAAGTTCAGCTTAGAAGAAGTGTTTGAAGACTAAGATAGTCTCTTTGAAAGCTTTGAAAGCACTCTGACTTGTAGGATAGTTGGCTTGTTTAGTTGGTCTCGTAGTTGGTGCTTCAAATGGTCTTCACACTTCTGTATTTTTAGACAAATTTGAGGATTTGCCCATTGGAGAGGCAGCCCCAAATTGCTATAAATGTCTTCCTTGAGTTCTTCAAACTGGAAGACAGATTCTTGATAGTGATGTGTCCTTATTTGGGTAATAAACGGCTGTTAAGACTTTGTCTTCATTCCGCAGCACTTTTCCCAATGTTTGACTTCTTGTTAAGGCTTGGACATGGCTTCTGAAGGTTGATCCAATGATAGGACAACATTCCTTATCAAATGGACAACTCTGCTTATCACTATCAGCAGACTTTGCTTATCAGCATGGTTGGCTTGCTCTTCTTCAGATGACTTGGCTTCTTCCCTTTGCTTCACTTGAAATTGATCTCAGCATGATACAATGAAGTCTTTTAGGGTGTAGTTGTCTTCTTCTCTTCAGCATAGTTGACCTTCAAGCAGTGGAACATTTGTTCTAGTTCAATTTAGCTGAGACAACTCTTCTGGGACAACTCTCCTGATTAGCATACTTGGCCTTTGAGATTCAGAGCTTTTATTTTTGCACAGAGTCAACCTCTTTGGACAACTCTCCTGATCAGAACATTTGAGTAACCTTGTCCTTTTGAGCTTTACAGCCTTGTTCTTGCATATAGACAACTTTTCTGGACAACTCTCCTGATCAAGGCAATTGGTTTTCAATAGAGTATGCTTGGCCTTAGTGTTTGTTCCAGATTTTGAACCTTGAGGGGACTTGATCTTGATAATCTTCCAAGCATAAGTTCCCCCTCACATTGTGCATCTAAATCATCTAAGAGCTGCCTAACATATCAGCTTCTCATCTAGCCTTATGCTATGTGTTCTAGCATTTTTAGAACACCATCAATTGACTTAGGCATGTCTCAAGGGGTTTTGGTATTTAATCAAAACATATCTCATTTTATTCCCAACAATTTCCCCCTTTTTGATGATGCCAAAACCTATACATTTTATGCAAAAGTGACTTGACTACACCTATTACATTTATCTTCAGAAGACATGACTGAGGTCAATTTCCCTAAAAGAAAATGTGTTAGTGTACTCACCATTCATGTTGCAAATAGGTTTCAAGAATAGGCATAGAGAGATTTGTTTTTCTAGATTCAAAATATGTTCAACTATCATTCAAATGAGAATCATTACAGCATGTTGATAATTTGAACAAAAACATATCAGAGCATGAGAAATATTACAAATAAGCACTGTTGGTCCCAAAGTTGAGTTAATAATATTGAGTAAGCTAGTGAAAATGTCTAGAGGGGAGGGGTGAATAGACTTTTCAAAAATCTTTCAATATATCAGAATACACAATGCGGAATAATCAGATTACTAATGAGCCCAATTAAACTTATACTCAACTTTTATATAGATCTTTATCTTTGTAAATTCTTAATGTTCTTAGTTAAACAATTCAAACAAATATCAAACAGTAAAGTAAAGAACACAGAATTTTATAGTGGTTCGACAAATGTCTACATCCACTCTCACAACTCCAGTTGTGAAGTTTTATTACTCTTCTTGAGCTTCTTGTGGCTTAAAGTCCCAAGATTAAGACTTTGATCTTTTCGATTATACCTCCAGGTATATCTTCGATCTACTAGTAATTCTACAAGTAACTAGCACACTTGTTTTACAACATACAAACTTAAACTTGAAAAGTAAAACTTCTCTTTGAGTAGCCTTTGATTTCTTCTCTTCAATTCAGTGGCTTCTCCTTGCTTTGATTTCCTTAACTCTGTGAGTTCTTGCTTGTAGACTTGCTCTTTGAATTCTTTAAGATCAGTAATTGCTCAGTAGTCTTCAGCAGTAGGAGATCATACAGTATTTATAGAACTTAGTATGACAGTTAGCAGTTTGTGAACTAACTCTCAACTAACTCTAAACTGTTTTTGTAACTTCTTCTTGTAACCGACTTTATAACTTCCTTCTTATTCCAAGTCAGCATATCTTCAAATATATCTTCAGTTACACTTTAAATAAGCTTTCCAAACTTATTCTTTAATTTCACCAAATCAGCACAGTAACTTACTGTTCTGATTTTTACTCTTCGGATTTTACTCTGCTGAGTCAGTCAGCACAGTAACTTAAAACTTTTCAAAACTTCTCCAGATTTCTTCTGAGCTCTTCTTGAAGTCTTCTTAGTCTGAAGTAGTCCTCTAAGTCTTCTTTAGTCTTCTGATCTTCTTCTAATCTAGTTCTAATCTACTGTTCTGAACTTTTACACTGCTGAATACAATAGAATACAACTTTACAAATATAAAACCTATCTATACATCAACTGAACTATATACAGATGAGTATATATAAGTCCTACACTATAAGCTATCTATACAATTCAAAACATCAGCTTAGTTCCTAACAGTTCATATATCAGATCAGTAAACAATAAGATCAGTAAACACCTAAGATCAGTAACTCATGTAAGTTCAATAACTTCCATATAAGATCAGTAAATACTAAGATTAGTAAACACTTAAGATCAGTAACTTACATATAAGATCAGTAACCATATCAGATCAGTAACTCATAAGATCACTAAAATTATTCTCAGTTTCCATACTCAGATCAGTAATCTTATTCCAGATAACTCAGTTAAGATCAGTAATTTTACTCTTAATATTACTTCATAAGATCAGTAAACTTACTTCAGTTAGCATTAAGATCAGTAATCTCAATTTAAGTTTCTCATCAGATTAGTAAGCTTATATTCAGATGACTTAGTTAAGATGACTTAGAACCACATATATCACTAACTTTAAGTTGCTTTTGGCCATCAAAACATACTTTCATCAACTAGAACATTGTTTCAAGGATTCATATCCCAACAAGCACATATTTACTACAAAAGTATGATATACTCTTAAATCATTCAGCATTTAGGTATTAGAGCACATCATATCAGCAGCTTGAGCATCTTCAGAATAGTTGACCAAAACACAAGTTAGCAACCAACTCAAGTTCCTATCCATTTCAGCATATAAGAGTCAGGAAGACTTAGCCATTTCAGAGATCATCTTCTTTTGATGGCACCATCCCATATTGTGCCCATACTCTCTTTTTGAGTTCCATGGCTTCCTGGTTGGTTCCTTTGGGTCCAAGGGTCATTTTGTTCAGTTTAAGAATCTCTGTGAACTCCCTCAGGATCCTTGCTTGGTCAATCCATCCATCAAGCTTTGGAGGCATGTAAATGATAGGCTTGGGAGCATTGAGTTCAATTCTTGCAATATCAGCAGCTGCAAGTAATTGTTGATACAACTCTCTATAGTACTCTATCATGAACTCAGCAAAGGAGGAATTGGCATCTCCTCCATTCCATCTGTCAATGACATAATAGTCATAGACAAACTCCCTTTTAGCCTCTTCCCATGTATCATTCAACTGAATTGGCACCCATTTATCCAAGTGTGGATATTTGGTGTCCGTTGGGACTAGTAGCTGAGGCTTCATCTTGCTGTAAGTTGCTCTCCTTCTTCTTGGTTTCTGAAAGTTTGCTCTTCTCTTATCTCTTGCTTTTTGTGCTTCATCCATCAAATCCATCTTTTCTTGGGCCCTCATCATGGCCAGTTTCTGTTGTGTTTCAGGGTCTTTGCCATACCCTTCATGAACCAACTTTGATGGATCATTTAGTACCACAATCTTTGTCTTCTTTGGTCCAGGTCCAAAGCCTTCTTCATATAAAGCTTCCACATCTTCAGTAGCTTTGGCACCTTCAGCAATGTTGACCATTTCAGAAGACTTGTCTTTTTCAGCAGTTTTGGGCTCTTCAGCTTTGGCCTTCTTTGATGTAGGTTCATCATTATCAATTCTGAATTCAGGTGGAAGATCCAGGCTGTTAGGAAAGTCAGTAAATGTCTCAGCTTGTCTTTTCTTTCCTTTTGCCCTCTTGATCTTTCCTCTAGTTTGGACACCTTCAACATCTTTGTCCAAACCAGACACCTCACCACATGGTCTCTGTTGTAACCTCATTCTTTCTTCTTGTGCTGAGGCCATTGAATTCTTCAAAGCAAGTGCTAGTTGCTCTTCTTCATCCAATTCTTCTAAATTCAGCACTGCAGGCTCTTTTCCTTTTACTTCAGCAGCTTTGTCTTTTCCCTTGTCTGGGCTCCCAATCACCAAGGCACCTTTTGCTCTAGCTCTTTCCCTTTCCCCCTTTTTGGCAGCATCAAAGCACTGGAGTTTTAGCTCACTCATTGTTGTGGCCATTAGGGATTGGGCCTGGTTTAGAGACTTCATTTCCTCCAACAGATATACATTTTCATCATGTATATTTTGCATCCTATCACTGCTCAAGCTAAGAAAAGCTAGAACAGGCTTCATCTTTTGTTGGACAACCTCCTCCAAGGTTGCTTTCAGGGATGCATCAAGTTGGGCTTTAAGGAGCTCAGTTAGGTTGGCCACTGCACTTTCAGCAATGTTGGCCATCACCTCTTGGGAAAAAATTTCAGAGGCTACTTTCACCATAGCAAGCCTTTGTTCTTCAGCTCTTTTCTTTTGTAGTGCTGTCTTCTTTCCAAGAGCTTGCTTGACAGTCAGCCTGAGAGCTTTGACATTGGCATTATGATTGTCTATCAGCATCTTTTGTTCCTTCTTGACCTCTTCTGAGATGGATTCCATGGTGGATTTGGTTTTTTGTACTTCAGTGGAAATGGTTTGGAGACCAGTTTCCACTCCACTTATCCTTGCTTCTAACGTAGGGAGTACTGCATCTTCTGAGCCAGTTAATCTCATCTCCACAGATGCTAGAGTTCTTCCTTGCTCATTCAGTGCTCCTGAAGTTTCAGCATGAGTAGATTGGACTTGATGGGCCAAGGAGTCCAATTTCTCTGATTGCATTCCAAGCAAGGCTTGTGCTGAGCCTGTATCTACTTAGATAGGGGCATCTGTCAAGAATTCATCTGCAAAGATTTGGTCAAGAGAAATACCTGCAATGTTAGACAAATCAAACAGGTTAGGGAATAAACACTCATCACCCTCAATTTCTTTTGTATAAGACTCCGATACATCAGCAGCCTACTTCTCATTTTCAACTCTTTCTTTTCTCCCTTCATAGATAATGTTCTCACCCAAGGAATCAGGCCTCCTTTCATCAAGGGATTCTTGAATTTCAGATTTGACTTCAAGAATAACCTGTCCTTCCTCACTTATTCCACCCTCATATGGTGGTACACTCACAATCTTAGTGATTACTACCTCTCTTTCATCCATAACTCCCTCTGATTTTTTGAATCTATTTTCCTTTTCAACCCCTTCTCCTAAACCTGCAACATCTTCACCTTCAACAAGGTTCAAAGATGGCAGTTGTGAGGAGATCACAGTGCTTATTTCAGCAGCCACTGAGTCATCCTGAATGATTAAGGGCTGATCAGTGTCCAACTCTTCTGACACTGAATAGGCCTTAATCAAACTAGCCTCTAGCATAGGAACCTCAACATCTTTAGGTTGTGCCTTGGGTTCAGAAGAACCTTCATTGGCAGATGTGTCTTTGGTTGTGTTACCACCCTTGGTCAACACCTCTGATGATACAGAGCCTTTCTTATGATAGGTTTTGGGAGGGTTTGAAAGTCTTTTTGCTATAGAAGACTTGGGTTGAGAGGGTTCAGGGAGGTTGGCTTGAGGGGTTTCAGGGGTTTGAAGGGTTTGAGGGATCATCAGGGGAATCATCATCATCTGATCTACTGTCAGGGTGTTTGATGCCCTTAGCTTTTCTTTCTTTCTCCCCAATGATCTTCTCATCTACCAACTTTGCAAAAACTTCCTCATCAGTGAGGAATCTTGTTTTCATCACACCAGCAAAGTGTAGCAGTCTACTCTCCTCTACTTGCCACCAGTTTGCACCCTTATCTTGAATGACTTGTGATATCTCCATTAATGTTTTGTCTTTTACATCCACAAGCATCCTCAAATCATGAAATGTCTTCTAAATTCTTGGAAATTCAGCAAGTTGTGGATACAAACTGTCCACAGTGGCCTTGGCTCCACCTCTGAGCATACTTTCATAAGTATACTCCTCCTCATTCTCATTTGATGGAGAACTTTGGGCTATAGGGGAGTGGGCTGTGGTTTCAACAAATGTAGCTTCAGGCAAGTTAAGTTCAGGAGGGTTGGCTTCAGAAGGATTAGGCTCAAATGAAGGTACTTCAGTTGCTTTAGAGAGCAATGAATCTGAAGGGGCTTTGCTCAAGGGGGTTGGTTCAAAGAGTGCAGCTTCTAAGAACTTTGAGTAATTGAGCATGGATGAGTCAAGGGGAGATTGCAATCTTGTCTCATCTACTTCTATATCTGCTAGCACATCTATCCCACTTCTTTGCACATTTCCTTCTGGAGAGTATCTCTTGGTGAGATTTACAGGGGTGATGGGTTGGTTGGGAGGGGTAACATGGGTTTCAGGGGAGTTGGGTTCAGGATTCTGAATTTCAGGGATGTTGGCCTCTATTAGTTGACCTTCAGGGACCTTGGATTCTGGAGTTCCAGAACCAGATGAGTTGGTCCTTGACTTGGATTTGGTCCTGCTTTCAGCTCTGCTCTCTCTTAGAGCAAGTTGGAGAGACCTTTATTCCTGAAGCTCCAGCACCTTCTCAGTGGGCTTGGCCCTTCTCTTGCTGGCCCAACTGCTCCCACTGCCTTCCACTTCCTTCTCAGGGACAACCTCCCTAGGCCTCTTATCACCTTTCTTATTTTGCCTTGTCTCATTATACTTCAACCTCAACTCTTCTGAGTGGTCAGAAGGCACATTTACTCCCTCTTCTACCACTTCATCAACTTCAGCTGATGCTCCTGAGGCTTCTCCTGAAGATATCTGAGACACTTTCTTTGTTTTGACAGCCCTGGCCTTAGTTCTTTTCTTCATTTTAGGCTTCTCTTCAACCTTCTCTTCAGTAGGTTTGGCCATAAGCATCCTCCTTTGCTCAGTTTTCTTGCTATCTCATCTTCATGATCAGCACCATACAGTTCAGGATTCCTTCCCTCAGAAGGCAGTTCAAAAGCTCCTTCAAGATCTTCTGAACAGAATTTCACTCTATGAAATTTCTCTTCCTCCTCTCCTTCTGCTACATAAGAGAGCCTTGTGGATATTTCACCATCTTCAGGCTTGCCTCTCCACTTGAGAAAGGCAAAGAACTCAGCCATGTAGCTTTCCAAACAAGAGCTTGGTCTTTCCTCCATAAACTTTTGCAATCCAGCTCTCCTCAACCATCTCAGGGTTGGTGTGATCTCAGGATCTTAACTTTCAAAAGATACTATGGGCTCAAAGTGAAGACTGTTTTTGTTGCTCAAGTATCCAAAATCAAGGTCTAGATCCTTGTTGGAGAAATCAATGATCATCTCTGGTCTAACTTTGGGAGCCATTGAAGGTTTACAGAAGAAAATTTTGACAGAGATTGAGAGAGTTTGAAGAAAATTTGAGCTAGGGTTTCGAATACTTGGGGAAGAAGTGTTTGTGGGGGTCTTAAGACTTTTGAATAGTCTAAAAAGAATGTTTGTCAATGAGTTGGTGAAGTCTTGATGCAATTCAAAGGTGAACAAAAATGGAAATCAAAATGGACGGCTAGGATTGTCTTCAGGGGAGTTGTCCAATTTTGATCCAATGGTCAAGAATCAATGTAACAGTGAAAAACTGTTTTGTTCAAAACGTGGGTGGAGTTTTAATGTTTATTTAAGGCTGGGGGATTTTCGAGATAGATCATGTCCCAAAAAGTTTAATGCAAACAAGAGTTAAATTTTGGCATTTAATGCATGGAAAGTGACCTTTTGGGTGGGAGACAAATTAAATCCCAAAAAGATGATATTTGTAATTGGAATGGGACATATTTCGAAATAGGCAATGATTACCCAAAATAGGTGCTTATCAGACCAAGATTTATCTGACCCCACTAGGACAAGTGTCCTAAAAGGATGTGGACAACTGTCCTGAGATTCAATGGACAAGTGTCCTGATCATTTTATCTGAGTTTCAGTAGACTTGACCAAGTCTGCTGAAGTTTGAAATTTGTTCCCCCTTAGTGAATGAACTCCTTTGGACTCAATTGTCCAATTTCCATGGATCAAGTAGACCCAACTCTGTTGATAATTCCAGAAATCTTGCCTCTGCAAGTGGCTTTGTCAATATATCAGCTTTTTGATGATCTGTGTGGATCTTTACCAATTTGATATCCTTCTTCTCCACATGATCTCTAATGAAGTGATGCTTGATGTCCACATGTTTGCATCTAGTGTGCAATACAGGATTTTGTGATATTGCAATTGCACTGTTGCTATCACAAAATATTGGCACTTCAGTAGAGTTGACATTGTAGTCTCTTAGTTGTTGTCTCAACCAGAGAATTTGAGCACAACAGCTTCCAGCAGCAACATATTCAGCTTCAGTGGTGGAGGTAGCCACTGTGTTCTGCTTCTTGGAGAACCAAGATATGAGTTTGTTGCCCAAGAATTGACAAGTCCCTGAAGTGGACTTTCTGTCAATTCTGCATCCTCCATAATCAGCATCTGAGTAGCCAGTTAACTCAATGTTGTCATCAGCAGGGCACCAAAGGCCTAGATTTTCAGTGTCTTTGAGATACCTCAAGATCCTTTTTGCAGCCTCAAGGTGACTTTTCTTAGGATTTTCTTGAAACCTTGCACATACACCTACTGCAAAGGTGATGTCAGGTCTGCTGGCAGTGAGATAGAGGAGTGAACCAATTATTCCTCTATACTCATTGGAGTTGGTTGGAACACCACTCTCATCAGGATCCATTTTCCAATTTGTGTTCATTGGGATCCTTACTGGCTTGCTTGTTGTACACCCAAACTTCTTGATCATTTCTCTGGTGTATTTGGCTTGGTTGATGAAGATTCCTTCTTTTGATTGCTTGACTTGTACACCCAAAAAGAAGTTCATCAACCCCATCATGGACATCTCAAACTTGCTTTGCATGAGTTTGGAGAACTTTTCACACAGCTTCTCATTAGGGGATCAAAAAATTATGTCATCTACATAAATTTGGACAAGCAAGATGTCTTCTCCTTCAGAGATTCTGAAGAGAGTTCTGTCCACAGTTCCCTTGATGAATCCATGATCCAAGAGGAATTGTGACAGTGTGTCATACCAAGCCCTAGGGGCTTGCTTGAGTCCATATAGAGCTTTTTTCAGTCTGTATACTTGGTTTCCAACCTCAAAACCTGGTGGTTGCTCCACATAGACTTCTTCTTTCAAGACTCCATTCAAAAAGGCACTCTTGACATCCATTTGGTACACTTTGAACCTCTTGTGGGCTGCATAGGCTAGGAAGAGCCTTATTGCTTCTAGCCTTGCCACAGGTGCAAAGGTCTCATCATAGTCAATGCCTTCATGCTGGCAGTAACCTTTTGCCACTAGTCTTGCTTTGTTTCTGACAATCACATCATTCTCATTCTTTTTGTTCTTGAACACCCACTTGGTTCCAATAACATCTTGATGTGAAGGTCTATCCACCAGCTCCCATACTTCATTTCTGGTGAATTGATTGAGCTCTTCCTGCATTGCTGTGATCCAGTTTGCATCCTGAAGTGCTTCATCAATGTCTTTTGGTTCCTGTTCTGACAAGAAACAACAGAACATAGCACTTTCACCATGAAAGCTTCTGGTTTTGACTCCTATGTTTGGGTCACCAAGTATCAGATCAGTAGGATGGTCATACAACCAAGTCCTTCTTTTTCTGATCCCTTCAGTAGAGTTGTCCTCTACTAAGGTTGAGTCACCAGTGTTATAGAATTCAGGATAATTGAATGCAGGATCTAATTCAGGATCATAATCAGGGGTGTTGTCCTCAATGTCAGGGACATTGGTATTTTCAACATTTTGAGTTCCCCCTAGATCATTTGACCCATTAACTACCTCAGCAGAAACTGCTTCTTCATTGGTAGTTGTTACCTGGATGTGAACTGGGATTGGGTGATTCAGTTCACCATTTCCATCAGTAGGGTTTGTCTCAGGAATGTTGCCTTCAGGATTGTTGTCCAATATAGTATTTTCAGGTAGGTTGGCTTGGACAACATCTATAAATTCAGTGTCTTTGTCTTTTAGGCTCAGTCTGGGTGTCCTCTGTGTGATTTCTTCAGGTTCTAAATGATCATTCCTGATCTCAAAGATAGATTCATCAAACACAACATGAGGTGTTTCTTCCACAATAAGGGTTTTCTTGTTGTAGACTCTGAAAGCTCTACTGACTTGAGAATATCCAAGGAATACTCCCTCATCAGCTTTGCTGTCAAAAGCTTTCAACTGTTCTTTCCCATTATTGTGTATGAAACACTTACAACCAAAGATGTGAAAGTATGACACTTTAGGTATTCTTCCTTTCCAGAGTTCATAAGGGGTTTTGCCTTACCCCTTAGTAATCAAACATCTATTTTGAGTATGGCATGCAGTATTTATAGCTTCAGCCCAAAACCTCTTAGGTAAATTTGAATCAGCAATTAAGGTTCTAGCAGTTTCTTTTAAGGTTCTATTCCTTCTTTCTGCAACTCCATTTTGCTGAGGAGTTCTAGCTGCTGAGGTTTCATGAGCTATTCCATTAGATGTGCAATACTCATTTATGTATGAATTTATGAACTCAGTGCCTTTATCAGATCTTATCTTGATAATGCTAAGGCTTTTCTCATTTGACAGTCTCTTGAGAAGTTCAGGTAGTTTGACTTGTGTTTCCTTCTTATTAAGGAGAAATACTACCCATGTGAACCTAGAGAAGTCATCTACTACAACCAATGTGTATTTTCTATCATTTATGCTTGTAGGGGTGATTGGTCCAAAAAGATCCATATGTAGAAGTTCAAGTACCCTTTCAGTAGAAATGACTGGTTTACCTTTGAATGAGGCTTTAATCTGTTTTCCTTCTTGACATGGCTTACACACATGTTCTTTAATGAAAACCTCATTAGGCAGTCCTTTCACTAATGCATTTCTAGCAAGTTTGTTCATTGATTTAAAATTCAGGTGGTTTAGCCTCTTATGCCATAACCAGCTTTGTTCACTAGTGCTCTTAGCAATGAAATATGCAGCATCAGTAGACTTGCCCTAGTCTGCAAAATACACATTTCCCTTCCTAGTTCCAGTCAATAGAATTTGTTGAGTTTTATCTTTAATTAAACATTTTCCACTTGAGAACTCAACATTGAAATCTTTATCACAGAATTGACTGATACTTAGGAGTTTATATTTGAGACCAGCTACATAAGATACATTGGTCACTTTGATGTTACCAATCATTAAGGTACCATAACCTTTAGTTGTTGCTTGTGAGCTGTCTCCAAAAGTGACATTTGGGCCTTCTTTTTCAATAAAATCAGTGAAGAGTTCCTTGTTTCCAGTCATGTGCCTTGAGCATCCACTGTCAAGGTACCATGCTGTCTTTTTGCTCATACTCCTCTTCTTGTGGCCCATGGGTACCTGCAATTAGATAGGTTTAGGTACCCTTTGAGTTTTGGGTCCTGAGAGGTTAGCTGTACCTTTAGGAACCCAAACTTGCCTAATCACCCTGATTGATTCAAGGTGGCTAAGTTTTTTTCCTTGTGCATCAACATACACTGTCTTTCCCTTAAATGCCTTAGGGAAAGTATGTGTGAATGTGTTAACTCTGTAAGTTTCAGGGGAGTTGTCAATTCTCCTGAACTTATGAGTTCTTTGTGTAGCTTGATGAAATCTTTGAGGAAAGGCATTTTTATGACCATTACCCTTTGGCATGAAGGGTTTTGGTTGTCTCATTTTATTCTGCCTTTGAGGATAGTTGTCCTTAGGTCTATTCAGCTGAGGCTTTCTCAGTAGAGTTGACCTAGGCTGATTATACTTTGGATAACTCCTCTGAACATTGTTTAGGAGAGTTGCCCTTCCATTGGGTCTACTCTGCTGACCAACATTCCTCTTATGTTCAGGAGCCTTGACCTTTTCCAAAGGTTTAGGCCTAGTCTCCTGAGGCACTTGAGTAGGCATTTCATTTAATTTGCCCTTTCCTTTGTTCAGTGGCTGAATTATTTCATTTTCAGCTTGTTGTGCCACTGATTTAACAAAGATTTTCTTAGTGTTACTTGTAGAAGCAACACTGAGACAGGGTGAAGATTCAAATGGATCAAAACCTAATCCACTTCTTTGAGCCATAGGTCTTTGATAACTCTGAATTTCCTCTATTGCTCTAGAGGATTTGTTCAAAGCAGACATCTTTAATTTCAGGCTCTCTTCACTTGATTTAAGAATATCATATTCATGTGAGAGGTTTTCAAACTTGGCATTTAGAATTTTCAGTTCAAAATCTCTTCTTTTCTGAGAGAGTAGTTGATCATCAATCTCATTTTGTTGGTCAACTATCCTGAGATTTGCTTCCTTAAGCTCTCTCAAGACTTGTTGATACAACTCAGTAGATTTGACATCAACAGCTACCTCAGAGTTTTTGGCAAGTTCAGTAGCCAATCTTTCATTTTCTCTCACACAATTATCATGAAATTCTTGTAATCTAGTGAAATCTTCCATCAACTTCCCAAAGGAAAGTTTCAAGTTGACTTCACTAGTGTTCTGTGATAGGAATGATGGTGAACTAGAAGTGGAGGATACCTCATCATCCTCAAGAGCCATGTTGCACACATCATCATCATCATCACTGTTTGAGAACAGTCCATCAGAAGAGTTGAAGCTTTCAGCACTGTCAGATTCTTCACCAGCCATCATGGCTTTTCTATTGGTGAACTTTCTGTCTCTTTTAGCTTGCCTTTCTCTTCTTTCTTTAGAGCTCAGTTCAGGGCAGTTATACTGGAAGTGCCCTTTCTTTTTGTAGTTGTAGCACAAGTCTTCATCATCATCCTTCTTGGATTCATCTTTTCCTTTTGATGATGAAGGATCAGCTCTACTGGACCTTCTCCTATCAGAGTACTTGTCCTCTAATCTTTTCTCTTCAGGCTTTTTGTCCTTGGCCTGCTCTTCAGGGGAGTTGTACCTTCTCCTGAATTTGTTGTCTTGGTAGAATTTCTTGTATCTACCAAACCTTGTGTTGAGCTTTTCAAACCTTCTAGCCATCAAGGCTAGTTCCTCCTTCATTTCAGTCTTTGAGACTGACTTTGATGATCTGGGAGTAGGTTGCATTTCAGGTTCAGCAACTTTGGCCTTGAATGCCACTCCCTTAGTAGGATTTGAAGGTTCCTCAACAGGTTTTCTTCTATTGAGGTCAAATTCATAGGCTTTGAGTTCTGAGAAGATTTGTTGCATGGGCATGGAGGAGAGATCCTTGGTATTCTGCATCATCACAGCATAGACATCCCACTTTTGAGTGAGACTTCTCAAGATCTTCAATCCAACTTCTCTCCTGGAGTACACCTTGCCCAATGAGAATTGCATATGGACTCATCAGTTTCCATTGAGAATTGCTCAAACTTTTGCACAGCAACTTGGAGCTTATTCTCCTTGATCTTTTTTGTACCCTCACACATCTCAGCAAGAGTATCCCAAATTTCTTTGGCTGTGGTGCAGTGGTAGACTCTACCCATGACTGCATCTGGAATTGTTTGGTAGAGGGTGTTCATGGCAAGATAATTTAGATTATCTTTCCTCTTTTCATCAGCAGTGAAGTCATCTTCATCTTTGGGAATCAGTTCCCTTACATCAGCTCTTTGCTCCTCTGTTACCCAGGGGTTAGTTTGAGTAAACACAAAAGGTCCTCTTGTGATTACTCTTAACATGTCAATGTGAAGGGATGCAAGATGAGCCCTCATTCTAATTTTCCAGAAATCATAATTGTCTATTGAAAACCTGGGCAGTTTATGATGTGAGATGTGGTTGACTGTATTTGTGGCCATGTTGTCCAATCCTTGAACAGCAGGTGGAGGAACAGCATTGTTGTTGGTCATATCTCAAGAGTAAACAGTTAGTCAACAGGTGATAGATTTTAGATAGAGATCAGCTCAGTGACCACACAAATATGTGATTTTTGAAAATCAAGATGGATTTTCAGAAGCAGTGGTCTTTGAACCCCTGCTCTGATACCACTTGTTGGTCCTGAAAGGAGTATATAACAAGTGTATGGGGGGAATACACTTGTATGCAGTTCTTTTCAACTTTTGATCAAACTAGAGCTTAGCAAGGTTGTCTTGGACAACTCTGCTGAAGATGATTAACTCTTCTAAGATAATCAAACTACGAAGTACTATTGAGTACTTAGTTGAGTAACTATCTAGGGGAGTTATATGTGCGGAATAGTGGTTGGCCCTTCAAGTTTAGACTCCTTTAGTTTCTGAAATCACTTAGTCAATTCAATGCAATCCAGTTTCGTTTCAGGGAACTTGTCCAATACAGTTTTTGCACAGTCTTTGAATATAGGTTCTTTGAAAGATCAGTTTTGTGTGCAGTGTTGAATGTATGACAGTGCTTGAAAGTAAATCAACACAGAAGTTTATAGTGGTTCAGAGACTCAAGCTCCTACATCCACTTTCCCTGATTTAACAGGATAATTCCTTCACTCTTGGAATTAACTTGTTTTATAGTGCCAAGGTGCACTTGATCAATAACACCACTCCTTGGTGAATTGATCCCTAGGATGTCTAGAGTCCTAGTACCCTCTTCTCAACTCAGAACTGAATTGTTATTCTCTCAACAGTCAGCTCCTACCACTTCTACTACTACAACCTTCTCACTTTCTCACTTGAAAGGGATAAGGATTGAAGTAAGGTTCCAACTAATGAGATATCCTTTACAATGAAGATCAGTGTATAAGGATAGGATATCTCTCTAAGCTTTGTATGGATATACAGTAAGTTCAGCTTAGAAGAAGTGTTTGAAGACTAAGATAGTCTCTTTGAAAGCTTTGAAAGCACTCTGACTTGTAGGATAGTTGGCTTGTATAGTTGGTCTCGTAGTTGGTGCTTCAAATGGTCTTCACACTTCTGTATTTATAGACAAATTTGAGGATTTGCCCGTTGGCGAGGCAGCCCCAAATTGCTATAAATGTCTTCCTTGAGTTCTTCAAACTGGAAGACAGATTCTTGATAGTGACATGTCCTTATTTGGGTAATAAACGGCTGTTAAGACATTGTCTTCATTCTGCAGCACTTTTCCCAATGTTTGACTTCTTGTTAAGGCTTGGACATGGCTTCTGAAGGTTGATCCAATGATATGACAACATTCCTTATCAAATGGACAACTCTGCTTATCACTATCAGCAGACTTTGCTTATCAGCATGGTTGGCTTGCTCTTCTTCAGATGACTTGGCTTCTTCCCTTTGCTTCACTTGGAATTGATCTCAGCATGATACAATGAAGTCTTTTAGGGTGTAGTTGTCTTCTTCTCTTCAGCATAGTTGACCTTAAAGCAGTGGAACATTTGTTCTGGTTCAATTTAGCTGAGATAACTCTCCTGATTAGCATACTTGGCCTTTGAGCTTCAGAGCTTTTGTTTTTGCACAGAGTCAACCTCTTTGGACAACTCTCCTGATCAGAACATTTGAGTAACCTTGTCCTTTTGAGCTTTACAGCCTTGTTCTTGCATATAGACAACTTTTCTGGACAACTCTCCTGATCAAGGCAATTGGTTTTCAATAGAGTATGCTTGGCCTTAGTGTTTGTTCCAGATTTTGAACCTTGAGGGGACTTGATCTTGATAATCTTCCAAGCATAGGTTCCCCCTCACATTGTGCATCTAAATCATCTAAGAGCTGTCTAACATATCAGCTTCTCATCTAGCCTTATGCTATGTGTTCTAGCATTTTTAGAACACCATCAATTGACTTAGGCATGTCTCAAGGGGTTTTGGTATTTAATCAAAACATATCTCATTTTATTCCCAACAACTGTCGACATACTCGTTTTGGGACCAACAAACTTTATAGTCCCAAGAAAAGACTTTTGATCAAGATACACACGCCTTGGTGTATACGGATCTACTTGTTGTATAGAGAACAAGTACTCTTTACAGGTTGGTTTTTCTTACAAGTAAAATAAAAGTATGTGTGCATAACCAACTCAGTGTGAAAGAAACACACTGTTTTCTAAGCTTTAAATATAAGAATCTTAAAACGGGCTTAGGATCGGAAACTTAGAGCTATGGATGTGATTTAACTTCTGGCTCTATAAAACTCGATTGTACACTTTTCAGAATGCTAAGTGTTCTTGAGTACAGCTAATGAGTTATTTCGCGTGGAGTTTCAGTTGTTGTTCCAATGAACAAAGTCTTGTATTTATAGATGAAATGATCTTGGAACTAGTAGTTGGTGAGAACTAGCCGTTGCAGTATATCTTCTATATTTAGGTCGAGATCTTCATGATTTGATGTATTCCTTGATTTCTAGTACAACATTACCTTAAAAAGGAATGTGCATTAAATGATGCATTGTACGACTCTGCAAAGATCTCTGAATCCCTAGTCCAAGTCAATTCAAATAACTATGTTGTCATCTTCTCATTGGTCCACATTAGCCGAATATAATAGTTAATAGAAATATAATATTTTGAAATAGTTTATAGATCATATCTTACTCAACCAATAACTTAATTACACATCATACTTTTTAAAATTAACAACCTCCTTAAATTATGACACATAAGCCAAATTAACCACAAAATGACAAATAAGCCAAATTAACCATAAAATGACAAATAAGGGGATTCTATATTATAGGAGTAGTGTATTATGTATATATAACAAATTTGTTAATCTTGTAAAATAATATAATTATTTATATAATAAATATGTATAAAATTATATAATAAGTTTTACATATATATTTTCGAGCTTTATTTTTTAAATACATTAAACTTATAAATTTAAAATAATTACAGAAAAAATTTAATTGAGATATAAGATAAAAGTAATTATAAAATAAAATTCAATACACACCAATAAAAATACATTTTAGATTGTATTTTACTCAAAAGTACATTAAATCATTTAAAAATAAACAAAGCTAGAGAATAAAATGAATACTAAAATAAAGTTAAGTAAATAAAATAAAAATTAATTTAATTAGTCAATATTAATATAATAAAAATTTCAACATTTCATATCAACCACAACACCTTAAATAAATAAATAGTTTGGAAGAAAAATTCAATAGTTAATAGAAATATAATATTTTGAAATAGTTTATGGATCATATCTTACTCAATCAATAACTTAATTACACATCATACTTTTTAAAATTAACAACCTCCTTAAATTATGACACATAAGCCAAATTAACCAAAAAATGACACATAAGCCAAATTAACCATAAGATGACACATCATCAATTTAAACTGCATATTAGTATATAAGGGGATTCTATATTATAGAAATAGTGTATTATGTATATATAACAAATTTGTTAATCTTGTAAAATAATATAATTATTTATATAATAAATATGTATAAAATTATATAATAAGTTTTACGTATATATTTTAGAGCTTTATTTTTTAAATACATTAAACTTATAAATTTAAAATACTTACACGAAAATTTTAATTGAGATATAAGATAAAAGTAATTATAAAATTAAATTCAATACACACCAATAAAAATACATTTTAGATTGTATTTTACTCAAAAGTACATTAAATCATTTAAAAATAAACAAAGCTAAAGAATAAAATGAATACTACAATAAAGTTAAGTAAATAAAATAAAAATAAAATAATTAATCAATATTAATATAATAAAAATTTCAACATTTAATATCAACCACAACACCTTAAATAAATAAATTAATTAATTAGGAAGAAAATTCAATAGATAATAGGAATATAATATTTTGAAATAATTTATGGATCAAATCTTACTCAACCAATAACTTAATTACACATCATACTATTTAAAATTAACAACCTCCTTAAATTATGACACATAAGCCAAATTAATCACAAAATGACACCTAAGCCAAATTAATCACAAAATTAAATATTTTCAAGAGAAAATATTGAGAAATTGAGATCCCTATTCGGGATCAGAACCCAAGATGTGGGTCTGAAACATTAAAAAATTTCAAGAGAAAATATTAAGAAATAGAGGTCCCTAACCGGGATCAGAACCCAAGATGTGGGTTGGAAACATTAAATATTTTCAAGAGAAAATATTGAGAAATTGAGATCACTAATCGAGATCAGAACCCAAGATGTGGGTCTGAAACATTAAATATTTTCAAGAGAAAATATTAAGAAATAGAGATCCCTAACCGGGATCAGAACCCAAGATGTGGGTTTGAAACATTAAATATTTTCAAGAGAAAATATTGAGAAATTGAGATCCCTGACCGGGATCAGAACCCAAGATGTGGGTCTGAAATATTAAATATTTTCAAGAGAAAATATTAAGAAGTGGAGATCCCTAACCGGGATCAGAACCCAAGATGTGGGTCTAAAAACTTAAATATTTTCAAGAGAAAATATTGAGAAGAAGAGATCCCTAATCGGGATCAGAACCCAAGATGTGGGTCTGAAACATTAAATATTTTCAAGAGAAAATATTGAGAAGAAGAGATCCCTAACCGGGATCAGAACCCAAGATGTGGATCTGAAACATTAAATATTTTCAAGAGAAAATATTGAGAAATTGAGATCCCTGACCGGGATCAGAAACCAAGATGTGGGTCTGAAATATTAAATATTTTCAAGAGAAAATATTAAGAAATAGAGATCCCTAATCGAGATCAGAACCCAAGATGTGGGTCTGAAACATTAAATATTTTCAAGAGAAAATATTAAGAAATTGAGATCCCTAACCGGGATTAGAACCCAAGATTTGGGTCTGAAATATTAAATATTTTCAAGAGAAAATATTAAAAAATTGAGATCCCTGACCGGGATCAGAACCCAAGATGTGGGTCTGAAATATTAAATATTTTCAAGAGAAAATATTAAGAAGTGGAGATCCCTAACCGGGATCAGAACCCAAGATGTGGGTCTATAAACTTAAATATTTTCAAGAGAAAATATTGAGAAGAAGAGATCCCTACTCGGGATCAGAACCCAAGATGTGGGTATGAAACATTAAATATTTTCAAGAGAAAATATTAAGAAATTGAGATCCTTAACCGGGATTAGAACCTAAGATGTGAATTCGAAAAAACTTTATTCTTAACTATTTCGGCAAAGAGCTGTCATAGTCAAGAATAAGGGGGAGTGGATGATGCGACATAATGGTGCAGGTCCAGAAAGGAATAGCTACAGACTGAGACCAAAATAAAAGCTGATCACTTCCTTCTAGGATCAGGACCAGAAAAGTCTCTACCCATGATATAGGTCATGATCTAATCAGATCCCTCCAAGATCTGATCTGATACTAATACCCTCATCTCGGACATGACTAGATCTTATGGACCTGGACGGGAGAGTAAGGTCGTCGTTCGGTCTTCCTCACGTAATCAGGGCCAGGATGACAGATTATCTCGATTGACAAGGAGGAGCAGGAAATCTTGGTATCTCAGAATATCTCTGCAAATGTGTGCGTACCACAGAGTCGTACTATGACGTGGTACTATTTGTAACAAACCCTAGAAAGTATAATTACCATTCTACCCCCCAGGTATAATATATATAAATCATCTCTCTCATTATTACACTCCTAAGCAAACTCTCACAAAAATACACTTTATCTCTCTATTTTTCATCATCTTCCTCGACTGACTTGAGCGTCGGAGGTCCGTCGCCGAACACCCCTCCGGCCCGGTTTTCGTGCAGGTCCTGGAGCAATCGTCATCCTCCATCTTCATCAATCATTCAAGGACTCTTAAGGAGCTCGTCCAGGTATCTCTGGTTATAATCATTCTTTGATTGAGTCCTTATCAGTCACTCCTACGGATTTGATAAGGTCTCATCAAATGGCGCCGTCTGTGGGAAATTCGAGCTAAGGCGTGAGGATTTCCAAATTTTCCATATCGGTATCTATTTCCTTGGGTTGCTGGAATTTCTGCATCATTTTAAGCCAGAACCTGCGTGCCCTAATTTCGCCCTAGGTTTAGGTTGAGGGGTTTTCCCTCCGGCGCCGGTGCCGACGGCCGCTGTTGGTCGTGTCACCTCTGAATCGTTAATTTGTGACGCTGGTGCCCTCATTGCTCACTTCCTTTGCGCGATTTGGGTTTCATTTCTTCTGGGCATTTTTTAGACGATTTCAAATCGCGATTCGTGAGATTGGCCGCTGCCCTAACTGTCTTCACGGAATCGTTATTTTCCACATTCGCTTGCGATTTGCCCTACTTCCCATTGACTGCGTACCCTCTCTTGATTCTCTCAGTTTGTGGGCTGCGTTTTTTTTTTCTAGGTGCGGTTTAGGCATTATCTCTCTCCGGTGCTGCTATTCCCGGTGTGTAAGTGTGGTGTCTGTTCGCATTTGAGTCGTGATTTTGTCCTGCCTCAGAACGTTTGCTCTCATGTTTTGGGGGTGATTTATGTTCGCAAGAGGCTGAATGTGCACAATCCTACCCAGGCTGAACGGTAGAGGTTGAATTAGTTTTGTTTTCACTTATTGTGCACAGATCTTGCTGCTTAATTTGCGTTTTAACCTGTTGTTCATTTGTCAAAACCTTTGTTGGTCTTTCACTTCAGTTTGTGCACTGATTATTTGCAAATTTCTGCTAATGTACAGACATAATACCTGCTGAAATTCTGAACTGGTTGCTGATTTTTGTTGGTATTTGCCTTAGAATTGTTGTGATTTATCCTACTATTTATTTAGGCCAATTCCTGTTGCCATTTGCGTTGTTTGCTGCTATAATTTGCATAAGATTAGGCTCTTAACGACACTAAAATTCTGTTGCTTTTTTGGTACTAATTTCGGCTGTTTTGTGTAAAAAATCTGCTGCTTATTTGCTATTTTGCTGCTGGTTTTTGGATTAATTCTTGCTTCTTTCTGGTTAATGTTTTCATACTAATTGAACATGAGAATGCTTCGATCATTTAAAATATTTTCAGATTTTCTTGTTGTACTCTCTTATCTCTTGCCAGTCATAAGACACACAGTTACCTAGTTATCTATTTGTTTGAGCCTAGAGACACGTGTCATGAACCTGGCTTATTTTGTATTGCTGTTTCACTCAATTATAAATGATTAGTTTCTTAGTACAGTGAGGTCACATACATTGATTTGCATACTTATTGTGTTTCTATTTGGTTATGAAGGAAAAATATGTGGATAAGTAATTCATTATTTGAACTAGTTCATGTTTAACAATGAAACTTAGCAGTAACTAAAGAGAAGGACAATTTAGTGTGATATACATTTTCAGGAATGTGTGTGCATGTATGTATACACTTGTCACGTTCGATATATTACATTGTGTTTTCCAGATGCAAACATGTACATTTTCAGCTAATTATAGTAAGAATTGAAGTCATATTTAACTCTAGCATGAAGATTTGGACTTTGTGAAATCGAGGCAGCTTTTCTCTTCTTATATAAAAGAAAATTAATTGAGTGGTAAAATACCCATTGAAATTTGGGAATGAAAATGTCTGAACATTTGGATTTTCTTGGGATTACTAAAATAAAAATACAATGGAGTTATGTTTTAGGAACAAACAAGTGCTCATGTGATTATTTGGCTAGAGAATATAGTTGAAAGAATGAATGCCTTTATGATTTATGCTAGCTGCTTGACTGACTCATTGATCTATTTCATTCCATATTTCCATCGTTGATATTCGATGTCACACCCAATTGGTTGAGACCAATATTTTTAGAAATTAGAATGTTAAACAAAAGAAACTGAAGCAATGCAAATGAAGCCTCTGCATCTTTACATGTACTAGACAAGTGACTATGAGAAAATTCTATGTGAAAATTTTATGTGAAAATTCTATCATAAAGCAATGTTGAATCCTTGCCTAAGGTGATTGTCAATTTTATGTGAAATTTTTTATGTTGGTGATGCGAATCAATGGATAAACCAAGGGGAATTTCGAGAAGGCTCGAAAGCCCTAGAGCGGAAACCTGCAATCTGAAAATTTAAAGAACTTCCAAATCGAATACAGGGAGAATTTCGTTCAACAGTTTTTCATTTCTAATTTTTCGCTTAGTTAGGCAGTTGGAATCTTAACACCGTGGCTCTTCTTATTCGTGCATCAGGCCAGGTCTGCTCGTTGTTGAGCACGACTTAAAATTCAGGGAAAACGAGCTGATGAGCTCTGCCTCCACTTCTTGATTCAAGAAAGCAAGAAGGAAAAGATAACTCGGAAGAAAAGTATATTCAGTCCCTTGTTCGCGAGGGTGTTAACGCAAGGTCCTGGATCTAGCTTGAGAAATGGAGAAGAAAAGAATCCCGATTCTAAGGAAGAGGTCTCAGGAGACAAGAAAAGAATGGTAGAAGAAGGGATCAGGAAGGAAAGCGAGAGGGATATACAAGAGGATGAAGAAAGGCGACAAAAAAGTGACCCGCCTCTGCATTGTAAGTAAGCTAAACATATTATTGTTAAATGAGATCAGGCAAATTTCAGGGTTGAAATTTCGTTTACTTGTTCTGAATATTGTTTCTAGTTATCCTTAATCTTGTAATAACTGGTATTTTGGAGATCTCAATGAGATAGGGAACTGATAAGAGCAGTTTCTCTTTACCACTACCTCAGAGCAACATATACAAAAAAGGTTGGAGTTCTAATCATGTGCTTGAGAATCACATCCTATTAACCTCAATACGAACTGAGCCGGGATCAGAGAAGAACTCTCTGAAGTATAAATATTTCAGAACTCTGAATGAGCAAGTACTGCTCCTTATGTTCGGAGTATAAACAACTCCCCGAGGAGTATAAACAACTCATATAAGAGTATAAAATAGAACTCTGAATGAGCAAGTACTGCTCCTTATATTCGGAGTATAAACAACTCCCCGAAGAGTATAAACAACTCATATAAGAGTATAAAATAGAACTCTGAATGAGCAAGTACTGCTCCTTATATTCGGAATATAAACAACTCCCCGAGGAGTATAAACAACTCATATAAGAGTATAAAATATAACTCTGAATGAGCAAGTGCTGCTCCTCATATTCGGAGTATAAACGAGAAGAGATCTCAGGACCTGAGTCCGAGATCAGGAATATTTATTTACTTGGAAAAAATTTCAAATTTTTCTGAGGATGAGAATAGATCTCAGGACCTGAGTCCGAGATCAGGAATACTTATTTACTTGGAAAAAATTTCAAATTTTTCTGAGGATGAGAGTAGATCTCAGGACCTGAGTCCGAGATCAGAAATATTTATTTACTTGGAAAAATTTTCAATTTTTTCTGAGGATGAGAAGAGATCTCAGGACCCGAGTTCGAGATCAGAAATATATATTTACTTGGAAAAAATTCATGAAACATCTTTTATTTTCAAGAGAAAATATTGAGAAGAAGAGATCCCTAACCGGGATCAGAACCCAAGATGTGGGTCTGAAACATTAAATATTTTCAAGAGAAAATATTGAGAAATTGAGATCCCTATTCGAGATCAGAACCCAAGATGTAGGTCTGAAACATTAAATATTTTCAAGAGAAAATATTAAGAAATAGAGATCCCTAACCGGGATCAGAACCCAAGATGTGGGTCTGAAACATTAAATATTTTCAAAAGAAAATATTGAGAAATTGAGATCCCTATTCGGGATCAGAACCCAAGATGTGGGTCTGAAACATTAAATATTTTCAAGAGAAAATATTAAGAAATAGAGATCCCTAACCGGGATCAGAACCCAAGATGTGGGTCTGAAACATTAAATATTTTCAAGAGAAAATATTTAGAAATTGAGATCCCTAATCGAGATCAGAACCCAAGATGTGGGTCTGAAACATTAAATATTTTCAAGAGAAAATATTAAGAAATTGAGATCCCTAACCGGGATTAGAACCCAAGATGCGGGTCTGAAACATTAAATATTTTCAAGAGAAAATATTAAGAAATTGAGATTCATGACCGGGATCAGAACCCAAGATGTGGGTCTGAAACATTAAATATTTTAAAGAGAAAATATTGAGAAATTGAGATCCCTATTCGGGATCAAAACCCAAGATGTGGGTCTGAAACATTAAAAAATTTCAAGAGAAAATATTAAGAAATAGAGATCCCTAACCGGGATCAGAACCCAAGATGTGGGTCTAAAAACTTAAATATTTTCAAGAGAAATATTGAGAAGAAGAGATCCGTAACTCGGATCAGAACCCTATCAGAACCCAAGATGTAGGTT
Source organism: Galeopsis tetrahit (assembly GCA_963675135.1). NCBI lineage: Eukaryota > Viridiplantae > Streptophyta > Magnoliopsida > Lamiales > Lamiaceae > Galeopsis > Galeopsis tetrahit. Next base: position 56,832,974 of record OY776120.1, on the reverse strand, counting down.
TGAAACATTAAATATTTTCAAGAGAAAATATTAAGAAATTGAGATCCTTAACCGGGATTAGAACCCAAGATGTGAATTCGAAAAAACTTTATTCTTAACTATTTCGGCAAAGAGCTGTCATAGTCAAGAATAAGGGGGAGTGGATGATGCGACATAATGGTGCAGGTCCAGAAAGGAATAGCTACTGACTGAGACCAAAATAAAAGCTGATCACTTCCTTCTAGGATTAGGACCAGAAAAGTCTCTCTACCCATGATATAGGTCATGATCTGATCAGATCCCTCCAATATCTGATCTGATACTAATACCCTCATCTCGGACATGACTAGATCTTATGGACCTGGACGGGAGAGTAAGGTCGTCGTTCGGTCTTCCTCACGTAATCAGGGCCAGGATGACAGATTATCTCGATTGACAAGAAGGAGCATGAAATCTTGGTATATCAGAATATCTCTGCAAATGTGTGCGCACCACAGAGTCGTACTATTACGTGGTACTATTTGTAACAAACCCTAGAAAGTATAATTACCATTCTACCTCTTAGGTATAATATATATAAATCATCTCTCTCATTGTTACACTCCAAAGTAAACTCGCACAAAAATACACTTTATCTCTCTATTATTCATCTTCTTCCTCGACTGACTTGAGCGTCGGTCGGAGGTCCGTCGCCGAACACCCCTCCTCCCGTTCGTGCTTAATCAGTGGTATAACTTGTTTGGTACATTCAAATTCAGGCCGACCCACTGGGTTTGGAAAATCGTTGCAGGTGGAGTTTGATGGATCCGCTATATGAACAAAGGCTTAGAGACGAGGTGATTTACCTCCATTCCCTGTGGCATCAAGGACCCCCAACAGCCCATCTGCCTCAATTAGAATGGCCGTGCCCCGCCGCCGCCGCTCCGCCTCCCACCACCGGCTGGCCTACTTTTCAACCACAAAACAGTCCACAACTCCCCCAACCCTCAGCTGAACAAAAGTGGAAATCGGCCCAGAAGAAGGCCCTCAAAGTCGTCCATGAATTCTTTACACGTAATAATGCCGATGATTCTGATGCTGTGGAGACTAGCAGCGACGACGATGAAGAAGAAGACGATGCGCACAGTTTTTTCGATAAGGTATTCAAGGAGGATACCGATCTGAGGGAGTATTACCACAAGGGTTTCGCAAATGGAGAGTTTAGCTGTTTGGTTTGCGGTGCTTTAGGGGGGAAGAAAACTTTGAAGAAGTATAAGGGTTGTTTGCCTCTCGTGCAACATTCAATCACGATTAACTCCAATAAGAGGAGATCACACAGGGCATTCGGACAAGCTGTTTGTAAGCTTCTTGGTTGGGATATTCATCGCCTCCCCGCCATTGTTTCTATGCTCACTGACAAATTGGGCCAGGTATTATATTGCTCTATTCAATTCAGATTCTTCACTCTTTCCAATATTCAAGATTACTTTTATTGCAGGGGAAATGCACTAGTCATAATAATGATACTTTAGGTGGTAAAAATGATGAAGCAGCTCCAGAAACTGGATATATGGGATCTGGAATTTCCCCCCATGTACGTGCAGCTTTGATACTGTTTTTAAGTGCTAGGAAATTTATTTCTTACTTTTAGGAGCTTGTGTTTTCAGAATTCTGCTGATGCTGTTAAGAACTTGGAAGATTGTGGCATGGTGAAAACAAGTGCATCAGATGGGTTGACAATTGTGAGTATTCTTAACTTGTAGCTTTATCTTGATTCATAGAATGTATTGTTAATGATTTGGGGAGCTTCCACTTTATCTTGTTTGATAGAATGTACGAACAGCTTTATTTCTTACTTTTAGGAGGCTGTGTTTTCAGAATTCTGCTGATGCTGTTAAGAACTTGGAAGATTGTGGCATGGTGGAAACACGTGCATCAGATGGGTTGACAATTGTGAGTATTCTTTACTTGTAGCTTTATCTTGATTGATAGAATGTAGTGTTAATGATTTGGGGAGCTTGCACTTAACAGAAGCCTGTTTCTTGATGCAGCTGATTGTGGCAGTAGATATTTAGCTGCTATAATTTTTGCTCATTTCTTTCTTAACTTCTTAGGTGGTGTTTGCAAATGAGAGCAAACCCAAAATCACTTCTTTTTTTATCAAAAAAGTGGAGTCTACCAGCTTTGAAAAGAAAGTTATTGTGGGGTATACGGTAAAGTTTTAAAACAGGCCTTTACTCATCTTGGAAGTGTTTCTTGTTTTCAATTTTCCTAATATTTGTCTTATTAGATAAGGCTTGAGTAGTGTGCTCTGTGAATTTATAGACAGATCCTATTTACGAAACACTTTCCTGGCTAACCAATATATTTACTCAGTTAACATTTCCTGATGCTGACAAAAACTTGGAATATCTTGGCATATATTGATCACCAGATACAGTTAACTTATCTAAATGATATACTGAGTGATAAACTTGGCAATGTACCTATTATTTAGCCTTCATTGTAGTTGCTGTATTCAGATTTTATAATATAATTCACCTTTTCATGTGTTAAAGTTTACATCATTGCAGGAGAACAGTAGCAGTGATAATACGGAGAGCTCCTCCATGGCTCTTGTCAACAATTTTGATTATGTAAATAATGATACTTTAGAGAGTAAACTTGATGAAGCAGCCCCAGCCCCAGATAGTGGATATTTGGGATCTGGAATTTTGTTACATGGCGATGAAGGAGATATGGTGCGTGCAACTTTGGGACCGTTTTAAGTGCAAGCCAATTTTTATTTTATTTTACTTTCTAGAGTTTTTTTTTTTAATTCTTATTCTGTCTGTTTATATAGAATTCTATGACATGTCCTAATGCTGGTAAGAACCTGGAAGATTGTGGTGCGGCGCATACACAAAATGTGGAGGAGCGTGCACCTAAGGGTTGCCAATTGTGAGTATCCATGTCATTTTGCTTTCTTATGGTTTTATCTTGATTATCATAAAATTTAATTCATGTGGATAATCAGCTAATATCATTTGGCTCATATATTTCTTAATCATCTTGGAATATATACTCGGTTAACAGATGATGAAAAATCATTAACCTCTCTCTCTTAAAGCAATGTAGTTGGCGGTCTTAGGGTTGATGTGCAAGTTTGTTTTATTTCTATTAGAAATTCGATTACGGCTCAATTAGAAAACATCTTAGTTATGCAGCTAACTGGCAATGAACAATCAACATATCTCATTATGGCTCATAACTTTCTTAATATTCTTCTTGTAATCAAATCTTTTTTGTTTTTTTTCCTTGCGGATATTTAGGTTGTAATTACGCAGAAAACCATTTTACGTTACTCAGGTAGAATAACCATTTATTATTAAGAAACATAGATTTTTTAATATAAAAAAAAATATATGTAGTGGTGTATGAGAAGATGTATTTGGTAAAGAATGTTGGTGTAAAAGGTAGTATACGATAGATTTAGCATTGTGGTAAATTTTGAAATGTACTCCCTAATCCTCCGAAACAAACGGAATGGGGATTTCGAGATTCAAAATCCTTCTAGGCTAAACCTTAACAAACATAGCCATATTAGAGACTTACAAAGCTACTCTATATTTCATACTATACCTTACATCTTTTGATTCCTCTGTATCTTCAAGATCTTAACATGAGTTTGTAATATCTTCAAGGATGTTGAAAGCAACCTCAAACCCAACTCTGTTGTTTTTATCAAATTGAAAACTTCACCTTATCATCCATCTTATTATTTACTGATTGAGATTAATCAAACACATCTATATTTGTTTTGGGATTCTAAGGAATTTTTTATTTCAAAATCTAAGGGATTTTAAATCCAAATACTTGTAATGGTATGTGTTTGTTTTGGGATATTAGTAGATTATGATTTACTTTTGTGTTACAGGATTCATAGGTGTTTATATATGGTTTATATGTATCTATATAGGGTTTGTAGATATCTAAAATCCCAAAACAAACATACCCCTAATGATGAAACAAATAAACAAAAACTCGTATCTCGTATGCTTTCATTGACTCGATTTGTAATGTTTTTGAATTAATTACAAAATTGGCCACTCGGTTGCGAAGAAGAGTGAGAATTGAAATGAGATGATCGAACAAAATTGATGATATATCTCAGCAGTGAACGGAATGTCACAGACTCAACGCTGTTGCCAAATTCCATTTATTCATGGTTATATCCAGTTGAAGTATCATTTTTTGTTTGTCAGATTAATACATTAGGATGAGATATGTTACATATCGTAAACTCTCCACAATGTTTTTGATAAATCAATTTTTGATTCTTAATTCTCTCTCTAATCTTTCGTTCTTCAGATAGATCATGCTAGTGGTATCAGAGTTGTATGGCCGTGAGTTGCACATCTATCTATGTCTAAAAGCAACAACAATGATAGAATTGAAGCTTAAAAGAAACAAGTTGGTGAACGCGGGGACACGTAAATTTGGGTAACTAGATGGAAATCATTGCAGAGAAGGATGTAGTCGAACAAATGTATGAAGTTCAGGTGCATATTAGGATGCCTAGAGTTTTGTTGAGGAAATGACATGGCTATTTTCTATTCAACCCTATGCATGATTATTATGAATGGTATTGTTGATTACATAACATTGAGGGTAAGGATAACATGTTATGAGACATATTTTCTGAATGTTCAATTTAGTTGGAAAAATTAACAATTTAAGGCAAATGAGCTGTGTGTGAGAATACCTTGGACCTTTTTTTTTTTTTTGATTTTGTGTAGGATATATGGATACTTTTGAGGTATGATTGGTATGGTGGAATAGCCATGAATGAAATCATCATTCATGAGTTTATTCCAAAAAATGTGATTGGTATAATTTATGGAATGAAATCATCATCTCATAAGAAAGTGCACTTGGTTTTTACTAAATGATTGCTACTACCTCGTCATCAGCTGCTAAATTTGAAAATGTTCAAATGAAGAGATGAGCAAAACACAACTCAGTGGAGACATGTCTGTCAAAACTAAATACAGTAAGCAATTAAATTACCACAAACGTAAACATGGATTTTATGTATTGACATTTCTCAACTTCTCGTTTATAAAGGTCAGAAAGACCTACTTCTCATACATCAGGGGATTCTTCGTGGCTGCGGTCGCCACTAAGGTGGGTTGGGGCCTCCCTCTTGAGGCTAAGTTGGCAGCGGTACTTTTGGCCATCAAATATGCACACGATCAGGGATGACACTTCCTTTGGATTGAGTCGGACTCTACACTCACGATTGACACTTTTATGAGCACCAATCCCTCTATTCCTTGGCGTCTGCAAGACCTTTGGAGCCAGATCCACCCTCTTACACAGAACATGCACATCAGATACTCACACGTCTTCAGAGAGGCCAACCAGGCGGCGGATGCTGTGGCCAAGACTGGCCTTGATTGTGTTTGAAGAGGCTACCCCCGGACTTTTTACTCTCATTTCTGCATAATGATTTATATACTGCTTTCTATAGACATTGACTTTTAGAGGAGTGTACCTTTTTCCTTAACTTGAGTTTTATCCCTAAGGTGCAAGGCTTTAATGGCACTCCGATCTCTGGCTCGACCTGTGAGCTTATGGTCCTAAGTTTTTTTCTTTTATATGACCTGCCTTTTAGTGTCACATGAGTAACAATAAAATCACAAATCACATTTAATTGTCACAAACAATCAAGATATAAATTTCCATCTCGAAATTAATGTCGTTGATGCAATAGTCTTAAGCTTACTCTTCGCAATTACCGTCACCTATAATTAATTTTGTTTAAAAATAATTTTTCAAATCAAAAGAAAATAATGTAAATCCTTATTAAAATTCTTAAAGAAAGGAATTGCTAGTTTTACTTTTCGAAACAGTAGCTATAATATAATATTTGGATTAGTAGAAACATAGACTTATTGGGATTTTTTTGAAAAGAATTGGGGCACTGGCCATATTTCGAAAATTAATACAGGGATTTTGATAATTAAAACTATTGCTACAATTTCCTATTCCGAATGGAAGACAAAACATCTACACAAGGTTTAGGAATAATTAATAAAAATAAACATACCTGAACCCCTTTTTTAAATTAACTACGTTAAATAGAAGAAAATTAAACATAAACTTTGATTTTAAGAATAAATTTAAACAGTAACCTACACCCTACTTAAAAAAAATTATTCTCCGTTTTTTGCTCTCTCTAAGAGTTAAAGTGTGAGTTCTTCCTCGGTATGAATATTCTGGCTTTTGATATCCCGAAAGTGTATTAATTTGGTTTTTGATCCGTGATTCTCAAAATTAAATGTGTGTTTGGCCTTTTCAAAACATCCGCTGCGTTCTTTTTTATTTTCTTGGAGATTACAATATTCTTCTCATCATTAGATTGCCCTCGTTAGACTAACCTACTCGTGAAGAGTGAAATTCACTTGCTACGACACTGGTCGTGTTGGCAACGGAGAGTTCTTGATCAGAATAGTTTCTTATTTGCGATCTTTGGCTTACATTGGGGTCTGAAATGGTTGGATGTAATTTTGGTGCAAAAAACCGACAAGATACACCTTTTAGACACTGGCCAATGGTTTTTTTATCTCACCCGTGATTTCCCTCTAGAGAATGCGGTTGTAAATTCAGATGTTAGGGCAAGTAGACAATCACAGTTGTGCTTCTTTCTTCTCTGGTACGATCTTTTTCTTGCTCTCTCAAAAATGGCTATGGCTATCCAAGAAAAAAATCAATGAATGCTCTATTTCAGAAAAAGAGGGATCCAACACTACTGTCCAGACGAGTGAACTCATCATACCAACTACGTCTGTGGTGATGAAATTTGTAGCTAGAAGGTTCTTTAACATCTCTGAGATAAAGAAACTTCTCATCTCCAACTGGAAGATTGCTTTATCTCTCAAGCTTACTATAGTGGGAGAAGGGTTGTATGTCATAGATTTTTAGAAGAAAGCTGAAATGGAGGAGATTCTCAACATGCAACCATGGAATCTGAGGAGATCGTTGATGGTGCTTAAGCCACTCACTGGTTCGGAATGTTTTGCCAACATCAAGATGGATCGGGTGCCTTTCTGGGTCCAGATCCATGGGCTAGCTGCACATGCAATGACAAAAACAACTAGAGAAAGGGTTGGAAGTGTTCTTGGTGAAGTTGTACAGGTTGATGTAAAGGATGGAGAAAAGGCTTATGGAGAATCTCTTAGAGTTCGTGTGCTTCTGGACACAGAGGCTCCTTTATGTCGCTTCACAAACTTCACTGTTGAGAATGTCACGAGTGTCATTTTCTTTCGATATGAAAGATTGTCTGACTTTTGCTATTTCTGTGGGCATCTTACCCATTCAGTTAGGGGGTTTAACAGGGTTAAGGACAAGGAGGACGATTGGCTTGAAAGTCATAAATATTTTCCTGAATGGTTGAGGGCAGACAAACAAAAAAGGCCCTTGGAACAGGACATGCAAGAGCTTTTTAAGCTTTTGGGCATCAATGGTGGTTATGGAATGGTGGCAAAGGAATGCAGTAAGTCGGAAGTTAGAAGGGAGGAAAAAGGAAAAACTGTGATATTGACCTAAATGAGAGTGAATGTAATGATTCTGAAAAAAGGAGGGCAAAAGGGAAAGTTGTGCTTATCGATGAGGGAGTCAAGGAATTGTGGAAGGTAGCTGAACAAGAGGTGATGGAAGGTCAATGGAATCTGAATGCATATTTTCAATCCAGGCAGAATGATAGGCAGGTTGTGTACACTTTTCAAGACTTGATGCCAAGAAGTGATGCTGGTGATGAGGTGGTTAGAAGAGGGATCGATAAGGTGGATCCACGAACATGTATGATTTTAGAACCTCTTCAATTTGAGGTGGGCTAAAACAACTGGACTGATGAAGAATGTCACCAAGAAGTTGAGTAGGTGCCCGAGGGTGGACGGGATGAATTTATCCCAGGAGATATGAGGTCTGGAAAAAAGAGGCTTTGGAGAGAACATTCTGGGGATCTTGCTGATTATGTGAGGGCTGAGACGGTTCGAAATGAAATTGATAATTTGTTTTTTCTCAAAAAAGGTAAAAGCATGATAGAAACATATGGATCTGAAATTTCAATTCCGGATTTGGCGGAGGTTGAGGTGACTCAACCCCGCCGTGGGGAATGAAACATTTATGTTGGAACACACGTGGAATCTGTAGCTCACGTGCGTTCAGTAGGCTTAGTAGATTGGTTTATTTGCATCACCCGTCGTTTTTCTTTATTTTTTAGGCTAAGTGTAGCTCGTCTTTTGCTGATGTTTTAAGGGTTCGTCTAGGGTTTTCGAATGTTTTCTGTGTTAGTGCTTGTGGTCATGTTGGTGGTCTGGTGTTATTTTGGAATGAATATGATGTTTCTATTTTGTCTTACTCCAAGGGTCATATTGACTGCATGATTTCTGACTTGTCTGGTAATTGGAGGTTCATAGGCTTCTATGGACATCCTATGTCTCATCATCGAACAACATCATGGCAACTTTTAAAAAGACTTAAAAATTACTTACCAACTCTTCCACAACCTTGGATTATTGGTGGGGATTTTAATGAGGTGCTGTACAATAATGAGAAAATGGGGGGCTCTTGTAGAAATAATAGTAACATTACTTTATTTCAAGATGCAGTGTTATACAATGAGCTTAGATGTCTTAAAATGAAGGGATCGAAATTTACATGGCATAATCGCAGAAAAGGGGAGCATTACATTAAGGAAAAGTTTGATCGTTTTCTGGCAAATGAAAGTTGGACTGAGTTTTGGTCTTTTTATGAAGCTTCAACTTTAGAATTTATGGGATCTGATCACAGGCCAATATTGATCGAATTTGAGGCTCATGGGCCAAGATTGCCAAACCAATATTCGAAGCCCTTTAAGTTCGAAAACTACTAGATGAAGGAAGCTGATTTCAATAATATTATGTCTATTGCTTGGCATAAATCTGACCCTTCTACGCCTCTGCATGGATCTTTGAATATGTGTGGTAATGTGATTAATGAATGGGCTAAACATAAGGGTGGCACAATTGCGCACAAAATCAAGCATACATAAGGATTGATTAATGCATTGTTGGATGATGATTCTTATGTTCCGGATAGGAAGAAGGTGGGTGCATTGGAGGCTAAACTAGCTAGACTAACTTCTCAAGAGGAATGGTTTTGGAAGCAAAGGGCTCGTGTTTCATGGCTTCAAGAGGGGAACCGAAACACAAAATTCTTCCACTCTCGTGCAAATGTTCGCCTGAAAATGAGTGCTATTAGAAGTGTTCAAGATGTAAGTGGGGATTGGCAATACTCGGAGGCTGCTATAATGCGAGTGTTTATGGATTATTTTCAGCACCTCTTTGCCTCCCGTAGTCTATCAAATGTTGACATTAGAAGAGCAACACAATTCTTAACTTTGAAATTGTCGAGTGAGAAATCCAATTTTCTTAATGTTTCTTTCTCGAAAGCTGAAGTATATAGAGTAGTTAAGGATCTGTCCCCTTAGAAGGCTCCGGGTCCCAATGGCTTCCCGACATCTTTCTTTCATAAGAATTGGTCTATTTTTGGTGATGATGTATCAGAAGCAATTTTGGATATCCTTAATGGAGATGGAACACTTCACAATTGGAATCACACAATCATTACTCTTATTCCGAAGACGGGTAATCCTTCTTTACCTCAACATTCTAGGCCTATTAGCCTATGTAATGTTTGTTATCGCATTCTTGCAAGAACTTTGACAAAAAGGCTTAAGAGTGTTATGGGAGATTTGATTGACCAACATCAGAGTGCCTTTGTGCCTGGAAGGATCATTAGTGACAACATTCTGTTGGCTTATGAAGGAATGCACCATTTGAAATCCTCAAAAAGTAAAGTGGGATATGCAGCCTTAAAGTTGGACATGAGCAAGGCATATGATCGGATTGAATGGCCATTTCTCATTACAATTCTCAAAGTAATGGATTTCCCTGACAAGCGGATCAATTTAATCTGGAAGTGTATCTCCTCGGTGTCCTATTGCATTAAAATTAATGGTGTAAATTTTGAGTACTTTGTTCCTTCTCGTGGCCTCCGTCAGGGTGATCCTCTGTCACCCTATCTCTCTGTTCTATGTGCGCATGTGTTCTCCTCTATCATCTCTTCAGTTATTGATTCTAAACAGATTTCGGGCATCAAGATTGCGCGCTCAGCGCCTATCTTGTCTCATTTGTCTTTTGCTGATGATAGCATCTTGTTCTTCAAAGCAACAAAAGCAGAAACTCAAGCACTGGCTAATTGTATTTATACGTATGATAAAGCTTCTGGGCAGTTTGTGAACCGGGATAAATCTTCTATCACTTTTAGTCCATAGACTTGCCAAAGTAATGTAGATCAGTTTAAGTGTATTTTGGGCATTCGATCTTCGCAAGGGCATGATCTTTACCTCGGGCTTCCTACAATTATCCCCAAGGCAAAAAGATTTAAATTTGGTTATTTGGTTGATAGAGTTCGTAAGAAGGTGGTCTCTTGGCATCACAATTTTTTTTCTAAAGGGGGTAAAGAGATTTTGATTAAAGCTGTGCTTCAAGCTATCCCTTCTTACGCCATGTCGTGTTTTAGAATTCCGGTTGCGGTCTGCACAGATATTGAAAAAATCATAGCCGATTTTTGGTGGGGTGATAGTGATTTAGGAAGGAAAAAAACATTGGAAAAAGTGGGGTGACCTTTGTATACCCATGGAAGAGGGTGGTCTGGGTTTTCGCAGACTTATTCAATTCAACAAAGCTTTGTTGGCTAAACAACTTTGGAGGATTGTTACTATGCCAGATACTCTTCTCGGGAAGATTTCCAGAGCTAAGTATTTTAAACAGACACGTTTCTCGGATTTTGGCTTGGGATCAAACCCATCGTTTGTGTGGAGATCACTTCTTTGGAGCAGGGATTTGCTGGACGAAGGTGCACGATGGAGAATTGTAAATGGGTGTGATATTCATGTGTTTATGGACAGATGGGTGGTTGGTTTGGATGAGGGTCGCATTAACTTTAGAATTGCTAGTGCATCCGCTGTTAATCGTTTTCTTTTGGAAGTAGGAGGCTGGAACGAGTAGTTGGTTCGCCAAGCATTTTTACCATATGAAGCTGAGAAGATTTTGCTGACACCCACTTTTGGTTTAGATGAGAATGATTACTTGTTTTGGCCTAGATCCTCAATTGGGAAATATACAGTGGCTTTTGGATATGTAATAGCCCAAAGTCAAAAATCAAATTGAGAGATTTCTCAGGTTGCAGGACCCTCAAACAAAAATTTGTTTCAAAAAGTATTTGGCATTATTTGGAAACTTCAGGTGCCACAAAAAGTGCGGATCTTTTGCTGGAAAATGGCTCAAAACATGATTGCTTCAAAAGGTAATTTAGCTTATCATCATGTGCCTATTAGCACTGTTTGTAGATGTTGTGGTTTTTACTTGGCTGATTATGGGCATTGCATCTTTAATTGCCATTTTTCAAAACAAACATGGAAAGCCAATGACCTTTGGAATGAGATTCGTGCTGCAACTGGGGGTGATTGTTTGGACTTCATCACTTGGTGTACCCAAAATCTGGATAGGAAAAAAATGGCTTTGGTGATAATGGTGGTTTGGGCTATATGGAAAGAAAGATGCAACTACACTCACACAGATAGTCAAGTTAAAAATGGCACGACTAGTAACACGAAGTATGATTTTCAATGGGCGGTCTCTTATTGGTCTGATTTTCTGAGCTCACAAAACATTGGAAATATTATGATTGGCTTTGTTACCAAACCGAAAGAAATATACTCTTTTCGTGGGGAAGACAATCTTCTTTTCACGGATGTGGCTTTCAACGATGAAAAACATTTCTTTGCGGTAGGTTAGGTCATTTGCCCTAAAAATAGGATATTATTGGCTGGTGCTCAGCGGATTGATAGTCCAGCCACTGTATGTGGCGTAGAGTTGAGAGCTATTGAAAAGGGGCTTGAGAAGTGCATTCACGAGAATATTAGGGTGCATGGTGTGCGTTCTGATTCTCTTGACGTTATCAGTGCTATTATGAAAAATAGCCAAGTGGAAATTTTGGAGAGTAACCTGGTTAATAGCATCACGAACTTACTACAACAAGAGTTAATTTGGGATTGCCAGTATATTCCACGTAATTGGAATCGAGTTGCTCATGAGCTGGAACATAGCATCTTACACACTTCATTACCTTAAGATTGGAATGAAGATGATTGTCACATTATTACAAGAATTTGATTGTTTATTTCTCTCAATTGTGAGAGTCCGATGGTTTGTTTCCGTGTTGTATTGTCAAAAAAAAAAAAAAAAAATTTAAACAACTATCTTGTTTTCGAGAACAATCACATACGAAAGATTTGGGTTTTACAAATAAAAGTTTGACTATGAAATTTCACGACAATTTTGGAGGTTTCTCGAAACAAAAATAAAATAAAATGATAGTTCTGCATAATTACTATTTGAATAGGAAACAACGAATTAAACCGAGAACAGAATAATGAAAGTAAACGTATTGTACATTTTTTAGAAATAAATTCGATTTGGAATTTGAGGTTGTGTAAATATTAATTAGGGCAAAAATCTTATATATATATATATATATTAAATTGGGCGTAAAATCTTAGATATTTAAAGAATTACAGCTTAAAATCTCTTTTGAATATTTATGTGAATAAACTGTGAAGGGTGAGTCTCTTGTACACTCAAGTACAAGGTGTACTTGAGTGGACTTTGACTGGTCAACGGTCAAACTTTGACTTTTTTCGATTTTTTTTTCAATTTTTTTTTTTTACAGAAAATTTACATTTTTCAATAATATTTTCAACTATATTAACATACACTTTTCAGTTATAATATCATACACTTTTAAATTATAATAACATACACTTTTCATTAATATATAAATTACACTTTTCATTAATAGAACATACCTTTTTCAGTTATAATAACATACATTTTTCATTATTAAATCATACATTTTTCAGTTATAATAATATACAATTTTCAGTTATAATAACATACATTTTTCATTAATATATAACTTACATTTCTCATTAATAGATCATACACTTTTCAGTTATAATATCATACACTTTTCAGTTATAATAACATACACTTTTCAGTTATAATAACATACATTTTTCATTAATATAACATACACTTTTCAGTTATAATAACATACACTTTTCATTAAAAACAATGTTGCACTTTTCAATATAGTAACATACACTTTTCATTAAAAAATAAAAAAAACAAAGATGCACTTTTCAATATACTAACATACACCTTTTTAAAAAAAAATCGAAAAAAAAAGCCAAAGTTTGACCGTTGATCGGTCAACGGTCAACAATTGACCAGTCAAAGTTCACTTAAGTACACCGTGTACTTGAGTGCACATGAGACTTTGACAACTATGAATTATAAAACTTTAAAATAATTTAAATAGATGATTAGACAATATAAATATATATTACTCCCTCCGTCCAATTTTATTATGTCTACTTCTCCGGGCACGTGTTTTAATGAATATTGATTAGTTTATTCATAAAGTAGATAAGTTGAGGGTATGATGGGGTATTGTGGGGTCCATTTGTAAATAAATGATTGTTTATGAATAAAGTGAATGACAAAGTGGGTAAATAAGTGATGGTAGGAGAGTGGAGATAAAGTAGTATGAATACTATTGTTTCCAAAAAGGGTATGAGCATAATAAAATTGGACAACCAAAAAAAAGTGGGAATAATAAAATTGTACGGAGGGAGAATAAATTTTACTTGTGTTGCATATATGGAGAGAATAATTTGTTTGAATTGGCTTTAAAAGATGCATACATTAATTGTTGATAGTTCCACATTCGCAAGGGATTTAACACCCTCCACCTGTCCTTCTCTCACTAATCATGGTGCCTCTAATGCATATTAATGTGCATCGTTTACTACCCAAATCCTTATCTTAGTTGTTTGCTCATCTCGTCATGGTGAGTCAAGCATGACTCCATCATTTTGTTTATGACCTTCATAATCTTTTCTAAGGAGGATTGGTCGCGCATATTGCCTTAATGGCGAGCATATAATGTTGGTTCAACATTCGACGAACTGCTTCTCTTGTACATTGTTTCACTTCTTCTTTTTCGTTGTCTCATTGCTCGACGAGCATAATGTCTTGACCTTTTTCTTCATAATCCTTCATTATTCATCTACTCGAAGCATTGACCATCTCTTCTAGCGGATAGGTGGATCTATGTTGACTTATTGATTGATCATGAGTAAGAATTGAAAGTGTGTGCGCTGGGGTGTATGAAGTGTTTAAGTTTAAGTAGAAATATGTTGTACTAAATGTTGAGACAAATTGCACAACACTGACTCTAACAGAATATCAGAAATTTAGATACACAGTGGAAGACTTGAAACACTAAAAACAAACAAGACACAATGAAAATATTTTAACATAGATTTTATAAATAAAAATCTATGTCTGCCTTATGGCGTAAATCAATACTTATCTTCAAGTACAAATGTTGTGTGAAATGTTACAACAATAACCTTCACAACGAAACTACAAACGAGGCAGGTGCCAAGTTTTGAAAACGATCTAAGTGTATAAGATTACACACTGTCGAAATGCCTAGTCTATCTATGATTACACTCTCAATAGATAACAAGACACACAGCCATACGGGTGGGATACTTCGTATGATCTAAAATGTAAAACTATTGGCCACAAATCCTAACAGGGATGAACGCTCGGTTTAGGATATTGATCGAATAGAATACACTGAATTATGAAGCCTTCAATCGGTATTTATAGAAGTGGGATACGAATTCTAGAGGCTTCCACATTGAGGTCCTATTTTTTAGGAGCTCAACTTCCATTATCTTTCTAGATCCTTCTTGTATGGCTCCAGGTCGTTCTAAATGGTTCCAGGCTGCTCTAGCATGTTCTCCAATGTTCTGGAATCTTCCAGGTTCCAGATCCTTGTAGAAGCTTCTAGATCCTGCCAGAAATGCGACAACATTTAGATCAACATTTAATGTAGCATTTCAGAAAAGACTTAGAAAAAATCTCGGAAGGTCAAATTAAGATGTTGTTGATAATGTTAAGGCATTTAAGAGTTAACAACATCTACAATCTCCCCCAATTTGACCTTTCGACTACAACACACCTGATGCACATATATTTCTATACATACTCAGTTTTATGTACTTAGTTGAGATTGACATCATTGCGAGCACTAGTCAAGACAATACCTGTTGTAATCGTTGGATCAAATCAAATGAAGATCAAGGATAATTTCATAATGATCCGTGCCAAAGGATCAAAACTATTTTATCCAAAATAGAATAAGCATAAACAGTACACTTACTCACAACATAAGTAACTATACTAAGATCATAAGTTGAACTGGAAGAATTAACATAGAATCTAAGTAAGACACTAACAAAAACAAAATAACAAACATCAGAGCAAAAAGAATAAACAAAACAAAAAAAAAACAGAAACTAAAACTATACAACCTGCAATATACACATGGTAACCTGTAAACAAATTAAGCAAGGGCAGTAAACAAATATCACCAAATGTAATCATAATAAAGCAAGTTGCAAACAAATAAACAACCTATCATCTAAGAAAATAAATAACAAGTGTATCAGAATTTCAGAATTCAAACTTAAATATTAGTTACAGAGATTGAACTGAATAAATTGCATATATTGCTGTGGTACCAGCTGCAGCATCAAATTCCTGCACAGTAGCCATTATGAGATTCAGATCTCCCCCTATCTTGTAGCTTGTCCCTGTTCATCAGTGGAGATCACCATACAAGGTCTTCATCTCAGCAGCATCATCATCAGCTTCATCCACAAAGTAAGTAGATGCCAGGTGTGCAACTACATCTGTCACTGCAGCATCTCCAGCATCAGGTCCATCACCAGCAGCTGGAACTCCATCATCATTCAACTCTTGAATCACCACATTGGAGTTTGATGGTGGTGGTACTCCCCCTGTTGTAGGTGAAAGCATACTGGTCCACCTATCCTTCAGGAACTGCAGTTCATCAATTGTTTCCTGCAAGTGGTTGAGCTGTAGTTTGATGAATTCCTGTGAAAGATACACATTACCAGAAATGTTGATACATATGTTCTCAACATTTGGGGGTGCATTTCTCTGTCTTGATCTGGATGATTCTGGATGATCAGAAGTTGAGGGTCTTTGCTGATGTTCAGTAGTTGAAGGCCTGTGCTGATGATCAGTACCAGGAGCAGTCAAAGGCAGATCAATTACTCTATCCCAGTGAGTAAGGCAGGAGCTATGGCCAGTAATGGAACTCTCCCCCTCAACACATCAGTGTTCTTGGCAACAAAGTCATGATGCCTCAAGTAGTTGGAAATTAGCACATGATAGGGTAGGTTGCCTTTTTCAGAAACTTTCCCAGTAAATCTCATCATGTGGTGGAAGATAGTGAGACCTAAATTGAATTTCTTAAGCACAGAGATCCTATACATAAGAACAACTTGGTCTTTTGTGATCTTGGTAGTATTTGTAGTGGGAATCCAATTGTAGATAATGAATTTGTATAACACAGAATGTAGGGAAGTGAGGTCTTCTTAACTACCCTACCACCAGTTATAGCAGCAATAACCACATCCATGTCAGGTTCTTCATCCACCTCAACATTGGGAATATGCAGAAACTCATTTATCAATTCAGGAGTAAAAGGTACATCTCTCCCCCTAAAATTTACAGTCCCATACCACTTAGATGATCTCCTACCAGTGCTCTTTTTCATGAAAGCATAAAATTCATAAGCCCAATTTGTCAAGAAAGATTCACCAAAATTCACAGCATGCATCAAATTCCTTTCCTCTAAAAAACTAATCATGCCTTTACTTTCAAAATCAGGTATATTAATTCTCTTCTCTATCAGCAGTTTCCTCTTAGAATAAATAGCCAACCTATTCTCTAGAGTCTCAAGAGAATCAGAAATACATTCCTCTTCAGAAGCAAGGTCATTAGAGCTTGATGTAGAATCTTTAGCAGAGCTTTCCTTAGAGCTGCTATCTGCATTGGAAGAGCTATCACCACTGCCATCATCTTCAGGTTCTGGTGCAGCTTCCTTTGCAGCAGCAAAATGCTCAGTATTTTTCTTAAGAGAATTAAGAATATCTCTTAAACATACATCAGAATCAGAATTGGAATCTGATTTTGCAGGTTCATCTTCAGCAATCATCTTGGCCTTCCCTTTACCTTTGGGATCAGCAACAGCCTTTCCTTTTCCTTTCACTTCAGCAACAGCTTTCTTCTTGGATTTCTCAGCAACTTTCTTAGGTTTCTCAACAGCAACAGGAGCTTCTTCTCCAGAGTCTGTGAACACTGGGATGGGTTCACCAGCATCAGCTCCAGCTTTCTTCTTCTTCCTCATGGATTCAGAATAATTCACACGAGTGAACACTCGATATGATCTCCTTCTTTGTACAGGGCTTCTCTGTCTTTTCCCTTTCTGCGCATTCTTCTTGAACGGAATGGGAGCAGATTCATCAGAAACAGAGAGTGAAGAGTTTGTACCGTTTTCAGAGATGTTTGCATCCTCCATTTCAACGTCTTCAGGGTCGGAAGTAGCAGTAGCTTCTTCTTCAGCAACAACCTCCTCATTTTCAGCTTGCGGGTTGTGAACAGTAGGTGATTTAGGGTTTTTTGAAGCAGCAGCCATTTGGGCGGTTTGATCAGCCAAATAGGTTGAGATATCCACAGTGATATCTCCAAATGTCATCACGGGCAGATGACCAGTTGTTCGAAGAGAGTCAGACACTTCTTCGATAGCCCTATTGAACTGTTCGACAGTTGCATCTTGAGGAATGTTGGTTGTTGGTGGAACGGTTTGAGGAGCAGTTTGAGGAGTAGGAGCGGTTGTTGATGGTGTTGCAGAAACATTTGAGTCAGCATTTGACGAGGTTGAGTTCTGAGAAGCCATGGAAGCAAGGATTTCGAGAGGGTTTGTGCGAGAGTGGGATAAGTTCTTCGAATCAGAGTGAGATTGTGAGTGGGATTGAGGTTGGTTTCCAGCCATTTAAGGGACGGTTGGAATTTCAAGGTAGGTTTGAGGAGTGTATACACAAACTTTGAGAGATACACGGCCAATAAACAATTCTGCAAAACTTAGTACTCAACAAGATCAAAAATCACGATTAGCATTAGAATTTAATCTTATTAGTGATATTTATAGAGAGAACTATGTAGTTGGAGAGTAAAGAAAATAATCCAGAAGTTTTTCGATCATGCTCCACATAATTAGCCACAATGTAGATCATGGGTAATTAGTGGGGAAATTTAATTAAATTAAATTAGATAATTAAGAAGCTTCCAGAATAATTAAAATCGCATAATTTGAAAAATAAAAAATGTGGATCAGTAATTAAATAAAATGAAATAAATCCCAATTAATAATTAAATAATTACAACTAATAAAAAATAAATTTGAATCAGGCAATGTTGTGCTCAAAACTGTTACAAACACCTCAACACGATTTTTACATGAATTTGCTTCATTTGTGTTACACCATATTTTTCTTTTTGTGTTATAGCATCTAATTTGTATTGATCCATTGTTCCTGTAGAGTACATCGTAGTAGTGAACTCCGTGCCCCAAACTTACTTAATGGATTACAAATATATTGATGTTTTTACCAAATATCACTTTTTGAAAAGAAGGCATCGTAGTAGTGAACTTCGTGCTCCATAATTACTCAGTGATTTGGTACATCTTTTAGTATGCTAATAACATTCTCATTTTTATGCATTTGAGAGGTGTGAGACATGTTTATTTTTTCACTTCAAGGTTCTTAGATTCGTAGATATTTTACATAGGAATTATTTAACTAAGTAAGAGATAGATTCAGCTTATAAAATTTTTACAACCCATGATGTTGTCCCAAATGCTGACGCATTTGTGACAACATCCATCCGAGTTTTTCAGATAGTGCTCATGCCAAGAGATTTCCTCAAGATAGAGAATCTCTCATGGTCTAATGCCTTAGTAAAAATGTCAGCATTTTGTTTCTCAGTAGGTATATACTCCAACTTAACAATATTCTACTAAAACTCTCATAAAATGATGTCTTATGCTAATCTGTTTTGTGAGTGAGTGTTGTACAGGATTCTTAGAAACGTTAATGGCACTAGTATTATCACAAAAGATTGTAAGTATACCATTCTCAATACCATAGTCATAGAACATCTTGCTCAGCCACAAGAGTTGTGTACAGCAGCTTCCACCAGCTATATGCTCAGATTCTGCAGTAGATTGTGAAACACAATTCTGCTTCTTGCTGTGCCATGATACAAGATTATTTCCCATGTAGAAACATCCTCCACTCGTACTATTTCTATCATCTATATCTCCAGCCTAATAAGCATCACTGTAGCCTATCAAAATGTTGTTGGTGTCCTTACTATACCAGATTCCAAGGTCACTTGTACCTGCAACATACTTGATAATCCACTTCACAGCATTCAGGTAAGATTCCTTTGGATTAGCTTGGTACCTAGCACAAACACACACACTGTACATAATATCTGGTCTACTAGAGGTTAAATACAGTAAGCTATCTATCATGGATCTGTAAAGTGTTGGATCAACATCTGTTCCAGCACTGTCTTTGCAAAGTTTCAAAGAAGATCCCATAGGAGTTTTCATTGGTTTTGAATTCTCAAGACCAAATCTTTTAACCAAGTTCTTAGCATACTTACTTTGGGAGAAGAAAATACCATTGCTGCATTGCTTAATTTGAAGACCTAGAAAATAATTCAAGTCTCCAACCATACTCATTTCAAATGTTGCAGTCATTGCCTCAACAAATTTACTCAACATTTTATCACAAGTAGAACCAAACACAATGTCATCAACATATATTTGAGCAATTAGTATATCATTTTCAGTGTGCTTAATGAACAAAGTTCTATCTGCCTCTCCTCTAATAAATTCATATTCCAAAAGAAAGTCAGTAAGCCTACCATACCATGCTCTAGGAGCTTGTTTAAGACCATACAATGCTTTCTTAAGTGTATATACATGATCAGGATACTGTGGATCTTCAAATCCTATAGGTTGTTCAACATATGCTTCTTCATTCAATATGCCATTTAGAAATGCAGCCTTTACATCCATTTGATGAAGTTTAATATCAATAAAACATGCAATAGCTAGCAGTAATCTAATAGATTCTATCCTAGCAACAGGTGCAAAAGTCTCATCAAAATCAACTCCTTCAACTTGGGTGTAACCTTATGCTACTAACCTAGCCTTGTTCCTAACAATATTACCAGATTCATCAGTTTTATTCTTGAATATCCACTTTGTTCCAATGACATTAGTATGACTAGGTCTAGGAACAAGTGTCCACACTTCATTTCTTTCAAACTGACCAAGTTCTTCATGCATAGCATTAATCCAGTTTTCATCAGTTAAGGCTCCTTTAGCACTCTTAGGTTCAATTTCAGATAAATATCATTCAACATTTACAACATTACACATAGAAGACATGCATATTGTTCTTACCACATCTACCTTGTTTGATCTTACTCTTCCTCTTGTTTGCACTCCAATTGTAGCATCGCCTATGATCTGGTCAGAAGGATGACTTTTACCTATTCTTGAAGAAGGATTAGTTTTAGGAACGTACTGATCATTCTGTGAAGTTACAACTGACTGTTCTGTAGATGTTGACCCAGATGTGTTAACATTTGGTGCAACATTTTCAGACTTCAGTGTATTCTCAGAAGTGTCAGTAACCTGTGATACATCTTCTTCATCTTTGTCATCTGTAAGACCTTTATCATCATCAAACATAACATTAACAGATTCTTGAACAATGTTAATTCTAAGGTTATAAACTCTATAAGCTTTACTATTTCTAGAATAGCCTAAAAAGAAACATTTATCACTTTTAGAATCAAACTTATGAAGTTGATCCCTATCATTCAGAATATAACACACACAACCAAATACATGAAAATATTTCACATTCGGTTTTCTGTTGTTCAAAATCTCATAAGGTGTTTGATTAGTACCAGAATGAATAAAAACCCTATTAATAATATGGCATGCAGTATTCAATGCTTCTCCCCAAAATTTATTAGCAAGACATTTGGATGTAAGCATAACTCTAGCCATTTCTTGTAAAGTTCTATTCTTTCTTTCAACAATTCCATTTTGTTGTGGAGTTTTAGGAGATGAATATTCTTGCAAGATGTTGGGATATGGTTTATATTAATAAAAGAGAAATTTGATTTTGATTTGATACCAAAACCCTAAGTAAAACCCCAAGTATGATGATTTGCCAAGTCTAGATTTTCAGGTTAGAAAAGCTCATATATGCTAGGGAGCTTTATTTTTTATTAGATAGATTATTCCTTGAATCTATGACAAATGACCTTAAAGCACAAAGCACATGAAGACAAGTATCATTGAAGTCAAGGAGCTGAAGTGTTATGAAGAAAGTAACAAGGATTCATGAAGTCAAGAATGATGAATTTGGACATTCATATACCTTGGACTTGGCATACTTATGGTCAAAGACGATGAATGACTAGGCACCTTATCCAGTACGAGACCGTTAGCAGGAAGGACAGAATTATTCCAAATTAGCCAAAGAATGAGTGCCACCTGTCACTGCGCATAACAAATTCTGAGAATGGAATGCAAAATGCAGAATGGACGTGAATGCATGTACTATTTGCATAATTGCGTGCAGGCCCCTGAACAATTTGAAAGTTCAAATTTATGGATAAGTTGTTATCTCCACCAATGGATGAGTTCGTAGTAGTGATTGAGAGTATTGCAACGAGAGAAGGTTGCAAGAAATCAAGAGAAGAGAAGAAGAAGAAGTAGAGTGCACCTTGGCACTGTAAAAACAAGTTAATTCCGAAGAGATTAAGGAATTATCCTATTAAATTAGGAGAGTGGACGTAGGAGCAGTTTAGCCTCCGACCCACTATACATCTTGTGTTCTTACTTACTGCATTTATCTTCTTGCTTAAGTTTTTGTGTTGTTATAACTGCTTACTGCTACTTGATAGTTTAGTATTTGAGTGCATATCATTTAAGGAGTATAATAGGGCCTATCATTTATTCCGCATACAAGTTGCATACTGTTAAGATCTGTTAGAATTTACTGTTAGTATTTTCATAGGACTTGACATACTGTGTAACTTATTTGACTCTGATTATTTGTGTTGATTACTTGCAAAAAGTTTTTGAAAAACACATACACGTGTATTCCCCCCCCCTCCCCTCCCCTCCCATACACGTGTCACACTCTTTTTGGGACCAACACAAGATACCATTTTTATCACAAAAATCATTAAACATGTTATTTTCAAATTCCCTACCATGATCAGTTCTAATACGGCCAACTTTCAAGTTAAACACATTTTTGAACCTTTTATAAAGAATTTTAAATGCAGCAAATGCTTCAGATTTGTCTCTTAAAGACTCTACCCAGGTATATCTAGAAAAATCATCTACCACAACTAAGGAATACCTCTTTCCTCCAATGCTTTCAGTTTCCATAGGACCCATCAAATCCATGTGCAGTAATTCAAAGCATCGATGTGTAGTACAATGTGACAGCATTTTGTGTGACATTCTTACCTGCTTACCTTTTTGGCATGGTCCACATACAGTGGTATTGTGAAACCTCAGTTCTGGAATTCCTTTTACTGCATCTTCTTTGATTAGCCTTTTCATTGCTCTATAATTTGCATGACCCAATCTTTGATGCCATAGAATATTCTCATCATGTTTTGACAAGTTACACATATTTGTTCCAATAAGATAGCAATTATCAGCTGACCTAGTACCAGTCATGACACAAACTTCATCTTTATTAAGAACATAACATGAATCTTTATCAAATTTCACATGCAAATTATCATCACAAAGTTGACTAATGCTAATCAGATTTGCAAGTAAGCCATCACCATGTAAGACATTTTTAAGCTTAGGAAAACCTTCAACATTTAAAGTTCCTTTACCAACAATCTTTCCTTTAGAACCACCACCATATGTAACACTACCACTATTCAAGGTCACATAATTAGATAAGAAATCAATACGACCTGTCATATGTCTAGAACAACCACTATCAAAGTACCATAAATCAGGTAGACATGCTTTTAAGAGGTATGAACAACATTACAAGTAGCTTTTGGTTTCCATGCAGATTTCAGAAAATGTTTACCAGGAGGTAACAGTTTCTTATCCAGCATTTTCAAGTTTTTCTGTTCTTCAAACAACTTTATACAGTAAGGACGAATGTGACCAACTTTAAAACAGTAATGACAGATATACTTCCTCTTAACCTTGTGAGGCCCTGTTACTGCAGATGTTGTACCAGATGTGTCAACATTTGCCTTCACAAATTTCACAGGTTTTCTAAATTTATCAGAAATAGAAGTTGTAATACCATCATAACCTAAACCATGATTATTAGACTTACCAGTAGCTATAGCATTATTTACCTCAGAAGCACTCTTGGAATATTTCTTGAAACATAAAGTAGAATTTATTAGTTTCTCCTTTAAGTTACAGATTTCCAGATCTCTTTTGATAAGAGTAACTTCTAGCTTGGTGATTGTGTCTTTCAGATCATCATTCTCTTTATTCAAGGAATTCAAAGTGAGTTTATGATTGTTCCAATCATCTAATAGCTTTTGGTATTCATTGTCATCAGTCCTTTTTCATGTATCATCAACCAAACCATTAAAACAGTTCAGATCTGGGTGACTCTGTTCTGATGTTACTATAGATGTTGAAGCATCAGGTACAACATCAGAATCTGTTTCATCCAGATCATCATCTGAGGAATCATTATAATCAATTCTGGTAAAATTTGAATATTCATTATGATTTAATTCATCAAGATCATCATCACTCAAGGTAGCTCTAAAGTTCAGTTTTTGCTTAAGTCTATTATTGGCACATTCATTTGCATAATGGCCATAACCAGAACAAGCATTGCATTGAACTGATTTTCGAAATTCAGGATCATACCTTGGTTTACCTTCACTCTTTGACAGTCTTGGTGTGAATTGACCTTTCCTCCTTTCTGGTTGAGGTGTTGATGTGTTGATTTGAATCTTAGGCTGAATGTTTCTAGATTTGTTCACAGATTTCTTAAGAAACTTATTAAAGTGCTTAGTGAGCAAGGCAATGTTGTTAGGATTGCTGAGACATTCATCAAGCAATTCTTCATCCGAATCAACCTCAGTAATGATAGGTTGAGACTCAGATTTGCTTGATGTTTCTCCTTTAAAAACAACAACTTTCTTATCATCATTAGTTTCATCAATTTGATTAGTGTTTATTTCATATGTTCTAAGAATACTCACTAATTCATTTTGACTTAACGTATCTGTATATTTTGCCTCTTCAATAGCACAAATTTTAGCATCAAATCTTTTAGGAACATATTTTAATATCTTATCAACTACTCTAACATTAGAAATAGTGTCACCAAGAGAATGTGATTCATTGATTATCTCACTTAACCTTTCATTGTAGGATGAAATGGTTTCATCTTCCTTCATTCGGAGATTCTCAAATTTTGTCCCCAACATTCGTAGCTTAGTCCTTCGAACACTGTCTGAACCCTCACAATGCTCTTGCAACCTGTCCCATGCATCTTTAGAAGTAGAACAGTTAGATATAATTTTAAACATTGAAACATCAACAGAAGTAAAAATAGCATTTAAAGCTTTAGAATTGTAGCTTGCTGTTGTTATTTCATCAGCCGTCCAATCAACTTCTCTCTTGAGTTGAACTTCACCATCTGCATCTGCTGGTCTTTTTGGAGCTTCCCAGCCTGTAAGTACAGTCCTCCAAGCACGTTCATCAATCGACTTGATGTACATACGCATCTTAGGCTTCCAATAAGAATAATTCGAACCATCTAAAACGGGTGGCCTAAGTGCAATGGATATGTGATGTATTTCCATTGCTAACCTACACTAAAAACACACTTAACCAAAGATCTAACCTAGTGTCGTCAGGTATCAGCTCTGATACCAACTGAAAGTGTGCGCGCTGGGGTGTATGAAGTGTTTAAGTTTAAGTAGAAATATGTTGTACTAAATGTTGAGACAAATTGCACAACACTGACTCTAACAGAAAATCAGAAATTTAGATACACAGCGGAAGACTTGAAACACTAAAAATAAACAAGACACAATGGAAATATTTTAACATAGATTTTATAAATAAAAATCTATGTCTGCCTTATGGCGTAAATCAATACTTATCTTCAAGTACAAATGTTGAGTGAAATGTTACAACAATAACCTTCACAACGAAACTACAAACGAGGCAGGTGCCAAGTTTTGAAAACGATCTAAGTGTATAAGATTACACACTGTCGAAATGCCTAGTCTATCTATGATTACACTCTCAATAGATACCAAGACACACAGCCATACGGGTGGGATACTTCGTATGATCTAAGATGTAAAACTATTGGCCACAAATCCTAACAGGGATGAACGCTCGGTCTAGGATATTGATCGAATTGAATACACTGAATTATGAAGCTTCCAATCGGTATTTATAGAAGTGGGATACGAATTCTAGAGGCTTCCACATTGAGGTCCTATTTTTTAGGAGTTCAACTTCTATGATCTTTCTAGATCCTTCTTGTATGCTCCAGGTCGTTCTAAATGGTTCCAGGCTGCTCTAGCATGTTCTCCAATGTTCTGGAATCTTCCAGGTTCCAGATCCTTGTAGAAGCTTCTAGATCCTGCCAGAAATGCGACAACATTTAGATCAACATTTAATGTAGCATTTCAGAAAAGACTTAGAAAAAATCTGGGAAGGTCAAATTAAGATGTTGTTGATAATGTTAAGGCATTTAAGAGTTAACAACATCTACAAGAATAATTATTTTAACTATTCAACTTGTTGACTCATTAGCCTAACACAACTCAATATATATATTAGTGACATTGTCTCATGCCAAGTAAATAGTCAAGATGCATTTAGTTTTTGGATGATACTTGGGTATACTCGCGTGTACCGTACATATCCGTGTTAATTTTTAATTTATATTTTATCTATACCAGCTCATTTAATGAGTTCACCCTCAAATCATTTTTTTACTACGGTTATCTGCACTCGCTTATTTTATGAGTTTATCAAAAATTATTTATTTTTACCACAGTTATCTGCATCCCCCCATTTTATGAGTTCATCTCCAAATTATTTTTTTACCACGATTATCTGCACTCGCTCATTTTATGAGTTCATCACAAAATTATTTCTTAACCACGATTATCTACACCCCCTCATTTTATGAGTTCACCCCAAAATATTTTTTAAAAAATATTTTTATTTAAAAGACTATATTATCATTTTATTAATTTACACAAAATATAATAAAATCAACCTTAATTTGTATATTTACAATCAGCAGTCGAGTCATTGCCGAGTTACCGTCGATTCACCACCAAGTCACCCATATTTTTAGAAAAAAAAATCGTAAAATATAATTAAAAAAAAAAACAATTGAAATTAGCCACAAATCTCAATTTTTTTTTCTTTTTAATTTTTCTTCCCCCTCCTCTTTTCCTTTTTTTCTTCCCATTTTCAATTTTTATTCCAAACTTTTTATTTCTTCGTTTTTTTTTCTTTTGCTTTATTTTTTTTCCTGCCTTTATTTTTTATTTTTCCATGTGTATTTTTTTAAATTTTAATAAAAAATAGTATTATAGGTATGATTTTATTATAGTCAGTAATACAATAAGTAATAACTAGTAATACCATAAATAGTAATTGGTAATATCATTAACAATAATTAGTAATATCTTATACAATAACAAATAATTTCACACATCTAATTATATTTTGTAATACCAAAAAAAATTATTAGTAATACCACGAACAGTAATCAATAATACCATAAACATTAATCAGTAACATTTTATACGATAACAAATAATTCCACACATCTAATTATATTCAATAATACCAAAAATAATTATCAGTAATACCATGAACAATAATTAGTAGTACCATGAACTTTTTTTTTTATCGGTAAAAAGTGATTGTATTAATAGTGGGTACAAGAAGATACCCGAAATTCAGTGTACAAGTCTTTTCATTTGGGTAGAAACAGTTAATCT
Organism: Galeopsis tetrahit; assembly: GCA_963675135.1. Taxonomy (NCBI): domain Eukaryota; kingdom Viridiplantae; phylum Streptophyta; class Magnoliopsida; order Lamiales; family Lamiaceae; genus Galeopsis; species Galeopsis tetrahit. The sequence goes on along the minus strand of OY776120.1, from coordinate 56,805,825 downwards.
TATGCTATATGAATCTCAAACCATGCACTTGAGTGGATCTGTCACCCAGGTCTTGAAAGGAGAAGTGTTTTGAGTTGGATATTTGATCGTGAACCAGCTCCATAGTCTTGCCTTTAGCTCCTCCTTGATCTTTGCTAGTGTGAAGATCTCGTTTCTGAATAGGACTGTGTTTCTCCCTTTCCATATGAGCCACACCACACACATCCATATACATGTGGCGATCTTCTTCCCGTTTCTTCCTTTGATGAGGCCTCCAAAACCTAAGAAGTTGCTTAGCAGGTCTGGCGGTAGTGGTGACGGTTTGTTGAGCCATTTGAGACTTTCCATCCATACTTGGTATGCTTGAGAACATTCCAGAAAGATATGTTTCTCGGTTTCTTCACTCTCACCACATAGTACACACCTTAGGTCGTCATTTTGGTTCAAGATGTTCCTTCTTCTTAGGTTAGATCGTGTTGGCAGCCTTCCCCATAGGAGTCTCCAAGCATGGGCCTCGACTTTTGGTGGTGCGAAATTCTTCCAAATGCTTGTGAATCCTTGTATCAGCTCTTCGTCCGGTCGAGTGCCATGGCTTTGGTTGAACAAGATCGAGTATGTTTCCTTCGTGGAGAACTTCCCTGTGTTCGATGCTCTCCATTTCCACGAGTCTTCAAGTCCTTCTTTTAGTTGAAACCTGTCCATCACAGATGTCAGGTCGTTAAGCAGTGTTAGTTCCCTATAAAAAATTGACCTTCTCCATCTCCACTCCCATCTCCAGGTGTTCCCCTCCCAAGCACCCATGTCCCCCACTTTCTTATCCTTATCTATGCTAATCTGGTAAAGTCTCCTAAACCTAACCTTGAAAATTCCCTCCCCCGTCCAGTTTTCCTCCCAGAAAAAGGAATCTTTCCCATTCCCTAACACCTTAGATAGATTTTCATGGAACCAACCCCCATCTCCCTCACCTATCACCTTTATAACATCCTTCCACCATAATGAGACCCTTCCTACCCTCCCTGTTGGGAATAGACTAAAGTTGTTTACCCCTAGATTCCCATACCTAGACCTAAGTTATATTCAGTAATACAAAACAATTATCAGTAATAACATGAACAATAATCAGTAATACCATGAACAATAATTAATTGTCGGTTATACGCACACACGAGATTTTAGCGCACACCTCGTACGATTAGACACACCCCATGAAAGACCGAAGATACCATTCTCCTGCATAACCATAATTCTCCCCCTATTCTCTCAAACCATATAGCGTGAAAAACACAATACGCCGCTTGGGACACCCACTCCTCTCCCAGCCTCGTCTGTCGCCGCTCAAAGCCTCGCTGCCACAACCTTTCGTCGTTGTCGCACAAAGTCTCATCTCCATAACCTCGTTCGTCGTCGCCACATTTGTTTCACCGATTTCATGCGCGCTTGCTTCGCTGTTCATCCAGGCCTCACCGTCCGTCCAAGGTTGCGTCCAAAGCTGCCACCGTCCGTGGCTACGTCCCAAGCCTCCGCCACTTCCTCCTCCCCCCGTCGCGTCCCAAGCCGTTTGTCCTCTTTCTATTGTAAGTTAGAAAAATAGATTCGTTGCCTCCTCCTCGTTTTTGCCGCCCCTCCGTCGTCAATTTCTTCTAGATCTCTCAACCTCAAAATTCAGGTATGTAACCTCTCAATCTCAAAATCATTTATTTGTAAAAAAATTTGGTGGGTGTCCACCTCAATCTTGTATGTGCATATAATCATGGTCTTTCATTAAATTTGTGTGACCCATTAATTGTCTGCACCGAAAAAAGTAAATTCGGCTCAAAATTTTAATGAAATTGAAGAGCGTATGTACACTTGAGTGTATATAAGAATTTGCCTATATAAATTAGAATTGATTATATTATATTTTGTTTAAATTAATAGAAGGGCACTATAGTAATTTTTGGTGTAATTGTTTTTAAAAAATAATTTGGGGGGTGAGGTCAACAAAAGCGAGGTGTAAATAACCGTGGCCAATTGTTTATATATAAATTATGATTGATTGTATTATATTTTGTGTAAATTAATAGAAGGGCATTATAGTAATTTTAGATGTAATTTTTTTAAAATAATAATTATTGGGGGGTGAAGTCAATAAAAGTGGGGGTATAAATAACTGTGGTCAATTGTTTATATATAAATTAGGATTGATTGTATTATATTTTGTTTAAATTAATAGAAGGGCACTATAGTAATTTTAGGTATAATTTTTAAAAAATAATATGGCGGTGAAATCAACAAAAGTGGGTGTGTAAATAACTGTGGTCAATTGTTTATATATAAATTAGGATGGATTGTATTATAGTTTGTTTAAATTAATAGAAGGACACTATAGTAATTTTAGGTATAATTTTTTAAAAATAATAATTTAGGCGGTGAAGTCAATTAAAGTGGGGTGTAAATAACTGTGATCAATTGTTTATATAATTTGTGGGGGCGAAGTTAACAAAAGTGAGTGTGTAGTTAATCATAAAATTAAAATTGAAATTAGGTGTGTACGGTGAGTGTAGGAGAGAATTTGGCTTTGTTTTTATATGTTCCAACCTCCACAACTGTCTCATAAATTTTCAATAATATAAAATTTATTATTATTTTTTCAGAGTGCAAACTAATGCGACTTGGTAATAATTAATAATAACAAGTTACATCGTGGTCGTAGTCAAATGATACGCCAATTCTAGCTAACTAAAGAAAGATCATCAAAACCCTACAAATAAAGAAACTTGAAAACTAAATGGGTGAGGTAGATCGAAAAGCCGATTTCTAGAATTACGAGTACATTTCCAGTTAATTCTCCGCATTATCGTACAGGAATTGCCAATTGTAACTTAATGTATTGTATGGTACAACACATTTAAGCCTAACTGCATAGAAAAATTTCATAATTAATTAATGATGTTTAATATATGGTATTTCAAAAAAAAAAAATCAATTAATTATAATTGTGTGACTAAAACGAGGTAGGGAGCAAGTAAAATATTAATCAATGGCACTGACTTCTTATCCATAAAAGATCACCGAGTTTCGACAAATAAGAAGAGGGGTGTATCACCTCATGACTTTAATTACATAAGACATGACAATGACAAAATTAAAAATATAGTGATCACATTTTTAGAAAGAAAATAGAAATTAAATATGAATAATACAAGATAAAAGACCCTTAGGGGAATGTTTACTTTAGGCTTTGGTTGGTTTTAAAAATCGGGTTTTTAAAATCCCGATAAATAGTAATATGAGTGTTTCTTTTGGATTTTGAAATAGTGGAGGATTTAACTTTATGTCAAATCAAATTGTAAGATTGAATGGGTTTGTATTATTATATTATTGTTTGATGAGATTATAATGATTAGTTAATTGTGTAATGATTAAATATATTATATTATTGTATTATTATATTATTATAATATTATTATATTATTGTAGAGAAAGAATATAATGATTAGAGTAATATTATATAGATATAACTTTATGTCAAACCAATATGTTTGATAGGGGTGGTTTTGAGTGGATTTTGAAAATCAGTTTTTAAATCCCGAAGTAAAACAGGTTTTGGATCTTGAAATCCAAAACCTAGTTTTTAAAACCAAAAGTAAACATAGCCTTAAGAGATGTTTACTTTGGGCTTTGAGTGGTTTTAAAAACCGAGTTTTTGAAATCCTGCTTTTTCAAATACCGATGAATAGTAATATGAGTGTTTCTTTTGGGTTTTGGAATAGTGGAGGATTTAACTTTATGTCAAATCAAGTTGTAAGATTGAATGAGTTTGTATTATTATATTATTATTTGGTGAGATTATAAGGATTAGTTAATTGTATAATGATTAAATGTATTATATTATTATAGTATTATTATATTATTGTTGAGAAATAATATAATGATTGGAGTAATATTATATAGATATAACTTTATGTCAAATCAATATGTTTGATAGGGGTGGTTTTGAGTGGATTTTGAAAAACCGATTTTTAAATCCCGAAGTAAAACGGGTTTTGGATCTTGAAATCCAAAACCTGGTTTTTAAAACCAAAAGTAAACATAGCCTTAACGATTGTTTTACGCCGGTTCCTTTTTTAATTGAGTTGGTCAACTATAATCCGTCCTGAAAAGCTTGTCGTACTTTTTTAACACATAATGTTTGCTTCATGGGTTGGGATAAGATGGGTTAATATGTGATGGGAGTCTAGATAAACCTAAGGGGGAGGCTAGATAAACCCAAAGGTGGCTAGGTTGTCTAAACCCATGAAATCTAGTTTATAAAAACCGGGTCAAATTATAAACCCGGGTCAAGGTGTTTAAAGTTATGAGAAATCAAACATGGAAGAAGATGTGTTTACGTATCAAACCCATCATTTAACCCCCCTAAACCCATCAAGCAAACATGCCCATAGTTTATAAAAAAGTGTAATGACATGAGAGATATATAAATAAAATAGTTGGATTGAATATATATGGGCCCAAAAAATAATGACATAAATGATAAATACATGTATATTGTGAGACAAACTGAAAAAGAAAGTATGAATAATTTTGAGAAATGGAGGGAGTACATATATACTATGTAATACTCCCTCTGTCCGCCTATAAGCTTCTCGTTACTTTTTGGCACAGAGATTAAGAAAAGTGATTAAATAATAGATATAGTACAAGTGATGTGATTGGAAGAAGGAGAGAGATAGAGAGAAAAAGTAAGATATAAAGTGGTGTGTAAGAAAAAGTACTTACCAAAAAGGGTATGGAAAGCTTATAGACGGACGGACTAAAATGGTAAAATGAGAAGCTTATAGGCGGACGGAGGGAGTATGTACCATTGAATGATTTAAATATGTGATCCATTACACTCTTAAATAGACTTATACTAATAATACGGCACATATCTTCAAATAGACTCAATTACATAGTGTGTAATACTTCATTCGTCCCTTTAAAAGTTGTCAATTTACTTTTGACACATGTATTAAGAAATATATTATTGGATGTGAAGTGTGTGGTTGATGTAAAGAGCTGGACAAAAGAAAAATTGGGGAGAGAAATAAAAGAGAAAATGTAGAAAAATGTCAGAAAGCGAAAAGGTATAAAAAAATAGTGAAAATTGCAAAAAAAAAATATAAATGAGTAATTTTTAATAGAACATGAAGATTGATAAAATGAGTAACATTAACGGAAATAGTATTATATAAAGTATTTTTATCTTATTCTCAAAGTGATTTTTTTTTTCTTATAACCAAAATTGATAGAACCCAAATTTGCTATAATGAAAGTTGATAAGTAACAAATGGTTGGTTTACCCATAAACTAATGTGTGCCAAGTCATTTATGGGACCTTTTGCATTGATGATGATGTTATCAAGCATATCAGCTCAACGAGGTTCTCAAGGGACAAGATGCGCACTTTAACTTTTAGGTGTTGTGTCCTTACTTTGTGTTGACACGATAGTAACACGATAAGATAAAGTTAAGCATAACACAACATGATAAAAACAAATGTTGACATAACACAATAACAATACCTTATTTTTCGTGTCGACGTGATACAACACGATAAAAACACGCAACATGATAACGACATAATAAAAACATAAATAGATTCTGTATTTAAAATTATAAAAATTAAAATATTTTCTAAATATAAAATATTATTATGTCATTATTGGATACTTGTCATTATCGTATCATATCGTATCAAGTGAATAATAGGTAACATGTTATTAACAACTCCATGTGCTACTCCTTCCGTTCCATATAAGTTTCATAGGTAGATGGATACACATATTAAGAAAGTGTAATAATAAGTGGATTTAGAGGGGTAATTTTGGATATTTATGTATAGAGTAAAGAAATTGGTTGACTTGTGTGTGGAGAAAAAATAATGACATTTGTGTAAAATAGAGGATATACATTGTGAGGGTAAAGTTTATAAAATATTTTTTCATATTAAAAATGTAAATTATTGTGTGACGTCTTGAAAAGGAACGTATGAAAATTTTAATTAATGAAACAGAGGGAGTATTAGTAAATTTTACCGTGCTTAACTGATTAAGACAAATCCGATACAAACATGATAAGACAAAACAATAACTCATAATTTTTTCGTATTAAATTCGTTTCAGGCTATCTTATCGTGTTCGAAATTGTCACCACCGGCTACCACAAAAATGTCCAGCTCTCCAATTTCATGAGATTTTGTTATTCTATTAGGTCTCATCTTTTTCTTCGTTTGGAAAGAAGAAAAAGTTGATTAATGTTGGCCCCTTAATCACAATTAAAACTGAATGATCATTCAATTCATAGGTAAATTTGAAGATAAGCAAAAAAATTATAAAGGGACTGTAGTAAATTAATTAATGGAAATTATTTGTCCATAATTAGTAATATTGGGTGCCAGCTAGAGATCAACATATATATAATTTCCACTATATGTATGTGTGCGTTGAACATGCAATAAAAATTGAATATTAAAAATGGTACTCCTTCAGTTCCAATAAACTTCTAGCTATTTTGGATATATAAATTAAAACAAGTGATTAAATAATATATATACGGTACAAATGATGTGAAAGAAAAAAAAAAAGATATAAAATTAAAATTGAATGACATTATATGTAAATAAAAGTGTATTGAAATTTTTTTTTAAAAAAAAATGTGTAGCTTGTAGACAGATGAAATAGAACTGTAAAACGAAAAGTCAATAGACCACAATGAAAGAATATTATATTCAAGAAATTTCACCTCCCATTAAAATAACTAGTTTTGAAAAAGAATATATAAGGAGTGCTTTTAATTTATTTTGGACAACGGTGCTTAATGTGCACTTACCCATTAAACCATACTGAACTTATACTTTAAGCACTTATAATTAACATTTCGACAAAAGAATCTTGACCTCTAATATTTGAAGTTCTCAACCCACAAAAGTTGCACTGAAATTGCATTTAAACTAACAAACAATTAGTTTGTGTATTTAGCTATATAACCTATCAACTTTTGACGTATACACAATTAAACCAATTTTCAAAATAATTAAATTTATTCCACTTTGCACCCCACCACACATAATTTTTGAAGGGTTATTTATGTCAAATATAACTCCCACTTTTGCTCTTTTGATTTCGTCCTTTTCAACGGGCATAGAGCACATTTTTTTTTCCCTTAATCTATCTCTTCTGATTTTATCACACATTCGTTGGAGTATACGCATCTTTGTCACACTTATTTTGTGTATGTGAATCCTCTTTAATACCCAACATTCATTCCCATATAATAAGGCTAACAATGCAGTAAAATTTTTCTTTTTCATGTAATGACATTCTACAATCACATAACACTCATGTAGTGTTTCTCCACTTAAATCAATCAACTTTTACTATGTTGTTGACGTCACTATTAATTTATTTCTCTATCCTTTTGAATAAGCAAACCCAAATATTTAAATTGACCACCCATAGGTATTTCATGCATGTCCATCAAGCTAGAGGTGTTGATCACGACTACTAAAACATTGCACTTCATATATTTCGATTTCGATCTACTCACTTTAAAACGTTTTATTTTCAATGTCTATATCTATTAAGGTATCCCACATCGGATAGAGAGATGGCTTTGGGTGGGCTTATAAATCTAGACAATCCTCTCACTTAACACCTTGGTTTTAAGTGTAGAGTTAGGCCTTCTTATAATATCCATAAATCTAACTTTAAATTGATCCTTACTTTCGTGTCCTCAATCAAACCAACGGCATCTGTAAAAAGCATATTATTCTTAAAATTTGATGAATAACACTACCAGCTTCTTCATCAAGTCTAGCAAATTAAAGTTGCATCTTTATATTGTTAGGGCCACCCAATCCACAAATATCATTTACTTTTGAACCTCATGACACATGCACATGACTCAACACATTTAAAACTCTACTCATTATTTTACTTTTTTTTATAAATATACCCATAGTTTCATCTCTGATCCCTAAATTCCGAACCTCATGACACATACACATGACTCAACACATTTAAAACTCTACTCATTATTTTACTTTTTTTTATAAATATACCCATAGTTTCATCTCTGATCCCTAAATTCCAGCTCTTCTCAAGAATGGTTTGTTAATTAGAGAATTGGCATGTCACCACATGAATTAATACACCAATAATTAACAAAAGCCAAAGTCTTTTATGTACTCAAGTACACCATGTACTTGAGTAGACTTTTACTAGTCAACCGTTGACCGGTCAACGGTCAAACTTTGACTTTTTTAAAAAAAAAAAATTTAATTTTTTTTCAAAATTTTTTTTTTCGATATTTTTTTTTCGATTTTTATTTTGAAAAAGTGTATGTTAGTATATTGAAAAGTGCATCTTTATTTTTTAAATGAAAAGTGTACGTTACTATATTGAAAAGTGCAACATTGTTTTTAATGAAAAGTGTATGTTCTTATAACTGAAAAGTGTATGTTATTATAAGTTAAAAGTGTATGTTATATTAATGAAAAATGTATGTTATTATAACTGAAAAGTATATGTTATTATAACTGAAAAGTGTATCATTTATTAATGAAAAGTGTAAGTTATATATTAATAAAAAGTGTATGTTATTATAACTGAAAAGTGTATGATATATTAATGATTATAACTGAAAAATGTATGTTCTATTAATGAAAAATGTAAATTATATATTAATTTCACACATTTAATTATTTAAGCTTACACTTTTATGACTATTAAAGGTACACGTTTTGGTTATAAGTAATTTTTTTTTTTAAATGTTATTAATTTCACACATTTTTTTATTTATTCATAAAATACATCTTTTGGTTATTAGTACAAACTGTTCCTAGTTTTTTTTAAAAATTGTTATTAATTTCACACATTTCCTTATTTAATCTTGTACTTTTATGACTATCAATGATAGGGGAATCGAACGCATGACCTTGTGGTAAAATTGGAGGGTGCGACGACTAGGCTATAACGAATAGTTAGTATATAAGCGTGCAATATATTATTTATACACATGTGGCGGTTTGCAAGTGGACTCAAGTACACGGATCGTGTACTTGAGTACACAGCAGCCCTACCCTTAACAAAATGCCACCATATAAAAAGTGGTTGCTTTATTTGATGAACACAATGTTAGGTGAAAACTTGGGTGACAATTTAGCCTTCACCCAACACAAATTAACGTTATCCATGGGATTCCTGATAAAAGGTTTGACCTTACAATGTTTATTTTATTTTAGAGATAAGCATTATTTATAAATACATTTCAGATTAGTGGGATCGTATGAATAAAATAACTTGAATGTAGCTGATCAAATTCGTTTTGATCGAACACTATCACATCAAATTGTCAAATACATCCCTTTTTCCCCATACTTATGTTTATCTTTTTAATTTGTAGTAGTTGATACCATTCAAGTATTCAACAAATTGACAAACCCAAAGAAAATCAATAAACTTAAACTTGTTCTTTTTCTATCAAGCTATGAAACCAAAGATTGATTTGAACGAACACATTCTTCCTCAAATGAAACTTAAATTGAAGATTGAAATATTCTGAATGAATGTACAAGGTGACTTTGTTCATATTTTTGCTCTTTTTAACAACTATACGATCCCCACAAGCGTATGAGTTCGATAGTAGTATGATAAGTATTCCAAATAGATTTTCGTTCCAAGAACTTAATTGAGTGAGAATGTGAGTCCCTAAAGTTGCGAGCTAAAATGCTATTGTAGTAACTAAATGTTGTTGTTTTTTAATTTTAAAAGACGCAACAAAGTATATTAAACTAAATCAATGAATTAAGCCATTAACTAAATAAGATTAGTAGCAAGAAATGAATATAAAGATACTAAATGCAACACAATTAAGAATAAAACGATGGAAATGAAGTAAACGAACTAACTAACTTTCTTTTGGAAAGTGCAAGGTAAGGGTATTGCCTCGGGTGTTTCCGTTTTGTGAGAAATTAAGTGAACTAGTGAACCAATTACATGAATTAGCTATAAATTCGGATTAAGCTAAAGGTTATCACATATGTGTGCAAACTCCCTCGAAAGGCATAGGTGAACAACGTGCATTGATTAGCAATTATAGGATCTAACCAAATACCATAAGCTCATAAGATAGTGTTTCATAAGCACTTTCAACACGGTTACTAATGCTTATGAAACACCCTCTCACCAAACTCCTAGACGACCTCTATTCGTTTAGTGTCTAAAGTTGTCGGTCTAGCAATTAACCCTCTCTCGGTTAAGCTAATTACTCCTTAACTTCTATTCAATTGACTAAAGCTCACACTCACACTCCCAATCATGCTACCCAACTCTCGTTGCAATAAACATAATTGAACATGCTCGCTAATAGGGTTGATCTATGGAGATTGAGCATGCATGAATTGAGAAAGTTTGTTGACAGCAAAGGCAATGTCCGGTCTGGTAAACAGGAGGTACTGAAGACTTCCTAGAGCTTGACGATATACAGCAGGATCAGAGGGACCAGATGCATCATGTAAGGAAAGGTTAACTCCAGGGGCAAGAGGTGTCTGAACCGGCTTGGCATCCAACATATTATACTTACCAAGAAGATCAGTGATGTATTTACGTTGGACCAAGGTACATGAACTGTGAGAACGAAGAACTTCCACACCTAGAAAGTAGGACAGAGGGCCAAGATCCTTGATCGAGAAATGTGAGGCTAGAGCATCAACAACTCCATCCAAAAAAACATCATTGTTTCCTGTGAGAATGAGGTCGTCAACATATACCAGAAAGTAGGAAATAATATCACCACGGTAGTAGACAAAGAGAGACTCGTCTGATTTTGTGTGAACAAATCCCAGGGACGAGAGAAAAGTTCGAAGAGCATTGTACCAAGTGCGAGGGGCCTGCTTGAGGCCATAAATAGATTTCCGAAGTTTGCATACATGAGTGGGAAAGTTGGTGTTAGAAAACCCCGGAGGTTGAGTCATGTAAACTTCCTCAGTGAGGGAACCATGAAGGAAGGCATTGTTCACATCGAACTGGCGGAGGGGCCAATTCTTGGATACCGCAATAGAGAGAATAATGCGAACAGTGGCTGGTTTGACAACTGGGCTGAAGGTTTCAAAGTAATCGATACCAGGTCGTTGATGGAACCCTTTGGCCACAAGGCGAGCCTTGAACTTATCAACAGAGCCATCAGGTTTGCGCTTTATACGAAATACCCATTTACACCCAACAATATTCTAAGAAACGGCAGGTGGCACAAGATCCCAAGTACCATTCTGAAGCAAAGCCGAGAATTCAGTAGACATTGCCTCCCTCCAACGATCGTCCTGTAAGGCTTGAGTGACAGTACGAGGTTCAATATCAGAAAGAACAGTAGAAGCAAGACCATACCTCGGATTAGGTTTAACAATATTGTTGCGAGCTCGTGTGACCATAGGATGCCGAGGAAGAGGTTGAACAGGCGAAGGGGCCGGAGGGGACACCGGGGCATCAGGGTCTGGAGCTTGCGGAGGGGGGGAACGGACCGGGGGTGGAGTAGGGATGTGATCGTCAACAGGGAGAGTGGTGGCTATGGGGAGTGTGGAAGTCGGAATTGGGGTAAGCGGAGGTGTGGCAAAGGGAAATTTAGTTTCGACAAAGTCAACATGTCGGGACGTGTAAAGGCGGTTAGAGGAGAGATCGAGGCATAGATAGGCACTTTGTGTGATAGAGTAGCCTACAAACACACATGGGTGAGAGCGTGGGGCAAGCTTATGAGGAGTGTATGGACGGAGCCAGGGATAACAGAGGCAGCCAAACACCCTGAGTTTTGAGATGTTTGGGGTTTTGTGGAATAGGGTGTCAAAGGAGGACGACATGGAGAGGGAGACCTTAGGGAGACGGTTGATTATATATGTGGTTGTGGACATGGCATAGGGCCAATATGTGAGAGGCATGGACGAGTGATGGAGGAGAGTGAGGCCAGTGTCAACAATGTGACGATGACGTCGTTCTGAGGTTCCATTGTGTTCAGGGGTGTGGGGTGGGGTGGTGAGATGGGTAATTCCATGGGAAGAGAGAAACGGACGGAGAGCAATGAATTCTCCACCGTTATCAGAGTAAAGAGTTTTAATTTTGTGATTGAGAAAATTTTCAACAAGAGCTTTATATGCAGTGAAGGTAGACAATACATCAGACTTATGTTTTAAGGGATAAAGCCAGACATATTTCGAAAAGTGGTCAACAAAAATAACATAATACTTATAACCATCAACAGATAAAACAGGAGAAGTCCACACATCAGAAAAAACTAATTCAAGTGGCATAGATGAAGATAAAGAAGAGTCGTGAAAAGGTAATTTATGACTCTTGGAACATTTGCAAGAATTACAAGAAAGATCCACAGTTTTGTGCAATGATAAATTATGACCTGACACAACGGAATCTAAAATCTTGGGAGATGGATGACTGAGACGGGCATGCCAAACAGGAAGAGGCTGGCGAACGGAGATGTGAGCGGATGGTGGAGTGCTTGAATTAAAGGCCCAGATATAGAGTCCGTTAACCCGAGGTCCCTGAAGCCGAATGTCCCCCGTACGACGATCCTTCACCTGAAAACCACAATCAGAGAGAGCAATAACAACATCATTAGCAGCACACAATTGTGAAACTGAGAGAAGATTTCTAGACATAAGAGGCACATGTAGAGCATTCGGAAATTTCAAGCAGGAAATATTAGAGAAGTGGAGAGTGCCAGTGTTTGCAATATCAAGATTGTTTCCATCACCAACAACAACTTTATGAATACCGTCATATGGAGAGTGCATAGAGAGGTTTGCTAGGTCAGTGGTAATGTGGTGAGACGCCCCCGAATCAAGAATCCAAACTGAAGATGTAGGTGTGGATGTGGCAGTGTGCGCAGAAGGATGTGCATAGGCTGACGAAGGCGAATTGTCGGCCGGCAGGTAACGATATTGGTCGCAGCGACGAGCGGAATGACCGGGGCCACCACAAAGTTGACACTTGCCAAGGTACGGACGGGCTCCATGTGAATGAGATGAATTGGGAGACGAAAAATTACCTGCACCAGTTTTGTTCGACGGCCGAGAGGACAGATTAGTGTTTGATTGAGTATGCCGAGCATAAGTGTGGTGTGTCGGCTGGCGCGACTTGGAGTAGGATCGACCAGCCGAACCTCCTGAGCCGTGCGAATAGAGGGCTGTGACCGGAGCCGATGGAGGGGGGGCAGATCGAGCGCTGATCTGTGCTTCAGTGCTTAGTAATTTCTCATGAAGCTCGTCAAAGGAGATAGGTGTTTCACGAGCCTGAATCGCGAGACCTAACTCCTGGTATTCATTGTTAGGGTTATACTGGCAAGTATGCTTTTAGTGCTACTTATGTATACAAACTGATTCTTGCACTTATAAATGAGAATAATATTTTTATCACTGGTTGCTTTAAATATAATGAATGTTAATTATTTATTGCATAAACGTTCAGATGTATTTTACATTATAGACAATGTGGTGTGTAGAAGATCACATTGTCAGTTCCTTGTATATAAGTACAATTGATTCACAACTTAGATGGAATTGAACAATCCATTGGTAGAAGTTGAGGTGTAAGGCTCGGATTGGTTTATCTTGACCAAGAGATTACACTAGTGCATTATGATGTGCTGAATAGGACCTACAGAGAGGTAATTCTTCTAGACTGACTTAAGGAATGAAGAATTAGACCTCAGTGGTTGTTGATTTCTTAATCTCTGTCACTTAAATGGGATTGTCTGTAGTTAAGAAGTATTGCTTTGATTTATTATGGGTAAAGAATCAATTTGATTCAATACTTTGTATTTTGGGCAATATTATTAATTACAGGACAGATTGCCAAAATTAATACAGAGAATCATGTCTTGGAGTGTCAAGTTGATTATGTCCCCTTGGTGGGCTCAGAAGGTTTATCATATCAAATCTGATCAGTGGAATTTATTTCCGGTATGATAATAATGTTGAGTTGTCCTTACTCCGAGGAATAAAAGATATTAATTAATTAAAGCATTCAGTAGCTTAAATTAATTGATGGACATTGAATCTTAAACACGGGAAATAATAACCGGGAGCCATATTTCGTAATATGGGTTAGGATGGATAGTGCAATATTAATTCTATAGTGGAATGAATTAATATTAATGGGCTGGAAAAATGTTGTGGCTCAATATTGATTTTTGGGCCCATTGGGAGGTCCAATCCTAATTCTCCTAAAGGCCCCTCAAGTAGCCAAATAAAAGTCTATTAATTAAGTAAATTAAAAGATAAGGATTAATTTTGTTGCAAGAAATTAGAGAGAGATATTTATGGAAAAAGATATATGGAAATAAGAGATTATTTCTATATTATTCCAAGATAAATTGACCGGTGAATTTTTCTTTCTTGTAAGAGAAGAAACATAGATTCTCTCTTATAAAAGGAGAAGAAAAAAATTGGTACTCTAGAGACTAAGAAAAGAAAAAAAAAGATCTGTAATTTTCGAAATTACAGTGTGTGCAACAAGAGAAAATTAATTCTTCCTTGAGAGTTAATAGTTCGTGAGATCTCCCACCGGGTCAACGGACTAGGACTTAGGGAATACTTGAGAAGGCAATTGGGTTGAAGTTGTTACTCTTCTCAACAATATCTCTCCGATTTAAAGGTAAACGCGTAATCCTTTAGTTCCGCATGTTTAGGGATTTAATTATTTTACCGTACATTCATTACATAAATTAGTTGATTTAATTTGTTTAAATTATGAAATTAGATTTATGATAATTCATATTTAAATTACGTCCCAAATAGATCCGGGTAATTTTAAAGGAGTCTCAAAGGATTCCCGAGAGTCTCAAAAGATCCCTAGGGCATCTCAAAAGATTCCCGGGAGTCTCAAAGGATTCCTAGCGTGATGGTCCATAACCCACAAGTGCCAATAATTCCCCACAAAGGAGATGGGGAATGTGGTCCCATAATAATTTCCCACAAAGGAGTTGGGGACCACAAGAGTTGGGGACCACATTGTTGGGGGACTATTATTGGGTATTGGGATTACTTTCCCAACATATGGTATTAGAGCCAAGGTTTTGAGCTCTGTAATTTAAATTAGAATTTAAATCTATTTACATTAAATTGATATTTGGATGGTAGAATTGTTAGATCTTTTTTGCAGGTATCCAATTATCATGGTTTTAATGTATGTTTTAATTTATGTTGTTTGAATGTGGTTTTTAATCTGATTCGGCCAGATTTGTTTTTCCCGTGAGAAAATCCACGGGTAGATTAGATTATTTAATTTGTAATAGACTAGTCTAGATGTTAGATTTATTTTTTGTAAATAAATTGTAACGGATCAAAGACGAAGACCGTTGGACGGATTAAAGAATCGGAGGCGCACCCGGACGACCAAGCCACACGGGCCGGTGGTGGGCGTGGCGTGATTTTTTTTGTTGCGGCCGTGGGAGTACGAATTTCTTGTTTCTTCAAAACGAGAAAATTAAACCATGATAATTGGACGTGTTTGCCTAATTTGTGTTTAATTTTATTTTGTTATTATGCTATGATTATTTGTTAATTTTGCATGAGGAATCGTGAAAAACCTCAAGTTTAAAAATTACTAAGTATGTTTTTTTAATCAAATTTATTTAAGATAATAAATTGATTAAATGGCCTCCATAATTTATTTATTTGCGAAGTCTTTTGGCTACGCATTGGCAAGCGCCTCTCTCCCTATCGGATAGGCCAAAGGATAAGTTCACATGAATAAATTCCTTTAAGGATGATTGTGGATTATTACTAGTGGCGGTATGACCCTCCCATCGAGTGGCTTATTCAAAACGAAATAATAGTCCTGTATTTAATTATGGTTATTACTTAGGTATAAAATTGATATATTAACTTCCCATCGGAGTCCCTGTCAATTTTATATGGCCAGCTTAAAGCCAACTATTAATTTTGAATTAAAGGTTTGTAACTGCTTTGTTTGTAACCTGCTTAAATGTATTTGAGTAAACGTTCACACTCATCGTGACTTGCTTAAATTGGTTTTAAGATGTTGGCTGATGCATGTTTATATTGTTTTTTGAGGTTTTTGATATAGTACATGTGATCAAATTATGTGATAATTTTTGTGTTAATAGGATATTAATACAAATTGTATATTTTATTCTCAGTTCAGCATGTCGTCTCCTTTTAACCCACTGTTTAGTATACTTAAAGAAAATAAATTGGAAGGAGAGAATTATGTGGATTGGAAAAGACATTTATTTATAGTCTTGACTGCACAACAGCATAAGTGGGTCCTTGATGAACCTAAACCCCCTGCCCCTACGGATGAGACGAACCAAGAAGATAAGGAATATCATAAGGAGTGGATGAGATCCGATGAAATGGCTAGGTGTACCATCTTGGCTTCAATGTCAGATGTGTTGCAACACCAACACCAGAACATGGAATCCGCTTCAGCTATTATGATGAACCTTAAGGAACTTTTTGCTCATCAGAATCGTACGGCTAAACAAATGACCATGATAGATATGTTATCACAGAAAATGGTCGAGGGAACGCCTGTGAGGGATCACGTTCTTAAAATGAGGGGTTTCCTTAACAAACTTGAGATTCTTGGTGCTGAATTCGATGCGGAAACGCAGATCGATTTCATACTCCATTCTCTACCGAAAAGTTTTGAGCAGTTCCAACTGAACTATACGATGAATGATCAAGAGTATACGTTGGCTCAGCTCTTGCAAGCTTTAGTTTCGGCTGAGATGTTAATGGGACCAAGGAACGAGCATACGGCAATGTTGGCAAATGGTCCATCTTCTAATTCTACACCGAAAGGTGGAAAGAAGAAGAAGAAGGCAAATGGCCAGAAACAAGCTAATAATAAGGAAAAGATACCAATTGAGGGAGGTGTCAAGAAAAAGACCACTAAGGGAAAGTGCTTTAGTTGCGGTCTGAAAGGACATTGGAAGTCAGCCTGTACCAAGCCTAAGAAGGCTGGTAAGCAAGGTAATTCTCACGCACTAGTAATTGAAACTTGTTTAGCGGTGTATTCTTCCCATTCGTGGGTGGTGGATACGGGAGCCACCGATCATGTTTGTTTCAATTTTCAGGGGTTCAAGCTAACCCGACAACTTAGTGGGAGTGAGATCATCATCACCATGGGCAATGCTACGAAAGTGGCGGCTGTTGCAGTGGGAGATGTGCAACTATCTTTTAGTGATAGAATTTTAGTTTTAAAAGACGTTCTTTATGTTCCGAGTTTTAGAAAGAATTTGATTTCAGTTTCTAAACTATTTTTGGATGGATATTCAGTTTCTTTTAATAAGAATGTCGTTATTTGTCGTAATGACGAGATTATCTGTTCGGGAGCATTGGTGAATAATCTTTATACTATTAATTGTGCACATTCCACACAAAATGAATCGTATAACACATCGACTATTTCTAAGAAAAGAAAGCATTCTTCAGACATGAACGAAACACTTCTGTGGC
This sequence comes from Galeopsis tetrahit, assembly GCA_963675135.1. Taxonomy (NCBI): domain Eukaryota; kingdom Viridiplantae; phylum Streptophyta; class Magnoliopsida; order Lamiales; family Lamiaceae; genus Galeopsis; species Galeopsis tetrahit. Next base: position 56,788,337 of record OY776120.1, on the reverse strand, counting down.
ATCTTAGACTTGGTCATATTAATCTAAGAAGGATTCAAAGGTTGGTGAATGATGGCTCGTTGGAATCACTCCAGATTGAGCCGTTTCCAACCTGTGAATCATGTTTAGAGGGTAAAATGACCAAAAGAGCTTTTGGGGCAAAGGGGAATAGAGCTAGTGAAGTGTTGGAACTCCTTCATACTGATGTATGTGGACCAATGTCAATTCAAGCAAAGGGTGGTTTTGAGTATTTCGTTACTTTTATCGATGATTACTCAAGATATGGATACATCTATCTAATGCGGCATAAGTCTGAGACCTTTGATAAATTCAAAGAGTTTAAGGCTGAAGCAGAAAAGCATAGGGAAAAGAGTATCAAGTTTCTACGATCAGATCGTGGAGGCGAATACCTTAGCAATGAATTTTTGGGCTACTTATCAGGTGAAGGGATTGTATCCCAATTAACTGCACCCGGAACCCCCCAACAAAATGGGGTTGCAGAGCGAAGAAATCGAACTCTTTTAGAGATGGTCAGATCTATGATGAGTTATTCAGATTTACCTAAGTCGTTTTGGGGTTATGCCTTGGAAACAACGACTTACATTCTGAATTTGGTACCTTCCAAATCAGTTCCTAAAACCCCTACTGAATTGTGGACCGGGCGAAAGCCTAGTCTAAAACACATAAGAATTTGGGGGTGTCCTGCATACGTGTTGGACAAGGAAGCTGGAAAGTTAGACCCTCGTTCAGAATTAAGGTTGTTTGTAGGATATCCCAGAGGAACGAAAGGGGGTTTATTCTATAGTCCAAAGGATCAACGAATTGTGATAAGCACACATTCTAGATTCTTGGAAGAAAACTATATGAGTAATAGAAAGCCCAAGAGTGAGATTACCTTAAAAGAATTAAGAGGGCCAACTCCTATACCAAGTGTACAAGTAGATGTACCAAGAGATACACAAACACAACCGGAACCTCGTCGTAGTGGGAGGGTTGTGAGACAACCTGAGCGATTCATGTTCGTGGGAGAGTCTTCGGACTTGGTCCCCGGAGAGGATGAATCTGACCCCTTGACGTACGATGAGGCAATCCAAGATAAGGATGCAGATTCTTGGCAAACTGCAATGGAAGCAGAAATGGGGTCTATGGATCATAACAAAGTGTGGGAGCTTGTGGAACCACCCAAAGGCATAAAGCCTATTGGATGCAAGTGGGTCTACAAGAGAAAAAGAGGATCAGATGGGAAGGTTGAAACCTTCAAAGCTAGACTAGTGGCAAAAGGATATACTCAAAAAGAGGGAATCGATTATGAGGAGACCTTTTCGCCTGTAGCTATGCTTAAGTCTATCCGTATTCTCTTGTCGATTGCAGCTCACCTAGACTTTGAGATCTGGCAAATGGATGTCAAGACAGCTTTCCTAAATGGAAGTCTTGAACAAGAAATCTACATGCGCCAACCCGAAGGCTTCATTGAAAAAGGCCAAGAGAATCTTGTATGCAAGCTTAAAAGGTCAATATATGGACTTAAGCAAGCATCGCGAGCTTGGAATCAATGTTTTGATCAGGTGATACAATCCTATGGATTTGATCAAAATGAGTTTGAGAGTTGTGTCTATAAGAAGTGTATCGGAACTGCCTTGGTATTCTTAGTATTATACATAGACGACATTCTGCTTATTGGAAACAATAAAAAGGTGTTGACAGATGTGAGGGTATGGTTGTCAAAACAGTTTGATATGAAGGATTTAGGAGAAGCTGGTCACATCCTTGGGATTAAGATTACTCGAGATCGCCAGAAAAGGATGATATGCTTATCCCAAACCTCATACATAGACACTATTTTGAAACGATTCAGCATGCAAAATTCCAAGAAAGGATTTGTTCCTTTCAGACATGGAATTCATCTATCTAAAGAGATGTGTCCTAAGACACAAAAGGAGATGGATGAGATGAGAAACATTCCATATGCGTCGGCAGTTGGAAGCCTCATGTATGCAATGCTGTGCACGAGACCGGATATTTGTTTTGCTGTAGGCATGGTAGCAAGATATCAAAGTAACCCAGGGAAAGAACATTGGACTGCAGTTAAAAACATTCTCAAGTATCTAAAAAGAACTCGAGATAGAATGTTAGTTTATCAGTCAGACAGTCTGTTCCCTGTGGGTTATACGGACTCAGATTTCCAATCAGACATGGATTCTAGAAAATCTACCTCGGGTAGTGTGTTTTGTTTGGGGGGTGGAGCCATGACATGGAGAAGTGTGAAGCAGAAATGCATCGCTGATTCTACCATGGAAGCCGAATATGTAGCTGCTTGTGAAGCAGCGAAAGAAGCGGTTTGGCTTAAGAACTTCTTAGTGGACTTGGATGTGATTCCGAATTTGCCCAGCAGTATCACTATTTATTGCGATAATGCTGGAGCAGTTGCAAATTCAAGGGAACCAAGAGCCCACAAGGCAAGCAAACACATTGAAAGGAAATACCATCTTATACGAGAAATCGTTAAGAGAGGAGACATAGTGGTGGCAAAGATCGCATCGGAAGACAACCTAGCTGATCCTTTCACAAAGGGTCTGCCTCAGAGTACATTCGAGAGACATGTGGAAGGAATGGGGGTCAAGTGCGTTGCCAAGCTGCTTTGAGTATAAGTGGGAGAATTTAATAGGACATGTAGAACATGGACGTGCTGTAGTATACTTAAAAGCAGACTTTGAGTATAAGTGGGAGATTGTTAGGGTTATACTGGCAAGTATGCTTTTAGTGCTACTTATGTATACAAACTAATTCTTGCACTTATAAATGAGAATAATATTTTTATCACTGGTTGCTTTAAATATAATGAATGTTAATTATTTATTGCATAAACGTTCAGATGTATTTTACATTGTAGACAATGTGGTGTGTAGAAGATCACAGAAGATCACATTGTCAGTTCCTTGTATATAAGTACAATTGATTCACAACTTAGATGGAATTGAACAATCCATTGGTAGAAGTTGAGGTGTAAGGCTCGGATTGGTTTATCTTGACCAAGAGATTACACTAGTGCATTATGATGTGCTGAATAGGACCTACAGAGAGGTAATTCTTCTAGACTGGCTTAAGGAATGAAGAATTAGACCTTAGTGGTTGTTGATTTCTTAATCTCTGTCACTTAAATGGGATTGTCTGTAGTTAAGAAGTATTGCTTTGATTTATTATGGGTAAAGAATCAATTTGATTCAATACTTTGTATTTTGGGCAATATTATTAATTATAGGACAGATTGCCAAAATTAATACAGAGAATCGTGTCTTGGAGTGTCAAGTAGGGGTGGCAATTTTCGACACGACACGATAGCACGATACGAATCCGACACGAAAATTGTGGGTTAGTGTTTGGCCTTATCGGGTTCGTGTCGTTATCGGGTCGACCTGATAACGACACGAAAATTTCGTGTCGGGTTCGTGTCAACCCGTTAAGCACGATAAAATTAACAGGTAACCCATTAACCTGTTAACAACCCGTTAACCTGTTATTTACCTGATATGACACGACACGATAATGACACGTATCTGATAATAACACGATAATGACACGATAATTTATTATATTTATATAAATATATTATATTTTATATATTTAATACAATTTTAAATTGATTTATTTTCTTATAATGTCGTTATCGTGTTGTTATCGTGTTACGTGTCGTTATCGTGTCGTGTCATGTCGACACGAAAATTATCGTGTCGTTATCGTATCGTGTCGTGTCGACACGAAAATTATCGTGTTCGTGTCGTGTCGACACAGATTCTTATCGTGTCGTGTTCGTGTTTGGCCTTATCGTGTCGTGTCACTATCGTGTCGACACGAAACACGACACGATAGCATGAATTGCCAGCCCTAGTGTCAAGTTGATTATGTCCCCTTGGTGGGCTCAGAAGGTTTATCATATCAAATCTGATCAGTGGAATTTATTTCCGGTATGATAATAATGTTGAGTTGTCCTTACTCCGAGGAATAAAAGATATTAATTAATTAAAGCATTTAGTAGCTTAAATTAATTGATGGACATTGAATCTTAAACACGGGAAATAATAACCGGGAGCCATATTTCGTAATATGGGTTATGATGGATAGTGCAATATTAATTCTATAGTGGAATGAATTAATATTAATGGGCTGGAAAAATGTTGTGGCTCAATATTGATTTTTGGGCCCATTGGGAGGTCCAATCCTAATTCTCCTAAAGGCCCCTCAAGTAGCCCAATAAAAGTCTATTAATTAAGGAAATTAAAAGATAAGGATTAATTTTGTTGCAAGAAATTAGAGAGAGATATTTATGGAAAAAGATATATGGAAATAAGAGATTATTTCTATATTATTCCAAGATAAATTGGCCGGTGAATTTTTCTTTCTTGTAAGAGAAGAAACATAGATTCTCTCTTATAAAAGGAGAAGAAAAAAATTGGTACTCTAGAGACTAAGAAAAGAAAAAAAAAAGATCTGTAATTTTCGAAATTACAGTGTGTTGGTCCCAAAGTTGAGTTAATAATATTGAGTAAGCTAGTGAAAATGTCTAGAGGGGAGGGGTGAATAGACTTTTCAAAAATCTTTCAATATATCAAAATACACAATGCGAAATATTCAGATTACTAATGAGCCCAATCAACTTTATACTCAACTTTTCTATAGATCTTTATCTTTGTTAATTCTTAATGTTCTTGATTAAACAATTCAAACAAATAACAAACAGTAAATGTAAAGAACACAGAATTTTATAGTGGTTCGACAAATGTCTACATCCACTCTCACAACTCCAGTTGTGAAGTTTTATTACTCTTCTTGAGCTTCTTGTGGCTTAAAGTCCCAAGATTAAGACTTTGATCTTATCGATTATACCTCCAGGTATATCTTCGATCTACTAGTAATTCTACAAGTAACTAGCACACTTGTTTTACAACATACAAACTTAAAACTTGAAAAGTAAAACTTCTCTTTGAATAGCCTTTGATTCTTCTCTTCAATTCAGTGGCTTCTTCTCTTTTTTAATCTCCTTCAACTCTGTGAGTTTCTTCTTGTGCTCTGTAGACTTAGATTGCTTGTGAATGCTTTAAGATCAGTAGTCTTAGCAGTAGGAGATTACACAGTATTTATAGAACTTAGTATGACAGTTAGCAGTTTGTGAACTAACTCTCAACTAACTCTAAAACTGTTTTTGTAACTTCTTCTTGTAACCGACTTTGTAACTTCCTTCCAAGTCAGCATATCATCAATAAATCTTCAGTTACTCCTTAAATAAGCTTTCCAAACTTATTCTTTAATTTCACCAAATCAGCACAGTAACTTACTGTTCTGATTTTTACTCTTCGAATTTTACTCTTTGGATTTTACTCTTCGGATTCAGTCAGCACAGTAACTTAAAACTTTCAAAACTTCTCCAGATTTCTTCTGAGCTTATCTTCAATTCTTCTTTGAAGTCTTCTTATTCTGAAGTAGTCCTCTGAGTCTTCTTTAGTCTTCTGATCTTCTTCTAATCTAGTTCTAATCTACTGTTCTGAACTTTTACATTGCTGAATACAAATAGAATACACTTTTACATATATAAAACCTATCCATACATCAACTGAACTATATACAGATGAGTATATCTAAGTCCTATACTATAAGCTGTCTATACAATACAAAACATCAGCTTAGTTCCTAACAGTTCATATATCAGATCAGTAAACACCTAAGATCAGTAACTCATGTAAGTTCAATAACTTCCATATAAGATCAGTAAATACTAAGATTAGTAAACACTTAAGATCAGTAACTTACATATAAGATCAGTAAGTATATCAGATCAGTAACTAACAACAGATCAGTAACTAATAAGATCACTAAAATTATTCTCAGTTTCCATACTCAGATCAGTAATCTTATTTCAAATGACTCAGTTAAGATCAGTAATTTTATTCCTACTATTACTAAATAAGATCAGTAAACTTACTTCAGTTAGCATTAAGATCAGTAATCTCAATTTAAGTTTCTCATCAGATTAGTAAGCTTATATTCAGATTACTTAGTTAAGATGACTTAGAACCACATATATCACTAACTTTAAGTTGCTTTTGGCCATCAAAACATACTTTCATCAACTAGAACATTGTTTCAAGGATTCATATCCCAACAATTTCCCCCTTTTTGATGAAGCCAAAACTACTTAAATGTTAATAAATCAGTAGTTAAGTATGTAGTCAATCATAACAGTTCATCATTTCAGAAAAAAATCATATCATATTCACAATCAAATCAGATATTTCACATATTACACATACTAACAAAATATGAAATGATCACAAAATATAAAAATAAAGATTAAGGATAGAAATGTTATCTTCTGAGCTTGTCCTTCATCTTCATTCTGCATCTTCAGATTCTGAATGCCACATACATCCTTGCCTTGATATCCATCATATGTTGATGATCAGATATTCCTTCTTCCTTGATAATCTCAGCAATAATGTTGTTGATCTCTTTGTAATCAGGTTCTCCACTTTCCAGTCTTGGAGGTTCCCAATTAGGTTCTTCCGGACACAAAATCTTTGTTCCAGCACGATTAGCAACTTGAACTATGTCTTCCCAGAACTCTTGATCAATATTCAGCATGAATTCTTCAAAATCAATAAATTCTGCTTCCTTGCTCGAATGATCACCAAACTTCTTCACAATGAAATTAGCAATCTGCCACTTCTTCTTTAAATTCTTCCAGTATTCCATATGTTCTGTCAAAACAATGAAATCCACAAAGTTTTCATCTTGAAAATCTTTGTCAAACTCTTTTCCTTCAGCTTTCTTTTGAGTATTCATCTTTCTCTTCAGAGCTGTAACTCGATTATCAAATCTTGTTTTCAAGAACTTGACATCCTTTTCTTTCTTCTTTTTCAAGTTTTCTTCTTCACTTGACATGACAGCTTTCATTTTGCTTTTTGATCTGGTAATTCTTCCAGCTTCTTCTTCTTGTTGTTCTTCATCAGATAGGACTAACTTCCTCTTCTTTTGACTTGAACTCCCAGCAATATCAGGTCTTTTCTCAACAATTTCTTGACCTAGCTGTTTTTGTTGCTTCCTTAGCTTTAGCTTTTCATTCAGAATAGCAATTTCAGCTTTTAATTCATCCTGACTCACAACCAACTGAGCTTGTTGTGACTGCGTTTGTTCCATCACTTCCCTTGTCCTATCTTCCCCCTTTTTGGCTTCATCATGCCACTCTTTCAAGGAAGATATGTGTTGCTCCAGCTTTTTATGCAACACTTGAGACAGGTTCTTTTCTTGTACTCTATGAAGATCAAAGATTTTGGACATTGTATATTCCATAACCTTTTCATAAGAGTGTTCAGAATGTATCTTATTCATTCTCTCAGTAGCTTCTTGGAACATCTTGACAGCATCTTCCAACTTTGCTTGAAGTTCTGCATTCTGCTTTTTCAACATCTCAAAGTCAGAATTATCAGATTCCTTCTCAACAGGAACTGTTCTGATCTGTTCTTGCACATCCTCAAGAACAATAGGATCAGCAGAGTGAATTGGAATACTTTCCATCTCTTCAGCATCCAAAGCTTGATTTTCAACAACTTCTGTTTCTTCAATTACAACAGTGTTCTCAAACACCTCTGTTGCATTGTCAACATCTTCATCAATGTCCATTAAATCCTTTTCAGCAGCATTCTCAGCTTCATCAACACCTTTCTCTTCACTAAACAAATCTTCATCAGAGTTAGGAGTTGCAATCTTCTCAACAGTGTACTTGATTCCTGTTAATCTTTCAACAAGAAGTACAACAGATTCTGGAGTAACTAACTCAAGAAAAGAGTTAACACCAGCTGCTTACATCTGCTCTGCTTCCCAATCATCAAAGATTGAAGCACCTCCCATGCCTTCCATTATAGCCAAATTCTCCTTCAAAGTACTCCTCTTAAGATACACCCATGTGCCAATCCTAAGGAGTTTCTCAAACTCAACTGAGCTCTCATCTAATCCAGGAAATTGTTTCAACAAGGCTATCCTCAGATCTATCCTGATTCTATCCTCTCTATCACAGATAGTGTACTCCATCAAATCAGCAGGTTTAGGAGCAATAAATTCAGGTTCAGGAGATGATGAAATGTCAATTGGTTCAGTAGAAGGCTCAAATTCATGTTCAGTAGAGTGAGCATGAACCTGTAATGGGGTTTGATGTGGTGAAGGTTGATGTGAAGTTTGATGTTGAGGACTAGAAAGTGGGGTAGGATCAAAGTTAGTGTTCTGAGGTGATGAATGAGGAGTGTTCTGAGTCTCAGAAAAATAGTGATCTGATTTTCCAGAACATGAAGGTTGAGGGTTTTGGGTTTCAGTTTGGCTTGGTTCAGAGTTTGAAGGGGTAGGAGAGACAACAACTAACTTCCTCCTAGCACTTCTACTCTTAGTTCTTTTATGCACAGCAATAGGACTAGGAACACTAACCTCTTGCTCATCTGAGCTTGATTGCACCACAGTTTCAACAAATCTAATTGTTGGCTCTGAGGCAGCTGTAGCAGACCTTCCTCTCCTTGGTCTAGTACTGCTCGGATCATGCCTTGCCTTCGACCTAACTTCAGGTTGATTGTCCTCAGATTGGTACATTGAAGCTCCAGACTCTTCTGCTTCAAGCTCTTGAGATTGTTCCAAAGGGTTCTCTTGTTCAAACTGAACAGACTCCTTCTTCATCAAGAATTTCCCATGATGGAATTTCTTGGGATTACTCCAATATGGCTTTTTCACCAGCTGAGGCAGCAAGAAACTCAGCTTGCTTCCAAACCCTAATTTCGATTTAATCGAAAATTCCATGGTATCCTCATCGAACAAAACTTTGTCTTTTTCAGTCAGCAGCCTTTCCAAGAAGAATCCTTGCCAATCACCCTGAACTCTGTCGATGATTGCAGCCATAATTCTTATCTTGAAACTCGATAAGGCATCCTGGCTATGATGTTGCCCTAACAAGCACTTTCCAGCTATATCCATCAAGAACTGCAGACCAGTAGGAAGAACATCCTTCTTCAGATTAGTCAAGGTCTCTGTTTCAACACCTGACCATCTTCCCACACATTCCTTTTCCTCACCAGCTTTGTAAGTCAGAATATCCACCGGGCCTTGTGGTAAATCCAACATTACTTCTAGGATGTCCCTAGTAATTGTGACCTTGTGTCCAGCAAGCATGGAGTGAACACCATTTTTATCTCCTTGGAGTTGCAAATAAAATTCCACAGCTTCCGGTTCGTAGACATTCATGGGAAATGATTCCAGAAATTTTCGTAGTCCGCACTCTTCGCACATAGTTAGAATGGCTTGATTTTCAGCACTGTGTCGACCATTGAAATACACAGCGTTCTCCACGAAAATGCCCTTTTTGCGAATCCATAAATTCGAATCGAATGTTCCTGCAACTTGGTTAGCTTCATTGATAATATTAATGGTTGCCATTTGAGAATTTTGTAGAAACCAGATTTTTCAGAAGTTATGAGGTTTAGACATTTCCAGAAATGAACTCGTAAGAACGAAGAAGATGAAGTGTGATCATTTTTGTTAAATTCAAAACCAATCTAGGGCTAGGATTGAATCAGATAATCACAAAGAATGGTTGGGATTAAGTCTCGAAATTCGAGTTAAACAATAACTGTTCACATTCTAGTAACATTCTTAATTTTGGAGCCAACTTGTGTTTGATAAATACACCATAATTTTTAGGTTAGAAGTAGAGGAGTGTATTAATCTTCTCTATTAGTAATCTAAAAATATGAACAATTTCTGACTTAGAGTAATCTAAACCAAAAGACTGTTCTGATGCAAATCAGCACAGTAGTTTCCAAAACTATTTCACTTCATTTTCTTACAAGTATATAAATAAAATATCACTTATCTGGATCAGCTGAGTACTGTGATCAGCTGAGTAACCTTTTTAGAAATCAGATCAGTAGATGAATCAGCACAGTAGATTTCAGATCAGTAGATGGGTCAGCACAGTAATCCTCAGATCAGTACCCAAATTTCCTGATTTCATCTTTTTGATATCAGCACAGTGATCCTCAGATCAGTACTGTGTCAGATCAGTAGATTTCTTGCAGACAAATTAGTTGTAAACAATTCTTTCTGTAGACAGATTAGTCAGTAATCAGATTCGTTCTGTAGAATAACTGAATTGTAATCAGATTAGTACTGTAGACAAAGAGGCTTTGTAATCAGTACAGTTCTGTAGACAAGTCAATTTATTAATCAGAATAAATCTGTAGACTGCTATAGTCTGTAATCAGATCAGATTAGTAGACTTTTCAAATCTGTAATCAGATCAGTTCCCCCTTCAATGGAGAATTCCTCTTCTGTGCCTGTTTCACCTTGGTAGAAGTGTTAGTACAATATGTATAAGTGTAAAACAGTACAGATTAGTAACAATATGTTTAACTTAATGATCACATCAAGGTTTATGCTAAAATGACTTTAGTGTTCTGAGTCAACAAAAGGATCTTTAAGAAATCACAGATTCCCTCTTAATGTGTGTTCTCAGTGTCCCTCAGCTTTACCAGCTTCCTCATTGGGATGAAGGTCACTTTAGTAACCTTGTTACCTGTTTTAAGAGTAGTGATCTGACATAGGGTTGTCTCTTCTGAATTTTGAGTTTTGATGTACTGCTCTTAGTTTATGCTTCATATTCTTCTTGGTATAAGATCAGTACCTGAAATGTTAGCACAGCTCTATATACAAACAGAATCCATATCTATCAATCCCAAACTAATGCACAATTCTCTGAATCTCACTTCAGCCAATGGTTTTGTAAAAATGTCAGCTCTTTGAATATCAGTATGAATCTTTTCCATTCTAATATTCTTCTTTTCAACATGATCCCTAATAAAATGATGCCTAATGTCAACATGTTTGCATCTAGTATGTAGAACAGGATTTTGAGTGATGGCAATGGCACTATTACTGTCACAATATATAGGTACATTAGATTCTACAACATTGTAGTCTCTGAGTTGTTGTATTAGCCAAAGAAGCTGACTACAACAACTACCTGCAGCCATATATTCAGCTTCAGTAGTAGAAGTTGCCACACTTGTTTGTTTCTTTGAAAACCATGAAATGAGCTTAGTTCCTAAGAATTGACATGAACCTGAAGTAGATTTTCTATCTATTTTGCAACCTCCAAAGTCCGAGTCTGAATAACTACTTAAAGATATATCATCATCTGCAGGATACCATAATCCTCAATTAATGGTCCCCTTTAGATATTTCAATATCCTTTTAGCAGCTTCCAGGTGACTTTCCTTGGGGTTTGCTTGAAATCTTGCACATACTCCAACAGAAAAAACAATATCAGGTCTGCTGGCAGTTAGATAGAGTAGAGAGCCAATTAAAGCACGATAGTGAGGTTGGTCAGAAGACTTACCTCCTTCATCAGGATCCATTCTGTATGTAGGTTGCATGGGCACACCACCTGTCTTACAGGTTTTAATACCAAATTTATCTAGCAAATTCTTAGTGTACTTTGCTTGATTTATAAAGATACCTTCTGAAGTTTGTTTTACTTGAAGACCAAGAAAATATGTCATTTCTCCCATCATGGACATTTCAAATTTACTTTGCATGAGTGTAGAAAAGCTTTCACTCAAGTTTTTGTTGGGTGATCCAAAGATAATATCATCCACATAAATTTGAACAAGTAATATATCATTACCTTCTTGTCTTCTAAACAAAGTTCTATCAATTTTGCCTTTTGTAAAACCATTTTCAAGTAAGAATAGAGAAAGAGTATCATACCATGCTCTTGGGGCTTGTTTCAATCCATAGAGTGCTTTATTTAACCTGTATACTTGGTGACTATTCACTTCAAAACCAGGTGGTTGTTCCACATAAACTTCTTCAGCAAGTATACCATTTAAAAATGCACTTTTCACATCCATTTGATACACAGTAAATTTCATATGTGCAGCATAAGCAAGGAACAATCTTATAGCTTCTAGTCTAGCTACAGGGGCAAAAGTTTCATCATAATCAATACCCTCAGCTTGGGAGTAGCCCTGAGCAACTAATCTAGCCTTGTTTCTAACTACAAGATCATTTTCATCCCTTTTGTTCTTGAAAATCCACTTAGTGCCTACAACATTATGATTACTAGGTCTATCAACAAGTTCCCAAACTTCATTTCTAGTGAACTGATTTAGTTCTTCTTGCATGGCTATAATCCAGTTACTATCACTTAAAGCTTCAATCACGGTTTTAGGCTCAATAGATGATAGAAAACAACACCAGCAAAATAAAGACTTACTAGGTTCTTCCTTTGAATCAAACAATTGTTTTCTAGTTTTAACACCTATACTAGAATCACCTAGAATCAGATCAGTAGAATGAGCAGACTTCCATGTCCTTCTATTCTTAACAGAAATGCTATCATCATTTACATCATGCAAATTATTATGCAGATCAGTATCATTTATATCAGCAGATTTGCTCATAGGAGAACAGTCATTCAATTCTTTTATTTCAGAAGTTTTAGATGACTCACCTTTGTCTTTTACCTTTTCTTTATCAGAATCTTGATCTAGGACTTTCAGGAAAGGATTATATGCTTGTACAAATTCATATATTCCTGTATCATCATCTTCATTGTTGATTTGAAGCTGCAGTTTGTCAATTTTCTTACTGAGCTGATGATCAGCAGAGTCCTGCACATTCTCATCAAAGACAACATGGGGTGTTTCTTCCACACATAGGGTAGAGTAATTAAATACTCTAAATGCTTTGCTTACAGAAGAGTATCCTAAGAATATCCCTTCATCAGCTTTTGCATCAAAAGCATTTAATTTACTTTTGCCATTGTTATGTATGAAACACTTACATCCAAAGATATGAAAATAAGAAACTCTTGGTTTTCTGCCTTTCCATACCTCATAAGGTGTTTTACCATGCACCTTATTAAGAGCACTTCGATTTTGGGAGTGGCAAGTTGTGTTAATAGCTTCTGCCCAAAATTTCTGAGGTGTGTTGAATTCTGCAATCATGGCTCTGCAAGCTTCTTTTAGTGTTCTGTTTCTCCTTTCTGCAACACCATTTTGTTGAGGGGTTCTGGCTGCACTTGTCAAATGCTGTATGCCAGACTTAGAACAGTAGTCAGAAATGTAACAATTAATAAATTCAGTCCCCTTGTCACTCCTAATCTTGACAATGGGATGACCTTTTTCAACCTGCAACCTCTTCAATAGATCTGGAAGTAGTGTTTGTGTATCACTCTTTTTGTGTAGAAAGACTACCCAAGTAAACTTAGAGTAATCATCTACTACAACTAGAGTATATCTTCTTCCATTCAATGTAGGAGGGTTGATAGGACCATGAAGATCCATATGCAAGAGTTCTAAAACTCTGCTTGTTGAAAGAGTTGGTATGGACTTAAATGAAACCTTTACCTGTTTACCTTTTTAACAGGAATCACATACTTGTGATTTGGAATAGATTTCATTAGGAATGCCCTCAACAAGATGTTCTCTAGCAATCTTGTTGATTATCTTAAAGTTCAGATGGCAGAGGCGTTTATGCCAGAGCCAACTGTTTTCTTTAGGACTCTTAGTAATAAGACAGGTATTCTTAGGACAGCTATTCCAATTCACAATGTATACACTTCCTTGTCTTGTGCCAACAAGTAGAACATTGTGAGTCCTTTTATCTATTATTTCACATCTTCTGGTTTTGAACTGAACCTTGTATCCCCTGTCACAGAATTGAGATACAGATAACAAATTATACTTCAAACCTTCAACATAAGAGACATCTTGGATTTCAACATCTCCATTTCTTGATGAATCCAAATCCTTTTGTGATTGCTATTGAGCTATCACCAAAGATGACTTTTGGTCCTTCCTTCTCATGATAGTCAGTAAGTAAGGCCTTGGTACCAGTCATGTGGTGTGAACACCCACTGTCTATGTACCAGGTCTCACCAACTGAACCACCTTTCTTGTATAAGTCCAGTCGATCCTGCAAAGTAGTGATCTTTATAACTTAGGTACCCTAGTTTATTGGGGTCCTTGGGGGTTAGTAGTGAGAGGTACCCAAATGAACATTGAGGATTTGAATAAGTGGGACCTCTTCAGTTTTCTTCCAAATTTATCACAGAACAGTACTTTATTAACCAGTTCAGAATTATCAGCAGACTTAGGATCTATTTTTCTGAGATAGCCTTTCCTTGGTTCTATCCCTTTTTCAGTAAGATCAGTATGCCTGTGATAATTTGAATATGGTCTAAAAGCATGTGGACCATAAGGCTTATAAATTTGCTTTGGTCTTTCCTCTCCATAGATATCATAGGATAAAGGAGGAGGATAAAGAACAGGTTTGTTATGATAATGAGGCACAAATCTCCTAGGTTTAGTTGAATACAGCTGAGACTGCCTTATAAAAGGAGGTCTAGGTTGTTCCCAACTTGCCTGTGCTTGTCTTGACCTACTGTTCTGAGTTTGTCTCTTCTGATTCCAGGACTGATCTGATCTGGTCAGAGGAGTATAACTCTTCTGGTATGGCCTTGACTGTACTGGTCTTAATACATTCTTCATTTTACCATTCTTGGTAGTAGGAGGGATGTATTTAGACTGTACTTTGAGTTTTGGATCATCATCATAAGTCATAGGTTCTTTTCCTTTATCTAGTTGCAAAGAACTTGTACTAGCTCCATTAGTGTTCTTAAATTCTGAAGTAGATGGACTAGGCAGATCAGTACCTATTCCTCTTTTATCATTTGGAGCTCTATATCTGTCTGAGATAGTTTGATTAATCTTAGTAGAGTTAATCATCCCAGATAGCTTTCGATCTAGGCTCACTACTTCAGATTCTAAGAATCTATTGCGCTCTTCAAGTTTTTCACATTTAATCTTTAAATCATTGAATTCATTAGTCTCTTTGGCTTGAGTTTTAAGCATACCCTGATATAGTTTGTCAATGGATGCATACTTTTCTTGGAGTTGAGACAACTCTTCTGATAGCCTTGCATTTATGACAGCTATATTAGGATCTACTTTTGACTGAGCTTCTTTTAGCTTAATGATTTCTTGCTTTAAAGATATATTCTCATCACTAATTTCAATGAATGCTTTGTTAGCTTGTAGAAGGTCTTCTTCAGTCACTCCTTGGGAATGATGAAGACTACTTCCTACACTGCTAACAGCAGCATCACTTTCATCAGTGTCAGAATTGTCACAAGATTGAAATGAGTTAACAGAAGATACCTCATCATTTATTTTGGCCATCATTACCAGTCCATCATCTGCTATGAAGGCTTCATCTTCATTGCTAGAGCGGTAGTCAGATGAAGACGATGGTAACTCTTCTGATTCCGAATCAGAGTCATTGTAAGCCATCATTGCCTTCTTACCCTTGGCATATTTTCGATCTCTTCTGGCTTTCCTTTCTTCTCGATCTTCAGAACTCAGATCAGGACATTCATAAGCATAATGACCTGGCTTATCACAATTATAGCAAACAGGATTGTTAGAAGTTCTTTTAGGAGGAGAATGCTTTCTGTTCCTGTCTTGCTTGTCAATTGAGTTCCTGTCTTTCTTATCAGAATACTTTCTGTCTCTCTTTTCAGATGAGTTCCTATCTCTTCTGTTCTCATTAGAGATCTCATCCCTTCTTTCAGAAGAGTTTTGATCCCTTCTGTTCACAGAAGAGTCCCTGTTATTAGAACCCTTATTTTCCTTATATAATCTTTTGTACCTGCCATACCTCTTATTCAGTTTATCAAATCTTTTGATCATAAGGCTCATCTGATCTTTCAGACTTAGATCAGAACAATCTAGTTCATCTTTTATGCTTGAGGCCTTAGACTTAGATGATCTAGACCCCTTTGAGGTAGAGGCTTTAAAAGCTATGTCCTTAGAGGCATCCTTATCCTTATGAATCACAGTAATAGGATCTTCTTCATCTAACTCAAACTCATGTGCCTTAAGTGTTTGGAACATAGTTTCTGCTGGCCAAGAATCAATGTCTTGTGTGGTTTTAATGATCATCTTGACCATTTTCCACCTTTCATCCAAGGCTTTCAAGATTCTCAGGTTAACTTCTCTGTCAGTATAAGTCTTTCCTAATACATCAAGATCATTCATAATTTTGGTAAATCGAGTATCCAACTCATCAATTGATTCTCCTGGCTTCATCTTAAATGATTCAAACCTTTGGACAGCAGTGGATAACTTGCTTTCTTTGATCAGTGTAGTACCTTCACAAAGAATAGCCAGTTTGTCCCACATCTGTTTTGCAGTCTTACATTTTAATACTTTACCAAGATACTCATTTGGTAAGGTATGTAAAATGTAGTTCTTGGCAAGACTGTCCAAATTATTTTGTTTCATTTCTTCCGAAGTCAGTTCTGACCTTGGTTTAGGGACCAGTGCTCCAACTGATTTTGATGGATCCAGAACAACAGTGTTTTCCACCATGATGACAATTGGTCCTTCAGTTACCACAAACACCATTAGATCATGGGTTGAGCTAAAGATGGCCTCCATCCTAAGCTTCCAGTAGTCATAATCTGCAATCTTGAACTTAGGCAGCTTGTTCACATTAGTGTCATCCATGTTTGATTAGACAAATAAGATCAGTAGTATAGCAGATAGATTTCAAGTATTCAGATAGTAACAAAATAACAAGAGATAACAGCAAGATCAGTAAAATATCCCTCAAGATCTGTAAGGTTATCAAGAAACAGCAGTCCAAAGAACTACTGCTCTGATACCACTTGTTGGTCCCAAAGTTGAGTTAATAATATTGAGTAAGCTAGTGAAAATGTCTAGAGAAGAGGGGTGAATAGACTTTTCAAAAATCTTTCAATATATCAGAATACACATTGCGGAATAATCAGATTACTAATGAGCCCAATCAACTTTATACTCAACTTTTCTATAGATCTTTATCTTTGTTAATTCTTAATGTTCTTGATTAAACAATTCAAACAAATAACAAACAGTAAATGTAAAGAACACAGAATTTTATAGTGGTTCGACAAATGTCTACATCCACTCTCACAACTCCAGTTGTGAAGTTTTATTACTCTTCTTGAGCTTCTTGTGGCTTAAAGTCCCAAGATTAAGACTTTGATCTTATCGATTATACCTCCAGGTATATCTTCGATCTACTAGTAATTCTACAAGTAACTAGCACACTTGTTTTAAAACATACAAACTTAAAACTTGAAAAGTAAAACTTCTCTTTGAATAGCCTTTGATTCTTCTCTTCAATTCAGTAGCTTCTTCTCTTCTTTAATCTCCTTCAACTCTGTGAGTTTCTTCTTGTGCTCTGTAGACTTAGATTGCTTGTGAATGCTTTAAGATCAGTAGTCTTAGCAGTAGGAGATTACACAGTATTTATAGAACTTAGTATGACAGTTAGCAGTTTGTGAACTAACTCTCAACTAACTCTAAAACTATTTTTGTAACTTCTTCTTGTAACCGACTTTGTAACTTCCTTCCAAGTCAGCATATCTTCAATAAATCTTCAGTTACTCTTTAAATAAGCTTTCCAAACTTATTCTTTAATTTCACCAAATCAGCACAGTAACTTACTGTTCTGATTTTTACTCTTCGGATTTTACTCTTCGGATTCAGTCAGCACAGTAACTTAAAACTTTCAAAACTTCTCCAGATTTCTTCTGAGCTTATCTTCAATTCTTCTTTGAAGTCTTCTTATTCTGAAGTAGTCCTCTGAGTCTTCTTTAGTCTTCTGATCTTCTTCTAATCTAGTTCTAATCTACTGTTCTGAACTTTTACATTGCTGAATACAAATAGAATACACCTTTACATATATAAAACCTATCCATACATCAACTGAACTATATACAGATGAGTATATCTAAGTCCTATACTATAAGCTGTCTATACAATACAAAACATCAGCTTAGTTCCTAACAGTTCATATATCAGATCAGTAAACAATAAGATCAGTAAACACCTAAGATCAGTAACTCATGTAAGTTCAATAACTTCCATATAAGATCAGTAAATACTAAGATTAGTAAACACTTAAGATCAGTAACTTACATATAAGATCAGTAAGTATATCAGATCAGTAACTAACAACAGATCAGTAACTAATAAGATCACTAAAATTATTCTCAGTTTCCATACTCAGATCAGTAATCTTATTTCAAATGACTCAGTTAAGATCAGTAATTTTATTCCTACTATTACTAAATAAGATCAGTAAACTTACTTCAGTTAGCATTAAGATCAGTAATCTCAATTTAAGTTTCTCATCAGATTAGTAAGCTTATATTCAGATGACTTAGTTAAGATGACTTAGAACCACATATATCACTAACTTTAAGTTGCTTTTGGCCATCAAAACATACTTTCATCAACTAGAACATTGTTTCAAGGATTCATATCCCAACACAGTGTGTGCAACAAGAGAAAATTAATTCTTCCTTGAGAGTTAATAGTTTGTGAGATCTCCCACCGGGTCAACGGACTAGGACTTAGGGAATACTTGAGAAGGCAATTGGGTTGAAGTTGTTACTCTTCTCAACAATATCTCTCCAATTTAAAGGTAAACGCGTAATCCCTTAGTTCCGCATGTTTAGGGATTTAATTATTTTACCGTACATTCATTACATAAATTAGTTGATTTAATTTGTTTAAATTATGAAATTAGATTTATGATAATTCATATTTAAATTACGTCCCAAATAGATCCGGGTAATTTTAAAGGAGTCTCAAAAGATTCCCGAGAGTCTCAAAACATCCCTAGGGCATCTCAAAAGATTCCCGGGAGTCTCAAAGGATTCCTAGCGTGATGGTCCATAACCCACAAGTGCCAATAATTCCCCACAAAGGAGATGGGGAATGTGGTCCCATAATAATTTCCCACAAAGGAGTTGGGGACCACAAGAGTTGGGGACCACATTGTTGGGGGACTATTATTGGGTATTGGGATTACTTTCCCAACATTCATCGCCAAGACCGTTAAGAATTTTCAGAACCAAGTCTTCCGAGTCAGTCGTCGAACCGAGAAGCGACAGTTCATCCACCACTCCTTTGATTTCGTGCATGAACTCAGTAATAGAGCGAGAGTCTTTCTTTGGGTGAAGCAGACGATTCTTAAGGGCCATAATGCGTCCCCGAGATGCTTTGCCGTACGTGTTGGCAAGGATCTCCCAGGCTTGGCCAGAGGACTCAGCAGCGGCGATGAAGGGAATTATTTCAGGGGAGATTGAGCCAATGATGGCACTCAGAATAAGATGATCCTGGCGGATCCAGTGTGCGCGAGCAGTGGTTGACGGAGTGGCTGCAGGTGGGCATGGGTTCGATCCATAAACAAACCCAAATAAATCGTACCCAATAAGAAGGGTGCGAAGTTGGAATTTCCAGGCGGAGTAGTTTGATGCTGTGAGTTTAAGTGGCGCCTGCGTCGTGGTGTTGAAGGATACGAACGCAGGAGGGGTGGTGGTTTCAGCAGGAGCGTCGCCGGCCATTGGAGCGATCGGAAGTAAGCAGCGGAAGGAGATGCGGGCGTGATGTACATCAGCGTGAGGTTGCTGCACAGTGGAGTTTAGGCGTGAGGCGGGAGGGTTGTGGGTACAGGAAAGGGTCAACTTCTGGAGAAACGTGGAGGAGATTTGGTTCCCACGATTTCTGGAGAAAAAATAGGCCCTACCCAAATTACCAAAGAAAAAAAAAAGGAAATAGGAACGAGAAAGGCAGTTAGCCAAAGATAGCTCTTATACCATATGGAGATTAATAGTTGAAAAGATATTTATTCATATGTGGGACAATAGTAATATACAATGGGATTCTATTCTAGATTAATACAAAATCCAATGTGGGACAGGTATACAAAAGAATGCCAATAAAAAGGTATGGAATATAAAAGAAAAAAGAAAACCTAAAACCATAAGCTCACAAGTCGAGGCAGAGGCCGGAGTGCCGTTAAAACCTTGCTTGGGAAAACCCTCCTTAGGGACAAAACCCAGGCGAAGGAAAAAGGTAAACTCCTCTAACAATCAATGTCTGTAAAAGACAGTATACAAATCTTTATGCAAGAAAGTAATTAAGAAATCTGGAGGGTAACCCCTCCAAATGCAGTTGATCTTCGTCTTGGCCACAGCGTCAGCCGCCTGGTTGGCCTCTCTAAAAGTATGAGAATACCGAATGTGCATGTCTGTGGTAAGAGGATGGACCTGACTCCAGAGACCCTGCAGACGCTAAGGAACAGAAGGAGTAGAGCTCATCAAAGTGCTAACTGTCAGACTGGAGTCCGACTCGATCCATAAGAACCGCCACCCTTGGGAATGTGCATACTGAATAGCAATGAGTGTCGCTGCTAACTCCGCCTCAAAAGGAATACCCCAACCAACCTCTTGGGCAATAGCCGCAACAAAGAACCCCCTGAAGTTCCTAAACACCGCCCCTGCATGCAAACTACCTGGAGAGGATGTTGCACTACCGTCTGTGTTGATCTTGTACCAATCCGGATCCGGGGGGATCCATCTAATAGATGAACCCTGACGAATCGGCTTGTGCCTGCCCAAGACACCAAGAGACCTGGCAATCAAGAGATCCCGGACTGAACCGTCAGAGTAACCCCGAGAGATGCTATTGGCTTCCCTAATACCAGCAACGATTTGCGCCATGCATCGTCTGACTGAAGGAGAGACCCCATCAAAGACCACCCTGTTCCGCAGGGCCCAAATAGCCCAAACTGTAGTAACAAATGCCGCTCTCCATAACTCCAGGGACTGCGGACCCAAACGAACTCTGGTAGCCTGGAGGAAGATATCAAGAAAGCTGATCCCCGTGTGTATCGTAACCCCAAAAAGCTGAGTCAGATGCTGAAGAATCTCCAGAGTGAATGGACAGTGAGCTAGCAAGTGGTCTAAAGACTCAGAGTCTCTACGACAGAGCATACACATCGAAGGACCGTGAATCCCAAATGAGACCAGCCAATCAGAAGTAGGGAGCTTGCCCCATATCGCCCTCCAAATAACCGTAGAACGACACATCGGAATGAAGGAACTCCAAATCCATGACGACCAGCCAAGGCGAGGGAGAGGAGATCTGAGCATGTCATAGGCTACTGAAGAGGTTAGCTCCCCTGAGGTAGTACCTTCCCAAATACGTTTGTCAGGGCCATGAAGAACCCGAATCTGAAGGATATCTCTAACGATATCCGTGAAGTCCGTGACGAAGCACTCCTCAAAGTGCCAACAATCGTCATAGAAGAAGTCCCCAACCGTGCTCTTCAGGGTAGCAGCAAACCAATCCGGGAGGCCAATCTTATCAGAAATAGTGTAACCCAACCAATTATCATGCCAAAAGCTGACTGTCGAACCCCTACCAATCAGCCACCTTGACCCATCAGAAAGCCTCGAAACGTGAGGACGAATACCTGGCCCAATAGATGAGATCCTCCCATGGGGATGCAATCTGCCATCCGAGGAAAAGTGTCTCCTGTGAAGCAGAGCTGTATCTAGAGATCTGTGCTGAAGAATGTCCCAACTCAACTTACAAAGAAAGGAGGCATTCGCCAATCTAATGGAGCGAACCCCCATCCCTCCTTCTCCAAAGGGGGCACAAACCCTCTTCCACGAGACCGAACAAGAGCCACTCTTACGATTGATGTCACCCTTCCAAAGAAAGTTGCGCATAGCAGATTCCACTTGGCGAAGTAGCGAACTGGGCCACTTGTAAACCATCATAGAGTGGACCATAGAACCCGTGATAACCGAGTTAATCAAGCATCGTCTCCCTGCCAAGGAAAGGGAGCTACCCTTCCAAGGACTAAACTTAGCAAATATATGTACAAGAGTAGTCTTCTCCTAATATGATCAACCAAATGAATCAAACAAAATACAACTCTAGAAACATAAACACCCAAATCCTAAGCTAATCATGCAATTACTTCACAATTACACTACACACCCATCAAAACATCCACACCCAAGGCAATTGGAGATTATCCTATGGTTCTAGATAAGAATCACATGGCTACAACAATAGAGAACATCAATTTCATGGCTAATTATCGAAGAAATACCAAAAGATGAGAAATAACAAAATTGAAATTGCAATAAGAGTAAATATCACCTTGATTGTTGAAATTAAGCTACAAATTGAAGTAATTGATAAAGCCCAATGTAAATTGTTGCTTGAAATCGAAATCTATCAACTAATCTAGCTAATCTATGAAGAAACCCACAAGAAAACTCAATAAAACCTTCTACTATGTGAAACTATGTGTGTCTTGCTTGATAAAATGGAAAAGAGTCATTCTAAAACCAAAATTGGGTCTCTTTATACTCTCCTCATTCAATTTGGCATGTGTTTCGTAGTTAAAAATGAGTTTGGGCAAATTTACACTGTCACACGGCCAAGTTGGGGTCACTCGGCCGAGTCAGGCCCTAACAAAAGCGTGAAAACGCTTTTACCATTCAGCAGCTCGGCCGAGTCAGGTAGCTCGGCCGAGTCGGGCACTTAGTTGTTCATTGCAAGTCCTCGGGAAACTCGGCCAGTTCTGAGAGCTCGGTCGAGTTGCAATTCATCTTTCAGCTTCCACTCGGCCGAGTTCCATCTTGATTCTTCTTTTGTGCATCATTTTCAATCCGGGGCTCCGATTGGCTCGATTCTTCTTGCATATCGACTCTCTCTTCATCGTCTTTCATCTGACCTTTTCCTCGGATTGATCTATCCGTGTGATTTGCTTCAAAACTCATTATTTTCCCTAAAAACCATGCAAAACCATCATGTATCAATAATTCGATAAACAAACTACTTTTACATAACTTTTGCAACTTTAACACTACAATTAAAGCATAATCACACTACAAATTCGTGCAATCTCACCACAAATCACCCCCCCCCCCAAACTTAAAGATTTGCTTGTCCCCAAGCAAAGAAATAATGAACAAAGGTGAGTGATTGTGAAGAATTTGAACCATGGAATCAATGATAGCAATGATATAAGCAAATGAACTTTTCAATGAATTATACTCAATCATGAACTTTCTTACCACCATCATGCACGTAGTGATTAAAAAGAAGCGAAATCGAACACGAGATTCACATTCCTCACAAGATGTGTATCACTCAATCACACAAAGGAATTACGAATTTGCATCACTCATCAATTGCTTCACATCACCTAGTTACCATAAGCTTGCCATAAATCTCTTATATCCACCACTTTTGTGTTTCACAACAAGATCAAAAGGGCTTTTCTAAGGACGTAACGTAGGCTCTTTGGACACGGTGGGGAACATTTGGGTAAGAGTGACTTGACTAATGGATAGACAATGAACAATTCTTTTCACTTCTTTGTTTCTTTAAACTCAATGTTCATTTTCCTCACTTCTTTGTTTCTTTAAACTCAATGTTCATTCTCCTCACTTCTTCTATTTCCCCCACAAGGAATTTACTCATTTCTTTGTCACAAGAAACAACCTTTTATTCTTTTAAGCTCAAATCATGAGATTCTTTGATTTTATTATTATTATTATTATTATTATTATTATTATTATTATTTTTCAAAGAGGTTCTCACTTGATGATTTCTTCCTCTCTTTTGTTTTCCATCTTTTTCTTGTTTTTCCACTTGCTCAAACATCCCACAATTCTCAATTTAAAGCTCATGTTCTTCCACTTTTCACTTGTCCTCCACTAGTTAGGCAAAGGCTTATTAAGTTAAAGAGGTTAAACAATGTAGGTTACCAAAAAGATCAAGTTCAAGGCTCGACTTGGCTAACTACTGAAATTTCTTTTGGTATGAGAATATTTGGCTAGTGACTTATGATTACGAAAGATGGCCTAAATCACTTCCTATTGATTTACACAATTGTGGTTTTAAGAAAGACTCATGGCAAGTTCTAGAACTAGAGATAATGACCAATCCACTCTCAAACAACAACCGGATCATGATTGGTTCAAAGATCAATTCTCACTAGGTTTCAATGATGTGAATTCACGTACTCTCCTAAGCTTCGTTATTCTCACCACACACACTCAAATGGTAAGTTCATTCACAACTCAATTCACAATTCACATCAAAGTTCACAAAACTACAATCATTACAAAAAAATCATCCATAATTCAAACTCATCACAATTCTAACATCAACAAATGATAATTATCAAACATCCAATACATGAAAGTAAAACATCCACAAATGTTCATACATGAAACCAAAGTACCAAATGAGAGAGAGAGAGAGAGAAATAGAATATCAATACGAGTACAACCCAATCGAAATAAAATCCAAATTAACTAGAAAGGAGATGATAATAAGAGTGTAGAGGAAAACTCCATTTTCGGCTCAAGAAGAAGGTGCACGAGGTTCGAAATGATGCTCGTTGATGTGCCACCCGTTCATATCTCGAATCATCCAATTGACCTCTTCTTGGGATCTCCAACGATCATTAAGTTCCCTCCTATAATCGTCCTCCGATCTCCATCTTGCCATTTCGGCCATCCGATGATCTCCTCCTCGGCTTTCCTCCTTAACTCTTCTTCCCTTATGTAGCTTTCATGAGCTAACCATCGCTCATTTTGCTTTTGCACGAATTCCTCTTGAGCCCTCATGTACCTCTCCCATTGGGAGCTAGATGGTCTGGATCCATCGTCTTCTTCCTTGTCATCTTCACCATCATCTTCATTTTCATCTTCACCTCACCTCCTTGTGGTTCCTCTCCATTAGCACCCAAGGCATCTTCAATGGCTAGCTCGTGTGCTCTCGAGCTAAGGATAAGATTCTCCTTGATCTTCTTCTTACTTCCCATGAGAGTGGTCAACCTCATATTTTGGAGGGGGAATTTCTTGTTCCCTTGCCACATGATCCATAGACGATCATTTTCTTCACAAAGAATCTTCATTCTCTTCATCATGTAGATGTTCAAATCTTCATCGTCTACGACTTCCAACTCCGAAGTATCAATCCCCACATGCTCACACAACAAGGTAATCATTCCCCCTATCATCACCCTTGACTTTTTAGTCGTGCTTTTCCTTATCTTATCAAGTTGGTGCACGAAGAAATAGGTAACATTGAACTTGTGCCCATACACCAAACACCACATGATATAAAGTTGCTCTTGATTCACCGAGCCACTATCCGATCTAGCCAAGAGCGTGTTGGAAAGAACTTTCTCAATGTACCTAAAGATTGAGTTTCTAATGAAAGAGGCATTGGAAATTGTAGCAGAGTAGGGAATGGGAGATGATGATATGAGCTCCCAAAACTTTTCCTTGTTAAAACTCTTCTTGGGCTTCAACAATTTCCCATCTCTATCTCGTGGAGCTCCAATGATGGTGTTGATCTCAGGTAAGGTCAAACTGTAGGGCTCAACCATGGCCCTAAAAGTAATCCCGGATATAACATTCTTGTTATCTTTCTCCACCCTCAGGCATCAATGTGCGAATTACTTTCGCTGTTAGCCGTATGTACGTTCTTGGCTCCTTTAGCAAGAATTCCCCCATTCCAACTTTTTCAAACATTGAGTGCATGTCCTCCTTTATTCCCATACCTTCCATGCATCTCTCCTCTAGGAATCTAGTGCACCCCATTTCACATACAATCCGATCAAATAACAATCGTAACCTATTTCGTTCCTCCGGATTAAAGTGAATACCCAAACTTTCGGGTGTCCTCTTCCTCTTCCTAGTGTTCACCATTCGTGCAACTTCTTCCTCAAAATCCATCTTTCACTTATCTCCTATTTTGTACAGCCGGCTCGGCCAAGTCTGGGAGCTCGGCCGAGGAGCATGCTTTATCCAGATTCTGTCCCGACTAGTAACTCGGGCGAGTCTGGGAGCTCGGTCGAGGGGCAACAATCATACCCCCCCCCCCCAAACTTTTTCATTGTTAAACAATTAAAAGTTTGGAAAAAGAGTGATAAAACGAAATTGCAACAATCACCATTCACCATTCACCAACTTAAAAAACCGCTAATCAAAAGTTCAATCATCACCATGCAAATATATATCCAACACAAGCCATACATATGTACTAAACTCATTTCACCAATGACTCATGCACAAAATTCACAGTACAAAAAAATCAAAAGAAAATATCCCTACCCCCCCCCCCAAAAAAACTTGAGCCTTGCAAAGCAATCTCAAGTTTAGGATGGGGTGTACCCCATGGTGATCATCAACTCAACTCGTTCACCAATCCATATGTCCATACACAAGGTCCCTTCGTTCTTTGGCCACACGTCCACAAGAATTAGACCTATCAAAATAAGAATTCTCCCAACATCAAAAAATAAAAACAAGCACCTAAAAATAAAACTAACTAGGAAAGCAAGTGAAAATGGGTTGCCTCCCATTTAGCGCTAGGTTTAACGTCCTATACCGAACGGAACACCTTTAGTTCAAGGGTCACGAAGGCCAACCACATGTACTACCCCCTTGTCGGGAAGAGAGTAGTAATGCTTCACACGGTGGTCATTCACTTTGAATTCTTCACTTTTTTCGTTCTCAAGATCGAGAAAGCCCGTAGGATACACCTTCTTAACACGGAATGGCCCTTTCCATTTTGATTTCAACTTCCCGGGGAATAAACTTAATCTCGAGTCGTAAAGCAAGACCTCATCCCCTTCCTCAAAGATCTTCATGGAAAGCCTTGCATCATGCCATCTCTTCGTCTTCTCACGAAATAATTGTGAGCTTGCATAGGCACCCTCACGAAACTCTTCAAGTTCATGCAATTGAAGTACCATTTTATCTCCACACAAATCGCTGTCCAAATTCACCTTTCTTAAAACCCAAAGTGCTTGGTGCTCCATTTCTACGGTGCTGGAACGCGCCGGCGAAGGCGGTCCATCACCGGGATCGTTGTCGGATGCCAAACGTATAAATAACGAATTAAAACCTAAACATGCATCTAAAGCAGAATTTAGATTCGTTACCCTTGAAGATCGAGATGTTGATTCCAATCTACGGATCTTCTAGCCTGTCTCCCAACCTCGCTCGAACACCGGGTGGACGGCGCGCTATCAAACGTGGAGAAGGTGCCTCAGTTTCGTCTCCTTGAAACCCTAGCCGTTTTTCTTAATTTCGTGTGTGCTAGGGTTTCAAAACTGAATTGAGGCTCCTATTTATAATTTCCATAAGTTTCATGGGCCAGACTAGGGATCCATTAGAAGGTATAGGGCTTGGGCTTCTTACAGGCCCAAATACTCTTATGTTCAGCCCAGAACATATAATTTGGCCCGAGAACATTAATTCATTCCACTAGAGAATTAATGTTGCACTCCCGTCCTATCCCAAACTGAATCAGGGCTTCTATTAGACTTTATAATTCCCCGTGTTAAACATATCGCACGTCCATTAATTATTAAAGCTTCTGACTTCTTTAAATAATTAATCTCTATAATTCCTTTGAGTAGTACCACTCAACCTCGTTGTCGTACGGATTAAATCCACCTGCAGGGTTTAGTACGACAATCCTTTATGAGTTTCCTCAAGGGGACGTCATCAGCCTGGATGTACAGGACACGGTGCCCTAATGCCAATAAGTAGACATCATGCGAGCGATGCCACTACCCAAAATACGGAGCGTGAAGAATCTTACAAGATTCTCACCTATGGTACATCAAAGTAGTGAACAAGCACCCCACACATCTAAATATCACACTTAGGGTTAAGAATCATAAAAGTCACCAAGACTTCTAGTTCTCCATAACAGTCAGAACAGAAGAACATGTCTTATCTGTGATCCATTCAATACGCCACAGCGCACTAGTATAAACTAATGGCCAAGACAAACCACTAACAAGTTTACACTACAACTTAAACCAATAGTTTTGTCCATAACTATCTCAGTTGTGAATACATTTTATATCTTACAAGGAACTGACAATGTGATCTTCTGTGTGACTACAAACCCACCACATCGTCTACAATGCAAGATAAGCAGACATACAAGTAATCACAAAGAATGCGATAATGTGAAAAACCATTTATTTCAGATAAAAAGGAAATCAAATATACGTCACAAAAGCCCACTAAAAGTTTGCTTTACAGTATACACTAACAAACGGGAAGGTGACATGCCTTCCCAAAAACTAATTGGTAAGGCGACATACCAAGTGGAGTCTCATATGTCGTCCAATACGCCCAAAGTGCATTCGGGAGCTTGCTTGCCCAATTTTTTCAACTCGTGCTCACTGTCCTTTCCAAGATCTTCTTGATATGTCGATTCGAAACTTCGGCTAGCCCATTGGTTTAGGGGTGATATGGAGTTGCTACCTTGTGTGTGACACCATACTTAGCAAGTAACCTCTCAATCATCTTGTTCACGAAATGACTCCTCCCATCACTAATGAGAGCTCTTGGAACGCCAAATCGTGTGAAGATTCCCTTCAAAAAGGTCATAACAGTGTTTGCGTCATTAGCCCTCGTAGCAACGACTTCAATCCACTTCGAAACATAGTAGACCCCACGTAAAATGTAGGTAAAATCATTGGAAGACGGAAATGGTCCCATAAAGTCTATCCCCCATACATCAAACAACTCCACCTCTACAATGTTGTGCAATGGCATCTCGTTCTTCTTTGAAATTCCACCACTACGTTGACACTTATCACATCGGAGTACAAACTCCTTACAAGAACGAAACACCCATGGCCAATAAAATTCCAATTGGAGCACCTTTAAAGCTGTCTTCTCACCCCCATAATGTCCTCCACACGGAGATGAGTGGCAATGCTTCATGATATCTTCCCATTCTTCCTTCGGGACACACTTACTAATTATTGAGTCAACACCTCTTCTCAACAAATGGGGGTCGTCCCAAATGTAGCTCTCAACATCCTTCAAGAACTTCTTCTTCTCATAAGTGTTTGCCCCAAACGGCATGCTCCCACTTGCTAAGTAGTTAGCAATATCCGCGTACCAAGGAGCCTCATCATGAATTTTTCCCACAAATGCTCCATGGACACATAACAACCGCTCGTTCGGGAACTCCTCTTTCACATCTCCAAATTCTTCCTTGAACTCTTTAGCCATCTCAATCTGGGACAAGTGGTCAGCTATAACATTGTCGCTCCCCTTCTTATCTTTGATCTCGATATCAAATTCTTGAAGAAGTAGGATTCATCGAACTAGTCTTGGTTTTACATCTTTCTTCCCCATGAGATAACGGATAGCGACATGGTCCGTGTAAACGATAGTTTTCACACCTACTAGGTAGGGTCAAAACTTATCAAACGAGTACACCACCGCTAAAAGTTTCTTTTCCGTAGTGGTGTAATTCAATTGGGCCCCATTGAATGTTTTGGACGCATAGTATATAGCACAGAAAACCTTCTCCCTTACATGGCCAAGAACCACCCCCATGGCCACATCACTTGCATCACACATTAATGTGAAGGGCTCCTTCCAATCCGGTGCTACCAAAATGGGAGTATTGACCAAAGCTTCCTTCAAGGCACTGAAAGCATTTTAACAAGCATCATCAAAGACAAAAGGTACATCCTTTTCAAGTAACTGTGAAAGGGGTTTAGATAGCTTAGAGAAATTTTTAATGAACCGTCGGTAAAAGCCGGCATGACCCAAAAATGAACGAATTCCTCTCTCGTTTGATGGGGGAGGAAGCTTCTCTATTGCCACTATCTTTGCCCGAGCAACCTGTAAAGTTTGAGAAGACATATGATGACCAACTACCACCCCTTCCTTAACTATGAAATGACACTTTTCCCAATTAAGGACAAGGTTGGTAACTAACTCCAAATGTTCTAAACATGAGTCAAATGAAGTACCAAACACCGAAAAGTCTTCCATAAACACTTCCATTACCTTCTCGATTAGGTCATGAAAAATCGACATTATGCACCTTATTTGATTGTACCCGGAGTAACCATCTTTCACTTCCATTACCTTCTCGATTAGGTCATGATTGTACCCGGAGCAAACGTTCCATAGGAACATGTGAAGGTGGTTTTCTCTTAGTCTTCGGGGGCAATCATTATTTGATTGTACCCGGAGTAACCATCGAGGAAGCAATAGTAAGCAAATCCACCAAACCTATCTAGCATTTGATCCATAAAGGGGAGGAGAAAGTGGTCCTTATATGTAGCTTTGTTCAACTCCCTATAATCTACACACTCTCCACCTGGTTGCTACCCGTGTAGCAATTACCTCATTTTGATCGGTCGTGATGACCGTCATTCCCCCTTTTTTAGTCATGACATGCAATGGTGATACCCACGGACTATCACTAATAGGAAAAAACATCCCCGAGTCTAAGAATTTGATAACCTCTTTCCTAATGACCTCTTGCAAGATAGGATTTACCCGCCTTTGGGGTTGGACTATAGGTTTAACATCACTCTCGGTCCTAATCCTATGCATACATATAGACGGATTAATCCCCTTCAAGTCATCAATGGTCCAACCTAAAGCTTTCTTTTTCCTAGCAAGCACCACCAACAATCTATCTAACTCACTATCATTTAATAAAGAAGAAACGATAATGGGGTACCTCATTTCATTATCCAAGTAAGCATACTTGAGGTGATCCGATAACGTCTTCATCTTCTCCTTCTTTTCTTCCGGAACTTGTCCTCCTTCAACGGGAATATTGAGTGGTAGTAGTGGAGGCCTTCTTCTCATGTCCATTGCATCCACTTCTTCTATTGATTCCCTAGAAGAACTTGGCAACACTTCATTAGAGACAACCAAAGAATCATGTAGGAATGAAGAAATAGAATGAGTTAAAGGAGTGTTAGAGAAATCTTCCCATTCATCTTGCACAATGTTATGAACCACATCTAAGAAGTTGCAAGATTCTACTTCTTCAAGCTCTTTCAAAGACTTGTAAATTGAGAATGTGACTTCTTCATGATTGAAACTCAATTTCAATTCCCCTTTCTTCACATTAATCATGGCCTCCACCGTTGCAAGGAAAGGTCTCCCAAGGATCAAGGATACGTGCTCATCCTCCGCCATATCAAGAATGACGAAGTCCACGGGAAATATGAATCGATCCACTTTCACCAACACATCTTCCACAATCCCTCTTGGCGTCTTTACCGATCGATCGGCTAGATGTAATGTCATTGTTGTTCGTATCAACTCCCCCATATCCAATCTATTGTAAATCGAGTAAGGCAAGGTTGATGCTTGCTCCAAGGTCACACAAAGCCCAAATTTCTTCACTACCCCCGATTTCACAAGGAATTGTGAAACTACCTGGATCTTTCAACTTTGTGGCTAGACTTCTTTGTAGTAGTGCACTACACTCCTCCGATAAATTAATTGTTTGATGGACTCCAAGTTTCTTCTTGTTGGCAATCAAATCCTTGAGAAACTTCATGTAGTGGGGCATTTGATCCAAGGCATCAAGAAGAGGAAGGTTGATGTGGATCTTTTTGAAGATCTCCATGAATTTGCTAAACTTCTCATTCAACTTCTTTTTCATGTACCTTTGAGGAAAGGGAAGTGGTACATGAGTAATGGGGACCTCCCATTTGTCACATGGGACATCATGCTTCTTCTCTCTAAGCTCTTTAGCAATTTTCCATTTTGGAATCCTTGGACTCTTCACCCCCTCATCACCACTTGTCTCTTCCTTCTTTCCTTTCTCTTCATCTTTATCATCCTTTCTTACCTCTTCTCTTTATTCAACTCCCAACTCCACATCTTGCTTGTCTTCCTCAATCTCCTCATCGACTTTCTCATCATCAACATCCGTGGGCATTTTTGGCCCTTCGTAAGAAGTGCCACTCCTCAACTTTATAGCTTTACAATGCTCTTTCGGATTCACTTCGGTTGTCGATGGAAACTCACCCTTGTTTGGTTGAGATCCGATTGAAGTTGTCAATTACCCCATATGGAATTCCATTGATTTTTCATTACTCATAAGTTGGGCAAGCATGGATTCGGTTGATTTTTGATTACTCACAAGTTGAGCGAGGATGGAATCGGTTGCTTCAGATTTCTTCTCACTTGTCTCCATTCTCTTATCACTCATATCCATCCTCTTCATGAGGAGTGCAAGAAGCTCGTCCGTGGCGGACTTCCCTTCTCCACTTGGAAGTTTTGCTCCGGGATCAAATCCGGGAGGATATTGAATAGTACTTTTAGGATTGGAGTACGATTGTAACACCCGTAAAATTTATAATATGGATATATAAATATATATTCAATTATCCATTTAATTTGTTTTAAGTTTATATTATAATTTCTAATGTATTGAAATAATATTTAAAGCCCATTTAAATTCAGGCCTTTAAGTTTTAAACTATAATCCTGTAACCTTTGAAAGTTTTAATTTACTTTAAAATTAATTTCTTAAATGTGTTTGAGTATTTATTTACGAAATTATTTCCGCTGCCAAGTTTTATAAAAAATATGTACGTATTTTTGTCAAATACTAGAGTGTATACTATTTTCATCTAGGCCCTAATTTTGGGATGTGACAGAGTGGTATCAGAGCAGGTCTACGTTCTTGTAGACTTGTTAAAAAAAATCTCTTTCATTTAGTGTCAATTATTTTAACCTTTATATACATGCATTCATAATGTTTATAAGTTATGACATCCACCATTGTCCACTGCTTCAACTCCAATAAGGTACGTTAAGATATTATGTTGTTGAGTTTGGTACGATTTACAATAAGAATTATTTAAGAATTATGATAGAGTAGGTATGACAAGATATTTTTTTAAATAATGCATACATAAGATGGACTAAGGGTTAAGAGTAGATGACATTTATAATCCTTAGTTCTAAGGTAATTGGATTTTTATAGGATATGGCTCGAAGTGGTAATCAGGGTAATCGTGCACGCGTAGTCAATGAGAGAAAAAATCAACAAAATGAGGACGATATTCCATTAAATGATTTACGTAGGGCCCAGAATGCTGCTGATTCGGGTCGAGCTGCTGGAGGACAGAACCAACCTCAAGAGGGAACTGCCCTGTTGACAAATCTGGCCAACCTAATTCAAACATTGAATGCACAAAACCTCCCTCCACCATCCTAAGAAAGCCAACTTAAGGTCGTGGAACAGTTCAACAGATTCAAACCTCCTACATTTAACGGTCGGGATGGACCGGCTGCACTTGAAGAGTGGAGGGAGACTATTGAGGGCATTCTTGGACTTATCATGTGCACTGATGCACAAAGAGTAGCTTGTGCGTCCTTTCAACTTCAGGAAGACGCACGAATATGGTGGAATTCGTATTCGGGCATGCGACCAGCTGCCGAGCGGGAAGCGTTATCATGGGAAGAGTTCAAGTGCATCATAAAGGTCAAGTACTATCCGTCGTCCTACCTGGTAAAGATGGAATCGGAGTTCTTCAATTTGAAGCAAGGAAACATGACAGTGGCGGAGTACGAGCGAGTCAGATGCGTCGTTTTGCTCCACATCTAGTGGACACAGAAGCTAAGAAGGCTCAACGATTTAGGTATGCTCTTCGTGCAGAAATTAGAAACGTCGTCTCGGGCCAAGGTATCGCGACGCTAGCTGAAACATTTGAACGAGCTGAAGAGATTGCCACTAGTATAGCAATGGACGGACCAACACCATGTAACAATGGGGTGAATTCGGGAAAAAAGAAAATGGGAAGATTATAACACTGAAGATCATAACAAAATTTTGAAAATTCAAGGTAGTGAAGAGAGTAACGGTCAGGGTGACAAGTCGATATGTGTAACATGTGGAAAGAGTCACAGTGGAGAATGTCTAGCGGGGCAAAAGAAAATGCTTTCGATGTAAGCAACAAGGGCATAGAGCCCATGAATGTCCTCGTTCAAGTTAATGGTACGTTACTAAATTTCGAAGACGAAATCTTATTTAAGGGGGGTAGGATGTAACACCCGTAAAATTTATAATATGGATATATAAATACATATTCAATTATCCATTTAATTTGTTTTAAGTTTATATTATAATT
The DNA here is from genome assembly GCA_963675135.1 of Galeopsis tetrahit. NCBI lineage: Eukaryota > Viridiplantae > Streptophyta > Magnoliopsida > Lamiales > Lamiaceae > Galeopsis > Galeopsis tetrahit. The sequence continues at coordinate 56,754,452 of OY776120.1, read as the reverse complement.
TCTAATGTATTGAAATAATATTTAAAGCCCATTTAAATTCATGGCCTTTAAGTTTTAAACTTTAATCCTGTAACCTTTGAAAGTTTTAATTTATTTTAAGCCCAAGCCCAGTTGCAACCCTAAATCCTATTCTTTAATTACAAACGCGAAGAGTTACAATTTCACCTTCACGCTTCACTCTCTGTGTCGGCAAAAAAAAAAAATACTCTACATCACGGTAACAAATCTTGTTCACTATTTCTTATTCCAATTTTTTCATCCACTCGATTTCTGCACCTAAATCCCACATCCACTATAGCTTTTATTTATTTATTATATAAATGTGCCACAATCCCCCGCTGTTTCGCATATAAATCCTGGTGCGTAAGGTAATTTAAAATATTTTATTAGGTTATTATGATTTAACTTGGACTGCTTGGATTTGGTACCTATATTGGATGCTACTTAAGATATTAATTAATAAAATAACAAATTAGGCTGATTTCTGTACATGTATTGATACATAAGTCATTGAAGAAGGATTCATGAGATTCATTAATTTAATGGTACTAGTTTTCTGCCCGTGCATCGCACGGGTCTTTTGTAGTTTAAATTTTTGTTACTTATAAAAAAAAAAAAGAATGATCTTTTATATATATAGATATTCTAAAATATTCTTATAAAAAGAATTTGAAATCAATATTGATATCATTATTTTCATAGTTTACTTGTTTCGAATTTAATATTCATACAAAACACCATAAACTCAATCAAGTAAAGGAAGGTTTTATTTTTAAAAAAAAAAAAAGCCTACATCTTTTAAGTATATCATAAACCGCAAATCTACAATTTTTTTTTTGTCAACGGCGCAGTATTTAACATACTGCTCACTCATACCTAGTGTAAATAAAAAATTCTCAGAGATTAACAAAACACTTAGGGCATGTTACCCTAAAAAAAAAAAAAAACATAGAGCATGTTTGTTTTGGGACTATGACGTTCGAATGGGGGACGTAACGTCTCCCGTCCTGTTCTAGTTCGAAATTTTACATCCGTATTTCACCATCCACTCCTAATAATAAATATATATTATACTATTATAATAATAAAACATCATACATTCTTATACAATTGATTTGATATAAAGTTACATTATATAACATTATAAAACAATATCACTCACTCTTACACAATTGATTTGATATAAAGTTACATTCTATCCAGGATTTCCCCATCCGGATTTCCCATAATCCCAAAACAAACATACCCTTAAATTCTATTAAAACTCAATCTAAACACACATCAACCAAACCGAGAAGATAAATACTCCCTCGTGTACAATATTCTAATAAAAATATAATTCTAGTAGAAGGAATCATCCACATAAGTATTACTTGTTGAGACTCACTTCAGCGGTTGTGCAATCTTTCATGTAAATAATTTTCAACTTGCCCAAATAGACTAGTGTGGTGGTTGATTGTACAACCTTTGTGCCCTCAATTATCTTCCAACCTTGGGTTTGCACCAAGCTCTAATTCGATTCTCAACATCATTAATGTTGACCAAAAAATGCAAAAAATAAACAAACATTCAGAAATCGACTTGAGAAATTAGAAGCCCAATTATTAGCCAATTGCAATGCGCTTGACTTAAGAAATTAGAAGCCCAATTATTAGCCAATTGCAATGCGCGTATCTTACTGTCAGAAGGCTTTATACACAATAAATTAGCGCTATGTGCTGCCGTATCTTACTGTCAAAAGGCTCTATAGACAATAAATTAACATTATGTGCTGCCGAGGCATCAAACGTTCGAAATCATCAAGATAATCTTCAGAAAGTTCTCCCACAATATATAAATCTAAGAACTATAGCCTTGGAATATAACAGAAAACAAAAAACAATAGTAGCAAATACCCACCGAATTCCTAGGTAAAGAAGTTCCTGAAGAAAATTATAGCATACTAAAATTATTGTACGTAGAATTACTGCTAGAGAATAAGAGAGAGCGACTATAGATCTGCCGAAGGTAGATTAAAAGAAATGAAGTGATTAATCCCTTATTATGGTCCAATAGTAGTGTTAGAAGAAACTGATGGAATATTTAGAGTTGAAACTATTGTTTATAATTTGACTCTCCCTCTTGAAGAAATCGTTGTGTCTGTATTTTCATGGTAGAAAAATTTTGCATAAAATCGACATAGGGCATTGACAGGTGGCGGAAGTTAGAAGAGTCTCATCTCCTTTTATAATATAAGATTCCTACCGGAGAGGATGCAATATGAACCCCTTTCATATTTTTTGGATTATATTTTTTTTAGTCCATTAAGTTACCACGTTTTTTAATTTAGTCCATCAGATTGCCACTTTTTGAATTTAGTCCATTAAGTTTCGATTTATTTTGATTTTGGTCCAGTTACCTGCTATAGCAGGTTTAGCAAGTCATTTTTTAAAACACACCCCATAAAATGTTATACACACCCCCAATGTTAAACACACCACACTAAAATTTAAAAAACTTTTGTTATTACTATACACACCCCAATTCTTTCCTATTTAATAAATAAGAAAAATAATTAAATTAAAAAAAGTAAGAATTCAAATAAATATAAAAAATATAACTAAAACAAATAAAAAAATTGCCTAAATCTTCAAAAATTAAACAAAGCTAAAAAATTTAATTAATTTATTTAGTTTTGAAGATTTAGTTGATTTTCTACAATTTTTAAATTTTATTTAGCCTTATTATTGACATTTTTATAGAAGTTAGAAGGCAAATAATAAAACATTGGAGTTTTAAACTTTTTTATTTTATTTTACTTTTAAATATTTCTTTTATATTACATGAATATACTAATACCCCATAAATATTTTATACACTCCAAATGTTAAACACAAAAACTCAAAAATTAATTAGAGTTAAATAAAATCATAATAATATTTAATAAATTATCAAAAATAATTTAATTAAAAAAAAGTAAGAATTCAAATTAATATGAAAAATATAAATAAAACCTATAAAAAATACATAAATCTTCAAAATTTTAATAAAGCTAAAAAAATAATTAAATTTAATTATTTATTAAAATTTAGTTGATTTTTTAATATTTTTGAATTTTTTATTTAATTTAATAATTTTTTTCAGATTGAATTGTTTTTTTTTTATTAAAAATCTTCAAAAATATTAAATAAATTAACTAAATCTTCAAAACTAATTAAATTAATTAATTTTTTTACCTTTGTTTAATTTTTGGAGATTTAGGCTATTTTTTTTAGCTAGATTTTATTTATATTTTTTATATTGATTTGAATTATTACCTTTTTTATTTAATTATTTTTTGGTAATTTATTAAATTGGAAAGAATTGAGGTGTGTTAGTAATAACAAAAGTTTTTTTAAATTTTAGTGTGGTGTGTTTAACATTGAGGCTTTTTTTAATTTAATTATTTTTGATAGTTTATTAAATAGGAAAGAATTGGGGTGTGTATAGTAATAACAATTTTTTTTTTAATTTTAGTGTGGTGTGTTTAATATTGGGGGTGTGTATAGCATTTTATGGGGTGCGTTTTAAAAAATGACCTGCTAAACCTGCTATAACAGGTAACTGGACCAAAATCAAAATAAATCGAAACTTAATGGACTAAATTAAAAAAGTGGTAATTTGATGGACTAAATTCAAAAACGTGGTAATTTAATGGACTAAAAAAAATATAATCCCCATATTTTTCTACATTACATCATTACCTCACTTGAAGTACAGTGTCCTAATTTTGAATTATTTAGTTTCAAGAATATAAATTATTGATTAGCTAGTAATGAACAGAAAAATGAAAACTCAAATTCGATGATCCATTGCTAACCTACAACATTTAAGATATCACTTGTGATAGTATGTCCAGACTGTGCCAAAGAGGTTAATTACATGCATGTCCAAACACTATCAGAGATCAACCTAACAATATTTTTATTTTCTGAAGCAAACCAAATAAGGAAGATTCCAACCTGCATTGCTAAAGTGATTTATTTACATTCAAGATGCCAAGGAAAAAGAAACAAAGAGGATAATCACCAATAAAAAACATAAGATTAACACTTATACAAACTGAATGAAACATAAGTAAACGACAACCTTATCTAGCTTCAAGAACCTATATATTTATATTTTTCTACAATATATACCATATTATGAATATATATATTCATTTAAATATATATTGAAGCTATTAAACAATGGAGAATTAAAATTATGATAAAAAAATATTTTAACACTGCCTTAAGCAATACAGTTTAAATTGAATAACTATACATTAAAATTTTCTTAACACTTCTCTATAATCAACATTGATAGTGCACTTGCTCAGCTAGTCAATTTCCCTTCATCATACAAAATATTTGCAATCCTCTTCTGATTCCCAAATCAAAACAATTATTTGAAGACCTATCAAATACCTTATATCTTCCATAACTATTAGGGGATAACAAATTCAATTTCAAGTTACCCTTTCATGAAACATGATCGTGTGAACAGGTTTACATCTCTCAATCCCACTGCCCAAATTGTAGAGCCCATGTAAATTCTAGCTACAATAAATTCAATAATTTTTTTAAAAATCTTTCATCGAAATCCAGTCTTCATTCCCACACTCAATCAAGGATTTCAATGGCATAAGAGAGCTCACCCATCTCTCATTAAAGGTTGAAGCTATTGTCCAATCTTTTAATTCATTGTGGAATTCTTTTTACATTGAATAACATTACCAATTAATATATGTCAAGTGTGTATGGATGTTAATCTTACTGAAAAGTTACTAACAAAACCAGCATTGCATATTATGTATATTACACATATACCTAAATGACTATATATTTTAGAATTTATATTCCCTACATTCTCATATATATTGTGCGTCTGTTCTTAAATTCACATTTTAACACATCGATATGTATACACAAGAACCATGCATATTTAGAGTATGATGATACGTGAATAATTACTGGCAAAATAAACAAACAACTCAAGACCTAAAATAACATAAACATGTAGAGATGTTCAATGAAATTTGTATCAACCAAGTTAAGACATGCTCTATAACACAGGTAATTAAACTATCAACGTACTAAGTACACAACTACCATTCTGAAATCAACATCAATTCACACACGTAAGAGCAGACACACCTTGATTCCCCAATGTATCCGCAAGATCAGCCAACCCGGTCACTCAGATGAGACGTCGTCTCTCTAGTTTTAGCATTCTTCGCAGGTTCATTAGAAGGTAGCAGCACCACGTTAAGGAGCGGGGCGTGTTTGAGTTTCACAAGAATTCAATGCATCCGAGGGACAAATCTAGCTTAAATACCCACAAAAAAACTATTAATCACCATTTACTAATAAAGGACCACTGCATTTCTGTTTACTTCTTTATAAATAAAAGGAAAATTTCATCAATTCATCACAATCGACAGGCGAAAGACAAGCATAAAATAAGGTCAAATTTTACAAGTTACCTTTAATAAATGTTTGAATCTTGGTCAACTCTAAGGCTGTTCATAAGACTTCATCATATTAGCACAATAAATTTCCACGAAGCTATTAAATAATGTATGAGGTCGTCATTGTTGAGGCCACCATCTCCGACTCCGCCAACACCACCACCAACGGCATGCTTACCGCCCTTCACATCAGACATGCAATTCCCCATGATTGATTTTGTATATATGAATATATATTTGTCTCCCAAAAATATTAATAGCTCTAATTCTAAAACCTCTCACAAAAAACCTTATGAGGTTTATAAGGGATTTAATAACAGAATACAAACGCATTCAATGCCTAATTAATTAACCGAGCCCACAAGATTCTCGATTTCAGTTGGCTCAGGTGGCCAATTTTTCATCATATTTTCAAATAAACCGACTTACCACATATTTGGGCGAAATTGAAAAAAAAAATTAGGATTCCTGCATTGATATTTTAGGACAATTGATGTTTAGAATTTCAAGTATTATAAAGAAGAGATGGATTACCTTTGATGGAGGACTGGAGGAGCAATGGTAAGGGTGTTATTCAGTTCTCCGAGCGATAACTTTTCCTGAATTTGAATCGAACCATTTCACACCCTATTAATCCCCTAAAAATGAAAATGTGAGGGAAAATTGTAGAAGGAAAAATATTAGTACTATAGATTTTCGGGGCCAGATTAGAAGAAACAAAAAAACAATATTATCATAAAATGTTAGACAAACAGACAAAAGGCGATCATGGTGAAAGTGAGAAGACGAACCAGCGAAAAAGAAAGAGAATCGGATATATCGTACATCTCTTCGCTTGTTATATTGAACGACAGATTGCGCACATACAGAACACGGTTGACCTCCAGCGGGAGCCGAGCGTTTGCTTTGTGGAGGACGACGATTGCTGCCATTGAATTAGGGTTCAAGTTTTGAAAGAGATTGAATAATTGTAGAGAAAAAAATGTTTTTTTCCTCTTTAAGAGGGAGAATATGAGTTGTTTTTTTGGAAGATGAAGAACTGCGCCACGTTAAGGATGGATTTCATCAATGACATGGCAGACCAGGGACGGTACCACGTTGGGGCCAGGGGGCCACTGGGTTCTCCACCATTTTTTTATATATATATATATATATATATGATAAATATTTTATAATAATTATATACTCCGTATATTATGTGATAATAGTTATTCTCATCCTATTTATCTTAATCTTATCTTAATTGTCATATATTTACAAACATTTTAGGTGCCACATGTCACAAAATGATTGGTCTAGTCTATTTTTTCTCAAATTACCCTAGTTCAAAATCTCTTTTTTCTTATTAATTTCACCTTTATTAATTTTTTTATTAATCATTAATCGTAACCGTGTGTATTTTTTAATCTTATCTTTTGAATATTAAAATTTAAATGAAACTTTTTGATATATGAAAATAAAAATATTTTTTTTATTTTTTGACACATACATATTAAGTATAGACGAATGTTGGGATATGAATCCTTGAAACAATATTCTAATTGATGAAAGTGTGTTTTGATGACCAAAAGCAACTTAAAGTTAGTGATATATGTGGTTCTAAGTCATCTTAACTAAGTCATCTGAATATAAGCTTACTAATTTGATGAGAAACTTAAATTGAGATTACTGATCTTAATGATATCTGAAGTAAGTTTACTGATCTTATGTAGTAATATTAAGGTTAAAATTACTGATCTTAACTGAGTAATATTGGAATAAGATTACTGATCTGAATATGGAAACTGAGAATAATTTTAGTGATCTTATATGAGATATTTGAAATCTGAGTTACTGATCTGATATACTTATTGATCTTATATACTTACTGATCTTATGTGCTTACTTATTTCTATATGTAAGTTACTGATCTTATGTATTTACTGTTCTTAAATACTTACTGATCTTATATGGAAGTGATTGATCTTACATGAGTTACTGATCTTATTGGTTACTGATTTGATATATGAACTGTTAGGAACTAAACTGATGTTTTGTATTGTATAGACAGCTTATAGTATAGGACTTAGATATACTCATCTGTATATAGTTCAGTTGATGTATAGTTAGGTTTTATATATGTAAAGTTGTATTCTATTTGTATTCAGCAATGTAAAAGTTCAGAACAGTAGATTAGAACTAGATTGGAAGAAGATCAGAAGACTAATGAAGACTCAGAGGACTACTTCAGAATAAGAAGACTTCAAAGGAGAATTGAAGATAAGCTCAGAAGAAATCTGGAGAAGTTTTGAACAGTTTTAAGTTACTGTGCTGATTGAATCAGAAGAGTAAAAATCAGTAGAGTAAAATCCGAAGAGTAAAAATTAGAACAGTAAGTTACTGTGCTGATTTGGTGAAATTGAAGAATAAGTTTGGAAAGCTTATTTAAGGTGTAACTGAAAATATATTGAAGAAATGCTGACTTGGAAGTTAAAGGAAGTTACAAAGTCGGTTACAAGAAGAAGTTACAAAAACAGTTTAGAGTTAGTTGAGAGTTAGTTCACAAACTGCTAACTGTCATACTAAGTTCTATAAATACTGTGTGATCTCCTACTGCTAAGACTACTGATCTAAAAGCAAGCTAAAGTCTACAGAGAACAAGAAGAACTCACAGAGTTGAAGGAGATTAAAGAAGAGAAGCCACTGAATTGAAGAGAAGAATCAAAGGTGTTGGTCCTTGGTGGAGTATAACACAAGTGTATGGGGGGGGGGGGGAATGCACTTGTGTATGCAAATTCTTTTCTTTTTGATAAACTGGTCTTATCAGGCAAGTTGTCTCACAACTGGCCTGAGTGAACTTTGATAGATACTTGTCCTACTGATTACTATTAAGTGATCAGCTGGCTAAATATCTAAAAGAGTTGCTAAGTGCGGAATGTGGTTGGCATTTACTCAAAGAAATACTCCAAGTTGATTTCTGAAAAACACAGTTATCAGGGACTTTGTCCAAAACTGGTTTTCTTAGCTTACTGAGTTTTGCTCTTTGAAAAATGATTGAATATAAATGCAATAAAGAGTGCAGTAAGTAAATGGCACACAAGTTTATAGTGGTTCAGAGACTCAAGCTCCTACATCCACTTTCCCTGATTGAACAGGATAATTCCTTCTCAATGGAATTAGCTTGTTTTATAGTGCCAAGGTGCACTGATCAACAACACTCTCTTAGTGTCTTGATCCCTAGGATAACTTGAGTCCTAGTGCTCAATCTCTCTGAGTTAAGACTGTGTTTCACACTAACAGTCCTTAACTCCTCACTTCTACAACAAACACTCTCTTCACTAAATGAGATAAGGTTTGAGGTTTGGTTCCAACTAATAGAGATATCCTTTACAGTAAGAACAGTGTAAAGGCTTAGGATATCTCAATGCTAAGCTAGGATGTTTACAAAGATTGGCTTAGCTGACTTGAAGTGATTCAGGAAACTTTGGAATTCTAGAGAACAGCTTGGTTTCCTTTTGAAAGCTTGATGATAGTTTGATAGCTTGTAGTTGGATGATGAATTCCTTTGATCACTTCTGTATTTATAGGCAATTTGAACAACTAACCGTTGGAGGGATTAGCAATTCAAATATGTCTATTTGCAGCACCATTGAAACGGCTATGAAGCTTGACATCCTTTTATCCACTGTGTAAAAGAGGTCTTCAAAGGTTGCTTGAATGAGTGTGTTGACTTCTGACAAATGCGGCTGAGAAGACTTGTGTCAGTTTCCAATTTTGCACATTGTCCTAGGTTGATTTGTGGCAAACTTTACACACAACCAACGGTCAGATGGGACAAGCTCCCTGAACATTCCTGCTGCAGTTTTAGAATGTTCCAACATTCATTCAATGCTTCACTCTTTAATGCTCTAAGTATTTAATGCTTGGTTCAGGCATGATTGACAATAAATGCTTCATTGAATGTATCTTCTGTAAGCTTTTGACATTTAATTCTCTTGATCATTTGTACTTCAACTGCCTAGATCTTTTGCATTTATGAGCACAGCTTCAGTATACTTGAACTCTTCAGCCAGGTTGTCCATTTGATCAGTTTGTCTTGAATAGATCAGCAACTTTGTCCTATAGACCTATCAAGCTGCCTAACATTTCAGCTTTGGACAGCTATCCTGATTACTGATATCTCATATCATTTCTGAGATTTTATCTTAAGCATACTACACATTAAGTGTTCTGGGACAACTTGCCTGAACAATAACTTGAGCATATCTCAACTAACTTGTACATCATCAATCAGGGGTTTTGGTATCTAGATCAAAATCATTTTATTCCCAACAATTTCCCCCTTTTTGATGATGCCAAAACCTATTACAAAGGGACCTTGACTTAAACTAAATATTACCTTCAGGGAGAGTGAACTGGTCAACTTGCCTGAAAGAAACTGTTAGCACAATAAATCAAGTAATATATGTCAGGATAGGTTAGTTGAGATAATGAGTTGTTATCTCTTTGATAGAAACATAGTGATCCTTTTATAGATGTGATAAACCATTACAGGGCTGAAAATCAAAAGGACTCACTAATCTAGAATAGCAAAAATAACAACAGAAATCATAACAGCAAAATAGGGAAAAGAATGAGCTTATCCTTCACAGAGTTCCATCATCTTGAGGAGCAATGCCATACTGAGCCCAGACCCTCTTCTTCAGCTCCCAAACATCCTTGTTGGAGCCTCTAGGGCCTATCTTCATCTTCTCCATCTTCATGATGTTGATGAACTCCTCCAGAATCTTCCCTTCATCAATCAAGTTCCCATTGAACTTAGGAGGCATGTACAGAATTGGACCAGGGTCCTTGAACTCCACTCTAGCAATATCAGCTGCTGCAAACAGCTTTTGGTAGAGGTCCCTATGATTCTCAAACATGAACTGGACAAAGACTTCATCTACATCTTCTCCAAGCCACTTCCCTATGACATAGAAGTCATATACAAAGCTTCTCTTGGCCTCCTCCCATGCATCATTCAGTGAGATAGGAACCCACTTATCATGGTGAGGGTATTGAGTGTCCCATCTTTGTAGCATTTTAGGTTTGAGTCTTCTGTATGAGGCTCTCCTTCTTGGGGCTTTGAAATTTGCCCTTCTTTCATCCCTTGCCTTGTTGGCCTCAACCAATTGCTCCATCCTCTCTTTAGCTCTCTGAAGAGCTAGCTTCTCTTGGGTTTCTGGATCTTTTCCAAAACCTTCTTCAAACAATTTAGAGGGGTCATCAGCAAGTTTGGGCACTACTTCTTCAGGCTCTCTGTCCTGTACTTCCTCTTCAATTTCTTCAATAGCAGGCATCAGGACTGCTTTCTTCATTCTCTTTGATTTCCTTGCTGGAGTAGATTCTTCAGATTGAAATTCTGATGGCAAAGTCAGGCTGGTTGGGAATTCATTGAAGGCTTGCAGTTCCTTCCTCTTTCTTTCAGATGACCATGTCACCTTCCCCCTCACTTCAGCAACCTTCTCTTGAGGTTCAAGTCCTGTGGACTCACCACCTGGCCTTTGAAGCTTTCTTGCCTGACTTTCCATAGCTGACACCATGGACTCCTTGACAGCTATTTGAATCTGCTCTTCCTCAGTTAAATCTTCAACATTCATTGGGCCTTTGCCTTTCCCAATGTCTTCTACTGCTTCCTCCTCAACTTCAGGGACTTTCTCCTTTCCCTTGGATTCACCAATTACCAAGGTCCCCTTTGCCCTTGCTCTCTGTCTTTCCCCCTTTTTGGCATTATCAAAACATTGGGGCTTCAATTCACTCATAGTGACAGAGAGATGTGAGTGGGAATGAGTGGGGACTTCAATTCCTGCAGTAGGTAAACATTCTCATCATGAATGTTTTGCATTTTATCATCTGCCATGCTCAAAAAGGTGTGAACAGGCTTCATCTTTTGGGAAACTATGGCATCCAATGTGGCTTTCAGTGATTGATCAAGTTTGGCCTGAAGCTGTTCAGTGAGATTGGCCACAACTTGGTCAGACACTTTGGCCATGAGTTCAACAGTGAACTTTTCAGCAGCTTCCTTCACCATAGCAGCTTTCAACTCTTCTGCCTTCTTTCTCTGTGTGGCTGTCCTCTGCCTTAAAGCATCCTTGATGGTCTTTCTCAAGGCTTTTACATTGTGCTTGTACAAATTTTTGAGACCATGTTGCTCTTTCTTCACAGATCTTGTGAATTTTACCATAGCATCCTTGGCCTTTGTTACTTCAGTTGAAACTGTTTGAAGTCCAGTTTCAACTCCACATATTCTTGCATCAAGAGTAGGCAAGATCACTTCTTCTGACCCTGTGAGCCTCATCTCCACAGAGGCTAGAGTCTTGCCTTGGCCATCTAAGGTATCAGCAGTGGTTGCATGGGCCTTCTCAACTTCCCTGACCAGTGTGTCCAACTTCTCTGACTGCTCTTCAATGATGGATGCAGTCTGAGTAGCCATCTGAAAGTGAGCCTCAGAAGTGTTGGCTTGTTCAAAGTAGATCTGGTTGAGTGTGGACACATTTGCTGATACTGCTTCAAGATCAGTGTCAGCATCAACTGGTATATCTGTCAGGGAGGCATCTGCAAAAATTTGCTCAAGAGTGACAGCAACTGAATCTGCAAAACTGATAGTGTTAGTAAAAACTCCCTCATCACCCTCTATTTCTTTTTCTCCCATAAGGTCTGATACATCAGCACCTTTTCTCTCATTTTCAACTTTATTCTTTTCTTCTTCTTTTTCAAGAGATAAACTCACATTCACTGGAGAATCAGGCCTCCTTTCACCAAGGGATTCATCAAGTTCAGATTTGACTTGAAGAATAGCCTGACTCTCATATTGGGCTACACCCAATATTTCTACTTCCTCTCCCTCTATTTGTGGTGCACTCAAGGAACTAGTGATCACACACTCCTCACCATCATCTCCCTCTGATTTTTCAGCACTCACAGCCTTTTCAACTCCTTCAATTTCTAAACCTGACATCTCTATATCCTCAATAGGATCCACAGAGGGCAGTTGTTGGGAGATCACAGTGCTTGGGCATCCCAAGTCCACTGAGTCATCCTGAATGACTAAAGGCTGGTCAATGTCCAACTTGCCTGACATTGATGAGGCTTTAGCCAAACCAGCTTCTCCTATGGAAGTCTCAGCATTGTCAAGCTGTGCCTCAGGTTCAAAAGAACCATCCTTGGCCAATGCATCTTGGACTGAGTCACCATCTTTGGTCAACTCCTCTGAATGATCAGAGTCCTTTACAGAATGAAAAGTCAAGTAATGTACCTGAGCTGAGTTGATACCAGGAGGATTGGGATTGGTGTGATCATCATCATCATCATCATCAGATGGGCTGTCAGGATGCTTGATTCCTTGTGCTATCCTCTCTCTTTCAGCAAGCACCTTTTCATGGACAATGGTGCAAAATAGGGCCTCAGTGGTTAATACACTGGTCTTCTTTACATTTGCAAAATGTAGCAGCCTATTTTCCTCAACCTGCCACCAGTTGGCACCCTTATCCTGAATAGCCTGAGCTATTTCCACAATGGTTCTATCTTTGATCTCAACAAGTGCTCTGAGATCATAGAATTGTTGTTGCAGTCTGGGATAAGCCTTCAATCCTGGATATAGTTCATCCACATTGGCTCTTGCAATCTGCCTCAACATCCCCTCATAGGTATAATCTTCACCACTATCATCTCCAGAAGAGTTGGATTCAGGAGGGTTGGAATGGGATTCAAGTAAGCTTGGCTGGGATTCAGGTAAGTTGGGTTCAGAAGGGTTGGGGTCAGGAGAGGTCAAAGCAAGTTGGGATTCAGGTGCTTTTGAGAGCATTGTGCCTGAAGAGGTAATTGGAATGGCTGGAATGGGTGGGAAAACAACTTGATCACCTTCTTGAAGAGCAGTTTCAAGAAGTTTGGTATATGAGAGAAGCCTTGGATCAAGTGGGGAAAAGGGTCTATCTTCAAGATTGACCAAATCTGCCAGCACATCAATACCTGATCTATCAGGTGCACCTTCAGGGGAGTATACTTTCTTGGCAATGATTGGTGCATCTTCAGGAGTCTTGCACTCCTCTTCTTCTTGCCTTGGAGATATTCTTCTAGATTGAATATCAGGAGAGTTGGCTTCAGGGCTGTTGGGTTTTGACTTGGATTTGGAGTTAGATTTGCTTGCCTGTCTAATCTCCTTGAAGAACTCTTTCTTCTTCTTTTCTTCCTCCATCAACCTCTGCTTCTCAGAAGTCTTGATGATTCTTCTTTTTCTTTCATACCTTGTTGGCTGGTCAAGGTCTCTGAATTCAGTGATTGTTTCAGGTTGCAGTGGGATAATTTCTCTGAATACTTCACCCTCTTCAGGAGGGTTGACTCCTTCCTCAGCAACCTTCTCTATTTCCTCAGAAGTGGCTCCTCCACTTCTTGACTGACTTTCTGGTGAAGATTCATGCAAAATCTTCTTCATCTTCTTCATCTTTGGTTGAGCTTTTGGTGATTGGGCTTTCCTCTTTCTTGGAGAGGCTCTTGTTGCTGGTACACTTGTGATGGCCTTCTTAGAAACTGCATCCTGCTTCCTTTTCTCTGTCTTAGAAGACAGCTTCCTAAACATCACCTTTTGTGCAGGAAAGGGTTTTGTCTTTGCTTGGAGGTGTGTGTAGTGAGCAAATCTTTCCAAGAGCAGGCTGGCTCTTGTGCAGAACTGGAGTTTTCCTTCAACCACCACCTTGTGGTGCTTTACTTCCTTAAACTTAAATTTTTCATTCATCATCTTGTCAAGAATGAATTTCTTCCAGTTGAACTTGACTCTCTTCTCAGCAGAGTCAATCACAGCAGCCATCACTCTCAATTTAGGCATACTGATTTGTTCAACACTCCCTGAGTGGCTCAACAGGCTCTTTACAACACAATCAAACAAATGCCTAAACACTGGCTTTAAAGTGTTTTTGTTTTGAGCACTCACAACCTTTTTAGGTTCTATCATCCAAGAATAATAGAACTCCTGATCATCTTCTTCCTTGTACATTTCTGGGTTCATACCTTCAGAAGGTAGCCCAAAGCTAGCTTCTAAATCCTCTGCAGTGAAGATGATTGTGTGTTGAGTTTCTTCTTCTTCATCTTCCTCAGCATATGTGAGCTTTGTGCACACATCCCCCTTCTTGCCCTTCCACCTGAGATAGGCAAAGAATTTTGCCATAAATGGATTCAGGCAGGAATCAGGCTTGGTGCCTAGGAATTTTTCTAGCCCTGCCTCCCTCAGCCATTGGAGGACTTGTTGAACTTCTGAGTCTGGGCTATCAAAGGCTACCAGCTTTTCAAACCAAAGGGAATTTGGGTTGCTAAGATAAGAGAAATCAATGTCCAAGGAGGAATCATTGAAGTCTACAAGTTCTTCTATTTTGATCTTAGGTACCATGGATAATATGAGAAATAGAAGGTTTTTCGGAGAAAGATTGCAGGTTTAGAGGTTTTGAGACTTCAAAGGTTTTGGGAATTATGAGTGCGTAAGGATGGTGGTGAAAATTGAGAGGTTTATATATGGAAGGAATTTATTAACCGTTGGTTAATGGAATGTAACAGTGGGTAATTTGAAAAACCGTTTGAATATAGTGGGGTAGTGGACTTTCAATGGTTCGATGGAGTTTTGAATGTAATTTAATGGTTTGGATGAAGGTTCAAGAATTCATGCAATCTTATTAAGATTTCTGCATTAAATGCTGATTTGCCTTTTTGGGGGAAAAAATCTTTATAGCACACTCCATCCTAAAATGGCCTACTCTTAGACCAAGAAACCTCTTAAATGTCTAATCAATGCTAATAATAGCAATAATTATCCAATTAACTAGGACAAACATCCTGAGATGTGCTTTGGTTTCTGTGTGGACCAAATTGCCTGATTGCTCTGCCTGAGTGGGTCCCAAAGTTGCTGACTGGGTCCCACTTGGACAAATCCCCTGACCAACATTGCTGAGCACTACAGGGACAACCTTGCTGAGTTTCTCTCTTTGGCTGACAGCTTCAGTGAGGTTGGTCAACTTTGCTGAAGTTCAACTTTGATGAACTTCCCCCTTCCTATGAGCTTTACTTTCCTCATCTTTCCATCTTGCCTGGATCAAGTAACCCTAATTCAGCTGACAATTCCAAGAACCTTGCTTCAGCTAGAGGTTTGGTCAGAATATCAGCTTTTTGCTTATCAGTGTGAATTTTGACAAGCTTGATATCTTTCTTTTCCACATGATCCCTTATGAAATGATGCTTGATGTCCACATGCTTGCATCTAGTGTGGAGTACTGGATTCTGTGAGATGGCAATTGCACTATTGTTGTCACAGAATATTGGCACTTCATTTGTGATTACTTTGTAATCTCTCAATTGTTGCCTGGGCCAAAGTATCTGAGCACAACAACTTCCAGCAGCTACATACTCAGCCTCAGTTGTTGAAGTTGCAACTGTATTTTGCTTTTTGGAAAACCATGAGATAAGCTTGTTCCCCAAGAATTGACATGTTCCAGAGGTGGATTTTCTGTCAATTCTACATCCTCCATAATCTGCATCTGAGTATCCAGTTAGCTCAATGTTATCATCAGCTGGATACCATAATCCAAGATTCTCAGAACCCTTGAGATATCTTAGAATTCTCTTGGCAGCATCAAGATGGCTCTTCTTTGGATTGGCTTGAAATCTTGCACATACTCCAACTGCAAATGTGATGTCAGGCCTGCTTGCAGTGAGATATAGCAAAGATCCTATGATTCCTCTGTAATTAGTGGAGTTTGTTGACTCTCCACCTTCATCAGGATCCATCTTCCAATTGGTATTCATAGGAATTCTGACTGGCTTGCTTGATGCACATCCAAATTTTTTGATCATGTCCCTTGTGTACTTGGCCTGATTGATGAATATTCCCTTCTTTGATTGAGTGACCTGAAGTCCTAAGAAGAAATTCATCAATCCCATCATGGACATCTCAAACTTGCTTTGCATGAGTTTGGAGAACTTCTCACATAGCTTCTCATTTGGAGATCCAAATATAATGTCATCCACATAGATTTGGACTAACAAAATATCATTTCCTTCACAGATTCTGAACAAGGTTCTGTCAACAGTGCCTTTGACAAAACCATGATCTAGAAGAAACTGTGATAAGGTATCATACCAAGCTCTTGGAGCTTGTTTTAAGCCATAGAGGGCTTTCTTCAATCTGTACACCTTGTCTCCTTCTTCAAATCCTGGAGGCTGTTCCACATACACTTCTTCTTTGAGCACCCCATTGAGAAATGCACTCTTCACATCCATTTGATACACCTTGAATCTCATGTGAGCTGCATATGCTAGGAAGAGTCTGATTGCCTCAAGTCTGGCCACTGGAGCAAAAGTCTCATCATAATCAATCCCTTCAGATTGACAATATCCTTTGGCCACCAATCTTGCTTTGTTTCTCACAATGATGTCATTCTCATTTTTCTTGTTTTTGAACACCCATTTAGTTCCAATGACATCTTGATGGGTTGGCCTGTCTACTAGCTCCCATACTTCATTTCTGGTGAATTGATTTAACTCTTCTTGCATGGCTATGATCCAGTTGGTGTCTTGTAGTGCTTCCTCAATATCTTTAGGTTCCTGTTCTGAAAGAAAACAACAAAACAAAGCACTTTCTCCATGAAATCTTCTAGTTTTGATCCCTTCACTTGGATTACCAAGTATCAGGCTAGGTGGGTGGTCTTGCAACCAAGTCCTTCTAGACCTGATCCTTTCAGGAGGATTGTCCTCATCTGAAGTTGGATCACTAGATTCATTAAATTCAGGAAAGTTAATTGAAGGATCAAGTTCAGGATCATATTCAGGGGTGATGTCCTCATTGTAAGGTAAGTTGACATTTTCATTGGTTCCCCCTTGAATAGTGGATCCATTAACTACCTCAGCATTGCCTGCTTCTTCATTGGTAGTTGTTACCTGGTTTTGAACTGGGATGGGGTCAGTCAGTTCAATTTCTCCTTCAGGTTGGTTGTCTACTGGTTGATTGCTATCAGGTAGGTTGTCCTGTTTTTGATTTTCATGAAGTTCAGGCTGGGCAACATCCACAAACACTGTTTCCTTGCTTTGAAGCCTTAATCTGGTTGTTCTTTGTGTTATCTCATCAATATTCAGGTTTCTATCCCTGAACTCATTAATAGATTCATCAAACACAACATGGGGTGTTTCTTCCATAATAAGAGTTTTGCAGTTGTAAACTCTGTAAGCCTTGCTGATTTGTGAATATCCAACAAATATTCCTTCATCAGCTTTGCTATCAAAAGCTTTCAATTGCTCTTTCCCATTATTATGGATGAAACACTTACAACCAAATATGTGAAAATAAGCAACAGTGGGCAATCTACCTTTCCATATTTGATATGGGGTTTTACCTTGTCCTTTGGTGATTAAGGATCTGTTTTGAGTGTGACATGCAGTGCTAATGGCTTCAGCCCAGAACCTTTTAGGCAATTTAGATTCAGCAATCAAGGTTCTTGCTGCCTCCTTCAAGGTCCTGTTCCTTCTTTCAGCAACCCCATTTTGTTGAGGTGTTCTTGCTGCTGAAGTTTCATGAGTGATGCCATTTTTGCTGCAATACTCATTGATGTATGAGTTAATGAACTCAGTGCCTTTGTCAGATCTGATTTTGACAATGCTTAGGCCCTTTTCATTGCTCAATCTCATCATCAATTCAGGTAGTTTGACTTGGGTCTCCTTTTTGTTCAGCAAGAATACTACCCAAGTGTACCTGGAAAAATCATCAACAACAACTAAAGCATATTTTCTTCCATTTAAACTTACTGGGATTATTGGCCCAAATAAATCCATATGCAGTAGTTGAAGGACTCTCTCAGTTGAGATGACAGGTTTTCCTTTGAATGAGGCTTTGATCTGCTTTCCTTCCTGACATGGCTGGCATATATGTTCTTTGGTGAACACTTGATTTGGCAGCCCTTTAACTAGAGAGTTTCTTGCAATCTTGTTGATGGTTTTGAAGTTCAGGTGATTCAGTCTCTTGTGCCATAGCCAGCTTTGCTCATTTGTGCTTTTGGCAACAAGACAGACTGCTTCAGGGGTTTTGCTCCAATCTGCAAAATAAACATTTCCCTTTCTCACCCCTGTTAGTAGCACCTGTTGTGTTGATTTGTTTTTGATAGTACATTCATTTGGTGCAAATTCAACACAATATCCTTTGTCATAAATTTGACTTATAGACAACAAGTTATATTTTAGGCCTAGAACATATGAGACATCAGTAATTTTAACACTACCAATGTTTAATGTACCATAGCCTCTTGTGATGCCTTGAGAGCTGTCTCCAAAGGTTACTGAAGGACCATCTTTTTCTATGAAGTCTGAGAGAAGCTCCTTGTTTCCAGTCATGTGCCTTGAACATCCACTGTCCAGGTACCATGTTGTTTTCTTGTTGATGCTTCTCTTCCTTTTGGGGTCCTTGCAGTCCTGCAAAGTCAAAATTTAGGTACCCTTTGAGTGTTGGGTCCTAGAGGGTTAGCTGTACCTTTTGGAACCCAAATCTGCCTGATAACTCTGATTGATTCAAAGTGACTGACTTGGTTTCCATTTACATCTACATACACAGTTTGACCCTTAAATGCCTTGGGTGATCTCTGTGTATAAGTGTTAGCTTTGTAGAGTTCAGGAGAGTTGGTAGATTTCTTTGGGACATTTCTCCTGAAGTTACTAAGCTTAGGTGCAGCTGGGTAAGACTTTTGAGGATAGGCTTTTGGATGGCCTTTTCCATTTGGCAAGTAAGGTCCAGGCTTCCTGAATGTTTTGTACCTATCAGAGGGTATTGGCCTTAATCCATTCAGTTGAGGTTGCCTCATTTGAGTTGGCTTCTTCTGAACAGGTTTTGGACAACTCCTCTGATGATGATTCAGATAGGTTGGCCTTCCATTGGTTCTACCTTTCTGAACCTCATTCCTCCTGTAAGCAATGCCTTTAACCTTTTCCAAAGGTGTGGGTTTAGGTACATTGTTTACCTGAGTTGGTATAAAAATTCCTTTTCCCTTATCCTTGATCAGTGGTTGATTTACTTCAATTTCATTTTGTTGTGCCACTGATCTAACAAAAGTCATCTTAGAATTGCTTGATGAAGCAATACTAAGACCAGGTGAGGGTTCAAATGGATTATAGCCTAATCCATCCCTTTGAGCAAATGGTCTTTGAAACCCTTGAATTTTCTCTATTGCCTTAGCAGATTTGTTCAAGGCAGACATTTTCATTTTCAAGCTCCCCCCACTTAATTTTAGAGTATCAAATTCTCTTGAGAGATTGTCAAATTTAGCTTGAAGAGTTTTAGAGTCAAATTTTTTTTTCTTTAGAGCCTGATTTTGTTCATCAATCAGCTTTTGTTGTTCAGAGACTTTGAGAGACATTTCTTCATGTTCTCTCACAATCTGTTGATACAACTCAGTTGATTTAATGTCAGCTTCAGATTCAGGAGGATTGGACATTTTGACTTTAGACCTCAACTGTTCATTTTCTCTCAGAGCCATATTGCATACTTCTTGCATTCTGGTGAAATCTTCCAACAACTTTTCAAAGTCAAGATGGATTTCACTAGATTCATGTGTGTTAATTGACAAGTTGGAAGTTGAACATACCTCTTCATCTTCAAGTGCCATTTGACAGTCCTCATCACTGTCACTGTTGGAGAACAGTCCATCATCAGAAGAGTAGACACTCTCCTCACTTGCTGAATCTCCAGCTACCATAGCCTTCCTGTTGTTCAGCCTTTTATCTCTTTTGTTTTGCCTTTCCTTTCTTTCTTTTGCACTGAGGTCAGGACAGTCATACTGAAAATGACCCTTCTTCTGGCAGTTGTAACACACATCTTCATCATCATTCTTCTTGCTTGAGGACTCCTTCCTCCTTGATGATGATGGTTCACTTTTGCTGAATTTCTTCTTATCAGCATATCTGTCTTCTTTCTTTTCATCAGAGACTTTGTCCTCTGATTTATGTTCAGGAGAACTGAATCTCCTTCTGGTTCTGTTATCTTGGTAGAACTTCTTGTATCTACCAAATCTGGAGTTGAGCTTCTCAAATCTTCTAGCCATGAGTGCCAGCTCCTCTTTTATTTCAGATTTTGAAACAGACTGAGAGGATCTTTGAGTAATCTTCTTTTCTGTTTCAGCAGCTTTGAAGGCAACACCTTTGTTTGAAGAGGATGGCTCTTCATGCACCTTCTTTCTATTGAGATCAAACTCATATGCTTTGAGTTCAGAGAATACTTGCTGCATTGGCATGTTGTCAAGATTGCTGGTATTTTGCATCATGACAGAATATATGTCCCACTTGGATGTGAGACTTCTCAAGATCTTCAAAGCAACTTCTCTTTTGGCATAGAATTTGCCAAGAGAGTTTATTTCATTCATGATGTTAGTGAACCTGCCATCAAGATGATCAATAGTTTCATTGGCTTCCATGGAGAATTGTTCATATTTTTGGATAGCCACTTGAAGCTTGTTCTCCTTGATCTTTTGAGTACCTTCACACATAAGTGCTAAGGTATCCCAAATCTCTTTAGCTGATGTGCAGTGGTATACTCTCCCCATCACTGCATCTGGAATTGTCTGGTACAATGTGTTCATTGCAATGTAGTTCAGGTTGTGCCTTTTTCTTTCTTCAGCTGTAAGGTCATCTTCATCTTTTGGCAGCAACTCCCTTGGATCAGCTTTTTGAGCATCAGTGAGCTTGGGATTTGCTTTAGTGAATGTGAATGGCCCTCTAGTGATGACTTTAAGCATCTCATCATGCTGGCAAGCAAGATGTGCTCTCATCCTGATCTTCCAGAAATCATAGTTCTCAATTGAGAACATTGGCAGTTTGTGATGAGAAATATGATTGACTTGGTTTGGACCCATATTGTTGATGGTGTTGACAGCATCTCCTGGAACTGCATTGTTAGCCATTTCAACAAATGTAATATAAGATGAACACAGATAAGTTTTTCAGAAATTTGGATCAGTTCAGTGACCACAGAAAATGTGATTTTGAAAATCAGTTGGATTTTCAGAAGCAGTGGTCTTTGAACCCCTGCTCTGATACCACTTGTTGGTCCTTGGTGGAGTATAACACAAGTGTATGGGGGGGGGGGGGGGAATGCACTTGTGTATGCAAATTCTTTTCTTTTTGATAAACTGGTCTTATCAGGCAAGTTGTCTCACAACTGGCCTGAGTGAACTTTGATAGATACTTGTCCTACTGATTACTATTAAGTGATCAGTTGGCTAAATATCTAAAAGAGTTGCTAAGTGCGGAATGTGGTTGGCATTTACTCAAAGAAATACTCCAAGTTGATTTCTGAAAAACACAGTTATCAGGGACTTTGTCCAAAACTGGTTTTCTTAGCTTACTGAGTTTTGCTCTTTGAAAAATGATTGAATATAAATGCAATAAAGAGTGCAGTAAGTAAATGGCACACAAGTTTATAGTGGTTCAGAGACTCAAGCTCCTACATCCACTTTCCCTGATTGAACAGGATAATTCCTTCTCAATGGAATTAGCTTGTTTTATAGTGCCAAGGTGCACTGATCAACAACACTCTCTTAGTGTCTTGATCCCTAGGATAACTTGAGTCCTAGTGCTCAATCTCTCTGAGTTAAGACTGTGTTTCACACTAACAGTCCTTAACTCCTCACTTCTACAACAAACACTCTCTTCACTAAATGAGATAAGGTTTGAGGTTTGGTTCCAACTAATAGAGATATCCTTTACAGTAAGAACAGTGTAAAGGCTTAGGATATCTCAATGCTAAGCTAGGATGTTTACAAAGATTGGCTTAGCTGACTTGAAGTGATTCAGGAAACTTTGGAATTCTAGAGAACAGCTTGGTTTCCTTTTGAAAGCTTGATGATAGTTTGATAGCTTGTAGTTGGATGATGAATTCCTTTGATCACTTCTGTATTTATAGGCAATTTGAACAACTAACCGTTGGAGGGATTAGCAATTCAAATATGTCTATTTGCAGCACCATTGAAACGGCTATGAAGCTTGACATCCTTTTATCCACTGTGTAAAAGAGGTCTTCAAAGGTTGCTTGAATGAGTGTGTTGACTTCTGACAAATGCGGCTGAGAAGACTTGTGTCAGTTTCCAATTTTGCACATTGTCCTAGGTTGATTTGTGGCAAACTTTACACACAACCAACGGTCAGATGGGACAAGCTCCCTGAACATTCCTGCTGCAGTTTTAGAATGTTCCAACATTCATTCAATGCTTCACTCTTTAATGCTCTAAGTCTTTAATGCTTGGTTCAGGCATGATTGACAATAAATGCTTCATTGAATGTATCTTCTGTAAGCTTTTGACATTTAATTCTCTTGATCATTTGTACTTCAACTGCCTAGATCTTTTGCATTTATGAGCACAGCTTCAGTATACTTGAACTCTTCAGCCAGGTTGTCCATTTGATCAGTTTGTCTTGAATAGATCAGCAACTTTGTCCTATAGACCTATCAAGCTGCCTAACATTTCAGCTTTGGACAGCTATCCTGATTACTGATATCTCATATCATTTCTGAGATTTTATCTTAAGCATACTACACATTAAGTGTTCTGGGACAACTTGCCTGAACAATAACTTGAGCATATCTCAACTAACTTGTACATCATCAATCAGGGGTTTTGGTATCTAGATCAAAATCATTTTATTCCCAACAATTTCCCCCTTTTTGATGATGCCAAAACCTATTACAAAGGGACCTTGACTTAAACTAAATATTACCTTCAGGGAGAGTGAACTGGTCAACTTGCCTGAAAGAAACTGTTAGCACAATAAATCAAGTAATATATGTCAGGATAGGTTAGTTGAGATAATGAGTTGTTATCTCTTTGATAGAAACATAGTGATCCTTTTATAGATGTGATAAACCATTACAGGGCTGAAAATCAAAAGGACTCACTAATCTAGAATAGCAAAAATAACAACAGAAATCATAACAGCAAAATAGGGAAAAGAATGAGCTTATCCTTCACAGAGTTCCATCATCTTGAGGAGCAATGCCATACTGAGCCCAGACCCTCTTCTTCAGCTCCCAAACATCCTTGTTGGAGCCTCTAGGGCCTATCTTCATCTTCTCCATCTTCATGATGTTGATGAACTCCTCCAGAATCTTCCCTTCATCAATCAAGTTCCCATTGAACTTAGGAGGCATGTACAGAATTGGACCAGGGTCCTTGAACTCCACTCTAGCAATATCAGCTGCTGCAAACAGCTTTTGGTAGAGGTCCCTATGATTCTCAAACATGAACTGGACAAAGACTTCATCTACATCTTCTCCGAGCCACTTCCCTATGACATAGAAGTCATATACAAAGCTTCTCTTGGCCTCCTCCCATGCATCATTCAGTGAGATAGGAACCCACTTATCATGGTGAGGGTATTGAGTGTCCCATCTTTGTAGCATTTTAGGTTTGAGTCTTCTGTATGAGGCTCTCCTTCTTGGGGCTTTGAAATTTGCCCTTCTTTCATCCCTTGCCTTGTTGGCCTCAACCAATTGCTCCATCCTCTCTTTAGCTCTCTGAAGAGCTAGCTTCTCTTGGGTTTCTGGATCTTTTCCAAAACCTTCTTCAAACAATTTAGAGGGGTCATCAGCAAGTTTGGGCACTACTTCTTCAGGCTCTCTGTCCTGTACTTCCTCTTCAATTTCTTCAATAGCAGGCATCAGGACTGCTTTCTTCATTCTCTTTGATTTCCTTGCTGGAGTAGATTCTTCAGATTGAAATTCTGATGGCAAAGTCAGGCTGGTTGGGAATTCATTGAAGGCTTGCAGTTCCTTCCTCTTTCTTTCAGATGACCATGTCACCTTCCCCCTCACTTCAGCAACCTTCTCTTGAGGTTCAAGTCCTGTGGACTCACCACCTGGCCTTTGAAGCTTTCTTGCCTGACTTTCCATAGCTGACACCATGGACTCCTTGACAGCTATTTGAATCTGCTCTTCCTCAGTTAAATCTTCAACATTCATTGGGCCTTTGCCTTTCCCAATGTCTTCTACTGCTTCCTCCTCAACTTCAGGGACTTTCTCCTTTCCCTTGGATTCACCAATTACCAAGGTCCCCTTTGCCCTTGCTCTCTGTCTTTCCCCCTTTTTGGCATTATCAAAACATTGGGGCTTCAATTCACTCATAGTGACAGAGAGATGTGAGTGGGAATGAGTGGGGACTTCAATTCCTGCAGTAGGTAAACATTCTCATCATGAATGTTTTGCATTTTATCATCTGCCATGCTCAAAAAGGTGTGAACAGGCTTCATCTTTTGGGAAACTATGGCATCCAATGTGGCTTTCAGTGATTGATCAAGTTTGGCCTGAAGCTGTTCAGTGAGATTGGCCACAACTTGGTCAGACACTTTGGCCATGAGTTCAACAGTGAACTTTTCAGCAGCTTCCTTCACCATAGCAGCTTTCAACTCTTCTGCCTTCTTTCTCTGTGTGGCTGTCCTCTGCCTTAAAGCATCCTTGATGGTCTTTCTCAAGGCTTTTACATTGTGCTTGTACAAATTTTTGAGACCATGTTGCTCTTTCTTCACAGATCTTGTGAATTTTACCATAGCATCCTTGGCCTTTGTTACTTCAGTTGAAACTGTTTGAAGTCCAGTTTCAACTCCACATATTCTTGCATCAAGAGTAGGCAAGATCACTTCTTCTGACCCTGTGAGCCTCATCTCCACAGAGGCTAGAGTCTTGCCTTGGCCATCTAAGGTATCAGCAGTGGTTGCATGGGCCTTCTCAACTTCCCTGACCAGTGTGTCCAACTTCTCTGACTGCTCTTCAATGATGGATGCAGTCTGAGTAGCCATCTGAAAGTGAGCCTCAGAAGTGTTGGCTTGTTCATAGTAGATCTGGTTGAGTGTGGACACATTTGCTGATACTGCTTCAAGATCAGTGTCAGCATCAACTGGTATATCTGTCAGGGAGGCATCTGCAAAAATTTGCTCAAGAGTGACAGCAACTGAATCTGCAAAACTGATAGTGTTAGTAAAAACTCCCTCATCACCCTCTATTTCTTTTTCTCCCATAAGGTCTGATACATCAGCACCTTTTCTCTCATTTTCAACTTTATTCTTTTCTTCTTCTTTTTCAAGAGATAAACTCACATTCACTTTGTCCAAAACTGGTTTTCTTAGCTTACTGAGTTTTGCTCTTTGAAAAATGATTGAATATAAATGCAATAAAGAGTGCAGTAAGTAAATGGCACACAAGTTTATAGTGGTTCAGAGACTCAAGCTCCTACATCCACTTTCCCTGATTGAACAGGATAATTCCTTCTCAATGGAATTAGCTTGTTTTATAGTGCCAAGGTGCACTGATCAACAACACTCTCTTAGTGTCTTGATCCCTAGGATAACTTGAGTCCTAGTGCTCAATCTCTCTGAGTTAAGACTGTGTTTCACACTAACAGTCCTTAACTCCTCACTTCTACAACAAACACTCTCTTCACTAAATGAGATAAGGTTTGAGGTTTGGTTCCAACTAATAGAGATATCCTTTACAGTAAGAACAGTGTAAAGGCTTAGGATATCTCAATGCTAAGCTAGGATGTTTACAAAGATTGGCTTAGCTGACTTGAAGTGATTCAGGAAACTTTGGAATTCTAGAGAACAGCTTGGTTTCCTTTTGAAAGCTTGATGATAGTTTGATAGCTTGTAGTTGGATGATGAATTCCTTTGATCACTTCTGTATTTATAGGCAATTTGAACAACTAACCGTTGGAGGGATTAGCAATTCAAATATGTCTATTTGCAGCACCATTGAAACGGCTATGAAGCTTGACATCCTTTTATCCACTGTGTAAAAGAGGTCTTCAAAGGTTGCTTGAATGAGTGTGTTGACTTCTGACAAATGCGGCTGAGAAGACTTGTGTCAGTTTCCAATTTTGCACATTGTCCTAGGTTGATTTGTGGCAAACTTTACACACAACCAACGGTCAGATGGGACAAGCTCCCTGAACATTCCTGCTGCAGTTTTAGAATGTTCCAACATTCATTCAATGCTTCACTCTTTAATGCTCTAAGTCTTTAATGCTTGGTTCAGGCATGATTGACAATAAATGCTTCATTGAATGTATCTTCTGTAAGCTTTTGACATTTAATTCTCTTGATCATTTGTACTTCAACTGCCTAGATCTTTTGCATTTATGAGCACAGCTTCAGTATACTTGAACTCTTCAGCCAGGTTGTCCATTTGATCAGTTTGTCTTGAATAGATCAGCAACTTTGTCCTATAGACCTATCAAGCTGCCTAACATTTCAGCTTTGGACAGCTATCCTGATTACTGATATCTCATATCATTTCTGAGATTTTATCTTAAGCATACTACACATTAAGTGTTCTGGGACAACTTGCCTGAACAATAACTTGAGCATATCTCAACTAACTTGTACATCATCAATCAGGGGTTTTGGTATCTAGATCAAAATCATTTTATTCCCAACAAAAGGCTATTCAAAGAGAAGTTTTACTTTTCAAGTTTAAGTTTGTATGTTGTAAAACAAGTGTTCTAGTTACTTGGAAAATTACTAGTAGATCGAAGATATACCTGGAGGTATAATCGATAAGATCAAAGTCTTAATCTTGGGACTTTAAGCCACAAGAAACTCAAGAAGGAAGAGTAATAAAACTTCACAACTGGAGTTGTGAGAGTGGATGTAGACATTTGTCGAACCACTATAAAATTCTGTGTTCTTTACTTTACTATTTGATATCTGTTTAACTAAGGACATTAAGAATTAACAAAGATAAAGATCTAGATAAAAGTTGAGTATAAATTTGATTGGGCTCATTAGTAATCTGATTATTCCGCATTGTGTATTCTGATATATTGAAAGATTTTTGAAAAGTCTATTCACCCCTCCCCTCTAGACATTTTCACTAGCTTACTCAATATTATTAACTCAACTTTGGGACCAACAACGAATAAAAAATAAATGCTTGCATACAAAGTTTGAAAGGAGTAACATATTTTTTCATGTGTTTTTTACATAAAATTATTTCTTAATAGTCCAAAAATAAATTATTTCCTCAATAGAGTCAATAATATATATTGATGGTATATTTGAGAATTATTGTCTAAGTTTTTACTAAGAATTGTAAAATATTTTAGCAATTTTTAAATTGTTTCGCTTCATTTTGAATCGAACTATCAAAACTTCAAAATAAAATGAAAGACAGCTTATTCAATTTAATTTAATGAAATGTATTGAAAATTTTATCATGTAAAATTTCAATGAGTATAATAAGTACATATTATTTTATTTTTAAAGTAATGTTAATCGGGCCCTCCTATCGAGATTTTCTGGCTCCGTCACTGTGGCAGACACATGGCTGAAGGAGGAGAGGTCTCAAATGCACACGTGGCGAAAGTAGGAGAGCCTCATCCTACTTTTATATATATAGATTCATATCTAAGTCAATATAAATGATGGGTTTAGTGGGTTTAGTATATTATTAAATTTATTCATTGAGTTTACTGCTTATTAAATTAGTTCTGGGAGCTATAATTAGAATTTATGTTATTTTATTAAACGACTTCTTTCCCTAAGTAAGATTTAATTCGTGATAGGTGTCGAGTGATTCTTGTATTAATTCGAGCTGCACTTTTACGAGGCTAGTCAAGACTTAAGGTGGGATTTTCTTACTATTTGATTGGATATACTTTGTCACCTTTAAATGTTCATTTGAATTATATTGTTACTTGCTACATGATTTTCAAGTTATTCGTTAACGCATGTTATGACTTTATGAGTTATTCGTTAACGCATGTTTTAATTGCGGGAAACCGTGCATCGTTGGTTCAGCCAGCGCATCATTGGTATAGCCAATGAAAAATAAGTATTTTAATATGCATGTTTGTAAGGTTATGATTTTATTCATATGTTATATTTAACTGTGACAAAGGAATCCCACTGAGCTAGTTGTTTTCTCACCCCAATCTATTTAATATTTTCAGATTGGCGGAGTTGTAGCGGAGGGACGGTGAATGTGGATGTCTTGCCATGCAAAGTTTTCTCTATATTATTTTGTTTAGTCGCATCTTGAATTAAACACATTCTTAATTAATGTGCTGCATTATTTTCTTATGAAACCAATGTTTGAGTCTTGTCTTTTGAGTTTAACTTTAAAATTAATTTCTTAAATGTGTTTGAGTATTTATTTACGAAATTATTTCTGCTACCAAGTTTTATAAAAATATGTACGTTTTTTTGTCAAATACTAGAGTGTATACTATTTTCATCTAGGCCCTAATTTTGGGATGTGACAACAATAAATTCTCATTCCTCCGAAAATTCAGATTTTGAGGAGGTTGGTATTGAGGGGATGAACCCCCTTGGCCTTGAGATGATGAAGATTGGCCTTAGAATCGGTTTTGAGGAGGATTTTGATATCCTTGAGCACAATTTTGATATGGTGGTTGCCCTTGGTATTGTCGATTTCCTTGAAAATTTTGAGGATATCCTTGTTGACCCATGTATTGCACTTCTTCCATAGATCCCCATTGAGGTTCATCTTGACCAAAGGGTAAATTATTATCTCTCAGTAGAGATATAACATTCACCTTTTCTACTAGTGTGGCCAAAGTTGCCTTCACGCTTTCCATGTCATCCACTTGTGTTACCCGTTTTCTTGTTGCACGGTCTACTCTCATCTTGAAAGTATTGTTCGAGATCCCTTCCATTATGTCATTGATCTCATCCACCGACTTCCGCCAAATTGAACCCCCCGCACAAGCATCAATGTGGTGTTGATCTTCCGCACGTAACCCACAAAAGAACCAACATGTGATGAGAAGATTCGTAAACCTTTCCCATGCTTCCTTAATTCTCTCATTTGCCCCTTGTTGAAACGTAGAGATCTTTTGTTTGGCTTCCATCGTCTTTGAAGGAGGGTAGTACTTCAAAAGAAATATCTTCTTCAACTCTTCCCACGTTCTCACTTCTCCGGCGGGAATACTTTATTGTAACCAAGCATTTGCTTTGCCCGACAATGTGAATGGGAATATCATCATTTTCTTATCATCTTTCGACACTCCATTTTGCTTGAGAGTGTCGGCCACCTCTAAGAATTGAGCAGGATAATCATTCGGGTCTTCCTCAAATCCTTCCTCCGTTCTTCCTTCAAATTGTCTCTCCCTCAACATCCGCAGTAGAGAGGCACTAATCTCAAAATTGTTTGTCTCCACCCTTGGTCTTGCCAACCCATCGTAGTGCTTCCTCGGTTGAGGCTCAAAATACTCTCTCATAGGCCTTCCATGGTATACATGTTGAGGCTCTTCTATATGTGGAGGAGGAGGGATGTACTCTTCTTGAATTTGTTGAGGTGGAGGATATTGGTAAGGAGGGTAAGGGTGTTGAGGTGGTGGGTATTGATGTGGTGGAGGTGGTGGATAGTAGGCTTGTTGTGGAGGTGGGTAAGGGTAAGGATAAGGATAGTATCCTTGATATGGAGGAGGATATTGTGGATTGGGATTATGGAGATTTGGTAGAGGGTTTTGAGGTGGATTCCCTCCTTGTTGATTCCCAACTTGGGAATTCTCTCTTTGAAACTCATCTTCTCCAAGTGGTGGAGGATTCAACTCTTCGTTGTTCTCCATCTCAAGATGCTCTACAACTCTTTGATGATTTCTACCTCGATTTCTTCTCCTTGTGTGTGCCTCAATCTCAAGATCCAATGGTTCCAAATATCCTCCACGAGATCTTGTGATCATACACCTACAAAAGACAAGTATCAAAGACCACAAAGAGAAACAAAAACAAGATAACGAAAAAGAAATGCTACTATCAATAACACTTAACAAACTCTAAGTCTTACTAACAACACTCGCTTAAGTCCCCGGCAGCGGCGCCATTGACTTAGTTCATATTTTTGCTCTTTTTAACAACTATACGATCCCCACAAGCGTATGGGTTCGATAGTAGTATGATAAGTATTCCAAGTAGATTTTCGTTCCAAGAACTTAATTCAGTGAGAATGTGAGTCCCTAAAGTTGCAAGCTAAAATGCTATTGTAGTAACTAAATGTTGTTGTTTTTTAATTTTAAAAGACACAACAAAGTATATTAAACTAAATCAATGAATTAAGCAATTAACTAAATAAGACTAGTAGTAAGAAATTAATAGAAAGATACTAAATGCAACACAATTAAGAATAACGATGGAAATGAAGTAAACGAACTTTCTTTTGGAAAGTACAAGGTAAGGGTATTGCCTCGTGCTTGGGTGTTTCCGTTTTGTGAGCAATTAAGTGAACTAGTGAACCGATTACATGAATTAGCTATAAATTCGGATTTAGCTAAAGGCTATCACATATGTGTGCAAATCCCCTCGAAAGGCATAGGTGAACAACGTGTATTGATTAGCAATTATAGGATCTAACCAAATACCATAAGCTCATAAGATAGTGTTTCATAAGCAATTTCAACACGATTACTAATGCTTATGAAACGCCCTCTCACCAATTAACCCTCTCTCGGTTAAGCTAATTACTCATTAACTTTTATTCAATTGACCAAAGCTCACACTCACACTCCCAATCATGCTACCCAACTCTCGTTGCAATAAACATAATCGAACATGCTCGCTAATAGGGTTGATCAACCAAATGAATCAAACAAAATACAACTCTAGAAACATAAACACCCAAATCCTAAGCTAATCATGCAATTACTTCACAATTACACTAAACACCCATCAAAACATCCACACCCAAGGCAATTGGAGATTAGCCCATGGTTCTAGATAAGAATCCCATGGCTACAACAGTAAAGAACATCAATTTCATGGCTAATTATCGAAGAAATACCAAAATATGAGAAATAACCAAATTGAAATTGCAATAAGAGTAAATATCACCTTGATTGTTGAAATTAAGCTACAACTTGAAGTAATTGACAAAGCCCAATGTAAATTGTTGCTTAAAATTGAAATCTATCAACTAATCTAGCTAATCTATGAAGAAACCCACAAGAAAACTCAATAAAACATTCTACTATGTGAAACTATGTGTGTCTTGCTTGATAAAATGGAAAAGTGTCCTTCTAAAATCAAATTTGGTTCTATTTATACTCTCCTCATTCAATTTGGCACGTGTTTCGAAGTTAAAAACGAGTTTGGGCAAATTTGCACTATCACACGACCGAGTTGGGCCCTAACAAAAGCGTGAAAACGCTTTTACCATTCAACAGCTCGGTCGAGTCAGGTAGCTCAGCCGAGTCGGGCACTTAGTTGTTCACTACAAGTCCTCGGGCAACTCGGCCGGTTCTGAGAGCTCGGCCGAGTTGCAATTCATCTTTCAGCTTCCACTCGGCTGAGTTGCTGAGCTCGGCCGAGTTGCTCACCATTCCAGTCTCTGATTTTCTTCTTGAGCTCAGCCGAGTTCTGAGCTTTGTCTCTAGCTCGACCGATTCTGTCCAACTCGGCCGAGTTCCATCTTGATTCTTCTTTTGTGCATCATTTTCAATCCGAGGCTCTGATTGGCTCGATTCTTCTTGCATATCGACTCTCTCTTCATCGTCTTTCATCTGACCTTTTCCTCGAATTGATCTATCCATGTGATTTGCTTCAAAACTCATCATTTTTCCCTAAAAACCATGGAAAACCATCATGTATCAATAATTCGATAAACAAACTACTTTTACATAATTAAAGCATAATCACACTACAAATTCGTGCAATCTCACCACAAATCACAAGGGTTAAAGGAGCCCTTATAAACTAATTACAATTACCACCTAAATAACTAATTAGCAGTTAAGAGGATAATTACTTAACCAAATAAAGAAACTAACTAGCTTTATTTTTACTATCTTAATACCCCCCTCAAATTGGGCATGGATGTTTAGAAGGCCCAATTTGGATTTGAAAAGGTTGAAGGAGGAAGATGGCAAAGGATTAGTCATAATGTCAGCTAAGTTATCTTGAGAAGGAATGTGGATCAGCTTGATTACTCTATGGTGTATCTTCTCTCTTGTGAAGTGAATGTCTATAGCAATGTGTTTGGTATTGTCATGGAAGCAAGGATTATGTGTCATGGCATGATCAGACTTGCTATCAGTGTACATAGCTGCTGGTTGATCATGATTGACATGAAGATCCTTTAAAATGTATAGAATCCACTGAGCTTCACATGTGGTAGTAGCTAGAGCTCTGTATTCAGCCTCGGCTGAAGATCTTGCTATTGTTGGCTGCTTTTTGGACTTCTAGGATATGAGAGAATCTCCCAAGTATATTGCATAACCTGTGATGCTCTTTCTTGTAACTTAACATCTAGCCCAATCCGAATCAGAAAAAGCATGAAGTTTAAAACTATTAGTAGATGGATAGAATATGCCTTGACCAGGATTGCTTTTAAGGTATCCAAGTAAACGGTGTACAACAGCCATGTGGGTTGTATTAGGTTTACTCATAAACTGAGTGAGGAGATGAACATAATAAGCAATATTTGGTCTTGTTACTGTGAGATATAACAACTTTCCCACAATGCTCCTGCAAGAAGAAGGGTCAGTGAGAAGAGGAGCTTTTGTATCAATGAAAGTTTGTTTTTTATCCATTGGAGTAGAAAATGGTTTGCTATCTAAATAGCCAAATTCATGTAAAAGATCTAAGGTATACTTTCTTTGACACAAATGTAATCCTTTAGGACTCTTGGCCACCTCAATACCCAAAATATATTTCAAAGTGCCAAGATCTTTAATAGTAAATTGTTTGTGAAGGTAATCTTTAATAAAAAGAATATCTTGTAAAGAATTTCCTGTGACAATAAGATCATCCACATAGCAAAGTATGACAGCAAATGAAGAAGCATTAGGTTTAGTGAACAAGGAGTTCTCTGCAATAGATTGAATGTAACCAACATAAATAAGAGAATCAGACAACTTATGAAACCATTGCTTAGAGGCTTGTTTTAGGCCATACAAGCTTTTATTTAGTTTGCAAACCTTACTTTGAGTGTGATACCCTGGAGGGAGTGACATGTAAGCTTCCTCAACTAAATCTCCATGTAAGAAAGCATTGTTAACATCAAGTTGGTGTAAGTGCCAATTTTTAGCAACAGCTATAGCAAGCAAAATCCTAACAGTGGTGATTTTGGCTACAGGAGAGAAAGTGTCAAAATAGTCAATACCTTCCTGTTGAGTGTAACCTTTGGCCACTAATCTGGCCTTATATATTTCTATAGTTCCATCTGATTTGTACTTCACCTTATATATCCATCTACAACCAATGGTATGTTTGTTTGGGGGAAGAGAGACAAGAGTCCAAGTATTGGCCTGTTCAAGGGCTTGGAGTTCTATGTTTATGGCTTTTTTCCAATAATGTCTTTCATAGCCTGTTTATAAGATGTTGGTTCTATGATTTGAGAATTATTGGTTGTGTAGGAGAGGAAAGATTTGGAAAGATTCTTAGTGGACAAATAGTAAAAAATAGGATAGTGTTTGCCTTTCCTAATGAAAACATTAGCATTAGGATTGCTAGTATTAATGGAAGAAGGTAAGTTGGTATGATAAACATCAAGATAAGCAGGGGGATGTCTATGCCTGTCAGATTTTCTAATGGGTTGATGAATATTAGGTTCAGTACAAACAGTGGAAATAATACCAATGTTAGCATGATCCTTAATATTATTCAATTGGGAAAAGGGGTTACTTAGTGATTGGTCTATGCAAACAGGAATATCACAAGTGTCAGAACATTGATCATCATCAATAGACAAAGGAATGGAAGAGGAATGCATATTAGCATTGTTATCATGCAAGATCTGTTTTAAGGGAGCAGTGGAAAAAAGAAACACATGTTCAAAAAATTCACATTTCTGGAGATGAAGATTTTTCCAGTGTCCAATTCTAAGAATTCGTAACCTTTTGTACCAAAGGGATAACCCAAAAATACACATTTAGTGGCTCTAGGTTTAAATTTGTGCCTATAAGCAGCGAGTGTGTTAGCATAACAAAGACATCCAAAAACCCTCATATATGAATAATCCAAATCTTTATCATGCAGTAATTGAAAAGGAGATTTATTTGAAAGTATAGGCATGGGTGTTCTATTTATCAAATGAACAGCAGTAAGAACACATTCACTCCAAAATTTAAGGGGTAAGCTAGATTGAAAAAGGGGAGATCTAGCCACTTGGAGTAAGTGTTGATGTTTTCTTTCCACCAAACCATTTTGTTGAGGGGTTTCACACAAGATGTTTGATGAATAACACCCAAGTTGTGATAGAAGTCATGAAGTAAAAATTCAGTGCCATTATCACTCTTCAATATTTTTATTCTAGCATTAAATTGGGTATGGATCATGTTAGAAAAATTATGTAAAGAAAACTTAACATCAGACTTGTGTTTCAACAAATAAATCCAAGTGCATCTAGTGTAATCATCTACAATAGTCAAGAAAAACTTGTGCCCTGAGTGAGAAGTTATAGAAAAGGGGCCCCATACATCACAATGAATCAAATGGAAAGCACAAGAAGAAATAGAGCTACTAATAGGAAAATGTTTCTTCTTTTGTTTAGCTGAAGGACAGATATTGCAAACATGATTCTTGTTTCTAGCTTTTACATTCAACTGGTCTATATTAGACATGTATTTATCAGAGATATGCCCTAGTCTATAATGCCACAAATCAAAAGTACTTGAAAGAGAAGCAGAGTGTACATGGTATGTTGCAATCTTCAGAATATAAAGCCCTCATGTTTGTTCAGCTGTACCAATCACTCTCTTGGTGGTGATGTCCTGCAAAACACAGTGTGAGGACAGGAAATTGACAGAACAACTAGAGTATCTAGTTAGATGAGAAATGGATAGCAAGTTATGAGTGAAATCAAGCACATACAGAATATTGTATAGCGTTAAGGAATCACTTAAAATGATGTTCCCTATATAAGTTGTTGTTGAAATTGCATTGTTAGGTAGGCTGATTTTTATATTTGATTTAGAAGGAGGGGAAGAAAACAGGTTAAAATCAGAAGTCATATGATCTGTGGCACCTGTATCTAAAATCCAAGTAGAGATTTTTGAATTGTTTCTTATAGAATTAAAGCGAAGTGATATACCTTTATCTTGAGGTTGGTCAAATTGATGAACAAAGGCCCCAACTGCAGCATGAGGGGAATGAGGAGCTTGTTGACTCTGTTGTGTCTTAGTATAATTTAAGAATTGTTCAAATCTTGATTGACTAGAGGATTAGAGGTAACAGGGTCTTCTTTCATGGGAAGAGGAAAGACCAAATTAGCAGAAGATGTGTTTTCACTTTTAATTTTAGGGCCTCTAGGAGGAAAGTCAATCAAATGGAAACATATATCTATAGTGTGTGTGGTTCCACCACAGTGACTACATAAGAGGGCCTTTTTCTTATCTTTGAAATTTTTTGGGTTAGGTTTCCTAGAAAGCATAGCCACAGAATCAAGAGTGATAGGATGAGGGATGTTTAGGGTTCCTTGAGACTCTTCTTGCAATAGTAAGGAAAAAACTTTAGCCAATGGGGGAAAGGGGATGTTAAAAGCAATTGACTACGAAGAGTCGAGTAAGAATCATCAAGGCCTATCAAGAATTTCATAATTGCATCCTGTTCTTGGGTGCTTGAAATTTTCTTAGGAAGATCACATTCACAAGTTTTTAAAGCATTGCAAGAACAAGATAAGATAGGCCTGAAACTAAGGTATTCATCCCATAAACTCTTAAACTGATTATAATATGTAACCAAAGACTGACTACCCTGGGCTATGGTACTAAGGCTTTTCTCAAGATGGTAAACCCTAGTGCCATAAAAACTAGTGTATCGAATTTTTTATTCGTCCCATACCTGTTGTGCGGAAGAGAAATACTCTAGAGTGTGTTTGATTTCTAGAGAGATGGAGTTGAGAATCCACATCAGGACCAAATCGTTGGCACGAACCCAAGCTGCGAATATGGCTGGATCATCGTCTTCAACGGGTTGAGGTAGCGAACTGTCAATTAAGGGCAATTTGTTCATGACGCTTAGGCCTTGCTTAATAGCATGACTCCAAGAAGCGAAATTCGATCCTATTAGGGGATCGAGAGCAATCGCGATTGCGGGGTTGTCGTTGTGATGCAGGGCGAGAGGCGAAAGGGGATTTTTGGCTGGGTCTAAAGATTTTGGATCAGGTGCCATTGAAGATCACAAACAATGGCGAAAACGAAGGGGGAATAACCCAATCAGGACAGATCCTCGGAAAGAGAGGGAAAAACGAAACATGATCGTTGCTAAAAAAGAGAAGATGCCGAAGAAATAAAAAGGCAACCAAACTTTGGGAATGAATGGAAGCGGTGGATGATCGGAACCGCTATACTGATACCATATCAAGCTATGAAACCAAAGATTGATTTGGACGAACACATTCTTCCTCAAACGAAAACTGAAATTGAAAGATTGAAATATTCTGAATGAATGTACAAGGTTAAAGGTGCCCTTATAAACTAATTACAATAACCACCTAAATAACTAATTAGCAGTTAAGAGGATAACTACTTAACCAAATAAAGAAACTAACTAGCTTTATTTTTACTATCTTGATATTTTCCTTCTGACTTCTGAGTTTTATGCAAAGTGGTGACAAGCCTTAATATCACTCACAATATATTCATTTGGACTCTATAAGTTTGGCGGTAGATATGTTAAGATATTTTTAGTGGTTCATTTAGTGGTTCAGATTAAATCGCAAATAATATATCTTTCGATCATCTAATATATTTACAATTGAGTGTGTTTTTTTACGTATTGGGTGGTAATTTATCAACTTCATAACATTTATTCACCGAAAACTGATTCTCCCTCCGTCCAAATTAAAGTTTGTTTAATTTGTTGTTTACATGTAATTTAATGTAAGATTTGTTTATTAGTAATAAAAAAAATAAAATATTTGACAAAGTGGGATAGCTCAAGTGGTTAGAGCACCACTACCTAGGCCTTAGGTCCTGGGTTCGAGTCATGGGGAGGGGAAAAAAGGGATGGGTATTTAACTTTCCATCAAAAAAAAAAAAAAACAAAAGAGATAAAATAGAGGGTATAAAAGTCTTTTGAGTAATAAGGTAGAGTAATAAAATATAATGACATGTGGCATAATTTTGAGATGTTTGAAGGATGTAATTTAAAGTGAATTTTTTTTTATTGTTCGAGGGAGTATTAATATACTATAGCCTCAATAGAATCGAAGATATCTAGCTAGGTACATCTTTCCAACTAGAAGCAAACATTCATTTTATCGAACTAGTTATTGTGCAATCCAGGTACTGTAGTTGCAGCTGAATTGAAGGCAATTGAGATTGGACTATTAAAATGTATAAATAGTAACTTAGAAGTTTATAGCATTCGATCTGATTCATCGATCGCAGTTGAGGCTATCACGTCGACTCAGATTCTTAGTGGACTCGAAAACACTCATGTGGCTAATATCAAACAGATTATGCGAAAGATCCTAGTGTGGGATTGCCAGCATATTTCCAGATCAAAAAATAGTTTGGCACATGGGTTGGTTTAGGTGGTTGTTGACTCTTCATTACCTCATGATTGGTTTGGAGAAAATTGTCCCAAATATATCAAGGAGTTGGTTTCAAGACATTAATGTCTCTTTTTTCCTCTTCTGAACCTCCTTGTTATATTTAAAAAATAAAAAAATAGTTCTTGTGCAATGAGTTTTTTTTTTTTTTAAATAAATTGGCACATCAATTATTGATCCAAATATAAAATAGTCCCTTAACTATTTCCCTTTCCAATTTACTATATTCATACGTGGACCCTACAATAACTAATTATACCCTCAATTTATTTATTTTTATACATAAGTTAATCAATATGGATTAAAAGTTTAAAATTCGTATCCGAAAAAATGAACATTATAAATTTGAACATAGGGAGTATTTCTTATCGCCTTTCACTCTCTTCAAATCAATAAGAAGGTGTTCCTTCCTTGAAATCCCTACCTTGTGTGATGTTAAATTGATTGTAGTCCCTTCTAACATTTGTTTTCTTGCAGCTTGTCAAATATACTGAACTGTTCTTCTAGTAACCCCAAACAACTCAGTTGCTTCCCTTACCTTTCCATAGTGCACAACCTCACTACTGCTATTCGCAATGAGAAATTGTGCAATTCCAGGTGTGTTGAGTTTTTTTGTGTGTTTTGACTTTTAATACTGAAGTTAGGGATGGAAATAAGTCAGGCCAGACTTTGTATGGAAAAACCTAGTACTGTTTTTTTTTTTAAATAGCCTAAGTCTGACCTATTAGCTATAATATGTTTTTTTTATGGGTTTTGCCCGACCTTTTAGTAAACAGGCCAGGTCTACGAGCCTTTTAGAAGCCTATTTAAAATTTATTCAATATAAAAATTTAAAAAACAATTTAATATTTAAAATTATAAATAAATTCACAATCAAAATAAGTGCAATACACAATGATAAATTCAAATAAAAACTAAAAAATAGTCTCTCAAGTACTAAAACGGATTTAATTTATTTTAATTTACTATTAATGTTAACATTATATGTTAATAATTATTTTATTATAAAATATATATATATATATATATATTTATCTACAATTATATATATATATATATATATAATACATAATTTTAAATAGGTCGACCTGATAGGCTTATAAGACCTTATACAAAGGCCTAAGCCCGACCTACTTAAGTAAATAGACTTTTTAAAAAGCATTAGTCCAGCTCATATTATAAATAGGCTAGGCCAGACCCTTAATAGGCCAGACCGTAGGCCCCTATCGGGTGGTCCGACCTATTTCCACCCTAGCTGCAGTTAAAATTGAGTTGTGTATTTATGGCTTTGAAATGAGAGAGAAATGCAAATTTTGTTTGTTTTTGGTGTGCTTTTGGAATAATTGATAAGTTTGGTGTAATTGTCATTAGACATTGATGAGACTTTTTTTTTATTATTATTATTTGATGTGTTTTTGGAGGGTACTTAAATTCCACGTTTTTGTGTAAAATGAATTACGTGCTACATCTGTAATTATTTTGAATACACTGTATTTTCTGTATTTTGAACAATTTAATGTATTCTGATTTTTTTTTTATATTTCTACAAGTTGAAGTGATTTTGTATTGCTGAAAAATTGAACAGTGGAATATGTATTTTGTATTTTCCATGTATTTGTATTATGAACAATGACTTTTTTTTATTATTTGATGTGTTTTTGGAGGGTACTTAAATTCCACGTTTTTGTGTAAAATGAATTACGTGCTACATCTGTAATTATTTTGAATACACTGTATTTTCTGTATTTTGAACAATTTAATGTATCCTGATTTTTTGTTTATATTTCTACAAGTTGAAGTGATTTTGTATTGCTGAAAAATTGAACATTGTATTGCTGAAAAATTGAACAGTGGAATATGTATTTTGTATTTTCCATGTATTTGTATTATGAACAGTGACGGTATATTTTGCTGTATTGAAATGAACAACTGAGCATTGATGGTGTATTTCTGTATTTTATATTTTTCCTGAATTTGTATTATTAACAGTGGACATATATTAGCTTGTATTTTGCTGTATAAAAATTGGAACAATAGAAGTGATTAACTTTAATGGTAAGTTTAATCTTCTACCATTCCAACATAATGAAAGGACAAAACTACCCTTCAATAGTTGGTCAATAAAGCAAGTTTTCTGAAAAAACTGATAACTTCCTTCCATGAAAGTTAACCTCGAAGGGAGTAACATATATACATGAATTAGGGACAAAATTTCAATAGTTGGTCAATAAAGCAAGGGGTTTATTTGTTTAATTTTAGAAAATAAAAGTGTTTGATTGGACAAAAGAAAGTCAACGAGCTGTACAAGTATCATAGTTGAGGAATCTATTAAAATGAGTGTGTGATTGGTCAAGAAAGAATACTTAAAAGGGTTAATTTGTACTCAAATCACTGCTTATGATATTTAAATGTACCTACAAATCAACAAATTAAATGTGTTCCAAGCAATAAATAAATATACAATAAAAAAAGTGTTGTAACAAAAGTACAAAATAATGTACCTGTGCATCTATACTGTTTTATACTGAGGGAGAATGATATGAGATCAAAAGTAGCCCTTTCTACTGAGGAAGGAGTGGTAATCTGTCAATGGTGGTGGGAGACCCATTTGTTCCGTCATAAAAGTTAATTGTATCATCTTCACGGCTTTCTTCTTCTTCAACTTCGTCTCCGTCTCCGTCTCTACTCAGTAGAGGCAGGATTCGGAGTCGCACACCAAGCTCAGAAGCAACCCTTTCAGATTTAAGATTGTATTTACGAATGAGATCCTTTTGAAGCAACAATATTTTCGATGGGCGGGGAAGCAGATCAACAGCCTCCCCCTTCGGGATTACTCTTTGCTCAATTGCAATTCTCGCCTCCTTTATACATAACAAACATAACTTCATCATTGCGCTCGCTTATAAATAGCTATTCAAAACTAGAATGTAATCTAATAAAAAATGTAGCCAACTCAGGGATTATCGTTCTAATAAGTTTCTTCCCTGAATCTGTAACTTGCGTTAAAACATAGATATCCTGAGGGTGGGTTTCACCGATCAAAATAAAAATTTCCAACTGAAAATGCATTTAAAAAATCAGAATAATAATCTGCTCATTTAGGTAGTCAATTATTATGCATGCTACCTCTAATTATTACTTTACTTTGAAGGTGGTAAGCGTTTGTTATAAGTGTTTGGCTAAAATTAGTAGCTATATTGTAGTGGAGCTTCTAATAAGCTGTAATAACATTTTTCAACTATAATGGCCATAGTCGAAGGACTCTAAATTATACTACCTCCGTCCCTTCAAAGGTTTACATAAACTTTTGGCACAAAAATTAAAAAATATAGCATTAAATATGTAGTGGGTACCATGAATGAGAGAGATAGGAAGAAGAAAAGGTAGAGAGAGATAAGAAAGAGAAAATGTAGAGAGAGAGATAGAAATGAAAAAAGTAGAGAGAGATAGTGAATTTTACTTGATAAGGAAATGTAAACACTTTATGTTGGAATAGACCAAATAGAGAAGTGTAAACCTTAGAGAGGGATGAAGGTAATATAAGATCTTGTCAAAAGAAAAGGAGGTATGGCTACATTAATTCTTGTCATTTACTTTCTACCTATTAAAACATTTACATATAATCTTAAACATTAAGATATCTAACATGCAAAGCACCTTGTGTTATGTCTAGTAATTTTTTAAAAAAATAAAAAAATTGCAGTTGTCCTCTCCCTTTTTCTAGCAGCAACAAGTTATGGAGAAAGAAGCACAGAATCATAAATAACTGATAATTTTTGTGTGAAATGTTGTAATGTCAAATGAGTAACATATAACACAAGCATGAACTAATCTCTGCACCAAGTGTATATTTTAAGAAGTCACGAGAAGAAAACAAATAATTGATAAGATGAGATGAGATGAGATTGAATTACCTCCAAGGCGTCAATTTTTTCCGAGTCATTTGCCTTAGCT
Organism: Galeopsis tetrahit; assembly: GCA_963675135.1. Taxonomy (NCBI): domain Eukaryota; kingdom Viridiplantae; phylum Streptophyta; class Magnoliopsida; order Lamiales; family Lamiaceae; genus Galeopsis; species Galeopsis tetrahit. The sequence continues at coordinate 56,712,501 of OY776120.1, read as the reverse complement.
TCAGACTCATAAAATTCAAAACCATCTGCATAATCGGACATTAAAGCTTGTATAGCCCTGTTTATCTGAGCCACAGAGCTCGTCTGCAAAAGGAAAAACAATGAAAAAAATGACAAAGCAAAATGTATTGAGGAAGAAAAGAGATTTACCACACAAAAGATGACACAAGGCAACAAACTGCAGTCTGTTTTACATCAAATTTAATATCGTTGGCAGTGACGATAAAATGTAAAAGATAAAAGTCAAATTGCAAAGAAAATCACAACCTTGTCAATTTTAATACGTTTCAATTTTGGCAAAATAAGACACGGGAACTCATTAATTTGCAATTCAAGTCACTTATAATAGTTTCAAAAATCATTATTTTACAACCTCAACTATAATTTGGATCAACTATTTAAGAAAATCTTATTCCAATGATAATACCCTCCAAGCAGATAAAGTCATACAGTTTAATGCCTATACATATATGAAGATGTTCATCGCAAAATTCACTAAACGCAATTACGTAATTACCATGTTTCATCTCAACGAGCTGCAAATAGCCAAATATAGGAAATAAGCCTGTAGAATTTCATATTTTACTGAACTTTTCCAGTCTTTTCATATGCAGAAATGTAGTTTCCCAAATTCAGGTGAGATAAGACTATATATATACTTGCACAAGCCCTTTGCTAATTATCAATCTTGATCCATTTTCTTGCATGCATCCCTTTTTTCCCCTCGTAATTTTTCTCTACAATTAATGCATAATGCCTTGATCAGTAAATATAAGAATAAGTTATCAAATTATGGAGTTCTCAATGTGGTCATGGTAAATCTTAAAAAGCATAACACAACTTACTTTCAAATTTTTTACTTTTAAGATTTAAAATTAGTAACATAATTTTAGAAAATTAAGAATAACTAAAATAAATGTATTTACATAATTTCATACTCCCTACCTTTTTTCTTTTTTCTATCCCTTTCTACCTCAACAACCCACTACACATATAATACTATATTCCTTAATTAATGTGCAAAAGACAAATGGACAACTTTCGGAGGGACGGAGGGAGTATAATTCAGGACACTGCCATCCTTATAAGCATGTATGAATCAAATCTTGTCTTCTAATTCATCAATAAGTTTGAAAATAAGGCATTTATAATTCTCAATAACAAACCTTAATTTTGGACTAGGACATGCCATTATTCTGGATCGTACGAAAATAATATGAATACAAGCGAATAATTACATAGTAGACTTATGAGAGTATAGTAAAGTGATACTCCCTCCCCATTTTAGATTCATCATTTCTTAATTTGGTAATAAAATAATTTTTTCACTTTAAACTCCAGCCTTCAAACATCTCAAAATTACACCATATGCCATTACTTTACTCTACTTTATTACTCACAATATTTTATTGCTCTACTTTATTACTCGAAAGACTCTCATACCCTATCTCTTTTAATACTAATAAACAACTCCAGCATTAAACTATGCGTAAATAGTAAATGTTGAAACAAAAAATGGGACAGAGGGAGTAATAAATGCGAGTTTAGAGTGTAAAATGAAATTAAAATATGATTCAAATAGCTAAAAGCACGAAAGATCGTGATTTTTTAGATGCAAGTCGACCAAAGTTAAATGATCCTGGTTACCTTGGCGACATAAGTAGGAATGCCACGAGATTTGGCAGCAATTTGAAGCCTAGGATTCTTTTTGAGCTTGGACTGCAAAGCTAATAAAACATCTGCTTCGCTGATATTGTCAGTAAATTCAATTGTACCATCAATCTTCGACTGTTTCATCCCTTGAGCCGTACTTGCCTCTGATATCTACAACACTGCTTGCATTTTAAGATCCAGTCTAAGCAATATATAGCAACTTCTACATGGTAGATTAATGGCAGCTATTTTCTCCCTATTTCCAAATTATATTATTTAAAAATACCCGGAATAAAGAAACAAAACAACAAAAATGGAGTTTTTTGTACCAGCAGAAAGGAAATCCACTTACGGAAATGGACAGTGAAAACTTTTATGTTACCAACATGTATGACCCATATTTTCCTAGATTAACATAATTGTCCTCTAACACTTTCATCATTAGAACCAGAATCATAACTTCGATTCATAAATCAATTATTGCACATAGAAACAAAACAATAATTCCAGGGTTCAACTTAATATTTCACAGAAACATAGTAAGTGATTTATTCCTTTCTAGGATACTAGATTCACATGAATATTGCAACTGAAAATATCCAGCATTATATGCTGATTCTTACCCCATACAGAAATATACAGAGAGCATCCTCATCTTTAGCAGAGCTCTCATCTGAGACAACTGCATCTTGCCAAGCGGAATCAGCATTCATTTTAGAAGCATCTTCAGTCCCACTTTCCTCGATTGTCTCAGATGAATCATGTGTGAATAATATTGGCTCCAATCCCTTTGTTGATCCCTGATTTAACTTCCGAACCTCAAAACTTGGGTTACGACCTACTCAAGGAAAATGTAACAATAGAAAACACGTTTAGGATAGTTTTTATAACAGTAAATATCATGGACATCTATTTAGCATATAGAAAGATATCAAAAAACCTGAAAGTAAAGCATCCACTGTTGCTTCGAGATTACGATGGACTCGTAACTCATTCTTAGTAATTATCTCCACCCCACAACTAAAAGTTGATGGTCCTTTCCTCTCCAGCACGCTTTTCTGTACCCCTCTACGACTTGCCTCTTCATCACCTAAGGTAACACTCTGGGAAGCAGAAGCAACAATGTTACTTTTGGAAAAAATATACAACCACTTAGGCAATGTTTGTTTTGGGTTTTTTAAATCGGTTGAAATCTTGGGGATTTTGAAATCCAAATAAATAGTAAGGTAATGGGAATACAGGAGGAAGTTAACAGAGAAACACAGATACGATAAACAACCGGGAACAATTCCCATTTCCAAGCCAAAGCGGCCGAAATCCAAATCACAATATTCAATGAACCCAAAATACCCTACGACAAAACATAAATAGTTCTCAGGCCCACATGCCACTCTACCAAGAAAGAAACATAATCAGGAAATAAACAAAGGAAAACATAATTAATGAAATAACACATAGGCCTACGGCCCACTCTTCTTCTTTGCATGCCTCATAAACAATGTCTGTAACATAAGGTGTGTGATTATTTAGGGATTGAAGTACGGTGGTATTTAATTTTATGTAAAATCAATTTATAGGGTGTAATTGTAATGATTGGATGATGTGAGTTATGATTGAAATATACAAAAGTGTAAGGAGAGATAATTGATTGCATTGGAAAATGTGAAAGTAGGTTTTTAGGTGTTGTAGTCTTATAGAGGTGGTTTTTTAAAACCAAATTTGAAAATCCAGAAGTAGACCGGATTTAAATTTGCAAATCCTAAAACCGATTTTTAAAACCCAAGACAAACATTGCTGTAATAATAAATGAATGATGCCATCGGTAACTTTTTTCAAGTGATTAGATCCAATCATAATTCATAAGGACAATTAAGCGAGTATAGATGCAAAAATAAGTGTGTAGGAAATCCCATATGAATAATCTCAGGATGAATTTCAGGGATAGTGTAGGAAATCAGGGATTAATGATTTGTCCTATAGTTCAGGAAATTGATTATGATTATTGACTTTCCTAATTTAGTGTAGCATAGTTGTAAATATAAACTCAGAATGCATTGTATGTGAAAAATAACAGTACGAATATATTCTAAGAACGTTTCTTCATGGTATCAGAGCCCTGCTAGGGTCACCTTCGTTTCTTGTTAGTCGCCCCAGCCTTAATTGCTGGTTTGTTTGTTATTTTTTTCTCTTCAGCCTTTATTGCTGCCCTTTGTCTCCCTAATTTTATTACCCAACCCAATCGTTTGGAGTATTTAGTATGGAGAAAATTGACAAGCTAAAGAGTATGCTGGGCACAGTTGAAAAATCTGCAACTAGCAATTCTCAACCAATGAATCATGGTATGTGTTCATTGACACTTTCAGGTAATGCTCTAGTCTCTCTTGGATTAAATGTTTTTGGAAATGAGCTTAAGAATGTCTGGATCCTTGATTCTGGTGCTACGGACCATATGACACATATATCAAAAAAATTCATAACCTATACCCCTGTCCTAGCAATAGAAAAATTGTTGTTGCTGATGGTACTACGACCACAGTAGCAGGAAAAGGAGATGTTCAAGTTACCCCAAAATTAATTCTTAGAAATGTTCTCCATGTACCCCAGTTATCTACAAATTTGGTCTCCATACAAAAGCTTACCAAAGATCTTATTGGTTGTGTTATATTCCATAATTCACATTGTGACTTTCAGGATCAGAGTTCGGGAACGAAGACTAGACTTGCTAAAGAGCATAATGGACTTTATTACTTGGATACATTAAGTCAACCGGAATTCAGTAAATCTGCTTTGTCCACATCGTTTTCTTCCTCTAATAAGGATATCATTTGGTTACATCATAGGCGTCTAGGTCATGTATCTTTTCCTACATTGAAAATAACGTTTCCCTCTTTGTTCACATGAATCAATGTTCAGTCTCTTCATTGTGATATTTGTGAGTATGCGAAACACACTCGTGTACCATTTCCCATCAGTAATAAAAGATCTTCTTCCCCTTTCTTTTTAATCCATAGCGATATTTGGGGACCATCAAATGTTCCAAACATCTCAGGGTCTAGGTGGTTTGTCTCATTTATAGATGATTGCACAAGAGTCTCGTGGATCTATTTACTCAAAAACAAATCTGATGTGAGTCATATTTTTCCTATCTTTCATGCAATGATTCAAACCCAATTTGGCACCAAAATAAAACACTTTCGTTCGGATAATGCTCGTGATTATTTCAATCAAATCTTGAGTCAGTATTTCCAAAAGGAAGGAATCATACATGAATCCTCTTGTGTAACCACTCCACAACAAAATGGGGTGGCTGAAAGGAAAAATCGACATCTTCTTGAGTGCACTAGAGCCTTATTGTTTCAGCAAAACGTGCCGAAATCATATTGGGGAGAAGCTATACTCACATCAGCTTATGTAATAAACAGGATTCCTTCCAGGGTCTTGGGGTTTCTAAGTCCACTAGAAAACTTGTCCAAATTCTACCCCAATATTCGATCTTCATTTAATCTCTCTCCTCGAGTTTTTGGGTGTACTTCCTTTGTCCATGTTCATAGTCACAATCGTGGGAAGTTAGATCCTCATGCTCTTAAGTGTGTCTTCGTTGGCTACTCGTCTACTCAAAAGGGGTACAAATGTTACCATTCACCAACTAGAAAACTCTATGTCTCTACTGATGTTACGTTTGTTGAAAATCAGCCCTATTTCACCACTCCTTATCTTCAGGGGGAGTTACAGGGAAAATATCACAAACAGTCCTATAACTTTTGTCGAATCTGCGTTTGGTCCTTTATCTTTTTAAATTATCGTCTGTAGTCCTTTTATTATCGCAACAGGTCCTTTTCGGCAAAAAATTAATAAAATGACCTGAATTCACATGTGTCGATCACGTGAGTGTCATTCCACATCACTAACTATTGAGAAAAAAATCACAAATGATCCTGTAACTTTTATTTAATCTACATTTGGTCCTTTATCTTTTTAAATTCTCACCTGTAGTCCTTTTATCTTTGTTTTCAAAAAAAAAAAAAAGGCTTAAACCACATATAATTTTAAATTATATTTTTAATTAAAAAAATGGTTAGAGGCCACCCCATCCCACCCTCTTATATATATTTCCACAGATATGGGTGCGACTCCGGGGAACTAAGCATATACTTAGAGGCCACCCCATCCCACCCTCTTATATATATATATTTATATATTAAAATTAAAATATAATATTTTAGCATTTTTAGTATTTTTTAAATTAAATACCATTAATGTTAGATTAATTTAATAAATTATTATTGATAAAAAGATGATCCCACTGTATTGATAAATATATTTTAGAAACTTAATTATTAGGGTTGGTCTGCTATAGACTCGAGTGCATGTTGTGCACCCTAGTCCATGTTGCACTTTTCAGTTTACTGACTTACACTTTTTGGTAAATGGTGTTGCACTTTTCAATTATTAAACTGTATAATAATATTTTTAGTAATAATTGAAAAGTGCAAGTCAGTAAACTGAAAAGTGCACATGGACTAAGGTAAATGGTGTTGCACTTTTCAATTATTAAACTGTATAATAATATTTTTAGTAATAATTGAAAAGTGCAAGTCAGTAAACTGAAAAGTGCACATGGACTAGGGTGTACAACATGCACTCGAGTGCATACTAGACTTTACCTAATTATTAATACTCCCTTCATCTATGTATAGTGTGTATGAAAATAAAAATAGATATACAGAGGAGATAAAACAAATGTGGTTGGATATATATATGTATATATATATATATGAAGAATTATGCACACTTTATTGCATAAATATTATAATTATATATATATTAATGTTTTGAATTATTAAAAAAGTTTGGCCTCCTTATCCAGGAGTTCTGGGTTGTCCCTGCCCAATCAATGCTCTGCCCAATCAATGCTCATGTGTATCATGATAACAATTTGAAGGTAATTGATCAGAGTGTGAGGATTATATGTGGTGTCTAATTAATATGTGGTTTAAGTTTTTTTTTTTTTATTGAAAATAAAGATAAAAGGACTACAGGTGAGAATTTAAAAAGATAAAGGACTAAATGTGGATTAAATAAAAGTTATAGGACTATTTGAGATTTTTTTTCTCAATAGTTAGTGATGTGGAATGACACGCAAGAAATTCACCGGAATTTGACACTCACATGACCGGCACATGTGAATTCAGGTTATTTTTTTAATTTTTTGCCGAAAAGGACTTGTTGCGATAATAAAAGGACTACAGACGATAATTTAAAAAGATAAAGGACCAAACGCGGATTCGACAAAAGTTACAGGACTGTTTGTGATATTTTCTTTCCCGGGAGTTACATGCACTTGAAGATAAGGAGTCAAACTTTCCACCCCTACAGTCGTCCAAATCCAAATCTCTAGAGTCAAGTACAAATTCTGATGGTAAAATCTTTGACTGGTTCCGGTTTGACAAAGTGTATGCAAGGAACGAAAATGAGGTAACAATGAATGAATTAAATCTAGATTCTACACCACTAATTGAGCAACCTTCTTCTAGCCCTGAACCTCTTGAACCTCTTTTTCCCGAACCTCTTAACCTTGACCAGGATCTACACCTACCTATTGCTGTAAGAAAAAAGACCCGAGAATGCACAAAAAAACCCTTATACCCATTGTCCCATTTTGTGACTTTTGAGAAGTTTTCCCCAAGCCACCAAAATTATCTTTCCACCTTAAACACAATTTCTATTCCTAGTTCATTGTCTGAAGCATTATCAAAGAAAGAATGGAGACTTGCTATGGAAGTGGAAATGGATGCATTAAAGAAGAATGATACTTGGGAGTTGGTCGATTTACCAAAGGGTAAGAAAACAGTGGGTTGTAAGTGGGTTTATACAGTGAAATATAAGGCAGATGGGTCCCTGGAACGGTACAAGGCGAGGTTAGTTGCAAAAGGATACACACAGACATATGGAGTAGATTATGAAGAAACTTTTGCTCCGGTAGCAAAGATGAATACTGTGAAGATTTTATTGTCCTTGGCTGTTCATTTTAATTGGGAGATGCAACAATATGACGTGAAGAATGCATTTCTTCATGGAGATTTAGAAAAGGAAATTTATATGAGCATTCCACCAGGATATAGTGGAGTTGACAGGAACAAGGTTTGTCGATTAAAAAAGTCATTATATGGTCTGAAACAATCACCACGTGCTTGGTTTGGACGGTTTTCCAAAGTGATGATAGCTAGTGGCTACAAGCAAAGTCAAGGAGATCACACACTTTTTATCAAGCATTCAGCCTCAGGGCGAGTCACGATTTTAATTGTTTACGTGGATGACATGATAGTGACAGGAAGTGATGAAGTAGAGAAGGAGGCTTTGAAGATATGTCTAGCCAAGGAATTTGAAATAAAAGATCTAGGAAAACTGAAGTATTTTCTTGGAATTGAGGTAGCTCGATCAAAGCAGGGAATTTTTATTTCTCAGCAGAAGTATGTGACAGACTTGCTCAAGGAAACAGGCATGATGGCTAGCAAACCAGTTGGAACTAGAGATGTTATTCGAGCCGAGTCGAGCCGAGTATTTGAGGTTCGAGCTTGACTCGAGCTCTTATCGAGCCGAGCTCGGCTCGATAACATTACCGAGTTCAAAATTGAGCTCGACTCGACTCGTTAACGAGCTTAACGAGCCTATCGAGTCGAGTCGAGCCGAGCCTAACGAGCCTAATGGAATTTTTTACAAAATATTAGTTATCGAGCCTAACAAGTCGAGCTCGAGCCGGCTCGTTAGTAAATCGAGTATCTAACAAGCTCGAGCTCGGCTCGTTTAGCTAAACGAGTCGAGCCTTAACGAGTCGAGCCGAGTCTCATTAAGGCTCGGTTCGAATAACAGCACTAGTTGGAACTCCCATTGAACAAAACCACAAATTATGTGAGGCTCTTGGAGATAAGGCAGTGGACAAAGAGATGTACCAAAGACTAGTTGGGAAACTTATCTATCTTGCACATACTAGGCCAGATATAGCTTACTCAGTTAGTGTTCTCAGTCAATTTATGCATGATCCTAGGGAAGTTCACCTACAAGCAGCGTACCGAGTGCTTCATTACTTGAAAGCACATTCAGGGAGAGGGATTTTATTCAAAAAGGGATCTGAAATTGATGTGGCAATTTACACAGATGCAGACTTTGCAGGATCTGTAGTTGATAGACGATCAACTTCAGGCTATTGTACCTTTCTAGGAGGAAATTTAATATCCTGGAGAAGCAAGAAACAAAGTGTGGTAGCAAGGTCAAGTGCTGAAGCAGAATTTAGAGCTATGGCAGAAGGAATATGTGAATTGCTGTGGGTCAAAATTATCCTAGAGGACCTAAAGATTCAATGGAGCAACCCGATGAAGCTATTTTGTGATAACAAATCTGCTATAAGTATAGCTCACAACCCTGTGCAACACGACAGAACAAAACACATAGAGATAGATAGACACTTTATAAAAGAAAAGCTGGATAGTGGACAGATTTGTACTCCATATGTCCCGACGGGACTTCAACTTGCAGATGTGATGACAAAGGGATTGTGTAATAGCGGGTTCCATGAGAATGTTAGCAAGCTGGGAATGGAAGATCTATATTCACCAGCTTGAGGGGGAGTGTAGGAAATCTCATATGAATAATCTCAGGATGAATTTCAGGGATAGTGTAGGAAATCAGGGATTAATGATTTGTCCTATAGTTCAGGAAATTGATTATGATTATTGACTTTCCTTATTTAGTGTAGCATAGTTGTAAATATAAACTCAGAATGCATTGTATGTGAAAAATAACAGGACGAATATATTCTAAGAACCTTTCTTCAAAGTGTATAAGCACTCTCTATAGCGAGAGATCATGCCTAGAAGCATTATCTTTGAGATGGTAAAATTTAGATAATGAAACTAAGCTCAGGTAAGCCAAACTAACATAATGCATGGCACAGAAGGCGTGAATGTAATTTTCATTCTCAGCTGGCCATTTTAAGTTTTCTCTATAGGTTGTTAGTCATCCAAAGCTGCAACCTATTAAGTAATTGTCTTCAAAGGCATTCTGAAAAGTTTTCAGGGTATGTTGAATTTGAGATTTAGAGGATTTAAGAATCTTGATAAATAGTAATAATGTGTGTTACTATTTTTGCTAACAAGCATTTGCTTCTACACTTTATTTAAATCCAGATTTCAAAATAATCTAATGGATTTCAAAGTAAAACCAGATTTATGCTTTGGTTTTCCATTTGACTGAAGTCTGGAGATCCCAGGCTGGCTGGAGGTGCTAACAATCATAGCACTATTTTATATTCGCAAAATAATCATCTGTGCCCTGTCAATATAGACTCCTCAAACATTTGGCCAATCAAATAAAACTTTCCTTTATCAGAATAATACGAATATACTTCCATGGTTTTTAAAATACTATTATCATTTTCCACATTTCAGGTATTCTCACTACCCCACATTGTAATACTTCTCTTCCATGCTTGTTTCCAACAAAATGCCTTTGAGTTTCAAAATCAGGTTTATAACATGAGAAGTAGTTTGAAAGCCAAATTTTAGGCTACTTCAGAAAAGAGGTACATCATTACTTTTTAATATTTAGATACGCATCAGAAATTACCTGCACTCCTCCAACAAGCATCTCTAAAGCAGGATTCATCACTAAATTTTCTATTGTTACACCATGAGCAGTAGCAACTAGCTGAATTCCACGTTGTGCAATTGTACTAGCAGCTGTAGCTTCAAGTTTCGTGCCAATTTCATCTATCACAATCACTTGTGGCATATGATTTTCAACAGCTTCTATCAGAACCTAATAGAATTAGTCATATGCATCAGCATTTTCATCATATATTGTCTGTTAAAAGACTCCAAATAAACAAAATGCACTGAAGTCAGTCTAATGAAGCAAGACCAAAAGAACAATTCATGCAGATACCCTTCAATTTCTCAATATGAAGTCCACCAGCTATCCGAGACAATATCTCCTTTCAACTACGTTATACTTTATTAGTTTATTTTACAAAAGTTACGCATCCAAAAGTCACAAATTCAATTCTTTCTGATAATTATCAACACTAACATCTTCTACTCGAAAAAGAACAAATTATGAACATGAAAATCTAACTTTAAAATAAGATGATCTTACATTGTTGACACTCATCTATGAACTTTGGACCTATTACAATTCGATAAAAATCAGGTTTGATAACAATTCATTTGAATAATTCCTACTTATTATATCGCAGGTTATGCTAAGCAGTATATGAGAAATAATAACCTTATACACATATCTGTACTTTGATGTCTTATTCAAATATATTCCACAATTACAGAGAGACAACAGCAAGTTTCATACCTTATGTTGTACATCAGTATGCGGGACTTGCATCCTACGAGCATTGCCTATTCCTGAGTGAGGAATATCTCCATCACCACCAATTTCATTTGAGGTGTCAACAATCATTACACGCTTCTTATAGTCATTTGCAAGCATACGAGCTATGTCCCTTAAAGGAAGAACATTAAAAAAAATTATGTTACTGACTGTAGGATCACAAAAGTTAGATTAGACCAATATCCATATGGCTTTAGTACAAATAAACACTTAGGAAAGGAATTTGTTTTTTTGGGCGCAGCTATTAACACCCGGTATTTTTCTCAATACACCCGTATGCACAACATTTTTCAGCACCATGTACCATCACATACAGCAGTAAAATGAGTGTAATGAGCAAATAGTAGGGAATCAAAAGCCACACGCCCACACCCCATTTCTTATAGGAAAAAAAAGATTTTATTACAGGAAAGTATAAGGGATGAGAGGTCCCTTCCAAAGATTACAAGCAAAAAATATTACACAAGTTACTCCATCAATTAGGAAGGTGTAGCACCAATATCTAACTAAATCCAAAATATGAAAACCATTAAAGTTTCTGTGACCAGACACCCAAAAACCAACTCTAGATTTTCTCCTGCCCCAAACATCTTCTAAAGACACAACTGAGGTATTAAAAAACCTCTCGTCTCTCCTCAAAACTTTGTCTCTATCCACAAAATAATAAGGAAAGTATAGTAGTCAGTATTTTCTGAATTTTTTCTCCCTTTTAATTTTGGGATTTCGCAAAATGGGACCATTGTTTTCACTGAAACTTGATACAACTTCCTTAACCACAAGTCTAAACCTTGAAGGTAAGCTCATATTTTAATTGAAACAGCCTGCAGCAGCATCCTAGGGACAGCTGAATCTTAAACTAATAATTATGAGGAAGCAGCATCCCCGGATTAGCCGGTTCTTGGACTGGATACGGAGACATCAAAAAAAAAAATATGAGGAAGCAGGGTTCCCACTATCACAATCTAATAAAGGTGAGTGAAAATTTATTTATTGCTCCTATCCACTGATTTACAATAATACATGACTGATAAAAAAAAAAAACAATAATACATGAGAAGGCCTAGATATCAGAATACCAGCCATTGGCTTATATCTAGCTAAATAAGAAAAAGCATTCAGCTTTAGAAAAAAGTTACAAATATCAAAGTATGTGAATGTAAATACAAATTCACTATTTTCAGCAAAGAGGCAGAGAAGGGGATAGGGCTGAGAGAACGCCGAGATAAAATTTATCACCATGAATCATAACACTTCAGAGTACCATGATTTAAATAAGCATCGACTTCCTCCAAATAATTGGTGTAAAAAAAATAAACTAAAATGTATGTGAATCTGGTGGAAAGAAAACAGATGGAACATTCTTATTTTTTCCCAAACAATGAATAGTGTTAGAGCTTGAGCACGCCAAAAGACAGTGAAAGGCTCTTAAGACCACCTTAGATCCTCATTATTATGCATGGTCCAATTATGTGATGAATTAAGCAGCTCAATCTATAAAGCCAAAAGTCATAAACTTGTTAAGATTTAAAGCGGGTGCTCTAACAAGCTCAGCACAGGTATTATTCCCATAATATAATCATATGAGACAACATATTTATTTCATAGATAAGAACTGAGATATTGCATATTTAATTGAGATCATTATCTGCTTCCGAACACAAGTGTATGCAAGGAATTAGTATTCAGAACTTAACACTCGTTAGGAGAACTCAAGAAATACAAACATGAAAGAATTACTATTTAATAGTAATAGCCAATAGGTTGTTTCTAAAGATCACAAAAATGATAACTGTTTTCACATATATGTCTCACAATACAAAAGCCTACATCAGCTTTCTAAACAAAATAACACAGATATTGACCTGATAATTGTGGTTTTTCCCACCCCAGGAGGCCCAATAAGTAACAATGAAGCGCCATCTTTAACTAGATCCCGCAATAAGTTGGCACTTCCAGGTACAGCACGCCCAACACGGCAAGTTAAACCAATGATTGCACCTTTCCTATTTTTAATGGCACTAATACGGTGCAAGGTTCTGCTGATTCCAGCTCGATTATCAACAGCAAAAGCCCCAACCTACAAAGTGTAACATCTCTATCAGCAAACTGCAACACTCATAAAGTTACGCATTTTGATTGTTAAATTATAATCTCTCACTAGGTCTTTAAAGTTATATCATTCTGGTGAATCTGTAGGCTTCCAAAACTATAGCAACATAAAACTGTCCATTAATGTTTCAAATCAATAAACTCTAAAGAAACCTAACTTCCAGATACTGAATCTAAAACTAACTTACAAATACAAGGACTCCATATCCACCAAAGCTGCAACTATTTCCTAATCCAAATCTATTGATGAAAATGAAAAACCAAGATTGATGTAGAATCTCATTTCATAAAACGATTAATCACTAAACAAACAGTTAATCAACCAAGAATTCTTGACAAACTGCTTAGAATTAGCCAAGGTGAAACCACGGTCTCCTTGCTCCGTTATGAAGTAAAGAACAACGCATTATAGAAAGAGCCTCTTTTGGGCATAATGAGCTCTGATAAGGTAGAGACCTATCGACAATACATTCTGGCTTGGGAAAGGTTCTCATAACTCAATGGCTAGTTCAATTTCCTTCATCACGTTAACTTGAGCTAAATCAATATATCATCAACGGTATTATTCATCTTCTATCTTCACATTTAGCAAAAATAACCTGTTAATAATTGTGTGGCCAACTACTAAATTCAAAATGTAAGAAGAGAAAATAACAAAAAATGAACCGCAAAATATCACTACCTCGATTATAAAGCCTCATATCACACGAAATGAAAAGAAAAAGAAAAAAAAAAAGCACAGCGTCACCAAAACCAGGATTCCGAAAATACTCCCATAACCAAAGCAAGCATGAGGACAAATTCTCACATAATACAAAAACGACTTTAACAGACTGCATATTGCACCTGCGAAGTGGCAAGTTGAATATCATCCATGGTAATATGGTGATCGGACAAGACGAAATCCCCAGAGGGAAACCGGGCCAAAGGCTTACGGCCCAAGTCCATTACAACCTCAATCAAATTTGGAAGCTCCGGATGCACGTCCAGCCTACGGCGCATCTCCTCCGGCAAAAGTGCCAGAAGCCGATCCAGTTCCACATAAAAATCTTCAGCATCATAAGACGGAAATTGAGGCGACGTTGACGGAAGAGGTGAAACCCTGAAATTCCGGCCGGCACTGAAAATAAACCTTTGTTGAGAAGGTGAAAATGGAAGGAGAAGCGGATACAGGTGGCATAGGGGTTGGAAGGAAATAGAGGATGAGGGAGAGAGAGGAGCACAGGCGTGTTTTGGCGGTAAAACCAGCATTGAAGATGATTTAGCCAGGTTAGGTTTCACAAATTTTATCCAAGTTTGTGTGCATAACATTGCGGGTTCATGCTTACCTCACACGGATTGATAACATTTTAATTTTACTAGTTTTTTTGGCACGTGCATTCTATAATTGTGTTTTTGTAATTTAGAGAAATGTCATCAATTTTATTAATGTTTTGGGGGGGGGGGGGGTATCTTAAAATTGGTAAAGTCTAGTATGCACTCGAGTGCAAGTTGTGCACCCTAGTCCATGTGCACTTTTTAGTTTACTAACTTACACTTTTTGTTAAATGGTGTTGCATTTTTCAATTATTACTAAAAATATTATTATACAGTTTAATAATTGAAAAGTGCAACACCATTTACCAAAAAGTGCAACATGACTAGGGTGCACAACATGCACTCGAGTCCATAGCAGACCAACCCCTTAAAATTTTATGTCAATTGTAAGCACAAGCTCATAGGAACAAGATGTCAGTTGATGGGTATAAGATGGGTCTATCAGATAAGACGACTTAGGCCTTGGAGGTTTTCAGTCAGTTGAGATTGTAGAGTTAGCTAAGTTGGTTCAAACCAGAAGAGGTGGAGTCATTTGTTACAAGCAGTTTCAACTAACAAGGAGAATAACTACATTTCGGTTGGGCTCTAACTTGGCACATGGGTTGTTACAACGGTTGACAAATGGTTCTAACTACTTAACTGTCATCATAACTGTTGCAATCACCATGGATGGTATATAAACACTTATAATTGTACATTGTAAAGGTTACGATCATCTTTGAGTTGTGTGAGATCACGAGTGAGGTGAGGAAACTCCTATTACGAGTGATTGAATGTGTAAACATTCTTGATCAATCAAAGTTGAGTCGTTTGGAACAGTAGATGTAGATCAAGTTGATCGAACCACTATAAATCTTCGTAATTTCATAGAGTCATTCGGTCTGAATGCTACATGAAGAACATAAGCCAGATGACGGAACGGGAAAACCTAGGATGTAGTCGTTCACTGGCTTCTACTTGTCTTTTACTAGCTTATTTGTACCCAGCTACATGATGGAACTCCCCTCGGCCAATCCTCACTCGGCAGCTCCGTCCTTGATTCACTTGATTGATCTGATCAAACGCTTGCTTTTTCCCAGCAAAGGTACCGTTGACAGCTCAATCCGTAAGTTCACACTAGTCAGTACAGCATTTTTTTAATTTAGTTTAGTGAAGAAGTTTATAAAAGAATAAAGTGACAAATGTTGTTTGTCTTATTGCTTATTTTTTGAGCTACTACTTATTCTTGCTAGTTATCATCTCATTTTCTAACTTCTACGTGGGTTTGATCACTTATAACGCGTAAATTTCTTGATAAGTGGCGTCGTCTATGGGAAGCTAAGGTAATTGCTAGATAAGATGGGAAGTTCTACCAAGTTCAACATTGAGAAGTTTACGGGAACAAGTGATTTTGGGCTGTGAGGGTTAACATGTTGGCTCTTCTTGAACAACAGGGATTGTTCGAGGCTCTCAACGATCCAAAGGATTCAACTAATGAATCAACAACAGCTGCGGCTGAGAGGAGCAAGATGCTTAGGAAAGCTCGAAGCACTATTCTCTTATGCCTTGGTGATACGGTTTTAAGAGAGGTTGCTCAAGAGAAATCCGCAAGAGAGGTTTGAGACAAGCTTGAGAAGTTGTACATGGTCAAAACTCTTGCTAACAGGCTTTATACAAAGCAGAAGTTGTATGCCTTTAGAATGGTGGAATGAGAAGCCAATTCACGAGCAGCCGGATGAGTTCAATAAGATCCTTGATGATCTAGAGAATATAGACATCAAGTTAGGTGAAGAGGATAAGGCTTTGATCTTGTTGAGTGCATTGCCTAAGTCCTTGAAATCCTATAGGACACAATCTTGTATGGTAAAAAGGAAGTTATCACACTAGAAGATGTGATGTTGGGTGTCAAGTCCAAATTGTTGCACAAAGCTTCCCAAGTGGTGAAGAGCAATAACTGTGAAGGATTGGCAATCAAGGGAGGTCAGAAGCAGCCTGTCTCCAAGAAGGGGTCTAATCAACCCAAGAGAGCTGATAAGGAGAAATTATCAGAGTCCAATCAAGGTGATGTGATGAGATGCCATCATTGCAATAAACATGGACAATTTACGAGTACTTGTTATAAGTATAAGAAACTCTTAAAGATATTTGGTGCCAAGAACCCTAGGAATGACAAGAATCAAACAAATCAAACTCAAGAAGATATATAAATCATAGAAAATTTTAGCAACTGAATGAAATGTTCAACAAGAGTGAAAGTGTGCTTACTAGTGTTTAAGTAAAAACAAAATAATGTTACACTGAATATTGTGACAAATAGTGCAACACTGACTCTTGCAGAATATAAGAAATGTAAAGACACACAACGGAAGACAAAAACACTAAAAACAATAAAATACTATGGAAATACTTTTTAACATATATTTTATTAAAATCTATGCTAGACTTACGGCGAAAAACCTTTATTTAACTTGTAAGTACAAATGTTGTGTGAAATGTTACAGCAATAACTTTCACAACCGAAACTACAATCGAGGCAAGCTTGAATCTGAAAATGGCTAAGTGTCTAAAATAACACTGCCCAAATACTAATCCTATCTATGATTACACTCGCAATAGATAAAAGAATAGTTTTGAGTTGCACTGGAAGTTGGTATACTTCGGCACAATCTAAAAGGTACAACTACTAGCCATAACTCCTAACAGGGATGAACGCTCGGTCTAGTAAGTTAATCGAATAGTGCACACTAAATTGTGAAGCCTTTCCCCGGTATTTATAGAGGTAGAATCGAATTCTAGAGGCTTCCATATGAGATCGTACTTTTTAGGATCTCAACTCCCATGATCTCTCTAGATACTTCTTCAATGTTTCAGGTCGTTCTAATATGTTCCAGACTGCTCTAGGTTATGGAATCTTCCAGGTTCTAGACTCTTATAGAAGCTTCTAGATCGTCACCTGAATGTGATAACATTTAGCTCAACATTTAATGTAACATTTCATAAAAGACTTAGAAAAAAATCAAGGAAGGTTAAATTAAGATGTTGTTGATAATGTTAAGACATTTAAGTGTTAACAACATCTACAATCTCCCCCAATTTGACCTTTCGACTACAACCCACATGTATTATGTATTATTTCTATACATACTCATTATTATGTATTTTGGTGAGGTGAACATCAAGTCTAAATACTAGTCAAACTAATACCTGTTGTAACCGTTGGATCAAATCAAAAGAAGACCAAGGACAATTTCACAGAGATCCGTGTCATATGATCAAAGTAATATATCTCATCCAAAACTAAAATAAGTATAAACAATATACTTATTTACCGAACATATAAACTTACAAAAATCATAAGTTAAATTAGAGCATATATGAATATGTACTAGATCAACCCAAGACATGACTAAAAAAAAAAAATCAAAGCAAAGACTAAATAAAAAAATCAGGGTAAAAAAAAAAGTGAAAACAATATCTAACAAATACCTAAACAATAAACAGTAAGCAAATGAGAATTAAGAGAAGTGCACTTCTAAATTATATTATCATCAAAGCAAACATTGTAAGCACTAAACAGTAAGCACATGATAATTAAAGAGAAGTGTACTTCTATATTATTCTCAAAGTGAACAATTTAAGCAAATTGAATAATAAGCAAGTTAGAAAAACAAAACAAATAACAGCTACAAAGACAAAAAATCAGCAATCAGTAAGCAAATAAGAATAATTCTTTAAGGCAAACAATTTAAGCAAACTTGAAGCAGTAAGCAAATAAGAATAATTCTTAAGCCAAACAATTTAAGTAAACTAAAAATAGAGCAGAGTTAGGGGAAAATGAAATACAATAAACTATTAACATAAACAATATGCAATAAGCAAATGATGATAAGTATGAAAACAATTTAAGTATAAAGCAGTAAACTATTATCATTAATGCAAACAATTTAAGCAAGTTGAATAAAAGACAACCTATCAACTAGAAAGTAAAAATAGAGTTTGTAAATCAACTTAAACACAGTAACAACAATGGATAAGATCAAGGAAAGTATAAAAGACACAAATACTTAAGAAACTAAACAAGTGATATATATTGTTGTATCAACAGATGCAGCATCATCTTCCTGCACATTATCACTCATCATAAAGAACATCCATGTGTTCATTAGCATCAACAAATTAATCCTCCTCACCTTCAACAACAGTGCATGTTGCAGCAAAATGAACTACAACATCTGTTGGGATATGAATCATAAAACAAAGTCCTAATGTGATGAAAGATAAGTTTTAATGGCCAAAAAGAAACTTGAATATATATAAGTTAAACTGATCTTGTTAGGGAAGTCATTTGTTGAAGATATCATATATATATAAGAGAAGATTAATTGTTGTAATAGATTTACAAAATAAGTTATGATGTATAGAAGCTTATACTTGATGTAAATTAGTCTAAGGCTAACTAAGCTGTTAAAGCTTAAAGTAATGGTTAGTTAGAATAGCTCAGTTAGAATAGAAGAGAAGACCAGAAGAGTTGAGACAAAAGAGTAGACAAGAGCTGAAGACGAGAAGACCTACACAAAGCTGACTGAATAACCGTATTAAGAAGGAGTTATTAAAGAAGAATAATTATTCTAAGTACATAAGAAAGAAGTCGTACTTAAGGAATAAAGAAGGATAACTAAAGGAAGTTACAAACATAAATAACTAAATAACAAACTAACTGAATAACCGTATTAAGAAGGAGTTATTAAATGGTTAAAGGAGGTTAATAATTAGTTATTGGAAGTTGTAGAAGTTAATTCAAGAACGGTTAGTTACTCCAACAAATTACCTTGAGAATTACTATGTATAAATAGGAGTTGATCTTCGAATGAAAAATTATTGTAACTACTGATACTGAAGCATTCAACGTCTTAGAGTAAATCAAGCGATTCAAAGCAAGGAAACTCATAGAGTTGAAGAAGATTAAAGAATCAAGCCTAGTTTTTGAAAAAGACGACTCAGGAGGCTTAGATATCGACACAGAGAAGTTTTTATATTTGTTGTTTCAAGTTGGAATTGTTGTAAAACAAATGTGCTGGTAACTTGTAAAATACTAGTTGATCGAAGATACATCTGGTGGTGTATTTGATAAGATCAAAGTTTTAAACTTAGGACTTAAAACAACAAGAGTGAATTTCACAATTGGAATTGTGAGAGTGGATGTAGGCAGTTGTTGAACCACTATAAATCTTGTGTGATTTACTTCACAGTTTATATTTCTTTATAAGTTCTAAAGATATTCGTATAAACAACCGGATTAACTATCTAGCCGAGTAGACAAGTTGACTTAAGAACTAGATTACTCAAGAAGTATTTTTCATATCAAAGAGTGAGTATAAACTGAAAGGGCTCATATCAAATTCCGCATACATAAGCATATACACTATATTGTTAATTGATATAACTTGATTGTTGATTAGTTTACTGGTTGAAAGACTAGTTTGTTAATAGACAAGCTGAGTGAAGATCAGTTGACTAAACAATAACTTACTTTACTATGATATTTTAGAAAAAATTTAAAATTATATTCACCCCTCCCTTCTAGACTTTTACCTTCGTCCAATCTTAACACTCACTTCTGGGACCAACAAGTGGTATTAGAGCAGTAGTTCTAACCGGACTGCTGTATCTTGATAGCCATTAGACTTTTGGGGAAAGTCTAGGTTTCCAAAATAGAACCGATCTTTGAAAAATACTTACTAAAAAATTCTTGTATTATCTTATCTTGATTTCTCTCCTTATGGATACTAACTCGACAAAGCTACCTAAGTTTTCAGTCTGACTACTGGAAGTTGAGGATGGAAACCATCTTTAGCTCAACACATGATCTCATGTGGTCTGTTATCACTAAAGGGCCTATCGTCACAAAGACTCAAAATACTGCCACTCTAGACCCTACCAAAGTTGTTGGTGTGCTCGTGCCAAAAATAAGGTCAGAATTGTCTACAGATGAAATGAATCAAAACAATCTGGACAGTATCGCTAAAAACCTTATCTTACATACTTTTCCTAATGAGTATTTGAGTCATTCAAGATGAAGCCTAGTGAAACTATAGACCAGCTCGATACTCATTGTTGGTCCAGAAAGGAGTATATAACAAGTGTATAGGGGGGAATACACTTGTATGCAGTTTCTTTTCAAACTTTGATCAAACCAGAGTTCAGCAAGGTTGTCCAAATCAAACTTAGAAAGGAGTATATAACAAGTGTATAGGGGGGGGGGAATATTAACTCTTCGAAGATAATCAAACTACTAAGTACTATTGAGTACTTAGTTGAATAACTATCTAAGTGAGTTATATGTGCGGAATTAGTAGTTGGCCCTTTAGTTTAAAACTCCTTTGGGTTCTGAAATCACTTTAACAGAATATACAGTTCAAGGAACTTGTCCAAATCAAGTTTTGCACATTTTGTGATATGTATCTTTGAAAGTCCAGTTTGTGTGCAGTGTTGAATGTATGTGAGATACTTGGAATGTAAATCAACACAAGAGTTTATAGTGGTTCAGAGACTCAAGCTCCTACATCCACTTTCCTTGATTTAACAGGATAATTCCTTCACTCTTGGAATTAACTTGTTTTATAGTGCCAAGGTGCACTTGATCAACCACACCACTCCTTGGTGCCTTGATCCCTAAGATGTCAAGAGTCCTAGTACCCTTTCTCAACTCAGAACTGAACTGTTCTTCTCTCAACAGTCAGCTCCTTCCACTTCTACTACTACAACCTTCTAACTTTCTCTCTTGAAAGGTATAAGGGTTGAAGTAAGGTTCCAACTAATGAGATATCCTTTACAATAAAGGTCAGTGTATAAGGATAGGATATCTCTCTAAGCTTTGTATTAATTATACAATAGGGTTCAGCTTAGATGAAGTGTTTGAAGACTAAGAATGTCTTTTGAGGACTTTTGAAGCTTCAGAGTAGTTGTAGTTGGGTTCAGTAGATTGGATACTTGGTGGTTCTTCAAATGGTCTTCACACTTCTGTATTTATAGACAAATTTGAGGATTTGCCCGTTGGAGAGGCAGCCTCAAATGTCTATAAATGTCTTCCTTGAAATCTTCAATTTGGAAGACAGATTCTGATAGTGACATGTCCTTGTTTTGGGAAATAAACGGCTGTAACCACTTTGTCTTCATTCTGCAGCACTTTTCCCAATGTCTGACTTCAAGATTCACTTGCTCAAACATGGACATCTCTTCTTATCAATGATCCAGAGATAAGGACAACATTCCTTATCATTTGGACAACTCTACTTATCAGTTTCAGTAGAGTTTTCTTATCAGTAGTGTTGGCAAGCTCTACAAATGACTTGGCTCTCTCTCTCTTTCCATGACTCCTTAGAATAGTTCTTTGAGCATATATATGTCTTGGAAAAGTGAACTTGACCTCTTCAGCATAGTTGTCTTTAGGACAGATTTTGGTTCAAGTGTGCTGAGACAACTCTTCTGAAACACTCTTTTTGGACAATCCTTCTGAGCTTGTGTGATGCAGTAGACTAGTACTTTGATGATGCATCTTAACTCATGTTGACATCCACTAAGTTGTCTTTTAACTGATTCTTCTTGATCAGCCTACTTGTCCTTCAACAAACTTGGGGTCAATCCAGAAACTGAGCCTTGAGGGGTCTTGGACAGATTAAACTTGTAAGCATGTGTTCCCCCTCAACTAGTGCATCTATTTATCTAAGAGTTGCCTAACACATCAGCTTCTCTACTTGTCTTAGTCTACATGTTCCAACAGTCCTGAAACATGTTCATTAAAATTGACTTATCTACTTGGCATGTCTCAGGGGGGGTTTTGGTATCATAATCAAAACTCATTTTATTCCCAACAATTTCCCCCCTATTGATGATGCCAAAACCTATACAATCTATGCAAAGGTGACTGAGGTCAAGTTCCCTGAAAGAAAATGTGTTAGTGTATTTTCTGTTTTCATTTGCATATAGGTTGATAAGTCAGACAAGTTAGGATTCAGTAATGTTGATTCAAAATGTGTTCAACTATCATTCAAATAAGAGATCATTACAAACATGTTGATAGTTGAACAAACATATCAGAGCATGGACATTACATCAGAGCATAAATTAACTAAATTACATGATCAGAGCAATACTTAACAAGATATTCTATCAGAGCATTAATCTTGAGTATCAGAGCAAAACATATCAGCAGTCTTGAGCAATTTCAGCATAGATGACCAATTACAACAAGTCAGCAGTCAAGACATTCAGATCAGCAGAAAAAGGGTCAAGAGGACTTAGCCAATTCAGAGATTATCTTCAGGAGGTGGCACCATCCCATATTGTGCCCACACTCTCTTCTTTAATTCCATGGCCTCTTGGTTAGTGCCCTTAGGTCCAAGTTCCATCCTGTTCAACTTCAGGATCTCAAAGAATTCTTGGAAGATTCTTGACTGATCAATCCATCCATTCAGCTTTGGAGGCATGTATATGATTGGCTTAGGAGCAGTGAGTTCAATTCTTGCAATGTCAGCAGCTGCAAGCAATTGCTGATATAATTCCCTGTGATATTCTATCATGAACTCAGTAAAAGTGGAGTTGACATATTTTCCATTCCATCTGTCAATGACATAGTAGTCATAGACAAACTCCCTTTTTGCCTCTTCCCATGTATCATTCAGCTGTATTGGCACCCATATATCCAAGTGTGGATATTTGATGTCCATGGGGATCAGTAGCTGTGGCTTTAACTTGCTGTATGTAGCTCTTCTTCTTCTTGGTTTTTGAAAATCAGCTCTTCTCTTGTCTCTTGCTCTATTAGCTTCTTCCATCAGATCCATCTTTTCTTGGGCCCTCATCATGGCCAACTTCTGTTGTGTTTCAGGGTCTTTACCATACCCTTCTTGAAACAGCTTTAATGGATCATTTAACAGCACAATTGTTTTCTTCTTTGGTCCAGGTCCAAAGCCTTCATCATACAACTCTTCAATGTTTTCAGCAGCTTTGGCACCTTCAGTGGACTTGGTCTCAGCAGACTTGTCAGTTTCAGAAGACTTTGCCTTTTCAGCAGTTTTGGTCACTTCAGCAGTTTTGACCTTTTCAGTAGTTTTGCTCTTCTTGGAGGTAGGCTCTTCTTCCTCAATCCTGAATTCAAGTGGCAAATCAAGACTGTTAGGAAAATCTGTAAAAGTTTCAACAGCTTTCCTTTTGTTTCCTTTTGCTTTCTTGATTTGGCCTCTTGTTTGGACTCCTTCAGTGGACTTGTCCATTCCAGAAGCTTCTCCTCCTGGCCTCTGCTGAAGTCTTGCCTTTTCTTCTTGTGCTGAAGCCATTGAATTCTTCAATGCTATGACTAACTGCTCTTCTTCATCAAGATCTTCTAAGTTCAGAACTGCTTGCTTTTTGCCCTTATCTTCAGCAGCCTTTTCCTTGCCCTTGTCTGAACCACCAATAACCAAGGCACCTTTGGCCCTTGCTCTTTCTCTTTCCCCCTTTTTGGCAGCATCAAAACACTGAGGTTTGAGCTCACTCATGGTTGTTGCCATCAAGGATTGGGCTAGGTTCATGGATTTCATCTCTTCTAGCAGATATACATTTTCATCATGTATATTCTGCATTCTGTCACTGCTCAAGCTAAGGAAAGCTAGAACAGGCTTCATCTTTTGCTCAACAACCTCTTCCATGGTTGCTTTCAGAGATGCATCAAGTTGGGCCTTTAGGAACTCAGTAAGGTTTGCTACAGCACTTTCAGCAATGTTGGCCATTACTTCTTGAGAAAACTTTTCTGATGCAGCTTTCACCATTGCCAGCCTTAATTCTTCAGCCCTTTTCTTTTGTAAAGTTGTTTTCTTTCCAAGGGCCTACTTGACAGTCAGCCTAAGTGCTTTGACATTGGAGTTGTGATTGTCTCTTAGCAGCTTCTGTTCTTTCTTGACTTCTTTGGAAATTGATTCCATGCTTGTCTTTGCTTTCTGAACTTCTGCAGAGATAGTTTGCAATCCTGACTGTACTCCACTGATCCTGGCTTCAATTGTGGGCAGCACCACATCCTCTGAGCCTGTCAGTCTCATTTCTACTGAAGCCAATGTTCTTCCTTGCTCATCCAAGGTGCCTGAAGTTTCAGCATAGGTAGTTTGTACTTGATGAGCCAAGGAGTCCAGTTTTGCTGAATGTTCACCAAGGATTGCTTGGGCTGAACTAGAATCCACTTGGATAGGTGCATCAGTGAGTAATTCATCTCCAAAAATTTGATCAAAAGAAATTCCTGCAATATCAGACAAGTCAAATGGGTTAGTGAATAAACACTCATCACCCTCAGTATTTTTTGCATAAGACTGATACATCAGCAGTCTTCTTCTCATTTTCAACTAATTTTTTACTTCCTTCTTGAATAATGTCCTCACACAAAGGATCAGGCCTCCTTTCATCAAGAGATTCCTGAAGTTCAGATTTGACTTCAAGAATAACCTGTCCTTCCTCACTTATTCCACCCTCATATTGTGATACACTCACAATCTTAGTGATTACTACCTCTCTATCATCCAAAACTCCCTCTGGTTTTTCAAATATACTCTCCTTTTCAACTCCTTCACTTAAACCTGCAGCACCTTCACTCTCAACAGGGTTCAAAGGAGGCAGTTGTTGGGAGATCACAGTGCTTTTCTCAGCAGCTACTGAGTCATCCTGAATGATTAAGGGCTGATCAGTGTCAAACTCTCCTGACACTGAATAGGCCTTAACCAAACCAACTTCTAAGATAGGAGCTTCCACATCTGTAAGCTGTGCCTTGGGTTCAGAAGAACCTTCATTGGCAGATGTGTCCTTGGCTGTGTCACCAGCTCTGGTCAACACCTCTGAAGAGACAAAGCCTTTTCTATGATAAGTAACAAGGGGAGTTGAAAACTTGCTGGATTCAGAAGGGTTGGGTTGGGGAGGTTCAGGGAGGTTGGTCTGGGAGGGTTCAGGAGGGTTGTCTCGAGGAGGTTTGGAGGGGTTTGAAGGATCATCTTTTCCATCATCACTAGAGCTGCTATCAGGGTGCTTGATCCCTTTAGCCAGTCTCTCTTTCTCCTCAGCAATCTTGACAGCAACCAACTTGGCAAATACTTCCTCATTAGTGAGGAACCTTGTTTTGTTTACTCCAGCAAAGTGGAGTAATCTACCCTCTTCTATTTGCCACCAATTTGCACCTTTGTCAAGAATGACTTGTGCAATCTCCATAATAGACTTATCTTTCACTTCCACTAACATCCTCAAATCATGGAACATGGTTTGAAGTCTTGGGAATTCTGCAAGTTGTGGATATAAGTTGTCCATAGTAGCCCTTGCTCCACCTCTGAGCATACTTTCATAAGTATACTCCTCCTCATCACCACTTGAGTGGGGACTTTGGGTTATAGGGGAGTTGGCTCTGGTTTCAGGAATTGCAGCTTCAGGAAGGTTTAGTTCAGGGGGGTTGGCATCAGAAGGGTTGAGCTCAATAGAAGGTACTTCAGTTACTTTTGATAGCAATGGATCTAAAGGGGCTTTGCTAAGGGGGGTTGGCTCATGAAGTGCAGCTTCTAAGAGTTTTGAGTAGATGAGCATAAAAGAATCAAGAGGAGATTGTAGCCTTGTCTCATCTACTGCTAGATCAGCTAGCACATCTATTGCACTTCTCTGTGCACTCCCTTCTGGAGAATATCTCTTAGTAAGATTAACAGGGGTGATGGGTTGGTTAGGAGGGGTAACATGGGTTTTAGGGGAGTTGGGTTCAAGATTTTGGGTTTCAGGAAGGTTGGGCTCTAAAGCTTGGTCTTTAGGGACTTTGGACTCTGGGGTTCCAGAACCAGAAGAGTTGGTCCTAGACTTGGATTTTGTCCTACTTTCTGCCCTGCTCTCCCTTAGAGCTACTTGGAGTGATCTTTCCTCCTAAAGTTCCAGAATCTTGTCAGTGGGCTTGGCTCTTCTCTTACTTGCCCTACTGCTCCCACTTCCTTCCTCTTCCTTCTCAGGGACAACTTCCCTGTGCCTTTTATTACCCTTTTTCTTTTGCCTTGTCTCATTGTATTTCTGCCTCAACTCTTCTGAGTGGTCAGAAGGCACTTGCACTCCCTCTTCTGCCACTTCATCAACTTCAGTTGATGCTCTTGAGGCTTCTTCTGATGGAATTTGAGACAATTTCTTGGTTTTGACAGCCCTGGCCTTTGTTCTTTTCTTCATTTTGGGTTTTTCCTCTTGCTTCTCTTCAGCAGGTTTGGCCAGTTGCAGTCTTCTTTGTTCAGTCTTTTTGCTTAGCTTCCTGAACTAAATTTTCTGGGCAGGGAGGGGCTTGGCAAAGGTTTGCATCTCAGAATAATGAGCAAACTTCTCAATCAGCAAGCTTGCCCTTGTGCAGTACTTGATCTTGCTCTCCAATACAACCTTGTTATAGGCTTTTACTTTAAACTTTGCCTTTTCCTTCATCATCTCAGACAAGATGAAGGTCCTCCAATCAAACTTAATGCCCTTATCACTGGCATCAATCACTGCAGCCATGATCCTTATCCTTGGAGCACTCACTTGCTCCAAACTGCCAGTGTTGCTCATGAGACTCTTTGTAATTACCTCAAATATATTGAGGAACTTGAGCTTGAGAGTCCTCTTGTGTTGTGTAGATGAAATTGGTCCTGGAACAAGGAGCCAATCTTGAGCAATTTCTTGCTCATGGCCATTGCCATAAAATTCTGGATTCCTCCCTTCAGAGGGCAATCCAAAGGCAGCATCTACATCCTCTTAAGAAAATTTCACCCTGTGAAATCTTTCTTCTTCTTCTCCTTCAGCCCTGTAAGAAAACCTTGTTGTAATTTCTCCATCTTCTGGCTTTCCTCTCCACTTTAGAAAGGCAAAGAACTCAGCCATGTATGATTCAAGGCAAGAATCTAGTTTCTCTTGCATAAATTTTTGTAGGCCTACCATCTCAAGGTTGGAATAACCTCTGGATCATCACACTCAAAGGAGATGATAGGCTCAAAAATAAGGTTGTTTTTGTGGCTAAGATAGCCAAAATCAAGGTCTAGATCCTTGTTTGTGAAGTCAACAACCATTTCAGTTCTTACTTTGGGAGCCATTGAAGAAAAATGAAGGATTTTGAGAGAGTATTAGAGAAGATGAAATCTAGGGTTTCAAGAGAGTTTGAATGCGTGGGGAAGAATGAAGTGTTGTATGGCTTCTTAAGACTTGTGAATATTCCAAAAGGAATGTATATCAATGAGTAGGTGAGTCTTAAGGCAATTCAAAGGTTTACAAATGAGGAAATCTAGATTGAACGACCAAGATCAATTTCAGGGGAGTTGGCCCGTTTTGATCCAACGGTCAATAACCAATGAAACAGTGAAAAACTATTTTTATGCAAACGTGGGAAGGAGTTTGATGTTTGTTTAAACCTGGGGGGGTTATCAAGGTAGATCATGTCTCGAATTGTTTAATGCAAACAAGAGTTAAATCTTGGCATTTAATGCATTGAAAGCGACTTTTTGGGTAAGGGACAAATTGAATCCTTGAAAAGGTGATATCTTTAAAAGGAATGGGACAGTTTTTGAAATAGGCAATGATTACCCAAAATAGGTTCTTATCAGACCAAGATTTGGTTTGATAGCTAAGACAACTTATCTGACCCTACATGGACAAGTGTCCTGAAGTGATGTGGACAACTGTCCTGAATTTCAATGGACAAGTGTCCTGAATAATTGAAGTCATCTCTTCTGAGTTTCAGTAGACTTGAACAAGTCTGTTGGACTTTGCTTTCAGTTCCCCCTTGATTAATTAACTCCTTTGGACTCATTTGTCCAACTTCCCTGGATCAAGAAGTCCCAACTCTGCTAATAATTCCAAGAATCTTGCTTCTGCAAGTGGTTTTGTCAAAATATCAGCTTTTTGATGATTTGTTTGGATTTTTACTAGCTTGATATCCTTCTTCTCCACATGGTCTCTAATGAAGTGGTGCTTGATGTCCACATGCTTGCATCTAGTGTGTAAGACTGGATTCTGAGATATTGCAATAGCACTGTTGTTGTCACAGAAGATTGGCACTTCAGTAGAGTTGACATTGTAGTCTCTTAGTTGTTGTCTTCAACCAAAGGATCTGAGCACAACAACTTCCAGCTGCTACATATTCAGCTTCAGTGGTGGAGGTAGCCACTGTGTTCTGCTTCTTAGACAACCAAGAAATAAGCTTGTTCCCTAAGAATTGACATGTCCCTGAAGTGGACTTTCTGTCAATTCTACAGCCTCCATTATCAGCATCTGAGTAGCCAGTTAGCTCAATGTTGTCATCAGCAGGGTACCAAAGGCCTAGATTTTCAGTGCCTTTGAGATACCTCAAGATCCTCTTAGCAGCCTCTAGATGGCTTTTCTTAGTATTTGCTTGAAACCTAGCACAGACACCTACTGCAGAGGTGATGTCAGGTCTGCTGGTAGTAAGGTAGAGAAGTGAGCCAAAGATTTCTCTATACTCAGTACAGTTGGTTGGAACATTGTTGGTCCTGAAAGGAGTATATAACAAGTGTATGGGGGGGGGGAATACACTTGTATGCAAATTCTTTTACAAACTTAACCAAATGTACTTCAGCAAGGTTGTCCTGGACAACTCTGCCGATGTGTTTAACTCTTCTAAGATAACCAAGCTACTAAGTACTATTGAGTACCTAGTTGAAGGACTATCTAAGTGAGTTATATGTGCGGAATTAGTGGTTGGCCATTTAGTTTAAACTCCTTTATATCTGAAATCACTTTAATCAAATAGTCCAGTTTTTAGGGAACTTGTCCAAATCTATTTTGCACAGTTTATGATATATGTCTTTGAAAGGTTCAGTTTTGTGTGCAGTGTTGAGTGTATGGAAATACTTGAAAGTAAATCAACACAAGACTTTATAGTGGTTCAGAGACTCAAGCTCCTACATCCACTTTCCCTGATTTAACAGGATAATTTCTTCACTCTTGGAATTAACTTGTTTTATAGTGTTAAGGTGCACTTGATCAAGAACACCACTCCTTGGTGAATTGATCCCTAGGATGTCTAGAGTCCTAGTACCCTTTCTCAACTCAGAACTGAACTGTTCTTCTCTCAACAGTCAGCTCCTACCGCTTCTACTACTACAACCTTCTTACTTTCTCACTTGAAATGGGTAAGGGTTGAAGTAAGGTTCCAACTAATGAGATATCCTTTACAATTAAGGTCAGTGTATAAGGATAGGATATCTCTCTAAGCTTTGTATAAATTATACAATGGGGTACAACTTAGAATGAAGTGTATGAATACTAAGATAGTCTCTTTGAAAGCTTGAAAGCACTTTGACTTGTAGGATAGTTGGATTGGTAGTTGGTGCTAGTGGATGCCTTCAAATGGTCTTCACACTTCTGTATTTATAGACAAATTTGAGAATTTGCCCGTTGGAGAGGCAGTCCCAAATTGCTATAAATGTCTTCCTTGAGTTCTTCAAAACTGGAAGACAGATTCTGATAGTGACATGTCCTTGTTTTGGGAAATAAACGGCTATAACAACTTTGTCTTCATTCTGAGCCCTTTTCTCAATGTCTGACTTCAAGACTCACTTGGTCAAACATGGACATCTCTTCTTATCAACATTCCTGAGATAAGGGCAACATTCCTTATCACTTGGACAACTCTGCTTATCAGATTCAGCAGTGTTCACTCATCAGCAGTGTTGGCTCTTTAGCTCTAAAGATGATTTGGCTCTTTCTCTTTCCACTTCTTCTTTGAGTTTTCATTTAAGCATACATGACTTGGAAATATGGACTTGATCTCTTCAGCATGGTTGTCTTGTTGACAGATTCCAGTTCAAATGTTCTGAGACAACTCTTCTGAAATATTTTGTGGACAACTCTTTTGAGCTTTGTAAGATGTAGTAGATTGATGTTTTGATGATGCATCTTAACTCATGTTGGCATTCACTAGGTTGCTTTTTGACTGATTCCACTTGATCAGCATACTTGTCCTTCAGCAGTCTTGAGGTCATTCCAGAACTTGAGCCTTGAGGGGACTTGATCTCAATTAACTTATAAGCATGTGTTCCCCCTCAACTATTGCATCTATTCTTATAAGAGCTGCCTAAAACATCAACTTCTCAACTAGCCTTATACTATATGTTCTAACATCCTTAGAACATAATCAACTATGACTAGACATGTCTCAGGGGGTTTTGGTATTAAATCAAAACACTTCTCATATTATTCCCAACAATTTCCCCCTTTTTGATGATGCCAAAACCTGTACAGTCTATGCAAAGGTGACTTGTCTACACTTATTACATTTTTCTTCAGTAAGATTGACTGAGGTCAAGTTCCCTGAAAGAAAATGTGTTAGTGTATTTTCTGTTATTGTTTGCATATAGGTTGACACATTAGATAAGTTGAGATAATGCAAGTAATGTTTCTTGATTCAAAATATGTTCAACTATCATTAAAATGAGGATCATTACAGCATGTTGATAGTTGAACAAACATATCAGAGCATGAGAAACATTACATCAGAGCATAAATTGACTACAAAAGCAATACTTAATCATGATATACTATCAGAGCATTAAGCATTAGTCCTTAAGTATCAGAGCAATCATCAGAGCAAAAACACATCAGCACACTTGAGCATCTTCAGCATAGTTGACCAAATCAACAAGTTAGCAACCAAGTTAAGTTTTCATCCATTTCAGCATATAGGAGTCAGGAAAACTTAGCCATTTCAGAGATCATCTTCTTTAGGTGGCACCATCACATATTGTGCCCACACTCTCTTCTTTAGCTCCATGGCTTCCTGGTTGGTTCCCTTTGGTCCAAGTACCATTTTGTTCAGCTTAACAATTTCTAGGAATTCTTGGAGAATCCTAGATTGATCAATCCATCCTTCCAGCTTGGGAGGCATATAGATGATTGGCTTGGGAGCAGTGAATTCAATCCTTGCAAGATTAGCAGCTGCAAGTAGTTGTTGATATAGTTCTCTGAAGTATTCAATCATGAATTCAGCAAAGGTGGTGTTAACTTCCCTTCCATTCCACCTGTCAATGACATAATAGTCATAGACAAACTCCCTCTTTGCCTCTTCCCATGAGTCATTCAGCTGAATTGGCACCCATTTATCCAAGTGAGGATATTTGGTGTCCATGGGGATCAGTAGTTGACGCTTCATCTTGCTGTATGTTGCTCTTCTTCTTCTTGGCTTTTGAAAATCAGCTCTTCTTTTATCCCTTGCTCTGTTTGCTTCTTCAATTAGGTCCATTTTTTCTTTGGCTTTCATCATGGCCAATTTCTGCTGTGTTTCAGGGTCTTTGCCATACCCTTCATGAAACAGTTTGGATGGATCATTCAGCAGCACAACTTTCTTCTTTTTGGGTGCTGGTCCAAAACCTTCTTCAAAAAGCTCTTCAGCAGCTTTGGCATCTTTAGTCTCAGCAGGCTTGTCAGTTTTAGGAGACTTTTCAGCATTCTTGTTTACTTCAGCATATTTGACCTTTTCAGCAGTTTTGGCCTTCTTGGAGATAGGCTCTACTTCTTCTTGAATCCTAAATTCAAGAGGCAATTCCAGGCTGTTAGGAAAGTCAGTGAATGTTTCAGCCTTTCTTTTGTTTCCCATGGCCTTCTTGATTTGGCCTCTGGTTTGGACACCTTTAGCAACTTTGTTCAGACCAGAACCTTCTCCTCCAGGTCTCTGCTGTAACCTTGACTTTTCTTCCTGTGCTGAAGCAACAGAATTCTTTAGAGCAATTGCAAGTTGCTCATCTTCATCCAGCTCTTCCAGATTCAGCTCTGCTGGTTCTTTGCCTTTATCTTTAACAACCTTTTCCTTGCCCTTGTCTGAACCTCCAATTACCAAGGTACCTTTGGCCCTTTGCTCTTTCTCTTTCCCCCTTTTTGGCAGCATCAAAACACTGAGGTTTGAGCTCACTCATTGTAGTTGCCATCAGGGATTGGGCTTGGTTCAGGGATTTCATCTCTTCTAGAAAGTATACATTTTCATCATGTATATCTTGCATCATGTCACTGCTCAGGCTAAGAAAATCTAGAACAGGCTTCATCTTTTGTTGCACAACCTCTTCCATGGTTGCTTTTAGAGATGCATCCAATTGGGCCTTTAAGAGCTCAGTGAGGTTGGCCACTGCTCCTTCAGCAATGTTGGCCATTACTTCTTGTGAAAAAAATTCAGATGCAGCCTTCACCATTGCTAGCCTTTGTTCCTCAGCTCTTTTCTTTTGTTATGCAGTCTTCTTTCCAAGAGCTTGCTTAACCACCAACTTGATAGCCTTGAGATTCTTGTTGTGGTTGTCTCTAAGTAGTTTCTGCTCTTTCTTTACCTCCTTTGAGAAAGACTCCATGCTCTTCTTGGCTTTCTCAACTTCAGTGGAAATGGTTTGCATACCAGACTCCACTCCACTGATTCTTACTTCCAATGTAGGTAGCACTACATCTTCAGAGCCAGTTAGTCTCATCTCCACAGATTCTAAAGTTCTTCCTTGCTCATCTAGTGCTCTAGAGGTTTCAGCATGAGCAGATTGAACCTGATGAGCTAAGGAATCCAACTTAGCAGTTTGCATTCCAAGTAAGTCTTGTGCTGATCTAGAATCAACTTGCATTGGAGCATCAGTCAAGAAGTCATCTGCAAAAATTTGATCCAAAGAAAAACCTGCAATGTTAGATAAATCAAATAAGCACTCATCACCCTCATCATTTTTTACATAAGACTCTGATACATCTGCAGTCTTCTTCTCATTTTCAACTATTTGTTTTCTCCCTTCAATTAAGATGTCCTTACTCAAAGGATCAGGTCATCAAGGGATTCTTGAAGTTCAGATTTGACTTCAAGAATATCTTGTCCTTCCTATCTTATACCACCCTCTATTTGTGGTACACTCATAATCTGAGTAATCACTACCTCTCTATCATCCACAACACCCTCTGGTTTTTCAACTATGTTCTCCTTTTCAACTACTTCATTTAAACCTGCATCAACTCCACCTTCAACAAGGTTCAGAGATGGCAGTTGTGGGGAGATCACAGTGCTTCTATCAGCAGCCACTGAGTCATCCTGAATGATTAAGGGCTGATCAGTGTCCAACTCTCCTGACACTGAATAGGACTTAACCAAACTAGCCTCTAAAATAGGAACCTCAACATCTTTAGGCTGTGCCTCAGGTTCAGAAGAACCTTCATTGGTAGATGTATCTTTGGCTGTGTCACCATCCTTGGTCAATACGCCTGAGGATACAGAGCCTTTCCTATGGTAGGTTACAAGAGGGTTAGAAAATCTTGAGGGTTCAGAAGGGTTGTGCTTGGAAGGTTCAGGGAGATTGGGTTGTGAGGGATTTGAGGGATCATCAGGAGAATCATCATCATTGGAGCTGCTATCAGGGTGCCTTATTCCCTTAGCAATTCTCTCATTTTCTTCATCAATCTTTACTGCTACTAATTTAGCAAAAACATCCTCATCAGTGAGAAATCTTGTCTTGAGTACACCAGCAAAGTGTAGCAGTCTACTCTCCTCCACTTGCCACCAATTTGCACCCTTATCTTGGATGACTAAAGAGATCTCCATCATTGTTTTGTCCTTGACATCTACTAGCATTCTCAAGTCATGGAACATCTTCTGAATTCTAGGAAATTCAGCAAGCTGTGGGTATAGGCTATCCACAGTAGCTCTAGCTCCACCTCTGAGCATACTTTCATAAGTATACTCCTCCTCATTCTCACTTGATTGAGAAATTTGGGTTATAGGTGAGTTGGCTCTGGGTTCATTGATTGTAGCTTCAGGCAGGTTGAGTTCAAGAGGGTTGGCTTCAGAAGGGTTGAGCTCAATAGAAGGTACTTCAGTTGCTTTAGGGAGCCATGAATCTGAAGGGGCTTTGCTCAGGGGGGTTGGCTCATGATGTGCTGTTTCTAAGAGTTTGGAATAATTGAGCATAGATGAGTCAAGAGGAGACAGGAGTCTTGTCTCATCTACTGCTAAATCAGTTAGCACATCAATGCCACTTCTTTGCACACTCCCTTCAGGAGAATATCTCTTAGTAAGATTGACAGGGGTGATAGGTTGGTTAGAAGGGGTAATATAGGTTTCAGGGGAGTTGGGTTTCAGGAAGGTTGGCTTCTAAGGGTTGGCCTTCAGGGACTTTGAACTCTGGGGTTCCAGAACCAGAAGAATTGGTTCTAGATTTGGATTTGGTCCTCTTTCTGCCCTGCTCTCCCTTAGAGCTAATTGAAGAACCCTTTCTTCCTGAAGTTCCAGCACCTTCTCAGTGGGCTTGGCTCTCCTCTTGCTTGCCCTGCTGCTTTCACTCCCTTCTTCTTTTTCCTTCTCAGGGACAACTTCCCTGGGCCTTTTATCACCCTTTTTCTTCTGCCTTGTCTCATTATACTTCAGCCTCAACTCTTCTGAGTGGTCAGAAGGCACATTCACTTCCTCTTCTGCCACTTCATCAACTTCAATTGAAGCTCCTGAGGCTTCTTCTAATAGTACTTGAGACATCTTCTTTGTTTTGATAGCCCTGGCTTTTGTTCTTTTCTTCATTGTGGGCTTTTCTTCAACCTCTTCAGCAGGTTTGGCCAAGAGCATCCTCCTTTGTTCAGTTTTCTTGCTGGGCTTTCTGAACAATATCTTCTGAACAGGGAGGGGTTTTGCAAAGGTTTGTAACTCAGTGTAGTGAGCAAACTTCTCAATCAGCAAGCTTGCCCTCCAATACAACCTTCTGAGATTTTACCTTAAACTTAGACTTTTCCTTCATCATCTCAGACAGGATGAAGGTCCTCCAATCAAACTTGATGCCCTTTTCACTGACATCAATTACTGCAGCTATGATTCTTATTCTTGGAGCACTCACTTGCTCCAAACTACCAGTATTGCTCAAAAGACTTTTTGCAACAACCTCAAACAGATTGAGGAACTTAGGCTTGAGGGTCCTCTTATGTTGTGTAGCTGAGATTGGTCCTGGAACAAGGAGCCAATCTTGAGCAATCTCCTGCTCATGGCCATTGCCATAAGATTCTGGATTTCTTCCTTCAGAAGGTAATCCAAAGGCAGCATCTACATCTTCTTGAGAGAATTTCAAACTGTGAAATCTCTCCTCCTCTTCTCCTTCAGCCTTGTAGGAGAGTCTTGTGGTGACCTCACCATCTTCAGGCTTTCTTCTCCACTTTAGGAAGGCAAAGAATTCAGCCATGAATGATTCCAGGCAAGAGTCTGGCTTTTCTTGCATAAACTTCTGAAGACCTGCCCTTCTCAACCATCTCAAGGTTGGAGTAACCTCTGGTTCATCACACTCAAAAGATAGAATGGGCTCAAAGATAAGGTTGTTTTTGTGGCTCAGATAGCCAAAATCAAGGTCTAAATCCTTTTTGTGAAGTCTACAACCATTTCAGGTCTGATTTTAGGAGCCATTAGGACACAGTAAGGTTTTTGAGAGAATTTTTGAAGGTTTGAGAACTAGGGTTTCAAGAGTGTTTGAATGCGTGGGGAAGAAATGAAATGTTGTAAGGCTTCTTAAGACTTGTGAATATTCCAAAAGGAATGTATGTCAATGAGTAGGTGAGTCTTAAGGCAATTCAACTGTTTGCAACTGAGGAAATCCAATTTGGACGGCCAAGATGAAGTTTAGGGGAGTTGGCCAGTTTTGATCCAACGGTAAAAAATCAATGAAACAGTGAAGAACTGTTTTATTCAAAACGTGGCAGGAGTTTTAATGTTGTTTAATGCTGGGGGGTTATCAAGGTAGATCATGTCCCAAATGGTTTAATGCAAACAAGAGTTAAATCTTGGCATTTAATGCATTGAAAGCGAATTTTTGGGTAGGGGACAAATTGAATCCTTGAAAAGGTGATATCTTGAAAAGGAATGAGACAAATATTGAAATAGGCAATGATTACCCAAAATAGGTGCTTATCAAACCTAGATTTGGTTTGATAGCCAAGACAACTTATCTGACCCTACATGGACAAGTGTCCTGAAGAGATGTGGACAAGTGTCCTGAATTTCAATGGACAAGTGTCCTGAACATTTGAGGTCATCTCTTCTGAATCTCAGTAGACTTGACCAAGTCTGCTGAACTTTGATTTCAGTTCCCCCTTGATTAATAAACTCCTTTGGACTTATTTGTCCAACTTCGCTGGATCAAGTAGACCCAACTCTGCTGATAGTTCCAGAAACCTTGCCTCTGCAAGTGGTTTTGTCAATATATCAGCTTTTTGATGATCTGTGTGGATTTTCACCAATTTGATATCCTTCTTCTCCACATGGTCTCTAATGAAGTGATGCTTGATGTCCACATGCTTGCATCTGGTGTGCAATACAGGATTCTGTGATATTGCAATAGCACTATTGTTGTCACAGAAGATTGGCACTTCAGTAGAGTTGACATTGTAGTCTCTTAATTATTGTCTCAACCAAAGAATCTGAGCACAACAACTTCCAGCAGCAACATATTAAACTTCAGTGGTGGAGGTTGCCACTGTGTTCTGTTTCTTAAAGAGCCAAGATATGAGCTTGTTCCCTAAGAATTGACATGTCCCTGAAGTGGACTTTCTGTCAATTCTACATCCTCCATAATCAGCATCTGAGTAGCTAGTGAGCTCAATGTTGTCATCAGCAGGGTACCAAAGGCCTAAATTTTTCGTGCCTTTGAGATACCTTAAGATCCTCTTAGCAGCCTCTAGATGGCTTTTCTTAGGATTTGCTTGAAACCTTGCACATTTCTAGCAAGTTTGTTCATTGATTTAAAGTTCATATGGTTTAGCCTTTTGTGCCATAACCAACTTTGTTCATTTGAGCTCTTAGCAATGAAACATGCAGCATCAGTAGACTTGTCCCAGTCAGCAAAATACACATTTCCTTTTCTAGTACCAGTCAGTAGAGTTTGTTGAGTTTCATCTTTAATTAAGCATTTTCCACTTGAGAACTCAACATTAAAACCTTTATCACAAAACTGACTTATGCTTAGCAAGTTATATTTGAGACCAGCCACATAAGATACATTTGATACCTTAATATTACCAATTATCAAGGTGCCATAACCTTTTGTTACTGCTTGTGAGCTGTCTCCAAATGTGACATTTGGGCCTTCTTTTTCAGTGAAATCAGTGAGGAGTTCTTTGTTTCCAGTCATGTGCCTTGAGCATCCACTATCAAGGTACCATGCTGACTTTTTGCTCATACTCCTCATCTTCTTCTGGCCCATAGGTACCTGCAATTAGCAAGCTTTAGGTACCCTTTGAGTTTTGGGTCCTGAGAGGTTAGCTGTACCTTTAGGAATCCAAACTTGCCTAATTACTCTAATTGATTCAAGGTGGCTAAGTTGTTTTCCTTGTGCATCAACATACACTTTCTTTCCCTTAAATGCCTTTGGGAAAGTATGTGTGAAAGTGTTGACTCTGTAAGTTTCAGGAGAGTTGTCAAATCTCCTGAACTTATGAGTTCTTTGTGCAGCTTGAGGAGATCTTTGAGGAAAGGCATTTTTGTGACCATTACCCTTTGGCATGAAGGGTTTTGGTTGTCTCATTTTATTCTGCCTCTGAGGATAGTTATCCTTAGGTTTGTTCAGCTGAGGCTTCCTTAGTAGAGTTGGCCTAGCCTGATCATACCTTGGATAACTCCTCTGAACATTGTTCAGGAGAGTTGCCCTTCCATTGGGTCTACTCTGCTGACCAACATTCCTCTTATATTCAGGAGCCTTGACCTTTTCCAAAGGTTTGGGCCTAGTCTCCTGAAATACTTGGGTGGGCATTTCATTCATTTTGCCCTTCCCTTTGTTCAGTGGCTGAATTATGTCATTTTCAGCTTGTTGTGCCACTGATTTAACAAAGATTTTCTTAGTGTTACTTGTGGAAGCAACACTAAGACAAGGTGAAGATTCAAATGGATCAAAACCTAATTCACTTCTTTGAGCCATAGGTCTTTGATAACTTTGAATTTCCTCTATTGCTCTAGAGGATTTGGTCAAAGCAGACATCTTTAATTTCAGGCTCTCTTCACTTGAGTTAAGAATGTCATACTCATGTGAGAGGTTTTCAAATTTTGCTTGAAGAATTTTTAGTTCAAAATCTTTTGTCTTTTGAGAGAGCAGTTGATCATCAATCTGTCTTTGTTGGTCAACTATCCTGAGATTTGCTTTCTCAAGCTCTCTCAAGACTTGTTGATACAACTCAGTAGATTTAATGTCAACTACTGTGTCAGCAGGTTTTGAAAGCTCAATTGAAAGTCTTTCATTTTCTCTCACACAATTGTCATGAAATTCTTGCAACCTAGTGAAATCTTCCATCAACTTTCCAAGGGAAAGTTTCAAGTTGACTTCACTAGTGTTCTGTGATAGAAATGATGGTGAGCTAGAAGTAGAGGATACCTCATCATCCTCAATGGCCATGTTGCACACATCATCATCATCATCACTGTTTGAGAACAGTCCATCAGAAGAGTTGAAGCTTTCAGCACTATCAGATTCATCACCAGCCATCATGGATTTTCTGTTGGTGAACTTCTTATCTCTTTTTGCTTGCCTCTCTCTTCTTTCCTTAGAGCTAAGTTCAGGGCAGTCATACTGGAAGTGCCCTTTCTTCTTGCAGTTGTAGCACAGATCCTCATCATCATCTTTCTTTAGATCATCTCTTCTTCTAGATGAGGAGGGTTCAGCTCTGTTGGACCTTCTCCTGTCAGAGGACTTGTCCTCTGATCTTTTCTCTTCAGGCTTTTTGTCCTCAGCCTGTGCTTCAGGAGAGTTGTACCTTCTCCTGAATTTGTTGTCTTGGTAGAATTTCTTGTATCTACCAAACCTTGAGTTGAGTTTGTCAAACCTCCTAGCCATGAGGGCCATCTCTTCCTTCATTTCAGCCTTAGAGACTGACTTTGATGATCTTGGAGTGGGCTGCATTTCTGGTTCAGCAGTTTTGGCTTTAAATGCCACTCCTTTGGTTGGTAGGGAAGATTCCTCTACTGGCTTTCTTCTGTTGAGGTCAAACTCATATGCTTTGAGTTCTGAGAAGATTTGTTGCATGGGCATGGTGGAGAGATCCTTGGTGTTTTGCATCATTACAACATATACATCCCACTTTTGAGTGCGACTTCCCAAGATCTTCAGTCCAACTTCTCTCTTGGAGTACACCTTGCTCAAGGAGTTGATTTCATTCATCACATCTGTGAATCTACCAGTAAACTTGTCAATGGACTCATCTGGCTCCATTGAGAATTGTTCAAACTTCTGCACAGCCACTTGGAGCTTGTTCTCCTTTATCTTTTCTGTACCCTCACATATTTCAGCAAGAGTATCCCAAATTTCTTTGGCTGTTGTGCAGTGGTAAACTCTTCCCATGATTGCATCTGGAATTATTTGATAGAGAGTGTTCATTGTGAGATAATTCAAATTATCTTTTCTTTTCTCCTCAGTAGTGAAATCATCTTCATCTTTAGGGATCTCTTCCCTTATATCAGCTCTTTGAGCTTCAGTCATTCTGGGGTTGATTTGGGTGAACACAAATGGTCCTCTTGTGATTACCCTCAGCATGTCAGTGTGAAGAGATGCAAGATGAGCTCTCATTCTGATCTTCCAGAAGTCATAGTACTCAATTGAGAACATGGGCAGCTTGTGATGTGATATATGGTTGACTGGATTGGTGGCCATATTGTTGATTCCTTGAACAGCATCATAACGAACAGCATTGTTGTTGGCCATGACTCAAAGATAAAGTGTTAGTCAACATGTAATAGGATTTCAGATAGATCAGTTCAGTGACCACACTAAATATATGATTTTGGAAAACAAGATTAATTTTCAGAAGCAGTGGTCTTTGAACCTGGCTCTGATACCACTTGTTGGTCCTGAAAGGAGTATATAACAAGTGTATGGGGGAGGGGGAATACACTTGTATGCAAATTCTTTTTCAAACTTAACCAAATGTACTTCAGCAAGGTTGTCCTGGACAACTCTGCTGATGTGTTTAACTCTTCTAAGATAACCAAGCTACTAAGTACTATTGAGTACCTAGTTGAAGGACTATCTAAGTGAGTTATATGTGCGGAATTAGTGGTTGGCCCTTTAGTTTAAACTCCTTTAAATCTGAAATCACTTTAATCAAACAGTCCAGTTTTTAGGGAACTTGTCCAAATCTGTTTTGCACAGTTTATGATATATGTCTTTGAAAGGTTCAGTTTTGTGTGAAGTGTTGAGTGTATGGAAGTACTTGAAAGTAAATCAACATAAAAGTTTATAGTGGTTCAGAGACTCAAGCTCCTACATCCACTTTCCCTGATTTAACAGGATAATTCCTTCACTCTTGGAATTAACTTGTTTTATAGTGCCAAGGTGCACTTGATCAAGAACACCACTCCTTGGTGAATTGATCCCTAGGATGTCTAGAGTCCTAGTACCCTTTCTCAACTCAGAACTGAACTGTTCTTCTCTCAACAGTTAACTCCTACCGCTTCTACTACTACAACCTTCTCACTTTCTCACTTGAAAGGGGTAAGAGTTTAAGTAAGGTTCCAACTAATGAGATATCCTTTACAATGAAGGTCAGTGTATAAGGATAGGATATCTCTCTAAGCTTTGTATGAATTATACAATGGGGTACAACTTAGAATGAAGTGTATGAAGACTAAGATAGTCTCTTTGAAAGCTTGAAAGCACTTTGACTTGTAGGATAGTTGGATTGGTAGTTGGTGCTAGTGGATGCCTTCAAATGGTCTTCACACTTCTATATTTATAGACAAATTTGAGAATTTGCCCGTTGGAGAGGCAGTCCCAAATTGCTATAAATGTCTTCCTTGAGTTCTTCAAAACTGGAAGACAGATTCTGATAGTGACATGTCCTTGTTTTGGGAAATAAACGACTGTAACAACTTTGTCTTCATTTTGAGCCTTTTTCCCAATGTCTGACTTCAAGACTCCCTTGGTCAAACATGGACATCTCTTCTTATCAACATTCCTGAGATAAGGACAACATTCCTTATCACTTGGACAACTCTGCTTATCAGATTCAGCAAAGTTCACTCATGAGCAGTGTTGGCTCTTTAGCTCTAAAGATGATTTGGCTCTTTCTCTTTCCACTTCTTCTTTGAGTTGTCATTTAAGCATACATGACTTGGAAAGATGGACTTGATCTCTTCAGCATGGTTGTCTTGTTGACAGATTCCAGTTCAAGTGTTTTGAGACAACTCTTCTGAAATATTTTGTGGACAACTCTTCTGAGCTTTGTAAGATGTAGTAGATTGATGTTTTGATGATGCATCTTAACTCATGTTGGCATTCACTAGGTTGCCTTTTGACTGATTCCACTTAATCAGCATACTTGTCCTTCAGCAGACTTGAGGTCATTCCAGAACTTGAGCCTTGAGGGGACTTGATCTCAGTTAACTTGTAAGCATGTGTTCCCCCTCAACTATTACATCTATTCTTATAAGAGCTACCTAACACATCAGCTTCTCAACTAGCCTTATACTATATGTTCTAACATCCTTAGAACATAATCAACTATGACTAGGCATGTCTCAGGGGGTTTTGGTATTAAATCAAAACAGTTCTCATTTTATTCCCAACAAACACCACTCTCATCTGGATCCATCTTCCAATTTGTGTTCATTGGGATCCTTACTGGCTTGCTGAATGTACACCCAAATTTCTTGATCATTTCCCTGGTGTACTTTGCTTGGTTGATGAAGATTCCTTCTTTTGATTGCTTGACTTGTAAGCCCAAAAAGAAGTTCATCATTCCCATCATTGACATCTCAAACTTGCTTTGCATGAGCTTTGAGAACTTCTCACACAGCTTCTCATTTGGGGATCCAAATATGATGTCATCAACATATATTTGGACAAGCAAGATGTCCTCTCCTTCAGTGATTCAGAAGAGAGTTCTATCCACAGTGCCTTTGATAAAACCATGGTCCAAGAGGAACTGTGATAGTGTATCATACCAAGCTCTTGGAGCTTGCTTGAGTCCATATAGAGCTTTCTTCAGTCTATAGACTTGATTTCCAACCTCAAAACCAGGTGGTTGCTCCACATAAACTTCTTCTTTTAAAACTCCATTCAAGAAGGCACTCTTGACATCCATTTGGTACACTTTGAACCTCTTGTGGGCTGCATAGGCTAGAAAAAACCTTATTGCTTCTAGCCTTGCCACAGGTGCAAAGGTCTCATCATAGTCAATGTCTTCTGATTGACAGTAGCCTTTTGCCACTAGTCTTGCCTTGTTTCTGACAATCACATCATTCTCATTCTTCTTGTTCTTGAACACCCATCTTGATGTGAAGGTCTATCCACCAGCTCCCATACATCATTTCTGGTGAATTGG
Source organism: Galeopsis tetrahit (assembly GCA_963675135.1). Taxonomy (NCBI): domain Eukaryota; kingdom Viridiplantae; phylum Streptophyta; class Magnoliopsida; order Lamiales; family Lamiaceae; genus Galeopsis; species Galeopsis tetrahit. The sequence continues at coordinate 56,669,752 of OY776120.1, read as the reverse complement.
TTCAGCTCTTCCTGCATTGCTGTGATCCAATTTGCATCTTGAAGTGCTTTTTCAATGTCACTTGGTTCCTGTTCTGATATGAAACAACAAAACAAAGCACTTTCACCATGAAACCTTCTGGTTTTGACTCCTATACTTGGATCACCAAGTATCAGATCAGTAGGATGGTCAGACAACCATGTCCTTCTTTTTCTGATCCCGTTAGTAGAGTTGTCCTCTACTAAGGTTGAGTCACCATTTTCATAAAATTCACGATAATTGAATGCAGGATCTAATTCAGGATCATATTCAGGGATGTTGTCCTCAATGTCAGGGACATTGGCATTTTCAACATTTATGTTTTCCCCTTGAATATTAGATCCATTAACTACCTCAGCAGGGCCTGCTTCTTCATTGGGAGTTGTTACCTGAGTGTGAACTGGGATTGGGTCATTTAGTTCACCATTTCCTTCAGTGGGGTTTGCTTCAGGAAAGTTGCCTTCAGGATTGTTGTCTAGTATTATGTTTTCAGGAAGATTGGCTTGGTCAACATCTATGAATACAGTGTCCTTGTCTTTTAGGCTTAATCTGGTTGTTCTTTGTGTGATTTCTTCAGTATCTTGGTCTTTGTTCCTGATCTCAAAAATAGATTCATCAAACACAACATGAGGTGTTTCCTCCACAATTAGGGTTTTACAGTTGTACACCCTGAAAGCTTTACTGATTTGAGAATATCCAAGGAATATCCCCTCATCAGCTTTGCTATCAAAAGCTTTCAATTGCTCTTTCGCATTGTTGTGAATGAAACACTTACAACCAAATATGTGGAAATATGACACTTTAGGCAGTCTTCCTTTCCAGAGATCATAGGGGGTTTTGCCTTGACCCTTAGTGATCAAACATCTATTCTAAGTATAACGGGCAGTGTTTATGGCTTCAGCCCAAAACCTCTTAGGTAGGTTTGAATCAACAATTAAAGTTCTAGTAGCTTCTTTTAGAGTTATATTCCTTCTTTCTGCAACTCTATTCTGCTGAGGAGTTCTAGTTGCTGAAGATTCATGGGCTATACCATTTTGTGTACAATACTCATTGATGTATGAATTTATGAACTCAGTGCCTTTATTAGATCTTATCTTGATTATATTAAGGCTCTTTTCATTTGACAGTCTCTTTAGCAGTTCAGGGAGTTTGACCTGTGTTTCCTTCTTATTAAGGAGAAATACTACCCATGTGAACCTAGAGAAGTCATCTACTACAACCAGTGTGTATTTTCTACCATTTATGCTTGCAGGGGTAATTGGTCCAAATAAGTCCATGTGTAATAGTTCAAGTACCCTTTCAGTAGAGATGACTGGTTTTCCCTTGAATGAAGCCTTAATCTGTTTTCCTTCTTGGCATGGTTTGCACACATGCTCTTTTATGAAAACCTCATTAGGTAGTCCTTTTACTAATGCATTTCTAGCAAGTTTGTTCATTGATTTAAAGTTCATATGGTTTAGCCTTTTGTGCCATAACCAACTTTGTTCATTTGAGCTCTTAGCAATGAAACATGCAGCATCAGTAGACTTGTCCCAGTCAGCAAAATACACATTTCCTTTTCTAGTACCAGTCAGTAGAGTTTGTTGAGTTTCATCTTTAATTAAGCATTTTCCACTTGAGAACTCAACATTAAAACCTTTATCACAAAACTGACTTATGCTTAGCAAGTTATATTTGAGACCAGCCACATAAGATACATTGGATACCTTGATATTACCAATTATCAAGGTACCATAACCTTTTGTTACTGCTTGTGAGCTGTCTCCAAAGGTGACATTTGGGCTTTCTTTTTCAATGAAATCAGTGAGGAGTTCTTTGTTTCCAGTCATGTGCCTTGAGCATCCACTGTCAAGGTACCATGCTGACTTTTTGTTCATGCTCCTCATCTTCTTGTGGCCCTTGGGTACCTGCAATTAGCAAGTTTTAGGTACCCTTTGAATTTTGGGTCCTGATAGGTTAGTTGTACCTTTAGGAACCCAAACTTGCCTAATTACCCTGATTGATTCAAGGTGGCTAAGTTGTTTTCCTTTAGCATCAACATACATTGTCTTTTCCTTAAATGCCTTTGGGAAAGTGTGTGTGAACGTGTTGACTCTGTAAGTTTCAGGAGAGTTGTCAAATCTCCTGAACTTATGAGTTCTTTGTGCTACTTGAGGAAATCTTTGAGGGAAGGCATACTTATGACCATTTCCCTTTGGCATGAAGGGTTTTGGTTGTCTCATTTTATTTTGCCTTTGAGGATAGTTGTCCTGAGGTCTGTTCAGCTGAGGCTTCCTCAGAAGAGTTGGCCTAGGCTGATCAAACCTTGGATAACTCCTCTGAACATTGTTCAGGAGAGTTGCCCTTCCATTAGGTCTACTCTACTGACCAACATTCCTCTTGTGTTCAAGAACTTTGGCCTTTTCCTTAGGTTTGGGCCTAGTCTCCTGAAACACTAGAGTGGGCATCTCATTCAATTTGCCCTTCCCTTTGTTCAGTGGCTGAATTATTTCATTTTCAGCTTGTTGTGCCACTGATTTAACAAAGTGTTGGGATATGAATCCTAGAACAAGTCCTAAATGATGAACAAAAGATAAAAGATAAAGTTTTGATAAGCCAAAAAGAAGACTTGAATATTTTCTAAGTGTTGACTAATCTAGTCTAGTGGAGTTGAAGTCATCTTGTACAGATCAGTAGAATTCAAAAGACAAGTACAGTTTAAAAGAAAAGTATTCAAAAGATAAGTACGATTTATAAGTACTTCATATATGTTAGATTGTTACTGAGCTATTTAAATATTGTATAGAGCTCATGATTTCTATATGTAATAGATAGATTCATTGTATAGTTTATAAGTTGACTAAGCTTGTATTATAAAAGCTTAAAGTAATGTAATAGTCTTGATAAGATTAGTATAGTCTACTTTACACTTATTTCTTGAAATCATGTCTCTTGAGATCAGCGCTAACAAACTACCTAAGTTCCAGGTACAAGACTACGATTACTGGAAGCTAAGGATGGAAGCCATCTTCAGCTCCACTCACGACTTAATGATCTCCGTCGTTACTGAAGGTCCAATTGTGACCATGATCCCCAACACTGCTGCCCTTGATCCAAATCAACCAGTGGGTACTCTCGTCAAGAAACCAAGGTCAGAACTTACCTCTGAAGAAATGAGACAGAATAATTTGGATAGCTTGGCCAAGAATTACATCTTACACACTCTTCCTAATGAGTATCTGGGAAAAGTGTTAAAGTGTAAAACTGCCAAAGAAATGTGGGATCGCTTAGCTATCATTTGTGAAGGGACATCCCTAATCAAAGAAAGCAAGCTTTCCACTGCTGTCCAAAGATTCGAATCATTTCATATGAAAGCTGGTGAAACAATAGACCAGTTGGATACTCGTTTTACCAAAATCATGAATGACTTGGAAGTCCTTGGTAAAACTTATACTCCACGTGAAATCAATCTTAGGATTCTAAAAAGCCTTGATAGTCGATGGAAGATGGTAAAAATGCTTGTTAAGAATACCCAAGATATAGACGTATGGACAGCAGAGACTATGTTTCAAACTCTAAAGGCTCATGAGTTTGATCTAGACGAAGACGAACCCATAGTAAGTAGTGACAGAGAACATGCTGTATCTAAGAACGTTGCGTTTAAGGCTAGTTCGTCTAAGATAGACAGGTCTAAGACTAAGACTAGGTCTGCTTCTGTGAAAGACGAGTTAGATACTGATCTTAGTCTGAAGGATCAGGTAAGCCTCATGGTTAGAAAGTTTGACAGGCTGAATAAACGTTTTGGAAGATATAAGAAGTTCTATAGAGAGCATAGAGGGTCTGCTTCTAAGAACTCGTCTGAAACCAGACGAGACCGAAACTCGTCCGAAAGGAGAGACGAAGTCTCGAAAGGTAACAGACAAGATAGAGAGTCTGATAGTAGGAAGATTACTCGTTCTGATAGACGTGATAAACGAAGGAACAACTCTCCTATTAAAAAGGCTACTAATGATCTCGTGTGCTATAACTGTGAGAAACCAGGTCACTACATATATGAATGTCCAGACCTGAGTACTGATGATCGAGAAGAACGCAAAGCACGAAGGGAAAGAAGATACAACCGTGGTAAAAAGGCAATGATGGCCAATAATGACTCTGACTCTGACTCAGACGAGTTGCCATCATCCTCATCTAGCTACCCGTCTGAACCAGATCACGATGAAGCATTCATAGTTGATGATGGTCTATGCTTCATGGCTAAAATCGACCAAGAGGTATCATCTGTTACTTCCTTTCAATCATGTGATGAATCAGATTCTGATGAAAGTGACACTGCCAGTAGCCAAGTAGGGAGTAGTCTTCAGCACTCTACTAGTGCAGTTGAAGACGACCTCCTACTTGCCAACAAGGCATTCATTGAAGTCAGTGACGAAAACATCACCTTAAGACAAGAAATCATTGATCTTAAGGAAGCTCAGTCTAAAGTAGATCCTAATACAACAGTCCTAAATGAACGCTTGCAAGAAGAGTTGAGACAACTCAAAGACAAGTGTGCATTGACAGACAAGTTGTATCAAGACCTACTTAAGACACATGCGACTGAGAAACATGAATTCAATGTCTTACAAAGTAAGCTCAAAAAACTTGAAGAACGTAATAAGTTCTTAGAAACCGAGATTGTCACTCTAGACCTTAAACTTACTGACCTGGTTAACTCGTCTAAGGTTAACCTTGAATTGTCAGATAGGTATAGGGCTCCTGCTGACAAGACAGGCATAGGTGCTGAGACACCCAGCTCGTCTACTCAAGTTCCTAAGAACCCTACTATTTTCATCTCAAGCTCTTTGACTAATGATAAAGGAAAAGAACCATTGATATACGATATTGACACTCCATCAAAAGGTACTGTACCAAAACAAGCTCAAGTTAACATTCCAATTACCAAAGGTGGTAAAAAGAAAGTTAACAACAAGCCTGTTCCGTTTAAGACAAGTCAACAAAGGACTAGGAATCGTGGACGACCAAATCAGGTCAGATATGAGGACTGGTATCCTGAGGAGACTAGTACTAGACAAGTACAGACTAGACGACAAGAGTCTAGACCTCCTTTCATAAGGCAGTCTCAACTCTACTCGTCTAGACCTAGACAGGAAGGTCCAAAATATCGTACACAAGCTGTTCTATATCCTCCACCTTTGTCATATGATATCAAAGGAGAAGAAAGACCTAAACATGTCTATAAACCGTATGGACCTAATGCATATAAACCCTATTCTGACTATCATAGACAAGTGCCTGCTCAAGTAGAGATTAAGTCAAAAGGCTATCTCCAAAGAGTAGACCCGAACTCGACTGATAGGCCAGATAAGGACAACAAGGTCTTATTTTGCAACAAATATGGTCGAAAGCTTAGAAGGTCAAACTTGTTCAGGACTCCAATGTATATTTGGATTCCATTGAACTCGACTAACCCCCAAGGACCCCAATAAACAAGGAGGGTACCTAAATTATGTATTATCATCTATTGCAGGGTCGACTCGATCTATACAAGAAAGGTGGCTCAACTGGAGAAACTTGGTACATAGACAGTGGTTGTTCGCACCACATGACTGGTACTAAGACTCTCTTGTCAAGCTACCGTGAGCAAGAAGGACCAAAAGTGATATTTGGTGATAGCTCCATTGCTGTTACTAAAGGATTTGGTTACGTTCGGAATGGTGACATAGAAATTCAAGACGTTTCTTATGTTGAAGGCTTGAAATACAATTTACTCTCTGTTTCACAATTTTGTGATCGTGGATACAAGGTGCAGTTCAAGAGTCAGAAATGTGAAATCATCGACAAGAAAACACACACAGTTCTACTAGTCGGCATTAGACAAGGAAGTGTGTACATAGTGAACTGGAACAGTTGTCCGAGGGACACCTGTCTACTTACTAAGAATCCTAAAGAACTTGGCTGGCTCTGGCATAGACGCCTTTGTCATCTAAACTTTAAGGTTCTTAATAAGATAGCCAGAGACTACCTTGTGGAAGGTATTCCCAATGAAGTCTACTATAAGTCACATGTATGCACATCCTGTCAAAAAGGTAAACAGGTGAAGGGTTCATTTAAATCTATTCCATCCCTCTCAACCAGTAGAGTTCTTGAACTTCTACATATGGACTTACATGGCCCAATAAATCCTCCAACTTTGAACGGTAGAAGGTACACACTTGTTGTGGTAGACGACTATTCTAAGTTTACTTGGGTAGTCTTCTTACACAAGAAGAGTGATACACAAACACTTTTGCCTGATCTATTGAAGAAGTTACAGGTTGAGAAGAATCAGTCAATTATCAAGATACGTAGTGACAAGGGTACTGAATTCATTAACTGTTATATTAAAGAATTTTGTTCTAAGCGTGGCATCCAGCACCTTACTAGTGCAGCTAGGACACCACAGCAAAATGGAGTAGCAGAACGAAGGAACAGAACTCTTAAGGAGGCCTGCAGGACCATGCTGACAGAGTATAATACGCCTCAGAAATTTTGGGCAGAAGCTATCAACACTGCATGCCACTCACAAAACAGAAGTGCTATCAATAAAGCACTAGGTAAGACACCCTATGAGGTATGGAAAGGTAGAAAACCCAGAGTTTCATATTTTCATATATTTGGATGCAAGTGTTTCATCCATAACAATGGGAAAAGCAAGTTGAATGCATTCGATGCTAAAGAAGACGAGGGGATATTCTTAGGATACTCCTCGACTAGCAAAGCATTTAGAGTATTCAACTACTCAACCCTTTGTGTGGAAGAAACACCACATGTGGTTTTCGAAGAATCTCAACAGGACCCGTCTACCAACAAGATCAGTGAGAAAGCTACTAAGCTAACTGTCGAAACTGACAAAGACTCAGAGGTATATGAATCCGTTCAAGCATATAATCCATTCATGAAAGCTCTCGAGTCAGACGACCAGAAGAAGGTGAGTGCTCAAGGTAACTCTGCTAGACCAGTTGACATACCTAAACTAGTCGACTCGTCTACTCCCATTAAATCTTCTGATGATGATGATGTTGACATGCATGATGCTGTACATGATATAGATGATAGTATCATTGTTAAGAATAGAAATACATGGAAATCAGCGCATAATACTGAAAATATTATTGGTGACTCTACTGTTGGTGTTAAAACTAGACGACAACTCTTTGAGTCGCAAGAACAATCTAGTCCATCTCTGTTTTGCTGGTGTTGTTTCCTCTCATCTATCGAGCCTAAAACCATTAATGAGGCATTGGCTGATAGTAATTGGATCATTGCTATGCAAGACGAGTTGAATCAGTTTGTTCGAAACGACGTCTGGGAACTTGTTGATAGACCAAAACATCATAATGTAGTTGGCACCAGATGGATTTTCAAGAATAAGAAAGATGAGAATGATGTAGTTGTTCGTAATAAGGCTAGACTAGTCGCCCAAGGCTATTCACAAGCTGAAGGCATAGACTATGATGAAACATATGCTCCTGTTGCTAGACTAGAAGCCATTCGATTGTTCCTTGCATATGCTGCCTACATGAAATTTACTGTATATCAAATGGATGTTAAAAGTGCATTTCTTAACGGTATTCTTGTGGAAGAAGTATATGTTGAACAACCCCCAGGTTTCGAAGTCAAAGGTAATCAGGTATACAAATTAAAGAAGGCCTTATATGGACTAAAGCAAGCTCCAAGAGCCTGGTACGATACTCTTTCTCAATTTCTATTAGAAAATGGTTTTACTAAAGGCAAGGTAGACAGAACCTTGTTTAGGAGACAAGAAGGGAAAGACATTTTACTCGTCCAAATTTACGTAGATGACATCATTTTTGGTTCACCTAACAAAGAGCTGAGTGAAAGTTTTTCAACACTCATGCAAAGTAAATTTGAGATGTCTATGATGGGTGAAATGAATTACTTTCTTGGACTTCAAGTAAAACAGACCCCTGAAGGGATTTTCATAAATCAAGCAAAGTATACTAGAAATCTTCTAGACAAGTATGGTATTAAGACATGCAAGTCTGCTGGCGTACCTATGCTACCCACATACAGAATGGACCCAGACGAACAAGGTAAGTGTACTGATCAAACCCATTACCGTGGTCTAATTGGTTCATTACTGTACTTGACTGCTAGTAGACCTGATATTGCATTTTCTGTTGGTGTATGTGCTCGCTTTCAAGCTAATCCAAAAGAGAGTCATATGGAAACCACTAAAAGGATTCTGAAATATTTGAAAGGAACCATCAATCGTGGTATATGGTACCCTTCAAATGATGATTTATCTCTAAGTGGCTACTCTGATTCTGATTTTGGTGGTTGTAGAATAGATAGGAAATCTACATCTGGTTCCTGTCAATTCTTAGGCACAAAACTCATTTCATGGTTTTCGAAAAAGCAGACAAGTGTTGCTACCTCTACTACTGAAGCCGAGTACATGGCTGCTGGTAGTTGTTGTAGTCAATTATTATGGCTTATTCAACAGCTTAGAGATTATAATATTTGTGAATCAAATGTTCCTATATTCTGTGATAGTAATAGTGCAATTGCCATTACACAAAATCCTGTTCTGCACACACGTTGTAAGCATGTTGATGTGAAACACCATTTCATACGTGATCATGTAGAAAAGAAGGATATTCGCATGGAAAAGATTCATACTGATTTTCAAAGAGCTGATATTTTCACAAAACCATTAGCTGAGGCTCGATTTCATGAATTATGCATCAGTCTAGGACTTATTGATCTTGATCCTACTAGTATATAGCAATGTACTAACCAGACAGGTACAATCCTAAGAAGAAAGGAGAAATAGACAAGTTACTACAAAAAGCACAGAGCACTCGTCTACTCACTCAACAGACAGGTAAACAAGGTCAGACAAGTTGACCATCCAACCCGATGAGGAAGCTGGTAAAGCTGAGGGTAATACTAAGGGAATAAACATTTAAGGGGAAATCTATGATTTCTTAAATAACCTTATGTTGACTCTTAAGTGTGTTGATAGTCATCGTGTTTGATCCTTGTCCATTGATTTAGATTGATATTCATTCTAATTATTCTACCCTTCTACCTGTATTACATTTAAGCTGTCGCACAAGAAAGGACAGGTTTTGTAGAAGTGTTCATGTTCAAAGAATACAAGCATAGTTGAAGGGGGAACTCGTCTTGTGTGCTTCAGTTTACTCGTCTGTTCTGAATAGACTCGAACAGACAAGATAAGTGCTTACTTGAAACCTGAAATACTCTAAGTATTTAACAAAATGGAAACTAAGGATATTATAGTATTTTGATATTTTTTGGAAAACCCTAGAACTCGATTTATACACTCCCATTTTAATGAGGTGTATACACCCAGTTCGCGCCAAATTCTATTATTCTAGGACAGATAAGTTCACTCTTCTGTTTTAACCAATAGGAAAGGTGGATTCCAAATTATACAATATCAAAACACATTATTGTCTCGATTCCGTAACTGAATACCAAGAGTCCCAACCATTGGATCATTTGGTTTCAATCCTCCCCATTGATTCAAATATTCAAGTGTTAACAAAACTCAACACTTACACACTACTCATCTCACGATCTCTTACTTCTGTAACTCAACCTTCTTGATTACTTGTGATTCTTGATTACTTGTGATTCTCAATATTTGATTATTACTCAAACTATCACTATGACAATCATCTCAATTTTTGATATAAGGACTAACATGGAAGCAAGGTTCGATCTCGGCAGATACATATCTGAAAATAAAGTGCATGTTGAACCTTCGGTGTTCTTCAAAGGGAAGCATACTGATGGAAACTTGGAGATCTTAACCAAATGCAGTAGATGTGGCTTGAAACCCTATTTGGAGGCTTTTCCTCAAGTCGTCTTGGAGGAAGAGGTCCTAGAATTCTATGCCAACGCCACTAGACAAGGAGATATGATTGAATCGTTCCTTGGACGAAATCGGGTGGAAATCACTCGCGAAGCATTGTTTGAACATCTGAGGTTGCCTGTTGGAACTATTGATGTGGAAAATTACGCTGCTGGTCAAGAAGCAAGATATCTAGGTATTTTTTGTGGAAGGAAATTGAGGTTAAAACCGGATGGCAAACTCCCCGCAGTTAAGAAGGTGGATCTTCTGGAGAAGTATCGCACTTTACTGGACATATCCAGCAAAATTCTGCTATGTGCCACTGGTTCGCATGATTCTGTTACTCTTGTTAAAGCAAGGGTAATGGCTGCCATTTTTGATGGAATTACGGAAGGAAACTGGTTCAAGCTAATTGCAGACCGAATTATGTACTTTGAGAAAAGTGTTCGAGTTGATACTGACACTAGAAGTTGGGTGGTAACAAATGTTGTTGGATTTGGAAACAAGTTAAGCATTCTTCTTCCCTTGTTGATGCCAAATAAGACGGAATGGAGTAAAGGAAAACCATTTCATCCGTTGAAATTTTATTTGAAGAAGGAGGCCATGAGGAAGCAAGTTGCTGCTAGGCCAGCTGCTCCTAGACAGGTTCAGTTCGATGAATCTGAAGTATTGCCATATGCGGATTCGGATAGTTCTTCACAAGCCGGGTCTAAGGAAGCTGAGTCAAGTGCAGACGACTCAGAGAAGACTCAATCGGATGAAGAGGCGACTCAAGAGGAGGAGTCGAGTGACCAAGTACCTGAGATGTATACTCTTGTGAGAGTTGGAACCCCACCTCCACCAGCAGAGTCGAGTCACCAGGTTGGTACTTCTTCACAGGCTTTGTCAATTCCTTCTCTCTCTCTCTCTACTGTTCGAACCAAGGCTAGATCACATCGATCTAGGCCTCGTCCTTTACCCCGAACCTCACATGTACTGGCGGCATTACCGCTTAGAGCCAGTCATCCCCAAATCACTTCTAAACAAGATACAACTGATACTCCTACAGTTGTCATACCTGACCAAGCCACATTAAAGCCCATTGAAACCAGTGCCTTCACTCCCTCTCCCTCACCAGAATATGGTGAACCCCCCAACCCATCTACTTCAGACAAGACGCCAGTTGCCACTGCAACAGCTGAGTTGGAGACCCCATCTACTCCGGACCCGTCTGTTGTTAGATTTGAATCCCTTGTGTACTATCCGATGTGTCTACGAGAGAAGAGAATTCGTGCCCGAATGACCAAGAATTTGAAGAGGACGCTCTCGACTATAGAAGTAGACTATGAATCCGAACAGTTTGAAAAGTTAGTCAGGATTTGCACATGGTTCGCATTGAAGAAGTCGACTACAGATGATTTGTTTGAAGTCATTCAAGGCAAAGGCGGAATCTCCAATTTTATGGATTGGGAGATGGAACAGAAAGAAAATAGTGGAGTTAAGGATCACTCCGAACTATTCCCGCGCAAAGCCTTGGTTGATCTAGTCAAGATGCTTTTGAACATTCCAGATGGTGTTATTGAGGATGTGTTTGCTTTTGACGTTGGAACTCAGACTGATCTAGTTGAAGAAGAGATCAAGCCTGAAGTAGCTGAGATAGCGGTCCAGACTTCAGAACAGTTGGAAGAAATTGTTCATAGTGATGAGGATGAAGTCGACTCATTCATGATTGGAAAAGAAGATGATGAGTTTTTGGATGCTGAGATGTTTGATGAAGAAGAACTCAAGGCAGTTGATAATGTTGTTGGTACTTCCAGTTCGACTCAAGCTATGCCAGACAGATTTCTGGATGATTTAAAGACTGATCTGAGAAGTGTTGTTCACACTGCTATAGAGGAATTCTTGAACTTGAAAATGAAGGATGTGCTCATTGCACAGAATCAGTCACTTGTTGACCAATCCAGAGACTTGTTTATTGGTGAAATCAACAAGTTGGACTCGACTTTCCGAGAAGAGTTGTTTGCTCAAGTTGAAGATTGTCTGAAGAAACAGATTGATAATTCAGAAAGGAGATCAATCTCGTTTGCTCGATCGTTAGCTGAAGAGTCAAGTAAAATGGAGAGACTCTACAGTGTTAAAGTTTCCATTGCTGATGAACAGAGAAGGGAAGCACAAGATCAGTTGGTGCGTTCTCGGGCTGTTCTACATGAGCTGACTGAACAAAATACTCTTCTTAGACAGACGGCTACTCAACTGAAGGATGAACTAGTTTCCTGTACACAGAAGTTGGAACTGGTTACTGAACGCTTAGACAAGATGAGCAATGAGGAATCGCATCAGAAGCACATTGAGTCAGCTGCTGAAGCTATGAAGAAAGCTTTGAAAGAAGAAATGACTCGCTTTACTTCTCTTTTTACTCTTAAGGCAAGTGATGAAGCCAAAAAGGGGGAAGAGACCAGTCTAGTTGAAGTTACTAAATCTGCTAGTGCTGAACCGGAGATAAAAGATGCTGCTACTGCAATTGAAGAACTAAGAAAGCCTAAAAGAGGCAGATTAGTGAAGAAGGCAGATCTAGAGCAAGCTGAAACAGAAAAACAGATGAGATTAGAGAAAGGTAAAGGTGTTGCATCGTCTCCTGAAGCAGAGATTCAGACTAGAAGAGTTAAAAGGAAGCTGAGTATTGAGGAACATACTGCTGCTGCTGTAGTTGAGAAAAAACAAAGGATTGCAGATGATGAGATTCATTATGCAAGCAAGAAGAAAATTACGAAACATATTGAAAGACTACAGAAGTTAAAAGCTGATGAAGACAAGATGGAAGACAAGTTCATTGATCACTTCATAGATAATGAGCATAGAGCTGAATGGATTGAAGTGAAGAGTCGATGGGAACTTGATCATTGGATCATCAGAAAGTATGGTGATGCTGAAAGCCAAGATGAATTATACTCTTTATTTGACAGGTTCATGGAAGGACAATACAGGAAGTTATGGCATTTAATCCTAAGGATTTCTGCTGGTGCTAATTTCAATATTCTTGTTCCTGAATTTCCAAAATGGAAATGTCCCATGACAAGCTCAGGAAAAAGGGTTGATGTTAATCAAATCAAGAAGTTTGAAGAAGAGCTGCTGGATAAAGAGAAGATTGAAGATGAAGATCATATATGTCTAATTCACAAGAGACTCCTCGATGCATTCTGTGTTCCTAACCCAGAAGGAGGTAATCTTTCAGATTAGTTTTGTTTGATTGGTTGATATTTGCTCTGATATTTTGTTTTTAGAAGTATTTGTAATCCCTACTGATCTATTTCTGAATGAATGAAAAGATAAAGTACTATTTTGATGTTTAAGACAAGATAACTACTTAACTAGTCTACTTATGAGAAAAGATTCAAGTAGTTTTGGCTTCATCAAAAAGGGGGAAATTGTTGGGATATGAATCCTAGAACAAGTCCTAAATGATGAACAAAAGATAAAAGATAAAGTTTTGATAAGCCAAAAAGAAGACTTGAATATTTTCTAAGTGTTGACTAATCTAGTCTAGTTGAGTTGAAGTCATCTTGTACAGACCAGTAGAATTCAAAAGACAAGTACAGTTTAAAAGAAAAGTATTCAAAAGATAAGTACGATTTATAAGTACTTCATATATGTTAGATTGTTACTGAGCTATTTAAATATTGTATAGAGCTCATGATTTCTATATGTAATAGATAGATTCATTGTATAGTTTATAAGTTGACTAAGCTTGTATTATAAAAGCTTAAAGTAATGTAATAGTCTTGATAAGATTAGTATAGTCTACTTTACTGTTTGAAGAAGGAAGACCAGACAAGAAGAGTCGAAGTCTACTACTCAAGATAAGAAGACTACACAAGACAAGTCAACTTGGAGTTAGTTACAAATGCGCGTAAAGAGATAAAGATATAGAAGTTAGTTATGGAATAACTAATTCATAACAGAAACGCGTGGATTGATAAGAAGATTCAGTTGAAGGTAGTTATCAAGAAAAGTTGGTTACAACTTACTAAGTTCTTGAAGATTGAAGTCTATAAATACTTCATGATGGTGATCAATTGAAAACTACTGATACACTGATGTTCATACTCAAGTGAAGCATTATCAAAGATATATTTTGAAGTTTACTCTCAGAGTGGATTGAAGTTCAGAAAGATAGCCAGAAGACAAGTGAAGAATCAAGAAGGCTACTACTGAAGAACAGAGAAGTTTTAGTTTTTGTTTGTTATTTTCAAGGTGCTAGATACTTGTAAAATTTCTAGTAAGATCGTAGACATATCTGGAGGTATAGTCTGTTGAAGATCTAAGTCTTCTTCTTGGGACTTTAAAGACAGGAACATACACTTGTACTCGAGTGGAAGAGTTTAGTGGAAACATCACAACTGGGTTTGTGAGAGTGGATGTAGACAAGTTGTCGAACCACTATAAATCTCGTGTTTGATTTACTTTACTGTTTTTATTGCTTAATTGATTAATTAGTTGAATTACTTAACTGATCTAGGCTAGTTGAGTATAGAACAGAGTTCTCGAAAATAAGTTGAGTATAATCTTTAATTGGGCTCATTGATAATTTCGTATTCCGCATATTGTACTTTGATATTTCGAAAGATTTTTGAAAAGTCTATTCACCCCCCTCTAGACATTTTCACTAGCTTACTCGTTATTAACTCAACTTTGGGACCAACACAAAGATTTTCTTAGTGTTACTTGTGGAAGCAACACTAAGACAAGGTGAAGATTCAAATGGATCAAAGCCTAATCCACTTCTTTGAGCCATTGGTCTTTGGTAACTTTGAATTTCCTCTATTGCTCTAGAGGATTTGTTCAATGCAGACATCTTTAATTTCAGGCTCTCTTCACTTGATTTAAGAATGTCATACTCATGTGAGAGATTTTCAAATTTTGCTTGAAGAATTTTTAGTTCGAAATCTTTTCTCTTCTGAGAAAGCAGTTGATACAACTCAGTAGACTTGATATCTACTACTGTCTCAGCAGGTTTTGATAGCTCAATTGAAAGCCTTTCATTCTCTCTCACACAATTGTCATGAAATTCTTGTAACCTAGTGAAATCTTCCATCAACTTCCCAAAAGAAAGTTTCAAGTTGACTTCACTAGTATTTTGTGATAAGAATAATGGTGAGCTAGAAGTAGAGGACACCTCATCATCCTCAATGGCCATGTTGCACACATCATCATCATCATCACTGTTTGAGAACAGTCCATCAGAAGAGTTGAAGCTTTCAGTACTATCAGATTCATCACCAGCCACCATGGCTTTTCTGTTGGTGAATTTTCTATCTCTTTTGGCTTGCCTCTCTCTTCTCTCCTTAGAGCTGAGTTCAGGGCAGTCATACTGGAAGTGCCCTTTCTTCTTGCAGTTGTAGCACAGATCCTCATCATCATCTTTCCTTCTAGATGAGGAGGGTTCAGCTCTGCTGGACTTTCTCCTATCAGAGTATTTGTCCTCTGATCTTTTCTCTTCAGGCTTCTTGTCCTCAGCCTGTGCTTCAGGAAAGTTGTACCTTCTCCTGAATTTGTTGTCTTGGTAGAATTTCTTGTATCTACCAAACCTTGAGTTGAGTTTGTCAAACCTCCTAGCCATGAGGGCCATTTCTTCCTTCATTTCAGCCTTATAGACTGACTTTGATGATCTTGGAGTGGACTGCATTTCTGGTTCAGCAGTTTTGACTTTGAATGCCACTCCTTTGGTTGGTAAGGAAGATTCCTCAGCTGGCTTTCTTCTGTTGAGGTCAAACTCATAAGCTTTGAGTTCAGGGAAGATTTGTTGCATGGGCATGGTGGAGAGATCCTTGGTATTTTGCATCATCACAGCATATACATCCCACTTTTGAGTGAGACTTCTCAAGATCTTCAGTCCAATTTCTCTCTTGGAGTACACCTTGCCCAAGGAGTTGATTTCATTCATCACATCTGTGAATCTACCAGCAAACTTGTCAATGGACTCATCTGGCTCCATTGTGAATTGTTCAAACTTCTGCACAGCCACTTGGAGCTTGTTCTCTTTTATCTTTTCAGTACCCTCACACATTTCTGCAAGAGTATCCCATATTTCCTTGGCAGTTGTGCAGTGGTAGACCCTTCCCATGATTGCATCTGGAATTGTTTGGTAGAGGGTATTCATGGCTAGATAATTCAAATTATCTTTCCTTTTCTCCTCAGAGGTGAATTCATCTTCATCCTTGGGAATTACATCCCTTATGTCTGCTCTTTGTTCATCTGTCAATTTGGGGTTGAGCTGAGTGAACACATAGGGTCCTCTTGTAATCACCCTCAACATATCAGTGTGGAGAGATGCAAGATGTGCTCTCATTCTGATTTTCCAGAAATCATAATTATCAATTGAGAACATGGGTAACTTGTGATGTGATATATGGTTAACTGGATTGGTAGCCATATTGTCCAGTCCTTGAACAGCAGGAGGTGGAACAGCAGCATTGTTGTTGGCCATATCTCAAAACAAGATGGGTTAGATGCAGATATGATAGATTTCAGATAAAGACCAGTTTAGTGACCACCTCAAATATGTGATTTTGAAAATCAAGATGGATTTTCAGAAGCAGTGGTCTTTGAACCCCTGCTCTGATACCACTTGTTGGTCTTGAAAGGAGTATATAACAAGTGTATGGGGGGGGGGAATACACTTGTATGCAGTTTCTTTTCAAACTTTGATCAAACCAGAGTTCAGCAAGGTTGTCCTGGACAACTCTACTGATATGATTAACTCTTCTAAGATAATCAAACTACTAAGTACTATTGAGTACTTAGTTGAATAACTATCTAAGTGAGTTATATGTGCGGAATTAGTGGTTGGCCCTTTAGTTTAAAACTCCTTTGGGTTCTGAAATCACTTTAACAGAATATACAGTTCAGGGAACTTGTCCAAATCAAGTTTTGCACAGTTTGTGATATGTATCTTTGAAAGTCCAGTTTGTGTGCAGTGTTGAATGTATGTGAGATACATGGAATGTAAATCAACACAAGAGTTTATAGTGGTTCAGAGACTCAAGCTCCTACATCCACTTTCCTTGATTTAACAGGATAATTCCTTCACTCTCGGAATTAACTTGTTTTATAGTGCCAAGGTGCACTTGATCAACCACACCACTCCTTGGTGCCTTGATCCCTAGGATGTCAAGAGTCCTAGTACACTTTCTCAACTCAGAACTGAACTGTTCTTCTCTCAACAGTCAGCTCCTTCCACTTCTACTACTACAACCTTCTAACTTTCTCTCTTGAAAGGTATAAGGGTTGAAGTAAGGTTCCAACTAATGAGATATCCTTTACAATGAAAGTCAGTGTATAAGGATATGATATCTCTCTAAGCTTTGTATGAATTATACAATGGGGTTCAGCTTAGATGAAGTGTTTGAAGACTAAGAATGTCTTTTGAGGACTTTTGAAGCTTCAGAGTAGTTGTAGTTGGGTTCAGTAGATTGGATACTTGGTGGTTCTTCAAATGGTCTTCACACTTCTGTATTTATAGACAAATTTGAGGATTTGCCCGTTGGAGAGGCGGCCTCAAATGTCTATAAATGTCTTCCTTGAAATCTTCAATCTGGAAGAGAGATTCTGATAGTGACATGTCCTTGTTTTGGGAAATAAACGGCTGTAACCACTTTGTCTTCATTCTGCAGCACTTTTCCCAATGTCTGACTTCAAGATTCACTTGGTCAAACATGGACATCTCTTCTTATCAATGATCCAGAGATAAGGACAATATTCCTTATCATTTGGACAACTGTACTTATCAGTTTCAGCAGAGTTTTCTTATGAGCAGTGTTGGCAAGCTCTACAAATGACTTGGCTCTCTCTCTTTCCATGACTCCTTAGAATAGTTCTTTGAGCATATATATATCTTGGAAAAGTGAACTTGACCTCTTCAGCATAGTTGTCTTTAGGACAGATTTTGGTTCAAGTGTGTTGAGACAACTCTTTTGAAACACTCTTTTTGGACAATCCTTCTGAGCTTGTGTGATGTAGTAGACTAGTACTTTGATGATGCATCTTAACTCATGTTGACATCCACTAAGTTGTCTTTTAACTGATTCTTCTTGATCAGCATACTTGTCCTTCAGCAGACTTGGGGTCAATCCAGAAACTGAGCCTTGAGGGGTCTTGGACAGATTAAACTTGTAAGCATGTGTTCCCCCTCAACTAGTGCATCTATTTATCTAAGAGCTGTCTAACACATCAGCTTATCTACTTGTCTTAGTCTACATGTTCCAACAGTCCTGAAACATGTTCATTAAAATTGACTTATCTACTTGGCATGTCTCAGGGGGTGTTTGGTATCATAATCAAAACTCATTTTATTCCCAACACTCACTTTACTAAAATCATGAATGATATTGATGTGTTAGGCAAGAAATACACCAATAGGGAGATTAATCTTAGAGTGCTCAAGTCCTTAGATGAGAGATGGAAATTGACCAAAATGCTTATTAAGAATACCAAGGACATAGATAATTGGTCTGTAGAAACTTTTTTCCAAACTCTTAAGGCGCATGAGTATGAGTTAGACGAAGAAGATCCTTTAGTGAGTGATGATTAGGACAAGAATGCGGTTAAGAATGTTCCTTTCAAGGCATCTACTTCTAAAGAGTCTAGAGCTCCTAGTGATGAGCCTACCAACATTAGACATGAGCTAGAAAAGTCTGACTTGAGTCTAAAGGAACAGATGAGTTTGATAATTAAGAGATTTGATAAACTGAATAGACGTTATGGTAGATATAAGAAGTTTTATAAGGACTATAGGGGTTCCGGTAACAGGGACTCTTCTGTGCCCAGGAGGGACCGAAACTCTTTTGAAAAGAGAAGGGATGAAGTCTCTTCTGAAAACAGAAGATATAAGAACTCATCTAATAGAAGAGATATGACATCGTCTGATCGTAGAAAGGATAGGAGACGAGATGACACACCTATCAAAAAGTCTTCTAACGAAACTGTTGGGAATAAAATGAGAATTTTGATTAAGATACCAAAACCCCTTAAGACATGCCAAATAGATAAGTCAAAATGATATGAACATGTTTCAGGAATGTTGGAACATGTAGATTAAGTCCAGTTGAGAAGCTGAACTGTTAGGCAGCTCTTAGTGATTTAGATGCACAAGTTGATGGGGAATACATGCTTAGAAGATTACAAGAATCAAGTCCCCTCAAGGCTCAAAATCAAATTGACCTTAAGTCTGCTGAAGGTACCCTATGGACAACTATGCTGATCAAGTCAGCTTAGTTGTGGTGCAACCTGTCTGAAGATCAATTGAATATAATGCATCATCAAGACCAAGTCTACTGAAGCATATGTCAAAGCTCAGAAGGTTTGAACAACAGAAATATCTCAGCACACTTAAGCCAGAACAGTTCAAAGACAAAGCCAACATTGCTGATAAGTAAACTCTGCTGAAAGTGATAAGCAGAACTGTCCAAGGGATAAGAAATGTTGTCCTTATCATAGGACCAATCATTAGAAGTGATGTCCATGTTTGATCAAGTGAATCTTGAAGTCAGACATTGGGAAGAGTGCTTCAAAGTCAAGACAAAGTGCTTACAACCGTTTACTTCCCAAATTAAGGACATGTCACTTTCAAGAAACTGTCTTCCAGTTGCAGAGTTCAAGGAAGACAAATATAGGCAATTTGAGGCTGTCTTTCCAACGGGCAAATCCTCAAATTGTTCTATAAATACAGAAGTGTGGAGACCTTTGAAGGCAACCAACTAGTGATCAACAATTCTGAAGCTACAAGCTCATAAGCCTTTCATAGCTCTCAAAAGACATTCTTAGTCTTTCAAACACTTCAACCTAAGCTGAAATACATTGTATATCCATACAAGCTTAGAGAGATATCCTATCCTTTTACACTGAGCTCATTGTAAAGGATATCTCAACCTAGTTGGAACAAACCTCAACCCTTATACCTTTCCAAAAGAGAGATAGAAGTTTGTTGTAGTAGAAGTGGTAGGAATTGACTGTTGAGAGAAGAACAGTTCAATTCTGAGTTGAGAAAGAGTACTAGGACTCTGAATCCTAGGGATAAAGGCACCAAGGAGTGGTGTGGTTGATCAAGTGCACCTTGGCACTATAAAACAAGTAATTCCAAGAGATAAGGAATTATCCTGTTAAATCAGGGAAAGTGGATGTAGGAGCTTGAGTCTCTGAACCACTATAACTCTTGTGTTGATTTATTTTCAAAGTACTTTCATTCAAACAACACATTCATACACAAGCACACAAACTGATCTTAAAAGTCATATACTCTGGACTGTGCAAAACTGCATTGGGACAAGTCCCCTGAAAACCAGTTTAAGTGTTAAGAAGATTTCAGAACTAAAAAAGAGTTTAAACTAAAAGGCCAACCACAATTCTGCACATATAACTCATTTAGATAGTTATTCAACTAAGTACTCAATAGTACTTAGTAGTTTGATTATCTTTTAAAGAGTTATACATATCAGAAGAGTTGTCCAGGACAACCTTGCTGAAGACAGTTTACTCTAGTTTGAAAAAGTTCAAAATCAAGAGTTGAGTATAAACTGAAAAGGCTCACATTAAATCTAATAGTACTGATATGATAGTACTGTATCAGTACACTAATTCCACATAATAACTCTGATATTTTAGAAAAAGTTTTAAAAGTCTATTCACCCCTCCTCTAGACTTTTTGACTAGTTCTAATCTTAACTCGACTTTGGGACCAACACAGAGTATTAATTTTGTGTAATTTCCATATCAAAATGGAACAAATAATTTTAAAATGAAAAATAAAAGATAATAGGGTTAGTCTTATGTGAAATATTGTTTACATGCATTCCATCCCAATTAGGCAAGTCAAAACCCTAAGTCCAAAAGTCAAATTAAGTCAATTTAAAAAAATTCGCGGGTCATAAGTCTGGATCCAGGTTTCCGTGAAAATTCGCGGGTTGCAAACAGGTGGTTTACTACATGACCAAAATATTGTTACTACAAGGCCAAAATATTACCACTACAAGACCAAAAATTTAATACTACATGTCAAAACATTCTGAAAAATTCACCAAAAAATAAAGTCTCCAGAATATTTTTGAACATGTAGTAATACACTTTTGACCTTGTAGTGATAAAATTTTGGTCTTGTAGTAACATTGTTTTTTAGTCATGTAGTAGCCGAATAAGTCAAAATTATTTTAGTAATTTTGCCCCCAAAAAATAAGTGTCCAGAATATTTTTGGACTTGTAGTAATACACTTTTGACCTTGTAGTGACAAAATTTAGTTCTTGTAGTAACATAGTTTTGGTCATGTAGTAAAATAATAGTATATTAGAGTGAAAAAAAATATTTTAATTAAGCTTGACCCGCGTTGACCTACGAATTTTGACCTAATTTACCTTAATTAGTCATATTGCATGTATGCAATATTGCATATAAGTTTTTGCGAAGATAATAATCACGAGATGGAAAGTAGTTTTTAGCGCGTCTAGGCGCTAAGCGACGACATTCCACTGCGATTTCGTCAAATCGGCCAAGAAAATCGGCCTTAAGGCTTGGCGGTGACAAATCGCCGCATAGGCGGCCAAATCGCCGACTAGGTAGACTTTGTTTAATAAAAAAACGTAGAAAGCAGTAAAAAAAAAATCGTATGCCTATTGTTGCCAGATTGTTTTTGCCGAATGAAATACAAAGAAATTACGGAATCTTGAAAGATAGAAACAAAAATTACAGAGATTGGCAAGAATTAAAACATTAACTCATTGCCCGCCGTCCACTAGCCGTTGCTGCTCACTCTGGCGCCGTGAGCTGTCACCCCATTCCAAAATCAGATCGCCATCTTTAAAACCCTTTCTCCCTCCTTTCTTGATGTTTGCCGTTTGCGCGACTGCATCTTTCCTCTTGGCTAACTAATGTACAGTAAAACCTCTATAAATTAATATTCTATAAATTAATAACCTCTCTAAAATAATAAAATCTTCCGATTCCGACTTGGGCCTTTGTAAAAAATCATCAAATTTGATAAGATAATAAGATAATAATTTTTTGAAAAATTCCTTTATAAATATTAGGTCTCGTTAAAACTCTAAATTAATAATTCATAAATATTATGATTATAAATATTATGTGTTACTTGATTTTTCTTAAAATTTAAATCTAATTGGATTTTATCCCTTAACTTCTTAAAATATGGTCTCTCTTATACTCACATACTGCTTTAAGCATTTGATCATTCATAGATGATTTTGCTATGCCTTTTAAATGAGAAGATATGCATGGTTGGGTGTTATGAATTATTTTATTTTTATATACAGGGGCGGACGGATGTATATGTTGGGGAGGGCCATGGCCCCCTCAAATTTCTTCCCACATGTAATATTTTATATATATTAATATTAACTTCTTCTTTTTTCTTTTAATTGGCCCCCCTAAATTAACATAAACAATAATAATGGGCTAAACAATAAATTAATAAAGTAAGCCCAGTCCACAAATCTCCATAAATGTATAGCCGACATTTGTTATTTATTATTTTAACTATTTTTTAAAATATTTAATCTAAATTAGCGCTTAAAATTAAATATTTAATTATATTTAATTTGTTTGAGTCTATTAGGGATAAAAATGAGGTAACTATATATTATTTTAATATTTTTTAAACACACAATTAACTCATTAATAGTATTATATAAATAAAGAAAATTAGCCCCTTAAAAAAATTGTTGAAGAAAATATAATTAACAATTTTACATTACACTAAACAAAATAAATAAAGTATTAATTATTTTTTATATTGTCAATATATTTAATGTATTAATTATTTATTATATTGTCAATATATTTAATGTATTAATTATTTTTACCAAATTTAAATTGTCAATTATATTTTCTTAAATGTATTAATTTGGTAAATAAATAAACTCATATATATATATATTAATATTTTGGATCATTAATTTGTTTTAAGCAAGACATGTGAAATATTTTTCACATAAAATATGGAGTATATAATTAAGACAGTTTCTAAAATTTACATGTGAATTTGTATCTCATCTTATCTTAATTAACTATATTTTATAGGTAAAATATTTTATATAAATATTTTTGTGATTTATTTTTGGCCCCCCCTAACCTTCAGTCCTGGGTCCGCCCTGGTTTATATAGTATATGTTTCATTCATCACGTATAAATATATTTAAGTGCAACCTGTAAACATGTATACAATAAATTGATATTACACATGAATATATTTAATTAGTTATAAAGAATTGGTCGATGTATGAATATAATCAATGAAACATATACTAAATTTGATAAATTTAAAAAGTCTCTCTTTTAATTAATAAATATTAATTTATCGATAAATTAGTATCTTTTTAAATTAATAAAATTTTATGGTTCCAAAATTATTAATTTATAGAGATTTAACGGTATACTTAATTGAAAACCTAATTTATGGATTTGTGGCCCACATGCCATTTATCCGTGGCCTTTCTTTAATTTGTGGGTAATTGAGCAGATAACTCAAGAGACATATAGTTGCATGTCAAAGATTAAAAAAAATAAAAAAATAGGTTTATTGATTATTGATTTATGTCTCTTTTTAATCAATAATTATTGATTTTCCAATTTTTCAATCTTAATTTTAATTTTTTTTTAGGTGAAGACAAACATCACCTCACAGAGTATTGAGATTCCCAAAGATGAAACAATGTCGGTCACTTTTTGGTAAACCGATAACTATTGGGAGAAAAGATATTCTGATTTTTTTTTTTTGAGATAGATATTCTGAATTGAATAGAATAGAATAAAATAGGATTAACAAAACCCGTTCCCAAACACCTCCCATATATCTCTTCTATATAATCCAAACATCACTCCTGTCGCCTCCCAATTCACCTGCTGAAGATTGAACAAACACTGTCACGAGCGCAAAATCGAGCCAACTCTAGAAAACCTTACAGCATCATAAATGGCAGGAATTTCTCAGGATTGGGAGCCAGTGGTGATCCGCAAGAAGGCGCCCACCGCCGCTGCTCGGAAGGATGAAAAAGCTGTCAACGCCGCCCGCCGCTCCGGAGCCGAGATTGAGACCGTAAAAAAGTGTGCGTAATTCCTCTTTTATGTTGTATATTTCTTCGTATTTATCCTCCAGAAGGCACCTACCGCCCTTGCTGTAGGTTTTGTTGTTATTTGGGATAATTGTATGTAATCCGCTGGGAAGACTGACCTTTCGATCCATTTATCTATTTTTCTGTGTTATTGGATCATTTCTCATCTTATCTCGGGTTTTCATTGTGATTATGTTTGTGGCTGGAGAATATGGTATTTTTGTTTTCATGTAACAGAGAGCACCGACAAATAATTGCAATATATGCTGTTCAATTATCCATTGATTTAATTTGGCAATGTTATTGTGTTAGTTGACTTGAATTATGCCTGGTTAGTGCAGTTAGGTCAATGTTTAAATAACCTGTGTTGGAGAATAAAAGTTAAAGAAATTTCGTTGTTGATCAACTGAATATGATAGCTAACTATATATTCCACCTTTGAATTAAAAAACTGTGAGAGAATAATTTAGCGTCATTTCTAGCAAAGATGAAATTAGGGCGGAGGTGATGCAGTTTGTTGAGAGGTATTACATCTTTGGATGCAATAATTTTTTCATTTCTTATTGTAAACCTACTTGATAACGCTTAATTGTTCCTCTGTGTAGTTTTTGAAGTTTTATAGCAGAAGCCCATGAGTTTTTGGCTGGGTGGAAAAAATAATTCTCATTGGTTTCTCAGTCTTTGTCTTACACCTTTAAGGTTGAGCCCACTTAGCTGATCAATTTATAATCTTTTGTGTCATGGTGCAGCACAAGCGGGGACAAACAAGGCTGCTTCAAGTGGCACCTCTTTGAACACCAGGAAACTTGATGAGGACACAGAAAATCTTACTCGTGAGTTAGAAACTATGTGCTTGTTTTGTTACATTCAGTTGAATTAAAAAAATGTTTCTTTTTTTGTGATGATTGTACACGCTTGATTTAATGCTCTGACTTTTGTTGAATGTGACTGCTCTCTATTTCTTATTTCTATATTTTTTGTGGAACCTGCTCCACTCCCCTGTACTGTAGAAAAGTGAGAATCTGGTCCATGCTTTCATTTTAGACTTCGTTCAGTAGTCGAGATATGGAATGAATGTGCTCCCAATCCAAAATTGGATAGAATTCATGCCCATCCGGGTGGGGCCACTGCCATCCCTAAGCAAACACACTCCTCATTTTCATTATTAACCAAACAATACAGTTGTGAGGAGCACACCCTTTATCATTCTCATTACTATCATTGTATTTCCTAGTCTCATTCCTTATAACAAACCAAGCAGCCCCAAACTTCTCTTATCTGAACCACTAATCTTAATGGTCCCCAAAATGACACCATGGATTTTTTGAACCACTATCTGCCCTAGACTTAATGCACACATCACACATGTCTTCTCATATCTGCCTATTTAAGGATTTCATAATAAGCATGTTTATCGCATGCCAGTCCAAGATGAAATTGGTTGGGGCTATTGGATGGGTTAGTCTATGCATTACATTTTTATGTCTGCAAGAGTTGACCAATAAAGTGTAAATGGGAATGTGTATGATATAAGTTATTCGTTAGCATTTTCAGGGAGCTGAATATAGTCTGCTTTCTGCTGGAGAGTTAAATTACCCAACCACCAATATGCATGATACAAGATAAAAAAATTGTACTCCCTCCATCCCACAAAGATAGCCACGTATTCCTTGTTTGGATGTCCCAAATTATAGCTACATTTCCTCTTTTACTTTAGTATTAAATGCTTTATTGTCAATTTTACCCCTAATTAATAAGAGTAATTAATGCTTAGCAGGTTTTGGAGTATGAGATTTTAAGGGCAAAATTGACACATTAGCAAAATTTGACTACATTTATTGATTTTTCTTAATCTGTGTGTAAAGTCAAATGTGGCTATCTTTGTGGGACGGAGGGAGTATATAGTTCAGTTATATTACATTTACATGACAGGAGGAAAAAATATTCCACTTGAAAACCTGACATGGGTGCTCCATGGCTGAGGCGGGTGCATATATTAAAAACTTGTTTTTTTGGAAGTAAAAAAGTGATTTTAGGTTATGTGCAGTTTTCCGAGGCCGTGACAGAAGGGATGAAGGACAGGGATGCAACACATATTGATTGAAATATATTTAGGTTTTAGGTTTCAAATTGGAATTTGAAATCAGTTTAAACTTTTTAGTTTCCCACTACCTGAAAAATATAGGAATTAATTAAATTTTTTTAGTTTCCCACTATGTTAGTACCTTAAACTGCCTAAATTTATGGAATCAGGTTTAATTAGGCTTCCACAGCCTAAAATATTAAATTTGTTTAATTTTATTTATTTATTTAATAAAAGCAATATATAATAGTATATGTATATTTACTATCTTATTCTCCCACTCCTCACTTCTCTTCTTCCTTCCTCCCACCCAACTGCCATCCACTTCTCTTCTTCCCTTTTAGGCCAAAATATAAATATACAGTTTTATGCCTTTGTTGTGTCATTCATGTGCTGTTGAACCTCAACCTAATAGTCATTTACATGCTAATAAGCTTAATTTAAGTTTATGTAGTGTTTCTATTAATTTTAGCCACAATGTACAAAAGGCAAGCACCTAAGGCACACCCTTGGGCCTTGGTACCTTAACAACTATGCATGGGTGGTCCCTGATGAGTGGGCTGTAGTGCTCTTAAGTTTTATTGAGATGTTTTATGTGAAGTGAAGCTCCAAGTGCTGAAGGTTCTTATTAGTGTTCTTACTCGATGCGGTAGGTAAAGAGCCAAATACTGGAGACTATCAAGGGACATAGTTATTTACTAGCTCATGAGTTTTTTCACAGGAATTAGGTCAAACTAATCTTTACTTGAACCAATTTAAATTTTGGATTCATTACAAGCACCTCCCTTGAGGTTTGTCCAAATTACAAAACAAACTCCGTGGTTTGGGTAAATTACCAAAAAAACCCCTGAGTTTTGTTCAAATTACCAAATGAGACTTGAGGTATACCCAAATTACCAAGCGAACCTTTTGGGTAAATATTCAGGGTTTGCTTGGCTGGACAAGCATCATGGTTCTTTTGGTTATTACCCAAACACCGTTCATTTGGTAATTTTTCTGAGCCACGAGGTTTATTTTTAACCTGGACAAACCTCAAGCAGGGAAAATTGTAAATAACCTTAAAATTTCAAGACTTGCTCTATTTTATTATGTTTTTTTTATATGGAGCTTAGATTTCAGCTCCACAAGGAAATTTTAATTACTCTATAAACTGTTTATGACTTTATTTTTAATGCCAGGTGTCCTTTTCTTCTTTTACTGAATTTTGGCTATCAATGATCTATTGAGCAGGCACGAGGTTTATTTTGTAACTTGGACAAGCAAAGTTTTAGCACAATTACAATTAGACATTCAATTTGGTGGTTTAGAACAAGATAAAGCGACACCATGGTGTTTATTTTTTTGTAGGTATTTGACCCATGTGATTTTAGTGGGTACATTTGAACGATAAATGTGATTTTTATTTTTGCGGCTGATTGACGTATAACCAAATGTGGTATTAATAACCCACATAAGACAGCTTATTGACGATATGCAATAAATCTGATGTCCTGGAATTAAACCATTCGTCAGACATATATCTGATTTTTGGTATAACAGCAAATTTGAATGTCATATGAGCATTCTCTACCGGTGTACAGCATTCCCTGTTTAATTATTGTTTGTTCTGTGTGACAGATGATAAGGTTCCCACTGAACTTAAGAAGGCCATCATGCAGGCTCGAATGGATAAGAAACTGACCCAAGCTCAAGTTGCTCAGGTTTGATTCGGTATCTATGTTCCAAAATTATATTTCTCAGAAACTACATTGATGTTTGTTTTGGGTTTTGAAATATAGTTAAATCTTATCCTACTCATAAAACCCAAAACAAACACATGCCTTACTATTTATCAGGATTTCGAAATCCAACTAGATTTTAAAAATCAATTTTTAGAAATCACTTAAACCCAAAGCAAACATCACCTAGGCATCTGCAAATATGTGTTTCCTAACAAGTTGTAAAACTTGGTGACGATTGAACTTGTGTGATGCAATGCAGCTTATAAATGAGAAACCCCAGATCATACAGGAGTATGAATCAGGAAAAGCAATTCCCAATCAGCAGATCATTTCCAAACTGGAGAGGGCTCTTGGTACCAAACTGCGTGGAAAGAAATAAACGAGCAGGCATCAATGGCAGCCAGCCTTCGTAAAAGTGGTGGTGCATTGATATTTTGGCCACTGTGTTGCTCATATCAGAATGTAAGAAAGAATTTGGCAGTCTGTCTGTGAAACATTATTGTTCTACTACCTGGATACTATATTAGTTGAGTGGTTCAATTATTACTCCTTCTGTGCTTGTAGCTAAACTGAATTTGGTTAAAACGCCATAGATTGCAACATCATCAACTGAAAGGCAAATATTTGAGTGAAGATGGTGTTTTCTTTGGGTTTTGAAGGTTTTAAAAAATTGGTATTTGAATTCCTGGGTTCTTGAAATTCTGATGAATAGTAGGAATATGTGTGTTTCTTTTGAATTTTGTGTGTTTCTTTTGAATTTTGAGTAAGGGATGATTTAATTTTACGTGAAATCAATGTGTAACATTGAAAATGTTAATGAAATTGTATTATATAATTTATATTATTATTATTGAGTGAGATTATAACGATTGTGTAATGATTGAATTTATTATATTATTATTTGTGTGTAAGGATTTAATGATATGTCAAATCAATGAGTTTAGGAGTTGTTTTGAGTGATTTTTAAAAACTAGTTTTTAAATTCCGAATAAAAATTGATTTAGGATAGTTTTTAAAATTGCCCCAAGTGTGTCTCCTTTTTGTCCTTTTTGTTTTAATACATTTCTAGTCTTCTTTTTGGTCCATTAAGTAATGTGAGGGTCGAAATTTAAGTAGATGTTGAATATTTTTTGTTGGTGTTGCTAAATGTGGTAAGGGCGAAGATTTGTGTGATGATTTCCGAGAAGGATAAATTTCACAAAAAATATTAAAAATAAATCAATATGCAATAGAAAGGAATAATGTTCAAAATAAGATAATATCTTATGTTATAAATATCTCTCCATTTACAATATACTGAATTCAGTGTTACATACAACATGTGTATCTTCTTATTAGACAGAAAATGTCACAAAAGTATGCACAACATTACATCAATTTCCAATCATTATTGTAAGTACTCTTGAGATTTAGCCTAATCATAAATGTGGGTGTTTGTGTAGGAAAATACATACATGAAGGAGCTAGTTAGTAATACTCTCACTATAACAAGGTATTCATAAGAAAACAAACTCCACTGCATGAAATTGGGCTAAAGCTCA
Organism: Galeopsis tetrahit; assembly: GCA_963675135.1. NCBI lineage: Eukaryota > Viridiplantae > Streptophyta > Magnoliopsida > Lamiales > Lamiaceae > Galeopsis > Galeopsis tetrahit. The sequence goes on along the minus strand of OY776120.1, from coordinate 56,640,433 downwards.
AGGGCAGTATTTGAAATTATCACGTAAAATAACGTTTACTCACTCGCACGCCAGTTTGGTCCCAAAACTAGTCAAGCAAATAGCGAAGGCCAGGAATGGTGACAAAGGGTGCCTGTAATCCATTGTGAAAGTATCATCTCCAACCTTTCCAAACTGTAGAAGCACCGTTTCTTCATCACCCTTTCCTCCTCCATCAGGTCTTGCTGCTGCAACCATTTGAAAATTCTTAACCGAAGCAACAGTCACTCGCCCATGGAAGTTGAGGCACCAACATTCCAAGTGTTCGTGCCATCTTGCCGCTTTGTTTTTCAAAACCATAACCTCAGAAGGAGAAGAAGAAGAAGTGGTCTTCGTTTTCAAATCATCTTCATTCGATGTTTCGGGGCATGTAAGTGAGCACACCATCCTCCTTGGGCCTCTTGATTTCAAGATGTTAAATTTATAGGAGACATGCCCAACTTTAAAGTTGCCAGCAGGCACTTGGGGGCTTATTTGCTTGTTTGCAACACGACGTCCAGCTCTGCTGCTTGATGCCTGTGCTCCACTGTGGGGTGATTGGCTATCGTAGATTGTGAAATTAGTACCCAGGAAATCTGACCTGTCATAACAGATACAAGTAATTTGGCTACTCAAATTAAAATGGCCAAAAAATAAGAGAATTACTGACATTTCAAGTGCTAGTGGGACTGCACATGTTATACTAATGATATACTCCATCCATCCAAACATTCCCTTTCATGGATTGTAAGGAATATTGATTGTTTATGAATAATGTAGATGAGTCGGAGGGTACTGTGTCTGTGGGGTCCACTTATAAATAAAGTGAATGACAATTTGAGTAAATGTGTTTGGAGGGTGATGAAAAAAATATTATTTCTATTTTGAAACGTACATATTAAATTTGGACGGACCAAAAATGAATACTTACATGCAAAGATACATTATGCTAATTTCTCATAGTTTGAATAGCCTATAAGTTCTTGTCATTCCCTTACAAGCCCTCTTAACTGTCCCATGTACTTGTTCAAATGAACCACTCTCCTAGCATAAGTTAATCGCACAAGACAATTTAAAGTGTACCCACTAGAAAGATGGAGTTTACCACTGTAATTTGGAAACAATTACCTCCTACTAAAATTTCCTCCACTTCTCATGGTTAAAAGAACCTAAGCCATACAACACTTATGTTGAACCCCTTTCTCATATTCATCAACTCCTCCTTCAAGAGAAAAATAAATTTGGCAAATGAGCTTGTTTCATCGTGAAATGGATAACTCAATTAGACATTTCAACACACTACCATCTTTATATAAAGCACCATTTAAAACTTAAGTAGCAGCACCCATGTTAACAAGACAAATGAAACTTTAGGTTCTTATGGTCTCTACCATCTTGAACAAAGCAGAACTTTCCACAGTCGATAGAAATCTTTACCTTAATTTTCCTACAAAGGATTTACTTCCTTGAGATAGATCACGCGAATCCAGTGATATAATATACTCAGTGTGAGCACCACTTCTGTATCTTCGTGCTGCTAGGAGAAGCTTACCTTGGTCCGTTAATGCTGAGACAGGAACCAATCAAACATCAGCTCTAAAATTATTTCCGTACAAACCTTAGGTCCAGATTATAACTAAGCACACTCTCTGGGAGATGCCAAGAATGTCTTGAGTCAAATGAAACTTTTTATGACAAAAATACATCAGACTTGTGCCTAATATTCCAATAGTGCAAAAGATTCAACTCATTTAGTGCCAGAATCAGTTACGCTGCAAAGCTTTTTAGCATTAAAACAAAATCTAAGTATAAAGTGAATTGCTAGCACGTTGATGGACAAAAAAGAGACCCCTGCAGAAATTTGGAGAACACAAAGAAAAACCAAATTAACATTATGACAGGACAGAATGCTCAAAAGTTTGGAAGATAGCACGATGAAAAGTTGACTTGCTGCAATTGAAATACTTTTGTATGCAATATGAGTTGTTGAATCTGTAAATGTTAGATAGAAGAAAGGACTTGAAATGATATTAGAGAAACGGCTCCATTCAGTTGAATTGCATCATGTTGGGTTTCAATTAGTTTGTTGAATCAAGTAGTTTTAAAGAAAATATCAAGTTTAATATTACTACATGTAGTGCCATTATATCAGAGTACATTTAAAATTATAATGTACAATGAAAATTATGAAATTTTAATTATATTCAATCATGCAGTATCTAACATATCCAGATTTATTTAGATTGAAATTTAAAATCAATAATAATTGAAAATCAAAGATAGAGTGTACTCACATGGTGAAAGAGAAAGATAGAGGTAAAATGCAGCATTCTTCTTGTCACGTTTTATAAGACACTGGACAGGAGAGTCATTAGGTCCTGGCTGCAAAAATTGAACACAAAATAATTACTGCCCTCTACAATTTCAATATCAGACAATAAAATGCATTAGGCAACAAAACATACATAATATCTGATATCGAAAAGGGAAAAGGACCTTTTTGAGGGAAGAAGGAAAGGTGATTTTGCCAGGGTGTTTTAAAGAAGCCTTGTGGACGGCCTCCTTGGCGGCCTCCCTCCAGCGCTTGCAAACGCAGGCGCATGCGACGACGTTTTGGCGCTGCGGCCATTTTTCGTCGCTGGCTTCCACCCGTTGCATTATTTCCCCGAGCAGCTCCGGCAACATGGCCGCCCATGAACCAGACGAAACGCTTTGATCATCGTCTTTTTCTTCCGTTTTCCCCTCTCTGCCATTGCAAATATCCCGGGATTTGGAAAGTAGCGAGGAACGATGAACAATTCTTCGCGGGAGAAACGACCTTTTCATTGACATCTCGTTTCCCAGAGAGAGAAATCAGGGATCTCGACCCTAGAGAGAGAGAGAATGAGAAAGAGAGACTAAAAACTTGCGAAATGCAAGAGAAATTCATGGATGGAGGAGGGAGCACAAGTAATTAATTAAAATGGCCGTCAATGCCATTTCCACGGAATCAAATTCACCACTACTCCCACTCCCGCACTTTTATTACTCCCTCCGTCTAAAATAAAATATGTCATTAAAATTTTGTCTCAAAAAAACCTCATACTCAGAACAAAATTCACAAAGAGGAAAATTACAAATCTTCTATGCAAGAAAGTAAGTAAAAAGTCTAGAGGGTAACACCGCCAAATGCAGTTGAGCCTCGTCTTGACTATTGCATCCGCCGCATGGTTGGCTTCTCTGAAGGTGTGGGAATACCGGATGTGCATGTCTGCAGTGAGAGGGTGTACCTAACTCCAAAGACCCTGTAGACGCCAAGGGATAATGGGTGTAGAGCTCATCAAAGTGCTAACTGTCAGAGTGGAGTCCGACACAATCCATAAATACCGCCAACTCTAGGCATGAGCATACTGAATAACAATAAGAGCCGCCGCTAGCTCCGCCTCAAAAGGAAGACCCCAACCAACCTCTTGGGCAATCAACGCGACAAAGAATCCCCTAAAGTTCCTAAACATTGTCAATGTATGCAAACTACCTGGAGAGGATGTTGCACTACCATTAGTGTTGATCTTATACCAGTCCGGATTCGGAGGAATCCATCTAACTGACGAACCCTGACGAGTCGGCCTATGCCTGCCCAAAACACCAAGAGACCTAGCAATCAAAAGATCTCGAACGGAACCGTCTGCATAACCCCGAGAGATGTTGTTAGCCTCCCTAATACCTGCAATGATCTGAGTCATACAACGTCTAACACGCGGGGGGGGGGGGGGGGGAGAGAGACTCCATTAAAGACCACCTTATTCCGTAGAGCCCATATAACCCAAATTGTGGTGACAAATCCCGCTCTCCGTAACTACAAAGACTGCGGACCCAGCCGAACTCTAGTGGTCTGGAGAAAGATATCTAGAAAGCTAACCCCTGTGTGAATAGTAACGCCAAATAACCGAGTCAGACGTTGGAGAACCTCCAAAGTGAATGTGTAGTGAGCTAACAAATGATCTAGAGACTCAGAGTCTCTACGCCAAACCATACACATCGAAGGGCCTCGAATCCCAAATGATAACAACCAATCAAAAGTAGGGAGCTTACCGCATATCTCCCTCCAAATCGCTGTCGCACAACACATCGGAATGAAAGAACCCCAAATCCACGACGACCAGCTAAGTCGGAGGTGAGCTCCCATGTGAGATTACCTTCCCAAATATGTATGTCCGGACCATGAAGAACCCTAATTTGAAGGATATCTCTGACAATATCAGTGAAGTCCGTAACAAAGCAATCCTCAAAGTGCCAACAATCCTCATAGAAGAAGTCCCCAACAGTGCTCTTCAGAGTAAACGCAAATCAATCCGGGAGGTCAATTTTCTCTGAAATAATGTACCCCAGCCAGTTATCATGCCAGAAGCTAACATTCGAGCCCCCTACCAATCAGCCATCTCGATCCATCGCGAAGCCTCGAAACATGAAGACGAATACCCGACCCAATAGAGGAGATCCTCCCACGGGGACGCAATATGTCATTTGTATCAAAGTATCTCTCGTGAAGAAGAGATATATATATATCTAGATATCTATTCTGAAGGATATCCCAACTCAACTGGAAGAGAAATGAGGCATTTGCCAATATAATGGATCGAACTCCTCATCCCTCCTTCTCCCAAGGGAGCACAAACCCGCTACCACGAAACCGAACAATCGTCACTCTTACGGTTCATATCTCCCTTCCAAAGAAAGTTGCGCATAACAGACTCCACCTGACGAAGTAGCGAGCAGGGCCACTTATAAACCATCATAGAATGAACTAAATATGTCGTGATAACAGTGTTAATCAAGCATCGTCTCCCAGCTAACGAAAGGGTGCTGCCCTTTCAGCGACCAAACTTAGCAATAACTGCATCTGCCACAGGCTGTAAATGTGCCCTCTTAGGACAACCACGAAAGATTGGAACTCCCAAGTATATGAAAGGAATGGACCCCTCTGCAATGCCTGTGACCCTGAACATACGACGATGAATCCTTTAGGGGACTGCACGGCCAAAGAAAACCCTAAACTTTGAAGGGATGAAGAGAGTGTTTGTCTTGATAGTAACACATTGAGTTTTATGTTTGGCTTGCACAACATTTTTAGGAAAACCCTTAATCCGTGAACTTTTCAAACACTTTTTTTAATTTGTGTTAATATTACATTTGAAATATTATAGAGCATAAGTTTTTGTCGTATAATGTCTTACACGAAATCCTCAATTTTGCTCTGAAGCCAATAAATGTGTGATTGGTATATTGAAATAGATTGAATATGAAGTGGTCATTCTTCCAAAAACAATGTTTGAAATGTAATTTTTTTATTATATGCACAATTATGTGTATTTTGAAATAATATTACTCCCTCCGTTCTGGAAGTGTTTGCACCATAAAATGGGCAGACTTATTAAGAAAAAAAGTGTAATGAGTGGAGTGTTGAGGGGTAATTTTGTAAACTTATATGAATGAAGTAAAAAGAGTGGTTGAAATAAGTGTAAAAGTAATGACATTTTGTGTAAATATGTGAATTTTGTGAGAGTGTGATTTATGGAGGAGTTTCCTTTTTAAGGTGTGCAAACATTTGTGGGACGGACAAATAAGGCAAGTGTGCAAACAATTGTGGAATGGAGGGAGTAGTTGTTTCATTTAAAAGAAAATATATAAAATATTTCATATATGAAATATAATTAATTAAAAATTTGAGGTAAAAATTCACAGGCCAAGCTCAGATTAACGCATGTCAAATTTAATAAAAATAATATATTTAATCCGAGCCATTAGATTTTAAATCTAAAGAATTAAACTTGATGACTTGTTACCTTTTGTACTATGTGTCTCACAATTCATCGTAATGTGTCGTACTTTCGCGCTTTTATAATTAATTTAATAAATTAAAATATATAATTTTTAAATTACATTTTTATCATTATATAATAAAATATTATATTTATTAAATCAATTAAAATATGTAATGTTAAAATTACTTATTTACCCTTATATTATATTTATTTCATCCTATCTACTCTCGGAGCCACTCCCCAAGCTGTCCTGCCACCACGCCATAGAATAGGAGCTTGTGTGAAACCTTTTCTTTCTAGCGTAAGAGAGGTAGAACGTAACAAAATATTACGGCTGCCTAACCTAACATAGGAACCCGAGGTACGGTAAACTCAGCCAAAATATGATATGACATCTGAAGGGCCCGACGCGCACAATCCCATCTTATCCGAGTCCGAGTTTACATTATTTAAATTTAATTTAAAAATTATTATTAATCAAAATAACAGATAACAAAAAATTACATAAAAAGTAGTCGTATTATTCCTAAACCAAAACATGAATAACAGTTGATGCGGCCAAAATATGTCATCCTATGAGGAAATGACACGTGGATGTAAGATGAGTTATTTATATTGTTATTTATTGATTAATTGCAATGATTTTATATGTGTTTGATTATTTATCTTGATATTGGGCTAATGGGCTTGTGATTAAGTCATGAATTGAGTTATTGGGCCTTAGATCAAGCCCAATATGATGATAATGAAGAATTTGGGCGGAATATATGTAAGAAGAGGTCTAAGAAAGATGATTTTTGGGCTTATACAAGATTATATGAGGTTTGTTGGGCTCTATGCCTATTTCTAATGGGTTGAGAGCTAAATGGGCCCGAGCCGCGTCAGCCCATTGAGGATTAAATTCTGATATTTACGTAAAAGACTGAATTGAATAGAAGACCACGAAAATTGTGGGTTGATCCCCGAAAAATAGGAGCTGCCAGCAAAGAAACAAAGTTACAAAGCTGGGAAGGCCCGTGGACCCAGTCAAAGGCTGAATTGGTTGAGAAAAAAGAGGGAAGTCGATAACCCTTCCCCCCAAGGTGCTTTTTTAAGCTTCATATTATTAGTAACAACATATCTAATTACTCAGATAGGTAAAAAACACATTAATAAACATACTGACCGAAAATATATCTGAAATTCTTTCCGGTGAACCTCCAAAGTCGAGATTAAACCTGATTACTCTCGAGAGATGAGAGCTTTATCAATACACTATAGGAACTTTCTTTGAGATGTGATTGCTCCTCACCCTTTTCTTTGAGATAGCCTGTTCTGACTTGATCGTCGGAGTCCCCGCGCCAGAGATCTCTCAGGCGAACTTTTGCAAGTATCGAGGTTATCGGAGGAGACGAATTCCATTAAAATTCAACCAAAGATTACCAATCTGAGGTGCGTGATTGCTTATCAAGTTGCATTCTTTTTTACGCAACAACAATATTCTTGAAAATTAGAGGGCGGTGACGAGCTTCGGAATTTGAGTGCGGGGAGAAACGAATAATGGTTGTTGGAGATCAACATGTAAGAGTCGAAGGAATTGGGGGAGTAACAAACCTAATTTCTAATTTCGAATTAACTAAACTACTCCTATTATTTATTTATTTTTTGTTTGATTAGTTTATTTTATTTTTAAAATAATTAAATTTGTATTTAAAATGGTAGGATAGTAATTTTATTGTTTCTTGTAAAAAAAGTTAAAAAAAAAAAAAATTATACTCCCTCCGTCCAATTTTATAATTCCCACTTTCCTTTTCAGACTGTCCAATTTTATTATTCTCATAACTTATTTGAAAATTTTACTATTCACACTTCTTTATCTCCACCCTTCAACCATCACTTATTTACTCAAATTGTCATTGACTTTTGTTGAGATATGCGAAAATTGATCATTTGCATGTCAATCTGTTGAATATGCATGCGTCCAACATAGTTTAGCCACTTGTTTTATATTTACGTCCACATACATTCTTGTATATTTGGCATGTGGATCATTGTATAGTTGATAATTGTTTAGACTTAGAATCCAATCCCTAGAATTGTGGATCTTAATTGGCGTGTGCTTTGTATATATGGGGCCTTCCCATTCTTTTACTGCATATACAATAAACGTAAGTATTGCCATTACTATACAAATCTTTACATGGTACTAGAGGAGGCTTAATTCCTACACCTCATAAAGCTTTCGCATATTTTTTCAAAAAATACCTTAATGACAAAAGGCGACACCAATGATGGTGGAACCACCATTGATGTTATGTCCTCTTATTTTATTGGCTCATCCGACAATCCGAGTCATGTGTTCGTCACTGATCTTCTTAGTGATAGAAACTATGGAGATTGGTCCGAAGAAATAAGCAATTGCATTTATGCGAAAAATAAGTTTGGATTCATTGATGGCTCCATACAAATGCTTGCTAATGACACGCGTGAATTTTCATTATGGAAACGTTGCAACGCCATGGTCAAAGGGTGGTTAGTAGTAGCCATGGATAAAGAAATCTGAAACAACTTAAAGCATGCTAAAACGACTCGCGATATTTGGGACGACCTCAAGGAGTGTTTCAGAAAGGAAAGCGCACTAAAGGCTTATGAACTAAAGAGGGACCTCACAAACACACGCCAAGAGAAAATGTCAGTTTCGGCATACTATACACAATTGAAGGGAATCTGGGATGAGATCGATGCCATTTCGGCAATCCCACAATGCACGTGCGGAAAGTGTACTTGCAAACTGTCCAAACTCTTCATTGAAAGGAATGACAAGGAGCGGATCTCGGAGTTCCTCATGGGATTCGATGGCGTTTTTAATACAATTAAGACGCAAATCTTGAGCACCACACCCATGCCAAGCCTCGGCATGGCATATCACCTTGTTGCAGAAGATGAGAGGCAGCGTCTAATCTCATCTTCACAGAGAACTTCCATTGATGGTGCCGCCTTCTAAGTTCAGAGGTAAGGAAATCAAGGACGAGAGATGAAGGTCGAAACAGCGACAAGGCCCCACCTCGTTGTGACAATTGTGGGAAACTTTGGCATACTATTGAAAATTGCTACGAGATCGTCGGATACCCGACCTGATTCGAAGAGAGGATATAAAAGTGGAAAGACGAGAGAATCCGAAAAGGCTGCCGAGAAGAGATAACCACATAGGGCGGCACATGTTGATGTAGGTTCGAGCGGAGAGCCGACGAGGACATTGCTAGGTTTTACCCATGAACAATTGATGCAATTAAGAGACCTCCTCAGCAATAGTGTCAATTTATCGTCCACTCCACCAATGCCTTCGGTAAATATGGCAGGTAAGATCAATTTCAATTCACCATGGGTAATAGATTCTGGAGCAACAGAACATATTACTCATGACGAAAATATTATTGAATCTACTACTACCACTAATAATGGGACCCCACTCACCCTAGTCAAAATATCAAATGGTGAACAGGTGCCAGTTCGGTGTGTAGGAAATGTCAATTTACCTAATGGATTGAAAGTTGAACGTGTGTTACATGTACCGGATTTTAAATGCAACTTACTCTCGGTGAGTCGACTCACGAGAGACCTTAACTGCTCTTTAACATTTTATCCAAAATTTTGCATGGTGCAGGACTTAGCTTCGAAGAGCCTGATTGGAGTGGATAAGCAAAGTGACGACCTATATATTTTGGAGCCGGTGGTTGGTGGTCGATAAACCTTTTCGGCGACTATTGACCATGAAACATGGCATAGAAGATTGGGCATACATGTCTCATCAATAGAAGATTGGCATACTATTGAAAATTGCTACGAGATCGTCGGATACCCTGATTCGAAGAGAGGAAATAAAAGTGGAAAGACGAGAGAATCCAGGAAGGCTGCCGAGAAGAGACAACCACATAGGGCGACACATGTTGATGCAGGTTCGAGCGGAGAGCCGACGAGGACATTGCTAGGTTTTACCCATGCACAATTGATGCAATTAAGAGACCTCCTCAACAATAGTGTCAATTCATCGTCCACTCCACCAATGCCTTGGGTACATATGGCCGGTAAGATCAATTTCAATTCACCATGGGTAATAGATTCTGGAGCAACATAACATATTACTCATGACGGAAATATTATTGAATCTAGTACTACCACTAATAATGGGACCCGACCTACCCTAGTCAAAATACCAAATGGTGAACAGGTGCCAGTTTGGTGTGTAGGAAATGTAAATTTACCTAATGGATTGAAAGTTGAACGTGTGTTACATGTACCAGATTTTAAATGTAACTTACTCTCGGTGAGTCGACTCACGAGAGACCTTAACTGCTCTTTAATCTTTTATCCAAATTTTTGCATGGTGCAATACTTAGCTTCGAAGAGCCTGATTGGAGTGGGTAAGCAAAGTGACGGCCTATATCTTTTAGAGCCGATGGTTGGTGGTCGACAAGCCTTTTCGGTGACAATTGACCATGAAACAAGGCATATAAGATTGGGTTTAAACTTCAGAATATTTGCATTTCAAATGAACACACTGATGTATTATGTAAACCATGCATGAGAACCAAACAGACTCGATCACCGTTTCCTTTAAGTTCTATTCAAACTACTGCTTGTTTTGACTTGATACATTGCGACATTTGGGGAGGTTATAGGACTGCTTCATTTACGAGGGCACATTACTTTCTCACCATCGTTGATGATTTTAGTCGAGGGGTTTGAGTTTATCTAATGAAATTTAAAAGCTGACACCTGCAAATATCTTAAACTTTTTCTTAATATGGTGAAAACCCAATTTGGAAAAACTGTTAAGCAGATTAGAACCGATAATGGGGGAGAATTTCAATCCCATACAATGATGAATTATTATATGGAATCTGGCATCTTACTTGAAACTTCTTGTGTCCACACTCCACAACAAAATGGAGTAGTGGAACGTAAACACACGTACATTCTGGAAGTTGCTAGGGCCCTTCGTTTTCAAGCCAATTTACCCATTCATTTTTGGGGAGAATGTGTGTTAACGGCTGTTTACTTAATTAATCGACTACCCTCTAAATTATTGAAAAATCGTACATCATATGAAGTTTTACTAAACAAGAAACCTGACTACGTCCACTTACGTGTTTTTGGTTGTCTTGTTTACACTAGGGACACTAAACCCAGTACGGGCAAGTTCGATGCAAGGGGGAAGTCATACATGTATATGTTGTTAATCCTTGAATGCCTTAACATTATCAACAACATCTTAATTTGACCTTCCGAGATTTTTTCTAAGTCTTTTCTGAAATGCTACATTAAATGTTGATCTAAATGTTGTCGTATTTCTGGCAGGATCTAGAAGCTTCTACAAGATCTGGAACCTGAAAGATTCCAAAACATTGGAGAACATGCTAGAGCAGCCTGGAACCATTTAGAACGACCTGGAGTATACAAGAAGGATCTAGAAAGATCATGGAAGTTAAGCTCCTAAAAAATAGGACCTCAATGTGGAAGCCTCTAGAATTCGTATCCCACTTCTATAAATACCGATTGAAGGCTTTATAATTCAGTGTATTCTATTCGAGCAATATCCTAGACCAAACGTTCATCCCTGTTAGGATTTGTGGCCAATAGTTTTACCATTTAGTTCATACGAAGTATCCCACCCGTATGGCTGTGTGTCTTGTTATCTATTGAGAGTGTAATCATAGATAGACTAGGCATTTCGACAGTGTGTAATCTTATACACTTAGATCGTTTTCAAAACTTGGCACCTGCCTCGTTTGTAGTTTCGTTGTGAAGGTTATTGTTGTAACATTTCACACAACATTTGTACTTGAAGATAAGTATTGAGATTCCCTATCTTGAGGAAATCTCTTGGCATGAGCACTATCTGAAAAATTCGGATGGATGTTGTCAGAAATGCGTCAGCATTTGGGACAACATCATGGGTTGTAAAAATTTTATAAGCTGAATCTATCTCTTACTTAGTTAAATAATTCCTATGTAAAATATCTACGAATCTAAGAACCTTGTAGTGCAAAAATAAACATGTCTCACACCTCTCAAATGCATAAAAATGAGAATGTTATTAGCATACTAAAAGATGTACCAAATCACTGAGTAATTATGGAGCACGGAGTTCACTACTACGATGCCTTCTTTTCAAAAGGTGATATCTGGTAAAAACATCAATATATTTGTAATCCATTAAGTAAGTATGGGGCACGGAGTTCGCTACTACGATGTACTCTACAGGAACAATGGATCAATACAAATTAGATGCTATAACACAAAAAGAAAAATATGGTGCAACACAAATTAAGCAAATTCATGTAAAAACCGTGTTGAGGTGTTTGTAACAGTTTTGAGCACAACATTGTCTGATTCAAATTTATTTTTATTAGTTGTAATTATTTAATTATTAATTGGGATTTATTTCATTTTATTTAATTACTGACCCACAATTCTTTATTTTTCAGATTATGCGAATTTCAATTCTGAAAGCTTCTTAATTATCTAATTTAATTTAATTAAATTTCCCCACTAATTACGCATGATCTACATTGTGGCTAATTATGTGGAGCATGATCGAAAAACTTATGGATTATTTTCTTTACTCTCCAACTACATAGTTCCCTCTATAAATATCACTCATAAGATTAAATTCTAATGCTAATCGTGATTTTTGATCTTGTTGAGTACTAAGTTTTGCAGAATTGTTTATTGGCCGTGTATCTCTCAAAGTTTGTGTATACACTCCTCAACCCTACCCTGAAATTCCAACCGTCCCTTAAATGGCTGGAAACCAACCTCAATCCCACTCAAAATCTCACTCTGATTCGAAGAACTCATCCCACTCTCGCACAAACCCTCTCGAAATCCTTGCTTCCATGGCTTCTCAGAACTCAACCTCGTCAAATGCTGACTCAAATGTTTCTGCAACACCATCAACAACTGCTCCTACTCCTCAAACTGCTCCTCAAACCGTTCCACCAACAACCAACATTCCTCAAGATGCAACTGTCGAACAGTTCAATAGGGCTATCGAAGAAGTTTCTAACTCTCTTCGAACAACTAGTCATCTGCCCGTGATGACATTTGGAGATATCACTGTGGATATCTCAAGCTATTTGGCTGATCAAACCGCCCAAATGGCTGCTGCTTCAAAAAGCCATAAATCACCTACTGTTCACAACCCGCAAGCTGAAAATGAGGAGGTTGCTGCTGAAGAAGAAGCCACTGCTACTTCCGACCCTGAAGACGTTGAAATGGAGGATGCAAACATCTCTAAAAATGCTACAAACTCTTCACTCTCTGTTTCTGATGAATCTGCTCCCATTCCGTTCAAGAAGAATGCGCATAAAGGGAAAAGATAGAGAAGCCCTGTATAAAGAAGGAGATCATATCGAGTGTTCACTTGTGTGGATTATTCTGAATCCATGAGGAAGAAGAAGAAAGCTGGAGCTGATGTTGGTGAACCCATCTAAATGTTCACAGACTCTGAAGAAGAAACTCCTGTTGCTGTTGAGAAACCTAAGAAAGTTGCCTAGAAATCCAAGAAGAAAGCTGTTGCTGAAGTGAAAGGAAAAGGAAAGGTTGTTGCTGATCCCAAAGGCAAAGGGAAGGCCAAGATGATTACTGAAGATGAACCTGCAAAATCAGATTCCAATTCTGATTCCGATGTATGTTTAAGAAATATTCTGAATTCTCTTAAGAAAAATGCTGAGCATTTTGCTGCTGCAAAGGAAGCTGCACCAGAACCTGAAGATGATGGCAGTGGTGATAGCTCTTCCAATGCAGAGAGCAGCTTTAAGGAAAGCTCTGCTAAAGATTCTACATCAAGCTCTAATGACCTTGCTTCTGAAGAGGAAGGTATTTCTGATTCTCTTGAGACTCTATAGAATAGGTTGGCTATTTATTCTAAGAGGAAACTGCTGATAGAGAAGAGAATTAATATACCTGATTTTGAAAGTAAAGGCATGATTAGTTTCTTAGAGGAAAGGAATTTGATGCATGCTGTGAATTTTGGTGAATCTTTCTTGACAAATTGGGCTTATGAATTTTATGCTTGCATGAAAAAGAGCACTGGTAGGAGATCATCTAGGTGGTATAGGATTATAAATTTTAGGGGGAGGGATGTACCTTTTACTCCTAAATTGATAAATGAGTTTCTGCATATTCCCAATGTTGAGGTGGATGAAGAACCTGACATGGATGTGGTTATTGCTGCTATAACTGGTGGTAGGGTAGTTAAGTGGACTAGATAGATGCTAGCCAAAGACCTCATTTCCCTACATTCTGTGTTATACAAACTCATTATCTACAATTGGATTCCCACTACAAATACTACCAAGATCACAAAAGACCAAGCTGTTCTTATGTATAGGATCTTTGTGCTTAAGAAATTCAATTTAGGCCTCACTATCTTCCACCACATGATGAGATTTACTGGGAAAGTGTCTGAAAAAGGCAACCTACCCTATCCTGTGCTAATTTCCAACCACTTGAGGCATCATGACTTTGTTGCCAAGAACACTGATGTGTTGAGGGGGAGAGTTCCATTACTGGCCATAGCTCCTGCCTTACTCACTGGGATAGAGTAATTGATCTGTCTTTGACTGCTCCTGGTACTGATCATCAACACAGACCTTCAACTACTTAACATCAGCAAAGACCCTCAACTTCTGATCATCCAGAATCATCCAGATCAAGACAGAGAAATGCACCCCCAAATGTTGAGAACATCCGTATCAACATTTATGGTAATGTGTATCTTTCACAGGAATTCATCAAACTACAGCTCAACCACTTGCAGGAAACGATTGATGAACTGCAGTTTCTGAAGGATAGGTGGACCAGTATGCTTTCACCTACAACAGGGGGAGTACCACCACCATCAAACTCCAATGTGGTGATTCAAGAGTTGAATGATGATGGAGTTCCAGCTGCTGGTGATGGACCTGATGCTGGAGATGCTGCAGTGACAGATGTAGTTGCACACCTTGCATCTACTTACTTTGTGGATGAAGCTGATGATGATGCTGCTGAGATGGAGACCTTGTATGGTGATCTCCACTGATGAACAGGGACAAGCTACAAGACAGGGGGAGATCTGAATTTCATAATGGCTACCGTGCAGGAACTTGATGCTGCAACTGTTACCACAACAATATATGCCATTTATTCAGTTCAATCTCTGTAATTAATGTTTAAGTTTAAATTCTGAAATTCTGATACACTTGTTATTTATTTCTAGATGATAGGCTGTTTTTGTTTACAACTTGCTTAATTATGGTGATATTTGTTTACTGCCCTTGCTTAATTTGTTTACATGTTACCATGTGTATATTGCAGGTTGTATAGTCTTTGTTTCTGTCCATTTGTTTTGTTTAGTCTTTTTGATCTGATGTTTGTTATTTTATGTTTGTTAGTGTCTTACTTAGATTCTAAGTTAATTCTTCCAGTTCAACTTATGATCTTAGTAAAGTTACTTATGTTGTGAGTAAGTGTACTGTTTATGCTTATTCTATTTTGGATAAAATAGTTTTAATCTTTTGGCACGAATCATTATGAAATTATCCTTGATCTTCATTTGATTTGATCCAACGGCTACAACAGGTATTGACTTGACTAGTACTTAGCAATGATGTCAATCTCAACTAAGTACATAAAACTGAGTATGTATAGAAATATATGTGCATCAGGTGTGTTGTAGTCGAAAGGTCAAATTGGGGGAGATTTTAGATGTTATTAATCCTTGAATGCCTTAACATTATCAACAACATCTTAATTTGACCTTTCGAGATTTTTTCTAAGTCTTTTCTGAAATGCTACATTAAATGTTGATCTAAATGTTGTCGCATTTCTGGCAGGATCTAGAAGCTTCTACAAGGATCTGGAACCTGGAAGATTCCAGAACATTGGAGAACATGCTAGAGCAGCCTGGAACCATTTAGAACGACCTGGAGCATACAAGAAGGATCTAGAAAGATCATGGAAGTTGAGCTCCTAAAAAATAGGACCTCAATGTTGAAGCCTCTAGAATTCGTATCGCACTTCTATAAATACCGATTGAAGGCTTCATAATTCAGTGTATTCTATTCGAGCAATATCCTAGACCGAGCGTTCATCCCTGTTAGGATTTGTGGCCAATAGTTTTACCATTTAGTTCATACGAAGTATCCCACCCGTATGGCTGTGTGTCTTGTTATCTATTGAGAGTGTAATCATAGATAGACTAGGCATTTCGACAGTGTGTAATCTTATACACTTAGATCGTTTTCAAAACTTGGCACCTGCCTCGTTTGTAGTTTCGTTGTGAAGGTTATTGTTGTAACATTTCACACAACATTTGTACTTGAAGATAAGTATTGATTTACGCCATAAGGCAGACATAGATTTTTATTTATAAAATCTATGTTAAAATATTTCCATTGTGTCTCGTTTGTTTTTAGTGTTTCAAGTCTTCCGCTATGTATCTAAATTTCTGATATTATGTTAGAGTCAGCGTTGTGCAATTTGTCTCAACATTTAGTACAACATATTTCTACTTAAACTTAAACACTTCATACACCCCAGCGCACACTTTCAATACATATTTTTGGGTTATCCCCATGGTCAAAAGGGTTATAAAGTGTATGACATCAATGATAAAAAAATACACATCTCACGTGTTGTTAAATTTTTCGAACACATCTTCCCTTACAGGTCAAGCGTTGATGAAGCTCGGAAAATGAGAGATGAAGCATGGAATACTCCACCAATGGATGAGGAAATACAACAGGCACAACCAAATGTCGTTAAAAATTTTGACGATGGTCGTGGCGGCAAAAGGGTTGATCAAGCGGGGCATGAGCAAGTCCTGCGACAGAGCATTAGAAGTAAGCAGCAACCGTCCTATTTTCGAGATTTTGAGGTAAACTTGCCAGAATCTGTTGATCACACACAGGTCGCACCAAACCCGGAATGCACAACGGTACACCCTTTGTCCAATTTCGTGTCGTATGATAAATTTTCTACCACTCACAAATGTTTCCTTGTGGCCATCAATAAAAATGATGAGCCTAAATCTTTCACTCAAGCATTCAAGTTGCCCCACTGGCAGAAAGCAATGAAGAAAGAAATTAATGCATTTGAAGCAAATGGTACGTGGGTTCTAGAAGATTTACCACCGGGCAAGCGTGCAATCGATTTGAAATGGGTCTATAAGATAAAATATAAGCCGACGGGAGAGGTTGAACGTTACAAAGCTCGCCTAGTTGCCAAAGGCTTTACTCAAATTGAAGGGATCGATTTCCACGAGACGTTCACTCTAGTTGCAAAACTGGTGACCATTCGAAGCGTGTTGGCTATCGCGGTAAAGCACGGTTGGTTCGTCCACCAATTGAACGTGAATAATGCATTTTTGCACGAAGATTTAATTGAAAATGTTTACATGAAGATCCCGCAAGGATTCACTATGAAGGGAGACACAAGAGTATGCAAGTTACAAAAGTCCCTTTATGGATTACGACAAGTGTCTAGAAATTGGCATCACAAGTTCACTCAAGCCATTCTAGATGTCGGGTTTCGACAGTCCCATGCAGATCATTCATTGTTTATTTACAAGCGAGGTATGATTTATATTGCAGCTCTCATATATGTAGACGATGTACTCCTCGCCGGCAATGATACAAAGAAAATCCACGAAGTCAAGGTTTACCTCGATAAAAAATTCAGCATTAAGGACCTAGGGCCTTTAAAATATTTTTTTGGGCATCGAGGTCGCACGTTCGACAAAGGGCATGGTCCTAAGTCAACAGAAATACCCATTGGATATTTTAAAGGACTACGATTTAGAAGGATGTCTTCCTAGTTCTTTTCCCATGGAGCAAAATGTTAAATATAACCTTTGAAAGTGTGTGTGCGTGCGAAAATCAGAGATGTTGTCTATCGTGTTGGCACTGTCTAAACAACACTATGCAGCAAAAATTAAATTGCACGAAGTGGAAATGGAAGTATTCAAAATTTGCGTAGATTATAAAATAATCTACGTTGTTCACTATATAAAAATATGTGAAACGAATTACAACCTCTTCGAGGTGTACAATAACACTATAATGAGTGTAAATAATTTACTAGATCCTATGAAATTATCTCCCTCATAGATCTATGCATATAACCTAGTAAATAAGACTATGATCAAACACACTATTATTCGGGTTTACAATAATATGGAGATCTACAAGAAGAAACAAGTGTTTTCCTAACTAGAAGCATATAAAACGTTCTATAGACTAGTAATCGAATTTAGCTTTTCTTCTTGTATATCTTGTGTTGAGGCAGCTACGGTATTTATAGGGTTCATGGACAAACTGCTCTCAACTCCTATGATCATCACAGCCGTGAGATCAAACGGTTATAATAACTTCTCTCCACTCCTCCTTGAATGTAGGACTTGTTATTCCATGTCCAATAGATTCTCACTCCCACGCAGTTGCATGACCTGGTGTTGCCCACGTCTTCTAACTGCCCTGGGACATTACTAGACAATAAATGTAAGATCGAAGTTAGTGAGAAAAGGAAGGGTAAATTCTGATGTTGTCATAAGTGTTGGAAACATTAAAAACAACACTCGGCTGTTAGTGTTGGATCTTTAAACAAAACACTTATATTAACATCAACAATCTCCCCTAATTTATCCTTTCTACATCAACACTACTGATGTTCGCACAACAGACATATTGATTAAGAATTTAACACAATTGATATTTCAACATAAATTGAATTAACAGTTGTATTAGATCAAATTAAAGCACAACATCTAAACCAAAAAAAAACTTGTTTAGATTTAAATAACTTAAACATAAGTAAATCCTAAATAATTACATAAAGTAAACAACAGAGTTTGAGAAAATAAATAAACATAAGTATAGAGCTTTTACAACAAAGGAGGAACTGAAATAACATATGGGAAAGGATTGGGCTGAATGTAATTCAGATGCATCTCCATAACTTGCATGTACTCCCCCATAATGTAAGCTCTCCCCCTGTCTTCAAGCTCTTCATTTATCCAGATCACCATACAGATCCTGGATATCCTGGTCATTTTCCCTCATTTTAGTGTCAACAGCAGCCTCATGAGTTTTCTATTAGGAACAATATCCGATTCATCGACAGATGGAGGAATAATGTTAGTAGATTGGTGGTTGTGTGAACCATCAACTACTCCCCCTGTTGAAGTGGAAAGAAGATCCATCAAAAATTTCTTTTGAATGAGAAGATCCTCCACAGAACTCTGCAGATTAGTGATAGATCCCTGCAAAATATCAATCTACCTCATAATATAGTGGGAGGATAAATACACAGAGGAGACAGCTCCTTCTGGAGGCACTGTGGTATTGTGGATGGGATCATTTACTGGAACACTGGGAGCTGAACTTGGGCCTGCACCATCATCATTCTTTCTCAAAGGGAGATCTACAACCCTTTCACCTTCAACCCTGAACTGGTTTGATATGTTGAACCCAGGTATGTAGTTATTGACCACCTCTTCCTCTGATCTTTCAAAGGCCTTATCGAGCAGAAACTTGTACAAAAGGCAGGGGTAAGGCAGTGTGCCTCTTCCAAACATATCAGATTTGAATGTCATCATATTTGTAAAGATAACCTGTCCTAGGTTGAATCTTTTCAAATGGCCAATTTTGTACATGAGGACAGCTTGTTCAAGTGTAAGGGTGGTGTTGTTTGTTATAGGTAATCAGTTAAAACACACTAACTTATGCAAAACAGAATATAGACTAGTTAATTTAGAGGCTAAGATTCTTCTTCTCCACTTAGTGATTACTCCTCCAGTCAAGATACTGATAATCACATCATGATCTGTAACTACTGGATCCTCCATTATCTTAGTTTTCAGCATGATATTAATCATTTTAGGAGTGATCATAAGCCTATTTCCCCTAAACCAAAATTGTCCATATCTAGTTGAGTTTGGATCACCAACATGTTGAGATACATTAGCATAAAACTAAAAAATCCAGTCTACAATGTATGGACAAACAAATTGTAGAGCATGTAGTAAAGACCTTTCTTTCACTCAAAATTTGCCTAGTTCTTATGGTTCTATACTGGATACTAGTTTTATCATTATACTCTTCATCAGAATCACTATTTCTATCATTAGAAGAGAACAATACCTCATTTTCATCTTCTTCAGTGGAGCTAGATGATGACTCAGGATCAGAAGGCTTGGGTTTTGCCATCGGAGAGGCAACACTAGTGGTCTCTCGGAGCCTTTTTGATCTCCAGGTTCTTACTGGTGGAGTGGGTTCACTTTCCTCTTCCAGGTCCCCAGCCACCTCATCCACATCAGCTTCATTAACCTCCTCTTGGACTGGGGCTTGTTTAGGCTCTGTTTCTGGTTCTGGCTCAGAATCAGACACAACAATGGGCTCAGAAGCATTCCCATCGGTTTTAGGCTTCTTCCCCTTGCCTAAATAGTCCACAATTTTGCTCAAGTTCCTTTGGGACTTTCTTTTTCCACCGGGCCATTTTCTTGCTGTGGGAACAACAACCTTTTTTTCCCATTTTTCTGCCTGTGTAGCCTTTCAAATTTTGCGGCCAACACTTCCTCATCTAAAGATTCCAGCCTAACTTGCATGTCCACATCCTGGTTTGGTGGATCATCTCCCTTTAACATTGAGTTGTCCAGTGTTTCTCCCTCGAGCACAATAACAGGGTGTGCTGTTTTGCGACTTAGGGTTTCATATGCCTCCTTCAGTGTGTTGAATGGAGTGCCCAAATGAAAATGTAGGGTAACAGGAGCAGTTTCGAGAGTGGGGGCTTCAGATGATGGATCATTTGGTGGTTTATGTGAGGATTTAGAGGTAGAGGCAGCAACGTTTGCATTCACGATTTCTGTGCGAATGTCAAACGGGTTGTATGGCACGATTTCTAGAGGAGATGTTTGTGAGGGTGCTTGTTCATCCTCATATGGAACAACAATGGTTCCATTAGTGAATGAAGGATAGTTTGGTGAGTGGTTTTTGATGATGCCATTTATGCGAGAATGTTCAGAGGGTTTGGAGAGGTTTTCTTGCTTGAGTTTGAATTTGCTTGTGCAACTGAGTCTTGAGAATTTTGAGACATAATAGAAGCTATACACACAAATCAATGCAAAAAGTTAATCACCAAGGAAACCTTTTGCATTTTGTAGAAGAAAGAAAGACAAATTAAAAAATGAGTCTTTAAGTGATGTGATATTCCCTGTAAAAATACTTAAGTGCCGTAATTAGTTCAAAGTAAGGATTACCGTGTTTAATTGAATTACCAATGCCCTTAATGTATTTTCCAACACTTCCATGGAGACTCATATTATAGGGAGAATTGATAAGAGAGAGCAACGAAGGAGTTCGAGATACTGGGAATTTGGGAAGTGAAGTAGTGGAATTAACTTCCCCACTAATAGATCGTGTGAAGTTGGGAGAATTAATTTTTGAAAATTAAAAAAATAATAGCAGAATATATAATAACTGAAAAATAAATTTAAGTAAGACTTAGTCAATTAAATATTTCAGAGAATAACGTTAATAATTATAAAAAATAACAAATTCCTAGAAAATCGAGATATGAATCTGAGTTTACCAGTGTTTCGACTATTGTTGGCATTCTATACACCTCAACACAGTTTTTTCATGATTTTACATCACATGTGTTGCTCTATTTTCTTTTTCTTTTGATATCACACTTCACATTGATCCATCTTTTAAAAAGAGTGCATCGTAGCAGCGAACTTTGTGCCCCATAGTTACTCAATGGATTTGTGAATATATTGATGCAATTTATATCACCTTTTGAAAAGAGATCATCGTAGTAGCGAGCTCCGTGTCCCATAGTTACTCAGTTATTTATAAAGCATCTAATAAGTGATTTTTCTTTTTCAGCATTTGAGAGGTGTATAGGCTCTTTTAGTATTTTTCACAAGTTACTCAGAATTCAAATAACAATCACAAGGAATTAGATTAATTCAATAATTATGAAAATTATAGCAAAGAAACAAATAAGAGACCCATCTTAGTGTTGTCTCAAATGCTACCGCATTTGATACAACACCCTTGATCATATTTTTAGATATTACACAAACCAAGAGATTTTCGAAGGGATGAAAACCTCTTGTCATCAAGAGCTTTGGTGAAAATATTAGCCAATTATTTTTCAATAGATATGTACTCCAACTTAACTACTTTCTTTTCAACAAGATCTCTAATGAAGTGATATCTAATACTTATGTGCTTTGTTAATGAACGTTGCACTGAATTTTTAGAAATATTTATAGCACTTGTACTATCACAGTACACAATCAAAACATCACTAGGTAAGCCATAATCATGAAACATTTTTTGCAACCATAATAATTGAGTACAACAACTCCTTGTTGCAATGTATTATGATTCACCTGTGGATTGAGCACACAGTTTTATTTTCTGCTGTGCCAAGAGATCAAGTTATTTCCTATATAAAAACAACTACCACTTGTGCTTTTCCTGTCATCACAATCTCCTGCCCAATCTGCATCACTATACCCTATCAAGGTACAATTTGTATCTTTGATATACCATATGCCTAGATCACATGTTCCTGCAACATACTTAATGATTCTTTTAACAACATTCATGTGTGATTCTTTGGGGTTAGATTGGTATCTAACACATAAACATACACTGAACATGATATCAGGTCTACCGGAGCTCAAATAAAGAAAACTACATATCATTGATCTGTATAATGTTGGGTCAACCTTTTGGCCAACATTGTCTTTACTCAGTTTCTGAGTTGATCCTATAGGTGTTTTCATGTGTTTAGCATTCTCTAAACCGAACTTTTTCACAAGATTCTTATCATACTTACTCTGTGAAATGAAAATACCATCTTTTTGCTGTTTAATTTGCAGTCCTAAGAAGTAATTTAGACCACCAACCATGGACATTTCAAAAGTAGATATCATTTCATTCACAAATAGTTTGAGCATATTATTACAAGTAGAACTAAATACTATATCATCAACATAGATTTGTGCAATCATAATATCATTTTTCTCATGTTTAATGAACATTGTTTTGTCAGCTTCTCCTCTTACAAAGCCAAGCTCAATCAAGAAATCAGTTAGTCTTTCATACCATGCTCTAGGTGCTTGTTTCAAGCCATATACAACCTTTTTTAGTTTAAAGTCTTGATCACGAAAATCAAGATTTTCAAAACCTTTTGGTTGTTCAACATAAACTTCTTCCATAAGAATACCATTTAAAAAGGCAGCTTTAACATCCATTTGGTGCAATTTTATATCAATATAGCATGCAATGGCAAGTAGAAGCCTAATTGATTCAATTCTAGCAACATGAGCAAATGTTTCATCAAAGTCTACACCTTCTACTTGTGAATACCCTTGAGCAACCAACCTAGCTTTGTTTCAAATAATGTTTCCCATCTCATCAGTCTTGTTTTTAAAGATCCATTTAGTTCCTATGACATTAATATGATCTGGCCTAGGAACTAATGTCCAAACATCATTTCTAACAAACTGATTTAATTCTTCATGCATAGCTTCAACCCAATTCTCATCATCTAATGCTTCTTTAACAGTTTTATGTTCAATAATAAAGTGATAACATTCATGATTTACCTTTCTACACATAGATGACATACATATAGACCTTACCACATCCTTTGACTTCATACCCATTCTTCTTCTGATTTGAACATCCGTGGATTGTTCACCAATAATATGATCATGTGGGTGATACTTCTGAATCCTTATGGAAGGTGTTTTCTAGAGATTATACAGATTTTCAGGATCTACATTATCAGATGATTCCTGTGGTGTGTCATCATTCTTCTCAACATTCTGAACCTGTTCAACTTTTTCAGTATTGATTGGAACATCAATCAAGTCTGAAATGTCTTCATCTTCCATGCTTTTACCTGTAATGCTTGTATCATCATCAAAAACAACATTTACAGATTCTTGTACAGTATTAGTCCTAAAGTCGTAAATTCTATAGGCCTTGCTATTTCTTGAATAGCCAAGAAAGAACCCTTTGTCACTCTTTGAATCAAACTTATGCAACTGATCTCTGTCATTCAAGATGTAACAAACACAAAAAAAAAATATGGAAATATTTAATGTTGGGCTTTCTATTGTTCAGAATTTTGTATGGAGTTTGAGTAGAATCTATTCTAATATAAACTCTATTTGCAATATGACAAGCAGTGTTAAGAGGTTCAGCCCAAAATATTTTGAAAAGATTTTTAGAACATAACATGACACTAGCCATTTCTTGAAGTGTTTTATTCTTCCTTTCTGCTATGCCATTTTGTTGAGGAGTTTTTGATGATGAAAACTCTTGTATTATCCCTTTTGATTCACAAAACTCAGTAAAACAACTATTTTCAAATTCTCTTCTATGACCAGACCTGATTCTGCACACTTTAGAATTAAAAACATTCTTGAATCTTTTGTACATAATTTTGAAAATGGAAAAGTTTTAGATTTATCTTTTAAGAATTCAATCCATGTGAATCTAGAATAGTCATCAACCACAACAAAAGAATATCTTTTACCTCCAATACTTTCTGTTTCCATATGACCCATAAGATCCATGTGAAGCAATTCGAAGTAGTGTTTAGTTGAGCAGTGTCCCAACATATTGTGAGACACTTTAACCTGTTTGCCTTTTTGACACGGTCCACATACCTTTTTATCTGAAAATTTCAGATCTAGTAAACCTGTAACAGCTTTCAATCTTATAAGTTTATCAAGTTGTCTGTAATTAGCATGTCCAAGTTTGTGATGTCATAATGTACTATCATCAACTTTAGTCTTATTACATATAAGTTTAGATTCAATGAGATAACAATTATTAGCAGATCTGTTTCCCATCATGATACATTCAGAATCTTTGTTTAACACATAACATGATTTTTTGTCAAATTTTACATGCAAATCATCATCACATAATTGACTAATGCTTATAAGATTGGCCAGTAATCCATCAACATGCAGAACATTGGATAACTTACGAAAACCGGGAACATTTAATGTCCCTTTACCAATGATTCTTCCTTTAGATCCACCACAATAAGTGACATTACCACCATTATAAGTTGTATTATCAGAAAGATAATCAAGTTGACTTGTCATGTGCTTAGAACAACCACTATCAAAGTACCATAATCCATGAATACATGCTTTTAGAGACATATGAACAACATTGCAAGATGTATTTTCTTTTCGAATCCACACAAAATTATTACCATGTGATCTTAAATGTTGAGTCATTTCAGGCATTACAGAAGTTTTCAGATGATTTTTCTTCTTCAAACATTGAGGACTTTTATGACCCTATTTAAAACAGTAATGGCAAACTACATCTTTTATATTGATCTGAGTCTTAGCAGAAACACTAGGATTGTAATTCACTTCAGCTTTTACAAAAACAGTAGGTTTCTTAAGTTCAGAATTTTTGGAATTTTTACCTTGGTACCCAATACCTGTTCTTCTTGAGTTGTTAGTCATAAGAGAGTCTTCCAGTTTCATCTTCCCTTCAGAAAATCTTTTAAAGCTCAGTGAGGCTTCCTTCAACCTATCTTCAAGTTTAGATATCTCAATATCTTTTCTTGTTATAATACCTTCAAGTTTGGTAATTGATTCTCTTAAGTCAGAGTTTTCAAAGTTCAGAGACTTAATTATATGATTCAGTTTCTCAGTTTCAGAAGATATCTTGAAAACTTTTTCATTAGTTAAAGGTTTTTCATAAGAATATTTCTTAAAATCAAGAATAGACACTTCTAGTCTTTCTTTGAGTTTAGAAATTTATTTATCCTTCTTAGTTAAAAGACTTTCCAGCTTGAAAACAATGTTAGACAAGTCTTGAATGTCAGCATCTCTTCTGGATAAACCTGCTTTACTTGATGTACCTGTTTCTGTAACAGAACTTGTGAAACAGTTAAATTTTGGAGCATTATTATTCAGTGATTTATCAAATGATGGCTCATTTGTCCTCACATCGTAATAATCATCCAGATCATCATCAAAAGTATCATCATATTCAATTCTTGCAGAGAAAGCTTTTTCAAGGTCTTTTTCAGGATCATGTTCAACATCAGACTCATCACTTAAAGTAGCACTGAAGTTAAGTTTCTTTTTTAGTGTGGTGTTGGCACATTCATTAGCATAATGACCATATCCAGAACATGCATCACATTTAACATTCTTCCTATAATCTTGATCATATCCACTACAAAAAAAATCATATTTTGTGACAAAAATTATAGTGACAATTGATTTTTTTATCATTAAAGACACGCATATAGTGATAATAATTTGTTGTGTTACAAAAAATTACATATATAGTGACAATAATTCGTTATGTTGCAAAATATCATAAGTTGAGATAATTAGTGATAGTTTTATTTAGTGTTACTATTTTATTGAATATTTGTCACTTAAAAACACACATGTAGTGACAATAATTTATTATGTAACAAAATAGCAAAAGTTGAGATAATTAGTGACAGTTTAATATAATGTCACTATTTTATTACACATTTGCCACTAAAAATACATACATATAGTGACAATAATTTCTTATGTTACAAATAACATATGTTGAAATAACTAGTGACAATGTTTATATTGTCAATAATTTTTAGAATATTTTTCACTAAAAATATAAACATAGTGACGATAATTCATTTTGATACAAAATAACTTAAGTTTTGACGATTAGTGACAATTTGTATATTGCCAGTATATATTGTCATTAAAATTGTCGCACCATTAATTTAATTGGTGAAAAAAGTCGTTTGTTACAAATGGGACTATAAATAGGGACAACAATTGATATTAACACTAACTATATATATACGGGAATGATATAATGCCCCAGGTGGACACAAATTTTATGCCCACAGCTTATGTGGCAATGCCACGTCATATATTCTTTATTCTATATTTTTAAATTATTCCTATTTTATATCACAAATCTTATCTCTTTCCTATGTAAATAGGATTTAAAAAAAATTATCTCTGGAATAATTTTTTTTAATTAAAAGATGTTTTGAAAAACTAAAAAACTTTTTTAAAAAATGATATTTTCGATGATTAAAAAAACTATTCAAAAAAATTCGATTTATAATCTTAAAATTATTTTGAATATATATATATAATAATTAAATAGGATAATTTTTTTAATTAAAAGTTATTTTGAAAAACTAAAAAACATTTAAAAATGATATAATTTGGATGATTAAAAAAAATCATTCCAAAAATATTTCCAAATTTATTTTTAAAAAAAACTTTAGATTTGAATATATAATTTTTAAATTAATAAGTTTAAAGTCATACGCAATATAAATTATTTTGAAAAATCTACTGTAAATAAATTATATATTGAAGTATTTAAACAATTTTTTTCATAAAATAAACTTTTTTACGCATAGCAATAAAAAATTATTATGATAAAATGATTTATTTCATACATTGAAAAAAACATATTTCATATTAAAAATCATGTGTTTAGGTCTAAAACTCATTTTATTTACTAAACATATTAATTTTTTGAGAGATTTTTTTTGAATCCTATTTACATGGAAATAGATAATTTTGTGATATAAAATAGGAATAATCTAGAAATATATAGAATAAAGATTATATGATGTGGTATTGCCACATAAGCGGTGGGCATAAAATTTGTGCCCACCGGTGGACATTATATCATTCCCTTATATATATATATTAATCTAACAATGGAACTAAAAAAATTGCCAAAAACTTATATACAATATTTCACAATAGTCTTATGGTACAATTTGACTGATTCTTATGTTTTTATCCGGTAACCGGTCTTCTCTTCTTCAACCTCTTCTCTTCAGCGTGACTTCTTCTCTCCTCCTCTTCTGCGCGTCTCCCTCTTCTTCAACCTCTTCAGCGTGACTTCTTATCTCATCTACGCGTCTCCTTCTTCTTTATCGCTCAACTTCCATTAAAAAAAAACTCAGAAAATTCAATCGCTATCGATACTACTATTTAGATTTCCATTGTTCAGATTTTGTTAATCACGAAATAAGAGGAGAAATCATTTTTTTTAATGAATTATTGAATGGGAAAAATCAACAATAATACCACACAGATTTATTCCAATTAATTGTTGATAATTATGTCTTTATAATTGTAGGGATTGATAAACTATTCAACATAATTGTGTTTTTCGTGTTTTCAATTATTGTTCTTCGTCTTCTTTAATGTGGATATCTCATTCCCTCTCAACAATGACGTTTTATTTATACTGTTGGTCCTGAAAGGAGTATATAACAAGTGTATGGGGGGGGGGGGGGAATACACTTGTATGCAATTTCTTCTTCAAACTTGATCAAACTAGAGATCAGCAATGTTGTCTTGGACAACTCTGCTGAAGATGTATAACTTCTTAGAGATAACCAAGCTACTAGGTACTATTAAGTACTTAGCTGAATGACTATCTAAGTTAGTTATAAGTGCGGAATTAGTGGTTGACCCTTTAGTTTAAACTCATTTAAGTTCTGAAATCACTTTAATCAAACAATACACTTTTCAGGGAACTTGTCCAATTCAGTTTTTACACAGTTTATAGCATATGTCTTTGAAAGGTTCAGTTTTGTGTGCAGTGTTGAATGTATGAAAGTACTTGTAAGTAAATCAACACAAGAGTTTATAGTGGTTCAGAGACTCAAGCTCCTACATCCACTTTCCCTGATTGAACAGGACAATTCCTTCACTCTTGGAATTAACTTGTTTTATAGTGCCAAGGTGCACTTGATCAAGAACACCACTCCTTGGTGAATTGATCCCTAGGATGTCTAGAGTCCTAGTACCCTCTTCTCAACTCAGAACTGAACTGTTCTTCTCTCAACAGTCAGCTCCTACCACTTCTACTACTACAACCTTCTCACTTTCTCACTTGAAAGGGGTAAGGGTTGAAGTAAGGTTTCCAACTAATGAGATATCCTTTACAATGAAGATCAGTTTAGATGAAGTGTATGGATATACAATGGGGTATCTCTCTAAGCTTGTATGGATATACAATGGGGTTCAGCTTAGATGAAGTGTATGAAGACTAAGATAGTCTCTTTGTAAGCTTGAGAGCACTTGTTAACTTGTAGGATAGTTGGCTTGGTAGTTTAGTTAGTTAGTGCTTTCAAATGGTCTTCACACTTCTGTATTTATAGACAAATTTGAGGATTTGCCCGTTGGAGAGGCAGTCTCAAATTGCTATAAATGTCTTCCTTGAGTTCTTCAACCTGGAAGACAGATTCTTGATAGTGACATGTCCTCATTTGGGTAATAAACGACTGTTTGAACTTTGTCTTCATTCTTTAGCACTCTTCCCAATGTTTGACTTCAAGATTCTCTTGATTGAGCATGGACATGGCTTCTGAAGGTTGATCCAATGATAGGACAATATTCCTCATTAAGTGGACAACTCTGCTTATCACTATCAACAGACTTTGCTTATCAGCCTAGTTGGCTTGCACTTTTCAGATGACTTGGCTCTATCCCTTTGCTTCTTTTGCATGTATTCTTAGCATGTTTCTTTGAAGACTTTTAGGGTATAGTTGTCTTGATCTTTTCAGCATAGTTGGTATTTGTCTTTCAGAAGACTTGTTCTGGTTTAATTTTGCTGAGACAACTCTTCTGGACAACTCTTCTGATCATCATACTTGTCCCTCAGTGGACTTAGCAAATATTCCAGAATTTGAGCCTTGAGGGGACTTGTTCTTGATAGACTTTAAAGTATATGTTCCCCCTCACATTGTGCATCTAATAACTAAGAGCTGCCTAACATTTCAGCTTCTCAGCTAGCCTTATGCTATATGTTCTAACATTCTTAGAACATAATCAATCTTGACTAGGCATGTCTCAGGGGGTTTTGGTATTCAATCAAAACACTTCTCATTTTATTCCCAACAATTTCCCCCTTTTTGATGATGCCAAAACCTATACATTCTGATGCAAAGGTGACTTGACTACATCTATTACATTTATCTTCAGAGAGCATGACTAGAGTCAATTTTCCTAAAAAAGAATGTGTTAATGTATTCATCATTCATGTTGCAAATAAGTTTCAAGAATAGGCATAGAGAGATTTCTGTAACAGTGTTTCTTGATTCAAAAGGTGTTCAACTATCATTCATTTAAAATACATTACAAGCATGTTGATAGTTGAAACTAACATATCAGAGCATGAGTCTAAACACTATTACATTATCCATAATGGATCAGAGCATATATTGATCATTGATAATTTCCAGACTTATGGTTATCAGAGCAAACAACTTATCAACCAAAATAGAGCTTAACACATGATAGCATTCTTGAACAGCTTCAGCATAGATAACCAGATATAGAACAGATCATTAACCAAGATAAGTTTTCATCCATGTTAGCACAGAAAGGTCAGAAAACTTAGCCATTTCAAAGATCATCCTCCTTTGGTGGCACCATCCCATATTGTGCCCACACTCTTCTTTTCAGCTCCATGGCTTCTTGATTGGTTCCCTTGGGTCCAAGAACCATCTTGTTCAGCTTCACAATTTCTAGGAATTCTTGGAGAATCCTAGATTGATCAATCCATCCATCCAGCTTGGGAGGCATATAGATGATTGGCTTGGGAGCAGTGAATTCAATCCTTACAAGATTAGCAGCTGCAAGTAGTTGCTGATATAGGTCTCTGAAGTATTCAATCATGAATTCAGCAAATGTGGTGTTAACTTCCCTTCCATTCCACCTGTCAATGACATAATAGTCATAGACAAACTCCCTTTTGGCCTCTTCCCATGAGTCATTCAGCTGGATTGGCACCCATTTATCCAAGTGAAGATATTTGGTGTCCATGGGAATCAGTAGTTGTGGCTTCATCTTGCTGTATGTTGCTCTTCTTCTCCTTGGTTTTTGAAAGTCAGCTCTTCTTTTATCCCTTGCTCTGTTTACTTCCTTAATTAGATCTATCTTTTCTTTGGCTTTCATCATGGCCAATTTCTGCTGTGTTTCAGGGTCTTTTCCATACCCTTCATGAAACAGTTTTGATGGATCATTCAGTATCAGAACTTTTGTCTTCTTTGGTCCAGGTCCAAAGCCTTCATCATATAGCTCTTCTATGTTTTCAGCAGCTTTGGCACCTTCAGTAGACTTAGTCTCAGCAGACTTTTCAGTTTCAGAAGACTTGTCCTTTTCAGCAGTTTTGGACAATTCAGCAGTTTTGTCCTTTTCAGCAGCCTTGTGATTCGGGTGGAATTTATACGATTTAGATGCATATTTGAAGCTCATTTGATGTTGATTTCATTGAATTATACAGTAAATATGATTGTTTAAGCCGAAATGAGAGAAAGGTTGTGTTTTGTCGATTGTGTAGGAAATACGATAGAATTTGGAGCAAAACACATACCACAAGTGATCGGACCAGAAAGAGGAGTGCACGGTTGGATTCGTCTCGAAAAACGGAGTGGATTAGCCAAAGGAATTGAGTCAATCCGACATACGAGGCGAAAGTTATGCATGGAACGAGAAGAGGAAACTCGGCCGAGTGCGTCAACTCGGCCGAATCTGCAACTTTG
Source organism: Galeopsis tetrahit (assembly GCA_963675135.1). NCBI lineage: Eukaryota > Viridiplantae > Streptophyta > Magnoliopsida > Lamiales > Lamiaceae > Galeopsis > Galeopsis tetrahit. The sequence continues at coordinate 56,609,021 of OY776120.1, read as the reverse complement.
AACTCTACTGCGCACTCGGCCGAGTGAGCCAACTCGGCCGAGTAAGGATGAATGCGTAGCTCCTGGAATCGGACATCACTCGACCGAGTAAGGTTACTCGGCCAAATCTGCAATTTTGCACTTTATTGCCAACTCGGCCGAGTAAGGTTGAATGCCGTAGCTACTGAAATTGAAGACCACTCGGCCGAGTGACCCTCACTCGGCCGAGTCTCGGCTGGAAAGAGTTGCTACACGCTTCTTAAGTGTTCCACTCGGCCGAGTGACCCCAACTCGGCCGAGTCACCCCATTTTCGGTGCCAAACTTGTATTTTCTCCATTTTTGAGGGATCAACTTGCAATTATGCCATTCAAACCCTTCCCAAACACTATATAAACTCCCTTTCTTAAAAATCCAAGGGGGACTCCTTTTACAAGCATTTTTCCACACACACATTCACATAGTTGTAGGTGTTCTTCATTTTTAGTTTAATTTCTTCAATAGATTAGATAGAATAGTGGTGTTTACTTCAAATCAAGCTACGATTATCATCGGGCATCGTCTATTACATCATTTTGTAGCTAAATTCGTATGATCAAGGTGATATTACTCTATTTTTCAATTCAATTTGGTAGTTTCTTAATTTCTTCAATCTCTTGTTATTTTATTATGAGTTTGATGTTATTTGTTGTTGTAGCCATGAGATTCTCTTCTAGAACCATGGGCTAATCCTCAATTGCCTTGGGTGTGGATGTTTTGATGAGAATTTAGTGTAATTGTGGATTAATTGCATGATTAGCTTATAATTTTGGTGTTTATGTTTCTAGAGTTGTACTTTGATTGATTCATTTGGTTGATCAACCCTATTAGCAAGCATGTTCGATTATGTTTATTGCAACGAGAGTTGGGTAGCATGATTGGGAGTGTGAGTGTGAGCTTTTATCAATTGAATAGAAGTTAATTAGTAATTAGCTCACCCGAGAGGGGTGTTAATGGCTAGACCGACAACCTTAGACACTAAACGAATAGAGGTCGTCTAGGAGTTTGGTGAGAGGGCGTTTCATAAGCATTAGTAACCGTGTTGAAAGTGCTTATGCAACACTATCTTAGGAGCTTATGGTATTTGGTTAGATCTTATAATTGCTAATCAATGCACGATGTTTACCTATGCCTTTCGAGGGGGTTTGCACACTTATGTGATAGCCTTTAGCTTAACCAAAATTTGTAGTAAAATCATGTAATTGGTTCACTAGTTCACTTAATTGCTCACAAAACGGAAACACCCGAGGCAATACACTTCCCTTGCACTTTTCAAAAGAAAGTTAGATAGATTGTCATTTCTTGTCACTAGTTCTTATTACTTTAGTTAATATAGTTTACTATTTTTGTGCCTATTCCCGAAAATCCAAAACACATCATTTAGTTACTACAATAGCATGCCTACTTGTAACTTTAGGGATTCACTAGCACTCAATTAAGTCCTTGGAACGAAATTTTACTTGGTATACTTATCGTACTACTAACGAACTCATACGCTTGTGGGGATCGTATAGTTGTAAAAAGTGTGCAAAAATACATCCAAGTCAATGGCGCCGCTGCCGGGGATTTAAGCGAGTGTTATCAGTGAAACTTAGAGTTTGTTGAGTGTTATTGATAGTAGCATTTCCTTTTGTTATTTTGTTTTTTTTCATCTTTGTGGGCTTTGACATTTTCCTTTTGTAGGTGCATGATCACAAGATCACGTGGAGGAACTCTTGAACCATTAGACCTTGAGATCGAGGCACACGCAAGAAGAAGGAATCGAAGTAGGAATCGACAAAGAGTCATAGAAGAACCATTTGAGATGGAAAACATTGAAGAGATGAATCCTCCACCAAATGGAGATGATGATCCTCAAAGAGAGAACAGCCAAGTTGCAAACCAAGTTGGAGGGAATCCACCTCCAAACCCACCACCAAATCTCCATAACCCAAATCCACAATATGCACCTCAAAACCACCTTCCATATCAAGGATACTATCCTTACCCTTATCCACCTCCACAACAAGCCTACTATCCACCTCCACATCAATTTCCACCACCTCAACACCCTTACCCTCCACCTTACCAATATCCTCACCCTCAACACATTCAAGAGGAATACATCCCTCCTCTTCCACATATGGAAGAGCCTCAACGTGTTTACCATGGAAGGCCAATGAGGGAATATTTTGAGCCTCAACCTAGGGAGCATTACGATGGGTTGGCAAGACCAAGGGTGGAGGCAAACAATTTCGAGATTAGTGCCTCTTTATTAAGGATGTTGAGGCAGAGACAATTTGAAGGAAGGACGGAGGAAGGATTTGAGGAAGACCCGAATGAACATCTTGCTCAATTCTTTGAGATAGCCGACACTCTCAAGCAAAATGGAGTATCGGAAGATGCTAAAAAGATGAGGCTATTTCCATTTACATTGTCGGGGAAAGCCAAAGCTTGGCTACAATCAAGCATTCCCGCCGGAGAAGTGAGGACGTGGGAAGAGTTGAAGAAAAGATTTATATTAAAGTACTACCCTCCTTCAAAGACTATGGAAGCCAAACAAAAGATCTCTACATTCCAATAAGGTCCAACGGAGGGAATCAAAGAGGCATGGGAAAGGTTTACAAATCTTCTCATCACATGCCCCCATCATGGTTTCCCAATAGAACAAACAACATGTTGGTTCGTTGGTGGGTTACGATTGGAAGATCAACACCACATTGATGCTTGTGCGGGGGGTTCAATTTGGATGAAATCGGTGGAGGAGATCAATGACATAATAGAAGGGATATCAAGCAATACTTTCAAGATGAGAGTAGACCGTGGAGCACAAAATCGGGTAGCCCAAGTGGATGCTAATGATAGCATAAAAGCAATGATGACTACACTCTTTGAAAAGGTGAATGTTTTATCTCAAACAAGAGATAATCATTTATCCTTTGTGCAAGAAGATCCTCAAATGGGACATATGGAAGAAGTGCAATACATGGGTCAACAAGGATAACCACAAAATTTTCAAGGGAATCGACAATATCAAGGTCAACCACCATATGAAAATCGTGGTCAAGGATATCAAGCTCCTCCTCAAAACCGATTCCAAGGGCAGTCTTCATCATCTCAAGGACAAGGGGGACCATCCCCTCAATACCAAGCTCCCCAAAACCCGAATTTTCGGAGGAATGACAATTTGTCCTATTCCAATCCTAAAGGTGCTATTCAATATCCTCCCGGATTTGATCCCGGAGCAAAACTTCCAAGTGGAGAAGGGAAATACTCCACGGATGAGCTTCTTGCACTCCTCATGAAGAGAATGGAGACAAGTGAGAAGAAATCTGAAGCATCCGACTCCATCCTTGCCCAACTCATGAGTAACCAAAAATCTACCGACTCAATGCTTGCCCAACTCATGAGTAACCAAAAATCCACCGACTCAATGCTTGCCCAACTCATGAGTAATCAAAAATCGATGGAATTTCAAATGGGACAATTGGCAACTTCCATTGGATCTCAACATACAAAGGGTAAATTGCCCTCAAACACCGAGGTAAACCCACGTGAGCATTGTAATGCTATTACAATTTCAAGTGGTGAACAATATGGAGTTTCTTCAATTGAATTGGAAGAGGGTGAAGTGTTGAAGGCAAAAGAAATGGAGGAAGCGGAAAAGAAGAGGATAGAAAAAGTTGGAAGTGGAAAGGTTGCTCCAAGAATTCCAAAGTGGAGAATTGCCAAAGATTTGAAAAAGAAGAAGCTTGAGGTACCTTGTGATAGATGGGGGGTGCCCATTACATATGAGCCACTTCCATACCCGGGAAGATACATGAAGAAAATGGATGAGAAGTTTGGGAAGTTTTTGGATATCTTCAAGAAAATCCACATTGATCTTCCACTTTCGGATGCTTTAGAGCAAATACCTCATTACATGAAGTTTCTAAAGGATGCAATAGCAAACAAAAAGAAACTAGTGGATGATGAGAAGATCAAGTTGACCGAAGAGTGTAGTGCTATCCTTCAACGAACTCCTCCCGAAAAGCTCAAGGATCCGGGTAGTTTCACTCTCCCATGTGAGATTAGTGATGGTCCCATGATGAAAGCTCTTTGTGATTTGGGAGCTAGCATCAATTTGATGCCACTTTCAATCTTCAAGCGTTTGGGACTTGGAGAAGTAGTGCCCACATCAATTACTCTCCAATTAGCGGATCGTTCCATCACCCATCCTAAAGGGATCATTGAAGATGTATTGGTGAAGATTGACAAGTTCATCATTCCGGCCGACTTCGTGGTGTTAGATATGAAAGAAGATGCAAATATCCCATTGATTCTTGGGAGGCCGTTTCTTGCCACGGGGGGAGCAAACATCGATTTGAGAAAATGGGAGGTAACATTGGAGGTGAATGGAGAGAAAGTGATTTTCTCCAAGAATAGCTCAATTGAGAGTTCCCCAAGAAAGAAGGAATCTCCCTCCATCCAAGAATATGACATTTATGTGAAAGAGCCATTACCAAAAGTCCCATTGAAAGATCCGGGAGATGATAACAAATTGAAGCAAACTCCCAAACTTGAGCAAAACTCAAGTTTGGGGGAGTTTTATAAGGAGAAGAGTTTGGGTAAGTTCCTTGAGGATAGTGAAGATGAAGAAGGGAAAAGGAAGAGTTCGAAGGAGAGAAAGATTGAGAAGGGCTTTGAAATTGGAGATACGGTGGTATGGGGCACCTTGGGAGTGATGGAAGTCCTTGGAAAGATGAAGATCAAGGAACGGAAAATGTTGGTCATGAAGAAATTGGTCTATGGAGGAGGCATTGCGTTGGAAAGTGAGGAGGATGAAGTGTTCATCACCGATGAGCACAATGTCAAGTACTATCATCCTCCATTCAAAGAAAGAGAAGTATGAACTTGTTAAGTTCCGTCCGGCATAGGACGTTAAACCTAGCGTTAAATGGGAGGCAACCCATTTTTACTTGCTTTATTTAATTTCTTGCTCATTTTATTTGCTTTGTTAGTTTAGTTTGATGTGTTTGTGAGTTTTGATGTTAGTTGGAGAAGCTTGGATCGAATGGACGATTGGAGATCGAAAGTGGAACTTTGAGCTTCGAAGAAGGTGTAGCTATAGCAATCGTGAGAGGTACGCCCACTCCAAACTTAGGAATTGCATAACAATTACTAAGTTTGGGGGGGGGGGTAGTGGAATTTATATTCTTGTTCATAATATTGATTGCTTAGCTACTCTTAATGTTAATTGTTGGGATAGTGGCCCATGTGTGTAGATTTTTATGGTTAGCACTTGGTGTCAATATCAATGCAACACTATTTTTTCAAACTTTTAATTGCTTTGCAATGAAAAAGTTTGGGGGGGTATGTTCGTTTTTACATTTTCTATTGACACCAATGTGTACTCTTGTGTATGTGTGTAATTTGAGCTTTAATGATCATTGCAACACATTTGATAGTGATTTGTTGTGAATTTGATTCCTTGAATGTGTACATGATTGTAATTAATCATGTTGTTTGTGTTGTTGTCATCTTGTTGCCTATGGATGTTTTGCATGCACAATGAGTTATGTGTGGTGGTGATTGATGAATGTTTAAGTCTTTAATGAACCGGTGAGAGTTGAGCTTTGAACCGAGCATTAATCCGGTTTATTTCATTTGTGAGTGAATCAATTCATTGCTTGCTTTTCTAGAACTTGCCCAAGTTCTTGCTTGAAATCATGCTTGTGTGATACTTTGAGATAGGATGTAGGCCATCTTTCGTACTACACGTCACTTAGCCAAAAATTTCCCAATAACCAAAGTAATCTTCCGTAGTTAGCCCGTTTGAGCTTGATTTCCCATTCTATTGGCAACCTACAATGTTTAACCGCTTAGCCTTTTGAGCCTTTGATATCCAAATCTAGTGGAGAAATAAAAGAAAGTAGTAAAACATGTGCTTTAGTGCCTTTGGTTTGAAGAGAAAATTGGCAAAGTTGTGAAAAGAGAAAAAAGAGATGGAAGGGAAAAGAAAATAATTGAGAAAGAAAAGAGGGACAATGAGCCCCAAGAGCTTAAAAAGAAAAGAAATTTTCTAGAAAAAGATGAGGAGATGAATGCATTTGAGGAAATTAAAGGAAAAGTGAGAAGGAAGGTTGTAAACCTTAAGAGCACAAGCTTGAATTGTTGAATAACAACTTTCATTCTCCACTAAACGAGTCACTATTTCCATATTCATCTTACCCCGTCCAAAGAGCCAATGTTATGTCCTTGGTTAAGCCCTATTGATCTCATTGTTGAACATGTTTGTGGTGGAAAGATGGTAGAGCTTTGGCAAGCTTATGGCAATTGCAATGCATGATTTGATTGATGAGTGCTTATTGTCCTTAATTTGTTTGAGTGTTTGAGAGAAACACTATATCTAGGGAGTTGAACTTGAACATCTTGATATTGTCATCACCATCACTTGTTGTTGTGTGTAGAGCATGTGTGAGTTATGAGTTGGATCTTCAATATTGAACTTGTGATCATTTTAAGAATGTATCTTGAGGAAGAATAATTCATTTCATGTCATTTGATACGTGGGATCTTACATTGATCATCTAGTTGTAAATTTCACCCTCATGTTGTAATTCTTTCGTTGCTCGAGGACGAGCAACACTTTAAGTTTGGGGGAGTTGATTCGGGTGGAATTTACACGATTTAGATGCATATTTGAAGCTCATTTGATGTTGATTTCATTGAATTATACAGTAAATATGATTGTTTAAGCCGAAATGAGAGAAAGGTTGTGTTTTGTCGATTGTGTAGGAAATACGATAGAATTTGGAGCAAAACACATACCACAAGTGATCGGACCGGAAAGAGGAGTGCACGGTTGGATTCGTCTCGAAAAACGGAGTGGATTAGCCAAAGGAATTGAGTCAATCCGACATACGAGGCGAAAGTTATGCATGGAACGAGAAGAGGAAACTCGGCCGAGTGCGTCAACTCGACCGAATCTGCAACTTTGAACTCTACTGCGCACTCGGCCGAGTGAGCCAACTCGGCCGAGTAAGGATGAATGCGTAGCTCCTGGAATCGGACATCACTCGACCGAGTAAGGTTACTCGGCCGAATCTGCAATTTTGCACTTTACTGCGCACTCGGCCGAGTGAGCCAACTCGGCCGAGTAAGGTTGAATGCCGTAGCTACTGAAATTGAAGACCACTCGACCGAGTGACCCTCACTCGGCCGAGTCTCGGCTGGAAAGAGTTGCTACACGCTTCTTAAGTGTTCCACTCGGCCGAGTGACCCCAACTCGGCCGAGTCACCCCATTTTCGGTGCCAAACTTGTATTTTCTCCATTTTTGAGGGATCAACTTGCAATTATGCCATTCAAACCCTTCCCAAACACTATATAAACTCCCTTTCTTAAAAATCCAAGGGGGACTCCTTTTACAAGCATTTTTCCACACACACATTCACATAGTTGTAGGTGTTCTTCATTTTTAGTTTAATTTCTTCAATAGATTAGATAGAATAGTGGTGTTTACTTCAAATCAAGCTACGATTATCATCGGGCATCGTCTATTACATCATTTTGTAGCTAAATTCGTATGATCAAGGTGATATTACTCTATTTTTCAATTCAATTTGGTAGTTTCTTAATTTCTTCAATCTCTTGTTATTTTATTATGAGTTTGATGTTATTTGTTGTTGTAGCCATGGGATTCTCTTCTAGAACCTTGGGCTAATCCTCAATTGCCTTGGGTGTGGATGTTTTGATGAGAATTTAGTGTAATTGTGGATTAATTGCATGATTAGCTTATAATTTTGGTGTTTATGTTTCTAGAGTTGTACTTTGATTGATTCATTTGGTTGATCAACCCTATTAGCAAGCATGTTCGATTATGTTTATTGCAACGAGAGTTGGGTAGCATGATTGGGAGTGTGAGTGTGAGCTTTTATCAATTGAATAGAAGTTAATTAGTAATTAGCTCACCCGAGAGGGGTGTTAATGGCTAGACCAACAACCTTAGACACTAAACGAATAGAGGTCGTCTAGGAGTTTGGTGAGAGGGCGTTTCATAAGCATTAATAACCGTGTTGAAAGTGCTTATGCAACACTATCTTAGGAGCTTATGGTATTTGGTTAGATCCTATAATTTCTAATCAATGCACGATGTTTACCTATGCCTTTCGAGGGGGTTTGCACACTTATGTGATAGCCTTTAGCTTAACCAAAATTTGTAGTAAAATCATGTAATTGGTTCACTAGTTCACTTAATTGCTCACAAAACGGAAACACCCGAGGCAATACACTTCCCTTGCACTTTCCAAAAGAAAGTTAGATAGATTGTCATTTCTTGTCACTAGTTCTTATTACTTTAGTTAATATAGTTTACTATTTTTGTGCTTATTCCCGAAAATCCAAAACACATCATTTAGTTACTACAATAGCATGCCTACTTGTAACTTTAGGGATTCACTAGCACTCAATTAAGTCCTTGGAACGAAATTTTACTTGGTACACTTATCGTACTACTAACGAACCCATACGCTTGTGGGGATCGTATAGTTGTAAAAAGTGTGCAAAAATACATCCAAGTCACCTTGGTCTTCTTCTTGGGAATTGATTCCTCTACAACTCTGAACTCAAGAGGAAGTTCTAGGTTGTTGGGAAAATCAGTGAATGTTTCAGCTTTTCTTTTGTTTCCCTTGACCTTCTTGATTTGGCCTCTGGGTTGGACACCTTCAGCACCTTTGTCCAATCCAGAAACTTCTCCTCCTGGTCTCTGCTGAAATCTAGCCCTTTCTTCCTGTGCTGATGCCATAGAAGCCTTCAATGCTATGGCTAACTGCTCTTCTTCTCCAAGATCTTCCAAGTTCAGCACTGCTGGTTCTTTGCCCTTATCTTCAGCAGCTTTTTCTTTGCCCTTGTCTGAACCTCCAATAATCAAGGCACCTTTGGCCCTTGCTCTTTCCCTTTCCCCCTTTTTGGCAGCATCAAAACACTGAGGTTTGAGCTCACTCATTGTTGTAGCCATCAGGGATTGGGCTAGGTTCAGAGATTTCATCTCTTCCAGCAGATATACATTTTCATCATGTATGTTTTGCATTCTATCACTGCTCAAGCTAAGGAAAGCTAGAACGGGCTTCATCTTTTTCTCAACAACCTCCTCCAAGGTTGCTTTAAGAGATGCATCCAATTGGGCTTTTAAGAGCTCAGTGAGGTTGGCCACTGCACCTTCAGCAATGTTGGCCATTACTTCTTGTGAAAACTTTTCAGAGGCAGCCTTCACCATTGCTAGCCCTTGATCCTCAGCTCTTTTCTTTGTAATGCAGTCTTCTTTCCAAGGGCTTGCTTTACAGTCAGTCTGAGAGCTTTGACATTTGCATTGTGATTATCTCTCAGCAGCTGTTGTTCCTTCTTGACCTCTTCTGAGATGGACTTCATGGTGGATTTGGCTTTCTGAACCTCAGTGGAGATGGTTTGGAGACCAGTTTCCACTCCATTTATCCTTGCTTCCAAAGTAGGGAGCACTACATCTTCAGAGCCAGTTAGTCTCATCTCCACAGATGCTAGAGTTCTTCCTTGCTCATTTAATGCTCCAGATGTTTTAGCATTAGCAGATTGGACTTGATGAGCTAAGGAGTCCAATTTCTCTGATTGCAACCCAAGCAAGGCTTGTGCTGATCCAGAATCTACTTGGATGGGTGCATCTGTTAAGAACTCATCTGTAAAAATTTGGTCAAGGGAAATTCCTGCAATATTGGACAAATAAAAAATGTTAGGGAATAAACACTCATCACCCTCAGAATTTTTTGCATAAGACTCTGATACATCAGCAATCTTCTTCTCATTTTCAACTCTTTGTTTTCTCCCTTCATTTAAGATGTCCTCACACAAAGGATCAGGCCTCCTTTCATCAAGGGCTTCTTGAAGTTCAGATTTGACTTCAAGAATAACCTGTCCTTCCTCACTTATACCACCCTTTATTTGTGGTACACTCACAATATGAGTAATTACTACCTCTCTTTCATCCACAACACCCTCTGGTTTTTCAACTAGATTTTCCTTTTCAACTCCTTCATTTAAACCTGCATCAACTCCACCTTCAACAAGGTTCGGAGATGGCAGTTGTGGGGAGATCACAGTGCTTCTATCAGCAGCCACTGAGTCATCCTGAATGATCAAGGGCTGATCAGTGTCCAACTCTCCTGACACTGAATAGGCCTTAACCAAACTAACCTCTAAACTAGGAACCTCAACATCTTTAGGCTGTGCCTTGGGTTCAGATGAACCTTCATTAGCAGATGTGTCCTTGGTTGTGTCACTAACCTTGGTCAACACCTCTGAGGATATAGAGCCTTTCCTATGGTAAGTAACAAGAGGTTCTGAGAACCTGCTTGATTCAGAAGGTTTGGGTTGGGAAGATTCAGGGAGTTTAGCTTGGGAGGGTTTAGAAGGGTTGTCTTGAGGAGGGTTGGGAGGGTTTGAGGGATCATCATTTCCATCATCATTTGAACTGCTATCAGGGTTCCTTATTCCCTTAGCAATTCTCTCCTTTTCTTCATCAATCTTCACTGCTACCAACTTGGCAAAAACATCCTCATCAGTGAGGAATCTAGTCTTGGATACACCAGCAAAGTGTAGCAGTCTACTCTCCTCCACTTGCCACCAGTTTGCACCCTTATCTTGGATGACTTGAGAGATCTCCATCATTGTTTTGTCCTTGACATCTACTAGCATTCTCAAGTCATGGAACATCTTCTGAATTCTGGGAAATTCAGCAAGTTGTGGGTACAAGCTATCCACAGTAGCTCTAGCTCCACCTCTGAGCATACTTTCATAAGTATACTCCTCTTCATTCTCATTGGATTGAGAACTTTGGGCTATAGGGGAGTTGGCTGTGGTTTCATTAAGTGCATCTTCAGGCAAATTGAGTTTAGAAGGGTTGGCTTCAGAAGGGTTGGGCTCAATTGAAGGTACCTCAGTTGCTTTTAAAAGCAATGAGTCTGAGGGGGCTTTGCTCAGGGGGGTTGGTTCACGAAGTGCATGTTCTAAGAGATTGGAATAATTTAGCATGGATGAGTCAAGAGGAGACAGGAGCCTTGTCTCATCTACAACTAAGTCTACAAGCACATCAATGCCACTTCTTTGCACACTCCCTTCTGGAGAATATCTCTTAGTAAGATTGACAGGGGTGATAGGTTGATTGGGAGGGGTAATATGGGTTTCAGGGGAGTTGGGGTCAGGATTTTGGGTTTCAGGGATATTGGCTTCTAAGGGTTGGCCTTCAGGGATTTTGGACTCTGGGGTTCCAGAACCAGAAGAGTTGGTCCTAGACTTAGATTTTGTCCTGCTTTCAACCCTGCTCTCCCTTAGAGAAATTTGAAGGGACCTTTCTTTCTGAAGTTCCAGCACCTTCTCAGTGGGCTTGGCTCTCCTCTTGCTAGCCCTGCTGCTTCCACTTCCTTCCTCATCCTTCTCAGGGACAACTTCACTGGGCCTCTTATCACCTTTCTTTTTCTGCCTTGTCTCATTATACTTCGCCTCAACTCTTCTGAGTGGTCAGAAGGCACATTCACTCCCTCTTTTGCCACTTCATCAACTTCAATTGAAGCTCTTGAGGCTTCTTCTGATATTACTTGAGACATTTTCTTGGTCTTGACAGCCTTGGGCTTAGTTCTCTTCTTCAATTTGGGCTTCTCTTCAACCTTTTCAGCAGGATTGGCCATTAACAACCTCCTTTGCTCAGTCTTCTTGCTTAGCTTCCTGAACATCACTTTCTGAGCAGGGAGGGGTTTTGCAAAAGTTTGCATTTGAGAATAGTGGGAAAACTTCTCAATCAACAAACTTGCCCTGGTGCAATACTTGAGCTTTCCCTCTAGAATCACCTTTTGAGAGTTCACCTTGAACTTGGCTTTCTCCTTCATCATCTCAGAAAGGATGAAGGTTCTCCAATCAAACTTGATGCCTTTGTCCCTGGCATCTATCACTGCAGCCATGATTCTGATTCTTGGAGCACTTACTTGCTTTAGACTGCCAGTGTTGCTCAATAGGCTTTTTACAATAACCTCAAACAAATTAAGGAACTTAGGCTTGAGGGTTCTTTTGTGTTGAGTAGATGAAATTGGTCCTGGAACAAGGAGCCAATCTTGTGTTATTTCTCCCTCATGGCCATTGCCATAGAACTCAGGATTCCTCCCTTCAGAAGGCAATCCAAAAGCAGCATCTACATCTTCCTCATAGAATTTCACTCTGTGAAATCTCTCTTCTTCTTCTCCTTCAGTCCTGTAGGAGAGTCTTGTGGTGACCTCACCATCTTCTGGCTTTCCTCTCCATTTTAAGAAGGCAAAGAACTCAGCCATGTATGTTTCCAAGCAAGAGTCAGGCTTTTCTTGCATAAATTTATGTAGGCCTGCTCTTCTCAACCATCTCAAGGTTGGAGTAATTGTTGGATCTTCACTTTCAAAGGATAGAATGGGCTCAAAAATCAGATTGTTTTTGTGGCTAAGATAGCCAAAATCAAGGTCCAAGTCCTTGTTGGTGAAATCAACAATCATCTCAGTTCTTACTTTGGGAGCCATTGAAGAATAGTGAAAGATTTTGAGAGTGTTTGAAAGAGTAAGAGAAAGCTAGGGTTTCAAGGAGTTTGATTGCGTGGGGAAGAATGAAGTGAGTATGGCTTCTTAAGACTTGTGAATATTCCAAAAGGAATGTATGTCAATGAGTAGGTGAAGTCTTAAGGCAATTCAACGGTTAACAAAAATGGAAATCCAATTTAGACGGCCAAGATGAAGTTCAGGGGAGTTGGCCATTTGATCCAATGGTAAAAAACCAATGAAACAGTGAGAACTGTTTTTATTCAAAACGTGGGTGGAGTTTTAATGTTTGTTTAAAGCTGGGGGGTTTTCAAGGTAGATCATGTCCCAAATGGTTTAATGCAAACAAGAGTTAAATCTTGGCATTTAATGCATTGAAAGTGACTTTTTGGATAGGGGACAATTTAAATCCTTGAAAAGGTGATATCTTGAAAAGGAATGAGACAGATTTTGGAATAGGCAATGATTACCCAAAATAGGTGCTTATCAACCTTAGATTTTGGTTTGATAGCCAAGACAACTTATCTGACCCTTGAAAAAACTGTGTTGAGGTGTATAGAATGCCAACAATAGTCGAAACACTTGTACACTTAGATTTAAATCTCGATTATCTAGGAGTTTGTTATTTTTTATAATTATTAACGTTATTCTCTGAAATAAAAAATTTGACTAAGTCTTATTTTAATTTATTTTCAGTTATTATATATATTCTGTGATTATTCATTATTTTTCAGAAATTCTTTTTTCCAGCTCTACACGATCTATTAGTGGGGAAGTTGATCCCACTACTTCACTCTCAAATTCCTAGAATCGTGATCTTCCTCTCTTCTTTCAATTTTTCCCTATAAATGAGTCTCCATGGAAATGTTGGAAAATATCTTAAGAGCTTTGTTAATTCAATTAAGCACGGTAATTTTTATTTTTGAATTAATTATAGCACTTGAGCATTTTTGCAGGGAATGTCACATCACTTAAGGGCTCAAAATTCAAATTGCTTTACCTACAGAATTTGAAAGGTTGTCTTGCTGCCTAATTCTTGCATTGTTTTGTATGTACATGTACTAATATGTCAAAAAACACAAGAAGCTGCTACACCTTCGAACTCAAGCAATTCCTCTCCAAACCCTCTCAATCTACTCGCAGAAATGACATCATCCAACACCTCAAGCAACACCCACTCTCCAAAATCACCCTCCTTCATTGTTAGAATCATTGATGTTCCATACGAAGATGTTCAAGCTCCCACACAAACATCTCCTCTCCAAATCGTGCCCTATAACCCATTTGACATTCACACTGAAATCGCGAATGCCAACGCCGACGCCTCTGCCTCTAAACTCACCTCTGACCCTCAAAATGAGCTATCATCTAAAGCTCCCACTCTTGAAACCACTCCAGTTACCCTTCACTTCCGATTGGGCACTCCATTTAACACATTGAAGGAGTCCTATGAAACCCTAAGTCGCAAAACAGTGCACCCTGTTATTGTGCTTGAAGGAGAAACCTTGGATAATGTGATGTTCAAGGGTGATGCTCCATCTACTGAAGATGTGGACATGCAAGACAGGATGGACTCTTCAGATAAGGAAGTGCTTACTGCAAAATTCGAAAGATTACACATGCAGAAAAAGGGCAAAAAGAAGGTTAATGTACCTGCAACAAGGAAATGGCCTGGTGGGAAGAGGAAGTCCCAAAGGAACCTTGGCAAAATCGTGGACTACTCTGGCAAAGGAAAAGCCAAGAATTGATGGCAATGCTTCTAAGCCCATTGCGGTTTCTGATTCTGAGCCAGAAGCAGAAACAGAGCCTGAACAGTTCCCAGTCCAAGAGGAGGTCAATGAAGCTGATGTGGATGAAGTGGCTAAAGATCTTGAAGAGGAAAGTGATCATACTCCACAAGTTCGAACCAGGAGATCAAAAAGGCTTCGAGAGACTGCTAGTGTTGCCTCTCCGATGGCAACACCCGAGCCTTCTGATCCTGAATCATCATCCAGCTCAACTAAAGAAGATGAAAATGAGGTATTGTTCTCTTCTGATGATAGGAACAGTGATTCTGATGAAGATTACCATGACAATACTAGCATCCAATATAGAACCATAAGAAATAGGCAAATTTTGAGTGAAAGACTGATTAAAGTGCAAGATTTTGAGGAAATGAACCTGATAGATTGGTTTAAAGAAGGGTCTTTGTTAAATGCTCTGCAATTTGCATGCCCATACATTGTTGATTGGATTTATGAGTTTTATGCAAATGTAACTGAACATGCTGGGGATCCATACTCAACTAGATATGGTCAAATTTGGTTTAGAGGAAATAGGATCATGATTACTCCTAGAATGATTAATATCATGTTTAAAACAAAAATAATGGAGGATCCTGTGGTCACTGATCATGATGTCATGATAAGTATACTGACAGGGGGAGTAATCACTAAGTGGAGACAAAGAATCCTTGCCTCTAAGTTGACTAGTCTGTAATCTGTGTTGCACAAATTGGTGTACTTTAACTGGTTGCCTACAACAAACAACACTACCCTCACACTAGAACAGGTTGTACTGATGTACAAAATAGGTCATTTGAAAAGATTCAACCTACGACAGGTTATCTTTACAAATATGATGACTTTCAAGCCTAATATGACTGGAAGAGGTATACTACAAGTTTCTGGTTGATAAAGTTTTTGAAAGATTAGATGAGGAGGTGATCAGTAACTACATTCCTGGATTCAGCATATCCAATCAGTTCAGAGTTGCAGGTGAAAGGGTTGTGGACCTTCCCTTGAGAAGAAATGATGATGGTGCAGGTCCAAGTTCAGCTCCCAGTGATCCTCTGAATGATCCCATCCACAACACAACACTGCCTCCAGAAGGAGCTGTCTCCTCTGTTTATTTATCTTCCCATTATATCATGAGACAGATTGACATTTTGCAGGTTCTATCAACAATCTGCAAAGTTCAGTGGAGGATCTTCTTATCCAAAAGAAATTTTGGATGGATCTTCTTTCCACCTCAACGGGGGGAGTAGCTGATGGTTTCCACAATCAACATCCAACTAATATTATTCCTCCAACTGTAGATGAACAACCTGTTGTTCCTGACAGAGCTGGTGGAGTTGCTCCTGACATTGGGATGAGGGAGAATGATGCTGATGAAGGAGAAGACCAGGACATCCAGGATCTTTATGGGGATCTGGATAGATGAAGAGATTGAAGACAGGGGGAGAACTTACATTATGGAGGAGTCTGTGGAGATTATGAAGATGCAGTTGAATTACATTCAACCCAATCATTTCCCTAATGTTATTTCAGTTCCTCTCTTGTTGTAAAAGCTCTGTACTTATGTTTTATTTATTTCATAAACTCTGTTATTTACTTTCTGTACTTATTTAGGATTTTCCTTTATGTACAAGTTATTTAAATCTAAACAAGTTATTTGGTTTAGATGTTGTCGTTATTAATTTGATCTAATACAACTGCTACTTCATTATTTTGAAATATCAATTTTGTTAAATTCTTAATCAATATTTTTGTTGTGCGAACATCAGTAGTGTAGATGTAGAAAGGTCAAATTGGGGGAGATTGTTGATGTTGATATAAGTGTTTTGTAAAATGATCCAACACTAACAGCCGAGTGTTGTAACTAATGTTCCCAACACTTATGACAACATCAGAATTTGCCCTTCCTTTTCCCACTAACTCCGATCTTACACTTGTTGTCTAGTAATGTCCCCAGTGTAGTTAGAAGACGTGGGCAACACCAGGTCACGCATCTGTGTGGGAGTAAGAAGTTATTAAGTATAAAATAACAAGTCCTACATTCAAGGTGTGAAGAGAAGTTAATCATAACCGCTTGATCTCACGCCTGTGATGAACACAGGAGTTGAAGGCAGTTCGTACCTCATGCCTATAAATACCGTAGCTACCTCAACACAAGATACACAAGAAGAAAAACTATCTTTGATTACTGGTCTATAGAACGCTATATACACTTCTAGTTAGGAAAATACTTGTTTCTTCTTGTAGATCTTCATACTATTGTAAACCCGAATAATAGTGTGTTGATCATGGTCTTATTTACTAGGTTATATGCATAGATCTATGAGGGAGATAGTTTCGTAGGATCTAGTAAATTTTATACACTCATTCGAGTTGTAATTGTACACCTCTAAGAGGTTGTAATCGTTTCACATATTTTTATATAGTGAACAGCGTAGATTGTTTTATAATCTACGCAAATTTTGAATACTTTCATTTCTCAAGGTGCAATTTAATTTCCGTTGCATAGTGTTGTTTGGACAGTGTCAACACGACAGACAACATCTCTGATTTCGCACACACGCACACTTTCACTTACAATAAATATTTTAAATTTTATATTTATTTGCATAAAACATCTTAAAATTAAATTAAAATAATAATCAACAACTTGACATCCCTAATATACTAGTATTAGGTCGTGTTTGGATGAGGAAATTTGATTTGAGGAGACATTTCAAATAAAATGATTTAAAAATACATGAATTTCAAATGACATGGTTTTAGCGAAAATTTAAAATTCTCTCAATTTAACTTTAAAAAAAAAGATGGTTTAAATCTAAGTATTTAAAATTCATTCATTTGAATTTTAATCTAAACAAGTGAAGTGGATTTGGATTGTGAATTTAAAATTCATAAACTTAAATCACTCCATCTAAATGGAGTTTTTTTTTTTTTTTTTAAGTATAAAATGGAGTTTTAAGGAGTTCAATTTTATATGTCGTATTCTCATGTAGTGCATATATATGTGCAATAACTGTCTAATTGTATTAATACATCATTTTTTTTAAATGACATCCTCATGACATCTTATTATTGAGTTTAATATTTTTTTTAAACAATAATTTAGATTTGAATCTTGCCCCTCTTGCATAATATTTATATTGCGTACTAACTAAACAAATCTATAAAAAAAATTAATACCAATTTTATTGAACACTTATTTATATTTAAATTTTAAAATAATTCTCTAAAAAAACTCAAATAAAACCCAACAAAAGCAATTATTGTTAACCTTCACAAGAATTAAAAAACTTGATGATTACAAAAAGAAAAGATACGGTAAAATTTTTTTTGGCATATTCTACTTACCAGATGGCTAATTAAGTTCTTCCCTCAACTGATCCTAACCTGAAGTGTGAGCAAAAGAGATAACAACCGATCTCAAACTCAAATTTTACATTTCAAAACAAATATATCCATTGCGATTAACAGAACTAGGATTTACAAACCAATTCTACAAATCTGATGCAAAACAATGGCCAGATAATGCACTTTCTCCATGGATATATTGGAGACCAAACCATCAATACGCAAAATTTAAAGAGAATAAAAAATCACCTTTCTGATCATGGTAATAATGCAACATATGATTTTCAATAAGAAAGAAAAACAACACAATGTCTAAACCAAAATCACCCAAATGACAATAATCCGACTTTGAAAAGATTAAGCTAAATCAGTGCAACTCACTAAAGATTTATGTTTTAGTTGGTCTTTTCCTTTAACAATCTTGCTATGTTTCCAGGGGATAAAGTAAAGCAGCAGCAGTAAAATCCACCTTAGCAATATGAAAGACAAGTATACACAGTAGTACCTTTGATAGCATCTCACTCTTTACATCTACAACAAACTAAAGTTTTTGATAATTAAAGTATACAGAGCTAGGAAAGGAAGCTCAACCAAAATTTACCCAAAGGCCATACTCACCTTTTAATGATTTTCCTTTTATAACTTAACAGTATAGCTATATAGTTATACAACTTCTTCTCTAATGCATAAACAAATTCTTCACTCCTCTAACTTACCATAATATATAAACCAACAAACAAGTTAAAGTGGTGGTACACGAACCAATAATAAAGATTTCACTAAAAATCCATACTCGATTTGAGATCATTCGGTAAAAGCTCAATTCAACATATTTATCAAATAAACTTGAACATATATTTATGTTCGGTACAGTCTAAAGCTTGGTTCGAGCTAGATAAGTAAAAATTGATTAAATTAGTGTAAAAAGAAGCAGCAAACTACTTGAGCTCGACTCCTTTGGGCTTGATTAAAGCTCATTCGAGCTTGGCTCGTTTAATTATCAAACAATAATTTTAATGCTCGATAATATTTCAAATAAGCTTGAAGTACATCGCGTTCGGCTCGGCTCATTTACAACACTTTTGAGATAAATAAAGGAAGTCTTGACAGTCGTTGGCTCCAATTTTAGAAAATGCATTTATCAGTGTGGTGATGAACTTAGCCAGCTTATTTCTGAAATCCTTTGAGCAGCTTTTGTCACCCTCATCAACATCCTGAACACCCCCTTTAACAAGACAACCCACCTGAGCTCCCTCCAAGTAGGCTTTACACGACACCAGGATTTCTCGTGTGTTCTTACAGAAATGCCCCGCCACAAATGCCTCGAAATTCTACAAAAAATAGAAAGCAACATCAATTTCCTCATAAAAAATCAATTTGAATCGGTAATAATCATGTTGTCATCTTACCTTTGGAGGCCTTCTCATATTGTACACCATTGTTTGCAGGGAAAGCATGAACGTACTCTCATTGTATTTTAAAGAATTCTCTTCACCAGCTTTGGAGCCATTGGAGCGAGCATATCCAGGCTCATTAAAATAGGGCTTCATATTCAAAATCAATCCTTGGATAGAGACCAAAACTTGTAACATAGTCGAAACACCTGGGAGCCACTTCTCCTTGTCGCTACCACCCCAAGTGTTGAGAAGACTCAGGCACACTTTTCCACAATTGTACAAGTTGGGATTTATTCGAAGGCCACCAGAATGGTAATGAACTTGCTGTTAAGAATAGAATAAAGTAATCGAGCCTCAAATATCTGACACAACCCCATATTAATTACTATCAACAAAAACTTACGGGTGGAACATTGGGATAACTGCTGGGGAAGTAGACATCAAAGAAAAAGAGACCATCATGATAAGGAGTTCCCTCTGCCCCTACAATCACCGCTCTTAAAAGGTCCATTCTTGACTCATAAACCCTCACAAATATAGTTTCTGGTGGAATAAGAAGAAACAAATTAGCAGTATATGGTGGACATAAAATGCAGTAGCAAAGTACAAATGCCTCCAATAAAGGGTAATCTGCAATATCTGGTGCAATTTCAAAAAAGAAATTACCAGGTAAATCTTTTTCCAATATCTTCCATTCTTCCTGTATTCTCTTTGACCAATTCTTTGGTGGCTGAACCAGACAAAAGTAACGAGGAAAATGCATAATTTGCTTCTGCCCATTTCTAAATTTTTGCCAAGGCACTTACATTTTTATTAACTTTTGACCCTTCATTGACAATTAGGAGGCAAAAGCCAAAGAAGAAAAAAATGGTGCAGGGGGCAAAAGTTAATAGAAAAAGAAGTGCAGGGGAAACATAAGTAGAAACTAAAGAGCATGGAGAAAAATGAAATTGCAGGTCAAGTCTTCCACAGTGTGATTAGAAGCAAAGGAGATGCACTCACCCGTTTTTCAGAAGAACCATGTTTGGAGAAGTGGTGATCCGAATAATCTTCAACAGTGTCAAATTTATTAAAAAGGCCAAAATTTTGGAGAATCACATCCACATTTCTTTGTTTCACCTCGGCAGGAGTTTTTCCATTTTGAATATAAGTAGAATCTTGTAATATGGGGGCAGATGCACTTCCTCCATTCATAAGAGAGGCAGAAGTAGAAGGCATGCTCAAAGTTGTATAGCTACTGGGAATATTAGCATTACCCAAAAGAGTTGAACGGGATAACCTAGGAGACCTACGCTTTACTAAATGTGGTGAAGGATTATTCTCAGGATTATGAGGCATAGAAGTTTGTTTACGTTTAATATTCCGACCAGCTGTCGAGTGACCTACCTTTGAAGTCTTCAGATGTCCAATCTGAATGGGTTCTTCATGAGGGATACTGACAGTATTCTCTGAACTATGACCCGCTTTCGAATTGGGAAGAGCTTCCTACAGGTTAGGAAAAATAAAAAAATTATTCTACTACACAATTGAATCAAATAGGGTTCAAACCAAATAAAAAATCAAAAACAATAACCAATGTTCAACTACTATATCCGTAAGTAATAGATAACAGGAAGCTAATTGAGTTAAGAACTTTGAAGTACCTTGGCGTTGCCTTTTCTTCCCATATGGGCAGTAGCTTTATCCTCTTCTTCCAGGTCTACATCTATTATTTCATGAGGGTGATCTTCTTCCAGGTCAAGATCTACTATTTCATGATGAATCACCTTCGCAAATTTGGAAATATGGAGATTAAAATGCATCTAGTGGCATAACTTTCAGAAAATCATTAACAGAGAAAAAGAAGAAAATGACAAGGAATAGAAACAGAAAAGAACATGAATTCAATTTAAAAACCTTTGAAAGCATCAACATATTAAGCTGTTTTTACTAATGACGTACAACAATTAGTTCTAACTCAGACACGGGGTAGAGAATTTTATAGTCTAAGCACAGTACGGATCATTCAGCAAAAGAGAATTCCTTGAAAAAATAGAAGAGTGCCCTAAATTATAAAGTTTAGGACTCTGACAATGTGGTGGGTCTTAAGTCCAGAAAACATGCCTTGAAACTACCCATTGCCATCCCTACCACTTACAAAAATATGTATAAGCTATATTGATTGTATGGGATGTTTTAATCACCAACAATGGACGAACTTACAAAACAATGAAACTTCAGCTACTTTAGCAAGATCTGGCAGCCAAAATATATGAACTCATATTTCATTAATGTGGTTACACGTATAGAACAAAGCCAGTTGCACATATTTCATCCATGTTTGCATAAACAAGAAATAAGATGTATTATAAACAGAAATAAGGAAAAAGAGTACAAGAAGTTCAAGAACTAACCACAAAGTTTATGTTGGTGCCTATCACACTAGATTAGGTTAAACGAGAAAGATCATCCTTTCCAATCCCTAGATGCAGATCACAGTACGATATAGTCACTAAGAAACTCAGTTCGAAAAAGAATCGCATACAACTAAGACGGTGTATTTTTTTCCTAGAGTGCTATAAGAAATAAATGGCACAGTACTCGCAGAAAAATCTCGGCCATTTTCCCTACTCACATAGAAGTCCACAAGGTTTCGTAGTCTCGAGGCTATACTACATCAAACATGCTAACCAACCAATTGAAGTCATCACATTTCCTCTACAAAGTTGGTGTAATACTGAAATTAACAATATATTAATGCTAAAAACCAACACGTGGCCTCAATGTTTTCTGGAACATGTTGTCAGATATCAAATTAGAAGGCAAACAGTAAAAGAAAATTAAATTTTATCTGCCTATATGGTCCATTAATTTCTGCACCTTGTTAATAGCCTAATTCTATTCCATTTTAATTAGGGACTTAGGTAGCACTTGGTTAAAGATTCTTCAATGGGAATGAGTTTAGGGTAATTATAGTGGTTAACGAGAACAAAAGATGATGAATCCACTACCTCGCCCTCCTAATCCATATTGGTTAACTATGTCTCCTCAATCATACCCCTATTCCCCAACCAACAATATTCCAAAATTAGGGCAACCACACTCACAATTGGAACAACTTGTACTTCAACATATCCCGTAGGGGGAAACGAGATTTTCATTGAAGAACTTCAACCAAGCACCCCCTAAAACCTTTAACCCCAAATAAGAGAGAGAGCATTCGAATAAGTTACTAAAACACAAAGGCAAAATATAGTAGTAATTCATAAAAAAGGAAGTGATTAAAAAGAGTACCTCTTTTTGTTTAAAGGATTTGGATTTTGAAGTGCGATTAATGGGAATGGGGGGCGAAATTTCCAAAACCTCGGCAGATGAACTCCCTCCCGGAAACACCCTTTTCCTGAATCATCAGCGCGTCACAACACATATTAACAAAAATGCATGTAAAAAGATAACAACAATTACTTGGAAACGCATGGAGACACGGGTGTGGGCAACTCCATGAGATCGCTTCAGCAAAAGTAGTTAAAATTTGGATTGATGGATTTTCCTTCTCATAAGCTCTTGTTGATGAAGAGTTAATAAATGCAAGGACGAAGAAAAACCCTTTTCTTTTGTTGCTTCTTAATAAGAGACTTTTGGACTCCTTTCACTTCACTACTCAACCCGTTTCAATTCTCTGTAAATACCCAACATTCCGACTAGTATTTTCAACTAATTTGCTTATGTATAGTGTCCAATAAAAAAAAAAAAAAAAAATCCGAATGAGTCTGATTATTCGAATTCAAGTCATTAAAGTTGGACTTGATTTGTTTAATAATTTGATTATAATTTTATGGATTTTTTTTTTAATTAATTTTTTATTGTTCTTATTCTCCACTCTCAGATTAAAAGAGTTATTTTTTATGAATTAACTAGTTTAAGATTCGCATATCAATATATTTTTATTTATTAATTAAAAAATAATTTATGTTTATAAATATAAACATATTTATTTTTATTAGATAACCTAAAATTAAAATAAATAAATTAACTTACAATTTAGCATTATATTAAATTATATTTCTTAATAAAAAAAATTTAGGAGAAGTGTACTTACGTAGTTATATGATGGGAACGAATTTTGAAATTTGTTCTATGGAAATTTAAAATTTAAAGAAATTGAAAAAAAAAATTATTTGAATCAATTATTAGATTAACTTAATTTAAAGGAAACTGAATTTAAATATTAAGAAAATTAGATTTCCATTAAATTATTAGGTTATTTTAGACAAAGATATTTTTTGTAGTTTGAATTTTGAATATACATAAAAATTATTAAACAGAATGTTTGACTAACATTGAAAGTTTCCACTATATTCAACAATCGATTTTCCTTAAAGTTAGCATTATACTAAATTAGATTTCTTAATAATTTTTTTATAAGAAATAAGTACTATGCAATTTTGGAATTTATTTTATGGAATTTTAAAATTTAAGAAAACTGAAAAAAAAATTATTTGAATCAATTATTAGATTAGTTTAAAGTAAATCGAATTTAAATATTAAGTAAATTAGATTTTTATTAAATTATTAGGTTATCTTAGTTAAAGGACATTTAAATTATAATTTTTTAGTTGACCAAATTTCAACTTCATTAATTTTAAAAAATCAATTTTAATTATTTTCAAAATTTATATAAAGTGTATACTATTATAAATGTGAAAGAATTTAGGAAATGGAAGAAATATAAGAAGTTAAGTAAATTTTATAGTGAAATATATCAAATTAAGGGATATCATTAATTAGGTTACTGTTGGGATATGAATCCTAATATAAGTCCTAAATGATGAAAAGATAAGTCAAAAGCAAACTTGAATAATTTCTAAGTGTTGACTGATCTAGTTATATAAATTGTCTAGAGAAGATCAATAGAGTATGAAAGAAAGAAAGAAAAGTTTAAGTATGAATGAAAAACAAGTACGTTTTATAAGTAATATGTTATGATTGTTAGGTTTATGTTGAGCGTTTAAATATTGTATAGAAGCTCATAGTTCATATGTTTGTTATTATTGATGTATAGTTTTAAGTTGACTAAGCTGAGTTATAAAGTTTAATGTAATGTAATGCAATAGTGGATGTAGACAAGTTGTCGAACCACTATAAATCGTTGTGTGTTGTTTACTTTACTGTTTTATTTGTGTTTAATTGGTTAACTGTTTAATTGATTAATCTGTGTATAGAATAGACAAGAACAGTGTTCATCGAATTAGTTGAGTATAAATTTGTTGGGCTCATTGTTAATCTGATAAATTCCGCATTGTATATTCTGATATATTGAAAGATTTTGAAAAAGTCTATTCACCCCCCTCTAGACATTTTCCTAGCTTACTCAATATTATAAACTCAACTAGGGACCTACAAGTGGTATTAGAGCAGTAGTTTTCGAACTGCTGTTTCTTGATAACACCTAAAAGACTTGGGTGAAGTCTTGGTTCTTGATTGTACTTGCTATTATCACCGTTCTTGAAATTCCTGTATCTTTGACTTTCTTGCTATATCTTGATACTAATCTTCTTGGAAATTATGGCAATGGAAATTAGTGCTAACAAACTTCCCAAGTTCTCTGTTCAGGACTATGATTACTGGAAACTGAGGATGGAAGCCATTTTCAGTTCAACTCATAATTTGATGGTGTCTGTGATTAAAGAAGGACCAGTCGTCACGATGGTTCAAAACACTGCTGCCCTGGACCCGTCTAAAGCTGTCGGGGTGCTCGTCCCGAAACCCAGATCTGAGCTCACTTCTGAAGAAATGAGGCAGAACAACTTGGATAGTTTAGCAAAGAACTACATTTTACATACCCTTCCCAACGAGTATCTTGGGAAAGTATTAAAATGTAAGGCTGCTAAAGAAATGTGGGATCGACTTGCTGTGATTTGTGAAGAGACTACCCTGATCAAGGAAAGTAAGTTGTCCACTGCTGTTCAGAGGTTCGAATCATTTAAGATGAAGACTGGTGAAAATATTGACCAGTTAGATACTCGTTTCACACGTGTCATGAATGATTTGGAAGTGCTTGGTAAATCATATACAAATCATGAAATTAACTTGAGAATTCTTAAGAGTCTTGATGCTAGATGGAAGATGGTCAAGATGATCATCAAGAACACTCAGGACATTGATGAATGGTCTGCTGAAACAATGTTTCAAACTCTTAAGGCGCATGAGTTCGATCTAGATGAGGATGATCCTATAGCCAGTAGTGATAGGGAGAATGATGTGTCGAAAAATGTTGCTTTTAAGTCTACTTCGTCTAAGAGCTCTAGAGTAGACAGGTCTAAGTCTAAGACTAAGTCTGCCAGCATAAAAGACGAGTTAGATAAGTCTGATCTCAGTCTGAAAGATCAGATGAACCTTATGGTTATGAAGTTC
Source organism: Galeopsis tetrahit (assembly GCA_963675135.1). Taxonomy (NCBI): domain Eukaryota; kingdom Viridiplantae; phylum Streptophyta; class Magnoliopsida; order Lamiales; family Lamiaceae; genus Galeopsis; species Galeopsis tetrahit. The sequence continues at coordinate 56,583,552 of OY776120.1, read as the reverse complement.
GACAGGCTGAACAAGCGCTATGGTAGATATAAGAAGTTTTACAAAGACTTTAGAGGTTCTGGTAACAAGGACTCGTCTGAGACCAGACGAGATCAAAACTCATCCGAAAGGAGAGCTGAGGTCTCAAAAGGAAACAGACGAGATAGGAACTCTGAGGATAGGAAGATTAGACGTTCTAATAGACGAGATAAGAGAAGGGATAACTCTCCTGAGAAAAAGTCTATTAACGATCCACTTTGCTATAACTGTGAGAAACCAGGTCACTACATCTACGAATGTCCGGACCTGAGCACTGATGATCGTGAAGAATGTAAAGCAAGGCGTGAACGAAGATAAAACCAGAGTAGTTGTTAGGGTTATACTGGCAAGTATGCTTTTAGTGCTACTTATGTATACAAACTGATTCTTGCACTTATAAATGAGAATAATATTTTTATCACTGGTTGCTTTAAATATAATGAATGTTAATTATTTATTGCATAAACGTTCAGATGTATTTTACATTGTAGACAATGTGGTGTGTAGAAGATCACAGAAGATCACATTGTCATTTCCTTGTATATAAGTACAATTGATTCACAACTTAGATGGAATTGAACAATCCATTGGTAGAAGTTGAGGTGTAAGGCTCGGTTTGGTTTATCTTGACCAAGAGATTACACTAGTGCATTATGATGTGCTGAATAGGACCTATAGAGAGGTAATTCTTCTAGACTGACTTAAGGAATGAAGAATTAGACCTCAGTGGTTGTTGATTTCTTAATCTCTGTCACTTAAATGGGATTGTCTGTAGTTAAGAAGTATTGCATTGATTTATTATGGGTAAAGAATCAATTTGATTCAATACTTTGTATTTTGGGCAATATTATTAATTACAGGACAGATTGACAAAATTAATACAGAGAATCCTGTCTTGGAGTGTCAAGTTGATTATGTCCCCTTGGTGGGCTCAGAAGGTTTATCATATCAAATCTAATCAGTGGAATTTATTTCCGGTATGATAATAATGTTGAGCTGTCCTTACTCCGAGGAATAAAAGATATTAATTAATTAAAGCATTCAGTAGCTTAAATTAATTGATGGACATTGAATCTTAAACACGGGAAATATTAACCGGGAGCCATATTTCGTAATATGGGTTAGGATGGATAGTGCAATATTAATTCTATAGTGGAATGAATTAATATTAATGGGCTGGAAAAATGTTGTGGCTCAATATTGATTTTTGGGCCCATTGGGAGGTCCAGTCCTAATTCTCCTAAAGGCCCCTCAAGTAGCCCAATAAAAGTCTATTAATTAAGGTAATTAAAAGATAAGGATTAATTTTGTTGCAAGAAATTAGAGAGAGATATTTATGGAAAAAGATATATGGAAATAAGAGATTATTTCTATATTATTCCAATATAAATTGACCGGTCAATTTTTCTTTCTTGTAAGAGAAGAAACATAGATTCTCTCTTATAAAAGGAGAAGAAAAAAATTGGTACTCTTGAGGCTAAGAAAAGTAAAAAAAAAAAAAGATCTGTAATTTTCGAAATTACAGTGTGTGCAACAAGAGAAAATTAATTCTTCCTAGAGAGTTAATAGTTCGTGAGATCTCCCACCGGGTCAACGGACTAGGACTTAGGGAATACTTGAGAAGGCAATTGGGTTGAAGTTGTTACTCTTCTCAACGGTATCTCTCCGATTTAAAGGTAAACACGTAATCCATTAGTTCCGCATGTTTAGGGATTTAATTATTTTACCGTACATTCATTACATAAATTAGTTGATTTAATTTGTTTAAATTATGAAATTAGATTTATGATAATTCATATTTAAATAGATCCGGGTAATTTTAAAGGAGTCTCAAAGGATTCCCGAGAGTCTCAAAAGATCCCTAGGGCATCTCAAAAGATTTCCGGAGTCTCAAAGAATTTCTAGCGTGATGGTCCATAACCCACAAGTGCCAATAATTCCCCACAAAGGAGATGGGGAATGTGGTCCCATAATAATTTCCCACAAAGGAGTTGGGGACCACAAGAATTGGGGACCACATTGTTGGGGGACTATTATTGGGTATTGGGATTAATTTCCCAACAGTGGTATCAGAGCCAAGGTTTTGGGCTCTGTAATTTAAATTAGAATTTAAATCTATTTACATTAAATTGATATTTGGATGGTAGAATTGTTAGATCTTTTTTTGCAGGTATCCAATTATCATGGTTTTAATGTATGTTTTAATTTATGTTGTTTGAATGTGGTTTTTAATCTGATTCGGTCAGATTTGTTTTTCCCGTGAGAAAATCCACGAGTAGATTAGATCATTTAATTTGTAATAGACTAGTCTAAATGTTAGATTTATTTTTTTGAAAATAAATTGTAACGGATCAAAGACGAAGACCGTTGGACGGATTAAAGAATCGGAGGCGCACCTGGACGACCAAGCCACACGGGCCGGTTGTGGGCGTGGCGTGATTTTTTTTGTTTCGGCCGTGGGAGTACGAATTTCTTGTTTCTTCAAAACGAGAAAATTAAACCATGATAATTGGACGTGTTTGCCTAATTTGTGTTTAATTTTGTTTTGTTATTATGCTATGATTATTTGTTAATTTTGCATGAGGATTCGTGAAAAACCTCAAGTTTAAAAATTACTAAGTATGTTTTTTTAATCAAATTTATTTAAGATAATAAATTGATTAAATGGCCTCCATAATTTATTTATTTGTGAAGTCTTTTGGCTACGCATTGGCAAGCGCCTCTCTCCCTATCGGATAGGCCAAAGGATAAGTTCACATGAATAAATTTCTTTAAGGATGATTGTGGATTATTACTAGTGGCGGTATGACCCTCCCATCGAGTGGCTTATTCAAAACGAAATAATAGTCCTGTATTTAATTATGGTTATTACTTAGGTATAAAATTGATATATTAACTTCCCATCGGAGTCCCTGTCAATTTTATATGGCCAGCTTAAAGCCAACTATTAATTTTGAATTAAAGGTTTGTAACTGCTTTGTTTGTAACCTGCTTAAATGTATTTGAGTAAACGTTCACACTCATCGTGACTTGCTTAAATTGGTTTTAAGATGTTGGCTGATGCATGTTTATATTGTTTTTTGAGGTTTTTGATATAGTACATGTGATCAAATTATGTGATATTTTTTGTGTTAATAGGATATTAATACAAATTGTATATTTTATTCTCAGTTCAGCATGTCGTCTCCTTTTAACCCACTGTTTAGTATACTTAAAGAAAATAAATTGGAAGGAGAGAATTATGTGGATTGGAAAAGACATTTATTTATAGTCTTGACTGCACAACAGCATAAGTGGGTCCTTGATGAACCTAAACCCCCTGCCCCTACGGATGAGACGAACCAAGAAGATAAGGAATATCATAAGGAGTGGATGAGATCCGATGAAATGGCTAGGTGTACCATCTTGGCTTCAATGTCAGATGTGTTGCAACACCAACACCAGAACATGGAATCCGCTTCAGCTATTATGATGAACCTTAGGAACTTTTTGCTCATCAGAATCGTACGGCTAGACAAATGACCATGAGAGATATGTTATCACAGAAAATGGTCGAGGGAACGCCCGTGAGGGATCACGTTCTTAAGATGATGGGTTTCCTTAACAAACTTGAGATTCTTGGTGCTGAATTCGATGCGGAAACGCAGATCGATTTCGTAATCCATTCTCTACCGAAAAGTTTTGAGCAGTTCCAACTGAACTATACGATGAATAATCAAGAGTATACGTTGGCTCAGCTCTTGCAAGCTTTGATTTCGGCTGAGATGTTAATGGGACCAAGGAACGAGCATACGACTATGTTGGCAAACAGTTCATCTTCTAATTCTGCACCGAAAGGTGGAAAGAAGAAGAAGAAGGCAAATGGCCAGAAACAAGCTAATAATAAGGAAAAGTTACCAATTGAGGGAGGTGTCAAGAAAAAGACCACTAAGGGAAAGTGCTTTAGTTGCGGTCTGAAAGGACATTGGAAGTCAGCCTGTACCAAGCCTAAGAAGGCTGGTAAGCAAGGTAATTCTCACGCACTAGTAATTGGAACTTGTTTAGCGGTGTATTCTTCCCATTCGTGGGTGGTGGATACGGGAGCCACTGATCATGTTTGTTTCAATTTTCAGGGGTTCAAGCTAACCCGACAACTTAGTGGGAGTGAGATCATCATCACCATGGGCAATGCTACGAAAGTGGCGGCTGTTGTAGTGGGAGATGTACAACTATCTTTTAGAGATAGAATTTTAGTTTTAAAAGACGTTCTTTATGTTCCGAGTTTTAGAAAGAATTTGATTTCAGTTTCTAAACTATTTTTGGATGGATATTCAGTTTCTTTTAATAAGAATGTCGTTATTTATCGTAATGACGAGATTATCTGTTCGGGAGCATTGGTGAATAATCTTTATACTATTAATTGTGCACATTCCACACAAAATGAATCGTATAACACATCGACTATTTCTAAGAAAAGAAAGCATTCTTCAGACATGAACGAAACACTTCTGTGGCATCTTAGACTTGGTCATATTAATCTAAGAAGGATTCAAAGGTTGGTAAATGACGGCTCATTGGAATCACTCCAGGTTGAGCCGTTTCCAACCTGTGAATCATGTTTAGAGGGTAAAATGACCAAAAGAGCTTTTGGGGCAAAGGGGAATAGAGCTAGTGAAGTGTTGGAACTCGTTCATACTGATGTATGTGGACCAATGTCAATTCAAGCAAAAGGTGGTTTTGAGTATTTCGTTACTTTTATCAATGATTACTCAAGATATGGATACATCTATCTAATGCGGCATAAGTCTGCGACCTTTGATAAATTCAAAGAGTTTAAGGCTGAAGCAGAAAAGCATAGGGAAAAGAGTATCAAGTTTCTACGATCAGATCGTGGAGGCGAATACCTCAGCAATGAATTTTTGGGCTACTTATCAGGTGAAGGGATTGTATCCCAATTAACTGCACCCGGAACCCCCCAACAAAATGGGGTTGCAGAGCGAAGAAATCAAACTCTTTTAGAGATGGTCAGATCTATGATGAGTTATTCAGATTTACCTAAGTCGTTTTGGGGTTATGCCTTGGAAACAGCGACTTACATTCTGAATTTGGTACCTTCCAAATCAGTTCCTAAAACCCCTACTGAATTGTGGACCGGGCGAAAGCCTAGTCTAAAACACATAAGAATTTGGGGGTGTCCTGCATACGTGTTGGACAAGGAAGCTGGAAAGTTAGACCCTCGTTCAGAATTAAGGTTGTTTGTAGGATATCCTAGAGGAACGAAAGGGGGTTTATTCTATAGTCCAAAGAATCAGCGAATTGTGATAAGCACACATTCTAGATTATTGGAAGAAAACTATATGAGTAATAGAAAGCCCAAGAGTGAGATTACCTTAAAAGAATTAAGAGGGCCAACTCATATACCAAGTGTACAAGTAGATGTACCAAGCGATACACAAACACAACCGGAACTTCGTCGTAGTGGGAGGGTTGTGAGACAACCTGAGCGATTCATGTTCGTGGGAGAGTCTTCGGACTTGGTCCCCGGAGAGGATGAATCTGACCCCTGGACGTACGATGAGGCAATCCAAGATAAGGATGCAGATTCTTGGCAAACTGCAATGGAAGCAGAAATGGGGTATATGGATCATAACAAAGTGTGGGAGCTTGTGGAACCACCCAAAGGCATAAAGCCTATTGGATGCAAGTGGGTCTACAAGAGAAAAAGAGGATCAGATGGGAAGGTTGAAACCTTCAAAGCTAGACTAGTGGCAAAAGGATATACTCAAAAAGAGGGAATCGATTATGAGGAGACCTTTTCGCCTGTAGCTATGCTTAAGTCTATCCGTATTCTCTTGTCGATTGCAGCTCACCTAGACTTTGAGATCTGGCAAATGGATGTCAAGACAGCTTTCCTAAATGGAAGTCTTGAACAAGAAATCTACATGCGCTAACCCGAAGGCTTCATTGAAAAAGGCCAAGAGAATCTTGTATGCAAGTTTAAAAGGTCAATATATGGACTTAAGCAAGCATCGCGAGCTTGGAATCAATGTTTTGATCAGGTGATACAATCCTATGGATTTGATCAAAATGAGTTTGAGAGTTGTGTCTATAAGAAGTGTATCGGAACTGCCTTGGTATTCTTAGTATTATACGTAGACGACATTCTGCTTATTGGAAACAATAAAAAGGTGTTGACAGATGTGAGGGTATGGTTGTCAAAACAGTTTGATATGAAGGATTTAGGAGAAGCTGGTCACATCCTTGGGATTAAGATTACTCGAGATCGCCAGAAAAGGATGATATGCTTATCCCAAACCTCATACATAGACACTATTTTGAAACGATTCAGCATGCAAAATTCCAAGAAAGGATTTGTTCCTTTCAGACATGAAATTCATCTATCTAAAGAGATGTGTCCTAAGACACAAAAGGAGATGGATGAGATGAGAAACATTCCATATGCGTCGGCAGTTGGAAGACTCATGTATGCAATGCTGTGCACGAGACCGGATATTTGTTTTGCTGTAGGCATGGTAGCAAGATATCAAAGTAACCCAGGGAAAGAACATTGGACTGCAGTTAAAAACATTCTCAAGTATCTAAAAAGAACTCGAGATAGAATGTTAGTTTATCAGTCAGACAGTCTGTTCCCTGTAGGTTATACGGACTCAGATTTCCAATCAGACATGGATTCTAGAAAATCTACCTCGGGTAGTGTGTTTTGTTTGGGGGGTGGAGCCATGACATGGAGAAGTGTGAAGCAGAAATGCATCGCTGATTCTACCATGGAAGCCGAATATGTAGCTGCTTGTGAAGCAGCGAAAGAAGCGGTTTGGCTTAAGAACTTCTTAGTGGACTTGGATGTGATTCCGAATTTGCCCAGCAGTATCACTATTTATTGCGATAATGCTGGAGCAGTTGCAAATTCAAGGGAACCAAGAGCCCACAAGGCAAGCAAACACATTGAAAGGAAATACCATCTTATACGAGAAATCGTTAAGAGAGGAGACATAGTGGTGGCAAAGATCGCATCGGAAGACAACCTAGTTGATCCTTTCACAAAGGGTCTGCCTCAGAGTACATTCGAGAGACATGTGGAAGGAATGGGGGTCAAGTGCGTTGCTAAGCTGCTTTGAGTATAAGTGGGAGAATTTAATAGGACATGTAGAACATGGACGTGCTGTAGTATACTTAAAAGCAGACTTTGAGTATAAGTGGAAGATTGTTAGGGTTATACTGGCAAGTATGCTTTTAGTGCTACTTATGTATACAAACTGATTCTTGCACTTATAAATGAGAATAATATTTTTATCACTGGTTGCTTTAAATATAATGAATGTTAATTATTTATTGCATAAACGTTCAGATGTATTTTACATTGTAGACAATGTGGTGTGTAGAAGATCACAGAAGATCACATTGTCAGTTCCTTGTATATAAGTACAATTGATTCACAACTTAGATGGAATTGAACAATCCATTGGTAGAAGTTGAAGTGTAAGGCTCGGATTGGTTTATCTTGACCAAGAGATTACACTAGTGCATTATGATGTGCTGAATAGGACCTACAGAGAGGTAATTCTTCTAGACTGACTTAAGGAATGAAGAATTAGACCTCAGTGGTTGTTGATTTCTTAATCTCTGTCACTTAAATGGGATTGTCTGTAGTTAAGAAGTATTGCTTTGATTTATTATGGGTAAAGAATCAATTTGATTCAATACTTTGTATTTTGGGCAATATTATTAATTACAGGACAGATTGGCAAAATTAATACAGAGAATCCTGTCTTGGAGTGTCAAGTTGATTATGTCCCCTTGGTGGGCTCAGAAGGTTTATCATATCAAATCTGATCAGTGGAATTTATTTCCGGTATGATAATAATGTTGAGCTGTCCTTACTCCGAGGAATAAAATATATTAATTAATTAAAGCATTCAATAGCTTAAATTAATTGATGGACATTGAATCTTAAACACGAAAAATATTAACCGGGAGCCATATTTCGTAATATGGGTTAGGATGGATAGTGCAATATTAAATCTATAGTGGAATGAATTAATATTAATGGGCTGGAAAAATGTTGTGGCTCAATATTGATTTTTGGGCCCATTGGGAGGTCCAGTCCTAATTCTCCTAAATGCTCCTCAAGTAGCCCAATAAAAGTCTATTAATTAAGGTAATTAAAAGATAAGGATTAATTTTGTTGCAAGAAATTAGAGAGAGATATTTATGGAAAAAGATATATGGAAATAAGAGATTATTTCTATATTATTCCAAGATAAATTGACCGGTCAATTTTTCTTTCTTGTAAGAGAAGAAACATAGATTCTCTCTTATAAAAGGAGAAGAAAAAAATTGGTACTCTTGAGACTAAGAAAAGAAAAAAAAAAGATCTGTAATTTTTGAAATTACAGTGTGTGCAACAAGAGAAAATTAATTCTTCCTAGAGAGTTAATAGTTCGTGAGATCTCCCACCGGGTCAACGGACTAGGACTTAGGGAATACTTGAGAAGGCAATTGGGTTGAAGTTGTTACTCTTCTCAACGATATCTCTCCGATTTAAAGGTAAACACGTAATCCCTTAGTTCCGCATGTTTAGGGATTTAATTATTTATACCGTACATTCATTACATAAATTAGTTGATTTAATTTGTTTAAATTATGAAATTAGATTTATGATAATTCATATTTAAATTACGTCCCAAATAGATCTGGGTAATTTTAAAGGAGTCTCAAAGGATTCCCGAGAGTCTCAAAAGATTCCTAGGGCATCTCAAAAGATTCCCGGGAGTCTCAAAGGATTCCTAGCGTGATGGTCCATAACCCACAAGTGCCAATAATTCCCCACAAAGGAGATGGGGAATTTGGTCCCATAATAATTTCCCACAAAGGAGTTGGGGACCACAAGAATTGGGGACCACATTGTTGGGGGACTATTATTGGGTATTGAGATTAATTTCCCAACAGTAGTCTTCATCACTCTATTGGTGCGACGAAAACATCATCTTAAAACAAGAAATTATTGACCTTAAGGAAGCTCAGTCTAAAGTAGATCATAATATAACAGTCCTAAACGAACGCTTGACAGAAGAGTTGAGACAACTCAAAGATAAGTGTGCGTTGACAGACAAGTTATATCAAGACCACTTAAGACACATGCTACTGAGACGAATGAATTCAATGTTTTAAAGAGTAAGTGCAAAAAGCTTGAAGAACGCAATAAGTTCTTAGAGACTGAGGTCGTAAATCTAGACCTTAAATTTATTGACTTGGTTAAATCTTCAATGATTAATCAAAAGCTGTCAGATAGGTATAGGGCTCCAGATGACAAGACATGGTTGGGTGCATATACACCTGACTCGCCTACTCAAGTAATTGAGAACCCTATTGATGTTGGTTCAAGTTCTTTGACACATGATAAAGGGAAAAGACCAATGGAATACGATACTAGAACGACATCCAAAGGTACTGTACATAAACAGATTAGAGTTAACACTCCAATTGCCAAAGGAGGTAAAATGAATGTTAACAACAGACCTGTTCCATTTAGAACAAGTCGAAAAAGGACCACTAGTCATGGACGACCAAACCAGGTCAGATACGAGGATTGGTATCCTGAGGAGACGAGTTCTAGACAAGTACAGACTAGATGGAAAGAGCCTAGACCTCCTTTCAAAAGGCAGTCTCAGCTCTACTCGTCTAAGCCTAGGAATGTTGCTCCCAAATATCGTACTCAACCTGTCTTATATCCTCCACATGTATCTTACGATATCAAAGGAGAGGAAAGACCTAAACATGTCTATAAACCGTATGACCCCAATGCTTTCAAGCCCTACTCTAACTATCAAAGACCCATGCCTACTCAAGTAGAGGTTAAGTCGAAAGGCTACCTCAGACGAGTAGACCCAAGGTTTGATGATAGGCCAGATAAGGACAACATGGTCTTATTCTGCAACAAGCATGGTAGAAAGCTTAAGAGATCCAACCTGTTCAGGACTCCTATGTACATTTGGATTCCTTTGAACTCTACTAACCCCCCAGGACCCCAATAGATAAGTAAGGTACCTAAATTATTAAATATCATCAATGCAGGGTCGACTCGACTTGTATAAGAAGGGTGGCTCAGTAGGAGAAACTTGGTACATAGACATTGGTTGTTCGCACCACATGACTGGTACTAAGGCTCTTCTATCAAGCTACTGCGAGCAAGAAGGACCCAGGGTTACAAAATACAATCATTTATCTGTTTCTCAATTCTGTGATCGAGGTTACAAAGTGCAGTTTAAAAGCCGAAAGTGCGAGATCATAGACAAGAGGACTCATACCGTACTGCTCGTCGGCATAAGACATGGCAGCGTGTATATTGTGAATTGGAATAGTTGTCCACGGGACACTTGCCTTCTTAGCAAAAATCCTAAAGAAATCAGTTGGCTTTGGCATAGACGCCTTTGTCACATGAACTTTAAGGTGATTAATAAGATTGCAAGAGACTACCTTGTTGAAGGTATACCCAACGAAATCTATTACAAGTCACATGTATGCGATGCCTGTCAGAAAGGTAAACAGGTAAAAGGTTCCTTTAAATCTATTCCAACTCTCTCAACAAGTAGAGTTCTTGAACTTCTACATATGGACCTACATGGCCCAATTACTCCTCCAACTTTGAACGGTAGAAGGTACACACTTGTTTTGGTAGACGACTATTCTAAGTTCACTTGGGTAGTCTTCTTACACAAGAAGAGTGATACACAAACAATCCTACCCGATCTGTTGAAGAAGATTCAAGTTGAGAAGAATCAGTCCATTGTTAAGATTCGTAGTGACAAGGGTACTAAATTCATTAACTGTTATATCAAAGATTTTTGTTCTAAACGTGGTATCCAGAACCTTACTAGTGCAGCAAGGACACCCCAACAAAACAGAGTAGCAGAACGAAGGAACAGAACTCTTAAGGAGGCCTGCAGGACCATGCTGACTGAGTATAATACTCCTCAAAAGTTTTGGGCAGAGGCGATCAATACTGCATGTCACTCCCAGAACAGAAGTGCTATCAATAAGACACTAGGTAAGACGCCCTACGAGGTATGGAAAGGTCGAAAACCAAGAATTTCTTATTTCCATATATTTGGTTGTAAGTGTTTCATCCATAACAACGGGAAAAGTAAGTTGAATGCGTTCGATGCTAAAGCAGACGAGGGGATATTCTTAGGATACTCCTCGACTAGCAAAGCATTTAGAGTATTCAACTACTCTACTCTATGTGTGGAAGAAACACCACATGTTGTTTTCGATGAATCTCGACAAGACTCGTCTACCGACCAATCAGTAAGAAGGTAACCGATCTATCAATCGAAACTGATAAAGAATCAGATGTGTACGAATCTGTTCAAGCCTATAATCCATTCATGAAAGCCCTCGAGTCAGATGATAAGGAGAAGGTAAGTGCTCAAGGTAAGTCCACTAGACTAGTTGACATGCCTGCTCTAGTCGACTCGTCTGCTCCTATTAAATCTTCTGATACAAATGATGTTGAAATGCATGATGTTGTGGCTGATTTAGATGATGATAGTATACATGCTAAGACTAGAAAGACATGGAAATCTACTCATGATACTGAAAATATCATTGGTGACTCTACTGTTGGTGTGAAGACTAGACGACAACTCTTTGAGTCACAAGAACAGCCTAGTCCATCTATGTTTTGCTGGTGTTATTTCCTCTCATCTATCGAGCCTAAAACCGTTAATGAGGCATTGGCTGATAGTAATTGGATCATCGCTATGCAAGACGAGTTGAACCAGTTTGTTCGAAATGACGTCTGGGAACTTGTCGATAGGCCAAAACACCATAATGTAGTTGGCACACGATGGATTTTCAAGAATAAGAAAGATGAGAATGATGTAGTCGTTAGAAATAAGGATAGACTAGTAGCCCAAGGCTATTCTCAAGCGGAAGGCATAGATTATGATGAAACTTATGCACATGTTGCTAGACTAGAAGGCCATTAGATTGTTTCTTGCATATGCTTCTTATATGAAGTTTACTGTATATCAAATGGATGTAAAAAGTGAATTTCTTAACGGTATTCTGGCGGAAGAAGTGTATGTTGAACAACCTCCAGGTTTGGAAGTGAAAGACAATCAAGTGTACAAGTTGAAGAAAACCTTATACGGATTGAAACAAGCTCCAAGAGCATGGTACGATACTCTTTCTCTATTTTTATTAGAAAATGGTTTTACCAAGGGCAAGGTCGATAGAACCTTGTTCAGAAGACAAGAAGGTAAGGATATCCTACTTGTTCAAATTTACGTGGATGATATCATTTTCGGATCACCCAACAAAAAGCTGAGTGAAAGTTTTTCAACACTCATGCAAAGTAAGTTTGAAATGTCAATGATGGGAGAAATGGCGTACTTTCTTGGACTTCAAGTAAAACAAACTCCCGATGGGATTTTCATAAATCAAGCCAAGTATACTAGAAATCTACTAGACAAGTATGGTATTAAAACTTGCAAATCTTCTAGAGTACCAATGCTACCCACCTACAGGATGGATCCAGACGAGAACGGTAAGTGTGCTGATCAAACATATTATCGTGGTCTTATTGGTTCATTACTGTACTTAACTGCTAGTAGACCTGATATTGCATTTTCTGTTGGCGTATGTGCTCGATTTCAAGCTAATCCAAAAGAGAGTCATATGGAAACCACTAAACGAATACTGAAATATTTGAAAGGAACCATCAATCGTGGTATATGGTATCCTTCAAATGATGATTTATCCTTAAGTGGCTACTCTGATTCTGATTTTGGTGACTGTAGAATAGATAGGAAATCTACTTCTGGTTCTTGTCAATTCTTAGGCACAAAACTCATTTCATAGTTTTCGAAAAAGCAGACTAGTGTGGCTACCTCTACTACTTTAGAATGGCTGCTGGTAGCTGCTGTAATCAATTACTTTGGCTCATTCAACAACTTAGAGATTATAATATCTGTGAATCGAATGTTCCCATATTCTGTGACAGTAACAGTGCTATTGCCATTACACAAAATCCTTTTTTGCACACACGTTGTAAGCATATTGATGTGAAACATCATTTTATACGTGATCATGTAGAAAAGAAGGATATTCGCATGGAAAAGATTCACACTGGTTTTCAAAGAGCTGACATTTTCACAAAACCATTACCTGAGGCTCGCTTTCGTGAATTATGCATTAGTCTAGGACTAATTGATCTAGACCCTACTTGCGTATAGCTATGTACTAACCAGACAGGTACATCACAAAGAAGTAAGGAGAACAGACAAGTTACCACAGAAACAGAGCACTCGTCTACTCGTCAACAAGTCAGGTATACAAGTTCACACAAGATGACCAAACAACCCGATGAGGAAGCTGGTAAAGCTGAGGGTAATACTAAGGGAATAAACATTTAAGGGGGAATCTATGATTTCTTAAATATCCTTATGTTGACTCTTAAGTTTGTTAAAAGTCATCTTGTTCGAAACCTTGAAGTTCTGTAATTGATTGATATTCAATTTATTTAATCTACTCTACTACTCGTACCTATACTCTCATGCGTCGCATAAGATGAGACAGGGACAAGAAGCTGTTCGACATTCAGACAGACAAGCATAGTCGAAGGGGGAACTCGTTTGATGTTAAACAAGTCTACTGATCTGTTCTGATGAACTCGAACAGACAAGATAATCTCTCTCGTGATCTTAAAATTTTATAAGTGTTTGAAAACGTATATTAAGGGTATTAATGTAATTTGATAATGCAAAATTTGGAAAACCTAGAATTGGATATATACACTCCATTTAATGAGGTGTATACACCCAGTTCGTGCCTAAACTCTACTACGCTAGGTCAGATGAGTACACTCCTCTGTCCTAACCAATAGAAAAGGTGGATTCCAAAATTTACAATATCAAATCACATAATCGCCTCTATTACGCAACTGAATTCCAAAGGTTTCTACCATTGGATCAAAACACTTAATCTTACCCGTTCATTTCAAAAATTCATTTGTAACAAAACCTCTCCACTCTCCTAAAATCACTCCTCACGTTTTCATTACTCTCCTACTCTCAAGCGATCATAAGTTCTTGAGATTCTCATAACTGCATCCTATTTTCACATATCAGTGCTTCTATGTCGATCGTTTCTATGTTCGATGTTCACACTAACATACAGGCGAGGTTCGATTTAGGGAAGTACACCTCTGAAGGAAAGGTGCATGTGGAAGGATCGATGTTCTTCAATGGAAGACACACAGACGACAACAAAGAGATTCTTATTAAATGCTTTAGGTGTGGATTGAGACCCTATTTGGAAGCATTTCCTGAAGTGGTGTTTGAGGAAGAAGTTCTAGAATTCTATGCCACTACTGCTCGTCAAGGCGACTCCATCGAAGCATTTGTTGGTGGAAGTCGAGTGGAAATCACTCGAGAAGTGATGTTCGAAATATTAAAATTTCCTTCGGGTACGATTAATGTGGAGACGTATGGCTTAGGGCAAGAGTTGAGGTATCTCAGCATCTTCTACGGAAAGAAGTTAAAGCTGAATCGAGATGGCAAGATTCCGTCTGTCAAGAAGAAGGAGTTGCTACCCAAGAATAGAACTCTTCTTGACATCGCCAGTAAAATGTTACTAGGAGTAACAGGAAGTTTTGATTCTGTAACACTCCAAAAGGCGAGAGTGATGGCCGCAATCTATAACGGCATCACGAATGGAAATTGGTACAGGCTATTCTTGGATCGCCTGATGTACTTTGAGAAGAATGTTCGAGTAGACACCGATTCTGCTGAATGGGTGGTGTCTGCTGTTGTAAGCATTAGCAACAATCTCAGTATTTTGTTACCCGTCTTACTTCGAAACAAGACGAATTGGAGCAAAGGCAAATCGTTTCATGTCTTGAAGCACTATTTGAAGAAAGATGCTCTTGAAAGACAAGCAGAGCTGAGGACGCTTGAACGTGGTCAGATTCAGATTAATCCACGAGATGCAATGATTGAAGCTCACTCGTCTAGTGCTGAGGAAGAAGAGGCTGATGCTGGAACTAGTGGAGCACTAGTTCAATATGTGTCAGATAAGTCCATGACCGAGGCTACAGATGATTCAGAGGAAACTCAATCGGAGAAGGAAGTTAAGGATACAGAGACCTATCAACTGGTGAGAGTGGAGTCGAGTCCATCACTAGACAAATTGACTGACATGGTTAGTACTTCTACTCGTACTATTTCCATTCCGCTTGATATCCCTGTGAAAACCAAGGCAAGATCACTTTGATCTCGTGCCAGGCCTATTCCCAAAACCTCTCCGTTGGTAGTTCAACCGTTAAGATTCAACGTTACCCAAGACACTACCATATATGCTACAACTGATACTCCTACAGTTGTCAAACCAAACCTAGCCACACCGCAGCCCCAAGAAACCACAGTCCATAATATTCCCACTCCCTCAACAGAATATGTTGAACCCATTAACCCATCTGTTTCGGGAACCTCACTAGTTGCCACTGCAACAACTGAGTTAAGAACCCCACTTACTCAGACCCCTCCCAAAAATAGATTTGAATCCCTAGTCGACTATCCAATGTGTTTACGCGAGAAGAGATTGCGTGCACAAATGACTAAAAATTTGAAGCAGATGTTACTATCTGTGGAGATCGACACGTCTTCTGAAACCTATGAAAAGCTGATCAGGATATGCACATGGGTTGCATTAAAGAAAGGTCCAACAGAAGACATGTTCGAAGTCATTCTTGGAAAAGGTGGTATTGAAAATTTCCAAGACTGGGAAATGGAGCAAATGGAAAACAGTGGAGTGAAGGATCACTCTGAACTACTCCCAGCGCATGCCTTGACTGCTCTTGTCAAGAGGATGTTGAACATATCAGATGATTTGTTATCTTCGGAAGCAAAGTCGAGTATTGGAATTCAAGTCCAGGAAACTGATCTTGCAGAAGATGAGTTGATGCAAGATGCAGAACCAGTAGAGGAAGTGAAGTCTACTGATCCGATTCTCGATTTAGAGAATGTTTCTAATCAATTGCGAGGTCTTGTGTTCGAATTTCAAGTAGAACATGCTCATGGTCCAAGGTGCAACGTTGGCCAGATCACAAGACTGTTCGAAAAATACTTTCCATCATAAACATGTGCCTAAAATCTATTGTTCCTTACACTCCCCTACTAAATCTGAAAGCCAAAGCTGGAAGTGTCATTCCAGAAGATGAAGCAGTAGAAGACTTCGTCTTGTCTACTGATCTGGAAGACAAGTTGGTTGAAGTTCAAATCATTGATGAAGATGAACTTATGGAAGAGGCTGCTCCTGAAGAAGTTGTTCCCACAACTCAAACCATTCCGACTGCTTCGATAGATAAGTTGAAGGATGATATGAAGCAGGTAATTAAGTCGTCTATTGATGAATTTCTGAAATCAGACGTGAAGCAAGCCCTGATTGAACAAAACAATTCTCTTGCTACAAGTTCGAAAGAAATGATAATCAATGAGGTGAATCAGTTGGATAATGTATTCAAACAAGAGATGTTTAATCAACTTGAGTTGTTTATCCATAATCAAGTTGAGTATTCTGAGAAAAGTTCTGTTGATTTCGCAAAAGTATTAGCTAAAGAATCAAGGAAGATGGAAAGGGTGTATCGAGTCAAGATTGAGATAGCAGATGAGCAGAGAAGAGAAGCTCATGAACAATTGGAGAATGCAAGGGCTCTTCTCACTGCGATGACTGAAGAAAACAGGATGCTCAAGTTGACTGCTACTCACTTTAAGAATGAGTTCAATCTCACTGCTAAAAAGCTTGAATACACTACTGATCGTCTTGAGAAGCTAAGTCAAGATAAGACGCATCAGAAGCAGATTGATAGAGCTGCTGAGTTAATGAATGAAACTGTTAAGGAAGAAATGACTCGTTTTACCTCTCTATTCACTCTTAAGGCTAGTGATGAAGCCAAAAAGGGGGAAGAGACGAAAGAGGTGAAGTTTGCTGAACCAGAGATCGATCTTACTGCTCAAGAGACTAGTAGGCCTAGGAGAAGAGGCAGGCTAGTGAAGAAAGCTGATCTAGAGTTAGCGAGTGCAGAAGAGCAGAAGAGACAAGCTAAAGGCAAGTCTATCGCAACTGAAGAGGTTCAGACAAGAAGAGTTGTGAAAACGAAACTTGATCTTGAGAAGAAGAAAGAAGGATTATGAGAAATCCTTGCTGGTATCGATGCTGAAGAAGTTGAAGTTCTTCATAAGAAGAAAAAGTTTGAAGATGATCGTTATGCTAACAAGAAGTTGTTAGGCAAACACATCCACAGGTTGCAAAAGTTGAAAGCTGATCTAGACCAGATTGAAGATTCCCACATAGACAAGTTCATAGACAATGAGCATAGAGATGCTTGGTTGGTTGTCAAGATGAAATGGGAATTGGATCACTGGATTATTAGAAAGTATGGTGACCCAGACAGCAAAGAAGAGTTATATGCTGTGTTTGACAAGTTCATGGAAGCTGAAGATGAAAATCTTTGAAACTTGATCATGCGTATCGCAACTGCTGTTGGCTACAACATTTTGGTTCCTGATTTTCCTAAGTGGGTGACACCACTGTTAGGCTCTGGAAAGCGGATCTACTTCAACAAAGTAAAGAAATTCGAAGAAGAGTTACTCGAGAAAGAGAAGATTGATAATGAAGATCATATTTCAGATATTCATAGAAGAATCCTCAACGCGTTCTGTATTCCAAATCCAGACATTGATAACATCAGTGAGTAATTGTAAGTATTTTACTTAGTTTCTATTTCATTTTGTCTAAGTAATTGTAATCTACTGATCTTACTAAATGAATGAAAAGATAACACATTTTGATGATTATAAGATAACTACTTAACTAGTCTACTATCGTGAAATAATTCAAAGTAGTTTTGGCTTCATCAAAAAGGGGAAAATTGTTGGGATATGAATCTTAATATAAGTCCTAAATGATGAAAAGATAAGTTGAGTTTTGATAAGCCAAAAGCAGGCTTGAATAATTTCTAAGTGTTGACTGATCTAGTTATGTAAGTTGTCTAGAGAAGATCAATAGAGTATGAAAGAAAGAAAGAAAAGTTTAAGTATGAATGAAATACAAGTACGTTTTATAAGTACTATGTTATGATTGTTAGGTTTATGTTGAGCGTTTAAATATTGTATAGAAGCTCATAGTTCATATGTTTGTTATTATTAATGTATAGTTTTAAGTTGACTAAGCTGAGTTATAAAGCTTAATGTAATGTAATGTAATAGTCTTGTTAGGATTAGATGATAGGACTAGTATAGGTTGGTTCTATATCGAAGTCTACTACTGAAGATAAGAAGACTCGCAAGACAAGACAAGTAAAGAAGAAGACTGAAGATTTGTCTAAGTATGGAAGACTAGACAAGTACGCGATAAGTAAGAAGAAAATTCTTAAGTCAGAAATGCGTGAAGACAGTTATAAAGATATATTGAAGAGTTAGTTATGGAATAACTAATTAACTGAAGAAACGCGTGGAAGGATAAGAAGAAGCGGTTAGAGTCAGTTATCAAGAAAGTTGGTTGAATAACTAACTTATCTTGATATTCAGAAGTCTATAAATACCCCAAGGTATTCTACAATTCAAGACTACTGAAACTCGCAATACTGATACATTCTAAAGAGATATTCGAAGCAAACAAACTCACAGAGTTCAAGTTCAGAAGGTTGAAGCCAAAAGACAAGTGAAGAATTCAAGAAGGCTACTACTAGACTAAGAGAAGTTTTATTTTACAGTTTTTGTTCAAGTTTCTAGTTACTTGTAAAATAGCTAGTTAGATCGAAGATACAATTGGAAGTGTAATCGAGAAGATCAAAGTCTTATTTCTTGGGACTTAAAGCCACAAGAACACACTACTCGAAGAGAAGAGTAATAAGAATTTCACAACTGGAGTTGTGAGAGTGGATGTAGACAAGTTGTCGAACCACTATAAATCGTTGTGTGTTGTTTACTTTACTGTTTTATTTGTGTTTAATTGGTTAACTGTTTAATTGATTAATCTGCGTATAGAATAGACAAGAACAGTGTTCATCGAATTAGTTGAGTATAAATTTGTTGGGCTCATTGTTAATCTGATAAATTCCGCATTGTGTATTCTGATATATTGAAAGATTTTGAAAAAGTCTATTCACTTCCCTCTAGACATTTTCCTAGCTTACTCAATATTATAAATTCAACTAGGGACCTACAGTTACCTTAATTTAATTTAAGGATATCAGATTTTATAGTCAAAGATGTCAAATTTTATTTACTCATATCTTCGAAAACTCAATGTGTATCACAAAAATTTTCAATTTCCACAAAATTTAAGCTTTATTTACTATATCTCCAAAAACTCAATGTGTATCACAAAATTCTTCCATTGTCTTATCTTGGACTTTTTTAAGACATTAAATGTTAATATGCATATCTTCTAAACAAATGAGGATATTGAAATACACACAATGGTTTTATTCATAAGAAATTCAATAAACAAAGATACAAAAGTCAAGTATAAAATAAAAATGTTACATCTATATATTTATAGATTTACAAAAGTTATCAAGAATAAATACTATGTCAATACTATACCAATAATTTAATATAAATTCTCAAAATTTCAAAATATATTCAAAAGAACTCTTCAATTTCTAATGGAAATTTTCAAGATTCTCATCGAATATATTATGTTCTTAAAAAATCTTGTGTGAATCTGATGAAACCTCCAAACCTTGATTAACAAAAATAAGGTTCGTACTAAACTACAAACCTACCGAAAAATACAAAAATACAGAATAGATTATAATGAAAATCTAGACAGTTACATTCTAAAACAATACATAAAAAAATTAAAAATCAACAATCCTAATTACATTATAGTCATAAAGAAAAGAGAAAAGTGTAAAGAAACTCTACATCGGTAAACATCCCCTTATATACTAATAGGGAGTTTAAATTGATAATATGTCATTTTGTGGTTAATTTTGCTTATGTGTCATTTTATGGTTAATTTTGCTTATGTGTCATAATTTAATGAAGTTGTTAATTTTAAAAAATATGATGTGTAATTAAGCTATTGGTTGAGTAAGATATGATTCATAAACTATTTTTAAAATATTATATTCTTATTAACTATTGAATTTTCTTCCTATTTATTTATTTGTGGTTGATATGAAATATTGAAATTCTTATTATATTATTAATATTGACTAATTAAATTAATTTTTATTTAATTTACTTAACTTTATTGTAGTATTCATTTTATTCTTTAGTGTGATTTATTTTTAAACGTTTTAATATATTTTTTTGAGTAAAATACAATTTAAAACGCGTTTTTATTAGCATGTACAATTCTTTATTTAATTAGTTATTAAATTTTATTTTATAATTACTTCTATTGATCCCAAAGTTGAGTTAAGATTGAGTAAGCTAAGAAAGTCTAGAGGGGATGGGTGAATAGACTTTCAAAAATCTTTCAAAATATCAGAGTTTATAATGCGGAATAGTGTTCTGAATAGTACTGTTCTTACTGAGTCAGATTAGTACTTCCAGTTTTAGTTTTATACTCAACTTTTAATCAAATCTTTACTTAATAAATTCTACTGTTCTTGGTTAAACAAATATCAAACATAAAATATAAAGAACACAGATTTTATAGTGGTTCGACCAATAAGTCTACATCCACTCTCACAATCCCAGTTGTGATGTTTTATTAACTCTTCCTTCTTGAGTTTCTTGTGGCTTAAAGTCCCAAGATTAAGACTGTGATCTTATCGATTACACTCCCAAGTGTATCTTCGATCTACTAGTAATTTCACAAGTAACTAGCACACTTGTTTACAACAATACAAACTTAAAATGAAAAGTAAAACTTCTCTGATTGTAGCCTTTGATTCTTCTCTTCAATTCAGTGGCTCTTCTCATATTTCTTGATCTCTTCAACTCTGTGAGTTCTTCAATGCTCTGTATACTTAGATTGCTTTTGAATGCTTTATGATCAGTAATTGTTCAGTAGTAGCAGTCCTTCAGTAGTCTTAGCAGTAGGAGATCACACAGTATTTATAGAACTTAGTATGACAGTTAACAGTTTGTGAACTAACTCTCAACTAACTCTAAAACTGTTTTTGTTGTAACTTCTTCTTGTAACCGACTTTGTAACTTCCTTCTTATTCAAAGTCAGCATATCTTCAAATATATCTTCAGTTACTCTTTAAATAAGCTATCCAAACTTACTCTTCAAAATCACCAAATCAGCACAGTAACTTACTATTCTGATTTTTACTCTTCTGATTTTTACTCTTCTGATTTAGTTAGCACAGTAACTTAAAACTGTTCTTCACTTCTCCAGAATTCTTCTAAGCTTCTCTTCAACTCTTCTTTGAAGTCTTCTTATTCTGAAGTAGTCTTCTGAGTCTTCATTAGTCTTCTGATCTTCTTCTAATCTAGTGTTCTAAACTTACTGTTCTAAACTATTACAATGCTGAATAAAATACAACTTTACATATATAAAACCTATCTATACATCAACTGAATTATATACAGATGAGTATATCTAAGTTCTATTCTATAAGCTGTCTATACAATACAAAACATCAGCTTAGTTCCTAACAGTTCATATATCAGATCAATAAACACAATAAGATCAGTAAACATATAAGATCAGTAACTCAGATAACAAATATCTCATTAAAATCAATATTCTTATTCTCAGATTCCATTAAGATCAGTAATATTATTTTCAATATTTCTTAATAAGATCAGTAAACTTATTTCATATGACTCAGTTAAGATCAGTAATCTTATTTTCAGATGACTTAGTTAAGATGACTTAGAACCACATATATCACTAATTTTAAGTTGCGTTTGGCCATCAAAACATACAATCATCAATTAGAACATTGTTTCAAGGATTCATATCCCAACAACTTCTATCTTATATCTCAGCTAATTTTTTCCTGCAATTATTTTAAATTTTCAAGTTTAATGTATTTAAAAAATAGAGCTAGAAAATATATATCTAAAACTCATTATATAATTTTATACATATGTATTATTTAAATATATTTATTATATAAATAATTATATTATTTTACAAGATTAACAAATTTGTTATATACACTATTTCTATAATATAGAATAGAATCTTCTTATATACTAATATGGAGTTTAAATTGATGATGTGTCATTTTGTGGTTAGTTTTACTTATGTGTCATTTTGTGGTTAATTTTTCTTATGTGTCATAATTTAATGAAGTTGTTAATTTAAAAAAAAGTTGATTGCAAATTAAATCACGACATTTTGCTTATTGCAACATAATCTAAACCTTTAAATAATTACAAATAAATCACCAACTTTAAATTTTGTTGCATATTAGAGAGAAAAATTCATTTTACGTCCTGTAACTTAGGCCTAATCCAATTTATATCCTTTAAGTTTTCACTTTTTCGATTTACGTCTTTTCTGGTCCAATTTACGTCCTTTTCGCCGGAAAATTTTCAAACTCACCGGAATGTGAGAAATAAATTGGGATTCCGGCCAAATAGTCCAATTTACGTCCTTTAAGTTTGAAATTTTTTAAATTTTAATAAATAATTTTTCTAAAAATATCTTTAAAATTTTTAAAATATTATTAAAAATCCGAAAACATCATTAAAATTAAAAAAATATAAAATGTGTAATATAAAATTTCAAATATCTTATTTAATTTTTTAAAAATTTCATTAAAAATTATAAAATGTGTAAAATAAAAATAAAAAATTTTACAATTGAAAAAATAAAAAATGTTCAACTTAAAATTAAAAATGTTTAACTTAAAATTAAAAATTCAAAAATCTTATTAAAAATTCTAAAAATTTCATTATAAATTCAAAAAATCTCTTTAATTTTTAAAAAATGTGTAGATTAAATATTAAAAATTCTAAAAACCCAATAATAATAATAAAAATCAGACTTGATTCGAACTCATACGCCATTAAAGTTTTTCTCGAACTCCTAATTTTTTTTGGATTCCACGCCTTCATTTATTGTAGAACCGTGTCAAATTCATTTTAATGAGGTTTTTAGAATTGAATAATTTTTAATTTTATTTTAAAAAATTTAATTTATTGATTTTTTTTATTTAGAATTTTATGTTTTTATGAGATTTTTAGAAATTTTTTATTTTTACTTTACAAATTTTTAAAATTTTTAGAATTGTAGAATTTTTAATTTTTTTAAGAATTTTTTATTTTTATTTTACAGAGTTTATAAATTTTAATGATATTTTTAATTTTTTTCAGAATTTTTTAATTATTAATTTCTAATTTTTAAACTTAAAAGACATAAATTGGACTATTTGACCGGAATTCCAATTTTCCGGCGAAAAGGACATAAATTGGACCTAAAAGGACATAAATTGGACACCCTAGGACGTAAATTGAAAAAGTGAAAACTTAAAGGATATAAACTGGATTAGACCTAAGTTACAGGACGTAAAATGAAATTTTCTCCATATTAGACTTCTTAGAAGCCTTATTTGTCCTTGAATCAAACGTTTTGAAATTAGACCCGATTAAAAAACAATTTTGTTTCATTAAGGTGTTGTTATATCGGTAAGAAGTCTAGATTACATTAGATTTGAACACAATTAAAATTGTCAAAAAGTCTAAATTGCAACAATATTTAAAGTTTGTGATTTATTTGCAATTATCTTAAAGTTTAGATTAGATTGCAAATGAGGAAAAAGTTGTGATTTAATTTGCAATCAACTAAAATATTTATTTATTTATTTAGGTGTTGTGGTTGATATTGAACGTTGACTTATAATTTATTAAGAGTTATTTTAATATTATTTAAATTATTTGTGTCCGAAATTTTATAATTATTTTTTCTTAAAGTTATTTTCACATTTATTAAAGTTTGTATTAAAAAACTCAACGTTTCACGCTTCTAACTTTTTTTATTTAGAATTTATATTATAAAATTATTTAATTATATAATATAATATAAATATTTATTTTTATTAACTTTCTCTGCATAATACGCGGGTGCTCATCTAGTGTATACTAGTTGAATATATTAAAAGATTGAGTTGATTGAAATGAGAAGAAATATGTTGATATTTATAAAGTACTAATAATGAGAATGTAGGGTTGAGATTAAAACTTAAAATGGAGGGTTGAGATTGAAAGACAAAAATCAAATTAATGAGAATTGAGAAATTTTGAAATCGAAGACTGAAGACTAGAAGACAAGGAAGTCCATTAGTGAAATCAGATGACATGGTTCTTGTATACCTTAGTCAGATGATATTAGCTACACGAGATCAGCCGACTAGAATATGCCGACTGATATGGACTCCAACATATCTTGTCAAGAAGCCTTAAAGTTTCAGAAGAGCTACTCAGCTGAAGGAGTCAACTGATAGTATGCATTAATGAAGAAGGCAACAACCTTAAATAGATAAAGAGAATGTCGGACCTCGTTTGACAGACTCGTCTGAAGACAAGATTATTTGCATAACCAACTTAGTTGAAGTGGACCAATTAGAAGATGCCAACATAACTATTGAGTTGACTTGGACTAGGTTTCAGAGATCATACAACAACATTTAATGCACATTAAATGCTCATTTCCTTTTAAGGAAATGTTGTACCAAAATTACATGAAGGATCAAATCCATGAAGATCTCTAGCCCATTATTGGAAGATTTGATGCAACAACTAGTTCCAAGCTCGAATCCTCTATAAATACAAGATGTTGTTCATGTAGCAACTTACATAAACTATACGTAAGAACTCACCATCAGCCAAGCAAAGTTCATCATTCAAGCTTTTTGAATCCTTTAGAGTTCTTTAGAGCGAGATTCGATCTAATTATTCAATAACTCTGAGTTTCCTACATCTAAGCCTGTATTCCATTACATATCTTAAGCTTAGAAAAGTGTTGATAGAACCTCTTTGTTCAATACACTAGTTGATACCTTTAGTAAACTCAAACCCTACTTTCTTTCTAGAAGTTAAGTTTGATTTATGATCTGTATCTTGTAAAAGTACTTGTTCTCACGATAACAAGTAGACCCAATTGCACTCAGGTGGTGTATCGAGGTCAAAGTCTTCTCTTAAGACTATGATGGAGATCAATTGGCAACAATTGAGGCGTGATTGGAGTATTTATGGCTGCCTTCTCTAATTTAGCAATTACTTTCAATTATTGTCTTTATTTTCGGTAATAAAGCCCAAACATAGTATGGGCCTAATTAGGGTTTATGTGATGAAGACTATTTATTCTTGTTCTTAGAATGTTTTATGAGGTGATTTGATTAATAAAAAAAATGAGAGATTATCTCAGGATCTCTTTTACGATATTCTGTGTGAATCAACGTATCTGAGTTTTGCCACTTTTCTGAGTATTCGTAGAATCAACGGACAGTGTGTGTGTTCTTTTGTGTTTTTTTATCTTTCTTCTTTGTTATACGCTTCTGACGCTGCATCAGTTGGTATTCAGAGCCCAGACAACGCTCATAATATGTTGATTCACATTGATCAAGCCACTATGAATGTCAATCTCACCCAAAATTTGTTTTCTGATAGATTTTCAGATATATATGATGATGTTAATGTGGGCTATGAGGGTCCACCAATTTTTTATGAAGAGGTGGATGATCTTTTCGTGAAAGGTGATATTTTTGAAGATTTGATATCTACATTTGGAGACTATGAGGGTCCTCCAAAATTTGATGAAGAGGTCATTATTCACTATGACGACTCTTCATTTTTTAAAGATGGTGCTATGCTTGTGTCATTTTTACAGATGTCTTTTGTCGTGGTTAATTCATTAGAGGATGGGTGCCCCACACCACGACTTTATTTGGTGTTCGTGTCTTCAAATGAGCAATGTGCAAACTATATGGGGAACGATATGCCAATACACAAACTAAATATTGGTTACTCTAAGGATGTTGTGGCGGATCGATCCCGACGCGCTCTTCAGGCTTTCGATTCGAGGGCGAATCTTTCCTACATCGGGAGAGATGATGGAGATCAATTGACAACAATTGAGGTGTGATTGGAGTATTTATGGCCACCTTCTCTAATTTAGAAATTTCTTTCAATTATTGTCTTTATTTTCGGTAATAAAGCCCAAACATGTTATGGGCCTAATTAGGGTTTATGTGATGAAGACTATTTATTCTTGTTCTTAGAATGTTTTAGGAGGTGATTTGATTAATAAAAAAATGAGAGTTTATCTCAGGATCTCTTTTACGGTATTTTGTGTGAATCAACGTATCTGAGTTTTGCCACTTTTCTGGGTATTCATAGAATCAACGGATAGTGTCTGTGTTCTTTTGTGTTTTTTATCTTTCTTCTTTGTTATACACTTCTGACGCTGCATCAGACTATAAAGTAGCAAAACCTCTTTTTTAAGAAATTAATATCACAGTTGAAACTGTGAGAGAGGACGTAGGACAAGGAGCTCGAACCACTATAAATCTTGTGTTCATTTACTACTTTATATTGTTTATCATTGCATATATTTCATAAACATACTTTTAAAAGAGTCAAAATTCACAAGTATAATTTCCATATTCAGATGATATAGTCATTGTTTAATCAAAGTTATTCTTTGTAAAAATGTTTTCATTCAACCCACGAGTCTAAATATTTAGGGCCTACACAATTCCGCACTAATAGTCGAGTAAATAGTTTTCCAACTGACCAGCTAACAAGTAATCAGTAGGTTGGTTATCTATCCTTGTTGTTTCTACACTCGCACTCTATCAGACCATATATCTACATCAGACGACTTAATATATAACTAATTTGTTCGTCTCATCTGATCTTACACGAAAAGTGTTGGGATATGAATCCTAAGACAAGTTCTATTTGATGATAAGATGAGTTTTGATAAGCCAAAAGAAGACTTGAATATATTCTAAATGTTGACTGGTATGTTTTGGAAGTCGTCTTGTATAAGACAAGATCAGATGATTAATGAAGTAATATTGAAATATGGTTAAGTATAAATAAAATATTACTTGATGTAATAGGTTTATAAGATAAGCTTTAATTGTTGTATAGAAATTTATATATTCTGATGTAATAGTCTTTAACTTGACTAAGCTGATCTATAAAGTTTAATGTAATAGATTAGCTAGCTTAGTTGATAGGATAGAAGAGTTCGACAAAGATAAGAAGACTATGAAGACTAGAAGACTTGAAGTCAAGAGCAGACAAGATATGGAAAAAAGCCAGAAATATTCTAAGTATGGAATATCTGGAAGACAAGTCAAGTCGAGGCAGAAGTGAAGTGAAGTTATTAAAGGAAGCTTGAAGTTAGTTATAATAGAATAACTAAATAACCGACGTGTATTCAAGATATAATTCAAGAAGCGGTTACAGAGTTGGTTAAGAGAAGTTATCAAGAAAAGTTGGTTGGATAACAAACTATTCTTGATAATGCACATTTATAAATATATGTTGATTTTCTACATTTGAGAACTACTGAAACTATACTTACTGAAGACAATATAGAGAGTTCAAAGCAAGAAGTCTTAAACACTCACAAAGTTCAGAAGATCGAGATCAAAGAAGAAAGAAGAAGCCCAAAATAGAAGAGTTCATTCAAGAAAGATTATTCGAGAAACAGAGAAGTTTTACTTTATGTATTATTTTAGTTTGTAACAAGCTTGCTAGTTGCTTGGTAAATCACTAGTTGTTAGATTGAAGATATATTTGGTGATATATTCGATAATATCGAAGTCTTAATCTTGGGACTTAAAGAAACACGAAACAAGAGTAATAAAATATCATGAACTGGTGTTTGTGAGAGTGGATGTAGACAAGTTGTCGAACCACTATAAATATTGTGTTTGATTTACTTACTGTTTATATTTGTTATTTTTCTTATTGAATTCGTATAATCAACAAGATTGTGAAATCGAGTTGAATAGACGAGTTAATTGTAGAATAGACTAGTAAAGTTCATAATCGATAGTTGAGTATAATATTGTTAGGGGCTTATAAATCTCATATTTCGCATACTAATCTCTGATATTTTAGAAAAGTTTGAAAAGTCTATTCTCCCCCTTTAGACTTTTAGACTCGTACTAATCTTAACTCAACTACTTGGGACCAACAAAAAGTTTTAAAATAACAAATTCTATTATGTTGGTGTATACAATAAAACAAACTTTTAGTGGGCTTTTATGGATGTATATTTGATTTCCTTATTATCTGAAATAAATGGTTTTTCACATTATTGCATTCTTTGTGATTACTTGTATGTCTGCTATTCTTTAGTCGAGCTTCTTACATAATTGGTTGCGGTAGAGGGTCTCATAGGCAAGAAACGACAAGCCAATGTTACTGTTTAGGCTGGACCTTCTTCGTCTAATGGCAAGAAGAAAAAAAAACCTTTATAGAAAAAGGGTGGTGGTGAAAGCAGTGGGAGCAAGAAACTGGCGCCTTCTGGTGGCGTGAAAAAGCCGAAGGGCAAATGTTTCAAGTGCAACAAGACAGTACACTGGAAGTCTGATTGTCCTCTCCTGAAAAAGGACAACTCTGGTATGTCTCTCGCTTTAGTTGTTGAAACATGTTTTGCGGCTTGTTCTGCCTTTTCTTGGGTAGTAGATACATGAGCCACTGACCATGTTTGTTATACCTTGCATGGGTTTCTGCAGACAAGGGAACTGAGTGAGGGCGGGATTACTATTAGTTTGGGCAACGCTGCGATAGTATCAGTGGTTGCAGTGGGAGACGTGCACTTATGTTTTCTAATTCTGTTTTAGTATTAAAGAACGTTTTATACGTGCCAAACTTTCGGGGGAATTTAATTTCAGTTTCGAAGTTATTTTTGGATGGATGCTCAGTTGTTTTTAATGACAATGTTGTTATTATGAGAAATGACTCTTTAATCTGTTCTGGCACGTTAGAAAACAATCTTTATACTATTACTTGTGCATATCATACTGTGACTGAAGCTCATTCATCATCATCATTAAATAAGAGAAAGGAACTTTCTAAGTTGAATCAAACATACCTTTGACATCTAAGATTGAGTCATGTCAACCTAAGAAGGATTCAAAGACTGGTAAGTAGTGGGTTTTTGGAGTCTCTCCAAGTGGAACCATTCTCAGTTTGTGAATCCTGTTTGGAAGGCAAGATGACCTCGAGGCCTTTTAAGGCCAAGAGGAATAGGGCCAATGATGTGTTGGAATTGATTCACTCTGATTTGTGTGGGCCTATGACTGTTCAAGCTAGAGGAGGCTTTGAGTACTTCGTCACTTTCATTGACGATTACTCAAGATATGGATACATCTACCTGATGCGCCATAAGTCTGAATGTTTTGGCAATTTCAAAGAATTGAAGGCGGAGAACCGTCATGGTAAGAGTATCAAGTCACTACGTTCTGATCGTGGTGGCGAATACCTTAAAAATGAATTTAAACAATACTTATTAGAGAACGGGATTAGATCCCAACTCTCCACACTTGGTACTCCGCAACAGAATAGCGTGGCTGAGAGAAGGAATATGACTCTATTAGATATGGTGAGATCGATGATGAGTTATGCTTTATTTCCTACCTCTTTTTGGGTATATGCCTTGGAAACATCAACGTACCTTTTAAATTATGTACCTTCTAAAGTGGTTCCAAAAAATCCGATTGAATTGTGGTTTGGGTGAAAGCCTAGTCTAAACCACATTCGGATTTGGGGTTGTCCAGCACATGTGCTGAACAAGGAAGCTGATAAGTTGGCACCTAGAACTGAAGTACAATTGTTTGTAGGATACCCTAAGGGAACGAGAGGTGGTTATTTTTATAGTCCTAATGATCAGAGGGTGGTGGTGAGTACCAATGCCCGATTTTTAGAAGAAGACTATATGAATGAGCATAAGTCCAATACTGAGATCATTTTAAATGAGTTGAGAGGAGACAATAGCACACCGAGTGTGCAAGAGGAAATACCACAAGAGACTGCACAATGTGGCGACTCTGATGAACCTTTTTATACATTGCCTCGTCGTAGTGGGAGGGTTGCTCGCCAACCTGATCGTTTCATGTTTGTGGGAGAGTCTGTTGACTTGATTCCAAGCGATGAACATGATGATAACGACCCCTGGACATACAAAGAGGCAATCAAAGACAAAGATGCAGAGTCTTGACACAAGTCCATAGATTCAGAAATTGAATCTATGGATTCTATGGAAGTGTATGACTTAAGTGAACTTCCCCACGACAAGAAAGTCGTTGGGTGTAAGTGAGTTTACAGACGTAAGAGAGGATCTGATGGGCAAATTACTGCTTTTAAGGCACGTGATGAGTCGAGATTATTACATATATTTTGTGCTTTAATTGAGAATTATATAGGAATTAATTTGATATTTTATTGTGTTTTCTCGACTTATTACTTTGTGTCTTCATATACTTTGATATTTTATTTTTTACTCTATTCAGGCATAATTAAAGTATTTTGAAGATACATGGTCGGACCCGTATGAGAAGAAATTAGTCCAACACTTTGAAACTCAATATTGGACTCATTACATTAATTAGTGCAATAAAGTAAATTTGAGAAAGGCCTAATCTATAAATATATAATGCACCTACAACTTTCCAATTTTAGTTTCGGCGGGAAACAATTCTGGCCATTAATCTGTTTTCTTCATTTTGATCTTGGCCTTTGATTTAGTCTTCTCTATAAATATGGTAATTTTTTTTATATTAATTGTAATTAATGTCTTCCATTTATCATCTTTCGTTTTAACCATTGATATTTCTTGATCGAATTCAGACCTTCGGATCAATCGCTTAAAATTAGTAACGTTTTTATTTTTTCTGTATAAATTCATCTTTGTTGTTCATCATTCTCATGCTCTCTCTTTATTGTTATATGAAATATATATTTTTAATCTTCTTTGTATTTCATGTAATCATTTTTGTATTCCGTGTAAATCTATTGTATCTATGTTTAATGAATTTTCTACATTCTATTACATTTTTATAATTGTTGTGTATTTAATCACATTTTCAGATTTATTGTATTTTATTTTACGTATGCATCCATCTATATTCTAGTGTTATATTCTTATAAATTTTAGAAGCAAAGATTGATTTTCAAGATCTATCTAATAGTTATCAATAAATTTGAGATTAGATTATTGCAAGCTCTATTTTCATAAAATTTTAGTTTGATAAAATTATTGTATATATTTAAAAATCTTCAAGATTTATTTATTTGTTATTTGAAGATTTCTTTAATTTTTCAAGATTTGTTGAAGATATCATCAATTTTTAATGTATTATGTCACTAATCTATCAATATTAATCAAATAGTAATTTTGATTATTTTATCAATCTATTCAATAGTAATTGACAACTGAGATAAGATTATTAGGATATAATTGTCACGATTCTTGCGAATTAATAGAAAAATTAAGAAAACGTCTACTTCAAATATTTAATTCTAAAACTGCTTCTATATTTCTAGCAGATTATTTCGCTTCATCTGTTTTACGAAATAATATTTATATATATAATTATAATATATATTGTTCTTTTAATTATTCTAGCAGATTAGTTTTCTTAAATTATTTTTTAAATATTTTAAACATGTTTGTAATTTTTATGATTTTGACTAATGTTTTTAAATTTTCATTAATTTATTCATTTATTATTTTAATTAAACTTAATTTTGATTTGTTTTATTATCATTCCATTTAATGTTTCTATTTATAATCTTTTTCAATTTTGCATTTGATTTATTACTATTTAATATATTCAACTTTCTTAATTTAATATTCTATATTTAATATGCTATAATTACGCAATTATTTGTTATTATTATTTAATGTTATGTTTGAATATTCAACTTTTTCTTATTTATTGTTTAATTTATTTATGAATGGTCAATTTACTTATTTAAATTCTTTTTATTTGTATATTTATTATGAATGGTCAATGTCAATTCTACGTCATCTTTAATTTTTCTTTTTCTATTTATTGAATTCAATTTTTATAAAGTTATAAGTGATTGTTGACCTAATATTTTTTACAAAGTTATGGAGTAAGTGTTTTCACATTTCAAATTTTACGCTTTTCATATATAATAGTACTATATAATAAAATAGGTAAAGTCTAGTATGTACTCGAGTGCATGCTGTGCACTCTACACTTTTTGGTAGATGGTGTTGCATGAAAGAATTCCGTCTCATCTAAAAGTCCGAACTTATAGAGAGGGTGGGAAAGGGTGGGAATTAATCCTTGTATATTAATTCCTAACACTCCCCCTCACTCGTGGGCCGGATTAACACCTCTTACCCTTTGGGGAGGAGGCCCATCGAGTGGACAATTTAAATGGGTGAAGTGCTTTCAACAGGAATCGAACCCAGGTCGTTTGCGATACCATGAAAGAATTCCGTCTCATCTAAAAGTCCGAACTTATAGAGAGGGTGGGAATTAATCCTTGTATATTAATTCCTAACAAGAAGCATGCACTTTTCAATTATTAAACTGTATAAGTAATAATTGAAAAGTGCAACACCATTTACCAAAAAGTGTAAGTCACTAAACTGAAAAGTGCAACATGGACTAGGGTGCACAACATGCACTCGAGTCCATAGCAGACCAACCCAATAAAATATGTGACTTAATATATTTTTTTCTAATTATTTTTAATTGTTGACCTAATTTTTTTTTAATCACCGAGATTATAAAATAGAATATGAGACTTAATACAGTTCTTTTGATTCTTTTTAATAAATTATATCAACATCAGTGTTGCTTGATTTTAGTAGTTTTAATATTTAACATATATTTACCCATAATTGACATAATTATGAACTTATATTTCTTGGGTCACACTTGCATGCCCTTGCATGTACCATGCATACATCACCAAAACAGAATATGGGCCAGGAGATTATCTGCACCCGTTATTTTTTTAAGTTCACCCCAATTTTTTTTACCCAATTCTTTTTACCACAGTTATCTGCACCCACTCATTTTATGAATTCACCTCTAAATCATTGTTTTACAACTACACCCGCTCATTTTATGAGTTCACCCCCAAATTATTTTTTTACCACAATGATCTACACCCGCTCATTTTATGAGTTCACCCCCAAATTATATTTATACTACAGTTATTTGCACCCACTCACTTTATGAGTTCACCCCCAAATTATCTGCACCCGCTCATTTTATGAGTTTACCCCCAATTATTTTTTTTAAATAATTATATTTAAAAAACTATATTATCTTTTTATTGATTTGCACAAAATATAATAAAATCAACCTTAATTTATACATTTACAATTTGCAGCTGAGTTATCGTCGATTCACCACTAAATCACCCATATTTTTAAAAATAAAATCGTAAAAACATAATTAAAAAAAACAATTGAAATTAGTCACAAATCTCAATTTTTTTTTCTTTTAAATTTTTTTTTTTTCAATTTTTCAGTTTTTATTTCAAACTTTTTATTTCTTCATTTTTTCCTACTTTGTTTTTTTTTTTTTTTTTTAGTATTTTTAAAATTTTTAATATAAAATAATATTATATATATAATTTTATTATAGTTGCTGGTACAATAATATCAGTAATACCATTAATAATAATCAGTAATATCTTATACAAAAACAAATAATTTCACACATCTAATTATATTCAATAATACCAAGAACAATTATTAGTAATACCACAGACAGTAATCTGTAATACCATTAATATTAATTAGTAAAATTTTATACAATAACAAATAATTTCACACATCTAATTATATAAAGTAATACCAAAAAATAATTATCAGTAATACCATGAAGGAATGAACAGTAATTAGTAATAACATAAACATTGATCATTAATATCTTATACAATAACAAATAATTTCACAAATCAAATTATATTTAGTAATACCAAAAACAATTATCAGTGATACCATAAACAATAATATATAATAACATAAACAATAATAATAAGCAGTAATGCCTTAATTAATAATAAATAATTCCACACAATCAGTAATACCACAAACAATAACCAGTAATACCACAATTAATAATCAATAATACTGTAATCAATAATCATTAATATTAATTCAATAGTGTATTAATAGTAATACCACAATCAATAACTAGTAATACCAATACCACTAACAATAATACCATAAAAAAAGTGGAAGGAGTGCAGACCAGGGTGTACTGAAGAAAATAGGGGGTGCACATTACCAAGCCCAATTGAAGAGAACCCTACCCAAATAGAAGGGCACCCTAGGTCAGCAGTCGCCGCCTGAGATTTCATCGACAAGCTCACCGGCTCCGAGTGCCGACTGATCAGAGATCCATCGACAACATACTCACAGTCCTCCGTCGGACCGTTGTCAACCGGAGGAAGAGGCTGCGCAGGAGCATGGTGAAGAAGACGAAGCAATGTAGCTTCGATTTGGACAAATACGAACAACGAGAGCGAAGTGAGTGTTGCAGGCGAGTGCCATTGATGCCGGAGAAGCTCTTGAATCGCGAACACAAAGGAGATTGATCGAAGCAGTCGCATCGGTGGTCGAAATGAGCAGAGGTTTTTTACCGCCATGGATCGTGGCCGAGATGGAAGATGATGTCGATTGTCATGGAATTGAAGAATCATGATTGCGATTTGAGGAGGGGGCTTAAGCGGCCGGGACGGAAGCGTCGTCGTCGCCGTCGAAGGGGTGGTCGGATATGGTGGTGGCTGGGTCACCCACCGACCGACATGGATTTTCGACAGGTCCTTTACTCATCATATTAAAATTGAAATTCAGGTGCACCGCCGATAGAATATAATAAAATCATACCTATAATATTATTTTGTATTAAGATTAAAAAAATACACATAAAAAAAATGAAAAAGAAAGGCCGAAAAAAAAGTAAAAGAAAAAAAAAACGAAGAAATAAAAAATTTGGAAAAAAAATTGAAAATGGGAAGAAAAAAGGAGAAGAGGAGGGGAAAAAAATTAAAAAGAAAAAAAAATCGAGATTTGTGGCTAATTTCGATAGTTTTTTATTAATTATATTTTTACAATTTTTTTTAAAAAGTATGGGTTACTTGGTGGTGAATCGACGGTAACTCAATAATAACTCGTTTGTATATTGTAAATATATAAATTAGAGTTTATTTTATTATATTTTGTGTAAATTAATAAAAAAATAATATAATTTTTTTAAATGTGATTATTTTTTAAAAATTATTTTGGGGTGAACTCATAAAATGAGTGGGTACAGATAATCGTGATAAAATAATAATTTGGGAGTGAACTCATAAAATGAGTGGGTGCAGATAACCGTGGTAAAAAATGATTTGGGGGTGAACTCATAAAATGAGCGAGTACATATAACCGTGGTAAAAAAAGATTTGGAGGTGAACTCATAAAATGAGCGAGTACATATAACTGTGGTAAAAAATGATTTGGGGGTGAACTCATTAAATGTGTAAGTGTAGATAATTATAGTAAAAAATAATTTGGGAGGTGAACTAACTATATGAATTGGGGTAGATAATTTGAATTAAAAAAAATGAAATTGAGGAGGTATGCACCATGCACTTGCATGCATACAAGTATTTGTCATATTTCTTAATTGTTTGAATGGTGTACATATAAATATTTGGTATAAATTAATTTTCATAAAATTTCATGAATTTTTTTTTTTAAATAAGGAGTTATAATCACCAAGATTATAGAATATAATATTTGACTTAGTATAATTTTTATAATTCTTTTTAATAATTTTTCACATTTTTTCTCTATCCCTTCCTATAAATTTGAAAATAGATTTTTTACATGGTCACTACATTACGACTCAGTGAATAAAATAGTTGTGTCTATTTTAAAAAATTAACCTATTACTGTAATTTCAATTTTTAAATATATGAGATATGTTTTAATCATTACTAGTAGGGCATCCGTGCTAGCGCACGGCCTGATATGTTAAAAAATGTCACAACATTTTAAATTTTAATTTTTTTATAGTGTTATTTTATAATATCACAAAATTATATTAAAAAATTATAGGAGTATTATTATTACAATTATAACATTAATTATTATTAACTCATATTTATTATACTAATAATTTTTTTAAAATAATAAAATTTAAAATTTCTCTTTAGATTTAAAAATTTGGGATTGAAATCCAATTAAATTAATATCTTATATATAAATAAATATAGTTATAATATTTATATTCACAATAAATTAATGTATAAGTATATAAAATTAATATCTAATATTAAAATGTAAGTATATTTATGATACGGCAAAATAATTAAATCATTATAAAATATTTAATAATATCATAGTAATTCAATAATTCAATCACATCCAATTAAATAATGCAATAATCTAATATCAACAATAGTTTAACAGAAAATAAAATTTTGAAAAAATTGTGAAACTTAAATATTAAATTATTATAAAATTATACATACCTAAAAACATAATGAAACACTTCTTTTTTTTTTTTTTTTTTTGTGATATTGTAATCACGGTTGTTGTCATGACATAATAAGAATCTTCAAACCATGACAATTTATTATTCTAGACACAATTACATATAATTGATTATAACTAAATACATGATTATGCCAAAATATACTACATGAAAAAATGATTGTCACTAACTCATTGAAACTTAAAGTAGTTTAGAATGAGTCAACGTAGGTCTCGATATCAATGTTAATTGTCCTACTTTCAATTAAAACCTTAGTTTCAAGAACATTATCACTCAACCTAGTTATAATCAATCTACACATGGAACAAAATATTAGTATATTATAAATTTAAAAATAAGACAAATGCAAAATTTCAAATGCTAGAATAAAAAAATAAGGAACAATATTTAAGAAACGACACAAATTTGGTTCCATTGCACAAGCCCGTTAAGTGATTTATATTTCTCAATATTATTACCGGTGTTTCAATTCAGATCTAGTTCATGATCAGTTACAAAATTCAAATTCACTATGAAGTGTTAAATAAATAATAATAATTACATTACCAGAAATATAACAGTAATAAATTTAATTAAAAAAATTAATTGGAATTCAACAATTTATTATTCATACAAAACAAATAAGCAAAATATCATTATTTATTCAAAATTCTAAATTTTAATTTTGGATCTTCAAAATTATGAAATGTACACTTTCAACCCACATTCAAAGAATTATCCTTAACAAATTTTACAAATCTAGTTTGAAGAAAAATTGTATTTTCTTTATTCTTCAACTTAACATTCCATTCTCCATCACTAAATACGATCGTCGCAAAACTTGAACAAAAAATAATTCATTTGTATTCCAACATAGATATGGAAAAAACGACATTATAAATATAAAAAGATAAAATAAATAAAAAATAATTAAAAATAAACTTATTTAAAATGAACTTGTAATAGGTTAAAATCATAAAGTTATTACCAATCGACATTTGCGAATAATTGAACTTGTTATGACACATGTGAATGAAGAAAAGTCATAATTCAGTGGAATTAAATCTTGAATGGTCCTAAAACATTTAGAAACTAAACTAACTTAAAAAATGAATCAAATTAAAAATATTATATCTATACAAAGATAATGCACCGTAGGATTTTCTTATTTAGTTTAGGCGAGAAATTAACGTTTTGGTCCGTTGATGCTTTTTTTTTTTATCATTCTCACCGTTTTTTTTTAATAATTATGGTATGGTTTGATTAATAATCCTCGTTAATGCATTCCTTTTTTTTTATACATAGATTGCAATTTTTATGACAAATTGTATAATAAAATATATAATGTATATAGTTGTGAATTTAGTGTTAAATAATGACAAATCAAGTTATCAATACTTAAATAATGACAATGTATGACACAAAATCATAAAACTATGCAATTATGGTTTTAAATCACGTATATAGTTGTGAATTTAGTACGTTAGCAAATTTTTTATCAAAATAAAATCTAGAATGTATATACCAAGTCAAACTACACTTATTTCACTATTCTATTGGGTGAATTAAATCATAAAGATAAAAATTAATAATTTAATTTAGAATTTTTTTATTGATATATCTATTTATTTCAATATTTATGAGTCTAAATTATAATCTAATTACTATAAAAAAATACTAACATACTATAACAAAAAAATAAATAATTTGTTCCATTTTTACAAACTATGTTCACAAATCAAGTAAATGAAAAATATACTAACAATTTTATATCAAAACTTAACAAAAGAATTGTAAGAATAATTTTCATATATACATTTACATTTATTAATGAAATAATTTTAAATACGATCAATTATCATTATTTCATTTATATTTGTTTTTCTTCAATATATGTTAATATATAAACACCTGGAGTTGAAACTTACAAAATATCTTCAATGAAGATAAAACATCAATTTAATTATAAAATATATTAACAACCTATTTTAGAATGTAACAATATCCGTAAACGTTATAATATTATTATAGTCTCTGATTATATATATATATATATATATATATATATATATATATATATATATATATCTAGTATTTGTTCCCATGCTACTGCACGAGAATATCATTATAGTCACTAATTATATGTCTTGAATATTACTATACTCATAATAATAATATTAATAAATGTTTTGTTATAAATATTGATTTAATTTTTCAAAATAACATAATTTTTTCACGTTTAAAATATTAATAATATCACATGTATAATATATTAACTTATTGTAACAATAATTACGTTAAAAAATAACAAAATATAGAGAAATTATAATATTACATTATGTTATTTATTTATTAAATTTAGAACAAATAAATTGTACAAATACGATGTCATAATATCAATATTGAAATATTAATATTTTTACAAATATAAGATGTCTGATATTGACATGATAAATACGCAGTATAATTTTAAAATGGGGGGGAGGACCACTCTAAGGTACAAAGTTGAGTGACTTCAAGCAACTAAATACAAAGGAAAAAAAAAACTTGCAACTAAATACAAAATGGGTGTTTAAATGTCTAAGTTACCCCTTAATACAAAATGGGAACCATTTTTCATTTATTTATAGATATTTTTCATACATTTTTCAAAAATTTTATTGTAATCACACAGTTATCATATCTATATTGAAACGCAAATTGTTAATTTATTGAATGTCAAAATTATTACAATTGAATTTTGCTTACTTAATTTATGAATTTTATGATAATTGCAATTAGTGTAGGAGAAAAACCATTGAAATCTGATATGTACTCCCATGTCTTGTCTGAGAATACAAATGAACATCTGAACATACACCCAGAAAAATTGAACATAATAAGTTGAATTTGTTGAATAAATTTTAAATTTTATTGCAATATATTTTGAACATTTCATTGTGGCCCCACAATTAAAGCGACAACCTGTAGGCCAGGCCCTGCACCCTTTTTTTCTCGGTTGTTGTGCAGCTGCAACAAACCGGAGCTCAAGAAAACGGAGAGACCAATGGGATATATACATCTCCGTCCTTTCTCTTCTTCCAAACTCCATTGCTACATATTCAAGCTCCACTCCATCAATTTCATACTAAATGATTTACTCTTTCAATACAAATTAAACTCTCCCAAATTAGTCGCAAAGATATTTGCTACCCGTTGATGTTTAAATTAAAAATCAATCCTCCATCCCTTTTATTCCAGCAGCACCGCCGCCTAACCCGCCGGAAATCGACCGCCGGCGACTTTCTCCCGGCTACTCAACCCATATACCAAAACAATCCCCTCAACACAAGGAAACCAAATCCACAAGCCGTTTGTTCGTTAGTCTTATCATTCAAATGTAATTTAATTATATATTTTTGAAACTTACCTTCACCACAAAGTGTTGTCGTCGTACCACCGCACGGTTGGTCTCGATTCTAGTCCCTTTTGAAAGCCCTCGAAGTATAGAGTAAAACCCCTCAAACAATTAGACGATCGGACTTCGGGAACAAAACTTTTCATGGCCAAAAACGTATATGAGTTTGTGGAAGGAAAATTGGAAAAGGGAGGAGAAACTCACTGAGTCAACTCAATGTGTCAACACCCCCCCCCAAAAAACCCTAGATCTACAACGCCATCACGTGAGCAGCGCAGATCAGAGAAGATGGCCCTCGCTTTTTCCTCTGCTTCTAATATCATCTCTACTTCTAAAAAAAACCTAGATCTACGTCGCCGTAACGTGAGCGGAGCAGATTGGTGAGCAGCGTCTATGCCCCCGTCGACGGAGCATTCAAGCTGGTATGCTACCGAGTTTCCTTGACATTATTTTCGCATCTTCTCTTCCGCAACAGTGTTGGGGGACCACAAATGGAATCATACAACGGCGATGACGACCCACACCCTAGTCTTCCTTAAGCTAACAACCATTTTTTCTTGGGAGGCAAGCTTGATGGAAAAGTGAGAAAGGTTTGAGGTAAGAAAGAGAGAGAGGGGGGGGGGGGGGAAACGTGTAGGTAGGAGAGAGAGAGAATGCGTGAAATTAGAAATGGGAAATGAGAGAGAATCATGCTCCAATTTTAATTTATTAAGTTCAAAGGGTATTGTTGTCAATTACCATCAGATTTTGTACCCATTTGCAAGTTAAAATTAGGGGGAGACCTTATTGCTATAAAAGTGAAAAACATGTACCCCATATTCAATAAACTCTTTAAAAATTGGTAGACTCATTATAAAGTGTTATAAGTAAATTAAAATAATTACATTATTTTCATGTCAAATTTATGACAATAATACATTAAAAGAATTATATAAATATTGATTGAAATTTAAAATTTATTATCCATACAAATTAAATAATTAAGTAAAAATATCATAATTTATTCGCCAAATACTAATAAATAACATTATTATTTAACTAAAACCCTAAATTTTAATTATGGATCTTCAAGAATATGAAAAGTACACTTGCAACAAACATTCAAATAATTTTTCTTAACAAAATTTGTAAATCGACTTCAATAAATATTGTATTTTCTTTCTTCTTCAACTTAACCTTTCATTCTCTATCACCAAATAAGATCATCGCAAAACTTGAACGACCAAATAATTCATTTGAATATGTATTCCAAAATAAATACGAAATAAACTACATTATAATATTAATAAATAAAAATTAAACTATTTGATATGTATTGTTAAAAGGTCAAAATAAAATATTTTTTATCAATCGATGTTTGCGAATACATAAACTTGTTATGACACATATGAATGAAGAAGAGTCAAAAGTAAGTAAAATTAAACTCTAGTCGGTCTTACAACATTTAAAAGTTGAACCATCTTAAAAAAAATTGAATTAAGAAAAAATAAAGAGATTGCTTCTTTTAAATAAAATATATGTATACAAAAAAAATATGACATACGTAGTTGAACACATTGAGTCTAGTTCAAAAATAAAGGAATTAAACAATCGTACTTGTGATAAACTTTTACTTTAAAAGTAAACGTACAATCCATTATAGTAAAATATCATATAATTATATTGAATAACATTGTTATCTTGAATAAAAAAAATTTATTGTTTACCAAACTTGAAAATTAAAATTTGAAAATCCATTTCACTACCCATTGATTTTCACAATGTCTTAATAAATATAGATTATGGAAAAACACCAACATCACGTCTTGTGAACCACTCGAGGAATGACATATTATATATTATATATATATATGT
This sequence comes from Galeopsis tetrahit, assembly GCA_963675135.1. NCBI lineage: Eukaryota > Viridiplantae > Streptophyta > Magnoliopsida > Lamiales > Lamiaceae > Galeopsis > Galeopsis tetrahit. The sequence goes on along the minus strand of OY776120.1, from coordinate 56,541,826 downwards.
ATAAAGAATTCAACGAACAAATGTGGACAACACGTACCATATCCTCACTGATAAATTGAAAGAAATCATTAATATTTATAAATATATATATATATATATATTATAGTATATTAAATAAAATTACTTATAATAAAAATATAAAAAATGATTAGTAATTACCGTTAACAAAAGTAACTGAGTAATTACCATTGTCAATATTTTAAAAAAAAATCTCATTAGTATAATTAATATACCTTAACATACATAATTGAAAATGAATATTCATATTCAGAAAATATAATTACATAATCAAAGGTTAAATTGTTATACTTTTCAAAATCTAACCAGCCATCACAAAAATACACATTCAATAAATTGGTTTTAATTTCTCATTTCTTTCCACCTTGATAATAAAAGATGCACTTGCAAACCAACATCTATAAAATTGTCCTTATAAATTTTCGTAAACCTCTTTGAAGACACATTCTTTTTCCTTGTTTCTTCAAAACAACGTTCCATTCTCTACAACCAACTGACAATATAATAAAAGTTGTTGAGCTTGATAATTGATTCATATTTGAGATCTAAAATGCTATAACAGTAAAATAATATAAAAATTAAGATATGTTATAACATTAAAATTACAGGAAAAAAAAAAGATAAAAAAATATTACAAATTGATCCTTATTAATATTGGTCTTCGTTGATACACGTGTAAAAGAAGATGACTCAAAATTAACACAAACTGATCTGTCTATTAAAGCCTTATGAAGTTTAACACTTGATTTCTCCCTGTACAATGAATAAATAAGAATCAATATTGTTATTTTACAATATATAAATTAAAATTAATATTAAAAACATTATATTTAAATATATTATCCAATAATCAATATTCAGGTCTGGTCATCAAATCGTTTATTTTAAAACGATACGGAACTATAAACAATCATATTTTTATTATATTTTAACCCAAAATGTAAACAATTCTATCATAGTAAAATGTAATATAATTGAGATCGATCATTTTGGTATTACCATAAAAGAATACAATCTTTACCAAAATTAATTGCAACTTGAGTTTTTAAATACCAGCTCGAATGATCAACATTCTCCATTAGTCTTTATGAAATAAATTGAACGTGGAAACTATCAACATATTTCTCAAGAATGACACGCAGAACAAACTATAAGTTTTAAGAAAAACATAAACAATATTAAAAATTAAGAAAAACTATAACATTAAATTACAAATTATAGATACATTAATAAATATGTAAAATCGTACATCATCTTCACTGATAAGATTAAAATAATCATTGACGAAATATCAATAATTAGTCACTCAATTTTACTCACAAATAATTATTTAATTTAAAAATAGACGTCATAATATTTTTACTTTATCTTTTTTTTTTCTTAAAACTCGTGCACAAATCTATGAGAATTGATTTCGTGGACTGTGGAGTACATCATCAATTTTAAGACACAAAATAAGAAAATTATAATACTTTTAACAATTAAATAATACTCCCTCCATCCACCAAATGTAGTCCCATTGGAGTGGGGCACAAATTTTAAGAAAAATGTAGATAAAATAGATAAAATAAGGGTATTATAGGGTATTGTGGGGTCCATTATAAATAAAGTAATAGTTTGTGAGTAAAGTGGATGACAAATTGAGTAATTAAGTGATGGTTGAAGGGTGATAGTTTCCATAAAGTGTATGAGACTACATTTGGTGGACAAAAAATATGAGGCAAATGAGACTACATTTCATGAACGGAGGGAGTAATTAAATAAAAAGGATATATATATATATTGTTGGTCCCAAAGTTGAGTTAAGATTGATTAAGCTAGTAAAAGTCTAGAGGGGAGGGGTGAATAGACTTTTAAAAATCTTTCAAAATATCAGAATATGCAATGCGGAATTTAGTCTTCTTATGTACTGTACTGTGCTTACTTAGCTCAAATCAGTACTTTTCAAAACAATATGGGCCTTACTAGTTTATACTCAACTTTTCTTTAGATCTTTATCTTTGTAAATTCTTAATGTTCCTGTTTAAACAATTATGAAACAAATATCAAACAGAAAAGTAAAGAACACAAAATTTTATAGTGGTTCGACAAATGTCTACATCCACTCTCACAACTCCAGTTGTGATGTTTTATTAACTCTTCCTTCTTGAGTTTCTTGTGGCTTAAAGTCCCAAGATTAAGACTGTGATCTTTTCGATTATACCTCCAGGTATATCTTCGATCTACTTGTAATTCTACAAGTAACTAGCACACTTGTTTACAACAATACAAACTTAAACTTGAAAAGTAAAACTTCTCTGTATTAGCCTTTGATTCTTCTCTTCAAATCTGTGGCTTCTCTTCTTTAATCTCCTTCAACTCTGTGAGTTCTTCTTGTGCTCTGTAGACTTAGATTGCTTGTGAATGCTTTAAGATCAGTAGTCTTAGCAGTAGGAGATCACACAGCATTTATAGAACTTAGTATGACAGTTAGCAGTTTGTGAACTAACTCTCAACTAACTCTAAAACTGTTTTTGTAACTTCTTCTTGTAACCGACTTTGTAACTTCCTTTCAAGTCAGTATCTCTTCAATAAATCTTCAGTTACACTTTAAATAAGCTTTCCAAACTTATTCTTCAATTTTACTAAATCAGCACAGTAACTTACTGCTCTGATTTTTATTCTTCTTAGTCAATCAGCACAGTTCTCCAAAACTGTTCAAAACTTCTCCAAATTTCTTCTAAGCTCTTCTTCAACTTTTCTTGAAGTCTTCTTATTCTGAAGTAGTCCTCTGAGTCTTCAATAGTCTTCTGATCTTCATCTAATCTAGTTCTAATCTACTGTTCTGAACTTTACAATGCTGATTACAATAGAATACAACTTTACAATTATAAAACCTATCCATACATCAACTGAACTATATACAGATGAGTATATCTAAGTCCTATACTATAAGTTGTCTATACAATACAAAACATCAGCTTAGTTCCTAACAGTTCATACATCAGATCAGTAAACAATAAGATCAGTAAACACCTAAGATCGGTAACTTACATATAGAATCAGTAAGCATATACGATCAGTAAGTATACAAGATCAGTAACTCAGATTCAAATACATAAGATCACTAAAATTATTCTCAGTTTCCATACTCAGATCAGTAATCTTATTTCAAATGACTCAGTTAAGATCAGTAAGTTTCTCATCAGATGACTTAGTTAAGATGACTTAGAACCACATATATTACTAACTTTAAGTTGCTTTTGGCCATCAAAACATACTTTCATCATATAGAACATTGTTTATAAGATTCATATCCCAACAATTTCCCCCTTTTTGATGAAGCCAAAACTACTTAAATTTAATAAATCAGTAGCTAAGTACATAGTCTATCATAACAATTCATTATTTCAAAATTCCAGATTCATATTCAAATAAGATCAGATATTACAAATAACCACAGAATATGAAACACAACAATATAAAAGTAAAGATTAAGGTTAAGAAATGTTTATCTATTTGAGCTTTAGTCCTTCATCTTCAGATCCTGTAAGCAATATACAACCTTGCTTTGATATCCATCATATGTTGATGATCAGTGATGCCTTCATCCTTAATGATCTTCTCAATGATGTTTCCAATTTTCTTATAATCAGGTGTTCCATCATCCAGTCTTGGAGGTTCCCAGACAGGTTCTTCAGGACATAAAATCACAAGATTAACAGCAGCAGCCATAGACAACACATCTTCCCAGAAGACTCTATCTACGTTCATCATGAAATCATCAAAGTCAGCATACTCTTCTTCTTTGCTAGAGTGATCACCAAATTTCTTCACAATGAAGTTAGTAATTTGCCATCTTATCTTTAATTCATTCCAGTGCTCTTCATTTTCAGGTAAGATCATGAAGTCAACATAGTTTTCATCTTTGAAATTTTTATCCAATTTCTTTCCTTCAGCTTTCCTTAGAGCTTTTAACTTCCTTTTCAAATTAGCAACTCTATTATCATATCTCTTGCTTAAGAACTCTACATCCTTGTTCTTTTTCTTCTTCAGCTCTGCTTCTTCTTTCTTTTTCTTTTCTTGTTCAGTAGATTGACTACTTCCAACAGTCAACTTACTTCTTGATCTAGTAATCCTACCAGATTCTTCTTGTTCTTCATCATCACTAACAATCAATTTCCTTTTCTTCTTTCCTGATTCAGCAATTTCAATAACACCCTCAGCTTGGTGTTTCTGCTGTTTTCTGCTCTTGAGTTTTCCATTTAAGCTAGCAATTTCATCTTTGAGCTCATCTTGACTCACAACCAACTGAGCTTGCTGTGTTTGAGTCCGCTCCATTAGCTTGCTTAACTTCTCTTCCCCCTTTTTGGCTTCATCCTGCCAAAGACCTAGAGGAATGAGATGTTCTTCCAATTTCTTGTGAAGAGTAGCTGAAAGATTTTTCTCCTGCAATCTATGCAGATCATAGATTTTTGACATTGTATGATCAATCACTCTTTCAAACACATTTTCAGAAGACATTTTATTCATCCTTTCAGTGGCTTCCTGAAAATTTTTCACAGCAGCATCCAATTGAACCTTCAGTTCATCATTTTGCTTCCTCAAAGCATCAAAATGAGAATAGTCCATAGAGGTTGTTTGAGGAACCGGTCGAACGGTTTCCTGAACAACAGGATCTGCAACACCAAATTCGTCAACAACTCTTGGTGTACTCTGAATTTCCTCAGCACAAACATCTTGATCTTGCTCAATAACCTCAGTATTTTCAAGAACATCTGTGTCCTTAAAAACCTCAGTATCATTAGACTCTTCATCATCATGAGCAATTTCTTGAATCAGAATATCATCCAGCTCTTGATTATCACGAGGTACAACAGTTTGAGCTTGAGTCTCCATTACCTCAGGAGATTTATGTTGCTGAATTTCAATATCATCATCTGAAATGTTCATGTTCACCACATCCTCTGCTTCAGGATCAGCTTGATTCATATTCTTAACAAGATATGAGAAACCAGTTATCCTCTCTACAAGTTGAACTATAGATTCTGTAGTGAACAATTCAGTAACTGAATTAACTCCAGCTGCAACTTTCTGTTCTTGTTCCCAATTATCAAAGACTTCGGAACCACCCATACCTTCCATAACTACTAGAGTCTCTTTCAGATCACATTTCTTAAGATAGATCCAAGTGCCTATCCTAGGCAGTCTTTCAAACTCAACTGAGCTCTCATCCAGACCATGAAACAGCTTCAACAAAGCTATCCTTATATCAACCCTTATTCTATCTTCTTTATCACATATAGAATAATCCATCAAATCAGCAGGTTTAGGGGTTATAAAATCAGTTTCAGATGAGGATGGGTTCAGCAGAAGGTTTAAATCCATGTTCAGTAGTGTTCACGAATCGGGCTTGGAGATTTATGAGGAGGTGTCACTTGTTCTGGTTCATGAATGGAAGTGGTCTGATGTAAAGGAGAATAGTGAACAGACTCACCAGAAAGGGTAGGTTGATTATCAAGGGGTTGGTCAGGAATAGATACAGAGTTAGAAGAGGAGGGAGTAGCAAAAATGGTTTTTCTTCTCTTACTAGAACCAACAATATCTACACCCTTGGTTCTTTTAAATCTAACAATAAGGCTTGAATCACTTACCTCTTCTTCCAGAGATTGATTCTCATCAGACTCTGACTGTTCTGATGCACTTAAAAACTCCTTCCTAACTCCTCTTGCTCTGGTTCTGGTCGGATCATTTCTTGCTTTTGATCGAACTTCAGGAGTTTCATCATCTGTTCTATACATAGAACCTCCAGATTCTTGTTGTTGAGTTCGATGAGGAGACCGAGCTTGTTGAGATAGCTCAAATTCCAAAGACTCCTTTCTGAGTAGAAATTTATTCGGATGAAACTTCTTGGGAGAGCTCCAATTTGACTTTCTCTCAGCCAAGGTGGGTAGCAGTATGCTAAGCTTGTTCCCAAATCCAAGTTTTGACTTGAGAGAGAACTCCTCTGAATCTCTATCAAACAATATCTTTTCATTTTCACCCAGAAGTCTTTCAAGGAAGAATCATTGCCAATCACCATCTACACGATCTATTATTGCAGCCATAACACGAATTTTCAAATTTGTGAGAGCGTCTTGACTGTAGTGTTGCCCTAACAAACATTTTCCTGCAATATCCATCAAAAATTTCATTCCAGAGGATGGAAGAATTGCCTTTTTGAGATTGTGGAGGGATTTTGGCTCAACACCCGTCCATTTTCCAACGCATTCCTTCTCTCGACCTTCCATATAGCTTAAAATATGAACTGGGCCTTCAGGTAGGTCAAAACCAAGACCTAAGATTTCTCTCGAAATTGTAACCCTGTGACCAGAAAGCATCGAGTGCACACTGTTCTGATCACCTTCAATTTGGAGAAAGAACTCAATTGCCTCAGGTTCGAAAACCTTTTCGGGGAACGATTCCAAGAATTTTCGCAGCCCGCATTCCTCGCAGAAGGTGAGAATAGCTTGATTCTCAGCATGTTGAGGTCCGGCGAAGTAAACCGCGTTTTCAACAAAGATGCCTTTTCTTCTTTGCCATTTCGTCACATCAAACGTACCTATTACCTGGTTATCTTGATTAATGATGTTAACAATCGCCATTATAGGTATGTAAGAAAATGAATGTAGGAGTGTTTGAGAGTAAGAAAAGATGATTGAATTCTCTTTAGCTCGTATTTTCCAGAAATGTAAAGTAGAGAAGATGAAGTGATGAAGTTCGTGGGTTTATTGAATGCAAACTCAATTTAGGGCTTGGATTGAATCATTTTTGTTTGTTTAATGGTTTAGATCGAATCTTGAGATTCATGATTAAAAAAAAACTGTTCACATTCTAAAACTCATTCTGAATCTAGGAGCCAAATTGTATTTGATAAATACACCATAGAAATTAGGTTACAAATAGAGGAGTGTACTAATCTTCTCTATTAGTAAAACTAAAAATTGAGCAGGTTTTTGACTTAGAGTATTCTAATCCAAAAGACTGTTCTGATGCAAATCAGCATAGTAGTTTCCAAAACTTTTTCACTTCATTTTCTTACTAGTATATAAAGAAAATTTCACTTATCTGGATCATCTGAGTACTGTGATCAGCTTAGTAACCTTTTTAGAAATCAGATCAGTAGATGAATCAGCACAGTAGTGTTCAGATCAGTAGATGGGTCAGCACAGTAGTGTTCAGATCAGTACCCAATTTTCCTGATTTCACCTTTTTGATATCAGCACAGTAATCCTCAGATCAGTACTGTGTCAGATTAGTAGAATTCTGTAAACAGATTAGTAGTAAACAAATCTTTCTGTAGACAGATTAGTCAGTAATCAGATTAGTTCTGTAGAATAACTGAATTGTAATCAGATCAATACTGTAGACAAAGAAACTTTGTAATCAGTACAGTTTTGTAGACAAGTCAATTTATTAATCAGAATCTATCTGAAGACTGCTATATCCTGTAATCAGGTCAGATTAGTAGACTTTTCAAATCTGTAATCAGATCAGTTCCCCCTTTAGTGGAGAATTCCTCTTATGTGCCTGTTTCATCTTGGTAAAAGTGTTAATTCATCAATAATTGGTGAATTGCAGTACAGATCAGTAAAAATATGTTTAATTTAATGATCACATCAAGGTTTATGCTAAAGTGACTTAGTGTTCTGAGTCAACAAAAGGATCTTTAAGAAATCACAGATTCCCCCTTAATGTATGTTCTCAGTGTCCCTCAGCTTTACCAGCTTCCTCATCGGGATTAAGGTCACTTTAGTAACCTTGTTACCTGTTGTAAGTGTAGTGATCTGACATAGGGTTGTCTCTTCTGAATTTTGAGTTTTGATGTACTGCTCTTAGTCTCTGCTTCATATCCTTCTTGGTATAAGATCAGTACCTGAAATGTTAGCACAGTTCTATATACATACAAAATCCATATCTATCAACCCTAAACTAATGCATAATTCTCTGAATCTCACTTCAGCCAATGGTTTTGTAAAAATGTCAGCTCTTTGAATATCAGTATGAATCTTTTCCATTCTAATATTCTTCTTTTCCACATGATCCCTAATAAAGTGATGCCTAATGTCAACATGCTTGCATCTAGTATGTAAAACAGGATTTTGTGTGATGGCAATTGCACTATTACTGTCACAATATATAGGTACATTAGATGCTACAACATTGTAGTCTCTGAGTTGTTGTATTAGCCAAAGAAGCTGACTACAACAACTACCTGCAGCCATATATTCTGCTTCAGTAGTAGAAGTTGCCACACTTGTTTGTTTCTTTGAAAACCATGAAATGAGCTTAGTTCCTAAGAATTGACATGAACCTGAAGTAGATTTTCTATCTATTTTGCAACCTCCAAAGTCCGAGTCTGAATAACCACTTAAAGATATATCATCATCTGCAGGATACCATAATCCTCGATTAATGGTCCCCTTTAGATATTTCAATATCCTTTTGGCAGCTTCCAGATGACTTTCCTTGGGGTTTGCTTGAAATCTTGCACATACTCCAACAGAAAAAGCAATATCAGGTCTGCTGGCAGTTAGATAGAGTAGAGAGCCAATTAAAGCACGATAGTGAGGTTGGTCAGAGGACTTACCTCCTTCACCAGGATCCATTCTGTATGTAGGTTGCATGGGCACACCAACTGTCTTACAGGTTTTAATACCAAATTTATCTAGCAAATTCTTAGTATATTTTGCTTGATTTATAAAGATACCTTCTGAAGTTTGTTTTACTTGAAGACCAAGAAATATGTCATTTCTCCCATCATAGACATTTCAAATTTACTTTGCATGAGTGTAGAAAAGCTTTCACTCAAGGTTTTGTTGGGTGATCCAAAAATAATATCATCCACATAAATTTGAACAAGTAAAATATCATTACCTTCTTGTCTTCTGAACAAAGTTCTATCAACCTTGCCTTTAGTAAAACCATTTTCAAGTAAGAATAGAGAAAGAGTATCATACCAGGCTCTTGGGGCTTGTTTCAATCCATAGAGTGCTTTCTTTAACCTGTATACTTGGTGACTATTCACTTCAAAACCAGGTGGTTGTTCCACATAAACTTCTTCAGCAAGTATACCATTCAAAAATGCACTTTTCACATCCATTTGATACACAGTGAATTTCATATGTGCAGCATAGGCAAGGAACAATCTTATAGCTTCTAGTCTAGCTACAGGGGCAAAAGTTTCATCATAATCAATACCCTCAGCTTGAGAGTAGCCCTGAGCAACTTATCTAGCTTTATTTCTAACTACAAGATCATTTTCATCCCTTTTGTTCTTGAAAATCCACTTAGTGCCTACAACATTATGATTACTAGGTCTATCAACAAGTTCCCAAACTTCATTTCTAGTGAACTGATTGAGTTCTTCCTGCATGGCTACAATCCAGTTACTATCACTTAAAGCTTCAATCACAGTTTTAGGCTCAATAGATGATAGAAAACAACACCAGCAAAATAGAGACTTACTAGGTTCTTCCTGGGAATCAAACAATTGTTTTCTAGTTTTGACACCTTTACTAGAATCACCTAGAATCAGATCAGTAGAATGAGCAGACTTCCATGTCCTTCTATTCTTAACAGAAATGCTATCATCATTTACATCATGCAAATCATCATGCACATCAGTATTATTTATATCAGCAGATTTGTTCATAGGAGAGCAGTCATTTAAGTTTTGTATTTCAGAAGTTTTAGATGACTCACCTTTGTCTTTTACCTTTTCTTTATCAGAATCTTGATCTAGGACTTTCAGGAAAGGATTATATGCTTGTACAGATTCATATATTCATGTATCATCATCTTCATTGTTGATTTGGAGATGTAATTTGTCAATTTTCTTACTGAGCTGATGATCAGCAGAGTCCTGCACATTCTCATCAAAGACAACATGGGGTGTTTCTTCCACACATAGGGTAGAGTAATTAAACACTCTAAATGCTTTGCTTACAGAAGAGTATCCTAAGAATATTCCTTCATCAGCTTTTGCATCAAAAGCATTTAATTTACTTTTGCCATTGTTATGTATGAAACACTTACATCCAAAGATATGAAAATAAGAAACTCTTGGTTTTCTGCCTTTCCATACCTCATAAGGTGTTTTACCATGCACCTTATTAAGAGCACTTCGATTTTGGGAGTGGCAAGCTGTGTTAATAGCTTCTGCCCAAAATTTCTGAGGTGTGTTGAATTCTGCAATCATGGCTCTGCAAGCTTCTTTTAGTGTTCTGTTTCTCCTTTCTGCAACACCATTTTGTTGAGGGGTTCTGGCTGCACTTGTCAAATGTTGTATGACAGACTTAGAACAGTAGTCAGAGATATAACAGTTAATAAATTCAGTCCCCTTGTCACTCCTAATCTTGACAATGGGATGACCTTTTTCAACCTGCAACCTCTTCAATAGATCTGGAAGTAGTGTTTGTGTAGAAAGACTACCCAAGTAAACTTAGAGTAATCATCTACTACAACTAGAGTATACCTTCTTCCATTCAATGTAGGAGGGTTGATAGGACCATGAAGATCCATATGCAAGAGTTCTAGAACTCTGCTTGTTGAAAGAGTTGGAATGGACTTAAATGAAACCTTTACCTGTTTACCTTTTTGACAGGAATCACATACTTGTGATTTGGAATAGATTTCATTAGGAATGCCCTCAACAAGATGTTCTCTAGCAATCTTGTTGATTATCTTAAAGTTCAGGTGGCAGAGGCGTTTATGCCAGAGCCAACTGTTTTCTTTAGGACTCTTAGTAATAAGACAAGCATTCTTAGGACAACTATTCCAATTCACAATGTATACACTTCCTTGTCTTGTGCCAACAAGTAGAACATTGTGAGTCCTTTTGTCTATTATTTCACATCTTCTGGTCTTGAACTGAACTTTGTATCCCCTGTCACAGTATTGAGATACAGATAACAAATTATATTTCAAACCTTCAACATAAGAGACATCTTGGATCTCAACATCTCCATTCTTGATGAATCCAAATCCTTTTGTGATTGCTATTGAGCTATCACCAAAGATGACTTTTGGTCCTTCCTTCTCATGATAGTCAGCAAGTAAGGCCTTGGTACCAGTCATGTGGTGTGAACATCCACTGTCTATGTACCAGGTCTCACCAACTGAACCACCTTTCTTGTATAAGTCCAGTCGATCCTGCAAGGTAGTGATCTTAATAATTTAGGTACCCTAGTTTATTGGGGTCCTTGGGGGTTAGTAGTGAGAGGTACCCAAATGAACATTGAGGATTTGAATAAATGGGACCTCTTCAGTTTCCTTCCAAATTTATCACAGAACAGTACTTTATTAACCAGTTCAGAATTATCAGCAGACTTAGGATCTATTTTTCTGAGATAGCCTTTCCTTGGTTCTATCCCTTTTTCAGTAAGATCAGTATGTCTGTAATAGTTTGAATATGGTCTAAAAGCATGTGGACCATACGGCTTATAGATGCGTTTCGGTCTTTCCTCACCAATGATATTGTAAGATAAAGGTGGAGGATAAAGAACAGGTTTGTTATGATAATGAGGCACAAATCTCCTAGGTTTAGTTGAATACAGTTGAGACTGCCTTAAGAAAGGAGGTCTAGGCTGTTCCCAACTTGCCTGAGCTTGTCTTGACCTACTGTTCTGAGTTTGTCTCTTCTGATACCAGGACTGATCTGATCTGGTCAGAGGAGTATAACTCTTCTGGTATGGTCTTGATTGTACTGGTCTTAATACATTCTTCATTTTACCAACCTTGGTAGTAGGAGGGATGTATTTAGACTGTACTTTGAGTTTTGGATCATCATCATAAGTCATAGGTTCTTTTCCTTTATCTATTTGCAAAGAACTTGAACTAGCTCCATTAGTGTTCTTAAATTCTGAAGTAGATGAACTAGGCAGATCAGTACCTATTCCACTTTTATCATTTGGAGCTCTATATCTGTCTGAGATAGTTTGATTAATCTTAGTAGAGTTAATCATCCCAGATAGCTTTCGATCTAGGCTCACTACTTCAGATTCTAAGAATCTATTGCGCTCTTCAAGTTTTTCACATTTAATCTTTAAATCATTGAATTCATTAGTCTCTTTGGCTTGAGTTTTAAGCATTCCCTGATATAGTTTTTCAATGGATGCATACTTTTCTTGGAGTTTGGACAACTCTTCTGATAGCCTTGCATTTATGACAGCTATATTAGGATCTACTTTTGACTGAGCTTCTTTCAGATTAATGATTTCTTGCTTTAAAGATATATTCTCATCACTAATTTCAATGAATGCTTTGTTAGCTTGTAGAAGGTCTTCTTCAGTCACTCCTTGGGAATGATGAAGACTACTTCCTACACTGCTAACAGCAGCATCACTTTCATCAGTGTCAGAATTGTTACAAGATTGAAAAGAGTTAGCAGATGATACCTCATCATTTATTTTGGCCATCATTACCAGTCCATCATCTGCTATGAAGGCTTCATCTTCATTGCTAGAGGGGTAGTCAGATGAAGACGATGGCAACTCTTCTAATTCCGAATCAGAATCATTGTAAGCCATCATTGCCTTCTTACCCTTGGCATATTTTCGATCTCTTCTGGCTTTCCTTTCTTCTCGATCTTCAGAACTTAGATCAGGACATTCATAAGCATAATGACCTGGCTTATCACAATTATAGCAAACAGGATTGTTAGAAGTTCTTTTAGGAGGAGAATGTTTTCTGTTCCTGTCATGCTTGTCAATTGAGTTACTGTCTTTCTTATCAGAATACTTTTTATCCCTCTTATCAGATGAGTTCCTATCTCTTCTGTTCTCATTAGAGATCTCATCCCTTCTTTCAGAAGAGTTTTGATCCCTTCTGTTCACAGAAGAGTCCCTGTTACTAGAACCCTTAGTTTCCTTATAGAATCTCTTGTATCTACCATACCTCTTATTGAGTTTATCAAATCTTTTGATCATAAGACTCATCTGATCTTTCAGACTAACATCAGAACTATCTAGTTCATCTTTTATGCTTGATGCCTTAGACTTAGATGATCTAGACCCCTTAGAGGTAGAGGCTTTAAAAGCTATGTCCTTAGAGGCATCCTTATCCTTATGAATCACAGTAATAGGATCTTCTTCATCTAACTCAAACTCATGTGCCTTAAGTGTTTGGAACATAGTTTCTGCTGGCCAAGAATCAATGTCTTGTGTGGTCTTAATGATCATCTTGACCATTTTCCACCTTTCATCCAAAGCTTTCAAGATTCTCAAGTTAACTTCTCTGTCAGTATAAGTCTTGCCTAGCACATCAAGATCATTCATGATTTTGGTAAATCGAGTATCCAATTCATCAATGGATTCTCCTGGCTTCATCTTAAATGATTCAAACTTTTGGACAGTTGTGGATAATTTGCTTTCTTTGATCAGTGTAGTACCTTCACAAAGAATAGTCAATTTGTCCCACATTTGCTTTGCAGTCTTACATTTTAACACTTTACCAAGATACTCATTTGGCAAGGTGTGTAAAATATAATTCTTAGCAAGACTATCCAAATTGTTTTGTCTCATTTCTTCAGAAGTCAGTTCTGACCTTGGTTTAGGGACCAGTGCTCCAACTGGTTGAGAAGGATCCAGAACAGCAGTGTTCTCCACCATGGTGACAATTGGTCCTTCAGTCACCACAGACACCATTAGATCATGGGTTGAGCTAAAGATGGCCTCCATCCTAAGCTTCCAGTAGTCATAATCTGCAATCTTGAACTTAGGCAGTTTGTTCACATTAGTGTCATCCATGTTTGATTAGACAAATAGGATCAGTAGTATAGCAGATAAATTTCAAGTATTCAGATAGTGTCAGATATCAAGAAAGAGTAGCAAGATCCGTAAGATTTCCCTCAAGATCTGCAAGGTTATCAAGAAACAGCAGTCCAAAAAACTACAGCTCTGATACCACTTGTTGGTCCCAAAGTTGAGTTAAGATTGATTAAGCTAGTAAAAGTCTAGAGGGGAGGGGTGAATAGACTTTTAAAAATCTTTCAAAATATCAGAATATGCAATGCGGAATTTAGTCTTCTTATGTACTGTACTGTGCTTACTTAGCTCAGATCAGTACTTTTCAAAACAATATGGGTCTTACTAGTTTATACTCAACTTTTCTTTAGATCTTTATCTTTGTAAATTCTTAATGTTCTTGTTTAAACAATTATGAAACAAATATCAAACAGAAAAGTAAAGAACACAAAATTTTATAGTGGTTCGACAAATGTCTACATCCACTCTCACAACTCCAGTTGTGATGTTTTATTAACTCTTCCTTCTTGAGTTTCTTGTGGCTTAAAGTCCCAAGATTAAGACTGTGATCTTTTCGATTATACCTCCAGGTATATCTTCGATCTACTAGTAATTCTACAAGTAACTAGCACACTTGTTTACAACAATACAAACTTAAACTTGAAAAGTAAAACTTCTCTGTATTAGCCTTTGATTCTTCTCTTCAAATCTGTGGCTTCTTTTCTTTAATCTCCTTCAACTCTGTGAGTTCTTTTTGTGCTCTGTAGACTTAGATTGCTTGTGAATGCTTTAAGATCAGTAGTCTTAGCAGTAGGAGATCACACAGCATTTATAGAACTTAGTATGACAGTTAGCAGTTTGTGAACTAACTCTCAACTAACTCTAAAACTGTTTTTGTAACTTCTTCTTGTAACCGACTTTGTAACTTCCTTTCAAGTCAGTATCTCTTCAATAAATCTTCAGTTACACTTTAAATAAGCTTTCCAAACTTATTCTTCAATTTTACTAAATCAGCACAGTAACTTACTGCTCTGATTTTTACTCTTCTTAGTCAATCAGCACAGTTCTCCAAAACTGTTCAAAACTTCTCCAGATTTCTTCTAAGCTCTTCTTCAACTTTTCTTGAAGTCTTCTTATTCTGAAGTAGTCCTCTGAGTCTTCAATAGTCTTCTGATCTTCATCTAATCTAGTTCTAATCTACTATTCTGAACTTTACAATGCTGATTACAATAGAATACAACTTTACAATTATAAAACCTATCCATACATCAATTGAACTATATACAGATGAGTATATCTAAGTCCTATACTATAAGTTGTCTATACAATACAAAACATCAGCTTAGTTCCTAACAGTTCATACATCAGATCAGTAAACAATAAGATCAGTAAACACCTAAGATCAGTAACTTACATATAGAATCAGTAAGCATATAAGATCAGTAAGTATACAAGATCAGTAACTCAGATTCAAATACATAAGATCACTAAAATTATTCTCAGTTTCCATACTCAGATCAGTAATCTTATTTCAAATGACTCAGTTAAGATCAGTAAGTTTCTCATCAGATGACTTAGTTAAGATGACTTAGAACCACATATATTACTAACTTTAAGTTGCTTTTGGCCATCAAAACATACTTTCATCATATAGAACATTGTTTATAAGATTCATATCCCAACATATATATATATATACTCTTACAACTTACTTTTACCCATAATAGGAGTGTTTCATCTTATTAAATAAACTTAACAACATAAATGATTATAAGTATATATATATATACATACATATATATATACTGTAAATATATAAATAAACTAAATATTATAAAATAATAATATGAATGTCAAACACTCTATTTAGTATCGTATTTTCGTAAACTTGATAACATTCTGAACCAAATTAAACGTACAAACACTTCTAATATTAAGATTAATATCTATTGCCCCCAGGTTTCATCCTCTAATTCAAAAAAAAATATATATATATATATAAATATATATAGTAAAATTAATGAGCATCTTAAAACTCCAAACATACCTGTCTAAATTTACTGATATTAGACTTGGATATAACACACAAGAAACACTTTGAAATGAATGTAGGACATTCTTTTAATTATTCACCAACATGTGGAAAACATTAAAGTTCAACGTAGAATATTTTTCTACTTTCACAACATATACCTGTTTAAATTATATATCACAATGTTTTTCAGTGAAAATATCACAAACAGTTCTGTAACTTTTGTTGAATCCGCGTTTGGTCCTTTAACTTTTTAAATTCTCGTCTGTAGTCCTTTTATTATCACAACAGGTCCTTTTCGACAAAAAATTAAAAAAATGACCTGAATTATGTGTCGGTCACGTGAGTATCAAATTCCGGCGAGTTTGCCTGCGTGTCATTCCACATCACTAACTAATGAGTTAAAATCACAAATGGTCCTGTAACTTTTATAGAATCCACGTTTGATCCTTTATCTTTTTAAATTCTCATTTGTAGTCCTTTTATCTTTATCTTTATAGTAAAAAAAAAAAAAAAGCTTAAACCACGCATTAATTAGACACCACAAAAATATACAACACTCATTCTCTAATCAATATCCTTCAAATTGTTGCCATGATGTCATGTAGTTTCCATAATCAACAATCGGTATGTTAGACTCCCTAGACACTATATGATTAATATATAATACTTCGATTTTAACCACAATTAATTATTAATTATATTTTTAATTAAAAAAATGATTGTCCACACAATTTTTAAATGAACTACTACTAATTCTTTTTTTTAATTTTGTACTCAGAGAAAAGTAAATTGATTAATTTTCATATTTATAAGGAATAAAAAATGATTAATTTTCTTATTTCACTTTTCTAAGGTAATTGATTAATTAATTAATTATTTCCACATATCTGGTGTGAGTGTGAGCCCTATCAATGCTCTTTTGTATCATGGTAACAATTTGAAGGTAATTGAATAGAGAGTTAGTGTTGTATAATTTTGTGGTGTCTAATTTAAAAGTACTACAAATGAGAATTTAAAAAGATAAAGGACCATTTGTGATTTTAACTCAAGCAAACTCGCCGGAATTTGATACTCACATGACCGACACATATGAATTCAGGTCATTTTTTTTTTATTGGTCCAATAGAATGATTTCTTCGGTTTTTCTAAATAAATATATTATTAGTTTTTAACTTTAACTTTTATATTCAAGAAAAATTATAAATGTAAAGATCATTATTTGAAGATTATGAATATCTTCAGAAAATCTTCAAGCATTTAAGATAATTTTTTTGAGCTCCAATCTTCAGATAACAAACACGTAAATCTTGAATCGTTAAGCATTAACGATCATCCTTCAAAACTTCAACGTTATGATAACTAAAAGATAAATCATGCAAAATCTTCTAACATCTTCAAGAAATTATTTAAACTTATAATTTAACTGAGAACATTAAAATCGAAAATAAGATGTATACATTACACTATGAATCTGAAATAAAATATTTTATAAGTCAAAACTAAAACACAACAAATCGGTAAATGTATAAAATACTCATTAAACAAAAATACAATAGATTTACAAATAAGTACTACATGAAATAATTTAAACTAAAGATTCAAACCTTCAAAATATATTCAATATTTTGATGAATAACACCAAAATATTTAAAAATCTTCAAAGAAAGGATGACATTTTTTACAAATCTTCAAGAATTGACGAATGCTACAACAAAATCTTCAATCTTGTGTTCATAAAATCTTCAAGAATTTATGATCATTTCTTCAAATCTTCAATTTACTACTCCTGCAAACAATCTGCAGAATAATATTGAAAATTTTATTTGAGATAGAAGATGTGAATGAAAAACAAAAAATATGAATTTATGTAGAAGAGAAAGAAAAAGTGACTAATTTTAAGCATTATATTTGATCCAAATGACACAATTTGATCAACATATATATATATATCAAATACAATACAAAAACTTGTTTCGATTAACACTTCTATCTACATCATTTCAAAATAATAGTAATAAACAAAATACTACAACAAATCTTCCTATACACATTTCTATCCTAGAACATGAAAAAAAAAATCCTAGCTGATTACATTAGAATCGAAAGAGAGAAATGTGAGAAGATGAGAATGACCTACAAAAAACTGAAATAAATAGAATTTTTTTTGTAACGGTTCCTAGATTTAAGTTTTTGATCCTAAGGTCATAGTTCATCAAGAAAACATCAACGGTTAAAAAGAAGTAAGAAGGAAGGAATTCATTAATGAATATTATTATTCAAACCATACCATATTTATCAAGAAAAAAATGAACGGTGAAGATGATGATCAAAAATACGCATCAACAGACCAAATGATTTCCTGCCTAAATTATAAAAGGAAATATGTTGGTGTATTATATTAGTATAGATTTACAGTTTTATTTCCATTTTTTTAAAGATAAGATATTGTAGTTTGAGAGTTCTGTAAATTCAATTTTATTTCTCACACTTTATGGTGAAGTTAATACTGTAAATATTAGTGTTTTTTTAGATCATTGCATAATTTAATTCAGTAAAAAGATAAATATGTATAATATTATCCTCTAAATTTATCACCTTTTTTTATCTCTATTGAATGATTGCAAATCTTAATTATATATATGACTATTATTAAATCAGGCTGAAGAATCGTCTTTGAATCGAGTTTTAGCTCAACTGTTGTTTATATAGTTTATACTTTATATTCGAATTAATGTAAATAATTTTGGATAGGAATGATTGAAAATTTACTATTTAATTCCTGAAGAAAATTGAGAAGGAAAGTTGAAATCTTCTCCTAAATTGTAGCACATCGAACTACAAAAACAAGTTTAATAGATTTGACAAAGCAGAAAACAACTTCAACTAAAACATTTGCATCCCAATCAAAATCTTCAATGAAGAAATGAGACAATCTCAAAAAATAAATATATCCAAAATATAAAATAAAGCTATATATTTAAACTCATCAAAATCAATTTTGAATATATTAATATCTCTACCGATTAAATTGTTGACCACTCTTTTTTTTTTTTTTACAGTTTTAATAAAAAAAATTCTATAATTACACAGTAATAAGTTACTAACTATTTAATCACAATTAAAAAAAATATAATAATTAATTACCTATATTTTCAAACCATTCCATATAAAACAATTTGATGTTACTAAAAATTAATTTTGGTAACTATTTCTTAAAATTTATAAATTTTCGTTAATTGATTAAAAACCGGCTGGAATTATGGGGAAGAAAAAAAAACTCTTCCTAAATTGTATCATAATTTTTAAAATTCAAATACGTGTTATTCAAATGAATGGAAGTGGCGTTATGAAAGGTATTGAAATCAATATCTTGAAACTAATAACTTAATTTCTCAAAACCTTTCCTTAACTTTTGAAATTAAAATGTATTGACTTTACAATATCAACAATAAAAAAAAAATCTTAACAAATATAAAAAAAAAATGTACGTGCGTTAATTTTAGACATTTTATTAAAATTATACCTTAATACATATCAAAGGTAAAATTATACATTTTCAAATTTAAATTTTAAATTGGATGACCTTTTAAAATTTATGTACACACAAAAACCCACTTTATTGGGGTTATTTATATTTATTAGAAACTGTTTTCGTATGGTATGGATTGGAAAATTAGAAATGACATTAATTTCGGACCAATTAAAATTATACATTAATAGGTATCAAATGTAAAATTATACCTTTTAAAATTTAAATTCCTGACCTGTTAAAATTTATATCTTTATTACGATTATTTATTAAAAATCTGTTTTCGCCATTTGAGATAGTGCGAATTAAAAAATTAGAAAGGACATTAATTTAAAATATTTGGATTATTTATTGAAAACAAAATTCGGCCCTTTGAGAGAGTGGGAAGTAGAAATATTAAAAATGACGATAAATTGTTTCAAGATGATGGGGAAAATTATATCATTATGAATCTTGCATTTATTTAAAATACATTTTAATGTGATAGTATGGTGTATATATATTGCAAACATGGTTCCAATTTATTTATTATGTTTATTCCATAATTTTAATTCGGTATACATGAATCTTCTAATTTGAGAAATCAATCTCACCATCTTTTTAATTAAAATAAGAGATAATATATCAAAGTCTATCTTTTTAATTAAAATAAAGTAGTAGCATTTATTAAGTCCGTCTTTTTTATTTTTTAAATAATTAAATTCTATTACTATTTTCCATAATAAGCTACATCCCCAAAATTCTATTATTTTCATTGATAATTACATAATTAATTTTCCAATTATCAAAAAACCCATACACAATAATTTTTTAACTACTTATTGGCTAAAGCTTCATAAAATATAATTTAATATATACTCCCTATAATTTAATTATAAATTAAACACTTATAAGTTACAAAAATGTATATTAATTAACAAACTATTGTATATACTAAATTAAATTTATCATTTTACTTTCATAAATAACACTAATTAAGATTGACTTTATTACAAATCATTCTAATTAACTAAATAAAAATGAATGATACATACGTTATGTTTTTAGAATTATCGTAATATTAATAATTATTAATATTATATTTGTCAATATTAATTTTTTCTATTTTTAAGAATTTTTTATGTCAGAAATTTCATCCTGAATTGATTATGATACACACATATAAATGTAGTACGAAAAGTGTGGTGAATTAATTGAAAATTCATTCAACACTTTTAATTTTTTTTTATGGGGATGATATCGTCATTAAATTCCTTCAATATATACTTTTAGGAATTTTAATTGAAAATTCATTCACACATTTAGGTTTGTCATTCTATTATTTTATTAAATTACATAACAACAGTAATTATTAAAATTAAAATTTTCCTTTTAAAGATTATAATGATAAAAGTGGTACAAAAGAGTTTTGTGGGAAAAAGACAGTCAAGTGATCAATTTTAGCAAAAAATTTACATTTTTTATTAAATATAGCACATACTTTTCTTCTTAACTATATATGATATCTATATTTTTCATTTTTTTTAATCAAATCTAACACATATTTTTCCTTTTATACCCACGCCTTTTTTTTTTTTTAATGTAGCACATATTTTTTTTTTTTTATGTTTTACCAGTTTTAGCACATATTTTTATCAATTAATTTAAAATATTAAACAAAAAAATGTGAAAATGATCTAATTAAAAAAAAGAATATCTTAAATATGTTTAAATTTAAAATTCAATTTAAAATTTAAAAAATATTTGAGGACTTGAAATTATCTAAAAATATTTAATTAAAAAGAGATTTAATTTTTTTTTAAGAATTGAAATAAATTGTATATTTTTTTTTAAATAATTTTTTCAGATTTTACACAATTTTTTTTATATTCTTAGAATAAAAATTATTATAAAAAGTATGGGTATAAAAAATACTACTATAAGAGAAGAAAAAGTAATGTGCTAAATTTGATAAAGGGTGAAAAATGTATGTGACTATAATTTGATTAAAAAAAATATATGTGCTAGATTTGATAAAAAGTATAGCTAAAAATCTAAAATTGATTATTTGGCAAAAAAAAAAGATATGTGAATCCTCCAAAATTTCTACAGTGTTGCTCAAATGGAAAAATTCAACTCCCCAATTTGAAAGAAGTGTCTGAATCTCTAAAAAAAAAAAACTTATGATTGGAAATGATGCAAAGAGTCGACATTTCATTCAAAATATTCGAACATGTAACATGATGTTCAGCTTCATGTCAATGGATGGAAAAATTGATTATTCAATCAATAAAAGACGTGGACCATATGTCTTTAAATCGCAAGGAGTTAATCACCGCCCTGTTTATGAAAGTTTGTTGACACTTCTAGAAAATGCTCTAAAATTTTACAATAATATATTTACAATACATATAATGAATTTTTAACAAAATTAATGTAATTAGGTTAGTACATGTTTATATTACATACCTATATTTTTTTTTATTAAATTTAAACATTAAATAATTGTAATCTATTTACCAATATTTTATATTATCTTTTAGATTCAAACTTTTATTTTTAATAATTTTGAATTGTGCATGTGAGTCGGAGAATACTACAAAATTAGATGCGTTAATACTTAATAGTTGATGAAGTGAGAAGAATGAATTGAAGTTTGGTTTGTGCAATGGAACTAAACTTATTGTTGTAAGACTTGAAAATCACATTATTAAAGTTCAAATTCTTTTTGGAATGAATGTTATTAGTAAAAAATTTATCTCGAGAATGACATCGAGTGTTTTGGATGACACGGCTCCCGTAAAATTTCGAAGGAGCCAATTTCACATATTGTCTTTTGCATTGCAATGATAATAAATAAAGTTAAAGTTGGTCTCTTTCTATGGTAATTGTCTACCTTCTGATCTGTGTTCACATACGGACAATTGTAAACGTACAACGAACCACAATTTGTAATTTCGTATATTGATTTTTTTTATAAATAAATTTATAATTCTCTATTCTATTTTTTTTGTTATATATATACATAACATTTCATTTTTTATATTTTAATAAAATAAAAATTTATAAATCTATATATATTTTAAAGATTATTTTTTAATTAATAATTAAATTTAAAATACATTATAATTTTATTTCAATCCCGCGTATATAACGCGGGTCTTACACTAGTTAACAATATTCAAATCTAAGCTACAGACTATACTTGCAATTCAGAGAAAGAAATGAAAGCATTAATAATGAGTTTGAAAATTAATGGATGTTTGCGTCATTAAATATTACCTACATCAGTTTTGTTTGATTTTAGTAGTTTTTTAATATTTGACATATATTTATCCATAATTGACGTACATATTCTTGAACTTATATTTTTTAATTGTTTGAATGGTGTACATATAAAGATTTGGTATAAAGTCTATATATTCAAAATTTTGTAAAAAATATATCTTATAATTATTTGAATAGTTAAAGATAGACAATTTCCATAAAATTCATGACTTTTTCTATAGCTTTATAGTTTAAAATGATATTAGAGATATGAAATATATTTCAATTTTTATTATTTTTAATAATTGTTGGTAATTTATTCGGTAGATATATTCATCAATTGAACTAAAAGGTATCTCCTACACATTTTCACTATAGTTTGTTATCCATTATTTTGTTGAGATAAAAAAAATAAAAAATTATGCCACCATTTTAGATATTCGAGTAATGATCAATTGTTTAGTTTCTTAATTTTATTAATCAATGTTAATTAATTGATTTGTTTGACAATAAGAAATGTTTGACAATTTAAATAAATTGTAAGTTTGTTTTAATAATTCTACTCATGTTTTTTCTCCATCATTATCCTGACAAGTCATCAATATCTGTTGTTTAGGTGATTATGGTGCAAAATTATCAACAGTTAATGCCACGACTACATCCATTTAAAAAATACAAAATTAATGTCACTATTACATTATTTTATGATAAAAAAAATGGTTATTAATAACATGCACGATTCATTATTTCATTAAATGAATTGTTGGGTTTAAAAAATGTAAAATTCGATCATGCCACCGATTACATCCATTTATGATTAAAAAAAAAAATTGATTATTAATCCCCATATTCATTATTTCATTAAATGTATTGTTTGTTTGACAATTTTAATGGAGTGTTGGTTTGTTTGACAATTTACGCCTCATTTACGTCGGAGTGACCAAAATGACGTCGTTTCTATATTAAATTTGAGGATTTTTTTCGACGAATTTTTTCAACTCAAATTGGACATAAATTAAGCAATTAAAAAAGTTATGAGACGTAAATTAAAATTTTAACTATTTTGGGACGTTTTAAAAAAAAATTAAAAGTTACGGGACGTAAATAGTTTTTTTCTCGAATATTTTTATTAATTAAAATGTAATAGATCTCAACACTTTTACCTCACATCCCCACCAATTACTCGGTTGTAAACATATTGTGTTTCTATTATTTTTCAGAGTCTTAATGGAAGAAATAAATGAGAGTGCATTGTTAAAAAAAATATAAAGAATGTACATAAAAAATTAAAAAAAATCGGGTTTCTGGTCCGGACCGGTAAATTCCGGTTTTAGACCAGACCGGAACTCGAAATTCTAAAATTTGATGGATCGGAGACCGGATCGAAAACTAACCGGTCGGTCCGATTCCGATCTTTTTTAAGGTCCGAATTTTTTTTTTTTTTTTGCACATTCCTAATTCTACCCCATTACTCTAACTCCATACATAGTAACTCAACCTGTATTCCCCTCAGTTCGGATTGGTTCTTCATCGTCATACACTATATAAACAAAGAAAAATGTGAAGGTATTCATGTTTTTAAAGAAACAAGAATCTCAATAGAACACTTTGATATTTAAAATATCCAACTGAAAACATAATGACTAGATATGAATTTCTCCTAAGCTTCACTTTCATTTCTGCAATTTAATTCGTTGTATTGTTTTTAGAGTTTCAATTTTTAGGGTTCAATTTTATGCATTTTAAAAAAAGGTTTTGCCATGAATTTTATGTTTTTGTAGCTGTAAATTTTGGTAGAAGTATGAAGAAAAACGTAAATAATTTTGTCTTTCCTATTCAAACTTTGTATTTTGGTTGTTCAGAGAACGAAGTTATAAATTATTTCACCGTTTCAAGATTAGAATCTAGAGAAAGTGTTTATAGGAATCTAATCGAAATTTAAATTCAAGTTCAGAAAACAAGAGAAAGTGTTTATAGGAATCTAATCGAAATTTAAATTCAAGTTCAGAAAACAACTTATTAATTTTGCTAGAACTTGTTATAATAATTTCATATATTAAAATATTAAGACAAATATATATATATATATTAATATTTTTTTAATACCATATATATATATATATATCTATATTTTAAGAATCCTATTAAGTATCCTTTTATTGAACATGTTTTAAAGCTTGCATTTTTTTATTGCAAAGTTGTTCACTATTGAGATATTAGAGATCTTATTCATAGTTGTCAATATTGTGGTGCAATGTTCTAATATGATAAAAGATTAAAGTACAGTCGAGTTTTAGAACAACCAAAATTCTCATTGTGTTGCATTCAAGAAAAAAATACAGTTACCATATATGCCTCAACCTCCTCCAATTCTTCAAGAACTACTTTGGGGTAATAGTGTAGGGAGAAAACATTATTTGGATAATGTTCGTGTTTTTAACAATATGTTCTCCTTTACTTCTTTGCATCGGAAGATTGATAGAAATGTTAATATCGGAGGTGCTCCACTGGTGTTCCGCTTACATGGACAAAATTATTATAAAATGGGTGATTTATTGCCATCAAATGGATCTGAACCAAAATTTGCACAATTGTACATTTACGACACTGAGAAGGAATTTTTTTTTATTAATAACAGGTCGGATTTGAACATCAATAAACTACACGCTGAAATAGTAATGGATCTTAAAAATATGTTAGATAGTTATAATGTACTTGGGAAGAAGTTTCGGGATGCTAGACATAGATTTCTTAAATGAAATTTTAAGGTGACTAACAATGAGACTGATTGCTAAAAAGGGACATGATCCTAAAAGGTATAACTTACCTACTATTTATGAGGTTGTCGATGTGGTTGTTGGTGACCTATGATCAAACTCTTGGTAATTGTGATATTGTTGTAGAAACCCGTGTTGGTGAACTTCATCATATCACAAAATTGAATCCATTTTACATTGGTTTGCAATATCTACATCTTTTTCCTATGGTAAGGATGTATATAGAGATGATATTCCATTTGCTACATATGTATATATATTTGTTAATATAAGTAAGTGATATTGTAAAATGAATACACAATAACAGTATAAAAAAATTAAAATTTAAAATATTGTGACATATTTTAATATATTTGGCCGTGCGCCAGCACGGGTGCCTTACTAGTAAGATTAATTGATTAAGTGGGTCTTGGAAGAGATGGGCCTCAAATTGTATTGGACCGTGGAAATCAAGAATTGGAGGTAGCCATATATATTAGTGCGTGAATTAATTGGAGAAAGCTAGCCGCCGTTCGGGAATGATAGGAAAGAAGGCAGCTTTGTCTGTGTGGAAACAATGATTCTGGTTTCATTTTCATTTATTATTCTTTTAATTATGTTTAGTAGGTAGATTGTTTTTCTAGCCAGAGGATGTGAAACCTGGATTTAATTATGCCTTTTTTTATTATGTGATTCACGGTTTATCTCAATTCATATTTCGATTTCGTTATTATTTGATTTTATGTGAAGCATGTTTTGATTAATAGATTTATTAGGACTGGCCATCCGAGTTTATTTGTTATCAATTCTAGTTAATTCATGATGTATGATCCGTAATTGTTATATTATTGTGGATATCGTAACAACTAAGGTAGAACACCTTAGGGGATAATAACGTCTAGGTTGCATGAAACGAGCGTCTCGTATTCATGGTCTAGTTTATTCTATTGTTTTAGAACTTGAATGCGTTTCTCGAGTTGAACCTTAAATACATGTTTTTGGGTTATTCGTAGGAATAGATGAATTGGGGGTCGTACTTTCTGATTAATTAAACTTAAGAAACAATTCGAACTAGTTTGGTCATACCACTAGTTTAGGGATAAGATTTGAGATTAGATTGAGATTATCGAGTTCACTGATTAAATTTGTTAAATTATTCAAGGGGAAGCAATCTGAGGACTAGATCATTTTTTATATTAGATTCCTATTTATTTTTATTGCTTCCTGTTATATTTCATGTTTTCTAGTATTTGGTTAGTCAACCAAATCAACTCCCCCCATTTTATTGTTTTTGTACACAATTTATTCAATTGAGTTTCACTATTCTCTATGGGATCGACCCTTGCTTACTCTACATAGTGTGTATTTAAGGTAATTATTTTTGGGTGTCAGCGACAGCACACCAAATTTTGGCGTCGCTGCCGGGGAATGGTTGTAAATTTGATTGAATTTTTTGTGTTTTTATTTTCTGTCAAAAAATTCTGAAAAATTCCAAAAAAAAAATTCTGAAAATTCTAAAAAAAAAATGTTTCACGTTGCTGCTGTTTTGTACTATTCAGTAGATTTCTACTAACACTGACCATCTCAGTGTCTCCTTGTTCAGGTTCTAGAAATTGTTTGCAGGTTTATTCTCTCTATTCTTTGTGCTATGTATGATTTCAGGTGTGAAGATTATCAAAGCACTTACTCGGTTCATGAGTCAAAGGATGATGCATTGGAGAAAATTGCAAGTATGATGCTAATGATGATGAAGGGAAAGACTCTAGAAATCCGACCATACCGAATTTGCTCCACCACAGATCACACCACTAATGACTGTCAAATTTTAAATGATGCAATAGGGCAACAATACCATGGTTATAGGACTCGACTATTCAGAAATTATGAGAGGACTTATGATAATGGTGTATGGATTAACTTGGAGCAAAAGTCTGAACCCTCATTGGAAGATATGTTGAATTCTTTGGCTTCGAACATATTGAGTTATCAGGAGAGTGTCCAGTTAAGATTTAAGATCATGGTTGATGAACAAAAGAGTATGAAGTCTAGGCAAAAGCGTATGGAGATTCAATTGAGCCAAATGACGAATGTCATAAGCCAATTGCAAACACAGTTGATTGAAAAACTGGTGAAAGATGTTGCAGAGCTGAATCGAGTTGAAGTAGATGAACATCTGTTGGGATATGAATCCTTGAAACAATGTTCTAGTTGATGAAAGTATGTTTTGATGGCCAAAAGCAACTTAAAGTTAGTAATATACGTGGTTTCTAAGTCATCTTAACTAAGTCATCTGAATATAAGCTTACTAATCTGATGAGAAACTTAAATTGAGATTACTGATCTTAATGCTAACTGAAGTAAGTTTACTGATCTTATGAAGTAATATTAAGAATAAAATTACTGATCTTAACTGAGTCATGTGAAATAAGATTACTGATCTGAGTATGGAAACTGAGAATATTTTTAGTGATCTTATATGATATATTTGAAATCTGAGTTACTGATCTGATATACTTACTGATCTGATATGCTTACTGATCTTATATGTAAGTTACTGATCTTAAATGTTTACTGATCTTAGATATTTACTGATCTTATATAAAAGTTATTGAACTTACAAGAGTTACTGATCTTATGAGTTACTGATCTTATTGTTTACTGATCTGATATATGAACTGTTAGGAACTAAGCTGATGTTTTGTATTGTATAGACAACTTATAGTATAGGACTTAGATATACTCATCTGTATATAGTTCAGTTGATGTATAGATAGGTTTTGTATATGTAAAGTTGTATTTTGTTGTGTTCAGCATTGTAAAGTTCAGAACAGTAAAATCAGAACAGTAGTTTAGAACACTAGATTAGAAGAAGATCAGAAGACTATGAAGACTCAGAAGACTACTTCAGAATAAGAAGACTTCAAGAAGAATTGAAGATAAGCTGAGAAGAAATCTGGAGAAGTTTTGAACAGTTTTTGGTTACTGTGCTGATTGAATCAGAAGAGTAAAAATCAGCAGAGTAAAATCCGAAGAGTAAAAATCAGAACAGTAAGTTACTGTGCTGATTTGTTGAAATTGAAGAATAAGTTTGGAAAACTTATGTAAAGTGTAACTGAAGATTTATTGAAGATATGCTGACTTGGAAGGAAGTTACAAAGTCGGTTACAAGAAGAAGTTACAAAAACAGTTTTAGAGTTAGTTGAGAGTTAGTTCACAAACTGCTAACTGTCATACTAAGTTCTATAAATACTGTATGATATCCTACTGCTGAAGACTACTGAAGCAATTACTGATCTTAGAGAATTCAAGAGCAAGTCTACAAGCAAGAACTCACAGAGTTAAGGAAATCAAAGCAAGAAGAGCCACTGAATTGAAGAGAAGAATCAAAGGCTATTCAAAGAGAAGTTTTACTTTTCAAGTTTAAGTTTGTATTTTGTAAAACAAGTGTGCTAGTTACTTGTAGAATTACTAGTAGATCGAAGATATACCTGGAGGTATAATCGATAAGATCAAAGTCTTAATCTTGGGACTTTAAGCCACAAGAAGCTCAAGAAGAGTAATAAAACTTCACAACTGGAGTTGTGAGAGTGGATGTAGACATTTGTCGAACCACTATAAAATTCTGTGTTCTTTACTTTACTGTTTGATATTTGTTTGAGCTGTTTTAATCAAGAACATTAAGAATCAACAAAGATAAAGATCTAGATAAAAAGTTGAGTATAAATTTGTTTGGGCTCATTAGTAATCTGATTATTCCGCATTGTGTATTCTGATATATTGAAAGATTTTTGAAAAGTCTATTCACCCCTCCCCTCTAGACATTTTCACTAGCTTACTCAATATTATTAACTCAACTTTGGGACCAACAAGTGGTATCAGAGCAGTAGTTCATTGGACTGTTGTTTCTTGATAACCTTACAAGATCTTGAGGGATATTTTACTGATCTTACTGTTATTTCTTGATACTTGTTACTATCTGAATACCTGAAATCTATCTGCTATACTACTGATCCTATTTGTCTAATCAAACATGGATGACACTAATGTGAACAAGTTGCCTAAGTTCAAGATTGCAGATTATGACTACTGGAAGCTTAGGATGGAGGCCATCTTTAGCTCAACCCATGATCTAATGGTGTCTGTGGTGACTGAAGGACCAATTGTCATCATGGTGGAAAACACTGCTGTTCTGGATCCATCTAAACCAGTTGGAGCACTGGTCCCCAAACCAAGGTCAGAACTGACTTCGGAAGAAATGAAACAAAACAATTTGGACAGACTTGCCAAGAACTATATTTTACATACCTTACCAAATGAGTATCTTGGTAAAGTATTAAAATGTAAGACTGCAAAACAAATGTGGGACAAACTGGCTATTCTTTGTGAAGGTACTACACTGATCAAAGAAAGCAAGTTATCCACTGCTGTCCAAAAGTTTGAATCATTTAAGATGAAGCCAGGAGAATCAATTGATGAGTTGGATACTCGATTTACCAAAATTATGAATGATCTGGATGTATTAGGAAAGACATATACTGACAGAGAAGTTAACTTGAGAATCTTGAAAGCCTTGGATGAAAGGTGGAAAATGGTCAAGATGATCATTAAAACCACACAAGACATTGATTCTTGGCCAGCAGAAACTATGTTCCAAACACTTAAGGCACATGAGTTTGAGTTAGATGAAGAAGATCCCATTTCTGTGATCCATAAGGATAAGGATGTCTCTAAGGACATAGCTTTCAAAGCCTCTACTTCAAAGGGGTCTAGATCATCTAAGACTAAGGCTTCAAGCATAAAAGATGAACTAGATGGTTCTGATCTAAGTCTGAAAGATCAGATGAGCCTTATGATCAAAAGATTTGATAAACTGAACAAGAGGTATGGCAGGTACAAGAGATTCTATAAGGAAAATAAGGGTTCTAATAACAGGGACTCTTCTGTGAACAGAAGGGATCAAAACTCTTCTGAAAGAAGGGATGAGATCTCTAATGAGAACAGGAGAGATAGGAACTCATCTGAAAAGAGAGATAGAAAGTATTCTGATAAGAAAGACAGGAACTCAATTGACAAGCAAGACAGGAACAGAAAGCATTCTACTCCTAAAAGAACTTCTAACAATCCTGTTTGCTATAATTGTGATAAGCCAGGTCATTATGCTTATGAATGTCCTGATCTGAGTTCTGAAGATCGAGAAGAAAGGAAAGCCAGAAGAGATCGAAAATATGCAAAGGGTAAGAAGGCAATGATGGCTTACAATGACTCTGATTCGGAATCAGAAGAGTTACCATCGTCTTCATCTGACTACCCCTCTAGCAATGAAGATGAAGCCTTCATAGCAGATGATGGACTGGCAATGATGGCCAAAATAAATGATGAGGTATCATCTGTTAACTCATTTCAATCTTGTGACAATTCTGACACTGATGAAAGTGATGCTGCTGTTAGCAGTGTAGGAAGTAGTCTTCATCATTCCCAAGGAGTGACTGAAGAAGACCTTCTACAAGCTAACAAAGCATTCATTGAAATTAGTGATGAGAATATATCTTTAAAGCAAGAAATCATTAGGCTAAAAGAAGCTCAGTCAAAAGTACATCCTAATATAGCTGTCATAAATGCAAGGCTATCAGAAGAGTTGTCTCAACTCCAAGAAAAGTATGCATCCATTGACAAACTATATCAGGGTATGCTTAAAACTCAAGCTAAAGAGACTAATGAATTCAATGATTTAAAGATCAAATGTGAAAAACTTGAAGAGCGCAATGGATTCTTAGAATCTGAAGTAGTGAGCCTAGATCGAAAGCTATCTGGGATGATTAACTCTACTAAGATTAATCAAACAATCTCAAACAGATATAGAGCTCCAAATGATAAAAGAGGAATAGGTACTGATCTGCCTAGTCCATCTACTTCAGAATTTAAGAACACTAATGGAGCTAGTACAAGTTCTTTGCAACTAGATAAAGGAAAAGAACCTATGACTTATGATGATGAACCAAAACTCAAAGTACAGTCTAAATACATCCCTCCTACTACCAAGAATGGTAAAATGAAGAATGTATTAAGACCAGTACAGTCAAGACAATACCAGAAGAGTTATACTCCTCTGACCAGATCAGATCGGTCCTGGAATCAGAAGAGACAAACTCAGAACAGTAGGTCAAGACAAGCTCAGGCAAGTTGGGAACAACCTAGACCTCCTTTCATAAGGCAGTCTCAGCTGTATTCAACTAAACCTAGGAGATTTGTGCCTCATTATCATAACAAACCTGTTCTTTATCCTCCTCCTTTATCTTATGATATCTATGGAGAGAAAAGACCAAAGCAAATTTATAAGCCTTATGGTCCACATGCTTTTAGACCATATTCAAACTATTACAGACATAATGATCTTACTGAAAAAGGGATAGAACCAAGGAAAGGCTATCTCAGAAAAATAGATCCTAAGTCTGCTGATAATTCTGAACTGGTTAATAAAGTACTGTTCTGTGATAAATTTGGAAGGAAACTGAAGAGGTCCCACTTATTCAAATCCTCAATGTTCATTTGGGTACCTCTCACTACTAACCCCCAAGGACCCCAATAAACAAGGGTACCTAAGTTATTAAGATCACTACCTTGCAGGATCGACTGGACTTATACAAGAAAGGTGGTTCAGTTGGTGAGACCTGGTACATAGACAGTGGGTGTTCACACCATATGACTGGTACCAAGGCCTTACTTACTGACTATCATGAGAAGGAAGGACCAAAAGTCATCTTTGGTGATAGCTCAATAGCAATCACAAAAGGATTTGGATTCATCAAGAATGGAGATGTTGAAATCCAAGATGTATCCTATGTTGAAGGTTTGAAGTATAATTTGTTATCTGTATCTCAATTCTGTGACAGGGGATACAAGGTTCAGTTCAAGACCAGAAGATGTGAAATAATTGATAAAAGGACTCACAATGTTCTACTTGTTGGCACAAGACAAGGAAGTGTATACATTGTGAACTGGAATAGTTGTCCTAAGAATGCTTGTCTTATTACTAAGAGTCCTAAAGAAAACAGTTGGCTCTGGCATAAACGCCTCTGCCATCTTAACTTTAAGATAATCAACAAGATTGCTAGAGAACATCTTGTTGAGGGCATTCCTAATGAAATCTATTCCAAGTCACAAGTATGTGATTCCTGTAAAAAAGGTAAACAGGTAAAGGTTTCATTTAAGTCCATTCCAACTCTTTCAACAAGCAGAGTTTTAGAACTCTTACATATGGATCTTCATGGTCCTATCAATCCTCCTACATTGAATGGAAGAAGGTATACTCTAGTTGTTGTAGATGATTATTCTAAGTTTACTTGGGTAGTCTTTCTACACAAAAAGAGTGATACACAAACACTACTTCCAGATCTATTGAAGAAATTGCAGGTTGAAAAAGGTCATCCCATTGTCAAGATTAGGAGTGACAAGGGGACTGAATTTATTAATTGTTACATTTCTGACTACTGTTCTAAGTCTGGCATACAGCATTTGACAAGTGCAGCCAGAACCCCTCAACAAAATGGTGTTGCAGAAAGGAGAAACAGAACACTAAAAGAAGCTTGCAGAGCCATGATTGCAGAATTCAACACACCTCAGAAATTTTGGGCAGAAGCTATTAACACAGCTTGCCACTCTCAAAATCGAAGTGCTCTTAATAAGGTGCATGGTAAAACACCTTATGAGGTATGGAAAGGTAGAAAACCAAGAGTTTCTTATTTTCATATTTTTGGTTGTAAGTGTTTCATACATAACAATGGCAAAAGTAAATTGAATGCTTTTGATGCAAAAGCTGATGAAGGGATATTCTTAGGATACTCTTCTGTAAGCAAAGCATTTAGAGTGTTTAATTACTCTACCCTATGTGTGGAAGAAACACCCCATGTTGTCTTTGATGAGAATGTGCAGGACTCTGCTGATCATCAGCTCAGTAAGAAAGTTGACAAACTACAGCTTCAAATCAACAATGAAGATGATGATACAAGAATATATGAATCTGTACAAGCATATAATCCTTTCCTGAATGTTCTAGATCAAGATTCTGATAAAGAAAAGGTAAAAGACAAAGGTGAGTCATCTAAAACTTCTGAAATACAAAAATTGAATGACTGCTCTCCTGTGAACAAAACTGCTGATATAAATAATACTGATCTGCATGATAATTTGCATGATGTAAATGATGATACTGTTAAGAATAGAAGGACATGGAAGTCTGCTCATTCTACTGATCTGATTCTAGGTGATTCTAGTATAGGTGTTAAAACTAGAAAATAATTGTTTGATACAAAGGAAGAACCTAGTATGTCTTTATTTTGCTGGTGTTGTTTTCTATCATCTATTGAGCCTAAAACTGTGATTGAAGCTTTAAGTGATAGTAACTGGATTGTAGCCATGCAGGAAGAACTTAATCAGTTCACTAGAAATGAAGTCTGGGAACTTGTTGATAGACCTAGTAATTTTAATGTTGTAGGCACTAAGTGGATTTTCAAGAACAAAAGGGATGAAAATGATCTTGTAGTTAGAAACAAAGCTAGATTAGTTGCTCAGGGCTACTCTCAAGCTGAGGGTATTGATTATGATGAAACTTTTGCCCCTGTAGCTAGACTAGAAGCTATAAGATTGTTCCTTGCTTATGCTGCACATATGAAATTTACTGTGTATCAAATGGATGTGAAAAGTGCATTTTTGAATGGTATACTTGCTGAAGAAGTTTATGTAGAACAACCACCTGGTTTTGAAGTGAATAGCCACCAAGTATACAGGTTAAAGAAAGCACTCTATGGATTGAAACAAGCTCCAAGAGCATGGTATGATACTCTTTCTTTATTCTTACTTGAAAATGGTTTTACAAAAGGCAAAGTTGATAGAACTTTGTTTAGAAGACAAGAAGGCAATGATATATTACTTGTTCAAATTTATGTGGATGATATTATCTTTGGATCACCCAACAAAACCTTGAGTGAAAGCTTTTCTACACTCATGCAAAGTAAATTTGAAATGTCTATGATGGGAGAAATGACATATTTTCTTGGTCTTCAAGTAAAACAAACTTCAGAAGGTATCTTTATAAATCAAGCAAAGTACACTAAGAATTTGCTAGATAAATTTGGTATTAAAACCTGTAAGACAGTTGGTGTGCCCATGCAACCTACATACAGAATGGATCCTGATGAAGGAGGTAAGTCTTCTGACCAACCTCACTATCGTGCTTTAATTGGCTCTTTACTCTATCTAACTGCCAGCAGACCTGATATTGCTTTTTCTGTTGGAGTATGTGCAAGATTTCAAGCAAACCCCAAGGAAAGTCATCTGGAAGCTGCTAAAAGGATATTGAAATATCTAAAGGGGACCATTAATCGAGGATTATGGTATCCTGCAGATGATGATATATCTTTAAGTGGTTATTCAGACTCGGACTTTGGAGGTTGCAAAATAGATAGAAAATCTACTTCAGGTTCATGTCAATTCTTAGGAACTAAGCTCATTTCATGGTTTTCAAAGAAACAAACAAGTGTGGCAACTTCTACTACTGAAGCAGAATATATGGCTGCAGGTAGTTGTTGTAGTCTGCTTCTTTGGCTAATACAACAACTCAGAGACTACAATGTTGTAGAATCTAATGTACCTATATATTGTGACAGTAATAGTGCCATTGCCATCACACAAAATCCTGTTCTTCATACTAGATGCAAACATGTTGACATTAGGCATCATTTTATTAGGGATCATGTTGAAAAGAAGAATATTAGAATGGAAAAGATTCATACTGATATTCAAAGAGCTGACATTTTTACAAAACCATTGGCTGAAGTGAGATTCAGAGAATTGTGCATTAGTTTAGGATTGATAGATATGGATTCTGTTTGTATATAGAACTGTGCTAACTTTTCAGGTACTGATCTTATACCAAGAGGAAGATAAAGCAGAAAGTAAGAGCAGTACATCAAAATTCAACAGTCAGAAGAGACAATCCAATGTCAGATCACTAAAACAGGTAACAAGGTTACTAAAGTGACCTTAATCCCAATGAGGAAGCTGGTAAAGCTGAGGGACACTGAGAACATACATTAAGGGGGAATCTGTGATTTCTTAAAGATCCTTTGTTGACTCAGATCACTAAGTCACTTTAGCATAAATCTTGATGTGATCATTAAGTTAAACATATTGTTACTAATCTGTACTGCTTTACACTTATACATATTGTACTAACACTTTTACCAAGGTGAAACAGGCACAGAAAAGGAATTCTACATTGAAGGGGGAACTGATCTGATTACAGACTATAGCAGTCTACAGATATATTCTGATTAATACATTGACTTGTCTACAGAACTGTGCTGATTACAAAGTTTCTTTGTCTACAGTACTGATCTGATTACAATTCAGTTATTCTACAGAACTAATCTGATTACTGACTAATCTGTCTACAGAAAGACTTGTTTACTACTAATCTGTCTACAAGAAATCTACTGATCTTACACAGTACTGATCTGAGGATTACTGTGCTGATATCAAAAAGATGAAATCAGGGAATTTGGGTACTGATCTGAGGATTACTGTGCTGACCCATCTACTGATCTGAAATCTACTGTGCTGATTCATCTACTGATCTGATTTCTAAAAAGGTTACTCAGCTGATCACAGTACTCAGCTGATCCAGATATGTAAAATTTTCTTTACATACTTGTAAGAAAATGAAGTGAAATAGTTTTGGAAACTACTGTGCTGATTTGCATCAGAACAGTCTTTTGGTTTAGATTACTCTAAGTCAAATATTGTTCAAAT
The DNA here is from genome assembly GCA_963675135.1 of Galeopsis tetrahit. NCBI lineage: Eukaryota > Viridiplantae > Streptophyta > Magnoliopsida > Lamiales > Lamiaceae > Galeopsis > Galeopsis tetrahit. The sequence goes on along the minus strand of OY776120.1, from coordinate 56,505,673 downwards.
TTTTAGATTACTAATAGAGAAGATTAATACACTCTTCTATTTCTAAACCTAAAAATTGTGGTGTATTTATCAAACACTAGTTGGCTCCAAAAATTAATAATGTTACTAGAATGTGAACAGTTATTGTTTAACTCGAATTTCGAGATTTAATCCCAACCATTCTTTATAATAATCTAATTCAATCCTAGCCCTAGATTGGTTTTGAATTATAACAAAAACAATCACACTTCATCTTCTTCGTTCTTACGAGCTCATTTCTGGAAATATCTTAACTTCATAACTTCTGAAAAAAAAAAAATTTGATTTCTACAAAATCTCAAATGGCAACTATCAATATTATCAATGAAGCTAACCAAGTAGCAGGAACTTTTGATTCGAATTTATGGATGCGCAAGAAGGGAATTTTCGTGGAGAACGCTGTCTTTTTCAATGGCAGACACAGTGCAGAAAATCAAGCAATTTTAACTATGTGTGAAGAATGCGGACTACGAAAGTTTCTGGAGTCATTTCCCGTGAATGTCTACGAACCGGAAGCTGTGGAATTCTATTTACAACTTCAAGGAGATAAAAATGGTGTTCACTCCATGCTTGCTGGACACAAAGTCACCATTACGAGGGACATCCTCGAAGTAATGTTGGATTTACCGCAAGGTCCAGTGGATATTTTGACTTACAAAGCGGGTGAAGAAAAGGAGTGTGTGGGAAGATGGTCAGGTGTTGAAACAGAGACCTTGACAAATCTGAAGAAGGATGTACTTCCTACTGGTTTGCAGTTTTTGATGGATATAGCTGGAAAATGCTTGTTAGGGCAACATCATAGCCAGGATGCCTTATCGAGTTTTAAAATTAGAATTATGGCTGCAATCATCGACAGAGTGGAAGGTGATTGGCAAGGATTCTTCCTGGAAAGGCTAATGACTGAAAAGGAAAAAGTATTGTTTGATGAGGATACAATGGAATTCTCACTGAAATCAAAATTAGGGTTTGGAAACAAGTTGAGTTTCTTGTTGCCTCAGCTGGTGAAAAAGCCATATTGGAGTAATCCCAAGAAATTCCATCATGAGAAGTTCTTGATGAAGAAGGAGTCTGTTCAATTTGAACAAGAAAACCCCTTGGAACACTCTCAAGAAATTGAAGCAGAGGAGTCTGGAGCTTCAATGTACCAATCGGAGGACGATCAAACTGAGGTTAGATCAAAATCAAGGCATGATCCGAGCAGTACTACACTAAGGAGAGGAAGGTCTGCTACAGCCGCCTCGGAACCAACAGTTCGTTTTTTGGAAACTGTGGTGCAATCAAGCTCAGATGAGCAAGAGGTTAGTGTTCCTAGTCCAATTGTTGTTCATAAGAGGACTAAGTCAAGGAGTGTTAGGAGGAAGTTAGTTGTTGTCTCCTCTACCCCTTCTGATTCTGAACCAAGCCAACCTGAACCCCAAAACCCTCAACCTTCATGTTCTGGAGGATCAGATCATTACTTTTCTGAGACTCAGAACACTCCCCATTCATCACCTCAGCTCACTACCTTTGAGCCTACTTCAATTCCTACCCCTCAACATCAAACTTCACATCAACCTTCACCACATCAATCACCAATACAGGTTCATGCTCACTCTACTGAACATGAATTTGAACCTTCTTCTGAACCAATTGATATTTCATCATCTCCTGAACCTGAATTTATTGCTCCTAAACCTGCTGATTTGATGGAGTACACTATCTGTGATAAAGAAGATAGAATCAGGATAGATCTGAGGATAGCATTGTTGAAACAATTTCCTGGATTAGACGAGAGCTCTGTTGAGTTTGAGAAACTCCTTAGGATAGGCACTTGGGTGTATCTTAAGAGGAGTACTTTGAAGGAAAGTTTAGCTATCATGGAAGGAATGGGAGGTGCTTCAATCTTTGATGATTGGGAAGCAGAGCAGATGCAAGCAGCTGGTGTTAACTCTTTTCTTGAGTTAGTCACTCCAGAATCTGTTGTACTTCTTGTTGAGAGATTAACAGGGATCAAGTACACTGTTGAGAAGATTACAACTCCTAACTCTGATGAGGATTTGTTCAGTGAAGAGAAAGGTGTTGATGAAACTGAAGCTGCTGAGACAGATTTTATGGAAATTGATGAAGATATTGTCAATGCAACAGAGGTGTTTGAGAACACTGTTGTGATTGAGGAAACTGAAGTTGTTGAAAATCAGGATGTAAATGCTGAAGAAATGGAAAGCATTCCAATTCACTCTACTGATCCTATTGAGGATGTGCAAGAACAGATCAGAACAGGTTCTGTTGAGAAAGAATCTGATGTTTCTGAATTTGAAATGCTGAAAAGGCAGAATGCAGAGCTTCAAGGCAAATTGGAAGCTGCTGTCCAGATGTTTCAAGAAGCTACTGACAGAATGAACAAGATGCATTCTGAACACTCTTATGAGAAGGTAATGGAGTATACAATGTCCAAAATATTTGACCTTCATAGAGTACAAGAGAAGAATTTGTCTCAAGTGTTGCATAAGAAGCTGGAGAAACACATATCTTCCTTGAAAGAGTGGCATGATGAAGCCAAAAATGGGGAAGATAGGACAAGACAAGTGATGGAACAAACACAGTCACAACAAGCTCAATTGGTTGTGAGTCAGGATGAATTAAGAGCTGAAATTCATATGTTAAATGAAAAACTGAAGCAAAGAAAGCAACAGAAGCAACATGGTCAAGAGATTGTTGAAAAGAGACCTGAGATTGCAGGAAGTTCAAGTCAGAGGAAAAGGAAGTTAGTTCTATCTGATGAAGAACAACAAGAGGAAGAAGCTGAAAGAATGACTAGATCAAAGAGCAAAATGAAAGCTGTTATGACAAGTGAAGAAGAAAGCTTGAAAAAGAAGAAAGAAAAGGATGTCAAGTTCTTGAAGACAAGATTTGATAATCGAGTCGCAGCTTTGAAGAAAAAAATGAATGCTCAAAAGAAAGCTGAAGGAAAACAGTTTGACAAAGATTTTCAAGATGAAAACTTTGTGGATTTCATTGTTTTAACAGAACATATGGAATACTGGAAGAATTTGAAGAAGAAGTGGCAGATTGCAAACTTCATTGTGAAGAAGTTTGGTGATCATTCGAGCAAGGAAGCAGAATTTATTGATTTTGAAGAATTTATGCTGAATATTGATCAAGAGTTCTGGGAAGACATAGCACAAGTTGCTAATCGTGCTGGAACCAAGATTTTGTGCCCTGAAGAACCTAATTGGGAACCTCCAAGACTGGAAAGTGGAGAACCTGATTACAAAGAGATCAACAACATTATTGCTGAGATTATCAAGGAAGAAGGAATCACTGATCATCAACACATGATGGATATTAAAGCAAGAATGTATGTGGCATTTAGAATCTGAAGATGCAGAATGAAGATGAAGGACAAGCTCAGAAGATAACATTTCTATCCTTAATCTTTATTTTTATATTTTGTGATCATTTCATATTTTGTTAGTATGTGTAATATGTGAAATATCTGATTTGATTGTGAATATGATATGGATTTCTGAATTGATGAACTGTTATGATTGACTACATACTTAACTACTGATTTATTAACATTTAAGTAGTTTTGGCTTCATCAAAAAGGGGGAAATTGTTGGGATATGAATCCTTGAAACAATGTTCTAGTTGATGAAAGTATGTTTTGATGGCCAAAAGCAACTTAAAGTTAGTAATATACGTGGTTTCTAAGTCATCTTAACTAAGTCATCTGAATATAAGCTTACTAATCTGATGAGAAACTTAAATTGAGATTACTGATCTTAATGCTAACTGAAGTAAGTTTACTGATCTTATGAAGTAATATTAAGAATAAAATTACTGATCTTAACTGAGTCATGTGAAATAAGATTACTGATCTGAGTATGGAAACTGAGAATATTTTTAGTGATCTTATATGATATATTTGAAATCTGAGTTACTGATCTGATATACTTACTGATCTGATATGCTTACTGATCTTATATGTAAGTTACTGATCTTAAATGTTTACTGATCTTAGATATTTACTGATCTTATATAAAAGTTATTGAACTTACAAGAGTTACTGATCTTATGAGTTACTGATCTTATTGTTTACTGATCTGATATATGAACTGTTAGGAACTAAGCTGATGTTTTGTATTGTATAGACAGCTTATAGTATAGGACTTAGATATACTCATCTGTATATAGTTCAGTTGATGTATAGATAGGTTTTGTATATGTAAAGTTGTATTTTGTTGTGTTCAGCATTGTAAAGTTCAGAACAGTAAAATCAGAACAGTAGTTTAGAACACTAGATTAGAAGAAGATCAGAAGACTATGAAGACTCAGAAGACTACTTCAGAATAAGAAGACTTCAAGAAGAATTGAAGATAAGCTGAGAAGAAATCTGGAGAAGTTTTGAACAGTTTTTGGTTACTGTGCTGATTGAATCAGAAGAGTAAAAATCAGCAGAGTAAAATCCGAAGAGTAAAAATCAGAACAGTAAGTTACTGTGCTGATTTGTTGAAATTGAAGAATAAGTTTGGAAAACTTATGTAAAGTGTAACTGAAGATTTATTGAAGATATGCTGACTTGGAAGGAAGTTACAAAGTCGGTTACAAGAAGAAGTTACAAAAACAGTTTTAGAGTTAGTTGAGAGTTAGTTCACAAACTGCTAACTGTCATACTAAGTTCTATAAATACTGTATGATATCCTACTGCTGAAGACTACTGAAGCAATTACTGATCTTAGAGAATTCAAGAGCAAGTCTACAAGCAAGAACTCACAGAGTTAAGGAAATCAAAGCAAGAAGAGCCACTGAATTGAAGAGAAGAATCAAAGGCTATTCAAAGAGAAGTTTTACTTTTCAAGTTTAAGTTTGTATTTTGTAAAACAAGTGTGCTAGTTACTTGTAGAATTACTAGTAGATCGAAGATATACCTGGAGGTATAATCGATAAGATCAAAGTCTTAATCTTGGGACTTTAAGCCACAAGAAGCTCAAGAAGAGTAATAAAACTTCACAACTGGAGTTGTGAGAGTGGATGTAGACATTTGTCGAACCACTATAAAATTCTGTGTTCTTTACTTTACTGTTTGATATTTGTTTGAGCTGTTTTAATCAAGAACATTAAGAATCAACAAAGATAAAGATCTAGATAAAAAGTTGAGTATAAATTTGTTTGGGCTCATTAGTAATCTGATTATTCCGCATTGTGTATTCTGATATATTGAAAGATTTTTGAAAAGTCTATTCACCCCTCCCCTCTAGACATTTTCACTAGCTTACTCAATATTATTAACTCAACTTTGGGACCAACAACATCCTAAGGTGTCTAACGACCAGATTAAGGCACGAGACGAGTCGGATGAGACTGAGGAAGTTATACAGAAAAAATAGGATGCAGTTTTCACTAACACTGACCTCCTCAGTGTTAGTGCACCAGAACAGAAAAATGAGGTAAAATCTCATGAATCCAATCTTGTTATTACTAATGTAGTTTCCTTTCCCTCCAGGCTAAAAAAGGTCGAGAAAGATGCCAAGGAGCAGCAACTAGTTAATGTCTTTCAAAGGGTTGAGATCAACATACCATTAGTTGATCCGAAAGAGCAAAATCCTAGATATGCCAAATTATTGAACGAGCTTTACACTAACAAGAAATGGCTATCTTGGAATGAAAAGATCTTAATTGGAGAGAAGATCGTTTCCCAATGAAAAATGCCACTAACCAGAGAGGGTTATCCTATTCCTATTACGTGAAAGAGAAGTTGATTGTCGAGCCAACGACGTTAAGAAAAGGCGCTTATTGGGAGACAACTCAATGTTTACTTAGTTTTTATTTTGCTATTTTTGCTTTTAATTTCGTTTTTGTGTGTTTGAAGATCAGAAGAGGATTTCAGATAAGACGTGGGCACGCCTTAAGGAAAGACTTCTCCTGAAATTTTTCTTTAATTGAAGTGGGAAGATAAGGCTTGGGCACGCCTTAAGAAATCACTTCTCCTGTAATTTTATTTGCATTAATTTCTTTTGCTCGATTAGTTTTGATTTTATTTTATTTAGTTATTTTTATTATTTTATTTTCTATTTCTTGCTAGCAGGTCTGGTGTAGAAGCCCATCACACAGAAACCCTACCCCACACGCTCAACCGCCTTCCACGTTTCTCTCACTCTCGCCGTTCCACTCTCTCTTTCACTGGAATCGCGACGGCCACTGCTCGGTCACTCCACCGGTGACATCACCTGAGCCCATCTGCTCCGCCTCTCACCGTCGGAAACCAGCGGCAGAACTACTCTACCGGCCACCTGGGCACAGAGGACCGACGCCACGCCATCTCGCCGGAAAGAACAGCGGCTGCGATTCCACAGCGCGCCACAACCCCCAAATTTTTCCGCCGGAATCGCAGCGGCAAGCCCTAACCTGCGTCGCCCACTGCTCGTCCGCCACCATTCCACCGGCGACCTGAACCGCCACCTGCGCACAGAACAACAGCGTCGCACCACCGCATCTACTGCCCAGCAACATCGCAGCTTCGATGTTTAGCGATTCTATCTCGCCGGAATCAAAGAGGCCAGACCTGACCTCGATTTCGCCGCCCACTGATCGCCGGAACACAGCGGTCGAACCACCCCAGCCAGTAGCCCGACTCCGACCATCCAATTTCACCGATGCCCCTCGTCGTCTGAAAAAAAAGTCAGTAAGGGCTCGTCCTCTCGAGCCTAGTTGTAACAGATGCTGCTGAGCCCGAATCACCTCCAGTGGACGACACCAATTAACTTAGAATCTGGTACCCCATTCCACTCTATTTTTTATTTCTATATGGTTCCACTCTATTTTTTATTTCTATACTGTGTTTGCTTGCTTCAGTGCTAATGCTAAGGGACTAACACCTATTGAGTGGGAGGATTTTATGTTGAACGGTGATTTATTCTTAGGGCATGTTTGGTTTATTAGATTAGATAGGATATATTGTTTTATCCCTATAATTCCCATGTTTGGTTTACTTGAATTTAGCCCGTGATTATAATTGGCCCGAGATTGTTATCCTTGATAATCATGCATTTGGGTGTTAATTAGTCCCAAAAAGAAGGTGAGATAATTTAATCCATCAATTCAAACACAAATCTCAATTCCAAAAATAATGCAATCCTATCTAATCCTATCATACCTTATCTATCCCAACCTGTAAAGCAAACGAGTCCTTAGAGGATTTTATGTTGATTGGAATTATGTGAAAAAACGTGTCGGTGTTTGAAGCATGTTTAATTGGTTATTTGCCTATATTCTTAATTGTTGGATTTTTGTTAAATTGCCAAAATCATGAATTGTGAGTCTTGATTAGTAGCCTGATTGATATTCATATCTTATACCTTGAAGTTGAATTGATTTTTGGTTTATTCATGCTCTAAAATGGTGTACTTGATTATTTGATTTTGGTGAATTTGCATTGGTTTTCTTGAAGAGTGAAGAATCTTATTTGGTATCCTAAGTTGAAAAAAAAGTGATGAATGAAAAAAATAATGAGGGGCTGAAACAGCTGCCTACTGTAGGGGCTCAAGTGTTCGTAAATGAATAAACTTAGCTAAAACCTGAAAAGTAGAGAGGAGATGTGGACCTCATTTGAAAAAAAAAAAAAGGCAGAAACAACCATCTGCTTAGGGGGCTTAAGTGTTCAAAAATGAATAAACTTACCTAAAACCCGAAAAGTGAAGAGAAGCTGCAGACCTCTTGAAAAAAAAAGATGAAAAATTCCAAGGTGGAATTAAAGCTGTTAAGTGTTCAAAAATGAATAAACTTAGCTAAAGCCCGAAAAGTGGAGAGAAGCTGCAGACCTCTTGAAAAAAAAGTTGAAAAATTTCAAGGTGGAATTAAAGCTGTTAAGTGTTCAAAAATGAATAAACTTGGCTAAAGCCCGAAAAGTGGAGAGAAGCTGTAGACCTCTTGAAAAAAAAAGTTGAAAAATTTCAAGGTGGAATTAAAGCTGAAAAAAATGCAGCTTAAAAAAAATTGAATGGAGAAGGGTACCATGGGATTTGAACTTTGAAGGAGAATTGAGTCAAGTGAACCGGAGTCAAGGATTTTAGGGGATCATGAATGTGGTGTGAGTAACCGAGAGTTGGTGAGATTTTGTGGTTTAGTGTGAATTGAAATTTGTGGTTTATTAAGATATGCAAGCAACTTATGAATTTGGCTCAAAAATCTAGTGTTGAGAATTATAGAAGAGTAATTCAATTTTTCTTGCTTTGAATTCTGAAGTATTACATGCAAATTCCATTATTTTTCTTGGGTGGTTGTCCATTGAAATTATCCCTTGTATGCTTTAATTCTCTTTGCTTGAGGACAAGCAAATGTTTAAGTGCTTTAATTCTCTTTGCTTGAGGACAAGAAAATGTTTAAGTGTGGGGAGATTTGATGAGTCGAGATTATTACATATATTTTATGTTTTAATTGAGAATTATATAAGAATTAATTTGATATTTTATTGTGTTTTCTCGACTTATTACTTTGTGTTTTTATATACTTTGATATTTTATTTTTTACTCTATTCATTCAGGCATAATTAAAGTATTTTGAAGATACATTGACGGGCCCGTATGAGAAGAAATTATTCCAACACTTTGAAACTCAATATTGGACTCATTACATTAATTAGTGCAACAAAGTAAATTTGAGAAAGGCCCAATAAGATTAATTGATTAAGTGGATCTTGGAAGAGATGGGCCTCAAATTGTATTGGGCCGTGGAAATCAAGAATTAGAGGCAGCCATATATATTGGCCCTGGCTATATACCCCTGCAGCTCTGTTAAGTCTACTCCCCAGATTTATATACTCCCCCTAATTTGTTAAATGTTAAATGTACTCCCCCTTAAATTGTCAAAAATACCCTCATTCTATTTTTTTTCCATATGTTCTTCCTTCTTCTTCTCCAATTTTTCAAAACCTAAAAACTAATTTTCTCTTCTCCAAACTCAAAATCGCCGCCCCTGCCCAGTGTCGCCTCCAGCACCGCCGCCTCCGCCAGCATCGCCCAGTCGCCGTCGACACCGTAGCCGCCATCCCCGTCGCTGCGCGCGGCCCCAGCCAACGTCCCCCACCTGCGCAATTATCTTTCTTCTTTTTTTAAAAAAAAATTCCACAACAATCGTCGTCGGCGGCAGCGCCCCTCCCTCGCCCAACACCGCCACCGACGCTCCTCCCCCCAACGCAATACATAAAAAAATTGCTCTGTCGCCCCTCTGCGTTTTTTTTTTAATTTCTGCCATGGAAATAGGCCACGGAGGTCGGCCACACCTCACGGCCGTTCCCAGGCCGCCGTGACTCCACCAATCGTATCGCCCGTCGGCCGCTGACCCCCACAGAACGCTGTCGCATCCTTCGCCGCCGCGTATTTCTGCAGGTTTTTTTTTTTTTTTTTAAATTTCGATGATAATCAATTGTTAAAAAACACTCTCATCGACTAGAATTTGTCGATGGTAGTCTTTTTGGTCGATCAATCTTTGTCGAAAATTTCAATTTTTTTAAAAACATTTATGTCGAATAAATCTTACCGACGAAAGTGTGTTTGGTCGACGAACCAGTGTCGATGGAAATATTTTTGGTCAACTCTGATTTGTCCAAATAAGTTTTTTTTATAATTTCCAATTTTATTTGAGGGGCTACGCCGCTACGGTGGTGGACGGAGGTTGGGTGGCAGTTGGTGGCGGCGGCAGAAGCAGAATTGAGGGGAGACAGACCATTTTTTTTGTGTTAGGGTTAGGGTTAGGGGTGTATCTATCCTACCATATTTTATGAAAAGGGTAAATTTGGTATTTAACATTGATATTAAATTAATAAGTGGAGTAGGGGAGTATATTTAACAAAGCTGGAGGGGTATATAGTCAGGGCCATATATATTAGTGCGTGAATTAATTTGAGGAAGCTAGCCGCCGTTCGGGAATGATAGGAAAGAAAGCAGCTTTGTGTGCGTGGAAACAATGATTCTGGTTTCATTTTCATTTATTATTCTTTTAATTATGCTTAGTAGGTAGATTGTTTTTCTAGCCTGAGGATGTGAAACCTGGATTTAATTATGCCTTTTTTATTATGTGATTCACGATTTATCTCAATTCATATTTCGATTTCGTTATTATTTGATTTTATACGAAGCATGTTTTGATTAATAGATTTATTAGGACTGACCATCTGTGTTTATTTGTTATCAATTCTAGTTAATTCATGATGTATAATATGTAATTGTTATATTATTGTGGATATCGTAGCAACTAAGACAGAACACCTTAGGAGATAATAACGTCTAGGTTGCATTAAACGAGCGTCTCGTATTCATGGTCTAGTTTATTCTATTGTTTTAGAACTTGAATGCGTTTCTCGAGTTGAACCTTAAATACATGTTTTGGGGTTATTCGTAGGAATAGATTAATTGGGGGCCGTACTTTCTAATTAATTAAACTTAAGAAACAATTCGAACTAGTTTGGTCGTACCACTGGTTTAGGGATAAGATTTGAGATTAGATTCGGTCGTACCACTGGTTTAGGGATAAGATTTGAGATTAAATTGAGATTACCGGGTTCACTGATTAAATTGGTTAAATTATTCAAGGGGAAGCAATCTGAGGGCTAGATCATTTTTTATATTATATTCCTATTTATTTTTATTGCTTCCTGTTATTTTTCATGTTTTCTAGTATTTAGTTAGTACCAAATCAACTCCCCCCATTTTATTGTTTTCGTACACAATTTATTCAATTGAGTTTCACTATTCTCTGTGGGATCGACTCTTGCTTACTCTACTACATAGTGTGTATTTAAGGTAATTATTTTTGGGTGTCGGCGACAGCACACCAAATTTTGCGGTTGGTGGCAAAGGGTTTTACCCAGAAAGAAGGAATCGACTTTGACGAGACCTTCTCACCAGTAGTCATGCTAAAATCGATCTGGATTCTCTTATCCATAGCTAATCACATGAACTATGAGATTTGGCAAATGGATGTCAAGTCAGCTTTCCTTAATGGAAATTTGGATAAGGACATCTATATGCAGCAACCCGAGGGTTATGTGAAGAAAGGTCAAGAGCATCTAGTCTGGAAGTTGAAAAGGTCTCTTTGTGGGCTAAAACAAGCTTCCAGGTCTTGGAACATTCGTTTTGACGAGGTGATCAAATCTTTTGGATTTGAACAATGTCAAAATGAAAGTTGTGTGTACAAGAAGAGTGACGAAGACGTAGTGGTATTCTTAGTACTATATGTAGATGATATTCTTCTTATTGACAACAATGTAAAAGTATTATCAGACGTAAATGTGTGGCTTTCAGAACAGTTTCAAATTAAGGATATGGGAGAAGCATCGTACATTCTTGGTATTAAGGTCACTCGTGATCTAAAAAAGGGAATGTTCTGTTTATCTCAAGTGTCTTACATTGATACTGCGATTGCTTGTTTTGGCATGCAGAATTCCAAGAAGGTAAGACATGGAGCCCCTCTGTCTAAGGATATATGACCTAAGACACAGAAAGAGATAGAGGAGATGGCTAAAATTCCTTATGCTTCGGCTGTAGGAAGCCTTATGTATGCGATGATGTGTACGAGGCCTGATATTTTGCTATGCAGTCGGCATGGTAGCAAGATATCAGTCTAACCCTAGTCAAGGACACTGGACTGTTGTAAAGCATATTCTCAAGTATTTGAAAAGGACTCAAGATTATAGGCTAGTATACCAGTCAAACAATTTAATTCCTTTGGGTTATACCGATTTAGATTTCCAAGCTGATCGATATGAACGGAAGTCAACCTCGGGTTATGTGTTTATGTTGGGAGGCGCAGCCATATCTTGGAGAAGTGTGAAACAGAAATGCATCGCGGACTCCACTATGGAAGCCGAGTACGTGGTTGCTAAAGAAGCTGTCTGGCTACGTAATTTCTTTCTGGAATTAGGGGTATCTCAGAGTATGTCGATGTGTATCACTGTTTATTTTGATAATGCGGGTGCAGTGGCAAACTCGAAAGAACCTAGAGCCCACAGAGCAAGTAAACACATAGAGCGCAAGTACCACATTGTACGAGACATCGTAAATCGAGGAGATGTGGTTGTGGCTAAGATTGCGTCGTTGGATAACTTAGCTGATCCTTTCACAAAGACTCTAGCAATAAAAGTCTTTGAGAATCATATAGAGGGTCTTGGTTTACGATGTATTACAAGCTAGATTTTGAGTATAAGTGAGAGATATGTTAATGTCTTTATGTGTATACTAAAAGATTAGCTTTAGTATAAGTGGGAGATATGTTAATGTCTTTATGTGTATACTAAAAGATTAGCTTTAGTATAAGTGGGAGATTGTTGGTGTATACAATAAAACAAACTTTTAGTAGGCTTTTATGGATGTATATTTGATTTCATTATTATCTGAAATAAATGGTTTTTCACATTATTGCATTCTTTGTGATTACTTGTATGTATGCTTATCTTACACTGTAGACGATGTGGTGAGTTTGTAGTCACACAGAAGATCACATTGTCAGTTCCTTGTAAGATATAAAAAGTATTCACAACTGAGATAGTTCTGGACACAAGTATTGGTTTAAGTTGTAGTATAAACTTGTTAGTGGCTTGTCTTGGTCATTAGTTTGTACTAGTGCGATGTGGCGTACTGAATGGATCATAAATAAGACATGTTCTTATGTTCTGATTGTTATGAAGAACTAGAGGTCTTGGTGACTTTTATGATTCTTAACCCTAAGTGTGATATTTAGATGTGTGGGGTGCTTGTTCACTACTTTGATGTACCATAGGTGAGAGTCTTGGTAGATTCTTCACGCTCCGTATTTTGGGTAGTGGCATCGCTCGCATGTTGTCTACTTATTGGCATTAGGGCACCGTGTCCTGGACATCCATGCTGATGACGTCCCCATGTGGAAACTCATAAATGATTGCCGTACTAAACCCTGCAGGTGGATTTAATCCTTACGACAACGAGGTTGAGTGGTACTACTCAAAGGAATTATAGAGATTAAATATTTAAAGAAGTCAGAAGATTTAATAATTAATGGACGTGCGATATCTTTAACACGGGGAATTATAAAGTCTAATAGAAGCCCTGATTCGGTTCGGGATAGGACGGGAGTGCAACATTAATTCTCTAGTGGAATGAATTAATGTTCTCGGGCCAAATTATACGTTCTGGGCTGAACATAAGAGTATTTGGGCTTGTAAGAAGCCCAAGCCCTATACCTTCTAATGGATCCCTAGTCTGGCCCATGAAACTTATGGAAATTATAAATAGGAGCCTCAATTCAGTTTTGAAACCCTAGCACACACGAAATAGAGAAAAGCGGCTAGGGTTTCAAGGAGACGAAATTGAGGCACCTTCTCCACGTTTGATAGCACGCCGTCCACCCGGTGTTTGAGCGAAGTTGGGAGACAGACTAGAAGGTCTGTAGATTGGAATCAACGCCTCGATCTTCTAGGGTAACGGATCTAAACTATGTTTTAGAAGCATGTTTAGGTTTTATTTATTTGTTTATACGTTTGACATCCGACAGCGATCCAAGTGACGGACCGCCTTCGCCGGCGTGTTCCAGCATATTCAACCCCACCCCCACCCCTCTAGACTTTGTCTAGCATACTCGTTTATAGGGACCAACATAAGAATGGAGGAACGTGAAGGAAGGAATAAATTAGACAATAAAAGATTTTGCATTAAAAGTAAAAAAAGAAAAAACATAAAGTCATAAGTCCACAAGACGGACCGGAGGCTGGGTACAAGCAAACATGCTAAAATGTTCACAGAAAAGAAATTAAAATAAAGTCAAAAGAGGGGTATTTTTTTACCTTTCATAGTGTGTGCACTCATCGAACGGGGAGTGTGCTAAGCGAGTGAGTGTCCTCAATAAATCTGTGTGTGTCTCTAACTTTGGCCGTCTAAAAAAACACGTGATAGATCATGCACTAGACTTGAGTCCAAAAATTATCTAACCCATTTCCCTCTATACATCTTGTGAACATAAAAAAATATGAAAAAAACCAAGCTTATAACTAGTAAGTAGTAACAACAAATAATATAAAGAATCAACCTATCAAATTTATAATATACTCAATTTATCTTTTATGTGATTACGAGTAAGGGCGGACCCACCTCTTGCGATATACTTCCTCCAACCCATAAGTATTTGCATCATAATCAGTACTCCCTCCACTTTTAATTAAGTGTCATTTTAATAATTTTAAACAAATTAAGATATATAATTATAGATTATTTCCCTTCATTAATGATATCTAATTTTAATATTAAATTTATGTTTAGTAATGAATATGGTCAATATTGTAGGTGATATTCATGTATACAATAATTAAGGTTTAAAGTTTAATTAAGATTAGAGACAATCCTATAGACACAACTAGGAAAAGAGACAATAAATTATAACAATAGGATTAATGTCAAATTCTTAACCAAATAACCAATTATGCCCTTATTCTTTCATCACACCAATATATTAAATTAAAACAATAATTAAAATTAAAATTAAGATTTTTAATTTCAAATCAATGTAAATTAAAATTATATTTTAAAGTTAAATCATTTCATGGTCAACATTCTATATTCTATACCAGAAACATTCCCTTTTGCTGCAAATCCCATCTGCAAATCCCATCTTCAATAATCAATAAATCGATCTGCAAATCCCAATTGCGCTATCTTCGATACCAGAATCATTTTATTTTGGAGGTATGAATTCTGTTTTGATGCAATGATTTCATATTCAAATTCCATCCGTGAAATCCCAATTGCTCTATCTTCAATACCAGAATCATTCCATTTTGGAGGTATGAATTCTGTTTTGATGCAATGATTCCATATGCAAATTCCATCTGTGATAATCAATAATTCGATCTTCAAATCCCATCTTCGATATTCGATCATCACCGAACTACCCAAAATAGAGTGAATTTTGAGTTTCTAAATCTCATCCGAGAACCATTACATTATCTAGGTATGCAATTTTATTTCGGGTTTTTTTAATTCAATAATTCAATTGGTTCATTGTTATTCCAATTTATACCCTGTCCGATTCGATCTTCGATTTTTTCTAATTCTCCCCTGTTTTATTTTATGCGATTTAGGGTTCTATTGAACGTGTTAATTGGAGAAGCTAATTTACAAAATCAGAGATGGAATATGCTGTGATTTTAAAGTTGGAATTCGAGGAGAAAACCAAGATGATCCGTGTTCAACAATCTTCAAAGTTCGAAGACATTGTTAATGAAGTAATCGGTATGTGGCCCATATTGTCTTCTTCTAAGCTAGGCATGTGTTATTTTGTTGGTTGCATAAAGAATTGTTCTTTATCATCTGATTCTGATTTGGTTAGTTTAGTTGAATTTTGCCAGATTTCATCGGAAAAATTAGTTCAAGTTTCTGTTTGTCCTACACAGTCTAAGAATTTACTACTTGATACCAATAATTCACAAAGTTTGGGCGTTTGTGTGGCAATCAGTGATGATCGTGTCGATGCTTCTGCATTCCAGACTCAATTGTCAAATATACCTGATAATCGTGTTGACATTGCTTTCAATCATAGACAATCAAATGCTTGTTCAACAGAATTTACTGGATTGGGTAGTTTACCAAATTTTGATATATGCCCTAAGGAGAAGACTAAAGCTTATTTGTCCGATAATTGGGGTAATATAATGAAAGTGGGTGCAGTCTTTGGTGGTGCACCTGAGTTTAGGATCGAGTTGATTAACTACTCGACCAAGCTCAATTTCAAGTTTAGATATGTTAAGAACTGCCCTAGGTACATATATACTGAGTGCAATCAGAAGGTGTCAGCTGGTTGTGAGTGGTTTATAAAAGGAAAACACTGACCTATGAATTCAGGGTTTATTGTTTACAAGGCCAACCTAGTACATAATTGTGTCGGCAACCTGTTAAACGAGAAAAAAAACAGGTTCGGCACAAAAATAATCAAAGATATTCTTCTGCAAAATGTGAAGTCCAATCCTACAATTACTGGAAAAAAGGTACTTGAACGTATTAATGATGATTATGGATTTGAAGTCCCGTATTGGAAGGCGTGGTACGGAGTTGAGGTTGCAAGAAACGACATATTTGGAAGCTATGACGAGTCGTATGATCAATTACGATGGTATTGTGATGCAATTAAACGTACCAATCTTGGAAGCATAGTGGACATAGAGACCAACATTATCACCAACCACTTTGAAAGATTTTTCATATCATTCAATGCTTGCAAGAAAGGCTTTAAAAGTTGTAGACCAATGCTTTTCATAGACGGTACATTTATGAAGGGAAGGTCAAAAGGGGTATTGCTTGCTGCAACCGCAAAGGACGGGAACAACGGTAATAATTCTTTAAACTTCTTGTTTAATATTTGTTCCAGATATGCTATTTTTATGTTTATACATACTTTGAATGTATATTATTTGTGAATTTGTATGGTTTAATATTTTTTTGCATACACTGAATGCGTGCTTATTATATTTTTTTATATGTTTTTAGGATATATGTAATTAACATTTATACGTAACTATTTCTAGTAATAAAAGGGAAAAGTTGAATATTGTAAAAAAGAGAGGGGAAAATTTGCATATATGTAATTAACATTTATACGTAACTATTTCTAGTAATAAAAGGGAAAAGTTGAATATTGTAAAAAAGAGAGAGGGAAAAATCATTTATTAACACATTAATTAGCATATATGTAATTAACATTTATACGTAACTATTTCTAGTAATAAAAGGGAAAAGTTGAATATTGTAAAAAAGAGAGAGGAAAATTTGGATAAATGCTATCGCATTTAATATAATTGAGTTGATTGAGCTTACATTTAAAACTTGAATTACTTAGGCTCACTTAATTCGAATTAAACATATGGTAATTGGTAAGTATTTAAATGATATGTTTTTTCCTTTCTTACTTTTTATATCCACCGTGACACTTATTTTCATATAATTTAAAATTATAATATTGTAACTCATCTTCACACTAATTATAATCTAGTAACCGTACCAATATTGATAGTATATCATGTTTTTGAAAAACTCGTACGTGCAACTTGTACTTGATGATAAAAGTAAATTTTTCATAAACATAGATTTTAGGGAAGTACCATATCTTGAGGGAATAAATTTTAAAGAATAACTATATTTAAAAAAAAATTGATATTCAAATAAAACAAATTTAATGCAAATAAATATTACTCGTATTAATTAATCCTCATTAAAAAAAATTCATTGCATTTAATCTTTAATAAAAAATATATTTATATTAATTCATTTACATGTTCTATAGAATATTTATAGATTGAGATAATTTATATTAATTAAACTAACCCTTTTATGTACAATATAAAAGAATCAAAATATTCATATATTTATTTTATTTATTTAATAATACATTGTTTATATTAAATATTTACTATTTAATTATTTATATATTAATTTAAGATGATAAGTATTCATGATTAACATTAATTATTGAAATAGTAATAGTACATATATAACTTGCTCCCATTAAATTAAGAACTTGCCCCATTAAAATAGTAATAGTACATATATAACTTGCTCCCATAAAATTAGGAACTTGCTCCTCTCGAGCTAATAGTTATGGATTCAAACTAATATATGCATCAAATGTAATTTTGCAGATTTTTCTATTAAAATGATTGAAAACAATATTTTTTTTTTCTCTCACGAATATGAGAGCATATTCTCCTAGAAATTTACTCCCTCCGTCCCACAAGTGTTTGCACCACAAATTGGGCACACTTTTTAAGAAAAAAGTGTAATGAGTGGAGTGTTGAGGGGTAATTTTGTAAAGTTATATGGATAAAGTAAAAAGGTGATTGGAAAGAGAGTAAAAGTAATGGCATTTTGTGTAAATATGTGAATATTGTGAGGGTGAGGTTTATGAGAATGTTTCCTTTTATGGGTGTGCAAACAATTGTGGGACGGACAAATAAGGCAAGTGTGCAAACAGTTGTGGGACGGAGGGAGTATAAGTCATTCTCTTTCTTCCAAATGAAGATATTCTTATATTACATCGAAAATTCTATATATTACATCATAAAATTTACAATAGAAAATAAATTTAATGTAATTACAATTACAATCACAAAATACATTCTTCATCCAAATTTGAGATATTGGATTTGTCATTCTTCATCCGATTTAATCAAACGCTTTTGTCGATCTTCAATTCATCTGATAAGAAACTACTAATAATGATTAAAATAAAAACTTGTTAAATCATTGAAAACAAAACATAATATGTTAGACGGATGACCAAAAAAGATTTACCGGTAAATGTAGACGAGTGGCTGAAAAAAATTCAATATTCTTAATCGGATCTAACGAATTCCTTCTTGCCATCAATGGAGAAGTTGGAGAAGATAACATGCACAATATACGCTGATCATAAACAAATTACCGAAAAGGATAAACTCGAGAGAAATGCTAGAAATGAAGAGGTTGAAAAAAATGCTAGAAATGAGAAGAGAATGAGTAGTGCAAGTGTGTTGGAGAATGAATTAGACTAATGAAGTTGAGATTTATATAGGGCTAAAAATAAAGATGAAGGGTTGAGATTAAAAGTTAAATTGTAGAGTTGAGATTAGAAGTTGAAGCAAGATTTAAGGATATTGCAAAAAATTTGAAATGGTGAGATTTGGACTAAGAAGAGGTTGAGATAGATGTATAGATTTGTGACATGTGGCACCAAATAAGTTTGCAAATATATAAGATTAAGATAACATGCACAATATACGCTGATCATAAACAAATTACCGAAAAGGATAAACTCGAGAAAAATGCTAGAAATGAAGAGGTTGAAAAAAATGCTAGAAATGAGAAGAGAATGAGTAGTGCAAGTGTGTTGGAGAATGAATTAGACTAATGAAGTTGAGATTTATATAGGGCTAAAAATAAAGATGAAGGGTTGAGATTAAAAGTTAAATTGTAGAGTTGAGATTAGAAGTTGAAGCAAGATTTAAGGATATTACAAAAAATTTGAAATGGTGAGATTTGGACTAAGAAGAGGCTGAGATAGATGTATAGATTTGTGACATGTGGCACCAAATAAGTTTGCAAATATATAAGATTAAGATTAAGATATTCACACATGTGCATTAAATCTTTAGCATATTTTTCATTATATGCAGTAACTAGATATGTATTCATACTTTACTTATGATAGGGCCAAATATACTTAACTTAAGCCATAATATAATGTTTTATATAGCATCGAATGATATCACGGAATATCATAATAATGAATATCATATTAAAATAATTCATACAATTATAAAGGTAATGTTAAAAGATTATAATTTATCAATCATAATTATGGGCAGTTATTACCACTTTCATTTTCATGGAAATTTACAATCCATAATTTTATAGTCAACCATCATTAATATAATATTATTAATTTAAAATATACTCACTACTCCCCACAATCATCTCACGTAATCCAAACCAACAATATATTCTTGACATTTTCAAACATACTGATATTCAAAGGTAATTTTTTTTCTATAAATAATATTATAATTACAATTTCTAAAATGAATAGTTTATTTTTATATCCACGCTCGCATAATATATACACGTCAATATTATAAATATACTTTTTATATTTAATATCTATAACCAACTGATTCACGTAATAATAATATGATTATCGTAGTAATCATAAATATAGAAAAAATTGTCTAATTTGTCTTCCATACTGCACATATCACAATGTGCATATTTATTTGGCATATACGTGCGCATATATTCCATTACGACACGTTCCACGTTAGTGAATTAATTACATCATATGTATTTCTTTTTTTTTTTTTTTTTTTTATGCTACGGTTTTCCATCCAGATTTTTTTAATACTGTCTATTCGTGTGCATAAAACCGTTTTTTTTTAGTTCCCATAAAGATAACATTAATAACATTAAGGCATTTGCTAAAAAAAAAATAACATTAAGGCATTTTAATTTAATGGAGAAGTTACTATTATAATTAATATGACAATCTTTAATATTTATTCTATATAATTATAAATTATTATATGTAATTCTTGAACGAATTATTGTATATTTTTTTATAAAGCATTGCATATATTTATTTTTGAATAATAATTTTTAAAGATGTACAGAGTTGAAAAAGTCTTAATTAATCTTTGTATAACACGTTGTCCACCTCTCCATAAACTCTTTATTTATATCCCATGTGGTGGCGAATTCTAAGGGTTTTTATATATAATTAAAAGTAATTTAATGTATTACTTTTCCTCTATATATATTGTATATATATCCTATACTTGAATAATTACATACATACTCAAATTCATAGAAAAACGGTCATCCATGTTGAAATCCACTATTCCAGATGACATCACATCTCATATTTTGGAGAGGTTGCCGGTATCTGTCCTTAAACATTTGATAGGTTTGTCTAAATCTTTGTATGCTCTAATATCTTCACGTTTGTTTATTGAAGCAAATCTGATAAAAATGAAAGAGGTTTTTTTTTTCTTTTCATATATCTATAAGCAACGTGTTGCAGATCCTCCTATAACATACGAGGACTTTCCTAAGAGAAACCCATCGACTTATAGAGACAATTCAGATAGCGATGACGACGAAGAATTTTTAGGAACAATAAACGGCTTGGTACTGCACTGTGATATACATGATGTCTATTCTTTGTCTAACCCAACTACCAAAAAGACTTTATTCATTCTTAATGACCCTATAACTTTTCACAACAATTTTAGTGTAGCATGGGTTTACTTTGGATTAGGTTATGATAAGAACAATGATGACTATATAATAATGCGAGTTGCACATGTACGTTATCTTCATGACAATCAACTTCAGGTTAAGTTATTCTCTAGAAATTCGAACAATTGGTCTACGATAAAACCTTTTCCAAGTGAATATCCTCCAATTTCGAATGCATGTTTCGTAGGTGGCCTCTTTCATTGGAATGTAAACCATGGCCACGGTGTTTATTCAATTATAACTTTCGATTATAGCCACAACACTTATGGTGTTATTGAAGTTCATAAATCTCTATGCGACACTTGGTGTTTGACTCTCGAAACTTTGGATGATAACAACTTGGCTCTTTACGGAAGTTGTCTATGTATTTCAAAGCAAGGACCAGGTCATTACTTTTTTGAGATGCATATACTTTCTTACACAAATTCCGGTCATTCATGGTCCAAGTTCAACATTATAAAGGAAGAGCGGTTGAGCAAGTATTACAATCTTGTTCCAATTCAGTTCTTAAACAGTGAATGTCCAAAATTGATGTTTAGAATTGATCCCAATGGTACTTTTTGTTCGTACGATGTTCGAAAGAATGTATTTATTGATTTGAATGATGTTGACGGAGTTTATGGTGTTCAGCACACATACAAGTACGTTGAAAGTTTTGTTTCGTCGTGTTAAAAATATGAAGTTATCTGATATGAATGTACTCATTCTTAGTTGGAAATTATATATTTTTTCTTTTAGCATATGTTCAAATGTTTTAATATGATATAGCATATGTACATACATCTTCCTGTTTTTTTAGCACATATACAGTTGGCCTTTCATTTATATGCATATTATTCTAATTGTGTCTCCAACTATCATTTAACATAATATTAATGATAATACCCCTGTTTCCTATTTTGTTTGATTAAAAAATGTTCAACATTATGTATATGAATTACACATATGAACACTATAAACACGTCAATAGATTATAAAATGCTATTATCTTCTTTAAATACATATGAAAAAAAATACAAATTCATAATACATATCGAATCAATCAAGTATATCCGAATCGTTAAAATATATTCAAATCACTCTCTACCGTTTCCGTTGACTTATTTTCGTCATCCCATTTTTGCTAAACACCAACAAATATACAATAACACAAAATATTTGACACACTTAAAAACCATTTACACATATTTTACTTGTCTCACTCTTCACCTCCAACTTTGTAATCATTTTCATCAATTCAGCAGTCCTTTTTTTTTTTCTCGAGTTTCAGTGCAGTGATCTCATCGTGCAGCTTCAAAGTAGTCCTCTGTAAATCAATAACCTTTGATCTTTCTTCGTTTAATTTGTTCAACAGCCCATGAATAATATTTATTGCTCTATAACATAAAGGATCATCAATCCACTCAAAATATTGACAAAAACCAGTGTTCTACACAATAAAACAAAAAAAAAAAAAAAAATTATAATCACATCTATTTACGTATAAATATCAAAAATTATATTAATATAATTAGTTCTACTTAAAAAAACAATCATACTTCACCGAATATCTTACCGGGTACGATGCACAACCATATAATCTTCTTCCAACGTTCCGATTCTTCCAAGATGTAACTATGTTTGCTCTCCGGTTGCAATAGCATATCACCAGTTCTCTCTCACTCTGGTTGGATCGAGGCATTCTTTTAAAAAATGTAATCACACTGTTTTTTTTTATGTCAAAATTTCCGAATGTCTGTGATGGAAGGCCGCCGTCTATATATATATATATATGCATAGTGGACTGTAAACCCTAGTTTTATTTTACATATATTTAAGCATAACATTTAAATTATAGTTTATTATTTTTTTGTTTACTAACTATTTACATATATCTATATTGATACTATATTCCTTTTATATTAATTATTTCCCATAAATATCTTGACATAAAATAAATGGCATATATATTTGCTAATACGATCAAAATTCAAACTAACAACAAGGAAACATATACAAAATTAAATTATTGGAAATATTAACAGAATCTATATCATAGTATATTGAATCATAAATAACTAATGTTCAATAAATTATAATCAACTCTTTTAGACTGTATAAGGTAAATTAATCAATATTCTATTACAATAACGCTTTACCTAAGATTAAACATAATAATATTAATATCCACTTTAAAGAAATATTGTAAAGTATTAAAATAAGTCATTCAAAAAAATAAAGAAATAATCATCCAAAATAGAATTTAAACCAAAATATGCAAAACATGTTCACAGGCCTTACATTCATACATATGAATCATTAACCTAAATAACCAGTAGAAGTAAAACTGACAAATATGTTCTCAAAAAGTTAAATAAGTATTCAGCAAAATACAGCACCCAAGAGCATCAAACTCCATATTTAAAAGGGTTGACGAATGTCCCGACGATCCTCACACGCATCTTACTTGCCTCTTGCACATCAAAATTAACAGTGTGAGGGTCTTCACCTCTTAAGAAACACTCAATTAGCCTGCACACAACTATCCCACAGTCCAGCGTGCCATGCCCTTGCTCCATAATTCTCGATGCAGTAGTTTTTTTACACGGCCCCTTCAAAAATGGGTGATTCGGAGATGACATTTTGAACACGTACCTCAACCTTGCCTCCACATAGTTAACCTATAATTTATTACATCGGAAGTATAGTTAATAAATACAACAATCTTAGTAGCTAATTCATTTGTGATATAGTGAAAACAAACAAATAAAAAACTAACCAACTAATAAGTTTAATGAAATAGTATACCACATAGACCTAGTAGAATAATATATAATAAATACAACAAGGTGATATATTCAGCACATATTTCATGTGTCTACTAGTCAAAAGATTCAGATATAAATTTAATCAACTATTGACTTTAGTGAAAGAGTATACCACATATACGCATTCTTTTAGATGATGGTCAACGTTCCCACTTGTCCTCGGCTGTATTGAGTTGAAAAACATCCACTCCTTCCTCTTAAGATCAAGCGTCAACAGCGTCCAATGCCCTTTAATGTTCAATCTCGTACGGTACCCAGCCTCAGTGATAATAATTGGGAATAGCAGCATATCTTGACCGATACTTTCTTCTACAACTTTCTCAATGAGAGATTCAAATATTTTTTGTTTTGATATATCACGTTTCTTTATCATACTCTGTCAACAAAAAAAAATGTCATTCAATGATAAATCAAATCTATTTAAAAATTAATCTACAGGATTGTACTTCATAATGATTAAACTCATTATGATACAGTGTCAATGTACATTACCCAACAAGCAGAAGTGAATATCGTTACACGTTTAGCGGTAGGACACTTTTGTCTAAGGGTCGATTGTACCATGTCCGACCATGCATCAATTACCTAAATAACAGTGTATTCCGTACTATTAGATTAAAAAATTTACATTATTAATAAGCATACAAACTTCTAAATAATTCAACTAATAATTACCTGATCATCCACAGTTTTATTGTTTAGCAAATTAATAAGCATTCGAACCGTGACGTCAGTAAGGGGCCGATTCCCAACGTATACAGAATGACTGTATTTATAAACAAACAAGACACAAATATTATTCAATGAATAAACAAAAGAATGTATAATGAATATAATGTGGAAGTTGCAATTTCTGTGTTGACTATGTGTAGAAGGTGTGGTAAATATGCATTAAGTTGTTACTTACTTCGAACCATATTCCACGAGTTCTTTGTAGATTTGATCTTTCAACTCAACGGGGGCACTCTTAACTATATCCAAAGAGTTTTCAAATGGATTCTTAACAACTTTCCTCTCTTTGACAGGTTTTTTGCCACCCAAAACCTCCTCTGGTTCATCATCACTAAGCTCGTGAACCGAGTTAAGCTCTTGGGTCAGGAGCTGAGGAGATAGCTGCACTGGCTTTCTTCCGTGTTCCTCAGTTCGTGTTTTCACACGTATTATCATGGAACTAGGATCTACGTAGTCCTTACTCTTCTTTTTCTCTTTAACAACTGGACACGGCGTATTCTCAACTTCATTTTCTGGCTCTACGTCCTGCTCAGCACCTGATGCATGACCTTTGTTACCCGACGATTCAAGATTCAAATCCTTCTCAATTTGTTCTACTTCTGCAACAAATTGCTCTTCTTCCAATGAATTGAGTTGGGATGACAGACGTTTCATGTCCAGCTCTCTTCTCAACGACTTATTTTCAGATTCGAGATCCCTGATCATTTGATTCCTGACCCCCCTTTCCATTGTAAAAAAATCTCTTTCTTTATTAAACTCCTATGTAAGTCGCTTAACTTCATTCTCAAAATTAACCCGTTTTGATTCTGCATCCTCTATAAGCCTATTTATTTCAACCTCATTACTAATCCTCTTCGCTTCAGCATCCTCTTTAAGCAGCCTAATTTCAGCAAGTAGTTCTTCCACTTTTCCTCCACTGACTTCAACATCATCATTTCGAGATCCCTTATTATCCAACCCACAGTTCACATCCTCAGTATTTGCATCTTGTTCAAACAACATACCCGTATAATCACTATCTAAATCTGGAAAAGTCTGATTCACATCTTTGCATACTGTCATCACAGTATTGTCAATATCCATTTCCCGTGGAGTATTTCCAATGTTACAATCATCTCCAAGATCAAACGACGGTCCATTATCCAAGCAAACTTCTTTCATCCTCGATGTAGAACCAACCTCAAATGGTCTGGATGATGATTGTTGAAGAACACATTGATCCTTATCACCCGAATCAACAACTGGATCATGTATAGTTGTTGCACTAGTTTCTCCAGGTCCAGTTGTCACATTAGCTCCATTACTCTCAACAGCAGTTGCTCTAGCTGATCTCTCCGTTTGGACCGTTTGTACCGTTTCTTTGAAATGGTTTATAGCCTGAAACTGTTCTTCCTCCCAAGGCTCAGTTTTTAAACTTCCAGTATGTACCTGCAATCAATATCGTTATATATATATATAAGGGGTAGTTAGTATATAGGACATGTCACCTATAGAAACTCAAAATAAAGACAAAAATTTTAAAAGTTAGGAAAGAGGACAATTTGATTTATAAAAGTACAATTTTAACCTTCCTTTATAATTAAAACCGAAATTTGCATATTCAATTAAGATAAAATATTAAATTCAAAATAGGAGCTGATAAAATATTAAATTCTCGAAAATCTCGGTCATAATTGCGTTCGAAATTTCAAACCTTCCTAATAAGATAAAATATTAAATTCAAAATAGGAAGTGATAAAATATTAAATTCTCGGAAATCTCGGTCATAATTGCGTTCGAAATGCGCACGTATATGCCAAACAAATATGCACATTGTGATATGTGCAGTAAGAATGCAAAATACACCATTTTATCTATATTTATGATTACTACGATAATCATAGTATTATTACTTGAATCATTTGTTTATAGATGTTATATATAAAAGGTATTATTATAATATTGACGTGTACATATTATGCAAACGTGGATATCAAAATAAACTATTCATTTTAGAAATTGTAATTATAATATTATTTATAGAAAAAAAATTACCATTGAATATGAATATGTTTAAAAATGTCAAAAATATATTGTTGGTTTGGATTAAGTGAGATAATTGTGGGGAGTAGTGGATATATTTAAAATTAATAATATTATATTAATGATGATTGACTTAAAACTTGTGGATCGTAACTTTCCATGAAATGAAATTGGTAATAACTGCCCATAATTATGATTGGTAAATTAAATGATGATTGAATTAAAACTTGTGGGTGGTAACTTTCCATGAAATGTAACTGGTAATAATTGCCCATAATTATGATTGGTAAATTAGAATCTTTTAATATTAATTTTATATTTGTATGCATTATTTTAATATGAGATTCATTATTCTAGTAATGAAGACATATCTAATTAATACATATATTGAAATATATGCTAAATATTTAGAGCATATGTGAACATATACGTTGCATATAAGCTAAGATTGTAAACCATATGCAAAAAAATATCATCTAAACAAACAAACAAACAAAACATACGCAATGTCAACACGATTATCATGTATATTTGACAATTGAGTCTGGGATGCAGAAGCATTAACACGATCATCACTGATTGCCAAACTAACGCCCAAACTTTGTGAATTATGCATATCAAGTACTAAATTCTTAGACTGTGTAGAACAAACATAAACTTCAACTAATTTTTCCGATGAAATCTGACAAAATTCAACTAAACTAACCAAATCAGAATCAGATGATAAAGAACAATTTTTTATGCAACCAACAGAATAACACATGCCTATCTTAGAATCCGATAATATGGGCCACATACCGATTATTTCATTAACAATGTCTTCGAACTTTGAAGATTGTTGAACACGAATCAACTTGATTTTATCCTCGAATTCGAACTTTAAAATCACAGCATATTCCATCTCTGATTCTGTAAATTAGCTTCTCCAATTAGCTCCTTCAATAAAGCCCTAAATCGCATAATATAAAATAGTGACGATGCAGAAAATATCGAAGATCAGACTTTATGAATTTGGAAGAACCATGAACTAAACGAATTATTGATTATTGCATTAAGACAACACCGAATAAAATTGCATACCTTGATAATGGAATGATTATCGGATGAGATATTGCAGATCAAACTTTCTGTATTTTGGGAATTTCGGTCATGATCGCCAAATTTTATGTATTTTGGGGCAGTGATCGCGTATATCATATGGAATTTGGGTATTGAATTATAGCATATGGGATTTGAGTATCGAATTATTGCGTATAGCATATGAGATTTGGGTATTGAATTATTAATTAGGTATGAGATATCGAATATTGGATAGTTGACCATGGAATGATTTTGTTATGAGATATTATGATTTAAAATTTAAAATCTAATTTTATATTAAATTGATTTAAAATTTAAAATCTAGTTTTAATTTCCATTATTAGTGTCTTATAAGCATAAAGGGCATAATAGGTTATTTGATTATGAATTTGACCTTAATTCTAATACTATAATTTTTTGTCTTTATTTCTAGTTGTGTCTATAGGATTGTCCCTTATCTTAGTTAAACTCTATATATAAATAGTAAAATTAGTTATACAAAATAGCTTAGCTCAATTTTTTTTTAAAAGCTCTTACCTTGGTACGTTTGTACCACTTCTTCTTGTTTAAGGCATTCGTTAGCTTTCGCAAATCCCATTTTAGAAACCTTGGAAACGCATTCCTATTGATTGGTTTAACCAACGACGTATGCTCGCAAATTAAGAACTGCATAAATTGACAATATTCAAATACATATAATACAGATTTTTTAAGAAAAAGTCATGTTGTTAGTTTTCAGTAAATGTAAGAATACGTATCGGTAAAATCATCGTACAACCACCTGGTTTCATGTCTTTACTTCTCCTAATATGATTCTTCAAATTATCAACTATGAATCCACTCCAATCATACGTGCAAACTTCAGACAAATTCTCTAAATATGCAGTCAAGTACCATGGTAATGCGCCACTTCTTACTGGACAGAATATACCACACATCACATAGCAGCAAAGCAGTCTAGCTACATCTTCAACAGATTCAGGATCAGTCAACTCAGCTATCTCTCTTATCTTAGACTTTAGCAATGATTTATTCATTGAAAGGCTAGGTGTCCTGTTAACTAGTTCCTCTCTGAAGCACCTTCGAATCCATTCTGGATGAGCATAATTTTCATTCCGCAACGGAACCTTCTCACTACCAGACGTAATACCAAATATTAGCTCCACATCTTTCTTTCTTATATTCAACTCATTTGAACCAAGTAACAAGCTGCCAGACTTGTCATCGAACCTCATTACAATCTCCTGAATATCTCGCTCAACCTTCTTGCAATTTTCAATTATCTCATCATTCCCATTCACCAATATTGAATTTAAGATGAACCAAAATGACATCTTCTTCAGTTCATTATAATGCCTATCATTCAACTGCATCACACTTAAGTCCTTGAAACAAGTATGCATATTTGATCTACAATAGTTCTGACTATTTTTAACATCACCATCATCTAACAAAGAAAATAAAAAATATATTCAAAATGACTTGCAACTCTTATTTCAACTAAAACTTCAATATCATAAACAAAGGTAAACTATAAAATATCATACCAGATTTTTTACTTCGCGAACGTTTACATCTTTCTTTTATCTGTTTCTTGATTCGCATTTCCTCCTCACTGTCAGAATCTTCATAAACAATTTAAAACTCATTAACAAAATGAAATTGTGCATAAACTTTTAATCACTATATATAATCTTCCTAACAGAATGTAAGCCACATCATATCTATTTTATACCTTCCGATACAGATTTCAATTCATCATCACTATCAGCAACAACCTCATCATCGCTATCAGAAGCAACCTCCTCATCACTTTTGAAATCTGGCAATATAAGTAAACAAAATTATATATATAGATGGTTCTATAATCTTTTACATACTTGAGTTGTTATCGCAAAATCACCTGAGTCAGAGGACATTATATAGTAACCAACCACTCTTTTTCTGCATTGACAAATATACTATAAGGTACATTCCATTTATGCTAGGTAATGTTACACAACTAACTAAAATTCTGTTATAAACTTCAAAAAAAATAACAACTAAACCTTTACGCTTTGCATCTTTAGCTTTTTTTGCATCGGTCAATGCTTCACACACAAAAAACAGGAACAATTATTAGTCTTTATAATACAGTAGTGACATTATTGTATTATAAGAAGGTAACAATTGTGTAATGCTTATAGAATAGTCAAATTAATGCTTTACATAATATAACAGTTTTGAATGCTATCAGTAGAATGTGCTGAATATAAATGAATAACTATCCCACCAAATACGTATACCTATCTTTGTCTTTCTGCCCTTTCGTTTGTCGTCTTTCTTAATCCTTTTCCTGCTACCTCCACTATCACCATCGTCATTTATGTGAATTCCACTTCTCTTCACCCTTGGCATCTGCATTACATTAAAACTCGATTAATCTCTAATTCGATTTATAATATTTCTCCAGAACTTGACACGAATCCGATTGTCAATCAATACATATCTATTACCAACACAAATCAATCTTCCTAAAGTAGAATATATGTTATTTCTGGAAAATACAAGTATATTAACAATAAATTGGAATCTAGTTTGTTGATCTTATTAATAAACATACAAACTTGTTAGGGCTCATATATAATCACCAATAAAACATTTGCAAACATCAAAATTTCCAAAGCCACTAACAAAGTGCAATTTTACTGTAAATTTTACAAATTAGAAAACAGAGTGCAACTGCATGTTTCAAAATTTACACCAAAAAACCAATAAAACCATCATCAAAGAAATCCAAAAAAATAGAGTTACTAATTATGCACAAATTAAAAACCATCATCAAAGACCTGCATAAATTGTTTCAGAGAATTGCAAAAATACACCAATAAGTCATACACAAAATTGTGTAGAAAAACCCCAAACCTTTTCATATACAAAAACAGAGTGCATGTCGAAGTTTATAAGTTTGTTTGACAAAAACCCAAAAATCGATCATCATAGAACGTTAAACGCTACCGCCGATGTTCAAAAAACCACAAATTTCGTGTCTTCAAAAAACCACAAATTTCTTCTAATCAAAATATACATACCTTGCTAAGGATGACGAAATCAAACTCTTTTTCAACAAACGGAGCCGCAAATGTTCAGAAAAACCAACTTCGTCTCTCTCGAAATCCTGAAAGAAGCTTCTCCAATACTCCAACTTGATTTAGGAAGGTTTGAATTTCGAACGCAATTAATACCGAGATTTTCGGCAATTTAATATTCAGCTCATGTTTTGAATTTCCTATTTTATCTTAATTGAATATTCAAATTTCGATTTTATTTATAAACGGAGGTTAAAATTGTACTTTTATAAATCAAATTGTCCCTCTTCCTAACTTTAAAATTTTTTGTCTTTATTTCTAGTTTCTATAGGTGAAATGTCCTATATACTAATTACCCCAGGTTTATCATGATTTATGCTATAGTACTATATTCAAAAGGAAAAAAAGTTTAAATCAAGGTAAAAAAAAAGGAGGGAGTATAATGTATAGGGGTAAAATTGTCAAAATTAAAGAAAAATGTGTAGAATGACACTTATTTTGAAAATATTAAAAAAGGAAAAGTGACACTTAATAAAAAATGGAGAGAGTATATTTTTAAGAAAAAAATGTAATGAGTGAAAGTATTGAGTGGTAATTATATAAACTTATATGAATGAGGTAAGTAAACAAACAAGGGGCCTTCTAAGGACAGTCCAATGTCGCCTGGACTATCAACAGTCCAGTAATCTGAGCCATCAGATCTGAAATCTAATGGCTTATATTTGATGACCTGCTACCTGTTGCATTTGGCGTCGCAGAATTCATCGCCTTGCATTGCACTTATTATCGTTTTTTGTCGCCCTATTACACTTTTAAATTAAATTTAATAATTTTAAATATATAATTATAAAATTACAAATTTATCCTCACATGATTAATAAAAAAATTAATTGATAATATATAATCTTTATTTTAATTCTCATATCATTAATAATCATAATAAACAATAAATTATCTTTTTTTATTTGAAGGAATTGAATTTTAAGTTAAATTATTAATTTAATTAAATTTTTTATACAAATTTTTCTGTTTCGAGATCACAAAATTGTGCGCCGGCTATGATTGTGCTATTGGTCGTCTATTCAAAATTCAGAAAACCAGTTGTTACAATTTATGATCATGGAGTAATTGATATGTTTATGATCAGAAAATTAGCGAAGATAGTTTATATAATCTAACATAAAGAGATTCGTTTGGATTTTTTAAAATCAGGAGAAAACCTACAAAATTCCATTCTGATCCCAAACACGTTCCAAAAAAAAAACTCTCTGCACATCCGCTGCTCGATCCAGTTAATATTATGTAATTTATATTTTTTTTTTTTTTTTTTGTTCATTTTTAGTCGAATTATGCGTATTATTAGTATGTCTCAAAAGAAGTATTCTAAAAATTGTCGACTAGTTTTTTGATGTGATATTGAGCATTCCTTTGATTGAACTTTTGATTTTTTTCTGTGTTAATACTCTGTTTTTTCTTTTCTGCACAATCACATTAACGCAGTATTCTCAAATCTCAATTGTTATTCATATAAAATTTGTATGATTTCTATATGGTTATTGATTTATGAGATTTATTTGAAATTTATGAATTTTATTTATGAATATAATAAGATTCTGACATTTATTAATTTTATTTTTAATGTATATTTTGTAGATATGTCTTTCTCAACATGAGAATGATGACACAACTTCATCTAATAATACCTAAGATTGTTCATTCATTATAAAATTTCAGCATGTTTTATAATATTATAAAATTTCAGCATGTTTTATAATATTTTAGGGGGCTCGACATGAAGATGAGATTATTTTGAAAAACTGATGTATTTTTTCGTTGTAATTGTTGAAAGAACATTCTGTTTTTTTTTTTTTTTGAACATTTGTTATTACTCACGCACAATTCAAGAAATTGGCTGTTCAATTTGGTTATTTTCTTTGATAAAACAATTGGGCTGCCCACTTTTAATTAAATGCTAGCCCAAAACATTCTCCACTTTTAATTAAATGGGCTAACATTGTTGGCCCAAAAAGTCTCCACTTACTCGGTTTGCTCTCGATCACAGTTTTTTTTTTTTTTTTGACGTAAAGGAGGGACAATGTCACAATGGGCAACGTAGGACTGTTAGTGCCCGTAAAAAATTCAAATAAATTTATAATATAGTTTAAGTTTAATTTGTCAATTAAAAAAATATTTGAAACATGTACTCCATAGTATAAATTTGTAAATTTGTTATTCATTTGAATCTAGGTAAATATTTTTCAATACACTCTTAACTCTAGAGGGCTGCAACATATAATTGTCTATGTATGGACATGTTTCAGAAGGTACACACTACACACCTACCATGAAAAGAGACTGACCTTTAACTTTTATTTATCGTCATTGCAAAAGACAATAGAATAAGAAATTATCTTATTCGAAACTTTATGGGAGCCGTGTCATCGAAACACTCAATATTATTCTCAAAATAAAAACTTTACTACCAACATTCCTTCCAAAATAAAAATTTGTCCTCAATAATGTAATTTTCAAGTCTGGTATAACAATCAATCTAGTTACATTATACAAATCGGACATTAGGTCAATGTTCGTAAGCAACATTATATGGACACATAATTTTTAGAACTAATCGATGGTCTGATCATGACGTTTTCCTATAGTTCCATTCACATTTTCTAAAGTTTTTTTATTCTGATTTCACCAAAATTCTGCTTTCCAAAACATAGTTTGAGAATGGCGTTTTAACACTTTGGGAAAAATAAAGTGTTTATTTCTACTAATTTATGAACAGTGTCGCCATGAGACCATCTCACTTTGAATAAGATAAGTTTTTATTCGTACTAATTACTGTTAATGGTATTACTGATTACAATTTATGGTATTACTCGTTATTACTTATTGTATTAACGACTATAATAAAATCATACATATAATATTATTTTGTATTAAAATTAAAAAAAAAATACAAATGAAAAAATGGAAAATAAAAAAAAAAGTACTCCCTCCGTCCCACAACTGTTTGCACACTTGCCTTATTTGTCCGTCCCACTATTGTTTGCACACCCATAAAAGGAAACTCTCTAATAAACTCCACCCTCACAATATTCACATATTTACACAAAATGCCATTACTTTTACTCTCTTTTCAATCACCTTTTTACTTTATCCATATAACTTTACAAAATTACCCCTCAACACTCCACTCATTACACTTTTTTCTTAATAAGTGTGCCCACTTAGTGGTGCAAACACTTCCGGGACGGAGGGAGTAAAAGGAAAAAAAACGAAGGAATTAAAAGTTTGGAATAAAAACTGAAAATGGGAGAAAAAGAGGAAAGGGAAGAAAACTTAGAAAGAAAAAAAATCAAGATTTTTGCCTCGATAGTTTTTTTTTTAAATTATGTTTTACGATTTTTTTCTAAAAATATGGATGACTTGATGGTGAATCGACGGTAACTCGGTAATGACTTGACTACATATTGTAAATATACAAATTAAGGTTGATTTTATTATATTTTGTGTAAATTAATAAAAGGATAATATAGTATTTTAAATGTAATTACTTTTTTAAAAATATTTTTGGGGTGAACTCATAAAATGAGGGGTGTAGATAAACGTGGTAAAAAATAATAATTTAGGGGTGAACTCATAAAATGAGCGGGTGCACATAACCGTGATAAAAATGATTTGGGGGTGAACTCCTAAAATGAACGGGTGCACATAACCGTGATAAAAAATGATTTGGGGGTGAACTCCTAAAATGAACGGGTGCAGATAACCGTAGTAAAAAAAGATTTGGGGTGAACTCATAAAATGAGGGGTGTAGATAATTTAGGGGTGAACTCATAAAATCAACGGGTGCAGATAATCGTAGTAAAAAAATGGTTTTTGGGTGAACTCATTAAATGAGTGGGTGTAGATAAAATATAAATAAAAAATTTAAATTGGTGTGTACCGGTATCTTGCATGTACTCGAGTATCACCCTACAAATTAGGGTTGATTTTATTATATTTTGTGTAAATTAATAAAAAGATAATATAGTCCTTTAAATGTAAATACTCCATTTAAAAAAAAAAATCTTTTGAGGTGAACTTATAAAATGAGTAGGTACAGATAAGCGTGGTAAAAAATAATTTTGGGTGAACTTATAAAATGAGCGATTACAGATAACCATGGTTAAAAAATGATTTGGGGTGAACTCATAAATTGAGCGGGTGCAGATAACCGTAGTAAAAAAATAATTTGAGGGTGAACTAATTAAATGAGCAGGTGTAGATAAAATATAAATAAAATAATAATTTAATTCTATTAAAAAAAATCTAATTTTACGTTCTTATTGTTTAATTTAAATAATATTATTATTAATTTTAATAAAGGATAAAATAGTAAATAATAAAATAAAATTTAAATAATTATTTTAATATATTAAAAAAAAGGCAACAGGTATCAAGTTAGGGCGACACAGAGGGCGACACAGAGCAATGCAATTTGACATCCGAACTATTAATAGTCCAGGCGATACAAAAACTATCCTAAGAAAATCCCAACAAACAATTGTGGAACAGAGAAAGTATATATTGAAGTTTAATATTTTTTAAATTAAGTAAAATTAATAATAAATTATTTTAGCAGTGAGTTTGTTGAAAAAGTTATCTCAAAGGAAATTTTTATTACAATTTTGGTACTTATATATAAAGTGATTATTTTTTATGTATTTTAATTGTAAAAGGGAAAATATCACTTTTGGTCACTGAACTTTACCACTTTTCACATTTGGTCACCCACATTTGATCACTATCAAAAAAAATTGGTCACTCACTTATTCGTCACTATCAAAATTGGTCACTCACTTATTCTTTCTCTATCAATTTGATGCTGCTGTTAGAGAATCCGTCATCTATTAACAGAGAAAAGATTTTGAGCGCCAACTTTTATTTTCCCTCTTTTAATTCCTTAACCCTAAATCCCAAACCCTTTTTTTTTTTTTTTTGAATTAAGCAACCCATTTTTTTTTTTAATTTTACTGAATTTATCTTCAATTAATATTACTGGTATGTGGTTAAGAATAGATTATCAAACCCGAATAATTATAAATGGGGAAATGAATTCTAATAATTCACTATTTTGAAATAAGTTTCTATTCCCAATCATTATACAAATTCAATATGAAAATCAGTAATTGAAATATTATTAAAAAGTCACAAAGTACAAAAGCAAGTCTAAATAATTTTCAACCACAGTGAATACAATAATTATAAACCATAGAACTACACACCATAATTATAAAAATAGAGTACTTAACTAGTGACCACACAATTTGACTAATTTGGTTTGCCATCACTCTCACTTGTTTTTCCTTTGGTATTTTCCTTGGTCATGACTACCACAATTTGACTAATTTGGCTTGCCATCACTCTCACTTGTTTTTCCTTTGGTATTTTCCTTGGTCATTTTGATGAACCACTGCCACAAGTAGCTAGATTTGACATAGTGATGTAATTCACTTCTCCTTTCACAATAATTGGATTATGTATTCTTGATGATTGCACAACCTATAAAATAAAAAATTAGTCACGTCAAGACACACTCACATTTGCTTCATTGTGATTTTTTCTTTTCCTACCACCTCCGAGTTTCCCATTTCCTGATTACCCTGTAAAATGAAAAGTAAACCAACAACAACAATGAGATGATAATAAATTATAATTGAGTTATATGATTATTAATAACTTACTAATAATTCTTGGCTGGAAAGGGTTGGGTGATGAATCACCCAATGTTCTAGAAGATACATGAGAATTCCTTCTGACCTATTACACCAGATAAATATAATAACATAATTTAGTGATACAAAAAACTTAAATATTAAATTGAAATAAGAAATACATATGGTACAAAACCTTTTCTACGTTAGTAAAT
Organism: Galeopsis tetrahit; assembly: GCA_963675135.1. Lineage (NCBI taxonomy): Eukaryota > Viridiplantae > Streptophyta > Magnoliopsida > Lamiales > Lamiaceae > Galeopsis > Galeopsis tetrahit. Next base: position 56,469,264 of record OY776120.1, on the reverse strand, counting down.
CACTTTTATTTTATTGTGGTTTGGGGGTTTAGACATCTTCAGTTCTTCGTACAAACTCAAAATCACTTCTATTGTGGTTTGGGGGTTTAGGGTTAAGGAATTAAAAGAGGGAAAATAAAAGTTGACGCTCAAAACCTTTTCTCCGTTAGTAAATGACGGATTCTCTAACAGTAGCATTAAAATTGATAGAGAAAGAATAAGTGAGTGGCCAATTTTGATAGTGAAGAATAAGTGAGTGACCAATTTTGATAGCGATGAAATGTGGATGACCAAATGTGAAAAGAGGTAAAGTTCAGTGACCAAAAGTGATATTTTCCCATTGTAAAACTGGTCTCAAAAGAATTATATTTTACTTTAGTGTTTTTTAAATATGCAATGGTGGTTCCTACTTTTACTTAAAATGCTTTCAATTGATGTAACGAAGTTTAAGAAAAATGTGTAATAATTAGAGTCTTGAAAGTAATTTTGTAAACTTTTATATATGAAGTAAATAAAGTAGTTTGACTGAGTGTACAGTGAACCCCAAAAGATATTATATAAAGGGTAAATACGTGTATATCATGAGAGTGACTATGCAAACTTTTTAGGGACGAAGGTAGTACATGTTAATATTTTAAATCAATTTTTTCGACCCCTAATTTCAAGTCAAATGTCCGCCCCTGATTACAAGCACATGATTTGACAAATACCTTTTAATGTTCCGATAAAAATAAATAAATAATTGAGTGAGTGAGTGAGTTTAAATGTAAGAAAACTAATTATACCAAAAAAAAAATGTGAATACTGCGAAATAGCAATTCTCTCATTTTACACAACTAGTTTTTCACCCGTGTGATGCACGGGTCTGTTTGTAGTTTTATTTTTTTTTGGTTTGTAAAATATAAATAAATGCTCTTATATAAACGCTATAAAAAATACACTTTCAAATATATAAAGATATATTCTCAACCTAAACAATAATTCGAGGTGTGATTTTTTTTTTCTTAGCAAAAAAATATTGAATGCAGCACACTATCAAAATATATATATACACTATTAGTTGCATGATAAACGCATGCAAAAAATATATATACACCTCAATCCACTCCTTCATCAAACATCTCAATCAGTGACGGAGCCAGAAATTTTAGATTGGGGGCCCGATTTACATTACTATAAAGATAAAATAATATTATATTTAATTTATTATAAATTTTAATTATTCCGACTCATAATAGGTGAAATAGTGTTAAAATTATTAGACAAATGTATAACTTAAAATATATTCACTCCGTCCGTAATGACTTGAATACTCATTTTTTAAGAAATGTGAATTTAGTGAGGTGTGGGGGTCACATAAATGAGGAGTATTTTTGATGATTTAGTTAGGTATAAAAGGAATTTAGTAAGGTGTTAAAAAGAATTTAGTGAGACGTAGGAAGAATGTACATTAAAATGAGTGATAATTTTAAAAATAAAATGATGTAGTGAGAATATTAATTTTGTAGATTATTTACATATTATGAGTGTACAAATAATTTTGAAATGTCTCAAATAAAAAAAAGTATACAAATAATTATAAAACGGAAGAAATATACATAATAAAAAAAAAATTGGTGGGGGGCCCACTGCCCCCGCTGGGCCCTATGTGGCTCCGTCCTTGATCTCAACTATCACATTTCGAACTGGCTTCTTATAATCTTCTAAATTCACAAATTCAGTGACACTAAATTTCTTAGTTGCGCACAATCAATAAATAAATTCATTGTTTAAACAGAATATTTGTTACTTGAAAAAGTATAAGATCATATTTTGTTTAAAAAGATGATTTGTGAATCATAAGCAAGATATTCATCCACATAGAATTTTACAGATTCTTTGAAGCGAAAATATTAGATTATACTACACCAACATTAATATTGAAAGCATGGAAAAGTTCTATTATAGGTGTCGAGATCAAGGAGCATGTACTATCAATTCCCACGTTTTGAGGAAAAAAGGACACCATATTCCAGTTGCAATTGATTGCCCCAGCCAATTCCAAAGTAAAAAGAAAATATTTGAGCCCACTTGTGATAGTTCTTGCGTTAAATGCAAATAGTAAATTTAGATTCTTCCCACGGTCTAGACACCGTTTCTCATTCACAACAACTTAAATTATCTAGAAACAAAATGAGTAATCTAAATTATGCTTTCTAAGAAGGAAACCATCTGAACATAGGATCTCACATCCCTCGTTAATTTTTGAATAACCACACCAATACAAACACAGGTTATAACATGTTTTTGGGCTAAACTATCCAACAATATTAGAAATATTAAAAAAAATAGACAACTTGAAATAAACCACCTAATAAGAGAACATAAAGGTTGATACTCTTAATTGCATAATGGCATTCACAAAAGTAACGAAATCGAATAGAAGGTAAGATTAATCCAATTTAACATTATACAGATAAAGCAATTGACGTAGATCAACCAACAAATTAAAAACGACTACACAGAGGCCGTAAGCAACTCTGAGGCATCCGATGAGCAGCAACTCGATCCCACTCCGGCGGCGAGGAAATCATCACTACGTGAGGAAGTAGCACCTCTAACAAAGGGTAAAGGAAAGAAGAAGAGAGCGGTGATATGCAAACAAAATTAGCGACAAGAAGTTTAAATGTCAAGAAGTCTTAAAAAATTGTGTATGTGTTTTTCTACCCGTGTTGTGAATTTATTAAAATGTAGAAAAGAAACTAACTGGTGAAAAATAAATTATAATCTCTAGTTCCAATCCTTAAAATATAAGAAATAAAAAATGTAGAAAAGAAACTAACTGGTGAAAAATAAATTATAATCTCTAGTTCTAATCCTTAAAATATAAGAAATTAATTGAAATGAGCCGCTTTTAAAATATATGGTGTAATTGAGTTATAATTGAGAATATATCATAATTTGTGAATTAAAATATATATATATATATATATATATATATTTGGATTAATTTGTATAACAAAAATATAAAAAATTGAAATATATGTTAATAATAATATTTGAACGTAGGGGTCGTGACTTAAAAAGTGGTGAAGAATTTAATCAATAGGCTCATTAATTATTAAAAAATAAGATAAAAGCTAATTTTAATAACAAATAAATTTATTAATTTAATAACTAATATATATATATATATATATATATAAAATAGAAAAAAGTAAAATTTTGAGGGGGCCATGGCCACCCTAGTATATGAATGGATCCGCCCCTGCATATATGTTATACATTTCAGACATGCACGTACAAGTATAATAGTATTTTGCATTGAGGTAAAAATGGTTCAAACACTAACCACAATAGCTTCTTCTTGTCTTCTTGGAGATGATATTATTGTTTGATCAGTTTGTTATGTTTCCACCTCTTCCTAATTCATTCTCCATCATCTTTCCCTTTTCTACTGGAACTATTTGTTTCATTCATTTTATCACCTATTCTATTCTTACTCTCTCAACAATTCTCAACTGAAATAAACCTAAATTTCTTATCTCATTACCTCTAAAATCAAATTTTGCAATTACTTCCACTAATTTATTCTAAAAAAATAAAAAATTAATTACATAAGTAAAAAAAACTCAAACGGAAACACAAGTTACCGGAGTGTAAGCGTTTGGGCAGCTCATCTAATTCTGATATTCATCCAACAACTTCGAAGACAATCTTATTAGATACAACACTTACAATTTCTACTACCAATTTTGCAGCACCCTGCTCAGATATAAATTTAACTTACTGATCTGAAACTTCAAAATCCAGTACTACAATGGTTAATCACAATAGATAGGATAATAAAAGTAAAGCTAATAATACCAGAATAGGATTACAACCTCCACCTTTCGGATTTGCTGGCAGCCCCGCAGCGGCGGTTGTTCGGCGTTGTTCTGGCATAGCAGTTCGTTATAGTATTTCAACTTATAAATTTCATAAATCTCATGTTTTGCCAAAGTCAAATGACTTTATGTTGCTCTTAGAGGCTGGGGTAATGCCAAAATCCAGTGCATCCATATCTGCACTACAAGAAGTGAAGAATCATTCTCAATGTTCAGATCTGTATCAATTATAGAAAATATGAGATTTATATGTCTATACACTTGGTAGTACGGCAAAAGGTCACCAGAAGTGGCATATTTGAGACAAAACCACAACCTCCATTGGTAACTTTAGCAAGATCACTTGAAATTGCTATGTGCATCATGTACCATCCATTTCTACATTGATGAACTTCAGTAGCAATTGATAGAATACATATGATGCGATTATTTAATTTGCATTTAACTAAAAATCATGCCTTCTCCAAGAGCTATAGCAAATAAGTTTCAGAAAAGCTGGCCTAAATCGCCTCATGGTCGAAATGACTACCCTCATTTTCGAATCTCAGTATGTACCTGTCTAATCGTTGAAGGGGCTAATAGTTCACCCAAATTTTGATTCACCGGAGAAAACTCAAAATTGCCTTCAAATAATTGATCACTTCTTTCGTTTAGACAAATATTCAATGCAATAATTAAATTTATAAACCAACTAACAATTCCTAAACAAAAATAAAAACCAGTTGAAAAAGCCCCAAGTGAAACTACTCTAAAATTCAATATAATTATAAACCAATGTTTTAGTAGCATACAACAAAAGTGTAGTTCTTGTAGAGTACCTGATTTCATATTGTTAAGAATTAAGATGAAACTATATATACCTCTTGATAGGTCCATAACAACCATGGCTACCAACAACCAACAAATGCGTTGTGCTTTTCCACTGCTTCACACAAAACATTCCTAGGATTACCTTCCACAGGTTTACAGATAGCATCATAAACATGTGTATAACACAAAAACTATAAATTTAGGACGAACGAATATTGATCCGGTGATTATGGATTCCATGATAAGGATTAGACAAATTCTTGAATACTATGTGCAAGAAGTTTGAATCCTAATTGATAATGAGTTTCAGCTTGTTATGAGTTCGGATGCTTTAGTTAAGAAATAGTCTAAATTAACACTAAACAAAGGAAAATGACAATATTTACCAGGTTAGAAGTGTTTCTACATTTCCTTGCCAAGTATAAAATACATCATAAATTTTTCTCAAATGAGAATCCAATTCCAAATCAATTGAAATCTATCAAATACTTTCCATATACTTGGCATATACAAATTTCGATATCCTTTGTGATACAAATTCATAAGAAATTTATATATATTTATATATAGTACCGAATTAGAAGTACAAATTTTCCGGGTAGGCTCATCTCCTCCTCCAATCAGTTTCGCTTCTCCATCAGTTTCATTGTCTCACCGCAAATCATGATTCCATTTACATTTAATTACCTTCCTATCATACCACATTGTGAAACAATCTGAAGAGTTGGACAATTAACAATCTAAAAACGTAATTGAGCAATTAGCAAAAACACCTATGGTGAACGAAGGGGATCTCTAGCTGCCGAGTCTGAATTGCAGAACATCGAGATCTTTGAAGTCTATATATGGCTCATTTTACGGCGTCGTACTGTACGTATTCCTAGCCCTTGGCATTGGAACTGAAAAGACACACAATTGAAGAGATGAGATTTATAACGGAAAAGAGAACGGATGCATTAACTAAAAAAAAAAATTCAAAAGTTGAATCTATTTATACCAACGAACAAATAGATCTAAAAATCAGAAAACTAACATGTAATAAAAGATGCAACTCAACATGTACAACTCAATCAGACTCGTGGGCGGATGCAAAAGGAGGCAACTGATTAGAAGAAAGAAAGAGTTGTATGTGCTCACGTAATGATTACAAATCCTGCACCATTTTTAGAGCAGCACAACGTTGTCGAAGATGGATTTAGGTTGAATTATCCGATGAAGCTTCTCGTGAAGGATTCACCATGAACCTGCCTCCGTTGTCGCTACATCGTATGTCCGTCGATTCACCTCAGTGGCTGTATTTGCAGCAGCAATAATATCAGTTGCCCTCCCAGTGGCTGGTCCCTACTGAATTGCATGGGTGTGTGCAACAACCACAATAAAGTCATCTATGTGACAACCCATTTCACTGTAGATAAATATCATTACACCCATGTCCAAAGACTCAAAACATTACACAAATACAATGTTCAACAAATCAACATGTGAATATAGGAAAAAATTAACAGAATTTTTTATTTTTACTATGTCTCCATCTTCCAAAACAATCTCATCATTGGCCAATGGTGAATTATGACACACTGTATTGTTCACTAAGAGACATGTTGGGAAGGCTACATCTCTTTCTATCTTCCTCTTCACATTCTTGTACATGTTCCCTGCTTGCCTATTCCAACAAAAGAATATTAAACTGATGCACATACAAAAATATAATCTTGTAATAATATTACTAAAAGTGACAAAGTGGGATAGCTCAAGTGGTTAGAGCACCACTACCTAGGCCTTAGGTCCTGGGTTCGAGTTATGGGGAGGGGAAAAAAGGGATGGGTATTTAACTTCCATCAAAAAAAAAAAAAAAAAAATAATATTACTAAAAGTCCTATTCTTTGTATTTTGAGAGGGATTGTTACAAATTAGAAAAAAGTAGGATTTAACATGAAAGCATCTCCTTTCTCACAAAGGTGTTATTAGAGCACCAGTTTCATTTTGAATACTCCCTAGTCTTGATAATAATACTACCAACGTCGTTCATTGGGGAAGACTATCTTAAAGCACACTGATTATGCAAACAATGAATAAATGCAAGGAACTCAATCTGTATTATTGATTATGGCAAAGTACAATTCAAATATACGCTAGATCAAGTGCACGGTTAAAGAACAGAAAAATAAACCAACATTGTAAATTGAACTAAATCAATTATTCCTTACCTCCAAAACCATCACCGTTTAATATACATGTATGCCACTTTAGCTCTAAATTACAATATAAGTGAATCATACAACATAACAAAATAGTAGATTAAAAGCACTAACGTGCCTATGCACAAGAATTCACAGACTAAACATTTTTTAACACAAATCTCACCTCCAGATTTGGTACATGTCGTCATTTTTAAACACAAAACATCACCGCACGCTCCAGCCATCCATATTGCAAGCATTTCCACTGTTTGGGCAAAATACAGTTTTATTACAGCCTATGCAAATAAAATAATTAATAATATCATAGGAATGCAATTGTTCACTTCACCTGGCTGAGGATTAGGGTTTTGGCGGAATGAGAGGGCCCCTCGATTTCGACGATGTTGCGAAGGGCAGCCGGTGGAGTGTCGGCGGAAGCAGGAGAAAGGCCCGCTCATCTTAGATGTCTTCTATCTTTGATCATCGTCTATTCACTGCCGCCGAACGAAGATTGAATAGTTTGCTGAGAAAAAATGCTTTTTATCTTTTACAGAGGGAGAATATAAAGAGGTTGAAAAAACGTTTTTTAACTTTTAAGGAGGGAGAATATGAACCGTTTTTTTATTTTTATGAAGAACCTGTATTAGCAATAAAAATCAGTGACATGGCATAAATATATGATATGGCAGACACATGGCAGAAGGAGGAGGGGTCTCAAATGCATATGTGTCGAATGCAGGAGAGCCCTCATCCTCCTTTTATATATATAGATAGACTAGTCCTATACCCGCGTTTTACGCGGGGTCAATTTATTAAAATAATAATATTATATTACAGTCGATTTATTAAAATAATAACTTTAAATACTATATTAATTTTTATATCTTTTTCTTTTCATGTCAGAGTATGTGAGAGTTAAACTTTTTTTTATTCTAATATATTTATAACATATACATTTCTACAAATTTGAATCTATATTATTATATTTATATTTTTATATATTATAGAGTAATATTTTTTAATATATTAATAACATATGCATTAATAAATAAGGGCATTATAAATAATTTTATTAATAAAAATATATATAAAATTACAAATTTCTAAAAGCTTCACAATTCTACAAAACTACAAAAATAAGGAGGGTGTATTCAATTGAGATTCTATTGAATTTTTAAATAAGGAGGGTGTATTCAATTGAGATTCTATTGAATTTTTTTGGATTTTAAAAATTACGTGGATTTATAAAATCCATAAACTTGACAGGATTGTGGAATATATTTTTTTATTAATTTACATATATTTTCATAAACTCCGATATTAATGCAAAGAGTTAAAGAGTTATTTTTAATATTTTTTTAATTAATATTATATATATTATATAAAATATTTTACCAATAATATATATAAAGTTTATATATTAATTCGGGGCGGGGCAGATACCCGTGGGTCGGGCATAAGACCCAAACCCGACTCATACTCAATACGGAACGAATCTGGCCTGACCCAAAGCTCGCGGGTGGGGTGGGTACCCACGGGTCGGATCAATATTGTCATTCCTAATTTTTAGTCTTTAGAGTTCTATGAGAGAATCCGTTGAAATCTCTTGTTTTTAGAAGAGATTTTGGATAGTACAATTTATTTATATTTTTGGAGGAGAATTCAACAAAATTCATAAAGTAATAAAATTCATAGACGGTTGAATACCTCAAAATTTTTAAAGACTTTTTAAAATCCAAATTGAATAAGACTTTGAAAGTCCAAAAAAATCCTACAAAATCCACAACCAATACACCCCCCTAAGTGGATGTTTGTTTTGGAATTTTAAGAATTTTGAAATTTGGATTTCAAAATCTAGTAGATTTTGAATTTTTAATGACTTAGGAGTATATATTTTGTGTTTATTTTGGAATTTAAGTAGGATATAATTTAACTTGTATAGAATTATATGTGTTTATATATGTTATTATATGTATTTATATAGAGTTTGTAGATATTTATAGAGTTGACTTTTGTAGGATTTATAGATATTTGTAGGGTAAGTTTTTAAAATTATAAATCTAAATTCTAAAATAGAACATGATTGAAATTTTCCATTCCAAAATAAATATCCACTTAAAGACAAATACAATGATATCTTTAAATATAATAAATTATTATATAAACAATAACAAAATATAAATAAATTTATAAAAAATAAATAAATTATTAAAAACGATTATATTATAACAAATAATTGTATAATTATAACAGGGCATATTTATTCGACATTTCAATTAACTAATCAAACTTTGTTGGAATTTCTTAAATTATTCTAGACAATTACTAAAAATTCTCTAAAATCCTCCACAATATTCTCTATATCTTTGAAAGTTTTTAAAATTATTTTAGAATACATTCACACTCTATTATATCTCAAGAAAATTATATATACATTCATCCCGACAATAATTCATCTTAAAAGTCAAATATATATAATTTACGGCAATAATTCATCTTTTATAAAGTCAAATATAAATATATATAATTTTTTTTGCACTTCATTCTTGATGATTGGTGCAGTTAAAAAAACTTTAACAAAATAAATATATTATAAAGTCAAATATAAATATATATAATTTTTTTTGCACTTCATTCTTGATGATTGGTGCAGTTAAAAAAACTTTAACAAAATAAATATATTCACTTCCAATGTATATTATAAAAAAATATTTACATAAAATATATAAATTACATTTGTTAATATAAAATTCAAAATTTATTATATAAAAATCGAACCTTTCTTTTAATTCAAAATTTATTATATAAAAATCGAACCTTTCTTTTTTTGAATTCCGATAAATAGGAACCTTATTTTTTTTTGAAGTCGGTAGGAACCTAAGAATATTGGGAACCTAACAATAATATTGATCTTAATTTGATTTTAGGATATTGTAGTTAATAATTTGCAATAAAATATTTAATTTATTTAAAATAAGTATACAAACCTATTAAGTTGTATTTTTTTTAACTTATAAATTTACGGCAATAATTCATCTTTTATAAAGTCAAATATATATAATTTATTTGCACTTCATTCTTGATGATTGGTGCAATTAAAAAAACTTTAACAAAATAAATATATGCACTTCCATGTATTATAAAAAAATATTTGCATAAAATATATAAATTACATTTAAGTTAACATAAAATTCAAAATTTATTATATAAAAATTGAACCTTTCTTTTTTTGAAGTCGGACAAATAGGAACCTTTTTTTTTTTTTTTTTTTTTAAGTCGGACAAATAGGAACCTTCTCTTTTTTTTTGAAGTCGGACAAATAGGAACCTTTCTTTTTTTTTGAAGTCGGACAAATAGGAACCTTCTTTTTTTTTTTTTGAAGTCGGACAAATAGGAACCTTCTTTTTTTTTTTTTGAAGTCGGACAAATAGGAACCTAAGAATATTGAGAACCTAACAATAATATTGATCCTAATTTGATTTTACAATTTGTATCGTAGTTAATAATTTGCAAGAAAATATTTAATTTATTTAAAAATAAGTATACAAACCTATTAAGTTGTATTTTTTTTAACTTATAAAATGAAACATTATTTTCATCTCATAATACGATAAAATGAAACATTCGAAATTATAAACTCAGATTTTTAGATATAATTTTCTCAAAGAAATAAATATAAAATAAAATAAAAAAAAAAAAGTAATATACAAATTGATAAATTCTATAGTATAGAAAAAGAAATAACATGATCTTGGAATAAAATGTACTCCTACATCTCTAAAAATTAATTACATGATCTTGGAATATAAAGTACATCACTAAGAATTTTCGAAAAAAAAAATAAAAAAATTCAATAAAGTACATCTCTAAATGGATTTCTTGTGCATTAATTACACATGACTTTTAAAATTTACATCATTGTAGATCTTGAACTTGCATAAGATGTTTCAAATGAAAAAACGAAGATGAAAATCATCTGCAAAACATGAGTACACATTAGAGATTAGAGAAAATAAAAATTTCTATAAAAACATCGTCATACCCGTAAACTCGAGAGAAATGAGTGATGAAATTATGATTAACAAATGATTTATGCATATGCTTTATATAGTTGGAATTATGATTTGAATGTACGATAATTAAGGTAGAAGGTGGGCGAAAATTAATGATAATCTTAAATTTGAATATTCAAAATTGGATTTGTTAATAACATATTTTTACGTTGAAATTCTGTTTCATGAAGTATATTTAAATTTTAATATTAAAAATTAATATTTAAAAGTGGGCATTTAGAAGATAAGATTAAAATGATTTTAAAAAAATCTTACGTCGGGTTAAAATTAATAATTAAGATTAATAAAATATTAATAATTGTTATATTAATAAGAAAAAATTCAATTTTGAAATAGAATGAATTTGAGAAAATAGAGATTGAAATATATCAATCATATATTAAAATTAAGATAAAATTAAAATTAAGATTTGATTAAAAAAATATCGTGATTAAAAAAATATATATAATGTGATTAAAAAAAAAAACCGCTCAGTCAAAGAAAGAGAATAAAGATTTATTGATTTGAATTGTGATTAAATTTTAAAAAATAAATAATGTTGCGATTAAAGTTTAAAAAAATAAAATAAATAATAATAATTATGATTTCAAATTTAAAAATAATAATTATGAGTAGATAATAGATAATATGTAAATTATTATTTTGAGATTAAAATAGGAAAAATTGATTTTTTTAATCAGAATGCCTGAGAATGCAGAGATTTTGAAATAGACGATTTTGGTGAAGAGAGAGATTGTGTAGAGTGATAATATTGTGACTCGTGTCCCATTATATTCTCACAAATATAGAGTATTAAGATTACTAGTATGGGCAGCACTTCAAAAAGTGTTTACCCAGATTGTATGTAATTTTGTGAGTGCAGTAGTGCTAGAATGTATAATACATATAGAGTATGTTCGAATATTCATCCTACCTCCAAAGGTAACAATGTAATTATGTATAGTTTTAATGATCAAAACACTTAGAGTTATTTAGCAAGATAATTATATAATTTGATAGGATAAACTGAGTTTGTAGAGAACGACTTATAATTTCTAGTCTTAAGTGTTGATGTTGTGTCGGTGTTGTGCAAAATGTTTCATCACATCATAATTCGCCCTTTCTTCTAACATTAACTCCGATTTTAAATGTTGTTCTTAATGTCCTTATATGCAGGATTGACGACGTGGAAGTTACCAGATCAAGCAGTTGCATAAATACAAGGAGTGAGAAGTTAAGAGCATGCATGGTGGTTCCTACTTTTAAGGAGTTTGTGGAGGAGGTTATAGATCATGTAAAAACTGATCTATGGAGGTTGCATACAGTTGAAAATGTTGCCAATTAATAGATGACTAATGCCACAGTGTGATAGATTGTTGTAGACCCAATCAACATATGTGTCATACTTATTTCGTCTAGAAGATTATATGTATAGACCTAAAAGGGAATTGTTTCATATAGTCAATCAATTTTTTTTCCAAACCTTTCTAAAAAGTTGTTGCTGATGTTGTACCCGTGATGTGGATAATGCTCCATCACTTTGGTCAACATCATAATTCGCCCTTACTCTGAATTTTCTATGTTGTTTCCAATGTTCCTTTGATGCAGTTAGAAGACGTGACAGTTGCCCACGTCATGTAGATTGCATAAGTAGTGAGAGAATTACAAGCATGCATGGAGGTTAAGCATAACTTTGGAAGTTACCTTAATTTGAGGAGCTGTGGGGGAAGTTATCTAGATCATGCGTGTATGATCTATAGAGGTTGAAGGCTAATGAAAATTTATCTCATATAAATAGAGGCAACCTCAACGCAATTACTCGAGAAGAAATAAAACACACTACACTACTAAACTATCGAAAGTGTGGCGCTTCTAGTTTAGAAAAATCTGTGTTTTCTTCTCCGTCGTAGATCATGTAAGAACCGATCTTCAACACAATTGAGGAGAGAAGAAAAGTTTATCAAGACTAAAGTTATCGAGTGCATTCGTGTATTTAGTTTTAGAAAAAATATTGTTTCCTCTCTCGTTTCGTGTATTAGATTAATTGTAATCTCTATCAATTAGTTTAGTACATTTGTTGAATCTAGAAGTGTTTATGTTAGGTCAAGATTGAGAGACAATTTCATAAAATTTGTTCTACATTCTAAGGGTTGTCAACACCTTGAAAATTGGGATTGTCGTACCTCGAAGAGGTTTTTGGTTCCTTTTTTACTTAGTACTCCCTTCGTCCAATTTTATAATTTCCACTTTCCTTTTCGGGTTGTCCAATTTTATTATTCTCATTCTTTATTTGGAAAATTTACTATTCACACTATTTTATTTTCACCCTTCAACCATCACTTATTTACTCAAATTGACATTGACTTTATTCATAAACAATCACTTTATCTATAAATGGACCCCACAACATCTCATCATACCTTCAACTTATCTACTTTATACATAAACTAATCAATATTCATTAAAACCCGTGCACGGAGAAGTGGACATTATAAAATTAGACGGAGGGAGTATATTTTAGTGAAGTTTTGAATATTCTGTTTTGAATATTTTAGAGAAGTGTGCATTATAAAATTAGACGGAGGGAGTATAAAATTATAAAATTAGACTTATTAGCATATACATAGTTTTGAATATTCTGTTGTTTCGTGTTTTTACTTTCCGTTGCTTAATTGATGTCTTAGTTGTTCCAACATTTTTTAAACAACACAACACCTCTGATAAACACGTGCGTGTACGCACACACTCTTTCATTAAGTCATGTGGGATCAGTTGTATATATATCAGCTGAGATCACATTTGGATTAACACGCGCTTCTTCAAGATGAGAAGAGTAGAACACTTGAAGACTAAGAAGACCTAGAAGATTGGAGTAGTACATGAGTGATATCAGATGAGAAGGCCCTTGCATGCTTTATCATCTGAGAGCTCACCTAATGTAATCAGTCGAATGATCTATCCCAGCTGATATGGACTACACAAGATGTCGACTGATCTTGTCAACATTTAAACAAAATCAAACTAGTGGAAGTTCACCTATGCCAAGATGAGTTGGACTCATCTGTATCCAAGATCAGAAGACATCATGAAGAGAAACCTTTATACCTAAGATGAATGGATCGAATATTAGATGACCAAGACAACAAGGATGGAACCAAGATCAAAATAAGGCTAATTATGGATCCTAGTATGAAAGCATTTAAGCTATTAAAAGCGCATTCCATATCCAAAGAAGGTAATATCAGAATTGAAGGAATCAATCAAGCAATCAAGGATTTATACTCAAACAAGTAAATATTTGATGCAACGGCTAGCTCTTCAATGACTAGTTCGATCCAAATCTCTATATAAATACAAGACATCTTCACTTGTGAAGATCACGAAAACTATCATCAAGCACTCTACCTAGCTGATATCAAGCACAAGCATTCAAAGTATTATCTCAAATAGTTCGTAAAGTCTACATAGATTTTATATCTTTAACTCTAAGTTTCTCACATTAAGCCCAGAATCCCACTATCATATTTAGGCTTAGCAAGTGATTAAACATTGTTGTTTGAATGACTATAAAAATAGCTTCAGGGATTGTTGATGGAGTCGAAACTTCGTCTCACTAGAATCCATTTGTTTCTCTTGCACATTCGCTTAGATTGTTGGTCCTTGTAAATTTAAAGTTGGTTGACACATTATTTGCTTGTTGTGGGGTTGACCACAGGATTTCCAATGTGCCCAATACGAATTGGAGACAGAAAGTAAGAATCTGAGCTCTTGTGTCTGTCTTCTACTCTGGGCTCCAAAAAAGACTAAGTGGTGGATATATACTTGATACAAAAGTGTTCATTAATTTTATTTTATTTCTTATGAATTTTTTTCAAGACTACAGTCAGATGTTACAAATTCAATTATTCACTTACTAACTTCAACCTTCATGAAATGTTGTGGTATCTTCTTCAAGATCATCCTTTTGGATTATGTTAAATGTATTTATGAAATTAAGGGTTGTGGTGGATCTTCTGCATGCTAGAAGTTTTTGCCAAAAATATTTTAAATAAATTTAAAATTTATGCATTTCATGTCTACTTTATATGTGCATCAATCCAAAATAAATTTATGAATATATTAAGTTCTAAGAAAATTTTTATTTTAAGCCGAATGTTTTTCATTATTTTTCTTTTCCTTTTAAAAATAAAAATTAGTTAAACAAAACTAATTGGAACTAGCACTAAAAAAAAAATTACAACAAGCATGTTCATCACATGGGCAAAAACCAGTGATACAAATTTATATATAGAGTCGCAATACATGTCTTACAGACCACAAAGTGGATTTCTTTTTCAGACGGATGTTCTGAAAGATGAACTTCGTATTCCAATTCTTTGTACATGAATCCACTTTATCCCAAACTAACCTAGGAAATATTCTATTAAGTCGTGTTTAGATAAGGAGATTTAAGGGTGTATTCAATTGAGATTCTGTTGAATTTTTTTGGACTTTAAAAAGTTAGTGGATTTAGAAAATTCATAGACTTTATGTAGAGTTTGATTGACTTTTTTTATTGATTTACATGGATTTTCATAATTTTAAAAGGATTCTGAAATACACATTTTTTAATTGATTTACATGAATTTCCATAAACTACGCCCTTAAAGCTATTGATGCAAACGTATATCGAACATACTTGCATATAAAAAATTTATCTAAATTATTTAGAAAAAATACCAAAAATATATTAGTTCAAAAAAAAATTATTATTCATCATTATTATTCTCATCTTCATTTTAATACCGGTTATACCTTGGCCTCATTTTCCACATATCATTAGCTTCAGTTATTTGTTAGAGTTGGCTTTGAGAAAGCAATTCCAAATTTTTCTCTTCCATGTCGAGACGTGGTGAATCTTGATCTTCTTCATATTCCACTGTAAATTCAATTCACATTCTTTTCGACATTCTTTCCGAAGCCTCTTCCCATGTCGAGATTTGGTGAATCTTGATCTTCTTCATATTCGACTGAAAACTCATCAGAGCGATGATTGGGTTTGAAATGGGATCTTCTTCATATTTGACTAAAAATTTATCAGAGCGATGATTGGGTTTGAAATGGGAACGGAGGTGGGTTTTGAAAATTGTGAAACGGGATTTGAAAATACCAAAAATTCTCTCAATCACATTTCTTAATGATGCATGGCGAAGATTGAATAACTCACTTGCATTGCTAACCTAACGGTGTCAACTGTGCCGATATACTATAATTTTTAAAGAGAGAACATAATTTTAAAATACATAGATGTAATCTTTTAATAATGGTGGTGAAGAATCTGTGATGCCGATAGAAGAACATAGTTACGTTTCTTGATTTTATTTCATTTGAAGAAGAGCAGGAAGATGGACAGCTTTTCGATTTTGTAAACTGTGAGGGATTTTGTGGTTCAAAATACAGCAAGAATGTCTGTTTTTTCTCTACTTTTCTGGGCTGTGTGATAGCTATAAAATTCTGAAATAATAAAAACTTTTATAATGTTTTTGTGTTGTATATCTTTTTGTTTCAAATAACAAGTGCTTTTGAAAGAGACTAATGTAGTAGGTTAGTAGTTGAAATTTTGTTAGAAGAATAACAAAGTTTTTTTTTCTTCTCTTTCATAGTCTTCTGAGAGAATCTGTTGAAATCAAGAAATTTTGAATAGTGAAATTTATTTATATTTTTGAAGGAGAATCCAACGAAATTCATAGAGTATTAAAATTTATCGATTGTTGAATACCTAAAAATTTCTAAAGACTTTTTTAAAATCCGTATTGAATACCTCAAAATTTTGAAAGACTTTTAAAAATCCGGATTGAATACCTCCAGATTTTAAAAGTCCAAAACAATCCAAAAGAATCTCAATTGAATACACCCCCTTAATTTGATTTGAGAAGACATTTTAAAAATACATGAATTTAAAATGATATGATTTTAATGTGAGAATTTAAAATTCGTTCAATTTTAACTAAAAAAAATTATGGACTCAAATTTAAGTATTTAAATTACATTAATTTACTTTTTAATCCAATCAAAGGACTGAATTTGAATTTAAATTGTGAATTTAAAATCATAGACATAAATGTGTAGCCGGGCAAGTGGCTTTTGTAGATTATTTTCCATATGATCCCATACACCATTTTAATTATGGGAATTTTCTCCCTCCCAAACACACCCTTATTAAGATATAAAAAGCTAATTTTATGGGTGATTATATAAATTTTGAGGAAGTCTGTAATCCAAACTATTTCTTTAACCAATAACTCAATCAATCTAACTCATGAGACATATTTTATATATATACACAACATCAAAGGGTAGACAGCAAAAACAAAAGTTAGTGAAAGAATGTGTGTTTTGCATGAGAAAGGGAGTGAGTCTCATCTTTCTGATAGCAAGCTAACTAATGTAGAAGCCGACGAAGGCTCATTGCGTCAATCTCTGCATTTCGTTATTTTGGTGTTCGAGGGTTTGTATGAGGAGAGGAGGAGCATACTGAGCTGTTCCTTGGTGTTCGTCGGAGTCTTGGCAGAAGGAAAGGATAATAGTATCGATAGACATCTCCACCACCCCGAAGAAGAGAGTAGCAACTATGTAACCAAATCCCCAACATACCTGTGGAGGACAAGAGATTATTACGAGGTTAATTGCATGAAACTCTCTCGTCGTTTGAAAATTGCAGAAATATCCTTGTGGTTTATTAAAAAAAAAAAAGAAAGGTATACGGGAATGGAGAAGTATTTCATGCAATTTTCAAACGACAAGAAGATTTTGCGCAGCATTTCAAAATCAGGAGGGGGTTTCATGAAATTACCAGTACAGGAAAGAGCGGAGAGGAGATCTTGTTGTGTGCGGATTTGTATTTGTGAGTGTCCAACATGAGGAAAGCGAAAAGGGCGCTGGTGAGGCTAACGCACAGCTTCCCGAGAAACAGAATCACGTCTCCTATCACGTTCACTTTCCCGATGCGAAGAATGTTACTCATTATCAATTCTGTTGCAATCTCTGAAGCTTTAAAGAAACCTTTCCCACTTATTGCAATCTGCCAAAAACAAAGCATCTTTAAGCATACTCATTCATATTGACCATTTGTTGGTGGTTATAACTTACAATGTGAAAGAGAGAGTACGTACCATTATGTACGCATTGCGGTTTACACATCTGATGATGCATCCAATAAACTTCAAACAACCTTGTGAAGTTTGATACATCACCTTTCCAAACCAGCTTCCAGGCATTGAATTAAAAAGCTTAAGCTTACGACGAAGAGCTTCAAGTATAAATCGTATTGATTCAACGAAAGACACGGTCAGAGAACCAATAGCAATGGATCCTAAACTATATCTTACGAGCCGCTTCATTGACGAAAAAACAGGAAGGAAGGGGATCTCAGCCTGCATTTTTTTGAAATAGAATAAATATATCATCTATCTATCAAATGGCAACTTATTTGCGACTGCATACATATATTGCATAAAAATTCACGACCTCTTGACAATGTTTGTTTCGGGTTTTAGATTTTAAAACTCATTCTAGTTTGGGATTTAAGAATCTGGTTTTCACCTAAAAACCCAAAACAAACATCAACCTCTGGGCTTTGGATCTATAAATCAATTACAACATATATTTTTAAAATTTTCAATTCGATACACGAACAAAAAAATAGTTAGAATTCGATGCACTAGGGAAATTTCTGGTGTGACTAAAAAAGATGATGTGGCAGCTGGAAATTAGCCCGGTGCAAAGTTGACAAAGATGTGGGGTTGGCTCCCACATCATCTTTAGTCCATGCATCGAATTGAAACAATTAATTAGTTCGTGTATCGAATTGCAAAATTTAAAAAGAAATGTTGTGATTGATAGAACACTGAAAACGTCGTGAATGCAATTAACCCTTAATGTAACTAGTAAGAATGAATATAGGGGGCTTGGCTTACCTGAGATGTTTCTCCTCGAGCCCAATAATATGAAGCAACAGAACCTGCAATGACGGTTGACGAGCATGCTATGAAAAACTGGGTGGCCCAGTAGCCACCAAATAGGTGGAAAAGGATAGCAGCAGCAATGTGAGAAGTGTAATGGAGGGTATAGCCACAGCAACTATTACAGCTTAGTCTCTTTTCTTTTAGATCATAAGCACAGCAGTTGGCACCACAATCGTTTTGCACTACACTTCCAGAACTAAAAAGATGCAGAGCAGCTGATAGCCAGAACATGAAGAAAATCGCGAGTATGGCATATGGTATAACTGGGAAAATTATCAGTGCCTGGACTTCTCCGATCACCTTAGCAGCAACCTACAATAACACGTGATAAACAACACTTACAATGCAGAGAGAGAAAGAGAGTTCTTTTCTAATAGAACACCCCCTACCAAGAGGCAAATCCACGAGTTAAAAACGTTTTTGGTCCCGTAACTTTTAGCTTTTCGCAAATCGTCCCAAGATAGTTAAAAATTTCAATTTAGTCCCGGAACTCGAAAAACATACGGTATGTTTGTTTTGGGATTTCCCCAACCGGACAATGGACGTGGTATGTTACGTCCACCATTCTATTCTGTTTTTGTATTTCAAATCAGGATTTCAAAATCCAAACCACACTCACACCTAAGAATACCTACTCACTCTTACGCACTTGATTTGACATCAAGTTTGTCCAGCAATAATACTCCCTCCATCCCATAACTATTTGCAAGCATATAGTGGCACATATTTTAAGAAAAAAGTGATATTTACTTTATACCTCATGCAAATGAATGTAGTGTAAATAAGTGTGTATTGTGAGGGTAAGAGATTTGACTAAGATTTCTTTATTTATGTTTGCAAATAATAGTGGGACGTCTAAAAGAGGAAAGTCTGCAAACAAATAATAGTGGGACGGAGGGAGTATAATATTACCAGATCATCTATCTACTCACACACTTGATTTGACATAAAGTTATATCCAACCTTACTCAAAATCTAAAAACAAACACATTTTATCACTATTCATCAGGATTTTGAAATCCTTAGATTTCACTATCTGGATTTCCACCATCCACCATAACCCCAAAACAAACTCAATGGATCTCTTCTCCGAGATAGACTATGATCAGGACAAATTCTTTTATTTTATTTCAAAGTCCATTGTTATCATGACCTGATAGATGATCAGAATTCCGCAATTCGAGTCTCTTTCTGATCAAATGTTTTGCTTATGACATAGTTACCTAACAGCAGATTTGACTACAACATAGACATTTCAATTGCTTCTATTTCAGCTTCCTCAAACAAGTTTCTGCATGGATTCAATCATAAAGTAGCAAGGCTTATAATGTCTAGGTTTGATGCATAACAATACACAGAACCCTGCAAATATTTCAACAGTAGAGAAAACGAAAGTGTAATACCCCAGAATTTTATTACTATAATAATAAAATAATTAAAATATTATTTAAACTTTTCATGTCTAAAACTTTTCATTTATTCCTAAGTCTTGACCCTCAATCTTCTATGACCGTTATTTTTTTAGAATTAAAGGTGAAGAATATAACCGTTTGTAACCAACCTGCATTAATCCACATTTACACACTCTTAAGTGTAGGAGACTGAATCATCGGTTTTCAATTCTCAAATAAAAGACCGTTCTTTTTCTCATATTCTTCTTCACATAGAAATCAGTCTCTCTTTTAGCAGATATAAATTTCAGTTTTCCTCTCTAGTCTCCTTCACAATTTAGCTTCTGATGGTGGCAGTTTAATTCCCTTATCTTCACACACAGGTATTTTAATCAATTTGATTTGTTATTATTTTCGTTTCTGTCTTTTAATCCCAGTCAAATTCATGTTTCTCTCTTACTATTAATATATGCAGTGCACCTGTGTGTATGTTTATATATTTTTGACATGATCTCTCTTATCAATGTTTCCATCCTTTTATTTAATCAAATACCAGCAGCCTCAGTTAACATTTTTGTAACAGCTTAAACTTCTTATATGTATATATATGTATCGCATGTATATACCCAAATCATCTCACGTCCTTGCCATTTTAATCATTTTAAATATCCTATCAAGTGTTTCTTGGAATGGAGAATCCCAACAACTTTGAACTATTTGTATACTGCTTCCATTAGTGTGTAGTTCAAGATTATTCTTTTGGGTTTAGGTGCACGTTTTAATTAATTCCTATCATTCTGCTATTATTATTATCTATTCTATTAAATCAGATTATTTGATTTGGGGATTTAGGGTTTCTGATTTACTGAGTTTTAATTATCTCAATCGACTTATCACTATTTTATATTTAGTCCTTTATTAAACCCTTGCCACTTCGTCCCTAAATTTATAATTCATCGCCACGCAAGTGTTTCAATTAGTTATTTCTTGAATATTATACTAATTAGCCATACACGATAATTAATGCAAGGCAACGGCAATTACGAGGACTAGTTCGTGCAAGGCTTTCACGTATTGTTAGTAGCTACTATCGTCGATCGAGGTGGGTTTTAATTGCTTTAATCTCTACAGTGGTTGGTAGAGCTCTATTGCATTTGTTATCCTTTATTTAATGTTTTAGATAAATAATTTGAGTTAATTGTTTGCTATGTGAATTTATTTATATGTCTATTGACAAAGTTTATTATTCTATTGGCAAAGTTTGTGGCAAAGTTATCTAATAGCCAGGGGCTCAAGATGGGGTCCGGGATCGACGGGTCTTCGGGTGTAACCCGCCGTGCTCACATGTGGAACTATCTTAGTCATTAATTTGGCTTTGGGAAGGTTCACAAAACATGCTATGGAAAAGTATCAATGGCAAAGTATATGTGACAATGTGACAATGTGAATGTTATTTGCTATGTTTCAATTACTTGATTACTTATTTTTAGCATTAAATATTGAATGACTTATTTCCCACTGAGTGTGCTTGCATGCTCACCCCAAAAATTTACAATTTCAGGTTGAAGAGTTGGATGGCGAGGAATGGTGATGGGATACGATCGATATTATTTATTTAAGAACAAAGGTCTATTTGCACAAATGTTTATTAAATTGAATTATGATTATTATTATGGATTTTTGATTGAAGAGTTATGAATTTCTTGGTTTTATTTTAACTGTTTCCGCTGCAATAACTAATGTAATTTAAAATTTATTAGACGTTACGTCCTTTTATTTTAACGTTATAATTTAAGATTAATTTTTTATTAAAATTAGTTATTTTAACTACTTTTTGAAAGGTCAATATTTTCGGATTTGGGGCGTGACAGAAAGCCTTTGACCATAGACTCAATGATAACCTAATAAACAACAATTACGTTACTCCACATAAAACTTTGGATTGCCATAAGGATATTAGAACTTGCCTTCAGGACAGACGTTGCCATAAGGATGCGACGGACTATGGCAATGGAAGATAGAAAAGCAACAATCATCAAAATCGTCATGAAGACAGCAGCTGCGTGAAGGTGATTTAGCTCCTGACCAAGGAAATTGACAAGAGACCATTGATATATGACTAAAATACTAGATACAGTATAGAAAATATGAACACTGAATTTGTAAGACAACAGTAAAATAAATCATACCCTTGCTGACACATGATAATACGGGTCATGCTCACCAATGATTGGGGAGATAGCATCATGTCCAATCCATCCAGCTGAAGAGTGCAGAGAAATCATTTCAATTGGAGCATTTAATAAAAAAGGTATCGAGATAAAATTCATAACTGCAACTAGGAAGGAAAAATAAAATAACATTTGTGTGGCCATATAAGTAGGGGTTCCAAACTATTAAAGATAATTAGGAGATGTTAGTAAAAACTAAGCAGAAGGTCGGATGAAACAAAAGCAACACGCTCCCCTTAAAATAACATAACAGAAAAAGCAGGTGATGCTTAATACAGTCATGTAAAGGCTTCAAGTTCTTAAGAGTTAGGCCGTTGCAATAGCTTGTTGTCTTTAACACTATAAAAGCCAAAAATTAAGGCAAATTTACAAGATCTTTAAGAAAAGATCGTACCCTTAGTTTTGCTTTAGAAGTTTTGTATCAAGAGCTTCACATGAAGACCAAGGAGGGTAATATTGTAAACATAAAACTCAATCCATGCACATAAATATACCAACTGCAGTTACAACTATCCAATACCCATATTCGATCGTAGCAAACAATACATTTCTTATCCTCAGCTCACTAAAGTTCATAACTACGGGGCACCATAGGCTCATGTTGTGTACCCACAGCAGGTCAATATTGAGTATCATATAAATATGTATTAAAGTTAGTAATAGGTTGAGTAATCAGTAATTATGTATGCAAGCCCTTTGATTAAGAACCTGAAGAGCAAGACTACTTCTGCTATGATTACCATTTCTTATACTTAAGAATTGATCAAATCCATTGTAATTGGCAAATACCTAACATTACTACAACGAATCAAATAGACCTAGAAAAGGCAGTTTGATTTACTAGAGAATAGTCAACAGATAATATACTAACCTTTCAGATAGTAAAACATTGTGACGGATACAATTAGGACATTGAAAACAATGACTGTAATCCATGGCATCCCAGCAACAAAATGGCGGATCATCAAAAGCCATACGATAGACAGGAACAGCGGCAAAAATCCTCCGCAGATGAGCAGTACAGGCCAAGCTTTCCCAACATCAGCCACATATCTCTGCAGATGCACATAAAGGTCATACTTGTAAGTGAAATATGAAATAAAATGCAACAAAACTCCAAATTTATTCAGAACGCCAAAGCAACAACGATCATTTTACATCTCCACAAACCACATATTTCATGGGTACATGAAGATGGTACTCTCATTAAGCATTACATAGAGAATAATAAATATAACAAATTATTAAGCAGGAAAATTAAATGCTTCTAAGCGCTATATGAGAAGAAGTCATCTAACCTTTAGTACTGATGACCGAGAATTAATTGATTTGTGGATAGATTTATCAATTGCAATGTCCTCTATGACTTTCACTCCACCCATTTGTTCCCAATGCTTTAAAGATACATTTGAAGCGCGTGCAATGAACTGGCAGGTCCAATAAACTGAACAACAGCATATGAGTTTAAATTTTCAAGCCTAAAACACGATTGTTGATGCTATCTATAAAGAAATAGAAATTTACCATTTACACTAGGAAATATTACTGGATAGCAGGGACCCTGGAGCTGAAGTGAGGTGTTCCTGAGCTCAGGAGTGAGATCAGCAAAATAATCGTAATTCCTATCAATCCAGTCATCGAGTGAAAGGCGAATATCTCCCTCTGGATAGTCACACACCCAATTGAGTGAATCTTCGGAAGGTATAGGGCAGTCCATTAAGCAAATACTGCGAGCATTGGAGAGCAAGAATTTGCTATCTTTTACACCAGTTTGGTAAACTTGGTTAGGGTTTAACCAATATCTGAGTTCCAGCTCACGCAAATCACGGTCAGCATGTTTGTCGCCACAAACGTTCCCTTTATAGTCCAGTCCATAGTTTAGCCTATAATCAATTTATGAGTAGTAAATAAGAATGGAATTACTACACTTAATAAAGACAAACAGAGTTTTGGCTTTAGCTCTTCTGGTCCTGGTCCCTAAATCTTGACAATTCATCAACCGGCATCTCAATGAATAAAACCCAGGTACAACATTTCAAAGTATCCAAAATTGGACAAACAACGGAAGGCCAAGAAATAGACATCACAAAAAACAGGTTCAAAAACAAAAATAAAGAAGAAGATGCAACTGAACTCCCAAGTGTAAAGATGCAATTTTTAGTCAAGGGCAAAGACAGTATACATAAGGGCTAAAGAAAGAAATAGATCAGAAGTGCAAAAGGCAAATTTTACCTCAATGGGTTCCCTTGGTTGAAACCAAAGCTGGAGTTAACAATCATTGCGACCCAGAAGGCAATGAATATGATAAGAAAGACCACATCTCTGCATTTTCTGTTGTGTTTAATGATATCATTTCCCATTCCGCCATTAGCAGCATCACTTGATGATGATGGATACTTCCCAATCACTGGCCCTAATGGCCCTCTCATAATGTCTATCTCCTCTTCCTCTTCTGCAACTATTCAGATTTCAAAGAGAGATGGGGGAGGGAGGAGAAAGTGTGAAAGGGACAAGAGTCCAAAAGGGGTTTTGGGGAATATCTTTTCTAAATTATTTATTTAAGAACAATACAGTATAGCCAAAGCAGCTTTAGCACTAGTCTTAAGACAAGGATATTGGTGCTAATTAAATGCACGCACCCTTTCACAGTATGTTACAAAAAATAAAGAATCCAATACTCAGGAAGACAGTGTGTGCTAAATGGGATATAATCATTTTTAATAAAAATATTTAATTATTACATTGTAGAATTTGATTGTAGATGAGATAAGAAATATTTCGAACATGGACTTTTTATAAATACTCCATTAATTAGTTTATGTAAAAAAATAGATAAGTTGTCATTTACCCATTTATAAAGTAATGTGAATAATATTATTTTTAAAAGGAGAAGAAAGAATAATTAAATTTAACAACGAAAGAAATAAAAATAATAACTTGAACGGAGGAAGTAATATTTTTTTATATATAAATATCATTTATTTATGGGAAATTCTCAAATGCACCATGTGCACCAAAACAGTTTGACAAGTTTGAAATAAAAAAGGAAAAAAAATATTTGAAAGGATTTGAACCTGTGACCTCATGCTTATGAAGGGTATCTATAACCATTAGAACATTCATTACTTAGTTATATTTATTTGCCTTTATAAATAGACATAGGATTGACCTGTGCATTAGTGTGCACGTGTACACTGTGCACAGGAGACCAACTCTTTATTTATATAGTAAGATATCTACAAAAGGTATGGAATATAAAAGAAAATCTAAAACCATAAACTCACAAGTCGAGCCAGAGGCCGGATTGCCGTTAAAACCTTGCCTAGGAAAACCCTCCTTAGGGACAAAATCCAGGCGAAGGAAAAAGGTAAACTCCTCTAACAATCAATGTCTGTAAAAGACGGTATACAAATCTTTATGCAAGAAAGTAAGTAAGAAATCTGGAGGATAGCCCCTCCAAATGCAGTTGATCTTCGTCTTGGCCACTGCGTCAGCCGCCTGGTTGGCCTCTCTAAATGTGTGAGAATACCGAATGAGCATGTCTGTGGTAAGAGGATGAACCTGACTCCAGAGACCCTGCAGACGCCAAGGGACAGAAGGAGTAGAGCTCATCAAAGTGCTAACTGTCAGACTAGAGTCCGACTCGATCCATAAGAACCGCCACCCTTGGGCATGGGCATGGGCATACTGAATAGCAATGAGTGTCGCTGCTAACTCCGCCTCAAAAGGAATACCCCAACCAACCTCTTGGCAAATAGGCGCAACAAAGAACCCCCTGAAGTTCCTAAACACCGCCCCTGCATGCAAACTACCTGGAGAGGGTGTTGCACTGCCATCTGTGTTGATCTTGTACCAATCCGGATCCGGGGGGATCCATCTAACAGACGAACCTTGTCGAGTCGACTTGTGCCTGCCCAAAACACCAAGAGACCTGGCAATCAAGAGATCCCGAACTGAACCGTCAGCATAACCCCGAGAGATGATATTGGCTTCCCTAATACCAGCAACGATCTGCGCCATACATCATCTGACTGAGGGGGAGACCCCATCAAAGACCACCCTGTTTCGTAGAGCCCAAATAGCCCAAACTGTAGTGACAAATGCCGCTCTCCATAACTCCAAAGACTGCGGACCCAACCGAACTCTAGTAGCCTGGATGAAGATATCAAGAAAGCTAATACCCGTGTGGATCGTGACTCCAAAAAGCTGAGTCAGATGCTGAAGAACCTCCAGAGTGAATGGACAGTGAGCTAATAAGTGGTCTAAAGACTCAGAGTCTGTACGACAGAGCATACACATCGAAGGACCGTGAATCCCAAATGAGACCAGCCAATCAGAAGTAGGGAGCTTGCCCCATATCGCCCTCCAAATAACCGTAGAACGACACATCGAAATGAAGGAACTCCAAATCCACGATGACCAGCCAAGACGAGGGAGAGGAGATCTGAGCATGTCATAGGCCACTCGAGAGGTTAGCTCCCCTGAGGTGGTACCTTCCCAAATACGTTTGTCAGGGCCATGAAGAACCCTAATCTGAAGGATGTCTCTGACGATATCTGTGAAGTCCGTAACGAAGCACTCCTCAAAGTGCCAACAATCGCCATAGAAGAAGTCCCCAACCGTGCTCTTCAGGGTAGCAGCAAACCAATCCGGGAGGCCAATCTTATCAGAAATAGTGTAACCCAACCAGTTATCATGCCAGAAGTTAACTATCGAACCCCTACCAATCAACCATCTCGACCCATCAGAAAGCCTCGAAACGTGAGGACGAATACCCGGCCCAATAGATGAGATCCTCCCATGGGGACGCAATCTGCCATCCGAGGTAAAGTGTCTCCTGTGAAGCAGAGTTGTATCTGGAGATCTGTGCTGAAGAATGTCCCAACTCAACTTACAGAGAAAGGAGGCATTCACCAATCTAATGGAGCGAACCTCCATCCCTCCTTCTCCAAAGGGAGCACAAACCCTCTTCCACGAGACCGAACAAGAACCACTCTTACGATTGACGTCTCCCTTCCAAAGAAAGTTGCGCATAGCAGATTCCACCTAGCGAAGTAGTGAAATAGGCCACTTGTAGACCATCATAGAGTGGACCATAGATCCCGTGATAACCGAGTTAATCAAACATCGTCTCCCTGCCAAGGAAATGGAGCTACCCTTCCAACGACTAAACTTAGCAATAACATCGTCTGCCACAGGCTGTAGATGAGCCTTCCTGGGGCAACCACGAAAGATCGGAACTCCTAGGTAGGTGAAAGGAAGGGAACCTTCTACGATGCCTGTGACTCTGAGTATCCGACGACGAAGCCTTTGGGGAACAACACGCCCAAAGAAAGCCCTAGACTTCGGAGGACTATAGATCTTACCTGAAAGACGACCATACCCTTGTAAAACAGCATGCAGGTACCTGATATTAGACTCAGTGGCCCTCAAAAATATCATGATGTCGTCCGCATAGAAGAGATAACGAGGGACATATCGGATAGGACGAAGTCGACCTCTATCGATCTTCCAATCAATCCATCTCCCAAACGCCTCCTCCGCAATACAAAAAAGCAATGGTGATAGAGGATCTCCCTTACGCACACCCCGGGAGCAAGAAAAGTACCCCTTCGGCTCCCCATTGATGAGAACTGAAATCCTAGTCGAGTCCAGAATTCCTCTCACCATAAATATGAAAGTAGTACAGAAGCCCATCCTTGCCATGACTGCCTCCAGAAACCGCCAAGAGATGGTGTCAAACGCTTTGATCATGTCAATCTTCAAGGCCATATGCCCGTGAACTCTCGGGTAGTCCAGGGTATTAATGGCGTCAGATGCAAGAACGATGCAGGTGTGAATCCGCTTGCTCGGGACGAAACCAAATTGATATGCAGAGAGACAGCTACTAACAAAAGTGCCCAATCTTGAAGATAAAACTCTGGTCATGACCTTAAAGATGAAGTTACCCATCACAATCGGGCGAAACTCCTCCACTTTACGGGCCCCTTCCGTCTTGGGAACAAGCGTCATGAAGCAGGAGTTCAGCCCAGGAGGTAAAAGTCTGAAAATGAAGTAGTGTCTAACAGCATCAATCACCTCCTGGCCCACAATGTCCCAACATCCCTGATAAAAGCAGCCCCCAAAGCCATCCGGACCAGGAGCGCTCGAAGCATCCATATCAAAGACAACCCTTCGAACCTCTTCCGCTGAGGGAACACTCACAAGGAGACCATTATGGGCATCAGTCACAACGGTATCCATAAAACTGTCCAGAATACTAGCATCGAAAGGAGACGACCGATCATCCGCAAACAACTAAGAATAGTAAGTAACCACATGGGAACTGATGGTGTCCAAGTCCGTAGTAAGGATGTCATCAATGAGCAAAGACGTGATACCCCCCTTAGCTATCCTAGTCTGCTGAGAAATGTGAAAGAATCTGGTGTTTCTATCTCTGTCACTCAACCACTGCAAACGATTCCTCTGAGTGTAGTATTCTTGCCTGGCCGTCAACAACTCATCAAGATCAACCTGCGCCTGAATCTCTTTGCAAAGGCAGCCTCAGAATCACCCTCCAACTCTATACGGTGCTGAATGTCAGCCAGGCGACGTGTGGCAGACTCGATCTGAGTGAAAACATTCCTGAACACAGTCCTGTTCCAAATCTTCAAAGCAGACTTGAGCCTCTTCAACTTATACATAACACACAATAGGGTTCTGGTGCATCAACGGTTGGGTCCATGAAGACTCTACAACTGATCTGAAGGAATCATGCTGGCACCACATACTGAAGAACTAACTCCTTAATCATCTTCAAACCATTCTTGAGGCGATGAAGATTCAAAAGCTAAACGAGCCAGTGCATGTGCTAAAACATTTTTATCACGAGTTAGGTACTGCCAATCCCATGCTAGGATTTTTTGAAGCATGCACTTGATATTTTGAATCAGACCAATTTCCACAAGGCCAAAATCACCCGATGAAGTGATAGCGCCAATCGCCAATGTCGCGTCAGATCGAATTCCCTGCACTATAAGGCAATACCTTATACATTTCGACAACCCAACCTAGATAGCTTTAAGTTCTGTCGTCACAATTGTGCCTGGATTCATGATCCTTTGGAAACCCGCCACCAAAATCGAGCCTACATTGTTCACTAGCACAATATGATCCTTTGAGAAAAATTATTTTTCTGGGTTAAAGGCTACATCTGAAAACAATAGATTTCCCTCGTCCCTTCTTGTATGCAGTCCGCTCCCTTTTTTTAACATAGAAAAGTCCTGATAAATACTGTTATGTGAAGATAAATAGTCATGTCAATATTCAATAGCCCAATCAACAATCAAAGCCCTGTGAAAGCACTTTTAACTCATGATTTTTCTTTCCCGAGTGAAGCCAATTACATCTTTCTTTCCAAAGTGCCCAGACGATGACACAAATAAAGGCCAAAACATCTGGGGGAACATTATTACCAATCATATGAAGGAAATCAAAGTTTGAGCTTCCGCCGATACCCTTCATCAAATTCCACAATCTAATCTTCTTCCATGTATGCTTCACAAATGGGCATTTAAAGATTGTATGAATAGTATCGGCAATCGGGGCCCCATAACACGCACACCAGGGCTTAATCGGTACATGATGCCTATTTAAGTTTCCTTCAGTAGTAATCACATTCTTGATTAGGTTCCATCCAAAAACTTGGATTTTTGGTGGCACATTGAGTCTCCACATCTTCTTATACAAGTCCTTCGCAATCATAGGGTTTGATGTACCCTACTCTTCCTTCAAATGAGTCTTCCTATCCTTAATATAAGAGCACGCATGATTCAGGTGGAATTTACAAGTTTTTTATGCACATGTGAAGCTCATTTTTTATGTGATTTTATTGATTTATGGATTGATTATGATGGTTTTGGTCAAAATAAGAGAAAGGTGGTGTTTTGTCGATTTTGTAGGAAAAACGAAGGATTTTGGGAGCAAAACACCTACCACAAGTCATTGGACCAAAGAGAGGAGTGCACCATTGGATCTGGCTCGAAAAATTGAGTGAAATGGAAGGAAGAATCGAGTCAATTGGAGGCCAGAGTCAAAAGTTACACACAAAACAAGTTTGAGGTGCAATTGGAGACGACTCGACCGAATGGGAAAAAATTGGCAAAACAACCGAATGTTCAGAAACGGCCGAGTGGAACTTCGACCTGCAACTTTGGGAACTTGGAGATGACTCAGCCGAGTCATTTCACTCGGCCGAGTGGGAGAAAAATGGCAAAACGATCGAGTGGAACTTCGACCTGCAACTTTGAGAAATTAGAGATGACTCGGCCGAGTCATTTAACTCGGCCGAGTGGCCTCTGTTTCGGGGTATTTTGTGTATTTTCGTCTTTTTCGAGGGACTTGGTTGAAAAACATACCCCAAACCCTACCCCAACACTATAAATACCTCTTTTCTTGAATTTCAAAGGAATTAACCTAACCCCTTTCTCAAGCACTCTTACACATACAAACACACAATTGGAGGTAATCATCTTCTTCTTCATCAATTCTCCATCAAATTAAGCAAGGAAGGCACCAAGAGCTTTGGAATTCAATTACCCATCATCTATTAGACTAAGCTTCCTCTTTCTCTTTCTTTTTATTTGTTTATTTCATTAGTTTGTGTTAATTTGATTATGTTGATTGTTGGCTAGAACACTTTTGGTTCTAGGCTTTGTAAATATTTAGATTGAAGTTTATGAACTACTTTCTTATTTTAAATGGTATTTGCCTCTTATTTGTGTGCTTAATTCTTATATGGAAGCATATTATTATTGGTCATGACAATGTGTTTGATCTATTGTTAATTGGGGTAGTATCGAGAGATTCATTCCATTAATCGTACATAAGCATGCAACCCAATATTATTATGAGCTCGAGAGAGGATTAATTTTTTGGAGGGAATTGAATGATCCTTTGGGCCAATTTAGGTGATACAATATTTGTGAGGTAGAGATACGAACTTATATTGTATTTTCCTTTGGATTAGTTAGATCGAGAGATTGATTAATTCTTCTTTAGTGGTCAACCTTATAAGAGGACAAACTTAATTGCCATTTAAATGAGTCATAAATCATAGATGAATATCTAAATATTGCAAATGCCTTGGAACCTACCTTCTCTTATTTGAGTTTTAATCGTATCTTCTTTGTTATCGTGATTTGCATGATATTTGATCGATTCTCTTATTACTCTTTTAATTGTTTACTTGTGACAAGTTGGTAGATAATTAGGGGTAATTACAACTTTCAAACTTACGATCACGTCTATTTAGAATTCAATCAACGAAATACGCTTTTACACTACACCTCCTTGTGGGATCGACCTTGTACTTATCACGCTACAATATACGTCGTACACTTGCGGTTGTGTATTTTAGTGTTAGATAATACATGAATCAACGCATAACTTGTCACGCCCCAATTTTCATAAAAGCAAATTTTGCAGAAATACTTAACAATCTTAGAATAAAGGGCATGAACTAAAATTTAAATACAAGAAAGTGGACCATAAATTTATTTAATAATAAAATTATTTGAATAGCAGCGGAGGACTCTAAGAAACTAAACAATATCTCAAAATGATTTTTAATTTAAAACCCTAAATATTAATACACTTGAATTTTAATTGCTTAAATTCATAAAATAAAATATGACGATTTGACATCCACCGCCTCTCCTCGCCATCAACTCATCAACCTGAATCTGAAATGTTAAATGTATGGTATGAGCAAAACCACTAGCTCAGTGAAGTCACTTTGACAATATTAAATACGACATACCAATAAAATGTATAGCCACATAAAATCACTTAATTCACAAAAAGTCACATAAGCACCTTTCATCTCAGATAAACACTTTTCATCATACTTTCGATTAATTATTAATTACGTTTCACGGTTATCCCAAGGATCTCTTTTAAATCCCACTAGGTCCCCCTCAAAGACCTCTTTTCAGTCCCGAGTTCTTTTCTAGTGCACGGCGGATTCCCCAAAGATCTCTCTTCAATCCCGGGTTCACCGAGGACCTCTTTTCAGTCCCGGGCCTCTTTTAAGCCCCTGGCCTTTTATAAACTTTTACATTAAATATTCAATCACATTCAAGTAATATCACAATGCAAATAAACAGTCTATTCATATGAAGCAGTTAATAAGGGCAAAGAAACCACACCTGAAAATAATTTCATTGATGCAAATGAGTAAAATATTTGGTTACTCTTGGCGAATGAAGAAAAGGAACGTAGTGATTCTTTGATATAAAAAACTTATTTTTATGGTGAAAATATTTCTATGATTTAATTGGTGGGAAAAATAATAGTGAAAACCATGTATATAAAATAAGAGAATACGATAGAATTTGTTGAGAGAAATATTAGGGAGTTGAGAAATATTAGGGAATACGGATTACTAAATATTTGACCTGCATTTAAGATTTTAATAAAACAACGCAAGAAACTTGGAAAAAATGATTTTCTTTAAATAATTACGTTTTAAATATTATTTTATATTTATATAAAAAATTTATATAATAATAATACTAAGAATATGTGTGTACTGTATACGTGTGTTTATATCAAATATTTCCATTATAGTATTAAACCTACAATATTTCTAACAAAATATATATATATATATATTCTAATATTTTTTTTATTAAATACTAATATCTTATACATTTTTATAATATATGATAAAATTTGGGGTATTACATTCTACCATCCTTAAAATATTTTCGTCCTCGAAAATCAGAATATGATCAATAAAATATACATGCACATGCACATAAAACATAATCATAATATAGTCTTGTCTCGTAATGTATAATGAAATTTATAATGCACATACCTTGTGGAGCTGAAGCAGGAGACGGTGGAGATGGATGACTTTACATTTTAAAATTTGTCATGTTAAATAAAACTATTTAAATAATTTTTTGACTCTTTGTTAAATAAAACTATTTAAATAATTTTGACACTTAAAATTGTTTTTTTTTTTTCTACCTGCTCTGATACCACTCTGTCACGCCCCAATTTTCATAAAAGCAAATTTTGCAGAAATACTTAACAATCTTAGAATAAAGGGCATGAACTAAAATTTAAATACAAGAAAGTGGACCATAAATTTATTTAATAATAAAATTATTTGAATAGCAGCGGAGGACTCTAAGAAACTAAACAATATCTCAAAATGATTTTTAATTTAAAACCCTAAATATTAATACACTTGAATTTTAATTGCTTAAATTCATAAAATAAAATATGACGATTTGACATCCACCGCCTCTCCTCGCCATCAACTCATCAACCTGAATCTGAAATGTTAAATGTATGGTATGAGCAAAACCACTAGCTCAGTGAAGTCACTTTGACAATATTAAATACGACATACCAATAAAATGTATAGCCACATAAAATCACTTAATTCACAAAAAGTCACATAAGCACCTTTCATCTCAGATAAACACTTTTCATCATACTTTCGATTAATTATTAATTACGTTTCACGGTTATCCCAAGGATCTCTTTTAAATCCCACTGGGTCCCCCTCAAAGACCTCTTTTCAGTCCCGAGTTCTTTTCTAGTGCACGGCGGATTCCCCAAAGATCTCTCTTCAATCCCGGGTTCACCGAGGACCTCTTTTCAGTCCCGGGCCTCTTTTAAGCCCCTGGCCTTTTATAAACTTTTACATTAAATATTCAATCACATTCAAGTAATATCACAATGCACATAAACAGTCTATTCATATGAAGCAGTTAATAAGGGCAAAGAAACCACACCTGAAAATAATTTCATTGATGCAAATGAGTAAAATATCTGGTTACTCTTGGCGAATGAAGAAAAGGAACGTAGTGATTCTTTGATATAAAAAACTTATTTTTATGGTGAAAATATTTCTATGATTTAATTGGTGGGAAAAATAATAGTGAAAATCATGTATATAAAATAAGAGAATACGATAGAATTTGTTGAGAGAAATATTAGGGAGTTGAGAAATATTAGGGAATACGGATTACTAAATATTTGACCTGCATTTAAGATTTTAATAAAACAACGCAAGAAACTTGGAAAAAATGATTTTCTTTGAATAATTACGTTTTAAATATTATTTTATATTTATATAAAAAATTTATATAATAATAATACTAAGCATATGTGTGTACTGTATACGTGTGTTTATATCAAATATTTCCATTATAGTATTAAACCTACAATATTTCTAACAAAAAAAATATATATATATATATATATATATATTCTAATATTTTTTTTATTAAATACTAATATCTTATACATTTTTATAATATATGATAAAATTTGGGGTATTACATTCTACCATCCTTAAAATATTTTCGTCCTCGAAAATCAGAATATGATCAATAAAATATACATGCACATGCACATAAAACATAATCATAATATAGTCTTGTCTCGTAATGTATAATGAAATTTATAATGCACATACCTTGTGGAGCTGAAGCAGAAGACGGTGGAGATGGATGACTTTACATTTTAAAATTTGTCATGTTAAATAAAACTATTTAAATAATTTTTTGACTCTTTGTTAAATAAAACTATTTAAATAATTTTGACACTTAAAATTGTTTTTTTTTTCTACCTGCTCTGATACCACTCTGTCACGCCCCAATTTTCATAAAAGCAAATTTTGCAGAAATACTTAACAATCTTAGAATAAAGGGCATGAACTAAAATTTAAATATAAGAAAGTGGACCATAAATTTATTTAATAATAAAATTATTTGAATAGCAGCGGAGGACTCTAAGAGACTAAACAATATCTCAAAATGATTTTTAATTTAAAACCCTAAATATTAATACACTTGAATTTTAATTGCTTAAATTCATAAAATAAAATATGACGATTTGACATCCACCGCCTCTCCTCGTCATCAACTCATCAACCTGAATCTGAAATGTTAAATGTATGGTATGAGCAAAACCACTAGCTCAGTGAAGTCACTTTGACAATATTAAATACGACATACCAATAAAATGTATAGCCACATAAAATCACTTAATTCACAAAAAGTCACATAAGCACCTTTCATCTCAGATAAACACTTTTCATCATACTTTCGATTAATTATTAATTACGTTTCACGGTTATCCCAAGGATCTCTTTTAAATCCCACTGGGTCCCCCTCAAAGACCTCTTTTCAGTCCCGAGTTCTTTTCTAGTGCACGGCGGATTCCCCAAAGATCTCTCTTCAATCCCGGGTTCACCGAGGACCTCTTTTCAGTCCCGGGCCTCTTTTAAGCCCCTGGCCTTTTATAAACTTTTACATTAAATATTCAATCACATTCAAGTAATATCACAATGCACATAAACAGTCTATTCATATGAAGCAGTTAATAAGGGCAAAGAAACCACACCTGAAAATAATTTCATTGATGCAAATGAGTAAAATATCTGGTTACTCTTGGCGAATGAAGAAAAGGAACGTAGTGATTCTTTGATATAAAAAACTTATTTTTATGGTGAAAATATTTCTATGATTTAATTGGTGGGAAAAATAATAGTGAAAATCATGTATATAAAATAAGAGAATACGATAGAATTTGTTGAGAGAAATATTAGGGAGTTGAGAAATATTAGGGAATACGGATTACTAAATATTTGACCTGCATTTAAGATTTTAATAAAACAACGCAAGAAACTTGGAAAAAATGATTTTCTTTGAATAATTACGTTTTAAATATTATTTTATATTTATATAAAAAATTTATATAATAATAATACTAAGCATATGTGTGTACTGTATACGTGTGTTTATATCAAATATTTCCATTATAGTATTAAACCTACAATATTTCTAACAAAATATATATATATATATATATATATATATATATATTCTAATTTTTTTTATTAAATACTAATATCTTATACATTTTTATAATATATGATAAAATTTGGGGTATTACATAACTCAAAGCAACTGGATACTGACCTGAGGAACTTGCCGGCCAAAACCGATGATCCTTCACCTCTTTGCCCTGTAACGGGGTTCTCAATATTGCATCCACTTCAAACGGTAAGAAAGCTTGCCTAATAAGAATTCTGTTTCATGAGTAATCAGATGATATGAATCTATCAACTGTTGAAGCACTCGCAAAACGAGACATGATTTTTCCCTCATTAAGATCATGTACCCACGTGTCCTTAAAGATATGAACACACTAGTGCCACTTCTAATCCTCCATCTCGCTCCTTCTTCTAGTAGGTCTCGACTTCATAGTAATAAACGATGGATTAGACCCCAGCCCTGCTTGCATTCCATCCATGTATCTAAAGTATCTCGGCTTTGAAAACTCGACTGAGCAGGATTTGTGGTTGAGTCAATATTCGCCATAATCGTTTAGCAAGGAGGGCCTTATTAAAACGAACCAAACACCTAAAGTCGGGCCCTCCATCCTTCTTCGCTTTGCACAAGCTCTTCCACTTTTTCCAATGTATCTTTTTAATACTCTCGTGTTCATCCCACCAAAAATTAGCCATAATTTTCTCTACATCTGAAAAAATAGAGACCGAAATTCTAAAACAAGACATCGCATAAGAAGGGATAACTTCTAAGACTGCTTTAATCAATACCTCCTTTCCTCCTTCTGAAAAAAACTTATGGCTCCAGTCCGAAATCTTCTGTCGCACCTTATCTACTAAATAACCAAACTTTACTATATTTGCTTGAGCAGTCATGGTAGGGAAACCCAAGTAAAAGTTGTGTCTTGAGTAAAACGGACCCCCATAATTCTCTTAACTTCTGCCACATTATATGGATTCGTGCATGGACTAAAGCTAATGGTCGACATGTCGAAATTAATGACTTGCCCCGGCGCTTTCTCATATTTCTGCATGCATTCCTTCAAAATCTGAGTCTCTTGAATTGATGTTTCGAAAAATAGCATGCTATCATCCGCAAAGAAAATGTGCGACAAACTAGGGGCTGATCTTGCAATTTTAACTCCCGTAACTTTCTTGCTCCAAAGTGCTTGCGAAATAATAGATGAAAAACTTTGAGCACAAATGACAAACATATACGGTGATAGGGGATCCCCTTGGCGCAACCCTCTCGAAG
Source organism: Galeopsis tetrahit (assembly GCA_963675135.1). NCBI lineage: Eukaryota > Viridiplantae > Streptophyta > Magnoliopsida > Lamiales > Lamiaceae > Galeopsis > Galeopsis tetrahit. The sequence goes on along the minus strand of OY776120.1, from coordinate 56,431,642 downwards.
GATGAAAGGCATCTGAAATATGACCATTAATATTGATGCTATATGAAACTGTAGATACACATTTAAGAATAAGATCAATCCATATTTGAAAAATCCAAGTTTCTTCATAGCTCCTCCCAGAAAAACCCACTCAATTCTATTGTAAACTTTACTCATATCCAATTTCATAGTTGTGTATCCCTCTTTATTTTTTGAAGATCTAATCAAATGCATGCCCTCAAAAGCCACCAAAATATTATTAGAAATGAGCCTCCCTAGTATAGACGCACTTTGAAAAGGATCAATGACTTCATGCATAATACTCTTAAGCATATTAGTAATAGTGCGCGCAAGGATACGATAACTCCCATTACATAGACTAGTATGCCTGAATTGAGTTACCAAACAAGGGTTTTGAGTTTTTGGGATGAGAGTTATTACTGTTTTATTCCATGAATCCAGCTCCCCATTGTGATTACGCACCTTCAGTATAAGGTTCGAAATCTCTTCTCCAATCATCGTCCAATTTGATTGATAGAATGATGTTGGGAACCCATCCGAACATGGCGCCTTCCATGGATTAAGATCTTTGACAGCTAAAAAAACTTCTTCTTTAGTGAATGGGGAATCAAGAAATTTTGCAACATCCGCGGATATCAATTTTTCCATGCCCACTGTAGCCCGATCAATATCCACCTGAGCCGGTTTGGAAGATGTGAATAGACATTTGAAATATTCCAAGAATACAAGTTGAACATCTTCCGATTCTAAAATCCACATTCCATTATCATGTTTAATGCTTGTGATTGTATTAAGGCGTTTCTCAACTGGCAGCTCGTCTAGCGAATGGCCCGACCCTCCCCACCCCGCCAATTGACGGGCTTTTGCGGTTTTGGCCCGCCCCGTTGGCCCGTTTTGACAGCTCTACATAGAAGCCCGTAAAATGCCAACATAAAAGAGGAGAATAAATCAAGCAATCAATGTGACCCGGAGAACACGACAAAACATTAACATTCCAGTCATTCCAAAAAAAGATAAGGCCCATCGAGTGACCGCATGCATCAACACAAAAAGCAAAATGAAAACCTAACTTTACTTTCAACAAGTCCATATCAAAAGAATAACAACGAGACTCCGAAATAAATAAAAGAGTAGGGCTAAACTGCCTAACTAACCTATTAATACGATTGAACGCACGAGGGCTACGCAATCCCCGAGCGTTCCAACAGATAATACTCACGGCGGGGCTGAGTAACCTCAGCCTCTGCCACCCCTGGAATTTCAATAGGCTCCCCATAGAGTTCGATCATGCTCCTAGCTTTCTTGAAGAGCCCCGTAATCTCCATCTACTGTCCCAGTCCAGTGCCCCAAATCTCTTTTTACACTCCACCCATTGTCTCTTTTTGCAAGGCAGATTGTTGCTCTGTACCAAAAATTATATCATCTTCAAAGCTACGGGCCCTCAAATCTCTTCCTCCATCATCCATATGCACCTTATGTTTACCTACTTTCTCACGAGGTGGAGCATATGGAGCCTCCCCTTCGTGAATGACTTTGACAAACACATTGAAGTTGAAAGCTCTAAAGTCCCTTCCCACAAAATGGGTGACCCGGTAGTCCTGCCCATTTTCCACACCTCTTAATAGTTCCTTCAGAATTCAATGCTCATGATCCTTCGGGATTATAAACAAAAGTGGTTCAAGGAAGGTACCTGTACGCAAGTCCAAGTGGCAATGACCCCTTCTTTAATCATTCTCCAAATTTCTACCATGGGACATTAAATCTTCAAAGTTATATACCACCTGCTCATGATCCTTCGGGATTATAAACAAAAGTGGTTCAAGGAAGGTACCTGTACGCAGGTCCAAGTGGCAATGACCCCTTCTTTAATCATTCTCCAAATTTCTACCATGGGACATTAAATCTTCAAAGTTATATACCACCTTACGGGTCGGAGCCTCCATCTCCCTCCAAAACTCTTCAACAACATCAGTGCCCACTACCTCCTTGCCTTTTGCCCTCCTTAACTCTTGTTCTCGGATCTACACTTGTTCTGTCTAAGGAGCCTCTGTTTTAAACATATAATTTTATTGTACTTTTGATTGAAATATATGCATAATAGTATGTTATAATAATCCCTAAAATTTCATGTTAAATTTCTAAACTTTTAACAAAATTTTCGTCATTTTTTATTTTTTTTACAATATCAATATATCTAGCGATATATCCGTAAAATTAAGGTTGCGATATTTGTTGCGATAACGATATTTTCATCATTGAGTAGATTAAGCTTACTTTAAGCCTAACACGTCGGCCAATTTAAAATTATGTATATATATATATATATTATAATAAAATAATTTTTAAAATATAATACTAAATTTAATAATAAATTAAAGCAAATTAAATTTGTTTTAGTACTTGAGAAATTATTTTTATGCTTTTATTTGAATTTATCAGTGTAACACACTTACTTTGAGCGTGAATTTATTTGCAATTTTTAATATTGAACCGCGTTTTTTAATTTACGTATTGAATAAATTTTAAATAAGCTTATAAAAGGTTCGTAGGCCTGGTCTGTTTATTTAAAAGACCGAACTAAACCCATAAAAAAGCATATAATAGATAATATACCAGGTTTAAACTAATTTTTATAAATATGACCAGACGTTTTCATATAAAGTCTGACACATTTGTAGTGGTTGCACTAAGCAACACCTCTCAAAACCAGCATATCACCGTAGTTAGTGTGAACTAGTCATCTACACATCTCCACATTAGCACAGATTCATCGTGCTCTTTAATACACCTAATATATTTTTTAGGAAAAATATCATTTTTATCAATATTGAATTACCTCCTTTTGAATTTTGTCATTCACTTTTAGTCGGTATCAATATTGGTCACTCATTTATTTTTTCAATTAAAATTGATCCTAATTGATTATCGGGTTGAGAATGCAATTATGAGATGTTACATACCTATACTAAAATAAAATTATTGGCAGATTGCCTAAATATGCCTATTTCGGTCAGAGCCTCTTTCAAGTATAGCATATCTGAATATTTGAAAGATGGCAAGTGGTATCTTGATGCAGACTTTATGAGACAATGTCCGGATATTGTTGTGGACATAGAAAATTATTTATGCGTCGTGGATGGAGATGCACAAATCTGGCCAGCCTCAAAGCACGACAACCTAACCGCAAAATTGGCCTATGAACAGCTTCGCCCGAAATTCCCAACTATAAGCTGGGGTGTTTGGATTTGGGCGCCTTTCTTCCCGCCGAGACGTTCGATGGCGGCATGGAGCGAGATTAATTCATGGGAAGCTGCCAACGTGGGAACACGTCCGTAAATTGGGGATCATGGGCTCGGGAATTTGCCCTCTATGCAAAGTAGGGGAGGAGAATATAGATCACTTTTTTGGAAGTTGTACACACTTCAAACACGTGATGGATATGATCACAAATATTTTTCAAGTGCGAATCAGCATGGATGGGGGTTTTCTAGACTGGTTTTTGCAAGCAATGAGTATCAAACTCAGTCCACAACTCACGGACCTATGGAGGCTGGCGCTGATGTCGCTAATGTGGAAAATATGGCATTTAATAAATGAAGCAATGTTCAAAAATGCTCGCACAATGCCTGAAACAACAAGAGTTGCAGTCTGGGCTTTGATTGGCAAGACGAGTGGTGAAAAAATGGGAAAAATGCACAACACGGTGCACGACCTTGGGGTTCTCAAGACATTCTGAATAAGAGGGAACCCGAGAAATGCACCAACAATCACGATGGTTCGGTGGAGGCCGCCGCAATCATATATCATTAAGGTAAATGTAGATGGGGCAGCATCGGGCGCACCCGGAGTGATAAGAGCTGATGTATATCGAAACCATTTAGGGGACTTCATAGGCGCTTTCTCAATGAGCCATGGACGGGGAATGACATACGAAGCACAAGCATTCACCGCCTTACATGCAATCCAACAAGCAGCTAACAACTGATGGAATAATATATGGCTAGAATCGGATTCGACATATGTGGTGAAGATACTAACGGGGACGAACCCAGAAATTCCATGGCGATTGACAGCATTATGGCAGCAGACGAGGCAACAACGAATGCGGATACAAGTTACACATATATACAGGGAAGGCAATGCAGTTGCGGATGGACTTGCAACAATGCACGTAGATGCGTTCCGCTAGTTTGATGAACCACCGAACCAAATTAGATCCCTTCTTTTTAAAGATGTAAATACAAAATTTTTCAGATTTAACTCTTAGAGAAGTCTACCTTTTTCCTTGACTAAGGTTTTATCCCTAAGGAGGGTTTACTTGGCAAGGTTTTAACGGGGCTCCGGTCATTAGAACGACATGTGTTCTCTTAATTTTAGGTTTTCAACAATAAAAGAACTGAATTTATATATATACTAAAAAAACAAAATTAAAGCTCCCCCATCATCTTATAATCTATCTACTAATTTATCTTAATTTAATTTATTTGATTTTTAATTGTGTTTATAATTATAAAGTTTAATTAATCTGTGCAAAAAGGTGGGATGAATTAGTAATTTAATATAGGCTTGTAACATCTCGTAATTAATTTTACCCCTCTAAAAATTTATTTAGTTAGTCAATGAGTTTACTGGCGACATGACTAACTTTGATTGAAAAAAAATGAGTGGTCAATTTTAATACTAACTAAAAGTGGGTGATCAAATTAAAAAAGATAAACTCTTGTGACTAAAAATGATACTCCGTATTTTATTATAGTTGAGCTTTTAATTTTAGTGGGTTCTTTTTTTTTTTTTTGAAATATAGTGGGTTCTTTTAATTTATGTTCCGGAATAAATTGTTCGTGAATTTTAGAGTTAGGAATTAGGTTTGAGTCTATTTAAAAAAGGTTTTCACTAGATATAGTTTTTTTTAAGTAATAAATATTGTTTAATTTCATTCTTTTGTTATTAATATATACCACCCGTTCCACAATAACTTTTACACTTTTCTTTTCAAGACGTCATACAATAACTTTCACACCCTTAAAATGGAAAATCATTTATAAACTCCACCCTTACAATATCCTCAATTTTCTTTTTCTACACACATACACAAAAATCAACTCATTTATTTACTTTATACATAAAAGTTTACAAAATTACCCCTCAAAACTCAACTAATTATTACACTTTCTTAATATATGTGCCCATCTACCTATAAAAATTATTATGGGACCGGATGGAGTAATATATTAAATGTGATTTAATCTAACATACTAACTATCATATGAAAATAAATATTGCATTAAAAGTGTGTTTAATTTCATTATTTTGTTATTAATATCATATTAATTGTGGTTTAGTCAAATATATTAATATTGATATGCATGTAATAAATGTGTTTAGAAAATAAATATTTTTTATTAATATGTTAATTAATTATTTCTATTTAATTTTTAATGTTAATTTATATAGAAATACACGTGCAACATGAAATAAACGTGCTACATTAAATATAGAAAAGACAACATTCCATTATAATTGTTGCTAATTAATTTTAATATAATTTTTATGAGAATAATTATTTTAACTTAATTAACTTAATTAAGTAATTAAACACGTATTAAAAATGTGTTTGATTCAATCTTTGGTTATTAGTATCATATTAAATGAGGTTAGTTAAGTATACTAACTAAAATAAATATTGTATTAAAAATGTGTTTAATTTCATTCTTTTGTTATTAATATCATATTAATTGTGGTCTACTCAAATATACTAAATATGAATGAAAAAAATATATTTGTTCACTAATACACTAATTAGTTATTGTTATTTAATTTTTAATATAATTTAATGAAAATCAAATAAGGTATGTTAATCACTTAATTTTACATTTTATATCTTGAATATATATTAATTATATACTATTAATTAAACTATATTGATACATTTTAAATATTTATTCAATATAATATTTTTGATACATTCGAATTATATAACTTATTTACCATTAAAAATAAATATACTATAATTTAATACATAAAATTAATTCAATTTGAATAATATAATTTAGTTATACTCCCGTGTATATATTTATATATCAAAGGTTATAACATTATATATGCTAATAGAATACTTAATATTGAATTTCTGAAATTCTAGAAGTTTGGTTTTAAAATATTCTTAAAAGATTTGAAAATAAATGTTGGTTAACTCTAATATTATATACCAAATATGAGCAATATGTTATTAAAATTATGACATTTGCAAAAATTATGTGTATATATAGTTACTACTCCATCCGTTCCATATTTGAAGACACATTTTACTATTTTGGGCGTTCCATACTTGAAGGCACATTATTTAAAATAGTAAAAACACTTTTAAACACTCCCCTTAAAACATCACAATATTACAACAAATGCCACTACTTTATTACACTAAAAAGTAACTTTATTACTATTTATAAAGTTGAAAAATCTTTACTACCCCCACTTTATCTTACACAATATTAATAAACAATTCATTCATTAAAATCCGTGCCCAATTGGTTTGAGCCTTCAAGTATGGGACGGAGGGAGTATTATGCGTAGATTTCATTATTATTATTAATGTTTGACTAATAAAATAAAAGACTGTGCTAAACTGTTTTGGACAAGTTCCCTGAAAAACAGACTAAGTGTTAAGGAAGATTTCAGTAATTAAAAGGAGTTTAAACTAAAGGGCCAACCACTATTCTGCACATATAACTCACTTAGATAGTTATTCAACTAAGTACTCAATAGTACTTAGTAGATTGATTATCTTTCAAAAGTTAATTATATCAGAAGAGTTGTCCAGGACAACCTTATTGAGACCAGTTTGGTTAAAGTTTGAAAAAGATTTGCAAACAAGTGTATTCCCCCCCCCCCATACACTTGTTATATACTCCTTTCAGGACCAACAAGTGGTATCAGAGCAGGGGTTCAAAGACCACTGCTTCTGAAAATCCAGTTTGATTTTCAAAGACACATTTTAGTGTGATCACTGAACTGATCTTTCTGAAATCTTAATATCTATTGTCTAACAATCTCCTGTCTGAGATATGGCCAACAACAACAGTTCCTCATGATGTTGTTCAAGGCATTAACAATATGGCCCCTGATCCAGTCAATCACATATCTCATCACAAGCTGCCCATGTTCTCAATTGAGAACTATGACTTTTGGAAAATCAGAATGAGAGCTCATCTTGCATGCCTCCACACTGATATGCTGAGAGTGATTACAAGAGGACCCTTTGTATTCACTCAAATTAATCTCAGAATTACTGAAGCTCAAAGGAATGATATAAGGGAGGAAATCCCCAAGGATGAAGATGACCTCACCACTGAGGAGAAAAGAAGAGATAATCTCAATTATCTAGCAATGAACACTCTCTACCAAACAATTCCTGATGCAATAATGGGGAGAGTCTACCACTGCACAACTGCCAAAGAAATTTGGGACACTCTTGCTGGAATGTGTGAGGGTACTGATAAAATCAAAGAGAACAAGCTCCAAGTTGCTGTGCAGAAATTTGAGCAGTTCACAATGGTACCTGAGGAGTCCATTGACAAGTTTGCTGGTAGATTCACTGATACCATGAATGAAATCAACTCATTGGGCAAGGTGTACTCCAAGAGAGAAGTTGCACTAAAGATCCTAAGATGTCTTACTCAAAAGTGGGATGTATATTCTGTGATGATGTAGAATACCAAAGATCTCTCTACCATGCCCATGCAACAAATCTTCTCAGAACTCAAAGCCTATGAGTTTGACCTCAATAGAAGAAAGCCAGCTGAGGAACCTTCCTTACCAACCAAAGGAGTGACATTCAAAGCCAAAGTTGCTGAACCAGAAATGCAGCCCACTCCTAGATCATCAAAGTCAGTCTCTAAGGCTGAAATGAAGGAAGAGTTAGCCTTCATGGCTAGGAGATTTGACAAGCTCAACTCAAGGTTTGGTAGATACAAGAAATTCTACCAAGACAACAAGGTCAGGAGAAGGTACAACTCTCTTGAAGCCAAGGCTGAGGACAAAAGGCCTGAAGAAAGAAGATTAGAGGACAAATACTCTAATAGGAGAAAATCCAGTAGAGCTGAACCTTCATCATCCAGAAGAAGAGATGAATTAAAGAAATATGATGATGAAGACCTGTGCTACAACTGCAAGAAGAAAGGGCACTTTCAGTATGATTTCCCTGAACCCAACTCAAAAGAAAGAAAGGAGAGGCAAGCTAAAAGAGACAAAAAGTTCACCAATAGAAAAGCCATGATGGCTGGTGATGAGTCTGAAAGTGCTGAAAGCTTCAACTCCTCTGATGATGGACTATTCTCAAACAGTGATGATGATGATGTGTGCAACATGGCCATAGAAGATGATGAGGTACTTATGGGCCACAAGAAGCTGAGGAGCATGAACAAAAAGTCAGCATGGTACTTGGACAGTGGATGTTCAAAGCACATGACTGGAAACAAAGACCTCCTCACTGATTTCACAGAAAAAGAAGGCCCTAATGTCACCTTTGGAGACAGTTCACAAGCAACTACAAAAGGTTATGGTACCTTGATAATTGGTAATATCAAGGTATCCAATGTATCTTATGTGTCTGGTCTCAAATACAATCTCCTAAGCATAAGTCAGTTCTGTGATAAAGGATACAATGTTGAGTTCACAAGTGAAAAATGCCTAATCAAAGATAAAACTCAACAAACCTTACTGACTGGAACTAGGAAAGGAAATATGTATTTTGCTGACTGGGACAAGTCTACTAATGCTGCATGCTTTATTGCCAAAAGCTCAAATGAACAAAGTTGGTTATGGCATAAAAGGCTAAACCACATGAACTTCAAATCCATGAACAAGCTTGCTAGAAATGCATTAGTTAAAGGACTGCCTAATGAAGTTTTCATTAAAGAACATGTTTATAAACCATGTCAAGAAGGAAAACAGATTAAAGTTTCAATTAAAGGCAAACAAGTCATCTCTACTGAAAGGGTACTTGAACTGTTACATATGGACTTATTTGGACCAATTACCCCTGCAAGCATAAATGGTAGAAAATACACATTGGTTGTAGTAGATGACTTCTCTAGGTTCACATGGGTAGTATTTCTCCTTAATAAGAAGGAAACACAAGTCAAACTCCCTGAACTGTTAAAGAGATTGTCAAATGAGAAAAGCCTTAACATTATCAAGATAAGATCTGATAAAGGCACTGAGTTCATTAATTCATACATCAATGAGTATTGCACTGAAAATGGAATAACCCATGAAACTTCAGCAGCCAGAATCCCTCAGCAGTATGGGGTAGCTGAAAGAAGAAATAGAACCTTGAAAGAGGCTGCTAGAACCTTAATTGCTGATTCAAACCTACCTAAGAGGTTTTGGGCTGAAGCTATAAACACTGCATGCTATACTCAAAATAGATGTTTGATTACGAAGGGTCAATGTAAAACCCCTTATGAACTCTGGAAATGAAGAATGCCTAAAGTATCATACTTTCACATTTTTGGTTGTAAGTGTTTCATTCACAACAATGGGAAAGAGCAGTTGAAGGCTTTTGATAGCAAAACTGATGAGGGGATATTTCTTGGATATTCCCAAATCAGTATAGCTTTCAGAGTCTACAATTGTAAAACCCTTATTGTGGAGGAAACACCTCATGTTGTGTTTGATGAATCTATCTTTGAGATCAGGAATAAGAACCTGGATACTGAGGACATCACACAAAGGACAACCAGATTGAGCCTAAAAGACAAAGATACTATGTCCATAGATGTTGTCCAGACCATTCCTTCTGAAATCACTAGTCTGGACAACACTCCTGAAGGCAATATCCCTGAGGCAAACCCCACTGAAAGAGTTGATGAACTGATTGATACAATCCCAGTTCATAATCAGGTAACAACTACCAATGAAGAAGCAGGCTCTGCTGAGGTAGTAAATGGATTAAATATTCAAGGGGGAAACAATAATGTTGAAAATACCAATGTCCCTGACATTGAGGACAACATCCCTGAATATAATCCTGAATTAGATCCTGCATTGAATTTCCCTGAATTTTATAATCCTAGTGACTCAACCTTAGTAGAGGACAACTCTACTGAAGGGATCAGGAAAAGAAGGACTTGGTTAACTGACCATCCAACTGACCTGATACTTGGTGATCCAAGTATAGGAGTCAAAACTAGAAGATTTCATGGTGAAAGTGCTTTGTTTTGTTGTTTCCTATCAGAACAGGAACCAAAGGATATTGATGAAGCACTTCAAGATGCAAACTGGATTACAGCCATGCAAGAAGAGCTGAACCAGTTTACAAGGAATGATGTTTGGGAGCTGGTTGACAGACCATCACATCAAGATTTTATTGGAACCAAATGGGTGTTCAAGAACAAAAAGAATGAGAATGATGTGATAGTCAGAAACAAGGCCAGATTGGTGGCCAAAGGTTATTGTCAATCAGAAGGCATTGACTATGATGAGACATTTGCACCAGTGGCAAGACTTGAAGCAATAAGGTTGTTCCTAGCCTATGCTGCCCACAAAAGGTTCAAAGTCTATCAAATGGATGTCAAGAGTGTTTTCTTGAATAGAGTATTGAAGGAAGAAGTCTATGTAGAGCAACCCCCTGGCTTTGAAATAGGAAACCAAGTCTACAGATTGAAGAAAGCTCTTTATGGACTCAAGCAAGCTCCAAGAGCTTGGTATGATACCCTTTCACAGTTTCTATTGGATCATGGTTTTGTCAAAGGGACAGTAGACAGAACCTTGTTCAGAATCTGTGAAGGAAATGACATCTTGCTTGTCCAAATATATGTTGATGACATCATATTTGGATCTCCAAATGAGAAGATGTGTGAAAAGTTCTCAAAGCTCATGCAAAGCAAGTTTGAGATGTCAATGATGGGGATGATGAATTTCTTCTTGGGTCTACAAGTCAAGCAATCAGAAGAAGGAATATTCATCAATCAAGCTAAGTACACCAGAAAAATGATCAAAAAGTTTGGGTGTGCTACTAGCAAGCCAGTAAAGATCCCAATGAACACTAATTGGAAGATGGATCCTGATGAGAGTGGTGTTCCGACCAACTCTACTGAGTATAGATGAATTATTGGTTCCCTCCTCTATCTCATTGCTAGCAGACCTGACATCACCTTTGCAGTAGGTGTATGTGCAAGGTTTCAAGTCAATCCTAAGAAGAGCCATCTAGAGGCTGCTAAAAGGATCTTGAGGTATCTCAAAGGCACTGAGAACTTAGGCCTTTGGTACCCTGCTGATGACAACATTGAGTTAACTGGCTACTCAGATGCTGATTATGGAGGATGCATAATTGATAGGAAGTCCACTTCAAGAACATGCCAATTCTTGGAAAACAATCTCATTTCTTGGTTCTCAAAGAAACAAAACACTGTGGCTACTTCCACTACTGAAGCTGAATATGTTACAGCTGGAAGTTGTTGTGCTCAGATCCTTTGGTTGAGACAACAACTTAGAGACTACAATGTCAACTCTACTTTGTTAGGGTTATACTGGCAAGTATGCTTTTAGTGCTACTTATGTATACAAACTGATTCTTGCACTTATAAATGAGAATAATATTTTTATCACTGGTTGCTTTAAATATAATGATTGTTAATTATTTATTGCATAAACGTTCAAATGTATTTTACATTGTAGACAATGTGGTGTGTAGAAGATCACAGAAGATCACATTGTCAGTTCCTTGTATATAAGTACAATTGATTCCCAACTTAGATGGAATTGAACAATCCATTGGTAGAAGTTGAGGTGTAAGGCTCGGATTGGTTTATCTTGACCAAGAGATTACACTAGTGCATTATGATGTGCTGAATAGGACCTACAGAGAGGTAATTCTTCTAGACTGACTTAAGGAATGAAGAATTAGACCTCAGTGGTTGTTGATTTCTTAATCTCTGTCACTTAAATGGGATTGTCTGTAGTTAAGAAGTATTGCTTTGATTTATTATGGGTAAAGAATCAATTTGATTCAATACTTTGTATTTTGGGCAATATTATTAATTACAGGACAGATTGCCAAAATTAATACAGAGAATCGTGTCTTGGAGTGTCAAGTTGATTATGTCCCCTTGGTGGGCTCAGAAGGTTTATCATATCAAATCTGATCAGTGGAATTTATTTCCGGTATGATAATAATGTTGAGCTGTCCTTACTCTGAGGAATAAAAGATATTAATTAATTAAAGCATTCAGTAGCTTAAATTAATTGATGGACATTGAATCTTAAACACGGGAAATAATAACCGGGAGCCATATTTCGTAATATGGGTTAGGATGGATAGTGCAATATTAATTCTATAGTGAAATAAATTAATATTAATGGGCTGGAAAAATGTTGTGGCTCAATATTGATTTTTGGGCCCATTGGGAGGTCCAATCCTAATTCTCCTAAAGGCCCCTCAAGTAGCCCAATAAAAGTCTATTAATTAAGGAAATTAAAAGATAAGGATTAATTTTGTTGCAAGAAATTAGAGAGAGATATTTATGGAAAAAGATATATGGAAATAAGAGATTATTTCTATATTATTCTAAGATAAATTGACCGGTCAATTTTTCTTTCTTGTAAGAGAAGAAACATAGATTCTCTCTTATAAAAGGAGAAGAAAAAAATTTGGTACTCTTGAGACTAAGAAAAAAAAAAGATCTGTAATTTTCGAAATTACAGTGTGTGCAACAAGAGAAAATTAATTCTTCCTTGAGAGTTAATAGTTCGTGAGATCTCCCACCGGGTCAACGGACTAGGACTTAGGGAATACTTGAGAAGGCAATTGGGTTGAAGTTGTTACTCTTCTCAACGGTATCTCTCCGATTTAAAGGTAAACACGTAATCCCTTAGTTCCGCATGTTTAGGGATTTAATTATTTTACCGTACATTCATTACATAAATTAGTTGATTTAATTTGTTTAAATTATGAAATTAGATTTATGATAATTCATATTTAAATTACGTCCCAAATAGATCCGGATAATTTTAAAGGAGTCTCAAAGGATTCCCGAGAGTCTCAAAAGATCCCTAGGGCATCTCAAAAGATTACCGGGAGTCTCAAAGGATTCCTAGCGTGATGATCCATAACCCACAAGTGCCAATAATTCCCACAAAGGAGATGGGGAATGTGGTCCCATAATAATTTCCCACAAAGGAGTTGGGGACCACAAGAATTGGGGACCACATTGTTGGGGGACTATTATTGGGTATTGGGATTAATTGCCCAACAGATGGTATCAGAGCCAAGGTTTTGGGCTCTGTAATTTAAATTAGAATTTAAATCTATTTACATTAAATTGATATTTGGATGGTAGAATTGTTAGATCTTTTTTTGCAGGTATCCAATTATCATGGTTTTAATGTATGTTTTAATTTATGTTGTTTGAATGTGGTTTTTAATCTGATTCGGTCAGATTTGTTTTTCCCGTGAGAAAATCCACGGGTAGATTAGATTATTTAATTTGTAATAGACTAGTCTAGATGTTAGATTTATTTTTTGTAAATAAATTGTAACGGATCAAAGACGAAGACCGTTGGACGGATTAAAGAATCGGAGGCGCACCCGGACGACCAAGCCACACAGGCCGGTTGTGGGCGTGGCGTGATTTTTTTTGTTGCGGCCGTGGGAGTACGAATTTCTTGTTTCTTCAAAACGAGAAAATTAAACCATGATAATTGGACGTGTTTGCCTAATTTGTGTTTAATTTTGTTTTGTTATTATGCTATGATTATTTGTTAATTTTGCATGAGGATTCGTGAAAAACCTCAAGTTTAAAAATTACTAAGTATGTTTTTTTAATCAAATTTATTTAAGATAATAAATTGATTAAATGACCTCCATAATTTATTTATTTGTGAAGTCTTTTGGCTACGCATTGGCAAGCGCCTCTCTCCCTATCGGATAGGCCAAAGGATAAGTTCACATGAATAAATTCCTTTAAGGATGATTGTGGATTATTACTAGTGGCGGTATGACCCTCCCATCGAGTGGCTTATTCAAAACGAAATAATAGTCCTGTATTTAATTATGGTTATTACTTAGGTATAAAATTGATATATTAACTTCCCATCGGAGTCCCTGTCAATTTTATATGACCAGTTTAAAGCCAACTATTAATTTTGAATTAAAGGTTTGTAACTGCTTTGTTTGTAACCTGCTTAAATGTATTTGAGTAAACGTTCACACTCATCGTGACTTGCTTAAATTAGTTTTAAGATGTTGGCTGATGCATGTTTATATCGGTTTTTGAGGTTTTTGATAGAGTACATGTGATCAAATTATGTGATAATTTTTGTGTTAAAAGGATATTAATACAAATTGAAAATTTTATTCTTAGTTCAGCATGTCGTCTCCTTTTAACCCACTGTTTAGTATACTTAAAGAAAATAAATTGGAAGGAGAGAATTATGTGGATTGGAAAAGACATTTATTTATAGTCTTGACTGCACAACAGCATAAGTGGGTCCTTGATGAACCTAAACCCCCTGCCCCTACGGATGAGACGAACCAAGAAGATAAGGAATATCATAAGGAGTGGATGAGATCCGATGAAATGGCTAGGTGTACCATCTTGGCTTCAATGTCAGATGTGTTGCAACACCAACACCAGAACATGGAATCCGCTTCAGCTATTATGATGAACCTTAAGGAACTTTTTGCTCATCAGAATCGTACGGCTAGACAAATGACCATGAGAGATATGTTATCACAGAAAATGGTCGAGGGAACGCCCGTGAGGGATCACGTTCTTAAAATGATGGGTTTCCTTAACAAACTTGAGATTCTTGGTGCTGAATTCGATGCGGAAACGCAGATCGATTTCGTAATCCATTCTCTACCGAAAAGTTTTGAGCAGTTCCAACTGAACTATACGATGAATAATCAAGAGTATACGTTGGCTCAGCTCTTGCAAGCTTTGGTTTCGGCTGAGATGTTAATGGGACCAAGGAACGAGCATACGGCTATGTTGGCAAACGGTTCATCTTCTAATTCTGCACCGAAAGGTGGAAAGAAGAAGAAGAAGGCAAATGGCCAGAAACAAGCTAATAATAAGGAAAAGTTACCAATTGAGGGAGGTGTCAAGAAAAAGACCACTAAGGGAAAGTGCTTTAGTTGCGGTCTGAAAGGACATTGGAAGTCAGCCTGTACCAAGCCTAAGAAGGCTGGTTTGCAAGGTAATTCTCACGCACTAGTAATTGAAACTTATTTAGCGGTGTATTCTTCCCATTCGTGGGTGGTTGATACGGGAGCCACTGATCATGTTTGTTTCAATTTTCAGGGGTTCAAGCTAACCCGACAACTTAGTGGGAGTGAGATCATCATCACCAGGGGCAATGCTACGAAAGTGGCGGCTGTTGCAGTGGGAGATGTGCAACTATCTTTTAGAGATAGAATTTTAGTTTTAAAAGACGTTCTTTATGTTCCGAGTTTTAGAAAGAATTTGATTTCAGTTTCTAAACTATTTTTGGATGGATATTCAGTTTCTTTTAATAAGAATGTCGTTATTTATCGTAATGACGAGAAGATCTGTTCGGGAGCATTGGTGAATAATCTTTATACTATTAATTGTGCACATTCCACACAAAATGAATCGTATAACACATCGACTATTTCTAAGAAAAGAAAGCATTCTTCAGACATGAACGAAACACTTATGTGGCATCTTAGACTTGGTCATATTAATCTAAGAAGGATTCAAAGGTTGGTGAATGGCGGCTCATTGGAATCACTCCAGGTTGAGCCGTTTCCAACCTGTGAATCATGTTTAGAGGGTAAAATGACCAAAAGAGCTTTTGGGGCAAAGGGGAATAGAGCTAGTGAAGTGTTGGAACTCGTTCATATTGATGTATGTGGACCAATGTCAATTCAAGCAAAAGGTGGTTTTGAGTATTTCGTTACTTTTATCGATGATTACTCAAGATATGGATACATCTATCTAATGCGGCATAAGTCTGAGACCTTTGATAAATTCAAAGAGTTTAAGGCTGAAGCAGAAAAGCATAGGGAAAAGAGTATCAAGTTTCTACGATCAGATCGTGGAGGCGAATACCTCAGCAATGAATTTTTGGGCTACTTATCAGGTGAAGGGATTGTATCCCAATTAACTGCACCCGGAACCCCCCAACAAAATGGGGTTGCAGAGCGAAGAAATCGAACTCTTTTAGAGATGGTCAGATCTATGATGAGTTATTCAGATTTACCTAAGTCGTTTTGGGGTTATGCCTTGGAAACAGCGACTTACATTCTGAATTTGGTACCTTCCAAATCAGTTCCTAAAACCCCTACTGAATTGTGGACCGGGCGAAAGCCTAGTCTAAAACACATAAGAATTTGGGGGTGTCCTGCATACGTGTTGGACAAGGAAACTGGAAAGTTAGACCCTCGTTTAGAATTAAGGTTGTTTGTAGGATATCCTAGAGGAACGAAAGGGGGTTTATTCTATAGTCCAAAGGATCAGCGAATTGTGATAAGCACACATTCTAGATTCTTGGAAGAAAACTATATGAGTAATAGAAAGCCCAAGAGTGAGATTACCTTAAAAGAATTAAGAGGGCCAACTCCTATACCAAGTGTACAAGTAGATGTACCAAGAGATACACAAACACAACCGGAACCTCGTCGTAGTGGGAGGGTTGTGAGACAACCTCAGCGATTCATGTTCGTGGGAGAGTCTTCGGACTTGGTCCCCGGAGAGGATGAATCTGACCCCTGGACGTACGATGAGGCAATCCAAGATAAGGATGCAGATTCTTGGCAAACTGCAATGGAAGCAGAAATGGGGTCTATGGATCATAACAAAGTGTGGGAGCTTGTGGAACCACCCAAAGGCATAAAGCATATTGGATGCAAGTGGGTCTACAAGAGAAAAAGAGGATCAGATGGGAAGGTTGAAACCTTCAAAGCTAGACTAGTGGCAAAAGGATATACTCAAAAAGAGGGAATCGATTATGAGGAGACCTTTTCGCCTGTAGCTATGCTTAAGTCTATCCGTATTCTCTTGTCGATTGCAGCTCACCTAGACTTTGAGATCTGGCAAATGGATGTCAAGACAGCTTTCCTAAATGGAAGTCTTGAACAAGAAATCTACATGCGCCAACCCGAAGGCTTCATTGAAAAAGGCCAAGAGAATCTTGTATGCAAGCTTAAAAGGTCAATATATGGACTTAAGCAAGCATCGCGAGCTTGGAATCAATGTTTTGATCAGGTGATACAATCCTATGGATTTGATCAAAATGAGTTTGAGAGTTGTGTCTATAAGAAGTGTATCGGAACTGCCTTGGTATTCTTAGTATTATACGTAGACGACATTCTGCTTATTGGAAACAATAAAAAGGTGTTGACAGATGTGAGGGTATGGTTATCAAAACAGTTTGATATGAAGGATTTAGGAGAAGCTGGTCACATCCTTAGGATTAAGATTACTCGAGATCGCCAGAAAAGGATGATATGCTTATCCCAAACCTCATACATAGACACTATTTTGAAACGATTCAGCATGCAAAATTCCAAGAAAGGATTTGTTCCTTTCAGACATGGAATTCATCTATCTAAAGAGATGTGTCCTAAGACACAAAAGGAGATGGATGAGATGAGAAACATTCCATATGCGTCGGCAGTTGGAAGCCTCATGTATGCAATGTTGTGCACGAGACCGGATATTTGTTTTGCTGTAGGCATGGTAGCAAGATATCAAAGTAACCCAGGGAAAGAACATTGGACTGCAGTTAAAAACATTCTCAAGTATCTAAAAAGAACTCGAGATAGAATGTTAGTTTATCAGTCAGACAGTCTGTTCCCTGTGGGTTATACGGACTCAGATTTCCAATCAGACATGGATTCTAGAAAATCTACCTCGGGTAGTGTGTTTTGTTTGGGGGGTGGAGCCATGACATGGAGAAGTGTGAAGCAGAAATGCATCGCTGATTCTACCATGGAAGCCGAATATGTAGCTGCTTGTGAAGCAGCGAAAGAAGCGGTTTGGCTTAAGAACTTCTTAGTGGACTTGGATGTGATTCCGAATTTGCCCAACAGTATCACTATTTATTGTGATAATGCTGGAGCAGTTGCAAATTCAAGGGAACCAAAAGCCCACAAGGTAAGCAAACACATTGAAAGGAAATACCATCTTATACGAGAAATCGTTAAGAGAGGAGACATAGTGGTGGCAAAGATCGCATCGGAAGACAACCTAGCTGATCCTTTCACAAAGGGTCTGCCTCAGAGTACATTCGAGAGACATGTGGAAGGAATGGGGGTCAAGTGCGTTGCCAAGCTGCTTTGAGTATAAGTGGGAGAATTTAATAGGACATGTAGAACATGGACGTGCTGTAGTATACTTAAAAGCAGACTTTGAGTATAAGTGGGAGATTGTTAGGGTTATACTGGCAAGTATGCTTTTAGTGCTACTTATGTATACAAACTGATTCTTGCACTTATAAATGATAATAATATTTTTATCACTGGTTGCTTTAAATATAATGAATGTTAATTATTTATTGCATAAACGTTCTGATGTATTTTACATTGTAGACAATGTGGTGTGTAGAAGATCACAGAAGATCACATTGTCAGTTCCTTGTATATAAGTACAATTGATTCACAACTTAGATGGAATTGAACAATCCATTGGTAGAAGTTGAAGTGTAAGGAGTTGGGGACCACAAGAATTGGGGACCACATTGTTGGGGGACTATTATTGGGTATTGGGATTAATTGCTCAACATACTGAAGTGCCTATTTTATGTGATAACAACAGTGCCATTGCAATCTCACAAAATCCAGTGTTACACACAAGATTCAAGCATGTGGACATCAAGCATCACTTCATTAGAGATCATGTGGAGAAGAAGGACATCAAATTGGTGAAAATTCACACAGATCACCAAAAGGCTGATATCTTGACAAAGCCACTTGCTGAAGCAAGGTTCTTGGAACTTTCAGCAGAATTGGGACTTCTTGATCCAGGGAAGTTGGACAAGTAAACCCAATGGAGTTCAACAATCAAGGGGGAACTGAAAATAATCTTCAGCAGACTTGGGCAAGTCTACTGAAATCAGAGAAGTTGAGCAGAGCTCACTTCAGGACATTTGTCTATGGGAGTTCAGGACACTTGTCCATGAAAGTTTAGGACACTTGTGCATGGGAGTTCAGGACACTTGTCCATGGGAGTTCAGGACACTTGTCCATGTAGGGTCAGATAAGTTGTCTTGGCTATCAAACCAAATCTTGGTCTGATAAGCACCTATTTTGGGTAATCATTGCCTACTTTGATGGTTGTCTCATTCCTCTTTTAAGCCATCACCTTTTCAAAGATTTAATTTGTCCCCTACCCAAAAAGTCACTTTCAATGCATTAAATGTCAAGATTTAACTCTTGTTTGCATTAAATATTTCGAGCCACTATCTACCTTGATAACCCCCTAGCCTTTAACTAATATTAACTTCCTCCCACGTTTTGAATAAAAATAGTTTTCCAAACTGTTCCATTGATTTCAACCGTTGGATCAAATTTTGGCCAACTCCCCTGATTTAATCCTGGCCACTCAAAATTTGATTTCCTCTTTTGCCAACCTTTGAATTACCTTAAGACTTACCTACTCAATGACAAACATTCATTTTGGAATATACCACAAGTCTTAAGAAACCCCCAAGTTCCATTTCTTCCCACGCATTCTACCAACTCTTGAAACCCTAATTTTCAAAAACTCTCTCAAAACCTTCACTGTGTTATCAATGGCACCCAAAGCAAGACCAGAGATGATGGTAGACTTCTCCAACAAGGAATTAGACCTTGATTTCAACTATCTCAGTAACAAAACCAATCTCATCTTTGAACCAATAGTCTCATTTGAGAGTGAAGCCCCTGAAATCACTCCCACTCTGAGATGGCTGAGAAGAGTTGGCCTTCAGAAATTTATGGAGAGCAAGCCCAGTTCCTGCCTGGAGCAATACATGGCAGAGTTCTTGGCCTTCCTCAAGTGGAAAGGAAAGGCCAATGGAGGAGAAGTGTCAACTAGGTTGACATATGTTGCTGAAGGAGAAGAGGAAGAGAGGTCACATAGAGTCAAATTCACCGAAGAGGACCTTGAAGGTGCCTATGGATTGCCATCTGAAGGAAGGAATCCATAAATCTATGGCACAGGTCATGAGCAAGAAATAGCTCAAGAATGGCTTCTCATTCCAGGTCTCATCTCCTCAACCCAACTCAAGAACACACTCAAACCAAAGTTCTTAACTCTGTTTGAGGTAGTGACAAAGAGCCTTCTAAGCAATACTGGAAGCTTAGAACAAGTTAGTTCACCCAGAATCAGGATTATGGCTGTTGTTATTGATGCCAGTGACAAGGGCATCAAGTTCAACTGGAGGGATTTCATCTTAGGAGAGATGATGAAAGAGAAGGCCAAATTCAAGGTGAAGGCTCACATGAAAGTAGTGTTGGAGGGCAAGCTGGAATACTGCACAAGGGCAAGTTTGCTGATTGAGAAGTTTTCTCACTATTCAGAGATGCAGACTTTTGCAAAACCCCTTCCAGCCCAGAAAATCATGTTAAGGAAACTTAGCAAGAAGTCTGAACAAAGGAGACAACAATTGGTCAAACCTGCTGAAGAAGAGGTTGAGAAGAAGCCAAAGTTGAAAACCTGAACAAAAGCAAGGGCTGTAAAACCAAAGAGGGTATCCAAAATTCTTTCAGAAGAGAATTCTGGTGCTTCAGCAGAGGTGGATGAAGTTGCTGAAGAAGGAGTGCAAGTGCCCTCAGATTATGAGGAGATAAGGGAAAAGTGTCCCATGGTGGTGAAGAAGAAGAAAGGAGAGAAGAGGATCAAGGAAGCTGTCCCTGATGAGGAAGGGAGTGGAAGCTCAAGAGCTAGCAAGAGAAGGGCCAAGCCTTCTGAGAAGTTGCTAGAGCTTCAGGAGGAGCAGACTTTGCAATTAGCTCTAAGGGAAAGTAGAGCTGAAAGTAGGACAAAGTCTAAGTCTAAGTCCAAATCCAATACTCCTGAATCTGGAACTCCAGAATCCAAGATTCCTGAAACCCAAACCCTTGAGCCCAACTCTCCTGAAACCCATATTACACCCCAAGACCAACCCATCATCCCTCTAAACCTCACAAAGTGATATTCCCCTGAGGGAGCTGCTTTAAGAGGTCCAATAGATGTATTGGCTGATATTGTAGTAGATGAGTCAGACTGTTGTCACCCCTTGACTCATCCATGTTGAATTACTCTAGATTATTAGAAGCTGCCTTATTTGAGCCAACTCCTCTGAGCAAAACCACTTCAGAACCATTGCTCTCAAAAGCAACTGAAGAAACCATTGTTGAACCTAACCCTTCTGAACCCAATCTCCATGAAGCCAACCTTGAAGCCAACCCTACTAAACCCAGAGCCAACTCCCCTATAACCCAAAGTCCACAATCTAGTGGTGATGAGGAGGAGTATACCTATGAAGGTATGCTCAAAGGAGGAGCCAAGGCTACTGTGGATAGCTTGTACCCCCAACTTGCTGAATTTCCAAGACTTCAGAGGCAGTTCCATGATTTGAGAACTCTAGTTGATGTGAAGCACAAAACCATCATGGAGATTGCCCAAGTAATACAAGACAATGGTGAAAATTGGTGGCAGATTGAGGAGAGCAAGTTGCTACACTTTGCAGGAGTGAACAAGACAAGATTCCTGACTGATGAGGAAATCTTTGCAAAGCTAGTGGTAGACAAAATTGCTGAAGAGAAGGA
The DNA here is from genome assembly GCA_963675135.1 of Galeopsis tetrahit. Classification (NCBI taxonomy): domain Eukaryota; kingdom Viridiplantae; phylum Streptophyta; class Magnoliopsida; order Lamiales; family Lamiaceae; genus Galeopsis; species Galeopsis tetrahit. The sequence goes on along the minus strand of OY776120.1, from coordinate 56,409,885 downwards.
CAGAATTGCCAAAGGGATCAAACACCCTGAAAGTAGCTCAAATGATGATGGCAACAATGATCCCACAGATCGCAACCCCCTGGTCCCAAACAGCCCACAATCCATTACCTAACCTACCATAAGTAGGGCACTGTATCTTTAGAGGTGTTCACCAAAGATGGCAACACAGCCAAAGATGCATCTGCCAATGAAGGTTCTTCTGAACCTAAGGCACAACTTAATGATGTTGAGGCTACCCACTTAGAAGCTGGTCTGGTTAAGACCTCATCAATGTCAGGAGAGTTGGACACTGCCCATCCCTTAACCATCCAGGATGACTCAGTGGCTTTAGAACCAAGCACTGTGATCTCCCAACAACTGCCTTCTTTGAACCCTGTTGAGGGTGAAGAAGCTGCAGGATTAGGTGAAGGAGTTGAAAAGGATGTGTTAGCTGAAAAAACAGAGGGAGTAGAGGATGAGAGAGAGAGGTGATCATAACTAAGATAGTGAGTGTACCGCAAAATGAGGGTGGTATAAGTGAGGAGGGGCAGGTTATTCTTGAAGTCAAATCTGAACTTCAAGAAACCCTTGAGGAGAGGAGGCCTGACCCTAATTGTGAGGAAATCATTGATGAACGGAGAAAATAACTAGTTGAAAATGAGAAGAAGACTGCTAATGTATCAGAGTGTTATGAAAAAGAATTTGAGGGTATTGAGTGTTTATTTCCTAACAAATTTGATCTCTCTGACATTGCAGGTGTTACATTTGATCAGATTTTTGCAGATGACCTTCTTACAGATGCCCATATTCAAGTTGACTCAAGTTCAGCTCAAGCCATCCTTGGAGAGCAGGCAACAAAGTTGGACATCTTGACTCATCAACTAGAATCTGCCCATGCTGAAACATCAGAAGCTTTAAATGAGCAAGGAAGGACTCTTGCTTCAGTAGAGATGAGGTTAACTGGCTCAGAAGAAGTGGTGCTACCCACCATTGAAGCAAGAATCAGTGGAGTTGAATTTGGTTTGCAAACCATCTCCACTGAGGTTTAGAAAGCCAAGACTAGCATGGGGTCCTTCACAAAGGAAGTTAGAAAGGATCAGAAATTGCTTAGAGACAACCAGAACAAGAATGTGAAAGCTTTGAAACTGGTTGTTAAGCAAGCAATAGGCAGGAAAACTGCACTTCAGAAGAGAAGAGGAAATGAGGCTGGCTATGGTCAAAGCAGCCTAAAAAAAGTTTACTCAAGAGGTGATGACCAAGATTGCTGAATCTGCAGTGGCCAACCTCACTGATTTCCTAAAAACAAGCCTTGATGCATCCCTCAAGTCAACCATGGAGGAGGTTGTAGAGCAGAAAATGAAACATGTTCTTGCTTTCTTAAGCTTGAGCAGTGACAGAATGCACAACATACATGATGAGAATATGTATCTACTTGAGGAGATGAAATCATTGATTCTGGCTGAGTCCCTAATGGCTACCACCATGAGAAACTCAAACCCCAGTGTTTTGATGCTGCCAAAAAGGGGGAAAGAGAAAGAGCAAGGGCAAAAGGTGCCTTGACTATTGGTGAGGGAAGCAAGGGAAAAGACAAAGAGCCTGAAGTCAAAGGAAAAGGAAAAGCTGTCCAAAACCTGGAAGATTTGGATGAAGATGAGCAACTGGCAATTGCTCTGAAAAATTCAGTAGCATTAGCTCAGGAAGAAGGAGCAAGACTTCAGCAAAGGCCTAGAGGTGAAGTGTCAGGACTAGACAAGTCCACTGAAGGTGTCCAGACTAGAGGGCAAATTAAGAAGGCAAAGGGAAAGAAGAGAAAGGCTGAAACATTTACTGACTTTCCAAACAACTTGGATCTACCTGCTGAGTTCAGAGTAGAAGAAGAAGTGCCTACCTCTAAGAAGGTCAAAACTGCTGAAAAGGACAAGACTGCTGAAGAGGTCAAATCTGCTGAGATTGACAAGGTTGCTGAAACTGAGTCTGCTAAAAGCCCAAAGTCTGATGAAGCTCAAGAGAATGTGGAGATACTGTTTGAAGAAGGTTTTGGAGCAGAACCAAAGAAGAAGAGCATTGTGCTGGCAAATGATCCATCTAAGCTCTTTGTGGAAGGATATGGCAAAGATGCTGAAACTCAGCAAAAGTTGGCCATGATGAGAGCTCAGGAGAAAATGGATCAGATCATGGAAGCTAATAGGGCCAGAGACAAGAGAAGAGCAGACTTCCAGAAGCCAAGGAGGAAGAGGGCTACTTACAACAAACTAAAGCCTCAACTACTGATTCAGATGGACACCAAATATCCACACATGGATAAATTGGTTCCAATCCAGCTGAATGATAACTAGGAGGAAGCTAAGAGGGAGTTTGTCTATGATTACTATGTCAACTCCACCTTCACTCAGTTCATGATTGACTATCATAGGGAACTCTATCAACAACTTCTTGCTGCAGCAGACATGGCAAGAATTGATTTCAATGCCCCTAAGCCAATCATCTACATGCCTCCCAAGAAAGATGGCTTCATTGACCAATCTCAGATATTCCAAGAGTTCTTTGAGATCCTGAAGCTGAATAGGATGGTGCTTGGGCCTAAGGGAACAAACCAAGAGGCTATGGAGCTGAAGAAGAGAGTTTGGGCACAATATGGAATGGTGCCACCTCCTGAAGACAATCTCTGAACCTGCTAAGTCCTCCTGACCCTTATCTGCCTTGAGTGCTGAAATTGGATGAATATTTGCTCTTGGCTGCTGATATTAATGTTTTGGTCATCTCTGCTGAAAAACTGTACAAGCCTACTAAATCCATGTCCTGCTCTGATCACATGCTTTCTCATTTGCTCTGATCATATGTTTTTGTCTTATGTAGTTTGCTCTGATCAAATGATATGTAATCTCTCTGATTCATGCTCTGATAAGTTTGTTTGACTATCATCATACCTGTGATGCCAATGATTATATGAATGATAGTTGAATGTTTCTATGAATCAAGAGATAACATCTCATTGTCTCAACTTGGCTGACTTACACCTATATGCACTCAAATAGTGATTACACTAACATATTTTTTCAGGAAATTTGACCTTAGTCACATCTACTGAAGATAAATGTAATAAGTGTAGTCAAGTCACTTTTGCTTAGAATGTATAGGTTTTGGCATCATCAAAAAGGGGGAAATTGTTGGAAATAAAATGAGAAGTTTTGATTAAGATATCAAAACCCTTAAAACATGCCAAATAGATAAGTCAAATTTAGATGCCAAATTTAAATGAACATGTTTTAGGAATGTTGGAACATGTAGCTTAAGGCTAGTTGAGAAGCTGAACTGTTAGGCAACTCTTAGTGTTTTAGATGCACAAGTTGAGGGGGAATACATACTTAGAAGACTACAAGAATCAAGTCCTCTCAAGGCTCAAATTGACCTTAAGACTGCTGAAAGCACCCTATGGACAACTGTGCTGATCAAGTCTGCTTAGTTAAGGTGCAACCTATCTAAAGTTCAATTGAATTGAATGCATCATCAAGACCAAGTCTACTGAAGGTTTGGACAACAGAAATGTCCCAGCACACTTGAACCAGAAAAATATCAAGACAAGTCCAACTGTGCTGATGAGGTCAAAGCTACTGATCTAAAGCCATGAATGCTCAAAGACCATCAAGATATATTCATGGAAAGAAAGAGCAAAGTCATCTAAAGAGCTAAACCAACATTGCTGATAAGCAAACTCTGTTGATATTGATAAGTAGAACTGTCCAAGTGATAAGGAAAGTTGTCCTTATCATAAGACCAATCATCAGAAGTGATGTCCATATTTGATCAAGTGAATCTTGAAGTCAGACATTGAGAATAGTGCTTCAAAGTCAAGACAAAATGGTCACAACCGTTTACTTCCCAAATTAAGGAAATGTCAATTTCAAAGAAACTGTCTTCCAGTTGCAGAGTTCAAGGAAGACAAAAATAGGCAATTTGAGGCTGTCTCTCCAACGGGCAAATCCTCAAATTGTTCTATAAATACAGAAGTGTGGAGACCATTTGAAGGCATCCAACTAGCACCTACATTGCTGAAGAAACTCAAAGCCTTCAAGCTTTCTTAAGACATTCATAGTTTCCAGAAACACTTCGTCTAAGTTATTCTTCATTGTATATCCATACAAGCTTAGAGAGATATCATATCCTTTTACACTGTGCTCACTGTAAAGGATATCTCAACCTAGTTGGAACCAAACTTCAACCCTTATACCTTTCCAAAAGAGAGATAGAATGTGGTAGTAGTAGAAGTGTAAAGAACCTATTGTTGAGAGAAGAACAGTAAGTTCTGAGTTGAGAAGAGGGTACTGAGACTCTGATATCCTAGGGATCAAGGAACCAAGGAGTGGTGTGGTTGATCAATTTCACATTGGCACTTTAAAACAAGTAATTCCAAGAGTAAATGAATTATCCTGTTCAATCAGGGAAAGTGGATGTAGGAGGTTGAGTCTCTGAACCACTATAACTCTTGTGTTGATTTACATTCAAGTACTTTTCATACAAACAACTCATTCAAACACAACACACTAATTGACCTTTTAAAGACACATACATAAGACTGTGTTAAACTGTTTTGGACAAGTTCCCTGAAAAACAGACTAAGTGTTAAGGAAGATTTCAGTAATTAAAAGGGGTTTAAACTAAAGGGCCAACCACTATTCCGCACATATAACTCACTTAGATAGTTATTCAACTAAGTACTCAATAGTACTTAGTAGATTGATTATCTTTCAAAAGTTAATTATATCAGAAGAGCTAGTTGTCCTGGACAACCTTGCTGAGACTAGTTTGGTTCAAGTTTGAAAAAGATTTGCAAACAAGTGTATTCCCCCCCCCCCCATACACTTGTTATATACTCTTTTCAGGACCAACAATTCTTATTCCACTCATCAGCAAAACTGCATTCGAAATTTTAACTCATATTTTTTTTTCCAGATTTTGATTTGTAAAAAAAATGATAATGTTTAAGTAAAAAGTGATAATATTTTTAACAAAAAGTGATTGTCACTTCACACTTCACGGATCTCATTTCTGTAAGACGGTCTCACACAAGACTAAGAACCGAAAAAAAAAGAGTAGAAAGAAAAAATAATAATTTAAAAGTATAAATCTCATAATCATTCAATTTTATATATCTCATTTAGAATATTACTTGATATATGGTTAGTAAGATTTGATTAGAAAATTTAATGTAAATTAAATAGAAAAAATTTAAAAGATAATTTTAATAAAAGGAATGAAGAATTAATGAGAGTTTCAAAATATCAAAGAAGAATACAATTGAAGATTTAATAATCATTGATTTTCTATGTTTCAAACCGTTTTAAAATTTTTTTATAAGGAACGGAAGAGGAAAGAAAGAAGTAAATATTTTTTAACAGAAGTACGCATAATTCAAAGATTACAAAACACATAAACTTAAAATTTTACATCTTCCTTGAACTCTGCAATCTGAAGATATGTACAGTTTCATAATTAGTGTGGTTGTACCTTTGATGAACTGTTGTATTCAAAGTTTGTTATCAATTTACTGTCATCCGATAACTTGACCACTGTATAGTTATTCCAGTTATTCTCCAATTGTTGTTGAGAGATGTCGAATCTGAAAATAAATTTCCAAAACCAAATGTTGAAACTGGACTAAAACATTGAAGAATGTAACATCACCTTATCCAAATCAGTTAGAAATTTGAATGCAGTTTTGCCGATGAGTGGAATAAGAATGTTATAAAAAAGAAGGGACATGTCTGCCTTGAACTCTTCTTCTCATTCTCTTCACATCTTTATTCAATATCTTGAAAATTAGATTATACAGAAACATAAAATTATCTTAATACTAAACTAATTGCAAAGTTTTGAGAAGAATAACAGAGAATATAGAGGAAGAAAGAATTGAGAAGAATAGCGGAGAATGGAGAGGAAGAAAGGATGCAGTTTTACGATGAGTGGAATAATAATGTTATAAAATAACTAAAAAAAAAAAAACATCACTGCCTTGAACTCTTGTTCTCATTCTCTTCCCATATTTAAACATTCTGAAAAATAGAGAATACAGAAACATAAAATTACCTTAATACTAAACTAATTGCAAAGTTTTGAAAAAAATAGCAGAGAACGGAGAGGAAAACTGTAAAAAGAAAAAAGAACCTAAAAAAAAAAAGTTGAAAAAAGGGAGAAATATTTAAGGAAATTTAAAAAAAAAAACTGTAAAGAACGAAAAATAATCACAAAAATTAAAAGAGAATTATGGTAAAAGGAATGAAAGATTAATTTGAGCTTCAAAATACCAAAGAAGAATACAATTGAAGAATTAATAATCATTGATTTTCTTTTTTTGAAAAATTCTATCAGGGAGGAGGAAAGAAAAAAATAAATTTATTTTAAACAGAAGTATACACAATTCAACATCTTTCTTGAACTCTCTCTTAAACTCTTATTCCACATTCTTTTCTTTTTTACAATTTGACGTCATATTTATTATGAATGGATGAGGAGAGGAAAACAAATTATAAAAAAAATTAGAGAACACATAAACATAAAATTACCTTAATATTTTCTTAAAAAAAAACTCATCTAGCAAGTGGGAAGATGCAATTCAGGAATCCGACATCTAAAGAAAAACAATTAAAAAGTGAATCTGATGGAAAAACAATTAAATCGCATAGTTTTAAGAAGAATAGGAGACGGAGAGGAAGAAAATTGTAAAAAGAAAAAAGAACTGAGAAAAAAAAATTGAAAATTGAAAAGAGGGAGAAATATTTAAGAACATTAAAAAAAAATTAAAAAATTAAAAGAAATTTGAAGAAAGCTTTAAAAAGAAAACCGTAAAAAACCTAGAGAGAGAGGAGAGAGAAAAATAATAATTTAAGAAAACTGTCGAGAAGAGAGAGAGGGGGAGGGAGATGAGAGAACTTGAAACAATTATTTAAGAAAAATATGAAAAGAAAAAAACTGTCCAGAGAGAGAACGAAAAAAAAATGAAAAAAAGTTTAAATTAAAATAATTGAAAAATGGGAGAAAATTTTAAGGGAATTTAAAAAGTAAATTTTAATGAGAGGAAGATGAGAGAAGTAAAACAATTATTTAAAAAAAATAAAAAATAAAAAAAAGTATAAAGAATAAATAAATAAATTATTATTTTAAAAAAGAAAAGAAAAAAACTCTCCAGGGAAAGAAAACGAAAAAAAAAAATGAAGAAATGTTTAAAAGTAAATAATTGAAAAATTGGAGAAAAATTTAAGAAAATTTAAAAAAATAAATTTTAATGAAAATGGAAGAGGAGAGAATTAAAAAAAGAAAAGAAAAAAAAATATGTCAAGTAAAAAAGGGAGAGAGGAAGTTGAGAAAACTATAAAAGAATATAGAAAAAAGGCAGAGAGATGAGAGAGAGAAAAAAAAAAAAAAAATTTAAGGAAATTAGAAAAATAGAAAGACAAAAATCTGACAAGCCACATAGAAAAAAAAAGATTTAGAAATAGTAATTAAGGGTAGATATTGTATCAAAATTACCTTTTCAATCCTTCAACTAGAATAACAATTTATAAATAATGTCTACATAATTAAAAGGCTGTATTTTTTTTAATTCAACTTTCATATTATAACAACAAAAAATATTTGAAAATATAAATTAACATTTATAATAAAATTTCGTATAATAATTTCTTTTATAAATAAAATAATATTTATATATTCTATTATTATTATTATATATATGATGTAATTTATATTGTTACAATCTTTGAATAGAATAACAAATTATAAATTTATACTCCATGTTTAAAAAAAAATTAATTAATAAATTTAAATATATATAAATTTATTTCAACCCACCTATTGGGTTTTATACTAGTAATACAGTATAGCCAAAGCAGCTTTAGCACTAGTTTTTTTTTTTTTTTTTGACAATACATACAAGGATAAAAAACACTCATAAAAGAGAGTGCACTCAGACCAGATCCTTGTAATATTGAGGACAATCATCTTCATTCCAATCATAAGGAGATGAAGTTATAATAGAACTTTTAGCCAATTCATGTGCAATCCGATTCTTATCTCTTTTGACATGTCTGCATTCCATGATCATTTCTTGTTGGAGCAAAGATTGAACATCCTTAATTGTTTTTGCTTCTGATGTACCAACCTGTAATCTTCCAGCAGTTGCCCTAACAGCATCAAGAGAATCTGAGCACACCTTATTAATTCTTATCCTGATTTGAGCACATTTTTCAAGGCCAATTTTCATTGCCATAAGTTCAGCCCCACAGACAGTGCCCGGGTTATCAATACACCTTGCTCCCGCCAATCTGATATTTTTCTTATCACTCACAACTGCATATCCAACAACATAACACTTTCTTGCATCATTAAAGGCTGCATCTGTATAAAGAATATTTCCATTTTCTGTAGAACACAGACCCTCTTCTGAAATTCCAATGGTATCTCTATTAGTATCACCAACACCCACCTCATTTATGAATTCCAGCCAATACGATGCTGCCCAACTAACTTCATACCTAAGATTTAGCTAAACTTTAATTTCTTGGCTTTAGGGATAATTGCAGGAAGACCTAGATAAAGATCATGGCCATGAGAGCCTCTAATACCCAAAATCAATTTAGTTTGATCTATATTGCTCTAGCATGTGTTAGGACTAAACGTGATTGAGGATTTCTCCCTATTAACTAATTGACCTGAAGCTTTTTCATAAATGTATATACAGTTCGCCAAGCATTGAGTCTCCTTTTTCGAAGCTTTGAAAAACATGATGCTATCATCAGCAAAAAAAAGATGAGACAAAGAAGGAGCACCTCTTGCAATCTTAAAGCCGGAAACCATCTTCGAATCAATGGATGCTGAAATTATTGAGGAGAATACTTGTGCACATAAGACAAATAGGTACGGAGAAAAAGGGTCTCCTTGACGAATACCTCTTGTAGGAATGAAACTCTTTGATAGTTCCCCATTAATTTTGATGGAGTAAGAGACCGTTGATATGCATTCCCAGATTAATTGAATCCATTTTTGTGGAAAATCCATTGCTTGTAGAACCCTCATCAAGAAGCTCCACTCAATTCTGTCATAAGATTTTGTCATATTCAATTTCATGGCTGCATAACCTGTTTTGCTCTTTGAGGTCTTTAAGAAGTGCATTCCTTCATAGGCCAATAGTATATTATCAGTAATGGGACGTCCTGGCACAAAAGCACTTTGATGATTATCAACCATCTCCCCCAAAACATTCCTCAACCTATTTGTCATAGTTCTTGCAAGAATGCGATAACACACATTACATAAACTAATTGGTCTGTAATGTAAAGGTAAAGATGGGCTCCCAGTCTTTGGAATAAGTGCTATGATTGTATGATTCCAGCTTTTTAAAGAACCATTTCCATTAAGTACATTCAAGACTGCCAATGACAAATCCTCACCTATCGTTTCCCAGTTCTTTTGATAGAATGAAGCCGGAAAACCGTCAGGCCCAGGTGCTTTCCAAGGAGACAAATCCATAACAGCTTTGAGAACTTCAGCTTTAGAGAAAGGAATGTCAAGTGTATTGGACCTTTCCTTTGATATTTTGACATTTAGGAATTGAATTGCTCTACCAATTTCATCTTCTGAAGGGTTATTTGAAGTGAACAAGCCCTGAAAATAATTAGAGAAGGCACCCTCAATTTGCGTGTCAGAGAAAAGCCACTCGCCATTGCTGTCTTGGATTTTCCTAATTTGATTCATCTTGAGACGACCATTAGCTTTTCAGTGAAAAATTTTAGTATTCCTATCACCCTCCTTAAGCCAAGAAATCCGAGATATTTGTTTCCAGAACCATTCTTCTTGTGTAAGCAGATTAGCAAGTTCAGCCTCCAAATCTCCCACTTTCTGCATATCCGGAGTGCAATTGTCATCATCCAATAATTTATTAATTCTGGCTTGAGTATGCTTGATTCCGAGTTCCAAAGTACCCCCCCCCTTTTTTGGCCCATTCCGAAATCACTTTGCCACAATTTTCCAATGTTTCATTCAATGGCATAGAAGCATCCACTTTCTTCCAAGCAGTAGACATAATATTCTTAAAACCATCCTCCTTCATCCAATAATTTTCAAACTTGAAGGTTTTAACATTCCTTTTCTTCCACACTCTTGGCATATGTACATCAAACTCAATAAGGATAGGCCTATGATCAGAACCCATAAACTGTAGACTAGATGCTTCAAAATAAGTGCACATATCCATCCATTCCCCATTTGCTAAAAATCTATCAAGCTTTTCCTTAATATAGTGCTTCCCTTTCCTTCTGTTGTGCCAAGTAAATTTTGATCCAAACATGTTTAGACATTTAAGATCATTAGCCTCCAGTGCTTCTTGGAATTGAGCCATATTACCCTCCTTCCTACAATTCCCTCCCATCTTCTCATTATTATAAAGAACTTCATTGAAGTCACCACCAACAAGCCAAGGGATAGGTAGCATTGGTAAGTAGGTTTTAAGCCTTTTTAATAATTTCCATGATTCGAGTCTTTGTTGTGAAATTGGATGTCCATAAAATCCAGTAAACCTCCAACTATTAGACAATCCAGATATCAAACAGTCAATATGTCCCAAAGAGTACGACAAAATGGAAACATCAATTTCATTCCACATCATAACAAGGCCACCAGCTCTACTAGATGAATCAACACAAAAAGCATTTTGATAACCTAGACGAACCCTAATACGATTAGCAAAAGACGAGTTACATTTAGCTTCAGAAATAAATAGTAAAGATGGACGATACGATATAACCAACCTACTAATCCTACCGAACGCACGCGGACTACACATACCACGTACGTTCCAGCACATTAGCCTCATTCCTCCCGGCGGGGTTGAGTCACCTCAACCTCCGCCTGACCCGGAATTGAAATTTCTGACCCATAATCTTCAATCATACTTCGAGCTTTTTTAAGAAAGAATAGGCCATCAATCTCATTTCGAATCGTCTCCGCCCTCACAAAGTCAGCCAAATCTCCAGAGTGATCCTTCCATAGGCGTTTTTTTCCAGCTTGCATGTTACCAGGAATTGAGAAACTGTTATCATCCTCATGTCCATACTCTTTGTTTCTGTTCTGATCCTCCATTTCCCATGTGCTTTGCCCAATTTCTTCTCTAAGAGGGACATATGGTTGTTCTCCTTCATGAATTATTTCCACATAATCAGTGAAATCAAAAGATTTGAAGCTTCGTCCCACTTGATGAACCACCCGATAATCGTGCCCATTGTCTTTGTCTTTTCCCCACAATGCTTCAATAGCCACCCTGTGTTCAAAACCAGCAGGTATAGTGAAATTAAGTGGTTCTAAAATCAAACCTGTCCTTGGGTCGATCCTCCCTTTTCCACTTTGGGCAGCTTTCTCACCTTCCTCTCTTCTTGCCATCAGATCCTGAAAATTAAACACCACTTCCTTGTCATTTGGCCTAGACTGAACCTCCTCATTCAGGTTCCACTGAGCACCCAACACCTCCTGTTCTGCCATTTTCCACAACTCATTCACCCCTTCATCCAACATTATAGCTTTTCCTTTTGCCCTTCTTCTCTTTTCAGACTCCTCTCTTGCATCATCTTCCAGATTGATAATATTTTTGTTCCTGTCCTCCTCAGTGTTAATAGGAACATTACAAGCATTTACCTCTCTATTGTTAGCCACATTTAAGCCCAGAAGTCGATAAAACTGCTGCATGTCCTCCTGTGTGGGTTTTTTTTGCTTATCCGCCTTTAACCATTCTAGGAAGTACATATGGTTGTCAACCCACGCCTCTTCCTTATCTTTGACCCTGTTACATCCCCTAACAGAATATGTGAGATGACCACAGAAAACACAAAAATCAGATAATCTTTCATAACTGAAATAAATGAAGATTGTTGTGTCATGCACAGTGAAGTTTGTGAATCGACACAATGGAGCCTCTGTGTCAAGCAGAACACGAACTCTTAGCGATTCCCCCCACGCCACCTCTCCCTCTTTCGCATCAACCTTAATAACTTCCCCCAGAATCCTTCCCACTCGTTCTCCAGTCGTTTTTATCATTGCATGTGTTGGTAACCCATGGATCTGGACCCAGATAGGCACACGATCCATCTTCAGGCTATCAAAACTTTCAGAACCCGTGAGCTTCTTCAACACCATCATCGACCTCCTCAAGTTCCATGGCTGCATGTTGAGAACCTCTTGCATCTCAACTTTTTTTTGGAAATCAATGACATAAAGCCCATCTCCAACCAAAGTGACTGTGACGTTTGACACATTGTTCCAGCAGGAAATTAGAAGCCTTTTTAACTCAGTGATGTTAAAAAATCTTCTAGCCACAAATTTTAAGGCCAACAAAGAAGATGGAATGATGAGTTCCTTCATCAGAACTGAAGGGTTCGCACTTTCTTTTTCAGAGATAGAACATGCATTCATTTTTTCTTGAATAACCACATCCATTTTGGAAAGAGAAGGTGAAAAATCGTACTAGAGAAGAAAGAGAAGGATGTGTGTTGTTCCATCTGCCTTGACATCAGAATTTATAGGCGAAGATGGAGTATGGAAACCATGGATTCCATCTAAAACCATTGGCCAGTTTGAACAAATCAAATCCATTACAGATTTTTTAGCCAACAATGTCTCCTTTCTTTTGAAAAACCCAAGAAAACCACCTCACAAAAACCCTAATCCAAAATCGTTGTGAGAAACACAACCAGTATGTGGGCAAGTGAGAATCACTCTCCCCCTTCTTTTGTATTTTACCAACACCAAGACAATGATGAGCAGAATGTTCCTTATTCCAAGAAGATCTTCCAAAAAGGCTCCGTATTTTTTGCAAAATCCAATATTCAATAAATGAGAAATTTAAAGAGTTCAAGAACAAGGAATAATCACTAATGAAATATTAATGACCAGAATTTAAAGCCAAAAAACATCACTTAATGCACCCAAAGGAAGATGATCATTAATCCTTTCTCTTAAGAGAGAGAAAGGACGAAGCTGTGTATGTTTTTATTTAATCAGGCCATACCTATTACAAAGCTTGCTTTAGCACTAGTCTTAAGACAAGGATATTGATACTAATTAAATGCACACACCCTTTCACATTATGTTACAAAAAATAAAGAATCCAATACTCAGGAAGACAGTGATTGCTTCGGTATGTTAAGTGTGTGCTAAATGGGATATAATCATTTTTAATAAAAATATTTAATTATTACATTGTAGAATTTGATTGTAGATGAGATAAGAAATATTTCGAACATGGACTTTTATAAATACTCCATTAATTAGTTTATGTAAAAAAATAGATAAGTTGACATTTATTCATTTATAAATAAAGTGATTGTTTATAAATAAAATGAATGACAATATAAATAAATAAGTGAGAGTTAGAAAATGAAGATAAAGTAATGTGAATAATATTATTTTTAAAAAGAGAAGAAAGAATAATTAAATTTAACAACGAAAGAAATAAAAATAATAACTTGAACGGAGGAAGTAATATTTTTTTATATATAAATATCATTTATTTATATAGTAGGATATGGATTGAATTTAAGATATCTACAAAAATATTTTTTGAGAATATAATCAAGGAGACTAGAAAGAACAGACTAAACTTTAGGAACTAACTCCTTAATCATCTTCAAACCAATCTTGAAGCGATGAAGATTCAAAAGTTAAACGAGCCAGTGCATGTGCTAAAACATTTTTATCACGAGTTAGGTACTGACAATCCCATACTATGATTTTTTGAAGCATGCACTTGATATTTTGAATCAGACCAATTTCCACAAGGCCAAAATCACCCAATGAAGTGATAGCGCTAATTGCCAATGTCGCGTTAGATCGAATTCCCTGAACTATAAGGCCATACCTTATACATTTCGACAACCCAACCTCAATAGCTTTAAGTTCTGTCGTCACAATTGTGCCTGGATTCGTGATCCTTTGGAAACCCGCCACCAAAATCGAGCCTACACTGTTCACTAGCGCAAAACCTGTTGAAAGAAATTATTTTTTCGGGTTAAAGGCTGCATCTGAAAATAATAGATTTCCTGCGTCCCTTCTTGTATGTAGTTCGCTCCCTTTTTTGAACATAGGCAAGTCCCGATAAATACTGTTATGTGAAGATAAATAATCCTGTCAATAACCCAATCAACATCAAAGCCCTGTGAAAGCACTTTTAACTCATGATTTTTCTTTCCCGAGTGAAGCCAATTACATCTTTCTTTCCAAAGTGCCCAGGCGATGACACAAATAAAGGTCAAAACATCTAGGGGAACATTATTACCAATAATATGAAGGAAATCAAAGTTTGAGCTTCCGCCAAAATCCTTCATCAAATTCCACAGTCCAATCTTCTTCCATGTATGCTTCACAAATGGGCATTTAAAGATTGTATGAATAGTATCGGCAATTGGGGCCCCACAACACCCACACCAGGGCTCAATCGGGACATGATGCCGCCTATTTAAGTTTCCTTCAGTAGAAATCACATTCTTCATTAGTTTCCATCTGAAAACTTGGAATTTTGGTGGCACATTGAGTCTCCACATCTTCTTATACAAGTCCTTCACAATCATAGGGTTTGATGCACCCTGCTCTTCCTTCAAATGAGACTTCCTATCCTTAACATAAGAGCACGCATCACCCGAAGCAACTGAATACTGACCTGAGGAACTTGTCGGCCAAAACCAATGATCCTTCACCACTTTGCCCTGTAACGGGGTTCTCAATATCTCATCCACTTCAAACGGTAAGAAAGCTTGCCTACTAAGAATTCTGTTCCAAGAGTAATCAGATGATATGAATCTATCAACTGTTGAAGCACTCGCAACACGAGACATGATTTTTCCAATGTATTTTATTAATACTCTCTTGTTCACCCCACCAAAAATTAGCTATAATTTTCTCTACATCTGAACAAATAGAGACCGAAATTCTGAAACAAGACATCGCATAAGAAGGGATAACTTGTAAGACTGCTTTAATCAATACCTCTTTTCCTCCTTTTGAAAAACTTATGGCTCCAGTCCGAAATCTTATATCGCACCTTATCTACTAAATAGCCAAACTTTACTCTATTTGTTTGAGCAGTCATGGTAGGGAGACCCAAGTAAAAGTCGTGTCTTGAGTAGAATGGACCCCCATAATTCTCTTAACTTCTGCCACATTATATGGATCCATGCATGGACTAAAGTTAATGGTCGACATGTCGAAATTAATGAGTTGCCCCGGCGCTTTCTCATATTTCTGCATGCATTCCTTCAAAATCTAAGTCTCTCAAATTGATGTTTCGAAAAATAGCAGGCTATCATCCGCAAAGAAAAGGTGCGACAAAGTAGGGGCTGATATTGTAATTTTAACTCCTGCAACTTTCTTGCTCAAAACTGCTTGCGAAATAATAGATGAAAAACTTTGAGCACAAATGACAAACATATACGGTGATAGGGGATCCCCTTGGCGCAACTGTAGATACACATTTAAGAATAAGATCAATCCCCTCTCGAAGGATACAGTGATAGGGGATAGGGGATCCCTTCTCGAAGGATGAAAGGCATCTGAAATATGACCATTAATATTGATGCTATATGAAACTGTAGATACACATTTAAGAATAAGATCAATCCATATTTGAAAAATCCAACTGTAGATACTCATATCCAATTTCATAGTTGTGTATCCCTCTTTATTTTTTGAAAATCTAATCCAATGCATGCCCTCAAAAGCCAACAAAATATTATCAGAAATGAGCCTCTCTAGTATAGACGCACTTTGAAAAGGATCAATGACTTCATGCATAATACTCTTAAGCTTATTAGTAATAGTGCGCGCAAGGATACGATAACTCACATTACATAGACTAGTAGGCCTGAATTGAGTTACCTAACAAGGGTTTTGAGTTTTTGGGATGAGAGTTATTACCGTTTTATTCTATGAATCCAGCTCCCCATTGTGATTAAGCACCTTTAGTATAAGGTTCGAAATCTCATCTCCAATCATCGTCCAATTTCATTGATAGAATGATGTTGGGAACCCATCCGGACCTGGCGCCTTCCATGGATTAAGATCTTTGACAACTCGAAAAACTTCTTCTTTAGTGAATGGGGAATCAAGAAATTTTGCAACATCCGCTGATATCGATTTTTCCATGCCCACTGTAGCCCGATCAATATCCACCTGAGCCTGTTTCGAAGTTGTGAATATACATTTGAAATATTCCAAGAATACAAGTTGAACATCTTCCGATTCTAAAATCCACATTCCATTATCATGTTTAATGCTTGTGATTGTATTAAGACGTTTTCTCACTGTGGCTCGAGAATGGAAAAACCGTGTATTACGATCCCCTTCTTTCAACCATGATACACGTAACCATTGCTTTCAATACCACTCTTCTTGAGTTTAGAGTTTAGTAAGTTCCTTTTCCAGCTTACCAACCTTATCCATATCCGGGACGTGAGGATCAACATCCAGCTCATTTGCTATGCTAGCTTGAATGCAGTTCATCACGTCTTTGAGACTTATTCAACAACTCAAAATCTAGTCATTGCATGTTGTTGGTCCTTTATGGAGTATGACACATGTGTATGGGGAGGGGGGTGGATGCACTTGTGTATGCAAATTTTCCTTTTTCATACAGTTTAACCTATCAGGAAAGTTGTTTGACAACCTCTCTGAGTGAATAACTTTGATAGATAATTAACCTACTGAAAACTATGAAGTAATCAGTTGGACAACTATTTAAAAGAGTTGTTATGTGCGGAATGTGGTGGGCCTTTTCTTTAAAAAATACTCCTTGATTAGTTTCTAAAAAACACCAGTTATCAGGGACTTTGTCCAAAATCTAATTTACTTAATTTTGCTGAAATTAACTCTTTCAAGAAAAGCTGTGTGTGCAAAGTGTGTAAATGAAAGAATGCAGTAAGTGAATATCACAACAAGTTATAGTGGTTCAGAGACTAAAGCTCCTACATCCACTTTCCCTGATTGAACAGGATAATTCTTTAACTCCTGGAATTAGCTTGTTTTGTAGTGCCAAGGTGCACTGATCAACAACACTATCTTAGTGCTTTGATCCCTAGGAAAATCTGAGTCCTAGTGCTCAACTTTTGTGAGTTAAGTCTGTATTTTCTCTTAACAACCCTTAACTCCTCACTTCTACAACAAACTCTACTTCACTTAAGAGGTAAAGGGTTTGAGGTTTGGTTTCAACTAAGTGAGATATCCTTTACAATAAGAAAAGTGTAAAGGGTTAGGATATCTCTTTGCTAAGCTTGGATTTTACAAGGTTGGCTTAGCTAGAAGTGATCACGAAACTTGATATTCTAAGTTGTAAGCTTTTGTTTCCTTATGCTTGATAGTAGTTTGATAGCAGATTGTTGGATACATGAATCCTTGGACCACTTCTGTATTTATAGATCAATTTGATCATCTATCCGTTGGAGAGATAGACTTTCAAATTGTCTATTTGCAGCTCCATTGAAACGGCTACAAGAGCGCCCTTATATTATCCACTGTGTAAGAAGGTTCTTCAATGGTTGCTTGAATGAATGGTGTTGACTTCTAAAAATGCGGTTAAGCAGACTTGTGTCAGTTTCTAAGCTTGCACACTTTCCAAGGTTGATTGTGTAAGAATTTGTACTTCTCCAACGGTCTGATGGGACAAGCTCCCTGAACACCTTTTGCTGCAGGTAGAATGTTCTTTAATTCATTCAAGTCTTCAGTTTTTAATGCTTCTAAGTCTTTAATGCACATTCAGGCTTGATGGCTTTAATGCTTCATTAATGTTGTCTTCTGAGATAAATGCATTCAATGCTCTTGATCTTCAAGACATCAACTTGATCTGATATAGTCCTTATCACAGCTGGTTTAATAGCAGTTCACGCCACTTGCTTGAGCTTTCTTCATTCAGCCATGTTGTCCACTTCAGCATCTTTGTCATCATGAGTTCAACAAACTTGATCTAAGACAAAGACTAATAATTAACCTGAAAATTAAGATCTCAACATTCCTGAGATTCTAGACTTAGGCATAATTTGAACTGTCTCAACTATCTTGAGACAACTAGACTGAGTTTCTTTCTCAACTAAACTGACCATCATCATTCAGGGGTTTTGGTATCTTAATCAAAATCAATTCATTTCCCAACACATGCTATTAACAACCAAAATTTAGAAGCAAATAAACAGTCAAACACAACAAGTATCTATATCTCATTACAAATTCGCGCTGCTCACACCTTTGTTTTAGTTCCAATGTCAGACAACGGCCTTTTAATTATAGTTTCATTGTTAAATTTTAGATTATGATAATAAATTTAATAATGAATGTGCAGTAAAAGATAAATATTAAGAGACTTTGAATTTTGGAAATAAAGATAATGAATTTAATAAATAATTTTATTTAAAAAAAAACTCAGGTTGGCCAGCCGAAACCCGCAGCCCGCCCCTTTGTGGGTTGGGTTGAGGTTTTGGCAGCTCGTCTAGCGAATGGCCCGACCCTCCCCACCCCGCCAATTGACGGGCTTTTGCGGTTTTGGCCCGCCCCATCCCGTTGGCCCGTTTTGACAGCTCTACATAGAAGCCCGTAAAATGCCAACATAAAAGAGGAGAATAAATCAAGCAATCAATGTGACCCGGAGAACACGACAAAACATTAACATTCCAGTCATTCCAAAAAAAGATAAGGCCCCTCGAGTGACCGCATGCATCAACGCAAAAACCACAATGAAAACCTAACTAACCTATTAATACGACTGAACGCACGAGGGCTACGCAATCCCCGAGCGTTCCAACAGATAATACTCATTCTTCACGGCAGGGCTGAGTAACTGTAACACCCCATAATTTCATCATATATTATAATAATGCATAAGATATTATTTTAACAAACAAGATTAGAATAAATAAATAAATATATATATATATATATTAGAAATATTATAGGTTTAATACTTTAATGGAATGATTTGATAAACACACGTACACACACATATGCACATATGCTTAGTACTTTTATTATATAGATTTTTTTATATAAATATAAAATAATATTTAAAATATAATTGTGCAAAGAAAATCATTTTTCCAAGGTTCTCGCGGTTGTTTTATTAAAATCTTAAATACGGATATATTTCCTAATATTTCTCAACTCCCTAATATTTCTCTCAACTAACTATTCTTTTCTCTCAACTAATATATTTCCAAGATTCGAAAAAAAATATTTTCACGTTAAATAAAAATCAAGAAGCTGTAACACAACGTCTTCTTTTCCTTCCATAACGAGGCTTATAAAGTTATTTCATTACATTTATTGTATTCAGACATTCATTTCAGGTGTGGTTTCTTTGTCTTTATTAATTGCTTCATATGAATAGATTGTTTATGTGCAATATGATATGACTTGAATGTGAGTGAATATATTAATGTAAAAGTTTATGAAAGACCAGGGGCTAAAAAGAGACCCGGGACTAAAAAGAGGTTCTCGGTGAACCTAAGATTGAAGAGAGATCTTTGGGGGATCCACCGTGCACAAGAAAAGAACTCGGAGCTGAAAATAGGTCTTTGAGGGGGACCCAGTGGAATTTAAAAGAGATCCTTGGAAAAACCGTGAAACAAGTGAAACGTAATTATTAATTAATAAAAAGTACGATGAGAAAGTGCTTATGTGAGATGAAAGGTGCTTATGTGACTTTTTGTGAATTACGTGGTTATATATGATTATACATTTTATTTGTATGTCGTATTTAATATTGTCAAAGTGACTTCACTGAGCTAGTGATTTTGCTCATGCCATACATTTAACATTTCAAATTCAGGTTGATGGGTTGATGGCGAGGAGAGGCGGTGGATGTCAATTAATTCGTCACAATTTGTTATAAAAACTTTATGAATTTTCAAGTGTTTCATTATTTTGACTTTTAGTAGATATTTCAGTTTATTTAATCGAGTCTTCCGCTGTTATTCAAATAATTTTATTATTAAATCAATTTATGGGTTCACTTTCTTGTATTTAAATTTCAGTTCATGTCCCTTTATTTTGAAATTGTCGGGTTTTTACGCAAAATCTACTTTATGAAAATCGGGGCGTGACAGTAACCTCAGCCTCCGCTACCCCTGGAATTCCAATAGGCTTCCCATAGAGTTCGATCATGCTCCTAGCTTTCTTGAAGAGCCCCGTAACCTCCATCTACTGTCCCAGTCCATTGCCCCAAATCTCTTTTTGCACTCCACCCATTGTCTCTTTTTGCAAGACAAATTGTTGCTCTGTACAAAAATTATATCATATTCAAAGCTCATGGCCCTCAAATATCTTCCTCCATCATCCATATGCACCCTATGTTTACCCACTTTCTCACGATGTGGAACATATGGAGCCTCCCCTTCGTGAATGACCTCAACATACGCATTGAAGTCGAAAGCTCTAAAATCTCTTCCCACAAAATGGGTGACCCGATAGTCCTGCCCATTTTCCACACCTCTTAATAGTTCCTTCAGAATTCAGTGCTCATGCTCCCTCAGGATTATAAACGATAGTGGTTCAAGGAAGGTACATGTACGCGGGTCCAAGTGGCAATGACATCTTCTTTCATCATTCCCCAAATTTCTACCATAGGGCATTAAATCTTCAAAGTTATATACAACCTTACGGGTTGGAGTCTCCATCTCCCTCCAAAACTCTTCAACAACATCAGTGCCCACTACCTCCTTGCCTTTTGCCCTCCTTAACTCTTGTTCCCGGATCTACACTTGTTATGTCTGAGGGGGCCCTTATTTTAAACATATAATTTTATTGTACTTTTGATTGAAATATATGCATAATAGTATGTTATAATAATCCTAAAATATCATGTTAAATTTCTAAACTTTTAACAAAATTTTCGTCATTTTTTAATTTTTTTTATGATATCGATATATCCAACGATATATCCGTAAAATCAAGGTTGTGATAATTGTTGCGATAACGATATTTTCATCTTTGAGTAGATTAAACTTACTTTAAGCCTAACACGTCGGCCAATTTAAAATTATGTATATATATATATATATTATAATAAAATAATTTTTAAAATATAATACTAACTTTAATAATAAATTAAAGCAAATTAAATTTATTTTAGTACTTGATAAATTTTTTTTATGTTTTTATTTGAATTTATCAGTGTAACGCACTTATTTTGATTGTGAATTTATTTGCAATTTAAAATATTGAACCGCGTTTTCGAATTTTCGTATTAAATAAATTTTAAATAAGCTTCTAAAGGTTCGTAAGCCTGGTCTGTTTATTTAAAAGATCGAACTGCCTATTTTTTTGCAAACTAATTTGTAATTTGATACACCTGCCTATTTTTTTGCATATAAAGTCTATTTAAAAGATCTAAGCCAGGTTTAAATTAATTTTTTATAAATAGTACCATTTTCATATAAAGTCTGACACATTTGTAATTTGATACACCTACCTATTTTTTTGCAATACATAAATGATGTGAATATTGAAGCCGCATTGAACCCCACGTAAATGTCATAACTGATATATAAAACATCTTTTTTTTTTTCCAAAACGTATTTAAGTAAAAACAATATGCAAAATTTTAGATTTTTTTTGTGGACTATGATTTGGAGGGCACAATTCAATTCTTTTTTAGTTTTAGAAAAAAATGATAATAATTTTCAAAAATCGGTTTATAATTTTTTTTAAAAAACTATTTTTAGTAATTTTTAGGCAAAGTATTATTTTTACTTTAAAATTGATTTTTTAGTATTTTTTTTAATTGGAAACGTTTTATATTGCTAAAATTTAGTTACGGCATATTAAATGAAACTCATAATTTTTAAGTTATAAAATATTATACTTATATTTACGAATAAAATATTTTTTTATAAGTAAATTATTAACCATGGTATATATAATATTTAAAAGATTAATTTAGGTTAAAAAATAAATATAATTTTATATAAGAAGACATATAAGCTTAGATAATATGAAGTTTAAAGGGTATTTAATAGACAATAATCATGGGATTAAATTGAATAAATCATGGTTGATTTAAATTTAATGACATGTGCTTAATTGTTTTCTATTGGAATATATTTATTAATTTATATTTGTTTCAAAAATTAGATTTTCAATTGTTTATATAAGTAACCTTATACTCCGTATTATATTTGTATTAATTTACTTGAAAAAAAAACTTAATTATTGCATAAATAAATTAAATTAAATTTTTAATAGAAAATGTTAAATTAAAAAAAACAGTTATAAATGTTGTTTCACATTTTTTTGAATTATGTTTGTATATAAAGTAATTTTTATAGATCTCATTATATTTTTATAAAGTGGAATAATTAGATTCCACATTTTGTATGAAATATAATGCATTTTTTATTTTAATAAAATATAATTGTGATATTAAATTTTGTATGTTATATTTAAAAAAAATGTATGTTAATTTTTTGTGTAAGATACAATGAAATCTACGTCTAATTTAACATAAATAAATTTAACTATAACATGTTTAATGAAATCTAAATTAATCAATATATATACATTTTTATATTCTACAGGTTTATATATATATTTTTTATTGGTTACTAAATTAATTAATTTTTTATATTGTAATAAAATATTATAGAGTATTATGTTAAATATATTAGGGAGATTTTTTTTAACATTTCAAATTTGAATTAACTATAAATGAAGATTTTTAGGTATAATAAATGAGATAATTACATAAATGAAAGTAAATAAATTAATTTCAATAATTATAATATAAAATTAATTTGTTAGTGTACATCAATTAAGCTTAACTTTTAATTAAAATTTATTGTATAGAGTGGGTAAGTTACAAAATTATAATGCTATATTAACAAATTGTAAATTAATAAATTAAAATTATAGATTAACATATACTAATGAAAATTAATGACATAAGCCTTAAATTTAACAATTCATTTTGAATATTAGTTAATAATTTGGAGGTTGCTATAAAGAGATTTACGTGAAACACTATTCCTAAAATTATCCTTAACTTGAATTTCATAATTTATTAATAGACAATAATCATGATATTAAATTGAATAAATCATGGTTGACTTAAATTTAATGACATGTGCTCAATTGGTTTCTATTGAAATATATTTATTAATTTAATATTTATTTCAGAAATTAAATTTTTTAAATTTTATATAAGTTACCTTATATTATATCTGTATTAATTTACTTGAAAAAAAATCTTAATTATTGCAAAAACAAATTAAATTAAAATTTTAATAGAAAATGTTAAATTACAAAATAATAAATAATAGTGAACTTTGTAAATTGATGTACATTTAATTTTTTTAAATATGATAAATTAGTCAACATTTTACCCAAAGTTATAATTGATAAGTTAAATTTATACTATTAAAAGGATGAAAATAGTAATTATGAAATGATTTTTTGTGTGAAAGTATGGTTCAATTATCAATAGTTCAGGTGTGATTTTATAGTCTTGCAATTTTTATTGAATTGTACCAAAGGCCCATGTTCTCAGTGCCTTTGAGATACCTCAAGATCCTCTTAGCAGCCTCTAGATGGCTCTTCTTAGGATTGGCTTGAAACCTTGCACATACACCTACTGCAAAGGTGATGTCAGGTCTGCTAGGAGTGAGATAGAGGAGAGATCTAATGATTCCTCTATACTCAGTAGAGTTGGATGGAACACCACTCTCATCTAGATCCATTTTCCAGTTTGTATTCATTGGGATCCTCACTGGCTTGCTAGTAGCACACCCAAACTTCTTGATCATTTCTCTGGTGTACTTAGCTTGATTGATAAAGATTCCTTGTATTGATTCCTTGACTTGAAGACCCAAGAAGAAATTCATCAACCCCATCATTGACATCTCAAACTTGTTTTGCATGAGTTTTGAGAACTTCTCACACATCTTCTCATTTGGGTATCCAAATATGATGTCATCAACATATATTTAGACAAGCAAGATGTCTTCTCCATCACAGATTCTGAACAAGGTTCTGTCTACTGTCCCTTTGATAGAACCATGATCCAGCAGAAATTGTGATAGGGTATCATACCAAGCTCTTGGAGCTTGCTTAAGTCCATTGAGAGCTTTCTTCAGTCTGTAAACTTGGTTCCCTACTTCAAAACCAAGGGGTTGCTCAACATAGACTTCTTCCTTTAGCACTCCATTCAAGAAAGCACTCTTGACATCCATTTGATAGACTTTGAACCTCTTGTGGGCAGCATAGGCTAAGAATAACCTTATTGCTTCAAGCCTTGCCACTGGTGCAAAAGTCTCATCATAGTCAATGCCTTCTGATTGACAGTAGCCTTTGGCCACCAATCTGGCCTTGTTTCTGACTATCACATCATTTTCATTTTTCTTGTTCTTGAACACCCACTTGGTTCCAATAACATCTTGATGTGAAGGTCTGTCAACTAGTTCCTATACATCATTTCTGGTGAACTGGTTCAACTCTTCTTGCATGGCTGTAATCCAGTTTGCATCTTGAAGTGCTTCTTCAATGTCTTGAGGTTCCTGTTCTGATAGGAAACAACAAAATAAAGCACTTTCACCATGAAACCTTCTAGTTTTGACTCCTACTCTTGGATCACAAAGTATCAGGTCAGTAGGATGGTTAGATAACCAAGTCCATCTTTTCCTGATCCCTTCAGTAGAGTTGTCCTCTACTAAGGTTGAGTCACTAGCATCATAGAATTCAGGAAAATTAATGCAGGATCTAAATCAGGATTATATTCAGGGGTGTTGTCCTCAATGTCAGGGACATTGGCATTTTCAATATTATTGTTTTCCCCTTGAATATTTAATTAATTAACTACCTCAACAGAGCCTGCTTCTTCATTGGTAGTTGTTACTTGATTATGAACTGGGATTGGATCATTCAGTTCATCATTTCCTTCAGTGGGGTTTGCCTCAGGGAGATTGCCTTCATGAGTGTTGTCCAGTCTAGTGTTTTCAGGAGGATTGGCCTGGACAACTTCTATGAACATAGTATCTTTGTCTCTTAGGATCATTCTGGTTGTTCTTTGTGTGATGTCATCAATTTCCAGGGATTTATTCCTGCTCTCAAATATAGCTTCATCAAACACAACATGGGGTGTTTCTTCCACAATGAGGGTTTTACAGTTGTAGACTCTGAAAGCTCTACTGATTTGGGAATATCCAAGAAATATCCCCCCATCAACTTTGCTATCAAAGGCTTTCAACTGCTCTTTCCCATTGTTGTGAATGAAACACTTACAACAAAATATGTGAAAGTAAGATACTTTGGGCAATCTTCCTTTCCAGAGTTCATAAGGGTTTTTTCCTTGACCCTTAGTAGGGGTGTCAAATGGGCCGGGCCGGGCCAGCCTGGTACTGGCCCACCGGGCTGCTCAAAATTTCCGGGCCGGGTCGGTTGCTATCGGGCCTGGAAAGGTGAGGCCCAGCCCGGCCCTAGTCGGGTTACCGGGCCAAAACAGCCCATTTTTTTATAACATTTAATATATTTATTTTGACATATAATTGTGGACTCATGGACTGCCCATTAATACTTAACATGGACCCATTTATTCTAAATAGAAAAGCCCAAGAAATATACTAAAAGCTAACCCTAACTATAAATAATGAAATATTAATGTATCAATGGAGAGTAGATTAAGTCAGATATATTGGGGTGCCGCTCAAGGAGCACAGATTAGAGAAGGGCATCCATGGCACACTTCATTTCCATTTCATCGTACCTCCTTATGTACCTAGGCTAGGCGGCGTGAAGGCGACGACCACAATTTTTTTCTTCATCTTTTCTTCTTTCTACAATTTTTTTTTGTTAATAGATTTCTTTTGAATCTCAGATATATTATATATACAACTCGTGTTTGTGCAAGACAATTAGACAAAAAAAAGGGGATTAATTTAAACGAAAGGGACCTGAAAATAGGAAAATTGAATATAATAGATTATAGTAATACCGTATGTATATTTTGTGTATTTTCTTTCCTTCCAGTTCCAGGCGATTTGATTCTCTCTATTCATATTATAATTAAAAAAAAAAAGAGTTAGAACGGGCCAGCCCGAAAAATCGGGCTTAGCCCGGCCCAAGCCCGATCAGCCTGGTTGTTCAAGTGGGCCGGGCCAAATCGGCCCGGTTGTTTTCGGGCCATTGATATTACAACCCAGCCTGGCCCATCGGGCCGGGCCCATTTTGACAGCCCTAACCCTCAGTAATCAAACATCTATTCTGAGTATAGCATGCAGTATTTATAGCTTCAGCCCAAAACCTCTTAGGCAATTAGAATCAGCAATTAAGGTTCTAGCAGCCTCTTTAACAGTTCTATTTCTTCTTTCAGCTACCCCATGCATTCTATTGAGGGGTTCTGGCTGTTGAAGTTTCATGGGCTATTCCATTATCAATGCAATACTCATTGATGTATGAATTAATGAACTCAGTGCCTTTGTCAGATCTTATCTTGATAATGTTAAGGATTTTCTCATTTGACAGTCTCTTTAATAGTTCAGGGAGTTTGACTTGTGTTTCCTTCTTATTAAGGAGAAATACTACCCATGTGAACCTAGAGAAGTCATCTACTACAACCAATGTGTATTTTCTCCCATTTATGCTTGTAGGGGTAATTGGTCCAAATAGGTCCATATGTAATAGTTCAAGTACCCTTTCAGTAGAGATGACTGGTTTGCCTTTAAATGAAGTTTTAATCTGTTTTCCTTCATGACATGGTTTGCAAACATGTTCTTTAATGAAAAATTCATTAGGCAGTCCTTTAACTAATGCATTTCTAGCCAGCTTGTTCATGGATTTGAAGTTTAGATGGTTTAGCCTTTTATGCCATAACCAACTTTGTTCATTTGAGCTTTTGGCAATAAAGCATGCAGCATCAGTAGACTTGTCCCAGTCAGCAAAATACACATTCCTTTTTCTAGTTCCAGTCAGTAAGGTTTGTTGAGTTTTATCTTTGATTAAGCATTTGTTACTTGTGAACTCAACATTATATCCTTTATCACAGAACTGACGTATACTTAGGAGATTATATTTGAGACCAGCCACATAAGATACATTGGATACCTTGATATTACCAATTATCAAGGCACCATAACCTTTTGTAGTTGCTTGTGAGCTGTCTCCAAATGTGACATTTGGGCCTTCTTTTTCAATAAATTCAATGAGGAGATCTTTGTTTCCAGTCATATGCCTTGAACATCCACTGTCCAAGTACCAAACTGTCTTGTTGCTCATGCTCCTCAGCTTCTTGTGGCCCTTTGGTACCTGCAATTATCAAGCTTTAGGTACCCTTTGCATTTTAGGTCCTGAGAGGTTAGCTGTACCTTTAGGAACCTAAACTTGCCTAATTACCCTGATTGATTCAAGGTGGCTAAGTTGTTTTCCTCTAGCATCAACATACACTGTTTTTCCCTTAAATGCCTTTGGGAAAGAGTGTGTGAAAGTTTTGACTCTGTAAGTTTCAGGAGAGTTGTCATTTCTCCTGAACTTATGAGTTCTTTGTGCTACTTGAGGGAATCTTTGAGGATGGGCATATTGATGATCATTACCCTTTGACATGAAGGGTTTTGGTTGTCTCATTTTATTGTACCCTTGAGGAGAGTTGACCTTAGGTCTGTTCAGCTGAGGTTTTCTCAGGGGAGTTGACCTAGGCTGAACATACCTTGGACAACTTCTCTGATTGTTGTTCAGTTGAGTTATCCTTCCATTGGGCCTACTCTACTGAACACCATTTCTCCTGTATTCAGGGACTTTGGCCATTTCCTTAGGTATAGGCCTTTTTCCCTGAAATACTTGAGTGGGCACTTCTTGCATTTTGCCCTTTCCTTTGTTCAGTGGCTGAATTAATTCATTTTTAGCTTGTTGTGCCACTGACTTAACAAAGACTATCTTAGTGTTACTTGTTGAAGCAACACTAAGACAAGGTGAAGATTCAAATGGATCATATTCCAATCCACTCTTTTGAGCCATAGGTCTTTGGAAGCTTTGAATATCCTCTATTGCTCTAGAGGATTTATTCATTGCAGACATCTTAATTTTCAGGCTCTCTTCACTTGATTTGAGAATATCATACTCATGTGAGAGGTTTTCAAATTTGGCTTGAAGAATTTTAAGTTCAAAGTCCTTTCTCTTCTGAATAAGCAGTTGTTCATCAATTTGCTTTTGTTGGTCAACTATCCTGAGAGAGGCTTCATCGAGTTCTCTCAAGACTTGTTGATACAACTCAGTAGACTTGACATCAACTACAGATTCAGAAGTTTTTGCAAGTTCAATGGATATCCTTTCATTTTCTCTCACACAGTTATTATGAAATTCTTGCAACCTAGTGAAATCTTCCATCAACTTCCCAAAAGAAAGTTTCAAGTTGACATCACTTGTGTTTTGTGCTTGAATTAATGGTGAGCTAGAAGTAGAAGATACATCATCATCTTCTATGGCCATGTTGCACACATCATCATCATCACTGTTTGAGAACAGTCCATCATCAGAAGAGTTGAAGCTTTTAGCACTTTCAGACTCATTACCAGCCATCATGGCTTTTCTGTTGGTGAACTTCTTGTCTCTTTTAGCTTGCCTATCCTTTCTTTCTTTAGAGCTGAGCTCAGGGCAATCATACTAAAAATGTCCTTTCTTTTTGCAATTGTAGCACAGGTCTTCATCATCATCTTTCTTTGATTCATCTCTTCTTCTAGATGATGAAGGTTCAGCTCTGCTGGACTTTCTCCTATCAGAGTACTTGTCCTCTGATCTTCTTTCTTCAGGCCTTTTGTCATCAGCCTTGGCTTCAGGAGAGTTGTACCTTCTCCTGACCTTGTTGTCTTGGTAGAATTTCTTGTAACTACCAAACCTTGAGTTGAGCTTGTCAAACCTTATAGCCATGAGGGCTAGTTCTTCCTTCATTTCAGCCTTAGAGACTGACTTTGATGATCTTGGAGTGGACTGCATCTCAGGTTCAGCAGTTTTGGCTTTGAATGCCACTCCTTTAGTTGGTAAGGAAGGTTCCTCAACTGACTTTCTTCTGTTGAGGTCAAACTCATAGGCTTTGAGCTTTGAGAATTTTTGTTGCATGGGCATGGTGGAGAGATCTTTGGTATTCTGCATCATTACAGAATATACATCCCACTTTTGAGTGAGACTTCTTAGGATCTTCAGTGCAACTTCTCTCTTGGAGTACACCTTGCCCAGTGAGTTGATTTCATTCATGATTTCAATGAATCTACCAGCAAATTTATCAATGGACTCTTCAGGCTCCATTGTGAATTGTTCAAACTTCTACACAGCAACTTGGAGTTTATTCTCTTTGATCTTTTCAGTACCCTCACACATTTCAGCAAAGGTATCCCAAATTTCTTTAGCTGTTGTGCAGTGGTAGACTCTCCCCATTACTGCATCTGGAATTGTTTGGTAGAGAGTGTTCATTGCTAGATAATTGAGATTATCTCTCCTTTTCTCTTCAGTGGTGAGATCATCTTCATCCTTGGGAATCTCATCCCTTGTATCAGCTCTTTGAGCATTAGTAACTCTGGGATTTGCTTGTGTGAAGATAAATGGTCATCTTGTTATGACTCTTAGCATATCAGTGTGTAGGCATGCAAGATGAGCTTTCATTCTGATTTTCCAGAAATCATAGTTCTCAATACAGAACATGGGCAGCTTGTGATGAGATATGTGATTGACTGGATCTGGGGCCATGTTGTTAATGGTCTGCACAGCATTAAGGTTATGGTTCTGTTTTTGACGTCGTGGTCCATAGCCAAATTGGGGGCATGCTTGTGCGCCTTTTTTACAAAGTTTTCAGATTGTCCCCCGGGTTTGCATCCCCACAGAATTGGCCATAGAATCAATTCAGTGGGAAATGCAAACCCGGGAGGCAATCTGAAAACTTTGTAAAAACGGCGCACAAGCATGCCCGCAATTTGGCTATGGACCACGACGTCAAAAACACTGCACCCGAGGCCTCAAATTCAAAATCCTTCTCGACACAATTGATTTTATGGCCAATTCATTGAGGGATGCAAACCTGGGAGGCAATCTGAAAACTTTGTAAAAACGGCACACAACCATGCACGCAAGTTTGGTTATGGGCGACGACGTCAAAAACTCCGCACCTGAGGCCTCAAATTGAAAAACCGTCTCGACACAATTGATTCTATGGCCAATTCAGTGTAGGATGCAAACATGGGAGGCAATTTGAAAACTTTGTAAAAACGACACACAACCATGCGCGCAAGTTTGGATATGCACTACGACGTCAAAAACTCCGCACCCAATGCGTCAAATTCAAAATCCATCTTGACAAAATTGATTATATGGCCAATTCAGTGGGAAGTGCAAACCCGGGAGGCAATCTGAAAACTTTGTAAAAACGGCACACAAGCATGCCCGCAATTTGGCTATGGACCACGACGTCAAAAACACTGCACCCGAGGCCTTAAATTCAAAATCTGTCTAGACACAATTGATTCTATGGCAAATTAAGTGGGGAGTGCAAACCCGGGAGGCAATCTGAAAACTTTGTAAAAACGGCGCACAAGCATGCACGCAAGTTTGGCTATGGGCGACGACGTTAAAAACTCCGCACCCGAGGCCGCAAATTCAAAAACTATCTCGACACAATTGATTCTATGCCCAATTCAGTGAGGGAAGCAAACTTGGGAGGCAATCTGAAAGCTTTGTAAAAACGACGCACAACCATGCGCGCAAGTTTGGCTATGCGCTACGACGTCAAAAACTCCGCACCCGAGGCGTCAAATTCAAAATCCGTCTCGATAACATTGATTTTATAGTCAATTCAGTGAGAAATGCCAACCCGGGAGGCAATCTGAAAACTTTGTAAAAACGGCGCACAAACATGCCCGCAATTTGGCTATGTTCCACAACGTCAAAAACACTGCACCCGAGGCCTCAAATTTAAAATCCGTCTCGACATAATTGATTCTATGGCCAATTCAGTGGGGAGTGCAAACCCGGGAGGCAATCTGAAAACTTTGTAAAAACGGCGCACAAGCATGCGCGTAAGTTTGGCTATGGGCGACGACGTCAAAAACTCCGCACCCGAGGCCTCAAATTCAAAAACCGTCTTGACACAATTGATTTTATGGAAAATTCAGTGAGGGATGCAAACCAGGGAGGCAATCTGAAAACTTTGTAAAAACGGCACACAACCATGCTCGCAAATTTGGCTATGCGCTACGGCGTCAAAAACTCCGCACCCGAGGCGTCAAATTCAAAATCCGTCTCGACGTAACCTCCCTGGTTTGCATCCCTCACTGAATTAGCCATAGAATCAATTGTGTCGAGACGGTTTTTGAATTTGAGGCCTCGGGTGCGGAGTTTTTGACGTCGTCGCCCATAGCCAAACTTGCGCGCATGCTTGTGCGCTGTTTTTACAAAGTTTTTCAGATTGCCTCCCGGGTTTGCACTCCCCACTGAATTGGCCATAGAATCAATTGTGTTGAGACGAATTTTGAATTTGACACCTCGGGTGCGGAGTTTTTGACGTCGTCGCCCATAGCCAAACTTGTGCGTGTGCTTATGCGCCGTTTTTACAATGTTTTCAGATTACCTTCCGGGTTGCATCCCCCACTGAATTGGCCATAGAATCAATTTTGTTGAGACGGATTTTGGAATTTGAGGCCTCGGGTGCCGTTTTTACAAATTTTTCAGATTGCCTCCCGGGTTTGCATCCCCCACTGAATTGGTCATAGAATCAATTGTGTCGAGACGGATTTTGAATTTGAGGCCTCGGGTGCAGTGTTTTTGACGTCGTCGCCCATAGCCAAACTCCGCACCCGATGCGTCAAATTCAAAATCCGTCTCGACAAAATTGATTATATGGCCAATTCAGTGGGAAATGCAAACCCGGGAGGCAATCTGAAAACTTTGTAAAAACGGCGCACAAGCATGCCCGCAATTTGGCTATGGACCACGACGTCAAAAACACTGCACCCGAGGCCTCAAATTCAAAAACCGTCTCGACACAATTGATTATATGACCAATTCAGTGGGGGATGCAAACCCGTGAGACAATCTGAAAACTTTGTAAAAACGGCGCACAAGCATGCCCGCAATTTGGCTATTCCAGAAATCATAGTTCTCAATAGAGAACATGGGCAGCTTGTGATGAGATATGTGATTGACTGGATCTGGGGCCATGTTGTTAATGGTCTGCACAACATTAAGGTTATGGTTATGGTTCTGGTTCTGATTCTGATGCTGGTTTTGGTTGTTGTGGTTGCCCCTTGCCATATCTCAGAAATAGGGGTTAGATAATACAATGTAAAGAGTTTCAGAAGGATCTGTTCAGTGACCACACTAAAATATATTTTTGAAAATCAAGATGGATTTTCAGAAGCAGTGGTCTTTAAACTCCTGCTCTGATACCACTTGTTGGTCCTAAAAGGAGTATATAACAAGTGTATGGGGGGAATACACTTGTATGCAAATCTTTTTTTCAAACTTAACCAAAACTGGTTTCAGCAAGGTTGTCCTGGACAACTCTTCTGATATGATTAACTCTTAAAAGATAATCAAACTACTAAGTACTATTAAGTACTTAGTTGAATAACTATCTAAGTGAGTTATGTGTGCGGAATAGTGGTTGAACCTTTAGTTTAAACTCCTTTTTAGTTCTGAAAATCTCTTAACACTTAAACTGGTTTTTCAGGGGACTTGTCCCAATACAGTTTTGTACAGTCTTGAGTATAAGTCTTTGAAATATCAGTTTGTGTGCAGTGTTTAAATGTGTTGTTTGAATGTAAGTGCTTGAAAGTAAATCAACACAAGAGTTATAGTGGTTTAGAGACTCAAGCTCCTACATCCACTTTCCCTGATTGAACAAGATAATTCCTTCACTCTTGGAATTACTTGTTTTATAGTGCCAAGGTGCACTTGATCAACCACACCACTCCTTGGTTCCTTGATCCCTAGGATATCAGAGTCCTAGTACTCTCTCTCAACTCAGAATTGGAATGTTCTTCTTTCAACAATCAATTTCTACCACTTCTACTACAACAACCTTCTATCTCTCTTTTGGAAAGGTATAAGGGTTGATGTTGGTTCAAACTAGGTTGAGATATCCTTTACAATGAGCTCAGTGTAAAAGGATAGGATATCTCTCTAAGCTTGTATGGATATACTGTTGGGAAATTAATCCCAATACCCAATAATAGTCCCCCAACAATGTGGTCCCCAACTCCTTTGTGGGAAATTATTATGGGACCACATTCCCCATGTCCTTTGTGGGGAATTATTGACACTTGTGGGTTATGGACCATCACGCTAGGAATCCTTTGAGACTCCCGGGAATCTTTTGAGATGCCCTAGGGATCTTTTGAGACTTTCGGGAATCCTTTGAGACTCCTTTAAAATTACCCGGATCTATTTGGGACGTAATTTAAATATGAATTATCATAAATCTAATTTCATAATTTAAACAAATTAAATCAACTAATTTATGTAATGAATGTACGGTAAAATAATTAAATCCCTAAACATGCGGAACTAAGAGATTACATGTTTACCTTTAAATCGGAGAGATACCGTTGAGAAGAGTAACAACTTCAACCCAATTACCTTCTCAAGTATTCCCTAAGTCCTAGTTCGTTGACCCGGTGGGAGATCTCACGAACTATTAACTCTCAAGGAAAAATTAATTTTCTCTTGTTGCACACACTGTAATTTCGAAAATTACAGATCTTTTTTTTTCTTAGTCTCTAGAGTACCAATTTTTTTCTTCTCCTTTTATAAGAGAGAATCTATGTTTCTTCTCTTACAAGAAAGAAAAATTGACCGGTCAATTTATCTTGAAATAATATAGAAATAATCTCTTATTTCCATATATCTTTTTCCATAAATATCTCTCTCTAATTTCTTGCAACAAAATTAATCCTTATCTTTTAATTACCTTAATTAATAGACTTTTATTGGGCTACTTGAGGGGCCTTTAAGAGAATTAGGATTGGACCTCCCAATGGGCCCATAAATCAATATTGAGCCACAACATTTTTCCAGCCCATTAATATTAATTCATTTCACTATAGAATTAATATTGCACTATCCATCCTAACCCATATTATGAAATATGGCTCCCGGTTATTATTTCCCGTGTTTAAGATTCAATGTCCATCAATTAATTTAAGCTACTGAATGCTTTAATTAATTAATATCTTTTATTCCTCGGAGTAAGGACAGCTCAACATTATTATCATACCGGAAATAAATTCCACTGATCAGATTTGATATGATAAACCTTCTGAGCCCACCAAGGGGACATAATCAACTTGACACTCCAAGACACGATTCTCTGTATTAATTTTGGCAATTTGTCCTGTAATTAATAATATTGCCCAAAATACAAAGTATTGAATCAAATTGATTCTTTACCCATAATAAATCAAAGCAATACTTCTTAACTACAGACAATCCCATTTAAGTGACAGAGATTAAGAAATCAACAACCACTGAGGTCTAATTCTTCATTCCTTAAGTCAGTCTAGAAGAATTACCTCTCTGTAGGTCCTATTCAGCACATCATAATGCACTAGTGTAATCTCTTGGTCAAGATAAACCAATCCGAGCCTTACACCTCAACTTCTACCAAAGGATTGTTCAATTCCATCTAAGTTGTGAATCAATTGTACTTATATACAAGGAACTGACAATGTGATCTTCTGTGATCTTCTACACACCACATTGTCTACAATGTAAAATACATCTGAACGTTTATGCAATAAATAATTAACATTCATTATATTTAAAGCAACCAGTGATAAAAATATTATTCTCATTTATAAGTGCAAGAATCAGTTTGTATACATAAGTAGCACTAAAAGCATACTTGTCAGTATAACCCTAACATATACAATGTAGTTCAGCTTAGATGAAGTGTTTCTGGAAACTATGAATGTTTTAAGAAAGCTTGAAGGCTTTGAGTTTCCTTGAGATCTCAGGATTCTTGGTTCTGTTTGATTGTAGTTGGATGCCCTCAATAGTTTCCACACTTCATGTATTTATAGAACAATTTGAGGATTTTCCCGTTGGAAAGACAACCTCAAATTGCCTATATTTGTCTTTCTTGAACTCTGCAACTGGAAGACAGATTCTTGAAAGTGACATGTCCTTAATTTGAGAAGTAAACGGTTGTGATCACTTTGTCTTGACTTTGAAGCCCTCTTCCCAATGTCTGACTTCAAGATTCACTTGATCAAACATGGACATCACTTCTGATCATTGGTCATATGATAAGGACAACTTTCCTTATCACTTGGACAGTTCTGCTTATCAGATTCAGCAGATTTTTCTTAACAGCAATGTTGACTTTGCTCTTCAGATGACTTGACTCTTTTTTATTTCAATTCATGTCTCTTGATGGTTCTTGAGCTTTCATGGCTTCATATCAGTAGTTTTGACCTTCTCAGCATAATTGGCCTTTTCTTGGAACTGTTCTAGTTCAAATGTGCTGAGACATTTCTGTTGTTCAACTCTTCTGAGCTTTGACATATACATCAGTAGACTTGGTCTTGATGATGTGTTCCATTCAAATGATCTTCAGAGAGGTTGTTCCATAACTGAACTGACTTAATCAGCACAGTTGTCCATTAGGTACTTCAGCAGACTTAAGGTCAAATTGATTCTAAGCCTTGAGGGGACTTGATTCTTGTAATCTTCTAGGCATGTGTTCCCCCTCAACTTGTGCATCTAATATACTAAGAGTTGTCTAACATTCCAGCTTCTCAACTAGTCTTAACTACATGTTCCAACATTCCTGAAACATGTTCATTTAAATTTGACTTATCTATTTGGCATGTCTTAAGGGGTTTTGGTATCTTAATCAAAATTCTCATTTTATTCCCAACAATAACTTATTTACCATTAAAAATAAATATACTATAATTTAATACATAAAATTAATTCAATTTGAATAATATAATTTAGTTATACTCAAATATATATATTTATATATCAAAGGTTATAACATTATATATGTTAATAGAATACTAATAAAGAATTTCTGAAATTTTGGAAGTTTGGTTTTAAAATATTCTTAAAAGATTTGAAAATAAATGTTGGTTAACTCTATATATTATATACCAAATATGAACAATATGTTATTAAAATTATGACATTTACAGAAATTATGTGTATATATAGTTAATATTATGTGTAGATTTCATTATTATTATTAATGTTTGACTAATAAAATAAATCAGAGTATGCAATTTTTACGGCAGTCACATTTTACAAATTGACTATATAGTCACTTTATCGAATCGCATTATGTGGCGTCGTAAACGTCGTAACGACCTGCTACCTGTTATACAAGTTTAAGTTATTTATATCATTTTTTAAATTGTATTTTGTTATTTACTATATTACCCTTCTTTTATTTAAATTATTTTTAATATATATATATATTAAGTAAAATTACTTTTCTACCCTTTCTTTTTAAATTTTATTTATATTTTACCTGCACCCACTAATTTAATGAGTGCACCCCCTAATCATATTTTTACTACAATTATC
Organism: Galeopsis tetrahit; assembly: GCA_963675135.1. Lineage (NCBI taxonomy): Eukaryota > Viridiplantae > Streptophyta > Magnoliopsida > Lamiales > Lamiaceae > Galeopsis > Galeopsis tetrahit. The sequence goes on along the minus strand of OY776120.1, from coordinate 56,373,342 downwards.
TGCACCCGCTAATTTAATGAATTCACCCCCTAATCATGTTTTTACTACAGTTATCTGCACCCGCTCATTTAATGATTTCACCCCCAAATCATTTTTTTACAACAGTTATCTACACCCGCTCATTCTATGAGTTCACCCCCAAATTATTTTTTACCACAATTATCTGCACTCGCTCATTTTATGAGTTCACCCCCAAATTATTGTTTTACCACGGTTATCTGCACTCGCACATTTTATGAGTGCAGCCCAAAATATTTTTTAAAAAATAATCACATTTAAAAGATTATATTATCCTTTTATTAATTTACACAAAATATAATAAAATAAACTCTAGAAAATCGATTCACCACCAAATCACCCATATTTTAAAAAAAACGTAAAAATATAATTAATAAAAAACTATCGAAATTAGCCACAAATCTCGATTTTTTTCTTTTTAATTTTTCTTCCCCCTCCTCTTTTTCTTTTTTCTTCCCATTTTCAATTTTTTTTCCAAATTTTTTATTTCCTTATTTTTTTTTCTTTTTCTTTTCCTTTTAAATTTTTTCTATCTTTCTTCTCCATTTTTAAATAAAAATTTTGGAATAAAAAATGAAAATGGGAAGAAAAATTAATAAGAAAAAAAATCGGAATGTGTGCCTAATCTCAATAGTTTTTTTAATTATGTTTTTACGATTTTTTTCTAAAAATATGAGTGATATGGTGGTGAATCGACGGTAACTCGGCAATGACTCGGCTGTAGATTGTAAATGTATAAATTAGGGTTGATTTTATTATATTTTGTGTTAATTAATAAAAAAATAATATAGTCTTTTAAATGTAATTATTTTTTAAAAAATATTTTGGGGTGAACTCATAAAATGAGCGGGTGCAGATAACTGTGGTATAAAAATAATTTGGGGGTGAAATCATAAAATGAGCGGGTGCAGATAACTTTGGTAAAAAAATAATTTTGCGGTGAACTCATAAAATGAGCGGGCATAGATAACCGTTGTAAAAAAGAAATGATTTGGGGGTGAACTCATAAAATGAATGGGTGCAGATAACTATGGTAAAAAATGATTTGGGGTGAACTCATAAAATTAGCGGGTGTAGATAATTGTTGTAAAAAAAAATGATGTGGGGTTGAACTCATAAAATGAGTGTGTAGATAACTGCAGGAAAAATATAATTTGGAGGTAAACTCATTAAATTAATGGGTGTAGATAAAATATAAATAAATAATTAAAATTAAAATAAGGGGTACGGTACATGCGAGTGTACCCAAGTATCACCCTTTTTTCTTCCCCAATTCCAATTAGCCGGCACAATTCTTAAGATGTTTGAGAATGACTTATTTTCCCCAAATTGATTTAATTTGAAGCTCTCAATCGCCACTAGGAGGTTTGAAGCAAAGGTTTGAAACAAGAATGAGTTTTTCTAAATGATTTGGTTTGTTTTATTGTTATTAAATTGATTTGATTTATTTTTTGTTATTAATTTTATTAATATCATAAGGGTAAATATGTAATTTTAACATTACATATTTTAATTACATTAACAAAAATATAATAAATTATTTTATTGTATAAGGATAAAAATGTAACTTTACAATAATATATTTTAATTAATTTAATTTAATAGAAAATACAAATTTATCACACATTACGACAATACATATCGTAAAATTTACAAAAGGTAACAGGTCATCAAATCTAAATCTTTAGATTAGATTTTTAATGGTTTATATTAACTGACTACGATAGTCATTACGACACGTTACGATACCCTGACTACATATAGAAGGTCCCATTTCTAGTATTGTCAATTCGAACTATATAACTTATTTATTATTAAATAATAAATACACTATAATTTAAGATATAAAATTATTTCAATTTGAATAGTATAATATATATATATATATATCTTAAGAACATATTTAACACGTTTAAAATTAAGGATCAAATATGATAATTATTAATCATATTTGTTTTTAATATATTTTGTAAATCTGTAAATTTTTATTTGATGTAACATTTTATGTTTTCTTTAGTCCGAGAAGTTAAGTTTGAAAAATAACATGTTTAACGTTCTAAATTTTTTAATTCCAATATGATGGGCGTTTGACCTATTTTTCTTGATTCTACAAATTATAGTAAACTCATTCTAAATAAAAAAAACTAGGATTAGAAAATTCAATTAACCGAAATCAATCTAGATATTCAATTAAAATCTGTTATGTAGAATTGTAAATTAGATTGTAAATATTATACACATTTCTATTAAGTAAGATTGAAAATTCAAATAACTGAAAGATCACATGTGATCATATATCTCTACAACACAATTCACTCATTCTTGAAGAGTTGAGTTATGATTGTATAAAGTTATTAGAGGATTACAATAGGTTGTCTTCAACCCTAAGTCCCTAACTGATGAACAAAGTGATGTTTTACCAGAAATACTTGAAATTGTTTGTTCCAGTGATGATGAAGTCTTCTCTTTGTATGGTTACAGGGGTATTGACAAAACTTTCATTTGGAGAACTTTTATTTGCAGCCGTTAAACCCCACATAAATATTGTTCTTAATGTTGCATCGAGTGATATAGCTTATGTTGGTCCCTGAACGAGTAGTGAATGGGTTTAAAGTTTAGAGGGGACGGGTGAACAAACTTTAAAAACTTTTTCTAAACAGAGTTGTATGTTACTCAGCTGATATACTTAGTCTACTGATCCAACTTACTGAGTACTCTACTGAATATGAGTTTGCGGAATTGTGTAGGCCCTTTGTTTAGACTTGTTCGTTAATAAAAAACCTTTTAGCCAAATTAAAGTACTCAGTTGACTTGATGTCTGCTGGTTTTTAACTTTTCTTTATATGGCCTTCTTTTAAAATCACTTCGAAAGTAGTATGCAATATGTATAATGAGAATATTAAGTATAGAATTGAAATGACAATAAAGTAAATAACACCAGGAATTATAATGGTTCGGATTTTCAATCCTACGTCCACTCTCATGATCTGCTCGTGATGTTAATCCTTTAATCACGAAATCAAAGGGGCTTGTCCTTTAGAGTCCCAAGGGGAGGACTTTGAGCTCTGAGCAATCACCAAATTGCTACGGTCTCCACAAGTGTTTATGAGCACTTGTACTCTTACAGATTTATAACTGAAACCTTATACTGGCTAGAGTGTTTGGGTTTGGGTTGTTTTCGATCTATCTCTAACTAATGGTTCAAGCAACGTATTGCTTAACCACTATGCTTAAACCAAATGATATGTAGATTACAATCTGGGTTCAGTTTCTTGTTGGTGAGGAAACTAGTAAGTTCAAAACAGGTTTGAAGAACTTCTCTTGAGTGCGCTTTGCTTTAGTCAGTTGGGTGTGTTCTTCGTAAAACTTTGATAACTGTGTATAGTTTATGTGTTCCTCACTTTGAATTGATCTTGTATTTATAGGTATAATCTTCAATCAACTAGCTGTTTGGAGAAACTAGCCGTTGTGATTATCCTTAATCTCAGCGTAATCTCTTGCTTGTTTCTTGATTGATACTGATTCCACCAAATCTGGAACTTGCCTTCTTTGGATATGGAAAGTCAATTTCTTCGAAATTTACACTTAGTCTTTCATGCAGATTTTAGTCGGCTGATCTTGTACTCTTCTGATCTTGGTACTCGTCTGATCTGGTACTTGATCTGAATTGGTACTTCAACTGATCTGATCTTGTAAGTGCAGTAGCCTATCTGTCATGAAGTAATCTTCTGATCTGATTTTGATATCAGCTGAGTATAACTCATCTGATTTTGTCTATGACTCCTCTTCTGAATTGAGTCATTCTAAGTCTTGAGAACTTAGATCAGTAGACATCTCTGGAAGTCCATATCAGTTGATAAGGCATACAAGGGCCTTCTCATCTGATTCTTCAAACCTGATCTTCCTTCAATCTTCAAGGTCTTCTTAGTCTTCTAGTCTTCTACTCTTCAAATCTTGAGTGAGCGCGTGTAAAACCAGAAGTGATCTCAACTGATATACATACAGCTGATCTCACTGAGACTAGATTAAGTATCTATAAGCTGTTCTATACAACCTCAGCTTATCCTATCAGATGACTAATCTATTAAGTGTTTTGACCATCAAAACTATTACATCATAATCATAACAAATCTATGGGGTGGATTCATATCCCAACAATTTCTCCCTTTTTGATGAAGCCAAAACCACTTAATCTAATCTATCTAACTTATTCAAGCAATATAAATTAAAGCATTTTATAATGAAATTAAATCGCACACAAAAGGCTTAGATGAAGACAATGAGAGGTTGTCTTATAAGCCGAGGAAAATACTTGTATTAATAATATGCAATGAGTACAGATTACAAGTTTTCCTATCAGCTAACAAAAAAATGTCTTCATCAGCTTTTGGTCTTCATCTAGATTCGGAATGCAAGGTACAGACGTACATGTATAGCTTTCATGTGATCAAGATCTTTAACATTTTCCTCCTCTATAATTCTGGTTTCAATCTTCTTGGCCTCCATGTAGTCAACTCTTCCAGAATCCGTTTTTGGTCCATCCCAAACTGGTTCTTCAGGAGCTAGGATTCTATAGCTAGCAGCAGTGGCTATCTTCACATTTGAGTCCCAAAGATCCTTGTCTTCTATTTCCATGAATTGCTGAAACTGAAGAAATTCATCTTGTTTGTCTGGTAGTGGACCAAATTTCTGAACAATAAAGTGAGAAATTTGCCACTTCTTCTTGATATCATGTCATCTTGGCAGCTCCTCTAGGTCCACAACAAAATCCATGAATGTGTCTTCAATAAGCTCTTTAGTCTTCTTTTTCTTTCTCAGCAGGGCAAGCTTCCTTTCATACTTGTTATTTGCAGCAGTAGCATCCTTCAGCTCCTTCTTTCTGAGCTCTTCTTCCTTAACTCTTTCAGGATCTACTACCTCAGTTGCCTTCCTCTTCTTGGTCACTGTCTTTGTAGCAGTTTTAGCTTTTGTCGAAATCTTTACCTTACCACCAGGAAGATCAAATTCATCCTTCAGCACTTCCCTGGTGATTTTCACCTTTTGATTTCTAACGTACGATAGAATGTATTCGCCCTTGTCCTCAACTCTGGCAAGAAACTCGACTACCTTTTCTTCATAGATGTTTGTTGGAGCACAGTCCAAATATCATCTCAGCCCAGATTGAACACATCGTCGGAGGATGTCTCTATGATCTTTAGGGTGTTTGCCGGTGAACTGGACTCCTCTTTCAGTGAAAAGCTTCTGTGCCTCAACCCACTTCCTGGGATAGAATGTTCCAGTCATTTTTGTTTCACGATCGATCATCTGAATGCCTGCCATTGCGTAGAGTTTGAGAAACAAAGATGAACACTTAGAAAATTTGGTTTGCCTTTGCTCTAAGAATTGTGAAAACGTGAAGTCGTGAAGTCGTGAAGAAGAAGGGTTAAGATATATATACTCAGAAAGGTAATTTAGACGAGGGGCCTAGATGACTTCCCTTAATTAGATGAGTGGTGTAGATTAAAAATTAAGTTTTGATCTAAGGGTCCAGTTTTGAAACCTTTGGAATTCTTCCTTGGACTTTAGTCAAAACTAAATTAATAATTACTGAAATTTCGCATCTGTAACTATGTTAATTGCCCACGATTTGGTCAGTTTAGGAAGTGTATAAATCAACCTAATCTTTTCCAAATTTAAGCGGGAATACCTTAGATAGACTACTTTACAAAGAGTAAGTCTTCTAAGCATTCAATCACCATTAATTACTTTCCAAAATTAAAGATTCACTCAATCTAATCCTAAATTAAATTTTAATTGACAAAATTTGAAACTTTAAACCTGATTAGTTGTGTATTGTGAACAGCTATTATATGTCTTCTGAATTTATCTTCTGAATTCGTCTTATGAATTTCTCTTCTGAATTTTTTTTGGTACGCATTAGCTGAGTTCCCCCTTCAGCTGTGCTAGACTTTTCACACCTGAAAAACAAAAAATTGGAAATATGTTAGTACAAACAAAATAAGTTAAAAGAAAATATATACAGAATATATAAATATATACAAGAAGAGTGTCACCACTAAGGATTATTAAGAAATCATAGATTCCCCCTTAAGTGAATAACTCTAAATTTCCCTCAGCTTTACAAGCTTCTTCATCGGGAAAGACATACCTATAGATGAGGGTGTCTATTCACCTTATTTGATACGTCTTCTTGGTCTACTCTGCTGATTCCTTCTTAATCATAATATCAGTTGGTGACCACTCAGCTGATAGAGTCTTCTTCAGAACTCAGGATCCAATAGACCTAGGCTGTTACACAGCTCTCTAAACCTTAACTCTACTAATGGCTTAGTGGTGATATCAGCCCTCTGAATGTCTGTATGGATCTTTTCCATCCTAATATCCTTTTTCTCCAAGTGATCTCTTATAAAGTGATGCCTTATGTCCACATGTTTGCATCTGGTATGGAGAACTGGGTTCTGAGTGATGGCTATAACACTGTTACTATCACAGAAGATAGGAACTTCTCTTGCTACAACATTATAGTCCTTAAGCTGCTGAATTAACCATAATAGCTGACTACAACAACTACCATTTGCCATATACTCAACTTCTGTAGTAGATGTTGCAACATATGTTTGCTTCATTGAAAACCATGAAATCAACTTATTTCCTAGAAACTGACATGTGCCAGAAGTAGATTTCCTATCTATTCTGCATCCTCCATAGTCAGAATCTGAATATCCACTCAGCTCTATGTCATCATCAGCAGGGTACCATAATCCTAGATTGATTGTACCTCTCAAGTACTTAAGGATCTTCTTGGCTGCTTCTAGATGACTTATCTTAGGATTGGCTTGGAACCTAATACATACTCCTACAACAAAAGTTATATCAGGTCTGTTGGCTGTAAGGTATAGAAGGGATCCTATCAGGGCTCTATATTCTGACTGATCTACTGATTTCCCTTGCTCATCTAGTTCAATTTTGAAAGATGTCATCATGGGAATTCTTGCTGGTTTACTCTACTGTACATTAAATTTCTCTAAGAGATTTTTAGTGTACTTAGATTGATTGATGAATATCCCATCTAACCTTTGTTTGGCTTGAATACCTAGAAAATAGTTCATCTCACCCATCATGCTCATCTCAAACTTGCCTTGCATCAGCTTTGAGAATTCTTTGCACATATCTTCATTGGGTGATCCAAATATGATGTCATCTACATAGATTTGCACCATGTGGATGTCATCTCCTTGTTGGATTCTGAACAATGTCATGTCCACCTTTCCTTTGGTGAATCCATTTTCAAAAAGAAATTGAGATAGTGTATCATACCAAGCTCTTGGAGCCTGTTTTAGTCCATAAAGTGCCTTCTTTAAACGATATACTTGATTGCCTTTTTCAAAGCCTGGAGGTTGTTCAACATAGACTTCCTCCACAAGTACACCATTTAAAAATTAAATTTTGACATCCATCTAATACACCTTAAATCTCATATAAGATGCATAAGCCAAAAATAGCCTAATGGCCTCAAGGCGAGTAACTGGTGCAAATGTTTCATCATAATCAATACCTTCTGATTGTGAATATCCCTTAGCAACCAATCGTGCCTTGTTTTGAGTTATAACATCATTTTCATCCTTCTTGTTCTTAAATACCCACTTAGTTCCTACAACATTATGTTTTTAGGACGGTCTACAATTCCCAAACTTCATTCCTAGTAAATTGATTCAGCTCCTCTTTTGCTTGGCTATAATCCAGTTACTATCTTGCATGGCTTCTTCTATGGATGATGGTTCTATGTTTGACAAGAAAGCACACCAACAAAACATAGAAGACTGATCTTCATTCTGGTTCACTTGTCTTCTGGTTCTCACACCTGCTTGTGTATCTCCTATAATCAGATCAGTAGAGTGATCTGTCATCTTAGTCCTTTGAGCACGAGCATCAGATGAGTTGTGGACCTCATCCGACCTTGGGTGTTCAGAAGAATTTCCTTGACCTACTTGAACCTCTTCTGCATCTCCTTGAGTATCAAATAAATCATTTCTTCTTATATTATTAAATCCATCTTCTGCTCTGGGGTTACTTGTTCTTCTAGAACAACATTCTGAGTTTGAGATCTAGTGGTTGGTCTCCTAGGTATGAACTCTACTAGTTCTTCTTTTGGGAAGGGCTCATTTACCTTAACATAATCAAACACCTTTGATTTCTCCTTGGACTTACTAACCACTAACTTTCTCATCTTATCCACTACTGATTCTGTATCATCTATATTTGTACACTTCACAAAAGATTCATAAAAAACAACATGAGGTGTTTCCTCCACTATAAGGGTTCGTTTGTTAAACACTCTGAATGCCTTGTTCACTAAGGAATATCCCCTCATCTGCCTTGGCATCAAAAGTATTTAACTTACACTTCCCATTATTGTGAATGAAACACTTACAACCAAATATATGAAAGTAAGAAACCCTATGTTTTCTACCTTTCCAAATCTCATAGGGTGTTTTCTCATGTATTTTATTAAAACTTGACCTATTTTGTGTGTGACAAGCAGTGTTTATGGCTTCTGCCCACATCTTCTGAGGTGTCTTGAATCCAACTAGCAATGTTCTTACTGCTTTCTTGAGTGTTTTGACTCTTCTTTCAGCTACACATTTCTGCTGGGGTGTCCTTGCTGCACTTGTCTCATGATGTATACCATTGGTAGTGCAATAAGATATAATACAGGAATTGATAAACTCAGTGCCTTTATCACTTCTTATCTTAGCAATAGGTTCTCCCTTCTCTACTTGGATTTTCTTTAGTAGCTCTGGGAGTCTGTGTTGGGTCTCACTCTTCTTATATAAGAATACAACCCAAGTGTATTTGGAATAATCATCCACTACAACAAAGGTGTATCTTCTTCCACTTAAAGTTACAGGAGTGATTGGCCCAAAGAGATCCATGTGGAGCAATTCTAGGACTCTGCTGGTTGATGCTGTCTTCTTGGTCTTGAATGAGACTTTAGTCTGCTTTCCTTGTTGACATGCATCACAAACCTGTTCCTTGCAAAAACTTCATTAGGAAGACCATCAATTAGAGAGTCTCTTGCTAGTTTGTTCATAGTCTTAAAGTTTAGATGACTAAAACGTTTATGCCAAAGCCAGCTGATATCTTTAGGACTCTTTACAACTAAGCAAGTGTCTTTAGGACAGTTGTTCCGATTGGAAAGATACATGATCCCTTGCCTTGAGCCTTTGAGCAATATAGTTTGAGTTCTCTTTGCAATAATAAGACATTCATTTCGAGAGAATTCAACTCTATATCCTCTGTCACAAAATTGAGATACTGAAAGTAAATTAAATTTTAAACCTTCAACATATGATACATCATGTACCTCAATGTCACCATTTCTCAAGGTGCCATAACCTTTTGTGTTACCATGCGCGTTATCACCAAAAAATACTCGTGGACCTTCTTGATCTGTATAGTTTGTGAGAAGAGATCTTGTACTAGTTGTTGGTGTATACTGTAAAGCAAACTTTTAGTGGGATTTTGTGACGTATATTCGATTTCCTTTTATCTGAAATAAATGGGTTTTCACATTATTGCATTCTTTGTGATTACTTGTATGTCTGCTTAACTTGCATTGTAGACGATATGGTGGGTTTGTAGTCACATAGAAGATCACATTGTCAGTTCCTTGTAAGATATAAACAGTATTCACAACTGAGATAATTTTGGACAAAACTATTGGTTTACGTTGTAGTGTAAACTTGTTAGTGGCTTGTCTTGGCCATTAGTTTATACTAGTGCGCTGTGGCGTATTGAATGGATCACAGATAAGACATGTTCTTTTGTTCTGACTGTAATGAAGAACTAGAGGTCTTGGTGACTTTTATGATTCTTAACCCTAAGTGTGATATTTAGATGTGCGGGGTGCTTGTTCACTACTTTGATGTACCATAGGTGAGAATCTTGGTAGATTCTTCACGCTCCGTATTTTGGGTAGTGGCATCGCTCGCATGATGTCTACTTATTGGCATTAGGGCACCGTGTCCTGTACATCCAGGCTGATGATGTCCCCTTGAGGAAACTCATTAAGGGTTGTCGTATTAAACGCTGCAGGTGGATTTAATCCGTACGACAACAAGGTTGAGTGGTACTACTCAAGGAATTATAAAGTCTAATAGAAGCCCTGATTCGGTTCGGGATAGGACGGGAGTGCAACATTAATTCTCTAGTGGGATGAATTAATGTTCTCAGGCCAAATTATATGTTCTAGGCTGAACATAAGAGTATTTGGGCCTGAAAGAAGCCCAAACCCTATGCCTTCTAATGGATCCCTAGTCTGCCCCATGAAGCCTTTGGAGGTTATATAAAGGAGCCTTAAGTTAGTCTTGAAAACCCTAGCACACACAAAATTGAGAAAAACGGCTAGGGTTTCAAGGAGACGAAACTAAGGCACCTTCTCCACGTTTGATAGCGCGCCGTCCACCCGGTGTTCGAGCGAGGTTGGGAGACAGGCTAGAAGATCTGTACAATGGAATCAACGTCTCGATCTTCAAGGGTAACGAATATAAATTCTGCTTTAGATGCATGTTTAGGTTTTAATTCGTTATTTATACGTTTGGCATCCGACAACGATCCCGGTGATGAACCGCCTTCGCCGACGTGTTCCAGCAATTGGTATCAGAGCCTGGATTCGTGGATTGTTGGCTCTGCCTGAAACGTATGATTTAATGATTCGATTTTTTTTCCATGTATGAATGCGTTTCTGTTGGTTTCTTGGTTTATGGTTTTTCTTCTATCGCAACCCTAGTGTGATGTAATCGTTTTTCCCGCCAGATAATAAATGTGGGTAGTGTAGGACTTTTCATAGATCACTATAGTAGGGTTTCTTTTCTTGTTTTTGTTGTAATTTTGATTGCGAGAACGGGTGGTGTCGATAGAGTATCTGGAAACGGTGATTTGAGTTTTCGGGTTATGGCCTTGGACGGTGAAAGTTGTTTTTTTTACGGTGTAAACTGTTTTGGCCATAACTTTTGACTCGGGTGTCCGTTTTCGGCCCGTAATACCTTTTCGGAAATGTCTCGATGAGAATTTGAGGTTTTTGCATTGCGTGAGAGGCCGATGCGAGGTATCCGTCCGCGCCACTGTTTTTATCATTGTAATAGCTTATAATAAGCTGTTTTTTATAGGTTTTCAAGGGGTTGCGATAGAAGTGCATTTATTTAATTTTGCTTCTGTTTATCGCATCTTGTTATGATTGGCATGCTTGTATTATCTAGTTAATTTTTTATGCCAATGAATAATCTTCGTGTTAAAATGACTAAGTGAGATAATTGAATTTCAATTAATTTATAGGCCTCCACAATTGGTCTTTAAGTAAGGTGTATGTTGCTCGTGGGACCTTGGGAGTCTTCCCTAACGGGTGCAACATCCACGAGCTTACTAGTTAAGACTTCTAATAAAATTGTTTTAATCTTTAGATGAAGTGTGTGATCTTCCCTAACGGACGTGTCATCCATGAGTTCATCGGTAAAGAATAATTCAAGATAACTGTTGTTAAATTGTGGTCATCACTTAGATGTGAATTTGAATATAACCCCCCAACGGGGTCACTGTTCTAGTTCACATGGCCAGTTAAAGTTCGACTGTTAATTTCATTCGTCATAAGGATAAGTTGACGTGATATTGAAATTAAAGACTGAATATCTGGTCGATGAATACATGTGTAAACGACCACCCTAACGTGGCTTGCATATGTGTTTGTTGGGCTGTTGGAGGTTGTGTTGAATATTGGTTTTGAAGATTTCCAATGTTTTATGCTTCAAACTTATGTGATTTATTGCTTGCATTTTATTTATTTCAGATACATTATGGTGACATTCAACCCACTTATGGTTATCTTAAATCAAAATAAGCTTATTGGTCAAAATTACTTGGATTGGAAAAGAAATCTGGACATTGTCCTTGTTGCAGATGAGTACAAGTATGTGCTCGACACACCTGCTCCTGCCCCTTTGGGACCCGAATCTACTGAAGAGCAAAATGAGGCTCATAAGAAGTGGCACAAGGCTGATGAGATGGCTCGTTGTTACATTTTGGCCTCGATGTCAAATGTTTTACAACAGCAACATCAAACTATGCCTAGTGCCGCAGCTATGATGTTGAGCCTCAAAGAGCTTTTTGGTGAGAAAGATAGGGTTGCCCGCTTTGAGGCTATGAGGAAGATCATGTCAACCTCTATGCCAGATGGAGCATCCGTGAGGGACCACGGTCTCAAGATGATGGAATATCTGAATAAGATTGAGGTCCTCGGAGGGTTAATCGATAATGACACCAAAATCGATATGATCCTACACTCGCTCCCAAAGTCTTTTCAGAACTTCCGTGTAAACACGATCATGAGTAAGAAGGATTATACTTTAACCGAGCTTCGTACAGAATTGGTCGCGGTGGAGGGTCTCATGGGTAAACGACCACAAGCCAATGTTATTGTCCATGTTGGACCTTCTCCGTCCAATGGCAAGAAGAAGATAAAGCCTTTACAGAAAAAGGGTGGTGGTGAAAGCAGTGGGAGCAAGAAACTGGCGCCTTCTGGTGGCGTTAAAAAACCGAAGGGCAAATGTTTCAAATACAACAAGACAGGACATTGGAAGTCTGATTGTCCCCTTCTGAAAAAGGACAACTCTGGTACGTCTCTCGCTTTAGTTGTTGAAACATGTTTTGCGGCCTGTTCTGCCTTTTCTTGGGTAGTAGATACAGGAGTCACTGACCATGTTTGTTATACCTTGCAGGGGTTTCTGCAGACAAGGGAACTGAGTGAGGGCGAGATTACTATTAGTTTGGACAATGCTGCGATAGTATCGGTGGTTGCAGTGGGAGACGTGCACTTATGTTTTTCTAATTCTGTTTTAGTATTAAAGAACGTTTTATACGTGCCGAATTTTTGGAGAAATTTAATTTTTGTTTCGAAGTTATTTTTGGATGGATGCTCAGTTGTTTTTAATGACAATGTTGTTATTATGAGAAATGACTCTTTAATCTGTTCTGGCACGTTAGAAAACAATCTTTATACTATTACGTGTGCATATCATACTGTGACTGAAGCTCATTCATAATCATCATTAAATAAGAGAAAGGAACCTTCTAAGTTGAATCAAACATACCTTTGGCATCTAAGATTGGGTCATGTCAACCTAAGAAAGATTCAAAGACTAGTAAGTAGTGGGTTTTTGGAGTCTCTCCAAGTGGAATTATTCTTAGTCTGCGAATCCTATTTGGAAGGCAAGATGACCTCGAGGCCTTTTAAGGCCAAGGGTAATAGGGCTAATGATGTGTTGGAATTGATTCACTCTGATTTGTGTGGGCCTATGACTGTTCAAGCTAGAGGAGGCTTTGAGTACTTCGTCACTTTCATTGACGATTACTCAAGATATGGATACATCTACCTGATGCGCCACAAGTCTGAATGCTTTGGCAAGTTCAAAGAATTTAAGGCAGAAGTGGAGAACCGTCATGGTAAGAGTATCAAGTCACTGCGTTCTGATCGTGGTGGTGAGTACCTTAGCAATGAATTTAGGCAATACTTATTAGAGAACGGGATTAGATCCCAGCTCTCCGCGCCTGGTACTCCGCAACAAAATGGCGTAGCTAAGAGAAGGAATATGACTCTATTAGATATGGTGAGATCGATGATGAGTTATGCTTCATTACCTACCTCTTTTTGGGGTTATGCCTTGGAAACAGCAGCGTACCTTCTAAAGTGGTTCCAAAAACCCCGATTGAATTGTGGTCTGAGCAAAAGCCTAGTCTAAACCACATTCGGATTTGGGGTTGTCCAACACATGTGCTGAACAAGGAAGCTGATAAGTTGGCAACCAGAACTGAAGTACGGTTGTTTGTAGGATACCCTAAGGGAACAAGAGGTGGTTATTTTTATAGTCCTAATGATCAGAGGGTGGTGGTGAGTACCAATGCCCGATTTTTAGAAGAAGACTATATGAATGAGCATAAGTCCAATACTGAGATCATTCTAAATGAGTTGAGAGGAGACAATGGCACACCGAGTGTGCAAGAGGAAATACCACAAGAGACTACACAACGTGGTGACTCTGATGAACCTTTGTATACATTGCCTCGTCGTAGTGGGAGGGTTGTTCGCCAACCTGGTCGTTTCATGGTTGTGGGAGAGTGTATGGACTTGATTCCAAGAGATGAACATGATGATAACGACCCCTGGACATACAAAGAGGCAATCAAAGACAAAGATGCAGAGTCTTAGCACATGTCCATGGATTCAGAAATTGAATCTATGGATGCTATAGAAGTGTATGACCTAAGTGAACTTCCCCACGACAAGAAAGTCGTTGGGTGTAAGTGGGTCTACAGACTTAAGAGAGGGTCTGATGGGCAGATTAATGCTTTTAAAGCACGATTGGTGGCAAAGGGTTTTACCCAGAAAGAAGGAATCGACTATGACGAGACCTTCTCACCAGTAGCCATGCTAAAATCGATCTGAATTCTCTTATCCATAGCTAATCACATGAACTATGAGATTTGGCAAATGGATGTCAAGACAGCTTTCCTTAATGGAAAATTGGATAAAGACATCTATATGCAGCAACCCGAGGGTTATGTGAAGAAAGGCCAAGACCATCTAGTCTGGAAGCTGAAAATGTCTCTTTATGGGCTAAAACAACCTTCCAGGTCTTGGAACATTCGTTTTGAAGAGGTGATCAAATCTTTTGGATTTGAACAATGTCAAAATGAAAGTTGTGTGTACAAGAAGAGTGACGGAGACGTAGTGGTATTCTTAGTACTATACGTAGATGATATTCTTCTTATTGACAACAATGTGAAAGTATTATCAGACGTAAAGGTGTGGCTTTCAGAACAGTTTCAAATGAAGGATATGGGAGAAGCATCGTACATTCTTGGTATTAAGGTCACTCGTGATCGAAAAAAGAGAATGTTGTGTTTATCTCAAGCATCTTACATTGATACTGTGATTGCTCGTTTTGGCATGCAGAATTCCAAGAAGGGTGTACTACCTTTCAGACATGGAGTCCCTCTGTCTAAGGATATGTTTCCTAAGACACAGAAAGATATAGAGGAGATGGCTAAGGTTCCTTATGCTTCGGCTGTAGGAAGCCTTATGTATGCAATGTTGTGTACGAGGCCTGATATTTGCTATGCAGTCGGCATGGTAGCAAGATATCAGTCTAACCCTGGTCAAGGACATTGGACTGTTGTAAAGCATATTCTCAAGTACTTGAAAAAGACTCGAGATTATATGCTAGTATACCAGTCAAATAGTTTGATTCCTCTGGGTTATACCGATTCAGATTTCCAAGCTGATCGAGATGAACGGAAGTCAACCTCGGGTTATGTGTTTATGCTGGGAGGCGCAGCCATATCTTAGAGAAGTGTGAAGCAGAAATGCATCGCGGACTCCACTATGGAAATCGAGTACGTAGCTGCCTCAAAGGCCGCAAAGGAGGCTGTCTGGTTGCGTAATTTCTTTCTGGAATTAGGGGTATCTCAGAGTATGTCGATGTGTATCACTGTTTATTGTGATAACGCGGGTGCAGTGGCAAACTCGAAAGAACCTAAAGCCCACAGAGCAAGTAAACACATAGAGCGAAAGTACCACATTATACGAGATATCGTAAATCGAGGAGACGTGGCTGTAGCTAAGATTGCGTCATTGGATAACTTGGCTGATCCTTTCACAAAGACGCTGGCAATAAAAGTCTTTGAGAAACATGTAGAGGGTCTTTGTTTACGATGTATTACAAGCTAGACTTTGAGTATAAGTGGGAGAAATGTTGATGTCTTTATGTGTATACTAAAATTTTAGCTTTAATATAAGTGGGGGATTGTTGGTTTATACTGTAAAGCAAATTTTTAGTGGGCTTTTGTGACGTATAATCGATTTCCTTTTATCTGAAATAAATGGTTTTTCACATTATTGCATTCTTTGTGATTACTTGTATGTCTGCTTATCTTGCATTGTAGACGATGTGGTGGGTTTGTAGTCACACAGAAGATCACATTGTCAGTTCCTTGTAAGATATAAATAGTATTCACAACTGAGATAGTTCTGGACAAAACTATTGGTTTAAGTTGTAGTGTAAACTTGTTAGTGGCTTGTCTTGGCCATTAGTTTATACTAGTGCGCTGTGGCGTATTGAATGGATCACATATAAGACATGTTCTTCTGTTCTGACTGTTATGAAGAACTAGAGGTCCTTATGACTTTTATGATTCTTAACCCTAAGTGTGATATTTAGATGTGTAGGGTGCTTGTTCACTACTTTGATGTACCATAGGTGAGAATCTTGGTAGATTCTTCACGCTCCGTATTTTGGGTAGTGGCATCGCTCGCATGATGTCTACTTATTGGCATTAGGGCACCGTGTCCTGTACATCCAGGCTGATGATGTCCCCTTGAGAAAACTCATAAAGAATTGTCGTATTAAACCCTACAGGTGGATTTAATCCGTACGACAACAAGTTTGAGTGGTACTACTCAAGGAATTATAGAAATTAATTATTTAAAGTAGTCAAAAGCTTTAATAATTAATGGACGTGTGATATCTTAAACACGGGGAATTATAAAGTCTAATAGAAGCCCTGATTCGGTTCGGGATAGGGCGGGAGTGCAACATTAATTCTCTAGTGGGATGAATTAATGTTCTCGGGCTGAACATAAGAGTATTTGGGCCTGAAAGAAGCCCAAACCATATGCCTTCTAATGGATCCCTAGTCTGGCCCATGAAGCCTTTGGAGGTTATATAAAGGAGCCTTAAGTTAGTCTTGAAAACCCTAACACACACAAAATTGAGAAAAACGGCTAGGGTTTCAAGGAGACGAAACTAAGGCACCTTCTCCACGTTTGATAGCGCGCCGTCCACCCGGTGTTCGAGCGAGGTTGGGAGACAAGCTAGAAGATCCGTAGATTGGAATCAACATCTCGATCTTCAAGGGTAATGAATCTAAATTCTGCTTTAGACGCATGTTTAGGTTTTAATTCGTTATTTATACGTTTGGCATCCGACAACGATCCCGGTGATGGACCGCCTTCGCCGGCGTGTTCCAGCACCAGTCATGTGCTTAGAGCATCCACTATCAATGTACCATATCTCTCCATCTGAGCCTCATTTTCTATACAGTTCCACGCGACTCTACAAATAAATTATTGCTTAGGTACCCATTTTGTTTTGGGTCCTTGGGTGTTAAGTTATACCCTTGGGAACCCATATATACATGGTTCTCCCTCGCTTGAATTATCAGTTGTGGCTGTTGCATGATGTGATTTGATAAGCATGTCAGCTAAGTTACTTCTAGTTGACTTAAGTGAATTATCATTAGGGACTGTCTTCTGGTAAGTATCATTAAGCTTGGGTGCATCAGCTGTAGGTATATGAGTGCATAAACACGACTCATCTGTTCTCAAAATATCATAAGAGATAGGTGGCGCATAGAGAACAGACTTGCCCTTAGAAGACTTCTTAGCCTTCTTGGTTGGAGTAGCATACAGCTGGGACTGTCTCAGACGAGAAGGTCCAGGCTGTTTGTTACTCTTCTGAGCCTGCTGGGACTTCATCAGCTGAGTTGGGTTACCCAGCTGAGGTTGCCTCAGTTGTACAGCTTGAGCTCTACTTGGTCTACCGCCTCCTCTAGCGATTAGATAGTTTTGCTTAGGTTGCACGAGCTTAGTTACCTTCGTGATCACACGAGGTGTTGGCTTTTTAAAGCTTTCACCTTTTTCAAATACACCAGTACTTGGATTTTGACATCCAGTACCATCAGCTGGAGAAGACTGTGATGAGTTAGGTTGAAAACCATGACCCATCTTATTGGCATTAGATCTTAGATTCTCAGAAAGGTGTTCAATAGTGGCCGAAGCTTTATTGAACTCTGATATTTTGAAATCTAAACCATTCTTCTCTAGTTCTAAGAGTTTATGCCTTTGGAGAAGATCAGGGAATTTAGCTTCTAAGTTCTTGAATTCAACTGTCTCAAGAGCTTGAGTCTTAATCATTCCTTCATACATGTTAGTAGTGTACAAGTGACTTTCCTTAAGCATTTCTAGCTCTTTGGTTAGTCTCTCATTCATTACATCAAGTCAGGATCAGTTATGGACTTTTCCCTTTTTAACAGTCTTATTTCTTTCCTTAGAGCTGAATTCTCATTCTCCACTTCTAGGAAAGCTCTGGTTGCAATGTCTAAATCTACTTTGACTTCTTATATATACATGTATTCATTGCTACCATAGTCTCCATTAGAAGAGCATTGCTCATTCAGTTGTGAAGAAGAAGATAAACATAAAGTTTGAGTGGGGGAGTTTACCTCTACTTCTTCTCCTTTGGCCATTATAGCTAGATCATCTGAGTCATCTTCTGCTAGGAATTCAGATGAGGCAGAGGATGGTAGTTCCTCATCTTCATAGTTAGATAAGTCATTAACTACCATAGCTCTCCTATCAGAATATCTTTTGTCTCTTCTGGACTTCTTTTCTTTCTTATTTCCTGAGCTTAGATCTAGGCATTCATAGATATAATGACCAGGTTTATCACAATTAAAACACTTACCATTGTTCCTGCTCATAGAAGATTTTCTAGGTGGAGGAGAATCATCTCTTCTTCTACTCCTTCTTGACTCAGAAAACTCAGCTTCTCTTTTGTATGAACCTTTGGGTTCATCTCTACTTCTTTCAAGAGTTTTCTCCCTATCTTTCCTTGATGATGTACATGCATTGTTAGATTTACCTCTATATTCTCTATAGAATTTACGGTACTTACTGTTCTTAGCATTCATTCGATCAAATCTTTTAACCAGGAGTGTCATCTGCTCCTTCAAGCTTAGGTCAGATCCTTCTGGTTCCTCTCTCACCTTAGAAGTCTTACCAGATGAGTGGCTTCTTTCTTTAGCGGTTGCTGAAGCTTTGAAGGCTACAACTTTAGTAGAGGGTGATGAATTGACCTGTTCTACATCATCTATTTCTCCATCTCTAATAAGATCATACTCGTGAGCTTTTAGATTAGAAAATAGAGTAGTTATTTCCCAATTGTTGATATCTTGAGTATCTTTTATAATAGTTTTCTTGAGTTTCCATACAGAGGTTAAAGAATCAAGGATTTTTAAGTTTACCTCACGCTTGGTGTACTTCTTACCAAGTGCTTCAATCTCATTGATGATCTTGGTGAATCTGGTGTCAAGTCTCTCTATGTTTTCACCAGTCTGCATCTTGAAGTCATCAAACTTCTTCATTACAATAGTGAACTTTCTTTCTTTAATCAAGGCTGTTCCTTTATACATGAGTGCTAAGGTATCCCACATTTCGTTTGCTATTTCGCACTTCATCACCTTACCTAAATATTCATTAGACAAGGTAGATAATATTAGGCTTTGGCCAATACTATCAAGATTATTCTGTTTAGATTCATCAAGAGTGAGACCCTTTCTATCCTTTGGAACAAGATCACAAACTGCTATGCCTCGTACACCAGTAGCTGTGTTTGGAATCATGATTGTGATTGGGCCTTAAGTGATTACAGACCACATAAGATCATGTATTATACTGAAGTTAGCCTTCATTCTGATCTTCCAATAGTCATAATCCTCAACTGAAAACTTAGGCATGTTACGCATATTAGCTTCCATGATGAATGATTTTATGAAAACGGTTATCCAAAAAAATTTGTTCAAGAGGACTACATAAAGACTTCCCTCAAGCCTTCTAATAATCAAGAGACAACAGTCCGCTAGAACCACTGCTCTGATACCACTTGTTGGTCCCTGAACGAGTAGTGAATGAGTTTAAAGTCTAGAGGGGAGGGGTGAATAGACTTTAAAAACTTTTTCTAAACAGAGTTGTATGTTACTCAGCTGATATACTTAGTCTGCTGATCCAACTTACTGAGTACTCTACTGAATATGAGTTTGCGGAATTGTGTAGGCCCTTTGTTTAGACTCGTTCGTTAGTAATGAAAGACCTTTTAGCTAAATTAAAGTACTCAGTTGACTTGTTATCTGCTGGTTTTGAACTTTTCTTTATATGGCCTTCTTTTAAAATCACTTCAAAAGCAGTATGCAATATGTATAATGAGAATATTAAGTACAGAATTGAAATGACAATAAAGTAAATAACACCAGAAATTATAGTGGTTCGGATTTTCAATCCTACGTCCACTCTCACGATCTGCCCGTGATGTTAATCCTTTAATCACGAAATCAGAGGGGTTTGTCTTTTAGAGTCCCAATGGGAGGACTTTGAGCTCTGAATGATGATTCATTTCCAAAAATCATACCAATCATAAAATTTGGAATAGACCCATGAATCGTGATTCCATTCCTGTGCTATTGCACCATACCAATCACACCCTTACAGATTTACAACTGAAACCTTATACTGGCGAGAGTGTTTGGGTTTGTGTTGTTTTCGATCTATCTCAAAATAATGGTTTAAGCAACGTATTGCTTAACCACTATGCCTAAACCAAATGATTCCATTGATGGATTGATGCCTAATTTGCCTTTTGGAGGAAAGACCGTTGTTCTTGGTGGAGACTTCAAACAAATTCATCCTGTTTTTTTCCAAATATTCTAGAGAACATATATGTCACTCTATTATCAGTGGGAATATTGCAAGGTACTAAGGTTGACGAGGAACATAAGGTTGCAGACTGGGAATTCTAACGGTAATAATACATTTGATGAGATAGTTGAATTCTCAAATTGGATTTTGAAAGTTGTCGATGAAGATCTTGGAGATAGTGATGAGGGTTTTACGGATATTGATATTTTGGAAGAGAATCTAATTTTAATTGCACTTGATCTTGTTGTTACTATAGTTGACAACATTTACCCATCCGTGTCTCTGATAATTTTGATATGGATAAGTATTTTGAAGATATAGCTATATTTGCTCCAACAATTAAAGAAGTTGAAAATATTAATGAGACAATGTTGACGATGATGATACATGGTGATACAAGAAAATATTTGAGTTTAAATAGTGTTTGTCCATCAGAGTTTAGACCTGATATATGGGACATGTGTTTTCAATTGACTTTCTCAATTCTCTTATGTGTTTTGGTCTACCAAACCATCAATTGGTTCTCAAAATAGGTGTCCCTATAATGTTGCTTAGGAACATTAATCTGAAGTCCGATTTGTGCGATGAAACTAGACCGATTGTTACAAGGCTTAGAAATTACATCATCGAAGGACAAATTAATTCTAGAAGGAATGTTGGTAATAAAGTTTTTATCCCAAAAATGACATTGAGTGTTTTAGATGACACGATTTCCGTGAATTTTGAAGGAGGCAATTCTTATTCTATTGTCTTTTGCAATGACGATAAATAAAAGTCAAGGCTAGTCCATTTTTATGGTAGGTGTGTACCTTTTGAAATCTATGTTCACACACATACAATTTATGTTGCAGCCTCTAGAGTCAAGAACAAGAGTGGATTTAAAATTCTTTGCCTAGATTCAAATAGAAAAATATGTAAACGTATAACAAATGTTTTCTACAAGAAAGTTTTTCATAATTTGCAATTTAGTATATTTATTTCTTTTATAAATAAAATTATAATTCTATTGTTTTTATTTGTTTATATGATTTATATTTCTACAACATTTTTTTTTGTCTTTTAATAGAATAATAAATTTACAAATCTATGCATATTTTTAAATTATTTTTTAATTAATAAATTATAATTAAAATTTGTTATAAATTTATTTCAATGACGCGTAGACATTAAGACTAGTTCAATAAATATTCAAAGAGAGTGAGATTGGTGCAACGGTGTAAGGTCAAATGCTATGAGTAGGAACCTTTTTAACTTTATAAACTCATTGAATTTTGAAGAAATCAACCCACAGTTACACTTTCCATAAAATGTGATTATTGGAATTAATAATTTCAACCAATTAATTACATTAAATATTTATGGCCTAAGATTTTTAGTCTTTATTATTTGACTTTAGTACAATAAATTCAACATTAATAAAAAACTGTAAAAAAATTTAAAAATTATTAGAATGAAAAATTAAAACATCATTAAACAAGAATTTAAAATTATATATATTGATAAAGTCAATACCTTTCTTTTACAAGAAGTAAGGAAAGAATTTAAAAAATTATTGTATTAATATCATTTTCACAATTTCAATACTTTGAATAACACTTTAATTTCAAAAAGTAAGAAAATAATTCTAGCTAGCTTTGGCAATATTTAAATAATTATTTCATTTTTTCTTACTTAAACTTTACTGAAATTAATAGATGTATACTTAAAAGTTTATAAAATATTTAATTAAGTAGTCATTACCTTATTCTAATTTATTGAATCAAGATATTTAAACACACATTAATACCGATTCTAATTTTAAATTTTGATATTTTGTACAAGAAAAAATATTAAATATGTTTTACTACAATTGTGATTGATTTCGCAATTGACTATTTAATTTTTCTTTAATTGGCTTAATTTCTGCATGATTAAGAAGGAGTTACATATTTAAAAAAAAAAAAACCATTAGGATTAGCCTATATTAATGAATATTTTCTTTAAATAACTTTTTCCATATTTATATGAATTCTTTTTGGGTTAAACAAAATATATAAATCAAATATACTTATAGTTTTTCTTAACGTGTCAAAAAATTCAAACTCCATAATTTTATTTCATATTGTATTTCACACTTTTTATATATATATATATATATATATATATAAATTATACTCCTTTCGTCTCACATAAATTTATACATTTGTTATATTGAGATGTCTCATATTTTGCACACTCTAAAAAAAAAAGAAATATCTTCATAACATTCATCCTCAAAATAAACACACATATCATTACTTTTGGAACTCATACTTGCACTCAATCTATCTTCTTTTAACTTTATTTATAAAAATTTACAAAACTACATCTCAAAACTTTATTTATTACACTTTCTCTTACATTTTTTTTAAAATGTGTGCATGTGTACACACTTAACTGTGCAAATTCTTCTGGTATCGACAAAGAAAGTAGATAAAACCATAAATATTTTCTATAACAATAGTGTATTACCTCAATATATACACATAATTGATATGCTACTGATGTAGATAAATATGTCGCTCCTGGAAAAGTCGACACGTGGAAACGGGATGAATTATAGTAATCTCAATTAGGTCAATAAGCTTGAAGGATTGGATTAATACACCCCTGGGCTTTTAAAGAGAAATAAGATTGGTTGGGCCTTTGGCCCACATTGGAAGGATAATATCCTTTGGGCTTAAGGATAGGGTCCAAAAGGGAACGCATGATATCAATTAATCTTTCTTAGCTGAGTCAAAAGAATGGGTCAATCCATGAAGATAGGGGTTAATACGTGGAGGGGCCAAGTCGCCAGAAGATATGGACCAAATCATTAGGGATTTGGAGGCCGGATTTACAGGAATGGGTGAGCAAATATAGGGAGAAAGAGTCCTCTCTCCGGAGAGAGGGGCCAGGTATATAAGCAGGTTATTTCTATATTCTTAGTTACGTTTTTTACACAATATATACATTCTTACGAAATAGACACTAAATGAAGAAGATACACCATATTATTCGCCGGAATTTCCCTAGAATCACAGGGAAATTCCTCTTTGATTCTCCTAAGAACGATTCTGACTTGAGCGTCGGAGCTTCCGCGCCGGAGCACACCTCCGGTGTGCTTTTGCAGGTTATTTTCGGATTCTCAAGGAGATTTATGTGAAGATTGCCAAGGACGAACGAGTGATTCAAACTCGTGATTAACAGTGCTCGTAAAGGAACGATGGATATCCAGAGACGTTCTTTTTCGACGCAACAACTGGCGCCGTCTGTGGGAAGTCCGAGCTAAGGCGTGAGGATTTCCAGAATTTTGGGGGAGTTCTCCCGAAATCTTCAAGTTCAAGAAATATATTTTAATTTGCGCCGATGCTCCAAAAAGGCCCAAAATTCCAGAAACCTTCAAGAAATTGAAGAATGGAGAAAGAAGAAGCACCGCATCAACTGCAAATAAGCCAAATTCCTATTTGGATAACTGCAAATAAACCAAAGGTCCAAGGTTCGAAGACCAGAAAATCGATTATTTGTGGTTTTCAGTTGATGTGTAAAGGAGCCCACCATCTGAACATGCGTATCTCGATTCTTCGGCTAAAGCGTTGCCCATCTGTACCAGTGGCATCATTGCCTCTAAATCGCCAGTGGTAAATACTTTACTAATCGGCATCGGAGTCCGCACTAGCATTGTTGTAAAATTCTCCATTATTGATGGAGAAGAAATGTGACTCCAATGCAAAAGCCTAGAGCACTCACTCAGGTTGTCGCTCTGACTATTATGGATGGAGGTAATCCTTTATTCTTGCCAGAATATGATTAAGAGGCCCTGTTTTGGACAAAATATTAAAAATGATTGGGAAATTACTTGGTGTTGTGATTGAGTATTATTGAATATGAATGGTGAATTTACTTTGATGATAGAATTCGAATATGGGATTTCACATATGAATATCTCTATCCCCATTTTGATGTATTGTGTCTTGCTCACCACATGCTTGATAAAATGCTTAAGAGAGTTGGGGTTTTTTTTTTTTTTTTTGGTTTTACTTTTCTCTAATTCTCTAAATTACACCAGAATATATTCATAAAATGTTGACATTAATATGATGTATTTGCGGCATATAGCCCAGGTTGGCCAAGGTGTAAGTCATGATTGAATGATTTAAATTCTACTGGTAGTTGACTTTGAATTGGAATGATAATTTTGTTATAGAGATGATTCTTACCTAAGAGTTCAAGATTTTGAACAGAAGTGTGTAATGAGAAGAGAGGAGTCATGCATGTTAGGTGCTTTGAGATTATAAAAAAAAACAACAACAATAATTTGGACACTAAATTTATGATCTATATCTCAGCTTACCCTTTAAATAAGAATAAATGTTTCTTTTGAGTTCTCACATAGTTCTGAATGTTTGTTAAAAAGTGTAGCATGAGCTAGAAATTGCTTATTTGATTGTCTTGTGAGTGCTCAAACCATAGGACAAGCACTTAACTCTCGGTGTAGAGCTACTGTGTATATGAAATGAGACAGGAGAGATCTATCATCTGATGGCCAAAAGAGATGTGAAATCATCCGATGTGACAAATCGCTTATTCGATTAATTATTTGGACGTGGGAACTGAACGCATATGTTTGAGAAATGTTCGGTGTCGTGTTGGAAATATTTGTTGTTACCTGGCTGAAAGTTTATTTGAAATTATGATTGTAAGGTCTTGATTGATATGAATTATATGTCCTGAATGAAGAACTTTAAGAGCAGGAATGAATATCAATGTTTTGAAAGCAAAAGAATTAAGGACAATGACGTCTGATATATGTAAAGAATGATAGACCACATGAGTAATCCTTGTCAGTTGTTAAGGTGCTATTTTAACTGATAAAATGAACTACTAAAATTAGTTTATTTGGTTTCTACCTTCAAAAATCAACATATATGCATATATGCAATTAAGGAATATTAATTTGGATATTTATAGATCGATATCGATCGTGTGATGATCGGTGTTTGTAATTGCATCTTGTAAGCTAGCTAGGGAGTAGTTTTAACTAACGGGGAAGCTTCTACAGGTTTCGAACATGGTCATATATACTCGTATATATATATGCCTTAATAATCTTTTCATTCTTGTTTTTTTTTTACATTTCGTCATTCCATCTGTCACAGACTCACAGGTCATTATGGTAGTAAGTAGTTTGGTACCTAAAAGTCAAATATACTTTTGGGAAAATTATTTGGTATTTGACTAGCTTTTAGCTGCAGTCTGGCTGGGTTGGATTTAATTAATTGATTTAATACTCCAATTACAAACACATATCTGTTGTGCCTGCAACGATTCAAATGCCGGCCCGTCGACTCGGGTATGTACTCAGAAGTAAGAACGGTTCAATTTGAGGTCAAATCCCACCAAATTATATATTCTAGTGTAGTTTATTAATTGTATATTGAGGAAATTTAGTTCAATAATTTGGGCACCAAATTTGGAATTTATATTTAAATGAGAATATATCTTTTGAGTTCTTGATATGCTCAATTCAATTATCAAGGTTGAATAATGATTTGTTTTCTTTTGTTGAGGAAAAACACTTGTACCTTTGATATTGGAAAAACTTCAATATTAGAAAGAATTGCACGAACAGATGAATTTCGCTTCACAAAAAGGATGGGGAATGAAGTCCTAACCAAAAAAAAAAAAAAATGCTTATGACTCGTGCATCGGAAAAAATAGCAGTGTCCGGGAGAAATGCCAAAAAAAAAAAAAAAAAGAGAAAGATGAATTTCACTCTACAGAGGGTGAAAGGACCGACAGTTCATGCTTGAAAGCTCGAAGGAGAAGAGCAACAATGTTTTAGGCGAAAGGAGAAGAATTTCGCTTCACAAAAAAAGAGGGGGGAATGGATGCACTCAACCGATGCATACTTGGCAAATTAAGGGAGGTATCTCTACACGTTTTATGTGAATCGAAATTGAAATATTGCGTGAGAATCCATTTTTGATTGATGAGTTAGTGTTAAATACTTCTGGAAAATCAGCTTGTATAAGAATCATAAGTCTATAATGAGAACATGTGTGCAGTCTGATAAAAAGTGATTGTGATAATATTTGCATCAACAGTCATTTCTGACTATTATGTTGAAAAATGTGATATATGAGGTAGCATGCATTGTCTTGGCTAATTGATTGACACTAATCTGATACTTGAATGAGACTCGTCGATGTGATGAATTTGAGTGAGAAGAATAATTTACCTGTGATAGATAGAATCGTGATAAACTATTATATGTTGTGATTTGCATAAATGACCACTCCTTAACTAAGATGTTGTGGAGAATGATTTTAATCTATTTAGTTTAGCGTGGATGTTAATCGTTTCAATCAATATGTTGTAAAAATATGAGACGTATTGTATATGTGGAAAGATTCGCACGAGAATACACCTTTTATTGAATGAGTACTAGAATATTGACAAAACACGTACCAAATCTTAGTACAAATTGTTATTTAACATTTTTGTTTCGAGAAATTTTGAGGAGGTCCAGCTCAAAAACCCTTAAGAACTCTGGGAGTGCTGAAAACGCAAGAGGGTTGGCAGAGATATAGAGTATTACAGTCCCTGAGGGCTGGCGGCGATATGGAGTATTCCAGTCCCCGAGGGCTGGCAGAGATATGGAGTATTCCAGTCCCCGAGGGCTGGCAGAGATATGAAGTATTCCAGTCCACGAGGGCTACCAGAGATATGAACATGAATTGGCCAGGACCTAAGAGCCCGGGTCCGTGAGGGCTAGTAGAGATATGCTGAGTACATTAGTACCACTGGTTAGTACAAGTGTTAATTCTTGTAGATATTATTATGAGCATGTCTTTAAGAGATTGACATATATGATACGAGGCTACTCCTTTCCGTTGAATTAAGAAGGGTCCCCTTAAGCTTACACGATGGATTTATGTAGATATTTTATAAATGATATTGGAATTGAGAATTACTTGAAATCTTAGAAGCATGAGTAGGTGATTCATATGTTGAGTTCTGTGACTACTTTATGTGGGAGAATTGATGATGACTATGGTTCTTGAAACGAAAGCTAGCATACCTATTTTCAAATTGTGTATGATTGACATGTTTCTATACTTTAGATATGATTTCAAATTATAGATTGAGCTTATTCAGGTCCTTGAGATCAAAAAAATGAAAAGTGCTACTTCTTACCTTTTGATCTTTAAACAAAGATATGTCTTGAGTTATGTCCTCGCTTAGGACCTTGAAGCTTGCGTGTACTAGAAATACTCATTTATGATGAAACGTGGAGAATTGAATATTCATTGTAATTTTCATTTGAAGAGACTATTTGAGAGAGCATGATCCAATTATTTTTTACTTTTAGAGTGGGAGTTGATTTGTTTTGTTGGTTCGATGCTATGAAGTTTTATTTCCGAAAAGATAATGAATTTTTAATATTGCATGATATGATCCTTTTAAAGTGATGAAACATGATTTGAGCATTTTGAAGTACTTAAGGGCCAATAGCCCTAAGTAACCGAAATAATAAGTCAGAAAACTAGAGTTGATGGAAGGATGGAGATGATTGGAGGAGACTAGAGAGAAATCCTCACAGAGCTGAACAAAGACCCAGGGGCTCCACTGTCCCGAGAGGCCCGAGCCTTAAGGCTGAAATACTGCACCCTGGAAGGTCAGTTATACAAGGACCACCTAGAGTTCCACAAATAAGAGGTTAACAAGTTGATCCCCTTCTGAGATTGGAGATTAGAGAAATTAATCGTCTTGCCATGATAGGAGGTCCTAGAGGGGGTCCATGTCTCAGGTTTGAGATCAAAGGAGACTTTATTTACATTATTTGGTTATTTCATGTTTGAACTATGTAATTGATGCTTATAACGCTTATCCGAGCACTGGAGAGCCTATGTAGGAAGCCCTTTTTGGTGTATTTTTACAGGATTGATTTGAGACTGATATACGAGTAAGCCTGGAGATTTACATGTCACTCTTAAGCTGAACCAGAACATAATGAAGGAGTTTCCCTTTAGGAGCTCCCTAAACTTGAGTTGAGTATCCAAGACCTTGAGGTATATCAGAGATAAGAGTACACGTGTGAACAGTTGAGGGACGCCGAGTCCCTGAGAAATTCGATGGGTAATTTTACTCTCTCGGTAGAGGGGGTAGGGCGGTTGGCATGAGTCAGGTATGACTTGCATTTATTGTTTGTGAATTTAATAAGATATGATGTTTTGAGATATTCCTGAGATTCTTTGCATGAGATAACTGTTAGGGGTCCGCATAATGAGTGCTGAAATAACGAATGTGTTTTGGAAACTAAAACATAACATGATAGAGATATTGCAAGATAAAGAGACTTACACCAGCTCATAAAGATTCGAATAGAAAATGCCTAGGAACAATTCCTAAAGTTTCTATCCACGACAACCTCTAAATCTAGGGGGAGTTGGGGGTATGGTAGCAGAAGATATAATTAACTTGCCAATAAACCCTATCCCTAAGAACTCTTACGAGTATAAACAACTCTTACGAGTATAAACAACTTAAGGGAGAGTATAATCCCTAAGAACTCTCACGAGTATAAACAACTCTTACGAGTATAAACAACTTCAGGGAGAGTATAATCCCTAAGAACTCTTACGAGTATAAACAACTTCAGGGAGAGTATAATCCCTAAGAACTCTTACGAGTATAAACAACTTAAGGGAGAGTATAATCCCTAAGAACTCTCACGAGTATAAACAACTCTTACGAGTATAAACAACTTCAGGGAGAGTATAATCCCTAAGAACTCTCACGAGTATAAACAACTCTTACGAGTATAAACAACTTCAGGGAGAGTATAATCCCTAAGAACTCTTACGAGTATAAACAACTTCAGGGAGAGTATAATCCCTAAGAACTCTTACGAGTATAAACAACTTAAGGGAGAGTATAATCCCTAAGAACTCTCACGAGTATAAACAACTCTTACGAGTATAAACAACTTCAGGGAGAGTATAATCCCTAAGAACTCTCACGAGTATAAACAACTCTTACGAGTATAAACAACTTCAGGGAGAGTATAATCCCTAAGAACTCTTACGAGTATAAACAACTTCAGGGAGAGTATAATCCCTAAGAACTCTTACGAGTATAAACAACTTAAGGGAGAGTATAATCCCTAAGAACTCTCACGAGTATAAACAACTCTTACGAGTATAAACAACTTCAGGGAGAGTATAATCCCTAAGAACTCTCACGAGTATAAACAACTCTTACGAGTATAAACAACTTCAGGGAGAGTATAATCCCTAAGAACTCTTACGAGTATAAACAACTTCAGGGAGAGTATAATCCCTAAGAACTCTTACGAGTATAAACAACTTAAGGGAGAGTATAATCCCTAAGAACTCTCACGAGTATAAACAACTCTTACGAGTATAAACAACTTCAGGGAGAGTATAATCCCTAAGAACTCTCACGAGTATAAACAACTCTTACGAGTATAAACAACTTCAGGGAGAGTATAATCCCTAAACATTCTAACTTTTGGGAGAGTATAATCCCTAAACATTCTAACTTCAGGGAGAGTATAATCCCTAAACATTCTAACTTTTGGGAGAGTATAATCCCTAAACACTCTAACTTTTGGGAGAGTATAATCCCTAAACATTCTAACTTTTGGGAGAGTATAATCCCTAAACATTCTAACTTTTGGGAGAGTATAATCCCTACGAATTCTAACTTTTGGGAGAGTATAATCCCTACGAATTCTAACTTTTGGGAGAGTATAATCCCTACGAATTCTAACTTTTGGGAGAGTATAATCCCTAAACACTCTAACTTTTGGGAGAGTATAATCCCTAAACACTCTAACTTTTGGGAGAGTATAATCCCTAAACATTCTAACTTCAGGGAGAGTATAATCCCTAAACATTCTAACTTTTGGGAGAGTATAATCCCTAAACACTCTAACTTTTGGGAGAGTATAATCCCTAAACATTCTAACTTTTGGGAGAGTATAATCCCTAAACATTCTAACTTTTGGGAGAGTATAATCCCTACGAATTCTAACTTTTGGGAGAGTATAATCCCTACGAATTCTAACTTTTGGGAGAGTATAATCCCTAAAAAGTCTAACTCTAAGAGAGAAACTAGAAGCATTATCAAGTCACCAAGTAAGTACAAAAACATAAACCCTATATTCTTATTTAAGATTCCTCTATGAGCTTTAGAGCCTTTACGAGTCAAGAAGATACTAGAAACATGCAAAGCTGAATAGACAACGCATGATATGTCTAATATCTAAAGATATAATATATGACATGCTTATGAAGAAAGAGAAATATATATATATATATATACATGCATGCAAGGAGATAATATGCAGGTATTGTAAGCTGTAAGAAGAGATGAGATAAAACACGGAAAGTCGAAAAACATTCAAGACGAGGGATATTTGCGTGGGTTCTTGATATGAACCCAACTCCTGATATATTTGCGAGAGTCCTTGATATGAAACAGGAAATGGTGTTTGTAATTCTATGACCCAACAGGTGTCCAGTTCCCGAAATGATTAAAGAAGAAGCTCTACCCATTATATCCCTCGAGGCTTGAGGGAAATAGATGACATCCAGAGTTATAAGAGGTTTTCAAAACTAGGGATATAGGACCCTAGCCGTCCAAAGAAAAACTCAGAGGTATAAAAGCAGGATTAAAGTTTCTTACGATCGGAGAGTGAGGCCGAGGGAAATTAGAGAGCCCCTCATAATTCTGAGATTCAAAGAGATGAACTGTTTCGATTTAAGATCGCGCGACTAGACTCATGAGATTGTAAATGAGAAACACTTATGAGATTTTGAGGTTCAGTTTATGAACCACCTTGATTGGACTAGCCAAGGTATGGCTGGAGATTTTGAGAAGTGTAAATCATTTAAAGAGTTCGAGAGGTTCGAGATCTAAACCATATTGAGCCAGGATATGGCTGAGAGTTTCTGAGTGATAAGTGTTAGCCACTTAAGAGTCCTTAAGGTTCAGAGTACGAGCCATAACACCTAATATCCCTGAAGTGGGGAAATTTCAAAGAGTTTTGAGCTCCCTAGGGCTCGAGGGTTTCAGAGAGGGATATAATTTCCCAGGGCGACATGATACACTCTCTGAAACTTGAACTTGGGTGTATCCAGGAATGGAAGAGAGTATTGAAGGAAAGATGGCGATGATCTGTACGAAGAGGTGTTCAGGTTAATTCATCTTGTTATTTCCTACTCTCATAAATTTGAGGCATTTTACGAGAGTAGGGGGGAGTGGTTGATGTAGATAAATATGTCGCTCCTGGAAAAGTCGACACGTGGAAACGGGATGAATTATAGTAATCTCAATTAGGTCAATAAGCTTGAAGGATTGGATTAATACACCCCTGGGCTTTTAAAGAGAAATAAGATTGGTTGGGCCTTTGGCCCACATTGGAAGGATAATATCCTTTGGGCTTAAGGATAGGGCCCAAAGGGGAACGCATGATATCAATTAATCTTTCTTAGCTGAGTCAAAAGAATGGGTCAATCCATGAAGATAGGGGTTAATACGTGGAGGGGCCAAGTCGCCAGAAGATATGGACCAAATCCTTAGGGATTTGGAGGCCGGATTTACAGGAATGGGTGAGCAAATATAGGGAGAAAGAGTCCTTCTCTCTCCGGAGAGAGGGGCCAGGTATATAAGCAGGTTATTTCTATATTCTTAGTTACGTTTTTTACACAATATATACATTCTTACGAAATAGACACTAAATGAAGAAGATACACCATATTATTCGCCGGAATTTCCCTAGAATCACAGGGAAATTCCTCTTTGATTCTCCTAAGAACGATTCTGACTTGAGCGTCGGAGCTTCCGCGCCGGAGCACCCCTCCGGTGTGCTTTTGCAGGTTATTTTCGGATTCTCAAGGAGATTTACGTGAAGATTGCCAAGAACGAACGAGTGATTCAAACTCGTGATTAACAGTGCTCGTAAAGGAACGATGGATATCCAGAGGCGTTCTTTTTCGACGCAACAGCTACATATCTAATCTAATACTAATAAGATTAAGATTTTTTTTTGTTAGTTTTCAATATTTAATGAACTCTCTTCTAAAAGAATATTTAATGAATTAAATATAGTGTATATTTTTCATAATGGTTCCTGCTTGATTGAAATATGTATTAATTAGCAAGCAATTTTTTTAGTAATGTATAAAAATATTAAATGTGGTAGTTCTTAGTATTTTATATATTTTTTTAAGAAAAATTAATACCATTTATAAATCACAATTTGATATTGAAAGTTGGTGCATCTATAATACTTTTAAGAATTGATTATGTAATGAAATGAGATTTGATTATTCAAAACATGTAAATCATATACTCAAATTAGAAATAATTTTAGGAATAAATATCGATAGTAAGATATTCATTCCATGAATGACGACGCTGACTAATTTTAATCGAACACTGCCCGCGGTGATCAATTTATGAACTTTTTGCTATTTGCGATGACGATAAATAAAAGTTAAGGTCAATCGTTGTAGACAATAGACGTGTATCATCTAGAATTGTCAAATATTTTTTTTAAAATTCTTTATTTGTTCTTAATTTGAATTAATCAGTTACTTCGAAAAAATGAGAGCAGTTTAAATACATTTTTATCAATGCCTATTCTAAACACATCATATATGATATATCTCTACAACACAATTCACTCATTCATGAAGAGTATATGATCACACAAAGTTGCTAGAGAAGTACAATAGGTTGTTTTCAACCCTAACTGTCGAACAAAGTGATGTTCTACAATAAATACTTGAAGTTGTTCGTTTCAGTGATGGTGGAGTCTTCTTTTTGTATTTTGTATGGATACGAGGGTACTGGCAAAACTTTATATGAATAATCTTTTTGCAGTCATTAGATCTCACAGAGACATCGTTCTTTATGTTGCATTGAGTGATATATCTTCTCTTTTGTTGCCTGCAGGTTCGTGTTGCACACATTTCAGGTTTTGTATTTCGATAAACATTTTTTAATCATCCACCTGCAACATAATACATAGTACTCTCCTATCAATTCTTCATATACATGAGAACATTGCAGTGTATTGGGGCTGACGAGGAACATGAGGTTGCAAACTGAAAATTCTAACAATAGTAATACATCAAATGAGATAGTTAAATTCTCAGATTAGATTTTTTAAAGTTGACGATGGGGATCTTGGAGATCGTGATAAGGATTTTGTGGATATTGATATTCTTGAAGAGAATTTGATTTTAGATGCACGGGATCCTGATATTGTTATAGTTGACATCATTTACCCATCTGTCTCCGATAACTTTGGTATGGTAAGTATTTTGAGAATCTATACTTGCTCTAACACATAAAAAAATTGAAAGTATTAACGAGATAATGTTGACGATGATACCCGATGATACAAGAGAATATTTGAGTTCAGATAGTATTTGTCCATTAGAGTTTAGTCCAGATGCCATCAGGGTTTAGTCCAAATGGTACGAGACATGAGTTTTCAATTGACTTTCTCAATTCTCTTATGTGTTATGGTGTACCAAACCATCGACTGGTTCTCAAAATAGGTGTCTCTATAATGCTGCTTAGGAGCATTACTGATCCGAAGTACAGTTTGTGCAATAAAACTAGAAAGATTGTTACAAACTTTAAAATCACATCAACGAAGCACAAATTCTTTCTGGAAGAAATGATGATAGTAATTTCTTTTATCCCAAGAATGACATTGAGTGTTTCAGATGACACGATTCCAGTAAAATTTCAAATGAGACAATTTCATATTCTATAAATAAAAGCTAAGGCCAATCTCTTAACATGGTATGTTGCAGCCTTTAAAATCAAGAGCAAGAATGAATTGAATATTCTTTACTTAGATTCAAATGAAAAAATATGTAAACGTACAACAAACGTTATTTACAAGAAATTTTTTTCTGCAATTTATAATTTTGTATATTAATTTCTTTTATATATATATATATAGTACAGTAATCTATATTGCTACTACATTTTATTTTAAAATATATTATAAATTTATATCAATCCCGCATTTATGCTACTACATTTTATTTTAAAATATATTATAAATTTATATCAATCCTGCATTTATGCATGTTTTTTGTTTGGTATTAGATTTAAGACAAACCGAAGAATGATGGCAGTGCATATGAATTTTTTTGACACAAATATTTTAAGTCCTCAGGGCAAAAAAAAGTTTGGGATCTCAAATTGACTCGTTATTCGTAGTTGGCGAAACTCAGTTTCTTTGGATCAATCTCATCCACTCTGATACAGATTGTCCATCCATTTCCTTCTTCGCTCCAAGGAATACCCTCCTTTCCAAGAAGCTTTGTAATCTGTGGACGCGCAAATTTCAGATTACATTATGATATCGAACAATGAAATGAATTAATCTTACCAGATTCTTCCTCCGTCCATCTTTCTTGTCTCCACAATCCGTTCCGACTACAACCTTCAGATAACGAACAGCTGAAAAAACATGCGTGAGAGCCTCATCATCAAGTAAAACAATTTTTTTTTTTGTAAACGAGTGTTGAATAATACAAGTTGAGGAATGGAAACCCACATGGCAAACCAGAAAGAGAGGTCAAATGAAGTTTCATCTGATGCAAAGCCTCCCTTGGCTCAAGAAAATGCATGTTCATAGAAAATTCTTCATCGTCATCTCTGCAAAAATAAGTGAGTGCTTTTAGGACATTAATGTTAAGGAGTTGACGAATGTTGACAGAGCAGATCTTATCCCTGACCTGTCCCCGATAAGTTTTTCAGCAGATTTTTTATCTGCTTCCCGAGCCTTCCTCATATAGGAGTCGCCCTAAAACCATCCACATAAATAAATCCACATGAACATACCGGTGAGAACAGTAAGGAATAGGTTTAAATCTGATTTGAAATGCATGACCCAGGAAAGAGGATATGCTCATACTACCTGCGTTATTATCTGTCTGATGTTATCCAAAATGGTGTTACTAATTATTTATACTAATCATCTTCTTGTAATTATAAAACGATCATGTAATAATAGTCTTTTGATACCCTAACTAATGAAATATTGGTTTGTGTGAATGGACAAAACCAACATTAGTCGAATAGATGGAACGAGTAATCATAGTTTTGAGATAAACAAGAATAATACAATACCTTTCCATTACTTCCCGATTCAGATTTTCGTGGAAGATTAAGGATAAAAATGGCATACCTCGTTTTTAAGATTTTGTGCATTCTCATAATCCTCTTTCATGAATGCTTCTGCAGACTGCAGAAAAGTACATGTTACTTATTCAAAGAACTGTGAAGTAAGACATATAATAATAAGGTTCAAAAGAAAACATCAATATGGCAAAAGCATGTATAAGAGACATGCTAGCTTCTACTCTGGATAGGGTTCACGAAAAAATCAGAAAGTTGGAAGAGGAAGGGGCAGACATACAGCTTTATAGTATTCTTTCATTGTAACCCAATTCTCCACAACAGCGTTGCGCAATTCTTCATAGCTTACCTGATTTGTTTCAGCATCTAATAAAGAACAATTGCATACACCGGAAAAGCATCAATAAAGGATGTAAAACAAAGTCAAGTGGTGAAAATATAAGAAACCACAAACCACACAAGATTCGTTGGAAAGGTGCAACTTATGCATGTGGAAGCTATATCTAATGATGACAAAAAAAAGAATAATGATAAGAAAAACATTTATCAATAAGTTGTTTGTAATTATGACCCAAATTACATCTCTAATTGTGTAAAAGCCAGGGAGTTGCATAGTAGGAGTTCAGCTTTTCTCTGAACAACAGGACAGAAAAAATTGAACAGGCATGTCTGATCAATGTACATGATGAGCTTGGCAATATGATGATTTCTGAAGTTAAATCTAGAAAACATAAAGATAATAACTCTAATTGGCAAGGGGGAATAGAAAAGTCTATTGAATGACATAGGTTATTGTTTACTGCAAGTTCAGAACCCGTTGCCAAGTTGGCACCAAAAGAGGATAAGCAACAGAAATAAATGTCAAATACATCTTTTCTGATAATAAGTGTACTTTTAAAGTTTGCTATGAACCAAAAGTTCCTAAGCTAATCCAAGTTCACATATTCATTATATCATACACATATAAAGGCATTATAAGAGAGAACCAAACTAGAGTGAGGCCTTCCGCCTTCCTTATTAATATGGTAAAAAATTTAAGACTGGTAATTTAGTAAGAAATAAAATAGAAGCTTGCAATGCCATACTTACTTTGACTGCTAACTGCTTGTCTGGTAATAAAGGTAAAATCTTCTACGACTGTCTCTTCAAGTGGTTTGGCCACAATCCTACCATAGGGTGACTGTCTGTGTCTTCTAATTGGATTAGTGTACTGGAGCTCTTCACTTCTGTCACGGGCACTAAATAATGCCTCTAAAACTTCTCTTTGGATATCTTTCTTTTTCGTCTGTGGCCCAGGTAATATTAACTCATTCTCACTGCAGGCATCACTATTCAATCACAAGAGTTTGAAAGTATTAGCACGATCCAACCTTCTAAAGCGTACTGAAGAATGACTAGTTCTAGGGATATTGTTAGAGAGAGTTTCAAGATAGATTCATTGCATTAAAATTATACTCCAAAAGCAAGTGCCACACCTTCCGGAATGTGGAATGGATGGAGATTGCTTTTCACAAGACATCGAGCGCACATCAAGGCGATTCTTCATAGACTGTTTCGAGCAGTTGAAGGTAAATACAGCATTTCAGATACATTAAATATAGGAAAAAAAACATGAAACTTAGTTTATACTGTCCTAATTTAAGGTGTAAAAGAATTATGATCTCTTGAATATTATTAATTCAAAAGGAATTTTTAATTTTTTAGTAACTAAAATAAAGGTTTAGGACTGATGAAAACAGATATCAGGATGATTCTTCAGAGTGCAAATAGTTAACAAGATATTAGACCCATTAATTTTATGCACAAAAGAGTTTCCAAGAAGCAAGGCTCACGTTCGTAGCAGCAATGCCAATAACATCATCACTTTTTTCCAGGGTTACAGCTGATAGGTCGAGGAGTTTATCCATACTCTGCATATTTTTACGAAGATGGAGTAAATAAGCAGCAGTTAATAACAGAGAGAG
This sequence comes from Galeopsis tetrahit, assembly GCA_963675135.1. NCBI lineage: Eukaryota > Viridiplantae > Streptophyta > Magnoliopsida > Lamiales > Lamiaceae > Galeopsis > Galeopsis tetrahit. The sequence goes on along the minus strand of OY776120.1, from coordinate 56,335,584 downwards.
TGAATAATTGATGCACTTTATACACAAAAGAGAAATTTAAGCATGATCCTATAGGGCACTGCATCCCCAGTAGAAGAAACAAAATAAAATATGGTTGAAATTGAGCTCAAGATAAAGGACATCAAAAGGAACTCAGACTTACCATTGGAATATTGTAACCACATTGACCTACAAATTTGAAACATTATAATTGTTAGATGTGATCGTTACAAGATAAGATAGAATTCAACTTAGAGAACAAACAAAATAGACAGCTATTTCATAAAAGGCAAAGACTTGTGTGAGATGGACTCAAGGTGAGACGGGTCACAATCTAGTACAAATTAACACCTATCCCTTCCAAAGTGTTAAAGTACCATGCCATGCCCAAATTATGCTCCATACCTCCGTCTCACGGTGAGACGGTCTCATACAAGACCTCTTCATAAAAAATATTAGAAAGTCTTTACAAGCTTGCAAGACTACCTCAGATATTTACATTCCTATATCTAGCGTTAACCAACTAAGATCCCAGATGAATTTGATAATGATGGACATGAGTGCTAAAACTTGAATGCAAGAGATGAAGAGAAGCATACATGACATTTGGCAAGCAAACTTGTCTTAACAAGATGATAGAGCACAAAGAACCTAAAAGAAATATTCCATGCACTCTTTCTTTATCTATTCAATTATAGAGGAATGCAGTTAAGAATTTCCATAATATGGAATCTTAATCCATTGCCTTTCCAAACTTAGTTAATGCATTGACTCCATAAAGCTTCGTAGTGAAGAGCCAATGCTGAAAACAACGAATGAAGGATTGCAACCAAATAACTTATATCTGAAATCAACTCACAAAGCAACAGATCCTTTGACTGAAATCTTACTGCCATGATAAGCTATATTGCAAGTTTAAAGCCGTAACAAGGTAGAAATTGCTTCAGTTTGACAACTGTAAGTGGAGGAAGTATTTTTACATGATAGCAAGATAATCCATAGTCAGCAATTGTATTCAAATTCACGAAAGTTTCTAAGGAAAGGTTGTATTCAAATGTAATCACATTTGCACATACACTAATGGTAGATTAAAGAAATTTCCTAGTCCAATATTATTTAATGCTTACAGATTCATTGCAAAAGATCAAAAGTCCAACAACATGGCAAAAGAGGCAAACAAATTCAGACAACACAATGGAAAATAAACTCCTCCAGAAGCAACTAACTTTATGGACCACCTAGATGGATTAAGGCAAGACAGTTCTATGAAATGGAAGACCTACACAACAAGCTTGTCTTCCAAATTTTAACCGATATTGGCTCATGATGGCTAATCATTAGCCCAAAATAAGATTACGTAACTGGGAGTACTCCAAAAGAAAGATTGAACTAATAAAAATCACAGCAAGAAGCTTAATAGCCTAGTCAGAATATCCTCATATTTGGCCTTTATGGAATAATGAATTCCTCTTAAATTTAAATTTATATGGTTGCTATGATGAAGCCAACTAAATATTCAAAAGTCAACACACTTATTTGATCCAGGAATTCACTGCATAATCATTTGGAGACTGCAGCAAAAAACAATCTTAAATAACAATGGAATTCCAGACTACTATCTATGAGTATTCACAGTTCCAATAAAGAAGAGATACATGTAAGGTTCATGCAAGCCACAAACTACTCATGGTGTTCAACCAATTGTACGTACCAATAACATCTCGGACCACACTCTTGTCCATCTGGTACACATTTCCAAGCATTTCATAAACAAATTCCCCAATATCTTTGTTCATGGGCTCCCTCCGTGAGGAAGATGCTAACTCCTTTTTCTCATACCAGATAGCAGACTCTGGAAAATCATCTGAGTTCAGTTTCACTGGTTTTAACTTCTCATTCAATCCATTTAATTGAGTAGATCTGATGTAATTCCTTCCAATCACATCAGACACACTTCCCGCTGATGCTGAAGGCTTTTTTGACTTCACCTTAACAGAATGAGTGTTCCCCAACATTCTGTTGGATGAACATCTAGACGATGCATCAGTTGTATTTTCTAGATCAACCTGTGATTTTGAACATGAACTGAAGCTGCTAATCGGCATGTTACTGAGCATTTCAGCAGTTGAAAATAAATTCCGTCCTGTTTCGCAGTAAGCCGAAGCTATGTCCTCGAGGGAAACGACAGAACCAAAAGCTTCAAGCAATTGCTTTAGATTATTTTGGTCATCATCAGTATACGAAGAACTCGAAGGAGGCGCTTCCACTTTCATCCCTTGAGATGGACAATGAAAAAAAAAATTATTAAAGATTACAATCCAGAAGGAAACTCATAACAGAAATTTAAACGATACAACATGTTTCTAAATGTTTACTATTTAAGTTATATGAAACCATAAAAGAAGAAGGCATGATACCAATGGAAAAATAAAATTTTCATCTGAAAAGAAAATGACATGAAACATACTTCTGGCAGGCTGGTACCAAACTACCAATAGTATTATGCCTCCAAAATGATCCATAGAATGAGCAAGAATATAAACAGAAACTGGTAACCAACTCGATTGAGTACTTTCTCCTAAAGATAAATGATCAACTAAGAAAACAGTGCAAACTATGTGAATCAACAATTGTCAGAATAAGGCCAAGTACAGTGAAAACCCATTAAATTGCTTTTCCTCTAACGCACAGCGTTTATGCAGATACAAACAAACAAAAATCATACACCAAAACTCTTGTAATGAGGAAACATATCCTGTTAACACGTCTGATCAAAGATAAAATACGCTGCATTTGGACATTAATTTAGGGCTTATTCGGATTAGACCAGAAATTGAAATGTGAATGACGATGCTATGAATTTCACCTTAACCCCTTTAAAAAATGTCCAGAGTAACTCGTCAAAGATTATTCCAAGAAACCTGCTTTCTGTCACTCTGAACCAAAAAAATAAAATATTATTGTGTAATCATCAACATTCCACACCATTGCAATATGAGAAAGAGAGATAAAATTCTTACCTAAGGATTGGAAAATATTCCTCTCTACGGCTCTTTCTTTCTCTGAATTACTGCTGTGCCTGTGTGTAATCTAACTGTTCCTGTGAAGAAAAAATCTGAGAAGATAAAAAGAGGAAAAAGGGTACGTCTAAATGCCCACCCTTATTTTATGACTTTACCCAAAAAAAAAAAAAAAAAAATGTTACCATCCTTTTATTAATTAAATACAATTCATTAAATTTTTAATTAGACACCTTACCACCTACCCTCGAGTCGCATCCGAATCACGATCGAGTCACCAATACTTTTAGAAAAAAAATGTAAAAATATAAATTTCAGATTTTTATTTTTGAAAACTATCTAATTTTTGGAATCTTTTTTTGAAAAAGTAGAAAATTTTTGGTTTTTTTTTCCAGAAAGGATCACAATTCCCAAAAAAAATTAAAAAGAAGAAGGAGAATTACCTAAATCACAACAAAAATTGGTTGTAAAAAAATAGTGTTATTGATCTACATTATTTATTCGACTTTTTTTGACATTTTCAGTAATTTTAGTGATAGTCGTCTGATGCGTCGAAAAAGAACGCACTCGGATATCAGCCGTTCCTTTGCGAGCACTGTTGATCAAGAATGTAAATCGTCAATTTGTCCTCGACAATCTTCTCGTAAATCCAAAGATAACCTGCAAAAATACACCGGAGGGGGCCTCCGGCGTAGAAGCTCCGACGCTCAAGTCAGAACTTATCGTAGGCGAAATCAAAGAGAAATTCCCCTGTATATCTAGGGGAATTCCGGCGAATATCGTGAAGTCTCTCTTCACTATTAGCGTATATTTTGTATGGCAGTGTGTATAATCAGTAAAATGTATGTATCGTAATAATAACTTAATCCAGAATATGGAAATAACCTTCTTTATATACCTGGCCCCTCTCTGCGGAGAGGGAGAGACCTATTCTCCCTGAATTCTCGGCGTATATCTAGGAATTCGGCCTCAAATCTCCAAGGACTCGGCTGATCCCCCTGAAGACTCGGCTCTTCAGCTTATCCAGTCCTCTTTTCGTGGGTTTGAACAATTCCCAGGACTTAGCCAAGGAAGACAGGCTATAATTCCCTTCTTGGGCCAAATCTTCCCCAGCCCAAGACCTATTAATTTCTTCACATATGGGCCAAAGGCCCAATTTCTCTGATTTCTCTGATTCCTCTACTCGAACCCAGGGGGTGTATTAATCCTGTTTCTTCAATATATTAACCTAATTACAACTATCATAACTTATCCCGTTTCCACGTGTTGACTCCTCCGAGAGCAACATATTTATCTACATCAACCACTCCCCCCTACTCTCATAAAATGAATAATTTTTAGGAGAGTAGGAAAATAATAACCCTGGGATAAATGCCAGAGAAATATTTCATTTCCTTTCTTAAAACTCAAAATACCTCTCGAAATATTCTTATTGATTTGATTCCCTCTAGTAATAATTACTTCTCAAAAAGCGTTGGGTCTTTTACACTTCCCCACGCAACTGTGCCCTTGAATCTCGTAATCATGCGCCTATATCCAACATCAAGCCGCCGTTTGTCTTTCACGCGTCTCTTAATTGGGAGGATCATTTAATTCTCCTCGATTCTCCCTCTTCTCTTTTCAGCGTAGTCATTCAAAATTCATCTTTTCCACCAAAACCCTGTTTTCCTTTCATTTCAAGTTTATCTATTCTCTATCTTCGTTTTCACCTCTGCGATCTAACTTCTTCGTGCACGTCCAGCGGCCGTTTCGTCGTCACTCCTTAAAACCGACCTTTCTTCAGGTACCTATTCCTTCCCTCTTACTCTCATTTACACCATGTCATCTTCTTCAGATTCCGTTTCAATGGAAAGTTCAACTTCCCATCCTCTTTCTATCTTTCCCGTAATCGACCCTGCTTTAAAAAACACCATCGCTGGTTCTTCCTTGCTTTCTTCTGAGCGCGTTGCCGCTTTTCTCCGGTCGGGAATCTTTCCCACCGATTACGCCGTTAGGGCCGCCCATAGGAGGGAACGCCCGAATTTTCCTGGTACTAACACCTTGGCCTTCTGGGAAGCTCAGTTAAAGGCCGGCCTCCGCTTCCCGATTCACCCTTATTTTTCTGAGATCTCTACTTACCTGCGCATACCCCTCAACCAATTCACCCCCAATGCTATTCGAGCAATGCTAGGTTTTTACATTTTGATGAAGGGGAATGGTGGCGAACCCTCAGCCCAGCTTTTCCTAACTCAGTACATGTGTAAGTATGCAGATGGGTTTTTCTATACTTCTGGCCGTCCTTCCAGGGCTGGAAAATTCATGGAGAAGCTCCATGAAGGAGTCCAAGACTGGAAGGACTATTACTTCTTTGTTACAAACCCCGTTCCTTGGGATTTTCCTCATGAAGGGTGGATTTATGAGAACCCTGGGGTGCCTCGTCCTCCTCTCTCTGTTTGTTCTTCCCTGAATTTGGATGTGATGAACCATCTAAATGACAATGTTTCCGCTCATGGCTTTTTTGATGTAATGAGCATTTGCAAAAATCCTAGAGCCCTTTCTCATTTCGGTTTCGGTCGCCCCGATTACCCCCTAGGTCCCGACGATGGTAATACCATCTCTTTTTCCTTAGTATTGTCCTCACAATTTGAACTGCAGTGTTTATTAATGTCGTTTGTATTCCTTTATGCAGCTATGAGTTGGTTAACCCAAATTTCTCGCGATGCTGCTCCTCTTTCGATGGTTGCAAAGTCTCCAGCCCCTGAAAGCTCTTCAAAGGCCCCTGTTATTCCTTCCCCAGCGAAACCTGCCACTGGGTCTGTTGCCAAGCGCACTCGTTCCTCCACCGAGAAAGCCATGGTCTCTGTTTTGCCCCCTGTTTCCGATGCTTCTAAGAAGAAAAAATCCAAAGTCAAATCCTCTCCGTCTAATATTGCTTCTGATGCTCCCGATGAAATCAACGTCGACCATCTATTGGCTTTCGTAGAACGTTATACTCCGACCTCTGCCGCCGAGGCCCTCAGTGCTCTTTCTTCAGAAGAGCGAATTGTGCACGCCGCCCACAATTTCACACAGGTAGGTTTTCAATATGGATATTGCTTTGAATGACTCATAGAAGAGAATATAGATACCTTACTTCGTGATGTTGTTTCTTGTGTAGTTTGGTCTTCTGTTTTCCAACATGTCTGAAAGAGCCCTCCAGTCCCTCCAGCAGGTAGATGACCTCCAAAGTCAGGTAGAGCTGGAGAAGGTGAAGAAGGAGATACTTGATGCAGAATTACGGGACGCTAATCAGAGATGTAAAACACTCCGAGCGACACTCTCTGGGGAGATTTCTTCGTTGAAGGAAGAGTTCGGTAAACAGGTTAAACAGCTGGAGGTTACTCTTCCCCTGACTGGTATGAAATTATGCATAGAGTCCTTGTTTACCTCTGCCATAGGTCAACAATTTCTAGGTACCTTGCATCAGGAGTGGTTGGAGGCCTTTCTTCAGAGCAGCAGTTTCCTAGGGGCCATGGGTGCATATATCCCTCATTTCATTGATCATGGGTTCTCTAATGCTGTGGCTGAACATTCTGCCCCTGGTTTTAATGGTCAGTATACCCGTGCTCTTCGACTGGATGAGCTGGATACTCCCCCTAAGTTCCCCGGAGATGCGAAGGAAGATATCAACACTCCTTGGTGGTTGCCGGGGATGAGGAAGGCGATCTTGGAGCTGAAGGGTGCTGCTCGGAGTTTAGATGATTTGGCACCGGCGAAGGATATGACTTTTCCTGTTCACGTAGATAATCCAACTCCGGTGACTACTGTGGCAGCACACGCTCTGGTGGAGAAGGCAGAGGGGGGTGATTCTAGCGGGCAAGCTGAGGAGACAGGAGCAGGTTCTGAGGGGAAGGATACCATTCCCCTCTCTTGATAATTTCTCTGACAACAGTCCGATACTTTAAGACACTTTTTATTTTGCTAAGGCCTCTTTTGGTATTTTCCGGAGACTCCACACTCCGGGGTTTTCTTGTGGAGGGCCTAGGCATGGTGCCTTAGGTCTTTGGATATTTCTGCTTTTCTTTTGATATCGTACCTGCACAATTACTGTTTGGCATGCATACATATATCTCTAATTCTGTTGATTAGATGTGTAACATAATATTCATCCTGCTTATGCATCTAGCATGTTTTCAGCATTTTATTAACACGTAAAGGCTCTAAAGCTCCTAGAGGAACCTTAATGAGGAGATAGGGTTGATATCCCTGTACTTACTTGGCGATTTTGGTAGGGCTTCTAGTCTCTCCCTTAGTACTAGGGTTTTTAAAGATTACATCCCCCAGAGGTTAGGATCTCAGGGATCATCTTTTCCCTTAGGCTGTTTATACTCGTAAGAGTTAGTTTATACTCATAAGAGTCCGTTTATACTCGTAAGAGTTAGTTTATACTCGTAAGAGTTAGTTTATACTCGTGAGAGTTAGTTTATACTCGTAAGAGTTCGTTTATACTCGTGAGAGTTAGTTTATACTCGTAAGAGTTCCTAGGGATTATACTCTCCCTGAAGTTAAAGTGTTTATACTCGTAAGAGTTCGTTTATACTCGTGAGAGTTAGTTTATACTCGTAAGAGTTCTTAGGGATTATACTCTCCCTGAAGTTAAAGTGTTTATACTCGTAAGAGTTAGTTTATACTCGTAAGAGTTAGTTTATACTCGTAAGAGTTCGTTTATACTCGTAAGAGTTAGTTTATACTCGTAAGAGTTAGTTTATACTCGTAAGAGTTCGTTTATACTCGTGAGAGTTAGTTTATACTCGTAAGAGTTCGTTTATACTCGTAAGAGTTCTTAGGGATTATACTCTCCCTGAAGTTAAAGTGTTTATACTCGTAAGAGTTAGTTTATACTCGTAAGAGTTCGTTTATACTCGTAAGAGTTAGTTTATACTCGTAAGAGTTCGTTTATACTCGTAAGAGTTCGTTTATACTCGTGAGAGTTAGTTTATACTCGTAAGAGTTCGTTTATACTCGTAAGAGTTCGTTTATACTCGTGAGAGTTATGTCTTCCACTGTACCCCCTCGTGAGGGTTTTGAGAATCTTCTGGGATAGGGTTTATCGACAAGTTCATTATATCTTCCGCTGTATCCCCTACTCCCCCTAGCTTTAGAGGCTATCGTGAATAGGAACTTTAGGAAATATTCTTAGGTATTCTCCATTCGAGCGTTTATGAGTCGGTGTAAATTTCTCTATCTTTGCAGTATCTCTAACATGCTATATTTCAGTTCCCAAAACATATTCGTTATTTCAGCACTCATCATGCAGGCCTTCAACAATTATCTTAACACGATATTAACATATGAGAAACATTTCATCATAAAATTAGCGCATAAGAGTCATCTCATCACAATATTAACATGCATTTAGGGAAATTGCTGAGATTTTATCAAAACCGATGCTCCATTGATCGAAAATGTTTATCAACATAGGCAAATAAGGGGAACCTATGCCGGCCTCATTAAAAACCTCTCCGTGGTAAAACCCCAAGGGGAAACCCACGTAGAGGGAAAAAGAGTGCCGGTGAAGCAATTATTCGAACGAGAAGTAAATATTCAAAATTGTTCATAAAGAAAAAGGAAGCAGGGGAATTACCCCTTCCTCAAACATAAAATCTCTTCAAGTGGCATACGTTCCATGGCCTCAGTATCTCTTTCCCTGTCATGTCTTGGAGCTTGTATGCTCCACCCTTGAGTACCTGTATGACCCTGTACGGACCTTCCCAATTGGGTTCCATCTTCCCAGTGTTCTTCAAAGCATCTGCCCTCCGAAGGACTAAATCCCCAACTTTAAAGGAGCGAGGGATTACCCTGCGGTCATATGCTGCTTTGATCCGACTCTTGTACCTTTCTGCCTTTAATCTCGCCATCTCCCTCTCTTCGTCTACTAGGTCCAGCGCTTCCCTCATCAATTCTTCATTTCTCTTTTCTTCGAAATAAGTGATCCGGTGTGATTTGAGTCTGGCTTCAGGAGGTATCACTGCTGCTGCTCCATAGACCAAGTAGAAGGGAGATTCGCCTGTAGCTGTCTTAGGGCTGGTTCGGTAGGACGAGAGGACGTTGTCCAACTCCTGCACCCATTTTCCTCCTACCTCTGCCAATCGTGTTCGAATACCATCGACCAGGATCCTGTTTGTAACCTCTACCTGCCCATTAGCTTGGGGATGGGCTACTGAAGTGAACCTCTGCGTGATGTTCCATCTCTCGCACCATCTTCTTACTTTCTCTCCATTGAATTGCGTTCCGTTATCGGAAACCAAGATTCTAGGTACTCCAAACCTGCAACAAATATGTCTAGCAAGAAAAATAATTACATTGTCCTCTTCGATTTTAGCCAAGGGCACAGCCTCTACCCATTTACTGAAATAATCCACGGCTACGATTAGAAATTTTCTCCCTCCTGGTGCCAAGGGGAAGGGCCCCACCAGATCGATTCCCCATTTAGCGAAGGGACAGGGCGAGTACATAGCCCCCATTTCTTCTGCAGGTACCCGTATCAAGGGTCCATTCTTCTGACACTTCTCACATCTCTTCACATATTCTCTAGCGTCTCTGATTATATTAGGCCAGTAGAAACCTGCCCTAAATACTTTCTTCACCATGGTCTGGTACCCTTCATGGCTGGATGCGCAACCTTCATGGATGTCCTTGATCACTAGCTCTGCTTCTCTTTTTGAAAGACATTTCAAATAAGGTTGAGTGAAGGACCTCTTGTACAATTGGCCTCCCAGGATGCAATACTTCCTTCTCCAAGCCTTTGCCTCTCTGGACATTGGGGTTACTGGGCCCCTATTCAGTTCTTCCCATATTTCTTTCCTCCAATCATCCCCTGCTGTTATCTCCCCAATCAGGGTTTCTGTAGCTACTTGATCTGCCACCAACAGGGTTACCTTTCCGTCTCCCTCGAATTCAGTGGAACTAGCCAGTTTTGACAGTCCATCCGCTTTCGTATTTTCTTCTCTTGGTACCTGTACCACTTCAAAAGTATGGAATTTATTTTTTAGTTTCTTTACCTCTTCTAGATAAGTGATCATTCTTTCATCCTTGGCAAGGTACTCCCCCATGACCTGCTGTACTATCAGCTGTGAATCGGAGTACAAGGTGACCTTCTGTGCCCCTAACTCTGCAGCCATGCTAGCTCCTCTGATCAGGGCCTCATATTCTGCTCCATTGTTTGAGGTGGAAAATCGGAATTTGACAGCCACCTGCACTTCCTGACCTTCAGGGTCAATCAGTAATATCCCTGCTCCACATCCCAAGGCGGATGCTGAGCCATCCACATATACCTTCCATCCTTGTTCTTCTTCCACTCTGGTAGACTCTTGAATAAAATCTGCTAGAGCTTGAGCCTTGATGGCTCTCCTGGGTTCATAATCTATATCATACTCTTGTAATTCCACTGCCCATCTGACCATTCTCCCTGATAAATCTGCTCTCCCTAATGTCTGCTTTAAAGGGAAATTAGTTCGCACCATCACTTTATAGGAGAGGAAGTAGGGGCGTAATCGCCTAGCCGTTACCACCACCGCTAAGGCGGCCTTCTCTACCTCTGAGTACCTCATTTCCGCTCCTTGGATGACCTTGCTCACGTAATATATGGGTTGCTGTGCAGAACCTTCTTCTTTCATCAGGGCGGTGCTCAGAGAGTGTTCCCCTACGGGAAGATATAAGAGCAATACATCTCCCTGAGAGGGCTTTGTCAACTTCGAAAGCTGTTCGAGGTGAAGCTTGAGTTCCTCAAAAGCCTTCTGACACTGGTCGTCCCATTCGAACTTCGACCCCTTCCTTAAGGTTCTGAAGAAGTGATGACTCTTTTCTGCTGACCTTGATATAAACCTACTGAGAGCTGCGATCCTGCCATTCAGGGTTTGCAATTCCTTCAAATTCCGAGGGGGTTGCATGTCGAGCACCGCCTTTACCTTAACAGGGTTCACTTCTATCCCTCTCTGAGTCACCATATATCCCAGAAATTTTCCTGACCCTACTCCAAAAGAACACTTAGCAGGGTTTAATTTAATACCATTCTCTCGAATTACCTGAAATATCTCCTTCAAGTCGTCAATATGTCCCTCTGCCTTAACACTTTTAGCTAGCATATCATCCACGTAGACCTCCATGTTCCTGCTTATTTGCCCTCGGAACACCAAGTCTACCATTCTTTGATAGGTGGCTCCTGCATTTATCAGTCCAAAAGGCATACGTACATAACCGAAAGTACCACATGTCGCTATAAAGCATACCTTCGGTATATCGAGGGGGTTCAGCTGGATCTGATGGTACCCCTGATATGCGTCCATCATGCTGAGTAATTCGAACCCAGATGTGGCATCCACCAGTTGGTCGATCCTGGGCAAAGGGTAGTGGTCTTTAGGGCAGGCTTTGTTCAAGTCCCTAAAGTCAATGCACATCCTCCACTTGCCAGCTCCCTTGGACACCAACACTGCATTCGAGAGCCATTCAGGGAACTGGACTCTCTTCACGTGCCCTGCATTCAACAATTTATCGATTTCCTCTTTTACTATGAGGTTCTTCTCCTTACCGAAGTTCCTCAACTTCTGTTTCACGGGCCTGGCTTTGGGATCCACATTCAGGTGGTGCACTGCTATTTCTGGAGGGATACCTGTCATATCCGTCGCTGTGAACGCAAAGATGTCTGCATTATCCTGGAGGGTGAGTACCATCTTTCTCTGGAGTTCAGGATTCATGTTCGTACCTATCCTGGTTGTAAATCCCTCCTGTCCTGGGTAGAGCTCGATGCTCATTAACTCCTCATCCGCTTTAACTTTGGGTTGCTCTTGCATTAGTTCTCCCACTTTCTGTCTCTTCAGCTCAGGGTCTCCACCCTTAAACCTCTCTATTCCTCGGAACACAGCCTTGTCTGCTATCCTGACCGATTCTACGTAACACTTCCTCGCCTGGTATTGATCGCCACATATCTCTCCCACACCCCCCGAGGTAGGGAACTTCATCTTCATGTGGAAGGTGGAGATCACTGCCTGAAAAATATTCAGGCTTGGCCGTCCCATTACTACGTTATAGGAAGATGGGACATCTACAATCAAGAACTCTATGACTTGTACTCGACGGTTAGGGGCAACTCCTAACCCTACTTGTAGTAACGCTGAACCAAGGGGTTGAATGGCTCCCCCTGAGAATCCATACAGAGCTGTTTCCACCGGTCTAAGCTTTATATTCAAGTCCATCTTCTTGAAGCACTCGAAGAGCATGATATCGGCAGAGCTTCCAGTGTCTACAAAAATTCTTGCTACGTCGTATCCTGCTATATCCGTGGTAATGACCAGTGCGTCATTATGAATTTCTCTAGGCTCCCAGCGTCCTCTGGCCCAAAATGGATGTCTGGGCCCTCTGCCATCTTTCCCACTTCATGGTGCTCTATATTTCTCTCCTTCTTCAGCGAGCGAACGCTCTGTTTTCTCTGCCTGAAGGAATCCCCATCAACAGGGCCTCCCATAATCATATGAATAGTTCCCCTCTTCTGAGGAGGGGGTGGTGGCTCCTCATTGCCCTTCCTCTGATCTCTCCTGTCGTCTTCCTGCTTCCCCTCGGGGTCCTTTCTCTTTTGACCCCTGGGGCCTTGTCGATCTCTGAAAATAAACTCTTTGAGGTGGCCTGCCTGAATCATCCTCTCTATCTCATCCTTCAGATGCCAACATTGGTTGGTATCGTGGCCATAATCGTTATGGAACCTACAAAACTTGTTTGACTTTGGGTTTTGGGGGCCTCTGCTTCTTGAGTAGGGGAATTTCATATCTGGATGGTCCTCTGCCACCTCTAGGACTTCGGCTGGCTCTATCTTCAGAGGGGTATATCTCTTCGCCCCTCTCCTGGGATTCCAGGGCGCAACTTCCTCTCTTCTCACGTTTTCCAGTCTCCTGGAGCTCCGATGTCTCTCTGGACTTGGCCTTCTAAGTGGAATTTCTTTCCTCCTTTCTCCATTACCCACTATAGCCCGGGTCTCCGATCGTTTAGCTTTCCTTACCTCCTCCAGGGTGAGGTATTTCTCTGCTCTCCTCAACAATTCATCGAAAGTCCGAACCGGCTTCTTAGCTAAAGAGGTGAATAAATCTCCGTCACGCAACCCGTTGGTGAGGGCATTGATTTTAACCTCCGAGGAGGCTGTAGGTACTTCTAAGGCCGCTTGGTTGAATCTTTTCAAGAAAGCCCGTAAGCTCTCATTCTCTCCCTGACGCATGTTGAACAAAGTAAGGGTAGCTCTAGGCTGTCTCCTAGCGCTGGCGAATTGGTGCAGGAACAATTCGCTGAATTCGGACCATGAGTGGATAGTATCTGGTCCTAACTGCGTAAACTACTGCTGTGCAGCCTTGGACAAGGTAGTCAGAAATACTCGACATTTGACACCTTCTCCATACCGGTGCAGTAAGGCCGCGTTCTCAAATCTCATCAAGTGCTCATAGGGATCCGAAGTGCCATCGTATTCAAAATTTAAAGATTTGAAGTTAGAGGGCAGTTCGTCTTGTAAAATAGTAGGTGAAAATTGATATCCAGTGGTGTAAGAGGGTTTACTTACGTTGTCAGTAATATGTCTCTGCATATCCCTCATCTCTTTACGCAGGGCTTGTATCTGATCACTGACGGCCCCTTGATATGTGTCGTCCGTGCTTTCTCCCATCCCCGTATCCAGGGTGGTATCCCCAAGGACTCTCTCTGCATCCCTCCGAAGGGGTCTTTCCAGGACGCTTCTCTCAGCCTGGGAAGGTACTTTCTCTTCTGGGTTTCGAGGGAGATCTTCGTTCCTGGAAGGGACTGGGACCGAATCGATGACATGTTCGGGTGGATTTGGTCGTGTGCCCTTATGAACAGGTTCAGGAGGGCGAAGTCCTCGAGCAGCAATTATCCTTTCCACTGATTGCGCTATCATCTCATCCAACTGATCTCGAGAGACGGTCAAGAGTTCTGGTTGAGTGTTAGGGTTATCCTTATTGATCCCACTCCCTGATGCTCCTGAGATACCTGGTGTGTCTCCATCCTGAGTGGGAGGGATATCCTCCGGTACGTGGTCTACTGGTTGATTCCCTAGATTTCGGTTTGAGGGAAAACCTGGAGGAGGGATATCTTCTGATGTGTGATCTATGGGACGTTTCCCTAAATTCCGATTTAAGGGAAATCCTGGAGGGGGCGGAGGAAAAGGAGGCGGAGGAGTGGAATCTCCTTTCTCCTTCGTCTGCTTTGTTGGATTTTGTCCTCCACCCATATCAGTACGGAACTTTTCTCACGCCTTAGCTTGAAATGTTCCCACAGACGGCGCCAGTTGATGCGTCGAAAAAGAACGCACTCGGATATCAGCCGTTCCTTTGCGAGCACTGTTGATCAAGAATGTAAATCGTCAATTTGTCCTCGACAATCTTCTCGTAAATCCAAAGATAACCTGCAAAAATACACCGGAGGGGGCCTCCGGCGTAGAAGCTCCGACGCTCAAGTCAGAACTTATCGTAGGCGAAATCAAAGAGAAATTCCCCTGTATATCTAGGGGAATTCCGGCGAATATCGTGAAGTCTCTCTTCACTATTAGCGTATATTTTGTATGGCAGTGTGTATAATCAGTAAAATGTATGTATCGTAATAATAACTTAATCCAGAATATGGAAATAACCTTCTTTATATACCTGGCCCCTCTCTGCGGAGAGGGAGAGACCTATTCTCCCTGAATTCTCGGCGTATATCTAGGAATTCGGCCTCAAATCTCCAAGGACTCGGCTGATCCCCCTGAAGACTCGGCTCTTCAGCTTATCCAGTCCTCTTTTCGTGGGTTTGAACAATTTCCAGGACTTAGCCAAGGAAGACAGGCTATAATTCCCTTCTTGGGCCAAATCTTCCCCAGCCCAAGACCTATTAATTTCTTCACATATGGGCCAAAGGCCCAATTTCTCTGATTTCTCTGATTCCTCTACTCGAACCCAGGGGGTGTATTAATCCTGTTTCTTCAATATATTAACCTAATTACAACTATCATAACTTATCCCGTTTCCACGTGTCGACTCCTCCGAGAGCGACATATTTATCTACATCATCGTCCATTATCATTCTTACTCTTGTTCCAATCACTACACGTAATGTATCACAACAAAAAAATCACTCCAAAATGTTGGAACGGCGGCGAGGCTGAAGGAGGGAGGCGGCTACACAGGCGGCGACGTGCGCGGAAGAAGACAAAGAGAGGGAGTAGGAAGGAGGAGAGAAGGTGGTTCAAGAAAAAAAAATGAGAAAATGGAAGAAAAATTAGGATTTATGAGGAAGAGAGCAATTTAAAAAAAATAAGTGGATGATGAACTCAAGTGTGGAGGGTGAAAACGTTCCTGAGGTGAAATGATAAAAGAGATATAAAAATGTAGATTTAATTTTAAATGAAAAACTTTCTCAGAAATTCAAGAAAATAGAGGTTAATTTTTTAATTTTTTTTAATTTTAATGGAGAATTTACAAGATCATAAAATTACAATTTACAAGCTTAAGATCTTGATCTTCAAGTCAAACCAATGCGGAGAAGAGGAAAGACGAGTTTCCATTTACCTTAAAAGATGTTCAGGTCTTCAATTTTTAAACGAGACAACCCCACAAAGGTGTTCTCATATCAAGAATAGGAAACAAAATAAATAGACAAAGTTCCACCAAAATTATACTTATATGAAATTTCTAAACTATTAGACCGAGTTTTTTTTTTTTTTTTTTTTTTTGAAGTAAGGATACTTCTTTATTCAGATTAGTGACAAGAGCAAACGAATCGGGGAAGGCTTTCCACAAAATCAAGAAGCTTGGTCCAACAAGAAGGATTAGATGAAGACCTATCGACTCTAGCTAAACAATGCGTTAAATTATTATTTTCGATTAATCCACTAAACCTTAATATCTGGAGATTCCTCAATAGCTTCCCTGCAACGCTAAATAATACTCCCCAATGCACTCTGATGTGCCAAAAATTGCACGATCGGATTAGATGTCCTCGGAGTCGGATATCTAAGTTCCCGAATGTTTTAGAAATAATTCAGGTACACTGCTTCCTCTGGAATGATCCTCCAGGAACCTGCAAAAGACACACCGGAGGGAGCTCCGGTGCGGACACTCCGATGCCTAAGTCAGTATAGGACTTTTAATATATCACAAGGACCTCGAGATCCTTGTTTTATCAAATCAGGCTCTCAAATAATATCAAAAGTACGTTTTGTACGAAATGTATCAAGTTTTATAAAGGTAAGAAAGTCTAACCTGGAAATCTCCTTCGGTTTACCTTTTTATAGAGCCTTTCTCTTGGGAAGAAGTTAGAGCCTCCCCTTATCTCGGAGCTGCCTCTAAGACTCGGCCCTGCCGAGTGGACCGAGTCTTCCCTTCTCTCCACCTCCGGAAAGACCGGGGCCACTCTCCCTAGTGGACTCTTTCCACTATAATGAAGGAGAGAAGAATCTTTCTTTGGTCAATCTTAGTCCGATTCTTGCGGAGTTCTCCTATATTCTCGGTCTACCAATTCATATCAAGACTAAGTCTTCCTGATGTTTCTCTCCGGGTGGAGCTCCCTCCAGAGGGACTTCTAGGAGAGATTCTTTATCCAGAGAGTATTCCATAATTCAATACTTCCACTTTTATCCTATCCTCCATACACGTGTCGACTTCTTATCGGATGACATTTTTAGGCCGCATCATCTACTCCCCCCTACTCTCGTAAAAGGGGTATATCTTTTGTGAGAGTAGAAAATTCCAGTGAGCCTAGTACAGAGGCGTTTCTGGAGAGACGTGTATTATTCTTGCTTCGGAGAGGAATTTCAAAAGTGCTCCCCTTCGGAGATTTTTCCCGCCTTGGCCGCCTGTAATTTGGCAATGGCCTGCCTCTTGGTTTCATAACCTTCAAAGAATTTTCTCAAGAACTTTAGGGAATCTCTCCCCCTTTCACGGAATCACCTCTGGTTTCAGGTGGCTCGAGGAGGTTTTCCTTGACTTTAGCGAAATTTCTAAGTATCCATCTTGGGTCTTGGATATGGGGGGATGCTCCCCAGTTCTCCTTGGCCTCTGAACCTCTACTTGTCTCTTACTTTCGTTTAAAAGATTTTGATTCATAAAATCTTCTCATTTCATTGATTAACCCTTTTGGGTTTCACACATAGTGAGGGCTCTCTGGAGCTCTTCGGCCTCTAGGCCTCTGAGTGTTTCTCACTCTCGTTCTTAAAAGATTTTGATTCATAAAATCTTCTTATTTCATTGACTAACCCTTTTGGGTTTTAAGCATGGTGAGGGCTCTCTGGAGCTCCTCGGCCTCTAGTCCTCTGAGTGTTTCTCACTCTCGTTCTTAAAAGATTTTGATTCATAAAATCTTCTCATTTCATTGACTAACCCTTTTGGGTTTCAAGCATGGTGAGGGCTCTCTGGAGCTCCTCGGCCTCTAGGCCTTTGAGTGTTTCCCACTCTCGTTCTTAAAAGATTTTGATTCATAAAATCTTCTCATTTCATTGACTAACCCTTTTGGGTTTCAAGTAGGATGAGGGCTCTCTGGAGCACCTCGGCATCTAGGCCTCTGAGTGTTTCTCACTCTTATTCTTAAAAGATTTTAATTCAAAAAATCTTCTCATTTCAGTAACCCACTTGGGTCTCGAGTAGGATGAGGGCTCTCTGGAGCACCTCGGCCTCTAGGCATCTGAGTGTTTCTCACTCTTATTCTTAAAAGATTTTGATTCATAAAATCTTCTCATTTCAGTAACCCACTTGGGTCTCGAGTAGGATGAGGGCTCTCTGGAGCACCTCGGCCTCTAGGCCTCTGAGTGTTTCTCACTCTTATTCTTAAAAGATTTTAATTCAAAAAATCTTCTCATTTCATTGATTAACCCTTTTGGGTCTCAAATATTGTGAGGGCTCTCTGGAGCACGTCGGCCTCTAGGCCTCTGAGTGTTTCTCACTCTTATTCTTAAAAGATTTTAATTCAAAAAATCTTCTCATTTCAGTAACCCACTTGGGTCTCGAGTAGGATGAGGGCTCTCTGGAGCACCTCGGCCTCTAGGCCTCTAAGTGTTTCTCACTCTTATTCTTAAAAGATTTTAATTCAAAAAATCTTCTTATTTCATTGATTAACCCTTTTGGGTCTCGAATATTGTGAGGGCTCTCTGGAGCACGTCGGCCTCTAGGCCTCTGAGTGTTTCTCACTCTTAATTCAAGGTGTTGATCATATCAAGACCTTTCAAGTTCAAGTAATCCGCTTGGATTTAGAGTAGGGTGAGGAACTTTCTAGCTTCCCTCGACCTCGTGGCCTTTAATTGTTTCTCACTTTTGAATTCTCATATCTCATATATGCTCAGTGATCTACAGATCCTTCATCATTTCATCACTCCTAACTTTCAAACTTAGCCATCCGGCTACTCAGGGTGGTTAGCCCTCACGCGTTTCAGGATGCTCAAAGTATGCTTATGAATCATATCTTAAATTGTTAGGAAATATGTGCTCATACAAGTTTCCAAAAATCTCCAAATGTTTTCATCACATCTCATAAAATCTTCAAATATTCATCAAAGATAAACATACCTTTTAACATAATTTAGAAAAAATTAGACTCATCACTAATCAAAAACACGTTCTTAACCATGTCTAAATTCTCAATCATTCTCTCGATTCAATCACGAAATTCTCCTAAGTAATTACCTTAGCATTTCTCAAATCAATCATTTCTGAAGCTTTAGCAAATGCTCATATGCTTCGAGGTTTTATGCTCTAAACAACTACGTCTAGGTAACTCATATCATTTTACAAAGTAAAATCTAAAGTAAAAAAGTAAAATATACACTTTTCACTTACGTGGCTTCATATCAGCATCTCGGAGGTAGTAGGCCTAGACCCTTCATCACCCCCTTTAAGCATCGAAGTGTAAGGCATTTGCAAGGTCCGTCATCATGCTCGTCTCCGAATATCGCATCTCAACACCCTAGATGATCTTAATCACCTAATAGATCGACTCTTGGGTATATCCTTCTTTACGGTAGCCTTGTAGCCCTCATGACTACCTGCTCATCCTTCATGGGTTTCTTTTATCACGTAATCTCCTTCGGGAGACATCTTAGATAGGGATGGGTCAACGATCGTTTGTATAATTGGCCACCCAAGATGTAGTATCTTAACCGCAAAGCTCGAGCTTCTCCAGAAGCTGCGGGGGCTGGTCCTTTATTCAGCTCTTCTCAACTTTTGAATATCAAATTTCAGCACCCTGGGGAGGGTTTGGTCAGCTTTAGCAGCTCGGTGGAGCTTCAATCATACAAGCTTAATCTGAAATCTGAAGTCACATCTAGAATATCGAGGCATGTCAATCATACAAAATTCATAGATAAGTATGTTAGCCCCACATTCTGAAGTCACGAATCATTATTAGTCCTTAGTCATGGATTCTAGAGCATATAGTAACCACATAAACTCAACGTGCTACTCATGCTCTCTAGTATCTCAAGTCAATTTTCAAATTTTAACATCACATCTAGAGCGTCTAGACATAATAATCACGTAAAAGTAGGAGGGTCGTACTTGATTTAGGAAAAACAAAGTATGATACGCATATCAATCTCATAATGACATACTTATAACAATATTGAATCAACGAATATCATAGCTTATTCATGTCACACTCATCATGAAATACTCATTATAAAATCACGTTAGCATAAAAGATCTAACCTTTTTTAGCTTTATCAAATTTTGTACTAACCGGTGGTATCGATATACTCGTTATTTGGGGATCAGCACCATAGCAGGCTAAATATCATAATCCAGCTACTCGTTTGGTTCTCCATAGTTCTCTGCTCTTTCGGGCTCCTCCAGGACCTCTAGGTTCTCCAGGTTTACTTGTATATCAATCCCGAATTGATCCTGTAAAGATACACCAAAAAGAGGCCTCCCACACAGGCTCTCAAGTGCTCAGATAAGCTCCATAAGCCTCAATTATATAATTTAAATATGAAATAAGGGAATTTCAGATCTGGATGATCTCCAGCAACCTCCAAGACCTCTGTAGGTTCCAATCTCAGTTGGGTATATTTCTAAAACGTCCCTCGAGGCCCAGATCGGGATCCTCCCGCAGCATTGCGGTTTCCTGTTCCTCCGGAGTTTCGGGGAGCTTCTGGGCTGGACCTCCTTGCTGTAGATTCTCTCTTCCTCTCTCCACTAGCTGGTTTTACCTCCAGCCTCTTGGCTTGCCTCACCTCTTCGAGGGTGAGATACTTTTCAGCTCTGAAGATTCTTAAGTTCTCTACCCGCTTCAGGTAATCAATCATCCTCTCACCCACTCTAGTTTTCGGACTTATCGGTTTATCTGTTTAGGGCTATTGGCCTTGATCTCAGGGACCTAAATAGGCTCAATCTTCACTTTCCATTTCCGAGCTTATCCCGAAATCCTCCAAGACTTGGATAGAATCAACCTATAATCTGAAATCTTCTGAACCTATCCAGAGATCCTCCAGAGCTTGGATAGACTTAATCTGTAATCTGAAATCTTCTGAACCTACCCAGAGGTCCTCCAGAACTTGGGTAGACTTAATCTACAATCTGAAATCTTCTGAACCTATCCAGAGATCCTCCAGAGCTTGGATAGACTTAATCTGTAATCTGAAATCTTCTGAACCTACTCAGAGGTCCTCCAGAACTTGGGTAGACTTAATCTACAATCTGAAATCTTCTGAACCTATCCAGAGATCCTCCAGAGCTTGGATAGACTTAATTTGTAATCTGAAATCTTCTGAACCTATCCAGAGATCCTCCAGAGCTTGGATAGACTCGGTCTGTAGCACCGATGCACTTATCATATCTTTGCCTCGTACTCCCATGTTTAGATTTTGAACCTCGAGGCCCTAAATACTCTGCTGCTCGTGGAGGGGCACGAATGTTGTCGTCCTCTGCAGTGCCTGGAGGTATCTCCTTGCCAGGTCCACTCCCGAGGGCTCCAGACGTGCCAACGATATCACCCCCTATAGAGATAGGGGTGCCTCGAGCCTCTTCCTGGAGTCTTGGAGCAGGCAATTGCACACTCCACATATATGTTCGACAATCCTTATACTCATAATTCCATGATAATAATACATCACTGTGTGAAGTTTTATCAATCAAATATTATTTAGAGCAAAATCAACCTGATCAGCACAGTCCTTACGTAATGTCATATCCCCTTAGACTTTGAGCCAAGGACAAGAGTTATCAATACCAATCATTTTAATTCTCATAATTGTTATTTCAGTTTAAATCTCATCACTAGCGGAAATCCAATGTTTGGATGTTAGAGAAATCAGAGTGAGAGGAAATTTCAATAGCATCATAAATCGTATTAACAGTAAAACCACTTCATTAAAATAACACAATGAATTTATTTCAGGCATCACCGTAGCATTCATCTCTCATTTTAACATATATTAGGATATGTTTAATAATATCATTCTAAGATAATTCAAATTTACCTTACTCCCATCATAATCAACACAATCACCATTAATCTCCAGTCGGGGCTTAGCAAGATGCTAATAGCTTTCTACCTTATTTGATTTCTTGTTTTATTTTTCAATTCCAGAAATGAACATTTTCCACAATAAAGGAATTTTCGCAAACGAACAAGTTCACACTGCTAGCAGAACTATATTGATTATGGACATTTAAATCAAGACATTAATATAACCTTCAATTCTTTCTCAATCAAGACATTAATAATGACATCAGATATCACAATTGAGAATTCTGCTCTCAAATCTCACTCAATGGTCCATATTAATCATTTATTGCATCTGGCTTCTTTGCATCATTAAGCAATTATATTCCAACATGTAAAATTATTTGCAGCATATATAAGAGAACTTAAGGAGGAACCTGTGTCAAATCTAGGCAAAGGACTGCCCGTAGAATTTACCAAGCAATGGTCCATCTCCAATTCCATCACTCGAACAGATAGAAATTTGTGAGAAAATCTTTTAAATCGTTTCCCACAGACGGCGCCAGTTGATGTGCCAAAAATTGCACGATCGGATTAGATGTCCTCGGAGTCGGATATCTAAGTTCCCGAATGTTTTAGAAATAATTCAGGTACACTGCTTCCTCTGGAATGATCCTCCAGGAACCTGCAAAAGACACACCGGAGGGAGCTCCGGTGCGGACACTCCGATGCCTAAGTCAGTATAGGACTTTTAATATATCACAAGGACCACGAGATCCTTGTTTTATCAAATCAGGCTCTCAAATAATATCAAAAGTACGTTTTGTACGAAATGTATCAAGTTTTATAAAGGTAAGAAAGTCTAACCTGGAAATCTCCTTCGGTTTACCTTTTTATAGAGCCTTTCTCTTGGGAAGAAGTTAGAGCCTCCCCTTATCTCGGAGCTGCCTCTAAGACTCGGCCCTGCCGAGTGGACCGAGTCTTCCCTTCTCTCCACCTCCGGAAAGACCGGGGCCACTCTCCCTAGTGGACTCTTTCCACTATAATGAAGGAGAGAAGAATCTTTCTTTGGTCAATCTTAGTCCGATTCTTGCGGAGTTCTCCTATATTCTCGGTCTACCAATTCATATCAAGACTAAGTCTTCCTGATGTTTCTCTCCGGGTGGAGCTCCCTCCAGAGAGACTTCTAGGAGAGATTCTTTATCTAGAGAGTATTCCATAATTCAATACTTCCACTTTTATCCTATCCTCCGATCCATACACGTGTCGACTTCTTATCGGATGACATTTTTAGGCCGCATCACACTCCAATTCAACATATTTGATCCTTGTGCATTAGCTATAATCTTTGAATTTGTTTCAATTATAACCAATGTTTTAATTTATGGTAATGCATCGTGAAGCCCCATTACCTTGCCAACATCAACATCGTTTGTACCTGGCAGTGTTAGGGAGCGACACATGACAAATTTGTTGCTTTCATCATGCACGATAAATCTATTGGTCCCAAAACGAGTATCAATGGTGGAGAAAGTCTAGAGGAGGTGAATAGACTTTCAAATTTTATAAACTTTTTATGTGTAGATCAGATGAGACGATCAGAAGAGTGATATACTCTATCGTCTGATGTAGATAAGATGTTCTGATCTTAGAGTGCGAGTGTATATAGCAGATCAAAATAACTAACCTACTGATTTCTTAAATCAGCTAGTGAGTTGGAAATCTATCTTAACAGCTAAGGTGCGGAAATGTGTAGGCCATAAATGTTTAGACTCGTGGGTTGATATGAAAACCTTTTAAAGAATGACTTTAAAACAATGTATGATGTCAGCTGATATGTTATATCTGCTGATTTATAAAACTTAACTTGTGAGTTTTGATTCTTTTGAAAACTTATGAATTTATATAAGTATGAACAATATGAATGATATACAGAAGGTAAATAAAACTGTAAAGAACACAAGTATTTATAGTGGTTCGAACAACTTGTTCTACGTCCACTCTCACGATCTCAATCGTGAAATTAAATTTCTTGCTAACTTTATAGTCCCAAGAGAAGACTTTTGATCAAGATACACAACTACTTTTTGTGTATACAGATCTACTTGTTGAGGAGGGAACAAGTACCCTTTACAACTTTGGTTCTAAACTGGTAAAGTAAAAGAGTGTTTATAACCAACTCAATGTGATTGAAAATCACACTGCTATTGTTGATGTTGATATAAGTGTTTTATTTAATGATCCAACACTAACAGCCGAGTGTTGTGTTTAATGTTCCCAACACTTATGACAACATCAGAATTTGCCCTTCCTTTTCTCACTAACTCCGATCTTACACTTGTTGTCTAATAATGTCCCCAAAGCAGTTAGAAGACGTGGGCAACACCAAGTCATGCCACTGCGTGGGAGTGAGAAGTTATTGGGCATAATATAACAAGTCCTACATTCAAGGAGGAGTGGAGAGAAGTTATTGTAACTGCCTGATCTCACGGCTGTGATGATCATAGGAGTTGAGAGCAGTTCGTCCATGAAGCCTATAAATACCGTAGCTACCTCAACACAAGATACACAAGAAGAAAAACTAAATTTGACTACTAGTCTTTTTTTTTTGGTCAGTAATTTGACTACTAGTCTATAGAACGCTTTATACGCTTCTAGTTAGGAAAACACTTGTTTCTTCTTGTAGATTCTCATACTATTGTAAACCCGAATAGTAATATGTTAATCATGGTCTTATTTACTAGGTTATATGCATAGATCTATGAGGGAGATAGTTTCATAGGATCTAGTAAATTATTTACACTCATTATAGTGTTATTGTACACCTCTAAGAGGTTGTAATCTGTTTCACATATTTTTATAATCTACGCAAATTTTGAATACTTCCATTTTCACTACGTACATTTTTATTTCTGCTGCATAGTGTTGTCTAGACAGTGCTAACACGACAGACAACATCTCTGATTTCGCACGCACACACACTTTCAACTATGTTCTAAGCACTAAGGATATGAATTTGTATGTAGACTAAGAGACACTCGAGGATTAAAAGAGATTTAATTTGAGAGTTTTCTAAGAGATCAATGATTAAATGAGATTTAATCCAGACACGTTTCGAGCTTCGGGGTGGATCTTGAGGTCCTCCCCAGGTTCTTTGAGAATCAAGAGAGACTTGATTCAATATTAACATTGAATTATTTTTCAGGACCTCGAGGTCGATGAGATTGTTGAGCTCTTATCTGCAGGATTTGCAGAGCTGATAGAATTGAGAAGAGAGACGACACATCTCTTACTACTCTCAAGAGACCTGAGCTTCATGAGAGTAGCGGGGAGTGGTTGATGCAGCCAAAATGTGTCATCCCATTAGATAATGACACGTGAAATATACGGGCAATATTATTATATGTTATTTGTCCATTTATTCCTTTAATTATGTGTAAATCGTATAATTCAGGCCCATACTATGATAAGTAGGGCCCACGATGATTGATACCCGGATTACGGGCCATATTATATGGGCTAGGACCTCCCTTGGGCCTCGAGGCCCAGGACCTAACCAGGTCTAGACACACGTCTTAACA
Organism: Galeopsis tetrahit; assembly: GCA_963675135.1. NCBI lineage: Eukaryota > Viridiplantae > Streptophyta > Magnoliopsida > Lamiales > Lamiaceae > Galeopsis > Galeopsis tetrahit. Next base: position 56,310,590 of record OY776120.1, on the reverse strand, counting down.
AGTTTATTGAGAACCGGGCCTAAGCCCAGCTGAACGGGGCCGATCAAGTCGGGGCCAAAGAGGACTCCTTGACTTGCCCCTGAATTATTGTAGCTGAATTCCAGTAGAGAGAATCGTGGGGTTGTTACTCACTAAGAGGATAATGTTTGACTGGGCCAAGTGGGCCAGAATCAATGCCTTGCTGACCAAATCAAGGGAGACTCCGTCCAGCTCCCTAGAAATTCGGGATCAATGATTGAATAGAGAAATAGGGGGAGACGGTTAACCATTCCCCAAGGTACCTCTATAAATACTCCATGAATCCCTTTCTTATCTTTTTTAGGTGACATTGATACTTGAGCACACTTCACACGTGTGCATACATACTTAAGCATATTGTTGCATTGTGGAGGACGGTTTTAACTCCGGTTGACTGTCTTCCGAACAGCTTTTCTTTGGTGGTCACCGGTTTTCTGACTTGAGCATCGGAGTCCCCTTCGACATGTTTTGCAGGTCATACAGAGCTACGTGACATCACTGTGACGAATTGTTTACCACCGGTGACCCAAGGGCAATTTGGTAATTTGTTGAGTGTTCAAACCCGACGCATCAGAGTGAACACATATCCTGTTAAGGATTTTCGAGTGTCAACATTGGCTGCATAATCTGCATCCACGTATCCCACAAGTACATCCCCCTCACTTGGCATCTTCTGAAACTTCAGACCTTTGTTAGCTAATCCCAGAACATATCTCATAACCCACTTAACAGTCTCCCTATGACTTAAGCCTGGGTCACTCATATATCTGCTAATCACACTCATAGCATGAGTCAAGTCTGGTCTACAACACACTATAACATACATTAAGCTCCATACAACACTGACATAAGGTATCTTACTCATCTGAGCTCTCTCTTGGTTGTTACTGAGACTCATCTGATTGGACAATAGATGATGTTGGCCAATAGGATTAGAGACAATCTTTGCTTGATGCATTTTGAACCTCTCTTACACCTTCTAAAAATAAGTAGGTTGATTCAGCTGAATAGACCCATCTACTCGGCTGATCTTCATCCCAAGAATCACTTTGGCTTCACCAAGATCTTTCATCTCAAACTCCCGTTTGAGGATCTCCTTAACTTGATCAACACTGTCAATAGACTCCCCTGCTATTAACATGTTATCAACATACAACAAAAGATAGGTAATAGAAGACCCAACCCGTCTGAAATAGACACAACTGTCATACAAGCTTCTTGTAAAATCAGCTGAGCAAATTTACTCATCAAATCTCAAGTACCATTGTCTAGGGCTTTGTTTCAGACCATAGAGGGACTTTTTCAGTAGACACACATTGTCCTCCCCTTCTTCTATGTCCAACCCTTCTAGTAACTTCATGCAGATCCTCTCACAAGAGATCTATGTAAGAAAGTTGTGGTCACATCCATCTGATGCAACTCCAATTCATATTGAGCAACCATAGCTAACAAGATTATGATGCTACAATGCTTCACAACAGGTGAGAAGATTTCATTGAAATCAATACCTTCCTTTTGTGTAAATCCCTTAGCTACAAACCTCGCTTTGTATCTAAGCTTGCCACCCCTCTGAGCCTCCACCTTCTTTTTGTAGATCTACTTACACCCAACCAACTTATTTTTCTTGGGCCTCTTAACAATCTCCCATGCCTGGTTCTTGTTAAGAGAAAGTAGCTCCTTCTCCATAGCAACTATCCACTTCTCCTTGTCGTGGCAGCTGATGGCTTCTGAATAAGATTTCGGCTCCAAAGACTCCACCTCAAGAGTTGCACATAATGCAAATGAAACAATGGCATCTTGTCCATACCTCTGAGGTGGGTGGACTTATCTTTTGGTTCTGTCCCGTGTCAGCTGATAGTGTTGAAGATCATTCTCACTCTGAGGAGCGCCCTCCTCAACTTGATCAATATGTCTTCAACAGGTCCTCTGGTGTCAACTTGCTCCACCTCAAATTGTGCTTCGTCTGGTTGGTTATCAGCTGCACTAGTACTCGTACTAGCCTTTTCTGATAGAGGCATCTCGCTCTCATCAAAAGTAACATCTCTGCTGATAATGCACTTCTGCATTCTAGCTTCAAGGCACCATAACCTGTATCCTTTAACACCTGAAGGATACCCAACAAACACACATTGCAATGCTCGAGGCTCAAGCTTATCTTGCTTGACATGGGCATAAGCTGCACATTCAAATACCTTCAAATAATTGTACTCAGCTGTATGGCCAGACCATAACTCTTCTGGGGTTTTGTCAGCATAGCTGAGCTTCACTTCTGTTTATCAAACAAGTTATTGTTGACACAACTTCTCCCCAAAACGTCTTTGGCAGACCAGAGTTGTTCAACATGCACCTGACTCTCTCAAATAGGGTCTGATTCATCCTCTCAGCAACTCCATTATGCTGAGGTGTGCCAGGCACAGTTCTATGTCTCACTATCCCATTCTCCTTACATAACTCATTGAACTCTGCTTATATGAACTCCAGTCCATTATCAGTTCTCAAATGCTTGAGCTTCCTACCAGAGACATTCTCCACCTCAGTGAGCCATTCCCTGAATTTTTCAAATGCTTCTGATTTGGATTTGAGAATAGTTACCCACACCTTCCTTGAGTAGTCATCTATGATAGACAAGAAGTATCTACCACCAGACCTCGTCTGATTCCTAGCTGGCCCTCATAGATCAGAATGAACATAGTCCATGATCCCTTTGGTAGAGTGAACAATCTTCGCAAACTTTAACCTCTTGGCTTTACCAAGAATGCAAGACTTACATAAATCCAGCTTTGTGATCTTATCCTTGCCAAGAAAACCTTGCTTAGACAACTCAATTAGGCCTTTCTCACCTACATGAGCTAGTCTTTTGTGCTACAACATAGAGTTGTCTTACACCTCTACTACATCTGATCTGCCAGCTACTGTATTCCCCTTAAGAAATTAGAGATCATTTATTCTCACACCTTTTAGGACAGTCAGCTCCCCCTTTAACACCCTGAGCTCTCCATCAACAGACTGGAATGTATAGCCCATAGAATCCAGCATCCCAAGAGATATCAAATTCCTCTTAAGCTCAGGCACATACCTGACACTTTTGAGTATTCTTACTACACCATCATACATCTTCACGTGAAAATGACCTTCTCCCATAACTTTGCAAGTGTGATCATTCCCAAGCATAACAAAACTGCCCTTCTGATGCTTGAAGTCATGAAACCAATCTCTTCTTGGAGTCATATGGAAAGAACACCCCGAATCTAAGATCCATGTTTGTTGTTCTGTAGAGGATGTGATGGTTAGCACTTGAGCAGACTCATAGCCTCCTTACTCCTTATTTTCTTGAGTCTGATTAGCTTGATTCTTGTCAGCAGGGTTCTTGGCACCAGATTTCCTCAAGAACTACTTATACTTATGACAATCATTCTTATAGTGTCCGGGCTTGTTACAGTGGTAGCACACTGAATCCCCTTGATTGGACACAACTGATTTTCCCTTATCAGCTCCTTTGGGTTGAGTAGACCCCTTCTTGGCACTAGATCTCTTATGGCCACCTTTGAATACCAATCCTTCACCACTGCTGCCCTTATCTCCTTAAGATGTCTTATTGTGCAACAGTTTGGACTTGACAGCCAACATTACATCCTCCAATGTAATACTTTCCTTCCTACTATACAAGATGGTGTCCTTTAAGATTTTAAAGGACTTAGGGAGAGCACTCAATAGGATCAGAGCCTTATCCTCCTCCTCTAACTTGACATCTAAATTCTCTAAATCATCAAGAATCCTATTGAACTCATCAAGCCAATCCGGAATGGGTTTGTCATCACCTATTTTGAAGGCATACAACTTTTGTTTCGAATAGAGACAGTTAACTTAGGTTTTAACAATATAGAGTTTACCTAGCTTGTCTCAAACCTCCTTCGCAAATTTATCTTTAGCAACTTCTCTCAGAACCCTGTCACCAAGGCAGAGCAGAATCGTGCTTCGAGCTTTCCTGAGCATCTTGCTTCTTTCAGCAACAGCTGTTGCAGTTTCACCAGCTGGGGCTGTAGATTCTTCGAGCACGTCGAACAAACCTTGCTGTTCTAGGAGAGCCTGCATCTTGACTCTCCACAACCCCACCGGTGCCTGAGAACTTCTCAATGTTATACATGGTCGAATTCTACATCTCCGATCTGGCAATTGCTTCAAGGGTGACTTTCGATTCCCACAGATGGTGCCAATTGTTAGTTAATTATCCACTCAATTAGACGTCTCCAATCCAAATGAATAATCAGACCCTCAAACAATCCAACAAATAATGGCAACTCACAAATATAATGAAATGAGAACAGAAAATAGAGCACACAAAGATTTAAGTAGTTCGATCAACTTGATCTACATCCATTGGACACACGACTTCAATCTTGATTTATAAAAGAATGTTTACACATTCAACACTCGGAAAGGGATTTCTCCTCGCTTCACTCGTAAACTCTCAACTTAAGAACGAATGCTCGTAAGCGTCAAACTTTACAATTTACAAGTTATGGGGTATTTATAGGTATCAAGATTGATTGCAGCGTGTGTTGATTGTGTGATCAATGTCCGCCTGGATTCTGTTGAAACCTCATAACAGACTCACGTTTTCAGTATATGCCCAATCTGAATTGACAACCTTGCCCTTCACTTGTTTCTCGTAAACAGATGACACAATCAGAAGACAACCAGAAGACCTCCCTCTTCTGTTTTACTCTTCGGATATCCCACACTTAGTCAAAAGACTAACCCTGCTACTAGACATCATCTCAGCTGATGTGAACCCTTTTGAACACCTCATCTGATACGACTCTAAACATCACCTTCTCATCTGATCAGGCCTAGGTTATATTGCCTGACTCCACCAGCTGATATGCCAAACAACTGAGTCCATCAACTAAGTACACCAGCTGATACTCCCAACAACTAAGTGCTTCAGCAGACTAGAATCCAGGTGATCTTACCAGACGAGTATAACTTATCTGATTTGAGATTATGAGATAAACCTCACAGGAAGAATGTGGTATAGAAGACAGCTGATCTTCGTGACAAAGTTCAGCTTCGATTTTGGCCAGAAGATTCCATCTTTGTTTTGCCTGATCTTGGTAGCCTCTTGACTGTATCTCAGAATGAAATACCTCGGCCAGTTGATCTTCACTATGTCCAGAATTGCCTTCGTCACTCGAATCCTAGGCAATGTGATTCCATCAAATGATGAGTGATGACCCATCAAAGTCTTGCGAACAATGTCAAATTGGTCACGAAACCTCTCCTTCAACATTGGTTTCTTGAGAACACTTGTTCCCAGATCAAGAAACCGAGACATAAGAAATTCTCGAAGAATAACACCTTCTTCACCTTCCTTAGACTCCTACGGATTCCCCATTCTTTCATCCTTCAAACCAAAAACCTCATCGAACACTTCAGGGTAAATGGTTACCTTGTTCTTTCCAACATATGAGGATATGCTTCCGTCGGATTTGCCAATAAGATAGATGTAAAAACTAGCAACATCCTCCTCGAGAATTAATTTGGGTTGAGAACCCAAATATTTCCTCAAACCAGCATCAGTCAGAACCTTGGCCGTCCAAGCTTGTTCTGGTGTGTATGAGGACGTTCAAACGACACACAACCTTCAACCACCATCCTCTCCTTGGCCCATAAGGTTGGATTGAACGTGTCAGGGTTCACAGGTGATTCTTACTTTCTGGTCGCAGATGGGTGCTTTGAAGCCATTTGAAAGATTAGTAAGAGCTTGTGCGTGAGAGAGACAAAGTTTTATAAAGATAGAGATCAAGAAATTTGAGTGCGCAAAACTGAAAAATTTCTCTAACACTTGCTTATATATGAAAGTAAAATTAACTTTAATGGCTCATATTTGATCTTAGAAAAGTAATGAACGGTTTAGATGGTCGGGGTGAACTCATCTAGGTTTCAAATTCGATTTTTGCCGCTTTATCTTCTAAATGGATTCCAAATAGATCAAAACTGTATTCTGTTTCTAGCATATAAAATTTCGGTTCTGCATTAAATGCTAAGCGTTCTTATTGGTTGGCTAATAAAGCAATTGTCTAATCAGCGCGTAAAATAAGGACTTGTATATTCATTACCAAAGATGGGTAATTTTGTACGGCTTAGACAATTTGAATTCATTTACCATTTCACGTCAGATTAAATGAGAACAAATTGCATGCTGAACCATAATAAATGTAAACAGAAGAGCCATAAATGAAAACAGAACACATTAAATACTTCATCTAATCATTAGAAATAAATGAGTTAGGTGAGAAATAATATTTATCTGGCATCAACTGTGTACTAAGAACAGATGATGTTGACTTTTGAATTGATCTTCTATTTTCAAATATCAACTGAACTCCCCCTTTAGCTGATAACTCTTGTTATCTTGGAATTTTTGAACACTTTGGAAATATCAGCTGCGTTCCCCCTCCAGCTGATAACTACTTGCTAGTTATGTATCACTTGTTGCAAATATATACCACTTGTTGAAAACCACTTGTTAAAAACATTTTCTTAGAAGTGCATAGTGGGGGGGGGGGGGATATATATATATACGACTTAATTTAGAGAAGAAAATGGGGGGGGGGGGGTGAATACAATTAAAGAAATTTAAATACAGAAAGCAAAAGAGTGTTCTGAATTAAGGATCTTTAAGAATTTCATAGAAATTCCCCCTAAAATAGATATCTTAAGTTAAAAAAAATCCCCTAGCTTTAACAATTTTCTTTATAGGGATTTGGACTTATCTGATCGATGAGTGTGTCTATTCAACTCATCTGGATTTGTTGTTAGGCTTGAGCTTCTCCACGGTCAGCTGAGTCAGAGAAGACTTCTCAGCTGCAGGCTTCAAAATATCTAGCTCTAAAAGTCCTAATGAGAAACACCAACTCTCTAAACCTCATCTCAACTAGAGACTTAATGAGCATATTCGCTCTTCGAATGAAATGATGTCTAATATGAACATGCTTACATCTAGTATGGAGAACAGGATTCTGAGTGATGGTTATTGCACTATTGCTATCGCAATAAATTGAGACTTCTCTAGCAACGATGTTGTAATCCAATAACTGTTGACTTAACCATAAAAACTGACTACAACAACTACCAGCAGCCATATATTCGGCTTCAGTAGTGGAGGTAGCAACTGAGGTTAACTTCTTGGAGAACCAAGAAATTAGCTTACTTCCTAGAAACTGACAAGTGTCAGAAGTAGATTTCCTATCTATTGTGCACCCACCAAAGTCAGAATCAAAATAGCCATTCACATGTAAACTATCTTCTGATGGATACCACAAACCCATATTCACTGTACCTTTCAGATACCTCGGAATTCTCTTAGCTGCTTCTAGGTGGCTCAACTTAGGGTTGGATTGAAATCTAGCACACATACCTACAACAAAGGTTATATCTGGTCTATTAGCAGTTAGGTACAAAAGATATACTATAAGGGCTCTATATTGGGAATGGTTTACTGACTTACCATCCTCATCTGGATCCATCTTAAAGGTTGTCATCATGGGAACCTTACACACTTTACTTGTCTGAGCACAAAATTTGGCAATCAGATTCCTTGTATACTTAGCTTGTGTAATGAATATCCCATCTTGACTTTGCTTTACTTGTAAACCTAAGAAGTAGTTCATCTCCCCCATCATGGACATCTCAAATTTTATTTACATCAATTTTGAGAACTTGTCGCACATATGCTGATTGGGTGAACCAAAGATAATATCATCTACATAGATCTGAACTAATAAGATATCATCTCCTTCTTGAATCCTAACAACGTCCTGTCAATGATTCCTTTTATGAATCCTTTATCAGTCAGGAACTAAGATAGTGTATCATACCAAACTCTAGGAGCCCGTTTTAGTCCATATAGAGCCTTCTTTAAACGATATACTTGGTCGTTCTGTTCGAAGCCAGGGGTTGTTCGACATAGACTTCTTCCACAAGTACTCCGTTTAAAAATGTACTCTTGGCATCCATCTGATACACCTTAAATCTCATTTGGGACACATAAGCAAGCAATAGTCGAATAGACTCAAGGCGAGCAACGGGTGTAAAGGTTTCATCATAATCAATCCCTTATGATTGTGAATAACCCTTCGCAACAAGTCTAGCCTTGGTCCTTGTTATGACACCATTTTCATCTGTCTTTTTTTTTAATACCCATTTGGTACCAATGCCGTCCTGATGATTAGGACGGTTTACAAGCTCCCATACATCGTTCCTTGTGAACTGATCGAGCTCTTCATGCATTGCAAAAATCTAATTTCTATCTTGAAGTGCTTCCCCTATGCTGGCTGCTTCCTTCAAAGAGAGAAAACAGCAATAGAAAAATAGAGTTTCAACTATATGAGCTCATTGGTTAGCATTGGCCTTTTGCCTTCTAGTTTTGACACTGGAGCTTGAATCTCCTATAATCAGATCAGATGAATGATCTTTTGTCCAAATATGCTTTGGATAAGTACCATCAGATGGGTTGGCAACCTCATCTGGTGTTGTGTCACTAGGATTTTGACATTGATGTGTCTCAGCTGGATCATCAGCTTGAGTATCATCTATCAGATCAGCATCATCTATTTTATCAGTATCAACTGAATTATCAACATCTTCTGTTTCTACAGCATCAGTCGTTTCCCCTATTTGAGTAGGTTCAGTATTTGCTTTAGGGGCATCATTTACTGTATTTGTTTGGGATCTTGTAGTAGGTCTCATTGGTTTGAATTGATCAATATCTTCGTCAACATCTAAGAAGGGAATAGTGAATTTGACATAGCCGTTGTCATTTGATTCTTTCTTCTTCAGATTCAAACTTTTAAGTTTTTCAGTCAAGTGATCTACTTTATCAGATGTACTCACAAAAGTAGATTCATCAAATACAACATGAGGTGTTTCTTCCACTACAAGGGTCCTCTTATTAAAGACTCTAAATGCTTTACTAACTTGGGAATATCCTACGAAAATTCCTTCATTTGATTTAGCATCGAAAGCTTTTAATTGGGTCTTCCTATTGTTATGAATGAAACACATACAACCAAAAATATGGAAATTAGATACTCTAGGTTTCCTACCATTCCAAATTTCATAGGGAGTTTTACCATGTATTTTGTAGATCATGCTTCTGTTCTGAGTGTGACAAGTTGTGTTCACTACTTCTGCCTAGAACTTATTAGATGTGCCAAACTCAGCTAGCATGTTACGAACAACTTCTTTGAGGGTTCTATTTCTCCTCTCAGCTACTCCATTTTGTTGTGGTGTATGAGTTGGGCTTGTCTCATGCGGAATACCATTGTTAGCACAATAAGTGGTAATAGAAGAGTTAAGAAACTCACCACCTTTATCGCTTCTGATTTTGATGATCGTCGAACCCTTCTGATTCTGGATCTTCTTCACCACCTCTGAAAGTTTGGTCCTTGTCTCACTCTTTTCGAATAGAAAGGTCACCCAAGTGTATTTGGAATAATCATCCACAACCACTGGAGTGTACCTTCTACCACTTAAAGTAGCAGGTGAGATAGGTCCAAACAAGTCCATATGAAGTAGTTCAAGAACTCTGCTGGTAGATGATACAATCTTGCTTTTCATGGGCACCTTCGTCTGTTTGCCCTTCTGACATGCATCACACACCTAAAGATCTTTACTAAAAACTTCATTAGGAAAGCCATCCACTAGTGAGCTTCTTGCAATAATGTTTAGAGTTTTAAAGTTCAGATGGCCAAACCTCTTGTGCCACAACTAACTTACTTCTTTAGAACTCTTAGTAACTAAGCAAGTGTCACTAGGGCAGCTCTTCCAGTTAACAACATAAATTATTCCTTCTCTGCTACCATAGAGTAGTACGCGTCTACTAATCTTATCCATAACTTTACCGCCATTAGAAGAGAATTCAACGCTATATCCTCTATCACAGAATTGAGAAATAGAAAGTAAATTGTGCTTTAAACCATCAACATAAGATACATCTGTTACCGATATGTCGCCATTGACTAAGGTTCCAATTCCTTTTGTTTTACCAATGGAATTATCACCAAAGAGACCTCGTGGACCTTTTTTTTTTTAGGTTTGTGAGGAGGTTCTTTGATCCTGTCATGTGACGTAAAGCGCTTGAATCTATGTACCATGGTTCAACTTCTGGTCCCCCTCTCTTAAGTAGATCCACTCGACCCTGCAAGAAAATCATCGCTTAGGTACCCATTTTGTTTTGGGTCCTTGGGTGTTAGTATTACCCTTGGGAACCCAGATGTACATTGTTCTTCTGAACAATCTTGAGCATTTCAACTTGTTCCCACGGGCATCACAATACCAAACATTTTCAGCTTTTTCCTTAGTTGAATCAACTTGAGTAGTGTCATCTGAGTGAAATTCAGAAGACTTTTGCTCGTGTGACAGATTAGGGCCTGTCTTTTGATTTTCCTTCATCTTGGGTGCAACAGTTGATTGTAACTTAATCTTAGATCCAGGTCTGTTAAGAATTTCATAGGAAATTGGAGGTGCATACTTAATAGACCTCTTATGAGCTGGATTCACCTTCTTTGCCTTAGTTGCATTCGGCTGAGACTTCTTCTGAGGTAAGGGTCTCGGTTGATCACAACCCTTCTGTTGTTTTAGCACAATCTTCAACAGTTGACCATAGGTCTTCTATCTTAGATTACACAACCTTCCCTTAGAATCCTTTGGCCTACCACCATATCTGGTAATAAGAAAATTCATCTTAAGATTAGCTACAACAAGAGTTGGATTTGGATTTGGATTTGGGATCACAACCTTTGGCTTTTGCAAGCTTGGGGTTGTTTCAGTTACTTGAGTATCAGCCTTAACAAAGACTTTACTAACAGCTAGAGAAGAATTTTCATCTAGGATACAACAGTCTGGCTCATCTTCTGTTTCTTCAGCTCCGTCCTTACTTCGTTGAATATCAGAAGACTTGCCTTCATGACCGACTCCTGATTTTTCGTTAAGAGAAGCCGTTAATCTGATTAAGAACTTCATTTGCTTTGTTAATCTCGACTACCTTTAGGTCTACAAGATTCTTCTCTTTTATTAGCTCTTCATGGCTACTGAGGAGTTCATCATACTTGCTTATAAGAACTCGAAATTCCTCAATTTCAGCAGCACGAGTCGTCGGCTGATTCTCATGCACATGACTCAAAATTGAGTGTTGATCCTTAAGTTGAGATAGCTCTTGGGTCAGTTTCTCATTCATTGTCACAAGATTAGGATCTGCTTCTGACTTATGCTACTTCAGTTGAACAATTTCAGCTCTCAATCGCATAGTTTCATCCTCAGCTGCTGTATAAGCTGATGTTGCCAATCTAAGATCAATCTTCATTTGTTCACAAGTGAACTGAAGGTGATCTGTAGAATCGTTGTTAGATGAGTCGGACTCATCTGAGTGTGAACAAGAAGAAGAGTGTATTTGTAGATGTTGTTAACTCTTAAATGCTTTAACATTATCAATAACATCTTAATTTGACATTCCGTGATTTATTCTAAGATTTTTTTAAAATGTTACATTAATTGTTGGACTAAATGCTGTCACATTCAGGGACGATTCTAGAAGCTTCTACAAGAGTCTAGAACCTGGAAGATTCCAGAATGTTGGAGGACGTGCTAGAAGGACCTGGAGCATCTTAGAACGACCTAGAAGATTGAAGAAGGATCTAGAGAGATCATGGGAGTTGAGATCCTAAAAAGTAGGATCTTATATGGAAGACTCTAGAACTCGGATTTCTATCTATAAATACCGAAAGAACACCTTTCTTGAGCGTTCATCCCTGTTAGGAGTTATGGCCAATAGTTGTATCATTTAACGTACGCCGAAGAGTACCATCTTGCCGTGTACGTCGGTCTTGTCTTGTATCTATTGAGAGTGAATCATAGATAGGATAAGTATTTAGACAGTATTTATACACTTAAGTCTTTTTACAGATTCAGGCACCTGCCTCGATTGTAGTTTCAGTTTGTGGAATGTTGAAGTAATTGCTGAGACATTTCACACGAATATTTTGTACTTACAAGCTAAGTGTTATTCGCCGTAAGGCTAACATAGGTTTCGTCATTAATAAAATCTATGTTAAAAATTATTTCCATTGTGTTCTTCTTGTTTTAGTGTTTTAGTCTTCCGTTGTGTGTTTACTTTATTCATATTCTGTTAGAGTCAGTGTTGCACTATTTGTCTCAACATTCTGTGCAACATTGTTGTCTTTACTTAAACACTAGATACCACAAATACACTTTCAGTATTGAAACAGTTTTAGAATTGACCTCTTTCTCTTCTCTTGCCATCATACAATGATCATCTGAGATAGCATCATCTCCATCAGTTAGGAACCCTGATTCACCTGATGAGGGTAGGTCATTGTTGGTCCTAAAAGGAGTATATAACAAGTGTATGGGGGGGGGGAGAATACACTTGTATGCAAATCTTTTTCAAACTTAAACCAAACAGGTTTCAGCAAAGTTGTCCTGAACAACTCTTCTGATATGAATAACTCTTTAGAGATAATAAAACTACTAAGTACTATAGAGTACTTAGTTGAATAACTATCTAAAGGAGTTATATGTGCGGAATTGGTGGTTGGCCCTTTAGTTTAAACTCCTTTTAAGTCCTGAAATCTCCTTAACACTTGAACTATTTTCAGGGAACTTGTCCAAAACAGTTTTGCACAGTCTTGAATATATGTCTTAGAAAGATTAGTTTGTGTGCAGTGTTCATGTGTGTTGTATGAATGTAAATACTTGAAAGTAAATCAACACAAGAGTTATAGTGGTTCAGAGACTCAAACTCCTACATCCACTTTCCCTGATTTAACATGATAATTCTGTCACTCTTGGAATTAATTGTTTTACAGTGTCAAGGTGCACTTGATCAACCACACCACTCCTTGGTGCCTTGATCCCTAGGATATCAGAGTCCTAGTACTCTCTTCTCAACTCAGAATTGAACTGTTCTTCTCTCAACAGTCAATTCCTAGCACTTCTACTACAACAACCTTCTATCTCTCTTTTGGAAAGGTATAAGGGTTGAAGTTTGGTTCCAACTAGGTTGAGATATCCTTTACAATGAGCTCAGTGTAAAAGGATAGGATATCTCTCTAAGCTTGTATGGATATACAATGAGGTTCAGCTTAGATGAAGTGTATAAAAGACTAAGAATGTCTTTTGAGAGCTATGAAAGGCTTGTGAGCTTGTAGCTTTAGAATTGTTGATCACTAGTTGGTTTTCCTTCAAAGGTCTCCACACTTCTGTATTTATAGAACAATTTGAGGATTTGCCCGTTGGAAAGACAGCCTCAAATTGCCTATATTTGTCTTCCTTGAACTCTGCAACTGGAAGACAGATTCTTAAAAGTGACATGTCCTTAATTTGGGAAGTAAACGGCTGTGAGCATTTTGTCTTGACTTTGAAGCACTCTTCCCAATGTCTAACTTCAAGATTCACTTGGTCAAACATGGACATCACTTCTGATGATTGATCCTATGATAAGGACAACATTCCTTATCACTTGGACAATTCTGCTTATCAAGATCAGCAGACTTTGCTTATCAGCAATGTTGGCTTTGCTCTTCAGATGACTTTGCTCTTTTTCTTTCCATGTATATCTCTTGATGGTCTTTAAGCATTCATGGCTTTGGATCAGCAACTTTGACCTTATCAGCACAGTTGGGCTTGTCTTGAAAGTGTTCTGGTTCAATTGTGCTGAGACATCTCTGTTGTTCAATCCTTCTGATCTTTGACATATGCATCAGTAGACTTGGTCTTGTTGATGCATTCAATTTAGTTGATCTTCAGATAGGTTGCACCTCAACTAAGCTGACTTGATCAGCACAGTTGTCCATCAGCAGACTTAAGGTCAATTTGATTTTGAGCCTTGAGGGGACTTGATTCTTGTACTCTTCTAAGCGTTGTCTAACAATTCAGCTTTCTCAACTAGCCTTATAACTACATGTTCCAACATTCCTGAAACATGTTCATTTAAATCCGACATATCTATTTGGCATGTCTCAAGGGGTTTTGGTATCTTAATCAAAACTTCTCATTTTATTCCCAACAATTTCCCTCTTTTTGATGATTCCAAAACCTATACAGTCTATGCAAAGGTGACATGACTACACTTATTACATTTATCTTCAGTAGATGTGACTAAGGTCAAATTTCCTGAAAGAAATATGTTAGTGTAATCATTGTTTGATTCCATATAGGTTTAAGTCAGGCAAGTTGAGACAATGAGATGTTATCTCTTGATTCACAGAAGTTTCAACTATCATTTATAAAATCATAGATCATTACAAGCATGATGATAGTTAGATAAACTCATCATAGCATGAATCAGAGAAATTACATGTCATTTAATCAAAGCAAAACTAACTAAGAAAACATATGATCAGAGCAAGTGGGAAATCATGTGATCAGAGCAATAAAGGGACATGTGATCAACAAACTTTGAACATTTTCAACAGAGATGTCCAAATCAACAATATCAGCAGCCAAGAGCAAGTACTCATCCAATTCAGCACTTAAGGCAATTAAGGGTCAGGAGGACTTAGCCAGTTTCAGAGATTTTCTTCAGGAGGTGGCACCATTCCATACTGAAAGTGTGCGTGGGGTAGTGTCTAGTGTTTAAGTAGAAAATAGAACAATGTTACACTGAATGTTGTGACAATTAGTGTAGCATTAACTCTAACAGAATACAGAAAGTAAACACAGTACACAGCGGAAGTCTAAAAACACTAAAACACAATAAAGACACAATGGAATAATTTTTAACATAGATTTTATTAATAACAAAACCTATGCTAAGCCTTACGGCGAAAACAATAACTTAGTTCCTAAGTTATGAAAATGTCGTGTGAAATGTCTCAGCAATTACTTCAACATTCCACAAACCGAAACTACAATCGAGGCAGGTGCCTGAATCCGCAAATAGACTTAAGTGTAAGAACACTGTCTAAAGAACTAATCTGATCTATGATTCACTCTCAATCGATACAAGACTAGAACTAAATACACGGGAAGGTGTGGTATCCCTCGGTGTACATTAAATGATGCAACTACTGACCCTAACTCCTAACAGGGATGAACGCTCAAGAAAGGTGTTATTCGAATAGTGCATACTTTGAAATGAAAGGCTTCAACGGTGTTTATAGAGCAATAGCCGAATTCTAGATCCTTCCATTCTGAGATCCTATTTTTTAGGACCTCAACTTCCATGATCTCTCCAGATCCTTCTTCCATCTTCCAGGTCGTTCTAAACTGCTCCAGATTCTTCTATTACGTTCTCCAACATTCTGAAATCTTCCATGTTCTAGACACTTGTAGAACCTTCTAGAATCGTGCCTGAATGTGAGAGCATTTAGTACAACATTTAATGTAACATTTCAGAAAGAAATTAGAATAAATCAAGGAAGGTCAAATTAAGATGTTGTTGATAATGTTAAAGCATTTAAGAGTTAACAACATCTACAATCTCCCCCAATTTGACCTTTCGACTACAACACACCTGATGCACATATATTTCTATACATACTCAGTATTATGTATTTAGGTCAGGTTGACATCAAGTCTAAATATTAGTCAAGACAATACCTGTTGTAACCGTTGGATCAAATCAAAAAGAAGATAAAGAATAATTTTACTAAGATTCGTGCCATAAGATCAAAGTAACCTTATTCAAAACCAAAACAAGTATAAACAGTACATTTGTTTACAAAACATATAACTTTACAAAAATCAAAAGTTAAATCAGAGCATCATAAATGAATATGTACTAGATCAACCTAAGACTTAAGTAAGACTCAATAACAAAATAAGGACTAAACAGAAAAAATCAGAGCAAAAATGAATAAATAGTTTAACATGATTAATCCTTATGCAGTAGGCAATTAAAATTTATTCTTTTGAGCAAACAATTTTAAGCTTTTAAAGCAGTAAGCAAAATAAGAATACATTTTAATGTAAACAGTTTTAAGCATGTACGACATAGATCAGAGTTAAACAGAAACAAAACAAAAACAAAAACAACTAAACAAGACATATTCATCATGCAGTAAACATTTAATGATAAGAAAACAAATTAAGCAAGAAGCAGTAATCAAATATCATTAATGCAAACTAATTTAAGCAAGATAAATATAAACATCCTATCAACTAGAAATAATAAATATTGTATCAGAACAAAAACATAATTTAACTTAAACATAACAGAATAACAAAAACAAAAGTAGGACTAAAAATGGCATGAATTGCTATAACAATAGCAACAACATCAAGGTCCTGCACATGTGCCATCTGTACTTCAGTACTCCCCCTGTCTTGCAGCATCTGTTCTAGATATCACCATAGAGGATGTCCATATCCTCATCATCTTCAGCAGCATCTGCAAACTTGTCTTCATCAGCGTCTGGTTCCTCAATAAAACAAGTTGTAGCAAAGAGTGCAACAACATTGTTAGCAGCAGCAGTTCCTCCATTCTCTGTAGCATTAGCATCAGGTAGGATCCAGCTCTTCAATAACAACTCCAGAAGTTCTAGCTGAAGTGGAAGGTGGTACTCCCCCCGTTGTAGTGGGAAGTAGCCTGGTCCACTTATCTTTGATGAATTGGAGTTCATCAATCTGGTCCTGTAAGTGCTGTAACTGCAATAGTATAAAAGATATGGGAACAGAGAATATGGTATCAGAATTACCACCAAAGTTCTCAGCATCTGGTGCAGCATTAGGTGCAACTGTGTTTTGTTCAGGTCTCTGTGCTGGTGTGGGTTGAGGTTGAGAAGGAGCTGGTCTTTGACAAGAACTTCCAGGATTGTGCAAGGGCAGATCAACCACTCTTTCACCAATGAGCAAAGCAGGTGAAATGGTGTACAAAGGAACCTTTCCTCTAAGAACTTCTGTCTTCTTAGGGGTAAAATCATGTATCTTCAAGTATGAACATATAAGCACAGGGTATGGAAGGTTGCCTTTATCAGAAATGTCACCACTAAACTTCATCATGTGGTGGAAAATAGTCAATCCCAAGTTAAACTTCTTCAAAACCACTATCCTATAAAGCAAGATTGCTTGATCCTTTGTCACTTTGGTTGAGTTGGTAGAGGGTATCCAATTATAAACAATCAACTTATGCAATACAGAATAAAGAGATGTAAGGTCCTTAGCCAACATTCCATTTTTCCACTTAGTCAATAAACCACCAGTCATAGAAACAGTAACAACATCCAAATCAGGTTCATCATCATCAAGTACTGGTTCTATGCCTAAGAAATCATTAATTAACTCTGGGGTAAATGGAACTGTAATCCCCCTAAACTGTATATTCCCATACCAACGGGAACTCCTCCTACCATTACTTTTCCTTAAGCAAGCATAGAATTCATACACCCAATCAGAAACAAAAGTATCACACAAAGTCAGAGCTTTCATCAACTTTCTATCCTCTAAGAATTGAATCAAATTCTTATTCTCAAAATCAGAAACACGAATTCTCCTTTCCATTAACAGTTTCCTCCTAGACAACCTAGTAATTTTATCCACCAAACCATCAATATCAGAATCTACTTCAGGTTCAGAATTACCTTCCTCAGAAGTACTCTCCTTAGAGTTTGGTTCTTTCTCCTCCTCAGAACTGGATTCAGCTTCATTTCCAGAGCTTTTGTCAGAAGCTGCACTGCTCGAATCATCTCCATCATCAGGTTCTGGTGCTGGAGCACTTGATTCAGCATGTGGGGCAGCATTCTTCTTCAGGGCTTGCTGAATATCCCTGAGACAAACATCCATCTCAGAATCAGAATCAGGTTCTGGTTCTGCAGGCATAGTTCGAACAGCATCAACCTTTGCCTTTCCCTTCCCCTTTGGATCGGCCTTCTTCTTGGTTGGCTTCTCAATCACGACCTGTTCTTCTTCAGATTCAGAAAATACCTGAATCGGTTCAGCAACATCACCACCTAGCTTCTTCTTCTTCCTCAAAGAGTCTGAGTAATCAACTCGAGTAAAAACTCGACCTGATCGTCTTCTTGGAACTGGGCTCCGCTTTCTTTTCCTTTCTTTAGCATTCCTCTTGAAAGGAATCGGTTCAGAGTCCGACTTCGAGATGTCAGAGTCAGTTTTGTCGGATTCTTCAGCATCCTCCATTTGAGCGTCATCACTCTCGGATGCCTCCGCATTCGACGGCTCCTTTAACTCTAAAACAGGGGATTCTTCAATCTCCTTCTCGTTCTCCCCCATAGAGGCAGCAGTCGGGGCCTCTGTTTCAACATTAGGGCTCGGATTTTGGGGCTTTTCAGCTGTGGAAGAAGAGGGTGCAGTTGTGATGACTTCTTGGGTGCGAAGGTAGTGAGAGATGTCAATAGACAGGTCTCCAGTGGTGAGAGTGGGTGGATTCGAAGACCTCATCGATTGAGAAAAATTCTCAACCGCCTGATTCAGCTCGGTGAGTGAAGCTTGGTTTGGGATGTGGATTGTCGTCGGTGTAGCTGGAATGGGTGTGACGGTTGTGGTAGTTTGGGGTGAATTTTCGTGCGAAGCAGCCATGGAAGCTATAGTGTGAAGGTTTGAGAGAGATGGAGATGACGGTTGTGAGTCTGAGTTCGGTGAGTTTGAATTTTGTGGGTTGGTTTCTCTTTTGCCTGCCATTTAACTCAAGAATCTGAAAAGATCAACACAAGAATCGAGACAAACACAAAATAGCTTATACAAATCTGCAGAATAATACTTCACTTACTCAATTAATTACAAAGCTTAGAAAAATCACAAGATGGAGTTTATATAGAGAAGACTTAGCAACAAATTCTCCAAAAAATTAACAATCCACAAAAATGAAATCAACCAATACATCAATCCAAGCAAAACATTAAAATCTTTCAATCAACAAAATTTTATTCCCAAATTCATGTAAGACATGCAATGTAGCTCTCAAGCAATAGACGAATGTGCACCATTGCAAATGAAATTGTAAAAACGACCACACCCCCCCCCAACTTAGACTTTGCTAAGCAAATCTAAGTTTGGCAATGAGTGTTTACCTTTGAGTTTGCACTGTGCACTATCAAACTTTCTTCACTGTATCCTTTCTCCTCACATAGAAGTTCATGTCCAAGCTTCACTAAGAACCAACATCATACCTCATCCTACTAAACAAAACTAAACCAAAAAGATCAAAAAGCACAAAACTAACTAAAATGACAAACAAAAAGAAAGCAATAATGAATGGGTTGCCTCTCATTTAGCGCTAGGTTTAACGTCCTATGCCGGACGTAACTCTTTCGAGTTCAAACCTCTCATCGAAATGGCCATGGATATTGGTCCTCAAATCAATGGGGTTCCCTTGAGTAGTAGGCCAATCACTTGCATCTCTCTTGCACCCTTCCATCAATATGAATTCATCTTGGTCTTTCACCACCGCCTCTTTCTATTTCCCTCCTCTTTGTTCAAGGATACCCAAGTTTTTCTCAATTTCTTTCTTTATATCAAAGTGATCAAGAGGAAAAATGAAATCAATAGAAACATCATTATCAAGTAAAGTGTAAGTTGAAGAGTTTAAAAGTTTAGAAATGCTCATTTTGTTCTTCACTTCATCTTTCGATGCTTCTTGATCTTCTTATTTCTTGCTACCCATGTCCATCAACGGACAATCCTCTTCATCTCTTTTGTTAAAAAGCTTGACATCTTCAATCTCATCCTCACTTGGATCCCTTTCTTCTTCTAGTTCTTTCATGGTGATGATCAATTGTCCTCACCGGCTCAATTCCCTCAATCCTTTTATCGTTTGCTTCCCACTTTCTTTCATTTGCATCCATCTTTTTCAAGATGAGTGTAAGGAGCTCATCGGTGGAGGACTTCCCTTTTTCATTCTGGGGCTTTTCCTCTTTGATTCCCCACTCTTGATAATGAGAGGGAGCTTGTTGCATTCGATAATCGTAGTCAAAACTCCTCTCATTATCGTAATAATTTTCTTTCGAAGCTCCATGGAATTCAAATCCATCTCGTGGATCACTTTCTTGATCATAATGCATATCCATGTAGACCGGGGCCATTTCTTGAAAAGTGGGTGCATCATTGTTAGTCCAATCTTGATAATAGGTGGGAATTTGTTGCATTTGATAATGGCGATCAAAGTTCCTCCAATTATCGTGGCCAATTTCTTCATGTTGTGGAGGATAAATTATACCATTTTGATCATAACAATGATTCCACCGATATTGATTATATCCATCCATCTAGACAATTTAGTGCACACCTACAAAAGTAGCCAAGTATCAAACTCTCACAATAAAAAGAAAACAAAATAAAGCAAGTAATCTAGCTAACACTAGTACTCAACTAACTCTAAGTCCCACTTATAGCACTACATCACCTCCCCGGCAGCGGCGCCATTAACTTGAACGAATTATTTGTCAATGTATTTTGACTAACTACTTCCCCTCAAGCATAAGGGTTCGTAGTAGTAATGGAAGTATTCGACCAAGTAGTATCGACCTAGGAGGTGGGTGTGTGCAATGAGTCCTTAGAGTTGTATGTTGGCATAACCAATGTAACTACGGTTTCGGGTTTTGAATGCAAAACTAAAAACACGATCATGAGTAAGAAAGATTATACTTTAACCGAGCTTCTTACGGAATTGGTCGCGGTGGAGGGTCTCATGGGCAAACGACCACAGGCCAATGTTACTATTTAGGCTGGACCTTCTTCGTCTAATGGCAAGAAGAAGAAAAAGCCTTTACAGAAAAATGGTGGTGGTGAAAGCAGTGGGAGCAAGAAACTGGCGCTTTCTGGTGGCGTGAAAAAGCCGAAGGGCAAATGTTTCAAGTCCAACAAGACAGGACATTGGAAGTCTGATTGTCCTCTCCTGAAAAAGGACAACTCTGGTACGTCTCTCACTTTAGTTGTTGAAACATGTTTTGCGGCTTGTTCCGCCTTTTCTTGGGTAGTAGATACAGGAGCCACTGACCATGTTTGTTATACCTTGCAGGGGTTTCTGTACACAAGGGAACTGAGTGAGGGCGAGATTATTATTAGTTTGGGCAATGTTGATATAGTATCAGTGGTTGCAGTGGGAGACGCGCACTTATGTTTTTCTAATTCTGTTTTAGTATTAAAGAACGTATTATACATATCGAATTTTCGGAGGAATTTAATTTCAGTTTCAAAATTGTTTTGGATGGATGCTCAATTTTTTTTAATGACAATGTTGTTATTATGAGAAATGACTCTTTAATCTGTTCTGGCACGTTAGAAAACAATCTTTATACTATTAACTGTTCATATCATACTGTGACTGAAGCTCATTCATCATCATCATTAAATAAGAGAAATGAACCTTCTAAGTTGAATCAAACATACCTTTGGCATCCAAGATTGGGTCATGTCAACCTAAGAAGGATTCAAAGACTGGTAAGTAGTGGGTTTTTGGAGTCTCTCCAAGTAGAACCGTTCTCAGTATGCGAATCCTGTTTGGAAGGTAAGATGACCTCGAGGCCTTTTAAGGCCAAGGGTAATAGGGCTAATGATGTGTTGGAATTGATTCACTCTGATTTGTGTGGGCCTATGATTGTTTAAGCTAGAGGAGGCTTTGAGTATTTCGTCACTTTCATTGACGATTACTCAAGATATGGATACATCTACCTGATGCGCCACAAGTCTGAATGCTTTGGCAAGTTCAAAGAGTTTAAGGCAGAAGTGGAGAACCGTCATGTTAAGAGTATCAAGTCACTACGTTCTGATCGTGGTGGCGAGTACCTTAGCAATGAATTTAGACAATACTTATTAGAGAACGGGATTAGATCCCACCTCTCCGCGCCTGGTACTCCGCAATAGAATGACGTGGCTGAGAAAAGGAATATGACTCTATTAGATATGGTGAGATCGATGATGAGTTAGGATTCATTACCTACCTCTTTTTGGGGATATGCTTTGGAAACAGCAGCGTACCTTCTAAAGTGGTTCCGAAAACTCCGATTGAATTGTGGTCTGGGCGAAAGCCTAGTCTAAACCACATTCGGATTTGGGGTTGTCCAGCACATGTGCTAAACAAGGAAGCTGATAAGTTGGCACCTAGAACTGAAAGTACGGTTGTTTGTAGGATACCCTAAGGGAACGAGAGATGGTTATTTTTATAGTCCTAATGATCAGAGGGTGGTGGTGAGTACCAATGCCCGATTTTTAGAAGAAGACTATATGAATGAGCATAAGTCCAATACTGAGATCATTCTAAATGAGTTGAGAGGAGACAATGGCACATCGACTGTGCAAGAGGAAATACCATAAGAGACTGCACAACGTGGCGACTCTAATGAACCTTTTTATACATTGCCTCGTCGTAGTGGGAGGGTTATCCGCCAACCTGATCGTTTCATGTTTGTAGGAGAGTCTGTGGACTTGATTCCAAGTGATGAACATGATGATAACGACCCCTGGACATATAAAGAGGCAATTAAAGACAAAGATGCAGAGTCTTGACACAAGTCCATGGATTCAGAAATTGAATCTATGGATGCTATGGAAGTGTATGACCTAAGTGAACTTCCCCTGGACAAGAAAGTCGTTGGGTGTAAGTGGGTCTACAGACGTAAGAGAGCGACTGATGGGCAGATTACTGCTTTTAAGGCACGATTGGTGGCAAAGGGTTTTACCTAGAAAGAAGGAATCGACTATGACGAGACCTTCTCACTAGTAACCATGCTAAAATCGATCCGAATTCTCTTATCCATAGCTAATCGTATGAACTATGAGATTTGGCAAATGGATGTCAAGACAGCTTTCCTTAATGGAAATTTGGATAAGGACATCTATATGCAGCAACCCGAGGGTTATGTGAAGAAAGGCCAAGAGCATCTAGTCTGGAAGCTGAAAAAGTCTCTTTATGGGCTAAAGCAAGCTTCCAGGTCTTGGAACATTCATTTTGATGAGGTGATCAAATCTTTTGGATTTGAAAAATGTCAAAATGAAAGTTGTGTGTACAAGAAGAGTGACGGAGACGTAGTGGTATTCTTAGTACTATACATAGATGATATTATTCTTATTGGCAACAATGTGAAAGTATTATCAGACGTAAAGGTGTGGCTTTCAGAACAGTTTCAAATGAAGGATATGGGAGAAGCATCGTACATTCTTGGTATTAAGGTCACTCGTGATCGAAAAAAGAGAATGTTTTGTTTATCTCAAGCGTCTTACATTGATACTGTCATTGCTCGTTTTGGCATGCAAAATTCCAAGAAGGGTGTACTACCTTTCAGACATGGAGTCCCCTTGTCTAAGGATATGTCTCCTAAGATATAGAAAGAGATAGAGGATATGGCTAAGGTTCCTTATGCTTCGGCTGTAGGAAGCCTTATGTATGCGATGTTGTGTACGAGGTTTGATATTTGCTATGCAGTCGGCATGGTAGCAAGACATCAGTCTAACCCTGATCAAGGACATTGGACTGCTATAAAGCATATTCTCAAGTACTTGAAAAGGACTCGAGATTATATGCTAGTATACCAGTTAAACAATTTGATTCCTTTGGGTTATACCGATTCAGATTTCCAAGCTGATCAAGATGAACGGAAGTCAACTTCGGGTTATGTGTTTATGCTGGGAGGCGCAGCCATATCCTGGAGAAGTGTGAAGCATAAATGCATCGCGGACTCCACTATGGAAGCCGAGTATGTAGCTGCCTTAGAGGCTGCCAAAGAGGTTGTGTGGGGTGCTTGTTCACTACTTTGATGTACCATAGGTGAGAATCTTGGTAGATTCTTCACGCTCCGTATTTTGGGTAGTGGCATCGCTCGCGTGATGTCTACTTATTGGCATTAGGGTACCATGTCCTGGACATCCAGGCTGATGACGTCCCCTTGAGGAAACTCATAAAGGATTGTCGTATTAAACCCTGCACGTGGATTTAATCCATACGACAACGAGGTTGAGTGGTACTACTCAAGGAATTATAGAGATTGATTAATTAAAGAAGTCAGAAGCTTTAATAATTAATTGATGTGCAATATCTTAAACACGGGGAATTATAAAGTCTAATAGAAGCCCTGATTCGGTTCGGGATAGGACGGGAGTGCAACATTAATTCTCTAGTGGAATGAATTAATGTTCTCGGGCCAAATTATATGTTCTAGGCTGAACATAAGAGTATTTGGGCCTGTAAGAAGCCCAAACCCTATACCTTCTAATGGATCCCTAGTCTGGCCCATGAACTTATGGAGATAAATAGGAGCCTCAAATCAGTTTTGAAACCCTAGCACACACGAAATTGAGAAAAACGGCTAGAGTTTCAAGGAGAAGAAATTGAGGCACCTTCTCCACGTTTGATAGCACGCCGTCCACCCGGTGTTCGAGTGAAGTTGGGAGACAGACTAGAAGATCTGTAGATTGGAATCAACGCCTCGATCTTCAAAGGTAACAAATCTAAACTTTGTTTTAGATGCATGTTTGGTTTTAATTTGTTTTATACGTTTGGTACCCAACAACGAACCTGGTGACGGACCGCCTTCACCGGTGTATTCCAGCATGTTTTACCTAGATCTTCTATTTCATTAAGTATTTTGGTAAATCTATTGTCCATCTGGTCAATATTCTCACCAGGCAGCATCTTAAAGTTGTCAAACTTCTGAACTGCCGTAATGAGCTTATTTTTCTTGATCTGCTCAGTGCCTTTGCACATGATAGCCAATGTATCCCACATTGCTTTAGCAGATTTAAGATGAATAATTTTACTAGCATATTCATTTGGAACAGAAATTAAAATAATATTCTTAGCTATACGGTCGAGGTGGTTCTGCTTTACCTCATCTAGTGTGAGATCGGCTCTAGGTTTTGGCACTAGCTGACCTACAGGAATCTCGGGATTGCTTGTGGCTGTATTCAGAGCCATCACAGTGATAGGTCCATCTGTGATCACGTCCCACATCAGGTCATGTATCTAGCTGAAAGGAACCTCCATTCTTGCCTTCCAGAAGTCATATTCATCAACTGAAAACTTAGGCAAGTTACGAGTGTGAGAATCAGAACCCATAATGAGATATATATGAGTTTTATGAAAATTAGGGTTTTCAAATATATGGATCAGTTCTAGTGAGCTAGGACTTCTTCCTTAGAAGTCAAGTAACAAAATTAGTAGCTCGTTAGAACCACTGCTTGTATTCCTACCTTTTGGTCCCAAAAAGAGTATCAATGGTGGAGAAAGTCTAGGGGGTGAATAGACTTTCTAATTTTATAAACTTTTTATGTGTAGATCAGATGAGACGATCAGAAGAGTGATATACTCTATCGTCTGATGCAGATAAGATGTTCTGATCTTAGAGTGCGAGTGTATATATCAGATCAAGATAACGAACCTACTGATTGCTTAAATAAGTTGGTCAGTTGGAAAGCTATCTTAACAGCTAAGGTGCGGAAATGTGTAGGCCCTAAATGTTTAGACTCGTGGGTTGATATGAAAACCTTTTAAAGAATGACTTTAAAACAATGTATGATATCAGCTGATTTATAAAACTTAACTTGTGAGTTTTGACTCTTTTGAGGTCAGTTGATTTCGAGAGTTCTTACTTGTGGAGTTTTCGTGAGTTGTTCTAAAAAACAAGTGTTGTATTTATAGATGATTTGAGCTTCAGAAACTAGCCGTTGCAGCAAATCTTCTATTTAAGGATAGAAATCTTCATGAGTTGATGTATTCTTTAAATTCTGGTACGACATTTCCTTAAATGGAAACATGCATTGAATGCTCGTACGACTCTGCATAAAGGTCTCTACATTCCTAGGACAAGTCAACTCAATATCTGTGTTGTCATCTTATTATTGGTCCACATCAGCTAAGTTGTTAGACTAACTGTCTTGTCTTCTGATAGAGCAATTCAAAACTGGTCCGACATTGTCTTTGTCTTCTGAAATTAAATGCCTCTTCTTCCAATTATGTAGCATCATAAATGAACTGCCACTTCTTCAAGGTGCTTTCATCTTTAATGCTAGCTGTCATCTGAAATTCAGAAGAGCTTGACTTTAATATTCTTTAAGGTTTTTCTTCGACAAGATCGGGTGAGCTCATATCTGCTGAATGGTCTTCTGATTTGTTGCAGATTATCATATAGTTACTTTCAGGTGATAAGGCATACAACAACCTTTTAATGTAATTTTACTAATGAGCTTCAGAGTCTTCTAGTCTTTAGTCGTCTACTCTTTAAGTCTTGAGCGAGCGCACGTTGATCTAGGTTGTGATATTAGCTGATATACATACAAATGATTCACTTGACTAAGACCTATACTATTTCAATACATCTAAGCTTTATCAGAACAGCTTAGGAATCTTATACTAGATTAAAAATTATTATTCTAAACCTTACTCTACTAATCTGGTTTTGGCCATCCAAACTAAACATAAGGAATTACAATAAGATTAGGGGCTTGGATGAATATCCCAACAAAATCCAAAACCCATCTCTTTCGTATCTTCAAAAAAAGCCGCATTAATATTAAGTTTCACAAACACCATCGGTGGTGGATGCTAGGCAGCACAGGGAACACTATTATTGTTGCTTGAAGACAATTTGTTCATAGTAGTCCATTCTATCAGTAGCTGCTTCGAGAGATCAGGGACTCTCATAGGATCTGCGCACACATTGTTCCACACCAACTCATTCGTTTCTTTCCAAATACGCCAAATAATGCATGCGAATAATATTTTTTTTCTCCTCCTCAAATACATGCAACAAGTGAAACATTAACTCAATGGCTGATTCCACCTCCGCACAATGTCGATGTATGTCATGAAGCAAGCCCGCCACTCGCCATACCTCTTCAGCATGCTTACACCCAATAAAGATGTGTCATACATTTTTCATTTTGTTCTCTGCACATTCCACACATTTCATCTGCCACTACCCCCTGTAGAAAAGATCACAAAGCGTTGGCATAAAATTGCGGCATACCCTCTAGAGACACGATTTCACCTTCCCAGAACCTTCAACTTTTATATCCGACCCCGATTCTCTTCGATCACATCATGCTCAGGGGTTACCATATTCTCCTCCAATAGATATCCTGTTTTAACCGAGTAATTAATGCTAGATTAGTTGATCTTGAATCCCTACCGACAATATTGGGGTTTTTAGTATGTGTGCACAATCATTACCGTTAAACAATTCCTCCACTGCCAAATTATCCCACCCTCTCAACCACGGATGAAACAATGATCACAAACCCTTATGTTGGTCCTGAAAGGAGTATGACACAAGTGTATTGGTGGGGGGGGAATTCATTTGTGTATGCAAATTCTTTTCTTTTCAAACAAATCAGGCTATCAGGAGAGTTGTCTAATCAACTTCTCTGATTATGTATAAACTTTGATTAGATAATCAAACTACTGAGAACTATGAAGTAATCAGTTGAATAACTATCTAAGTAAGTTATATGTGCGGAATTATAGTTGGCCCTTTATATTTAAAGTCCTTTTAATTCTGAAAAACTTCTTAACACTTAACAGTTATCAGGGGACTTGTCCCAAATCTCTTTTGCATAGTTTGTATGATGTATCTTTTGAAGATCAGTTTGTGTGCAGTGTGTGAATGTGTTATTTGTATGAAGTGATTGTAAGTAAATAACACAAAGGTTTATAGTGGTTCAGAGACTCAAGCTCCTACATCCACTTCTCTGATTTAACAGGATAATTCCTTCACTTGGAATTAACTTGTTTTATAGTGCCAAGGTGCACTGATAAAACACACTACTCCTTAGTGCCTTGATCCCTAGGAATTCTGAGTTCTAGTACTCACTCAACTCGAACTAAACTGTTCTTCTCTTAACAGTTCCAGGTCTCACAGTTCTACAACAACTCTTCTAACTTTCCTTGAAAGGTTTAAGGGTTGAGGTTGGTTCCAACTAGGGTGAGATATCTTTTACAATGAAGTATTGTATAAAGGATAGGATATCTCTCTAAACTTTGAATGATATTCAGAAAGATTCAGCTTAGTTGAACTGGAAGTGCTTGGAAACTTAAGAATGATGTATTCTTTTGAAAGCTTGAAGGTTTGTATGCTTGTAGTTTCCTTGACTAGTTGGATGCTTTGAATGGTTTCCAAACTCCAGTATTTATAGAGCAATGTGAGGTTATGTCCGTTGGAGAGACAACCTCAAATTGTCTATTTTCATCTTTCTTGAACTCTGCATCTTGATGACAGATTCCTTGAAAGTGACATGTCTTCATCTTGGGAAGTAAACGGCTAGAGCTTCTTGTCTTGACTTATTTGCACTCTTCCCAATGTCTGACTTGTAGATTCAACAGTCAACTTGAAGACATTCTTCCTGATCATTGAACCATGATTAAGGACAACATTCCTTATCATCAGAACAAATATGTACTCAAGCATATCTCATCAGCTGACTTGACCATCAGCAGTGTTGGCTAGCTTCTTCAGTTGAGTTGGCTTCTCATCTTCACTAAATCAGTCTTGATATCACTTCTGAATGCATATCTTCCATATCCGTGAGATTGACCCTATCAGCATAGTTGTCTCTTAACTTAGAGTGGTTCTTAAACTCTTCTGATTTTGTATGTTGATGAACTCTGCTGATCTTCTCTTCTGATCTTGATAGAGTTCTTGTCAATAGACTTGGTCCAATTGATGTGATCTTCTAGCATTGGACTATCAGAGAGGTTGACTCTTCTGATCTACACTTCTTAATTTACTATCAACAGTGTTGAACTCTTCTGATCTTATCAGCAAGGTTTGGAGTCTTCTGATTCTGAGCCTTGAGGAACTTGATTCTTGTGATCTTCTGAGCTTGTGTTCCCCCTCAACTTATGCATCTAAACATCTATAAGCTATCTAACATGACAGCTTGTTCAACTAGCCTGAACTATATGTTCCAATATTCCTGAAACATACTTAGTAAAATTTGACTTATCTAACTTGACATGTCATATGGGGTTTTGGTATTTTAATCAAAATCTCATTTTATTCGCAACACCTTATATTTTACAATTCTGAGATCACTGGTGTCGTTACCCAGAAATTGCAGTCATCCACCAGCCATAGCTGCCCCCATACACCAATGTTGCTTCTTGTTGGGAAATGAATTGATTTTGATTAAGATACCAAAACCCCTGAATGATGATGGTCAGCTTAGTTGAGATAGATAGAAAGTGTATCAGTCTAGTTGTCTCAAGATAGATAGAATCTCAGAAATGTTGAGACATTAAGTGTTCAGGATAGTTGTCCAAAGCTAAATATATGAAGACAAGTCTGCTGAAGAAGACAACTTGGCTGAATGATCAAAGCTCAAGTAAAGCCTGACAAAGAGAGAAAGACACTGATAAGGGCAATAACAGATGAAGTTGAAGACTTACAAGATCAAGAGCATTGAATGTCACTATCTCAGAAGACAACTTTAATGAAGCATTAAATGCCATCAAGCCTGAACAATCATTGAAGACTTAGAAGCTCTTAAAGACTGAAGAATTGAATGAATGGAAGAACATTCCAAGTGCAGCAGAAAAGTTCAGAGTACTTGTCCAATCTAACCGTTGGAAAAGTACAAAGTCTGTCATAAATCAACCTTGGAAAATGTGCAATTTTGGAAACTGGCACAAGTCTTCTCAGCCGCATTTTTCAGAAGTCAACACATTCATTCAAGCAACCATTGAAGAACCTTCTTGCACAGTGGATAATAGAAGGTTGCTTTCATAGCCGTTTCAATGGATCTGTAAATAGACAATTTGAAAGTCTATCTCTCCAACGGATAGATGATCAAATTGTTCTATAAATTCAAATATATTTTTAACTTACTCGACTCAAAAGATATAATTTTGCAAGTCTACAAGAACGTAGACCCGCTCTGATACCACTCTGTCACGCCCCAAATTCGAAAATAATGACCTTTCAAAAAGTAGTTAAAATAACTAACTTTGAACGCGCCAAAATTTTAATCTTAAATTTACAACGTTAAAATAAAGGGACGCAACGACTATTATATTGAAAATTTCGTTAACTATTGCAGCGGAAACGATCATAATAATTATTCAAGTGAAAATTACCATTTAATTCTTTAACTACGAATCTTCAAAGAAAACCATAATCCAAGATAATATAATCCTTTTTTTTTAATACATGAACATCGTCTCCCATCACCACTCCTCGCTGTCCAACTCTTCAACCTGAAATTGTAAATTGTTGGGGGTGAGCATGCAAGCATACTCAGTGGAATTACGCCATTCAATAGTTAATGCTAAAAATAAATAATCAAGTAATTGCAATTAGTAAATAACATTCACATTGCCACATATATTTTGCCATTGATACTTTGCCAATGAAACTTTGCCAATAGAGTTTTGTGAACCTTCCCAAAGCCAAATTAATGGCTAAGGTATTCTCACACGTAGACTTCGCATGTTTGTGGACCTTCCCAAAGCCAAATTAATGACTAAGGTATTCCTACACGTAGTGAGCACGGCGGGTTACACCCGAAGACCCGTCGGCCCCGGACCCCATTTGGAGCTCCTGGCTATTAGATAACTTTGTCAATAGAATAACAATAGAAATGAAATCACATTGTAAACAATTAACTCAAACCATTTATCTAAAACATTAAATAAAGAATAACAATCCAATAAAGCTCTACCAACCACTTTAGAGATTAAAGCAATTAAAACCCACCTCGATAGATGAACGTCGAATTTTCTTTTAAGCCAAATTAAATACTTAAATAATTTTACTTAATAGAAATATCACTAAAAATGAGAAGGGCAAAGACATGGATTAATTCATATACCATCAACTACGGTCTACTAATACTAATATATATATATATATATATATATATATATATATATATGGGAGAGGAGATGAGAGAACCAATATCATTACCTATAATCCATTAATTTTTTAAATAAAGAAACGTATGTGGTACATAGAGGGTCTAGGCGTTTCATTCCCATCACTAATGAAAAGGGTTAATGCATAATTAAATGGTAGATAATTAAAAAGGTTTTTATTTATAATTTATTTTAAATAATTAATATTAGTAAAAGGAGAAAACAATACTGGGTATTACAGTAACCAACGACAATTGTAAAAGTACTTGTTCTTAAAATAACAAGTAGAGCTAAATGCACTCAGAGTGTATCGATCTCACGTCTTATTCTTGGGACGTTAAATTACAAGTCCTTATAGTTAAGGAATTAACTGCACAACTGGGTTGTGAGAGTGGATGCAGTTCTGGAGGTCAAACCAATATAATGTGTGTTATTTACTGCTTTATTACTTATGTGCATTTTACTTTGATATATATATATATATATATATATATATACATACATATATATATACACATATATTTGTCATCGATTTGAGCATTAAACATAACATTAAGTGTCAAAACCACACGAGTATCTTAATCAGCTGATACCAAGTCAATTGATATCATTGTTTATTCATTGCATTATTTTTCAAAGAGTTTTCATAAACCCACAAGTCTAAACATTTAGGCTCCCACACTATTCCTCACTAATAACTGTGTTAGATAGTCATCCAACTGATTAGCTGATAAGAAATCAGTGGGTTGATTATCTCTCCGTGTTGTTCTTACACTCGCACTCTATATCAGGTCATATTATTTGCAGACGACTTGATCTTTCACCAAGTCCATCACCTTATCTGATCACAAGAAAAGTAGAAAAGGATGGTGATCTTACACTCCCCTCTACACTTTCCACATCATAACTCATTTAAGGGAACTTCATTTAGTCTTATCCTTCTTGCGAATGTTGGAGGTGATTATGAAGGATGGTGATCTGTCTTTGGGTGGTGGTAAGGGCAGCTTGGTTATTTTATGGATAGGTGAGGCAGCGAGGGTTTCTTCCTGAAAAGACAAGCCAGTGTTGATAATTCAGCTGTGACCTCATTTGAATATTTGGACCTCAGTGTTGGGAATAAAATGAGATATGTTTTGATCTAATACCAAAACCCCCTGAGACATGCCTAAGTCAAGATAAATATGTTCTAGAAATGATAGAACATACAGTTTATAGGCTAGATAGGAAGCTGAAATGTTAGGCAGCTCTTAGACAATTAGATGCACAAGTTGAGGGGGAACCTATGCTTTGAAGATGATCAAGATCAAGTCCCCTCAAGGCTCAAATTCTGGAACAATCACTTAAGAGCAAGGACACTCTATGGAAAACCAAATGCACTGATCAGGAGAGTTGTCCAGAGAAGATGTTCTTATGCAAGAATAAGATTGTAAAGCTCAAAAGGACAAGTCCAATAGATGATCTGATCAGGAGAGTTGTCCAGAGAAAGTGTCCATATGCAAGATTGGTAAAATCAAAAGGACAAGCTTAATAACTCTGATCAGCAGAGTTGTCCAAAGAAGCTAGCCATATGCAAGAATAACTTTACCTAGCTCAAAAGGACAAGGCTACTCAAAGGCTTTGGATCAGGAGAGTTGTCCAGAGAAGCCAACTCTATGTGTAAAGTGCTCTGATGCTAAAAGACCAAATATGCTGATCAGAAGAGTTGTCCAGAAGAGTTGTCTCAGCATGATTGAATCAGAAAAGATGTTCTAAAGGTTGAAGGTCAACTATGCTGAAGAGAAAGAGACAACCACACCCTAAAGATCACCAAAGAAACAAGCTAAGATCACCTTGAAGTGAAATAAAGGGAAAGAGCCAAGTCATCTGAAGAAGAGCAAGCCAACCTTGCTGAAAAGCAAAACTGCTGATAGTGATAAGGAGAGTTGTCCAGATGATAAGGAATGTTGTCCTATCATTGGATCAACCTTCAGAAGCCATGTCCAAGTCCTAACAAGAAGTCAAACATTGGGAAAAGTGCTGCAGAATGAAGACAAAGTCTTACAAGCCGTTTATTACTCAAATGAGGACATGTCACTATCAAGAATCTGTCTTCCAGTTTGAAGAACTCAAGGAAGACATTTATAGCAATTTGGGGCTGCCTCTCCAACGGGCAAATCCTCCATTTTGTCTATAAATACAGAAGTGTGAAGACCATTTGAAAGTATCTCAACAATCCAACTAAGCTCAAAGTTCTTACAAGCTAGAGTGCTTTCAAAGCTTTCAAAGACTATCTTAGTCTTCAAACACTTCATCTAAGCTGAACTTCATTGTATATCCATACACAAGCTTAGAGAGATATCCTATCCTTATACACTGATCTTCATTGTAAAGGATATCTCATTAGTTGGAACCTTACTTCAACCCTTACATCTTTCAAGAGTGAAAGTGAGAAGGTTGTAGTAGTAGAAGTGGTAGGAGCTGACTGTTGAGAGAAGAACAGTTCAGTTCTGAGTTGAGAAGAGGGTACTAGGACTCTAGACATCCTAGGGATCAATTCACCAAGGAGTGGTGTTCTTGATCAAGTGCACCTTGGCACTATAAAACAAGTTAATTCCAAGAGTGAAGGAATTATCCTGTTAAATCAGGGAAAGTGGATGTAGGAGCTTGAGTCTCTGAACCACTATAAACTCTTGTGTTGTTTTACTTTACAAAGTACTTACATTCATTCAACACTGCACACAAAACTGATCTTTCAAAGATACATATTCAAAGAATGGGCAAAACTGATTTGGACAACTTCCCTGAAGCTTAACTGGACTGTTTTAGATTGGGAAAGTGATTTCAGAAATCAAAGGAGTCTAAACTTAAAGGGCCAACCACTATTCCGCACATAACTCCCTTAGATAGTTATTCAACTAAGTACTCAATAGTACTTAGTAGTCTAATTATCTTAGAAGAGTTAATCTTCTTCAGCAGAGTATCCAAGACAACCTTGCTGAACTCTGGTTTGATCAAATTAGCAAAAAAATTGCATACAAGTGTATTCCCCCCCCCCCCCCATACACTTGTTATATACTCCTTTCAGGACCAACAAGTGGTATCAGAGCAGGGGTTCAAAGACCACTGCTTCTGAAAATCCATCTTGATTTTCAAAACTCTCATATTTGTGTGGTCACTGAACTGATCTTTATCTGAAGTCTATTACTTGTTGACTAACTGATTATTCTTGAGAAATGGCCAACAACAATGCTGTTCCTCCACCTGCTGTTCAAGGATTAGACAACATGGCCACAAATCCAGTCAACCACATTTCTCATCACAAACTGCCCATGTTTTCAATAGACAATTATGATTTCTGGAAAATTAGAATGATGGCTCATCTTGCATCTCTCCATACTGATATGCTAAGAGTAATCACAAGAGGACCTTTTGTGTTTACTCAAACTAACCCCAGAGTGACAGCTGAGCAAAAAGCAGATATAAGGGAACTGATTCCCAAAGATGAAGATGACTTCACTGCTGATGAAAAGAGGAAGGATAATCTGAATTATCTAGCAATGAACACCCTTTATCAAACAATTCCAGATGCAGTCATGGGAAGAGTCTACCACTGCACAACAGCCAAAGAAATTTGGGATACTCTTGCTGAAATGTGTGAGGGCACTGAACAGATCAAGGAGAACAAGCTCCAAGTTGCTGTGCAGAAGTTTGAACAATTTTCAATGGAAACTGATGAGTCCATTGACAAATTTGCTGGTAGATTCACTGATGTGATGAATGAGATTAACTCATTGGGCAAGGTCTACACCAAGAGAGAGGTTGGACTGAAAATCCTAAGGAGTCTCACTCAAAAGTGGGATGTCTATGCTGTGATGATGCAAAACACCAAAGATCTTTCCACCATGCCCATGCAACAAATCTTCTCTGAACTCAAAGCCTATGAGTTTGATCTAAATAGAAGAAAGCCTGTTGAGGAACCTTCAAATCCTACTAAGGGAGTGGCATTCAAAGCCAAAGTTGCTGAACCAGAAATGCAACCCACTCCCAGATCATCAAAGACAGTCTCAAAGACTGAAATGAAGGAAGAACTAGCCTTGATGGCTAGAAGGTTTGAAAACTGGACTCAAGGTTTGGTAGATACAAGAAATTCTACCAGGACAACAAATTCAGGAGATACAACTCTCCTGAAACACAGGCTGAAGTCAAAAAGCCTGAAGAGAAAAGATCAGAGGACAAGTACTCTGATAGGAGAAGATCCAGTAGAGCTGAACCTTCATCATCAAAAAGAAGAGAAGAATCAAAGAAAGAAGATGATGAAGATCTGTGTTATAACTGTAAAAAGAAAGGGCACTTCCAGTATGACTGCCCTGAATTGAGCTCTAAAGAAAGAAGAGAGAGACAAGCTAAAAGAGACAGAAAGTTCACCAATAGAAAAGCCATGATGGCTGGTGAAGAATCTGATAGTGCTGAAAGCTTCAACTCCTCTGATGGATTATTCTCCAACAGTGATGATGATGATGATGTTTGCAACATGGCTCTTGAGGATGATGAGGTATCCTCTACTTCTAGTTCACCATCATTCATCTCACAAAACACTAGTGAGGTTAACCTGAAATTTCCTTAGGAAAGTTGATGGAAGATTTCACTAGATTACAAGAATTTCATGACAACTGTGTGAGAGAAAATGAAAGATTGGCTACTGAACTAACCAAGAACTCTGAGGTAGCTGTTGATGTCAAGTCTACTGAGTTGTATCAACAAGTCTTGAGAAAGCTTGAGGAAGCAAATCTCAGGATAGTTGACCAACAAAAGGAGATTGATGATCAACTTCTCTCTCAGAAGAGAAAAGAATTTGAACTTAAAATTCTAAATGCAAAATTTGAAAACCTCTCACATGAGTATGATATTCTTAAATCAAGTGAAGAGAGCCTGAAATTAAAGATGTCTGCTTTGAACAAATCCTCTAGAGCAATAGAGGAAATTCAAAGTTATCAAAGACCTATGGCTCAAAGAAGTGGATTGGGTTTTGATCCATTTGAATCTTCACCTTGTCTTAGTGTTGCATCCACAAGTAACACTAAGAGAATCTTTGTTAAGTCAGTGGCACAAACTGAAAATGAAATAATTCAGCCACTAAACAAAGGAAAGGGCAAATTGAATGAAATGCCTACTCAAGTGGTTCAGGAGAATAGGCCAAAACCAAAGGAAATGGCCAAAGCTCCTGAGCACAAGAGGAATATTGGTCAGCAGAGTAGACCCAATGGAAGGGCAACTCTCTTGAACAATGTTCAGAGGAATTATCCAAGGTATAATCAGCCTAGGCCAACTCATCTGAGAAAGCCTCAGCTGAATAGACCTAAGGACAACTACCCTCACAGGCAGAATAAAATGAGACAACCAAAACCCTTCATGCCAAAGGGTAATGGTCATAAAAAGGCCTTTCCTCAAAGATTTCATCAAGCTGCACAAAGAACTCATAAGTTCAGGAGAGTGGACAACTCCTCTGAAACTTACAGAGTTAACACATTCACACATACTTTCCCAAAGGCATTTAAGGGAAAGACAGTGTATGTTGATGCACTAGGAAACCAACTTAGCCACCTTGAATCAATCAGGGTTATTAGGCAAGTTTGGGTTCCCAAAGGTACAGCTAACCTCTCAGGACCCAAAACTCAAAGGGTACCTAAACCTATCTAAATGCAGGTACCAATGGGCCACAAGAAGAGGAGCATGAACAAAAAGACAGCATGGTACCTTGATAGTGGATGCTCAAGGCACATGACTGGAAACAAGGAACTCCTCACTGACTTCATTGAAAAAGAAGGCCCAAATGTTACTTTTGGAGACAGCTCACAAGCAACTACAAAAGGTTATGGTACTTTGATGATTGGTAACATCAAAGTATCCAATGTATCTTATGTGGCTGGTCTCAAATATAATCTCCTAAGTATCAGTCAATTCTGTGATAAAGACTTTAATGTTGAGTTCTCAAGTGGAAAGTGTCTAATTAAGGATAAAACTCAACAAACTCTATTGACTGGAACTAGGAAGGGAAATGTGTACTTTGCAGACTGGGACAAGTCTACTGATGCTGCATGTTTTATTGCTAAAAGTTCTAGTGAACAAAGTTGGCTATGGCACAAGAGGCTAAACCACCTGAACTTCAAATCTATGAATAAACTTGCTAGAAATGCATTAGTTAAAGGACTACCTAATGAGGTTTTCATTAAAGAACATGTGTGTAAGCCATGTCAAGAAGGAAAACAGATTAAAGCCTCATTCAAAGGAAAACCAGTCATCTCCACTGAAAGGGTACTTGAACTTCTACATATGGATCTGTTTGGACCAATTACCCCTTCAAGCATAAATGGTAGAAAATACACATTAGTGGTAGTAGATGACTTCTCTAGGTTCACATGGGTAGTATTTCTCCTTAATAAGAAGGAAACACAAGTCAAACTACCTGAACTTCTCAAGAGATTGTCAAATGAGAAAAGCCTTAGCATTATCAAGATAAGATCTGATAAAGGCACTGAGTTCATTAACTCATACATCAATGAGTATTGCACAACTAATGGAATAGCTCATGAAACCTCAGCAGCTAGAACTCCCCAACAAAATGGAGTTGCAGAAAGAAGGAATAGAACTTTAAAAGAAGCTGCTAGAACTCTAATTGCTGACTCAAATTTACCTAAGAGGTTTTGGGCTGAAGCTATAAACACTGCATGCCATACTCAAAATAGATGTTTGATCACTAAGGGGCAAGGCAAAACCCCCTATGAACTCTGGAAAGGAAGAATGCCTAAAGTGTCATACTTTCATATATTTGGTTGTAAATGTTTCATTCACAATAATGGGAAAGAACAGTTGAAAGCCTTTGACAGCAAAGCTGATGAGGGAGTATTTCTTGGATACTCTCAAATCAGTAGAGCTTTCAGAGTCTACAACAAGAAAACCCTTATAGTGGAAGAAACACCTCATGTTGTGTTTGATGAATCTATCTTTGAGATCAGGAATGATCATTTAGAACCTGAAGAAATCACACAGAGGACAACCAGATTAAGCCTAAAAGACAAAGACACTGAATTCATAGATGTTGTTCAAGCCAATCTGCCTGAAAAACCCACATTGGACAACAATCCTGAAGGCAACATTCCTGAGACAAATCCTACAGATGGAAATGGTGAACTGAATGAACCAATCCCAGTTCACATCCAGGTAACAACTACCAATGAAGAAGCAGTTCCTGCTGAGGTAGTTAATGGGTCAAATAATCAAGGGGGAACTCAAAATGTTGAAAATGCCAATGTCCCTGACATTGAGGACAACACCCCTGATTATGATCCTGAATTAGATCCTGCATTAAATTATCCTGAATTATATGATCAAAATGACTCACCTTCAGTAGAGGACAACTCTACTGAAGAGATCAGGAAAAGAAGGACTTGGTTGTCTGACCATCCTACTGATCTGATACTTGGTGATCCAAGTATAGGAGTCAGAACCAGAAAGTTTCATGGTGAAAGTGCTATGTTCTGTTGTTTCTTGTCAGAGCAAGAACCAAGTGATATTGAGGAAGCACTTCAAGATGCCAATTGGATCACAGCCATGCAGGAAGAACTGAACCAATTCACCAGAAATGAAGTATGGGAGCTGGTGGATAGGCCTTCACATCAAGATGTTATTGGAACAAAGTGGGTGTTCAAGAACAAGAAAAATGAAAATGATGTGATTGTCAGAAACAAAGCAAGACTTGTGGCAAAAGGGTATTGCCAACATGAAGGCATTGACTATGATGAGACATTTGCACCTGTGGCAAGGCTAGAAGCAATAAGGCTCTTTCTAGCCTATGCAGCTCACAAAAGGTTCAAAGTATACCAAATGGATGTCAAGAGTGCCTTTCTGAATGGAGTGTTAAAAGAAGAAGTCTATGTGGAGCAACCACCAGGCTTTGAAGTTGGAAACCAAGTTTACAGACTCAAGAAAGCTCTATATGGACTCAAACAAGCCCCTAGGGCTTGGTATGATACACTGTCACAATTCCTCTTGGATCATGGATTCACCAAGGGAACTGTGGACAGAACTCTCTTCAGAATCTCTGAAGGAGAGGACATCTTGCTTGTCCAAATTTATGTGGATGACATAATTTTTGGATCCCCTAATGAGAAGCTCTGTGAGAAATTCTCAAAGCTCATGCAAAGCAAGTTTGAGATGTCCATGATGGGGTTGATGAACTTCTTTTTGGGTCTACAAGTCAAGCAATCTAAAGAAGGAATCTTCATCAACCAAGCTAAGTACACCAGAGAAATGATCAAAAAGTTTGGGTGTACAACTAGCAAGCCAGTAAGGATCCCTATGAACACCAATTGGAAGATGGATCCTGATGAGAGTGGTGTGCCAACCAACTCTACTGAGTATAGAGGAATAATTGGTTCACTCCTCTATCTCACTGCCAGCAGACCTGATATCACCTTTGCAGTAGGTGTTTGTGCAAGGTTTCAAGCAAATCCTAAGAAAAGCCACCTTGAGGCTGCAAAGAGGATTTTGAGGTACCTCAAAGGCACTGAGAATCTAGGCCTTTGGTACCCTGCTGATGACAATATTGAGCTAACTGGCTACTCAGATGCTGACTATGGAGGATGTAGGATTGATAGAAAGTCCACCTCAGGGACTTGTCAATTCTTGGGCAACAAACTCATATCTTGGTTCTCCAAGAAACAAAATACAGTAGCCACCTCCACCACTGAAGCTGAATATGTTGCAGCTGGAAGTTGTTGTGCTCAAATCCTTTGGCTAAGACAACAACTCAGAGACTACAAAGTCAACTCTACTGAAGTGCCAATTTTCTGTGATAACAATAGTGCCATTGCTATATCACAAAATCCTGTCTTGCACACAAGATGCAAACATGTGGACATCAAGCACCACTTCATTAGAGATCATGTGGAGAAGAAGGATATCAAGCTAGTGAAAATTCACACAGACCATCAAAAAGCTGATATACTAACTAAGCCACTTGCAGAGGCAAGGTTCCTGGAATTATCAGCAGAGTTGGGACTTCTTGATCCAGAGAAGTTGGACAAATGAGTCCAAAGAAGTTCATTGATTAAGGGGGAAACAAACTCAAACTTCAGCAGACTTGGTCAAGTCTACTGAAACTCAGAAACATGACCTTACTTCTTCAGGACACTTGTCCTTTGAAATTCAGGACACTTGTCCACAGTCTTTCAGGACACTTGTCCATGTAGGGTCAGATAAGTTGTCCCAGCTATCAAACCAAATCTTGGTATGATAAGCACCTATTTTTGGTGATCAATACCTATCTCGAAATCTGTCCCTTGAAATACAGTTTTCACCTTTCTGGGATTTAATTTGTCTCCCACCCAAAAGGTCACTTTCCATGCATTAAATGCCAAGATTTAACTCTTGTTTGCATTAAACTTTTTGGGACATGATCTATCTCGAAAAACCCACAGCCTTTAACAAACATTAAAAACCACCCACGTTTTGAATAAAACAGTTATTTCACTGTTACATTGGTTTTTGACCATTGGATCAAAAATGGACAACTCCCCTGAAATCAATCCTAGCCGTCCATTTTGGATTTCCATTTTTGTTCACCTTTGAATTGTTTCAAGACCTTACCAACTCATTGACATACATTCTTTTTAGAATATTCACAAGTCTTAAGATCCCCACAAACACTTCTTCCCCAAGTATTCGAAACCCTAACTCAAATTTTCTTCAAACTCTCTCAAAACTCTCTCTGCAAATTTCAATGGCCCCCAAAGTTAGACCTGAGATGCTTGTTGATTTCTCTAACAAGGATCTAGACCTGGATTTTGGCTACTTAAGCCATAAACAAAATCTCCATTTTGAGCCAATAGTATCCTTTGAGAATGAGGATCCTGAAATCACACCAACCTTGAGATGGTTGAGGAGAGCTGGACTTCAAAAGTTCTTGGAGGAGAAACCAAGCTCTTGCTTGGAGAGCTACATGGCAGAATTCTTTGCCTTCCTCAAATGGAGAGGCAAACCTGAGGATGGTGAAGTATCAACCAGATTATCTTAGACTGCAGAAGGAGAGGAGGAGGAGGAGAGATTCCACAGAGTAAAATTCTCCTCAGAGGATCTGGAAGGAGCTTTTGGACTACCTTATGAGGGAAGGAATCCAGAAACTTATGGCACTGGCCATGAAGATGAGATAGCCCAAGAATGGCTATTAGTTCCAGGCCCTCTCTCCTCAACTCAAAACAAGAAAACTCTCAAGCCAGAGTTTCTCAACCTTTTTGAGGTAGTTGCTAAGAGCCTCTTAAGCAACACTGGAAGCTTAGAGCAGGTTAGTCATCCAAGGATCAGAATCATGGCTGCTATCATTGATGCCAGTGATAAGGGCATTAAATTTGATTGGAGGACCTTCATCATGTCTGAGATGATGAAGGAGAAGGCAAAATTCAAAGTGAAAACCCACAATAAGGTGGTGCTAGAAGGGAAAATCAAGTATTGCACCAGGGCAAGCTTGTTGATTGAAAGGTTTTCCCACTATTCCCAGATGCAGACCTTTGCAAAGCCCCTCCCAGCCCAGAAGATCCTGTTCAGAAAACTTAGCAAGAAAACTGAAAAGAGAAGGATGCTCATGGTCAAGCCTGCTGAAGAACAGGAGGAGGAGAAGCCCAAGATGAAAAAGAGAACAAAGGCCAGGGCTGTCAAAACCAGAAAAATGTCTCAATTGTCCTCAAAAGAAGCCTCAGGAGCATCAGCTGAAGTTGATGCAGTGGCAGAAGAGGGAGTGAGTGTGCCTTCTGACCACTCAGAAGAGTTGAGGAGGAAGTACAATGAGACTAGGCAAAAGAAGAAGGGTGATAAGAGAATCAGGGAAGCTGTCCCTGAGAAGGAAGGAAGTGGGAGCAGTAGGGCCAGCAAGAGAAGGGCCAAACCTACTGAAAAGGTGTTGGAGTTTCAAGAAGAAAGATCTCTTCAATTGGCTCTAAGGGAGAGCAGAGCTGAAAGCAGGACCAAATCCATGTCAAGGACTAATTCTTCTGGTTCCGGAACTCCAGAATCCAAAGTCCCTGAAGGTCAACCTATAGAGGCCAACCTCCCTGAAATTCAGTACCTTGAGCCTAACTCCCCTGAAACCCATGTCACCCCTTCCAACCAACCCATTACCCCTGTAAATCTCACTAAGAGATATTCTCCAGAAGGGAATGTGCAAAGAAGTGGCATTGATGTGCTTGCTGATTTAGCAGTAGATGAGACAAGACTCCTGTCTCCCCTTGACTCATCCATGCTCAATTATTCAAAGCTCTTAGAGCATGCACTCAATGAGCCAACCCCCCTGAGTAAAGTCCCTTCAGATCAATTGCTCTCAAAAGCAACTGAAGATCCTTCTACTGTACCCAACCCATCTGAAGCCAATATCCCTGAACTTAATCTGCCTGAAGCCATATTAGGAGAACCCAGAGCCAACTCCCCTATAACCCAAAGTACCCATTCAAGTGGAGATGAGGAGGAGTATACTTTTGAAAGTATGCTCAAAGGAGGAGCCAAGGCTACTGTGGACAGTTTGTATCCACAACTTGCTGAATTTCCAAGAATTCAGAAGGCCTTTCATGATTTGAGGATGCTTGTTGATGTGAAAGACAAATCCATGATGGAGATATCACAAGTCATCCAAGATAAGGGTGCAAACTGGTGGCAAATAGAGGAAAACAGATTGCTACACTTTGCTGGAGTTTCAAAGACAAGATTTCTCATTGATGAGGACATTTTTGCAAAGTTAGTAGCTGATAAAATTGAGGAGGAGAAAGAAAGAAAAGCCAAGGGAATCAAACACCCTGACAGTAGCTCAAATGATGATGATTCCCCTGATGATCCCTCAAACCCTTCAAATCCCAACCCTCCTGAAACCCCTCAAGCCAACCTCCCTGAATCCTTTCAACCCAAGTCTTCTATAACAGACAGACTTTCAAACCCTCCTAAAACCTATCATAGGAAAGGCTCTGTGTCATCAGAGGTGTTGACCAAGGGTGGCAACACAACCAAAGACACATCTGCCAATGAAGGTTCTTCTGAACCCAAGGCACAGCCTAAAGATGTTGAGGTTCCTGTACTAGAGGCTAGTTTGATTAAGGCCTATTCAGTGTCAGAAGAGTTGGACACTGATCAGCCCTTAATCATTCAGGATGACTCAGTGGCTGCTGAGATAAGCACTGTGATCTCCTCACAACTGCCATCTTTGAACCTTGTTGAGGGTGAAGATGTTGCAGGATTAGGAGAAGGAGTTGAAAAGGAGAGAATAGTTGAAAAATCAGAGGGAGTTGAGGATGAAAGAGAGGTAGTCATCACTAAGATAGTGAGTGTACCACCATATGAGGGTGGAATAAGTGAGGAAGGACAGGTTATTCTTGAAGTCAAATCTGAACTTCAAGAATCCCTTGATGAGAGGAGGCCTGATTCCTTGAGTGAGAACATTATTACAGAAGGGAGAAAAGAACAAGTTGAAAATGAGAAGAAGACTGCTGATGTATCAGAGTCTTATACAAAAGAAATTGAGGGTGATGAGTGTTTATTTCCTAACTTGTTTGACTTGTCTGATGTTGCAGGTATTTCTCTTGATCAAATTTTTGCAGATGAATTCTTAACAGATGCA
Source organism: Galeopsis tetrahit (assembly GCA_963675135.1). Lineage (NCBI taxonomy): Eukaryota > Viridiplantae > Streptophyta > Magnoliopsida > Lamiales > Lamiaceae > Galeopsis > Galeopsis tetrahit. The sequence goes on along the minus strand of OY776120.1, from coordinate 56,267,127 downwards.
CCTATCCAAGTAGATTCAGGCTCAGCTCAGGCCTTACTTGGGATGCAATCAGAAAAGTTGGACTCCTTGGCTCATCAAGTCAAGTCTGCTCATGCTGAAACCTCAGGAGCATTAAATGAGCAAGGAAGGACTCTAGCATCTGTAGAAATGAGGCTCACTGGCTCTGAAGATGTTGTGCTACCAACCCTTGAGGCAAGGATCAGTGGTGTGGAATCTGGTCTCCAAACCATCTCCACTGAAGTTCAAAATGCCAAATCATCCATGGAAGCCATCTCAGAGGAGGTCAAGAAAGAGCAAAAGCTGCTGAGAGACAATCACAATGCCAATGTCAAAGCTCTCAGGCTAACTGTCAAACAAGCTATTGGAAAGAAGACTGCACTGCAAAAGAGAAGAGCTGAAGAGCAAAGGCTAGCTATGGTCAAAGCAGCCTCTGAAAAGTTTTCCCAAGAGGTATTGGCCAACATTGCTGAAGGTGCAGTGGCCAACCTCACTGAGTTTCTGAAGACCCAATTGGATGCATCTCTTAAGGCAACCATGGAGGAGGTTGTTCAACAGAAAATGAAACCTGTTCTAGCTTTTCTTAGCTTGAGCAGTGACAAGATGCAAAATATACATGATGAGAATGTATATTTGTTGGAAGAAATGAAATCTCTAAACCAGGCCCAATCCCTGATGGCCTCAACAATGAGTGACCTCAAGCCCCAGTGTTTTGATGCTGCCAAAAAGGGGGAAAGGGAAAGAGCTAGAGCAAAAGGTGCCTTGGTGATAGGGAGCCCAGTCAAAGGGAAAGACAACATTGCTGAAGGAAAAGGCAAAGAGCCTGAAGTACTGAATTTGGAAGAATTGAATGAAGAAGAGCAATTAGCACTTGCCTTGAAGAATTCTATGGCCTCAGCTCAAGAAGAAAGGATGAGGTTACAACAAAGACCAGGTGGTGAAGTGTCAGGTTTGGACAAGGATGCTGAAGGTATCCAAACTAGAGGAAAGATCAAGAAGGCCCAAGGAAAAAAGAGACAAGTTGAGAAATTCACTGACTTTCCTAGCAGCCTTGATCTTCCACCTGAATTCAGAGTTGTTGATGATGAGCCTACATCAAAGAAAGCCAAAACTGCTGAAGAGCCCAAAGCTGCTGAAAAGGACAAATCTTCTGAATCTGGCAAAACTGCTGAAGGTACCAAGTCCACTGAAGACATTGAAGAATTATTTGCTGAAGGATTTGGACCTGAACCTAAGAAGAAGACAACTGTTCTAGCCCATGATCCATCAAAGCTGTTTCATGAAGGGTATGGCAAAGACCCTGAAACACAACAGAAACTGGCCATGATGAGGGCCCAAGAGAAAATGGATCTGATGGAAGAAGCCAACAGAGCAAGAGATGAAAGGAGAGCAAACTTTCAGAAACCAAGAAGGAGGAGAGCAACTTACAGCAAGATGAAGCCTCAGCTTCTAATCCCAATGGACACCAAATATCCACACTTGGATAAATGGGTGCCAATTCAACTGAATGACACATGGGAAGAAGCCAAAAGGGAGTTTGTCTATGACTACTATGTCATTGACAGATGGAATGGAGGAGATGCAAACTTTGCCTTCACTGAGTTCATGCTAGAATACTACAGAGAGTTGTATCAACAACTTCTTGCAGCTGCTGACATTGCAAGAATTGAACTCACAGCTCCCAAGCCAATCATATACATGCCTCCAAAGCTTGAAGGATGGATTGACCAAGCAAGAATTCTGAGAGAATTCACTGAGATCCTTAAGCTAAACAAGATGGTTCTTGGACCTAAGGGAACCAACCAAGAAGCCATGGCGTTGAAAAGAAGAGTGTGGGCACAGTATGGAATGCTGCCACCCCCTGAGGATGATCTTTGAAATGGCTAAGTCTTCTGACCTTTCTTGATTGATCAACTATGCTGAAATATGGTCAAGATTGCTGATATGCTAATCTGTTTGCTCTGATCTGTTATGGATTGCTCTGATACAAGCTCTGTGCTCTGATGATGAAAAGCTTATTTATGTCTTGAATTGTTAGAATGAAATGCTCTGATGTATTTAAGTGTTATTGATTCATGCTCTGATATGTTAATTTCAACTATCAACATGCTTGTAATGATCTTTGAATGAATGATAGTTGAACTTATTTTGAATCAAGAAACACTAATCTCTCTATGCCTATCTTGAACCTACTTGCAACAGAAACAGTGAATACACTAACACATTATTTTTTTCAGGAATATTGACCTTAGTCATGTCTTCTGAAGATACATGTAATAGGTGTAGACAAGTCACTTTTGCTTAGATAGTATAGGTTTTGGCATCATCAAAAAGGGGGAAATTGTTGGGAATAAAATGAGATATGTTTTGATCTAATACCAAAACCCCCTGAGACATGCCTAAGTCAAGATAAATATGTTCTAGAAATGATAGAACATACAGTTTATAGGCTAGATAGGAAGCTGAAATGTTAGGCAGCTCTTAGACAATTAGATGCACAAGTTGATGGGGAACCTATGCTTTGAAGATGATCAAGATCAAGTCCCCTCAAGGCTCAAATTCTGGAACAATCACTTAAGAGCAAGGACACTCTATGGAAAACCAAATGCACTGATCAGGAGAGTTGTCCAGAGAAGATGTTCTTATGCAAGAACAAGATTGTAAAGCTCAAAAGGACAAGTCCAATAAGATGATCTGATCAGGAGAGTTGTCCAGAGAAAGTGTCCATATGCAAGATTGGTAAAATCAAAAGGACAAGCTTAATAACTCTGATCAGCAGAGTTGTCCAAAGAAGCTAGCCATATGCAAGAATAACTTTACCTAGCTCAAAAGGACAAGGCTACTCAAAGGCTTTGGATCAGGAGAGTTGTCCAGAGAAGCCAACTCTATGTGTAAAGTGCTCTGATGCTAAAAGACCAAATATGCTGATCAGAAGAGTTGTCCAGAAGAGTTGTCTCAGCATGATTGAATCAGAAAAGATGTTCTAAAGGTTGAAGGTCAACTATGCTGAAGAGAAAGAGACAACCACACCCTAAAGATCACCAAAGAAACAAGCTAAGATCACCTTGAAGTGAAATAAAGGGAAAGAGCCAAGTCATCTGAAGAAGAGCAAGCCAACCTTGCTGAAAAGCAAAACTGCTGATAGTGATAAGGAGAGTTGTCCAGATGATAAGGAATGTTGTCCTATCATTGGATCAACCTTCAGAAGCCATGTCCAAGTCCTAACAAGAAGTCAAACATTGGAAAAAGTGCTGCAGAATGAAGACAAAGTCTTACAAGCCGTTTATTACTCAAATGAGGACATGTCACTATCAAGAATCTGTCTTCCAGTTTGAAGAACTCAAGGAAGACATTTATAGCAATTTGGGGCTGCCTCTCCAACGGGCAAATCCTCCATTTTGTCTATAAATACAGAAGTGTGAAGACCATTTGAAAGTATCTCAACAATCCAACTAAGCTCAAAGTTCTAACAAGCTAGAGTGCTTTCAAAGCTTTCAAAGACTATCTTAGTCTTCAAACACTTCATCTAAGCTGAACTTCATTGTATATCCATACACAAGCTTAGAAAGATATCCTATCCTTATACACTGATCTTCATTGTAAAGGATATCTCATTAGTTGGAACCTTACTTCAACCCTTACATCTTTCAAGAGTGAAAGTGAGAAGGTTGTAGTAGTAGAAGTGGTAGGAGCTGACTGTTGAGAGAAGAACAGTTCAGTTCTGAGTTGAGAAGAGGGTACTAGGACTCTAGACATCCTAGGGATCAATTCACCAAGGAGTGGTGTTCTTGATCAAGTGCACCTTGGCACTATAAAACAAGTTAATTCCAAGAGTGAAGGAATTATCCTGTTAAATCAGGGAAAGTGGATGTAGGAGCTTGAGTCTCTGAACCACTATAAACTCTTGTGTTGATTTACTTTACAAAGTACTTACATTCATTCAACACTGCACACAAAACTGATCTTTCAAAGATACATATTCAAAGAATGTGCAAAACTGATTTGGACAACTTCCCTGAAGCTTAACTGGACTGTTTTAGATTGGGAAAGTGATTTCAGAAATCAAAGGAGTCTAAACTTAAAGGGCCAACCACTATTCCGCACATAACTCCCTTAGATAGTTATTCAACTAAGTACTCAATAGTACTTAGTAGTCTGATTATCTTAGAAGAGTTAATCTTCTTCAGCAGAGTTGTCCAAGACAACCTTGCTGAACTCTGGTTTGATCAAATTAGCAAAAAAATTGCATACAAGTGTATTCCCCCCCCCCCCCCCATACACTTGTTATATACTCCTTTCAGGACCAACACTCAGCTTATCAACAATATCGAGTAATGCTCGATATTTGGGCACGAGCATGCCTTTCTTCACATTTGTGGCCTTGATCACCGGAATCTTTCCACCGGAAACCTTTTCACCAAGGTTTTCTCGCTGCCTTCAACATAAGTAGTAGGATCAATCGGCCCAGATGATAGATTGAACATCTCTGTAAGAAAGATGAGAGTGATTTTGACTCGTTGCTCACCAACTAATAATTGAATATATTCTCCCATGTCTTGAAGATGCATAAAGAACCCTACAACTTCCTCTTCAAAGATATTTTGAGGATTAACTTCAAGGTATTCTCTGGATCCATATTCGATCAAGAGTTTCAAAATATCAAAGTTGTCCTTCTCGTGCTTTCCTTTGAAGTAAATTGCACCTTCGGCATGAATCTTGTTGTTCCTTCATGTTGGGAATAAAAAGAGTTTTGATTATGATACCAAAACCCCCATGAGACATGCCAAGTAGATAAGTCAAGATTGAATGAACATGTTTCAGGACTGTTGGAACATGTAGACTAAGACAAGTAGAGAAGTTGATGTGTTAGACAGCTCTTAGATTAATAGATGCACTAGTTGAGGGGGAACACTTACCTAATAGCTTAAATCTGCATCAGTCCCCTCAAGGCTCAGTTTCTGGAGTGACCTCAAGACTGCTGAAGGACAAGTATGTTGATCAAGGAGATTCAGACAACTGAATAAATGTCAAATATGAGTTAAGATACAACATCAAAGCACCAATCTACTGCATCACAAAGCTCAGAAGAATTGTCCAACTAGAATGGTTCAGAAGAATTGTCTCAGTACACTTGAACCAGAATCTGTCTCCAAGACAACTATGCTGAAGAGGTCAAGTTCATCTCTCAAAGACATATACACAAAGAGCTATTCTAAAAAGTCATGGAAAGAGAAAGAGCCAAATCATCTGAAGAGCTAAAGAGCCAACACTGCTGATAAGTGAACTCTGCTGAATCTGATAAGTAGAGTTGTCCAAGTGATAAGGAAGCTTGTCCTTATCTCAGGAAAGCTGATAAGAAGAGATGTCCATGTTTGACCAAGTGAATCTTGAAGTCAGACATTGGGAAAAGTGCTCAGAATGAAGACAAAGCTGTTACAACCGTTTATTTCCCAAAATAAGGACATATCACTATCAGAACCTGTCTTCAAGTTTGAAGAACTCAAGGAAGACATTTATAGCAATTTGGGACTGCCTCTCCAACGGGCAAATCCTCAAATTTGTCTATAAATACAGAAGTGTGAAGACTACTTGAAGCACCTCTACACATCCAACTATCCTACAAGTTAACAACTGCTTTCAAGCTTTCAAAAGACATTCTTAGTCTTCAAACACTTCATCTAAGCTGAACTTCATTGTACGTCCATACAAAGCTTAGAAGAGATATCCTATCCTTATACACTGACCTTCATTGTAAAGGATATCTCATTAGTTGGAACCTTACTTCAACCCTTATACCTTTCAAGTGAGAAAGTGAGAAGGTTGTAGTAGTACAAGTGGAGGGAACTAACTGTTGAGAGAAGAACAGTTCAGTTCTGAGTTGAGAAAGGGTACTAGGACTCTAGACATCCTAGGGATCAAAGCACCAAGGAGTGGTGTTCTTGATCAAGTGCACCTTGGCACTATAAAACAAGTTAATTCCAAGAGTGAAGGAATTATCCTATTAAATCAGGGAAAGTGGATGTAGGAGCTTGAGTCTCTGAACCACTATAAACCACTGTGTTGATTTACATTCAAATTACTTTACATACATTCAACACTGCACACAAACTAAACTTTCAAAGATACATATCACAAAGTGTGCAAAACAGAATTGGACAAGTTCCCTGATAGACTGTGATAAACTGTTAAGGTAATTTCAGAATATAAAAGGAGTTAAAACTAAAGGGCCAACCACTAATTCCGCACACATAACTCCCTTAGATAGTTATTCAACTAAGTACGCAATAGTACTTAGTAGTTTGATTATCTTAGAAGAGTTAATCTCATCAGTAGAGTTGTCTAGGACAACCTTGCTGAACTCTGGTTTGATCAAGTTTGAAAAGAATTTGCATACAAGTGTATTCCCCCCCCCCCATACACTTGTTATATACTCCTTTCAGGACCAACAAGTGGTATCAGAGCAGGGGTTCAAAGACCACTGCTTCTGAAAATCCATCTTGACTCTCAAAATCACATATTTGGTGTGGTCACTGAACTGATCTCTATCTGAAATCTATTTGTATCTAACCCATCTTACTTTTGAGATATGGCCAACAACAATGTTGTTCCACCTCCTGCTGTTCAAGGACTGGACAATATGGCCACCAATCCAGTCAATCATATATCACATCACAAATTGCCCATGTTTTCAATTGACAATTATGATTTCTGGAAAATCAGAATGAGAGCTCATCTTGCATCTCTTCATACTGAAATGTTGAGGGTGATTACAAGAGGACCCTATGTGTTCACTCAGCTCAACCCCAGATTGACTGATGAGAAAAGAGCAGACACAAGGGATGTAATTCCTAAGGATGAAGATGACTTCACCTCAGAGGAGAAAAGGAAAGATAATCTGAATTATCTAGCCATGAATACTCTCTATCAAACAATTCCATATGCAATCATGGGAAGGGTCTACCACTGCACAACTGCCAAAGAAATATGGGATACTCTTGCAGAAATGTGTGAGGGTACTGAAAAAATAAAGGAGAACAAGCTCCAAGTGGCTGTGCAGAAGTTTGAACTATTCTCAATGGAGCCATATGAGTCCATTAACAAGTTTGATGGTAGATTCACAGATGTGATGAATGAAATCAACTCCTTGGGCAAGGTGTACTCCAAGAGAGAAGTTGGATTGAAGATCTTGAGAAGTCTCACTCAAAAGTGGGATGTTTATGCTGTAATGATGCAAAATACCAAGGATCTCTCCACCATGCCCATGCAACAAATCTTCTCTGAACTCAAAGCTTATGAGTTTGATCTCAACAAAAGGAAGCCAGCTGAGGAACCTTCTCTACCAACCAAGGGAGTGGCATTCAAGGCCAAAACTGCTGAACCAGAAATGCAGCCCACTCCAAGACCATCGAAGTCAGTCTCTAAGGCTGAAATGAAGGAAGAGATGGCCCTCATGGCTAGGAGGTTTGACAAACTCAACTCAAGGTTTGGTAGATACAAGAAGTTCTACCAAGACAACAAATTTAGGAGAAGGTACAACTCACCTGAAGCACATGCTGAGGACAAGAAGCCTGAAGAGAAAAGATCAGAGCACAAGTTCTCTGATAGGAGAAAGTCCAACAAAGCTGAACCCTCCTCATCTAGAAGAAGAGATGATTCTAAGAAAGATGATGATGAGGATCTGTGCTATAACTGCAAGAAGAAAGGGCACTTCCAGTATGACTTCCCTGAACTCAGCTCCAAGGAGAGAAGAGAGAGGCAAGCCAAAAGAGATAGAAAGTTCACCAACAGAAAAGCCATGATGGCTAGTGGAGAATCTGATAGTGCTGAAAGCTTCAACTCTTCTGATGGACTGTTCTCAAACAGTGAAGATGATGATGATGTGTGCAACATGGCCATTGAGGATGATGAGGTATCCTCTACTTCTAGCTCACCATCATTTCTACCACAGAACACTAGTGAAGTCAACTTGAAACTATCCTTTGGAAAGTTAATGGAAGATTTCACTAGGTTACAAGAATTTCATGACAACTGTGTGAGAGAAAATGAAAGGCTTTCAATTGAGCTTTCAAAACCTGCTGAGACAGTAGTTGATATTAAATCTACTGAGTTGTACCAACAAGTCTTGAGAGAGCTTGAGGAAGCAAATCTCAGGATAGTTGACCAACAAAGACAGATTGATGATCAACTACTCTCTCAGAAGAGAAAAGATTTTGAACTAAAAATTCTTCAAGCAAAATTTGAAAACCTCTCACATGAGTATGACATTCTTAAATCAAGTGAAGAGAGCCTGAAATTAAAGATGTCTGCTTTGAACAAATCCTCTAGAGCAATAGAGGAAATTCAGAGTTACCAAAGACCTATGGCTCAAAGAAGTGGATTAGGTTTTGATCCATTTGAATCTTCACCTTGTCTTAGTGTTGCTTCCACAAGTAACACTAAGAAAATCTTTGTTAAATCAGTGGCACAACAAGCTGAAACTGAAGTAATTCAGCCACTGAACAAAGGGAAGGGCAAAATGAATGAGATGCCAACTCTAGTGGTTCAGGAGACTAGGCCCAAACCTAAGGAAAAGGCCAAAGTTCCTGAACACAAGAGGAATGTTGGTCAGCAGAGTAGACCCAATGGAAGGGCAACTCTCCTGAACAATGTTCAGAGGAGTTATCCAAGGTTTAATCAGCCTAGGCCAACTCTATTAAGAAAGCCTCAACTGAATAGACCTAAGGACAACTATCCTCAAAGGCAAAATAAAATGAGACAACCAAAACCCTTCATGCCAAAGGGTAATGGTCATAAATATGCCTTCCCTCAAAGATTTCCTCAAGTAGCACAAAGAACTCATAAGTTCAAGAGATTTGACAACTCTCTTGAAACTTACAGAGTTAACACTTTCACACATACTTTCCCAAAGGCATTTAAGGGAAAGACAGTGTATGGGTACCTAAAGGTACAGCTAACTTCTCAGGATCCAAAATTCAAAGGGTACCTAAAGCTTGCTAATTGCAGGTACCTAAGGGCCGTAAGAAGATGAGGAGCATGAACAAAAAGTCAGCATGGTACCTTGATAGTGGATGCTCAAGGCACATGACTAGAAACAAAGAACTCCTCACTGATTTCACTAAAAAAGAAGGCCCAAATATCACATTTGGAGACAGCTTACAAGCAGTAACAAAAGGTTATGGTACCTTGATAATTGGTAATATCAAGGTATCCAATGTATCTTATGTGGCTGGTCTCAAATACAATTTACTAAGCATAAGTCAGTTCTGTGATAAAGGTTTTAATGTTGAGTTTTCAAGTGGAAAATGTTTAATTAAAGATAAAACACAACAAACTTTACTGACTGGAACTAGAAAGGGAAATGTGTATTTTGCTGACTGTGACAAGTCTACTGATGCGGCATGTTTCATTGCTAAGAGCTCAACTGAACAAAGTTGGTTATGGCATAAAAGACTAAACCACCTGAACTCTAAATCAATGAACAAGCTTACTAGAAATGCATTAGTTAAAGGGCTACCTAATGAGGTTTTCATTAAAGAGCATGTTTGTAAACCATGCCAAGAAGGAAAACAGATTAAAGCCTCATTCAAGGGAAAACCAGTCATCTCTACTAAAAGGGTACTTGAACTTTTACACATGGATTTAATTGGACCAATTACCCCTGTAAGCATAAACGGTAGAAAATACACATTGGTTGTAGTAGATGACTTCTCTAGGTTCACTTGGGTAGTATTTCTCCTTAATAAGAAGGAAACACAAGTCAAACTCCCTGAACTACTAAAGAAACTGTCAAATGAAAAGAGCCTTAATATAATCAAGATAAGATCTGATAAAGGCACTGAGTTCATAAACTCATACATCAATGAGTATTGCACACAAAATGGAATATCTCATGAAACCTCAGCAGCTAGAACTCCTCAGCAGAATGGAGTTGCAGAAAGAAGGAATAGAACTCCTCAGCTAGAACTCCTCAGCAGAATGAAGCTGCTAGAACCTTAATTGTTGATTCTAATCTACCTAAGAGGTTTTGGGCTGAAGTTATAAACACTGTATGTTATACTCAGAACAAATGTTTGATCACTAAGGGGCAAGGCAAAACCCCCTATGAACTCTGGAAAGGAAGATTGCCTAAAGTGTCATATTTTCACATATTTGGTTGTAAGTGTTTCATTCACAATAATGGGAAAGAGCAGTTGAAAGCTTTTGACAGCAAAGCTGATGAGGGGATATTTCTTGGATATTCCCAAATCAGTAGAGCTTTCAGGGTGTACAATTGTAAAACCCTAATTGTGGAGGAAACACCTCATGTTGTGTTTGATGAATCTATTTTTGAGGTCAGGAACAAAACCCTGGACACTGAAGAAATCACACAAAGAACAACCAGATTGAGTCTAAAAGACAAGGACACTGTATTCATAGATGTTGTCCAAGCCAATCTTCCTGAAAACATAATACTGGACAACAATCCTGAAGGCAACCATCCTGAAGCAAACCCCACTAAAGGAAATGGTGAACTGAATGACCCAATCCCAGTTCACACTCAGGAAACAACTACCAATGAAGAAGAAGGCTCTGCTGAGGTAGTTAATGGATCAAATATTCCAGGGGGAACCATAAATGTTGAAAATGCCAATGTCCCTGACATTAAGGACAACATCCCTGAATATGATCCAGAATTAGATCCTGCATTCAATTATCCTGAATTCTATAATACTGGTGACTCAACCTTAGTAGAGGACAACTCTACTGAAGGGATTAGAAAAAGAAGGACTTGGTTGTCTGACCATCCTACTGATCTGATACTTGGTGATCCAAGTATAAGAGTCAAAACCAGAAGATTTCATGGTGAAAGTGCTTTGTTTTGTTGTTTCCTATCAGAACAGGAACCAAGTGACATTGAAGAAGCACTTCAAGATGCAAACTGGATCACAGCTATGCAGGAAGAGCTGAACCAATTCACCAGAAATGATGTATGGGAGCTGGTGGATAGACCTTCACATCAAGATGTTATTGGAACCAAGTGGGTATTCAAGAACAAGAAGAATGAGAATGATGTGGTTGTTAGAAACAAAGCCAGACTAGTGGCAAAAGGCTACTGTCAATCAAAAGGCATTGATTATGATGAAACCTTTGCACATGTGGCAAGGCTAGAAGCAATAAGGCTTTTCTTAGCCTATGCAGCCCACAAGAGGTTCAAAGTGTACCAAATGGATGTCAAGAGTGCCTTCTTGAATGGAGTTTTGAAAGAAGATGTCTATGTGGAGCAACCACCTGGTTTTGAAGTTGGAAACCAAGTTTATAGACTGAAGAAAGCTCTATATGGACTCAAGCAAGCTCCAAGAGCCTGGTATAACACACTGTCACAGTTTCTCTTGGATCATGGTTTTATCAAGGGAACTGTGGATAGAACTCTCTTCAGAATCACTGAAGGAGAGGACATCTTGCTTGTCCAAATATATGTGGATGACATCATATTTAGATCTCCCAATGAGAAGTTGTGTGAGAAGTTCTCAAAGCTCATGCAAAGCAAGTTTGGGATGTCAATGATGTGAATGATGAACTTTTTCTTGGGCTTACAAGTCAAGCAATCTAAGGAAGGAATTTTCATCAACCAAGCCAAGTACACAAGGGAAATGATCAAGAAATTTGGGTGTACAACCAGCAAGCCAGTAAGGATCCCCATGAACACAAATTGGAAAATGGATCCAGATGAGAGTGGTGTTCCAACCAACTCTACTGAATATAGAGGAATCATTGGTTCACTCCTCTATCTCACTGCCAGCAGACCTGACATCACCTTTGCAGTAGGTGTTTGTGCTAGGTTTCAAGCAAATCCTAAGAAAAGCCATCTAGAGGCTGCTAAGAGGATCTTGAGGTATCTCAAAGGCACTGAAAATTTAGGCCTTTGGTACCCTGCTGATGACAACATTGAGCTAACTGGCTACTCAGATGCTGATTATGGTGGGTGTAGAATTGATAGAAAGTCCACTTCAGGAACATGTCAATTCTTCGGGAACACGCTTATCTCTTGGTTCTCTAAAAAGCAGAACACAGTGGCAACCTCCACCACTGAAGTTGAATATGTAGCTGCTGGAAGTTGTTGTGCTCAGATCCTTTGGTTAAGACAACAACTAAGAGACTACAATATCAACTCTACTGAAGTGCCAATCTTCTGTGACAACAAAAGTGCTATTGCAATATCTCAGAATCCAGTTCTACACACTAGATGCAAGCATGTGGATATCAAACATCACTTCATTAGAGACCATGTGGAGAAGAAGGACATCAAGCTAGTAAAAATCCATACAAATCATCAAAAGGCTGATATTTTGACAAAACCACTTGCAGAGGCAAGATTCTTGGAATTATCAGCAGAGTTGGGTCTTCTTGATCCAGGGAAGTTGGACAAATGAGTCCAAAGGAGTTTATTAATCAAGGGAGAACTGAAATCAAAGTTCAGCAGACTTGGTCAAGTCTACTGAAATTCAGAAGAGATGACCTCAAATGTTCAGGACACTTGTCCATTGAAATTCAGGACAGTTGTCCACATCTCTTCAGGACACTTGTCCATGTAGGGTCAGATAAGTTGTCTTGACTATCAAACCAAATCTTGGTTTGATACGCACCTATTTTGGGTAATCATTGCCTATTTCAATAACTATCCCATTCCTTTTAAAGATATCACCTTTTCAAAGATTCAATTTGTCCCTTACCCAAAAAGTCATTTTCAATGCATTAAATGCCAAGATTTAACTCTTGTTTGCATTAAACAGTTTGAGACATGATCTACCTTGATAACCCCCTAGCTTTAAACAAACATTAAAACTCCTCCCACGTTTTGAATAAAACAGTTTTTCACTGTTTCGTTGATTTTTTACCATTGGATCAAAACTGGCCAACTCCCCTGAAACTGATCTTGGCCGTCCAAACTTGATTTCCTCATTTGTAAATCGTTGAATTGCCTTAAGACTCACCTACTCATTGACATACATTCCTTTTGGAATATTCACAAGTCTTAAGAAGCCATACAACAATTCATTCTTCCCCACGCATTCAAAATTCTCTTGAAACCCTAGTTTTCTTACTCTCTCAAACACTCTCTCAAAATCCTTCACTTCTCTTCAATGGCTCCCAAAGTTAGAACAGAAATGGTTGTAGACTTTACAAACAAGGACCTAGACCTTGATTTCAGCTATCTTAGCCATAAAAACAACCTCATTTTTTAGCCTATCCTCTCTTTTGAGAGTGAAGACCCTGAAATCACTCCAACCTTGAGATGGTTGAGAAGAGCAGGACTTCAGAAGTTTATGCAAGAAAAGCCAGACTCTTGCCTTGAATCTTACATGGCTGAATTCTTTGCTTTTCTAAAATGGAGAGGAAAGCCAGAAGATGGTGAGGTCACCACAATGCTATCTTACAGAGCAGAAGGAGAAGACGAAGAAAGATTCCACAGAGTGAAATTCTCTGAGGAGGATGTAGATCCTGTCTTTGGATTGCCCTCTGAAGGGAGGAATCCAGAATTCTATGGCAATGGCCATGAGGAAGAGATTGCTCAAGATTGGCTCCTTGTTCCAGGACCAATCTCATCTACTCAACACAAGAGGACACTCAAAGCCAAGTTTCTCAACCTATTTGAGGTAATCACCAAGAGCCTCATGAGCAACATTGGCATTTTGGAGCAAGTAAGTGCTCTAAGGATAAGGATTATGGCTGCAGTGATTGATGCCAGTGACAAGGGCATCAAGTTTGATTGGAGGACCTTCATCTTGTCTGAAACGATGAAGGAGAAGGCAAAGTTCAAGGTGAAGGCTCACCAAAAGGTTGTGTTGGAAGCCAAACTCAAATATTGCACAAGGGCAAGCCTGTTGATTGAGAAGTTTGCTCAATATTCTGAGATGCAAACCTTTGCCAAACCCCTCCCTGCCCAGAAAATCTTGTTCAGGAAACCGAGCAAGAAAACTGAACAAAGAAGACTGCAACTGGCCAAACCTGTTGAAGAGGTTGAGGAGAAGCCCAAAATGAAGAAAAGAACAAAGGCCAGGGCTGTCAAAACCAAGAAAATGTCTCAAGTTCTAACAGAAGAAGCCTCAGGAGCATCAATTGAAGTTGATGAAGTGGCAGAAGAAGGAGTGCAAGTGCCTTCTGACCACTCAGAAGAGTTGAGGCAGAAATACAATGAGACAAGGCAAAAGAAGAAGGGTGATAAAAGGCCCAGGGAAGTTGTCCCTGAGAAAGAAGGAGAAGGAAGTGGGAGCAGTAGGGCAAGCAAGAGAAGAGTCAAGCCTACTGAAAAGGTGCTGGAACTTCAGGAGGAAAGATCTCTCCAAGTAGCTCTGAGGGAAAGCAGGGTAGAAAGTAGGACAAAATCTAAGTCCATGACCAACTCTTCTGGTTCTGGAACCCTAGAGTCCAAAGTCCCTGAAGGACTACCCTTAGAAGACAACCTTCCTGAAACTCAAAATCCTGAACCCAACTCCCCTGAAACCCATATTACCCCTTCTAACCAACCTATCACCCCTGTCAATCTTACAAAGAGATATTCTCCAGAAGGGAGTGTGCAAAGAAGTGGGATTGATGTGCTAGCAGATTTAGCAGTAGATGAGACAAGACCACTGTCTCCCCTTGACTCATCTATGCTCAATTATTCAAAGCTTTTAGAAACAGCACTTCATGAGCCAACCCTTCTTAGTAAAGCCCCTTCAGATCCATTGCTCTCAAAAGCAACTGAAGTACCTTCTATAGAGCTCAACCCTTCTGAAGCCAACCCTCCTGAACTAAACCTACCTGAAGCTGCAATTCCTGAGACCAGAGCCAACTCCCCTATAGCCCAAATTTCTTAATCAAATGAGAATGAGGAGGAGTATACTTATGAAAGTATGCTCAGAGGTGGAGCAAGGGCTACTGTGGACAGCCTATACCCACAACTTGCAGAATTCCCAAGACTTCAAACCATGTTTCATGATTTTTAGGATGTTAGTGGAGGTGAAAGATAAGTCCATTATGGAAATTGCACAGGTCATTCATGACAAATGTGCCAACTGGTGGCAAATTGAAGAGGGAAGATTACTTCATCTTGCTGGGGTAAACAAAACAAGATTCCTCGCTGATGAGGAAGTATTTGCCAAGTTGGTTGCTGATAAAATTGCTGAGGAGAAAGAGAGGCTTGCTAAAGGGATCAAGCACCCTGATAGCAGCTCAAGTGATGATGGCAAAGATGATCCATCAAACCCTTCTAAACCTCCTCAAGACAACCCTCCTGAACCCTCCCAGACCAATCTCCATGAACCTTCCCAACCCAAACCTTCTGAATCCAGCATGTTCTTAGACCCTCTTGTCACATATCATAGGAAAGGCTCTGTATCTTCAGAGGTGTTGACCAGAGCTGGTGACACAGCCAAGGACACATCTGCCAATGAAGGTTCTTCTGAACCTAAGGCACACCTTACAGATGTGGAGGTTCCTATCATAGAAGCTGGTTTGGTTAAGGCCTATTCAGTGTCAGGAGAGTTGGACACTGATCATCCCTTAATCATTCAGGATGACTCAGTGGCTGCTGAGAAAAGTACTGAGATCTCCCAGCAACTGCCACTTTTGAACCCTGTTGAGGGTGAAAGTGCTGCAGGTTTAAATGAAGGAGTTGAAAATGAGAGCTTAGTAGAAAAACCAGAGGGAGTTTTGGATGATAGAGAGGTAGTCATAACTAAGATTGTGAGTGTACCACCAAATGAGGGTGAAATAAGTGAGGAAGGACAGGTTATTCTTGAAGTCAGATCTGAACTTCAAGAATCCCTTGATGAAAGGAGGCCTGATTCCTTGAGTGAGAACATTATCTATGAAGGGAGAAAAGAATTAGTTGAAAATGAGGAGAAGACTGCTGATGTATCAGAGTCTTATGCAAAAAATATTGAGGGTGATGAGTGTTTGTTCACTAATCCATTTGACTTGTCTGATATTGCAGGAATTTCTCTTGACCAAATCTTTGCAGATGAATTCTTAACAGATGCACCCATCCAAGTGGATTCTGGATCAGCACAAGCCTTGCTTGGGATGCAAACAGCAAAGTTGGACTCCCTGGCTCATCAAGTCAAATCTGCTCATGCTGAAACTTCTAGAGCATTGGATGAGCAAGGTAGAACTTTGGCATCTGTGGAGATGATATTGACTGGCTCTGAATATGTAGTGCTACCTACATTAGAAGCAAGGATAAGTGGAGTGGAATCTGGTCTTCAAACCATTTCCACTGAGGTTCAAAAAGCTAAAGCCACCATGGAGTCTATCTCAGAGGAGGTCAAGAAGGAACAAATATTGCTAAGAGACAATCACAATGCCAATGTCAAAGCTCTTAGACTGACTGTCAAGCAGGCCCTGGGAAAGAAAACAGCTCTACAAAAGAAAAGAGCTGAAGAGTTGAGGCTTGCAATGGTGAAAGCTGCCTCAAAAAAGTTTTCTCAAGAAGTAATGGACAACATTGCTGAAAGTGCTGTGACAAATCTCACTGAGTTCCTTAAAGCCCAACTTGAAGCATCTCTGAAAGCAACCTTGGAGGAGGTTGTTGGGCAAAAGATGAAGCCTGTTCTAGCTTTCCTTAGCTTGAGCAGTGACAAAATGCAGAATATACATGATGAGAATGTATATCTGCTAGAAGAGATGAAATCTCTGAACCTAGCCCAATCCCTAATGGCAACAACCATGAGTGAGCTCAAACCTCAGTGTTTTGATGCTGCCAAAAAGGGGGAAAGAGAAAGAGCAAGGGCCAAAGGTGCCTTGGTTATTGGTGGTTCAGATAAGGGTAAGGAAAAGGCTGCTGAAGATAAGGGCAAAAAGGAAGCAATCTTGAACTTAGAGGATCTTGATGAAGAAGAGCAATTAGCCATAGCAATGAAGGCTTCTATGGCATCAGCACAAGAAGAGAGAGCTAGGCTTCAGCAGAGGCCAGGAGGAGAAGGATCTGGTTTGGACAAAATTGCTGAAGGTGTCCAAACTAGAGGACAAATCAAGAAGGCCAAGGGGAACAAAAGAAAGGCCGAGACATTCACTGATTTCCCCCAACAGCCTAGAACTTCCTCTTGAGTTCAGAATTGAGGAAGAAGAGCCAATCTCCAAGAAGAGCAAAACTGCTAAGAAGCCTAAGGCTGCTGAAAAGGTCAAATCTGCTGAAATGACCAAGATTGCTGAAAAGGCAAAGTCTTCTGAAACAGATAAGTCTACTGAGACCAAGTCTACTGAAGGTGCCAAAGCTGCTGAAGACATTGAAGAGCTATATGAAGAAGGCTTTGGACCTCAACTAAAGATGAAGACATCTATGCCACTGTATGATCCATCAATGTTGTTTCAAGAAGGGTATGGCAAAGACCCTGAAACACAACAAAAGCTGACCATGATGAGGGCTCAAGAAAAGATGGATCAAATTGAAGAAGCAAACAGAGCAAGAGATAAAGAAGAGCATATTTTCAGAAACCAAGGAGAAGAAGAGCAACTTACAGCAAGTTAAAGTCACAGCTACTGATCCCCATGGACACCAAATATCCACACTTGGATAAATGGGTGCCAATACAGCTAAATGATACATGGGAAGAGGCAAAGAGGGAGTTTGTCCATTACTACTATGTCATTGACAAATGGAATGGAAAAGATGTCAACTTCTCTTTTACTGAATTCATGATTGAGTACTACAAGGTACTATATCAGCAATTGTTTGTAGCTGCTAACATTGCAAGAATTGAATTCACTGCCCCCAAGCCAATCATCTACATGCCTCCAAAGCTGGAAGGATGGATTGATCAGTCAAGAATCCTCAAAGAGTTCCTTGAGATCCTGAAATTGAACAGGATGGAACTTGGACCAAAGGGAACTAATCAAGAGGTCATGGAGTTAAAGAAGAGAGTGTGGGCACAATATGGGATGGTGCCACCTCCTGAAGATGATCTCTGAATTGGCTAAGTCCTCTTGACCCCTTTTTGCTGATCTGAATGTCTTGACTGTTAATATGCTGAAATTGATCAAGACTGCTGATATGTTGTGCTCTGATAACTTGATGCTTAGATTGAAGCTCTGATACTTAAAGACTAAAGCTCTGATAGAATTGTTTTTGTTAAGTATTGCTCTGATCATGTATTTTAGTCATTTTATGCTCTGATGTAATGTCCATGCTCTGATATGATTGTTTAACTATCAACATGTCTGTAATGATCTCTTATTTGAATGATAGTTGAGCACATTTTGAATCAACATTACTGAATCCTAACTTGTCTGACTTATCAACCTATATGCAAATGAAAACAGAAAATACACTAACACATTATTCTTTCAGGGAACTTGACCTCAGTCATCTTCACTGCAGTAGAATGTAATAAGTGTACTCAAGTCACCTTTGCATAGATTGTATAGGTTTTGGCATCATCAAAAAGGGGGAAATTGTTGGAAATAAAATGCGTTTTGATTATGATACCAAAACCCCCTGAGATATGCCAAGTAGATAAGTCAAGATTGAATGAACATGTTTCAGGACTGAGATATGCCAAGTAGATAAGTCAAGATTGAATGAACATGTTTCAGGACTGTTGGAACATGTAGACTAAGACAAGTAGAGAAGCTGATGTGTTAGGCAACTCTTAGATTAATAGATGCACTACTTGAGGGGGAACACTTACCTAATAGCTTAAATCTGCATCAGTCCCCTCAAGGCTCAGTTTCTGGAGTGACCTCAAGACTGCTGAAGGACAAGTATGCTGATCAAGGAGATTCAGACAACTGAATAAATGTCAAACATGAGTTAAGATGCAACATCAAAGCACCAATCTACTGCATCACAAAGCTCAGAAGAATTGTCCAACTAGAATGGTTTAGAAGAGTTGTCTCAGTACACTTGAACCAGAATCTGTCTCCAAGACAACTATGCTGAAGAGGTCAAGTTCATCTCTCCAAGACATATACACAAAGAGCTATTCTAAGAAGTCATGGAAAGAGAAAGAGCCAAATCATCTGAAGAGCTAAAGAACCAACACTGCTGATAAGTGAACTCTACTGAATCTGATAAGTAGAGTTGTCCAAGTGATAAGGAAGCTTGTCCTTATCTCAGGAAAGCTGATAAGAAGAGATGTCCATGTTTGACCAAGTGAATCTTGAAGTCAGACATTGGGAAAAGTGCTCAAAATGAAGACAAAGCTGTTACAACCGTTTATTTCCCAAAACAAGGACATGTCACTATCAGAACCTGTCTTCAAGTTTGAAGAACTCAAGGAAGACATTTATAGCAATTTGGGACTGCCTCTCCAACGGGCAAATCCTCAAATTTGTCTATAAATACAGAAGTGTGAAGACTACTTGAAGCACCTCTACACATCCAACTATCCTACAAGTTAACAAGTGCTTTCAAGCTTTCAAAAGACATTCTTAGTCTTCAAACACTTCATCTAAGCTAAACTTCATTGTACATCCATACAAAGCTTAGAAGAGATATCTTATCCTTATACACTGACCTTCATTGTAAAGGATATCTCATTAGTTGGAACCTTACTTCAACCCTTATACCTTTCAAGTGAGAAAGTGAGAAGGTTGTAGTAGTAGAAGTGGAGTGAACTAACTGTTGAGAGAAGAACAGTTCAGTTCTGAGTTGAGAAAGGGTACTAGGACTCTAGACATCCTAGGGATCAAAGCACCAAGGAGTGGTGTTCTTGATCAAGTGCACCTTGGCACTATAAAACAAGTTAATTCCAAGAGTGAAGGAATTATCCTGTTAAATCAGGGAAAGTGGATGTAGGAGCTTGAGTCTCTGAACCACTATAAACCACTGTGTTGATTTACATTCAAAGTACTTTACATACATTCAACACTGCACACAAACTGAACTTTCAAAGATACATATCACAAAGTGTGCAAAACCTGAATTGGACAAGTTCCCTGATAGATTGTGATAAATTGTTAAGGTAATTTCAGAATATAAAAGGAGTTTAAACTAAAGGGCCAACCACTAATTCCACACATAACTCCCTTAGATAGTTATTCAACTAAGTACTCAATAGTACTTAGTAGTTTGATTATCTTAGAAGAGTTAATCTCATCAGTAGAGTTGTCCAGGACAACCTTGCTGAACTCTGGTTTGATCAAGTTTGAAAAGAATTTGCATACAAGTGTATTCCCCCCCCCCCATACACTTGTTATATACTCCTTTCAGGACCAACACTTCATTTTTCACATTTTATAATAACATATATGTATTTATTAATTTTCCTCGCTAATTAACGAGTGTGAATAAAATCTTGCTAATTAGCAAGGGTTTTGTCCCACGCTATTCTTTTTTTTTCCCCAATGAATCTCTCGCTAGTTAACGAGGACAAAAAAAAAATCCGACAAAAACCTCGTTATTTTTCCTCGCTATTTTTTTTTTTGTAGTGCCTATGCTTTTGATGACTATGAGGAGATTGTCGTTTACGTTCACATATGACTATTTTAATTTGTATGTCGAGTGACGAACAATTTTCTCATGGCTACTCGAGGACTTGTAACATGCATTTTAATTTTGTGCCAGAATTTCTAACTTAAAGATCATGTTTGACCTGTCATTCGTGCTTACTTTCTTTAAAGGCCGCTAAGCCTACTGCATTACGCTTTTAATTAAAGTAAATTAAGAGCTCAAGTCTTTTGTTGTGTTATGTGATTAATTATTTCCTTCAATTTAAAAAAAAAAAAAAATCAAGTTCATATGTTTGGATCACAAAGTAACGAATCATTTTTTCGAAAGTAACGAAACTTGAATTTAGAAAACTTGGGGCGTTACAACTACTCACATCCGAAATCCTATAAGCACATCCCAAACCTTAGCGTAAAACCACTATAGTTGTATAGAATGCTTAGCTTACATTCATTATGGTCGAACAAACTTATAGGTCCATAAATGAATAGTGCAGGGTAAAAGGTCTTGAGAGAAAAGGTGAATATACTTTTTGACTTTTAAAACATTGTTTGTGTTATCAGTTGATATGATGACTTAGTGAAAGGTTAAGTTGTTTGGGAATAAGTATGAGCTGATTTTGAGTGCGAGTGTAAAAACAACTTGGATAGATAATAAATCTACTAATTGCTTATTCAGTTGGTCAGTTAGACTACTATCTAGTTAACTGTTAGTGCGAAATTGTGTAGAAACTAAATATTTATACTCTTGTCTCGTACTCTTCAAGTCTTAAGCATACGCATACTTAACTAATATGGACCAACTAAGATGCATATAATTGTTCCATAAACTAAGCCTATTAATATAACCTATTAGATCTAATTACGTACATTGTTTTGGCAGCAATCATCAAAACTAAATATAAAGGATATCAACCGCTTGAATATCCCAATAAAACTTAGTGTACGGTTGAAATAACCAAACAATTCTCTAGTTGTGGTACCATTGTCGTTTTGCATATGTCTATTTTTGTTTTAAAATTTATGGGAATGTGCTTAGAGTAATATGAAGTTTGAGTAGTGACTCTCATCCACATTTTGAGTGCCCTAAATAAAAGAAGATTATTGCAAAAATATGTGTGCCTTTTCTTTTAAGTATTCTCTTTTTAATAGATATGTTAAAAGGGTGATGACTCATTCACACTGGAAAAAAAAGGGTTAGGGCTAATTTTTTCTAGTCTATTTAAAGCTGGACAATTTTAGCTGGGACTATTTAGCTCAAAGCCTTATAGTGCTAAGCCCTGTAGATTTAGGGCAAGTCTACAACCCCATTTAATATTTTATAATTTAATATAATCATAAAATAATTTTATTACTACATTTTATTTTATTATTAGTACATATTTTAGATAAAAATGAGAGTCAAAGAAAATATTTTGTTCAAATATGAATAAAAATATTGAGTGGTAGTGATTTAGAGTATTAAATACTTTCTCAATCCCATAATTACCTGCATGATTTATTTATTGAGACGTTTCAAAATTATTTGTAAACTTCCAATATAAAAAGAACTCACAAAATTTATACTTCCATAAATATCATTTTGTTTTTAAAATTGTTTTTAGACCCACGTTTTCTCCTACACCTCACTAAATTATTTTTACACCTCACTAAATCGCTCAAAATACCACTTGTTTATTACTTTGACCCCACACCCCATTAAATATGTTTCTTTTTTTAAAGTGACCCAGTCAAGATATGCAAGTTATCACAGGACTGAGAAAGTAAGTATTATTTCTTCAACAATACTTAATTTTTTAAAATTTGATTGATGTGATTGAATTTAATCAAAAATACACCAATCATATTATTATGTATCTTTAATTTTATATAGTGAATTTAAATGAGTGTTTGGAAACACTACAGTCAGCTTAAAATCACTTTTTTTTATATATAAAATCACTTTTCAGGTGTTTGCAGAAACTAATAAGTACTTAAATTAATCACTTTAAAGTAGGTTTGTAAAAGCACCTATAAACCTACTTCTATCAGCTTCTCACTGTAGGAATAACAATTTTACAATTTTATCCTCTTAATTTTAACAGTATTCTACATTTACCCTTCCTTATCTAAAAGATAGAGGGTATCGTTTCTCATCCACATTTACAGAAAATAAATAATCTCCCAGGAACAAGCCCCATAATGCGCAGTGAAGAACCTACCGAACCAAGAAAAGCTTCCAATGCGCCGCGCAGCCAGTAAACATGTAGATCGCGAATGAGGAGTCGAAAAAATGCTTCTGAGTTTATTTAATTTATTTATTCTCCAAGAAAACACGGTACGTATGGAATCTCCACAATTTTTTTTTCTTTTTTCAAGAAATCAAAACTAAATTTATGTTTCAATTTATTCATATTGTGGATTTATAACTAGTTTAATCAAAAACTTGAGAGGGTTTCTACCCAAATAGGTTGTTGGAAGAACGAACAATGTAATTGTTCTAGACCCCTCTTCTTTTGTGCTAATGTAAATTAAAGTTATATTTATGTAGTTATGTCTTACATTGCTAGTTCTTTTGTTAGTTCTTTTGGGTTTCTACCTAGTGGCCTTCTATTTGAGAGGGTTGCATTGCTAATTCTTTTGTTAGTTCGTTTGAGAGGGTTTCAACCAAAATATATTCTTGTTAGTGACAAGGTAAAAATTGCTAGTTATTTTGGGTTTACCTGTTATTTCTTTTGTTTTACATTGCTAGTTACATAATTAAGTTTTTTTTTTTTAGGGAGGTTTACAAGATCATAACAATATAAAATACAACTTCACAACTTAAGATCTTGATCTTTAAACCAATGCGGATCACCATGATATCACTGTCCACTCCAATCGTGAGAAGGGGAAAAACGAGTGTTCATTTTGCCTTAATAAACGTCCAGGTCTCCCACCTTTAACCGAGATAACCCCACACTAAGGTGTTCTCATGTCAAGAATAAGAAACACAATAAATAACCAAAGTACCAGATCCAAGTAACAGATTCCAAGGACTCTTGAGTCTGTCTCAAAGGAGCCCCACCACCAAAAAAAGAGTCTCACAACCATAATAGAGTCCCATTATAGGGAAAAGTCGCACAAGGCGCAACGGGAGCAGCAAACAGTAACTAAAAGCTACAATAGGAAAACACAATAACACTACCAAGAAAAAATAGTAAACGAGATCAACGAAAAAAATACCCGAACGGTCACCGTGGCTCCGTTAGGGATAATTTATACATTGATCCCTAACAACATACGAAGAGAAAGCTACATTAAAAACGGAGAAACTGAGACGACCGTCGGCGACAGCACGAGCTTTCCAAATAAAGTAGACCCGAATATCTATAGACTAAAACTTACGAAAAACTGAACAAAGTAGACGACTGCTGTGGAACGATGGCGGCGGCAAAAAAACAGCGGAGTCGGCAGCAGGATGATGGCGGCAGAACGACAGTGGCGGTAACAACTGACTGGCGGTGGAGGCCGGTGGAGTGGGGGAGAAGCTCTCCCCTCCCTCAAACTTTTTAGTAAAATTACATAATTAAGTTATATTTATGTAGTTATGGGATCACAAATGCCTTGGACAAGAAATTCTGAAATTAACTCTCAAATGCATTCACAACTATTATTTAAACCGTCACAAAGCATCGAAATTAGTAAAGGTTGTAGTTTTATCCCAGATTCTAGTGTAAAGGCAATTGTTATGATAGTGAGAGGAGCTTTGAGTACGATCATCAAAGGCAACAAGCTCTCTCTCATTATCATTATCAAGAGTTGGAAAATAATGAAGAAATTGATACTACCGAAGGGCTCATTGCACTTATGTTAAAGAGGATGGATGAAAATGATAAGAAGATGGAGGCAACCGACAATCTTCTTGCTCAACTCACAAACAATTTCAAATCGGTGGAATTCCAACTTGGACAATTGGCCATCACCGTGAAAAAAACTACAAGAAAAGGAGAATTAAAGTGAGGAGAGTAAAGACAACAAGCTTATTGTCAAAAGAGATGAAGAGGAATGTCCTTTGATGGACATGTGCTACAAAGATCAAGAAAATCAAGAAGCATCACAAGATGAATTGAAGTGTGAAATGAGCATTTCTAAACCTTTAAGCTCTTCAATTTATTCTTCATTTGATAGTGATGTTTCTATTGATTTCATTTTGCCTCTTGATCATTTTGATCCAAAGAAAGAAGTTGAGAAGAGGTTGAACATCCTTGGGAAAAAGGGAAAAGAATGGCAAGTTATGGTGAATGAAAATGAGTGTTAAGGGAAGAAGATTGCTAATCAAGAGTCGTGCAAGAAAAATATGAATGATAGGTCTTCAATTCATGAAAGCCTCTGTGATTTTGAAGCTCAAAGATTGAAATACAATGGAAAAGAGGACCGATACCATGGCCTTTCTGATGAGCTCTTTTATTTCCGTCCGACTTGAAGACGTTAAACTTAGCGCTAAATGGAAGGCAACCCATTATTTCTAGCTTTCTTTTATTTGGTCTTGTAGCTTGTTTGATCTTTTTGTTGTGTTTTTTTTTTTTTGTAGGTTGAGTGTGGTGTTGGAGTGCAATGATAAGATATGTGCATGATGAAGCTCAAAGGTAGTGGTGCTTTTGTACTAAAAGGTCCAATAGGCAAACGGTTGCGGTGACTTGCATTCTTGGTGACCTCACTTGGTGGATATTCTCCTAGGTAACATACTTAATCCCAAACTTTGCATTCAACTAGATAGTTTTATTTAAGTTTTTTTGTGTGGGGTGGGGGGGAGGGTTCTTGTGTTTACCTTCATTTATATTGCACTGTTGTTCCTCATTGATCTTAGTTAGTGATTGAGATATCTTGTAGATTGTTGGTGTTTGAGACTTAATTGATGGTGATTGTTGGTTTATGGAGTTTGGTTGAGCTTGTTGGTATTGATTGATGCTTGCTTGCTCACTTGATTGTGTGAAGATTTTTTCTTGGTTTTGTGCTCTCAATTCATGATTAGACAAACATGTGAGCTTTAGAGCATTTGGACTTTCATATAATTTGGTCTAATTTTTCTTCACGTGAGTATCATTCATGCTTGTGTGCTCTAGAACTTGTCAATTGTCTTGTTTGAGGCTACTATTTGTGTGAAATCTTTGGAAGTGATATAAGGTAATCTTTTTTTTGAATAGTCACTTGGCCAAATTTTCCATACCAAATGAAATTTTTCCGTAGTTAGCCACTTTGAGTCTATTGACTTATATTCTTTGGCAACCTACAAATTTAGTCTACTTGTCCATCTTGTATGAGCCTAATTTTCCTATGAACTAGTGGAGCTTGAATGTTGACAAATGTGGTTGAATTGAGGTGAAATATGAATTTGGTGGATTTATTTGATTGAAAAGTGAAAAGATTGAAAAGAAAAAAAAAAAAAAAAAAAAAAGATCAATTGTGAGTTGGACATAAAAAAGATTGAGTTGATGAGAAAACAAAAATATTTAAAAAAGAAAACTCTCTTGTGTACAAGCATTTGATAGAGTTTCAAATTCTTTAGTGTGAAAATTGCTTAAAATTCATGTATTTAATTTATCTAATTTTATAGAACTTCATTGCATTATTACACTAAATTGACTAATTGCACTTGATTTGGAGAAATGATGTGGTTTACTATTTTTGTGGAGAAAATGAGATTTTTTTTAGAGTAAAGCACACCTTAATTACTTGTGAAGACAATTGAAGGAGTGACACGAGAATAGAGTCGAAATGAGTAAAACCGAAAGGGGGAAATTTTTTGGGCCAACAATTTAATTGATGGCCCATTTAATTAATATTTGCATCACATTTAAAAGAATTGAGACCCACTTAATTAATTGAAGAAAAAGAAGAGTGGCCCATTTAATTTATTGTCGTGGCACATTAAAGTAACCAATTCAAGGCCCATTTAATGAATTGGGCACAAAATTCTCAAATTCGGGAACAACAGCCGTAGGGGAGAATGACACGCAGAAACAGGGTAGAGGGCCGCTCCCATTGGGGGAAAACTCTATCCTCCCACACTCCACTCAACACATTAGTTTAGCTTTTAGTTTTCTTTAATGTCATAGGTAGATTTAAATGAAGTAGTATTTCATTTTATTGTAAGGGGATATTCAAACAAGACAATTATGGTGATATCTTTCTTTAATCTATGTTTTGTTGCTTATTTTCCATGTATTGTCTTTCATTTGTTGTTTTAGTTAGGACTATTGCTTTGGGTGTTGGAATTATGTGGGTAATTTGTGGGTTTATGGATTAATTGCTTAATTTACCTATGTTTTGGTGTTTAATGTTTCTATTGTTGTGATTTGTGTAATTAAATTGGTTGATTAATCATATTAGCTATCATTTTCGATTATGTGAATTGCAACGGGAGTTAGGTTTGCATGATTGGGGTGTGGGTGTGAGCCTTAATTAATTAATTGGAGTTAAATAGTAATTAGCTTAACCAAGAGATGATTGATTGCTTACATTGATAACATTAGACATTAATCAATGAGGGGTCGTATAAGAGATTAGTGAGAGGGCGAGTCATAAACATTAGTAATCGTGTTGAAAGTGTTTACGGGTCACTGTCCCAGGAGTTTATGGTACTAAGTAGACTACAAAATTGCTAATTAGTGCGCGTGTCCACCCAAGCCTCACGAGAGATTGATCTACACATATACGTGGTAGCCTTTAGCATAAAGAAGAGCTTGGGACTTAGGAGTGTGCTCCTCTCTAGGTCTCAGGTTCGAAACCTCTAAGGTGCAAACAATTTCTATGGGGCCCATCCATACAAAGCGCAAAACTCTGGCTTTAATCGGGACCCCCGCAAGTGGGCGGTGGGATTGGTTCCCCGGGATTAGTCGGCCCTTGGGCCGGATATCCGAGATTTCAAAAAAATTGTTGTGATTAGTTCCTTAATTCGTTAGTAAGCCCACATAAGTAAGACACCTGAAACAATTCTTCCACTTGCACTTTCATCTTGACAATTAGTTTTAGTTGTTTTCTTAGTGTTTATTTTTATTTGGTATTGTTTAATTCTCCCGCTTAGCTTCTATAACACCATGTCGATGTATAGTTTTGGGGCTCCACGCTCTCCTAGGTCCTAGATCGATACTACTTGGTCGTATACTTGCAATACTATAACGAACTCATACACTTTTGGGTAAGTTATTTTTGTGCTTATTAAATTCGAAAAAATACGAAAAAAGTCAATGCATTGAGTGAGGAAGGTACATACATATATTTTAGATGATGCATTGAGTGAGGAAGAGAGTGAGTCTGCTACCTCAAGACATTTATGTGGTAAAACAAAGTGTTTTAGGAGTGATGTTGTGCTTGGGCTTGGGACAACAATGTTTTATGATAAATATGTACATAAAACCCCTTGTTATGATAGAGATTATAGTGGATGTGCTGCATTTGTGTCTATAATGAATGAGAATCCTTCTTGATGTCATAAACAATTTAGAATGCACAAATATGTGTTTTTTTAGTTGTGTGCATTGTTGGTGAATAAGTAAGGTCTTAAACCTATGAGATATATGTCCTGGTTGAAGAGCAATTGACTACTTTTATGATGACCAATAAAAAGGTATGGAATATAAAAGAAAAAAAGAAAACTGCAGGAGTCGTCTCAGAGGCCTGGATTTTCAATTAGTCGATCATTTCATAATGTGCTACGAGCTTGCATGAAGATGTTAATTGATTGGGCCAGGTCTTTCAAGGATTTTATGACTACTCGATCCCCCTCATGTCAAAGACAGTCCAAGATACTTTCCTCACTTTAAGGTATGTTACAATATACCTAGTGCATTATGTAAACTATTACAGTATAATGATGACTTCATGACACGAGTCTTTACATTTGTTATAAATTAGGATTGCTTTGGCGATATAGATGGCATACATGTCAAAACATCAATACCATATCATCTGCAAACACCGTATATTGGTAGAAAAAGTAGGCCAACACAAAATGCTATGACAACATGTGATTTTAATATGTGTTTTAAGTTTGTGTTGCCTGGTTGGGAAGGAAGTACCCATGATACCAAAGTTTTTTATTCAGCATTGAGAGATGCATCAAAGAACTTTTCAATGCCTCCTAGAGGTGAGCTATTTATAATTTTATTTGTTAATTTTGGTTTGACTATTGGTTTGCATATAATTGTATTTTTAGTTAGGTAAATACTATCTAGTTGATAGTAGTTACCCGAACACAATAAGATTTGTTTCCCCATATATAGGCTAGAAATATCACATGCCAGACTTACGAGGAGCTGCTATGTACAATAATCACAAAGAAGTACTATTCAACCATGTACATTCCTCGTTGCGTTAAGTAACTCTATATATGATCATATAGAGATGCATTTACATCATACATATTATCCTCACGTAACTCTATACGATGAAGGAATTCATCAAGCTGCCTAAATTTTTCCTCCCTCTTCAACATCCCAAATACTATGTACAACTCAAGATATAAAGGTTCAGGTTGATGCTTGTATTTTAGTCTAAATGGATTGTCCTGCAACTTAGAGTTTATTTTTTCGCTCCATCATATAAATGAATCGTACATAAGACATATTTTTTTAAATCACACATGTTTACGTATACCCTTGCAATATCATCCCACGTAGCCTCGTTTGCTTCAAGCACCTTGCACATCAAAAATATTTTCCAGTGCTCAAATCTATTGATTGGAGCTTTGAATTTCTTCTCAACTTTCTTAAATGAGATTTGTTTTTCCTAGTTCAATTGAGATTTTAGAAGTGATATGAAACAGATTATCACCCCTAAGTTCATTCTTAACAAGTATTCCATTGCGCTTAAACTCTCTCAATAGATCTATTAACACCTTTTCTTCATATGGCGTCTAGGAAATTATATCGAACATTTCATCCACACGATGAAACGATGCCATATCCATTTTGTTCCTAAAAAAAGTTCAACATATTTTTAGTACATATATTATTGATAGTCCCACACCATCACACCATAGGTACACTTAGTTTCAGAGACAATCCATAACTACGCTACTATAGTTACACTTAAGAGTAAAAATTAGGGAAACCATACCTTGTCTCCATAAGCCCCACCATCCCTTTTGCTGCAAGTACGAGTTATAAGCAAAAGTCACACAATCTAGCTACATATAAAGAAATATGGATGATAAATGAATTCCACCAACCTCTAATAAATTTCATCGAATGCATTCATGGATGTACGTATATGTCAATTCATGAATAATTTTAATATGTTTCCCAATATTCACTTAATGTAATAAATTTCACCTACTCAAAATGAGTTTTAGCCATCTATAAAAATGATTTTTGCAATAGTTCCAAGTAGTTTCCCGTTTAAATTATAAAAATGCTAAAACACTAATTCAAGAAAAAAATGGGTAAAAGGTCCGCAAGTTTTCTAAGGCTACAAAAGTGATCAAATAAGTGATTTTGAAACGCGTTTGAGAAGACCTACAAATTTCCTTTCATTTTAGACGAATCATTCACTATCAATACCATATCATTTGCAAACACCGTATATTGGTAGAAAAAGTAGGCCAACACAAAATGCTATGACAACATGTGATTTTAATATGTGTTTTAAGTTTGTGTTGCCTGGTTGGGAAGGAAGTACCCATGATACCAAAGTTTTTTATTCAGCATTGAGAGATGCATCAAAGAACTTTTCAATGCCTCCTAGAGGTGAGCTATTTATAATTTTATTTGTTAATTTTGGTTTGACTATTGGTTTGCATATAATTGTATTTTTAGTTAGGTAAATACTATCTAGTTGATAGTAGTTACCCGAACACAATAAGATTTGTTTCCCCATATATAGGCTAGAAATATCACATGCCAGACTTACGAGGAGCTGCTATGTACAATAATCACAAAGAAGTACTATTCAACCATGTACATTCCTCGTTGCGTTAAGTAACTCTATATATGATCATATAGAGATGCATTTACATCATACATATTATCCTCACGTAACTCTATACGATGAAGGAATTCATCAAGCTGCCTAAATTTTTCCTCCCTCTTCAACATCCCAAATACTATGTACAACTCAAGATATAAAGGTTCAGGTTGATGCTTGTATTTTAGTCTAAATGGATTGTCCTGCAACTTAGAGTTTATTTTTTCGCTCCATCATATAAATGAATCGTACATAAGACATATTTTTTTAAATCACACATGTTTACGTATACCCTTGCAATATCATCCCACGTAGCCTCGTTTGCTTCAAGCACCTTGCACATCAAAAATATTTTCCAGTGCTCAAATCTATTGATTAGAGCTTTGAATTTCTTCTCAACTTTCTTAAATGAGATTTGTTTTTCCTAGTTCAATTGAGATTTTAGAAGTGATATGAAACAGATTATCACCCCTAAGTTCATTCTTAACAAGTATTCCATTGCGCTTAAACTCTCTCAATAGATCTATTAACACCTTTTCTTCATATGGCGTCTAGGAAATTATATCGAACATTTCATCCACACGATGAAACGATGCCATATCCATTTTGTTCCTAAAAAAAGTTCAACATATTTTTAGTACATATATTATTGATAGTCCCACACCATCACACCATAGGTACACTTAGTTTCAGAGACAATCCATAACTACGCTACTATAGTTACACTTAAGAGTAAAAATTAGGGAAACCATACCTTGTCTCCATAAGCCCCACCATCCCTTTTGCTGCAAGTACGAGTTATAAGCAAAAGTCACACAATCTAGCTACATATAAAGAAATATGGATGATAAATGAATTCCACCAACCTCTAATAAATTTCATCGAATGCATTCATGGATGTACGTATATGTCAATTCATGAATAATTTTAATATGTTTCCCAATATTCACTTAATGTAATAAATTTCACCTACTCAAAATGAGTTTTAGCCATCTATAAAAATGATTTTTGCAATAGTTCCAAGTAGTTTCTCGTTTAAATTATAAAAATGCTAAAACACTAATTCAAGAAAAAAATGGGTAAAAGGTCCGCAAGTTTTCTAAGGCTACAAAAGTGATCAAATAAGTGATTTTGAAACGCGTTTGAGAAGACCTACAAATTTCCTTTCATTTTAGACGAATCATTCACTATCAATGCACCATGATTTTGAAGGGTTATCGCAGGAACTAAACCACTACAAAAAACAGCCCATTTAAAGAAGGCAAAGGCGAGGGAATTGCCCTCTTTATGCGATTTGGCGACAGCGGAGGCGAGGGGCAGTCACCGTCGCCTAAGTGCTCCTCGCTAATTTATTGGCGAGGGCACCCTCGCCAATTCCCGAGGGCAGAATTGCACTCGCGTATTGGCGAGGGCCAAACACACTCGCGTATTAGCGAGGGCATACCCACTCGCGAATTGGCGAGGGCGCGTGCCGTCGCCCATTAGCGAGAGTGTGTCCCGTCGCCCAGTAGCGAGAGTCATAACCCTCGCCAATTCCCGAGGGCAAAGACCGTCGCCTTTTCCCGAGAGCGAGGCCCCTCGCCAATACAAGGTATTTAAAAAAAAACAGACCTGGGTTTCGAACCCAGGTCTCTAAGGCCACTTTCCTTACCCCTCACCAGCAGGCCACCATTAATGCGTTTTAATTTCACCTGGGCGCGCGCATGGGGGGTCGAACTCGCGACCTCCCGGATTGTGAAGAGTTTATGCGCCCCCCGTGTGCCAATTAGGCTAGGAGCTTTAGTCGTCATATTTTAAATGCATTATATATTTATCCCTTTTAATTTCTGTTTTTATTCTTTAACTCAATTAATTTAATAAATTACCAACTATATGTTATTAAGTGAATTAATTATATTAACTCAATACTTAATTAATTTAACAAGCCCCTCATTACTAAATTTAATAACTTATACTTATATATGTATTAATTAACTCAATTTATTTAACAAATCCCTTCATTAATACTAAATTTAATAATTTACACTTATGTATGCATGTATTAACTCAATTTTATTCTTTTATTATTAATTAAGTTAATTAATTGAATAGATTACTAACTCAATTAATTTATATATTAGCTCAATAGTTAATTAATTTAACAAAAGCCCTTCATTACTAAATTTAATAACTTATTAACTCAATTACCAACTATATGTTATTAACTCAATTTATTTAATAAATTACCAACTATATGTTATTAACTCAATTCATTTATATATTAGATCAATACTTAATTAATCACACACAAGCAATATGAATTAAAACCATTAAAATAAAACATTGTCTCGTACGTTCACTTCAATTCAAGTACACAACATAAAAAAAAATCCCAAACAACTTCATCAATTTTTTAAAATCCAACAAGACAACATAACTTAAAATGTATCAATCATCGACCATCCTCAGCAGCGTCATCATCACCATCATCATCATCCCCGTTCCCGTTACCCGACCCCCTTCTGAACCGTCTCATCATTGATGCCATCTGTTCTGCCATCTGACTCGCAAACTCTTGACGTAAGCGCTCCTCCGCCTGAGTGACTGATTGTTGCAGTTCTTCACGTATGAGACGCTCTCTCTCTTCACTAGCCCTCCGCTCTTCCAAAAGAGCATTGTCGATGTCGGCCTGGCTAAATCGTCCAAACGCCGTACCGGAAGATGTCTCACCAGGACCAGAAGTGACACGTCTGTTCTTTCCTAGTTGCCCAAGACCCTTCACGCGACCGTGAGATCTTCCAACTTTCTTCACGTACAACTCAGACATTTCCGGCAAAGGTGGGGTCTGGCTACTGGAACCATCATCTGAAGGATCATGATCAGATGACGGCTGGGTGAGATGTGACAATTCCTCTTGCACCTGATCCTATATGTGCATATGTAAAATTTGGTTAATATACATGTCAATACAATTAAATATTATATTTAATATAATATATGTATACACTTACCAGAATATCACCCATATGCTCGTATGTGTACGTTCCGTTAGTGTAACGGTGGTAATATTCGATAATCTCCCAGTCGTAAGCTGGTCGTCCCGTCCTCTCCTCCTATATTTTGAAGAACATAAAATTAAATTAATTAAAATGAACTCAAATTACTTATATAATTGAACATAAATACTTACAATCCGTCTGGCCACCTCGGCTGCCCCACGACATCCCCCTTTATGTCTATCAAAACCGGTACCCGGGCCTCCAGGCTCTGATAGTCGGTTCTTCTGACACTGCTCGCTCTTCTTAATTGTGTCCGGATGATTCCAGTGGCGAACCAAGTGCTCCCAAACATCGTTGTCCCAATTCGGCTTCTTCTTCTCATGCTCCCACAATCCCTTGTAGTGGTTCAACATGTTACTGTATCGATTTCCTGCTCTCTCAAGAAAGAGCCTGTACACTAATGCAGTGTCAACAATCTCTGGATCCCACGTAACCTCATTCTGCCAAAAAAAATTGATTAATTATAACAAAATGTGAATGAATAGATATGTTACACATCATTAAATTATACCTGGAATGTATCCCACCACCGTTGAAGTACACCTGGGGATACCAAGCCGAATGTGTGTGCGCCAACCTCCATATTCCGGTACATGATATGTCTGATGGTGGTCGAGATTAGACCCGAAGGCATCATCCTGTTGTTACACATAATTAATTTGAAAATGAATAATTATGTAATTCATTATAATGAAAATTATAAGATATGTAATACTTACGCTCCACGATAGATCGTAAGACGAATACGACTCTCGTGTGCGTCTGTCGCCCGGCTGGCCGATGTCTCGACAGACGCACGTCCGACTGGGTCCGGTATCGGTGGATCCTCCTGCGCTGGATACATTTGGGGCATCTGGGGAACCTGTGTGTAGTACGGATAGGGGGTCGATCCCTGCATCTGGGGCATCTGGACGATCCCAGTCATATCTGGCAAATAGAAACCCGGATGATGTGGTATAGGTGCAGGCGGTGTCTCACCTCTACCTCGACATCTACCTCTACCTCTACCACCCGAATCCTGCCCAGTACCAGAACCCTGACTACCAGAACCATGTCCACCAGAACGCTGTCCATGGCCCCCATATCCACTCATCTGTAAAAATAAATATTAAAATATAACAATTAATAAATTAACATTCTTGATATAATAACATCTATGAACACTCAAACTGAATCATAAACATGCATTAAGAATACTGAAACCGAGTCATAATCAACATTTTTTATATAATATAACATATACATGAACACTCTAGTAATATTCTTCTTCATCATCTTCTTCATCTTCATCCTCATCTTCTTGTTCTTCTTCTTCTTCTTCTTCTTCTTCTTCTTCTGGTTCTTCGTCTCCGGCTACGTCCATCAATGTACCGGTGGTATCAGTTAATATAACAGGATCATCATCTACTTGCACAATCATTTGATGTTCTATGCTTTCCTCTTGGAACGTGGGAACACCTGCTTCATCGTCAGTAGTGGATGACTGTTGTGCGTCCAAGAAGGATCTCGGCTTGATTTTGCATACAGTTATCCAATCAGTACGGGGTCCAGGGTACGAACAATAGTAGACTTGGGTGGCTTGACTTGCTAGTACGAATGGATCGTACCGACCGTATCGTCGCCTCTGATGAATATCCACAAGCTTGTAGTTAGGATCAATTTTTGTACCACTAGCTGAGTTATCAAACCACTAACACTTGAACAAAACCACTTTCTTCTCGTGGTACCCCTGGTAGTCCAATTCGACTACTTCCTCGATATTCCCGTAGAAATCCTCTTCATCTGCATCATAGTTTTTTCCCTTGATACAAACCCCACTGTTTGATGTTGCTCTAGATGCACCATAAGCCATAGTGTGAAATTTGTACCCGTTCACGCAATATCCTGAGTACGTAAGAACGTGGCCAGACGGACCTGCAGAAAGATCGGAAATAAACTTGTTCTCCACGGGATTTATCTTCACCTATATAAGTCGACTCTATGTGAGATTTACGTTATTGCTATTAAATATATATATTTGTATAAAATATGACTTACAATTTCTTCAAACCACGAAGCAAATTCATTTTGTAGCCTATTGTCCGATGCAGCAGCCGAGAGATTTGGTTCAACAACTTGAAGTTGATGCATGAATAGCCTACATACGTATTTTGATTAATAAGACATCTCAAAACTAACCAATATATATTTATACTCTGGCCAGATTCACTTACTGAACATACGGCTGCACCTCATCACAATTCAACAACACGTACGTATGAGCAACTTTTTTCTCCTCATCCAAAATCCATCTCTTCTTTGGTTTCCCAAATCGCTTGCCAGGCACCTTAAATATGGAAAATGTACCATCCACATACTGTTGTACATCTCCACTACCATCGTAATTACGAGGTAAATTGTGTATCCTCGTCATAACATGATCCTCAAAGTAATGAGAACAAAACATTGACGCCTCTCTAGTTAAATATGCATTTCCAATCGAAGCTTCAACACGTGCTTTGTTACCTACACTCAGTTTCAAGGTGCGAAGATACCTATAATTAGAATTCAAGGATTGTGATTAAGATAATAAAAACATTGAATATGATCATTATATCTTAAAATTCCTTAAAATACCTCTCGAAGGTGCACAGGTAGATGTTCCATGGAGTTGAAGAAGCTGGGTGGAAAGATATGTTCCAACTTGCACAATATTACTGGGATATCCGTTTCCAACCGAGTCATGTTGTCAACTGTTATGGTCGTAGAAGTTAAGTCCTTAAAAAAAAGACTAAGCTCAGTGATTGCTTTCCACACATCAGTCTGCAGAATATTACGAAAAGCAATCGGTAGTATTCTCTGCATAAACACGTGACAATCATGACTCTTCATTCCATACAATTTCAACTTCGTCCAGTCAATACATCGAGACATGTTAGACACATAATCATCGGGAAACTTCAACCCACTTATCCACTTAAAGATAACATCTTTTTCTTTCTTATCAAGCGCATAACAAGCCTTGGGATACTTATTTGTACGTGGACATTTCTTGAGAGAGGGACGACGACAATATTCATTCAACTCATCTCTTGATTTTGATGTGTCCTTTGTTTTCCCCTCCACATTCATCACTGTGTTGAACACGTTATCGAACACATTTTTCTCAATGTGCATCACGTCCAAATTGTGTCGAACTAACAAAGTACTCCAATAAGGCAAATCCCAAAAAATGCTTTTTTTCTTCCACCCTCCGTCAATTTTTTTGTTGTGTGCCTCAGCACCTTCCTCTGTAACCTTTCTAAGTCCCAAATGATCAATTTCGTATAGGAGACTCGCACCTGTTCGGATATGCGGCGGATCATCTGTGACTGCTACTCCAGCCCTGAATGCCGTCTTGTTCTTTCGCCATGTATGATTAAGTGGTAAGAACTTTCGGTGGTTATCGAACCACGATTGCTTTCGACTGAGCCTCAAAGTGAATGCATCGGTGTACTCCCCACAATACAGACAAGCAAGCTTTCCAGCTGTACTCCAACCAGACAACATTGAGTACGCTGGAAAGTCGCTAATGGTCCAAATCAGTGCAGCTCTCATCAAAAAGTTTTGCTTCCTAGAGACGTCGTACGTTTGCACCCCATTTTCCCATAAAAATTTCAAATCAGCTATCAGAGGTTGTAAAAACACATCAAGCTTGTCCTTCAGACTTTTTGGCCCGGGCACAAGAATCGAAAGAAACATGAATTGATATTTCATGCATAACCACGGGGGTAGATTGTACGGAGTAAGAATAATTGGCCATGACGAATATTGCTTCCCCGTCATTCCAAACGGTGCAAAACCGTCTGTGCTCAAGCCCAACCTAACATTCCTAATTTCAGCTGCAAAATCAGGATACGAACGGTCCAAATGCTTCCAAGCCAACGAGTCTGCAGGGTGACGCATAACACCAGAGTCATCAGAACTGCACGAGGCATGCCATGTCATATCCTTCGCAGTGGCCTTGGACATGTACAATCTTTGCAAACGAGGAATTATGGGAAAGTAGAACATCTCCTTAACCGGGCGTTTCTTTTTCAACCGACCATCTGCATCAACCCTACTCGGCTTATACCGTGATCCACCACAAATCTTACAGAACTCTAGTTCGCTGTCTGCACCCCAAAATAACCTGCAGTTCTGTGCACAACAATGAATCCTTTCTACCGGAAGACCCATCCCACTCATCAAGTGTT
Organism: Galeopsis tetrahit; assembly: GCA_963675135.1. Classification (NCBI taxonomy): domain Eukaryota; kingdom Viridiplantae; phylum Streptophyta; class Magnoliopsida; order Lamiales; family Lamiaceae; genus Galeopsis; species Galeopsis tetrahit. Next base: position 56,229,548 of record OY776120.1, on the reverse strand, counting down.
TGGTGTCGTTAAATTTCTTGGGAACCTTATTTTCTGAAGGACAAATCTCACGAATCAACTCAACGACTTGATTGTATCCCCTTTCAGACAATCTATTTTCGGTTTTAATATTCAACAATTTGGAATTGAACGACAACTGCGAATGAGATTCACAACCGAGATACAAGTCTGCGTCCGCTGCACGAAGCATGTCGTAGAACTGTGACGCATTCTCGTTAGGGGGTTCTTCATTATGTGCCTCCTCTTCCGCGTTGATTCCAAAATCAATGTTTGGGTCACCCATTAATTCTTCTACCATAGTGTGGTACGAGCTAGGTCCCATAGGGTCAACTTCATTTGAAGTTGACGCAAATTCACTAGTGTTTTGAAATGGACGTGGACTCCAACTCTCTTCACCGTGATAAATCCAATTATAATAATTTCGTGTAAACCCATTTCGATATAAATGAGACTTCACTTCATTAGGATCTCTATAACTCTCATTTCGACATCTAGCTTTCGAGCAAGGACACCTAATTTTTCCTTCCCAAATCGAATTCGGATTACTAGTGGCAGCTTCAATAAATCCATTTACACCACTAATAAATTCGGGGCTCAAAATCCCATTGACCAATCTTGGCTTATACATCCAACTACGACTTGAATAATTCATGTTAATCGACCTGTTTCAAATGTATTTTGGAAATTAAACATTGATTACTAGCTATACTGTTCTAATTAATATAAATATATATAGTTTATATATATATTTTTAAAAATTTCGGCAGAGTTTCATCTAAATCTATCGTATCACCAAATATTTAGGTTCCTAGTGCATCCATTTCCGACTCGAGTAAAATTACTCAAGTCGGAACGCACAATCTACAACAAACAAACAACTCATCCCGGCCTCCAACATCGATTTAATTTCACTTATTTCCAACAATACATTATAAAATTAATTCTCCCAATTAACACATTCATGCATAACAATTAACACACCAATTAATAATTAACACATATATATACATGCATATATAAAACATAACAATAATTATATTAACACATTCATAACAATTAACAATTTTTATAACTTTCATCAATTAATCCTAATTAACAATATTCATATTTTTCTAACATAATTACAATCCTAACATTACACAACAAAACTATATACATGCATATATATATATATATACATAATATAATATAATATAAACATATATAAAACTTTTAATTTAATCAATAAAAACGCATAAATTTACCGTAGAAATGAACCCCTCGAAGTGTAGAACAGAAATATCCAAAAATTAGTCTCGATCGGTAGCTCCGGCAGCGGCGGTGGCGCGGTGGACGACAACAGCGGCTGTGTCTAATTTTGGGGGTGAAGAAGCTGCTCTACGAATTTGGGGAAGAAGGAGAGGGTTTTAATTGGGAAATAGGCGAGAGCAATAACGAGGGCCCCACCCCCCTCGCCAATTAGCGAGTGGGGGACCGTCGCCAATTTCCGAGGGCCACAATGCACTCGCCAATGAGCGAGTGCAACACACGCCGTCGCCAAATCCCTCGCCAATTGGCGAGTGCATCTTTTTCCACTCGCTAAATAGCGAGTGTGATTCCGCCCCTCGCCAATCTCCTCTTTATTTGTGCCCCTCTTTAAATCTCTCGCCAAATAGCAAGGGTGAAATACCCCTTGCCAAGTCCCCTCGTTATTTGAGCAATTTTTTGTGGTGAACCCCCTAAGAGCTCACGCATCCAAATCTTTAAGAGGGATTCCACTAGCTAGGAGTTTTTGAAAGTATTTCTTCAAGAATTTTTTTAAGCGATACATCATAGGCGGACCTATTAAGTGACATGGGGGTACAACTATACCTATTCACCATTTTTTAATATATATATATATATATATATATATAAACTAGGTTGTGTATTCTTTGTGTATAACTTGGCAGAGCCGCATAAATCAATTAAAATTTAAAAGGCCCAAAGTTATTACAACCAACTGAAGTTGTCAAGTTGGGGTGACTTCTAATAACTAATCCCACCGAGGCCACCACTCATTAAAATTTTAAGAGAGAATATGATTTTAAAATTTCAACAGAACCTTGAACCACTCCTCCACGAATATTAAGTTCTCGCTCAGCTTGAGTGTTGGTCGCGTGGCTGCTGCCATCTAATAGTGGATTCACTGAGGTAAAAAAAAAATTATTTATTTATTATAATATTGTTTTGTTAAATTTCTAAGTTATTTAATTGAAATTGATGCTAAAAAAATTAGGGGTTGTTATATTTTACAATTGTGTATTTGTGTGTTCTTTTTTTTATAGATTTGTAGAAGTTTATATATATATATATATATATATATGTATATGTGTGTGTGTGTGTATATGTGTATGTGTAATATGTGATTATATTCTCATTTTGACAATTTATGCTTAAAAAATTGAAATCTCAAGGAACGTCTTACTCTTCACCGGGAGATAATGAGACTCATTCGAATGTTAGTGAGTTTCCTTCATCTCAATCACTTGCTTTCACTCAAGAAAATAAGGTGGAATTTGATAATTCAACTTTTTTTAATTAGTGAACCATCACTAGAGGAATAATTGTTATATGATGTTGTATTTCTTCCACATGATCCGGGAAAAAGAATAAACATAATTGATTATGCTCCAAATGAACGAAATGCGGTAAGGAGAAGATATATTCTTAAGAAACCTTGTCGACAAAAAACTCATGATTTTCCACAAAGGAATGTCGGAGGCATTCACCAGTTTATTGTTTGTTGGTTTAAAAAATATGATTGGCTTGAATATAGTATTGAGAGAATTTTGTTTTGTTTGTTTCTTGTTCAAGAATGATGTGGAAATTAGTGCAGGAGGAGATGCCTTTGTTAATGGAGAATTTAGATAATGGAATAAACCAAATACATTTGAGAAGCATGTTGGTGGGGTTAAAAGTGCTCATAATCTTGCTTATGAAAAATATGTGAACTTAAGAGACTTAAAAAAGAAATCTATTGTACATGTTTTTCATAAAGCAAGTGAAATAATTCGAAGCGAATATGAAAGGCGTTTGAAAGCTTCATTTACTTGTTTGAGATTTCTTTTGCGTCAAGGGTTGGCATGTCGTGGGTACGATGAAAGTGAAGAGTCAAATAATAGGGAAATTTTTCTTGAGCTTTTAAAGTGGCTATCCAAACATAATGAGGGTGTCAAAAAAGTAGTTTTTGAAAATGCCCCAAAAAATAATCAAATGACGTCTCCCAAAATTAAAAAAGATCTTATCAATTGTTGTGCTAAAGTGACAACAACTAAACACATTATACAAGGTCTTGGTGATGATTACTTTAATATTTTAGTTGATGAGTCAAGTGATGTAGCTCAAAAGGAACAACTAGCTCTTTGTTTACGTTATGTTAATGGTAAAACAAGAATGATAGTTGAACGATTTCTTGAACTTGTACATGTTGGTGATACCACTGCTTTGACACTTAAAGCTGCAATCTTTGAGCTCATCTAAGATTCGAGGTCAAGGGTATGATGGGGCTAGTAACATGAATGGTGAGATAAATGGTCTTAAGACTTTGTTTATTAATGATACGACATGTGCTTACTATGTTTATTATTTTTCTCATCAACTTCAATTAATACTAGTAGTCGTGTAATACCCGTATTTTTTTAAATATAGATATATAAGCATATATTTAATTATTCATTTTAGATAAATATTTCAAGCCCATTTATATCAGACTTCTAAAATTTTAAACATAGTCTTTATCTCAAATCCAAGCCCAAGCCCGATTTTATTATACATATATAAAAGATTTTTAACCCTAGATTACATAACATATATTTTCCACCGTAAATCCAAATCCTCTACGAAGCAGAAAGCCTGCCTCCTTTTATTGCCGCAGCGAAAACGATTTCTCCATTTTATTTTGTTAAACGCAAATTCTGTAAGTTATTTTTCAAACTCGAATACATGTGCTTTTCTATCCACCGCGTACAAAACTATTTCGTATATATTTTATATTTCAGGTTAGAGTTTTTGGGTATATTGAAATTGGTTTTTAATTCGTATTTGTTTTGGGCAATAAGATAGGTCTAATGTTTATATATGATCCATTCAAATTAATTTTGATATGCTATACGATTCTGCATCATTAGCCATAATTATCTTTTCCCAAAGATATTTCATCTATTTGCCCATGTTTAGAGTACCATTGATCTCAATTTAAGAATGAACATTAGACTTAAAAGCTAATTTAATATTTGTTTCAAGATCTTTTTAGTCGAAACCTTCTCAAGTCAAATTTATTTTCTTCTTATTTAAGTTAGTCCAGATTAACTCTAATCTTATTATAGTTTAATTATCAGGCTATGGAGATATTAGATAATAATTATTAGTATATCATAGTACTATTAAGACACATCATTTTTCTTTGACACTATTTTAGGTTTTGAGGGTTAAAGTTATTTTCAATTGCATCCATTTCACCCGCTACATTTATTTCAGGTGTGAATTACGTGAAACTTAATTAATAATTAATTAAAAGTACGATGAAAAATGCTTATGTGAGATGAAAGGTGCTTATGTGACTTTTTGTGAATTACGTGATTTTATGTGCTACACATTTTATTCGTATGTCGTATTTAATATTGTTAAAGTGACTTCACTGAGCTAGTGGTTTGCTCATACCATACATTTAACATTTTCAGATTCAGGTTGATGAGTTGATGGCGAGGAGAGGCGGTGGATGTCGTATTATAAAAACTTTATAAATTTTCAAGCGTTTCACTATTGTGACTTTACTATTGTGACTTTTAGTAGATATTCCAGTTTATTTAATCGAGTCTTCCGCTGTTATTTAAATAATATTATTATTAAATCAATTTATGTGTTCACTTTCTTGTATTTAAATTTCAGTTCATGTCCCTTTATTTTGAAATTGTCAAGTTTTTACGACAAATCTACTTTTATAAAAATTGGGGCGTGACAAGTCGTTGCTAAAAAAAATAAGGATTGTACTTAGCTATTTGAAACGCTTACAAACTTGTTGAATGTGGTCGGAGTTTCTTGTAAGCAGAGAGAAGTGATTCGAGTAAGTCAAGCTCAAAAAGTTGTTCAAGCATTGGAATTAGGTGAACTTGAGAGTGGACCAGGTTTGAAACAAAAGTTAGGTTTGAAAAGACCCAATGATACTCATTGGGGATCACATCATAAAACTTTTTTTAATGTTATCCACATATTTCCAACATTAGTTGAGGTCCTTGTGATGATTGGAGAAAATGCTTCGTGTCCGGAAGAGCAAGTTAAAGCTGATGCCATTTTGCACTCATTTTATTTTCATGGCACACTTGATCTTGACTATTTTTCGGTACGCTAATGATTTGTGTCTTGCTTTGCAAAAAAGAGATCAAAATATTGTTAATGTCATGACTCTCATTTCATTAACTAAACACTTGTTGCAAAAATCAAAGGATTGCGGATGGAAAACTCAAAGGATTGCGGATGGAAAACTCTCTTGAACGATGTCACTTCATTCTGCACTAAATATGACATTGTTGTTCCCGATATGGATGCTTCTTATTTCTTACGAGGAAGATCAAGACGTTTTGTTCAACAAGAGACGAACCTACAACATTTTCAGGTTAACATTTTGTTAGTGGTAATTGATTTACAACTCCATGAGCTCAATAACAGGTTTGATGAGGTTACTATGGAGTTGCTCACCTGCATGACTGATGGAAAACTCTCTTGAACGATGTCACTTCATTCTGCACTAAATATGACATTGTTGTTCCCGATATGGATGCTTGTTATTTCTTACGAGGAAGATCAAGACGTTTTGTTCAACAAGAGACGAACCTACAACATTTTCAGGTTAACATTTTGTTAGTGGTAATTGATTTACAACTCCATGAGCTCAATAACAGGTTTGATGAGGTTACTATGGAGTTGCTCACCTGCATGACTTGCTTGAGTGCTCAAGATGGTTTTTCTTCTTATGATAAGGAGAAAATACTTAAACTTGCCACATTTTATCCATCTGTGAGTTTGAGTGCTCAAGATGGTTTTTCTTCTTATGATAAGGAGAAAATACTTAAACTTGCCACATTTTATCCATCTGTGAGTTTTTCAGGTATTGATTTGATGACTATTGCATTCCAACTTAATATATTCATTGAAGATATGCAAAGAGATATATAAGTTTAAAGATTTGCTTGATCATAGTGCCATTTCGATGAAGTTTGTACAAACAAAGAAGCATGTAACTTATTCAGCAATTTATTTGCAAATCAAGTTGGTGTTGATTTTTCCAGTTGCTATTGCAAGTGTGGAAAAAGTATTTTCAGGAATGACTTATGTCGAAAATAGGTTACGAAATAGCATGGGTGATCAATTACTAAATGATTGTTTGATCACTTACATTGAGAAAGACTTGTTTATACAAATTTTTGATGAAGATGTTATAAAATGCTTTCAAAAAATGAAAACTCGTCGGACTCAGTTGTAACTTGTAGCTGTAATTTTATTTGTACTTTATGAAATTATATATTGATCGTACCCCCAACTTTAAAATTCTGGGTCCACCACTGAGATACAGTGCGAGTGGAGTTGAAGATTTCCGAAGAAATCTCTCTTAATTTTCATCCCTTAGCTCAATTTTCATCGCCATAAATATATAGTTCTTATTTGGGAATATTAAGAATTTACAAAAAAAAAAAAAAAGTAGGGTAAAGGGTTTTTTATAAAGTTAAAAAAAAAAAGTTATTTGTTTTTACAAACACTCAAACTTATAAAAAATTGATTTGAAAGTGTTTAATTTTAAAAAAAAAAAATCATTTTTAATTTTACTATAAAAATCAACTTTAATCACTTTAAAATAATTATGGTTTGCAAAAACACCCTAAATTACACCATTTTATACTCTCTAGTATAATTTAATTTAATTATTTAGTTTTTTATTTTATACTCCGTAGGCCCGTGGAGTGGACATTCGGTTGGTTCAGTTCGGTTCTAACCTTTTTTCAATCGAATCGAAATAATCGAAATTTTAAAAAAATGAACCGAACCGAACCGAAATTATATAAAAATCGAACCAAACCGAATTACAATTCGGTTGGTTCGATTCGATTCGAACCGAATTTTTTCTGCCTAAAGTTAAAAAAAAAATTATTTAAACAAATAAACATTTAAAAAATCAATTCTACCTAACAAAAGTTCAGTCAATATCCTAAGAATTCTACATAAAATAAATTAAATAATATGTTAAAACAAATCTGGTAAAATAAATTAAATAATATGTTACAACAAATCTGGAAATATAATTAATATGTTGTACTAGATCACCAATTTATATTCAATGAAATCAAATATCTAAAAACATAATCTAAAAATGACACAACAAAACTAACATATATAACTTAAATAAAAGGGCATTCAAGCAAAAAAGAACATCCTGGTGGTGGAAGCCTAACGGGCGGTGGTGGCCAAACGCGAACATCGAAGTAGGGAAATCGGCAAAGTGGAAAAGAAACGACAGAAATGAAAATGAATGTTTAATTGTTTACTGAGTTTTATTTATATATATATATATATATTAATTAATTATATTTATTTTTATTTATAGTTCGATCGGTTCGATTTATTCGGTTTTTAGAAAATATAAACTGAATCGAACCGAAAAAACCGAAATTTAAAAAAAAAAATTCAATCGAACCAAATAAACCGAAAATCGTCGGTTCGGTTTTATGCCCAGCCCTACGTGGAACTGTAGAACTGGGTCAGAGTGGGAGACAATCCGTCAAATATCTCTACCCTCTACACTCATCCCCAATTTGAATTCATACAAAATTCCTCATTTCCTTGCCTTCAATTTTCATTTCTTCGATTGCCTTTCCATGCATATCCCAAGTTTTTAATTCTTTTTATTTTGTATAAAACTCTGTAATCTTGCTATGTCAAGTCGGTAATTAGCTCCGATTTTCTCACCCAGATGATTTATTTAAATTCTATCTACAAATCATTGCTGAATTTTTCTTCCAAACCCCACCCAATTTCTGTACTCTGTTTCATCCAATTTCTATCACTCATTTCTTACATTGTCTCCGTTTCCGGCTTGAAATTTAATACCAGGTCAAACTGTTGGCCAACACTAATTCCCTTATTATTGTTGAAATCCTCAAAAAATGGGGGATCGCCTTAAGTCAAGTTCAATGGATGACTTGCCGCTTCACTTAATTCTCGAAATTCTGACTTCTGGTAGATTGAGCGCCGTGGATTTAGTGTGTCTGGAGTTGACTTCCAAGATTTTTTGGGCCGCTGATGAATTATTTCCGCTAAAGTTTCGGTCTCTGGTGGATTTTGCTGCCTTTAGGCTTTGTGGGTCGCACCCAATTTACTATTCTCTTCAAGATAATGCTCGGAACGAGCTGTATAATAGGTGTAATGGAAATTGGAAGCGGGTCTTGAGGTACTTGCAGTCGGTGGAACAGTCTTCGAACATGGTTCAGACCTCTTCAGGCAATGTACTATTTCTTAATTCTCATGTTTTTTTTTTATAACAATATAATCATTGTTATTCATATGATGTTTGAGATGAAGAAGTTATTGACTGAAAGTAAACTGAGATATCAGTAGTGTTCTTTTGTTTCTAATTATGTCTCTACTCACCATGTTGCGTAAGTTCAATTTAGAGGTGAGCATGAAGTTTATAATAAGACCTATCGATATCTTTCTGGTTTAGCTTCTTGGGGAATAAAGACTTTTCTCATCTTCTGTATTCATATTTGTTAAAACTGCTAAAAAGAATTGCTCCAATTATGAAATTAAGTGCTTTATTTTGTTTTCAGTTACTCGTTTTATCAGAGTTGGAATCTTTTGATGAAAACATCAATCTCCTTGTAATTGTGATATCCCTGTTCTACCCCTTTATTCACTTCTACCCTCTGTAGACTCATCCCCCTTTCTAGTTGACGCATTGTACTGCTAGTCTTCAAGTTAAACAACACAGCACCATGCATGATAAAACTCACGCATACACCTGCGCATCATCAACAAAACCAGCCTAGAGTGATTGGCATCTCAGAGAGGAAGAAGGATCTAGAAGACTCAATGAATGCCACATGTAGCACTAGCACTCAGATTTTAGATGTAGTACTTTGCTGGTAGCATATTTCGTTGTGTTGATTTTCTATTGATTGTTAGGATATCGTAGAAGTTAGTATCTTTGTTTTTTTTTATTAATCACCAAATATCCCGAAAATTGAGGGGGAATGTATCTACAATCACAGTGATTCCTCTTGTCATTCCCCTCTTTCAACCAAGCACCCTTAGTGCTGTAGCAATTACTGATAGCATGGCTTCTTCATTTATTTCTGCTTTATATTTGTTGTTGTCACTAATTCCAAGAAGTGTTCAGCAGATGCAAATAAAGAGTGGAAGATATCATACCTTGTTGATCAAGGATTTGGGAGTATACTCTTGTGGTTCCAGCTTATGTGGTGTCCTTGGACATGGCCCAGAAACAACACAATGTGTATCATTTACGCCCATCAGCTTTCCATGTCGAGCTGAAGTCATTCATGTCTCGGCCTCCCACAACCATGCAGCCTTTGTAACAAAGTCTGGAGAGGTTTGTCATGTCCTCTAGACTTCATCACTTTTCTGCATTTTATCCATGACTAGCTGATGTCTACCCTTTGATAACTACTCAAATGATTTGTAACTACACCATAGGCTGCTAGTTCTGCCCCTCCCACTGCTATAAAAGGTATTAAGTGCTAGGGTGGGCAGCAGACTAGAGTGGGCTGGGTTTCACGGGGCTGTTTTGGAAAAAAAAAAGTGGAGGTGGTAAGGGTAGCGCTAGCCTAGGCAGGGATTATTATAACACCGTCCTCCTGTAAGTGGGAGCATAGTCACAGAATGTGTTCCGTATTAATTATCCATTTCATATCCTGCAACTGTGTCTTAAATGCCACCATGAGTGAACAATTAAAAGTGCAAAACTGGTGCTGATCCCTTTATCTTGTTGCTTGTTCAAGCAACAATTTCTTTGTTATTCTATCTTTGAATCACATTTAATTATCTTCCTACATATTTATTTACAAATGGTAAATAAGCAAATGCTCTTTGTTGCTCATCAGCTTTTTATTACCATTACAACAGTATGTTTTCATTTGCTAATGCACAGATCTTTTCCATTATTACATATCTGGACTTGGGTTGGTGATGCAGGTTTTTACATGTGGTGATAATTCATCATTTTGTTGTGGTCATGGAGATATGAGCCGGCCTATATTCAGGCCAAAGCTTGTTGAAGCGCTGAAGGGTATTCCTTGCAAACAGGTCAGCCACTCAAGTGACTCTACTGTGTTTCTCTAATTTGGTGGCGAACTAAAATTGTCTTTTTTTGTTTCTTGCACATCTTTCATATATGACAGTATTATGGAAGTGATTGTCCTTGCAGTGTGTAGGTCTATTTGTTTAGAAAGGAATAAAATAATCTTTTCGGACTCGTTTATTACACAGGATGTGATATGAATGGATATATTATACTAGGAATTGTTTAACAAAGAAAATGTATAAATCATCCGTTTACTACTCAATAATTCAGCAAATGATAAAAATTAATTTTTCTAGGGTTAATTTGGTATTGTGTATTAACGCACTTGATAACTATCTAGCTGACATTATTACCCTTATACTTTTGCTCTATTTTCTTTCCTTGTGCCATTATCTCATTTTCCACAGAAATGTTAATTGGATCCAGCAGTCATTCTCTTCCATAAATCTGCCTTGAGATTGTCACCAAAAATCTACCTGATCAAATGCGAAATCAAACACTTTCTAAAACAAAAGTTTAGGGAAACCTTAAATTTTTTATTTGTCTGTTTCTTCCATTCGTTTTTCAAATTCAGAAGTTTAGTCATACATACCAGAAAATCAATCATATTTTTTATATGAATAAAATCGGTCTGACCGCTAAGAATTATAGAGGGTGGTGCATCAGATCAATGAAAGACCAGTCACAAAATGAGGTCTTCATTGTTTGGAATATCCATCATATTGAAGTCTATTGTGTTCACAGATTGCAAGCTAAGGAACTTCACAATACACATGGAAATCATGTAGTTTGGATTAAAAAAATTATATATATTGCTGGATAAAATTCGCTGAATTGCTTCCAACAAGACAAATTTTATGTGGGTTCAAACATTCTTGTTCAATAACGCACAGTGGTCATAACCAGAAATCGAATATTCAAACTTGGGTCCTCATCGGAAATTGAAGACACAGACTTGGTTGCTGCTGACATCCACGAGCGATACCGACTCACCTGCAAAAACCCACTTCCATTTCCCCAATATCAAGGGTTTTCTGGAGAAGGGGAACACTTTTGTGCTGGAATTCGATAGAATGTGAGATGTACTGAAAAGTATATCTGAGGGTTAATTTTGTAAATTTAATTTCTGTGGTGTTTCCATGTTGGGATACCGCCTTGGAGGTGATATCTCTTTTTACCCCCTCAAATGCATTCTGAATACCAAACTCTGGATGTTTCCCGGGCCAAAGAGATAACAAGTCATCCGAGGCAAAGAGATATCTTCTATCACTCTCTTTATCCTAGTAACAAATGGGCTCTTAGGTTTACTGAGGAGAGTTCATAGAAGGGAGGAGAGTTCATAGAAGGGGCTGTGGAATAGGGTTAATATTCAAGGATTTCTGATATGCATCAAATATTAGATATATATTATATTATAGTAATTTACTTTAATTAATAAAGTGGCCCATGGGCCCTAGTAATTAGGGTTTAATATAGGGTTTAGTCTTTTATATATTGTCTTTGTCCTTCTCTAAGGAGATTATCTTAGAGATCATTATTTAAGGCTTAGGCTTGGGACTCGGCTGTTAGGCTTGGGACTCGGCCGACGGGATCTTTCCCGTAGGAATCGGCCATTAGGCTTGGACGGTTCCGGTGTTATCTTATTTTCCTATCAATATATTATTTCCTTTACTTTCGGTGAGGTGTGTGTATCCATTCTCTTAATTCTAACAAATTGGTCCGACCTGCCGGATCCTAATGAAGCGAATGGAGGACCTGTCGGATCCTAATGAAGCGAATGGAGGTTCGTGAGGAAACGTTAGAGAAAGGGAGTGGAGGAGTTGCAGTCTATTGTGGCAAAGATGCAGTCTACTGTAGTGTAGACTGCAGCAAAGATGCAGTCTACTATGACGACGATAATCAAATGAGTCGAGAAGGTAAAGAAGATCTTGGTGAGCTAACTCCGGTAGGGCATCGTTCATGATGATTCTCTAAAACCTGATGATGACCAATCCCTTCCAATTCCAGAGAAATACATATCCGAAGTAAAGAGAAAGTTGTGATTGAGAGGGTTGATGAAAAATGAGAGTTTTCAAGTGACAAGGGAAAGATAAAAGAGACATCATCAAATATTTTTCAAGAGGCTATGAAAAAGAACCTGAGGGTTGATGAAAAATGAGAGTTTTCAAGTGACAAGGGAAAGATAAAAGAGACATCATCAAATATTTTTCAAGAGGCTATGAAAAAGGGAAGAGCTTTTGCGAATCAAGAAGAAGAAATTCAGTGGTACATTGTTGAATCGTGCACCTAGGGTCAATTCAATTCAAGAAAATCAGATTTTGATGACAAGGCTGTTTTGAAGGGGAAGGGAATTGATACGCATCAAATATTATATATATATATATATTAGATATTATAGTAATTTACTTTAATTAATAAAGTGGCCCATGAGCCCTAGTAATTAGGGTTTAATATAGGGTTTAGTCTTTTATATATTGTCTTTGTCTTCTCAAGGGAGATTATCTTAGAGATTATTATTTACGGCTTAGGCTTGGGACTCGGCCGTTAGGCTTGGGACGGGATCTTTCCCGTAGGAATCGGTCATTAGGCTTGGACGAGATTATTCCCGGTGTTATCTTATTTTCCTATGAATATATTATTTCCTCACGAACCTTTTCCTATGAATATATTATTTCCTCACGAACCTTTTCCTATGAATATATTATTTCCTCATGAACCTCCATATATTATTTCCTCACGAACCTCCATTCGCCTCATTAGGATCCGGCAGGTCGGACCAATTTGTTAGAGTTAAGAGAATGGATACACACACCTCACCGAGAGTAAAATGGCCGATTCCTACGGGAAGGATCCCGTCCCAAGCCTGAGCCGATAATGATGTCTAAGATAATCTCCCTAGAGAAGACAACCCTAGAGAAGACAAAGACAATATATAAAACACTAAACCCTAGATTACTAAAGCCCATGGGCCACTTTATTAATTAAAGTAAATTACTATAATATAATATATATTTGATGCATATCAATTCCCTTCCCCTTAAAAACAGCCTTGTCCTCAAGGCTGAACAGAGGAACAGATCACGAGCAGGAACCTGAAGTAGGAAAATCTGATTTTCTTGAATTGACCCCAGGTGCACGATTCAACAATGAACCACAGATTTCCTTGATCGTGTAACTCTTCTCCACTGGCTGCCTTTTCAACAGGCTCTTTTGTTCTCCTCATGTAAAAATTAATATTTTCTTTCACAACTTCTCCAAGCCTATAATGAATTTCTTCTTTTTGATTCGCAAAAGCTCTTCCCTTTTTCATAACCTCTTGAAAAATATTTGATGATGTCTCTTTTATCTTTCCCTTGTCATTGGAAAACTCCCATTTTTCATCAACCCTCTCAATCACAACTTCCTCTTTATTAATTCTGGCATCATCTAATATTTTCTTTCACAACTTCTCCAAGCCTATAATGAATTTCTTCTTCTTGATTCGCAAAAGCTCTTTCATTTTTCATAACCTCTTGAAAAATACTGGTTAATTCTGGCATCATCTTGGGATCTGTATTTCTCTGGAATTTGAAGGGATTGGTCATCATCAGGTTTTAGAGATTCTGGTTAATTCTGGCATCATCTTGGGATTTGTATTTCTCTGGAATTTGAAGAGATTGGTCATCATCAGGTTTTAGAGAGTCATTATGAACGATGCCCTCCTCACGCCGGAGTTGGCTCACCAAGATCTTTATCTTCTCGACTCCTTTGATTACCGTCGTCACAGTAGACTGCATCTTTGCCACAGTAGACTGCATCTCCTCCACTCCCTAATAAAATAGACTGCAACTCCTCCACTCCCTTCTCTAACGTTTCCTCACGAACCTCCATTCGCCTCATTAGGATCCGGCAGGTCGGACCAATTTGTTAGAGTTAAGAGAATGGATACACACACCTCAAGGAAATAATATATTGAAAGGAAAATCCTCCACTCCCTTCTCTAACGTTTGCAGCCACAGTAGACTGCATCTTTGCCACAATACACTGCAACTCCTCCACTCCCTTCTCTAACGTTTCCTCACGAACCTCCATTCGCCTCATTAGGATCCGGCAGGTCGGACCAATTTGTTAGAGTTAAGAGAATGGATACACACACCTCACCGAGAGTAAAGTAAATAATATATTGAAAGGAAAATAAGATAACACCGTGAATAATCCGGTCCAAGCCTAATGGCCGATTCCTACGGAAAAGATCCCGTCCCAAGCCTAACGGCCGAGTTCCAAGCCTAAGCCGTAAATAATGATCTCTAAGATAATCTCCCTAGAGAAAGACAATATATAAAAGACTAAACCCTAGATTACTAAAGCCCATGGGCCACTTTATTCATTAAAGTAAATTACTATAATATAATATATATCTAATATTTGATAGCACTGTAATCTGTTTACAGATTCTTTACCATTTTTTAATTAGCTTATCTTTTTTTAATGAGCCTGACCCATGTGCTTTGCTTTCCTAATGATTATATATAACTAATTCATAGGGTTTCGTGAATGAGCATATATTGTCTTTGCACCGAAATTCCATTATGGTCCAATTCTGACTGGAAATATATACCATGACTTTGCAGTATTTGAAATTGCCCCAAGTATATACCAATAAGGGACAGTTTGGATAAAGTTTGGTAATCACTTATTAAGGACAATTACAAGTTCCTGACCTGTTTTGTGTAAGCTTATACGTCTGTTGTCTATTTAGGTAGCTGCAGGGCTGAGCTTCACGATGTTTCTTACAAGCGAAGGGTATGTATATAGTTGTGGAGTTAACACACATGGTCAACTTGGGCATGGAGATACACAGGATAGACGAACCCCGCAGAAGGTGGAGGTCCTACAATGCGTTGTTGAGATTGGTGCGGGTCCCAGTTATAGTCTTGCGGTGGCAGATGGTGGAACACTTTTCTCGTTCGGGTCTGGCACAAATTTCTGCCTTGGGCATGGAGAGCAGCAGAATGAGCTTCAGCCTCGAGCAATTCTATCATTCAAGAGGAAGGGCATTCACATTATTCGGGTGTCTGCTGGTGATGAGCATGTGGTGGCTCTTGATTCTAATGGACATGTATGTATGCATGTTAAGAAAGAGATTAAACATAACACCTTGAAGGAAGAACTATGTAGTAACTTTTATACAATTATATGTTTTTCCTACAGGTATATACTTGGGGCAAAGGTTATTGTGGTGCATTGGGCCATGGAGATGAGATTGATAAAACAACTCCACAACAACTTAACAGCCTCCAGACCCACCTTGCTGTTCAGGTTTGCTCATATTTTTGAAAGAAGAATGCATTGTCATTTGTTAGGAAGGATTTTTATCTTTTTCTCAGGGTTTTCTGTCATACACAGATAGATACCTTAGATAAGACTACGATCATGAATGGCACTTTGACCTGTATTTGATTGGGAGGAGGCAAAACTGCATTTGGATCGTGGTACATTGAAAGATGCTTTGGATTGTCTCTGTAATAAAATAATAATAGACCTCAGTGTGTTCCAATTAGAATTTAATAATTAATGCTTGAATGATATTTTCATATTTCAGTGGCTCGAGTGTATGAATGTTCTAAATATGACTTAATTCAATTAATAGTACTCCCTCCGTCCCAACTTGTTTACTCATTTGGTTCCGGCACTGGTTTTATGTGAGAGTTGTTTATTAGTATTAAAAGAGATAAAATAGAGGGTATGAATGTATTTTAAGTAATAAAGTAATGATGTGTGGTAAATAAAAGATGTTTGAAGGATGTGAGTTAGAATGGATGTGTTAATTTTATGATAATTTATGGTATGTGTAATCTAGTATGGAACGGTGCAAATGAGTAATCTAGTATGAGACGGAGGGAGTATTACTAGCTGAGACCATCCTTAATCCCCAGATACATACTTCCTAAGAGTCTTTCACCTAAAAACCAATCTCTTGTGCCCTTCTTGTTCTCTTGCCATACCATCTCGATGCTAATAAATGCTGGAGTTTGATGTTTGTATTTATCTACTAGAGTAATTTATTTTTATGTGTGTTTGTAGGTATGTGCTAGCAAGAGGAAAAGTTTTGTTTTGTTGGATGATGGATGTGTGTACGGGTTTGGTTGGATGGGTTTCGGAAGCCTTGGTTTTCGAGATAGGGGAGTCTCGGATAAAGTAGTGAGGCCTCGAGTCCTAGACAGCTTGAGAAGCCACCACATTGCTCAAGTTAGCACCGGCTTGTATCATACGGTTGTAGTCACAAAGGAGGGACAAGTTCTAGGATTCGGAGATAATGAAAGAGCCCAGCTGGGGCATGACACCCTCAGGGCAACCCTTGAACCAACTCAAATCTTCATCCAAAGCTAACCAATAATTAAATATTTTATAAACAGCCGATGATATTTGTTTGTGATTGTGATTGTGGCACACACTTTTATTATCATCATCATTTAGCAGTCGTGAGTTGTGAATTGTCTTGAAAATCTTGTATTGTAATATTCTTTTGTATTTTCAATTTTTTTTTGAGGGGTGTATTTTCAAATATTAAGCTTATGTTGCTATGCAGTTAAAATTTAATCTCTTGTATTTTCAATTAGACTATCTTATTTTCTGGGGAAAGAGTGTCCCTGCTGTTTACAGAAAAGACACCCGTCAAATAATTCACTCTCGAATCTGGCATCTATTTAGGCCCGGGCCCGTTGCTTCTAAATCTCAAGTCAAATTCACCAGGTTCAATCCCTGAAGAATGAAGTGGAAGATCATGTAGATTAGTTTGTCAAATCTATTTATTTCAACAAAATATGTTACACCCTCGTCTTCTTACAAGTGTTTGCACCATAAAATTGGCACATTTTTTAAGAAAAAAGTTTGATGGGTGGAGTGTTAGTAATTTTGTAAACTTATATCATACGAAAGTAATATATATCTTGTGTTATATGGCTATTTTCACATTCTGATTTTTCAAATATACTAGTCTAAATCAACATTTTCTTAAAAATTTACAATAATAATAATTTCTCTTTCATAAAAGATTCAAACGTGCATAATATTTATAGAATTTAAACATAAGAATTCTGAAAGAGGAAAGATTCAAATTTCATTTCATAGAGATTTGACTCAAAACAGAAATTTCGAATCCAAATGCAATTAGAAATAACAGGATAATAATTGTTCTTAAATAAATTGCAGCCGCATCCACTACATTCCCTTAGGGTGTGTTTCATTTGGGATTGGCTCATCCGAATTCGGATGGCCATCCCCATTCCATCCCTCTTCATCTAAATACCCATTCAAATACTCATCCATCTCTATAATACATCTACATACCTATTTTTATACAATCACATTACTTTTTTTTTCTTTTAATCACTCATTTTCTCTCCTACTTTTCTTCCACACATTTATTTTCTCTTCTACTTTTCTTTCACACATTTATTCTCTCTCCTACTTTCTTTCACACATTTATTCTCTCTCATACTTGATTTGATATAAAGTTCTCCATCCACACCTACTTTTCAATCTCAATCCAAACACAATTTTTATTCAATTACTATTCATGAATTACCCCATCCATATTTTTCCAATCTCCATCCCCATCTCATCCACCACCATCCCTAACCAAACAGCACCTTAATATGTACTCCCTCACTTCCATAAAGTTTATTGCATTTTATCTTTATTATAAAAAGTTTGTCGTTTTTTCTATTTTTACCACTGATTTTTCTAAATTATTCTTATGTAATTATTACAATATCATTTTTAATTAAAAACATATTAATGATTCATTTTATCTCACTTTCATTCAAAAGGTAAAAATGTCATAAAAAAGGTCAAAAAGGAGAGCGAAAAATTAATGAAGAATAAATGTGTCAAAAAATATATTCCTTAATTTTATACAAAATGACAAATGCCACAAACTTTATAAAATAAAAGAGTATATTATATAAGCAAACTACTACCTTAGTTAAGTCACAATAACAAGATTTAATACAACATATAAATAAAATGAATAACCACATATAATTATGTACTTTTTTTTTTTTTAGGGTAGAATTACAGATAGGAATATAGATTACATATGTTGCTCATCCTATCTATATAGAGAAACTCTACCAAAGACTTTTAGCTCCAAACTCAATCTTGAGAGAGTGGAAAGTCACAAAGGCAAACCAGCTGTCCATGAGTATCATCAATCAAGAAAGATAGCAAACTTGCCCCCAAGAGGATAAATTGTCGCACACTATGACTCGCGCTACGACTCCCCAAATCACAGAAGACGATCCATAGGCCAACCGGTGTCAATCAAGCCCAACATCAGCACAACATAGACCTACGAAGGGGAGGATACCCATACCAGGAAAAAGACCCATAAAGGGGAGGAAATAACAACATGCAGGAAAAATAAAAACAAGATCTAAAAGAGAAGCGGTAAATAAACTAACAAACTAAACAACAAAAGTAAAAGACGAAAAATAAAACGGGAACAATGGATGCCTCACCCGATCGGCCACCGTGGCTCCGTCGGAGAGGAAAACCCATTGATCCCAACTAAAAACCTGAAAACACCCCTACATCCACTAAAAGATCTAAAAACGAGGGTAGACGAGGCGGCGGTGAACGACTGTGCAGCAGCGGTCGGTGGTGGCCCGGCGGTGGTGCGGCAGGCGATGACAGTAGGGGGCTGCGACGATGGCGGCAACAGCAAACGCCCCAAACTCGACGGCCTTCAACCTATCTACATTAGAGGGGAGGTTGGGGGTATCACAGTTGGTGGCAGTGAGGTGTTTGCTCCGGCAAAATAGAAAAGGGGTGGGGAGGTTTTAGAGAGAGAAATTATGTAGGTAGCTTACTTGCAAAGCTTTGTTAAATGTTTATATAATTATGTACTTCACAAATGTCACATATGTACTTTTCATCATGCTTCTAATTAGTTAATACTTCCTTCGTACCAGTGAAAGCTATCCGAAAGCTTTGGGCACGAAAATTAAGAAATATGATAGAATAAATAGATGCATTAGAGGTAATGTGATGGAAGAGAAGAATATAATTAAATGTGAGAGGTGTAAGATATATGAACAAGAAAAACAAGAATAACAAAAGTAACGAGACTTAGTGATATAATCTTCTAGGCGTGAATACACACTTTCCTAAAAGCAATATTTCGTCCCTTATATGACCGTAGGGTACCATGAAATTTGACTTTGAGATACAAAGAAGATCGATACGATAATTCACGCTTTTCGAATTAATGTCTTATAGGAACAAGAGATGAATTTCTTTGTGGGGGAATTACTCATAGGTGCTTTTCAAAAGCGTGTAAAACATTTAGGTTCAAAGTTTTTTTAGAGTTACTATTAAGGTTAGGGAAAGTCTTATATACACCATACACACCAAATCATTTGGTGCCCACGGTTTTGTCTTATTCTCCCACTCTAACTTATCACGTTTTTTTCTCTCCTCCAAAGCAATCTGTGCGCAAGGTGTTCGCCCAGGCTTCCATGGCCAAAGACCTGCGCAAATTCGTCCAGAATTTCAACATGTCTTGCCAACTATCCAATCAAAATCTGTATCTCTCCGACGAACTAGAAACCTTCGATTCTCCAAAAGAAGAACAAAAGAGAAAAAAAAAAATTACTGGACCGGGTATGTTGATGATCAAGAAGAGAAAGATGTGGATCTCGCGGAAGGTCTCTGTGGTTAAATGTTGGCAAAAGAAGAAATTTTCTTTGCCCATATCAATTTTGTTTTGTTGTTATTATTTGTTGGGATTTACAGAGATCCCCAAGGCAAAAAGTAAAGTGGTAACTATTATTATTGAAAAGTGGTAATTTTGTTACTGAAAAGTGGTAACTAATTGTAAATTTCAGGAAACGAAGCTGAGACCCTACACTTATGAAGGTAGCCCATAACCACTTGAACATCAATTAATCTGTTATACATTTTCGCCTTTATTAATATATAGGGGGTTGACCTGTGCATTAGTGTGCACGGTGCACACTATGCACAGAAGACCAACTCATTAGGTTATTAGGTGCAAAATGACAACTAAGATTACTTTTATACCCTTTTGACTAAATTTTGAATTTTATTCCAAATAATACAAACAAAATTAAATCTCATAATTAAAGATAACAATTAAACATTCCAAAAATAAACACCAATCATCCCAAATAAATATTCTATAATTAAAGATAACCAATAAACATTTCAAAAACAAACACCAATCATTCCAAAATAATCCCATATTCAAATTTCAATAAAAATTGTTATAATCAAAATAAAAATAAAATCTTTAAACACATACAGCTATAAAAACTTTGCACGAATGACCAAAAAAATGTTGCATGATATGCTAAAAAAATTGCACGAAATGAGTGTTATATTTGAACAAAGCAACAAAAGATTTGCATTATAATAAAAGATTATTGCATAAATGAATAAATTAAAAAAAGTACAATAAAACAACATTGCATGTATATTTATAAGTGAATAAAGAGCTTCCATTAAGAGAGAAAAGATGGTAGAAGATGTCAACAGAGCATCAAACATTCATACCTAAAACTCAAAGCTAATTTCAAGAAAACTTACCAGAAAAGTAATAAAAATGCAAGCCAAATATTGAAAAGTTAGAACTACAATTACATTGTCTGAGGTAGGGATCAAGAGTCAATTTCTGAAAAAAAAGTGTGCCTCTTAATCCTCTTAATTCCATCTTCACCGGAACTATCCTTCATCATTGTTGGAAATAGATCGCGATCGAGAATCGTCTTCCATCGAATCGGAACGATGCCGACGAGGTCGGTGCCGGGAATCCGGTTGCTTGATACAACTTGCATCGGCGAACTCCTATGGCGATGGAAGAGTTCGATTGAATCCAACCCACAACCCAAATCTAGTTCCGTTCATGAATTATTATTTTTTCCCTAAAACGAAGTCGCAATCCATATTCAATCGTGAGCCGCCACCACAAGTGAAGAGTTTGTCGAAATTCACAACCCAGAACGAATAAAACTTATGAAACAATTGTCAATGGAAGTTTGAATCGAAATCCTAAAAGAAGTGGAACCTAATTTCGATTTTTCACCGATAACAAAAAACATTATGCATGGAAAGATACCCTGAATTCTATTATACTATAATTAAGCTACTAATAATTGAAAAACAGAGATTCTAGCCAATAAATATAGAAAAATAATTCAATTAATGTTATTATGCTTATAAAAGGAATTGAAAGGTACTACTCCCTCCGTCCTACAACGGTTTGCCACACTTACCTTATTTATCCGTCCCACAATTGTTTGCACACCCATAAAAAGAATCTCTCTTATAAACCCCACCCTTACAATATTCACATATTTACACAAAATGTCATTACTTGTACACTCTCTCCAAACACCTTTTTACTTTATTCATATAACGTTACAAAATTACCCTTCAACACTCCACTCATTACACTTTTTTTTTTAAATTGTGTCCATTTTGTGATGCAAACACTTATGGAACGGAGGGAGTAATATAATAATTAAGGGATTGTTGGTTTATTGCATACCCTTTTGAACTTATGAGTAACTTCATTCTTTTTTTGTACCAAAACGCTTAAGCAAGTTGTAAAAGGTACAAAGAAGTCTTTAGTATTTCAAAGAAGAGAAAGTTTGCAAGGCTTTCCAACTCTACTGTGTTTATTTGTGAAAATTGAGAATATAATATTTTTTTATCTCACCCTCCATACACGACTAATATCTTTTATATATATATATATAAAATAATTTGAATTAGCCTTGGTGGTTAACCATATGGATAATTTTGGGTGGTTACCCAATTTAGATAACTCTGGAAAGTTACCCAATTTTGGATAACTCTAAAATTTCAACAATCCTCCCCCATTTTAGAGTAATTTAAAATGATTTTATAACACAAATACCAACAAAACACTTGCAACTTTATGCATAAATGAAAGTGTACATAGACTTGAACTTTCACTTAGTATAATACACATTCCAAGAATTCGTATTTTCATGGTGTCGTAACGATTGAACCAAAGTAATACATAATGAAAATATGAAGATGTTATACACACGAGATTAAATACATGATCCTATTATACTCGACACGATAAAGGCCATGTGTTCATATCTATTCATAAGTGCATCAAAGCCGTGCCTTCTTGGCTCCATAAGTGCATCATAGTCGTGCCTTCTTGGCTCCTTGAAGCGGCCAAACTTCGTGCTTAGATAAATCTCTTAGAAGAAAGAAACATGCTCCTGTGACAAAGTATAAAATCAAAAGAACTATTAAAATAAATCAACTTCTTAAACATCACATGTCTGAAGCACTCTTACGTACCTTTTGATTGATTATTTGTGCTCCCAATCATCAAGTAAGAGATTTAATCTTATTGAACTTCAGACTTAATTTCATATTAAGTGTTACATTAAGACTCCCTTACATGTAATTAACCATGGGCTCCAATCCCATTCCAATTGCCATCCTTGCAACAAAATCTTTAGCTAATGTCTTTGTAAAGAAATATGTTAGATTAAACTTTGTTCTTACATAGTCAAATGTGATAATTTCATCCTTAATAATGTTGGGAAATTAATCCCAATACCCAATAATAGTCTCCCAACAATGTGGTCCCCAACTCTTGTGGTCCCCAACTCCTTTGTGGGAAATTATTATGGGACCACATTCCCCATCTCCTTTGTGGGGAATTATTGGCACTTGTGGGTTATGGACCATCACGCTAAGAATCCTTTGAGACTCCCGGGAATCTTTTGAGATGCCCTAGGGATCTTTTGAGACTCTCGGGAATCCTTTGAGACTCCTTTAAAATTACCCGGATCTATTTGGGACGTAATTTAAATATGAATTATCATAAATCTAATCCCATAATTTAAACAAATTAAATCAACTAATTTATGTAAAGAATGTACGGTAAAATAATTAAATCCCTAAACATGCGGAACTAAGGGATTACGTGTTTACCTTTAAATCGGAGAGATACCGTTGAGAAGAGTAACAACTTCAACCCAATTGCCTTCTCAAGTATTCCCTAAGTCCTAGTCCGTTGACCCGGTGGGAGATCTCACGAACTATTAACTCTCAAGGAAGAATTAATTTTCTCTTGTTGCACACACTGTAATTTCGAAAATTACAGATCTTTTTTTTTTCTTAGTCTTTTGAGTACCAATTTTTTTCTTCTCCTTTTATAAGAGAGAATCTATGTTTCTTCTCTTACAAGAAAGAAAAATTGACCGGTCAATTTATCTTGGAATAATATAGAAATAATTTCTTATTTCTATATATCTTTTTCCATAAATATCTCTCTCTAATTTCTTGCAACAAAATTAATCCTTATCTTTTAATTACCTTAATTAATAGACTTTTATTGGGCTACTTGAGGGGCCTTTAGGAGAATTAGGATTGGACCTCCCAATGGGCCCAAAAATCAATATTGAGCCACAACATTTTTCCAGCCCATTAATATTAATTCATTCCACTATAGAATTAATATTGCACTATCCATCCTAACCCATATTACGAAATATGGCTCCCGGTTATTATTTCCCGTGTTTAAGATTCAATGTCCATCAATTAATTTAAGCTACTGAATGCTTTAATTAATTAATATCTTTTATTCCTCGGAGTAAGGACAGCTCAACATTATTATCATACCGGAAATAAATTCCACTGATCAGATTTGATATGATAAACCTTCTGAGCCCACCAAGGGGACATAATCAACTTGACACTCCAAGACACGATTCTCTGTATTAATTTTGGCAATCTGTCCTGTAATTAATAATATTGCCCAAAATACAAAGTATTGAATCAAATTGATTCTTTACCCATAATAAATCAAAGCAATACTTCTTAACTACAGACAATCCCATTTAAGTGACAGAGATTAAGAAATCAACAACCACTGAGGTCTAATTCTTCATTCCTTAAGCCAGTCTAGAAGAATTACCTCTCTGTAGGTCCTATTCAGCACATCATAATGCACTAGTGTAATCTCTTGGTCAAGATAAACCAATCCAAGCCTTACACCTCAACTTCTACCAATGGATTGTTCAATTCCATCTAAGTTGTGAATCAATTGTACTTATATACAAGGAACTGACAATGTGATCTTCTGTGATCTTCTACACACCACATTGTCTACAATGTAAAATACATCTGAACGTTTATGCAATAAATAATTAACATTCATTATATTTAAAGCAACCAGTGATAAAAATATTATTCTCATTTATAAGTGCAAGAATCAGTTTGTATACATAAGTAGCACTAAAAGCATACTTGCCAGTATAACCCTAACAATCTCCCACTTATACTCAAAGTCTGCTTTTAAGTATACTACAACACGTCCATTTTCTACATGTCCTATTAAATTCTCCCACTTATACTCAAAGCAGCTTGGCAACGCACTTGACCCCTATTCCTTCCACATGTCTCTCGAATGTACTCTGAGGCAGACCCTTAGTGAAAGGATCTGCTAGGTTGTCTTCCGATGCGATCTTTGCCACCACTATGTCTCCTCTCTTAACGATTTCTCGTATAAGATGGTATTTCCTTTCAATGTGTTTGCTTGCCTTGTGGGCTCTTGGTTCCCTTGAATTTGCAACTGCTCCAGCATTATCGCAATAAATAGTGATACTGCTGGGCAAATTCGGAATCACATCCAAGTCCACTAAGAAGTTCTTAAGCCAAACCGCTTCTTTCGCTGCTTCACAAGCAGCTACATATTCGGCTTCCATGGTAGAATCAGCGATGCATTTCTGCTTCACACTTCTCCATGTCATGGCTCCACCCCCCAAACAAAACACACTACCCGAGGTAGATTTTCTAGAATCCATGTCTGATTGGAAATTTGAGTCCGTATAACCCACAGGCAGAGGCGGAGGGAGAATAGAACATGGGGGTACAGCTGTACCCCCAAATTGAATTTTTTTTTTTTTTTTATATATTTAAAGCAAAAAAAAAAAAAAAAATATAAAGGAGGCCAGCCTTTTTTAATGCGGCTGCATCCCCACATCCCTATACCTAATTAAACCCTTACTTAAGTGCAGCCCAGACATTAAAAAATAAATAGCAGCCCATTCAATTTAAAAGCCCATTTAGTTTTGCTAATATGGCTTTGGCCCTTTAGGCTTTAGTTAATATTTAAAATTATAATAACTTCTCCTTCCTCAAAGCGACAGACGACAACATTCTGTTGGTGGGCGCACATACTCAATTTTTTTTCATTTTCTCTGTTACCAACAAAGGTAAGTAATTTTTAATTAATATTTTGTTAAATATATTTATTGTACTTATTGTTTTGGTTATCGTTTATGAATGAATTTATTTGGGTTATTGCCTTATTGGGTATATCAGTATATGAAATATAAATTAGGGATTTAGGTAATAGGGTTTGTATTATAATTGCTCATTTGTTATATTTTGCTAAATTAATTTAGTTTAAAATTTGAAATAGATAATGATTTGAATTGTTTTTTATTGTGAAATTATAATTGCTAATTTACTATTTACTTCAATTAGGAAATGACGAAAGATAAATTTATCTCAAAGAAACTCAAAACAACGAAAAAACAACCCGATCTTCGTGAATTTATGTTCAAGAGAATGAAATCTCAAGAAGCTCCTTGCACTTCCCAAATAGATGAGTCTTCTCCAATTGATATGGAGTCTTCTTCAACCTCATCGTTTAATTCACCTCAAATTCAAGAAAATAAAAGGAGTATAAGTGGTTCAAGTGCACAATTGGAGGAGGAAGAATTGTTATATGATGTTGAACTTCTTCCCAATGATCCCGGAAAAAGAATAAGCATAATGGATTATCCTCCAAATCAACGAAATGCGGTGAGAAGAGCATATATTCTTAAAGGACCATGTCAACCCAAAACTCATGACTTCCCTCAAAGAAATCTTGGAGGTATGCGTCGATTTAGTGTCGTTTGGTTCAAAAAATATGATTGGCTTGAATATAGTATTGAGAAAGATGCGGCATTTTGTTTTGTTTGTTACTTATTTAAGAATGAAGTTGAAATTAGTGTTGGGGGAGATGCTTTTGTTAATGAAGGGTTTAGGTCATGGAATAAACCAATTAGATTTGACAAGCATGTTGGTGGTGTTAAAAGTTCTCACAATCTTGCTTATGAGAAATATGGAAATTTAAGAGATTCAAAAAAAAATTCTATTGTTCGTGTTTTTGATAGTGCAAGTGAAGTGATTCGAAGTGAATATGCATCTCGTTTGAAAGCTTCACTTTCTTGTTTGAGATTTCTTTTACGTCAAGGGTTAGCATGTCGTGGACATGATGAGAGTGGAGAATCAATTAATAGGGGAAATTTTGTTGAACTTTTGAAATGGCTTGCAGAACATAAAGAGGATGTTAAAAAGGTTGTTTTTGAAAATGCTCCAGGAAATAGCCAAATGACATCTCCCATGATTCAAAAAGATATCATTAATTGTTGTGCTAAAGAAACAACTAAGCACATTATTAATGAAGAGCTTGGTGATGATTATTTTGCTATATTAGCCGATGAGTCCAGTGATGTATCTCAAAAGGAACAATTAGCCCTTTGTTTGCGTTTTGTTGATGGTAAAAGGGGAATGGTAGTGGAGCGATTTCTTGGACTTGTACATGTTGGTGATACCACTGCTTTGTCACTTAAATGTGCAATTATGTCTTTGCTTGTGGAACATTCATTGAGTCCATCTAGAATTCGAGGGCAAGGGTATGATGGGGCTAGCAATATGAAAGGTGAAATAAATGGTCTTAAGACTTTGATTATGAAGGATACTCCATGTGCCTACTATGTTCATTGTTTTGCTCATCAACTCCAATTAACTCTTGTTGCCGTCGCTAAAAATAACAATGATTGTTGTTGGCTTTTTGAGACACTTGCAAACTTGTTAAATGTGGTTGGAGTTTCTTGTAAGCGAAGAGAAATGATTCGGGAAAGTCAAGCTAAAAAAGTTGTTGAAGCCTTGCAAATGGGAGAAATTGAGAGTGGATCAGGTTTGAATCAAGAACTTGGTTTGAGAAGGCCC
Source organism: Galeopsis tetrahit (assembly GCA_963675135.1). NCBI lineage: Eukaryota > Viridiplantae > Streptophyta > Magnoliopsida > Lamiales > Lamiaceae > Galeopsis > Galeopsis tetrahit. The sequence continues at coordinate 56,202,157 of OY776120.1, read as the reverse complement.
GGTGACACTCGTTGGGGATCTCATTATAAGACTCTTTTGAATACTATTGACTTGTTTTCTACAATTGTTGAGGTGCTTGAGATGATTGGGAAGACCGCTTTAAGTTCAGAGGATAGGATAAAAGCTCAATCAATTTTGTACTCATTTGAGTCTTTTGACTTTATTTTTATGGCACACTTGACAGAACTTGTCTTTGGTTACTCTAATAATTTGTGTAATGCTTTACAAAGAAGAGATCAAGATATTGTCAATGCTATGTCTCTTGTTTCGTTAACAAAGGTTATGTTGCAAAAAACAAGAGATAATGGATGGGAACCTCTCTTGGATAAGGTTACTTCATTTTGCACTAAGTATGACATTGTGGTTCCCGATATGGATGCTCCTTACATTCCACGAGGAGGATCAAGGCATTTTGTTAAACAAGGTACGAACCTTCAACATTTCCGAGTTGAAATTTTCATTGAATTGATTGATTTACATCTTAGAGAACTCAATGATCGGTTTGATGAGATGAATACAGAGTTACTTATATGCATGTCATGCTTAAGTCCCAAAGATGATTTCTCTTCTTTTGATAAGAAGAAAATACTCAAACTTGCCACATTTTATCCCTCCGAGTTTACAAGTATTGATGTGATGGCTCTTGAATGTCAACTTGACATATTCATTGAAGACATGCGAAGAGATGGTAGGTTTCGGGGTTTGCGTGATCTTGGTGCTCTCTCGATGAAGCTTGTCGAGACAAAGAAGCATATGAATTATCCAACAATTTATTTGCTCATCAAGTTGATGTTGATTCTCCCGGTAGCTACTGCAAGTGTGGAAAGAGTATTTTCCGGAATGACTTATGTAAAAAATAAGTTGCGAAATAGTATGGGTGATCAATTACTAAATGATAGTTTGATTACTTTTATTGAGAAAGACGTGTTTCTACAAATTTCTGATGATGATATCATAGACCGTTTTCAAAACATGAGGCTTCGTCGGTCTCAGCTGTAATTTGATTTGAACGTGATGTAATTTTTTTTTAAATTTTCTCGAATCGTATGACTTCTTATTAAATACTTGTATTTTGCTTAATATTTTTCGTACCCCCGAATTCGAAATCCTGGATCCGCCACTGCCCACAGGGAACAGACTGTTTGACTGATAAACTAACATTCTATCTCGAGTTCTTTTTAGATACTTGAGAATGTTTTTAACTGCAGTCCAATGTTCTTTCCCTGGGTTACTTTGATATCTTGCTACCATGCCTACAGCAAAACAAATATCCGGTCTCGTGCACAACATTGCATACATGAGGCTTCCAACTGCCGACGCATATGGAATGTTTCTCATCTCATCCATCTCCTTTTATGTCTTAGGACACATCTCTTTAGATAGATGGATTCCATGTTTGAAAGGAACAAATCCTTTCTTGGAATTTTGCATGCTGAATCGTTTTAAAATAGTGTCTATGTATGAGGTTTGGGATAAGCATATCATCCTTTTCTGGCGATCTCGAATAATCTTAATCCCAAGGATGTGACCAGCTTCTCCTAAATCCTTCATATCAAACAGTTTTGACAACCATACCCTCACGTCTGTCAACACCTTTTTATTGTTTCCAATAAACAGAATGTCGTCTACGTATAATACTAAGAATACCAAGGCAGTTCCGATACATTTCTTATAGACACAACTCTCAAACTCATTTTGATCAAATCCATAGGATTATATCACCTGATCAAAACATTGATTCCAAGCTCGCGATGCTTGCTTAAGTCCATATATTGACCTTTTAAGCTTGCATACAAGATTCTCTTGGCCTTTTTCAATGAAGCCTTCGGGTTGGCGCATGTAGATTTCTTGTTCAAGACTTCCATTTAGGAAAGCTGTCTTGACATCCATTTGCCAGATCTCAAAGTCTAGGTGAGCTGCAATCGACAAGAGAATACAGATAGACTTAAGCATAACTACAGGCGAAAAGGTCTCCTCATATTCGATTCCCTCTTTTTGAGTATATCCTTTTGCCACTAGTCTAGCTTTGAAGGTTTCAACCTTCCCATCTGATCCTCTTTTTCTCTTGTAGACCCACTTGCATCCAATAGGCTTTATGCCTTTGGGTGGTTCCACAAGCTCCCACACTTTGTTATGATCCATAGACCCCATTTCTGCTTCCATTGCAGTTTGCCAAGAATCTGCATCCTTATCTTGGATTGCCTCATCGTACGTCCAGGGGTCAGATTCATCCTCTCCGGGGACCAAGTCCGAAGACTCTCCCACGAACATGAATCGCTCAGGTTGTCTCACAACCCTCCCACTACGACGAGGTTCCGGTTGTGTTTGTGTATCTCTTGGTACATCTACTTGTACACTTGGTATAGGAGTTGGCCCTCTTAATTCTTTTAAGGTAATCTCACTCTTGGGCTTTCTATTACTCATATAGTTTTCTTCCAAGAATCTAGAATGTGTGCTTATCACAATTCGCTGATCCTTTGGACTATAGAATAAACCCCCTTTCGTTCCTCTAGGATATCCTACAAACAACCTTAATTCTGAACGAGGGTCTAACATTCCAGCTTCCTTGTCCAACACGTATGCAGGACACCCCCAAATTCTTATGTGTTTTAGACTAGGCTTTCGCCCGGTCCACAATTTAGTAAGGGTTTTAGGAACTGATTTGGAAGGTACCAAATTCAGAATGTAAGTCGCTGTTTCCAAGGCATAACCCCAAAACGACTTAGGTAAATCAGAATAACTCATCATAGATCTGACCATCTCTAAAAGAGTTCGATTTCTTCGCTCTGCAACCCCATTTTGTTGGGGGGTTCCGGGTGCAGTTAATTGGGATACAATCCCTTCACCTGATAAGTAGCCCAAAAATTCATTGCTGAGGTATTCGCCTCCACGATCTGATCGTAGAAACTTGATACTCTTTTCCCTATGCTTTTCTGCTTCAGCCTTAAACTCTTTGAATTTATCAAAGGTCTCAGACTTATGCCGCATTAGATAGATGTATCCATATCTTGAGTAATCATCGATAAAAGTAACGAAATACTCAAAACCACCTTTTTCTTGAATTGACATTGGTCCACATACATCAGTATGAACGAGTTCCAACACTTCACTAGCTCTATTCCCCTTTGCCCCAAAAGCTCTTTTGGTCATTTTACCCTCTAAACATGATTCACATGTAGGAAACGGCTCAACCTGGAGTGATTCCAATGAGCCGTCATTCACCAACCTTTGAATCCTTCTTAGATTAATATGACCAAGTCTAAGATGCCACAGAAGTGTTTCGTTCATGTCTGAAGAATGCTTTCTTTTCTTAGAAATAGTCGATGTGTTATACGATTCATTTTGTGTGGAATGTGCACAATTAATAGTATAAAGATTATTCACCAATGCTCCCGAACAAATAATCTCGTCATTACGACAAATAACGACATTCTTATTAAAAGAAACTGAATATCCATCCAAAAATAGTTTAGAAACTGAAATCAAATTCTTTCTAAAACTCGGAACATAAAGAACGTCTTTTAAAACTAAAATTCTATCTCTAAAAGATAGTTGCACATCTCCCACTGCAACAGCCGCCACTTTCGTAGAATTGCCCATGGTGATGATGATCTCACTCCCACTAAGTTGTTGGGTTAGCTTGAACCCCTGAAAATTGAAACAAACATGATCAGTGGCTCCCGTATCCACCACCCACGAATGGGAAGAATACACCGCTAAACAAGTTTCAATTACTAGTGCGTGAGAATTACCTTGCTTACCAGCCTTCTTAGGCTTGGTACAGGCTGACTTCCAATGTCCTTTCAGACCGCAACTAAAGCACTTTCCCTTAGTGGTCTTTTTCTTGACACCTCCCTCAATTGGTATCTTTTCCTTATTATTAGCTTGTTTCTGGCCATTTGCTTTCTTCTTCTTCTTTCCACCTTTCGGTGTAGAATTAGAAGATGGACCATTTGCCAACATTGTCGTATGCTCGTTCCTTGGTCCCATTAACATCTCAGCCGAAACTAAAGCTTGCAAGAGCTGAGCCAACGTATACTCTTGATCATTCATCGTATAGTTCAGTTGGAACTGCTCAAAACTTTTCAGTAGAGAATGGAGTATGAAATCGATCTGCGTTTCCGCATCGAATTCAGCACCAAGAATCTCAAGTTTGTTAAGGAAACCCATCATTTTAAGAACGTGATCCCTCACAGGCGTTCCCTCGATCATTTTCTGTGATAACATATCTATCATGGTCATTTGTCTAGCCGTACGATTCTGATGAGCAAAAAGTTCCTTAAGGTTCATCATAATAGCTGAAGCGGATTCCATGTTCTGGTGTTGGTGTTGCAACACATCTGACATTGAAGCCAAGATGGTACACCTAGCCATTTCATCGGATCTCATCCACTCCTTATGATATTCCTTATCTTCTTGGTTCGTCTCATCCGTAGGGGCAGGGGGTTTAGGTTCATCAAGGACCCACTTATGCTGTTGTGCAGTCAAGACTATAAATAAATGTCTTTTCCAATCCACATAATTCTCTCCTTCCAATTTATTTTATTTAAGTATACTAAACAGTGGGTTAAAAGGAGACGACATGCTGAACTAAGAATAAAATATACAATTTGTATTAATATCCTATTAACACAAAAATTATCACATAATTTGATCACATGTACTATATCAAAAACCTCAAAAAACGATATAAACATTCATCAGCCAACATCTTAAAACCAATTTAAGCAAGTCACGATGAGTGTGAACGTTTACTCAAATACATTTAAGCAGGTTACAAACAAAGCAGTTACAAACCTTTAATTCAAAATTAATAGTTGGCTTTAACCTGGCCATATAAAATTGACAGGGACTCCGATGGGAAGTTAATATATCAATTTTATACCTAAGTAATAACCATAATTAAATACAGGACTATAATTTCGTTTTGAATAAGCCACTCGATGGGAGGGTCATACCGCCACTAGTAATAATCCACAATCATCCTTAAAGGAATTTATTCATGTGAACTTATCCTTTGGCCTATCCGATAGGGAGAGAGGCGCTTGCCAATGCGTAGCCAAAAGACTTCACAAATAAATAAATTATGGAGGCCATTTAATCAATTTATTATCTTAAATAAATTTGATTAAAAAAACATACTTAGTAATTTTTAAACTTGAGGTTTTTCACGAATCCTCATGCAAAATTAACAAATAATCATAGCATAATAACAAAACAAAATTAAACACAAATTAGGCAAACACGTCCAATTATCATGGTTTAATTTTCTCGTTTTGAAGAAACAAGAAATTCGTAGTCCCACGGCTGCAACCAAAAAAATCATGCCACGCCCACAACCGGCCCGTGTGGCTTGGTCGTCCGGGTGCGCCTCCGATTCTTTAATCCGTCCAACGGTCTTCGTCTTTGATCCGTTACAATTTATTTACAAAAAATAAATCTAACATCTAGACTAGTCTATTACAAATTAAATAATCTAATATACCCGTGGATTTTCTCACGGGAAAAACAAATCTGATCGAATCAGATTAAAAACCACATTCAAACAACATAAATTAAAACATACATTAAAACCATGATAATTGGATACCTGCAAAAAAAATCTAACAATTCTACCATCCAAATATCAATTTAATGTAAATAGATTTAAATTCTAATTTATATTACAGAGCCCAAAACCTTGGCTCTGATACCATCTGTTGGGAAATTAATCCCAATACCCAATAATAGTCCCCCAACAATGTGGTCCCCAACTCTTGTGGTCCCCATCTCCTTTGTGGGGAATTATTGGCACTTGTGGGTTATGGACCATCACGCTAAGAATCCTTTGAGACTCCCGGGAATCTTTTGAGATGCCCTAGGGATCTTTTGAGACTCTCGGGAATCCTTTGAGACTCCTTTAAAATTACCCGGATCTATTTGGGACGTAATTTAAATATGAATTATCATAAATCTAATCCCATAATTTAAACAAATTAAATCAACTAATTTATGTAAAGAATGTACGGTAAAATAATTAAATCCCTAAACATGCGGAACTAAGGGATTACGTGTTTACCTTTAAATCGGAGAGATACCGTTGAGAAGAGTAACAACTTCAACCCAATTGCCTTCTCAAGTATTCCCTAAGTCCTAGTCCGTTGACCCGGTGGGAGATCTCACGAACTATTAACTCTCAAGGAAGAATTAATTTTCTCTTGTTGCACACACTGTAATTTCGAAAATTACAGATCTTTTTTTTTTCTTAGTCTTTTGAGTACCAATTTTTTTCTTCTCCTTTTATAAGAGAGAATCTATGTTTCTTCTCTTACAAGAAAGAAAAATTGACCGGTCAATTTATCTTGGAATAATATAGAAATAATTTCTTATTTCTATATATCTTTTTCCATAAATATCTCTCTCTAATTTCTTGCAACAAAATTAATCCTTATCTTTTAATTACCTTAATTAATAGACTTTTATTGGGCTACTTGAGGGGCCTTTAGGAGAATTAGGATTGGACCTCCCAATGGGCCCAAAAATCAATATTGAGCCACAACATTTTTCCAGCCCATTAATATTAATTCATTCCACTATAGAATTAATATTGCACTATCCATCCTAACCCATATTACGAAATATGGCTCCCGGTTATTATTTCCCGTGTTTAAGATTCAATGTCCATCAATTAATTTAAGCTACTGAATGCTTTAATTAATTAATATCTTTTATTCCTCGGAGTAAGGACAACTCAACATTATTATCATACCGGAAATAAATTCCACTGATCAGATTTGATATGATAAACCTTCTGAGCCCACCAAGGGGACATAATCAACTTGACACTCCAAGACACGATTCTCTGTATTAATTTTGACAATCTGTCCTGTAATTAATAATATTGCCCAAAATACAAAGTATTGAATCAAATTGAATCTTTACCCATAATAAATCAAAGCAATACTTCTTAACTACAGACAATCCCATTTAAGTGACAGAGATTAAGAAATCAACAACCACTGAGGTCAAATTCTTCATTCCTTAAGTCAGTCTAGAAGAATTACCTCTCTGTAGGTCCTATTCAGCACATCATAATGCACTAGTGAAATCTCTTGGTCAAGATAAACCAATCCAAGCCTTACACCTCAACTTCTACCAATGGATTGTTCAATTCCATCTAAGTTGTGAATCAATTGTGTTGGGAATAAAATGAGGTATGTTTTGATTAAATACCAAAACCCCCCTGAGACATGCCTAAGTCAAGATGATTGTGTTCAAAATGTGTTAGAACACATAGCATAAGGCTAGATTAGAAGCTGACATGTTAGGCAGCTCTTAGATACTTAGATGCACAATGTGAGGGGGAACCTATGCTTTGAAGATGATCAAGATCAAGTCCCCTCAAGGCTCAAAATCTGGAACAAGCACTAAGGAAAAGCATACTCTATAGAAAACCAAATGCACTGATCAAGAGAGTTGTCCAGAAGAGTTATTTCTATGCAAGAACAAGATTGTAAAGCTCAAAAGGACAAGATTAGCCAAATGCTCTGATCAGGAGAGTTGTCCAAAAAGAAATGTCCAACAAGTTGTCTTAACAATCAAGCCCAAGTGCTCTGAAAGGCTTGAGGTCAACCATACTGAACGAATGAAGACAACTACATCCTTAAAGAACTACATTGAATCATGCTAAGATCAATTTCAAGAGAAGCAAAGGATGAGAGCCAAGTCATCTGAAGAAGAGCAAGCCAACCTTGCTGATAAGCAAAACTGCTGATAGTGATAAGGAGAGTTGTCCATTTGATAAGGAATGTTGTCCTATCATTGGATCAACCTTCAGAAGCCATGTCCAAGTCCTAACAAGAAGTCAAACATTGGGAAAAGTGATGCAGAAAGAAGACAAAGTCTTACAAGCCGTTTATTACCCAAATGAGGACATGTCACTATCAAGAATCTGTCTTCCAGTTTGAAGAACTCAAGGAAGACATTTATAGCAATTTGGGGCTGCCTCTCCAACGGGCAAATCCTCCATTTTGTCTATAAATACAGAAGTGTGAAGACCATTTGACAGTACCTCAACAGAATCCAACTACTCAAGTATTCTGAAGCTCATAGAACATTCAAGCTTTCAAAGACTATCTTAGTCTTCATACACTTCTTCTAAGCTGAACCCAATTGTATATCCGTACACAAGCTTAGTGAGATATTCTATCCTTATACACTGATCTTCATTGTAAATGATATCTCATTAGTTGGAACCTTACTTCAACCCTTACCCCTTTCAAGTGAGAAAGTGAGGAGGTTGTAGTAGTAGAAGTGGTAGGAGCTGACTGTTGAGAAAAGAACAGTTCAGTTCTGAGTTGAGAAGAGGGTACTAGGACTCTAGACATCCTAGGGATCAATTCACCAAGGAGAGGTGTTATTTATCAAGTGCACCTTGGCACTATAAAACAAGTTAATTCCAAGAGTGAAGGAATTATCCTGTTAAATCAGGGAAAGTGGATGTAGGAGCTTGAGTCTCTGAACCACTATAACCTCCTGTGTTGATTTGCCTTACAAGTACTTACATTCATTCAACACTGCACACAAAACTGATCTTTCAAAGATACATACTCAAAGATTGTGCAAAAACTGTTTTGGACAAGTTCCCTGAAAACTGGACTGTATTGAATTAACCAAGTGATTTCAGAAACTAAAGGAGTCTAAACATAAAGGGCCAACCACTATTCCGCACATATAACTCCCCTAGATAGTTGTTCAACTAAGTACTCAATAGTACTTAGTAGTTTGATTATCTTAGTTGAGTTATTCATCTTCAGTAGAGTTGTCCAAGACAACCTTGCTGAGCTCTAGTTTGATCAAAAGTTGAAAAGAATTGCATACAAGTGTATTCCCCCCCCCCATACACTTGTTATATACTCCTTTCAGGACCAACAAGTGGTATCAGAGTAGGGGTTCAAAGACCACTGCTTCTGAAAATCCATCTTGATTTTCAAAACTCACATATTTGTGTGGTCACTGAGCTGATCTCTATCACCTGTTGACTAACTGTTTATTCTTGAGATATGGCCAACAACAATGCTGTTCCTCCACCTACTGTTCAAGGATTGGACAACATGGCCACAAATCCAGTCAACCACATTTCACATCATAAACTGCCCATGTTTTCAATAGACAATTATGATTTCTGGAAAATTAGAATGAGGGCTCATCTTGCATCTCTTCATACTGATACCTTGAGAGTAATTACAAGAGGTCCTTTTGTGTTCACTCAAACTAACCCAATATTGACAGATGAGCAAAGAACAGATGTAAGGGAACTGATTCCCAAAGATGAAGATGACTTCACTGCTGATGAAAAGAGGAAAGATAATCTGAATTATCTTGCCATGAACACTCTCTATCAAACAATTCCAGATGCAATCATGGGAAGAGTCTACCACTGCACCACAGCCAAAGAAATTTGGGATACCCTTGCTGAAATGTGTGAGGGTACAGAAAAGATCAAGGAGAACAAGCTCCAAGTTGCTGTGCAAAAATTTGAGCAATTTTCAATGGAAGCTGATGAGTCCATTGATAAATTTGCTGGTAGATTCACTGATGTGATGAATGAAATAAACTCATTGGGCAAGGTCTACTCCAGGAGAGAAGTTGGATTGAAGATCTTGAGAAGTCTCACTCAAAAGTGGGATGTCTATGCTGTGATGATGCAGAATACCAAGGATCTCTCCTCCATGCCCATGCAACAAATCTTCTCAGAACTCAAAGCTTATGAGTTCGATCTCAACAGAAGAAAGCCTGTTGAGGAACCTTCAAATCCTACTAAGAGAGTGGCATTCAAAGCCAAAGTTGCTGAACCTGAAATGCAACCCACTCCCAGACCATCAAAGTCAGTTTCAAAGACTGAAATGAAGGAAGAACTAGCCTTGATGGCTAGAAGGTTTGACAAGTTCAACACAAGGTTTGGTAGATACAAGAAATTCTACCAAGACAACAAATTCAGGAGAAGGTACAACTCCCCTGAAGATCAGGCCAAGGATAAAAAGCCTGAAGAGAAAAGATCAGAGGACAAGTACTCCGATAGGAGAAGGTCCAGTAGAGCTGACCCCTCATCATCAAAAGGAAGAGATGAATCCAAGAAGGATGATGATGAAGACCTGTGCTACAACTCTAAAAAGAAAGGGCACTTCCAGTATGACTGCCCTGAACTGAGCTCTAAAGAAAGAAGAGAAAGACAAGCTAAGAGAGACAGAAAGTTCACCAATAGAAAAGCCATGATGGCTGGTGAAGAATCTGACAGTGCTGAAAGCTTCAACTCTTCTGATGGACTGTTCTCAAACAGTGATGATGATGTGTGCAACATGGCTCTTGAGGATGATGAGGTATCCTCCACTTCTAGCTCACCATCATTTTTATCACAGAACACTAGTGAAGTCAACTTGAAACTTTCCTTTGGGAAGTTGATGGAAGATTTCACTAGATTACAAGAATTTCATGATAATTGTGTGAGAGAAAATGAAAGATTGGCTATTGAACTTACAAAAAACTCTGAGGTAGCTGTTGATGTCAAAACTACTGAGTTGTATCAACAAGTCTTGAGAGAGCTTAAGGAAGCAAATCTCAGGATAGTTGACCAACAGAAGGAGATTGATGATCAACTACTTTCTCAGAAGAGAAAATATTTTGAACTAAAAATTCTGAATGCCAAATTTGAGAACCTCTCACATGAATATGACATTCTTAAATCAAGTGAAGAGAGCCTGAAATTAAAGATGTCTGCTCTGAACAAATCCTCTAGAGCAATAGAGGAAATTCAGAGTTATTAAAGACCTATGGCTCAAATAAGTGAATTAGGTTTTGATCCATTTGAATCTTCACCTTGTCTCAGTGTTGCTTCTACAAGTAACACTAAGAAAATCTTTGTCAAATCAGTGGCACAACAAGCTGAAAATGAAATGATTCAACCACTGAACAAAGGAAAGGGCAAAATGAATGAAATGCCTACTCTAGTGCTTCAGGAGACTAAGCCCAAAACTTTGGAAAAGGTCAAGGCTCCTGAAAACAAGAGGAATGTTGGTCAGCAGAGTAGACCCAATGGAAGGGCAACTCTCCTGAACAATGTTCAGAGGAGTTATCCAACATATAATCAGCCTAGGCCAACTCATCTGAGAAAGCCTCAGCTGAATAGACCTAAGGACAACTATCCTCCAAGGCAGAATAAAATGAGACAACCAAAACCCTTCTTGCCAAAGGGTAATGGTCATAAAAATGCTTTTCCTCAAAGATTTCATCAAGCTGCACAAAGAACTCATAAGTTCAGGAGAGTTGACAACTCCCCTGAAACTTACAGAGTTAACACATTCACACATACTTTTCCCAAGGCATTTAAGGGAAAGACAGTGTATGTTGATGCACATGGAAAACAACTTAGCCACCTTGAATCAATCAGGGTAATTAGGCAAGTTTGGGTTCCAAAAGGTACATCTAACCTCTCAGGACCCAAAACTCAAAGGGTACCTAAACCTATCTAATTGCAGGTACCATTGGGCCACAAGAAGAGGAGTATGAGCAAAAAGACAGCATGGTACCTTGACAGTGGATGCTCAAGGCACATGACTGGAAACAAGGAACTCCTCACTGATTTTATTGAAAAAGAAGGCCCAAATGTCACTTTTGGAGACAGCTCACAAGCAACAAAAAAAGGTTATGGTACTTTGATGATTGGTAACATCAAAGTAACCAATGTATCTTATGTAGCTGGTCTCAAATATAATCTTCTAAGTATCAGTCAATTCTGTGATAAAGATTTTAAAGTTGAGTTCTCAAGTGGAAAATGCTTAATTAAGGATAAAACTCAACAAACTCTATTGACTGGAACTAGGAAGGGAAATGTGTATTTTGCAGACTGGGACAAGTCTACTGATGCTGCATGTTTCATTGCTAAGAGTACTAGTGAACAAAGTTGGTTATGGCACAAGAGGTTAAACCATCTGAACTTCAAATCAATGAACAAACTTGCTAGAAATGCATTAGTTAAAGGACTGCCTAATGAGGTTTTCATTAAAGAACATGTGTGTAAGCCATGTCAAGAAGGAAAACAGATTAAAGCCTCATTCAAAGGTAAACCAGTCATTTCTACTGAAAGGGTACTTGAACTTCTACATATGGATCTTTTTGGACCAATTACCCCTTCAAGCATAAATGGTAGAAAATACACATTGGTTGTAGTAGATGACTTCTCTAGGTTCACTTGGGTAGTATTTCTCCTTAATAAGAAGGAAACACAAGTCAAACTACCTGAACTTCTCAAGAGATTGTCAAATGAGAAAAGCCTTAGCATTATCAAGATAAGATCTGATAAAGGCACTGAGTTCATAAACTCATACATCAATGAGTATTGCACATCTAATGGAATAGCTCATGAAACCTCAGCAGCTAGAACTCCTCAGCAAAATGGAGTTGCAGAAAGAAGGAATAGAACATTAAAAGAAGCTGCTAGAACTTTAATTGCTGATTCAAATTTACCTAAGAGGTTTTGGGCTGAAGCTATAAACACTGCATGCCATACTCAAAATAGATGCTTAATTACTAAAGGGCAAGGCAAAACCCCTTATGAACTCTGGAAAGGAAGAATGCCTAAAGTATCATACTTTCATATATTTGGTTGTAAGTGTTTCATTCACAATAATGGGAAAGAACAGTTGAAAGCCTTTGATAGCAAAGCTGATGAGGGAGTATTTCTTGGATACTCTCAAATCAGTAAAGCTTTCAGAGTCTACAACAAGAAAACCCTTATAGTGGAAGAAACACCTCATGTTGTGTTTGATGAATCTATCTTTGAGATCAGGAATGATAATTTGGAACCTGAAGAAATCACACAGAGGACAACCAGATTGAGCCTAAAAGACAAAGACACTGAATTCATAGATGTTGTCTAAGCCAACCTACCTGAAAATACTATGTTGGACAACAATCGTGAAGGCAACCTTCCTGAGACAAACCCTGTTGATGGAAATGGTGAACTGAATGACCAAATCCCAGTTCACATCCAGGTAACAACTACCAGTGAAGAAGCAGTTCCTGCTGAGGTAGTTAATGGGTCAAATAATCAAGGGGGAACTCAAAATGTTGAAAATACCAATGTCCCTGACATTGAGGACAACACCCCTGATTATGATCCTGAATTAGATCCTGCATTTAATTATCCAGAATTCTATAACACTGGTGACTCAACCTTAGTAGAGGACAACTCTACTGAAGGGATCAGAAAAAGAAGGACTTGGTTATATGACCATCCTCCTGATCTGATACTTGGTGATCCAAGTATAGGAGTCAAAACCAGAAGTTTTCATGGTGAAAGTGCTATGTTTTGTTGTTTCTTGTCAGAACAAGAACCAAGTGATATTGAAGAAGCACTTCAAGATGCCAACTGGATCACAGCCATGCAGAAAGAACTGAATCAATTCACCAGAAATGAAGTATGGGAGCTGGTGGATAGACCTTCACATCAAGATGTTATTGGAACCAAGTGGGTGTTCAAGAACAAGAAAAATGAAAATGATGTGATTGTTAGAAACAAAGCAAGACTAGTGGTAAAAGGTTACTGCCAGCATGAAGGCATTGACTATGATGAGACATTTGCACCTGTGGCAAGGCTAGAAGCAATAAGGCTCTTCCTAGCCTATGCAGCCCACAAGAGGTTCAAAGTGTACCAAATGGATGTCAAGAGTGCCTTTCTGAATGGAGTCTTGAAAGAAGAAGTCTATGTGGAGCAACCACCAGGTTTTGAGATTGGAAACCAAGTATACAGGCTGAAGAAGGCTCTATATGGACTCAAGCAAGCCCCTAGGTCTTGGTATGACACACTGTCACAATTCCTCTTGGATCATGGATTCACCAAGGGAACTATGGACAGAACTCTCTTCAGAATCTCTGAAGGAGAGGACATCTTGCTTGTCCAAATTTATGTAGATGACATAATTTTTGGATCCCCTAATGAGAAGTTGTGTGAAAAGTTCTCCAAGCTCATGCAAAGCAAGTTTGAGATGTCCATGATGGGGTTGATGAACTTCTTTTTGGGTCTACAAGTCAAGCAATCTAAAGAAGAAATCTTCATCAACCAAGCTAAGTACACCAAAGAGATGATCAAGAAGTTTGGGTGTACAACAAGCAAGCCAGTAAGGATCCCAATGAATACTAATTGGAAGATGGATCCTGATGAGAGTGGTGTTCCAACCAACTCCACTGAGTATAGAGGAATAATTGGTTCACTCCTCTATCTCACTGCAAGCAGACCTGACATCACCTTTGCAGTAGGTGTTTGTGCAAGGTTTCAAGCAAATCCTAAGAAAAGCCATCTTGAGGCTGCAAAGAGGATCTTGAAGTATCTCAAAGGCACTGAGAACCTAGGCCTTTGGTACCCTGCTGATGACAACATTGAGTTAACTGGCTACTCAGATGTTGATTATGGAGGATGTAGAATTGACAGAAAGTCCACTTCAGGGACTTGTTAATTCTTGGGCAACAAACTCATATCTTGGTTTTCCAAGAAGCAAAACACAGTGGCTACCTCCACCACTGAAGCTGAATATGTTGCTGCTGGAAGTTGTTGTGCTCAAATCCTTTGGCTGAAACAACAACTCAGAGACTACAAAGTCAACTCTACTGAAGTGCCAATATTTTGTGATAACAACAGTGCAATTGCAATATCACAAAATCCTGTATTGCACACAAGATGCAAACATGTGGACATCAAGCATCACTTCATTAGAGATCATGTGGAGAAGAAGGATATCAAGTTAGTAAAGATCCACACAGATCATCAAAAAGCTGATATATTGACAAAGCCACTTGCAGAAGCAAGGTTCCTGGAATTATCAGCAGAGTTGGGTCTTCTTGATCCAGGGAAGTTGGACAAATGAGTCCAAAGGAGTTTATTCATTAAGGGGGAAATAAATTCAAACTTCAGCAGACTTAGTCAAGTCTACTGAAATTCAGAAAAGTTGACCTTACTTCTTCAGGACACTTGTCCCTTGAAATTCAGGACACTTGTCCACATCACTTCAGGACACTTGTCCATGTGGGGTCAGATAAGTTGTCCTAGCTATCAAACCAAATCTTGGTCTGATAAGCACCTATTTTGGGCAATCATTGCCTATTTCGAAATATGTCCCATTCCAATTAAAGATATCATCTTTTTGGGATTTAATTTGTCTCCCACCCAAAAGGTCACTCTCCATGCATTAAATGCCAAGATTTTACTCTTGTTTGCATTAAACTTTTTGGGACATGATCTATCTCGAAAAACCCCCAGCCTTAAACAAACATTAAAACTCCACCCACGTTTTGAGTAAAACAGTTTTTCACTGTTACATTGGTTCTTGACCATTGGATCAAAACTGGCCAACTCCCCTGAAATCAATCCTAGCCGTTCATTTTGGATTTCCATTTTTGTTCACCTTTGAATTGCATCAAGACTTCACCAACTCATTGATAAACATTCTTTTTAGAATATTCACAAGTCTTAAGTCCCCCCCCCCCCCCACAAACACTTCTTCCCCAAGTATTCGAAACCCTAGTTCTAAATTTTCTTCAAACTCTCTCAATCTCTGTCAAAACTTTCTTCTGTAAACCTTCAATGGCTCCCAAAGTTAGACCAGAGATGATCATTGATTTCACCAACAAGACTCTAGACCTTGATTTTGGTTATTTGAGCAACAAAAACAGTCTTCACTTTGAGCCAATTGTATCCTTTGAAAGTGAAGATCCTGAGATTAAACCAACCCTGAGATGGTTGAGGAGAGCTGGATTACAAAAGTTCATGGAAGAAAGACCAAGTTCCTGCTTGGAAAGCTACATGGCTGAGTTCTTTGCATTTCTCCAGTGGAGAGGTAAACCTGAAGATGGTGAAGTTTCCACCAGATTGTCATATGTTGCAGAAGGAGAGGAAGAAGGGAGATTTCATAGAGTAAATTCTCTTCAGAAGATCTTGAAGGAGCCTTTGGATTGCCTTTTGAGGGAAGGAATCCAGAAGTTTATGGTACTGGACATGAAGATGAAATAGCTCAAGAATGGCTATTAGTACCGGGTCCTCTTTCTTCAACACAAAACAAGAAGACTCTCAAGCCAGAATTTCTCAACCTCTTTGAGGTAGTTGCTAAGAGTCTCTTGAGCAATACTGGAAGCTTGGAACAAATTAGCCATCCAAGAATCAGAATTATGGCTGCAGTTATTGATGCTAGTGACAAAGGCATCAAATTTGATTGGAGAACCTTCATCATATCTGAGATGATGAAGGAAAAGGCCAAATTCAAGGTGAGAGCTCACAACAAGGTTGTGCTAGAAGGGAAACTCAAGTATTGCACCAGGGCAAGCTTGTTGATTGAAAGAATTTCCCACTACTCTCAAATGCAAACATTTGCAAAGCCTCTCCCAGCCCAAAAGATACTGTTCAGGAAGCTCAGCAAGAAAACTGAGCAAAGGAGAATGCTTCTAGCCAAACCTGCTGAAGAAAAGGTTGAAGAGAAGCCTAAGATGATGAAAAGAACTAAGGCCAGGGCTGTCAAAACAAGGAAAATGTCTCAATTGTCTTCAAGAGAAGCCTCAGGAGCATCAGCTGAAGTTGATGAAGTGGCAGAAGAGGGAGTAAGTGTGCCTTCTGACCACTCAGAAGAGTTGAGGCTGAAATATAATGAGACAAGGCAAAAGAAGAAGGGTGACAAGAGGATCAGGGAAGTTGTCCCTGAGAAGGATGGTGAAGGAAGTGGGAGCAGTAGGGCTAGCAAGAGAAGGGCCAAGCCTACTGAGAAAGTGTTGGAGCTGCAGGAAGAAAGGTCTCTACAATTAGCTCTAAGAGAAAGCAGAGCTGAAAGCAGGACCAAATCCAGGTCAAGGACTAGCTCATCTGGTTCTGGAACTCCAGAATCCAAGATTCCTGAAGAGGCCAACATCCCTGAAAGCCAAAATCCTGAGCCCAACTCCCCTGAAACCCATATTACCCCTCCCAACCAACCCATTACCCCTGTAGATCTCACTAAGAGATATTCTCCAGAAGGAAGTATGCAAAGAAGTGGCATTGATGTGCTTGCAGATTTAGCAGTAGATGAGACAAGACTCCTATCTCCCCTTGACTCATCCATGCTCAACTATTCCAAACTCTTAGAACATGCACTCAATGAGCCAACTCCCTTAAGCAAAGCCCCTTCAGATTCATTGCTCTCTAAAGCAACTGAAGTACCTTCGTTTGAGCCTAACCCTTCTGAAGCCAACCCTCCTGAACTTCACTTGCCTGAAGCTGCAATTAAGGAAACCACAGCCAACTCCCCTATAGCCCAAAGTTCTCCATCTAGTGAGAATGAGGAGGAGTATACTTATGAAAGTATGCTCAAAGGTGGAGCTAAGGCCACAGTGGATAGTTTATACCCACAACTTGTTGAATTTCCCAGAATTCAGACAATGTTTCATGATTTGAGGATGCTTGTGGATGTAAAAGATAAGACCTTAATGGAGATATCACAAGTTATCCAAGATAAGGGTGCTAACTGGTGGAAAGTAGAGGAAAGAAGATTGCTACACTTTGCTGGTGTGATGAAAACAAGATTCCTCACTGATGAGGAAGTTTTTGCAAAGTTGGTAGCTGAGAAGATCATTGAGGAGAAAGAAAGAAAAGATAAGGGGATCAAACACCCTGACAGTAGCTCAAATGATGATGATTCCCCTGATGATCCCTCAAACCCTTCAAACCCCAACCCTCCTGAAACCCCTCAAGCCAACCTCCCTGAACCTTCTCAACCCAAGTCTTCTGTAGCAGATAGACTTTCAAACCCTCCTAGAACCTATCATAGGAAAGGCTCTGTATCTTCAGAGGTGTTGACCAAGGGTGGTAACACAACCAAAGACACATCTGCCAATGAAGGTTCTTCTGAACCCAAGGCACAGCCTAAAGATGTTGAGGTTCCTATGCTAGAGGCTGGTTTGATTAAGGCCTATTCAGTGTCAGAAGAGTTGGACACTGATCAGCCCTTAATCATTCAGGATGACTCAGTGGCTGTTGAAATAAGCACTGTGATCTCCCCACAACTGCCATCTTTGAACCTTGTTGAAGGTGGAGATGTTGCAGGTTTAGGAGAAGGAGTTGAAAAGGAGAAGTTAGTGGAAAAACCAGAGGGAGTAGTAGATGAGAGAGATGTGGTGATCACTAGAATAGTGAGTGTACCACCAAATGAGGGTGATATAAGTGAGGAAGGGCAGGCTATTCTTGAAGTCAAATCTGAACTTCAGGAATCCCTTGATGAGAGGAGGCCTGTTTCTTTAAGTGAGGAAATTATTGAAGAAGGGAGAAAAGAAAGAGTTGAAAATGAGAAGAAGGCTGCTGATGTATCAGAGTCTTATACAAAAGAAATTGAGGGTGATGAGTGTTTATTTCCTAACTTGTTTGATCTGTCTAATATTGCAGGTATTTCCCTTGACCAAATTTTTGCAGATGAATTCTTAACAGATGCCCCTATCCAAGTAGATACAGGCTCAGCTCAAGCCTTGCTTGGTATGCAATCAGAGAAGTTGGATTCCTTGGCTCATCAAGTCCAATCTGCTCATGCTGAAACTTCAGGAGCACTGAATGAGCAAGGAAGAACTCTAGCATTTGTAGAAATGAGGCTTACATGATCTGAGGATGTTGTGCTACCCACTCTGGAAGCAAGGATTAGTGGTGTGGAAACTGGCCTCCAAACCATTTCCACTGAAGTACAAAAAGCCAAATCTACCATGGAATCCATCTCAGAAGAGGTCAAGAAGGAACAAAAGCTGCTGAGAGATAATCATAATGCCAATGTCAAAGCTCTCAGGCTAACTGTCAAGCAAGCTCTTGGAAAGAAGACTGCATTGCAAAAGAAAAGAGCAGAAGAGCAAAGGCTAGCTATGGTGAAAGCAGCCTCTGAAAAATTTTCCCAAGAGGTGATGGCCAACATTGCTGAAGGTGCAGTGGCCAACCTCACTGAGCTCCTTAAAGCCAAACTTGATGCATCCCTGAAAGCAACCTTGGAGGAGGTTGTTCAACAAAAGATGAAGCATGTTCTAGCTTTTCTTAGCTTGAGCAGTGATAGGATGCAAAATATACATGATGAAAATGTATATTTGTTGGAAGAAATGAAGTCTCTAAACCAGGCCCAATCCCTAATGGCCACAACAATGAGTGAGCTGAAACCCCAGTGTTTTGATGCTGCCAAAAAGGGGGAAAGGGAAAGAGCTAGAGCAAAAGGTGCCTTGGTAATTGGAGGCTCAGACAAGGGAAAAGACAAAACTGCTGAAGCAAAAGGAAAAGAGCCTGCAGTGCTAAACTTAGAAGAATTGGATGAAGAAGAGCAACTAGCACTTGCATTGAAGAATTCAATGGCCTCAACACAAGAAGAGAGAATGAGATTACAGCAGAGACCAGGTGGTAAGGTGTCTGGTTTGGACAAAGATGCTGAAGGTGTCCAAACTAGAGGAAAGATCAAGAAGGCAAAGGGAAAGAAAAGACAAGCTGAGACATTTACTGACTTTCCCAACAGCCTTGATCTTCCACCTGAATTCAGAATTGATGAAGATGAGCCTACATCAAAGAAAGCCAAAGCTGCTGAAGAACCCAAAATTGCTGAAAAGGAAAAGTCTTCTGAACTAGTCAATGTTGCTGAAGGTTCCAAATCCACTGAAGATATTGAAGAACTATTTGCTGAAGGTTTTGGACCTGAACCTAAGAAGAAGACAACTGTCCTAGCTCATGATCCATCAAAGTTGTTTCATGAAGGGTATGGCAAAGACCCTGAAACACAACAGAAACTGGCCATGATGAGGGCCCAAGAGAAAATGAATTTGATGGATGAAGCTCAAAGAGCAAGAGATAAGAGAAGAGCAAACTTTCAGAAACCAAGAAGAAGGAGAGCAACTTACAGCAAGATGAAGCCTCAGCTATTAGTCCCAATGGACACCAAATATCCACACTTGGATAAATGGGTGCCAATCCAGCTGAATGATACATGGGAAGAGGCTAAAAGGGAGTTTGTCTATGACTATTATGTCATTGACAGGTGGAATGGAGGAGATGCCAACTCTGCCTTTGCTGAGTTCATGATAGAATACTACAGAGAGTTGTATCAACAATTACTTGACGCTGCTGATATTGCAAGAATTGAACTCAATGCTCCCAAGCCTATCATCTACATGCCTCCCAAGCTTGAAGGATGGATTGACCAAGCAAGGATCCTGAGGGAGTTCACAGAGATTCTTAAGCTGAACAAGATGACCCTTGGACCCAAAGGAACCAACCAGGAAGCCATGGAACTCAAAAAGAGAGTGTGGGCACAATATGGGATGGTGCCACCTAAAGAAGATGATCTCTGAAATGGCTAAGTCTTCCTGACTCTTATATGCTGAAATGGATAAAAACTTAAGTTGGTTGCTAACTTGTGTTTTTGGTCAATTATTCTGAAGATGCTCAAGATGCTGATATGATGTGCTCAGTAACCTAAATGCTGAATGATTTTAGAGTATATCATACTTTTGTAAAATGTGTGCCTAATTGTAATATCTTTCATGCTCTGATAAGTTATCTTCAACTATCAACATGCCTGTAATGTCTTTTATATGAATGATAGTTGAACTACCCTTTGAATCAAGATACATTATTGCAGAAATCTCTCTATGCCTATCTTTGAAACCTACTTGCAACAAAAACAGTGAATACACTAACACATTTTCTTTCAGGGAAATTGACCTCAGTCATGTCTTCTGAAGATAAATGTAATAGGTGTAGTCAAGTCACTTTTGCATAAAATGTATAGGTTTTGGCATCATCAAAAAGGGGGAAATTGTTGGGAATAAAATAAGATATGTTTTGATTAAATACCAAAACCCCCCTGAGACATGCCTAAGTCAAGATGATTGTGTTCAAAATGTGTTAGAACACATAGCATAAGGCTAGATGAGAAGCTGACATGTTAGGCAGCTCTTAGATCCTTAGATGCACAATGTGAGGGGGAACCTATGCTTTGAAGATGATCAAGATCAAGTCCCCTCAAGGCTCAAAATCTGGAACAAGCACTAAGGACAAGCATACTCTATAGAAAACCAAATGCACTGATCAGGAGAGTTGTCCAGAAGAGTTATTTCTATGCAAGAACAAGATTGTAAAGCTCAAAAGTACAAGATTAGCCAAATGCTCTGATCAGGAGAGTTGTCCAAAAAGAAATGTCCAACAAGTTGTCTTAGCAATCAAGCCCAAGTGCTCTGAAAGGCTTGAGGTCAACCATACTGAACGAATGAAGACAACTACATCCTTAAAGAACTACATTGAATCATGCTAAGATCAATTTCAAGAGAAGCAAAGGATGAGAGCCAAGTCATCTGAAGAAGAGCAAGCCAACCTTGCTGATAAGCAAAACTGCTGATAGTGATAAGGAGAGTTGTCCATTTGATAAGGAATGTTGTCCTATCATTGGATCAACCTTCAGAAGCCATGTCCAAGTCCTAACAAGAAGTCAAACATTGGGAAAAGTGCTGCAGAAAGAAGACAAAGTCTTACAAGCCGTTTATTACCCAAATGAGGACATGTCACTATCAAGAATCTGTCTTCCAGTTTGAAGAACTCAAGGAAGACATTTATAGCAATTTGGGGCTGCCTCTCCAACGGGCAAATCCTCCATTTTGTCTATAAATACAGAAGTGTGAAGACCATTTGACAGCACCTCAACAGAATCCAACTACTCAAGTATTCTAAAGCTCATAGAACATTCAAGCTTTCAAACACTATCTTAGTCTTCATACACTTCTTCTAAGCTGAACCCAATTGTATATCCATACACAAGCTTAGAGAGATATCCTATCCTTATACACTGATCTTCATTGTAAAGGATATCTCATTAGTTGGAACCTTACTTCAACCCTTACCCCTTTCAAGTGAGAAAGTGAGAAGGTTGTAGTAGTAGAAGTGGTAGGAGCTGACTGTTGAGAAAAGAACAGTTCAGTTCTGAGTTGAGAAGAGGGTACTAGGACTCTAGACATCCTAGGGATCAATTCACCAAGGAGAGGTGTTATTGATCAAGTGCACCTTGGCACTATAAAACAAGTTAATTCCAAGAGTGAAGGAATTATCCTGTTAAATCAGGGAAAGTGGATGTAGGAGCTTGCGTCTCTGAACCACTATAACCTCCTGTGTTGATTTGCCTTACAAGTACTTACATTCATTCAACACTGCACACAAAACTGATCTTTCAAAGATACATACTCAAAGATTGTGCAAAAACTGTTTTGGACAAGTTCCCTGAAAACTGGACTGTATTGAATTAACCAAGTGATTTCAGAAACTAAAGGAGTCTAAACATAAAGGGCCAACCACTATTCCGCACACATAACTCCCCTAGATAGTTGTTCAACTAAGTACTCAATAGTACTTAGTAGTTTGATTATCTTAGTTGAGTTATTCATCTTCAGTAGAGTTGTCCAAGACAACCTTGC
The DNA here is from genome assembly GCA_963675135.1 of Galeopsis tetrahit. Lineage (NCBI taxonomy): Eukaryota > Viridiplantae > Streptophyta > Magnoliopsida > Lamiales > Lamiaceae > Galeopsis > Galeopsis tetrahit. Next base: position 56,179,693 of record OY776120.1, on the reverse strand, counting down.
TGAGCTCTGGTTTGATCAAAAGTTGAAAAGAATTGCATACAAGTGTATTCCCCCCCCCCCCCATACACTTGTTATATACTCCTTTCAGGACCAACAAATTGTACTTATATACAAGGAACTGACAATGTGATCTTTTGTGATCTTCTACACACCACATTGTGTACAATGTAAAATACATCTAAACGTTTATGCAATAAATAATTAACATTCATTATATTTAAAGCAACCAGTGATAAAAATATTATTCTCATTTATAAGTGCAAGAATCAGTTTGTATACATAAGTAGCACTAAAAGCATACTTGCCAGTATAACCCTAACAAATAAGTCCTTGGACATAACTATGTCTCAATCCAACGTGCCATGACTTACCATTATACTTTTGCTAAAGTTGCAAAGTTGTCACAATGTATCGCTATGGCTTTGACAACAACGATATTTCATAGATGAGGTTTCTTAACCATTCAGCTTCTTTACCTGCCGAGGCTAGAGCTATAAACCCTAAAGCCATAGTGGAATCCGTAAAGCAAGTTTGTTTCTTAGAAGACTAAGAAACTGGACCTCCCCCAAGGAGGAATACCCAACCACTTGTTGAAGAATTATCTTCTTCATTTGTAATCCAACTTGCCTCAGAATACCCCTCTATTACCGAGGGGTAACCACTATATGTCAAACCATAATTCATGGTTTTCTTCAAGTACTTAAGTACATAGCGTATAACTTGCCAATGAGACAAACTAGGATTACTAGTATATCTACTTAACTTGCCAACTACAAAAGCGATATATGGCCTTGTACTTGTCATTGCATACATCAAACTATCTATAACCCTTGCATACTCAAGTTGTGAAACTACATTACCACCAATTGGTAATAACTTTAAACTTGGATCCATAAGTGTTGAAGCGAGAGAACAATCATAATTATTAAATTTCTTGAGCACTTTCTCAATATAATGAGATTGTGACAAGAGTAATTTTTCATTGTCTCTCTTAATCTTAATACTTAGGATGACATCGGCTTCTCCCATATCTTTCATGGAGAAATTTGATGATAAAAAACATCTAATCAAATTAACTTGCTCTAAATTTGTTCCGAAAATCAACATAGCATCCACAAACAAGCAAATTATTACACCATTAGTACTAGTGTCATCAAATTTGCTATATACACACTTGTCAGCATTATTCAATTTAAATCCATTTGATAACACAATATCATCAAACTTTTGATGCCATTGCTTTGGTGCTTATTTTTGCCCGTACAAAGATTTAATTAATTTACAAACTTTGTGTTCTTGACCTTTCATCACAAACCCTTACGGTTGTTTCATATATACTTCTTCTTCTAGTTCTCCATTCAAGAACAGTGTCTTGACATCCATTTGATGGATGACACGTTTATGAATAGCTGCAAGTGCTATCAATAACCTTATAGTGGAGATCCTAGCTACTAGGGCATATGTATCAAAGTAATCGATATGAGGCTTTTGTGTAAAGCTTTGTGCCACTAAATGGGCCTTGAATTTATCAATAGTTCCACCGACTTTAATTTTCTTCTTTAAAATTCATTTACAGCCAATTGGTTTCCACATGGGAGGTAAATCAACTAAAATCCAAGTGTTATTTCCCATGATGGATTCCATTTCATCATTAATGACCTCTTTCCAAAAGGCGGCATCTTTAGACTTCATGGCCTCTTGAAAAGTTAAAGGATATTCTTCCACATTGTAGCAATATGGAAATTTTGTCACCACGGAGTCCCTCATTCCTTCAATTAAATATACATGAAAATCTGGGCCAAAAGATTTATTTTTTCTTACCCTCTTACTTCTTCTAATTTGTGATGAAGAGGTTTTATTCTCATCATGAGTATGATCATCTAAACCTTGATCAACATCTTGAACATTGGTACATGGAGGTAAATCCTTAGGCCTTGGAATTGAAGAAAATCTCTTCTCATCAAAGATTGCATCTCTAAACTCCATGATCGAATAAATCGACACATAATCATTTTGTTCGATTACATATAACTTATAGGCTTTGCTATGTTCAGCATAACCTATGAAGATGCATTCAATTCATATTTCACCCAATTTCTTTCGCTTGGGCTCTGAGACTTTAAAAATATCCCTACAACCCCAAACCTTGAAATAATTCAAGTTTAGTTTTCTTTTGTACCATAGTTCATATGGGGTTACCTCATTCCGTTTTGTAGGAACTCGATTTAAAAGATAACATATTGTTAACACAACTCGTTTTGAAGTATCCTATTCTTTCTTTCTGCTATACCATTTTGTTGTGGTGTGTAAGTTGTCGTTGTTTCATGTATTATCCCCTCGATCCTTAACTTTTTAACTTTAACACTTATTTGCAACTCCACTTCATTTTTATAGATCTTAATCTTGTCAAGGGCCTCATCCTTAGAAAATAATAAATACATATAACAATATCGTGAATGATCATCAATAAATGTTACTCCCTCTATCCTGTAAAATTTTGCTCAGACCAAATTTTGGGTCCACAAAGTATACGTTTATTCTATTTAAATAGTTAACTTTTGAGTATTTTTTCTATTTTATTAACAAGATTGAGTATCTACCAACAATATTCTTTACTCGTTATCCCACATATATTTTTTATAATTAAAATATGATTTTTTGAAAAACATGTATAAAATAAAATGAGCAAAATTTTACTGGACAGAGGGAGTACTATATACTACGTACACATATTTACCCTTCATACAATATTTTTGGGGCCCACCATACACTCAATCAAACTACGTTATTTACTTTATATAAAAAAGTTTACAAAATTACCCCAAGACTTTAATTATTACACTTTTTCCTTAAACTCCGTTCCAACAAATGAAAGTTTTTCAGGGACGGAGGAAGTACTTTTTATTTCCTAAGGAATTAGTGTTATGAAAATCACATAAGCCACTGTGCACTAATTCAAGCAATGATGAAGTCCTTTCCACACTAGGGAACAAACTTCTTGTTATCTTTGTTAATATGCATATTCTACACTTCTCTATATTTAAATCAAAAGGAGGAATCAAATCTAATTTAGACATGCTATATAATTTCTTATAGTTAACATGTCCAAGTCAAAAATGCCATAGAGAAGAATCATGGTTAATAATATAAACAGAATCATTCAAACCATTTAAAAGCAGTATTTCGTCTCCTATATGAGGTACCATGAAATTTGCCTTTGAGATACAAAGAAGATCGACAACGATAATTCACACTCTTCGAATTAACGTCTAATAGGAACAAGAGATTAATTCCTTTGTGTGTCTTTGGTATTTCAAAGAAGAGAAAGTTTAAAAGGCTTTCCAACTCTACAATGTTTATTTGTGAAAATTGAGAATATAATGTTTTTTTATCTCACCCTCCATACACGGCTAATATCTTTTATATATATATATATATATATATATATAAGAGAAAATAATTTGGATTAGCCTTGGTGGTTAACCATATGGATAATTTTGGGTGGTTACCCAATTTAGATAATTTTGGGAAGTTACCCAATTTTGGATAACTCTAAAATTTCAACAAGAGGAGTATTTTGCTAAAAAGGAAATGGGGTAACTTTCATTGGGACAGACGAAAAAGAAAAGTTGGGTAGCTTTCATTGGGATGGAGGGAGCAATTATTAACTATTACACGATTTTTCCAAGAATCTCTCTTCAATCCAAATGGATCCACCCCAAAGACCTTTCTTCAGTTTCGGTTTTCTTCGATTTTATAACAACAAAGTTAAAAAAATTATAAGGGTGTTAATTCGAACAACACTACAAAAAAAGATGTTTAGCGATGACATTTGCGATAAATTCTGGGTGGTCGCCAAAAAGCTAGTAGCAAATATTTGCGATGATTTTTTTTAATCCGTCGCTAATTTACGAAGACAAGTTTCATCGCAAATTGATCATGACCCGATGGGTCAAAATTCGTAGCAATTTTTATTATTATTTAATGTATATTCAAAATTTGTAACGAACATATTTCGTCGATGACCATCACAAATTCATAAATTAAAAGAAATGGACTCAAATCAATTTGTACTCGCGTCGGGTGATCGCTTGGACGGGCATCAAACCATTGAGCCACGAACCATCCATAATATAATCAAATATTACCTCGGGCAAACGCCCTGGTGGGCATCAAACCATTGAGCCATGAATCATCCAAAACACTCTCCCTCCGTCCTAGACTAAGTGTCCATTTTGTCAATTACGGTTTTTTAGGCTAAGTTATTCATTTTCATTTTTGTCCACACTCCACTATCTCCCTTTACTTTTTTTTTTTACTTCATATCTCTTTGTATCTTTTCCCTTTCCTACCCCTCTCAATTTTTTATTTTCCCTATCTTTCTGTACATCAATATTCCACTATCCATTTAATATTATTATTCCTTAAAAAGTGTGGAAATAGTAAATGAGACACTTACTCTGAAACGGAGGAAGTATATTGATTTAATTGAGCAATTTTTGCAGCCCATTGTGATCAAACTAGGAAACTTGGGGTGCCTAAGTGAGGCGTTTGATCACTCGAACAAAGAGATTCTTTCATTTATTTTGCGATATAAATTAATATGTATACATATTTAATTTGACCCTTTTAAAAAAATCATTTAATTAATTTATTTCAAATTTATTGATATATTAAATTATACTCCCTCAGTCCAAATTCATTATGTGTATTTCTCTCGACATAAGTTTTAATGATTATTGATTAGTTTATGTAACGTTCCCAAGATTTTTTTTATTGGAGTAAGGGACCATTACTACAATTGAAAATAACATAACAAGTGAAATAATTCAGTAAATGAAAGTTAAGGTGATCACAACCAAATCTTCAAACAATTTGAAACTAATAACAAAAATAAGCTAGTGTGTAAGGTCCTTAAGAAATCGCTCCATATTAGAGTGTCCAATTTGGGCCCGATCCAATGGATTGCTCCGGCCAACCCGAAGCTTAGTATGGGCTGAGCTAAAAAAATTACAGGCTCATATAAAATCGGGCCGCCACTAGCGCGACAAGCTTGATGGGCTAGGTTAAATTTGACCCAATGGGCCGTGGACATTCCGTTTGGGTTGAGTGGTTTTTTTTTTCTTCTTTAGGCAATTAAATAATTAAAATTAGTAAATTATCGCATACTTAAATATTATTGTGTTTTTAATTTTATTTTGACTTAGAAGTTTGAACTTATGAATTATTTATAATTCTATTTGGACTTATTATGTATTGTACAGTATTGTGTTTTTAATTCTATTTGGACTTATGAATTACTATGTATTTGAACTTATTTATAATTCTATTGGTTGTGGTCATTTATGAATTATGCATCCCTCCGTCCACATAAAGTGTTCCTATTTTACTTTTTAGGTCGCCCAACGATGAGACAGAACACGCCGCAAGAGATGGGTACCTGTTGGGATATTCACCCACCCTTTAAGCTCATTGTAATATGTTTAGTTTTGATGACCAAAATATGTAATTAGTGTTAAATTAATTTGTAATCTCATAGGTCATAAGCTGAATTGTATATAACAACTTTTTAGATCAAGCCTAGTGGAAGTCAGTTGTATGTATATCAAATGACACCATAAGAGCTATTCTGAGTATATTCAAGAAGACTGAAGACTGGAATACCTATGAAGAGAAGAACAGTCTAAGTGATAATCAGATGACTAGGTCCTTGTATGCCTAAGTTAGCTAAGACTCACAAGAATATCAACCCAGCTGATATGGACCAGAGTTGTACGCAGACAACTGATCTTATACTTACAACACTTAGGATAATATTCAAAGGGAATTCTTTCAAGACAAAGATCAAGTAAAGATGAGCGCAGTTGAGGTTCACCCTCATCTTGACTATAGTTTCGTTGAACCCAGTCTGACACTAAGCTGATGTGGACCAACGAGAAATCGACATATCATCAAAAGTTTTCATGCCTGAACAACTCGAAGTGCTAGAGTATGAATTATTAAATGACATTTAATGCACATTCCTTTTGAATGCACAATAAAGACAAATATTTAATTGCAACATCTAGTTTATTCATAGTGACTAGTTTTTATCGTTCATATAAATACAAGAAACCATTCATAGAAATGGTTACAGATACGAACAAGAACGATACATTACGTGACGATCATTTTGAGAGAGAAACCAAGAACTTATACGACTGATACCATCCTTGATGCATACTACCATCATTCGTTCAAGAGTTCAAAGAGCATGTTTCATTCTTAGAAATCCTTAGTGCTCTAGCTAGTTTCTACGCCCAACAAGGCCAAATTCACATATTCATTTAGTGAGCCTTAATAATATATCCATTCGATATATTAGGATCGTACGTTCAAGAAACCCTATTCTTAAATAGAGGTTCTCGTTCTTTGTAAAGAAATTTATATCGATCAAGATCTTTAAAAGATCATCCACAGTTCAAACTGTGAGAAAGTGGACGTAGGATATTTTACATCCGAACCACTTAGCAAATTATGTGTTATTTGTTTTATTGTTCATTTCAATATTGCATGTGCTTATACTATTCTTATAGCATACATTGCATATTGATTTTACGCCAAACTTCACAATACGTTTTATCAAGCTCGTGATATTTTGAAATACACATTTTGAAAAGGAGTTTTCACACAAACGAGTATAAACCTCTTTGAGACACTCACATTTCCGCATTCACGACGTGAAGGTATTTGATTAACTAAATCAACTAAGTAAACCTTTAGTTATTTGGGTATTGTCATGTTGCGTTTCACACTCGCACTCTACCAGTTGTCTCCTTATCTGCAGAGGACTTGATATCACAATTTATGTTGGATCATGGTTTTTTCAAAGAGACAGTAGGCAGAACCTTGTTCAAAATTTGTGAAGGAGATGATATATTGTTAGACTAAATCTATGTGGATGACATTATATTTGGATCTCCAAATGAGAAGTTATGTGAGAAGTTCTCAAAACTCATGCAAAGCAAGTTTGAAATGTCAATGATGGGACTGATGAATTTCTTCTTGGGACTTCAAGTCAAGCAATCTAAGGAAGGACTATTCATCAACCAAGTCAAGTATATAAGGGATATTGTTAGGATATAAATTCACCCTAAGCCCCACTTGATGTTAGAATAGTTTTGATGGCCAAAACACTTAGAGTTTATAAATGTAATAGGATCAGCTGACTCTGTATAGAACAGCTTAGACTAGTCTTGTGTGATCAACTGTATTGATCTCAGCTGATCAGCACAGTATCTGCTCACTTGCACAACCTCAAGAAAAGAAGAGTAGAAGGCATGAAGACTAGAAGATCCTTGAAGACCAGATAAGTAAGGTACTTGTATACCTACTTAACTGATGGAGTCCAAGTTGAAGATGGCCTAAGTCCACTCAATTAATTGCCAGATCAGAAGAGTGATACTCATCTGATATCAGAAGACAAAAGACATATGGCCAAACGAGTGAAGACCAGAAGACTAGAAGCTTGCCCAGGACTCGGCTGATTCCAAAGTCATCTTGCAATTCAAACGAAGACTTACCATACTTACAAGATTGACATGATCCCAGATTTGAAGCAATCAAGTAGCTGGAATCAAGGAATCAACCAAACATGGAAAGATTGCCCAACAGCTAGTCAACTCCAACGGCTAGTTGCAGTAATCCTCCCCTATAAATACAAGCGGGTGAGAAATAACAAACACGGAAATACAACGCGAGAATTCACAAAAAGCTAAACACGCAAGCAAGCAGAAAGCAGTACTTTGTAGAAGAATTCTCAAAAAGCCCAAAAATTATTAGAACACCCTTCTAGCTTTTAGGTTATTTCCCATCCAACCAAAGAACCTGAATCCTACTCATATTGCATATATATTGATTTAGGCATAGTGGTTAAGCGTTTTATAAGCTTGAACCATTATTGGATCCATTCAAAAACCCCAAACCCCCACCATAAGGTTAAGTTTTTTAACCCCTGTAAAAGTGCAAGTGCTTCCAATCACTTGTGGAGACCGTAGCAGTTAGGACTGCTCAGATCTCAAAGTCCTACCCTTGGGACTATAAAGGACAAGCCCTTGTAATTTTCGGTAAATTAAAGGGATTAAACATCACGTTAGGACGTGAGAGTGGACGTAGGAACGTATATCCGAACCACTATAAATTTGGTGTCATTTATATTTTGCATTTTACTTTATTTCTTATTCATATCTTTACATAGTGCATATTGTGTTTTCAATTATCTTTAAACAAGGCCATATCTTACAAAACCAGCATCAACTGAGTATTTCACTAAGTTAACAAATTGGTTATTTCAAAAGAACTGTTGAACGAGTCTAAACAAACAGGCCTACTCACTTCCGCATATAAACCTCTTCATCAGATCACTATAGTCATCTGGACCAGCAGACTTGTAGTCCAAGTGACATAGAAATCAGAAGAGGTTCCCAACTCTTTGATTGAAAAAGGTTTAAGGTTTATTCACCCCTCCCCTCTTGACTTTAATCCCATTCACTACTCGTTCAGGGACCAACAAGTGGTATCAGAGCAGTGGTTCTAACGGACTACTGTCTCTAGATTATCAGAAGACTTGAGGGAGTCTTTCTGTAGTCCTCTTGAACAGATCTACCTTTTGAAAAAACCTGTTTTTGAAAACTCATACAGCATGAGTGCTAACATGCGTAAGTTGCCAAAGTTTTCAGTAGAAGATTACGATTACTGGAAGATAAGGATGAGGAAGAATCTCACCTCAGTCCACTACAAGATGTGGTCAGTGATCACAGAAGGTCTAATCACAATCATGGAGGTCAACACTGCAAATGGTGATCCAGAGATTCCAGTTGGAGAACTTGCCCCCAAGCCTATGAAAGATCTCACCCCTGAAGAGATGAAACAATCAAATCTTGACATCATTGCTCAAGATTACATCATGCAAACTCTTCCTAATGAGTACATTGCAAAGGTACTCCAATGTGAAATAGCTAAAGACATATGGGATGCATTGGCACTCCTTTGTGAAGGAACGAAGCTGATTAAAGAGAGCAAACTTTCAACAGCCGTCAAGAAGTTTGAACACTTCAAGATGCAACCAAAAGAGTCTATTGATCAACTGGACAATAGATTTACAAAGATCATCAATGAGATAGAATCTCTAGGAAAGAAATATACTAATAGAGAGAAAAATCTGAAGATTTTGGACTCTCTAACCAAGAAATGGAGACTCAAGAAGACCATCATCAAGGATACTCAAGATATCAAGAAATGGTCTACTCAAACTATATTCCAGAATCTCAAAGCTCATGAGTATGATCTCGAAAGAGAAGAAAACTCAGAAAATGATGAGCCCACAGCAACCCCATCTATCTCCAAGACTGTGGCTTTCAAAGCAACAAATACAAAAGCTGCAAGCACCTCTTCTGGAAAGACCCCTCTGAATACAGAAGATCTTGAAGGATCAGATATGAGCCTGAAAGAGCAAATGGCTCTCATGATCAAGAGATTTGAAAGGATGAACACCTTAAACAGCAAATATAGAAAATTCTACAAGAATTATAAAGATAAGAGATCTGGATCATCCTCTAGAGAATCAAAAGAAAGAACACCAGAAAGATATCCTAGGAAAGAAATGGAGTCATCTGACAATCGAAATTATAGAAGAAGAGATGCCACTCCTCCAAGAAGAAGCACTTCAAATCAGAAGTCTGGATCATGCTTCAACTGTAACAAACCAGGACATTATGTCTATGAATGTCCAGACCTAAATCCAGGAGATAAAGAAGAAAGAAAATCAAGAAGAGACAGGAGAAAGCCAGACAGACAAGCAATGGTGACTGAAGAATCTGAATATCAAAGTGATGATCTCCCCTCATCACCAGATTGTGAACTCTTCTCAAATGATTCAGATGATTTAGCTATGATGGCCATAGGTGAAAACGAGGTAAACTCATATACATCAACTTTTCACTTACCTATTTCTTCACACACAGATGAGGCAAACTTATCTGTAGGCGAATTTGAGAACACCTATTACCAATCCTTGGAAGAAGTAAAAGGTGATCTTGATATTGCCACTAGAGCTTTCATAGAGGTGGAAGAAGAGAACAAGGACCTAAGGAAAGAAATTGCTAGGTTGAAAAAGGTCAAGTTTGACAACACCCCTGGGTTAATAACAATGAATGAAAGATTGACTAAAGAAGTGGAACTTCTTAAAGAAGAGAACACCACGATAACTCAGTTGTATGAGGGGATGTTAAAAACTCAAGCCTTAGAAACCAAGGAATTTCGTTCACTTCAGTCTAAGTTCGATGACATTTTCCAAGCAAAAGAGCTCTTAGAAAAGGAGAAGGAAAGCCTTAGTCAAAAGATATCAGAGTTCAATAAAACATCTACTACTATTGAAAGCATCTCTGAATATTATATATCTAATGGCAACAAGATGGGTTTTGGTTATGAATTTAATCCATCAACACCTTCTCCAGCTGAGGGTAGTACACCTAATCAGTGCACTACTCGATCACATGAAAAGGGTGAGTGTTCTATACACAATGAACCTACTATGAACCAAAAGGCATCTGTACCAGCTAAGGTTAACCATCTCAACACCAAAAATGGTAAGAGACAAGTTAACTCCAAGCCTGTACAAAGGAACAACAAACAGCCTAGACCATCTCGTTTGAGACAGTCTCAGCTGTATGCTGCTCCAGCCAAGAAGAAGAGGTCTTCTTCACACAAATCTGTTCTCTTTGCACCCCCTATCTCTTATGATATTGTGTGTTGGGATATGAATATCCTTAGTTTAGTTTTGATAAACCAAATCAAACATGTAATATGATAAGTTGTATTGTATAGACAACTTTATTATACATCTTGTAATAGATAGGACTCTGGTTAGAAGAGAAGACATGTCAATGCTCAAGAAGAAAAGAGAAGACCAAGACCAGAAGTCTCCTGATAAGATGAATTGAACTCAGCTTATAGGATAAGAAGAGTAAGAGCAAGATGAGTATACACAAGCAGAGTAGAAGTCTTCTTACCAGCAGAGTGAAGTCTTCTTACCATCAGAGTAGAAGTCTTCTTACCACCAGAGTAGAAGTCTTCTTACCAGTAGAGTGAAGTCTTCTTACCAGCAGAGTACAAGTCTTCTTACCAGCAGAGTGAAGTCTTCTTACCAGCAGAGTGAAGTCTTCTTACAAGCAGAGTAGAAGTCTTCTTACCAGCAGAGTAGAAGTCTTCTTACACAATTAAAGGAAGGCCAATCAGAGCTGAAGTCAAGGATTGACAAGATTCGTGCACAAGAAAGGAAAGTCAAAGATATGATTGAAATTACATGACAATGGTAATATTCAATCATATCATATCAAGAGATTGCCAATTCCTTAATTAGTGGAGATTTGAATGCTATCATCCAACGGTAACATTCAAATCTCAACACTATATAAATGAGTCCATACATCATTGGGAACGAGAAGAGGTGTGAGATGCAAAGGTCGAGCAAAGGTCATAAACTCCAGAAATAAGAAGAGCTCAAGAAGATCGTACATGAAGATTCAACACGCATCACCTCATCCCCAGTGAGTGAACTCATACCATCTAAGCCAGTTTAGCCACTCATATATATCCATAGCTTAGAGAGAATTTTCCAATCCTAGCATGAGGCTAAAACAGATTGTAAGGGAAATTCTCACCTAGTTCATATACACAAAACCCACCTTCTAACATAAACCCCTAGAAGCCAAGTTGAGTGTTCGTCACTATAAAGAGTACAAGTGCTCTATAATCACTTGTGGAGTGCAAGTGCTCGCAACTCACTTGTTAAAGTGCAAGTGCTTCCAATCACTTGTGGAGACCGTAGCAGTTAAGGAACTGGCTTAGATCTCAAAGTCCTACCCTTGGGACTATAAAGGACAAGCCCTTGTAATTTTTGGTAAATTAAAGGGATTAAACATCACGTTAGGACGTGAGAGTGGACGTAGGAACGTATATCCGAACCACTATAAATTACTGTGTTATTTACATTCTGCACTTTATTTTTCAAGTCTTTTCATACATATTTGTGCATAAAATGTTTTACACATTGTATTTAATAAATAGACGAGTATAATATTTATGGGCACACTACAATTCCGCACTTAACTCTGATGGGTAATTAATTAGCCGACTAAATAGTCCTAGGCCCCTAGTGAAATCAGCGGACTAGTTACTTTGAAAAGTTAGTATATTTTTCACACCATCAGCAGACATCAAGTCAGCTGATCTTACACTCGTCTCAGGGACCAACAAATGGTATCAGGGCCGACTAACTAGTCCTAGGCCCCTAGTGAAATCAGCGGACTAGTTACTTTGAAAAGTTAGTATATTTTTCACACCATCAGCAGACATCAAGTCAGCTGATCTTACACTCGTCTCAGGGACCAACATTGTGAGAACAGAGGAGTATGGTCCATATAATCGTGTGCATCGTTCAACTAATGCACCCAGGCCGAATGTAACTAGTCAGAAGATAATCTACACTCACTCCTATAAGAGCAAATCATCTGACAGTTACCTAGCTGACACAACCATCAAATCAAACCAGGCCAAGGTATCAACTGGTAAGATTTGGTTCTGTGATGCCCTAGGGAGACAACTCAAATGCTCAAGGTTATTCAAACGACCAATGTATATGTGGGTCCCCAAGGGTACTACTAACACCCAAGGACCCAAGACAAAATGGGTACCTAAGACTTAACTTTTCTTGCATGAAAGAAGGGACCTATATAGAATAGGTGGTCAAGCAGGAGAAACTTGGTATATAGATAGCGGATGTTCAACTCATATGACTGGAACCAAAACCCTGCTGACCAACTATACAGAAAAGAAAGGTCCAAAAGTCTTATTTGGTGATAACGCGCACGCTAACACAAAAGGATATGGCACCCTGAGAAATGGTGACATTGAGGTACATGATGTATCATATGTAGAAGGTTTGAAGTTCAATTTATTATCTGTTTCTCATTTTTGTGACACCGGTTACTTAGTAAAATTTTCTAAAGATGAGTGTATCATAAGTGATAAACGAACAAAACAAACCCTTCTAACAGGATCTAGAAAAGGTAGTATGAATCTTGCAAATTAGAACAGCTGTCCTAAGGATACATGTCTGCTTGTGAAAAGTCCTAAAAATATCAGTTGGCTATGGCAAAAACGTCTTAGTCACTTGAACTTTAAGACTTTAAACAAGCTAGCAAGGGAATCCTTAGTTGATGGGCTGCCTAATGAACTCTACTGTAAAGATCAGGTATGTGATGCATGTCAACAAGGAAAGCAAACTAAGGTCTCCTTCAAGACCAAGAAGACAGCATCAACCAGCAGAGTTCTAGAACTACTTCATATGGATCTCTTCGGACCAATCACTCCAACAACTCTCACAGGAAGGAAGTACACTCTCATTGTAGTAGATGACTACTCCAAGTTTACTTGGGTTATTTTTCTATACAAGAAGAGTGAGACTCAACAGAAGTTTCTTGAACTATTGAAGAGAATCCAAGTAGAGAAAGGAGAACCTATTGTGAAAATCAGAAGTGACAAAGGCACTGAATTCATTAACTCTTATATTATTGCCTATTGTACTTCTAATGGCATTCAGCATGAGACAAGTGCAGCAAGAACACCACAACAGAACGGTGTAGCTGAAAGAAGAGTCAGAACACTCAAAGAAGCTGCAAGAACTCTCCTTGTTGAATTCTCAACTCCTAAGAGACTATGGGCAGAAGCCATCAACACAGCCTGTCATACCCAAAATAGGTCAGGTATTCAAAAAATTCATGAGAAAACCCCATATGAACTGTCGAAAGGTAGGAAACCTAGGGTATCTTACTTTCATATATTTGGTTGTAAGTGTTTCATTCACAACAATGGGAAAAGTAAGTTGAATGCCTTCGATGCCAAAGCAGATGAAGGGATATTCTTGGGATATTTCTCTACTAGCAAAGCATTTAGAGTATTCAACAAACGAACCCTTCTTGTGGAAGAAACACCTCATGTTGTATTTAATGAATCTTGTGAAAAGAATGCAGTAGACACAGACTCAGTTGTAGAAAAGATGAGGAGGCTAGTGATCAAGTCTACACCAAAAGAGTTTATTGAAGTCAATGAACCATTCCCTGAAGATCCAGAAGAGGATAAACCTCATAGACCTGACACTAGATCTCAAACCCAAGCTGAACAAGCCGACCTAAATCAAGCTACATCAATTCCAAATGCAAGGGGGAATGATCTTTTTGACACACAAGATACAGATGATGATCGGCCAAATCAAGTCAATCCTCCTGACAACACTAGAACAGATGAGAATCCTAACTCATCTAGTGCAAATACACCGGTGAGGAATACATGGAGAAGCAACCATCCATCAAACCTCATCCTAGGAGGAGCAGGCTCAGGTGTCAAGACAAGAAGTCAACTGAATCAGAACCCCCAGTCATCTATGTTCTGCTGGTGTGCTTTTCTATCCAATATTGAACCAACTGACATAGAAGAAGCAATGACAGATAGCAATTGGATCACTGCTATGCAAGAAGAACTAAACCAATTCGAACGCAATGAAGTGTGGGAATTGGTAGATCGTCCTAAAAACCACAATGTAGTAGGAACAAAGTGGGTATTTAAGAATAAGAAGGACGAGAATGATGTGATAACTAGAAATAAAGCAAGGCTAGTTGCAAAAGGCTACTCCCAATCTGAAGGAATTGACTACGATGAAACCTTTGCCCCAGTAGCCAGACTAGAAGTTATTCGACTATTTCTAGCTTATGCATCTTATATGGGCTTCAAGGTATATCAAATGGATGTCAAAATCACCTTCCTAAATGGTATTCTGGTAGAAGAAGTGTATGTAGAGCAGCCCCCAGGTTTTGAAAAAGGAGATCAAGTATATCGTCTGAAGAAAGCTCTCTATGGTCTGAAACAAGCCCCTAGAGCTTGGTATGACACATTGTCACAATTCCTTCTTGACAATGGATATACTAAAGGCAAGGTTGACAGAACACTTTTCAGAATACAAGAAGGAAAAGATATTCTAATGGTGCAAATATATGTAGATGATATTATATTTGGATCACCCAATCAAGAAATGTGCAAGAAGTTCTCTGAACTAATGCAAGGAAAATTCGAAATGAGCATGATGGGTGAGATGAACTACTTCCTAGGACTTCAAGTCAAACAAAGTCCAGAAGGGATCTTCATCAATCAATCCAAATATACCAAGAGCCTATTAGAAAGATTCAAAGCTCAACAAAGCAAGACTGCAAGGATTCCAATGATGACCTCATTAAAAATGGAACCAGATGAGTCTGGAAAAGCAGTTGATCAAGTTGAATATAGAGCACTTATTGGATCTCTCCTATATCTTACAGCAAGCAGACCAGACATAACTTTTGTTGTAGGAGTATGTGCTAGGTTTCAAGCCAACCCAAAGCAAAGTCATCTAGAAGCAGCAAGGAAGATTCTCAAGTACCTAAAAGGAACAGTCAACTTAGGACTATGGTACCCTGCTGATGACAATCTAGAATTGAGTGGATACTCTGACTCAGACTATGGTGGATGCAGAATAGATAGGAAGTCCACTTCTGGAACCTGTCAATTTTTAGGCAACAAGCTGATTTCATGGTTCTCAAAGAAGAAAACCTCTATTGCAACCTCCACCACTGAGGCAGAATACATGGCAGCTGGAAGTTGTTGTAGTCAGCTACTCTGGTTGGTTCAACAACTAAAGGATTACAATGTAGAAGCAAGAGAAGTCCCTATCTTCTGTGATAGCAACAGTGCCATTGCCATCACTCAAAACCCTGTCCTTCACACAAGATGCAAGCATGTCGACATTAGACATCACTTTATAAGAGATCATCTTGAAAAGAAGGATATCAAGATGGAGAAAATTCACACAAATATCCAAAGAGTAGACATCTTGACAAAGCCCCTAGCTGAAGAAAGATTCAAGAACCTATGCTACAGCCTAGGACTTCTTCATCCAAGTTTATGAAGATATAAGGCCAGCTGAGAAGACCTTAGCAGATACAACTGCAGCAGACTAGAAAATAATCAGATGAGGTGAATAGACACCCTCATCTTCAGGTAAGTACTTTCCCAATGAAGACACATAAAGCTGAGGGAAAACATAGAGTTATTAAATCAAGGGGGAATCCATGATACCTCAAGAATCCTTGATAAAATACTCTATCATCTGCATTTCATATATTTATCTCCAGAAAAGTTGAACAAAGTTAATTGAAGAATGTACTCGAAGCAATATATACATGTATAATAATAAACTATTCTTCATAAAATATTTTGTTATTATACATACATACAGTATACAATTGAGTCACACTTAGTTGGATTAATACACCATCCTCACCGACTCAACAGTATACATATTGAGTACGGACTTCAAATAACTCATGATCAAATTTATAATTTCTGCATTCCATAAGATAAAGCCTGAATATCTTTAAATGTGAACCCTTAGATCAAGAATCTCATTGTTGATCTTAAGAAGTAACCTTTTCAGAAATTCAGACCTATCAACTCACTATTTTTGTCATCTTTCACTCCCCCATCTCATCTCTACCTCTATAAAAGGAGGCATTCATGAGAATTACTGAAACAACACAAAATCATTAACTCTTATCTTTATTTCAGGTATGGAGAAAATCGAAAGAAAAGAAGGTATGGACATCATCCCTCAACCAAAGTCATGGGTGAAGGAGATGAAAATATGTCCAGCAGATGGAGATGAAGCAGACAAGCATACTTGGCTCGCTCAATATATGTATGCACTGAAAAGAAAAGATAGGAGAGAAGTTCTTGTTGAAAAGAAAAGAAAGGAGAGATGCAAAGGACAAAGTTGTAAACAAGCAGAGCTTCTTCTCCAGGGGGAAGTCCTACACGGAGAGCTTGTTGCTAAAGGGCACTTTGTCAAAGGAAATCAGGAAGATCAATCTTCTCCCTCCTACAAGAGAAGAAGATGAGGCGAAGGAATTCAACAAGGACACATTGGATTCTACATTCCATCTGATGGTGAGGGACCATCTGATGGTGAGAGCAACCTGAACCAGTGGAATTTCATCTAGGCTAATCAGTTACATATTGTTAAGATGATTCTACTTGGTTAAGGGGGAATTGCTGAAAGATCCACCAAACCAGGTTGGATAAACTTTCACAGAAGATTTACTCAGCAACCCCTACTCAGCTGATCAGAAGACAAACTCAACTGACCAGAAGACTTTCAAGGAAAAATCAGTAGACCTTCTCAAGGAAATCAGAAGACCTACTCTGCTGATCAGATCACTCATATTCATCTGAAGATCTAATGATTATTTGTTTGATCGTGTAATTCATTCTAGAATTGTTTCTGAATGTAATTAAGGAATTCGGCCTATATAGGGAATGCATATTACTTATAGAAAAATGGCCTTGAATGATCCATATTACTGAAATTAGTCTCAACGGCTATTTTTGGTAATGATGTCATTAGTACTCAATTACAATTTTGCCAACGAATCAACAATAGACACATGGCACGTTTAGCCGGCAAAATTAAAGGAATTGGCTGAAGATGAAGAAGGGAATTCTTGAGAATCACTCCTCATAAAACCATTTTTGACCGTTGGATCAATACACAATTCGAGATCTACTTGAGTATATATACAAACCCTAAGCCATTCCTCAAACCCTTTCGCTCTAAAAACTCAAATACGCACTCAATCACTCTCGTTCTGAATCTCTACCAAGTTTTCTAAACTTATCTACCAACACTCAGAATGGGGATCATTGAAATTTATGATGAGAAGATCAAGATCACTAGCACTCTCGATGCAGCAAAGTGGTCAAAGGAAGGGAAGATATTCACTGAGAATGCTCTGTTTTTCAAGGGCAAACACACTGCTGAGAACAAGGAGATTCTCCTTCGATGTCTCAATTTAAATCTTCGTGAATTTCTGGAAGCAGCACCTACTAATGTCTATGAGCAAGATGTGCTGGCATTTTACTCGAATGTTGTGTCCAAAGGATCGTATGTTGAAAGTTCAATGGGTAGACACAAGGTCAGTATCACTCGAGAAGTTCTCAAGGACCTATTTGATCTACCTAGGGGGAAGATCAACATCTCTACCTACATTATGTGAAGAGAAAAGGATTATATCGAGCTGTTTACTGGTGGAAGAGTCAAGGCTGTTAATGCCTCTGGAATTAAGAAGTCCCAACTTGATCTCAATATTCAAACCTTGATGGACATAGCTGGCAAGATGCTGCTAGGCAATACGTTCAGTCATGATGCAGTTACCACTCTGAAAGTTAGGGTTATGGCTGCGATTTGGGATCAAATCGATGGAGATTGGCAAGAGCTCTTCTTGGAAAGAATTTCTCTTGAAGCTAAAAAGGTTTCTCTGGATTTGCAATCTAAGGAGTGGAAAGTGACATCCACAGTCAGCTTTGTCAACAAGCTGAGTATCATTCTCCCAGAGATTCTCCCAAAGAAGTATAAGATGGGACCAGCAAAGAAGTTCCACTCATCCAAGTATTACTTGAAGAAAGAAGCTCTTGCTGAGGCAGAAAGGTTGAAGGGGAAGAAGATGAAATTGGCTGAAGCATCCTCAAAAGATGCAGTTGAAGAGAAAGAAGAGTCTGTTAAGGACTCTGCTGAAGAGGAGGAGGAGCACTCCAAGGAAGAGGCTCATCAGAAGGCTGCTGATGATAAGGATGGCAATCAAACCCTAGCCCAAAGAAGGTATCTGATCAGATCCGGGCTCATTTCCCCATCTGATTCAGATGCCACTCCATCAGCCTCTCCTTTGAAGAAGGCAGGTACTTCTACTACCTCCCTTACAATTACTCCTTCAAAATTGTCTAAGGGTCAGAAGAGAAAGAAGACTACTTCTTCTTTCACCAAGAAGTTAAAGAAATCCAGGCTCCCTACTCCTATGAGCATAGCTCCAATATCATCATTTGACCCTACTGAAACTGCCAACCCTTCTGAACTCACATACACTGTTTACCAAATCCCTGCTGATACTCACACAGCAGAGGAACTAGCCAAGAAAATTCAATCTCCCAGCCTCCAAACATCATCCGATCCTATCATTCAGAAAACTCAACTCCCTGCTGATATACAACCTGCAGAGGATCAAACTCAGAGATCACAACCATCTACTAATCCTCAAACAGCAGATGAACAAACCGAGCAAAACCAAAACCCTGCTGATGCAGAACCCACAGCAAAGGAATCTGTCCCAGTAACCCAATCCCCTAATCCCAACACGTCATCTGCATCAGAAGACCTGGCCCCAGCAGACCTGGCACCAACAGACACCTCTCAATCTCAGTCTTAGTATAGCATGGTGCACTATCCAATGTGCACAAGGGAGAAGATCTTGAGAATGAAGATAGCCAACCTGCTCGGGTCTACTATATCTGAGATTGATGAGGAGTCAATCAAATTTGAACAAGTACTAAGGGTATGTACTTGGATTGAACTCAGAAGGGATGAGGTTGATGACTTGCTTGAAGTCATGGAAGGAATGGGTGGAAAAGCTAACTTCCTCGACTGGGAAATGGAGCAGAAAGAGATTGCTCAAGTCCGGTCATTCACTGAGCTGCTACAAACAGAGGCCCTTTCCAGGGTGTGCAAAAGGATTTTAGGAGTCCCCTATGAAGATTCCTCTATACCAGAAATCTCAACAGATCACCTGGTAGCCGACAAAGCTTTGGCAGATGACTCAACTGCATCAGCTGAGACAGAAGAAAAGGAAAAGGAAGTCTTAACCATACCAGCTCACTTCCTGCCTAAGGATGACCTTTCTCACTTCTTCGAACACCCTGATTACAAAGGAAGAAGAATTCTTGCGCATCTGGTTGATGCCACTTCAAGTTTTCTCAATGAAGACTATCTTTCAGCAGAAGAGAGAGGCAAGGCATTGGTGGTCTATTCTAAAAATCCACCATCACAAACACGAGGTACTGCCTCAATCCCTACTTCATCTGTAAACTATAAGGCAGACATATGCTCTCAGGTCAAAAAAGCAATAGACTTGCACTTTGAGAAAGGATTAGGCATACAGCTAGCAAGGTATGTTGAGAAAGCTGTCCAGGAGTAGAGGACTCGTCTTACCAACCAAATTATAGATGTCGAGGACAAATTTGGTGAGGCACTTCATCATCAGATAGAAGAGTATCTTAACACTGAGATGAAGAAGTCAGCTGATAGATCAAAAATGTTTGCTGATCTCTGTGCAAATGAGATAACCCGCATGGAGAACACCTACAAAACCAGACTTGAAGATGTTGAAACACGAGCCACTCAAGGTTAAACCCTTCTTCACTCAGCTGCTGAGGAAAATGAGAAACTACGGACTCAGCTGAAGGAGACAACAGACAAACTAGAAACACTAACAGCCAAGCTGGAAGCTGCCTCTTCCACAAAATCTCATGCTCAAGTTCTAGAGCACAGCATCTCCCATCTGACTCATGTAAGAAGAGTCAATGCCATGGCCCTTAAGCAGACTCTACATGTGGAAATTCTGAATGCCATGAAGCCTTTTGCGGCTGCTCTTGCTGAAGCCAAAAAGGGGGAAGATATATTGATAAAAGCTCTGGAGAAGTCTACTGCACAGCAAGCTGAACTGGTAGTAACACAAGACGACCTGAATGAAACCTTGGGAGGTTTAAAAAGCAAAATCAAGAACAGACAAAGCAAAGAAGTTGTTCAAGAAGAAACCCAAGGTCTGGCCAAGAATCTGCAACTCACTGCACCAGTAGAACAAACTACTGAAAAGAGAATGACAAGGAAAAGAAAGGCAGATGAGAAAGCATCTGTTCCAGCAGAGCCTACTGCAGAAGAGAAAGAGGCTCAAGAACTGGAGAAGAAAAAGATGCTTGAAGCTCAAGAGCTTAAGAAAAAGAAGCTCAAGGATGCGAAGGCACTCAAGGCCAAATTTGAGAGAAAAGTGGCCAAACTCAGGAAAGCACTGAAAGAGAAAGAAAAGAAAGATAGTGCTCTGGTAACTGACAGCACATATGTAGATATGTTGGTTCTGCAAGATGAGCTACCAAGGTGGTACCCTTTGAAGAAGAAATGGCAAATCCAACACCACATAGTGAGAAAATTTGGCCCTCTCTCTACCTATGAAGAAGAATTTCTCCAATTCTCTCAGTTCATGGAAATTGAAGATCAAGTGCTCTGGACAGAAACAGTCAAGACAGCCAAAGAGCTTGGCTACAGAATCCTAACTCCTGAAGACCCTGTCTGGGATGCACCTACTCTGGGATCCGGAAGAACAGACATGATAGAAGTCAAACGAATTCTGGAGAAGATCTATCTTGAAGAGAATGTTACAGACCTGCAACACATGGAAGATGTTCGCACTCGTCTGTACCTTGCCTTCCGCAATTGAACAATTGAAGACCTGATGAAAGAGACTAACACTTGTAATCTGTAAAACGCCATCAAAAACTTCAATTTTAAGATTTATAAACTCTTATCTTACCCACTAAGAGCATTTATCAAGTATAGTTTTGGCTTCATCAAAAAGGGGAAAATTGTTGGGATATAAATTCACCCTAAGCCCCACTTGATGTTAGAATAGTTTTGATGGCCAAAACACTTAGAGTTTATAAATGTAATAGGATCAGCTGACTCTGTATAGAACAGCTTAGACTAGTCTTGTGTGATCAACTGTATTGATCTCAGCTGATCAGCACAGTATCTGCTCACTTGCACAACCTCAAGAAAAGAAGAGTAGAAGGCATGAAGACTAGAAGATCCTTGAAGACCAGATAAGTAAGGTACTTGTATACCTACTTAACTGATGGAGTCCAAGTTGAAGATGGCCTAAGTCCACTCAATTAATTGCCAGATCAGAAGAGTGATACTCATTTGATATCAGAAGACAAAAGACATATGGCCAAACGAGTGAAGACCAGAAGACTAGAAGCTTGCCCAGGACTCGGCTGATTCCAAAGTCATCTTGCAATTCAAACGAAGACTTACCATACTTACAAGATTGACATGATCCCAGATTTGAAGCAATCAAGTAGCTGGAATCAAGGAATCAACCAAACATGGAAAGATTGCCCAACGGCTAGTCAACTCCAACGGCTAGTTGCAGTAATCCTTCCCTATAAATACAAGCGGGTGAGAAATAACAAACACGGAAATACAACGCGAGAATTCACAAAAAGCTAAACACGCAAGCAAGCAGAAAGCAGTACTTTGTAGAAGAATTCTCAAAAAGCCCAGAAATTATTAGAACACCCTTCTAGCTTTTAGGTTATTTCCCATCCAACCAAAGAACCTGAATCCTACTCATATTGCATATATATTGATTTAGGCATAGTGGTTAAGCGTTTTATAAGCTTGAACCATTAGTTGGATCCATTCAAAAACCCTAAACCCCCACCATAAGGTTAAGTTTTTTAACCCCTGTAAAAGTGCAAGTGCTTCCAATCACTTGTGGAGACCGTAGCAGTTAGGACTGCTCAAATCTCAAAGTCCTACCCTTGGGACTATAAAGGACAAGCCCTTGTAATTTTCGGTAAATTAAAGGGATTAAACATCACGTTAGGACGTGAGAGTGGACGTAGGAACGTATATCCGAACCACTATAAATCTGGTGTCATTTATATTATGCACTTTACTTTATTTCTTATTCATATCTTTACATAGTGCATATTGTGTTTTCAATTATCTTTAAACAAGGCCATATCTTACAAAACCAGCATCAACTGAGTATTTCACTAAGTTAACAAATTGGTTATTTCAAAAGAACTGTTGAACGAGTCTAAACAAACAGGCCTACTCACTTCCGCATATAAACCTCTTCATCAGATCACTATAGTCATCTGGACCAGCAGACTTGTAGTCCAAGTGACATAGAAATCAGGAGAGGTTCCCAACTCTTTGATTGAAAAAGGTTTAAAGTCTATTCACCCCTCCCCTCTAGATATTAATCCCATTCACTACTCGTTCAGGGACCAACAGATATGATCAAGAAATTTGGATGTTCCACAAGCAAACCAGTTAGAATCCCAATGAACACCAACTGGAAGATGGATCCAGATGAGAATGGAGTTCCAACCAACTCCACTAAGTAAAGAGGAATTATTGGATCACTTCTGTATCTTAATGCAAGCAGGCCAAACACCGCCTTTGCAGTAGGTGTATGTGCACGATTCCAAGCTAATCCAAAGAAGAGTCATCTTGAAGCTGCAAAGAGGATTTTAAGGTATCTCAAAGACACTGAAAATGTAGGCGTTTGGTATCCTTCAGATGACAACATTGAACTCACTGGATACTTAGATGCTGACTATAGAGGATGCATAATTGATAGAAAGTCCAGTTCAGGAACTTGTCAATTCTTGGGAAGCAAGCTCATCTCTTGGTTTTCCAAGAAATAGAACACAATGGCAATTTCAACCACTAAAGCTGAATATGTAGCAGCTGGAAGTTGTTGTGCCCAAATTCTATGGTTGAGATAATAACTAAGGGATTGCAATGTTAACACCACTGAGGTGCCAATATTTTGTGACAATAATAGTGTCATTGCTACTCCCTCCATCCCAAAATTGTTTGCACACTTACCTTATTTGTCCATAACAATTGTTTGCACAACCATAAAAGGAAATTCTCTCATAAACCCCACCTTCACATTATTCACATATTTACACAAAATGTCATTACTTTTACCCTCTTTACAATCAAATTTTTACTTTATTCATATAACTTTACAAAATTACCCCTCAACACTCCACTCATTACACTTTTTTCTTAAAAAGTGTGCCCATTTTGTAGTGCAAACACTTATGGGACGGAGGGAGTATTTCACAAAATCCAGTGTTACATACAAGATGTAAGCAAGTGGACATCAAACATCACTTCATAAGAGATCATGTGAAAAAGGACATCAAAATGGTGAAAATCCACATTGATCATCAAAAGGCTGATATTCTCACAAAGCCTCTAGCTGAAGCAAGATTTATGGAATTATTAGTAGAGTTGGGATTGCTAGATCTAGGGAAGATGGAAAACTAAGAAGGAAAGATGACAAGAATTAAGGGGGAACATTTTATGTTCATTAGGAGACTTGGGCAACCAACACCTCCGAAGGAATCAAAGTCAACTTTACATCAGAGGAGATGACCAAAACAATCTCAGGAAAGTTGGCTGATAAATTTATTATATTGGGTCCCACTTCAGGTGTTTTGGGCCAGGACAATTGTCCAATGTGGGGCCAGATAAGTTGAACGGGCTCCATATGAGATACCTAATATGATAAGTGCCTATTTTGGGTAATCATTGCTATTTTTGAACACTGTCTCATTCATTTTTAAGCAAATCGCCTTTTCAATATTACTTTTGTCCCCTACCCAATCAGTCACTTACGGGCATTTAATACAAAATATATCCACTTTTGTTTGCATTAACCTTTAGCCCACAATCTACCTTGATAACCCCACGTCCATATAACTCCTTATTTTTATTACCCACGTTCCAATTAAGTCTGCCACTTTATCTCAGAATTAATTATGATTGTTAGATCATCCACCTACCAACTCCCCTGATTCAATCCTGACCATTCAATTCATATTTCCCAAAATATCAACCGTTGAATTTCTTTAAGACTCGCCAACTTATTGACATATATTCCTTTTGGAATATTCACAAGTCTTAAGAAGCACTAAACCCATTCATTCCAATCTACGCACACCATATTTTCAGATTCTCAAACTTTCGAGCTCTCTTAAACACTTAAACACTCAAAGCTCTCAAAACCCAAACACTTAAACACCCAAGATCAGACAACATAAGCTCATTGGATATTGGATATCTACTTTGCTTATCTCAGTAACAAAGCCAATCTTTGGTTTGAGCCCATTATCTCCTTTGATAATGAGCAACCACACATCAAACCAATTCTTAGATGGCATAGAAGGGCTGGTCTACAAAAGTTTATGGAGAGTAGGCCGGATTCTTGCTTGAAGAGGGAATGGCAAAAGTGGAGAAGTTGGAACTAGATTAATTTATGCAAATGAAGGCCAAGTGGAAGAGGAATCTCACTTAATCACTTTCAGTGAGGATGACCTAGAAACTGCGTTAGGATTGTCTTCTGAGGGAAGAAATCTAGAAATGTATGGAGAAGGCAATGAACAGGCCATAGCTGATGAATGGCTCAATGTTCCTCAACCTTTGATTGGAGGACAACACAAGAACACCTTGAAGCCAGTGTATCAAACTCTTTTTTAGGTGGTCACCAAGAGTTTGTTGAGTAACACTGGAAGCCTTGAAAAAATCAACCTCCCAAAGATCAGAATCATGGCTGCTATTGTTGATGCAAGTGACAAAAACATCAAGTTTAATTGGAGGGATTTCATCATGGGGAAAATGATGAAAGAAAAGTACAAGTTCAAGGTAAATGCTCACATCAAGGTGGTTGTGGAAAGTAAGATCAGATACTGCACAAGGGCAAGTCTGTTGATTGAGAGGTTTTATCATTACTCTCAAATGCAAACATTTGCAAAGCCTCTCCCTGCTCAGAATATTTTGTTCAGGAAATTGTCAGCCAAGGCTGAAAAGAGAAAGTTGGAAATGGCAGCCAAGGCCACTAAAGCTGAGAAGAAGAAAACCCCACTAAATCCAAGAAGAAACAGACACATCAGCAGAGGTGGACATAGTTTTTGATGAAGGAGTGTCCATCCCTACTGATTCTGATGAATTAAGGGAAGTGTTTCCAATGGTAGTGCAGTGAAACCAATCAGGGAGGATACAACTAAGACAAAGGTGGTGAGGAGAAAAAAGGGCCAGGGAAGTTGTCCCGAAGTTTTATGAAACTCCAAGGCCAAGTAAGAGGTTGGTTAAACACTCTGAAAAGATGCAGAGATTAAAGGAGGAGGCCACAATAAAGCAAGTCCTCAAGGAGATAAAAGCTGCAAACAGATCAAATTCTAAGTCCAAATCCAAATCTCATGAGCACAAAACCCCTGAAGCCAAATCCCCTGATATCCAATCCATACCCTTCTAATTATCTCCCCAGACCAATTCTCCTGATTCTCACAGAAATCCTAAAAATCAACCCATAGTTCCAATAATTCTTGAGTAAAGATACTCCCCTAAAGGAACAGCTCAAAGAGGCATAGTTGATGAATCCAGACTAAAGTCACCTCTTGATGCAAAATTGTTATCTTTCTCAAAGTTCCTACTCTTCCAAGCCTAAAAGACCTTCAGGATCATTGCTCTCTAAAGCACATGATCCCCCCCCCCCCCCCCCCGAACCCAACATTCTTGAACATACTCAATCATCCAGTCCTCCTGAAACAGAAGCCAACTCTCATATAACCCATAGTCACCATTCAGATGATGACGAGGAGGGGTATACCTATGAAAGTATGCTCAGAGGAGTAGTAAAGGAAAATGTGGATGCCTTGTATCCGAATTTAAGCAATTATCCAAGATTCCAGAAGCAATTCTATGATTTGAGAGCCTTAGTGGAGATTAAGGACAAGACTATCATAGATATTGCACAAGCCATCGAAGATAAATGTGCAAGTTGGTGGCAGATTGAAGAAAACAAGCTTCTACACTTTGCTGATGTCAAGAAGATAAGATTCTTGACTGAAGAAGCTGCGTTTTGCAATCTTGTGAACAAGAAGATTGAAGAAGAGGATGCTAGAATTGATCAAGGCATTAGGCATCCTGACAGTAGCTCAAATGATGATGATGATGATGATGATCCTACCAACCCCCTGGTCCCAAAAGAGTTGAGGTACATTTCTTACCTCATGGAGGTGCAAAGGACTCTGATCACTTAGAGGTTTTGATATCAGCAGAGACTGTCAAGACAATCAAAGAGACATCAGCCCAGGGTAGTTCTTTAGAGCCTGAGGCATAGCTGAATGTAAGGCTGGCAATTCATGTTATCGTGTCGTGTTTCGTGTCGACACGATAGTGACACGACACGATAAGTCCAAACACGAACATGACACGATAAGGATCTGTGTCGACACGACACGAACACGATAATTTTCGTCTCGACACGACATGACACGATAACAACAAGATAATTTTTGTATCGACATGACACGACACGATAACGACACGTAACACGATAACGACACGATAAGAAAATAAATCAATTTAAAATTGTATTAAATATATAAAAAATAATATATTTATATAAATATAAAAAATTATCGTGTCATTATCGTGTTATTATCAGATATGTGTCATTATCGTGTTGTGTCATATCAGGTAAATAACAGGTTAACGGGTTGTTAACAAGTTAAAGGGTTACCTGTTAATTTTATCGTGCTTAACGGGTTGACACGAACCCGACATGAACCCGACACGAAAGTTTTGTGTCGTTATCAGGTCGACCCGATAACGACACGAACCCGATAAGGCCAAACACTAACCCGCAATTTTCGTGTCGGATTCGTATCGTGTTTTCGTGTCGTGTCGAAAATTGCCACCCCTAGCTGAATGATGTTGAGTTCCAAAGAAGAAGCTAGTTTGGCTGGGACTACCAAAGTGTCAGAAGAGTTAGACACTGAGGTACTTCCTTCCATTCAGGTCGACTCAGTGGATTTGGGATGCCCAAACACTGTGATCACCTCACAACTGCCTTATATGGATCCTTTTGAGGATGCATAAGTGTCAAGTTTAGGAGAAGGAGTTGAAAAGGAGATTAGTATTGAAAAACAAGAGGGAGTTGTTGGTGAGGATGATGTTGAGATTATTAAGATAGTGAGTGCACCAAACAAAGAGGGAGATGGAGTAGAAGAATTGAGAGATACACAATTAGAAAGTCGAGTTATTCTTTAAGTCAAATCTAAACTTGATGAATCCCTTGGTGAAAGGAGGACTGACTTCAGTGAGAGTGAAACTTTATCAAAAGAAGGAGACAGGAATAGAGTTGAAAATGAGGGCAGATCTGCTGATGAATCAGAGGTTTTAGAAAAAGAATTTGAGGGTGTTGAGGGTGATTTACCTAACAAATTTTTCTTTGTAGATAATGAAGGTATATCATTTCAACAAATATTTACAGCGGGTGAGTTCACTGAAACACCTATTCAAGCAGAAATGAACATGAACAACATGAAGTTTGCTTCTGATGTTATGGAATCTCAATCAGTCAAGTTTGAAACCTTGGTGAAAGAGGTTGGAAAGGCACATGCTTACACCTCAGAGGCTTTGGATGAGTAAGGAAGGACCCTAGCCTCAGTAGAGATGAGGTTGAGTGGATCAGAAGAGGTGGTGCTTCCAACAATTGAAGCTAGACTTGGAGGTGTGGAAACTGGTTTACAAACCATTTCCACATATGTGCAGAAAGCCAAATCATCCATGATGAAGTTCACTAAGTATGTTAAGCATGAGCAGAAGCAACTTGTCAAATACTACAACATAAATGTCTCGCAAGCTCTAAGACAGAAAATAATACTTTAGAGGAAAATGATTGAGGAGCTTCGAATGGCTATGGTGAAGGAAGCTTCAACCAAGTTCACAAGTGATGTGTTTACCAAGATCTCTAAAGATGTAGTGGCCAACCTCACTAAGCTTCTCAAAGCTAATCTGGATGAAACCTTGAAGACAACTATAGAGGTTATATTTGAACAGAAGATGAAGTCAATCCATGCATTTGTCAGTATGAGCAATGACAAGCTGCAAAACATTTATGATGAGAATGTTTATCTCTTGGAGGAGATAAAGTCATTGAACCAAGAACAAGCTCAACTATCCATCATTATGAGTGATTTAAAGCCCTAGTGTTTTGATCATGCCAAAATGGGGGAAAGGGAAAGAGCTAGAGTTCAGATCCCAAGTCCAAACAGCTTGAAGTTCAAGGGAAAGGGAATCAAGTGATGACCATTGAAGACTTGACTGGAGAAGAACATTTTGACTTAGCTGTAAAGAACTCAATGGCATCAATCCAAGAAGACAAAGCAAGATGGCAACAGGGGCCAGGTGGTGAATCAACAGGCTTGGACAAGCAAGTGGAAAAAGATGTCCAAGTCAGGGGGAAAGTCAAGAAGGCAAAGAAGAGTAAGAGGAGAGAAGAGACCTTCACTGAATTCCCAAACAGCCTGGGCCTGCTAGCTGAGTTTAAGATTGAAGATGAACCTATATCCAAGAAAGCCAAGACTGCTGAAGTGAAAGTGGCCAAGAGCCCTGAACAAAGAGTGTCAATATTAGCTGATGTTCCCTCAAAGTTATTTAAAGAAGGATTTGGAAAGGATCCTAAAACTCAGAAGATGTTTGGCATGGAAAGAGATAAAGAGAAGATGGAAGCATTGGTTGAAGCCAACAAAGTAAGGAATAAGAGAAGAGAACAGTTTGTGATACCAAGGAGAAGGAGGGCAACATACACTCAATTGAAGCCAAAATGTTACTTAGATGGGAAACCAAGTACCCCCATCTTAACTCATAGGTCCCAATTTCCCTGAATGACCAGTGGGAGGAAGCCAAGAGAGAATTTGTTTATAACTTCTATGTCATAGGAAGGTGATGTAGCGCAGCCTTTAAGATTCGAAAGAACTCTTTGATACGATCAAACTACAAATCGAAGGGACTAAACCGAAGGGACGATACTAAATCGACAAAACTTTTCATTCAAATTCAACTCCCCTCTAAATGCAGGAGTCACGGCCTTATAAAGGCACACAAATCTGAAACTAACTAAAATCTAAAACTACCAAAAGGAAATTACTAAAAAGGCCCTAAACTAAAAAAACTAACAAAAGGACCAAAACTGACATTATAAATTGTTTAACAACCAAAGGCACAACAGCTGCAAACTAGAACAACAAATATTAACATTTCAATCTCAGCCACGTAATTAACCCTCATGTGTAACTCCATCATTCTCTCCAGGTGGGAGACGATTCGCCCTCGAATCGGAAACAACCCAAGGCCCATCCGAAAGCACAATATCGATAATGGTAAAAACATCTGAGCAACGCAATTGAGAACGAGGAGGTAGATGCTAGGCATGCGAATTAACATGCAAGAAAACAAACACGAAGAGATGCATCTAATAGACACCTTATACGACGAACCAATTGTAAAGGACACCAAAATGGGTGAACGTCGCACGTCATGTGCGTCTCGAATTGACATTTGTTCTAAGGTTTTGGAGATGGGATTGGTGTACTTCAAAAATTCTTCATCATCCATGGCCATTGCTCTGCGTTTCTTGTCATTATCAACGCCTGCACCAGTCAAATTCCCCAGTTCTAGCATGGAATTATAAGTGTTCTCGCTCACAAATACCGAGGCGTCGGCGTCGTCGTAAATGGGCGGACTATCGTATCCACCATCATCAACAAATATATCACACTCAAGGCATGCTCTCGCGCAACGCCGATGAAGAATATCGGTGGAACCTTCGTCACCTGTCAACTGAACTTCGAAAGGGGCATCGGAGGGATCCTCATCAAATTTGGGGGGGGCTTCGTACACTGCCTCCTCCGAGAATAGGGAGCGTCTGGGGCACATAGCGAATCCGTGACCTAGGGCACCGCAAGAAAAGCATGCACCCGGCTGGCGCGCGATGGTTGTCGGCGCAGGGGCGGCCATGGGCATAGAGAACCCAGCTGGCGGGGTCGGTTGCCGTCGCGGCAAAATGGATTTCATGACTGGTACGCGGCCCAGGTCTGGGTGTTGAAACAAAGCAATGAATTCCCGTTGTCGTGTCTCCAGTTGTTCTTGACGCAGGGTAACCGCTGCCATAACCGCGACCAAGTGATCCCGTGTTTGGCGCAACTGGGTGAACTCGCCCTCAGGTTGAGGCTGATCTTGACGTTTTGGCGCCATCCCAAAGAGCGATCCCGACTCTAGATACCAACTGACGCAGCGCAAGCCTCGATCTTATTAACGATCAAGAACAACGAACACATAAACCGAAGGAACGAAAGGGACAATAATAAACCGAAGGGACGATAATAAACCGAAGGGACAAAACCATTTATTTTCAAATCAATTCATCTCCCTAATAACATTCTAGAACTCATATATTTATAATATGAAATATACTTGGAGAGTAAGAAACATATAAATACTAAATATAATAAAAATCAAAACAAATCTCCTAAATATAAGCATAAATATCTAATTAAATATTTGATATTGATTTCCATCAATATCTCCATCAGAAGGTGGTTTGGTGAAGTGATTCACGTGTTATGAAACACTAACTAAACAACCGCAAGTGTACGGCGTCTATTGTAGCGTGATAAGCACGAGGTCGATCCCACAAGGAGGTTAAGCGTAAAAGGGTAGTTTGTTAATTGAGTTCTATTTAGACGTGATCGATAACTTGAAAGTGTTGAATTACCCTAAATTATCTACCAAAATTGTCACTAGTAAACAATGAAAAGAGTAAATACAAAGTCGATCAAATACCATGCAAATCAATAAAACGAAAGTAAAGTGGGTGAAGATGCAAAGAAAGAAGGTGGGTTCCAAGGCAATTGTAACACCTAGATATCCGTTTATGAATGTTATCTCGTTCAAATGGCCATTAAGGTTGTCTCATACAGGGTTGATCACACAAGAAGAATTAATCAATCTCTCGATATAACTAATCCAAAGGAGCATGTGACATAAGTTCGTATTTCTACCTTGCAAACATCACACCACCTAAAATAGCACCAAAGATCATTCAATTCCCTCTCCGATAACTACTCCTCTCTCGAGATCATAATAATATCGGGTTGCATGCTTGCATACGATTAATGGAGTAAATCTCTCGATCTTACCCCCAATTAACAATGAATTAAGCAAATCATCATGGCCAATAACAACATGCTTGCAAAGAATAATTAAGCATACAAATAAGAGACAAATACCATTTAAAGCAAGAAATTAGTTCATAAACTTCAATCCAAATGTTTACAAAACCTTAGAACCACAAATTGTTTAGCTAATCAAATACATACTCAAATTACAAAATCCAAATGAAATAACTAAATAAAAAGAAAGAGAAAGCTTAGTCTAGAATGTGGTAAGGGGTGGAATTCCCAAGCTAATGGTGGCCTCCTTGCATGAATTGATGGAGAATTGAGAGAGGAATGGCCAAATCACCTTGGAGTATGTGAAACTATATGTGAGAATTGATGAATTGGGGGTGAATGGCTTGAATTTCAAGAAAAGGTGTTTATATAATGTTTGGGTAGGGTTTGGATGGCATAATTGCAAGTTGGTCCCTCAAAAATGGTCAAAATGTGAAGATGGCACCGAATTTGGGGTGACTCGGCCGAGTTGGGGTCACTCGGCCGAGTTGCCTTGTTCTTCGATTTCGGCCTTTTCTCATTTCGTGCATATCTTCAGCCTCGGGTGTCGAATTGACTCGATTCCTTTGGCTAATCCACTCCGTTTTTCGAGAAGAATCCCACCGTGTACTCCTCTTCCTGATCCAGTAAAGTATGGTTGGTGTTTTGCTCCAAATTTCATCGTATTTCCTACAAAATTGATAAAACACAACCTTTCTCTCATTTCGGCTTAAACAATCATATTCGATGCATAATTCAATGAAATCCACATCAAAACATGCTTCACATGTGCCCCTAAAACGTGTAAATTCCACCCGAATCAAACTCCCCCAAACTTAAAATGTTGTTTGTCCTCAAACAACTAAGCACTTAAGGCAATGAGGGTGGAATGATCATAATGGAATATTCAATGCAAATCACACATGCAAAGTAAGATGTAATGATATCTCTTTCTCAAAGTGCATTTCTCAATGAAGGTTATAGCCTTATAGGCTCATTATTGCAATTCACACTCATGGATCAAAGAATGCACAAACATACAACATATTGTGAATGGGAGACATAATCCAAATGCTCAAGTCCTCTACTCACATGATGGAGTGTTTCTCTCAAACACACAAACAAATTGGGGATATAAATGCACTCATCAACTAAGTCATGCTATGCAATCACCATATGCTTGCCCAACTTCTACTTTTCATAACACTCAAATGCTCAACAATATGATCAATAGGACTTAATCAAGGATGTAACATTGGCTCTTTGGACAAGGTAGGATGAATTTGGGAATTGTGACTCTTCTAGTGGAGGACAAAGCTTGTTGTTTTACAATGTGTGCTTTCACTTTCAAAGCTTACAAACTCTATCCTCACTTTTCCTTTTCCTTTTCTTTTCTTTTCTTTTTCAAGCATTCATCACCTCATCTTTTTGAACCATTTTTCTTTTCAGGCTTTTGGGGCTCTTTGTCCGTCTTTTCTTTTCCCTTGATTTTCTTTTCATCTTTTTCTTTTTCTTTCAACTTTTCCACTTTCTCCTTTCACCAAAGATATTCATTCAAGCTTTTCTTGATTTGGGGGAGTTTTTGAAGAAAACTCCACCAAACTTGGCCTTCTTGCCCATCTTCAACTCATTCTCTTCCACTTGGGGGTCCTCTTTCACAATATTGATCTTGGGCTCTTCTTCTACCTCCTCTTTCAAGGGCATTGGATAATGATCTCCCTTGGAATACACATACTCTTCCTCCTCATCCTCATCGTCACGGAATCTAACGGCCTTGTAGATGTTGAATGAGACTTTCTCCTAACCAACATGTAGTTCAAGCTCTCCGTTTCGTACATTGATGATGGCTCCACCCGTTGCTAGGAACGGTCTTCCCAAGATCAAGGGGATTGCCCTATCTTCCTCCATATCAAGTACCACAAAATCAACCGGGAATATGAATTTCCCAACTTTGACAAGCACATCATCAACCGTTCCCAAAGGATAAACTATGGAGCGATCCGCCAATTGAAGATTCATGGTAGTAGGCGTCAATTCTCCCAAGCCAAGTGATTTGAAGAGTGATAATGGCATGAGGTTTACGCTTGCTCCAAGATCACACAAAGTAAGATAGGTTCCCTCTTTGCCAATCACACAAGGCAATGTAAATGAACCGGGATCCCTAAGCTTTGGAGGTAGCTTAGCTTGGATGATGGCACTACACTCTTCGATGAGGTTCACAGTTTCAAATTCTACCATCTTTCTCTTGTTGGACATAATCTCCTTTAAAAACTTGGCATAGTGAGGCATTTGCTCAAGGGCCTCCGCAAATGGGATGTTGATGTGTATCTTTTTGAACATCTCCAAGAATTTGACGAACTTTGCATCCAAACTCGTCTTCTTGAGTCGTTGAGGGTATGGGATTTGAGGCTTGTATGGAGATGGAGGCTTGTATGTGTCATTCTCTTTCTCATTTGTTTTCTCCTTCTCAACATCTTTCTCTTCAACTTTCCTTCCTTGTTGTTCCTCTTCACCATCTTCCTTTGGCATCATAGGGCCTTCATAGCTTGTGCCACTCCTCAACTTAATTGACTTGCATTGCTCCTTGGGGTTCAATTCCGTGGTTGAGGGGAATCGACCCGGCTTGTGTTGATTTCCAACCATATTAGCAATTTGGCCCACTTGAATCTCAATGGCTTTCACATCATTCTTGATTCCCATCACTTCATTTGCCAATTGACCAATTTTCTCATCTTGACTC
This sequence comes from Galeopsis tetrahit, assembly GCA_963675135.1. Lineage (NCBI taxonomy): Eukaryota > Viridiplantae > Streptophyta > Magnoliopsida > Lamiales > Lamiaceae > Galeopsis > Galeopsis tetrahit. Next base: position 56,145,147 of record OY776120.1, on the reverse strand, counting down.
TCAATCTTTTGCCAAGTCTTTGTCATGAAACTCTTCGTCTCTCCCATGAACTTCTTAGTTTCTCCCATGAATGTTATGAACATTTCATCCATAGTGAGTTTTGACGAAGATTCTTCTCTCACACCATCTCGTACATTGAAGTTCGACGGTGGTTGAATGGCATTGTGTGGGTTAGCATATGAGAAATTTTCATGGTTTCTCAAGCCGGGATGGTATTGGTTCGGATTAGAGGGGTGATAGTTCCCATGGGCTTGTCTTTCTCCCCAACCTCTTTCTCTAAAATTTCGATCTCTTTGGTTGTTCATATAGTGGGCCTCCTCGTATTGTGCATCACTTGGCTCCACTAGTGCTTTGGCCGTCATCAAAGAGATCAACTTATCCACTTTGTTGGATAAGTTGGCACTTTCTTCCGAATTTTGAGTGGAGGCTACCCTTCGGTTTTGCCTTCGTTCGGATTGCCATTGATTGCCATTCTTAGCCATATCCTCTAATAGCACATAGCCCTCTTCCGTTGTTTTTCCCAACAAAGAACCCCCACCTGCCGAAGCATCCACCATTCCTCTTATTCGGTGGTCCATTCCATTGTAGAAGTAGCAAATGAGTTGGTCTCGTGAGAAACCATGTTGTGGGCAACTTCTAATCAAATCTTTGAAGCGCTCACATGCTTCGGCTAGGGACTCATCATCATTTTGCATAAATGAAGATATTTCTCCTCGGATTTTGATAGTTTTGCTTGGAGGGAAATACTTCATCAAGAATGCATCAACAAGATCATTCCAATCTTCGATGGTTCTCAAATCAAGGGGGAGGTACCATTGCTTTGTTCGATCTCGGAGGGAGAAGGGGAATAGTTGCAAATGGATGTAGTCTTGTGGAACTCGATTGATCTTAACCGTTCCACTTATCTCGAGGAATTGAGATAAGTGGAGGTTAGGATCCTCCTTGGAAAACCCACCAAATTGGTTGTTTTGGACCATGACTATCAATGCCGGCTTGAGTTCGAAGTTATGTGCATCTACGGGTTCCCTACCCGCTCCTCCATAAGGTCTTGGTATGGGACGGAAGTGGTCTCTCAATACTGTTTGTGGTCGATTTCCCCCATTCCCATTTGGTTCCTCAAATCCATCAACCCCTTGATTCTCAACTTCCTCCTCGACCTCTTCAACAATCGGATTTTCCCTTCGATTCATACTTTCTAACTCACTTCTTCTCCTTTCAGCGTTCCTTCTTCGACAATTGGCTTCGATCTCCGGATCCAAGGGCAACACTTCTTGTTGATTCCTCCTAGATCGTGTGATCATAAACCATGTCTATCAAAAGATCAAACGAGAGTGAGAATTGCAAATAAGATCAAGAATAGCAAACACAAATATTTTTGGATTTTTGCAAAAAAAGGAAAGCAAGTAAAATGTCTAAACTAAAACTCTATTAACCTACACTCTAGAGCTATAAAACCTCCCCGGCAACGGCGCCATAAACTTGATTCACGTGTTATGCAACACTAAATAAACAACCGCAAGTGTACGGCGTCTATTGTAGCGTGATAAGCACGAGGTCGATCCCACAAGGAGGTTAAGCGTAAAAGGGTAGTTTGTTAATTGAGTTCTATTTAGACGTGATCGATAACTTGAAAGTGTTGAATTACCCTAAATTATCTACCAAAATTGTCACTAGTAAACAATGAAAAGAGTAAATACAAAGTCGATCAAATACCATGCAAATCAATAAAACGAAAGTAAAGTGGGTGAAGATGCAAAGAAAGAAGGTGGGTTCCAAGGCAATTGTAACACCTAGATATCCGTTTATGAATGTTATCTCGTTCAAATGGCCATTAAGGTTGTCTCATATAGGGTTGATCACACAAGAAGAATTAATCAATCTCTCGATATAACTAATCCAAAGGAGCATGTGACATAAGTTCGTATTTCTACCTTGCAAACATCACACCACCTAAAATAGCACCAAAGATCATTCAATTCCCTCTCCGATAACTACTCCTCTCTCGAGATCATAATAATATCGGGTTGCATGCTTGCATACGATTAATGGAGTAAATCTCTCGATCTTACCCCAATTAACAATGAATTAAGCAAATCATCATGGCCAATAACAACATGCTTGCAAAGAATAATTAAGCATACAAATAAGAGACAAACACCATTTAAAGCAAGAAATTAGTTCGTAAACTTCAATCCAAATGTTTACAAAACCTTAGAACCACAAATTGTTTAGCTAATCAAATACATACTCAAATTACAAAATCCAAATGAAATAACTAAATAAAAAGAAAGAGAAAGCTTAGTCTAGAATGTGGTAAGGGATGGAATTCCCAAGCTAATGGTGGCCTCCTTGCATGAATTGATGGAGAATTGAGAGAGGAATGGCCAAATCACCTTGGAGTATGTGAAACTATGTGTGAGAATTGATGAATTGGGGGTGAATGGCTTGAATTTCAAGAAAATGTGTTTATATAGTGTTTGGGTAGGGTTTGGATGGCATAATTGCAAGTTGGTCCCTCAAAAATGGTCAAAATGTGAAGATGGCACCGAATTTGGGGTGACTCGGCCGAGTTGGGGTCACTCGGCCGAGTGGAGTACTTAAAAAGCATGCCACGATTTTGTCTAGTCGAGACTCGGCCGAGTTGAGGTCACTCGGCCGAGTGGTCTTCAAATCCAGCTGCTACGGCATTCAACTTGACTCGGCCGAGTTGAGTCACTCGGCCGAGTGCGCAGTAATGTGCAAACTCGTAGATTCGGCCGAGTTGAGTCACTCGGCCGAGTGCGCAGTAAACCCAAAAGTCTCAGATTCGGCTGAGTTGACTCACTCGGCCGAGTTGTCTTGTTCTTCGATTTCGGCCTTTTCTCATTTCGTGCATATCTTCAGCCTCGGGTGTCGGATTGACTCGATTCCTTTCGCTAATCCACTCCGTTTTTCGAGACGAATACAACCGTGCACTCCTCTTCCTGATCCAGTAAAGTATGGTTGGTATTTTGCTCCAAATTTCATCGTATTTCCTACAAAATTGACAAAACACAACCTTTCTCTCATTTCGGCTTAAACAATCATATTCGATGCATAATTCAATGAAATCCACATCAAAACATGTTTCACATGTGCCCCTAAAACGTGTAAATTCCACCCGAATCATGAAGATGTGGAAAGCATATTTAGTTAGTACATGTTTGACAACCACAAAGATCTTTACCAGAAACTCTTTGCCTCAGCAGAGATGGCAGGAGTTGAGTTCAAAGTTGTCACGCCCCAATTTTCATAAAAGTAATTTTCACGAAAAGAACAATCAATATAAAATTAAAGGACGTGAGCTAATATTTTAATACAAGAATGTGGACATACAAATTTATTTAGCAATAGATTTTAAATAAAAATAAGCGGAGCATAATATGTCTCACCATTGAAATACTTAAAGTTTAAATAAACTAGTTCATCAAATTCTTAAAATAAAATGTAACAACTTAAATGACATCCATCGCCTCTTCCCGCCATCAGCTCATCAACCTGAAAGTGTTAATTGTATGGTATGAGCAAACCACTAGCTCAGTGAAGTCACTTTGACAATATTAAATACGACATACCAATAAAATGTATAGCCACATAAAATCACTTAATTCACAAAAAGTCACATAAGCACCTTTCATCTCAGATAAACACTTTTCATCATACTTTCGATTAATTATTAATTACGTTTCACGGTTATCCCAAGGATCTCTTTTAAATCCCACTGGGTCCCCCTCAAAGACCTCTTTTCAGTCCCGAGTTCTTTTCTTGTGCACGGCGGATCCCCCAAAGATCTCTCTTCAATCCCGGGTTCACCGAGGATCTCTTTTCAGTCCCGGGCCTCTTTTAAGCCCCTGGCCTTTCATAAACCTTTTACATTAAAATATTCACTCACATTCAAGTCATATCACAATGCACATAAACAGTCTATTCATATGAAGCAGTTAATAAAGGCAAAGAAACCACACCTGAAATAAACGTCGACGTGGATGCAATTGATACAATCAAAATAATCTTAATTCTTTTGTCACCGAAAATATTTTTAAATAATAAAACGTTTAACTCGTGTCCTCTTCTACTACTAAGAATTTAATAAATTCAAAGATTAGAACACTCTTGTTTCAATATAAAACCAAGTTTGATTCTTTCAAAAATGCATTAATAAAATGGCTTTAGATACCCTTTTTTTTATAGGCAAACAAAATACAGAGGAGAGTTAAAATGATTTAGTTGAGTAAATCAAGGATGATGGCTGCTAAATATTCTCATTTAATTTGAAATTGAAAGTTTTAATCTCTCTATCAATAAAACAATTGAGCGAAACTTTGGGAAATTAAAGATTTGGTGAATTAATTCAGATTTAACCTAATATAATAATTACAATAATAATACGCAGATTATATTTATATATATATATGCGTTGTATGTATCAAATTAAATATGATTTTCTCCTACTTATGTGCATATATATATATATATATATATATATATTTCAATAATATCTCAAATAATATATAAACATACACATTTATCCTAATTTATTTATTTATTTTTCTTAATAATTTCTTATGCATTATTAAAATATACGGTGAAATTCTTCTGGGTGTTACATACTTTCCTCCTTAAAATATTTTCGTCCTCGAAAATTAGAATTTATTTGATAAAGTTTGCATGCACATGGAACATAATCATAACATAGTCTTGTCTCATAACATAGAATGCAATTTATAATGGACGTACCTTGTAGAGCTGAAGCGGGAGGCGGTGATGGACGAACTTTACTTTTAAAAATATATATTTGTAAATAAATACACCTTAAAAAATTTTGACTCATAATTTTTTTTTTTTAAAATAAGTTTACAAGAACGTTTTTTTTTTTTCAAACAAGTCTACAAGAACGTAGACCTGCTCTGATACCACTCTGTCACGCCCCAATTTTCATAAAAGTAATTTTCACAAAAAGAACAATCAATATAAAATTAAAGGACGTGAGCTAATATTTTAATACAAGAATGTGGACATACAAATTTATTTAGCAATAGATTTTAAATAAAAATAAGCGGAGCATAATATGTCTCACCATTGAAATACTTAAAGTTTAAATAAACTAGTTCATCAAATTCTTAAAATAAAATGTAACAAACTTAAATGACATCCATCGCCTCTTCCCGCCATCAGCTCATCAACCTGAAAGTGTTAATTGTATGGTATGAGCAAACCACTAGCTCAGTGAAGTCAGTTTGACAATATTAAATACGACATACCAATAAAATGTATAGCCACATAAAATCACTTAATTCACAAAAAGACACATAAGCACCTTTCATCTCAGATAAACACTTTTCATCATACTTTCGATTAATTATTAATTACGTTTCACGGTTATCCCAAGGATCTCTTTTAAATCCCACTGGGTCCCCCTCAAAGACCTCTTTTCAGTCCCGAGTTCTTTTCTTGTGCACGGCGGATCCCCCAAAGATCTCTCTTCAATCCCGGGTTCACCGAGGATCTCTTTTAAGCCCCTGGCCTTTCATAAACCTTTTACATTAAAATATTCACTCACATTCAAGTCATATCACAATGCACATAAACAGTCTATTCATATGAAGCAGTTAATAAAGGCAAAGAAACCACACCTGAAATAAACGTCGACGTGGATGCAATTGATACAATCAAAATAATCTTAATTCTTTTGTCACCGAAAATATTTTTAAATAATAAAACGTTTAACTCGTGTCCTCTTCTGCTACTAAGAATTTAATAAATTCAAAGATTAGAACACTCTTGTTTCAATATAAAACCAAGTTTGATTCTTTCAAAAATGCATTAATAAAATGGCTTTAGATACCCTTTTTTTTATAGGCAAACAAAATACAGAGGAGAGTTAAAATGATTTAGTTGAGTAAATCAAGGATGATGGCTGCTAAATATTCTCATTTAATTTGAATTTGAAAGTTTTAATCTCTCTATCAATAAAACAATTGAGCGAAACTTTGGGAAATTAAAGATTTGGTGAATTAATTCAGATTTAACCTAATATAATAATTACAATAATAATACGCAGATTATATTTATATATATATATGCGTTGTATGTATCAAATTAAATATGATTTTCTCCTACTTATGTGCATATATATATATATATATATATATATTTCAATAATATCTCAAATAATATATAAACATACACATTTATCCTAATTTATTTATTTATTTTTCTTAATAATTTCTTATGCATTATTAAAATATACGGTGAAATTCTTCTGGGTGTTACATACTTTCCTCCTTAAAATATTTTCGTCCTCGAAAATTAGAATTTATTTGATAAAGTTTGCATGCACATGGAACATAATCATAACATAGTCTTGTCTCATAACATAGAATGCAATTTATAATGGACGTACCTTGTAGAGCTGAAGCGGGAGGCGGTGATGGACGAACTTTACTTTTAAAAATATATATTTGTAAATAAATACACCTTAAAAAATTTTGACTCATAATTTTTTTTTTTTAAAATAAGTTTACAAGAACGTTTTTTTTTTTTCAAACAAGTCTACAAGAACGTAGACCTGCTCTGATACCACTCTGTCACGCCCCAATTTTCATAAAAGTAATTTTCACAAAAAGAACAATCAATATAAAATTAAAGGACGTGAGCTAATATTTTAATACAAGAATGTGGACATACAAATTTATTTAGCAATAGATTTTAAATAAAAATAAGCGGAGCATAATATGTCTCACCATTGAAATACTTAAAGTTTAAATAAACTAGTTCATCAAATTCTTAAAATAAAATGTAACAAACTTAAATGACATCCATCGCCTCTTCCCGCCATCAGCTCATCAACCTGAAAGTGTTAATTGTATGGTATGAGCAAACCACTAGCTCAGTGAAGTCAGTTTGACAATATTAAATACGACATACCAATAAAATGTATAGCCACATAAAATCACTTAATTCACAAAAAGACACATAAGCACCTTTCATCTCAGATAAACACTTTTCATCATACTTTCGATTAATTATTAATTACGTTTCACGGTTATCCCAAGGATCTCTTTTAAATCCCACTGGGTCCCCCTTAAAGACCTCTTTTCAGTCCCGAGTTCTTTTCTTGTGCACGGCGGATCCCCCAAAGATCTCTCTTCAATCCCGGGTTCACCGAGGATCTCTTTTCAGTCCCGGGCCTCTTTTAAGCCCCTGGCCTTTCATAAACCTTTTACATTAAAATATTCACTCACATTCAAGTCATATCACAATGCACATAAACAGTCTATTCATATGAAGCAGTTAATAAAGGCAAAGAAACCACACCTGAAATAAACGTCGACGTGGATGCAATTGATACAATCAAAATAATCTTAATTCTTTTGTCACCGAAAATATTTTTAAATAATAAAACGTTTAACTCGTGTCCTCTTCTGCTACTAAGAATTTAATAAATTCAAAGATTAGAACACTCTTGTTTCAATATAAAACCAAGTTTGATTCTTTCAAAAATGCATTAATAAAATGGCTTTAGATACCCTTTTTTTTATAGGCAAACAAAATACAGAGGAGAGTTAAAATGATTTAGTTGAGTAAATCAAGGATGATGGCTGCTAAATATTCTCATTTAATTTGAATTTGAAAGTTTTAATCTCTCTATCAATAAAACAATTGAGCGAAACTTTGGGAAATTAAAGATTTGGTGAATTAATTCAGATTTAACCTAATATAATAATTACAATAATAATACGCAGATTATATTTATATATATATATATGCGCTGTATGTATCAAATTAAATATGATTTTCTCCTACTTATGTGCATATATATATATATATATATATATATTTCAATAATATCTCAAATAATATATAAACATACACATTTATCCTAATTTATTTATTTATTTTTCTTAATAATTTCTTATGCATTATTAAAATATACGGTGAAATTCTTCTGGGTGTTACATACTTTCCTCCTTAAAATATTTTTGTCCTCGAAAATTAGAATTTATTTGATAAAGTTTGCATGCACATGGAACATAATCATAACATAGTCTTGTCTCATAACATAGAATGCAATTTATAATGGACGTACCTTGTAGAGCTGAAGCGGGAGGCGGTGATGGACGAACTTTACTTTTAAAAATATATATTTGTAAATAAATACACCTTAAACAATTTTGACTCATAATTTTTTTTTTTTAAAATAAGTTTACAAGAACGTTTTTTTTTTTTCAAACAAGTCTACAAGAACGTAGACCTGCTCTGATACCACTCTGTCACGCCCCAATTTTCATAAAAGAAATTTTCACGAAAAGAACAATCAATATAAAATTAAAGGACGTGAGCTAATATTTTAATACAAGAATGTGGACATACAAATTTATTTAGCAATAGATTTTAAATAAAAATAAGCGGAGCATAATATGTCTCACCATTGAAATACTTAAAGTTTAAATAAACTAGTTCATCAAATTCTTAAAATAAAATGTAACAAACTTAAATGACATCCATCGCCTCTTCCCGCCATCAGCTCATCAACCTGAAAGTGTTAATTGTATGGTATGAGCAAACCACTAGCTCAGTGAAGTCACTTTGACAATATTAAATACGACATACCAATAAAATGTATAGCCACATAAAATCACTTAATTCACAAAAAGTCACATAAGCACCTTTCATCTCAGATAAACACTTTTCATCATACTTTCGATTAATTATTAATTACGTTTCACGGTTATCCCAAGGATCTCTTTTAAATCCCACTGGGTCCCCCTCAAAGACCTCTTTTCAGTCCCGAGTTCTTTTCTTGTGCACGGCGGATCCCCCAAAGATCTCTCTTCAATCCCGGGTTCACCGAGGATCTCTTTTTAGTCCCGGGCCTCTTTTAAGCCCCTGGCCTTTCATAAACCTTTTACATTAAAATATTCACTCACATTCAAGTCATATCACAATGCACATAAACAGTCTATTCATATGAAGCAGTTAATAAAGGCAAAGAAACCACACCTGAAATAAACGACCTGAAATAAACGTCGACGTGGATGCAATTGATACAATCAAAATAATCTTAATTCTTTTGTCACCGAAAATATTTTTAAATAATAAAACGTTTAACTCGTGTCCTCTTCTGCTACTAAGAATTTAATAAATTCAAAGATTAGAACACTCTTGTTTCAATATAAAACCAAGTTTGATTCTTTCAAAAATGCATTAATAAAATGGCTTTAGATACCCTTTTTTTTTATAGGCAAACAAAATACAGAGGAGAGTTAAAATGATTTAGTTGAGTAAATCAAGGATGATGGCTGCTAAATATTCTCATTTAATTTGAATTTGAAAGTTTTAATCTCTCTATCAATAAAACAATTGAGCGAAACTTTGGGAAATTAAAGATTTGGTGAATTAATTCAGATTTAACCTAATATAATAATTACAATAATAATACGCATATTATATTTATATATATATATATATATGCGCATGTATCAAATTAAATATGATTTTCTCCTACTTATGTGCATATATATATATATATATATATATATATATATTTCAATAATATCTCAAATAATATATAAACATACACATTTATCCTAATTTATTTATTTTTCTTAATAATTTCTTATGCATTATTAAAATATACGGTGAAATTCTTCTGGGTGTTACATACTTTCCTCCTTAAAATATTTTCGTCCTCGAAAATTAGAATTTATTTGATAAAGTTTGCATGCACATGGAACATAATCATAACATAGTCTTGTCTCATAACATAGAATGCAATTTATAATGGACGTACCTTGTAGAGCTGAAGCGGGAGGTGGTGATGGACGAACTTTACTTTTAAAAATATATATTTGTAAATAAATACACCTTAAACAATTTTGACTCATAATTTTTTTTTTTTAAAATAAGTTTACAAGAACGTTTTTTTTTTTTTCAAACAAGTCTACAAGAACGTAGACCTGCTCTGATACCACTCTGTCACGCCCCAATTTTCATAAAAGTAATTTTCACGAAAAGAACAATCAATATAAAATTAAAGGACGTGAGCTAATATTTTAATACAAGAATGTGGACATACAAATTTATTTAGCAATATATTTTAAATAAAAATAAGCGGAGCATAATATGTCTCACCATTGAAATACTTAAAGTTTAAATAAACTAGTTCATCAAATTCTTAAAATAAAATGTAACAAACTTAAATGACATCCATCGCCTCTTCCCGCCATCAGCTCATCAACCTGAAAGTGTTAATTGTATGGTATGAGCAAACCACTAGCTCAGTGAAGTCAGTTTGACAATATTAAATACGACATACCAATAAAATGTATAGCCACATAAAATCACTTAATTCACAAAAAGACACATAAGCACCTTTCATCTCAGATAAACACTTTTCATCATACTTTCGATTAATTATTAATTACGTTTCACGGTTATCCCAAGGATCTCTTTTAAATCCCACTGGGTCCCCCTTAAAGACCTCTTTTCAGTCCCGAGTTCTTTTCTTGTGCACGGCGGATCCCCCAAAGATCTCTCTTCAATCCCGGGTTCACCGAGGATCTCTTTTCAGTCCCGGGCCTCTTTTAAGCCCCTGGCCTTTCATAAACCTTTTACATTAAAATATTCACTCACATTCAAGTCATATCACAATGCACATAAACAGTCTATTCATATGAAGCAGTTAATAAAGGCAAAGAAACCACACCTGAAATAAACGTCGACGTGGATGCAATTGATACAATCAAAATAATCTTAATTCTTTTGTCACCGAAAATATTTTTAAATAATAAAACGTTTAACTGGTGTCCTCTTCTGCTACTAAGAATTTAATAAATTCAAAGATTAGAACACTCTTGTTTCAATATAAAACCAAGTTTGATTCTTTCAAAAATGCATTAATAAAATGGCTTTAGATACCCTTTTTTTTATAGGCAAACAAAATACAGAGGAGAGTTAAAATGATTTAGTTGAGTAAATCAAGGATGATGGCTGCTAAATATTCTCATTTAATTTGAATTTGAAAGTTTTAATCTCTCTATCAATAAAACAATTGAGCGAAACTTTGGGAAATTAAAGATTTGGTGAATTAATTCAGATTTAACCTAATATAATAATTACAATAATAATACGCAGATTATATTTATATATATATATATGCGCTGTATGTATCAAATTAAATATGATTTTCTCCTACTTATGTGCATATATATATATATATATATATATATATATTTCAATAATATCTCAAATAATATATAAACATACACATTTATCCTAATTTATTTATTTATTTTTCTTAATAATTTCTTATGCATTATTAAAATATACGGTGAAATTCTTCTGGGTGTTACATACTTTCCTCCTTAAAATATTTTTGTCCTCAAAAATTAGAATTTATTTGATAAAGTTTGCATGCACATGGAACATAATCATAACATAGTCTTGTCTCATAACATAGAATGCAATTTATAATGGACGTACCTTGTAGAGCTGAAGCGGGAGGCGGTGATGGACGAACTTTACTTTTAAAAATATATATTTGTAAATAAATACACCTTAAACAATTTTGACTCATAATTTTTTTTTTTTAAAATAAGTTTACAAGAACGTTTTTTTTTTTTCAAACAAGTCTACAAGAACGTAGACCTGCTCTGATACCACTCTGTCACGCCCCAATTTTCATAAAAGAAATTTTCACGAAAAGAACAATCAATATAAAATTAAAGGACGTGAGCTAATATTTTAATACAAGAATGTGGACATACAAATTTATTTAGCAATAGATTTTAAATAAAAATAAGCGGAGCATAATATGTCTCACCATTGAAATACTTAAAGTTTAAATAAACTAGTTCATCAAATTCTTAAAATAAAATGTAACAAACTTAAATGACATCCATCGCCTCTTCCCGCCATCAGCTCATCAACCTGAAAGTGTTAATTGTATGGTATGAGCAAACCACTAGCTCAGTGAAGTCACTTTGACAATATTAAATACGACATACCAATAAAATGTATAGCCACATAAAATCACTTAATTCACAAAAAGTCACATAAGCACCTTTCATCTCAGATAAACACTTTTCATCATACTTTCGATTAATTATTAATTACGTTTCACGGTTATCCCAAGGATCTCTTTTAAATCCCACTGGGTCCCCCTCAAAGACCTCTTTTCAGTCCCGAGTTCTTTTCTTGTGCACGGCGGATCCCCCAAAGATCTCTCTTCAATCCCGGGTTCACCGAGGATCTCTTTTTAGTCCCGGGCCTCTTTTAAGCCCCTGGCCTTTCATAAACCTTTTACATTAAAATATTCACTCACATTCAAGTCATATCACAATGCACATAAACAGTCTATTCATATGAAGCAGTTAATAAAGGCAAAGAAACCACACCTGAAATAAACGACCTGAAATAAACGTCGACGTGGATGCAATTGATACAATCAAAATAATCTTAATTCTTTTGTCACCGAAAATATTTTTAAATAATAAAACGTTTAACTCGTGTCCTCTTCTGCTACTAAGAATTTAATAAATTCAAAGATTAGAACACTCTTGTTTCAATATAAAACCAAGTTTGATTCTTTCAAAAATGCATTAATAAAATGGCTTTAGATACCCTTTTTTTTTATAGGCAAACAAAATACAGAGGAGAGTTAAAATGATTTAGTTGAGTAAATCAAGGATGATGGCTGCTAAATATTCTCATTTAATTTGAATTTGAAAGTTTTAATCTCTCTATCAATAAAACAATTGAGCGAAACTTTGGGAAATTAAAGATTTGGTGAATTAATTCAGATTTAACCTAATATAATAATTACAATAATAATACGCATATTATATTTATATATATATATATATGCGCATGTATCAAATTAAATATGATTTTCTCCTACTTATGTGCATATATATATATATATATATATATATATATATATATTTCAATAATATCTCAAATAATATATAAACATACACATTTATCCTAATTTATTTATTTTTCTTAATAATTTCTTATGCATTATTAAAATATACGGTGAAATTCTTCTGGGTGTTACATACTTTCCTCCTTAAAATATTTTCGTCCTCGAAAATTAGAATTTATTTGATAAAGTTTGCATGCACATGGAACATAATCATAACATAGTCTTGTCTCATAACATAGAATGCAATTTATAATGGACGTACCTTGTAGAGCTGAAGCGGGAGGTGGTGATGGACGAACTTTACTTTTAAAAATATATATTTGTAAATAAATACACCTTAAACAATTTTGACTCATAATTTTTTTTTTTTAAAATAAGTTTACAAGAACGTTTTTTTTTTTTTCAAACAAGTCTACAAGAACGTAGACCTGCTCTGATACCACTCTGTCACGCCCCAATTTTCATAAAAGTAATTTTCACGAAAAGAACAATCAATATAAAATTAAAGGACGTGAGCTAATATTTTAATACAAGAATGTGGACATACAAATTTATTTAGCAATATATTTTAAATAAAAATAAGCGGAGCATAATATGTCTCACCATTGAAATACTTAAAGTTTAAATAAACTAGTTCATCAAATTCTTAAAATAAAATGTAACAAACTTAAATGGCATCCATCGCCTCTTCCCGCCATCAGCTCATCAACCTGAAAGTGTTAATTGTATGGTATGAGCAAACCACTAGCTCAGTGAAGTCACTTTGACAATATTAAATACGACATACCAATAAAATGTATAGCCCCATAAAATCACTTAATTCATAAAAAGTCACATAAGCACCTTTCATCTCAGATAAACACTTTTCATCATACTTTCGATTAATTATTAATTACGTTTCACGGTTATCCCAAGGATCTCTTTTAAATCCCACTGGGTCCCCCTCAAAGACCTCTTTTCAGTCCCGAGTTCTTTTCTTGTGCACGGCGGATCCCCCAAAGATCTCTCTTCAATCCCGGGTTCACCGAGGATCTCTTTTCAGTCCCGGGCCTCTTTTAAGCCCCTGGCCTTTCATAAACCTTTTACATTAAAATATTCACTCACATTCAAGTCATATCACAATGCACATAAACAGTCTATTCATATGAAGTAGTTAATAAAGGCAAAGAAACCACACCTGAAATAAACGTCGACGTGGATGCAATTGATACAATCAAAATAATCTTAATTCTTTTGTCACCGAAAATATTTTTAAATAATAAAACGTTTAACTCGTGTCCTCTTCTGCTACTAAGAATTTAATAAATTCAAAGATTAGAACACTCTTGTTTCAATATAAAACCAAGTTTGATTCTTTCAAAAATGCATTAATAAAATGGCTTTAGATACCCTTTTTTTTTATAGGCAAACAAAATACAGAGGAGAGTTAAAATGATTTAGTTGAGTAAATGAAGGATGATGGCTGCTAAATATTCTCATTTAATTTGAATTTGAAAGTTTTAATCTCTCTATCAATAAAACAATTGAGCGAAACTTTGGGAAATTAAAGATTTGGTGAATTAATTCAGATTTAACCTAATATAATAATTACAATAATAATACGCAGATTATATTTATATATATATATATATGCGCTGTATGTATCAAATTAAATATGATTTTCTCCTACTTATGTGCATATATATATATATATATATATATATATATATATATTTCAATAATATCTCAAATAATATATAAACATACACATTTATCCTAATTTATTTATTTATTTTTCTTAATAATTTCTTATGCATTATTAAAATATACGGTGAAATTCTTCTGGGTGTTACATACTTTCCTCCTTAAAATATTTTCGTCCTCGAAAATTAGAATTTATTTGATAAAGTTTGCATGCACATGGAACATAATCATAACATAGTCTTGTCTCATAACATAGAATGCAATTTATAATGGGCGTACCTTGTAGAGCTGAAGCGGGAGGCGGTGATGGACGAACTTTACTTTTAAAAATATATATTTGTAAATAAATACACCTTAAACAATTTTGACTCATAATTTTTTTTTTTTAAAATAAGTTTACAAGAACGTTTTTTTTTTTTTCAAACAAGTCTACAAGAACGTAGACCTGCTCTGATACCACTCTTATGTGCATATATATATATATATATATATATTTCAATAATATCTCAAATAATATATAAACATACACATTTATCCTAATTTATTTATTTATTTTTCTTAATAATTTCTTATGCATTATTAAAATATACGGTGAAATTCTTCTGGGTGTTACAAAAGCACCTGGTCCAATCCTCTACATTCCCCCAATGTTCCCAGGAGGCTTCATTGATGAGCACGAAATTCTAGAGGAATTTATTGAAATCATGAAGATGGAGAAGCTGAAGCCTGGATCCAAGGGATCAAACCAAGAGATCATGGAGATGAAAAGAAGAGTATAGGCACAGTACAAGATGGTGCCACCTGCAGAAGATGATCTCTAAAAGGGTAAGTTTTTCCTTTAATATGTTCAGGATAGTTAACTGTTTTCAAATTTTCATGCACTATAATGTTTTACTATGAATGAAAAGTTAACTATTTGGCTCAAGAGATAATATCTCATTGTCTCAACTAACCCGACATAACCTATATTGCTTGAACTATTATTGTGCTAACATTTTCTTTCAGGAAATTTGACCCAGTCATCTCTTCTGAAGATATGTAATAAAATAGTCAAGTCACCCTTTTATAGGTTTTAGCATCATCAAAAAGGGGGAAATTGTTGGGAATAAAATAAAATTTTGATTAAGATACCAAACCCCTTTATGATATGCCTCAGTAATTGAGTTTAATTTATTAAGTATGTTTCAGGGATGTTGGAACATATAGATCAGGTTAGTTGAACAGTTGACATATTAGGCAGCTAATTGATGTTAGGATGCATTAGTTGAGGGGAATTTAGATTCAATGGAATATGCAAGTCAAGTTCCTAAGGGTCAAGATCAGTGAAGATGGACAAGACAACCCTGTTGAAGAGTCAATTAATCCAGAATCAAGATTAAGGCAAGGACAACTATGTTGATAAAGTCAAGGTTATTGATATGAAGAGATAATCATCAAGATTGAATCAAGTAGAAATCAGTGAAGATTGGAAGCCAACTCAACTGAAGATGCATGCCAACTGCTGATATAAGCCAAGTCAGCTTAGATGATAAGAATGAGCACAAATCAGTATAGATCAACAAAGGGAATGTTGATCTAAGACAAGAATTAACTTTCAGGATAGATGTCTTTAAAGCTGACCGTTAGAGATCAAATCCGATACATTGGAAGAAGTGCAAGACTGTAACTCAAGTCAAGACAAATATGCTTAGTTGTTTCTTCCTCTAAATGAAGACATGTCACTTTCATGGATCCTGAAGACAAGATGTTCATTCCTAAGAAGCTGGACATAGAACATTTTGAGTTTGTCTCTCCAACGAACAAATCCTCAAATTGCTCTATAAATACAGAAGTTGGGAAACTACTCAAGGCACGGAAACTACAAGCATTCTAGCCTTCAAGCTCCCAAGAGAAATCATTATATAGTTTCCTAACACTTTAGTTCCCATTCTAAGCTGAATCCATTGTATATGTCTCAAGCTTAGAGAGATATCCTATCCTTATACAATACTTCATTGTAAAGGATATCTCACACTTAGTTGGAACCAACCTCAACCCTTAAACCTTTCAAGAGTGAAAGAGAGAAGTGTTGTTGTAGAAGTGTAGAGCTAGAATTATTGTTGAAAAAGTTGCATAAACATGGAAAGATGCTTTCAATGAAAATAAAGTGAAAGCCTAATATTGTTGTAAATATTTTTTCTCATTAATGAATAATTCTAACAATACAGCAACGTCTCTATTTATACTACCATAGGGAATCATCTATATGAGACACATGTCTCTTAAATATTGCATACAAGAAAAGACAAATGTCAGCTATTAATTAATGACCATGTAGTACCAAGGGAAAATGCCAAAAGGCTTGTACCAACGTCAATTAATTTCTTGCAGCTGTTCTCATAAGTTTGACTCAGTACATTGCACCTTATCCATTCGAGCTTACCATGCAAGCTCTCTTTTCAGGCCCCCTCAATTCGACAGAGCCTTGAGGTATAATGCGCAATTTGTTCTTGAGGCGATGGAAGAATTGGCCAGATAGAGGTTTCGTTAGAGCATCGACAACTTGATCAATGCTGGGAACGTGAAGAACCTACACCTCCTTTTTGTTAATCTATTCATGGATAAAATGAAGATCCATTTCAAGATGCTTCGTTCTCGAATGATACACAGGGTTGACCACTAAAGATATAGCACCTTGGTTGTCCACCCAAATTGTTGGAATTTTCTTCATATGCATCTTCAGTTCTCTTAGAAGAGACTATATCTAGAGAACTTCACAATTGGCGTAGGCGAGACTCCTATATTCGGCTTCAGTGCTTGATCTTGCAACGGTAGGTTGCTTCTTGGCACTCCAAGAAATTAAGTTTCCACCAAGAAAGACGCAATAACCAGATGTTGATCGTCTATTGTCAATGTCGGATTCCCAATCAGCATCTGCAAATGCCACTATATCAATTGCTCTAGGGACTGAATAGGAGAGACCATGATCAATCGTGCTTGCTAGATATCTAAGAATTCTTTTTACGGCTTTCCAGTGATTATCAAGGGGAGATTGCATGTATTGGCTAACTTTGCTTACTACAAAGGCAATGTCCGGTCGTGTTATTGTTGCATATTGCAGTGCACCAACGATGCTTCTATAATGAAGAGCATCTGAAACAGGTTGCCCATCGATCTTTGATAAATGATTACCACTGATCATTGGCGTGCTCAATCCCTTTGTTGAATCCATGCCGACATTGTGAAGTATTTCACTTATGTATTTTCTTTGATTGAGAAAAATGCCTTTGGAACTTCTGGATATTTGAATTCCTAAAAAGAAGTTTAATTCCCCCAACTCCTTTAATGAAAAGAACTTGTGTAGATTAGCAACTGTTTTCTGAATTTGAGAGGTTTTGGGCCCGGTAATGATGATATCATCCACATATGCTATTATTAGAATGATTGCACCGTCTTTATGTCTGTAATAAAGGGAGTTGTCGGCATTAGAAATACTTAAGCCAAGTATCTTCAAGACTGGGGAGAATTTTGAAGTCCATGTCCTTGAAGCTTGTTTCAATTCGTACAATGATCTTTTGAGCTTAAAAACAACATTGTGTCCCCCTCCCAGCTCAAAACCAAGTGGTTGAGACATGTATAGGTCCTTATCAAGCTCTTCATTCAAGAAAGAATTATCCACATCAAGTTGCAACAAGGGCTAATTATGAAATAAGGCAAGAGTAAGAACAATTCTCACCGTTACAGGCTTTACAACCGGACTAAATGTATCTTTATAGTCAAAACCGGGCATTTGAGTATACCATTTTGCCACCAAACGAACTTTGTACCTGGAAATTGATCCATTTGCATTGGTTTTAAGTTTGAAGACCCACTTACATCCTATAATAGAATGGTCTACAGGAGCATTACACAATTCCCATGTGTCGTTTTTTACCAAGGCAGCATATTCAGCTTCCATAGCAGCCTTCCAGTGTGGATTTTTTAGGGCCTCAAGGTGATTCTTTGGCTCGACTGAAGTAAAGTAGCGGTGAGAACAAGGGGTTTCTGACATGCAGTTGCCTTTGATCTTGTAATCATAGGGTGAGCTTGAGCTTGCGGTGACGAGCAGTCTTCAAGAGTACCTGTGCTATCAAGAAAAATAGGAGAACAAGGCACATGGTTATCATTATCCACAATAGGCAAATCTACATGTAGCTGATCCCCTATATCAGGTAGAGAGGAGTTTGAAATGGGACTGTTAGAGGACGAGCTAACAAATGAAGGGCTGGAAACTGCAGTATCTTGATATTTACTCTCAGGTTTAGGTGAGCAGGCGGTAGAGATGAGAGGTGTTATAGGCTGTGGTTGAAGGGAAGATGTTGCAACCTTAGACGATGATGCAAAGGGAAAGACATTTTCATCAAAGACAACATGTCTTGTAAGAATGATCTTATTTCTAGGAAGGAGAACTTTGTAACCCTTGTATTGAGAACTATAACCAAGAAAAATGCCTCTTTCAGACCTTGGATGTAGTTTATGCTTGATGTATGGCTTAAGATATGGAAAACATAGACAACCAAAGGTTTTGAGGTAGGTGTAATCAGGTTTCTTGCCAGTAAAACCCTCAAGAGAAGTTTTGTAATCAAGACACTTAGAAGGGGTTCTATTTATGATATGAACACTCGTAAAAAAGACATCATCCCAAAAATGTAGAGGAACATGAGAATGGGTTAAAATGGCAAGAGATTGCTCCACTATATGTCTATGTTTTCTTTCAGCAGTACCGTTTTGCTCGGGGGTGTAAGGACAAGAGATTCTGCGATGTATTCCATATTGATTAAAAATAGGAATTAAAGGTTTAAATTCAGTACCACCATCACTTTGAAAGGCCTTTATCATTTTATTGTATTCATTTAAAGGCATCTTTGACACCAGATTTAAACTTTAATATGTAAAGCCATGTATACTTGGTAGCAGCGTTAACAAAACAGACATAGTAAGCATATCCATTAACCGATTTCACAGAAGATGGACCCCAAAGATCAGAATGGATAAGAGAAAATGGTTCAGAATAAGTGCTTTCAGAATTAGAAAAGGGTAATTTGTGGCTCTTGGCCTACATACATGAAGAGCAAACACTTGTAGTAATGTCATTAACATAAGGAATATGTCTTAAATCTAAAGCCTTCTTTGTGATAAGAAAGGAAGCATGACCTAGTCTATGGTGCCAAATGCTAAGAGGTATGTGTTTCTTGCTCTCTACAGAATTCACCAAGGCTGGTTAGGTGGGATTGTTGGTGGCTGGAGCTGGATAGGAGGTGTGTAGATCACTATCTTTGATGCAAGTGAGACTGAATTTGTAAAGGCCATGTTCAAGAACCCCTTGAACAAGAATCTTGTGTGTGAGTTAATCCTTCACAAGACAGTAAGTAGGATGAAATTCAAAGAAGACTTTGTTATCAGATGCAAATTGAGAGACACTTAAGAGATTCTTCTTTATATGAGGAACATGCAACAAATTTTTTAGAAGGAAAGAAGAAGAGTTTTGAGAATGAGGATCAGTTAATATAGAGTTGCCATAATGTGAAATATTCAAACCTGTGCCATTTCCTATGTGAAATTTTTCAGCTCCGTAGTACTCTGTTCCCGTATTCAGATTATTGAGGTCGAAAGTTACATGGTTACTTGCACCCGAATCTGGATACCATGAACCTTCATTCATAGATTCAACTCCATCATAGCTAGCAATGTTGGCAGTAGCTTGAAAGTTTATATTACCTTGCTGGAAGTTGTTACCTTGGGTGTAAGAAGGTGGAACATAGTTCAAATCTTGCCTATAAAAACACCTCTCAGCTGTATGGGTGTTTTTATAGCAAATTTGACAAACAAGTCCATTAGATCTACCTCTTCCCCTTTGAGACCTCCCTCTAAAAGATGGCCTTCCTCCTCTATTTCCAAAGCCATTGTTTCTTCCTCTGCTAAACTCATTGTTAAATCCTATTCCTCTAGTGCTTTGTTGAGTAGTAAGGTTGATGTTTGGTGAGGAACCATCAGTACTAAAATTGGAAGAATTAATACCTTCTAACCTTGCTTCAAAACTGAGAAGAATTGAGTTAATATCTCCCACTGAAACTGGCTCCATCTTGGATGAAATCGACACCATAACTGGATTATATTCTGATCCAAGCCCCGAGAGAATGTAGAGGACGTGATCATTTGAAATCTTATGGCCCAAGGCATTTAGAACATTACATCAACTTTTTATTTTGTTGAGGTATTCTCTCATGCTTAAAGAACCCTTTCTCATGCCTTGAAGGTGGGCTTTGTGATGCATAATTTTGGCTATTGACTCTCTAGAAAAATCAGCTTCTAAACTGTCCCTTACCTCCTTGGACGTAGTCAGGCCAACTGTGCTAACAAGCAAGCTCTCAGTTAAAGAGGACAGCAGCCAAGAGATCAACAACTGGTCTTGCCTCTTCCTAGTGGCATACTCGGGGTTTGGAGTGCCTTCTTTATCCTTTGGTTCTGTGAGAAACTGGGCTGGTCGATTCCTTTCTCCAGTGAGGAATTCGTCAAGGCCATAACCGTCTGCAGCTGCCATTACTTGGTGTCTCCATATCAAATAATTATTTTCACTCAACTTAACATACATAAGTTGATGGAAAGGTAGCTGGAATTGTGTGGAATGAAAGTTAGCTCCCTCCTTTGTGGCATCGGTTGAAGCTGACTCCATTGAAGATTTCATATAATATCTGTGTATTGTAAAAGAGGGAAAAGGCACAGAGATATAGGTTAGTTTTGGCATCATAAAAATGGGGAAATTGTTGGGATATTCACCCACCTCTTAAGCTCATTGCAATATGTTTAGTTTTGATGGCCAAAACGTGTAATTAGTGTTAAGTTAATTTGTAATCTCATATGTCATAAGCTGAATTGTATAGAACAACTTTTTAATCTAAGTATAGTGGAAGTCATTGTTTGTATATCAACTGACACCATAAAAAAGCTATTCTGAGTATATTCAAGACTGAAGAGTAGAAGATCTACGAAGAGATGAACAGTCCAAATGATAATCAGATGACTAAGTCCTTGTATACCTAAGTTAGCTGAGACTCACAAGAATATCAGCCCAGCTAATACGGATTAAAGTTGTACGCAGAAAACTGATTTTAACCCTACAATACTTAGAAGAATATTCAAAAAATAGAATGCTTTCAAGACAAGACTAGCTCAGTTGAGGTTCACCCTCATCTTGACTATATCCGTTGAACCCAATTTGACACTAAGTTGATGTGGACCAACGAGAAATCGACACATCATCAAAAGTTTGCATGCCTAAACAACTCGAAGTGCTAGAGTACGAAGTATTAAATGGAATTTAATGCACATTCCTTTTGAGGATGAAATCCGTACTAGAAAGCATGGAGAAGATTGAAAACACAAGAAAGATAAAGATTTGATTGTAACGACTAGTTTAAACTCACAGTGACTAGTTTTTCAATTGTTCCTATAAATACAAGAAACCATTCATAGAAATGGTTACTGATACGCACAAGAACGATACATTACGTAACGATCATTTTGAGAGAGAAACCAAGAACTTATATAGCTGATATCAGCCTTGAAGTATATTGTCTTCATTCATTCAAGAGTTCAAAGAGCTCGTTTGATTCTTAGAAATCCTTAGTGCTCTGGCTAGTTTCTACTCCCAACAAGGCCAGATTCGCATATTCATTTAGTGAGCCTTAAGAATATATTCATTCGATAGATTAGGATTGTGTGTTCAAGAAACCATATTCTTAAATAGAGGTTCTCATTCTTTGTAAAGAAAGTTATATCGATCAAGATCTTTAAGAGATCATCCATAGTTCAAATTGTATGATATTTTATATCTGAACTACTCAACAAATTATGTGTTATTTACTTTATTATTCATTTCATTATTGTATGTGTTTATACTATTCTTATATCATACATTGCATATTGATTTTATGTCAAACTACACAGTACGTTTTATCAAGCTAATGATATTTTGAAATACACATTTTGAAAAGGAGTTTTTCACACAAACGAGTATAAACCTCTTTGGGCCACTCACATTTCCTCACGGTTCGAAGGTATTCGAATAACTAAATGAGCTGAGTAAGCCTTTAGTTATTTGGGTATCGTCCTGATGTGTTGCACACTCGCTCTCTACTAATTGTCTCCTTATTTGTAGAGGACTTGATATTCATTCAAGTCACCATATACAGCTGAGTCACAAAAAGGGTTTTTGCCAAAAAAGTTTTAAAGTCTATTCACCCTCCCCTCTACACTTTAAACCCCTTACTACTCGTTTAGGAGGACCTATAGTACCATCTGTGTGGTCGATCACGAAGAGTGGGGAAAATTACGACATTGGATCGCATCAGTCGCCCTACTGAGACCATGTAATTAGCATACTTAATAAAGTGTACGCATGGATCATTCTCACCGTCATATGGTGTTGTGGTCGGCACCTGTATTTTCTTCTATATTGGAGCTAGTGTGGTGACTGGTCGAGTACCATATTTGGTGGCCAAGGTATCAAGATTTCGAACTTCTAGGATCTTTGCTAAGGTAATAGACTCGATGGTTGTTGGCCAAGTTTGTGTCGAGGGCAGTACGTCGAGACGGTTTTACACGCCAATCCCTCTTTCAGCGGACCTAATCGATCTAACGCAAACCTCCTCACTTATTGGAGTGTTCGAGGCATGCAACATTCATCGCAAGAGCTCGTCTGGGCTCTCCTTTATTGTTATGGCGAGACACGTTCACCCTTCCTTAGTTGCACAAGCATTCCAATACGGTTTGTCACAATTTGAGTGATTTTACATTGACTGAATCACCAACGTGACTATCCTCTTGCTTGCCAACCTTTCTTTTCCCTTGTCATTATTTAATTCCCTACAAGCTCTCCCACTACTCACTATTTGGGAGACTCAATCATGGTCATCTAGCCTAATATGGGTGGTGGCGTTCATAGTAAGAGCCACTCCCACATAGTACACACATTTAATTATTGTCTCTTATACCATAAATGTAGCTTTAGATGATGTCAAATGTCCTATTAGGTGTCCCACAAACTAATTAGGACAATAAATGTCATTGAATGTGCTTATGTCCCTGTCTTTCTTGGGCATAATGATATTGACGCTCCTTGATGTGCGAGACGACCTCAATGTTGACTTAGCTCGGACGGGGCGAGCTAAATACCTTGGGTGTGTTCTTTGGATGACCAACCTGATTGCTCGACCACTATAGCTCTTTGTGTATTCCTGGTCGTCCAGGGATGGTCGACGAGGTTGCTAGAGGCTGTGGTGATAATGCGACGTGGAGAGGTCATGTGATGGGCACGTGTTTGGTCGGTAGTTGTTGACTGTGAGGTGTCCTCATCACATTGGTTGGTCGTTTGGACGGTGGGCGAGGTCATACACTGAGAAGATTGAATTGAACAAGAATCAAGAAAACCAAGAAATCAATCCTCAAATAGGCCACAGTTTATAACCGCCAAAACCGAAGTTGCAATTCCTAGAATAAAATCTGAATTCCAAAACTATATTCTCCATGAATCCAAACAATCAACCTCTACACTATTTATAAGCACTAAACCCCATATAAGAAGGCCCAACTATCATAAAGTCTAAGAACATAAAATAAAGACTAAATAAATCCAATAAACCCAATATATGCCCAATAGTTATGTCTTCCAGCTGATATTTATTTGCCCTCCCTCTTCGAGGTGTATCAATTGTCGTCGTCGGCAAAATAGCCTTGGCCGCAAGGGTGAATTCAACTGGCTATGCCGGCCTTGATCCAAGGCTACATATAAATCTTTCAGCCTCTCCTCTCGTTCCGTTAGCGAGTCAGCCTGTAATTTCGTCTGTACTCCGCTAGGCGTACCCGATGTTAGTCGTGGTGTAGACCGGCAGTCAACCATAGCAGCAATTAATGTCGTCCCTATTCTTGAATCAATTTCCTTGTTATAACCGATAGTGTGGCTATTGGGAGTTGGTAGTTTCAGCGGAGCTATCGTGGTGGTAGATGGCCCCCCTTCCGTTGGTATTCCAACTGTCGCTGGGAAAGGACCTGGGTTTGAGGACGACGAGGCTATTATAAAAGAACTGTCGAACACAGAAACCAAGTTGTAGGTGATCGCGGGTGCTATTGCAGCCTCGGGGGTTGGGTTCAACGACGAACACGCCGGTGGGATTGTGACTGGTACCACTAGTGGTGAAGCAGCCGGTGCTTCTTGAGTTTGTGGTGTAAGGGTATCCAATTTCACCATGAGGGCGGCAAACATGGTATCATGACACTTTAGGGTCTATCGAATCTCCATTATGGCATCCTCTACGTTGGTGAGCCTGTTGGTTAACTCTGCAACGAAGGTTTTAATCTTCTTCTCCATCGCAGCGCACCTCTCCGTCTCCGTCATGATTGACGATCCGGAAGGTCGGATCAATTGATGGAGTTAAGATATTTGAATTGAACAAGAATCAAGAAATCAATCCTCAAAGAGGCCACGGTTTATAACCGCCACAACCGAAGTTGCAATTTCCAGAATCAAATCTAAATTCCAAAACTATATTTTCTCCATGAATCTAAACAATCAACCCCTGCACTATTTATAAGCACTAAAGCCCATATAAGAAGGCCCAACTATCCTAAAGCCCAAGAGCCTAAAAGAATCACTAACTAAATCCAATAAACCCAATATAGGCCCAATAGGTAAGTCTCCCATCTTATATTTATTTGTAATTCATAGCAAGCGTTAATCTGGTAGTTGATAGTAGGCATTTTGGGCTTAGTAGAGTAGTAGCTAATTTCTTTTGGGATATAACAAAATGACAGTTAATTCTTAGTGGTCTTATGGGTAAAATTAGGTCCAGCTACTTGATGTCTATATAGTTAGTTTTGCTCTCAAATTGTAGATTCAATGAGGATTTTATTCAAGAGCAATATATTGTGATTGTGGCGGTTCATCCGTGGCTTCTTTTGAGAGGTGGAATTCTTGTTTTATTTTCTTATTCAATTTATTTGAATCTTCTTAACTCTGTCAATTGGTCCGACCTCCCTCCTTGCACCATGACTGCTAAGGAGCGCTACGATGCGATGGAGAAGACGATTGAGGCCTTCATCGCCCATTCGATGGAGCGTTTCACTGCCCTTGAGGATGCGGTTCAAGAAGTCCGTCAGTCCCTCAAGACCCATGATTACATGTTTACAA
The DNA here is from genome assembly GCA_963675135.1 of Galeopsis tetrahit. Classification (NCBI taxonomy): domain Eukaryota; kingdom Viridiplantae; phylum Streptophyta; class Magnoliopsida; order Lamiales; family Lamiaceae; genus Galeopsis; species Galeopsis tetrahit. Next base: position 56,119,315 of record OY776120.1, on the reverse strand, counting down.
CAATTATGGAAAAACTGGATGCACTCTCCCTACCAACTGCATTAGCACAACCTGTTCCCCAAACGCCAGTGCACATACCTCCACCGACCAACGCCAATTCCTCCACACCCCTCACGCCCGTTGGCCCTCTATTTCCCCCTTTGGTTCCTGCGGGTACGCCGCTTACTTTTTCCGCCCACCAACCGAAGATAGACTTACCAATGTTCGAAGGAACAGATCCGTTCATTTGACTCGTCTAGGTCGAACAATTTTTTCTGGTTTATCGCACCCCAGTAGTGGAGAGCGTAAATCTTGTCCTCATCGCTATGTACGGACGATCTATGTTTTGGGCACAGTGGGTATTACGTCGCCAAGCATCTATTTCTTGGGAGTAATTCTCTCAAGAACTGATCGAAAGATTCAGCGACAGTTCCACCATCAACGCATACGAGGCTATGCACATAACTCGACAAACAGGATCCTTGGAGGACTATCTGTCCCTATTTGAGGACCAAGTCGCTCAATTACCAACCTACCGTTTGATCAGTATCTAGGTATGTTTCTTGGCAGCCTGGACCAATCTATCCGGGATCGAATTCCAGATTCGAAAATGACCGACGTCTTCGCTACAATACGTGCTGCTCACCGTATCGTTCGCTTGTTGTGGCCGTCTTCTTTCCCCAGTCGACCGACCTCAACCTTGAACCCCCCCTCGTCAGCCCTTCTTCCTCCGGCTGAACCACGAGCAACCGAGACAACCACCCCCGACGTCCAGTACGAGCAACCCATCTAGCTCCTTGGCACCAACTCCGCCGAGCAGGGGCAAGCAACCCAACAGGGACATCCGTCATTTGACCGCAAAGGAAGCACGCAAATATCGGGCCAAGGGGAAGTGCTATTGTTGTAGTCAGCCTTATAGTTTTGTGGAATCCTTATTGACGCTGACAGTGACGAGAACGACGACACACAACCAGATCAGCTCATCGACACTGATACATTGTCCTTTTGGAATAGCAAGGTTGTTTTGTGACAACCCTTCTTAATTCCATGGCCTTGCGGACAAGGTTATTTCGTCGGCCAGTGTAATTGATAGCAAGCATTAATCTGGTAGTTGATAGTATGCCTTTTGGGCTTAATATAGTAGTTAATTCCTTATACAACATAATGGCAATTAATTCTTAGTGGGCTGATGGGCCAAATAAGGCCCAGCTACTTTATGTCTATATAGTTAGTTTTGTTATCAGATTGTAAATTCATTTTATTCAAGAGCAATCTATTGTGATTGTGGCTGTTCATCCGTGGCTTCTTTTGAGAAGTGGAATTCTTGTTTTGTTTTCTTATTCTATTTGTTTCAATCTTCTTAACTCTATCATAAACTTGATTTTAAGAACTGTTGACCAGAGTATATCAGAATAAAAACTCATGTTTGCTAAACAGAATTTATCACTCAAAACATTAATGTTAACAAAATTGAAACCAAATGAAAAGGAAAAGAAAAATCTCCATGGTGAATTGGGCATCTGTAATAATTATATCAAAAGAAATTGTTTGAGTTGTTTTAAGTTTCAGCTTCTCTCTTTTGTAGTCTAGTAGAATTATAAGAGCAAGTTAATTTTTTTCACTTTCACTGATCCTGATAATTTAAATATCAAATATGTACTTCTGCTTCATCAACTCGCTTTCTTCATAGACCTGAAACAAGTGGATATGACTTGATATTAAAACTTTCAATGAAAAGGCAAATTTGATACAAAAAATCATTTTACAACTACTAGGCTTTAACATAAAACTAAAAGTATATGTACATAAATCACATAATGCTCTACTTGATTTCATTCCAAATATTGATTTTCTTCTCTACAGACACAATTCATTTTATGTGAACTTTATGTACCATACACCACTAATATTTGTTTTGTAATGAATTAGTGGTGTATTGTAAACAAAGTTCACATAATACCTTCTCTCTAATCCCATTGTCAAAATTTAGTTACCCAAAACAAAATTATAAGAATAACATTTATTAGAATGAAGGTGCAGTATGAAGTGGGCTTTACCTTACCTTTGTTGCAACATTAAGTAGGCTTTGAAGGTTGTCTCACAAGTTGGATGATTCCCAGCTAGCATAAACAGCTTCAACTATTTTCTGATGTAAGTGAAGGCCCGAGCAAGCAATTATGCCACGATCGAGACCTTCTAGGTATACTCCTGTGGAAAAGTTTAGTGGGCATCCCCCAGCGTCAGTGACCACTCCACCAGCCTCTTGCACAAGCAGAACACCAGCTGCATGATCCCATATTTTCTCCTTATATCCCGACCTTGCAAATCTCATGTAAATCTCGGCCTCTCCTCGAGCTATGGCTGCATACTTTACCATGCTATAAACACGCAGCGGCAATTTTCTGCGTTTAAAATTAATTCTAATTAAGGACATTTACTCTGCGGTGGAGGCTGCTAGCAAGCATGACAATGACATCTACTATTTCTCATACTCAACTAATAAATCAAAACCCAGAATAGACACAGATATATGTATAAGTTACTTAATTCTAAATTAAACTCTCGAGTAGCGATTTATCACTTTTCAGATTTCACTAATTTAGACACAGATTAATTACTTGATCAAATTTTGTTATATTAAGCTCAAAAATATGTGCATTTAATAGTATAGGAAGTAGTTAATTGACCTCAGCCCAGCAGTGGTAGCGACGCCAGCAGTAAAAGAATGGTCTGAAGTAGTTTTTTCTACAGGCTCACAGAATGTTGCTAGAGCCGGATCGTCAATGGAAGAAACCCGAATAAGTCTTTCAGAGTTGGGCCACTCAAGCGTCTCATCGCGGTGAATTAAGGGTTGCATCCACGTTTTTCCACTGCCTTTCTTTGTGTACATGACACATCCTAATTCCCTTTTTATCAGATATTTTTTTTCTTGGCTCAACTTTAAACCATCATCCTTCACTGGATAATTAGGGCAGCCAAGGACTCCAATCACAACTTCTCCATCATCTATCATGGCAAGTGCAACAGCATACTGGTCTCCACGAACAAAACCGAGGGTCCCATCAACCGGATCAAGGACCCAATGCTGACCTGTGGGGCCCCCAACAGAGTTACATTCACTGATTGCATCTAGAACTTGTGAAGAGCTTAATTTTTTATCAGGGCCTTGGAGACCAAACCGCGCTGCCTCATCTAAGCATCCGTTTACAGCACTCACAACCATTGCTAACAGAGATGATGATCCTGAGTTGGATAGAGTTTGAATATCTTCTTCAGCAACAATCGAGATGTTTCCACTACCAAAAGATTTCGAGAGCATCCAGCTTACTGTTGCTTGCACACTCCAGTCTGTTAAAGATGAAGGATTCATAAATATAAACATAATAGTTTTGTATATACAACCTCACTCTAGGAACTAATGTTTTGTACCTTTTCATTTTGTATTCCAAGGTCAATCAAACATACTTTCCATTAAAAGATTTTTTAACATATTCATAAAATCAAATGATCGAGATGTGGATTTGGATTTGTCTTTGTAACAACCATTGTTTTTCTAGTACGAAACAAAACTTTGGAAACTGAATTGATAATCATACTTTGTGTGTGAAGAAGCATTACGTTTTCGTGTTTAAACTAGTGAACATTCATATTTAACACGAGCCTTTCATTAACTATAGAAAACTCTGACTACTTAATACATAAAAAAATATGATATGGACAGAAAATGCACAATTACAAAATCAAACAAGCTCACTGTTTATGTTTACATGTGTACATACATTAAACAAAATGATTATGATATAATAATGCAGCTGCCTCTTGAATATTGATTCTATCACAGTTAGATTCAATTGGCCATTTATATCAATTATTGCATTAAAAAAACAGAGACGAAAAATCAAAAGCTGAGTGCAGAATTCGTGAAAACCCCAAATCAAAAATACCTGCAACTGTAACAAGGGAATCGTCATCCTTGGACTTAACTTGATGAGAATTAGTGGAAATCAATTCATTTTGCACCTTTTGGCATAGTGAACAAGCCATGTGAACCACCCTCACCGCCACATTCAATTCTTTCCAGTATTTTTCATCCTCCATTTTTCTCTAATTTGTTTTTTCTGAGAGGCCCAACACGTGATTCTCAACTACAGAGCGTGAACTTGTACGAGAATAGGGATGGATACATACGTTTCTATTTTTTACATCTCTATTTGTTCTTCTGTGTGTAAACAAGACGACGTTTATATTTTTGTTTTGTTTTTTTCATTTTTTTTTTAATTCTACTCATATTTTTATTTACTCCTTTTAGCAAAACATCTAAAAAGTGTGACACAAGGTACCATTTCTAGTACTCCCTCCGTCCATTATAAGTTTCCCACTTTTCTTTTATGGATGTTCCACTATAAGTTTCTCATTCTATTTTTGACCTATTATTTTCTCTCTCTTCAATCACATCACTTCTACTTTATTTATTATTTTATCATACTTCATCTAATACACATCTATTATTTTCTCTCTCACCATCACATCACTTATACTTTATCTATTATTTTATCATATTTCTTAATCAAAACACCCAAAAGAAATGGGAAGTTTATAGCGGGACGGAGGGAGTATTAATTTGTAATATCATATTCTTTATTAAATAATATCATAACATTTTACATGTATAACACGTCAAACTGTATGAAATATATTATGATATTTTTTTATTAGTGTAATGGTATTATTTAATAAGTATTTCCTTCTAGGAAGGGTAATGGGTCAGGTCTAGATTTTTTTTTTTTTTAAGACTTGGACATACCTTTTTAATAGATCTATTTCGAAAGCCTTTTAAATGCTTTTTAAGCCTGTTAGTGCATTTAAAAAAAATTGTATTTCATCAAATCATAAAAATTCATAATTATATTGTTTAATGCTTACTAGTTAAAAATTATACTATTAGATACTCTTATTTAAAATGTTTTCTATATTTAAGTATAATATCATATACTCCGTATATTAGATATTTATTATATTTTTATATTATATATATATATATATATATATATATTTATATACTATATTATATTAAATAGGTCGGTCTGCTGGACTTGAAAGACCTACAAAAAAGTTCAAGCTAGATTTATTTAATTAAATATGTTTTTAAAAAAGCTTGAGTCCGACTTGTTTATTAAACGAGTCAAGTCGAGTTTTAATAGATCAAGTCGTAGACCTATGTCGGGTAGCCTGGTCCATTCCCACCCCTACTTCAAGAGAATTTGTTTGCACCCAATCTAAGATATGTGTAATGACTAATAAGTGATGTTTTGAATGTAGTTTTGTAAACTTTTATAAATAAATTAATAAAAATGTAAATTGAATGTGAAAAAAAAATATGGATAAATAAATATGTGTACATTTTATGGATATAGATTATGAAGAAAAAAAAATTAATGTGCGAGTTGATGAGAACCATGATACGAAATACGAATAAATATGTAATCACTAGCTCATGCTAAGCTAGGAAGAAACGGGCTGCAAACTATTTTGCAAAATTAATTCTACCCAAATATATAAGATTTTGTTCCTCACAAAATATACAAATATCATAACAAACTAACCAATAATATCTAATACATATTTATATTCCTAAAAATAAGGCAACAAAATAAAAGATAATCCATAATTGTGTTGAACAACATTTTGGGCCTCGACTTGCTAAATTCATTGGTTCGCCCTTCAACCCGATTCCATAATTGTGTTGAACAACATTTTGGGTCCTCAACTTGCTAAATTCATTGGTTCGCCCTTCAACCCGGCTCTCGACGGTACGTAATTTTGAGCCCACGACTCTCATTCCCATCTCCTTCACGAACATCCTTGTCCTCAAGGATGAATTTAAAATTATCGGAGTCCGATCTACCGACGTTGATAAAAAAAACATGTTTGGTCTTATCCGGTTCAATCGAAAGTGTTTTTCTGCAATATTTTTAGATAAATTTGAAGTCTTTGTGTTGCATGTAAACCAATGCTAAATTTCCCAACAATCCCGAATCTTTCTCAACCAGAACCTTCTTCCCTTGAGATCTTACGAACTTGGTTCTTTTTTTAGAAATTGTTATTTCTTTCCTATTGCAGTCAATTCCATCTTCATCATCAACCTCAACAAACTCATCGAAAATTGAAGGTACATCATAACCACAATTTTCATCAAAATATTCATCGAAAAATGGTGGTACATCATAACCACAATTTTCATCAAAATATTAATCGAAAATTGGTGGTCCATCATAACCACAATCTGTTCTAATTTTTCTTCCCCCATCCTCCCTGGGCGTCGGGTTCACCCCTTCGTTAGAGCTTGTACCGAAGGTGCGGTGTTCTTCAGATGACGAACTTGACTTGATTCTTTATAATTTCTTGCGTAACAATTTCGACATCATTCGTTTCATCTTGGCATCGATACTTTTGAATCTTGTTTCAATTTGATGAAATCTTGTCTCTAGTAACTCAACACGTTCCCGATGAGTTCCTACCATGACGGAATCTTGTTTCAATTTGATGAAATCTTGTCTCTAGTAACTCAATACGTTCCCGATGAGTTCCTACCATGACGGTCGTGATTCTCGAATACTCTCAATGAAAGCACCAATTTAATGAGAACCACGATACGAATGCAAACTATTTTGTAAAATTAATTCTATTATTTTTTTATTTTTTTTCATATGGTTTCCACCCAAATATATAATAAGATTTAATTCCTCACAAAATATGTAAATATCCTAACAAACTAACCAACCATATGTAAGATTTAATTCCTCACAAAATATGTAAATATCCTAACAAACTAACCAACAATATGTAATGCATATCTATATTCTTAAAAATGAAGCAACAAAATAAAAGATAATCTATAATTGTTTCCCCTCCCATGACTCAAACCCAGAAACTAAAGCCTAGGTAGTGGTGCTTTAACCCCTTGATCTATCCCTTCATCCTTAAACTTTCACATTTTATGTAAACCATCATTTTTAAAACTCATAACACACTCAAATGAAAATAAAAAATAAAAAATATGAACGAGGGAATAATATACACGTGCATTCAAGAATTTATCTATAATTATTTTACAATAATTTCTAAATCCATCATGCGGGCCCACCAAAATATTGATTCTGGGCCCGAAACATTGCTTACGGCAGAAAACGGATATTCGGTTCATTATTATGACTGAAAACATTACTTACTCCCTCCGTCCCCCTATAAGTTTCCCACTTTCCTTTTATGGATGTCCCACAATAAGTTTCTCATTTCATATTTTTCCATTTTTGGCATATGGTTTTCTCTCTTCCAATCACATCACTTACACTTTATCTATTATTTTATCATACTTCATCTCACACTCATATATTATTTTCTCTCTCACCATCACATCACTTGTACTACATCTATTATTTAATCATATTTCTTAATCAAAACAACCAAAAGAAAGGGGAAACTTATACCGGGACGGAGGGAGTATGAGTTATGAAAAAAAAGAAGCGCAGGCTATATATATCCCATCACAATTATTAATTTAATATTCGTGTAAAATAATTAATATATCATTTTAGTAAAATATTTATTAGATAGATACATCCCTTCAAAATTGAAAATTTAATCCTAATATTTACAACAACCGCGGCCACCTTCAAAGACACATTGTCGACGCCCCACCATCCAAACATTTCCAAAAACAAATCAGAAATAAAAAAAATGAAAAAAAGAACTTGGTAATCTAAATAAAAAAATAAATATTTTCGATAAATCAGTGTCGATCTTTGTCAACAATAAGGTATATGGTCGACGAAAAACACACTCGTCAACATGATTTTTTTTTTTTTGAAATTTTTAGACAAAGTATGTTAAAAAATAAACACTATCGTCGAAAATAATTTGTTGACGATAGTGTTTTTTTTCGAACACACTTTGTCGAAAAAGAAAAAAAAAACTACACTTGTGCGTTTAGGGTTCAGGCGATGGCAGCGACTGGACGAAGGAGGGGCGCGTCCTTGGCGAGGGAGGAGGCGTTGGCGATTGGCAAGGGAGGGGTACCGTCGCTACCGATAGTTACAGAAAATTTAAAAAAAAAAAAAAAAAAGAGAAGGCGGCGGCGCTTGGCGAGGGAGGGTCGGCGGCGCCACCAATAATTACAAAAATGAAAAGTAAAATCGAAAAAGAGGGAGGAGGGAGGAGCTTGGGGGCGGGCAACGGTTGGACAATTTGGATGATGGAAGGAATAAGGGTTGGGAGAAGAAATGGGGAAAAATTAGAGTTTAAGTATTTAATTTGAGGAGTGTATGTATAATTTAATTCAAATGTATAAAATGACATATCTTAGGGATACATCTAATCTAATCCATTTTGAGGAGGATGCATGTATGGGTGGGGTATACTTAACAAGTATGGAGGGTCAAGTTTCACTCGTGAGTTTTCAAATTCATCAAATTTATGTAGGTTTTTAAATGGGCGCGGTTATACACACCTAGCAACCTATTGAGGACACCCACTGGACGATTACACCCACTGTTTAGATGAGGACACCCACTTGTAAATCTCAAAGGCAAAAACTTGTGTGAGACCGTCTCACGGATCCTTTTAACCCATATTTCAAAATTTTGGGTAGGATAACCCATATTTTTTTTCTAGATTTTGGTTTGTAAAAAAAGTGATAATGTTTAAGTAAAAAGTGATAATATTTTTAACAAAAGTGACTATCACTTTTTGCTCAAACTTTATCACTTTTTATGTATAAAAGCCGTCTCACGGATCTCATTCTGTGAGACGGTCTCACCCAAGACTAGCCCAATCTCAAAAACTCCCCTTCCATTTCAAACCTTAATTAAATCCTCTTTTTCCTCATTTCTTTCATTTTCACAAAGGTGCACCCACCTCCCTGTTCTCCACAAACGGCACCGGCCCGCCGACCTTCCCTCCTTAGCGGCGCCGCCGGCGCTGCCTCCCTCTCAAATGGCCGACGCCGCTCTCCAAGAGGTCGCTTCCCTCCCCAGCCGCGACGACAGCGACGCCCGCCTCCACCACGTTCGCAGCGGCCGCCGCCCCCACCTCTCCTTCGCGGCCACGAATGGCCGTTCGCGCCCCACCACGCCCACTCGCCGCCCCCGCGTCGCACACGCCGCCGCCCCCACCTCTCCTTCGCGGCCGCGAACGGCCGTTCGCACCCCTCTCTGTCCACTCGCCGCCCCCGCCTAGTCGCCGCACTCCTCCCCCTCTTCTCGTCGCCGCCGTGGTAAGTTGGTTTGGGAATTTGTTACAGATCCAATTTTTTTTAAAAAAAAATAGGGTTTTGAACCCTCTTCTCGTCGCCGCCGTGGTGTTTGGGAATTTGTTACAGATTCAAATTTTAAAAAAAATTGTTAATTTTTTTGAACTTTTGGTATTTGTTCGAAATTTTTTATCGAATCCCGTTACTTTATTCGATTTTTTCTCCAAATATTGTGTTCTATTTTTTTTCTGGACAAATGAAAGTTGTTCATGTATGTTTTTCGAATATACTGAGTTTGTTCATGAAACAATTTCGAACATATTAACCTTGTTTATGTAAAAATTTCGAACAAGTATTTTTTTTCGTACAATGTACATTTGTTGAAAAAAATCCCCAAATTTTTTTTCCTGTTACGAATTTTGTATTTATTTTTGTTGATTTTTTTTTTTATTTAATGATGGTGTTTGTTTTAATGTTGATGGTGAGGATGATTATAATGAAATGATATAAGCGGGTGTACTCATCTTTATTTTTTTTTAATTTCACACGAGGGGTAAAAGTGACATTTTACATATCACTTATGATGAAAAAAAGTTCTGGTTGGTGTTCTCAATAGGTTGGTGTGTGTATAACGGGGAAATTTATTTTTTAGTCCTATAAGTTTTATTGATTCCAAAATAAATCTTTAAGTTTTAACTTTACAAAATACATCCTACATCTTTCAAGTTATTAATATTAGTCCTTTTTCAAATCTATTTTAATCCTTTAAGTTTAAACAAACAAAATACTACAATAAAATACTACTCCAATCTACTAAAATCTAAAAATTAGATTACTAATTCAATAAAAAAATATACTCCCCGCCCCGTCCGATCGTGTTTTCAAAATAAAAAATAAATTGATAGATTTTCTATATTTGAATTTAAAAAATGTATTAATAAAGCCTAAATTATATATATTAATAAATCAAGAAAATTATAAATATATATTAAAAAGACAAAAAAAAAATCCAACCTAATCATATCCCCAATGTAAATTATATTAATATAATGATCAAATATTCAAATTTGAATTTATTTTAAAATTGACTTATGGTTTACATTATATATTTTAATTTATCAATATAATAAAAAAATTAGAATTATTTCATTTTTAAAATTTTTTTATATATATATATTTTAATTTAATATCTTCATAATTTTTTTTGGCAAAAAAAATCTTATTTTAAATAAACATATTTTGTACTATTATTTTACTAAAAATGCAGATTTATTTACGATTTATATAATAATTTTTATATTTTTTTTTGTTGGTATTTAATTATTTTATTTTACTGAATATTTTTTATTAAATAAGTTATAATTTTATATTTTAAATAAATTTTTGTTAAACTGAAAATTTTGAATTAGTGAGATATTTAAATAATTTAAAATTGATATTTGGGTAGGGGCGTATATTCAGGTTTTAAATAAATAAGTTTTATAATTTCAGATTTTAAATAAATTATTTAGTTGACTTAAAAAAAATAAAATTATTTAGTGTTTACTTTTATTTATATATATATATATATATATATATATTAATTACTTAAAGAATCAAAATTGGATATTTGACGGAGCCAACTTTAAATTTTTTTAGTGAGTTTAAACTTAAAGGACTAAAATAGATTTAAAAAAAGACTAAAATTAATAGTTTGTAAGATATAGGATGTATTTTGTAAAGTTAAAAACTTAAAGGATTTATTTTGGAATCACCTAAACTTATAGGACTAAAAAAAACATTTCCTCGTGTATAACCGCTCCCCTAAATTCATCAAAACATGTGAATACAATTGATACTGCTAAACCCAAAAAATTGTTCTATTCACTACAAGAAAAGAGGTTTTTAGTATCGAATTTTTTTTTATACTAAAAATGAAATATTTGATACCAAAGGGTATTGGTATCAAAATTATTTTCGATACCACTTCCAATACTTATACTCCCGATCCTAAAAATCACGTATCAGAAAAAGAAAAAAAAAGTCTGATAGTATCAAGAAATATTTTCTGATACTAAAGGTTCAATCCTTTAGTATCGGAATTCTATTTAGTATCGGATTATTGTATCAATTTATTTTGATACAACAATGCATTTATAGTATCATAAACTTTAACGATACTAAACATACATGTCAATTTATTTTGATACAACAATGAATTTATAGTATCATAAACTTTTACCGATACTAAACATCGAATAATTATATTAATTTTTTAATACAATATTATATTTATTGTATTTAAAACAACACCAACTGATTCTAAAATTAATGGTATTATAAAAAAGTTCTAATATTAATTTCCGTATAACAAAAGAATGCCAAGAAATTCCCAAATGCAAATAGACAATATTAGTCTCCATTACATGATACTTGTTCAGCTTGACATGAAATAAAATTAAAAAGGCTAAATATAAAAATTTCAAAAACTGAAAATACTAAGTACTGTTAACTATACAAAAATCTAATTTGTCTAATTCCAACACAATAATAAAATTTCAAAGCCTATCTCGTCACAGAGACAATATAGGATGCAATAAAGATTAGAAGATTTCTCTTTACATTCATTATAAAACCTTTTCAAGACATAGTTCACCAACACCTTCTCATTAGCCCTTTTAGCAATGTCTCTTTACTTTGAATAACTTGTTCATGGTGCCTGAATGTATAATGTAGATAAATGATTAATAAGCATAAAAGAAGTTTAGGGATATTCAACAATTCTCCTAAAAATTAGTATTACAGATAGATACAATTGATAAAATAAGATGTATAAAGCATGAACATTGATCCTACTGTGAGAGCGACTATTGATTCCATAAGTAACAAAGAAGTAATGTAATCTATTATAGATGGCTATATACATTCATGCAACTACTGCAATATTTTATAGCTTGAACATTGTGGAGAATAAAAGAAAACTACAACAATCTACAAAATTGCAAAAAAAGATGTAGAAATGGATCAGATGATAACCTGTTAAGCTTTGCAGCATATACTCAAGCTCCCAACAAGCCATGACTGCTTCCATGGCATGAACTTGTACATGTTGATGGAGTTATTCTTTAAATGGGGAGAGCAATAGAACATAATGTGTCTGCAAAAAGTTCAAATTCCACAATTACGGATTATGGAAAAAAAATCCCCAAATGGCCAAATGATATTATGAAGAACGAATCAACATGTCTTAGTTAATTAATGTCTCAAGACCGTATCCTTGAGACCCCTTTGAAAATAAAACTGATATTTCCAATCATAAAAAACAAATAACCTTCAAGTAAATATTCCCCAATATAATGCAACAGAAAAATTAAGTCTCAAGATTTCTAAAATTAGAAGAGGCACCAAGTAACTCAACAGAATTTCCATCTAACAGAGACTCATTCTCAAATAGAGTGAGGCCATTGAGTGAAAAAAAGTAGGTAAGAACAGAGATCTAATTAGCTTCATACCTTGGAGTTTTTTAGCTTTCAAGTCAAAATGCGCATGTATCACCAACATAATGCAACCTACAACTCTGTAAAGGATCGATAAAAGAAGATTATAGATAAATTAATGTCTTATGTGAATAAGAATCACAAATTCGTTATCAGACAGAATTAGAAAATGCATAAAATTAACATTCTTACACAATGTCAGCAAACAAGATGACAAGTCTTCAAAAAATGTAAGTCCTCAAATATATTCTCCATAATAGAGAGAAAGTACATATGTCAAATGTGCAAATTCAGGAGTAGCCAAATCTCCCTTTAAGGTCACCAACATGTTCCATTTAATATAGTCCTCAAATGTAATGATGTTAACTTGACAATGAATACCTCACCAAAAGAAAGTGTTATGATACCTCTGTGACTGATCTCCCAAAGAACCACTATATATTTAATTCTATCCCAAACTTCTTCTAGGGATTTCGTTTAGTAAACAGTGACTAATCAAATAAAATGCATAATTTTTTTCAAGAAAGATCTTCAATACCTGGTCATATGAATGTATTACCTTGTCAATATAGAAAAGAACCAACATACATTATAAGAAGCCAGAAAAGAGAGTCAAAAACTGGTCAATAACCAACATACATTATAAGAAAGGATATCATCGAGATCTACTATAGGACCTTCTCCAAGAAGCCATCAAATGTGTTTCTTCTTCAAGAATGAGAAGATACAATTTCGTAGTTCAAAGAAGAGATGCAAATGACAATTTTCATGGCATGCACAACATTTGTTTAGCATATTTTAATTACCTATTTTATATACATGGTATTTATTCAAAGAAACAACTCATAATTAACTCAACTGGCTCAATAGCAAGGACAAGGTCAGGTTAGTAGCCACAATCTTAATCTAACTTTCATAATATCATCAAGCTATTGATGAAATACCAATTCACTCTGCAACATTGCAGATCAGCAAACCATGCTAACAATAAAATTCCGAGAAATTATCAAATTTAGGCCTGAAATCGAATGAATCACAATAATTTTGAGTAATTGAATTAAATCATTAACAAACCTTTTCTAGTGATCGCGTTGAGGTTTGGTGGCTATGGAACGCAGAGGTGATCCGTATCGGTGGTGTAGAAAGATTGGATCTGGTTTATGTGTCTTCGAATTGAAGTTAGTTGATCATCAGAAAAACCGATATTCGATGGTGTTGCGTGAAGTCGAGACGCTCAAGACTCTCCACCGGCGAAGGACGACCTAGAGAGGTCCCCACCGGCGAAGCACCGTCGCGCGCAAAGGGGAGGGCTGAGGGTGGCGCCGTGAGCGTCATCCAATCGGTGGCCATGAGCGTCGGGCACGCCAGCTTGAGAGCAGGGAGACCGACCGGCAAACCGGCGACAACAGCAGCCGGAGAGAAAGGTACCGGAGCGGCGCCTCACTGTGTGTAAATCGCACACAGTGAGGTGTGAAAACCCTATTTTCTTTTGCGAAACTTCAATTACTTTAGTAAGTATAAGATTCATTATTTAACATTTTTTTAAGTTAGCTCAGAGAGATCATATGATTCATATTTGACCAATTGTCAATTGGTATCGGATTCCTATTTTTTTTTTATATATATAAATAGTATCGGATATCTATACCAATCATCATTCCTAATGAAAAAAAAAAAGTGATATCAATAAAAAAAAATTGATGCTAAAAATAATACTCCAGTATCAAAAATTTAATTTTCAATACCAATTATATAAGTAGTATAAAAAATATTAAATGATATAAAAAATAAGTGGTATTAATAAAAAAATTATTAATACTAAAAATAAAATTTTAGAAATTTAATTTTCGATACCAATTGATAAATAGTATAAAAAAAATAAATGGGATCAATAAAAAATTACTAATACTAAAAATTTAATGAATAGTATCAATAAATTTAATTTCTAATACCTAGTATCAAAGAAAATATTCGATACAAAAAAAATTAAGTTGTATCAATAAAAAATATTAGATACAAAAAATAAGTGGTATCAAAAAAAATATTAGATACAAAAATAAGTGGTATCAATAAAAAAATTACTCAAGAAATTTAATTTCCGATACAAATGATAAATAGATCAAAAAAATATATTGGATAAAAAAATAAGTTGTTTCAATAAAAAATTACTAATACTAAAAATAAAATTAATAGTATCAAAAAATTTAATTTCCGATACCAATGATAGTAGTATCAAAAAAAATATTAGATACAAAAAATAAGTGGTATCAATAAAAAAATTACTAATACTAAAAATAAAATTAATAGTATCAGAAATTAAATTTCCGATACCAATGACAAATAGTATCAAAAAATAATTTGATGTAAAAAATAAGTAGTATCAATAAAAAAAAATTATGATGTCAAAATAACTTTAGTATCAATAAATAACAGATGCAATAAAATTAATGGTATCAAAAGATAAATTTTTGATACCAAATATGTAAGTAGTATCAATAGTTTTATTGTTAATACTAAAGGATAAAATTTAGTATCGGAAAATGTATCGGATACCAGTTTTCCGATACTAAAACTCATATTTTTTGTAGTGATTTGATTTAAATTTGAGATTTAGGGGTGTGCTCCTTTTTAAATTTTAAGTTCAAAATCACTAAGTGTAAACAATTCTTAAAAAAACCATTTCATACAAAGCGCAAAACTCTAATTTTTTAAGCAAGACTTTCACAAATGGACGGTGGGATTGATATTAGTCAATCCCTAAACTGTATAGCAAGACATAAAAAATCAACAAATAATTAATAATAATGAGGTGAAGATAATAATTACTCCGTATTATTTAATAAATACAAATGAATAAACAGTGGACCTAATTTGTACGAAGATCTAATGTTTTATGTAATATTGTTTGATAAACCACTAGTGCGCGGTTTATTGAAGCACACAGTACAATGTTACATCTTCTTTTCAAAAGTATTATGTTTAATTACAAGTAACACTAGTGTGAATTCATAAACTCTCATTTTTTCAGTTATACTATTGTGCTAATAAAGGGTTACTGCATACAAAGTAATTGTTTAAAAATAAATGACACTTTCGTATACATAATAAAAATACTTTAAAAAAGAAAGTAATTGATTCAGGTTTATATAAATTTTGGGGCCCCACTTATGTGCAATATTTCACGTGAAATATTAGTATATTTAAGGAATGGTCAAAATTCGCGAATCTGTAGCGGGTTTGACCGATCAAACGAATATTTCCTTAAAAATTGCGCAAAAGTCGCGCGCAGGAGGCTAACAGGATAACGGGTTTCAGGTTTGTGTTACTATAAAAGTAATTATATGTTACTGCAAGACCAAATATATGTTACTATAAGTACAAATAACACATAAATTGACTTTTCATATGAAATATTAATACAAATTAATTTAAGGAAGGATAAAATAGAAAAGTTTGCTCTTAATCCGTGTTACTATAAATACAATTATATGTTACTGTACGGACAAATACGTGTTACTGTAAGGACAAGTAACACACAATTGACTTTTGAGTAACACATATTTGACCTTAAAGTAACATAGAAAAACGTGTTACTATATAAACACAAGTGTATTACTGTATTAAGAAAGATGTGTTACTTTATAAATAAAACGCCATTATTGAGAGTGAATGAGATCCCCACATTAAAAAAGACGAAGAATAATAATTGAAAACACGAAAAACACAACCATGTCGAATAATTTATCGATCCTTACAAATAAAAAGACATAATTATCAACAATTAATTGGAATAAATTTGTGTAAATTTGTGTGTGGTATTATTGTTGATTTTTTCTCATTCAGAAATTTATTCAAAAAATAAATAATAATTTTTCTCTTTCGTGATTAGCAGATCAGATTTGAAGTTTTTTTTTTTTTTAATGAAAGTTGCTGCATATTTTGCGCAGAAGAGAAGAAAAGCAGCATAGAAAAGAAAGAGGAAGAAAGCGCAGAGAAGAGAAGGAGGAAGAAGAAGCGCAGAAGAAAAAGGAGGAAGAAGAAGCAAACGATAAAGGAGGAAGAAAAACGACTGGTTACCGGATAAAACATAAGAATTATCTAAACTGCACCATAAGTTTTTGTCTAAATTTTTACCTACTACGATTTAAAGGCAACTGGTATTAATTTGAAAAAAAACATACTCCCTCTTTTCACCAAAAGTGTGTTCACTTTTATTTATACATGTTTTTAAAAAATCATATTTTAATTATAAAGAATATATTTAAAATAATGAGTAAAGAATATATTTGGTAGATACTCAATTTTGTCAGTAAAGGAGAAAAAATATTTAAAAGTGAACTATTTAAATAGAATAATCACATTTTTTGTGAACCAAAAAAAGAAATAAGCACACTTTATGGACGGAGAGAGTATATCGATTAATATTTATTAAATTTGTTGGTGTGGAAATTTGTTTTCACTAATTAGACATTTCATCTGCTTTGTAATTTTTTGCACACTCTTTTTTTAGTCTGTCCCAAAATTATTTGCGCCTCTCAATATTAAAATAATACACAAAATTACTACTTTCACAACATCATTTTATTTTTAAAATTACCACTCATTTTTTATTGACATTTTACTTTACACCTCTCTAAATCCCTTTTACATCTTAATGCACCACCTAAATACCGTTTCTTTATTTGACTCTACACATAATTACAATAACTTTCTTAATTTTGGTGTCATACCATACGTACGCGAAGATTACTCTGAAATAGAATGAGTATCATAAAATAACTACTACTAATAAAAAATGTATAGCGGCATCTTCGTGAATCCTCCAAACGTGTTCCATTTGTTGAACGAAGAGAAAGCAAAGATGGAGCCTGGAGGGAATAAATAAATAAAAAAAGGTTAGATACTTTGATAGATAGGATAAATTCTCAAATACGTTCATTTATCCATGCACTATAATTCAACAAAACTTTGCGGGTTGTGTTGCGCTCACCCGTTTACGCGGCTTGCGCCCAACCTGCTTAAAAAAACGCACATACAAAAATGTTACTATAATTTTATTAAAAAATGCATATAGTATTATAATGAAAAGTGTACGAAAGTGCATATAATATTTATCGAAAAGTGCATGTAGTAATAACACCGAAAAGTGCATGTACTACTACTAAAAAATGCATGAATACTACATACAGTTGTAAGTAAAAAGAAAAAAAATATATAAAAGAACGGAAAACGTAGGGATAATTCAAATGGGAACCTTGGAATGGAATGAGAATTCATGGGCCCATTCCTAATCTCACGATTGATATATTTTTTTACGCGGAATCCCAATTCTTTAAGGAATGGTGATTCCCAAAAATAAAGAATTTTAATTCATCTCCATTCCCCTGTCTTTTAGCATTCCATTCTGTGTGGAATCAAATTATATTTTATTTTATTTTTTTAAAATAATCACTCCAATTATATTTTTACACAATTATCATTTTCAACAATTAACCCACTTCTCCAACCCTAACTCACAATTAAATACGTCATTTATTATTCAACATTCTTCAACCCTAATTCAAGAGAGAAGACGCTGAGAAAATAAAATATGTATTATTTTTTCTCTCTATATATGTGCAAAGAGAAGACGTCGTCACTCTTGTTCATGTTTGTTAAATTAATTGAACAATCGATTTCCTCTATAGATATAAACTGATTTTCATTAAAAAAAATCCTCAAATCTGAATTAAATATGGGAGTGGGGGACGGCATGAAGGTCGACGGCAAAAAGAAAGGTGGGAGACGACGACGCAGTTACAGTTGGGAGAGAAGAACCGTGTTTTTTTTTTTTAATTTAATTTACTTAATTTTTAATTATTTTTACTTTTAGTTAATTAATGACTAATTCAAATCAGAAAAGAGATATACATGAGAAATAAAAATGATACTTTCCCTATATTTTAATTATTTTATATTTATTAATTTATATTATTAGTAGAGATGAACAATGCGATTATTTCATACGTTGGATCAATGATTTAATGATATTTAATAAATGAACAACGAGTTTAAATAAACAATTATTTATGTAAATTTTGTTATTAAAATAATAACATATTCATTAATTTAATATGTTTTAATTATAAAATATATATTGAAGGGTATTTTAGTCATTTAAGATAAAATATATACATTGTTTTGTATTTCATTTTAGTATACCAATCATGAGAATAGAATCAATCAAGGAATTGTTTTTCCATTCTTAATGAATACCAAATATGGGAATGGTCATTCAAATCTCATTCTATTCAAACTTTTATTCCATTCAGCCTCAAATTCATTTCATCATACCAATCATGCCCTAAGAGAGTCGCATGTTTCATTGGGCTACTACATACATAATGATCTGTTGCGTCTTTTTAATTGGATTTGAAAAATGAATTTTGGAAAAAAATATTTTTGATATACATATTTTTTAACAAAATTATACTTCGTATATATATATTTTGAAATAAATGTTCAGAATATTTTTGAACTTGTAATAATACATTTTTGGTCTTGTAGTGATAAAAATTTGGTCTTGTAGTAACATAGTTTTGGTCATTTAGTAAAATAATATTTGGGAGCGAAAAAAATATTTTAATTAAGGTTGACCCGCGTTTGACCTACAAGTTTTGACCTAAATTTACCTTAATTGGTCAATATTGCATGTTTTTTTTTAAAAAAAATTTAAATGTAGTAAGGCCTCGTCCATTTAGGTGTGCGGAGCCGACCTCGTCCATACAAGGTTTCAGTATCAATGCGATAGTTTCCTCTGGATCCTGGTTTTGATGTAAAGTTGATATTGATGGTTGCTTATTTAATGGGAGCTATCTTTCGAAATTCAAAATCTTTTTTTTGTGGCGGCATTCACTAGTGAGTTAAACTGAGGATATGCATTAGAGGCTGAGACAACAGTCGATCTTTTGGCGATTAAATTTGCGTACTCTCAAGGTTGGTACAATATTTGAATAAAGTTTGGTTCTTTCTTTAGCATTGCGATCTTTGGGAGGTCGGACTACGCTCATACCGTGTCTACTTTAGGGATTGTGGAGCGCTAGAGTTGGCAATTTGGGCCGCCGACCTAGCCCAGCCCAACGGGCCAAGCGATGTTGGTGGGCTAGATCGGGCCGGCCTACTGGTCAACCCTACAAAATTGGAGTCCAACCTAGCCTAGCCTAACCCATCCTAGGCTAGCGGGCCAACCCAGCCCATTACATCATTTTTTTAAAAAAAATCTTGCAAAAATTATATACTAAATAATTACTACGCATTATTTATAAATGATCATAACCATTATAACATTATTTTACACGACAAGTCTCACCCCATGAGATCATTTTTATTTTTTAAAATATTTATAGGAAAAATTATATATATATATATATATATATATATATATAAACCTTATTATGTATTTGTCACCTACTCACATATATTTTTTATTAGTATAAATAATTATAGTTAAAAATATACATTACTAATATATGAACTTTACACATAATTCATAAACGGTCATAATCAGTATAACATTACACTATATAGCAAGTTCAAATAGAATTATAAATAATTAATAAGTTAAAATTTTGAAGTTAAAATAAAATTAAAAACACAATAATATTTAAGTATATACTAATTTTAATTATTTATTTGCCTAAAAAAAAATTGATCGGGCCATGGGCGGGCCAAAATCAGACTAGCCCATTAGGACCGTAGAGTTCTATATGGACCTGTAATTTTAGAGCCCATTCCTTATTGGGCTTCGGGTTGACCGGGTCGGTCCCAAATTGTAGGCTCTACGGAGCGCTACTCCGACAATGATCAACATGATGTTCATTCGATACATATACATTTAGAGAGGCGAATTAGACAACAAATGCACTTGCTAAGTTTAAATATCCCAATGTTTGGAAGGGGCCGTGCCCAAATTTTATGGGTGTGTCTCTTGTGCACTCAAGTACATGGTGTACTTGAGTGGACTTTGACAGGTGAACGGTTGACCGTTGACAGGTCAAACTTTGACTTTTTTTTTTCAATTTTTTTTTCTTTTTTTTTTGTTACAGAAAATTTATATTTTTCAATGTTATTTTCAGCTATATTAACATACACTTTTCAGTTATAATAACATACACTTTTCATTAATATATAACTTACAATTTTCATTAATAGAATATACACTTTTCAGTTATAATCATTAATAGATCATACACTTTTCAGTTATAATAACATACACTTTTCATTAATATATAACTTACACTTTTCATTAATAGATCATACACTTTTCAGTTATAATAACATACACTTTTCAGTTATAATAACATACACTTTTCGTTAATATAACATACACTTTTAAGTTATACTCCCTCCGTCCGCCTATAAGCTTCCCATACCCTTTTTGGTAAGTACTTTTTCTTACACATCACTTTATATCTTACCTTTTCTCTCTATCTCTCTCCTTCTTCCAATCAAATCACTTGTAATATATATATTATTTAATCACTTTTCTTAATCTCTGTGCCAAAAAGTAACGGGAAGCTTATAGGCGGACGAAGGGAGTAATAACATACATTTTTCAGTTACAAGAACATACACTTTTCATTAAAAAAAATGTTGCACTTTTCAATATAGTAACATACACTTTTTATTTAAAAAACAAAGATGCACTTTTCAATATACTAACATACACTTTTTAAAAATAAAAATTGAGATCTGATCTCAATTGATATTCCCTCCGTGTTGAGGGCCGGGATTCTTTGGATTCAGAAGACTCAAGATTGTTTTGTGATTTGATCTGATCTCAATTGATTTGCCTTCAACTTCTTGATCTACTGCGCTTATTATTTAACCAACAGCCTGAGTGATGCACATCATCACAACTTGAATACTCAATCATATATTACACATGGAAAATCTCAATATATCACCGGAGACGGAGGAGGACGAGGAGATGCCTCTAGAGGCGAATAGACCAAACGTAGGCAATGGCAGGGTGGGTTATAGCTTGGTGGGAAGATTCCTAACTGACCCGAATCTGTCCTTTAATCTCAGGCGGAGCAGATTAGCGGAATTGTGGAGACCAATGCGGGGAGTTCTCATCAGAGACATAGGTGATAACAGGATATTGTGCCAATTTAACCACCCCATGGACTTCAAGAGAGTGAATGAAACGGGTCCTTGGCACGTGGGAAAGAACTTGCTGATCACCCACCAACTCCAACTCGGCGAGATCCCGTCCCAGGTCCCTTTGACAAAAGCCCCCTTCTGGGTTCAAGTTTATGATATACCAATGGGCTACTTCTCGGAGGACATCAGCTATACCTTGGGGAACTTCATCGGTCGATTCATGGAGTATGACGCTACCAACAAAGGTGCGGTGTGGAAACGGTTCATGCGCATAAGGGTGGAAATCGATATATCACTACCTCTAAAGCGATCCAAGAAAATTAGATTGGAGAACGGTGCTCTTGCAAAAGTTAATTTTGGATATGAAAAACTGCAATTGTTCTGTTTTTTCTGCGGCAAAATGGACCATACGGTGAACTTTTGCACCTCGCGCTATGATGCCGGATCAAATAGTGACATATTGAAATGGGACGCCACTCTGGTTTCGCAAGATAGACGCAAAGCCCCCCTACCAGGAGATAAATGGCTGAGACAGGAGGTTGACATTGGGGGTGATTCCCATTCCGGTGCCGCCGACCACCAATCGGAGAACACTGGAGCTGGTAACGTTAATGACGTAAATGATGCTAATAATGACAGCGCAATAGCAGGCACAAATCTTGGCAAGAATGTAGCTGAAGAAGGAGCGTTACATACATTTAATAGAGGGGTTACGGCAAGAGCAAATAATAGGGGATGGACTCCATCAAGTGCATTAATCTCCAATCCTATGTTTGAATCAGAGCCTATTATTGGGGAAACTGACGAGGAAGCATTAATGAAGAAACGAAAACGCCAGGCGTTGCTGCATGGCAAGGCTGCGACGGGAAATGAACATGACTCCATGCATTTTTTATCGGCTGGTCCCGGCTCGAAGACCAGCCGGGACTTATGAAAATTTTAAGTTGGAACTGTAGGGGTCTGGGCCAACCGACTACAGTTCCGGCGTTATGTGAGCTCGTTTGAGCTCGTCGCCCAGACATTATCTTTTTGTGTGAAACAATATCATTTGGTGTTAAGTTAGAGGCAATTCGTGTTCGCCTTAATTTTGATTCTTGCTTTACGGTTGATTGTATCGGAAGGAGTTGAGGATTAGCTATGTTATGGAATAATATAAATTTGTGCTCGGTTTTGAACTATTCATTTAATCATATTAATTTTATTGTAAGGGATGTTGATGGGGATTGGCGACTTACGGGTTTCTACGGATTCCCGGAGAGAAGTCGGAGACCTATGTCTTGGAATCTACTCCGAACTTTGGCTAACACGGATGCTCTTCCATGGGTTTGTATTGGGGACTTTAACGATTTACTTTCAGCGGCAGATAAAAGAGGGAACAACCCCCACCCACAATATTTATTTCGTGGATTCCGAAATGCAGTTAGTGACTGCAACTTGTCGGATGTGCCCCTTATAGGCCATAGTTTTACATGGTGGCGTGGAAGGGAACCTCATACGGCCATCGAAGAAAGGCTGGATCGTGCTATGGGAACCCCGGAGTGGCATAACAGATTCTCACGAGCAGAGTTATTCAACTTGAACGCTCCTGTCTCAGATCACAATCCATTGCTCTTAGACACATCTCCCACGGCCTTTCGTGCTCGTCGAAACAGGTTTCGTTTTGAAAATCAATGGCTAGAAGAACCCGATTTGAGGGTGGTTGTGCGTAAATGCTGGTCAGGTTTTGGGGACTTAGAGATTGCTTAACGTCTTAGTGCGATGGGAGAGACGATCTCAATTTGGGGTCGTAAGGTAGACTCCAACTTTCGCATTGCTAAGAGGAAACTTGAAAGCAAGATTGCATTTTACCAGGGGGATATGAGCTCCTCGGGATGCGACAATTTTAATATTGCTCGAGGAAATCTGGGGGCCCTTCTTCGACAAGAGGAAACTTATTGGAGGCAAAGGGCGAAACTACATTGGCTGCGAGACGGAGATCTAAATACACGTTTCTTCCATCAAGTAGCGACGACCAGGAAGAAACGTAATAAAATCTTGAGGCTCCAAAATGATACGGGAGTATGGGTGGACTCTCAAGAGGGACTTTGCACAGTGGTCAGTGAGTATTTTGGACAAATATTTACAGAAAACAGTAACAACCCCGATGTCCAAGAATTTCTTATGCCAGTTCAACCTATGATCTCTCATGACCAGAATACTGCTCTCTTAAAACCATTTGTTGAGGAGGAGTTTACTCGGGCGATAAACCAAATGCACGGTGATAAAGCACCTGGCCCAGATGGATTTAATCCATCGTTTTTTCAACACAACTGGGATACACTGAGTGATGATTTATTCACGATAGGGGTGAGCTTGTTGCAGCGTGAGGAATTCCCACAAGGTCTCAATGACACGACGGTGGTTCTCATTCCGAAAGTGGACAGTCCTCAAACTATCCGCGATTTATGCCTAATCTCTCTATGCAACGTAGTCTATAAAATCATATCCAAGGTTCTTTGCAATAGACTGAAGGAGGTACTCCAGGGTATTGTTGACAAGGCACAATCGGCATTTGTATCAGGGAGAGTCATCCAAGACAATATTCTTATAGCCTTCGAGACAATTCATGCTATGAAAAACAAACGTGAGGGTCCAAAAGGGGACGTCGCACTGAAAATCGATATAAGCAAGGCATATGATAGAGTGGATTGGTTGTTTCTTGGGGCAATTCTTCGTAAGCTGGGATTTGCCGAAAAATGGGTGCGCTGGATGTTGCTATGTATTCGGACAGTGAGATATTCGATGCAAGTCAATGGGGATGTTGTGGGCCCTATCACCCCGGGTAGAGGGCTCCGTTAGGGTGATCCTCTATCACCGTACTTATTTATTCTATGCTCAGAAGGACTTTCGGCCACATTGAAAGCTGCCAGCGCTTCAGGCATATTACATGGAAACAAGATTTGTCGCAGGGCCCCCGAAATTACTCATCTACTATTTGCTGACGATAGTTTGCTATTTTGTAGAGCAACAGTGGAGGAATGCAATCAGTTGAGAGAGGTTCTTGATGCTTACGAGAGGAGCTCGGGACAGGCTATAAATTACTCTAAGTCAGGGGTATTCTTTAGTCGAAATGTAATGGAAGAGAGACGAAATGAAATTAAACAGATTCTTGGCGTTCACAACCAACTCAATACTGGTCATTACCTGGGCTTACCTTCTCTAATCGGGAGGAAAAAAAAAAGAAATATTTATGTACGTGAAAGATCGGCTCTGGGCCAAATTGCAAGGATGGCGAAAAAACAAGATCTCGAAAGCTGGAAAGGAAATCCTTATTAAGGCGGTTGCGTAGGCACTCCCGACGTATTGTATGACGACTTTTCTCCTCCCCACTACCCTTCTCGACGAATTGCAGGGTATGATAAACAAGTATTGGTGGAATAACTCGTCTAACGCATCAAGAGGCATCAATTGGATGCGTTGGGAGAAGCTATGTGTTCGCAAAATGGAGGGAGGGTGAGGATTCCGAGACCTGCACAATTTTAACATAGCTATGTTAGGAAAAATGAGTTGGCGCTTGCTCACGGACCCGGACGCACTAGTGTGTCGTGTGCTAAAATCGCGATACTTCCCGAGGGGAGATTTTTTATCTGCTCGGTTGGGTTGGTCTCCCAGCTACACATGGGCAAGTATCTTTGCCAGCCAAGCCTTGGTTCGAGAAGGCGCTATGTGGAAAATTGGATCAGGTGAATCAATTAATATTTGGGAGATGCCATGGCTGAGGGGCAATGGAGGCAATTGCGTATACTCAGATAAGATTGATGGTCTTGAGGATTTAAATGTGTCAGCGTTATTCGATGCGGAAACCAGAACATGGGACGTCCCGTTACTCCAGGAATTACTCCCACTAGATGTGGAGAGAATCATTAATACAGCCTTACCCCCTGAGGGGGCAATAGATAAACTCGTATGGGTGCTGACTCGGAACGGGAGATACTCTGTTAAATCTGCGTATGGGCTTCTCTTGGACTCATCGCCGATTGCAGATTGGAAGGAGGAGGGTGATTGGAATGCCATTTGGCGTCTTCAAGTGCCGCCAAAGGTCCGAGATTTTTTGTGGCGGGTTGGGAAAAATTGTTTGCCAAATAAGGTAAATTTAATTCTGAAAAGAGTAGTGACCGATTCTGCTTGTTTGCAGTGTGATGGGGGCTCAAAAATTAGTTGGCATATATTTATATCTTGCCCCTATGCTAGATCTTGTTGGATGTCGGCTGGAATTCTATCTAAAGTGGAGGATTGTGCTGCACATGTTGGTAATATTAAGGAGTTGATCATGACAATGGTGAATAGTCCCATGTTGGAGGAAACATCCACTTTTGGCATGGTGATGAGACAAATATGGAAAGAACGAAACTCGAAACTTTGGAACGGCTCGTGTAAACTACCTCCAGCGGTTGTTCATTTTGCAGCGAGCTGTTTGCTGGAATTGAGGGCTGCTATTGATAGACCTGGCAAGAGCCGTGGCGTGGATGCTGTGAGGGAAAGGGGTTGTTTGGCTTGGCATGCTCCACCAGATGGTTTTAGTAAGCTAAACATTGATGCAGCAACATTCCAAGATACTAGCCAAAGTGGCTGGGGTATGATTCTGAGAGATGCAGCAGGCATCATTCTTATGGGTAAATCAATGGTGGGTTCAGGCTGCTTTGATGCTGCTTTAACTGAGGCTATGGGATTCCATGAAGCCCTCTCGTGGTTAAAGGCGCAAGGTATAAGACATTGTATCGTGGAAGGAGATGCAAAGATTGTCATTGATGCGATAAATAGCACGGAAGTGATAGAGACTTGCTTTGGAGATTATATACTTGCATGCCGAGCATTGTTGGCTCAATTGAATTATGTGTCTGTAGTCTTTGCAAGACGAGATGCAAACGTGATAGCTCATACTTTGGCTAGGGAGTCTCGTCGTTTTTTTAGCAATTATTATTGGATAGATCCACTAGAATTTGTGGTTGGACTACCTTCTCCTTTATGCATTTGCAATAATAGAATCTAATCTCCTTTGGATTAAAAAAATAATAATAATAATAAAAATCAAAAAAAAGATATCGAAAAAAAAATTAAAAAAAAAATTCAAAAAAAAAAAGGTGAAAGTTTGACCGTTGATCGGTCAACGGTCAACTGTTGACTGGTCAAAGTCCACTCAAATACACCATGTAATTGAGTATATACAAGACTTTGGCAAATTTTATTACTCCTTTCCTTTTTAGTGATATAAATAAAAAATATTTCAGATTTACTTAATATACACTCTTAGAGGGTGTACCTTTTTTCATGGCCTAAAGAAAGGTTTTCGAGTTGCACTCTTGTGTACCAGTTACATGTATGTAACTGAATCCATTTAAAATATGGATACTAATAAACTATTAATAACTTAGTTGCGAAAAATTTCACATATAATGGTTGTAGCATGTTGGTTGATGCTATTATAATTCCGATTGAGTTTTTTTTTTAATTTCTTTTTCACCTTTGAGTCTTGAATTTTATTCTTTATGCCACAAATAATAATTTAAAAATTATCTATGAAATTTCTAAAAAAAGCTTCATTTTATTAATATTTTTATTCTTTATGATACAAATAATAATTTAAAAATTATCTATAAAATTTATAAAAAAATAATAATTTTAATTTTTTTAGCATGAGTTCAATTTCTTCATACAGTATTTTAAATTAATTAATTATTATTTTTCATTTAGATATTTTAAATTTTTTTCGTTTTACCTCGATTAATTATTTTTTCAACTAGATCTTTCAAAATTTTGCTCCATTCTATCTTATTTAATTATTTTTCATATAGAACTCCATTTTTTTAAAATTTTGATTCATTGACGTTTTTTATTTATATTTGCATTTTGCTCATTCTTTCAACATAGACTGAAATTGATGGATACTTTTTTTTAAATTTTTTTCCGCTCTCCTTACTTGTACTTTTTCAATCTTTATTTTTGTGACAAAAATTTGCATGAATTCAATTTTTTTAATCATTTAGACTTATTCTACCGTTTGTTATTAACTTTAACTTTAGTTTAAAAGTGTTATTATATAGTATTAGTTGAAAATGTGTATTGTATTTGTTCTTATGCAGTATGGTATTAGTTCGTATAAAGTATAGTATTCGTTTATATACATTTATAAACTTTAATATCTTCATGTTTTAAAGTATAATATACTCCCTACGTTCCACAGGAATTTGCACACTTTCTATAAATGGATGTCCCATACCAATTGTACACTCCATAAAAGGAAATATTTTCATAACTCCCACCCTCAAAATATATTCTTATTTACCCATATGTCATTACTTTTCCACACTTAATCTACTTTTTACTTTACTTTATTCATAAAACTTTACAAAACTACCCCTCAAAACATCACTTATTACACATTTTCTTACACATTTTTTAAATTGTGTGCCCACCCAAGTGTGCAAGTTTCTATGGGACGGAGGGAGTAGTATTTTTATATGTCCTAAACTCGAAATATGTATAGTATTGGTTCACATATGATATAATATTAGTTTATATATAGTATAGTATTAATTTTCATAAACTATAGTACTAGTTCAGTTCAGTATAGTATTCGATCAGTATAATTTCCATACACTTTAATGTCTTTCAGTTTTGAAAGATACAACACAGACACGGTAAGAACATAATTGTACAAAACAATCATTTGTTTATTTTGTTTGTGAACAAATACTATACTATATATGAACAAATACGATATTGTATGTGAACTAATACTATACTGCATATAAACTAATACTCCATCCGCCCAATTTTAAAATGCCAACTTCTCCGAGCACGGGTTTTAATGAATATTGATTAGTTTATTCGTAAAGTAGATAAGTTGAGGGTATGATTGGGTATTGTGGGGTCCATTTGTAAATAAAATGATTGTTTATGAATAAAGTGAATGACAAAGTGGGTAAATAAGTGATGGTAGGAGGGTGGAGATAAAGTAGTATGAATGATATTGTTTCTAAAAAGGGTATGAGCATAATAAAATTGGACAACTAAAAAAGGAAAGTGAAAATAATAAAATTGGATAGAGGGAGTATTATATTAAATGTGAACTAAAAATATATTATTGGGCCTTAATACCAAAATAATATAAATAGTAATTATTGATATACTTGAACGGACTAGACAAAGTCAAACTATACAACAAATGAATTAATACTACACTTTTTTTTTGAACTAATGCCAACAACTATATTCACACGTTGTGCCCACGAAAGAACCGGGCCACGTTTTTTTCCTGCAAAATTTACAGAAAGAGAGAAAACAAAAATTTGCTTATTACTTTATAACGAAAAACAAACATTATAAAGCAACGAATCAAGATGTATCAATTAAAACTATAGATATGATATAAATACTAAGTTGAGGATTGAGATTGATGACTCTAGAAACCAAATACATAATGACCAATCTAGTAGTGCATGGATCACTTCATGATAATTTATTAATTAGTTTGTTGGTATAGTATAATACCAAATATTATTAATTAAAAAAAAAGTCATGTCAAATTTATAAGAAACACTAGCTACTAATACACATTAGATTTGTGGTATAAACAACTGAACCACCCATAAAAATAATAAGATGCCTAAGTGCACTTAATATAATTCGACATCATTTATTATCTCTTTTTTTTTCTTTTTTCTATGACTTACTCCCTATGTCCCACAATTGTTTGCACTCTTTCCTTATTCGTCCGTCCCATAATTGTTTGCACTACCCAAAAAATAAATTTTTTTATAAATCACACCCTCATAATATTCACATATTTACACAAAATGTCATTATTTTTACCCTCAATCCAATCATTCATTTTACTTTATTCATAAAAGTTTACAAAATTACCCCTCAACACTGCACTCATTACACATTTTTCTTAGTTTGCGTGTCCATCAAATGGTGCAAATAATCCTAGGATGGAGGGAGTAACTTTTAAGAATAACTTATGTCCTAAAAGGCAACAACAAGTATATATATATATATATATATCACAAATAGGAGTGGCATAAAATTTAGAGTACAATATAAATAATACTCCCTCCGTCCAATTTTATAATTTCCATTTGGGTTGGACACGAGTTTTAAGGAAAATTGATTGTTTATATAAAAAGTAAAAGTTTCTGTGAGGAGATAGGTAGAAGGGTCTTTCTATCGTCAGGAAGTCTTCGCACTTCCTGACAACAGGAAATTCATTTAATACCGTTGGATCATTGATCCAACATATATAATTGTTTATATATGATTGCACTTCGCAATAATGCATTTGCTTTATGTAATATGCAATCGCACTCTTCGCCCATTAATTTTCTCGTAAATAAATTAAATTAATAAATATAAAATGACAAAAATACCCTTTAAATTAAAAATTAGAAAATAAATGAATTAAATATTAACAATATAATAATATTTTTTTTAATTAAAATCTAAATTATTGATTCTTATCTTCAATCAAAATCAAATGCCCTAACACCTAACAGATGTTCATCATCATCGTTCTTTCAATTCACTGAGAGGATAGGAGGCTTAGGAGCACCAAGATGAATGTAAATTCTTTCATTTTATTTTGAAATCGAGGGGAAGAAGAGATGTTGTAAATGCGGCACGCTTCTTCAAGGTAGAAATCTCAGATTCGCACTGATAGTTCCCGATTCAGGATTCACTTCGCATTTTCCAGATTTTGGGCATTTTTCGCTCCTCTCGAGTTCTACGCCCGATTCAGTTCTTGTTTCGAGTACCAGATTTTGGGGCTTTTTATTTCAAGAATTGGGTTTAGTCTTTTATCTTTGATTCTCTGTTTTTCTTTTCCAGATTTTGGGGCTTTTTATTTCAAGAATTGTGTTTAGTCTTTTATCATTTGATTCTTTTTTTTTTTTTTTTCACGAATTGTGATTCAAAATTCCATTATCGCTCATATTTTTTCCCTTGTTCTTCTTTAAATCCCATCTTGTTTTTTAGCTTTCTTTTTCTGATGTCAAATGGATATCGACGGTAAACTCATGGATTGGAATTTGGGACTTAATTTTGAATTTATCTTGGTGCAGAGGATACACTACTTTGGACAGGGATTCCGAGCGATTACCTGCGTTTTGATCTGTGTGAAGATAATACAGAAGACCATGGTTGATATTCTTCATGTATCTGAAAGAGGGTGAGAACAACAATGTAGTTATGTAATTAAAGGAGAGAGCATAAATCAGAACAAACAGATGAGATGAAAACTATAAGGGTAAAAAACATCTTGCATAATAACACACCGCTCTGACATCAGGAGAGTATATAGCATAACTTGTGCTTTATGCTCCATAGCTGTCTGCATGACATGAAAGATATTGCAAGAAAACTATTACAACAAAGTCCATAGGGGGGTAAATAGGAAAAAATATATCAGAGTACATTCAGGTAAATACCATCATACTACAAATGTATGTTGTGGCAATGATAACAATATGTGGAGGCTACTGCAGATGCAGACGGTTTATTAGATATCCTTCTGATGTAAGCTGCTTCTTTACTTCAATATTCGCTTATCCATATTTGGGATTTCATACAAGTGTAGATTGCAACATGTAGTTGAAGAAGGTTAGAGAGGGGACAGTTTGAAAACACTTTTTATAGTATTAAAAAGGAACACTATGTATCCTGAAATGGCTTATTGATTTGTTCACAGTAAGAATGTATTAGCATGATTTATCCGTGGAAGGGAACTGGATTATATGAATTTTGAAACTGCATTACAGTTTCATGTGATTAGATACTGATACTGTGAATGGTAAGTTTGGATTTGTTATCTTCTAACAAATGTTTTTTTAAGGAAAAAATTTATTTATATTATTATGCAGATTGGAATATGATATCCAACCGTAGATTCTATTATTTGACAGACACCTGTTTCTTGCGGCTCATTAGTTTTTTTTTTTTTTTTTTTTATCAAGCAAATGTGTTATATTGATAAAGGAATCCCATAACAGTGATTGCATTATCAATTGGAGGTCCTGCTAGTGAGATCATACAAGAGTAAAAAATAGTGATATAATGGTGCATCAGCAAAGCTTTGCGCAGCAGTTCAGCTATGTTATCAGTGTTGAATCTTGTGTCTCATTAGTAGTGATTGAGAAGCATTACTTGTTTAGACAGCAGAAACTGGAGAAATTTTGCTTAAAAAAAAAAACTGGAGAAATTTAGAAATATAGCCATGGGTGTATTTTGACTTAATTTGAACACTCCTCTTTTGAAAACCATAAGTTACAAGTATATGGATTGCAGGCTCTTAAATTCATGGTATGCTATGCTTATGGATATCTTTTGCATATCTTCCTATCAAGTAAAATTATATTGTATGTGTGTTGTAACTGGTTCTAAATTGAATCTGTTCCATTTAGATTATAAAATGCACACCTATTTTGTATTCAGGTTAGACATAGTGAGTTTGCAAAAAGAAGTTAGAGTTAGTGAAATGGGAGAATGGGGAGAGGGGGGATGGGAATGGAAATGGGAGTGGAGGAGTGTGTTGAATAGTAGGGATGGTTATTCACTAAATGAATTATTGATGCTTGTTAACAGGAGAAAATTGCAACAGGGGAGCACGGATGTATGGAACTGGGAGTGTGCACCGGCTGGAATATACTCGACCAGCCGTGCATACAAACAAATGGAGGCAGCAGCAGAATCCAGGCAAGGGGAAGCATATAGGAAGAAAGAATTCAGCCTATTGTGGAAAACTTCCGCGCCAAGAAAGGTACAAACGATAGTGTGGAAAGCATTGAAAGGGGCTTGCAACAACGGATAATCTGAAAATTGTAGGCATACAACTGTAAATCGAGCAGTCTATTTGCAAATTATGTGGAGAAGTCGAGGAAAATAATGCACATATCATGTTGGAGTGCAAAGGTGCAAAATTGATTTGGTGGGAGTGTCAAAACTGGTTCAAGGTTAGTACGACGACTCACAATGTATTGTCAAACCATTTTATACAATTAAGTGGTATACTTGGCCACGAAAAAAGCTGGAAATGAATGACGTCAACTGTATAATTAGTGAGAGAGTTGTGACTTGTGATACCATTTGTAAGTGTTTTGGGTTGAGTACCCCTTGTACTCGATTTATAATATAATATACCGTTTAATATACATAGGAGTTGGTGGATATCAGAAATCGAAAGAATTGGGAGGAATTAATATGAGCATTAGGAGCATTGCTTCTACCAATTGATGCAAGTTCGACAGGTGAGTGCTTTGTGTTTTCAAGAATATTGTATATACGTTTCTATAGAATGATTTTTCGTGTTAATACTCAACATTTATATTTGCTATTGCAGTTATTTATCTTCATAGTATAAGAGAAAGGATGCATAATGTAGGTGTCATAGTCGGTGACATGGTACGTTGATTGTTCTAGTTGATATCACATGACATTCAAAAATCAGCAAGTCATCAATAAAAACAGAATTATTTTAAACAAAACACAAGTAAACAATTATTGAAAAATGAAAATTATGAACCTAAAACCCAGTAAATAAACAAGAATAAATCCGCAAGAAAGGAAAAAAAAAAAGCAGTAAAAAATTATATGCATCTTTATTATAACAACAATAAAACCAGCAACCTATTAAAAAAAAAAGAAGTACAAATCAGCAACAAGTCAATATTGCATTCAACAATCCAATAGCAATAAAACCAATAGAAAAACCAACAAACCTATTATAACAAGTACAAATCAGCAACAAGTCAATGTTAAAAATCAACAAGAAGTCAATATTACATTCAACAATCCAATAACAATAAAATCAATAAAAAAAATCAGCAAATCTATTATAACAGCAGTACAAATCAATAACAAGTATATTAAAAATCAGAATCAATCCAATATTTCATTCGACAAGTCAATATTGACATAGAAGCTATTCCTCGTTCTCTTCATTATCTTCATGTTGTTGCTTTTCCTTTCGATTTTTCTGGTTCTTTCTTGATCCACAGCCTCCTAAAATCATATAATTGATGATATGATTTGAGCTTTTCTCATACGTAAAAAAAAAAAAAAAAAAAAAAGCTAAATCATAAAATTTATTTTTCTTAGTAAGCAACTAGTCTAAAAAACTAGTGAAGAGAACATTTACCAGATTCACTGTTTATGACTCCATTAGAGCGCAATAACTCCTCATTCTTGGTGCCTTGGTTGGATTGCGAGATACTCTTTTCGGAACCTTTGTTCAACCCTTTTAAGCAGGAACCGATTTTATGTCCAGGCACGCTAATTAAATTTAAAACAATAAAAACAAGTATTTTCAATTTAAAATGAATAAACATAAAAAAAATAACAAACAAATATGATTATGCTAGATTACATACCCACACTTTCCGCACTTTTGCAATCTATTTGGGGGTGCTCCTCTTGACCTAATCTTTTTCGGATTAGACACGCCAACATTTTGCGATACCCTTACTGGGTCATGAATATCACCAAACTCATTAGAAAGGTCATCCTTGTCGCTAGGCCCTGAGCTGACAAAGGGGTTGACCTCCACATGTTTTGTTGCTCGGCGTATTCGTTTAACTGCAATTTTGGTGTCTTCTTCAGTTTTCGAAGCATTTAGAGCCAAATTAACACTCTCCTTGTATAGTTGCGTAAATCTTTGGCGTTGTGGATCACTAGTAGAATACAAATTAGGAAAATATTCTAGAAGTTGCTGCCCAATTGCTTTTGTCCAACGCTCTCGGATGCATTGTGGGGGAATCTTCATAATTTTTGACTGCTTAAATGCAGAAAATAAATGTCGACATGGCAACCCCATGGACTCTAGCATTTGACACTCACAATAAAATGTATTCTCCACAAAATCAATTTTCACACACCATCGTTGTCCATCCAACTCATCAAATTTTGCAAATATATATTTGTGCACGATGTCTTCTTCAACTCTCGATTCTACAATCAACCCTTGTTCTTCTTCAATTTCAGTTAGCACCTTAACAAATATATTTTTACTGTACACTTCAGCAGCATGATTCACAAGTTTATGTAATGGACCACGCTTCGTTGGTTGTACTGGGCATTCTGGCTCATATTTGCTTTCACAAGCTTCTACCCTAAGCTTATGAAGGTCACTAAAAAAGTGTTTGAGAAATTCAGTGATCTTGTGTCCTTGCTTACCACGGTCCTTGAAATGAGCATTCAAGGACTCGGCTCGTTGAGTGCTCCTCATCATTCCAATGAAATGATCTCTACAATGTGTCGCACTCCACATTTCTCTTTTAGAATAGAGTTCCATGACCCAATGATGCCTTGATACACCGTGCGTTTCAGTTATTCCTTGCCAGTGTTGTTCAAATTCATCGATAGATAAATTTGTCTTCATGAGTTTTCCAAGAGCTTTACAAAATCCGGGCTTTTTCAGATTCTGCATACAATTCCTCAATAAATGCCAAGTACACAGCCTATGTTTTGCTGAGGGAAATACTTTAGAAATGGCATTGCGCATTGCCAAGTCCTGGTCAGACATGATGGTCACTGGTGTCTTTCCCCCCATTGCGGCAAGGAACTTTTGAAACAACCAAACATAAGATTCTATAGTCTCGTTGTACATTAGTGCTGCACCAAACACACATGTCTTGAAATTGTTGTCCACTCCGGATATAATTACTAGAGGAAACCGGTACGTGTTCGTCTTGTATGTGCTATCGAGTACGAGAGCATCGCCAAATAATTTGTATTGAGCACGTGAAAAACCATCGGTCCAAAATAACTTGGTTAGTGAGTTATTCTCATCAAATGTCGTCTCATATATGAACTCCATGTCCTTCAATTTGATACCGTCCAATAAATTTAATGCTGTACTTACATCTCCGTGCCGCACAAGGTCTTTGCGTTTCTTGTTTAAAAAATTATACGCATCTTTGTTCTTGAAAGACAAATTTGAAGGACCACCGTGGACAAGCTTCAGATAATCCAAAATATGACATGTCCGTTGCCCAGCATCATTCATGACAGTCATTACAGCTTTGTCGCCCTCTGATATGAACCTGAATACGTGACATACAATATAAATATAAATGCATGATATTGTGTATTAGATAGATAATTGGATATTTTTTAAAGATATTTCTAAAGTTTGTACATGAATACGTGACATATAAATATATATAAATTTATTGAAGTACCTGTTGGACTTCAGTTGAGTTGAGCTCGGAGGTAAGAGCTCGTGGTTGTGATTCGCTATAAATTTGGTGACCTTGTACAGTCCATCTTGTAGAACCACCCGAAAGCATGCTTGACACCCAAATCTAGTTTGTGGTTTCGGTTTTCGTATTAACGGTTGTTTACGTATTCGAGGAAATCCAGCCTGTGAACATTCCCAGTCCGCATTCGTTACAATCTTTTGTTTGTTATAACCTTTATGACACTTTCTGACATTAAATCCCATTCGCCTACCATAACTATTGTAAAATATGTCAGCTTCCTCTATAGTTTGAAAAGCCAACCCTTCTTTTGGCTTGTCATCAACATTATGGCCACTAAAATTATCAAATGCAGTGTCATCATTACTCATATGCTCCTCGGAAAATAAATCAGCTTCTTCTACATTATTAAAATCCATGTGTAAGGGAGCTTTGAATCACTGTTCGCAACAAAAAATCAGCACACGTTCCACTGTTACAGTCTCTACAAGTAGAAGGCAAAACTTGTGAATAAAAAATAGACCAACTCAATATAGTAAAAGACAACATTTTATTCCATGAGGAACATACCAATCTCATTACTGTTGGAAAATTGAGCTGCAAATACTGTTTGCATTACAGTTCGAAACAAAAAATCACACTTGATCATAGACTACATTAAACTCATCAATTAGCTGCAATCCTCTCAAAGAAGCATTTCTAACACTACATCGAATCTCAGAATATAACCTTGATTTCTTGATTGCAAGCCACATAAATGGACAATGAGAATATATAATACGATAATCAAACCCATAACAAAAATTAATCGCAGTTTATTTCCTAAAAGAAGACAAAATGACCTGAGGCTACGACAGAGGGCCGATTGACGGCGCTTCTCGGACGCAATAATAAAAACGATCGAACTGAACCGGCGGCGGCGCCCAACAGCAACAGTGGTGAGCGACGTTAGAGACTTGGTGGTACTGGTGGGGAGATCGATAACTATTTTGATACGTAAGAATAAAAGGGAATATTAATTTTTCCTAAAATACAGTTTTGAATATAAGGGAAGATGCTGTATTTTTTATTTTCCTAAAATACAGTTTTGACTTTGGAATATAAGGAAAGATACCGTATTTTTAAATTTCCTAAAATACAGTTTTGATGCGTGAGAATAAAGGAAGATGGCTTATATTAAATTTTCATGAAAGGGGAGATATATGCCGTACAATATTGAGCGAAATTGGATGGCCCCGTGTTACCATGTTTTAGCGCACGAAATTGAATTTTGGAGATTTTAGGCAACATTCATTCCAGCACTATAATAATCTATATAAATTGAGTATTATTCTCCACGTCTAAATACAACAGATGATTTAGCACACCTATTATTTTTTTCAAGTCTTGTTCTTGGATTTTTTAAGATAATTCCAGGTAACTTTAATTTTAAAAATATAATTTTAATTATGTTGTTCATCTTTTACATGATATATTGAATATCTAGATATATAGTTACACTTGTGAACACTCAATTTTACGTAAAAATATATTAAATATTTATTTGATTCAATTAGTTCAGATGAATTATTAACTATATATTAATTGTTTAAAACAGGTCTAACAATGTTCAACATGACTCCACGAGACGTTTTTATAGGCTCGACAGTTGCCGACATGAAGAAAGACAATCTAACGGTCTCAAAGGCAAACCACAGAACCTCACTACCCAAACTCATAAATTTAAATAACAGTTTATCTGAAGATCAGAAAAAGGTTGTGATATCAATGGGATTCGGTTCAATGTTGCAGCTTAAGATTAAAGCTATTGACAATACATTGATGGCTTCTTTAATACAAAATTTTGAATGGTCTACCTGCGTACTTAATGTGTGTGGTAAAAGTATTCACATAACATTGGAGAAAGTGAAATCAGCACTTGGTATTCCGTGTACTTGCAAAAGCTTTGGGGTTATAAATGGATCAAATATAGGACAAATAAAATATGGCATTCTATTCCAGGAAAGTGAAGGAAAAACCATGGATCTAGCTGCATTAGAACTAAAACTTACAAAATGTGAGTCTTGTGGCCCAGAATTTAAAGTTCTATACATGATATTCTTATGTGCTACAGTGTTACTGCCGAAGTATGGTACTCGCCCGGAGCTGGGACTTCTTAATTACCTGGTGGATTTAGACAACATACACACATACAATTGGTGTGAAGTTGTTTTGAAAAGCATTGTGGATGGCGTGGAGTTTCACAAAACAAAAAATACGAAGAGAATAACTGGGTGTATTCTTCTACTTCAGGTAATATATTGTAATTTTTTTCATATCTCACATTAATTAAACGATTTACTTACTACAACTAGTTATACATATAGGTTATATTAGTAACGGAACTTGCGAGCATGTACCCACATCATGGAAAATATATTGTCCCTACTACACCATACGTAGAACAATGGACTCAAGAAGAAGTGTATGGAATTCTCCAGATGTTTGCAAAATATAGAGATGACACAAAATGGGATGCTGAGATAAAGATGAATAAAGCTAAGCTTAACAAACAACCATTGTTAGGGGAGGCAGCCTCCCCTTCTGAAGGTATTTCACTTCTAAGGTTCATTGCCGATCAGATTCAATTATTCAATGGAAGGATCAACAATTTGGAGCAAAGGTTCACTAGTGTGGAGAGTGCAGTAAGTCGTTTACTCACAAACATATGTGTGAACCCTAAAGGCGATTATGAAAGCTTGAAGCAAGAAAACAGTACAATTCTAGGTTCCTTGAATAGAGAATTCACGCAAGAACAAGAAAACCTTAAAAAAAAATTGACTTGTGCAATCCAAGCATTAAGCAAACAAAACAAAACATCTTAAGTCCACGCGTATTGAATTTTGAAACTCGCGATGAGGATGGTTCAGAAAACTCAAAGGAGCATTCAGATATTTTTCAGTTAGTATGTGAAGCGATGAAACATGATAGATGTGCCGCATACCTACTCGATGAAACTCTTGGTTTAAGGTATAATTTCTAAACTAGACTTTCTTATTTCTCGATGATATGTACCCACAAGAATTATCATTTGAATATTTACATTTCTAATATCATAGGGACGTAGTGATTCAGTTCGAGAATGAAGAGCTAACACGCGAGATGATTCTATGCCTCAAACCCGAGAAATGGCTCAATGAATCGGTGGGGGGTGCTATATCTAATTTATATTTTAATATAAAAAATTCTTGCTTAATCTGGCATGTCTCCTAAATATCATTATTTTTTTAAAATTTATTTTATAACTTCTATGTCATATTAATTTCTTCTAAATATCACGTAGGTTATAAATTGTGTCGCATACATTATTTGGTACGACAGAAAATCAAGTCCCGATGCAAGTCGACATTGGAGCTTGCCTGTGTGGTTCAGTGTACGATCAAATTATACATTTATTAAATTGTCATTCAAATACCTCATGTAATTTGTCTTATTTGTTCAATTTCAGATTCAAGCTCAACTCAATGATGTATTTTCAGACGAGCGTATAAACAGGAACACATTTGGGAGAAAAGGCTTATTCAAAGGTCTTCCATCGAGATGCTCATCAATTTCGATCCCGATACATGATAACAATCATTGGTTATTATGTAAGGTGGACTTTGATAAACAAATTATTGTAATTTGTGACACGCTAAGAACGACAGAATCTGATAAACATAGACTACTTATTATTAAAAATTTGGTAAGCGTATAGTTTTCATCAAACACATAGACCATATACATTAAGGTGACATAAAACTTTAATAGGTGATGAGACTGGAAAGCATAAGCAAACTATGGCAAGGAGAACCATTTATGCATTCTAATTGGCATGATAAGTTTGACTATCGTTATTCTAATACAACTCCACGTCAACCAAATGGGTAAGACATATATACTTGCATTATTTAAATGTAACATATTCGTGAATATTGTTTCTCATATACAATATGCAACATAGGTATGATTGTGGTCTATATGTATGCTTGCTCATGATGTTTCCAGGAGGCATTAACCGAGCATTGACAGAGGTAAATAAAATATTTGTTGATTTCATTTTTTATGAATGTATTTGTGACTAGCAAAATCTCACGAAAAATGATGAAACAGGAAGAATCTGTGATCACTCGTAGGAGACTGGCATCACATTTGCTTTTTCATTCTCAGAATTTAGCTTACCCGAGGTGATGCATTTGAGAATATTTTTTTTCTATTAATATACACCGGTCATGTGATCGTTATGACCTAACAAAAAATTATATGATTTTTGTAGTGGTCCCGTTAGTGTGTGGGTTACTCCTTTACCAGACAAGGATAAATCTTATTGTATGCCGACTCAATTTTATCTTCACGAGATGGCTATAGGTGGAATACTGAAAGAGGTTTACAAAGTATGGGGAGTGGATATCAATGGCGATGAGATTGAAATAAAAGATGATGAAGATTTAAAGAAACTCACTGAAAGTTACCTTGATGTCTTTTTACAAGACATATCTATTAAAGTGACTTGGAATCTTAATGAAGCCAAAATGGACATGAACCCGAGCGCATTATTAGAGGATTAAAAGTAATTATATTGTAATTTTAGCAACGAGTTATTTTATATGGATATTAGTGCAATTGCAATATGACATGATTAAATTGAACTTATTTATATTTTGTTTTGTTGAAAACAGTGGGACATAATCTTAAACTCTTGAGTTTGAAATTAATTTATGATTTATGCAAATTTTGTCGTACAAACTGTTGAATTTCGAATTTTCATATATAGATTAGTGTAGATCAGATTGAATTTACAAAGGGCGGTCATTTTATAGCAATTAAACCTATTTCAATTGATTTGACAAATCATATCAATTGAAAATAAATGAACGAATAGTTATATATATATTAGTAGAAGCAACAATTAAGATATATTTTTTTTGGTCTGTAAAATGGACTCTATTTTTTTTTTTAAAAAACAAAACTCTGAGTTTAAGCTACCATTTCAAAAAGATGTACGAACTGATTAATGTTACCTGTAGTCTGTACAAGTTAAAAAAATTGAAATCTCATCCAAAATGCAAAAGTAAAGAAAGCTACTCCCTCTTTAAGCTCCCCTCCAGAAAATCAGACAAAATCCCCTAGTTTGCTTTTACAAGGAAGTAGGAACATCTTCTTCACCTTTGGATGTATGAACATGGTTAACAGGCATCGCAGCAGCAGCTTTGTTGTTTTCATGGACTTCTCCAACCTCCTCACTCTGAATGTCTTGATTGTTAGTACTGGAATCAGATCCACGACTTTCTTGGATGTTAGGCTCCACTTCCGTGCACTGAGAAGCTAAAATTACAATAATAATTTCAAGACGTTAGTTATATTGTACACAAAGACAATACAGCGCGCTTGTCCGAACCCTACCACATCAAACAGTAAAACAAAACTCAGAGTTTAAGCTACCATTTCAAAAAGATGTACGAACTGATTAATGTTACCTATAGTCAGTACAAGTTAATAAAATTGAAATCTCATCCAAAATACAAACTTCATCCTGCAAGAAAACCAAATCATGGAAAATTGAATAATCAATGAGTTCAAAATATCACAAAATACCAACTTTTACCTATAAAATCAGCACCCCTACAAGTTTATAAGCACCCCTACAAGTTTATAAAACCACAAGAATTTGATTAGGATGCACTAACTAGCTTAAACTTGTTCTTTTCCAATTAATAGCCACACACAGAAAACAACTTCTCAATTGATAAGAGAGGATCAGAGAAACATCTAAATTAGAAGTACACAAAAGTAAAGAAACTGGCTCTATAGATTACCGAATATGTGATAGCGAGTGAGTAATATGTAAGAAGAGCCTGGACACGTAGCAAATGGAAGAGCACATAGAAGATTAAGAATATAGATTAATTAATCACACCACAGCCAAGAAAGATGGACTCCAAAAAAGGCTATGCTAAACAATACAACTACTAAGTCGTGAATGAATTCCATATATTTAACTAATACTCCTGTTAACTAATATTCCTTTAAGCTCCAAATATGCTCCTGGAGCTTATACTCTTATTTTAAAGCTCATGCTTCGGTCTTTTCAATCATATTTAATATTTGATATTCTCACAAAAAGGGTCGATCCATTCAAATTTCAATGCATCTATAGATAAGTCAATCATACAGAGAATGAACAAATTGAAAATTCTACCATTAGCAGAGTATTTTCCGCACCACTTTAAATCACACGAACAATTTAGTAGATGAATAAAAAATAGACCAACTCAATATAGTAAAAGACAACAATTTATTCCATGAGGAATGGACCAATCTCATTACTGTTGGAAAATTGAGCTGCAAATACTGTTTGCATTACAGTTCGCAACAAAAAATCACACTTGATCATAGACTACATTAAACTCATCAATTAACTGCAATCCTCTCAAAGAAGCATTTCTAACACTACATCGAATCTCAGAACCTCCAAAAAAACCATCTTCTTTAATTATTATACTATGTTTATTGCCCGATCAAAAAAAAATTATTTGCTCATCCGTGAGAGATAGCCAAAAGGCCGAGAAGAAGATAATTCTCTCTAAGAGGACCGCTAATTAAATAGTAGAAAACAATTACTTCGTTAAATTTAGGGGGGGGAGGGGGAATCACCTGCGATTTGTCTCGTTTGAGAAGAAATTGAATGCGAATCTGGGTTTTCTGGGTTTTCTCCTATGACGAAGTACGTGTCCTAGTTTCCCCCATTTTCAACATGTTTTCTTCCTCCTGCTCTCGACCTTTGCACTGAAAT
The DNA here is from genome assembly GCA_963675135.1 of Galeopsis tetrahit. Lineage (NCBI taxonomy): Eukaryota > Viridiplantae > Streptophyta > Magnoliopsida > Lamiales > Lamiaceae > Galeopsis > Galeopsis tetrahit. The sequence goes on along the minus strand of OY776120.1, from coordinate 56,076,430 downwards.
AAAATGAACGGGAATACATTCCTCTTGGCCGCTCGCACCCCCTCTTGTTCAGCATTGAGTAGTTGAAAGATTCCGCTCATCCCCTCTTCAGATTTTCGGCACGAGCAATTGAAGATTGATGAACATAGTTTTTGTTAGGGCACTGAATTTTTTCACGATAGATTGAGGATAAGTAATTTAAACATTAATCTTAATAAGAAAATATATTATACTGATAAAATAAATATTATATATTATTATTAAGTAATTAATTAAAAATATGTTTAATTAAAAATATTATAAGGACATTTTAGTACTTTTATATATATATTTAAAATATTAAATATTTAATCTTCTTGCGAAGCTTGATCGTCATTTGACGAAGATATGTGAGGTGTCAATTTATAATTGGCTTCCTGTTGTCAGGATGGGCGAATGCCCTTCCTGACGATAGAAAACCCCTAGGTAGAAATAAGGTAGTGAGTGAAAGTAATATTTTCTTTTTAGAAGAAGAGAATTATAAAATTGGACAAATAAAAAAGGAAAGTTGGGCAGCAGGAGTACAAATAAAATTTCATTAAAACAATATTTTATATGAACATCCTTTCAATTTATACAAAAAATTGATTTTTAGAACACAAAAATTGAGTAATCGCAATTGTGCACAATCCAAAAGAATAATGGAGCGATTAGGAGTGAAAATTGAGTGATTTGAAAGAGGAAAAACGATTTACAGTGAACAAATTAAAAAAAAAAAAACTCGTGCCTCGGTGGTGGATGTACAATTAGAATTTTAAAGAATTGCATTTTAATTTAATTGATAAAAGGGTACTATAATTTTTTTACAAATAATTTTTCTTTTTAAAAAAATGGGGGGTGAACTCATAAAAAATGGGATAAATAATTGTAACTTACTTAAAAACATAAAAAAATGGGAGGTGAACTCATTAAAAATGGGAGTTAATAATTGTAACTTTTTTGAAGACTCAGCCCATAGTCCATAGCCCATGTATGTAACTAATACACATAAGTATTTGTCAAGGTTTTCATGAACAAGATTTTAATGACGCACACCCCTCTAATAGGGCTGGCAAATCGTGCTATCGTGTCGTGTTTCGTGTCGACACGATAGTGACACGACACGATAAGGCCAAACACGAACACGACACGATAATTTTCGTGTCGACGTGACACGACACGATAACGACACGTAACACGATAACAACACGATAACGACACGATAAGAAAATAAATCAATTTAAAATTGTATTAAATATATAAAAAATAATATATTTATATAAATATAAAAAATTATCGTGTTATTATCAGATACGTGTCATTATCGTGTCGTGTCATATCAAGTTAACGGGTTGTTACCAGGTTAATGGGTTACCTGTTAATTTTATCGTGTTTAACGGGTTGACACGAACCCGACACGAAATTTTCGTGTCGTTATCAGGTCGACCCGATAACGACACGAACCCGATAAGGCCAAACACTAACCCACAATTTTCGTGTCGGATTCGTATCGTGCTATCGTGTCGTGTCGAAAATTGACACCCCTACCCTCTAACACTTATGAACTTGCAACTTATATTTTAAATTAATATAATCATTATTCATGTTAGGAATATAATTAATTCACTTAATTCCAACAATTCTAAAAAACTTATACGACCTTTTGTCCAATAAAATTTTGCTCACTTCTTTTTATACATATTTTTTAAAAAATTATATTTTAATTATAACAAATATATGTGGAATAACGAGTAAAGAATATTGTTGGGAGATTCTCAATCTTATTAATAAAGTAAAAAAAAAACTCAAAAATTAACTATTTAAATAGAATAAATATATATTTTGTGAACCAAAAATAGGTTTGAGCAAAATTTTACAGGAGTATGAAATATATACTCCCTCCGTCCCAGAGGAACTTGCACCATTTGACCAACACACATTTTAAGAAATGTGTAATGATTGATGTTTTGAGGGTTAGTTTTGTAAACTTTTATGAATAAAGTAAAGTAAAAAGTAGATTGAGTGTGAAAAAGTAATGGTATGTGAGTAAATATGAGTATATTTCAAGGGTGAGGGTTGTGAAGATATTTCCTTTTATGGAGTGTGCAAATTGGTATGGGACATCCATATATGAAAAGTGTGCAAATTCCTGTGGAACGGAGGGAGTATAATTAAGGTAGATTTGAGACAAAAATTCATCAGCCAAAACTTAATTAAAATATATTTTTTTCCTTTCAAGTATTATTTAATACATGAAAAAAACTATAATATTGTCACTACAAGTCCAAAAATATCGGTAATTCTATTCATCCAGAATTTGGATATCCATAATTTATTATTTGATTTAATTAATGTTTTATTAATTACGCAATTACAATAATACCCTTACTTAAACGCATCTAATTAATTATTAGATATGCATGCTACTCTCTCTCTCTTCCTTTTTCTTGAATTCTACATCATTACAACAGAACTTTTCATTTTTAAGACTTTTCAACTCTCAAAAGCAGGCATACACTAATGTTTTTTTTTTTTTATCTCTAATTATAATGAAAAAATTGATATATGAAAATTTGAACTGTAAAATTTATAATTGTAAATAAAACTTATAATTGTAATTAAAATTTGATATATGGTTAAAAAATTTGATATATGAATCTATTGTATAAATCTCCTTAAATTCTTTAAATTTCAACATTTTTATGATTAGCATAAGTGAAAATTTATATTTGTAATTAAAATTTGATATTTTCAGTCGTATACTATAAATATAATTAAAATAAAGTTCTTCAACTTTATGTGAGTTTAAAATAGGTCCACAAGATTATGAAAAAATATTTCACTTTTTTTTAAGTGTTAAAATAAAAACTAAAAAAAAATAAAATCATATGTTGTTATGAATAATATTTATATTATATGAATGTCCATTTATTTCCTTCATAATATCCACCATGTGCCATTTGATATTCATAGATTGTTCATGTATTTACATTAATAGTGGACCTTTCATTTCATCTTCTCAAGCTTGTATTGAGACTTATAAATAGGGGTGCAAATGTTGTAGTAAACACTTGAAGGTGGAATAAAATATTTCTATGTTATCTCTATATCTTGTTTACTTATTTCACATATGGAGTTATACTTTTAAGTTGTTTTACAACACGTTATCAGCACGAAGCTCGTAAAATATTTCTACTGGCGAAATTCAGATAATGATACATTCCAGGTATTGTACGGAGGTGTGTATTGAAATGTTTAGAATATATTATCTTACAATATTTATTTGTCATCTCTAATCTCTTATTTCATTACTATTTTGATGATTATGTTATTTTACAATTAATCAATATTTTGTTTATTTGATAGTTTCCAACATGTCAAACTTGACAAAATTTAAATTTGTGGCTCTTGATATTATTAAAAAAAAAAATTATTATGAATTCTTGATGTTGAAATTCATTTGGATGCCATGGGTCTTGGGGATTCCATAAAAGTGGCAAATCAAGCATATAATAAAATATATGACCAAAGGCCCGAAGCCATGATTTTCCTTTGCCACTATCTTGATGAAGGATTGAAAGTTGAATACCTCACGGTGAAAGATCCACTTTAATTGTGGATAAATCTTAAAGAAATATATGATTATAAATCCGTGAGGGAGTACAATTCAATTATGTTCAAAATCACTTCTCAGTTGAAATTATGTGGAGAAAATATTAGTGATGATGGTATGCTTGAAAAGTCATTCTCCACATTTCATGATTCTAATGTGATATATTTTGCAACAACAATATCGTGAGAAGGGTTTTACTAAATATTCTGAACTAATTTCATATCTCTTGGTGGTTGATAAAATTAATGAATTTTTTATGAAAAACCAGGCCTCGAACGAGGACGTGGTTTTGACCGAGACATATTACAAAATGATTATAATACTCATCTGAATTGTAAAGGTCTACAAAAGGGAAAGTAAAATTTTGAACATTAAAGAAAAAGAGAAAATAGTTTAAACAAATTATGTGAATAGTGAATTCGATAATGAAATGATTGACATAACACAATTTGATGTTGTTGATGATCTTACCCACTTTAAAGGTGGTAATTAGAGTGTTATAATACTCAATCACAATTTTCTTCGATAATCTATTATTAATGTTTATTTTCTTATATTATGCAATATCTTAATATTTCTCTTCTTTATAATATAAATGGCTATTGCATTTTCATAAAATAAAAATAATTAGATTGTAAATATATTACTTTTATATATATATATTTTTTTTAATAAAAGAAATGAAAAATGGTATGACAACATCAACATTTAAGGAAGAAGATGAAGATATATGTCTCGTGGATAGTGTTATTGCGCACACTATATTCAACAAGACGAAATTATTCTCACATTTAAAATGGAGAGAAGCTAATGTAAATACAATATCTGGTTATACAAAAATAATTGAAGGCTTTGGAAGAACCAATATTCTATTATCCAGAGTGACAAAATTCATTATCAATTATGCCTTATCCTCTGGAAAGTCTCAAAGAAATTTATTGAGTTTTAACGATATTCGTTTGAATGGATATCATCTTGAGACTACGAATGAAGGCAATATTGAGTACCTTAATATTACTACAATTGTTGCGGAAAAGAAATGTATGTTGGAAAAGTTACCCGCTTTGTCCTCGGATATGTATTTCACGAGGATAAGAACAATTGAAATTTATGTCGTAGTAAACCAAAAGGTTACTACCGAAATTAATATTTGGCATGACCGGTTGGACCATCCCAGTTCCATAATGATGCGAAAAATTGTAGAAAATTCATGTGGGCATCCATTAAAAAATCAAAAAATGCTACAACCCAATGAATTTTCATGTGCTGCTTGTTCACAAGGAAAATTAATTATAAAGCCATCACCAGCTAAATTTGAGCATGAAAATTTTATGTTCTTATAACGAATTCAAGGGGATATATGCAGTCACATGTATGCTTATTGTCATCTCGCAATTTGGTTTTTTTGCAAAGTTATTAGGACAAAATAATACGATTGCGAGTACAATTTCATGATAATGCAATTAAGAGTCTAAGACAATTCGCCTTGAAAATGTTGGTGAATTTTCATCTCAAAACTTTCAATGTTTATTGTATATCAATTGAAATACATATTGAGCATCTGGTTGCTCATGTCCATACATATAGAACATTTTTTTGTTGAATCACTTATAAAGCGTATTCAATTGATTGTCCGACCAATATTGATAAAATATAAACTCCCTATTTTAGCTTGGGATCATGTTATATTGCCTACGACAGCACTTGTGCACATCATGCCAACAAGTTATCATAGCATTTTCCTCGTACAAATGGTTTAAGGTCAGGAACCAAATATATCCCATATAAGAACTTTTGGATGTGTTGTATATGTACCGATTGCTCCACCACAACGCACAAAGATGGGTCCCCAAAGGAGAATGGGGGTATATGTTGGGTATGAATCTCCGTCTATTATTAAATACTTAGAACCATTGACCGAAGATCTATTCACGAAAATGTTTGGTAATTGTCATTTTGATGAAGACAACTTTCCCAACATTGGGGGGAAAAAGTAAGCAACTGGAAAGGAATATTTATTAAAATGAATTATCATTGAATTACATGGATCCTCGTACAAAGTAGTGTGAACTTGAAATTGAAAAGATGATTCATTTGCAAAAGATTGTGAATCAACTGCCAGACGCATTTACTGACCTTAAAGAAATTACAAAATCTTATATTACAGCTGCTAATACTCCTAATAGAATTGATGTCCTTTAAGGACCATCTTCCATGGCAAATGAGTCTACGGCACGCCTGAAGCGTGGTAGACCTCTTGGTTCCAAAGATAAAAATTCTCAAAAAATAAAAGGATCAAACATTGAGGATGGTCATAATGTGAACAATCCTGTTGAAAAATCTGACATACTACTTAAAATCCCAGAAAATGATATTCCAGGCGCCCAAAAATGATGAAATATCGACAAATTATGTCAGAACAGGAGAAAGATGGAACCGAAATGAAATCGGTGTCGACAATATCTTTGCATATAATGTAGCGCTTAATATAATGGAAGATGATGAGAATCCTGAACCTACATCTATTGATGAATGTAGAAAACGAGATGATTGGCCAATGTGGAAAGACGCAATAAATGCAGAATTTCAATCTCTTATTAAACGAAAAGTTTCAGACCTTTTGTTTGTACACCTAATGGTATAAAAATCGTGGGGCATAAATGAGTAATTGTGCGAAAAAGAAATGAGAAAAATGAAATCGTGAGGTATAAAGCACGGCTTGTCGCACAAGGTTTTACCCAAAGGCCAAGTGTTAATTATGAGGAGACTTATTCTCCTGTGGTGGATGCAATAACTTTTCGTTATTTAGTAAGTCTGGCAGTGCAATAAAACTTGAAATGCATTTATTAGATGTCGTTACAGCATATTTATACGGCTCATTAGAGAAAGATATTTATATGGCAATCCCCGAGGGATTAAAGGTACCGATAATGAAAAACGAGAATTCTCAAAACATGTATTCAGTCAAGTTGAGCAAAACCTTATATGGATTAAAGCAATTTGGTCGCATGTGGTGCAATTGTTTGATTCATTCTTGATTAAGGAGGGGTATAACAATGATCATATATACCCTATGTTTTTATTAAAAGATCTGGATGTGAATATGTGATTATTGTTGTATATGTTGATAATTTGAATATCATTAGGACACCTACATAGTTATCAAAGGCCGTGGCTTCCCTTAAGAGGAAATTTGAAATGAATGATTTTTGTAAAACAAAATTTTGTTTGGGTTTTCAAATTTTATACTTTGATAATGAGATTTTTGTGCATCAATCCACTTATGTTGTGAAAGTGTTGAAACGATTTTATATGGATTAAACACATCCTTTAAGCACACCTATGATTGTGCGTTCACTAAATATAGCGAAAGATCCATTTCAACCTCGCGAAGAAAATGAAGAACTGTTTAGTCAAGAAGTACCATATTTGAGTGCAATAGGTGCACCAATGTATCTTGCTAGCAACATTAGGCCTAATGTATCGTTTGTTATTAATTTATTAGAAATATATAATTCTTCTCCAACTCGTAGGCATTGGAATGAGGTTAAACATATTTTTCGATACCTTAGAGGGATAATGAATATGGATTTATTTTTTTTAAATCTCATCAGAACTTTGTTTAGTTGGTTATGCAGATGCAGTTTACTTATAAGATCCGCACAAAGCCCGATCGCAAACAGGTTATTTGTTCACATATGGAGGTACAACTATTTCATGGTGTTCTATTAAACAAACTTTAGTTGCTACTTCATCTAACCATGCAGAGATCCTAGTAATTCACGAGGCAAGTCGTGAATGTGTTTGGTTGCGTACCGTTGCACAACATATTTGTGGACAATGTGGATTAAACTCAGTGAAAAATAATTCAATGTACTATGATATATGAAGACAATGTTGCAAGTGTTGCCCAACTAACGGAGGGATTTATCAAAGGTGATAGGATAAAATATATTGATCCTAAATTCTCCTTTACCCACGATCTTCAGCAAAAGGATGACGTTAGTATGCAACAAATTCGTTCATGTGATAACTTGGATGATTTATTTACCAAGTATTTACCTACTTCAACGTTTGAGAAATTGAGATACAAAATTGGGATGCGACGTCTTAAGGATGTGAAGTGATGTAATCATCAGGGGCAGTTAACACACGTTTCTTCTCATTTTACCTAGTAAGGTAAGGTGTGATCGTATGATTCGTATCTAATGGACATTCAAGTGGGAGTGTTATGAATAATATTTATATTATATGAATGTCCATTTATTTCCTTCATAATATCCACCATGTGCCCTTTGATATTCATAGATTGTTCATGTATTTACATTAATAGTGGACCTTTCATTTCATCTTCTCAAGCTTGTATTGAGACTTATAAATAGGGGTGCAAATGTTATCTCTATATCTTGTTTACTTATTTCACATGGGACCTCCTATATGTAGTCAGAGTGTCGTATGGTGTCGTATGACTACCGTAGTCAATTTAATTTGAACCATTAAAAATTAAATCTAAAGGCTTAAATCTGATGACCTGTTACCTTTTGTACTTTGTGTTGAAAATATTCAACGTATGTGTCGTATGGTGTCGTATGTATAATTAATTTAATTAATTAAAATATATAATTTAAAATTTACATTTTTATCCTTAACTTAATTAAAATATTTATTATATTAATTAATTTAATTAAAATATATAATGGTAAAACTACGTATTTACCCTTATATTATTATTAAAATTAACAACAAAAAAACAAATTAAATTAAATCAAAAGAAGTTATATGAATCTAAACCTAAAACGCAATACATAGGTTTTCTTCCCCCTACGAACACGCACTCCACTTCCGCCCCAAGTCACTGTCTTTCCGCCGCCGACGCGCCGCTTCTCTGCTGCCGCCGCCGAGCCTCTCCTCCCCCCCTAGTTTTCTTAATTTGTAAGTTTAATATTATCGTGGGGTAGGTGAATTACCACCACTGAAAGTTGCTTATGTATATATTCATATTTTTTCTTACTTCCCTCATTTGTTATGAGTATTTAAATTAACATTGTAAAATTGTTAAAATTGTGGTCGAGTTGTTGAGTATTAATTATTTTTTAAATTGCCTCAAATCAAATAGAAACATAATTTCTCAACAAGTGTTTGACAAAATGCTTCAAAGAAATTTTGAAACCGAATTTAGCAAAGAAAGTGGCTATTGAATGCACATTTCTAACAATATTCGTTGTTTGAATCCTCTAGATAGAAGGACATAATATAGAATTAAATCATCATGTAAAGTTTTGAAATTTATATTTGATATAGTGTTTAAATTGAATTTTATATTTATAAGTACATGGTATTCCTCGATTTTATGTTAGAACCACATGTTATTAGTTGTCGTAAATGACATTAAAATAGGTGATTGAAATATATAATGTGAAGATGTTGCATAACATTGAAAAATATAGTAAAATTGGAAGATGTTGCATAACATGTCTTTTAATGAACGTCTCACAATATTCTACTTCATTCATTTTTTATGTGTTTCTCTTGCAGTTTGTATTTACAACAACGTTCCATAATGTTCTCAGACGTTGGATATGAAGATATCAAAGTGGATGATGAATCACACGAGGAGCACATGAGTTCAGAAGAGGGGTCGGATGAGGATTTTGGGTATGCCAATTTTAAAAATGCTCCCATAGACGACAATACAATTTTGGGCATGACTTTCGCTTCGATGGAAGAAGCATTAATGCATTTTAACACTCACTAACTTAATAATATTTCTTTACCAGACATTCAGGACATAAAATTGGGCAATGTCCAAATAAGAAGAGCAACATTGATCGAGAGAATGATGAAAATCTCAACAAAGACGATGATTCTAAAAACGTTAATTAATGTTGATCCTACCAAAACAATTAGTGTTAGATTTTTTTTTATGAATATTGATCATATGTATTTCAGGAATTTTATTGAATTGCTGGTTTTTTATTTAAATATTAATTTAATATTTCTTGTGTTGTTTAATCCACGTCATAAGATACGTTTATGCTAAAATTAAGTGTGAACAATAATCATATTGAATTCAGATGAAATATGCATTTTATACGAATATGAAAAAGATGTTTGTGTGTCGTGCATTACTACTCTATTTGTGGCTCGAGCACGTGAACAAGAAAATAACTTTTTTTTTTTTTTGATTTTCAAGGTTTACTGAACTTCGATATCGACCGTGCAACCAGGCATGACTGTTGGACCGTGAAAGTGAGCACGTACAACACATTTTTTGGATTGCGCGCACGGTTTACTGAGTATCGACCGTGAAACTGTTCACGGTTGTTGGACCGTGCAACTGAGTATGTCCAGTACATATTTCTATTTACATGGGTGACTGAGTATCGACCGTGCAATTGTGCACGGCTCCTGGACCGTGCAAGTGAATATTTCCAGTATATGTTTCTATTTACACAGGTGATTGGGTATCAACCGTGCAACCGTGCACGACTGTTGGACCGTGCAATTGAATACTTCCAGTACATGTTACTATTTACATGGGTGACTGAGTATCGACCGTGCAATTGTGCACAGCTCCTGGACCGTGCAAGTGAATACTTTCAATACATGTTTATATTTACACGTGTGCTTGAGTATCGACCGTGCAACCGTGCACGGTTGTTGGACCGTGCAAGTGAATACTTTCAGTACATATTTCTATTTACGTGGGTGACTGAGTATCGACCGTGCAATTGTGCACGGCTCCTGGACCGCGCAAGTGAATACTTCTAGTACATGTTTCTATTTACACGGGTGACTGAGTATCGACCGTGCAACCGTGCATGGCTGTTGGACCGTGCAAGTGAATACTTCCAGTACATATTTCTATTTACATGGGTGACTGAGTATCAACCGTGCAATTGTGCACGGCTCCTGGACTGAGCAGTCGCCGAAAAGGTGATTGGTCGGAGAACGATCTGGAATTGAGCGAGCGTCGGATAAAAGCTACTTCTTGCTTCTTGATCGATCTGGGAGTGAGCGAGTCACTGTGGATTGGAGAAGCATAATCAGTGAGAAAAACTTACTTCTTGCTTCGATTCATTTGGACAAGAAACCTTCTTGCTTTCGTTTTTTAATTAAGAATAAAAAAGACTTTCAATTGACAAAGAACCCTAACTTCTTCGATGGAATTGGGGGAAGAAAAACATAATTTCTAATTTAATTATTTTTGTATTGGTTAATTTAATTTTTATAATAATAATATTTGTATAAAAAAGGATAGAATGGTAATTTTGCTTAATATATATATATATATAATAATAATTTTAATAAAAGAAGGGTAATATAGTAAATAACAAAATACACATTAAAAAATGATTTAATTAATTAAAACTTGTATAACAGGTAGCAGGTTCATACGAAGCATACGACGTCACGTGGCGCGATTCGACGCGTTGACTATATAGTCACTTTGTACTATTTGACTACACCAAGAAATACCCATTTCACATATGGAGTTATACTTTTAAGTTGTTTTACAACATATGTTATTTTATACTCCATGTTACATTATTGTGTATAACACCAATTTAGAAATATTTTTAATTTTAAAAAAATTACCAAAACTTAAGTTACAAGAATTCGGAGAGAAATAACATATCATAAACTAATGAACAAACAAAAATATATCTTAATTAAAAATAAATTAACCAATTTTAATTATTTAGTATTATAGTTTTATTAATTTTACCTTAAATAAAATAAAATATATTTTTTAATTGTGGTAGCAAACACTTAAATGGAATGAAAAAAATTAAATAAACAATATATGCATTGAAAATCCTTAATAAATTGAAAATTAATTTTTAAAATTGAAATCCTAGATGGAAAAATTAATATCAATCATCACCTTTTATAAAATATGCATAAGATATTATTTAAAAAATATTATGATAAATATATCTATATTTAAATCATTTATATTATAATTTATAGTCTATTAAAATTCTTTGTGTCGTCACTACTTGATAAGTATGTTCAATGATATGAGTAAGGAGCCCTAAACTCTAAACCCTAAACCTATAACCCTAAACCCTAAATCTAACCCTTAACTAGGGTTGTAAACGAATCGAATAGAAGCGAATACTACAGTATTCGATTCGTGAAAGTATTCGAATATTCGTATTCGTTTATTTTTCGAATAATAAATTTGATTTGGTATTCGATTCGAGTATTCGATTCGAAATTTTTTATACATATTCTAAATATTAATTCTCAAGTATTCGATTTGAAATTGGTTCGTATTCGATACTATTCGATTCGACTTGAAATTATTCAATTCAAATTTTATGGAGAAAATTTGTAAAATAATAATTTAAATAATATTATAGGAAATGAGATAAATATACATTTGAAAATATATTTATGTACATATATATTATAAATATAATCGAATACTTATGAATATCGAATCGAATATTATAGTTTATTAAATATATTTGTATTTGTTTATTAATCGAATTAAAAAGAAAATTTGTATACGAATTCGAATAACAAAATTTTGAATACGAATACCAAATCGATCAAAACTATTTGATTCGTTTACAACCCTAACCTTAACCCTAAACCATAAACTCTAAATCTCTAGTATTGTCACTGCTTGATGATTCATGTCCTAATTATACAATATACATGAATAATGTAAAAAAAAAATTAAATTGAAACAATTGATATCCTCACTACTTGATAAATATGTTCACTACGGCACCACCCTAAATCCTATGAGTGACACTAGACATTGTTACAACCTTGAATTTTGAAAATTTAAAACTAAACCATAAAATGCGTCATAATTACACATTATGCTAGGGATGGAGAGAAAAAAATTAAATTAAAATTCTTGGTTTCACAACTATTTGATGAATATGTTCACTAATTTGAGTAATGAAACCTAACAATGATAACATTAAATATATCGGTATAACATTAAAAATAATTTGAATCTCATTTATACAAAATTAGTTTTTGAATATGAAATCTAAAAATATAAAATTTCAATACAATATTAATTTGTTTAATGCTTAACAAAAAAACATGCATGTAAAAATATTTAATACAATATTTATATAATGAAATAAGTAGCAGAAATACAATGTTATTTAATTAAATTTTTTATTTAAAGTATCATGTGACATGTTCTTACGTAAAATTAATTTTTACATGTTAAATTTTTATAACTTATTAAATTTAAATTGTGACATTATTTTTTATTGCTTTAAATAAAGTAACACGAGCCATGCTTTTATTTGAAATTAATTTTTATAGGTTAAATTTTTATAATTTATTAAATTTGATGGACATTAATTTTTTATGTTTTAATTATAGTCATTATGTATGTTACAGTTCTTATATGATTAATTTGTGGAATTTTTAAAACGTAACTAAATGTAAAAATCATGATTAATTTTTTTGCTACATTACAATTAAAGTGAAGTTGTAATAAAAATCTTTAAATATAAAAGTGGGAAATGAACATTTTTTTTTAGGGTAGATTTACAGATAGGAAAATAAGTTACATTTCACGCTCACCTATCCAAAACAGTTAATTTCTACCGATGACCACATTTTCCAAACTCAATCGCGAGAGAGTGGAAGGATCAAACCAGTTTTCCTTGAAGATCTGCGATCTAAGAAGATAGCAAACCGGCTCCAGAGAAGGAACAGATTGTCGCACACCACGACTCGCGCTATAAACCTCCCAAATCACATAAGAACGGGCCCAAGGGCTACCAGCTCCAGCAGGCACAAGAAGTCCCACCATGGGAAAACCCGTAAACGGGAAGAAAACCCATCACATCAGGGGAGAAACACCCAAACAGGCGGGGAAACTAGGACAACAAGGAAAGAAAATAACAGGGGAAATAAAAAACAGCAGGCAGAAACAATAAAGTGCGAAAAACGAAACTAAAAACACCGGATCTCAGCTAGAAAACAAACTAAGATAACATGCAGAAGCCTAAAACGAAAATAATTTGGGATCAAACGGATGACTTACCCATCGGCCACCGTGGCTCCGACCAGAAGCTTTACCCGTTCATCCCAACTAAATTCCTGAAAAAGAGGCCTTCACCCACTGGAAAATCTTAAAAGAAAAAGGTCAAGACGGATATCCGGCAGCGACGCGGTGGTCCGGCGACTCGACGGTGGCGGTGGTGGTTGTGTTGGGCGGCGACAGTAGCAAGGACTCGATCTCAATAGCTTTTATCCGATCTACATTGGGTTAGGGAGAGGATCAACAGTAGGGAGGAGAAATAAGAGGATTTTGGGTTAAGAATGAGGTGTGCCGATTTCCGGCGAAAAGGATGGGGAGAGAGAGTTTTGTAGAGAGAGGATTTTTAGAGACCGATTCTTAATGTGGGAAATGAACATTGAAGATTGTTCCAGCCTTGGGAATATGAGAGAGAAAGATAAACTTAATTCAGAATTCACTATTTATGACTCAAGGGTATATTTGACATTTTAAATAGCACAAAACATCATAATTACAAAAATACCACATTCTGGATATCCAGAATCTGGATGTTTAGCACCACCCCAAAAATATTTTGAACAATTAATTTTTTGTGCGTATTCTTCATACTCCATCCGTCCTAGGATTTTGTGCATGGTTTGACCGGCACAAAAATTAAGAAAATTGAATATAGTGATATGTATGGTAGAATAAATGAGGGGTATTATTGGTAATTCATTGACTAAAGTGGATAGAGATTTGACTAAAGTTATAAATGGAGTTAAGTTGTGGGCCCAAGTAAAATAAAGGAGAGGTAATATTGGTAAAAATTATGTGAGTTATTTCCTTTTTTAGAGTGTGCAAATAATGTTGGGACGCCCGTTAAGAAAAGTGTGCAAATAATCACGGGACGGAGGGAGTAATATTTTTGACATGTAGTAATACATTTGCTCTTGTAACGATAATACTTTGACCTCTTATAGTAATAATATATTGATCATGTACTAAATCACCCACGTGTAACCACAAATTTTCTGGACGATTTGAATACATATTTTAAGGTGAAAATTTTATAAAAATATTTTAGTTTCACACTGCCAATGATTATTAGCCATATCCCCTATATTACTAATAGGGAGTTTTTTTCTACTGAGGTGTTGCTCTTAGAGCCATTTCGCCTATATGTAATTTATCGAGTTCCACGTGTCATTTTCACCCGTTCCAACTCATAATCTGACCTGTACAATGACGTTCCCTCAAAAAATAAGAATGTAAAATCATTCCTTCCTGAAGTAGGGTTTTCCCCGTGTCTATCTCTTCTTCGCCTCTCCTCGCGGCATCTCTTCACCCCTCTCTACTGCTGCATATCATCGCCCTCAATTGATCGCTGCATCTCTTCACCTCTCTCTCTGCTGCATATCATCGCCCTCAATTGATGATAGGTAATACTCTTTCAACTCGATTCCTTTAGCCTCTCCTCACCCCAAGTCAAGACCGCGTTTGTATGTTTAAGATTTATATATTGCCCACAAATCTGTTTTTTTCGTATACATCTATTCTCCATTCTATTCCTGCTCTATCTAATCTAGGGTTTTGCCTCGCCGCTCTCCACTGTGCCGCTACGCTAAATCATTGGAGAGGGTTTTGGGGTTATTTTCTACAATAAAGATATTCGACTGTGAATATGCTTGAAGGCGAAGATGAGAACGCCTCTTTTATTGAGCCGATTATGGACTCAAATATTGTAGGCATGATCTTGATCTACAATTATTGCTGACAAAAGCTTCTGCCTAAATTGCTGATTCTGAGTTATTCGTATTTGAAAGAAGCATTGTACGATGTGGATTGTGTGGAGGTCACTAGAGAGACGGTGGTTTTTTATTTCAGTATCAAAGATTTTTTAAAATTAGGCCAGTGGAGTGGCGGCAGCCTTTTCGGACCACTTCTCAGCACCGAGACGTGCTTCTATGTCCCAATCTCCTCATCTCTATTTTACAATCCTCATTCATCAATTAATTAATTAATAAGCACAGTGCAATACCATCTTTTTAATAACCTAAGTTCCAAATAGATAGAGTCTCTTAATTATCTGATTGGAGTAGAGTTGTAGAGGAATGTAGGTCTTTTTTTTTTTAATTAACAGGATGATTGTGTTGTTTTATTCAATCCATATTTGCTCCCAAGTTTGTGTCTGTGTTGCTCACGTTTTAATGGACTCAATTATTGCAGATATTATCTTGATCAACAATTGTTGGATGTGCATGATGACAAAAACATCTTTTACTGATTCAATCTCAAGTATAATCCTTGTGGACAAAGTAGGCTCGGATAAATTTTTCTGAAGCAGGATAATTTTATCGAAGGTTAGTATTATTGTAATTTGTAGGATTTTTTATTGCTACTGAAATTAATACATATATTGCAAGAATTTGTTGAATTTTATTGACATTTAATTTCTTAAAATCCTCAATTGTAACTACAGTAGGCACTATAATATTGGTCTCAATTATTGATACAGGAAATTTCAACGTATTGCCACTTGGGTGCTTGCTTAGGGCTTAATGTCAATGTGTATTTTTATTAAAGTAGATAGTTTATGTGTCGCTTCTCGATTTCGTTCTTATTAACCAGTAAAAGTGTTTTTAATAACTGCTTTTTAGGTATCGACTTCTCTTCAATTCTTCAAAGTCTTCTTATTCTGAAGTAGTCTTCTGAGTCTTCAATAATCTTCTGATCTTCTTCTAAACTAGTGTTCTGAACTTTTACAATGCTGATTACAATAGAATACAACTTTACAAATACAAAACCTATCTATACATCAACTAAACTATATACAGATGAGTATATCTAAGTCCTATACTATAAGTTGTCTATACAATACAAACATCAGCTTAGTTCCTAACAGTTCTTATATCAGATCAGTAAACACAATAAGATCAGTAAACATATATAAGATCAGTAAACATATATAAGATCAGTAAACTCAGATTTCATATAACACAATTATATATATCAACATATAATCACATATATCATTAACTTTAAGTTGCTTTTGGCCATCAAAACATACAATCATCAACTAGAACATTGTTTATAGGATTCATATCCCAACAATTTCCCCCTTTTTGATGAAGCCAAAACTAATTAAATATTTATAGATCAGCAGTTAAGATATATAGTTGATCATAACAATTCATCAATTCAAACATCATATTAGGATTCATATAAGATTAGATATTACACATACTTCACATAATCACAGAAATATCAAATACAAAAAATAAAGATAAGGTTAAGAAATGTTATCTCTTCAGCATAGTCCTTCATCTTCAATCTTCATTAGGAATTCTGAATGCCAAGTACATATTGTTCTTGATTTCCATCATGTGTTTGTGATCAGTAATACCTTCATCCTTAATGATCTCAGCAATAATGTTTTCAACTTCTTTTAGATCAGGTTTTCCATCTTCTAATCTTGGAGGATTCTGTACAGGTTCTTCCGGACATAAGATCTGGATATCTACACCAGCAGCCAATAATAATATATCTTCCCAGAAGCCCCTTGCAACATTCATCATGAATTCTTCAAAATCAGCATATTCATCCTCTTTGCTTCAATGATCACTAAATTTCTTTACTACGAAATTAGCAATCTGCCATTTCTTCTTTAGATCTTTCCAATATTCCAAATTATCATCATCAACAATGAACTCTATGTAGTTCTCATCAAGAACTTCTCCAACAGACTTAGATTTCTTTTTCCTTTTTAAAGCAGTAACTCGGTTATCAAACTTTTTCCTTGCAGCTTCTGCATCTTTCAATTTTTGCTTTCTTAGCTGTTCATCAGCTTTCTTCTTTTAAGATAATTCAGCTTTCTTCTTTGCTAATAACTCATTGTGCTTTTCAGCAGCTTCAGCCATCTGTTCATCTGTAGCTGACTACTAGCAACTACATGCTTCAGCTTACTTTTAGACCTGGTAACCCTTCCAGTCTCTTCAGCCTCTTCTTCATCATTCAAGATCAGTTTTCTCTTTCTTTTTCCAGAAGAAGATTCACTAATGTTTTTCTCAATTGTTGCTACATTTTGAGGTTCAGATTCAGAAGTCTTTTGTTGTCTTCTGAGATTGATTTTCAGCTTTAAACTAATGATCTCTTCTTTCAGATCATCCTGACTTGCTTTCGGCTCATCTTGACTCACAACTAACTGAGCTTGTTGAGTTTGAGTCTGCTCCATCACTCTCATGACTTTATCTTCCCCTTTTTTGGCTTCATCCTGCCATTCCTTCAAGGGTGTCACAAGCAGCTCAACTTTCTTTTGCAATTCAGCATAAAGTTTCCTTTCTTGCAATCTATGCAGATCATAAATCTTAGACATAGTGTGTTCCAACACTTGTTCATATGAATTGGTAGCAGTCAGTCTCTCTAACTTCTCAGTAGCTTCTTGAAATTGTTTCAGAGTAGCTTCCAGCTTGTTTTGTAACTCTTAATTATGTTTTTTCAACTGTTCAAAGCTAGAGTTATCTTGACCTGTCTTAGTAGGAACTGTTCGTACTGTCTCTTGAACATCATCAAGCACAGTATTCTCAGCAACTTCAATTGGTGTGCTCTCCAACTCATTAGCACCCAAAGGTTGTTCCTCTAAGACTTCAGTCTCTTCAAGTACAACTGTGTTCTCAAACATCTCAGTTGCATTGGTATCAGCTTCATAATCAGCTTGATTATCAAAAATTTCAACACCAACATCCTCAGCATCCATGTTGACAACAGTATCAACATTTTCATCAGCATAATTAATCACAGAATACTTACAACCAGTCAACATTTCAATTAACTGAACAATTGAGTCTAGAGTGGCTAATTCTGTAAAAGATTTAAACCTGCAGCTTCTCTCTGTTCTTGTTCCCAGTCATGGAACACAGATAAACCACCCATGCCTTCTGCTACGATTAACAACTCATTCAGGCCAATTCTTCTAAGATACACCCAAGTGCCTATCCTTAGAAGTTGCTCAAAAATCATAGAGCTGTCATCTAAACCATGAAAACTTTTAAGAAGAGCATTTCTCAGTTTAAATCTTATTCTCTCTTCCTTATCACATACTGGATAATCCATCAAGAATATTGAATTTGGTTGAATAATCTCAGTTTATGGAGAGGAGGAGATCTCAATAGGTTCAGAAGCAGGTATGTGTTCATGCTCAGTAGAGTGATCATGAACTAGTTCAGAGGAAAAATGAGGAGTGGGAGTATGTTGAGGACTCGAATGGGGAGTGGTATAAAATGAAGTGTTTTGAGTGGGTGAGGGAGGAGTGTTCTGTCGAATAGGAGAGTAGTGTACTGACTCCTCAGAACAGGTGGGTTCTTGATCAATGGGTTGGACTTGAATAGGAACAGAATTCGAAGGAGTAGGAGTAGAATCAACAATCATTCTCCTAGGTCTAGAAGCACTAACCTCTTGTTCTTCAGAACTGTCTCGCACCACAGTTTCAATAAAACGAACTGTTTGCTCTGTTGAGGCTTTAGCTGACCTTCCTCTTCTTAGTCCAGCACTGCTTGGATCATGCCTCGCTTTGGTTCTTCTTTCTGGTTGATCATCATCTGATCGATACATAGACGCACCAGATTCTTGAGCTTCCTGTTCTTGAGGCAGCACTAAAGGGTGCTCTTGTTCAAAACGAACATACTCCTTTTTCATCAAGAACTTTCCTTGATGGAATTTCTTAGGATTACTCCAATATGCTTTCTTGATGACTATTTGAGGCAACAAAATGCTCAGTTTGTTTCCGAACCCTAATTTCGACTTGATTGAAAATTCTTCTGAATCCTCATCGAACAACACCTTTTCCTTTTCACTCAGCAACCTCTCAAGAAAGAAACCTTGCCAATATCCTTGAACACGATCAATGATTGCTGCCATGAATCAGATTTTCAAATTTGATAGAGCATCTTGGCTGTGATGTTGACCTAACAAACACTTTCCAGCAATATCCATCAAAAATTGAAGACCAGTAGGAAGCACAGTCTTCTTAAGATTGTGTAAAGACTCTGGTTCTTCACCCGTCCATCTGCCCATGCAAGCTTTTTCTTCACCTGCTTTATAAGTTAGAATATCCACTGGGCCTTGGGGCAAATCCAACATGATTTCCAGAATCTCTCTGGTTATCGAAACTTTTTGCCCTGCAAGTATTGATCGAACACCATTGTTGTCACCTTCAAGCTGTAAAAAGAATTTCATGGCCTCTGGTTCAAACACCATGTTTGGATATGATTCCAGATACTTTCTGAGCCCACTTTCTTCACACATCGTTAGGATTGCTTGATTTTTTGCACTATGGCGACCGCTAAAGTAGACTGCATTTTCCACAAAAATGCCCTTTTCGCGTAGCCAAAATTCTGAATCAAAAGTACCTACAACCTTATTGGATTCACTTAGAACATTGATAATCGCCATTTGAAGAATATTGTAGAAATGTAGAAGATAGAGTGTTTAGGCTTGAAGCAATTTGGTGTTATGAGTTTCCAGAAATGCAACGTAATGAAGATGAAGTTAAGAGAGATCGTGTTTAATAAATTCAAAACCAATCTAGGGCTTGGATTGAGTTTATTTTGCACGATGAATGGTTGAAATTGAGTCTCGAAATCCGTAAGTTTAAAAAACTTTCCACATTCTAGAACCATTCTATTTCTTGGAGCCAAATTGTGTTTGATAAATACACCATAACAATTAGGTCAAAAATAGAGGAGTGTACTAATCTTCTCTATTAGTAATCTAAAATTGAGCAGTTTTTGACTTAGAGCATTCTAAGGCAAAATACTATTCTGATGCATATCAGCACAGTAGTTTCCAAAAACATTTCACTTCATTTTCTTACTTTTATATTAAAGAAATTTACTTATCTGGATCAGTTGAGTATAGTGATCAGCTGAGTAACCTTTTTGAACATCAGATCAGTTATTGAGATCAGCACAGTAGTACTCAGATCAGTTCCCAACTTTTCTGATTTCACCTTTTTGCTGTCAGCACAGTAATCCTCAGATCAGTACTGTGTATCAGATAAGTTCTGTAGACAGATTAGTAGTAATCAAATCATTTCTGTAGACAGTTTAATCAGTAGTTAGAGTAGTTTTGTAGAAGGATTGACTTTGTAGTCAGATCAGTTCTGTAGACAAAGAAACTTTGTAATCAGAACAGTTCTGTAGACAAGTCAATTCATTAATCAGAACAATTCTGTAGACTGATAAAGACTGTAATCAGATCAGATTTGTAGACATCTCAAATCTATAATCAGATCAGTTCCCCTTTCAGTGGAGAACTCCTCTTCTGTGCCTGTTTCACCTTGGTAAAAGTGTTAATTCATGAGATATAAGTGTAAAACAGTACAGAGTAGTAATAGTATAATTAAATCAATGATCACATCAAGGTTTATACTAAAGTGACTTAGTGTTCTGAGTCAACAAAAGGATCTTTAAGAAATCACAGATTCCCCCTAAATGTGTGTTCTCAGTGTCCCTCAGCTTTACCAGCTTCCTCATTGGGATTTAGGTCACTTTTAGTAACCTTGTTACCTGTTTTGATAAGTGTAGTGGTCTGACATAGGGTTGTCTCTTCTGAGTTTAAGCTTTTGATGTACTGCTCTTAGTTTCTGCTTTATCTTCCTTTGGTATAACATCAGTACCCGAAATGTTAGTGCAGTTCTATATACATAGAGAATCCATGTATATCCACCCTAAGCTAATGCATAACTCTCTAAATCTCACTTCAGCCAATGGTTTTGTAAAAATGTCAGCTCTCTGAATATCCGTATGAATCTTTTCCATCCTAATATTTTTCTTTTCCACATGATCCCTAATAAAGTGATGTCTAATATCAACATGCTTGCATCTAGTATGTAAAACGGGATTTTGTGTGATGGCAATGGCACTATTACTGTCACAATATATAGGTACATTGGATTCTACAATATTGTAGTCTCTGAGTTGTTGTATTAGCCAAACCAGCTGACTACAACAACTACCTGCAGCCATATATTCTGCTTCAGTAGTAGAACTTGCCACACTAGTTTGTTTCTTTGAAAACCAGGAAATGAGCTTAACTCCTAAGAATTGACATGAACCAGAAGTAGATTTTCTATCTATTTTGCATCCTCCAAAGTCAAAATCTGAATAACCACTTAGAGATATATCACCATCTGCAGGATACCATAATCCTCGATTAATGGTTCCCTTTAGATATTTCAGTATCCTTTTAGCAGCTTCCAGATGACTTTCTTTGGGATTTGCTTGAAATCTTGCACACACACCAACAGAAAAAGCAATATCAGGTCTACTGGCAGTCAGATAGAGTAGAGAGCCAATTAAAGCACGATAATGAGGTTGGTCAGAAGACTTACCTCTTTCATCAGGATCCATTCTGTATGTAGGTTGCATAGGCACACCAACTGTCTTACAAGTTTTAATACCAAATTTGTCTAGAAAATTCTTTGTATATTTTGCTTGATTTATAAAGATACCTTCTGGAGTTTGTTTTACTTGAAGACTAAGAAAATAAGTCATTTCGCCCATCATGGACATTTCAAATTTTCTTTGCATGAGTGTAGAAAAGCTTTCACTCAAGGTTTTGTTGGGTGATCCAAAAATGATACCATCCACATAAATTTGAACTAGTAATATGTCATTACCTTCTTGTCTTCGAAACAAAGTTCTATCAACCTTGCCCTTAGTAAAACCATTTTCAAGTAAGAATAGAGAAAGAGTATCATACCAGGCTCTTGGAGCTTGTTTCAATCCATATAGTGCTTTCTTCAACCTGTATACTTGGTGACTATTCACTTCAAAACCAGGTGGTTGTTCCACATAGACTTATTCAGCAAGTATACCATTGAAAAATGCACTTTTCACATCCATTTGATAAACAGTGAATTTCATATGTGCAGCATAAGCAAGAAACAATCTTATAGCTTCTAGTCTAGCTACAGGAGCAAAAGTCTCATCATAATCAATACCCTCAGCTTGAGAGTAGCCCTGAGCAACTAATCTAGTTTTGTTTCTAACTACAAGATCATTTTCATCCTTTTTGTTCTTAAAAATCCACTTGGTGCCTACAACATTATGATCACTAGGTCTATCCACAAGTTCCCAAACTTCATTTCTAGTGAACTGATTAAGTTCTTCTTGCATGGCTATAATCCAGTTACTATCACTTAAAGCTTCATTCACAGATTTAGGCTCAATGGAAGATAGAAAACAACACCAGCAAAACAAAGACTTACTAGGTTCTTCCTGGGATTCAAACAATTGTCTTCTAGTTTTGACACCTTTACTAGAATCACCTAGAATCCGATCAGTAGAATGAGCGGACTTCCATGTCCTTCTATTCTTAACAGGAATACTATCATCATTCATATCATGCAAATCATCATGCAGATCAGTATCATTGCTTTGTATCAAATCAGCAGATTTGTCCATAGGGGAGCAGTCATTCAATTCTGGCAGATCAGAAGTTTTAGATGACTTACCTTTGTCTTTTACCTTTTCTTGATCTAGGACATTCAGTAAAGGATTATATGCTTGAACAAATTCATATACTTCTGCATCATCATCATCATTGTTGGTTTGAAGCTTTAGTTTGTCAATTTTCTTACTGAGCTGATGATCAGCAGAGTCCTGCACATTCTCATCAAAGACTACATGGGGTGTTTCTTCCACACATAAGGTTGAGTAATTAAATACTCTAAATGTTTTGCTTACTGAAGAGTATTCCAAGAATATCCCTTCATCTGCTTTTGCATCAAAAGTATTTAATTTACTTTTACCATTGTTATGGATGAAACACTTACATCCAAAGATATGAAAATAAGAAACTCTAGGTCTTCTGCCTTTCCATACCTCATAAGGTGTTTTACCATGCACCTTATTAAGTGCACTTCTGTTTTGGGAGTGGCAAGCTGTGTTAATGGCTTCAGCCCAAAACTTCTGAGGTGTGTTGAATTCTGCAATCATTGCTCTGCAAGCTTCTATTAGTGTTCTGTTTCTCCTCTCTGCAACACCATTTTGTTGGGGGGTTCTGGCTGCACTTGTTAGATGCTGTATGCCAGACTTAGAACAGTAGTCAGAAATGTAACAGTTAATAAACTCAGTCCCCTTGTCACTCCTTATTTTGACAATGGGTTGACCCTTTTCAACCTGCAATCTCTTCAATAGATCTGAGAGAAGTGTTTGTGTATCACTCTTTTTGTGTAGAAAGACTACCCCAGTAAACTTAGAAAAGTCATCTACTACAACCAGAGTATACCTTCTTCCATTCAATGTGGGAGGTTTGATAGGACCATGAAGATCCATATGCAAGAGTTCTAAGACTCTGCTGGTTGAAAGAGTTGGAATGGACTTAAATGAAACCTTTATCTGTTTACCT
The DNA here is from genome assembly GCA_963675135.1 of Galeopsis tetrahit. Taxonomy (NCBI): domain Eukaryota; kingdom Viridiplantae; phylum Streptophyta; class Magnoliopsida; order Lamiales; family Lamiaceae; genus Galeopsis; species Galeopsis tetrahit. The sequence goes on along the minus strand of OY776120.1, from coordinate 56,052,422 downwards.
TTTTGACAGGAGTCACACATTTGTGATTTGGAATATATTTCATTAGGAATGCCCTCAACAAGATGTTCTCTAGCAATCTTGTTGATTATCTTAAAGTTCAGATGGCAGAGGCATTTATGCCAGAGCCAACTGTTCTCTTTAGGACTCTTAGTGATAAGACAAGCATTCTTAGGACAACTATTCCAGTTCACAATGTATACACTTCCTTGTCTTGTGCCAACAAGTAAAACATTGTGTGTCCGTTTGTCTATTATTTCACATCTTCTGGTCTTGAATTGAACTTTGTATCCCCTATCACAGAATTGAGATACAAATAGCAAATTGTATTTCAAACCTTCCACATAGGAGACATCTTGGATTTCAACATCTCCATTCTTGATGAATCCAAATCCTTTTGTGATTGCCATGGAGCTATCACCAAAGATTACTTTTGGTCCTTCCTGCTCATGATAGTTAGTAAGCAAGGCCTTGGTACCAGTCATGTGGTGTGAACACCCACTGTCTATGTACCAGGTCTTACCAACTGAACCACCTTTCTTGTATAAGTCCAGTCGATCCTGCAAGGTAGTGATCTTAATAATTTAGGTACCCTTTCTTTATTGGGGTCCTTGGGGGTTAGTGGTGAGAGGTACCCAAATAAACATTGAGGATTTGAATAGATGGGACCTCTTTAGTTTCCTTCCATATTTGTCACAAAACAGTACTTTATTAACCATTTCAGAAGTATCAGCAGACTTATGATCTATTTTTCTGAGATAGTCTTTCCTTAGTTCTATCCCTTTTTCAGTAAGATCAGTATGTCTGTAATAGTTTGAGTAGGGTCTGAAAGCATGTGGACCATACGGCTTATAAATGCGTTTTGGTCTTTCCTCTCCAATGATATCATAAGATTAATGTGGAGGATAAAGAATAGGTTTGTTATGATAATGAGGCACAAATTTCCTAGGCTTATTTGAATATAGCTGAGACTGCCTTATAAAAGGAGGTCTAGGCTGTTCCCAACTTGCCTGTGCTTGTCTTGACCTACTGTTCTGAGTTTGTCTCTTCTGATACCAAGACTGTTCTGCTCTGGTCAGAGGAGTGTAACTCTTCTGGTATGGTCTTGACTGTACTGGTCTTGATACATTCTTCATTTTACCATTCTTGGTAGTAGGAGGAATGTATTCAGACTGTACTTTGGGTTTTGGATCATTATCATAAATCATAGGTTCTTTTCCTTTATCTAGTTGCAAAGAACTCGAACTAGCTCCATCAGTGTTCTTAAAGCCTGAAGTAGAGGAACTAGGCAGATCAGTACCTATCCCACTTTTATCATTTGGAGCTCTATATCTGTCTGAAATTGTTTGATTAATCTTGGTGGAATTAATCATTTCAGATAGCTTTCGATCTAGGCTCACTACTTCAGATTCTAAGAATCTATTGCGCTCTTCAAGTTTTTCACATTTAATCTTTAAATCATTGAATTCATTAGTCTTTTTGGCTTGAGTTTTAAGCATGCCCTGATATAGTTTGTCAATGGATGCATACTTTTCTTGGAGTTGAGACAACTCTTCTGATAGTCTTGCATTTAGAGAAACTACATTGGGATCTACTTTCAATTGTGCTTCTTTCAGACTAATGATTTCTTGCTTTAAAGAAATATTCTCATCACTGATTTCAATGAATGATTTGTTAGCTTGTAGAATGTCCTCTTCAGTCACTCCATGGGAATGATGAAAACTACTTCCTACACTACTATCAACAGTGTCACTTTCATCAGTATCAGAATTATTGCAAGATTGAAAAGAGTTAACAGATGATACCTCATCATTTGTTTTGGCCATCATTGCCAGTCCATCATCTGCTATGAAAGCTTCATTCTCATTGCTAGAGGGGTATTCAGATGAAGACGATGGCAACTCTTCTGAATCCAAATCAGATTCATTGTATGCCATCATTGCCTTCTTACCCTTGGCATATTTTCGATCTCTTCTGGCTTTCCTTTCTTCTCGATCTTCAGAACTCAGATCAGGACATTCATATGCATAATGACCTGGCTTATCACAATTATAGCACACAGGATTGTTAGAGGATTTCTTAGATGGTGAACGATTTCGATTCCGGTCATGCTTATCAATAGAGTTCCTATCTTTCTTGTCAGAGGACTTCCTATCCCTTTTATCAGATGAGTTCCTATCTCTCCTGTTCTCATTAGAGATCTCATCCCTTCTTTCAGAAGAGTTTTGATCCCTTCTGTTTCCAGAAGAGTCCCTGTTACTAGAACCCTTGGTTTCCTTATAGAATCTCTTATATCTACCATACCTCCTATTTAGTCTATCAAATCTTTTAATCATGAGGCTCATCTGATCTTTCAGACTAAGATCAGAACTATCTAGTTCATCTTTTATGCTTGAGGCCTTAGACTTAGATGATCTAGACCCCTTAGAGGTAGAGGCTTTAAAAGCTATGTCCTTAGAGGCATCCTTATCCTTATGACTATCAGTAATATGATCTTCTTCATCTAACTCAAACTCATGTGCCTTAAGAGTCTGAAACATAGTTTCTGCAGGCCATGAATCAATGTCTTCTGTGGTTTTAATGATCATCTTGACCATTTTCCACCTTTCATCCAAAGCTTTCAAGATTCTCAAGTTAATTTCTGTTTCAGTATATGTCTTTCCTAACACATAAAGGTCATTCATAATTCTTGTAAATCGAGTATCCAATTCATTAATTGACTCACCTGGCTTCATTTTAAATGTTTCAAACCTTTGGACAGTTGTGGACAGTTTGCTTTCTTTGATCAGAGTAGTGCCTTCACAAAGAACAACTAATTTATCCCACATTTGCTTGGCAGTCTTACATTTTAACACTTTTCCAAGATACTCATTTGGCAAGGTGTGTAAAATATATTTCTTAGCAAGACTATCCAAATTGTTTTGACGCTTTTCTTCAGAAGTCAGTTCTGACCTTGGTTTAGGGACCAGTGCTCCAACAGGTTCAGAGGGATCCAGTGTAGTAGTGTTTTGGACCATGGTAATGATTGGTCCTTCAGTGACCACAGAAACCATCAGATCATGGGTTGAGCTAAAGATGGCCTCCATCCTCAGCTTCCAGTAGTCATAATCCGCAATCTTGAACTTAGGAAGTTTGTTCACATTAGTTTCATCCATTTTTGATCAGACAGGTAAGATCAGTAGTATAACAAGTATTTTCAAGTATTCAAATAGTGACAAATATCAAGAAATAATAGTAAGATCAGTAAGACTTCCCTCAAAGTCTACAAGGTTATCAAGAAACAACAGTCCAAAGAACTACTGCTCTGATACCACTTGTTGGTCCCAAGTTGAGTTAAGATTGATTAAGCTAGTAAAAGTCTAGAGGGGAGGGGTTAATAGACTTTTAAAAATATTTCAAAATATCAGAGTTTAATGCGGAATAGTGTCCTGAATAGTATTGTTCTTATTGAGTCAGATCAGTACTTTTCAGCTTAGTTTTATACTCAACTTTTATTTAGATCTTTTACTTTGTAAACTTTACTGTTCTTGGTTAAACAATTCAAACAAATATCAACAGAAAGTAAAGAACACAAGATTTATAGTGTTTCGACAAATGTCTACATCCACTCTCACAATCTCAGTTGTGATGTTTTATTAACTCTTCTTGAGTTTCTTGTGGCTTAAAGTCCCAAGATTAAGACTGTGATCTTATCGATTACACTTCCAAGTGTATCTTCGATCGACTAGTAATTTCACAAGTAACTAGCACACTTGTTTACAACAATACAAACTTTAAAATGAAAAGTAAAACTTCTCTTGATTAGCCTCTGATTTCTTCTCTTCAAATCTGTGGCTCTTCTCAGATTTCTTAATCTCTTCAACTCTGTGAGTTCTTCAATGCTTTGTAGACTTGCTCTTGAATGCTTTATGATCAGTAAATGTTCAGTAGTCTTAGCAGTATGAGATCACACAGTATTTATTGACATTAGTATGACATTTAGCAGTTTGTGAACGAACTCTCAACTAACTCTAAAACTGTTTTTGTTGTAACTTCTTTTTGTAACCGACTTTGTAACTTCCTTCAACTTTATCCAAGTCAGCATATCTTCAAAATATATTCAGTTATGCCTTTAAATAAGTTTTCCAAACTTATTCTGCCTTAGCACAGTAAACTTACTCTTCTTAGTTTTACTGTTCTTAGTCAGTCAGCACAGTTCTCCAAAACTGTTCTAACTTCTCCAGAATCCTTCTAAGCTTCTCTTCAATTCTTCAAAGTCTTCTTATTCTGAAGTAGTCTTCTGAGTCTTCAATAATCTTCTGATCTTCTTCTAAACTAGTGTTCTCAACTACTGTTCTGAACTTTTACAATGCTGATTACAATAGAATACAACTTTACAAATACAAAACCTATCTATACATCAACTAAACTATATACAGATGAGTATATCTAAGTCCTATAGTATAAGCTGTCTATACAATACAAACATCAGCTTAGTTCCTAACAGTTCTTATATCAGATCAGTAAACACAATAAGATCAGTAAACATATATAAGATTAGTAAACATATATAAGATCAGTAAACTCAGATTTCATATAACACAATTATATCAACATATAATCACATATATCATTAACTTTAAGTTGCTTTTGGCCATCAAAACATACAATCATCAACTAGAACATTGTTTATATGATTCATATCCCAACACTAAAGATACATGTCTCAACAATCCTGACAACATGGCTTTAATCACTAAACAATTTAAGTCTTTTCTGAAAAATAGAAACAACAGGTTTAAAGATAATATTCAACCTAAAGTTCAGATCAACAATACTCAACAATTGCCTATTAGAAAGAATTCTTTTTCTTCTCCTAGATGATTGGGTAGAGGTAACAAATTTATGTCTGGTCAAGATTATAGAAATAAATGTGATGCATGTTGTGGATATGGTCATTATGCTAACGAATTTGCCAACACCTTACTAAAGAAAAAACTTAATTTCAGTGCTACTTTAAGTGACGAGTCTGATGTTGAGAATGATCCTAAAAAAGATATTGAAAAAGCTTTCTATGCAAGGATAGAATATGATGATACTTTTGATGATGATCTGGATGATTATTATGATGTGAGACCAAATCAGCCATCATTTGAAAAATCACTGACTAATAATGATTCGAAATTTAATTGTTTTACAAGTTTTATCTCAGAAACAGGTACATCAAGTAAAACAGGACTTTCCAGAAGTGATGTTGACATCAAAGACTTATCCAAAACTGTTTCTAAACTAAAAAGTCTTTTAACAAAAAAAGGATCAAGAAATTACTAAACTAAAAGACAAATTAAATGTTTATGTTCTTGATTTTAAGAAATATTCCTATGAAAATCCTTTAACCAATGAAAAAGTCTTCAAAATATCTTCTGAAACTAAGAAACTTGATAAAGTAATTAAGTCTCTGACTTTTGAAAATTCCGACTTAAGATAACCTCTTACTAAACTTGAAAGCACATTGACAAGAAAGGATATTGAAATCTCTAAACTAGAAGACATGTTGAAAGAAACTTCACTAAGCTTTAAAAAGTTTTCTGAAGGAAAGATGAAGTTGGAGGAGTTTCTACTGACTAACAACTCAAGGAAAACATGTTTTGGTTATCAAGGTAAAAATTCTAGATTTTCTGAGAGTAGAAAACTACTATGTTTATTAAAGCTGAAGTTAGAAATAATGCTAGTATTTCTGCAAAAACACAAATCAATGTAAAAGATATGATTTGCCATTACTTTAAAAAGGGTCACATAAGTCCTTACTTTTTAAAAAGGAGAAAACATATGAATTCTTCTGGATTGCCTAAAATGACACAACATTCAAAGTATCATACACAAAAATCTGCATGGGCTTATAAAGAAACAATATGTAATGTTGTCAATATGTCTTTGAAAGCATGTGTTCCTAGATTATGGTACTTTGACAGTGGGTGCTCTAAACACATGACAAGTCAAATTGATTATATATCTGATTGTAAAGCTTATAGTGGTAGTAATGTTACATATGGTGTTGCTTCCAAAGGAAAAATTATTGGTAAATGGACTTTAAATGTCTATGGTTTTCCTAAATTATCAAATGTTCTACATGTTGATGGATTACTTGCCAATCTTATATGCATTAGCCAATTATGTGATGATTATCTACATGTTAAATTTGATAAGAATTCATGTTATGTGTTATATGGCATCATAAACTTGGACATGCTAATTACAGACAAATTTGTAAATTGATTAGATTGAAAGTTGTTACAGGTTTACCAAATTTGAGATTAGCAGACAAAAAGGTATGTGGACCTTGTCAAAAAGGCAAACAGGTAAAAGTGTCTCACAAAATGTTAGGACATTGTTAAATTAAACAGTGTTTTGAATTGCTTCACATGGATCTTATAGGTCCTATGGAAACTGAAAGCATTTGAGGTAAAAGGTACTCCTTAGTGGTAGTTGATGACTACTCTAGATTCACTTGGGTTGAATTTTTAAAAGATAAATCTGAAACTTTCTCTATTATCAAAATTCTGTACAAAAGATTCAAAAATGTATTTAATTCTAAAGTCTGTAGAATTAGGTCAGATCATGGAAGAGAATTTGAAAACAGTGCTTTTACTGAATTCTGTGAGTCTAAAGGGATTTTACAAGAGTTTCATCACCTAAAACCCCACAACAAAATGGCATAGCTGAAAGGAAAAACAGAACTCTTCAAGAAATGGCTAGAGTAATGTTGTGTTCTAAGAATCTATCAAAAAGGTTTTAGGTTGAGGCTTTAAACACTTCTTGTCATATTTCAAAAAGAGTCTTCATTAGAATAGATTCCACTAAAACTCCTTATGAAATATTGAACAATAAAAGCCTAATCTTAAATACTTTCATGTGTTTGGCTTTGTTTGTTACATCTTAAATGACTGGGATCAGCTACACAAGTTTGATTCAAACAGTGACAAATGATTTTTCCTTGGTTACTCAAGGAACAACAAAGCCTACAAAATCTATAACTTTAGGACCGATACTGTTCAAGAATCAATAAATGTTGTATTTAATGATGATAAAAGCATTACACGGAAGAGCATTGAAGAAGAAGATATTTCAAACCTGATTGATGTTCTAATCAACACTGAAAAGGATGAACAAACTCAGAATATTGGTCAAAATGATAACACACTAGAAGAATCATCTGAGAACAAAGATCTAGAAAATCCGTATAATCTCTAGAAAACTCCCTCCATAAGAGTTCAGAAGAATCATCCACAAGATCAAATTAGTGGTGAACAATCCACTAGTTTCCAAACCAGAAGAAGAATGGGTATGAATTCAAAGGATGTGCTAAGATCCATTTGTACGTCTTCTATGTGCAACAAGGCAACACATGAATGTTATCACTCTATGATTGAACCTAAAACTGTTAAAGAAGCCTTAAATGATGAAAATTGGGTTGAAGTTATGCATGAAGAATTAAATCAGTTTGTTAGAAATGATGTTTGGACTTTAGTTCCTAGACCAGATCATATAAATGTTATAGGAACTAAATAAATCTTTAAAAACAAAACTGATGAGATAGGGAACATTATTAGAAACAAAGCTAGGCTGGTAGCTAAAGGTTATACTCAAGTTGAAGGAGTAGACTTTGATGAAACATTTGCTCCTCTTGCTAGAATTGAATTTATTAGACTTTTTCTTGTCATTGCATGCTACATTGATATAAAGTTACATCAAATGGATGTTAAATCTGCCTTTTTAAATGGTATACTCATGGAAGAAGCTTATGTTGAACAACCAAAAGGTTTTGAAAAGCCTGAATTTCCTGACCATGTGTTTAAATTAAAAAAGGGTTTGTATGGCTTGAAACAAGCACCTAGAGCATGGTATGAAAGACTCATCGACTTCTTAATTGAATATGAATTTGTTAGAGGTGAGGCTGATAGAACACTGTTCCTTAAACATGATAAAAATGATATTATGATTGCTCAAATCTATGTTGATGATATAGTATTTGGATCTACATGTGATAATATGTTTAAACAATTTGTGAATGAAATAACATCTAAGGCTGGCAAGGAAGGTGCTGGTCTTCGTGAGTTTCTCATGTCCCCATTTGTTGATCTGGCAACAAGTATTTTGAAGAAACCAATGTTCAAGGAGAGATACAGGGATCTCTTCGGCATTGTGTTCAAACCATTGATGGGACATCATTCATATTTGGATGGGATAACATTTCCAAAGATTAGAGTGATGATGGAAATTCTTGATAAGGTGAAGATCAACTGACCTAAGTACTTTCTTCTGAGGTACGCCCAAGAAGCTGCAAAAATTAGACAAAATGATGAAGGCATCTTCTGACCAGAATCGAAGTTGAACTACGTAACCAAGATCAGCTGCATCCTATTACATCTTCTTCCGGGCAAGAAGAATTGGGCCCCTAGCAAGGTTTTCCATGCTACAAAATGAATGTTGACTGCTGAAAAAGACAACAAAGCTGAGGATGCTAAGAGGAAGAAGGGAGAAGATGTCTCCACAGCTGGAGCTCAGAAGAAGAAGCCCAAACTGAAATCTAAGGTGGTGAAGCCCCCACCAACTGTTGTTCCTTCAAAGTCCACATCTTCTAAATCTACTGAATCAGAAGATGAACTCCAAGCAGTTGAAGTTCACTCTTCTGAACTGGCTCCTGAATCTGTACCGACTCCACCTAAGCCAACCAAACCCAAGTCTAAGGTAAATCGAAAACTTGCCTTGGATTCTTCTTCTCACCCTCTTGAAGCCCAACCTATTTCAGCCCAACCTTCACAACAAAACCCTTCACCAAAATCTACCCATTCTCCACCTTCTATCCTTAAACCAGCCCAACCTTGAACCAGTTCTGACTTTAGCTGATACATCAACAACTGAGGAAAATGACTTAGCCAATTTAGCCATTGTTCTAGCTAACCCATCTAATCTACCCTCAGAACCTACTCTAGGCTCTAAAGAACCTACTCTAGGCTCTGAAACCCAACAATCAGTAGACCTCACGTCTGCTGATCGTTAAATTGATCCCTTAGAGCTTGCTATAAAAGTTGCTGAAACTTATGCTCAAGTTTCTACTTCTCCCTCTCCTACCCAACTTGAAACCACTATTGATGTTGCTCGATCATATCCAACCGACACATCAACCCCTTCATTTCAACTCCCTAACCCTTATAACCCAAACCTTTCCACCAAACTCAATCAGACTGATAGAGAAGTTCCATCGAATGCAGATTGAGGCAGACTTAGAAGAGAGGTTCCCTGAGCTGATAATGCACAAAGCTCTCTTTGAGAAAATCCTGCGAATCTGGTCGTGGAGAGAGATTCGAGGCTCGAGTGTTTATCAATTCACTCAAGCTATAGAGGAAAAAGGAGGCCTAGACATTTTCTATGACTGGGAGTTAGAGCAATTAGAGTCTACTGAAATTGAATGTGCCTATGATCTTACTTCTGATGATACACTTTCAGATCTTGTCACTAGAAAGCTTGGACAACTTTCAAAATTACAAGTTCCCGAAACTGTTAAGGAACAAAAAGATCACATTGACGATGGACCTGAGTCCGGAGCTAATATGGGCACGACCAACAACGAAGATCTTTCAAAATATCAAGTCGGAGGGAACGTTGATTGAGGATTAACTGACCCCGCAACTGCTTTAGGTGGGAGTTCACCTAAACAGTCTGGCAATGATGCTGAGAAATCAGTAGAGCTAGAGACTAATGCTATGCAAATAGTTGAAGTCCCTGCCTAAGATGAGCCCTTAGGCTCGGAGGCATTAGTGCTGAAATCTGTTTTTGACTTGGTGATTGAAACAATCAATACAGAAAAAACACCCTACAATGTTCATCCAGATCAATCACAAGAAATTGTGATAACTGAATCTTCACAGCCCCCGGTCTTAGAGATTCAGGGATCCAAGAGTGATGAACAGCAAACTCCTGGAGTTGAGGAGAAGGATTCAGAAGAGGAAAAGAAAGATGAAGCTGTTGAAAAGAATGGGGAAAATTATTTTTTCAGGACCGCAACTTAGGGGGTTTGCAAAAAGAGGACCGTAACTTTACGGGCTGGCAAAATTAGACCCGTAACTTCTTTTTTTTTGCAATTTCAGGACAAATTAGCCCAATCAACCCAATTTCGAGCTAATTGAAGCCCAATTTTCGGGCCACACTTATGCATGGCAAAAAAAGGATGTAACTTTTTTAATGCAATTTTAAGCTCAATATAAATATATAATTTTTAAAATTTACTCTAGCTCATATTCACTTCCTAAATTAGATTCTTATTTTTCCACAAAATCTAGAATCTAATAGTTTAATATATATATATATATATATATATATATATATATATGTATAAAACAATAATAAAATAGAGTATTCAAATTTTAGAAATTACAATATATGAAAACTTTTGTGGGACGAATAGCGTATGCAGTAAAACTTAAAAAATTAATCTGAAAACATTTTTTCAAAAATAAAATCTTAATCTTAAAAAATAAAATCTTAATCTTAAAAATTAAAAAATTATATATTTACTACCTGCGTAACACGCGGGATTGAAGATAATTTATTATATTAATATTTTGACAAAAAAATTATAATATGGACTCATACATATTTTTAACACTTACAAATTTTAAGAAGTATTATAACCTTATTTAAATTGTATTTTAAAATAAATACTATATATAAAGTAAAATACAAACTAAGAGTAAAGTTCAATCTCATTCATGAAAGTCAATTTCACACAAGATATTCATTGTTCTAAAGTAACATTAAAAGTTAAGGTTTTAAAGTTATTTTATTATAAAAAATTATACTCCCTCCGTCCCACTATAAGTTTCCCACTTTCCTTTTATCGATGTCCCACTATAAGTTTCCCATTCCATTTTTGACATATTATTTTCTCTCTCTCAATCACATCACTTCTACTTTATCTATTATTTTATCATACTTCATCTAATACCCATCTATTATTTTCTCTCTCACCATCACATCACTTATACTTTATCTATTATTTTATCATATTTCTTAATCAAAACACCCAAAAGAAATGAGAAGTTTATAGCGGGACGGAGGGAGTATTTGATTTTACTTTAAAAAAAAAAAGCTCTCGTGAGGCCTGTTTAGCTCTAAAACAATGAAAAATAGTTTTATTTTTTATTTTTTTAAGATTATAAAAAATGCATTAAAATACAAACACGATTTTTAGAATTTAAATTGGTAAAAATGGGGAAGATGAGTGGTTAGAAGAAGTGGTTAGAGACAAATTTAAACCTCTTAAAAAACTGTTTTAAAAGGAAAAAAAAAAAGTAAAATTATGAGAAAATTATAAAATATGAATTTTGAATTTGTGTTGAGACACGTAGAAAAAAAAAAGATTCAAAATTATTATAATAGGGATATTAATTGGTCCTAAATTTGCATTAAAAAAGTTACAGTCCGTTTTTTGCCATAAATAAGTGTGGCCCGAAAAATGGGCTTCAATTAGCCCGAAATTGGGCTGATTGGGCTAATTTGTCCTGAAATTGCAAAAAAAAGAAGTTACGAGCCTAATTTTGCCAGCCCGCAAAGTTACGGTCCTCTTTTCGCAAACACCCCTAAGTTGCGGTTCTGAAAAAATAATTTTCCCGAAAAGAATGTCATCGATATAGAAGATAGAGTTGTAATTCTGAACGAGAGTGATCGATGGTCCTCGTCAAGGAGAAGTGATTGCCAGAAGGACTGCTATAGAGATCATGCAATCTATTGCAGAAGAGACTGCAAATCAGAAGGCAGGCCCGTCAGATGCTGTTATGACTGATTCTCAAAGCATTTCAGACATCATCTAGTACAAACTAAAGTTCATAAAATTTGAGGTCAATTTACCTCTTGCCTCCTGGATGGTTGCTGAACTTTCAACTTTGGCATTCGAGGATCTTGCTCCTAAAATCAAAGACTCCGCTCGTCGAATTGAAGATGCAGGAAATTTGAGAAATTGCGACGACAACAATTCGTCATAAAAGCATCAATTTTCGTCACGAAATGAGTTTAACAACGATTTTTATCTGTCGCAAAGAAGGTCGCCGTAGGTGTGTCGCATTTGGTAAATGTGACTTTATTTGAATTCGTCATCAACATTCATCTTTCGGCGACATTAAAGTTCATCGTCGCTATATTATTCCATCTATGGTGACAAATAAATCATCACATTTGACACTAAGTTTTGTCGCTGAATATGATATTCTGTCACTAAAAGTTTAACTTTAAATGACGTTTTTATTTATTGTCAATAAAATATTAATTTTTAACGACGATTATCCATTTCATATCAACCTTTTAAAATTGTAGTGACGAAATTTTCTTCACAAATAAATTAATTATTTCGTCGTAATTTATATAGTTCGTCACCAAATAGTTCAACTTTACATGACGTTTTGATTTATTGTCACTAAAATAATAATTTTAAGTGACGATTTTTTCCATTTTCTACCATATTTGTCAACTTTTAGTGACAATATTATCGTCACAATTAAATGAATAATTTCGTCACCTTTTATATAGTTCGTCACCAAAGAATAACACTTTAGTTACAAAATTGTAATCGTTGTTATATATATGTATTTATAATGACGACACAATGCGTCACGAAAGGGTAATATTCAACGACAAAATATTTTTGATCACTATATAGCGTAGAAATGGTGACGGAACATTTTTGTCATAAGAAATATTATTTAGTGATGAATATGATAATTGTCACTAAATTTCTAGATATAATGACAACATATATTTCGTCTTTAGTTAATTATTTCATCACAATAGAATTACGCTATTGTTACGAATTTTTTTATTGTCATCATATGTGCATATATATAATGACAACACAATTTGACATTAAATAGTAATATTTTATTGAATAAATATATATATATGTATATATAGTGACAACATTTATCGTCATTATTAATTAGTGTACAGCGACAAATTTTTTGTTATTAAAAATTGTATTTTTAATGGACTAATTTAATTAATAATTTATAATAAATAAACATTTAGATTGACCACTAAATTAAAATGGTAAATGAATTTAAATTGTATGATAAGATAAAAGAAAATACAATGAACTTAATTGTTTTAAAAGTCAAAAGCAACAATCATAAGAATAAATATAAATATAAGGAAGGTTCTCCGAAATCTTAAAGACTTATCCCTCTCTTGACCAAGAAATTCATAAGTTTGTTCATGGTGCCTTTATATCACTCACTTCTTCCTGGAGTGCACCTACGCGAGTTTCAAACGCTTCCAACCTTTCTTTTGTCTCAACTAACTCCCTTTCCAACTGGTTAGAAGCATCATCTGAAACACTACGTCTACTCGAAGGCTTTGGACCATAACCAAACCGTTTTATATAACCAGTCCCATGGCCTAGGACCTCAAGAACAAGTTCAGCTGAACTTTTATCAATTCCTTGGTCAGCATGTTCTTCTCGTTTCTTTACCATTTTCTCCTATGTGGTCATTAATTATGACAAAAAAATTAATTAGCATCAATTTTAGTAATAAAATGAAATCTCATTTGTACATGCCTACATGACTTACCCAATTTTCTTTAGCCTCATCGGATTTCCAACCATTTTTCTCTGAAGAATGCGTACGGACATACAATTCAATCATATCACACTCTTCACCATTCAACTCGTGTTTGGACTGCAAAAAATTAATCGTAAAATTAACATATTTAGCTAGCTCAAATGAATTGATCGTAAAATCAATAACACCACAACTATAAAAAAAAAAAAAAACAAATATAGTTTAAAGTCAACTAATTAAACAAAATCCAACCATTAACCAACAACTAAACATTACTAAACATGAGAAAGAAATTACTCACAATGTCATGGAGCTTAACTACAAAAGCCTTCCTTCCCAAAATATGCTTGCATTTCAACTTACCCATATTTTCTTTATTCACTTGACACACACGCTAGAAAAACAATACAACTTTAATATATAAAATTAGACTAATAAATTTATCATAACATTTAAGCATAAATTTTTAAAAAGAATTATTACCTTGTAGTTATCTGATGAAAAAATCTCACAAAATTTAGAGCCATAATTCTCAAAAATTAAATTACTCAGAGCTTCATATCCATAGTACAAAGAGTATGTTTTCTTAATGCCTTACTTGAGAAACACATGTACACACACATATATATATATATATATATATATATATATATATAAACACTCACACTCACACAGCAAACAAATATATATTTATACACACAATAGACACATATTACTCACACATATAAATTACCACACATAACTCACTCAACAAACACATATAGATATATATACCCCACACAACACACCCATATAATATAATCTCTTTTATGCACTATGGATTATGCACCAAAAGACCATTCTTATTAATCATAGCATCATAGAACTAGATTATCTCATTTTTCTACGCGTCTTTTTTTTTCTTTCGGTGTGTGCTTAGTTGAATGATTTGTTCTGTTGGGAATAAAATGAGATATGTTTTGATCTAATACCAAAACCCCCTGAGACATGCCTAAGTCAATATAAATATGTTCTAAGAATGTTAGAACATATAGATTATAGGCTAGATGAGAAGCTGAAATGTTAGGTAGCTCTTAGACAATTAGATGCACAATTTGAGGGGGAACCTATGCTTTGAAGATGATCAAGATCAAGTCCCCTCAAGGCTCAAATTATGGAACAATCACTTAAGAGCAAGGACACTCTATGAAATCTAAGATTCTCTTATGCAAGAACAAGATTGTAAAGCTCAAAAGGACAAGTCCAATGAAGATGCTCTGATCAGGAGAGTTGTCCAGAGAAAATATTCATATGCTCTGATCAGGAGAGTTGTCCAAAGAAGCTAGCCATATGCAAGAACAAGCTTACCTAGCTCAAAAGGACAAGACTACTCAAAGGTTTTTATCAGGAGAGTTGTCCAGAGAAGTCAACTCTATGCATAAAGTGCTCTGATGCAAAAAGATTAAATATACTGATCAGGAGAGTTGTCCAGAGAAGTTGTCTCAGCTAAATTGATCAAGATCAAGTGCTCTGAAAGCCTGAGATCAACTATGCTGAAGAGTTTGAGACAACCAGTCCCTAAAGGTCCTCAAAGAAATAAGCTAAGACCATCCTCAAGAGAAATAAAGGGAAAGAGCCAAGTCATCTGAAGAAGAGCAAGCCAACCATGCTGAAAAGCAAAACTGCTGATAGTGATAAGGAGAGTTGTCCAGATGATAAGGAATGTTGTCCTATCATTGGATCAACCTTCAGAAGCCATGTCCAAGTCCTAACAAGAAGTCAAACATTGGGAAAAGTGCTGCAGAATGAAGACAAAACTGTTACAGCCGTTTATTACCCAAATGAGGACATGTCACTATCAAGAATCTGTCTTCCAGTTTGAAGAACTCAAGGAAGACATTTATAGCAATTTGGGGCTGCCTCTCCAACGGGCAAATCCTCCATTTTGTCTATAAATACAGAAGTGTGAAGACCATTTGAAAGCACCTCAACCTCAACACAATCCAACTAAGCTCAAAGTTCTTACAAGCTAGAGTGCTTTCAAAGCTTTCAAAGACTATCTTAGTCTTCAAACACTTCATCTAAGCTGAACCCAATTGTATATCCATACACAAGCTTAGAGAGATATCCTATCCTTATACACTGATCTTCATTGTAAAGGATATCTCATTAGTTGGAACCTTACTTCAACCCTTACATCTTTCAAGAGTGAAAGTGAGAAGGTTGTAGTAGTAGAAGTGGTAGGAACTGACTGTTGAGAGAAGAACAGTTCAGTTCTGAGTTGAGAAGAGGGTACTAGGACTCTAGACATCCTAGGGATCAATTCACCAAGGAGTGGTGTTCTTGATCAAGTGCACCTTGGCACTATAAAACAAGTTAATTCCAAGAGTGAAGGAATTATCCTGTTAAATCAGGGAAAGTGGATGTAGGAGCTTGAGTCTCTGAACCACTATAAACTCTTGTGTTGATTTACTTTACAAATACTTACATTCACTCAACACTGCACACAAAACTGATCTTTCAAAGATACATATTCAAAGACTGTGCAAAACTGTTTTGGACAACTTCCCTGAAGCTTAACTGGACTGTGTTACATTGACTAAGTGATTTCAGAAATTAAAGGAGTCTAAAACTTAAAGGGCCAACCACTATTCCGCACATATAACTCCCTTAGATAGTTATTCAACTAAGTACTCAATAGTACTTAGTAGTTTGATTATCTTAGAAGAGTTAATCTTCTTCAGCAGAGTTGTCCAAGACAACCTTGCTGAAACTCTGGTTTGATCAAATTAGCAAAAGAATTGCATACAAGTGTATTCCCCCCCCCCCATACACTTGTCATATACTCCTTTCAGGACCAACAAGTGGTATCAGAGCAGGGGTTCATAGACCACTGCTTCTGAAAATCCATCTTGATTTTCAAAACTCTCATATTTGTGTGGTCACTGAACTGATCTCTTTCTGAAATCCATCATTTGTTAACTAACTGATTATTTGTGAGATATGGCCAACAACAATGCTGTTCCTCCACCTGCTGTTCAAGGATTAGACAACATGGCCACAAATCCAGTCAATCACATTTCTCATCACAAACTGCCCATGTTTTCTATAGACAATTATGATTTCTGGAAAATTAGAATGAGGGCTCATCTTGCATCTCTTCATACTGATATGCTTAGAGTAATCACAAGAGGACCTTTTGTGTTTACTCAAACTAACCCCAGATTGACAGATGAGCAAAGAGCAGATATAAGGGAACTGATTCCCAAAGATGAGGATGACTTCACTGCTGATGAAAAGAGGAAAGATAATTTGAATTATCTTGCCATGAACACCCTCTATCAAACAATTCCAGATGCAGTTATGGGTAGAGTCTACCACTGCACCACAGCTAAAGAAATTTGGGATACCCTTGCTGAAATGTGTGAGGGCACTGAAAAAATCAAGGAGAACAAGCTCCAAGTTGCTGTGCAGAAGTTTGAACAATTCTCAATGGAGTCTGATGAGTCCATTGGCAAATTTGCTGGTAGATTCACTGATGTGATGAATGAGATTAACTCATTGGGCAAGGTCTACACCAAGAGAGAGGTTGGACTGAAAATCCTAAGGAGTCTCACTCAAAAGTGGGATGTCTATGCTGTGATGATGCAGAATACCAAAGATCTCTCCACCATGCCCATGCAACAAATATTCTCAGAACTTAAAGCCTATGAGTTTGACCTCAATAGAAGAAAGCCTGTTGAGGAACCTTCAAATCCTACTAAGGGAGTGGCATTCAAAGCCAAAGTTGCTGAGCCAGAAATGCAACCCACTCCCAGATCATCAAAGACAGTCTCCAAGACTGAAATGAAGGAAGAACTAGCCTTGATGGCTAGAAGGTTTGACAAGCTCAACACAAGGTTTGGTAGATACAAGAAATTCTACCAAGACAACAAATTCAGGAGAAGATACAATTCCCCTGAAGATCAGGCTGAGGACAAAAAGCCTGAAGAGAAAAGATCAGAGGACAAGTCCTCTGATAGGAGAAGATCCAGTAGAGCTGATCCTTCTTCATCTAAGAGAAGAGAAGAATCCAAGAAGGATGATGATGAAGACCTGTGCTATAACTGCAAAAAGAAAGGGCACTTCCAGTATGACTGCCCTGAATTGAGCTCTAAAGAAAGAAGAGAGAGACAAGCTAAAAGAGACAGAAAGTTCACCAATAGAAAGGCCATGATGGCTGGTGAAGAATCTGATAGTGCTGAAAGCTTCAACTCTTCTGATGGACTATTCTCCAACAGTGATGATGATGATGATGTTTGCAACATGGCTCTTGAGGATGATGAGGTACCATTGGGCCACAAGAAGAGGAGCATGAACAAAAAGACAGCATGGTACCTTGACAGTGGATGCTCAAGGCACATGACTGGAAACAAGGAACTCCTCTCTGATTTTATTGAAAAAGAAGGCCCAAATGTCACCTTTGGAGACAGCTCACAAGCAACAACAAAAGGTTATGGTACTTTGATGATTGGTAACATCAAAGTAACCAATGTATCTTATGTAGCTGGTCTCAAATATAACCTCCTGAGTATCAGTCAATTCTGTGATAAAGATTTTAATGTTGAGTTCTCAAGTGGAAAATGTCTAATCAAGGATAAGACTCAACAAACTCTATTGACTGGAACTAGGAAGGGAAATGTGTATTTTGCAGACTGGGACAAGTCTACTGATGTTGCATGTTTTATTGCTAAAAGTTCTAGTGAACAAAGTTGGCTATGGCACAAGAGGCTAAACCACCTAAACTTCAAATCTATGAATAAACTCGCTAGAAATGCATTAGTTAAAGGACTACCTAATGAGGTTTTCATTAAAGAACATGTGTGTAAGCCATGTCAAGAAGGAAAACAGATTAAAGCCTCATTCAAAGGAAAACCAGTCATCTCCACTGAAAGGGTACTTGAACTTCTACATATGGATCTGTTTGGACCAATTACCCCTTCAAGCATTAATGGTAGAAAATACACATTAGTGGTAGTAGATGACTTCTCTAGGTTCACATGGGTAGTATTTCTCCTTAATAAGAAGGAAACACAAGTCAAACTACCTGAACTTCTCAAGAGATTGTCAAATGAGAAAAGCCTTAGCATTATCAAGATAAGATCTGATAAAGGCACTGAGTTCATTAATTCATACATCAATGAGTACTGCACATCAAATGGAATAGCTCATGAAACTTCAGCAGCTAGAACTCCCCAACAAAATGGAGTTGCAGAAAGAAGGAATAGAACTTTAAAAGAAGCTGCTAGAACTCTAATTGCTGACTCAAATTTACCTAAGAGGTTTTGGGCTGAAGCTACAAACACTGCATGCCATACTCAAAATAGATGTTTGATCACTAAGGGGCAAGGCAAAACCCCCTATGAACTCTGGAAAGGAAGAATGCCTAAAGTGTCATACTTTCATATATTTGGTTGTAAATGTTTCATTCACAATAATGGGAAAGAACAGTTGAAAGCTTTTGACAGCAAAGCTGATGAGGGAGTATTTCTTGGATACTCTCAAATCAGTAGAGCTTTCAGAGTCTACAACAAGAAAACCCTTATAGTGGAAGAAACACCTCATGTTGTGTTTGATGAATCTATCTTTGAGATCAGGAATGATCATTTAGAACCTGAAGAAATCACACAAAGGACAACCAGATTAAGCCTAAAAGACAAAGACACTGAATTCATAGATGTTGTTCAAGCCAATCTGCCTGAAAAATCCACATTGGACAACAATCCTGAAGGCAACCTTCCTGAGACAAATCCCACTGATGGAAATGGTGAACTGAATGATCCAATCCCAGTTCACATCCAGGTAACAACTACCAATGAAGAAGCAGTTCCTGCTGAGGTAGTTAATGGGTCAAATAATCAAGGGGGAACTCAAAATGTTGAAAATGCCAATGTCCCTGACATTGAGGACAACATCCCTGATTATGATCCTGAATTAGATCCTGCATTAAATTATCCTGAATTCTATGATCAAAATGACTCACCTTCAGTAGAGGACAACTCTACTGAAGAGATCAGAAAAAGAAGGACTTGGTTGTCTGACCATCCTACTGATCTAATACTTGGTGACCCAAGTATTGGAGTCAAAACAAGAAGATTCCATGGTGAAAGTGCTCTTTTCTGTTGTTTCTTGTCAGAGCAAGAACCAAGTAATGTTGAGGAAGCACTTCAAGATGCCAATTGGATCACAGCCATGCAGGAAGAACTGAACCAATTCACCAGAAATGAAGTATGGGAGCTGGTGGATAGACCTTCACATCAAGATGTTATTGGAACAAAGTGGGTGTTCAAGAACAAGAAGAATGAAAATGATGTGATTGTCAGAACCAAAGCAAGACTAGTGGCAAAAGGGTATTGTCAACATGAAGGCATTGAATATGATGAGACATTTGCACCTGTGGCAAGGCTAGAAGCAATAAGACTCTTTCTAGCCTATGCAGCCCACAAGAGGTTCAAAGTGTACCAAATGGATGTCAAGAGTGCCTTCCTGAATGGAGTCTTGAAAGAAGAAGTCTATGTGGAGCAACCACCAGGTTTTGAAATTGGAAACCAAGTTTACAGACTCAAGAAAGCTCTATATGGACTCAAACAAGCCCCTAGGGCTTGGTATGATACACTGTCACAATTCCTCTTGGATCATGGATTCACCAAGGGAACTGTGGACAGAACTCTCTTCAGAATCTCTGAAGGAGAGGACATCTTACTTGTCCAAATTTATGTGGATGACATAATTTTTGGATCCCCTAATGAGAAGCTGTGTGAGAAATTCTCCAAGCTCATGAAAAGCAAGTTTGAGATGTCAATGATGGGGTTGATGAACTTCTTTTTGGGTCTACAAGTCAAGCAAACTAAAGAAGGAATCTTCATCAACCAAGCTAAGTACACCAGAGAAATGATCAAAAAGTTTGGGTGTACAACTAGTAAGCCAGTAAGGATCCCTATGAACATCAATTGGAAGATGGATCCTGATGAAAGTGGAGTGCCAACCAATTCCACTGAGTATAGAGGAATCATTGGATCACTCCTCTATCTCACTGCCAGCAGACCTGATATCACCTTTGCAGTAGGTGTTTGTGCAAGGTTTCAAGCAAATCCTAAGAAAAGCCACCTTGAGGCTGCAAAAAGGATTTTGAGGTATCTCAAAGGCACTGAGAATCTAGGCCTTTGGTACCCTGCTGATGACAATATTGAGCTAACTGGCTACTCAGATGCTGATTATGGAGGATGTAGAATTGACAGAAAGTCCACCTCAGGGACTTGTCAATTCTTGGGCAACAAACTCATATCTTGGTTCTCCAAGAAACAAAATACAGTAGCCACCTCCACCACTGAAGCTGAATATGTTGCTGCTGGAAGTTGTTGTGCTCAAATACTTTGGCTAAGACAACAACTCAGAGACTACAAAGTCAACTCTACTGAAGTGCCAATTTTCTGTGATAACAATAGTGCCATTGCTATATCACAAAATCCTGTCTTGCACACAAGATGCAAGCATGTGGACATCAAGCACCACTTCATTAGAGATCATGTGGAGAAGAAGGATATCAAGCTAGTGAAAATTCACACAGACCATAAAAAAGCTGATATATTAACCAAGCCACTTGCAGAGGCAAGATTTCTGGAGCTATCAGCAGAGTTGGGATTACTTGATCCAGGGAAGTTGGACAAATAAGTCCAAAGAAGCTCATTGATTAAGGGGGAAACAAACTCAAACTTCAGCAGACTTGGTCAAGTCTACTGAAATTCAGAAACATGACCTTACCTCTTCAGGACACTTGTCTCTTGAAATTCAGGACACTTGTCCACAGTTCTTCAGGACACTTGTCCATGTAGGGTCAGATAAGTTGTCCTAGCTATCAAACCAAATCTTGGTATGATAAGCACCTATTTTTGGTGATCAATACCTATTTCGAAATCTGTCCCATTGAAATACAGTTTTCACCTTTTTGGGATTTAATTTGTCTCCCACCAAAAGGTCACTTTCCATGCATTAAATGCCAAGATTTAACTCTTGTTTGCATTAAACTTTTTGGGACATGATCTATCTCGAAAAATCTCCAGCCTTAAACAAACATTAAAAACCACCCACGTTTTGAATAAAACAGTTATTTCACTGTTACATTGGTTTTTGACCATTGGATCAAAAATGGACAACTCCCCTGAAATCAATCCTAGCCGTCCATTTTGGATTTCCATTTTTGTTCACCTTTGAATTGTCTCAAGACCTTACCAACTCATTGACAAACATTCTTTTTAGAATATTCACAAGTCTTAAGATACCCACAAACACTTCTTCCCCAAGTATTCGAAACCCTAACTCAAAAGTTCTTCAAACTCTCTCATTCTTCATCAAACTTTTCTCTGCAACTTTCAATGGCCCCCAAGGTTAGACCTGAGATGCTTGTTGATTTCTCCAACAAGGATCTAGACCTAGATTTTGCCTATCTTAGCAACAAAAACAATCTTCACTTTGAGCCCATAATTTCCTTTGAAAGTGAAGATCCTGAGATTACTCCAACCCTAAGGTGGTTAAGAAGGGCTGGTCTCCAAAAGTTCTTGGAAGAAAGACCAAGCTCTTGCTTGGAGAGTTACATGGCAGAATTCTTTGCCTTCCTAAAGTGGAGAGGCAAACCTGAAGATGGAGAAGTATTAACCAGGTTAGCTTACACTGCAGAAGG
Organism: Galeopsis tetrahit; assembly: GCA_963675135.1. Taxonomy (NCBI): domain Eukaryota; kingdom Viridiplantae; phylum Streptophyta; class Magnoliopsida; order Lamiales; family Lamiaceae; genus Galeopsis; species Galeopsis tetrahit. Next base: position 56,030,141 of record OY776120.1, on the reverse strand, counting down.
AGAGGAGGAGGAGAGATTCCACAGAGTGAAATTCTCCTCAGAGGATCTGGAAGGAGCCTTTGGATTGCCTTATGAGGGAAGGAATCCAGAAGTCTATGGTACTGGACATGAAGAGGAAATAGCCCAAGAGTGGGTATTAGTTCCAGGCCCTCTCTCCTCAACTCAAAACAAGAAAACTCTCAAGCCAGAGTTTCTCAATCTTTTTGAGGTAGTTGCTAAGAGCCTCTTAAGCAACACTGGAAGCTTAGAGCAGGTCAGCCATCCTAGGATCAGAATCATGGCTGCCATTATTGATGCCAGTGATAAGGGCATCAAGTTTGATTGGAGGACCTTCATTATGTCTGAAATGATGAAGGAGAAGGCTAAATTTAAGGTGAAAGCCCACAATAAAGTGGTGCTAGAAGGGAAAATCAAGTATTGCACCAGGGCAAGCTTGTTGATTGAGAGGTTTTCCCACTATTCCCAGATGCAAACCTTTGCAAAACCCCTCCCAGCCTAAAAGATCCTATTCAGAAAGCTCAGCAAGAAAACTGAGAAAAGAAAGATGTTACTGGCCAAGCCTGCTGAAGAACAGGAGGAAGAGAATCCTAAAATGAAAAAGAGAACAAAGGCCAGGGCTCTCAAAACAAGAAAGATGTCTCAATTGTCTTCAAAAGAAGCCTCAGGAGCATCAGCTGAAGTTGATGCAGTGGCAGAAGAGGGAGTGAGTGTGCCTTCTGACCACTCAGAAGAGTTGAGGAGGAAGTACAATGAGACTAGGCAAAAGAAGAAGGGTGATAAGAGAATCAGGGAAATTGTCCCTGAGAAGGAAGGAAGTGGAAGCAGTAGGGCCAGCAAGAGAAGGGCCAAACCTACTGAGAAGGTGTTGGAGTTTCAAGAAGAAAGGTCTCTTCAATTGGCTCTAAGGGAGAGCAGAGCTGAAAGCAGGGCCAAATCCATGTCAAGGACTAATTCATCTGGTTCTGGAACTCCAGAATCCAAAGTCCCTGAAGGTCAACCTATAGAGGCTAATCTCCCTGAAATTCAGTACCTTGAGCCCAACTCCCCTAAAACCAATGTCACCCCTTCCAACCAACCCATTACCCCTGTAAATCTCACTAAGAGGTATTCTCCAGAAGGGAATGAGCAAAGAAGTGGCATTGATGTGCTTGCTGACTTAGCAGTAGCTGAGACAAGACTCCTGTCTCCCCTTGACTCATCCATGCTGAATTACTCAAAGCTCTTAGAGCATGCACTCAATGAGCCAACCCCTCTGAGTAAAGCCCCTTCAGACCCATTGCTCTCAAAAGCAACTGAAGATCCTTCTACTGCACCCAACCCTTCTGAGACCATTATCCCTGAAATCAATTTGCCTGAAGCCATGTTAGGAGAACCCAGAGCCAACTCCCCTATAACCCAAAGTCCCCATTTAAGTGGAGATGAGGAGGAGTATAGTTATGAAAGTATGCTCAGAGGAGGAGCCAAGGCTACTGTGGACAGTTTGTATCCACAACTTGCTGAATTTCCAAGAATTCAGAAGGCCTTTCATGATTTGAGGATGCTTGTTGATGTGAAAGATAAATCTATGATGGAGATATCACAAGTCATCCAAGATAAAGGTGCAAACTGGTGGCAAATAGAGGAAAACAGATTGCTACACTTTGCTGGAGTTTCAAAGAAAAGATTCCTCATTGATGAGGAGATTTTTGCAAAGTTGGTAGCCGATAAGATTGAAGAGGAGAAAGAACGAAAAGCCAAGGGAATCAAACACCCTGAAAGTGGCTCTAATGATGATGATTCCCCTGATGATCCCTCAAACCCTTCAAATCCCAACCCTCCTGAAACCCCTCAAGCCAACCTCCCTGAACCCCTTCAACCCAAGTCTTCTGTAGCAGATAGACTTTCCAATCCTCCTAAAACCTATCATAGGAAAGGCTCTGTAACTTCAGAGGTGTTGACCAAGGGTGGTAACACAACCAAAGACACATCTGCCAATGAAGGTTCTTCTGAACCCAAGGCACAGCCTAAAGATGTTGAGGTTCCTGTACTAGAGGCTAGTTTGATTAAGGCCTATTCAGTGTCAGAGGTGTTGGACATTGATCAGCCCTTAATCATTCAGGATAACTCAGTGGCTGCTGATATAAGCACTGTGATCTCCCCACAACTGCCATCTTTGAACCTTGTTGAAGGTGGAGATGCTGCAGGATTAGGAGAAGGAGTTGAAAAGGAGAGATTAGTTGAAAAATCAGAGGGAGTTGTGGATGAAAGAGAGGTAGTCATCACTAAGATAGTGAGTGTACCAACATATGAGGGTGAAATAAGTGAGGAAGGACAGGTTATTCTTGAAGTCAAATCTGAACTTCAAGAATCCCTTGATGAGAGGAGGCCTGATTCCTTGAGTGAGAACATCAATTATGAAGGGAGAAAAGAACAAGTTGAAAATGAGAAGAAGACTGCTGATGTATCAGAGTCTTATGCAAAATAAATTGAGGGTGATGAGTGCTTATTTCCTAACTTGTTTGATTTATCTGATGTTGCAGGTATTTCTCTTGACCAAATTTTTGCAGATGAGTTCCTCACAGATGCACCTATCCAAGTTGATACAGGCTCAGCTCAGGCCCTACTTGGAATGCAATCAGAGAAGTTGGACTCCTTGGCTCATCAAGTCCAATCTGCTCATGCTGAAACTTCAGGAGCATTGAATGAGCAAGGAATGACTCTAGCATCTGTAGAAATGAGGCTCACTGGCTCTGAAGATGTTGTGCTACCAACTCTTGAGGCAAGAATCAGTGGTGTGGAATCTGGTCTCCAAACCATCTCCACTGAAGTTCAAAGTGCCAAATCAACCATGGAAGCCATCTCAGAGGAGGTCAAGAAAGAACAAAAGCTGCTGAGAGACAATCACAATGCTAATGTCAAAGCTCTCAGGCTAACTGTCAAACAAGCTATTGGAAAGAAGACTGCACTGCAAAAGAGAAGAGCTGAAGAGCAAAGGCTAGCTATGATCAAAGCTGCCTCAGAAAAATTTTCCCAAGAAGTGTTGGCCAACATTGCTGAAGGTGCAGTGGCCAACCTCACTGAGCTCTTAAAAGCCCAACTGGATGCATCTCTGAAAACAGCCATGGTAGAGGTTGTCCAACAAAAGATGAAGCCTGTTCTAGCTTTCCTTAGCTTGAGCAGTGATAGAATGCAGAATATACATGATGAGAATGTATATTTGTTGGAGGAGATGAAGTCCCTACACCAGGCCCAATCCCTGATGGCCTCAACAATGAGTGACCTCAAGCCCCAGTGTTTTGATGCTGCCAAAAAGGGGGAAAGGGAAAGAGCAAGGGCAAAAGGTGCCTTAGTAATTGGGAGTCCAGTGAAAGGGAAGGACAAAGTCCCTGAAGGAAAGGGAAAAGAGCCAGAAATGCTGAATTTAGAAGAATTGGATGAAGAGGAGCAGTTAGCATTGGCATTGAAAAACTCAATGGCCTCAGCTCAAGAGGAAAGAGTAAGGCTACAACAAAGACCAGGTGGTGAAGTGTCAGGTTTGGACAAAGATGCTGAAGGTGTCCAAACCAGAGGAAAGATCAAGAAGGCCCAAGGAAAGAAGAGACAAATTGAGAAATTCACTGACTTTCCTAGCAGCCTTGATCTTCCACCTGAATTCAGAATTGATGAAGATGAGCCTACATCAAAGAAAGCCAAAGCTGCTGAAAAGGACAAATCTTCTGAATCTGGCAAAACTGCTGAAGGAACCAAGTCCTCTGAAGACACTGAAGAGTTATTTGCTGAAGGATTTGGATCTGAACCTAAGAAGAAGACAACTGTCCAAGCCCATGATCCATCAAAACTGTTTCATGAAGGGTATGGTAAAGACCCTGAAACACAACAGAAACTGGCCATGATGAGGGCCCATGAAAAAATGGATCTGATGGAAGAAGCCAACAGAGCAAGAGATGAAAGGAGAGCAAACTTTCAGAAACCAAGAAGGAGGAGAGCAACTTACAGCAAGATGAAGTCTCAGCTTCTAATCCCAATGGACACCAAATATCCACACTTGGATAAATGGGTGCCAATTCAACTGAATGACACATGGGAAGAAGCCAAAAGGGAGTTTGTCTATGACTATTATGTCATTGACAGATGGAATGGAGGAGATGCAAACTCTGCCTTCACTGAGTTCATGCTAAAATACTACAGAGAGTTGTATCAACAACTACTTGCAGCTGCTGACATTGCAAGATTTGAACTCACAGCTCCCAAGCCAATCATATACATGCCTCCAAAGCTTGAAGGATGGATTGACCAAGCAAGAATTCTGAGGGAATTCACTGAGATCCTTAAGCTGAACAAGATGGTTCTTGGACCTAAGGGAACCAACCAAGAAGCCATGGCACTGAAAAGAAGAGTGTGGGCACAGTATGGAATGCTGCCACCTCCTGAGGATGATCTTTGAAATGGCTAAGTCTTCTGACCTTACTTGAATGATCAACTATGCTGAAATATGGTCAAGATTGCTGATGTGTTAATCTGTTTGCTCTGGTTTGTTATGAATTGCTCTGATACAAGTTCTGTGCTCTGATGCTGAAAATATTATTTTGAATTATTGTAATGAATTGCTCTGATGTATTGATTCATGCTCTGATATGTTAATTTCAACTATCAACATGCCTGTAATGATTTTTGAATGAATGATAGTTGAACTTATTTTGAATCAAGAAACACAAATCTCTCTATGACTATCCTTGAAACCTACTTGCAACAAAAACAGTGAATACACTAACACATTATCTTTTCAGGAATATTGACCTTAGTCATGTCTTCTGAAGATATATGTAATAGATGTAGACAAGTCACTTTTGCTTAGATTGTGTAGGTTTTGGCATCATCAAAAAGGGGGAAATTGTTGGGAATAAAATGAGATATGTTTTGATCTAATACCAAAACCCCCTGAGACATGCCTAAGTCAATATAAATATGTTCTAAGAATGTTAGAACATATAGATTATAGGCTAGATGAGAAGCTGAAATGTTAGGTAGCTCTTAGACAATTAGATGCACAATTTGAGGGGGAACCTATGCTTTGAAGATGATCAAGATCAAGTCCCCTCAAGGCTCAAATTCTGGAACAATCACTTAAGAGCAAGGACACTCTATGAAATCTAAGATGCTCTTATGCAAGAACAAGATTGTAAAGCTCAAAAGGACAAGTCCAATGAAGATGCTCTGATCAGGAGAGTTGTCCAGAGAAAATATTCATATGCTCTGATCAGGAGAGTTGTCCAAAGAAGCTAGCCATATGCAAGAACAAGCTTACCTAGCTCAAAAGGACAAGACTACTCAAAGGTTTTTATCAGGAGAGTTGTCCAGAGAAGTCAACTCTATGCATAAAGTGCTCTGATGCAAAAAGATTAAATATACTGATCAGGAGAGTTGTCCAGAGAAGTTGTCTCAGCTAAATTGATCAAGATCAAGTGCTCTGAAAGCCTGAGATCAACTATGCTGAAGAGTTTGAGACAACCAGTCCCTAAAGGTCCTCAAAGAAATAAGCTAAGACCATCCTCAAGAGAAATAAAGGGAAAGAGCCAAGTCATCTGAAGAAGAGCAAGCCAACCATGCTGAAAAGCAAAACTGCTGATAGTGATAAGGAGAGTTGTCCAGATGATAAGGAATGTTGTCCTATCATTGGATCAACCTTCAGAAGCCATGTCCAAGTCCTAACAAGAAGTCAAACATTGGGAAAAGTGCTGCAGAATGAAGACAAAACTGTTACAGCCGTTTATTACCCAAATGAGGACATGTCACTATCAAGAATCTGTCTTCCAGTTTGAAGAACTCAAGGAAGACATTTATAGAAATTTGGGGCTGCCTCTCCAACGGGCAAATCCTCCATTTTGTCTATAAATACAGAAGTGTGAAGATCATTTTAAAGCACCTCAACCTCAACACAATCCAACTAAGCTCAAAGTTCTTACAAGCTAGAGTGCTTTCAAAGCTTTCAAAGACTATCTTAGTCTTCAAACACTTCATCTAAGCTGAACCCAATTGTATATCCATACACAAGCTTAGAGAGATATCCTATCCTTATACACTGATCTTCATTGTAAAGGATATCTCATTAGTTGGAACCTTACTTCAACCCTTACATCTTTCAAGAGTGAAAGTGAGAAGGTTGTAGTAGTAGAAGTGGTAGGAACTGACTGTTGAGAGAAGAACAGTTCAGTTCTGAGTTGAGAAGAGGGTACTAGGACTCTAGACATCCTAGGGATCAATTCACCAAGGAGTGGTGTTCTTGATCAAGTGCACCTTGGCACTATAAAACAAGTTAATTCCAAGAGTGAAGGAATTATCCTATTAAATCAGGGAAAGTGGATGTAGGAGCTTGAGTCTCTGAACCACTATAAACTCTTGTGTTAATTTACTTTACAAATACTTACATTCACTCAACACTGCACACAAAACTGATCTTTCAAAGATACATATTCAAAGACTGTGCAAAACTGTTTTGGACAACTTCCCTGAAGCTTAACTGGACTTTGTTACATTGACTAAGTGATTTCAGAAATTAAAGGAGTCTAAAACTTAAAGGGCCAACCACTATTCCGCACATATAACTCCCTTAGATAGTTATTCAACTAAGTACTCAATAGTACTTAGTAGTTTGATTATCTTAGAAGAGTTAATCTTCTTCAGCAGAGTTGTCCAAGACAACCTTGCTGAAACTCTGGTTTGATCAAATTAGCAAAAGAATTGCATACAAGTGTATTCCCCCCCCCCCCATACACTTGTCATATACTCCTTTCAGGACCAACATGTTCATTGACTTTCATAGACTTCTTGTCCATGATCCAAATGAGCGCCTAGGAACAAGCATTAGATGGTAACACTTATCTAATTATCTACAGACAACACACCTATATAGATATATATACACAAAGCACACACATATATATATACGCACACACGTCATACATATATATTACTCACACTGCACACACATATTTATTTATTACTCACACAAAAAAAAAAAAAAATATATATATATATATATAGTTATATTTATATATTGCTTACTCAACAACACATATACGTATATATACACACTCACACAAGTCATACACATATAACTATATATATATATATGCAGCGCACACACATATATATAAATATGCCATACAATATTTTATGAAATATGTATATCTCTAGGAAATAAATTCGACTACTATATGATTTTTTTTTAAATAAAAAATTCAAGAGTCCAGTCGCACACAACACACGCATATATACTCACGCACAAATTTAAATCATTGCAGTTTCGCAATTCCCCAAAAATAAGATCGAATTGAATAACGATAGCAACAAGTAATAATTATACCGACAGTAAAGAAAATTGAAAAAGAAAGAAGAAAACTCACCTTTGCAGGATAAGAAATCAGGTATCAGCACAAGAACCAAAATAAACACATAGATGCACCATTGGGGGTTTGAGAGTTATTTGGATATATGAAAAAAGTAAGAGTCGAAATAAACTCATGGAGGCGTGATTTGAATATATGTAAAAAAAAAGGTAGGGTAAGAATATATTTTTGTGGGAGATTGAATAAAATCAAAATTTGAAATATTCCTAATAAATTTTTTGAGAATCCCGCCAGATTGAGCGCTCAATCTAATTTTTTTTTTTTTTTTTAGTATTTTTAGGATTTATTAATTGTTTAAATAAATCTAATTAAAATATAAATTACTATAATATATATTTAGTTTCAATTCTTCATATTCAAAAACAGTAAAAAATTTATCAATATAATTTTTATTTTGGTGAGACAACTAGGGCTGGGCATATATTTTTTCAGATTTAGTAATATTATAATTTTTCAAGTTTTAGTGTATATTTTTTTATATTTTTATATTTAGTGTATTTTTAATTAATAAATTATTTTTTATGATTTGTTAATATAAGTTTTATACTTTTTAAATTTATTTAGTTTTTATTTAATTTTTTAAAATAGTTTAATGATGTTTTTAAAAAATATGTAAAATAAAAAATCTTTATAAAATGGGGAGACTATTAATTAGAAAAAAAAAACTAACCTTTGAAAGAATTTATACAAACTACGATGTGCACAACGAGGCAGACCATAAAAAACATCTGACGGCCTTGGGTGTGACAGAGAGCGAAAAATGCCTAAATTGACATAAAGTGAATGATGAGAATTAAGGTTACAGTTAAATTGTCGTTTTTTCAATTATGTTGATGGTTTAAATTTTATGTGGTAAAAATATATTAATTTAAATATTAAAAATAAGTGAAAACAAACAAAAAAATGAGCAAAAACGGAACGAGAAAAATTAAATATTTTGCTTAAATCGAAACCGCCGATTTTTAACTTTCTTGCTCGTTTTCTCTTCTTCACATTTTTTCATGGTCGATAAACAATAACTTTAACATAGACGACAACAAGACCTTGCACTACAAGTATGGTTGTAAATGAGTCGAGCCGAACGTGATGTAGTTCAAGCTTGTTTGAAATATTATCGAGTTTTAAAATTATTATTTGAGCTTGTTTGGTAATTAAACGAGCTGAGATCGAACGAGCTTTATTCGAGCCGAGCTCGAGTAGTTTGACATTTTTACACTAAATTTTATTTTTTTACTTATCGAGCTCCAGCCGAGCTTTAGACTGTACCGAACATAAATATATGTTCCACCTTATTTGATATCTATGTTGAATCGAACTCAAACGAGCTTTTACTGAATGATCTTGAATCGAGTATCGAATAACTTGGTTTGATTTTCAACCCTAACCACAAGCGGCGAGAAGAAATAAAGGAAGGGTGAAAAAATCCATTCTACACTACAAACACTAATATATATAATATTACACATATCAAGATCAATACAATCGTTTCTTTTCGTTGCTTCCACTTTCTTGCTCACTTTCTCTTCTTCACATTTTTTCATAGCAGATTCTTCTTGTTCAATGACTCTTTTACTTTGTTAAATTTACGTTTCAAACTAGTGGGTCACGATTTAATAGATCTTTTGATATTCTCGCATATTTTTTACTAATTTCATTTATAAAGTTACACATTTCTCAATAAAGTAACACAATTAGATCTGATTTTTTTTTTTTTTTGGAATTTCTTTTTGGAGTATGTTTTCAAGTCTTTGAGTTTAGGATTTTTTTTTTTTGAATTTTAACTAATTCTATTCTAAATTAAATTATGTAAATAATTAATTGTGAAAATAAGTAACTTGGTTATAGCTTGTTTAGCTATTCAAATGAATATTATTTGTATATAATATTTGACAAAATCCACTTTCATGAATTAGTTTGGATTGCCCTGAAAATAAAATCTTTTAATTGGAAGCTTTACTAATTGAAAGGTATTTTATACTCCCTCCACTTTTAATTAAGTGTCATTTTAACAATTTTCAACAAATTAAGATATATAATCATGGACCATTTTACCCTTCTTTAATGATAACTAATTTTAATATTAAATTTATGTTTAGTAATGAATGTGGCCAATATTGTAAGTGATATTCATGTATACAATAATTAAGGTTTATCCATGATTTATGCTATAATATTATATTTAAAAGGGAAAAAACTTAAATCAAGGTAAAGAAAATGGAGGGAGTATAATGTATAAGGGTAAAATTGTCAAAATTAAAGAAAAATGTGTAGAATGATACTTATTTTAAAAATATTAAAAAAGGCAAAGTGACACTTAATAAAAGACGGAGGATATTAATAAGGAATTAAAAGACGGCAACCTCCTCGATTTCGCACATATTACCGCCAATTTCCAAGGATTTTTTACGCCAATGTTTTGTATATGATATTTGACCAGATTCACATTCATGAATTAATTTGGATTGACATGAAAATAAAATCTTTTAATTAGAGGATTTCCTATTGAAAGGTATTTTATAGTATTTCTTTCATTTAACTAATAAATAGGTTTAATAAAAGATTCTCAAAGATTCTATCATATATATATATATATTTGATAACAAATTATGCACAAAGGTTCTATATATATATATATTTATTATTATTATTATTATTTGAGATTTATAATATATTTTTTAAAAGTATGGCTAATATTTAAATTTTGCTTTATTTAATTATTTGGCGTTTATATATTATTTAGTAGGCTTAAAATAAAATACTCATGATTTGAGAAAGGCGCGGATAAATTAATTATTTTTCTTTGAGAGAGGCGGGTAAGTTTGGAGGGAACTTAAATCCCAAATTCTAAATCCCTAAATTTGGGCAACAATTATCGGCCTCAATCTACACATAAAAACTCACCTTTTCAACTTCTGTGAAAGAATTACCGCATAACTCGTAAATCCTAATTCACAGCCGCTACCACAACTCTTTTTCTACCTCTGTCGAAATCGATTTATGCTGCCACCACCCAACGTTGTTGCTATCTTAGGTAAATCCTCTCTTACTTGATCACTTTTGTCGACTCTAAATGGTTGAGTAAATTGAATGTTGTTGCTGATTAAAATTTTAAATCTTGTTGTATTTATGTTTACAGAAACAGAGTAATTCAGATTTATGAATTATTATAAATTAATGAGAGAATCATATTGTTTCAACGTAATTCTTGTATTGATACAAAGAGGTGTATATATATTATCTACTGTGTATCCGCTAGAAATCCTAACAGAACCTTTAATATCTTGACATAATATCTTTGAGCCCATAATTAAATATGGAATCTCACTTAATGAACAAACTATGTTATGATAAAATATCATCATCCAATAATAAGAATCTAGTTAAATTAGAATCACGAAACCTCCATGTCTTGGACACTCAAACCCGGTGAAAGAGATTGCTTCAATTTGTCAGCCTTCTCGAGACGACGAGATCAAAGACACAGAGGGTGTGAGGTAAAATAAGAATCTAGTTAAAAGCATACCACGGTGGTTCTTGAGTGTGGTAGGGTTTCTTTTTTATTTTTTCTTTTATAAATTATAATTGGCGATACTGGTTTTGCTTAGAGTAACAGTGATTTAGGTTTTATAAGTGCCATTATTTATTGGAAAAGCATGTTATGCAGTGTGAGGTTTTGGATATGGAATTTTTTTGTTAGGGCTAGTCTTGGGTGAGACCGTCTCACAGAAAGAGATCTGTCAGACGGGCCTCATATATAAAAAGTGATAATGTTTGAGTGAAAAGTGATAGTGATTAAGTAAAAAGTGACAATCACTCACACAGGTTTTTGCCTTTTTGTTATGCTGTTGATTTGAAGTGTCCTTTCTTTAAAAACTAAGTTAGGTCCAATTACGAGAAAGGTGATCGATTTTGAGTTCTATTTATAAATAACACGTACAATGGCTGCCATTAGTATACTGCTGATGTCTATGATTATAGAGATCATTTGCAATTGACAGCTACACTTGTAAATGACCGAGGTACTGTGATTAAGGGAATAATTGGGAATGTATAATAGTTTCCAATTAATGTTAGAAAAAAATTTGTATGACAGATTCTGATATTAGTGAACTCCGTTGAACCTACCCAATTTTTTAAAATCTGATATTAGTGAACTCCGTTGAACCTACCCAATTTTTTAAAATGGATCCTATACACAGCGTTTTGTTAGACCCATTTTGTAAATGGGTTAAAAATAGTATGAAGTTTACATGAACCAAGTACACAACTGTTATTCTTAATGTTAATACTGTATGTTATAGGTACCAACATCATTAGAATATGGTCAAACATGTTATGTGTGTGGTCCCTTCTTGTCGATAATTAGATGACACCATAGTCGATAATTGTAGGAGTGAAGAGGATTCCCAGAATTCAGTAATTTGATGAAAAAATATACATGTATGTGTGTGGTCCCTTCTTGTCTTGATGATATTGTAATAAACTGAGTATATTGAAACCATTTAACTACATTAGAGTTTTCAGACAATTCAGTAATTAGATGAAAAGTATACATGTATGTGTACGGTCCCTTCTTGTCTTGATGATATTGTAATAAACTGAGTAAATTAAAACCATTGGACTACATTAGAGTTTTCAGAATATTATGTGTGAAATCTTTTAAAGTTTGCTAATAAATTTAGTTTTTTCTGGGTTTTTAAATAGTGGACTTCATAATTTATTTTTTGCATAGTCGTGGCTTTTTGCATACTAGCAAATCATTTTTTTTAAAAAAGGGATGACCATGGAGCGGGTTCAAACCCAGACCCGCATTGAACCCGACTCGTATGGATCAGGTATGGACCCGATTAAGCGTGTATGAGATGAGTCATGATTTTTGCCAAACCCGCTCCACCTACTTACCCGTATATATATATATATATATATATATGTTGCGGAATTGTATCCACAAAGCAACTCCTTACAAATGATAAATCAAGACAACTAGAAACGCAATGAATTGAAACGTATAAAGAACTCAAAGAAAGAACACGGAATTTACGTGGTTCGATCAAATGATCTACGTCCACGGAGGATAGAAGACTCTCTTCACTAATCTCAAATGAAAGTTACAGATTACAAGTATTCACTAAGCTTGATCTCTCGAAACTCTCAAATTCAGTAACCTACAACCTATGCACTAGATGGTATATTTATAGATGTACAATGCATTGGATAACCGTCACTAACCAACTAACTAACTAACAGAAATAACAGAATTAACTAACTCTGAAAACTAGATTTCAGTAGACTTGACCCAGCGGAGTTGTCTCAGCAGACTTGGGATAAGCAGACTTGTCTTCAGCAGACTTGTCTCAGCAGACTTGGCCCCAACTCTCCTGAACTGACTTCAGATAACTTGTCTAGCAGAGTTGTCCAAACTCAATAATTTCAGATTAGTTGACTCCTAAGAAGACCACTAAACCTTATCAGTTGAATTACTCCTTAACTCAACTTTGCTGAACTCCAAGATCAGAACAATAGCAACTCTTCTGATAGATAGATATTAGATGACATCCAATATTGCATTAATCCTAACAATTCTCCACCTTAATGCAAGATTGCCTTCTTCCCAGCCCTCATCAAGGCTGTTTGTTCATTCTCTTCTTAATGAACATCCCAGGTACTAAGGTTTACCAACTCCATGCAATGGTTGAACTTATTGCTTGGTAATGCCTTAGTTACCATATCAGCTGCATTCTCTACCTCTCATGAAACACTTGATGTTTTGCTAGATGAATTGTACTCTGATTATCACACAGCACAGGAACACTTTTCTGAAATATGCCAAAATCTCTCAGAATGCCCTTCAACCACATTGCTTCCTTCACAGCTTCTGTTAAGGCTATATATTCAGCTTTTGTTGTGGATAAGGTCACCATAGATTGTAAAGCTGCTCTCCAAGTGATAGTAGTGCCATACAATGTAAACACATAACCAGATAAAGACTTCCTTGTATCTATGTTTCCAGCAAAATCATAATCCACAAATCCAATCAAAGGTCTCTTGGTATCAGCTGATTTTTCAAACAATAATCATAAGTCTTCTGAACCATTCAGATATCTTAGAATCCACTTTAAAGCTTCCCAATGTAGCTTTCCTAGATTTCCCATGAACCTACTCACCATACTAACAGCATAGGCAAGATCTGGTCTACTACAAACCATAGCATACATAAGACTTCCAACTCCATTTGCATATGGAACAGTAAGCATCTGCTTCTTCTCTTCAGCTGTTTGAGGAGATTGCTTGGCTGACAACTTGAATTGCTGGCCAAATGAAGTACTAACAGGTCTGGACTGGTGCATAAGGAATCTTCTCAACACCTTCTAGATGTAACCTTTCTGGGACAAGAACAGCTTCCCTGCTTTCCTGTTTCTGAGAATATCCATGCCTAATATTCTCTTGGCTTCACCCAAATCCTTCATCTCGAACTTGCTACTCAGCTGCTGCTTCAGCTGGGTAATCTTTCTCATACTCTTGCTAGCTATTAACATATCATCTACATAGATCAGTAGATAGGTTCTCTCTAGATAATCTTGTTTACCAATATATACACATCCATCATATTTGCTTCTTAAGAAACCAATAGAAAGCATGAATGTATCAAACTTTCTATACCATTGTCTAGGACTCTGCTTGAGCCCATACAATGATTTCTTAAGCAAGCATACCTTACTCAGGCATGATAAACCCTTCTGGTTGATGCATATATATTGTTTCAGCTAATTCTCCATGTAGGAATGCATTTTTGACATCTAGCTGATGTAACTCAAGATCATCTTGAGCAACCTTAGACAAAAGTAATCTTATTGAACAGTGTTTAACAACAGGAGAGAATACCTCATTGAAGTCTATGCCTTCTCTTTGTGTGAATCCTCTTGCCACCAACCTAGCCTTGAATCTGATTTGCTCTCTAGCACCACCAAATCCAACTTCAAGCTTCTTCTTGAACAACCATCTACAGCTGACCAACTTCTAGTTGTCTGGCTTCTCCACAAGGATCCAGGTCTCATTCTTCTCTAAGGATTGCAACTCTTCTGACATGGCTGCTATCCATTGCTCTCTTTCAGGACTGGTGATAGCTTCCTTATAGTTTCTTGGCTCATAATGCTCCACCTCTTCTGCTGTGATCAGAGCATATGACACAAGATCAGCCTGACCAAACCTAGATGGGGGGTGAATCTGCCTCCTGAGCCTATCTCTTGCAATGCTGTAATTTCTCAGATCAGCAGGGTTGTCCTCCATGGCCTCATCTTCTGAATGATCTTCTGGATCATCTTCTGGGACCTGTTCTGGAACAACCTCATCAGGGGTGTTGTCTCCTGTATCAGCAAAGTTGTCCACCTCCTTTGGGGTCAACTCTCCTGATGTGGGAAACTCCACCTCAGCTGAGAAACTCTCTTCTGACTCATTTACAATTCTTCCATCTAGGTCATGGGAGTTTCCATTATGAGGATATCCCATTACCTTCTCATTAAAATCAACATCTCTGCTGATTATCACTTTCTTATGACCAGGTTCAAGGCACCACAGTCTATAGCCCTTGACACCTATTGGATAGCCAATGAATATACATTTCAGAGCCCTAGGCTTTTTATCCTGTCTAATATGTGCATAAGCCTGACATCCAAACACTTTAAGTTTTGAATAATCAGACAACTTGCCATACCAGATCTCATCTGGGGTTTTACCTTCTAAACCATATGAGGGAGTTTTGTTTATCAAGTAACATGCAGTACATACAGCTTCTCCCCAAAAGATTTTAGGTAATTTAGCATCAGCTAACATGCATCTGACCCGTTCTAGAATAGTTCTATTCATTCTCTCTGCTAATCCATTTTGCTGTGGATTAAGAGGGACAGTTCTATGTCTAGTAATGCCCTTCTCTTTAAAAAATTCATTGAATTCAGCTGATAGATACTCAAGGCCATTATCTGTCGTCAAATGTTTTAAGGACTTTCCTTTCTTGTTCTCTATCTCAAGTAGCCATTCTTTGAATTTTGTAAAGGCCTCACTCTTCTGTTTGAGAATGAACACCCAAACTTTTCTAGAATAGTCATCTATAATTGACATGAAATACTTACCTCCACCAATGGTTTCAGTTCTTGATGGCCCCCAGACATCTGAATGAACATAATCCAGCAGCTCATTTGTAGTGTGCTCACCCTTCTGGAATGACTTCTTCTTGGACTTCCCAAGAATGCACTGCTCACAGAACTCCAGGCTTTTGAATGTCTTCTGGTGGAATGCCCCCTTCTTGGATAACTCCATCAGACCTTTCTCACCCACATGTGCCAGCCTCTTATGCCAAAGCATAGCATCTTCAGAACTCATGGTAACATCAGCAACACCTCTGATTGTCTCACCAATTAAAGAATATAGACCATTAGACTTCTCCCCTTGCATCACTATTCTATCAGCTTTGGTGACAAACAAACATCCTTTTTCAGTCTTGAATTCATAACCCAAAGCATTCAATGTGCCAAGAGATATAAGGTTTCTCTTCAAATCTGGAACAAATCTGACATTGGTCAGGATCACATGTTTATCATTAAACATCTTCACCCTCACAGTGCCAATACCCCTCACATTGCAACTTTCATCATTACCCAACAGAACTGATCCACCATCCATCATTTCCAGGTTTTGAAACCAAGATTTGGTGGGACACATGTGAAATGAACATCCAGAATCCAACACCCATTCATTAACAAGTTTGCTATCTGTTATGCTCATGACTTCTGCACTATCATATCCTTTTGCCTCTGCTACATCAGCTTTGGCAGGATCAGTAGACTTCTTGTGCTCAGGACAATCTTTAAACAAATGTCCTTCTTTATGGCATTTGTAGCAAGCTCTGCTCTTGGCTACAAACCCATTCTTCTTTTGATTTGGCTTGGCATGAAACTTCTTGCCTTGCCCTCCTTTCTTGTCATTCTTGAGTTTGATATTAAGACCCTCAGCTTGGTTCTTGGTCTTCTTGGTTGAGTTTGCTACATGTAAACTCTTAGTTTTCAGAATGGACTTCTTTGAATTTTGCCTTACCCTCCTTGGTAATCAGCAAAGCATCCTTGAAGCTATCATATGAAGGTGGTAAGGACTCCAATAGTAGAAAAGACTTCTTGTGATCATCTAAGGTGACTCCAACATTTTCAAGATCATCAACAACTTGCATGAACTCTATTAACTGCTCATCAAGGGTCTTATCATCTGTCATCTTAAAATTGTTGAGCTTCCTCTCCATAAACATCTGGTTTGACAAGGATTGTGTCAAATACAGATCATCAAGTGTCTCAAATACAGCAACAACATCCTTCTCCTTCATAACTTCCCTGAACACATTGTCTCCCAAACTTAGAACAACAATGTTGTAAGCTTTTTCCATAAGCTCTTCTTTCTTGGCCTGGTCTGCATCGGATGCAGCAGGGTCAAGAGGAGTAAGGGCCTCTTTCAGCCCATGGTGTGACAGCAGAGCCTTCATCTTGGCTTTCCATAAACCAAAATTTCTCTTACCATTGAATTTCTCTATCTCCAACTTCACAGAGCCCATTTCTGATTCTTGACTTTATCTTCGACTTCCCACAGACGGCGCTAATTGTTGCGGAATTGTATCCACAAAGCAACTCCTTACAAATGATAAATCAAGACAACTAGAAACGCAATGAATTGAAACGTATAAAGAACTCAAAGAAAGAACACGGGATTTACGTGGTTCGATCAAATGATCTACGTCCACGGAGGATAGAAGACTATCTTCACTAATCTCAAATGAAAGTTACAGATTACAAGTATTCACTAAGCTTGATCTCTCGAAACTCTCAAATTCAGTAACCTACAACCTATGCACTAGATGATATATTTATAGATGTACAATGCATTTGATAACCGTCACTAACCAACTAACTAAATAACAAAAATAACAGAAATAACAGAATTAACTAACTCTGAAAACTAGATTTCAGTAGACTTGACCCAGCGGAGTTGTCTCAGCAGACTTGGGATAAGCAGACTTGTCTTCAGCAGACTTGGCCCCAACTCTCCTGAACTGACTTCAGATAACTTGTCTAGCAGAGTTGTCCAACCTCATCAGCAGAGTTGTCCAAACTCAATAATTTCAGATTAGTTGACTCCTAAGAAGACCACTAAACCTTATCAGTTGAATTACTCCTTAACTCAACTTTGCTGAACTCCAAGATCAGAACAATAGCAACTCTTCTGATAGATAGATATTAGATGACATCCAATATTGCATTAATCCTAACAATATATATATATATATATATGTTTGTATGTATGCTTGTAAAATATTTTTTATTTAATTTTTTTAGTATAATATTAATAGGAAATGTTATTTTAAACAATTATACATTTAATTTGAATTATGTAATATCAAAACAAATATATTGTATGCATTAAAATTAATTAAAAAAATTAAACAAATTATGTGGGATAGGATGGGTAAAACCCAACAAGTTTTCAAGCGGGGCGGGTCCGAGTATGAGAATTTTGGCGGGTCCTGGGACAAGGCATACCCGTCCCAGACCCACCCCATTGTCATCCCTATTTAAGAACTTGTATTCGAAATTAGAGACCATGAATATGTCTTTTATGACGTCAAATAGCATTGTCAAGAGAATATATTGTTTGTGACGTCGAATAGTTGCCAACTATTGTCACCAATTATTATTGCGACAAAAAAAATTGTCACTAAATATTTTAAATAATTAATGATGAAAAGTAGTATTGTCATGAAAAATATATTTTATGACGTTGAATATTGTCATTAATTATTATTAAAATTGTCACCAACTATTATAGTCATGACAATAAAAATTTATCACTAAATATTTCAAATAATTAACGAAAAAAAATAGCATTGTCATGAAAATATATACTCCCTCTGTCCCCCACAAAGATAGCCACGTATTCCTTTTTTGGATGTTCCAAATTATAGCTCCATTTCCTCTTTTACTTTAGTATTAAATGCTTTATTGTCAAGTTTACCCCTAATTAATAAGAGTAATTAATGCTTAACAGATTTTGGAGTATGGGATTCTAAGGGCAAAATTGACACATTAGCTAAATTTTACTACATTTATTGATTTTTCTTAATCAATGTGTAAAGTCAAATGTGGCTATCTTTGTGGGACGGAGGGAGTATATTTTATGACGTTGATTACCGTCATCAATTATTATTAAAATAGTCACCAATTATTTTCGAGACGAAAAAAGTTTGTCACTAAATATTTCAAATAATTATGACGAAAAATAGTATTATCATGAAAAAATATTTTTTTGGACGTTAAATATTGTCATCAATTATTATTATTGTTTTTGTGACGAAATAAATTTATCATTAAATATTTCGAATAATTAATGATGAAAAATAATATCGTCATGAAAATATATTTTTCATGATGTAGAATGTCGTCATCAATTATTATGAAAATCGTCACAAATTATTAGTGTGACGAAAATATTGTCACTAAATATCTTGAATAATTAATGACGAAAAATAGTATTGTAATGAAAATATATTTTTCATGACGTCAAATATTGTCATCAATTATTATTAAAATCGTCACCAATTATTTTTGTGACGAAAATATTTTGCCACTAAATATTTTGAATAATTAATGATGAAAAATAATATTGTCATGAAAATATATTTTTTATGACGTCGAATATCGTCATCTATTACAATCAAAATCGTCACCAATTATTATTGTGATGAAAATATTTTGTCTCTAAATATTTCAAATGATTAATGACGAAAAATAGAGTTCGTCATGAAAAAAATACTTTTTATGACGTGGAATATCATCATCAATTATTATTAAAATCATCACCAATTATTATAGTGGCGATAGTTTAGCATTGTCAAGAAAAACTAGTTTCCATGACGTCGAATTTCGTCATCATTTATTATTAAAATCGTCACATAGTATTATTGTGACATACTTATTAACATCGTCATAAAGTATTCAACTTTGTGACGAAAAAAATTGTAATTGGTGACGAATTTAAATTTTGTCACAATTTCTAGTACTTTAATGACGAAAAATAAAATTCCTCACGTTTAAGTAAAAAATTGCGATGAATTTTGTGTCGTCGAAAAAAAATTCATCACGAAATGTGTGATTTCCTGTAGTGACACTGAACGACTGGAGAAGACAGCAAATGCTGTTCTGAAAAATCAAACTTTGCAAATGAAGATCAATTCAAGAGACTTACTCAAGCGCTCACTTCCCACATTGATAAAGCCAAAAAGGGGGAAGAGGAGGCCAGAGCTTAGTTATCCCTTCAAGTATCCGAAGAATTGAAGAAATCAGCAGAGGCTCAATCTGATTTGGCTAGGAGATTAGCAGGTGCAGAAGAGAAACTTTAGAAGAGAAACTTTAGAAGCAGGCAGAACAGATGAAGAAATGCATAAGAGAAACTTCAGAAGCAGGCAGAACAGATGAAGAAATTCACTTCTCAAGGGATAATTTCAGCAATTCCCGCCTCATCTACTCATCATCTATTTGATCCTGCCTTGGCAATTGTAGTTGATGTTGTGATTGCAAGGAATGAAGAAATTCAGATGTAGAAGCAACCAGTAGCACTTGCTTTACCTCCTGCTCAAACAGAAGAAGACGAAGACAATGTTCCAATAGCTCTAAAGAAAGGGAATCGACGCCCTGCTCCAACAGATGAGGAACGTCGTCGTTTGACTGAATTAAAGAGGAAGCAATCTGCACCTTTTGATGCAAATTACAAGAGAAGGAAGACTCTACAAAAGAAGAAGAGACCAGTTGAAGAGCCAATTCCTGAGGGCATCGAAGACGATGTAGAAGATCAAGAAGAACTTCCAGAGCAATCAGATCAGCAGATTGATGATTTCCTTGAACCAGTTCATAATCTAAGATGGGGAGACCTTGATCAGGAGACGACATTCAGATGTTTCGAAGCATTTCTCACTGATGAAGATGAAGAATTTCTAGGCATTGTGATCAAAGAAGCAGTAGATAAGAATATCAATATTCTTCTACCTGCATTTCCCTACTGGAAGGCACTTGAAACTGCGAATGGCAAGCCTGATATGAGGGAAGCAAATCTACCTTCAATGAACACTACCTTAAAAGAAAAAGTTAGAGAAAAATAGATTGCTCGAGAAATTAAGAAGAGAGTCTACCAAGCATACAACATCTACTGAAGACATCCTTTCAAGTTGTTAAGTAATATTCTCTGTATTTGTAATATCATTGCATCATGTTCTGAATTAATATAAGAAGTTACTTTTCCATCTTCAGACAACCTCTCATTGTCTTCTTTAGAAGCTATATGTTCTATCTATTATTATTACTAACCTTTGACGAATTTCAAATTATTAACTAACTGATCTGATAACTTAGATAAGTTAGTTTTAGCTTCATCAAAAAGGGGGAAATTGTGGGGATATTCATCCAACCCCTAATCTGATTGTAATTCTTATATTTAGTTTCGATGGCCAAAACCAGATTAGTAGAGTAAAGGTTTAGTATAATAATTTGTAATCTAGTATAAGGTTATGTTGGGAACAAAATGAGATTTTGTTTAAGATACCAAAACCCCTGATGATATGTCAAGATAGATAAGTCAAATTTACTAAGTATGTTTCAGGATTGCTGGAACATATAAATCAGGCTAGTTGAACAGCTGACATGTTAGGCAGCTTATAAATGATAAGATACATAAGTTGAGGGGGAACACAAGCTTAGAAGATCAATTAGATCAAGTTCCCTTAGGTTCAGGATCAGAAGACTTCAACCCTGTTGATAAGACAAGATCCGAAGAGCTTAACACTACTGATAGCTAAATCAGAAGAGTAAATCAGAAGAGTCAACCTATCCGATACACCAATGTTCAGTAAGATCATATCCTTTAGATCAAGTCTACTGATAAGAACTCCATCAAGATCAGAAGAGATGACCAGCATAGTATATCAGCACACTAAACTAGAAGAGTTCAAATTCAGTATAAGGCAAGAGACAACTATGTTGATAGTGTTGGTGTATACTGTAAAGCAAACTTTTAGTGGGCTTTTGTGACGTATATTCGATTTCTTTTTATCTGAAATAAATGGTTTTTCACATTATTGCATTCTTTGTGATTACTTGTATGTCTGCTTATCTTGCATTGTAGACGATGTGGTGGGTTTGTAGTCACACAGAATATCACATTGTCAGTTCCTTGTTGTTGGTCCTAAGTTGAGTTAAGATTGAGTAAGCTAAGAAAATCTAGAGGGGAGGGGTGAATAGACTTTCAAAAATCTTTCAAAATATCAGAGTTTATAATGCGGAATAGTGTTCTGAATAGTACTGTTCATACTGAGTTAGATCAGTACTTCCAGTTTTAGATTTATACTCAACTTTTAATCAGATCTTTACTTAGACAATTCTACTGTTCTTGGTTAAACAAATATCAAACAGAAAATAAAGAACACAGAATTTTATTGTGGTTCGACCAATAAGTCTACATCCACTCTCACAATCCCAGTTGTGATGTTTTATTAACTCTTCCTTCTTGAGTTTCTTGTGGCTTAAAGTCCCAAGATTAAGACTGTGATCTTATCGATTACACTTCCAAGTGTATCTTCGATCTGCTAGTAATTTCACAAGTAACTAGCACACTTGTTTACAAAACACAAACTTAAAACTGAAAAGTAAAACTTCTCTTTGAGTAGCCTTTGATTCTTCTCTTCAATTCAGTGGCTTCTCCTTGCTTTGATTTCCTTAACTCTGTGAGTTCTTGCTTGTAGACTTGCTCTTGAATTCTTTAAGATCAGTAATTGTTTAGTAGTAGCAGTAGTCTCTTCAAGTAGGAGATCATACAGTATTTATAGAACTTAGTATGACAGTTAGCAGTTTGTGAACTAACTCTCAACTAACTCTAAAACTGTTTTTGTAACTTCTTCTTGTAACCGACTTTGTAACTTCCTTCTTATTCCAAGTCAGAATATCTTCAAATATATCTTCAGTTACTCTTTAAATAAGCTTTCCAAACTTATTCTTCAATTTCACCAAATCAGCACAGTAACTTACTGTTGGGATATGAATCCTTAAAACAATGTTCTAGATGATGAAAGTATGTTTTGATGGCCAAAAGCAACTTAAAGTTAGTAATATATGTGGTTCTAAGTCATCTTAACTAAGTCATTTGAAATAAGTTTACTGATCTTAATGAGATATTTGAAATCTAAGTTACTAATCTTATCTGAGTTTACTGATCTTATATGATTACTGATCTTATTGTGTTTACTGATCTGATATATGAACTGTTAGGAACTAAGCTGATGTTTTGTATTGTATAGACAGCTTATAGTATAGGACTTAGATGTACTCATCTGTATATAGTTCAATTGATGTATAGATAGGTTTTATATATGTAAAGTTGTATTTTATTGTATTCAGCATTGTAAAAGTTCAGAACAGTAAGTTTAGAACACTAGATTAGAAGAAGATCAGAAGACTAATGAAGACTCAGAAGACTACTTCAGAATAAGAAGACTTCAAAGAAGAGTTGAAGAGAAGCTTCGAAGAATTCTGGAGAAGTACAGAACAGTTTGAAGTTACTGTGCTGACTGGCTCAGCAGAGTAAAAATCAGAAGAGTAAAAATCAGAACAGTAAGTTACTGTGCTGATTTGGTGAATTTGAAGAATAAGTTTGGATAACTTATGTAAAGAGTAACTGGAGATATATTTGAAGATATGCTGACTTGGAATAAAAAGGAAGTTACAAAGTCGGTTACAAGAAGAAGTTACAAAAACAGTTTTAGAGTTAGTTGAAAGTTAGTTCACAAACTCCTAACTGTCATACTAAGTTCTATAAATACTGTATGATCTCCTACTTGAAGAGACTACTGAAGGACTGCTACTACTAAACAATTATTGATCTTAGAGAAATCAAGAGCAAGTCTACAATCAAGATTTTCAGTTCCTTTGAGGTACCTCAAGATCCTCTTTGCAGCCTCAAGGTGGCTTTTCTTAGGATTTGCTTGAAACCTTGCACAAACACCTACTGCAAAGGTGATGCCAGGTCTGCTGGCAGTGAGATAGAGGAGAGAACCAATTATTCCACTATACTCAGTGGAGTTGGTTGGAACACCACTCTCATCAGGATCCATCTTCCAATTTGTGTTCATTGGGATCCTTACTGGCTTGCTTGTTGTACACCCAAACTTCTTGATCATTTCTCTGGTGTACTTGGCTTGGTTGATGAAGATTCCTTCTTTTGATTGCTTGACTTGTAGGCCCAAGAAGAAGTTCATCAACCCCATCATGGACATTTCAAACTTACTTTGCATGAGCTTGGAGAACTTTTCACACAGCTTCTCATTAGGGGATCCAAAAATTATGTCATCTACATAAATTTGGACTAGCAAGATGTCCTCTCCTTCAGAGATTCTGAAGAGAGTTCTGTCCACAGTTCCCTTGGTGAATCCATGATCCAAGAGGAATTGTGACAGTGTGTCATACCAAGCCCTAGGGGCTTGCTTGAGTCCATATAGATCCTTCTTCAGTCTGTATACTTGGTTTCCAACCTCAAAACCTGGTGGTTACTCCACATAGACCTCTTCTTTCAAGACTCCATTCAGAAAGGCACTCTTGACATCCATTTGGTATACTTTGAACCTCTTGTGGGCTGCATAGGCTAGGAAGAGCCTTATTGCTTCTAGCCTTGCCACAGGTGCAAAGGTCTCATCATAGTCAATGCCTTCATGCTGGCAATACCCTTTTGCCACTAGTCGTGCTTTGTTTCTGACAATCACATCATTCTCATTCTTTTTGTTCTTGAACACCCACTTGGTTCCAATAACATCTTGATGTGAAGGTCTATCCACCAGCTCCCATACTTCATTTCTGGTGAATTGATTCAATTCTTCCTGCATGGCTGTGATCCAATTGGCATCTTGAAGTGCTTCTTCAATATTACTTGGTTCTTTTTCTGATAAGAAACAACAAAAAAGAGCACTTTCACCATGAAATCTTCTTTTTTTTACTCCAATACTTGGGTCACCAAGTATTAGATCAGTAGGATGGTCAGACAACCAAGTCCTTCTTTTTCTGATCTCTTCAGTAGAGTTGTCCTCTACTAAAGTTGAGTCATTTTGATCATAAAATTCAGGATAATTGAGTGCAGGATCTAATTCAGGATCATAATCAGGGGTGTTGTCCTCAATGTCAGTTACATTGGCATTTTCAACATTTTGAGTTCCCCCTTGATTATTTGACCCATTAACTACCTCAGCAGGAACTGCTTCTTCATTGGTAGTTGTTACCTGGATGTGAACTGGGATTGGCTCATTCAGTTCACCATTTCCATCAGTGGGGTTTGTCTCAGGAAGGTTGCCTTCAGGATTGTTGTCCAGTGTGAGTTCTTCAGGTAGGTTGGCTTGGACAACATCTATGAATTTAGTGTCTTTGTCTTTTAGGCTTAGTCTGGTTGTCCTCTGTATGATTTCTTCAGGTTCCAAGTTTTCATTTCTGGACTCATGAATAGACTCATCAAACACAACATGAGGTGTTTCTTCCACAATAAGGGTTTTCTTGTTGTAGACTCTGAAAGCTCTACTGACTTGAGAATATCCAAGGAATACTCCCTCATCAGCTTTGCTGTCAAAGGTTTTCAACTGTTCTTTCCCATTATTGTGTATGAAACACTTACAACCAAAGATGTGAAAGTATGACACTTTAGGCATTCTTCCTTTCCAGAGTTCATAAGGGGTTTTGCCTTGCCCATTAGTGATCAAGCATCTATTTTGAGTATGGCATGCAGTGTTTATAGCTTCAGCCCAAAACCTCTTAGGTAAATTTGAATCAGCAATTAAGGTTCTAGCAGCTTCTTTTAAGGTTTTATTCCTTCTTTCTGCAACTCCATTTTGCTGAGGAGTTCTAGCTGCTGAGGTTTCATAAGTTATTCCATTAGATGTGCAATACTCATTGATGTATGAATTTATGAACTCAGTGCCTTTATCAGAGCTTATCTTGATAATGCTAAGGCTTTTCTCATTTGACAGTCTCTTAAGAAGCTCAGGTAGTTTGACTTGTGTTTCCTTCTTATTAAGGAGAATTACTACCCATGTGAACCTAGAGAAGTCATCTACTACAACTAATGTGTATTTTCTACCATTTATGCTTGAAGGGGTGATTGGTCCAAAAAGATCCATATGTAGAAGTTCAAGTACCCTTTCAGTAGAAATGACTGGTTTACCTTTGAATGAGGCTTTAATCTGTTTTCCTTCTTGACATGGTTTACACACATGTTCTTTAATGAAAACCTCATTAGGCAGTCCTTTAACTAATGCATTTCTGGCAAGTTTGTTCATTGATTTGAAGCTCAGGTGGTTTAGCCTCTTGTGTCATAACCAACTTTGTTCATTAGTACTCTTAGCAATGAAACATGCAGCATCAGTAGACTTGTCCCAGTCTGCAAAATACACATTTCCTTTCCTAGTTCCAGTCAATAGAATTTGTTGAGTTTTATCTCTAATTAAGCATTTTCCACTTGAGAACTCAACATTGAAATCTTTATCACAGAATTGACTGATACTTAGGAGATTATATTTGAGACCAGCTACATAAGATACATTGGTTACTTTGATGTTACCAATCATCAAAGTACCATAACCTTTTGTTGTTGCTTGTGAGCTGTCTCCAAAAGTGACATTTGGGCTTTCTTTTTCAATAAACTCAGTGAGGAGTTCTTTGTTTCCAGTCATGTGCCTTGAGAATCCACTGTCAAGGTACCATGTTGTCTTTTTGCTCATACTCCTCTTCTTGTGGCCCATAGGTACCTGCAATTAGATAGGTTTAGGTACCCTTTGAGTTTTGGGTCCTGAGAGGTTAGCTGTACCTTTAGGAACCCAAACTTGCCTAATCACCCTGATTGATTCAAGGTGGCTAAGTTGTTTTCCTTGTGCATCAACATACACTGTCTTTCCCTTAAATGCCTTGGGGAAAGTATGTGTGAGTGTGTTAACTCTGTAAGTTTCAGGGGAGTTGTCAATTCTCCTGAACTAATGAGTTCTTTGTGCAGCTTGATGAAATCTTTGAGGAAAGGCGTTTTTATGACCATTACCCTTTAGCATGAGGGGTTTTGGTTGTCTCATTTTATTCTGCCTTTGAGGATAGTTGTCCTTAGGTCTATTCAGCTGAGGCTTTCTCAGTAGAGTTGGCCTGGGCTGATTATACCTTGGTTAACTCCTCTGAACATTGCTCAGGAGAGTTGCCCTTCCATTGGGTCTACTCTGCTGAGCAACATTCCTCTTGTGATCAGGAGCTTTGGCCATTTCCTTAGGTTTTGGCCTAGTCTCCTGAGGCACTTGAGTAAGCAGTTCATTTAATTTGCCCTTTCCTTTGTTCAGTGGCTGAATTATTTCATTTTCAGCTTGTTGTGCCACTGATTTAACAAAGATTTTCTTAGTGTTACTTGTAGAAGCAACACTGAGACAAGGTGAAGATTCAAATGGATCAAAACCTAATCCACTTCTTTGTGCCATAGGTCTTTGATAACTCTGAATTTCCTCTATTGCTCTAGAGGATTTGTTCAAAGCAGACATCTTTAATTTCAGGCTCTCTTCCCTTGATTTAAGAATATCATATTCATGTGAGAGATTCTCAAATTTGGCATTCAGAATTTTCAGTTCAAAATCTTTTCTCTTCTGAGAGAGTAGTTGATCATCTATCTCCTTTTGTTGGTCAACTATCCTGAGATTTGCTTCCTTAAGCTCTCTCTAGACTTGTTGATACAACTCAGTAGATTTGACATCAACAACTACCTCAGAGTTTTTGGCAAGTTCAATAGCCAATCTTTCATTTTCTCTCACACAATTATCATGAAATTCTTGTAATCTAGTGAAATCTTCCATCAACTTCCCAAAGGAAAGTTTCAAGTTGACTTCACTAGTGTTCTGTGATAGGAATGATGGTGAACTAGAAGTGGAGGATACCTCATCATCCTCAATAGCCATGTTGCACACATCATCATCATCATCATCATTGTTTGAGAACAGTCCATCAGAAGAGTTGAAGCTCTCAGCACTATCAGATTCTTCACCAGCCATCATGGCTTTTCTATTGGTGAACTTTCTGTCTCTCTTAGCTTGCCTCTCTCTTCTTTCTTTAGAGCTCAATTCAGGGCAGTCATACTGGAAGTGCCCTTTCTTCTTGCAATTGTAGCATAGGTCTTCATCATCATCCTTCTTGGATTCATCTCTTCCTTTTGATGATGAAGGGTCAGCTCTACTGGACCTTCTCCTATCAGAGTACTTGTCCTCTGATCTTTTCTCTTCAGGTTTTTTGTCATTGGCCTGATCTTCAGGGGAGTTGTACCTCCTCCTGAATTTGTTGTGTTGGAAGAATTTCTTGTATTTACCAAACCTTGTGTTGAGCTTGTCAAACCTTCTAGCCATCAAGGCTAGTTCTTCCTTCATTTCAGTCTTTGAGACTGACTTTGATGATCTGGGAGTAGGTTGCATTTCAGGTTCAGCAACTTTGGCTTTGAATGCCACTCCCTTAGTAGGATTTGAAAGTTCCTCAACAGGATTTCTTCTATTGAGCTCAAACTCATAGGCTTTGAGTTCTGAGAAGATTTGTTGCATGGGCATGGAGGAGAGATCCTTGGTATTCTGCATCATCACAGCATAGACATCCCACTTTTGAGTGAGACTTCTTAAGATCTTCAATCCAACTTCTCTCCTGGAGTACACCTTGCCCAATGAGTTAATTTCATTCATCACATCAATGAATCTACCAGCAAATTTGTCAATGGATTCATCAGCTTCCATTGAGAATTGTTCAAACTTTTGCACAACAACTTGGAGCTTGTTCTCCTTGATCTTTTCTGTACCCTCACACATCTCAGCAAGAGTATCCCAAATTTCTTTGGCTGTGGTGCAGTGGGAGACTCTACCCATGACTGCATCTGTAATTGTTTGGTAGAGGGTGTTCATGGCAAGATAATTCAGATTATCTTTCCTCTTTTCATCAGCAGTGAAGTCATCTTCATCTTTGGGAATCAGTTCCCTTACATCTGCACTTTGCTCATCTGTCACCCTGGGGTTAGTTTGAGTAAACACAAAAGGTCCTCTTGTGATTACTCTTAACATGTCAGTGTGAAGAGATGCAAGATGAGCCCTCATTCTAATTTTCCAGAAATCATAATTGTCTATTGAAAACATGGGCAGTTTATGATGTGAGATGTGGTTGACTTGATTTGTGGCTATGTTGTCCAATCCTTGAACAACAGGTGGAGGAACAGCATTGTTGTTGGCCATATCTCAAGAAAGCAGTTAGTCAATAGGTAATAGATTTCAGATAGAGATCAGTTCAGTGACCACACAAATATGTGAATTTTGAAAATCTAGATGGATTTTCAGAAGCAGTGGTCTTTGAACCCCTGCTCTGATACCACTTGTTGGTCCTGGAAGGAGTATATAACAAGTGTATGGGGGGGGGGGGGGAATACACTTGTATGAAATTCTTTTCAACTTTTGATCAAACCAGAGCTCAGCAAGGTTGTCTTGGACAACTCTGCTAAAGATGATTAACTCTTCTAAGATAATCAAACTACTAAGTACTATTGAGTACTTAGTTGAATAACTATCTAGGGGAGTTATATGTGCGGAATAGTGGTTGGCCCTTTAAGTTTAGACACCTTTAGTTTCTGAAATCACTTACTCACTAGAATGCAATCCAGTTTAGTTTCAGGGAACTTGTCCAATACAGTTCTTGCACAGTCTTTGAATATGTATCTTTTAAAAGATCAGTTTTGTGTACAGTGTTGAATGAATGTAAGTACATGTAAAGCAAATCAACACAGGAGTTTATAGTGGTTCAGAGACTCAAGCTCCTACATCCACTTTCCCTGATTTAACAGGATAATTCCTTCACTCTTGGAATTAACTTGTTTTATAGTGCCAAAGTGCACTTGATCAATAACACCTCTCCTTGGTGAATTGATCCCTAGGATATCTAGAGTCCTAGTACCCTCTTCTCAACTCAGAACTGAACTGTTCTTCTCTCAACAGTCAGCTCCTACCACTTCTACTACTACAACCTTCTCACTTTCTCACTTGAAAGGGTAAGGGTTGAAGTAAGGTTCCAACTAATGAGATATCCTTTACAATGAAGTTCAGTGTATAAGGATTAGGATATCTCTCTAAGCTTTGTATGGATATACAGTAAGTTCAACTTAGAAGAAGTGTTTGAAGAGTAAGATAGTCTCTTTGAAAGCTTTGAAAGCACTCTGACTTGTAGGATAGTTGGCTTGGTAGTTGGTGCTTCAAATGGTCTTCACACTTCTGTATTTATAGACAAATTTGAGGATTTGCCCGTTGGAGAGGCAGCCCCAAATTGCAATAAATGTCTTCCTTGAGTTCTTCAAACTGGAAGACAGATTTTTTATAGTGACATGTCCTTATTTGGGTAATAAACGGCTGTTAAGACTTTGTCTTCATTCTGCAGTACTTTTCCCAATGTTTGACTTCTTGTTAAGACTTGGACATGGCTTCTGAAGGTTGATCCAATGATAGGACAACATTCCTTATCAAATGGACAACTCTGCTTATCACTATCAGCAGACTTTGCTTATCAGCATGGTTGGCTTGCTCTTCTTCAGATGACTTGGCTCTTTCCCTTTGCTTCACTTGGAAATGATATTAACATGATACAATGAAGTCTTTTATGGTGTAGTTGTCTTCTTCTCTTCAGCATAGTTGAC
This sequence comes from Galeopsis tetrahit, assembly GCA_963675135.1. NCBI lineage: Eukaryota > Viridiplantae > Streptophyta > Magnoliopsida > Lamiales > Lamiaceae > Galeopsis > Galeopsis tetrahit. Next base: position 55,999,974 of record OY776120.1, on the reverse strand, counting down.
CTTAAAGTATTAGAGCATTTGTTCTAGTTCAATTTTGCTGAGACAACTCTTCTGGACAACTCTCCTGATCAGTATACTTGGCCTTTGAGCTTCAGAGCTTTTGTTTTTGCACAGAGTTAACCTCGCTGGACAACGCTCCTGGTCAGTACATTTGAGTAAACTTGTCCTTTTGAGCTTTACAACCTTGTTCTTGCATAGATACAACCTCTCTGGACAACTCTCCTGATCAAGGCATTTGGTTTTCAATAGAGTATGCTTGGCCTTAGTGATTGTTCCAGAATTTGAGCCTTGAGGGGACTTGATCTTGATCATCTTCAAAGCATAGGTTCCCCCTCACAATGTGCATCTAATCATCTAAGAGCTGCCTAACATATCAGCTTCTCATCTAGCCTTATGCTATGTGTTCTAACATACTTAGAACACAATCATCTTGACTTAGGCATGTCTCAGGGGGTTTTGGTATTTAATCAAAACATATGTCATTTTATTCCCAACACTATCTCAGTTGTGAATACTGTTTATAGCTTACAAGTGTTGGGATATGAATCCTTGAAACAATGTTCTAATTGATGATTGTATGTTTTGATGGCCAAAAGCAACTTAAAGTTAGTAATATATGTGGTTCTAAGTCATCTTAACTGAGTCATATGAAATTAGTTTACTGATCTTAATGAGATATTGAAAACTGAGTTACTGATCTTATTGTGTTTACTGATCTGATATAAGAACTGTTAGGAACTAAGCTGATGTTTTGTATTGTATAGACAGCTTATAGTATAGTACTTAATTATACTCATCTATATATAGTTCAGTTGATGTATAGATAGGTTTTATATATGTAAAGTTGTATTTTATTGTATTCAGCATTGTAAAGTTCAGAACAGTAAGTTTAGAACACTAGATTAGAAGAAGATCAGAAGACTATGAAGACTCAGAAAACTACTTCAGAATAAGAAGACTTCAAAGAAGAGTTGAAGAGAAGCTTAGAAGAATTCTGGAGAAGTACCGAACAGTTTTAAGTTACTGAGCTGACTGGCTCAGAACAGTAAAAATCAGAACAGTGAGTTACTGTGCTGATTTGGTGAAATTGAAGAATAAGTTTGGAAAGCTTATTTAAAGAGTAACTGAAGATATATTTGAAGATATGCTGACTTGGAATAAGAAGGAAGTTACAAAGTCGGTTACAAGAAGAAGTTACAAAAACAGTTTTAGAGTTAGTTGAGAGTTAGTTCACAAACTGCTAACTGTCATACTAAGTTCTATAAATACTGTATGATCTCCTACTTGAAGAGACTACTGCTACTACTGAACAATTACTGATCTTAAAGAATTCAAGAGCAAGTCTACAAGCAAGAACTCACAGAGTTAAGGAAATTAAAGCAAGGAGAAGCCACTGAATTGAAGAGAAGAATCAAAGGCTACTCAAAGAGAAGTTTTACTTTTCAGTTTTAAGTTTGTATTTTGTAAAACAAGTGTGCTAGTTACTTGTAGAATTACTAATAGATCGAAGATACACTTGGAAGTGTAATCGATAAGATCACAATCTTAATCTTGGGACTTTAAGCCACAAGAAACTCAAGGAAGAGTAATAAAACATCACAACTGGGATTATGAGAGTGGATGTAGACTTATTGGTCGAACCACTATAAAATCTTGTGTTCTTTACTTTCTGTTTGATATTTGTTTGATATATGTTTAAACAAGAACAGTAAAATTGTCTAAGTAAAGATCTGATTAAAAGTTGAGTATAAAACTAAAACTGGAAGTACTGATCTAACTCAGTAAGAACAGTACTATTCAGAACACTATTCCGCATTATAAACTCTGATATTTTGAAAGATTTTTGAAAGTCTATTCACCCCTCCCCTCTAGACTTTCTTAGCTTACTCAATCTTAACTCAACTTGGGACCAACAAGTGGTATCAGAGCAATAGTTCTTTGGACTGCTGTTTCTTGATAACCTTGTAGATCTTGAGGGAAATCTCACTGATCTTGCTACTACTTCTTGATATCTGTCATTATCTGAATACTTGAAAACTATCTGCTATACTACTGATCCTATTTGTCTAATCAAACATGGATGACACTAATGTGAACAAACTTCCTAAGTTCAAGATTGCAGATTATGACTACTGGAAGCTTAGGATGGAGGCCATCTTTAGCTCAACCCATGATCTGATGGTGTCTGTGGTGACTGAAGGACCAATTGTCACCATGGTGGAAAACACTGCTGTTCTGGATCCTACTAAACCAGTTGGAGCACTGGTCCCTAAACCAAGGTCAGAACTGACTTCTAAAGAAATGAGACAAAACAATTTGGATAGTCTTGCTAAGAATTATATTTTACACACCTTGCCAAATGAGTATCTTGGTAAAGTGTTAAAATGTAAGACTACAAAGCAAATGTGGGACAAATTGGCTATTCTTTGTGAAGGTACTACACTGATCAAAGAAAGCAAATTATCCACAGCTGTCCAACGGTTTGAAACATTTAAGATGAAGCCAGGAGAAACATTTGATGAATTGGGTACTCGATTTACAAAAATTATGAATGATCTTGATGTGTTAGGAAAGACTTATACTGAAAGAGAAGTTAACTTGAGAATCTTGAAAGCTTTGGATGAAAGGTGGAAAATGGTCAAGATGATCATTAAAACCACACAAGACATTGATTTTTGGCCAACAGAAACTATGTTCCAAACCCTTAAGGCACATGAGTTTGAGTTAGATGAAGAAGATCCTATTAATGTGATTCATAAGGATAAGGATGCCTCTAAGGACATAGCTTTTAAAGCTTCTACCTCTAAGGGGTCTAGATCATCTAAGTCTAAGGCCTCAAGCATAAAAGATGAACTAGATAGTTCTGATCTTAGTCTGAAAGATCAGACGAGCCTTATGATCAAAAGATTTGATAGACTAAATAAGAGGTATGGTAGATACAAGAGATTCTATAAGGAAACCAAGGGTTCTAGTAACAGGGACTCTTCTGTGAACAGAAGGGATCAAAACTCTTCTGAAAGAATGGATGAGATCTCTAATGAGAATAGGAGAGATAGGAACTCATCTGATAAGAGGGATAGAAAGTATTCTGATAAGAAAGACAGGAACTCCATTGACAAGCATGACATACAATGATTCTGATTCGGAATCAGAAGAGTTGCCATCGTCTTCATCTGAATACCCCTTTAGCAATGAAGATGAAGCCTTCATAGCAGATGATGGACTGGTAATGATGGCCAAAATAAATGATGAGGTATCATCTGCTAACTCTTTTCAATCTTGTAAAAATTCTGACACTGATGAAAGTGATGCTGCTGATAGCAGTGTAGGAAGTAGTCTTCATCATTCCCAAGGAGTGACTGAAGAAGGCCTTCTACAAGCTAACAAAGCATTCATTGAAATTAGTGATGAGAATATACCTTTAAAGCAAGAAATCATTAATCTGAAAGAAGCTCAGTTGAAAGTGGATCCTAATATAGTTGTCATAAATGCAAGACTATCAGAAGAGTTGTCTCAACTCCAAGAAAAGTATGCATCCATTGATAAACTATATCAGGGTATGCTTAAAACTCAAGCCAAAGAGACTAATGAATTCAATGATTTAAAGATTAAATGTGAAAAACTTGAAGAGCGCAATAGATTCTTAGAATCTGAAGTAGTGAGCCTAGATCGAAAGCTATCTGGGATGATTAACTCTACTAAGATTAATCAAACTATCTCAGACAGATATAGAGCTCCAAATGATAAAAGTGGGATAGGTACTGATCTGCCTAGTTCCACTACTTCAGAATTTAAGAACACTAATGGAGCTAGTTCAAGTTCTTTGCAACTAGATAAAGGAAAAGAACCTATGACTTATGATGATGATCCAAAACTCAAAGTACAGTCAAAATACATCCCTCCTACTACCAAGAATGGTAAAATGAAGAATGTATTAAGACCAGTACAGTCTAGACCATACCAGAAGAGTTATACTCCTCTGACCAGATCAGATCAGTCCTGGTATCAGAAGAGACAAACTCAGAACAGTAGGTCAAGACAAGCACAGGCAAGTTGGGAATAGCCTAGACCTCCTTTTATAAGGCAGTCTCAGCTGTATTCAACTAAACCTAGGAGATTTGTGCCTCATTATCATAACAAACCTGTTCTCTATCCTCCACCTTTATCTTATGATATCATTGGAGAGGAAAGACCAAAACGCATCTATAAGACATATGGTCCACATGCTTTCAGACCTTATTCAAACTATTACAGGCATACTGATCTTACTGAAAAAGGGATAGAACCAAGGAAAGGCTATCTCAGAAAAATAGATCCTAAGTCTGCTGATAATTCTGAATTGGTTAACAAAGTACTGTTTTGTGATAAATTTGGAAGGAAACTGAAGAGGTCCCATTTATTAAAATCCTCAATGTTCATTTGGGTACCTCTCACTGCTAACCCCCAAGGACCCCAATAAACTAGGGTACCTAAATTATTAAGATCACTACCTTGCAGGATCGACTGGACTTATACAAGAAAGGTGCTACAGTTGGTGAGACCTGGTACATAGACAGTGGGTGTTCACACCACATGACTGGTACCAAGGCCTTACTTACTGACTATCATGAGAAGGAATGACCAAAAGTCATCTTTGGAGACAGTTCCATGGCAATTACAAAAGGATTTGGATTCATCAAGAATGGAGATGTTGAAATCCAAGATGTCTCCTATGTTGAAGGTTTGAAATATAATTTGTTATCTGTATCTCAATTCTGTGACAGGGGATACAAAGTTCAGTTCAAGACCAGAAGATGTGAAATAATAGACAAAAGGACTCACAATGTTCTACTTGTTGGCACAAGAAAAGGAAGCGTATACATTGTGAATTGGAATAGTTGTCCTAAGAATGCTTGTCTTATTACTAAGAGTCCTAAAGAAAACAGTTGGCTCTGGCATAAACGCCTCTGCCACCTGAACTTTAAGATAATCAACAAGATTGCTAGAGAACATCTTGTTGAGGGCATTCCTAATGAAATCTATTCCAAATCACAAATATGTGACTCCTATCAAAAAGGTAAACAGGTAAAGGTTTCATTTAAGTCCATTCCAACTCTTTCAACCAGCAGAGTTTTAGAACTCTTACATATGGATCTTCATGGTCCTATCAAACCTCCTACACTGAATGGAAGAAGGTATACTCTGGTTGTAGTAGATGATTATTCTAAGTTTACTTGGGTAGTCTTTCTACACAAAAAGTGTGATACACAAACACTACTTCCATATCTATTAAAGAGGTTGCAGGTTGAAAAGGGTCAACCCATTGTCAAGATAAGAAGTGACAAGGGGACTGAGTTTATTAACTGTTACATCTCTGACTACTGTTCTAAGTCTGGCATACAGCATTTGATAAGTGCAGCCAGAACCCCTCAACAAAATGGTGTTGCAGAAAGGAGAAACAGAACACTAAAAGAAGCATGTAGAGCCATGATTGCAGAATTCAACACTCCTCAGAAGTTTTGGGCAGAAGCCATTAACACAGCTTGCCACTCCCAAAATCGAAGTGCTCTTAATAAGGTGCATGGTAAAACACCTTATGAGGTACGGAAAGGCAGAAAACCTAGAGTTTCTTATTTTCATATCTTTGGATGTAAGTGTTTCATTCATAACAATGGCAAAAGTAAATTAAATGCTTTTGATGCAAAAGCTGATGAAGGGATATTCTTAGGATACTCTTCTGTAAGCAAAGCATTTGGAGTGTTTAATTACTCTACCCTATGTGTGGAAGAAACACCCCATGTAGTCTTTGATGAGAATGTGCAGGACTCTGCTGATCATCAGCTCAGTAAGAAAATTGACAATTTAAAGCTTCAAACCAACAATGAAGATGATGATGCAGAAATATATGAATCTGTACAAGCATATAATCCTTTCCTGAAAGTCCTAGATCAAGACTCTGAAAAGGAAAAGGTAAAAGACAAAGGTGAGTTATCTAAAACTTCCGAACCACCAGAATTAAATGACTGCTCTCCTATGAACAAATCTGCTGATATAAATGATACTGATCTGCATGATGATTTGCATGATATAAATGATGATAGCATCTCTGTTAAGAATAGAAGGACATGGAAGTCTGCTCATTCTACTGATCTGATTCTAGGTGATTCTAACAAAGGTGTTAAAACTAGAAAACAATTGTTTGATTCCCAGGAAGAACCTAGTAAGTCTCTATTTTGCTGGTGTTTTTTTCTATCATCTATTGAGCCTAAAACTATGAATGAAGCTTTAAGTGATAGTAACTGGATTATAGCCATGCAAGAAGAACTTAATCAGTTCACTAGAAATGAAGTTTGGGAACTTGTTGATATACCTAGTGATCATAATGTTGTAGGCACTAAGTGGATTTCCAAGAACAAAAAGGATGAAAATGATGTTGTAGTAAGAAATAAAGCTAGATTAGTTGCTCAGGGCTACTCTCAAGCTGAGGGTATTGATTATAATGAAACTTTTGCTCCTGTAGCTAGACTAGAAGCTATAAGATTGTTCCTTGCATATGCTGCACATATGCAATTCACTGTGTATCAAATGGATGTGAAAAGTGCATTTTTGAATGGTATACTTGCTGAAGAAGTTTATGTGGAACGACCACCTGGTTTTGAAGTGAATAGTCACCAAGTATACAGGTTAAAGAAAGCACTCTATGGATTGAAACAAGCCCCAAGAGCCTGGTATGATACACTTTCTCTATTCTTACTTGAAAATGGTTTTACTAAAGGCAAGGTTGATAGAACTTTGTTTAGAAGACAAGAAGGTAATGATATATTACTTGTTCAAATTTATGTGGATGATATTATTTTTGGATCACCCAACAAAACCTTGAGTGAAAGCTTTTCTACACTCATGCAAAGTAAATTTGAAATGTCTATGATGGGAGAAATGACATATTTTCTTGGTCTTCAAGTAAAACAAACTCCAGAAGGTATCTTCATAAATCAAGCAAAATACACTAAGAATTTGCTAGATAAATTTGGTATAAAAACCTGTAAGACAGTTGGTGTGCCCATGCAACCTACATACAGAATGGATCCTGATGAAGGAGGTAAGTCTTCTGACCAACCTCACTATCGTGCTTTGATTGGCTCTCTACTCTATCTAACTGCCAACAGACCTGATATTGCTTTTTCTGTTGGTGTATGTGCAAGATTTCAAGCAAACCCCAAAGAAAGTCATCTGGAAGCTGCCAAAAGGATATTGAAATATCTAAAGGGAACCATTAATCGAGGATTATGGTATCCTGCAGATGATGATATATCTTTAAGTGGTTATTCAGACTCTGACTTTGGAGGTTGCAAAATAGATAGAAAATCTACTTCAGGTTCATGTCAATTCTTAGGAACTAAGCTCATTTCATGGTTTTCAAAGAAACAAACAAGTGTGGCAACTTCTACTACTGAAGCAGAATATATGGCTGCAGGTAGTTGTTGTAGTCAGCTTCTTTGGCTAATACAACAACTCAGAGACTACAATATTGTAGAATCTAATGTACCTATATATTGTGACAGTAATAGTGCCATTGCCATCACACAAAATCCTGTTCTACATACTAGATGCAAGCATGTTGACATTAGGCATCATTTTATTAGGGATCATGTTGAAAAGAAAAATATTAGGATGGAAATGATTCATACTGATATTCAAAGAGCTGACATTTTTACAAAACCATTGGCTGAAGTGACATTCAGAGAGTTATGCATTAGCTTAGGATTGATAGATATGGATTCTATATGTATATAAAACTGTACTAACATTTCAGGTACTGATCTTATACCAAGAGGAATATGAAGCAGAAACTAAGAGCAGTATATCAAAACTCAACATTCAGAAGAGACAACCCTATGTCAGATCACTACACTTAAAACAGGTAACAAGGTTACTAAAGTGACCTTAATCCCGATGAGGAAGCTGGTAAAGCTGAGGGACACTGAGAACACACATTAAGGGGGAATCTGTGATTTCTTAAAGATCCTTTTGTTGACTCAGAACACTAAGTCACTTTAGCATAAATCTTGATGTGATCATTAAATTAAACATATTGTTACTACTCTGTACTGTTGTACACTTGTATATAATGTACTAACACTTCTACCAAGGTGAAACAGGCACATAAGAGGAATTCTCCACTGAAGGGGGAACTGATCTGATTACAGATTTGGAAAATCTACTAATCTGATCTGATTACAGGCTATATCAGTCTACAGATATATTCTGATTAATACATTGACTTGTCTACAGAACTGTACTGATTACAAAGCTTCTTTGTCTACAGTACTGATCTGATTACAAATCAATTATTCTATAGAACTAATCTGATTACTGACTAAACTGTCTAAAGAAAGATTTGATTACTACTAATTTGTTTACAGAATTCTACTAATCTGACACAGTACTGATCTGAAGATTACTGTGCTGATATCAAAAAGGTGAAACCAGGAAAATTGGGTACTGATCTGAAAACTATTGTGCTGACCCATCTACTGATCTGAAAACTACTGTGCTGATTCATTTACTGATCTGATTTCTAAAAAGTTTACTCAGCTGATTACAGTACTCAGCTGATCCAGATAAGTACATTTTCTTTATATACAAGTAAGAGAATGAAGTGAAATAGTTTTGGAAACTATTGTGCTGATTTGCATCAGAACAGTCTTTTGGATTAGAATACTCTAAGTCAAAAACTGCTCAAATTTTAGATTACAAATAGAGAAGATTAGTACACTCCTCTATTTCTAACCTAAAAACTGTGGTGTATTTATCAAACACAAATTGGCTCCAAAATTAAGAATGGTACTAGAATATGAACAGTTCTTGTTAAACACGAATTTCGAGACTTAATCTCAACCATTCTTTGTGATAATCAAATTCAATCCTAGCCCTAGATTGGTTTTGAATTTGACAAACACGATCACTCTTCATCTTCTTCTTTCTTACGAGTTCATTTCTGGAAAGCTCATAACTCAAAATTACTGCAAAATCTGAAAATTCTATCTTCTACAAAATCCTACAATGGCAATTATCAACATTATAAGTGAATCTAACGAAGTTGCAGGAACCTTTGATTCTGACTTCTGGGTTCGTGAAAAGGGCATTTTTGTAGAAAATGTTGTTTACTTCAATGGACGACACAGTGCTGAAAATCAAGCTATTCTGACGATGTGCGAAGAGTGCGGGCTGAGGAAGTTTCTTGAATCTTCTCCGATGAATGTGTTTGAACCAGAGGCGATGGAATTTTATTTACAGCTTAAAGGTGATAGCAATGGTGTCCATTCCATGCTTTCAGGGCACAAGGTAGCAATTACAAGGGAAATCCTGGAAGTTATGTTGGATTTACCTCAAGGCCCTGTAAATATTTTGACCTACAAAGCAGGGGAAGAGAAAGAATGCGTAGGCAGATGGACTGGTGAAGAACCTGAGTCTCTAAGCCATCTTAAGAAAGATGTTCTTCCTACTGGTCTGCAGTTTCTAATGGACATAGCTGGAAAATGTTTGTTAGGGCAACATCACAGTCAGGATGCTTTATCAAGTTCAAAAATCCGAATTATGGCAGCAATCATTGACAGAGTTCAAGGTGATTGGCAAGGATTTTTCTTAGAAAGACTGTTAAATGAGAAAGAAAAAGTCTTGTTCGATGAGGATACATTGGAATTTTCGATTAAATCGAAATTAGGGTTCGGAAACAAACTGAGTATCTTGTTGCCACAGTTGGTTGTCAAAAAGGCATACTGGAGTAATCCCAAGAAATTCCATCATGGAAAATTCTTGATGAAAAAGGAGTTTGTTCGATTTGAACAAGAACACCCTTTGGAGTAATCTCAAGAACCTGAAGCACAAGAGTCTAGAGCTTCAATGTACAGATCTGATGATAATCAACCAGAGATTAGATCGAAGGCGAGGCATGATCCGAGCAGTATTAGACCAAGGAGAGGGAGGTCTGCTACAGCTGTCCCAGAGCCAACAGTCAGGTTTGTTGAGACTGTGGTGCAAGCAAGCTCTGAAGAGCAAGAGGTTAGTAATTCAAGTCCTGTTGCTTTACATAAGAGAACCAAGAGGAGAAGTGCTAGGAGGAAACTTGTTGATGTCTCTCCTACCCCTTCAAATTCTGATCCAAGCCCAGCTGAACCCCTTAACCCTCCACCTTCATGTTCTGGAGAATCAGCTCACTACTTTCCAGTATCTCAGAACACTCCCCATTCATCCCCTCAGAACACCCCTTTTAATCCTACTCCTATTTCAAGTCCTCAACACCAACCTACTCCACATCATTCCCCAATACAAGTTCATGATCACTCTACTGAACATGAATTTGAGCCTTCTACTGTACCAATTGACATTTCATCATCCCCTGAACCTGAATTTATAGCCCCTAAACCTGCTGGTTTAATGGATTATCCTATCTGTGATAAGGAAGATAGAATCAGGATAGATTTAAGATTGGCTTTGTTGAAGCAATTTCCTGGATTGGATGAAAGCTCAGTTGAGTTTGAGAAACTCCTTAGGATTGGCACATGGGTGTATCTTAAGAGGAGTACTCTTAAAAGGAATTTAGCTGTGATGGAAAGTATGGGTGGTGCTTCAATCTTTGATGATTGGGAAGCAGAGCAGATGCATGCAGCTGGTGTTAACTCATTTCTGGAGCTAGTAACCCCAGAGTCAGTGGTACAACTTGTTGAAAGATTGACAGGTGTTAAATACTCTGTGGAGAATGTTGCTACTACTGCTGCAGATGAAAATGATGATGTTATTATGGTAAGTGAAGAGAAAGTTATTGATGAAGCTGAGAATGTTGTTGAAGAGGATTTTATGGAAGTTGATGAAGCTGTTGACAACACAACAGAGGTGTTTGAGAACACTGTTGTGATTGAAGATATAGAAGTAGTTGGAAATCAAGTCTTGGATACTGAAGAGATGGAAACCATTCCATTTCAGTCTGCTGATCCTATCATTCCTGAAGATGTGCAGGAACAGGTCAGAACAGTTCTTGTTGAGAAGGAATCTGAAAATTCTAGCTTTGAACTGTTGAAAAAGCAGAATGTAGAGCTTCAAACAAAGTTGGAAGATGCTGTGAAAATGTTCCAAGAAGCTACTGAGAGAATGAATAAGATGAATTCTGAAAATTCTTATGAAAAAGTTATGGAGCATACGATGTCTAAAATTTATGATCTTCATAGATTGCAAGAGAAGAACCTATCTCAGGTGTTGCATAAGAAGTTGGAGCAACATATATCTTCCTTGAAAGAGTGGCATGATGAAGCCAAAAAGGGGGAAGATAAGACAAGAAGAGTAATGGAACAAACTCAGTCACAACAAGCTCAACTAGTTGTGAGTCAAGACGAGTTGAAACAAGAAATTGCAAGTCTGAATGAGAAAATCAAACTCAGGAAGCAACAGAAACAACAAGCTAAAGAAATTTTTAAAAGAAGAAAACTGATGTTGCTGGAAGTTCTAGTCAGAAAAAGAGGAAATTAATTTTGTCTGATGAAGAAGAACAAGAAGAAGAAACTGGTAGAGTTACCAGATCAAGAAGCAAGTTGAAAATTGGTGTTTCAAGTGAAGAAACAAAATTGAAAAAGAAGAAAGAAAAGGATGTTAAGTTTTTGTAAACAAGGTTTGATAATAGAGTTGCAGCTTTGAGAAGGAAATTGAATGCTCAGAGAAAAGCTGAAGGAAGAGAGTTTGACAAAAATTTTCAAGATGAGAACTTTGTGGATTTTATTGTTCTAATTGAAAATATGGAATATTGGAAAAATCTGAAGAAAAAGTGGCAGATTGCAAACTTCATTGTGAGGAAGTTTGGTGATCATTCAAGCAAAGAAGCTGAATTTGCTGATTTTGAAGAGTTCATGCTGAACATAGATAAAGATTTTTGGGAAGATATAGCACAAGTTGCTGCTCGTGCTGGAACAAAGATATTATGTCCTGAAGAACCAAGTTGGGAACCTCCAAGACTAGAGAATAGAGAACCAGATTACAAAGAGATTGGTAACATAATTGCTGAGATTATCAAAGAAGAAGGAATAACTGATCATCAACATATGATGGATATCAAAGCAAGGCTGTATGTTGCATTCAGAATCTGAAGATAAAGAATGAAGATGAAGGACAAGCTCACAAGATAACATTTCTTAACCTTAATCTTTATTTCTATATCTCTGTATTTCATATTCTGTGATTATTTGTAATATCTGATCTAACTTGAATATGAATCTGGAATTTTGAAATGATGAACTGTTATGATGGACTAATCACTTAACTGTTGATTTATTAACATTTAAGTAGTTTTGGCTTCATCAAAAAGGGGGAAATTGTTGGGATATGAATCCTTGAAACAATGTTCTAGATGATGAAAGTATGTTTTGATGGCCAAAAGCAACTTAAAGTTAGTAATATATGTGGTTCTAAGTCATCTTAACTAAGTCATTTGAAATAGGTTTACTGATCTTAATGAGATATATGAAATCTAAGTTACTAATCTTATCTGAGTTTACTGATCTTAATGAGATATTTGAAATAAGTTTACTAATCTTATCATATCCCAACAATTTCCCCCTTTTTGAGAAAGTGTATCATACCAGGCTCTTGGGGCTTGTTTCAATCTATACTTGGTGACTATTCACTTCAAAACCAGGTGGTTGTTCCACATAAACTTCTTCAGCAAGTATACCATTCAAAAATGCACTTTTCACATCCATTTGATACACAATGAATTTCATATGTGTAGCATAAGCAAGGAACAATCTTATAGCTTCTAGTCTAGCTACAGGAGCAAAAGTTTCATCATAATCAATACCCTCAACTTGAGAGTAGCCCTGAGCAACTAATCTAGCTTTATTTCTTACTACACGATCATTTTCATCCTTTTTGTTCTTGAAAATCCACTTAGTGCCTACAACATTATGATCACTAGGTCTATCAACAAGTTCCCAAACTTCATTTCTAGTGAACTGATTAAGTTCTTCTTGCATGGCTATAATCCAGTTACTATCACTTAAAGCTTCATTCACAGTTTTAGGCTCAATAGACGATAGAAAACAACACCAGCAAAATAGAGACTTACTAGGTTCTTCCTGGGAATCAAACAATTGTTTTCTAGTTTTAACACCTATACTGGAATCTCCTAAAATTAGATCAGTAGAATGAGCAGACTTCCATGTCCTTCTATTCTTAACAGAAATACTATCATTATTTATATCATGCAGATCAGTATCATTATTTTGCATTATATCAGCAGATTTGTTCATAGGAGAGCAGTCATTCAATTATGGCATATCAGAAGTTTTAGATGACTTACCTTTGTCTTTTACCTTTTCTTTTTCAGAATCTTGATCTAGGACTTTTAGGAATGGATTATATGCTTGTAAAGATTCATATATTTCTGTATCATCATCCTCATTGTTGGTTTGTAGCTGTAGTTTGTCAATTTTCTTACAGAGCTGATGATCAGCAGAGTCCTGCACATTCTCATCAAAGACTACATGGGGTGTTTCTTCCACACATAGGGTAGAGTAATTAAACACTCTAAATGCTTTGCTTACTGAAGAGTATCCTAAGAATATCCCTTCATCAGCTTTTGCATCAAAGACATTTAGCTTACTTTTGCCATTGTTATGAATGAAACACTTACATCCAAAGATATGAAAATAAGAAACTCTAGGTTTTCTGCCTTTCCATACCTCATAAGGTGTTTTACCATGCACCTTATTAAGAGCACTTCGGTTTTGGGAGTGGCAAGCTGTGTTAATGGCTTCAGCCCAAAACTTCTGAGGTGTGTTGAATTCTGCAATCATTGCTCTACATGCTTCTTTTAGTGTTTTGTTTCTCCTTTCTGCAACACCATTTTGTTGAGGTGTTCTGGCTGCACTTGTCAAATGCTGTATGGCAGACTTAGAACATTAGTCAGAGATGTGACAGTTAATAAACTCAGTCCCCTTGTCACTTCTTATCTTGACAATGGGTTGACCCTTTTCAACCTGCAACCTCTTTAATAGATCTGGAAGTAGTGTTTGTGTATCACTCTTTTTGTGTAGAAAGACTACCCAAGTAAACTTAGAGTAATCATCTACTACAACCAGAGTATACCTTCTTCCATTCAATGTAGGAGGTTTGATAGGACCATGAAGATCCATATGCAAGAGTTCTAAAACTCTGCTTGTTGAAAGAGTTGGAATGGACTTAAATGAAACTTCTACCTGTTTACCTTTTTGACAGGAGTCACATATTTTTGATTTGGAATAGATTTCATTGGGAATGCCCTCAACAAGATGTTCTCTAGCAATCTTGTTGATTATCTTAAAGTTCAGGTGGTAGAGGCGTTTATGCCAGAACCAACTGTTTTCTTTAGGACTCTTAGTAATAAGACAAGCATTCTTAGGACAACTATTCCAATTCACAATGTATACACTTCCTTGTCTTGTGCCAACAAGTAAAACATTTTGAGTCCTTTTGTCTATTATTTCACATCTTCTGGTTTTGAACTGAACTTTGTATCCCCTGTCACAGAATTGAGATACAGATAACAAATTATATTTCAAACCTTCAACATAGGAGACATCTTGGATTTCAACATCTCCATTCTTGATGAATCCAAATCCTTTTGTGAGCCATGGAGCTGTCTCCAAAGATGACTTTTGGTCCTTCCTTCTCATGATAGTCAGTAAGTAAGGCCTTGGTACCAGTCATGTGGTGTGAACACCCACTGTCTATGTACCAGGTCTCACCAATTGAACCACCTTTCTTGTATAAGTCCAGTCGATCCTGCAAGGTAGTGATCTTAATAATTTAGGTACCCTAGTTTATTGGGGTCCTTGGGGGTTAGTAGTGAGAGGTAACCAAATGAACATTGATGATTTGAATAAATGGGACCTCTTCAGTTTCCTTCCAAATTTATCACAAAATAGTACTTTATTAACCATTTCAGAATTATCAGCAGTCTTAGGGTCTATTTTTCTGAGATAGCCTTTCCTTGGTTCTATCCCTTTTTCAGTAAGATCAGTATGCATGTAATAGTTTGAATATGGTCTGAAAGCATGTGTAGCATACGGCTTATAGATGCGTTTTGGTCTTTCCTCTTCAATGATATCATAAGATAAAGTTGTATACAGCTGAGATTGCCTTATAAAAGGAGGTCTAGGCTGTTCCCAACTTGCCTGTGCTTGTCTTGACCTACTGTTCTGAGTTTGTATCTTCTGATACCAGGACTGATCTGATTTGGTCAGAGGAGTGTAACTCTTCTGGTATGGTCTTGACTGTACTGGTCTTAATACATTCTTCATTTTACCATTCTTGGTAGTATGAGGAATGTATTTAGACTGTACTTTAGGTTTTGGATCATTATCATAAGTTATAGGTTCTTTTCCTTTATCTAGTTGCAAAGAACTTGAACTAGCTCCATTAGTGTTCTTAAAGCCTGAAGTAGAGGAACTAGGCAGATCAGTACCTATTCCACTTTTATCATTTGGAGCTCTATATCTGTCTGAGATTGTTTGATTAATCTTGGTAGAGTTAATCATCCCAGATAGTTTCGATCTAGGCTCACTACTTCAGATTCTAAGAATCTATTGCGCTCTTCAAGTTTTTCACATTTAATCTTTAAATCATTGAATTCATTAGTATCTTTGGCTTGGGTTTTAAGCATACCTTGATATAGTTGATCAATGGATGCATACTTTTCTTGAAGTTGGGACAACTCTTCTGATAGTTTTGCATTTATGACAACTATATTAGGATACACTTTCAACTAAGCTTCTTTCAGATTAATGATTTCTTGCTTTAAAGATATATTCTCATCACTAATTTCAATGAATGCTTTGTTAGCTTGTAGAAGGTCTTCTTCAGTCACTCCTTGGGAATGATGAAGACTACTTCCTACACTGCTATCAGCAGCATCACTTTCATCAGTGTCAGAATTTTTGCAAGATTGAAAAGAGTTAGCAGATGATACCTCATCATTTATTTTGGCCATCATTACCAGTCCATCATCTGCTATGAAGGCTTCATTTTCATTGCTGGAGGGGTATTCAGATGAAGACGATGGCAACTCTTCTGATTTCGAATCAGAATCATTGTATGCCATCATTGCCTTCTTACCCTTGGCATATTTTCGATCTCTTCTGGCTTTCCTTTCTTCTCGATCTTCAGAACTCAGATCAGGACATTCATAAGCATAATGACCTGGCTTATCACAATTATAGCAAACAAGATTGTTAGCAGTTCTCTTAGGAGGTGAATGATTTCGGTTCCTGTCATGCTTGTCAATTGAGTTCCTGTCTTTCTTATCAGAATACTTTCTATCCCTCTTATCAGATGAGTTCCTATCTCTCCTGTTCTCATTAGAGATCTCATCCCTTCTTTCAGAAGAGTTTTGATCCCTTCTGTTCACAGAAGAGTCCCTGTTACTAGAACCCTTGGATTCTTTATAGAATCTCTTGTATCTACCATACCTCTTATTCAGTTTATCAAATCTTGTGATCATAAGACTCATCTGATCTTTCAGACTAAGATCAGAACTATCTAGTTCATCTTTTATGCTTGAGGCCTTAGACTTAGATGATCTAGACCCCTTAGAGGTAGAGGCTTTAAAAGCTATGTCCTTAGAGGCATCCTTATCCTTATGAATCACAGTAATAGGATCTTCTTCATCTAACTCAAACTCATGTGCCTTAAGGGTTTGGAACATAGTTTCTGCTGGCCAAGAATCAATGTCTTGTGTGGTTTTAATGATCATCTTGACCATTTTCCACCTTTCATCCAAAGCTTTCAAGATTCTCAAGTTAACTTAGATTCCTAACACATCAAGATCATTCATAATTTTTGTAAATCGAGTATCCAATTCATCAATTGTTTCTCCTGGCTTCATCTTAAATGTTTCAAACCTTTGGACAACTGTGGATAATTTGCTTTCTTTGATCAGTGTAGTACCTTCACAAAGAATAGCCAATTTGTCCCACATTTGCTTTGTAGTCTTACATTTTAACACTTTACCAAGATACTCATTTGGCAAGGTGTGTAAAATATAATTCTTAGCAAGACTATCCAAATTGTTTTGTCGCATTTCTTCAGAAGTCAGTTCTGACCTTGGTTTAGGGACCAGTGCTCCAACTGGTTTAGAAGGATCCAGAACTGCAGTGTTTTCCATCATGGTGACAATTGGTCCTTCAGTCACCACAGACACCATCAGATCATGTGTTGAGCTAAAGATGGCATCCATCCTAAGCTTCCAGTAGTCATAATCTGCAATCTTGAACTTAGGAAGTTTGTTCACATTAGTGTCATCCATGTTTGATTAGACAAATATGATCAGTAGTATAGCAGATAGTTTTCAAGTATTCAGATAGTGACAGATATCAAGAAATAGTAGCAAGATCAGTGAGATTTCCCTCAAGATCTACAAGGTTATCAAGAACCAGCAGTCCAAAGAACTACTGCTCTGATACCACTTGTTGGTCCCAAGTTGAGTTAAGATTGAGTAAGCTAAGAAAGTGTAGAGGGGAGGGGTGAATAGACTTTCAAAAATCTTTCAAAATATCAGAGTTTATAATGCGGAATAGTGTTCTGAATAGTACTGTTCTTACTGAGTTAGATCAGTACTTCCAGTTTTAGATTTATACTCAACTTTTAATCAGATCTTTACTTAGACAATTCTACTGTTCTTGGTTAAACAAATATCAAACAAAAAATAAAGAACACAGAATTTTATAGTGGTTCGACCAATAAGTCTACATCCACTCTCACAATCCCAGTTGTGATGTTTTATTAACTCTTCCTTCTTGAGTTTCTTGTGGCTTAAAGTCCCAAGATTAAGACTGTGATCTTATCGATTACACTTCCAAGTGTATCTTCGATCTACTAGTAATTTCACAAGTAACTACTTAAAACTGAAAAGTAAAACTTCTCTTTGAGTAGCCTTTGATTCTTCTCTTCAATTCAGTGGCTTCTCCTTGCTTTGATTTCCTTAACTCTGTGAGTTCTTGCTTGTAGACTTGCTCTTGAATTCTTTAAGATCAGTAATTGTTCAGTAGTAGCAGTAGTCTCTTCAAGTAGGAGATCATACAGTATTTATAGAACTTAGTATGACAGTTAGCAGTTTGTGAACTAACTCTCAACTAACTCTAAAACTGTTTTTGTAACTTCTTCTTGTAACCGACTTTGTAACTTCCTTCTTATTCCAAGTCAGCATATCTTCAAATATATCTTCAGTTACTCTTTAAATAAGCTTTCCAAACTTATTCTTCAATTTCACCAAATCAGCACAGTAACTCACTGTTCTGATTTTTACTGTTCTGAGCCAGTCAGCTCAGTAACTTAAAACTGTTCGGTACTTCTCCAGAATTCTTCTAAGCTTCTCTTCAACTCTTCTTTGAAGTCTTATTATTCTGAAGTAGTTTTCTGAGTCTTCATAGTCTTCTGATCTTCTTCTAATCTAGTGTTCTAAACTTACTGTTCTGAACTTTACAATGCTGAATACAATAAAATACAACTTTACATATATAAAACCTATCTATACATCAACTGAACTATATATAGATGAGTATAATTAAGTACTATACTATAAGTTGTCTATACAATACAAAACATCAGCTTAGTTCCTAACAGTTCTTATATCAGATCAGTAAACACAATAAGATCAGTAACTTAGTTTTCAATATCTCAATAAGATCAGTAAACTAATTTCATATGACTCAGTTAAGATGACTTAGAACCACATATATTACTAACTTTAAGTTGCTTTTGGCCATCAAAACATACAATCATCAATTAGAACATTGTTTCAAGGATTCATATCCCAACACTTGTAAGCTATAAACAGTATTCACAACTGAGATAGTGTTGGGAATAAAATGACATATGTTTTGATTAAATACCAAAACCCCCTGAGACATGCCTAAGTCAAGATGATTGTGTTCTAAGTATGTTAGAACACATAGCATAAGGCTAGATGAGAAGCTGATATGTTAGGCAGCTCTTAGATGATTAGATGTACATTGTGAGGGGGAACCTATGCTTTGAAGATGATCAAGATCAAGTCCCCTCAAGGCTCAAATTCTGGAACAATCACTAAGGCCAAGCATACTCTATTGAAAACCAAATGCCTTGATCAGGAGAGTTGTCCAGAGAGGTTGTATCTATGCAAGAACAAGGTTGTAAAGCTCAAAAGGACAAGTTTACTCAAATGTACTGACCAGGAGCGTTGTCCAGCGAGGTTAACTCTGTGCAAAAACAAAAGCTCTGAAGCTCAAAGGCCAAGTATACTGATCAGGAGAGTTGTCCAGAAGAGTTGTCTCAGCAAAATTGAACCAGAACAAATGCTCTAATACTTTAAGGTCAACTATGCTGAAGAGAAGAAGACAACTACACCATAAAAAACTTCATTGTATCATGTTAATATCATTTCCAAGTGAAGCAAAGGGAAAGAGCCAAGTCATCTGAAGAAGAGCAAGCCAACCATGCTGATAAGCAAAGTCTGCTGATAGTGATAAGCAGAGTTGTCCATTTGATAAGGAATGTTGTCCTATCATTGGATCAACCTTCAGAAGCCATGTCCAAGTCTTAACAAGAAGTCAAACATTGGGAAAAGTACTGCAGAATGAAGACAAAGTCTTAACAGCCGTTTATTACCCAAATAAGGACATGTCACTATAAAAAATCTGTCTTCCAGTTTGAAGAACTCAAGGAAGACATTTATTGCAATTTGGGGCTGCCTCTCCAACGGGCAAATCCTCAAATTTGTCTATAAATACAGAAGTGTGAAGACCATTTGAAGCACCAACTACCAAGCCAACTATCCTACAAGTCAGAGTGCTTTCAAAGCTTTCAAAGAGACTATCTTACTCTTCAAACACTTCTTCTAAGCTGAACTTACTGTATATCCATACAAAGCTTAGAGAGATATCCTAATCCTTATACACTGAACTTCATTGTAAAGGATATCTCATTAGTTGGAACCTTACTTCAACCCTTACCCTTTCAAGTGAGAAAGTGAGAAGGTTGTAGTAGTAGAAGTGGTAGGAGCTGACTGTTGAGAGAAGAACAGTTCAGTTCTGAGTTGAGAAGAGGGTACTAAGACTCTAGACATCCTAGGGATCAATTCACCAAGGAGAGGTGTTATTGATCAAGTGCACCTTGGCACTATAAAACAAGTTAATTCCAAGAGTGAAGGAATTATCCTGTTAAATCAGGGAAAGTGGATATAGGAGCTTGAGTCTTTGAACCACTATAAACTCCTATGTTGATTTGCTTTACAAGTACTTACATTCATTCAACACTGCACACAAAACTGATCTTTCAAAAGATACATATTCAAAGACTGTGCAAGAACTGTATTGGACAAGTTCCCTGAAACTAAACTGGATTGCATTCTAGTGAGTAAGTGATTTCAGAAACTAAAGGAGTCTAAACTTAAAGGGCCAACAACTATTCCGCACATATAACTCCCCTAGATAGTTATTCAACTAAGTACTCAATAGTACTTAATAGTTTGATTATCTTAGAAGAGTTAATCATCTTCAGCAGAGTTGTCCAAGACAACCTTGCTGAGCTCTGGTTTGATCAAAAGTTGAAAAGAATTTCATACAAGTGTATTCCCCCCCCCCCATACACTTGTTATATACTCCTTTCAGGACCAACAGATAGTTATAGACAAAACTATTGGTTTAAGTTGTAGTATAAACTTGTTAGTGGTTTATCTTGGCCATTAGTTTATACTAGTGCGCTGTGGCGTATTGAATGGATCACAGATAAGACATGTTCTTCTGTTCTGACTGTTATGAAGAACTGGAGGTCTTGGTGACTTTTATGATTCTTAACCCTAAGTGTGATGTTTTGATGTGTGGGGTGCTTGTTCACTACTTTGATGTACCATAGGTGAGAATCTTGGTAGATTCTTCACGCTCCGTATTTTGGGTAGTGGCATCGCTCGCATGATGTCTACTTATTGGCATTAGGGCAACGTGTCCTGTACTTCCAGGCTGATGATGTCCCCTTGAGGAAACTCATAAAAGATTATCGTATTAAACCCTGCAGGTGGATTTAATCCGTACGATAACAAGGTTGAGTGGTACTACTCAAGGAATTATAGAAATTAATTATTTAAATAAGTTAGAAGCTTTAATAATTAATGGACGTGCGATATCTTAAACACAGGGAATTATAAAGTCTAATAGAAGCCCTGATTCAGTTCGGGATAGGACGGGAGTGCAACATTAATTCTCTAGTGGAATGAATTAATGTTCTCGGGCCAAATTATATGTTCTGGGCTGAACATAAGAGTATTTGGGTCTGTAAGAATCCCAAACCCTATACCTTCTAATGGATCCCTAGTCTGGCCCATGAACTTATGGAGATTATAAATAGGAGCCTCAAAATAGTTTTGAAACCCTAGCACACACGAAATTGAGAAAAACGGCTAGGGTTTCAAGGAGACGAAACTGAGGCACCTTCTCCACGTTTGATAGCGCGCCGTCCACCCGGTGTTCGAGCGAGGTTGGGAGACAGGCTAGAAGATCCGTAGATTGGAATCAACGTCTCGATCTTCAAGGGCAACGAATCTAAATTCTGCTTTAGATGCATGTTTAGGTTTTAATTCGTTATTTATACGCTTGGCATCCGACAACGATCCCGGTGATGGACCGCCTTCGCCGGCGTGTTCCAGCAATTGGTATTAGAGCCTGAATTCGTGGATTGTTGGCTCTGCCTGAAACGTATGATTGTATGATTCAATTCATTTTGTTTCATGTGTATGTATGCGTTTCTGTTGGTTATGTTTTTTTTCTTTTATCGCAACCCTAGTGTTATGTAATCGTTTTTCCCACCAGATAATAAGTGTGGGTAGTATAGGACTATTTCATAGATCACTGTAGTAGGGTTTTGCTCGTTTATATTGTATTTTTTGATCGTGAGAATGGGCGGTGTCGATGGAAGATCTGAAAATAGTAATCTGAGTTTTTCGGGTTATGGCCTTGGACGGTGAAAACTGTTTTGGCCATAACTTTTGACTCGGGTGTCCGTTTTCAGCCTACAAAACCTTTTCGGAAACGTCTCAACGAGATCTACAGGAGTCACAACTACACCATGACGACGAGTGGCGAGGCCTATATAATTCAAAAGTCTTGATGAAGTTTTCTGCCAGTTTTTGTCGGTGGACGAGAATTTGAGGTTTTTGCATTGCGTGAGAGCCCGATGCGAGGCATCCGTCCGCGCCACTGTTTTTTTTATCATTGTAATAGCTTATAGTAGGCTGTTTTTGATAGGTTTTCAAGGGGTTGCGATAGAGGTGCATTTATTTATTTTTGCCTATGTTTATCGCATCTTGTATGGTTATGGCATGCATGTGTTAATTTTTGTTAATTTGCTATGCCAATGAATAATCTTCATGTTAAAATGACTAAGTGAGATAATTGAATTTTAATTAATTTATAGGCCTCCACAATTGGTCTTTAAGTAAGGTGTATGTTGCTCGTGGGACCTTGGGAGTCTTCCCCTAACGGGTGCAACATTCACGAGCTTACTAGTTAAGACTTCTAATAAAACTGTTTTAATCTTTAGATAAAGTGTGTGATCTTCCCTAACGGATGTGTCATCCATGAGTTCATCAGTAAAGAATAATTCAAGATAACTGTTGTTAAATTGTGGTCATCACTTAGATGTGAATTTTAGTATAACTCCCCAACGGGGTCACTGTTCTAGTTCACATGGCCAGTTAAAGTTCGACTATTAATTTCGTTCGTCATAAGGATAAGTTGACGTGATATTGAAATTAAAGACTGAATGTCTGGTCGATGAATACATGTGTAAAAGACCACCCTAACGTGGCTTACATATGTGTTTGTTGGGGTGTTGGAGGTTGTGTTGAATATTGGTTTTGAAGGTTTCCAATGTTTTATGCTTCAAACTTATGTGATTTATTGCTTGCATTTTATTTATTTCAGATACATTATGGTGACATTCAACCCACTTATGGTTATCTTAAATCAAAATAAGCTTATTGGTCAAAATTACTTGGATTGGAAAAGAAATTTGAACATTGTCCTAATTGCTGATGAGTACAAGTTTATGCTCGATACACCTGCTCCTGCCCCTTTGGGAGCCGAATCTACTGAAGAGCAAAGGGAGGCTCATAAGAAGTGGCACAAGGGTGATGAGATGGCTCGTTGTTACATTTTGGCCTCGATGTCAAATGTTTTACAACAGCAGCATCAAACTATGCCTAGTGCCGCAACTATGATGTTGAGCCTCAAAGAGCTTTTTGGTGAGAAAGATAGGGCTGCCCGCTTTGAGGCTATGAGGAAGATCATGTCAACCTCTATGCCAGAGGGAGCGTCCATGAGGGACCACGGTCTCAAGATGATGGAATATCTGAATGAGATTGTGGTCCTCAGAGGGTTAATCGATAATGACACCAAGATCGATATGATCCTACACTCGCTCCCAAAGTCTTTTGAGAACTTCCGTGTAAACGCGATCATGAGTAAGAAGGATTATACTTTAACCGAGCTTCTTACGGAATTGGTCGCGGTGGAGGGTCTGATGGGTAAACGACCACAGGCCAATGTTACTGTTTAGGCTGGACCTTCTTCGTCTAATGGCAAGAAGAAGAAAAAGCCTTTACAGAAAAAGGGTGGTGGTGAAAGTAGTGGGAGAAAGAAACTAGTGCCTCTGGTGGCGTGAAAAAGCCGAAGGGCAAATGTTTCCAAGTGCAACAAGACGAGACATTGGAAGTCTGATTGTCCTCTCCTGAAAAAGGACAACTCTGGTACGTCTCTCGCTTTAGTTGTTGAAACATGTTTTGCGGCTTTTTCTGCCTTTTCTTGGGTAGTAGATACAGGAGCCAGTGACCATGTTTGTTACACCTTGCAGGGGTTTCTGTAGACAAGGGAACTGAGTGAGGGCGAGATTACTATTAGTTTGGGCAATGCTGCGATAGTATCAGTGGTTGTAGTGGGAGACGTGCACTTATGTTTTTCTAATTCTGTTTTAGTATTAAAGAACGTTTTATACGTGCCGAATTTTCGGAGAAATTTAATTTCTGTTTCGAAGTTGTTTTTGGATGGATGCTTAGTTGTTTTTAATGACAATGTTGATATTATGAGAAATGACTCTTTAATCTGTTCTGGCACGTTAGAAAACAATCTTTATACTATTACGTGTGCATATCATACTGTGACTGAAGCTCATTCATCATCATCATTAAATAAGAGAAAGGAACCTTCTAAGTTGAATCAAACATACCTTTGGCATCTAAGATTGGGTCATGTTAACCTAAGAAGGCAAGATGGAACCATTCTCAGTCTGCGAATCCTGTTTGGAAGGCAAGATGACCTCGAGGCCTTTTAAGGCCAAGGGTAATAGGGCTAATGATGTGTTGGAATTGATTCAGTCTGATTTGTGTGGGCCTATGACTGTTCAAGCAAGAGGAGGCTTTGAGTACTTCGTCACTTTCATTGACGATTACTCAAGATATGGATACATCTACCTGGTGCACCACAAGTCTGAATGCTTTGGCAAGTTCAAAGAATTTAAGGCAGAATTGGAGAACCGTCATGGTAAGAGTATCAAGTCACTGCGTTCTGCTCGTGGTGGCGAGTACCTTAGCAATGAATTTAGGCAATACTTATTAGATAACGGGATTAGATCCCAGCTCTCCGCGCCTGGTACTCCGCAACAGAATGGCGTGGCTGAGAGAAGGAATAGGACTCTATTAGATATGGTGAGATCGATGATGAGTTATGCTTCATTACCTACCTCTTTTTGGGGTTATGCCTTGGAAACAACAGCGTACCTTCTAAATTATGTACCTTCTAAAGTGGTTCAAAAAACCTCGATTGAATTGTGGTCTGGGCGAAAGCATAGTCTAAACCACATTTGGATTTGGGGTTGTCCAGCACATGTGCTGAACAAGGAAGATGATAAGTTGGCACCTAGAACTGAAGTACGGTTGTTTGTAGGATACCCTAAGGGAACGAGAGGTGGTTATTTTTATAGTCCTAATGATCAGAGGGTGGTGGTGAGTACCAATGCCCGATTTTTAGAAGAAGACTATATGAATGAGCATAAGTCCAATACTGAGATCATTCTAAATGAGTTAAGAGGAGACAATGGCACACCGAGTGTGCAAGAGGAAATACCACAAGAGACTGCACAACGTGGCGACTCTAATGAACCTTTGTATACATTTCCACGTCGTAGTGGGAGGGTTGTTCGCCAACCTGATCGTTTCATGTTTGTGGGAGAGTCTATGGACTTGATTCCAAGCGATGAACATGATGATAACGACCCCTGGACATACAAAGAGGCAATCAAAGACAAAGATGCAGAGTCTTGGCACAAGTCCATGGATTCGGAAATTGAATCTATGGATGCTATGGAAGTGTATGACCTAAGTGAACTTCCCCACGACAAGAAAGTCGTTGGGTGTAAGTGGGTCTACAGACGTAAGAGAGGGTCTGATGGACAGATTACTGCTTTTAAGGCACGGTTGGTGGCAAAGGGTTTTACCCAGAAAGAAGGAATCGACTATGACGAGACCTTCTCACCAGTAGCCATGTTAAAATCGATCCGGATTCTCTTATCCATAGCTAATCACATGAACTATGAGATTTGGCAAATGGATGTCAAGACAACTTTCCTTAATGGAAATTTGGATAAGGACATCTATATGCAGCAACCCGAGGGTTATGTGAAGAAAGGCCAAGAGCATCTAGTCTGGAAGCTGAAAAAGTCTCTTTATGGGCTAAAACAAGCTTCCAGATCTTGGAACATTCGTTTTGACGAGGTGATCAAATCTTTTGGATTTGAACAATATCAAAATGAAAGTTGTGTGTACAAGAAGTGTGACGGAGACGTAGTGGTATTCTTAGTACTATAGGTAGATGATATTCTTCTTATTGGCAACAATCTGAAAGTATTATCAGACGTAAAGGTGTGGCTTTCAGAACAGTTTCAAATGAAGGATATGGGAGAAGCATCGTACATTCTTGGTATTAAGGTCACTCGTGATCGAAAAAAGAGAATGTTGTGTTTATCTCAAGCGTCTTACATTGATACTGTGATTGCTCATTTTGGCATGCAGAATTCCAAGAAGGGCGTGCAACCTTTCAGACATGGAGTCCCTCTATCTAAAGATATGTGTCCTAAGACACAGAAGGAGATAGAGGAGATGGCTAAGGTTCCTTATGCTTCGGCTGTAGGAAGCCTTATGTATGCGATGCTATGTACGAGGCCTGATATTTGCTATGTAGTCGGCAAATGCTTAGGGCTCCAGACTCCTAAGATCTATCCCCGCGGTTGATAAAAGGAATTAGGCCTCTCGGCACGCTCCTAGCTGCAAAGTTGCTGCTAAAAAGACTTTGATTAGTTCCTTCTTGCGCCTGCATTATACGATTGAAAAGTTGTCGGTGAGCCTCATATCCGGTGTTGAAATCTCTCATCTGTATTGCTTGAATGAAAGAACTGGCTCGGGTCTATGAACCAGACTTCGGGTCTAAGAAGGGCTGCTAACGAGACAAAAAGAAAGGGGTCGTAGAAATGGTCAATAGCCTAAGAAAGAGGAATAAATAGGTCAAATCAAGGCCGTACCTTCGCTTTGGCGGCTACGATGAAGCATTGGCCCGAGGAATCTAGATCCGAATCAGAGATTTTGTTCTTCACTCCTCACCCCCTAACCAGCAAGAAGACATTGGAAAGAGAAGTACAGAATATCTGCCTGCCACTGAAAGCGAAAGGCAGGAGACCCATCTTCCTCTTTATGTAAAAAGGAAGAAGATCAGGAATAGTGGATCTATGAAGAAGGCTTAGCCGCTCTTTCTCTATCTCTACATCTTGGCATATCTATGAATCTCAAATTGGCATTGGTGTTATTACATTAGCAATATATGCATACATATTCATTCTCGAAAGCTTGCTAAAAGTGATTCCCTCGAGAGAGCTTGCAAGTCCAAGATTTGGACATTCCCCATGTTGCGGTTCCCTCCGGTCCGTTCCCGGGTTGGGTTAGGGGAACAGCCAAGCGATTGCCTTCGCGGATCTAAACGCGCTCACAAGGCGCACAATAAGAATAAGACCAATAAAGACTTCATAAGGGACCATTTGAGCTGTAGATCGTACTATGTTACTATTGCCAGATTTCAATGTTATAAAACAGATCCATTTTATTCTATTTGAAATAGAATAAAATGGGGATAGATCTAAGTAGGCGGGTAATAGAACGGACATAAAATGCGTGGGACAAAGAATTCTAGGAGACATTATTTGTCTTCCTAGTCTTCGACACAAGAAAGGGGTGTTCTTGGTTTCTGAAACCAGTAGTACTTCGCTTGTAAATACTTCTCCCGAATCCGCTTCTTCTATGCGTGCCCCAAATCACCGTAAGCGCCTTTCTGCTCTGCAGGCAAGAACACCTTCCGACCAGGCCTTACTATAACCAACCTCACAGATCCAACTCAATCTTTTACATCGATGTATCGTACTCTCTCGACCAGGTCATCAAAAAGATTGCTAAATCTTTCTGAAGTGAGAGAAGGAGAGAAGGCGCAACTAAGATAACAGCCAGCTGAAAAATAAATTGAACATAAAATTTCTTTCCAAAAGAAAGCAAATGGTTAATCTCACAAAACAAAAAAATATTTTTTACGAGGTACAAATCTAAATTTTTTTTATTTGTTCCAATATCTCTCGAGCACAGGTTTAGGTTCGGCCTCAATGGGAAAAGAAAATGGAGCACCTAACAACGCATCTTCACAAACCAAGAACTACGAGATCACCAGATGCGCTGAAATTATATCCGTGTCAGAGACCATGGATCCATCAATACAGAGAGTTGTAATGTTGTGTCGAGCTGCCCAATGAAAAAATAAAGTATTGCGGTTACAAGAGGTTTGTCAACGATAATTAGTTCTTTGTTTTCAGTTTTTTGATCAAATATTTTCAATCTTGTCTACTCTAGTAGTCACCAGATTCACTATAGTAGTCCGTCTGGCTGCTCTTGCTGAAATCATTACTCCCTGGTCAAGGACACTGGACTGCTGTTAAGCATATTCTCAAGTACTTGAAAAAGACTCGAGATTATATGCTAGTATACCAGTCAAATAGTTTGATTCCTTTGGGTTATACCGATTCAGATTTCCAAGCTGATCGAGATGAACGGAAGTCAACCTCGGGTTATGTGTTTATGCTGGGAGGCGCAACCATATCTTGGAGAAGTGTGAAGCAGAAATGCATCGCGGACTCCACTATGGAAGCCGAGTACGTAGCTGCCTCAGAGGCTGCAAAGGAGGCTGTCTGGCTGCGTAATTTCTTTCTGGAATTAAGGGTATCTCAGAGTATGCCGATGTGTATCACTGTTTATTGTGATAACGTGGGTGCAGTGGCAAACTCGAAAGAACCTAGAGCCCACAGAGCAAGTAAACACATAGAGCGAAAGTACCATATTATACGAGATATCGTAAATCGAGGAGACGTGGCTGTAGCTAAGATTGCATCGTTGGATAACTTGGTTGATCCTTTCACAAAGACGCTGGCAATAAAAGTCTTTGAGAAACATGTAGAGGGTCTTGGTTTACGATGTATTACAAGCTAGACTTTGAGTATAAGTGGGAGAAATGTTGATGTCTTTATGTGTATACTAAAAGTTAATGTTTAGTATAAGTGGGAGATTATTGGTGTATACTGTAAAACAAAATTTTAGTGGGCTTTTGTGACGTATATTCGATTTCCTTTTATCTGAAATAAATGGTTTTTCACATTATTGCATTCTTTGTGATTACTTGTATGTATGCTTATCTTGCATTGTAGACGATGTCGTGGGTTTGTAGTCACACAGAAGATCACATTGTCAGTTCCTTGTACGATATAAACAGTATTCACAACTGAGATAGTTATGGACAAAACTATTGGTTTAAGTTGTAGTGTAAACTTGTTAGTGGTTTATCTTGGCCATTAGTTTATACTATTGCGCTATGGCGTATTGAATGGATCACAAATAAGACATGTTCTTCTATTCTGACTGTTATGAAGAACTAGAGGTCTTGGTGACTTTTATGATTCTTAACCCTAAGTGTGATATTTAGATGTGTGGGGTGCTTGTTCACTACTTTGATGTACCATAGGTGAGAATCTTGGTAGATTCTTCACGCTCCGTATTTTGGGTAGTGGCATCGCTCGCATGATGTCTACTTATTGGCATTAGGGCACCGTGTCCTGTACTTCCAGGCTGATGATGTCCCCTTGAGGAAACTCATAAAAGATTGTCGTATTAAATCCTGCAGGTGGATTTAATCCGTACGACAACAAGGTTGAGTGGTACTACTCAAGGAATTATAGAAATTAATTATTTAAATAAGTCAGAAGCTTTAATAATTAATGGACGTGCGATATCTTAAACACGGGGAATTATAAAGTCTAATAGAAGCCCTGATTCAGTTCGGGATAGGACGGGAGTGCAACATTAATTCTCTAGTGGAATGAATTAATGTTCTCGGGCCAAATTATATGTTCTGGGCTGAACATAAGAGTATTTGGGCCTGTAAAAAGCCCAAACCCTATACCTTCTAATGGATCCCTAGTCTGGCCCATGAACTTATGGAGATTATAAATAGGAGCCTCAAAATAGTTTTGAAACCCTAGCACACACGAAATTGAGAAAAACGGCTAGGGTTTCAAGGAGACGAAACTGAGGCACCTTCTCCACGTTTGATAGCGCGCCGTCCACCCGGTGTTCGAGCGAGGTTGGGAGACAGGCTAGAAGATCCATAGATTGGAATCAACGTCTCGATCTTCAAGGGTAACGAATCTAAATTCTGCTTTAGATGCATGTTTAGGTTTTAATTCGTTATTTATACGTTTGGCATCCAACAACGATCCCGGTGATGGACCGCCTTCTGACCAAACCTTCTGATCTTTGACACATGCTTCAGTAGACTTGGTCTTGATGATGCATTTAATTCAGTTGATCTTCAGATAGGTTGTACCATAACTAAGCTGACTTGATCAGCACAGTTGTCCATCTGCAGACTTAATGGTCAAATTGATTCTGAGCCTTGAGGGGACTTGATTCTTGTGATCTTATAGGCTTATGTTCCCCCTCAACCTGTGCATCTAACATTCTTAGAGCTGCCAAACATTCCAGCTTCTCAACTAGCCTTAAGCTACATGTTCTAACATACCTAGAACATGTTCATTCAATACTTGACTTAATTATTTGGCATGTCTTAAGGGGGTTTTGGTATCTTAATCAAAACTTCTCATTTTATTCCCAACAAGAGACTCAACAACAGAAAAGTCAAGGTGGCTGGTGATGAGTCTCAAAGTGATGAAAGCTTCAACTCCTCTGATGATGGACTGTTCTCTAACAGTGATGAAGATGATGCGTGCAACATGGCAATAAAAGATGATGAAGTATGCTCTTCATCTAGCTCTTCATCAATTCACTCACTGGAAGCTAGTGATATCAACCTGAAACTATCCTTTGGAAAGTTGATGGAAGACTTCACTAGATTACAAGAACTTCATGATAATTGTGTGAGAGAGAATGAGGTATTGTATTCTGAAGTTACAAATCTCTCTCAACCTGAATCTGTAGTTGACATCAATTCTACTGAGTTGTATCAACAAGTCTTGAGAGAACTTGATGAAGCTTCTTTGAGGATGGTTGAAAAAATTTTGAGCTTAAAATCTTATAAGCTAAATTTGAAAATCTCTCTCAAGAATATGATGTTCTTAAATTAAGTGAAGAGAGCCTGAAAAATAAGATTTCTGCAATGAATAAATCCTTTAAGGCAATAGAGAAAATTCAAATCCTTCAAAGACCTATGGCTCAAAAGAGTGGACTTGGTTATGATCCATTCGAATATTCACCTTGTCTTAGTGTTACCTCAACAAGTAAAACTAAGAAAATCTTTGTTAAATCAGTGGCACAACAAGCTGAAAATGAATTAATTCAGTCACTGAACAAAGTAAAGGGCAAAATGAATGATGTGCCTACTCAAGTAGTCAACAGACCAAGGCCTATACCTAAGTCTCTGATTACAAGAGAAATTGTGTTCAACAGAGTAGATCCAATGGAAGGGCAACTCGTTTGAACAACATTCATAGAGGTTGTCCAAAGTATGATCAGCCTAGGCCAACTCTCATGAGGCAACCTCAGCTGAACAGACATAGGATCAACTTTCGTGAAAGGTACAATAAAATGAGACAACTAAAACCCTTAATGCCAAAGGGTAAAGGCCATCTCAATGCCCATCCTCAAAGATTTCATCAAGCTGCACAAAGACCTAATAATGTCAGGAGAAATGTCCAATCTTCTGATACTTACATGGTTAACACTTTCACACATTCTTTCCCAAAGGCATTTAAGGGAAAAATTGTGTATGTTGATGAAAGAGGAAAACAACTTAGCCACCTTGAATCAATCAGGGTTATTAGGCAAGTTTGGGTTCCTAAAGGTACAACTAACCTCTCAGGACCCAAAATTCAAAGGGTACCTAAAGCTTGAACTTTGTAGGTACCATAGGACCACAAGAAGATGAGGATCCTGAACAAAAAGACAACATGGTACTTGGACAGTGCATGTTCAAGACATATGACTAGAAACAAATCACTCCTCACTGATCTTATTGAACAAGAAGGTCCTAATGTTACTTTTGGAGACATCTCAAAGCCACTACTAAAGGTTATGTACCTTAATCATTGGTAAGGTTAAGGTAACCAATATATCATATGTGGCTAGCCTCAAATACAACTTATTAAGCATAAGTCAGTTCTGTGATAAAGGTTACAATGTTGAGTTCTCAAGTGATAAATGTTTAATCAAGAATAAAACAACTCAACAAACTCTACTAACTGGCATAAGAAAAGGAAATGTATATTTTGCTGACTGGAACCTATCTACTGATGCTACATGTTTCATTGCTAAAAGCTCAAATGAGCAGATTTGGTTATGGCACAAGAGACTAAACCACCTGAACTTTAAATCCATGAATAAATTAGCAAGAAATGCATTAGTAAAAGAACTGCCTAATGAAGTTTTCATAAAATAACATGTGTGCAAACCACGTTAGGAAGGAAAACACATAAAAACTTCATTTAAAGGCAAACCAGCCATCTCTACTGACAGGGTGCTTCAACTCTTACATATGGACTTGTTTGGACCAATTACCCCTCCTAGTATAAATGGAAGAAAATATACATTGGTTGTAGTAGATAACTTCTCTAGATTTACTTGGGTAGTATTTCTCCTTAATAAGAAGGAAACACAAGTCAAACTTCCTGGGCTAATGAAGAGACTGTCAAATGAGAAAACCTTAATATCATCTAGATTAGATCTGATAAAGGCATTGAGTTCATAAATTCCTATATTAATGAGTATTGCATTGAAAATGGTATAGCCCATGATACCTCAGCTGCTAGAACACCTCAACAGAATGGAGTAGCTGAAAGAAGAAATAGAACTCTTAAAGAGGCTGCTAGAACCTTAATTGCTAAATCTAAATTGCCTAAGAGATTTTGGGCTGATGCTATAAACATTGCATGCTATACTCAGAATAGATGCCTAATCACT
The DNA here is from genome assembly GCA_963675135.1 of Galeopsis tetrahit. Taxonomy (NCBI): domain Eukaryota; kingdom Viridiplantae; phylum Streptophyta; class Magnoliopsida; order Lamiales; family Lamiaceae; genus Galeopsis; species Galeopsis tetrahit. The sequence goes on along the minus strand of OY776120.1, from coordinate 55,967,396 downwards.
AAAGGTTAAGGAAAGACCCCATATGAACTTTGGAAATGAAGATTGCCTAAAGTTTCTTACTTTCACATTTTTTGTTGTAAGTGTTTCATTCACAACAATGGGAAAGAACAATTGATAGCTTTTGATAGCAAAGCTGTTGAGGGGATATTCCTTGGATATTCTCAAATCAGTAGTGCTTTCAGAGTCTACAATTGTAAATCCCATCTTATGGAAGAAATGCCTCATGTTGTGTTTGATGAAGCTAATTTTGAGAACATGGATACATCCTTGGATTTAGAAGACATCACAGAAAGAACAACCAGACTGATCTTAAAGGATAAAGATACCTCATTCAATGAAGTTTTCCAACCAAATCTTGCTGAAATCATCTCAGTGGACAACCCCTCTGAAGGCAATCTACCTGAAGCAAACCCCACTGAAGGAAAGATGAACTGACTGATCCAATCCCAGTTCATAACCAGGTATCAACTACCAATGAAGAAGCAGGATCTACTGAGGTAGTTAATGGATCCAATATTCTAGTGGGAACTAATAATGTTGAAAATGTCAATGTCCCTGACATTGAAGACAACTCCCCTGAATATGATCTTGAACTTGATCCTTCATTAAACTTTCCCGAATTTTATGAACCCAGTGACCCAACCTCAGTAGAGGACAACTCTACTGAAGGGATCATGCAAAGAAGGAGGTGGTTATCTGATCACCCAACTATCCTGATACTTGGAAATCCAAGTGTTGGAGTCAAAACTAGAAGGTTTCATAGTGAAAGTGCTTTGTTTTGTTGTTTCTTATCAGAACAGGAACCCCAAAACATTGAAGAAGCACTTCAAGATACAAACTGGATCACAGCCATGCAAGAAGAGCTGAACCAGTTTACATGAAATGATGTTTGGGAGCTGGTTGATAGACCATCACATCAAGATGTTATTGGAACCAAGTGGGTGTTCAAGAACAAGAAGAATGAGAATGATGTGATTATCAGAAACAAAGCCAGATTGGTGGCCAAAGGATACTGTCAATCAGAAGGCATAGACTATGATGAGACTTTTGCACCTGTGGCAAGACTTGAGGCTATAAGGCTATTTCTAGCATTTGCTGCTCACAAGAGGTTCAAAGTCTATCAAATGGATGTCAATAGTGCTTTTCTGAATGGAGTACTCAAAGAAGAAGTCTATGTGGAGCAACCCCCAGGGTTTGAAGAAGGAGATAAGGTGTACAGACTGAAGAAAGCCCTTTATGGACTTAAGCAAGCTCCAAGAGATTGGTATGACACCTTGTCACATTTTTTTTAGGATCATGGTTTTGTCAAAGGGACAGTAGACAAAACTTTGTTCAGAATTTGTGAAGTGATTCGAGTGGAATTTACACATTTTTGATGCACATGTGAAGCTCATTTTGATTGTGATTTCATTGATTTATGGATTGATTATGAGTGTTTTGGTTAAAATAAGAGAAATGTGGTGTTTTGTCGATTTTGTAGGAAAAATGAAGGATGTTGGGATCAAAACACATACCACAATTCACTGGACCAAAAAGAGGAGTGCACCATTGGATCCGGCTCGAAAAATGGAGTGGAATATCAAAAATAAGTGAGTCGATTGGGGGTTGAAAGGAAAAGTTACACACAAAACAAGTTCGAGGTGCAAACTTAGACATCCAGCAACTCGGCCGAGCAGAAGAAAAAATTCGTTTTTTGACCAAGTTGCACAGATCCGGCCGAGCACAAGTGAAGACCTGCAACTAGGACAGCCAGTAACTCGGCCGAGCAGAAGAAAAATTTGTTTTTCGGCCGAGTTGCACAGATTCGGTCGAGTTCAACCATAACACTCAGCCCCGACTCGGCTGAGTCACTCAACTCGGTCGAGCTACTCCTACTCTCCGTGGTTTTTGTGAAATTTATCCATTTTTTAGGGACTTAGTTGCAATTCTTACACCCAAACCCTATCCCAACACTATAAATACCCCCATTCTTGAATTTAAACAACATTACCCCCTTCTACAAGAATTCTTCACCAATAAACACAAACTTGGAGGTAATCATCATCCATTTCTTCAATTCTCCATCAAATCAAGCAAGGAGGGCATTAATAGCTTGGGAATTTCATTCCCCATCATCCATTAGACTAATATTTATCTTTCTCTTACTTTTTATTTGCTTATTTCATTAGTTTGTGTTAGTTTGATTATGTGTATTGTTGGCTAGAACACTTTTGGTTCTAGGGTCATGCAAATACTCTTGATGAAGTTTATGAATTAGTATTTTTCTTAATTGGTGTTTGTGTGGCTTAATTATATTTGAATGCTCGATTTCCATTGTAAAACATGTCATTAGTGTACAATAGTGATGTGTTGATCTTAGATAATTGAAATTGGATTGAGAAATCTCTTTTGATTAATTGATTGCAAGTGTTCGACCTAATTTTATTGAGAGATCGAGAGATGATCAATTATTAGGAGGATGTGTGATGATCTTAGGGGCTTAATTGAGTTTTATGATGCAATTGAGGTAGAGATACAAGATTGGATTATATTTCTCTTGGGTTATTTGGATCGAGAGAACTTTTAACTCATTATTTTGTGATCAATCTTATAGAAAAAGCACAACACCACTTGAGTAGACTGTTAATCATAGATGGATTCATTAGTATTGCATGTGTCTTGGAACCTATTTTCTCTTATTTGAACTTCACTCGTATTTTCTTCGTTTTGGTGATATGCATTAGCACATTTGTTCGATTCTCTTATTACTCTTTTAATTGTTCACTTGTGACAAATTGGTAGATAATTAGGTGTAATTACATCATTGAAACTTATCGATCATGTCTATTTAGAATTCAATCAACAAAATACGATTTTACACTACACCTCCCTGTGGGATCTCTGGATCGCCATTTGCAGTGTTGACCGCCATGATTGTGATTAGGCCTTCTGTGATTACTGACCACATCTTGTAGTGAACTGAGGTGAGATTCTTCCTCATCCTTATCTTCCAATAATCATAGTCTTCCACTGAAAACTTAGGCAATTTACGCATGTTAGCACTCATGCTGTATGAGTTTTCAAAAATAAGTTTTTCAAAAGATGGATCTGTTCAAGAGGACTACAGACAGACTCCCTCAAGTCTTCTGGTACTCTAGAGACAGTAGTCCGATAGAACCACTGCACCACTTGTTGGTCCCTGAACGAGTAGTGAATGGGATTAAAGTCTAGAGGGGAGGGGTGAATAGACTTTAAAACTTTTTCAATCAAAGAGTTGGGAACCTCTTCTGATTTCTATGTCACCTGGACTACAAGTCTGCTGGTCCAGATGAATATAGTGATCTAATGAAGAGGTTTATATGCGAAAGTGAGTAGTCCTGTTTATTTAGACTCGTTCAACAGTTCTTTTGAAATAACCAATTTGTTAACTTAGTGAAATACTCAGCTGATGCTGGTTTTGAAAGATATGGCCTTAGTTAAAGATATTAGAATCACAGTATGCACTATATATCAATAAGAACAAGTAATAAAGTAAAGTGCAGTAAGTAAATAACATCAGATTTATAGTGGTTCGGATATACGTTCCTACGTCCACTCTCACGTCCTAACGTGATGTTTAATCCTTTTAATTTACCAAAAATTACAAGGGCTTGTCCTTTATAGTCCCAAGGGTAGGACTTTGAGATCTGAGCAGTCCTAACCGCTGCGGTCTCCACAAGTGATTGGAAGCACTTGCACTTTTACAGTGGTTCAAAAACTTAACCTTATGGTGGGGGTTTTTGGGGTTTTTGAATGTATCCAACTAATGGTTCAAGCTTATAAATCACTTAACCACTATGCCTAAATAAATGGATATACAATATGAGTAGGATTCTGGTTCTTTGGTTGGATGGGAAATAACTTAAGAGCTAGAAGGTTGTTCTAATGGTTTCTGGGCTCTTGAGAACTCTCAACAAAAAATGTTGCTTTTTGCTTGCTTGCTTGTTTAGCCTTTGTGAATTCTCTCGTTGTATTTTCGTTTTTTGTTATTCCTCATCCTCTTATATTTATAGGGAGGATTGCAGCAACTAGCCGTTGGAGTAGACTAGCCGTTAGGCAATCTTTCCATGTTTGGTTGATTCCAGCTGCTTGATTGCTTCAAATCTGGGATCATGTCAATCTTCTAAGTATGGCAAGTCTTCGTTTGAATTGTAAGATGACATTGGAATCAGTCGAGTCCTTGATGAGCTTCTAGTCTTCTGATCTTTACTTATAGTCTTCTGGTTAACTCGTCTGGCCATATGTCTTCTGTCTTCTGATATCAGATGAGTATTACTCTTTTGATCTGGAAAATTCTTGAGCTAGCTTAGGCCATCTTTGACTTGGACTCCATCAGCTAAGTAGGTATACAAGCACCTTACTTATCTGGTCTTCAAGGATCTTCTAGTTTTCATGTCTTCTTGAGGTTGTGCATATATGCATATACTGTGCTGATCAGTTGAGATCAATACAGCTGATCACACAAGACTAGTCTAAGTTGTTCTATACAAAGTCAGCTGATCCTATTACATTTATAAACTCTAAGTGTTTTGGCCATCAAAACTATACTAACATCAATTTGGGGCTTAGGGTGAATTTATATCCCAACAATTTCCCCCTTTTTGATGAAGCCAAAACTATACTTGATAAATGCTCTTAGTGAGTAAGATAAGAGTTTATAAATCTTAAAATTGAAGTTTCTGATGAAGACAATGAGAATTTATCTTGTAAGAACAAAGAACTAATAATTGAGTAACATATATGGAGTTTTACAAATTACAAGTGTTAGTCTCTTTGAACTTCTTAAGTAGTCTTCATCAGGTCTTCAGTTGTTCAGATGCGGAAGGCAAGGTACAGACGAGTGCGAACATCTTCCATGTGTTGCAGGTCTGTGGCATTCTCTTCAAGATAGATCTACTCCAGAATTCGTTTGACTTCTATCATGTCTGTTCTTCCGGATCCCAGAGTAGGTGCATCCTAGACAGGGTCTTTAGGAGTTAGGATTCTGTAGCCAAGCTCTTTGGTTGTCTTGACTGTTTCTGTCTAGAGCACTTGATCTTCAATATCCATGAACTGAGAGAATTGAAGAAATTCTTCTTCATAGGTAGGGAGAGGGCCAAATTTTCTCACTATGTGATGTTGGATTTGCCATTTCTTCTTCAAAGGGTACCACATATCTACCTCATCTTGCAGAACCAACATATCTACACATGTGTTGTCAGTTATCAGAGCACTATCTTTCTTTTCTTTCTCTTTCAGTGCTTTCCTGAGTTTGGCCACTTTTCTTTCAAATTTGGCCTTGAGTGCCTTCGCACCCTTGAGCTTCTTTTGCTTAAGCTCTTGAGCTTCAAACATCTTTCTCTTCTCCAGTTCTTGAGCCTCTTTCTCTTCAGCAGTAGGCTCTACTGGAATAGATGCTTTCTCATCTGTCTTTGTTTTCTCATCTGCCTTTCTTTTCCTTGTCATTCTCTTTTCAGTAATTTGTTCTACTGGTGCGTGAGTTGCAGATTCTTGGTCGGGCCTTGGGTTTCTTGTTGAACAGCTTCTTTGCCTTGTCTGTTCTTGATTTTGCTTTTTAAACCTCCCTAGGTTTCATTCAGGTCGTCTTGTGTTACTACCAGTTCAGTTTGCTGTGCAGTAGACTTCTCCAGAGCTTTTATCAATACATCTTCCCCCCTTTTGGCTTCAGCAAGAGCAGCCGCAAAAGGCTTCATGGCATTCAAAATTTCCACATGTAAAGTCTGCTTAAGGGCCATGGCATTGACTTTGCTTACATGAGTCAGATGGGAGATGCTGTGCTCTAGAACTTGAGCATGAGAATTTGAGGAAGTGGCAGCTACCAACTTAGCTGTTAGTATTTCCAGTTTGTCTACTGTCTCCTTCAGCTGAGTCCGTAGTTTCTCATTTACCTCAGCAGCTGATTGAAGGAGAGCTTGACCTTGAGTGGCCCGTGCTTCAGCATCTTCAAGTCTGGTTTTGTAGGTGATCTCCATGCGGTTTATCTCATTTTCATAGAGATCAGCAAACATTTTTGATCTGTCAGCTGACTTCTTCATCTCAGTGTTAAGATAATCTTCTATCTGATGATGAAGTGCCTCACCAAATTTGTCCTCAATATCAATAATTTGGTTTGTGAGACGAGTCCTCTGTTCCTGAACAACTTTCTCAACATACCGTGCTAGTTGTATGCCTAATCCTTTCTCAAAGTGCAAGCCTATTGCTTCTTTGACCTGAGAGCATATGTCTGCCTTATATTTAACAGATGAGGTAGAGGTGGAGGCAGTACCATGTGGTTGTGATGGTGGAATTTTAGAATAGACCACCAATGCCCTGCCTCTCACTTCAGCTGAAAGATAGTCTTCTTTGAGAAAACTTGTAGTGGCATCAACCAGATGAGTAAGAATTCTTCTTCCTTTGTGGTCTGGCTGTTCGAAGAAGTGTGTGAGCTCATTCTTTGGCATAAAATGAGCTGGAATAGTCAACACTTCATTTTCCTTTTCCTCTGTCTCCACTGCTTCAGCTGAGTCATCTACCAAGGTTTTGTCAGTCACCAGTAGGTCTGTTGTAATTTCTGGTACAGATGCGTTCTCAGAGGTGGGCTCAAAAGGGACTCCTAGTATCCTCTTGCATACCCTGGTTAGGGCCTCTGTGGGTAGCAACTCAGTGACGGAGCTGACTTGAGACACCTCTTTCTGTTCCATTTCCCAGTCGAGGAAGTTAGCTCTTCCTCCCATTCCTTCAATGACATCAATTAGGTCATCCACCTCATCCCTTCGGAGTTCAATCCAAGTACATATTCTCAGTACCTGCTCAAATTGGATTGAGTCCTCATCAACTCCAAGTACAGTAGTCCTGAGCAAGTTGGTTATCTTCATTCTTATGATCTTTTCCCTAGTGCACATTGGATAGTGCACCATGCTGTACTGAGATTGAGGTTGAGAAGGGTCTGTTGTTGCCAGGTCTTCTGGTGCAGAAGAGATAGTGGGGTGAGAGGATTGGGTTTCTGGGACAGATTCCTCTACTGTGTGAGTATCAACAGGGATTTGGGAAGTGATATATTTAGGTTGAATAGGTGGCTGTGATTGTCCTTCTGTATCAATAGGAGTTTGAATTTTCCTGGCTGGTATATCTGCTGTTTGGAGAGCAGAAGGTGGTTGTGATCTCTGAGTTTGGTCCTCTGCTGGTTGGATATCAGTAGGGAGTTGAGTTATTTGAATGACAGGATCAGATGATGTTTGGAGGCTGGGAGATTGAGGTTTCTTGGCTAGTTCCTCTTTGTGTGAGAATCAACAGGGGTTTGGGAAATAGTGTTTGAGGGTTCAGAAGGGTTGGTAGTGTCAGTAGGGTCAAATGATGATATTGGAGCTATGCTCATGGGAGTAGGGAGGTAATTGTAGTCTTCTTTCTCTCCTGACCCATAGACAATTTTGAAGGAGTAATTGTAAGGGAGGCTGATGGAGTGGCATCTGAATCAGATGGGGAAATGAGCCCAGATCTGATCAGATATCTTCTTTGGGCTAGGGTTTGATTGTCATCATCATCATCAGCAGCCTTCTGATGAGCCTCTTCCTTGGAGTGCTCCTCCACCTTTTCAGCAGAGTCCTGCACAGACTCTTCTTTCTCTTCAACTACATCTTTTGCGGATGCTTCAGCCAATTTCATCTTCTCCTCCTTCAACATCTCTGCCTCAGCAAGGGCTTCTTTCTTCAAGTAATACTTGGATGAGTGGAACTTCTTTGCCGGACCCATCTTATACTTCTTTGGTAGAATCTCTGGGAGGATGATACTCAACTTGTTGAAAAAGCTGACTGTGGATGTGACTTTCCACTCCTTAGATTGCAAATCCAAAGAGACTTTCTTAGCTTCAAGAGCAATTCTATCCAAGAAGAGCTCTTGCCAATCTCCATCGATTTGATCCCAAATCGCAGCCATAACTCTAACTTTCAGAGTGGTAACTGCATCATGACTGAACGTGTTTCCTAACAGCATCTTGCTTGCTATGTCCATCAAAGTTTGGAACTTGAGATCAAGTTGGGACTTCTTAATTCCAGAGGCATTAATAGCCTTGACTCTTCCACCAGTAAACATCTCAATATATTCCTTTTCTCTTCCTATAATGTAGGTAGAGATGTTGATCTTCCCCCTAGGTAGATCAAATAGGTCCTTGAGAACTTCTCGCGTGATGCTGACCTTATGTCTACCCATTGAACTTTCAACATACGAACCTTTGGACACAACATTCGAATAAAATGCCAGCACATCTTGCTCATAGACATTAGTAGGTGCTGCTTCCAGAAATTCACAAAGATTTAGATTGAGACATCGAAGGAGAATCTTCTTGTTCTCAGTAGTGTATTTGCCCTTGAAAAACAGAGCATTCTTAGTGAATATCTTCCCTTCCTTCGACCACTTTGCTGCATCGAGAGTGCTAGTGATCTTGGTCTTCTCATCATAAATTTCAATGATCCCCATTCTGAGTGTTGGTAGATAGGTTTAGAAAACTTGGTAAAGATTTTTCAGAACGAGAGTGATTGAGTGCGTATTTGAGTTTTGAGAGCGAAAGGGTTTGAGGAATGGCTTAGGGGTTGTATATATACTCAAGCAGATCTCGAATTGTATATTGATCCAACGGTCAAAAATGGTTTTATGAGGAGTAACTCTCAAGAATTCCCTTCTTCATCTTCAGCCAATTCCTTTAATTTTGCCGGCTAAACGTGCCATGTGTTTATTGTTGATTCGTTGGCAAAATTGTAATTGAGTACTAATGACATCACTACTAAAAATAGCCGTTGAGACTAATTTCAGTAATATGGATCATTCAAGGCCGTTTTTCTATAAGTAATATGCATTCCTTATATAGGCCGAATTCCTTAATTACATTCAGAAACAAATCTAGAATGAATTACATGATCAAACAAAATAATCATTAGATTTTGTTGAATAAGAGTGATCTGATCAGCAGAGTAGGTCTTCTGATTTTCTTGAAAAGGTCTGCTGATTTTTCTTGGAAGTCTTCTGGTCAGCTGAGTTGGTGTTCTGATCACCTGAGTAGGGGTTGCTGAGTAGATCTTCTGTGAAAGTTTATCCAACCTGGTTTGGTGGATCTTTCAACATTTCCCCCTTAACTAAGTGGAATCATCTTAACAATATGTAGCTGATCAGCCTAGATGAAATTCCACTGGCTCAGGTTGCCCTCACCATCAGATGGTCCCTCACCATCAGATGGAATGTAGCATCAAATGTATCCTTGTTGAATTTCTTCACCTCATCTTCCTCTCTTGTAGGAGGGAGAAAATTGGAAGGTGCTTGAATGAAGTTTGAAGAGAAAGGTAGAGATTGATCTTCTTGATTTCCTTTGACAAAGTAACCTTTGGCAACAAGCTCTCCATGTAGAACTTCCCCCTGGAGAAGAAGCTCTGCTTGTTTGCTACTCTGTCCTTTGCATCTCTCCTTTCTTTTCTTTTCGATAAAAACTTCTCTCCTATCTTTTTTTTTCAGAGCATACATATGTTGAGCGAGCCAAGTATGCTTGTCTGCATCATCTCCATCTCCTGGACAGATCTTCATCTCCTTCACCCATGACCTTGGTTGAGGAATGATGTCCATGCCTTCTTTTCTTTCGATTTTCTCCATACCTGAAACAAAGAAAAGAGTTAGTGATTTTGTGTTGTTTCAGTAATTCTCATGAATGCCTCCTTTTATAGAGGTAGAGATGAGATGGAGGAGTGAAAGATGACAAAACTAGTGAGTTGATAGGTCTGAATTTCTGAAAATATTACTTCTTAGGATCAACAATGAGATTCTTGATCTAAGGGTTCACATTTAAAGATATTCAGACTTTATCTTATGGAATGCAGAAATTATAAATTGGAGCATGAGTTATTTGAAGTCCGTACTCAATCTGCATACTATTGAGTCGGTGAGGATGCTGTATTAATCCAACCAAGTGTGACTCAATTGTATACTGTATGTATGTATAGTAAAAAAATATTTTATGAAGAATAGTTTATTATTATACATGTATATACACTGCTTTGAGTACATTCTTCAATTAACTTTGTTCAACTTTTCTGGAGATAAATATATATATTATGAAATGCAGATGATAGAGTATTTTATCAAGGATTCTTAAGGTATCATGGATTCCCCCTTGATTGAATAACTCTATGTTTTCCCTCAGCTTTATTTGTCTTCATTGGGAAAATACTTACCTGAAGATGAGGGTGTCTATTCACCTCATCTGATTATTTCCTAGTCTGCTGCAGTTGTATCAGCTGAGATCTTCTCACCTGGCCTTATATCTTCATAGACTTGGATCAAGAAGTCCTAGGCTGTAGCATAAGTTCTTGAATCTTTCTTCAGCTAGGGGCTTAGTCAATATATCTGCTCTTTGGATATCTGTGTGAATTTTCTCCATCTTGATATCCTTCTTTTCAAGATGATCTCTTATAAAGTGATGTCTAATGTCGACATGCTTGCATCTTGTGTGAAGGACTGGATTTTGAGTGATGGCAATGGCATTGCTGCTATCACAGTAGATAGGGACTTCTCTTGCTTCTACATTGTAGTCTTTTAGTTGTTGGACCAGCCAGAGTAGCTGACCACAACAACTTCTAGCTGCCATGTATTCTGCCTCAGTGGTGGAGGTTGCAACAGAGGTTTGCTTCTTTGAGAACCATGAAATCAGCTTGTTGCCTAAAAAATGACAGGTTCCAGAAGTGGACTTCCTATCTATTCTGCATCCACCATAGTCTGAGTCAGAGTAATCACTCAATTCTAGATTGTCATCAGCAGGGTACCATAGTCCTAAGTTGATTGTTCCTTTTAGGTACTTGAGAATCTTCCTTGCTGCTTCTAGATGACTTTGCTTTGGGTTAGCTTGAAATCTAGCACATACTCCTACAGTAAAAGTTATGTCTGGTCTGCTCGCTGTAAGATATAAGAGAGATCCAATATGTGCTCTATATTCAGCTTGATCAACTGCTTTTCCAGACTCATCTGGTTCCATTTTGAATGAAGCCATCATTGGAATTCTTGCAGTCTTGGATTGTTCAGCATTGAATCTTTCTAATAGGCTCTTGGTATATTTGGATTGATTAATGAAAATCCCTTCTGGACTTTGTTTGACTTGAAGTCCTAGGAAGTAGTTCATCTCACCCATCATACTCATTTCGAATTTTCCCTGCATCAGTTCAGAGAACTTCTTGCACATCTCTTGATTGGGTGATCCAAATATAATATCATCTACATATATTTGCACCATTAGAATGTCATCTCCTTTTTGTATTCTGAAGAGTGTTCTATCAACCATGCCTTTGGTATATCCACTGTCAAGAAGAAATTGAGACAATGTGTTATACCAAGCTCTAGGGGCTTGCTTCAGACCATAGAGGGTCTTCTTCAGACGATATACTTGATCTCCTTTTTCAAAGCCTGGGGGCTGTTCTACATACACTTCTTCTACTAGAAAACCATTTAGGAAGGCGCTTTTGACATCCATTTGGTATACCTTAAAACCCATAAATGATGCATAAGCTAGAAACAATCGAATATCTTCTAGTCTGGCTACTGGAGCAAAGGTTTCATCGTAGTCAATTCCTTCAGATTGTGAGTATCCTTTTGCAACTAGCCTTGCATTATTTCTAGTTATCACATAATTTTAGTCCTTTTTGTTCTTGAATACCCACTTTGTTCTACTACATTGTGGTTTTCAGGACGATCTACCAATTCCCACACTTCATTGCGTTCGAATTGGTTCAATTCTTCTTGCATGGCAGTGATCCAATTGCTATATGTCATTGCTTCTTCTATGTCAGCTGGTTCAATGTTAAACAAGAAGGCACACCAGCAAAACATAGAGGACTGGGGGTTTTGATTCAGTTGTCTTCTAGTCTTGACACCTGAGTCTACTCCTCCTAAGATGAGGTTTGATGGATGGTTGTTTCTCCATGTATTCCTCACAGGTGTATTTCCACTAGATGAGTTAAGATTCTCATCTGATCTAGTGTTATCAGGAGGGTTGACTTGATTTGGTCGATCATCATCTGTATCTTGTGTGTCAAAGAGATCATTCTCCCTTGCATTTGGAATTGGTGCATCTTGATTCAGATCGGCTTGCTCAGCTTGAGTTTGAGATCTAGTGACAGGTCTATGAGGTTTATCTTCCTCTGGATGTTCAGAGAAGGGTTCATTGACTTCAATAAACTCTTCTGATGTAGACTTGATCAGTAGCCTCCTCAACTTTTCTGCAGCTGAGTCTGTGTCTACTGCATTCTTTTCACAAGATTCATCAAATACAACATGAGGTGTTTCTTCCACAAGAAAGGTTCGTTTGTTGAATACTCTAAATGCTTTACTAGTAGAGAAATATCCCAAGAATATCCCATTCATCTGCTTTGGCATCGAGCATTCAACTTACTCTTCCCGTTGTTGTGAATGAAACACTTACAACCAAATATATGAAAGTAAGATACCCTGGGTTTCCTACCTTTCCATAGTTCATATGGAGTTTTCTCATGAATTTTGTGAATACCTGACCTATTTTGGGTGTGACAAGCAGTGTTGATGGCTTCTGCCCATAGTTTCTTAGGAGTTGAGAATTCAGCAAGGAGAGTTCTTGCAGCTTCTTTAAGTGTTCAGACTCTTCTTTCAACTACACCATTCTGTTGTGGTGTTCTTGCTGCACTTGTCTCATGCTGAATACCATTAGAAGTACAATATGCAATAATATAAGAATTAATGAATTCAGTGCTTTTGTCACTTCTGATTTTCACAATGGGTTCTCCTCTTTCTACTTGGATCCTCTTAAATAATTCAGGAAGCTTCTGCTGTGTTTCACTTTTCTTGTATAGAAAGATAACCCAAGTAAACTTGGAGTAGTCATCTACTACAATAAGAGTATATTGCCTTCCTGTTAGAGTTGTTGGAGTGATTGGTCCAAAGAGTTCCATATGAAGTAGTTCCAGAACTCTGCTGGTTGATGCTGTCTTCTTGGTTTTGAAGGAGACCTTTGTTTGCTTTCCTTGTTGACATGCATCACATACCTGATCTTTACAGTATAGTTTATTAGGCAGCCCATCAACTAAGGATTCCCTTGCTAGCTTGTTTAAAGTCTTAAAGTTCAAGTGACTAAGACGTTTGTGCCATAGCCAACTGATATCTTTGGGGCTTTAAACAAGCAGACTTGTATCCTTAGGACAGCTTTTCCAATTTGCAAGATACATACTACCTTTTCTAGATCCTGTTAGAAGGGTTTGTTTTGTTCGTTTATCACTTATGATACACTCATCTTTAGAGAATTTTACTGAGTAGCCAGTGTCACAAAAATGAGAAACTGATAATAAATTGAACATTCAAACCTTCTACATATGATGCATCATGTACCTCAATATCACCATTTTTCAGGGTGCCATATCCTTTTGTGTTACCATGCGCGTTATCACCAAAGAAAACTTTTGGACCTTTCTTTTCTGTATAGTTGGTCAGCAAGGTTTTGGTCTAGTCATATGAGTTGAGCATCCGCTATCTATATACCAAGTTTCTCCTGCTTGACCACCTTTCCTGTATAGGTCCCTTCTTTCCTGCATTTTAGATTAAGCTTTAGGTACCCATTTTGTTTTGGGTCCCTGGGTGTTAGTTATAGTACTCTTGGGAACCCATGCATACATTGCTCTTTTGAACAATCTTGAGCATTTGAGTTGTCTCCCTCGAGCATCACAAAACCAAATCTTACCAACTGACACCTGGGTTGGTTAGATTTGATGGTTGTGTCAGCTAAGTGGTTGTCAGATGGCTTCTTCTTGTAGTTGTGTACAAGAATGACCTTCTGACTAGCTACATTCGGCTTGGGTGCATAAGCTGATCGTTTTCGAGTAAGTGAATCATCCTCATCTGTTCTCACAATCTTATAGGAGAGGGGAGGTGCAAAGAGAACAGATGTGTTGTAAGAAGATCTGTTTTTCTTCTTGGCTGGATTAACATACAGCTGAGACTGCCTCAAGCGAGATGGTCCAGGTTGTTTTCTATTCCTCTGTACATGTTTTGAGGCATTTAACCTCTTAGCATTTAACTGAGGTTGCCTTAAATGGACTGGCCCAGAGTTAGCTGGTCTCTTACCATTCCTGGCTATGAGATAGTTAACTTTAGGTTGTCTTTGTACAGATGTCTTTTTATTCACTTTCGGATCACTGTGTTTAGAGCACTCACCTTTCTCAAAAACTTTGTTGTAGATTTATTAGGTTCACAACACTCAGCTGGAGAGAATTCTGATGTGGTTGATTCAAAACCAATACCCATCTTGTTGGCATTTGTTCTGTAATATTCAGAGATGTGTTCTATAGTTGTCGAGGCTCTATTGAACTCTGATATCTTTAGATCTAGGCCATTCTTCTCCTTTTCTAAGAGCTCATGTTTATGGACAAGATCATCAAACTTGGATTGTAAAGTTCGTAAATCATAGGCATCTTTGGCTTGTGTTCTAAGCATCCCCTCATAAGTTCGATTAAGGATAGTGTGTTCTTCTTTAAGAAGTTCAAGCTCTTGTGTTAATCGTTCATTCATTTTTAATAGCTCAGGGGTGCTTTCGAACTTAGCCTTTTTCAACCTTGTGATTTCTTTCCTTAAATCCTTGTTTTCTTCCTCTACTTCTATGAAGGCTCTTGTAACAATATCAAGATCACCTTTTACTTCTTCCAAGGATTGGTAATAGGTGTTCTCAAATTGATGTATATGAGTTTACCTCATCTGTGTGTGAAGAAACAGGTAAGTGAAAAGTTGATGTACAGGAGTTTACCTCGTTTACACCTATGGCCATCATAGCTAAATCATCTGAATCATTTAAGAAGAGTTCACAGTCTGGTGATGAAGGAAGATCATCACTTTGATATTCAGATTCTTCAGTCACCATTGCATGTCTGTTTGAATTCCTCCTGTCTCTCCTTGATTTTCTTTCTTCTTTGTCTTCTGGATTTAGGTCTGGACATTCATAGACATAATGTCCTGGTTTGTTACAGTTGAAGCATGATCCAGGTTTCTGATTTGGAGTGCTTCTTCTTGGAGGGGTGGCATCTCTTCTTCTATAACTTCGGCTGTCAGATGATTCCATATCCTTCCTAGGATACCTTTCTGGAGTTCTCTCTCTTGTTTCTCTAGAGGATGAACCGGTTCTTTTATCTCTGTAATTCATGTAGAATTTCCTATATTTGCTGTTTAGGGTGTTCATCTTTTCAAATCTCTTGATCATGAGAGCCATCTGCTCTTTTAGACTCATGTCTGATCCTTCTAAGTCATCTGTATTCAAAGGGGTCTTGCTAGATGAGGTGCTAGCAGCTTTTATATTAGTTGCTGCCTTGAAAGCTACAATCTTGGAGGTAGAAGGATTTGCAGGTGTCTCATCATTTTATGAATTTTCTTCTCTTTCAAGATCATACTCGTGGGCTTTGAGATTTTGAAATAAGGTCTGAGTTGTCCAATTTTTTATGTCTTGAGTATCCTTGAGGATGGTCTTCTTGAGTTTCCACTTCTTGGTTAGAAAGTCCAAGATTTTCAAGTTTTTCTCTCTGTTTGTATATTTCTTTCCTAGAGATTCAATCTCTTTGATAATCTTGGTAAATCTATTGTCCAGTTGATCAATAGACTCTTCTGGTTGCATCTTGAAGTGTTCAAACTTCTTGACAGCTGTTGATAGTTTGCTCTCTTTAATCAACTTCGTTCCTTCACAAAGGAGTGCCAAGGCATCCCACATTTCTTTAGTCGTCTCACAGTCGAGTACTTTTGCAATGTACTCATTAGGGAGAGTTTGCATGATGTAATCTTGAGTAATGTTGTCAGGGTTAGACTGCTTCATCTCTTCGGGAGTGAGGTCTTTCATGGGTTTGGGGGCGAGTTCTCCAACTGGGATCTCTGGATCGCCATTTGCAGTGTTGACCGCCATGATTGTGATTGGGCCTTCTGTGATCACTGACCACAGAAGTGGTAGGAGCTGACTGTTGAGAGAAGAACAGTTTAGTTCTGAGTTGAGAAGAGGGTACTAGGACTCTAGACATCCTAAGGATCAATTCACAAAGGAGTGGTGTTCTTGATCAAGTGCAACATGGCACTATAAAACAAGTTAATTCCAAGAGTGAAGGAATTATCCTGTTAAATCAGGGAAAGTGGATGTAGGAGCTTGAGTCTCTAACATCACCTTTGCAGTAGGTATGTGTGCAAGGTTTCAAGGAAATCCTAAGAAAAACCATCTAGAGGCTGCTAAGAGGATCTTAAGGTATCTCAAAGGCACTAAAAATTTAGGCCTTTGGTACCCTACTGATGGCAACATTGAACTCACGGGCTACTCAGATGCTGACTATGGAGGATGTAGAATTGACAGAAAGTCCACTTCAGGGACTTGTCAATTCTTAGGGAACAAGCTCAAATCTTGGTTCTCTAAGAAATAGAACACAGTGGCAACCTCCACCACTGAAGCTGAATATGTTGCTGCTGGAAGTTGTTGTGCTCAGATTCTTTGGTTGAGACAACAATTAAGAGACTACAATGTCAACTCTACTGAAGTGCCAATCTTCTGTGACAACTACAGTGCTATTGCAATATCACAGAATCCTGTATTGCACACCAGATGCAAGCATGTGGACATCAAGCATCACTTCATTAGAGACCATGTGGAGAAGAAGGATATCAAATTGGTGAAAATCAACATAGATCATCAAAAAGCTGATATATTGACAAAACCACTTGCAGAGGCAAGGTTTCTGGAACTATCAGCAGAGTTGGGTCTACTTGATCCAGGGAAGTTGGACAAATAAGTCCAAAGGAGTTTATTAATCAAGGGGGAACTGAAATCAAAGTTCAGCAGACTTGGTCAAGTCTACTGAAACTCAGTAGAGATGACCTCAAATCTTCAGGACACTTGTCCATGTAGGGTCAGATAAGTTGTCTTGGCTATCAAACCAAATCTAGGTTTGATAAGCACCTATTTTGGGTAATCATTGCCTATTTCAAAATCTGTCTCATTCCTTTTCAAGATATCACCTTTTGAAGGATTCAATTTGTCCCCTACCCAAAAAGTCGCTTTCAATGCATTAAATGCCAAGATTTAACTCTTGTTTGCATTAAACCATTTGGGACATGATCTACCTTGATAACCCCCCAGCCTTAAACAACATTAAAACTCATCCCACATTTTGAATAAAACAGTTCTTCACTGTTTCATTGATTTTTGACCGTTGGATCAAAACTGGCCAACTCCCCTGAACTTCATCTTGGCCGTCCAAATTGGATTTCCTCATTTGCAAACAGTTGAATTACCTTAAGACTCACCTACTCATTGACATACATTCCTTTTGGAATATTCACAAGTCTTAAGAAGCATTACAACATTTCATTTCTTCCCCACGCATTCAAACACTCTTGAAACCCTAGTTCTCAAACCTTCAAAAAATTCTCTCAAAAACCTTACTGTGTCCTAATGGCTATTAAAATCAGACCTGAAATGGTTGTAGACTTCACAAACAAGGATTTAGACCTTGATTTTGGCTATCTGAGCCACAAAAACAACCTTATCTTTGAGCCCATTCTATCTTTTGAGTGTGATGAACAAGAGGTTACTCCAACCTTGAGATGGTTGAGAAGGCCAAGTCTTCAGAAGTTTATGCAAAAAAAGCCAGACTCTTGCCTGGAATCATTCATGGCTGAATTCTTTGCCTTCCTAAAGTGGAGAGGAAAGCCTGAAGATGGTGAGGTCACCACAAGACTCTCCTACAGGGCTGAAGAAGAAGAGGAGGAGAGATTTCACAGAGTGAAATTCTCTCAAGAAGATGTAGATGCTGCCTTTGGATTACCTTCTGAAGGAAGAAATCTAGAATCTTATGGCAATGGCCATGAGCAGGAGATTGCTCAAGATTGGCTCCTTGTTCCAGGACCAATCTCAGATACACAACATAAGAGGACCCTCAAGCCTACGTTCCTCAATCTGTTTGAGGTTGTTGCAAAAAGTCTTTTGAGCAATACTGGCAGTTTGGAGCAAGTGAGTGCTCCAAGAATAAGAATCATGGCTGCAGTAATTGATGCAAGTGAGTGCTCCAAGAATAAGGGCATCAAGTTCGATTGGAGGACCTTCATCCTGTCTGAGGTGATGAAGGAAAAGTCTAAGTTTAAGGTAAAATCTCAGAAGGTTGTATTGGAGGGCAAGCTCAAATACTGCACAAGGGCAAGCTTGCTGATTGAGAAGTTTGCTCACTACACTGAGATGCAAACCTTTGCAAAACCCCTCCCTGCTCAGAAGATATTGTTCAGAAAGCCCAGCAAGAAAACTGAACAAAGGAGGATGCTCTTGGCCAAACCTGCTGAAGAGGTTGAAGAAAAGCCCACAATGAAGAAAAGAACAAATGCCAGGGCTGTCAAAACAAAGAAGATGTCTCAAGTACTATCAGAAGAAGCCTCAGGAGCTTCAATTGAAGTTGATGAAGTGGCAGAAGAGGGAGTGAATATGCCTTCTGACCACTCAGAAGAGTTGAGGCTGAAGTATAATGAGACAATGCAGAAGAAAAAGGGTGATAAAAGGCCCAGGAAAGTTGTCCCTGAGAAGGAAAAATAAGAAGGGAGTGGAAGCAGCAGGGCAAGCAAGAGGAGAGCCAAGCCCACTGAGAAGGTGCTGGAACTTCAAGAAGAAAGGGTTCTTCAATTAGCTCTAAGGGAGAGCAGGGCAGAAAGCAGGACCAAATCCAAGTCTAGAACCAATTCTTCTGGTTCTGGAACCCCAGAGTCCAAAGTCCCTGAAGACCAACCCTTAGAAGCTAACCTTCCTGAAACCCAAAACCCTGAACCCAACTCCCTTAAACCCATGTTACCCCTTTTAACCAACCTATCACCCCTGTCAATCTTACTAAGAGATATTCTCCTTAAGGGAGTGTGCAAAGAAGTGGCATTGATGTGCTAGCTAATTTAACAGTAGATGAGACAAGACTCCTGTCTCCTCTTGACTCATCTATGCTCTATTATTCCAAACTCTTAGAAACAACACTTCATGAGCCAACCCCCTGAGCAAAGCCCCTTCAGATTCATTGCTCCCTAAAGCAACTAAAGTACCTTCTATTGACCTCAACCCTTCTGAAGCCAACCCTCCTGAACTCAACCTTCCTGAAGCTGCAATCAATGAAACCAGAGCCAACTCCCCTATAGCCCAAAGTTCTCAATCAAGTGAGAATGAGGAGGAGTATACTTATGAAAGTATGCTCAGAGGTGGAGCTAGAGCTACTGTGGATAGCTTGTACCCACAGCTTGCTGAATTTCCTAGAATTCAGAAGATGTTCCATGACTTGAGAATGCTAGTAGATGTCAAGGACAAAACAATGATGGAGATCTCTCAAGTCATCCAAGATAAGGCTGCAAATTGGTGGCAAGTGGAGGAGAGTAGACTGCTACACTTTGCTGGTGTACTCAAGACAAGATTCCTCACTGATGAGGATGTTTTTGCCAAATTAGTAGCAGTAAAGATTGATGAAGAAAAGGAGAGAATTGCTAAGGGAATAAGCCACCCTGATAGCAGCTCCAATGATGATTATTCTCCTAATGCTCCCTCAAATCCCTCAAAACCTAATCTCCCTGGACCTTCCAAGCACAACCCTTCTGAACCCTCAAGATTTTCTAACCCTCTTGTAACCTACCATAGGAAAGGCTCTGTATCCTCAAAGGTGTTGACCAAGGATGGTGACACAGCCAAAGATTCATCTGCTAATGAAGTTTCTTCTAAACCTGAGGCACAGCCTAAAGATGTTGAGGTTCCTATTTTAGAGGCTAGTTTGGTTAAGGCCTATTCAGTGTCAGGAGAGTTGGACACTGATCAGCCCTTAATCATTCAGGATGACTCAGTGGCTGCTGATAGAAGCACTGTGATCTCCCCACAACTGCCATCTCTGAACCTTGTTGAAGGTGGAGTTGATGCAGGTTTAAAGGAAGGAGTTGAAAAGGAGAACCTAGTTGAAAAACCAGAGGGTGTTGTGGATGATAGAGAGGTAGTGATTACTCAGATTGTGAGTGTACCACAAATAGAGGGTGGTATAAGCAAGGAAGGACAGGCTATTCTTGAAGTCAAATCTGAACTTCAAGAATCCCTTGATGAGAGGAGGCCTGATCCTTTGAGTGAGGACATCTTAATTGATGGGAGAAAACAAATAGTTGAAAATGAGAAGAAGACTGCTGATGTATCAGAGTCTTATGTAAAAAATGATGAGGGTGATGAGTGCTTATTTGATTTATCTAACATTGTAGGTTTTTCTTTGGATCAAATTTTTGCAGATGACTTCTTGAGTGATGCTCCAATCCAAGTTGATTTTGGTTCAGCACAAGCCTTACTTGGAATGCAAACTGCTAAGTTGGATTCCTTAGCTCATCAGGTTCAATCTGCTCATGCTGAAACCTCTGGAGCACTGGATGAGCAAGGAAGAACTTTAGCATCTGTGGAGATGAGACTAACTGGCTCTGAAGATGTAGTGCTACCTACATTGGAAGCAAGAATCAGTGGAGTGGAGTCTGGTATGCAAACCATTTCCACTGAAGTTGAGAAAGCCAAGAAGATCGTGGAGTCTATCTCAAAGGAGGTAAAGAAAGAGAAGAAACTACTTAGAGACAACCACAACAAGAATGTCAAGGCTATCAAGTTGGTGGTTAAGCAAGCTCTTGGAAAGAAGACTGCATTACAAAAGAAAAGAGCAGAGGAACAAAGGCTAGCAATGGTGAAGGCTGCATCTGAAAAGTTTTCACAAGAAGTAATGGCCAACATTGCTGAAGGAGCAGTGGCATACCTCACTGAGCTCTTAAAGGCCCAATTGGATGCATCTCTGAAAGCAACCATGGAAGAGGTTGTGCAACAAAAGATGAAGACTTTTCTAGCTTTTCTTAGCCTGAGTAGTGACAGGATGCAAGATATACATGATGAAAATGTATACTTGCTAGAAGAGATGAAATCCCTGAACCAAGCCCAATCCCTGATGGCAACTACAATGAGTGAGCTCAAACCTCAGTATTTTGATGCTGCCAAAAAGGGGGAAAGAGAAAGAGCAAGGGCCAAAGGTGCCTCGGTAATTGGAGGTTCAGACAAGGGCAAGGAAAAGGCTGTTGAAGATAAAGGCAAAGAACCAGCAGAGCTGAATCTAGAAGAGCTGGATGAAGTAGGCACTTCTTCTACTCTGAACTCAGTAGGTAGATCCAAGATGTTAGGAAAGTTAGTGAATGTATCAACTTTTCTCTTCTTTCCCTTAGCCTTCTTGATTTGCCCTATAATCTGGACACCTTCAGTGGACTTATCCAGTCCTGATACTTCTCCTCCGAGCCTTTGCTGAAGTATTGCACCTTCTTCCTGATTAGATGCCATTGAGTTCTTTAGAGCTATTGCTAGCTGCTCTTCTTGATCTAAATCTTCCAAATTCAGGACTGCTTTCTCTTTTCCCTTGGATTATGGCACCTTTTCCTTACACTTGCTTCCTTCTCCAATAGTCAAGGCACCTTTTGCCCCTGCTCTCTCTCTTTCCCCCTTTTTGGCTTCATCAAAGCACTGGGGCTTGAGCTCACTCATAGTGGATGCCATCAGGGACTGTGCCAGGTTCAGTGATTTCATCTCATCAAGTAGATATACATTCTCATCATGTATGTTCTGCATTATGTCACTGATCAAGCTTAGAAAAGCAAGAACATGCTTCATTTTCTGCTCCACAACCTGCTTCATGGTTGTTTTGAGGGATGCATCAAGGCTTGCCTTTAGGAAATCAGTGAGGTTGGCCACTGCAGATTCAACAATCTTGGCCATCGCCTCCTGAGTAAACTTCTCTGAGGCTGCTTTCACCATTGCTAGCCTCATTTCCTCTGCTCTCTTCTTCTGAAGGGCACTCTTCTTGCCCAATGCTTGCTTGACAACCAGCTTCAAGGCCTTTACATTTTTGTTGTGATTGTCCATCAGCAGCTTTTGATCTATTCTGACCTCCTTGGTGAAAGACTCCATGCTTTCCTTAGCTTTCTGAACTTCAGTGGAGATGGTTTGCAAACCAGATTCTACTCCACTGATCCTAGCTTCACTGCTAGGTAACACCACTTCTTCAGAGCCAGTCAGCCTCATCTCTACTGATGCCAAGGTTCTACTTTGCTCATCCAAGGTGTTGGGAATAAAATGAGAAGTGTTTTGATTTAATACCAAAACCCCCTGAGACATGCCTAATCATAGTTGATTATGTTCTAAGGATGTTAGAACTTATAGTATAAGGCTAGTTGAGAAGCTGATGTGTTAGGCAGCTCTTATAAGAATATATGCAATAGTTGAGGGGGAACACATGCTTACAAGATAATTGAGATCAAGTCCCCTCAAGGCTCAAGTTCTGGAATGACCTTAAGTCTGCTGAAGGACAAGTATGATGATCAAGTGGAATCAGTCAAAAGGCAACCTAGTGAATGCCAACATGAGTTAAGATGCATCATCAAAACATCAATCTACTACATCTTACAAAGCTCAGAAGAGTTTTCCATAAAATATTTCAGAAGAGTTGTCTCAGAACACTTGAACTGGAATTTGTCAACAAGACAACCATGCTGAAGAGATCAAGTCCATCTTTCCAAGTCATGTATGCTTAAATGACAACTCAAAGAAGAAGTGGAAAGAGAAAGAGCCAATTCATCTTTAGAGCTAAAGAGCCAACATTGCTGATGAGTGAACTCTGCTGAATCTGATAAGCAGAGTTGTCCAAGTGATAAGGAATGTTGTCCTTATCTCATGAATGTTGATAAGAAGAGATGTCCATGTTTGACCAAGTGAGTCTTGAAGTCAGACATTGGGAAAAAGGCACAGAATGAAGACAAAGTTGTTACAACCATTTATTTCCCAAAACAAGGACATGTCACTATCAGAATCTGTCTTCCAGTTTTGAAGAACTCAAGGAAGACATTTATAGCAATTTGGGACTGCCTCTCCAACGGGCAAATTCTCAAATTTGTCTATAAATACAGAAGTGTGAAGACCATTTGAAGAACCAACTACCAATCCAACTATCCTACAAGTCAAAGTGCTTTCAAGCTTTCAAAGAGACTATCTTAGTCTTCATACACTTCATTCTAAGTTGTACCTCATTGTATAATTCATACAAAGCTTAGAGAGATATCCTATCCTTATACACTGACCTTCATTGTAAAGGATATCTCATTAGTTGGAACCTTACTTCAACCCTTACCTCTTTCAATTGAGAAAGTGAGAAGGTTGTAGAAGTAGAGGTGGTAGGAGCTGACTGTTGAGAGAAGAACAGTTCAGTTCTGAGTTGAGAAGAGGGTACTAGGACTCTAGACATCCTAGGGATCAATTCACCAAGGAGTGGTGTTCTTGATCAAGTGCACCTTGGCACTATAAAACAAGTTAATTCCAAGAGTGAAGGAATTATCTTGTTAAATCAGGGAAAGTGGATGTAGGAGCTTGAGTCTCTGAACCACTATAAACCATTGTGTTGATTTACATTCATAGTACTTTACATACATTCAACACTGCACATAAAACTGGACTTTCAAAGATACATTTCATAAACTGTGCAAAACAGATTTGGACAAGTTTCGTGAAAACTAGACTGTTTGACTAAAGTGATTTCAGATTTAAAGGAGTTTAAACTAAAGGGCCAACCACTAATTCCGCACATATAACTCACTTAGATAGTCCTTCAACTAGGTACTCAATAGTACTTAGTAGCTTGGTTATCTTGGAAGAGTTAAACACATCAGAAGAGTTGTCCAGGACAACCTTGCTGAAGTACATTTGGTTAAGTTTGAAAAAGAATTTGCATACAAGTGTATTCCCCCCCCCATACCCCCCATACACTTGTTATATACTCCTTTCAGGACTAACACAAGGCCTCTGAAGTCTCAGCATGGGCAGTTTCCATTTGATGGACCAGAGTGTCCAACTTTGCTCATTGCTCTCCAAGGATGGCCTGAGCTGAACTTGAGTCATTTTGGACAGGGGCATCTGTAAGAAGTTCATCAGCAAAAAATTGATCAAAAGTAACAACTGCAAGGTCAGAAAAATCATACTTGTCAGCAAAAATACTCTCATCTCCCTCAATTTCTTTTGCATAAGACTCTAATACATCAGGAGTCTTCTTTTCATTTTCAACTAATTCTTTTCTTCCTTCATTAATAATTTCCTCACAATCAGGGTCAGGCCTCCTCTCCTCAAGGGTTTCTTGAAGTTCAGATTTGATTTCAAAGAATAACTTGCCCCTCCTCACCTATATCACCCTCATTTTGTGGTACACTCACTATCCTAGTGATGCTCACATCTCTCTCATCCTCTACTCCCTCTGATTTTTTGACTACATCATCCTTTTCAACTCCACCGCTTAAACCTGCAGCTTCTTCACCCTCAATAAGGTTCAAAGAAGGCAGTTGTTGGGAGATCACAGTGCTTGGTTCTAAAGCCACTGAGTCATCTTGAATGGTTAAGAGCTGGTCAGTATCCAACTCTGCTGACACTGATGAGGTCTTAACCAAACCAACTTCTAAGTGGGCAGCCTCAACATCATTAAGTTGTGCCTTGGGTTCAGAAGAACCTTCATTGGCTGATGCATCTTTGGCTATGTTACCATCTTTGGTCAACACCTCTGAAGATACAGAGCCCTTTCTATGATAGGTAAGATAGTGAATTGTGGGTTGTTTGGGACCAGGGGGGTTGGGATTTGTGGGATCATCATGAGAATCATCATCATTAGAACTGCTATCAGGGTGATTGATCCCTTTGGCAATTCTATCCTTTTCTTCAGCAATTTTGTCTGCCACTGGTTTTGCAAAGACTTCCTCATCAGTTAGGAATCTTATCTTGTTCACTCCTGCAAAGTGTAGCAGCCTACTCTCCTCAATCTGCCACTAGTTTGCACCTTTATCTTGTATAACTTGGGCAATCTCCATGATGGTCTTGTCTTTAACATCAACTAGAGCTCTCAAATCATGGAACTGCCTTTATAGTCTTGGGAATTCAGCAAGATTGGGATACTAACTATCCATAGTAGCTCTACCTCCACCTCTGAGCATACCTTCATATGTATACTCCTCCTCATCTCCACTAGATTTGGGACTTTGGGTTATAGGGGAGTTGGCTCTGGGTTCATAAAGGTTGGCTTCAAGGTTGGCTTCAGGGAGAATGGGTTCAGAAGGATTGAGTTTAGCAATGGTTTCTTCAGTTGCTTTTGAGAGCAATGGTTCTGAAGAGGTTTTGCTTAGGGGAGTTGGCTCTAATAAGGCAGCTTCTAGGAACTTATAGTAATTCAACATGGATGAGTCAAGGGGTGACAGCAATCTTGACTCATCTACTGCAATATTAGCTAGCACATCTATGAACCCTCTTTGTGCAGCTCCCTCTGGAGAATATCTCTTTGTTAGATTCAAGGGGGTGATGGGTTGGTTTTCAGGGGTTTTGTGGGTATCAGGAGAGTTGGGCTCAGAATGATATTTCTCCTGAAATCTAGATTCATGAGTGTCAGCTTCAGGAGAGTTGGATTTGGACTTAGTATTGGACTTTGATCTACTTTCAGCTCTACTTTCCCTTAGAGCTAATTGCAAAGTTTTCTCCTCTTGCAACTCCTGCATCTTTTTCAGAAGGCTTGGCCCTTCTCTTACTTGCTCTTGAACTCCCACTACCCTCCACAGGGACAACTCCCTGATCCTTTTCTCACCCTTTGTTTTCATCACCACCATGGGAAACTTTTCCCTTATCTCCTCAGAGTATTAGGGCACTTGCACACCTTCAGCAGCTAGCTCATCCACCTCTGCTGAAGCACTCGAATTTACTTCTGAAGAGATTTTGGATAACTTCTTAGTTTTTATAGCTCTTGCCTTCCTTCTTGGCTTTAACTTAGGCTTTTTCTCAATCACCTCTTCAGCAGACTTGGCCCAAGGGGGTGATGGGTTGGTTTTTAGGGGTTTTGTGGGTATCAGGAGAGTTGGGCTAAGAATGATATTTCTCCTGAAATCTAGATTCAGGAGTGTCAGCTTCAGGAGAGTTGGATTTGGACTTAGTCTTGGACTTTGATCTACTTTCAGCTCTACTTTCCCTTAGAGCTAATTGCAAAGTCTTCTCCTCTTGCAACTCCTGCATCTTTTTCAGAAGGCTTGGCCCTTCTCTTGCTTGCTCTTGAACTCCCACTACCCTCCTCAGGGACAACTCCCTGATCCTTTTCTCACCCTCTGTTTTCTTCACCACCATGGGAAACTTTTCCCTTATCTCCTCAGAGTATGAGGGCACTTGCACACCTTCAGCAGCTACCTCATCCACCTCTGCTGAAGCACCAGAATTTTCTTCTGAAGATATTTTGGATAACTTCTTAGTTTTTATAGCTCTTGCCTTCCTTCTTGGCTTTAACTTAGGCTTTTTCTCAATCACCTCTTCAGCAGGCTTGGCCATCTGCTGCTTCCTTTGTTCAGATTTCTTGGAAAGCTTTCTGAACATGATTTTCTGGGTTGGAAGTGGTTTTGCAAAGGTCTGCATCTCTGAGTAATGTGAGAACCTTTCTATCAGCAAGCTTGCCCTTGTGCAGTATTTCAATTTGCCTTCCAGCACCACCTTATTGTGAGCTTTCACCTTGAACTTGACTTTCTCCTTCATCATCTATCCCATGATGAAGTCCTTCCAATTAAACTTGATGCCCTTGTCACTAGCATCAATCACAACAGCCATGATTCTGATTCTTGGAGAGCTTACTTGTTCCAAGCTCCTAGTGTTGCTCAGAATGCTTTTTGTCACTACTTCAAATAGAGTTAAAAACTCAGGTTTGAGTGTGTTCTTGTGTTGGGTGGAGGAGATTGGACCTGGAGTGATGAGCCAATCTTGAGCAACTTTTGCTCATGCCCTGTGCCATAACTTTCTGGATTCCTCCCCTCTGAGGGCAATCCATAGGCACCTTCAAGGTCCTCTTCAGAGAATTTGACTCTGTGTGATCTCTCCTCTTCATCTCCCTCAACAACATAAGTCAATATGGTTGACACTTCACCTCTAGTTGCTTTACTTTTCCATTTGAGAAAGGCAAAGAACTCTGCCATGTAATGCTCTAAACAGGAACTGGGCTTGCTTTCCATGAACTTTTGATGACCAGCTCTTATTAGCCATCTCAAGGTGGGAGTGATTTCAGGAGCTTCACTCTCAAATGAGATTATGGGTTAAAAAATGAGGTTGTTTTTGTGGCTGAGATATTGAAAATCAAGGTCTAGATCCTTGTTAGTGAAGTCTACTATCATTTCTTGTCTTACCTTGGGGGCCATTGATGAAACAGTGAAAGCTTGAGAGGTGTTTGAAAGATTAGGGTTTCAAGAGTGATAGTATGCGTGGGGAAGAAATGAACCTTGGGGGCTTCTTAAGACTTGGAGTATATTCCAAAAGGAATGTTTGTCATTGAGTAGGTAAGTCTTGAGGCAATTCAAAGGTTTACAAATGAGGAAATTCAAAGGTTGGCCAAAATTTGATCCAACGGTTAAACCCAATGGAACAGTTTTGAAAACTGTTTTTATTTAAAACGTGGGAAGGAGTTAAGGTTTGTTAATGGTTGGGAGGTTTTCAAGGTAGGTAGTGGCTTGAAATGTTTAATGCAAACAAGAGTTAAATCTTGGCATTTAATGCATTGAAAGTGACTTTTTGGGTAGGGGACAAATTAAATCTTTGTAAAGGTGATGGCTTAAAGAGGAATGGGACAACCATCAAATTAGGCAATGATTATCCAAAAGAGGTGCTTATTAGACCAAGATTTGGTTTGATAGCCAAGATAACTTATCTGACCCCACATGGACAAGTGTCCTGAACCCTCATGGACAAGTGTCCTAAAGTGAGCTCTACTCAACTTCTCTGATGAAATTTGGGTCATCTCTTCTGAATTTCAGTAGACTTGACCAAGTCTGCTGAAGATCACTTTCAGTTCCCCCTTGATTGTTGAACTCCATTAGGCTTACTTGTCAAACTTTCCTGGACCAAGAAGTCCCAATTCTGCTGAAAGATCCAAGAACCTTGCTTCAGCAAGTGGCTTTGTCAGGATATCAACCTTTTGGTGATCTGTGTGAATTTTCACCAATTTGATGTCCTTCTTCTCCACATGGTCTCTAATGAAGTGATGCTTGATGTCCACATGCTTGCATCTTGTGTGTAACACTGGATTTTGTGAGATTGCAATAGCACTGTTGTTATCACAAAAGATTGGTACTTCAGTGGAGTTGACATTGTAGTCTCTAAGTTGTTCTCTCAACTATAGGATTTGAGCACAACAACTTCCAGCTGCAACATATTCAGCTTCAGTAGTGGAAGTGGCCACAGTGTTTTGCTTCTTTGAGAACCAAGAAATGAGCTTGTTTCCCAAGAATTGACAAGTTCCTGAAGTGGACTTTCTATCAATTCTGCATCCTCCATAATCAGCATTTGAGTAGCCAGTTAACTCAATGTTGTCATCAGCAGGGTACCAAAGGCCTAAGTTTTCAGTGCCTTTGAGATACCTCAAGATCCTCTTAGCAGCCTCTAGGTGGCTCTTTTTAGGATTAGCTTGAAACCTTACACATACACCTACTGCAAAGGTGATGTCAGGCCTGCTAGCAGTGAGATACAGGAGGGAACAAATGATTCCTCTATATTCAGTAGAGTTGGTTGGGACTCACTCTCATCTGGATCCATCTTCCAATTAGTGTTCATTGGGATCCTCACTGGCTTGCTAGTAGCACACCCAAACTTTTTGATCATTTCTCTAGTGTACTTAGCTTGATTGATGAAGATTCCTTCTTTTGATTGCTTGACTTGAAGGCCCAAGAAGAAATTCATCAACCCCATCATTGACATCTCAAACTTGCTTTGCATGAGTTTTGAGAACTTCTCACACATCTTCTCATTTGGGGATCCAAATATGATGTCATCAACATATATTTGGACCCGCAAGATGTCATCTCCTTCATAAATTATGAACAAGGTTCTGTCTACTGTCCCTTTGACAAAACCATGATCCAATAGAAACTGTGACAATGTATCATACCAAGCTCTTGGAGCTTGCTTGAGTCCATAAAGAGCTTTCTTCAGTCTGTAGACTTGGTTTCCTATTTCAAAACCAGGGGGTTGCTCAACATAGACTTCTTCTTTCAATACTCCATTCAAGAAAGCACTATTGACATCCATTTGATAGACTTTGATCCTCTTGTGGGCAGCATAGGCTAAAAACAGTCTTATTGCTTCAAACCTTGCCACTGGTGCAAAAGTCTCATCATAGTCAATGCCTTCTGATTGACAATAACCCTTGGCCACCAATCTGGCCTTGTTTCTTAAAATCACATCATTCTCATTCTTCTTGTTCTTGAACACCCACTTGGTTCCAATAACATCTTGATGTGAGGGTCTGTCAACTAGTTCCCATACATCATTTCTGGTGAACTGGTTTAGCTCTTCTTGCATAGCTGTGATCCAGTTTGCATCTTGAAGTGCTTCTTCAATGTCTTGAGGTTCCTGTTCTGATAGGAAACAACAAAACAAAACACTTTCACCATGAAACCTTCTAGTTTTGACTCCTTCACTTGGATCACCAAGTATCAGGTCAGTAGGATGGTCAGATAACCAAGTCCTTCTTTTCCTGATCCCTTCAGTAGAGTTGTCCTCTACTAAGGTTGAGTCACTAGGGTTATAGAATTCAGGGAAATTCAATGCAGAATCTAATTCATGATCATATTCAGGAGTGTTGTCCTCAATGTCAGGGACATTGGCATTTTCAACATTGTTGTTTCCTCTTTGAATATTGGATCCATTAACTACCTCAGCAGAGCCTGCTTCTTCATTGGTAGTTGTTACCTGATTATGAATTGGGATTGGGTCATTCAGTTCATCATTTCCTTCAGTGGGGTTTGCCTCAGGGATATTGCCTTCAAGAGTGGTGTCTAGTTTAGTGATTTCAGGAGGATTGGCCTGGACAACTTCTATAAACAAAATATCTTTGTCTTTTAAGCTCAGTCTGGTTGTCCTCTGTGTGATTTCATCAGTCTCCAGGTTCTCATTCCTGATCTCAAAGATAGATTCATCAAACACAACATGGGGTGTTTCTTCCACAATAAGTGTTTTACAGTTGTAAACTCTGAAAGCTTTACTGATTTGGGAATATCCAAGAAATATCCCTTCATCAGCTTTACTATCAAAGGTTTTCAACTGCTCTTTCCCATTGTTGTGAATGAAACACTTACAACCAAATATGTGAAAGTAAGATACTTTAGGCAATCTTCCTTCCAGAGTTCATAAGGGGTTTTGCCTTGACCCTTAGTAATCAAACATCTATTCTGAGTATAGCATGCAGTGTTTATAGCTTCAGCCCAAAACCTCTTAGGTAGATTTGAATCAGCAATTAAAGTTCTAGCAGTTTCCTTAAGAGTTATGTTTCTTATTTCTACTACCCCATTCTGCTGAGGGGTTCTAGCTGCTGAAGTTTCATGGGCTATTCCATTTTTAGTGCAGTACTTATTGATGTATGAGTTAATGAACTAAGTGCCTTTATCAGATCTTATCTTGATAATGTTAAGGCTTTTCTCATTTGACAGTCTCTTTAACAGTTCAGGGAGTTTGACTTGAGTTTCCTTCTTATTAAGGAGAAATACCACCCGTGTGAACATAGAGATGTCATCTTCTACAACCAATGTGTATTTTCTTCCATTTATGCTTGTAGGGGTAATTGGTCCAAATAATTCCATATGTAACAATTCAAGTACCCTTTCAGTAAAGATGACTGGTTTGCCTTTAAAAGAAGCTTTGATCTGTTTTCCTTCTTGACATAGTTTACAAACATGTTCTTTAATAAAAAATTCATTAGGCAGTCCTTTAACTAATGCATTCCTAGCAAGCTTGTTCATGGAATTAAAGTTCAGGTGGTTTAGCCTTTTATGCCATAACCAACTTTGTTCATTTGAGCTCTTGGCAATAAAGCATGCAACATCAGTAGACTTGTCCCAGTCAGCAAAATACACATTACCTTTCCTAGTTCCAGTCAGTAAGGTTTGTTGAGTGTTATCTTTGATTAAGCACTTATTACTAATAAACTCAACATTGTATCCTTTATCACAGAACTGACTTATACTTAGGAGATTATATTTGAGACCAGCCACATATGATACATTGGATACCTTGATATTACCAATTATCAAGGTACCATAACCTTTTGTAGTTGCTTGTGAGCTGTCTCCAAAGGTGACATTAGGGCCTTCTCTTTCAATAAATTCAGTGAGGAGATCTTTATTTCCAGTCATGTGCCTTGAACATCCACTGTCCAAGTACCAAGCTGTCTTTTTGCTCATGCTCCTCATCTTCTTGTGGCCCTTAGGTACCTGCAATTATCAAGCTTTAGGTACCCTTTGCCTTTTGGGTCCTGAGAGGTTAGCTGTACCTTTAGGAACCCAAACTTGCCTAATTACCTTGATTGATTCAAGGTGGCTAAGCTGTTTTCCTCCAGCATCTACATACACAGTTTTTCCCTTAAATGCCTTTGGGAAAGAGTGTGTGAAAGCGTTGAATCTGTAAGTTTCAGGAGAGTTGTCATATCTCCTGAACTTATGAGTTCTTTGTGCTACTTGAGGGAATCTTTGAGGATGGGCATATAAATGACCATTACCCTTTGGCATGAAGGGTTTTGGTTGTCTCATTTTATTATACCCATAAGGAGAGTTGACCTTAGGTCTGTTCAGCTGAGGTTTCCTCACGGGAGTTGACCTAGGCTGAACATATCTCTGAATGTTGTTCAGATGAGTTACCCTTCCATTGGGCCTACTATGCTGAACACAATCCCTCTTGTATTCAGGGACTTTGGCCATTTCCTTAGGTATGGGTCTTTTTCCCTGAAATACTTGAGTGGGCACTTCTTGCATTTTGCCCTTTCCTTTGTTCAGTGGCTGAATTATTTCATTTTCAGCTTGTTGTGCCACTGACTTAACAAAGATTCTCTTAGTGTTACTTATTGAAGCAACACTAAGACAAGGTGAAGATTTGAATGGATCATATCCCAATCCACTCTTTTGAGCCATAGGTCTTTGGAAGCTTTGAATTTCCTCTATTGCTCTAGAGGATTTATTCATTGCAGACATCTTAATTTTCCGACTCTCTTCACTTGATTTAAGAATATCATATTCATGTGAGAGGTTATCAAATTTAGCTTGAAGAATTTTGAGCTCAAAGTCTTTTCTCTTCTGAATGAGCAGTTGCTCATCAATCTGGTTTTGTTGGTCAACTATCCTGAGAGAAGCTTCATCAAGTTCTCTCAAGACTTATGGATACAACTCAGTAGACTTGACATCAACTACTGATTCAGAAGGTTTTGCAAGTTCAATGGATATCCTTTCATTCTCTCTCACATAGTTATCATGAAATTCTTGTAACTTAGTGAAATCTTCCATTAACTTTCCAAAAGAAAGTTTCAGGTTGACCTCACTAGTGTTTTGTGATGGAAATGATGGTGAACTTGAAGTGGAAGATACCTCATCATCTCTATGGCCATGTTGCATACATCATCATCATCACTGTTTGAGAACAGTCCATCATCAGAGGAGTTGAAGCTTTCAGCACTTTCAGACTCATCACCAGCCATCATGGCTTTTCTATTGGTGAACTTTTTATCTCTTTTAGCTTGCCTTTCCTTTCTTTCCTTTGAGTTGAGTTCAGGGCAATCATATAGAAAATGCCCTTTCTTTTTGCAGTTACAGCACAGGTCTTCATCATCATCTTTAGTTTGATTCATCTCTTCTTCTGGATGATGAAGGTCCAGCTCTGCTGGACTTTCTCCTATCAGAGTACTTGTCCTCTGATCTTCTTTCTTCAGGCCTTTTTTCCTCAGCCTTGGCTTCAGGAGAGTTGTATCTTCTTCTGACCTTATTGTCTTGGTAGAATTTCTTGTATATACCAAACCTTGACTTGAGTTTGTCAAACCTCCTAGCCATGAGGGCTAATTCTTCCTTCATTTCAGCCTTTGAGACTGACTTTGATGATCTTGGAGTGGACTGCATCTCAGGTTCAACAGTTTTGGCTTTGAATGCCACTCATTTTGTTGGTAAGGAAGGTTCCTCAGCTGACTTTATTCTATTGAGGTCAAACTCATAAGCTTTGAGTTCTGAGAAGATTTGTTGCATGGGCATGGTGGAGAGATCTTTGGTATTCTGCATCATTATAGAATATACATCCCACTTTTGAGTGAGACTTCTTAAGATCTTCAAAGAAACTTCTCTCTTGGAGTACACCTTGCCCAGAGAGTTGATTTCATTCATGATGTCAGTGAATCTACCAGCAAATTTATCAATGGTCTCCTCAGGTTCCATTGTAAACTGCTCATATTTCTGCACAACAACTTGGAGCTTATTCTCCTTGATCTTTTCAGTACCCTCACACATTTCAGCAAGGGTATCCCAAATTTCTTTGGCTGTTGTGCAGTGGTAGACTCTCCCCATTATTGCATCTGGATTTATTTGGTAGAGAGTGTTCATAGCTAGATAATTGAGATTATCTCTCGTTTTCTCTTCTGTGGTGAGATCATCTTCATCCTTAGGAATCTTATCCCTTGAATTTGCCCTTTGAGCATCAGTAACTCTGGGGTTGGCTTGTGCGAATATGAATGGACCCCTTGTGATAACTCTAAGCATTTCATTATGTAGGCATGCAAGATGATCTCTCATTCTAATTTTCCAGAAATCATAGTTCTTTATCGAGAACATTGGTAATTTTATGATGAGATATGTGATTGACAGGATCAGGAGCCATGTTGTTTGATTCAGGTGGAATTTACACATTTTAGATGCACATGTGAAGCTCATTTTGATTGTGATTCCATTGATTTATGGATTGATTATGAGTGTTTTGGTCAAAATAAGAGAAATGTGGTGTTTTGTAGATTTTGTAGGAAAAACGAAGGATTTTAGGAGAAAATCATCTACCACAATGAACAAGACCAAAAGGAGGAGTACACCATTGGATCCGACTCGAAAAATGGAGTGGAATAGGAAAAAGAATCGAGTCGATTGAAGGTCGGAAGCAAAAGTTACACACAAAACAACTTCGAGGTGCAAACTTAGACATCCAACAACTCGGTCGAGCGGAAGAAAAAATTCCCCATCATCCAATAGACTAATATTTATCTTTCTCTTACTTTTTATTTGGTTATTTCATTAGTTTGTGCTATTTTGATTATGTGTATTGTTGGCTAGAACACTTTTGGTTCTAGGGCCATGTAAATACTCTTGATGAAGTTTATGAATTAGTATTTTGCTTAATTGGTGTTTGTGTGGCTTAATTCTGTTTGAATGCTTGATTTCCATTGCAAAACATGTCATTAGTGTAGAATAGTGATGTGTTGATCTTAGTTACTTGAAATTGGATTGAGAAATCTCTTTTGATTAATTGATTGCAAGTGTTCGACCTAATTTTATTGAGAGATCGAGAGATGATCAATGATTAGGAGGATTTGTGATGATCTTAGGGGCTTAATTGGGTTTAATGATGCAATATGTTGGTCCCTGAACGAGTAGTGAATGGGAGTAAAGTCTAGAGGGGAGGGGTGAATAGACTTTAAAACTTTTTCAAGAGTTGGGAACCTCTTCTGATCTCTATGTCAGCTGGACTGCAAGTCTGCTGGTCCAGATGACTATAGTGATCTGATAGAAGAGATTATATGCGGAATTATGGTAGGCCTTGTTTAGACCCGTTCTTTTGTTTCTTATGAAAGTTATGGCCTTAGTTTAAGAATGTTGAAAACACAGTATGCACTATATAGAATAAATGGAAAGACAGAAATGTAAAGTGCAGAAAGGTAAATAACACCAGGTTTATAGTGGTTCGGATATACAATCCTACGTCCACTCTCACGTCCTAACGTGATGTTTAATCCCTTTAATTTACCACAAATTACAAGGGTCTTGACCTTTATAGTCCCAAGGATAGGACTTTGAGATCTGAGTCGTCCTAATAGCTACGGTCTCCACAAGTGATTGTAAGCACTTGCACTTTGAGGGGTTCAAAAACTTTAACCTTTCGGTGAGGGTTTGGGGTTTTTGAAGTGTATCCAACTAATGGTTCAAGCTTATAAATTGCTTAACCACTTTGCCTAAAACAATTGATATACAATATGAACAGGTTTCAGGTTCTTATAGGTTGGATAGAAATCACTTAAGAGCTAAAAGTATTCTAAGGCTTTCTGGGCTCTTGGAGAATTCTTAGAACAGTATGGCTTTAGCTTGATTGCTTGTTTTGCTTGTTGAATTCTCTATGTGATCTCTTCTTTGTGATTTCTCATCCTCTTGTATTTATAATGGTGATTGCTTGCAACTAGCCGTTGGAGTTGACTAGCCGTTGGGGCAATCTTTCCATATTGGCTTGATTCCTTGATTCCAGCTGCTTGATTGCTCCAATCCTGGGATCATGTCAATCTTCTAAATAAGGTAGTTCTTTATTTGAATTGCAAGATGACTTTGGGAATCAGCCGAGTCCTGGAAGAGTACATAGTCTTCTGATCTGTACTGCTAGTCTTCTGACTACTCTTCTGGCCTTAGGTCTTCTGTCTTCTGTTATCAGTCGAGTAGCACTCATCTGATCTGTGGATTATTTGTGCTGCTTTAGGCCATCTTCAATCTTGGACTCCATCAGTTAAGTAGGTATACAAGCACCTAACTTAACTGGTCTTCAAGGATCTTCTAGTCTTCTACTCTTCTCATCTTGAGGAAGCGCATGTAAGCCGAGACTATGTTAATCAGCTGATATACATATAGTTGATTGCACAAGACTAGTCTAAGTTGTTCTATACAAGTCACCTGATCCTATTACATTTATAAACTCTAAGTGTTTTGGCCATCAAAACTATTCTAACATCAAGTGGGGCTTAGGGTGAATTTACATCCCAACAATTTCCCCCTTTTTGATGAAGCCAAAACTATAATTGATAAATGCTCTTAGTAGATAAGATAAGAGTTTATAGATTTCATAAAAACTGAAGTATCTGATGAAGACAATGAGAGTTTGTCTTGAAAGCAAAGAAAACTAAACTTGATTATATATAGTGCTTTTACAGATTACAAGTGATAGTTTCTTTAAAGCTTTGAAAGTGGTCTTCATCAGGTCTTCTGTTCTTCAAATACGGAAAGCAAGGTACAGACGAGTTCGAACTTCTTCCATGTGTTGCAGGTCTGTAACATTCTCCTCTTCATAGATTTTCTCTAGAATCCTTTTGACTTCAATCCAGTCTGTCCTTCCGGAGCTCAGAGTGGGAGGAGTCCATTTAGGTTCTTCTGGAGTTAGGATTCTGCAGTTGTCAAGTTCTTTGGCTGTCTTGACTACTTCTTTCCAGAACTCTTGATCGTCAATGTTCATGAACTGATTGAACTGGAAGAACTCGTCTTCATAGGTTGGAAGAGGGCCGAATTATCTTACTATGTGGTGTTGAATTTGCCACTTCTTCTTTAGAGGATACCATCTTGGTAGCTCATCTTGAAGGGCTAAATAATCCACATAATTGCTATCAAATACCAGGACCTTATCTTTCTGTGCCAGAGCATTTTCTTTCAATGCTTTGTCCTTGAGAGCTTTCCTGAGTTTGGCTATTTTCCTGTCAAATTTGGCTTTGACTGCTTTCGCATCTTTTAGCTTCTTCTACTTAAGCTCTTGAGCTTCAAGCTCTTTTCTTTTCTTCAGCTCTAAAGCCTCTTTCTCTTCTGCAGTAGGCTCTACTGGAGCTGACTTCTTGCTTGACTTAGCTTGCTCATCTGCTTGTTCATCTGCCTTTCTTTTCCTTGTCATCCTCTTCTCAGGGACTTGTTCTGTAGAGGTAGTGATCTGTAGACTCTTGGCAGGAGCTTGAGTGGGAGCTTGGGTGTCTTCTTGAGCAATTTCTTTGCCTTTGCCTTGCCTGCTCTTGATTTTGCTTGATAAACCACCCAAGGTTTCATTCAGCTCATCTTGAGATACTACCATCACAGCTTGCTGTGCAGTAGCCTTCTCTAGAGTCTTTATCAATACATCTTCCCCCTTTTTGGCTTCAGCAAGTGCAGCCGCAAAAGTCTTCATGGCATTCAGAATCTCCACTTTCAGAGTCTGTTGAAGGGCCATGGCATTGACTTTGCCAATATGGGTCAGATGAGTGATGCTATGGTCTAAAATCTGAGCATGAGAGTTGGAGGAGGAGGCAGCTTCAAGTTTAGCTGTAAGTGCTTCCAATTTGGCTGCTGTCTCCTTCAGCTGAGTCTGGAGCTTCTCATTCTCTGCTGTAGCTGATTGGAGAAGAGCTTGTCCTTCAGTAGCTCTTGCTTCAGCATCTTCAATTCTTTTCTTGTAGGTATTTTCCATGCGGTTGACCTCATTAGAATAGAGTTCAGCAAACTTGGTAGAGGTGTCACCTGCCTTCTTCATAATGGTGGTCAGATACTCACTTATCTGATCGTGAAGTGACTCTCCAAACTTGTCTTTAATGTCAATGATCTGGTCATGAAGACGAGTTCTCTGCTCCTTAACAGCCTTTTTTCAACATATCGTCCAAGCTGTAGGCCTAAACCTTTCTCAAAATGTAGGTTTATTGCAGCCTTGACTTGTGAGCATATGTCTGCTGTATAGTCAGCTGTTGAAGTAGAAGTTGAGGCAGTGCCTTGAGGCTTTGGATGAACAATCAGGGCTTTGCCTCTCTCTTCAGCTGAAAGGTACTCTTCATTGAGGAATGTGGTAGTGGCCTTAACCAGGTGAGTCATGATATTGTCTCCTTTATCAATGAAGTGAGGTAGAGTATCCTTAGGCATGAAGTGATCGGGAATAGTGATTACTTCTTTTTCAATCTCTGCTTTGTCAGCTGGTTCAGCTAAAGTCTTCCTCAGGGACTGATGCAGCTGAGTCATTCACTTTTGCAGTGTCAGCTATCTGCTGACCGAATGAGCCT
The DNA here is from genome assembly GCA_963675135.1 of Galeopsis tetrahit. NCBI lineage: Eukaryota > Viridiplantae > Streptophyta > Magnoliopsida > Lamiales > Lamiaceae > Galeopsis > Galeopsis tetrahit. The sequence goes on along the minus strand of OY776120.1, from coordinate 55,929,504 downwards.
TCTGGGGCAGAGGTATCATCAGCTGGAATTCCTAGAATCCTGTGGCATACTGCTGCAAGGGCCTCTTCTGGCAGCAGTTGAGCAAAAGATTTAACTTGAGCAACTTCCTTCTGCTCCATCTCTCAGTCGAGGAAATTAGCCTTTCCTCCCATTCCTTCCATGACCTCAATAAGGTCATCTACATCATCTCTCCTGAGTTCAATCCAGGTGCAAACTCTGAGAACTTGTTCAAACTGAACTGATTCTTCATCAATGCCAGGAATGGTAGACTTGAGCAGGTTTGCTATCTTCATTCTCATTATCTTCTCCCTTGTGCACATAGGATAGTGCACCATGCTATACTGAGGTTGAGAGGGGCCTGCTGCATCCAGTTCTGCTGGTGCCAAGTCTTCTGGTGCAGATGGGGTAGTGAGGATAGGGGATTGAGTGGTTGGAATGGTTTCCTCTGCTGTGTGAGTATCAACAGGGATTTGGGAAGTGATATTTTCTTGATCTGCAGTGGATTGATCATTAGAAGGGTTTTGAGTCTGCTGATCTAGGACAATTTCTGCTTGAAGATCAGTAGATGGTTGGGATTGATGATCTTGGACATCTGCCATTTGAATATCAGCAGGGGTAGGCAAATGTGGCTCTAGGGTTGTTTGAGGTTGGGATTGTTCCTCTGCTGTGTGAGTATCAGCAGGGATTTGGATATTAGTGTTTGAGGGTTCGAATAGGTTTGAATCATCATATGGGTGGAAGGAAGTAATAGGGGCTATGCTCATGGGAGTAGGGAGCCTGGATTTCTTGGTTTTCTTAGTGAAAGAAGAATTGTTCTTCTTTCTCTTCTGACCCTTCGACAATTTAGAAGGAGTAAAAGTGAGAGAGGGATTAGAGGTACCTGCCTTCTTCAAGGGAGAGGCAGTTGGAGTGGCATCTGAATCAGATGGGGAGATGAGTCCTGATCTGATTAGAAATCGTCTTTGTGCTAAGGTTTGATTGTCATCATCGTCATCCTCAGCAGCCTTCTCCTGAGCCACTTCTTTGGATGGCTCCTCTTCTTCTTCAGCAGAGTCATGAACAGACTCTTCTGCTTCATTAACAACATTTTTGGAAGATGTTTCAGCCAACAGCTTCCTCTTCTCTTCTTTCAACCTTGCTGCTTCAGCAAGAGCTTCCTTTCTCAAGTAATACTTGGAAGTGTGGAAGGTCTTATGAGGTCCCATCTTGTACTTCTTTGGAAGAATATCTGGAAGGATGATGCTCAGCTTGTTGACAAAGTTGACTGTAGATGTGACCTTCCATTCTCTTGATTGAAGGTCCAAAGTAACCTTCTTGGCTTCAAGAGCAATCCTATTAAAGAATAGCCCTTGCCAATCTCCATCAATCTGATCCCGGATTGCAGCCATAACTCTAACTTTTAGAGTGGTAACAACATCATGGCTGAAAGTGTTACCAAGCAACATCTTACCTGCAATATCCATCAGGGTTTGAAACTTAGGTTCAAGTTGGGATTTCTTGAGTCCAGAGGTATCCTCAGCCTTGACCCTTCCATCAGTAAACATCTCCATATATTCCTTTTCTCGACCCATGATGTAGGTAGAGATGTCTATCTCTCCCCTTGATAAGCCGAACAGTTCTTGAAGAATCTCCCTTGAGATCTCGACTCTGTGTCCACCCATGACACTTTCAAAATGAGAATCCATCATCACTGCGTTTGCATAGAAGGTCAGCACATCTTGTTCATAGACATTTGTTGGGGCTGCTTCCAGAAAATCACGAAGGTTGAGATTGATGCAGCGAAGAAGGATCTCCTTGTTCGCAGGTGTATGTTTGCCCTTGAAAAACAGAGCATTCTTAGTGAAAACTTTTCCTTCCTTAGACCACTTTTGAGCATCTAAGGTGCCGGTACTCTTGGTCTTCTCGTCGTAAATTTTGATGACTCCCATTCTGGATGTTGAGTATTGAGGATAGGAATGCTTGGAAAGAATATTTCAGGATGAGAGAGATTTGAGAGTAATTGAGTATTGTGAGCGAAAGGGGTTTGGAAGAGTTTTAAGAGTTTGTATATATACTCCAGCAAGAACTTGATCTAACGCTCAGATTGGATTTTAATGTGGAGTAGTGCCCAAGATTTCCTTCTTTGATTTCGGGCCATTCCTTAAGTTTTGTCGGCTGAATTTGCCATTTGGCAACTGATGATTTGCTGGCAATATGGAAATCAAGTATTAATGACATCATACCAAAAATAGCCGTTGTGACTAATTTTGTGGCAAGAATTGATCATCAAGGCCGTTTTCTATAAGTGAATTGCATTTCTTATATAGGCCAATTTCTTTAATTACATTCATGAATGAATCTAGAATGAATTACATGATAGTCATTATACTCTAAAATAAAGTGTTCTTATCAGCAGAGTGAGGTCTTCTGATTTCATCGAAATATCTGCTGATTTTCCTTGAAAGTCTTCTTGTCAGCTGAGTTGGTCTACTGATCAGCTGAGTAGAGGATAGGTGTTTGCTGTAATGATCCAACCTGGATGGATCCTTCCAGCTTTATTGTGAGTGATGATCCAACCTGGTTTGATGGATCTTTCAGCTCCTTCTTTAAACCAAGTGGGACTAGCCTAGATGAAATCCCATTGGCTTAACTGCTCCTCACCATCGGATGTTCCTCATCATCAGATGGGATGTAGCATCTAATGTGTCCTTGTTGAATTTCTTCGCTTCTTTTGAAAGAGAAGAAAAGTTGGAAGAGGCTTCAATGGAGTGTGAAGAGAGGGCCATGGACTTGGTCTTCTTGACACCTTTTGACAAAGTGGTCTTTGATAGCAAGCTCTCCATGTAGAACTTCCTCCTGGAGAAGAAGCTCTGCTTGCTGGCTACTTTGTCCTCTGCATCTCTTCTTCCTTTAGTTTTCAACAAGAACGTCTCTTCTTTCTTTAGTTTTCATAGGCATACTTATGTTGGATAACCCAAGTATGCTGATCTGCATCATCTTCATCTTCTGGACAAATCTTCATCTCCTTCACCCAAGACCTTGGTTGAGGGATGATCTCCATTCCATCTCTTCTCTCGATTATCTCCATACCTGAAACAAGAATAATAGTTAGTGATTTGTGTTCTTAGGTGTTCTCATAACTTCCTCCTTTTATAGAGGTAGAGATGAGGTAATGGAGCGTATGATGACAAAAACTATAGAGTTGATAGGTCTGAATTTCTGAAAAGTTATTTCTTAAGATCAACAATGAGATTCTTGATCTAAGGGTTTACATTTAAAGAGATTCAGACTCTATCTTATGGAATGCAGAAATTATAGATTTTTGAACAAGAGTTATTTGGAATCCGTACAGTGCATGTATACTGTTGAGTCGGTGAGGATGGTGTATTAATCCAACCAAGTATGACTCACTAATATACTGTATACTTGTATAGTGATAAAGTATTTTATGAAGAATAATTTATTACTATACATAGATATACATTGTTTAAGTAAAGATTACCAATTAACTCTATTCAAATCTTCTGAATGTAAGTATATGATGCAATGCAGATTATAGAGTATTTCATCAAGGTTTCTTAAGGTATAATTGATTCCCCCTTGATTAGATGACTCTATGTTTTCCCTCAGCTTTATTTGTCTTCATCGGGAATAACTTACCTGAAGATGAGGGTGTCTATTCACATCATCTGATCCTCCTAGTCTGCTGCAATTGAATCAGCTGAGGTCTTCAGCTGATCTTGTGCTCTTCATGTGCTTGGATCCAAGAGTCCTAAGCTATAGCATAGGGTCTTGAATCTTTCTTCAGCTAGGGGCTTAGTCAAGATGTCTGCTCTTTGGATATCTGTGTGAATTTTCTCCATCTTGATGTCCTTCTTTTCAAGGTGATCTCTTATAGAATGGTGTCGAATGTCAACATGCTTGCACCTTGTGTGTAGGACTGGATTTTGAGTGATGGCAATGGCACTGCTGCTATCACAATAGATAGGGACTTCTCTTGCTTCTACATTGTAATCTTTGAGTTGTTGAACTAGCCAGAGCAGCTGACTGCAACAACTTCCAGCTGCCATATATTCTGCTTCAGTGGTGGAGGTTGCAACTGAAGTTTGCTTCTTTGAGAACCATGATATCAGCTTGTTGCCTAGGAATTGACAGGTTCCAGATGTGGATTTCCTATCAATTCTACATCCTCCATAGTCTGAGTCAGAATAACCACTCAATTCTAGATTGTCATCAGCAGGGTACCATAGTCCTAGATTGACTGTTCCTTTTAGGTACTTGAGAATTTTCCTTGCTGCTTCTAGATGACTTTGCTTTGGGTTTGCTTGAAACCTAGCACATACTCCTACAGCAAATGTTATGTCTGGTCTGCTTGCTGTAAGATATAGTAGAGATCCAATAAGTGCTCTATATTCAGCTTGATCAACTGCCTGTCCAGACTCATCTGGTTCCATTTTGAATGATGTCATCATTGGAATTCTTGCAGTCTTGCTTTGTAGAGCTTTGAATCTTTCCAATAGGCTTTTGGTGTATTTGTACTGATTGATGAAGATCCCTTCTGAACTCTGTTTGACTTGGAGTCCTAGGAAATAATTCATCTCACCCATCATACTCATTTCGAATTTTCCTTGCATAAGTTCAGAGAACTTTTTGCACATGTCTTGATTTGGTGATCCAAATATAATATCGTCTACATATATTTGCACCATTAGAATGTCTTCTCGTTCTTGTATTCTGAAAAGTGTTCTGTCAACTTTGCCTTTTGTGTAACCATTGTCAAGTAGGAATTGTGACAATGTGTCATACCAGGCTCTGGGAGCTTGCTTCAGACCATAGAGGGCCTACTTCAGACGATATACTTGATCTCCTTTTTCGAATCCTGGAGGCTGTTCTACATACACTTCTTCTACCAGAATACCATTCAGAAAAGTTGGAAGAGGCTTCAATGGAGTGTGAAGAGAGGGCCATGGACTTGGTCTTCTTGACACCTTTTGACAAAGTGGTCTTTGATAGCAAGCTCTCCATGTAGAACTTCCTACTGGAGAAGAAGCTCTGCTTGCTGGCTACTTTGTCCTCTGCACCTCTTCTTCCTTTAGTTTTCAACAAGAACGTCTCTTCTTTCTTTAGTTTTCATAGGCATACTTATGTTGGATAACCCAAGTATGTTGATCTGCATCATCTTCATCTTCTGGACAAATCTTCATCTCCTTCACCCAAGACCTTGGTTGAGGGATGATCTCCATTCCATCTCTTCTCTCGATTATCTCCATACCTGAAACAAGAATAATAGTTAGTGATTTGTGTTCTTAGGTGTTCTCATAACTTCCTCCTTTTATAGAGGTAGAGATGAGGTAATGGAGCGTATGATGACAAAAACTATAGAGTTGATAGGTCTGAATTTCTGAAAAGTTATTTCTTAAGATCAACAATGAGATTCTTGATCTAAGGGTTTACATTTAAAGAGATTCAGACTCTATCTTATGGAATGCATAAATTATAAATTTTTGAACAAGAGTTATTTGGAATCCGTACAGTGCATGTATACTGTTGAGTCGGTGAGGATGGTGTATTAATCCAACCAAGTATGACTCACTAATATACTGTATACTTGTATAGTGATAAAGTATTTTATGAAGAATAAATTATTACTATACATAGATATACATTGCTTAAGTAAAGATTACCAATTAACTCTATTCAAATCTTCTGAATGTAAGTATATGATGCAATGCAGATTATAGAGTATTTCATCAAGGTTTCTTAAGGTATAATTGATTCCCCCTTGATTAGATGACTCTATGTTTTCCCTCAGCTTTATTTGTCTTCATCGGGAATAACTTACCTGAAGATGAGGGTGTCTATTCACATCATCTGATCCTCCTAGTCTGCTGCAATTGAATCAGCTGAGGTCTTCAGCTGATCTTGTGCTCTTCATGTGCTTGGATCCAAGAGTCCTAAGCTATAGCATAGGGTCTTGAATCTTTCTTCAGCTAGGGGCTTAGTCAAGATGTCTGCTCTTTGGATATCTGTGTGAATTTTCTCCATCTTGATGTCCTTCTTTTCAAGGTGATCTCTTATAGAATGGTGTCGAATGTCAACATGCTTGCACCTTGTGTGTAGGACTGGATTTTGAGTGATGGCAATGGCACTGCTGCTATCACAATAGATAGGGACTTCTCTTGCTTCTACATTGTAATCTTTGAGTTGTTGAACTAGCCAGAGCAGCTGACTGCAACAACTTCCAGCTGCCATATATTCTGCTTCAGTGGTGGAGGTTGCAACTGAAGTTTGCTTCTTTGAGAACCATGATATCAGCTTGTTGCCTAGGAATTGACAGGTTCCAGATGTGGATTTCCTATCAATTCTACATCCTCCATAGTCTGAGTCAGAATAACCACTCAATTCTAGATTGTCATCAGCAGGGTACCATAGTCCTAGATTGACTGTTCCTTTTAGGTACTTGAGAATTTTCCTTGCTGCTTCTAGATGACTTTGCTTTGGGTTTGCTTGAAACCTAGCACATACTCCTACAACAAATGTTATGTCTGGTCTGCTTGCTGTAAGGTATAGTAGAGATCCAATAAGTGCTCTATATTCAGCTTGATCAACTGCCTGTCCAGACTCATCTGGTTCCATTTTGAATGATGTCATCATTGGAATTCTTGCAGTCTTGCTTTGTAGAGCTTTGAATCTTTCCAATAGGCTTTTGGTGTATTTGTACTGATTGATGAAGATCCCTTCTGAACTCTGTTTGACTTGGAGTCCTTGGAAATAATTCATCTCACCCATCATACTCATTTCGAATTTTTCTTGCATAAGTTCAGAGAACTTTTTGCACATGTCTTGATTTGGTGATCCAAATATAATATCGTCTACATATATTTGCACCATTAGAATGTCTTCTCCTTCTTGTATTCTGAAAAGTGTTCTGTCAACTTTGCCTTTTATGTAACCATTGTCAAGTAGGAATTGTGACAATGTGTCATACCAGGCTCTGGGAGCTTGCTTCAGACCATAGAGGGCCTTCTTCAGACGATATACTTGATCTCCTTTTTCGAATCCTGGAGGCTGTTCTACATACACTTCTTCTACCAGAATACCTTTCAGAAAAGCACTCTTGACGTCCATTTGATATATCTTGAAGCCCATATATGATGCATAAGCTAGAAACAGTCGAATGGCTTCTAATCTGGCTACTGGAGCAAAGGTTTCATCATAGTCAATTCCTTCTGATTGTGAATATCCTTTTGCAACTACCCTTGCTTTATTTCTAGTTATCACATCATTTTCGTCCTTTTCATTCTTGAATACCCACTTTGTTCCTACTACATTGTGGTTTTCAGGACGATCTACCAATTCCCATACTTCGTTTCTTTCGAATTGGTTTAGTTCTTCTTGCATAGCAGTGATCCAATTGCTATCTATCATTGCTTCTTCTATGTCAGCTGGTTCAGTGTTGGACAAGAAAGCACACCAGCAGAACATAGATGATTGGGGGTTCTGATTCAGTTGTCTTCTGGTCTTGACACCTGAGTCTGCTCCTCCTAAGATGAGGTTTGATGGATGGTTGTTTCTCTATGTATGTCTTACAGGAGTATCTGCATTAGATGAGCTTGGATTCTCATCTGTTCTAGAGCCATCAGGAGGGTTGACTTGATTAGGTCGATCATCATCTGTATCTTGTGTGTCAAATAGATCATTCCCCATTGCATTTGGGATTGTTGCATCTTGATTATAGACAGCTTGCTCAGCTTGAGTCTGAGATCTAGTGACTGGTCTGTGTGGTTTATCCTCCTCTGGTTCTTCAGGGAATGGTTCATTGACTTCAATAAACTCATCAGACTTGGTCTTGATCACTAGTTTCTTCATCTGATCTATAGTTGAGTCTGTTTCTACTGCACTCTTTTCACAAGATTCATAAAAAACAACATGAGGTGTTTCTTCCACAAGAAGGGTTCGTTTGTTGAGTACTCTAAATGCCTTGCTAGTAGAGGAGTATCCCAAGAATATCCCCTCATCTGCTTTGGCATCAAAAGCATTCAACTTACTTTTCCCATTGTTGTGAATGAAACACTTACAACCAAATATATGAAAGTAAGATACTCTAGGTTTTCTTCCTTTCCACAGTTCATATGGGGTTTTCTCATGGATTTTGTGAATACCTGACCTGTTTTGAGTGTGATAATCTGTGTTGATAGCTTCTGCCCAAAGCTTCTTAGGAGTGGAGAATTCAGCAAGGAGTGTTCTTGCAGCTTCTTTGAGCGTTCTGACTCTTCTTTCAGCTACACCACTCTGTTGTGGTGTTCTTGCTGCACTTGTCTCATGCTGAATACCATTAGAAGTACAATATGCAATAATATAAGAGTTAATAAATTCAGTGCCTTTGTCACTTCTAATTTTCACAATAGGTTCTCCTTTCTCTACTTGGATCCTCTTTAATAGTTCAGGAAGCTTCTGCTGAGTTTCACTCTTCTTATATAAGAAGATAACCCAAGTAAACTTGGAGTAGTCATCTACAACAATAAGAGTGTACTTCCTCCCTGTTAGTGTGGTTGGAGTGATTGGTCCAAAGAGATCCATGTGGAGCAATTCAAGAACTCTGATGGTTGATGCTGTCTTCTTGGTCTTGAAGGAGACCTTTGTTTGCTTTCCTTGTTGACATGCATCACACACCTGATCTTTACAGTAGAGTTCATTAGGCAGACCATCAACTAAGGATTCCATTGCTAGCTTGTTCATGGTCTTAAAGTTCAGATGACTGAGGCGTTTGTGCCATAGCCAGTTGACATCTTTAGGGCTCTTCACAAGCAGACATGTATCCTTAGGACAGCTGTTCCAATTTGGAAGATACATACTTCCTTTTCTAGATCCTTTTAGAAGGTTTTGTTTTGTTCTTTTATCACTAATGATACACTCATCTTTAGAGAATTTTACTGAGTAACCCGTGTCACAAAAATGAGAAACAGATAATAAATTAAACTTTAAACCCTCTACATATGATACATCATGTACCTCAATGTCACCATTTTTAAGGGTGCCATATCCTTTTGTGTTACTGTGCGCGTTATCACCAAAGAAGACTTTTGGACCTTTCTTTTCTGTGTAGTTGGTCAGCAGGTCTTTGGTTCCAGTCATGTGGGTTGAGCATCCACTATCTATGTACCATATTTCTCCTGCTAGACCTTCTTTTCTGTATAGGTCCCTCCATTCCTGCAAGAAAGGTTAAGTCTTAGGTACCCATTTTGTCTTAGGTCCTTGGGTGTTAGTACTACCCTTGGGAACCCACATATACATTGGTCGTTTGAACAACCTTGAGCACTTGAGTTGTTTCCCTCGGGCATCACAGAACCAAATCTTATCAGTTAACACCTTGGACTGGTCTGATTTGTTGTTTGTGTCAGCTAAGTAATAGTCAAACGGTTTCCCTTTATAGGAGTGTACATACATTATCTTTTGACTAGTTACATTCGGCCTGGGTGCATTAGTTGGTCGATGCACACGATTATATAGACCATACTCCTCTGTTCTCACAATATCATAAGAGATAGGGGGTGCAAAGAGAACATATTTGTTTGAAGAGGACTTCTTCTTCTTGGCTGGAGTGGCATACAGCTGAGACTGTCTCAGACGCGATGGTCTAGGCTGTTTGCTGTTCCTCTGTACAGGTTTGGGGTTAACTTTTCTTTTACCATTTTTGGTGTTGGAATAGTTAGCCTTAGTTGGTACAGATGCCTTTTGGTTCATATTGGGTTCATTGTGTTTAGAACACTCACCCTGTTCATGTGTCTGAGTAGTGCACTTGTTAGGTGTACTACCCCCAGCTGGAGAGGATGTTGATGGATTAAGTTCATAGCCAAAACCCATCTTATTGCCATTTGATCTATAATATTCAGAGATACTTTCAATAGTAGTCGAAGCTTTATTGAACTCTGATTTCTTTTGATTTAGGCATTCCTTCTCCTTTTCTAAGAGCTTGTGTGCTTGGAAGAGGTCATCGAACTTAGATTGTAGTATACGAAATTCCTTGGTTTCTAAGGCTTGAGTTTCTAACATCCCCTCATACAACTGAGTTGTTGTGGTATTTTCTTCCTTAAGAAGTTCCACTTCTTTGGTCAACCTTTCATTCATGGTGACTAACTCAGGGGTGTTATCAAACTTAACCTTTTTCAACCTAGCAATTTCTTTCCTTAAATCCTTATTCTCCTCTTCCACTTCTATAAAAGCTCTAGTGGCAATATCCAGATCACCTTTTACCTTTCTTAACGATTGAAAATAGGTGTCTTCTGATTCGCCTTCAGATGAATTTACATCATCTGTTTGTGAAAAAATAGGTGAATGGAAAGTAGTAGTGTAGGAATTTACCTCATTTTCTCCTGTGGCCATCATAGCTAGATCATCTGAATCATCTGAGTAGATTTGACAGTCTGGTGATGTAGGAAGTTCATCACTTTGATATTCAGATTCTTCAGTCACCATTGCTTGCTTGTCTGAAGTTCTTCTTCTTGGCCTTCTTTCTTCTTTGTCATCCAGCTCAGGGCATTCATAGACATAATGTCCTGGTTTGCGACAATTGATGCATGCTCCTGGTTTTTGATTTGAGCTGCCTTTCCTTGGAGGAGTGGCATCTCTTCTTCTGGAGCCTCGGCTGTCAGATGACTCCATATCCTTTCTAGGATACCTTTCTGGTGTTCTTTCTCTGGAGCCTCTAGAGGGTGAACTGGCTCTTCTATCTTTGTAGTTTCTATAGAATTTTCTATATTTGCGGTTGAGAGTGTTCATCCTTTCGAATCTTTTGATCATAAGGGCCATTTGCTCTTTCAGACTCATGTCTGATCCTTCAAAGTCTTCTGTTTTCAGAGAGGTCTTGCCAGATGAGGTGCTTGCAGCTTTTGTATTAGCTGCCTTGAAGGCTACAGTCTTGGAAGTAGATGGAGTTGCAGTAGGTTCATCACTTCCTGAGTTTTCTTCTCTTTCAAGATCATATTCATGAGCTTTTAGGTTCTGAAATTGAGTCTGTGTAGACCACTCCTTGATATCTTGAGTATCTTTGATGATGGTCTTTTTGAGTCTCCATTTCTTGGTTAGAGAGTCTAAGATCTTTAGATTTTTCTCTCTATTTGTATATTTCTTGCCCAGAGATTCTATCTCATTGATGATCTTGGTAAATCTATTGTCTAGTTGATCAATAGACTCTTCTGGTTGCATCTTGAAGTGTTCAAAATTCTTGACTGCTGTTGTCAGCTTGCTCTCCTTGATCAGCTTAGTTCCTTCACAGAGGAGTGCTAAAGCATCCCACATATCCTTAGCTGTTTCACAATTGATTACTTTTGCAATGTACTCATTTGGAAGAGTTTGCATGATGTAATCTTGAGCAATGCTGTCAAGGTTTGACTGCTTCATTTCTTCTGGTGTGAGGTCCTTCATCGGCTTGGGGGCAAGATCTCCAACTGGAACTTCTGGATTACCATTTGCAGTGTTGACTGCCATTATGGTGATTGGGCCTTCAGTGATTACTGACCACATCTTGTAGTGAACTGATGTGAGATTCTTCCTCATCCTGATCTTCCAGTAATCATAATCCTCCACTGAAAACTTAGGCAACTTACGCATATTAACACTCATGCTGTATGAGTTATCGAAAACAAGTTTTTCAAAAGAAAAGATTTGTTCAAGAGGACTACAAAAACACTCCCTCAAGTCTTCTGATAATCTAGAGACAGTAGTCCGTTAAAACCACTGCTCTGATACCACTTGTTGGTCCCTGAACGAGTAGTGAATGGGATTAAAGTCTAGAGGGGAGGGGTGAATAGACTTTAAAACTTTTTCAAGAGTTGGGAACCTCTTCTGATCTCTATGTCGGCTGGACTGCAAGTCTGCTGGTCCAGATGACTATAGTGATCTGATAGAAGAGATTATATGCGGAATTATGGTAGGCCTTGTTTAGACTCGTTCTTTTGTTTCTTATGAAAGTGTTAACTTGTTTTTACTTAATGAAGATACACAACTGATGCTGGTTTGAAATTATGGCCTTAGTTTAAGAATGTTGAAAACACAGTATGCACTATATAGAATAAATGGAATGACAGTAATGTAAAGTGCAGAAAGGTAAATAACACCAGGTTTATAGTGGTTCGGATATACGATCCTACGTCCACTCTCACGTCCTAACGTGATGTTTAATCCCTTTAATTTACCACAAATTACAAGGGTCTTGACCTTTATAGTCCCAAGGATAGGACTTTGAGATCTGAGCCGTCCTAACAGCTACGGTCTCCACAAGTGATTGTAAGCACTTGCACTTTGAGGGGTTCAAAAACTTTAACCTTTCGGTGAGGGTTTGGGGTTTTTTAAGTGTATCCAACTAATGGTTCAAGCTTATAAATTGCTTAACCACTTTGCCTAAAACAATTGATATACAATATGAACAGGTTTCAGGTTCTTATAGGTTGGATAGAAATCACTTAAGAGCTAAAAGTATTCTAAGGCTTTCTGGGCTCTTGGAGAATTCTTAGAACAGTATGGCTTTAGCTTGATTGCTTGTTTTGCTTGTTGGATTCTCTGTGTGATCTCTTCTTTGTGATTTCTCATCCTCTTGTATTTATAATGGTGATTGCTTGCAACTAGCCGTTGGAGTTGACTAGCCGTTGGGGCAATCTTTCCCTATTGGCTTGATTCCAGCTGCTTGATTGCTCCAATCCTGGGATCATGTCAATCTTCTAAATAAGGTAGTTCTTTATTTGAATTTCAAGATGACTTTGGGAATCAGCCGAGTCCTAGAAGAGTACATAGTCTTCTGATCTGTACTGCTAGTCTTCTGACTACTCTTCTAGCCTTAGGTCTTCTGTCTTCTGTTATCAGTCGAGTAGCACTCATCTGATCTATGGATTATTTGTGTTGCTTTAGGCCATCTTCAATCTTGGACTCCATCAGTTAAGTAGGTATACAAGCACCTAACTTAACTTGTCTTCAAGGATCTTCTTGTCTTCATGTCTTCTACTCTTCTCATCTTGAGGAAGCGCATGTAAGCCGAGACTGTGCTAATCAGCTGATATACATACAGTTGATTGCACAAGACTAGTCTAAGCTGTTCTATACAAGTCAGCTGATCCTATTACATTTATAAACTCTAAGTGTTTTGGCCATCAGAACTATTCTAACATCAAGTGGGGCTTAGGGTGAATTTACATCCCAACACAATATATTTCTCTTGGGTTATTTGGATCGAGAGAACTTTTAACTCATTATTTTGTGATCAATCTTATAGAAAAAGCACAACACCACTTGAGTAGATTGTTAATCATAGATGGATTCATTAGTATTACATGTGCCTTGGAAACTATTCTCTCTTATTTGAACTTCACTCGTATTTTCTTCATTTTTTGTGATTTGCATGAGCACATTTGATCGATTCTCTTATTACTCTTTTAATTGTTTACTTGTGACAAATTGGTAGATAATTAGGGGTAATTACATCATTCAAACTTATCTATCACGTCTATTTAAAATTCAATTAACAAAATACGATTTTACACTACACCTCCCTGTGGGATCGACCTTGTACGTATCACACTACAATATACGCCGTATACTTGCGGTTGTGTATTTTGGTGTTAGATAATACATGAATCATGAAGGAGATGACATCTTGCTTGTCCAAATATATGTAGATGATATCATATTTGGATCCCCAACTGAGAAGCTTTGTGAAAAGTTCTCAAAGCTCATGCAAAGCAAGTTTGAGATGTCAATGATGGGGCTGATGGATTTCTTCTTGGGACTTCAAGTCAAACAATCTAAAAAAGAAATCTGCATCAACCAAGCCAAGTACACAAGAGATATGATCAAAAAGTTTGGATGTTCAACAAGCAAAGTTTTAGGAATCCCAATGAACAGTATCTAGAAAATGGATCCAGATGAGAATGGAGTTTCAATAAACTCCACTGAATACAGAGGAATTATTAGATCACTCTTGTATCTCACAGCTAGTAGACCTGACATCACCTTTGCAGTAGGTGTATGTGCAAGGTTTCAAGCCAATCCTAAGAAGAGTCATCTTGAAGCTGCAAAGAGAATATTGAGATATCTCAAAGGCACTGAAAATGTAGGCCTTTGGTATCCATCAGATGACAACATTGAGCTCACTGGCTACTCAGATGCTGATTATGGAGGATGTAGAATTGATAGAAAGTCCACCTCAGGAACATGCCAGTTTTTGGGAAGAAAGCACATCTCTTGGTTCTCAAAGAAACAAAATACTGTGGCAACTTCAACTACTAAAGCTGAGTATGTTGTAGCTGGAAGTTGATGTGCGCAAATCTTGTGGTTGAGACAACAACTAAGGGACTACAATGTCAACTCTACTGAAGTGCCAATATTTTGTGACAATAACAGTGCAATTTCCATTTCACAAAATCTAGTGTTACACATAACATGCAAGCATGTGGACATCAAGCATCACTTCATAATGGATCATTTGGAGAAGAAGGACATCAAATTGGTGAAGATCCACATAGATCACCAAAAAGTTGATATATTAACCAAACCTCTAGCTGAAGCAAGGTTTATGGAACTATCAGCAAAGTTAGGACTTCTTGATCCAGGAAAGATGGACAGTAAAGTCTAAAAGAGTTCAAGGAGTAAGGGGGAACATGAAATGTTCATCAGGAGACTTGGGCAAGAAACACCTCTGACAGGATTAAAGTCAACATTATATCAAAGGAGATGACCCAAAGAAGTCCAGAGAAGTTGGGTCGACCAATTTAGTGTTCTGGGCCCACTTTAGGTATTTTGGGTTAGGATAGTTGTCCATGTGGGGCCAGATAAGTTGAAATGGTTTTCACTTGCAAAATCTGAGGATGATAAACACCTATTTTGGGTAATCATTGCCTATTTGGATGGTTGTCCCATTCCTTTTCAAGCTATCACATTTTCAAAGATTTAATTTATCCCCTACCCAATAAGTCTCTTTCAAGCATTTAATGCAAAAGATATTAATTCTTGTTTGCATTAACCCTTTAGCCCACAATCTACCTTGATAACTCCCACAAGCATTAAAATGTCTTAACTTATATTCTCATGATTTGATAAAACTGTTCCATTGATTCAGTTTAAATTTTAGTCGTTGGATTATTTGATGACCAACTCCCCTGAATCAATCCTGGCCGTCCAGAATTGATTTCCCAATTTGTCCATGTTTTAATTATCTTAAGACTCGCCTACTCAATGACAAACATTCCTTTTGGAATATACACAAGTCTTAAGAAGCCCTAATCCAATTCATTCTTCCCCACGCAAACAACTCTCTCAAGTTTTTACTCAAAATTTTCAAACAACACTCTTAAGCTCCTATACTCATCAATGGCACCCAAAATCTGACAAGACAAGCTTGTAAACTTTTCTGATGAAAGGCTGGATGTTGATTTTTCATACTTGAGTCACAAAACCAACCTAGCCTTTGAACCCATTATTTCTTTTGAAAGTGAAAAGCCTGAGATGTAGCGCCCCCAAAATCCCGGTGGGTGCTTTTGAAAGGGCACTTTTTGACTTAAATAGATTCAAGCGGAAGACTTTACAATAAAAGAAACACGAATTTTTTTTAACGGATATCGTGTTTGTGCCTAACTCGTGTATCACCCACATTTCTAAGCCAAACGTGTACTTAACTAAAACATCATAAAATTCAAAAATCATTATATAAGTGGTGTAATGTCTAAAATACTTTAACATTAGAAGATACGACAATTTGTAAAAAGGTTGTCACACATGAAAATTAACCTTTAAAGAGTAGACAAACATCCTAGTAGTTTAAATAAGTTCGATCAGTTGACCTAGTAGTTCATAATTAATTACAAAATTAAACTTAAAAATAACATGAGTCGTAATAATACTAAATACGTTTCTTACGTAAAACTTAAAACTCTAGGAGAACGTTTATTAAAGCTTGCCCAGTCAGTCACACGTCCTCCTCGTCGTCTACAAAACCTGAAATGATTAAAGTAGCATCATGAGTCTTCTCCCAAAGGAGAAGCCCAGTGGGATAACATTTACTATGCATGTACATTAAGAACGCTAATTAATATGTCAATCGAGTACACGCCGAGTCCCATGAACCCGACTCACTTCATAAAGAACATGGTCTGAAGACTTATTTGTTTCACACAGAGCATAGTCTGTAGACTTGCCTATTTCACACAGAGTATAGTCCGTAGACTTGCCTATTTCACACAGAGCAGAGTTCGTCAACTTGCTAATTCACACAAAGCAGAGTTCGTCAACTTGCTAATTCACACAGAGCATAGTTCGTTAACTTGCTAATTCACACAGAGCATAGTCCGAAGATTTTCCTGCTCGTATTCACACATAAATTAATCTAAATAATGAAAATGTAAATAAATATTACCCACTTTCGTCGTTTGGTGATAGCGGGCTAGCCTCCTGAGGATCCGACTGACTTGCACTGCACTCGACACATTTAATTAACTTTTAGGTTTAAAGTATATATATATACGTATATCTTCTTGTACATATCTATATGGGTGACACTAACAAATATTAACAAGTTTAGTACATTTCTATTTAAGTTTCGTCACATATCATATGGTCAAACGTAGTTATGAAGCTAGTTGAAATCACATGAAAAATACACGTTGGAGAAGAGTAATTAAATTAATCATAAGCTCCTTTAAAGTGGATTATAAAAATGTTTCAAACACACATATAATTCAAATTTGTTTGTTCTGGAAAGATATTAAATTTTCAATAAATAATTTATTCACAAAGTTTTGTTAAATTCATTTCATACGTTTAAATTGTCTAAAAAGACAGTCTGTAGTAAATTATTTATCATAAATCATAGAAATTCTTAAAATTCATAATCTTTGTACAGTAGACTCCAAACCTAAAGTGGTGCACATAATAAAATTTTCATTAAAAGATAATTTATAGAATATTACTTATAAATTTTGTAAGACCATTGAAAAACAAGGCCCGAAAATGGGCTGTGACAAGAAATCTTTTAAAATTTGTCAAAACTTTTTCGTTTCTTATAAAAAGGTAAGGCCGAAACATTGTAACATAAAAACATTTCATTTTAATATTATCCATTATTATTTAATCTTGTATTTCTTTTGAGCATCAAAACAATTTACTTTTATAAAGAAGAAACATTGTTTGTTAGAAAAATCGTTATAAATGTAATATAAATCCCAATGTGTCTAGTTCAAATTCTCATGAAAGCCAAGACACAGTAAGTTAACATAGTCGAAAATTAGCCCCAAAAACTAAGCAAGTTGTGTGAGGGAATTTTTTTATAATCTCAACCTAGAAACAAGGCAGTTTTTCACCTCTAAAGAAAATTACATAAAATTGAAAACACTTCAAAAAATTTTGGTATTTTAACCACATATCCCAGGTTTCAATTGCCTCAATGGGGTAAAATGGCTTGAGCTAAAACATTGGAAAAGGAGCTGCACTCTTTTTAAAATTAACATGCAATAACAAAAGAAATGGATTTTCAGTTACCACAGGCCTCAAAAGACTTCTCAACTTATTTTTAAAACATTCGTGACCTCAAACGGATATCCAGTGCATAAGAAAAGGTGTTCATTAAGAAAAATGGACCCACATCACACATGCAATCTAGATATAAGCTTCAAACGGATATCCAGTGCATAAGAAAAGGTGTTCATTAAGAAAAACAGATCCCTTAAGTTTAATAAGAAATTCAGCCCAACCACTCAGGGAATAACCGGTACCATACGAAAAGGCGTACAATAGGTAAAACGAACTCAAATCGCACATGCAATGATAAAACTCACATACAATCCAATAATAATACACAAAGGGTCATATATTATGCAGATTCACAAGGTAAACAAGGAAATCCAACCAAAATGTTCAACAGGGCATCTAAAAAATTTTGTGCTTCAAATAAAATCATCTAAACATTACCTAACAAAATTCAGAGAGATAGCAGAGAATAAAAGTTCAGAGTCCGTTCCTAATATAAACATTCATTCCTTAAAACTGGCGTTGCTAGAGGAGATTACCTTCTTTTGGTTTTTTTTTAAAGGAAATAGTGAGACTTTAGAAAATAGTGAGAAGTGGCGTTGCTTGAGACATTCTTTTTGTTATTCTTCAGAGGAAATTTGGCTGTGTATTGTTACTGTTATTTGGGTAGTGAAGAAAAGTGAGAGGAAGAGTTACTGGGAAATGAAGAAAAGTGAGAGGAAGAGTTACTGTTGAAAGCCTCTAGAATTCGCACCCGTCTCTATAAATACCGAAGGAAGGCTCCACAATTCAGTGTATTCTATTCGATCAATATCCCAGACTAGCGTTCATCCTGTTAGGAAATTGTGGCCCCAGTAGTTATACCTTTTAGATCATACGAAGTATCCCACCCGTATGGCTGTGTGCTTTTCTTATCTATCGTGAGTGTAGTCATAGATAGACTAGCATTTCGACAGTGTGTAATTTTATATACTTAGTTCGTTTTCAAAACTGGGCACCTGCCTCGTTTGTAGTTTTAGTTGTGAAGGTTATTGTTGTAACATTTCACACAACATTTGTACTTGAAGATTACTATATTTCGCCGTAAGGCTCACATAGATTTTTATTTATAAAATCTATGTGAAAAATATTTACATTGTGTCTCGTTTGCTTTTAGTGTTTCAAGTCTTCCGCTGTGTATCTTTATTTCTGATATTCTGTTAGAGTCAGTGTTGTACAATTTGTCCCAACATTTAGCACAACATTAATCTACTTTTACTTAAACACTATACCACAGCACACTCTTAGTTGGTATCAGAGCCGATACCTGACGACACTAGGTTAGATCCTTGTTTAAGTGTGTTTTTAGTTTATGTTAGCAATGGAAACACATCACATATCCACGACACTTCGGCCACCCATTTTAGATGGTTCGAATGTTGGGGACAAAATTTGAGAATCTCCGAATGAAGGAAGATGAAACAATTTTATCCTACAATGAAAGGTTAAGTAAGATAATCAATGAATCACATTCTCTTGGTGACCCTATTTCTAATGTTAGAGTAGTTCATAAGATATTAATATATGTTCCTAAAAGATTTTATGCTAAAATTTGTGTTATTGAAGAGGCAAAAAATACGGATAAGTTAAGTCAAAATGAATTAGTGAGTATTCTTAGAATCTATGAAATAAACACTAATCAAGTTGATGAAACTAATGATGATAAGAAAGTTGTTGTTTTTAAACGGGAAACATCAAGAAAATCTGAGATTCATCCTATCATTACTGAAGTTAATTCGGATGAAGAATTGCTTGATGAATGCCTCAACAATCCTAACAACATTGCCTTGCTCACTAAGCACTATAATAAGTTTCTTAAGAAATCTGTGAACAAATCTAGAAACATTCAGCCTAAGATTCAAATCAACACATCAACACCTCAACAAGAAAGGAGGAAAGGTCAATTCACACCAAGACCATCAAAGAGTGAAGGTAAACCAAGGTATGATCTTGAATTTCGAAAATCAGTTCAATGCAATGCTTGTTCTGGTTATGGCCATTATGCAAATGAATGTGCCAATACTAGACTTAAGCAAAAACTGAATTTTAATGCTACCTTGAGTGATGAATCTGATGATGATGATCTTGATGAGTTAAATGAGAATGAATATTCTAATTTTACCAGAACTGATTATAATGATTCCTCAGATGATGATCTGGATGAAACAGATTCTGATGTTGTACCTTATGCTTCAACATCTACAGCAACATAAGAACAGGGTCACCCAGATTTGAACAGGGTTTGTTGATGATGCAGGTATAAGGATTGATGATTCTAAATATCAAAAGTTGTTAGATGATTGTAAATCTCAGAAACTCACTCTTAATTCTTTGAACAAAGAAAATGAGAATCTGAAAGGGACAATTACCAAACTAGAAGTCATACATTCCAGAAGAGATTTTTGAAGTTGGTAAATTGAAGGAGAAATTTATCACCTCTACTTTAAGTTTCATAAAATTTTATATGAGTACTTCTGATATATATGTTATAGCTATTTGGTAAATCTGATAATTTCGGTATATGTTATGATGGTGAAACTGCTTCTATTTCTAAGAATTTTGAAATTACTGTGAAATTTGTGAAGGTAAATGGTAAAACATTTGTTGTAACATCTGCACAAACAGATTCTCACAAAGTAAAAAACATTGAAAAGAAGTTTGTATGTCATTATTGTTCGATAACTGATCATATTTTTCCTTACTGCATGAAAATCTGATGTTACTTGTAATGTTGTTCACACTTCCTTCAAAGAATGCTTACTTGGTCAATGGTATTTTGATAGTGGTTGTTCTAGACATATGACAGGTCGTATAGACTTCTTATCTGATTATGTGACCTTGAATAGTGGTAGTGTTACATATGGTGGCAGTTCTAAAGGAAAGATTGTTGGTAAAGGAACTTTGAATGTTGAAGGTTTTCCTAAGCTTAAAAATGTCTTGCATGTTGATGGCTTACTTGCAAATCTGATTAGCATTAGTCAACTTTGTGATGATAATTTGCATGTGAAATTTGACAAAGATTCATGCTATGTTCTTAATAAAGATGAAGTTTGTGTCATGACTGGTACTAGGTCAGCTGATAATTGCTATCTTATTGGAACAAATATGTGTAACTTGTCAAAACATGATGAAAATATTTTATGGCATCAAAGATTGGGGCATGCAAATTACAGAGCAATGAAAAAGCTAATTAAAGCAGATGCAGTAAAAAGAATTCCAAAATTGAGGTTTCACAATACCACTATATGTGGACCATGCCAAAAAGGTAAGCAGGTAAGAATGCCGCATAAAATGCTGTCACATTGTTCTACACATCGATGCTTTGAATTACTGCACATGGATTTGATGGGTCTTATGGAAACTGAAAGCATTGGAGGAAAGAGGTATTCCTTAGTTGTGGTAGATGATTTTTCTAGATTTACCTGGGTAGAGTCTTTGAGAGACAAATCTGAAGCATTTGCTGCATTTAAAATTCTTTATAAGAGGTTCAAAAATGTGTTTAACTTGAAAGTTGGCCATATTAGAACTGATCATGGTAGGGAATTTGAAAACAACACGTTTAATGATTTTTGTGATAAAAAAAGGTGTTTTACAAGAATATTCATCTCCTAAAACTCCACAACAAAACGGAATTGTTGAAAGAAAGAATAGAACTTTACAAGAAATGGCAAGAGTCATGCTTACATCCAAATATCTGGCTAAGAAATTTTGGGGAGAAGCATTGAATACTGCATGCCATATTATTAATAGGGTTTATATTCGTTCTGGCACAAATCAAACACCTTATGAGATTTTGAACAACAGAAAATCAAATGTGAAATATTTTCATGTATTTGGTTGTGTGCGTTATATTCTGAATGATAGGGATCAACTTCATAAGTTTGATTCTAAAAGTGATGACGTTCAGAGATATCACTGTGGATATCTCAAGCTATTTAACCGAACAAAATGCTCAAATGGCTGCTGCTTCAAAAACCCCCCAAATCATCGAACCATACTGAGCCTACAGCACCAAAACGGAATGAGGAAACCGTTGTTGAAGGAGAAGATGCTGATGCATCCGATTCTGAGGATGTCGAGATGGAGGATGTAACGCCCCGATTTTCAGAAAGTCAACCTTCGAGGTTTGACTCTCCAAAACCCGAGTCATTACTTAGTGACCTGAAAACTGAGCCTAAAAATTTCTTGAAAAATAATTAAAAGATAAGCATAAGATTAAAACATCGCATCGGAAAATCATTTCATACATTGAGTTCCATAATATAACATAACTTCATATGTTTCATAGTTATAACCTTAAGTTATTTTAGCAAAAGCATCATCGACGATTCTCGATGTACAACTCTCGATGGAAGTGGTAGTAAATTCAAAGGTACGACAGTTTGGAAGTTAAACATTTGGGCCTTGTGCGTACTGAGGCACAATCGTAGGTGGAGGTGGGGTCTTTTGTTGCATGAAATCTCGTAGAGAGTCAACGAACTCACGAGCCATATCGGCTCCCGAAGCAGTGGGTAGGGGTTCTTGTCTTACCGATTCTTTAGTAGGGCCTTGATCCCTTTCGCGGTCAGCTCGTGGCTGTCTGCGTGGAGGCATTCTAAAGGGAGATCGGGAAAAGAAAGGAAAATATATTATTTCATATAAGTATGATGAAATGCAAAAGTTGAGAACCTAATATTTAGACAACATGGCACTAGTATCAATCATGTAATGGAGCGCACGATAAACCGGAACATACTGTCCGGATTCAGCAGCACAGTTGTCAGGCTACGACAGTTACACGTTAGAGAACCAATAACACATGTTGTAAACATAACAGATAGAATAATGCAACCCGCATTACACGAGGTACATACATATAAATATATAGAGAGAACGAAGTCTCAAAGTGTATGGGGCGGATTTCCCCTATATATATATATATATATATATATAGGTTGATTCTAAAGCTTAGAGTCTGCGCAAAAATCGTCTCGGGCGGTAAGGCATGACTAAGTCAACCAACTAATTTCTCACCTAAAGGTGAGTCAACATTCCAAAATTCATCATAAATGGGGTAGGTGCCGGGTAACCAACCACTCTAGACGAATTCTACCCCTAAAGCATACAACAATCTCTGCGTTCGAGTCTACAAGTCATAGTGTTCTATCTATACCTCCCCGAACAAACAGAATCTAGAAACAATCACTTGAAAAGAAATAAAATAGTAATATTATATAATCCTGGATTAAGACACTTGTGATGCGTTTTACTTACATTATAATGAATCAAGTACGTTGTTCGTAGACATGCTTGTATCAAAATAACCAAGTAATTATTTGTATGAGTATTTTTATCCCTCCTTTTGCATACATAGGTGTCTTTTCATAGTTAGGTTTGAGATTTCTCATTTGTTCATTTCTTGTAAGAATTTAAATCTTTTATACAATTACATACCTGGAGGCTTTTCCGGCTCGCTGCTGCAGACACATTTCCCCACTAATAATATCTTTGAAAGTCATTTTACATTCTTTAATAATTCATGAAAGATGTGTTTCTTATCACTTGTAAAATAAATATAATAGGTATACACATTTCTCAAAACTTGGAAAATTTAAAGTGAAGGCGTTTTCTTTTCTTGAAAATTTTGTTAAGGAAGGAAAATAAATCATTTGGTCAAAAGGTTTGAACCTGGGCTCTGATACCACCTGTAACGCCCCGGTTTTCAGAAAGTCAACCTTCGAGGTTTGACTCTCCAAAACCCGAGTCATTACTTAGTGACCTGAAAACTGAGCCTAAAAATTTCTTGAAAAATAATTAAAGGATAAATATAAGATTAAAACATCGCAGTGGAAAATCATTTAATACATTGAGTTCCATAATATAACATAAGTTCATACGTTTCATAGTTATAACCTTAAGTTATTTTAGCAAAAGCATCATCGACGAGTCTCAATGTACAACTCTCGATGGAAGTGGTAGTAAATTCAAAGGTACGACAGTTTGGAAGTTAAACATGTCCATTAATATTATCATTAGGTAGTTATATATATCATATATATATATATGTGTGTCGGGTCTTCAGCTCCGGGGCCTCCATGTCATGACTTGAAAATGTTAAAGATTTGGGGCGTGAGATAAATCTCAGTAGATAACATGTACGCTTTTATACAGATTAGTATAATTCTAAAATTTAAAAGCTTTTACCATTCCCCATGTTTCAATCTTTCATTTGTGTATTAGCTTACTCTTTTAATCGTTCCTTTAAGTTCTTGCGTTAAAAAGCTCTTTGGTAGAGTCTTAGCTCTCTTATATGCGGGGCAACTGGTAGCGACTACCATGTCCCTTTCCCTAATCAACCTTCATATGGGGGCAACGGGTAGCGAATACCACGTCACTTCCCCTAATCAACCTCAATATGGAGGGCAACGGGTAGCGACTACCACGTCCCTTCCCCTAATCAACCTTCATATGGGGGGCAACGGGTAGCGAATCCCACGTCCCTTCCCCTAATCAACCTCAATATGGGGGGCAACGGGTAGCGACTACCACGTCCCTTCCCCTAATCAACCTTCATATGGGGGGCAACGGGTAGCGAATACCACGTCCCTTCCCCTAATCAACCTCAATATGGGGGGCAATGGGTAGCGACTACCACGTCCCTTCCCCTTATCAACCTTCACACCAGCTTTACATATCGAGTTATGCCATTTTTTTATCATGTGTTTTCATAATCTTTCTTAACTTCATTCTTATTTTATTTCCTTTAGAACACACCAACAATCCATATAACATTTACATCGACAATACAGTTAGTATCACCCAACTCGTAACTTTTAAGATAAAGTTTTAAACTTCTTCAAAGCTTTTAGTTCTGCAGGGACGTCCGAGCTCTTCGCCAAACCGCACTTTACCTAGCACAGTCTTTTCTTATCTTAGTCTTTAGTTAATTTCGTGTAAGGTGTTTAAGTGTTTTTGGCTTCGCTTTCATTTCAAGTCTCTTAGAATTTCAAAAATCAATTCTTAAAGTATGCCTTTATTTATAAAATCATTTGTGAGTCCAATGGGTTTGTCAAGCTTCACTTTCTTATATTTATTTGCACTTAAAGGATTTCGTGTTACATATTGACGTTCTCTTTGGTCATTCAATCACCTTTTCAATTTATAACATTGAAACACATAACTTAGTCATGTAGTTCTAAATGAAATGTTATTCACACAACATGCACATATCTTGAAAGTTTGCATAATTCGCCCTTTTATTTGACAAAACGACTTATTTGCGTGTATAACTTAAATAAAATACTTGCACACATGTAAAATTCATAAATCTCATATATGTCACACTAAAATTTATAAGGGTTACAATTCACCTAAATTCCTAAATTTGATATTTATGAAAAGTGGGTGAATTGGTAACTCAAAGTGGCTTTTCCCATTTTTTGCAAAACTGTACAAGTTCTAGTAATTTGATTTATTCCTCTCAAACGGTTCACTATAAAATTTCCAAACTTTTATATCTTAAACAATACTGTAGGTTAAGTATTCTGGAATTTTATTATGATTTATGGAAAATTAAAACATGGGTAAATAAATTGTTGAACTTACTGCTGTAACTACAGCCTTGTTTTGTACACATAAATTTCCATAATTTATTTCTCCTAAAATAATGAACAAAACACTACAATCTTTTATTATGTTTTAAAAAACTGTATTAGGAGTATCTCCAAATATTTACACGAATTATAGACTAATATAAAGGGGCTTATAGGGGATATTACGTGGCTAATTCTGTTTTTCTTGGCACCAAACATATAAATTTTAAGGAATTGTTTATTTTAAATGGATAAACAAAGTGTTACGATTTTTGGATATGTTATTCTATACTTCAAATAGGGAATTAATATATATTTTACATAATTTTGGACAATAAAAAAACATGCAAAACATCTCGTCAAATAGACTGTCCAGAAAGTGCACGATTTCAACCTTATCACTATCAAAGTTAATTTTTACACTATAGATCATGCTTCGACCTAAGATTAACACTTATATATTGTATAAAATAAATATTAATATATATATGGGTTTATAGACACATGAAAACATATTTATTGGGACAAGATCATGCATGCATCATCAAAGTTCTTCAAATTCACAATACTAGAGTTGTTTCATATACCTTGTTATATTTTGGGGGTTGTTTGAAGCTCTAAAGTACCTTGCCCTTTCCCAGGCCTTGATTCACCTTCTAAACTAATATTATGAGGATTTCCTTAAGTGATGGTGGTGGTGGATTTCTCTCTATTCTCCTCTACCTCTCTTACTAGCTAGGACATTGTGAAATGTAGTTGTGGTATGGGAGAGGGAGAGGGTGGACCTTTAAATAGGGTGTAGAAGTGTGGAGGGCAAGCCTTGGAGTGTCTTGGGGAGCAAGAATGTCTTGGGAAGCAAGAATGGGGTATTTGCAACTTGGTACATGAATTAGTAGGAAATGTAATCTTTGTCCAATGGGCTTTAGGGTGAACAAAATTATGTGTGTTTGGGCCCAAATATGGCAGCCCAAATGTGGTTAGGTGCTATATAATATTCGTTGTTGGGTTTCGGTATTTTAATGTTCGGTTTTCGCTTCCGAGCAATTAATTTATTATACGATAAATGCTGAAATATTCATGGTTTTAAAATGTCACATTTATTAAACATTATAAGTCTTGACCTCAATTAATTTTATTTATTTAACCATAGAATTAACCTTTATTTAATGTGCTAGTAGTGCCTCTAACTAAGAATGCTCGTCTCTCACCTGCAACATTCAAATCTTCACGCAAAATATTCTTATCACAATAAATTTTATTTAATCATTTTTGGGATGATCTTTAAATCTTGATTTTTGGTTTTGGGTTATTACATCCTACCCACCTTAAAAGAATTTCGACCCCGAAATTCACTTACTCGCATTCTATACACAACTAGGGTACTTCGCTAAGCTCTCGTCTTCTCTTTCCCAAGTGGCTTCTTCCTTTTCATGTATACTCCATTGTACTAGGACTAAAGGGATCTCTCGGTTTCTTAACATGTGAATCTTCCTTCCCAAGATTGTAATAAGCACTTCCTCATAGGTTAGATCTCGACTTATTTCTAAATCCTAACGATGCGATCTATGTCACTAATATATTTTCTAGTAACGTACCTGCCACGGTCTCATTCAGCATTGGGTCATCTATATCTCCCTCTTCAATAATCGCATTCACTTGAGCTCGCCCTCTTTGTCCTCGCATAAGGACATTCCCCTTTCGTACTCCAAGCGGGCGGTAGTTTCCATTCGGTAGCCCAAGTGGATGATTATTCACCACTGGAAGTTTCCTACCTTAATAGTTTATTTCCGGGGGTCGTCCACCTACAACTTGGGGACACTCTGAGATTTTGTGCCCCGGTTGGTAGCATCGGAAACATTTAGTCGATCCTCGAAGGCATGCTCCTTCATGTGGTTTACCACATGTCTAACATGGTGACAGGGGCATTGGCCCTGTCAGAGTAGTAGGATTGTTTCCCCTTGGAGGTTGTCCCTGGTGTCTCTTGAAGTTTGGCTGCCAGTTTTTGTTTTCTGACAGTGCTGGTGGAGCATGCTTGAATTCCAGTCCTAGGCCAATTAAAACGATCAGTGCTCGATCAAAGATCTCATTGTAGTTTTGGAGTTTCAACCCTGCAACAACTCCTCCGACTTCTGGCCTCAAACCCCTTTCGAACCTCCTCGCTTTCCTTTCATCAATCTCCACTAGATGTGGGGCATAATGGGACAACTTGTTGAATCGTTTTTCATATTCAGTCACTGATAGGGTCCCTTGTTGGAGGTTCACAAACTCCACTTCTTTCTGATCACGAAGGGCTTGCGGGAAATACCTTCTCATAACAGCTTGTTTAAAAGCCTCCCAAGTTAGGTCTTCTCTCTCTCTGACGTTCAAGGTACGCTCATATGCTTCCCACCACTGGGCTGCGTCCTCAGCTAGTTGGAACTGCGCACATGAGACCTTTTTTGCATCGGTTACGGTCATGTGTCGAAAGATTCGTTCTAGCTCTACGACCCATTCTTCCGTGCCCATAGGTCCCTCGTTACCTTTAAGTCGGGGTGGTTGCATACGTCTAAATTGCTCGACGGTGCCATTTGGGCCTTTTGCGTACTGAGGCACAATCGTAGGTGGAGGTGGGGTCCTATGTTGCATGAAATCTCATAGAGAGTCGAAGAACTCACGAGCCATATCGGCTCCCGAAGCAGTGGGTGAGGGTTCTTGTCTTACCGATTCTTTAGTAGGGCCTTGATCCCTTTCGCGGTCAGCTCGTGGCTGTCTGCGCGGAGGCATTCTAAAGGGAGATCGGGAAAAGAAAGGAAAATATATTATTTCATATAGGTATGATGAAATTCAAAAGTTGAGAACCCAATATTTAGACAACATGGCACTAGTATCAATCATGTAATGGAGCGCACGGTAAACCGGAACATACTGTTCGGATTCAGCAACACGGTTGTCGGGCTACGACAGTTACACGTTAGAGAACCAATAACACATGTTGTAAACATTAAGTAAACATAACGGATAGAATAATGCAATCCGCATTACACGAGGTACATACATATAAATATATAGAGAAAACGAAGTCTCAAAGTGTATGGGGCGGATTTCCCCTATAAAATAATTTGTTTTGAAATTAAACAATATATATATATATATATATATGTGTGTGTGTGTTGATTCTAAAGCTTAGAGTCTGCGCAAAAATCATCTCGGGCGGTAAGGCATGACTAAGTGAACCAACTAATTTCTCACTTAAAGGTGAGTCAACATTCCAAAATTCATCATAAACGGGGTAGGTGCCGAGTAACCACTCTAGACTAATTCTACCCCTCAAGCATACAACAATCTATGCGTTCGAGTCTACAAGTCATAGTGTTCTATCTATACCTCCCCGAACAAACCAAATCTAGAAACAATCACTTGAAAAGAAATAAAATAGTAATATTATATAATCCTGGATTATGACACTTGTGATGCGTTTAACTTACATTATAATGAATCAAGTACGTTGTTCGCGGACATGCTTGTATCAAAATAACCAAGTAATTATTTGTATGGGTATTTTTATCCCTCATTTTGCATACATAGGTGTCTTTTCAAAGTTAGGTTTGAGATTTCTCATTTGTTCATTTCTTCGTAAGAATTTAAATCTTTTATACAATTACATACCTGGAGGCTTTTCCGTCTCACTGCTACAGACACATTTCCCCACTAGTAATATCTTTGAAAGTCATTTCACATTCTTTAATATTTCATGAAAGATGAGTTTCTTATCACTTATAAAATACATATAATAGGTATACACATTTCTCAAAACTTGGAAAATTTAAAATGAAGTCGTTTTCTTTTCTTGAAAATTTTGTTAAGGAAGGAAAATAAATCATTTGGTCCAAAGGTTTGAACCTGGGCTCTAATACCACCTGTAACGCCCCGGCTTTCAGAAAGTCAACCTTCGAGGTTTGACTCTCCAAAACCCGAGTCATTACTTAGTGACCTGAAAACTGAGCCTAAAAATTTCTTGAAAAATATTTAAAAAGATAAGCATAAGATTAAAACATAGCAGCGGAAAATCATTTAATACATTGAGTTCCATAATATAACATAAGTTCATACGTTTCATAGTTATAACCTTAAGTTATTTTAGCAAAAGCATCATCGACGAGACTCAATGTACAACTCTCGATGGAAGTGGTAGTAAATTCAAAGGTACGGCAGTATGGAAGTTAAACATGTCCATTAATATTATCATTAGATAGTTATATATATCATATATATCTGTGTGTGGGGTTTTCGTGTGTACGGCAGCTCCGGGGCCTCCATGTCATGACCTGAAAATGTTAAAGATTTAGGGCGTGAGATAAATCTCAGTGGATAACTTGTACGCTGTTATACAGATTAATATAATTCTAAAATTTAAAAGCTTTTACCATTCCCCATGTTTCAATCTTTCATTTGTGTATTAGCTTACTCTTTTAATCGTTCCTTTAAATTCTTGCGTTAAATGGGTCTTTGGTAGAGTCTTAGCTCTCTTACATGCGGGGCAACTGGTAGCGACTACCATGTCCCTTTCCCTAATCAACCTTCATATGGGGGGCAACGGGTAGCGACTACCACGTCCCTTCCCCTAATCAACCTCAATATGGGGGCAACGGGTAGCGACTACCACGTCCCTTCCCCTAATCAACCTTCATATGGGGGGCAACAGGTAGCGAATACCACGTCCCTTCCCCTAATCAACCTCAATATGGGGGGCAACGGGTAGCGACTACCACGTCCCTTCCCCTAATCAACCTTCATATGGGGGGCAACGAGTAGCGAATACCACGTCCCTTCCCCTAATCAACCTTAATATGGGGGGCAACGGGTAGCGACTACCACGTCCCTTCCCCTTATAAATCTTCACACCAGCTTTACATATCGAGTTATGCCATTTTTGTATCATGTGTTTTCATAATCTTTCTTAACTTCATTCTTATTTCATTTCCTTTAGAACACACCAACAATCCATATAACATTTACATCAACAATACAGTTAGTGTTACCCACCTCGTAACTTTTAAGATAAAGTTATAAACTTCTTCAAAGCTTTTAGTTCTAAAGGGACATCCGAGCTCTTCGCCAAACCGCACTTTACCTAGCACAGTCTTTTCTTATCTTAGTCTTTAGTTAATTTCGTGTAAGGTGTTTAAGTGTTTTTGGCTTCGCTTTCATTTCAAGTCTCTTAGCATTTCAAAAATCAATTCTTAAAGTATGCCTTTATTTATAAAATCATTTGTGAGTCAAGCTTCACTTTCTTATATTTCTTTGCACTTAAAGGATTTCGTGTTACATATTGACGTTCTCTTTGGTCATTCAATCACCTTGTCAATTTATAACATTGAAGCACATAACCTAGTCATGTAGTTCTAAATGAAATGTTATTCACACAATTCACACAATATCTTGAAAGTTTGCATAATTCGCCCTTTTATTTGACAAAACGACTTATTTACGTGTATAACTTAAATAAAATACTTGCACACATGTAAAATTCATAAATCTCATATATGTCACACTAAAATTTATAAGGGTTACAATTCACCTAAATTCCTAAATTTGATATTTATGAAAAGTGGGTGAATTGGTAACTCAAAGTGGCTTTTCCCATTTTCTGCAAAACTGTACAAGTTCTAGTTATTTGATTTATTTTCTCTCAAACGATTCACTATAAAATTTCCAAATTTTTATATCTTAATAGATACTGTAGGTTAAGTATTCTAGAATTTTATTATGATTTATGGAAAATTAAAACATGGGTAAATAAATTGTTGAACTTAGTGGTGTTACTACAACCTTGTTTTGTACACGTAAATTTCTATAATTTATTTCTCCCAAAATAATGAACAAAACACTACATTCTTTTATTATGTTTTAAAAAACTGTATTAGGAGTATCTCCAAATATTTCCATGAATTATAGACTAATATAAAGGGGCTTATAGGGGATATTACGTGGCGAATTCTGTTTTTTCTCAGCACCAAACACATAAATTTTAAGGAATTGTTTCTCTTAAATGGCTGAACAAAGTGTTTCGATATTGGATTTGTTATTCTATACTTCAAATAGGGCATTAATATAATTTTTACATAATTTTTAACAATCAAAACACATGCAAAACATCTCGTCAAATAGACTGTCCAGAAAGTGTACGATTTCAACCTTATCACTATCAAAGTTAATTTTTACACCATAAATCATGCTTCGACCTAAGATTACACTTATATCACTACTAAAAAAATTCCCATGTAGTGACGCTCTCCTTATGACCCTTTAAAGCCAGCGTCACCATATTAAATATAAAAAGACGCTTTACTTTGTAATTAAATTTAGTGACGCCCGGGTGGTTGGATCGCAGTCTGTCTATCACCGAGGTCTTTTGTTCGACCCCCAAAATCCACTTTTTTTTGTTGCTACTAATTTTTTCTCTGCATAACCTTTTTCTAATTAATTCTAATTAGTTTTTCGTCAAATTCCTTCTAATTAAAATTTAATCCCGCCCATAATTCACCCTCCCTTTCTCTCTAATTAATCTTCCTCAATATTCTCCAATTCTCTCATAGCCCAAAAACTCCCGCCTGGTCTTCCTTTCTTAATTGTGGGAGTTAACCCAAATTTATAATGTGTATCGCTAACTTTCACCCCTGCCGCCATTTTTTCGCGAAGAATCACTCAGCTGGTTTGTCTATCCTTTTTTGTTTAGCGCAGAATTCCTCTGTGTTTATTGTTTTTTTGGTATTCTTCACTCTTCATCGACATAGATTTAGTTTGTTGATTTTCTGATCCTAATGGGTTATTGTTGCACCCCCAAATTCAAGAAACTTTACCTAATATCCCCTCGCTTTACTCTCAATCGATAATATCTAGAAAACTTTCTTCTAGTATTTTACACCCCTCTCGATTCCAATGGCCATAAGTTCTTATTGCTGAATGATGTGCCTCTCATAAACCATGCTCGATTGGGTTCTTGCGAGGGATTTTAAGATTTCAATCTTGAAATTTGGATGGAATATATATATATATTTTTTATAGAGGTAATAGGAACAACATGTGTACCGTTTCTTATCGGGAAATCACGATTTGAATTTGTGCCACCACTTGTAATTGAATCAATTCTTGCAGGTTTTTTCAAATTCGGGGTTCGAGTGGATACGATTAAGGTATTGTCTTGAATTTCAAATATAATTATTCTGTTCAGAGTCTGAGTGCATTTGATTTCCCATATCTTTCATTGTTTCTGTGGATTGGCCGGGTGTTTTACTTATATCCGTTTTTGGAGGTCTTTCTTGACAGATTTTTGTAATTCATTTTAATTCTTAAGCACTCCTAAGTATCACTACCATTGTTAATCATTGGTTTTATTAAGATGAATATTTTTATTAAATTCTTGGAATTATATATAGTACATATAAATTACATAATGTGGAGTGGGCTAATGAAGTCTCTGATATTAAAACCACTTATAGCACCAACAAGACAGTAATGAGGATTGGGATTATAAAACTATGTCTGGCATGAGCCTTTCCCAAGAGGCAATCCTATGTATTCCTACAACAAAAAAGAAAATTGCAATTTAAGTTGTGTGTATAATTTGACATGAGCTTCCCATATTTAGTTGAAGGTAATGTGTGTGCCATTGATCGATATGATCTCTCATGTCTTTGTAAGTGTTTAACTACCAGAAGTTCTGGAGTATATAGAGATGAACTAATATACCCACCTCATACTTATGATAGTATTTCTGTTTCTTTTTCAGGTGTACATGGATACACAAATATTGTATTTTGTTTATTTGTTTGTGGTGGAGTTTATTAAGGAATTCTGATCCTTAAATCAGTTTGAATTGATCTATTTATGTTTGTTTCAGTCGATCATCTAGGTACTTTCTTTGTTGTGGTTACTCTCCTTTTCTTTTATTTTTTATTTATGAGATTTGTAAAATTAATATGATCTTGTTCTGGGAATATTTCATTACCTTCTGCAACACTTGTATGTATAGATAATCTTGTTTTTGTGGAGTGACCAGTTATGAATGTGCTTGTTCTAGATGGTCTCGTAAACCTACTGCATCTTCAGTCAATTTACAAATTATATATTCTTTTTTTTTCTATATCTTATGTATTTATGATCTATGACAAATGCTCAGCCAAAAAATCTGTAGAATTAGGTTCATCTTCTGAGGCAATTGATAGAATGATTGGTTTTGGAGCAGCAATTGCATCTATTCTTCACATTGCTTATGAGTTGGTAATTTTGCGATTGGTGAAGTAGTGCAGCCAAAAGTCAATAGAATACCTCTAGTTTCAAATGAGTATACGATGTTTATTTGAAATCCATACGTATTATGCTGATATTTTCAAAAGCCTTCTACCTGCCAGTTGTGTGCCCATCAGTAAATTCCACTCTTTAATTAGTATAATGGCTCTTCACCCTGTATTTTGCTTTTGAATCCATTTGGTAAATAGGCTTTATATGACTAGTCTTCAACTGAGGTGACATAATGAATATCATGAGTTGAGTTTCTTTATCAGTAAAATACATATTAGATGGTATTAATTGTATTGCCAGTTTAATCGAGATATATTAGAAGTTAAAATTGGTTGTCTTTTTAGCTTTAAATTTGGCATTGCATGGCTCAGAAAATTAAAAGCCTAATTTTCAAATGAGTGATGCATCACCTTATTTGTAACCTTACTATGGTTGTGATTTTCTACTGTGGTCTATATAGCTTAGTAGCTTGTATCAGGTCTTCATTTTCTCCTAGATTTTGATGCGTATGTTCAGATGTAATATAAGCGCTAGAAGCCCAGCCTCATACTTTTTTCAATCAGTATGATCATGTGTAAGATTTTATGTTGTGCTTCATCTACTTAATCATCATGTACAAGATTTTTACACTGTTTGCATCTGCTTAACCTCATTAGATCTTTCTATGTTATACCCTTCCCCTTCTTTGGAACAGATCCCCTCATATGACTCTAGCAATTTGCAAGCTTCTGCAGCTGCTTTTATTCGAGAATCTTGCATTTTCAAGCTTACCAGAGCTGCAGAAGCTTTACTCGAGGTTTGTAAATAAATAACTCAAATTGCTACTTCTGCCATTTATAAGTTGTTTACACTTTCTAGATGATTGGACAGACTAATGTAAATTTTAGCATTTCCTGTGGAAATATTACTTTACAATAGTAACATATTTTTTACAGCTCTCTCTGTTATGTATGTTTGTTTTTGTGAATTTATTAGGATAACATTTACGGATGAAAATAATTTCCTTCAGACAATTCTAGCTATATGTGTATTAATGGATAATTATTCTAGAAAATTCCCTTCAGACATTTCTTTTTTCATATGTAATTTATGTGCATTGAAGCACTGATTATGAGCTTGCAGTGCATACTATTCTGGAGTTTTGGTTGGTTATCAATTGTCGTTAAATTCAGTTTGATAAATTATCTCAGACAATCCACAAAGCCATAAATTTGGAGATATTTTATTCTCTCTGATATAGAGACACCCTTAAAAATACTATTAAATGTCTCTTGTTCTTGATAATATATTCTTTTTAAAAGAAGTAATTATGCTATGTATAATTTCACTTAATGAAATTATTTGCTTCACAAATTAATAATTCTGTAAGAATATACCAGTGTTAATTCAGCTCTCTTAGATATTTGTTCAAGGATAAATTGGACAAATTAGGAACTTCTTCTTGAAATATGTTATCACTACTTATAAATTTTTTGTGCGAGAGTGCTCTGTGGAGAATACTGGCATGAAGGCTTTGGAGGTGATGAAAGGGAATTCAATTGTTAAGTGCTCATTTTCAGTTTAGGAATGTCAATATTTATTTGCATCTATTGTATGAACAGTTATTAATTGTTCTAATTCTCAATTTGTATTTTAATTAGTTTCCAACATGAATTTATTACTTGTATTGTGTTTTAGCATGTTATTATTGTTCTTAACAGAATTGTGATTACAGGAAAATGGTAAAGGGGGAAGTTATTATTATATATGTTCTTCAACCAAGGGCTAGAGAATGAAAAAGTGCCCATGTGTGAATAGTGGACAAATGATGTTGCCATTGTCTTTAGATGGGGATGTTATTAAGAAACACGATCATCGTTGAGGTACTATACATCACTTTTTATACTAGTCATTTGTCCTTTTCAAAATTATCTTAAACTTTACTTGAACTTTTATGTCAATCTTTACTAAATTGTAAAGATAATTTTATATCACTGACGTGGGAGACAAAGAATTACTGCGGATCATAGTTATCCCCACAAAAGTGATGATAGGTCTATCTATGAGCAATATGTCGACCCTCCAGGTATAGTACTGTATATTGTATGTTTCCATGCTTTGCTATTAGTGTTGATCCTCGGGGTATGAAAGAGCATATTGATTGACATTTTTATCATATTAATTGTCTCATTGTAGCAATGTCTATAGGCCACAGAAGTGAAAATCATATGTGAATGGAAAATAAACGACACTCCTTAGGTTTTATTTTGTTTTGTTGAACTGTCATAGTCTTCTATTTTTTTTTCAAAAGTTTCTATACGGGCATGGAGTAACTGCAAAGTTGGTATATGGTGTCCATACACATTGCCGGGATGATATCCATTGCGTTGCCATGGAAAAAGATCTTGAAGAGAAGAACAAGATAATTGAATGGTTTGAGAGATAAGTATTTGAGAGGACATTCAAACATCACTAATGCCCCGTCAACCTCCCGCAATCTGTTGGACCCTCAAACACATATTCATGCCCCTTGCAGGTACATTTAACTTTGCAAATTTATTTGGTGTGTGCATCAGTTAAAAACTTTACTTGCATAGTTTTATACTGTACGTTCTAGTGGAGAAAGAAGGGCCAGGTTGTTTTAAAGGTTTTAATTTGGTGTATATTAATACAGTATTAAATTTATTTGTTATGCACCGTTAGTTTTACTTTATTTTCAGCTGTAGTTTTCTATAATTTGGCATATATGTTCGCATTGAAAATTATAGCTATTTTGATTTTGTTTTCTTTTTTCCCTATGAGTTTGTATGTATGGATTTCCTAATTTATTTACGGATAATATGTGCTAGAAGCTGATTTGTCTTTATTCTCTACATCAACTTGAACATTTAGCAATTCAATTTATATCATTGCATGAACACTACCTATTAATTTGTTTGTTTTGTTGATGAAATGTTTCTGAAATGTGATTATAATACATGGCGAGCTAGGTACCATTGTTTTGCTTTGAAAGATATAATATTTGTTTTAATAGGTTGGAGGTTCTTTTAAAGTTGTTGGGCAATGGAGACTTGTTAGGACATGAATGGTGCGAAGTGAGAGGTGAGTTATTGTGGCCATTGAATTTGGAGGTGTTAAAGTTGTTGTGTAAGCTATAGGATGTAGCATTGCTTGGTGAAAGCCTCATGTAAGTTTCTTTTGATATTATTTCATTTTATTTATTTTATTTTAGTTTATTTTGTACTTTCAAGTATTAATAATTTTCCCTTTCGTTCATTATTATAGGTTCAAGTGAAAGATGCAAGATAAAGATAGTAAAATGGATTTTGCCACCCATAGTATGGGTGCAATTTATCTTTGCACTGAAAATTTTGATTTTTGTTTTTTTGGAATATTGGACTTAATAGTTATGTGGTTGATACTTGATCGAGTCAAGATGTTTTAAACTTTGATTGTTTCTGATTTACAACATATTAATGTTAAACCTTGGGTTGATATTTTATTTTTATTATATAAAGGAATAAAAATATAAAGTTATCAGTTAAGAGGTATTATATATAGTGTATGTTGTTACTAATATTATACGATTTTAAATAGGTTACTAAATTTGGTAGTTAAATTAGTTATAAGAACTTTTATGATGCAAGAAAGCTTCACTAAATAACATCGTCGTGATGCTGATTAGCGTCGCCAAATAGTATTACTACGACGTATAAAAGCATCACTAAACGAGGTGGTTAAGTTAGTTTATAATTTTTTATGACGCGAGATAGCGTCTCTAAATCACACCATTGTGACGTAGGTTAACGTTTCTAAATCACACCATTGTGACGTTGGTTAGTGTCACCAAATAGTGTTACTATGACGCATAAAAACGTTACTAAATGTGGTGGTTAGGTTAGTTAAAACATTTTCGAGACACAAGAAAGCATCACTAAAGAACGTCCTTATGACATCGGTTAGCGTCACCAAATAGTGTTACTATGACGCATAAAAATGACACAATGACCATCTAGTGAGACGCTTTCAAGCATCACGATAACAAACTATAGAAACGGCAAATCAGGTGACGCTTGTCTATAGCGTCACTAAAGATAAAGCGTTACCACAAACTAATTTAGTGACACTTGTGAGTGTCTCTATAGCCTGTTTTTGTAGTAGTGTATATTATATAAAAGATATATTAATATATAGATGGGTTTATAGACACATGAAAACATATTTATTGGGACAAGATCATGCATGCATCATCAAAGTTCTTCAAATTCACAATACTAGAGTTGTTTCATATACCTTGTTATATTTTGGATGTTGTTTGAAGCTCTAAAGTACCTTGCCCTTTCCCAGGCCTTGATTTAGCGTCTAAACTAATATTATGAAGATTTCCTTAAGTGATGGTGGTGGTGGATTTCTCTCTATTCTCCTCTACCTCTCTTACTAGCTAGAATATTGTGAAATGTAGTTGTGGTAATGGGAGAGGGAGAGGGTGGACCTTTAAATAGGGTGGAGAAGTGTGGAGGGCAAGCCTTGGAGTGTCTTGGGGAGCAAGAATAGGGTATTTGCAGCTTGGTACATGAATTAGTAGGAAATGTAATCTTTGTCCAATGGGCTTTAGGGTTAACAAAATTATGTGTGTTTGGGCCCAAATATGGCAGCCCAAATGTGGTTAGGTTCTATATAATATTCGTTGTTGGGTTTCGGTATTTTAATGTTCGGTTTTCACTTCCGAGCAATTAATTTATTATACGATAAATGCTGAAATATTCATGGTTTTAAAATGTCACATTTAATAAACATTATAAGTCTTGAACTCAATTAATTTTATTTATTTAACCATAGAATTAACCTTTATTTAATATGCTAGTAGTGCCTCTGGCTCAGAATGCTCGTCTGTCACCTGCAAAATTCAAATCTTCACGCAAAATATTCTTATCACAATAAGTTTTATTTAATCATTTTTGGGATGATCTTTAAATCTTGATTTTTGATTTTGGGTTATCACAGAGGACGCCCAAGCTTTTGATAGTGGTACTAATTCTTCTCTCTCACCCTCTGATGAGTCTGCTCTTATTCCTCTTAAGAAAACAGTGCAGAAAGGGAAGAGAAGAAGAAGCCCCGTCCTAAGGAGGAGGTCAAACCGTATCTTTACCCGAGTGGATTACTCTGAATCTATGAGGAAAAAGAAGAAAGCTGGTTGTGTGAGGGAATTTTTTTATAATCTCAACCCAGAAACAGGGTAGTTTTTCACCTCTAACATTGCCTCAAAGAAAAGTCACATAAAATTGAAAACACTTCAAAAAATTCACATTTCCCAGGTTTCAATTGTCTCAATGTAAAACATTGGAAAAAGGGCTGCACTCTTTTTAAAATTAACATGCAATAACAAAAGAAATGGATTTTCAGTTAGCACAGGCCTCAAAAGACTTCTCGACCTATTTTAAAAATATTCTGTGACCTCAAACGGATATCCAGTTCATAAGAAAAGGTGTTCATTAAAAAAAAAAAATATGGACCAAAATCACACATGCAATAACAAATACTACATGCGATCTAGATATATAAACTTCAATGAGTCACATAGTATGCAGATCCTTAAGTTTAACAAGAAATTCAACCCAACACTCAGGGAATAACCGGTACCAATTCAAATCGCACATGCAATGGCAAAACTCACATGCAATTCAATAATAATCCACACAAAGGGTCATATATTAGGCAGATTCACAAGGTAAACAAGGAAATCCAACCAAAATGTTCAACAGGGCATATAACAAATTTTGTGTTTCAAATAAAATCATCTAAACATTACCTAATAAGATTCAGGGAGAGATAGCAGAGAATAAAAGTTCAGAGTCCGTTCCTAATATAAATATTCATTCCTTAAAACTGGCGTTGCTATAGGAGATTACTTCTGGCTTTTTTTTAAGTCAAAGTCTTGTATGTACTCAAGTACACCGTGTACTTGAGTAGACTTTGGACAGGTCAACTGTTGACCTTTGACCAGTCAAAGTCAAACTTTGACTTTTTTAAAAAAAAAAAAATTTCGATTTTTTTTAATTATTATTTTTTTTTATTTATTTATTTTTTTTAAAAAAGTGTATGTTAGTATATTGAAAAGTGCATCTTTATTTTTTTAATGAAAAGTTTATGTTAGTATATTGAAAAGTGCAGCATTCTTTTTAATGAAAAGTGTATGATATTATAAGTGAAAAGTGTATGTTATATTTAATGAAAAATGTATGTTATTATAACTGAAAAATGTATGTTATTATATACGAAAAATATATGATTTATTAATGAAAAGTGTATGTTATTATAACTGAAAAGTGTATGTTCTATTAAATAAAAGTGTATGTTATTATAACTAAAAAGTGTATGATATCATAACTAAAAAGTGTATGTTATTATATCCAAAAAATATATGATTTATTAATGAAAAGTGTATGTTATTATAACTGAAAAGTGTATGTTATTATAACTGAAAAGTGTATAATATCATAACTAAAGAGTGTATGTCAAAATAGTTAAAAATATTATTGAAAAATATAAAAAAATTTTGTTAAAAAAAAAAATATATATATATATATATATATATAAAATCGAAAAAAAATTTTGGTCAACGGTCAACAGTTGACAGATCAAAGTCAACGGTCAACTGTTGACCAATAAAAGTCCACTCAAGTACATGGTGTACTTGAGTGTACAAGAGACCAACCCTTTTTTTAAAGAAAAATAGTGAGACTTTAGAAAATAGTGAGAAGTGGCATTGCTTGAGACATTTTTTTTGTTATTCTTTAGAGGAAATGTGGATGTGTATTGTTACTGTTATTGGGTAGTGAAGAAAAGTGAGAGGAAGAGTTACTGGGAAATGAAGAAAAGTGAGAGGAAGAGGAAGAGTTTGAGAGGTTGCCTGAATGAAATGCGCATTCCTCCGCCTTATAAATGAGGAGTCATCATTACCTCTTTTCTATTTCTCTCAGTTCAATTAAGGAGATGTATTCAATTGAGATTCTATTGGATTTTTTTGGATTTTAAAAAGTCAGTGGATTTAGAAAATCGATAGACCCTATGCAGAGTTTGACTGACTTTTTTATTGATTTACAGTAAAACCTTTATAAATTAATACTCTATAAATTAATAAACTCTCTAAAATAATAAAATCCTCCGGTCCCAACTTGGTAAAAAATCATCAAATTCGATAAGATAATAAGATAATATTTTTTCGGAAAATCCCTTTATAAATATTATGTCCTATTAAAACTCTAAATTAATAATTCATAAATATTATAATTATAAATATTATGGCAATTTGCTAAAATATAAATCTATTGTACCTTAATTAACTTTCAAATGATATTTTTTATCAATCCACTCTTGTAAATCTTTTTGAGTGCATGTGGGATTGTCTCTCTTATACTCACATAATGCTTTACGCATTTGATCATTCATGAATGATTTTGCGATGCCTTTTAGATGAGAAGACATGGTTGGTGTTATGAATTATTTTATTTTCATATTGAGATTTATATAGTGGAGTATATGTTTCATTCACCATGCATGAATATATTTAAGTCCAACGAATTAATGTAAATATGTATACAATGAATATATTTAATTAGTTACAAAGAATTTGTTGATACATGAATATAATCAATGAAACATACATGAATTCATTTATTTTCAATACATATGCACTAAATTTGCTGAATTTAAAAAGTCTTTCTTTTAATTAATAAATATTAATTTATCGATAAATTAATACCTCTTTAAATTAATAAAATTCTATGGTTCCAAGATTATTAATTTATAGAGGTTTTACTGTATATGGATTTTCATAGATTTGACAGGATTTTGAAATACACATTTTTTTATTGATTTACATGGATTTCCATAAACTACGTCCCTAAAACTATTGATGCAAACGAATACATTTGTATATAAAAAAAAATTATCTAAATTATTTAGAAAAAATACCAAAAATATATTAGTTCAAAAAAAAAATTATTATTCGTCATTATTATTCTCATCTTCATTTCCATCACGGTTATACCTCAGCCTCATTTTCCACATAGCATTAGCAATACTAGTTCTCCATGGAAATTTATTAGAGCGACATTCTTTCCGAAGAAAGTTATGTAATTACAAGCCAATATTTGAAATGGGAACAGAGGTGGGTTTTGAAAATTGTGAATCATGATTTAAAAATACCAAAAATTCTCTCAATCACATTTCTTAAGGATGCATGGTGAAGATTGAATAATTCACTTGCATTTCTGGGGTGACGACCTTGACCACTGTTATTAGGTAGTGAAGAAAAGTGAGAGGAAGAGTTACTGGAAAATGAAGAAAATTGAGAGGAAGAGAAAGAGTTTGAGAGGTTGCGTGAATGAAATGCGCCTTCCTCCGCCTTATAAATGAGGAGTCATCATTATCCCTTTTCTATTTCTCTCGGTTCAATTTAGTTTAGTAAAATATCTGAATTCAAAATTAAATATAACATTATTTTACTATTATTATTGTTATTAATAATAAATACCTTTTATGTATCATTTATATTAATAATTCATTGGATTAATTATTTATTATTAAATTCTTTTATAATTTACTTCATTTTAAACTTATCTCATCATCTTATTAAATCGTGTCGAGTGAGTTACAATTGAGTCTAATCTCCTCAGTAAGCCATCTTGCAAAACTCTGTACAACTCATTGAAAACATTAGTTCATAAATTACATAAAATCATATATCTTTAAAACTTCAAATAATTTGTCATTTAATATTTAAAAGAGATATTTTAATTTCTAAAAATCATGAAATGCAAAAATTTGGATTTTAAAAACGAGGTGTTGCATGAGATCACCCCAATTCTAAGATGGTTGAAAAGGGCAGTGTTGGTCGTATGGGGGGGGGGGGGAAAATACACTTGTATGCAAGTTTTTCAAACTTTAATCAAACCAAAGATCAGCAATGTTGTCTTGGACAACTCTGCTGGAGATGTATAACCTTTTCAAAGATAACCAAGCCACTAAGCACTATTGAGTACTTAGTTGAATGAGTATCTAAGTTGGTTATATGCGCGGAATTAGTGGTTGGCCCTTTAGTTTAAACTCCTTTAAGTTCTGAAATCACTTAAGCAATATAGTCCAGTTTTCAGGAAACTTGTCCAATACAGTTTTTGCACAGTCTTGAATATATGTTCTTTGAAAGATCAGTTTTGTGTGCAGTGTTGAATGTATGAGAGTACTATGAAAGTAAATCAACACAAGAGCTTATAGTGGTTCAGAGACTCAAGCTCCTACATCCACTTTCCCTGATTTAACAGGATAATTCCTTCACTCTTGGAATTAACTTGTTTTATAGTGCCAAGGTGCACTTGATCAAGAACACCACTCCTTGGTGAACTGATCCCTAGGATGTCTAGAGTCCTAGTACCCTCTTCTCAACTCAGAACTGAACTGTTCTTCTCTCAACAGTCAGCTCCTACCACTTCTACTACTACAACCTTCTCACTTTCTCACTTGAAAGGAATAAGGGTTGAAGTAAGGTTCCAACTAATGAGATATCCTTTACAATGAAGATCAGTGTATAAGGATTAGGATATCTCTCTAAGCTTTGTATGGATATACAATGAGTTCAGCTTAGATGAAGGGTTTGAAGACTAAGATAGTCTCTTTGAAAGCTTTGAAAGTACTTTGACTTGTAGGATAGTTGGATATTCTTGTCAAGGTTGAGGTACTTCAAATGGTCTTCACACTTCTGTATTTATAGACAAATTTGAGGATTTGCCCGTTGGAGAGGCAGTCCCAAATTGCTATAAATGTCTTCCTTGAGTTCTTCAAACTGGAAGACAGATTCTTGATAGTGACATGTCCTCATTTGGGTAATAAACGGCTTGTAAGACTTTGTCTTCATTCTGCAGCACTCTTCCCAATGTCTGACCTTAAGATTCACTTGTTAGGACTTGGACATGGCTTCTGAAGTTTGATCCAATGATAGGACAACATTCCTTATCAAATGGACAACTCTGCTTATCACTGTCAGCATACTTGCTTATCAACATAGTTGTCTTGCTCTTCTTCAGATGACTTGGCTCTTCCATTTGCTTCATGTAGATGTGATCTCAGCATGATTCATTGAAGTCTTTTAGGGTGTAGTTGTCTTTATCTCTTCAGCATAGTTGACTTTCAAGCTTCAGAACTCTTGTTCTGGTTTAATTGTACTGAGACAACTCTTCTGGATAACTCTCCTGATCAGCATACTTGGCCTTTAAGCTTCAGAACCTTTTGTTCTTGTTTTGATTGTGCAGAGACAACTCACTGGACAACTCTTCTGATCAGAGCATTTGAATATACTTGGCCTTTAAGCTTTCGGAACATTTGTTCTTGTTTTAATTGTGCAGAGACACCTCTCTGGACAACTCTCCTGATCAGCATACTTGGCCTTCAATAGCACAGGTGATTGTTCCAGAATTTGAGCCTTAGGGGAACTTGTTCTTGATGGTCTTCAAAGTATATGTTCCCCCTCAAGTTGTGCATCTAATCATCTAAGAGTTGCCTAACATATTAACTTCTCATCTAGCCTTAAGCTATATGTTCTAACACTCTTAGAACATAATCATCTTGACTT
Source organism: Galeopsis tetrahit (assembly GCA_963675135.1). NCBI lineage: Eukaryota > Viridiplantae > Streptophyta > Magnoliopsida > Lamiales > Lamiaceae > Galeopsis > Galeopsis tetrahit. The sequence goes on along the minus strand of OY776120.1, from coordinate 55,885,521 downwards.
AGGCATGTCTCAGGGGGTTTTGGTATTCAATCAAAACATTTATCATTTTATTCCCAACAATTTCACCCTTTTTGATGATGCCAAAACCTATACATTTTATGCAAAAGTGACTTGACTACACGTATTACATTTATCTTCAGAAGACATGACTAGGGTCAATTTTCCTGAAAAAGAATGTGTTAGTGTACTCACCATTCATGTTGTAAATAGGTTTCAAGGATAGGCATAGAGAGATTTTTGTAACAGTGTTTCTTGATTCAAAGGATGTTCAACTATCATTCATTCAAAAGTACATTACAAGCATGTTGATAGTTGCAGTTAACATATCAGAGCATGAATTCAAAACACTATTACATCAGAGCATATACTAAATTCTTAATAACATCTAGATCTTCAAGTATCAGAGCAAAAACTTATATTAGAGCATATCAGAGCAAACAGATTTTCAAAGCACATCAGCATTCTTGACCAGACTTCAGCATAGATGATCAATTAAACATATCTTCAGATGAGATAAGTTTTCAACCACCAAAAAGGTCAGAAGACTTAGCCATTTTAGAGATCATCTTCTTTAGGTGGAACCATCCCATATTGTGCCCAGACTCTTCTTTTCAGCTCCATGGCTTCTTGGTTGGTTCCTTTGGGTCCAAGGGTCATCTTGTTCAGTTTGAGGATCTCTAGAAACTCTCTCAGGATCCTTGACTGGTCAATCCATCCTTCAAGCTTTGGAGGCATGTAAATGATTGGCTTGGGAGCATTGAGTTCAATTCTTGCAATATCAGCAGCTGCAAGCAATTGTTGATACAGCTCTCTGTAATACTCTATCATGAACTCAACAAAAGAAGAGTTGGCATCTCCTCCATGCTGGAACACGCCGGCGAAGGCGGTCCGTCACCAGGATCGTTGTCGGATGCCAAACGTATAAACAAATAAATAAAACCTAAACATGCTTCTAAAACATAGTTTAGATCTGTTACCCTTGAAGATCGAGGCGTTGATTCCAATCTGCAGATCTTCTAGTCTGTCTCCCAACTTCGCTCGAACACCAGGTGGACGGCGTGCTATCAAACGTGGAGAAGGTGCCTCAATTTCGTCTCCTTGAAACCCTAGCCGTTTTTCTCTATTTCGTGTGTGCTAGGGTTTCAAAACTATTTTGAGGCTCCTATTTATAATCTCCATAAGTTCATGGGCCAGACTAGGGATCCATTAGAAGGTATAGGGTTTGGGCTTCTTACAGGCCCAACTACTCTTATGTTCAGCCCAGAACATATAATTTGGCCCGAGAACATTAATTCATTCCACTAGAGAATTAATGTTGCACTCCCGTCCTATCCCGAACTGAATCAGGGCTTCTATTAGACATTATAATTCCCCGTGTTTAAGATATCGCACGTCCATTAATTATTAAAGCTTCTGACTTCTTTAAATAATTAATTTCTATAATTCCTTGAGTAGTACCACTCAACCTTGTTGTCGTACGGATTAAATCCACCTGCAGGGTTTAATACGACAATCCTTTATGAGTTTCCTCAAGGGGACATCATCAGCCTGGATGTACAGGACACGGTGCCCTAATGCCAATAAGTAGACATCATGCGAGCGATGCCACTACCCAAAATACGGAGCGTGAAGAATCTACCAAGATTCTCACCTATGATACATCAAAGTAGTGAACAAGCACCCCACACATCTAAATATCACACTTAGGGTTAAGAATCATAAAAGTCACCAAGACCTCTAGTTCTTCATAACAGTCAGAACAGAAGAACATGTCTTATATGTGATCCATTCAATACGCCTCAGCGCACTAGTATAAACTAATGGCTAAGACAAACCACTAACAAGTTTATACTACAACTTAAACCAATAGTTTTGTCCATAACTATCTCAGTTGTGAATATTGTTTATATCTTACAAGGGACTGACAATGTGATCTTCTGTGTGACTACAAACCCACCACATCGTCTACAATTCAAGATAAGCAGACATACAAGTAATCACAAAGAATGCAAAAATGTGAAAAACCATTTATTTAAGATAAAAGGAAATCGAATATACGTCACAAAAGCCCACTAAAAGTTTGCTTTACAGTATACACCAACACTCCATTCCATCTGTCAATGACATAATAATCATAGACAAACTCCCTTTTAGCTTCTTCCCATGTGTCATTCAGCTGAATGGGCACCCATTTATCCAAGTGTGGATATTTGGTGTCCATTGGGATCAGTAGCTGGGGCTTTATTTTGCTGTAGGTTTCTCTCCTTCTTCTTGGCTTTTGGAAGTCAGCTCTTCTCTTATCTCTTGCTCTGTTGGCCTCATCCATCAAGTCCATTTTTTCTTAGGCCCTTATCATGGTCAGTTTCAGTTGAGTTTCAGGGTCTTTGCCATACCCTTCATGAAACAACTTTGATGGATCAAGAGCTAAGACAGTAGTCTTCTTTTTGGGCTCAGGTTCAAATCCTTCAGCAAACAACTCTTCAATATTTTCAGTGGACTTGGGATCTTCAGCACTCTTGTCAGTTTCAGAAGATTTATCCTTTTCAGCACTCTTGGATACTTCAGCAGTTTTGTCTTTTTCAGCAATCCTTGCCTTTTTGGAAGTAGGCTCATCATCATCAATTCTGAACTCAGGGGGCAGATCAAGGCTGTTGGGAAAATCGGTGAATGTTTCGGCTTTTCTTTTATTTCCTTTGGCCTTCTTAATCTTTCCTCTAGTTTGGACACCTTCAGCATCTTTGTCCAAACCAGATACCTCTCCTCCTGGTCTTTGTTGTAGCCTAACTCTTTCCTCTTGAGCTGAAGCCATTGAGTTCTTTAAGGCAATTGCTAATTGCTCTTCTTAATCCAAATCTTCTAAGTTCAGCACTGCTGGCTCTTTTCCTTTTCCTTCAGAAACTTTGTCCTTTCCCTTGACTGGGCTTCCAATGACTAAGGCACCTTTTGCTCTTGCTCTTTCCCTTTCCCCCTTTTTGGCAGCATCAAAACACAGGGGTTTGAGCTCACTCATTGTTGTAGCCATCAGGGATTGGGCTACGTTTAGAGATTTCATCTCTTCCAACAAATATACATTCTCATCATGTATATTCTGCATCTTATCACTGCTCAAGCTAAGGAAAGCTAGAACATGCTTCATCTTTTGTTGGACAACTTCCTCCAAGGTTGCTTTCAGAGATGCATCAAGTTGGACCTTAAGAAGCCTAGTGAGGTTGGCCACTTCACTTTCAGCAATGTTGGCCATCACTTCTTGGGAAAACTTTTCAGAGGTTGCTTTTACCATAGCAAGCCTTTGTTCCTCAGCTCTTTTTCTTTGCAATGCTGTCTTCTTTCCAAGTGCTTATTTGACAGCTAGTCTGAGAGCTTTGACATTGGCATTGTGATTATCTCTCAGCAGCTTTTGTTCCTTTTTGACCTCCTATGAGATGGATTCCATAGTGGATTTGGCTTTTTGAACTTCAGTGGAAATGGTTTGGAGACCAGTTTCCACACCACTTATCCTTGCTTCCAAAGTGGGTAGCACCACATCCTCAGAGCCTGTTAATCTCATCTCCACAGATGCTAGAGTTCTTCCTTGCTCATTCAATGCTCCTGATGTTTCAGCATGAGCATATTGGACTTGATGAGCCAAGGAGTCCAACTTCTCTGACTGCATTCCAAGCAAGGCTTGTGCTGAGCCTGTGTCCACTTGGATGGGAGCATCTGTCAAGAACTCATCTGCAAATATTTGGTCAAGGGAAATACCTGCAATATTAGACAGATCAAAAATGTTAGGGAATAAACACTCATCACCCTCAATTTCTTTTGCATAAGACTCTGATACATCAGCAGCCTTCTTCTCATTTTCAACTCTTTCTTTTCTTCCTTCATTTATAATGTCCTCACCCAAGGAATCGGGCCTCCTTTCATCAAGGGATTCTTGAAGTTCAGATTTGACTTCAAGAATAACTTGTCCTTCCTCACTCATACCACCCTCTATTTGTGGTACACTCACTATCTTAGTGATCACAACCTCTCTTTCATCCTCTACTCCCTCTGATTTTTTGACTAAACTCTCCTTTTTAACACCTTCACCTAGACCTGCAACATCTCCACCTTCAACAAGGTTCAAAGATGGCAGTTGTGGGGAGATCACAGTGCTTATTGCAGCAGCCACTGAGTCATCCTGAATGAGTAAGGGCTGATCAGTGTCCAACTCTCCTGACACTGAATAGGCCTTAGTCAAACCAGCCTCTAAAGTAGGAACCTCAACATCTTTAGGCTGTGCCTTGGGTTCAAGAGAACCTTCATTGGCAGATGTTTCTTTGGTTGTGTTACCACCCTTAGTCAACACCTCTGTTGAAACAGAGCCTTTTCTATGATAGGTTAGGAGGGGGGTTGAAGGCAGATTGGATTCAGAAGGGTTGGGATTGGTTTCAGGAGGATTGGGTTTTGAGGGGTTTGAGGGATCATCAGGGGAATCATCATCATTTGAGCTACTATCAGGGTGTTTGATGCCCTTAGCTTTTCTTTCCTTCTCCTCAATGATCTTCTCATCTAATAACTTTGCAAACACATTCTCATCAATGAGAAATCTTATTTTTAGCACACCAGCAAAGTGTAGTAGTCTGCTTTCTTCTACTTGCCACCAGTTTGCACCCTTATCTTGGATGGCTTGTGATATCTCCTTTATTGTTTTGTCTTTCACATCCACAAGCATCCTCAAATCATGAAATGTCTTCTGAATTCTTGGAAATTCAGCAAGTTGTGGACACAAACTGTCCACAGTAGCCTTGGCTCCACTTCTGAGCATACTCTCATGAGTATACTCCTCCTCGTCTCCACTTGAATGGGGACTTTGGGTTATAAGGGAGTTGGCTCTGTCTTCTCCTAAACTGGCTTCAGGTAGGTTAAGTTCAGGAATGTTGGCTTCAGAAGGGTGGGGTGCAGTTGAAGGTACTTCAGTTGCTTTTGAGAACAATGGATCTGAAGGGGTTTTGCTTAGTGGGGTTGCCTCATTGAGTGCAGATTCTAAGATCTTTGAGTAATTGAGCATGGATGAGTCAAGGGGTGACAGCAATCTTGTCTCATCTACAACTAAATCTGCAAGCACATCTATCCCACTCCTTTGTACACTCCCTTCTGGAGAATATCTCTTTTTAAGATTGACAGGGGTGATTGGTTGGTTGGAAGGGGTAATATGGGTTTCAGGGGAGTTAGGTTCAGGATTTTGGGTTTCAGGGATGTTGGCTTCTAAGGATTGGCCTTCAGGGATTTTGGACTCTGGGTTCCAGAACCAGAAGAGTTGGTTCTGGACTTAGATTTTGTCCTGCTTTCAGCCCTGCTTTCCCTTAAAGCAATTTGAAGAGATCTTTCTTCCTGAAGTTCCAGCACCTTCTCAGTGGGCTTGGCCCTTCTCTTGCTAACCCTACTGCTCCCACTACCTTCCACTTCTTTCTCTTCCTCAGGGACAACTTCCCTAGGCCTCTTATCACCCTTATGCTTTTGCCTTGTTTCATTGTACTTCTGCCTCAACTCTTCAGAGTGATCAGATGGCACCTGCGCTCCTTCTTCTGCCACTTCATCAACTTCAATTGAAGCTCCTGAGGCTTCTTCTGAGAGTACTTGAGACATTTTTCTTGTCTTCATATCTCTGGCCTTTGTCCTCTTTTTCAACTTTGGTTTCTCCTCAACCTTCTCTTTAGCAGATTTGGCCAGAAGCATCCTTCTTTGCTCAGTTTTCTTGTTGGGCTTTCTGAACAGTATTTTCTGGGCAGGGAGAGGTTTGGCAAAGGTCTGCATCTCAGAGTAGTGAGCAAACTTTTCAATCAAGAGACTTGCCCTGGTGCAATATCTCAGCTTTCCTTCCATCACAACCTTGTTGTGAGCTCTTACTTTGAACTTGGCTTTTTCCTTCATCATTTCAGACAAGATGAAGGTCCTCCAGTTGAACTTGATGCCTTTGTCACTGGTATCAATCACAGCTGCCATAATCCTTATCCTTGGATGGCTTACTTGCTCTAAACTTCCAGTGTTGCTGAGAAAACTCTTTGCTACAACCTCAAACAGGGTAAGAAACTTTGGTTTGAGGGTTCTCTTGTGTTGTGTAGAGGATAATGGCCCTGGAGTGATAAGCCAATCTTGAGAAATTTCTTGCTCAAGTCCATTTCCATAAAATTCTGGATTCCTTCCCTCAGAAGGCATTCCAAAAGCAGCATCAACTCCCTCCTCAGAAAATTTCACTCTGTGAAATCTTTCCTCCTCTTCTCCTTTTGCTACAAAGGACAGTCTTGTGGAAACTTCTCCATCTTCAGGTTTGCCTCTCCATTTGAGAAAAGCAAAGAACTCTGCCATGTAGGATTCAAGGCAGGAGTCTGGCTTCTCTTGCATGAACTTCTGGAGACCTGCCCTCCTCAACCATCTTAAGGTTGGAACTACTTCAAGTTCCTCACTTTCAAAAGAGAGGATTGGTTCAAAAGTGAGGTTGTTCTTGTGGCCGAGATAGCCAAAATCAAGGTCAAGTTCCTTGTTGGTGAAATCAACAACCATCTCTGGTTTTGCTTTGGGAGCCATTGAAGGTTACAGAGAGAAATTTAAGAAAGTTTAAGAGAGTTTGAAGAAGATGAAAGCTAGGGTTTTGAATATTTGGGGAAGAAGTGTTTGTGGGGGATCTTAAGACTTGTGAATATTCTAAAAAGAATGTTTGTCAATGAGTTGGTGGAGTCTTGAGGCAATTCAACGGTTAACAAAAATGGAAAACAAAATTGGACGGCCAGGATTGATTTCAGGGGAGTTGTCCAATTTTGATCCAATGGTCAAAAACCAATGTAACAGAGAGTAATTGGTTTTATTCAAAACGTGGAGGTTATTTAATATTAGTTAATGGTTGGGGAGTTTTCAAGGTAGATTATGTCTTGAAAATCTGTAATGCAAACAAGAGTTAAATCTTGGCATTTAATGCATGGAAAGTGACCTTTTGGGTGGGAGACAAATTTAATCCCAAAAAGATGATATTTGTATATGGAATGGGACAGATTTCGAAATAGGCAATGATTACCCAAAATAGGTGCTTATCAGACCAAGATTTGGTTTGATAGCTAGGACAACTTATCTGACCCCACTTGGACAAGTGTCCTGAAAAGATGTGGACAAGTGTCCTGAGTGATTTAGGTCATCTCTTCTGAATTTCAGTAGACTTGACCAAGTCTCATGAACATCATTTCTGTTCCCTTTCCTCCCATTAACTTCAATAGGTTTTACTTGTCCAACTTCCCTGGATCAAGTAATCCCAATTCTGCTGATAGCTCCAGAAATCTTGCCTCTGCAAGTGGCTTAGTCAATATATCAGCTTTTTGATGATCTGTGTGGATTTTCACCAACTTTATGTCCTTCTTCTCCACATGGTCTCTAATGAAGTGATGCTTGATATCCACATGCTTGCATCTAGTGTGCAAAACTGGATTCTGTGATATTGCAATGGCACTATTGTTGTCACAGAAGATAGGCACTTCAGTAGAGTTGACATTGTAGTCTCTTAGTTGTTGTCTCAGCCATAGAATCTGAGCACAGCAACTTCCAGCTGCAACATATTCAGCTTCAGTGGTGGAGGTAGCTACTGTATTTTGCTTCTTGGAAAACCAAGATATGAGTTTGTTGCCCAAGGATTGACAAGTCCCTGAGGTGGACTTTCTGTCAATTCTACACCCTCCATAATCAGCATCTGAGTAGCCAGTTAACTCAATGTTGTCATCAGCAGGGTACCAAAGGCCTAGATTTTTAGTGCCTTTGAGATACCTCAAGATCCTTTTTGCAGCCTCAAGATGGCTTTTCTTAGGATTTGCTTGAAACCTTGCACAAACACCTACTGCAAAGGTGATGTCAGGTCTGTTGGTAGTGAGATAGAGGAGTGAACCAATGATTCCTCTATATTCAGTAGAGTTGGTTGAGATACCACTCTCATCAAGATCCATCTTCCAATTTGTGTTCATTGGGATCCTTACTGGCTTGCTAGTTGTACATCCAAATTTCTTGATCATTTCTCTAGTGTACTTAGCTTGATTGATGAAGATTCCTTCTATGGATTGCTTGACTTGAAGTCCCAAAAAGAAATTCATCAGACCCATTATGGACATCTCAAACTTGCTTTGCATGAGCTTGGAGAACTTTTCACATAGCTTCTCATTGAGGGATCCAAATATGATGTCATCCACATATATTTGGACAAGCAAGATGTCCTTTCCTTCAGTGATTCTGAAGAGAGTTCTGTCCACAGTTCCTTTGATGAAACCATGATCCAAGAGGAACTGTGACAGTGTGTCATACCAGGCTCTTGGAGCTTGCTTGAGTCCATATAGAGCTTTCTTCAATCTATAGACTTGATTTCCAATCTCAAAGCCAGGTGGTTGCTCCACATAAACTTCTTCTTTTAAAACTCCATTCAAGAAGGCACTATTGACATCCATTTGGTATACTTTGAACCTGTTGTGGGCTGCATAAGCTAAGAACAGTCTGATTGCTTCTAGCCTTGCCACAGGTGTAAAGGTCTCATCATAGTCAATGCCTTCTTATTGACAATAGCCTTTTGCCACTAATCTGGCCTTGTTTCTGACAATCACATCATTTTCATTCTTCTTGTTCTTGAACACCCACTTGGTTCCAATAACATCTTGATGTGAAGGTCTATCCACCAGCTCCCATACATCATTTCTGGTGAATTGGTTTAGCTCTTCCTGCATTGTTGTGATCCAGTTTGCATCTAGAAGTTCTTCATCAATGTCTTTTGGTTCCTGTTCTGATAAGAAACAACAAAACATAGCACTTTCACCATAAAACTCCTGGTTTTGACTCCTATACTTGGATTACCAAGTATTAGATTTGTAGGATTGTCAGATAACCAAGTCCTCATTTTTCTGATCCCTTCAGTAGAGTTGTCCTCTACTAAGGTTGAGTCACCAGTGTTATAGAATTCAGGATAATTGAATGTAGGATCTAATTCAGGATCATATTCAGGGATGTTGTCCTCAATGTTTGGGACATTGGTATTTTCAACATTTATGGTTCCCCCTTGAATATTGGATCCATTAACTACCTCAGCAGAGCCTGCTTCTTCATTGGTAGTTGTTACCTGAGGACGAACTGGGATTGGATCATTCAGTTCATCATTTCCTTCAGTGGGGTTTGCTTCAGGAATATTGTCTTCAGGATTGTTGTCCAGTGTGGCATTTTCAGGGAGATTGGCTTGGACAACATCTATGAATTCAGTGTCCTTGTCTTTTAGGCTTAGTCTGGTTGTTCTCTATGTGATTTCTTCAGTGTTCAGGTTTTTGCTCCGGATCTCAGAGATATATTCATCAAACACAACATGAGGTGTTTCTTCCACAACAAGGGTTTTCTTGTTGTAGACTCTAAAGGCTCTACTGATTTGAGAGTATCCAAGAAATACTCCCTCATCAGCTTTGCTGTTAAAGGCTTTCAACTGTTCTTTCCCATTATTGTGAATGAAACATTTACAACCAAATATGTGAAAGTATGACACTTTAGGAAATCTTCCATTCCAGAGTTCATAGGGAGTTTTTCCTTGCCCCTTAGTAATCAAACATCTATTCTGAGTATGGCATGCAGTATTTATAGCTTCAGCCCAAAACCTCTTAGGTAAATTAGAATCAGCAATTAAGGTTCTAGCAGCTTCTTTTAGAGTTCTATTTCTTCTTTCTGCAACTTCATTTTGTTGAGGAGTTCTAGCTACTGAGGTTTCATGAGCTATTCCATTTGAAGTGCAATACTCATTGATGTATGAATTTATGAACTCAGTGCCTTTGTCAGATCTTATCTTGATAATGCTAAGGCTTTTCTCATTTGACAGTCTCTTTAAAAGTTGAGGCAGTTTGACTTGTGTTTCCTTCTTATTAAGGAGTAATACTACCCATGTGAACCTAGAGAAATCATCTACTACTACCAATGTGTATTTTCTTCCATTTATGCTTGAAGGGGTAATTGGTCCAAATAAGTCCATATGTAAAACTTCAAGTACCCTTTCAGTAGAAATGACTGGTTTTCCTTTAAATGAGGCTTTAATCTATTTTCCTTCTTGGCATGGTTTGCAAACATTCTCTTTAATGAAGACCTCATTGGGTAGTCCCTTAACTAATGCATTTCTAGCAAGTTTGTTCATTGATTTGAAGTTCAGGTGGTTTAGCCTTTTATGCCATAACCAACTTTGTTCACTAGAGCTCTTAGCAATGAAACATGCAGCATCAGTAGACTTGTCCCAGTCTGCAAAATACACATTTCCTTTCCTAGTTCCAGTCAATAGAGTTTGTTGAGTCTTATCTTTGATTAAGCATTTTCCACTAGAGAACTCAACATTGAAATCTTTATCAATAGAGTTCAGGAGGTTATATTTGAGACCAGCTACATAAGACACATTGGATACTTTGATGTTACCAATCATCAAAGTACCATAACCTTTTGTTGTTGCTTGTGAGCTGTCTCCAAATGTGACATTTGGGCCTTCTTTTTCAATAAAATTAGTGAGGAGTTCCTTGTTTCCAGTCATGTGCCTTGAACATCCACTGTCAAGATACCATGCTGACTTTTTGCTCATACTCCTCTTCTTGTGGCCCATAGGTACCTGCAATTAGATAGGTTTAGGTACCCTTTGAGTTTTGGGTCCTGAGAGGTTAGTTGTACCTTTAGGAACCCAAACTTGCCTAATTACCCTGATTGATTCAAGGTGGCTAATTTGTTTTCCTTGTGCATCAATATACACTGCCTTTCCCTTAAATGCCTTTGGGAAGGTGTGTGTGAAAGTGTTAACTCTGTAAGTTTCAGGAGGGTTGTCAAATCTCCTGAACTTATGAGTTCTTTGTGTAACTTGATGAAATCTTTGAGGAAATACCTTTTTATGACCATTACCCTTTGGCATGAAGAGTTTTGGTTGTCTCATTTTATTCTGCATGAAGGTCTATTCAGCTGAGGCTTTCTTAGAAGAGTTTGCCTTGGCTGATTATACCTTGGATAACTCCTCTGAACATTGTTCAGTAGAGTTTCCCTTCCAATGGGTCTACTCTGCTGATCAACATTCCTCTTGTGTTCAGGGACTTTGGCCATGTCCTTAGGTTTGGACCTAGTCTCCTAAAGCACTTGAGTTAGCAGATCATCCATTTTGCCCTTTCCTTTGTTCAGTGGCTGAATTATTTCATTTTCAGCTTGTTGTGCCACTGATTTGACAAAGATTTTCTTAGTGTTACTTGTAGAAGCAACACTAAGACAAGGTGAAGATTCGAATGGATCAAAACCTAATCCACTTCTTTGAGCCATAGGTCTTTGATAACTTTGAATTTCCTCTATTGCTCTAGAGGATTTTTTCAAAGCAGACATCTTTAATTTCAGGCTCTCTTCACTTGATTTGAGAATGTCATACTCATGTGAAAGGTTTTCAAATTTTGCTTGAAGAATTTTTAATTCAAACTCTTTTCTCTTCTGAGTAAGTAATTGAGCATCAATCTATCCTTGTTGGTCAACTATCCTGAGATTTGCTTCCTCAAGCTCTCTCAAGACTTGTTGGTACAACTCAGTAGATTTAATGTCAATTACTGTCTTAGCAGGTTTTGAAAGCTCAATTGAAAGTCTTTTATTTTCCCTCACACAATTGTCATGAAATTCTTGTAGCCTAGTGAAATCTTCCATTAACTTCCCAAAGGAAAGTTTCAAGTTGACTTCACTAGTGTTCTGTGATAGAAATGATGGTGAGCTAGAAGTAGAGGATACCTTATCATCCTCAATTGCCATGTTGCACACATCATCATCATCATCACTGTTTGAGAACAGTCCATCAGAAGAGTTGAAGCTTTTAGCACTCTCAGATTCTTCACCAGCCATCGTGGCCTTCCTATTGGTGAACTTTCTGTCTCTCTATGCTTGTCTTTCTCTTCTTTCTTTAGAGCTTAATTCAGGGCAGTCATACTGGAATTGCCCTTTCTTCTTGCAATTATAGCACAGGTCTTCATCATCATCCTTCTTAGACTCATCTCTTCCTTTAGACGATGAAGGGTCAGCTCTACTGGACCTTCTCCTATCAGAGTACTTGTCCTCTGATCTTTTCTCTTCAAGCTTTTTGTCCTTAGCCTGATTTTCAGGAGAGTTGTATCTTCTCATGTATTTGTTGTCTTGGTAGAATTTCTTGTATCTACCAAACCTTGAGTTGAGTTTGTCAAACCTCCTAGCCATGAGGGCCATCTCTTCCTTCATTTCATCCTTGGAGACTGACTTTGATGATCTTGGGGTAGGCTGCATTTCTGTTTCAGCAGTTTTGGCTTTAAATGCCACTCCCTTGGTTGGTAGAGAAGACTCCTCTGCTGGCTTTCTTCTATTGAGGTCAAACTCATATGCTTTGAGTTCTGAGAAGATTTGTTGCATGGGCATGGAGGAGAGATCCTTGGTATTCTGCATCATTACAGCATATACATCCCACTTTTGAGTGAGACTTCTCGGGATTTTTAAACCAACTTCTCTCCTGGAGTACACCTTGCCCAATGAGTTGATTTCATCCATCACATCAGTGAATCTACCAGCAAATTTGTCAATGGACTCATCAGTTTCCATTGAGAACTGCTCAAACTTCTACACAGCCACTTGGAGCTTGTTCTCCTTTATCTTTTCAGTACCCTCACACATTTCTGCAAGAGTATCCCATATTTCTTTGGCAGTTGTGCAGTGGTAGACCCTTCCCATGATTGCATCTGGAATTGTTTGATAGAGAGTGTTCATAGCTAGATAATTCAGATTATCTTTCCTCTTTTCCTCTGTGGTGAAGTCATCTTCATCTTTAGGAATTACATCCCTTGTGTCTGCTCTTTGCTCATCAGTCAATCTGGGGTTGAGCTGTGTGAACACATAGGGTCCTCTTGTAATCACCCTCAGCATATCAGTGTGTAGAGAAGCAAGATGAGCTCTTATTCTGATTTTCCAGAAATTATAATTATCAATTGAGAATATGGGTAACTTGTGGTGTGATATATGGTTGACTGGATTGGTAGTCATGTTATCCAGCCCTTGTACAGCAGGTGGAGGACCAGCATTCATGTTTTGTTCCAGATTCCGATTTTGGTTCTGGTTTTGGTTTTGATTCTGTTGCTGATTCCTGTTATGGCCTCTTGCCATACACCTTCAATATAGGGGTTAGACAATAGATATACACAATTTCAGAAGGATCAGTTCAGTGACCACACAAAGTATGTGATTTTGAAAATCAATATGGATTTTCAGAAGCAGTGGTCTTTGAACCCCTGCTCTGATACCACTTGTTGGTCCTGAAAGGAGTATATAACAAGTGTATGGGGGGGGGGAATACACTTGTATGCAAGTTTTTCAAACTTTAATCAGACCAAAGATCAGCAATGTTGTCTTGGACAACTCTGCTGAAGATGTATAACCTTTTCAAAGATAACCAAGCCACTAAGCACTATTGAGTACTTAGTTGAATGAGTATCTAAGTTGGTTATATGTGCGGAATTAGTGGTTGGCCCTTTAGTTTAAACTCATTTAAGTTCTGAAATCACTTAAGCAATATAGTCCAGTTTTCAGGAAACTTGTCCAATACAGTTTTTGCATAGTCTTGAATATATGTTCTTTGAAAGATCAGTTTTGTGTGCAGTGTTGAATGTATGAGAGTACTATGAAAGTAAATCAACACAAGAGCTTATAGTGGTTCAGAGACTCAAGCTCATACATCCACTTTCCCTGATTTAACAGGATAATTCCTTCACTCTTGGAATTAACTTGTTTTATAGTGCCAAGGTGCACTTGATCAAGAACACCACTCCTTGGTGAATTGATCCCTAGGATGTCTAGAGTCCTAGTACCCTCTTCTCAACTCAGAACTGAACTGTTCTTCTCTCAACGGTCAGCTCCTACCACTTCTACTACTACAACCTTCTCACTTTCTCACTTGAAAGGAATAAGGGTTGAAGTAAGGTTCCAACTAATGAGATATCCTTTACAATGAAGATCAGTGTATAAGGATTAGGATATCTCTCTAAGCTTTGTATGGATATACAATGAGTTCATCTTAGATGAAGTGTTTGAAGACTAAGATAGTCTCTTTGAAAGCTTTGAAAGCACTTTGACTTGTAGGATAGTTGGATATTCTTGTCAAGGTTGAGGTGCTTCAAATGGTCTTCACACTTCTGTATTTATAGACAAATTTGAGGATTTGCCCGTTGGAGAGGCAGTCCCAAATTGCTATAAATGTCTTCCTTGAGTTCTTCAAACTGGAAGACAGATTCTTGATAGTGACATGTCCTCATTTGGGTAATAAACGGCTTGTAAGACTTTGTCTTCATTCTGCAGCACTCTTCCCAATGTCTGACTTTAAGATTCACTTGTTAGGACTTGGACATGGCTTCTGAAGTTTGATCCAATGATAGGACAACATTCCTTATCAAATGGACAACTCTGCTTATCACTATCAGCATACTTACTTATCAACATAGTTGTCTTGCTCTTCTTCAGATGACTTGGCTCTTCCATTTGCTTCATGTAGATGTGATCTCAACATGATTCATTGAAGTCTTTTAGGGTGTAGTTGTCTTTATCTCTTCAGCATAGTTGACTTTCAAGCTTCAGAACTCTTGTTCTGGTTTAATTGTACTGAGACAACTCTTCTGGACAACTCTCCTGATCAGCATACTTGGCCTTTAAGCTTCAGAACCTTTTGTTCTTGTTTTGATTGTGCAGAGACAACTCACTGGACAACTCTTATGATCAGAGCATTTGAATATACTTGGCCTTTAAGCTTTCGGAACATTTGTTCTTGTTTTAATTGTGCAGAGACACCTCTCTGGACAACTCTTCTGATCAACATACTTGGCCTTCAATAGCATAGGTGATTGTTCCAGAATTTGAGCCTTAGGGGAACTTGTTCTTGATGGTCTTCAAAGTATATGTTCCCCCTCAAGTTGTGCATCTAATCATCTAAGAGCTGCCTAACATATCAGCTTCTCATCTAGCCTTAAGCTATATGTTCTAACACTCTTAGAACATAATCATCTTGACTTAGGCATGTCTCAGGGGGTTTTGGTATTCAATCAAAACATTTATCATTTTATTCCCAACAGGCAGGCCTTCAAAAGTTCATTGAGACCAAGCCCACTTCATGCTTGGAGTAGTACATGGCTGAGTTCCTTGCATTTCTCAGATGGAAATACAAGGCCACTGGTGGTAAAGTTAGAACAAGGCTGACCTATGTGGATGAAGGTCAAGAAGATGAGTCCTCTCATGAAATCACTTTTACTGAGGAGGATCTTGAAGATGCCTTTGGAATTTGGATTACCTTCAGAAGGAAGGAATCCAGAAACATATGGAGCTGGACATGAGAAAGAAATAACAAATGAATGACTCAACAATCCAGCACCCCTTGCATCTGCCCAGCACTAAAGTCTGTGTTTCAGACCCTATTTGAAGTGGTTACTAAGAGCATTCTTAGTAACATATGAAGCTTGGAGAAAATAAGCTTTCCAAGATTAAGAATCATGGTTGCAGTAGTTGATGCCAGTGACAAGGGCATCATATTCAATTGGAGGGAAATGATGAAAGAAAAGTACAAGTTTAAGGTGAAAACCCACAGCAAGGTGGTGGTGGAAAGCAAACTGAGATACTGCATAAGGGCAAGTTTGCTGATTGAAAGATTTTCTCATTACTCTTAAATGCAAACTTTTGCAAAGCCCCTTCCAGCCCAAAAGATCTTGTTCAGAAAACTGTCCAAGAAACTGAGAAAATGAAGATGGTGGTGGCCAAACGTGCTGAAGAAGAGGAGCAAAAACCACCAATGAAGCGTAGAAGAAAGGCTAGGGTTGTCAAGACAATGAGATTGAAGGAAATTTTCTCAGAAGAGGAGTCAGTTACTTCAGCGGAGTTGGAGAAAGTTGCTGAAGAGGGAGTCAGTGTCCCATCTGACTCAGAAGAGTTAAGGGAAAAATTCCCAATGGCGGTAAAGAAGCACAGGGAGGTGACTTCATCAAGAAAGAGGGTAAGGGACCGGAGGTTGTCCAAGTAGAGGAAATGACTCCAAGGCCAAGTAAGAGGTTGGTGAAAGCTTCAGAAAAGATTCAGAGGCTAAGGGAGGAGGAACCTTTAAAGCAAGCCATCAAGGAGGGTAGAGCAACTAGTATATCAAAATCCAGATCAAAATCCAACTCTCCTGAATCCAAGTTTCATGAAAACCAATCTTTTGAACCCAACTCCCCTGACACCCATAGGACTCTAGAACACCAACCCATCATTCCAATTGTCCTTAAGAAAAGATATTCTCCAGAAGGAACATCTCAAAGGGGTTCAATAGACATCTTGGTTGATATTGCAGTAGATGAGCCTAGGTTGAAATCCCCTCTGGATGAAGAGTTGTTTTCCTATTCCAAATTCCTTGACTTTGCCATTACGGAACCTACACCTAGGATAAAAGGCCAACAGGACCATTGCTCTCAAAAGCACCTGATTCCAACCCTTCTGAACCCAATCTCCCTGAATCCACTCAAGACCCCAATCCACCTGAAACAGAGGCCAACTCTCCTATAACCCAAAGTCATCATTTAGATGATGAGGAGGAGGAGTATACATATGAGGGTATGCTCAGAGGAGTAGTAAGAGCTAATGTAGACAACTTGTATCCAAACTTGTCTAAATATCCAATGAAAGTGTGCGTGGGGTAGTATATAGTGTTTAAGTAAAAAACAGAACAATGTTACACTGAATGTTGAGACAAATAGTGTAGCAATAACTCTAACAGAATATGAATAAGTAAACACAGTACACAGCGGAAGTCTAAAACACTAAAACACAATAAGAACACAATGGAATAATTTGTAACATATATTTTATTAATAATAAAATCTATGCTAAGCCTTACGGTGAAAATAATAACTTAGTTCCTAAGTTACGAAAATGTCGTGTGAAATGTCTCAGCAATTACTTCAACATTCCACAAACTGAAACTACAATCGAGGCAGGTGCCTGA
Source organism: Galeopsis tetrahit (assembly GCA_963675135.1). Lineage (NCBI taxonomy): Eukaryota > Viridiplantae > Streptophyta > Magnoliopsida > Lamiales > Lamiaceae > Galeopsis > Galeopsis tetrahit. Next base: position 55,868,534 of record OY776120.1, on the reverse strand, counting down.
ATCCGCAAATAGACTTAAGTGTAAGAACATTGTCTAAAGAACTAATCTGATCTATGATTCACTCTCACTCGATATAACACTAGAACTAAATACACGGGAAGGTGTGGTATCCCTCGGTTTACATTAAATGATACAACTACTGACCCTAACTCCTAACCAGGGATGTACGCTCAGAATAGGTGTTACTCGAATAGTGCATGCTTTGAAATGAGAGAATCCAGCGGTATTTATAGAGCAATAGCCGAGTTCTAGATCCTTCCATTATGAGATCCTATTTTTTAGGACCTCAACTTCCATGATCTCTCTAGATCCTTCTTCCATCTTCCAAGTCGTTCTAAACTGCCCCAGACTCTTCTATCACGTTCTCCAACATTCTGGAATCTTCCAGGCTCCAGACTCTTGTAGAAGCTTCTAGAATCTTACCAGAATGTGAGAGCATTTAGTCCAACATTTAATGTAACATTTCAAAAAGGACTTAGAATAAATCAAGGAAGGTCAAATTAAGATGTTGTTGATAATTGTTGGGATGTAAATTCACCCTAAGCCCTACTTGATGTTAGAATAGTTTTGATGGCCAAAACACTTAGAGTTTATAAATGTAATAGGATCAGCTGACTTTGTATAGAACATCTTAGACTAGTCTTGTGTGATCAACTGTATGGATATCAGCTGATTAGCACAGTCCCGACCTACATGCGCTCCCTCAAGATGAGAAGAGAAGAAGACATGAAGACTAGAAGATCCTTGAAGGCCAGATAAGTTAAGGTGCTTGTATACCTACTTATCTGATGGAGTCCAAGTTGAAGATGGCCCTAATGCAGCACAAGTATTTACCAGATCAGAAGAGTTTTACTCGACTGATATCAGAAGACAGAAGCACTAGGCCAGACGAGTAGTCAGAAGACTAGTAGTGCAGATCAGAAGACCTAGTACTCGTCCAGGACTCGGCTGATTCCCAAAGTCATCTTGCAATTCGAATGAAGACTTACCTTACTTAGAAGATTGACATGATCCCAGGATTGAAGCAATCAAGCAGCTGGAATCAAGGAATCAAGCCAATATGGAAAGATTGCCCCAACGGCTAGTCAACTCCAACGGCTAGTTGCAAGCAATCACCACTATAAATACAAGAGGATGAGAAATCACAAGAACTAGATCACGACGACAGAATTCAACAAGCTAAGCAAGCAATCAAGCAAAAACCATTCTATTTTAAGAATTCTCCAAGAGCCCAGAAAGCCTTAGAATATTTGTAGCTCTTAAGTGATTTCTATCCAACCCACAAGAACCTGAAACCTGTTCATATTGTATATCCATTGTTTTAGGCATAGTGGTTAAGCAACTTATAAAGTTTGAACCATTAGTTGGATACTATTCAAAAACCCCAAACCCTCACCGAAAGGTTAAAGTTTTTGAACCCCTCAAAGTGCAAGTGCTTACAATCACTTGTGGAGACCGTAGCTGTTAGGACGGCTCAGATCTCAAAGTCCTATCCTTGGGACTATAAAGGTCAAGACCCTTGTAATTTTTGGTAAATTAAAGGGATTAAATATCACGTGTGAACGTGAGAGTGGACGTAGGATCGTATATCCGAACCACTATAAACTTGGTGTTATTTATCTTTCTGCACTTTACTTTATTGTCATTTCCATACATTTTATATAGTGCATACTGTGACTTAAAAAATCTTCAAATCAAGGCCATAACTTTCAAACCAGCATCAGCTGAGTATTTTTCTTAAGTAAACAACTTGGCATCTTCAAAAGAAACAAAAGGAACGAGTCTAAACAAGGCCTACCATAATTCCGCATATAATATCTGTAATCAGATCATTATAGTCATCTGGACCAGAAGACTTGTAGTCCAGCTGACATAGAGATCAGAAGAGGTTCCCAACTCTCTTGAAAAAGTTTTAAAGTCTATTCACCCCTCCCCTCTAGACTTTAATCCCATTCACTACTCGTTCAGGGACCAACAATAATGTTAAAGCATTTAAGAATTAACAACATCTACATCCAAGATTACAGAAGCAATTCCATGATTTAAGAGCTTTAGTGGAGATAAAAGATAAAACCATCATAGAAATTGCTCAGGCCATCCAAGACAAAGGTGCAAGTTGGTGGCAGATTGAACAAAACAGACTTCTACACTTTGCTGGTGCTCAAAAGACAAGAAGTTTGATTGATGAAGTTGTTTTTCCCAGTTTGGTAGAGAAGAAAATTGCTGAAGAGATTGAGTGAATTGCCAAAGGGATCAAACATCCTGATAGTGGTTCAAATGATGATGATGATGATCCATCCAACCTTAAGCCCCCTGGCTCCAGAGATGTTGAGGTACATGTTTTACCTTAAGAAGGTATAAAAGACTCTGATCATTCAGAGGTTTTGGCATTATGGGGGATGCCAAGACAGTCAAAGATGTATCAGCCCAGGAAGGTTCTTTTGAGCCTGAGGCACAGCTGAATGATGCTGAGATATCCAAGGGAGAAGCTAGTTTGGCTAAAACCGCATCCGTGTCAGGAAAGTTGGACACTGACTAGCTTTTGGTCATTCAGGATGACTTAGTGGACTTGGAATGCCCAAGCACTGTGATCTCCCACCAACTACTCTTTATGGATCCTTGTGAGGATGTAGAGAAGTCAGGTTTAGAATCTGGTGGAGTTGAAAAGGATATTAGTATAGAAAAACCAGAGGAAGGTGAGGATGATGTAGAAATCACTAAGATAGTGAGTGCACCAACCAAAGAGGGAGATGGAGGATTAAGTGAGGAGGGTCAGGTTATTCTTGAAGTCAAATCTGAACTTGAAGAATCCCTTGGTGAAAGGAGACCTGATCTTCATGATTGTGTGATTCTCATTGATGAAAGTGGTGAAAAGAATAAAGTTGAAAATGAGAAGAAAGTTGTTGATGAATTAGAGCTTTGTGAAAAAGATTTTGAGGGTGTTGAGGGTGATTTACCTAACAGATTTTTATTTGCAGATAATGCAGGTATCACTTTTGATCAAATTTTTGTTGCAGATATGTTCACAAATTCTCCAATTCAGGCTAATGAGGACCTACCAAACTTCAAATTTGCTTCCGATGCAATTGAGGTCCATTCAGCAAAGTTGGACAACTTGGCCAAGCAAGTGGGACAGGCTCATGCACACAATTCAGAGGCTTTGGATGATCAAGGAAGAACACTGGCCTCAGTGGAGATGAGGTTGACATGTTCTGAAGATGTGGTGTTGCCCACACTTGAACCTAGAATCGGTGGAGTTGAATCTGGGCTGCAGACCATCTCTTCTATTGTACAGAAGGCCAAGTCAACTATGGAGGAATTCACAAAATCTGTGAAAAAGGAGCACAAGCTGCTTAAGCACAACCACAACAAGAATGGCACTACTCTCAAATTGGTGGTTAAGCAAGCTTTAGGAAAGAAGACTGCACTTCAAAAGAGAAGAGTTGAAGAACTTAGACAGACAATGGTGAAGGAGGCCTCAGCTAAGTTCACTCATGATGTTTTTGCCAAGATCTCTGAAGCTACAGTGGCCAACCTTACTGAACTTCTCAGAGTCAAGCTAGATGAGACTCTAAAGGCAACCATGGAGGCTGTAGTGGAACAAAAGATGAAGACTGTTCTTTCTTTTGTCAGTATGAGCAATGACAAAATGCAGAACATCCATGATGAGAATGTCTATCTCTTGGATGAGATCAAGTCCCTTAATCAGGCACATGCCATGCTATCTACTACAATGAGTGATCTAATGCCCCAATGCTTAGATTATGCCAAAAAGGGGGAAAGATAAAGAGCAAGCGCCAAAGGTGACTTGAAGATTGGAATCAGCAATTCTGATCCTAAGTCCAAATTGCATGACGTTGAAGGAAAAGGGAAGCAAGTGATTAGCATAAAGGATTTGACAGAAGAAGAACAGCTTGCTATAGCTGTAAAGAACTATATGGCATCAGTACAAGAAGAAGGAGCAAGATGGCAGCAGAGGCCAGGAGGAGAGTAAGCAGGCTTGGATAAAGATGAAGAGGATATCCAAGTAAGGGGAAAAGCGAAGAAGGTGAAGAAAACCAAGAGAAGAGAGGAAACCTTCATTGATTTCCCAACAAGCCTGAGCCTGCCGACTGATTTCAGAATTGATGATGAACCTAACCTAAAGAAGAGGAAGACTGCTGAAGAAGAAGTGGCCAAGAGCCCTGAAAGAAAAAGAGCACCAGTCTTAGCTGATGATCCTTCAAAGTTAATTGAGGAAGGCTTTGGAAAAGACCCTGAAACTCAGCAGAAGTTGTCAATGGAAAGAGCTAAGGAGAATGTGGAGGCTTTTATGGAAGCAAACATAACAAGAGACAAGAGAAGGGAACAATTTGTGAAGCCAGGGAGAAAGAGAGCTTCATACACTCAGTTGAAGCCCATACTGTTGGTCAGGATGGACACCAAGTATCCCCATCTTCACACATGGGTCCCAATCTCACTGAATGATGAATGGGAGGAAGCCAAGAGAGACTTTGTATATGACTTCTATGTTATAGGAAGATGGCAAGATGAAGATGTGGAGAGCATTTTTACTCAATTTCTGTATGATAACCACAGGGAACTTTATCAGAAACTCTTTGCTGCTGCAGAAATGGCAAGAGTTGAATTCAAAGCCCCTGGACCAATTCTCTACATGCCCCTAAAGTTCAGTGGAGGATTCATTGATCAGCACAAGATCCTGCAAGAGTTCATTGACATAATGAAGATTGAGAAGCTGAAGGCAGGACCCAAGGGATCCAACAAGGAGATCATGTACTTGAAAAGAAGAGTATGGGCACAATATGGAATGGTCCACCAACTAAAGATGATCTCTGAAACTGATAAGTTTCCTCATTTTACATATGCTTTCTATTATGCTCTGATTGGTTAATTTGACTATCATCATGCTATGTAATGTCTTATTCATATCAATGAAAATTAATCATTTTGCTTCAAGAGATAACATCTCATTATCTCAACTTGCTTGACTTAACCTATATGTACTTGAACTATTATTGTGCTAACATTTTCTGTCAGGAAATTTGACTTAGTCATTTCTACTGAAGATATGTAATAGTATAGTCAAGTCACCATTGTATAGGTTTTGGCATCATAAAAAAGGAGGGAAATTGTTGGGAAAAAAATAAGATTTTGATTAAGATACCAAAACCCCCGATGATATGCCAAGATAGATAAGTCAAATTTACTAAGTATGTTTCAGGACTATTGGTACATATAGATCAGACTAGTTGAACAGCTGACATAATAGGCAGCTTATAGATGATAAGATACATAAGTTGAGAAGGAACACAAGTTTAGAAGATCAATTAGATCAAGTTCCCTTAGGCTAAGAATTAGAAGACTTCAACCCTGCTGATAAGACAAGATCAGAAGAGCTCAACACTGTTGATAGTTAAATCAGAAGAGTAAATAAGAAGAGTCAATCTGATATACCAATGTTCAGTAAGATCACATCCTTTATATCAAGTCTACAGATAAGAACTCCATCAAGATCAGAAGAGAAGATCAGTAGAGTATACGAGTACACTAAACCAGAAGAGTTCAAATTCAGTCTAAGGCAAGAGACAACTTCACTGATATGAAGATGTGCATCAAAGCTTAAGTCAAGATTGACTCAGTGAAGATGAGAAGCCAACTCAACTGAAGAAGCTAAGTCAACACTGCTGATAAGCCAAGTCAGCTGAAGAGAGAAAGATGAGCACAAATCTGTTTTGATGATAAGGAGTGTTGTCCTTAATCATGTTTCAAAGTTCAGAAAAAATGTCTTCCAAGTTGACTGCTAAAGTTGCAACTCAGACATTGGGAAAAGTGCAAACATCAAGACAAAGAAGCTCTAGTCGTTTACTTAAAAAATTAAGACATATCACTATCACAGAATCTGTCCTCAAGATGCAAAGCCCAAAGAAGATGGAAATAGAAAATTTGAGGTTGTCTTTTTAAATGACATATCCTCACTTTGCTCTACAAATACTGGAGTTTGGAAACCATTCAAGGTGTGGAAACTACAAGCATACTAAGCACACAAGCCTTCAAACATTCAAAGAAAAAATCATTCTTAAGTTTCCTACCACTTCCAATCCCATCTAAGCTGAACTTCTTTGTATATCAATCAAAGTTTAGAGAGATATCCTACCCTTATATAATACTTCATTGTAATGGATATCTTACCCTAGTTGGAACCAACCTCAACCCCTAAACCTTTCAAGAAAAGTTAGAAGTGTGAGAACTAGAACTGTCAAGTGAATAACAATTTAGTTCGAGTTGAGTGAATATTAGGACTCAGAATTCCTAGGGATCAAGGCACTAAGGAGTAGTGTTGTTGATCAGTGCACCTCGGCACTATAAAAACAAGTTAATTCCAAGTGAAGGAATTATCTTGTTAAATCAGGGAAGTGGATGTAGGAGCTTGAGTCTCTAAACCACTATAAACCCTTGTGTTATTTACTTACTGTCATTTCATACAAGTAACGCATACATACACTGCACACAAACTGATCTTAAAAAGATACATCTTACGAACTGTGTAAAACAAATTTGGGACAAGTCCTCTGAAAACTGTTAAATGTTAAGAAAGTTTCTCGGAATTAAAAGAAGTTTAAATATAAAGGGCCACCATAATTCCGGACATATAACTTACTTAGATAGTCCTTCAACTGATTACTTCACAGTTCTCAGTAGCTTGATTATCTAATCAAAGTTATACATAATCAGAGAAGTTGACTAGACAACTCTCCTGATTGCCTGATTGTTTGAAAAGAGAAAGAATTTGCATACATAAGTGCATTCCCCCCCCCCCTCCATACACTTGTGTCATACTCCTTTCAGGACCAACAGGTTACCTAAGCTGTTCTTATAAAGCTTAGAAGTATTGAAAGTGTCTAAGTCTTAGTCAAGTGGTTCAGCTGTGTGTATATCAATTGATACCACATCTGGATAAACACGTGCACGCTCAAGACTCTGAAGAGTAGAAGACTAAAGATTGGAAGACCTCGAAGCTCATTAGTAAAATCAGATTGAAAGGTTGTTGTATACCTTATCGACTGAAAGAAGCTATATTGTAATATGCTAACAAATCAGAAGAAGCATTCAGCATATATGAGCTCACCCGATCTTGTCTAAGAGAAAGCATTAAAGTCAAACTCGTCTGTATTTTAGATGAGAGTTAGTATTTAAGATGAATGCACCTTGAAGAAGAGGCAGTTCATTAATGATGCTACACATTGGAAGAAGAGGTAAAGATAACAGAAGACAAAGAGAATGTCGGACTTGTTCTAAGTTGCTCTATCAGAAGACAAGACAGTTAGTCTAACAACTTAGCTGATGTGGACCAATGAAGAATCGACAGCACAACTACAGAGTTGGCTTGGACTAGGAATGCATAGATCTTTTGCTGAGTCGTGCAAGCATTAAATGGACATTTAATGCACATTACCATTTAAGGCAATATCGTACCAGATCACAGAATGAACATCTACTCATGAAGATCTCTAACCAAAAATAGAAGATTTGTTGCAACGGCTAATTTCTTACCAACGACTAGTTTGAAGCTTAAATCGTCTATAAATACAACACTGGTTCTTTGGAACAATCTACGGAAACTCCACAAGCAAGAACTCCATTTCTGCAATACTCAAGAACACCAAGCTTTCTAAAATCCCAATATCGAGTTCTTAAGAGCCATAAAAGAATATATATCCTTAAGCTCTAAGTTTCCGATCCTAAGCCAACTTATAGATTCATATCTTTAGTGCTTAGACTAGTAGTGTGATTTTGATCACAATGAGTTGGTTAAAAACATACTTTACATTTTCCAGTTTAGAACCAGTTGTAAAGGGTACTTGTTCTCTAACCAACAAGTGGATCCGTATACACAAAAGAGTTGTGTATCTTGATCAAAAGTCTTCTCTTGGGACTCTAAAGTTAGCAAGGAATATAATTTCACTATCTGATTAGTGAGAGTAGACGTAGAACAAGTTGTTCGAACCACTATAAATATTGTGTTCATTTACAGCCTTATTTACATTCTTTATATTGTCTATATTGTTCATATTTGATAAAATACATAAGTTTTCAAAAGAGTCAAAATCCAAGTATAGTTTTGTAAATCAGCAGATATCATATATCAGCTGATATCATTCATAAGTCTTAAAGTCATTCTTTAAAAGGTTTTCATAATACCCACGAGTCTAAACACTTAGGGCCTACACATTTTCCGCACCTATAGTTGTTGAGATAGCCTTCCAACTGACCATCTGATTCAAGCAATCAGTAGGTTTGTTATCTTGATCTGCTATAACACACTCCCACTCTAGATCAGATCATCTTATTTGCATTAGACGACAGAGCATCTAACTCTTCTAATCGTCTCATCTGATCAAACACGCAAAAAAAGTTTTAAAATATAGAAAGTCTATTCACCCCCCCCCTCTAGACTTTCTCATCGATACTCGTTTTGGGACCACCAATTATTAGCTTATCAGTTGGACAACTATCTACTCAATTGTTGGTGCGGAATTATGTAGGCCCTAAATGTTTAGACTCGTGGGTTGAATGAAAACATTTTTCAAAGTATGATTATAAATCAATGTATGAGCTTAGCAGCTGACTTAGTGTCGGCTGATTGTGGAAAACGTAACTTGTGAATTTTGACTCTTTTAGAAACTTATGTTATGAAATATATGGAAATTTATATCAGATGATAAGCAATATAGAGAATATAAAGCAAGTAAATTACTCAAAATTTATAGTGGTTCAGACCCTAGTCTTACGTCCACTCTCACAATCCTAGATGTGATATTAATTCCTTAAAAAATAGTATTTGCTACTTTATAGTCCTAAGAGAAGACTTTTGAGCTCGATACACCACATGAGTGCAATTGTCTCTACTTGTTATCGTGAGAACAAGTACTCTTACAAATGCTGGTTGAATAAACAAAAAACTAACTTTCTAGGGTTTATAAGGTGGGGTTTGGGTTTATGAATATACCAACTAGTGTGATGAACAACAAGTTAAATCAACACTTTTCTAAACTTAGGATAAGTAGTGGAATACTAGCTTAGATGTAGGAAACTTAGAGCTAGATAATGAACATGATCGAACACTGGCTCTATAAGAACTCTAATGATTTCAGTGAATTGATGGATTAACTTGTACTTGGCTGATGGGAGTTCTTACTTGCAGTTTCTGTAAGTTGTTACTTGAACAACGTCTTGTATTTATAGAGGATTTAAACTCAAACTAGCCGTTGGATAAACTAGTCGTTGCAACCAAATGTGGTGAGCGTGGATCGAAAACGCGGCCTGCGTGGATCGAACACGCGACCTTCAGATCTTCAGTCTGACGCTCTCCCAACTGATCGAGTTATCCCCGCATGTTGTTATATGTTGAATACAAGCAAATTGTAGTTCTAAAATGATATTTATGAGAATAAATATGCTTTACTCCATAAAAATGGTTAAATAACTCGGGCTCTTCATTGATTAACTCCAAAGTCCATGGTAGTATTGATTCTTTATTTTATTTTTAAAAATAGCTAGGTCTAGTTTAATTGAGTTAAATACAAATATGACATAACAATAATATAATATCTTTTGTGTCAATGCGACACAATAAGAAAATAATTAAATTTTAAAATTGTATTTAATTATAAAAAAATTGAAATATTTGTTTAAATATAAAAAATTATGTTATTATCAAATACATGTAATTAATGTAATTATTGTGTTGTGTCATATCAAATCAATAATAGATAACATGTTGCTAATGTGTTATCTATTAATTTTATCGTATTTAACGAGTCGACACGAACACGATACAAAAATTGTGTGTCGTTATCATGTCCAGAAAGACGAAGCTCCACCTTAATATTTAAACCGTAAATTTATTATCATTTGACACGTATGGGACACGAGTTTTTATTATTTTATACTCTCTCTCTCTCCATTTTTATAATTCTAACTTTTCTTTTTCATATGTGCATTTTATAATTTTTCATTTTCTACACCCACATTATTTTATCTCCAGCCTTAAACTTTTACTTTTTACATAAATAATTGATTTCTTTAAAACATGTGTCAAATTCAAATGAAAATTATAAAATTGAACGGAAATGGTATAATTTTTTGTTCTATTAATGACGATCTAATTCATCCATACTTCACTTGGACTGTCCTTTTCCGATTCAGAATTCAGATTAGTCATTAGAGAATACCTTTCATTCAATAGTTGTCCAAGTTAGTGTATCACCCGTGTTGCAAAATAAATAAAAAAATATATATATATATATATTTTTACAGAAATAAAAGGCCTCAAAACATGCAAATAAAATGAGTCCATAATCGAAGTTGGATAGCTCAAATGGTTAGAGCACCACTACCTAGCTTTAGATCCTGAGTTCGAGTCATGGGGAGGGAAAAAATGATGGGTATTTAATGTAATTCAAAAAAATAAAATGAGTCCATAATCTGAGAAAAGAATCCTGTAATTTGTATAAAAGAATTAGAAATACACATGTGGAGGAAATTTCAGCTTGGCTGGGAGAAAGGGGAATGCACATATTCACTATCACTAAACATCATAATTACAATAAAACCTCATTACGGATATATATAATCTAAATGTTTAGCACCACCCTAAATTTAATGATACTCTACTTCTCATTTTAAATTCATCATTGAGATTATTTATTCCAAGGGTCATTCTCATAGACCTTTTTACAAATAGAGACAATTTTTTTAGCATTACTATTAGAGTCGAATTGGTGATTAAAAACCTATTTTACCCTTTTATATTAAATCAATCCTTAATTCAAATTATAATTATATTAAATGTGAATATCCCATGATTTTTCATCTCCATCCCAACTCTTCCCCTACCCCAATTCCCCGCCCATCATTTTTCATCTCGATTCCTCCATTTTACCTGTCTCAATCATCCTTTGTTCTCAAAAACCTTGAATCGAAATAGAATCGGAAGCTGTCATCCTTCATGGACAACCTGATAAATTCAAGAAACAGAGAAGCTTCCCTCTTACTTGGCTTAAACGCCGCAACCCCTCTTCTTGGATGTTTACTCGATGCTATTGGTTGGGCTTTGTTAAGAAAATCATTTCGTAGAAGTTGAAAAGGTTGTTAATATCATGGTAGAGAGAATAGATAATGAAACATCTTAATGCTTTTGGACATTATGATCTAGCTGCTTTGATTTCCAGTGTTACTGATTAATCAAATGCAAGGTCGAGTTGTTGAGGTGGGTTTTGTTTGATGAATTACAATTGAGGGTTCATGGAAGCCAATTTTTTGTGGTTTGAAAACTGAAACAAAAAGATTCCAATCATGAATGGGCTTTGATGGTACGTGATGAAAACAGGAATACTCAATCGACATTATTAGGTGATATAATTTGTAAAAGAATTAACATGTAGTTAGTGTTCCTGGCGTCTAGGGCAACATTAGAAGCTTAGGAAGCACAGTACAGTTTACCATTTTAGGATCATGCAAGAAATAGAGAGAAACTTAGCGATTTCATTATTATCGCATTTGTTTTTCTTCATTAAACTCATAAGTTAGCGTTTTAAATTGTTAATGGTACTGGGTTTCTGATTAATTTTCTACGCATCATGGGCAGCAACTCCCTATTGAGTTATAGTATTCTTAATATGTATGTCCTCTTGATATATTTGTTAGTTTTGTTTCGTAATGTTGTTTTTTGTAGTTATTGATTTTGAAAATAACTTTGTCTTCATATAAGATAATACAACTTAGATACAATCTGCAGTTTAATAATCTCACAAACCACAACTCTGGGTATTATGTGGCATGCCTATAAATGATGAGAAAGAAGATGAGTGGTGATGGGGAGGGAGAGAAATTTGGGTGAGCTTTACATTTAACAGGGATTGAAGGATTGGGGAAAGTGATCAGAATGTTTCTAGTGGAAGTAGTAATGATTCCTCGACAAGTGATCAAGAAATGCAGAATTAGTTACAGATCTCTAAATTTTTAAATTTCCTTTTTGTTTTCCATTTTCTATGTGCTTTTGGTGGGAACGAGTTGTATATATATACATCAAATTCCCAATTTTCATTTCTTGATTATGCAATTGAATCATGGCCTCATTACTGTCTGGACTCCAATGATTTGGCACTAAGGCTCCGTTTGGTTGGGTGGATTTGGGCTTATGGATTTGAAATCCACAGTCCAAATCCATTCTACATATTTGGATTATGAATGTATTTCAAATACTTAAATTTGTGTTCACACACTTTTAGTTAAAATTGAGAGAAATTTTAAGTCCCCACTAAAATCATGTCATTTGAAATCCATCTATTTTTAATTCCCCTGATTTGAAATGCCTCCTCAAATCAAATCCCTCCATCCAAACGCAACCTAAGGTTTCATTATTTCTTGATTAATGTGGTTTCTATTAATTTTGCTGGACGACGGTGGGTTTCTACTGTCTTGTGGGCTAGGATTACATTAACACATTTAATCATGTTCCCTTCATTGTGATTCTGAATAGTTTAAAGAAAGTCTTATAATGCTAGTTGAAAGTCTTGTTGATTGTTGGCAGTTGGTTTGTGTTTCTTACATGATGAGCATGTGCTCGTTAGATTTGCCTTATTGCCATAAAGTTATTTTTTAGGTTATGTAGTGTTATGCAATTTTGTTATGAGTTCTCGTTTATGCAATTATATTTAAGTTGTTGGGAAATAAAATGATTTTGATTAAGATACCAAAACCCCTGATTGATGATGATCAGATTAGTTGAGATACAAGCTTGAAATGTATCAGTCTAGTTGTCTCAGGATAGTTGAGATAGTAAAAATGCCTAAGCCTAATATCTCAGAAATGTTGTGAGATTTATAGTTCAGGGTAGTTGTCCAAAGCTGAAATGTTAGGCAGCTTGTTAAGTGTTAGTTGACATGACAAGATTGCTGAGTATACAAGACAAGCTAACTGAAGTGGACAACATGGCTGAAAGATCAAGGAGTGATAAGGCAAAGCTTCAAGCAATATAAGAACTGTCTCAGATCAATTGAAGTGCCAATGATCAGGAACATTGAATGCTATGATCACAGAAGACATATTTAATGAAGCATTTATTGCAATCAAACCTGAACTAAGCATTGAAGTCTTAGAAGCATTAAAGACTGAAGCATTGAATGAATGTTGGAACATTCTAGTTTGCAGCAGGAATGTTCAGGGGAGTTGTCCCATCTGACCGTTGGTTGAGTGTAGAGTCTGCCACAAATCAACCTTGGGAAATGTGCATATTTGGAAACTGACACAAGTCATCTCAGCCGCATTTTTCAGAAGTCAACACATTCATTCAAGCAACCATTGAAGAAGCCTTTACACAGTGGTTAATAGGATGTCAAGCTTCATAACCGTTTCAATGGTGCTGCAAATAGACAAGTTTGAAATGCTATCTCTCCAACGGATAGTTGATCAAATTTGCCTATAAATTCAGAAGTGATCAAAGGATTCAAGTATCCAACTACCTGCTATCAAACTATTATCAAGCATTCAAAGGAAACCAAAGTTGTTCTTAAGAATCCCAAGTTTCCTGATCACTTCAAATAGCTAAGCCTTTTCTTGTAATATCCCAAGCTTAGCATTGAGATATCCTAAGCCTTTACACTATTCTTATTGTAAAGGATATCTCTACTAGTTGGAACCAAACCTCAAACCCTTACCTCATTAAGTAAAGAAGTGTTTGTTGTAGAAGTGAGAAGTTAAGGACTGTTATTGTGAAACACAGTCTTAACTCAGAAAGATTGAGCACTAGGACTCAGATTATCCTAGGGATCAAAACACTAAGAGAGTGTTGTTGATCAGTGCACCTTGGCACTATAAAACAAGCTAATTCCATTGTTAAGGAATTATCATGTTCAATCAGGGAAAGTGGATGTAGGAGTATTGAGACTCTGAACCACTATAAATTGTTGTGCCATTTACTTATTGCTTTCATCATAGCACTTACATCTAATCATATTTCAAAGAGTCTATCTCAGTAAGTTAAGAAAATCTCATTTGGACAAAGTCCCTGATCACTGTGTTTTCAGAAATTAAACTTGGAGTATTTCTTCAAAGAAAAGGCCAACCACATTCCGCACCTAGAAAATCACTTAGATATTTATCCAACTGATCACTATCTAGTCTTCAGTAGGACAAATATCTTTAAAAGATCACTCAGGCTAGTTGTCAGACAACCTTCCTGATAAAACTAAACTACTGTTTTTAAAGAAGAAAAAGAAGAATTTGCATACACAAGTGCATTCCCCCCCCCCCCTCCATACACTTGTGTCATACTCCATCAACGACCAACAAGTGGTATCAGAGCAGGGGTTCAAAGATCACTGCCTTAGAAAATTCAACTGATTTTCAAATCATATCACTTCTGTGGTCACTGAACTTATCCAAAATTTCTGAAAAATTTATTTGTGTTATCTAACCTATTTCTATAGAATGGCTAACAATGCAGTTCCAGGAGATGCTGTCAATACCATCAACAACATGGGTCCAAATCAAGTGAACCATATTTCCCATCATAAACTGCCAATGTTCTCAATTGAGAACTATGATTTCTGGAAGATCAGGATGAGAGCACATCTTGCCTGCCAGCATGATGAAATGCTCAAAGTCATCACCAGAGGACCATTCACCTTCACCAAGTTGAATCCCAAGGTCACTGATGCTCAGAAAGCAGACCCAAGGGAGCTATTGCCAAAAGATGAGGATGAGCTGACAGCAGAAGAGAGAAAAATGCACAATCTGAACTACATTGCCATGAACACTTTGTACCTGACTATACCAGATGCAGTGATGGGAAGAGTGTATCACTGCACCACAGCAAAGGAGATCTGGGATACCCTAGCACTTATGTGTGAAGGTACCCAAAAGATCAAAGAAAACAAACTTCAAGTGGCCATCCAAAAGTATGAGCAGTTCACTATGGAACCCAATGAAACTATTGATCATCTTGATGGCAGATTTATTGACATCATGAATGAGATGAATTCTCTGGGAAAATTCTATGCCAAAAGAGAAGTTACACTGAAAATTCTAAGAAGTCTCACATCCAAATGGGACATATATTCAGTCATGATGCAGAACACCAGCAATCTTGACAACATGCCTATGCAGCAGGTGTTCTCTGAACTCAAAGCATATGAGTTTGATCTAAACAGAAAGAAAGTACATGAAGAGCCATCCTCCTCAAGCAAAGGTGTTGCATTCAAGGCTGCTGAGTCAGAAAAGAAGAATGCACAGAAAACGTCTCAAACTGTCTCCAAGACTGAGATGAAGGAGGAGTTGGCACTCATGGCAAGAAGATTTGAAAAGCTCAACTCCAGATTTGGTAGATACAAAAAATTCTACCAAGACAACAGAACCAGGAGAAGATACAGTTCTCCTGACAATAAATCAGAGGACAAACTCTCTGATGAAAAGAAGGCTGACAAGTATGCTGACAAAAAGAAGTACAACAAAGGTGAACCATCGTCATCCAGGAGGAAGGAGTCCTCAAGCAAGAAAAATGATGATGAAGATGTGTGTTACAACTGCCAGAAAAAGGGTCACTTCCAGTATGATTGTCCTGACCTCAGTTCAAAGGAAAGGAAAGAAAGGCTGAACAAAAGAGACAAAAGGCTGAACAACAGGAAGACTATGATAGCAGGAGAATCAGCAAGTGAAGAAAGTGTGTACTCATCTGATGATGGGTTGTTCTCCAACAGTGACAGTGAAGAAGACTATCAAATGGCCTTTGAAAATGAAGAGGTATGTTCATCCTCCAACTCTTCTAATGACACACATGAATCTAGTGAAATCCAATTTAATTTTGGAAAGTTATTGGAAGATTTCACCAGAATGCAAGAAGTATGCAATATGGCATTGAGAGAAAATGAACAGTTGAGATCTAAAGTCAAAATCACCAACCTTCCTGAATCAGAGATTGACATCAGATCAACTGAGTTGTATCAACAGATTGTGAGAGAACACAGTGAATTGTCTGTCAAAGTCTCTGAATAACAAAAGTTGATTGATGAACAAAATCTAGTTCTGAAGAAAAAGGACTTTGACCTTAGGACTGTTCAGGCTAAATTTGAAAATCTCTCTAATGAATTTGATACTCTTAAATTAAGTGAGGGGAGCCTGAAACTGAAAATGTCTGCCTTGAACAAATCTGCTAAGGCAATAGAGGAAATTCAAGGGTTTCAAAGAACAGTGGCTCAAAGAAGTGGATTAGGCTATAATCCACTTGAACCCTCACCTGGTCTTAGTAATACTAAGATGATCTTTGTAAGGTCAGTGGCTCAACAAAAAGAAAATGAAATGGAAGTGAATCAGCCACTGATCAAGGGTAAGGGTAAAGAAACTCTTATACCTACTCAAGTAAACAATGCTTCTAAACCCAAACCTAAGGAAAAGGTTAAGAACATTGTATACAAGAGGAATGAGGTTCAGAAGGGGAGAACCAATGGAAGGCCAACCCAACTGAATACTCATCAGTGGAGTTGTCCAAAAACTGCTTAGAAGAGTCCAACTCAAATGAGGCAACCTCAACTGGACAGATTAAGGCCCAATCCCACTGACAGGTATAACAGCTTTAGGAAGCCTGGACCCTTCATGCCAAAGGGAAAATGCCATCCAAGCTCCTATCCACAAAGGTCTTACCAAGCTGCACCTAAGTCTAGTAACTTCAAGAGACATGTCCTAAAGAAATTCACCAATCCTCCTGAACCTTACAAGGCTAACACCCATGCACAGAAACCACCTAAAGCATTTCAGGGTAGGACTGTGTATGTAGATGTAAATGGAAACCAAGTCAGTCACTTTGAGTCAATCAGAGTAATTAGGCAGATTTGGGTTCCAAAAGGTACAGCTAACCCCCTAGGACCCAACATTCAAAGGGTACCTAAAGTCTGACTTTGCAGGACTGCAAGGACCACAAGAAGAAGAGAAGCATCAACAAGAAAGCAGCATGGTACTTGGATAGTGGATGTTCAAGACACATGACTGGAAACAAGGAACTTCTCTCAGAATTCATTGAAAAAGATGGTGTTGGGAATAAAATGAGATATGTTTTAATTAAATATCAAAACCCCCTAAGACATGCCTAGTCAAGATGATTGTGTTCTAAGTGTGTTAGAACACATAGTATAAGACTAGATGAGAAGCTGATATGTTAGGCAGCTCTTAGATGATTAGATGAACATTGTGAGGGGGAACCTATGCTTTGAAGATTATCAAGATCAAGTCCCCTCAAGGCTCAAAATCTGGAACAAACACTAAGGATAAGCATACTCTATTGAAAACCAAATGCCTTGATCAGGAGAGTTGTCCAGAGAGGTTGTATCCATGCAAAAACAAGGTTGTAAAGCTCAAAAGGACAAGGTTACTCAAATGCTCTGATCAGGAGAGTTGTCCAGAGAGGTTAACTCTGTGTGAAAACAAAAGCTCTGAAGCTAAAAGACTAAGTATGCTGATCAGGAGACTTGTCCCAGAAAAGTTATCTCAGCAAGTTTGAACCGGACCAAATGTTCTAATGATTGAAGGTCAACTATGCTGAAGAGAAGAAGACAACTACACCCTAAAAGACTTCACAATATCATGCTGAGATCAATTCTAAGTGAAGCAAAGGGAAAGAGCCAAGTCATCTAAAGAAGATCAAGCCAACTTTGCTGATAAGCAAAACTGCTGATAGTGATAAGGAGAGTTGTCCATTTGATAAGGAATGTTGTCCTATCATTGGATCAACCTTCAGAAGCCATGTCCAAGTCTTAACAAGAAGTCAAAAATTGGGAAATGTGCTGCAGAATGAAGACAAAGTCTTAACAGCCGTTTATTACCCAAATAAGGACATGTCACTATCAAGAATCTGTCTTCCAGTTTGAAGAACTCAAGGAAGACATTTATAGCAATTTGGGGCTGCCTCTCCAACGGGCAAATCCTCAAAATTGTCTATAAATACAAGAAGTGTGAAGACCATTTGAAGCATCCATTCTACATCCAACTGAGCATTTATTCTGAAGCTTCAAAGTCCTTCAAAGAGACTATCTTAGCCTTCAAACACTTATTCTAAGCTGTTCACCATTGTATATCCATACAAAGCTTAGAGAGATATCCTAATCCTTATACACTGATCTTCATTGTAAAGGATATCTCATTAGTTGGAACCTTACTTCAACCCTTACCTCTTTCAAGTGAGAAAGTGAGAAGGTTGTAGTAGTAGAAGTGGTAGGAGCTGACTGTTGAGAGAAGAACAGTTCAGTTCTGAGTTGATAAGAGGGTACTAGGACTCTAGACATCCTAGGGATCAATTCACCAAGGAGTGGTGTTCTTGATCAACTGCACCTTGGCACTATAAAACAAGTTAATTCCAAGAGTGAAGGAATTATCCTGTTAAATCAGGGAAAGTGGATGTAGGAGCTTGAGTCTCTGAACCACTATAACCTCTTGTGTTGATTTGATTTACAAGTACTTACATTCACTCAACACTGCACACAAAACTGATCTTTCAAAAGATACATATTCAAAGACTGTGCAAAAACTGTATTGGACAAGTTCCTTGAAACTAAACTGGATTGCATTGAACTGTCAAGAGATTTCAGAAACTAAAGGAGTCTAAAATTAAAGGGCCAACCACTATTCCGCACATATAACTCCATTAGATAGTTATTCAACTAAGTACTCAATAGTACTTAGTGGTTTGATTATCTTTGAAGAGTTAATCTTCTTCAGCAGAGTTGTCCAAGACAACATTGCTGATCTCTGGTTTGATCAAGTTTTCAAAGAATTTGCATACAAGTGTATTCCCCCCCCCCCCATACACTTGTTATATACTCCTTTCAGGACCAACAAGTGGTATCAGAGCAAGGGTTCAAAGACCATTGCTTCTGAAAATCCATCTTGATTTTCAAAACTCACTTATCCGTGTGGTCACTGAACTGATCTTTTTCTGAAATCTATTATTTGTTGACTAACTGCATATTCTTGAGATATGGTCAACAACAATGATGTTCCTCCACCTGCTGTTCAAGGATTGGACAACATGGCCACAAATCCAGTCAATCACATTTCACATCATAAATTGCCCATGTTTTCAATAGAAAATTATGATTTCTGGAAAATTAGAATGAAGGCTCATCTTGCATCTCTTCACACTGACATGTTAAGGGTAATCACAAGAGGACCTTTTGTTTTTACTCAAACTAACCCCAGGGTGATAAATGAACAAAGAGCAGATATAAGGGAACTGATTCCCAAAGATGAGGATGACTTCACTGCTGATGAAAAGAGGAAAGATAATCTGAATTATCTTGCCATGAACACCCTCTACCAAACAATTCCAGATGCAGTCATGGGTAGAGTCTACCACTGCACCACAGCCAAAGAAATTTGGGATACTCTTGCTGAGATGTATGAGGGTACATAAAAGATCAAGGAGAACAAGCTCCAAGTTGCTGTGCAAAAGTGTGAGCAATTCTCAATGGAAGCTGATGAGTCCATTGACAAGTTTGCTGGTAGATTCACTGATGTGATGAATGAAATCAACTCATTGGGCAAGGTGTACTCCAGGAGAGAAGTTGGATTGAAGATCTTGAGAAGTCTCACTCAAAAGTGGGATGTCTATGCTGTGATGATGCAGAATACCAAAGATCTCTCCTCCATGCCCATGCAACAAATCTTCTCAGAACTCAAAGCCTATGAGTTTGACCTCAATAGAAGAAAACCTGTTGAGGAACCTTCAAATCCTACTAAGGGAGTGGCATTCAAGGCCAAAGTTGCTGAACCTGAAATGCAACCCACTCCCAGATCATCAAAGTCAGTCTCAAAGACTGAAATGAAGGAGGAACTAGCCTTGATGGCTAGAAGATTTGACAAGCTCAACACAAGGTTTGGTAGATACAAGAAATTCTACCAAGACAACAAATTCAGGAGAAGATACAACTCCCCTGAAGACCAGGCCAAGGACAAAAAGCCTGAAGAGAAAAGATCAGAGGACAAGTACTCTGATAGGAGAAGGTCCAGTAGAGCTGACCCTTCATCATCAAAAGGGAGAGATGAATCCAAGAAGGATGATGATGAAGACCTATGCTACAATTGCAAGAAGAAGGGGCACTTTCAGTATGACTTCCCTGAATTGAGCTCTAAAGAAAGAAGAGAGAGGCAAGTTAAAAGAGACAGAAAGTTCACCAATAGAAAAGCCATGATGGCTGGTGAAGGATCTGATAGTGCTGAAAGCTTCAACTCCTCTAATGGACTGTTCTCAAACAGTGATGATGATGATGATGTGTGCAACATGGCTCTTGAGGATGATGAGGTATCCTCCATTTCTAGTTCACCATCATTCATCTCACAAAACACTAGTGAAGTTAACTTAAAACTTTCCTTTGGGAAGTTGATGGAAGATTTCACTAGATTACAAGAATTTCATGATAATTGTGTGAGAGAAAATGAAAGATTGGCTATTGAACTTACCAAAAACTCTGAGGCAGCTGTTGATGTCAAATCTACTGAGTTGTATCAACAAGTCTTGAGAGAGCTTAAGGAAGCAAATCTCAGGATAGTTGACCAACAAAGAGAGATTGATGATCAACTCCTCTCTCAGAAGAGAAAAGACTTTGAACTAAAAATTCTAAATGCCAAGTTTGAAAACCTCTCACATGAATATGATATTCTTAAATCAAGTGAAGAGAGCCTGAAATTAAAGATGTCTGCTTTGAACAAATCCTCTAGGGCAATAGAGGAAATTCAGAGTTATCAGAGACCTATGGCCCAAAGAAGTGGATTAGGTTTTGATCCATTTGAATCTTCACCTTGTCTTAGTGTTGCCTCTACAAGTAGGAGTAAGAAAATCTTTGTCAAATCAGTGGCACAACAAGCTGAAAATGAAATAATTCAGCCACTGAACAAAGGAAAGGGCAAATTAACTGAAATGCCTACTCAAGTGCTTCAGGAGACTAGGCCCAAACCTTTGGAAAAGGTCAAAGCCCCTGAACACAAGAGGAATGTTGGTCAGCAGAGTAGACCCAATGGAAGGGCAACTCTACTGAACAATGTTCAGAGGAGTTATCCAAGGTATAATCAGCCTACGCCAACTCATCTGAGAAAGCCTCAGCTGAATAGACCTAAGGACAACTATCCTCAAGGGCAGAATAAAATGAGACAACCAAAACCCTTCATGCCAAAGGGTAATGGACATAAAAATACATTTCCTCAAATATTTCATCAAGCTGCACAAAGAACTCATAAGTTCAGGAGAATTGACAACTCCCCTGAAACTTACAGAGT
Source organism: Galeopsis tetrahit (assembly GCA_963675135.1). Taxonomy (NCBI): domain Eukaryota; kingdom Viridiplantae; phylum Streptophyta; class Magnoliopsida; order Lamiales; family Lamiaceae; genus Galeopsis; species Galeopsis tetrahit. The sequence goes on along the minus strand of OY776120.1, from coordinate 55,847,216 downwards.
TAACACATTCACACCTACTTTCCCCAAGGCATTTAAGGGAAAGACAGTGTATATTGATGCACAAGGAAAACAACTTAGCCACCTTGAATCAATCAGGGTAATTAGGCAAGTTTGGTTTCCAAAAGGTAAAGCTAACCTCTCAGGACCCAAAACTCAAAGGGTACCTAAACCTATCTAATTGCAGGTACCAATGGGCCACAAGAAGAGGAGTATGAGCAAAAAGACAGCATGGTACCTTGACAGTGGATGCTCAAGGCACATGACTGGAAACAAGGAACTCCTCACTGATTTTATTGAAAAAGAAGACCCAAATGTCACCTTTGGAGACAGCTCACAAGCAAGAATAAAAGGTTATGGTACTTTGATGATTGGTAACATCAAAGTAACCAATGTATCTTATGTAGCTGGTCTCAAATATAATCTGCTAAGTATCAGTCAATTCTGTGATAAAGATTTCAATGTTGAGTTCTCAAGTGGAAAATGTTTAATCAAGGATAAAACTCAACAAACTCTATTGACTGGGACTAGGAAAGGAAATGTGTATTTTGCAGACTGGGACAAATCTACTGATGCTGCATGTTTCATTGCTAAGAGTACGAATGAACAAAGATGGTTATGGCACAAGAGGCTAAACCACCTGAACTTCAAATCAATGAATAAACTTGCTAGAAATGCAGTAGTTAAAAGACTGCCTAATGAGGTTTTCATTAAAGAACATGTGTGTAAGCCATGTCAAGAAGGAAAACAGATTAAAGCCTCATTCAAAGGTAAACCAGTCATTTCTACTGAAAGGGTACTTGAACTTCTTCACATGGATCTGTTTGGACCAATCACCCCTTCAAGCATAAATGGTAGAAAATACACATTGGTTGTAGTAGATGACTTCTCTAGGTTCACATGGGTAGTATTTCTCCTTAATAAGAAGGAAACACAAGTCAAACTACCTGAACTCCTGAAGAGACTGTCAAATGAGAAAAGCCTTAGCATTATCAAGATAAGATCTGATAAAGGCACTGAGTTCATAAATTCATACATCAATGAGTATTGCTCATCTAATGGGATAGCTCATGAAACCTCAGCAGCTAGAACTCCTCAGCAAAATGGAGTTGCAGAAAGAAGGAATAGAACTTTAAAAGAAGCTGCTAGAACCCTAATTGCTGATTCAAATTTACCTAAGAGGTTTTGGACTGAAGCTATAAACACTGCATGCCATACTCAAAATAGATGTTTGATCACTAAGGGGCAAGGCAAAACCCCTTATGAACTCTGGAAAGGAAGAATGCCTAAAGTGTCATACTTTCATATATTTGGTTGTAAATGTTTCATTCACAATAATGGGAAAGAACAGTTGGAAGCCTTTGATAGCAAAGCTGATGAGGGAGTATTTCTTGGATACTCTCAAATCAGTAAATCTTTCAGAGTCTACAACAAGAAAACCCTAATAGTGGAAGAAACACCTCATGTTGTGTTTGATGAATCTATCTTTGAGATCAGGAATGATAATTTGGAACCTGAAGAAATCACATAGAGGACAACCAGACTGAGCCTAAAAGACAAAGACACTGAATTCATAGATGTAGTCCAAGCCAACCTACCTTAAAAATTCACATTGGACAACAATCCTGAAGGCAACCTTCCTGAGACAGACCTCACTGATGGAAATGGTGAACTGAATGAGCCAATCCCAGTTCACATCCAGGTAACAACTACCAATGAAGAAGCAGTTCCTGCTGAGGTAGTTAATGGGTCAAATAATCAAGGGGGAACTCAAAATGTTGAAAATACCAATGTTCCTGACATTGAGGACAACACCCCTGATTATGATCCTGAATTAGATCCTGCAATCAATTATCCTGAATTCTATAACACTGGTGACTCAACCTTAGTAGAGGACAACCCTACCGAAGGGATCAGAAAAAGAAGGACTTGGTTGTATGACCATCCTACTGATCTGATACTTGGTGACCCAAGTATAGGAGTCAAAACCAGAAGGTTTCATGGTGAAAGTGCTATGTTCTGTTGTTTCTTGTCAGAACAGGAACCAAAAGACATTGATGAAGCACTTCAGGATGCAAATTAGATCACAGCAATGCAGGAAGAACTCAACCAATTCACCAGAAATGAAGTATGGGAGCTGGTTGATAGACCTTCACATCAAGATGTTATTAGAACCAAGTGGGTGTTCAAGAACAAAAAGAATGAGAATGATGTGATTGTCAGAAACAAAGCAAGACTAGTGGCAAAAGGTTATTGCCAGCATGAAGGCATTGACTATGATGAGACCTTTGCACCTGTGGCAAGGCTAGAAGCAATAAGGCTCTTCCTAGCCTATGCAGCCCACAAGAGGTTCAAAGTGTACCAAATGGATGTCAAGAGTGCCTTTCTGAATGGAGTCTTGAAAGAAGAAGTCTATGTGGAGCAACCACCAGGTTTTGAGGTTGGAAACCAAGTATAAAGACTGAAGAAGGCTCTATATGGACTCAAGCAAGCCCCTAGGGCTTGGTATGATACACTGTCACAATTCCTCTTGGATCATGGATTCACCAAGGGAACTGTGGACAGAACACTCTTTAGAATCTCTGAAGGAGAGGACATCTTGCTTGTCCAAATTTATGTTGATGACATAATTTTTGGATCCCCTAATGAGAAGCCGTGTGAGAAGTTCTCCAAGCTCATGCAAAGCAAGTTTGAAATGTCCATGATGGGGTTGATGAACCTCTTTTTGGGTCTACAAGTCAAGCAATCAAAAGAAGGAATCTTCATCAATCAAGCCAAGTACACCAGAGAAATGATCAAGAAATTTGGGTGTACATCAAGCAAGCCAGTAATGATCCCAATTAACACAAATTGGAAGATGGATCCTGATGAGAGTGGTGTTCCAACCAACTCCACTGAGTATAGAGGAATCATTGGTTCACTCCTCTATCTCACTGCCAGCAGACCTGACATCACCTTTGCAGTAGGTGTTTGTGCAAGGTTTCAAGCAAATCCTAAGAAAAGCCACATTGAGGCTGCAAAGAGGATCTTGAGGTATCTCAAAGACACTGAAAATATAGGCCTTTGGTATCCTGCTGATGACAACATTGAGTTAACTGGCTACTCAGATGCTGATTATGGAGGATGTAGAATTGACAGAAAATCCACTTCAGGAACTTGTCAATTCTTAGGCAACAAACTCATATCTTGGTTCTCTAAAAAGCAAAATAGAGTGGCTACTTCCACCACTGAAGCTGAATATGTTGCTGCTGGAAGTTGTTGTGCTCAAATCCTTTGGCTAAGACAACAACTTAGAGACTACAAAGTCAACTCTACTGAAGTGCCAATATTCTGTGACAATAACAGTGCTATTGCCATATCACAGAATCATGTATTGCACACAAGATGTAAACATGTGGACATCAAGCATCACTTCATTAGAGATCATGTGGAGAAGAAGGATATAAAGTTGGTAAAGATCCACATAGATCATCAAAAAGCTGATATATTGACAAAGCCACTTGCAGAAGCAAGGTTTCTGGAATTATCAGCAGAGTTGGGTCTTCTTGATCCAGGGAAGTTGGACAAATGAGTCAAAAAGAGTTCATTCTTTAAAGGGGGAACTAAATTCAAACATCAGCAGACTTGGACAAGTCTACTGAAATTCAGAAAAGTTGACCTTACTTCTTCAGGACACTTGTCCATTGGATTTCAGGACAGTTGTCCACATCTTTTCAGGACACTTGTCCTAGTGGGGTCAGATAAGTTGTCCTAGCTATCAAACCAGATCTTAGTTTGATAAGCACCTATTTTGGGTGATCATTGTCTATTTCGAAATTTGTCCCATTGAAAATTCAGATTTCACCTTTTTGGGATTTAATTTGTCTCCCACCCAAAAGGTCACTTTCCATGCATTAAATGCCAAGATTTAACTCTTGTTTGCATTAAACTTTTTGGGACATGATCTATCTCGAAAAACCCCCAGCCTTAAACTAACATTAAAACTCCACCCACGTTTTGAATAAAACAGTTTTTCACTGTTATATTGGTTATTGACCATTGGATCAAAATTGGACAACTCCTCTGAAGACAATCCTAGCCGTCCATTTTGATTTCCACTTTTGTTCACCTTTGAATTACACCAAGACTTCACCAACTCATTGACAAACATTCTTTTTAGAATATTCACAAGTCTTAAGACCCCCACAAACACTTCTTCCCAAGTATTCGAAACCCTAGCTCAAATTTTCTTCAAACTCTCTCAATCTCTCTCAAATTTTTCTCTGTAACCTTCAATGGCTCCCAAAGTTAGACCAGAGATGATTATTGATTTCTCCAACAAGGCTCTAGACCTTGATTTTGGTTACTTGAGCAACAAAAACAGTCTTCACTTTGAGCCAATAGTATCCTTTGAAAGTGAAGATCCTGAGATTAAGCCAACCCTGAGATGGTTAAGGAGAGCTGGTTTGCAAAAAATTATGGAGGAAAGACCAAGCTCCTGTTTGGAAAGCTACATGGCTGAGTTCTTTGCCTTTCTCAAGTGGAGAGGTAAGCCTGAAGATGGTGAAATCTCTACAAAGCTTTCATATGTTGCAGAGGGAGAAGAGGAAGAGAGATTTCATAGAGTGAAATTCTCTTCAGAAGATCTTGAAGGAGCCTTTGGATTGCCTTCTAAGGGAAGGAATCCTGAATATTATGGTGCTGATCATGAAGATGAGATAGCACAAGAATGGCTTCTGGTTCCAGGCCCCATCTCTTCAACATAAAACAAGAAGACTCTTAAGCCAGAATTTCTCAACCTCTTTGAGGTAGTTGCTAAGAGTCTCCTGAGCAATACTGGAAGCTTGGAGCAAGTCAGCCATCCAAGAATCAGAATTATGGCTGCAGTTATTGATGCTAGTGACAAAGGCATCAAGTTTGATTGGAGGACCTTCATCATGACTGAGATGATGAAGGAAAAGACCAAATTTAAGGTGAAGGCCCACAACAAGGTTGTGCTAGAAGGGAAACTCAAGTATGGCACAAGGGCAAGCTTGTTGATTGAAAGATTCTCCCATTATTCTCAGATGCAAACCTTTGCAAAGCCCCTCCCAGCCCAAAAGATTCTGTTTAGGAAGCTCAGCAAGAAAACTGAGCAAAGGAGGATGCTTATGGCCAAACCTGCTGAAGAAAAGGTTGAAGAAAAGCCTAAGGTGAAGAAGAGAACCAATGCCAGGGCTGTCAAAACAAGGAAAATGTCTCAATTATCTTCAAGAGAAGCCTCAGGAGCATCAGCTGAAGTTGATGAAGTGGCAGAAGAGGGAGTAAGTGTGCCTTCTGACCACTCAGAAGAGTTGAGGCTGAAATATAATGAGACAAAGCAAAAGCACAAGGGTGATAAGAGGATTACGGAAGTTGTCCCTGAGAAGGATGGTGAAGGCAGTGGGAGCAGTAGGGCTAGCAAGAGAAGGGCCAAGCCTACTGAGAAAGTGTTGGAGCTTCAGGAAGAAAGGTCTCTTCAATTGGGTCTAAGAGAGAGCAGAGCTGAAAGCAGGACCAAATCCAAGTCAAAGACTAGCTCATCTGGTTCTGGAACTCCAGAATCCAAAGTCCCTGAAGGTCAACCTAAAGAGGTCAACATCCCTGAAATTCAGAATCCTGAGCCCAACTCCCCTGAAACCCATGTTACCCCTTCCAACCAACCCATCACCCCTGTAGATCTCACTAAGAGATATTCTCCAGAAAGGAGTGTGCAAAGAAGTGGCATTGATGTGCTTGCAGATTTAGCAGTAGATGAGACAAGACTCCTGTCTCCCCTGGACTCATCCATGCTCAATTACTCAAAGCTTTTAGAACATGCACTCAATGAGCCAACTCCCCTGAGCAAAGCCCCTTCAGATTCATTGCTCTCTAAAGCAACTGAAGTACCTTCATTTGAGCCTAATCTTTCTGAAGCCAACCCTCCTGAACTTAACTTGCCTGAAGCTGCAATTAATGAAACCACAGCCCACTCCCCTATAGCCCAAAGTTCTCCATTAAATGAGAATGAGGAGGAGTATACTTATGAAAGTATGCTCAGAGGTAGAGCTAAGGCCACTGTGGACAGTTTGTATCCACAACTTGTTGAATTTCCAAGAATTCAGAAGATATTTCATGATTTAAGGATGCTTGTGGATGTAAAAGACAAAACCTTGATGGAAATATCACAAGTCATCCAAGATAAGGGTGCAAACTGGAGTGATGAAAACAAGATTCCTCACTGATGAGGAAGTTTTTGCAAAATTGGTAGCTGAGAAGATCATTGAGGAGAAAGAGAGAAAAGTTAAGGGCATCAAACACCCTGACAGTAGCTCAAATGATGATGATTCCCCTGATGATCCTTCAAACCCTTCAAATCCCAACCCTCCTGAAACCCCTCAAGCCAACCTCCCTGAACCCTCTCAACCCAAGTCTTCTGTAGCAGATAGACTCTCAAACCCTCCTAGAACCTACCATAGGAAAGGCTCTGTATCATCAGAGGTGTTGACCAAGGGTGGTAACACAACCAAAGACACATCTGCCAATGAAGGTTCTTCTGAACCCAAGGCACAGCCTAAAGATGTTGAGGTTCCTATGTTAGAGGCTAGTTTGATTAAGGCCTATTCAGTGTCAGATGAGTTGGACACTGATCAGCCCTTAATCATTCAGGATGACTCTGTGGCTGCTGAAATGAGCACTGTGATCTCCTCACAACTGCCATCTTTGAACCTTGTTGAAGGTGAAGATGCTGCAGGTTTAGTAGAAGGGGTTGAAAAGGAAAGTAGAATTGAAAAATCAGAGGGAGTTATGGATGAAAGAGAGGTAGTCATAACTAAGATTGTGAGTGTACCACCATATGAGGGTGGAATAAGTGAGGAAGGACAGGTTATTCTTGAAGTCAAATCTAAACTTCAAGAATCCCTTGATGAAAGGAGGCCTGATTCCTTGAGTGAGAACATTATCTATGAAGGGAGAAGAAGACTGCTGATGTATCAAAGTCTTATACAAAAGAAATTGAGGGTAATGAGTGTTTATTTCCTAACCTGTTTGATCTGTCTAATATTGCAGGTATATCTCTTGACCAAATTTTTGCAGATGAGTTCTTAACAGATGCACCTATCCAAGTAAATACAGGCTCAGCTGAAGCCTTACTTGGAATGCAATCAGAGAAATTGGACTCCTTGGCTCATCAGGTCCAATCTGCTCATGCTGAAACTTCAGGAGCATTGAATGAGCAAGGAAGAACTCTAGCATCTGTAGAAATGAGGCTTACAGGCTCTAAGGATGTTGTGTTTCCCACTCTGGAAGCAAGGATTAGTGGTGTGGAAACTGGCCTCCAAACCATTTCCACTGAAGTACAAAAAGCCAAATCCACCATGGAATCCATTTCAGAAGAGGTCAAGAAGGAACAAAAGTTGCTGAGAGACAATCATAATGCCAATGTCAAGGCTCTCAGGCTAACTGTCAAGCAAGCTCTTGGAAAGAAGACTGCACTGCAAAAGAAAAGAGCTGAAGAGCAAAGGCTAGCAATGGTGAAAGCAGCCTCTGAAAATTTTCCCAAGAGATATTGGCCAACATTGCTGAAGGTGCAGTGGCCAACCTCACTGAGCTCCTTAAAGCCCAACTGGATGCATCCCTGAAAGCAACCTTGGAGGAGGTTGTTCAACAAAAGATGAAGCCTGTTCTAGCTTTTCTTAGCTTGAGCAGTGATAGGATGCAAAATATACATGATGAAAATGTATATTTGTTGGAGGAAATGAAGTCTCTAAACCAGGCCCAATCCCTAATGTCCACAACAATGAGTGAGCTAAAGCCCCAGTGCTTTGATGCTGCCAAAAAGGGGGAAAGGGAAAGAGCTAGAGCAAAAGGTGCCTTGGTGATTGGAAGTCCAGTCAAAGGAAAAGACAAAGCTTCTGAAGGAAAAGGAAAAGAGCCTGCAGTGCTGAACTTGGAAGAACTGGATGAATAAGAGCAACTAGCACTTGCATTGAAAAATTCAATGGCATCAGCTCAAGAAGAAAGGATGAGGTTACAACAGAGACCAGGTGGTGAGGTGTCTAGTTTGGACAGAGATGCTGAAGGTGTCCAAACTAGAGGAAAGATCAAGAAGGCAAAAGGAAAGAAAAGACAAGTTGAGACATTTACAGACTTTCCTAACAGTCTTGATCTTCCACCTGAATTCAGAATTGATGATGATGAGCCTACATCAAAGAAAGCCAAAGCTGCTGAAGAGTCCAGAACTGCTGAAAAGGAAAAGTCTTCTGAAATAGTCAACATTGCTGAAGGTTCCAAGTCTACTGAAGATATTGAAGAGCTATTTGCTGAAGGATTTGGACCTAAACCTAAGAAGAAGACAACTGTCCTAGCTCATGATCCATCAAAGTTGTTTCATGCAGGATATGGCAAAGACCCTAAAACACAACAGAAACTGGCCATGATGAGGGCCCAAGAAAAAATGGACTTGATGGATGAAGCACAAAGAGCAAGAGATAAGAGAAGATCAAATTTTCAGAAACCAAGAAGAAGGAGAGCAACTTACAGCAAGATGAAGCCTCAGCTTCTAGTCCCAATGGACACCAAATATCCACACTTGGATAAATGGGTGCCAATTCAGCTGAATGATACATGGGAAGAGGCCAAAAGGGAGTTTGTCTATGACTACTATGTCATTGACAGATGGAATGGAGGAGATGCCAACTCTTCCTTTGCTGAGTTCATGATAGAATACTACAGAGAGTTATATCAACAATTACTTGCAGCTGCTGACATTGCAAGAATTGAACTCAATGCTCCCAAGCCTATCATCTACATGCCTCCAAAGCTTGATGGATGGATTGACCAGGCAAGGATCCTAAGGGAGTTCACAGAGATTCTTAAGCTGAACAAGATGACCCTTGGACCCAAAGGAACCAACCAGGAAGCCATGGAACTCAAGAAGAGAGTGTGGGCACAATATGGGATGGTGCCACCCAAAGAAGATGATCTCTGAAATGGCTAAGTCTTCCTGACTTTTATATGCTGAAATGGATAAATACTTAAGTTGGTTACTAATTTGTGTTTTGGTCAACTAATCTGAAGATGCTCAAGCTGCTGATATGATGTGCTCAAATGTCTAAATGCTGAATGATTTAAGAGTATATCATACTTTTGTAATAAATGTGTACTTAATTGTAATATCTCATGCTCTGATATGTTTTTGTTCAAACTATCAACATGTTGTAATGGTTTTCAATTGAATGGTAGTTGAACATATTTTGGATCTGAAAAACAAATCTCTCTATGCCTTTTCTTGAAACCTATTTACAACATGAATGGTGAGTACACTAACACATTTTCTTTCAGGAAAATTGACCTCAGTCATGTCTTCTGAAGATAAATGTAATAGGTGTAGTCAAGTCACTTTTGCATAAAATGTATAGGTTTTGGCATCATCAAAAAGGGGGAAATTGTTGGGAATAAAATGAGATATGTTTTGATTAAATACCAAAACCCCCTAAGACATGCCTAGTCAAGATGATTGTGTTCTAAGTGTGTTAGAACACATAGTATAAGACTAGATGAGAAGTTGATATGTTAGGCAGCTCTTAGATGATTAAATGCACATTGTGAGGGGGAACCTATGCTTTGAAGATTATCAAGATCAAGTCCCCTCAAGGCTCAAAATCTGGAACAAACACTAAGGACAAGCATACTCTATTGAAAACCAAATGCCTTGATCAGGAGAGTTGTCCAGAGAGGTTGTATCCATGCAAAAACAAGGTTGTAAAGCTCAAAAGGACAAGGTTACTCAAATGCTCTGATCAGGAGAGTTGTCCAGAGAGGTTAACTCTGTGTGAAAACAAAAGCTCTGAAGCTAAAAGACCAAGTATGCTGATCAGGAGAGTTGTCCCAGAAAAGTTGTCTCAGCAAGTTTGAACCGGACCAAATGTTCTAATGCTTGAAGGTCAACTATGCTGAAGAGAAGAAGACAACTACACCCTAAAAGACTTCACAATATCATGCTGAGATCAATTCTAAGTGAAGCAAAGGGAAAGAGCCAAGTCATCTGAAGAAGAGTAAGCCAACTTTGCTGATAAGAAAAACTGCTGATAGTGATAAGGAGAGTTGTCCATTTGATAAGGAATGTTGTCCTATCATTGGATCAACCTTCAGAAGTCATGTCCAAGTCTTAACAAGAAGTCAAACATTGGGAAAAGTGCTACAGAATGAAGACAAAGTCTTAACAGCCGTTTATTACCCAAATAAGGACATGTCACTATCAAGAATCTGTCTTCCAGTTTGAAGAACTCAAGGAAGACATTTATAGCAATTTGGGGCTGCCTCTCCAACGGGCAAATCCTCAAAATTGTCTATAAATACAAGAAGTGTGAAGACCATTTGAAGCATCCATTCTACATCCAACTGAGCAATTATTCTGAAGCTTCAAAGTCCTTCAAAGAGACTATCTTAGCCTTCAAACACTTCTTCTAAGTTGTTCACCATTGTATATCCATACAAAGCTTAGAGAGATATCCTAATCCTTATACACTGATCTTCATTGTAAAGGATATCTCATTAGTTGGAACCTTACTTCAACCCTTACCTCTTTCAAGTGAGAAAGTGAGAAGGTTGTAGTAGTAGAAGTGGTAGGAGCTGACTGTTGAGAGAAGAACAGTTCAGTTCTGAGTTGAGAAGAGGGTACTAGGACTCTAGACATCCTAGGGATCAATTCACCAAGGAGTGGTGTTCTTGATCAAGTGCACATTGGCACTATAAAACAAGTTAATTCCAAGAGTGAAGGAATTATCTTGTTAAATCAGGGAAAGTGGATGTAGGAGCTTGAGTCTCTGAACCACTATAACCTCTTGTGTTTATTTGATTTACAAGTACTTACATTCACTCAACACTGCACACAAAACTGATCTTTCAAAAGATACATATTCAAAGACTGTGCAAAAACTGTATTGGACAAGTTCCTTGAAACTAAACTGGATTGCATTGAACTGTCAAGAGATTTCAGAAACCAAAGGAGTCTAAACTTAAAGGGCCAACCACTATTCCGCACATATAACTCCATTAGATAGTTATTCAACTAAGTACTCAATAGTACTTAGTGGTTTGATTATCTTTGAAGAGTTAATCTTCTTCAGCAGAGTTGTCCATGACAACATTGCTGATTTCTGGTTTGATCAAGTTTTCAAAGAATTTGCATACAAGTGTATTCCCCCCCCCCATACACTTGTTATATACTCCTTTCAGGACAAAAAAAAGGTGGTCCTTCAGTAACCTTTGGAGATAGCTCTCAAGGAATTACAAGAGGTTATGGTAAAAAAAATTACTGATGTTTCATATGTTCTAGGCCTAAAATATAACTTGCTATCTATAAGTCAGATTTGTGATAGAGGATATAGTGTTGAATTTGTACCAAATGAATGTATTATCAAAAACAAATCAACACAACAGGTGCTACTAACAGGGGTGAGAAAGGGAAATATCTATTTTGCAGATTGGAGCAAAACCCCTGAAGCAGTCTGTCTTGTTGCCAAAAGCACTAATGAGCAAAGCTGGCTGTGGCACAAAAGACTGAATCACCTGAACTTCTAAACCATCAACAAACTAGCAAGAAACTCTCTAGTAAAAGGGCTGCCAAACCAAGTGTTCTCTAAAGAACATGTATGCCAGCCATGTCAGGAAGGAAAACAGATCAAAGCTTCATTCAAAGGAAAACCTGTCATTTCAACTGAGAGAGTCCTTCAACTATTGCATATGGATTTATTTGGTCCAATTATCCCAGTAAGTATTAATGGAAGAAAATATGCTCTAGTTGTTGTTGATGATTTTTCCAGGTACACTTGGGTGGTTTTTCTCCTGAACAAAAAGGAAACCCAAGTCAAGCTACCTGAATTGATGATGAGATTGAGCAATGAAAAGGGCCTAAACATTGTCAAGATCAGATCAGACAAAGGCACAGAATTCATAAACTCATACATCAATGAGTACTGCAGCAAGAATGGCATCACACATGAGACTTCAGCAGCAAGAACACCTCAACAAAATGGTGTTGCTGAAAGAAGAAACAGAACCCTGAAAGAAGGAGCAAGAACACTAATTGCTGAAACCAAATTGCCTAAAAGGTTCTGGGCTGAAGCCATCAACACTGCATGCCACACTCAAAATAGGTCCTTAATCACTAAAGGACAAGGTAAAACTCCATATGAAATATGGAAAGGTAGATTGCCCACTGTTGCCTATTTTCATATATTTGGTTGCAAGTGTTTCATTCACAATAATGGGAAAGATCAATTGAAAGCTTTTGACAGCAAAGCTGATGAAAGAATATTTGTTGGATATTCACAAACCAGCAAAGCTTATAGAGTCTACAATTGTAAAACCCTTGTTGTGGAAGAAACACCTCATGTTGTGTTTGATGAATCTGTTAATGAGTTCAGGGATAGAAACCTGAATATTGATGAGATAACACAAAGAACAACCAGATTGAGGCTTCAAAGCAAGGAAACAGTGTTTGTAGATGTTGCCCAGCCTGAACTCCATGAAAATCAGAAACTGGACAACCTACCTGATGGCAATCAACCAGAGGACAACCAACCTGAAGGAGAAATTGAACTGACTGGCTCCATCCCAGTTCAAAATCAGGTAACAACTACCAATGGAGAAGCAGGCAATGCTGAGGTAGTAAATGGATCCAATATTCAAGGGGGAACCAATGAAAATGTCAACTTATGTGACAATGAGGACAATACCCCTGAATATGATCCTGAACTTGATCCTTCAATAAACTTTCCTGAATTTAATGAATCTAGTGATCCAACCTCAGAAGAAGACAATCCTTCTGAAGGGATCAGGTCTAGAAGGACCTGGTTGCATGACCACCCAACTAGCCTGACACTTGGTGATCCAAGTGATGGGATCAAAACTAGAAGATTTCGTGGAGAAAGTGTTTTGTTTTGTTGTTTTCTTTCAGAAGAGAAACCAAAGAACATTGAGGAAGCACTACAAGACACCAACTGGATTATTTCCATGCAAGAAGAGCTAAACCAGTTCACAAGAAATGAGGTGTGGGAACTGGTGGAAAGGCCAACTCATTAAGATGTCATTGGAACCAAATGGGTATTCAAAAATAAGAAGAATGAAAATGACATCATTGTGAGAAACAAAGCAAGACTGGTGGCCAAAGGATACTGTCAATATGAAGGAATTGATTATGATGAAACATTTGCACCAGTGGCCAGACTTGAGGCAATCGGACTCTTCTTAGCATATGCAGCTCACATGAGATTCAAAGTGTATCAAATGGATGTGAAGAGTGCATTTCTCAATGGGGTACTGAAAGAAGAAGTGTATGTTGAACAGCGCCCAGGCTTTGAAGAAGGAGATAAGGTGTACAGATTAAAGAAAGCTCTCTATGGCTTAAAGCAAGCTCCAAGAGCTTGGTATGACACCTTATCACAGTTTCTCCTAGATCATGGTTTTGTCAAAGGCATTGTTGACAGAACCTTGTTCAGAATCTGTGAAGGAGATGATATTTTGTTAGTCCAAATCTATGTGGATGACATTATATTTGGATCTCCAAATGAGAAAATGTATGAGAAATTCTCCAAACTCATGCAAAGCAAATTTGAGATGTCCATGATGGGATTGATGAATTTCTTTCTAGGACTTCAAGTCTCTCAATCAAAGAATGGAATATTCATCAATCAGGCCAAATATACAAGGAAATGATCAAGAAACTTGGATGTGCTTCAAGCAAACCTGTTAGAATTCCCATGAATACTAACTGGAAGATGGATCCTGATGAAAGTAGAGTATCTACCAACTCCACTGAATACAGAGGCATCATTGGATCTCTACTCTATCTCACTGCAAGCAGGCCTGGCATCACATTTGCAGTTGGAGTATGTGCCAAATTTCAAGCAAATCCAAAGAAGAGTCACCTTGAAGCTGCCAAGAGAATTCTAAGATATCTCAAGGGAACTGAGAATCTTGGGCTATGGTATCCAGCAGATGATAACATTGAGCTCACTAGATATTCAGATGCAGATTATGGAGGATGTAGAATTGACAGAAAATCCACCTCAGGAACATGTCAATTCTTGGGCAGCAAGCTAATCTCATGGTTCTCAAAGAAGCAGAATACAGTTGCCACATCAACAACTGAAGCAAAATATTTAGCAGCTGGGAGTTGCTGTGCACAGATACTTTGGCTCAGACAGCAACTCAGAGATTACAAAGTCATCACAAATGAAGTTCCCATATTCTGTGATAACAATAGTGCAATTGCTATCTCACAGAATCCAGTGCTCCACACCAGATGCAAACATGTTGATATCAAGCATCATTTCATCAGGGATCATGTGGAGAAGAAAGATATCAAGCTTGTCAAAATTCACACTGATAAACAAAAGGCTGATATTTTGACAAAGCCCTTAGCTGAAGGAAGGTTCTTGGAACTCTCAGCTGAGTTGGGCTTACTTGATCCAGGCAAGGTGCAGAAATGAAGAGGGATGCTCAAATGAAGGGGGAAGTTCATAAAAATGAACTTCAGCAAAATTGACCAACCTCACTGAAGTCTTCTGGCTTTAAGAAAAACTCAGTAGAGTTGTCCATATCACCTTCAGCAAGGTTGATCAAGGTGATTGACCATGTGGGACCCAGTCAGCATAATTGGGACCCACTCAGGAATATTGGTCAGCATTTTTTGACCAAAATAGTAGTCAAAACATATCTTAGGATGATTGTCCAAGGTAATAGGATGATGAGTGCTATTTTAAGCATTGATTGGACATTTAAAAGAATTCTTGGGCTAAGAATAGGCCACTTTAGGATGGCGTGTGATATTAAAGTTTTTGCCCCCAAAATGGCAAATCAGCATTTAATGCAAAAATCTCCTTTAAGATTGCATTAATTACTGTGCCATCATCAAAACCATTGATTAACCTTAAACCTTCATCTAACCGTTTCACAGCCCACAACCCCACTTTATCCATTTGGTTTTATGATTTGTCCACCCTCAAATCCTTTTGTCCAATGGTTAACAAAAACCCTGCATATAAAAACCTTCAGTTTTTGCCCTCACTTCCTACGCACAAAAATTTCTAATCCTTTTGAGAAGTTAGTAGCTTTTGACAGCCCTGATGAGAAAATCCATCCAGTCCTCCAATGGCTTAGGGAGGCACGGCTCGAGAAATTCCTAGGCACCAAACCCGATTCCTGCTCAACCCCTTCATGGCTGAGTTCTTTGCCCATCTAAGATGGAAGGGCAAGAAAGGTGATGTGTGCACCAAGTTGACTTATGCTGAAGAAGATGAAGAAGAAGTAAGTCAACACACCATCATCTTCACAATTGAGGATCTTGATGCCAGCTTTGGGCTACCCTCAGAAGGCCTGAATCCAGAATTATACAGAGAAGGAGAGGAGCAAGAATTCTCAAATCCATGGATGCTAGTTCCTAAGAAGCTGGTAGGTGGCCAAAACAAGAAAACATTGAAACCACTATATGAGCACCTATTTGATGTTGTGGTAAAAAGCTTG
Source organism: Galeopsis tetrahit (assembly GCA_963675135.1). Classification (NCBI taxonomy): domain Eukaryota; kingdom Viridiplantae; phylum Streptophyta; class Magnoliopsida; order Lamiales; family Lamiaceae; genus Galeopsis; species Galeopsis tetrahit. The sequence continues at coordinate 55,831,715 of OY776120.1, read as the reverse complement.
CTAAGTCACTCTGGGAGTGTTGAGCAAATTAGCCTGCCAAAACTAAGAGCAATGGCTGCTGTGATTGACTCTGCTGAGAGAGGAGTCAAATTTGATTGGAAGACATTCATTCTTGGGAAGATGATGAATGAAAAGTACAAATTCAAGGAGGTAAAGCACCACAAGGTTGTGGTAGAAGGAAAGCTTCAGTACTACATAAGAGCAAGCTTGCTCTTGGAAAGATTTGCTCATTACACCCACCTACAACCCAAACCAAAGCCATTCCCAGCCCTCAAGATCATGTTCAGAAAGATGTCTTCTAAGACAGAAAAGAGGAAGCAAGGGGCAGTAACAAAGCAAGCACTCACTGTTGTAAAGGCTGCTTGATCTTCTCCAAGGAAGAGGAAAGCTCAGACAGAGAAATCCCAGCCAAAGATAAAGAAAATAAAGGAGATTCTTAGTGAATCCTCACCAGAAAGCCAGTCTAGAAGTTGAGGTGCTACTTCTGAGGAGATTGACAGAGTTGAGGAAGAAGGTGTCAATCCTCCTGAAGGAGAAGAGATCAGGGAAGTTGTCCCTCTCCAGCCTGAATCTGTAACTGAATATAGAGATCTTGATAAGCCCACAAGGTCTGAAAGAAGGAGAAGGATAATCAAAACTTCTGAGAAGCAGAAGCTGATGGAGGAGGAGAAACAAAAGAAAGAATTTTTCAAGGAGATTAGAAAAGCCAGTAGGTCTAACTCCAAGACAAGGTCCATGTCTAAGAGCCCTGGAGCCAACTCTCCTGATATTCAATCTCAAAGAATATCACCATCACATGCTGAGCAACAGCCTGGAGAGGATGAGTGCAAGACTCTTGAAGATGCTCCCATTGTTTCCAAAAAGGTCTATTCTCCTGAAGGTGCTCCTGACAGGACATGCATTGATGTATTGGCTGACCTAGCTGATATTGAAGATAGGCCATTCTCCCCCCCTTGACATTAGACTTCTATCCTACACCAAACTTCTTGAAACTGCTCTTCAAGAAGGTTATCAATTTACTCTCCCACCCATTCAAGCCATTCCAATCACCTCCTCAGGAACATTGCTCTCTAAAGCACCTGAGTCCCAAATTGTTTTAAGTTCATCTGAACCCAACCCATCTGAACCCCAGTCCAACCTTCCTGAACCCAACCTTTCTGAATCACAGCTTACACTTCCTGAAGCCCAATCCAACCCTCCTGAGTCTCAAGATAACTCTTCTGATGATAATGGAGAAGAGTACACTTATGAAGGGATGCTGAGGCAAATTGCCAAGGCTAATGTTGATGAGCTATATCCTGGTTTGAAGGAATTTCCAAGGTTGCAGCAACAATTCTATGATCTCAGAGCCCTTGTGGAGATCAAAGATAGAACCATTGTGGAGATAGCTCAGGCTATCAAAGATAAAGGTGCTAGCTGGTGGCAGGTGGAAGAGAACAGGCTTCTACATTTTGCAAATGTAAAGAAGACAAGTGTGCTGACTACTGAAGCCTTATTCTGAACGATTGTGTCTGAGAAAGTGTTTGCTGAAAGAGAAAGAATAGCAAAGGGGATCAGACACCCTGACAGCACTTCAGATGACAATGATGATGATGATGACAAGACCAATCCCAATCCTCCTGGCCTCAAATCTGCTCAGGTACATTACTTGACCTATCATTCAATTAAGGACTCTGATCAATCAGAGGAGTTGACCAAGAGTGGTGACTCAGTCCAAGATGCATTGGCCAAGGATGGTTGTTCTGAGCCTGAGGCAAAGCTTGACAATGTTGAGACTTCCATAGGAGAAGCTGGTTTGACTAAAGCCTCATCAATGTCAGCACAATTGGACATTGACCAGCCTTTAGTCATTCAGGATGACTCAGTGGACTTGGGATGCCCAAACACTGTGATCTCCCAACAACTGCCCTCTGTGGATCCTGTTGAGGATATGGAGGTGTCAGGTTTAGGCCAAGAAGGAGTTGAAAAGGAAATTAGTATTGAAAAATCAGAGGGAGGTGATGGTGAGTGTGTGATTACTGGTAGCATGAGTGCACCACAATTAAAGGGAGATGAAGTTGAAATATTGGGTGCAGCCCAATATGAGAGTCAGGCTATTCTTCAAGTCAAATCTGAACTTGATGAATCCCTTGGTGAAAGGAGGCCTGATTCTCCAGTGAATGTGAGTCCATGAATTGTAAATGAAGAAAAGAATTTAGTTGAAAATGAGAGAGAAGGTGCTGATGTACCAGACCTTAAGGGAGATGAAAAGAAAGAGGGTGTTGAGGGTGATTTAACTAACACTTTGAGTTTTGCAGATTCAGTTGCTGTCACTATAGAACAAATTTTTGCAGATTCTTCCCTCACAGATATCCCAGTTGATGCTGATATTGATCTTGAAGCCATCTCAGCAAATGTGTCCACTCTGAATAAAGTCTACTTTGAGCAAGCCAATGCCACTGAAGCTGGATTGCAACTTGCCACACAAACTGCAACCTCCATTGAGGAGCAATCAGAGAAATTTGACACATTGGTCAGGGAAGTTGGGAAGGCACATGCTGAAACTGCTGACACCCTTGAAGGCCAAGGAAAAACTCTAGCCTCTGTGGAGATGAGGCTCACTGGCTCAGAAGAAGTAATTTTGCCAACATTGGATGCCAGAATTAGTGGTGTTGAAACTGGACTACAAACAGTTTCAACAGAAGTTATCAAGGCTAAGGATGAAATGGCAAAATTCACAAAAACTGTGAAAAAGGAGCAGCAAGGTCTAAAGGATCTCTACAAGCACAATGTATTGGCTCTAAAGAGAACAATTAAGGATGCCTTGAGGCAGAGAACAGCAGCTCAAAGGAAGAAGGCTGAAGAGTTAAAAGCTGCAATGGTGAAGGAGGCTGCTGAGAAGTTCACAGTGGAACTTATGGCCAAGGTATCTGATCAAGTTGTGACCAATCTCACTGAACAACTGCAGGCTAAACTTGATCAATCCTTGAAGGCTACACTGGATGCTATTGTTGCTCAGAAAATGAAGCCAGTTCATACCTTTCTGAGTATGGCAGATGATAGGATGCAAAACATCCATGATGAAAATGTCTATTTGCTGCAAGAGTTGAAGTCTCTCACTCATTCTCATTCCCATCTCTCAGTCACTATCAGTGACTTGAAGCCCCAGTGTTTTGATAATTCCAAAAAGGTGGAAAGAGAGAGAGCTAGGGCAAAGGGAACCTTGAAGATAGGTGAATCCAAGGGAAAGGAAAAGGTCCCTGAGGTTGAGGAAGAGGAAGAAGAAGACATTGGGAAAGGCAAAGGCCCAATGAACATTGAAGATCTAACTGAGGAAGAGCAAATTCAGATTGCAGTAAAGGAATCCATGGCTTCTGCAATGGAAAGTCAGGCAAAAAGGCAACAGAGACCTGGTGGTGAATCTGCAGGCCTTGACTCCAAGGAGAAGATTGTTGAAGTAAGGGGGAAGGTGACCAGGGCCTCTGAAAGAAAAAGAAAGGAACAAGCCTTCACTGAATTCCCAACCAGCCTGACTCTACCATCTAAATTTCAATCTGAAGAGTCAACTCCACTGAGAAAGTCAAAGAGGCTGAAGAAAGCACCTAAGTTGCCTGAAATCCAAGAAAATGAAGCAGAAGAAGAAGAAGAACAGGACAAAGAGCCTGAAGTCAGAATGCCCAAACTTGCTGATGATCCTTCAAAGCTGTTTGAAGAAGGATTTGGAAAAGATCCTGAAACTCGGGAGAAGCTAGCTCTTCAAAGAGCTAAGGAGAAGATGGATCAGTTGGTTGAGGCCAACAAAGCAAGAGATGAAAGAAGGGCAAAATTCAAAGCTCCAAGAAGAAGGGCATCTTATAAAAGACTCAAGCCTCAGATGCTGCAGATATGGGACACTCAGTACCCTCACCATGATAAGTGGGTGCCAATCTCACTGCATGATGCATGGGAGGAGGCCAAGAGAAGCTTTGTGTATGACTTTTATGTCATAGGGAAATGGCTTGAAGAGAGTGTTGATGAGGTCTTTGTGCAGTTCATGTTTGAAAACCACAGGGATCTGTACCAGAAGTTGTTTGCAGCAGCTGAAATGGCCAGAGTTGAGTTCAAGGCCCCTGGTCCTATTCTGTACATGCCTCCCAAGTTCAATGGGAACTTAATTGATGAAGGGAAGATTCTGGAGGAGTTCATCTCAATCATGAGGATGGAAAAGATGAAGCCTGGCCCCAAAGGAACAAATCAGGACATTTGGGAACTGAAGAAAAGGGTTTGGGCTCAGTATGGAATTGCTCCTCAGGATGATGGAACTCTTTGAAGCATAAGTTCATCCCTTCCTTTATTATTATTGTTTTTGTGTTTTGATGATATTATGTCTGTATTAGTTAGTGAGTCCTTCAAATTTTCTGCTTTGTAATGCCTCTTGAAATATATGAAAGGATCACTACTTTTCTATCAAGAGATAACAACTCATTGTCTCAACTAACCTGACATGACCTATATACTTGATTTATTTGTGCTAACAGTTTGTTTCAGGAAAGATGACCAGATCACTCATCCTGAAGATATAATCTTAGTCAAGTTCCCTTTGTAATAGGTTTTGGCATCATAAAAAATTGGGAAATTGTTGGGAAATAAAATGATTTTGATTAAGATACCAAAACCCCTGATTGATGATGATCAGATTAGTTGAGATACAAGCTTGAAATGTATCAGTCTAGTTGTCTCAGGATAGTTGAGATAGTAAAAATGCCAAAGCCTAATATCTCAGAAATGTTGTGAGATTTATAATTCAGGGTAGTTGTCCAAAGCTGAAATGTTAGGCAGCTTGTTAAGTGTTAGTTGACACGACAAGACTGCTGAGTATACAAGACAAGCTAACTGAAGTGGACAACATGGCTGAAAGATCAAGGAGTGATAAGGCAAAGCTTCAAGCAATATAAGAACTGTCTCAGATCAATTGAAGTGCCAATGATCAGGAACATTGAATGCTATGATCACAGAAGACATATTTAATGAAGCATTTATTGCCATCAAACCTGAACTAAGCATTGAAGTCTTAGAAGCATTAAAGACTGAAGCATTGAATTAATGTTGGAACATTCTAGTTTGCAGAAGGAATGTTCAGGGGAGTTGTCCCATCTGACCGTTGGTTGAGTGTAGAGTCTGCCACAAATCAACCTTGGGAAATGTGCATATTTGGAAACTGACACAAGTCATCTCAGCCGCATTTTTCAGAAGTCAACACATTCATTCAAGCAACCATTGAAGAAGCCTTTACACAGTGGATAATAGGATGTCAAGCTTCATAACCGTTTCAATGGTGCTGCAAATAGACAAGTTTGAAATGCTATCTCTCCAACGGATAGTTGATCAAATTTGTCTATAAATTCAGAAGTGATCAAAGGATTCAAGCATCCAACTACCTGCTATCAAACTATTATCAAGCATTCAAAGGAAACCAAAGTTGTTCTTAAGAATTCCAAGTTTCCTGATCACTTCAAATAGCTAAGCCTTTTCTTGTAATATCCCAAGCTTAGCATTGAGATATCCTAAGTCTTTACAATATTCTTATTGTAAAGGATATCTCTACTAGTTGGAACCAAACCTCAAACCCTTACCTCATTAAGTGAAGAAGTGTTTGTTGTAGAAGTGAGAAGTTAAGGACTGTTATTGTGAAACACAGTCTTAACTCAGAAAGATTGAGCACTAGGACTCAGATTATCCTAGGGATCAAAACACTAAGAGAGTGTTGTTGATCAGTGCACCTTGGCACTATAAAACAAGCTAATTCCATTGTTAAGGAATTATCCTGTTAAATCAGGGAAAGTGGATGTAGGAGTATTGAGACTCTGAACCACTATAAATTTTTGTGCCATTTACTTATTGCTTTCATCATAGCACTTACATCTAATCATATTTCAAAGAGTCTATCTCAGTAAGTTAAGAAAATCTTATTTGGACAAAGTCCCTGATCACTGTGTTTACAGAAATTAAACTTGGAGTATTTCTTCAAAGAAAAGGCCAACCACATTCCGCACCTAGAAAATCACTTAGATATTTATCCAACTGATCACTATCTAGTCTTCAGTAGGACAGATATCTTTAAAAGATCACTCAGGCTAGTTGTCAGACAACCTTCCTGATAAAACTAAACTACTGTTTTTAAAGAAGAAAAATAAGAATTTGCATACACAAGTTCATTTCCCCCCCCCCCCCCATACACTTGTGTCATACTCCATCAAGGACCAACATAAGTGTTATGCAATTTTCATGTTGTTTTATGCAATTACAACCTGCAATTTTCGTGTTACTTTATGCAAGTATAAAATTAAGAGTAAATTCAAAAATATATAATTGTTATGCACTAAATTTCAATTTTAAAATGTGTAAAGAAATATATAAAATGTCTATATTTATTGGTCATAATACAGATTAATAATTTTTAAGTAAAATAGATTTACAGAAGAGGTATGTGCATGCAAATTGTAAACAACTGTATGCATAAACGTAATTGTGATATGCAAAAAAGTCATCTATTAATATTTGCGAATAAAGATTTTATTAAAAAGAAAAGAAAAAACACTTAAAACCATAAGTTCACATATACATTGCTTGCATATTAGAGTATTGAAAAAGATATTATTAACATTATTCTACATACATGAGAATTGTAAATAACTGTTATGCATAAACATAATGTGATATGCAAAATAAATATTATATTTCAAATACTCCGTATAAGGCATTTCTAATTACCCGGGATCCTCTGGTTTTAGGAAATGATCTGAATTTTATAAAGTTATTTAATAGGCGCGATTCTCGATATTAGGGACTATAAAATCTGATATAATAATAGTTGACTTATTCAATATGTGTAGGCTTGGGAGTTAGGAGTATGCTCTTCTCTAGGTCTCAGGTTCGAAACCCCTAAGGTGCAAACAATTTCTATGGGGCCATGTCCATACAGAGCAAAGCTCTAGCTTTAAACGGGACCCCCGCAAGTGGGCGGTGGGATTGGTCCCCCGGGATTAGTCGGCCTTTGGACCGGATACCGGAGACTTCAAAAAAAATATATTTCAACATATATTTAATAAAAAGGGGCACAATGGTACATGTAGGTCCAATTTTGAATTTAATAGTAACTAAAAAAATATTGAACTTATTTGAAATGGAGTTTTGAGTAACTTCCCCTTCATCATTTACAATGTGCACAAAATTTAATATGGAAATTATTTATTAGAAGGCATTGAAGTGGATCTTAAGATATCTTTTTTGAGATTAATATTTGGAGGGTCAGTTGATTCAAAGTGTCTTCTTCAAGGTTTTGTTGATTTAGATTTTGCAAAAAATGTAGACACAAGAAAGTCATTTCCTGGATATATATATATATATATATATATATATATATATATACACCCTCTATGGTACTGCTATCACTTGGAGGGTTGCACTTCAATCAATGGTTACTTTATCCACTACTAAAGTTGAATACATAGCCATGACTGAAGCTATGAAGGAAGTAATGTGGTTAAGAGGAATCTTGAGAGATTATGGCATAATTCATAAGAGTGTTCACAATCCATTTAGCCAAACATCAAGTGTTCCATGAAAGATCAAAGCACATTGATGTAAAATTACATTTTGTTAGAGGCATTTTGGAGAACGGATGTAAAAGTCAAGAAGGTTTCTACAGAAAAAAAAGGCAACTGGTATGCTTACTAAAGCCTTACCAAGCAATATGTTCAACCATTGCATCAAATTGGTAAACCTCATATCATGGGATGTACACTGAAGGAGTGCGCGCAGTAGCCTTGACGATGGCTGAGAGGGGGCAATCTTGCATTAAAGTGGAGAATTATTAATGTTTAATGCAAATTGGTTGTTAATGAGCTGATTTTATTGCATGCAAAGAAGAAAATTGTGTTAGCTGGACAACTCCCCTGAGAGTGGACAAGACATCTGAAGTTACCAAAATAACTGAGTGATTTTGTCATCTCACCTGATTGGAGGTCATCTCGTTTGTTTTCTGGAGATAACTCGTTTGAGTCTGATGTAACAGCTAAGTTGAGGACATAACAACCGAGGTCCAATTCAGCTTAGAAAAGCTCAAGTCATCTGTTTCGATTGTGGTTTTAAGAAACTAACAACTAAACGGTAAATTTGTTGCATGACAGTTAGATTTTGGTTATTAGTAGTTCATTGAGCATTATGTGTGTATAAATACAACTCATTCATATGGGAAAATGGTTGGATCAATCATTCAGAGAGAGTTCAAGTTAGAATACACAAACTAGGGTTTCTTATTCGAAGCTTGTTAGCCTTTGAGTGTTGAATGATTGTGAACTAGTGGCGAGGGAGAATGGAACATATACCCCAAATTGTTAAAAAAATATATATATATAAGAGAGGGCAGCCCATTAAAAGACCGGTTGCATCCCCACAATGGTAAGACTCATAAAGGGCAGCCTATTAAAGGCTTAATCCACCATATTAAAGGCCATTAGGCCAGCCCATTAAAATGCAATATCTTAATAATATATATTTGTAAGTCTATGTGGTGCCACATGGCAAAAATCTACACCTCAACCTCATTCCCTCGCCTTTCAAGTTCTTTCATTTCAAATTTCTTGCATTCTTAATCAAAGTGTCCTAATATAAGTTTTAATCTCAGCTTTACATTATATTTTAATCTCATCTGTTCATTCTTATTTTGATTCCTATATAAGAATCATTTTGGCTTCTTTTTATTATTTTTGGTTCTCACGGACCTTTTCTCCTATGGTGTTAGTTCACATTTTATGAGATTGTTTCTCATATTGCGTATGTTCTCGGTTGCTTTCTCATTCATATGTTTTTTCTCATTATACTAATGATTAATCATCTTCTCAATTTGTATTTGTGGTTCCAGGTATTTCAAGAGGTTTTCGAGTGATTTCTCAATGACTCATTGATATATCTCTTCATTATTTTATGTATACATAGGTTGCTTTTATGGTTTCTTGTGTATGTTTTCACGATTTATTCTACGTCAATATACTTTTATTATAAGAAGTATGATATTCGTCTTCTCACAATGTTTATTGTGTTTTCATTTAATTCTTTCGTTTGCTAATATTTTTTACTTTATTTTGTAGATTTGAATCTGTCCATTTGAACAAGGGATTATATGAGTGTTCGATTGAAGAAATCAGATTTGATTGATGTTTACGAGATAAATTTGTCACAATCGACGAAGAATGTGAAATGAAATTTCTCGAAATGCTTGGACAAATTGTTAAAAGTTTGTCAATAATGTTGTAGACCATTATTATTTTATGAATTTGTGTTTAGTAGCTATATTAAAAAAATCATGTATTTATTTAAAGTATTGATTTTACAAATTTTTATTTATTTATTTATTGAAAGAAATTTTACATGATATTTTGGAAATCAGTAAAATATTAGTCATCAATTTTTTTATTTTTTTTAAATGTTAGTTTCAAAATCACCTTAATTATAATATTATGACATGTTTTGAAAATACGCATATAATTTAAATTTATATGCATTCAAATTAATTTACTTTACTAATATATATTCCATCTCTTAAATTTTGGATTATAGTATCAAAATATCCATAATTAATTTGAAATTATTGATCAACTCAATATCATACCAAATACCTGCCTAATTAAGTTGATTTTAATAGATGTGCGGTAATTATGGGTATAATTTAAATATATAGAAAATTATAATAATGTACCCCAAATATATATATAAACAAATACGCCTATGTTTTAATCACGTATATATTTGTAAATATACTTAGCAAAAATTATGGCATAATAATCTAGAATATATCAAGTCAAGCTATACATATTCTATTATTTATTATCAATTGATCAAGTTTTGGTAATTAATAGTATTAAATTAAATTATTATTATTATTTTTAAAGCAAATTTCACGTTTTCTAATTGATTGAATTTAGCACATATGTTTTTAAATCGTATTAAGAAGTTTTTAATAATTAATAATTTTCTAATCTAATGATGTAATTAATTAATGTGAATGAAGTTGAACTTATTTGTAAGCCATTCCATTTATCAGTGATTCTGTCCAGTATTCGTAGGGCAATTCGTAGATTCAGACCCATACTTGCGCTAAAGTGTTGTTGACATTGTACGGGTTGAAATCCCGCACCCATTTGTTGAGTTGAAAAAAACCCGGATTCAACGACCATGTTGCCCTTTTCGACGCTGCTCGACGATCTTCGTCCATATCAAAAAACACATTGAAGTAGCCCACCCCAAGCGGAATTAGATGCCAATTCCCTCTGGTGAACCCCAAGAGTTTGAGAGTTCAGTTTTCAGTTCCAATCAGTTTCATCTAGGGTTTTGAGCGATTGACACACCATGGATTCTCGAAGCAATAACACCACAGATTTGGACCTCATAACCAAGATTGCAAGCCTCGTTCGTGATAACCCTTGGTTACAAAATTGGAATTCAAACCCGCTGCCGCAACAGCCCCCGCACTCCATCACGGCATCCCTGAGTTTCAAGAATGTCCTTTTGGGCCAATCGCCCACAACGATCAATGTGAATCGGCCTGCAAAAACAACGACAATCAAGAAGATAAGTATGCCGACCAAGAAAGGGGATTTCATGGCCATTACGGTAGACGAAGAAGACTACGTAGCCAGGGTTGCGATATGCCGTAACTCTTTGATCGACAGAATCATATACGCACGTAAGGATAAACTTGGAGTTTGTTGGAACTGAAAACTGAACTCTCAAACTCTTGGGGAACCAGAGGGAATTGGCGTCTAATTCCGCTTGGGGTGGGCTACTTCAATGTGTTTTTTGATATGGACGAAGATCGTCAAGCAGCGTCGAAAAAGGCAACATGGTCGTTGAATACGAGTTTTTTTCGACTCAACAAATGGGTGCGGGATTTCAACCCGTACAATGTCAACAACACTTTAGCGCAAGTATGGGTCCGAATCTACGAATTGCCCTACGAATACTGGACATAATCACTTATAAATGGAATGTCACATGCTTTGGGTACGCCAATCAAAGTAGATGAACGATGTCTAAACGGATCAATGGGGCACTTCATTAGAGTTCTGGTAGAGGTAGACTGTACCAAGGAACCTTTGGATCAGATCCTTATTGATAGACAGGGCCACCGATCATTCACATATTTTAAGTATGAGAAACTCCCACAATTCTATCGGCATTGCGAGATAGTTGGGCACTCATGGGCAGATTGCAACAAGAGGCCAAAGGTAGCGACACCTGAGTCTAAAAATCCAGACGAACCCCAAAGAACCCGACTAAGACCAAAACATTTCAAGAGGTCCGACGGAAAAAGGTCAAACGCTCAAAAATTAGAATTCAAACGCAAGAAAAGAATACCAGCAAAAATTTTGAAGCCTTGGACAGGGAAGATTCTGGTGATAACAACAGCCCTCTGGATAAAAACCCCACTGACAACCAAGACGAAGGATCTACAACAGCGAATTCACATTGCAGCATGGATACGTTGGCAACGACGTTTGATGCTAAGCACCCACCAAGACTTAAATCAGTCATATGCGTGCCCGAGACGACGGACACAGATGAGATATTGGACAATTTACGGACAGCCATGAATGAAGAGCAATCAAGGAAGCGAAACTCAACCCCCGCTTCTCTTATACTTGTGGAAAACTCCACTTCCCCACGGTACAAAAATATGGCAGCAGTTGCCCTGGGACGCTGGGGAGATGTAAACTCAGATATGGAGGAATCAGACCAAGACATAGACATAGAGCCGCCTGAGCATGACTATGCCACACATACTCAATGAAAGTACTATACTGGAATATACAAGGGATTGGCAACAAAGATTCGCAACTGTTGCTTAAAAACCAATGACAATCGCACAGGCCGGACTTTTTGGTTATAGCGGAACCAAAGATTTCGATAGAAGTCATTAAGGATCATTTTTGGAACGACTTGGAGTTAGTTTTTTTGGTGGAAAATCAGCGGGAGCGGATGCGACCAAATATTTGGGTCTTTTGCAAGGATTACATCCGTGACAACTCCTTGGTGGTGGGATTCACAGACCAAATTATCTTCATTCAGACCCAGATTCGCAACCACAATTTTTTTCTTAGGTTTGTTCATGCGGCTTCTGATCACATGGGCCGTTGTAACCTTTGGCAATATGTGTTGAATCAAAACCTATCCCCGGTGTGCCTGATAGGGGACTTTAACTCGGTACTGGGCTCTCACGAGAGGCTCGAAATGAAAACCGCCTTTCCAGGTAGCATGTAGGGACTTTCGTAATTTCATCGCGGAAGCTGATCTTATGGAAGTAGAAATTTCGGGCCCTTTATACACCTGGGCAGTGAGACGCAGGGACGGTACATTGACAGCCTCTCGCCTAGATCGGATTCTATCCTCCACGGATTTTTTGGAACATTGGACAACACTGACAACCACAACACTGCCCCGTGCCAATTCAGACCACCATCCAATCTTATTAAACTGCAGCTCGGACCAGGCAAACGGGAGGCCCACTTTCAAATTCCAACGCATGTGGACCTTGGATGCGCATTGCCTACAGATTATTAAATGCTCATGGGAGGTATACATTCAAGCTCCGGACCCGATCTCACTGATCAAAATGAAATTGAAGAGACTAAAAATTGCTTTGAAAACTTGGAATGCAAATATCTTCCGTAATTTGCACAACCGGATTGAAGAGGCAAAACGTACCACCCTGGACATCCAAGGCCAGATAGGTACAACCGGATACAACATCCTACTTTCCAAAAGAGAAATTGAAGCTAAGGCAACACTCAACACCTGCTTACAACAACAACAACAACAACTACTCTCACAGAGAAATAAAGCCACATAGCTTAGTGACGGCGACAGGAACACGAAATACTTCCACAAACTGAACTAGTTGTAGAAAATACGCAAGCCATTGGACAAGATGACGATACAAGTAGAACCTTGCATGGACGAGAGCACTATAGCAAAACACATTCTTGATTTTTATACAGACCTGTTCACGAAGAAACCACGCCATAACAACATTAATTTGTGGATGTTATCGAGCCTGATCAGTGCAAAACTCACGGCGGCCCACAACGAGTGCCTAACTATTGCACCAACAGTGGCAGAGGTGCGCAAAGCATTCATGGATTTATCGGCGGATAGTGCACCGGGTCCGGACGGTTTTGGGGGCCACTTCTATCACTTTGCTTGGCATATCATAGAAACAGACATTGTAAGAGCAACCCAATATTTTGTTAGATTTGGATACTTGTCGCACGGACTAAATTCGAACATGGTCACTCTGATCCCAAAACATCGAGAAGCAAGTACAATAGAGGAGTATCGCCCGATCGTGTTGGGGAATTTTCTGTTCAAGGGATTCACCAAAATCATTGCGTCAATACTAGGCCCAATACTAAGCGAAATCTTATCTCCATTTCAGTTTGGTTTTATCCCAGATAGAAGCATACACCACTGCATTGCACTAGCATCGGAAGGCATCAACTGTTTAGACAGAACTAAAGTTCACGGCAACATGGCATTAAAAATAGACATTTGCAAGGCTTTTGACATAGTTCGATGGGATTTATTGTTAGAAGTGATGAAGAACATGGGCTTCTGTGATAAATTCCGAGACATCATCAGCTGTGTGTTACAATCAGCGCGCCTATCTATATCAATTTCGGGAAAGTTGCACGGTTACTTCAAATGCTCCCAGGGTGTGCGACAGGGCGACCCCCTATCCCCACTATTATTCTGCATATCAGAAGAGGTTCTAGCCATGATTTTGAACCGCCTGGAGGAGGTGAACAACTTGATCCCAGCCCAGATCAGTCGTCGTTTGGCTAGCCCTCTATTTTTGCTCTACGCCGACGACATCTTAATATTTAGCAAAGCCAACAGACAATCCAATCGAGCAATCATCGATGCCAATATTTTGTTAGATTTGGATACTTGTCGCACGGACTAAATTCGAACATGGTCACTCTGATCCCAAAACATCGAGAAGCAAGTGCAATAGAGGAGTATCGCCCGATCGTGTTGGGGAATTTTCTGTTCAAGGGATTCACCAAAATCATTGCGTCAAGACTAGGCCCAATACTAAGCGAAATCTTATCTCCATTTCAGTTTGGTTTTATCCCAGATAGAAGCATACACCACTGCATTGCACTAGCATCGGAAGGCATCAACTGTTTAGACAGAACTAAAGTTCACGGCAACATGGCATTAAAAATAGACATCCGCAAGGCTTTTGACACAGTTCGATGGGATTTATTGTTAGAAGTGATGAAGAACATGGGCTTCTGTGATAAATTCCGAGACATCATCAGCTGTGTGTTACAATCAGCGCGCCTATCTATATCAATTTCGGGAAAGTTGCACGGTTACTTCAAATGCTCCCAGGGTGTGAGACAGGGCGACCCCCTATCCCCACTATTATTTTGCATATCAGAAGAGGTTCTAGCCATGATTTTGAACCGCCTGGAGGAGGTGAACAGCTTGATCCCAGCCCAGATCAGTCGTCGTTTGGCTAGCCCCCTATTTTTGCTCTACACCGACGACATCTTAATATTTAGCAGAGCCAACAGACAGTCCAATCGAGCAATCATCGATGCCCTCTCGATATATGGCCTCTTGTCCGGCCAAATCTTCAACCCGCGAAAGTCTAATGTATATTTTGGCGCCCACGTATATCATACAATAACAAGAGATACGTACGCACTGTGCTGGGTATGTTGGAAGGAACCATACCGCTCACATATCTGGGAACACCATTGTTCAAAGGAACGCCGAAAGCAACTCAACTCCGTAGCTTATCGGACCGAGTTTTGAGTAGATTCAGCAACTGGAAAGGTACAACCCTCTCAATGGCAGGCCGAGTTTGTTATTCAATCACGTGATCACTTCATCAATGGTGCACACAAAGATGGTGTATAGATGGCCCCGAGCAATGCTGTACAAAATAAAAAGAGCAATGAGAAACTTCATTTGGACGGGAAACATTGACAAAAAGGGGTCGATGCAGGTCTCATGGGCGAGAGCGATCACTCCTACTACGGAAGGCGGCCTGGGAGTCCGATCAATAAAATGTGCGAATGACGTCTACCTTCGAAAGTTTGCATGGAATATAGTAATAGGAGTGGGCGAACCCATGAATTTCTTTCGCAACAGATTCATGCCGACTGGAACAATCAGATCAGCGACTATTTACTCATCGATTTGGAGGGGCCTACGGCCACATGTTCAGGCAATCGGAAAACAGGTCACATGGATCGATGGCTCCACACAAAGGGTGAGATTTTGGTTGGACAACTGGCTATGATACACAATTGCCGATAAGGTGGGCATGCCAATGGAACAGAGAATGCACTTTGAATTCACTATTGTAGATTATTAGAACAATGAAGCCTGGACACTAGAACGGAATTTCATCAACAACTATTCGCAACTTGTAGACGACATACTTCACTACAACTTTGCGACAGGCCTAGATGTACAGGTGTGGCCATACTCAGCTAACAGATCTAATACAGCAAAAGTTGCATATAACTACTTACGCCCTCACCACCCCGAGGTCTCATGGGGGAAATGGATTTGGGATAGAAACATCACGCCTAGACGCTCAACAACTGTCTGGAGGGCAGTGCACGGAAAATTCCCAACCTGGGATCGTCTAACTTCAAAAGGCTTCAACGGCCCCAGCATCTGCGCCTTGTGCTACGCGGCGGAAGAGACCCTAGACCACTTATTTGGGGATTGCCCCTTCTTCATAGACACAATCTCACGGATAATGGGCATATTCCAAGTTCGGCTAAACATAGAAAATGGATTTCTAGGGTGGTTCACACATGCAATCAAACTGAGATTCAACCCTCAAATTGACACTATTTGGAGGTTAGGCCTAGTGACCTTGGTATGGGCAACATGGAGGGCTCGAAACGCGGCAATTTTTTATGGGGAACGGCAGTATCCAGAAGCAATATGCACCACAGTTTGGGCCCACATACAGGAACTAAACGGACGCAACATGGGACACATGCACAACACCCAATTCGACCTAGGCATAATCAAAGAGTTTCATTCACTACAGGAAATTTGAGAAATCGCGACGACAATCATTCGTCATAAAAGCATCATTTTTCGTCACAAAATGGGTTTGGCGACGATTTTTCTCCGGAGCAAAGAAGGTCACCATAGGTGCGTCGCATTAGGTAAATGTGACTTTATTTGAATTCGTCGTCAAAAGTCATCTTTTGGCGACGTTAAAGTTCATCGTCGCTATATTATTCCATCTATGGTGACGAATAAAACGTCACATTTGACACTGATTTTTGTCGCTAAATATGATATTTCGTCACTAAAAGTTCAACTTTAATTGACGTTTTGATTTTTTGTCACTAAAATATTAATTTTTTGTGACGATTATCCATTTCATATCAATCTTTTAAAATTGTACTGACGAAATTTCCGTCACAAATAGATTAATTATTTCGTCGTAATTTATAAAGTTCGTTACGAAATAGTTCAACCTTACATGACGATTTGATTTATTGTCACTAAAATATTAATTTTAAGTGACGGTTTTTTTCCATTTTCTACCGCATTTGTCAAATTTTAGTGACAACATTATCGTCACAATTAAATTAATAATTTTGTCACCTATTATATATTTCGTCACCAAAGAATAACACTTTAGTGACAAAATTTTAATCGTTATATATATGTATGTATAATGACGACACAATGCGTCACGAAAGGTTAATATTCAATGACAATATTTTTTGATCAATAAATAGCGTAGAATGATGACGAAACATTTTTGTCATAAGAAATATTATTTAGTGACAAATATGATAATTGTCACTAAATTTCTAGATATAATGACAACATATATTTAAATATTTCATCACAAAAGAATTACATTATTGTTACGAATTTTTTATTGTTATCATATATGTGCTTATATATAATGACAACACAGTTTGTCATTAAATAGTAATATTTTAGTGACAAAATAACAATCGTTATAAAATATATATATATAGTGACAACATCTATCGTCATTACTAATTAGTATATGGTGACAATTTTTTTTTTCATTAATTGCATTTCTAAAAATATTATTGTAATGAACTAATTTAATTAATAAATTATAATAAATAAATATTTACATTGACACCTAAATTAAAGATTGGTAAATAAATTTAAATTGTATTATAAGATAAAAAATACAATGAACTTAATTGTTTCAAAAGTCAAAAGCAACAAACATAAGAATAAATATAAATATGAGGAAGGTTCTCCTAAATCTTAAACACTTATCCCTCTCTCGGCCAAGAAATGCATAAGTTTGTCCATGGTGCCTTATATCACTCACTTCTTCCTGGAGTGCTCCTACGCGAGTTTTAGACGCTTTCAACTTTTCTTTTGTCTCGAGTAACTCCCTTTCCAATTGGTTAGAAGAATGATCTGAAAACACTACGTTTACTCGGAGGCTTTGGACCATAACCAAGCCCTTTTATATAACCAGTCCCATGGCCAAGGACCTCAAGAACAATTTCAGCTCAATTTTTATCAATTCCTTGCTCAACATATTCTTCTCGTTTCTTTACCATTTTCTCCTGTGTGGTCAATAATTATGACAAAAAAATTAATTAGCATCAAATTTAGTAATAAAATGAAATCTCATTTGTACATGTCTACATGACTTACCCAATTTTCTTTAGCCTCATCGGATTTTCAACCATCTTTCTCTAAAGAATTTGTACGGACATACAATTCAATCTTATCATACTATTCTCCATTTAACTCCCAAAGTTGTGTAAGGGTTTTCTTATTCTTCTCTAATTATGCTATCACACGCCTATTGAATTACTTGTTTTTGTGTCATTTTGAATCTTTGGTCAACTCTCGATTGTATGTTTGTTATGAGAATGCTATTTTAGATACGTAATTGCTGGATTCTGGAAGATCCAGATTATATTTTGAGGATACTGGAATTTATGATGACTTCATGAATTCATAAAAATCGTCACCAATTATTTTTGTGACAAAAAAATTTTGCCACTAAATATTTCGAATAATTAAAGATGAAAAATAATATTGTCATGAAAATATATTTTTCATGACGTCGAATATCGTCATCTATTACAATTAAAATCGTCACCAATTATTATTGTGACGAAAATATTTTGTCTCTAAATATTTCGAATAATTAATGACGAAAAATAGTATCGTCATGAAAATATACTTTTTATGACGTCGAATATCATCATCAATTATTATTAAAATCGTCACCAATTATTATTTTGGCAATAGTTTAGCATCGTCAAGAAAAACTATTTTCCATGACGTCGAATTTCGTCACCATTTATTATTGAAATCGTCACATAGTATTATTGTAACATACTTATTAACATCGTCATGAAATATACAAATTTGTGACGATTTTTTTTTTTAATTGGTGACGAATTTAAAATTTGTCACAATTTCAAGTACTTTAATGGCGAATAATAAAATTTGTCACGTTTAAGTAAGAAATTGTGACAATTTTTTATCGTCACGAAATGTGTATATCCTGTCCGCTAGATCCCCCCGACATCGGATGTTGTAAAAATAAACACAGATGGAGCATCGACAGGCACACCGGGGACAACGACAGGAGCTGGCGTATTTAGAAATCATCGTGGAGAATTCATGGGGGGCTTTGCAATCAAGCTTGGAAATGGTTTCGCATTTGAAGTAGAACTCCTAGCGGCCCTTAATGCAATTAAGATCGCTTGGAACCGGGGTTGGACGAGGCTATGGATAGAAAGTGACTCAACGTACGTGGTACACATGCTATCAATGACGATGGACAGCAAATCGGTCCCCTGAAAAGCATATGCACTTTGGCAGCAATGGTTAGGCATGAAACATAGCTTAAACATTCGGATATCTCACATCTTTAGAGAGGGTAACGCGACAGCTGATTGGATGGCTGACAACACAGCGGAACAGTTCACATGGTGGGACACACCACCAAGCCAACTTCAGCCAATTCTGGCCAACGACATGCACAAAGAATACTACAGATTTTCATAATACTCTGTAATAGAGGAGTAACCCTTTTCCTTGACCGAGGTTTTGCCCTAGGGAGGGTTTTTCTCGACAAGGTTTTTAGTGGGGCTCCGGCCTCTTGAATGGAGTGTATTCATATTGCTTTAGGGTTTTTCTTGGAATGATATAAAATCGTATTTCATTCATATTTGTAAAATATAGAGTATTCATTATAATAAAGTCATCAATTATTGTCTTCAATCACGTATATATTTATTAATTTAGTTGGCAAAATTTATGGCATAATATATAATCTAGAATATACAAGTCAAACTATACTTATTATATTATTTGTTCCTTGCATTACAATACAATTCAAACAATATAAACCGGCTAAGTTTTTCTATTACATATAAAAAAAATGTATTAAACCTAAAAATCTTAACCAAATGTTTTAGACGTTGAATTCATAAATAGTTTTTTATCGTTTAACATGTTGGATTGAAATTAAAAAAATATAGTTGGCTTAGTCATATTTTTTATACATGAGTTGATTAAATTTTAAATAAAATATTTAACCTTTTCTCAAAAAAAAATTTATATTCTTAAAACTAACAGTGTTTTTTAATCTATTAGATATTTTTTATGATTTTTTTGTATCTCTTAATTTTATTCAAATTCTGCACATAATTTTTTAAACTTTTCACGGTTATTGTTTTTTTTGTATAGCTAAATTATATGCAGGTTCTATTTATAATATTTTAATTTTAACGGTGGTGACTGTTTTTTGCAAAAAAGGACAAAAAAAAAAAAAACGTGAAACTAAAATTGTTTTTGAAAAATAAATTATGGAACCAAACCTGCAATTTACCCTTATTATATACTCCGTATATGTTAATCTTTTACTTGGCTATAACTTGGGATTTTCTACGGTCAGGAAGGGCGCCTGACAATAGAGAATCTATGAAAAATTGACACATCATCAACCTTTGTCATAGTGCGATTTAGCTTTGTCATGTAATAAAGTAATTAATTATCTAAATAAAGTATATAAAATTACAAAAATATCCTTAAAACATTTAACTTCTTTTAAAAAATTCAAATATCACATATTTATAAATTAAATAATCTCATTTTCGACCCGTAACTTAAACCTAATTCAATTTAAATACTTTAAATAATCTCTTTATCAATTTTTGTTCTAAAGTGTTGAATTTAGGTCCTTTTTTTGTCTAATCTACATTATTTTTGCTAGTAAAAACACTTAAAATTCCCAAAAAATAATAAATTGGACGATCCAATTTTAGAATTTTTAATTTTTTCGATCAAATTGCTGAGTTGGACATGCCTAGTGGTAAAAAAATGCCAGATTACATGTAGGGTGTGCATCATTCGACAACGTACCGAATATGAATCAATATGTTACTATTCGTAACTAAAACCGAACCAAATTGCTTCAAAATCGAATATAACCGAAAATCGAAAAGCCTAATATGCCCAAATACTTAAAAATAAACATACTTTAAATTGCAAAAAATCCAAACAGAAAAATTGAGATGAAAAATTCAAAACAACTTCAACTGCCATTTGAGATTAATTATAGATTTCACTAATTAAATTGTTTTAAATGCAATTCAGAAAAATTGTGTTGAATTACAGATTTCACAAAAAAAAATAAAAAAAATTACATCAATTTTGTGCCTGTCATGTTCTAACTCTAAGGCATAAGGTTGAAAATTTGTAAACCAAGCCTTTAGATGATCGTTGAGGATCTCTGCCGGATCGTTGGCCAGATTTCGTGCACAAGTTACTGATTATTCTCTCCTCCGTTGAGAGCCATATCGCCCAGATACGCCGTTTAGCTTATTTTCTGGGATCTGCCGAATATCCTTTCAACTTTTTGATCTACGCTCCACTACTACAGCTTCTGCCTTCAAATAGCAACCCACTACTGCTCTTACTTTCAAACATGGAGAATCTTAATATCTCTGATTAAAATGAGGAACTTGTATGTGAGGGAAACAATGACCGGGACAGGGGCGTCAACGTCAACCTCAGCATAGTCGGAAGGTTCCTCACAGACCCAAACCTCTCATTCAAACTCACCCGTAGCTGCCTTGCAGTCCTCTGGAGACCACAGAGGGGTGTAGACATCAATAACATTGGGGGTGGAAGGGTCTAGGCACAATTCAATCATGTGATGGACATTAAACGCGTCCTTTTTGGAGGGCTTTGGATGGTGGGGACCGACATGATTATCATCAACCGCCTATCTATGGGTGAAGTTCCACACCCTGTCCCCTTAACGAAGATCCCTTAACGAAGATCCCTTACCAGTGGGATACTTCTCGGAAGAAATTGGAACAGCCCTAGGAAACTTCATTGGCAAATTTTTGGAGTACGATTCCACAAACAAAGGAGCCATCTGGAAACCTTTTATGCGCATCAGAGTCGAACTGGACACCACAATCCCACTAAAAAGGTACAAGGTGATACGCCACGATGACGGAGGAAAGTCCACTGTAAACTTCAAGTATGAGCGGCTCTCACGCTTCTGTTTCTTCTGTGGAAAATTAGACCACACAATTAGCATCTGCTCCGCATTCTTTGAGAAGAATGATAAAAATGCTACACAGATCTGGAGCAGGGACCTGGTGGCGCCAGACCGTAGGACCTCTAACCTACCCGGCGATCAATGGCTCAGACGCGATGACCACTCCGGTGAAACAACACCACCAATAATGGTATGAGCGCGAATCAAGGGAACGTTTGGTCAACGTAATAAAGAGCAAGCAACCAATCAGCGCCCCAATGCAAATAATAGCGAAAGTTCAGCCATGGGCTTTAAAATTCCAATTAATGGCTATAACACAGGGGCGGTTATAACTAGTTGTGGGAGGCAAACCAGGAACACCCTAACCACCAACCCCGTGTTTGACGCTCACTACGTCGATGGAATGATCTCTACATTTGAATTTCTGGAGCAGAAGAAGAGGAAGAGAGCAGAAGCCATACACAACACAGACATCACCTACATTCAAGCAAACTTAGAAAACGAAGATGATGATGCCATCGAAGACTCGGAGAATTTTTTATCGGCTGGCCCCGGCTCGGAGGCCAGCCGGGGTCAATGATCGTGCTCAGCTGGAACTGAAGAGGCCTTGGTCATCCTAATATAGTTCCAACATTGTGTGAACTCGTTCGAGTTCGTCGACCTGATGTAATCTTCTTATTTGAAACACTTTCATTTGGTATTAGATTAGAAGCACTTCGTGTAAGACTTGGCTTTGACTCATGTTTCGCTGTGGATAGTGTGGGTCACAGTGGAGGCATTTGTTGGTCCCTGAACGAGTAGTGAATGGGATTAAAGTCTAGAGGGGAGGGGTGAATAGACTTTAAAACTTTTTCAAACAGAGTTGGGAACCTCTTCTGATTGCTATATCAACTGGACTGCAAGTCTGCTGGTCCAGATGACTATAGTGATCTGACTGAAGAGGTTATATGCAGAAATATGGTGGCCCTGGTTTAGACTCGTTCTTGTAACTTGTTTTACTTTGTGAAACTACTCAGCTGATGCTGGTTTGAAAGTTATGGCCTTGTTTTGAAGAGTGTTGAAATCACAGTATGCACTATATAATAATGAATGTAAAAGCAGAAATGTAAAGTGCAGAAAGTAAATAACACCGGATTTATAGTGGTTCGGATATACGATCCTACGTCCACTCTCACGTCCTAACGTGATGTTTAATCCCTTTAATTTCCACAAATTACAAGGGTCTTGTCCTTTATAGTCCCAAGGTTAGGACTTTGAGATCTGAGCCGTCCTAACAGCTGCGGTCTCCAAAAGTGATTGTAAGCACTTGCACTTTGGGGGGTTTCAAAAACTTTAACCTTTTGGTGAGGGTTTGGGGTTTTTGAGAAGTATCCAACTAATGGTTCAAGCTTATAATTTGCTTAACCACTATGCCTAAAACAACTGATATACAATATGAATAAGTTTCAGGTTCTTAAGGGTTGGATAGGAAGCACTTAAGAGCTATGGATAATCTAATGGATTTCTGGCTCTTGGAGAATTCTTAGAACAATGTGGCTTTTTGCTTGATTGCTTGCTTAGCTTGTGAATTCTCTCTCTTTGTTGCTTCTGTGTTCATCCTCTTGTATTTATAATGGAGATTGAGTGCAACTAGCCGTTGGAGTTGACTAGCCGTTTGAGCAATCTTCCCATAATAGCTTGATTCCTTGATTCCAGCCGCTTGATTGCTTCAATCCTGGGATCATATCAATCTTCTAAATAAGGTAGGTCTTCGTTTGAATTGCAAGATGACTTGGGAATCAGCCGAGTCCTGGAAGAGCACATAGTCTTCTGATCTGTACTTCTAGTCTTCTGACTACTCTTCTGGCCTTAGGTCTTCTGTCTTCTGATATCAGACGAGTACTACTCTTCTGATCTGGAAATTCTTTGTACTGTTTTAGGCCATCTTCAATCTGGGACTCCATCAGATAAGTAGGTATACAAGCACCTTAACATATCTGGTCTTCAAGGATCTTCTAGTCTTCATGTCTTCTACTCTTCTTATCTTGAGGATAGGCATGTAAGCCATGACTGTGCTGATCAGCTGCTATCAATACAGTTGATCACACAAGACTAGTCTAAGCTGTTCTATACAAGTCAGCTGATCCTATTACATTTATAAACTCTAAGTGTTTTGGCCATCAAAACTATTCTAACATCAGATGGGGCTTAGGGTGAATTTATATCCCAACAATTTCCCCCTTTTTGATGAAGCCAAAACTATATACTCCCTCTGTCCACCAAAAGTGTGCTCACTTTTTTTTATACATGTTTTTAAAAAAATCATATTATATTTATAAAGAATATATTTGGAATAACGAGTAAAGAATATATTTGTTAGATACTCAATCTTGTTATTAAAGTAAAAAAAATATTCAAAAGTGAACTATTTAAATAGAATAAACGCATTTTTTGTGGACCTAAAAAAACAAGTGGGCACACTTTTGGTGGACGGAGGGAGTATATGATAAATGCTCTTAATAAGATAAGATAGGAGTTTATAAACTTCATAAAAACTGAAGTATCTGATGAAGACAATGAGATTTTGTCTTGAAAGCAAAGAGAACTAAACTTGAATATATAGAACTTTTACAGATTACAAGTAATAGTTTCTTAAGGCTTTGAAAGTGGTCTTCATCAGGTCTTCTGATCTTCAGATGCGGAAGGCAAGGTACAGACGAGATCGAACTTCTTCCATGTGCTGCAGGTCTGTAACATTCTCCTCTTCATAGATCTTCTCTAGGATCCTTTTGACTTCAATGAAGTCTGTTCTTCCAGAATCCAGAGTGGGAGGATCCCATTTGGGTTCTTCAGGAGTTAGGATTCTGTAGTTGTCAAGTTCTTTGGCTGTCTTGACTACTTCTTTCCAGAACTCTGGATCTTCAATGTTCATGAATTGATTGAACTGGAAGAATTCATCTTCATAGGTTGGGAGAGGGCCAAATTTTCTTACAATGTGGTGTTGAATTTGCCATTTCTTCTTCAGAGGGTGCCACTTTGGTAGTTCATCTTGAAGGGCTAGATAGTCCACATAGTTGCTATCAAACACCAGAACTTTATCTTTCTATGCCAGAGCATTTTCTTTCAGTGCTTTCTCCTTGAGAGCTTTCCTGAGTTTGGCTATCTTCCTGTCAAATTTGGCTTTGACTGCTTTCGCATCTTTTAGCTTCTTTTGTTTAAGCTCTTGAGCTTCAAGCTCTTTCCTTTTCTTCAACTCTAAAGCCTCTTTCTCTTCTGCAGTAGGCTCTGCTGGAGTTGACTTCTGAGCTTGCTCATCTGCTTGCTCATCTGCCTTCCTTTTCCTAGTCATTCTTTTCTCGGAAACTTGTTCTGTAGAGGCAGTGATCTGCAGACTTTTGGCAGTTGCTTGAGTGGGAGCTTGGATGTCTTCTTGAGCAATTTCTTTGCCTTTGCCTTTCTTGCTCTTGATTTTGCTTGATAAATCACCCAGGGTTTCATTCAACTCATCTTGAGATACTACCATTACAGCTTGCTGTGCAGTAGTCTTCTCTAGAGCTTTTATCAATACATCTTCCCCCTTTTTGGCTTCAGCAAGTGCAGCCGCAAAAGGCTTCATGGCACTCAGAATCTCCACTCTAAGAGTTTGTTGAAGAGCCATGGCGTTGACTCTGCCAACATGAGTCAGATGTGTGATGCTATGGTCTAGAATCTGAGCATGAGAGTTGGAGGAGGAGGCAGCTTCTAGTTTAGCTGTAATTGCTTCCAGTCTGGTTGCTGTCTCCTGCAGCTGAATCTGAAGTTTTTCATTCTCTGTTGTAGCTGATTGGAGAAGAGCTCGACCTTCAGTAGCTCTTGCTTCAGCATCTTCAATTCTTGTCTTGTAGGTGTTTTCCATGCGGTTGACCTCATTGGTGTAGAGATCAGCAAACCTGGTGGAATGTTCACCTGCCATCTTCAGAATGCTGGTCAGATACTCACTTATCTGATCGTGAAGAGATTCTCCAAACTTGTCTTCAATGTCAATGATCTGGTTATGAAGACGAGTTCTCTGCTCCTTGACTGCCTTTTCAACATATCTTCCAAGCTGTAGGCCTAAACCCTTTTCAAAGTGTAGGTCTATAGCAGTCTTGACCTGTGAGCATATGTCTGCTGTATAGTCAGCTGTTGGAGTAGAAGTTGAGGCTGTACCTTGAGGCTTTGGATGGACTGTCAGGGCTTTGCCTCTTTCTTCATCTGAAAGGTACTCTTCATTGAGAAATGAGGTAGTGGCCTTAACCAGGTGGGACATGATGGTGTCTCCTTTGTCAATGAAGTGAGGTAGAGTATCCTTAGGCATGAAGTGATCAGGAATAGTGATTACTTCTCTTTCAATCTCGGTTCTGTCAGCTGGTTCAGCTGAGTCTTCCGCAGGAACGGACGCAGCTGAGTCATTCACTTTTGCTGTGCCAGCTGTCTGATGATCTGATATGCCTTCTGGGATAGAGGCATCATTAGGTGGAATTCCCAGAATTCTGTGGCATACTGCTGTAAAGGCTTCTTCGGGCAGCAGTTGAGCAAAAGATGTAACTTGAGCAACTTCTTTTTGCTCCATTTCCCAGTCGAGGAAATTAGCTTTTCCTCCCATTCCTTCCATGACTTCAATAAGGTCATCCACATCATCTCTCCTGAGTTCAATCCAGGTGCAGATTCTGAGAATTTGTTCGAACTGAACCGATTCCTCATCAATACCAGGAATAGTAGACTTGAGCAGGTTTGCTATCTTCATCCTCATTATCTTCTCCCTTGTGCACATAGGATAGTGTACCATTCTGTAGTGAGGTTGAGAGGGACCAGCTTGAGCAAGGTCTGCTGGTGCCATGTCTTCTGGAACAGAAGAGACAATGATGGTAGGAGTTTGAGTATTTGGGGTAGTTTCCTCTGCTGTGTGAGTATCAGCAGGGATTTGGGAAGTGATATGTTCTTGATCTTCAGTGATCTGTTCATCAGCAGGGATTTGAGTCTGCTGGTTTGGTATAGTTTCTTCATGAAGATCAGTAGAGGTTTGGACACTCGGATCTTGAACATCAGCAGGGTTAGGCAATAGGGGTTCAGGGGTTGAGGTAGGTGAAGCTTGTTCCTCTGCTGTGTGAGTATCAGCAGGGATTTGGATATCAGTGTTTGAGTGGTCAGATGGGTTGGAGTCATCAGAAGGGTTGAAGGATGCAATCGGGGCTATTAACATGGGAGTAGGAAGCCTCGATTTCTTGGACTTTTTGTTGGAAGAAGAATTATTCTTCTTTCTCTTCTGACCCTTTGACAATTTAGAAGGAGTAAAAGAGGGAGAGGGTTTAGAGGTACCTGCCTTCTTCAAGGGAGAGGCAGTGGGAGTGGCATCTGAATCAGATGGGGAGATGAGCCCAGATCTGATTAGATATCGTCCTTGTGCTAAGGTCTGATTGTCATCATCATCATCATCCTCAGCAACCTTCTTCTGAGCCTCTTCTTTGGTTGGCTCCTCTTCTTCTTCAGCAGAGTCATGATCAGACTCTTGTGCTGCCTTCTCAGCCAACAGCTTTCTCTTTTCTTCTTTTAACCTTTCTGCCTCAGCAAGAGCTTCCTTTCTCAAATAATATTTGGAGATGTGAAAGGTCTTATGAGGTCCCATCTTGTACTTCTTTGGGAGAATATCTGGAAGGATAATGCTCAGCTTGTTGACAAAGCTGACTGTAGCTGCTACCTTCCATACCTTCGATTGTAAGTCCAAAGTGACTTTCTTTGCCTCAAGAGCAATTCTTTCTAAGAATAGTCCTTGCCAGTCTCCATCGATCTGATCCCAGATTGCAACCATTACTCGAACCTTTAAAGTAGTAACAGCATCATGACTGAATGTGTTACCAAGTAACATCTTTCCTGCAATATCCAACAAGGTTTGGAATTTTGGTTCAAGTTGGGATTTCTTTAGTCCAGTTGCATCAGTAGCCTTGATTCTTCCACCAGTAAACATCTCCATATACTCCTTTTCTCTATTCATGATGTAGTTGGAGATATTTATTTTCCCCCTTGACAGGCCAAACAATTCCTGAAGAATTTCCCTTGTAACCTTGACTTTGTGTCCATTCATGACACTTTCGACATGAGAACCCTTCATCACGGCGTTTGCATAGAATGTCAGAACGTCTTGTTCATAGACATTAGTTGGAGCTGCTTCCAGAAAGTCTCTGAGTTTAAGATTGACGCACCGAAGCAATATCTCCTTGTTCTCATCTGAGTGTTTGCCTTTGAAAAACAGAGCATTCTCCGTAAAAATCTTCCCTTCCTTGGACCACTTTGCAGCATCCAAGGTGCCAGTATTCTTGGTCTTCTCGTCGTAAATTTCAATGATTGCCATAGTAGAGTCTGAGTGTTAGGGTTTGAAGGCTTGAAAGAAATTTGCAGAACGAGAGAGAGTAATGTGATTAATTGAGTAATTTGAGCGACAGGGTTTGGGAGAGGTTTTAGGGGTGTGAATATATACTCCAGAAAATTTGATCTAACGGTCAGATTTGTGTTTGAATTTGGAGTAGAGCCCAAGATTTCCTTCTTTGATTTCTTAAATTTGCCGACTGGTTATGCCATTTGGCAATTGTTGATTTGTTAGCAATATGGTACTTGAGTATTAATGACATCATTACCAAAAATAGCCGTTGAGACTAATTTATGGTAAGAATTGATCATCAAGGCCGTTTTCTATAAGAAAATTGCATTCCTTATATAAGCCAATTTGTTTAATTACATTCAGGAATAAATCTAGAATGAATTACATGATCAAGACTAGTCATTATACTCTAAATTTGTGTGATTTGATCAGCAGAGTGAGGTCTTCTGAGTTCTTCAAGATGTCTGCTGATTGTCTTTGAAAAGTCTTCTGGTCAGCTGAGTTTGTCTTCTGATCAGCTGAGTAGAGGAAACGGTGTTTGCTGTGATGATCCAACCTGGATGGATCCTTCCAGCTTTATTGTGAGTGATGATCCAACCTGGTTTGATGGATCTTTCAACTCCTTCTTTAAATCAAGTGGAGCTAGTCTAGACATAGTCCCACTGATTTAAGTGTTTCTCACCATCAGATGTTCCTCATCATCAGATGGGATGTAGCATCTAATGTGCTCTTGTTGAATTTCTTCGCTTCTCTAGAAAGGGAAGGAAGGTTGAGGGGTGCTTCAATGGAGTTGAAGAGAGGGCCATGGACTCAGCCTTCATGTTCTGTTTAGACACAGTAGCTTTGCATAACAAGCTTTCCATGTAGAACTTCCTTCTGGAGAAGAAGCTCTGCTTGCTTGCTACTTTGTCCTCTGCATCTCTTCCTCCTTTAGCTTTCAACAAGAACGTCTCTTCTTCCTTTAGCTTTCATGAGCATACTTATGTTGAGTAAGCCATGTATATGGATCTGCATCATCTTCATTTTCTGGACAAATCTTCATCTCCTTCACCCAAGATTTTGGTTGAAGAATGATCTCCATTCCATCTCTTCTTTCAATTGTCTCCATACCTGAAATAAGAAAAGTGTTAGATGTTTTGTGTTCTTAGGTGTTCTCATAACTTCTCCTTTTATAGGGGTAGAAATGAGGTAATGGAGAGAAAGATGACAAAACTATAGAGGTGATAGGTCTGAATTTCTGAAAAGTGATTTCTTAAGATCAGCAGTGAGTTTCTTGATCCAAGGGTGCACATTTAAAGATATTCAGACTTTATCTAATGGAATGCAGAAATTATAAATTTTGACCATGAGTTATTTGAAATCCGTACTGTGCATGCATACTGTTGAGTCGGTGAGGATGGTGTATTAATCCAGCCAAGTATGACTCAGTTAGTATACTGTATTTATGTATATGAATAAAGTATTTTATGAAGAATAGTTTATTAATATACATAGTTATACATTGCTTAGAGTAAGGAGATCAAATAGCTTTGTTCAAGTCTGCTATATATATATATATGTATACTATGCAATGCAGACTTTAGAGTATTTCATCAAGGATTCTTAAGGTATCATTGATTCCCCCTTGATTAGATAACTCTATGTTTTCCCTCAGCTCTATCTATCTTCATTGGGAAAGAACTTACCTGAAGATGAGGGTGTCTATTCACCTCATCTGATTCTCCTAGTCTGCTGCACTTGGGTCAGCTGAGGTTTTCAGCTGATCTTTCCTTCTTCATGTGCTTGGTTCCAGGAGTCCTAAGCTGTAACATAAGGTCTTGAACCTTTCTTCAGCTAGGGGCTTAGTCAAGATGTCTGCTCTTTGGATATCTGTGTGAATTTTCTCCATCTTGATGTCCTTCTTTTCAAGGTGATCTCTTATGAAGTGGTGTCGAATGTCGACATGCTTGCACCTTGTGTGGAGGACTGGATTTTGAGTGATGGCAATGGCGCTGCTGCTATCACAATAAATAGGGACTTCTCTTGCCTCTACATTGTAATCCTTGAGTTGTTGAACTAGCCAGAGCAGCTGACTACAACAACTACCAGCTGCCATGTACTCTGCTTCAGTTGTGGAGGTTGCAACTGAGGTTTGCTTCTTAGAGAACCATGATATCAGCTTGTTTCCTAGAAATTGACAGGTTCCTGATGTGGACATCCTATCAATTCTGCATCCTCCATAGTCTGAGTCAGAATAGCCACTCAATTCTAGATTGTCATCAGCAGGGTACCATAGTCCTAGGTTGACTGTTCCTTTTAGGTACTTGAGAATCTTCCTTGCTGCTTCTAGATGACTTTGCTTTGGGTTTGCTTGAAACCTAGCACATACTCCTACAGCAAATGTTATGTCTGGTCTGCTAGCTGTAAGATATAGTAGAGATCCAATCAGTGCTCTATATTCAGCTTGATCAACTGCCTGTCCAGACTCATCTGATTCCATTTTGAAAGATGTCATCATTGGAATCCTTGCAGTCTTGCTTTGTAGAGCTTTGAATCTTTCTAATAGACTTTTGGTATACTTGGACTGGTTGATGAAGATACCTTCTGAACTCTGCTTGACTTGAAGTCCTAGGAAATAATTCATCTCACCCATCATGCTCATTTCGAATTTTCCTTGCATAAGTTCAGAGAACTTCTTGCACATTTCTTGATTTGGTGATCCAAATATAATGTCATCTACATATATTTGTACCATTAAGATGTCTTCTCCTTCTTGTATTCTGAAGAGAGTTCTATCAACTTTGCCTTTTGTATATCCATTGTCAAGTAGGAATTGTGACAATGTGTCATACCAAGCTCTAGGGGCTTGTTTTAGACCATAGAGAGCCTTCTTCAGTCGATATACTTGATCACCTTTTTCAAATCCTGGAGGCTGCTCTACATATACTTCTTCTATCAGAATACCATTTAGAAAAGCACTATTGACATCCATTTGATATACCTTGAAGCCCATATAAGATGCATAAGCTAGAAATAGTCGAATGGCTTCTAATCTGGCTATTGGTGCAAAAGTTTCATCATAGTCAATCCCTTCAGATTGTGAATATCCTTTTGCAACTAGCCTTGCCTTATTTCTAGTTATCACATCATTTTCGTCCTTCTTGTTCTTGAATACCCACTTTGTTCCTACTACATTGTGGTTTTCAGGACGATCTACCAATTCCCAGACTTCATTTCTTTCGAATTGGTTTAGTTCTTCTTGCATAGCAGTGATCCAATTGCTATCTGTCATTGCTTCTTCTATGTCAGCTGGTTCAATGTTGGAGAGGAAAGCACACCAGCAGAACATAGATGATTGAGAATTCTGATTCAGTTGTCTTCTGGTCTTGACACCTGATTCTGCTCCTCCTATGATGAGGTTTGATGGATGGTTGTTCCTCCATGTATGTCTCACTGGAGTATCTGCATTGGATGAGTTTGGATCCTCATCTGGTCTAGTGCCATCAGGAGGGTTGACTTGATTAGGTCGATCATCATCTGTATCTTGAGTGTCAAAGAGATCATTCCCCCTGGCATTTGGGATTGATGCATCTTGATTCTGGTCAGCTTGTCCTACTTGAGTTTGAGATCTAGTGACAGGTCTATGAGGCTTATCTTCCTCTGGTTCTTCAGGGAAAGGTTCATTGACTTCAATGAACTCATCTGGTTTGGACTTGATCACTAGATGTCTCATCTGATCTGCAGCTGAGTTTGTTTCTACTGCATTCTTTTCACACGATTCATCAAAAACAACATGAGGTGTTTCTTCCACAAGAAGGGTTCGTTTGTTGAGTACTCTAAATACTTTGCTAGTTGAGGAGTATCCTAAGAATATCCCCTCATCTGCTTTGGCATCAAAAGCATTCAACTTACTCTTCCCATTGTTGTGAATGAAACACTTACAACCAAATATATGAAAGTAAGATACTCTAGGTTTTCTTCCTTTCCACAGTTCATATCGAGTTTTCTCATGTATTTTATGAATACCTGACCTGTTTTGAGTGTGACAAGCTGTGTTGATGGCTTCTGCCCATAGCTTCTTTGGAGTAGAAAATTCAGCAAGGAGTGTTCTGGCCGCTTCTTTGAGTGTTCTGACTCTTCTTTCAGCTACACCATTCTGTTGTGGTGTTCTTGCTGCACTTGTCTCATGCTGAATACCATTAGAAGTACAATAGGTAATTATATAAGAGTTAATAAATTCAGTACCTTTGTCACTTCTAATTTTCACGATTGGTTCTCCTTTCTCTACTTGGATCCTCTTCAATAGTTCAGGGAGCTTCTGCTGTGTTTCACTCTTCTTGTATAGGAAGATAACCCAAGTAAACTTGGAATAATCATCTACAACAATAAGAGTGTACTTCCTCCCAGTTAAAGTGGTTGGAGTGATTGGTCCAAAGAGATCCATGTGAAGCAATTCAAGAACTCTGCTGGTTGATGCTGTCTTCTTGGTCTTGAAAGAGACGTTTGTTTGTTTTCCTTGTTGACATGCATCACAAACCTGATCTTTACAGTAGAGTTCATTAGGCAGACCATCAACTAAGGATTCCCTTGCTAACTTGTTCATAGTCTTAAAGTTCAGATGGCTAAGACGTTTGTGCCATAGCCAGCTGACATCTTTAGGGCTCTTCACAAGCAGGCATGTATCCTTAGGACAGCTGTTCCAATTTGCAAGATACATACTTCCCTTTCTAGATCCTGTTAGAAGATTTTGTTTTGTTCTCTTATCACTTATGAGACACTCATCTTTAGAGAATTTGACTGAGTAACCAGTGTCACAAAAGTGAGAAACAGATAATAAATTAAACTTAAGACCTTCTACATATGATACATCATGTACCTCAATGTCACCATTTTTAAGGGTGCCATATCCTTTTGTGCTACCGTGCGCGTTATCACCAAAGAAAACTTTTGGACCTTTCTTCTCTATGTAGTTGGTCAGCAGGGTTTTGGTTCCTGTCATGTGAGTTGAGCATCCACTATCTATGTACCAAGTTTCTCCTGCTAGACCTCCACTATCTGTGTTTGGAAGAGATCATCGAACTTAGATTGAAGTATA
Organism: Galeopsis tetrahit; assembly: GCA_963675135.1. NCBI lineage: Eukaryota > Viridiplantae > Streptophyta > Magnoliopsida > Lamiales > Lamiaceae > Galeopsis > Galeopsis tetrahit. The sequence goes on along the minus strand of OY776120.1, from coordinate 55,798,667 downwards.
CGAAATTCTTTGGTTTCTAAGGCTTGAGTTTCTAACATCCCCTCATACAACTGAGTTGTTGTGGTATTTTCTTCCTTAAGAAGTTCCACTTCTTTGGTCAACCTTTCATTCATGGTGACTAACTCAGGGGTGTTATCAAACTTTACCTTTTTCAACCTAGCAATTTCTTTCCTTAAATCCTTATTCTCCTCTTCCACTTCTATAAAGGCTCTAGTGGCAATATCCAGATCTCCTTTTACCTTTCTTAAAGATTGATAATAGGTGTCTTCTGATTCGCCTTCAGATGAGTTTATGTCATCTGTTTGTGAGAAAATAGGTGAATGGAAAGTAGTAGTATAAGAGTTTACCTCATTTTCTCCTATGGCCATCATAGCTAGGTCGTCTGAATCATCTGAAAAGATTTGATCGTCTGGTGACGTAGGGAGTTCATCACTTTGGTATTCAGATTCTTCAGTCACCATTGCCTTTTTGTCTGAGGTTCTTCTTGGCCTTCTTTCTTTCTTGTCATCCAAATCCAGCTCAGGACATTCATAGACATACTGTCCTGGTTTGCCACAGTTGAAGCAAGATCCAGGTTTCTGATTTGAGTTGCCTCTCCTTGGAGGAGTGGCATCTCTTCTTCTAGATCCTCGGCTGTCAGATGACTCCACATCCTTTCTAGGATGTCTTTCTGGTGTTCTTTCTCTAGAACCTCCGGAGGATGAACTTGCTCTTCTATCTTTGTAGTTTCTATAGAATTTTCTATATTTACTGTTGAGGGTGTTCATCCTTTCAAATCTCTTGATCATAAGTGCCATTTGCTCTTTCAGGCTCATGTCTGATCCTTCACAGTCTTCTGTTTTCAGAGAGGTCTTGCCAGATGAGGTGCTTGCAGCTTTTGTATTGGCTGCCTTGAAGGCTACAGTCTTGGAGGTAGATGGGGTTGCAGTTGGCTCATCACTTCCTGAGTTCTCTTCTCTTTCAAGATCATATTCATGGGCTTTCAGGTTCTGAAATAGAGTTTGTGCAGACCACTTCTTGATATCTTGAGTATCTTTGATGATGGTCTTCTTGAGTCTCCATTTCTTGGTTAGAGAATCTAAGATCTTTAGATTTTTCTCTCTATTTGTGTATTTCTTGCCCAGAGATTCTATCTCATTGATGATCTTGGTAAATCTGTTGTCTAACTGATCAATAGACTCTTCTGGTTGCATCTTGAAGTGTTCGAACTTCTTGACTGCTGTAGACAACTTGGATTCTTTGATCAGCTCAGTTCCTTCACAAAGAAGTGCCAATGCCTCCCACATCTCTCTGGCTGACTCACAATGGATTACTTTTGCAATGTACTCATTTGGAAGAGTTTGCATTATGTAATCTTGAGCAATGCTATCAAGACTTGATTGCTTCATCTCTTCTGGTGTGAGGTCCTTCATGGGCTTGGGAACCAGTTCTCCAACTGGGACTTCTGGATCACCATTTGCAGTGTTGACTGTCATGATGGTGATCGGGCCTTCTGTGATTACAGACCACATCTTGTAGTGGACTGATGTGAGATTCTTCCTCATCCTGATCTTCCAGTAATCATAATCCTCCACTGAAAACTTAGGCAACTTACGCATATTAGCACTCATGCTGTATGAGTTTTCGAAAACAAGTTCTTTTAAAAAAAGATCTGTTCAAGAGGACTACAGAGAGACTCCCTCAAGTCTTCTGATAATCTAGAGACAGTAGTCCGTTAGAACCACTGCTCTGATACCACTTGTTGGTCCCTGAACGAGTAGTGAATGGGATTAAAGTCTAGAGGGGAGGGGTGAATAGACTTTAAAACTTTTTCAAACAGAGTTGGGAACCTCTTCTGATTGCTATATCAACTGGACTGCAAGTCTGCTGGTCCAGATGACTATAGTGATCTGACTGAAGAGGTTATATGCGGAAATATGGTGGCCCTGGTTTAGACTCGTTCTTGTAACTTGTTTTACTTTGTGAAACTACTCAGCTGATGCTGGTTTGAAAGTTATGGCCTTGTTTTGAAGAGTGTTGAAATCACAGTATGCACTATATAATAATGAATGTAAAAGCAGAAATGTAAAGTGCAGAAAGTAAATAACACCGGATTTATAGTGGTTCGGATATACGATCCTACGTCCACTCTCACGTCCTAACGTGATGTTTAATCCCTTTAATTTCCACAAATTACAAGGGTCTTGTCCTTTATAGTCCCAAGGTTAGGACTTTGAGATCTGAGCCGTCCTAACAGCTGCGGTCTCCACAAGTGATTGTAAGCACTTGCACTTTGGGGGGTTTTAAAAACTTTAACCTTTTGGTGAGGGTTTGGGGTTTTTGAGAAGTATCCAACTAATGGTTCAAGCTTATAATTTGCTTAACCACTATGCCTAAAACAACTGATATACAATATGAATAAGTTTCAGGTTCTTAAGGGTTGGATAGGAAGCACTTAAGAGCTATGGATAATCTAATGGATTTCTGGCTCTTGGAGAATTCTTAGAACAATGTGGCTTTTTGCTTGATTGCTTGCTTAGCTTGTGAATTCTCTCTCTTTGTTGCTTCTGTGTTCATCCTCTTGTATTTATAATGGAGATTGAGTGCAACTAGCCGTTGGAGTTGACTAGCCGTTTGAGCAATCTTCCCATAATAGCTTGATTCCTTGATTCCAGCCGCTTGATTGCTTCAATCCTGGGATCATGTCAATCTTCTAAATAAGGTAGGTCTTCGTTTGAATTGCAAGATGACTTGGGAATCAGCCGAGTCCTGGAAGAGCACATAGTCTTCTGATCTGTACTTCTAGTCTTCTGACTACTCTTCTGGCCTTAGGTCTTCTGTCTTCTGATATCAGACGAGTACTACACTTCTGATCTGGAAATTCTCTGTACTGCTTTAGGCCATCTTCAATCTGGGACTCCATCAGATAAGTAGGTATACAAGCACCTTAACATATCTGGTCTTCAAGGATCTTCTAGTCTTCATGTCTTCTACTCTTCTTATCTTGAGGATAGGCATGTAAGCCATGACTGTGCTGATCAGCTGCTATCAATACAGTTGATCACACAAGACTAGTCTAAGCTGTTCTATACAAGTCAGCTGATCCTATTACATTTATAAACTCTAAGTGTTTTGGCCATCAAAACTATTCTAACATCAGATGGGGCTTAGGGTGAATTTATATCCCAACAGCATTGCAGCCCTCTGGAACAATAATAATAATTGCAACATTTTGAACTACTCTAGTAATCACATTGACTTACTGATTATTGACTCAAATAGTAATTGGAGATGCACGGGGTATTACGGACACCCGGAAAGGCACAATCGCCACATGTCTTGGGCTCTACTGAGACAACCTGCAAACTTCGATGCTCTCCCATGGGCCTGTATAGGAGATTTCAACGACCTCCTCTCTACGATTGATAAAAAAGGTCGAGTCCTCCACCCCGAATGGTTGTATCGGGGCTTCAGGGAAGCCGTTACTGATTGTCAACTCTCGGATGTCCCTATGTCTGGATATAGCTTCACCTGGCACAGGGGTCGAAACCCACAAAACGCCGTGGAAGAGAGGCTTGACCGAGCAATGGCAACTCCGTCGTGGCACAACAGATTTCCAAACTCCACACTCAACAATCTTGTCGCCCCCGTCTCAGACCATAATCCAATCCTATTGAACACCACTCCAATGGAAAGCAGAATCAGTCGTCACACATTCCGTTTTGAAAACAGATGGCTTGACGAACTGGACATGGAGAATGTTATTCAAAATTGTTGGACTGGTTTTCACGACCTAAACCTGCTCTAAAAATTAAAAGGTACGGGAGAAACCTTGGCGATGTGGGGAGCCAAGGCGGACTCTAATTTCTGGCGACGGAAAAAAAAGGCAGAAAATAAAATCAAGCAACTGCAAGGGAATATGAGCACAGGGGGGCGTGCAGCCTATGCAGAAGCGAGGGAACAACTGGGTGCACTTCTAAAAGGCGAAGAAACTATATGGCGGCAAAGAGCGAAAATTCATTGGCTAAGAGAAGGGGACTTGAACACTCGGTTCTTTCATCAAACCGCCACCACTAGAAAGAACAGGAAGAGAATTGAGAAGCTGCAAAATGACGAGGGACAATGGGTCGAGGCACAGGGGGATCTTTGTACTATTATTCGAGACTATTTCACGACGCTCTTCAGTGCAAATCACAATACAGTCGAGGATACCGAATTTCTGGAGCCAGTGCAACCTATGATCTCGACAGCCCAAAATGGCACTCTCACAAGGCCTTTCGACATCGAAGAATTTGCTACAGCAGTAAAACAAATGAAGGCGGACACGGCTCCAGGCCCTGACGGCTTCAACACGACCTTCTAACAAAAATTTTGGGGCCTGACCGGAAATGACACCTTTGCTTCAGCCATAGATTGGATGACCAGGAAAGAGCTGCCTATATCCCTCAACAACACCAACATAGTTTTGCTCCCCAAGGTGGAAAATCCATAATCGGTACGCGACCTCCGCCCTATATCACTATGCAATGTGTTGTATAAAATTGCATCGAAGGTACTATGTAACAGGCTTAAAGGGGTCCTCCCGGGTCTGATTGATAAAGCCCAATCGGCGTTTGTGTTGGGTCGCCTCATTCAAGACAACGTCCTCATCACCTTCGAAACCTTGCATATGATGAAGAACAAAAGAAAAGGAAAATGGGGCGACGTTTGCTTGAAGATAGACATCAGTAAAGCTTATGATAGTGTCGACTGGTCGTACCTCGAAAACATCATGAAAAAATTGGGATTTGCAATTTTATGGATTGAATGGATAATGATGTGTGTCAGGTCAGTCTCCTATTCCGTGCAGGTCAATGAAGATCTTGTGGGCCCAATTTTTCCGAACCGAGGCCTACGCCAAGGGAACCCTCTCTCGCCTTATCTCTTCATCCTTTGCGCCGAAGGACTCTCAGCAGCACTAAACAAAGCAAGTCGCATGGGTAGTATTGTCACACCCCAATTTTCATAAATGAGCATTTTAATTAATAAAATCATTTAAATAGATTTTCAAGAATTTAAAACATAAATAATCACGTACAATCATAAATTTAGGGCATTTGATTAACAAAATATTTTAGATGAAGACCCAATTAATAAACTCTACTTAAATCTTAAACACAGTCAAACCATAAACATGTCTCTAGTATTTAAATAAGTCACAGGTAGTCAACTTTTAATGAAAAACAAACATAATAAATAAATAGTTCTTTAAATTTTCTTGCCATGCATCCTCCAGCATACCACGTCGGCTCTCAATCTGAAAAGTGTGAAATAAGAAGGGGTGAGCAAACCATAGCTCAGTGGGGACAAGCTTGTCAAAACTAAATACAATAAGCAATTAAATTACCACAAACGTAAATATGCATTTAATGTATTACCACTTCTCAACTTCTCGTTTATAAAGGTCATAAGACCTACTTCTCAACTTCTCGTTTATAAAGGTCAGATGACCTGTTTGTCTCAACTTCTCGTTTATAAAGGTCAAATGACCTACTTCTCAACTTCTCGATATTTCTCAATACATAATTCACATAAGTAACAATGAAATCACAGATCGCATTTAATAATGACAAACAAATAAGTAGAAATCCCCACCTTAAAGCCGAGTGAATAAATTTGATGAATCAATTGTGGCTTTAATCCTCTTCGAGATCAATGTTACCTATTGTAAAGAATGAATGAATCTACTTAAGCAATAATATATTCACATAATTTCATATTATATACAATAAGAAATTTAATTGAGTAAAATCCTCACATTAAATCCACCGAAAATCCCATTCCAAAATTAAACTACCAAAATATGACATACGAATCTACTAGTTTATATTTCTGCATAATCTGTTAGTTGAGATTTAGATTAATTAATTAAATATAATCATGATATCAAGTAAAACCCATTTCATTGTTATTCATAATTAGAATATTAAGTCAACTACAATAGCCAAGCTATACAATATGAATATATGTTCTCTATATCTTTTTACGTAAATAAAGAATACTAAAAATCTGACATCAAATTTCTAATCAAAACTATCGGTAATTAACTAGTTGAAATCGAATAAAATTGATTTGAAGATAAATCAAATAATACTAATTATCTAACAAAAATCAATATAATCCTAATAAATCTAGTATATCTTTTCTCACACATCATGTATTACTCACGCCGCCAGGAACTACAACCATCATTAGAGTAATACACACTAACTCAAACTCATAAAAAAGAGAGGATAAAACGTATAAAAGGAAAAGGTACCGTAAACTTCTTGCAGAAGAAGTAACCGAGAGAGGCTTTGTTGTAAATTTAGATGTTCATAAATATTAGGTTAAAATCTCATATTTATGGGTGCGTAAATTGGGCTTGGACTTTTACTTAAAATTATCAAAAGCCTAATCTAAATGGGTTTTGAATATTTATCTTAGAAATTATAATATATATAATATTAAAATAAGTTAAATAATTTTTTATTTATTTATTTATACATATAAACCTATTTTATAAATTTCTCGGGTGTTACATCCTACCCTACTAATAGAAATTTCATCCTCGAAATTACGGTATGATCTAATGAATATTGGCATCAATCTTGTAAAACGTCAAAGTACGCTTTAAATCTAAATTATTCTCGTACCTGGGAATGATGCAGATTCATTGTTTTGGCGAACTAATGAGAACACTCGTGCTTTTCCTCCAGAGGGTTTTTCCTTTGATCCTGATCCTTTAGTTAGTTTCGGGCAAAAGTGTGAAGTGTGACCCGGTTCATGACATTTGTAACATTTTCCTTGTCTATACAAGCATACCCCCTTGTGATTCTTCCCGCATGTAGTGCAAAATGGGCTAACGTTTTGGTGGGTTTGTGTCGTATCTTCGGTCTTATGCTGCTTATTTTGTTCTTCAATTTGATTGTGATCATCCCACTTTCTCTTCCCGAGATTCTCGACATGCTTTCGACTAGAATTATCAATTTCCATGCTAGCATCTATTTCTTGAGCCCTTCTAAATGTTTCAGCAAAAGTCATCTGACCATGACCGGATATGATATTTCTTATATTCGCACGTAAACCCCTCTTGAACTTTCGAGCCTTTTTGTCCTCTGTGTCAACTAGTTGTGGTGCAGATCGACTTAATTGATTGAATTTTCTCTCGTATTCTATCACTGTCATTCCTCCTTGTGTCAGATTATAAAACTCGATTTCCCTTTCCTCACGATAGGAGTGGGGATAGTACTTTTCCAAGATAATATCTTTGAAGTTATTCCAAGAAAGATTTGTTCTTTCTTCTTCAGGTCTCATCCTCCAATACGCTTCTCACCAATGATCTGCGTCTTCCACTAGTTGGTAGGTGGCGCAAAGAACTCTTTGTGCATCAGTGCATCTCATAGCAGTGAAAGTTCGTTCCAAAGATCGCAACCAATTTTCCACAATTTCAGGCCCCTCACGTCCATTAAATTTTGGTGGATCATGTTTGCGAAATTGTTCTACCACTCTAAGGTGAGCGTTGTTATTATTTTGGAATGCTTGCATCATTTGATTAAAGAAAGCTTGAGGATCTTGAGCTGGGACATTGGGCACTTCTCGTCTTGGAGGCATCTACAACGTTCTCAAAGTATTCTAAATGTAATATTCAAGTATATACTCATAAAGAACAGTTATATTGGATGTTAATTACACAATAACTAGAAATAAATATCTCGTAATAAATTTTGATTATGGGTCTCGACATATGTCATTTCACATTTCTCATTTCTCATAATTCATCATAAACTTGTAATCAAATTATGCAATCACAAAACAAGTATAAATCACGTACCTCATTGAGCTGACGTAGTAAGCGGACGGATGCAATAGCAAGTAACATTAGTTCTTAACTTCACAATTTATAGAAAGGTGTAAATGAATCTTATTTTATTTTTGGCAAATCTACAAGAACGTAGACCCGCTCTGATACCACTCTGTCACACCCCAATTTTCATAAATGAACATTTTAATTAATAGAATCATTTAAATAGATTTTCAAGAATTTAAAACATAAATAATCACGTACAATCATAAATTTAGGGCATTTGACTAACAAAATATTTTGGATGAAGACCCAATTAATAAACTCTACTTAAATCTTAAACACAGTCAAACCATAAACATGTCTCTAGTATTTAAATAAGTCACAGGTAGTCAACTTTTAATGAAAAACAAACATAATAAATAAATAGTTCTTTAAATTTTCTTGCCATGCATCCTCCAGCATACCACGTCGGCTCTCAATCTGAAAAGTGTGAAATAAGAAGGGGTGAGCAAACCATAGCTCAGTGGGGACAAGCTTGTCAAAACTAAATACAATAAGCAATTAAATTACCACAAACGTAAATATGCATTTAATGTATTACCACTTCTCAACTTCTCGTTTATAAAGGTCATAAGACCTACTTCTCAACTTCTCGTTTATAAAGGTCAGATGACCTGTTTGTCTCAACTTCTCGTTTATAAAGGTCAAATGACCTACTTCTCAACTTCTCGATATTTCTCAATACATAATTCACATAAGTAACAATGAAATCACATATCGCATTTAATAGTGACAAACAAATAAGTAGAAATCCCCACCTTAAAGCCGAGTGAATAAATTTGATGAATCAATTGTGGCTTTAATCCTCTTCGAGATCAGTGTTACCTATTGTAAAGAATGAATGAATCTACTTAAGCAATAATATATTCACATAATTTCATATTATATACAATAAGAAATTCAATTGAGTAAAATCCTCACATTAAATCCACCGAAAATCCCATTCCAAAATTAAACTACCAAAATATGACATACGAATCTACTAGTTTATATTTCTGCATAATCTGTTAGTTGAGATTTAGATTAATTAATTAAATATAATCATGATATCAAGTAAAACCCATTTCATTGTTATTCATAATTAGAATATTAAGTCAACTACAATACCCAAGCTATACAATATGAATATATGTTCTCTATATCTTTTTACGTAAATCAAGAATACTAAAAATCTGACATCAAATTTCTAATCAAAACTATTGGTAATTAACTAGTTGAAATCGAATAAAATTGATTTGAAGATAAATCAAATAATACTAATTATCTAACAAAAATCAATATAATCCTAATAAATCTAGTATATCTTTTCTCACACATCATGTATTACTCACGCCGCCAGGAACTACAACCATCATTAGAGTAATACACACTAACTCAAACTCATAAAAAAAAAGGATAAAACGTATAGAAGGAAAAGGTACCGTAAACTTCTTGCAGAAGAAGTAACCGAGAGAGGCTTTGTTGTAAATTTAGATGTGCATAAATATTAGGTTAAAATCTCATATTTATGGGTGCGTAAATTGGGCTTGGACTTTTACTTAAAATTATCAAAAGCCTAATCTAAATGGGTTTTGAATATTTATCTTAGAAATTATAATATATATAATATTAAAATAAGTTAAATAATTTTTTATTTATTTATTTATACATATAAACCTATTTTATAAATTTCTCGGGTGTTACAAGTATTCATGGGTCAAGAGTGAGTAGGAATGCACCTCAAATTTTGCATCTCTTGTTTGCCGATGATAGCCTACTCTTCTGTAGAGCCACGCAAGAGGAAACAACACACCTACGCCGTATCCTTGAGGATTTCGAACAGGTTTCAGGCCAAGCAGTGAACTACTCCAAATCAGGCTTATTCTTTACTAAAAAAGTTGATGAGAATTGCAGGGGGATAATCAGAAACCTTCTTGGAGTGCACAACCCTATTAACACAGGGAAATACTTGGGGCTACCTTCATTAGTAGGGAGGAAAAAGAAGGAAACCTTTCGCTAAATTAAAGACAGATTATGGACAAAGCTGCAAGGATGGAACAAGAGGAACCTCTCCAAGGCAGGGAAGGAAATCCTCATAAAAGCCACAGCGCAAGCAATTCCCACATTCTGCATGACCACTTTTCTCTTGCCATCGACGCTCCTCGATGAATTCCATACTATGCTCAACAAATTCTGGTGGGGGAGTAAAAGAGACAACTCCAAGAGTATGAACAGGGTAAAATGGGACAACTTATGTTTGAGTAAGACGGATGGAGGAAGAGGATTTCGGAACCTCCATGCTTTCAACCTTGCTCTCCTTGGTAAAATGGGTTGGCGCCTACTCACAGACCCCGAGTCGTTAGTGTGTAAGGTTCTCAAGGCTCGTTACTTTCTGAATAGTGACTTCCTTAATGCTCGCCCGGGCTGGAACCCGAGCTACACATGGTCGAGTATTCACGCTGCCCAAGAAAGTAGGCTCAGGGGATAATATTAACATATGTCATGTTGGTCCTAAAAAGAGTATATAACATGTGTATTGGGGGGGGGGGAATACACTTGTATGCAAATCTTTTTCAAACTTGAGTAAAACTGGCTTCAGCAAGGTTGTCCTGGACAACTCTTCTGATATGATTAACTCTTAGAATATAATCAATCTACTAATTACTATTGAGTACTTAGTTGAATAACTATCTAAATGAGTTGTATGAGCGGAATAGTGGTTGGCCCTTTAGTTTAAACTCATTTTTAGTTCTGAAATCCTCTTAACACTTAGTCTATTTTCAGGGGACTTGTCCCAATACAGTTTTGCACAGTCTTAGGTATATGTCTTTGAAAGGTCAGTTTGTGTGCAGTGTTTGAATGTGTTGTTTGAATGAAAGTACTTGAAAGTAAATCAACACAAGAGTTATAGTGGTTCAGAGACTCAAGCTCCTACATCCACTTTCCTTGATTGAACAGGATAATTCCTTATCTCTTGGAATTACTTGTTTTTATAGTGCCAAGGTGCACTTGATCTACCACACCACTCCTTGGTGCCTTGATCCCTAGGATATCAGAGTCCTAATACTCTCTTCTCAACTTAGAATTGGACTGTTCTTCTCTCAACAATCAATTCCTTACACTTCTACTACAACAACCTTCTATCTCTCTTTAGAAAGGTATAAGGGTTGATGTTTGGTTCAAACTAGTTTGAGATATCCTTTACAATGAGCTCAGTGTAAAAGGATAGGATATCTCTCTAAGCTTTGTATGAATATACAATGAGGTTCATCTTAGGTTGAAGTGTTTCTGGAAACTAAGAATGTTCTATGAAAGCTTGAAGGCTTTTAGTTTCCTTAGAATCTCAGGATTGTTGGTTCAGTTGGATCACTAGTTGGTGCCTTCAATAGTCTCCACAATTCATGTATTTATAGAACAATTTGAGGATATGTCCGTTGGAGAGACAACCTCAAAATCCCTATATTTGTCTTCCTTGAACTCTGCAACTGGAAGACAGTTTCTTGAAAGTGACATGTCCTTAATTTGGGAAGTAAACGGTTGTAAGCAGTTTGTCTTGACTTTGAAGCACTCTTCCTAATGTATGACTTGAAGATTCACTTGATCAAACATGGACATCACTTCTGATCATTGGTCCTATGATAAGGACAACTTTCCTTATCATCTGGACAGTTCTGCTTATCAATATCAGCAGACTTTGCTTATCAGCAGTGTTGGCTAGGCTCTTTCAGATGACTTGGCTCTTTCTCCTTTATAGCATGTTACTTGATAGTTCTTGAGCATTCATGCCTTTATATCAGTAGCTTTGATCCTATCAGCATAGTTGGCCTTTACTTGGAATTGTTCTGGTCCAAGCTTGCTGAGACATCTCTGCTGGTTAACTCTTCTGAGCTTTGACATATACATCACTAGACTTGGTCTTAATGATGTATTCCATTCAAAAGATCTTCAGAGAGGTTATCTTTTTACTGAGCTGACTTGATCAACACAGTTGTCCATTTAGGTACTTCAGCAGATTTTAGGATCAATTGATTCTGAGCCTTGAGGGGACTTGATTCTTGTAATCTTCTAAGCATGTATTCCCCCTCAACTTGTGCATCTAATTTAGTAAAAGCTGCCTAACACACCAGCTTCTCAACTAGCCTATACTACATGTTCCAATCATTCCTGAAACATGTTCATATCATTTTGACTTATACATTTGGCATGTCTTAAAAGGTTTTGGTATCTTAATCAAAATTCTCATTTTATTCCCAACAATTTCCCCCTTTTTGATTATGCCAAAACCTATACAGTCTATGCAAAAGTGACTTGACTATACTTATTACATATAAATTCAGTAGATGTGACTAAGGTCAAGTTTCCTGAAAGAACATGTTAGTATAATCACAGTCAAAGTGCATATAGGTTTAAGTCAGGCATGTTGAGACAATGAGATTTTATCTCTTGATTCACAAAATGTTCAACTATCATTCATATAATCATTGTGCATTACAGGCATGTTGATAGTTAAAATAAGCTTATCAGAGCATAGAATCAGAGCAATTAAAAAGAAAAATCATTTGATTAGAGCAAATACATAAGGAAACATGTGATCAGAGCAAACATAGATCAGCAGATTTGAACAGACTTCAGCAGAGATAACCATTTCAGCAATATTAGTAGCCATGAGCAAATATTCATCCAATTCAGCACTTAAGGCAAGTAAGGAACAAGAGGACTTAGTAGGTTCAGAGATTGTCTTCAGGAGGTGGCACCATTCTATATTGTGCCCAAACCCTCTTCTTCAACTCCATTGCCTCTTGATTGGTTCCCTTGGGTCCTAGCTTCAGTTTTTCCATTTTCAGAATCTGGACAAACTCCTTGAATATGGTTGATTGATCAATGTATCCTTGCTTCTTGGGAGGCATGTAAATGATTGGGCAAGGGGCTCTGAATTCAATTCTTGCTATATCTGCAGCAGCAAGAAGTCTTTGGTAGAGATCCCTGTGGTTATCAAACATGAACTGTGTGAAGATAGATTCTAGGTCTTCTCCCATCCATCTGCCTATAACATAGAAGTCATAGACAAATTCTCTCTTGGCTTCTTCCCAATCATCATTCAGCTGAATGGGGAACCATTTATCGATGTGAGGATATTTGGTATCCATCTGGATCAGCAGCTGGGGAATCAACTTGTTGTATGTAGCCCTCTTCCTCCTAGGCTTCTGAAAGTTCTCTATCCTCTTGTCTCTAGCCCTGTTTGCTTCCATTATCTGCTCCATTTTCTCTTGAGCCTTCATCATTGACAACTTCTGCTGAGTTTCAGCATCTTTTCCAAAACCCTCCACAAAGAGTTTGGATGGATCATCAGCTAACATTGGAACTCTCTTATTTGGTTCAGCTCCAAAACCTTCTTCAAATAACTTCTCAACATCTTCTTGTGTTTTAGCAGCTTTGGGGCTCTCAGTAGTTTCAGTTTCAGTAGACTTGACAATCTCAGCAGTTTTGTCTTCTTCAGCAGCTTTTGCCTTCTTAGAAGTAGGCACTTCTTCTACTCTGAATTCAACAGGTAGATCTAAATTGTTAGGGAAATCATTGAAAGTTTCAGCTTTCCTTTTGTTGTCTTTGGCCTTATTGATTTTCCCTCTTGTTTGGACACCTTCAGTAGTCTTGTCCAGTCCTGCTGATTCTCCTCTAGGCCTTTGTTGCTGTCTAGCCCTTTCTTCTTGATCTGAGGCCATTGATTTCTTCAGAGCTATTGCTAACTGCTCTTCCTCATCCAAATCTTCTAAATTCTGGATTTCTTTTCCTTTCCCTTTGGCTTCAGGTATCTTTTCATTTCCTTTGCTCCCTTCTCCAATTGTCAAGGCACCTTTTGCCCTTGCTCTTTCTCTTTCCCCCTTTTTGGCTTCATCAAAGCACTGGGGCTTGAGATCACTAATAGTAGATGCCATTAGGGACTGTGCCAGATTCAGGGACTTCATTTCCTCAAGCAAATATACATTCTCATCATGTATATTTTGCATCCTGTCACTGCTCATGCTTAGAAAAGTAATAACAGGCTTCATTTTCGGTTCCACAACCTGCTCCATGGTTGTCTTGAGGGATGCATCAAGGTTTGCCTTTAAGAGATCAGTGAGGTTGGCCACTGCAGATTCAGCAATCTTGGCCATCACCTCCTGAGTGAACTTTGCTGAGGCTTCTTTGACCATAGCTAGCCTCATCTCCTCTGCCCTTTTCTTCTGAAGGGCACTCTTCTTGCCCATAGCTTGCTTGATAAAGGATTCCTGACCTTTCCTGACCTCCTTGGTGAAGGATTCCATGTTGGCTTTGGCTTTCTGAACTTCAGTGGAGATTGTTTGCAATCCAGATTCTACTCCACTTATTCTTGCCTCAATAGTGGGCAACACCACTTCTTCAGAGCCAGTAAGCCTCATCTCTACTGATGCAAGAGTTCTACCTTGCTCATCCAAGGCTTCTGAGGTTTCAGCATGGGCAGATTCCACTTGATGAACCAAAGTGTCCAACTTTGCTGATTGCTTCTCAAAAGCAATTTGTGCTAGACCTGTGTCAATGTGAACAGGAGCATCTGTGAAAATTTCATCAGCAAATATCTGATCAAAAGTGACACCTGCAAAGTCAGAAAAGTCAAACTTGTTAGCAAAAATACTCTCATCACCCTCAAATTCTTTTGCATAAGACTCTGATACATCAACAGTCTTCTTCTCATTTTCAACTATTTCTTTTCTCCATTCTTCATTAATAATCTCACAATCAGGGTCAGGCCTCCTCTCATCAAGGGATTCTTGATGTTCAGATTTGACTTCAATAATAGCCTGCCCCTCCTCACTTATATCACCCTCATTTTGTGGTACACTCACTATCACAGTGATGATTACATCTCTCTCTTCCTCAACTCCCTATGATTTTTTAACTAAATCATCATTTTCAACTCCACTACCTAAACCTGCAACTTCTTCACCCTCAATAGGGTTCAAAGAAGGCAGTTGTTGGGAGATCACAGTGCTTGGTTCTAAAGCCACTGAGTCATCTTGAATGGTTAAGAGCTGGTCAGTGTCCAACTCTGCTGACACTGATGAGGTCTTAACCAAGCCAGCTTCTAGTGAATTGGCTGATGCATCTTTGGTTGTGTTACCATCTTTGGTCAACACCTCTGAAGATACATAGCCCTTCCTATGATAGGTTAAATAGTGAATTGTTGGCTGTTTTGGACCAGGGGGGTTGGGATCTGTGGGATCATCATGGTTATCATCATCATTAGAGTTGCTATCATGGTGCTTGATGCCTTTAGCAATCCTATCTTTCTCTTCAGCAATCTTGTTTGCTACCAGCTTTGCAAAGACTTCCTCATCAGTCAGGAATCTTGTCTTTTGCACACCAGCAAAGTGTAGCAGCCTACTTTCCTCAATTTGCCACCAGTTTGCTCCCTTATCTTGAATGACTTGGGCAATCTCCATGATGGTTTTATCCTTAACTTCAACTAGAGCCCTCAAATCATGGAAATTCCTTTGCAACCTTGGGAATTCAGCAAGGATGGGATACAAACTATCCACAGTAGCTTTGGTTCCACCTCTGAGCATACCTTCATATGTATTCTCCTGAAGGTTCAGTAGGGTTGGCTTCAAGGATTTTTTCAGGGATATTGGGTTCAGAAGGGTTAGGTTCAGCAATGGCTTGTTCAGGTGCTGTTGAGAGCAATGGTCCTGAAGGGATTTTGCTCAGGGGAGTTGGCTCGAATAGGGCAGCTTCTAAG
The DNA here is from genome assembly GCA_963675135.1 of Galeopsis tetrahit. Classification (NCBI taxonomy): domain Eukaryota; kingdom Viridiplantae; phylum Streptophyta; class Magnoliopsida; order Lamiales; family Lamiaceae; genus Galeopsis; species Galeopsis tetrahit. Next base: position 55,783,071 of record OY776120.1, on the reverse strand, counting down.
AACTTAGAGTAGTTGAGCATAGATGAGTCAAGTGGTGACAACAGTCTTGACTCATCAACTGCAATGTCAGCAAACACATCAATGGGTCCTCTTTGAGCAGCTCCCTCAGGAGAATATCTCTTGGTTAGGTTCAAGGGGATGATGGGTTGATCTTGAGGGGTTCTATGGGTATCAGGAGAGTTGGCCTCAGGATTTTGGGTTTCAGAAAGCTTAGATTCTGGAGTTCCAGAATCATGAGAGTTGGATTTTGATTTTGATTTAGATTTTGTTCTACTTTCAGCTGTACTTTCCCTTAGAGCTACTTTCAAAATCTTCTCCTCCTGAAGCTCTTGCATGTTTTCAGAAGGCTTGGCCCTTCTCTTGCTTGATCTTGAGCTTCCACTTCCTTCTTCTTCTGGGACAACTTCCCTGACCCTCTTTACAGCCTTTTTCTTTTTCACCACCATTGGAAATTTCTCCCTTATCTCCTCAGAATCTGAGGGCAATTGCACACCTTCAACAACAACTTCATCTACCTCTGCTGAAGCACCAAAATTCTCTTCTATAGAGATCATGGATAGTTTCTTTGTCTTTACAGCCTTTGCCTTTGTCTTAGGCTTCAACTTGGGTTTCTTTTCCACCTTTTCTTCAGTAGGTTTGGCCATTTGCTGCTTCCTTTGTTCATATATCTTGGAAAGTTTTCTAAACATGATCTTCTGGGCTGGAAGAGGTTTTGCAAAGGTCTGCATCTCTGTGTAATGTGAGAATCTCTCAATCAGCAGACTTGCCCGAGTGCAATACTTCAGCTTGCCCTCCAACACCACCTTCATGTGAGATTTCACTTTGAACTTGGCCTTTTCTTTCATCATCTCACCTATGATGAAATCTCTCCAATTAAACTTGATGCCTTTGTCACTGGCATCAATTACTGTAACCATGATCCTTATTCTAGGTGAACTCACTTGTTCCAAGCTCCCAGTATTGCCCAGAATACTCTTGGTTACCACCTCAAAAAGTGTTAGAAACTCAGGCTTAAGTGAGTTCTTGTGTTGGGTGGAGGTGATAGGACCTGGAGTGATTAGCCAATCTTGAGCTACTTCTTGCTCATGCCCTGCTCCATAAGATTCTGGACTCCTTCCTTCTGAGGGCAGTCCATACGCATCTTCAAGGCCCTCTTTAGTGAATTTGACCCTGTGAGACTTCTCCTCCTCATCGCCTTCAGCAACATATGTCAATCTTGTTGACACTTTCCTCCAGTTGCCTTGCCTTTTCACTTGAGAAAGGCAAAGAACTCTGCCATGTATTGCTCTAGACAAGAATTGGGCTTGTTCTGCATAAATTTCTGAAGGCTAGCCCTTCTCAGCCATCTCAAGGTGGGGGTAATTTCAGGGGCTTCACTCTCAAAGGAGATGATAGGTTCAAATATGAGGTTATTTTTATGACTGAGATTGGAGAAATCAAGGTCTAGTTCCTTGTTGGTGAAATCTACTATCATTTCCTGTCTAACCTTTGGTGCCATTGATGAAACGGTGGAAAGCTTGAGAGTTTAGAGAAAATTAGGGTTTCAAGAATGATAGAATGCGTAGGGAAGAAATGAAAGTTTGTGGGCTTCTTAAGACTTAGAGTATATTCCAAAAGGAATGTTTGTCATTGAGTAGGTAAGTCTTAAGTCAATTCAAAGGTTGGCAAAAGAGGAAATCAATTTTGAATGACCAGGATTAATTCAGGGGAGTTGGCTAAAATTTGATCCAACGGTTGAAAGTAATAGATCACTTTTGAAAACTGTTTTTATCAAAACGTGGGAAGGAGTTGAGGTTTGATAAAGGTTGGGGGGTTATCAAGGTAGATTGTGGGCTACAATTGTTTAATGCAAACAAGAGTTAAATCTTTGCATTAAATGCATTGAAAGTGACTTTTTGGGTAGGGGACAAATTAAATCTTTGTAAAGGTGATGGCTTTAAGAGGAATGGGACAGCTATCAAAATAGGTGCTTATCAGACCAAGATTTGGTTTGATAGCTAAGACAACTTATCTGACCCCACATGGACAAGTGTCCTGAAGTGAGCTCTACTCAACTTCTCTGATGAGATTTGGGTTTTCTCTTCTGAATTTCAGTAGACTTTGCCCAAGTCTGCTGAAGATCACTTTCAGTTCCCCCTTGATTATTGAACTCCATTGGGCTTACTTGTCCAACTTCCGTGGATCAAGAAGACCCAACTCTGCTGAAAGTTCCAAGAACCTTGCTTCAGCAAGAGGTTTGGTCAAAATGTCAGCCTTTTGGTGATCTGTGTAAATTTTCACCAATTTGATGTCCTTCTTCTCCACATGGTCTCTTATGAAGTGATGCTTGATGTCCACATGCTTGCATCTTGTGTGTAACACTGGATTTTGTGATATTGCGATTGCACTGTTGTTATCACAGAAGATTAGCACTTCAGTAGAGTTGACATTGTAGTCTCTAAGTTGTTGTCTCAGCCATAGAATTTGAGCACAACAACTTCCAGCTGCAACATATTCAGCTTTAGTAGTGGAAGTGGCCACAGTGTTTTGCTTCTTTGAGAACCAAGAAATGAGCTTGTTTCCCAAGAATTGGCATGTTCTTGAAGTGGACTTTCTATCAATTCTGCATCCTCCATAATCAACATCTGAGTTGCCAGTTAGCTCAATGTTGTCATCAGCAGGATACCAAAGGCCTATGTTCTCAGTGCCTTTGAGATACCTCAAGACCCTTTTGGTAGCCTCTAGATGGCTCTTTTTAGGATTGGCTTGAAACCTTGCACATACACCTACTCCAAAGGTGATGTCAGGACTGCTAGCAGTGAGATAGAGAAGAGATCCAATGATTCCTCTATACTCAGTAGAGTTAGTTGGAACACCACTCTCATCTGGATCCATTTTCCAATTAGTGTTCATGGGGATCCTTACTGGCTTGCTAGTAGCACACCCAAACTTCTTGATCATTTCTCTGGTGTACTTATCTTAATATATGAAGATTCCTTCTTTTGATTGCTTGACTTGAAGACCTAAGAAGAAATTCATCATCCCCATCATTGACATCTCAAACTTGCTTTGCATGAGCTTTGAGAACTTTTCACACAGTTTCTCATTGGGAGATCCAAATATGATGTCATCAACATATATTTGGATAAGCAAGATGTCATCTCCTTCACAGATTTTGAACAAGGTTCTGTCTACTGTCCCTTTGACAAAACCATGATCCAATAGAAATGTGACAAGGTATCATACCAAGCTCTTGGAGCTTTCTTAAGTCCATAAAGAGCTTTCTTCAATTTGTAAACTTGGTTTCCTACTTCAAAACCAAGGGGTTGCTCAACATAGACTTCTTCCTTCAGCACTCAATTCAAGAAAGCACTCTTGACATCCATTTGATAGACATTGAACCTCTTGTGGGCAGCATAGGTTAAGAATAACCTTATTGCTTCAAGTCTTGCTACTGGTGCAAAAGTCTCATCATAGTCAATGTCTTCTGATTGATAATAACCCTTGGCCACAAATCTGGCCTTGTTTCTAACAATCACATCATTCTCATTCTTCTTGTTCTTGAACACACACTTGGTTCCAATAACATCTTGATGTGAATGTCTGTCAACTAGTTCCCATACATCATTTCTTGCGAACTGGTTCAGCTCTTCTTGCATAGCTGTAATCCAGTTTGCATCTTGAAGTGCTTCCTCAATGTCTTGAGGTTCCTGTTCTGATAGGAAACAACAAAACAAAGCATTTTCACCATGAAACCTTCTAGTTTTTATTCCTACACTTGGATCACCAAGTATCAGATTAGTAGGATGGTCAGATAATCAAGTCCTTCTTTTTCTGATCCCTTCAGTAGAGTTGTCCTCTACTAAGGTTGAGTCATTAGGATCATAAAATTCAGGGAAATTCAATGCAGGATCTAATTCAGGATCATATTCAGGGGTGTTGTCCTCAATGTCAGGGACATTGGCATTTTAAACATTGTTGTTTCCTCCTTGAATATTGGATCCATTAACTACCTCAGCAGAGCCTACTTCTTCATTAGTAGTTGTTACCTGATTATGAACTGGGATTGGATCATTCAGTTCATCACTTCAGGGAGATTGCCTTCAGGGGTGTTGTCTAGTGTAATGTTCTCAAGAGGATTGGCCTGGACAACATCTATGAACATAGTATATTTATCTTTTAGGCTTAGTTTGGTTGTCCTTTGTGTGATTTCATCAGTTTCCTGGGAGTTATTCATGTTCTCAAAAGTAGCTTCATCAAACACAACATGAGGTGTTTCTTCCACAATAAGGGTTTTACAATTGTAGACTGTTGGTCCTTGATGGAGTATGACACAAGTGTATGGGGGGGGGGGGGGGAATGCACTTGTGTATGCAAAATCTTCTTTTTCTTCTTTAAAAGTTGTAGCTGGTATGATCAGGAAGGTTGTCTTGACAGCTTTCCTGAGTGAATTTTCAAAGATAACTTTCCTACTGAAAACTAGACAGTAATCAGTTGAATAGATATCTAAGAGATTTTCAAAGTGCGGAATGTGGTTGGCCTTTTCTTTGAGAAAATACTCCAAGTTAATTTCTGAAAACAGACTATGAATCAGGGACTTTGTCCAAAACAGTTTTTCTAATGTTACTGAATTGTATCCTTTGGAAATGAATGATTGAGAGAAAAATAATGCAAACAATATAATGAAAGAGTAAGTAAATGGCACAGAGTTTATAGTGGTTCAGAGTCTCAATACTCCTACATCCACTTTCTCTGATTGAACAAAGTTTAGCTTGTTTTATAGTGCCAAGGTGCACTGATCAACAACACTCTCTTAGTGCTTTGATCCCTAGGATAATCTGAGTCCTAGTGCTCAATCTCTCTGAGTTAAAACTGTGTTTCTCAATAACAGTCCTTAACTCCTCACTTCTATAACAAACACTCCTTCACTTAATGAGGTAAGAGTTTGAGGTTCGGTTCCAACTAGAAGAGATATCCTTTACAATAAGAACAGTGTAAAGGCTTAGGATATCTCAATGCTAAGCTTAGGATTTTACAAGAATAGGCTTAGCTATTTGAAGTGATCAGGAAACTTGGGATTCTTAAGAACAACTTAGGTTTCCTTTGAATGCTTGATGATAGTTTGATAGCAAGTAGTTGGATGCTTGAATCCTTTGATAACCTCTGAATTTACAGGCAAATTTGATCAACTATCCGTTGCAGAGATAACATTTCAAACTTGTTTATTTGCAGCACCATTGAAACGGTTATGAAGCTTGACATCCTATTATCCACTGTGTAAATGCTTCCTCAATGGTTACTTGAATGAATGTGTTGGCTTCTGAAAAATGCGGCTGAGATGACTTGTGTCAGTTTCCAAATATGCACATTTCCCAAGGTTGATTTGTGGCAGACTCTACACTCAACCAACGGTCAGATGGGATGTTGGTCCCTGAACGAGTAGTGAATGGGATTAAAGTCTAGAGGGAAGGGGTGAATAGACTTTAAAAACTTTTTCAAGAGAGTAGAGTTAGGAACCTCTTCTGATCTCTATGTCAGCTGGACTACAAGTCTGCTGGTCCAGATGACTATAGTGAACTGATTGAAGAGATTATATGCGGAATTATGGTAGGCCTTGTTTAGACTCGTTCTTTTTGTTTCTTTTGAAAATGCCAAGTTGTTTACTTAAGGAAAATACTCAGCTGATGCTGGTTTTGAAAGTTATGGCCTTGATTTGAAAATGGTTTAAATCACAGTATGCACTATATAAGATGTATAAAAATGACAATAATGTAAAGTGCAGAAAGATAAATAACACCAGGTTTATAGTGGTTCGGATATACGATCCTACGTCCACTCTCACGCCCTAACGTGATGTTTAATCCCTTTAATTTACCAAAAATTACAAGGGCTTGTCCTTTATAGTCCCAAGGGTAGGACTTTGAGATCTGAGCAGTCCTAACTACTACGGTCTCCACAAGTGATTGTAAGCACTTGCACTTTGCAGGGGTTCAAAAACTTTAACCTTTCGGTGGGGGTTTGGGGTTTTTGAATGTTTCCAACTAATGGTTCAAGCTTATAATATGCTTAACCACTATGCCTAAATTAAAGGATTTACAAGTATGAATATGATTCAGGTTCTTAGGTTGGATAGAAATCACTTAAGAGCTAGGGATATTCTTATGGATTCTGGCTCTTGGAGAACTCTTAAAACAGTATGGCTTTTAACTTGATTGCTTACTTAGCTTGTTGAATTATCTTGTTGTGATCTCGTGCTTGTGATTTCTCATCCTCTTGTATTTATAATGGTAATTGCTTGCAACTAGCCGTTGGAGTTGACTAGCCGTTGGGGAAATCATTCCATATTGGCTTGATTCCAGTTGCTTGATTGCTCCAATCCTGGGATCATGTCAATCTTCTAAGTAAGGTAAGTTTTCATTCGAATTGCAAGATGACTTTGGAATCAGCCGAGTCCTAGACGAGCACTTAGTCTTCTCATCTGTACTACTGATCTTCTGACTACTCGTCTGGCCTTGTGCTTCTGTCTTCTGATATCAGTCGAGTAGAACTCTTCTGATCTGTTAAATACTTGTGTTGTATTATGGCCATCTTCAGCTTGGACTCCATCAGATAAGTAGGTATACAAGCACCTTAACTTATATGGCCTTCAAAGATTTTCTAGTCTTCATGTCTTCTACTCTTCTCATTTTGAGGGAGTGCATGTAAGCCGGGACTGTGCTAATCAGCTGATATACATATAATTGATTACACAAGACTAGTCTAAGCTGTTCTATACAAAGTCAGCTGATCCTATTACATTTATAAACTCTAAGTGTTTTGGCCATCAAAACTATTCTAACATCAAGTGGGGCTTAGGGTGAATTTACATCCCAACAATTTCCCCCTTTTTGATGAAGCCAAAACTATACTTGATAAATGCTCTTAATAAATAAGATAAGATTTTATAAACTTCATAAAACTGAAGTATCTGATGAAGACAATGAGAGTTTGTCTTGAAAGCAAAGAGAACTAAAACTTGATTATATATAGAGCTTTTACAGATTACAAGTGATAGTTTCTTTAAAACTTTGAAAGTAGTCTTCATCAGGTCTTCTGATCTTCAGATGCGGAAAGCAAGGTACAGACGAGCTCGAACTTCTTCCATGTGCTGCAGGTCTGTAACATTCTCCTCTTCGTAGATCTTCTCCCGAATCCTTTTGGCTTCAATCCAGTCTGTCCTTCCGGAGCCCAGAGTTGGAGGATCCCATTTAGGTTCTTCAGGAGTTAAGATTCTGCAGTTGTCAAGTTCTTTGGCTGTCTTGACTACTTCTTTCTAGAACTCTTGATCTTCAATGTTCATGAAATGATTGAACTGGAAGAATTCATCTTCATAGGTTGGGAGAGGGCCAAATTTTCTTACTATGTGGTGTTGAATTTGCCACTTCTTCTTCAGGGGATACCACCTTGGTAGCTCATCTTGAAGGGCTAAATAATCCACATAATTGCTATCAAACACCAGGACATTTTCTTCTTTTGCTTTGTCCTTGAGAACTTTCCTGAGTCTGGCTATTTTTCTTTCAAATTTGGCTTTGACTGCCTTCGCATCTTTTAGCTTCTTTTGCTTAAGCTCTTGAGCTTCAAGCACTTTTCTTTTCTTCAGCTCTAAAGCCTCTTTCTCTTCTGCAGTAGGCTCTACTGGAGCTGACTTCTTGCTTGGCTGAGCTTGCTCATCTGCTTGCTCATCTACCTTTCTTTTCCTTGTCATCCTCTTCTCAGGAACTTGTTCTACAGAGGCAGTGATCTGTAGACTCTTGGCAGTAGGAGCTTGAGTGTCTTCTTGAGCAATTTCCTTGCCTTTGCCTTGCCTGCTCTTGATTTTGCTTTTTAAACCACCCAAGGTTTCATTCAGCTCATCTTGAGATACTACCATTACAGCTTGCTGTGCAGTAGCCTTCTCTAGAGCCTTTATCAATACATCTTCCACCTTTTTGGCTTTAGCAAGTGCAGCCGCAAAAGGCTTCATGGCATTCAAAATTTCTACTTTCAGAGTCTGCTGTAGGACCATAGCATTAACTTTGCCAATATGGGTCAGATGAGTGATGCTGTGCTCTAGGATCTGAGCATGAGAGTTGGAGGAGGGGGCAGCTTCAAGCTTAGCCGTAAGTGCTTCCAATTTGGCTGCTGTCTCCTTCAGCTGAGTCTTCAGTTACTCATTCTCCGCTGCAGCTGACTTAAGAAGGGTTTGACCTTCAGTGGCTCTTGCTTCAGCATCATCTAGTCTGTGTTTGTAGGAGCTCTCTAAGCGGTTAATCTCATTTGTATAGAGATCAGTAAACTTCTTGGACCTGTCCGCTGATTTCTTCATTTCTAAGTTGAGATACTTCTCTAGCTGATTATGGAGTGCCTCACCGAACTTGTCATCTATGTCAAGGATTTGTTCGGTGAGACGAGTCTTCTTCTCATGAATGGCCTTTTCTACAAATTTGGCCAGCTGCATGCCTAGCCCTTTGTCGAAGTGTGTGTCGATTGCTTCCTTGACCTGAGCACACACATCTACTCGAATATCAATAGATGAAGTAGAGGGTGAGGCAGTACCTTGAGCTTCCTGGGGAAGTATAGGAATGGTAGGCGGATTGTAGACAACTGGGGTCATCCCCTTTTCTTCTACAGTGAGATAACCTTCTTGAAGAAAGTTGGTTGTAACATCAACCAGACGAGCAAATAATTGACCGTTCCTTTGATGAGGTTGATAGATGAAGTGATCAAGCTCATGCTTAGGAAAGAAGTGAGAGGGAACAGACACCACTTCTCTTTCCTTTGCTTCATTCTCATTTGTAGGGATTCCTAGAATCCTTTGGCATACCTTGGTCAGAGAGTCTGTGGGCAACAGCTCAGTGAATGAACTGACTTGAGCAACCTCTTTTTGCTCCATTTCCCAGTCGAGGAAGTTAGCATTTCCTCCCATTCCCTCCATGACTTCAATGAGGTCATCCACATCATCTCTTCGGAGCTCAATCCAAGTACAGACTCTCAGTACTTGTTCAAACCGAACTGATTCCACATCAATACCAGGAATAGTAGACTTGAGCAGGTTGGCTATCTTCATCCTCATTATCTTCTCCCTTGTGCACATAGGATAGTGCACCATGCTATACTGAGGTTGAGAAGGGCCTGCTTGATCCAGGTCTGCTGGTGCCAAGTCTTCTGGTGCAGATGGGATAGTGAGGATAGGGGATTGAGTGGAAGGGACATTTTCCTCTGCTGTGTGAGTATCAGCAGGGATTTGGGAAGTGATATTCTCAGGATGAGAGAGAGATTGATCTTCAGTAGGTTGAGTGTCAGCAGGGTTTTGAGTCTGCTGGTCTGGTTTCTGTTCTACTTGAAGATCAGTAGATGGTTGGGTTTGATGATCTTGGTCATCTGTTGTTTGAGTATCAGTAGGGGTAGGCAGGTGTGACTCAAGAGTTATTTGAGGCTGGGCTTGTTCCACTACTGTGTGAGTATCAGCATGGATTTGGGTATCAGTGTTTGAAGGTTCAGATGGGTTGGAATCGTCAGTAGGGTTGAATGATGCAATAGGGGCTATGCTCATGGGAGTAGGGAGCCTGGATTTCTTTGTCTTTTTGGTGAAAGAGGAATTGTTCTTCTTTCTCTTCTGACCCTTTGACAATTTAGAAGGTGAGATAGTGAGAGGGGGATTAGAAGTACCTGTCTTTTTCAAAGGAGAGGCAGTTGGAGTGGCATCTGAATCAGATGGGGAGATGAGCCCAGATCTGATCAGGATTCTACGTTGTGCTAAGGTCTGAGTATCATCATCATCGTCTTCAGCAACCTTCTTTTGAGCCTTTTCTTTGGAGGGCTCCTCTTCTTCTTCGGCAGAGTCATGAATAGACTCTTTTGCCTCCTCAACAACATCCTTAGAGGATGCTTCCGCCAATCTCTTCTTCTTTTCCTCCTTCAACCTTGCTGCCTCAGCAAGGGCCTCCTTTCTCAAGTAATACTTGGAGGTGTGGAATGTCTTATGAGGACCCATCTTGTACTTCTTTAGGAGTACTTCTGGAAGGATAACACTCATCTTGTTGACAAAGCTGACAGTTGATGTCACCTTCCATTCTCTTGATTGGAGGTCAAATGTAACCTTCTTGGCCTCAAGAGCAATCCTATTCAAGAATAGCCCTTGCCAATCTCCATCAATCTGATCCCAGATTGCAACCATAACTCTAACCTTTAAAGTAGTAACAGCATCATGGCTAAAAGTGTTACCAAGCAACATCTTGCCTGCAATGTCCATCAAGGTTTGGAACTTGGGGTCAAGTTGTGATTTCTTAAGTCCAGAGGCATTCTCAGCATTGACTCTTCCACCAGTAAATATCTCCATATACTCTTTTTCTCTTCCCATAATGTAGGTAGAGATGTCTATCTCTCCTCTTGATAGGCCGAATAACTCCTGGAGGATCTCTCTTGAGATCTCAACTCTGTGTCGACCCATGACACTTTCAACATGAGAATCCATCATCACTGCATTTGCGTAGAAGGTCAGCACATCTTTTTCATAAACATTTGTTGGTGCTGCTTCTAGAAAATCACGAAGATTGAGATTGATGCTGCGAAGAAGGATCTCCTTGTTCGCAGGTGTATGCTTGCCCTTGAAAAACAGAGCATTCTCAGTGAAAACTTTTCCTTCCTTAGACCACTTTTGTGTATCTAGAGTGCCGGTGCTCTTGGTCTTCTCGTCGTAAATTTTGATGATCCCCATTCTGGATGTTGAGATTTAGAGTAGGAATGCTTAGAAAGAATATTCAGGACGAGGGTGATTTGAGAGCAATTGAGTATTGTGAGCGAAAGGGGTTTGGAAGAGGTTTAAGGGTTTGTATATATACCCCAGTAAAACTTGAGAGATGAACAATCCAACGGTCAGATTCGATTCAAGTTTGGAGTAGAGCCCAAGATTTCCTTCTTTGATTTCGCCTCGTTCCTTTAATTTTACCGGCTGAACTTGCCATGTGTCAATTGATGATATGTTGGCAAAATAGTAATTGAGTGCTAATGACATCATTACCAAAACTAGCCGTTGTGACTAAATTTTAGCAAGAATTGATCATTAAGGCCGTTTTCTATAAGTGAATTTCATTCCTTATATAGGCCAATTTCCTTAATTACATTCAGGAATAAATCTTGAATGAATTACATGATCAAAGATAGTCATTATGCTCTAAAATAAAGTGATCTGATCAGCAGAGTGAAGTCTTCTAATTTCTTCGAAAAGTCTGCTGATTTTCTTGAAAGTCTTCTGGTCAGCTGAGTTGATCTTCTGATCAGCTGAGTAGAGGATTGAAGTGTGATGAGTAAATCTTCTGTGTGTAATGATCCAACCTGGTTGGATAGATCCTTCGGCTGTCATGATCCAACCTGGTTTGATGGATCTTTCGGCTCCTTATTTTAACCAAGTGGGACTAGTCTAGATGATATCCCACTGGTTCAGGTGCTCCTCACCATCGGATGTTCCTCATCATCAGATGGGATGTAGCATCTAATGTGTCCTTGTTGAATTTCTTCGCTCCTCTTGTAGGAGGGAGAAGATTGAGAGGTGCTTCAATGGAGTGTGAAGAGAAAGACAGGAACTTGGTTTTCCTGATATCGTTTGACAAAGTGGCCTTTGGTAACAAGCTCTCCATGTAGAACTTCCCCTGGAGAAGAAGCTCTGCTTGTTTGCTACTTTGTCTTCGGCATCTCTCTTTCCTTTAGTTTTCAACAAGAACGTCTCTCCTTCCTTTAGTTTTCATAGGCATACTTATGTAGGGTAAGCCAAGTATGCTGATCTGCATCATCTCCATCTTCAGGACAAATCTTCATCTCCTTCACCCAAGACTTTGGTTGAGGGATGATGTCCATGCCATCTCTTCTTTCGATTCTCTCCATACCTGAAATAAGTGTAATAGTTAGTAATTTGTGTTCTTAGGTATTCCCTTAACTTTCACTTTTTATAGAGGTAGAAATGAGGTGGTTGAGTAAAAGATGATAAAAACTATAGAGTTGATAGGTCTGAATTTCTGATCTAAGGGTTCACATTTAAAGAGATTCAGACTGTATCTTATGGATTGCAGAAATTATAAATTTTGAGCAAGAGTTATTTGGAATCCGTACAGTGCATGCATACTGTTGAGTCGGTGAGGATTAATCCAACCAATGGTGTATTAATCCAACCAAGTATATTTCAAAAGTATACTATATGTATATATAGTGATAAAGTATTTTATGAAGAATAGTTTATTGTTATACATAGGCATACATTGCTTAAGTATGGATACCAATTAACTTTGTTCATGTCTTCTGTATATATATATATATATATATATATACATTATGCAATGCAAAAGGTTGAGTATTTTATCAAGGATTCTTAAGGTATCATGGATTCCCCCATGATTAAATGACTCTATGTTTTCCCTCAGCTTTATTTGTCTTCATCGGGAAAAACTTACCTGAAGATAAGGGTGTCTATTCACCTCATCTGATCCTCCTAGTCTACTGCAATTGTATCAGCTGAGGTCTTCAGCTGATCTTTGCTCTTCATGTGCTTGGATCTAGGAGTCCTAAGCTGTAGCATATGGTCTTGAATCTTTCTTCAGCTAGGGGCTTAGTCAAGATGTCTGCTCTTTGGATATCTGTGTGAATTTTCTCCATCTTGATGTCCTTCTTTTCAAGGTGGTCTCTTATAAAATGGTGTCGAATGTCGACATGCTTGCACCTTGTGTGGAGGACTGGATTTTGAGTGATGGCAATGGCACTGCTGCTGTCACAATAGATAGGGACTTCTCTTGCCTCTACATTGTAATCCTTGAGTTGTTGAACTAGCCAGAGCAGCTGACTACAATAACTTCCAGCTGCCATATATTCTGCCTCAGTGGTGGAGGTTGCAACTGACGTTTGCTTCTTTGAGAACCATGATATTAACTTGTTGCCTAGAAATTGACAGGTTCCAGATGTGGACTTCCTATCTATTCTGCATCCACCATACTCTGAGTCAGAGTAACCACTCAAATCTAGATTGTCATCAGCAGGGTACCATAGTCCTAGGTTGACTGTTCCTTTTAGGTACTTGAGAATCTTCCTTGCTGCTTCTAGATGACTTTGCTTTGGGTTTTCTTGAAACCTAGCACATACTCCTACAATAAATGTTATGTCTGGTCTGCTGGCTGTAAGGTATAGTAGAGATCCAATAAGTGCTCTATATTCAGCTTGATCAACTGCCTGTCCAGACTCATCTGGTTCCATTTTGAAAGATGTCATTATTGGAATTCTTGCACTCTTGCTTTGTATAGCTTTGAATCTTTCTAATAGGCTTTTGGTGTACTTGGACTGATTGATGAAGATCCCTTCTGGACTCTGTTTGTCTTGGAGTCCTAGGAAGTAATTCAACTCACCCATCATGCTCATTTCGAATTTTCCTTGCATAAGTTCAGAGAACTTCTTGCACATATCTTGATTGGGTGATCCAAATATAATGTCATCTACATATATTTGCACCATTAGAATGTCTTCCCCTTCTTGTATTCTGGAAAGTGTTCTGTCAACTTTGCCTTTTGTGTAACCATTGTCAAGTAGGAATTGTGACAATGTGTCATACCAAGCTCTAGGTGCTTGCTTTAGACCATAGAGAGCCTTCTTCAGACGATATACTTGATCTCCTTTTTCAAATCCTAGAGGCTGCTCTACATACACTTCTTCTACCATAATACCATTCAGAAAAGCACTCTTGACATCCATTTGGTATACTTTGAAGCCCATATATGATGCATAAGCTAGAAACAGTCGAATGACTTCTAATCTGGCTACTGGAGCAAAGGTTTCATCATAGTCAATTCCTTCAAATTGTGAGTATCCTTTTGCAACTAGCCTTGCTTTGTTTCTAGTTATTACATCATTTTCGTCCTTCTTATTCTTGAATACCCACTTTGTTCCTACTACATTGTGGTTTTCAGGACGATCTACCAATTCCAATACTTCATTTCTTTCGAATTGGTTTAGTTCTTCTTGCATAGCAGTGATCCAATTGCTATTTGTCATTGCTTCTTCTATGTCAGCTGGTTCAATGTTGGACAAGAAAGCACACCAGCAGAACATAGATGATTGGGGGTTCTGATTTAGTTGTCTTCTGGTCTTGACACCTGAGTTTGCTCCTCCTAAGATAAGGTTTGATGGATGATTGTTTCTCCATGTATGCCTCACAGGTGTGTCTGCATTAGATGAGCTTGGATTCTCATCTGTTCTAGTGCCACCAGGAGGGTTGACTTGACTAGGTCGATCATCATCTGTATCTTGTGTGTCAAAGAGATCATTCCCCCTTGCATTTCCCGAACCGATCGAACCTCTTTCGAATGCATGTGATCACGCATAACACGTGTGTTATGTGCGCCTCAGGCGCAGAAGACAACTGGTACACCTTTGTTGATTGTGAATTCGCTAACACCTGCTGGAAATTGTCAGGACTGACATCGAAAATCGAGTCGGAAACAGGAGACGCTACTAGCTTCCACGAACTACTATTCAAAATGCTGAAAAGACCAAGTAAGCCACTCGCTGCCAATTTTGCTATGGTCTTGTGGCAGATATGGAAAGAAAGAAACAATAATTTATGGTCGAACACCTGCGCTACCCCAGCTGAAGTCGTGCATCTTTCCGCTGCATACTGGGTGGAGTGGAGAGCGGCAAATGAAGGGAAACGGCAGATACAATAGACAGGGACCACGCATTCAAATCCCCCGTGCGAAGCATGGCACCCGCCTCCCACAGGTTGGCTGAAAATTAACATTGATGCTGCCTTCTTTGGGGAAACATGCGACACCAGGGTCGGTTTTGTTTCACGCGACAATCAGGGCCTGTTCATCAGAGCAGAATCAAAGATGTGTCAAGGAATCATGAGGGAGAAGAGGGCGAAGCAGCAGGGATGGCAGAAACTTTGTCCTGGGCCAAATCGCTACGCTGGGACAACATTATATTCGAGGGAGACGCAAAAACAGTGATCGATGCAATCAATTTCTCCTCCTCTCAAAACGCAGTGCTGGGAGATTACATTGATTATTGTAAAACACTTCTTAATGCTTTCAATAACGCCTCTCTTTCTTTCGTCAAAAGGGGTGCCAACGCGTTGGCACACGAATTTGCACGAGCCTCCCGCCTTTACGGGGAGTCTCACTATTGGAGTGACCCTCCGGTGTTTGTGGACGGGCATCCCATAATTTCGTGTCGTTGCAATTATATACCATAGATTGTCTTGGTGTAAAAAAAAAAAGGTTGAAAATTCTAAGAACACAATTTACAAATCAGAAACTCTGAATAAAAAATTAATCGTGGGTACGAAGAGGTCTGGTAGTCGATCGGCGTCTACGCGGCGTGAGGGAGGGGGAATCGCTAATCGGCGTGGGGAATGGGTATTAATAGATCGACTGAGATGTGGGGGACGAACATGGTGGCCAACTAGCCGTGGGCGGCGGTGGGAGGCCAGAGGTGGGCGCGACCGACGTATGAGAAGAGAACTGGGTAGTGTGATAGTGTCGCCGCAGTAGGGCTATTTTTCCATTGACTACAAATTGGGTGGAGTTGATAATGGCTTAATAGGATATACATTTATTTTATTATTAAATATCTTTATTTATTTAAATTTAAAAGGTTGTTTTTGTCATTATATATTTATTAATTTAATTTATTAATAGGGCAAAGCAGTGCGACTGCACATTGCATTGAGCAAATGCACTATTGCGAAGTGCAATCATATAAAAGCAATTTCATCCATTGGATTAATATAATATAATGGTATTTAACGAGTTTCCTATTATCAGGAAGGGCGAAGCCTTCCTGACCATAGAAAGACCCTATACCTTATATAGAGTTTATTGCCACTTTCAAGAAGTGTTTCAAAATTTCCACAACTATACATTTACGACACAAATAATGAAGTTTCAAACATAATTAAGGCAATCGGGTTAGTACATGTTTATATTGCATGCCTATATTTTTTTATCAAACTTAAATATTAAATAAATGTATTCAATTTCACAATTTTTTTTATTAGATTCTAACTTTTCTTTTTAATATGTTTGATCATTGCGTGTGAGTTGGAGAATTCTAGAAACTTGGATGCGTTAATAGTTGAAGAACTAAGAATAGTGATCAATAGGTTCAATCTATTTGCAGAACAATTTTGAGATGCACGAGAACGCCTTCAATCTGGACAAGAGCCATTGCATTCTACAGAAAAAATCCACTAATGGTAGAATGCATAACCTACCAACCACATTTGAGGTTGCTACTCTCATTCTCGGAGATATAAATATGACTATATAAATAAGAGATGTTATACAGCAGACACGCAATGGACGTTTGGAAAACATAAGTGAGTTGCATCCAACTTATATTCCATTGTAGTATAATCGAAGGACAAATTCTTTCTGGAAAAAATGTTGGTAGTAAAGTATTTATCCCGAAAATGATATTGAGTGTTTTGGATGATACAGTTCCTGTAAAGTTTCGAATGAGACAATTTCTTATTTTATTGTATTTTGCAACGACAATAAATAAAACTCAAGATCAGTCCATTTCCACGATAGGTATGTACCTTTCAAAACCCATGTTTACCCACGAGAAATAGTATGTTACAACCTCTATAATAAAAAAAAAAGAATGGAATGAAATTTCTTTGCCTAGATTCGAATGGAAAAATATGCAAACGCACAACAAATGTTGTTTACAAGAAAATTTTCGTAATTTGTATATTGATTTCTTTTATATATACAATTATAATTATATATTCTATAATTACTCCACCCGTCTCATTATTAATTAAACATTTAATGTTTGCATGAATTTTAATGCAATAATTGCTTATTAGTTTTAAAGGTGATAATGTTATTTTTTTTAGGAGATCGTATGAGTAGTTCTACTTTATTGGAGAAAATATATTTTGTTTGTGTGTAAAAAGTTATATGTTGTGTAAATAAGAGATATTTGAGGAAGATTTTTAAAGGAGTAAAGAGTAGTTGACAAATGTTCAAATAATAATGGGATAAATATTTTTGACAAATGTTCAAATAATAAAGGAATGGATGAAGTATTATTTTTCATATATATGATGCAATCTATATTGATATATCATTTCATTTTTTATCTTTTAATAGAATAACAAGTTTATAAATCTATACAGGTTATTAAGATTATTTTTTAATTAATAAATTAAAATATATTATAAATTTATTTCAACTCCGCGTAAAATGGGATCATACACTAATTAGTAATATACTCCTTCCTCCATCCTGCTATGTCAACGCGGCGCACACTCCTCTTTCTCAGTTTCTCCACTCGTGCACTGAATTAGTCAATTAGGTAAGTATATCTTTAAATTTTAATTTATATTTTGTTAAATATGTTTATTTATACTTATTATTTATTTTAGTTATTGTGTTTAATTTATGAATGAATTTATTTAGGTCTACATATAACTTATAAGTTATGAATTATGGTTTATATAATAATTGCTAATTTACTATCTACTTCAATTAGGAATAAGTTATGAGTTAGGGTTTGTATTATAATTGCTAATTTGCTACATTATGCTAAATTAATTTAGTTTAAAATTTGAAATAGACAATGATTTAAATTTTTTTTTTTTATTGTGGATATATTGTGAAATTATATTTGCTAATTTTTTAAATTAGTAGTTGCTAATTTTCTATCTAATTCAGTTAGAAAACGACGAAAGATAAATTTATGTCAAAAAAACTCAAGACAACGAAAAAACAACTCGATCTTCGAAAATTTATGTTCAAGAGAATGAAATCTCAAGAAGCTCCTTGCATTTCCCAAAGAAATGAGTAATCTTCAATTGATAAATAGTTTTCTTCAACTCCATCATTTAATTCACCTCAAATTCAAGAAAATAAAAGGGAGTATAAGTTGTTTAAGTATTAATAGTGCACAATTGGAGGAGGAATAATTGTTATATGATGTTGAACTTCTTCTCAATGATCCTGGAAAAAGAATAAGCATAATGGATTATCCTCCTAATCAACGAAATGCGGTGAAAAGAACATATATTCTTAAAAAACCATATGACTTCGCTAAAAGAGATCTTGGAGGTATGCGTTGATTTAGTGTCGTTTGGTTCAAAAAATATGATTGGCTTGAATATAGTATTGAGAAAGATGTGACATTTTGTTTTGTTTGTTACTTAATTATTTAAGAATGTAGTTGAAATTAGTGTTGGGGGAGATTTTTTGTTAATGGAGGATTTAGGTCATGGAATACACTAGCTTGCCACATTTTATCCCTCCGAGTTTACAAGTATTGATGTGATGTCTCTTGAATGTCAACTTGACATATTCATTGAAGATATGCGATGAGATATTAGGTTTCAGGGTTTGCATAATTTTGGTGCTCCCTCGATAAAGTTTGTCGAGACAAAGAATCATATTAATTATCCAACAATTTATTTGCTCATCAAGTTGATGTTGATTCTCGCAGTAGCTACTACATGTGTGGAAATAGTATTTTTGAGAATGAATTGTGTAAAAAATAAGTTGTGAAATAGTATGGGTGATCAATTATTAAATGAAAGTTTAGTTACTTTTGTTGAGAAGGATGTGTTTCTACAAATTTCCGATGATGATATCATAGACCGTTTTCTGAACATGCGGATTCGTCGGTTCTTAGTTGTAATTGTAATTTCATTTGAACATTATGCAAACAAAATTTAAGTTTTCTCGAATCGTATGACTTTTATTATTAAATAGTATTTTACTTAATATTTTTCGTACCCCCAAATTTGAAATTCTGGATCCGTCATTGATGTGAAATGTAAACTTTGATTCATCCATAGTGAAGAAACGCCTCTATCCTTCGTGGACGTAGATCTTACGATCGAACCACGTAAATTTTATGTTCTTGTGTTTATTCTTCATATTTCATTTGTCCATTTAATTTCTTGTGGATACTTTTGAGGTATTGGATTGTTTTGTGGTAGAGAGAAGGGAGCGCTTATCTCTCTAGAGAGTTGCTTCTCCCCCACTCCACCGGCCTCCACCTCCAGCCAGTCGCTGCCGCTGCCGTCGTCCTTCCACCGTCGACGTCGCCATCGTTCCACCGCCTCCGTCTACTTTGTTTGGTTTTTCGTAAATTTTAGTTCGTAGATCTTCAGTTCTACTTTGTTCTTCTCGGAAAGCTCTCGTCGCCGCCGCCACTGCCGGCGGTCGTCTTAGTTTCTCCATTTTTAATGTAGTTTTCTCTTCGTATGATGTTAGGGATCAACGTATAAATTATCCCTAACGGAGCCACGGTGACCATTCATGTATTTTTTTTGTTGATCCCGTTTACTATTTTTTCTAGGTAGTGTTATTGTGTTTTTCTAGTATAGCTTTTAGTTACTGCTTGTTGCTCCCGTTACGCGCCTTGTGCGGCCTTTTCCCATTATGGGTCTCTGTTGTGGTTGCGAGACTCTTTATTGGTGGTAGGGATCCTTTGAGACACACTCAAGAGTCCTTGGAATCTGTTACTTGGATCTGGTACTTGGTGGAACTTTGTCAATTTATTGTGTTTTCAATTCTCGACATGAGAACACCTTAGTGTGGGGTTGTCTCGGTTAATGATTGGAGAGCTGGACGTTTATTAAGGTAAAGGAAACACTCGTTTTTCCCATTCTCATGATTGGAGTGGACAACAATACCATGGTGATTCACATTGGTTTGAAGATCAAGATCTTAAACTATGAAGTTGTAGTTTATTTTGTTGTGATCTTGTAGATCTCCCTAAAAAAAAGATTGTTTTGTGGTGATACAAATCATAACAATCGATATATATGAACTACTCCCTCCGTCCCACAATAATTTTTATATGTAGGTGGGTACACATATTAATAAAATGTAATGATGAGTAGGATATTCATGAATAATTTTGTAAACTTTTATGCATGAGTAATTTAAATAAATGAGTTGACTTTGTGTGTATGTGTGGAGCCAAAAGTAATGACATTTTGTGTAAAATTTTGGATATTGTGAAGGTGTAGTTTATACAAGGGTTTTCATTTTAAGTGTATAAAAGTTATTGTGAATCATTTTGAAAATGATACTGTGAAAGTTATTATAGGACGGAGGGAGTAATATTTTTCTTTAAAAAAACTAATGTATTTTTTTCATAATATAATTATTTTTGGGACGTAATTAAATTTGGTGGAGTGTCTGTACACACATGTTGTCATTTAAAAAATTGCAAAAACTTATTTGTACTTTGTAACACCCCGTCCCAAATCTATAAATATAAATTGTTGGTCCCTGAACGAGTAGTGAATGGGATTAAAGTCTAGAGGGGATGGGTCAATAGACTTTAAAACTTTTTCAAGAGAGTTGGGGAACCTCTTCTGATTGCTATGTCAACTGGACTGCAAGTCTGCTGGTCCAGATGACTATAGTGATCTATATGAAGAGATTGTATGCGGAATTATGGTAGGCCTTGTTTAGACTCGTTCTTTTGTTTCTTATGAAAGTGTTAACTTGTTTTTACTTAATGAAAGTACTCAGTTGATGCTGGTTTGAAAGTTGTGGCCTTTGTTTAAGAATGTTGAAAACACAGTATGCACTATATAAAATATATGTAGAGACAGAAATGTAAAGTGCAGAAAGGTAAATAACACCAGGTTTATAGTGGTTCGGATATACGATCCTACGTCCACTCTCACGTCCTAACGTGATGTTGAATCCCTTTAATTTACCACAAATTACAAGGGTTTTGACCTTTATAGTCTCAAGGATAGGACTTTGAGATCTGAGCCGTCCTAACAGCTACGGTCTCCACAAGTGATTGTAAGCACTTGCACTTTGAGGGGTTCAAAAACTTTAACCTTTCGGTGAGGGTTTGGGGTTTTTGAAGTGTATCCAACTAATGGTTCAAGCTTATAAATTTCTTAACCACTATGCCTAAAACAATTGATATACAATATGAACAGGTTTCAGGTTCTTATGGGTTGGATATAAATCACTTAAGAGCTAAAAGTATTCTAAGGCTTTCTAGGCTCTTGGAGAATTCTTAGAACAGTATGGCTTTTGCTTGATTGCTTGCTTAGCTTGTTGAATTCTCTTGTGTGATCTCTTGCTTGTGATTTCTCATCCTCTTGTATTTATAATGGTGATTGCTTGCAACTAGCCGTTGGAGTTGATTAGCCGTTGGGGCAATCTTTCCATATTGGCTTGATTCCTTGATTCCAGCTGCTTGATTGCTTCAATCCTGGGATCATGTCAACCTTCTAAATAAGGTATGTCTTCATTTGAATTGCAAGATGACTTTGGGAATCAGCCGAGTCTTGGAAGAGTACATAGTCTTCTGATCTATACTACTAGTCTTCTGACTTCTCTTCTGGCCTTAGGTCTTCTGTCTTCTGATATCAGCCGAGTAACACTCATCTGATCTGTGAATTATTTGTGCTGTTTTAGGCCATCTTCAATCTTTGACTCCATTAGATAAGTACGTATACAAGCACCTTACTTAACTGGACTTCAAGGATCTTCTAGTCTTCATGTCTTCTACTCTTCTCATCTTGAGGGAGCGCATGTAAGCCGGGACTGTGCTAATCAGCTGATATCTATACAGTTGATCACACAAGACTAGTCTAAGTTGTTCTCTACAAAGTCAGTTGATCATATTACATTTATAAACTCTAAGTGTTTTGGCCATCAAAACTATTCTAACATCAAGTGGGGCTTAGGGTGAATTTACATCCCAACAATTTCCCCCTTTTTGATGAAGCCAAAACTATATTTGATAAATGCTCTTAGTATATAAGATAAGAGCTTATAAACTTCATAAAAACTGAAGTATCTGATGAAGACAATGAGAGTTTGTCTTGAAAGCAAAGAGAACTAAACTTGATTATATATAAAGCTTTTACAGATTACAAGTGATAGTTTCTTTAAAGCTTTGAAAGTGGTTTTCATCAGGTCTTCTGATCTTCAGATGCGGAAAGCAAGGTATAGACGAGTTCGAACTTCTTCCATGTGCTGCAGGTCTGTAACATTCTCCTCTTCATAGATTTTCTCTAGAATCCTTTTGACTTCAATCCAGTTTGTCCTTCCGGAGCTCAGAGTGGGAGGAGCCCATTTAGGTTCTTCTGGAGTTAGGATTCTGCAGTTGTCAAGTTCTTTGGCTGTCTTGACTACTTCTTTCCAGAACTCTTGATCTTCAATGTTCATGAACTGATTGAACTGGAAGAATTCATCTACATAGGTTGAGAGAGGGCTAAATTTTCTTACAATGTGGTGTTGAATTGGCCATTTCTTCTTCAGGGGATACCACCTTGGTAGCTCATCTTGAAGGGCTAAATAATCCACATAGTTGCTATCAAACACCAGGGTTTTGTCTTTGACATTGTCTTCTTTTGCTTTGTCCCTGATTGCTTTCCTGAGTTTGGCTATTTTCCTTTCAAATTTGGCTTTGACTACCTTCGCATCTTTTAGCTTCTTCTGCTTAAGCTCTTGAGCTTCAAGCTCTTTTATTTTCTTCAGCTCTAAAGCCTCTTTCTCTTCTGCAGTAGGCTCTGCTGGAGCTGACTTCTTGCTTGACTGAGCTTGCTCATCTGCCTTTCTTTTCCTTGCCATCCTCTTCTCAGGAACTTGTTCTATAGAGGCAGTGATCTGTAGACTCTTGGCAGGAGCTTGAGTGGGAGTTTGGGTGTCTTCTTGAGCAATTTCTTTGCCTTTGCCTTGCCTGCTCTTGATTTTGCTTTTTAAACCACCTAAGGTTTCATTCTTGATTTTGATTTTTAAACCACCCAAGGTTTCATTCAGCTCATCTTGAGATACTACCATCACAGCTTGCTGTGCAGTAGCCTTCTCTAGAGCCTTTATCAATACATCTTCCCCCTTTTTGGCTTCAGCAGGTGTTAGGGATCAACGTATAAATTATCCCTGACGGAGCCACGGTGACCATTCATGTATTTTTTTTGTTGATCCCGTTTACTATTTTTTCTAGGTAGTGTTATTGTGTTTTTCTAGTATAGCTTTTAGTTACTGCTTGTTGCTCCCGTTACGCACCTTGTGCGGCCTTTGCCCATTATGGGTCTCTGTTGTGATTGCGAGACTCTTTATTGGTGGTAGGGATCCTTTGAGACAGACTCAAGAGTCCTTGGAATCTGTTACTTGGATCTGGTACTTGGTGGAACTTTGTCAATTTATTGTGTTTTCAATTCTCGACATGAGAACACCTTAGTGTGGGGTTGTCTCGATTAAAGATTGGAGACCTGGACGTTTATTAAGGTAAATGAAACACTCATTTTTCCCATTCTCATGATTGGAGTGGACAGCGATACCATGGTGATTCACATTGATTTGAAGATCAAGATCTTAAACTATGAAGTTGTAGTTTATTTTGTTGTGATCTTATAGATCTCCCTAAAAAAAGATTGTTTTGTGGTGATACAAATCATAATAATCGATATATATGAACTACTCCCTCCGTCCCACAATAATTTTTATATGTAGGTGGGTACACATATTAATAAAATGTAATGATGAGTAGGATATTCATGAATAATTTTGTAAACTTTTATGCATGAGTAATTTAAATAAATGAGTTGACTTTGTGTGTATATGTGGAGCCAAAAGTAATGACATTTTGTGTAAAATTTTGGATATTGTGAAGGTGTAGTTTATACAAGGGTTTTCATTTTAAGTGTATAAAAGTTATTGTGAAACATTTTGAAAATGATACTGTGAAAATTATTATAGGACGGAGGGAGTAATATTTTTCTTTAAAAAACTAATGTATTTTTTTCATAATATAATTATTTTTGGGACGTAATTAAATTTGGTGGAGTGTACTGTACACACATGTTGTCATTTAAGAAATTACAAAAACTTATTTGTACTTTGTAACACCCCGTCCCAAATCTATAAATATAAATAATTATTAGAAATAAGTTTAACATAATATAAATTTTATTTACGAATTTCCTAATAATATCAAATGTGTATTTTGTAAAGACTTTGATTTTTCAGGAGACGGACGAGCATTTTGAGCAGGGCGCACTCCTAGGCTCCTAGCACTCTAAAAAAATATTATTTTGAATCGTAACACATTAAAGAGAAAACTTTAATTTCCATTGGCGAAAAGAAATCGAATATTCGACGAGTTTGGAATTTCATAGATCAATTTTAAATAAATAAATATATACATACATATATATATATATATTGTTGGGAAATGAATTGATTTTAATTAAGATACCAAAACTCCTGAATGATGAAGGTCAGCTTAGTTGAAATAGATAGAAAATGTATCATTCTAGTTGTCTCAGGATAGTTGAGACAGTAAAAATGTCTAAGTCTAGAATCTCAGAAATGTTGAGATATTTGATGTACAAGATAGTTGTCTAAAGCTGAAATGCTAGGCAGCTTGTTTACCTAAGTCAATTAGGACAAATCTGTTGAATGCATAAGGTCAAGTGTGCTAAAGAAGACAACATGGCTGAATGCTCAAGTTAGTAGGATGAACTGAAGGCACTGATAAGGGCAATAACAGATCAAGTTGAAGACTTAGACGATCAAGAGCATTGAATGCAATTCTCAGTAGAAAAATTTAATGAAGCATTAATGCCATCAAGCCTGAACAAGCATTGAACACTTAAAAGAATTAAAGACTAAGGAATTGAATGAATGGAGGAACATTCCACTTGCAGCAGGAATGATCAGAGAACTTGTCCCATCTGACCGTTGAGAAGAGTACAAGTTCTGCCACAATCAACATTGGAAAATGTGCAGGTTTGGAAACTGACACAAGTCATCTCAGCCGCATTTTTCAGAAGTCAACACATTCATTCAAGCAACCATTGAAGAACCTTCTTACACAGTGGATAATAGAAGGTTACTCTCATAGCCGTTTCAATGGAGCTGCAAATAGACAATTTGAAAGTCTATCTCTCCAACGGATAGATGATCAAATTGTTCTATAAATTCAGAAGTGATCCAAGGATTCAAGCATCCAACAATCTGCTATCAAACTACTATCAAGCATTCAAGGAAACTCAAGTTTATTTCTTAAAAATCCAAGCTTAGCACTGAGATATCCTAATCCCTTACACAGTTCTTATTGGACCATACGAGATTTTAGAATGCATCGGAGAAGTTGCTTACCGTCTTGCACTACCACCGGATCTATCTAGAGTGCACAATGTTTTTCATGTTTCCATGCTGAAGAAGTATGTGTTTGATCCAAGCCATGTAATCCACCACGAAGGACTCGAAGTCAAGAATGATTTTTCTTATGAGGTATCATCAGCCGCAATACTTTGAAACCGCGAAATTCGTCTAGTCAAGATCCAATGGAGTCATCATGACAAGGAGGAGTCCACTTGGGAGCTTGAGAGCGAAGTTCAAGCATAGTACCCAGATCTGTTACAACTTGGTACGTTTTCAATTTCGATGACAAATTTTTTTTAGAGGGGTAGGGTGTAAGAACCCAAAAATCTCATGAATTGAGCCCTTATATTTGTTTATGTGAAATTATGTGATTTATCATAATTGTGTGAAATTTACATAATATTAAATGTTATTCACCTATTAAATTATTTATTTACTAATGGTAGTAAGATTAATGTTGGTGGATGACAAAAGACTAGTTAAGTTATTCATTAAGGATTAATGTTGGTGGTCTTAAAATAATATAATAAAGGGCCCAAACAAAAATATTAAGACAAGGCCCATTCTTATGGTCCACTAAGGAAACCCTAGGGCATTTTGCACCTTATAAATAGCCACCTTCAGAATTTCTGCACATTTTCGGCACTTCACATTAGGATAAGAATCTTACTTCACACTCACACTCAAGACACACACTTTACCCACACACACTTCAGCTTCCTTCTAAATTTCGGCCAACTTTTCGATGTCCGATCATTGATCGGCCAGTACCGTTGGAAATATCTCGTCGAGAGATTTCAGGAACACTTTTCCGATTCTCGATCGGGGTTCCAGATCTCCAGTTATTGATGGTCAAAGATGGGTTAAAACCCTTATAGTCAGAACTTGTTCTTTAGGCCATAACTTTCAGTACAAAAGTCCGATTTTTATGTTTTTGGTCTTGTTTGAAAGCTGTTTTCATAAGCTTTCCAGAAAATATTTTAGTTTTTAAGTCGGAGTTATAAAACTCCAGTTATGTCCAGTCAAGGTGTTTGAAAACTTTTAGATCTACTTTATTTTCTTTCTCACTTTCATACTCTCTCTCTCTCCCGTTTTCTGGCGTCTCTCCGTCGGTACGCCGCCTATTTTCTTGGTGGACCACCTTGCCGGAGCTTTTTACAGTAGGTGGTGGAGGTATGAGTTGTGGGGTTGAATATATTGAGGTATAAAACTACGAGTTGTGTTTTGTAGATAAATTTGTATCTTGGGGTTAAAACGTTATTTTTCGGATTTTCATTTTGGCCCAAATCAAATATTTTCCCAGCTTGTCAATGTATTTTTATTATTTACGAAAATGCTATTTTATTTAAGAAAAGTCACAAGTTTTTCATAAATTTGCAACAATGCCCATAGAACTTCAAATGCACGTAAAATGTTCATTTTTCATCCGTTTTGAATGAAATCAGTGGCATTTAATCCCAAATTTTGAAACCTACTGTTTTTCATTAAAATATTGAACTTCCAGATTATTTAAATCTGTCTTTCAGTCCTTAAACTTTTACGAGAATGCATTTTTTTCCTAAATCCTTTAATTTCTATGTTTGGCCAACATTTTACTTCTTTTAAGTGCACTATCACAACCACATACACTTAGACTATGATTATTGTTCATCTTAATTAAGGACTAAGTGGTAGAAATATTATTGTAGGATTTAAGGAACGAGAAGTGGGAAAGGACTTGGAACTAAGAGGGGAGGATACCGTTTAACTTCCAAGCTAATAGGTGGGGTAACTCTCGTTGACTTTTACAATGCCTACTTTATATATCATGTGATTTATTGTATTAAATGTCTTATGTGAATTTTTTGTGTATAAACATGTTCATGTCCACTTGTGGAATATATGCTTTATGGATATTTAATATTACGCATGTTCACTTGTGTTAAGTATGTTCTATGGATACACAAATGCTTATGATTATGCATGTCCATATGTGAAGAAGTATGTTACATGAATGTTTTCATACATGCACGTCTCAAACATGAAGATATATGATATACGGTCAAGATCGTGCAAAGTGTATGGTATACGGATAATAACCGTACTAGCTATGATAAGATTACGGGTAACACCGTTCCAAGATTTGATCGAAAGATCACATTCGGGTAGCTCCCGAACAAGATGCTCGAGCGGGATAAAGCGTGCCCAACAAGATTGATGTGCTCTTACGTGTATTATATTATAACTATCACTATCTATTAATATAAAATATGATGTTGAACGTGTTGCATGGTTGTCATATGATTGATGATTCTTGAAGGATGTAATTTGAGTTGTCGCTATGTGACTTAATGCTATGATTGAGAGGAATGAATCTCAATTTTATGTTTATTATATACATTGATCCCCATGGTTGACCTTTATTACGGTAGATTGTATGATATTCGAGTGGGCGTTTGAGTGAACCCACTGAGTATTTTTCAAATGCTCACCCCTTCCACTTCCAGGTGGGAATGTTCGGGAGGATTGAAGGTGGATGTGAGCGCTCGATCTCAAAAGTGCAACCCTTTAATCCATGTCTTTTGAAACTTGAATTTCTATTTTTGGCTAACTATTTGAAACTGTAGTATTTCATTGTAAGGCAAATTCTGAAGGACCTTACTCACCAGTTTACTTCTGTTGTTGCCACTTCTAAATTATTTTGAGGGTTTTGGTGGTGATCACCTTGATTTGGATGGTTGCTCATTTAAATTATTAGGTTATTTTGAAAAGTAGTAATGCCCCTTACTCCCTATTAAAAATATATATATATATATACACATATATGTTTATTCCTTTAAAATTTTGGGGTCGTTACACTTATTGTAAAGGATATCTCAATTAGTTGGAACCAAAACTCAAACCCTTACCTCATAAGTAAAGTAGAGTTTGTTGTAAAAGTGAGGAGTTAAGGACTGTGAAGAGTGAAAACAGTCTTAACTCAAGAGATTGAGCACTAAGACTCAGACTATCCTAGGGATCAAAGAACTAAGATAGTGTTGTTGATCAATGCACTTTGGCACTATAAAACAAGCTAATTACAGGTGTTAAGGAATTATCCTGTTCAATTATGGAAAGTGGATGTAGGAGCTTGAGCCTCTAAACCACTATAAATTGTTGTGTTATTTACTCTCTGTATTGCTTTCTAACTCATATTACTTACAAAGATTAATTTAAAGAGTTAAGTTCAGCAAAACTAAGCAAAACAGTTTTTGGACAAAGTCCCTGATAAACTGGTTTTTCAGAAAATCAACTTGGAGTATTCTTTCAAAGAAAAGGCCAACCATATTCCACGCTTAACAACCTTTTTTAGATAGTTATTCAACTGAACACTTCATAGTTTTCAGTAGAGTGAGTATCTATCAAAGTTATTCATTCAGAACAGGTGTTAGACAACTTTCCTCATAAGGTTAAATTGTTTTAAAAGAAAGAATTTGCATACACAAGTGCATCCCCCACATACACTTGTATCATACTCCACTCAGGACCAACAAGTGGTATCAGAGCAGGGGTTCAAAGACCACTGCTTCTGAAAATCCAACTGATTTTCAAAAACTCATAAATTCTGTGGTCACTGAACTGATCCATTTTCTGAAAAACATTAGTGTGTTTATCTAACCCTATTTTATTGAGATGGCAAACAATGCAGTTCCAGGAGATTCTGTTGAGACTAGGAGTGTGCAAAATAAAACCGGACCGGAAAAAAGACCGGAATCGGACGGACTGGTTAGATTCCGGTCCGGTCCTCGGTCCGAAATTTTTTAGGATTCCGGGTTCCGGTCCGGTCTAAAACTGGAATTTACTGGTCCAGGACCGGAAACCCGGATTTACAATTTTTTTTTATTTGAATTTTAGAAATTACAAATCCCATTCCTCTTCCACTTTCTTAAACCTAATTGGCTAATTCCCCTTTTTTACCATTCTCAAAATTCTTCAACTTTTATCTGAATCTGAAACGGCGCTCACCCAACCGACAAGGCGACAACCCTTCTCCAATCTCCACTCCCACTCTTTACGTTCAGCTCGGTTCTTTGTGTTCAGCTCGGCCAGTGGCCACCGCCCGTCGACCTGCGTCCACCTTGCAATTGTTTGTCCCACTCTTTGCGTTCAGCTCGGCCAGTGGGCGTCCACCTTGCAATTGTTTGTGTAAAAGTGTGAGTGTTTGATTGTCGTAGTTGTGACTTGTGACTCACCGACATTATGAGATGGTAATAGAGGTGGCACAACGGAATACTCCACCCAATCTTCTTGCAATATAAGTTTTCTTGAGTTATTGAGAAGGTTTAACCTATTTTACTCTATACTTATAATCGTAATAATTATTTTTAATTTCTTGTTTCAAAATTTTAGATGGATAGTACTCAGTCACAATCTCAATCAAAAAGAATACCGGTATTTTCTGATCAATCGGCTGATGCCCTTACTAATGAAGAACTCGAAGAGTTGCGCAAGTCCCTACCCCCGAGTAAGACACTAACAGAGGGACGAAAGTACATCAATAGAAAGGGCAAAAGAAGAGCAGCTGGTTGGCAAAACTTTATGGAGTATTTGGATGATAAAAGTGTTCTTCGAGCTGAATGTAAGTTTTGTGACTCTACTTTTGCCGCTGATTCTAATGTAAATGGAATAAAAAATGTGAAGCAGCATTCTGATAAATGTAATCGCAATCCTGCTAATAACGGTAAGGGGAAACAATCTGAGTTGGTTTTTAAACCTGGGGATGGTGAAGAGACAGAGGGTAAATTAAAATTTGGGACTGTGAATTTAAAAGATGTTAGAGAAGCAGTTATTTATCACATTGTAGTGGATGAATTACCCTTTAGGCATGTTGAATTGAAAGGATTTTTTAGAAATTCATGCCAAAGAGTATGTGTGACAACGGATACTTGGACATCTATTCAAAGAATAAATTACATGTGTCTCACAGCTCACTTCATTGATAGTGAATGGAAACTTCAAAAGAGAATAATAAACTTTTGTCCAATCTCTAGTCATAAGGGTGAAGCTATAGGTAAAGCAGTTGAGTCCTGTTTAGAATCTTGGGGCATTGAAGATAAACTCTTTACTGTAACGGTTGATAATGTTAGCTCTAATGATGTTACATGTGGCTATTTGAGAAGGATGGTTCAACGCACAGGATGTATTAGTGATGAGAAATTTCTACACATTAGATGCGTGGCTCATATCATTAATCTTATTGTTTGGGATGGCATTAAAGAGCATTGTGTTTCCATTAATAGGGTTAGAACTGCTGTGAAATATGTTAGGAATTCTCCAGCAAGATTGCATAGATTTAAAGAGCTTGTCGAGAAAGCTAATTTAGATTCCAAATCTCTTTTATCCCTTGATTGTCCTACTCGTTGGAATTCCACCTATGTTATGTTGGACACTGCTTGTAAATTTCAGCGTATTTTTAGTGGTGTGAATTTGCCTGATGGAAGAGATGTTCCAAACGATGAAAAGCCTCCTCATGATGATGATTGGTGTACCGTGAAGAGGTTAGTTGTGTTTTTGAAAGGATTCTACTCATTAACTCGTCGTATTTCTGGTACTTCTTATGTAACTAGTAACAATGGATTTTTGGGAATTGCGGCTACTCTTGATATGTTGAATAAGTGGGAGAGGAACTTTGAGTTAGAATTTCAAAATATGGCAGCTAATATGAGGATGAAGTATGATAAGTATTGGGGCGATGTTGATAAAATGAACATAATGGTTTATATTGCTGTTGTTCTTGATCCACAATCCAAACTTGATGCTGTTGAATTGACTCTCACGGACATGTATGGAAATGAAGAGGGTATGAGATTGACTGCTAAAGTGAAAAACCATGCTTATGCTTTGTTTGATGAGTATAGACATATGTACTCTCATTTGACTCCTCAAAGTGGCCAAAATGTTGATTTAATTTGTGTTGATGATGTAACTGGGAGTGGAGATGGAATGGGAGATGACATAATCTATGTGAGAAGTCTACAAGACAGAGCTTAAAAGGTTGAAAGGATCAAGTGGACATGTAAGAAGTGATTTTGAAAGGTATTTGGATGAAATATTAGGGGATGATGAAAATGAGTTGGATGCACTCTCTTGGTGGGCTATTAATGATCATCGATATCTGATTGTTTCACGTATGGCACGGGATATACTTGCTATTCCATTATCTACAGTTGCCTCTGAATCTGCGTTTAGTACGGGAGGTCGTCATCTTGATTCTTTTAGAAGTTCTTTGAATCCACTGATAATATTTTCAACTTAGTTTCTTTTTACTTTTCATTCAAAATTTTTTGTTTTATTTCACAATACAATATATCTAATTTATTTATTTTTTCATGTGAGAATAATACACTGTGCAAGCACTTATTTGTACACAAGATTGGGTTCGTGCAAAAGGAGCACCGGGCAAGGATTTACGTGACATGGAAGATAATTTACGCGATTTGCATGAGATAGAAGAAATTGATAATGGTAATGGTTTATACTTATCAAATATTTTTCAGCATGTTTATTTATTAGTTGTACCCATTTAAAAAATTTAACATCTTTATATGTTATTACAGATTTGATGAAGACTACATTAGACGATGAAGACAATGTTATATACATTGTAGACCCTTAAATTTGTGCATCGTTTCATTTTGAACTACTGCTTTTTCATTTTGGACTACTGCTTTTTCATTTTGGACTTGAATTTTAATTCCTATGAACATGGTTTTGCTATAAATTAAGTTTTCAAGTATATATATATTCTTGCACAATTGTGATCAACTTGATCTAAGGGCATAACTTATTCTTTAGGATATTGAAAATGAATTTATTATAAAGGTAAATATGAAGAAATTTCTAGATCTTCAAAAAAATGTGATCCACTTTCCACTTCTTCGCATAGACTAAGGAATTATTAAAATAAAAAAAAAATCGGTCTGAAACGGTCCAAACCCGGACCAGACCGAATTTTACCGGTCCGATCCGGTCTGGATCGTTTACATTCTGGTCCGGTCCTTGGTCCGTAAAATTTTAATATTCTGGTCCCGGTCTAAACCGGTCCCGGTCCGGTCCGGTTCTGGACCGGTGCACACCCCTAGTTGAGACCATCAACAACATGGGTCCCAACCAAGTGAATCACATTTCTAATCACAAACTGCCAGTGTTCTCAATTGAGAACTATGATTTCTGGAAGATTAGAATGAGAGCACATCTTGTCTGCTAGCATGATGAAATGCTCAAAGTCATCACCAGAGGGACTTTCACCTTCACCAAGCCAAACCCCAAAGTCACTAATGCTCAGAAAGTAGACTTGAGGGAGTTACTGCCAAAGGATGAAGATGACTTAACTGCAGAAGAGAGAAAAAGGCACAACCTGAACTACATTGCCATGAATACTTTGTACCAGACAATTCCAGATGCAGTGGCACAACTAGTAACACTAAGAGGACATTTGTAAGGTCAGTGGCACAACTAGTAACACTAAGAGGACATTTGTAAGGTCAGTGGCACAACTAAAAGAGAATGAAATGGAAGTAAATCAGCCACTGATCAAGGATAAGGGCAAATAAACTCTTATACCTGCTCAAGTAAACAATCTTCCTAAATCAAAGCCTAAGGAAAAGGTTAAGAATGTTGTGTACAAGAGGAATGAGGTTCAGAAAGGTAGAACCAATGGAAGGCCAACCTATTTGAACACTGATCAGTGGAGTTGTCCAAAATCTGTTCAAAAAAGGCCAACTCAAATGAAGCAACCTCAACTGAATAGATCAAGGCCAAACCGTCCTGATAGGTATAACAGTTTCAGGAAGCCTAGACCCTTCATGCCAAAGGGAAAAGGCCAACCAAGTACTTATCCACATAGGCCTTACCAAGCTGCACCTAAGTCAAGTAACTTCAGGAGACCTGTCCCAAAGTATTTCACTCATCCTCCTGAAGCTTATAAGACTAACACTTATGCACATAAACCACCTATGGCATTCAAGGGTAGGACTATGTATGTAGATGTAAATGAAAACCAAGACAGTCACTTTGAGTCAATCAGAGTAATTAAGATGATTTCGGTTCCAAAAGGTACAGCTAACCCCCTAGGACCCAACATTCAAACGGTACCTAAAGTTTGACTTTGCAGGTTAGCAAGGACCACAAGAAGAAGAGAAGCATGAACAAAAGAACAACATGGTACTTGGACAGTGGATGCTCAAGACACATGACTGGAAACAAGGAGCTTCTCTCAGACTTTATTGAAAAGGATGGTCCTTCAGTAACATTTGGAGATAGCTCTCAAGGAATCACCAGAGGTTATGGTACATTAAACATTGGTAGTGTAAAAATTACTAATGTTTCATATGTTCTAGGCCTAAAATATAATTTGCTATCTATAAGTCAAATCTGTGACAAAGGATATAGTGTTGAATTTGCACCAAATGAATGCATTATTAAGGACAAATCAACACAACATGTGCTACTAACAGGGGTGAGAAAGGGAAATGTTTATTTTGCAGATTGGAGCAAAACCCCTGAAGCAGTCTGTCTTGTTGCCAAAAGTACAAGTGAACAAAGTTGGCCGTGGCACAAAAGACTGAACCACCTGAATTTCAAAACCATCAACAAACTTGCAAGAAACTCTCTAGTGAAAGGGCTGCCTAATCAAGTGTTCATCAAGGAACATGTGTGCCAACTATGTCAGGAAGGAAAACAAATCAAAGCATCATTTAAAGGAAAACTTGTCATATCCACTGAGAGAGTTCTCCAACTACTACACATGGACTTATTTGTTCCAATAATCCCAATAAGCATAAATGGAAGGAAATATGCTTTAGTAGTTGTTGATGATTTTTCCAAGTACACTTGGGTGGTGTTTCTTCTGAACAAAAAGGAGACTCAAGTCAAACTACCTGGGTTGATGATGAGATTGAGTAATGAAAAAGGCCTAAGCATTGTCAAAATCAGATCAAACAAAGGCACTGAATTAATAAACTCATACATCAATGAGTACTACAGCAAGAATGGCATCACACATGAGACTTCTGCAGCAAGAACTCCTCAACAGAATGGTGTTGCTGAAAGGAGATACAGAACCTTAAAAGAAGCAACAAGAACATTGATTGTTGAATCCAAACTACCAAAAAGGTTCTGGGTAGAAGCCATCAACACTGCATGCCACGCTCAAAACAGATCCTTAATTACAAAAGGTCAAGGTAAAACTCCATATGAATTATGGAAAGGTAGATTGCCCACTGTTGCTTATTTTCATATATTTGGTTGCAAGTGTTTCATTCACAATAATGGGAAAGAGCAATTGAAAGCTTTTGACTGCAAAGCTGATGAAGGAATATTTATTGGATATTCCCAAGTCAGCAAAGCTTAGAGAGTCTACAATTGTAAAACCTTTGTTGTGGAAGAAACACCTAATGTTGTGTTTGATGAATCTATTATTGAGTTCAGGGATAGAACCTGAATACGGATGAGATAACACAAAGAACAACCAGATTGAGGCTTCAAAGCAAGGAAATAATGTTTATAGATGTTGCCCAGCCTGAACTCAATGGAGATCAGAACCTGGACAACATACCTAATGGCAATCAACCAAGAGACAACCAGCCGGAAGGAGAAATTGAACTGACTGACACCATCCAAGTTCAAAACCAGGTAACAACTACCGAAGAAGAAGAAGGCTCTGCTGAGTTTGTAAATGGATCCAATATTTAAGGGGGAACCAATGAAAATATCAATATTCCTGACATTGAGGACAACAACCCTGAATATGATCCTGGACTTGATCCTTCAATTAACTTCCCTGAATTTAATGAATCTAGTGATCCAACTTCAGAAGAGGACAATCCTCCTAAAGGAATCAGGTCTAGAAGGACTTGGTTGCATGACCACCCAACTATCCTGTTACTTGGAAATCCAAGTGAAGGGATCAAAACTAGAATATTTCATGAAGAAAGTGTCTTGCTTTGTTGTTTCCTTTCAGAGCAGGAACCAAAAGATATTGAGGAAGCACTTCAAGACACCAACTAGATCATTGCCATGCAGGAAGAGCTGAATCAGTTCACCAGAAATGAAGTATGGGAGCTGGTGGATAGGCCAACTCATCAAGATGTCATTGGAACCATATGGGTGTTAAAAAATAAGAAAAATGAAAATGAAATCATTGTGAGAAACAAAGCAAGACTGGTGGCTAAAGGATACTGTCAATCTGAAGGGATTGATTATGATGAGACATTTGCACCAGTGGCCAGACTTGAAGCAATCAGACTCTTCTTGGCCTATGCAGCTCACATGAGATTCAAGGTGTATCAAATGGATGTGAAGAGTGTATTTCTCAATGGGGTGCTGAAAGAGGAAGTATATGTAGAGCAGCCCCCAGGCTTTGAAGAAGGAGACAATGTGTACAGATTAAAGAAAGCCATATATCGTTTGAAGCAAGCTCTAAGAGGTTGGTATGACACCTCATCACAGTTTCTTCTAGATCATGGTTTTGTTAAAGGCACTGTTGACAGAACCTTGTTCAGAATCAGTGAAAGAGATGATATCTTGTTAGTCCAAATCTATGTGGATGACATTATATTTGGATCTCCAAATGAAAAGTTGTGTGAGAAATTCTCAAAACTCATGCAAAGCAAATTTGAGATGTCCATGATGGGATTGATGAATTTCTTTTTGGGACTTCAAGTCACCCAATCAAAGAAAGGAATTTTCATCAACCAAGTCAAGTATACAAGGGACATGATCAAGAAATTTGGATGTGCAACAAGCAAACCAGTCAGGATTCCTATGAACACCAATTGGAAGATGGATCCTGATGAAAGTGGAGTATCTACCAACTCCACTGAATATACAGGCATCATTGGATCCCTTCTATATCTCACTGCAAGTAGGCCTGATATCACATTTGTAGTTGGAGCGTGTGCCAGATTTCAAGCAAATCCAAAGAAGAGCCATCTAGAAGTTGCCAAGAGAATCCTAAGATATCTCAAAGGAACTAAGAATCTTGGATGATGGTATCCAGCTGATGACAACATTGAGCTCACTGGATATTCAGATGCTGATTATGGAGGCTGCAGAATTGACAGAAAATCCACTTCTGGAACATGTCAATTTCTGGGTAGCAAACTGATCTCATGGTTCTCAAAGAAGCAGAATACAGTTGCAACATCAACAACTAAGGCAGAATATGTAGCAGTTGGAAGTTGTTGTGCTCAGATACTTTGGCTTAGACAACAACTGAGAGATTACAAAGTTATCACAAATGAAGTTCCTATATTTTGTGACATCAATAGTGCAATTGCTATTTCACAAAATCCAGTGCTTCACAAAAGATGCAAACATGTTGATATCAAGCATCACTTCATAAGGGATCATGTTGAGAAAAAGGATATTAAATTTGTCAAAATCCACACTGATAAGTAAAAAACTGACATTTTGACCAAACCATTAGCTGAAGCAAGATTTCTGGAGCTATCAGCAGAGTTGGGCTTACTAGATCCTGGAAAGATGGAAAAATGAAGAAGGAAGCACCAATGAAGAGGGAAGCTCACAAATTTGAACTTCAGCAGAGTTGACCAAACTCACAGAAACTTTCTGCATGAAAGAAGATTTCAGTAGACTTGTATACATATCTTTTAGCACTGTTGGTCAGGATGATTGACCATGTGGGACCCAGTCGGCAATCTTGGGACCCACTCAGGCATTTTGGTCGGATCTTTTGACTAAAATAAAGGTTAAATCACTTATCAGGACATTTGTCCAAACTTATAAGGTGATAAGTGCTATTTTTAGCATTGATTAGACATTTAAGGGAATTCTTGCGCAAAGAGTAGTCTATTTTTAGGATGGCGTGAGGTATTCAAGTTTTTTCCCCCAATTGGTCATTCCAGCATTTAATGCAAAATCCTTTAAAAGATTGCATTAATTACTGAGTCTCTCATCAAAGCCATTGATTATCTTAATGCCCACATTTAACCGTTCCTAAGCCCACTATCCCACTTTATCCATTTTGCCTAGTGATTTGTCCACCCCTTAATGCTATTGTCCAACGGTTAATCAAACCACTGGAATATATAAACCTTTAGTTTTTACAACCATTCTTACGCACAAATTTTTCCAAAACCCTTAAGCAAAATTCTGAAAACCCTCAAGCTTTCAAACCATCCCTACCAAAAACTTTCAAACATCCATGGCTCCCAAACTGAAAAGAGAGGAACTAGTAAACTTCAATGATCCATCACTGGATATTGATTTAACATATCTCAGTAATGCAAACTCTCTGTGGTTTGAAAAGATAGTTGCTTTTGATAGCCCAAATGAAGAAGTCCATCCAGTTCTTCAATGGCTGAGAGATGCAGGGCTCGAGCAGTTCTTTGGCACCAAACCTGATTCTTGCCTCAACCCCTACATGGCAGAGTTCTTTTCCTATCTCAGATGGAAAGGCAAGAAAGGAGATGTCTACACAAAGCTCACTTATGCAGAAGAAGGTGAAGAAGAGGAATCACAACACACCATTATCTTCACATTAGAAGATTTGGATTCCAGTTTTGGATTACCCTCTAAAGGAAATGATCCTGAGTTCTATAGAGACGGAGAAGAACAGGAGCTCTCAAATGATTGGATGATTGTGCCTCAGAAGCTAGCCAGTGCCCAACACAAGAAAACCTTGAAAACAAGGTATGAGCACTTGTTTGATATTGTGGTAAAAAGTTTATTAAGCCATTCAGGAATTGTGGAGCAAATTAGTATGTCCAAATTAAGAGTGATTGCAGCTATCATTGACTCTGCTGAAAAATGATGAATGAAAATTCAAGAATTGGGAAAAAATTGTGGTAAAAAGTTTATTAAGCCATTCAGGAATTGGGAAAAATGATGAATGAAAATTCAAGTTTAAGGAAAGGGCTCATCACAAGGTGGTGGTGGAAGGGAAGATTCAATATTGCACAAGAGCAAGCCTGCTCTTGGAAAGATTTTCCCACTACACCCATTTGCAAATCAAGCCCAAACACTTTCCAGAGCAGAAAGTGATGTTCAGAAAGCTCTCATCCAAAACTGAGAAAAGGAAGCAAGGTGTTGCAGCCAAGCAAGCCTTGACAGTTGCACGTGTTACCAGATCTTCTCCAAGGAAAAGAAAAGCTCAACCTACCAAACCCCAACCCAAAATGAAGAGAATGAAGCAGATTCTCAGTGAATCTTCACCAGAAAGCCAATCCAAGAGTGGGGGAACCACTTCTGAAGAAATTGACAAAGTAGAAGAAGAAGGGGTCAACCCTCCTGAACCTAGTGAAGAGTTCAGGGTGATTGTCCCCTTGCAACCAGAAGCATTCACTGAATTCAGTTATCTTGAGAAACCAACAAGATCTGAAAGAAGAAGAAGGATCATCAAAACTTTTGAAAAGAAGAAGTTGATGGAGGAAGAAAAACAGAAAAATGAGTTTTTCAAGGAGATTAGACAAGCAAGTAGGTCTAACTCCAAGACAAGATCAAAGTCCAAAAGCCCTGGAGCCAACTCCCCTGATATTCAATCTCAAAGAATATCACCAACTCATGGGTCCCCTAAGCCTGAAGAAGATGAGTGCAAAACTCCTGAGAATGCGCCTATCCTTCCAAAGAAAACCTACTCCCCTAAAGGTGCTCCAGATAGAGAAGTGATGCGGCTAAAATATGTCGTCCTCGGAGATATCGATATGTGGATATTAGATGAATTAAATTCGTCTTGTTATGAATGATGGTTTGGTGAAGGGGATTAATACACCCCTAAGCCCAAAGAGGGAAATAAGTACAATTGGGCCTTTGGCCCATATCTGTGGTTCGATTATTCTTGGGCTAAGTATTTCCAGCCCATGAGGGAAATCCCTAGGATCCAATCTTGATAGATGAGGCCCGAAAGAAGCCAATCGGAGGAAGTGGGAGAAGTCCACTAAAAGACCGAGTCTTAAGGGACGGTTGAGAAAGAAGAGGGAGAAGAATTCTCCCACTCTTCCACGAAAAGGGGTCAGGTATAAAGGCAGTTTTGTTTTACTTTGTTGACTACATTTTACATTGAGAATACACATTCTTGATAAGAAATATACGAAATATACATTGAAAACACAAAAAACTCCCCGATATTTGCGAGAATTTCCCTCGAATTACAGGGAAATTCCTCTTTGATTCTCCCGAGAAAGATTCTGACTTGAGCATCGGAGATTCCACGCCGGAATCCCCTCCGGCGTGTTTTTGCTGGTCTTTAAGAATCTTGAAGGAGGATTATTCGTGGATAAACTTACGGGAAAGTGACGATCCAAGCCCACAACCGCCATAATCCAGATAGGGAGATTCGGTATCCCTACTGGTGACTTTCTGACGCAATAACTGGTGCCGTCTGTGGGAAATTTTCGAGCTAAGAAGTGAGAAAGTTTCATACAAAATGGGCGAAGAACATGATCTGACGAAGCAGACTAAGGAAAAGGGAGATACTACCTCTCCTTTCCCTCTGCCCCCTCCGGGTTTTCCCTCAAACAGGAACCTAGGGAAACGACCCTCAACCACCGTAATGGATGATAACCCCCCTGCACCCGAGGGGAATGCAACCGGTACCTCTGGAGCATCCGGGAGTGGGATCAATAAGGACACACCTCCTTCCAACACTCAGCCCGAGCTCCTTACTGTTTCTCAGGACCAGCTAAATGCCATGATTGCCCAGGCTGTGGAGAAGATGATTGCTTCTCGAGGAGTCCATATATCTAGTGCTGTGCCACTAGGGAAC
The DNA here is from genome assembly GCA_963675135.1 of Galeopsis tetrahit. Classification (NCBI taxonomy): domain Eukaryota; kingdom Viridiplantae; phylum Streptophyta; class Magnoliopsida; order Lamiales; family Lamiaceae; genus Galeopsis; species Galeopsis tetrahit. The sequence continues at coordinate 55,743,198 of OY776120.1, read as the reverse complement.
GAAAATATGAAACAGAAAAACCTAGAGCACATGATTGACTCCTCTCTGGCCCCTTCCAGGAACGAGGGGGTCCCTCGAGATCAGGAAGATAAGATACCCTCTCAATCTGAGAGGAGTGTTCCTAACAAAACCCCTAGGAGAAATGCGGAAGTAGTCCTTAAAAGGACTTTGGATACGGAGATTGGAGAAAGTACGGATGACACTTACCAAGGAGCTGTCAGCGATCAAATACAAGCCCTTCGAAGAGAAATGAAGGACATGAGGAAACAAATGGCTGACAATGTAAGTAAATCTCCTTATATTACTGGTTACCAGTTTACTTCGAATATCTTGCAAGATGAATTACCTTATAATTTCAAATCTTTAAATTTTGAATATGATGGTACGGCGGATCCTTACGAACACCTGGTGAAGTTTGAAAATGTCGCTCTGTTGCACCGCTATGGAGAGGGTGTCAAATGCAGGGTCTTCTTAACCACTCTATCTAATGTTGCACAATAGTGGTTTACGCAATTGGGACCTGACACCATCCACTCTTGGTCAGAATTTAGCGAATTTTTCTTGCATCAATTCGCTAGTGTTAGGAGGCAACCTAGAGCTACCCCTACCCTGTTCAACATGAGACAAGGAGATAATGAAAGCCTTCTAGATTTTCTGAAAAGGTTCAATCAAGCAGCCTTAGAGGTACCTACTGCCTCTTCTGAAGTTAAGATCAATGCCCTTACCAACGGGTTAAAAGTTGGAGACCTTTTCACATCCCTGGCTACGAAACCAGTACAGACCTTTGATGAATTGTTAAGGAGAACCGAGGGAAACTCATAATGACGCTCTAGTCATTACCACGGACATCGCAGGGTATGACGTGGTGAGAATTTTGGTGGATACAGGAAGCTCTGCGGACATCATGTTCCTGGAGTGTTTCAAAATGTTGGAGCTGAACATAAATCTCAGGCCAGTGGAAACTGCTCTTTATGGATTCTCAGGGGGTGAAATTCAACCCCTCGGTTCGGCATTATTGCAAGTAGGGCTAGGGACTACCCCTAACCGACGTGTACAAGTGATAGAGTTTTTTATAGTAGACGTTCCATCCTTATACAATGTGGTGATGGGAAGACCAAGCTTGAACATCTTTCAGGCAGTAATTTCCATCTTCCACATGAAGATGAAATTTCCCGCCTCGGGGGGAGTGGGAGAGATACGTGGAGATCAGTATCAAGCAAGGAAGTGCTATGTAGAATCAGTGAAGATAGCAGACAAGCTATGTTCCGAGGGTTGGAAAGATTTAAAGGCGAGGACCCCGAGTTGAAAAAGTAAAGAGTGGGTGAATTGGCAGGGGAGCAGCCCAAGATCAAAGCGGGTGAGGAATTGATGAACATTGAACTTTACATAGGAATGCAAGGGTTCACAACCAGAATTGGCACCCATATGGACCTGGAACTCAAGGAGAGAATGATAGCCACTCTTCGAGAGAATGTGGATATATTCACTTTTGCCCCAACGGATATGACGGGTATCCCTACAGAGATAGCGGTATTTGGAGCAAGTGAGGAACTTGAGGAATAAATTCCATTCTTTCGAAGTAATATAGATACCGAGGGAGGAAAACACGAAGGCAGATGGGTTTTCCAAGTTGGCCAGCTCTACTTAGTTCGAGGGTTAAGGAAAGATAACCCTGTTAGTAGCGTATCGGCTGGAGACCGAAGCCTTAGTCGGAGAGATAACAGAAAGAGACGATTGGAGGAAGGAGATATGGGAAGAATTGAGCAAGGATCCCGCAACCCCAGCATCCAGAGAAAACAAGGCTTTGAGGTCGAAATACTGTATCATTGGGGATCAATTGTACAAAAGATCCTTTACTCAACCATACTTGAAGTGTCTCTCAAAACAGGAAGCGGAATTTGTGATCAAGGATATTCATGAAGGTTGTGGGGCCAGTCACGAGGGCTATAAGACTGTTGTGAATAAGGTGTTCAGGGCGGGTTTTTATTGGCCCAGTGTGATGAGGGATGCTCGAGAGTTCGTGAAGAAGTGTGAGAAATGTCAGAAGAACAGACCATTGATACGTGTTCCAGCGGAAGAAATGGGGGCCATGTATTCGCCTTGTCCATTTGCAAAATGGGGAATAGACTTGGTAAGGCGCTTCCCTATAGCACCTGGAGGAAGGAAGTTCTTAATTGTGGCAGTGGACTACTTCATCAAGTGGGTAGAGGCCACACCGCTGGCCAAAATAGAGGAAGATAATGTAATTAATTTCTTAGCAAGACACATCTGTTGTAGATTTGGAGTACCCAGGATTCTAGTCTCGGATAATGGCACATAGTTCAACGGGGAGAGAGTAAGAAGATGGTGTGAGAGATGGAATATCTTGAAGAGGTTCACCTTAGTGGCTCATCCACAGGCTAATGGTCAGGTGGAGGTCACAAACAGAATCCTAGTGGATGGTATCCGAACTCGCCTACAAAAAATAGGAGGGGGATGGGTGAAGAACCTGGACAATGTCCTCTGGTCTTACAGAACTAGCCCTAAGTCAGCTACGGGGGAGACCCCCTTCCAATTGGTGTACGGGACAACAACAGTAATACCGCCAGAGGTCCGGTTAAGGTCACATCGCATCACATATTTTGATGAGAAGAAAAATGAAGAGCTAATGAGAGAAGCCTTGGATCTGGTAGATGAGGAGAGAGAGATAGCGAAGCTGAAAGAAGAGAGATACAAGAGCAGGATCAAGGCAGCATACGATCGTAGAGTAATCCCCAGATCCTTTAGAGTCGGAGACTTAGTTCTCAAGAGAGCTGATGCCTTGAAGAATACTGGAATGATGGAGCCCAATTGGGAAGGTCCTTATAATGGGGTACAAGTGCTGAAAGGAGGAGCCTACAACCTCCAGAATATGGTGGGAAATGAGGTGCTGCGCCCATGGAACGTGTGCCACCTTAAGAGGTTTTATGTCTGAAAACATGTTTGTCCCTTATTTTTCCTTTGTGCAATTTTGACATTCATTTTCATTCGAATAATTGTACACATCGCTTCACCGGCACTCTTTTTCCCTCTGCGTGGGTTTCCCTTTGGGTTTTACCATGAAGAGGTTTTTAATGAGGCCGGCATAGGTTTCCTTTTTGCCTATGTTAATAAACACTTTTGATCAATAAAGCTTTACTTTTGAAGAAATTACAGTGATTTCTCTTGATTTTTGAAGAATTATTGTGTGAGATAGATATTTGAAAACGTGGTGAGATGATTGATATGTACTGGTATTAAGGCAAAGGATAAACTAAGAAAATGCGTAGGTTTATACAAACCTCACCCTGAGAAAATGAGTGGGTTCTGATGAACCTCACTTTAAGAAAATGCGCAAGTTTAGATAAACATCACCCTGAGAAAATGAGTGGGTTCCGATGAACCTCACTTTGAGAAAATGCGTAGTTTTATACAAACCTCACCCTGAGAAAATAAGTGGGTTCCGATGAACCTCACTTTGAGAAAATGCGTAGGTTTATACAAACCTCACCCTGAGAAAATAATTGGGTTCCGATGAACCTCACTTTGAGAAAATGCGTAGGTTTATACAAACCCCACCCTGAGAAAATAAGTGGGTTTCCATGAACCTCACTTTGAGAAAATGCGTAGGTTTATTCAAACCTCACCCTGAGAAAATAAGTGGGTTCCGATGAACCTCACTTTGAGAAAATGTGTAGGTTTAAACAAACCTCACCCTGAGAAAATTAGTGGGTTCCGATGAACCTCACTTTGAGAAAATGCGTAGGTTTATACAAACCTCACCCTGAGAAAATGAGTGGGTTTCGATGAACCTCACTCTAAGAAAACGCGCAGGTTTAGACAAACCTCACTTTAAGAAAATGAGTGGGTTCCGATGAACCTCACTCTAAGAAAAAGCGTAGGTTTAGACAAACCTCACCCTGAGAAAATAAGTGGGTTCCGATGAACCTGTCTCTGAGAAAATGAGTAGGTCCAGATGAACCTTACTCTGACAAATAATATAAACCCGAAATGAACCCCATCATAAAGGAAGCACTTGAAGCTCTAGGATCGAACATGACCCTGTAAAAAAAAAAAAAAAAAACCTCCACCTAATATAGCCTCTGAGGCTAGGGGGAATAGAAGATATGTGGAAACTCTACAAGTATTACCAAGTAAGTACAAAAGCCTGAATTCTCTATTTTTGCGATAATGAAGCCTCAAAGCCTATATGTGCTAGAAGGATACTAGAGATATCCATGGAAACCTAGCTAAGAGATGCTAAATGCAATATATGACATGCTCATTATCCTAAACATAATACATGGCATGCTTATGAAGAAAAAAAAACACATATGTATGCATACAATGAGACAATATGCAGGTACGATAAGCAGGAGTAAGATAGAGCATCGAAAGGTAAAAAATATCCAAGACCAAAGGCACCATGCCCTGGCCCTCCATAGAAAAACACAGGAGTGTGGAGTCTCTTGAAAATACTAAAAAGTGTTTAAAAAGTACCAGAATATTGTTATCAGAGAAAGTAAAGAAAATTCATCAAGAGGAAGGAATTCCAGCCCTTCCAGTGCCTTCCACCGCCTCATTGACCTGTCCGCTGGACCCATCACCCTCCTCTTTCTCCTCTGAGACATCAGCAGTTACGGTAGCCAGTCGAGTTAGCTACATGAATAGGGAATTCCAAATCGCTCACAGGCACCAAGTCCCCCACCCCTAGGGCTGTACTTTTAAGCTCTGAGATAGCCCTTCTCATGCCAGGCAACCACCAAGGAGTGTTGATATCCTCCTTGGGATCTCCTGGGAACTACGGGGGAGTAGCTAACTCATACAGACGGAGGGCATGTGTGTAATGTTGTGTACAAGAGGAATGAGTTTCAGAAAGGTAGAACCAATGGAAGGCCAACTTATTTGAACACACATCAGTGGAGTTGTCCAAAATCTGTTCAAAAAAGGCCAACTCAAATGAGGCAATCTCAACTGAATAGATCAAGGCGCAACCCTCCTGATAGGTATAACAGTTTCAGGAAGCCTAGACCCTTCATGCCAAAGGGAAAAGGCCAACCAAGTACTTATCCACATAGGCCTTACCAAGCTGCACCTAAGTCAAGTAACTTCAGGAGACCTGTCCCAAAGTATTTCACTCATCCTCCTGAAGCTTATAAGACTAACACTTTATGCACAGAAACCACCTAAGGCATTCAAGGGTAGGACTATGTATGTAGATGTAAATGAAAACCAAGTCAGTCACTTTGAGTCAATCAGACTAATTAGGCAGATTTCGGTTCCAAAAGGTACAACTATGATTTCTGGAAGATTAGAATGAGAGCACATCTTGTCTGCTAGCATGATGAAATGCTCAAAGTCATCACCAGAGAGCCTTTCACCTTCACCAAGCCAAACCCCAAAGTCACTAATGCTCAGAAAGTAGACTTGAGGGAGTTGCTGCCAAAGGATGAAGATGACTTAACTGCAGAAGAGAGAAAAAGGCACAACCTGAACTACATTGCCATGAATATTTTGTACCAGACAATTCCAGATGCAGTGATGGGAAGAGTGTACCACTACACCACAGCTAAAGAGATTTGGGACACCTTAGCACTCATGTGTGAAGGTACCCAAAAGATCAAAGAAAAGAAGCTCCAAGTAGCAATTCAAAAGTATGAACAATTCACCATGGAACCCAATGAAACTATTGATCATCTTGATGGCAGATTCACTGACATCATGAATGAAATAAACTCTCTTGGCAAATTCTCACATCCAAGTGGGACATCTATTCAGTCATGATGCAGAACACTAGCAATCTTGATAACATGCCCATGCAGCAAGTGTTCTTTAAACTCAAAGCATATGAGTTTGATCTGAACAGGAAGAAGGTACATGAGGAGCCATCCTCCTCCAGCAAAGGATTTTCATTTAAAGCTGCTGAGACAGAAAAGAAGAGTGCTCAAAGATAATCACAATCAGTCTTTAAGACTGAAATGAAGGAGGAACTGGCACTCATGGCCAGAAGATTTGAGAGGTTGAACTCCAGATTTGGTAGATACAAGAAGTTCTACTAGGATAACAGAAACATGAGAAGATTCAACACTCCTGATAACAAATCAGAGGACAAACACTCTGATGAAAAGAAAGAAGACAAATATGCTGACAAGAAGAAGTCGAGCAAGGCTGATCCATCATCATCCAGGAGGAAGGAGTCCTCAAGAAAATGAAACGATGATGAAGATGTGTGTTACAACTGCCAGAAGAAAGGACACTTTCAATATGATTGTCCTGATCTGAGCTCAAAAGAAAGAAAAGAAAGGCAGAACAAAAGAGACAGGAGAATGAGCAACAGGAAGGCCATGGTAGCTGGAGAATCAGCAAGTGAAGAAAGTGTTTATTCATCTGATGATGGATTATTCTCTAACAGTGACAGTGAAGATGACTGTCAAATGGCCTTTGAAAATGAAGAGGTGTGTTCATCTTCTAACTCCTCAAATAACACACATGAATCTAGTGAAGCCCACTTGAAACTCTCCTTTGGAAAGTTAATGGAGGACTTCACCAGACTACAAGAGCTACATAACATTGCATTTAGAGAAAATGAAATTCTAAGTTCTAAAGCCAAAACTCCCAACCTTCCTGAACCTGAGATTGACATTAAATCAGCTGAGTTGTATCAGCAGATTGTGAGGGAACATGATGAAATGTCTCTTAAAGTCTCTGAACAACAAAAGTTGATTGATGATCAAAATCTGGCTCTGAAGAAAAAGGATTTTGACCTTAGAATTTTACAAACTAAATTTGACAATCTCTCACATGAATTTGATGCTTTAAAATTAAGTGAGGAGAGCCTAAAATTAAAGATGTCTGCCTTGAACAAATCCTCTAGAGCAATAGAGGAAATTCAAGGGTTTCAAAGGCCAATGGCTCAAAGAAGTGGATTAGGTTATAATCCATGTGAATCCTCACCTGGCCTTAGTGTTGCTTCAACTAGTAACACTAAGAGGACATTTGTAAGGTCAGTGGCACAACTAAAAGAGAATGAAATGGAAGTAAATCAGCCACTGATCAAGGATAAGGGCAAATAAACTCTTATACCTGCTCAAGTAAACAATATTCCTAAACCTAAACATAAGGAAAAGGTTAAGAATGTTGTGTACAAGAGGAATGAGTTTCAGAAAGGTAGAACCAATGGAAGGCCAACCTATTTGAACGATCATCAGTGGAGTTGTCCAAAATCTGTTCAAAAAAGGCCAACTCAAATGAGGCAACCTCAACTGAATAGGTATAACAGTTTCAGGAAGCCTAGACCCTTCATGCCAAAGGGAAAAGGCCAACCAAGTACTTATCCACATAGGCCTTACCAAGCTGCACCTAAGTCAAGTAACTTCAAGAGACCTGTCCCAAAGTATTTCACTCATCCTCCTGAAGCTTATAAGACTAACACTTATGCACATAAAAAACAACCTAAGGCATTCAAGGGTAGGACTGTGTATGTAGATGTAAATGAAAACCAAGTCAGTCACTTTGAGTCAATCAGAGTAATTAGGCAGATTTCGGTTCCAAAAGGTACAACTAACCCCCTAGGACCCAACATTCAAACGGTACCTAAAGTTTGACTTTGCAGGTTAGCAAGGACCACAAGAAGAAGAGAAGCATGAACAAAAGAACAACATGGTACTTGGACAGTGGATGCTCAAGACACATGACTAGAAACAAGGAGCTTCTCTCAGACTTTATTGAAAAGGATGGTCCTTCAGTAACATTTGGAGATAGCTCTCAAGGAATCACTAGAGGTTATGGTACATTAAACATTGGTAGTGTAAAAATTACTAATGTTTCATATGTTCTAGGCCTAAAATATAATTTTTTATCTATAAGTCAAATCTGTGACAAAGGATATAGTGTTGAATATGCACCAAATGAATGCATTATTAAGGACAAATCAACACAACAGGTGCTACTAACAGGGGTGAGAAAGGGAAATATTTATTTTGCAGATTGGAGCAAAACCCCTGAAGCAGTCTGCCCTGTTGCCAAAAGTACAAGTGAACAAAGTTTGCCGTGGCACAAAAGACTGAACCACCTGAATTTCAAAACCATCAACAAACTTGCAAGAAACTCTCTAGTGAAAGGGCTGCCTAATCAAGTGTTCATCAAGGAAAACAAATCAAAGCATCATTTAAAGGAAAACTTGTCATATCCATTGAGAGAGTTCTCCAACTACTACACATGGACTTATTTGGTCCAATAATCCCAATAAGCATAAATGGAAGGAAATATGCTTTAGTAGTTGTTGATGATTTTTCCAGGTACACTTGGGTGGTGTTTCTTCTGAAAAAAAAGGAGACTCAAGTCAAACTATCTGGGTTGATGATGAGATTGAGTAATGAAAAATGCCTAAGCATTGTCAAAATCAGATCAGACAAAGGCACTGAATTAATAAACTCATACATCAATGAGTACTGCAGCAAGAATAGCATCACACATGAGACTTCTGCAGCAAGAACTCCTCAACAGAATGGTGCTGCTGAAAGGAGATACAGAACCTTAAAAGAAGCAGCAAGAACACTGATTGTTGAATCCAAACTGCCAAAAAGGTTCTAGGTAGAAGCCATCAACACTGCATGCCACACTCAAAACAGATCCTTAATTACAAAAGGTCAAGGTAACTCCATATGAATTATGGAAAGGTAGATTGCCCACTATTGCTTATTTTCATATATTTGGTTGCAAGTGTTTCATTCACAATAATGGGAAAGAGCAATTGAAATATTTTGATTGCAAAGCTGATGAAGGAATATTTGTTGGATATTCCCAAGTCAGCAAAGCTTAGCGAGTCTACAATTGCAAAACCTTTGTTGTGGAAGAAACACCTCTTGTTGTGTTTGATGAATCTATTAATGAGTTTAGGGATAGAACCTGAATATTGATGAGATAACACAAAGAACAACCAGATTGAGGCTTCAAAGCAAGGAAATAATGTTTATAGATGTTGCCCAGCCTGAACTCAATGGAGATCAGAACCTGGACAACATACCTGATGGCAATCAACCAAGAGACAACCAGCCTGAAAGAGAAATTGAACTGACTGACACCATCCAAGTTCAAAACCAGGTAACAACTACCAAAGAAGAAGCAGGCTCTGCTGAGGTAGTAAATGGATCCAAGATTTAAGGGGGAACCAATGAAAATATCAATATTCCTGACATTGAGGACAACAACCCTGAATATGATCCTGGACTTGATCCTTCAATTAACTTCCCTGAATTTAATGAATCTAGTGATCCAACTTCAGAAGAGGACAATCCTCCTAAAGGAATCAGGTCTAGAAGGACTTGGTTGCATGACCACCCAACTATCCTGATACTTGGAAATCCAAGTGAAGGGATCAAAACTAGAAGATTTCATGAAGAAAGTTCCTTGCTTTGTTGTTTCCTTTTAGAGCAGGAACCAAAAGATATTGAGGAAGCACTTCAAGACACCAACTAGATCATTGCCATGCAGGAAGAGCTGAATCAGTTCACCAGAAATGAAGTATGGGAGCTGGTGGATAGGCCAACTCATAAAGATGTCATTGGAACCATATGGGTGTTCAAAAATAAGAAAAATGAAAATGAAATCATTGTGAGAAACAAAGCAAGACTGGTGGCTAAAGGATACTGTCAATCTGAAGGGATTGATTATGATGAGACATTTGCACCAGTGGCCAGACTTGAAGCAATCAGACTCTTCTTGGCCTATGCAGCTCACATGAGATTCAAGGTGTATCAAATGCATGTGAAGAGTGCATTTCTCAATGGGGTGCTGAAAGAGGAAGTATATGTAGAGCAGCCCCCAGGCTTTGAAGAAGGAGACAATGTGTACAGATTAAAGAAAGCCATATATCGTTTGAAGCAAGCTCTAAGAGGTTGGTATGACACCTTATCACAGTTTCTTCTAGATCATGGTTTTGTTAAAGACACTGTTGACAGAACCTTGTAATCTTCTAAGCATGTATTCCCCTTCAACTTGTGCATCTAATTTACTAAGAGCTGCCTAACACACCAGCTTCTCAACTCGCCTATACTACATGTTCCAATCATTCTTGAAACATGTTCATATCATTTTGACTTATACATTTGGCATGTCTTAAGGGTTTTTGGTATGTTAATCAAAATTCTCATTTTATTCCCAACATGGCACACCCCTTGGGTTCGTGACGAAAGCAACTTCTATGTTACAACCCCAGTTATTTCCGGCCTAGAAGATTTGAGAGTCTCGGCACTCATCGATACTGATAATAGGGCATGGGACCGACCACTAATACAAGAACTTATTCTGGATGATTACACCTGCATAATGAACACCACACTACTGCCTATAGGGGCCATAAATCGTATGATGTGGAACTCGGACAGAAGCTGCATATACACGGTTCGATCGGCGTATAAACATGTTGTACGGGCATTGCCTTCCTCGTCCTAACAACACGAAGGAGAATGGGGCCTCATATGGGGACTGAATGTCCCCCCGAAAGTAAAGGACTTTGCTTGGAGAGTCGGGAGAAATGTACTCCCGAACCGATCGAACCTCTTTTGAATGCATGTGATCACGGATAACACGTGTGTTATGTGCGCCTCAGGCGCAGAAGACAACTAGTACACCTTTGTTGATTGTGAATTCGCTAACACCTGCTGGAAATTGTCAGGACTAAGATCGAAAATCGAGTCGGAAACAAGAGAAGCTACTAGCTTCCATGAACTACTATTCAAAATGCTGAAAAGACCAAGTAAGCCACTCGCTGCCAATTTTGCTATGGTCTTGTGGCAGAAATGGAAAGAAAGAAACAATAATTTATGGTCGAACACCTGCGCTACCCCAACTGAATCCGTGCATCTTTCCGCTGCATACTAGGTGGAGTGGAGAGCGGCAAATGAAGGGAAATGACGGATACAACAGACAGGGACCACACATTCAAATCCCCCGTGCGAAGCATGGCACCCGCCTCCCACAGGTTGGTTGAAAATTAACATTGATGCTGCCTTCTTTGGGGAAACATGCGACACCAGGGTCGGTTTTGTTTCACGCGACAATCAGGGCCTGTTCATCAGAGCAGAATCAAAGATGTGTCAAGGAATCATGAGGGAGAAGAGGGCGAAGCAGCAGGGATCGCAGAAACTTTATCCTGGGCCAAATCGCTAGGCTGGGACAACATTATATTCAAGGGAGACGCAAAAACAGTGATCGATGCAATCAATTCCTCCTCCTCTCAAAACACAGTGCTGGGAGATTACATTGATTATTGTAAAACACTTCTTAATGCTTTCAATAACGCCTCTCTTTCTTTCGTCAAAAGGGGTGCCAACGCGTTGGCACACGAATTTGCACGAGCCTCCCGCCTTTACGGGGAGTCTCACTATTGGAGGTGACCCTCCGGTGTTTGTGGACGGGCATCCCATAATTTCGTGTCGTTGCAATTATATACCATAGATTGTCTTGGTGTCGAAAAAAAAAGGTTGAAAATTCTAAGAACACAATTTACAAATCAGAAACTCTGAATAAAAAATTAATTGCGGGTACGAAGAGGTCTGGTAGTCGATCAGCGTCTACGTGGCGTGAGGGAGGGAGAATCGCTAATTGGCGTGGGGAATGGGTATTAATAGATCGACTGAGATGTGGGGGACGAACGTGGTAGCCAACTAGCCGTGGGTGGCGGTGGGAGGCCAGAGGTGGGCGCGACCGACGTATGAGAAGAGAACTGGGTAGTGTGATAGTTTCGCCGCAGTAGGGCTATTTTTCCATTGACTACAAATTGGACGGAGTTGATAATGGCTTAATAGGATATACATTTATTTTATTATTAAATATCTCTATTTATTTAAATTTAAAAGGTTGTTTTTGTCATTTTATATTTATTAATTTAATTTATTAATAGGGCCAAGCAGTGCGACTGCACATTGCATTGAGCAAATGCACTATTGCGAAGTGCAATCATATAAAAGCAATTTCATCCATTGTATTAATAATATAATGGTATTTAACGAGTTTCCTATTATCAGGAAGGGCGAAGCCTTCCTGACCATAGAAAGACCCATATACCTTATATAGAGTTTATTGCCACTTTCAAGAAGTGTTTCAAAATTTTCACAACTATACATTTACGACACAAATAATGAAGTTTCAAACATAATTAAGGAAATCGGGTTAGTACATGTTTATATTGCATGCCTATATTTTTTTTATCAAACTTAAATATTAAATAAATGTATTCAATTTCACAATTTTTTTTATTAGATTCTAATTTTTCTTTTTAATATGTTTGATCATTGCGTGTGAGTTGGAGAATTCTAGAAACTTGGATGCGTTAATAGTTGAAGAAATAAGAATAATGATCAATAGGTTCAATCCATTTGCAGAACAATTTTGAAATGCACGAGAACGCCTTCATTCTGGACAAGAGCCATTGCATTCTACAGAAAAAATCCACTAATGGTAGAATGCATAACCTACCAACAACATTTGAGGTTGCTACTCTCATTCTCGGAGGTATAAATATGACTATATAAATAAGAGATGTTATACAGCAGACACACAATGGACGTTTGGAAAACATAAGTGAGTTGCATCAAATTTATATTCCATTGTAGTATAATTGAAGGACAAATTCTTTCTGGAAAAAATGTTGGTAGTAAAGTATTTATCCCGAAAATGATATTGAGTGTTTTGGATGATACAATTCCTGTAAAGTTTCGAATGAGACAATATCTTATTCTATTGTATTTTGCAACGACAATAAATAAAACTCAAGATCAGTCCATTTCCACGATAGGTATGTACCTTTCAAAACCCATGTTTACACACGAGAAATTGTATGTTACAACCTCTATAATAAAAAAAAAGAATGGAATGAAATTTCTCTGCCTAGATTCGAATGGAAAAATATGCAAACGCACAACAAATGTTGTTTACAAGAAATTTTTCGTAATTTGTAAATTTGTATATTGATTTCTTTTATATATACAATTATAATTATCTATTCTATAATTACTCCACCCGTCTCATTATTAATTAAACATTTACTGTTTGCATGAATTTTAATGCAATAATTGCTTATTAGTTTTAAAGGTGATAATGTTATTTTTTTAGGAGATCGTATGAGTAGTTCTACTTTATTGGAGAAAATATATTTTGTTTGTGTGTAAAAAGTTATATGTTGTGTAAATAAAAGATATTTGAGGAAGATTTTTAAAGGAGTAAAGAGTATTTGACAAATGTTCAAATAATAATGGGATAAATATTTTTGACAAATGTTCAAATAATAAAGGAATGGATGAAGTGTTATTTTTCATATATATGATGCAATCGATATTGATATATCATTTCATTTTTTATCTTTTAATAGAATAACAAGTTTATAAATCTATACAGGTTATTAAGATTATTTTTTAATTAATAAATTAAAATATATTATAAATTTATTTCAACTCCGCGTAAAATGCGATCATACACTAATTAGTAATATACTCCTTCCTCCATCCTGCTATGTCAACACGGCGCACACTCCTCTTTCTCAGTTTCTCCACTCCTGCACTGAATTAGTCAATTAGGTAAGTATATCTTTAAATTTTAATTTATATTTTGTTAAATATGTTTATTTATACTTATTATTTATTTTAGTTATTGTGTTTAATTTATGAATGAATTTATTTAGGTCTACATATAACTTATAAGTTATGAATTATGGTTTATATAATAATTGCTAATTAACTATCTACTTCAATTAGGAATAAGTTATGAGTTAGGGTTTGTATTATAATTGATAATTTGCTACATTATGCTAAATTAATTTAGTTTAAAATTTGAAATAGACAATGATTTAAATTTTTTTTTTTTATTGTGGATATATTGTGAAATTATATGTGCTAATTTTTTAAATTAGTAGTTGCTAATTTTCTATCTAATATAGTTAGAAAATGACGAAAGATAAATTTATGTCAAAAAAATTTTGATGATGATATCATAGACCGTTTTCAGAACATGAGGATTTGTCGGTTCTCAGTTGTAATTGTAATTTGATTTGAACGTTATGCAAACAAAATTTAAGTTTTCTCGAATCGTATGACTTTTATTATTAAATAGTATTTTACTTAATATTTTTTGTACCCCCAAATTTGAAATTCTGGATCCGTCATTGATGTGAAATGTAAACTTTGATTCATCCATAATGAAGAAACGCCTCTATCCTCCGTGAACGTAGATCTTACGATCGAACCACGTAAATTTTATGTTCTTGTGTTTATTCTTCATATTTCATTTGTCCATTTAATTTCTTGTGGATACTTTGAGGTATTGGATTGTTTTGTGGTAGAGAGAGGGGAGAGCTTTTCTCTCTAGAGAGTAGCTTCTCCCACACTCCACCGGCCTCCACCTCCAGTCAGTCGCTGCCGCTGCCGTCGTCCTTCCACCGTCGCCGCCGCCATCATTCCACCGCCTCCGTCTACTTTGTTTGGTTTTTCGTAAATTTTAGTTCGTAGATCTTCAGTTCTACTTTGTTCTTCTCGGAAAGCTCTCGTCGCCGCCGCCACTACCGGCGGTCGTCTTAGTTTCTCCATTTTTAATGTAGTTTTCTCTTCGTATGATGTTAGGGATCAACGTATAAATTATCCCTGACGGAGCCACGGTGACCATTCATGTATTTTTTTTGTTGATCCCGTTTACTATTTTTTCTAGGTAGTGTTATTGTGTTTTTCTAGTATAGCTTTTAGTTACTGCTTGTTGCTCCCGTTACGCACCTTGTGCGGCCTTTGCCCATTATGGGTCTCTGTTGTGATTGCGAGACTCTTTATTGGTGGTAGGGATCCTTTGAGACAGACTCAAGAGTCCTTGGAATCTGTTACTTGGATCTGGTACTTGGTGGAACTTTGTCAATTTATTGTGTTTTCAATTCTCGACATGAGAACACCTTAGTGTGGGGTTGTCTCGATTAAAGATTGGAGACCTGGACGTTTATTAAGGTAAATGAAACACTCATTTTTCCCATTCTCATGATTGGAGTGGACAGCGATACCATGGTGATTCACATTGATTTGAAGATCAAGATCTTAAACTATGAAGTTGTAGTTTATTTTGTTGTGATCTTATAGATCTCCCTAAAAAAAGATTGTTTTGTGGTGATACAAATCATAATAATCGATATATATGAACTACTCCCTCCGTCCCACAATAATTTTTATATGTAGGTGGGTACACATATTAATAAAATGTAATGATGAGTAGGATATTCATGAATAATTTTGTAAACTTTTATGCATGAGTAATTTAAATAAATGAGTTGACTTTGTGTGTATGTGTGGAGCCAAAAGTAATGACATTTTGTGTAAAATTTTGGATATTGTGAAGGTGTAGTTTATACAAGGGTTTTCATTTTAAGTGTATAAAAGTTATTGTGAATCATTTTGAAAATGATACTGTGAAAGTTATTATAGGACGGAGGGAGTAATATTTTTCTTTAAAAAAACTAATGTATTTTTTTCATAATATAATTATTTTTGGGACGTAATTAAATTTGGTGGAGTGTCTGTACACACATGTTGTCATTTAAAAAATTGCAAAAACTTATTTGTACTTTGTAACACCCCGTCCCAAATCTATAAATATAAATTGTTGGTCCCTGAACGAGTAGTGAATGGGATTAAAGTCTAGAGGGGATGGGTCAATAGACTTTAAAACTTTTTCAAGAGAGTTGGGGAACCTCTTCTGATTGCTATGTCAACTGGACTGCAAGTCTGCTGGTCCAGATGACTATAGTGATCTATATGAAGAGATTGTATGCGGAATTATGGTAGGCCTTGTTTAGACTCGTTCTTTTGTTTCTTATGAAAGTGTTAACTTGTTTTTACTTAATGAAAGTACTCAGTTGATGCTGGTTTGAAAGTTGTGGCCTTTGTTTAAGAATGTTGAAAACACAGTATGCACTATATAAAATATATGTAGAGACAGAAATGTAAAGTGCAGAAAGGTAAATAACACCAGGTTTATAGTGGTTCGGATATACGATCCTACGTCCACTCTCACGTCCTAACGTGATGTTGAATCCCTTTAATTTACCACAAATTACAAGGGTTTTGACCTTTATAGTCTCAAGGATAGGACTTTGAGATCTGAGCCGTCCTAACAGCTACGGTCTCCACAAGTGATTGTAAGCACTTGCACTTTGAGGGGTTCAAAAACTTTAACCTTTCGGTGAGGGTTTGGGGTTTTTGAAGTGTATCCAACTAATGGTTCAAGCTTATA
This sequence comes from Galeopsis tetrahit, assembly GCA_963675135.1. Taxonomy (NCBI): domain Eukaryota; kingdom Viridiplantae; phylum Streptophyta; class Magnoliopsida; order Lamiales; family Lamiaceae; genus Galeopsis; species Galeopsis tetrahit. The sequence continues at coordinate 55,726,941 of OY776120.1, read as the reverse complement.
AATTTCTTAACCACTATGCCTAAAACAATTGATATACAATATGAACAGGTTTCAGGTTCTTATGGGTTGGATATAAATCACTTAAGAGCTAAAAGTATTCTAAGGCTTTCTAGGCTCTTGGAGAATTCTTAGAACAGTATGGCTTTTGCTTGATTGCTTGCTTAGCTTGTTGAATTCTCTTGTGTGATCTCTTGCTTGTGATTTCTCATCCTCTTGTATTTATAATGGTGATTGCTTGCAACTAGCCGTTGGAGTTGATTAGCCGTTGGGGCAATCTTTCCATATTGGCTTGATTCCTTGATTCCAGCTGCTTGATTGCTTCAATCCTGGGATCATGTCAACCTTCTAAATAAGGTATGTCTTCATTTGAATTGCAAGATGACTTTGGGAATCAGCCGAGTCTTGGAAGAGTACATAGTCTTCTGATCTATACTACTAGTCTTCTGACTTCTCTTCTGGCCTTAGGTCTTCTGTCTTCTGATATCAGCCGAGTAACACTCATCTGATCTGTGAATTATTTGTGCTGTTTTAGGCCATCTTCAATCTTTGACTCCATTAGATAAGTACGTATACAAGCACCTTACTTAACTGGACTTCAAGGATCTTCTAGTCTTCATGTCTTCTACTCTTCTCATCTTGAGGGAGCGCATGTAAGCCGGGACTGTGCTAATCAGCTGATATCTATACAGTTGATCACACAAGACTAGTCTAAGTTGTTCTCTACAAAGTCAGCTGATCATATTACATTTATAAACTCTAAGTGTTTTGGCCATCAAAACTATTCTAACATCAAGTGGGGCTTAGGGTGAATTTACATCCCAACAATTTCCCCCTTTTTGATGAAGCCAAAACTATATTTGATAAATGCTCTTAGTATATAAGATAAGAGCTTATAAACTTCATAAAAACTGAAGTATCTGATGAAGACAATGAGAGTTTGTCTTGAAAGCAAAGAGAACTAAACTTGATTATATATAAAGCTTTTACAGATTACAAGTGATAGTTTCTTTAAAGCTTTGAAAGTGGTTTTCATCAGGTCTTCTGATCTTCAGATGCGGAAAGCAAGGTATAGACGAGTTCGAACTTCTTCCATGTGCTGCAGGTCTGTAACATTCTCCTCTTCATAGATTTTCTCTAGAATCCTTTTGACTTCAATCCAGTTTGTCCTTCCGGAGCTCAGAGTGGGAGGAGCCCATTTAGGTTCTTCTGGAGTTAGGATTCTGCAGTTGTCAAGTTCTTTGGCTGTCTTGACTACTTCTTTCCAGAACTCTTGATCTTCAATGTTCATGAACTGATTGAACTGGAAGAATTCATCTACATAGGTTGAGAGAGGGCTAAATTTTCTTACAATGTGGTGTTGAATTGGCCATTTCTTCTTCAGGGGATACCACCTTGGTAGCTCATCTTGAAGGGCTAAATAATCCACATAGTTGCTATCAAACACCAGGGTTTTGTCTTTGACATTGTCTTCTTTTACTTTGTCCCTGATTGCTTTCTTGAGTTTGGCTATTTTCCTTTCAAATTTGGCTTTGACTACCTTCGCATCTTTTAGCTTCTTCTGCTTAAGCTCTTGAGCTTCAAACTCTTTTATTTTCTTCAGCTCTAAAGCCTCTTTCTCTTCTGCAGTAGGCTCTGCTGGAGCTGACTTCTTGCTTGACTGAGCTTGCTCATCTGCCTTTCTTTTCCTTGCCATCCTCTTCTCAGGAACTTGTTCTATAGAGGCAGTGATCTGTAGACTCTTGGCAGGAGCTTGAGTGGGAGTTTGGGTGTCTTCTTGAGCAATTTCTTTGCCTTTGCCTTGCCTGCTCTTGATTTTGCTTTTTAAACCACCTAAGGTTTCATTCTTGATTTTGATTTTTAAACCACCCAAGGTTTCATTCAGCTCATCTTGAGATACTACCATCACAGCTTGCTGTGCAGTAGCCTTCTCTAGAGCCTTTATCAATACATCTTCCCCCTTTTTGGCTTCAGCAAGTGTAGCCGCAAAAGGCTTCATGGCATTCCGAATCTCCACTTTCAGAGTCTGTTGAAGGGCCATGGCATTGACTTTGTCAATATGGGTCAGATGAGTGATGCTGTGGTCTAGGATCTGAGCATGAGAGTTGGAGGAGGAGGCAGCTTCAAGTTTAGCTGTAAGTGCTTCCAATTTGGCTGCTGTCTCCTTCAGCTGAGTCTGTAGTTTCTCATTCTCTGCTGTAGCTGATTGGAGAAGAGCTCGACCTTCAGTAGCTCTTGTGTCAGCATCTTCAATCCTTTTCTTGTAAGTGTTTTCCATGCGGTTGACCTCATTAGTGTAGAGTTCAGCAAACTTGGTGGAAGTGTCACCTGCCTTCTTCAGAATGCTGGTCAGATACTCACTTATCTGATCGTGAAGTGACTCTCCAAACTTGTCTTCAATGTCAATGATCTGGTCATGAAGACGAGTTCTCTGCTCCTTAACAGCCTTTTCAACATATCTTCCAAGCTGTAGGCCTAAACCTTTCTCAAAATGCAGGTCTATTGCAGCCTTGACCTGTGAGCATATGTCTGTTGTATAGTCAGCTGTTGGAGTAGAAGTTGAGGCAGTGCCTTGAGGCTTTGGATGGACAATCAGGGCTTTGCCTCTCTCTTCAGCTGAAAGGTACTCTTCATTGAGGAATGTGGTAGTGGCCTTAACCAGGTGAGTCATGATATTGTCTCCTTTATCAATAAAGTGAGTTAGAGTATCCTTAGGCATGAAGTGATCAGGGATAGTGATTACTTCTCTTTCAATCTCGGCTCTGTCAGCTGGTTCAGCTGAGTCTTCCGCAGGGACGGATGCAACTGAGTCATTCACTTTTGCTGTGTCAGCTATCTGCTGACCTGATGTGCCTTCTAGGATAGAGGTATCATCAGTGGGAATTCCTAGAATCCTGTGGCATACTGCTGCAAGGGCCTCTTCTGGCAGCAGTTGAGCAAAAGATTTAACTTGAGCAACTTCCTTCTCCTCCATTTCCCAGTCGAGGAAATTAGCCTTTCCTCTCATTCCTTCCATGCCCTCAATAAGGTCATCTACATCATCTCTCATGAGTTCAATCCAGGTGCAAATTCTGAGAACTTGTTCAAACTGAACTGATTCCTCATCAATGCCAGGAATGGTAGACTTGAGCAGGTTTGTTATCTTCATCCTCATTATCTTCTCCCTTGTGCACATAGGATAGTGCACCATGCTATACTGAGGCTGAGAGGGGCCTGCTTCATCCAGGTCTGCTGGTGCCAAGTCTTTTGGTGCAGATGGGGTAGTGAGGATAGGGGATTGAGTGGTTGCAATGGTTTCCTATGCTGTGTGAGTATCAACAGGGATTTGGGAAGTGATATTTTCTTGATCTTCAGTGGATTGATCATCAGCAGGGTTTTGAGTCTGCTGATCTGGGACTATTTCTGCTTGAAGATTAGTAGATAGTTGGGATTGATGATCTTGGACATCTGCCATTTGAATATCAGCAGGGGTAGGCAAATGTTGCTCTGGGGTTGTTTGAGGCTGGGCTTGTTCCTCTGCTGTGTGAGTATCAGCAGGGATTTGGATATCAGTGTTTGAGGGTTCGGATAGGTTTGAACCATCATAAGGGTTGAATGAAGTAATAGGGGCTATGCTCATGGGAGTAGGGAGCCTGGATTTCTTGGTTTTCTTAGTGAAAGAAGAATTGTTCTTCTTTCTCTTCTGACCCTTCGACAATTTAGAAGGAGTAAAAGTGAGAGAGGGATTAGAGGTACCTGCCTTCTTCAAGGGAGAGGCAGTTGGAGTGGCATCTGAATCAGATGGGGAGATAAGTCCTGATCTGATTAGAAATCGTCTTTGTGCTAAGGTTTGATTGTCATCATCATCATCCTCAGCAGCCTTCTCCTGAGCCTCTTCTTTGGATGGCTCCTCTTCTTCTTCAGCAGAGTCATGAACAGACTCTTCTGCTTCCTTAACAACATCTTTGGAAGATGTTTCAGCCAACAGCTTCCTCTTCTCTTCTTTCGATCTTGCTGCCTCAGCAAGAGCTTCCTTTCTCAAGTAATACTTGGAGGTGTGGAAGGTCTTATGAGGTCCTATCTTGTACTTCTTTGGGAGTACTTCTGGAAGGATAACACTCAACTTGTTGACAAATCTGATAGTAGATGTGACCTTCCATTCTCTTGATTGAATGTCCAAAGTAACCTTCTTGGCCTCAAGAGCAATCCTATTCAAGAATAGCCCTTGCCAATCTCCATCAATCTGATCCCAGATTGCAGCCATAACTCTAACTTTTAGAGTGGTAACAGCATCATGGCTAAAAGTGTTACCAAGCAACATCTTGCCTGCAATATCCATCAGGGTTTGAAACTTAGGTTCAAGTTGGGATTTCTTGAGTCCAGAGGCATCAACAGCCTTGATTCTTCCATCAGTAAACATCTCCATATACTCCTTTTCTCGACCCATGATGTAGGTAGAGATGTCTATCTCTCCTCTTGATAACCCGAACAGTTCTTGAAGAATCTCCCTTGAGATCTCGATTCTGTGTCCACTCATGACACTTTCAACATGAGAATCCATCATCACTGCGTTTGCATAGAAGGTCAGCACATCTTGTTCATAAACATTTGTTGGTGCTGCTTCCAGAAAATCACGAAGGTTGAGATTGATGCAGCGAAGAAGGATCTCCTTGTTCGCAGGTGTATGTTTGCCCTTGAAAAACAGAGCATTCTCAGTGAAAACCTTTCCTTCCTTAGACCACTTTTGAGTATCTAAGGTGCCGGTACTCTTGGTCTTCTCGTCGTAAATTTTGATGATTCCCATTCTGGATGTTGAGTATTGAGGGTAGGAATGCTTTGGAAAGAATATTTCAGGACGAGAGTGATTTGAGAGTAATTGAGTATTGTGAGCGAAAGGGTTTTGGAGAGATGTTCAGAGGTGTATATATACTCCAGCAATTCTTGATCTAACGGTCAGATTGGATTTTAATGTGGAGTGGTGCCCAAGATTTCCCTTCTTTGATTTCGGGCCATTCCTTAAATTTTGCCGGCTGAATTTGTCATTTGGCAACTGTTGATTTGCGGGCAATATGGTAATCAAGTATTAATGAAATCATACAAAAAATAGCCGTTGTGACTAATTTTGTGGCAAGAATTGATCATCAAGGCCGTTTTCTATAAGTGAATTGCATTCCTTATATAGGCCAATTTCTTTAATTACATTCATGAATGAATCTAGAATGAATTACATGATCAAGGATAATCATTATACTCTAAAATAAAGTCTTCTTATCAGCAGAGTGAAGTCTTCTGATTTCATCGAAATGTCTGCTGATTTTCCTTGAAAGTCTTCTGGTCAGCTGAGTAGAGGATAGGGGTTTGCTGTGATGATCCAACCTGGATGGATCCTTCCTGCTTTATTGTGAGTGATGATCCAACCTGGTTTGATGGATCTTTCAGCTCCTTCTTTAAACCAAGTGGGACTAGCCTAGATGAAATCCCACTGGCTTAACTGCTTCTCACCATCGGATGTTCCTCATCATCAGATGGGATGTAGCATCTAATGTGTCCTTGTTGAATTTCTTCGCTTCTTTTGAAAGAGAAGAAAAGTTGGAAGAGGCTTCAATGGAGTGTGAAGAGAGGGCCATGGACTTGGTCTCCTTGACATCTTTTGACAAAGTGGTCTTTGATAGCAAGCTCTCCATGTAGAACTTCCCCCTGGAGAAGAAGCTCTGCTTGCTTGCTACTTTGTCCTCTGCATCTCTTCTTCCTTTAGTTTTCAACAAGAACGTCTCTTCTTTCTTTAGTTTTCATAGGCATACTTATGTTGGATAACCCAAGTATGCTTAACTGCATCATCTTCATCTTCTGGACAAATCTTCATCTCTTTCACCCAAGACCTTGGTTGAGGGATGGTCTCCATTCCATCTCTTCTCTCGATTATCTCCATACCTGAAACAAGAATAATAGTTAGTGATTTGTGTTCTTAGGTGTTCTCATAACTTCCTCCTTTTATAGAGGTAAAAATGAGGTAATGGAGCATAAGATGACAAAAACTATAGAGTTGATAGGTCTGAATTTCTGAAAAGTTATTTCTTAAGATCAACAATGAGATTCTTGATCTAAGGGTTTACATTTAAAGAGATTCAGACTCTATCTTATGGAATGCAGAATTTATAAATTTTTGAACAAGAGTTATTTGGAATCCGTACAGTGCATGTATACTGTTGAGTCGGTGAGGATGGTGTATTAATCCAACCAAGTATGACTCACTAATATAATGTATACTTGTATAGTGATAAAGTATTTTATGAAGAATAGTTTATTACTATACATAGATATACATTGCTTAAGTATAGATTACCAATTAACTCTATTCAAGTCTTCTGAATGTAAGTATGTAATGCAATGCAGATTATAGAGTATTTCATCAAGGATTCTTAAGGTATCATTGATTCCCCCTTGATTAGATAACTCTATGTTTTCCCTCAGCTTTATTTGTCTTCATCGGGATAAACTTACCTGAAGATGAGGGTGTCTATTCACCTCATCTGATCCTCCTAGTCTGCTGCAATTGTATCAGCTGAGGTCTTCAGCTGATCTTGAGCTCTTCATGTGCTTGGATCCAAGAGTCCTAAGCTATAGCATAGGGTCTTGAATCTTTCTTCAGCTAGGGGCTTAGTCAAGATGTCTGCTCTTTGGATATCTGTGTGAATTTTCTCCATCTTGATGTCCTTCTTTTCAAGGTGGTCTCTTATAAAATGATGTCGAATGTCGACATGCTTGCATCTTGTGTGAAGGACTGGATTTTGAGTGATGGCAATGGCACTGCTGCTATCACAGTAGATAGGGACTTCTCTTGCCTCTACATTGTAATCCTTGAGTTGTTGAACTAGCCAGAGCAGCTGACTACAACAACTTCCAGCTGCCATATATTCTGCTTTAGTGGTGGAGGTTGCAACTGAAGTTTGCTTCTTTGAGAACCATGATATCAACTTGTTGCCTAGGAATTAACAGGTTCCAGATGTGGATTTCCTATCAATTCTACATCCTCCATAGTCTGAGTCAGAATAAACACTCTATTCTAGATTGTCATCAGCAGGGTACCATAGTCCTAGATTGACTGTTCCTTTTAGGTACTTGAGAATTTTCCTTGCTGCTTCTAGATGACTTTGTTTGGGGTTTGCTTGAAACCTAGCACATACTCCTACAGCAAATGTTATGTCTGGTCTGCTAGCTGTAAGATATAGTAGTGATCCAATAAGTGCTCTATATTCAGCTTGATCAACTGCCTTTCCAGACTCATCTGATTCCATTTTGAAAGATGTCATCATTGGAATCCTTGCAGTCTTGCTTTGTAGAGCTTTGAATCTTTCCAATAGACTTTTGGTGTACTTGGACTGATTGATGAAGATCCATTCTGGACTCTGTTTGACTTGGAGTCCTAGGAAATAGTTCATCTCACCCATCATACTCATTTCGAATTTTCCTTGCATAAGTTCAGAGAACTTCTTGCACATATCTTGATTTGGTGATCCAAATATAATATCATCTACATATATTTGCACCATTAGAATGTCTTCTCCTTCTTGTATTCTAAAAAGTGTTCTGTCAACTTTGCCTTTTGTGTAACCATTGTCAAGTAGGAATTGTGACAATGTGTCATACCAGGCTCTAGGAGCTTGCTTTAGACCATAGAGGGCCTTCTTCAGACGATATACTTGATCTCCTTTTTCGAATCCTGGAGGCTGTTCTACATACACTTCTTCTACCAGAATACCATTCAGAAAAGCACTCTTGACGTCCATTTGATATACCTTGAAGCCCATATATGATGCATAAGCTAGAAACAGTCGAATGGCTTCTAATCTGGCTACTGGAGCAAAGGTTTCATCATAGTCAATTCCTTCAGATTGTGAGTATCCTTTTGCAACTAGCCTTGCTTTATTTCTAGTTATCACATCATTTTCGTCCTTTTTATTCTTGAATACCCACTTTGTTCCTACTACATTGTGGTTTTCAAGACGATCTACCAATTCCCATACTTCATTTCTTTCGAATTGGTTTAGTTCTTCTTGCATAGCAGTGATCCAATTGCTATCTGTCATTGCTTCTTCTATGTCAGCTGGTTCAATGTTGGACAAGAAAGCACACCAGCAGAACATAGATGATTGGGGGTTCTGATTCAGTTGTCTTCTGGTCTTGACACCTGAGTCTGCTCCTCCTAAGATGAGGTTTAATGGATGGTTGTTTCTCCATGTATGTCTTACAGGAGTATCTGCATTAGATGAGCTTGGATTCTCATCTTTTCTAGTGTCATTAGGAAGGTTGACTTGATTACGTCGATCATCATCTGTATCTTGTGTGTCAAAGAGATCATTCCCCCTTGCATTTGGGATTGTTGCATCTTGATTACGGACAACTTGCTCAGCTTGAGTTTGAGATCTAGTGACTGGTCTGTGTGGTTTATCCTCCTCTGGTTCTTCAGGGAATGGTTCATTGACTTCAATAAACTCATCAGACTTGGTCTTAATCACTAGTTTCTTCATCTGATCTACAGTTGAGTCTGTTTCTACTGCACTCTTTTCACAAGATTCATCAAAAACAACATGAGGTGTTTCTTCCACAAGAAGGGTTCGTTTGTTGAATACTCTAAATGCTTTGTTAGTTGAGGAGTATCCCAAGAATATCCCCTCATCTGCTTTGGCATCAGAAGCATTCAACTTACTTTTCCCATTGTTGTGAATGAAACACTTACAACCAAATATATGGAAGTAAGATATTCTAGGTTTTCTTCCTTTCCACAGTTCATATGGGGTTTTCTCATGGATTTTGTGAATACCTGACCTGTTTTGAGTGTGACAAGCTGTGTTGATAGCTTCTGCCCAAAGCTTCTTAGGAGTGGAGAATTCAGCAAGGAGTGTTCTTGCAGCTTCTTTGAGCGTTTTGACACTTCTTTCAGCTACACCATTCTGTTGTGGTGTTCTTACTGCACTTGTCTCATGCTGAATACCATTAGAAGTACAATAGGAAATAATATAAGAGTTAATAAATTCAGTGCCTTTGTCACTTCTAATTTTCACAATAGGTTCTCCTTTCTCTACTTGGATCCTCTTTAATAGTTCAGGAAGCTTCTGCTGAGTTTCACTCTTCTTGTATAAGAAGACAATCCAAGTAAACTTGGAGTAGTCATCTACAACAATAAGAGTGTACTTTCTCCCTGTTAGTGTGGTTGGAGTGTTTGGTCCAAAAAGATCCATGTGAAGCAATTCAAGAGCTCTGCTGGTTGATGCTGTCTTCTTGGTCTTGAAAGAGACCTTTGTTTGCTTTCCTTGTTGACATGCATCACACACCTGATCTTTACAGTAGAGTTCATTAGGCAGACCATCAACTAAGGATTCCCTTGCTAGCTTGTTCATAGTCTTAAAGTTCAGATGACTAAGACGTTTGTGCCATAACGAGCTGACATCTTTAGGGCTCTTCACAAGCAGACATGTATCCTTAGGACAGCTGTTCCAATTTGCAAGATACATACTTCCTTTTCTAGATCCAGTTAGAAGGTTTTGTTTTGTTCTTTTATCACTTATGAGACACTCATCTTTAGAGAATTTTACTGAGTAACCTGTGTCACAGAAATGAGAAACAGATAATAAATTAAACTTTAAACCTTCTACATATGATACATCATGTACCTCAATGTCACCATTTTTAAGGGTGCTATATCCTTTTGTGTTACCGTGCGCGTTATCACCAAAGAAGACTTTAGGACCTTTCTTTTATGTATAGTTGGTCAGCAGGTCTTTGGTTCCAGTCATATGGGTTGAGCATCCACTATCTATGTACCATATTTCTCCTGCTAGACCTCTTTTTCTGTATAGGTCCCTCATTTCCTGCAAGAAAGGTTAAGTTTTAGGTACCCATTTTGTCTTGGGTCCTTGGGTGTTAGTACTACCCTTGGGAACCCACATATACATTGGTCGTTTGAACAACCTTGAGCACTTGAGTTGTTTCCCTCGGGCATCACTGAACCAAATCTTACCAGTTAACACCTTGGACTGATCTGATTTATTGTTTGTGTCAGCTAAGTAATAGTCAAATGGTTTTCCTTTATAGGAGTGTAAATACATTATCTTTTGACTAGTTACATTCGGCCTGGGAGCATTGGCTGGTCGATGCACACGATTATATGGACCATACTCCTCTGTTCTCACAATATCATAAGAGATAGGAGGTGCAAAGAGAACAGATTTGTGTGAATAAGATTTCTTCTTCTTGGCTGGAGCAGCATACAGCTGAGACTGTCTCAGACGAGATGGTCTAGGTTGTTTGTTGTTCCTCTGTACAGGTTTGGGGTTAACTTTTCTTTTACCATTTTTTGTGTTGGAATAGTTAGCCTTAGTTGGTACAGATGCCTTTTGGTTCATATTAGGTTCATTATGTTTAGATCACTCACCCTGTTCATGTGTCTGAGTAGTGCACTTGTTAGGTGTACTACCCCCAGCTGGAGAGGATGTTGATGGATTAAGTTCATAGCCAAAACCCATCTTATTGCCATTTGATCTATAATATTTAGAGATACTTTCAATAGTAGTCGAGGCTTTATTGAACTCTGATATCTTTTGATTTAGGCATTCCTTCTCCTTTTCAAAGAGCTTGTGTGCTTGGAAGAGGTCATCGAACTTAGATTGTAGTATACGAAATTCTTTGGTTTCTAAGGCTTGAGTTTCTAACATCCCCTCATACAACTGAGTTGTTGTGGTATTTTCTTCCTTAAGAAGTTCCACTTCTTTGGTCAACCTTTCATTCATGGTGACTAACTCAGGGGTGTTATCAAACTTAACCTTTTTCAACCTAGCAATTTCTTTCCTTAAATCCTTATTCTCCTCTTCCGCTTCTATAAAAGCTCTAGTGGCAATATCCAGATCACCTTTTACCTTTCTTAACGATTGGTAATAGGTGTCTTCTGATTCGCCTTCAGATGAATTTATATCATCTGTTTGTGAGAGAATAGGTGAATGGAAAGTAGTAGTGTAGGAATTTACCTCATTTTCTCCTATGGCCATCATAGCTAAATCATCTTAATCATCTGAGTAGATTTGACAGTCTGGTGATGTAGGAAGTTCATCACTTTGATATTCAGATTCTTCAGTCACCATTGCTTGCTTATCTGAATTTCTTCTGTCTCTCCTTGGCCTTCTTTCTTCTTTGTCATCCAACTCAGGGCATTCATAGACATAATGTCCTAGTTTGCGACAATTGAAGCATGCTCCAGGTTTTTGATTTGAACTGCCTTTCCTTGGAGGAGTGGCATCTCTTCTTCTGGAGCCTCGGCTGTCAGATGACTCCATATCCTTTCTAGGATACCTTTCTGGTGTTCTTTCTCTGGAGCCTCTAGAGGGTGAACTGGCTCTTCTATCTTTGTAGTTTCTATAGAATTTTCTATATTTGTTGTTGAGAGTGTTCATCCTTTCGAATCTTTTGATCATAAGGGCCATTTGCTCTTTCAGACTCATGTCTGATCCTTTAAAGTCTTCTGTTTTCAGAGAGGTCTTGCCAGATGAGGTGCTTGCAGCTTTTGTATTAGCTGCCTTGAAAGCTACAGTCTTGGAAGTAGATGGAGTTGCAGTAGGTTCATCACTTCCTGAGTTTTCTTCTCTTTCAAGATCATATTCATGAGCTTTTAGGTTCTGAAATAGAGTCTGTGTAGACCACTCCTTGATATCTTGAGTATCTTTGATGATGGTCTTCTTGAGTCTCCATTTCTTGGTTAGAGAGTCTAAGATCTTTAGATTTTTCTCTCTATTTGTATATTTCTTGCCCAGAGATTCTATTTCATTGATGATCTTGGTAAATCTATGGTCTAGTTGATCAATAGATTCTTCTGGTTGCATCTTGAAGTGTTCAAACTTCTTGACTGATGTTGTCAACTTGCTCTCCTTGATCAGCTCAGTTCCTTCACAGAGGAGTGCTAGAGCATCCCACATATCCTTAGTTGTTTCACAATTGATTACTTTTGCAATGTACTCATTTGGAAGAGTTTGCATGATGTAATCTTGAGCAATGCTGACAAGGTTTGACTGCTTCATTTCTTCTGGTGTGAGATCCTTCATCGGCTTGGGGGCAAGTTCTCCAACTGGAACTTCTGGATCACCATTTGCAGTGTTGACTGCCATGATGGTGATTGGGCCTTCGGTGATTACTGACCACATCTTGTAGTGGACTGATGTGAGATTCTTCCTCATCCTGATCTTTCAGTAATCATAATCCTCCACTGAAAACTTAGGCAACTTACGCATATTAGCACTCATGCTGTATGAGTTTTCGAAAACAAGTTTTTCAAAAGAAGAAGATCTGTTCAATAGGACTACAGAAAGACTAAGTTTTCTGATAATCTAGAGACAGTAGTCCGATAGAACCACTGCTCTGATACCACTTGGTTGTCCCTGAACGAGTAGTGAATGGGATTAAAGTCTAGAGGGGAGGGGTGAATAGACTTTAAAACTTTTTCAAGAGAGTTGGGGAACCTCTTCTGATTGCTATGTCAACTGGACTGCAAGTCTGCTGGTCCAGATGACTATAGTGATCTGTATGAAGAGATTGTATGCGGAATTATGGTAGGCCTTGTTTAGACTAGTTCTTTTGTTTCTTATGAAAGTGTTAACTTGTTTTTACTTAATGAAAGTACTCAGCTGATGTTGGTTTGAAAGTTGTGGCCTTTGTTTAAGAATGTTGAAAACACAGTATGCACTATATAAAATATATGTAGAGACAGAAATGTAAAGTGCAGAAAGGTAAATAACACCAGGTTTATAGTGGTTCGGATATACGATCCTACGTCCACTCTCACGTCCTAACGTGATGTTTAATCCCTTTAATTTACCACAAATTACAAGGGTCTTGACCTTTATAGTCCCAAGGATAGGACTTTGAGATCTGAGTCGTCCTAACAACTACGGTCTCCACAAGTGATTGTAAGCACTTGCACTTTGAGGGGTTCAAAAACTTTAACCTTTCGGTGAGGGTTTGGGGTTTTTGAAGTGTATCCAACTAATGGTTCAAGCTTATAAATTGCTTAACCACTATGCCTAAAACAATTGATATACAATATGAACAGGTTTCAGGTTCTTATGGGTTGGATAGAAATCACTTAAGAGCTAAAAGTATTCTAAGGCTTTCTGGGCTCTTGGAGAATTCTTAGAAAAGTATGGCTTTTGCTTAATTGCTTGCTTAGCTTGTTGAATTCTCTTGTGTGATCTCTTGCTTGTGATTTCTCATCCTCTTGTATTTATAATGGTGATTGCTTGCAACTAGCCGTTGGAGTTGACTAGCCGTTGGGGCAATCTTTCCATATTGGCTTGATTCCTTGATTCCAGCTGCTTGATTGCTTCAATCCTGGGATCATGTCAATCTTCTAAATAAGGTAGGTCTTCATTTGAATTGCAAGATGACTTTGGGAATCAGCCGAGTCTTGGAAGAGTACATAGTCTTCTGATCTGTACTACTAATCTTCTGACTACTCTTCTGGCCTTAGGTCTTCTTTCTTCTGATATCAGCCGAGTAACACTCGTCTGATCTGTGAATTATTTGTGCTGCTTTAGGCCATCTTCAATCTTTGACTCCATCAGATAAGTAGGTATACAAGCACCTTACTTAACTGGCCTTCAAGGATCTTCTAGTCTTCATGTCTTCTACTCTTCTCATCTTGAGGGAGCGCATGTAAGCCGGGACTGTGCTAATCAGCTGATATCTATACAGTTGATCACACAAGACTAGTCTAAGTTGTTCTATACAAAGTCAGCTAATCCTATTACATTTATAAACTCTAAGTGTTTTGGCCATCAAAACTATTCTAACATCAAGTGGGGCTTAGGGTGAATTTACATCCCAACATAAATAATTATTAGAAATAAGTTTAACATAATATAAATTTTATTTACGGATTTCCTAATAATATCAAATGTGTATGTTGTAAAGACTTTGAATTTTCAGGAGACGGACGAGCATTTTGAGCAGGGCGCACTCCTAGGAACCCAGCACTCTAAAAAAATATTATTTTGAATCATAACACATTAAAGAGAAAACTTTAATTTCCATTGGCGAAAAGAAATCGAATATTCGACGAATTTGGAATTTCATAGATCGATTTTAAATAAATAAATATATACATACATATATATATATATATATTGTTGGGAAATGAATTGATTTTGATTAAGATACCAAAACTCCTGAATGATGAAGGTCAGCTTAGTTGAGATAGATAGAAAATGTATCATTCTAGTTGTCTCAGGATAGTTGAGACAATAAAAATGTCTAAGTCTAGAATCTCAGAAATGTTGAGATATTTGATGTACAAGATAGTTGTCTAAAGCTGAAATGCTAGGCAGCTTGTTTACCTAAGTCAATTAGGACAAAACTGTTGAATGCATAAGGTCAAGTGTGCTAAAGAAGACAACATGGCTGAATGCTCAAGTTAGTAGGATGAACTGAAGGCACTGATAAGGGCAATAACAGATCAAGTTGAAGACTTAGACGATCAAGAGCATTGAATGCAATTCTCAATAGACAAATTTAATGAAGCATTAATGCCATCAAGCCTGAACAAGCATTGAAGACTTAGAAGAATTAAAGACTGAGGAATTGAATGAATGGAGGAATATTCCACTTGCAGCAGGAATAATCAGAGAACTTGTCCCATCTGACCGTTGAGAAGAGTACAAGTTCTGCCACAATCAACATTGGAAAATGTGCAGGTTTGGAAACTGACACAAGTCATCTCAGCCGCATTTTTCATAAGTCAACACATTCATTCAAGCAACCATTGAAGAACCTTCATACACAGTGGATAATAGAAGGTTACTCTCATAGTCGTTTCAATGGAGCTGCAAATAGACAATTTGAAAGTCTATGTCTCCAACGGATAGATGATCAAATTGTTCTATAAATTCAGAAGTGATCCAAGGATTCAAGCATCCAATAATCTATTATCAAACTACTATCAAGCATTCAAGGAAACTCAAGTTTATTTCTTACAAATCCCAAGGTTCCTGATCACTTCTAGCTAAGCCAATCTGTAAAAATCCAAGTTTAGCACTGAGATATCCTAATCCCTTACACAGTTCTTATTGGACCATACGAGATTTTAGAACGCATCGGAGAAGTTGCTTACCGTCTTGCACTACCACCGGATCTATCTGGAGCGCACAATGTTTTTCATGTTTCCATGCTGAAGAAGTATGTGTTTGATCCAAGCCATGTAATCCACCACGAAGGAATCAAAGTCAAGAATGATTTGTCTTATGAGGTATCACCAGCCGCAATACTTCGAAACCGCGAAATTCGTCTAGTCAAGATCTAATGGAGTCATCATGACAAGGAGGAGTCCACTTGGGAGCTTGAGAGAGAAGTTCAAGCAAAGTACCCAAATCTGTTAAAACTTGGTACGTTTTCAATTTCGAGGACGAATTTTTTTTTTAGAGGGGTAGGGTGTAAGAACCCAAAAATCTCATGAATTGAGCCCTTATATTTGTTTATGTGAAATTATGTGATTTATCATAATTGTGTGAAATTTACATAATATTAAATGTTATTCACCTATTAAATTATTTATTTACTAATGGTAGTAAGATTAATGTTGGTGGATGACATAAGACTAGTTAAGTTATTCATTAAGGATTGATTGGATATAAGAAGTGGTCTTAAAATAATATAAGAAAGGGCCCAAACAAAAATATTAAGACAAGGTCCATTCTTATGGCCCACTAAGGAAACCCTAGGGCATTTTGCACCTTATAAATAGCCACCTTCAGAATTTCTGCACATTTTCGGCACTTCACATTAGGATAAGAATCTTACTTCACACTCACACTCAAGACACACACTTTACCCACACACACTTCAGCTTCCTTCTAAATTCCGGCTAACTTTTCGACGTCCGATCATTGACCAGCCAGTACCGTTGGAAAGATCTCATCGAGAGCTTTCTGGAACACTTTTCCGATACTCGATCGGGGTTCTAGATCTCCAGTTATTGCTGGTCAAAGATGGGTTAAAACCCTTATAGTAGGAACTTGTTCTTTAGGCCATAACTTTCAGTACAAAAGTTCGATTTTTATGATTTTGGTCTTGTTTGAAAGCTGTTTTCCTAAGCTTTCCAGAAAATATTTTAGTTTTTAAATCGGAGTTATAAAACTCCAGTTATGTCTAGTCAAAGTGTTTGAAAACTTTTAGATCTACTTTATTTTCCTTCTCACTTTCATACTCTCTCTCTCTCCCCTTTTTCGGCGACTCTCCGTCGGTACGCCGCCTATTTTATTGGTGGACCACCTTGCCGGAGCTTTTTCCGGTAGGTGGTGGAGGTATGAGTTGTGGGGTTGAATATATTGAGGTATAAAACTACGAGTTGTGTTTTGTAGATAAATTTATATCTTGGGGTTAAAACGTTATTTTTCGGATTTTCATTTTGGCCCAAGTCAAATATTTTCCCAGCTTGTCAATGTATTTTTATTATTTACGAAAATGCTATTTTATTTATGAAAAGTCACAAGTTTTTCATAAATTTGCAACAATGCCCATAGAACTTCAAATGCACGTAAAATGTTCGTTTTTCATCCGTTTTGAATGAAATCAGTGGCATTTAATCCCAAATTTTGAAACCTACTGTTTTTCATTAAAATATTGAACTTCCAGATTATTTAAATCTGTCTTTCAGTCCTTAAACTTTTACGAGAATGCATTTTTTTCCTAAATCCTTTAATTTCTATGTTTGGCCAACATTTTACTTCTTTTAAGTGCACTATCACAACCACATACACTTAGACTATGATTATTGTTCATCTTAATTAAGGACTAAGTGGTAGAAATATTATTGTAGGATTTAAGGAACGAGAAGTGGGAAAGGACTTGGAACTAAGAGGGGAGGATACCGTTTAACTTCCAAGCTAATAGGTGGGGTAACTCTCGTTGACTTTTACAATGCCTACTTTATATATCATGTGATTTATTGTATTAAATGTCTTATGTGAATTTGTGTATAAATATGTTCAAGTCCACTTGTGGAATATATGCTTTGTGGATATTTGATATTACGCATGTTCACTTGTGTTAAGTATGTTCTATGGATACACAAATGCTTATGATTATGCATGTCCATATGTGAAGAAGTATGTTACATGTATGTTTTCATACATGCACGTCTCAAACATGAAGATATATGATATACGGTCAAGACCGTGCAAAGTGTATGGTATACGGATAATAACCGTACTAGCTATGATAAGATTACGGGTAACATCGTTCTAAGATTTGATCGAAAAATCACATTCGGGTAGGTCCCGAACAAGATGCTCGAGCGGGGTAAAGCGTGCCCCAACAATATTGATGTGCTCTTACGTGTATTATATTATAACTATCACTATCTATTAATATAAAACATGATGTTGAACGTGTTGCATGGTTGTCATATGATTGATGATACTTGAAGGTTGTAATTTGAGTTGTCGCTATGTGACTTAATGCTATGATTGAGAGGAATGAATCTCAAATTTATGTTTATTATATACATTGATCCCCATGGTTGACCTTTATTACGGTAGATTGTATAATATTCGAGTGGGCGTTTGAGTGAACCCACTGAGTATTTTTCAAATGCTCACCCCTTCCACTTTCAGGTGGGAATGTTCGGGAGGATTGAAGGTGGATGTGAGCGCTCGATCTCAAAAGTGCAACCCTTTAATCCATGTCTTTTGAAACTTGAATTTCTATTTTTGGCTAACTATTTGAAACTGTAGTATTTCATTGTAAGGCAAATTCTGAAGGACCTTACTCACCAGTTTACTTCCGCTGTTGTCACTTCTAAATTATTTTGAGGGTTTTGGTGGTGATCACCTTGATTTGGATGGTTGCATTCATTTAAATTATTAGGTTATTTTCAAAAGTAGTAATGCCCCTTACTCCATACTAAATATATATATATATATATATATATATATATGTTTATTCCTTTAAAATTTTGGGGTCGTTACACTTATTGTAAAGGATATCTCAATTAATTGGAACCAAACCTCAAACCATTACCTCATAAGTGAGGTAGAGTTTGTTGTAGAAGTGAGGAGTTAAGGACTGTGAAGAGTGAAAACAGTCTTAACTCAGAGAGATTATGCACTAAGACTCAGACTATCCTAGGGATTAAAGAACTAAGATAGTGTTATTGATCAATGCACCTTGGCACTATAAAACAAGCTAATTACAGGTGTTAAGGAATTATCCTGTTCAATTAGGGAAAGTGGATGTAGGAGCTTGAGCCTCTGAACCACTATAAATTGTTGTGTTATTTACTCTCTGTATTGCTTTCTAACTCATATTACTTACAAAGATTATTTTAAAGAGTTAAGTTCAGCAAAACTAAGCAAAACAGTTTTTGCACAAAGTTCCTGATAAACTGGTTTTTTAGAAAATCAACTTGGAGTATTCTTTCAAAGAAAAGGCCAACCATATTCCACACTTAACAACCTTTTTTAGATAGTTATTCAACTGAACACTTCATAGTTTTCAGTAGAGTGAGTATCTATCAAAGTTATTCATTCAGAACAGGTGTTAGACAACTTTCCTCATAAGGTTAAATTGTTTTAAAAGAAAGAATTTGCATACACAAGTGCATCCCCCCCATACACTTGTATCATACTCCACTCAGGACCAACAAGTGGTATCAGAGCAGGGGTTCAAAGACCACTGCTTCTGAAAATCCAACTGATTTTCAAAAACTCATAAATTATGTGGTCACTGAACTGATCCATTTTCTGAAAAATATTAGTGTGTTTATCTAACCCTATTTTATTGAGATGGCAAACAATGCAGTTCCAGGAGATGTTGTTGAGACTAGGAGTGTGCAAAATAAAACCGGAACGGAAAAAAGACCGGAATCGGACCGACCGGTTAGATTCCGGTCCGGTCCTCGGTCCGAAATTTTTTAAGATTCCGGGTTCTGGTCCGGTCTAAAACCGGAATTTACCGGTCCAGGACCGGAAACCCGGATTTACAATTTTTTTTTATTTGAATTTTAGAAATTACAAATCCCATTCCTCTACCACTTTCTTAAACCTAATTGGCTAATTCCCCTTTTTTACCATTCTCAAAATTCTTCAACCTTTATCTGAATCTGAAACGACGCTCACCCAACCGACAAGGCGATAACCCTTCTCCAATCTCCACTCCCACTCTTTGCGTTCAGCTCGGTTCTTTGTGTTCAGCTCGGCCAGTGGCCACCGCCCGTCGACCTGCGTCCACCTTGCAATTGTTTGTCCCACTCTTTGCGTTCAGCTCGGCCAGTGGGCGTCCACCTTGCAATTGTTTGTGTAAAAGAGTGAGTGTTTGATTGTCGTAGTTGTGACTTGTGACTCACCGACATTGTGAGAAGGTAATAGAAGCGGCACAACGGAATACTCCACCCAATCTTCTTGCAATGTAAGTTTTCTTGAGTTATTGAGAAGGTTTAACCTATTTTACTCTATACTTATAATCGTAATAAATATTTTTAATTTCTTGTTTCAAAATTTTAGATGGATAGTACCCAGTCACAATCTCAATCAAAAAGAATACCGGTGTTTTCTGATCAATCAGCTGATGCCCTTACTAACGAAGAACTCGAAGAGTTGCGCAAGTCCCTACCTCTGAGTAAGACACTAACAGAGGGACGAAAGAACATCAATAGAAAGGGCAAAAGTAGAGCAGCTTATTGGCAAAACTGTATGGAGTATTTGGATGATAAAAGTGTTCTTCGAGCTGAATGTAAGTTTTGTGACTCTACTTTTGCCGCTGATTCTAATGTAAATGGAATAAAAAATGTGAAGCAGCATTCTGATAAATGTAATTGCAATCCTGCTAATAACGGTAAAGGGAAACAATCTGAGTTGGTTTTTAAACCTGGGGATGGTGAAGAGGCAGAGGGTAAATTAAAATTTGGGACTGTGAATTTAAAAGATGTTAGGGAAGCAGTTATTTATCACATTGTAGTGGATGAATTACCCTTTAGGCATGTTGAGAAGCTTGGTTTTAAAAGGCTGATGGAAGTTTGTGTTCCTAGATTTCATGTTCCCTCACGCACCACTGTTGCACGTGATGTTCTTCTACTTTATAAGAATGAAAAAGTTGAATTGAAAGGATTTTTTAGAAATTCATGCCAAAGAGTATGTGTGACAACGGATACTTGGACATCTATTCAAAGAATAAATTACATGTGTCTCACATCTCACTTCATTGATAGTGAATGGAAACTTCAAAAGAGAATAATAAACTTTTGTCCAATCTCTAGTCATAAGGGTGAAGCTATAGGTAAAGCAGTTGAGTCCTGTTTAGAATCTTGGGGCATTGAAAATAAACTCTTTACTGTAACGGTTGATAATGTTAGCTCTAATGATGTTACATGTGGCTATTTGAGAAGGATGGTTCAACGCACATGATGAATTAGTGATGGGAAATTTCTACACATTAGATGCATGGCTCATATCATTAATCTTATTGTTTGGGATGGCATTAAAGAGCATTGTGTTTCCATTAATAGGGTTAGAACTGCTGTGAAATATGTTAGGAATTCTCCAGCAAGATTGCATAGATTTAAAGAGCTTGTCGAGAAAGCTAATTTTGATTCCAAATCTCTTTTATCCCTTGATTGTCCTACTCGTTGGAATTCCACCTATGTTATGTTGGACACTGCTTGTAAATTTCAGCGTATTTTTAGTGGTGTGAATTTGCCTGATGGAAGAGATGTTCCAAACGATGAAAAGCCTCCTCATGATGATGATTGGTGTACTGTGAAGAGGTTAGTTGTGTTTTTGAAAGGATTCTACTCATTAACTCGTCGTATTTCTGGTACTTCTTATGTAACTAGTAACAAGGGATTTTTGGGAATTGCGGCTACTCTTGATATGTTGAATAAGTGGGAGAGGAACTTTGAGTTAGAATTTCAAAATATGGCAGCTAATATGAGGATGAAGTATGATAAGTATTGGGGTGATGTTGATAAAATGAACATAATGGTTTATATTGCTGTTGTTCTTGATCCACAATCCAACCTTGATGTTGTTGAATTGACTCTCACGGACATGTATGGAAATGAAGAGGGCATGAGATTGACTGCTAAAGTGAAAAACCATGCTTATGCTTTGTTTGATGAGTATAGACATATGTACTCTCATTTGACTCCTCAAAGTGGCCAAAATGTTGATTTAATTTGTGCTGATGATGTAACTGGGAGTGGAGATGGAATGGGAGATGACATAAACTATGTGAGAAGTCTACAAGACAGAGCTTAAAAGGTTGAAAGGATCAAGTGGACATGTAAGAAGTGAATTTGAATGAAATATTAGGGGATGATGAAAATGAGTTGGATGCACTGTCTTGGTGGGCTATTAATGATCATCGATATCCGATTGTTTCACGTATGGCACGGGATATACTTGTTATTCCATTATCTACAGTTGCCTCTGAATCTGCGTTTAGTACGGGAGGTCGTCATCTTGATTCTTTTAGAAGTTCTTTGAATCCACTGGTAATATTTTCAACTTAGTTTCTTTTTACTTTTCATTCAAAATTTTTTATTTTATTTCACAATACAATATATCTAATTTATTTATTTTTTCATGTGAGAATAATAGACTGTGCAAGCACTTATTTGTACACAAGATTAGCTTCGTGCAAAAGGAGCACCGGGCAAGGATTTACGTGACATGGAAGATAATTTACGCGATTTGCGTGAGTTAGAAGAAATTGAGAATGGTAATGGTTTATACTTATCAAATATTTTTCAGCATGTTTATTTATTAGTTGTACCCATTTAAAAAATTTAACATCTTTATATGTTATTACAGATTTGATGAAGACTACATTAGACGATGAAGACAATGTTATATACATTGTAGACCCTTAAATTTGTGCATCGTTTCATTTTGAACTACTGCTTTTTCATTTTGGACTACTGCTTTTTCATTTTGGACTTGAATTTTAATTCCTATGAACATGGTTTTGCTATAAATTAAGTTTTCAAGTATATATATATTCTTGCACAATTGTGATCAACTTGATCTAAGGGCATAACTTATTCTTTAGGATATTGAAAAGGAATTTATTATAAAGGTAAATATGAAGAAATTTATAGATCTTCAAAAAAATGTGATCCACTTTCCACTTCTTCGCATAGACTAAGGAATTATAAAAAAAAAAAACCGGTCTGAAACGGTCCAAACCCGGACCAGACCGGAATTTACCGGTCCGGTCCGGTCTGGACCGGTTACATTCTGGTCCGGTCCTCGGTCCGTAAAATTTTAAGATTCCGGTCCCGGTCCCGGTCCGGTCCGGTTCTGGACCGGTGCACACCCCTAGTTGAGACCATCAACAACATGGGTCCCAACCAAGTGAATCACATTTCTAATCACAAACTGCCAATGTTCTCAATTGAGAACTATGATTTCTGGAAGATTAGAATGAGAGCACATCTTGTCTGCTAGCATGATGAAATGCTCAAAGTCATCACCAGAGGACCTTTCACCTTCACCAAGCCAAACCCCAAAGTCACTAATGCTCAGAAAGTAGACTTGAGGGAGTTGCTGTCAAAGGATGAAGATGACTTAACTGCAGAAGAGAGAAAAAGGCACAACCTGAACTACATTGCCATGAATACTTTGTACCAGACAATTCCAGATGCAGTGATGGGAAGAGTGTACCACTGCACCACAGCTAAAGAGATTTGGGACACCTTAGCACTCATGTGTGAAGGTACCCAAAAGATCAAAGAAAAGAAGCTCCAAGTGGCAATTCAAAAGTATGAACAATTCACCATGGAACCCAGTGAAACTATTGATCATCTTGATGGCAGATTCACTGACATCATGAATGAAATAAACTCTCTTGGCAAATTCTATGCCAAAAGAGAAGTTGCACTAAAAATCCTGAGAAGTCTCACATCCAAGTGGGACATCTATTCAGTCATGATGCAGAACACTAGCAATCATGATAAAATGCCCATGCAGCAAGTGTTCTTTAAACTCAAAGCATATGAGTTTGATCTGAACAGAAAGAAGGTACATGAGGAGCCATCCTCCTCCAGCAAAGGATTTGCATTTAAAGCTGCTGAGACAGAAAAGAAGAGTGCTCAAAGATCATCACAATCAGTCTTTAAGACTGAAATGAAGGAGGAACTGGCACTCATGGCCAGAAGATTTGAGAGGTTGAACTCCAGATTTGGTAGATACAAGAAGTTCTACCAGGATAACAGAAACATGAGAAGATTCAACTCTCCTGATAACAAATCAGAGGACAAACACTCTGATGAAAAGAAAGAAGACAAATATGCTGACAAGAAGAAGTCAAGCAAGGCTGATCCATCATCATCCAGGAGGAAGGAGTCCTCAAGAAATGAAACGATGATGAAGATGTGTGTTACAACTGCCAGAAGAAAGGACACTTTCAATATGATTGTCCTGATCTGAGCTCAAAAGAAAGAAAAGAAAGGCAGAACAAAAGAGACAAGAGAATGAGCAACAGGAAGGCCATGGTAGCTGGAGAATCAGCAAGTGAAGAAAGTGTATATTCATCTGATGATGGATTATTCTCTAACAGTGACAGTGAAGATGACTGTCAAATGGCCTTTAAAAATGAAGAGGTATGTTCATCTTCTAACTCCTCAAATAACACACATGAATCTAGTGAAGCCCACTTGAAACTCTCCTTTGGAAAGTTAATGGAGGACTTCACCAGACTACAAGAGCTACATAACATTCAATTGAGAGAAAATGAAATTCTAAGTTCTAAAGCCAAAACTCCCAACCTTCCTGAACCTGAGATTGACATTAAATCAGCTGAGTTGTATCAGCAGATTGTGAGGGAACATGATGAAATGTCTCTTAAAGTCTCTGAACAACAAAAGCTGATTGATGATCAAAATCTGGCTCTGAAGAAAAAGGATTTTGACCTTAGAATTTTACAAGCTAAATTTGACAATCTCTCACATGAATTTGATGCTTTAAAATTAAGGGAGGAGAGCCTAAAATTAAAGATGTCTGCCTTGAACAAATCCTCTAGAGCAATAGAGGAAATTCAAGGGTTTCAAAGACCAATGGCTCAAAGAAGTGGATTAGGTTATAATCCATGTGAATCCTCACCTGGCCTTAGTGTTGCTTCAACTAGTAACACTAAGAGGACATTTGTAAGGTCAGTGGCACAACTAAAAGAGAATGAAATGGAAGTAAATCAGCCACTGATCAAGGATAAGGGCAAATAAACTCTTATACCTGCTCAAGTAAACAATATTCCTAAACCTAAACATAAGGAAAAGGTTAAGAATGTTGTGTACAAGAGGAATGAGTTTCAGAAAGGTAGAACCAATGGAAGGCCAACCTATTTGAACGATCATCAGTGGAGTTGTCCAAAATCTGTTCAAAAAAGGCCAACTCAAATGAGGCAACCTCAACTGAATAGGTATAACAGTTTCAGGAAGCCTAGACCCTTCATGCCAAAGGGAAAAGGCCAACCAAGTACTTATCCACATAGGTCTTACCAAGCTGCACCTAAGTCAAGTAACTTCAGGAGACCTGTCCCAAAGTATTTCACTCATCCTCCTGAAGCTTATAAGACTAACACTTATGCACAGAAACCACCTAAGGCATTCAAGGGTAGGACTATGTATGTAGATGTAAATGAAAACCAAGTCAGTCACGTTGAGTTTGACTTTGCAGGTTAGCAAGGACCACAAGAAGAAGAGAAGCATGAAAAAAGAACAACATGGTACTTGGACAGTGGATGCTCAAGACACATGACTGGAAACAATGAGCTTCTCTCAGACTTTATTGAAAATGATGGTCCTTCAGTAACATTTGGAGATAGCTCTCAAGGAATCACCAGAGGTTGTGGTACATTAAACATTGGTAGTGTAAAAATTACTAATGTTTCATATGTTCTAGGCCTAAAATATAATTTGCTATCTATAAGTCAAATCTCTGACAAAGGATATAATGTTGAATTTGCTCCAAATGAATGCATTATTAAGGACAAATCAACACAACAGGTGCTACTAACAGGGGTGAGAAAGGGAAATGTTTATTTTGCAGATTGGAGCAAAACCCCTGAAGCAGTCTGCCTTGTTGCCAAAAGTACAAGTGAACAAAGTTGGCCGTGGCACAAAAGACAGAACCACCTGAATTTAAAAACCATCAACAAACTTGCAATAAACTCTCTAGTGAAAGGGCTGCCTAATCAAGTGTTCATCAAGGAACATGTGTGCCAGCCATGTCAGGAAGGAAAACAAATCAAACATCATTTAAAGGAAAACTTGTCATATCTACTGAGAGACTTCTCCAACTACTACACATGGACTTATTTGGTCCAATAATCCCAATAAGCATAAATGGAAGGAAATATGCTTTAGTAGTTGTTGATGATTTTTCCAGGTACACTTGGGTGGTGTTTCTTCTGAATAAAAAGGAGACTCAAGTCAAACTACCTGGGTTGATGATGAGATTGAGTAATGAAAAAGGTCTAAGCATTGTCAAAATCAGATCAGACAAAGGCACTGAATTCATAAACTCATACATCAATTAGTACTGCAGCAAGAATGGCATCACACATGAGACTTCTGCAGCAAGAACTCCTCAACAGAATGGTGTTGCTGAAAGGAGATACAGAACCTTAAAAGAAGCAGCAAGAACACTGATTGTTGAATCCAAACTGCCAAAAAGGTTCTGGGTAGAAGCCATCAACACTACATGCCACACTCAAAACAGATCCTTAATTACAAAAGGTCAAGGTAAAACTCCATATGAATTATTGAAAGGTAGATTGCCCACTGTTGCTTATTTTCATATATTTGGTTGCAAGTGTTTCATTCACAATAATGGGAAAGAGCAATTGAAAGCTTTTGATTGCAAAGCTGATGAAGGAATATTTGTTGGATATTCCCAAGTCAGCAAAGCTTAGAGAGTCTACAATTGCAAAACCTTTGTTGTGGAAGAAACACTTCATGTTGTGTTTGATGAATCTATTAATGAGTTCAGGTATAGAACTTGAATATTGATGAGATAACACAAAGAACAACCAGATTGAGGCTTCAAAGCAAGGAAATAATGTTTATAGATGTTGCCCAGCCTGAACTCAATGGAGATCAGAACCTGGACAACATACCTGATGGCAATCAACCAAGAGACAACCAGCCTGAAGGAGAAATTGAACTGACTGACACCATCCAAGTTCAAAACCAGGTAACAACTACCAAAGAAGAAGCAGGCTCTGCTGCGGTAGTAAATGGATCAAATATTCAAGGGGGAACCAATGAAAATGTCAATATTCCTGACATTGAGGACAACAACCCTGAATATGATCCTGGACTTGATCCTTCAATTAACTTCCCTGAATTTAATGAATCTAGTGATCCAACTTCAGAAGAGGACAATCCTCCTAAAGGAATCAGGTCTAGAAGGACTTGGTTGCATGACCACCCAACTATCCTGATACTTGGAAATCCAAGTAAAGGGATCAAAACTAGAAGATTTCATGAAGAAAGTGTCTTTCTTTATTGTTTCCTTTCAGAGCAGGAACCAAAAGATATTGAGGAAGCACTTCAAGACACCAACTAGATCATTGCCATGCAGGAAGAACTGAATCAGTTCACCAGAAATGAAGTATGGGAGCTGGTGGATAGGCCAACTCATCAAGATGTCATTGGAACCATATGGGTGTTCAAAAATAAGAAAAATGAAAATGAAATCATTGTGAGAAACAAAGCAAGACTGGTGGCTAAAGGATACTGTCAATCTGAAGGGATTGATTTTGATGAGACATTTGCACCAGTGGCAAGACTTGAAGCAATCAGACTCTTCTTGGCCTATGCAGCTCACATGAGATTCAAGGTGTATCAAATGGATGTGAAGAGTGCATTTCTCAATGGGGTGCTGAAAGACGAAGTATATGTAGAACAACCCCCAGGCTTTGAAGAAGGAGACAATGTGTACAGATTAAAGAAAGCCATATATCGTTTGAAGCAAGCTCTAAGAGGTTGGTATGACACCTTATCACAGTTTCTTCTAGATCATAGTTTTGTTAAAGGCACTGTTGACAGAACCTTGTTCAGAATCAGTGAAAGAGATGATATCTTGTTAGTCCAAATCTATGTGGATGACATTATATTTGGATCTCCAAATGAAAAGTTGTGTGAGAAATTCTCAAAACTCATGCACAGCAAATTTGAGATGTCCATGATGGGATTGGTGAATTTCTTTTTAGGACTTCAAGTCACCCAATCAAAGAAAGGAATTTTCATCAACCAAGCCAAGTATACAAGGGACATGATCAAGAAATTGGGATGTGCAACAAGCAAACCAGTCAGGATTCCTGTGAACACCAATTGGAAGATGGATCCTGATGAAAGTGGAGTATCTACCAAATCCACTGACTATACGGGCATCATTGGATCCCTGCTATATCTCACTACAAGTAGGCCTGATATCACATTTGCAGTTGGAGTGTGTGCCAGATTTCAAGCAAATCCAAAGAAGAGCCATGTAGAAGATTCCAAGAGAATCCTAAGATATCTCAAAGGAACTAAGAATCTTGGATTATGGTATCCAGCTGATGACAACATTGAGCTCACTGGATATTCAGATGCTGATTATGGAGGCTGCAGAATTGACATAAAATCCACTTCTCGAACATGTCAATTTCTGGGTAGCAAACTGATCTCATGGTTCTCAAAGAAGCAGAATACAGTTGCAACATCAACAACTAAGGCAGAATATGCAGTATCTGGAAGTTGTTGTGCTCAGATACTTTGGATGAGACAACAACTCAGAGATTACAAAGTTATCACAAATGAAGTTCCTATATTTTGTGACATCAATAGTGCAATTGCTATTTCACAAAATCCAGTGCTTCACACAAGATGCAAACATTTTGATATCAAGCATCACTTCATAAGGGATCATGTTGAGAAAAAGGATATCAAACTTGTCAAAATCCACACTGATAAGCAAAAAGCTGACATTTTAACCAAACCATTAGCTGAAGCAAGATTTCTGGAGCTATCAGCAGAGTTGGGCTTACTAGATCTTGGAAAGATGGAAAAATGAAGAAGGAAGCACCAATGAAGAGGGAAGCTCACAAATTTGAACTTCAGCAGAGTTGACCAAACTCACAGAAACTTTCTGCCTGAAAGAAGATTTCAGTAGACTTGTCTACATATCTTTCAGCACTGTTGGTCAGGATGATTGACCATGTGGGACCCAGTGAGCAATCTTGGGACCCACTCAGGCATTTTGGTCGGATCTTTTGACTAAAATAAAGGTCAAATCACTTATCAGGACATTTGTCCAAACTGATAAGGTGAAAAGTGCTATTTTTAGCATTGATTAGACATTTAAGGGAATTCTTGGGCAAAGAGTAGTCTATTTTTAGGATGGCGTGAGGTATTCAAGTTTTGGCCCCCCAATTGGTCATTCCAGCATTTAATGCAAAATCCTTTAAAAGATTACATTATTTACTGAGTCTCTCATCAAAGCCATTGATTATCTTAATGCCCACATCTAACCGTTCCTAAGCCCAGTATCCCACTTTATCCACTTTGCCTAGTGATTTGTCCACCCCTTAATGCTATTGTCCAACGGTTAATAAAACCACTGGAATATATAAACCTTCAGTTTTTACAACCATTCTTACGCACAAATTTTTCCAAAACCCTTAAGCAAAATTCTGAAAACCCTCAAGCTTTCAAACCATCCCTACCAAAAACTTTCAAACATCCATGGCTCCCAAACTGAAAAGAGAGGAACTAGTAAACTTCAATGATCCATCACTGGATATTGATTTAACATATCTCAGTAATGCAAACTCTCTGTGGTTTGAAAAGATAGTTGCTTTTGATAGCCCAGATGAAGAAGTCCATCCAGTTCTTCAATGGCTGAGAGATGCAGGGCTCGAGTAGTTCTTTGGCACCAAACCTGATTCTTGCCTCAACCCCTACATGGCTGAGTTCTTTTCCTATCTCAGATGGAAAGGCAAGAAAGGAGATGTCTACACAAAGCTCACTTATGCAGAAGAAGGTGAAGAAGAGGAATCACAACACACCATTATCTTCACATTAGAAGATTTGGATTCCAGTTTTGGATTACCCTCTAAAGGAAATGATCCTGAGTTCTATAGAGAAGGAGAAGAACAGGAGCTCTCAAATGATTGGATGATTGTGCCTCAGAAGCTAGCCAGTGCCCAACACAAGAAAACCTTGAAAACAAGGTATGAGAACTTGTTTGATATTGTGGTAAAAAGTTCATTAAGCCATTCAGGAATTGTGGAGCAAATTAGCATGTCCAGATTAAGAGTGATTGCATCTATCATTGACTCTGCTGAAAAATGATGAATGAAAATTCAGGAATTGGGAAAAAATTGTGGTAAAAAATTTATTAAGCCATTCAGGAATTGGGAAAAATGATGAATGAAAATTCAAGTTTAAGGAAAGGGCTCATCACAAGGTGGTGGTGGAAGGGAAGATTCAATATTGCACAAGAGCAACCCTGCTCTTGGAAAGATTTGCCCACTACACCCATTTGCAAATCAAGCCCAAACACTTTCCAGAGCAGAAAGTGATGTTCAGAAAGCTCTCATCCAAAACTGAGAAAAGGAAGCAAGGTGTTGCAGCCAAGCAAGCCTTGACAGTTGCATGTGTTACCAGATCTTCTCCAAGGAAAAGAAAAGCTCAACCTACCAAACCCCAACCCAAAATGAAGAGAATGAAGCAGATTCTAAGTGAATCTTCACCAGAAAGCCAATCCAAGAGTGGGGGAACCACTTCTGAAGAAATTGACAAAGTAGAAGAAGAAGGGGTCAACCCTCCTGAATCTAGTGAAGAGTTCAGGGTGATTGTCCCCTTGCAACCAGAAGCATTCACTGAATTCAGAAATCTTGAGAAACCAACAAGATCTGAAAGAAGAAGAAGGATCATCAAAACTTTTGAAAATAAGAAGTTGATGGAGGAAGAAAAACAGAAAAATGAGTTTTTCAAGGAGATTAGACAAGCAAGTAGGTCTAACTCCAAGACAAGATCAAAGTCCAAAAGCCCTGGAGCCAACTCCCCTGATATTCAATCTCAAAGAATATCACAAACTCATGGGTCCCCTAAGCCTGAAGAAGAGGAGTGCAAAAATCCTGAGAATGCACCTATCCTTCCAAAGAAAACCTACTCCTCTAAAGGTGCTCCGGATAGAGAAGTGGTGCGGCCAAAATATGTCGCCCTCGGAGATATCGACATGTGGATATTAGATGAATTAAATCCGTCTTGTTATGAATGATGGTTTGGTGAAGGGGATTAATACACCCCTAAGCCCAAAGAGGGAAATAAGTACAATTGGGCCTTTGGCCCATATCTGTGGTTCGATTATTCTTGGGCTAAGTATTTCCAGCCCATGAGGGAAATCCCTAGGATCCAATCTTGATAGATGAGGCCCGAAAGAAGCCAATCGGAGGAAGTGGGAGAAGTCCACTAAAAGACCGAATCTTAAGGGACGGTTGAGAAAGAAGAGGGAGAAGAATTCTCCCACTCTTCCACGAAAAGGGGTCAGGTATAAAGGCAGTTTTGTTTTACTTTGTTGACTACATTTTACATTGAGAATACACATTCTTGATAAGAAATATACGAAATATACATTGAAAATACAAAAAACTCCCCGATATTTGCGAGAATTTCCCTCGAATTACAGGGAAATTCCTCTTTGATTCTCCCGAGAAAGATTCTGACTTGAGAGTTGGAGATTCCACGCTGGAATCCCCTTCGGCGTGTTTTTGCAATTGTTTAAGGAGCTTGAAGGAGGATTATTCGTGGATAAGCTTACGGGAAAGTGACGATCCAAGCCCACAACCGCCATAATCCAGATAGGGAGATTCGGTATCCCTACTCGTTACTTTCTAACGCAACAACTGGTGCCGTCTATGGGAAATTTTCGAGCTAAGAAGTGAGAAAGTTTCATACAAAATGGGCGGAGAACAGGATCTGACGAAGCAGACTAAAGAAAAGGGAGATACCACCTCTCCTTTCCCTCTGCCCCCTCCGGGTTTTCCCTCAAACAGGAACCTAGGGAAACAACCCTCAACCACCGTACTGGATGATAACCCCCCTGCACCCGAGGGGAATGCAACCGGTACCTTTGGAGCCTCCGGGAGTGGGATCAATAAGGACACACCTCCTTCCAACACTCAGCCCGAGCTCCTTACTGTTTCTCAGGACCAGCTAAATGCCGTGATTGCCCAGGCTGTGGAGAAGATGATTGCTTCTCGAGGAGTCCATATTTCTAGTGCTGCGCCACTATGGAACGAAAATATAAAACAGAAAAACCTAGAGCACATGATTTAATCTTCTCTGGCCCCTTCCAGGAACGAGGGGGTCCCTCGAGATCAGGAAGATAAGATACCCTCTTAATCTGAGAGGAGTGTTCCTAACAGAACCCTTAGGAGAAATGCGGAAGTAGTCCCTAAAAGGACTTTGGATACGGAGATTGGAGAAAGTACGGATGACACTTACCAAGGAGCTGTCAGCGATCAAATACAAGCCCTTCGAAGAGAGATGAAGGACATGAGGAAACAAATGGCTGACAGTGTAAGTAAATCTCCTTATATTACTGGTTACCAGTTTACTTCGAATATCTTGCAAGATGAATTACCTTCTAATTTCAAATCTTTAAATTTTGAATATGATGGTACGGCGGATCCTTACGAACACCTGGTGAAGTTTGAAAATGTCGCTCTGTTGCACCGCTATGGAGAGGGTGTCAAATGCAGGGTCTTCTTAACCACTCTATATAAAGTTGCACAATAGTGGTTTACGCAATTGGGACCTGACACCATCCACTCTTGGTCAGAATTTAGCGAATTGTTCTTGCATCAATTCTCTAGTGTTAGGAGGCAACCTAGAGCTACCCCTACCCTGTTCAACATGAGACAAGGAGATAATGAAAGCCTTCTAGATTTTCTGAAAAGGTTCAATCAAGCAGTCTTAGAGGTACCTACTGCCTCTTCTGAAGTTAAGATCAATGCCCTTACCAACGGGTTAAAAGATGGAGACCTTTTCACATCCCTGGCTACGAAACCAGTACAGACCTTTGATGAATTGTTAAGGAGAACCGAGGGAAACTCATAATGACGCTCTAGTCATTACCACGGACATCGCAGGGTATGACATGGCGAGAATTTTTGTGGATACGGGAAGCTCTGCGGACATCATGTTCCTGGAGTGTTTCAAAATGATGGAGCTGAACATAAAGCTCAGGCCAGTGGAAACTTCTCTTTATGGATTCTCAGGGGGGGCAATTCAACCCCTCGGTTCGGCATTATTGCAAGTAGGGCTAGGGACTACCCCTAACCGACGTGTACAAATGATAGAGTTTTTTATAGTAGACGTTCCATCCTCATACAATGTGGTGATGGGAAGACCAAGCTTGAACATCTTTCAGGCAGTAATTTCCACCTTCCACATGAAGATGAAATTTCCCGCCTCGGGGGGAGTGGGAGAGATGCGTGGAGATCAGTATCAAGTAAGGAAGTGCTATGTAGAATCAGTGAAGATAGCAGACAGGGCTATGTTCCGAGGGTTGGAAAGATTTAAAGGCGAGGACCCCGAGTTGAAAAAGCAAAGAGTGGGTGAATTGGCAGGGGAGCAACCCAAGATCAAAGCAGTTGAGGAATTGATAAACATTGAACTTTACATAGGAATGCAAGAGTTCACAACCAGAATTGGCACCCATATCGACCCGGAACTCAAGGAGAGAATGATAGCCACTCTTCGAGAGAATGTGGATATATTCGCTTTTGCCCCAACGGATATGACGGGTATCCCTACAGAGATAGCGGTACATCACCTCAACGTGGATCCCAGGGCGAAACCAGTAAAGCAAAAACTGAGAAATTTCGGTAAAGAAAAGAATCTTATTGTCAAGGTAGAGATTGATAAATTGTTGAGTGCAGGACATGAAAAGAGGGTGCAGTTCCCTGAATGGCTTTCAAATGTAGTGTTAGTGTCTAAAGGAGCCGGCAAATGGAGAATGTGCATTGATTTCAGGGACTTGAACAAAGCATGTCCCAAAGACCATTACCCCCTCCCCATAATCGATCAATTGGTAGACGCGCCATTAGGATTCGAGTTGCTCAACATGATGGACGCATATCAGGGATACCATCAGATTTAGTTGAATCCCCCTGATATCCCGAAGGTGTGTTTTATTGCAGCATGTGGTACCTTTGGTTATATACGTATGCCCTTTGGACTAATAAATGCAGGAGCCACCTACCAGAGAATGGTAGACTCAGTATTTCGAGAACAGATCGGTCGGAACATGGAAATCTAATGGCTAAGAGCATTAAGGCAGAGGAACATATAAAAGACCTGAAGGAGATATTCCAGGTAATCAGGAGTAATGGCATTAAGCTGAATCCAACTAAATGCTTCTTTGGAGCGAGGTCAGGAAAGTTCTTAGGATACATGGTGACTCAGAGAGGAATAGAAGTCAACCCTGCAAAAGTGAAAGTCGTACTCGACATGCAGCCCCCTCGAAATTTGAAAGAGCTACAGACCCTGAATGGTAGAATAGCAGCCCTGAGCAGATTCATAGCAAGTTCAGCAGAGAAAAGTCATCACTTCTTCAGGACACTAAGGAAAGGATCGAAATTCGAATGGGATGAATGCTGTTTAAAGCTTTCGAAGAACTCAAGCTTCATCTAGAACAACTTCCAAAATTGACAAAACCTTCCCAGGGAGATATCCTACTCCTATACCTCTCAGTGGGGGAGCATTCCTTAAGTACAGCCTTGATGAAGGAAGAGGGCTCCACACAACAGCCCATATACTATTTGAGTAAGGTAATCCAAGGAGCAGAGATCAGATACTCAGAGGTGGAAAAGGCAGCCTTGGCGGTGGTAGTGACGGCTAGGCGATTACGCCCTTATTTCTTATCATATAAAATCATTGTGCGGACTAATTACCCTTTGAAGCGGGTACTAGGAAGAGTGGGCCGTTGAATTGCAGGAAGGATGGTCAAGTGGGCCGTTGAATTGCAGGAATATGATGTTGATTATGAACCCAGGATGGCTATTAAGGCCCAAGCTCTAACGGATTTTATTCAAGAATCCACAAGAACATATGAGATAGAAGGCTGGAAGGTGTATGTCGATGGCTCCGCATCGGCACTTGGATGTGGGGCAGGGATAGTATTGGTGGACCTTGAAGGTCAGGAGATACAAGTTGCGGTTAAATTCCAATTTTCAACCTCTAATAACGGAGCAGAATATGAGGCCCTGATCAAAGGGGCTAACATGGCAGCGGAGCTGGGAGCGCAAAAGGTTACTCTATATTCAGATTCACAGCTGGTGGTGCAACAAGTAACAGGGGAATTCCTCGCCAAAGATGAGAAGATGATTGCGTATTTGGAGCAAGTGAGGAAGTTGAGGAATAAATTCCATTCTTTCGAAGTAATACAGATACCGAGTGAGGAAAACACGAAGGCAGATGGGTTTTCCAAGTTGGCCAGCTCTACTGAGTTCGAGGGTTAAGGAAAGATAACCTTGTTAGTAGCGTATCGGCTGGAGACCGAAGCCTTAGTCGGAGAGATAACAGAAAGAGACGATTGGAGGAAGGAGATATGGGAAGAATTGAGCAAGGATCCCGCAACCCCAGCATCCAGAGAAAACAAGGCTTTGAGTTCGAAATACTGTATCATTGGGGATCAATTGTACAAAAGATCCTTTACTCAACCATACTTGAAGTGTCTCTCAAAACAGGAAGCGGAATTTGTGATCAAGGATATTCATGAGGGTTGTGGGGCCAGTCACGAGGGCTATAAGACTGTTGTGAAGAAGGTGTTTAGGGCGGGTTTTTATTGGCCCAGTGTGATGAGGGATGCTCGAGAGTTCGTGAAGAAGTGTGAGAAATGTCAGAAGAACAGACCATTGATACGTGTTCCAGCGGAAGAAATGGGGGCCATGTATTCGCCCTGTCCATTTGCAAAATGGGGAATAGACTTGGTAAGGCCCTTCCCTATAGCACCTGGAGGAAGGAAGTTCTTAATTGTGGCAGTGGACTACTTCATCAAGTGGGTAGAGGCCACACCGCTGGCCAAAATAGAGGAAGATAATGTAATTAATTTCTTAGCAAGACACATCTGTTGTAGATTTGGAGTACCCAGGATTCTAGTCTCGGATAATGGCACATAGTTCAACGGGGAGAGAGTAAGAAGATGGTGTGAGAGATGGAATATCTTGAAGAGGTTCACCTTAGTGGCTCATCCACAGGCTAATGGTCAGGTGGAGGTCACAAATAGAATCCTAGTGGATGGTATCCGAACCCGCCTACAAAAAATAGGAGGGGGATGGCTGAAGGAGCTGGACAATGTCCTCTGGTCTTACAGAATTAGCCCTAAGTCAGCTACGGGGGAGACCCCCTTCCAATTGATGTACGGGAAAACAACAGTAATACCGCCAGAGGTCCGGTTAGGGTCACATCGCATCACATATTTTGATGAGAAGAAAAATGAAGAGCTAATGAGAGAAGCCTTGGATCTGGTAGATGAGGAGAGAGAGATAGCGAAGCTGAAAGAAGAGAGATACAAGAGCAGGATCAAGGCAGCATACGATCGTAGAGTAATCCCCATATCCTTTAGAGTCGGAGACTTAGTTTTCAAGAGAGCTGATGCCTTGAAGAATACTGGAAAGATGGAGCCCAATTGGGAAGGTCCTTATAATGTGGTACAAGTGCTGAAAGGAGGAGCCTACAACCTCCAGAATATGGTGGGAAAGGAGGTGCTGCGCCCATGGAACGTGTGCCACCTAAAGAGGTTTTATGTCTGAAAACATGTTTGTCCCTTATTTTTCCTTTGTGCAATTTTGACATTCATTTCCATTCGAATAATTGTACACATCGCTTCACCGGCACTCTTTTTCCCTCTGCGTGGGTTTCCCTTTGGGTTTTACCTGTTAGTGTATACTGTAAAGCAAAATTTTAGTGGGCTTTTGTGACGTATATTTGATTTCCTTTTTATCTGAAATAAATGGTTTTTCACATTATCGCATTCTTTGTGATTACTTGTATGTCTGCTTATCTTGCATTGTAGACGATGTGGTGGGTTTGTAATCACACAGAAGATCACATTGTCAGTTCCTTGTAAGATATAAAATGTATTCACAACTGAGATAGTTATGGACAAAACTATTGGTTTAAGTTGTAGTGTAAACTTGTTAGTGGTTTGTCTTGGCCATTAGTTTATACTAGTGCGCTGTGGCGTATTGAATGGATCACATATAAGACATGTTCTTCTGTTCTGACTGTTATGAAGAACTAGAAGTCTTGGTGACTTTTATGATTCTTAACCCTAAGTGTGATATTTAGATGGGTGGGGTGCTTGTTCACTACTTTGATGTACCATAGGTGAGAATCTTGTTAGATTCTTCACGCTCCGTATTTTGGGTAGTGGCATCGCTCGCATGATGTCTACTTATTGGCATTAGGGCACCGTGTCCTGTACATCCAGGCTGATGACGTCCCCTTGAGGAAACTCATAAAGGATTGTCGTACTAAACCCTGCAGGTGGATTTAATCCGTACGACAACGAGGTTGAGTGGTACTACTCAAAGGAATTATAGAGATTAATTATTTAAAGAAGTCAGAAGCTTTAATAATTAATGGACGTGCGATATCTTTAACACGGGGAATTATAAAGTCTAATAGAAGCCCTGATTCGGTTTGGGATAGGACGGGAGTGCAACATTAATTCTCTAGTGGAATGAATTAATGTTCTCGGGCCAAATTATATGTTCTGGGCTGAACATAAGAGTATTTGGGCCTGTAAGAAGCCCAAGCCCTATACCTTCTAATGGATCCCTAGTCTGGCCCATGAAACTTATGGAAATTATAAATAGGAGCCTCAATTCAGTTTTGAAACCCTAGCACACACGAAATTAAGAAAAACGGCTAGGGTTTCAAGGAGACGAAACTGAGGCACCTTCTCCACGTTTGATAGCGCGCCGTCCACCCGGTGTTCGAGCGAGGTTGGGAGATAGGCTAGAAGATCCGTAGATTGGAATCAACATCTCGATCTTCAAGGGTAACGAATCTAAATTCTGCTTTAGATGCATGTTTAGGTTTTAATTCGTTATTTATACGTTTGGCATCCGACAACGATCCCGGTGATGGACCGCCTTCGCCGGCGCGTTCCAGCAATTGGTATTAGAGCCTGGATTCGTAGATTGTTGGCTCTGCCTGAAACGTACTGTTGTATGATTCAATTTTTTTGTTGTTTCATGTATGGATTCGTTTCTGTCATTTATTATTTAAGGTTTTTATTCTATCGCAACCCTTGTGTGATTTTGTAATCGTTTTTCCCACCAGATAATAAGTGTGGGTAGTATAGGATTTTTTCATAGATCACTGTAATAGGGTTTTGCTCGTTTATATTGTATTTTTTGATCGTGAGAATAGGCGGTGTCGATGGAAGATCTGAAAACAGTAATCTGAGTTTTTCGGGTTATGGCCTTGGACGGTGAAAACTGTTTTGGCCATAACTTTTGACTCGGGTGTCCGTTTTCAGCCCACAAGACCTTTTCGGAAACGTCTCGACGAGATCTACAGGAATCACAGCTATGCCACGACGACAAGTGGCGAGGCCTAATTCAAAAGCCTTGATGAAGTTTTCTGTCGTTTTTTGTCGGTGGACGAGAATTCGAGGTTTTTTGCATTGCGTGAGAGGCCGATGCGAGGCATCCGTCCGCGCCACTGTTTTTTTTTTTATCATTGTAATAGCTTATAGTAGGCTGTTTTTGATAGGTTTTCAAGGAGTTGCGATAGATGTGCATTTATTTATTTTTGCCTATGTTTATCGCATCTTGTATTGTTATGGCATGCATGTGTTAATTTTTGTTAATTTGCTATGCCAATGAATAATCTTCATGTTAAAATGACTAAGTGAGATAATTGAATTTTAATTAATTTATAGGCCTCCACAATTGGTCTTTAAGTAAGGTGTATGTTGCTCGTGGGACCTTGGGAGTCTTCCCCTAACGGGTGCAACATTCACGAGCTTATTAGTTAAGACTTCTAATAAAACTGTTTTAATCTTTAGATGAAGTGTGTGATCTTCCCTAACGGATGTGTCATCCATGAGTTCATCAGTAAAGAATAATTCAAGATAACTGTTGTTAAATTGTGGTCATCACTTAGATGTGAATTTTAATATAACCCCCCAACGGGGTCACTGTTCTAGTTCACATGGCCAGTTAAAGTTCGACTGTTAATTTCATTCCTCATAAGGATAAGTTGACGTGATATTGAAATTAAAGACTAAATGTCTGGTCGATGAATACATGTGTAAACGACCACCCTAACGTGGCTTGCATATGTGTTTGTTGGGCTGTTGGAGGTTGTGTTGAATATTGGTTTTGAAGGTTTCCAATGTTTTATGCTTCAAACTTATGTGATTTATTGCTTGCATTTTATTTATTTCAGATACATTATGGTGACATTCAACCCACTTATGGTTATCTTAAATCAAAATAAGCTTATTGGTCAAAATTACTTGGATTGGAAAAGAAATTTGGACATTGTCCTAGTTGCTAATGAGTACAAGTTTGTGCTCGATACACCTGCTCCTGCCCCTTTGGGAGCCGAATCTACTGAAGAGCAAAGGGAGGCTCATAAGAAGTGGCACAAGGCTGATGATATGGCTCGTTGTTACATTTTGGCCTCGATGTCAAATGTTTTACAACAGCAGCATCAAACTATGCCTAGTGCCGCAGCTATGATGTTGAGCCTCAAAGAGCTTTTTGGTGAGAAAGATAGGGCTGCCCGCTTTGAGGCTATGAGGAAGATCATGTCAACCTCTATGCCAGAGGGAGCGTCCGTGAGGGACCACGGTCTCAAGATGATGGAATATCTGAATGAGATTGAGGTCCTCGGAGGGTTAATCGATAATGACACCAAGATCGATATGATCCTACACTCGCTCCCAAAGTCTTTTGAGAACTTCCGTGTAAACGCAATCATGAGTAAGAAGGATTATACTTTAACCGAGCTTCTTACAGAATTGGTCGCGGTGGAGGGTCTCATGGGTAAACGACCACATGCCAATGTTACTGTTCAGGCTGGACCTTCTTCGTCTAATGGCAAGAAGAAGAAAAAGCCTTTACAGAAAAAGAGTGGTGGTGAAAGCAGTGGGAGCAAGAAACTAGCGCCTTCTGGTGGCGTTAAAAAGCCAAAGGGCAAATGTTTCAAGTGCAACAAGACGGGACATTGGAAGTCTGATTGTCCTCTCCTGAAAAAGGACAACTCTGGTACGTCTCACGCTTTAGTTGTTGAAACATGTTTTGCGGCTTGTTCTGCCTTTTCTTGGGTAGTAGATACAGGAGCCACTGACCATGTTTGTTACACCTTGCAGGGGTTTCTGCAGACAAGGGAACTGAGTGAGGGCGAGATTACTATTAGTTTGGGCAATGCTGCGATAGTATCAGTGGTTGCAGTGGGAGACGTACACTTATGTTTTTCTAATTCTATTTTAGTATTAAAGAACGTTTTATACGTGCCGAATTTTCGGAGAAATTTAATTTCTGTTTCGAAGTTGTTTTTGGATGGATGCTCAGTTGTTTTTAATGACAATGTTGTTATTATGAGAAATGACTCTTTAATCTGTTCTGGCACGTTAGAAAACAATCTTTATACTATTACGTGTGCATATCATACTGTGACTGAAGCTCATTCATCATCATCATTAAATAAGAGAAAGGAACCTTCTAAGTTGAATCAAACATACCTTTGGCATCTAAGATTGGGTCATGTCAACCTAAGAAGGATTCAAAGACTAGTAAGTAGTGGGTTTTTGGAGTCTCTCCAAATGGAACCATTCTCAGTCTGCGAATCCTGTTTGGAAGGCAAGATGACCTCGAGGTCTTTTAAGGCCAAGGGTAATAGGGCTAATGATGTGTTGGAATTGATTCACTCTGATTTGTGTGGGCCTATGACTGTTCAAGCTAGAGGAGGCTTTGAGTACTTCGTCACTTTCATTGACGATTACTCAAGATATGGATACATCTACCTGATGCGCCACAAGTCTGAATGCTTTGGCAAGTTCAAAGAATTTAAGGCAGAAGTAGAGAACCGTCATGGTAAGAGTATCAAGTCACTGCGTTCTGATCGTGGTGGCGAGTACCTTAGCAATGAATTTAGGCAATACTTATTAGATAACGGGATTAGATCCCAGCTCTCCGCGCCTGGTACTCCGCAACAGAATGGCGTGGCTGAGAGAAGGAATAGGACTCTATTAGATATGGTGAGATCGATGATGAGTTATGCTTCATTACCTACCTCTTTTTGGGGTTATGCCTTGGAAACAGCAGCGTACCTTCTAAATTATGTACCTTCTAAAGTGGTTCCAAAAACCCTGATTGAATTGTGGTCTGGGCGAAAGCCTAGTCTAAACCACATTCGGATTTAGGGTTGTCCAGCACATGTGCTGAACAAGGAAGCTGATAAGTTGGCACCTAGAACTGAAGTACGGTTGTTTGTAGGATACCCTAAGGGAACGAGAGGTGGTTATTTTTATAGTCCTAATGATCAGAGGGTGGTGGTGAGTACCAATGCCCAATTTTTAGAAGAAGACTATATGAATGAGCATAAGTCCAATACTGAGATCATTCTAAATGAGTTGAGAGGAGACAATGGCACACCGAGTGTGCAAGGGGAAATACCACAAGAGACTGCACAACGTGGCGACTCTAATGAACCTTTGTATACATTGCCTCGTCGTAGTGGGAGGGTTGTTCGCCAACCTGATCATTTCATGTTTGTGGGAGAGTCTATGGACTTGATTCCAAGCGATGAACATGATGATAACGACCCCTGGACATACAAAGAGGCAAACAAAGAGAAAGATGCAGAGTCTTGGCACAAGTCCATGGATTCAGAAATTGAATCTATGGATGCTATGGAAGTGTATGACCTAAGTGAACTTCCCCACGACAAGAAAGCCGTTGGGTGTAAGTGGGTCTACAGACGTAAGAGAGGGTCTGATGGGCAGATTACTGCTTTTAAGGCACGGTTGGTGGCAAAGGGTTTTACCCAGAAAGAAGGAATCGACTATGACGAGACCTTCTCACCAGTAGCCATGCTAAAATCGATACGGATTCTCTTATCCATAGCTAGTCACATGAACTATGATATTTGGCAAATGGATGTCAAGACAGCTTTCCTTAATGGAAATTTGGATAAGGACATCTATATGCAGCAACCCGAGGGTTATGTGAAGAAAGGCCAAGAGCATCTAGTCTGGAAGTTGAAAAAGTCTCTTTATGGGCTAAAACAAGCTTCCAGGTCTTGGAACATTCGTTTTGACGAGGTGATCAAATCTTTTGGATTTGAACAATGTCAAAATGAAAGTTGTGTGTACAAAAAGAGTGACAGAGACGTAGTGGTATTCTTAGTACTATACGTTGATGATATTCTTCTTATTGGCAACAATGTGAAAGTATTATTAGACGTAAAGGTGTGGCTTTCAGAATAGTTTCAAATGAAGGATATGGGAGAAGCATCGTACATTCTTGGTATTAAGGTCACTCGTGATCGAAAAAAGAGAATGTCGTGTTTATCTCAAGCGTCTTACATTGATACTGTGATTGCTCGTTTTGGCATGCAGAATTCCAAGAAGGGTGTGCTACCTTTCAGACATGGAGTCCCTCTATCTAAAGATATGTGTCCTAAGACACAGAAGGAGATAGAGGAGATGGCTAAGGTTCCTTATGCTTCGGCTGTAGGAAGCCTTATGTATGCGATGCTGTGTACGAGGCCTGATATTTGCTATGCAGTCGGCATGGTAGCAAGATATCAGTCTAACCCTGGTCAAGGACACTGGACTGCTGTTAAGAATATTCTCAAGTACATGAAAAAGACTCGAGATTATATGCTAGTATACCAGTCAAATAGTTTGATTCCTTTGGGTTATACCGATTCAGATTTCCAAGCTGATCGAGATGAACGGAAGTCAACCTCGGGTTATGTGTTTATGCTGGGAGGCGCAGCCATATCTTGGAGAAGTGTGAAGCAGAAATGCATCGCGGACTCCACTATGGAAGCTGAGTACGTAGATGCCTCAGAGGCCGCAAAGGAGGCTATCTGGCTGCGTAATTTCTTTCTGGAATTAGGGGTATCTTAGAGTATGTCGATGTGTATCACTGTTTATTGTGATAACGCGGGTGCAGTGGCAAACTCGAAAGAACCTAGAGCCCACAGAGCAAGTAAACACATAGAGCGAAAGTACCACATTATACGAGATATCGTAAATCGAGGAGACGTGGTTGTAGCTAAGATTGCGTCGTTGGATAACTTGGCTGATCCTTTCACAAAGACGCTGGCAATAAAAGTCTTTGAGAAACATGTAGAGGGTCTTGGTTTACGATGTATTACAAGCTAGACTTTGAGTATAAGTGGGAGAAATGTTGATGTCTTTATGTGTATACTAAAAGTTAAGCTTTAGTATAAGTGGGAGATTGTTAGTGTATACTGTAAAACAGACTTTTAGTGGGCTTTTGTGACGTATATTTGATTTCCTTTTTATCTGAAATAAATGGTTTTTCACATTATCGCATTCTTTGTGATTACTTGTATGTCTGCTTATCTTGCATTGTAGACGATGTGGTGGGTTTGTAGTCACACAGAAGATCACATTGTCAGTTCCTTGTAAGATATAAAATGTATTCACAACTGAGATAGTTATGGACAAAACTATTGGTTTAAGTTGTAGTGTAAACTTGTTAGTAGTTTGTCTTGGCCATTAGTTTATACTAGTGCGCTGTGGCGTATTGAATGGATCACAGATAAGACATGTTCTTCTGTTCTGACTGTTATGAAGAACTAGAAGTCTTAGTGACTTTTATGATTCTTAACCCTAAGTGTGATATTTAGATGTGTGGGGTGCTTGTTCACTACTTTGATGTACCATAGGTGAGAATCTTGTTAGATTCTTCACGCTCCGTATTTTGGGTAGTGGCATCGCTCGCATGATGTCTACTTATTGGCATTAGGGCACCGTGTCCTGTACATCCAGGCTGATGACGTCCCCTTGAGGAAACTCATAAAGGATTGTCGTACTAAACCCTGCAGGTGGATTTAATCCGTACGACAACGAGGTTGAGTGGTACTACTCAAAGGAATTATAGAGATTAATTATTTAAAGAAGTCAGAAGCTTTAATAATTAATGGACGTGCGATATCTTTAACACGGGGAATTATAAAGTCTAATAGAAGCCGTGATTCGGTTTGGGATAGGACGGGAGTGCAACATTAATTCTCTAGTGGAATGAATTAATGTTCTCGGGCCAAATTATATGTTCTGGGCTGAACATAAAAGTATTTGGGCCTGTAAGAAGCCCAAGCCCTATACCTTCTAATGGATCCCTAGTCTGGCCCATGAAACTTATGGAAATTATAAATAGGAGCCTCAATTCAGTTTTGAAACCCTAGCACA
This sequence comes from Galeopsis tetrahit, assembly GCA_963675135.1. NCBI lineage: Eukaryota > Viridiplantae > Streptophyta > Magnoliopsida > Lamiales > Lamiaceae > Galeopsis > Galeopsis tetrahit. Next base: position 55,683,475 of record OY776120.1, on the reverse strand, counting down.
CACGAAATTAAGAAAAACGACTAGGGTTTCAAGGAGACGAAACTGAGGCACCTTCTCCACGTTTGATAGCGCGCCGTCCACCCGGTGTTCGAGCGAGGTTGGGAGACAGGCTAGAAGATCCGTAGATTGGAATAAACGTCTCGATCTTCAAGGGTAACGAATCTAAATTCTGCTTTAGATGCATGTTTAGGTTTTAATTCGTTATTTATACGTTTGGCATCCGACAACGATCCCGGTGATGGACCGCCTTCGCCGGCGCGTTCCAGCATTACCATGGAGAGGTTTTTAAGTAGGCCGGCATATGTTTCCTTTTTGCCTATGTTAATAAACACTTTTGATCAATAAAGCTTTTTTAAGTACAGTGATTTCTCTTGATTTTTTAAGAATTATTGTGTGAGATAGATGTTTGAAAATGTGGTGAGATGATTGATATGTACTGGTATTAAGGCAAAGGATAATCTAAGAAAATGCGTAGGTTTATACAAACCTCACCCTGAGAAAATGAGTGGGTTCCGATGAACCTCACTTTAAGAAAATGCGCAAGTTTAGATAAACATCACCCTGAGAAAATGAGTGGGTTCCGATGAACCTCACTTTGAGAAAATGCGTAGTTTTATACAAACCTCACCCTGAGAAAATAAGTGGGTTCCGATGAACCTCACTTTGAGAAAATGCGTAGGTTTATACAAACCTCACCCTGAGAAAATAAGTGGGTTCCGATGAACCTCACTTTGAGAAAATGCGTAGGTTTATACAAACCTCACCCTGAGAAAATGAGTGGGTTCCGATGAACCTCACTTTGAGAAAATGCGTAGTTTTATACAAACCTCACCCTGAGAAAATAAGTGGGTTCCGATGAACCTCACTTTGAGAAAATGCGTAGGTTTATACAAACCTCACCCTGAGAAAATAATTGGGTTCCGATGAACCTCACTTTGAGAAAATGCGTAGGTTTATACAAACCCCACCCTGAGAAAATAAGTGGGTTTCGATGAACCTCACTTTGAGAAAATGCGTAGGTTTATACAAACCTCACCCTGAGAAAATAAGTGGGTTCCGATGAACCTCACTTTGAGAAAATGCGTAGGTTTATACAAACCTCACCCTGAGAAAATAAGTGGGTTCCGATGAACCTCACTTTGAGAAAATGCGTAGGTTTATACAAACCTCACCCTGAGAAAATGAGTGGGTTTCGATGAACCTCACTCTAAGAAAACGCGCAGGTTTAGACAAACCTCACCTTAAGAAAATGAGTGGGTTCCGATGAACCTCACTCTAAGAAAATGTGCAGGTTTAGACAAACCTCACCCTGAGAAAATAAGTGGGTTCCGATGAACCTGACTCTGAGAAAATGAGTAGGTCCCGATGAACCTTACTCTGAGGCTAGGGAGAGTAGGAGATATGTGGAAACTCTACAAGTATTACCAAGTAAGTACAAAAGCCTGAATTCTCTATTTTTGCGATAATGAAGCCTCAAAGCCTATATGTGCTAGAAGGATACTAGAGATATCCATGGAAACCTAGCTAAGAGATGCTAAATGCAATATATGACATGCTCATTATCCTAAACATAATACATGGCATGCTTATGAAGAAAAAAAAACACATATGTATGCATACAATGAGACAATATGCAGGTACGATAAGCAGGAGTAAGATAGAGCATCGAAAGGCAAAAAATATCCAAGACCAAAGGCACCATGCCCTGGCCCTCCACAGAAAAACACAGGAGTGTGGAGTCTCCTGAAAATACCAAAAAGTGTTTAAAAAGTACCAGAATTTTGTTATCAGAGAAAGTAAAGAAAATTCATCAAGAGGAAGGAATTCCAGCCCTTCCTGTGCCTTCCACCGCCTCATTGACCTGTCTGCTGGACCCACCACCCTCCTCTTTCTCCTCTGAGACATCAGTAGTTACGGTAACCAGTCTGGGTTAGCTACATGAATAGGGAATTCCAAATCGCTCACAAGCACCAAGTCCCCCACCCCTAGGGCTGTACTTTTCAGCTCTGAGATAGCCCTTCTCATGCCAGGCAACCACCAAGGAGTGTTGATATTCTCCTTGGGATCTCCTGGGAACTTCGGGGGAGAAGCTAACTCATCCAGACGGAGGGCATGGGTGTAATGGCCATCAAACCCTGCATCAGAGTGCTCGGCCACAACGTTGGAGAAACCATGATCAATGAAGTGTGGGATGTACGCCCCCATAGCCCCCAAGAAGCTGGTACTTTTGAGAAAAGCCTCTAACCACTCCCGGTGCAAAGTACCCAGAAAAGTCTGCCCAGCCGTAGAGGTGAAAAGGGACTCAACACAAAGCTTCACCCCAGTCGAGGGCAATTCAGTCTTCAGACGCTAGATCTTCGTATCCTGCTCAGCAACTTGGGCTAGGAGCAGAGATAGCTCTCCCGATAAGACTTGGTTCCGCGTTGAGACCTGAACCTTTTCAACCATGGCTGCCTTTCTCCCTAAGGTAGCCTCCCGAAGCTCTGCTTCGACCATCTCCTTTTTCACCTTCTCCTGCTCTATCTGGCTGCGGAGGTCTTCATGAAGTTGGAGAGATTGAAGGGCTTGGTCGAATATGTTAGAATAGAGAAGGCCGAACTGTGCAAGGTCATGAAAAGTGATAAAGAAAGTCAGGAGGTCCATTTTGCTCTTTACAGACTAGGTAAGGAAAATGTACGGTAGAAACTCACCTGGGAAAAGCTGTGGGGTGTGTACACCATCCTCTCTTCCAGGGTGAGGGTGTTGAAGGCCTTGATGTGGCGTTCCACAAAAGCAGTGAACCGTTCGATGCTGATATCATTTGTGGCTTCCAGATCAATGGTTTCAGAGGGAACGACAAGGGACTTACCCTTAGTTTTCTTCTTCTTAGAGGCTCCAGAAGTGGGGAGCCCAGAAGAGAAATCGGTTTTTCCAGTGGATGACCTGGTCCATTTACCAACGGACCCGACTGAAGGCTTCATCGGAGAAGGAGGAAGTGGAGCCTTTGAGGAACTCTCAGGAGCAGACGGTTTGTTCACCATAGAAAGTGGAGTAGCATCTCGAGAAATCTGGGACAACCAACTCATAGCTGTGACAAAAGAACGAAGATATCAGAGGCCATAAAGATCTAAACCCAGAGGGTAGAAACAGGGAAAGGAAACAATATTACCATCATCTGGACCTAAAGTATAATCAGTCCGATAAAACCAAAATGGGATAAAGCCCTAGGATTTTTACATATGCCCATCACATCAAAATACCCATGAGTGATTACATGCTTATTCAAATTTTCTAGTACATCCAGATTAATAGGGGAGCAAACAGAGAGAGGAGGACTGGACACCCCAGGATTCTCATAGATCCACCCCTCGTGAGGAAAATCCAAAGAAGAAGGACTAGTAATGAAGAGGTAATAGTCCTTCCACTCCTGAACTCCCTCATGGAGTTTTTCCATGAATTTCCCAGCTCTAGAAGGGCGACCACAAACGTAGAAGAACCTATCCGTAAACTTGCACATATACTGGGTTAAAAAGAGTTCGGCTGAAGGTTCTCCACCATTCCCCTTAACCAGAATGTAGATCCCTATCATGGCTCAGATAGCATTTTGGGTGAACTGGTTAATACCATCCGGAGGTAAGAGGAAATTTTGGCAAGGTAGGGGTTAATCGGAAAACGGAGGCCGGCCTTTAATTGAGCCTCCCAAAACGCTAAGCTCATAGGGCCGACGAAATTTGGGCGTTCTTTAGGGTGAGCGGCCCTAACTAGGTAATCCGCCGGAAAAATCCCAGAACAGATGAAGGCGGCTACCCGCTATTTTGGAAGGGTGGAGGAAGTAGAGATTCTATTTTTTAAAGCAGGATCAGTTATGGGAAATAGAGATACTGAGTTGGAAGAGGAGTCGGAACCCTTCATACAAGCCTTGTCCGATGAAGCTTCGGAGGGGGATGACATGAAGATAAAATAAAAGAAAACAAAGAAAGGAGAAGGGTACCTGAAATGAAGGCACCTTTCGAATGTGAGTGGTTTACCGGCGAACGTGCGAGAGAGGTGGTTGGTCGCAGAAAACAAAAGGAAGACGCTGAAGATGGAGGTCAATAAGAACCGATAAAATCGAAGATGAGAAGTTTTACAGACGTGAGGAATTTTGAATTGGGGAAGTTATGATGGCTAAGTAAAAGCGGGGGAAAAATCGAGAAGGGGTATCATCGAAGCCCATTGAGAGCGCGCGTGGGTGAAAAACGGCGGCGAAATGTCTTGTCCTTTGCAGACGCGTAGAATAAAGGAAGGTGGGAGGTTCGAGGCTGTGTAAGAGCGCAAAGTCGAAGGAATTATTAAAGGTTAGGGAATCCATTAATTAGCGATAAAGGCGGGATTCGAGATTCGATTAAATTTGGAGGGATATTTTTTCCAGAATAATATATTATGTTCCGAAGAGTTATGGATTAAGGGTGACCAAGGCAAGGAAATATTCCGCTTAATTCATCTTATCTTCTTTTCCTACTCTCATAAAATTACGAACACTTTTACGAGAGAAGGGGGGAGTAGTTGATGCAGCCAAAATATGTCGTCCTTGGAGATATCGACACGTGGATATTAGATGAATTAAATCCGTTTTGTTATGAATGATGGTTTGGTGAAGGTGATTAATACACCCCTAAGACCAAAGAGGGAAATAAGTACAATTGGGCATTTGGCCCATATCCGTGGTTCGATTATTCTTGGGCTAAGTATTTCCAGCCCATGAGGGAAATCCCTAGGATCTAATCTTGATAGATGAGGCCCGAAAGAAGCTAACCGGAGGAAGTGGGAGAAGTCCACTAAAAGACCGAGTCTTAAGGGACGGTTGAGAAAGAAGAGGGAGAAGAATTCTCCGACTCTTCCACGAAAAGGGGTCAGGTATAAAGGTAGGTTTGCTTTACTTTGTTGACTACATTTTACATTGAGAATACACATTATTGACATTCTTGATAAGAAATTAACGAAATATACACTGAAAATACAAAAAAACTCCATGATATTTGCGAGAATTTCCCTTGAATTACAGGGAAATTCCTCTTCGATTCTCCCGAGAAAGATTCTGACTTGAGCGTCGGAGATTCCACGCCGGAATCCCCTCCGGCGTGTTTTTGCAGGTCTTTAAGGAGTGTGAAGGGGGATTATTCGTGGATAAGCTTGCGGGAAAGTGACGATCCAAGCCCACAACCGCCATAATCCAGATAGGGAGATTCAGTATCCCTACTCGTTACTTTCTGACGAAACAAGAAGGTATAGATGTTTTGGCCGATCTTGCCGATGAAGAAGATAGACATTTCTCCCCTCTTGATCCCAGATTACTTTCATACACCAAACTTCTTGAAACTGCACTGCTTGAACCCATTTAGCCCATTCCAATAAATCTTTCTTCTACCCCCTCAGGAACATTGCTCTCTACAGCAACTGAGACCCAATTGATCCCATCACTTCTGAACCCAACTTATCTAAATCCCAACTCAACCTTCCTGAGTCACAGCCCAACCCACCTGAAGCTTAGATCAATCCTTCTGAATCCAAGGCCAACTCTTCTGATGACAACAATAATTATGATGATACAAAAGAGTACACATATGAAGGAATGCTGAGGCAGATTGCAAGAGCAAACGTTGATCAGCTATATCCAGGGTTGAAGGATTACCCCAGACTTCAGCAGTAGTTCTATGATCTCAGGGCACTTGTTGAGATCAAGGATAAAACCATTGTGGAGATAGCTCAGGCTATAAAAGACAAAGGTGCTAGCTGGTGGCAGGTGGAAGAGAACAGGCTATTACACTTTACAAATGTCAAGAAGACAAGTGTCCTGACAACTAAAGCCTTGTTCTACACCATTGTACATGAGAAGGTGCTTGCTGAAAGAGAATTACTAAAGGGATCAAACATCCTGATAGCACCTCAGATGATGCAGATGATGATGATGACTCCTCAAACCCCAACCCTTCTGGTCCCAATCCTACCAAGGTACATTATTTGACATATCCTTCCGTTCAGGACTCTGAGCAATCAGAGGTGTTGACCAAGGGTGGTGACACAGTCCAAGAAGCATTGGCCAAGGATGGTTCCTCTGAGCTGGAGGCACAGCTGAACAATGCTGAGACTTCCATAGGAGAAGCTGGTTTGATTAAGGCCTCATCAGTGTCAGGAAAGTTGGACACTGAACAGCCCTTAATCATTCAGGATGACTCAGTTGACTTGGGAAGCCCAAGCACTGTGATCTCCCATCAACTGCCCTCTGTGCATCCTGTTGAGGATATAGAGGTGTCAGGATTAGGACTTGAAGGAGTTGAAAAGGATGATAGTAGTAAAAAATCAGAGGGAGGAGATGGTGAGTGTGAGATTATAGGTAGCAAGAGTGCACCACCAAAAGAGGGAGAGGAGATTTAAATGTTGGGTGAAGCCCAACATGAGAGTCAAGTTATTCTTCAAAAAAAAAAAAAAAAAGATAGAGATGATTATATAACTCAAATGGAATACAACAAAACACAGTCTTTTAGCAATGGAATACAACAATCACTATCTTTTATCCAACATTAAATTTAAGGAAAATTCTCTATTTGCAAACGATTTAGCTTTCTGGGTCGAAATCGTTCGCAGTTCCAATTTGTTTCCGAGCAACATCATCACGATGTTCGCGTTTGTATGGTCGTGGAGCTCTTTCAGCCATCTCTCAGTGTTTCGAATGTCATTTTTTTGTTACATCATATTATATTTGTGAAAAGTGAGATAATCAAAGCAAACATTCAAAGAAAAAGTATAAAATAAATGCGAAAACACAGAGTACAAAACATAAAAGAGATGGAGAAAACACTTGTGTTGAACAGCTACAAAGGTCAATGGAAAGCAAACTTATGGATAACTTCGAAAAAGAAAAAAAAGGATACGATGATAGAAAGGTTGTGCTTTTTGACTTGACGATTGACAATGATCGATAACAATGATAATTAAGACGTGAGAACAAAGTGCACATAAATGATACTTAAATATGTTTGAAGAAACGTTTAGTAAGGGAATACTGCAATATCGAATATAACGAAAACAACTAGTCGAGTCAAGGGTAACCCTTTACCCGCAAAATAGAGAACGCCCTGGATAGTACTCACACATCTGGCCTTCCATTTCCAAAGGTAAAACGATTTTTCCATTGAAATACAGTAGCACCACTGTACCTGAGAACAACGAACGTATATGGAGATATACGAACTGAACACAAAGGGTACGGAAATTATCGATAGAAAGGAAGAGAGAAATATAGGCAAAAACTTTGTGTCTACTAAATGGGGAGAATTGATATTTATAGGCAAAGTCCCACCCCGAGAGGTTGAGGAAATCGTGGAATGCCCATTCACAGATAAGGCCTGAATTCGTGGAAACGTGGAGAAATTAGTGCTGAACAAGTGTGAGTTTCAAATTTTGAATTTCCCAATAACCAAATCCGAATGAGTCGGCTCAGTGCAGGTGGGCCTTCAAAGTTTTTAGTTCTGTAAAAATAAATATAGGCAAAAAACTATGTGTCTTCTATAGGGGGGGAACTAATATTTATAGGCAAAGTCTCACCCCGAGAGGTTGAGGAAATCGTGGAAGGCCCATTCACAGATGAGGCCTGAATTCGTGGAACTGTGAAGTTGTTTCCTTAAATATTGGGATTTATATATATCTTCCTTAGACTTCTCTATATATATGACAAAACCCTAATCACCAAAGTCAACGGTGATCATATTTCATTGTTCACATGGTATCAGCCTTCCTTCGATCCTAGGTATTTCGTTCAGCACCGCCCTCATGACACTCTTCTTCCTCCGTTAATGAGTCGGTCCCCCCCGTTCCTCCTTATTGTTGAGCTTGCCCCCTCGACTCTCCTCTCCAATGGCCGATTCTGCCATTCCAATGAATGTTTGGATCCACATGGTCACTGTCAAACTGACCTCCACTAATTATCTCTTGTGGAAGTTTTTAGTTCTGTAAAAAGATAGGTGGGCCACAAAGACCACCAAAGACCAATTGCTAAATCCAAAGCCGAGCCGGACGGGCGGCGCGCGCGCGTGTGGCCTTTTGGGGACTGTACCCTTAGTCCATAGTTGAACTCCCTTCATATATACTTCAATGTTAATAAAGCCTCCAAATGTTTTGTAAGATTTAGACATGTGACTCTTCACATTCCCATTCTCAAACTCACAATAAAAGTTGAAACTCTTCAACTTAATAAATTAATTTCTCACTCACCAAAACTTAGCTTTGAGACATTAAATATAACACGTTCATCTACTCCGCGAGTAGATCGACTATATCACGTTTAATTACTTAATATTTAACGTTTAGTCCATCTAATTAATTTAGTTAGATAAGGGTATCAACCCCCCCCCCCCCCTAAGAAATGTACGATCAAGATTAAAACTGTTACTATTGAGATTAAATAAATAAGTCAAAGTAAGTTACATAATATCTACACGTGTTTAGATGATAGATTAAGATCAAGGGCTAGAAAAAAAAAGATGGAAAAATAAAAAAAGAAGTGTGAGGGTGTATTATATTCGTATAGATTCAAGTTCGAAACAACCTCTTGTGTATTATCAGAAGTTTCATCCATAGAGTCCACTGAGAGGTCAGAGAACGAGTTGTCGAGCAAAATCGAGGCATTGTCGATCACAATAACAGAGCCAAGGTTCTCCACCTCAATGCGTGGATAGTCTAAGGAGATTAGAAGCTGAGGCTGCTCCGTAGGGACGGGCCTAGCCTCATTGCGGGAGGTGCTCCTATCTCGACAACCGAAGTTAGAAGACGATGACATCTTAACCTTGTTACGCTCGACAGTCAAATGACCACTATTTTACACTGCCGATAGAATTTCGAAAGTCTAGTGTAAATTTTGTAATGCACCCCACAACACAAGAACTGTTCAGTGTTCACCTTGCTCTTAAAATTCTGGAACACCACACTTAGGGTGTGTTTGCAAATTATATTGATTGATTCAAAGTGATTAAAATTGATTTTTGCAATAAAATTGAAAGTTGATAGTGTTTTAAAATTAAGCACTTTAAATCAATTGTGTATATGTTGTAGTGTTTACAAAACAAATCACTTTTTTTTTTATAAATTTACAAAAAACACCCTTATTACATTTGGATAGATAATGTGTAAAGATGAAATATTATTTAAATTGTGAGGGTAAAATTGTAAAATTGATTATTGTAATGATGAGAAGCACATAGAAGCTATTAGAAGTAGGTGGAGGGATGCTTCATCAAAATCACTTTTAAGAAATTAACTTAATCACTTGGTTGTATTTAAAAACACTTCAAAAGTGATTCTATTTGAACAAAAGTGCTTTTAAACAACTTATAGTGTCTTAGGGCGTGTTTTGAAACTCTACAAACTGCTTCTAGAATCATTTTTTTTTAAAGCTCCCTCTCACAAGCTTTTGAAAAAAAGTGATTCTGGAAGCAGTTTGTAGAGTTTCAAAACACGCCCTAAAACACCCACTTATTTCATTTGACGACTGACGTTCATTCGAGATAAACCCTGCGACATAAATGGCGATTAAGTTTTCTGTCTTCCGTCCTCGTACGATTCTCCCAGTCTTCACATTCTACTCGCCGCCGCGCTCCGCCGCGAGACCCGTCATCTCTTACCCAATCGCAGCAGTTGCTTGCCATTCAACTCTCCCGTACGGCCCGTCCCTCCGAAAAGGCCACCCCCTCGAAGTGAAAAAATGCCCTTGTTCCGATGATAACGTCACCACATCCCTAGACGAGGCCGCCTTCGCTCGAGTCTTCGACATATCTGCTGTTCGAGTCCCTTCCGATGTCTGCTCCACGCTTGAGAATCGCCTCCGCGGCCACCTCCTCAACTGGCCTCGCGTTAGGAACATCGCCAGAGTCCCTGGCGATGAAATTGACGAGCAAATCAGGGATTATTTACCCCAATCTGAACCTGGAGGTGAAACACTTGTGGCATTGAACCGGAGGATTTACGGGAAATCGGATGGCGACGGAGAGCCACTGAATGCGGTTCTGTATCGAGAAAAACTCGCTAAAACTTTCAATTCACGAGGCTACGCTATGTTTAGAAATTTGGCTAAGATTTCTAGACCTAATAAGAAGAAGAAGAAGAAAGAGGGAGATGATGATAAAAAAAGGCAAATGAAAGGGGTTGGGAAGAATGAGGTCGCAATGGTGGAGGTTGTTGATGATGAGAGTGGTAGTAGTGAGGATTTGAGTCGGTTGCTAGGAGAGGGTTTTTCTCCAAGGCCAAATTGGAGAGGCTCCACGAGATTGCTACTTTTGGGCGAACAGTATGCTAATGCAAGGATTGATGAATTGCCGGAGGCAATCAAGGTTTATATTTTTATTCTTCAAAGTTCGAAATCCGTTTTTCTATTATTTTTTCTCTTTTTTTTTCAAGAAATGCTGGTTTGTGAAAGTAGTGTGTGTAGTAATACTTGGTTAATCTTCCCTGTTGCTGTTCAATTTGTAAATATTATGCTTGAATCTGGTCATTATGATCTAGATATCTAAGTAAGTTGTGAGATTTCTTTGTTTTGAGGAAGCTTTCATTTTTGGTTGGATATACCTCCTCTTATGTTTGTTCTCTCAATTATTCAATGCTTTAGGATAGCTCTTAAGAATTATTGGATTTCTGACTTTATAGTCTCAAAGAGGAAAATTCAAAATGATCAATAGTATAATTACTTGTAGTCTGTCTTATAAATTACCTGGTAGTAGAATTTTGGTGCGCATCCATCTCACGGGCTATTTTTTTGTTGAGTGTCTGGATTGCAAGGCCTGGTGTTTTCTTCCAGTTAAAATATGCTAAATGAAGTATCATATCCCCTTTTTGTTTTTTGAATATCATATCTATGTTTTAATTGTGTCGTTCAGGCAGTTTTTCGAGAACATGATGCTCAGCGTACGAGGTCTGCTTTTGAACTTGTGAAGTGCAAATTGACACTCTTTTATGATTATTGGCAGCTTAATGAGGTATTTCACATGAGCAATTTCAGTTGTGTAATATAAATATCTCTTTTATTTCCTTTTTCATTTTTATTTTGCACATTCTATGAATATTTGGATAATCTTTTACTACTTCTTTCTTTCTGCAGCTTTATGATTGTAGAATTATAGGCTTAGTTTTTGTTTTGAAAGGTTTCATGGAAATAAGACAAATTGCTTTGTGAAACTCGGACATTGTTTTGTTTTCTATGTGATTCTTCAGTCAAATAACTGCTGGTCTGTGTCGTGTGGCATATATAATGCAATCTGTTTAGATATCATGCCCTGTTTGCAGGTCTTGGAGGCTTTACTTCCAAAGGGAATGATTATTCCTTCGTCTTTTGAAACGGTTGGACATATTGCTCACCTGAATCTGAGTAATGAGCATCTTCAGTATAAAAACCTTATTGCCAAGGTACATGCTGTGTATGTGTAGTAAAACTTTTGAATCCTTATGGAATTATTACTTTGCAAGTTCTAACTTTGCATTACTTGCATGTACACGTTAGGTAGTTTTGGATAAGAATAAGCCAAAGATACAAACAGTTGTAAACAAGATTGATGCTATTCACAATGACTACAGGACAATGCAACTTGAAGTTTTGGCTGGAAATAATTCCCTTGTGACAACAGTTGTGGAAAATGGGTTGCGTTTCCATGTTGATTTGGCAAAAGTGTAAGTCAAAAATGGACCAAGATATAAATGTAGTTGCAAAAGAGTGTGGTAACTGAATCTAATGTTAATTATACTTTTTTTGTAGATATTGGAACTCAAGACTTGCAACTGAAAGGCAGAGACTTCTGAGTGGTTTCACACACAGTGATGTTGTCTGTATGTTAGTAGATATAAAGCTTAGACTTCCTAATATTTTCAGCATTTAATGTTTTCTATTCTTATAAAATTGTTTAAACCTTTACAAATTCTATCATCACAAAATGGCGCTCACACTATTCTGGCGCTATGTTGAATCAGATGGCAATATGCTAATAAAGCTATACTCTTTATGTGTTGCCATTTTTATTTGGTTTAGTATGGAATGGCAAATATTTAGTAGGTTTTCAGTGCCACTAAGTTGGAAAATCATAGTGAAAATTTTAAAAACTAATAAAGCTAGTTTAATTGTTTTTCCTGACTATGGTGTCCTCTGTTATTTCACTTAGTGAAGACTTGTACACTTGATGATATAGGAAGCTGAACGCAATGATAAACTTTTATTAAATTTGAGATAAATGTTATATTCTCCCCTCGAACTATGATATATTTTCAGCAATAGTTGAAAATAGACGAATCACCAATCTATATGTTTAGAAATCACAATTCATGATTAAGTGTAGATTGACTCCCAAATTTAGAATAAAATTTCCTCTGATTATTTATCCTTTCATTTTTACCTTAATACACCCTCTGACCCTGGTTAAGTTATCCATTTTGCCCTTTTGTCCGTCCCTTGTTTAGTTACCCATTTCAATTTCTGATGCACGCTGCATTTTTCCTTTTTACACAGGTGATGTTTTTGCTGGGGTTGGCCCATTTGCAATCTCTGCTGCGAAGAAAGTTAAATATGTATATGCTAATGATCTAAACCCTTGTGCTATAGACTATCTTGAGAAAAACTGTGTTCTCAATAAACTTGAGAGGAAAATAGAGGTACACAAAGTTTCCATCTTCCCATGTTATTGTTGCTTTAAAATATTCCAGAAAAGCGAACACATTACAAGTAGATAGTAAAGTTTCAATTGTCTGGCCATAGGCTTTATTTTCACATGAAGCTGTGGAATTGTATTCTTTAACAAATCAACTTTGAATTTCAAGTGACTTTATTAGATAGCATGTGTTGTGAAAACCGTGATGGTACTTATTCGTCAATATGCTGCCTGCTATTCTGTTTGATTGCAGGAATTGCAAGTTTATAAAAGAAAATATAGGGAATTTTTTGTTTGCTTAATCTATTTTCAAGTCCATCAAGGATCATGTTACCATGTTCGTATTTGGTGCCAATTTATAGGTACTTAACATGGATGGTAGAAGATTCATCCAAAGTGTATTTGCTAGTCAGAACGCTCGACCCATTACTCAAGTAGTCATGAACTTGCCCAAGGACGCATATGAGTTTCTTGGTATGCAAGAGTGCATAAGATAACTGTTTTTCTTCAAGTTTATCACCTACTGCAATTCTTCTGTTGGTTCATTGTTTCTTGGGTTTGTTTTGAAAATCGACTGGCTTGGTCATACCATTTTGTGCATACGAGCATTTGATGCTCAAGTGAAATGTGTGCTCAATATAATATACTTCAATGCACTGAATGCAGATGCTTTTAGAGGAATTTTTCATGGACCTGGCGTAGATAAAGATCATACTTTGCCAAGAATTCATGTTTATGGATTCTCCAAAGCTGAAGATCCCGAATCTGATTTTCACGAGGTATAGTATCACAAAATCTGCAAAGTAGCACGTCTCATCATGCAAGTTGTAGCATCACATTACATCGAATTTTACAAATTAGGCTTCAGCTCATTTTATTTGTATTTTATGTATAACCAGAAAATTAGAAATACGTTGTGGGAGTCGGAGGTGAGCTTGGATGTAGCGATGCACAGAGTTCGTCTGGTGGCACCAGGAAAGTGGATGTTATGTGCATCATTCGTCTTGCCACAAAGAGTTGCCTACTCCCAAAATGGTTCAAAATTTTAATACCCACACGATATAATATATCCAATGCGTGTAAATATTGCAACTCTTTAATTATTATAAACTTTTTTCTTTTTGGTAAAGAATCAGTATGGACTTGATTGTATTATATAGGTAAGGGAGATTTATTATTGTGTGTGATACAGTTTAAATTGACCTAACAATTCAAACCAGTGTTTCAGGGTTAGACCAATCGGCCATGAGAGTTGAGACCGGTGGAATTACTCCTTGAAAACCGTTTTTAAGGTTAAACTTGAAAAAATGGGTGAGTCTCTTGTGCACTCAAGTACACGATGTATTTGAGTGGACCTTGACTGGTCAACTGTTGATCGATCAACGGTTAAACTTTGATTTTTTTTTTGGTTTTTTTTTTTTCGATTTTTTTTTTTTTTTGTAACAGAAAATTTACATTTTTAATAATATTTTCAACTATATTAACATACACTTTTCAGTTATAATATCATACACTTTTCAGTTTTAATAACATACACTTTTCATTAATACTGTATATAACTTACATTTTTCATTAATAGAACATACACTTTTCAGTTATAATAACATACATTTTTCATTAATAGATCATACACTTTTCACTTATAATAACATACACTTTTCAATAATATATTTCTCACACTTTTAATTAATAAATCATACACTTTGCAGTTATAATATCATACAATTTTCAATTATAATAACATACATTTTTTAGTTATAATAATATACATTTTTCATTAAAAACAATTTTGCACTTTTCAATATAGTAATATACATTGTTTATTAAAAAACAAAGATGCACTTTTCAATATACTAATAGACACTTTATCAAAAAAAACATTTATTTTTTTTTTGTTTTTGAAAAAAATCAAAGTTTGACCGTTGACCGGTCTATGGTCAACAGTTGACCAGTCAAAGTCTATACAAGTACATCTTGTTCTTGAGTGTACATCAGACTTTGGCTGAAAAAATTGGTTGAATTCGAAAATACCGGAATAATGGAGTAAAACTGGTTGAACCATTTTTTTCTTCCCAATATTTTTATGGGTTTTCTTAGAATAGTCCTAGTGTTGCTTAAACTATAAACAGTCTGGTCTGAATGTCGAATTGCATCATGTCGCCCTAACTTGATATCTGTCGTCTATTTTAAATAATTTTTTAAATTTTATTTTATTGTTTACTATCATATTCTCCATTGAAATTAAAAATAATACTTATATTAACAGAATGATATAGTGTCCACATTGCCACATCAACATTTTTTTAATATTTAATTTAATTTTATATTTATCAAATATTCTCCATATATAGTAAATCAAAATAAAATATATTCATTATTAAAAAAATTATATTTAATTTAATTTATCTCTTTCGTAAATATTACTACAAATTATATTTTTATGTAAATAGAAATATAATAAGTTCAATAATATTTTCTGTATGGAAAAAGTTAGGCTATTCATTCTTCATTTTGTACTCTGAAGGATAATTTTTCGAACTAAAATAAATCCTTCTAAAATTTCCCATTTCTTCAGGTTTTATCGAGTAAGCAAATAAATTCTTCTAAAATTCTGAATCACATTTTCTTCCATTGATGACGACCATAGAGTATTTTTGAAAAAATATAGTTAAAGAGATAAATTAAAGAAATATAGTTTATTCCTATTTATATTGAGATATGCCTCTAATATTGATAAACATAAAATAAAATTAAATATTAAAAAAATATTGATGTGGCAATGCCATGTAAACTGTGAGCACTATATCATTCCCGTAAAATTAAATACATATAATAAATTTAAAATTAGATTATTATTTCTTAAAACTCAAAAATATAATTTTGGAATGGATTAATGATATGAAAATTAAAATAAAGATTATATATAATCAATTTTTTTTATTAATTATGTGAGGAATTTTTTTTAATTTTATAATTATATATTTAAAATTATTAAATTTAATTTAAAAGTGTGATATACGACAAAAAACGATAATAAGTGCAATGTAAGACGATGGATTCTGCGACACCATGTGCTAGCAGGTCATCGAATACGAATCTAATGACTCAGATTAATGGACTGTTCATAGTTTAAGTGATATTAATTTGGACAATCCTTAGAAGACCCCATATTTCTATAATTTAATTTTCTTTCTACTCTGAGTATTCATGTTTTTTTTACATAAATTTTAAAGAATATTATTTATTTATGTATAAAAAGTAAATAAAGTAGAGAATAACTTATTAAAGTAGAGAGGAGATAAAGTGAATTCAGTGAGTTGTTGACAACCCAAAATAAAAAAAAAAAACGTGAATACTTACGGAATAAGTTTCTTCTTTAATATTTTTAAGAGTTTATTAACAATAGGAGTTAAAATCCATACCCCTACTACAATTAAAACCAAATAATTCTAGTAAAACAATTAAAACCAAATTCCTACTTAATATACCTAATGTGCCCTTAATAATTCATTTAAAACCTTAAATACATATTAATATTTTAAAATCCCTCATAAATTGCGTAACCACCAACTCAATCATAATTCCCAAAATCTCAAGATCTTTTATTCCCAATTAAATGCCATTCCCCTCAATCTTCCCATTTCCATCAATACGCACGATCCGAATTTGGGAATTGCATTTCCAAAAAATTTTTGATCAAATTGATTCTATCAATAGATTTATCTTTCGGATCAACTTCATATTCAACGAATTTCCGGTGTGATTCCGCATCCAAACAACACATCCAATTTACCCACTGATCGGTTTATTCATCAAACGACGGCGATGGATTCATCGATTTGGAAGAATTCATCGAGTTGAACACCAAATGCATTGATTCGAATGAGATTTTGGAGAATCGATCTGAATTCGTTCGCTCTTTGCTCATTCAATGTGTGCGAACGGTTGCTAGGGTTTTCT
The DNA here is from genome assembly GCA_963675135.1 of Galeopsis tetrahit. NCBI lineage: Eukaryota > Viridiplantae > Streptophyta > Magnoliopsida > Lamiales > Lamiaceae > Galeopsis > Galeopsis tetrahit. The sequence continues at coordinate 55,666,877 of OY776120.1, read as the reverse complement.
GCGGCAGCGTTCTCACTCTCCAGTCAATTTGTGTTTAAGGTCATAAATTTTTCCTTAGCCTTCTACGAGTTGTTTATAGTTTTCTGATTTGCAATTGTTGATTGGATTTATTGTATTTGATTAGCTGCTTGATTAGTTGCGCCGTCCGAGAGTGGTCGGCGCCGGAAAAAGAGAGGACGTGCTCGCCCTCGACTACACCGTCGTGCGATCGATTGCTATTCACCGTTGATTTTGAGGAATTCGAGTTGTGGTATTTGAGTAGTTTTCTAATCGATCGTGCCTGGGCATTGGATGTTGATCTGCAGATTTTCTATTTGATTGTCGTCGGAGTTGGTCGCTACTCTGTTTTTGCGGATTGGTGTTTTTGTTCCGCTGATTTGAATTTTAACGTTCTAGTTGGTAATTTTGTTATGTTCGCCGGTGGTAACCGCTTGAATTGATGTTCAGCCGTGAGGATCGTATTGTGCCGCTGATTAACATTGATTAATCGTTAATTGTTAATTGTTGGCCGATTTTATTGATAATTATGCTTATAAATTGTTGAAGTTTGAGATGAAGCAAAGGTTTATCATATGCGGACTATACAAATTGTTGAGATATGTTTCAAGATTGTATGTATTGATTTATTCATATTGTTTATGACTATCAGTATTCTAATTCGTGTCTGAATATTTAGTTATAAATTGTGGGCTAAAAATTTGTTTCTAATTAAATTGTGCCGATGTTGTGAAGATTGTGCAAATTGTTGCGAAGGTTTTTTTGGCTATGATGCTTTGAAGACTGTGCGTGCACTTGTTAACTAGTTGCTGATAGATTAACGCAGCAACGTGCAATTTTCGTTGCATATGTAAACCCAATTTATTGCATATATTTGTATGTATATGCAATTACTTAACTGTTATGCAATTTTTATGTTGTTATATGCAATTAGAATTTGCAATTTTCATGTTGCTCTATGCAATTATAAAATTAAGAGTAAATGCAATACACCAAATTTCAATTTCATAATGTGTAAATAAATATAAAAATCGTAAATAACTAGTATGCATATGTAAATGATATACAAAAAAAATCATTTATTAATATTTACTAATAAATATTTCATTAAAAAAAATATTATTAACAATATGAATATGCGCTTAAAAGAAGTATGAATACACGATGATTAATTACCGTGAAAATTATGAAATATTTTAAGTTATATGCAACATATTTTTTAATGTATATGAAATAAATATTTTGCATATCATTGAAAATATTATTAACAATATGAATATTGTTGCATATCATTGAAAACATGCAATAAATTTTACTGTATATGCAATAAATATTTTGCATATATATTATAAATATGTATTTTTAATTGCATACACATTTTTTATTATGATATTTAAATTGGAGATCAGAATTTATTAAAAATAAAAATAATATATATTCAGTTAAATCATAAATTTTTTATTTTTTCGTTTAAGATTACTGATGCGCATATTTGGATGAAGAAATAATTTGATTAGTTGACTTATAAATAATAATGATATTTGAATTTTAAATAGATGTGCATAAATAATTTCGAAAACCCCTCTTCTTTCTTTTTCAATCGATGAGTGTAATTTTGGTTAAAGATTATGTAAAATTGATTGCATTTAATGTACAAAATATTTTAGAAAGGCCGGGAATTAAGAAATAGATATATTGAAATGCGGGGAAAGTTTTGTGCATTTGGAATTTAAAATTTAAATTCATTTGACTAATTCTGCATTATCAAATATAATGAATTCAAGGGTATATGTGTCACAAAATTTCGAAATTGACTCAATTTGCTTTATCAAAAGTCAATTGGATTAATTAGCTAAAACACTTAGTGGGGTGTCTTTAGGTGCAACTCCCCCTATTTTTAATCTGGAGAAAGAGAAATGTGAAGAAGTATAAGTCAAGCAAACAAATCAAAACAAATCAAATATTATTAGTTAGAGTAATAATCTTTATTCTAGTTGTATCTTTAGTTTTAGTAGTAATTTTTTTTTTATGGTTAGGTCTCCTATGGAATTGAGTCTATATAAGAAACTGAGTTGACTAAGTCAACGATCAAGCATTCACCGTTGACTTTGTAAAAAAAAAAGGGTAAATTTTTTTTTTTGGTAATTTTTTTTTATTGTTACACTTTTCAATTGTAGTGACTTACACTTTTTAAAATAATTTTTTCAGTTATATTGACGTACACTTTTTGGTAATGTTATATTGCACCTTTTAGTTATACAGACGTGCACTTTTCAGTAAAATTGTGTTGCACTTTTCAGTTATAATAGCTTACACTAGTTTTCATTAAAATATTGTGTTGCACTTTTGAAATATATTGGCATGCACTTTTTAATAGATTTTATTAACAATATAAGACAATATCTAAGACTAATAAACAAAATGAGACAAAAAAATTTAACAAAACAATTAAGACTAAAAGAAGTTACAAAATACCAAATATGCCCTACATACCATATAATTCGAAATTAATTGTATTCAAAAGTCTTTCAGCAATCTTTCATCTCTCCCCAAATTTCCGGCTTCACCTTCCCTTTTCGAATTCAATCTAATTTGAATTCAACTCAATTAAAATCGAAAACCGTCTAGATGAAACCCCCTGTTGGTCCTGAAAGGAGTATGACACAAGTGTATTGGGGGGGGGGGAATGCACTTGTGTATGCAAATATTTTTCTTTTTAATCAAATCAGGCTATCAATAGAGTTGTCCTAGAAAACTTCTCTGAGTATGTATAACTTTGTTCAGATAATCAAACCACTGAATACTATGAAGTATTCAGTTGAATAACTATCTAAGTAAGTTATATTGGCGGAATTATGGTTGACCCTTTATATTTAAACTCCTTTTAATTCTGAAGATCTTCTTAATACATAAACAGTTTTTCAGGGGACTTGTCCCAAATCTGTTTTGCACAACTTGTGATGTATATCTTTTGAAGATCAGTTTGTGTGCAGTGTATGAATGTGTTACTTGTATGAAATGACTTGTAAGTAAATAACACAAGAGTTTATAGTGGTTCAGAGACTCAAGCTCCTACATCCACTTTCCCTGATTTAACAGGGTAATTCCTTCACTTGAAATTTACTTGTTTTATAGTGCCAAGGTGCACTGATCAACCACACTACTCCTTAGTGCATTGATCCCTAGGAATTCTGAGTCCTAGTACTCAATCTCAACTCTTGAACTAAACTGTTCTCCACTTGATAGTTCTAGTTCTCACACTTCTACAACAATTCTTCCTCACTTTCCTAGAAAGGTTAAAGGGTTGATGTTGTTTCCAACTAAGGTGAGATATGCTTTACAATTAAGCTCTGTGTAAGGATAGTATATCTCTCTAAGCTCGAATGATATACAGTGGGTTCAGGCTCAGATGAACCTGGAAGTGTATGGAAACTAAGAATGAAGTATTCTTATGTAAGCTTGAAAGCTTGTTTGCTTGTAGTTTCCTTGGATAGTTGGATACTCAGTTCTTGTTGAATAACTTCCAACACTCCAGTATTTATATAGCAAAGTGAGGTTATGTCTGTTGGAGAAATAACCTCAAAATGTCTATATTTGTCTTCCTTGAACTTAGCATTTTGAAGACAGATTCTTGAAAGTGACATGTCTGAAAGTGTGCGTGGGGTAGTATCTAGTGTTTAAGTAAAAAACAGAACAATGTTACACTGAATGTTGAGACAAATAGTGTAGCATTAACTCTAACAGAAGTAGACACAGTACACAGCGGAAGTCTAAACACTAAAAACACAATAAGAACACAATGTAATAATTTTTAACATAGATTTTATTCATAACAAAACCTATGCTATGCCTTACGGCGAAAACAACTTACATCGTAAGTTTACTAAAAATGTCGTGTGAAATGTCTCAGCAATTACTTCAACATTCCACAAACCGAAACTACAATCGAGGCAGGTGCCCGAATCTGAAAAGAGACTTAAGTGTTTGATAACTGTCTAAAGAACTAATCTGATCTATGATTCACTCTCAATTGATACAAGACTAGAACTAAATACACGGGAATGTATGGTATCCCTCGGTGTATATTAAATGATACAACTACTGACCCTAACTCCTAACAGGGATGAATGCTCAAGATAGGTGTTACTTGAATAGTGCATGCTTTGAAATGAAGGATTACAACGGTATTTATAGAGCAATAGCCGAGTTCTAATCCTTCCATATGAGATCCTATTTTTTAGGAACTCAACTTCCATGATCTCTCTAGATCCTTCTTCCATCTTCCAGGTCGTTCTAAACTGCTCCAGACTCTTCTATCACGTTCTCCAACATTCTGGAATCTTCTAGGTTCCAGACTCTTGTAGAAGCTTCTAGAATCGTACCTGAATGTGAGAGCATTTAGTCAAACATTTAATGTAACATTTCAGAAAGGACTTAGAACAAATCAAGAAAGGTCAAATTAAGATGTTGTTGATAATGTTAAAGCATTTAAGAGTTAACAACATCTACAACATTTAGTCAAACATTTAATGTAACATTTCAGAAATGACTTAGAATAAATCAAGGAAGGTCAAATTAAGATGTTGTTGATAATGTTAAAGCATTTAAGAGTTAACAACATCTACAATCTCCACCAATTTGACCTTTCGACTACAACACACCTGATGCACATATATTTCTATACAGACGTCAGTAATATGTATTTAGGTGATGTTAACATCTACTCTAAATACTAGTCAATACACTACCTGTTGTAACCGTTGGATCAAATTAAAAGAAGACCAAGAATAATTTCACTAAGATCCGTGCCATAAGATCAAAGTATTCTTATTCAACACCAAAACAAGTATAAACAGTACACTTGTTTACAAAATATATAACTTTACAAAAGTCAAGTATTAAATTAGAGCATATTGTAAGAGTATATACTAGATTAATTCTAAGACTTATGTAAGACTCAAAAACAGAATCAGATCAAGGACTAAATATGAATAATCAGAGCAAAAATGATGAAAGAAAAAACTTAACTAAGATCAAGTCCGCATGCAGTGAGCAAATAAAATTAATTTTTTAAAGTAAACACATTTAAGCTATCTATAGTAGTAGGCCAAATGTATAAGGCAAACAAATTTTTAAGCATTTTGGACATAGATCAGAGTTAGAAACATAAAAAAAAATATACAGAACAAGAAATATTTATCATGCAGTAAACATTTAATGATAAGAAAACAAATTAAGCAAAAAGCAGTAATCAGATATCATTAATGCAAACTAAATTAAGCAGGATAAATATAAACATCCTATCAACTGGAAATAAATAAATATTGTATCAGAACAGACATAATTTAACTTAAACATAACAGAAGAACAAAAACAAAAGTAGGACTGAAAATGGCATGAATTGCTTTGACAATATCAGCAGCATCAAGCTCTTGCACATGTGCCATTTGAACTTCAGTACTCCCCTTGTCTTGCAGCATCTGTTCTAGATATCACCATAAAGGATTTCCATATCCTCATCATCTTCAGCAGTATCTGCAAACTTATCTTCATCAACCTCTGATTCTTCAATGAAACAAGTTGCAGCAAAGAGTGCAACAACATTGTTAGCAGCAGCAGCTATTCCTCCATTCTCTGCAGCATCAGGTACACCTCCAGATTCAGGATTCAGCTCTTCAATAACAACCCGAGAAGCTCTTGCTGAAGTGGAAGGTGGTACTCCTCCTGTTGTAGTGGAAAGTAGCCTAGTCCACTTATCTTTGATAAACTGGAGCTCATCAATCTAGTCCTGTAAGTGATGTAGCTGCAATAATATAAAAGATCCGGGAACAGAGAATTTGGGGTCAGAATTACCACCAATGTTCTCAACATCTGGTGCAGCATTAGGTGCAGCTGTGTTCTGTTCAGGTCTTGTTGGTGTGGGTTGAGGTTGAGCAGGAGCTGATCTTTGAGAAGAACTTCTAGGATTGTGCAAGGGCAAATATTTCACTCTTTCACCAATGAGCAAAGCAGGTGAAATGGTGTATAAAGGAACCTTTCCTCTAAGAACTTCAGTCTTCTTAGGGATAAAACCATGCATCTTCAAGTATGAACATATGAGCACAAGGTATGGAAGGTTGCCTTTATCAGAAATATCACCACTAAACTTCATCATGTGGTGGAATTAGTCAATCCCAAGTTAAACTTCTTCAAAACCACTATCCTATAAAGCAAGATTTCTTGATCCTTTGTGACTTTGGTTGAGTTGGTAGAGGGTATCCAATTATAAAAAATCAATTTATGCAATACAAAATAAAGAGATGTGAGGTCCTTAGCAAACATTCCATTTTTCCACTTAGTTAACAATCCTCCAGTCATAGAAACAGTTACAACATCCAAATCAGGTTCATCATCATCAAGTACTGGTTCTATTCATAAGAAATCATTAATCAATTCTAGGGTAAATGGAACTGACCTCCCCCTAAATTGTACATTCCCATACCAACGGGAACTCCTCCTACCATTACTCTTCCTCAAACATGCATATAATTCATACACCCAATCAGAAACAAAAGTGTCACACAAAGACAAAGCTTTCATCAACTTCCTATCCTCTAAGAATTGAATTAAATTCTTACTCTCAAAATCATAAACATGAATTCTCCTTTCCATCAACAGACTTGGTAATCTTATCAACTAAACCATCAATATCAGAATCTACATCAGGTTCAGAATTACCTTCCTCAGAGCTTGAATCTTTTTCCTTCTCAGAACTGGATTCAACATCATTTTCAGAGCTTTCCTCTGATCCTTCACTGCTGGAATCACCTCCATCATCAGGTTCTGGTGCTGGAGCACTTGATTCAGCATGTGTAGCAGCATTCCTCTTCAGAGCTTGCTGAATGTCCCTGAGGCAAACCTCCATTTCAGAATCAGAATTAGCTTCTGGTTCTGTAGGCATAGTTCGAACATGTGAGCGTCCTCAGTGTCGGATGTCTCCGCATTCGACGACTTCTTTGACTTAGAAACAGGGGATTCTTCAATCTCCTTCTCATTCTCCCCCAGAGAGGCAGCAGTCGGGGCCTCTGTTTCAACATTAGGGCTCGCGATTTGGGGCTTTTGAACTGTGGATGAAGATGGTGCAGTAGTGATGACTTCTTGGGTGCGCAAGTAGTGTGAGATATCTATAGACATATCTCCAATGGTGAGGATGAGTGAGTTTGCAGACCTCATTGATTGAGAAAATTCTCAACCGCCTGGTTCAGTTCTGTGAGTGAAGCACCGAGTGGGATGTGGATTGTTGTGGGAATAGTTGGAATGGGTGTGACGGTTTCGGCAGTTGGGGGTGAGTTCTCGTGCGAAGCAGCCATGAAAGCTAGAGTATTGAGGTTGGAGAGAGATGGAGATGACGGTTGTGAGTTTGGTGAGTTTGAATTCGGTGGATTGATTTTCTTGTTTCCTGCCATTTAAACTCAAGAATTTGAAAAGATAATTATCATAGAAATCGAGATACACAATTGCTTATAAAAAATCTTACAAATCAAATACTTAACTTACTCAATTAAATACAAAGCTTAGAAAATCACAAAATGGGAGTATTTATAGAGAGAACTAGCAGTTGGAAGTTATGCGTGAGATAAACTAAGAAATATTCCAAAAGATTTCGATAATGCTCCACAAATTCAGCCACAAGTAAAAACATGGGTGAGTTAGTGGGTTAAAATCCTAATTAATTAATTAATTAAATTAAGAAAGTTCTAGAATTAATTAAATTAAAATGCGTATAATCTGAAATAATAAAAGAACGTGGTTAGTATAATTATAAATAAATTAAATAAATTCCCACAATTAATTAAATAATTACAAGTTATAAAAATATAATTGAATCATGTAATGTTGTGCTCAAGGATTTGACATACACCTCAACATTGGTTTTTCACAGGTTTTACCTATCCAATGTAGCCATTTTTTCAGCATTTTTTCTTTTCATTTATTTTCTTCTTTTTGTGCTACAACATCTAATTCGTATTGATCCATTGTTCCTGTAGAGTACATCGTAGTAGCGAACTCCGTGCCCCATACTTACTTAATGGATTACAAACCTCTTGATGTTTTTACCAAAGATTCACCTTTTGAAAAGAAGGCATCGTAGTAGCGAACTCCGTGCTCCATAGTTACTCAGTGAATTGGTACATCTTTTAGTATGCTGTAACATTCTCAATTTTTCAAGCTTTTGAGAGGTGTAGTATATGCCTATTTTTGCACAAACAAATTTCAAATTCAAGAATATTTTATATAGGAATTATTCAACGAAAATAAGAAATAAATCAAATCTATAATAACTATACCACCTTAGGCTGTTGTCCCAAATGCTACCGCATTTGTGACAACATCCTCTCAAGAATTATTCAGATAGTACACATACCAAGAGATTTCCTCAGAAATGAGAATCTCTCAAGGTCAAGAGCCTTAGTAAAAATATCAGCATTTTGATTTTCAGTAGGCACATATTCGAACTTAACTATGTTCTTCTCCAGTAAATCTCTCATAAAATGATGTATAATGCTAATGTGCTTAGTGAGTGAGTGTTGTACTGGATTTTTAGATATGTTTATGGCACTTGTGTTATCACAGAAAATTGTGAGGATATCATTTTCAATTCCATAGTCATGAAACATCTTACTTAACCACAATAGCTGTGTGCAACAACTTCCTGCAGCTATGTATTCTTACTCAGCAGTGGATTGAGAAACACAATTTTGTTTCTTGCTATGCTAAGACACAAGATTGTTTCCCATGTAAAAACATCCTCCACTCGTACTCTTTCTGTCATCTATATCTCCAGCCCAATCCGCATCATTGTATCCAATCAATGTGTTGTTGGTGTCCTTAGTGTACCATATACCTAGTTCACTTGTACCTGAAACATACTTGATAATCTCTTTCACTGCATTCAGGTGAGATTCCTTTGGATTAGCTTGGTACCTAGCACAAACACACACACTATACATAATGTCAGGTCTACTAGAGGTTAGATAAAGTAAACTACCTATCATGGATCTATACAGTGTTGGATCAACATCCTTTCCAACATTGTCTTTGAAAAGTTTCAAAGTAGAACCCATAGGTGTTCTCATTACTTTTGAGCTTTCAAGACCAAACCGTTTGTCCTGTCATATGTCTAGAACAACCACTATCAAAATACCATAGACCAGGTAAACATGCTTTCAAGGATGTGTGAACAACATTACAGGTAACATTTGATTTCCTAGCAGATTTCTGAAAATGTTTCCTAGGATGTGAAGGCATTTTGGATAGCATAAACTCATTTCTCATATCTTTAACCATTTTAAAGCAAAAGGGACGAATATGACCATATTTAAAGCAATAATGACAAATATACTTCTTTTTGACCTTGTGACAATCTGTTTGTGCAGTTGTTACATAAGATGTGTTAGCATTTGCCTTCACAAATTTCACAGGTTTTCTGAAGTTCTCAGAAATAAAAGCAGTTTCACCATCATTAGATTTACCAATAGCTACAGCATGATCCACATCAGAAGCGCTCTTAGAAAAATTTCTGAAACTTAAATTAGAGGTGATCAATTTCTCCTTCAGTTTACAAACTTCAAGATCTCTTCTGGTAAGTAAGACTTCTAGCTTGGTGATTGTGTCTTTCAGATCCTCATTCTCTTTATTCAAAGAATTTAGAGTCAGTTTCTAAGAGTTCCAATCATCTAACAATTTGTGATATGTCTTATCATCAATCCTTTTTCCTGCATCATCAATAAAACCATTAAAATGTTGGTCCTGAAAGGAGTATATAACAAGTGTGGGGGGAGGGGGGAGGGGGGAATACACTTGTATGCAAATCATTTTCAATTTAAAGCAAATCAGCCTTCAACAAGGTTGTCCTGGACAACTCTTCTGATATGAATAACTTTCAGAAGATAATCAAACTACTAAGTACTATTGAGTACTAAGTTGAATAACTATCTAAATAAGTTATATGTGCGGAATAGTGGTTGACTCTCTAGTTTAAACTCCTTTTAATTATGAAATCCTCTTAACATTTAATCTGGTTTTCAGGGGACTTATCCCAAATCAATTTTGCACAGTCTTGTAGGTATATCTTTGAAGATCAGTTTGTGTGCAGTGTATGAATGTGTTGTTTGTATGAAAATACTTGAAAGTAAATCAACACAAGAGTTATAGTGGTTCAGAGACTCAAGCTCCTACATCCACTTTCCCTAATTGAACAGGATAATTCCCTTCTCTTGGAATTAGCTTGTTTTATAGTGCCAAGGTGCACTTGATCAACCACACCACTCCTTGGTGCCTTGATCCCTAGGAGCTCAGAGTCCTAGTACTCTATTCTCAACTCAGAACTTAATTGTTCTTCTCTCAACAGTAAGTTCCAAACACTTCTACTACAACAACCTTCTATCTCTCTTTTGAAAGGTATAAGGGTTGATGTTGGTTCCAACCAGGTGAGATATTCTTTACAATGAACTCAGTGTATAGGATAGGATATCTCTCTAAGCTTTGATTGATATACAATGAAGTTCAGCTTAGGTTGAAGTGTTTCTGGAAACTGAGAATGTTCTATGAAAGCTTGAATGCTTATGATCTTGTAGTTTCCTCTAGGTTGTAGGATAGTTGGATTCTAGTTGGTTCCTTATAATGGTTTCCACACTTCTGTATTTATAGAGAAAATTGAGGTTATGTCAATTGGAGAGACAACCTTAAAATTTCTATATTTGTCTACCTTTAAATTTGAAACTGGAAGACAGTTTCTTGAAATTGACATGTCCTTAATTTGGGAAGTAAACGACTGTTTTCTCTTTGTCTTCACTTTGAAGCACTTTTCCTAATGTCTGACTTTAATATTCACTTGATCAAACATGCACATCACTTCTGATCATTGGTCTTATGATAAGGACAACATTCCTTATCATTTGGACAGTTCTGCTTATCAATATCAGCAGACTTTGCTTATCAGCAATGTTGGCTTGGCTCTTTCAGATGACTTGACTCTTTCTCTTTCATAGCACATCTCTTGATGGTTCTTGAGCATTCATATTTCCATCAGTAGCTTTGACCCTATCAGCATAGTTAGCCTTTCCTTAGAACTGTTCTGGTTCAAGCGTGCTGAGACATTTCTACTGGACATCTCTTCTGGATCTTGGACATATACTTCAGTAGACTTGGACTTGTTGATGTATTTCAATCAATTGATATCCAGAGGGGTTATCTTACTACTGAGCTGACTTGATCAACACAGTTAATCATTAGGTACTTCAGCAGACTTGGGGTCAAACTTGACTCTGAGCCTTGAGGGGACTTGTCTCTTGTATACTTTTAGGCATGTGTTCCCCCTCAACTTGTGCATCTAGTCAACTAAGAGCTGCCTAACATACTAGCTTCTCAACTACCCTGAACTACACGTTCCAACATTCCTGAAACATGTTCATTTAAATTTGACTTATCTATTTGGCATGTCTTAGGGGGTTTTGGTATCTTAATCAAAATTCTCATTTTATTCCCAACAATTTCTCCCTTTTTGGTGATGCCAAAACCTATACAATCTATGCAAAGGTGACTTGACTACACTTGTTACATATAGCTTCAGTAAATGTGACTAAGGTCAAATTTCCTGAAAGAACATGTTAGTGTAATCACAGTTTAAGTGCATATAGGTTTAAGTCAAGCAAGTTGAGACAATGAGATGTTATCTCTTGATTCAAAAAGTATTCAACTATCATTCATATAATTTGAGCATTACAAGCATGTTGATAGTCAAATAACTTATCAGACCATGAGTTCAGAGCAATTACATTAAAGCAAAGGTATGATCAGAGCAAGATTTCATAGGTATCATATCAGCAGACAAGAGCATGTTTTCAGCATAGTTATCCATTTCAGCAGCCATGAGCAAATAGTCATCCAAATTAGCAGACATGGGCAATTAAGGGATAGGGAAACTTAACAGTTTTAGAGGTTATCTTCAGGGGGAGGCACCATTCCATACTGTGCACATACCCCTCTTCTTCAGTTCCATAGCCTCTTGGTTGGTTCCCTTAGGTCTAAGTTTCATCTTTTCCATCTTCGAAATCTGGATGAACTCCTTGAAGATTTGAAATTGATCAATGTAGCCTTGCTGCTTAGGAGGCATGTATATGATTGGGCCAGGGGCTCTGAATTCAATTCTTGCTATATCTGCAGCAGCAAGAAGCTTTTGATAAAGTTCCCTGTGGTTATCAAACATGAACTAAGTAAAGATGGATTTTAAATCTTCTCCCATCCATTGGCCTTTGTCATAGAAGTCATAAACAAACTCCCTCTTGGCTTTTTCCCAATCGTCATTCAATTGAACAGGAACCCATTTATCCATGTGTGGATATTTGGTATCCATCTGAATCAGCAACTGAGGCTTCAACTTGTTGTAAGTAGCCCTCTTCCTCCTTGGCTTCTGGAAATTTTCTCTTCTCTTGTCTCTTGCCCTGTTAGCTTCCATTAGCTGCTCCATCTTTTCTTGAGCCCTCATCATATACAGTTTCTGCTGAGTTTCAGCATCTTTTCCAAAACCTTCCTCAAAAAGCTTGGATGGATCATTAGCAAAAACTGGAGCTCTCTTCTTTGGTTCAGCTCCAAAGCCTTCTTCAAATAACTTTTCAACTTCATCTTTAGTTTCAGCAGCTTTGGTGCTTTCAGCAGTTTCAGCTTCTTCAACAATTTCAGTAGCTTTGGAGTGGGCTCTTCTTCCACTCTGAATTCAGCAGGTAGATCTAAGCTGTTAGGAAAGTCATCGAAGGTTTCAGCTTTCCTCTTGTTGTCTTTGGCCTTCGTTATTTTCCCTCTGGTTTGGACACCTTCAGCAGTCTTGTCCAACCCTGCTGATTCACCACCAGGCCTTTGTTGCTGTCTAGCTGCTTCTTCCTGAATTGAGGCCATTGAATTCTTCATTGCAATAGCTAACTGTTCTTCCTCATCCAAATCCTCTAAGTTCAGAACTGCTTTTCCTTTTCCTTTGGGTTCAGACATCTGTTCCTTTCCCTTGCTTCCTTCTCCAATTGTTAAGGCACCTTTGGCCCCTGCTCTTTCTCTTTCCCCCCTTTTGGTTCCATCAAAGCACTGGGGATTGAGATCACTCATTTTTGAGGCCATTAGGGACTGTGCCTGGGTAAGGGATTTCATCTCCTCAAGCAAATATACATTCTCATCATGTATATTTTGCATCCTGTCACTGCTCATGCTTAGGAAAGCAAGAACATGCTTCATCTTTTGTTCCACAACCTGCTCCATGGTTATCTTCAGGGATGCATCTAAGCTTGCTTTGAGTAGATCAGTAAGGTTGGCCACAACAGATTCAATAATCTTGGCCATCACCTCCTTAGTAAACTTTGCTGAAGCTTCTTTCACCATAACAAGTCTCATCTCTTCTGCCCTTCTCTTCTGAAGAGCACTCTTCTTGCCTATGGCTTGCTTTACATCCAATTTCAGAGCCTTTACATTCTTATTGTGGTTGTCTACCAGCAACTTTTATTCCTTTTTGATCTCTTTGGTGAACTTGTCCATACTCTCTTTGGCCTTCACCACTTCAGTAGAAATTGATTGTAATCCAGACTCTACTCCAATGATCCTTGCCTCAATAGTGGGTAGCACCACCTCTTCTGAACCAGTGAGTCTCATCTCTACTGATGCAAGTGTTCTGCCTTGCTCATCCAATGCTTCTGACGTTTCAGCATGGGCAGATTCCACTTGTTGGACCAAAGTGTCCAACTTTGCTGATTGCTCTCCAAGAATAGTTTGAGCTAAACTTGAATCAAGAGTGATACATCAGCATTTGTAAAAAGTTCATCAACAAGAATTTGATCAAGAGTGATACCTGCAAGATTAGAAAAGTCAAACTTGTTAGCAAATACACCCTCATCACCCTCTAATTCTTTTACATAAAACCCTGATACATCATCAGTCTTCTCCTCTTTTTCAACTCTTTCTTTTCTCCCTTCTTGATTGATAATCTCACATTCAAGGTCAGACCTCCTTTCATCAAGGGATTCTTGAAGTTCACATTTGACTTCAAGAATAGCCTTTCCTTCCTCACTTATATCACCCTCTATTTGTGGTACACTCACTATCTTAGTGATGATTACATCTCTCTCCTCCTCAACTCCCTCTGATTTTTCAGCATTACTTTCCTTTTCAACTCCACAACCTAAACCTGCAACTTCTACACCCTCAATAGGGTTCATCGAAGGCAGTTGTTGGGAGATCACAGTTCTTGGTTCTAAAGCCACTGAGTTATCCTGAATGGTTAAGAGCTGGTTAGTGTCCAACTCTGCTGACACTAATGAGGTCTTAACCAAACCAGCTTCTAAGTGGGAAGCCTCAACATCAGTAAGCTTTGGCTCAGGCTCATATGAACTTTTATTGGTTGTGTTACCATCTTTGGTCAACACCTCTGAAGATACAGAGCCCTTCCTATAATAGGTAAGTTAATGGATTGTGGGCTGTTTGGGACCAGGAGGATTGGGATCTATGGGATCATCATTGTTGTCATCATCATTAGAACTGCTATCAGGGTGCTTGATCCCTTTAGCAATTCAATCCTTCTCCTCAGCAACCTTGTCAGCTACAAGCTTTGCAAAGACTTCCTCATCAATCAGGAACCTTGTCTTTTGCACACCAACAAAGTGTAGAAACCTGCTCTCCTCTATCTGCCACCAATTTGCTCCTTTATCTTGAATAACTTGGGCAGTTTCCATGATGGTTTGTCTTTTACTTCAACTAAAGCCCTCAAATCATGGAAATTCCTTTGTAATCTTGGGAATTCAACAAGAATGGGATACAAACTATCCACAGTAGCCTTGGCTCCACCTCTGAGCATACCTTCATAGGTATACTCCTCCTCATCTCCACTGGATTGGGGACTTTGGGTTATAGGAGAGTTGGCTCTGGGTTCAGTAGGATTAGCTTTAGGGATATTAGGTTCAACAATGGGTTGTTCAGGTGCTTTTGAGAGCAATGGTCCTGAAGGGGTTTTGGTTGAAGGGGTTTGATCTAATAGAGCAGCTTCTAAGAGTTTGGAATAATTAAGAATAGAAGAGTCAAGGGGTGATAGCAGCCTTGACTCATCAACTGCAATATCAGTAAGCACATCAATTGGCCCTCTTTGGGCAGCTCCCTCGGGAGAATAGCTCTTTGTGAGGTTCAGGAGGGTGATGGGTTGGTCTTGGGGGGGTTCTATGGGTATCAGGAGAGTTGGGCTCAGGGTTTTGAGTTTCAGGAAGTTTGGATTCTGGTGTTCCAGAATCAGGAGAGTTGAATTTTGACTTTGACCTACTTTTAGCTCTACTTTCCTTTAGAGCTACCTTCAAAGTCTGCTCCTCCTGAAGCTCCTGCATCTTTTTAGAAGGCTCGGCCCTTCTCTTGCTGGATCTTGAGCTTCCACTTCCTTCCTCCACTGGGACAACTTCCCTGACCCCTTTTCCACCCTTTTTCTTTACCACTGCTATGGGAAACTTGTTCCTTAACTCCTCAGAGTCTGATGGCACTTGAACACCTTCTTCAGCAACTTTGTCCAACTCTGCTGAAGTTGTTGAATCATCTTCTAAGATGATTTTTGACACTTTTCTTGTTTTGACAACTCTTGCCTTTGTCCTGGGCTTCATTTTGGGCTTCTTTTCCACCATTTCTTCAGTAGGTTTGGCTACCTGCTTCTTTCTTGGTTAAGATTTCTTGGACAGCTTCCTGAACATGATCTTTTGAGCTGGAAGGGGTTTAGCAAATGTCTGCATTTCAGTGTAGTGGGAGAATCTCTCTATCAGGAGACTTTCCCTGGTGCAGTACTTCAACTTGCCTTTCAAAACCACCTTCATATGTGTTTTCACTTTGAACTTGTCTTTTTCCTTCATCATTTCCCCTATGATGAAGACTCTCCAATTGAACTTGATGCCCTTATCACTAGCATCAATTACAGCAGCCATAATTCTTATCCTTGGTGAGCTTACTTGTTCCAAGCTCCCAGTGTTGCTCAAAATGCTCTTGGTTACCACCTCAAACAGTGTTAGAAACTCAGGCTTGAGTGTGTTCTTGTGTTGAGTGGAAGAGATAGGACCTGGAGTAATGAGCCATTCCTGAGCCATATCTTGTTCATGGCCTGCTCCATATGATTTTAGATTCCTTCCATCTGAGGGCAATCCATAGGCATCTTCAAGGTCCTCTTCAGTAAACTTGACCCTGTGAGATTTTTCTTCTTCATCTCCTTCACTCACATATGTCAACCTTGTTGACACTTCTCTTCCAATTGACTTACCTTTCCATTTGAGAAAGGCAAAGAACTCAGCCATATACTGCTCCAAGCAAGAGCTAGGCTTGTTCTGCATAAACTTTTGGAGTCCAGCCCTTCTTAGCCATCTCAGGGTAGGGGTTATTTCCGGGGCTTCACTCTCAAAGGAGATGATAGGTTCGAATATGAGATTGTTTTTGTGGCTAAGATAAGAGAAGTCAAGGTCTAGTTCTTTGTTGGTGAAATCAACAATCATCTCCCGTCTAACTTTGGGTGCCATTGATGAAACAGTGAGAAAGCTTGAGAGATTCTAGAGAATTAGGGTTTCAAAGAGTGATAAAATGCGTGGGGGAGAAATGAGAACTTGTGGGCTTATTAAGACTTAGAGTATATTCCAAAAGGAATGTTTGTCATTGAGTAGGTAAGTCTTACGACAATTCAAAGGTTGGCAAAAGAGGAAATCAAATTTGAATGACCAGGATTAATTTAGGGGAGTTGGCCAAAATTTGATCCAACTGTTGAAATTAATGTATCAGTTTTGAAAACTGTTTTATCAAAACGTGGGATGTGAAGTTAAGTTTTATTAAGGCTGGGGGGTTATCAAGGTAGATCGTGGGCTAGAATTGTTTAATACAAACAAGAATTAAATATTTACATTAAATGCATTGAAAGTGACTTTTTGGGTAAGGGACAAATTAAATCTTTGTAAATGTGATGACTTTAAGAGGAATGGGACATCCATCAAACTAGGCAATGATTACCCAAAATAGGTGCTTATCAAACATAGATTTGTTTGATATCCATTTCAGCTTATCTGGCCCCACATGGACAAGTGTCCTGACCCAATTCTATTGAAGTTAGGCATGCCTAACATCTCTGATCAATTCTGGGTCAATTCTTCTGAAATTCAGTAGACTTGCCCAAGTCTGCTGAGGAACACTTTTGTTCCCCCTTGATTGTTGAACTCCATTGGGCTTACTTTTCCATCTTTCCTGGATCAAGAAGTCCTAACTCTGCTAAAGTTCCATGAACCTTGCTTCAACAAAAGGTTTGGTCAATATGTCAGCCTTTTGGTGATCTGTGTGAATTTTCACCAATTTGATGTCCTTCTTTTCTACATGGTCTCTTATGAAGTGATGCTTGATGTCCACATGCTTGCATCTTGTGTGTAACACTGGATTTTGTGAGATTGCAATTGCACTGTTTTTTTCACAGAAAATTGACACTTCAATAGAGTTGACATTGTAGTCTCTAAGTTGTTCTCTCAACCAAAGGATTTGAGCACAACAACTTCCAGCTGCAACATATTCAACTTCAGTAGTTGAAGTTGCCACAGTGTTTTGCTTCTTTGAGAACCAAGAAATGAGCTCGCTTCCCAAAAATTGGCATGTTCCTGAAGTGGACTTTCTATCAATTTTGCATCCTCCATAAGCAGCATCTGAGTAGCCAGTTAGCTCAATGTTGTCATCAGTAGGGTACCAAAGGCCTACATTCTTAGTGCCTTTGAGATACCTCAATGTTGGTCCCAAAGTTGAGTTAAGATTGATTAAGCTAGTAAAAGTCTAGAGGGGAGGGGTGAATAGACTTTTAAAAATCTTTCAAAATATCAGAGTTATATGCGGAATATTGTTCTGAATAGTACTGTTCTTACTGGGTCAGATCAGTACTTCCAGTTTCAGTTTTATACTCAACTTAGATTTAGATCTTGAATATGTATATTAAACAAATATCAAACAATAAGTAAATCAACACACAAAGATTTATAGTGGTTCGACAAATGTCTACATCCACTCTCACAACTCCAGTCGTGATGTTTTATTAACTCTTCCTTCTTGAGTTTCTTGAGGCTTAAAGTCCCAAGACTAAGACTGTGATCTTGTCGATTATACCACCAGATATATCTTCGATCTACTAGTAATTTCACAAGTAACTAGCACACTTATTTACAACAAATCACAAACTAAAATAGTAAAGTAAAACTTCTCTAGAATGTAGCCTTTGAATCTTCAATTATATGTAGTGGCTTCTTCTCTTGATTTGATATCCTTAACTCTGTGAGTTCTTGAATATTTGAATACTTTGATTGCTCTTGAATGCTCTTAGATCAGTAGTAGGAGTAGTCTTTTCAAGTAGAAGATCACACGGTATTTATAGACTTTAATATGACAGTTAGTAGTTTGTGAAACTAACTCTCAACTAACTCTTAACTGTTTCTTGAGTAACTTCTTTTTGTAACCAACTTAACTTCTTTTCTAAGTCAGCATATCTTCCAATATCTTCAGTTGCGCCTTAAATAAGTTTTCCAAACTTATTCTTAAATCACACTAACTCAGCACAGTAAACTACTGATCTGACTTTTACTGTTCTGAGCCAGTCAGCACAGTTCTCAACTTCTGTTCTGCGCTTCTTCAAAATACTTCTCTTATATTTCTGAGCTTCATCTTTACTCCTCTTGATAGTCTTCGTATTCCGAAGTAGTCTTCTGAGTCTTCTTTAGTCTTGTGATTTGGTTCTAATCTACTGTTCTGAACTTTTACAATACTGATTACAACATAATACAAACTTACATATATAAAACCTATCTATACATCAACTGAACTATATACAGAAGAGTACATTTAAGTGCTATACTATAAGCTGTCTATACAATACATTTATCAGCTTAGTTCCTAACAGTTCATATATCAGATCAGTAACACACTAAGATCAGTAAACTTAGTTTTCATAACTCATCAAGATGACTCAGTTAAGATGACTTCCAACCACATATATCATTAACTTTAAGTTGCTTTTGGCCATCAAAACATATAATTATCAACTAGAACATTGTTTATAGGATTCATATCCCAATTATTTCCCCCTTTTTGATGAAGCCAAAACTACTTAAATGTTAATAAATCAGTAGTTTAGTATGTAGTCAATCATAACAGTTCATCAAGTCAAAATTCCAGATTCATATTCAGATAAGATCAGATAATTCACATAATTACAAAATATGAAAATATGAAATAAAGAAATAAAGATAAGGTAAGAAATATTTTCTTGTGAGCTTTGTCCTTCATCTTCATTCTTGAGACTTCAGATTCTAAATGCCACATATAGCCTTGTCTTGATATCCATCATGTGTTGATGATCAGTGATGCCTTCATCCTTGGTGATCTTCTCAATGATGTTACCAATCTCCTTATAATCTGGTTCTCCATTCTGTAGTCTTGGAGGATCCCAAATAGGCTCTTCTAGACACAGAATAGTAATATTTGCAGCACCAACAGTTAACAAGATATCTTCCCAGAATTCTCTTGCTATGTTGTTCATGAAATCTTGAAAATCTTCAAATTCTGCTTCTTTGCTAGAATGAAATCCAAATTTCCTAACAATATGATTAGCAATTTGCCATTTCTGCTTCAGATCATCCAGTACTCCATATTTTCTGGAAGAACCATGAAATCGACAAAATTCTCATCTTTGAAATTTTCAAATTTCTTGGTTTTCATCTTCATTTTCAAAGCAGCAACTCTATTTTCAAATCTCTTACTCAAAGGTTCAACATCTTTAAGTTTCTCCTTTTTTAGCTCTACTTCAGCTTTCTTCTTTTTCATTAATTCAAGTTTCTTTTGAGCTTCAACCAACTGAGCTTCGCTAGGTTGATCACTTGAAACAACATGTTTCAACTTGCTTCTAGATCTCGTAACTCTACCAGTTTCTTCAGATTCTTTCTCAGCTTCCTCAACACTTAAGATCAACTTTCTCTTTCCAGAACTTTCAGCAATGTTCTCAGTTCCAACAGGTTTTACAACAACTTCCTGTGTTTGTGTTTCCTAAGCTTGATCTTTTGATTCAGACTTATCATTTCTTGTTTCAATTCATCTTGGCTTTCCTTGAGCTCATTTTGACTCACAACCAACTGAGCTTGTTAGTCCCTGAACGAGTAGTGAATGGGATTAAAGTCTAGAGGGGAGTGGTGAATAGACTTTAAAACTTTTTCAATTAAGGAGTTATGAACTCTTCTGATTTTCTATGTCAACTGGACTACAAGTCTGCTGGTCTAGAAAACTATAGTAATCTGATAGAGTGTTTATATGAGGAAGTGTTTTGGCCTTTTATTTAGACTCGTTCGAGTGTTCTTTTGAAAATCTCAATTAAGTGTTGCTGGTTTGAAATAAGTATGGCCTTGTTTGCAAAGATATTTCAAGACACAATATGCACTATGATAAAATATATATATGAATGAACTGAAAGTAAAGTGCAGAATGTAAATAACACTGTAGATTTAGAGTGGTTCGGATTGCAGGTCCTACTTCCACTCTCACGTTCGAAACGTGATGTTAATCCCTTAATTTGACGAAAATTACAGGGGCTTGTCCTTTATAGTCCCAAGAGAAGGACTTTGAGATCTGAACAGTTCCAAACTGTTACGGTCTCCACAAATGATTGATGAGCACTTGCACTCTTACAAAGGTTCAAAAACTAAACCTTACGGTGAGGGTTTTGGGTTTTTGAATGGATCCAACTAATGGTTCAAGCTTATAGAACGCTTAACCACTATGCCTAAATCAAAGGATTTACAATATGGATTTGGATTCAGGTTCTTTGGTTGGATGAGGAAATAACTTAAGAGCTAAAAGTATTCTACTGCTTATCTGGGCTCTTGAGAATTCTTATGAGTGTAATGCTTTTTGGCTTGCTTGCTTGAATAGCTTCAGAATTCTTGCTTCGTATTTCCGTGTTTGTTCTTCCTCATCTTCTTGTATTTATAGGGAGGATAGAATCAACTAGCTGTTAGCAATCTTTCCTTCTTTGTTGATGATCCCTTGATTCCAGTTGATTTGATCTTGATTGCTTCAATTCTGGAATCTTCGTCAATCTTCTATGTATGGTAAGTCTTCGTTTGAAACTTGCAAGATGACTTGGAATCTTGTCCTTAGCCGAATCTTCTTGACAAGCTACTAGTCTGCTGATGGTATCTTTTAGTCGTCTGGTAAACTCGTCTGGCCTGGTATCTTCTGTCTTCTGTTATCAGATGAGTATTACTCTTCTGATCTGGATAATACTTATGCTTACTTTGGCCATCTTCGTCTTGGACATTATCAGTTAAGTAGGTATACAAGCACCTTACTTATCTGTTCTTCAAGGATCTTCTAGTCTTCTTGTCTTCGACTCTTCATCTCTTGAGATTGTGCATGTAGACTTAATTGTGTTAATCAACTGAGATACATACAACTGATTACACAAGACTAGAAAAAAAAAACTGGGCTGATCTATACAACATCAGCTGATCCTATTACATGTGTTTTATAAACTCTAAATGTTTTGGCCATCAAAACTATCTTATTACATGGAGGGGCTTAGTGGTGAATTTATATCCCAACATAGCTTGTTGTGTTTGAGTCTGCTCCATAACTCTCATTACATTCTCTTCCCCCTTTTTGGCTTCACCCTGTCATCTTTGCAAGGGAATGAGATGTTCTTCCAATTTCTTATGAAGATCAGCCGAAAGCTTATTTTCTTGCAATCTATGCAGATCATAGATTTTAGACATAGTGTGCTCCATCAGTTGCTCATAAGCACTTTCTGCTGTCATCTTTGTAAACCTTTCAGTAACTTCTTGAAATTGTTTCAAAGTGGCTTCCAACTTGGCTTGCAACTCTTCATTATGCTTCTTCAACAATTCAAAGCTAGAGTTATCAGAAACTTTCTCAACAGGAACCGCTCTTACTTCTTCTTAATCAGCATCAAGAACAGTAACAAATTCTTGTTCCTCTAAGACTTCAGTATTTTCAATAACCACTGTGTTCTCAAACACCTCAGTAGCATTGTCATCTGCAATATCAAAATCCTCATCAGCTTCTGCAACAAACTCATCTTCAACTTCCATTTTTACATCAATATCAACATTCTCCTTGGTTTCAATGTTCTCCACAACATATGAAAAACTAGTGACTCTCTCCACCATTTGAACTATAGATTATGGAGTTAACAGCCCAGTAAAAGAGTTAACACCAGCTGCTTCTTTCTGCTCTTGTTCCCAGTTCTTAAAAACTGCAGAACCTCCCATACCCTCCATTACCACCAATAGCTCATCCAAGTCTACTCTTCTTAGATACATCCAAGTTCCAATCTTAAGAAGTTGTTCAAAAACAGTAGAATTTTCCTCTATACCATGAAATTCTTTTAAAATGACATTCCTCAGATTCATTCTAATCTTTTCCTCCTTATCACAGATACTATAATCCATCAAACAAGCAGGTTTGGGGTCAATGTGTTCAGGTTCAGGGGATGAAGTGATATCAATGGGTTCAGAAGAATGTTTAAATTCATGTTCAGTAGAGTGATCATGAATTGGTTCAGGAGAAAAATATGGAATGGATTGATTTTGAGGACTTGTTTGGGGAGTGGGTTGGAAAGTAGTGTTCTGGGGAGATGAATTAAGACTGTTCTGATGAATAGGAGAGTAATGAACTGACTCATCAGAACGAGTGGGTTGTTGATCAAGGGGTTGGGCTGGAATGGAGTCAGAGTTTGAAGGGGTGGAAGAAGTGTTCTTGAACAATCTCATAGGTCTAGACAAACTTCTACCTTTTGTTCTTTTATGGAAAACAACAAGGCTAGAAGTGCTTACCTCTTGCTCCGAGACAGCGTTCTTCTCAACAATTGCCACAGACTGCTCTGTGGTCATCTTTGCAGTCCTATCCTTCTTGACTCGTACTCTGCTTGAATCATGTCTAGCCTTTGATCTTATTTCAGGCTCCTCATCATCTGATTTAAACATAGATCCACCAGAATTTTCTTGTTGTTGTTCAAATTCCATAGACTCCTTCTTGAACAAAAACTTGCATTGATGAAATCGTTTGTGTGGAGTCCAATCAACTTTATTTTTAGCAAGAGTTGGCAGTAGAATGCTCAACTTGTTTCCAAAACCAAGCATTGCTTTTATGGAAAATCAGGAATTTTAATCAATCTTTCACTGAGAATCTGCCTAGTTCTTATAGTTCTATACTGCATGCTTGACTTATCATTATAATCCTCATCAGAGTCACTATTCCTATCATCAGAAGAAGAAGATACCTCATTTTCATCTTCATCTGAAGAGTCGGATGACTGTTCTTGATCTGATGGTTCTGGTGTTTCCATCGGAGAGGCAACACACTCGGGCTCTCGAAGCCTTTTTGATCGTCGGACTGGTGGAGTGGGTTCACTCTCCTCTTCCATTTCCTCAGCTACTTCATCGACATCATCCTCATTGACAGCCACTGCTTCTTCCACCTGGGCTGTAGTTTGTTCGTGCTCTGTTTCCGGTTCTGATTCAGAATCAGACACCGCAATGGGTTCGGATGAGTTTCCATCTGTTCTGGGCTTCTTCTTCCCAGTGTAGTCAACAATTTTGCCTAGGTTCCTTTGGGACTTTCTCTTTCCACCCGGCCACTTTCTTGCAGTAGGAACAACAACGACCTTCTTCTGCCGATGTAACCTTTCGATCTTAGTGGCTAGAACTTCATCATCTGAAGATTCCTGCTGAGTATGTATGTCCACATCACCTTTGAACATGGCATTGTCCAGTGTTTCTCCTTCAAGCACTAAAACAGGGTGTGCTGTTTTTAGGCTTAGTGTTGGGAATAAAATGAAATATGTTTTGATTAAATACCAAAACCCCCTGAGACATGCCTAAGTCAAGTTGACTATGTTCTAGAGATGGTAGAACATATAGATTAAGGCTAGATGAGAAGCTGATATGTTAGGCAGCTCTTAATTATTTAGATGCACAATATGAGGGGGAACATATGCTTTGAAGACCATCAAGAACAAGTCCCCCCAAGACTCAAATTCTGGAACAACCACTAAAATTCAAGAATGCTGATCAGGAGAGTTGTTCAGAGAAGTTGTCTCTACATAATTAAAGCAAGAACAAAGGTTCTGAAGCTCAAAAGGCAAAGTATATTCAAAGGCTCTGATAAGGAGAACTGTCCAGAGAGATTGTCTATGTGCAAAATCAAAAAGTTCTAAAGCTCAAAGGCCAAGTATGCTGATCAGGAGAGTTGTCCAGAGGAGTTGTCTCAGCATGATCAAGATCAAGTATTCTGAATTTGCTTGAGGTCAACTATGCTGAGAAGATAGAGACAACCACACCTTAAAGAACTACAATGAATCATGCTAAAATCACTCTCAAGTGAAGCAAAAGATAAGAGCCAAGTCATCTAAAGAAGAGCTAGCCAACCTTGCTGATAAGCAAGACTGCTGATAGTGATAAGGAGAGTTGTCCAGTTGATGAGGAATGTTGTCCTATCATTGGATCAACCTTCAGAAGCCATGTCCAAGTCCTAACAAGTGAATCTTAAAGTTAGACATTGGGAAAAGTGCTGCAAAATGAAGACAAAGTCTTACAAGCCGTTTATTACCCAAATAAGGACATGTCACTATCAAGAATCTGTCTTGAAAGGACATGTCACTATCATTGGGAAGAGTGCTGCAATGATCCATTCTACATCCAACTGAGCAATCATTCTGAAAGCTTCAATGTCCTCAAAAGACATTCTTAGTCTTGAAATACTTCTTCTAAGCTGAACTTACTGTATATCCATACAAAGCTTAGAGAGATATCCTATCCTTATACACTGATCTTCATTGTAAAGGATATCTCATTAGTTGGAACCTTACTTCAACCCTTACCCCTTTCAAGTGAGAAGGTTGTTGTAGTAGTAGAAGTGGTAGGAGCTGACTGTTGAGAGAAGAACAGTTCAGTTCTGAGTTAAGAAGAGGGTACTAGGACTCTAGACATCCTAGGGATCAATTCACCAAGGAGAGGTGTTATTGATCAAGTGCACCTTGGCACTATAAAACAAGTTAATTCCAAGAGTGAAGGAAATATCCTGTTGAATCAGGGAAATTGGATGTAGGAGCTTGAGTCTGTGAACCACTATAAACTCTTATGTTGATTTACTTTACAAGTACCTTCATACATTCAACCCTGCACACAAACTGATTCTTCAAAGAACCTATATTCAAAGATTGTGCAAAAATTGTATTGGACAAGTTCCCTGAAAACTGGACTGTATTGAATTGACAAAGTGATTTCAGAAACTAAAGGAGTCTAAACTACAAGGGCCAACCACTATTCCGCACATATAACTCCCCTAGATAGTTATTCAACTAAGTACTCAATAGTACTTAGTAGTTTGATTATCTTAGAAGAGTTAGTCATCTTCAGCAGAGTTGTCCAAGACAACCTTGCTGAGCTCTGGTTTGATCAAAAGTTGAAAAGAATTGCATACAAGTGTATTCCCCCCCCCATACACTTGTTATATACTCCTTTCAGGACCAACATGTGGTATCAGAGCAGGGGTTCAAAGACCACTGCTTCTGAAAATCCATTTTGATTTTCAAAAATCACATATTTGTGTGGTCACTGAACTGATCTCTATCTGAAATCTATTACCTGTTGACTAACTGTTTATTCTTGAGCTATGGCCAACAACAATGCTGTTCCTCCACCTGCTGTTCAAGGTTTGGACAACATGGCCACAAATCCAGTCAACCACATTTCACATCATAAACTGCCCATGTTCTCTATAGACAATTATGATTTCTGGAAAATCAGAATGAGAGCTCATCTTGCTTCTCTTCATACTGACACCTTAAGAGTAATCACAAGAGGTCCTTTTGTGTTTACTCAAACTAACCCCAGGGTGACAGATGAGCAAAGAGCTGATATAAGGGAACTGATTCCCAAAGATGAAGATGACTTCACTGCTGATGAAAAGAGGAAAGATAATCTGAATTATCTTGCCATGAACACCCTCTACCAAACAATTCCAGATGCAATCATGGGTAGAGTCTACCACTGCACCACAACCAAAGAAATTTGGGATACTCTTGCTGAGATGTGTGAGGGTACAGAAAAGATCAAGGAGAACAAGCTCCAAGTTGTTGTGCAAAAGTTTGAGCAATTCTCAATGGAAGCTGATGAGTCAATTGACAAATTTGCTGGTAGATTCACTGATGTGATGAATGAAATCAACTCATTGGGTAAGGTGTACTCCAGGAGAGAAGTTGGATTGAAGATCTTGAGAAGTCTCACTAAAAAATGGGATGTCTATGCTGTGATGATGCAAAATACCAAGGATCTCTCCTCCATGCCCATGCAACAAATCTTCTCAGAACTCAAAGCCTATGAGTTTGATCTAAATAGAAGAAAGCCAGCAGAGGAATCTTCCTTACCAACCAAGGGAGTGGCATTCAAAGCCAAAATTGCTGAACCAGAAATGCAGTCCACTCCAAGATTATCAAAGTCAGTCTCTAAGACTGAAATGAAGGAAGAGATGGCCCTCATGGCTAGAAGGTTTGACAAACTCAACTCAAGGTTTGGTAGATACAAGAAATTCTACCAAGACAACAAATTCAGGAGAAGGTACAACTCCCCTTAAGCTCAGCCTGAGGATAAAAAACCTGAAGAGAAAAGATCAGAGGACAAGTCCTCTGATAGAAGAAGGTCCAGTAGAGCTGACCCTTCATCATCTAAAAGAAGAGATGAATCCAAGAAGGTTTATGATGAAGACCTGTGCTATAATTGCAAGAAGAAAGGGCACTTCCAGTATGACTGCCCTGAATTGAGCTCTAAGGAAAGAAGAGAGAGACAAGCTAAAAGAGATAGGAAGTTCACCAACAGAAAAGCCATGATGGCTGGTGATGAGTCTGACAGTGCTGAAAGTCTCAACTCTTCTGATGGACTGTTCTCTAACAGTGATGATGATGATGATGTGTGCAACATGGCTATTGAGGATGATGAGGTATCCTCCACTTCTAGTTCACCATCATTCTTATCACAGAACACTAGTGAAGTCAACTTGAAACTTTCCTTTGGGAAGTTGATGGAAGATTTCACTAGATTACAAGAATTTCATGATAATTGTGTGAGAGAAAATGAAAGACTTTCAATAGAGCTTTCAAAACCTGCTGAGACAGTAATTGACATTAAATCAACTGAGTTGTATCAACAAGTCTTGAGAGAGCTTGAGGAAGCAAATCTCAGGGTAGTTGACCAACAAGGACAGATTGATGTTCAATTACTTGCTCAGAAGAGAAAAGATTTTGAACTAAAAATTCTTCAAGCTAAGTTTGAAAACCTCTCACATGAGTATGACATTCTTAAATCAAGTGAAGAGAGCCTGAAACAAAAGATGTCTGCTTTGAACAAATCCTCTAGAGCAATAGAGGAAATTCAGAGTTATCAAAGACCTATGGCTCAAAGAAGTGGATTAGGCTTTGATCCATTTGAATCTTCACCTTGTCTTAGTGTTGCTTCTACAAGTAACACTAAGAAAATCTTTGTTAAATCAGTGGCACAACAAGCTGTAAATGAAAACAAACAGCCACTGAACAAAGGAACGGGCAAAATGGATGATTTGCCTACTCAAGTGCCTCAGGAGACTAGGCCAAAACCTAAGGAAATGGCCAAAGCTCCTAATGACAAGAGGAATGTTGGTCAGCAGAGTAGACCCAATGGAAGGGCAACTCTCCTGAACAATGTTCAGAGGAGTTATCCAGGGTATAATCAGCCTAGGCCAACTCTACTGAGAAGGCCTCAGCTGAATAGACCTAAGGACAACTATCCTCAGAGGCAGAATAAAATGAGACAACCAAAACCCTTCATGCCAAAGGGTAATGGTCATAAAAATGCCTTTCCTCAAAGATTTCATCAAGCTACTCATAGAACTCATAAGTTCAGGAGAGTTGACAGCTCCCCTGAAACTTACAGAGTTAATACTTTCACACACACTTTCCCAAAGGCATTTAAGGGAAAGACAGTGTATGTTGATGCACAAGGAAAACAACTTAGCCACCTTGAATCAATCAGGGTGATCAGGCAAGTTTGGGTTCCTAAAGGTACTGCTAACCTCACAAGACCCAAAACTCAAAGGATACCCAAACCTATCTAATTGCAGGTACCAATGGGCCACAAGAAGAGGAGTATGAGTAAAAAGACAGCATGGTACCTTGACAGTGGATGCTCAAGGCACATGACTGGAAACAAGGAACTCCTCACTGATTTTATTGAAAAAGAAGGCCCAAATGTCACTTTTGGAGACAGCTCACAAGCAACAACAAAAGGTTATAGTACTTTGATGATTGGTAACATCAAAGTGACCAATGTATCTTATGTAGCTGGTCTCAAATATAATCTCCTAAGTATCAGTCAATTCTGTGATAAAGATTTCAATGTTGAGTTCTCAAGTGGAAAATGCTTAATTAAAGATAAAACTCAACAAACTCTATTGACTGGAACTAGGAAAGGAAATGTGTATTTTGCAGACTGGGACAAGTTTACTGATGCTGCATGTTTCATTGCTAAGGGCTCTAGTGAACGAAGCTGGTTATGGCATAAGAGGCTAAACCATCTGAACTTCAAATCAATGAACAAACTTGCTAGAAATGCATTAGTTAAAAGACTACCTAATGAGGTATTCATTAAAGAACATGTGTGCAAACCATGTCAAGAAGGAAAACAGATTAAAGCCTCATTCAAAGGAAAACAGATTAAAGCCTCATTCAAAGGAAAACCAGTCATCTCTATTGAAAGGGTACTTGAATTTCTACACATGGACTTATTTGGACCAATTACCCCTGCAAGCATAAATGGTAGAAAATACACATTGGTAGTAGTAGGTGACTTCTCTAGGTTCACATGGGTAGTATTTCTCCTTAATAAGAAGGAAACACAAGTCAAACTACCTGAACTTCTTAAGAGACTGTCAAATGAGAAAAGTCTTAGCATTATCAAGATAAGATCTGATAAAGGCACTGAGTTCATAAATTCATACATCAATGAGTATTGCACATCTAATGGAATAGCTCATGAAACTTCAGCAGCTAGAACTCCCCAACAAAATGGAGTTGCAGAAAGAAGGAATATAACCTTAAAAGAAGCTGCTAGAACTTTAATTGTTGATTCAAATTTACCTAAGAGGTTTTGGGCTGAAGCTATAAACACTGCATGCCATACTCAAAATAGATGCTTGATTACTAAGGGGCAAGGCAAAACCCCCTATGAACTCTGGAAAGGAAGATTACCTAAAGTATCATACTTTCACATATTTGGTTGTAAGTGTTTCATTCACAATAATGAGAAAGAACAGTTGAAAGCTTTTGACAGCAAAGCTGATGAGGGAGTATTTCTTGGATACTCTCAAATCAGTAGAGCTTTCAGAGTCTACAACAAGAAAACCCTTATAGTGGAAGAAACACCTCATGTTGTGTTTGATGAATCTATCTTTGAGATCAGGAACAAAAACTTGGACCCTGAAGAAATCACACAAAGAACAACCAGATTGAGCGTAAAAGACAAGGACATTGAATTCATAGATGTTGTCCAAGCCAATCTCTCTGAAAATGCTATGCTGGACAACTATCCTGAAAACAATATTCCTGAAGCAAATCCCACTGATGGAAATGGTGAACTGAATGATCCAATCCCAGTTCACATCCAGGTAACAACTACCAATGAAGAAGCAGGCTCTGCTGAGGTAGTTAATGGATCCAATATTCAAGGGGGAACTCAAAATGTTGAAAATGCCAATGTCCCTAACATTGAGGACAACACCCCTGAATATGATCCTGAATTAGATCCTGCGTTCAATTATCCTGAATTCTATAACAATGGTGACTCAACCTTAGTAGAGGACAACTCTACTGAAGGGATCAGAAAAAGAAGGACTTGGTTGTCTGACCATCCGACTAATCTGATACTTGGTGACCCAAGTATAGGAGTCAAAACTAGAAGTTTTCATGGTGAAAGTGCTATGTTCAGTTGTTTCTTGTCAGAACAGGAACCAAAAGACATTGATGAAGCACTTCAAGATGCAAACTGGATAACAACAATGCAAGAAGAACTCAATCAATTCACCAGAAATGAAGTTTGGGAGCTGGTGGATAGACCTTCACATCAAGATGTTATTGGAACCAAGTGGGTGTTCAAGAACAAAAAGAATGAGAATGATGTGATTGTCAGAAACAAAGCAAGACTAGTGGCAAAAGGTTACTGCCAGCATGAAGGCATTGACTATGATGAGACCTTTGCACCTGTGGCAAGGCTAGAAGCAATAAGGCTCTTCCTAGCCTATGCAGCCCACAAGATGTTCAAAGTGTACCAAATGGATGTCAAGAATGCCTTTCTGAATGGAGTCTTGAAAGAAGAAGTCTATGTGGAGCAACCACCAGGTTTTGAGGTTGGAAATCAAGTATACAGACTGAAGAAGGCTCTATATGGACTCAAGCAAGCCCCTAGGGCTTGGTATGACACACTGTCACAATTCCTCTTGGATCATGGATTCACCAAGGGAACTGTGGACAGAACCCTCTTCAGAATCTCTGAAGGAGAGGACATCTTGCTTGTCCAAATATATGTGGATGACATCATATTTTTGTTGGTGTATACTGTAAAGCAAACTTTTAGTGGGCTTTTGTGACGTATATTCGATTTCCTTTTATCTGAAATAAATGGTTTTTCACATTATTGCATTCTTTGTGATTACTTGTATGTCTGCTTATCTTGCATTGTAGACGATGTGGTGGGTTTGTAGTCACACAGAAGATCACATTGTCAGTCCCTTGTAAGATATAAACAGTATTCACAACTGAGATAGTTATGGACAAAACTATTGGTTTAAGTTGTAGTATAAACTTGTTAATGGTTTATCTTGGCCATTAGTTTATACTAGTGCGCTGAGGCGTATTGAATGGATCACAGATAAGACATGTTCTTCTGTTCTGACTGTTATGAAGAACTAGAGGTCTTGGTGACTTTTATGATTCTTAACCCTAAGTGTGATATTTAGATGTGTGGGGTGCTTGTTCACTACTTTGATGTACCATAGGTGAGAATCTTGGTAGATTCTTCACGCTCTGTATTTTGGGTAGTGGCATCGCTCGCATGATGTCTACTTATTGGCATTAGGGCACCGTGTCCTGTACATCCAGGCTGATAATGTCCCCTTGAGGAAACTCATAAAGGATTGTCGTATTAAACCCTGCAGGTGGATTTAATCCGTACGACAACAAGGTTGAGTGGTACTACTCAAGGAATTATAGTAATTAATTATTTAAAGAAGTCGGGAGCTTTAATAATTAATGGACGTGCAATATCTTAAACACGGGGAATTATAAAGTCTAATAGAAGCCCTGATTCGGTTCGGGATAGGACGGGAGTGCAACATTAATTCTCTAGTGGAATGAATTAATGTTCTCGGGCTAAATTATATGTTCTCGGCTGAACATAAGAGTATTTGGGCCTGTAAGAAGCCCAAGCCCTATACCTTCTAATGGATCCCTAGTCTGGCCCATGAAACTTATGGAAAATATAAATAGGAGCCCTAATTCAGTTTTGAAACCCTAGCACACACAAAATAGAGAAAAACGGCTAGGGTTTCAAGGAGACGAAATTGAGGCACCTTCTCCACGTTTGATAGCACGCCGTCCACCCGGTGTTCGAGCGAAGTTGGGAGACAGACTAGAAGATTTGTAGATTGGAATCAACGCCTCGATCTTCAAGGGTAACAGATCTAAACTATATTTTAGAAGCATGTTTAGGTTTTATTTATTTATTTATTTATACGTTTGGCATCCGACAACGATCCTGGTGACGGACCGCCTTCGCCGGCGTGTTCCAGCAATTGGTATCAGAGCCTGGATTCGTGGATTGTTGGCTCTGCCTGAAACGTATGATTGTATGATTCAATTTATTTTGTTTCATGTACGTATGCGTTTCTGTTGGTTAATTTTTTTATTCTTCTATCGCAACCCTAGTGTTATGTAATCGTTTTTCCCACCAGATAATAAGTGTGGGTAGTATAGGACTATTTCATAGATCACTGTAGTAGGGTTTTGCTCGTTTATATTGTAATTTTTGATCGTGAGAACGGGCGGTGTCGATGGAAGATCTGAAAACAGTAATCTGAGTTTTTCGGGTTATGGCTTTGGATGGTGAAAACTGTTTTGGCCATAACTTTTGACTCGGATGTCCGTTTTCAGCCCACAAGACCTTTTCGGAAACGTCTCGACGATATCTACAGGAGTCTCAGCAAAGCTGAGACGACGAGTGGCGAGGCCTAATTCAACGTCTTGATGAAGTTTTCTGCCAGTTTTAGTCGGTGGACGTGTATTCGAGATTTTTGCATTGCGTGAGAGGCCGATGCGAGACATCCGTCCGCGCCACTGTTTTATCATTGTAATAGCTTATTGTAGGCTGTTTTTTGATAGGTTTTTCAAGGGGTTGCGATAGATGTGCATTTATTTATTTTACCTCTATTTATCGCATCTTGTTATGATTGGCATGCTTGTATTATTTAGTTAATTTGTTATGCCTGTGAATAATCTTCAAAGTTTAAATGACTAAGTGAGATAATTGAATTTTAATTAATTTATAGGCCTCCACAATTGGTCTTTAAGTAAGGTGTATGTTGCTCGTGGGACCGTGGGAGTCTTCCCCTAACGGGTGCAACATTCACGAGCTTACTAGTTAAAACTTCTAATAAAACTGTTTTAATCTTTAGATGAAGTGTGTGATCTTCCCTAACGGATGTGTCATCCATGAGTTCATCAGTAAAGAATAATTCAAGATAACTGTTGTTAAATTGTGGTCATCACTTAGATGTGAATTTGAATATAACCCCCCAACGGGGTCACTGTTCTAGTTCACATGGCCAGTGAAAGTTCGACTGTTAATTTCATTCGTCATAAGGATAAGTTGACGTGATATTGAAATTAAAGACTGAATGTCTGGTCAATGAATACATGTGTAAACGACCACCCTAACGTGGCTTGCATATGTGTTTGTTGGGCTGTTGGAGGTTGTGTTGAATGTTGGTTTTGAAGGTTTCCAATGTTTTATGCTTCAAACTTATGTGATTTATTGCTTGCATTTTATTTATTTCAGATACATTATGGTGACATTCAACCCACTTATGGTTATCTTAAATCAAAATAAGCTTATTGGTCAAAATTACTTGGATTGGAAAAGAAATCTGGACATTGTCCTTGTTGCAGATGAGTACAAGTTTGTGCTCGACACACCTGCTCCTGCCCCTTTGGGACCCGAATCTACTGAAGAGCAAAGGGAGGCTCATAAGAAGTGGCACAAGGCTGATGATATGGCTCGTTGTTACATTTTGGCCTCGATGTCAAATGTTTTACAAGAGCAGCATCAAACTATGCCTAGTGCCGCAGCTATGATGTTGAGCCTCAAAGAGCTTTTTGGTGAGAAAGATAGGGCTGCCCGCTTTGAGGCTATGAGGAAGATCATGTCAACCTCTATGCCAGAGGGAGCGTCCGTGAGGGACCACGGTCTCAAGATGATGGAATATCTGAATGAGATTGAGGTCCTCGGAGGGTTAATCGATAATGACACCAAGATCGATATGATCCTACACTCGCTCCCAAAGTCTTTTGAGAACTTTCGTGTAAACGCAATCATGAGTAAGAAGGATTATACTTTAACCGAGCTTCTTACAGAATTGGTCGCGGTGGAGGGTCTCATGGGTAAACGACCACAGGCCAATGTTACTGTTCAGGCTGGACCTTCTTCGTCTAATGGCAAGAAGAAGAAAAAGCCTTTACAGAAAAAGAGTGGTGGTGAAAGCAGTGGGAGCAAGAAACTAGCGCCTTCTGGTGGCGTGAAAAAGCCGAAGGGCAAATGTTTCAAGTGCAACAAGACGGGACATTGGAAGTCTGATTTTCCTCTCCTGAAAAAGGACAACTCTGGTACGTCTCTCGCTTTAGTTGTTGAAACATGTTTTGCGGCTTGTTCTGCCTTTTCTTGGGTAGTAGATACAGGAGCCACTGACCATGTTTGTTACACCTTGCAGGGGTTTCTGCAGACAAGGGAACTGAGTGAGGGCGAGATTACTATTAGTTTGGGCAATGCTGCGATAGTATCAGTGGTTGCAGTGGGAGACGTGCACTTATGTTTTTCTAATTCTGTTTTAGTATTAAAGAACGTTTTATACGTGCCGAATTTTCGGAGAAATTTAATTTCTGTTTCGAAGTTGTTTTTGGATGGATGCTCAGTTGTTTTTAATGACAATGTTGTTATTATGAGAAATGACTCTTTAATCTATTCTGGCACGTTAGAAAACAATCTTTATACTATTACGTGTGCATATCATACTGTGACTGAAGCTCATTCATCATCATCATTAAATAAGAGAAAGGAACCTTCTAAGTTGAATCAAACATACCTTTGGCATCTAAGATTGGGTCATGTCAACCTAGGAAGGATTCAAAGACTAGTAAGTAGTGGGTTTTTGGAGTCTCTCCAAGTGGAACCATTCTCAGTCTGCGAATCCTGTTTGGAAGGCAAGATGACCTCGAGGCCTTTTAAGGCCAAGGGTAATAGGGCTAATGATGTGTTGGAATTGATTCACTCTGATTTGTGTGGGCCTATGACTGTTCAAGCTAGAGGAGGCTTTGAGTACTTCGTCACTTTCATTGACGATTACTCAAGATATAAATACATCTACCTGATGCGCCACAAGTCTGAATGCTTTGGCAAGTTCAAAGAATTTAAGGCAGAAGTGGAGAACCGTCATGGTAAGAGTATCAAGTCACTGCGTTCTGATCGTGGTGGCGAGTACCTTAGCAATGAATTTAGGCAATACTTATTAGATAACGGGATTAGATCCCAGCTCTCCGCGCCTGGTACTCCGCAACAGAATGGCGTGGCTGAGAGAAGGAATAGGACTCTATTAGATATGGTGAGATCGATGATGAGTTATGCTTCATTACCTACCTCTTTTTGGGGTTATGCCTTGGAAACAGCAGCGTACCTTCTAAATTATGTACCTTCTAAAGTGGTTCCAAAAACCCCGATTGAATTGTGGTCTGGGCGAAAGCCTAGTCTAAACCACATTCGAATTTGGGGTTGTCCAGCACATGTGCTGAACAAGGAAGCTGATAAGTTGGCACCTAGAACTGAAGTACGGTTGTTTGTAGGATACCCTAAGGGAACGAGAGGTGGTTATTTTTATAGTCCTAATGATCAGAGAGTGGTGGTGAGTACCAATGCCCGATTTTTAGAAGAAGACTATATGAATGAGCATAAGTCCAATAATGAGATCATTCTAAATGAGTTGAGAGGAGACAATGGCACACCGAGTGTGCAAGGGGAAATACCACAAGAGACTGCACAACGTGGCGACTCTAATGAACCTTTGTATACATTGCCTCGTCGTAGTGGGAGGGTTGTTCGCCAACCTGATCGTTTCATGTTTGTGGGAGAGTCTATGGACTTGATTCCAAGCGATGAACATGATGATAACGACCCCTGGACATACAAAAAGGCAATCAAAGACAAAGATGCAGAGTCTTGGCACAAGTCCATGGATTCAGAAATTGAATCTATGGATGCTATGGAAGTGTATGACCTAAGTGAACTTCCCCACGACAAGAAAGCCGTTGGGTGTAAGTGGGTCTACAGACGTAAGAGAGGGTCTGATGGGCAGATTACTGCTTTTAAGGCACGGTTGGTGGCAAAGGGTTTTACCTAGAAAGAAGGAATCGACTATGACGAGACCTTCTCACCAGTAGCCATGCTAAAATCGATCCGGATTCTCTTATCCATAGCTAATCACATGAACTATGAGATTTGGCAAATGGATGTCAAGACAACTTTCCTTAATGGAAACTTGGATAAGGACATCTATATGCAGCAACCCGAGGGTTATGTGAAGAAAGGCCAAGAGCATCTAGTCTGGAAGTTGAAAAAGTCTCTTTATGGGCTAAAACAAGCTTCCAGGTCTTGGAACATTCGTTTTGACGAGGTGATCAAATCTTTTGGATTTGAACAATGTCAAAATGAAAGTTGTGTGTACCGGTGTTCGAGTGACGGAGACGTAGTGGTATTCTTAGTACTATACGTAGATGATATTCTTCTTATTGGCAACAATGTGAAAGTATTATCAGACGTAAAGGTGTGTCTTTCAGAACAGTTTCAAATGAAGGATATGGGAGATGCATCGTACATTCTTGGTATTAAGGTCACTCGTGATCGAAAAAAGAGAATGTTGTGTTTATCTCATGCGTCTTACATTGATACTGTGATTGCTCGTTTTGGTATGCAGAATTCCAAGAAGGGTGTGCTACCTTTCAGACATGGAGTCCCTCTATCTAAAGATATGTGTCCTAAGACACAGAAGGAGATAGAGGAGATGGCTAAGGTTCCTTATGCTTCGGCTGTAGGAAGCCTTATGTATGCGATGCTGTGTACGAGGCCTGATATTTGCTATGCAGTCGGCATGGTAGCAAGATATCAGTCTAACCCTGGTCAAGGACACTGGACTGCTGTTAAGAATATTCTCAAGTACATGAAAAAGACTCGAGATTATATGCTAGTATACCAGTCAAATAGTTTGATTCCTTTGGGTTATACCGATTCAGATTTCCAAGCTGATCGAGATGAACGGAAGTCAACCTCGGGTTATGTGTTTATGCTGGGAGGCGCAGCCATATCTTGGAGAAGTGTGAAGCAGAAATGCATCGCGGACTCCACTATGGAAGCTGAGTACGTAGCTGCCTCAGAGGCCGCAAAGGAGGCTATCTGGCTGCGTAATTTCTTTCTGGAATTAGGGGTAT
This sequence comes from Galeopsis tetrahit, assembly GCA_963675135.1. NCBI lineage: Eukaryota > Viridiplantae > Streptophyta > Magnoliopsida > Lamiales > Lamiaceae > Galeopsis > Galeopsis tetrahit. Next base: position 55,629,997 of record OY776120.1, on the reverse strand, counting down.
CTTAGAGTATGTCGATGTGTATCACTGTTTATTGTGATAACGCGGGTGCAGTGGCAAACTCGAAAGAACCTAGAGCCCACAGAGCAAGTAAACACATAGAGCGAAAGTACCACATTATACGAGATATCGTAAATCGAGGAGACGTGGTTGTAGCTAAGATTGTGTCGTTGGATAACTTGGCTGATCCTTTCACAAAGACGCTGGCAATAAAAGTCTTTGAGAAACATGTAGAGGGTCTTGGTTTACGATTTATTACAAGCTAGACTTTGAGTATAAGTGGGAGAAATGTTGATGTCTTTATGTGTATACTAAAAGTTAAGCTTTAGTATAAGTGGGAGATTGTTGGTGTATACTGTAAAGCAAACTTTTAGTGGGCTTTTGTGACGTATATTCGATTTCCTTTTATCTGAAATAAATGGTTTTTCACATTATTGCATTCTTTGTGATTACTTGTATGTCTGCTTATCTTGCATTGTAGACGATGTGGTGGGTTTGTAGTCACACAGAAGATCACATTGTCAGTCCCTTGTAAGATATAAACAGTATTCACAACTGAGATAGTTATGGACAAAACTATTGGTTTAAGTTGTAGTATAAACTTGTTAATGGTTTGTCTTGGCCATTAGTTTATACTAGTGCGCTGAGGCGTATTGAATGGATCACAGATAAGACATGTTCTTCTGTTCTGACTGTTATGAAGAACTAGAGGTCTTGGTGACTTTTATGATTCTTAACCCTAAGTGTGATATTTAGATGTGTGGGGTGCTTGTTCACTACTTTGATGTACCATAGGTGAGAATCTTGGTAGATTCTTCACGCTCTGTATTTTGGGTAGTGGCATCGCTCGCATGATGTCTACTTATTGGCATTAGGGCACCGTGTCCTGTACATCCAGGCTGATAATGTCCCCTTGAGGAAACTCATAAAGGATTGTCGTATTAAACCCTGCAGGTGGATTTAATCCGTACGACAACAAGGTTGAGTGGTACTACTCAAGGAATTATAGTAATTAATTATTTAAAGAAGTCGGGAGCTTTAATAATTAATGGACGTGCAATATCTTAAACACGGGGAATTATAAAGTCTAATAGAAGCCCTGATTCGGTTCGGGATAGGACGGGAGTGCAACATTAATTCTCTAGTGGAATGAATTAATGTTCTCGGGCTAAATTATATGTTCTCGGCTGAACATAAGAGTATTTGGGCCTGTAAGAAGCCCAAGCCCTATACCTTCTAATGGATCCCTAGTCTGGCCCATGAAACTTATGGAAATTATAAATAGGAGCCCTAATTCAGTTTTGAAACCCTAGCACACACGAAATAGAGAAAAACGGCTAGGGTTTCAAGGAGACGAAATTGAGGCACCTTCTCCACGTTTGATAGCACGCCATCCACCCGGTGTTCGAGCGAAATTGGGAGACAGACTAGAAGATTTGTAGATTGGAATCAACGCCTCGATCTTCAAGGGTAACAGATCTAAACTATGTTTTAGAAGCATGTTTAGGTTTTATTTATGTATTTATTTATTTATACGTTTGGCATCCGACAACGATCCTGGTGACGGACCGCCTTCGCCGGCGTGTTCCAGCAATTTGGATCCCCGAATGAGAAGCTGTGTGAAAAGTTCTCCAAGCTGATGCAAAGCAAGTTTGAGATGTCCATGATGGGGTTGATGAATTTCTTTTTGGGTCTACAAGTCAAGCAATCAAAGGAAGGAATCTTCATCAACCAAGCTAAATACACCAGAGAAATGATCAAAAAGTTTGGGTGTGAAACAAGCAAGCCAGTAAGGATCCCAATAAACACAAATTGGAAGATGGATCCTGATGAGAGTGGTGTTCCAACCAACTCCACTGAGTATAGAGGAATAATTGGTTCACTCCTCTATCTCACTGCCAGCAGGCCTGACATCACCTTTGCAGTAAATGTGTGTGCAAGGTTTCAAGTAAATCCTAAGAAAAGCCACCTTGAGGCTGCAAAAAGGATCTTGAGGTATCTCAAAGGCACTGAAAATCTAGGTCTTTGGTACCCTGCTGATGACAACATTGAGTTAACTGGCTACTCAGATGCTGATTATGGAGGATGCAGAAGTGACAGAAAATCCACTTCAGGGACTTGTCAATTCTTAGGCAACAAACTCATATCTTGGTTTTCCAAGAAGCAAAACACAGCGGCTACTTCCACCACTGAAGCTGAATATGTTGCTGCTGGTAGTTGTTGTGCTCAAATCCTTTGGCTGAAACAACAACTCAGAGACTACAAAGTCAACTCTACTGAAGTGCCAATATTTTGTGACAACAATAGTGCAATTGCAATATCACAAATTCCTGTCTTGCACACAAGATGCAAACATGTGGACATCAAGCATCACTTCATTAGAGATCATGTGGAGAAGAAAGATATCAAGTTGGTAAAGATCCACACAGATCATCAAAAAGCTGATATATTGACAAAACCACTTGCTGAGGCAAGATTTCTGGAATTATCAGCAGAATTGGGCCTACTTGATCCAGGAAAGTTGGACAAATGAATCCAAAGGAGTTCATTCATTAAGGGGGAACTCATTTCAAACTTCAGCAGACTTGGTCAAGTCTACTGAAACTCAGAAGAGATGACCCTCATTTATCAGGACACTTGTCCATTGAATCTCAGGACAGTTGTCCACATCTTTTCAGGACACTTGTCCATGTGGGGTCAGATAAGTTGTCCTAGCTATCAAACCAAATCTTGGTCTGATAAGCACCTATTTTGGGTAATCATTGCTGATGTGCCAAAATTTGCACGAGAGGATTGCGTGTCCTCTGGATTGGATGTCCCACTCTTCGAACACGTACAATCACTCCAAGTATGCTGCCTTTACTCGAAATCTTCAAGAACCTGCAAAGAGCACGCCGGAGGGGGGTCCGGCGTGGACACTCCGATGCCTAAGTCAGTATAGGGCTTATGGAAATCTCCCAAGGATCTCGAGATCCTTGATGTATCAATTCAGTTCTCAAAGAATATCAGAATATCAAGTTTGTAAAGTAATAGTGTCTAACCTGGAAATCTCCTTGGATTTTCCCATTTATAGGAATCCTCCCTTGAGAGGAAGTCAAGTCTTCCTCCTTTTTCGGAGCTGCCCATAAGACTCGGCCCTGCGGAGTGGACGAAGCCTTCTCTTCTCTCCACTTCCCGAAGACTCGGCCGCATTCCCTCTCACTTGACTTGGTTCCCAAGATAAAGGAGGACAAAGCCTACCTTTTATCAAGTCTGAGCCGAAAATGGCGGAACCTCCCTACATTCAAGGCTCACGACCTTTTATCAAAACTGATTATTCTAGAAGCTTCTTTTCAGCCGAAGCTCCCTCCAAAGGGATCTCCAGAGAGGATTTCCCATCAGACAGTATTACATAATCTGATCCTTCCACTTTTATCTTATTCCCTATACATATGTCGACTTCTTATTAGGTGACATTTTTAGGCCGCATCATCTACTCCCCCCTACTCTCGTAAAAGGTGGACATCTTTTGGGAGAGTAGAGAAATTTCCCAGAATTTAATTCAAGGGTCCTTCGGGAGATACGTGTATCATTCCTGCTTTGGAGAGGAAGTTTCAAAATATGTCCTTCTCCGAAGGCTTTTCCCGCCTCCCACTAAGGAGACTTTTCAGTTTCCACGCGTGGGTCCCACGCAATCGCTTTTCTCTCTCCTTTGTTATTCTCCCGAAAAAAGTTCTCGATTCCTCCCCATATCTTCTCTCATTTACTCCACACAACCACCTTTCTTTCCTTCTCCCCTTTTTCAAATTTCATTTCTTCCCAAAAGTCTTATATCGTCTTCATCTTTCTTCTTCGGTGTTCTTCTTCCGAGTTTTCGCCGTCGCTGGCCGCCCCGACCGATTCCGTAGTCCTCTTAATCAATGTAACCTAGCTATCTTCTTTTTTTTCTGTTCTTTCCACTTTTATTAGCACTGTAACTCGATGTCAAGCCCTCTTTCTCCGCCTGAAAATCTTAGCCCAAACTCTTCTAAATCGACTCCCTCTGTGATGGGGAGTCCAGAGAATAAGATTTCCCTTTCATCTCAAATCGACCATACTCATCTAGTTAGCCTTACTCATGCTTATGGTTTTCCATCGGAATATACCTTTCGCGCTCCTCGCTCAAACGAACGCCCAGATCTCTACCAACCCCGGACTCTTGCCTTTTTTGAAGCTCAGCTTAGAGCAGGGCTACGATTTCCGATTCATCCTTATTTGGCTGCCATATCGACTCGCATGCAGATCCCTCTGAACCAATTTACTCCGAATGCTATCCGTACTATGATAGGCTTTTTTATCCTGGTGAAGGGGAATGGGGGTGATCCATCTGCCGAACTGTTTTTGAGCCAACATTCTTGTAAAGTGAACGATGGCTTCTTTTATGTTAGTGGGCGAAGGTCTCGTGTTTGTAAGTTTCTGAAAAAACTCCATGAAGAAGACTCATCCTGGCGAGATTATTATTTTTTCGTTACAAACCCCATCGATTGGTCATTTCCTTACGGGGATTGGTTATTCCACAACCTAGGAGTACTCCCTCCTCCTTTGAAAGCTTATTCTGTTTCCAATTACACTGTTATGACTGATCTCAATACTCATATCCATCGGCATGACTACTTCGATATCCCTGGTATTTGTAAAAATCCTCGCATCCTCTCCCACTTTGGCTTTTGCCCTCAAGACTTCCCTTTAGATCCTCGAGATGGTAAAAAATCTTTTATCCTTGTTTCTTATTTCCCGTATGTGGCTATTTTTCTACATTCTGAACATCTTCTTGATTATTTGCAGCAATGAGTTGGCTAACTCACATCTCACGGGATGCCCCTGCTCTCAGTATAGTGAAGACCCCTGTATTATCCGCTCCAGAAGATCCTCCAAAAGCTCCTCCGTCTCCTGCTCTCGAGAGCTCAGCAAAGACCCCGGCTCCAGGGAGCCCTTCAAAAGTTCCTCCTCTCCCCGGTTCATCCACTCAAGTTCCTGGTTCAGTTGATAGGAGAACCCGATCAGCTGCCAACGCCTTCTTTTATGACTGTGGTACTTCTAAGAAGAAGAAGGGAAAAGGGACCCGTGCTGAGAAGGAATCTCCCCCTCCTACTGTGTACGAGCCTCTCCACCGTCTTATCGACTGATGCCCTGCTCCTCCCAACGCTGAGTTATCCGACACGCCTGTTCCTGAAGATCTACTGCTCCAGGGGGCTCGTCTTTTTTCCGAGGTACTTTCTATTATTTTCAGATCTCTGCCTTCTTCACATCCTAAACATTGTTTCTTTTCCTTTTGTAGTTTGGTCTTATCTATAGTAAGATACTCGACCAAGGCGTTGAGATGGTGGCTGAGCTTGAACTTCTCCGAGCTGAAGCATCTTCTCTCCAGTCAACTCTCAAAGGGATCACTACGGAGAAAGATAAGGCTCATAAACGAGCTCAAGCGCTGGCTGAGGAATTATCTCTTCTACAGACTCAAAGCAAGCAGGATGCAGCCCGGATTAAGTATCTGGTGCAGGAGGTGGGACGGATGGAACACGAGCTACCAGACGTCGGAGTGCAGGCTTGCATTAAGTCTCTATTCACTTCCTCCTTGGGTCAAGAGTTCTTGGGGACCCTCCATACTCAGTGGCTGTCCGGCTTCCTAAAGAGCTCGAGCTTCTTATGCGCCATGGGGCCCCATATCCCTCATTTCATCGACATGGCTTCAGCAATGCTGTGGCCGAACACTCAGCTCCGGGGTTCGATGGGACCTACTCTCGTGAGTTCCACCTGGACCAACTTGCTACTCCTCACAAATTCTTGGGGGATCCTAAGGAGAGCCCCGACAATCCTTGGTGGTTGCCCGGCATGAATCAGGCCATCACCAAGTTGCAGGCTGCTAAGGTGAGCATGGCTGAGCTAAAGCCCCTGGAGCGTCTAGTTTATCCTTATGCTTCTGCTCCAGAGATGGTAACAAAGGTAGATGGAGGGACAAGCGTTGAAGATACCGTGAAAGGTACAGAGGGTCCAGAGGAGGGCGGAGGATCTAGCAACCATGTCGCTGAAGAGGAGGGCGCTGCTAGAGGAATTGAAGGAGTGGAGGTCGAGGGGGCTGTTGCCGAGGAAGCTGCTGCTGAAAAAACAGCTTAGATTTCATATTTCCGGTGGCCACAATGAACAATTTACTTTTCTTTCGTTTTGCTGCACTCTTTTCATTTTCTGCTCATAATAGTGATCGTATTGGCTTTTGTAGTGATTGTATTGGCTTGATATTGCTTGTTGGCGTGCTTTTTCTTCTCTGTTTGCATGAATAACTTACAAGACCAGCAATGAATATGTTGGAGGTGTGCTCTCTTCCCCCCCCCTCTTTGTTGGTCTTGTAGGCTACGTTGGAGTCGTCTCTTGGTTGTCCTATCTTTTGATTTCAATTGGCTTGGTTATGGGGAGACATCCTTCCTCTTCTCTTGGTTCTTGAATCATAAAATCTATCTTTTTCATTATCTAGTCTTTGTAATTTTCAAGCATGGTGAGGGCTTTCTGGAGCACCTCGGCCACTAGGCCTCTGAGTGTTTCTCACTCGAACTCTTAAAAGATTTTGATTCATAAAATCTTCTCATTTCAATAATCCTCTTGGGTCTCAAGTAGGATGAGGGCTCTCTGGAGCACCTCGGCCTTTAGGCCTTTGAGTGTTTCTCACTCAAATTCTTAAAAGATTTTAATTCATAAAATCTTCTTATTTCAGTAACCCTCTTGGGTCTCAAGTAGGATGAGGGCTCTCTGGAGCACCCCGGCCTCTAGGCCTTTGAGTGTTTCTCACTCAAATTCTTAAAAGATTTTAATTCATAAAATCTTCTTATTTCAGTAACCCTCTTGGGTCTCAAGTAGGATGAGGACTCTCTGGAGCATCTCGGCCTCTAGGCCTCTGAGTGTTTCTCACTCGAATTCTTAAAAGATTTTAATTCATAAAATCTTCTTATTTCAGTAACCCTCTTGGGTCTCAAGTGGGACGAGGGCTCTCTGGAGCACCTCGGCCTCTAGGCCTCTGAGTGTTTCTCACTCGCTATTTCTTGTACTCATATATCGCATATTCAAATATGGAAAAGATAATCAAGACATAATAATTCTGAACAATTCTTTCTTCAAAAAGGGATAAGACTTCATTGATTTATTGTCAGTTTTCAACATAGGCCATAGATAACCTACGCCGGTCTCATTAAAAACCTCTTTACGGAAAAACCCCAGAGGGGAAACCCGTAGAGAGGGAAAAAGAGCTCCGGTGAAGCCACAAATACATTAAGCAAAATATGAATCCATGCAAAAATCACAAAGCAAAAGTCATAAATGGTCTCAAGACCTTACACTTTCTTCAAATAAAGAATCTCTTCAAATGGCAAACGTTCCAGGGTCTAGCTATATCGACCCCCTCCATGCTCTGTAATCTATAGGCTCCTCCCTTCCGTACCTGTGTGATTTTGTAAGGCCCCTCCCAGTTGGGCTCCAACTTTCCCGTATTCCTTAGGGCATCAACTCTTCTTAGTACCAGGTCCCCTGCTCTAAAGGACATCGGGATCACCCTTCGGTCATATAAGGCTTTAATTCTGCTCTTATATCTTTCAGCGCGCACTCTAACCATCTCTCTTTCTTCTTCCATTAAATCTAGGGCCTCTCTCATCAATCTTTCATTCTGATGTTCTTTAAATTGTGCAATTTGATGCGACTGCAACACGACCTCTGGAGGTATCACCGCCGCCGCTCCGTAGACCAACTGAAATGGGGACTCCCCAGTTGCTGTCTTTGGACTAGTTCTATATGACCACAATACATTGTCTAACTCGTTCACCAATCCTCCTCCTATCTTCGTCAGTCTTGTTCGAATACCATCAACTATCGTTCGATTAGTAACCTCTACTTGTCCATTGGCTTGAGGATGAGCTACAGAGGTGAATCTCTGTATTATGTTTAGTCTTGCACACCATCCTCGTACATTTTCCCCATTAAACTGTGTTCCATTATAAGAGACCAATATTCTGGGTACTCCGAATCTGCAACAAATCTGTTTTCTCAAGAATTTAATCACATTTTCTTCATCTATCGTAGCCAGAGGAGCAGCTTCCACCCATTTGCTAAAGTAGTCTACTGCCACTATCAGAAATTTCCTTCCTCCGGAGGCTGGATGGAAGGGTCCTACCAAATCGATTCCCCACTCAGCAAAGGGACAGGGAGAGTGCATAGCTCCCATTTCTTCCGCAGGGGTCCTTATCAATGGACCATTTTTCTGACACTTGACACATTTTTTCACAAATTCCCTAGCGTCTTTTTTCATGGAGGGCCAATATAACCCAGCCCTTAAAAATTTCTTCACCACTGCTTTGTATCCTTCGTGACTAGCTGCATCACCTTCATGGATCTCTTTAAGTGTGTACATCGCTTCTCGGTTTGATATACACCTCAAATATGGTTGTGTGAACGATCTCTTGTATAAGTGCCCTCCGATAATACAATATTTGATCCGAAGGGCTCGAGTTTCTCTGGTGGTAGGGGCGTCGGCTCCCTTAGTGAGTTTCACCCATATGGCTCTTCTCCAATAATCTTCCTCTTCAATGGCACCAATGGGGTTCTCCAGGGTCTCCCTTTCTGCCACTACCAAGGTTACTGTTCCTTGTCCATCAAACTCTGTAGAGCTAGCGAGTTTGGAGAGGTTATCCGCCTGCATATTCTTCTCTCGAGGTATCTGGACTACCTCGCACTCCTGGAATTTGCCCATCACTTCTTTGGCTCGTTCCAAATAGGCAATCATCCTACTATCTTTGGCTATATACTCCCCATTCACCTGTTGAACAACTAATTGGGAGTCTGAGTATAGGGTTACCTTTGGATCTCCCAATTCTAATGACATCTCCATTCCTCTAATAAAAGGCTCGTACTCCGCTCCATTATTCGAGGTCATGAATCGAAACCTCACTGCAAATTGTAGGTCCTCTCCTTGAGGGCCTGCTAGCACAATCCCTGCTCCGCATCCGCTCAGAGTCACTGAGCCATCTACATATACCTTCCATCCCTCAGCTTCCTCTGGTTTGGTCGACTCTTGGATGAAGTCGAACAAAGCTTGGGCTTTTATGGCTTTTCGGGGCTCGAAATCCACATCATATTCTTGGAGCTCTATTGCCCATTTCACCATCATTCTAGAGAGGTCTGCTCGCCCTATAACCTGTTTCAGAAAGTAATTAGTGCGAACCAGTATTTTGTAAGAGAGGAAATATGGGCGCAGCCTTCGCGCTGTAATTACTACTGCCAGAGCAGCCTTTTCAATTTCTGAGTATCGAGTTTCAGCCCCTTGCATGACCTTACTAACGTAATAAATAGGGTACTGAAGAGATCCTTCTTCTTTAACCAAGGCGGTGCTTAGTGAGAATTCCCCTACAGAGAGATACAAAATGAGGGTATCTCCCGGAGAGGGCTTTGTCAGCTTCGGTAGCTGGGATAAATGATGCTTCAAGTCTTCAAAAGCCTCTTGGCATGTTTCATTCCATTCAAACTTGGTTCCTTTCTTGAGGATCTTAAAGAAGGGGTGACTCTTCTCGGCATTTAGCTATGAACCTGCTCAATGCTGTAATCCTCCCATTGAGGGTCTGGAGCTCTTTCACGTTTCTCGGTGGCTGCATGTCCAGTACAGCCTTCACCTTGGCTGGATTCACTTCTATACCTCTTTGGGTGACCATGTATCCGAGGAACTTCCCTGACTTTACTCCAAAAGAGCACTTGGCGGGGTTCAACTTGATGCCGTTCTCTCGAATTACTTGGAAAATTTCCTCCAAGTCTTCCACATGCTGATCTGACTTGACACTCTTAGCCAGCATATCGTCTACATATATCTCCATGTTCCTCCCCAACTGTCTCCGAAAGACAGCATCGACCATCCTTTGATATGTTGCTCCAGCATTGATCAATCCGAATGGCATTCGAACATAACCGAACGTTCCACACGCTGCTATGAAGCACACTTTGGAGACATCTGAGGGGTTTAGCTGGATCTGGTGGTATCCTTGGTATGCATCCATTATGCTTAACAGCTCGAAGCCTGAAGTTGCATCTACTAACTGATCTATTCTTGGTAGCGGATAGTGGTCTTTAGGACATGCCTTGTTGAGGTCCCTGAAATCGATGCACATTCTCCATTTTCCTCCCCCTTTAGGCACTAGCACCGCATTGGAGAGCCATTCTGGGAATTGGACTTTCACCACATGTCCTGCTTTCAATAACTTCTCGACTTCTACTTTCACGATGTTATTCTTTTCAATTCCAAAATTTCGCAGTTTCTGTTTCACGGGCTTTGCCTTTGGATCAACATTAAGGCAATGCATGGCTATCTCCGGGGGGACCCCTGTCATGTCAGTTGGAGAAAAATGCAAATATATCAGAATTTCGACGTAATGTAAAGATTACCTTCTCTGTGAGTTCAGGTCCCAGTTGGGTGCCTATCTTAGTGGCAAAGCCGAATTTCCCTGGGAAGAGCTCCACGCTCATCAGTTCCTCGTCTGTTTTAACATTTACTTGTTCAGGTACTGCTCCCTCTACTTTCTTTCTCTTGACCTCAGGGTCATCCCCTCTCGTCCGCTCTAGGCCTTTAGTTAGGGCTCTATCCGCCATCTTCACCGACTCTGCATAGCACTTCCGTGCTTGGTACTGGTCTCCTCTCACTTCTCCCACCCCTGTGGCTGTAGGGAATTTCATTTTCATATGAAATGTAGAAATGATTGCCTGAAAGAGATTCAAGCTGGGTCGTCCCATCACAACATTGTATGATGAGGGGATGTCTACAATAAGGAACTCCACCACGTGGACCTTCGTAGCTGGGGCGTCCCCTAATCCTACCTGTAACATTACTGATCCCAAAGGTTGGATGGCACCTCCAGAGAAACCATACAGAGAGGTATCTACGGGGCGCAGCTTCACACTCAGCTCCATTCTCTTAAAACATTAAAAAAACATGATGTTAGCCGAACTCCCCGTATCTACGAAGATTCGAGCGACATCGAACCCCGCTATATCGGTAGTGATTACCAGAGCATCGTTGTGATCTTCCTTAACTCCCTTCACATCCTCCGGACCAAATCAGATATTGGGTGTCTCCGTCATGCGTCCTAATTCTCTTAACTGACCCCCTTGCTTTGCCTTTAGAGCCCGGACACTCTGCTTTCTCTTCCGAAAGGAATCTCCATCGACTGGTCCTCCCACAATCATGTGAATCACTCCTCTCTTCGGCGGTGGAGGGGGCATATCTTCGGTCGCCTCTCTGGTTTCCTTCTCTTCCGGTTTTCTTTCATGGTCTTTTCGCTTCTGCCCTCGAGGGCCTTGTCTGTCTCTAAATATAAATTCTTTTAGATGACCCGCTTGGATCATCCTCTCGATCTCGTCTTTCAGGTGGTAACACTGATTTGTGTCATGCCCATATTCATTGTGAAATCGGCAGAATCGATCAGACATAGGCTTCTGAGGTCCTCGACCTCTAGAATATGGAAATTTCAAGTCTGGATGATCTCCTGCTACCTCCAGTACTTCAGCAGGCTCAATCCTCAAGGGCGTGTATTTCTCAAACCTCCCACGAGGGCCAGACCGGGGACCTCCAGAGGGATTACTATCTCTTGTTGATCCAGAGGTTCGAGGGACCTCTGGGCTGGATCGTCTGGAGGGACCTTCCCTTCTTCTCTCTCGATCCTGTGGCCTAACCTCCAGCCTTTTGGCCTTACGGACCTCCTCCAGAGTGAGGTACTTCTCTGCTCTGTGCAGCAACTCATCGAAATTCTTAACTAGCTTCTTAGCTAAGGAGGAAAAGAAATCTCCATCCCGTAATCCGTTGGTGAGGGCGTTGATCTTCACCTCGGGAGAAGCTGTAGGGACCTCCAGAGCTGCCTGATTGAACCTCCGGAGAAAAGCTCTCAAGCTCTCGCTCTCCCCCTGCCTCAGATTGAAGAGGGTCAAGGTGGCTCGTGGTTGTCTCCGGGCACTTGCGAATTGATGGAGAAATAACTCACTGAATTCCTCCCAGGACCGGATAGTATTAGGTTCTAGTTGGGTGAACCATTGCTGCGCTGCTTTCGCCAGGGTGGTCAGGAACACCCTGCACTTAATTCCTTCTCCGTATCGATGTAATAGCGCAGCGTTCTCAAATCTTACTAAGTGTTCATAAGGGTCAGCTGTACCGTCATATTCGAAATTGAGAGGTTTGAAATTGAACGGTAGTTCATCTTGTAGTATGCTAGGAGAGAATTGACATCCAGAAACATACGCGGATCTACTTGCTCGATTATTCATCTGTTTCCTCATATCCTTCATCTCCTTCTGCAGGGCCTGTAGTTGATCACTAACTGGCCCTCCGTAAGTATCATCCGTGCTTTCCTCTACTTCAGGGAGTTCTGTCTCTCGGGGTGCCAGATCTGCATTCCTTCTTACGTTCCGAAGGGGAATGGTTCTCTCCGCTCGGGAAGGCACCTTATCGTCTTCTTCCACCTGCACTCCCATTTCCTTGGACAACACTTGGGAGGCTACAGGTGCCTCATCCTGGGGTCTCGGGGCAGATACCTCCGGGTTTCCTGGTGCAGCTTTGGGGACCCGGTCTCTTTAATCCGCGAAGGCTCTCTCTACAGCTTGCTTAATGAGGGCGTCCAATTGATCGGGAGAGATCAGGAGCGACCCCGAGTCTAGAATGTTCTCTCGCTGAGGATCCGCTGTCTGGGGCTCTGGGGCTTCAAGGTTCTCTGTTATTCTCTCCCCAACCGGTAAGGGACGACTTTCATCGCCCAAGCCTGGAGTACGATCTAACGGCTGATTCGATCCAGAAAGCATATGAATTGGATCTTTCCCCCGTCCTCCTCTTGATGAGGGATCCGCTGGAAAAGGGGAATTTTCCCCTTGAAGATTCTTCTTTCCCGAAGCAGATGTTTCGTTTCCGCCACCCATTTGCTCGAATAGGTAGAAATTCGAGAGAAAATCTTTCAACTCTTTCCCACAGACGACGCCAGTTGATGTGCCAAAATTTGCACGAGAGGATTGCGTGTCCTCTAGATTGGATGTCCCACTCTTCGAACACGTACAATCACTCCAAGTATGTTGCCTTTACTCGAAATCTTCAAGAACCTGCAAAGAGCACGCCGGAGGGGGGGTCCGGCGTGGACACTCCGATGCCTAAGTCAGTATAGGGCTTATGGAAATCTCCCAAGGATCTCGAGATCCTTGATGTATCAATTCAGTTCTCAAAGAATATCAGAAAGGTATTTTTCGTTCAGTATATCAAGTTTGTAAAGTAATAGTGTCTAACCTGGAAATCTCCTTGGATTTTCCCATTTATAGGAATCCTCACTTGAGAGGAAGTCAAGTCTTCCTCCTTTTTCGGAGCTGCCCATAAGACTCGGCCCTGCGGAGTGGACGAAGCCTTCTCTTCTCTCCACTTCCCGAAGACTCGGCCGCATTCCCTCTCACTTGACTTGGTTCCCAAGATAAAGGAGGATAAAGTCTACCTTTTATCAAGTCTGAGCCGAAAATGGCGGAACCTCCCTACATTCAAGGCTCACGACCTTTTATCAAAACTGATTCTTCTGGAAGCTTCTTTTCAGCCGAAGCTCCCTCCAAAGGGATCTCCAGAGAGGATTTCCCATCAGAGAGTATTACATAATCTGATCCTTCCACTTTTATCTTATTCCCTATACACGTGTCGACTTCTTATTAGGTGACATTTTTAGGCCGCATCAATTTCCTATTTCGAAATTTGTCCCATTCCAATTACACATTTCACCTTTTTGGGATTTAATTTGTCTCCCACCCAAAAGGTCACTTTCCATGCATTAAATGCCAAGATTTAACTCTTGTTTGCATTACACCTTTTCAAGCCATGATCTACCTTGAAAACTCCCCAACCATTAACTAATATTAAATAGCCTCCACGTTTTGAATAAAACCAACCACTCACTGCTACATTGGTCTTTGACCATTGGATCAAAATTGGACAACTCCCCTGAAGACAATCCTGGCCGTCCATTTTAATTTCCACTTTTGTTCACCTATGAATTGCATCAAGACCTCACCAACTCATTGACAAACATTCTTTTTAGAATATTCACAAGTCTTAAGAAGCCATATTCACATCACTTCTCCCCCACGCACTCAAGCTCCTTGAAACCCTAGTTTTTCCATACTCTCTCAAATTTTCTCTCAAAACTCTCTCAATTTCATTTCTGTAAACATTCAATGGCCCCCAAAGTTAGACCAGAAATGATCATTGATTTCTCCAACAAGGCTCTAGACCTTGATTTTGGATACTTAAGCAACAAAAACAGTCTTAACTTTGAGCCCATATTATCATTTGAAAGTGAGGAACCTGAGATTACACCAACCCTGAGATGGTTGAGGAGAGCTGGATTGCAGAAGTTTATGGAGGGAAGGCCAACCTCTTGTTTAGAAAGCTACATGGCTGAGTTCTTTGCTTTCCTCAAGTAGAGAGGTAAGCCTGAAGATGGTGAAGTCTCTACAAAACTTTCATATGTAGCAGAAGGAGAGGAGGAAGAGAAATTTCATAGAGTGAAATTCTCTTCAGAAGATCTTGAAGGAGCCTTTGGATTGCCTTCTGAGGGAAGGAATCCAGAACTTTATGGTGCTGATCATGAAGAGGAGATAGCACAAGAATGGCTTCTGGTTCCAAGTCCCATCTCTTCAACACAAAACAAGAAGACTCTCAAGCCAAAATTTCTTAATCTATTTGAGGTAATCACTAAGAGTATTATGAGCAATACTGGAAGCTTGGAGCAGGCCAGCCATCCTAGAATTAGAATTATGGCTGCAGTTATTGATGCTAGTGACAAAGACATCAGATTTGATTGGAGGACCTTCATCTTGTCTGAGGTGATAAAGGAAAAGGCCAAGTTTAAGGTGAAAGCCCACAACAAGGTTGTGCTAGAAGGGAAACTCAAGTATTGCACCAGGGCAAGCTTGTTGATTGAAAGATTTTCCCATTATTCTCAAATGCAAACCTTTGCAAAGCCCCTCCCAGCCCAAAAGATTCTGTTTGGAAAGCTTAGCAAGAAAACTGAGCAAAGGAGGATGCTTATGGCGAAACCTGCTGAAGAGAAGGAGGAGGAAAAGCCAAAATTGAAAAAGAGGACAAAGGCCAGAGTGGCGAAAACAAGGAAAATGTCTCAAATTCCCTCAGAGGAGAACTCAGGAGCTTCAACTGAGATTGAAGAAGTTGCTAAAGAAGGAGTAAGTGTGCCTTCTGATCATTCAGAAGAATTGAGACAGAAGTACAATGAGACTAGACAAAAGTCTAGAGGTGATAAGAGGATCAGGGAAGTTGTCCCTGAAAAGGATGGTGAAGGCAGTGGGAGCAGTAGGGCCAGCAAGAGAAGGGTCAAGCCTACTGATAAAGTGTTGGAGCTTCAGGAAGAAAGGTTTGTCCAACTTTCTCTAAGAGAGAGCAGAGCTGAAAGCAGGACCAAATCCAAGTCAAGGACCAACTCATCTGGTTCTGGAAATCCAGAATCCAAGGTCCCTGAAGGTCAACCAATAGAGGCCAACATCCCTGAAATTCAGAATCCTGAACCCAACTCCCCTGAAACCCATGTTACCCCTCCCAACCAACCCATCACCCCTGTAAATCTCACTAAGAGATACTCTCCAGAAGGAAGTGTGCAGAGAAGTGGCATTGATGTGCTAGCAGACTTAGTAGTGGATGAGACAAGGCTTCTGTCCCCCCTTGATTCATCTATGCTAAATTACTCCAAACTTTTAGAACATGCACTCAATGAGCCAACTCCCCTGAGAAAAGCCCCTTCAGATCCATTGCTCTCTAAAGCAACTGAAGTACCTTCATTTAAGCCTAATCCTTCTGAAGCCAATCCTCTTGAACTTAACTTGCCTGAAGCTGCAATTATTGAAACCACATCCCACTCCCCTATAGTCCAAAGTTCTCAATCAAATGAGAATGAGGAGGAGTATACTTATGAAAGTATGCTCAGAGGTGGAGCCAAGGCCACTGTGGACAGTTTGTATCCATAACTTGCTGAGTTTCCAAGAATTCAGAAGACATTTCATGATTTGAGAATGCTTGTGGATGTAAAATACAAAACCATAATGGAGATATCACAAGTCATCCAAGATAAGGGTGCAAACTGGTGGCAAGTAGAGGAGAGCAGATTGCTACACTTTGCTGGGGTGATGAAAACAAGATTCCTCACTGATGAGGAAGTTTTTGCAAAGTTGGTAGATGATAAAATCTGTTGGTCCCTGAACGAGTAGTGAATGGGATTAAAGTCTGGAGGGGAGGGGTGAATAGACTTTAAAACTTTTTCAAGAGAGTTGGGAACCTCTTCTGATCTCTATGTCAGCTGGACTACAAGTCTGCTGGTCCAGATGACTATAGTGATCTGATGGCAGAGATTATATGCGGAATTATGGTAGGCCTTGTTTAGACTCGTTCCTTTTGTTTCTTAAGAAAGTGTTAACTTGTTTTGTTTAATGAAAATGCTCAGCTGATGCTGGTTTGAATGTTATGGCCTTGTTTTGAAGACAATTGCAAATACAGTATGCACTATATAAAGATAAATGAAATGACAGAAATATTAAGTGCAGTAAGTAAATAACACCGAGTTTATAGTGGTTCGGATATACGATCCTACATCCACTCTCACGTCCACACGTGATATTTAATCCCTTTAATTTACCAAAAATTACAAGGGTCTTGTCCTTTATAGTCCCAAGGATAGGACTTTGAGATCTGAGCCGTCCTAACAGCTACGGTCTCCACAAGTGATTGTAAGCACTTGCACTTTGAGGGGTTCAAAAACTTTAACCTTTCGGTGAGGGTTGGAGTTTTTGAGGGGTATCCAACTAATGGTTCAAGCTTATAAATTACTTAACCACTATGCCTAAAATAATGAATTTACAATATGGACAGGTTTCAGGTTCTTATGGGTTGGATAGAAATCACTTAAGAGCTACAAATATTCTGATGGTTTTCTGGCTCTTGGAGAACTCTTAGAACAATATGGTTTTTTGCTTGATTGCTTGCCTAGCTTGTTGAATTATCTAGTTGTGATCTCGTACTTGTGATTTCTCATCCTCTTGTATTTATAATTGTGATTGCTTGCAACTAGCCGTTGGAGTTGACTAGCCGTTGGGGCAATCTTTCCATATTGGCTTGATTCCTAGATTCCAGCTGCTTGATTGCTCCAATCCTTGGATCATGTCAATCTTCTAAATAAGGAAGGTCTTCATTTGAATTGCAAGATGACTTTGGGAATCAGCCGAGTCCTGGACGAGTACTTAGTCTTCTGATCTGTACTACTAGTCTTCTGACTACTCGTCTGGCCTTGTACTTCCGTCTTCTGATATCAGTCGAGTAGAACTCTTCTGATCTGGTATATACTTGTGCTGCATTAGGGCCATCTTCAACTTGGACTCCATCAGATAAGTAGGTATACAAGCACCTTAACTTATCTGGCCTTCAAGGATCTTCTAGTCTTCATGTCTTCTACTCTTCTCATCTTGAGGAAGCGCATGTAAGTCGGGACTGTGCTAATCAACTGATATCTATACAGTTGATCACACAAGACTAGTCTAAGCTGTTCTATACATAGTCAGCTGATCCTATTACATTTATAAACTCTAAGTGTTTTGGCCATCAAAACTATTCTAACATCAAGTGGGGCTTAGGGTGAATTTACATCCCAACAATGTCCCCCTTTTTGATGAAGCCAAAACTATATTTGATAAATGCTCTTAGTAAATAAGATAAGAGTTTATAAACCTCATAAAAACTGAAGTATCTGATGAAGACAACGAGAGTTTGTCTTGAAAGCAAAGAGAACTAAACTTGATTATATATAGAGCTTTTACAGATTACAAGTGATAGTTTCTTTAAATCTTTGAAAGTGGTCTTCATCAGGTCTTCTGATCTTCAGATGCGGAAAGCAAGGTACAGACGAGTTCGAACTTCTTCCATGTGCTGCAGGTCTGTAACATTTTCCTCTTCATAGATTTTCTCTAGAATCCTTTTGACTTCAATCCAGTCTGTCCTTCCGGAGCTCAGAGTGGGAGGATCCCATTTAGGTTCTTCTAGAGTTAGGATTCTGTAGTTGTCAAGTTCTTTGGCTGTCTTGACTACTTCTTTCCAGAACTCTTGATCTTCAATGTTCATGAACTGATTAAACTGGAAGAATTCATCTTCATAGGTTGGGAGAGGGTCAAATTTTCTTACAATGTGGTGTTGAATTTGCCACTTCTTCTTCAGAGGATACCACCTTGGTAGCTCATCTTGAAGGGCTAAATACTCCACATAGTTGCTATCAAACACCAGGGTATTGTCTTTGACATTGTCTTCTTTTGCTTTGTCCTTGATTGCTTTCCTGAGTTTGGCTATTTTCCTTTTAAATTTGGCTTTGACTGCCTTCGCATCTTTTAGCTTCTTCTGCTTAAGCTCTTGAGCTTCAAGCTCTTTTCTTTTCTTCAGCTCTAAAGCCTCTTTCTCTTCTGCAGTAGGCTCTGCTGGAGCTGACTTCTTGCTTGACTGAGCTTGCTCATCTGCTTGCTCATCTGCCTTTCTTTTCCTTGTCATCCTCTTCTCAGGAACTTGTTCTATCGAGGCAGTGATCTGTAGACTCTTGGCAGGAGCTTGAGTGGGAGCTTGGGTGTCTTCTTGAGCAATTTCTTTGCCTTTGCCTTTGCCTTTGCCTTGCCTGCTCTTGATTTTGCTTTTTAAACCACCCAAGGTTTCATTCAGCTCATCTTGAGATACTACCATCACAGCTTGCTGTGCAGTAGCCTTCTCTAGAGCCTTTATCAATACATCTTCCCCCTTTTTAGCTTCAGCAAGTGCAGCCGCAAAAGGCTTCATGGCATTCAGAATCTCCACTTTCAGAGTCTGCTGTAGGGCTATGGCATTGACTTTGCCAACATGGGTCAGATGTGTGATGCCGGGTTCTAGGATCTAAGCATGAGAGTTGGAGGAGGAGGTAGCTTCAAGTTTAGCTGTAAGTGATTCCAATTTGGCTGCCGTCTCCTTCAGCTGAGTCTGCAGTTTCTCATCCTCCTCTGCAGTTGACTTAAGAAGGGTTTTACCTTTAGTGGCTTTTGCTTCAGCATCATCAAGTCTGTTTTTATAGGATCTCTCCAAGCGGTTGATTTCATTTGTATAGAGATCAGTAAACTTCTTTGTTATGTCTGCTGATTTCTTCATTTCTAAGTTGAGATACTCCTCTAGCTGATTATGGAGTGCCTCACCGAACTTGTCATCTATGTCAAGGATTTGTTCGGTGAGACGAGTCTTCTGCTCATGAATGGCCTTCTCTACAAATCTGGCCAGTTACATGCCTAGCCCTTTGGCGAAGTGTGTGTCTATTGCTTCCTTGACCTGAGCACACACATCTGCTCGAATATCTATAGATGAAGTAGAGAGAGAGGCAATACCTTGAGTTTCCTGGGGAAATACAGGGATGATAGGCTGATTGTAGGCAACTAGAGCCATTCCTTTTTCTTCAGCAGTGAGATAACTTTCTTGAAGAAAGTCTGTTGTAACATCAACCAGACGAGCAAATTATCGACCATTCCTTTGATGAGGTTGATAGATGAAGTGATCAAGCTCATGCTTAGGAAAGAAGTGAGAGGGAACAGACACCACTTCTTTCTCCTTTGCTTCAACTTTAGCTGATTTAGCTGTATCGACTGCAGTTGAGTCTGGTACACGGGGGGCCTCAGAGGGGATTCCTAGAATCCTTTGGCATACCCTGGTCAGGGATTCTGTGGGCAATAGCTAAGTGAATGAAATGACTTGAGCAACCTCTTTTTGTTCCATTTCCCAGTCGAGGAAGTTAGCCTTTCCTCCCATTCCCTCCATAACTTTAATGAGGTCATCCACATCATCTCTTCGGAGCTCAATCCAAGTACAGACCCTCAGTACTTGTTCAAACTGAGCTGATTCTTCATTAATACCAGGAATAGTAGATTTGAGCAGGTTGGCTATTTTCATCCTCATTATCTTCTCCCTTATGCACATAGGATAATGCACCATGCTATATTGAGGTTGAGAAGGGCCTGCTTGATCCAGGTCTGCTGGTTGCAAGTCTTCTGGTGCAGATGGGGTAGTGAGGATAGGGGATTGATTGGCAAGGACATTTTCCTCTACTGTGTGAGTATCAGCAGGGTTTTGGGAAGTGATATGTTCAGGTTGAGTATCAGCAGGGGTAGTCAGTTGTGGTTCAAGAGTTGGTTGATGCTGGGCTTGTTCCACTGCTGTATGAGTATCAGCAGGGATTTGGGTATCAGTGTGTGGAGGTTCGGATATGTTGGAATCGTCAGAAGGGTTGAATGATGCAATAGGGGCTATGCTCATGGGAGTAGGGAGCCTCGATTTCTTTGTCTTTTTGGTGAAAGAGGAATTATTCTTCTTTCTCTTCTGACCCTTTGACAATTTAGAAGGTGTGATAGTGAGAGAAGGATTAGAAGTACCTGCCTTTTTCAAAGGAGAGGCAGTTGGAGTAGCATCTGAATCAGATGGGGAGATGAGCCCAGATCTGATCAGGATTCTTCGTTGTGCCAATGTCTGGTTATCATCATCATCGTCCTCAACAGCCTTCTTTTGAGCCTCTTCTTTGGAAGCTTTCTCTTCTTCTTCAGTAGAGTCATGAACAGACTCTTTTGTCTCCTTAACAACATCCTTAGAGGATGCTGCTTCTGCCAACCTCTTCTTCTTTTCTTCCTTCAACCTTGCTGCCTCAGCAAGGGCCTCCTTTCTCAAGTAATACTTGGAGGTGTGGAATGTCTTATGAGGACCCATCTTGTACTTCTTTGGGAGTACTTCTGGAAGGATAACACTCAGCTTGTTGACAAAGTTGACAATCGATGTTACTTTCCATTCTCTTGATTGGAGGTCCAATGTAACCTTCTTGGCCTCAAGAGCAATCCTATTCAAGAATAGCCCTTGCCAATCTCCATCAATCTGATCCCAGATTGCAGCCATAACTCTAACCTTTAAAGTGGTAACAACATCATGGCTAAAAGTGTTACCAAGCAACATCTTGCCTGCAATATCCATCAAGGTTTGGAATTTGGGGTCGAGTTGTGATTTCTTAAGCCCAGAGGCATCTTCAACCTTGACCCTTCCACGAGTAAACATCTCCATATACTCCTTTTCTCTTCCCATAATGTAGGTAGAGATGTCTATCTCTCCCCTTGATAAGCCGAACAATTCTTGAAGGATCTCTCTTGAGATCTCAACTCTGTGTCCACCCATGACACTTTCAACATGAGAATCTGTCATCACTGCGTTTGCGTAGAACGTCAGCACATCTTGTTCATAAACATTTGTTGGTGCTGCTTCCAGAAAATCACGAAGGTTGAGATTGATGCAGCGAAGAAGGATATCCTTATTTGCAGGTGTATGTTTGCCCTTGAAAAACAGAGCATTCTCAGTGAAAACTTTTCCTTCCTTAGACCACTTTTGAGTATCTAAGGTGCCGGTACTCTTGGTCTTCTCGTCGTAAATTTTGATGATTCCCATTCTGGATGTTGAGTTTTGAGGGTAGGAATGCTTGGAAAGAGTATTCAGGACGAGAGTGATTTGTGAGCGAAAGGAGTTTGGAAGAGGTTTAAGGGTTTGTATATATACTCCAGTAAGAACTTTGATCCAACGGTCAGATTCGGTTCAAGATTGGAGTAGAGCCCAAGATTTCCTTCTTTGATTTTGCCTCATTCCTTTAATTTTGTCGGCTGAATTTGCCATGTGTCAATCGATGATTTGTTGACAAAATAGTAATTGAGTGCTAATGAAATCATTACCAAAACTAGCCGTTGTGACTGAATTTTAGCAAGAATTGATCATCAAGGCCGTTTTCTATAAGTGAATTTCATTCCTTATATAGGTCGATTTCCTTAATTACATTCAGGAATAAATCTAGAATGAATTACATGATCAAAGATAGTCATTATGCTCTAAAATAAAGTGATCTAATTAGCAGAGTGAAGTCTTCTGATTTCTTCGAGAAGTCTGCTGATTTTCTTAAAAGTCTTTTGGTCAGCTGAGTTGGCCTTCTGATCAGCTGAGTAGAGGATTGAAGTGTGCTGAGTAAATCTTCTGCGTGTAATGATCCAACCTGGTTGGATTGATCCTTCAGCTGTGATGATCCAACCTGGTTTGATGGATCTTTCAGCTCCTTCTTTTAACCAAGTGGAACTAGTCTAGATGAAATCCCACTGGCTCAAATGCTCCTCACCATCGGATGTTCCTCATCATCAGATGGGATGTAGCATCTAATGTGTCCTTGTTGAATTTCTTTGCTTCACTTGTAGGAAGGAGAAGAATGAAAGGTGCTTCAATGGAGTTTGAAAAGAGAGACAGGAACTGGGTTTTCCTGATATGGTTTGACAGAGAGGCCTTTAGTAACAAGCTCTCCATGTAGAACTTCCCCTGGAGAAGAAGCTCTGCTTGTTTGCTACTCTGTCCTCTGCATCTCTTCTTTCTTTAGTTTTCAACAAGAACGTCTCTTCTTTCTTTAGATTTCATAGGCATACTTATGTTGGATAAGCCAAGTATGCTGATTTGCATCATCTCCATCTTTAGGACAAATCTTCATCTCCTTTACCCAAGTCTTTGGTTGAGGGATGATGTTCATGCCATCTCTTCTTTCGATTCTCTCCATACCTGAAACAAGAATAATAGTTAGTAATTTGTGTTCTTAGGTATTCCAATAACTTTCCCTTTTTATAGAGGTAGAGATGAGGTGGTGGAGTAAGAGATGACAAAAGTTATAGAGTTGATAGGTCTGAATTTCTGAAAAGTTACTTCTTAAGATCAACAATGAGATTCTTGATCTAAGGGTTCACATTTAAAGAGATTCAGACCTTATCTAGTGGAATGCAGAAATTATAAATTTTGAGCAAGAGTTATTTGGAATCCGTACTGTGCATGCATACTGTTGAGTCGGTGACGATTAACCCAGCCAATGGTGTGTTAATCCAACCAAGTATAACTCAATAGCATTCTGTATGTATGTATAATGATAAAGTATTTTATGAAGAATAGTTTATTATTATACATATGCATACATTGGTTGCGTATAGATACCAATTAACTTTGTTCATGTCTTCTGTATGTGTATATATACACGATGTGCCAAAATTTGCACGAGAGGATTATATATCCTCGGGATTAAGCGTCCTGTTCTTCGAACACGAATAATTGCTTCAAGTGTGTTGCCTTCGTTCAAAACCTTCAAGAACCTGCAAAGAACACGCCGGAGGGGAGTCCGGCGTGGACACTCCGATGCCTAAGTCAGTATAGGGCTTATTAATCTCTCCCAAGGATCTCGGGATCCTTGATATATGAAAAACAGTTCTTAAAAGATCTCCCAAAGGTATATTGTGTTCAGTTTAGTAAATGCGTAATGTACGAGAGTCTAACCTGGAAATCTCCTCGATTTTACCTATTTATAGAGATGTTGGCTGGAGAGGAAGTCAAGCCTTCCTCCTTTTCCGGAACTACCCGCCAGACTCGGTCCTGCGGAGTGGACGAAGCCTCCTTTCCTCCATTTCCCGAAGACTCGGCCATATCTCTTCTTTTTTGACTTGGTTCCCCCAGATAATAGAGGATAAGGTCCACTTTCTATTGAGTCTAAGCCGAAAATATCGGAACCTCCCTACATTCAAGGCTCACGAACTTCCTCCAAAAGTAATTCTTCTGGAAGCTTCTCTTTGGCTGAAGCTCCCTCCAAAGGGATCTCCCGAGAGGATTTCTCCTCAGAGCATATTACATAATCTGATCCTTTCACTTTTATCTTATCCCCTATACACGTGTCGACTCCTTATTAGGTGACATTTTTAGCCCGCATCATCTACTCCCCCCTACTCTCGTAAAAGGGAGACATCTTTTGTGAGAGTAGAAAAATTTTCCTAGAACTTGTTACAAAGGTCCTCCTGGAGAAACGTGTATCTTCCCTGCTTTGGAGAGGAAGTTTCAAAAACGTCCTTCTCCAAGGGCTTTCCCGCCTCCAATTCTGGGAGACCTTTCGGCTTCCGCGCGTGGACTCCACACGATCACCTTTCTCTTTCTTCTATTATTCTCCCGAGGAAAACCCTCGATTTTTCCCCCTATCTTTCCTCATTTACTTCACGCAACCATCTCATTTTTCTCTCTTTGCTTTTCAAATTTCACTCCTCCCAAAGATTTCTCATCGTCTTCATCCTTCTTCTCCGGTGTTCTTCACCTCGAGTCTCTGCTGTCGTCAACCGCCTCGTCTGATTCCATAGCCCTTCTACTTCAAGGTAACCCAACTATTCTTTTGTTCTTCTTTTATTAACATTGTAAATCGATGTCGAATCCTCCCTCTCCGCCGGAAGCTGCCAGCCAAAATTCCTCTGAAGCGACTCCCTCTCTAATGGGGAGTCCAGAGAATAGGATTTCCCCCGCTTCCCAAATCGACCATACTCACCTAGTTGACCTTGCTCACGCCTATGGCTTTCCATCGGAGTACGCCTTTCGTGCTCCTCGCTCCGATGAACGCCCAGATATTACCCAGCCTCGGACCCTTGCTTTTTTCGAAGCCCATCTTAGGGCCGGACTACGGTTTCCGATTCATCCTTATCTGGCTGCCATATCCACCCGCATGCAGATCCCTCTTAACCAGTTTACTCCGAATGGTATCCGTACCATGATAGGTTTTTACATCTTGGTGAAGGGGAATGGGGGTGACCCATCTGCCGAACTATTTCTGAGCCAACACTCATGTAAGGTGAATGATGGTTTTTTCTATGTTAGTGGGCGAAGGTCCCGTGTTTGTAAATTTCTGAAAAAACTCCATGAGGAAGACTCATCTTGGCGAGATTACTATTTCTTTGCTACCAGCCCTACCGATTGGCCATTTCCTCACGGGGATTGGTTATTCCAAAATCCCGGAGTGATTCCTCCTCCCCTGAAAGCTTACTCTGTTTCCAATCTTACTATTATGAACAATCTCAACACTCATACCCGTTTGCACGACTATTTCGATGTTATTACCATTTGCAACAATCCTCGCATCCTCTCCCACTTCGGCTTTTACCCTCAAGATTTTCCCTTAGGTTCCCGAGATGGTAAAAAATCTTCTATTGCTATATTTTATTTCTTGCATGTGGCTGTTTTTCTGAGTTCTGGAAATTTTCTTGATTATTTGTAGCAATGAGTTGGTTGACTCATATCTCCCGAGATGCCCCTGCTCTCAGCATAGTGAAGACCCCTGTGTTATCCGCTCCAGAAGATATTCCAAAGGCTCCTCCGTCTCCCGCTCTCGAGAGCTCTGCAAAGACTCCGGCTCCAGAGGGTTCTTCGAAGATTCCTCCTCTCCCTAGTTCCTCTACTCAGGTCCCAGGCTCAGTTGCCAAGAGAACCCGTTCCTCTGCCAATGCATTTTTTTCCGAATGTGGTACATCTAAGAAGAAGAAGGGGAAAGTTACCCGTGCTGATAAGGGAACTCCTCCTTCTACTGTTTACGAGCCTCTCCATCGCTTCATTGACCGATGTCCTGCTCCTCCTGATGCTGAGTTATCCGACCTGCCTCTTCCTGAGGATCGACTGATTCGCGGCGCTCATCTTTTCTCTGAGGTATTTTCTGGCATTTTCCCTTTTTATAATCTTTGCTTTCTTCATATCTTCAGGTGTTAATTTCTTTTCCTTTGTAGTTTGGTCTCACCTATACTAAGATACTCGACCAAGGCGTTGAGATGGTAGCTGAGCTTGAACTTCTCCGGGCTGAAGCATCCTCTTTCCAGTCAACCCTCAAGGGTATCACCACGAAGAAAGATAAGGCCCATAAGCGAGCTCAAGCGCTTTCTGAGGAGTTGTCCCTCTTACAGGCTCAAAGCAAGCAGGATGTAGCCAGGATTAAGCGCCTGGTGCTAGAGGTGGAACGGATGGAGCGCGAGCTGCCGGATGTCGGGGTGCAGGCTTGCATTAAATCCTTATTCACTTCTTCTCTGGGTCAAGAGTTCTTGGAAACTCTTCATACTCAGTGGCTATCCAGCTTCTTAAAGAGCTCGAGCTTCCTCTGTGCCATGGGGCCGCACATCCCTCATTTCATCGACCACGACTTCAGCAACGCCATAGCCGAGCACTCAGCCCCGGGGTTTAATGGAACTTACTCTCGCGAGTTCCACTTGGACCGGCTTGCTACTCCTCCGAAATTCTTGGGGGATCCTAAGGAGAGCCCTGATAGTCCTTGGTGGCTACCCGGAATGAGTCAGGCTATCACCAAACTGCAAGCTGTCAAGGTAGGTATGGCTGATTTAAAGCCTCTGGAGCGTCTGGTTTATCCTTATGACTCCGCTCTAATCGCGGCAACCACAATAGATGGAGGAACTGGCGTTGCAGACACCATGGGAGGTATTACGGGTCCGGAGGAGGGCGGAGGATCTAGCAATCATGCTGCTGAGGAGGGTGGCATTATCGAAGGAGTTGAGGTCGAGGGGGCTGTTGCTGAAGGGGATGCTGTTGAGAAAACAGTTTAAGTTTCACATTTCTATGATCACATGAAACAATTTATTTTTCTGTTGTTTTGCTACACTCTTTACTTTCTGCTCATACTACTTGCTCTCCATACTTTGTAGGGAACCCCACACTCCTGGATATGTGGGGGCTTTTTTGCAGTAGTCGTATTAGCTTGGTGTTGGATGTTTTTGTTGTCTTTCTCTTTCGTGCATGAGTAACTTACAAGACCAGCAAAGAATGTGTTGGAGGTGCGGCTCTTTCTTCCCCCCTTTTGTTGGTCTTGTAGGCTACGTTGAAACCACTCCTTGACTGTACGGTTTTTTGTTTTTGATTTCGGGTGGCTTGGTTGTGGGAGGTCATCCTCCCTCTTCTCTTAACTCCCGAATCATAAGACCTGTTTTCTTCATCATATAATCTTTGTAATTCTCAAGCATGGTTAGGGCTTTCTGGAAGGCTTTCAGTTTTCTGAGCCTCTACGTATTTCTTACTCTCTTATTCCTAAAAAGATCTTAATTCACAAAATCTTTTCATTTCAGTAACCCACTTGGGTCTCAAGTAAAGTGAGGGCTCTCTGGAGCACCTCGGCCTCTAGGCCTTTGAGTGTCTCTCACTCTTATTCTTAAAAGATTTTAATTCGTAAAATCCTCTCATTTCAGTAACCCACTTGGGTCTCAAGTGAAGTGAGGGCTCCCTGGAGCACCTCGGCCTCTAGGCCTTTGAGTGTCTCTCACTCTTATTCTTAAAAGATTTTAATTCGTAAAATCCTCTCATTTTAGTAACCCACTTGGGTCTCAAGTGAAGTGAGGGCTCTCTGGAGCACCTCGGCCTCTAGGCCTTTGAGTGTCTCTCACTCTTATTCTTAAAAGATTTTAATTCGTAAAATCCTCTCATTTCAGTAACCCACTTGGGTCTCAAGTGAAGTGAGGGCTCTCTGGAGCACCTCGGCCTCTAGGCCTTTGAGTGCCTCTCACTCTTATTCTTAAAAGATTTTAATTCGTAAAATCCTCTCATTTCAGTAACCCACTTGTGTCTCAAGTGAAGTGAGGGCACCTCGGCCTCTAGGCCTTTGAGTGTCTCTCACTCTTATTCTTAAAAGATTTTAATTCGTAAAATCCTCTCATTTCAGTAACCCACTTGGGTCTCAAGTGAAGTGAGGGCTCTCTGGAGCACCTCGGCCTCTAGGCCTTTGAGTGTCTCTCACTCTTATTCTTAAAAGATTTTAATTCGTAAAATCCTCTCATTTCAGTAACCCACTTGGGTCTCAAGTGAAGTGAGGGCTCTCTGGAGCACCTCGGCCTCTAGGCCTTTGAGTGTCTCTCACTCTTATTCTTAAAAGATTTTAATTCGTAAAATCCTCTCATTTCAGTAACCTACTTGGGTCTCAAGTGAAGTGAGGGCTCTCTGGAGCGCCTCGGCCTCTAGGCCTTTGAGTGTTTCTCACTCTTGTTATAGTTATATTCATACGTCGCATGTTCAAATATGAGAAAGATAACCAAGACATAATAATTCTGAATAATTCTTTCTTCAAAAAAGGATAAGGCTTCATTGCTTTATTGTTAATTTTCAACATAGGCCATAGATAACCTACGCCGGTCTCATTAAAAACCGCTTTACGGAAAAACCCCAAAGGGGAAACCCGTAGAGAGGGAAAAAGAGCTCCGGTGAAGCCACAAAATACACCAAGCAAAGTACGGATCAATGCAAAAAATTATAAAACAAAAATTATAGACGGTCTCAAGACCTTACACTGTCTTCAAATAAAGAATCTCTTCAAATGGCAAACGTTCCAGGGTCTAGCTATGTCAACCCCCTCCATGCTCTGCAGTCTGTATGCTCCTCCTTTCAGCACCTGTGTGATCTTATAGGGTCCCTCCCAGTTGGGCTCCAGCTTTCCTGTATTTTTCAGGGCGTCCGCTCTTCTCAGCACCAGGTCCCCTGCTCTGAAGGACCTCGGGATCACCCTTCGATCATATGCAGCTTTAATTCTGCTTTTATATCTTTCCACACGTACTCTGACCATCTCTCTTTCTTCTTCCATCAAATCTAGAGCTTCTCTCATCAATCTTTCATTCTGATGTTCTTCAAATTGGGCAACTCGGTGCGATCGTAAAACGGCCTCTGGAGGTATCACCGCCGTCGCTCCGTAGACCAGCTGAAATGGGGACTCTCCAGTTGCTGTCTTCGGGCTAGTCCTATATGACCATAACACATTATCTAACTCGTTTACCCATCCTCCTCCTATCTTTGTCAACCTAGTTCGAATTCCATCTACTATTGTTCGATTAGTAACCTCCACCTGTCCGTTAGCTTGAGGATGAGCTACATAAGTGAATCTCTGTATTATGTTCAATCTTGCACACCATCCTCGCACGTTCTCGCCATTAAACTGTGTTCCATTATCGGAGACCAATATTCTGGGTACTCCGAATCTACAGTAGATTTGTTTCTTCAAGAATTTAATCACATTTTCTTCATCTATCGTAGCCAGGGGAGCAGCTTCCACCCATTTGCTAAAATAGTCCACTGCTACTATTAGAAATTTTCTCCCTCCGGAGGCTGGAGGGAAGGGTCCTACCAAGTCAATTCCCCACTTAGCGAAGGGACAGGGAGAGTGCATCGCTCCCATCTCTTCCGCAGGGGTCCTTATCAATGGAGCATTTTTCTGACACTTGACGCATTTCCTCACAAATTCTCTGGCATCTTTTGTCATGGAGGGCCAGTATAACCCAGCCCTTAAAACTTTCTTCACCACTGCTTTGTATCCTTCATGACTGGCTGCATCACCTTCATGGATCTCTCTAAGTGTGTACATAGCTTCTCCAGTTGATATACACCTCAAATATGGGTGTGTGAACGACTTCTTGTATAAGTGCCCCCCGATAATACAATATTTGATCCGAAGGGCTCGGGTCTCTCTGGTGGTAGGGGCATCTGCTCCCTTGGTAAGTTCTATCCATATAGCTCTTCTCCAATCGTCTTCCTCTTCGATGGAGCCAATGGGGTTCTCCAGAGTCTCTCTTTCCGCAACTACTAGAGTTACTGTTCCCTGTCCATCAAACTCTGTGGAGCTAGCGAGTTTGGAAAGACTATCCGCCTACATGTTCTTCTCTCGAGGTATCTGGACTACCTCGCACTCTTGGAATTTGCTCATCACCGCTTTAGCACGTTCCAAATAAGCAGCCATCCTGCTATCTTTGGCAACATGTTCACCATTCACCTGCTGAACAACTAATTGGGAGTCTGAGTGTAGAGTTACCTTTGGAGCTCCCAATTCCAATGCCATCTCCATCCCTCTGATCAAAGCATCGTACTCTGCTCCATTATTTGAGGTCATGAATTGAAACCTCACTGCGAATTGTAGGTCCTCTCCTCGAGGGCCTGTCAACACAATCCCTGCTCCACATCCGCTCAGGGTCACTGAGCCATCTACATACACCTTCCATCCCTCGACCTCTTCTGGTTTAGTCGACTCTTGGATGAAATCTGATAAAGCTTGAGCTTTTATAGACTTCTGTGGCTCGAAATCTACGTCATATTCTTGGAGCTCGATCGCCCACTTCACCATCCTTCCAGAGAGGTCTGCTCGTCCTATAACCTGTTTCAACAAGTAATTAGTGCGGACCAATATTTTGTAAGAAAGGAAATATGGGCGCAGCCTCCGGGCTGTAACTACCACAGCCAGAGCAGCCTTCTCAATCTCTGAGTAACGATTTTCGGCCCCCTGAATGACCTTACTGACATAATAAATAGGGTGCTGCAGAGATCCCTCTTCTTTGACTAAAGCAGTGCTTAGTGAGAATTCCCCTACGGAGAGATACAAAATAAGGGTATCTCCTGGAGAAGGCTTCGTCAGTTTCGGCAACTGAGACAAATGGTGCTTCAGGTCTTCAAAGGCCTTTTGGCATGTTTCGCTCCATTCAAACTTGGTCCATTTCTTAAGAATTTTAAAGAAGGGATGGCTCTTTTCAGCAGACCTGGCTATGAATCTGCTCAACGCTGTAATCCTCCCATTGAGTGTCTGGAGCTCCTTTATGTTTCTTGGTGGCTGCATATCCAGTACAGCCTTCACCTTGGCTGGATTCACCTCTATACCTCTTTGAGTGACCATATATCCCAGGAACTTCCCTGATTTTACTCCAAAAGAGCATTTGGCTGGGTTCAACTTGATGTCATTTTCTCGAATTACCTGGAAAATTTCTTCCAAATCCTCTATATGTTGATCTGCTTTCACACTTTTAGCCAACATATCATCTACATATATCTCCATGTTTCTCCCTAGCTGTTTTCGAAAGACAGCATCGACCATCCTCTGATAGGTTGCTCCGGCATTGATTAATCCAAATGGCATCCGAACATATCCGAACGTTCCACAGGCTGCTATGAAGCATACTTTGGGGACATCTGCAGGATTCAGTTGGATTTGGTGGTACCCTTGGTATGCGTCCATCATGCTCAGCAACTCAAAGCCTGAAGTTGCATCTACTAGCTGGTCTATTCTTGGTAGCGGGTAATGGTCCTTAGGGCATGCCTTGTTGAGGTCCCTGAAATCTATGCACATTCTCCATTTTCCTCCCCCTTTAGGCACTAGCACGGCATTGGAGAGCCATTCTGGGAATTGGACTTCTACTACATGTCCTGCTTTCAATAGCTTCTCGATTTCTTCTTTCACAATGTTATTCTTCTCAATCCCGAAATTTCGTAGTTTTTGTTTTACGGGTCTTGCCTTTGGATCCACATTAAGGCAATGTATTGCTATCTCCGGAGGGACTCCTGTCATGTCAGTTGGAGAAAATGCAAATATATCGGAATTTCGACGTAATGTAAATATTACCTTCTCTGTGAGTTCAGGCCCCAGTTGGGTACCTATTTTGGTAAAAAGCCGAGTTTCCCTGGAAAGAGCTCCACGCTCATTAGTTCCTCGTCTGTCTTAACATTTACTTGCTCAGGTGCCACTCCCTCTACTTTCTTCCTCTTGACCTCAGGGTCATCTCCTCTAATCCGCTCCAGGCCCCTAGTTAGGGCTTTATCTGCCATCTTTACGGACTCTGCATAGCACTTCCGTGCTTGGTACTGGTTTCCTCTCACTTCTCCCACCCCTGTGGCTGTAGGGAATTTCATCTTCATATGAAATGTGGAGATGATTGCCTGAAAAAGATTCAGGCTGGGTCGTCCCATCACAACATTGTACGACGAGGGAATATCTACAATAAGGAACTCCACCACATGGACTTTCCGAGCTGGAGCGTTTCCCAATCCTACCTGTAACATCACTGACCCCAAAGGTTGGATTGCCCCTCCGGAGAAACCATACAGAGAGGTATCTACAGGGCGCAGCTTCACACTCAGCTCCATTCTCTTAAAACATTCAAAGAACATGATGTCGGCCGAACTTCCCGTATCTACGAAGATTCGAGCAACATCGAACCCCGCTATGTCCGTAGTGATCACCAGAGCATCGTTGTGATCTTCCTTAATTCCCTTCACATCTTCTGGGCCAAACCGGATATTGGGCGTCTCTGTCATGCGCCCCACCTCTCTTAACTGGCTCCCCTGCTCTGCTCTTAGAGCCCGGACATTTTGCTTTCTCTTCCGAAAAGAATCTCCATCAGCTGGCCCACCCACTATCATGTGGATTACTCCTCTCTTCGGTGGAGGAGGGGGCATATCCTAAGCTACCTCTCTGGTTTCCTTCTCTTCTGGTTTTCTTTCATGATCTTTCCGCTTCTGCCCTCGAGGGCCCTGCCTATCTCTGAATATAAATTCTTTTAGATGACCCGCTTGGATCATCCTCTCAATTTCGTCCTTCAAGTGGTAACATTGATTTGTATCATGCCCATACTCATTGTGGAATCGGCAGAATCGATCAGACTTGGGCTTTTGAGGTCCTCAATTTCTGGAATTGGGAATTTCAAGTCTGGATGGTCTCCGGCTACCTCCAGTACTTCGGCAGGCTCAATCCTCAAGGGCGTGTATTTCTCGAACCTCCCACGAGGGCCAGACCGGGGACCTCCGGAGGGATTGCTATCTCTTGTTGATCCAGAGGTCCGAGGGACCTCTGGGCTGGATCGTCTGGAGGGACCTTCCCTTCTTCTCTCTCGATCTGGTGGCCTAACCTCCAGCCTTTTCGCCTTACTGACCTCCTCTAGAGTGAGGTACTTATCTACCCTGTGCAGCAGCTCATCAAAATTCTTAACTGGCTTCTTAGCTAAGGAGGAAAAGAAATCTCCATCTCGTAATCCGTTAGTGAGGGCGTTGATCTTCACCTCCGGAGAGGATGTAGGGACCTCCAGAGCTGCCTGATTAAACCTCCGGAGAAAAGCTCTTAAGCTTTCGCTCTCCCCCTGCCTCAGATTGAAGAGGGTCAAGGTGGCCCTTGGCTGTCTCCGGGCACTTGCAAATTGATGGAGAAATAACTCACTGAATTCTTCCCAGGATCGGATGGTATTAGGTTCTAACTGAGTGAACCATTGCTGCGCTGCTTTGGCCAGGGTGGTCAGGAACACCCTGCACTTGATTCCTTCTCCGTAGCGATGTAATAGCGCAGCGTTTTCAAATCTTTCTAAGTGTTCGTAAGGGTCTGCCGTACCATCATATTCAAAGTTAAGGGGCTTGAAATTGAATGGTAACTCATCCTGTAATATGTTAGGGGAGAACTGGCATCCGGATGTGTGAGCAGATCTACTGGTTCGGTTGTCCATCTGTCTCCTCATATCCTTCATCTCTTTCTGCAGAGCCTGTAGTTGGTCGCTAACTGGCCCTCCGTAGGTATCATCAGTGCTTTCTTCTATCTCAAGGGGTTCTGTCCCTCGGGGTGCCGGTTCTGCGTTCCTTCTAGTGCTTCGAAGGGGAATGCTTCTTTCCGCGCGCGAGGGCACTTTATCATCCTCTTCCACTCGTATCCCCATCTCTTTGGACAACACTTGGGAGGTCCCAGGTGCTTCATCCTGGGGTCTATGGGGCGGTACCTCTGGATTCCTTGGTGCAGCCTTGGGAATCTGGTCCTTTTGATCTGCAAAGGCTTTATCTACAGCTTGTTGGATGAGGGCGTTCAATTGATCGGGAGAGATCAAGAGTGTCCCTGAGTCTGGAATATCCTCTCGCTGAGGATCTGCGGTCTGGGGCTCTGGGGTTTCAAGATTCCCGGTTATTCCCTCCCGGACCGGTAAAGGATGATTCTCGTCATCTAAACCTGGAGTGGGCGCCAATGGTTGATTTGATCCAGAAGGAGTATGGATTGGGTTTTTCCCCCGGCCTCCCATTGGTGGGGGATCAATCGGCAAAGGGGAATTCTCCCCCGGAAGATTTTTATTTCCAGAAATAGATGTTTTGTCTCCGCCACCCATTTGCTCAAACAGGTAGAAATTCGTGAGAAAATCTTTCAAATCTTTCCCACAGACGGCGCCAGTTGATGTGCCAAAATTTGCACGAGAGGATTATATATCCTCGGGACTAAGCGTCCTGTTCTTCGAACACGAATAATTTCTTCAAGTGTGTTGCCTTCGTTCAAAACCTTCAAGAACCTGCAAAGAACACGCCGGAGAGGAGTCTGGCGTGGACACTCCGATGCCTAAGTCAGTATAGGGCTTATTAATCTCTCCCAAGGATCTCGGGATCCTTGATATATGAAAAACAGTTCTTAAAAGATCTCCCAAAGGTATATTGTGTTCAGTTTAGTAAATGCGTAATGTACGAGAGTCTAACCTGGAAATCTACTCGATTTTACCTATTTATAGAGATGTTGGCTGGAGAGGAAGTCAAGCCTTCCTCCTTTTCCGGAACTACCCGCCAGACTCGGTCCTACGGAGTGGACGAAGCCTCCTTTCCTCCACTTCCCGAAGACTCGGCCATATCTCTTCTTTTTTGACTTGGTTCCCCCAGATAATAGAGGATAAGGTCCACCTTCTATTGAGTCTAAGCCGAAAATAGCGGAACCTCCCTACATTCAAGGCTCACGAACTTCCTCCAAAAGTAATTCTTCTGGAAGCTTCTCTTTGGCTGAAGCTCCCTCCAAAGGGATCTCCCGAGAGGATTTCTCCTCAGAGCATATTACATAATCCGATCCTTTCACTTTTATCTTATCCCCTATACACGTGTCGACTCCTTATTAGGTGACATTTTTAGGCCGCATCAATACATATTATGCAATGCAGAAGATTTAGTATTTTATCAAGGATTCTTAGGGTATCATTGATTCCCCCTTGATTAAATAACTCTATGTTTTCCCTCAGCTTTATTTGTCTTCATCGGGAGAAACTTACCTGAAGATGAGGGTGTCTATTCACCTCATCTGACCCTCCTAGTCTGCTGCAATTGTATCAGCTGAGGCCTTCAGCTGATCTTGTGCTCTTCATGTGCTTGGATCCAAGAGTCCTAAGCTATAGCATAGGGTCTTGAATCTTTCTTCAGCTAGGGGCTTAGTCAAGATGTCTGCTCTTTGGATATCTGTGTGAATTTTCTCCATCTTGATGTCCTTCTTTTCAAGGTGGTCTCTTATAAAATGGTGTCGAATGTCGACATGCTTGCATCTTGTGTGTAGGACTGGATTTTGAGTGATGGCATTGGCACTGCTGCTGTCACAGTAGATAGGGACTTCTCTTGCCTCTACATTGTAATCCTTGAGTTGTTGAACTAGCCAGAGCAATTGACTACAACAACTTCCAGCTGCCATATATTCTGCCTCAGTGGTGGAGGTTGCAACTGACGTTTGCTTCTTTGAGAACCATGATATCAACTTGTTGCCTAGGAATTGACAGGTTCCAGATGTGGATTTCCTATCTATTCTGCATCCACCATAATCTGAGTCAGAGTAACCACTCAAATCTAGGTTGTCATCAGCAGGGTACCATAGTCCTAGGTTGATTGTTCCTTTTAGGTACTTGAGAATCTTCCTTGCTGCTTCTAGATGACTTTGCTTTGGGTTTGCTTGAAACCTAGCACATACTCCTACAGCAAATGTTATGTCTGTTCTGCTAGTTGTAAGATATAGTAGAGATCCAATAAGTGCTCTATATTCAGCTTGATCAACTGCCTGTCCAGACTCATCTGGTTCCATTTTAAAGGATGTCATCATTGGAATTCTTGCAGTCTTGCTTTGTAGAGCTTTGAATCTTTCTAATAGGCTTTTTGTGTACTTGGACTGATTGATGAAGATCCCTTCTGAACTCTGTTTGACTTGGAGTCCTAGGAAGTAATTCATCTCACCCATCATACTCATTTCGAATTTTCCTTGCATAAGTTCAGAGAACTTCTTGCACATATCTTGATGTGGTGATCCAAATATAATGTCATCTACATATATTTGCACCATTAGAATGTCTTCTCCTTCTTGTATTCTGAAAAGTGTTCTGTCAACTTTGCCTTTTGTGTAACCATTGTCAAGTAGGAATTGTGACAATGTGTCATACCAGGCTCTGGGAGCTTGCTTCAGACCATAGAGGGCCTTCTTCAGACGATATACTTGATCTCCTTTTTCGAATCCTGGAGGTTGTTCTACATACACTTCTTCTACCAGAATACCATTCAGAAAAGCACTCTTGACGTCCATTTGATATACCTTGAAGCCCATATATGATGCATAAGCTAGAAACAGTCGAATAGCTTCTAATCTGGCTACTGGAGCAAAGGTTTCATCATAGTCAATTCCTTCAGATTGTGAGTATCCTTTTGCAACTAGCCTTGCTTTATTTCTAGTTATCACATCATTTTCGTCCTTTTTATTCTTGAATACCCACTTTGTTCCTACTACATTGTGGTTTTCAGGACGATCTACCAATTCCCATACTTCATTTATTTCGAATTGGTTTAATTCTTCTTGCATAGCAGTGATCCAATTGCTATCTGTCATTGCTTCTTCTATTTCAGCTGGTTCAATGTTGGACGAGAAGGCACACCAGCAGAACATAGATGATTGAGGGTTCTGATTCAGTTGTCTTCTGGTCTTGACACCTGAGTCTGCTCCTCCTAAGATGAGGTTTGATGGATGGTTGTTTCTCCACGTATGTCTTACAGGAGTATCTGCATTAGATGAGCTTGGATTCTCATTTGTTCTAGTGCCATCAGGAGGGTTGACTTGATTAGGTCGATCATCATCTGTATCTTGAGTATCAAGGAGATCATTCTCCCTTGCATTTGGGATTGTTGCATCTTGATTTTGGACAGCTTGCTCAGCTTGAGTTTGTGATCTAGTGACTGGTCTGTGTGGTTTATCCTCCTCTGGTTCTTCAGGAAATAGTTCATTGACTTCAATAAACTCATCAGACCTAGACTTGATCACTAGTTTCTTCATCTGATCTACAGCTGAGTCTGTCTGTACTGCATAATTTTCACAAGATTCATCAAAAACAACATGAGGTATTTCTTCCACAAGAAGAGTTCGTTTGTTGAATACTCTAAATGCTTTAGTAGTTGAGGAGTATCCCAAGAATATCCACTCATCTGCTTTGGCATCAAAAGCATTCATCTTACTTTTCCCATTGTTGTGAATGAAACACTTACAACAAAATATATGAAAGTAAGATACTCTAGGTTTCCTGCCTTTCCACAGTTCATATGGGGTTTTTGTTGGGTTATTAATCCCAATACCCAATAATAGTCCCCCAACAATGTGGTCCCCAACTCCTTTGTGGGAAATTATTATGGGACCACATTCCCCATCTCCTTTGTGGGGAATTATTGGCACTTGTGGGTTATGGACCATCACGCTAGGAATCCTTTGAGACTCCCGGGAATCTTTTGAGATGCCCTAGGATCCTTTGACACTCTCGGGAATCCTTTGAGACTCATATAAAATTACCCGGATCTATTTGGGACGTAATTTAAATATGAATTATCATAAATCTAATTTCATAATTTAAACAAATTAAATCAACTAATTTATGTAATGAATGTACGGTAAAATAATTAAATCCCCAAACATGCGGAACTAAGGGATTACGTGTTTACCTTTAAATCGGAGAGATGCCGTTGAGAAGAGTAACAACTTCAACCCAATTGCCTTCTCAAGTATTCCCTAAGTCGTAGTCCGTTGACCAGGTGGGAGATCTCACGAACTATTAACTCTCAAGGAAGAATTAATTTTCTCTTGTTGCACACACTGTAATTTCGAAAATTACAGATCTATTTTTTTTCTTTTTTTCACTAGAGTACCAATTTTTTTCTTCTCCTTTTATAAGAGAGAATCTATGTTTCTTCTCTTACAAGAAAGAAAAATTGACCGGTCAATTTATCTTGGAATAATATAGAAATAATCTCTTATTTCCATATATCTTTTTCCATAAATATCTCTCTCTAATTTCTTGCAACAAAATTAATCCTTATCTTTTAATTACCTTAATTAATAGACTTTTATTGGGCTACTTGAGGGGCCTTTAGGAGAATTAGGATTGGACCTCTCAATGGGCCCAAAAATCAATATTGAGCCACAACATTTTTCCAGCCC
This sequence comes from Galeopsis tetrahit, assembly GCA_963675135.1. Taxonomy (NCBI): domain Eukaryota; kingdom Viridiplantae; phylum Streptophyta; class Magnoliopsida; order Lamiales; family Lamiaceae; genus Galeopsis; species Galeopsis tetrahit. Next base: position 55,592,087 of record OY776120.1, on the reverse strand, counting down.
ATTAATATTAATTCATTCCACTATAGAATTAATATTGCACTATCCATCCTAACCCATATTACGAAATATGGCTCCCGGTTATTATTTTCCGTGTTTAAGATTCAACGTCCATCAATTAATTTAAGCTACTGAATGCTTTAATTAATTTATATCTTTTATTCCTCGGAGTAAGGACAACTCAACATTATTATCATACCGGAAATAAATTCCACTGATCAGATTTGATATGATAAACCTTCTGAGCCCACCAAGGGGACATAATCAACTTGACACTCCAAGACACGATTCTCTGTATTAATTTTGGCAATCTGTCCTGTAATTAATAATATTGCCCAAAATACAAAGTATTGAATCAAATTGATTCTTTACCCATAATAAATCAAAGCAATACTTCTTAAATATAGACAATCCCATTTAAGTGACAGAGATTAAGAAATCAAAAACCACTGAGGTCTAATTCTTCATTCCTTAAGTTAGTCTAGAAGAATTACCTCTCTGTAGGTCCTATTCAGCACATCATAATGCACTTGTGTAATCTCTTGGTCAAGATAAACCAATCCGAGCCTTACACCTCAACTTCTACCAATGGATTGTTCAATTCCACATAAGTTGTGAATCAATTGTACTTGTATACAAGGAATTGACAATGTGATCTTCTATGATCTTCTACACAGCACATTGTCTACAATGTAAAATACATCTGAACGTTTATGTAATAAATAATTAACATTCATTATATTTAAAGCAACCAGTGATAAAAATATTATTCTCATTTATAAGTGCAAGAATCAGTTTGTATACATAAGTAGCACTAAAAGCATACTTGCCAGTATAACCCTAACAATCTCCCACCTATACTCAAAGTCTGTTTTTAAGTATACTACAGCACGTCCATGTTCTACATGTCCTATTAAATTCTCCCACTTATACTCAAAGCAGCTTGGCAACGCACTTGACCCCCATTCCTTCCACATGTCTCTCGTATGTACTCTGAGGCAGACCCTTTGTGAAAGGATCAGCTAGGTTGTCTTCTGATGCGATCTTTGCCACCACTATGTCTCCTCTCTTAACGATTTCTCGTATAAGATGGTATTTCCTTTCAATGTGTTTGCTTGCCTTGTGGGCTCTTGGTTCCCTTGAATTTGCAACTGCTCCAACATTATCGCAATAAATAGTGATACTGCTGGGCAAATTCGGAATCACATCCAAGTCCACTAAGAAGTTCTTAAGCCAAACCGCTTCTGTCGCTGCTTCACAAGCAGCTACATATTCGGCTTCCATGGTAGAATCAGCGATGCATTTCTGCTTCACACTTCTCCATGTCATGGCTCCACCCCCCAAACAAAACACACTACCCGAGGTAGATTTTCTAGAATCCATGTCTGATTGGAAATCTGAGTCCGTATAACCCACAGGGAACAGACTGTCTGACTGATAAACTAACATTCTATCTCGAGTTCTTTTTAGATACTTGAGAATGTTTTTTTAACTGCAGTCCAATGTTCTTTCCCTGGGTTACTTTGATATCTTGCTACCATGCCTACAGCAAAATAAATATCCGGTCTCGTGCACAGCATTGCATACATGAGGCTTCCAACTGCCGACGCATATGGAATGTTTCTCATCTCATCCATCTCCTTTTGTGTCTTAGGACACATCTCTTTAGATAGATGAATTCCATGTCTGAAATGAACAAATCCTTTCTTGGAATTTTGCATGCTGAATCGTTTCAAAATAGTGTCTATGTATGAAGTTTGGGATAAGCATATCATCCTTTTCTGGCGATCTCGAGTAATCTTAATCCCAAGGATGTGACCAGCTTCTCCTAAATACTTCATATCAAACTGTTTTGACAACCATACCCTCACGTCTGTCAACACCTTTTTATTGTTTCCAATAAGCAGAATGTCGTCTACGTATCATACTAAGAATACCAACGCAGTTCCGATACACTTCTTATAGACACAACTCTCAAACTCATTTTGATCAAATCCATAGGATTGTATCACCTGATCAAAACATTGATTCCAAGCTCGCGATGCTTGCTTAAGTCCATACATTGACCTTTTAAGCTTGCATACAAGATTCTCTTGGCCTTTTTCAATGAAGCCTTCGGGTTGGCACATGTAGATTTCTTGTTCAAGACTTCCATTTAGGAAAGCTGTCTTGACATCCATTTGCCAGATCTCAAAATCTAGGTGAGCTGCAATCGACAAGAGAATACGGATAGACTTAAGCATAGCTACAGGCGAAATGGTCTCCTCATAATCGATTCCCTCTTTTTGAGTATATCCTTTTGCCACTAGTCTAGCTTTGAAGGTTTCAACCTTCTCATCTAATCCTCTTTTTCTCTTGTAGACCCACTTGCATCCAATAGGCTTTATGCCTTTGGGTGGTTCCACAAGCTCCCACACTTTGTTATGATCCATATACCCCATTTCTGCTTCCATTGCAATTTGCCAAGAATCTGCATCCTTATCATGGATTGCCTCATCGTACGTCCAAGGGTCAGATTCATCCTCTCCGGGGACCAAGTCCGAAGACTCTCCCACGAACATGAATCGCTCAGGTTGTCTCACAACCCTCCCACTACGAAGAGGTTCCGATTGTGTTTGTGTATCGCTTGGTACATCTACTTTTACACTTGGTATATGAGTTGGCCCTCTTAATTCTTTTAAGGTAATCTCACTCTTGGGCTTTCTATTACTCATATAGTTTTCTTCCAAGAATCTAGAATGTGTGCTTATCACAATTCGCTGATCCTTTGGACTATAGAATAAAACCCCTTTCGTTCCTCTAGGATATCCTACAAACAGCCTTAATTCTGAACGAGGGTCTAACTTTCCAGCTTCCTTGTCCAACACGTATGCAGGACACCCCCAAATTCTTATGTGTTTTAGACTAGGCTTTCGCCCGGTCCACAATTCAGTAGGGGTTTTAGGAACTGATTTGGAAGGTACCAAATTCAGAATGTAAGTCGCTGTTTCCAAGGCATAACCCCAACACCACTTAGGTAAATCTGAATAACTCATCATAGATCTGACCATCTCTAAAAGAGTTCGATCTCTTCGCTCTGCAACCCCATTTTGTTGGGGGGATCCGGGTGCAGTTAATTGGGATACAATCCCTTCACCTGATAAGTAGCCCAAAAATTCATTGCTGAGGTATTCGCCTCCACGATCTGATCGTAGAAACTTGATACTCTTTTCCCTATGCTTTTCTGCTTCAGCCTTAAACTCTTTGAATTTATCAGAGGTCTCAGACTTATGCCGCACTAGATAGATGTATCCATATCTTGAGTAATCATCGATAAAAGTAACGAAATACTCAAAACCACCTTTTGCTTGAATTGACATTGGTCCACATACATCAGTATGAACGAGTTCCAACACTTCACTAGCTCTATTCCCCTTTGCCCCAAAAGCTCTTTTGGTCATTTTACCCTCTAAACATGATTCGCAGGTTGGAAACGGCTCAACCTGGAGTGATTCCAACGAGCCGTCATTCACCAACCTTTGAATCCTTCTTAGATTAATATGAACAAGTCTAAGATGCCACAGAAGTGTTTCGTTCATGTCTAAAGAATGTTTTCTTTTCTTAGAAATAGTCGATCTGTTATACGATTCATTTTGTGTGGAATGTGCACAATTAATAGTATAAAGATTATTCACCAATGCTCCCGAACAGATAATCTCGTCATTACGACAAATAACGACATTCTTATTAAAGGAAACTGAATATCCATCCAAAAATAGTTTAGAAACTGAAATCAAATTCTTTCTAAAACTCGGAACATAAAGAACGTCTTTTAAAACTAAAATTCTATCACTAAAAGATAGTTGCACATCTCCCACTGCAACAGCCGCCACTTTCGTAGCATTGCCCATGGTGATGATGATCTCACTCCCACTAAGTTGTCGGGTTATCTTGAACCCCTGAAAATTGAAACAAACATGATCAGCGGCTCCCGTATCCACCACCCATGAATGGGAAGAATACACCGCTAAACAAGTTTCAATTACTAGTGCGTGAGAATTACCTTGCTTACCAGCCTTCTTAGGCTTGGTACAGGCTGACTTCCAATGTCCTTTCAGACCGCAACTAAAGCACTTTCCCTTAGTGGTCTTTTTCTTGACACCTCCCTCAATTGGTATTTTTTCCTTATTATTAGCTTGTTTCTGGCCATTTGCCTTCTTCTTCTTCTTTCCACATTTCGGTGTAGAATTAGAAGATGGACCATTTGCCAACATTGCCGTATGCTCGTTCGTTGGTCCCATTAACATCTCAGCCGAAACTAAAGCTTGCAAGAGCTGAGCCAACGTATACTCTTGATCATTCATCATATAGTTCAGTTGGAACTGCTCAAAACTTTTCGGTAGAGAATGGAGTATGAAATCGATCTGCGTTTCCGCATCGAATTTAGCACCAAGAATCTCAAGTCTGTTAAGGAAACCAATCATCTTAAGAACGTGATCCCTCACAGGCGTTCCCTCGACCATTTTCTGTGATAACATATCTCTCATGGTCATTTGTCTAGCCGTACAATTTTGATGAGCAAAAAGTTCCTTAAGGTTCATCATAATAGCTGAAGCGGATTCCATGTTCTAGTGTTGGTGTTGCAACACATCTCACATTGAAGCCTAAATGGTACACCTAGCCATTTTATCGGATCTCATCCACTCCTTATGATATTTCTTATCTTCTTGGTTCGTCTCATCCGTAGGGGCAGGGGGTTTAGGTTCATTAAGGACCCACTTATGCTGTTGTGCAGTCAAGACTATAAATAAATATCTTTTCCAATCCACATAATTCTCTCCTTCCAATTTATTTTCTTTAAGTATACTAAACAATGGGTTAAAAGGAGACGACATGCTGAACTGAGAATAAAATATACAATTTGTATTAATATCCTATTAACACAAAAATTATCACATAATTTGATCACATGTACTATATCAAAAACCTCAAAAAACGATATAAACATGCATCAACCAACATCTTAAAACCAATTTAAGCAAGTCACGATGAGTGTGAACGTTTACTCAAATACATTTAAGCAGGTTACAAACAAAGCAGTTACAAACCTTTAATTCAAAATTAATAGTTGGTTTTAACCTGGCCATATAAAATTGACAGGGACTCCGATGGGGAGTTAATATATCAATTTTATACCTAAGTAATAATCATAATTAAATACAGGACTATTATTTCGTTTTGAATAAGCCACTCGATGGGAGGGTCATACCGCCACTAGTAATAATCCACAATCATCCTTAAAGGAATTTATTCATGTGAACTTATCCTTTGGCCTATCCGATAGGGAGAGAGGCGCTTGCCAATGCGTAGCCAAAAGACTTCACAAATAAATAAATTATGGAGGCCATTTAATCAATTTATTATCTTAAATAAATTTAATTAAAAAACATACTTAGTAATTTTTAAACTTGAGGTTTTTCACGAATCCTCATGCAAAATTAACAAATAATCATAGCATAATAACAAAACAAAATTAAACACAAATTAGGCAAACACGTCCAATTATCATGGTTTAATTTTCTTGTTTTGAAGAAACAAGAAATTCGTACTCCCACGGCCGCAACAAAAAAAATCACGCCACGCCCACAACCGGCCCGTGTGGCTTGGTCGTCCGGGTGCGCCTCCGATTCTTTAATCCGTCCAACGGTCTTCGTCTTTGATCCGTTACAATTTATTTACAAAAAATAAATCTAACATCTAGACTAGTCTATTACAAATTAAATAATCTAATCTACCCGTGGATTTTCTAACGGGAAAAACAAATCTGACCGAATCAGATTAAAAACCACATTCAAACAACATAAATTAAAACATACATTAAAACCATGATAATTGGATACCTACAAAAAAGATCTAACAATTCTACCATCCAAATATCAATTTAATGTAAATAGATTTAAATTCTAATTTAAATTACATAGCCCAAAACTTTGGCTCTGATACCATCTATTGGGTTATTAATCCCAATACCCAATAATAGTCCCCCAACAATGTGGTCCCCAACTCTTGTGGTCCCCAACTCCTTTGTGGGAAATTATTATGGGACCACATTCCCCATCTCCTTTGTGGGGAATTATTGGCACTTGTGGGTTATGGATCATCACGCTAGGAATCCTTTGAGACTCCCGGGAATCTTTTGAGATGCCCTAGGGATCCTTTGAGACTCTCGGAAATCCTTTGAGACTCCTTTAAAATTACCCGGATCTATTTGGGACGTAATTTAAATATGAATTATCATAAATCTAATTTCATAATTTAAACAAATTAAATCAACTAATTTATGTAATGAATGTACGGTAAAATAATTAAATCCCCAAACATGCGGAACTAAGGGATTACGTGTTTACCTTTAAATCGGAGAGATGCCGTTGAGAAGAGTAACAACTTCAACCCAATTGCCTTCTCAAGTATTCCCTAAGTCGTAGTCCGTTGATCCGGTGGGAGATCTCACGAACTATTAACTCTCAAGGAAGAATTAATTTTCTCTTGTTGCACACACTGTAATTTCGAAAATTACAGATCTTTTTTTTTTTCTTTTTTTCACTAGAGTACCAATTTTTTTCTTCTCCTTTTATAAGAGAAAATCTATGTTTCTTCTCTTACAAGAAAGAAAAATTGACCGGTCAATTTATCTTGGAATAATATAGAAATAATCTCTTATTTCCATATATCTTTTTCCATAAATATCTCTCTTTAATTTCTTGCAACAAAATTAATCCTTATTTTTAATTACCTTAATTAATAGACTTTTATTGGGCTACTTGAGGGGCCTTTAGGAGAATTAGGATTGGACCTCCCAATGGGCCCAAAAATCAATATTGAGCCACAACATTTTTCCAGCCCATTAATATTAATTCATTCCACTATAGAATTAATATTGCACTATCCATCCTAACCCATATTACGAAATATAGCTCTCGGTTATTATTTCCCGTGTTTAAGATTCAACGTCCATCAATTAATTTAAGCTACTGAATGCTTTAATTAATTAATATCTTTTATTTCTCGGAGTAAGGACATCTCAACATTATTATCATACCGGAAATAAATTCCACTGATCAGATTTGATATGATAAACCTTCTGAGCCCACCAAGGGGACATAATCAACTTGACACTCCAAGACACGATTCTCTGTATTAATTTTGGCAATCTGTCCTGTAATTAATAATATTTCCCAAAATACAAAGTATTAAATCAAATTGATTCTTTACCCATAATAAATCAAAGCAATACTTCTTAACTACAGACAATCCCATTTAAGTGACTGAGATTAAGAAATCAACAACCATTGAGGTCTAATTCTTCATTCCTTATGTCAGTCTAGAAGAATTACCTCCCTGTAGGTCCTATTCAGCACATCATAATGCACTAGTGTAATCTCTTGGTCAAGATAAATCAATCCGAGCCTTACACCTCAACTTCTACCAATGGATTGTTCAATTCCATCTAAGTTGTGAATAAATTGTACTTATATACAAGGAACTGACAATGTGATCTTATGTGATCTTCTACACACCACATTGTCTACAATGTAAAATACATCTGAACGTTTATGCAATAAATAATTAACATTCATTATATTTAAAGCAACCAGTGATAAAAATATTATTCTCATTTATAAGTGCAAGAATCAGTTTATATACTTAAGTAGCACTAAAAGCATACTTGCCAGTATAACCCTAACAGTTTTCTCATGAATTTTGTGAATACCTGACCTATTTTGAGTGTGACAAGCTGTGTTGATGGCTTCTGCCCATAGCTTCTTAGGAGTTGTGAATTCAGCAAGGAGTGTTCTTGCAGCTTCTTTAAGTGTTCTGATTCTTCTTTCAGCTACACCAATCTGTTGTGGTGTTCTTGCTGCACTTGTCTCATGCTGAATACCATTAGAAGTACAATAGGAAATAATATAATAAGAGTTAATAAATTCAGTGCCTTTGTCACTTCTAATTTTCACAATAGGTTCTCCTTTCTCTACTTGGATCCTCTTTAATAGTTCAGGGAGCTTCTGCTAAGTTTCACTCTTCTTGTATAAGAAGACAACCCAAGTAAACTTGGTGTAGTCATCTACAACAATGAGGGTATACTTCCTCCCTTTAAGTGTAGTTGGAGTGACTGGTCCAAAGAGATCCATGTGAAGCAATTCAAGAGCTCTGCTGGTTGATGTTGTTTTCTTGGTCTTGAAAGAGACATTTGTTTGCTTTCCTTGTTGACATGCATCACAAACCTGATCTTTACAGTATAGTTCATTAGGCAGACCATCAACTAAGGATTCCCTTGCTAACTTGTTCATAGTCTTAAAGTTCAGATGACTAAGACGTTTGTGCCATAGCCAGCTGACATCTTTAGGGCTTTTCACAAGCAGACATGTATCCTTAGGACAGTTGTTCCAATTTGCAAGATACATACTTCCTTTTCTAGATCCTGTTAGAAGGTTTTGTTTTGTTATTTTATCACTTATGAGACACTCATCTTTAGAGAATTTTACTGAGTAACCCGTGTCATAGAAATGAGAAACAGATAATAAATTAAACTTTAAACCTTCTACATATGATACATCATGTACCTCAATGTCACCATTTTTAAGGGTGCCATATCCTTTTGTGTTACCGTGCGCGTTATCACCAAAGAAGAATTTTTTACCTTTCTTTTCTGTGTAGTTGGTCAGCAGGTCTTTGGTTCCAGTCATATGGGTTGAGCATCCACTATCTATGTACCATATCTCTCCTGCTAGACCTCCTCTTCTGTATAGGTCCCTCATTTCCTGCAAGAAAGGTTAAGTCTTAGGTACCCATTTTATCTTGGGTCCTTGGGTGTTAGTACTACCCTTGGGAACCCATATATACATTGGTCGTTTGAACAACCTTGAGCACTTGAGTTGTTTCCCTCGGGCATCACAGAACCAAATCTTACCAGTTAACACCTTGGAACTGGTCTGATTTGTTATTTGTGTCAGCTAAGTAGTAGTCAAATGGTTTCCTCTTATAGGAGTGTACATACATTATCTTTTGACTAGTTACATTCGGCCTGGGTGCATTAGCTGGTCGATGCACACGATTATATGGACCATACTCCTCTGTTCTCACAATATCATAAGAGATAGGGGGTGCAAAGAGAACAGATTTGTGTGAAGAAGATTTCTTCTTCTTGGCTGGAGCAGCATACAGCTGAGACTGTCTCAGACGAGATGGTCTAGGCTGTTTGTTGTTCCTCTGTGCATGCTTGGGGTTAACTTGTCTCTTACCCCTTTTGGTGTTGGGATAGTTAACCTCAGCTGGTACAGATGCCTTTAGGTTCATATTAGGTTCATTGTGTTTAGAACACTCACCCTTATCATGTGTCTGAGTAGTGCACTGATTAGGTGTACTATCCCCAGCTGGAGAGGATGTTGATGGATTAAGTTCATAACCAAGACCCATCTTATTGCCATTTGATCTATAATATTCAGAGATGCTTTCAATAGTAGTAGATGCTTTATTGAACTCTGATATCTTTTGATTTAGGCATTCCTTCTCCTTTTCTAAGAGCTTGTGTGTTTGGAAGAGGTCATCGAACTTAGATTGTAGTATACGAAATTCCTTGGTTTCTAAGGCTTGAGTTTCTAACATCCCCTCATACAACTGAGTTGTTGTGGTATTTTCTTCCTTAAGAAGTTCCACTTCTTTGGTCAATCTTTCATTCATTGTGACTAACTCAGGGGTGTTATCAAACTTAACCTTTTTCAACCTAGCAATTTCTTTCCTTAAATCCTTATTCTCCTCTTCCACTTCTATAAAAGCTCTAGTGGCAATATCTAGATCACCTTTTACCTTTCTTAAATATTGATAATAAGTGTCTTCTGATTCGCCTTCAGATGAATTTATATCATCTGTTTGTGAGAAAATAGGTGAATGGAAAGTAGTAGTGTAGGAATTTACCTCATTTTCTCCTATGGCCATCATAGCTAGATCATCTGAATCATCTGAGAAGATTTGACAGTCTGGTGATGTAGGAAGTTCATCACTTTGATATTCAGATTTTTCAGTCACCATTGCTTGCTTATCTGAATTTCTTCTGTCTCTTCTTGGCCTTCTTTCTTCTTTGTCATCCAACTCAGGGCATTCATAGACATAATGTCTTGGTTTGCCACAATTGAAGCATGATCCAGATTTCTGATTTGAGTTGCCTTTCCTTGGAGGAGTGGCATCTCTTCTTCTGGATCCTCGGCTGTTAGGTGACTCCACATCCTTTCTAGGATGTCTTTCTGGTGTTCTTTCTCTGGAGCCTCTAGAGGGTGAACTAGCTCTTCTATCTTTGTAGTTTCTATAGAATTTTCTATATTTGTTGTTGAGAGTGTTCATCCTTTCGAATCTTTTGATCATAAGGGCCATTTTCTCTTTCAGACTCATGTCTGATCCTTCAAAGTCTTCTATTTTCAGAGAGGTCTTGCCAGATGAGGTGCTTGCAGCTTTTGTATTTGCTACCTTGAAAGCTACAGTCTTGGAGGTAGATGGGGTTGCAGTAGGCTCATCATTTTCTGAGTTTTCTTCTCTTTCAAGATCATACTCATGAGCTTGGAGGTTCTGAAACAGAGTTTGAGCAGACCATATCTTGATATCTTGAGTATCTTTGATGATGGTCTTCTTTGCTGGAACGCACCGGCGAAGGCGGTCCATCACCGGGATCGTTGTCGGATGCCAAACGTATAAATAACGAATTAAAACCTAAACATGCATCTAAAGCAGAATTTAGATTCGTTACCCTTGAAGATCGAGACGTTGATTCCAATCTACGGATCTTCTAGCCTGTCTCCCAACCTCGCTCGAACACCGGGTGGACGGCGCGCTATCAAACGTGGAGAAGGTGCCTCAGTTTCGTCTCCTTGAAACCCTAGCCGTTTTTCTTAATTTCGTGTGTGCTAGGGTTTCAAAACTGAATTGAGGCTCCTATTTATAATTTCCATAAGTTTCATGGGCCAGACTAGGGATCCATTAGAAGGTATAGGGCTTGGGCTTCTTACAGGCCCAAATACTCTTATGTTCAGCCCAGAACATATAATTTGGCCCGAGAACATTAATTCATTCCACTAGAGAATTAATGTTGCACTCCCGTCCTATCCCAAACCGAATCAGGGCTTCTATTAGACTTTATAATTCCCCGTGTTAAAGATATCGCACGTCCATTAATTATTAAAGCTTCTGACTTCTTTAAATAATTAATCTCTATAATTCCTTTGAGTAGTACCACTCAACCTCGTTGTCGTACGGATTAAATCCACCTGCAGGGTTTAGTACGACAATCCTTTATGAGTTTCCTCAAGGGGACGTCATCAGCCTGGATGTACAGGACACGGTGCCCTAATGCCAATAAGTAGACATCATGCGAGCGATGCCACTACCCAAAATACGGAGCGTGAAGAATCTAACAAGATTCTCACCTATGGTACATCAAAGTAGTGAACAAGCACCCCACACATCTAAATATCACACTTAGGGTTAAGAATCATAAAAGTCACCAAGACTTCTAGTTCTTCATAACAGTCAGAACAAAAGAACATGTCTTATCTGTGATCCATTCAATACGCCACAGCGCACTAGTATAAACTAATGGCCAAGACAAACCACTAACAAGTTTACACTACAACTTAAACCAATAGTTTTGTCCATAACTATCTCAGTTGTGAATACATTTTATATCTTACAAGGAACTGACAATGTGATCTTCTGTGTGACTACAAACCCACCACATCGTCTACAATGCAAGATAAGCAGACATACAAGTAATCACAAAGAATGCGATAATGTGAAAAACCATTTATTTCAGATAAAAAGGAAATCAAATATACGTCACAAAAGCCCACTAAAAGTTTGCTTTACAGTATACACTAACAATCTCCCACTTATACTAAAGCTTAACTTTTAGTATACACATAAAGACATCAACATTTCTCCCACTTATACTCAAAGTCTAGCTTGTAATACATCGTAAACCAAGACCCTCTACATGTTTCTCAAAGACTTTTATTGCCAGCGTCTTTGTGAAAGGATCAGCCAAGTTATCCAACGACGCAATCTTAGCTACAGCCACGTCTCCTCGATTTACGATATCTCGTATAATGTGGTACTTTCGCTCTATGTGTTTACTTGCTCTATGGGCTCTAGGTTCTTTCGAGTTTGCCACTGCACCCGCGTTATCACAATAAACAGTGATACACATCGGCATACTCTGAGATACCCCTAATTCCAGAAAGAAATTACGCAGCCAGACAGCCTCCTTTGCAGCCTCTGAGGCAGCTACGTACTCGGCTTCCATAGTGGAGTCCGCGATGCATTTCTGCTTCACAGTTCTCCAAGATATGGCTGCGCCTCCCAGCATAAACACATAACCCGAGGTTGACTTCCGTTCATCTCGATCAGCTTGGAAATCTGAATCGGTATAACCCAAAGGAATCAAACTATTTGACTGGTATACTAGCATATAATCTCGAGTCTTTTTCAAGTACTTGAGAATATGCTTAACAGCAGTCCAGTGTCCTTGACCAGGTTTAGACTGATATCTTGCTACCATGCCGACTGCATAGCAAATATCAGGCCTCGTACACAGCATCGCATACATAAGGCTTCCTACAGCCGAAGCATAAGGAACCTTAGCCATCTCCTCTATCTCCTTCTGTGTCTTAGGACACATATCTTTAGATAGAGGGACTCCATATTTTTTCGATCACGAGTGACCTTAATACCAATAATGTACGATGCTTCTCCCATATCCTTCATTTGAAACTGTTCTGAAAGCCACACCTTTACGTCTGATAATACTTTCACATTGTTGCCAATAAGAAGAATATCATCTACGTATAGTACTAAGAATACCACTACGTCTCTGTCACTCTTTTTGTACACACAACTTTCATTTTGACATTGTTCAAATCCAAAAGATTTGATCACCTCGTCAAAACGAATGTTCCAAGACCTGGAAGCTTGTTTTAGCCCATAAAGAGACTTTTTCAACTTCCAGACTAGATGCTCTTGGCCTTTCTTCACATAACCCTCGGGTTGCTGCATATAGATGTCCTTATCCAAATTTCCATTAAGGAAAGCTGTCTTGACATCCATTTGCCAAATCTCATAGTTCATGTGATTAGCTATGGATAAGATAATCCAGATCGATTTTAGCATGGCTATTGGTGAAAAGGTCTCGTCATAGTCGATTCCTTCTTTCTGGGTAAAACCCTTTGCCACCAACCGTGCCTTAAAAGCAGTAATCTGCCCATCAGACCCTCTCTTACGTCTGTAGACCCACTTACACCCAACGGCTTTCTTGTCGTGGGGAAGTTCACTTAGGTCATACACTTCCATAGCATCCATAGATTCAATTTCTGAATCCATGGACTTGTGCCAAGACTCTGCATCTTTGTCTTTGATTGCCTCTTTGTATGTCCAGGGGTCGTTATCATCATGTTCATCGCTTGGAATCAAGTCCATAGACTCTCCTACAAACATGAAACGATCAGGTTGGCGAACAACCCTCCCACTACGATGAGGCAATGTATACAAAGGTTCATTAGAGTCGCCACATTGTGCAGTCTCTTGTGGTATTTCGCCTTGCACACTCGGTGTGCCATTGTCTCCTCTCAACTCATTTAGAATGATCTCAGTATTGGACTTATGCTCATTCATATAGTCTTCTTCTAAAAATCGGGCATTGGTACTCACCACCACCCTCTGATCATTAGGACTATAAAAATAACCACCTCTCGTTCCCTTAGGGTATCCTACAAACAACCGTACTTCAGTTCTAGGTGCCAACTTATCAGCTTCCTTGTTCAGCACATGTGCTGGACAACCCCAAATCCGAATGTGGTTTAGACTAGGCTTTCGCCCAGACCACAATTCAATCGGGGTTTTTCGAACCACTTTAGAAGGTACATAATTTAGAAGGTACGCTGCTGTTTCCAAGGCATAACCCCAAAAAGAGGTAGGTAATGAAGCATAACTCATCATCGATCTCACCATATCTAATAGAGTCCTATTCCTTCTCTCAGCCACGCCATTCTGTTGCGGAGTACCAGGCGCGGAGAGCTGGGATCTAATCCCGTTATCTAATAAGTATTGCCTAAATTCATTGCTAAGGTACTCGCCACCACGATCAGAACGCAGTGACTTGATACTCTTACCATGACGGTTCTCCACTTCTGCCTTAAATTCTTTGAACTTGCCAAAGCATTCAGACTTGTGGCGCATCAGGTAGATGTATCCATATCTTGAGTAATCGTCAATGAAAGTGACGAAGTACTCAAAGCCTCCTCTAGCTTGAACAGTCATAGGCCCACACAAATCAGAGTGAATCAATTCCAACACATCATTAGCCCTATTACCCTTGGACTTAAAAGGCCTCGAGGTCATCTTGCCTTCCAAACAGGATTCGCAGACTGAGAATGGTTCCACTTGGAGAGACTCCAAAAACCCACTACTTACTAGTCTTTGAATCCTTCTTAGGTTGACATGACCCAATCTTAGATGCCAAAGGTATGTTTGATTCAACTTAGAAGGTTCCTCTCTCTTATTTAATGATGATGATGAATGAGCTTCAGTCACAGTATGATATGCACACGTAATAGTATAAAGATTGTTTTCTAACGTGCCAGAACAGATTAAAGAGTCATTTATCATAATAACAACATTGTCATTAAAAACAACTGAGCATCCATCCAAAAACAACTTCGAAACAGAAATTAAATTTCTCCGAAAATTCGGCACGTATAAAACGTTCTTTAATACTAAAACAGAATTAGAAAAACATAAGTGCACGTCTCCCACTGCAACCACTGATACTATCGCAGCATTGCCCAAACTAATAGTAATCTCGCCCTCACTCAGTTCCCTTGTCTGCAGAAACCCCTGCAAGGTGTAACAAACATGGTCAGTGGCTCCTGTATCTACTACCCAAGAAAAGGCAGAACAAGCCGCAAAACATGTTTCAACAACTAAAGCGAGAGACGTACCAGAGTTGTCCTTTTTCAGGAGAGGACAATCAGACTTCCAATGTCCCGTCTTATTGCACTTGAAACATTTACCCTTCGGCTTTTTCACGCCACCAGAAGGCGCTAGTTTCTTGCTCCCACTGCTTTCACCACCACTCTTTTTCTGTAAAGGCTTTTTCTTCTTCTTGTCATTAGACGAAGAAGGTCCAGCCTGAACAGTAACATTGGCCTGTGGTCGTTTACCCATGAGACCCTCCACCGCGACCAATTTTGTAAAAAGCTCGGTTAAAGTATAATCCTGCTTACTCATGATTGCGTTTACACGGAAGTTCTCAAAAGACTTTGGGAGCGAGTGTAGGATCATATCGATCTTGGTGTCATTATCGATTAACCCTCCGAGGACCTCAATCTCATTCAGATATTCCATCATCTTGAGACCGTGGTCCCTCACGGACGCTCCCTCTGGCATAGAGGTTGACATGATCTTCCTCATAGCCTCAAAGCGGGCAGCCCTATCTTTCTCACCAAAAAGCTCTTTGAGGCTCAACATCATAGCTGCGGCACTAGGCATAGTTTGATGCTGCTGTTGTAAAACATTTGACATCGAGGCCAAAATGTAACAACGAGCCATATCATCAGCCTTGTGCCACTTCTTATGAGCCTCCCTTTGCTCTTCAGTAGATTCGACTCCCAAAGGGGCAGGAGCAGGTGTATCGAGCACAAACTTGTACTCATCAGCAACTAGGACAATGTCCAAATTTCTTTTCCAATCCAAGTAATTTTGACCAATAAGCTTATTTTGATTTAAGATAACCATAAGTGGGTTGAATGTCACCATAATGTATCTGAAATAAATAAAATGCAAGCAATAAATCACATAAGTTTGAAGCATAAAACATTGGAAACCTTCAAAACCAATATTCAACACAACCTCCAACAGCCCAACAAACACATATGCAAGCCACGTTAGGGTGGTCGTTTACACATGTATTCATCGACCAGACATTTAGTCTTTAATTTCAATATCACGTCAACTTATCCTTATGACGAATGAAATTAACAGTCGAACTTTAACTGGCCATGTGAACTAGAACAGTGACCCCGTTGGGGGGTTATATTAAAATTCACATCTAAGTGATGACCACAATTTAACAACAGTTATCTTGAATTATTCTTTACTGATGAACTCATGGATGACACATCCGTTAGGGAAGATCACACACTTCATCTAAAGATTAAAACAGTTTTATTAGAAGTCTTAACTAATAAGCTCGTGAATGTTGCACCCGTTAGGGGAAGACTCCCAAGGTCCCACGAGCAACATACACCTTACTTAAAGACCAATTGTGGAGGCCTATAAATTATTTAAAATTCAATTATCTCACTTAGTCATTTTAACATGAAGATTATTCATTGGCATAGCAAATTAACAAAAATTAACACATGCATGCCATAACAATACAAGATGCGATAAACATAGGCAAAATTAAATAAATGCACATCTATCGCAACCCCTTGAAAACCTATCAAAAACAGCCTAATATAAGCTATTACAATGATAAAAAAAAAAACAGTGGCGCGGACGGATGCCTCGCATCGGCCTCTCACGCAATGTAAAAAACCTCGAATTCTCGTCCACCGACAAAAACTGGCAGAAAACTTCATCAAGGATTTTGAATTAGGCCTCGCCACTCGTCGTCACAGCATGGCTGCGACTCCTGTAGATCTCGTCGAGACGTTTCCGAAAAGGTCTTGTGGGCTGAAAACGGACACCCGAGTCAAAAGTTATGGCCAAAAAAGTTTTCACCGTCCAAGGCCATAACCCGAAAAACTCAGATTACTGTTTTCAGATCTTCCATCGACACCGCCCATTCTCACGATCAAAAAATACAATATAAACGAGCAAAACCCTACTACAGTGATCTATGAAAAAATCCTATACTACCCACACTTATTATCTGGTGGGAAAAACGATTACAAAATCACACAAGGGTTGCGATAGAATAAAAACCTTAAATAATAAATGACAGAAACGAATCCATACATGAAACAACAAAAAAAATTGAATCATACAACAGTACGTTTCAGGCAGAGCCAACAATCTACGAATCCAGGCTCTGATACCAATTGCTGGAACGCGCCGGCGAAGGCGGTCCATCACCGGGATCGTTGTCGGATGCCAAACGTATAAATAACGAATTAAAACCTAAACATGCATATAAAGCAGAATTTAGATTCGTTACCCTTGAAGATCGAGACGTTGATTCCAATCTACGGATCTTCTAGCCTATCTCCCAACCTCGCTCGAACACCGGGTGGACGGCGCGCTATCAAACGTGGAGAAGGTGCCTCAGTTTCGTCTCCTTGAAACCCTAGCCGTTTTTCTTAATTTCGTGTGTGCTAGGGTTTCAAAACTGAATTGAGGCTCCTATTTATAATTTCCATAAGTTTCATGGGCCAGACTAGGGATCCATTAGAAGGTATAGGGCTTGGGCTTCTTAAAGGCCCAAATACTCTTATGTTCAGCCCAGAACATATAATTTGGCCCGAGAACATTAATTCATTCCACTAGAGAATTAATGTTGCACTCCCGTCCTATCCCAAACCGAATCAGGGCTTCTATTAGAGTTTATAATTCCCCGTGTTAAAGATATCGCACGTCCATTAATTATTAAAGCTTCTGACTTCTTTAAATAATTAATCTCTATAATTCCTTTGAGTAGTACCACTCAACCTCGTTGTCGTACGGATTAAATCCACCTGCAGGGTTTAGTACGACAATCCTTTATGAGTTTCCTCAAGGGGACGTCATCAGCCTGGATGTACAGGACACGGTGCCCTAATGCCAATAAGTAGACATCATGCGAGCGATGCCACTACCCAAAATACGGAGCGTGAAGAATCTAACAAGATTCTCACCTATGGTACATCAAAGTAGTGAACAAGCACCCCACACATCTAAATATCACACTTAGGGTTAAGAATCATAAAAGTCACCAAGACTTCTAGTTCTTCATAACAGTCAGAACAAAAGAACATGTCTTATCTGTGATCCATTCAATACGCCACAGCGCACTAGTATAAACTAATGGCCAAGACAAACCACTAACAAGTTTACACTACAACTTAAACCAATAGTTTTGTCCATAACTATCTCAGTTGTGAATACGTTTTATATCTTACAAGGAACTGACAATGTGATCTTCTGTGTGACTACAAACCCACCACATCGTCTACAATGCAAGATAAGCAGACATACAAGTAATCACAAAGATTGCGATAATGTGAAAAACCATTTATTTCAGATAAAAAGGAAATCAAATATACGTCACAAAAGCCCACTAAAAGTTTGCTTTACAGTATACACTAACATTCTTGAGTCTCCATTTCTTGGTTAGAGAGTCTAAAATCTTCAAATTTTTCTCTCTATTTGTATACTTCTTGCCTAGGGACTCAATCTCATTTATGATCATCAATAGACTCTTCTGGCTGCATCTTGAAATGTTCAAACTTTTTGACTGCTGTTCATAGCTTACTTTCCTTGATCAGCTCAGTTCCTTCACAGAGAAGTGCTAGAGCATCCCACATATCCTTAGCTGTTTCACAATTGATTACTTTTGCAATGTACTCATTTGGAAGAGTTTGTATGATATAATCTTGAGCAATGCTGTCAAGATTTGACTGCTTCATCTCTTCTGGTATGAGGTCCTTCATCGGCTTGGGGGCAAGTTCTCCAACTGGAACTTCTGGATCACCATTTGCAGTGTTGACTGCCATGATGGTGATTGGGCCTTCGGTGATTACTGACCACATCTTGTAGTGGACGGATGTGAGATTCTTCCTCATCCTGATCTTCTAGTAATCATAATCCTCCACTGAAAACTTAGGCAACTTACGCATATTAGCACTCATGTTGTATGAGTTTTCAAAAACAAGTTTTTTTTTTTTTAAAGAAAAGGATTTGTTCAAGAGGACTACAAAAAGACTCCCTCAAGTTTTCTGATAAACTAGAGATAGTAGTCCGATAGAACCACTGCTCTGATACCACTTGTTGGTCCCTGAACGAGTAGTGAATGGGATTAAAGTCTAGAGGGGAGGGGTGAATAGACTTTAAAACTTTTTCAAGAGAGTTGGGAACCTCTTCTGATCTCTATGTCAGCTGGACTACAAGTCTGCTGGTCCAGATGACTATAGTGATCTGATGGCAGAGATTATATGCGGAATTATGGTAGGCCTTGTTTAGACTCGTTCCTTTTGTTTCTTAAGAAAGTGTTAACTTGATTTGTTTAATGAAAATGCTCAGCTGATGCTGGTTTGAAAGTTATGGCCTTGTTTTGAAGACAGTTGCAAATACAGTATGCACTATATAAAGATAAATGAAATGACAGAAATATTAAGTGCAGTAAGTAAATAACACCGAGTTTATAGTGGTTCGGATATACGATCCTACGTCCACTCTCACGTCCACACGTGATATTTAATCCCTTTAATTTACCAAAAATTACAAGGGTCTTGTCCTTTATAGTCCTAAGGATAGGACTTTGAGATCTGAGTCGTCCTAACAGCTACGGTCTCCACAAGTGATTGTAAGCACTTGCACTTTGAGGGGTTCAAAAACTTTAACCTTTCGGTGAGGGTTGGAGTTTTTGAGGGGTATCCAACTAATGGTTCAAGCTTATAAATTGCTTAACCACTATGCCTAAAATAATGAATTTACAATATGGACAGGTTTCAGGTTCTTCTGGCTCTTGGAGAACTCTTAGAACAGTATGGTTTTTTGCTTGATTGTTTGCTTAGCTTGTTGAATTCTCTAGTTGTGATCTCGTACTTGTGATTTCTCATCCTCTTGTATTTATAATGGTGATTGCTTGCAACTAGCCGTTGGAGTTGACTAGCCGTTGGGGCAATCTTTCCATATTGGCTTGATTCCTAGATTCCAGCTGCTTGATTGCTCCAATCCTGGGATCATGTCAATCTTCTAAATAAGGAAGGTCTTCATTTGAATTGCAAGATGACTTTGGGAATCAGCTGAGTCCTGGACGAGTACTTAGTCTTCTGATCTGCACTACTAGTCTTCTGACTACTCGTCTGCCCTTGTACTTCTGTCTTCTGATATCAGTCGAGTAGAACTCTTCTGATCTGGTAAATACTTGTGCTGCATTAGGGCCATCTTCAACTTGGACTCCATCAGATAAGTAGGTATACAAACACCTTAACTTATCTGGCCTTCAAGGATCTTCTAGTCTTCATGTCTTCTACTCTTCTCATCTTGAGGAAGCGCATGTAAGCCGGGACTGTGCTAATCAACTGATATCTATACAGTTGATCACACAAGACTAGTCTAAGCTGTTCTATACAAAGTCAGCGGATCCTATTACATTTATAAACTCTAAGTGTTTTGGCCATCAAAACTATTCTAACATCAAGTGGGGCTTAAGGTGAATTTACATCCCAACAAAATCATTGAGGAGAAAGAGAGAAAAGCTAAGGGCATCAAACACCCTGATAGCAGCTCAGATGATGATGATTCTCCTGATGATCCCTCAAACCCTTCAAACCCCAACCCTCCTGAAACCCCTCAAGCCAACCTCCCTGAACCATCTCAATCCAAGTCTTCTGTAGCAAACAGACTTTCAAATCCTCCTAGAACCTATCATAGGAAAGGCTCTGTATCTTCAGAGGTGTTGACCAAGGGTGGTAACACAACCAAAGACACATCTGCCAATGAAGGTTCTTCTGAACCCAAGGCACAGCCTAAAGATGTTGAGGTTCCTATACTAGAGGCTGGTTTGGTTAAGGCCTATTCAGTGTCAGGAGAGTTGGACACTGATCAGCCCTTAATCATTCAGGATGACTCAGTGGCTGTTGAAATAAGCACTGTGATCTCCCCACAACTGCCATCTTTAAATATTGTTGAAGGTAGAGACGATGCAGGTTTAGGTGATGGAGTTGAAAAGGAAAAGTTAGTGGAAAAACCAGAGGGAGTGGTAGATGAAAGAGATGTGGTGATCACTAGAATAGTGAGTGTACCACCAAATGAGGGTGATATAAATGAGGAAGGGCAGGCTATTCTTGAAGTCAAATCTGAACTTCAGGAATCCCTTGATGAGAGGAGGCCTGTTTCTTTAAGTGAGGAAATTACTAATGAAGGAAGAAAAGAAGTAGTTGAAAATGAGAAGAAGACTGCTGATGTATCAGAGTCTTATGAAAAAGAAATTGAGGGTGATGAGTGTTTATTCCCTAACCTGTTTGATTTGTCTAACATTGCAGGTATAAGTTTTGATCAAATCTTTGCAGATGACTTATTGACAGATGCTCCCATTCATGTTGATTCTGGATCAGCACAAGCTCTTCTTAGCTTGCAATCAACAAAGATAGATTCCTTAGCTCAACAAGTTCAATCAGCTCATGCAGAAACTTCTGGAGCATTAAATGAGCATGGAAGAACCTTGGCATCTTTGGAAATGAGGCTGACAGGCTCTGAGCATGGAAGAGCCCTCATCTTACTCGAGACCCAAGTGGGTTACTGAAATGAGAAGATTTTATGGATTAAAATATTTTAAGAATAAGAGTGAGAAACACTCAGAGGCCTAGAGGCCGAGGTGCTCCAGAGAGCCCTCATCTTACTCGAGACCCAAGTGGGTTACTGAAATGATAAGAGTTTATGAATTAAAAACATTTAAGAATAAGAGTGAGAAACACTCAGAGGCCTAGAGGCCGAGGTACTCCAGAGAGCCCTCATCTTACTCGAGACCCAAGTGGGTTACTGAAATGAGAAGATTTTATGGATTAAAATCTTTTAAGAATAAGAGTGAGAAACACTCAGAGGCCTAGAGGCCGAGGTGCTCCAGAGAGCCCTCATCTTACTCGAGACCCAAGTGGGTTACTGAAATGAGAAGATTTTATGAATTAACATCTTTTAAGAATAAGAGTGAGAAACACTCAGAGGCCTAGAGGCCGAGGTGCTCCAGAGAGCCCTTATCTTACTTGAGACCCAGGTGAGTTACTGAAATGAGAAGATTTTATGGATTAAAATCTTTTAAGAATAAGAGTGAGAAACACTCAAAGGCCTAGAGGCCGAGGTGCTCCAGAGAGCCCTTATCTTACTTGAGACCCAAGTGGGTTACTGAAATGAGAAGATTTTATGAATTAAAATCTTTTAAGAAAAGAGTGAGAAACACTCAGAAGCCTAGAGGCCGAGGTGCTCCAGAGAGCCCTCACCATATTTGAGACCCAAGAGGGTTAATCCATGAAATGAGAAGATTTTATGAATTAAAATCTTTTAAGAATAAGAGGGAGAAACACTCAGAGGCTTAGAGGCCGAGATGCTCCAAAGAGCCCCCACCATATTTGAGACCCAAGTGGGTTACTGAAATGAGAAGATTTTATGGATTAAAATCTTTTAAGAATAAGAGTGAGAAACACTCAGAGGCCTAGAGGCCGAGGTGCTCCAGAGAGCCCTCATCTTACTCGAGACCCAAGTGGGTTACTGAAATCAGAAGATTTTATGGATTAAAATCTTTTAAGAATAAGAGTGAGATACACTCAGAGGCCTAGATGCCGAGGTGCTCCAGAGAGCCCTCATCTTACTCGAGACCCAAGTGGGTTACTGAAATGAGAAGATTTTATGAATTAAAATATTTTAAGAATAAGAGTGAGAAACACTCAGAAGCCTAGAGGCCGAGGTGCTCCAGAGAGCCCTCATCATATTTGATACCCAAAAGGGTTAACCAATGAAATGAGAAGATTTTATGAATCAAAATCTTTTAAGAATGAGAGTGAGAAACACTCAGAGGCCGAGGAGCTCCAGAGAGCCCTCACCATGTTTGAAACCCAAAAGGGTTAATCAATGAAATGAGAAGATTTTATGAATCACAATCTTTTAAGAATGAGAGTGAGAGACACTTGGGGGCGCAGAGGCCAAGGAGAGCTGGGGAGCATCTCCCCATAACCAAGACCCAAGATGGTTACTTAGAAAACAAAAATTTTGCAAGCCAAAGTCATTTGCCAAGACCCTGTCTAAAAAACGAAAGTAAGGATAAATAGAAGTCTGCAGTCAAGGAAAACCTCTTCGAGCCACCTGAAACTAGAGGTGATCCCTTGAAAGGGTGAGAGGTTCCCTAAATTTCTTGAGGAAATTCTTTGAAGGTTATGTAACCAAGAGATGATAATGGTGCAACCTACAATACCAATAAGGGGGTTAGGATCGAGGCTTCTCCTCGAGAAACTAGCAAGAGAGAGAAAATTGCGACTGTGTGGGACCCAGGTGCAGAAATCGAAACGTCTTCAGTACTGGGGGCGGGAAAAATTTCCGGAGGAGAGCATTTTTGAAATTCCTCTCCAAAGCAAGAATAATACACGTCTCTCCAGAAATGTCTCTGCGCTAGACTCACTTGAATTTTCTACTCTCACAAAAGATATACCCCTTTTACGAGAGTAGGGGGAGTAGATGATGCGGCCTAAAAATGTCATCCGATAAGAAGTCGACATGTGTATGGAGGATAGGATAAAAGTGGAAGTATTGGATTATGGAATACTCTCTGGATAAAGAATCTCTCCTGGAAGTCCCTCCGGAGGGAGCTCCACCCGGAGAGAAACATCAGGAAGACTTAGTCTTGATATAAATTGGTAGACCGAGAATACAGGAGAACTCCGCAAGAATCGGTCCAGGTTTGGTGAAAGAAAGACTTCTTCCCTCCTTATCTTAGTGGAAGAAGTCCACTAGGAAGAGGTGTTTCCGGTTCTTCAGGAAGTGGAAGGGTGGAGGACTTTGTCAACTCAGCAGGCTAAGTCCAAGGAGTAGCTCCGTGATAGGAGGAAACTTTAACTTCCTCTTAAGAGGAAGTCCTCTTTAAATAGGTAAAGCAAGATACATTTCGAGGTTAGACACTTTTACTTTGACAAGACTGAACATATTTATAATTATACATTACGAGATCTTTTAAGAGCTTGATCTGATAAATCAAGGACTTTGAGGTCCTTGTGATATACGAAGATTGATATACTGACTTGAGCGTCGGAGTGTCCACACCGGAGACCCCTCCTGTGTGTCTTTTGCAGGTTCTTGGAGGATCATTCCAGAGGAAGCAGTGTACCTGAATTATTTCTAAACATTCGGGAACTTAGATATCCGACTGCGAGGACATCTAATCCGATCGTGCAATTTTTGGCACATCACACTGATTTTCCTAACAGCGTTGATCTACCACCTGAATTCAGAATTGATGATGATGAGCCTATCTCAAAGAAGGCCAAATCTGCTGAAGAATCCAAGACTGCTGAAAAGGACAAGTCCTCTGAATCTGCCAGAAGTGCTGAAGGTCCCAAGTCCACTGAAGATGTTGAAGAGCTATTTGCTGAAGGATTTGGACCTGAACCTAAGAAGAAGACAACTGTCCTAGCTCATGATCCATCAAAGCTGTTTCATGAAGGGTATGGCAAAGACCCTGAAACACAACAAAAACTGGCCATGATGAGGGCCCAAGAAAAGATGGATTTGATGGATGAAGCCAACAGTGCAAGAGATAAAAGGAGAGCAGACTTCCAGAAACCAAGAAGAAGGAGAGCAACCTACAATAAGATGAAGCATCAGCTGCTAATCCTAATGGACACCAAATATCCTCACTTGGATAAATGGGTGCCAATTCAGCTGAATGACTCATGGGAGGAAGCCAAAAGGGAGTTTGTCTATGACTATTATGTCATTGATAGATGGAATGGAAGAGATGCCAACTCCACTTTTGTTGAGTTCATGATAGAGTATTACAGAGAGCTTTATCAACAACTACTTGCAGCTGCTGATATTACAAGATTTGAACTCACAGCTCCCAAGCCAATCATATACATGCCTCCAAAGCTTGAAGGATGGATTGACCAGGCAAGAATCCTGAAGGAATTTACTGAGATTCTCAAGCTGAACAGGATGGTTCTTGGACCCAAAGGAACAAACCAAGAAGCCATGGCCTTGAAAAGGAGAGTGTGGGCACAATATGGGATGGTGCCACCTCCTGAGGATGATCTCTGAAAATTGGCTAAGTCTTCTGACTCTTTTTGATAGAAACTTACCTTATCTGAAGATATTTTCTTTAATTGGTCAAATATGCTGAAATTTGGACAAGCCTGCTGATGTGGTGTGCTTTGACAGACTGTTTATGATCTGGATACTCTGATACAAGTATTTGCTCTGATATCCAGTTTCTACTCTGATAGTTGAAGTAATTTTGTTATTGCTCTGATACTAGAAGATGCTCTAAAACTTGAAGATCTAGATACTCTTAAGTGTTCAGTTGTTTTGCTATGATACTCTAGATCTTATGTCTAGTATATAAAATGAATTGTTGTAATGATGTCTTGAATCCATGCTCTGATAAGTTATCTTCAACTATCAACATGCTCTGAATTGTTTTGCAATTTCTGTGCGAATGTCAAACGGATTGTAAGGAACGATCTTTAGAGGGGATAATTGAGTAGGAGTCTGTGCATCAGCATAAGGCACAACGATGGTTCCTACGGTGAATGATGGAGAGTTTGGTGAGTTTTATGATGCCATTTCTGCGAGAAGGTTGAGAGGATTTGGAGAATTCTTATTGCTTGAGTTTGAGTTCGAATGTGCAGCAGAGTCCTGAGAGTTGTTAGGCATAATAGGTGTTGTACACACAAAACGAGACAAAAAGGTTAATTCTGGAGACCTTTCGAATTCTTTAGATAAATGCAAAGCAGGTTTCAACAAGTGTGCGTCAAGAAATGATGTGACATAGGTACTAGATATACTTGAGGTCCCTTCACAAAGAACAACTAGTCGATCCCACATTTCTTTGGATGTCTTACATTTTAATACTTTTCCCAGATACTCGTTGGGAAGGGTATGTAAAATGTAGTTCTTAGCCAAAATGTCCAGATTGTTCTGTCTCATTTCTTCCGAAGTTAATTCTGACCTTGGCTTGGGGACAAGTACACCAACAACCTTGGATGGTTCCATTGTAGCAATGTTTGGTACCATGGTAGTGATCAGACCTTCTTTGACCACATAAATCATCAGATCATGAGTCGAGCTGAAGATGGCCTCCATCCTCAGTTTCCAATAGTCATAGTCTGCAATTTTAAACTTAAGAAGTTTGTTCACATTAGTTTCATCCATGATTGATCAGACAGATAAGATCAGTAGTATAGCAAATAGATTCAGATAGACAAGTATTGATAAAGTCCAAGAATCAGTGACAAGACTCAGAAAGACTTCCCTCAAAGTCTACAAGGTTATCAAGAAACAGCAGTCCAAAGAACTACTGCTCTGATACCACTTGTTGGTCCCAAAGTTGAGTTAAGATTGATTAAGCTAGTAAAAGTCTAGAGGGGAGGGGTGAATAGACTTTTAAAAATCTTTCAAAATTTCAGAGTTATATGCGGAATAGTGTTCTGAATAGTACTGTTCTTACTAGGTCAGATCAGTACTTCCAGTTTCAGTTTTATACTCAACTTAAATTTAGATCTTGAATATGTATGTTAAACAAATATCAAACAGTAAGTAAATCAGCACACAAGATTTATAGTGGTTCGACAAATGTCTAAATCCACTCTCACAACTCCAGTCGTGATTGTTGGGAATAAAATGAGTTTTGATTAAGATATCAAAACCTCCTTTAGACATACCAAGTAGATAAGTCAATATGAATGAACATGTTTCAGGACTGTTGGAACATGTAGCCTAAGACAAGTAGAGAAGCTGATATGTTAGGTAGTTCTTAGATAAATAGATGCACTAGTTAAGGGGGAATACATACTTCAAGGATCACAGTAATCATATCCCCTCAAGACTCAAAAGCTTGATCATCTCAAGTCTGCTGAAGGACAAGTATGCTGATCAAGATGAATCAGTTTACAGACAACTTAATGGATGATAACATGAGTTAAGATGCATCATCAAAGTGCTAATCTACTGCATCACACAAGCTCGGAAGGATTGTCCAACAAGAGTGTTTCAGAACAGTTGTCTCAGCACACTTGAACCAAAATCTGTCTTAAGGACAACTATGCTGATAAAGTCAAGACTACTTTTCCAAGACAGGAATGCTCAAAGAACTACTTCAAGAAGTCATGAAAAGTGAAAGAGTCAAGTCATCTGAAGAGCATGCCAACACTACTAATATGCAGAATCTGCTGAAATAGATAAGCAGAACTGTTCTAATGATAAGGAATGGTGTCCTTATCTCAGGATCATTGATAAGTAGAGATGTCCATGTTTGACCAAGTGAATCTTGAAGTCAGACATTGGGAAGAGTGCTACAGAATGAAGACAAAGTTGTTACAGCCGTTTATTTCCCAAGTTAAGGACATGTCACCATCAAGAATCTGTCTTCCAGTTTGAAAAGTTCAAGGAAGACATTTATAGACATTTGAGGCTGCCTCTCCAACGGGAAAATCCTCAAATTTGTCTATAAATACAGAAGTGTGAAGACCATTTGAAAGCACCCAAGCATCCACTGAACCTCAACATATCCAACTATCCTACAAAGCTCAAGTGCTTTCAAGAATTCAAAGAGAATATCTTAGTCTTCAAACACTTCATCTAAGCTGAACCCCATTGTATAATCCATACAAAGCTTAGAGAGATATCCTATCCTTATACACTGACCTTCATTGTAAAGGATATCTCATTAGTTGGAACCTTACTTCAACCCTTATACCTTTCAAGTGAGAAAGTTAGAAGGTTGTAGTAGTAGAAGTGGAAGGAGCTGACTGTTGAGAGAAGAACAGTTCAGTTCTGAGTTGAGAAAGGGTACTAGGACTCTAGACATCCTAGGGATCAAGGCACCAAGGAGTGGTGTGGTTGATCAAGTGCACCTTGGCACTATAAAACAAGTTAATTGCAAGAGTGAAGGAATTATCCTGTTATATCAGGGAAAGTGGATGTAGGAGCTTGAGTCTCTGAACCACTATAAATCTTGTGTTGATTTACTTTCAGGTTTTAACATTCATTCAACACTACATACAAACTGAACTTTCAAAGACATATTCACAAGACTGTGCAAAACAGATTTGGACAAGTTCCTTGAACTAGATAAACTGTTAAGGAGATTTCAGAATTAAAAGGAGTTTAAACAAAAGGGCCAACCACTAATTCCGCACATATAAGTCCCTTAGATAGTTATTCAACTAAGTACTCAATAGTACATAGTAGTTTGATTATCTATAAAGAGTTAATCATATCAGCAGAGTTGTCCAGGACAACCTTGCTAAAGACTAGGTTGATCAAAGTTTGAAAAGAAATTGCATACAAGTGTATTCCCCCCCAAATACACTTGTTATATACTCCTTTCAGGACCAACAAGTGGTATCAGAGCAGGGGTTCAAAGACCACTGCTTCTGAAAATCCATCTTGATTTTCAAAATCACATATTTGTGTGGTCACTGAACTGATCTCTATCTGAAATCTATACCTCTGTGTTATCTAACCCACTCTTCAGGATATATGGCAAGAGGTGGCAACAACAACAGGAACCAACATCAGAACCAGAACCAATATCAGAATCAGGAACAAAATATGAATGTTGTTCCTCATGATGCTGTGCAGACCATAAACAACACTGCCCCTGATCCAGTGAATCACATATCTCATCACAAGATGCCTATGTTCTCAATTGAAAACTATAATTTCTGGAAAATCAGGATGAGAGCACATCTTGCTTGCTTACACACTGACATGCTAATAGTTCTCACTAGAGAAACATTTGTCTTCATGCAAGCAAATCCCAGAGTCACTGATGCTCAAAGAGCTAACACCAGGGATGAGATTCCTAAGGATGAAGATGATCTCACCACTAAAGAAAAGAGAAGAGATAATCTCAATTATCTTGCCATGAATACTCTTTACCAGACAATTCCAGATGCAGTAATGGGAAGAGTCTACCACTGCACAACTGCCAAAGAAATATGGGATACTCTTGCAGAAATGTGTGAGGGTACAGAAAAGATAAAGGAGAATAAGCTCCAAGTAGCTGTGCAGAAGTTTGAACAATTCACAATGGAGTCAGATGAATCCATTGACAAGTTTTCTGGTAGGTTTACAGATGTGATGAATGAAATCAACTCATTGGGCAAGGTCTACTCCAAGAGAGAGGTTGCACTGAAAATCTTGAGAAGTCTCACTCAAAAGTGGGATGTATATTCAGTTATGATGCAGAATACCAAGGACCTCTCAATCATGCCCATGCAACAAATCTTCTCAGAACTCAAAGCTTATGAGTTTTACCTAAATAGAAGAAAGCCAGCTGAGGAATCTTCCTTACCAACCAAAGGAGTGGCATTAAAAGCCAAAGCTGTTGAACCAGAAATGCAGTCCACTCCAAAATCATCTAAGTCAGTCTCTAAGGCTGAAATGAAGGAAGAAATGGCCCTCATGGCTAGGAGGTTTGACAAAGTCAACTCAAGGTTTGGTAGATACAAGAAATTCTACCAGGACAACAAATTCAGGAGAAGGTACAACTCTCCTGAAGCACAGGCTGAGGATAAAAAGCATGTAGAGAAAAGATCAGAGGACAAGTACTCTGATAGGAGAAAGTCCAGCAGAGCTGAACCCTCCTCATCTAGAAGGAGAGATGATCCAAAGAAAGATGATGATGAGGATCTGTGCTATAACTGCAAGAAGAAAAGACACTTTCAGTATGACTGCCCTGAACTCAGCTCTAAGGAGAGAAGAGAGAGGCAAGCAAAAAGAGACAGAAAATTCACCAATAGGAAAGCCATGATGGCTGGTGAAGAATCTGATAGTGCTGAAAGCTTCAACTCTTCTGATGGACTGTTCTCAAATAGTGAAGATGATGATGATGTGTGCAACATGGCCATTGAAAATGATGAGGTATCCTCTACTTCTAGCACACCATCATTTTTATCACAGAACACTAGTGAAGTCAACTTGAAATTTTCTTTTGGGAAGTTGATGGAAGATTTCACTAGGTTACAAGAATTTCATGATAATTGTGTGAGAGAAAATGAAAGGCTTTCAATTGAGTTATCAAAACCTGCTGAGACAGTAGTTGACATCAAATCTACTGAACTGTATCAACAAGTCTTGAGAGAGCTTGAGGAAGCAAATCTCAGGATAGTTGACCAACAGAAGAAGATTGATGATCAACTGCTTTCTCAGAAGAGAAAAGATTTTGAACTAAAAATTATTCAAGCAAAATTTGAAAACCTCTCACATGAGTATGACATTCTAAAATCAAGTGAAGAGAGCCTGAAATTAAAGATGTCTGCTTTGAAGAAATCCTCTAGAGCAATAGAGGAAATTCAAAGTTATCAAAGACCTATGGCTCAAAGAAGTGGATTAGGTTTTGATCCATTTGAATATTCACCTTGTCTTAGTGATGCTTCTACAAGTAACACTAAGAAAATCTTTGTAAAATCAGTGGCACAACAAGCTGAAAATGAAATAATTCAGCCACTGAACAAAGGAAAGGGCAAAATGAATGCGATGCCTACTCAAGTGCTTCAGGAGACTACGCCCAAACCTAAGGAAAAGGCTAAAGTCCCTAAGCATAAGAGGAATATTGGTCAGTAGAGTAGACCCAATGGTAGGGCAACTCTCCTGAACAATGTTCAGAGGAGTTATCCAAGGTTTGATCATCCTAGGCTAACTCTACTGAGAAAGCCTCAGCCTAACAGACCTAAGGACAACAATCCTCAAGGGTAGAATAAAATGAGACAACCAAAACCCTTCATGCCAAAGGGTAATGGTCATAAATATTCCTTTCCTCAAAGATTTCATCAAGTAGCACAAAGAACTCATAAGTTCAGGAGATTTGACAACTCTCCTGGAACTTACAGAGTCAACACTTTCACACACACTTTCCCAAACGCATTTAAGGGAAAGACAGTGTATGTTGATGCTCAAGGAAAACAACTTAGCCACCTTGAATCAATCAGGGTAATTAGGCAAGTTTGGGTTCCTAAAGGTACAACTAACCTCTCAGGACCCAAAATTCAAAGGGTACCTAAAGCTATCTAATTGCGGGTACCTAAGGGCCACAAGAAGATGAGGAGCATGAGCAAAAAAATCAGCATGGTACCTTGACAATGGATGCTCAAGGCACATGACTGGAAACAAAGAACTTCTCACTGATTTTACTGAAAAAGAAGGCCCTAATGTCACCTTTGGAGACAGCTCACAAGCAACAACAAAAGGTTATGGTACCTTAATAATTGGTAATATCAAGGTATCCAATGTATCTTATGTGGCTGGTCTCAAATACAATCTACTAAGCATAAGCCAGTTTTGTGATAAAGGCTTTAATGTTGAGTTTTCAAGTGGAAAATGCTCAATCAAAGATGGAACTCAACAAACTCAACTGACTGGAACTAGAAAAGGAAATGTGTATTTTGCAGACTGGGAAAAGTCTACTGATGCTGCATGTTTCATTGCTAAGAGCACTAGTGAAGAAAGTTGGTTGTGGCATAAAAGGCTAAACCATCTGAACTTCAAATCAATGAACACACTTGCTAGAAATGCATTAGTAAAAGGACTACCTAATGAGGTTTTCATTAAAGAACATGTGTGTAAACCATGTCAAGAAGGAAAAATAGATTAAGGCCTCATTTAAGGGAAAACCAGTCATCTCTACTGAAAGGGTACTTGAACTTTTACACATGGACTTATTTGGACCAATTACCCCTACAAGCATAAATGGTAGAAAATACACGCTGGTTGTAGTAGATGACTTCTCTAGGTTCGCATGGGTAGTATTTCTCCTTAATAAGAAGGAAACACAAGTCAAACTCCCTGATCTGCTAAAGAGACTGTCAAATGAAAAGAGCCTTAACATAATTAAGATAAGATCTGATAAAGGCATTGAGTTCATCAATTCATACATCAATGAGTATTGTACACAAAATGGTATAGCCCATGAAACTTCAGCAGCTAGAACTCCTCAGCAGAATGGAGTTGCAGAAAGAAGGAATAGAACCCTAAAAGAAGCTGCTAGAACCTTAACTGCTGATTCAAACCTACCTAAGAGGTTTTGGGCTAAAGCTATAAACACTGCCTGTTATACTCAGAACAGATGTTTGATCACTAAGGGTCAAGGCAAAACCCCTTATGAACTATGGAAAGGAAGATTGCCTAAAGTGTCTTATTTCCACATATTTGGTTGTAAGGGTTTCATTCACAACAATGGGAAAGAGCAGTTGAAAGCTTTTGACAGCAAAGTTGATGAGGGGATATTCCTTGGATATTCTCAAATCAGTAGAGCTTTCAAGGTGTACAACTGCAAAACCCTAATTATGGAGGAAACACCTCATGTTGTGTTTGATGAATCTATTCTTGAGGTTAGGAACAAAAACCTGGACACTGAAGAGATCACACAAAGAACAACCAGTTTGAGCCTAAAAGACAAGGACACTGTATTCTTAGATGTTGTCCAAGCCAATCCTCCTGAAAATGTTTCACATGACAACAATCCTGAAGGCAATCTCCCTGAGACAAACCCCACTGAAGGAAATGGTGAACTGAATGACCCAATCCCAGTTCACACTCAGGTAACAACTACCAATGAAGAAGCAGGCCATGCTGAGGTAGTTAATGGATCAAATATTCAAGGGGGAACCATAAATGTTGAAAATGCCAATGTCCCTGACATTGAGGACAACACCCCTGAATATGATCCTGAATTAGATCCTGCATTCAATTATCCTGAATTTTACCTTAGTAGAGGACAACTCTTCTGAAGGGATCAGAAAAAGAAGGACATGGTTGTCTGACCATCCTACTAATCTGATACTTGGTGATCCAAGTATAGGAGTCAAAACTAGAAGGTTTCATGGTGAAAGTGCTTTGTTTTGCTGTTTCCTATCAGAACAGGAACCAAGTGACATTGAGGAAGCACTTCAAGATGCAAACTGGATCACAGCAATGCAGGAAGAGTTGAATCAATTCACCAGAAATGATGTATGGGAACTGGTGGATAGACCTTCACATCAAAATGTTTTTGGAACCAAGTGGGTGTTCAAGAACAAGAAGAATGAGAATGATGTGATTGTCAAAAACATAGCCAGATTAGTGGCAAAGGGCTATTGTCAATCAGAAGGCATTGACTATGATGAAACATTTCAACCTGTGGCAAGGCTAGAAGCAATAAGGCTATTCCTAACATATGCAGCCCACAAGAGGTTCAAAGTGTACCAGTTGGATGTCAAGAGTGCCTTCTTGAATGGAGTTTTGAAAGAAGAAGTCTATGTGGAGCAACCACCTGGTTTTGAGGAAGGAAATCAAGTCTACAGACTGAAGAAAGCTCTCTATGGACTCAAACAAGCCCCAAGATCTTGGTATGATACACTGTCACAGTTCCTCTTGGACCATGGTTTCACCAAAGGAACAATGGACAGGACTCTCTTCAGAATCACTGAAGGAGAGGACATCTTGCTTGTCCAAATATATGTTGATGACATCATATTTGGATCCCCAAATGAGAAGCTGTGTGAGAAGTTCTCAAAGCTCATGCAAATCAAGTTTGAGATGTCAATGATGGGAATGATGAATTTCTTCTTGGGCTTACAAGTCAAGCAATCAAAAGAAGGAATCTTCATCAACCAAGCAAAGTACACCAGGGAAATGATCAAGAAATTTGGGTGTACAACCAGCAAGCCAGTAAGGATCCCAATGAACACAAATTGGAAGATGGATTCAGATGAGAGTGGTGTTCCAACCAACTCTACTGAGTATAGAGGAATCATTGGTTCACTCCTCTACCTCACTGCCAACAGACCTGACATCACCTTTTCCAGTAGGTGTTTGTGCTAGGTTTCAAGACAATCCTAAGAAAAGCCATCTAGAGGCTGCTAAGAGGATCTTGAGGTATCTCAAAGGCACTCAGAATCTAGGCCTTTGGTACCCTGCTGATGACAACATTGAGCCCACTGGCTACTCAGATGCTGATTATGGAGGCTGTAGAATTGACAGAAAGTCCACTTCAGGGACATGTCAATTCATAGGGAACAAGCTCATTTCTTGGTTCTCTAAGAAGCAGAACACAGTGGCTACTTCCACCACTGAAGTTGAATATGTTGCAGCTGGAAGTTGTTGTGCTCAGATCCTTTGGTTGAGACAACAACTAAGAGACTACAATGTCAATAACAGTGCCATTGCAATATCACAGAATCCAGTTTTACACACAAGGTGTAAGCACGTGGACATCAAGGACCACTTCATTAGAGACCATGTGGAGAAGAAGGACATCAAGCTAGTGAAAATCCACACTGATCACCAAAAAGCTGATATATTGACAAAACCACTTGCAGAGGCAAGATTCATGGAATTATCAGCAGAGTTGGGACTTTTTGATCCAGTGAAGTTGGATAAGTTCTCTTGACTATCAAACCAAATTTTGGTCTGATAAGAACCTATTTTGGGTAATCATTGCCTATTTCGACGGCTGCCCAATTCCTCTTCAAGCCATCACCTTTTCAAGGATTCAATTTGTCCCCTACCCAAAAAGTCACATTAAATGCCAAGATTTAATTCTTGTTTTCATTAAACAATTCAAGACATGATCTACCTTAGTAACTCCCCAGCTTTAAACAAACATTAAACTCCTACCCACGTTTTGAATAAAGACAGTTTTTCACTGTTCCATTGGTTTTTTAACTGTTGGATCAAAACTGGCCAACTCTCCTGAAGTTGATCTTGGCCGTCCAAATTGGATTTCCTCAATTGTAAGCTGTTTGAATTGCCTTAAGACTCACCTACTCATTGACATACATTCCTTTTAGAATATTCACAAGTCTTAAGAAGCCATACAACAATTCATTCTTCCACACGCATTCAAACTTTTCTTGAAACCCTAGTCTTCATTCTCTCAAACTCGTCTAAATACCTTACTGTTCTTCAATGGCTCCCAAAGCTAGACCCGAAATGGTTGTGGACTTCACAAACCAGGATCTGACCTGGATTTTGGCTATCTTAGCCACAGAAACAACCTAATATTCGAGTCAATCATCTCTTTTGAGAGTGATGATCCAGAAGTAACTCCAACTTTGAGGTGGTTAAGAAGGGCAGGCCTTCAAAAGTTCATGCAAGAAAAGCCAGACTCTTGCCTTGAAACATACATGGCTGAGTTATTTGCTTTTCTGAAGTGGAGAGGAAAGCCAGAAGATGGAGAAGTTACAACAAGACTTTCATACAGGGATGAGGGTGAAGAGGAAGAAAGATTTCACAGGGTGAAATTTTCTGAGGAAGATGTGGATGCTACCTTTGGATTGCCCTCTGAAGGGAGAAATCCATAATTTTATGGCAATGGCGATGAGCAAGAAATTGCTCAAGATTAGCTCCTTGTTCCAGGACCAATCTCCTCTACCCAGCACAAGAGGACTCTCAAGCTCAAGTTCCTCAACTTATTTAAGGTAATCACAAAGAGTCTATTAAGCAACACTGGCTGTTTGGAGCAAGTGAGTGCTCCAAGAATAAGGGTTATGGCTGTAGTGATTGATGCTAGTGACAAAGGAATCAAGTTTGATTGGAGGACCTTCATCCTGTCTGAGATGATGAAGGAAAAGGCAAATTTTAAAGTAAAAGCCTATAACAAGTTTGTATTGGAGAGCAAACTCAAGTATTGCACAAGGGCAAGCTTGCTGATTGAGAAGTTTGCTCATTATTCTAAGATGCAAACCTTTGCCAAGCCCCTCCCTGCCCAGAATATTTTGTTCAGGAAGCTAAGTAAGAAAACTGAGCAAAGGAGATTGCAGCTAGCCAAACCTGCTGAAGAGAAGCAAGAGGAGAAGCCTAAGTTAAAAAAGAGGACAAAATCCAGGGTTGTCAAAACCAAGAAATTGTCTCAACTACCCTCAGAAGAGACTTCAAGAGCATCAACTGAAGTTGATGAAGTTGCAGGAGAGGGAGTGCAAGTGCCTTCTGATCACTCAGAAGAATTGAGGCAAAAGTATAATGAGACAAGGCAGAAGAAAAAGGGTGATAAAAGGCCCAGGGAAGTTGTCCCTGAGAAAGAAGAAGGTAGTGGGAGCAGTAGGGCAAGTAAGAGGAGAGTCAAGCCTACTGACAAGATTCTTGAGCTTCAGGAGGAAAGGACACTTCAAGTAGCTCTAAGGGAGAGAAGGGCAGAAAGCAGGACTAAGTCTAAGTCCAGGACCAACTCTTCTGGTTCTGGAACCCCTGAGTCCAAAGTCCTTGAAGAACAAACAATAGAGCCCAACCTCACTGAAACTCAAATTCCTAGACCCAACTCCCCTGAAACCCATGTTACCCCCACAAACCAACCCATCACCCCTGTTGATCTAACTAGGAGATATTCTCCAGAAGGGAGTGCACAGAGAAGTGCAATAGATGTGCTAGCTGATCTTGCAGGAGATGAGACAAGACTACAATCTCCCCTTGATTCTTCCATGCTCAACTATTCAAAACTCTTAGAAGCTGCACTTCATGAGCCAACCCCCCTGAGCAAAGCCCATTCAGATCCATTGCTCTCAAAAGCAACTGAAGTACCTTCTATTGAGCTCAACCCTTCTGAAGCCAACCCTCCTGAATTCAACCTCCCTGAAGTTGCTCCGCAAGCCAATATCCCTGAAACCAGAGCCAACTCCCCTATAGCCCAAAGTTCTCAATCAAATGAGGATAAGGAGTAGTATACTTATGAAAGTATGCTTAGAGGTGGAGCAAGGGCTACTGTGGACAACTTGTATCCACAGCTTGCAGAATTTCCAAGGCTTCAGACCATGTTCCATGATTTGAGAATGTTGGTTGAGGTAAAAGATAAATCAATCATGGAGATTGCACAAGTCATTCTTGACAAAGGTGCAAACTGGTGGCAAATAGAAGAAGGTAGATTGCTTCACTTTGCTGGAGTGAATAAGACAAGGTTCCTCACTGATGAGGAAGTATTTGCCAAGTTGGTTGCTGATAAAATTGAAGAAGAGAAGGAGAGACTGGCTAAAGGGATCAAACACCCTGATAGCAGCTCTAGTGATGATGGCAAAGATGATCCTTCAAACCCCCCAAAACCTTCTCAAGCCAACCCTCCTGAACCATCACAGAACAACCTCCGTGAACCTCCCCAACCCAACCCTTCTGAAACCAGCAAGTTTTCAACTCCCCTTGTAACTTATCATAGAAAAGGCTCTGTCTCTTCAGAGGTGTTGACCAAGGATAGTGACACAGCCAAAGATGCATCTGCCAATGAAGGTTCATCTGAACCCAAGGCACAACTTAAAGATGTTGAGGCTCTTAACCTAGAAGCTGGTTTGATTAAGGCCTATTCAGTGTCAGGAGAGTTGGACACTGATCAACCCATAATCATTCAGGATGACTCAGTGGCTGCTGATATAAGCACTGTGATCTCCCCACAACTACCATCTTTGAACCTTGTTGAAGGTGGAGATGCTGCAGGTTTAGGAGAAGGTGTTGAAAAGGAGAATTTAGTGGAAAAAACAGTGGGTGTTATGGATGATAGAGAGGTAGTGATTACTAAGATTGTGAGTGTACCACCAAATAAGGGTGGAATAAGTGAGGAAGGACAGGTTATTCTTGAAGTCAAATCTGAACTTCAAGAATCCCTTGGTAAAAGGAGGCCTGATCCTTTGAGTGAGGACATTATTAATGAAGGAAGTAAAAAATTAGTTGAAAATGAGAAGAAGGCTGCTGATGTATCAGAGTCTTATGCAAACAATACTGAGGGTGATGAGTGTTTATTCTCTAACCCATTTGACTTGTCTGATCTTGCAGGTATATCTCTTGACCAAATTTTTGCAGATGACTTACTCACTTATGCACATATTCAAGTGGAATCCAATTCAGCCCAAACAATTCTTGGTGAACATTCAGCAAAACTGGACTCCTTGGCTCATCAAGTCCAAACTACCTATGCTGAAACTTCAGGCACCTTGGATGAGCAAGGTAGAACATTGGCTTCAGTGGAAATGAGACTGACAGGCTTAGAGGATGTGATGTTGCGCACAATTGAAGCCAGAATCAGTGGAGTAGAGTCGGGATTACAAACCATATCTGCTGAAGTTCAGAAAGCAAAGACAAGCATGGAATCAACCTCCAAAGAGGTCAAGAAAGAGCAGAAACTACTCAGAGATAATCACAACAACAATAGCAAAGCTCTTAGACTGACTGTCAAGCAAGCTCTTGGAAAGAAAACAGCTATTCAGAAGAAATGAGGCTAGCAATGGTGAAGGCTGCCTCAGAAAAGTTTTCCCAAGAAGTGATGGCCAACATAGCTGAGAGTGCTGTGGCCAACCTTACTGAGTTCCTCCAAGCCCAACTTGATGCATCCCTCAGAACAACCATGGAAGCAGTTGTTGAGCAAAAGATGAAACCTGTTCTAGCCTTCTTAAGCTTGAGCAGTGACAAGATGCAAAATATACATGATGAGAATGTATATTTGCTAGAGGAGATGTAGTCCCTAAACCTAGCCCAATCCTTGATGGCAACTACTATGAGTGAGCTCAAACCTCAATGTTTTGATGCTGCCAAAAAGGGGGAAAGAGAAAGAGTAAGGGCCAAAGGTGCCTTGATAATTGGTAGTTCAGACAAAGGCAAGGACAGGGCTGCTGAGGACAAGGGAAAGAAGCAAGCAGAGCTGATCTTAGAAGAACTTGATGAAGAAGAACAATTGGCCATAGCAGATCAGTAAACACATAAGATAAGTAAACTCTGATTTTATAACTTCTTAAGATGACTTAGTTAGGATGACTTTCTACCACATATATCAGTAACTTTAAGTTGCTTTTGGCCATCAAACATATAATCATCAACTAGAATATTGTTTATAGGATTCATATCCCAACAATGACTAAGGAGCAATCCAATAGTCTATATGGATGCACGTGTGTGCTCGTCCGGTTGAGCTTGGGCCAAGTCTTGGGCTCGTGACTCGTGGGTTTTAAATTTGGGCTTTCAGGCCCATCTATAATTTTGGAACTTGAATATTTCGGCTTGGCTCATACAAATCAAGTTTACAGAAAGTTGAAACCCAAGTCGTAATTGGGTTACCCAAATGAATTTAAGTTGAATTTGAACTATGACGAATTTGGACGTTGACGATGTCTAGGTACATTAACGTTACAAATTGTGATGAACTTGGACGTTTGAGTGTCCATGTTCATGGACGTTTTAGAAATAAATTTGTAACCGTAAGGAGTTACAAAATATATAAGTGTCATAATTGAAAATCTTGTAACCGCAAGGGGTTACAAATAGCATAAATGCCAAAATAAATATGGAGACCCCTCATATGTTGGAACATTTCTATAAATAGGGTGCATGTTTCATGTTGCAAAACACTCATACACACTCTAGCGCACTCACAAAAAGACACAACACTTGAGAATTTGTAGAAAAATCATAGCATCATACATTTTGCATCAAGCATATAGAGTGTAGTCTAGTTTTCATATCGATTCAGTTCGTTGGAACTCTATACGTTGTGGCGCTGCTCGTATACAAACGAAAGTCGTTTTATCTTTTAAAACGTTACGTCAAACCGTGAGCATTAGCCGGGACGTATTCGTTTTGCGGGAAAAGGTTTTTCCTTGACTCGACTTTAACCTTATTCCTACTGTTCGTGAGATGGGGTTGCTGCTGCTGATTTCGAGAACCTAGCTGTTTTGGGAAGATGCTAAAGGAGAAAAACTGCTAAAAGAGGAAAATCGAAGACTCTGCATAATTATTAATTCAATTGTATTTACAATTTTGTTATTTATTTCTATCAATTTTTTAAAGTCATTGTTGGGTGCTCAAAAATTCCAACAATCGCAAAAGGAATAATGTACTCGTAGCAATGACTAACGATGGAGATAACGATAACAACGTTATTATTAGCTAGGTTCATCTAGGAGGATCCACCCGTGGTCGATGAAAACGACACGAATAATGCTAAACATGTTGTCTACGACCAATGGATCGTTGTGACTTTATGAGTCGTAACTATGTCCTAGAAGGGCTAGTTGACGCACTATATAAGTCTATTGCTCAATTTGTACTTCTAAAAAATTGTGAGACAATTTGGAAAGAAAGTACAAAATCTTAGATACCAGAACTAAGAAGTTCGTGGTATGACTTAGTATGAGTCTCTAAGACTTGATTGTGAAACTCCGGATTGAAAAATACAATCGGTGAACGGTCAAATGCTATAATAATAATAATAACATATGAATAAAATTACATTTACGGTTATTTATGTAATTCCATGTTCCTCTTTATAGCGTTTGAGATTTTTATAAATCTAAAGCTATAAAAAGATTAATAAATTATAATTTATTAATATTCCAAATATCAATAAACCTAAAGGGTGTATGATATGTGTGGAAGTTTAAAAATTGACAAAATTTGACATTTAATTTTGAAAGGAAAATTAGACCTCTACACTTAAGTCACATAGACGCATGTGATTTGAAGTTTGTGCAATAAGAGGTGGGTTTGTAAATACCCTAAAATAAGGGGTATTTAAAAATATTTGGTCTCAAGCAGATCTGCTACAAAAGACTTAAAATCGAGATCAAACAAATGTGCTAGAAGGAATGAGTCCAAAAATCCACAAATAAAAACGTAAACAGTGGTAACCCAACCATGTTGACTAGAGATCCCAAGATCTTGGCTCAATGGGAAAACTAAACTGTGAATGTTTGTTGAAAACACTTGGTATTCCCGACTATTCCTTGGAGAGCACAACACCAAGTGTCGAAACCCGTAAGATTGTGGTAAAGGTTTAGTCTTTGACTTTTAATGATTCCTAACGCCTCGAGGAGGTTGAGTATGATGGGATACTCTAAAGAAGATCACCTATATAAGTGAGAAGTGAGGGCCGCTTCGACTAACACTTATTAAATCAAAGGATGTCCATGGCCAAAACGGACAAAAACATAAGAATGAAAAGATATTGAGGCTTTATTGTGTCTACACTGTTGTCTCGGTACACACCAAGGAGGAATAGTTCAAGGCATTTTGTCCACTAAGCCACCGTTGTACTCAATAGTGTTTGACTACAAAAGGTTCAAAGCCACAAGCTACATATCCGGATGCAATAGTGTCTCTCGAGAATTGGATTGCGAGTCTACATAATTATAGGTATAATTTCCACTCATGTGGGGGATTGTTGGAGAAATTGGTTAGAAATTGATTAATTTTAATTAAATAATTGATTTTAAAATGAGAGTGGAGAACACTCGTCTTTGACCAATTTATTGAGGGCTATAAATTTAATTTCAAGGAAATTAAATGGCATAAAATCGTTCTACTCTTGACTAGATTCCGTAGTGTATTTAAAATCTCAAAACCGAATTTCGGTGAGTGAGAAATTAATTCACGAAGTTGAAACGTCAAATAATACACTTTATGGGATAAAGTGTTACAACATGATAATTGTCCCACATTGAAACTTTGAAAGTTTAATGAGGCTAATTACTCCTTATAAATAGGAGGATGTTACAGTGGTTCAAATAATAATGACTAAGGAGCAATCCAATAGTCTATATGGATGCACATGTGTGCTCGCCCGGTTGAGCTTGGGCCTAGTCTTGGGCTCGTGACTCGTGGGTTTTAAATTTGGGCTTTCAGGCCCATCTATAATATTGAAACTTGAATATCTGGGTTTGACTCATACAAATCAAGTTTATAGAAAGTTGAAACACAACTCGTAATTGGATTAACCCAAATGAATTTAAGTTGAATTTGAACTATGACGAATTTGGACGTTGAAGATGTTTAGGTACATAAACGTTACAAATTGTGATGAACTTGGACGTTTGAGTGTCCAGGTTCATGGACGTTTTAGAAATAAATTTGTAACCGTTAGGAGTTACAAAATATATAAGTGCCATAATTGAAAATCTTGTAACCGCAAGGGGTTACAAATAATATAGATGCCAAAATAAATGTGGAGACCCCTCACATGTTGGAACATGCCTATAAATAAGGTGCATGTTTCATGTTGCAAAACACTCATACACACTCTAGCACACTCACAAAAAGACACGAACACTCTGTGTAATTATTAATTCAATTGTATTTACAATTTTGTTATTTATTTATGTCAATTTTGTAAAGTCATTGTTGGGTGCTCAAAAGTTCCAACACTTTTTTACTTACTTTCCTTGATTGTTAGTTATGCCAAATTATAGTTTGAGGAGTAAGTACAAATACTCCCTAAGTGACATTGTGTAAAGGGTTGTTGAATTGATAAAATATATTGTGGGTGATTGAATATTGAGGGTTTTTAGTAGGGATGGCAATGGGCCGGGTTGGGCCGGGTACCTAGATACCCGGACCCGACCCGTTTCAATACGGGTCCAGGTCGGCTCGACCCGTTCGGGTCACGGGGCCGGGCGGGGTAAAACGGGGCGACTCATTATAAATTTTTAATTTTTTTTTAAAATTAATAAATATATATTTTTTAAATATATAACAAAAAATTTAGATTTGTATTGAAAAATAAATAAAATAGTCTTAGAAGCAAGTTTATATATTTATTTTCACATTATAATTGTTATATGTATTAATAAACATGTTATATGCAAAAAATTGAAGATATATTATATTTATATGTATAATATATATACAAAAATATGTGTCA
This sequence comes from Galeopsis tetrahit, assembly GCA_963675135.1. Taxonomy (NCBI): domain Eukaryota; kingdom Viridiplantae; phylum Streptophyta; class Magnoliopsida; order Lamiales; family Lamiaceae; genus Galeopsis; species Galeopsis tetrahit. The sequence continues at coordinate 55,549,525 of OY776120.1, read as the reverse complement.
CGGGTCCGGGTCACGGGTCGAGGGTGATACCCGGACCTGCCCTATTTCAATACGGGTCCGGGGCGGGACGACCCAAATAGCACGGGTCACGCCGGGTCAGGGCGGGCCGGGTTGAAATTGCCATCCCTAGTTTTTAGATTAAAGTTCTTGTTATTCATCAAGATAGTAGCTTCCGCTATGCTAGTTGGTATCCAGAGATTGGATTTTCTTTGGAATCCTTCCTCCGAAACGGAAAGATCCCATCGAATCACAGGCCATGAGTACTGATTTGGACAACATGCGTCAACATATGGAATTGTTGGTTACGAAGGTGGTGGCTTTAGGTTCTCGGCAAGAAGAATTAGCCACACAACATTCTTCTTACCGAGAACCTAAAGCCACACAACATAAAGATCTTCTTGCCGCCTTGCATGATAATTTGCCAGCGCTAGGCCATACACCCCCAACGGAGTCCCAGATGGTTACATTGAAGGATGATACACCTACTGTAGAAAACCCTTTTGCGCCGCTTGATCCCCATTATCGGCCATGCCCCCTACGTGCTGATCGCCAAGAAGACAATAAGTGGGAATTCAGATTTAAAAGGGAAATTCTAAATTTCTTGATAACGCTGCTGAGTTTGATTCATGTGATTGGTTGATTATTGTCGATGATATCTTGGATTTCAAGAACGTGCTCGATGATCGTCGTGTTCCGCTCATGGCCACTCGTCTACGAGGTAGTGCGTCGCATTGGTGGAAGAACTTTAATTCTTTTAGGGCCCATTCGGGTAAATCGATAATTGTTACCTGGTCGAAATTTAAATGAAAAATACAGCAAGCCTTTCCGCCGTTTAATCATTCGAGGATTATTTTTCAACTCCTTCAGAATTTACGCTAAGGTTCCCGTTCGGTGGATGAATATTCCGAGGAATTCTACCAACGAATTACTCAGAATGATCTTTCGAAGACCGACGATCAGCTTGTTGCGAGGTATATTGGCGGCCTCCATTTGTTTATACATGATATATTTAATATTTGTTCATCGGTGTCAGTTTCAGAGGCCTACCAATGTGCCATCCTAGTCGAACGTCAACAATCTCGCTGCCCCTGTATACTCGTCGCCCAGTTGTTTCCGGCCTAACTCCACTGTTTAGTTGGGCACATCCGCTTCTTGTCCCCTGATTCCTCTTCAGCCATCGTTGGTGGCCTATTTTTCTTGCAGTAGTTTCAGGCACCGAGTCAATTCTTACCCAAAGCGTACCCTAACCGTTGATGATTCGGGGTATGACGATCCACCTATGTTTGACATAGACCCAGAAGAGGATTTACGTGAAAAATACTGGTGGAGATGAAGTTGCATTGCAATACTTGGGAAGAATTGATCCTTTGGCACTCGCCAGTGCAAAGGCTCGCACACTTTAATCTGTTTATTCAAGTTTTAATTTCATTCCTGTTATTTATTGTTTCCTTAATTGTTTTTGGACCTAATTTTATGGGCTTTTATTATCTTTGAACCCTACTACAACAACATATATAAGTTGTGAAAATTAGGAATTGCAACAGTCAATTATTGAATAAATTGAGGGTTTTTTCCATTGCATATCTTGCTGGTATTCTTCATAGAATCAACACCTATATAGAAAGTGTTATATCATTTATTGTACACGCTCGCTGAATCAGTTGGTATCCAGATTGCAGTCGTCGATCCTATCATGCCTCCTTGACATGACCCAAATTGTGATGTTGCTATGGCCCAATGCTTGGGTGATTTAACATACCAATTGGTCGTCATTGTTCAATTGTTATAGACTCAAGCAACCGCGGTTCACGATCCCCCGACCGCCCCCCCGCCCACCCGCATGCCTCGCGTGCTGCGTTCCCCGAAGTCTATCTTGATCACCCTCAGGATGTGGATCCATCCCCGAAGCCACTATTGATAACCCATTTGCTGCTTTGGCTGCTAGGGTTCATCATCGCATGGACGATGCTCGTTCATGGGACTCCGACTTCAAGAGTGAATTGCCCACGTTCAATGGTAGTTTGGAACCTAAGGAATTTGTGGATTGGTTGATTATCGTGGAGGAGATTTTGGATTTTAAAGATGTCCGTCAAGATCGTTGGATTCCTCTTGTGGTGATTCGCTTACGGGACCGCGCTGCTTCTTGGTGGTACCAGGCCAAGGCTCTTCGTTGCCGTCAGGGCAAGTCGAAGATCACCTTGTGGGATAAATTTAAGAAGCACCTCCTTCGTGAGTTTCTTCCGCATAAATATGCTAGAACTTTATATCAGCGTATGCAAAACCTCCGCCAAGGATCTCGCACAGTTGACGCATGCACTGCTGAATTTTATCAATTTTTGGCACAAGTTGGCTTGAATGAAATAATGGACCAATTGATTTCAAGGTATATTGGAGGTTTGTGTTTGCCATTTCAAGATGTTCTTAATATTGTCACACTCGTTTCTGTAACGGAGGCACACCAGCATTTCGTCGCTTTGGGGCGGCAAATCTTTCGGCGCCCGTCTGGCCCTTTTGGTCCGCTTCACTCCCGCCCTCCTGTACTACCCCAGACGTCGGATGCTCACCCACCTGCTCCTAATGGCCCTCATTCGGTTGGGGCTTCAAAGCCCAACGGGTCTGGTTCTTTTGCTCCATGATCTGGCCAATGTTTCTCTTGCGACGAGCATGGCCATCGTATGTCCCAGTGTCCCAGGAATGTAGGTACACGGGGCCTTCTTTTGGATGATGGTGGAGAAGTAGACTACTGTGGGCCTCCTGTTTACAACATTAAATCTCCAGAAGCTACTCTAGAAGAGTTTTTAGAGGGTGATAATGGCCCCGCCCTTGTCTTGCATCGTGCGTGCCTTGTTCTGATGTACAACGCCACTGCTTATTTGAATCTGCATGCACCATTGGCGGAAAGGTATGTCACTTTGTCATTGAATCCGATGCTTGCAAGAATGTGATTGCTTGTGATGTTGTTGAAAAATTGTTTTTACCTACTAAATTGCATCTGAATCCATACAATTTATCATGGCTTCAAAAGGGACATATCGTTACTATTAATCGTCTTATTTTGGTGAAGTTTTCTATTGGTGATAAGTATAATGATTTGGTGTGGTGTGATATTGTGTCAATGGATGCTTGTCATTTATTATTGGGCCGACTGTGGCAATTTGATCGGGAGGTTATACATGATGGTCGTCGTAATACAAATAACTTTCTCTTTGCAGGCATGAAAATTATTTTGCTGCAATTTGTGCCCAAGTCCCTTACGCCTCCTACAGAATCGACGGATTTGTTTCTTTCCCGTAATGATTTTTTACGTGAAATGCATGCTACTCCTTTCACTTTACTTTTATTAGCCCATGATATTACTCACACTTCTAAGATTCCTCATGTAGCTACATCCCTTTTACAAGACTTTAGCGATGTTTTTTCTGGATGAATTGCCATCGGATCTACCACCTCTCCGGGATATCCAGCACCGTATTGATTTAATTCACGGAGCACCCCTACCCAATTGACCTCATTATCGTATGAGTCGAGCTGAACATGAGGAACTTTGTCGTCAAGTGGAAGAACTCTTACGTAAGGGCCACGTTCGTGAGAATTTGAGCCCTTGTGTCGTCCTAGCTTTGCTTATTCCGAAGAAGAGTGGTAACTGACGTATGTGTGTTGACAGTCGGGCTGCCAACAAGATCACGGTTTGTTACCGTTTTTCGATTCCATGCTTGGATGATCTCTTGGACGAATTGAGTGGGGATGTAATTTTTCAGTAAATTGGACCTCAAGAGCGATTATCCTCAATTTTGAATCCGACCGGGTGATGAGTGGAAGACGGCCTTTAATATTCGTGAAGGGCTTTTCGAGTGGTTGTTTATGATGTTTGGATTGTCTAATGCTCCAAGTACTTTCATGCGGGTGATGAATCAGGCTTTGCGTCTGGTAATTAGGTCTTGTATTGTCGTTTATTTCAACAACATTTTGGTTTATAGCAAATCAGAGGGTGAACATGCTCAGCACCTCCGTGCGGTTATGACCATTTTTTGCAACATCTTCTTAGTGTTGTTTCTACATGTCTTCTGTATTATTTTAGGTTCCAGCCAATGGTGTTCGGGTTGTTGATGCGAAGATAAAGGCGATCTGGGATTGGCCTACACCGACTAATGTGACTGCAACTCGTGGCTTTCATGGGTTGTACTCATTTTATTGACGTTTCATTCCACATTTTTGCTCCATCATAGCTCATATTACAGATTCGATGCATGGCAAATCCTTTGTTTGGACAACAGCGGTGGATGTTGCTTTTAATTACATCAAGCGCAAGCTTACTCATGCTTCGGTGTTGATTTTACCGAATTTTTCCACCCCATTTGAGCTTCATTGTGATACCTCAAAGGTGGGGATCGGTGCGGTGTTGAGCCAAAGAGGCAGTCCCGTGGCTTATTTTAGCGAGAAAATAACTGGTGATTATTCTCGCTATAGCACGTATGATGTGGAGTTTTATGCAGTCGTTCGGGCAGTTCGACATTGGCGTCATTTTTTATTTCAACAAGAATTTTTGCTTTATACAGATCATGAAGCCCTTAAACACCTTGCCAATCAGGACTCCCTTTATGCACGTCATGCGAAGTGGTAATCCTTTTTGCAACAATTTACGTTTGTCGTGCGCTATCAATCTGGGGTGACAAATAAGATGGTTGATGCTTTGAGTCGAAGGGTTTGTTTAGTAACTAAAATGTGCAATTATGTACTTGGGTTCGACACGTTTCTGGATCTTTATTTGGATGATCCCTTTTTTGCCCCATATTACACCAGGTCCACAATGGTACTATTTCAGAATTTTCTTTGGTAGCTGGGTTTCTTTTTAAGGATGTCCGTTTGTGCATACCAAGTTGCAGCCTTCACATGAAAATTGTGGTGGAGACTCATGGCACAGACCATGTGGGTCGTGATCTCTCAATTGAGCTTGTCCTCCGTCGCTTTTATTGGCCATCCGCGTGTTGAGATGTATCTCATTTTGTTGGGAATAAAATGAGATTTTGATTAAGATACCAAAACCCCTGAATGAGATGCCAAGATATATAAGTCAAATTTACTAAGTATGTTTCAGGATTGTTGGAACATATAGATTAGGTTAGTTGAACAGCTGAACTGTTAGGCAGCTTATAGATAATAAGTTACATAAGTTGAGAGGGGACATAAGCTTAGAAGATCACTTAGAAACCTCAAAGGCACTGAGAATGTAGGCCTTTGGTATCCTGTTGATGACAACATTGAGCTAACTGGCTACTCAAATGCTGATTATGGAGGATGCAAAATTGATAAAAAGTCCACTTCAGGAAATGTCAGTTTTTGGGAAACAAACTCGTCTCTTGGTTCTCAAAGAAACAAAAACTGTGGCAACTTCAACTACTGAAGCTGAGTATGTTGCAGCTGGAAGTTGTTGTGCTCAAATTTTATGGCTGAGACAACAACTAAGAGACTACAATGTCAACTCTACTGAAATGCCTATATTTTGTGACAACAACAGTGCAATTGCCATTTCACAAAATCCAGTGTTACACTCAAGATGCAATCATGTGGACATCAAACATCACTTCATAAGAGACTGGTGAAGATCCACACAGATCATAAAAAACCTGATATCTTAACCAAACCTCTAGCAGAATTGGGACTTCTTGATCCGGGAAAGATAGATAGTCAAGTCAAAAGGAGTTCAAGGAATAAGGGGGAACATGAAATGTTCATCAGGAGACTTGGGCAAGAAACACCTCTGACAGAATTAAAGTCAACATTATTTTGGAGGAGATGACCCAAAGAAGTCCAGAGAAGTTGGGCCGATCAATTTATTGTTCTGGGCCCACTTCAGGTGTTTTGGGTCAGGGCAGTTGTCCATGTGGGACCAGATAAGTAGGAATGGTTTTCACTTGAAAAATCTAAGGATGATAAACACCTATTTTGGGTAATCATTGCCTATTTCGATGGCTGTCCCATTCCTTTTCAAGCTATAACCTTTTCAAAGATTTAATTTGTGCCCTACCCAATAAGTCTCTTTCAAACATTTAATGCAAAAGATATCTACTCTTGTTTGCATTAACCCTTTAGCCCACAATCTACCTTGATAACTCCCACAAGCATTAAAAAGCTTTAACTTCTATTCCCACGATTTGATTAAAATTGTTACATTGATTAAGTTTCAATTTGAGTCATTGGATCAATTGATGACCAACTCCCCTAAATCAATCCTGGTCGTCCAGAATTGATTTCCCAAAGTGACAACCTTTGAATTACCTTAAGACTCACCAACTCAATGACAAAAATTCCCTTTGGAATATACACAAGTCTTAAGAAGCCCTAATCCAATTCATTCTTTCTCATGCAAACAACTCTTCTCTTCAAAGTTCTTACTCAAACTTTCTAATTCTCTCAAGCTTTGTTACTCATCAATGGCACCCAAAATTTGACAAGACAAGCTTGTAAACTTTTCTGATGAGAGACCTGATGTTGATTTCTCCTACCTGAGCCACAAAACTAACCTAGCTTTTGAGCCTATTGTATCATTTGAGAGTGAGAAACCTGAAGTAACCCCAGTTCTTAGATGGCTAAGAAGAGCAGGCCTACAAATATATATGGAGAGCAAGCCCACTTCTTTCTTGGAGCAATACATGGCTGAGTTCTTTGCCTTCCTCGGATGGAGAGGAAAAGCTACTGGTGGTGAAGTAAGAAACAGATTGACTTATGTTGATGAAGTTCAAGAGGAAGAAACTGCACATGTAATCACTTTCACTAAAGTGGATCTTGAAGCTGCTTTTGGATTGCCCCTAGAGGGAAGGAATCCAGAAACATATGAAGTTGGAATTCAACAAGCCACTACTGATGAATGGCTCATCAACCCTGCACCCCTTGCATCTGCGCAGCACAAGAACACACTGAAACATGTGTTTCAGACCTTATTTGAAGTGGTTACTAAGAGCATTCTAAGTAACACTGAAAGCTTGGAAAAAATAAATTATCCTAGGTATCAAATTCAATTGGAGAGATTTCATCTTGGGAGAGATGATGAAAGAAAAATAAAAATTCAAGGTGAAAGCTCATAGCAAGGTGGTTGTGGAAACCAAGTTGAGATACTGCACAAGGGCAAGTTTGCTGATTGGAAGGTTTTCTCAATACTCACAAATGCAAAGCCCCTACCAGCCCAAAACATCTTGTTCAGAAAGATGTCCAAAAAAACTAAGAAAAGAATGATTGTGGTCTCCAAACCTGCTGAAGAAGAGGAGCAGAAACCACCAATGAAGCCTGGGAGAAAGGCTAGGGCTGTGAAGACAAAGAAGATGAGGGAAATTGTTTAGAAGAGGAGTCTAATACTTCAGCAGAGTTGGAGAAAGTTTCTAAAGAAGGAGTTAGTGTCCCATTTGACTCAGAAGAGTTGAGGGAAAAGTTCCCAATGGCTGTAAAGAAGCACAAAGAGGTGACTTCTTCAAGGAAAAGGGTCAGAGAGGTTTTCCAAGTGGAAGAAGTGACTCCAAGACCAAGTAAGAGGTTGGTGAAAACCTCTGAAAAGATGAAAAGGTTAAGGGAGGAGGAGACTTTGAAGCAAGTCATCAAGGAGACTAGAGTTGCTAGCAAATCAAGATAAAATCCAACTCTCCTGAAACCAAAACTCCTGAGTCCAAATACCATGAAAACCAACCCTTTGAAACCAACTCCCCTGATACCCATATAACCCCTGAAAACCAACCCATCATCCCAATTGATCTTGAGAAAAGATACTCTCCTGAGGGAACTGCTCAAAGAGGTTAAATAGACATTCTGGCTGATATTGTAGTGGATGAGTCTAGGCTGAAGTCTCCTCTTGATGATGAGTTGCTTTCTTATTCCAAGTTCCTTGAGTTTGCCATCATGGAACCAACCTCTAGGATAAAAGGTCAATCAGGACCATTTCTCTCAAAAGCACCTGATTCTAACCCTTCTGAACCCAAAATTCCTGAATCAACCCAAAACCCCAACCCACCTGAAACAGAAGCTAACTCTCCTATAACCCAAAGTCACCATTCTGATGATGATGAGGAGGAGTATACCTATGACGGTATGCTCAGAGGAGTAGCAAGGGCCAATGTGGACAACCTGTACCCAAACCTATCTTAATATCCAAGACTGCAGAAGCAATTCCATGATTTGAGAGCTTTAGTGGAGATAAAGGAAAAAACCATCATGGATATTGCCCAAGCCATTTAAGACAAGGGTGCAAGTTGGTGGCAGATAGAAGAAAATAGACCTCTACACTTTGCTGGTGTTGAGAAGACAAGCAATCTTATTGAAGAAGCTGTTTTTGCCAACTTGGTGGAGATAAAGATTGCAGAGGAGATAGAAAGAATTGCAAAAGGGATCAAACACCCTGATGGTGATGATGATCCATCTAACCCCAAGCCCCCCTGGCTGCAAAGATGTTGAGGTACATTTTTCAACTCAAGAAGGTGAAAAGGACTATGATCATTCAGAGGTTTTAGCATCGGTGGAGGATGCCAAGACAGTCAAAGAGGCATCAGCCAAGGACGGTTCTTTTGAGACTGAGGCATAGCTGAATGATGTTGAGACTTCCAAAGGAGAAGCTAGTTTGGCTGGGACTGCCAAAGTGTCAGCAGAGTTGGACATTGAGGTACTTCCTTCCATTCAGGCTGACTTAGTGGATTTGGGATTCCCAAACATTGTGATCACCTCACAATTGCCTTCTATGCATCCTTTTGAGGATGTAGAAGTGTCAGGTATAGGAGATAGAGTTGAATAGGAAACTGGTACTGAAAAACAAGAGGGAGATGTTGGTGAGGCTGAAGTTGAAATTACTAAGGTAGTGAGTGCACGAACTAAAGAGGGAGATGGAGGGATAAGTGAGGAAGGTCAGGTTATTCTTCAAGCTAAATCTGAACTTGAAGAATACCTTGGTGAAAGGAGGCCTGATCTTCATGATTGTGAGATTCTTATTGATGAAAGTGGTGAAAAGAATAAAGTTGAAAATGAGGAGAAAGCTCCTAATGAGTCAGAGCTTTTGGAAAAAGATTTTGAGGGTGTTGATGGTGATTTACCTAACAAGTTTTTCTTTACAGATAATGCAAGTATCACTCTTGACCAAATATTTGCTTCAGATATATTCACAGATGCTCCAATTCGGGCTGATGAGTACATATCAACCTTCAAATTCACTTTTGATGCAATTGAGGTCCATTCAGCAAAGTTGGACGATTTGGCCAAGCAAGTGGGAGAGGCTCATGCACACACTTCAGAGGCTCTGGATTAGCAAGGGAGAACACTAGCCTCAGTGGAGATGAGGCTGATAGGATCTGAGGATGTGGTGTTGCCCACAATTGAAATAACAATCAGTGGAGTAGAATCTGGGCTACAGACCATCTCTACTGATGTACAGAAGGCCTAGTCAACAATGGAGGAATTCACTAAGTCTGTGAAAAAGGAGCACAAGCTGCTTGTGAAAAACCACAACAAGAATGTTAATGCCATCAAACATGTGGTTAAGTAGGCTCTAATCTAAGTCAAAAGACCGCACTTCAGAGGAAAAGGGATGAAGAACTTAGATTGGCAATGGTGAAAGAGGCCTTAGCTAAGTTCACAAATGATGTGTTTGCCAAGATTTATGAAGGTGCAGTGGACAACCTCACTGAACTTCTCAAAGACAAGTTAGATGAGACTCTAAAGGCTACCATGGAGCCTGTAGTGGAGCAGAAGATGAAACTTGTTCTTGCTTTTGTCAGCATGAGTAATGACAAAATGCAGAACATCCATGATGAGAATGTCTATCTCATGGATGAGATCTGTAGATGTTGTTAACTCTTGAATGCTTTAACATTATCAACAACATCTTAATTTGACCTTCCGAGATTTTTTCTAAGTCTTTTCTGAAATGCTACATTAAATGTTGATCTAAATGTTGTCGCATTTCTGGCAGGATCTAGAAGCTTCTACAAGGATCTGGAACCTGGAAGATTCCAGAATATTGCAGAACGTGCTAGACCACCTTGGAACCATTTAGAATGACCTGGAGCATGCAAGAAGGATCTAGAAAGATCATGGAAGTTGAGTTCCTAAAAAATAGGATCTCTAGATGCAAGCCTCTAGAATTCGTCCCTCACTCTATAAATACCAAAAGAAGGCTTCATAATTTAGTGTATTATATTCGATCAATATCATAGACTAGTGTTCATCCTGTTAGGAAATTGTGGCTCCAATAGCTATACCTTTTAGTTCATACGAAGTATCCCACCCGTATGACTATGCGCTTTTCTTTATCTATTGGCAGTTTAATCATAGATAGGACTAGCATTTCGGCGGTGTATAATTCATACACTTAAATCGTTTTTAGGTCAAGGCACCTGCCTCGTTTGTAGTTTCTGTTGTGAAGGTTATTGTTATAACATTTCACACAACATTTGTACTTGAAGATAAGTATCGATATTTCGCCGTAAGGCTAACATAGATTTTTATTTATAAAATATATGTTAAAAATATTTTCATTGTGTCTCGTTTATTTTTAGTGTTTCAAGTCTTCTGTTGTGTATCTTTACTTCTGATATTCTGTTAGAGTCAGTGTTGTATAATTTATCTCAACATTTAGTACAACATTAATCTGTTTTTACTTAAACACTATACCAGCACACTTTCAAGATCAAATCCCTAAATTAGGCACAGACTCTATTATCTACAACAATGAGTGATCTGAAGCCCCAATGTTTTGATGTTGCCAAAAAAGGGGAAAGAGAAAGAGCAAGAGCCAAAGGTGACTTGAAGATTGGAAGCAACAATAATGATCCTAAGTCCAAACTGCCTGAAGTTATTGGAAAAGGAAAGCAAGTGATGAGCATAGAGGACCTAACAGAAGAAGAACAACTTGACTTAGTTGTGAAGAACTCTATGGCATCGGCTCAAGAAGAAGGAGCTAGATGGCAGCAAAGGCCAGGTGGAGAATCAGTAGGAGAAAGGGGGAAAGTGAAGAAGAGCAAGAGAAGAGAGGAAACCTTCATTGTTTTCCCAACAAGCCTGAGCCTGCCAGCTGAGTTCAGAACTGATGATGAGCACAATCTCAAGAAGAGCAAGACTGCTAAAGAAGAAGTGGCCAAAAGCCCTGAAAGAAAGAGAGGACCAGTCTTAGCTGATGATCCTTCAAAGCTGTTTGAAGAAGGTTTTGGGAATGACCCTGAAACTCAGTAGAAGCTGTCAATGGAAAGAGCCAAGAAGAAGATGGAGGCTCTTATGGAAGCAAACAGAGCAAAAGACAAGAGAAGGGAGCAATTTGTGAAGCCAAGGAGGAAGAGAGCTTCATACACTCAGCTAATGCCCAAACTGTTGGTCAGGATGGATACCAAATATCCCCATCTTGATTATTGGGTCCCAATCTCACTAAATGATGAATGGGAGGAAGTCAAGAGAGAATTTGTTTATGACCTCTATGTCACAGGGAGATGGCTTGATGAAGATGTGGAGAGTATTTTCACCCAGTTTATGTATGATAACCATAGATATCTTTATCAAAAACTCTTTGCTACAACTGAAATGGCAGGATTTTAATTGAAGGCTCCTGGACCAATTCTCTACATGCCCCCAAAGTTTAGTGGAAGCTACATTGATCAGCATAAGATCCTGCAGGAGTTCATTGACATCATGAAGATTGAGAATGGACTTGAAAAGAAGAGTGCGGGCACAATATGGGATGGTGCCACCAGTTGAAGATGATCTCTGAAACTGATAAGTTTCTTTGTTCTCATTTGCTTTTCCCTTATGCTCTGATCATGATTCACATGCTCTGATTGGTTAATTTAACTATCATCATGCTATGTAATGCTTAATCTTATCAATGAAAAGTTAACCATTTTGCTTCAAGAGATAACATCTCATTATCTCAACTTACTTGAATTAACCTATATGTGCTTGAACTATTATTGTGCTAACATTTTCTTTCAAAAAATTTGACTTAGTCATCACTACAGAAGATCTGTAATAGTATAGTCAAGTCACCATTGTATAGGTTTTGCCATCATCAAAAAGGGGGAAATTGTTGGGAATAAAATGAGATTTTGATTAAGATACCAAAACCCCAGAATGAGATGCCAAGATATATAAGTCAAATTTACTAAGTATGTTTTAGGATTGTTGGAACATATGGATCAGGTTAGTTGAACAACTGAAGTGTTAGGGAGCTTATAGATAATAAGTTACATAAGTTGAGGGGGAACACAAGCTTAGAAGATCACTTAGATCAAGTTCCCTAAGGCTCAGAATTAGAAGATGTTGGTCCTGAAAGGAGTATGACACAAGTTTATGGGGGGGTGGTGGAACGCACTTGTGTATGCAAATCTTTTTCAATTTAAGCAAATCAGGTTATCAGCAGAGTTGTCCTGGACAACTTCTCGGAATATATATAACTTTGTTCAGATAATCAAACCACTGAATACTATGAAGTACTCAGTTGAATAATTATCTAAGTAAGTTATATGTGCGGAATTATGGTTGGCCCTTTATATTTAAACTCCTTTTAATTCTGAAACTCTTTCTTAACACTTAACAGCTTTTCAGGGGACTTGTCCCAAATCTGTTTTGCACAACTTATGATGGTTTTCTTTTAAAGACTAGTTTGTGTGCAGTGTATGAATGTGTTACTTGTATGAAATAGCTTGAATGTAAATAACACTAGAGGTTTATAGTGGTTCAAAGACTCAAGCTCCTACATCCACTTTCCCTGATTTAACAGGATAATTCCTTCACTTGGAATTAACTTGTTTTATAGTGCCAAGGTGCACTGATCAACCACACTACTCCTTAGTTCCTTGATCCCTAGGATTTCTGAGTCTTAGTACTCAATCTCAACTCTAAACTAAACTGTTCTTCACTTGACAGTTCTAGTTCTCACACTTCTACAACAACTCTTTCTCACTTTCCTAGAAAGGTTAAAGGGTTGATGTTGGTTCCAACTAGGGTGAGATATCCTTTACAATTAAGCTCTGTGTAAGGATATGATATCTCTTCTAAGCTCGAATTTTGTACAATTGGTTCAGCTTAGATGAAGTGTATGGAAACTAAGAATGAAGTATTCTTTTGAAAGCTAGAAGGCTTGTATGTTTATAGTTTCCTTTGATAGTTGGATTGCTTCAAATGGTTTCCATACTTCAGTATTTATAGAGCAATGTGAGGTTATGTCCATTGGAGAGACAGCCTCAAAATGTCTATATTTGTCTTACTTGAAATTTGCAACTTGAAGACAGATTCTTGAAAGTGACATGTCCTTGAATTGGGAAGTAAACGACTTGTAGCTCTTTGTCTTAACATTGATGCACTCTTCCCAATGTCTGACTTGAAGATTCAGTAGTCAAAACATGGACATTCCTTCTGATCATTGATTCTATGATAAGGGATAACTTTCCTTATCATCAGGACTTGTCTGCTTAACACTTTCAGCTGACTTGACCTTTCAGCAATGTTGGCCAACTTCTTTCAGTTGATCTATGTCTTCACTGATCATTATTGATAGCTTCTAAGCATGTATTCTTCCATATTAGTGGACTTGACCCCATCAGCACAATTGTCTCTTGTCTTTGAATCACTTTAGGTTTAGTGTGCTGATCAACTCTACTGGACATCTCCTCTAATCTTCATTGTGTGCATGTCAGTAGACTTGGTCTAACTGATGTATTCTTCTGAACTTGATCATCAGGGAGGTTGTCTCTTTACTAAGCTGATTTACTATCAGCACAGTTGAGCATTCAGACCTTCAGTAGTGTTGGGATCTTCTTGATTCTGAGCCATAAGGGACTTGATTCTTGTAATCTTCTAAGCTTGTGTTCCCCCTCAACTTATGCATATAAAGCATCTATAAGTTGCCTAACATGTCAGCTTCTCAAGTAACCTGATCTACATGTTCCAACATTCCTGAAACATATTCATTCAATTTGACTTGTCTATTTTGGCATATCTTAAGGGGTTTTGGTATCTTAATCAAAATCTCATTTTATTCCCAACAAAAGACTTCAACCCTGCTGATAAGACAAGATCAGATGAGTTCAACACTGCTGATAGCACAAATCAGAAGAGTCAAACCTTCAAGTAGTTCAGACCTAAAGAAGATCACAACCATTGAACCAAGTCTACTGAAATGAACTCGATCAAGATCAGAAGAGAAGAACAACAGAGTATATCAGCACACTAAATCTAAAGAGTACAAATACAGTCTAAGTCAAGAGACAGCTATACTGATAGAGTCAACTTCACTGATATGAAGGCTATGGATCAAAGCATAACTAAAGTTTGATTCAGTGAAGATAAGAAGCCAACTCAACTGAAGAAGCTAGCCAACACTGCTGATAAGCCAAGTCAGTTGAAGAGATAAGAGTGAGCATAAATCTGTCCCGATGATAAGGAATGTTGTCCTTAATCATGATTCAAGCTTCAGGATGAATGTCTTCGAACTTAACTATTGAAGATACAACTCAGACATTGGGAAGAGTGCAAACAAGTCAAGACAAAGAGCCTTTAGCCATTTACTTCCCAAAGTAAAGACAAGTCACTATCACAGATTCTGTCCTCAAGATACACAGTCTAAAGAAGATGGAAATAGACAATTTGAGGTTGTCTCTCCAACGGACACATCCTCACTTTGCTCTATAAATACTCGAGTTTGGAAACCATTCAAGGTGTGGAAAATACAAACATTCTAAGCATACAAACCTTCAAGCCTTCAAAGAATATATCATTCTTAAGTTTCCAAACACTTCCAGTTCCCATCTAAGCTGAACTTCATTGTATATCAATCAAAGCTTAGAGAGATATCCTAACCGTATACAGTACTTCATTATAAAGGATATCTCACCCTAGTTGGAACCAACCTCAACCCTTAAACCTTTCAAGGAAAGTTAGAAGTGTTGTTGTAGAAGTGTGAAAACTAGAACTGTCAAGAGAAGAACAGTTTAGTTCGAGTTGAGTGAGTACTAGGACTCAGAATTCCTAGGGATCAAGGCACTAAGGAGTAGTGTGGTTGATCAGTGCATCTTGGCACTATAAAATAAGTTAATTCCAAGTGACGGAATTATCATGTTCAATCAGGAAAGTGGATGTAGGAGCTTGAGCCTCTGAACCACTATAAACCATTGTGTTATTTACTTACTGCTATTTCATTCAAGCATCACATTCATACACTGCACACAAAACTGATCTTCAAAAGATATATTCCACAAACCTTGCAAAACAGATTTGGGACAAGTCCCCTGAAAATTGTTAAGTGTTAAGAAAGTTTTTCAGAACTTAAAGGAGTTTAAATATAAAGGGCCAACCATAATTCCGCACATATAACTACTTAGATAGTTATCCAACTAGTTACTTCATAGTTCTCAGTAGTTTGATTATCTAATCAATATTATACATAATCAGAGAAGTGGACTAGACAACTCTCCTGATAGCCTGTTTGTTTAAAAAGAAAATAATTTACATACACAAGTGCATTTCCCCCCCCCCATACACTTGTGTCATACTCCTTTTAGGACCAACACGTTCTATCGAGCGATGTCGCATTTGTTAACTATCGAAAGGCATGACTTCAAATGCGGGTTTGTATCGCCCTTTGCCTATTCCTTCTCAACCTTGGGTTAATATTAGCATGGACTTCATTCTTAGATTGCCACGAACTGAATATGGTAACGACTCTATTTTTGTGGTGGTGGATCGTTTTCAAAAAATGGTCCATTTCATTCCGTGCAAGAAAATAGCAGACGCTGTACATATGGCGCAACTATTTTTTCGGGACAATCTATCGGCTTCATGGCTTAGCCCTTTTTATTTTTTCCGATAGGAACACCCGATTCCTTAGCCATTTTTCGCTTACTCTTTGGTGGATGGCAAACACTAGACTTAATTTTAGCAGCGCTTATCATCCTCAAAAGGATGGGCAAACCGAGGCTGTGAAGTTGAGTCAGGCCGAATTTGCACACAATGTGGTTGTTAATCATAACGCTGACCTATGTCATTTTATAATTGTATATGACCTTGTGCCGTGTTCCCCGATTGATCTTCTCTTCTTGCCTTTTTTGGTTGAGCTGGACAAGCGTGCTACATATATGATAACAGATTTACAGCGTGTGCATGTTGAAACACAGTCCCGTTTGGTTGCTGCAAATGCTAAATACAAGACAACCACTGATTCTCACCGACGTGACCTTCAGTTTGAGAAAGGGAAGTATGTTTGGGTTGTATTGACTAAAGACAGGTTCTCGGCACTTGAATACAATAAATTAGTATATTAGAAAATTGGTCCAATGGAGATTGTTAAGAAGATAAACCCTAATGCTTATCGTCTGCGTCTCCCAAACCACATTCGCACTTCCAACGTTTTTAACATCAAGCACTTGATGCCCTTACATTGTCACAATTCAGATGGAGTTGAAGTTGTTGGCGATTCGAGGACAATTTGTTTCGAAGACGGGGAGAACGGTGGAGATGAAGCTGCATTGCAATACTTGGGAAGAATTGATCCTTTAGCACTCGACAGTGCAAAGTCCCGCACACTTTAATCTATTTATTCAAGTTTTAATTTCATTCCTGTTATTTATTGTTTCCTTAATTTTTGTTGGAGCCAATTTTGTGGGCTTTTATTATCTTTGAACTCTACTACAACAACATATATAAGCTGTGAAAATTATGAATTGTGGCAGACAATTATTGAATAAATTGAGTGTTTTTCCCATTGCCTATCTTGACGGTACTGTTCATTGAATCAATGACTTGAATCAAATACTTACCTGGGGACGAGGGTCAGTCTCTAATACTCTGTCGCGCATGTTTGGCTCTTAAGGTCGACCCACCATCTGTGCAACGCACATCGTTATTCCACTCCTCCTACACGGTGGCCAACAAAAGTTGCCACGTCATCATAGATTTGAGTTCCTGCGAGAACGTTACTTCTAACTCGGCAGTCTAGAAAATCACCCTTTTAGTGGAGTTACACCCAAAACTGTGTAGTCTTGCGTGGCTGCAATAAGGTACCTCCGTCACGGTTAATTCTAGGGTGTTGGTTGCTTTTTCGATTGGTACATCGTACCGGGATGAAGTTTTGTGTGACGTGGTTCCAATGGATGTTTGCTATCTACTGCTCGACCGTCCATGGCAATTCGATCGAAATGTTATACTCGATGGGCGCAAGAACACCTACAACTTTCTTTTTGAGGGCGTTCACATCGTCCTCCTATCATCCTTTCCTCGCAGCCTATCCCCGCCTCCCCCCCCCCCCCTTATGCTTAATCAAGTTGTATTGCTTTTGGCTTGCCATTTTTTTACATGAACTACCATTTGCACCATTCTCACTTGTTCTTGTGGGTCATCAAATTAATGTTGGTCCACTTATTTGTCTTGATATCTCCTCCTTATTGCAGGAATTTCAGGATGTTTTCCTCGACAATCTACTGCACGGACTTCCTCTCTTGTGTGATATTCAACACCGAATCGATCTGGTTCCCGGTGCTTCATTGCCAAACATACCTCATTACCGGATGAGTCCGGCCGAGCATTGCAAATTACAGCGATAAGTTACATACCATTTTGCGAAAGGCTTTGTTCGAGAGAGCCTTAACCCATATGCGATTCCAGCCTTGCTCATTCCGAAAAAGGATAAATCTTGGCGAATGTGAGTAGACAGTCAGGCGATCAATAAAATAACAGTCTGTTATAGATTTCGTGAGGGTCTCTTCGAATGGCTAGTAGGAATGAATTAGTAGATTGAGGAATGAAAGCTCGAAGACAAAGAGAACCGGGCTTTTCCAAGGAATTACTATAGCTTTCTAGGCCGTTCAGAATATCAAATGCTCTGAGCACGTTCATGAGTGTCATGACTCAAGTCCTTCGGCAGTTATTAGGGGTTTGTGTCGTCGTTTATATCGACAAAATTTTGGTGTACAAAAAGTTAATCCACGACCATGCCCGCCACTTACGTGACGTTGTTGGTCCCTGAACGAGTAGTGAATGGTTAAAGTCTATAGGGGGGTGAATAAACTTTAAAACTTTTTATCAAATTGGGTCACTCGGCTGTATACTTAGTCTGTTGGATTGGCAAGTCTGTTGATCCAACTAGCTAGGTACTTAGCTAAGTTAGTTTGCGAAATAGTGTAGGCCCATTTATTTATACTCGTTTTTTTAATGAAAACCTTACTTAATGCCAAATTAAAACTACTGAGCTGACTTGGTGTCTGCTGGTTTTAAATCATTTGTTGGCCTCTTTTCAAAATTACCAAAAACACAATGTATGCAATATGAATAATAACAAGTAAAATGACTGAAATGAAACTGCATAAGAGTAAATAACACCGAAATTTATAGTGGTTCGGATTTCCAAATCCTACGTCCACTCTTACGGTATACTTCTGATATTAATCATTTAAATCACCAAATAAAGGGTCTTGTCCTTTATAGTCCCAAGTGAAGGACTTTGAGCTCTGAGCAACTTCCAAAGTGCTACGGTCTCCATAATGTTTTATGAGAACTTGTACTTGTTACAATGATAACAATTTAGACCTTATGTTGGTTAGAGTGTAGGGGTTTGGGTTGTTTTGATCTATCTCCAACTAGTGTTTCAACCAAGCGATGTGTATAATGTAAAACTGAGTTCGGTTTCTATGTTGGTAGGAAACTCTAAGAGCTATAAATGATAATAAATTGATACAGGCTCTTTAGAACTCTCTTGAAGATTGCTTCGAATGCTTGTGCTTTAGTCATCTGGGTGAGTTCTTGCGTACAGTTTCTGTGATCTTCACAAATGAAGAGTGTCTTGAATTTATATGTATGATTTCCAATCAAGTAGCCGTTGGAGTGGCTAGCCGTTGTAAATCATCCTTAATTGATGTGTAATCCCTTGATTTAGATCCTGATTCCACCAAATATGGAACTTTCCTAATGCATTGACCGAGATTTCGCGCTTAGGTTTATTCATGCTTGTTTCTAGTAGGCTCACTTCTAATCTTCTGATTTGGGTCGATACACCAACCTTAATGCATGAATGTGTCTTCTGATCTGATTTGATACAGGTGAGTCCAACTCATCTTAGACTTTATATAAACGTCCTCTTCTTACCTGATCTCTTCTATGTCTTGAGGCTTGAATCAGTAGACATCTTCAGAAGCTCATATCAGATGATAAGGAATACAAGGGCCTTCTCATCTGATCTTCAAACATGGTCTTCATCATATCTTCAAGGTCTTCTTAATCTTCTAGTCTTCTACTCTTCAAATCTTGAGTGAGTGTGTGTCAATCCAAGATATGATCTCAACTGATATACATACAACTCACAATGAGTAGACTAAGAATTTTAAGACGTTCTATACAACTCTGCTTATCCTTTCAGATAATATAATTTACTAGATAAACTATTAAGTGCTTTGGCTATCAAAACAATTACATAAATACCCTTGGGGTGGGTGAATATCCCAATAAACGCCCTTCTTATTCTGTGAAGGGAGAAACTATATGCTGGTTCAGCTAAATGCGCGTTCACGCAACCGTCCGTTCAATTCCTCGTTTACACTATTTTCGCCACTGGCATCGGTATGGACACATCCAAGATTGACGTTATTTGTAATTGGTCGGTACAGAAAACACCAACGGAAGCACGATGTTTCCATGGCCTCGCCTCTTTTACCAACGATTATCCCACATTTCAGCACCATAATAACACCCATTACCGATTGTATAGTCGCCTCCTCTTTTATTTGGATCGTCCATGCCGATCGTACTTTCACGATCATTAAAAAAGTTAACGACAACCCCTCTCTTAGTCCTTCCAGATTTTACTTTGCCTATCACATTACATTGTGATGCATCAAAAGTAGGCATTAACACAGTCCTTAGTTAAGCATCAAGACCGATCATAGATTTTAGTGAAAACTGACAAGGTCGTGCTCTCGTTACAACACCTATGACGTTGAAATTTATGTCATAGTTTGGGCCGTCCGCCACTGGCGCCACTACCTATTTCATCAGGTATTTGTACTCTATACGAATCATGAGGCCTTAAAGAATTTACACACCCAAGATTCTGTCTCTACAAGGCACGCAAGTTGGGCTACTTATTTGCATTTACGTTCGTTATTAAACACCAGGTGGGCCATCTCAACCGCATCACCGACATATTGAGTCACTGCTCCTCGCTGTTGTAGGACATGCAGACTCATGTCGTGGGTTTCGAGTCCACGCGCGAGTTATATGCTACGGATTCATCATTTAGCCTCATCATTCAATCTCTTACTCATAATAATTCTTTGAATATCCATTATCACGTTAGTGATGGTTTCTTATTTTATGAGAATAATTTATGCACTCCCGATAGCAGCCTTCGCCTAAAGCTCATCCAGGAATTACCCAAGACGAGACATGTTAGACGGGATCAAACGATATACCTTGTGTCACCATCGTACTACTGCCCATCACTCTACCAGGATGTGGGTCATTTTGTTGAACGCTGCCAAACGTGTCAAGTCTCAAAAGGTGCCGCTTCCAATGCCGGATTATACCATCCCTTATGTTAAGAAACTAAGTAAATTTAAATTGTGTTTTCATTGATAATTAAAAGAGTGTCAACTCATGGCTTATATACAAGTGTTTGGAAGAATCTAGAAACTGTTTTGAGGTGGTTTCTAGACTATATAATCTTGAGTAACAAGCTAGCTAAGTATAGCTGAGTGCATGTGAAAAATGCATGACACAGGGGTGTACTCAACATTTGGGTGTGTGCAAAACTTATCACGTGTTGTGCATAATATGGTGGTGTATCTACTAATTTTGTGTGTGTTCCCTATTTCACACCATTTGCATGGCATGGTGGTGTATCTACAAATTATGTTTAACATGCTCCTGTTTGCTGTAAATTCCGTGGAAGATGAAGATTAAGACCATGACACAGGAACTGAAAATGAGAGGGAGCAAAGGACTTGGTGAAGATGTCAGCCTGTTGATCCGAAGTGGGAACATATTGAACATCCAAGAACTTAGCAAACACCTTCTCCCAAATAAAATGCAAATCTACTTTAATATGTTTGGTCCGAGTGTGGGAAACAGTACTAAAATGCAAGCTTAATGGCCCCCTCATTAGCACATCAAAGAATGGAAGGAGTGGCTAGTGGAAGACCAAGTTCTTTAAACAAGGATGCAACCCAAAGGAGATCAGTCGTAGCCAAGGCAAATGACTTGTATTCAGCTTCAGTGCTAGTCCATGCCACAACTGACTGCTTCTAAGAGCTCCATGCAAGAAGATTGGACCAAAGCTTTAAACAGAATCCACTTCTGCTACGTCTATCATTTATGCTTGCAGCTAAATCAGAATCTGCAAAAGCAATCAACCTGAAATCAGAAATAGAGCTAAAAATAAGACCATTAGAAAGGGTACCCTTGATGTACCTTAGAACCCACCTTAGAACCCTTACAAGCTTCCCAATATTTAGTGGTAGGTGTGTGCAAAATTTGGCTTAGCATGATCAGACCTTGTAAGAGTAAGGTACTGAAGAGAACCAACAATAGAACGTTAAAGGGTAGGATTATGAAAAGCAGTGGAGTCTGATTTTGAGAGTTTCAAGCTAGGACAAGAAGAAGATGGAGTGGGAGAGCACTTTTGCAGATTAACTTTGAGAAGAATTTCCTTTGCATACTTGGATTGAGTGGGGATGATCTTGTCAAGAGCAACATTGGCTTCAATTCCCAGAAAATAGTTAACCTCACCCAAGTTCTTAAGTGAGAATCTTGAGTACAAAGCTTGAATAAAAAGACGGATTGCAGCAGAATCATCTTATGTGATGAGTATATCATCCACATATACAAGTATCATTAACATCTTGCCATAGTAGTGTTTGAATAGTAAGCAATGATCAGAGCTGGATTGATGAAGACCCTTTAGCAAACAGAAACCCCATGAATGTGTCAAACCAGGCTTTTGGGGCTTGCTTGAGGCCATATAGTGCCTTAACCGGTTTACAGACATGAGTAGACTTTGATGCATCAATAAAGCCTTGAGCCTGCTTAATATAGACAGTTTCCTTGAGAGTGTCATGTAAAAAAACATTGTTAATGTCCATTTGCTGAATACTCCATCCCATTGTGACTGCCAAACTGAACATAATTCTTAATGTAATTGGCTTCAGTACTAGACTAAAGGTATGAAAGAAGTCCACACCAGCTCTTTGTTGAATACCTCTTGCGATTAACCTTGCCTTAAACCTTTCAACAGAACCATCCTTATGTTTCTTGATTCTGAACACCCACCTAGTAGTGATAAGATTCATATCAGCACTCCAGGGTACCAAATCCCATGTGTGATTCTTCATTAAAGCCACATATTCATCAGTTATTGCTTACTTCCATTCTAGGACATCAAAAGCTTGAGCAGCAGAGTCAGTCTCAATCAAAACTGGAATTTTAGAGATAAGTACCTTTGAATGAGGCTTGAATATACCAGCCTTGGATCTAGTAATCATGGAATGAGTGGGTAGAGGGGCAAGAGAGGGAGTGGAAGTGGAAGATAGAGGAGGAGAAGGAATGTGTACTAGTGCAGAAAGAGTGGAAGATTGAGTAAGAGATGAAATCTGAATTTGTGAAGCTGAATGAGAGGGTAATTGATTTGGCAAGATAACATGAAGAGGAGAGGGAGTGAAGGAAGTAATTTATGTAGTGTGAGGAGGAATGATAGATAATGATGAGGAGGAGGGGTTTGAAGAGACAGTGGAAGGTGATGAGAAGGGAAAATCAGTTTCATTAAATGAGACACTGATGGAAATGTATATCTTCCTAGAAGGATCAAGACATTTGTATCCTTTGTGTGAAGAGTTGTACCCAATGGAAGTACATTTAGAGGACCAGAATTGAAGTTTAGAAGTTGCATAGGGTCTAAGAAAAGGATAGAAAACACAGCCAAAAACTTTCAAGAAGGTATAATCAGGAGATCTGTTGAAGAGTTTTTGAAAGGGTGAGATGTTGTGAAGAGTAAGGGAGAGTGTTGGTCCTGAAAGGAGTATATAACAAGTGTATGGGGGGGGAGAATACACTTGTATGCAAATCTTTTCAACTTATGATCAAACCAGAGCTCAGCAAGGTTGTCTTGGACAACTCTGTTGAAGATGATAAACTCTTCTAAGATAATCAAACTACTAAGTACTATTGAGTACTTAGTTGAGTAACTATCTAGGGGAGTTATAGGTGCGGAATAGTGGTTGGCCCTTTAAGTTTAGACTCCTTAAGTTTCTGAAATCACTTTGTAAATCCAATACAGTCCAGTTTAGCTTCATGGAACTTGTCCAAATCAGTTTTACACAGTCTTTGAATATGTATCTTTTGAAAGATCAGTTTTGTGTGCAGTGTTGAATGATTGTAAGTTCTTTGTAAGGCAAATCAACACAAGAGTTTATAGTGGTTCAGAGACTCAAGCTCCTACATCCACTTTCCCTGATTTAACAGGATAATTCCTTTACTCTTGGAATTAACTTGTTTTATAGTGCCAAGGTGCACTTGATCAATAACACCACTCCTTGGTGAATTGATCCCTAGGATGTCTAGAGTCCTAGTACCCTCTTCTTAACTCAGAACTGAACTGTTCTTCTCTCAACAGTCAGCTCCTACCACTTCTACTACTACAACCTTCTCTCTTTCTCACTTGAAAGGGTTAAGGATTGAAGTATGGTTCCAACTAATGAGATATCCTTTACAATGAAGATCAGTGTATAAGGATGAGGATATCTCTCTAAGCTTTGTATGGATATACAGTGAGTTCAGCTTAGAAGAAGTGTTTGAAGACTAAGATAGTCTTTTGAAAGCTTGTAAGTTCTATGAACTTCAGAATACTTGCTCAGTTGGATTGGTAGTTGAATGCTGGTTGGATGCTTTCAAATGGTCTTCACACTTCTGTATTTATAGACAAAATGGAGGGTTTGCCCGTTGGAGAGGCAGCCCCAAATTGCTATAAATGTCTTCCTTGAGTTCTTCAAACTGAAAGACAGATTCTTGATAGTGACATGTCCTCATTTGGGTAATAAACGGCTTGTAAGACTTTGTCTTCTTTCTGCAGCACTTTTCCCAATGTTTGACTTCTTGTTAGGACTTGGACATGGCTTCTGAAGATTGATCCAATGATAGGACAACATTCCTTATCAAATGGACAACTCTCCTTATCACTATCAGCAGATTTGCTTATCAGCAAGATTGGTTTGCTCATCTTCAGATGACTTGGCTCTTTCCCTTTCTTTCACTTCAAGTTGATCTTAGCATGTTTCAATGAGGTTTCTTTAGGGTATGGTTGTCTCTAGCTCTTCAACATGGTTGACCTTCAAACATTAGAATCTTTGTTCTGGTTCAAGCTTGCTGAGACAACTCTTCTGGGACAACTCTCCTGATCAGCATATTTGTTCTTTTAGCTTCAGAGATAATGTTTTTCACAGAGTTAACCTCTCTGGACAACTCTCCTGATCAGAGCATTTGACTAATCTTGTCCTGTTGAGCTTTGCAATCTTCTTCTTGCATAGAACTAACTCTTCTGGACAACTCTCCTGATCAGAGCATGTGGATTTTAATGGAGTATGCTTGTCCTTAGTGCTTGTTCCAGATTTTGAGCCTTGATGGGACTTTATCTTGATCATTTTTAAATTATAGGTTTCCCCTCACATTGTGCATCTAGTCATCTAAGAGCTGCCTAAGATATCAGCTTCTCATCTATCCTTATGCTATGTGTTCTAACAATCTTAGAACACAATCATGTTGACTTAGGCATGTCTCAGGGGGTTTTGGTATTTAATCAAAACATATATCATTTTATTCCCAACAATTTCCCCCTTTTCGATGATGCCAAAACCTACACATCTTAAGCAAAAGTGACTTGTCTACACCTATTACATATATCTTCAGAAGGCATGACGAAGGTCAATATTCCTGAAAAGACAATGTGTTAGTGTATTCACTGTTTTTTTTTTTTTTTTTTGTTGCAAGTAGGTTTCATAGATAGGCATAGAGAGATGAGTGTTTCTTGATTCAAAATAAATTCAACTATCATTCATTCAAAGATCATTACAAGCATGTTGATAGTTGAAATTAACATATCAGAGCATGAATCAATAACACTTAAATACATCAGATCATTTCATTCTAACAATTCAAGACATAAATAAGATTTTCATCATCAGAGCACAGAGCTTGTATCAGAGCAGTCCATAACAAAACAGAGCAAACAGATTGACACACCACATCAGCAATCTAGACCATATTTCAGCATAGTTGATCATTCAAGAAAGGTCAGAAGACTTAGCATTTTCAAAGATCATCCTCGGGGGGTGGCAGCATTCCATACTGTGCCCACACTCTTCTTTTCAATGCCATGGCTTCTTGGTTGGTTCCCTTAGGTCCAAGAACCATCTTGTTTAGCTTAAGGATCTCAGTCAATTCTCTCAGAATCGTTGCTTGGTCAATCCATCCTTCAAGCTTTGGAGGCATGTATATAATTGGATTGGGGGCTGTGAGTTCAATTCTTGCAATGTCAGCAGCTGCAAGCAATTGTTGATAGAGTTCTCTGTAGTATTCTATCATGAACTCAGCAAAGGCAGAATTGGCATCTCCTCCATTCCATCTGTCAATGACATAATAGTCATAGACAAACTCCCTTTTTGCTTCCTCCCATGTATCATTCAGTTGAACTGGCACCCATTTATCCAAGTGTGGATATTTGGTGTCCATTGGGATTAGAAGCTGAGGCTTCATCTTGCTGTATGTTGCTCTCCTTCTTCTTGGTTTCTGAAAATTAGCTCTCCTCTTGTCTCTTGCTCTTTGTGCTTCATCTAACAAGTCCATTTTCTATTGGGCCCTCATCATGGCCAGTTTCTGTTGTGTTTCAGGGTCTTTGCCATACCCTTCATGAAACAGTTTTGATGGATCATGAGCTAGGACAGTTGTCTTCTTCTTAGGTTCAGGTCCAAATCCTTCAGCAAATAGTTCTTCAATATCTTCAGTGGACTTGGAATCTTCAGTATCTTTGGCAGATTCAGAAGACTTTTCTTTTTCAGCAGTCTTGACTTTCTCAGCAGTTTTGGCCTTCTTTGAAGTAGGCACATCATCATCAACTCTGAACTCAGGTGGAAGATCAAGGATGTTAGGAAAGTCAGTGAATGTCTCAACTTGCCTTTTCTTTCCTTTTGCCCTCTTGATCTTTCCTCTAGTTTGGACACCTTCATCACCTTTGTCCAATCCAGACATCTCACCACCTGGTCTTTGTTGTAACCTTACTCTTTCCTCTTGAGCTAAGGCCATAGAATTCTTTAATGCAAGTGCTAATTGATCTTCTTCATCCAATTCTTCCAAGTTTAGCACTGCAGGCTCTTTTCCTTTTCCTTCAGCAGCTTTGTCTTTTCCTTGAACTGGGCTTCCAATTACCAAGGCACCTTTTGCTCTAGCTCTTTCCCTTTCCCCCTTTTTGGCAGCATCAAAACACTGGAGTTTTAGCTCACTCATTGTTGTGGCCATTAGGGATTGGGACTGGTTTAGGGACTTCATCTCCTCCAACAAATATACATTTTCATCATGTATATTCTGCATCCTATCACTGCTCAAGCTAAGAAAAGCTAGAACAGGATTCATCTTTTGTTGAACAACCTCCTCCAAGGTTGCTTTCAGGGATGCATCCAGTTGGGCTTTAAGAAGCTCAGTGAGGTTGGCTACTGCACCTTCAACAATGGTGGCCAATACCTCTTGGGAAAATTTTTCAGAGGCTTCTTTCACCATTGCTAGCCTTTGTTCTTCAGCTCTTCTCTTTTGCAATGCAGTCTTCTTTCCAAGAGCTTGCTTGACAGTCAGCCTGAGAGCCTTGACATTGGCATTATGATTGTCTCTCAGCAGCTTTTGCTCCTTCTTGACCTCCTCTGAGATGGCTTCCATGGTGGATTTGGCTTTTTGTACGTCAGTGGAAATGGTTTGGAGGCCAGTTTCCACACCACTAATCCTTGCTTCCAGAGTTGGTAGCACAACATCTTCAGAGCCAATGAGCCTCAGTTCTACAGATGCTAGAGTCCTTCCTTGCTCATTCAATGCTCCTGAAGTTTTAGCATGAGCAGATTGGACTTGATGAGCCAAGGAGCCCAATTTCTCTGATTGCATACCAAGTAAGGCTTGAGCTGAGCCTGTATCTACTTGGATAGGTGCATCTGTTAAGAATTCATCAAAAATTTGGTCAAGGGAAATACCTGCAACATTAGACAGATCAAACAGGTTAGGAAATAGACACTCATCACCCTCAATTTCTTTTATATAAGACTCTGATACATCAGCAGCCTTCTTCTCATTTTCAACTATTTCTTTTCTCCCTTCTTCAATAATTTCCTCACTTAAAGAAACAGGCCTCCTCTCATCAAGGGATTCCTGAAGTTTAGATTTGACTTCAAGAATAGCCTGCCCTTCCTCACTTATATCACCCTCATTTGGTGGTACACTCACTATTCTAGGGATCACCACATCTCTCTCATCTACTACTCCCTCTGATTTTTCCACTATCTTCTCCTTTTCAACTCCTTCTCCTAAACCTGCAACATCTCCACCTTTATTAAGGTTCAAAGATAGCAGTTGTGGGGAGATCACAGTGCTTATTTCAATAGCCACTGAGTCATCCTGAATGATTAAGGGCTGATCAGTGTCCAACTCTTCTGACACTGAATAGGCCTTAATCAAACCAGCCTCTAGCATAGGAACCTCAACATCTTTAGGTTGTGCCTTGGTTTCAGAAGAACCTTCATTGGCAGATGTGTCTTTGGTTGTGTTACCACCCTTGGTCAACACCTCTGAAGATACAGAGCCTTTCCTATGATAGGTTCTAGGAGGGTTTGAAAGTCTATCTGCTATAGAAGACTTGGGTTGAGAAGGTTCAGGGAGGTTGGCTTGAGAGGTTTCAGGAGGGTTGGGGTTAGAAGGGTTTGAGGGATCATCAGGGGAATCATCATCATTGGAGCTACTGTCAGGGTGTTTGATTCCCTTAGCCTTCCTTTCTTTCTCCTCCTTAATTTTATCAGCTACCAGCTTTGCAAAAATTTCCTCATCAATGAGAAATCTTGTCTTTGAGACTCCAACCAAGTTTAGCAATCTTTTCTCCTCTATTTGCCACCAGTTTGCACCCTTATCTTGGATGACTTGTGATATCTCCATCATAGACTTGTCTTTTACATCAACAAGCATCCTTAGATCATGAAATGTCTTCTGAATTCTTGGAAATTCAGCAAGCTGTGGGTACACACTGTCCACAGTAGCCTTTGCTCTTCCTCTGAGCATACTTTCATAAGTATACTCCTCCTCATCTCCACTTGAATGGGGACTTTGGGTTATAGGGGAGTTGGCTCTGGGTTCTCCTAAAGTGGCTTCAGGGAGGTTTAATTCAGGGATGTTGGCTTCAGAAGGGTTTGGTGCAGTAGAAGGTGCTTCAGTTGCTTTTGAGAGCAATGAATCTGAATGGGCTTTACTCAGGGGGGTTGGCTCATTGAGTGCATGTTCTAAGAGCTTTGAATAATTGAGCATGGATGAGTCCAGGGGAGACAGGAGTCTTGTCTCATCTACTGCTAAATCTGCAAGCACATCAATGCCACTTCTTTGCACACTCCCTTCTGGAGAGTATCTCTTAGTGAGGTTTACAGGGGTAATGGGTTGGTTGGAAGGGGTAACATGGGTTTCAGGGGAGTTGGGCTCAGGATTCTGAAACTCAGGGATGTTGGCCTCTATAGATTTACCTTCAGGGACCTTGGATTCTGGAGTTCCAGAACCAGATAAGTTGGTCCTTGACCTAGATTTGGTCCTGCTTTCAGCTCTGCTCTCTCTTAGAGCCAATTGAAGTGACCTTTCTTCCTGCAGCTCCAACACCTTTTCAGTAGGTTTGGCCCTTCTCTTGCTGGCCCTACTGCTCCCACTTCCTTCACCATCCTTCTCAGGGACAACTTCCCTGATCCTATTATCTCCTTTCTTCTTTTGCCTTGTCTCATTATACTTCAGCCTTAACTCCTCTGAGTGGTCAGAAGGCACGCTTACTCCCTCTTCTGCCACTTCATCAACTTCTGCTGATGCTCCTGAGGCTTCTCTTGAAGACAATTGAGACATTTTCTTTGTTTTGACAGCCCTGGCCTTGGTTCTTTTCTTCAGCTAAGGTTTTTCTTCAACCTGTTCTTCAGCAGGTTTGGCCAGAAGCATTCTCCTTTGCTCAGTTTTCTTGCTGAGCTTCCTGAACAAGATCTTTTGGGCTGGGAGGGGCTTTGCAAATGTTTGCATCTGAGAGTAGTGGGAAAATCTTTCAATCAACAAGCTTGCCCTGGTGCAATACTTGATTTTCCCTTCTAGCACAACCTTGTTGTGAGATTTCACTTTGAATTTTGCCTTTTCCTTCATCATCTCAAACATGATGAAGGTCCTCCAATCAAACTTGATGCCCTTGTCACTGGCATCAATAATAGCAGCCATAATTCTGATTCTTGGATGGCTGACCTGCTTCAAGCTTCCAGTGTTGCTCAAGAGACTCTTAGCCACTACCTCAAAGAGGTTGAGAAATTTTGGCTTGAGAGTCTTCTTGTTTTGTGTTGAAGAGATGGGGCCTGGAACCAATAGCCATTCTTGAGTTATTTCATCTTCATGTCCAGTACCATAAACTTCTGGATTCCTTCCCTCATAAGGCAATCCAAAAGCTCCTTCAAGATCTTCTGGAGAGAATTTCACTCTATGAAATTTCTCTTCTTCCTCCCCTTCTGCAACATATGACAATTTGGTGGAAACTTCACCATCTGCAGATTCACCTCTCCACTTGAGAAAGGGAAATAATTCAGCCATATAACCTTCCAAGCATGAACTTGGTCTTTCCTCCATGAACTTTTGTAAACCAGCTCTTCTCAGCCATCTTAGAGGTGGTGTAATCTCAGGGTCTTCACTCTCAAAAGATACTATGGGCTCAAAATGAAGATTATTTTTGTATCTCAAGTATCCAAAATCAAGGTCTAGAGCCTTGTTGGAGAAATCAATAATCATCTCTGGTCTAACCTTGGGAGCCATTGAAAGTTACAGAGAAAGGTTTGATAGAGATTGAGAGTGTTTGAAGAAATTTAGAGCTAGGGTTTCGAATACTTGGGGAAGAAGTGTTTGTGGGGGATCTTAAGACTTGTGAATATTCTAAAAAGAATGTTTGTCAATGAGTTGGTGAGGTCTTGATGCAATTCAAAGGTGAACAAAAATGGAAATCCAAAATGAACGGTTAGGATTGATTTCAGAGGAGTTGTCTAGTTTTGATCCAATGGTCAAAAACCAATGTAACAGTGAAAAATTGTTTTGTTCAAAAACGTGGGTGGTTTTTAATGTTTGTTTAAGGCTGGGGGAGTTTTCGAGGTAGATCATGTCCCAAAAAGTTTAATGCAAACAAGAGTTAAATTTTGGCATTTAATGCATGGAAAGTGACCTTTTGGGTGGGAGACAAATTAAATCCCAGAAAGGTGAAAACTGTATTTTCAATGGGACAGATTTCGAAATAGACAATGATCACCTAAAATAGGTGCTTATCAGACCAAGATTTGGTTTGATAGCCAAGACAACTTATCTGACCCTACATGGACAAGTGTCCTGAAGAGTTGAGGACAACTGTACTGAATTTCAATGGACAAGTGTCCTGAACATTTGAGGTCATCTCTTCTGAATTTCAGTAGAATTGACCAAGTCTTCTGAAGTTCGAACTTAGTTCCCCCTTAATGAATGAACTCCTTTGGGCTCATTTGTCCAACTTCCCTGGATCAAGAAGACCCAATTCTGCTGATAATTCCAGGAACCTTGCCTCTGCAAGTGGCTTAGTTAGAATATCAGCTTTTTGATGATCTGTGTGGATCTTCACCAACTTAATATACTTCTTCTCCACATGATCTCTAATGAAGTGATGTTTGATGTCCACATGTTTGCATCTTGTGTGCAATACAGGATTCTGTGATATGGCAATGGCACTGTTATTGTCACAGAATATTGGCACTTCAGTAGAGTTGACTTTGTAGTCCTTGAGTTGTTGTCTTAACCAAAGAATTTGAGCACAACAACTTCCAGCAGCAACATATTCAGCTTCAGTGGTGGAGGTAGCCACTATGTTTTGCTTCTTGGAAAACCAAGATATAAGTTTGTTGCCCAAGAATTGACAAGTTCCTGAAGTGGATTTTCTGTCAATTTTGCATCCTCCATAATCAGCATCTGAGTAGCCAGTTAACTCAATGTTGTCATCAGCAGGGTACCAAAGGCCTAGATTTTCAGTGCCTTTAAGATACCTCAAGATCCTCTTTGCAGCCTCAAGATGGCTTTTCTTAGGATTTTCTTGAAACCTTGCACAAACACCTACTGCAAAGGTGATGTCAGGCCTGCTGGTAGTGAGATAGAGGAGAGATCCAATGATTCCTCTATATTCAGTGGAGTTGGTTGGTACACCACTCTCATCAGGATCCATCTTCCAGTTTGTGTTCATTGGGATCCTTACTTGCTTGCTTGTTGTACACCCAAACTTGTTGATCATCTCTCTGGTGTACTTAGCTTGATTGATGAAGATTCCTTCTTTTGATTGCTTGACTTGTAGACCCAAGAAGAAGTTCATCAACCCCATCATGGACATCTCAAACTTGCTTTGCATAATCTTGGAGAACTTCTCACAAAGCTTCTCATTAGGGGATCCAAAAATTATGTCATCAACATAAATTTGGACAAGCAAGATGTCCTCTCCTTCAGAGATTCTGAAGAGAGTTTTGTCCACAGTTCCCTTGGTGAATCCATGATCTAATAGGAATTGTGACAGTGTGTCATACCAAGCTCTAGGGGCTTGCTTGAGTCCATATAAAGCTTTCTTCAGTCTGTATACTTGGTTTCCAACCTCAAAACCTGGTGGTTGCTCTACATAGACTTCTTCTTTCAAGACTCCATTCAGAAAGGCACTCTTGACATCCATTTGATACACTTAGCACCTCTTGTGGGCTGCATAGGCTAGAAAGAGCCTTATTGCTTCTAGCCTTGCCACAGGTGCAAATGTCTCATCATAGTCAATGCCTTCATGCTGGCAGTAACCTTTAGCCACTAGTCTTGCTTTGTTTCTGACAATCACATCATTTTCATTCTTCTTGTTCTTGAACACCCACTTGGTTCCAATAACATCTTGATGTGAAGGTCTATCAACCAGCTCCCATACTTCATTTCTGGTGAATTGGTTGAGCTCTTCCTGCATTGCTGTGATCCAATTGGCATCCTGAAGTGCTTCCTCAATGTCTTTTGGTTCCTGTTCTGACAAGAAACAACAGAACATAGCACTTTCACCATGAAACCTTCTGGTTTTGACTCTTATACTTGGGTCACGAAGTATCAGATCAGTAGGATGGTCATACAACCAGGTCCTTCTTTTTCTGATCCCTTCAGTAGAGTTGCCCTCTACTGAGGTTGAGTCATTTTGATCATAAAATTCAGGATAATTCAGTGCATGATCTAAATCAGGATCATAATCAGGGGTGTTGTCCTCAATGTCAGGGACATTGGGATTTTCAACATTTTGAGTTCCCCCTTGATTATTTGACCCATTCACTACCTCAGCAGGAGCTGCTTCTTCATTGGTAGTTGTTACCTGGATGTGAACTGGGATTGGCTCATTCAGTTCACCATTTCCATTAGTGGGGTTTGTCTCAGGAAGGTTGCCTTCAGGATTGTTGTCCATTATAGTATGTTTAGGTAGATTGGCTTGGACAACATCTATGAATTCAGTGTCTTTATCTTTTAGGCTTAATCTGGTTGTCCTTTGTGTGACTTCTTCAGGTTCCAAACTATCATTCCTGATCTCAAAGATAGATTCATCAAACACAACATGAGGTGTTTCTTCCACTATAAGGGTTTTCTTGTTGTAGACTCTGAAAGCTTTACTGATTTGAGAGTATTCAAGAAATACTCCCTCATCAGCCTTGCTATCAAAGGCTTTCAACTGTTCTTTCCCATTATTGTGAATGAAACACTTACAACCAAATATATGAAAGTATGACACTTTAGGCATTCTTCCTTTCCAGAGTTCATAGGGGGTTTTGCCTTGCCCCTTAGTAATCAAACATCTATTTTGAGTATGGCATGCAGTGTTTATAGCTTCAGCCCAAAACCTCTTAGGTAAGTTTGAGTCAGCAATTAAGGTTCTAGCAGCTTCTTTTAAAGTTCTGTTCCTTCTTTCTGTAACTCCATTTTGTTGGAGAGTTCTAGCTGCTGAGGTTTCATGAGCTATTCCATTAGATGTGCAATACTCATTGATGTATGAATTTATGAACTCAGTGCCTTTATCAGATCTTATCTTGATGATGCTAAGGCTTTTCTCATTTGACAGTCTCTTAAGGAGTTCAGGTAGTTTGACTTGTGTTTCCTTCTTATTAAGGAGAAATACTACCCATGTGAACCTAAAGAAGTCATCTACTACAACCAATGTGTATTTTCTACCATTTATACTTGAAGCGGAGATTGGTCCAAAAAGATCCATATGTAGAAGTTCAAGTACCCTTTCAGTAGAAAAGACTGGTTTACCTTTGAATGAGGCTTTAATTTGTTTTCCCTCTTGACATGGCTTACACACATGTTCACTAGGTAGTCCTTTAACTAATGCATTTCTAGCAAGTTTGTTCATTGATTTGAAGTTCAGATGGTTTAGCCTCTTGTGCCATAACCAACTTTGTTCACTAGTACTCTTAGCAATGAAGCATGCAGCATCAGTAGACTTGTCCCAGTCTGCAAAATACACATTTCCCTTCCTAGTTCCAGTCAATAGAGTATTCCACTTGAAAACTCAACTTTAAAGTCTTTGTCACAGAATTGACTGATACTTAGGAGATTATATTTGACACCAGCTACATAAGATACATTGGTTACTTTGATGTTACCAATAATCAAAGTACCATAACCTTTTGTGGTTGCTTGTGAGCTGTCTCCAAAGGTGACATTTGGGCCTTCTTTTTCAATAAAATCAGTGAGGAGTTCCTTGTTTCCAGTCATGTGCCTTGAGCATCCACTGTCAAGGTACCATGCTGTCTTTTTGTTCATGCTCCTCTTCTTGTGGCCCAATGGTACCTGCGATTAGATAGGTTTAGGTACCCTTTGAGTTTTGGGTCCTGAGAGGTTAGCTGTACCTTTAGGAACCCAAACTTGCCTAATTACCCTGACTGATTCAAGGTGGCTAATTTGTTTTCCTTGTGCATCAACATATACTGTCTTTCCCTTAAATGCCTTGGGGAAAGTATGTGTGAATGTGTTAACTCTGTAAGTTTCAGGGGAGTTGTCAACTCTCCTGAACTTATGAGTTCTTTGTGCAGCTTGATGAAATCTTTGAGGAAAGGCATTTTTATGACCATTACCCTTTGGCATTAGGGGTTTTGGTTGTCTCATTTTATTCTTCCTTTGAGGATAGTTGTCCTTAGGTCTATTCAGTTGAGGCTTTCTCAGATGAGTTGGCCTACGCTGATTATACCTTGGATAACTCCTCTGAACATTGTTCAGTAGAGTTGTCCTCCCATTGGGTCTACTCTGTTGACCAATATTCCTCTTATGTTCAGGAGCCTTGACCTTTTCCAAAGGTTTAGGCCTAGTCTTCTTAAACACTTGAGTAGGCATTTCACTTAATTTGCCCTTTCCTTTATTCAGTGGCTGAATTATTTCATTCTCAACTTGTTGTGCCACTGATTTAACAAAGATTTTCTTAGTGTTACTTGTAGAGGCAACACTAAGACAAGGTGAAGATTCAAATGGATCAAAACCCAATCCACTTCTTTGAGCCATAGGTCTTTGATAGCTCTGAATTTCCTCTATTGCTCTAGAGGATTTGTTCAAAGCAGACATCTTTAATTTCAGGCTCTCTTCACTTGATTTTAGAATATCATATTCATGTGAGAGGTTTTCAAACTTGGCATTTAGAATTTTTAGTTCAAAGTCTTTTCTCTTTTGAGAGAGTAGTTGATCATCTATCTCCTTTTGTTGGTCAACTATCCTGAGATTTGCTTCCTCAAGCTCTCTCAAGACTTGTTGATATAACTCAGTAGATTTGACATCAACAGCTGCCTCAGAGTTTTTGTTAAGTTCAATAGCCAATCTTTCATTTTCTCTCCCACAATTATCATGAAATTCTTTTAACCTAGTGAAATCTTCCATCAACTTCCCAAAGGAAAGTTTCAGGTTGACTTCACTAGTGTTCTGTGATAAAAATGATGGTGAGCTAGAAGTGGAGGATACCTCATCATCCTCAAGAGCCATATTGCACACATCATCATCATCATCGCTGTTTGAGAACAGTCCATCTGAAGAGTTGAAGCTTTCAGCACTATCAGATTCTTCACCAGCCATCATGGCCTTTCTGTTGGTGAACTTTCTGTCTCTTTTAGCTTGTCTTTCTCTTCTTTCTTTAGAGCTCAATTCAGGGCACTCATACTGGAAGTGCCCTTTCTTCTTGCAATTGTGGCATAGGTCTTCATCATCATCCTTCTTGGATTCATCTTTTCCTTTTGATGATGAAGGGTCAGCTCTACTGGACCTTCTCCTATCAGAGTACTTGTCCTCTGATCTCTTCTCTTCAGGCTTTTTGTCCTTGGCCTGATCTTCAGGGGAGTTGTATCTTCTCCTGAATTTGTTGTCTTGGTAGAATTTCTTGTATCTACCAAACCTTGTGTTTAGCTTGTCAAACCTTCTAGCCATCAAGGCTAGTTCTTCCTTCATTTCAGTCTTAGAGACTGACTTTGATGATCTGGGAGTGGGTTGCATTTCAGGTTCAGCAACTTTGGCTTTGAATGCCACTCCCTTAGTAGGATTTGAAGGTTCCTCAACAGGCTTTCTTCTATTGAGGTCAAACTCATAGGCTTTGAGTTCTGAGAAGATTTGTTGCATGGGCATGGAAGAGAGATCTTTGGTATTCTGCATCATCACAGCATAGACATCCCACTTTTGAGTGAGACTTCTCTAGATCTTTAATCCAACTTCTCTCCTGGAGTACACCTTGCCCAATGATTTGATTTCATTCATCACATCAGTGAATCTACCAGCAAATTTGTCAATGGACTCATCAGCTTCCATTGAGAACTGCTCAAACTTTTGCACAGCAACTTGGAGCTTGTTCTCCTTGATCTTTTCTGTACCCTCACACATCACAGCAAGGGTATCCCAAATTTCTTTGGCTGTGGTGCAGTGGTAGACTCTTCCCATGACTGCATCTGGAATTGTTTGATAGAGAGTGTTCATGGCAAGATAATTTAGATTATCTTTCCTCTTTTCATCAGCAGTGAAGTCATCTTCATCCTTGGGAATCAGTTCCCTTACATCTGCTCTTTGCTCTTCTGTCACCCTGGGGTTAGTTTGGGTAAACACAAAAGGTCCTCTTGTGATTACTCTTAACATGTCAGTGTGAAGAGATGCAAGATGAGCCCTCATTCTAATTTTCCAGAAATCATAATTGTCTATTGAGAACATGGGCAATTTATGATGTGAAATTTGATTGACTGGATTTGTGGCCATGTTGTCCAATCCTTGAACAGCATGTGGTGGAACAACATTGTTGTTGGCCATATCTCAATAATAATCAGTTAGTCAACAAGTAATAGATTTCAGATAGAGATCAGTTCAGTGACCACACTAATATGTGAATTTTGAAAATCAAGATGGATTTTCAGAGGCAGTGGTCTTTGAACCCCTGCTCTGATACCACTTGTTGGTCCTGAAAGGAATATATAACAAGTGTATGGGGGGGGAATACACTTGTATGCAAATCTTTTCAACTTATGATCAAACCAGAGCTCAGCAAGGTTGTCTTGGACAACTCTGCTGAAGATGATAAACTCTTCTAAGATAATCAAACTACTAAGTACTATTGAGTACTTAGTTGAGTAACTATCTAGGGGAGTTATATGTGCGGAATAGTGGTTGGCCCTTTAAGTTTAGACTCCTTAAGTTTCTGAAATCACTTTGTCAATCCAATACAGTCCAGTTTAGCTTCAGGGAACTTGTCCAAATGAGTTTTACACAGTCTTTGAATATGTATCTTTTGAAAGATCAGTTTTGTGTGCAGTGTTGAATGATTGTAAGTTCTTTGTAAGGCAAATCAACACAAGAGTTTATAGTGGTTCAGAGACTCAAGCTCCTACATCCACTTTCCCTGATTTAACAGGATAATTCCTTCACTCTTGGAATTAACTTGTTTTATAGTGCCAAGGTGCACTTGATCAATAACACCACTCCTTGGTGAATTGATCCCTAGGATGTCTAGAGTCCTAGTACCCTCTTCTCAACTCAGAACTGAATTGTTCTTCTCTCAACAGTCAGCTCCTACCACTTCTACTACTACAACCTTCTCTCTTTCTCACTTGAAAGGGTTAAGGATTGAAGTATGGTTCCAACTAATGAGATATCCTTTACAATGGAGATCAGTGTATAAGGATGAGGATATCTCTCTAAGATTTGTATGGATATACAGTGAGTTCAGCTTAGAAGAAGTGTTTGAAGACTAAGATAGTCTTTTGAAAGCTTGTAAGTTCTATGAACTTCAGAATACTTGCTCAGTTGGATTGGTAGTTGGATGCTGGTTGGATGTTTTCAAATGGTCTTCACACTTCTGTATTTATAGACAAAATGGAGGATTTGCCCGTTGGAGAGGCAGCCCCAAATTGCTATAAATGTCTTCCTTGAGTTCTTCAAACTGGAAGACAGATTCTTGATAGTGACATGTCCTCATTTGGGTAATAAACGGCTTGTAAGACTTTGTCTTCTTTCTGCAGCACTTTTCCCAATGTTTGACTTCTTGTTAGGACTTGGACATGGCTTCTGAAGATTGATCCAATGATAGGACAACATTCCTTATCAAATGGACAACTCTCCTTATCACTATCAGCAGATTTGCGTATCAGCAAGGTTGGCTTGTTCATCTTCAGATGACTTGGCTCTTTCCCTTTCTTTCACTTCAAGTTGATCTTAGCATGTTTCAATGAGGTTTCTTTAGGGTATAGTTGTCTCTAGCTCTTCAGCATGGTTGACCTTCAAACATTAGAATCTTTGTTCTGGTTCAAGCTTGCTGAGACAACTCTTCTGGGACAACTCTCCTGATCAGCATATTTGTTCTTTTAGCTTCAGAGATGATGTTTTTCACAAAGTTAACCTCTCTGGACAACTCTCCTGATCAGAGCATTTGACTAATCTTGTCCTTTTGAGCTTTGCAATCTTCTTCTTGCATAGAACTAACTCTTTTGGACAACTCTCCTGATCAGAGCATGTGGATTTCAATGGAGTATGCTTGTCCTTAGTGCTTGTTCCAGATTTTGAGCCTTGAGGGGACTTTATCTTGATCATTTTTAAATTATAGGTTCCCCCTCACATTGTGCATCTAGTCATCTAAGAGCTGCCTAACATATCAGCTTCTCATCTATCCTTATGCTATGTGTTCTAACAATCTTAGAACACAATCATCTTGACTTAGGCATGTCTCAGGGGGTTTTGGTATTTAATCAAAACATATATCATTTTATTCCCAACAGAGAGCAACTGATTGATTAAGAATACATCAATATGTAATGCATCCCACCAAAAAGACATAACTAAAGAGGCTTTAGCAAGAAGTGAAAGACCAATTTCAGTGATGTGTTGATGTTTCCTCTCAACTAAGCCATTTTACTGACGAGTATATAGACAGGAATGCCTCATAATGATGACCCCTTTCTTAGATAGCTCCATTAGGCCCTTCTCACCAACATGTGCGAGTCTATTGTGTCAAAGCATAACATCTTCAGCACTCATAGCAATATCAACCAACATTGTGATAGTCTTTCCAATTAAAGAATATAACTCATTTCCTTTGCTGCCTTGCATCACCACTTTATCAGCTTTGGTCACAAGTAGAAGACCCTCTTCTGTTTTAAACTCATAACCCAAAGCTTTGGCCTTCTTTCTTGAATTTTCCACATGCAAACTCTTAGTTTTGAGAATTGATAATACCTCATCATATTTGACATCACCTTACTTTGCAATCAGCAAGGTATCTTTAAAGATCTCATATGATGGGGGTAAGGAGTCTAGGAGTAGGAAAGTCTTTTCTTGATCATCTAAGGTTACTCCAATGTTCTCACAGTCATCAACAGTTTGGTTGAATTCATCTAGATGCTCTGCAAGAGTCTTATCATCTGACATTCTATAATTTTTGAGTTTCCTCTTCATGAACATCATATTAGACATAGATTGTATCAAATAGAGGTTGTCCAATTTTGTCCAAACGGTTGCTACATCTTTCACCTTTATCACCTCTCTCAAAACTTTGTCTCATAAGCTCAAAACTACAATGTTATGAGTTTTTTCCATCAACTCCTCTTTCTTTGCCTTAACTGCCTCCGATGCAGTAGGGTCAGAAGAGACAAGGGCATCCTTCAGCCCATGGTGTGATAAGAGAGCCTTCATTTTTGCCTTCCACAAGATAAAATCATTCTTCCCTGTGAATTTCTCAACTTCCATCTTCACCGAACTCATCCTTGGTTCTTGAGCTTTATCTTCGCTTCCCACAGACGGCACAAATTGTTATGTTTTGTCTCAATAAAAATCAAATCCAAATGATAATCTCAAGCAACAAACAAAAATGCAAATGAAATAAAGTAAAAGAACAAAACAGAGATTTACATGGTTCGATCAATGTTATCTACGTTCACGGAGGATATATGCTTTCTTCTTCACTAACTTCGAATGATAGTTACAGATTACAAGTATGAACTCTCAATAATTTGCTAACTCACTCAAGTATTCGATCCAACTCAATCTATACAAACTAATGGTATATATAAACGCACAATGCTCAAATGAATTGCTACTAACTAATTTTATAACTGTCATGAACTAAATAACTGAATATAAACTAACTCTAAAACTAACAGAATCAGCAGACTTGACTCAACTGATATGGGTATCAGCTGACATGGCTCAGATGACTTGGACCTCAACTCTGTTGATAAGAACAGAAGACATGGACTCAGAAAAGTTGTCCTTACTCTGTTAGATGAGATGACTCCAAATCAGATGACTAAGTCTATCAGCTGAGTTGACCGATCTTCCTCAACTGATCTGATCCAATCAAATGACTAACTCGGCTCTTCTTCTAATCATGCATTATAATCAGCTAACACAATATTCAATTAGCATTACTTCATAACAATATATAAACAAACAATATTTCTTAAAACTTGTACAAAAAAACATGAATATTTTATGTGGATATAAGGGGTATATGATCTATATATATATTGATTTTTCAACTTGGGACATCTTTTTAGCATTTATTCTAAAATAAACGACAAAGATATGAATTAAAGTGATAACTAGAAGAGTCGCTACACTTTTATCAAATTATTTTATTTTGTTGTTAATAATAAGAACAACAATGATAATTATATTTCGTGGCTAATATTAAATCAACTATGCTTATTAAATCAAGAAAATCGATTTATATAATTAAATGTTTAATAATTCTCCAAATTTTATGTCTTATAAATCAGTATGAATGTTTATAAAAATATTTATAAATATGAAGATGCAAATGAAGATGGACATAATTAAAGATGGGAGAATGAAGATTGGCTCTAATATTTATTATTTTTTAAAAATTTTTTAAGTAACATTGATTTTTTACAATTGAAATTGTTTTAAAAATTACAATATATATATACACATGTATATATACATATATAGTTGTTACAAGTTAAAAATTAATCAATTAATAAATGTGAAATAAATTATTAAATGAGTAAAAATAACTAAATTAGTAACAATTGAATACATATATAATTAATATTAAAAACTGAACTAAAGAGCTGTCTGCCCGAATGGTAGGCGCCCAGCTATGGGCGCCCATCCACCCAGGATCAATTCCCACTAAGACCAAATAAAATATGTATTTAAATAAAATAGGGGAGGGGGTATGTGGGTGTGGGTGTGGGTGTGGGTGTGGGTGGGGCGGGTCGAGTGTTGGGGCGGGTCGAGTGCAAAAGTGGGTTTAGAGAACGATTGAATTGGTTCGGTTGGGGTGGGTCGGGTGTGGGTTAGGTTGGGGCGGGGCGGGTGTGGGTGCGGGTTGGGTTGGTCGAGTACGGAAGTGGGTTTAGAGAATCATTCGTAAATCGGATATCATAGCCAAATATTAGCAACAAAAATACTAATATTTTTGTTGCTAATGTGAGTTAGCGATGAAATAATTTTGTCACGGGATTTGTTGATATACACTCGTCGCTAACGTGTTTGCGACAAATGTTTGATTTTCCTCGCAAACATTTTGCGATGAAACTCATATTTTCGTCGCTAACATTTTGCGATGAAACTCATATTTTCGTCGCTAACATTTTGCGATGAAACTTATATTTTCGTCGCTAATATTTTGCGATGAAACTCAAATTTTCGTCGCTAATATTTTGCGATGAAACTCAAATTTTTATCGCAAACATTTGCGACAAAATTAATTTTTTTGTCGCAAACACGTTAGCGACGGGCGTATAACAACAAATCTTGCGACAAAATTATTTCATCACTAACTCACGTTAGCGACGAAAATATTAGAATTAGCGACAAATTTTTTCGCGGCTAAATTGCAGTTTTCTTGTAGTGAAACACCAAACATCATCCTACAAAACATTCAACGTACATACTGTATAATGTACCAGAATGAACAAATTAATAGTACACATTAATCCCATAATTAAATATGTAAAACAACAAGAATTATAGATGAGCTAAAAAATCAGAATCATTGTGATTAAACTTTAGGGAAGTTAAAGAGGGATTCGGAGGACTATTTTTATACTTAGTCTTTGGACTCGTTATAGTCACATGGGCGATTGACGAATAGATAGGTGACACCTCAAAGTTAACAAAGACTGGTCAATCGTCAATGGTTTAAGGATCGTTCGTCAACTCGACCTTGACGCTCATCAAAGTAATCTCGGCAACTTTGTTCGGACACCTCAGAGGTCAACATCTGAATGACCACCCTATTAGTCCAAGTTGGTGAGCTCTTCCCACGTGGTTGTCTGTCCTGGATGAACAACCACCTCGGCAAGGACGTAGTTTCACCTAAACCAACCAAACCCAACCTACATGTTAATAGGATAAGCACAGTCAATTTGTCAACCGAGCGTAGAATACTTAGTCACTAAGTCTTAAGAGATTAGGTGTCACATAGGTGTTTGTGTCCTTTTCTAAAGGTGCAAACAATGTAACAAAGACAGTTCATGCGTGAATGCACTATTTAAAGGGTCGTTTTACTTAATTAATACATAATTTGAATTCCAACTTTCTCTTAAACTCTCTATTGCTCTTAAGAACTTTTACCATGAACACTCACTTCTTCCATCTTCATAATTACTTGTTTGCTAATCAAACCCAACCCACGTCAAGTCATCATAAATTCTGACTAGCAACAATATGAAGTAAAATATATTGTTTTTTCAACTAGGTGGGACATGGTTTTTGGCATTTATTAAAAAATAAACAACAAAGATATGAATTAAAGTGATAACTAAAAGATGTCTTCCACCATTTTGTTCACAACCACATGAGCCTCGTCTGATGAGATGAGATCAGATCAGATCAAAAATCAAAATCATCGTGATTAGGCTTTGGGGAAGTTAAGAGGGCAGTATAAAGTCTGAGCCTGTCTTCTCCAAGTGAAGAGCATCTAGAGAGTGGTCTTCGGGGCCTTATAAAGGACAAGGAAGTAAGCGTCAACCGATGCTTATACCTTGTCCAGGCAAGCTGGATGGCGACTGCAGCCCAAGTACGCCATCCAGGAGAGTAGTAGCGTGCGCTTCTCTTCACTTTTTCGTTAACGAATGTGTAACGGAAATGCTGAGTTACGTACTTGACGTCGTCTGCTTCAAGGCCAAAAGCCTCAGTGGTTTCAAGAGTTACGAGTGTGGATGAAGATGGGGGAAGCCTCTCGACGAAGGGCCTTCTGAGGCACCACGACAGAAGCTCGTCTCCACTGAAATTTCCGGGACCTAACATGCAACAACTCTTCACCCCGTCCCGCAGGACTTGGCTGCTTTGGAGATGTCCTCGTACTATGAACAACATTCTTTGGACTGGATCGCCTTCTCTTGTTATCTGCAAATTAAATAATTATTTATTTCATATATACACTCCTTCAAGTTATATATATAAATAAATCCACAAATAATTTTATGTACTCACCGTTTCTCCCTTAGTAAATATGAGGGACTTTACACGGTCACATATGTTCTCCAGGACCAGGTTATCCATGTGCTGAAATAGAGGTACCTGAAACATAAAAAAAAAAAGGTTCTCATATTAAAATATATAATTGTCTAATTTTGGTCTAAAATCACCGGAAAAAAAAACGGTGTTGTTTTATATCACGCGAATGTCCAATTTTGTCTTCAAATTAAGGAATGTGATTATGGGCATATACTTGCCTGTCTGACCAAGTCTAAACAGAGGTGATATTTGATATCCCTACGGAGGCCTTCAGGGAGATTTCGTGTCATCTCGCATTCGTCAACACCGCGCATGGCCGCCCACCGTTGTCTCTCGTAATTGCGCACTCTCTGCCTGAATGCGAGGGGCAGCCGTCTTTTTCTCATCCACCACTCTATATTCCTCATCTTCAACTGCATTGCTTGTTTCTTTGAAGTTGTCGCGTGCAAGAACACCTACATGTTCTCTATCTTCTCAACAACACACACATAGTATATATATATATATATATATATTCTATGTTACTTTGCAGGACACTGCTCTGTTGTGCTTTAATGCGTTGTGTGCATGGTACACAACACATTAAAACATTGCAGGGTAGTATATTACGTACAAGTTACAACCAATTCAATTCTACCTTTAACTAATAATATTATCAACTCATACCTTGATGTTACCGATTAACATTGTGACGAGCAGGAGTCCAGTGGTGAGAACAATAATAATAAAAACCA
The DNA here is from genome assembly GCA_963675135.1 of Galeopsis tetrahit. Taxonomy (NCBI): domain Eukaryota; kingdom Viridiplantae; phylum Streptophyta; class Magnoliopsida; order Lamiales; family Lamiaceae; genus Galeopsis; species Galeopsis tetrahit. Next base: position 55,505,555 of record OY776120.1, on the reverse strand, counting down.
CTTCTAGCCAATCTGTTGTGCTCTCCAAGTTCCCAAAAGTACTGTTTCATGCAATCACATAATTTAATTGAATTAATTTAATGTAGTGTTGTTGAGGCCCTCTATATATATATATATAGAGAGAGAGAGGTTCTCATGAATTTAAATGTAATATAGTAAATAAATAAATAAAATTATTAAATACAATTCATAGATACATGAGAAGAACCTATGTGCAATATTGTGGATGAAATATTTCTATTTAAGGAAGGGACAAAAAACCTCGAGGATCAAAATCGGATCAAATGAATCTTCTCACAAAAATTGCTAAAAAACATATAGAAAACTCGCTCCCAGATCTGTGTTACTATAAAAGAAAATGTGTTTTATTATAAGAGCAAGTATATGTTACTTGTTCTTAATTACAGTAACACATATTTGCCCCTACAATAACACATTTGTTCTTACGATAACACATATTTGCCCCTACAATAACACATATAGAAAACTCGCTCCGAGACCTTATAAACAAGTTTTTTTGTTTGTCTTACCCGATTTATTTGAAAACATTAGTTTGACCGACTTTTGACCTGAGAATCTTTTTGCCTCTTTTCTAATTTATACTAATATTGCATATGAAATATAGGGGGATACCTTAGAGTCATGAGGCCCCAAAAAATAGGAAAGAGTATCTTCTCCAAACGATTGGGATTAGTGACAAGCTGAACAGTCCATTTATAAGCTCCATAGTCAAAATTGTCATAATTTTCAAGGCAGGTAGACCTTGCATGTTTGTTCTCACCCCATACAAGTCTTGCTCCATCTCTAACAAGTTGTGTCGTCCCATAATATATCGATTCTTGGCACCCCATCATTCTCTCGTTGCACCCCTTCGTGTTGACGCATTCCACCTTCAAGCATCTTGCTGCCCTTTGGATGCCTAGCAAATACCAGCACGCTCCCACAGCCTACCAACATCAATTTTCTATATTTAACTTCATCCCCTTTCAGTTTTACATTTGAGGGAGGACACGAGTTTTATAAAATGGAATAGTTTTTTTTTTTTTTTTATATGTAAAGTTATAAGTGAAAAGGGTAAAAAAAGTAAAAAGGTTGAGAGAAAGGGAAAAAGTGGATGACAATTGATGTAATTTTATGTAAAAGTAAAAATAATTGTAAAAATAAGAACAATTGATGATGTATGCTTGACAAAAAATGAAATATAGAGCTTATGTAAAGTTTAAATTGGGGACAGAGGGCCCTATTAATTATAGGCAAAAAATTCTAGCATCCCGTGATTTTTTTCTCTTTCAAGTATCCTTGTTTAGTGTTTAGACGGTGAACGACAATTTGCAAGATATCTACTCTTTAATTATATGGGATCTTCTCTATTAAAGTTTGTGCCTTCTTACATAGGAGGTGTGAAAAAGGTTGCGTTGTCTGTCTTACAAATAGTCTGAAGTTGTAACCATCTCACCCTTAGCTCACCCTGGCCATCCTATGGTATGTTTTGGTGCATTTCTAAGGGTAAATACATTTTTTCTTGTTGTACCAATCTTAATTTTTGTGCGACTATAAAATTAGTCTTCTATGTTACAAAACTCAATGTTTTAATTAGTCATTTTACCGATAAATATGAATTTTTTTTTTGGTCAAATTAAAGACAATTCTATCGGGTTATTATGGATATTATAGTCGTTTATATTATCAAAATCATCATAATTGTCTAACGTATCATCATTTCCATTCCTAGATTTGATGGATACTAGAGTCTTCTACTCGTTAATAGACAAAAACACTGAATTTTATATACATAAAAGACTAATTTCAAAGACGAAAAATTTAGAAGAAAAAAACTAAATTGGTACTTCCTCTGTCCAGTTATTAATTGAGAACATTCATTGTTTGCAATGTAAGAATTGTTTATTGACATAAAAGGGATAAAATGAATTTTTAAAAGTGATATAATGATTAATTCATGCTTTATTTTTAGAGATAATATTTTTTTTTTATTATGTAAAAAGAAATGACATGTGAAAAGTAAGAATTTTTTTTTTTTTCAAATAAGAGAACATTCAATTAATAATGGAACAAAATGTTTAAATAATAATGAAACGAAAGTAAAAAATGTAAAGAAAAAAAACGTATTTACCCAATTTCTAATTACACCATCTCCACCAGACAACTGGCTCTTATATATGTCAATTACCCAACCCAAATACCAAACTAACCCTTAAACTCACCAATTAAACTAGTACGGTACTATTTCAATTTGTAAAAAAATATATGATGTATATATATGATTCTTTTATTGACGGAGCAGTGAAAATTTATTATGTTTACAGTCTGAGGATCATTGACGGACTCAGAAATTTTATATAGGGGGACCCAATTAATATTATTATAAAAATAAAAAAATATGTACTCATTATTTTCATCAAAATTTCACATTATAAAATTGTCAATACGTCACATTTTATTAAATTAAATTGATCGGATAAGTTGATTTTTGCTATGTTTTGGTACAAGTTAATATTTCCTCCATCCCGTGATAACTTGCACATTTTAACTAATTCACTTTAAAAAACAATTGAATTTAGTGGTGTAGAGTCAAATAAAAAAGTGTATTTTGAGTGATTTGATAAGGTGTAAGGAGGATTTAGTAGGATGTAAAATAGATTTAGTGAAATTTAGGAAAAAATGTAGACCTAAAAAAATAGATTTAGTGAAATTTAGGATAAAATGTAGACCCAAAATGAATGACGATTTTAAAATAAAATGATGTTCGGATATATATTAATTTTATGGATTATTTTTATATCAGAAGTGTGCAAATAATTATAAAACATAGTATTAATTTTAATATGTATGAAATTGCTAAAATACCCTTAACAAATTTACAAAATTAGTGGGGGGCCCACGGCCTCCCGAGCATCATGTAGTCCGTTACTGCTGAGAATGCCTTGTACATCAACAAAAAAATATTTAAGGTCATAGCAAAGACTAATTAGACTGAATTAAAATAATATCTAATTTTTTTAAATTTTAAAGCATAATCTACCTCTAATATAAATTATCAAATAAATTGTAAAATTAAAATAATTTAAATTTTAATCTAAGTTATCAAATAAGGTTGTATTATATACTCTGACCCTATTATACTCTGGCCTCCTATTTTAATAATAGGTGGTGTCATTTTGAAATGTTTTAACAAAAATTATAAAATAATAGCAGATGATAATAACCTACACACCATCTAATCAAGAATTAAATACTAAATAAAAATTGAATTATAAGAGTAAATGATAATCAATTTGCAACAAAAACTAAAATCCAAAACGTACGATATAAATCGGAGCAAATCCAGTATAAAAATTGTTGAGGTGGTTTTTAATTTGTTTTCATTCTTAATATGAATAGTAGGTGTTGGATGTTGATGCCTGACCGTGAGATGAGATGATTTGGTAGGTAGTGGACATTGATTTTCAGCCGCAAAATGGGACATTAATTAATTAGCAAATAAGTTAAAATTCAATTTCACCCATAATTTTGGATTTTTTCACCGGAAAGTTTAAAAAAAAAAAAAAAAAAACTTAATTTTTTTTATAGTGAATAGTTGAAGTGAAAGAGAAGAAAAGTAAGAATGAAAAAAGTTAGAGAGGCATATGCAGAAATAAGAAAATATATGAATAGATAATGAATTTTGTAATTTAAGAAAATATGTAAGTGAGAAGTTTACGAGAAACGAATGAGGTATAACTTACCAATTTAGGATTAGATTTTGGTTCTATTTTTGCAGAAAAAATCAGAAACGACATTGTAGGTTCTCACGGTGAGTAGAGAATTTGGGGGGAATTGAGGAGGCCAAACGACGTCGTTTCTACTTTTTCGATGAAAATTGGTAAGTTGTGGGAGTAAAGTGAAAATTAAAAAAATAAAATAAAGAACAACTTACATGGGAGGCGACAAAATAGGCAATCATGTTGAGTGCAATGCCCCACCAAACGGTGCCGAAAATGTAGCCGGAGAGGTTCTGCATACGCCGGAGAAGGCAGACGGAGTGGTAGATTTTGGGAAGGTATTGAAACACAAACATTATGAGCAACACCGTCATCACCATCGTTGTTGATCCTTTCTCCAGCATCTTCGGTATTCCAACCCATAATACTATCTACACCAAACACTACCATTTTCAAATATATTTAACATTCATACACTAGTTAAAAACATGGGTAAAAATTATTTAACAAGATTTCATACACTACAATAAAATTGACTTTTAATAAAAATAATTATCTCATTATTACTTCTCTAACTAAAAGTGATCAAAATTGAGAATTAATGACATGGTGTGTCACTAAAAATCAATTTATGTCATTAAAGACTTTTAGCTAAAAAAAAAAAAAAAAAAAAAAAGCTATCCTAACAAAAATTTTGTCAACTAAAATTCAATTTTTTTTCAATGATATAATTCTTATTAAATGTACATATAAGGAATTTTATGTATTTTACTCGAGAAGAAAATAAGAGAATAATCCTAAAGAAAAAATAATTAAAATAAAAGATACAGAATGAATAAAAAAAAAAGAATTAGAAAACGTGAATCGATGGAGAAGGGGAAGGTAAGATAATATATATATTTTTTTTAAATTGATCAGAAAAAACATAACGCCGTGGAGAAGAGGAAGGAAATGAGAATGAGAGAAAGTTGTTTTTGTCAAATTGGATAGGGAGAATCGAAATTAAATGTAATAACAACATATATAGATTGTGAAATAAATGAATTTGATGTTGGATTCATAGTATATTTGAAAGTAAATTCACATTAAAAAAGACACAAATTGTCACATGCACTTGGTAAGATGTATCTGGAATATTAGGCACTATACTGCACAACGAATTCAAAAGGACTACTTATTTTGTCACTTTGCTTTCCTTACAACCTCGGTGCGTTACACTCCAAACTGAATCCTCATTTCACTTTGGCCTCACTCAAAATAAAACTTAAACAAACAGACGATGGAGATTTAATCTCACCTGAGGCAACGGCAGTATGACGAAGAGATCAAAAAAGAAACCCCTCTTCGACTTAAAATAGGATCCGTTTATCTTAAACTGGAGGCAGACGTTCCAGAGGTGCAGGGCGTCGGTCATGCACCGGAGGACGGTGACGGTGACGGCGAACCAACCGTCGACGAAGAGGCACATGCAGCTCTCACTTATCGACAGCGCGTAGAAGAATAGGGGGTCCACGAAGAGCCCCACCGCGCATACCAGCAGAAATATTCTGTTCCATTCCTGCACCCAAGTTGCCCTAGGGTCCAACACTTTCCCCCAGAACCGCCGCTTCCGGTGGAGCCCTCCGACTCCGCGGATGCTCTCTGATTCTTCTTCCTCCGATGACGAGAGGTCGGGGGAGGAAGAATCAGTGTCATTGCAGTAGTTGTGGCCGAGATTCGACATGGTACTTTAATTTGTTGGGGGAATTATGTATTGTTTAGATGAAGAAGAAGCAGCAGCATATAATTGCAGATATCGGAATCCCTCAATTACTAAAACACCCTTGCAGTTATATGTCTATTTTTACGCATCTTTGGTTTTATCTGCATTCTCCATTTCCTATTTAATTTACCTTTTCTTTTTTTGTTGGAATATTTTTAGAATTTGTCTCAACTTTTCTTTTCTTTTTTTTTTCTTTTTCTTTTTTAATTTGTATGCAACTCATACAATTATTTTAAATAATTTAGATAAATTTTTAATTGTTTAATTAAATTATTTACCCTTCATATTATAACAAATTAAAATTACGGCTCAATTGCATTGAGCAATTGAGTGCTCCAAATTGTGAGTATTTAAGTATTACTTCATTTGTTTAAATTAATTATATTCATTCATTCGAGTACGAATTTTAATAAATATTAGTAATTAGTTTATGTATAGAATATATACGTTTGGACTATGATGGAGTATTAATTTTTATTTTAGAGGGGAGGTAGTGGTAATAACATTTTAACCACTTACCCACTCAAGAATTTCATCACAACTCCAATGACGAGAAGACATCGATTGATACACAAACGGCGCTAATCAGTAGGCTATTTTATTTTGAATTCGCTGAATGTGAACGGTTTCGCACATCTCAAAATCTTCCATCAATGTCCAAATGTCATGTAAGAAGCCCGCTTCAAAACTCATAAATAATCATTTCTTTCCAATAGCGGAGACCGCGTCCATCTAATCTGTGTACACTCGTATTTTTCCTTATACAACGTTCGTAATTTCCAGTCAATTTTTTTATAAATATTCAATGACCGATTTTTTTTTTTCTTCAAAATGGAGGTAAAAAAATATGACATTTTTTAGATATCATCTACACTATACACGCATGTACAGTAAAAAATTCAACCACTAATTCTACTGTTTCAAAAAAAATCGTGGGGAGTAATTAGTTGTAGGTCTATATATACTTAGTTTATTCAATCAAAATAGAGTAAAAGTCATATTAATTCGAATATATCTGGATAGCATCGATGTACCAAGAATGTTATCTTGTATTGTCGATCAAAATGATGAGACAGATTAAGCCCAAACAACCTCATCATATACGATATTTCAAACTGGTCATATTCTCAAATAAGTCGAACAACACAGGTTCCATGCAATTTCGCAGCTTTTGTTCTTTAGTCCAACAATAATACCAGCCTAACTAAACTTCAATTATTACACGCATATATATCATATCACCAAACAAATATAACCCTCTGCAACCCATAAATTAAAGGCCATACCTGCATCAAATCTCATAACAAAAAAAATATTTTTTTATCAAATCAAGTTTTGACAACAAGCATATTGTTGCACATATTTCTCTTATTTTATTAGGCACTGCTGCACAACGAATTCGAAAGGACTACTTATTTTGTCACCAAACTGAATCCTCATTACACTCCAAACTGAATCCTCATTTCACTTTGGCCTCGCTCAAAATAAAACTTAAACAAACAGACGATGGAGATTTAATCTCACCTGAGGCAATGAAAGCTAATAAGTAATACTCCCTCCACTTTTAATTAAATGTCATTTTAACAATTTTCAACAAATTAAGATATATAATCATGAACCATTTTACCCTTCATTAATGATAACTAATTTTAATATTAAATTTATGTTTAGTAATGAATGTGGTCAATATTGTAGAAAACATTATGTTGTCTTTAATTATCACAAAATCACACTCGTTAGTGAGAGTTTATGCTCACTCTAATGTGAAAACGCACTTTCTTCGATTCTCTCATTCTCTATTTTTCAAAAGTCTCAAGAGTTGTAAAGAGTTAACCATTATAAATACATTTTTGTTCTAAAGTTGTTGTTTTGTCCAACACGTTGATAGTGAAATTAAGATTCGTTAAACACGAAGATTTAGCCAAGAAAACATTATGTTGTCTTTAATTCTCACAAAATCACAATCGTTAGTGAGAGTTTATGCTCACTCTAATGTGAAAACGCACTTTCTTCGATTCTCTCATTCTCTATATTTCAAAAGTCTCAAGTGTTGTAAAGAGTTATCCATTACCAATACATCTTTGTTCTAAAGTTGTTGTTTTGTCCAACACGTTGATAGTGAAATTAAGATTCGATAAACACGAATATTTAGCCAAGAAAACATTATGTTGTCTTTAATTCTCACAAAATCACAATCGTTAGTGAGAGTTTATGCTCACTCTAATGTGAAAACGCACTTTCATCGATTCTCTCATTCTCTATCTTTCAAAAGTCTCAAGTGTTGTAAAGAGTTAATCATTACCAATACATCTTTGTTCTAAAGTTGTTGTTTTGTCCAACACGTTGATAGTGAAATTAAGATTCAATAAACACGAAGATTTAGCCAAGAAAACATTATGTTGTCTTTAATTCTCACAAAATCACAATCGTTAGTGAGAGTTTATGCTCACTCTAATGTGAAAACGCACTTTTTTCGATTCTCTCATTCTCTATTTTTCAAAAGTCTCAAGAGTTGTAAAGAGATAACCATAACCAATACATCTTTGTTCTAAAGTTGTTGTTTTGTCCAACACGTTGATAGTGAAATTAAGATTCGATAAACACGAATATTTAGCCAAGAAAACATTATGTTGTCTTTAATTATCACAAAATCACATTCGTTAGTGAGAATTTATGCTCTATCTAATGTGAAAACGCACTTTTTTCGATTCTCTCATTCTCTATTTTTTCAAAAGTCTCAAGAGTTGTAAAGAGTTAACCATTACCAATACATATTTGTTCTAAAGTTGTTGTTTTGTCCAACACGTTGAGAGTGAAATTAAGATTCGATAAATACGAAGATTTAGCCAAGAAAACATTATGTTGTCTTTAATTCTCACAAAATCACAATCGTTAGTGAGAGTTTATGCTCACTCTAATGTGAAAACGCACTTTCTTCGATTCTCTCATTCTCTATTTTTCAAAAGTCTCAAGAGTTGTAAAGAGTTAACCATTACCAATACATCTTTGTTCTAAAGTTGTTGTTTTGTCCAACACGTTGAGAGTGAAATTAAGATTCGATAAATACGAAGATTTAGCAAGAAAACATTATGTTGTCTTTAATTCTCACAAAATCACAATCGTTAGTGGGAGTTTATGCTCACTCTAATGTGAAAACGCACTTTCTTCGATTCTCTCATTCTCTATTTTTCAAAAGTCTCAAGAGTTGTAAAGAGTTAACCATTACCAGTACATCTTTGTTCTAAAGTTGTTGTTTTGTCCAACACGTTGAGAGTGAAATTAAGATTCGATAAATACGAAGATTTAGCAAGAAAACATTATGTTGTCTTTAATTCTCACAAAATCACAATCGTTAGTGAGAGTTTATGCTCACTCTAATGTGAAAACGCACTTTCTTCGATTCTCTCATTCTCTATTTTTCAAAAGTCTCAAGAGTTGTAAAGAGTTAACCATTACCAATACATCTTTGTTCTAAAGTTGTTGTTTTGTCCAACACGTTGAGAGTGAAATTAAGATTCGATAAATACGAAGATTTAGCAAGAAAACATTATGTTGTCTTTAATTCTCACAAAATCACAATCGTTAGTGAGAGTTTATGCTCACTCTAATGTGAAAATGCACTTTCTTCGATTCTCTCCTTCTCTACTTTTCAAAAGTCTCAAGAGTTGTAAAGAGTTACGAATTACCAATACATCTTTGTTATAAAGTTGTTGTTTTGTCCAACACGTTGATAGTGAAATTAAGATTCGATAAACACGAATATATAGCCAAGAAAACATTATGTTGTCTTTAATTATAACAAAATCACACTCGTTAGTGAGAGTTTATGCTCACTCTAATGTGAAAACGCACTTTCTTCGATTCTCTCATTCTCTATTTTTCAAAAGTCTCAAGAGTTGTAAAGAGTTAACCATTATAAATACATTTTTGTTCTAAAGTTGTTGTTTTGTCCAACACGTTGATAGTGAAATTAAGATTCGTTAAACACGAAGATTTAGCCAAGAAAACATTATGTTGTCTTTAATTCTCACAAAATCACAATCGTTAGTGAGAGTTTATGCTCACTCTAATGTGAAAACGCACTTTCTTCGATTCTCTCATTCTCTATCTTTCAAAAGTCTCAAGTGTTGTAAAGAGTTATCCATTACCAATACATCTTTGTTCTAAAGTTGTTGTTTTGTCCAACACGTTGATAGTGAAATTAAGATTCGATAAACACGAATATTTAGCCAAGAAAACATTATGTTGTCTTTAATTCTCACAAAATCACAATCGTTAGTGAGAGTTTATGCTCACTCTAATGTGAAAACGCACTTTCATCGATTCTCTCATTCTCTATCTTTCAAAAGTCTCAAGTGTTGTAAAGAGTTAATCATTACCAATACATCTTTGTTCTAAAGTTGTTGTTTTGTCCAACACGTTGATAGTGAAATTAAGATTCAATAAACACGAAGATTTAGCCAAGAAAACATTATGTTGTCTTTAATTCTCACAAAATCACAATCGTTAGTGAGAGTTTATGCTCACTCTAATGTGAAAACGCACTTTTTTCGATTCTCTCATTCTCTATTTTTCAAAAGTCTCAAGAGTTGTAAAGAGATAACCATAACCAATACATCTTTGTTCTAAAGTTGTTGTTTTGTCCAACACGTTGATAGTGAAATTAAGATTCGATAAACACGAATATTTAGCCAAGAAAACATTATGTTGTCTTTAATTATCACAAAATCACATTCGTTAGTGAGAATTTATGCTCTATCTAATGTGAAAACGCACTTTTTTCGATTCTCTCATTCTCTATTTTTTCAAAAGTCTCAAGAGTTGTAAAGAGTTAACCATTACCAATACATATTTGTTCTAAAGTTGTTGTTTTGTCCAACACGTTGAGAGTGAAATTAAGATTCGATAAATACGAAGATTTAGCCAAGAAAACATTATGTTGTCTTTAATTCTCACAAAATCACAATCGTTAGTGAGAGTTTATGCTCACTCTAATGTGAAAACGCACTTTCTTCGATTCTCTCATTCTCTATTTTTCAAAAGTCTCAAGAGTTGTAAAGAGTTAACCATTACCAATACATCTTTGTTCTAAAGTTGTTGTTTTGTCCAACACGTTGAGAGTGAAATTAAGATTCGATAAATACGAAGATTTAGCAAGAAAACATTATGTTGTCTTTAATTCTCACAAAATCACAATCGTTAGTGGGAGTTTATGCTCACTCTAATGTGAAAACGCACTTTCTTCGATTCTCTCATTCTCTATTTTTCAAAAGTCTCAAGAGTTGTAAAGAGTTAACCATTACCAGTACATCTTTGTTCTAAAGTTGTTGTTTTGTCCAACACGTTGAGAGTGAAATTAAGATTCGATAAATACGAAGATTTAGCAAGAAAACATTATGTTGTCTTTAATTCTCACAAAATCACAATCGTTAGTGAGAGTTTATGCTCACTCTAATGTGAAAACGCACTTTCTTCGATTCTCTCATTCTCTATTTTTCAAAAGTCTCAAGAGTTGTAAAGAGTTAACCATTACCAATACATCTTTGTTCTAAAGTTGTTGTTTTGTCCAACACGTTGAGAGTGAAATTAAGATTCGATAAATACGAAGATTTAGCAAGAAAACATTATGTTGTCTTTAATTCTCACAAAATCACAATCGTTAGTGAGAGTTTATGCTCACTCTAATGTGAAAATGCACTTTCTTCGATTCTCTCCTTCTCTACTTTTCAAAAGTCTCAAGAGTTGTAAAGAGTTACGAATTACCAATACATCTTTGTTCTAAAGTTGTTGTTTTGTCCAACACGTTGAGAGTGAAATTAAGATTCGATAAACGCGAAGAATTAGCCAAGAAAACATTATGTTGTCTTTAATTCTCACAAAATCACACTCGTTAGTGAGAGTTTATGCTCACTCTAATGTGAAAACGCACTTTCTTCGATTCTCTCATTCTCTATTTTTCAAAAGTCTCAAGAGTTGTAAAGAGTTAACCATTACAAATACATCTTTGTTCTAAAGTTATTGTTTTGTCCAACACGTTGATAGTGAAATTAAGATTCGATAAACATGAAGATTTAGCCAAGAAAACGTTATGTTGTCTTTAATTCTCACAAAATCACAATCGTTAGTGAGAGTTTATGCTCACTATAATGTGAAAACGCACTTTTTTCGATTCTCTCATTCTCTATTTTTTAAAAGTCTCAAGTTTTGTAAAGAGATAACCATTACCAATACATCTTTGTTCTAAAGTTGTTGTTTTGTCCAACACGTTGATAGTGAAATTAAGATTCGATAAACACGAATATTTAGCCAAGAAAACATTATGTTGTCTTTAATTCTCACAAAATCACAATCGTTAGTGAGAGTTTATGCTCACTCTAATGTGAAAACGCACTTTCATCGATTCTCTCATTCTCTATCTTTCAAAAGTCTCAAGTGTTGTAAAGAGTTAATCATTACCAATACATCTTTGTTCTAAAGTTGTTGTTTTGTCCAACACGTTGATAGTGAAATTAAGATTCAATAAACACGAAGATTTAGCCAAGAAAACATTATGTTGTCTTTAATTATAACAAAATCACACTCGTTAGTGAGAGTTTATGATCTCTCTAATGTGAAAATGCACTTTCTTCGATTCTCTCATTCTCTATTTTTCAAAACTCTCAAGTGTTGTAAAGAGTTAACCATTACCAATACATCTTTGTTCTAAAGTTGTTGTTTTGTCCAACACGTTGAGAGTGAAATTAAGATTCGATAAACGCGAAGAATTAGCCAAGAAAACATTATGTTGTCTTTAATTCTCACAAAATCACACTCGTTAGTGAGAGTTTATGCTCACTCTAATGTGAAAACGCACTTTCTTCGATTCTCTCATTCTCTATTTTTCAAAAGTCTCAAGAGTTGTAAAGAGTTAACCATTACAAATACATCTTTGTTCTAAAGTTGTTGTTTTGTCCAACACGTTGATGGTGAAATTAAGATTCGATAAACATGAAGATTTAGCCAAGAAAACATTATGTTGTCTTTAATTCTCACAAAATCACAATCGTTAGTGAGAGTTTATGCTCACTATAATGTGAAAACGCACTTTTTTCGATTCTCTCATTCTCTATTTTTTAAAAGTCTCAAGTTTTGTAAAGAGATAACCATTACCAATACATCTTTGTTCTAAAGTTGTTGTTTTGTCCAACACGTTGATAGTGAAATTAAGATTCGATAAACACGAATATTTAGCCAAGAAAACATTATGTTGTCTTTAATTCTCACAAAATCACAATCGTTAGTGAGAGTTTATGCTCACTCTAATGTGAAAACGCACTTTCATCGATTCTCTCATTCTCTATCTTTCAAAAGTCTCAAGTGTTGTAAAGAGTTAATCATTACCAATACATCTTTGTTCTAAAGTTGTTGTTTTGTCCAACACGTTGATAGTGAAATTAAGATTCAATAAACACGAAGATTTAGCCAAGAAAACATTATGTTGTCTTTAATTCTCACAAAATCACAATCGTTAGTGAGAGTTTATGCTCACTCTAATGTGAAAACGCACTTTTTTCGATTCTCTCATTCTCTATTTTTCAAAAGTCTCAAGAGTTGTAAAGAGATAACCATAACCAATACATCTTTGTTCTAAAGTTGTTGTTTTGTCCAACACGTTGATAGTGAAATTAAGATTCGATAAACACGAATATTTAGCCAAGAAAACATTATGTTGTCTTTAATTATCACAAAATCACATTCGTTAGTGAGAATTTATGCTCTATCTAATTTGAAAACGCACTTTTTTCGATTCTCTCATTCTCTATTTTTCAAAAGTCTCAAGAGTTGTAAAGAGTTAACCATTACCAATACATATTTGTTCTAAAGTTGTTGTTTTGTCCAACACGTTGAGAGTGAAATTAAGATTCGATAAATACGAAGATTTAGCCAAGAAAACATTATGTTGTCTTTAATTCTCACAAAATCACAATCGTTAGTGAGAGTTTATGCTCACTCTAATGTGAAAACGCACTTTCTTCGATTCTCTCATTCTCTATTTTTCAAAAGTCTCAAGAGTTGTAAAGAGTTAACCATTACCAATACATCTTTGTTCTAAAGTTGTTGTTTTGTCCAACACGTTGAGAGTGAAATTAAGATTCGATAAATACGAAGATTTAGCAAGAAAACATTATGTTGTCTTTAATTCTCACAAAATCACAATCGTTAGTGAGAGTTTATGCTCACTCTAATGTGAAAATGCACTTTCTTCGATTCTCTCCTTCTCTACTTTTCAAAAGTCTCAAGAGTTGTAAAGAGTTACGAATTACCAATACATCTTTGTTATAAAGTTGTTGTTTTGTCCAACACGTTGATAGTTAAATTAAGATTCGATAAACACGAATATATAGCCAAGAAAACATTATGTTGTCTTTAATTATAACAAAATCACACTCGTTAGTGAGAGTTTATGATCTCTCTAATGTGAAAATGCACTTTCTTCGATTCTCTCATTCTCTATTTTTCAAAAGTCTCAAGTGTTGTAAAGAGTTAACCATTACCAATACATCTTTGTTCTAAAGTTGTTGTTTTGTCCAACACGTTGAGAGTGAAATTAAGATTCGATAAACGCGAAGAATTAGCCAAGAAAACATTATGTTGTCTTTAATTCTCACAAAATCACACTCGTTAGTGAGAGTTTATGCTCACTCTAATGTGAAAACGCACTTTCTTCGATTCTCTCATTCTCTATTTTTCAAAAGTCTCAAGAGTTGTAAAGAGTTAACCATTACAAATACATCTTTGTTCTAAAGTTGTTGTTTTGTCCAACACGTTGATAGTGAAATTAAGATTCGATAAACATGAAGATTTAGCCAAGAAAACGTTATGTTGTCTTTAATTCTCACAAAATCACAATCGTTAGTGAGAGTTTATGCTCACTATAATGTGAAAACGCACTTTTTTCGATTCTCTCATTCTCTATTTTTTAAAAGTCTCAAGTTTTGTAAAGAGATAACCATTACCAATACATCTTTGTTCTAAAGTTGTTGTTTTGTCCAACACGTTGATAGTGAAATTAAGATTCGATAAACACGAATATTTAGCCAAGAAAACATTATGTTGTCTTTAATTCTCACAAAATCACAATCGTTAGTGAGAGTTTATGCTCACTCTAATGTGAAAACGCACTTTCATCGATTCTCTCATTCTCTATCTTTCAAAAGTCTCAAGTGTTGTAAAGAGTTAATCATTACCAATACATCTTTGTTCTAAAGTTGTTGTTTTGTCCAACACGTTGATAGTGAAATTAAGATTCAATAAACACGAAGATTTAGCCAAGAAAACATTATGTTGTCTTTAATTCTCACAAAATCACAATCGTTAGTGAGAGTTTATGCTCACTCTAATGTGAAAACGCACTTTTTTCGATTCTCTCATTCTCTATTTTTCAAAAGTCTCAAGAGTTGTAAAGAGATAACCATAACCAATACATCTTTGTTCTAAAGTTGTTGTTTTGTCCAACACGTTGATAGTGAAATTAAGATTCGATAAACACGAATATTTAGCCAAGAAAACATTATGTTGTCTTTAATTATCACAAAATCACATTCGTTAGTGAGAATTTATGCTCTATCTAATGTGAAAACGCACTTTTTTCGATTCTCTCATTCTCTATTTTTCAAAAGTCTCAAGAGTTGTAAAGAGTTAACCATTACCAATACATATTTGTTCTAAAGTTGTTGTTTTGTCCAACACGTTGAGAGTGAAATTAAGATTCGATAAATACGAAGATTTAACCAAGAAAACATTATGTTGTCTTTAATTCTCACAAAATCACAATCATTAGTGAGAGTTTATGCTCACTCTAATGTGAAAACGCACTTTCTTCGATTCTCTCATTCTCTATTTTTCAAAAGTCTCAAGAGTTGTAAAGAGTTAACCATTACCAATACATCTTTGTTCTAAAGTTGTTGTTTTGTCCAACACGTTGAGAGTGAAATTAAGATTCGATAAATACGAAGATTTAGCAAGAAAACATTATGTTGTCTTTAATTCTCACAAAATCACAATCGTTAGTGAGAGTTTATGCTCACTCTAATGTGAAAATGCACTTTCTTCGATTCTCTCCTTCTCTACTTTTCAAAAGTCTCAAGAGTTGTAAAGAGTTACGAATTACCAATACATCTTTGTTATAAAGTTGTTGTTTTGTCCAACACGTTGATAGTTAAATTAAGATTCGATAAACACGAATATATAGCCAAGAAAACATTATGTTGTCTTTAATTATAACAAAATCACACTCGTTAGTGAGAGTTTATGATCTCTCTAATGTGAAAATGCACTTTCTTCGATTCTCTCATTCTCTATTTTTCAAAAGTCTCAAGTGTTGTAAAGAGTTAACCATTACCAATACATCTTTGTTCTAAAGTTGTTGTTTTATCCAACACGTTGAGAGTGAAATTAAGATTCGATAAACGCGAAGAATTAGCCAAGAAAACATTATGTTGTCTTTAATTCTCACAAAATCACACTCGTTAGTGAGAGTTTATGCTCACTCTAATGTGAAAACGCACTTTCTTCGATTCTCTCATTCTCTATTTTTCAAAAGTCTCAAGAGTTGTAAAGAGTTAACCATTACAAATACATCTTTGTTCTAAAGTTGTTGTTTTGTCCAACACGTTGATAGTGAAATTAAGATTCGATAAACATGAAGATTTAGCCAAGAAAACATTATGTTGTCTTTAATTCTCACAAAATCACAATCGTTAGTGAGAGTTTATGCTCACTATAATGTGAAAACGCACTTTTTTCGATTCTCTCATTCTCTATTTTTTAAAAGTCTCAAGTTTTGTAAAGAGATAACCATTACCAATACATCTTTGTTCTAAAGTTGTTGTTTTGTCCAACACGTTGATAGTGAAATTAAGATTCGATAAACACGAATATTTAGCCAAGAAAACATTATGTTGTCTTTAATTCTCACAAAATCACAATCGTTAGTGAGAGTTTATGCTCACCCTAATGTGAAAACGCACTTTCATCGATTCTCTCATTCTCTATCTTTCAAAAGTCTCAAGTGTTGTAAAGAGTTAATCATTACCAATACATCTTTGTTCTAAAGTTGTTGTTTTGTCCAACACGTTGATAGTGAAATTAAGATTCAATAAACACGAAGATTTAGCCAAGAAAACATTATGTTGTCTTTAATTCTCACAAAATCACAATCGTTAGTGAGAGTTTATGCTCACTCTAATGTGAAAACGCACTTTTTTCGAATCTCTCATTCTCTATTTTTCAAAAGTCTCAAGAGTTGTAAAGAGATAACCATAACCAATACATCTTTGTTCTAAAGTTGTTGTTTTGTCCAACACGTTGATAGTGAAATTAAGATTCGATAAACATGAATATTTAGCCAAAAAACATTATGTTGTCTTTAATTATCACAAAATCACATTCGTTAGTGAGAATTTATGCTCTATCTAATGTGAAAACGCACTTTTTTCGATTCTCTCATTCTCTATTTTTCAAAAGTCTCAAGAGTTGTAAAGAGTTAACCATTACCAATATATATTTGTTCTAAAGTTGTTGTTTTGTCCAACACGTTGAGAGTGAAATTAAGATTCGATAAATACGAAGATTTAGCCAAGAAAACATTATGATGTCTTTAATTCTCACAAAATCACAATCGTTAGTGAGAGTTTATGCTCACTCTAAGGTGAAAACGCACTTTCTTCGATTCTCTCATTCTCTATTTTTCAAAAGTCTCAAGAGTTGTAAAGAGTTAACCATTACCAATACATCTTTGTTCTAAAGTTGTTGTTTTGTCCAACACGTTGAGAGTGAAATTAAGATTCGATAAATACGAAGATTTAGCAAGAAAACATTATGTTGTCTTTAATTCTCACAAAATCACAATCGTTAGTGAGAGTTTATGCTCACTCTAATGTGAAAATGCACTTTCTTCGATTCTCTCCTTCTCTACTTTTCAAAAGTCTCAAGAGTTGTAAAGAGTTACGAATTACCAATACATCTTTGTTATAAAGTTGTTGTTTTGTCCAACACGTTGATAGTGAAATTAAGATTCGATAAACACGAATATATAGCTAAGAAAACATTATGTTGTCTTTAATTATAACAAAATCACACTCGTTAGTGAGAGTTTATGATCTCTCTAATGTGAAAATGCACTTTCTTCGATTCTCTCATTCTCTATTTTTCAAAAGTCTCAAGTGTTGTAAAGAGTTAACCATTACCAATACATCTTTGTTCTAAAGTTGTTGTTTTATCCAACACGTTGAGAGTGAAATTAAGATTCGATAAACGCGAAGAATTAGCCAAGAAAACATTATGTTGTCTTTAATTCTCACAAAATCACACTCGTTAGTGAGAGTTTATGCTCACTCTAATGTGAAAACGCACTTTTTTCGATTCTCTCATTCTCTATTTTTTAAAAGTCTCAAGTTTTGTAAAGAGATAACCATTACCAATACATCTTTGTTCTAAAGTTGTTGTTTTGTCCAACACGTTGATAGTGAAATTAAGATTCAATAAACACGAAGATTTAGCCAAGAAAACATTATGTTTTCTTTAATTCTCACAAAATCACACTCGTTAGTGAGAGTTTATGCTCACTCTAATGTGAAAACGCACTTTTTTCGATTCTCTCATTCTCTATTTTTCAAAAGTCTCAAGAGTTGTAAAGAGATAACCATTACCAATACATCTTTGTTCTAAAGTTGTTGTTTTGTCCAACACGTTGAGAGTGAAATTAAGATTCGATAAACGCGAAGAATTAGCCAAGAAAACATTATGTTGTCTTTAATTCTCACAAAATCACACTCGTTAGTGAGAGTTTATGCTCACTCTAATGTGAAAACGCACTTTCTTCGATTCTCTCATTCTCTATTTTTCAAAAGTCTCAAGAGTTGTAAAGAGTTAACCATTACAAATACATCTTTGGTCTAAAGTTGTTGTTTTGTCCAACACGTTGATAGTGAAATTAAGATTCGATAAACATGAAGATTTAGCCAAGAAAACATTATGTTGTCTTTAATTCTCACAAAATCACAATCGTTAGTGAGAGTTTATGCTCACTCTAATGTGAAAATGCACTTTCTTCGATTCTCTCCTTCTCTAGTTTTCAAAAGTCTCAAGAGTTGTAAAGTGTTACGAATTAACAATACATCTTTGTTATAAAGTTGTTGTTTTGTCCAACACGTTGATAGTGAAATTAAGATTCGATAAACACGAATATATAGCCAAGAAAACATTATGTTGTCTTTAATTATAACAAAATCACACTCGTTAGTGAGAGTTTATGATCTCTCTAATGTGAAAATGCACTTTCTTCGATTCTCTCATTCTCTATTTTTCAAAAGTCTCAAGTGTTGTAAAGAGTTAAACATTACCAATACATCTTTGTTCTAAAGTTGTTGTTTTGTCCAACACGTTGAGAGTGAAATTAAGATTCGATAAACGCGAAGAATTAGCCAAGAAAACATTATGTTGTCTTTAATTCTCACAAAATCACACTCGTTAGTGAGAGTTTATGCTCACTCTAATGTGAAAACGCACTTTCTTCGATTCTCTCATTCTCTATTTTTCAAAAGTCTCAAGAGTTGTAAAGAGTTAACCATTACAAATAATCTTTGTTCTAAAGTTGTTGTTTTGTCTAACACGTTGATAGTGGAATTAAGATTCGATAAACATGAAGATTTAGCCAAGAAAACATTATGTTGTCTTTAATTCTCACAAAATCACAATCGTTAGTGAGAGTTTATGCTCACTCTAATGTGAAAACGCACTTTTTTCGATTCTCTCATTCTCTATTTTTTAAAAGTCTCAAGTTTTGTAAAGAGATAACCATTACCAATACATCTTCGTTCTAAAGTTGTTGTTTTGTCCAACACGTTGATAGTGAAATTAAGATTCAATAAACACGAAGATTTAGCCAAGAAAACATTATGTTGTCTTTAATTCTCACAAAATCACAATCGTTAGTGAGAGTTTATGCTCACTCGAATGTGAAAACGCACTTTTTTCGATTCTCTCATTCTCTATTTTTTAAAAGTCTCAAGTTTTGTAAAGAGATAACCATTACCAATACATCTTCGTTCTAAAGTTGTTGTTTTGTCCAACACGTTGATAGTGAAATTAAGATTCAATAAACACGAAGATTTAGCCAAGAAAACATTATGTTGTCTTTAATTCTCACAAAATCACACTCGTTAGTGAGAGTTTATGCTCACTCTAATGTGAAAATGCACTTTTTTCGATTCTCTCATTCTCTATTTTTCAAAAGTCTCAAGTGTTGTAAAGAGTTAACCATTACCAATACATCTTTGTTCTAAAGTTGTTGTTTTGTCCAACACGTTGAGAGTGAAATTAAGATTCGATAAACGCGAAGAATTAGCCAAGAAAACATTATGTTGTCTTTAATTCTCACAAAATCACACTCGTTAGTGAGAGTTTATGCTCACTCTAATGTGAAAACGCACTTTCTTCGATTCTCTCATTCTCTATTTTTCAAAAGTCTCAAGAGTTGTAAAGAGTTAACCATTACAAATAATCTTTGTTCTAAAGTTGTTGTTTTGTCTAACACGTTGATAGTGGAATTAAGATTCGATAAACATGAAGATTTAGCCAAGAAAACATTATGTTGTCTTTAATTCTCACAAAATCACAATCGTTAGTGAGAGTTTATGCTCACTCTAATGTGAAAATGCACTTTTTTCGATTCTCTCATTCTCTATTTTTTAAAAGTCTCAAGTTTTGTAAAGAGATAACCATTACCAATACATCTTCGTTCTAAAGTTGTTGTTTTGTCCAACACGTTGATAGTGAAATTAAGATTCAATAAACACGAAGATTTAGCCAAGAAAACATTATGTTGTCTTTAATTCTCACAAAATCACACTCGTTAGTGAGAGTTTATGCTCACTCTAATGTGAAAATGCACTTTTTTCGATTCTCTCATTCTCTATTTTTCAAAAGTCTCAAGAGTTGTAAAGAGATAACCATTACCAATACATCTTTGTTCTAAAGTTGTTGTTTTGTCCAACACGTTGAGAGTGAAATTAAGATTCGATAAACGCGAAGAATTAGCCAAGAAAACATTATGTTGTCTTTAATTCTCACAAAATCACACTCTTTAGTGAGAGTTTATGCTCACTCTAATGTGAAAACGCACTTTCTTCGATTCTCTCATTCTCTATTTTTCAAAAGTCTCAAGAGTTGTAAAGAGTTAACCATTACAAATACATCTTTGGTCTAAAGTTGTTGTTTTGTCCAACACGTTGATAGTGAAATTAAGATTCGATAAACATGAAGATTTAGCCAAGAAAACATTATGTTGTCTTTAATTATCACAAAATCACACTCGTTAGTGAGAATTTATGCTCTATCTAATGTGAAAATGCACTTTTTTCGATTCTCTCATTCTCTATTTTTCAAAAGTCTCAAGAGTTGTAAAGAGTTAACCATTACCAATACATATTTGTTCTAAAGTTGTTGTTTTGTCCAACACGTTGAGAGTGAAATTAAGATTCGATAAATACGAAGATTTAGCCAAGAAAACATTATGTTGTCTTTAATTCTCACAAAATCACAATCGTTAGTGAGAGTTTATGCTCACTCTAATGTGAAAACGCTCTTTCTTCGATTCTCTCCTTCTCTACTTTTCAAAAGTCTCAAGAGTTTTAAAGAGTTACGAATTACCAATACATCTTTGTTATAAAGTTGTTGTTTTGTCCAACACGTTGATAGTGAAATTAAGATTCGATAAACACGAATATTTAGCCAAGAAAACATTATGTTGTCTTTAATTATCACAAAATCACACTCGTTAGTGAGAGTTTATGCTCTCTCTAATGTGAAAACGCACTTTTTTCGATTCTCTCATTCTCTATTTTTCAAAAGTCTCAAGTGTTGTAAAGAGTTAACGATTATCAATACAACTTTGTTCTAAAGTTGTTGTTTTGTCCAACACGTTGATAGTGAAATTAAGATTCGTTAAACACGAAGATTTAGCCAAGAAAACATTATGTTGTCTTTAATTCTCACAAAATCACAATCGTTAGTGAGAGTTTATGCTCACTCTAATGTGAAAACGCACTTTTTTCGATTCTCTCATTCTCTATTTTTCAAAAGTCTCAAGAGTTATAAAGAGATAACCATAACCAATACATCTTTGTTCTAAAGTTGTTGTTTTGTCCAACACGTTGATAGTGAAATTAAGATTCGATAAACACGAATATTTAGCCAAGAAAACATTATGTTGTCTTTAATTATCACAAAATCACACTCGTTAGTGAGAATTTATGCTCTATCTAATGTGAAAACGCACTTTTTTCGATTCTCTCATTCTCTATTTTTCAAAAGTCTCAAGAGTTGTAAAGAGTTAACCATTACCAATACATCTTTGGTCTAAAGTTGTTGTTTTGTCCAACACGTTGATAGTGAAATTAAGATTCGATAAACATGAAGATTTAGCCAAGAAAACATTATGTTGTCTTTAATTATCACAAAATCACACTCGTTAGTGAGAATTTATGCTCTATCTATTGTGAAAACGCACTTTTTTCGATTCTCTCATTCTCTATTTTTCAAAAGTCTCAAGAGTTGTAAAGAGTTAACCATTACCAATACATATTTGTTCTAAAGTTGTTGTTTTGTCCAACACGTTGAGAGTGAAATTAAGATTCGATAAATACGAAGATTTAGCCAAGAAAACATTATGTTGTCTTTAATTCTCACAAAATCACAATCGTTAGTGAGAGTTTATGCTCACTCTAATGTGAAAACGCACTTTCTTCGATTCTCTCCTTCTCTCCTTTTCAAAAGTCTCAAGAGTTTTAAAGAGTTACGAATTACCAATACATCTTTGTTATAAAGTTGTTGTTTTGTCCAACACGTTGATAGTGAAATTAAGATTCGATAAACACGAATATTTAGCCAAGAAAACATTATGTTGTCTTTAATTATCACAAAATCACACTCGTTAGTGAGAGTTTATGCTCTCTCTAATGTGAAAACGCACTTTTTTCGATTCTCTCATTCTCTTTTTTTCAAAAGTCTCAAGTGTTGTAAAGAGTTAACCATTATCAATACATCTTTGTTCTAAAGTTGTTATTTTGTCCAACGTTGATAGTGAAATTAAGATTCGTTAAACACGAAGATTTAGCCAATAAAACATTATGTTTTCTATAATTCTCACAAAATCACAATCGTTAGTGAGAGTTTATGCTCACTCTAATGTGAAAACGCACTTTTTTCGATTCTCTCATTCTCTATTTTTCAAAAGTCTCAAGAGTTGTAAAGAGATAACCATAACCAATACATCTTTGTTCTAAAGTTGTTGTTTTGTCCAACACGTTGATAGTGAAATTAAGATTCGATAAACACGAATATTTAGCCAAGAAAACATTATGTTGTCTTTAATTATCACAAAATCACACTCGTTAGTGAGAGTTTATGCTCTCTCTAATGTGAAAATGCACTTTTTTCGATTCTCTCATTCTCTATTTTTCAAAAGTCTCAAGTGTTGTAAAGAGTTAACCATTATCAATACAACTTTGTTCTAAAGTTGTTGTTTTGTCCAACAAGTTGATAGTGAAATTAAGATTCGTTAAACACGAAGATTTAGCCAAGAAAACATTATGTTGTCTTTAATTCTCACAAAATCACAATCGTTAGTGAGAGTTTATGCTCACTCTAATGTGAAAACGCACTTTCTTCGATTCTCTCCTTCTCTACTTTTCAAAAGTCTCAAGAGTTTTAAAGAGTTACGAATTACCAATACATCTTTGTTATAAAGTTGTTGTTTTGTCCAACACGTTGATAGTGAAATTAAGATTCGATAAACACGAATATTTAGCCAAGAAAACATTATGTTGTCTTTAATTATCACAAAATCACACTCGTTAGTGAGAGTTTATGCTCTCTCTAATGTGAAAACGCACTTTTTTCGATTCTCTCATTCTCTATTTTTCAAAAGTCTCAAGTGTTGTAAAGAGTTAACCATTATCAATACAACTTTGTTCTAAAGTTGTTGTTTTGTCCAACACGTTGATAGTGAAATTAAGATTCGTTAAACACGAAGATTTAGCCAAGAAAACATTATGTTGTCTTTAATTCTCACAAAATCACAATCGTTAGTGAGAGTTTATGCTCACTCTAATGTGAAAACGCACTTTTTTCGATTCTCTCATTCTCTATTTTTCAAAAGTCTCAAGAGTTATAAAGAGATAACCATAACCAATACATCTTTGTTCTAAAGTTGTTGTTTTGTCCAACACGTTGATAGTGAAATTAAGATTCGATAAACACGAATATTTAGCCAAGAAAACATTATGTTGTCTTTAATTATCACAAAATCACACTCGTTAGTGAGAATTTATGCTCTATCTAATGTGAAAACGCACTTTTTTCGATTCTCTCATTCTCTATTTTTCAAAAGTCTCAAGAGTTGTAAAGAGTTAACCATTACCAATACATATTTGTTCTAAAGGTGTTGTTTTGTCCAACACGTTAAGAGTGAAATTAAGATTCGATAAATACGATGATTTAGCCAAGAAAACATTATGTTGTCTTTAATTATCACAAAATCACACTCGTTAGTGAGAGTTTATGTTCACTCTAATGTGAAAACGCACTTTCTTCGATTCTCTCATTCTCTATTTTTCAAAAGTCTCAAGAGTTGTAAAGATTTAACCATTACAAATACATCTTTGTTCTAAAGTTGTTGTTTTGTCCAACACGTTGATAGTGAAATTAAGATTCTTTAAACACGAAGATTTAGCCAAGAAAACATTATGTTGTCTTTAATTCTCACAAAATCACAATCGTTAGTGAGAGTTTATGCTCACTCTAATGTGAAAACGCACTTTCTTCGATTCTCTCATTCTCTATCTTTCAAAAGTCTCAAGTGTTGTAAAGAGTTATCCATTACTAATACATCTTTGTTCTAAAATTGTTGTTTTGTCCAACACGTTGATAGTGAAATTAAGATTCGATAAACACGAAGATTTAGCCAAGAAAACATTATGTTGTCTTTAATTCTCACAAAATCACAATCGTTAGTGAGAGTTTATGCTCACTCTAATGTGAAAACGCACTTTTTTCGATTCTCTCATTCTCTATTTTTCAAAAGTCTCAAGAGTTGTAAAGAGATAACCATAACCAATACATCTTTGTTCTAAAGTTGTTGTTTTGTCCAACACGTTGATAGTGAAATTAAGATTCGATAAACACGAATATTTAGCCAAGAAAACATTATGTTGTCTTTAATTATCACAAAATCACACTCGTTAGTGAGAATTTATGCTCTATCTAATGTGAAAACGCACTTTTTTCGATTCTCTCATTCTCTATTTTTCAAAAGTCTCAAGAGTTGTAAAGAGTTAACCATTACCAATACATATTTGTTCTAAAGTTGTTGTTTTGTCCAACACGTTAAGAGTGAAATTAAGATTCGATAAATACGATGATTTAGCCAAGAAAACATTATGTTGTCTTTAATTATCACAAAATCACACTCGTTAGTGAGAGTTCACTCTAATGTGAAAACGCACTTTCTTCGATTCTCTCATTCTCTATTTTTCAAAAGTCTCAAGAGTTGTAAAGATTTAACCATTACAAATACATCTTTGTTCTAAAGTTGTTGTTTTGTCCAACACGTTGATAGTGAAATTAAGATTCGTTAAACACGAAGATTTAGCCAAGAAAACATTATGTTGTCTTTAATTCTCACAAAATCACAATCGTTAGTGAGAGTTTATGCTCACTCTAATGTGAAAACGCACTTTCTTCGATTCTCTCATTCTCTATCTTTCAAAAGTCTCAAGTGTTGTAAAGAGTTATCCATTACCAATACATCTTTGTTCTAAAATTGTTGTTTTGTCCAACACGTTGATAGTGAAATTAAGATTCGATAAACACGAAGATTTAGCCAAGAAAACATTATGTTGTCTTTAATTCTCACAAAATCACAATCGTTAGTGAGAGTTTATGCTCACTCTAATGTGAAAACGCACTTTCTTCGATTCTCTCATTCTCTATTTTTCAAAAGTCTCAAGAGTTGTAAAGAGTTAACCATTACCAATACATCTTTGTTCTAAAGTTGTTGTTTTGTCCAACACGTTGAGAGTGAAATTAAGATTCGATAAATACGAAGATTTAGCCAAGAAAACATTATGTTGTCTTTAATTCTCACAAAATCAAAATCGTTAGTGAGAGTTTATGCTCACTCTAATGTGAAAATGCACTTTCTTCGATTCTCTCCTTCTCTACTTTTCAAAAGTCTCAAGAGTTGTAAAGAGTTACGAATTACCAATACATCTTTGTTATAAAGTTGTTGTTTTGTCCAACACGTTGATAGTGAAATTAAGATTCGATAAACACGAATATTTAGCCAAGAAAACATTATGTTGTCTTTAATTATCACAAAATCACACTCGTTAGTGAGAGTTTATGCTCTCTCTAATGTGAAAACGCACTTTTTTCGATTCTCTCATTCTCTATTTTTCAAAAGTCTCAAGTGTTGTAAAGAGTTAACCATTATCAATACAACTTTGTTCTAAAGTTGTTGTTTTGTCCAACACGTTGATAGTGAAATTAAGATTCGTTAAACACGAAGATTTAGCCAAGAAAACATTATGTTGTCTTTAATTATCACAAAATCACACTCGTTAGTGAGAATTTATGCTCTATCTAATGTGAAAACGCACTTTTTTCGATTCTCTCATTCTCTATTTTTCAAAAGTCTCAAGAGTTGTAAAGAGTTAACCATTACCAATACATATTTGTTCTAAAGGTGTTGTTTTGTCCAACACGTTAAGAGTGAAATTAAGATTCGATAAATACGATGATTTAGCCAAGAAAACATTATGTTGTCTTTAATTATCACAAAATCACACTCGTTAGTGAGAGTTTATGTTCACTCTAATGTGAAAACGCACTTTCTTCGATTCTCTCATTCTCTATTTTTCAAAAGTCTCAAGAGTTGTAAAGATTTAACCATTACAAATACATCTTTGTTCTAAAGTTGTTGTTTTGTCCAACACGTTGATAGTGAAATTAAGATTCGTTAAACACGAAGATTTAGCCAAGAAAACATTATGTTGTCTTTAATTCTCACAAAATCACAATCGTTAGTGAGAGTTTATGCTCACTCTAATGTGAAAACGCACTTTCTTCGATTCTCTCATTCTCTATCTTTCAAAAGTCTCAAGTGTTGTAAAGAGTTATCCATTACTAATACATCTTTGTTCTAAAATTGTTGTTTTGTCCAACACGTTGATAGTGAAATTAAGATTCGATAAACACGAAGATTTAGCCAAGAAAACATTATGTTGTCTTTAATTCTCACAAAATCACAATCGTTAGTGAGAGTTTATGCTCACTCTAATGTGAAAACGCACTTTTTTCGATTCTCTCATTCTCTATTTTTCAAAAGTCTCAAGAGTTGTAAAGAGATAACCATAACCAATACATCTTTGTTCTAAAGTTGTTGTTTTGTCCAACACGTTGATAGTGAAATTAAGATTCGATAAACACGAATATTTAGCCAAGAAAACATTATGTTGTCTTTAATTATCACAAAATCACACTCGTTAGTGAGAATTTATGCTCTATCTAATGTGAAAACGCACTTTTTTCGATTCTCTCATTCTCTATTTTTCAAAAGTCTCAAGAGTTGTAAAGAGTTAACCATTACCAATACATATTTGTTCTAAAGTTGTTGTTTTGTCCAACACGTTAAGAGTGAAATTAAGATTCGATAAATACGATGATTTAGCCAAGAAAACATTATGTTGTCTTTAATTATCACAAAATCACACTCGTTAGTGAGAGTCCACTCTAATGTGAAAACGCACTTTCTTCGATTCTCTCATTCTCTATTTTTCAAAAGTCTCAAGAGTTGTAAAGATTTAACCATTACAAATACATCTTTGTTCTAAAGTTGTTGTTTTGTCCAACACGTTGATAGTGAAATTAAGATTCGTTAAACACGAAGATTTAGCCAAGAAAACATTATGTTGTCTTTAATTCTCACAAAATCACAATCGTTAGTGAGAGTTTATGCTCACTCTAATGTGAAAACGCACTTTCTTCGATTCTCTCATTCTCTATCTTTCAAAAGTCTCAAGTGTTGTAAAGAGTTATCCATTACTAATACATCTTTGTTCTAAAATTGTTGTTTTGTCCAACACGTTGATAGTGAAATTAAGATTCGATAAACACGAAGATTTAGCCAAGAAAACATTATGTTGTCTTTAATTCTCACAAAATCACAATCGTTAGTGAGAGTTTATGCTCACTCTAATGTGAAAACGCACTTTTTTCGATTCTCTCATTCTCTATTTTTCAAAAGTCTCAAGAGTTGTAAAGAGATAACCATAACCAATACATCTTTGTTCTAAAGTTGTTGTTTTGTCCAACACGTTGATAGTGAAATTAAGATTCGATAAACACGAATATTTAGCCAAGAAAACATTATGTTGTCTTTAATTATCACAAAATCACACTCGTTAGTGAGAATTTATGCTCTATCTAATGTGAAAACGCACTTTTTTCGATTCTCTCATTCTCTATTTTTCAAAAGTCTCAAGAGTTGTAAAGAGTTAACCATTACCAATACATATTTGTTCTAAAGTTGTTGTTTTGTCCAACACGTTAAGAGTGAAATTAAGATTCGATAAATACGATGATTTAGCCAAGAAAACATTATGTTGTCTTTAATTATCACAAAATCACACTCGTTAGTGAGAGTCCACTCTAATGTGAAAACGCACTTTCTTCGATTCTCTCATTCTCTATTTTTCAAAAGTCTCAAGAGTTGTAAAGATTTAACCATTACAAATACATCTTTGTTCTAAAGTTGTTGTTTTGTCCAACACGTTGATAGTGAAATTAAGATTCGTTAAACACGAAGATTTAGCCAAGAAAACATTATGTTGTCTTTAATTCTCACAAAATCACAATCGTTAGTGAGAGTTTATGCTCACTCTAATGTGAAAACGCACTTTCTTCGATTCTCTCATTCTCTATCTTTCAAAAGTCTCAAGTGTTGTAAAGAGTTATCCATTACCAATACATCTTTGTTCTAAAATTGTTGTTTTGTCCAACACGTTGATAGTGAAATTAAGATTCGATAAACACGAAGATTTAGCCAAGAAAACATTATGTTGTCTTTAATTCTCACAAAATCACAATCGTTAGTGAGAGTTTATGCTCACTCTAATGTGAAAACGCACTTTCTTCGATTCTCTCATTCTCTATTTTTCAAAAGTCTCAAGAGTTGTAAAGAGTTAACCATTACCAATACATCTTTGTTCTAAAGTTGTTGTTTTGTCCAACACGTTGAGAGTGAAATTAAGATTCGATAAATACGAAGATTTAGCCAAGAAAACATTATGTTGTCTTTAATTCTCACAAAATCAAAATCGTTAGTGAGAGTTTATGCTCACTCTAATGTGAAAATGCACTTTCTTCGATTCTCTCCTTCTCTACTTTTCAAAAGTCTCAAGAGTTGTAAAGAGTTACGAATTACCAATACATCTTTGTTATAAAGTTGTTGTTTTGTCCAACACGTTGATAGTGAAATTAAGATTCGATAAACACGAATATTTAGCCAAGAAAACATTATATTGTCTTTAATTATAACAAAATCACACTCGTTAGTGAGAGTTTATGATCTCTCTAATGTGAAAACGCACTTTCTTCGATTCTCTCATTCTCTATTTTTCAAAAGTCTCAAGTGTTGTAAAGAGTTAACCATTACCAATACATCTTTGCTCTAAAGTTGTTGTTTTGTCCAACACGTTGATAGTGAAATTAAGATTCGATAAACACGAAGATTTACCCAAGAAAACATTATGTTGTCTATAATTCTCACAAAATCACAATCGTTAGTGAGAGTTTATGCTCACTCTAATGTGAAAACGCACTTTTTTCGATTCTCCCATTCTCTAATTTTCAAAAGTCTCAAGATGTAAAGAGATAACCATAACCAATACATCTTTGTTCTAAAGTTGTTGTTTTGTCCAACACGTTGAGAGTGAAATTAAGATTCGATAAACACGAAGATTTAGCCAAGAAAACATTATGTTGTCTTTAATTCTCACAAAATCACAATCGTTAGTGAGAGTTTATGCTCACTCTAATGTGAAAACGCACTTTTTTCGATTCTCTCATTCTCTATTTTTCAAAAGTCTCAAGAGTTGTAAAGAGTTAACCATTACCAATACATATTTGTTCTAAAGTTGTTGTTTTGTCCAACACGTTAAGAGTGAAATTAAGATTCGATAAATACGATGATTTAGCCAAGAAAACATTATGTTGTCTTTAATTATCACAAAATCACACTCGTTAGTGAGAGTTTATGTTCACTCTAATGTGAAAACGCACTTTCTTCGATTCTCTCATTCTCTATTTTTCAAAAGTCTCAAGAGTTGTAAAGATTTAACCATTACAAATACATCTTTGTTCTAAAGTTGTTGTTTTGTCCAACACGTTGATAGTGAAATTAAGATTCGTTAAACACGAAGATTTAGCCAAGAAAACATTATGTTGTCTTTAATTCTCACAAAATCACAATCGTTAGTGAGAGTTTATGCTCACTCTAATGTGAAAACGCACTTTCTTCGATTCTCTCATTCTCTATCTTTCAAAAGTCTCAAGTGTTGTAAAGAGTTATCCATTACCAATACATCTTTGTTCTAAAATTGTTGTTTTGTCCAACACGTTGATTGTGAAATTAAGATTCGATAAACACGAAGATTTAGCCAAGAAAACATTATGTTGTCTTTAGTTCTCACAAAATCACAATCGTTAGTGAGAGTTTATGCTCACTCTAATGTGAAAACGCACTTTCTTCGATTCTCTCATTCTCTATTTTTCAAAAGTCTCAAGAGTTGTAAAGAGTTAACCATTACCAATACATCTTTGTTCTAAAGTTGTTGTTTTGTCCAACACGTTGAGAGTGAAATTAAGATTCGATAAATACGAAGATTTAGCCAAGAAAACATTATGTTGTCTTTAATTCTCACAAAATCAAAATCGTTAGTGAGAGTTTATGCTCACTCTAATGTGAAAATGCACTTTCTTCGATTCTCTCCTTCTCTACATTTCAAAAGTCTCAAGAGTTGTAAAGAGTTACGAATTACCAATACATCTTTGTTATAAAGTTGTTGTTTTGTCCAACACGTTGATAGTGAAATTAAGATTCGATAAACACGAATATTTAGCCAAGAAAACATTATATTGTCTTTAATTATAACAAAATCACACTCGTTAGTGAGAGTTTATGATCTCTCTAATGTGAAAACGCACTTTCTTCGATTCTCTCATTCTCTATTTTTCAAAAGTCTCAAGAGTTGTAAAGAGTTAACCATAACCAATACACATTTGTTCTAAAGTTGTTGTTTTGTCCAACACGTTGATAGTGAAATTAAGATTCGATAAACACGAATATTTAACCAAGAAAACATTATGTTGTCTTTAATTATCACAAAATCACACTCGTTAGTGAGAGTTTATACTCTCTCTAATGTGAAAATGTACTTTCTTCGATTCTCTCATTCTCTATTTTTCAAAAGTCTCAAGAGTTGTAAAGAGTTAACCATTATAAATACATTTTTGTACTAAAGTTGTTGTTTTGTCCAACACGTTGATAGTGAAATTAAGATTCGATAAACACGAAGATTTAGCGAAAAAAACATTATGTTGTCTTTAATTCTCACAAAATCACACTCGTTAGTGAGAGTTTATGCTCACTCTAATGTGAAAACGCACTTTCTTCGATTCTCTCATTCTCTATTTTTCAAAAGTCTCAAGAGTTGTAAAGAGTTAACCATTACAAATACATCTTTGTTCTAAAGTTGTTGTTTTGTCCAACACGTTGATAGTGAAATTAAGATTCGATAAACACAAAGATTTAGCCAAGAAAACATTATGTTGTCTTTAATTCTCACAAAATCACAATCGTTAGTGAGAGTTTATGCTCACTCTAATGTGAAAACGCACTTTTTTCGATTCTCCCATTCTCTAATTTTCAAAAGTCTCAAGATGTAAAGAGATAACCATAACCAATACATCTTTGTTCTAAAGTTATTGTTTTGTCCAACACGTTAATAGTGAAATTAAGATTCGATAAACATGAATATTTAGCCAAGAAAACATTATGTTGTCTTTAATTCTCACAAAATCACAATCGTTAGTGAGAGTTTATGCTCACTCTAATGTGAAAACGCACTTTCTTCGATTCTCTCATTCTCTATTTTTCAAAAGTCTCAAGAGTTGTAAAGAGTTAACCATTACCAATACATCTTTGTTCTAAAGTTGTTGTTTTGTCCAACACGTTGAGAGTGAAATTAAGATTCGATAAATACGAAGATTTAGCCAAGAAAACATTATGTTGTCTTTAATTCTCACAAAATCAAAATCGTTAGTGAGAGTTTATGCTCACTCTAATGTGAAAATGCACTTTCTTCGATTCTCTCCTTCTCTACTTTTCAAAAGTCTCAAGAGTTGTAAAGAGTTACGAATTACCAATACATCTTTGTTATAAAGTTGTTGTTTTGTCCAACACGTTGATAGTGAAATTAAGATTCGATAAACACGAATATTTAGCCAAGAAAACATTATATTGTCTTTAATTATAACAAAATCACACTCGTTAGTGAGAGTTTATGATCTCTCTAATGTGAAAACGCACTTTCTTCGATTCTCTCATTCTCTATTTTTCAAAAGTCTCAAGTGTTGTAAAGAGTTAACCATTACCAATACATCTTTGCTCTAAAGTTGTTGTTTTGTCCAACACGTTGATAGTGAAATTAAGATTCGATAAACACGAAGATTTACCCAAGAAAACATTATGTTGTCTATAATTCTCACAAAATCACAATCGTTAGTGAGAGTTTATGCTCACTCTAATGTGAAAACGCACTTTTTTCGATTCTCTCATTCTCTATTTTTCAAAAGTCTCAAGAGTTGTAAAGAGTTAACCATTACCAATACATATTTGTTCTAAAGTTGTTGTTTTGTCCAACACGTTAAGAGTGAAATTAAGATTCGATAAATACGATGATTTAGCCAAGAAAACATTATGTTGTCTTTAATTATCACAAAATCACACTCGTTAGTGAGAGTTTATGTTCACTCTAATGTGAAAACGCACTTTCTTCGATTCTCTCATTCTCTATTTTTCAAAAGTCTCAAGAGTTGTAAAGATTTAACCATTACAAATACATCTTTGTTCTAAAGTTGTTGTTTTGTCCAACACGTTGATAGTGAAATTAAGATTCGTTAAACACGAAGATTTAGCCAAGAAAACATTATGTTGTCTTTAATTCTCACAAAATCACAATCGTTAGTGAGAGTTTATGCTCACTCTAATGTGAAAACGCACTTTCTTCGATTCTCTCATTCTCTATCTTTCAAAAGTCTCAAGTGTTGTAAAGAGTTATCCATTACCAATACATCTTCGTTCTAAAATTGTTGTTTTGTCCAACACGTTGATTGTGAAATTAAGATTCGATAAACACGAAGATTTAGCCAAGAAAACATTATGTTGTCTTTAATTCTCACAAAATCACAATCGTTAGTGAGAGTTTATGCTCACTCTAATGTGAAAACGCACTTTCTTCGATTCTCTCATTCTCTATTTTTCAAAAGTCTCAAGAGTTGTAAAGAGTTAACCATTACCAATACATCTTTGTTCTAAAGTTGTTGTTTTGTCCAACACGTTGAGAGTGAAATTAAGATTCGATAAATACGAAGATTTAGCCAAGAAAACATTATGTTGTCTTTAATTCTCACAAAATCAAAATCGTTAGTGAGAGTTTATGCTCACTCTAATGTGAAAATGCACTTTCTTCGATTCTCTCCTTCTCTACATTTCAAAAGTCTCAAGAGTTGTAAAGAGTTACGAATTACCAATACATCTTTGTTATAAAGTTGTTGTTTTGTCCAACACGTTGATAGTGAAATTAAGATTCGATAAACACGAATATTTAGCCAAGAAAACATTATATTGTCTTTAATTATAACAAAATCACACTCGTTAGTGAGAGTTTATGATCTCTCTAATGTGAAAACGCACTTTCTTCGATTCTCTCATTCTCTATTTTTCAAAAGTCTCAAGTGTTGTAAAGAGTTAACCATTACCAATACATCTTTGCTCTAAAGTTGTTGTTTTGTCCAACACGTTGATAGTGAAATTAAGATTCGATAAACACGAAGATTTACCCAAGAAAACATTATGTTGTCTATAATTCTCACAAAATCACAATCGTTAGTGAGAGTTTATGCTCACTCTAATGTGAAAACGCACTTTTTTCGATTCTCCCATTCTCTAATTTTCAAAAGTCTCAAGATGTAAAGAGATAACCATAACCAATACATCTTTGTTCTAAAGTTGTTGTTTTGTCCAACACGTTGATAGTGAAATTAAGATTCGATAAACACGAAGATTTAGCCAAGAAAGCATTATGTTGTCTTTAATTCTCACAAAATCACAATCGTATAGTGAGAGTTTATGCTCACTCTAATGTGAAAACGCTCTTTTTTTTATTCTCTCATTCTCTATTTTTCAAAAGTCTCAAGAGTTGTAAAGAGTTAACCATAACCAATACACATTTGTTCTAAAGTTGTTGTTTTGTCCAACACGTTGATAGTGAAATTAAGATTCGATAAACACGAATATTTAACCAAGAAAACATTATGTTGTCTTTAATTATCACAAAATCACACTCGTTAGTGAGAGTTTATACTCTCTCTAATGTGAAAATGTACTTTCTTCGATTCTCTCATTCTCTATTTTTCAAAAGTCTCAAGAGTTGTAAAGAGTTAACCATTATAAATACATTTTTGTACTAAAGTTGTTGTTTTGTCCAACACGTTGATAGTGAAATTAAGATTCGATAAACACGAAGATTTAGCGAAAAAAACATTATGTTGTCTTTAATTCTCACAAAATCACACTCGTTAGTGAGAGTTTATGCTCACTCTAATGTGAAAACGCACTTTCTTCGATTCTCTCATTCTCTATTTTTCAAAAGTCTCAAGAGTTGTATAGAGTTAACCATTACAAATACATCTTTGTTCTAAAGTTGTTGTTTTGTCCAACACGTTGATAGTGAAATTAAGATTCGATAAACACAAAGATTTAGCCAAGAAAACATTATGTTGTCTTTAATTCTCACAAAATCACAATCGTTAGTGAGAGTTTATGCTCACTCTAATGTGAAAACGCACTTTTTTCGATTCTCCCATTCTCTAATTTTCAAAAGTCTCAAGATGTAAAGAGATAACCATAACCAATACATCTTTGTTCTAAAGTTATTGTTTTGTCCAACACGTTAATAGTGAAATTAAGATTCGATAAACATGAATATTTAGCCAAGAAAACATTATGTTGTCTTTAATTATCACAAAATCACACTCGGTAGTGAGAGTTTATGCTCTATCTAATGTGAAAACACACTTTCTTCGATTCTCTCATTCTCTATATTTCAAAAGTCTCAAGAGTTGTAAAGAGTTAACCATTACCAATACATCTTTGTTCTAAAGTTGTTGTTTTCTCCAACACGTTGAGAGTGAAATTAAGATTCGATAAATACGAAGATTTACCCAAGAAAACATTATGTTGTCTTTAATTCTCACTGTTGGGAATAAAATGAGCTATGTTTTGATTGAATACCAAAAACCCCCTGAGACATGCCTAAGTCAATGAAAAATATGTTCTAAGAATGTTAGAACATATAGATTATAGGCTAGATGAGAAGCTGAAATGTTAGGCAGCTCTTAGACAATTAGATGCACAATTTGAGGGGGAACCTATGCTTTGAAGATGATCAAGATCAAGTCTCCCCAAGGCTCAAATTCTGGAACAAAGAGTAAGGACACTCTATGAAATCTAAGATGCTCTTATCAGGAGAGTTGTCCAGAGAAAATATTCTTAAAGCTCTGATCAGGAGAGTTGTCCAAAGAAGCTAACCATATGCAAGAACAAACCTACCTAGCTCAAAAGGACAAGACTACTCAAAAGATTTGGTCAGGAGAGTTGTCCAGATAAGCCAACTCTAAAGTATAAAGTGCTCTGATGCAAAAAGACCAATCATGCTGATCAGGAGAGTTGTCCAGAGGAGTTGTTTCAGCTAAATTGACCAAGATCAAGTGCTCTGAAAGCCTAAGATCAACTATGCTGAAGAGATTGAGACAACCAGTCCCTAAAGGTCCTCAAAGGAATGAGCTAAGACCATACACAAGAGAAATAAAGGGAAAGAGCCAAGTCATCTGAAGAAGAGCAAGCCAACCATGCTGAAAAGCAAAACTGCTGATAGTGATAAGGAGAGTTGTCCAGATGATAAGGAATGTTGTCCTATCATTGGATCAACCTTCAGAAGCCATGTCCAAGTCCTAACAAGAAGTCAAACATTGGGAAAAGTGCTGCAGAATGAAGACAAAAACTGTTACAGCCGTTTATTACCCAAATGAGGACATGTCACTATCAAGAATCTGTCTTCCAGTTTGAAGAACTCAAGGAAGACATTTGTAGCAATTTGGGGCTGCCTCTCCAACGGGCAAATCCTCCATTTTGTCTATAAATGCAGAAGTGTGAAGACCATTTGAAAGCACCTCAACCAGCACCTCAACACAATCCAACTAAGCTCAAAGTTCTTACAAGCTAGAGTGCTTTCAAAGCTTTCAAAGACTATCTTAGTCTTCAAACACTTCATCTAAGCTGAATTTCATTGTATACCCATACACAAGCTTAGAGAGATATCCTATCCTTATACACTGATCTTCATTGTAAAGGATATCTCATTAGTTGGAACCTTACTTCAACCCTTACACCTTTCAAGAGTGAAAGTGAGAAGGTTGTAGTAGTAGAAGTGGTAGGAGCTGACTGTTGAGAGAAGAACAGTTCAGTTCTGAGTTGAGAAGAGGGTACTAGGACTCTAGACATCCTAGGGATCAATTCACCAAGGAGTGGTGTTCTTGATCAAGTGCACCTTGGCACTATAAAACAAGTTAATTCCAAGAGTGAAGGAATTATCCTGTTAAATCAGGGAAAGTGGATGTAGGGGCTTGAGTCTCTGAACCACTATAAACTCTTGTGTTGATTTACTTTACAAGTACTTACATTCACTCAACACTGCACACAAAACTGATCTTTCAAAGATACACATTCAAAGACTGTGCAAAACTGTTTTGGACAACTTCCCTGAAGCTTAACTGGACTGTTTTACATTGACTAAGTGATTTCAGAAATTAAAGGAGTCTAAACTTAAAGGGCCAACCACTATTCCGCACATATAACTCCCCTAGATAGTTATTCAACTAAGTATTCAATAGTACTTAGTGGATTGATTATCTTAGAAGAGTTAATCACCTTCAGCAGAGTTGTCCAAGACAACCTTGCTGAGTTCTGGTTTGATCAAAGTTCAAAAAGAATTGTATACAAGTGTATTCCCCCCCCATACACTTGTTATCTACTCCTTTCAGGACCAACAAGTGGTATCAGAGCAGGGGTTCAAAGACCACTGCTTCTGAAAATCCATCTTGATTTTCAAAACTCACATATTTGGTGTGGTCACTGAACTGATCTCTATCTGAAATACATTACTTGTTGATTGATTGATTCTTATTGAGATATGGCCAACAACAATGCTGTTCCTCCACCTGCTGTTCAAGGATTAGACAACATGGCCACAAATCCAGTCAATCATATTTCTCATCACAAACTGCCCATGTTTTCAATAGACAATTATGATTTCTGGAAAATTAGAATGAGGGCTCATCTTGCATCTCTTCATACTGATATGCTTAGAGTAATCACAAGAGGACCTTTTGTGTTTACTCAAACTAACCCCAGATTGACAGATGAGCAAAGAGCAGATATAAGGGAATTGATTCCCAAAGATGAGGATGACTTCACTGCTGATGAAAAGAGGAAAGATAATTTGAATTATCTTGCCATGAACACCCTCTATCAAACAATTCCAGATGCAGTTATGGGTAGAGTCTACCACTGCACCACAGCTAAAGAAATTTGGGATACCCTTGCTGAAATGTGTGAGGGCACTGAAAAAATCAAGGAGAACAAGCTCCAAGTTGCTGTGCAGAAGTTTGAACAATTCTCAATGGAGACTGATGAGTCCATTGACAAATTTGCTGGTAGATTCACTGATGTGATGAATGAGATTAATTCACTGGGCAAGGTCTACACCAAGAGAGAGGTTGGACTGAAAATCCTAAGGAGTCTCACTCAAAAGTGGGATGTCTATGCTGTAATGATGCAGAATACCAAAGATCTCTCCACTATGCCCATGCAACAAATATTCTCAGAACTTAAAGCCTATGAGTTTGACCTCAATAGAAGAAAGCCTGTTGAGGAACCTTCAAATCCTACTAAGGGAGTGGCATTCAAAGCCAAAGTTGCTGAACCAGAAATGCAGCCCACTCCCAGATCATCAAAGTCAGTCTCTAAGACTGAAATGAAGGAAGAACTAGCCTTGAT
This sequence comes from Galeopsis tetrahit, assembly GCA_963675135.1. Taxonomy (NCBI): domain Eukaryota; kingdom Viridiplantae; phylum Streptophyta; class Magnoliopsida; order Lamiales; family Lamiaceae; genus Galeopsis; species Galeopsis tetrahit. Next base: position 55,467,577 of record OY776120.1, on the reverse strand, counting down.
GGCTAGAAGGTTTGACAAGCTCAACACAAGGTTTGGTAGATACAAGAAATTCTACCAAGATAACAAATTCAGGAGAAGATACAATTCCCCTGAAGATCAGGCTGAGGACAAAAAGCCTGAAGAGAGAAGATCAGAGGACAAGTCCTCTGATAGGAGAAGATCCAGTAGAGCTGAACCCTCATCATCTAAGAGAAGAGATGAATCCAAGAAGGATGATGATGAAGATCTGTGTTACAACTGCAAAAAGAAAGGGCACTTCCAATATGACTGCCCTGAACTAAGCTCTAAAGAAAGAAGAGAAAGACAAGCAAAAAGAGACAGAAAATTCACCAATAGAAAAGCCATGATGGCTGGTGAAGAATCTGATAGTGCTAAAAGTTTCAACTCTTCTGATGGATTGTTCTCCAACAGTGATGATGATGATGATGTCTGCAACATGGCTCTTGAGGATGATGAGGTATCCTCTACTTCTAGTTCACCATCATTTATCTCACAAAACACTAGTGAGGTTAACCTGAAACTTTCCTTGGGAAAGTTGATGGAAGATTTCGCTAGATTACAAGAATTTCATGACAATTGTGTGAGAGAAAATGAAAGACTAGCTACTGAACTCACCAAGAACTCTGAGGTAGCTGTTGATGTCAAGTCTACTGAGTTGTATCAACAAGTCTTGAGAAAGCTTGAGGAAGCAAATCTCAGGATAGTTGACCAACAAAAGGAGATTGATGATCAACTTCTCTCTCAGAAAAGAAAAGAATTTGAACTTAAAATTCTAAATGCCAAATTTGAAAATCTCTCACATGAGTATGATATTCTTAAATCAAGTGAAGAGAGCCTGAAATTAAAGATGTCTGCTTTGAACAAATCCTCTAGAGCAATAGAGGAAATTCAAAGTTATCAAAGACCTATGGCTCAAAGAAGTGGATTAGGTTTTGATCCATTTGAATCTTCACCTTGTCTTAGTGTTGCATCTACAAGTAACACTAAGAGAATCTTTGTTAAGTCAGTGGCACAACAAGCTGAAAATGAAGTAATTCAGCCACTGAACAAAGGAAAGGGCAAATTGAATGAAATGCCTACTCAAGTGATTCAGGAGAATAGGCCAAAACCTAAGGAAATGGCCAAAGCTCCTGAGCACAAGAGGAATATTGGTCAGCAGAGTAGACCCAATGGAAGGGCAACTCTCCTGAACAATGTTCAGAGGAATTATCCAAGGTATAATCAGCCTAGGCCAACTCATCTGAGAAAGCCTCAACTGAATAGACCTAAAGAAAACCATCCTTTAAGGCAGAATAAAATGAGACAACCAAAACCCTTCATGCCAAAGGGTAATGGTCATAAAAAGGCCTTTCCTCAAAGATTTCATCAAGCTGCACAAAGAACTCATAAGTTCAGAAGAGTGGTCAACTCCTCTGAAACTTACAGAGTTAACACATTCACACATACTTTCCCAAAGGCATTTAAGGGAAAGACAGTGTATATTGATGCACTAGGAAATCAACTTAGCCACCTTGAATCAATCAGGGTTATTAGGCAAGTTTGGGTTCCCAAAGGTACAGCTAACCTCTCAGGACCCAAAACTCAAAGGGTACCTAAACCTATCTAATTGCAGGTACCAGTGGGCCACAAGAAGAGGAGCATGAACAAAAAGACAGCATGGTACCTTGACAGTGGATGCTCAAGGCACATGACTGGAAACAAGGAACTCCTCTCTGATTTTATTGAAAAAGAAGGCCCAAATGTCACCTTTGGAGACAGCTCACAAGCAACAACAAAAGGTTATGGTACTTTGATGATTGGTAACATCAAAGTAACCAATGTATCTTATGTAGCTGGTCTCAAATACAATCTCCTGAGTATCAGTCAATTCTGTGATAAAGATTTTAATGTTGAGTTCTCAAGTGGAAAGTGTCTAATTAAAGATAAAACTCAACAAACCCTATTGACTGGAACTAGGAAGGGAAATGTGTATTTTGCAGACTGGGACAAGTCTACTGATGCTGCATGTTTTATTGCTAAAAGTTCTAGTGAACAAAGTTGGCTATGGCACAAGAGGCTAAACCACCTGAACTTCAAATCTATGAATAAACTTGCTAGAAATGCATTAGTTAAAGGACTACCTAATGAGGTTTTCATTAAGGAACATGTGTGTAAACCATGTCAAGAAGGAAAACAGATTAAAGCCTCATTCAAAGGAAAACCAGTCATTTCCACTGAAAGGGTACTTGAACTTCTACATATGGATCTATTTGGACCAATCACCCCTTCAAGCATAAATGGTAGAAAATACACATTAGTGGTAGTAGATGACTTCTCTAGGTTCACATGGGTAGTATTTCTCCTTAATAAGAAGGAAACACAAGTCAAACTACCTGAACTTCTCAAGAGATTGTCAAATGAGAAAAGCCTTAGTATTATCAAGATAAGATCTGATAAAGGCACTGAGTTCATTAATTCATACATCAATGAGTACTGCACATCAAATGGAATAGCTCATGAAACCTCAGCAGCTAGAACTCCCCAACAAAATGGAGTTGCAGAAAGAAGGAATAGAACCTTAAAAGAAGCTGCTAGAACTCTAATTGCTGACTCAAATCTACCTAAGAGGTTTTGGGCTGAAGCTATAAACACTGCATGCCATACTCAAAATAGATGTTTGATCACTAAGGGGCAAGGCAAAACCCCCTATGAACTCTGGAAAGGAAGAATGCCTAAAGTGTCATACTTTCATATATTTGGTTGTAAATGTTTCATTCACAATAATGGGAAAGAACAGTTGAAAGCCTTTGACAGCAAAGCTGATGAGGGAGTATTTCTTGGATACTCTCAAATCAGTAGAGCTTTCAGAGTCTACAACAAGAAATCCCTTATAGTGGAAGAAACACCTCATGTTGTGTTTGATGAATCTATCTTTGAGATCAGGAATGATCAGTTGGAACCTGAAGAAATCACACAGAGGACAACCAGATTAAGCCTAAAAGACAAAGACACTGAACTCATAGAAATTGTCCCAATCAACCTACCTGAACATACAACATTGGACAACCATCCTGAAGGCAACCTTCCTGAGACAAATCCCACTGATGGAAATGATGAACTGAATGATCCAATCCCAGTTCACATCCAGGTAAAAACTACCAATGAAGAAGCAGCTCCTGCTGAGGTAGTTAATGGATCAAATAATCAAGGGGGAACTCAAAATGTTGAAAATGCCAATGTCCCTGACATTGAGGACAACACCCCTGATTATGATCCTGAATTAGATCCTGCATTAAATTATCCTGAATTCTATGATCAAAATGACTCACCTTCAGTAGAGGACAACTCTACTGAAGAGATCAGGAAAAGAAGGACCTGGTTATCTGACCATCCTACTGACCTGATACTTGGTGATCCAAGTATAGGAGTCAGAACCAGAAAGTTTCATGGTGAAAGTGCTATGTTATGTTGTTTCTTGTCAGAACAGGAACCAAAAGATATTGAGGAAGCACTTCAAGATGCCAATTGGATCACAGCCAAGCAGGAAGAACTGAACCAATTCACCAGAAATGAAGTATGGGAGCTGGTGGACAGACCCTCACATCAAAATGTTATTGGAACAAAGTGGGTGTTCAAGAACAAGAAAAATGAAAATGATGTGATTGTCAGAAACAAAGCAAGACTAGTGGCAAAAGGGTATTGCCAACATGAAGGCATTGACTATGATGAGACATTTGCACCTGTGGCAAGGCTAGAAGCAATAAGGCTCTTTCTAGCCTATGCAGCCCACAAGAGGTTCAAAGTATACCAAATGGATGTCAAGAGTGCCTTTCTGAATGGAGTCTTGAAAGAAGAAGTCTATGTGGAGCAACCACCAGGGTTTGAAATTGGAAACCAAGTTTACAGACTCAAGAAAGCTCTATATGGACTCAAACAAGCCCCTAGGGCTTGGTATGATACACTGTCACAATTCCTCTTGGATCATGGATTCACCAAGGGAACTGTGGACAGAACTCTCTTCAGAATATCTGAAGGAGAGGACATCTTGCTTGTCCAAATTTATGTGGATGACATAATTTTTGGATCCCCTAATGAGAAGCTATGTGAGAAATTCTCCAAGCTCATGCAAAGCAAGTTTGAGATGTCCATGATGGGGTTGATGAACTTCTTTTTGGGTCTACAAGTCAAGCAATCTAAAGAAGGAATCTTCATCAACCAAGCTAAGTACACCAGAGAAATGATCAAAAAGTTTGGGTGTATAACCAGCAAGCCAGTAAGGATCCCTATGAACACAAATTGGAAGATGGATCCTGATGAGAGTGGTATTCCAACCAACTCTACTGAGTATAGAGGAATAATTGGTTCACTCCTCTATCTCACTGCCAGCAGACCTGATATCACCTTTGCAGTAGGTGTTTGTGCAAGATTTCAAGCAAATCCTAAGAAAAGCCACCTTGAGGCTGCAAAGAGGATTTTGAGGTATCTCAAAGGCACTGAGAATCTAGGCCTTTGGTACCCTGCTGATGACAATATTGAGCTAACTGGCTACTCAGATGCTGATTATGGAGGATGTAGGATTGACAGAAAGTCCACTTCAGGGACTTGTCAATTCTTGGGCAACAAGCTTATTTCATGGTTCTCCAAGAAGCAGAACACAGTGGCCACTTCCACCACTGAAGCTGAATATGTTGCTGCTGGAAGTTGTTGTGCTCAAATTCTTTGGCTAAGACAACAACTCAGAGACTACAAAGTCAACTCTACTGAAGTGCCAATTTTCTGTGATAACAATAGTGCCATTGCTATATCACAAAATCCTGTCTTGCACACAAGATGCAAGCATGTGGACATCAAGCACCACTTCATTAGAGATCATGTGGAGAAGAAGGATATCAAGCTAGTGAAAATTCACACAGACCATCAAAAAGCTGATATATTAACCAAGCCACTTGCAGAGGCAAGATTTCTGGAGCTATCAGCAGAGTTGGGATTACTTGATCCAGGGAAGTTGGACAAATAAGTCCAAAGAAGCTCATTGATTAAGGGGGAAACAAACTCAAGCTTCAGCAGACTTGGTCAAGTCTACTGAAATTCAGAAACATGACCTTACCTCTTCAGGACACTTGTCCACAGTTCTTCAGGACACTTGTCCATGTAGGGTCAGATAAGTTGTCCTAGCTATCAAACCAAATCTTGGTATGATAAGCACCTATTTTTGGTGATCAAAACCTATTTCGAAATCTGTCCCATTGAAATACAGTTTTCACCTTTTTGGGATTTAATTTGTCTCCCACCCAAAAGGTCACTTTCCATGCATTAAATGCCAAGATTTAACTCTTGTTTGCATTAAACTTTTTGGGACATGATCTATCTCGAAAAATCCCCAGCCTTAAACAAACATTTAAAACCACCCACGTTTTGAATAAAACAGTTATTTCACTGTTACATTGGTTTTTGACCATTGGATCAAAAATGGACAACTCCCCTGAAATCAATCCTAGCCGTCCATTTTGGATTTCCATTTTTGCTCACCTTTGAATTGTATCAAGACCTTACCGACTCATTGACAAACATTCTTTTTAGAATATTCACAAGTCTTAAGATATCCACAAACACTTCTTCCCAAGTATTCGAAACCCTAACTCAAAAGTTCTTCAAACTCTCTCATTCTTCATCAAACCTTTTTCTGCAATTTTCAATGGCCCCCAAGGTTAGACCTGAGATGCTTGTAGATTTCTCCAACAAAGATCTAGACCTAGATTTTGGCTATCTAAGCAACAAGAACAATCTTCACTTCGAGCCAATTATCTCTTTTGAAAGTGAAGATCCTGAGGTTACTCCAACCCTGAAATGGTTGAGAAGGGCTGGTCTCCAAAAGTTCTTGGAAGAAAGACCAAGCTCTTGCCTGGAAAGCTATATGGCAGAATTCTTTGCCTTCCTCAAGTGGAGAGGCAAGACTGAAGATGGTGAAGTATCAACCAGGCTATCCTACACAGCTGAAGGAGAGGAAGAGGAGAGATTCCATAGAGTTAGATTCTCCTCAGAGGATCTGGAAGGAGCCTTTGGATTGCCTCATGAGGGTAGGAATCCAGAAGTATATGGCACTGGACATGAAGAGGAAATAGCCCAAGAGTGGTTATTAGTTCCAGGCCCTCTCTCCTCAACTCAAAACAAGAAAACTCTCAAGCCAGAGTTTCTAAATCTTTTTGAGGTAGTTGCAAAGAGCCTCCTAAGCAACACTGGAAGCCTAGAACAGGTCAGCCAGCCAAGGATCAGAATCATGGCTGCCATTATTGATGCCAGTGATAAGGGCATCAAGTTTGATTGGAGGACCTTCATCATGTCTGAGATGATGAAGGAGAAGGCTAAATTTAATGTGAAAGCCCACAACAAGGTGGTGCTAGAAGGGAAAATCAAGTATTGCACCAGGGCAAGCTTGTTGATTGAGAGGTTTTCCCACTATTCCCAGATGCAGACCTTTGCAAAGCCCCTCCCAGCCCAAAAGATCCTGTTCAGAAAGCTCAGTAAGAAAACTGAGAAAAGAAGGATGCTATTGGCCAAGCCTGCTGAAGAACAGGAGGAAGAGAAGCCTAAGATGAAAAAGAGAACAAAGGCCAGGGCTGTCAAGACAAGGAAAATGTCTCAGAGAATCTCAGAAGAGAATTCAGATGCTTCAGCTGAGATTGAAGAAGTTGCTAGAGAAGGTGTACAAGTGCCATCTGATCATTCAGAAGAACTCAGGCAAAAGTACAATGAGACTAGACAAAAGTCTAAGGGTGATAAGAGAATCAGGGAAGTTGTCCCTGAGAAGGAAGGAAGTGGAAGTAGCAGGGCCAGCAAGAGAAGGGCCAAACCTACTGAAAAGGTGTTGGAGCTGCAAGAAGAGAGGTCTCTTCAATTGGCTCTAAGGGAGAGCAGAGCTGAAAGCAGGGCCAAATCCATGTCAAGGACCAATTCATCTGGTTCTGGAACTCCAGAATCCAAAGTCCCTGAAGGTCAACCCATAGAGGCCAACCTCCCTGAAATTCAGTATCTTGAGCCCAACTCCCCTGAAACCCATGTCACCCCTTCCAACCAACCCATTACCCCTGTAAATCTCACTAAGAGATATTCTCCTGAAGGAAATGTGCAAAGAAGTGGCATAGATGTGCTTGCTGACTTAGCAGTAGATGAGACAAGACTCCTGTCTCCCCTTGACTCATCCATGCTGAATTATTCAAAACTCTTAGAGCATGCACTCAATGAGCCAACCCCCTTGAGTAAAGCCCCTTCAGACCCATTGCTCTCAAAAGCAACTGAAGATCCTTCTACTGCACCCAACCCTTCTGAAGCCAACATCCCTGAACTTAATCTGCCTGAAGCCTTGATAGGAGAACCCAGAGCCAACTCCCCTATAACCCAAAGTCCCCATTCAAGTGGAGATGAGGAGGAGTATACCTATGAAAGTATGCTCAGAGGAGGAGCCAAGGCTACTGTGGACAGTTTGTATCCACAACTTGCTGAATTTCCAAGAATTCAGAAGGCCTTTCAAGATTTAAGGATGCTTGTTGATGTGAAAGACAAATCCTTGATGGAGATATCACAAGTCATCCAAGATAAGGGTGCAAACTGGTGGCAGATAGAGGAGAACAGATTGCTACACTTTGCTGGAGTTTCAAAGACAAGATTCCTCATAGATGAGGAGATTTTTGCAAAGTTGGTAGCTGATAAGATTGAAGAGGAGAAAGAAAGAAAAGCCAAGGGAATCAGTCACCCTGACAGTGGCTCTAATGATGATGATTCCCCTGATGATCCCTCAAACCCTTCAAATCCCAACCCTCCTGAAACCCTTCAAGCCAACCTCCCTGAACCCCTTCAACCCAAGTCTTCTGTAGCAGATAGACTTTCCAATCCTCCCAAAACCTATCATAGGAAAGGCTCTGTAACTTCAGAGGTGTTGACCAAGGGTGGTAACACAACCAAAGATACATCTGCCAATGAAGGTTCTTCTGAACCCAAGGCACAGCCTAAAGATGTTGCGGTTCCTGTATTAGAGGCTAGTTTGATTAAGGCCTATTCAGTGTCAGAAGAGTTGGACATTGATCAGCCCTTAATCATTCAGGATGACTCAGTGGCTGCTGATATAAGCACTGTGATCTCCCCACAACTGCCATCTTTGAACCTTGTTGAAGGTGGAGATGCTGCAGGATTAGGAGAAGGAGTTGAAAAGGAGAGCATAGTTGAAAAATCAAAGGGAGTTATGGATGAAAGAGAGGTAGTCATCACTAAGATAGTGAGTGTACCAACATATGAGGGTGGAATAAGTGAGGAAGGACAGGTTATTCTTGAAGTCAAATCTGAACTTCAGGAATCCCTTGATTAAAGGAGGCCTGATTCCTTGAGTGAGAACATTATTACAGAAGGGAGAAAAGAACAAGTTGAAAATGAGAAGAAGACTGCTGATGTATCAGAGTCTTATGTAAAAGAAATTGAGGGTGATGAGTGCTTATTTCCTAACTTGTTTGATTTATCTGATGTTGCAGGTATTTCTCTTGACCAAATTTTTGCAGATGAGTTCCTCACAGATGCACCTATCCAAGTTGATACAGGCTCAGCTCAAGCCTTACTTGGCATGCAATCAGAGAAGTTGGACTCCTTGGCTCATCAAGTCCAATCTGCTCATGCTGAAACTTCAGGAGCATTGAATGAGCAAGGAAGGACTCTAGCATCTGTAGAAATGAGGCTCACTGGCTCTGAAGATGTTGTGCTACCAACCCTTGAGGCAAGAATCAGTGGTGTGGAATCTGGTCTTCAAACCATCTCCACTGAAGTTCAAAATGCCAAATCTACCATGGAAGCCATCTCAGAGGAGGTCAAGAAAGAACAGAAGCTGCTGAGAGATAATCACAATGCAAATGTCAAAGCTCTCAGGCTCACTGTCAAGCAAGCTCTTGGAAAGAAGACAGCACTACAAAAGAGAAGAGCTGAAGAGCAAAGGCTAGCTATGGTCAAAGCTGCCTCAGAAATTTTTTCCCAAGAAGTGTTGGCCAACATTGCTGAAGGTGCAGTGGCCAACCTCACTGAGCTCTTAAAAACCCAACTGGATGCATCTCTGAAAACAGCCATGGAAGAGGTTGTCCAACAAAAGATGAAGCCTGTTCTAGCTTTCCTTAGCTTGAGCAGTGATAGAATGCAGAATATACATGATGAGAATGTATATTTGTTGGAAGAGATGAAGTCCCTACACCAGGCCCAATCCCTGATGGCCTCAACAATGAGTGACCTCAAGCCCCAGTGCTTTGATGCTGCCAAAAAGGGGGAAAGGGAAAGAGCTAGAGCAAAAGGTGCCTTGGTGATTGGGAGTCCAGTGAAAGGGAAAGACAAAGTCCCTGAAGGAAAGGGAAAAGAGCCAGAAATGCTGAACTTGGAAGATTTGGATGAAGAGGAGCAGTTAGCATTGGCATTGAAGAACTCAATGGTCTCAGCTCAAGAAGAAAGGGCAAGGAAACAGCAAAGACCAGGTGGTGAAGTGTCAGGTTTGGACAAAGATGCTGAAGGTGTCCAAACCAGAGGAAAAATCAAGAAGGCCAAAGGAAAGAAGAGACAAATTGAGAAATTCACTGACTTTCCTAGCAGCCTTGATCTTCCACCTGGATTCAGAATTGATGAGGATGAGCCTACATCAAAGAAAGCCAAAACTGCTGAAGAGGACAAATCTTCTGAATCTGGAAAAACTGCTGAAGGTGCCAAATCAACTGAAGAGACTGAAGAGTTATTTGCTGAAGGATTTGGATCTGAACCTAAGAAGAAGACAACTGTTCTAGCCCATGATCCATCAAAGCTGTTTCATGAAGGGTATGGCAAAGACCCTGAAACACAACAGAAACTGGCCATGATGAGGGCCCATGAGAAAATTGATCTGATGGAAGAAGCCAACAGAGCAAGAGATGAAAGGAGAGCAAACTTTCAGAAACCAAGAAGGAGAAGAGCAACTTACAGCAAGATGAAGCCTCAGCTTCTAATCCCAATGGACACCAAATATCCACACTTGGATAAATGGGTGCCAATTCAACTGAATGACACATGGGAAGAAGCCAAAAGGGAGTTTGTCTATGACTTTTATGTCATTGACAGATGGAATGGAGGAGATGCAAACTCTGCCTTCACTGAGTTCATGCTAGAATACTACAGAGAGTTGTATCAACAACTACTTGCAGCTGCTGACATTGCAAGATTTGAACTCACAGCTCCCAAGCCAATCATATACATGCCTCCAAAGCTTGAAGGATGGATTGACCAAGCAAGAATTCTGAGGGAATTCACTGAGATCCTTAAGCTGAACAAGATGGTTCTTGGACCTAAGGGAACCAACCAAGAAGCCATGGCACTGAAAAGAAGAGTGTGGGCACAGTATGGAATGCTGCCACCTCCTGAGGATGATCTTTGAAATGGCTAAGTCTTCTGACCTTACTTCAATGATCAACTATGCTGAAATATGGTCAAGTTTGCTGATGTGTTAATCTGGTTGCTCTGATCTGTTAAAGATTGCTCTGATACAAGTTCTGTGCTCTGATGCTGAAAATATCATTTTGAATTATTGTAATGAAGTGCTCTGATATACTTAAGTGTTATTGATTCATGCTCTGATATGTTAATTTCAACTATCAACATGCCTGTAATGATTTTTGAATGAATGATAGTTGAACTTATTTTGAATCAAGAAACTCAAATCTCTCTATGCCTATCTTAAAACCTACTTGCAACAAAAACAGTGAATACACTAACACATTACTTTTCAGGAATATTGACCTCAGTCATGTCTTCTGAAGATACATGTAATAGGTGTAGACAAGTCACTTTTGCTTAAGTTGTATAGGTTTTGGCATCATCAAAAAGGGAGAAATTGTTGGGAATAAAATGAGCTATGTTTTGATTGAATACCAAAAACCCCCTGAGACATGCCTAAGTCAATGAAAAATATGTTCTAAGAATGTTAGAACATATAGATTATAGGCTAGATGAGAAGCTGAAATGTTAGGCAGCTCTTAGACAATTAGATGCACAATTTGAGGGGGAACCTATGCTTTGAAGATGATCAAGATCAAGTCTCCCCAAGGCTCAAATTCTGGAACAAAGAGTAAGGACACTCTATGAAATCTAAGATGCTCTTATCAGGAGAGTTGTCCAGAGAAAATATTCTTAAAGCTCTGATCAGGAGAGTTGTCCAAAGAAGCTAACCATATGCAAGAACAAACCTACCTAGCTCAAAAGGACAAGACTACTCAAAAGTTTTGGTCAGGAGAGTTGTCCAGATAAGCCAACTCTAAAGTATAAAGTGCTCTGATGCAAAAAGACCAATCATGCTGATCAGGAGAGTTGTCCAGAGGAGTTGTTTCAGCTAAATTGACCAAGATCAAGTGCTCTGAAAGCCTAAGATCAACTATGCTGAAGAGATTGAGACAACCAGTCCCTAAAGGTCCTCAAAGGAATGAGCTAAGACCATACACAAGAGAAATAAAGGGAAAGAGCCAAGTCATCTGAAGAAGAGCAAGCCAACCATGCTGAAAAGCAAAACTGCTGATAGTGATAAGGAGAGTTGTCCAGATGATAAGGAATGTTGTCCTATCATTGGATCAACCTTCAGAAGCCATGTCCAAGTCCTAACAAGAAGTCAAACATTGGGAAAAGTGCTGCAGAATGAAGACAAAAACTGTTACAGCCGTTTATTACCCAAATGAGGACATGTCACTATCAAGAATCTGTCTTCCAGTTTGAAGAACTCAAGGAAGACATTTGTAGCAATTTGGGGCTGCCTCTCCAACGGGCAAATCCTCCATTTTGTCTATAAATGCAGAAGTGTGAAGACCATTTGAAAGCACCTCAACCAGCACCTCAACACAATCCAACTAAGCTCAAAGTTCTTACAAGCTAGAGTGCTTTCAAAGCTTTCAAAGACTATCTTAGTCTTCAAACACTTCATCTAAGCTGAATTTCATTGTATACCCATACACAAGCTTAGAGAGATATCCTATCCTTATACACTGATCTTCATTGTAAAGGATATCTCATTAGTTGGAACCTTACTTCAACCCTTACACCTTTCAAGAGTGAAAGTGAGAAGGTTGTAGTAGTAGAAGTGGTAGGAGCTGACTGTTGAGAGAAGAACAGTTCAGTTCTGAGTTGAGAAGAGGGTACTAGGACTCTAGACATCCTAGGGATCAATTCACCAAGGAGTGGTGTTCTTGATCAAGTGCACCTTGGCACTATAAAACAAGTTAATTCCAAGAGTGAAGGAATTATCCTGTTAAATCAGGGAAAGTGGATGTAGGGGCTTGAGTCTCTGAACCACTATAAACTCTTGTGTTGATTTACTTTACAAGTACTTACATTCACTCAACACTGCACACAAAACTGATCTTTCAAAGATACACATTCAAAGACTGTGCAAAACTGTTTTGGACAACTTCCCTGAAGCTTAACTGGACTGTTTTACATTGACTAAGTGATTTCAGAAATTAAAGGAGTCTAAACTTAAAGGGCCAACCACTATTCCGCACATATAACTCCCCTAGATAGTTATTCAACTAAGTACTCAATAGTACTTAGTGGATTGATTATCTTAGAAGAGTTAATCACCTTCAGCAGAGTTGTCCAAGACAACCTTGCTGAGTTCTGGTTTGATCAAAGTTCAAAAAGAATTGCATTCAAGTGTATTCCCCCCCCCCCATACACTTGTTATCTACTCCTTTCAGGACCAACACTCACAAAATCACAATCGTTAGTGAGAGTTTATGCTCACTCTAATGTGAAAACGCACTTTCTTCGATTCTCTCCTTCTCTACTTTTCAAAAGTCTCAAGAGTTGTAAAGAGTTACGAATTACCAATACATCTTTGTTATAAAGTTGTTGTTTTGTCCAACACGTTGATAGTGAAATTAAGATTCGATAAACACGAAGATTTAGCCAAGAAAACATTATGTTGTCTTTAATTCTCACAAAATCACACTCGTTAGTGAGAGTTTATGCTCACTCTAATGTGAAAACGCACTTTCTTCGATTCTCTCATTCTCTATTTTTCAAAAGTCTCAAGAGTTGTAAAGAGTTAACCATTACAAATACATCTTTGTTCTAAAGTTGTTGTTTTGTCCAACACGTTGATAGTGAAATTAAGATTCGATAAACACGAAGATTTAGCTAAGAAAACATTATGTTGTCTTTAATTCTCACAAAATCACAATCGTTAGTGAGAGTTTATGCTCACTCTAATGTGAAAACGTACTTTTTTCGATTCTCTCATTCTCTATTTTTCTAAAGTCTCAAGAGTTGTAAAGAGATAACCATAACCAATACATCTTTGTTCTAAAGTTGTTGTTTTGTCCAACACGTTGATAGTGAAATTAAGATTCGATAAACACGAATATTTAGCCAAGAAAACATTATGTTGTCTTTAATTATCACAAAATAACACTCGTTAGTGAGAGTTTATGCTCTATCTAATGTGAAAACGCACTTTCTTCAATTCTCTCATTCTCTATCTTTCAAAAGTCTCAAGAGTTGTAAAGAGTTAACCATTACCAATACATCTTTGTTCTAAAGTTGTTGTTTTGTCCAACACGTTGATAGTGAAATTAAGATTCGATAAACACGAATATTTAACCAAGAAAACATTATGTTGTTTTTAATTATCACAAAATCACACTCGTTAGTGAGAGTTTATACTCTCTCTAATGTGAAAATGCTCTTTCTTCGATTCTCTCATTCTCTATTTTTCAAAATTCTCAAGTGTTGTAAAGAGTTAACCATTACCAATACATCTTTGTTCTAAAGTTGTTGTTTTGTCCAACACGTTGATAGTGAAATTAAGATTCGATAAACACGAAGATTTACCCAAGAAAACATTATGTTGTCTATAATTCTCACAAAATCACAATCGTTAGTGAGAGTTTATGCTCACTCTAATGTGAAAACGCACTTTTTTCGATTCTCCCATTCTCTAATTTTCAAAAGTCTCAAGATGTAAAGAGATAACCATAACCAATACATCTTTGTTCTAAAGTTGTTGTTTTGTCCAACACGTTGATAGTGAAATTAAGATTCGATAAACACGAAGATTTAGCCAAGAAAACATTATGTTGTCTTTAATTCTCACAAAATCACAATCGTTAGTGAGAGTTTATGCTCACTCTAATGTGAAAACGCTCTTTTTTCGATTCTCTCATTCTCTATTTTTCAAAAGTCTCAAGAGTTGTAAAGAGTTAACCATAACCAATACATCTTTTTTCTAAAGTTGTTGTTTTGTCAAACATGTTGATAGTGAAATTAAGATTCGATAAACACGAATATTTAGTCAAGAAAACATTATGTTGTCTTTAATTCTCACAAAATCACAATCGTTAGTGAGAGTTTATGCTCACTCTAATGTGAAAACGCACTTTTTTCGATTCTCTCATTCTCTATTTTTCAAAAGTCTCAAGAGTTGTAAAGAGTTAACCATAACCAATACACATTTGTTCTAAAGTTGTTGTTTTGTCCAACACGTTGATAGTGAAATTAAGATTCGATAAACACGAATATTTAACCAAGAAAACATTATGTTGTCTTTAATTATCACAAAATCACACTCGTTAGTGAGAGTTTATACTCTCTCTAATGTGAAAATGTACTTTCTTCGATTCTCTCATTCTCTATTTTTCAAAAGTCTCAAGAGTTGTAAAGAGTTAACCATTATAAATACATTTTTGTTCTAAAGTTGTTGTTTTGTCCAACACGTTGATAGTGAAATTAAGATTCGATAAACACGAAGATTTAGCGAAAAAAACATTATGTTGTCTTTAATTCTCACAAAATCACACTCGTTAGTGAGAGTTTATGCTCACTCTAATGTGAAAACGCACTTTCTTCGATTCTCTCATTCTCTATTTTTCAAAAGTCTCAAGAGTTGTAAAGAGTTAACCATTACAAATACATCTTTGTTCTAAAGTTGTTGTTTTGTCCAACACGTTGATAGTGAAATTAAGATTCGATAAACACGAAGATTTAGCCAAGAAAACATTATGTTGTCTTTAATTCTCACAAAATCACAATCGTTAGTGAGAGTTTATGCTCACTCTAATGTGAAAACGCACTTTTTTCGATTCTCCCATTCTCTAATTTTCAAAAGTCTCAAGATGTAAAGAGATAACCATAACCAATACATCTTTGTTCTAAAGTTATTGTTTTGTCCAACACGTTAATAGTGAAATTAAGATTCGATAAACATGAATATTTAGCCAAGAAAACATTATGTTGTCTTTAATTATCACAAAATCACACTCGGTAGTGAGAGTTTATGCTCTATCAAATGTGAAAACGCACTTTCTTCGATTCTCTCATTCTCTATATTTCAAAAGTCTCAAGAGTTGTAAAGAGTTAACCATTACCAATACATCTTTGGTCTAAAGTTGTTGTTTTGTCCAACACGTTGAGAGTGAAATTAAGATTCGATAAATACGAAGATTTACCCAAGAAAACATTATGTTGTCTTTAATTCTCACAAAATCACAATCGTTAGTGAGAGTTTATGCTCACTCTAATGTGAAAACGCACTTTCTTCGATTCTCTCCTTCTCTACTTTTCAAAAGTCTCAAGAGTTGTAAAGAGTTACGAATTACCAATACATCTTTGTTATAAAGTTGTTGTTTTGTCCAACACGTTGATAGTGAAATTAAGATTCGATAAACACGAAGATTTAGCCAAGAAAACATTATGTTGTCTTTAATTCTCACAAAATCACACTCGTTAGTGAGAGTTTATGCTCACTCTAATGTGAAAACGCACTTTCTTCGATTCTCTCATTCTCTATTTTTCAAAAGTCTCAAGAGTTGTAAAGAGTTAACCATTACAAATACATCTTTGTTCTAAAGTTGTTGTTTTGTCCAACACGTTGATAGTGAAATTAAGATTCGATAAACACGAAGATTTAGCTAAGAAAACATTATGTTGTCTTTAATTCTCACAAAATCACAATCGTTAGTGAGAGTTTATGCTCACTCTAATGTGAAAACGTACTTTTTTCGATTCTCTCATTCTCTATTTTTCTAAAGTCTCAAGAGTTGTAAAGAGATAACCATAACCAATACATCTTTGTTCTAAAGTTGTTGTTTTGTCCAACACGTAGATAGTGAAATTAAGATTCGATAAACACGAATATTTAGCCAAGAAAACATTATGTTGTCTTTAATTATCACAAAATAACACTCGTTAGTGAGAGTTTATGCTCTATCTAATGTGAAAACGCACTTTCTTCAATTCTCTCATTCTCTATCTTTCAAAAGTCTCAAGAGTTGTAAAGAGTTAACCATTACCAATACATCTTTGTTCTAAAGTTGTTGTTTTGTCCAACACGTTGATAGTGAAATTAAGATTCGATAAACACGAATATTTAACCAAGAAAACATTATGTTGTTTTTAATTATCACAAAATCACACTCGTTAGTGAGAGTTTATACTCTCTCTAATGTGAAAATGCTCTTTCTTCGATTCTCTCATTCTCTATTTTTCAAAATTCTCAAGTGTTGTAAAGAGTTAACCATTACCAATACATCTTTGTTCTAAAGTTGTTGTTTTGTCCAACACGTTGATAGTGAAATTAAGATTCGATAAACACGAAGATTTAGCCAAGAAAAGATTATGTTGTCTTTAATTCTCACAAAATCACAATCGTTAGTGAGAGTTTATGCTCACTCTAATGTGAAAACGCACTTTTTTCGATTCTCTCATTCTCTATTTTTCAAAAGTCTCAAGAGTTTTAAAGAGATAACCATAACCAATACATCTTTGTTCTAAAGTTGTTGTTTTGTCCAACACGTTGATAGTGAAATAAAGATTCGATAAACACGAATATTTAGCCAAGAAAACATTATGTTGTCTTTAATTATCATAAAATCACACTCGTTAGTGAGAGTTTATGCTCTATCTAATGTGAAAACGCACTTTTTTCGATTCTCTCATTCTCTATCTTTCAAAAGTCTCAAGAGTTGTAAAGATTTAACCATTACCAATACATCTTTGTTCTAAAGTTGTTGTTTTGTCCAACACGTTGATAGTTAAATTAAGATTCGATAAACACGAATATTTAACCAAGAAAACATTATGTTGTCTTTAATTATCACAAAATCACACTCGTTAGTGAGAGTTTATACTCTCTCTAATGTGAAAATGCACTTTCTTCGATTCTCTCATTCTCTATTTTTCAAAAGTCTCAAGTGTTGTAAAGAGTTAACCATTACCAATACATCTTTGTTCTTAGCTATGTGTTACAAATAGACAACGAAAGAGTAAATATAAAATCGATCAACTAATCATGCAAAGTTAGAAAACGAAAGTAAAAATGGATGAAACTCAAAGAAGGAAGGGTGGGTTCCAAGGCAATTGTAATACATAGATATTCGTTTATGATCTTGTTTAAATGGCCATTAAGGTTATCTCATATAGGGTGATCACACAAGAAGAATTAATTAATCTCTCGATCTAATTAACCAAAGACGCAATTTAACATAGGCTCGTATTTCTACCTCACAAATGTTATACCGCCTAAAATAGCTCTTAGGATCATTCAAGTCCCTCTCCGATAATTAATCCTCTTTCGAGATCATAATAATACCGGGTTGCATGCTTGCATACGATTAAACGGAATAAATCTCTCGATCTTACCCCAATTAATAATGAATTAAGCAAATCATCATGTCCAATAATAACATGCTTTGCAATAAGGAATTAAGCACACAAATAAGAGACAAACACTAATTAAAGCAAGAAATTAATCAAAAACTTCAATCCAAGTATCCACAATGCCTTAGAACCACAAAGTTGTTTAGCTACTCAAATACATAATCAAATCACAAATTCCAAATGAAATAACTAAGTAAAAAGGAAAAGAAAGAGAAAGCTTAGTCTAGGATGTGGTAGGGAATGAAATTCCCAAGCTAATGCCTCCTTCCTTGCATGAATTGGTGAAGAGATGAAGAAGTTATGGCCAAAACACCTCCAAGTATGTGTAGCTATGTGTGGATTGGGGGAAGATGTCTTGAATTTCAAGAAAGGGGGTATTTATAGTGTTGGGGTAGGGTTTGGGTGTGATATTTGCAAGTAGGTCCCTCAAAAATGGAGAAAACACGCGTTTGGCACCGAAAATGGAGCGGCCCGGCCGGGTGGGGAAGTGGCCCGGCCAGGCGGAATGATGGTCGACCAAAATTGGAACAGGGGTCGCGCGGCCCGGCTGGGCGAGTGGTGCCGCCCGGCCGGGCGGAAACTTCGTAAATGGAGGTGTGGGTTGGCCTTCTCGGCCGCCCGGCCGGGCCATAACTTCGACTTGGCCCAATTTCTGCTGCTCGGCCGCGCGGCCGGGCGAGTCATGCCACCCGGCCGGGCCAAAGTTTCGACTTTGGCTCCTTGTGTCGTTTTCGTCCTCCAACTTCGTCCCTCCGTTTCTTGAGCTTCCGACCTCCGATCGACTCGATTCTTTTGGCTATTCCACTCCATTTTTCGAGCCGGATCCAATGGTGCACTGCTATTTCCGGTCCGATCAGTTGTGGTATATGTTTTGCTCCAAATTCCATCGTTTTACCTATAAAATCGACAAAACAATACCTTTCTCTCATTTTGGCTAAAACAATCATATTCAATGCATAAATCAATGAAATCCACATCAAAATACACTTCACATGTGCCCCTAAAATGCGTAAATTCCACCCGAATCAGTTCCTTGAGACTGAAGTACTAAATTTGGACCTCAAACTAGCTGACATGATTAACTCTTCTAGATTTAATCAACAACTGTCAGATAGGTATAGGGCTCCAAATGACAAGCCAGGGTTGGGTGTTGATGTGCCTAACTCGTCTACTCAAGTCATTAAGAACTCTACTCATGCTAGTTCAAGTTCTTTACCAATTGATAAAGGCAAAAGACCAATGTAGTATGATAACGGAACAAAACCCAAGGTTAATGTACAAGTACAGTCCAGACCAAATCAGTAGAGGTTTACTAATCTAGTCAGACCAGATCAGGTCAGGTACCAGCAGAGGTATCCTCATTAGACTAGACCCAGACCATTACAAATCGGTTGGAATAAGCCTAGACCTCATTTTATAAGGCAGTCTCAGCTTTACTTAACCAGACCAAGGAAATATGTCCCAAATTATCGTAATCAATCTATCTTATATCCTCCTCCTTTATCATATGATATTATAAGTGAGGAAAGACCAAAACGAGTCTATAAACCGTATGGTCCACATGCTTTTAGACCATGTCAGAACTATCAAAGACCACCTGTGCCCGCTCGAAACGAGGTTGAAACCATACGAGGGTACCTCAGACGAGTAGACACAAGGTCTGCCGATAGATCAAACAAAGTTAATAAAGTCTTGTTTTGCGATCAATAGGGTAGGCAATTAAAGAGGTCTCAATTGTTTAAAACTCCAATGTACATCTGGATTCCTCTTAATGATACTAACCCTCCAGGACCCCAATGAACAAAAGGGTACCTAAATTATTAAATCACCATTCCAGGGTCAAGTTGATCTCTATAGAAAAGGTGGTTCAGTGAGTGAAACTTGGTACATAGACAGTAGTTCTTTGCACCACATGACTGGTACTAAAGAATTACTCACTAACTATCATGAACAAGGTGGCCCTAAAGTGATCTTTGGTGATAGCTCATTGGCCACTACAAAAGGCTTCGGATACATAAAGAATGGTGACGTAGAGATACATGACGTCTCTTACGTTGAAGGTTTGAAGTATAACTTGCTTTCAGTTTCACAATTTTGTAACAGGGGATACGAAGTACAATTTATGTAAGGACCCCAAAATTTTAAAGTAATAAACTTAATTTTTTTTTTAATAGGGAGTAAGGGGCATTACTACGCTTGAAAATAACCTAATAATCTAAATGAATGCAACCATCCAAACTAAGGTGATCACCACCAAAACCCTCAAAATAATTTAGAAGTGACAACAACGGAAGTAAACTGGTGAGTAAGGTCCTTAAGAATTTGCCTTACAATAAAATACTACAGTTTCGAAAAGTTAGCCAAAAATAGAAATTCAAGTTTCAAAAGACATGGATTAAAAGGTTGCACTTTAGAGATCGAGCGCTCACATCCACCTTCTATCTTCCCAAACGTTCCCACCTGAAAGTGGAAGGGGTGAGCATTTGAAAAATACTCAGTGGGTTCACTCAAACACCCATTCGAATATCATACAATCTACCCTAATAAAGGTTAACCATGGGAATCAATGTATATAATAAACATAAATTTGAGATTCATTACACTCAATCATGGCATTAAGTCACATAGCGACAACTCAAATCACATCCTTCACGTATCATCAATCATATTTCAACCATGCAACACATTCAACATCATGTTTTATATTAATAAATAGTGATAGTTATAATATAATACACGTAAGAGCACATCAATCTTGTTGGGGCACGCTTTACCCCGCTCGAGCATCTTGTTCGGGAGCTACCCGAATGTGATCTTTCGATCAAATCTTGGAATAGTGTTACTCGTAATCTTATCATAGCAAGTACGGTTATTATTCGTATACCATACATCTTGCACGGTCTTGACCGTATATCATATATCTTCACGTTTGAAACGTGCATATATGAAAACATTCATGTAACAATACTTCTCCACATATGGACATGCATAATCATAAGCATTTATGTATCCATAGAACATACTTAACACAAGTGAACATGTTTAATATCAAATATCCATAAAGCATATATTCCACAAGTGAACATGAACATATTTATACACAAATTCACATAGGACATTTAATACAATACATCACATGATATATAAAGTAGGCATTGTAAAAGTCAACGAGAGTTACCCCACCTATTGGTTTGGAAAGTTAAACGGTATCCTCCCCTCTTAGTTCCAAGTCCTTTCCCGTTTCTCATTCCTTAAATCCTACAATAATATTTCTACCACTTAGTCCTTAATTAAGATGAACAATAATTATAGTCTAAGCGTATGTGGTTGTGATAGTGTACTTAAAAGAAGTAGAAATGTTGGTCAAGCATAGAAATAAAAGGATTTAGGAAAAAGTGCATTTTTGTAAAAGTTTAAGGACTGAATGATAGATTTAAATAATCTGGAAGTTCAATATTTTAATGAAAAACAGTACGTTTCAAAATTTGGGATTAAATGCCACTGATTTCATTCAAAACGGATGAAAAACAAACATTTTACGTGCATTTGAAGTTCTAGGGCCATTGTCGCAATTTTCTGAAAAATCTGTGGCTTTTTCGTAAATAAAAACAGTACATTTTCGTAAATAATAAAAGTGCATTTACCAGCTGGAAATATATTTGACTTGGGCCAAAATGAAAATCCGAAAAATAACGTTTTAACCCCAAGATACAAATTTATCTACAAAACACAACTCATAATTTTATACCTCAATATATTCAACCCCACAACTAATACCTCCACCACCTACCGGAAAAAGCTCCGGCAAGGTGGTCCACCAATAAAACAGGCGGCCTACCGACGGAGAGTCGCCGGAAAATGGGAGAGAGAGAGAGTATGAAAGTGAGAAGGAAAATAAAGTAGATCTAAAAGTTTTCAAACACTTTGACTGGACATAACTGGAGTTTTATAACTCCGATTTAAAAACTAAAATATTTTCTGGAAAGCTTATGAAAAAAGCTTTCAAACACGACCGAAAACATAAAAATCGGACTTTTGTACTGAAAGTTATGGCCTAAAGAACAAGTTCCGACTATAAGGGTTTTAACCCATCTTTGACCAGCCATAACTGGAGATCTAGAACCCCGATCGAGAATCGGAAAAGTGTTCCAGAAAGCTCTCGACGAGATATTTCCAACAGTGCTGGCAGATCAATGATCGGACGTCTGAAAGTTAGCCGAAATTTAGAAGAAAGCTGAAGTGTGTGTGGGTAAAGTGTGTGTCTTGAGTGTGAGTGTGAAGTAAGATTCTTACCCTAATGTGAAGTGCAAAAAATGTGCAGAAATTCTGAAGGTGACTATTTATAAGGTGCAAAATGCCCTAGGGTTTCGTTAGTGGGCCATAAAAATGGGCCTTGTCTTAATATTTTTTGTTTGGGCCCTTTCTTATATTATTTTAAGACAACTTCTAATATCAAATCAATCCTTAATGAATAACTTAACTAGTCTTATGCTATCCACCAACATTAATCTTACTACCATTAGTAAAATAATAATTTAATAGGTGAATAACATTTAATATTATGTAAATTTCACATAATTATGATAAATCACATAATTTCACATAAACAAATATAAGGGCTCAATTCATGAAATTTTTTGGTTCTTACAATTTAAAAGCACAAAATGTGAAATAATTGATAAAAGAACACATACCACTCTACTTGTCGGTGTCAGACAAAGCAGCATCTACATAGCGAATTGGAATAGTTGTCCAAGGGATGCTTGCCTTCTTACTAAAAGTCCTAAAGAGACCAGTTGACTATGGCACAGACGCCTATGCCACATGAACTTTAAGATTATTAATCAGTTATAAAGAGACTATCTTGTAGAAGGTATTCTCAATGAGATGTATTACAAATTACAAGTGTGTGATGCTTGCTAAAAAGGTAAACATGTAAAGGTTTCTTTAATTCCTACTCTCTCAACTAGTAGAGTCTTAGAACTCCTACATATGGCTCTCAATGGTCCTATTAAACCTCCAACATTAAATGATAGGAGATACACCCTTGTTGTGGTTGATGATTACTCATAATTTACTTGGGTAGTCTTCTTGCACAAGAAGAGTGACACTTAGACTCAACTACCAGACTTGTTGAAAAGGTTACAAATTGTGAAAGGACAGTCCATTGTCAAAATTCGAAGTGACAAAGGAACTGAGTTCATTAATTCTTATATCAATAAATACTGTTCTAAAGCTGGTATACAGCACTTGACTAATGCAACTCGGACTCCACAAGATAATGGTGTTACTGAAAGAAGAAACCGTACTCTTAAAGAAGCCTATAGAACTATGCTAGCTGAGTACAACACTCCACAAAAGTTTTGGGCCGAGGCGATCAACAATACTAGTCACACCCAGAACATAAGTGCTCTCAACAAAGCTCTTGGCAAGACACCTTATGAGGTATGGAAGGGTAGAAAACCACGAGTATCGTATTTTTATATATTTTGATGCAAATGCTTCATCCACAACAATGGAAAGAGCAAGTTGAATGCATTTGATGCCAAAGCAAATGAGGGGATATTCTTAGGATACTCCTCTACTAGCAAGGCATTTAGAGTATTCAACTACTCTACTTTTTGTGTGGAAGAAACACCACATGTTGTTTTTGATGAATCTATACAGGACTCGTCTACCCATCAGATCAGTAAGAAAGTAAGTGAGTTAAAACTTCAATCCAACGACAAAACAGAAGTGTACGAATCTGTACAAGCCTACAATCCATTCCTGAATATTCTTCATGATATTGAAGAAGAAGTAAAAGTAAGTGACAAAGGTAAGTCCACTAGACCAATAAACATGCCTGCTCTAGTTGACTCCTCTCCTCTAAATAAATCTGCTAGTATAGATGATGTAGATATGCATGATGATGTAGATGATTTAGATGACGAAAGTGTGCTTGTTAAGAGTAGAAAGACGTGTAAATCAACCCATTCAACTGATCTTATCTTAGGGGATTCCAGTAAGGGTGTCAAGAGTCTCAAGACTAGACGACAATTCTTTGAGTCGCAAGAAGGAGCTAATCCATCTCTCTTTTGCTGGTGTTGTTTCCTCTCTTCTATTGAGCTTAAGACGGTTAAAGAAGCCTTGGCTGATACCAACTGTATAATAGTCATGCAAGAAGAGCTGAATTAGTTCGTTCGAAACGATGTATGGGAGCTTTTCTATAGACCAGACAACCATAATGTAGTAGGCACTAGGTGGATCTTTAAAAAAAAGGATGAGAATGACTTAGTCGTAAGAAATAAGGCTAGACTAGTAGTTCAGGGTTACTCTCAAGCAGAGGGTATAGATTATGATGAAACATTCACACTTGTTGCACGTCTAGAAGCCATAAGATTATTTCTTGCCTATGCTGCTCATATGAAGTTTATTGTGTTTCAAATGGATGTCAAAAGTGCTTTTCTTAACGGTATACTTGCTGAGGAAATTATGTAGAACAAGCTCTTTACAGATTGAAACAAGCGTATAGGTTGAAGAAAGCTCTTTACAGAATGAAACAAGGTCCACGTTCCTGGTATGATACTCTTTCACTCTTTTTATTAGAAAATGGCTTTACTAAGGGCAAAGTAGACCGTACTTTGTTCAGAAGACAAGAAGGGAAAGACATCTTACTTGTTCAAATTTACGTGGATGATATCATTTTTAGTTCACCCAACAAAAGCATGAGTGAGAGTTTCTCGAAACTCATGCAAAGTAAATTTGAGATGTCTATGATGGGTGAGATGACCTACTTTCTTGGTCTTCAAATAAAACAATCACCAGAAGGCATTTTCATTAATCAAGCCAAGTACACACGCAATCTACTTGATAAATTTGGTATTAAGACCTATAAATCTATTGGAGTGCCTATGCAATCCGTTTACCGCATGGATCCAGACGAGAGAGGTAAATGTGTCGATCAATCTTATTATCATGCACTTATTGGTTCATTACTCTACTTGACTGCCAATAGACCGGACATAACATTCGCAGTGGGTGTATGTGCTCGGTTTCAGGTCAACCCCAAGGAAAGTCATTTGTAAACTGCTAAAAGGATATTTAAATATCAAAAGGGAACCATTAATCGAGGTTTATGGTATCCTGCAGATGATGATCTATCCTTTAGTGGTTATTCAGATTCGGACTTTGGTGGTTGCAGGATTGATAGAAAATCAACATCTAGTTCGTGTCAGTTCTTAGGTTCTAAGCTCATTTCATGGTTTTCAAAGAAACATACGAGTGTAGCAACCTCTACTACTGAAGCAGAATAAATGGCTGCAAGTAGTTGTTGTAGTCAGCTACTGTGGCTAATGCAACAACCTAGAGACTACAACATTGTAGAATCTAATGTACCAATATTCTGTGACAGCAATAGTGCCATTGCTATAACTCAAAATCCCGATTTACATACAAGGTGAAAGCATGGAGGACATCATTTTATTAGGGATCATATTGAAAAGAAAAACATTCGCATGGAAAAGATACATACATATGTTCAACGAGCTGACATATTTACAAAACCTTTGGCTGAAGCTCGATTCAGAGATTTGCGCATTAGCTTAGGATTACGTGATCTAGACCCTACTTGTGCATAGAACTGTACTAACAAGACAGGTACTTACAACCAAAGAAAGTCTAGACAAGGCGAGTAGATTATATTACCAGATCACATACCACTCAATCAACATTCAGGCAACAAGGTGACTAAATACCCGATGAGGAAGCTGGTAAAGCTGAGGGTAAAAGGAGAATATACAATTAAGGGGGAATCTATGATTTCTTAAAGATCCTTATGTTAAAACTCCAAATCTGTTTAGTCATCTTGGTTCTACCTTAGTTATAATCATGGTTAATATTCAACATATTTATATTATTCTATTTCTAGTAGCTTTATATTGACACTTCCACTAAGGTGGATAGGTACCAGAAGACGTTCGCTCATTAGACAAGAAAGCACAGCTGAAGGGGGAACTCAGCTGGTGCACAATGAAGACACTCTCTACTGTTCTGATGAACTCGAATAGATCAGATAAAACTATTCGTGGTTCTTATTTGACTAAGTGTTGTAAAACACTAAGGGTAATATGGTAATTTGATTTTAAAATTTCTGGAAATCTGAGACTGGATTTATACACCCCACTTAATGAGGTGCATACACCCACTTTTCCCGCCTAAATTAATTACATTAGGGAAGATGAGTACACCCTTCTTGCCTTAACCAATAGAAAAGGTGGATTCCAAAATTTACAAAATCAGATCACATAATATTCTTAATTACATAAATGAATTTCAAAGGCTTTCTTGCTACCGTTAGATCAATGTCAGATCAATCAGAACCGTTTATTCAAAACCCCATTTCAAATAAAACCTTCATCTCCAAGATTACTCCCCACGTTTCTCACAACTTTCCTATTTTCTCTCAACTGTTTTCTCTCCCTACTAATCTTTTGTGTTAGGTTTCTATTTCATTACTCTAAAAAATGCTGATTCTCAACATTTTCGATTCAGAAACTAACATGCAGGCCCAGTTTGATGTCACTAGATGGGCTGCAGAAGGGAAGGTGAATGTTGAAGGCTCAGTGTTCTTCAAGGGAAGGCACTCGCCTGACAACGAGGAGATTTTGATTAAGTGCTACAATTGCGGTTTGAAGCCCTATCTGGAAGCTGTTCCAGAAACGGCGTTTGAGGATGAAGTGTTGGAATTTTATTATCGTGCCACTCACAAAGGCAGTTATATTGAAGCATATGTGCGTGATAGGCGAATCAAGGTCACCGGAGCTGTTTTGGAGGAATGCTTCGATCTGAAGCAGGGTTCGATTGATGTCGAGCAGTACGCTACTCGTCGAGAGCTGAAGTTTTTGAGTATCTTTTGTGGCAAGAAAGTGGAATTGAATAGTGATGGTAAGATTCCGACGGTGAAGAAGAACCAACTGTTACCATAATACAAGACTCTACTAGACATTGCAAGAAAAATGTTGCTTGGTGTCACTGGTAGTTATGATGCAGTTACCCAGCAGAAGACGCGGGTTATGGCTGCCATTCATGATCAAATTGAAGATGGTGACTGGCAAAATTTGTTTATGGATAGACTGATGTACTTTGCGAAGTATGTCAAGGTGGATACAAACTATAGAGAATGGGTCGTCTCTTCTTCTATCAGCTTTGGGAACAAGCTGAGTATCCTTCTGTCCAGATTGTTGCCTAACAGATCGAATTGGAGTAAAGACAAGCCATTTCACTTCTCTAAGTTCTATCTGAAGAAAGATGCCCTTGATAGACATGCTAGAGAAAGGGAATCAGAAAGGCAATATGTTGTAAATCCAGATGATGCCATGATTGAAGCTGAGTCATCTGATGAAGAAGGATCTGCTGGAGCAGACAAGGAGACACAAGAGGCTGGAACCAGTGATGCCTTGGTTCAATACAACTCAGACAAGGCAATGATTGAACCAGAAGACTCCGAAAAGACTAAATCAGACGAGTCTTCGAAAGAGGAAGTTGAAACCCAAGAAGAGTACCAGGCCAGAATTAGCAAAATCAAGAAAGGTGAATTGTTTAGTCCTCCTCCTCCTCAAATAGTTTCGGACTCGACTCCCTCACCAGCCAAGAATGGTTAGTAACCGTATCATTTTTGTACCTATCTTGTCTCCCTCTTCTATTCCGATTCAAACCAAGGCAAGAACAAAACGTTCTCGTGCCAAGCCTAGTCCCCAAGACCCTCCAAAATTTGTTCAACAATTAAGTTCTCTACTTAGCCCAGACACTACCATATTCGCATCAGCTTATAGTCTGATACTCCAACAGCTGATCCCTTAAACCAAGACACAACAGAGCCCCCAAAAACCACCAACCAAATTTTAGCCTTACCTTCAACGGAAAACGTTGATCCTAACCCCACTGATCTTGGTACACCACAAGTTTACACTTCGGCTTCTGAGTTGAGGACCCCACTCACTCAAACTCCTCAACCTACCCAGTATTGGGAATTATCCCAATACCAATAATAAGGACCTTCCCAAACTCTTGTGGTCCCCCAACAATGTGGTCCCCAACTCTTGTGGTCCCCCAACGTCTTTGTGGGGAAATATTATAGAGCCACCTTCCCCAACTCCTTTGTGGGGAATTATTATGGGACCACTATACTTCCGTTGTACCACTTAAGATTCCTAGGAGATCTTTTGAGACTCCTGAGAATCTTTTGAGACTCCGTAGGGATCTTTTGAGACTCTCGGGAATCCTTTTAGACTCCTTTAAAATTACCACTAGGGATCTATTTGGGACGTAATTTAAATATGAATTGTCATAAATATAATTTCATAATTTAAATCAACTAATTCATGTAATGAATGTACAGTAAATAATTAAATCCCTAAACATGCAGAACTAAGGGATTACGTGTTTACCTTTAAATCGAAGAGATATCGTTGAGAAGAATAACAACTTCAACCCAATTTCCTTCTCAAGTATTCCCTAAGTCCTAGCACGTTGATCCGGTGGGAGATCTCACGAACTATTAACTCTCAAGGAAGAATTAATTTTCTCTTGTTGCACACACTGTAATATCAATAATTACAGATCTCTCTTTTATGTATTGTAGAGAGGACCGATCTTTTTAACTCTTAGATTAAGAGTGGCGGTTTTCCTATATTTATAGGAGAGAGAATAACTAATTTATTTATTAGGAAATTTGGAGATCTAGAAATATTTTATTCTCCAAAAGATATTATATTATTTCCATATCTTTCTCCATAGTTTTCTCTCCCCAAAATAAGCTCTACTTTCCTCTCTTTCTTCCAACAAGATTAATTTTTTATCTTTTTAATTACCTTAGTTAATGGACTTTTACTGGGCTACTTGAGGGGCCTTTAGGAGAATTAGGATTGGACCTCCCAATAGACCCAAAAATCAATATCGAGCCACAATATTTTTCCAGCCCATTAATATTAATTCATTCCACTATAAAATTAATATTGCACTATCCAGCCTAACCCATATTAAGAAATATGGCTCCCAGTTATTATTTCCTGTGTTTAAGATTCAATGTCCATTAATTAATTTAAGCTATTGAATGCTTTAATTAATTAATATTTTTTATTCCTTGGAGGACACCTCAACATTATTATCATACCGGAAATAAATTCCACTACTCAGATTTGATATGATAAACCTTCTGAGCCTACCAAGGGGACATAATCAACTTGACACTCCAAGATACAATTCTCTGTATTAATTTTGGCAATTGTCCTATAATTAATAATATTGTCCAAAATACAAAGTATTGAATCACATTGATTCTTTACCCATAATAAATCAAAGCAATACTTCTCAACTACAGACAATTCCATTTAAGTGACAGAGATTAAGAAATCAACAACCACTGAGGTCTAATTCTTCATTCCTTAAGTCAGTCTAGAAGAATTATCTCTCTATAGGTCCTATTCAACACATCATAATACACTAGTGTAATCTCTTGGTCAAGAAAAACCAATCTGAGCCTTACACCTCAACTTCTACCAATAGATTGTTCAATTCCATCTAAATTGTGAATCAATTGTACTTATATACAAGGAACTGACAATGCGATCTTCTGTGATCTTCTACACACCACATTGCCTACAATGTAAAGTACATCTGAACGTTATGCAATAAAACAATTACCATTCATTATATTTAAAGCAACCAGTGAAAAAAAAATTATTCTCATTAATAAGTGCAAAAATCAGTCTGTATACATAAGTAGCACTAAAAGCATACTTGCCAGTATAACCCTAACACCCAGTTTCCTTCTATGGTGCATTATCCGATGTGCATGAGAGAAAAGAGAATTCGTGCAAGGATAACTAAGAATTTGAAGAATATTTTACCAACAGTCGAGATTGATACAAACTCGGAAGCTTATGAAAGACTTCTCATAATATGTACTTGGGTCGCATTGAGGGATGGACCTGCTGAAGACATGTTCGAGGTAATCATGGGAATGGGAGGTGTTGCCAAATTTCAAGAGTAGGAAATGGAACAAAAGGAGGTCAGTAGTGTGAAGAAATTTGCTCAACTTCTTCCATCAGCTGCGTTGACTGATCTGGTCAAGAGGATGTTAAATATTCCAGATGGTGTAGTTGAACCCACTGCTGATGATGGTGATAAGTTTGCTAAGAAAGTTGCAACAGAATCTGACCCATCTGCTGGTCATATTGAAAAGATGAGCATTAGGATTCAAGTATCAAAAGAGTTGATGTTGGAAGCAGAATCAGTCGAGTTGGAGTGTTTTGATCCAATGATTGATCTAGACAACCCTTATGATCATCTAAGAGGTCTGGTGTTTGAATTCCAGGTGGAACATGCTTATGGCCCGAGATGTAATGTTGGGCAAATTACAAGACAAGTCGAGAAGTACTTTCCATCGGAAACTTTTGCATATGTTGCAAGACATGTTGAAATGGTGAAAAAGGATTCAGATGAGGCTGAAAGAAGAGCTAAAGAAGCAAGGTTAGCCATTGTTCCCTACTCTCCTTTAAGTTTAAAAGCATTAGCAGGAAGTGTTGAGTCAGTGGAAGACGAGGTCTTGCCTACTGAGACCAGTATTGTTGAAATTCTTGTTGCTAAAGAGAATGAGAATGTGCCTGAGAATGTAGTTCAGACTATTGTTATTCAAAAAGTATCAATTGATGATCTGAAGGATGATTTGAAAATGGTAATCAAGACTACTATTGATGAATTCTTGAAGTCGGATGTGAGACGAGTGTTGCTGGAGCAGAACAATACACTTGTGCAAGAGTCGAAAGTTGCTATATTCAATGAAGTAAACCAGTTGGATGCTGATATCAGACAGGAGATGTTTAATCAGCTGGAAAGGTTTCTTCAAGATCAAGTTCATTACTCAGAGAAGAGTTGAATTGATTTTGCAGAGGTGTTGGCTACTCATTCAAGAAAATTGGAAAGAGTCTATATGACTAAAATCGAGATTGCAAACGAGCAAAGACGAGAACCGTATGCTCAATTGAAAGAGGCTAAAACACAATTGATTGAGATGAAAGAACATAACTGATTGTTGAAGTTGTTAGCTACTCATTTCAAAAATGAAGTCATCTTATCCACTAAGATGCTTGAGTTCACTGCTGATAGGCTTGAAAAGGTCAGTAATGAGGATAGTTATCAGAAACAAATAGAGAAACCTACTGTGCTGATGAAGCAGGCAGTATTTGAAGAGATGACTATATTCACTTCTCTATTCACCTTGAAGGCTGCTGATGAGGCCAAAAAGGGGGAAAATGAGCAAGAGAAGCAAACAGAAGAGCAGACTCAACCAGAACAAGTCCAAACTAGAAGAAGACTAGTAAAGACTTATGATCAAGAACGGACTGTTGAAGAAAAGAAACGATTAGCTAAAGGAAAAGCTAAAATATCTGAAGAGAAAGTGATTCCAATCAGACAAGGCAAAAGAAAATTGGAAATAAATGAGTCTACTGGTGTGCAGAAAGAAACCACATGGCAAATACTTGCAAATCTTGATGAAGAATCAGTCAAGAAGAAACAGAAAGTTGAAGATGACAAATATGCAAACAAGAAAGTGTTAGGAAGACACATTAAAAAGCTAAGAGATAGCAAGGCAGATGCTGAAGTATTTGAAGATGCATTAATTGATGTGTTCATTGATACTGAACATAGTAATTTCTGGAAGGTTCTCAAAGAAAAATGGGAGATAACTCCCTTGATTGTTAGAAGATATGGAGAGATATCTTCTAAGCAGGATGAGTTCATACATTTTGAGAAGTTTATGGAAGCGGAAGATTTTGATCTTTGGAAGCTGATTATGAAGATAGCTGCTACTGCTGGCTATAGCATCTTATCTCCTGAATTTCCTAAATGGAAAACACCAATGCTGACTTCTGGAAAAAGAATCGACTTCAATGTGATCAAGAAGTTTGAAGAAAAGATTTTGCAAGAAGAGAACATCAACGATGAATATCACATATGTGAAATTCATAAAAGAGGTCTGGATGCATTCCAAGTCCCAGATGAAGATGCAAGAAGTGATGGAGATGGAAGCATTGGATGTAGAGTAAGATGTTCTATTTTTATTTCATTTTGATATATTTTTTAAGTATTTGTAATCGATATGATCTACTTCAATGAATGAAAATGATGAAATATTTTGATGATTTTATAAGATAACTACTTAACTGATCTACTGACTTAAATAATTCAAGTAGTTTTGGCTTCATAAAAAAAGGGGAAATTGTTGGGATATGAATCCTAAAGACAAGTTCTCTTTGATGATGAGATGAATTTTGATAAGATAAAAGAAGACTTGAATATCTTCTAAGTGTTAACGGATCTGTTATGGAAGTCGTCTTGTATAAAGACAAGATCAGATGACTAATACGTAATACTGAAATATGGTTAAGTATGAATAATAAATATGTGATGTAATAGGTTTACAAGACAAGGTTTAATTGTTGTATAGAAGCTTATGTATACATTCTATTGTAATAGTCTTTAAGATGACTAAGCTGATCTATACAGCTTAATGTAATGTAATAGATTAGATAACTTAGATAGGACAAGAAGAGTTCTACAGAA
This sequence comes from Galeopsis tetrahit, assembly GCA_963675135.1. Classification (NCBI taxonomy): domain Eukaryota; kingdom Viridiplantae; phylum Streptophyta; class Magnoliopsida; order Lamiales; family Lamiaceae; genus Galeopsis; species Galeopsis tetrahit. The sequence continues at coordinate 55,435,309 of OY776120.1, read as the reverse complement.
GACATATGAAAACTATAAGACTTGATGAAGACCAGACGAGATATGAAGAAGTCAGAAATATTCTAAGTATAGAATATGCTGAAGAGAAGACAAGTCAAGTCAGAATTGAAGAATCGTATCTAAGATGTGAAGACTGAAGATATGAAGTTTGTTACAACTGAAATCACAAATTAACTGTTGTATACTCAAGATACATATCAAGAAAAAAGTACAAGAGTTAGTTAAATGAAGTTATCAAGAAGAGTTAGTTGGATAACTAAATATTCTTGATAAGTCTAGTCTATAAATATAGATGAAGATATTCATCATTTGAAGACTACAAAAACTATACGTACTGAAGTGCATATTGAAGAGTAAAGGAAAACTCACAGAGTTGAAAGTTTGAAGAAAGAAGAAAGAAACCCAGAAAAGAAGAGTTTACTCAAGAAGGCTTATTGAAGAAAACAGAGAAGCTTTTCTTTATTGTTTTAGTTTTGTACAAGCTTGCCAGTTGCTTGATAAATCACTAGTTGTTAGATCGAAGATATATCTGGTGATATATTCGAGAAGATCGAAGTCTTAATATTGAGATTTAAAAGACAAGAACATAAGAGTTAATAAAATATCACGAACTGGTGTTTGTGAGAGTGGATGTAGACAAGTTGTCGAACCATTATAAATCTTGTGTTTGATTTACTTACAGTTTATATTTGTTAATTGTTCTTATTGTGAATTGGTATAATCAACAAGATTGTAAAATCGAGTTTGTAATACCCGTAATTTTATATATATATATATATATAAAAGCATATCTTTAATTATTTATGTTAGATAAATATTCAAAGCTCATTTAAATTTAGATTTTTGAGATTTTAAACCATAGGCTTCATCTCAAGCCCAAGCCCAATTTTAATATACATATATATAATAGATTTTTAACCCTAGATGACATAACATAAAATTTTCACACTAAAGATGTTTTCTCTCTAGAACAAAAACAGTCGGCTACATATCCCGTTGCCTTTGCAAAGTAATGTTTCTCGATCTTTTATCCTTTTATTAATTCAATTTTCGAAATCTACATACTAATATGCAGCCTAAGTTTTATTTTCTAAGTTACGTTGAGTTCCTATATCGATGGAAGATATATGAAACTGTTCTTTTATATAAATAAAATATATGCGTTAATCCTGGTTTTTATATCTTATTTCCATATTTTTTGAATTAAAAGTAGAACTAGTTTTATGCCCGTGCGTTGCACGGGTCAATTGTAAAATTCAAATAGGGAAAAAGAAATTGGCGATCAACCGTGGAGGTATTCATAATTTTTAATGTTAAAAGATTCAATGATTTAGACTAAATTTTCGTGTTAGAAACTCAAATGTTCCAATAAAGTTTATGGTCCGTTTATGTGTTTAATATCTCCGGTTATGATAAATGCTTAATCTGATCGATAATGCAATATTTTATTTGTGAAAAAAATGAAAGGTTACATCCATTGACAACTATGAACAAACAGATGTAGAAATTAGAAAAGGACACAATTTCACAAAGTAATACATAAAATTTTGTTAACATCTGTTAGGAATTAATATACAAGAATTAATTCCCACCCTCTCTATAAGTTCGGACTTTTAGATGAGACGGAATGCTTTCATGGTATTAGAGCCAACTCTCTACTTCGATGTGTGGATCCACCTGTGGAACCACGTGTCGACCTGGTCCCCGTCTCACGTGAGGGAGGGTATTAAGGGTATCCCACATCGGATAGAGAGATGGTCTTGGGTGGGCTTATAAGCCTAGGTAAACCTCTCACTTAAGTATAGAGTTAGGCCTTATCACAACATCGCTACAATTCAACACAATTAAAAAACTCTTAAGATTCAAGATTCGGTAGAAATTTCCAAAAAACTAAAATAATTAGATATGTTTTAAGGTAACACTAAAAAGGATCATAAGTAGTTTTGATTTAGTCCTAGAGAAGATACAATTGATAAGTTTCCACTTTTTGACTTAGACATGCAAACCAAATAAAGATGGCTTAACACTCACTCAGCTACTAGGGCTACATGACTTCTCCTCATGTCAGGAGTTACATGTCCTTTAAAACAGCGTACCAAGCAAGAAGATTAACATCAATCTACAAATGTTCAAACTTCTAAATAAAAAAAAAATGAACAAATAATTTACACCATGAAATGACCAACAACCTTCAAATGTGCTTCCAATTTTCCAAGTATTTCGTAAGTAGTATCTAGCACACCTTTAAGTTGGATCAATTACCTTCTTCTAGCAATGAGTACAACCTGAAATGATAAACCTAGGTCGAAGGAGATATGGCCAGCCATAACTCCAATTCATGGCCATCAACTATCCTAAAATAGAATTAACATTTCAGTTTTGCATGCTTATAATATCTCAATAACAATAGATGCAGTTTACCTGACTTTCCAAGATGATCCCACCTTCAATTTCTTTCGGATTACTCTCCCTCAATGTAGTTTCACTACTCACCAGTCAATAATAGCATCAAATATCCCCATCTAACGCGAGATTTCAGAGAGTGATTGAACAAAGGTTCATAAATCAATGTTTCTCATCATCTGATAAAACCTGTTACAACCGTTTTTGAATAACTTTATGTTTCCATACAACCAATAAACAATAATATATAAACCATATGCATCTTGTAGTTGCATGGATAAGATCATTCTACGGTTTCTACCTCATAAGCATTGCTAATCTCTTTGAGTTTATCTCATTTTCCAACTTATGTGTAGTTGAGATAAAATATTTTTGTTGAGACAAGATTAACAATATAAATTTCATAGTACCAATATAAAGTTTCAACTTATTCACTTTTTCGCATAAGATAAAATCCCATGAAAATAGTATGAGAAATGATATGTCAAATTTGTCTCACCAGGATAAATTGCAAAGGTGAGCTACTGCTTAATTAGGATTTCTCAGTCACATAAGTCCAAAACAGCAACTACTTATAGTTGTACTTAAGAAAGTAAATGTCAGTGCTTCTCTTTAAATATTTCAATCTAATATTCAACTTATATAAGTTATTCGGCAATTCTTCTTTAGAAAGGTTAAATAAAATGGCAATTATACAACATAGAAAATAAAGTCAAGTTTGGTAGTTGACAGACAATTAAATAGAGGTGATATTGTAGCTTACTTGTTTGCACCTGACAAGCTTTCGATATGCTGAAAACAAAAGGATAATTGAAAAAAAAAACAAATTCATAGGGTCACATTCATTCATTAGGATTTAACAGGGATGGAACCACATACATGTTGGGGGTGGCCCTGTCCCCCCTCAAATTTATCAATTTTTTACTAAGTACTCCGTTATATACCGTATTTAATGTGTGTTAATATGTATTAGTCTTGAACATACGAATTCAATAATATATTAATTGGGCCTATTCCTCAATTATTAGTTGGGCCAATTGATTAGGCAGTTCAGTACCTTTTAGTCATCTTTCCATTCTCTCGATTTAATTTTTCCGATTTTATTTGTCATTCTTAATTTATTGTCTGTTATTTTTAATTTCATGTGATTATAAATTATAAGTTCTAAAAGATTTATGCATAATTTGATTAATTTCACTGTAATTCTCTTATGATTCTCGGTTCAACGTGTAGCATTTTTTTTTTCAAATGATCGATTTATTATTACTCCGTATATATTATTTCATTTTATACTATTACACTATAGTTTCAACTAATTTTGAAACAATTTTTTTTGTTGTAAACTTAATAGAGACTATACTTAAAATATAATTAATGATGAATTTCTTATAAATTTACTATTAGTGTATATTGAGACGTAAATAAAAAAAAAACATATAGTCTCAATTGTAGATGATTTTTTTTATATGCATTAGTGAAGTTCTAAGTTTTAAGTTTTAAACTTTTAATAGTATAAAGATATATTTATGCATTTTAATATATCTTAACAATGAATATTGATATATCATGATGTAAATATGAAATATCTAAATTTTAGTATCGAAAATTATGTTGACTGTATTGGCCCCCCTTCACATAAAAGTCTGGGTCCGTCCAGGAACTGCAGTTATCATGCAGCATAACAAAGGTTTTAGCAACTATATGTATAGTTCAAATTTTTTAACTAATCTATTCACATCCATTCAGGTAAGTTCCAATTTTCCTTAATCTACAAACATAAATAAAAGGCTTCATATAGAGTACCAGTCCTGTATCAGCAGTCTCTTTTGTGTCTCCACCAATATTCAATCTAAAGCATGGTGACGTCTTCCGGAAAATAAAGATACAAATTATGGATTATTTTGTAACATCTCTTAGTATTTAATTAGGAAATTATCTGCATGCATCCTGGAAGAAATAAGAACATGCATCAAGAAGAAATAGTCATCGAATATATTCATCATACCAAAAATCAACGCTTTATGCTATAATATCTTCATCATTATCCTCTGGTCATAACATATACAAATTGGGTCAAAGGAACATTCAAATGCACTGAAATCCAAGAAAGAAAAATTAGCAATTTTTTTGCCTTAGAAATGTCTAGAAAAAAAGGATTGCTTCTGAAATAATTGAACCACAACCAAGTACCCTTCACCCATGCATTTCCATTAAAGAATCTACAAAAAAATTCACTATCAAACAGTTCTAGTGCATGACCTCACAAATTCAAGTTAATAGAAAGCATCAAACTGTTAATTTAACTGGTCAAAACTTGCAGAATCAGAGAAAAATGACAATGATTAAAAATGTGCAGAAAAAAATTGATTAAACACATAAATGGGGTAAATGCAGAAAAAAAAACCATATGCCGGCCTGGAAGGACAGACTGTGAGAAAAGCTGGGAAATTAAGGTTGTTAGCGGCGCTGCAAAAAGCGGTGTACGTACATGCCTCATCTAGCCGCGGGCGGATTTCCTAATCTTCTCTGCCACTGAAAAACTCCAAACGAAATGAATCTTGAATATCTAAAACCCTTGGAAGGAATCTCAATTCCGAACCAGTCATGTCATGGTGAACAAAAATTGAGAAAAGCACCCAGTAAAGATAAAACAAAATTGATTAATCAGAAATGCATCAATTTTTTAAAAAAAAAATTCTACCAAATTTCATTTCTAACCTTGAGCATCCATGTTTCAGCCTACCCCTTCTAACTGCTGCCAATTGAATAAAAAGAAAGCTTAATGATAAAAGTGAAAGTAATATAAAGAGGAAGAAGGACAACATACTCTAACAGAATCAAACCGTTGTGCGATTTTACATTTCAAGCGTCTATATCTCTCTTCTTTAAAACTATTTAATGCAGATTAGTGAAAAAATATCCATAATTCTTCCTTGGGATCAGTTTCTTCATCTCACTGGTTCTTTGCATTTGCCACATGTTGATTCTCGCTCAGAACTCGCCACAGCAGGGCTTCTCGTCCACGACCGCCTGAAACCTCGGAGTCGCCGCCGCCACTTGCCTCATCCGCCATAGCCGTCGCCATTTGAATCACGATCAGAAGACGCCGTCTGTCCGTGTCGATTCACCTAAATGAAATGTGAATGGAGAAGAAAATGAATGATACCAGACCCTATCAACAAAATAACCGTCGATTGAATATAATGAAAGAATTTAAAAGGCACATAAGAAAATTGAGAGTGAGAGTCTCTCTGTATCTCCCTGCTTGTAACGTACAAATATACGTTTAAAATGACACGTATAAGACAACAAATTTGACACATGACAAAATTATAAACACATCAAATTGACACGTGGCGCATCCAGGAGAGTCGCATCCTCCTTTTATATATAAAGATTGGTTTACTTTTCTTATTTATAAAAGATTTTAAAGCCAAATATTCTCGTAACAGAAACTTATTCTTTTTAATAATGACCAACTTATATAATTGTCAAACCTTTGTTCACTCAAACTTAAAAATCATTTGTTTAAAGAGTATTCGTAGTTTGGATTGATAAACTGCAGAAGCATTAAGTAACTATTGCTTTCATTTTTATTATTTATAATCCAGTTAATAATTTAGTATAAGTTTATGTATATTTACTAATTAGGAGATAATAATACTAAGTCATGACATTTTAGGTGACGAGGCTTAAAGTTATTTCATTACATCTATTGCATCCATTCATCCACGGACCACGACATACATTTTGAGGTGGGGTTTCTTATTCATTACTTATCTCTACAGTGGTTAGTAGAGCAAGTTGTTCATTGTTAAATGTTTTACGTGATATGTTGAGGGTGTGTTTTGAAACTCTACAAACTGCTTCTAGAATCACTTATTTTTTAAAAGCTGTGAGATGGAGCTTTGAAAATAAGTGATTCTAGAAGCAGTTTTAAGAGTTTCAAAACACCCCTTGAATGTGTCTGCTACGTGTTATGTTCCATGTTATCCATGTTATGAAATTAGATAGCCAGGGACTAGTTCACGGGTCCGGGACCATATAAGTTGTCCTCGAGAATCACCAGGGTCATTAAAATGGCTTTGGCAAGGCTCGCAGTGCTCAGTCAGTCAGTAAATCAGTCAGTTTAGAATGTGGCAATGTTCTCATGTTTGCATTGATGTGTTTAACTATCTGTTTAATATTTAACTGTGAACAGCTGGGCCCCACTGAGTGTGCTTGCATACTCACCCCTTTATTTTAACATCTTAGGTTAAGGAGCTGATGGCGGTGGATGACAAATCTATTAATATTTAGTAAAGTAATTAAGTGTTATTTCATTTCATGATTTTGAAACTTGATTCAATTAATATTCTAAAATTCTTTTAAGTTGCTATTTATTCATTGAGTCTTCCATTGTAATTCAAGTAATTTTATTACTAAATAAATTTGTAAAATCATTTCTTATGTTAAAATTAGAGTTCATGCTCTTTTTTAAAAATAAATTGTCAAGTATTTTTGTAAAATCTACTTTTAAGAAAAATGGAGCGTGACAAAATGGTATCAGAGCAGTTGTAGACTTGTTAAAAAATTTTAAGACTCAAAATTATTTAAAGAGTTTTATTTTAAGAGATAATTTTTTATTTAAAGAAACAACTTTTTTAAGGTAAGGGTTGTCCATCACGGCCTCCCGCTTCAACTCTATCTACAAGGTACATACATTATAAATTTCATTCTGCGTTACGAGACAAGACTATGTTATGATTATGTTCCATGTGCATGCATATTTTATCGAACAAATTCTAATTTTCGAGGACGAAAATATTTTAAGGGGAGAAGGATGTAATACCCGTAATTTTTTTTTTATATATATATATAAGCATATATTTAATTATTTATGTTAGATAAATATCCAAAGCCCATTTAAATTTAGGTTTTTGAGATTTTAAACCATAGGCGTCATCTTAAGCCCAAGCCCAATTTTAATATACATATATATAATAGATTTTTAACCCTAGATGACATAACATATATTTTTCACACTAAAGATGTTTTCTCTCTGGAGCAAAAACAGCCGGCTACATATCCTGTTGCCTTTTCAAAGTAATGTTTCTCGATCTTTTATCCTTTTATTAATTCAATTTTCGAAATCTACATACTAATATGCAGCCTAAGTTTTATTTTCTAAGTTATGTTGAGTTCCTATATCTATGGAAGATATATGAAACTGTTCTTTTATATAAATAAAATATATGCGTCAATCCTGGTTTTTATATCTTATTTCCATGTTTTTTGAATTAAAAGTAGAATTGGTTTACTTTTCTTATTTATAAAAGGTTTTAAAGCCAAAATTTTCGTAACAGAAACTTATTCTTTTTAATAATGGCCAACTTATGTAATTGTCAAACCTTTGTTCACTCAAACTTAAAAATCATTTGTTTAAAGAGTATTCATAGTTTGGATTGATAAACTGCAGAAGCATTAAGTAACTATTGCTTTCATTTTTATTATTTATAATCCAGTTAATAATTTAGTATAAGTTTATGTATATTTACTAATTACAAGATAATAATACTAAGTCATGACATTTTAGGTGACGAGGCTTAAAGTTATTTCATTACATCTATTGCATCCATTCATCCACGACATACATTTCGAGGTGGGGTTTCTTATTCATTACTTATCTCTACAGTGGTTATTCATTATTTAACTGTGAACAGCTGGGCCCCACTGAGTGTGCTTGCATACTCACCCCTTCATTTTAACATCTTATGTTAAGGAGCTGATGGCGGTGGATGACAAATCTAATAGAGTATCTTAGAATATCTCAGGAAATATTGTAAATATCATTAGAATATTTCCTATTTTGTGTAATTGATTTAGTCCTTGTAATCAATTAGGATTTACCTTGTATTACTCTCTTGTATATTTTTATATATAGTGGAAAACCCCTTCACACCAATTCACGGTGAATCAAATATTTACTCTCACATGGTATCACCATAAACACCGTAACCCTAATCCCTTCCCTCTCCTAAATCGGCCGCTCATACCTTCTCGTCCGATCCCTCTCTTCTTCGTCGAACCGGTATCCTTCGATAAACTATCATGGTTATTCCAACTCCTGTTGTCGACCCGGTCCCCGTCGCAACTATGGTGCATATGGTCACCATAAAACTTTCTTCAACGAATTTCCTTCTATGGAAAAGTCAGGTATTTCCCATGCTCGCTGCCTTTGATCTCGTAGGCCATGTTGATGGTTCTATCAAGCCGCCTTCCTCGACCATCACGTCAGATTCTGTTGAATCGCCAAATCCGGTGTACGCCACCTGGCGGCAGAAAGATCAAAAGATACTCGGTGTCTTGTACTCCACGCTCACCGAGGAATCCATGTCTGAAGTGGTTGGTTGTACGTCTGCTAGGGTTGCGTGGCAAGCCCTAGAATCGGCCTTCTCCCACTCCTCCACTTCTCGCACGAACCAGCTCCGCGAGGAACTTCTCAATCTCCGTCGTGGATCTGTTACTGTGGTTGAATATGGCCGTTCGTTCAAGTCGTTATGTGATCAACTATCGGCGATCGGTAAACCAGTACCAGAGTACGACAAGAGCCATTGGTTTTTGCGTGGTCTTGGTCCACAATTTGCAAGCTTCTCCGATACCAGGATGTTTTGTGATCATATCCCTCCTTTCCATGATCTCCTCCCAAGCCCAACAATATGATATGTTCACGAGAGCTATGGACGGGACGCCTTCCCCTCAAGCAGCTTTCTTCGCGAATGATCGTGGGAAGTCATCTCGCGATGGAAGCCAACACTCGGGCAGGTCGAACTTTTCCTCATCGGGTCGTCCCAATTCTGGTGGTCAGCAGCCTTCTCGTGGTGGCAATCACAACTCTCGCGGTGGCAGATCTCAGAATGGCCAGCGTAAGCCATTTATTCCAAAGTGCCAGTTATGCCGTGAAGAACACTACGCCGACAAATGCCCATTGTACTTGCAGCTTCAACGTCAGGATAGGGTTGCCTCTCAATCGAATAATGCCAATCTTGCTCAGGCTTTCACTAGCTCTTGCAATGGTTCTAATCCGGTGTCTGATTGGTATGTGGATACTGGTGCATCGGCTCACATGACGTCTTAACCTTCTGATCTTGACACGTTTGAACCCTATTCTGGTAATGGTCGTGTTATTGTTGGTAACGGTTCTGCTCTTAACATATCTCATATTGGCACTCGTTTTTTATCTAAGGAACTTAATATGTTGGATGTTTTGGTTGTTCCTCACATAACCAAAAATTTATTATCTATCAGTAAACTCACTGCTGACTATCCTGTTGATGTTGTTTTCACTGATAAGATATTTCATATTCAGCACCGAGTGACCAAGGCAATTCTAGCTCAAGGTCGTTGTGAGCAAGGATTATATGTGTTGGAGCGTGGGATTCCTGCTTTGGTTGCTAGTATTTCTTCCGGTCGGTTGAAAGCCTCTTTTGAGTTATGGCATTTACGGTTGGGGCATGTCCCATTTCGTTTACTTTCATTTCTGCAAAAACAGGGTTGTTTGACTCTTACTTCTGTTTTACCTAAACCTGGTGTTTGCTCCTCTTGTCAGTTGGCAAAGAGCAAGCGTTTACCGTTTGAAAATAATGATAAACGTGCTTCTAATATTCTTGAGCTTGTACACTGTGATTTGTGGGATCCTGCTCCTGTTGCTTCTATGGATGGTTTTCGTTACTATGCAATGTTTGTGGATGATTTCTCTAGATTTTCTTGGTTATATCCTATGCGTGCCAAATCTGAGTTTTATGATATTCTGGTCAAGTCTCATAGCTTTGTGTGTAATCAATTCTCAACTACTATGAAACGTTTTGAATCAGATGGGGGAACTGAATTTATAAATAGACGTGTTCATGATTTTTTGGGTTTGCATGGGATTCATCACCAGACATCTTGTCCATATACGCCTCAGAAAAATGGTCATGTTGAGCTTAAGCATCGCCACATCTCTGAAACAGGTCTTTCCATGCTATTCCATGCTCATGTGCCAGTTGCTTTATGGTTTGACGCTTTTGCAACGACTGTCTTCACCATAGATCGTCTACCTTCGCTTCTATTGGGTAACAAGTCTCCTTTCGAAACTCTATTTGGCTGTGTTCCTAATTATGCGAACTTCAAACCATTTGGCTGTAGGGTTTTCCCATATCTGCGTAATTATGTGCCTCATAAATTGGCGCCTCGTAGAAGACCGTGTATCTTTCTTGGCTACAGTAATTCCCATAAAGGTTTTCGGTGTTACGATCCTGACGCTTCCCGCATGTTTATTACTCGCCATGCTCAATTTGATGAGCATTTGTTTCCATATTCTGGCGCTACGGATTCATCGTCAACTTTGCTCGATTTTTCTGATTTTTTTGAATCAGGCCCTCGAGCTTCTGTCACTCAGACTGCCTTGCCACGTCCGACACCGCCTCCTTTGGCTAAGGCACCGTGTCTTCCTTGCTCGGATGGATCATCATCGGCCCAGCCATTGCCGATTATCGAACCTCACTTGGAGGTCGATAACCCACCATCACCGCCTGCTTCTCCTGGCTCTGCTCCTCGTGGTGAACAACCACCACTTGAGCCTCCTGCCCAGCAGCCTAACACACACTTAATGGTAACCCGAGGGAAAGCAGGTATTTTTCGTCCAAAATATCCAGTGAATTTTGCTTCTTCTGCTTTAATTTCTGCACTTGTTGCCTCTACCGAACCTCATGGTGTCAAGTCCGCCATGAAATCGCCTAAATGGGTGGCGGCTATGCAGGAGGAAATTAATGCCTTACGTTTGAATCACACTTGGGATTTTGTCCCTCGTCCTTCAAACACCAATATTGTTGGTTCGAAATGGGTATTTCGGACTAAATATCATTCTGATGGTTCCATTGAGCGTCACAAGGCTCGTCTAGTTGCACAGGGATTTACACAGATTCCTGGTACAGATTTTTCTCATACATTCAGCCCCATTGTGAAGGCCTCTACTGTTCGAGTGATTTTGGCCTTGTTCGTTCATTATGGCTGGAATCTTCATCAGTTGGATGTTAAGAATGCCTTCTTAAATGGTGTTCTTCCAAACCATGTTTACATGTCGCAACCACCTAGTTTCATCGATCCCAAGGCTCCGGATCATGTTTGTCGCCAAAAAAAGGCGTTATATGCATTGCGCCAAGCTCCTCTTGCTTGGTATTGTCGTTTCAGTGACTTCCTCCTCAGCATTGGTTTTCGTGAGAGTCGTTCGGACTCTTCTCTATTTTATTTTCGAAAGGGCTCCTCTGTGGTCTTCTTGCTTCTATATGTCGACGATATTATCATCACATGCAGTGATACTTCGTTGCTCAGTCGTCTCATCGATCGTATAGGCTCAGAGTTTGCTATTAAAGATCTAGGCAAGCTGAACTATTTCTTGGGACTTGAGGTTTCTTATACCTCCAATGGTCTGCTTGTTGGACAGTCCAAATATGCTAAGGAAATTCTGGAGCGTGTTGACTTGTTGGATTCCAAGCCTGTCTCCACGCCCTTGGTTGCAGGGGAGTCATTTACTAGCGATGGCAAGCTGTTTCATGATCCAACATTATATCGTTCGCTTGTTGGTGCTTTACAGTATCTGACCATCACGCGTCCTGATTTATCTTTTGTAGTAAATTCTGTAAGTCAGTTCTTGCATTCGCCTCATGAATGTCACTTCTTGGCTGTCAAGCGCATTCTTCGTTACGTGAAAGGTACTATACATTTCGGTATTTCTTTCACTCGTTCTCCTGACTTATCTATCACTGCGTATTCTGATGCTGATTGGGCTCGATGTATTACGACTCGTCGTTCTACTTATGGTTACTCTGTCTTTCTTGGTGGAAACATCATTTCCTGGAGTGCCAAGAAACAGCCGACAGTCTCGCGATCCAGTTGTGAGTCTGAATATCGAGCTCTTGCCAACTCTGCTTCTGAGGTTGTGTGGCTCGTTAATTTGCTTCGTGAGCTTGGCATCTCACCTAGTTTGAGGCCTGTCTTATTATGCGATAATAATAAGAGTGCTATTTTATGGAGTCAACATGCACTCGCACATAAACGAGCAACGCATTTGGATATTGATTATCACTTTGTTCGTGAACTTGTCTCTTCGGGCAAGCTCTCTACTTAGTTTGTTCCATCTCATCTCCAGCTGACGGATATTTTCACAAAGAGTCTTCCTAGGCCGGCGTTCGATTTTTTGCGATCCAAGCTTTGCGTGTGTTTGCATCCCACACAACGCTTGACGGGGGTAATAAAGTATCTTAGAATATCTCAGGAAATATTGTAAATATCATTAGAATATTTTCTATTTTGTGTAATTGATTTAGTCCTTGTAATCAGTTAGGATTTACCTTGTATTACTCTCTTGTATATTTTTATATATAGTGGAAAACCCCTTCACACCAATTTACGGTGAATCAAATATTTACTCTCACAAAATCTATTAATATTTAGTAAAGTAATTAAGTGTTATTTCATGTATTAAACTTTTTATGAGATTTGAAACTTGATTCAATTAATATTCTAAAATTCTTTTAAGTTGCTATTTATTCATTGAGTCTTCCGTTGCAATTCAAGTAATTTTATTACTAAATAAATTTGTAAAATCATTTCTTATGTTAAAATTAGAGTTCATGCCCCTTTTTTTTTTAAATTGTCAAGTATTTTTGTAAAATCTACTTTTATGAAAAATGGGGCGTGACAGAGTTAAATAGACGAGTTGAGTTAATAAATTGTAGAATAGACTAGTTAAGTTCATAATTGTTTAGTTGAGTATAAACTTGTTAAGGGCGTATTAATTCTGATATTCCGTATTATAATCTCTGATATTTTAGAAAATTTTAAAAGTCTATTCACCCCCTCTAGACTTTTAGACTCATTCTAATCTTAAACACTCAACTGTTTGGCACCAACAAAAATCACGATGAGAATGAAAAGAAAAATACTGTATAATCAATTCCGAGTACTCTTCATTAGAATAGTGTCTATTTGATTACTTTATGTTTTGGTTCTCCTAAAATTACCCCAAGCTATTCTGCGACAGTTCAAACATCTCTTAACAAGTTTTGAATGGCTCCTTTTAAGTTAATTAAAGATGGAACTAATTCCAGAGATAAAAACATTCATAATCTATCTTTCAACTCACACAAAGCAAGTGGTGAAGGCATCTAATTTGGTGATCCATTGTAAGATAACACAGATAATATACAATTAACAGGATAATACAGGGTTAGTAACATTTCTTTCAGAGCTTTCCTCATCACACTACCCTCAAATCAGAACTCATTTAGCTGTTTGTTAACTTAAAATTTAACTAAAGACTACAAACTAGCCTAAAATCATCAAATTTCCAAAATGCATCAATCAATCAGTTAGAAATATCGGAAAGTAACGCATATTCATAGGTTATGGAGATCTAAATAGATATCACAAATTCTCAAGTACGATTAATACATAAAATTAAGTAAATTCTATACATTAAGAGAGAGAAAGGAGATAGAGGCATGTACCTGCCAATGAAGAAAGAGAGAGAAGCTCCAATAATCTTCGCCGAGAAGACACACAAAAGCGCCGACAAGAATCCGAAGAGCATCGAAGCTCCAGCCTAAACAAACACGGCGTAGGGTAGGCACAACGCCAAAGTGAGTGTGTGAACTCCGACGTAGATGGGAATCGCCCAATACCCGAAACGACCGATCGGTCAGTTCTCTAAACCATTGCATCACGAAGGAGTTCTTCTCGTTATCCCAGCCCAACTGCTTACCCACTTGGGTCGGAGGTGGGTCAGGGTCAAAATCATGTGCACCAAAAATAAATTGGTGTGTATGGTGCATAAGAATTTTCCTAATTATTAATTTTTAAACATTTTTTATGGTAGAAGGAGACCCAAAGTTGGTCGTTGACGCGATCAATTCTATGGACGATATCGATTCTTGTTATGGTGACTACGTCTTGGCTTGTAAAAACCTGGTAACACAACTCACGAATGTAATTATTCATTTTGTTAACCGTAAGGGCAACACCCTAGCCGACGTTGTGGCTAGAGAGGTCCGTCGTTTCGATAATAATCAAACATGGATAGATATCTACCGAACTTTGTGGATGGACTATCTAACAAGCAATTGCAATAATGAAAGCAAAGCTTGTTAAGGTTAAAAAGAAAAACATTTTTTATGGATTCTGTTTAGTTAGTTGTACATCAGGTTATTAAATTATTATTTCATACACTCTTGGGCTTTGTGTATACTAATTTCTTGGGTAGCGCCATTTAAATTATAAAATCGGCTACTGTTTCGGATTAGTAGTTGGAATAGATGAATTATAGTGTCAGTATAATTATTATTATTATTTATAATATTTCAATACAGTAAGGTATATATATTATTAATTATTAATTTACTAATAATATATTAGATATCCATTAATTGGTTCATTATTTTAAGATAATATTTATTATTATAGGTGACGAAGAACTCTGACATTAATTCAAGTTATGAGACTACTAAAGTTTTTAAGGTGGGATTTTCTTGATTGACTACTTTCTCATTTTTAAATATTTCGTATGAGTTATTTTGTTGCGTGCTGCATCTTACAACTTATGTTATTATGGTTGGTATATCCAAAGATTATGTTATTATGGTTGGTTTATCCAACAAGCCTATGGTTGGTTTATCCAACAAGCCTAAGTTATTATGGTCGGCTTTGTCAACAAGCTTATGAAATTGTATGCATGTTTGTGAGTTATGGTTTTATTCATATGTTATATTTAACTGTGACAAAGTTAATCTCACTGAGTTAGTTTGCTCACCCCAATCTAAACATTTTACAAATTGAAGGAGTTGAAGTGGAGGGACGGTGGATGCAGTACATGTCATTAAGGTATAGCTTCATGCTATTTTATTTAATTATTTGAATTCAAAATTTAAACTATTTTCATTTTAGAAATGTTCACATTTTTTTGGTACAAGTTTTGGTACTCATTAGTTGAAGTTTAATTTTAATATGAATTTCTTAAATGTGGTTGAGTATTTATTTACCAAATTAATTCCACTATCAAGTTTTATAAAAATATGCATGTTTTTAGTCAAATACTAGAGTGTATAGTATTTTCATTTAAGCCCTAAAATGAGGATGTGACAAAGTAGTATCAGAGCAGGTCTACGTTCTTGTAGACTTGTACATATATATATTTTAGTGTCAATAAAATTTTTAAATTGTCATTTTTAGAAAAAAAAAATGCATATAAAGTTGAAACATGCATTAATAATAAAGTTATAAGTTATGTCATCCACCACCGCCCATTGCTTCAACTCCAATAAGGTATGCTATGATATTTTACTATGTTGAGATTGAAATGATTAGTTAAAACATTTATGATAGAATAAGTAAGAAAATATATTTATGATAACCATGGTGATTGAGAAGTAAGATGAACTTAATTCCTTAGTTCTAAGGTAATTAGATTTTTATAGGATATGGCTCGAGGTGGTAATTAAGGCAATAGCCAATGATAATAATCAAAATCAACAAAATGAGGACAATATTCCATTAAATTATTTACTTAGGGCCTAGAATACTACTGATCCGGGTCGAGCTGTTGATAGAACCAGTCTCAAGAGGGAAATGCCTTGTTGGGAAATCTCCACAATGTAATGTATGTTCAAAAAATAGGGTATGCACAAGTATAGTGTGTGCTCTTTCACTCTAAATCACGTAAAATATGTATGGAATGTGCATGTGCACTATACATAGAGGTTCTTTGGGGGAAGGGATAACCATCTCTCCCTACTTCTCTATTAAACCACTTATTCCGAGTTTCCATGGCGCTGGCGAACTTTGCTGGACTCTGACTGAGTGAAATAGTTATCTTCATCAAGGAATTATCCCACAGTTAATCCTCTCTATTGATCGTTCAACTTTAATAATTCAGGAGCAAGTCAAGGGTACTTTGTGGACCCTAATTTCATCGGCCTTTCGCCATTTGGCTTCGGCCGGGTTCTCGGTACCTGTGCAAATGTAGGCCTGGGCCCTTTGTTATGTCCTGGGCCTTGAGGCCCAGGGAGAGTCCCAGCCTATATAATCTGGCCCACAACCGGGGTATCAAATAACATGAGCCCAACTTATCATAATATGGGTCTTAATCATATAATTCAAGTGTAATTGAAAGAATTTCGTCTCATCTAAACGTCCGAACTTGTAGTGAGGTTGTAAATTAATTCTTGTATATTATTTCCTAACACTCCCCCTCACTCGTGGGCCGGATTAACACCTCTTACCCTTTTTGGGGAGGAGGCCCATCGAGTGGACAATTTAAATGGGTGGAGTGTTTTCAATAGGAATCGAACCGTTTGCCCGGTTTGCTCTGATACCATGAAAGAATTTCGTCTCATCTAAAAGTCCGAACTTGTAGTGAGGTTGTAAATTAATTCTTGTATATTAATTCCTAACAGTAATTATAGGAATAAAGGGACGAATAACTTATAATAATATTAGTCGTATATTCCACGCACAAATTCTGGCAGCATCACCGTATATTCCTCGTGCTATTATCTCATAGGACGACAAATCTTGTCCGGATCACCCACTAAGAAATTCGGGGGTAATAATCTCATACATTGATCTTGAATCACACATTCAACTACGACTTGAAAAATCCATGTCGATCCGATGAATATTTAAAGATTAATTAATTTTCTAAGTTAAATATAAATTTTCTAATTTTCTAAAAAATAATTTTATGTACAACACACAATAACCCCAACTCATCGATCCTGTCAACTCCAACATCATCTTCAAGTATATATATATGACAGGTGTGGTAGATAGAATATTGTGTAAATTTTCGGCTTGGAAGGGTTCGACTTTATCGCTCGCTGGTCAGGTCTGCTTAGTCAACCACGTCATTACGTCGTCATTGGTTCATACGATGATGATTTATAAGTGGTCGAAGGGATTATTGCAGAAAATTGAAAGAGCAATGTGAAACTTCATATGGGCGGGTGAAATTGATCGAAAAGGTTATTCTCAGTCTCTTGGGTGAAGTTGATTGCGCCAAAATGTGAGGGAGGATTGGGGGTTCGCTCAATTGTTTGCGCAAACGCAGCTTATCTTAGAAAGTTGTCTTGGGCCATTTTAACGGACAAGAGTTTGCCAATGCGATTCTTGAGAGAACGATTTCTGCCTCAAGGGGAGTTTAGAGGTCCAGTAGTTATGTCATCAATATGGAGAGGGGCATGGCCCCACTTGTTATAGATTTCTGACCGGACAAGGTGGATTGTCGGTAACGGTGATTTTGTGAAATTTTAGCTCGATAATTAGTTGGGATACGTCATAACGGACCACCTTAATATGCCCCTCTCGGTGAGGCCCTATTTCTTGTATAATATTTCAGATTTTTTGGTGGACGGAACTTGGTATTTGGATGCAGATTTTGTGAGACAGTATCCGGTAATATTTGCAGACATTCTTGGATATATTTGCGTTACAGGCGGGGACAAGCTGATATAGCTGTGTTGGGAATAAAATGAGAAGTTTTGATTGAGATACCAAAACCCCTTAAGACATGCCAATTAGACAAGTCAGATTTAAATGAACATGTTTCAGGAATGTTGGAACATGTAGCTTAAGGCTAGTTGAGAAGCTGGAATGTTAGGCAGCTCTTAGTATAATAGATGCACAAGTTGAGGGGGAACACATGCTTAGAAGATTTCAGGAATCAAATCCCCTCAAGGCTCATAATCAAATTGACCTTAAGTCTGCTGATGGACAACTGTGCTGATCAAGTCTGCTTAGTTGTGGTGCAACCTATCTGAAGATCAAGTGAATAAGAATGCATCATCAAGACCAAGTCTACTAAAGCATATATCAATGATCAGAAGATCTGAACAGTAGAAATGTCTTAACACAATTGAACCAGAACTTTCAAGACAAGCCCAACTATGCTGATAAGGTCAAAGTTGCTGATCCAAAGCCATGAATGCTCAAAGACCTTCAAGATATATACATGGAAAGAGAAAGAGCCAAGTCATCTGAAGAGCAAAAGGCCAACATTGCTGATAAGCAAAGTCTGCTGATCCTAATAAGCAGAACTGTCCAAATGATAAGGAATTTTGTCCTTATCATAGGATCAATCATGAGAAGTGATGTCCATGTTTGATCAAGTGAATCTTGAAGTCAGACATTGGGAAGAGTGCTTCAAAGTCAACACAAAATGCTCACAACCGTTTACTTCCCAAATTAAGGACATGTCACTTTCAAGAAACTGTCTTCCAGTTGCAGAGTTCAAGGAAGACTAAAATAGGCAATTTGAGGCTGTCTTTCCAACGGGCAAATGCTCAAATTGTTCTATAAATACAGAAGTGTGGAGATCTTTGAAGGGAACCAACTAGTAATCAACAATTCTGAAGCTACAAGCTCACAAACCTTTCATAGTTCTCAAAAGACATTCTTAGTCTTTTATACACTTCATCTAAGTTGAACCTCATTGTATATCCATACAAGCTTAGAGAGATATCATATCCTTTTACACTGAGCTCATTGTAAAGGATATCTCAACCTAGTTGGAACCAAACTTCAACCCTTATATCTTTACAAAAGAGAGATAGAAGGTTGTTGTAGTAGAAGTGTAAGGAATTCACTGTTGGGAGAAGAACAATGCAATTCTGAGTAGAGAAGAGAGTACTAGGACTCTGATATCATAAGGATCAAGGCACCAAGGAGTGGTGTGGTTGATCAAGTACACCTTCATGCTATTTTATTTAATTATTTGCATTCAAAATTTAAACTATTTTCATTTTAGAAATGTTCACATTTTTTTGGTACAAGTTTTGGTACTCATTAGTTGAAGTTTAATTTTAATATGAATTTCTTAAATGTGGTTGAGTATTTATTTACCAAATTAATTCCACTATCAAGTTTTATAAAAATATGCATGTTTTTAGTCAAATACTAGAGTGTATAGTATTTTCATTTAAGCCCTAAAATGAGGATGTGACAAAGTACTATCAGAGCAGGTCTACGTTCTTGTAGACTTGTACATATATATATATATATATATATATATATTTTACTGTCAATAAATTTTTTAAATTGTCATTTTTAGAAAAAAAAAATTGCATATAAAGTTGAAACATGCATTCATAATAAAGTTATAAGTTATGTCATCCACCACCGCCCATTGCTTCAACTCCAATAAGGTATGCTATGATATTTTACTATGTTGAGATTGAAATGATTAGTTAAAACATTTATGATAGAATAAGTAAGAAAATATATTTATGATAACCATGGTGATTGATAAGTAAGATGGACTTAATTCCTTAGTTCTAAGGTAATTAGATTTTTATAGGATATGGCTCGAGGTGGTAATTAAGGCAATAGCCAATGATAATAATCACAAAATCAACAAAATGAGGACAATATTCTATTAAATTATTTACTTAGGGCCTAGAATACTGCTGATCCGGGTCGAGCTGTTGATAGAACCAGCCTCAAGAGGGAAATGCCTTGTTGGGAAATCTCCACAATGTAATGTATGCTAAAAAAATAGGGTATGCACAAGTATAGTGTGTGCTCTTTCACTCTAAATCACGTAAAATATGTATGGAATGTGCATGTGCACTATACATAGAGGTTCTTTGGGGGAAGGGATAACCATCTCTCCTTACTTCTCTATTAAACCACTTATTTGGGGGAAGGGATAACCATCTCTCCTTACTTCTCTATTAAACCACTTATTCCGAGTTTCCATGGAGCTGGCGAACTTTGCTGGACTCTGACTGAGTCAAATAGTTATCTTCATCAAGGAATTATCCCACAATTAATCCTCTCTATTGATCGTTCAACTTTGATAATTCAGGAGCAAGTCAAGGGTACTTTGTGGACCCCAATTTCATCGGCCTTTCGCCATTTGGCTTCGGCCGGGTTCTCGGTACCTGTGCAAATGTAGGCCTGGGCCCTTTGTTATGTCCTAGGCCTTGAGGCCCAGGGAGAGTCCCAGCCTATATAATCCCAGCCAATTTGAGGCTGTCTTTCCAACGAGCAAATGCTCAAATTGTTCTATAAATACAGAAGTGTGGAGATCTTTGAAGGGAACCAACTAGTAATCAACAATTCTGAAGCTACAAGCTCACAAGCCTTTCATAGTTCTCAAAAGACATTCTTAGTCTTTTATACACTTCATCTAAGTTGAACCTCATTGTATATCCATACAAGCTTAGAGAGATATCATATCCTTTTACACTGAGCTCATTGTAAAGGATATCTCAACCTAGTTGGAACCAAACTTCAACCCTTATACCTTTACAAAAGAGAGATAGAAGGTTGTTGTAGTAGAAGTGTAAGGAATTCACTGTTGGGAGAAGAACAATGCAATTCTGAGTAAAGAAGAGAGTACTAGGACTCTGATATCATAGGGATCAAGGCACCAAGGAGTGGTGTGGTTGATCAAGTGCACCTTGACACTATAAAACAAGCAATTCCAAGAGTGAAGGAATTATCCTGTTAAATCAAGGAAAGTGGATGTAGGAGCTTGAGTCTCTAAACCACTATAACTCTTGTGTTGATTTACTTTCAAAGTATTGTCATTCAAACAACACATCCATACACAGCACACAAAGTAACCTTTCAAAGACATATACTTAAGATTGTGCAGAACTAATTTGGACAAGTTCCCTGAAAACAGTCTAAGTGTTCAGAAGATTTCAGAACATAAAAGGAGTTTAAACTAAAGGGCCAACCACTAATTCTGCACATATAACTCTCTTAGATAGTTATTCAACTAAGTACTCAATAGTACTTAGTAGTTTGATTATATTTAAAGAGTTATTCATCTCAGTAGAGTTGTCTATGACAACCTTGCTGAAACTTGTTTGGTTAAAGTTTGAAAAAGATTTGCATACAAGTGTATTCCCCCCCCATACACTTGTTATATACTCCTTTCAGGACCAACAAGTGGTATCAGAGCAGGGGTTCAAAGACCACTGCTTCTGAAAATCCATTTTGATTTTCAAAAACACATTTTAGTGTGGTCACTAAACTGATCTTTCTGAAATATTAATATCTACTGTCTAACTATTTCCTGTCTGAGATATGGCCAACAACAACAATGTTGTTCCTCATGATGTTGTTCAAGGCATTAACAATATGGCCCCTGATCTAGTCAACCACATATCTCATCACAAGCTGCCCATGTTCTCAATTGAGAACTATGATTTTTGGAAAATCAGAATGAGATCTCATCTTGCATGCCTCCACACTGATATGCTGAGAGTGATTATAAGAGGAACCTTTGTATTCACTCAAATTAATCCCAGAATTACTGAAGCCCAAAGGGAAGATGCAAGGGAGGAAATTCTCAAGGATGAAGATGACCTCACCACTGAGGAGAAGAGAAGAGATAATCTCAATTATCTAGCAATGAACACTCTCTATCAAACAATTCCTGATGCAATAATGGGGAGAGTCTACCACTGCACAACTGCGAAAGAATTTTGGGATACCCTTGCTGAAATGTGTGAGGGTACATATAAAATCAAGGAGAACAAGCTCCAAGTTGCTGTGCAGAAATTTGAGCAGTTCACAATGGTACCTGAGGAGTCCATTGACAAGTTTGTTGGTAGATTCACTGATATCATGAATGAAATCAACTCATTGGGCAAGGTGTGTACTCCAGGAGAGAAGATGCACTAAAAATCCTAAGAAGTCTCACTCAAAAGTGGGATGTATATTCTGTGATGATGCAGAATACAAAAGATCTCTCCACCATGCCCATGCAAAAAAACTTCTTAGAACTCAAAGCTTATGAGTTTGACCTCAACATAAGAAATCCTACTGAGGAACATTCCTTACCAACCAAAGCAGTGGCCTTCAAAGCCAAAGCTGCTGAACCAGAAATTCAGCCCACTCCAAGATCATCAAAGTCAGTCTCCAAGGCTGAGATGAAGGAAGAAATGGAACTCATGGCTACGAGGTTTGACAAGCTGAACTCAAGGTTTGGTAGATACATGAAACTCTACCAAGATAACAAGGTCAGGAGAAGGTACAACTCTCCTGAAGCCAAGGCTGAGGACAAAAGGCCTGAAGAAAGAAGATCAGAGGACAAGTACTCTGATAGGAGAAAAACATGCAGAGCTGAACCTTTATCATCTAGAAGGAGAGATGAACTAAAGAAGGATGATGATGAAGACCTATGTTATAACTGCAAAAAGAAAGGGCACTTTCAATATGACTGCCCTGAACTCAGCTCAAAAGAGAGAAAAGAGAGGCAAGCTAAAATAGACAATAAATTCACCAACAGAAAAGCCATGATGGCTGGTGATGAGTCTGAAAGTGCTGAAAGCTTCAACTTTTTTGATGATGGACTGTTCTCAAACAGTGATGATGATGATGTGTGCAACATGGCCATAGAAGATGATGATTTATCCTCTACTTCAAGCTCACCATCATTTCTATCACAAAATACTAGTGAGGTCAACATGAAACTTTCTTTTGGAAAGTTGATGGAAGATTTCACTAGATTACAAGAATTTCATGATAATTGTGTGAGAGAAAATGAAAGGCTATCAATTGAACTTGCAAAACCTTACGAATCTGTAGTTGATGTCAAGTCTACTGAGTTGTATTAACAAGTCTTGAGAGAACTTGAGGAAGCCTCTCTCAGGATAGTTGACCAACAAAAGCAGATTGATGATCAACTGCTTATTCAGAAGAGAAAAGATTTTAAACTTAAAATTCTTCAAGCCAAGTTTGAAAACCTCTCACATGAGTATGGCATTCTTAAATCAAGTGAAGAGAGCCTGAGAATTAAGATGTCTGCTATGAATAAATCCTCTAAGGTAATAGAGGAAATTCAGAGCCTTCAAAGACCTATGGCTCAAAAGAGTGGGTTAGGATATGACCCATTTGAATCTTCACCTTGTCTTAGTGTTGCCTTAACAAGTAACACTAGAAGAATCTTTGTGAAGTCAGTGGCACAACAAACTGAAAATGAATTAATTCAGCCACTGAACAAAGGAAAGGGCAAGATGCCAGAAGTGCCCACTCAAGTACTTCAGGGAATGAGGCCCATACCTAAGGAAATGGCCAAAGTCCCTGAACACAAGAGGAATGGTGTTCAGCAGAATAGGCCCAATGGAAGGGTAACTCATCTGAACAACATCCAAAGAAGTTGTCTAAGGTATGTTCAGCCTAGGTCAACTCCCCTGAGGAAACCTCAGCTGAAAAAACCTAAGGCCAACTCTCCTTATGGGTACAATAAAATGAGACAACCAAAACCGTTCATGCCAAAGGGAAATGGTCATCTATATGCCTATCCTTAAAGATTCCCTCAAAGAGCACAAAGAACTCATAAGTTCAGGAGAAATGACAACTCTCCTGAAACTTATAAAGTCAACACTTTCACACATTTTTCCCAAAGGCATTAAAGGAAAAAACTGTGTATGTAGATGTTAGAGGAAAACAACTTAGCCACCTTTAATCAATCAGGGTAATTAGACAAGTTTGGGTTCCTAAAGGTACAGTTAACCTCTCAGGATCCAAAATTCAAAGGGTACCTAAAGCTTGATAATTGCAGGTACCAATGGGCCACAAGAAGCTGAGGAGTATAAACAAAAAGTCAGCATGGTACTTGGACAGTGGATGTTCAAGGCACATGACTGGGAGCAAGAACCTCCTCACTGAATTTATTGAAAAAGAAGGCCCAAATGTCACATTTGGAGACAACTCACAAGCAACTACAAAAGGTTATGGTACCTTGATAATTGGTAATATCAAGGTATCCAATGTATCTTATGTGGCTGGTCTCAAATATAATCTCCTAAGTATAAGTCAGTTTTGTGATAAAGGATATAATGTTGAGTTCACTAGTAATAAGTGCTTAATCAAAGATAACACTCAACAAACCTTACTGACTGGAACTAGGAAGGGATATGTGTATTTTGCAGAGTGGGACAAGTCTACTAATGCTGCATGCTTCATTGCTAAAAGCTCAAATGAACAAAGTTGGTTATGGCATAAAAGGCTAAACCACTTTAACTTTAAATCCATGAACAAGCTGGCTAGAAATGCATTAGTGAAAGGACTGCCCAATGAAGTTTTCATTAAAGAACATGTTTGTAAACCATGTCAAGAAGAAAAATAGATTAAAGCTTCATTTAAAAGCAAACCAGTCATCTCTACTGAAAGAGTACTTGAATTGTTACATATGGACTTATTTGGACCAATTACCCCTGCAAGCATAAATGGTAGAAAATACACACTGGTTGTAGTAGGTGACTTCTCTAGGTTCACATGGGTAGTATTTCTCCTTAATAAGAAGGAAACACAAGTCAAACTCCCTGAACTGTTAAAGAGATTGTCAAATGAGAAAAACCTTAACATTATCAAGATAAGATCTGATAAAGGCACTGAGTTCATTAATTCATACATCAATAAGTATTGCACTGAAAATGAAATAACCCATGAAACTTCAGCAGCAAGAACCCCTCAGCAGAATGGGGTTGCAGAAAGAAGAAATAAAACTCTTAAAGAGGCTGCTAGAACTTTAATTGCTGACTCAAATCTACCTAAGAGGTTTTGGGCGGAAGCTATAAACACTGCATGCTATACTCAAAATAGATGTTTGATTACTAAGGGACAAGGCAAAACCCCTTATGAACTCTAGAGAGGAAGATTGCCTAAAGTATCTTACTTTCACATTTTTGGTTGTAAGTGTTTCATTCACAACAATGGGAAAGAGTAGTTGAAGGCCTTTGATAGCAAAGCTGATGAAGGGATATTCCTTGGATATTCCCAAATCAGTAGAGCTTTCAGAGTCTACAACTGTAAAACCCTTATTGTGGAAGAAACACCTCATGTTGTGTTTGATGAATCTATCTTTGAGATCAGGTACAAGAACTTGGATACTGATGAAATCACACAAAGGACAACCAGACTAAGCTTAAAAGACAAAGATACAATGTTCATAGATGTTGTCCAGACTAATCCTCCTGAAATCACTAGACTGGACAACACTCCTGAAGGCAATATCCCTGAGACAAACCCCACTGAAGGAAATAATGAACTGAATGACCCAATCCCAGTTCATAATCAGGTAACAACTACAAATGAAGAAGCATACCATGTCGAGGTAGTTAATGGATCCAATATTCAAGGGGGAAGCAACAATGTTGAAAATGCCAATGTCCCTGACATTGAGGACAACACCCCTGAATATGATCCTGAATTAGATCCTGCATTAAATTTTCCTGAATTTTATAATCCTAGTGACTCAACCTTTGTAGAGGACAACTCTACTGAAGGAATCAGGAAAAGAAGGACTTGGTTATCTGACCATCCAACTGACCTGGTACTTGGTGATCCAAGTGTAGGAGTCAAAACTAGAAGGTTTCATGGTGAAAGTGCTTTGGTTTGTTGTTTTCTATCAAAACAGGAACCAAAGGTCATTGATGAAGCACTTCAAGATGCAGGAAGAGCTGAACCAGTTTACAAGGAATGATGTTTGGGAGCTGGTTGACAGACCATCACATCAAGTTGTTATTGAAACCAAATGGGTATTCAAGAACAAGAAGAATGAGAATGATGTTATAGTCAGAAACAAGGCCAGATTGGTGGCCAAAGGCTATTGTCAATCAGAAGGCATTGACTATGATGAGACTTTTGCTCCAGTGGCAAGACTTGAAGCAATAAGGCTGTTCTTAGCCTATTCTGCCCACAAAAGATTCAAAGTCTATCAAATGGATGTCAAGAGTGCTTTCTTGAATGGAGTGCTTAAGGAAGAAGTCTATGTAGAGCAACCACTTGGTTTTGAAATCGGAAACCAAGTCTACAGACTGAAGAAAGCTCTTTATGGACTGAAGCAAACTCTAAGAGCTTGGTATGACACATTATCACAATTCTTATTGGATCATGGTTTTGTCAAAGGGACAATAGACAGAACCTTGTTCAGAATCTGTGAAGGAGATGACATCTTGCTTGTCCAAATATATGTTGATGACATCATATTTGGACCCCCCAATGAAAAGCTATGTGAAAAGTTCTCAAAGCTCATGCAAAGCAAGTTTGAGATGTGACTACAATGTCAACTCTACTGAAGTGCCAATTTTCTGTGATAACAATAGTGCCATTGCAATCTCACAAAATCCAGTGTTACACACAAGATGCAAGCATGTGGATATCAAGCATCACTTCATTAGAGACCATGTGGAGAATAAAGACATCAAATTGGTGAAAATTCACACAGATCACCAAAAGGCTGATATTTTGACAAAGCCACTTGTTGAAGCAAGGTTCTTGGAACATTCAGCAGAATTGGGACTTCTTGATCCAGGGAAGTTGGACAAGTAAGCAAAATGGAGTTCAACAATCAAGGGGGAACTGAAAGTAATCTTCAGCAGACTTGGACAAGTCTACTGAAATTCAGAAGAAATGACTCTAAACTCAGAGAAGTTGAGCAGAGCTCACTTCAGGACACTTGTCCATGGGAATTCAGGACACTTGTCCATGGGAATTCAGGACACTTGTCCATGGAAGTTCAGGACACTTGTCCATGTAGGGTCAGGTAAGTTGGCTTGGCTATCAAACCAAATCTTGGTGTGATAAGCACCTATTTTGGGAAATTATTGCCTATTTTTTATGGTTGTCCTATTCCTCTTTTAAGACATCACCTTTACAAAGATTTAATTTGTCCCCTACCCAAAAAGTTACTTTCAATGCATTAAATGCCAAAATTTAACTCTTGTTTGCATTAAACATTTCAAGCCACTATGTACCTTGATAACCCCCCAGCCTTTAACTAATATTAACTTCCACCCACGTTTTGAATAAAAACAGTTTTCAAAAGTGTTGCATTAATTTCAGCCGTTGGATCAGTTTTTGGCCAACTCCCCTGAAATTAATCCTGGTCGTCCAACAATTGATTTTCTCATTTGACAACCTTTAAATTGTCTCAAGACTTACCTACTCAATGATAAACATTCCTTTTGGAATATACTCCAAGTCTTAAGAAGCCCCTAAGTTTCATTTCTTCCCCACGCATTCAATCTCTCTTGAAACCCTAATTTTTCTCAATCTCTCAA
The DNA here is from genome assembly GCA_963675135.1 of Galeopsis tetrahit. Lineage (NCBI taxonomy): Eukaryota > Viridiplantae > Streptophyta > Magnoliopsida > Lamiales > Lamiaceae > Galeopsis > Galeopsis tetrahit. Next base: position 55,407,815 of record OY776120.1, on the reverse strand, counting down.
AGCTTTTCACTACTCTATAAATGGCACCCAAAGCAAGACCAGAGATGTTGGTTGATTTCTTAAACAAGGAACTGGATGTTGATTTCAACTACCTGAGTCACAAAAATAACCTCATCTTTGAACCAATAGTTTCATTTGAGAGTGAAGCTCCAGAAGTGATTCCCTCATTAAGATGGCTAAGAAGAGCTAGCCTGCAGAAGTTCATGGAAAGCCAGCCCAGTTCATGGCAGAATTCTTTGCTTTCCTCAAATGGAAAGACAAGGCCAATGAAGGAATTGTATCAACTAGGTTGACATATGTGGCTGATGGTGAAGAGGAGGAGAGGTCTCACAGAGTCAAGTTCTCTGCAGTGGACTTGGAAAGTACCTTTGGATTGCCTTCAGAGGGAAGGAATCCAGAAATTTATGGAACTGGACATGAGCAAGAGATTTCTCAAGAATGGCTGCTTGGTCCAGGTCCAATCTCCTCAACCCAACACAAGAGCACACTCAAACCAAAGTTCTTGATTTTGTTTGAAGTTGTGACAAAGAGCCTTCTAAGCAATACTGGAAGCTTAGAACAAGTGAGTTCACCCAGAATCAGGATCATGGCAGCATTTATTGATGCTAGTGATAAGGGAGTTAAATTCAACTGGAGGGACTTCATCATGAGTGAAATGATGAAAGAGAAAGCCAAATTCAAAGTGAAATTGCACAATAAAGTGGTGATGGAAGGCAAGCTCAAGTACTACACAAGGGCAACCTTGCTGATTGAGAAATTTTCTCATTATTCTGAGATGCAAACATTTGCAAAACCACTTCCAGCTCAGAAAATAATGTTCTGAAAACTTTCCAAAAAGTGTGAACAAAGGAGATAGCAGATGGCCAAACCTGCTGAAGTGGAAGAAGAGAAGAAGCCAAAGATGAAAAGAAGGACAAAGGCAAAGGGTGGTGAAAACTAAGAAAGTTTCCAAAATCCTTGCTGAAGATGATTCAGCAACTTCAGCAGAAGTGGACAAAATTGCTGAAGAGGGTGTAAGTGTGCCTTCTAACTCTGGAGAGATAAGGGATAAGTTCCCTATGGTGGTGAAGAAGAAAGGAGAGAAGAGGATCAGGGAAGTTGTCCCTGATGAGGAAGGGAGTGGAAGCTCAAGGGCTGGCAAGAGAAGGGTCAAGCCTTCTGAGAAGTTGCTAGAGCTTCAGGAGGAGCAAACTTTGCAGTTAGCTCTAAGGGAGAGTAGAGCTGAAAGTAGGACAAAATCTAAGTCTAAGTCCAAATCCAACTCCCATGAAGATAGAACTCCTGAATCCATGCTTCCTGAAACCCAAACCCTAGAGCCCAACTCTCCTGAAACCTAGATTACACCCCAAGACCAACCCATCATACCTCTAAACCTCACAAAGAGATATTCTCCTAAGGGAGCTACACAAAGAGGGCCCACAGATGTGCTAGCTGATATTGCAGTAGATGAGTTAAAACTGTTGTCACCTCTTGACTCATCCATGCTGAATTACTCAAGGTTCCTAGAAGCTGCACTATTTGAGCCAACTCCCCTGAGCAAACCCACTTCAGAACCATTGCTCACAAAATCAACTGAAGAAACCATTGCTGAACCTAACCCTTCTGAACCCAATCTCCCTGAAGCCAACCTTGAAGCCAACCCTAGTGAACCCAGAGCCAACTCCCCTATAGCCCAAAGTCCCCATTCTAGTGGAGATGAGGAGGAGTATACCTATGAAGATATGCTCAGAGGTGGAGACAGTGCTACTGTGGATAGTTGTACCCTCAACTTGCTGAATTTCCAAGACTTCAGAGGCAATTCCATGATTTGTGAACTCTAGTTGATGCGAAGGATAAAACCATCATGGAGATTGCCCAAGTAATTCAAGACAAGGGTGCAAACTGATGGCAAATTGAAGAGCGTAGGCTGCTACACTTTGCAGGAGTGAACAAGACAAGATTCCTGGCTGAAGAGGAAGTCTTTGCAAATTTGGTGGCAGTCAAAATTGCTGAAGAGAAGGATAGAATTGCCAAAGGGATCAAGCACCCTGATTGCAGTTCTAATAATGATGACTCTCATGATCCCATAGATTCTAACCCCCCTGGTCCCAAATAGCCAACAATTTATTACCTTACCTACCATAGGAGGGCTTTATATCTTCAGAGGTGTTGACCAAAGAAGGCAACACAGCCAAAGATGCATCTGCGAATGAAGGTTCTTCTGAACCTAAGGCACAACTTAATGATGCTGAGGCTGCCCAATTAGAAGCTGGTTTGGTTAAGACCTCATCAGTGTCAGGAGAGTTGGACACTGACCAGCTCTTAACCATTCAGGATGACTTAGTGGCTTTAGAACCAAGCACTGTGATCTCCCAATAACTGCCTTCTTTAAACCCTATTGAGGGTGAAGAAGCTGCAGGATTAGGTGAAGGAGTTGAAAAGGACGTGTTAGTGGAAAAACCAGAGAGAGTAGAAGATGAGAGAGATGTCATAATTACTAAGATAGTGAGTGTACCACAAAATGAGGGTGGTATAAGTGAGGAGGGTCAAGTTATTCTTGAAGTCAAATATGAACTTCAAGAAACCCTTGAGGAGAGGAGTGTTGGTGTATACTGTAAAGCAAACTTTTAGTGGGCTTTTGTGACGTATATTCGATTTTCTTTTATCTGAAATAAATGGTTTTTCACATTATTGCATTCTTTGTGATTACTTGTATGTCTGCTTATCTTGCATTGTAGATGATGTGGTGGGTTTGTAGTCACACAGAAGATCACATTGTCAGTTCCTTGTAAGATATAAACAGTATTCACAACTAAGATAGTTATGGACAAAACTATTGGTTTAAGTTGTAGTGTAAACTTGTTAGTGGTTTGTCTTGGCCATTAGTTTATACTAGTGCGTTGTGGCGTATTAAATGGATCACAGATAAGACATGTTCTTCTGCTCTGACTGATATGAAGAACTAGAGGTCTTGGTGACTTTTATGATTCTTAACCCTAAGTGTGATATTTAGATGTGTGGGGTGCTTGTTCACTACTTTGATGTACCATAGGTGAGAATCTTGGTAGATTCTTCACGCTCCGTATTTTGGGTAGTGACATCGCTCGCATGATGTCTACTTATTGGCATTAGGGCACCGTGTCCTGTACTTCCAGGCTGATGATGTCTCCTTGAGGAAACTCATAAAGGATTGTCGTATTAAAACCTGTAGGTGGATTTAATCCGTACGACAACAAGGTTGAGTGGTATTACTCAAGGAATTATAGAAATTAATTATTTAAATAAGTCAGAAGCTTTAATAATTAATGGACATGCGATATCTTAAACATGGGGAATTATAAAGTCTAATAGAAGCCCTGATTCAGTTCGGGATAGGACGGGAGTGCAACATTAATTCTCTAGTGGAATGAATTAATGTTCTCGGGCCAAATTATATGTTCTGGGCTGAACATAAGAGTATTTGGGCCTATAAGAAGCCCAAACCCTATACCTTCTAATGGATCCCTAGCCTGGCCCATGAACTTATGGAGATGATAAATAGGAGCCTCAAAATAGTTTTGAAACCCTAGCACACACGAAATTGAGAAAAACGGCTAGGGTTTCAAGGAGACGAAACTGAGGCACCTTCTCCACGTTTGATAGTGTGCCGTTCACCCGGTGTTCGAGCGAGGTTGGGAGACAGGCTAGAAGATCCGTAGATTGGAATCAACGTCTCGATCTTCAAGGGTAACGAATCTAAATTCTGCTTTAGATGCATGTTTAGGTTTTAATTCGTTATTTATACGTTTGGCATCCGACAACGATCCCGGTGATGGACCGCCTTCGCCTGCGCGTTCCAGCAATTGGTATCAGAGCCTGGATTCGTGGATTGTTGGCTCTGCCTAAAACGTATTATTGTATGATTCAATTTATTTTGTTTCATGTATGTATGCGTTTCTGTTGGTTATGTTTTTTTTTCTTCTATCGCAACCCTAATGTTATGTAATCGTTTTTCCCACCAGATAATAAGTGTGTGTAGTATAGGACTATTTCATAGATCACTGTAGTAGGGTTTTGCTCGTTTATATTGTATTTTTTGATCGTGAGAACGGGCGGTGGCGATGGAAGATCTGAAAACAGTAATCTGAGTTTTTCGGGTTATGGCCTTGGACGGTGAAAACTGTTTTGGCCATAACTTTTGACTCGGGTGTCCGTTTTCAGCCCACAAGACCTTTTCGGAAACGTCTCGACGATATCTACAGGAGTCTCAGCTATGCTACGACGACGAGTGGAGAGGCCTAATTCAAAAGTCTTGATGAAGTTTTCTGCCAGTTTTTGTCGGTGGACGAGAATTCGAGGTTTTTGCATTGCGTGAGAGGCCGATGCGAGGCATCCGTCCGCGCCACTGTTTTTTTATCATTGTAATAGCTTATAGTAGGCTGGTTTTGATAGGTTTTCAAGGATTTGCGATAGATGTGCATTTATTTATTTTTGCCTATGTTTATCGCATCTTGTATTGTTATGGCATGCATGTGTTAATTTTTTGTTAATTTGCTATGCCAATGAATAATCTTCATGTTAACATGACTAAGTGAGATAATTGAATTTTAATTAATTTATAGGCCTCCACAATTGGTCTTTAAGTAAGGTGTATGTTGCTCGTGGGACCTTGGGAGTCTTTCCCTAACGGGTGCAACATTCACGAGCTTACTAGTTAAGACTTCTAATAAAACTGTTTTAATCTTTAGATGAAGTGTGTGATCTTCCCTAACGGATGTGTCATCCATGAGTTCATCAGTAAACAATAATTCAAGATAACTGTTGTTAAATTGTGGTCATCACTTAGATGTGAATTTTAATATAACCCCCCAACGGGGTCACTGTTCTAGTTCACATGACCAGTTAAAGTTCGATTGTTAATTTCATTCGTCATAAGGATAAGTTGACGTGATATTGAAATTAAAGACTAAATGTCTGGTCGATGAATACATGTGTAAACGACCACCCTAACGTGTCTTGCATATGTGTTTGTTGGGTTGTTGGAGGTTGTGTTGAATATTGGTTTTGAAGGTTTCCAATGTTTTATGCTTCAAACTTATGTGATTTATTGCTTGCATTTTATTTATTTCAGATACATTATGGTGACATTCAACCCACTTATGGTTATCTTAATTCAAAATAAGCTTATTGGTCAAAATTACTTGGATTGGAAAAGAAATTTGGACATTGTCCTAGTTGCTGATGAGTACAAGTTTGTGCTCGATACACCTGCTCCTGCCCCTTTGGGAGCCGAATCTACTGAAGAGCAAAGGGAGGCTCATAAGAAGTGGCACAAGGCTGATGATATGGCTCGTTGTTACATTTTGGCCTCGATGTCAAATGTTTTACAACAGCAGCATCAAACTATGCCTAGTGCCGCAGCTGTGATGTTGAGCCTCAAAGAGCTTTTTGGTGAGAAAGATAGGGCTGCCCGCTTTGAGGCTATGAGGAAGATCATGTCAACCTCTATGCCAGAGGGAGCGTCCGTGAGGGACCATGGTCTCAAGATGATGGAATATCTGAATGAGATTGAGGTCCTCGGAGGGTTAATCGATAATGACACCAAGATCGATATGATCCTACACTCGCTCCCAAAGTCTTTTGAGAACTTCCGTGTAAACGCGATCATGAGTAAGAAGGATTATACTTTAACCGAGCTTCTTACGGAATTGGTCACGGTGGAGGGTCTCATGGGTAAACGACCACAGGCCAATGTTACTGTTCAGGCTGGACCTTCTTCGTCTAATGGCAAGAAGAAGAAAAAGCCATTACAGAAAAAGAGTGGTGGTGAAAGCAGTGGGAGCAAGAAACTAGCGCCTTCTGGTGGCGTGAAAAAGCCGAAGGGCAAATGTTTCAAGTGCAACAAGATGGGACATTGGAAGTCTGATTGTCCTCTCCTGAAAAAGGATAACTCTGGTACGTCTCTCGCTTTAGTTGTTGAAAAATGTTTTGCGGCTTGTTCTGCCTTTTCTTGGGTAGTAGATACAGGAGCCACTGACCATGTTTGTTACACCTTGCAGGGGTTTCTATAGACAAGGGAACTGAGTGAGGGCGAGATTACTATTAGTTTGGGCAATGCTGCGATAGTATCAGTGGTTGCAGTGGGAGACGTGCACTTATGTTTTTCTAATTCTGTTTTAGTATTAAAGAACGTTTTATACGTGCCGAATTTTCGGAGAAATTTAATTTCTGTTTCGAAGTTGTTTTTGGATGGATGCTTAGTTGTTTTTAATGACAATGTTGTTATTATGAGAAATGACTCTTTAATCTGTTCTGGCACGTTAGAAAACAATCTTTATACTATTACGTGTGCATATCATATTGTGACTGAAGCTCATTCATCATCATCATTAAATAAGAGAAAGGAACCTTCTAAGTTGAATCAAACATACCTTTGGCATCTAAGATTGGGTCATGTCAACCTAAGAAGGATTCAAAGACTAGTAAGTAGTGGGTTTTTGGAGTCTCTCCAAGTGGAACCATTCTCAATCTGTGAATCCTGTTTGGAAGGCAAGATGACCTCGAGACCTTTTAAGGCCAAGGGAAATAGGGCTAATGATGTGTTGGAATTGATTCACTCTGATTTGTGTGGGCCTATGACTATTCAAGCTAGAGGAGGCTTTGAGTACTTCGTCACTTTCATTTACGATTACTCAAGATATGGATACATCTACCTGATGCGCCACAAGACTGAATGCTTTGGCAAGTTCAAAGAATTTAAGGCAGAAGTGGAGAACCGTCATGGTAAGAGTATCAAGTCACTGCGTTCTGATCGTGGTGGCGAGTACCTTAGCAATGAATTTAGGCAATACTTATTAGATAACGGGATTAGATCCCAGCTCTCCGCGCCTGGTACTCCGCAACAGAATGGCGTGGCTGAGAGAAGGAATATGACTCTATTAGATATGGTGAGATCGATGATGAGTTATGCTTCATTACCTACCTCCTTTTGGGGTTATGCCTTGGAAACAGCAGCATACTTTCTAAATTATGTACCTTCTAAAGTGGTCCCAAAAACCCCGATTGAATTGTGGTCTGGGCGAAAGCCTAGTCTAAACCACATTCGGATTTGGGGTTGTCCAGCACATGTGCTGAACAAGGAAGCTGATAAGTTGGCACCTAGAACTGAAGTACGGTTGTTTGTAGGATACCCTAAGGGAACGAGAGGTGGTTATTTTTATTGTCCTAATGATCAGAGGGTGGTGGTGAGTACCAATGCCCGATTTTTAGAAGAAGACTATATGAATGAGCATAAGTCCAATACTGAGATCATTCTAAATGAGTTGAGAGGAGACAATGGCACACCGAGTGTGCAAGAGGAAATACCACAAGAGACTGCACAACGTGGCGACTCTAATGAACCTTTGTATACATTGCCTCGTCGTAGTGGGAGGGTTGTTCGCCAACTTGATCGTTTCATGTTTGTGGGAGAGTCTATGGACTTGATTCCAAGCGATGAACATGATGATAACTACCCCTGGACATACAAAGAGGCAATCAAAGACAAAGATGCAGAGTCTTGGCACAAGTCCATGGATTCAGAAATTGAATCTATGGATGCTATGGAAGTGTTTGACCTAACTGAACTTCCCCACGACAAGAAAGTCGTTGGGTGTAAGTGGGTCTACAGACGTAAGAGAGGGTTTGATGGGCAGATTACTGCTTTTAAGGCACGGTTGGTGGTAAAGGGTTTTACCCAGAAAGAAGGAATCGACTATGACGAGACCTTCTCACCAGTAGCCATGCTAAAATCGATCCGGATTCTCTTATCCATAGCTAATCACATGAACTATGAGATTTGGAAAATGGATGTCAAGACAACTTTTTTTAATGGAAATTTGGATAAAGACATCTATATACAGCAACCCGAGGGTTATGTGAAGAAAGGCCAAGAGCATCTAGTCTGGAAGCTGAAAAAGTCTCTTTATGGGCTAAAACAAGCTTCCAGTTCTTGGAACATTCGTTTTGACGAGGTGATCAAATCTTTTGGATTTGAACAATGTCAAAATGAAAGTTGTGTGTACAAGAAGAGTGACGGAGACGTAGTGGTATTCTTAGTACTATACGTAGATGATATTCTTCTTATTGGCAACAATGTGAAAGTATTATCAGACGTAAAGGTGTGGCTTTCAGAACAGTTTCAAATGAAGGATATGGGAGAAGCATCGTACATTCTTGGTATTAAGGTCACTCGTGATCGAAAAAAGAGAGTGTTGTGTTTATCACAAGCGTCTTACATTGATACTGTGATTGCTCGTTTTGGCATGCAGAATTCCAAGAAGGGTGTGCTACCTTTCAGACATGGAGTCCCTCTATCTAAGGTTCCTTATGCTTCGGCTGTAGAAGCCTTATGTATGCGATGCTGTGTACGAGGCCTGATATTTGCTATGCAGTCGGCATAGTAGCAAGATATCAGTTTAACCCTGGTCAAGGACACTGGACTGCTGTTAAGCATATTCTCATGTACTTGAAAAAGACTCGAGATTATATGCTAGTATACCAGTCAAATAGTTTGATTCCTTTGGGTTATACCGATTCAAATTTCCAAGCTGATCGAGATAAACAGAAGTCAACCTCGGGTTATGTGTTTATGCTGGGAGGCGCAGCCATATCTTGGAGAAGTGTGAAGCAGAAATGCATCGCGGACTCCACTATGGAAGCCGAGTACGTAGCTGCCTCAGAGGCCCCAAAGGAGGCTGTCTGGCTGCGTAATTTCTTTCTGGAATTAGGGGTATCTCGGAGTATGCCGATGTGTATCACTGTTTATTGTGATAACGCGGGTGCAGTGGCAAACTCGAAAGAACCTAGAGCCCACAGAGCAAGTAAACACATAGAGCGAAAGTACCACATTATACGAGATATCGTAAATCGAGGAGACGTGGCTGTAGCTAAGATTGCATCGTTGGATAACTTGGCTGATCCTTTCACAAAGACGCTGGCAATAAAAGTCTTTGAGAAACATGTAGAGGGTCTTGGTTTACGATGTATTACAAGCTAGACTTTGAGTATAAGTGGGAGAAATGTTGATGTCTTTATGTGTATACTAAAAGTTAAGCTTTAGTATAAGTGGGAGATTGTTGGTGTATACTGTAAAGCAAACTTTTAGTGGGCTTTTGTAACGTATATTCGATTTCCTTTTATCTGAAATAAATGGTTTTTCACATTATTGCATTCTTTGTGATTACTTGTATGTCTGCTTATCTTGCATTGTAGACGATGTGGTGGGTTTGTAGTCACACATAAGATCACATTGTCAGTTCCTTGTAAGATATAAACAGTATTCACAACTGAGATAGTTATGGACAAAACTATTGGTTTAAGTTGTAGTGTAAACTTGTTAGTGGTTTGTCTTGGCCATTAGTTTATACTAGTGCGCTGTGGCGTATTGAATGGATCACAGATAAGACATGTTCTTCTGCTCTGACTGTTATGAAGAACTAGAGGTCTTGGTGACTTTTATGATTCTTAACCCTAAGTGTGATATTTAGATGTGTGGGGTGCTTGTTCACTACTTTGATGTACCATAGGTGAGAATCTTGGTAGATTCTTCACGCTCCGTATTTTGGGTAGTGGCATCGCTCGCATGATGTCTACTTATTGGCATTAGGGCACCGTGTCCTGTACTTCCAGGCTGATGATGTCCCCTTGAGGAAACTCATAAAAGATTGTCGTATTAAACCCTGCAGGTGGATTTAATCCGTACAACAACAAGGTTGAGTGGTACTACTCAAGGAATTATACAATTTAATTATTTAAATAAGTCAGAAGCTTTAATAATTAATGGACGTGCGATATCTTAAACACGGGGAATTATAAAGTCTAATAGAAGCCCTGATTCAGTTCAGGATAGGATGGGAGTGCAACATTAATTCTCTAGTGGAATGAATTAATGTTCTCGGGTCAAATTATATGTTTTGGGCTGAACATAAGAGTATTTGGGCCTGTAAGAAGCCAAAACCCTATACCTTCTAATGGATCCCTAGCCTGGCCCATGAACTTATGGAGATTATAAATAGGAGCCTCAAAATAGTTTTGAAACCCTAGCACACACGAAATTGAGAAAAAATGCCTAGGGTTTCAAGGAGACGAAACTTGTAATACCCCAAAGCATAATTCATATCTGAGCAAGTTTATATTTAATTGTTTGATCATTTTAAATTGTTTATTTCAATAAGTTTATTGTGCACTTCCAAACAATTTTATTTTACAGGGAAAAATGGACAAGCTACTCAGACTCGGATGTATCCCTAGCAATTAAGTATAAGTGTAGATAAAAGTAATTTTTTAAAATTATTTAAAAACATATATATATGAATTAGAAACTCATAAGTAAATTAAAGGTAATCTCAAATTTTAAACAAGTGCGTGTAATTAAGGATGGAAATGAACTTGAATATTATAAATGATAGGTGTGGAAAGTAGGGACGCACACATATATATATATATATATAATATTTAATTAGTTAAAATAGATGAGTATGTAAGAGTAAGCTAAAAAAAAAAAAGGACACCTGCCTAATCTATGAAACTAGGATTGCTTACTAACCACCTTTAGAACACTCCACCTCCTACTAAGAGTATGATCAACCTTATGCCACGTATAGAAAATTCACAATCTCATCGGTAAAAATTAGTGTATAAATAGGGGCCAAGTATTTCATTCAAACGCATCTTCACCTCATTTCCTCCTCTCGACTCCTTGCAAACATGAAACCTCCACCTCTTCCACCCTAAACAATTCACTCCGTCACCACCATATCCACCCACCTCTCACAATAAAATCGAAACTAAGTTTGAAGGCAGCAACTACTGGAGTTCTACGTCGCTCAAAATCAACACCACTCATTCTCCGATACTAGCTCACGGTGCCGTTACGATCATCCTTTTTGTCTTTCAAGAAGCCGTTACGATCGTCCTTTTTCATTATTTCTGTTTACAGAAGCCGAAAACCCGTAAGTATTAATTCCTATAACTATTTGATTTGTTGAAATATTTATAAAATCCTATCTCTATAAAAGTTAAGAAACTAGGTAATGGAGCTTATTTTTGTATACGTAAGGCACTTAGGTGTATATATTTAGAATAGGCATTTTGGAAATAAGAAAATATGGAATTATAGTATTTACTCTTTGGTATGAATATGTACACATGCATGAATAGAGAAAAGATGTCATAAAAAAATACTTGTAGGATGACTTCTTTAAAAGAATAAAAGAATAAGCATGCGCCTAACAATTAGAATTTTACGAACATATATAATAGGCAATTTAGTAAATTAATAAATAAATTCTTGAATAAAATATAGTTACGCAAAGTTAAGATATAAATTACAAAATGAATCTTTAGATAGCAAGAATAAGATATGAGAAGTAATTGATATGTTGGAGCCAAATGAAAATAAATTTTGTAAATATGCTAGGTGGATATTGAAGACACCCTGAGGCTTGTAGCAATTATTCCCTGTCAACCAACATAATTTCAAGATAACAAGGTGGGTAACATTATATGCAGTGCAGTTGTAAATGTTTTGTCGTCAGTTGGTGTATGCGATTGTGTTTATTATATAAACCAACTGATATTTTATGATTATTTCGGATCTTCGGATCTAAAGACCGTTGGACTGACGAGTTAAGGACCGACGGGTCTATCCGGTCAAGACTTATGTAGTCAAACAGGCCCTTGGACCTACGGGTTAAGGATCGACGGATCTATCGGGCAAATAGACTTATGTAGTCAAATGAGAAATGGCCAACGGGTCCGGTTCGTAATAATACATTTTGTATACTGCCAAACGACTAACAGCCTGCAGGTTATCCACTGAGAATTTATCTCATATCCAATTTAACATTTCAGATTTTGAAGTGGAAGCTCGGGAGCTGCCGTAACACCAAGACTCCCAGTAATAAATATTTAGGGTACTTTATTTAAATAATGGCATGTATTAAGTTACTTAAGTTTTAAATTCTCGTTATGCTACAAATTAAGTTTATGGGACTAAAATCAATGATAGATTCTATCATACTATTTTCTAATACCTTTATATGATTATTTTTAATTCACGCTGCATTAACAATTGTTTTTAAATGATGAGTAAAATTTAAATGGCAAAGTTAGCAACTCGTCCTCGACACGTCTGGGTTACAGAGAATCTAACGTTTCGAGAACAGGGTGTTACAAAACTGAGGCACCTTCTCCACGTTTGATAGTGTTGGGATATGAATCCTAGACAAGTCCTAAATGATGAAAAGATGAGATGAAGTTTTGATAAGCCAAAAATAGTTTGAATATTTTCTAAGTGTTGACTAATCTAGTCTAGTTGAGTTGAAGTCATCTTGAACAGATCAGTAGAGTTCACATGAAAAGAAAAGTGTTGTTTATATTTAAAAGATAAGTACGATGTATAAGTACTTCATATCTGTTCATATATGTTTATATTGATTAGTTTGTTTTTGAGCTATAATTGTTGTATAGAGCTCATGATATTTTCTATGTAATAGATAGATTTGTTGTATAGATTTATAAGCTGACTAAGCTTGTATTATAAAAGCTTAATGTAATGTAATAGTCTTGTTAGATTAGATGATAGGACTAGATTAGTTCTATTAGAAGTCTACTGCACAAGAAGAGAAGACCAGTCTACTACTCAAGACAAGTGGACTACAAGAAAAGTACATCTACTAGACTACACAAGACAAGTTAACATGAAGTTAGTTACAAATACGCGTGAAAGATAAGGATGGAGAAGTTAGTTATGGAATAACTAATTCGTAACAAGAAACGCGTTTATGGATAAGAAGATTCAGTTGGAATCAGTTATCAAGAAAGGTTGGTTACAACTACCTAAGTTCTTGAAGTTCGAAGTCTATAAGTACTTGAAGAAGTTTATCATTTAAAGAAGACTGACTACTGAAATATTGCAAGCATTATTGAAGATTCAAGTGAAGAAATTACTCTCAGAGATTGAAGTTCAGAAAGTGAAGCTACACAAGTCAAGTGAAGATCAAAGAAGGCTACTACTGAACGAAGAGAAGTTTTATTTTTCGTTTATTGTTTCAAGTTGTTAGATACTTGTAAATCGCTAGTAAGATCGAAGAGGCACTTGGTAGTGTTATCGAGAAGATCTAAGTCTTATTTCTTGGGACTTAAAGCCACAAGAACATATTACTCCATTGGACGAGTTAATAAGAATTTCACAACTGGGTTTGTGAGAGTGGATGTAGACAAGTTGTCGAACCACTATAAAATCGTTGTGTGTTGATTTGTTTTGCTATTTTAATTGTTGAAATTGCTTAAATTGTTTTAACTACTTAACTGAACTTGACTAGTTGAGTATAGAACAGAGTTCTCGAAAATAAGTTGAGTATAATCTTGAATTGGGCTCATTGTTAATTTCGTATTCCGCATATTGTACTTTGATATTTCGAAAGATTTTTGAAAAGTCTATTCACCCCCCTCTAGACATTTTCACTAGCTTACTCGTTATTAACTCAACTTGGGACCAACAAGTGGTATCAGAGCAGTAGTTTACGAACTGCTGTTTCTTGATAACCAACACAAGACTTGGGTGAAAGTCTTGGTCCAAGATCATATTTGCTTTCGCATTCTTGATCAATATTATTGATATATTTGTTTCTTGTTCCCTGTTCTTGACATATCTGTTATTCTTGATCATAACTCTACTTAGCACTTATTTCTTGAAATCATGTCTCTTGAGATCAGCGCTAACAAGTTACCTAAGTTCCAGGTTCAAGACTATGACTATTGGAAGCTAAGGATGGAAGCCATCTTCAGCTCCACTCACGACTTAATGATCTCCGTCGTCACCGAAGGTCCAATTGTGACCATGATCCCCAATACTGCTGCCCTGGACACAAATCAACCCGTGGGTACACTCGTCAAGAAACCAAGGTCAGAACTAACCTCAGAAGAAATGAGACAGAATAATTTGGATAGCTTGGCCAAGAATTACATCTTACACACTCTTCCTAATGAGTATCTGGGAAAAGTGTTAATATGTAAAACTGCCAAAGAAATGTGGGATCGCTTAGCTATCATTTGTGAAGGGACATCCCTAATCAAAGAAAGCAAGCTTTCCACTGCAGTCCAAAGATTCGAATCATTTCATATGAAAGCTGGTGAAACAATAGACCAGTTGGATACTCGTTTTACTAAAATCATGAATGACTTGGAAGTCCTTGGTAAATCTTATACTCCACGTGAAATCAATCTTAGGATTCTCAAAAGCCTTGATAGTCGATGGAAAATGGTAAAAATGCTTGTTAAGAATACCCAAGATATAGACGTATGGACAGCAGAAACCATGTTTCAAACTCTAAAGGCCCATGAGTTTGATCTAGACGAAGATGAACCCATAGTAAGTAGTGACAGAGAACACGCTGTATCTAAGAACGTTGCTTTTAAGGCTAGTTCGTCTAAGATAGACAGGACTAAGACTAAGACTAGGTCTGCTTCTGTGAAAGACGAGTTAGATACTGATCTTAGTCTGAAGGATCAGGTAAGCCTCATGGTTAGAAAGTTTGATAGGCTGAATAAACGTTTCGGAAGATATAAGAAGTTCTATAGAGAGCATAGAGGGTCTGCTTCTAAGAACTCGTCTGAGACCAGACGAGACCGAAACTCGTCCGAAAGGAGAGACGAAGTCTCGAAAGGTAACAGACAAGATAGAGAGTCTGACGGTAGGAAGATTACTCGTTCTGATAGACGTGATAAACGAAGGAACAACTCTCCTATTAAAAAGGCTACTAATGATATCTTGTGCTATAAATGTGAGAAGCCAGGTCACTACATATATGAATGTCCAGACCTGAGTACCGATGATCGAGAAGAACGCAAAGCACGAAGGGAAAGAAGATACAACCGTGGTAAAAAGGCGATGATGGCCAATGATGACTCTGACTCTGACTCAGACGAGTTGCCATCATCCTCATCTAGCTACCCGTCTGAACCAGATCACGATGAAGCTTTCATAGTAGATGATGGTCTATGCTTCATGGCTAAAATCGACCAAGAGGTATCATCTGCTACATCCTTTCAATCTTGTGATGAATCAGAAACTGATGAAAGTGACACTGCCAGTAGCCAAGTAGGGAGTAGTCTTCAGCACTCTACTAGTGCAGTTGAAGACGACCTCCTACTTGCCAACAAGGCATTCATTGAAGTCAGTGACGAAAACATCATCTTAAGACAAGAAATCATTGATCTTAAGGAAGCTCAGTCTAAAATAAATCCTAATATAACCGTCCTAAATGAACGCTTGCAAGAAGAGTTGAGACAACTCAAAGACAAGTGTGCATTGACAGACAAGTTGTATCAAGACCTACTCAAGACACATGCTACTGAGAAACATGAATTCAATGTTTTACAAAGCAAGTTCAAAAAGCTTGAAGAACGTAATAAGTTCTTAGAAACCGAGGTTGTCACATTAGACCTTAAACTTACTGACCTGGTTAACTCATCTAAGGTTAACCTTGAACTGTCAGATAGGTATAGGGCTCCTGCTGACAAGACAGGCATAGGTGCTGAGACACCCAGCTCGTCTACTCAAGTTCCTAAGAACCCTACTATTTTCATCTCAAGTTCTTTGACTAATGATAAAGGAAAAGAACCAATGATATACGATATTGACACTCCATCTAAAGGTACTGTACCAAAACAAGCTCAAGTTAACATTCCAAATACCAAGGGAGGTAAAAAGAAAGTTAACAACAAGCCTGTTTCGTTTAAAACAAGTCAACGAAGGACTAGGAATCGTGGACGACCAAATCAGGTCAGATACGAGGATTGGTATCCCGAGGAGACTAGTACTAGACAAGTACAGACTAGACGACAAGAGTCTAGACCTCCTTTCATAAGGCAGTCTCAACTCTACTCGTCTAGACCTAGACAGGAAGGTCCAAAATATCGTACACAAGCTGTTCTATATCCTCCACCTTTGTCATATGATATCAAAGGAGAAGAAAGACCTAAACATGTCTATAAACCGTATGGACCTAATGCATACAAACCTTACTCTGACTATCATAGACAAGTGCCTGCTCAAGTAGAGATTAAGTCAAAAGGCTATCTCCAAAGAGTAGACCCGAACTCAACTGATAGGCCAGATAAGGACAACAAGGTCTTATTTTGCAACAAATATGGTCGAAAGCTCAGAAGGTCAAACTTGTTCAGGACTCTAATGTACATTTGGATTCCACTGAACTCGACTAACCCCCAAGGACCCCAATAAACAAGGAGGGTACCTAAATTATGTAATATCATCTATTGCAGGGTCGACTCGATCTATACAAGAAGGGTGGCTCAATAGGAGAAACTTGGTACATAGACAGTGGCTGTTCGCACCACATGACTGGTACCAAGACTCTCTTATCAAGCTACCATGAGCAAGAAGGACCAAAAGTGATATTTGGTGATAGCTCCACTGCTGTTACCAAAGGATTTGGTTACATTCGGAATGGAGACATAGAGATTCAAGATGTTTCTTATGTTGAAGGCTTGAAATACAATTTACTCTCTGTTTCACAATTTTGTGATCGTGGATACAAGGTGCAGTTCAAGAGTCAGAAATGTGAAATCATTGACAAAAAGACACACACAGTCTTACTGGTCGGCATTAGACAAGGAAGTGTGTACATAGTGAACTGGAACAGTTGTCCGAGGGACACCTGTCTACTTACTAAGAATCCTAAAGAACTGGGCTGGCTCTGGCATAGACGCCTTTGTCATCTAAACTTTAAGGTTCTTAATAAGATAGCCAGAGACTACCTTGTGGAAGGTATTCCCAATGAAGTCTACTATAAGTCACATGTATGCACGTCCTGTCAAAAAGGTAAACAGGTAAAGGGTTCTTTTAAATCTATTCCATCCCTCTCAACCAGTAGAGTTCTTGAACTTCTACATATGGACTTACATGGCCCAATAACTCCTCCAACTTTGAACGGTAGAAGGTACACACTTGTTGTGGTAGACGACTATTCTAAGTTCACTTGGGTAGTCTTCTTACACAAGAAGAGTGATACACAAACACTTTTGCCTGATCTGTTGAAGAAGTTACAGGTTGAGAAGAATCAGTCAATTGTCAAGATCCGTAGTGACAAGGGTACTGAATTCATTAACTGCTATATTAAAGAATTTTGTTCTAAGCGTGGCATCCAGCACCTTACTAGTGCAGCAAGGACACCACAACAAAATGGAGTAGCAGAGCAAAGGAACAGAACTCTTAAGGAGGCCTGCAGGACCATGCTGACAGAGTATAATACGCCTCAGAAATTTTGGGCAGAAGCTATCAATACTGCATGCCACTCACAAAACAGAAGTGCCATCAATAAAGCACTAGGTAAGACGCCCTATGAGGTATGGAAAGGTAGAAAACCCAGAGTTTCATATTTTCATATATTTGGATGCAAGTGTTTCATCCATAACAATGGGAAAAGCAAGTTGAATGCATTCGATGCTAAAGCAGACGAGGGGATATTCTTAGGATACTCCTCGACTAGCAAAGCTTTTAGAGTATTCAACTACTCAACCCTTTGTGTGGAAGAAACACCACATGTGGTTTTCGAAGAATCTCAACAGGACTCGTCTACCAACAAGATCAGTGAGAAAGTTACTGAGTTAAATATCGAATCTGACAAAGACTCAGAGGTATATGAATCCGTTCAAGCTTATAATCCATTTATGAAAGCTCTCGAGTCAGATGACCAGAAGAAGGTAAGTATTCAAGGTAACTCAACTAGACCAGTTGACATGCCTAAACTAGTCGACTCGTCTACTCCCATTAAATCTTCTGATTATAATGATGTTGACATGTATGATGCTGTACATGATATAGATAATAGTACTATTGTTAAGAATAGAAATACATGGAAATCAGCGCATAATACTGAAAATATTATTGGTGACTCTACTGTTGGTGTGAAGACTAGACGACAACTCTTTGAGTCACAAGAACAATCTAGTCCATCTCTGTTTTACTGGTGTTGTTTCCTCTCATCTATCGAGCCTAAAACCATCAAAGAGGCTTTAGCTGATAGTAATTGGATCATCGCTATGCAAGACGAGTTGAATCAGTTTGTTCGAAATGACGTCTGGGAACTTGTCGATAGACCGAAACATCATAATGTAGTTGGCACTCGATGGATTTTCAAGAATAAGAAAGATGAGAATGATGTAGTTGTTCGTAATAAGGCTAGACTAGTTGCCCAAGGCTATTCACAAGCTGAAGGCATAGACTATGATGAAACATATGCTCCTGTTGCTAGAATAGAAGCCATTCGATTGTTCCTTGCATATGCTGCTTACATGAAATTTACTGTATATCAAATGGATGTTAAAAGTGCATTTCTTAACGGTATTCTTGCGGAAGAAGTATATGTTGAACAACCCCCAGGTTTCGAAGTCAAAGGTAATCAGGTATACAAATTAAAGAAGGCCTTATATGGATTAAAGCAAGCTCCAAGAGCCTGGTATGATACTCTTTCTCAATTCCTATTAGAAAACGGTTTTACTAAGGGCAAGGTAGACAGAACCTTGTTTAGAAGACAAGAAGGGAAAGACATTTTACTCGTCCAAATTTACGTAGATGACATCATTTTTGGTTCACCTAACAAAGAGCTGAGTGAAAGTTTCTCAGCACTCATGCAAAGTAAATTTGAGATGTCTATGATGGGTGAAATGAATTACTTTCTTGGTCTTCAAGTAAAACAGACTCCTGAAGGGATTTTCATAAATCAAGCAAAGTATACTAGAAATCTTCTAGATAAGTATGGTATTAAGACATGCAAGTCTGCTGGCGTACCTATGCCTCCTACATACAGAATGGAACCAGACGAACAAGGTAAGTGTGCTGATCAAACATATTATCGTGGTCTAATTGGTTCATTACTGTACTTGACTGCTAGTAGACCTGATATTGCATTCTCTGTTGGTGTATGTGCTCGTTTTCAAGCTAATCCAAAAGAGAGTCATATGGAAACCACTAAAAGGATTCTGAAATATTTGAAAGGAACCATCAATCGTGGTATATGGTATCCTTCAAATGATGATTTATCTCTAAGTGGCTACTCTGATTCTGATTTTGGTGGCTGTAGAATAGATAGGAAATCTACATCTGGTTCTTGTCAATTCTTAGGCACAAAACTCATTTCATGGTTTTCGAAAAAGCAGACAAGTGTTGCTACCTCTACTACTGAAGCCGAGTACATGGCTGCTGGTAGTTGTTGTAGTCAATTATTATGGCTTATTCAACAGCTTAGAGATTATAATATTTGTGAATCAAATGTTCCTATTTTCTGTGATAGTAATAGTGCAATTGCCATTACACAAAATCCTGTATTACACACACGTTGTAAGTATGTTGATGTGAAACATCATTTCATACGAGATCATGTAGAAAAGAAGGATATTCGCATGGAAAAGATTCATACTGATTTTCAAAGAGCTGATATTTTTACAAAACCATTAGCTGAGGCACGATTTCGTGAGTTATGCATTAGTTTAGGGCTAATTGATTTAGACCCTACTTGCCTATAGTTGTGTACTAACCAGACAGGTACATCAAACGAAATATGGAGACAAGATCACTAGACTAGAAGCACTCGACTACTCACGCAACAGACAGGTATACAAGGCTAGACAAGATGACCAGACAACCCGATGAGGAAGCTGGTAAAGCTGAGGGTAATACTAAGGGAATAAACATTTAAGGGGGAATCTATGATTTCTTAAATATCCTTATGTTGACTCTTATGTTAGTCAATAGTCATCTTGTTCGAACCCTTGATCATTGCTTTAGATTGATATTCATCTTATTTATTGTTACTTTACTCGTACCATCGATTACACGTTGAATGTGATAAGATAGGTACATGAAGTCGTTCGATGTTCAGAATAGACATGCACAGACGAAGGGGGAACTCGTCTTGTATACTTAAGCCAACTCGTCTGGTGTAGGTTGAGTCTACTCGTCTGTTCTGGATGGACTTGAACAGACAAGCTAAGTGTGCTTTTAATTCTACAATGCTAAGTGTTTATTCAAAACGGATTAAGGATATTATAGTAATTAGGTATTGATAAAATTTGAAAACCCTTGAATTAGATTTATACACTCTCACTTGATGTGGTGTATACATCCAGTTCTCACTCATCTACACTAGGACAGAGGAGTTCACTCCTCTATTCTAACTAAGAAGGGGCGGATTTCAAAGTTTACAATATCAAAATACATAATACTCTCGGTTCCGTAACCGAATGCCAAAGGTCTTAACCGTCTTGATCAAAACCCAAATTCTCACACGACTTAGTCACAATTTTTCTAACTCCCTTTCTCTCAAGAAGATTTTCCTCTTCCTATTCTCAAGCAATCTATTTACTGATCTTTTTGAGATGTCTATTCGATCTATCTTCGATCTTAGAACCAACATGCAGGTCACATTCGACCTAGGCAGGTACATCTCCGATAACAAAGTGAATGTTGAACCATCTGTGTTCTTCAAAGGCAATCACTCAGATGACAATGCCGAGATTCTGACTAAATGCACTCGATGTGGGCTCAAACCTTATCTAGAATCATTTCCTCAAGTGGTCTTGGAGGAGGAGGTGCTAGAGTTCTATGCCAATGTCATCAGACAAGGCGATATTCTTGAGTCTTTCATTGGAGAAGATCGTGTGCAAATCACTCGAGAAGCGATGTTCAACCATCTGAAGCTGCCCACCGGAACAATTGACGTTGATAATTATGCTCTTGGGCAAGAAATTCGATACTTAAGCATTTTCTATGGCAAGAAGCTGAAGCAGAAACCAGACGGCAAGTATGCTCCAGTCAAGAAGGGGGATCTTCTTAAAAAATATCGCACATTATTGGATATTGCCAGTAAAATTTTGTTAAGTTCGACTGGTTCTCATGACTCTGTGACCTTTATGAAGGCAAGGGTTATGGCTGTCATTTTTTATGATATCACTGAATGCAATTAGTTCAAGCTAATTGCAGATCGAATCATGTATTTTGAGCGCAGTGTTCGAGTAGATGACAATACTCGGAATTGGGTGGTGTCTACTGCCGTTGGATATGGTAATAAGTTAAGTATTCTACTTCCTCTCCTTATGCCAAACAAGACGGAATGGAGTAAAGGAAAGCCATTCCATCCTTTGAAATTTTATTTGAAAAAGGGGGCAGTGAGGAAACAAGTTGCTGCTAGGCCAGCTGCACCTAGGCAAGCCAGAATTGATCCCATGGAAGCTTTGCCTTATGCTGGTGCATCTGGTTCTTCAGAAGATGAGTCCGCTGAAGACAAGTCAATGGAAGCTGCACAAGACTCATCTAGTGCAGAAGACTCTGAGAAGACTCAGTCAGAAGAGGAGAAGGAGTCAAGTTCTCAAATCCCGGAGTTATATACGCTAGTGAGAGTTGGAACTCATCCTTCTCCAGAAGAGTCAAGTTCGAAGGTTAGTACTTCTTCTCAAGATGTTTCTATTCCCGTTATTCCCTCTGCTGTTCGAACCAAAGCAAGATCACATCGATCTAGGCCTAGACCTATTCCCTCAACCTCACAAGTGCAGCCAGCATATCCGCTGAGGGTCAGCCTACCCGAAAACACTCCCATATTAGATACAACTGATACTCCGACAGTTGTCACACCAAACCAAGACACGTCAAAGCCCCGAGAAACCACAGACCAAAGTTTATCCTTACCCTCAACAGAATATGTTGAACCCTTTATCACATCTACTTCAGATCAGACGATAGTTGCCACTGCAACAACTGAGTTAGAGACCCCATCTACTCAGACCCCGACTGAAGCTAGATTCGAATCCTTGGTCTACTATCCCATGTGTCTAAGAGAAAAGCGAATCCGTTCGAAGATGAGCAAAAATCTGAAGAAGCAGCTCTCATCTGTCGAAGTCGACTACTCTTCAGAACAGTTTGAGAAACTGGTTAGAATATGCACTTGGGTGGCCTTGAAGAAGTCTGGTACAGACGATCTCTTCGAAGTCATCTTAGGGAAAGGTGGCATTTCTAATTTCATGGATTGGGAAATGGAGCAGAAGGAGAATAGTGGTGTTGGTGACCACTCAGAGCTTTTCCCAAATCACGCTATCACTGCTCTTGCCAAAAGATTACTTGGTATTTCTGACGATTTGATGTGTTCAGAATTCCAGTTTGATGTGGGTGTTCAGGTTCCAGAATTTGATATTATGCAAGATATTGTGAAATTTGAAGCTGATCGAGCTGAGTTGATCCAGTCTACTGATCCAGTCATAGATTTAGACAATGTCTCAGATCAGTTGAGAGGCATTGTGTTCAAATTTCAGATGGACCATGCTGATAGTCCAAGATCAGATTTCAAGTTTATTAATCGATATTCTGATATTTTACTTCCCATTGAGTTATGTGGATACATGGAGAAGTTGCATGCCCTATTGAAGAAGGACATGGCTACTGCTGAAAGGAAGGCTCGTGAAGCAAGGTTAGCTATTATTTCTTACTCTCCCCAACTTAACTTAAGAGCTATTGCTGGAAGTGTGCTTCCAGAAGTTGAACTAGTTGAAGACGAGGTCTTGACTACTGCTTCAGAAGATCAGTTGGTGAAAGTTCTAACTCCAGTAGATGAAGTCATGCTTGATGTTACTCATGTTGAGGTTGGACAATCATCTCAAGCTATCCCAGCCGCCTCAATAGATGAGTTGAAGGACGAATTGAAGGCTGTCATCAAATCGTCAATTGATGATTTTCTTAAATCTGATGTTCAGAAGACTCTTATTGAACAAAACAGTGTCCTCGTGACAAGTTCAAAGGATATGATCGTAAATGCAGTCAATCAGATTGATGATGAATACAGACAACATATGTTTGAACAACTTGAAGGATTTCTCCAAGATCAAGTTGAATACTCAGAGAAGAGTTCAGTCGATTTTGCTCGAGTTCTAGCTACTGAATCCAGGAAGTTGGAAAGAGTCTATAGAGCGAGAATCGAAGTAGCTGATGTTCAGAGGAAAGAAGCTTATGATCAGTTAGCACAAGCAAGAGATATTATTCGTGCTATGACTGAAGAAAACCGGAAGCTACGTCTCACTGCAACCCATTTTAAGAATGAGTTGAATTTATCTACTCAGAAGCTGGAGTTGGTGGCAACCAGACTTGATAAGATGAGTCAGGAAGGTTCTCATCAAAGACAGATTGAGAAAGATACACACCTTATGAAGCAAGCTATGATGGAAGAAATGACTCGTTTCACTTCTCTGTTCTCTCTCAAGGCATCTGATGAAGCCAAAAAGGGGGAAGAGGCAAGTCGAGTTGAAGTTGTTGCTGAAGGTGAGAAAGAGACAAGTGCTGAACCAGAGGTTAAAGATGCTGCTGAAGCCATGCAAGATCTTAAGAGGCCTAAGAGAGGCAACGGCAGGTTGGTTAAGACTGCTGAACTTGACCAAGCCAGGGCTGAAGCAGATGAGTTGAAGAAGAAGGAGAAGGGCAAGGCTATTGCATCTCCATAAGCTGAAGTACAGACAAGAATGGTATCAAAAAGGAAGTCTATTCATATTGAAGAGCCTACTCCTGAGTCAACTATTATGAAGAAGCAAAAGATTGATGAGCCAAGTGATGAAGCTCATTATGCTAAGAAGAAGAAAATTGAGAAGCACATTGAAAGTTTGTTGAAGCAGAAGTCTGATGAAGATCAAATAGAAGACAAGCTCATTGACCACTTCATTGACAAAGAACATCGTCAAGAATGGATGAAAGTGAAAAGGCAGTGGGAACTAGATCACTGGATTATCAGGAAGTTTGGAGATACTGATAACTCTGACGATCTCTATGCTATGTTTGATAAATTCATGGAAGGACAGCATAAGATGCTCTGGAATTTGATCATAAGGATATCTGCTGCTGCTAATTTTAATATTCTTGTTCCTGGTTTTCCGAAATGGAAGTGTCCCATGACTAGTTCTGGTAAAAGGGCTGATGTTAACCAGATCAAAAAGTATGAAGATGAGTTACTGGACAACGAGAAGATTGAAGATGAAGAACATATCAAGGAAATTCATACTAGACTATTAAAAGCTTTTTGTGTTCCAGATTCAGAAAGAGGTAACTTTTCAGTTTAGTTTAGTTGTGTTTTGATTTTGGTATTTTTGAAGTCTTTGTAATATCTACTGATCTTATTTCTGAATGAATGAAAAGATAAAGTACTATTTGGTGTTAAAGACAAGATAACTACTTAACTAGTCTACTAATGAGAAAAGATTCAAGTAGTTTTGGCTTCATCAAAAAGGGGGAAATTGTTGGGATATGAATCCTAGACAAGTCCTAAATGATGAAAAGATGAGATGAAGTTTTGATAAGCCAAAAATAGTTTGAATATTTTCTAAGTGTTGACTAATCTAGTCTAGTTGAGTTGAAGTCATCTTGAACAGATCAGTAGAGTTCACATGAAAAGAAAAGTGTTGTTTATATTTAAAAGATAAGTACGATGTATAAGTACTTCATATATGTTCATATATGTTTATATTGATTAGTTTGTTTTTGAGCTATAATTGTTGTATAGAGCTCATGATATTTTCTATGTAATAGATAGATTTGTTGTATAGATTTATAAGCTGACTAAGCTTGTATTATAAAAGCTTAATGTAATGTAATAGTCTTGTTAGATTAGATGATAGGACTAGATTAGTTCTATTAGAAGTCTACTGCACAAGAAGAGAAGACCAGTCTACTACTCAAGACAAGTGGACTACAAGAAAAGTACATCTACTAGACTACACAAGACAAGTTAACATGAAGTTAGTTAGTTACAAATACGCGTGAAAGATACGGATGGAGAAGTTAGTTATGGAATAACTAATTCGTAACAAGAAACGCGTTTATGGATAAGAAGATTCAGTTGGAATCAGTTATCAAGAAAGGTTGGTTACAACTACCTAAGTTCTTGAAGTTCGAAGTCTATAAGTACTTGAAGAAGTTTATCATTTAAAGAAGACTGACTACTGAAATATTGCAAGCATTATTGAAGATTCAAGTGAAGAAATTACTCTCAGAGATTGAAGTTCAGAAAGTGAAGCTACACAAGTCAAGTGAAGATCAAAGAAGGCTACTACTGAACGAAGAGAAGTTTTATTTTTCGTTTATTGTTTCAAGTTGCTAGATACTTGTAAATCGCTAGTAAGATCGAAGAGGCACTTGGTAGTGTTATCGAGAAGATCTAAGTCTTATTTCTTGGGACTTAAAGCCACAAGAACATATTACTCCATTGGACGAGTTAATAAGAATTTCACAACTGGGTTTGTGAGAGTGGATGTAGACAAGTTGTCGAACCACTATAAAATCGTTGTGTGTTGATTTGTTTTGCTATTTTAATTGTTTAAATTGCTTAAATTGTTTTAACTACTTAACTGAACTTGACTAGTTGAGTATAGAACAGAGTTCTCGAAAATAAGTTCAGTATAATCTTGAATTGGGCTCATTGTTAATTTCGTATTCCGCATATTGTACTTTGATATTTCGAAAGATTTTTGAAAAGTCTATTCACCCCCTCTAGACATTTTCACTAGCTTACTCGTTATTAACTCAACTTGGGACCAACAGATAGTGCGCCGTCCACCCGGTGTTCGAGCGAGGTTGGGAGACAGGCTAGAAGATCCATAGATTGGAATCAACGTCTCGATCTTCAAGGGTAACGAATCTAAATTCTGCTTTAGATGCATGTTTAGGTTTTAATTCGTTATTTATACGTTTGGCATCCGACAACGATCCCGGTGATGGACCGCCTTCGCCGGCGCGTTCCAGCAAGGAGGCCTGACCCTGAGTGTGAGGACATTATTACTGAAGGGAGAAAAGAAATAGTTGAAAATGAGAAGAAGACTGCTGATGAGTCTTATGAAAAAGAATTTGAGGGTGCTGAGTGTTTATTTCCTAACAAGTTTGATCTTTCTGATATTGCAGGTGTTACATTTGATCAAATCTTTGTAGATGATCTCCTTACAGACACCTATGTTCAAGTTGACTCAAGTTCAGCTCAAGCCATCCTTGGAGAGCAGTCAACAAAGTTGGACATCTTGACCTACCAACTGGAATCTGGCCATACTGAAACCTCAGAAGCTTTAGATAAGCAAGGAAGGACTCTTGCTTCTGTAGAAATGATGTTACCTGGCTCAGAAGAAGTGGTGCTGCCCACCATTGAGGCCAGAATCAGTGGAGTTGAATCTGGTTTGCAAACCATCTCCACTTTGGTTGAGAAAGCCAAGACCAATATGGAATCCTTCACAAAGGTGTTGGGAAATTAATCCCAATATTCAATAATAGTCCCCCAACAACGTGGTCCCCAACTCCTTTGTGGGAAATTATTATGGGACCACATTCCCCATCTCCTTTCTGGAGAATTATTGGCACTTTTTGGTTATGGACCATCACGCTAGGAATCCATTGAGACTCCCGGAAATCTTTTGAGATGCCCTAGGGATCTTTTGAGACTCTCGGGAATCTTTGAGACTCCTTTAAAATTACCCTGATCTATTTGAGACGTAATTTAAATATGAATTATCACAAATCTAATTTCATAATTTAAATAAATTAAATTAACTAATTTATGTAATGAATGTACGATAAAATAATTAAATCCCTAAACATGCGGAACTAAGGGATTACGTGTTTATCTTTAAATCGGAGAGATACCGTTGAGAAGAGTAACGACTTCAACCCAATTGCCTTCTCAAGTATTCCCTATGTCCTAGTCCGTTGATCTAGTGGGAGATCTCATGAACTATAACTCTCAAGGAAGAATTAATTTTCTCTTGTTGCACACACTGTAATTTCGAAAATTACAAATCTCTCTTTTCTGTATTGTGTGATTAAGAGTACCAATTTTTTTCTTCTCCTTTTATAAGAGAGAATCTATGTTTCTTCTCTTACAAGAAAGAAAAATTGACCGGTCAATTTATCTTGAAATAATATAGAAATAATCTCTTATTTCCATATATCTTTTTCCATAAATATCTCTCTCTAATTTCTTGCAACAAAATTAATCATTATCTTTTAATTACCTTAATTAATAGACTTTTATTGGGCTACTTGAGGGGCCTTTAGGAGAATTAGGATTGGACCTCACAATGGGCCCAGAAATCAATATTGAGCCACAACATTTTTCCAACTCATTAACATTAATTCATTCCACTATAGAATTAATATTGCAGTATCCATCCTAACCCATATTACGAAATATGGCTCCCGGTTATTATTTCCCATGTTTAAGATTCAATGTCCATCAATTAATTTAAGCTACTGAATGCTTTAATTAATTAATATCTTTTATTTCTCGGAGTAAGGACATCTCAACATTATTATCATACCGGAAATAAATTCCACTGATCTGATTTGATATGATAAACCTTCTGAGCCTACCAAGGGGACATAATCAACTTGACACTCCAAGACACGATTCTCTGTATTAATTTTGGCAATTTGTCCTATAATTAATAATATTGCCCAAGATACAAAGTATTGAATCAAATTGATTCTTTACCCATAATAAATCAAAGCAATACTTCTTAACTACAGACAATTCCATTTAAGTGACAGAGATTAAGAAATCAACAACCACTGAGGTCTAATTCTTCATTCCTTAAGTCAGTTTAGAAGAATTACCTCTCTGTAGGTCCTATTCAGCACATCATAATGCACTAGTGTAATCTCTTGGTCAAGATAAACCAATCTGAACCTTACACCTCAACTTCTACCAATGGATTGTTCAATTCCATCTAAGTTGTGAATCAGTTGTACTTATATACAAGGAACTGACAATGTGATCTTCTACACACCACATTGTCTACAATGTAAAATACATCTGAACGTTTATGCAATAAATAATTAACATTCATTATATTTAAAGCAACCAGTGATAAAAATATTATTCTCATTTATAAGTGCAAGAATCAGTTTGTATACATAAGTAGCACTAAAAGCATACTTGCCAGTATAACCCTAACAATCTCCCACTTATACTCAAAGTCTGCTTTTAAGTATACTACAACACGTCCATGTTCTACATGTCCTATTAAATTCTCCCACTTATACTCAAAGCAGCTTGGCAACGCACTTGGCCCCCATTCCTTCCACATGTCTCTCGAATGTACTCTGAGGCAGACCCTTTGTGAAGGGATCAGCTAGGTTATCTTCCGATGCGATGTTTGCCACCACTATATCTCCTATCTTAACGATTTCTCGTATAAGATGGTATTTCCTTTCAATGTGTTTGCTTGCCTTGTGGGCTCTTGGTTCCCTTGAATTTGCAACAGCTCCAGCATTATCGCAATAAATAGTGATACTGCTGGGCAAATTCGGAATCACATCCAAGTCCACTAAGAAGTTCTTAAGCCAAACCGCTTCTTTCGCTGCTTCACAAGCAGCTACATATTCGGCTTCCATGGTAGAATCAGCGATGCATTTCTGCTTCACACTTCTCCATGTCATGGCTCCATCCCCCAAACAAAACACACTACCCGAGGTAGATTTTCTAGAATCCATGTCTGATTGGAAATCTGAGTCCGTATAACCCACATGGAATAGACTGTCTGACTGATAAACTAGCATTCTATCTCGAGTTCTTTTTAGATACTTGAGAATATTTTTAACTGCAGTCCAATGTTCTTTCCCTGGGTTACTTTGATATCTTGCTACCATGCCTACAGCAAAACAAATATCCGGTCTCTTGCACAACATTGCATACGTGAGGCTTCCAACTGCCGACGCATATTGAATGTTTCTCATCTCATCCATCTTCTTTTGTGTCTTAGGACACATCTCTTTAGATAGATGAATTCCATGTCTGAAAGGAACAAATCCTTTCTTGGAATTTTGCATGCTGAATCGTTTCAAAATAGTGTCTATGTATGAGGTTTGGGATAAGCATATCATCATTTTCTGGCGATCTCAAGTAATCTTAATCCCAAGGATGTGACCAGCTTCTCCTAAATCCTTCATATAAAACTGTTTTGACAACCATACCCTCACGTCTGTCAACACCTTTTTATTGTTTCCAATAAGCAGAATGTCGTCTACGTATAATACTAAGAATACCAAGGCAGTTCCGATACACTTCTTATAGACACAACTCTCAAACTTATTTTGATCAAATCCATAGGATTGTATCACCTGATCAAAACATTGATTCCAAGCTCGCGATGCTTGCTTAAGTCCATATATTGACGTTTTAAGCTTGCATACAAGATTCTCTTGGCCTTTTTCAATTAAGCCTTCGGGTT
Organism: Galeopsis tetrahit; assembly: GCA_963675135.1. Lineage (NCBI taxonomy): Eukaryota > Viridiplantae > Streptophyta > Magnoliopsida > Lamiales > Lamiaceae > Galeopsis > Galeopsis tetrahit. The sequence continues at coordinate 55,378,556 of OY776120.1, read as the reverse complement.
AGCGCATGTAGATTTCTTGTTCAAGACTTCCATTTTGGAAAGCTGTCTTGACATCCATTTGTCAGATCTCAAAGTCTAGGTGAGCTGCAATCGACAAGAGAATACGTATAGACTTAAGCATAGCTACAGGCGAAAAGGTCTTCTCATAATCGATTCCCTCTTTTTGAGTATATCCTTTTGCCACTAGTCTAGCTTTGAAGGTTTCAACCTTCCCATCTGATCCTCTTTTTCTCTTGTAGACCCACTTGCATCCAATAGGCTTTATGCCTTTGGGTGGTTCCACAAGCTCCCACACTTTGTTATGATCCATAGACCCCATTTCTGCTTCCATTGCAGTTTGCCAAGAATCTGCATCCTTGTCTTGGATTGCCTCAACGTACGTCCAGGGGTCAGATTCATCCTCTCCGGGGACCAAGTCCGAAGACTCTCCCACGAACATGAATCGCTCAGGTTGTCTCGCAACCCTCCCACTACGACGAGGTTCCCGTTGTGTTTGTGTATCGCTTGGTACATCTACTTGTACACTTGGTATAGGAGTTGGCCCTCTTAATTCTTTTAAGGTAATCTCACTCTTGGGCTTTCTATTACTCATACAGTTTTCTTCCAAGAATCTAAAATGTGTGCTTATCACAATTCGCTGATCCTTTGGACTATAAAATAAACCCCCTTTCGTTCTTCTAGGATATCCTACAAACAACCTTAATTCTGAACGAGGGTCTAACTTTCCAGCTTCCTTGTCCAACACGTATGCAGGACACCCATAAGAATTTTGGAAGGTACCAAATTCAGAATGTAAGTCGTTGTTTTCAAGGCATAACCCCAAAACGACTTAGGTAAATCTGAATAACTCATCATAGATCTGACCATCTCTAAAAGAGTTTGATTTATTCGCTCTGCAACCCCATTTTATTGAGGGGTTCCGGGTGCAGTTAATTGGGATATAATCCCTTCACCTGATAAGTAGCCCAAAAATCATTGCTGAGGTATTCGTCTCCACGATCTGATCGTAGAAACTTGATACTCTTTTCCCTATACTTTTCTGCTTCAGCCTTAAACTCTTTGAATTTATCAAAGGTCTCAGACTTATGCCGCATTAGATAGATGTATCCATATCTTGAGTAATAATCGATAAAAGTAACGAAATACTCAAAACCACCTATTGCTTGAATTGACATTGGTCCACATAAATCAGTATGAACGAGTTCCAACACTTCACTAGCTCTATTCCCCTTTGCCCCAAAAGCTCTTTTGGTCATTTTACCCTCTAAACATGATTCGCAGGTTGGAAACGGCTCAACCTGGAGTGATTCCAACGAGCCGTCGTTCACCAACCTTTGAATCCTTCTTAGATTAATATGACCAAGTCTAAGATGCCACATAAGTGTTTCGTTCATGTCTGAAGAATGCTTTCTTTTCTTAGAAATAGTCGATGTGTTATACGATTCATTTTGTGTGGAATGTGCACAATTAATAGTATAAAGATTATTCACCAATGCTCCCGAACAGATAATCTCGTCATTACGACAAATAACGACATTCTTATTAAAAGAAACTGAATATCCATCCAAAAATAGTTTAGAAACTGAAATCAAATTCTCTCTAAAACTCGGAACATAAAGAACGTCTTTTAAAAATAAAATTCTATCACTAAAAGACAGTTGCACATCTCCCACTGCAACAGCCGCCACTTTCGTAGCATTGCTCATGGTGATGATGATCTCACTCCCACTAAGTTGTCGGGTTAGCTTGAACCCCTAAAAATTGAAACAAACATGATCAGTGGCTCCCGTATCCACCACCCAAGAATGGGAAGAATACACCGCTAAACAAGTTTCAATTACTAGTGTGTGAGAATTACCTTGCTTACCAGCCTTCTTAGGCTTGGTACAAGCTGACTTCCAATGTCCTTTTAGACCGCAACTAAAGCACTTTCCCTTAGTGGTCTTTTTCTTGACACCTCCCTCAATTGGTATCTTTTCCTTATTATTAGCTTGTTTCTGGCCATTTGCCTTCTTCTTCTTCTTTCCACCTTTCGGTGCAGAATTAGAAGATGGACCGTTTGCCAACATAGTCGTATGCTCGTTCCTTGGTCCCATTAACATCTCATCCGAAATCAAAGCTTGCAAGAGCTGAGCCATCGTATACTCTTGATTATTAATCGTATAGTTCAGTTGGAATTGCTCAAAACTTTTCGGTAGAGAATGGAGTACGAAATCGATCTGCGTTTCCGCATCGAATTCAGCACCAAGAATCTCATGTTTGTTAAGGAAACCCATCACCTTAAGAACGTGATCCCTCACGGGCGTTCCCTCGACCATTTTCTGTGATAACATATCTCGCATGGTCATTTGTCTAGCCGTACGATTCTGATGAGCAAAGTTCCTTAAGGTTCATCATAATAGCTGAAGCGGATTCCATGTTCTGGTGTTGGTGTTGCAACACATCTGACATTGAATCCAAGATGGTACACCTAGCCATTTAATCGGATCTCATCCACTCCTTATGATATTCCTTATCTTCTTGGTTCGTCTCATCCGTAGGGGAAGGGGATTTAGGTTCATCAAGTACCCACTTATGCTGTTGTGCAGTCAAGACTATAAATAAATGTCTTTTCCAATCCATATAATTCTCTCCTTCCAATTTATTTTCTTTAAATATACTAAACAGTGGGTTAAAAGGAGACGACATGCTGAACTGAGAATAAAATATACAATTTGTATTAATATCCTATTAACACAAAAATTATCACATAATTTGATCACATGTACTATATCAAAAACCTAAAAAAATGATATAAACATGCATCAGCCAACATCTTAAAATCAATTTAAGTAAGTCACAATGAGTGTGAACGTTTACTTAAATACATTTAAGCAGGTTACAAACAAAGCAGTTACAAACCTTTAATTCAAAATTAATAGTTGGCTTCAACCTGGCCATATAAAATTGGCAGGGACTCCGATGGGGAGTTAATATATCAATTTTATACATAAGTAATAACCACAATTATATACATGACTATTATTTCGTTTTGAATAAGCCACTCGATGGGAGGGTCATACCGCCACTAGTAATAATCCACAATCATCCTTAAAGGAATTTATTCATGTGAACTTATCTTTTGGCCTATCCGATAGGGAGAGAGGCGCTTGCCAATGCGTAGCCAAAAGACTTCACAAATAAATAAATTATGGAGGCCATTTAATCAATTTATTATATTAAATAAATTTAATAAAAAAACATACTTAGTAATTTTTAAACTAGAGTTTTTTCACGAATTCTCATGCAAAATTAACAAATAATCATAGCATAATAACAAAACAAAAATTAAACACAAATTAGGCAAACACGTCCAATTATCATGGTTTAATTTTCTCGTTATGAAGAAACAAGAATTCGTACTCCCACGGCCGCAACAAAAAAAATCACGCCACGCCCACAACCGGCCCGTGTGGATTGGTCGTCCGGGTGCGCCTCCGATTCTTTAATCCGTCCAACGGTCTTCGTCTTTGATCCGTTACAATTTATTTACAAAAAATAAATCTAACATCTAGACTAGTCTATTACAAATTAAATAATCTAATCTACCCGTGGATTTTCTCACGGGAAAAACAAATCTGACTGAATCAGATTAAAAACCACATTCAAACAACATAAATTAAAACATACATTAAAACCATGATAATTGGATACATGCAAAAAAGATCTAACAATTCTACCATCGAAATATCAATTTAATGTAAATAGATTTAAATTCTAATTTAAATTACAGAGCCCAAAACCTTGGCTCTGATACCATCTGTTGGGAAATTAATCCCTATATCCAATAATAGTCCCCCAAAAATGTGGTCCCCAACTCTTGTGGTCCCCAACTCCTTTGTGGAAAATTATTATGGGACCACATTCCCCATCTCCTTTGTGGGGAATTATTGGCACTTGTGGGTTATTGACCATCACGCTAGGAATCCATTGAGACTCTCGGGAATCTTTTGAGATGCCCTAGGGATCTTTTGAGACTCTCGGAAATCCTTTGAGACTCCTTTAAAATTACCCGGATCTATTTGTGACGTAATTTAAATATGAATTATCACAAATCTAATTTCATAATTTAAACAAATTAAATTAACTAATTTATGTAATGAATGTACGGTAAAATAATTAAATCCCTAAACATGCGGAACTAAGGGATTACGTGTTTACCTTTAAATCGGAGAGATACCGTTGAGAAGAGTAACGACTTCAACCCAATTGCCTTCTCAAGTATTCCCTAAGTCCTAGTCCGTTGATCCGGTGGGAGATCTCACGAACTATTAACTCTCAAGGAAAATTAATTTTCTCTTGTTGCACACACTGTAATTTCGAAAATTACAGATCTCTCTTTTTTGTATTGAGTGATTAAGAGTACCAATTTTTTTCTTCTCCTTTTATAAGAGAGAATCTATGTTTCTTCTCTTACAAGAAAGAAAAAACGACCAGTCAATTTATCTTGGAATAATATAGAAATAATCTCTTATTTCCATATATCTTTTTCCATAAATATCTCTCTCTAATTTCTTGCAACAAAATTAATCCTTATCTTTTAATTACCTTAATTAATATACTCTTATTGGGCTACTTGAGGGGCCTTTAGGAGAATTATGATTGGACCTCCCAATGGGCCCAGAAATCAATATTGAGCCACAACATTTTTCCAGCCCATTAACATTAATTCATTCCACTATAGAATTAATATTACAATATCCATCCTAACACATATTACGAAATATGGCTCCCGGTTATTATTTCCCGTATTTAAGATTCAATGTCCATAAATTAATTTAAGCTACTGAATGCTTTAATTAATTAATATCTTTTATTCCTCGGAGTAAGGACAAATCAACATTATTATCATACCGGAAACAAATTCCCCTGATCAGATTTGATATGATAAACCTTCTGAGCCCACCAAGGGGACATAATTAACTTGACACTCCAAGACACGATTCTCTGTATTAATTTTGGCAATCTGTCCTATAATTAATAATATTGCCCAAGATACAAAGTATTGAATCAAATTTATTCTTTACCCATAATAAATCAAAGCAATACTTCTTAAGTACAGACAATTCCATTTAAGTGACAAAGATTAAGAAATCAACAACCACTGAGGTCTAATTCTTCATTCCTTAAGTCAGTCTAGAAGAATTACCTCTCTGTAGGTCCTATTCAGCACATCATAATGCACTAGTGTAATATCTTGGTCAAGATAAACCAATCCGAACCTTACACCTCAACTTCTACCAATGGATTGTTTAATTTCATCTAAGTTGTGAATCAATTGTACTTATATACAAGGAACTGACAATGTGATCTTCTACACACCACATTGTCTACAATGTAATATACATTTGAACGTTTATGCAATAAATAATTAACATTCATTATATTTAAAGCAACCAGTGATAAAAATATTATTCTCATTTATAAGTGCAAGAATCAGTTTGTATACATAAGTAGCACTAAAAGCATACTTGCCAGTATAACCCTGACAAAAGGAAGTCAAGAAAGATCAGAAATTGCTAAGAGACAACCACAACAAGAATGTGAAGGCCCTGAAACTGGTTGTCAAGCAAGCCATATGAAGGAAGACTGCACTTCAGAAGAGAAGAGCAGAGGAAATGAGGCTGGCTATGGTCAAAGCAGCTTCAGAGAAGTTTACCTAGGAAGTGATGGCTAAGATTGCTGAATCTGCAGTGGCCAACCTCACTGACTTTTTCAAGGCCAACCTTGATGCTTCCCTCAAAACAACCATGGAGGAGGTTGTAGAGAGCAGAAAATGAAGCCTGTCCTAACTTTTCTAAGCTTGAGCAATAACAGAATTGTAGAATATACATGACGAAAATGTATATCTGCTTGAGGAAATGAAGTCATTGAACCTAGCCCAGTCCCTGATGGCTACAAGCATGAGTGAGCTCAAACCTCAGTGTTTTGATGCTGCCAAAAAGGGGATAGAGAAAGAGCAAGGGCAAAAGGTGCCTTGACCATTGGTGAAGGAAGCAAGGGAAAAGACAAAGAGCCTGAGGTCAAAGGAAAAGGAAAAGCAGTCCAGAATGTGGATGATTTGGATGAAGATGAGAAACTAGCAATTGCTCTGAAAAATCAGTAGCATCAGCTCAAGAAGAAGGAGCAAGACTTCAGGAGAGGCCTGGAGGAGAAGTACCAGGACTGGACAAATCTGCTGAAGGTGTCCAGACCAGAGGGCAAATCAAGAAGGCAAAGGGAAAGAAAAGAAAGGCTGAAACATTCACAGACTTTCCCAACAACATAGAACTCCCTGCTGAGTTCAGAATAGAAGAAGAAGTGCCCACCTCCAAGAAAGTCAAAACTGCTGAAAAGGTCAAGAATGCTGAAGAAGACAAATCTGCTGAGATTGTCAAAACTGTTGAAGGTCAAGAAAATGTTGAAGTACTTTTTGAAGAAGGTTTTGGAGCAGAACCAAAGAAGAAGAGCATAGTGCTGGCTAATGATCCATCAAAGCTGTTTGAAGAAGGCTATGGAAAAGATGCTGAAACTCAGCAAAAACTGGCCATGATGAGAGCTCAAGAAAAGATGGATCTAATAATGGAAGCAAACAGAGCCAGAGACAAAAGAAGAGTAGATTTCCAGAAGCCAAGGAGGAAGAGGGCTACATACACCAAGCTAAAGCCTCAGCTGCTGATCAAGATGGACACAAAATATCCACACATGGATAAATGGGTTCCAATCCAGCCGAATGACAACTGGGAAGAGGCTAAGAGGGAGTTTGTCTATGATTACTATGGCATAGGCAGATGGAATGAAGAAGATGCCAACTCCACCTTCACCTAGTTCATGATTGACTATCATATGGAACTCTATCAACAACTTCTTGCTACAGCAGACATGGCAAGAATTGAGTTCAATGCCCCTAAGCCAATCATCTACATGCCTCCCAAGAAAGAAGGATTCATTGATCAATCACAGATATTCCAAGAGTTCTTTGAGATCCTGAAGCTGAACAGGATGGTGCTTGGGCCTAAGGGAACAAACCAAGAGGCTATGGAGTTGAAGAAGAGGGTTTGGGCACAGTATGGAATGGTGCCACCTCCTGAAGACAATCTCTAAAACTGGCTAAGTCCTCCTGACCCTTAATTGGCTTAAGTGCTGAATTGGATGAGTGCTTGCTCTTGACTGATGATATTGTTGAATTGGTCATCTCTGCTGAATATGTTCAAAGTCTATTGATCACATGCCCTTTATTGCTCTGATCATATACCTTCCCACTTTGCTCTGATCATATGTTTCCTTAGTTAGTTTTTGCTCTGATCATATGATATCTGAGTTATGCTCTGATAAAATGATATGTAATTTCTATGATTCATGCTCTGATAAGTTTGTTCAACTATCATCATGCTTGTAATGATCTATGATTATAAATGATTGTTGAAATTTCTATGAATCAAAACAAAACATCTCAACTTGCCTGACTTAAACCTATATGCATTCAAACCATGATTACACTAACATATTTCTTTCAGAAAATTTGACCTTGGTCACATCTACTGAAGATAAATGTAATAAAGTATAGTCAAATCACCTTTGCATAGAATGTATAGGTTTTGGCATCATAAAAAAGGGGGATATTGTTGGGAATAAAATGAGAAGTTTTGATTAAGATACCAAAACCGCTTAAGGCATGCCAATTAGACAAGTCAGATTTAAATGAACATGTTTCAAGAATGTTGGAACATGTAGCTTAAGGCTAGTTGAGAAGCTGGAATGTTAGGCAGCTCTTAGTATAATAGATGCACAAGTTGAGGGGGAACACATGCTTAGAAGATTTCAGGAATCAAGTCTCCTCAAGGCTCATAATCAAATTGACCTTAAGTCTGCTGATGGACAACTATGCTGATGAAGTCTGCTTAGTTGTGGTGAAACCTATCTGAAGATCAAGTGAATAAGAATGCATCATCAAGACCAAGTCTACTAAAGCATATATCAATGATCAGAAGATCTGAACAGTAGAAATGTCTCAGCACAATTGAACTAGAACTTTCAAGACAAGCCCAACTATGTGTATAAGGTCAAAGTTGTTGATCCAAAACCATGAATGGTCAAATACCTTCAAGAGATATACATGGAAAGAGAAAGAGCCAAGTCATCTAAAGAGCAAAAGGCCAACATTGCTGATTAGCAAAGTTTGCTGATCATGATAAGCAGAACTGTCCAAATGATAAGGAATGTTGTCCTTATCATAGGATCAATCATCAGAAGTGATGTCCATGTTTGATCAAGTGAATCTTGAAGTCAGACATTGGGAAGAGTGCTTCAAAGTCAAGACAAAATGCTCACAACCGTTTACTTCCCAAATTAAGGACATGTTACTTTCAAGAAACTGTCTTCCAGTTGCAGAGTTCAAGGAAGACTAAAATAGGCAATTTGAGGCTGTCTTTCCAACGGGCAAATCCTCAAATTGTTCTATAAATACAAAAATGTGGAGACCTTTGAAGGGAACCAACTAGTAATCAACAATTCTGAAGATACAAGCTCACAAGCCTTTCATAGTTCTCAAAAGACATTCTTAGTCTTTTATACACTTCATCTAAGTTGAACCTCATTGTATATTCATACAAGCTTAGACAGATATCCTATCCTTTTACACTGAGCTCATTGTAAAGGATATCTCAACCTAGTTGGAACCAAACTTCAACCCTTATGCCTTTCCAAAAGAGAGATAGAAGGTTGTTGTAGTAGAAGTGTAAGGAATTCACTGTTGAAAGAAGAACAGTGCAATTCTGTGTAGAGAAGAGAGTACTAGGACTCTGATATCCTAGGGATCAAGGCACCAAGGAGTGGTGTGGTTGATCAAGTGCACCTTGACACTATAAAACAAGTAATTCCAAGAGTGAAGGAATTATCCTATTAAATCAGGGAAAGTGGATTTAGGAGCTTGAGTCTCTAAACCACTATAACTCTTGTGTTGATTTACTTTCAAAGTATTTTCATTCAAACAACACATCCGTACACAACACACAAAGTAACCTTTCAAAAACATATACTTAAGATTGTGCAGAACTAATTTGGACAATTTCCCTGAAAACAGTCTAAGTGTCAAGAAGATTCCAGAACTTAAAAGGAGTTTAAACTAAAGGGCGAACTACTAATTCCGCACATATAACTCTCTTAGATAGTTATTCAACTAGGTACTCAATAGTACTTAGTAGGTTGATTATCTTTAAAGAGTTATTCATCTCAGTAGAGTTGTCCAAGACAACCTTGCTAAAACCAGTTTGATTAAAGTTTGAAAAAGATTTGCATACAAGTGTATTCCCCTCCCCCCATACACTTGTTATATACTCCTTCCAGGACCAACAAGTTGTTACACCAGGTCAAAGAAGTCAATCTTTAACAAGTCAATCCTAGTCACCAGTTTGCGTGGCGACGACTACTCAACCAAGTCATGCGATGATTAGTCAACATTATGAAGAAAATGTAATTTTGTGCTCGCCCAAAGATGTTGGCGAGCACATGCAAAGCTATCTAGATAAAGACAAGTATAAAGGCCTTGGGAGAGAGTATGGAGCGTGGCGAGCACAACGAGTGCGACCACCTTCCATGGAGATAGCCAGATGACCAGGTTCTCCGGCGACCACCGTGGCCCATCTCCTCGTTTCTAGCGAGGACGACCACCAAAGAGGCGGTTTAGCATTTAATGTAGCGTCCCATCACCTTTATGTGGTGGGATATCAGGTCCAATATAGGCCCGCCACGTGTAAAGGCCGGGCAGCCCAAAAATCCTAGTATATAATGCCTAAAAGGCTAATTTGTAAAGATTAAGTGAGAATTCCTACACCAAAGCTCAAAGCAATGCACTCCCAAGCTCCTCAAAGCTTTTAACTTCTCCAAGAAGCTATCTCTTGTGTTCTTATTTGTTGTTCTTCATTAAGATCATAACAAATCGTCCGATTAATCCGCTATTAACACATAATAACCCCCACATAAATTACATGATTGTCTAGTGCTTATGAAAGTCCACATCCAGATCAACCATCCAAAAGCACGTACAACATTTATCGCTAGAAGGAGGGGCCCTTTTACGTGTTCTTCATCAAAGTTTCAACCGATCATCGAACGATCGGCTTGTAAACTCCTTTTTTCAGGTTTTTAATCGGTAGAAATACCTTTTAGAACGTTATCTACGTATTTCATACGTATTTTCTTTATCTTCGTGTTCTTGAATATTTTCGGTATTCTAGGCATATTTTGGAGTTTGATCTCCATGTATTTCTATTTTTAGCTCTCTTTTGTTGTTACTTTGCAAATTTGTAGTTGTAATAACATGTTCTTCTGCGTAAGAACTCGAATCTTTGGTTTTTTAGCGTCGAAAGCTTAGGCCAAATTCATATCTTTGTAACCGTTTACCAGAAATCGCTCTCAAAAGACGTCTCAACACACCAATCATGACAGAATTCCGCCTCCCGGGGGGAACGAAAACCCTCCACCACCGATAGCTCCGGTGGCCAATCCATTGGAAAACATCAATCTTGGGGAAATCTTGAATGATCCCCAGCACTTGAGAGAATTCACTGACTACCTCAACGAAAAGAAGAGGAAAATGAAGCTATCGAACTTGAAAAAGCCAAGGATCAGGCTTTTGAAAAAGCTCTAAAGGCGAAGGCCAACGCCAACAATAATGACGAGGACTCATATCACTCATACTCGGTACATCCCCGAGATAAGGGGAAGAATAAAGTTTACGAGCGCTCCCACAATAGTCATACTGGAGACTCAAATGGTGGTCGAAACTCTATTTTCAATCGCGTAGGCGATAAGGACACAAAAGCTCCTCGCCCAATACCTTTTAAAGTTGGGGGCCAACCAGAGAGAGACGGCCGACTTGAGAAAAATGACCATAGAGACCGTGGTGGAAAGAAAGATCAAGGAGACAGAATCTCTGCCCTCGACCGAGTAGGGCCAAACTCGCGAGCACCGGTGAGAAGTTATCGCAGCCATCTGCTGAAGCGATCACGCTATCATTCCCCCAGACGATCACACCGAGACCGAGATGGTCGTCCGGTCGCGTCACACGGGAGTTGACGAGATGAGATCGTAGTCCCCCGACCAAAGACTGCTGAGGAAGGGCATATCGCCCAGTTCATAGAAACCCGGAAACATATGAAACTGGAGATGGAGAACTTGCGAGCAGAGGTGGCCGCATCGAAGAGAGGCACTGTCCCGCCAGTCACTCTTCCCGCTCCACCTCTAAGTGTTATGATCCTCACCGCTCCCATACGAAGAAAGATTCAGATGCCTTAAATGGCAGCGTACGACGGTATGTCCGATCCCCGGGTACACTTGTCCAAGTACTCGAACTACATGGCCTCAATCGGGGCAACGGACGCCACACAGTACCGAAACTTCTCCCTGACTTTGGGAGACAGGGCCCATCGTTGGTACACAACTTTGGGAGTCGGGTCCATCAGTTTTTAACATACTATGGATCCATCGCTGCTCGCCTAGCCTCAAAGCAACGTTTGGCAAACGTTCGCCAGACCCTGACCGAATCAGGGAAAGACTTTATCGAACGATTCAATAGGTTAGTGATCGACGGGGAGGTAGTGAATGAAGAAACGAAGCTGATCTCAGCTGTTTCCGGCCTGAGGATAGGTTCTAAACTTTGGGAATCTATACATACCATCTTTCCGGAATCTTACGCGGATTTCTGTAACCTGGCTGTAAGCTTCATTCAGATGGAAGAGATAATGGACATCGCCAAGGATAATGAGCAGCCTGAAGCGGCCAAAAAAGTGTGGCCGAAAAAAACTTTACCACTGGGGAGCCGTCCTAGCCAAAAAAGGCAGTCAACCAAGGGAGCAGTGCTCGCCTATCCAATTTCAGGCCATTTGAAGAGGCACCAGAGATCACGTAGTTCAGGGAGACCCTTGTTTTTTATCCCAGGGCCATCCTCGATGCAATCAGGGGAAAGAATCTGCTCCCCCCGGCGAGGGCGATGCATACGAACGAGAAAAATTTGGATGGGAATAAATTCTACAACTATCACAACTCCATCGGCCACTAGACGAATGGGTGCCGAGATTTAATGAAGAATTTATACAAGTTGTACACGGAGGGCAAGCTTGCGCAGTTCATCAAGCCCAGGGATGGGAATGCCGACTACCGTGGTAAGAAGCGTCATGACGACGACGGAGGCGACGAGGACCTCCGTAAAAAAATCAATCGCCAGAAACTGCTCCCCCTAACGCCGAATGGTCCTCCTAGCGACGTCGACTTTGTGGGCGGATTGTGCAATGTCATTGAGGGGCCCCTGGGGTAACTCAATCTGGGATGGCTCTGTTTGTTCGCCGACAGCAGAGCGAGATGCGAGCACTCAACAATGTGCACCAGGTGTGCGTCGCCCCGGCTGTTGAGAAGCCCCCATCCCACCAAGTCCTTTTCACGGACGACGATCTAAACGGCGTGGTGCAACCAAATAACGATGTTTTAGTTGTCACCGAAAAAATCATGGGAACCAATGTCCATCGCCTGATGGTCGACACCGGGGCATACACCAATGTCCTATTCAAACACACTTTGGAAGCTCTCGGTGGATACGCTGCATACATCGAGCCTTACGACGATATTATTGTAGGCTTTGGAGACACCCGCTCCCTTCCGATAGGGAGAATCAGACTATCACTGGAACTGGCATCGACGAAAGAGCCAGCAATGCATTACACTCGGCAGCTTGACTTCATGATCGTCGACATGCCATCCTCCTACAATGCTTTCCTCGGCCGACCTTTCTTCGACGAATTTAAGGCGGCTGCCTCTACTTATTACTACTGTATAAAGTTTCCAACCCCGACGGGAGTTATAACTGTCAAAGGTGATCAGGTGCGGGCGAGGGAGTGTCTCGTCCATTTTTCTAAGCGTCATTCTAAAGAAACTCCTATGGTTGGAAAGTATATTGAGTGTTATAACGAAAAAATACAAAGAAATTACTTGGATGGTTTTCCCAACAAGTATCAAAAGATAGAAATTGGAGAGTCAAGTCAGATTTTTTACGACCACCAAGCAGAGGGGGACGAGCATACCCCGATGGAAATAGACGAGCACGATCAGCTCCCCGACGACCAGGTTCCGGAACTGAACATTCCAGATCTGGAACCTAGGTTAGGCTTTGAGCCGGAGATCGGAATCGAGGACCCTCGCTGGAAAGAACCCAAAGAACGGGCAACTCCAGCGGAGGACCTTGAAATTATCCATCTAAATGAAGCTCGTCCAGAGCATGAAGTGTTCATAGGTTCAAATTTACCAGTGCAGTTGCGGTCAGAAATGATCGCCTTTTTGAAAGAAAACAGTGGGGCTTTCGCCTGGTCGCACGAAGATATGGCGGGCATCGATATGAACCATGCCTGCCATAGATTAAATATTGATCCTACAAGAACACCTATCATGCAAAAATGAAGAAAGTTTGGGCCTGATAAATACGCGGCTATGGCGGTCGAAGTTAAAAAGTTGATCAATAACAAGTTAATCGAGAAAATAGGAACTGATCCCGAGTGGTTGGCAAATCATGTGCTCGTCCGAAAAATGACCGGATCGTTGCGACTGTTTATAGACTTCACAGATCTAAACGATGCTTGTCCTAAAGACCATTTTCCGATGCCCCACATCGATCATCTGGTGGATAATACGGCGGGGCATGAAATGCTAACATTTATGGATGCTTTCGCGGGATACCATCATATCGCGATGCATCCTGATGACCAGAGATATACAACGTTCATGACAGCGACAGACATGTACAGCTGGAAAAGAATGTCTTTCGGTTTGAAAAATGTAGGGGCAACGTACCAAAGACTGGTAAATAAAATGTTTGAGAAACACATCGGTGAGATGGTAGAGGTCTATATCGACGACATTGTCGTCAAAAGCTTGCGGAAAGAAGATCACCTACACCACCTCGCCATGACATTCGATATCTTGAAAGAGTATAATATGAAGCTGAATCCAAAGAAGTGCAGTTTCGGAGTTGGCTCCGGAAAATTTCTGGGGTACTTGGTTAGCCAGAGGGGCATCGAGGCAAATCCTACAAAAATTCAAGCAGACATTGTTGGGATATGAATATCCTTAGTTTAGTTTTGATAAACCAAATCAAACATGTAATAGGATAAGTTGTATTGTATAGACAACTTTATTATACATCTTGTAATAGATAGGACTCTAGTTAGAAGAGAAGACTTGTCAAATGCTCAAGAAGAGAAGAGAAGGCCAAGACCAGAAGTCTCCTGATAAGATGAGTTAAACTCATCTTACAGAATAAGAAGAGTAAAGACAGCTGAGTAAAGACAGCAGAGTAAAGACAGCAGCTGAGAAGAAACAGCAGCTGTGTAAAGACAGCTGAGTAAAGACAGCTGAGTAAAGACAGCAGCTGAGAAGAAACAGCAGCTGTGTAAAGACAGCTAAGTAAAGACAGCAGAGTAAAGACAGCAGCTGAGAAGAAACAGCAGCTGTGTAAAGACAGCTGAGTAAAGACAGCAGCTGAGAAGAAACAGCAGCTGTGTAAAGACAGCAGAGTAGAAGTCTTCTTACCAGCAGAGCAGAAGTCTTCTTACCAGCAGAGTGAAGTCTTCTTACCAGCAGAGTAGAAGTCTTCTTACAAGCAGAGTAGAAGTCTTCTTACCAGCAGAGTAGAAGTCTTCTTACACAATTAAAGGAAGACCAATCACAGCTGAAATCAAGGATTGACAAGATATGTGCACAAGAAAGGAAAGTCAAAGATATGATTGAAATTACATGACAATGGTAATATTCAATCATATCAAATCAAGAGATTGTCAATTCCTCTATTAGTGGAGATTTGAATTGCTATCATCCAACAGTAACATACAAACATCAACACTATATAAATGAGCTCATACATCATTGGGAGGAGAGAAGAGGTGTGAGATGCAGAGGTCGAGCAAAGTGCTTAAAGTCCAGAAATAAGAAGAGCTCAAGAAGATCATTCATGAAGATTCAACACGCATCACCTCATCCCCAGTGAGTGAACTCATACCATCTAAGCCAGTTTAATCACTCATATATATCCATAGCTTAGAGAGAATTTCCCAATCCTAGCATGAGGCTAAAACAGATTGTAAGGGAAATTCTCACCTAGTTCATATACACAAAACCCACCTTCTACCATAAAACCCTAGAAGTCAAGTTGAGTGTTCGTCGCTGTAAAGAGTCCAAGTGCTCTATAATCACTTGTGGAGTGCAAGTGCAAGTGGTTACAATCACTTGTGGGGAAGTGCAGGTGCTTACAATCACTTGTGGAGACCGTAGCTGTTAGGACGGCTCAGATCTCAAAGTCCTACCCTTGGGACTATAAAGGACAAGGCCCTTGTAATTTTTGGTAAATTAAAGGGATTAAACACCACGTTAGGACGTGAGAGTGGACGTAGGAACTTATATCCGAACCACTATAAATTAATGTGTTATTTACATTTTTGCACTTTACATTTCAAGTCTTTACATACATATTTGTGCATAAAATGTTTTACACACTGTATATATTAAATAGACGAGTATAATATTTATGGGCACACTACAATTCCGCACTTAACTCCGATAAGTAATTAATCAGTCGACTAACTAGTCCTAGGCCCCTAGTGAAATCAGCGGACTAGTTTATTTTCCACACAATCAGCAGACTTCAAGTCAGCTGATCTTACACTCGTCTTAGGGACCAACTAGTGGTATCAGAGCCATGTGTTCAAAACACCATTGCTTTGAATTTTTGATTTTCGAAAATCTGCACTTTTTCTGTTGTTTTCAGAATTTAATGTGTGAGTACATTTTTTTAAGTGGAATTTATGCTTTGAATCGAACTCACTGCTTTGCAGTGACGTGTAATGCTTTTTGGCTAAATTCCATCCTTTGAGCCATCAAAAACACGTTTTACTGTTTTCAATGGTCACCTGAATAGATCCGTTTTTGAAAAACTGTTTTGCATGCACTTTTATTTTCATAAAAATCATACTTGCATGTATTTGGATTATTATGTGTTAAGAACAGGTCAACAACTAAGGGGGAACTTCAGTTCAACTGAGTTCTAGCCCTATTTGGATCTACACGCGTATGAGCAAGAAGAGGAGATCAAGATGATCAAGTTGTTAGAAGACCTGAAGGCAAGAAGAGCTTAATTGGAAGTCGTCTGATTTGCAACATATTAGCTGAAGAGTAGATAAGAAGACCTTTGTAACAGCTGATTAGGTGAGTCTGTGCTTGTAAAGTGCAATATTAATAAAACTCATCTTTTTAGCTTTTGGAGATAACATCTAGTTATCTCATCTGATGACAACTTCTCATTGTCATCATACAAAAGCCTTTTTCCTTTACTCTTCTGCACTATTATATGGACTCTAACACTGTCTGTTCTTTATTGCTTCAGTTAGTGTTAGATGATTTGGTTATATCAAAAAGGGGGAAATTGTTGGGATATGAATATCCTTAGTTTAGTTTTGATAAACCAAATCAAACATGTAATACGATAAGTTATATTGTATAGACAACTTTATTATACATCTTGTAATAGATAGGACTCTAGTTAGATGTGAGTGTTATCTCATAATCTCAAAATCAGCACAGTAAACTACTGAGCTGATAGGATCAGATAAGATAACTTAGGCCTTATCAGATGAGTTGAAGGGTTTCAATCAGATGAGAAGGTGATGCTTAGAGTTCAGCACAGTTGGGATCAGCACAGTAAGATCAGCACAGTACTGGATTAAGATCAGTACTTCAGCAGACTGGACTAAGATCAGTACTTCAGCAGAGTGTACCAAGATCAGTACTTCAGCAGAGCAGATCAGCACAGTACTTGGGTCAGCACAGTACCAGGTCAGCACAGTACTTGGGTCAGCACAGTACTTGGTCAGTGCAGTTAAGATCAGCACAGTATGAAGTTTATCAGCAGAGTTAGCTTTTGATCATCAGAGCAGAAGAATTGGGTATCAAAACACTAAGTAGTGATCTGATCTTTATGGGCAAGTCTTCTGGTTCGAAGTTAGTTAGTTTAACTAACAGTTTTACAGTTACAACAACTTGAGGGCATAACTACCATTTCAGTTGGGCAGTAACAGAGCACATGGGTTGTTACAAGCGGTTGCAAACGGTTGATAACTACTCAAAACAGTTCCTAACAGCAGCAACTACCTTTGGTCTTTATATACTCTTGATTGTGTACATTGTAAAGGTTGACACCTTTTTGGGATGAGAGATTTAGTACGTTATTGTATTCTTTGAGTTGTGTGAGTTCACGAGTGAAGTGAGGAAATATCCAATTCCGAGTGAATGAGTGTGTAAACATTCTTTATCAATCAAAGAAGTACTAGTCTGGTCCAGTGGATGTAGATCACATTGATCGAACCACTTAAATTCTTGTGTGCTGTTTGTCTCGTTGCTTACTTTTCTGAATTACTATCCTAAGAGCAGTTATTTCTTCTATATTCAAGTGTTCTAATTAGTTGGAGACGTCTAGCTGATCGGAATCCATCTTGACATTAGAAGAGAAGACTTGTCAAATGCTCAAGAAGAGAAGAGAAGGCCAAGACCAGAAGTCTCCTGATAAGATGAGTTGAACTCATCTTACAGAATAAGAAGAGTAAAGACAGCTGAGTAAAGACAGCTGAGTAAAGACAGCAGCTGAGAAGAAACAGCAGCTGTGTAAAGACAGCTAAGTAAAGACAGCAGAGTAAAGACAGCAGCTGAGAAGAAACAGCAGCTGTGTAAAGACAGCTGAGTAAAGACAGCAGCTGAGAAGAAACAGCAGTTGTGTAAAGACAGCTGAGTAAAGACAGCAGAGTAGAAGTCTTCTTACCAGCAGAGCAGAAGTCTTCTTACCAGCAGAGTGAAGTCTTCTTACCAGCAGAGTAGAAGTCTTCTTACAAGCAGAGTAGAAGTCTTCTTACAAGCAGAGTAAAAGTCTTCTTACCAGCAGAGTAGAAGTCTTCTTACACAATTAAAGGAAGACCAATCACAGCTGAAATCAAGGATTGACAAGATATGTGCACAAGAAAGGAAAGTCAAAGATATGATTGAAATTACATGACAATGGTAATATTCAATCATATCAAATCAAGAGATTGTCAATTCCTCTATTAGTGGAGATTTGAATTGCTATCATCCAACAGTAACATTCAAACATCAACACTATATAAATGAGCTCATACATCATTGGGAGGAGAGAAGAGGTGTGAGATGCAGAGGTCGAGCAAAGTGCTTAAAGTCCAGAAATAAGAAGAGCTCAAGAAGATCATTCATGATGATTCAACACGCATCACCTCATCCCCAGTGAGTGAACTCATACCATCTAAGCCAGTTTAACCACTCATATATATCCATAGCTTAGAGAGAATTTCCCAATCCTAGCATGAGGCTAAAACAGATTGTAAGGGAAATTCTAACCTAGTTCATATACACAAAACCCACCTTCTACCATAAAACCCTAGAAGTCAAGTTGAGTGTTCGTCGCTGTAAAGAGTCCAAGTGCTCTATAATCACTTGTGGAGTGCAAGTGCAACTGCTTACAATCACTTGTGGAGACCGTAGCTGTTAGGACGGCTCAGATCTCAAAGTCCTACCCTTGGGACTATAAAGGACAAGGCCCTTGTAATTTATGTTAAATTAAAGGGATTAAACATCACGTTAGGACGTGAGAGTGGACGTAGGAACGTATATCCGAACCACTATAAATTAATGTGTTATTTACATTTCTGCACTTTACATTTCAAGTCTTTACATACATATTTGTGCATAAAATGTTTTACACACTGTATTTATTAAATAGACGAGTATAATATTTATGGGCACACT
Organism: Galeopsis tetrahit; assembly: GCA_963675135.1. Classification (NCBI taxonomy): domain Eukaryota; kingdom Viridiplantae; phylum Streptophyta; class Magnoliopsida; order Lamiales; family Lamiaceae; genus Galeopsis; species Galeopsis tetrahit. The sequence goes on along the minus strand of OY776120.1, from coordinate 55,359,695 downwards.
ACAATTCCGCACTTAACTCCGATAAGTAATTAATCAGTCGACTAACTAGTCCTAGGCCCCTAGTGAAATCAGCGGACTAGTTACTTTGAAGAGTTAGTTTATTTTCCACACAATCAGCAGACATCAAGTCAGCTGATCTTACACTCAGGGACCAACAGTCATCGATATGCAAAGCCCAAGGAATTTAAAAGAAGTACAACGATTGACAGGATGCCTAGCATCACTGAATAGATTCATTGCTCGAACGGGTGATCGTTGCAAACCTTTTTTCGACGCTTTGAAAAAATGAAGGTTTGAATGGAACGATGAGTGCGAGAAAGCTTTTGAGAAGCTGAAAGAATATCTATCGGATCCGAAGGTCCTATCTAAGCCAGTCTCGAGCGAAATTTTATATCTATACTTGGCGGCCACTGACTATACGATCAGTTCAGTGCTCGTCCGAGCAGAAAGAAGCACACATCTGCCAATATACTACGTAAGTCAGTCACTGAGAGATGCTGAATTAAGATACACCCCAATGGAAAATTTGGCTTACGCTTTAGTCATGAGCGTGAGAAAGCTAAGGCAATACTTGTTCGACCACGAGGTGGTGGTTCTTACGACTTTTCCCCTACGACGAGCACTGCATTGACCGGATACCACTAGAAGACTTTTGAAGTGGTCAGTGAAAATCGGGCAATTTGGGCTCACCTACGCACCAAGATTGGCGATCAAGAGGAAAGTTTTGGCAGAATTCATAGTAGAGCTCACTTTCCCAAATGCATTGGACAAGGAAATCGAGCTTCCTTGGACACTGTTCGTCGACGGCTCATCGACGAGCACAAAGGCAGGGGCAGGAATTGTCCTTACCAGCCCGTCCGGACAAAGTTTTGCTTCGGCGATCGAGTTCGAGTACCGAGCGACCAACAACGAGGCAGAGTACGAGGCTCTCGAAGTCACTATTTTATCCAGTGAGTACTGAAACTATTTATTACTAAAAACTGCCCCCAACCGGCTTAAACTATTAGGTAGGCTTTCAATTCAAGATATTCAATCCAGGCCTGGATTTAGTGCTTAAGGACTAACCTATGTTGCTTATGTTGACCTATTATGTTTATGTTGAACCAGTTATTTCTTAGAATTTGACCAATCGACATTCGTTTATATGCCTCCTATAAGGAAAGATCAGAGCCCTCTACAAACAAAGCTTTCCGACTCGGCTGTATCGGTCGAGCCAGCTTTCTGAGAATAACTAGTATGACTTTTCTTTCATTGACAAATCAATGTTTTGGATTTAAGCTGCGTTTACTACAAATGGGCTGAGCCCGGATTAAAGGAAACTTTCACGTCCGATGGAGAAGTGGGAGATTGATTCGGTTAAGTAGTTAAGGCCATTAACCTTTACTTGAATTCGTTGGAATCGCTAGTAATCGCGGATCAGCATGCCAGCATTGCTGCTTGGGGGTCATTCTCCTAAGAATAAGAAAGAGTAAAGAAGTACTTTGTTCGAATCAACGTATGTCACGAATGAGATTGGTTCTCTTTTTATCTTCCTATTGGGACTCCTCATTTCATAAAGAAAAAATGGCCCTATTACACTCTACACCCATGGTCAGGTAAGCGCTTATGCTGCTTGACGCAACTACCACTGGAAAGCATCAAACAAGCAAGAGTTCCACGCGGTTATTCACTGACTAAGCCAACTACTTACTAAAGTCTGTTGGTAGGTCGGGTTCCCTTCAAAAGGGGCTTCGTAGCTGAAACCAACCACATAGCTAAGCTGGCGGGAAAAGCTGAACAGAGACCTAAAATATAGACAGAGGCTAGGAGGATCTCGTATCAAGGCTGTCTGTATGGAAAAACCAAGGCAAGTTGGAAGCAGCCATCCTTCCTGCAGGGGATAAACAATCAACATCAACTTTATGAGAGGCTAATTAATTACGAGTGGAATCTGCGGGAAGAAGCGTAAGAAAAGGTATAAAATAACGAGCCGGAGAGGAGACTTGAAGAATGCTCCCTCTCAGGCGAAAAAAGTATACATACAAGATAGGGTAAACAAAGAAAGGAGAAGTAAAAAATAAGATCTCACTCAAGGGAGGGTAGGAGTAAAGCATCCGCCAGGTACGAATCCAGATCTACTAGTCATCTCCAGAAAATGTCTTAAAGTCGGGGCAGTAGGCCCGATAGCGAACAATGGGCGAAAGCCCGATCCAGCAATAAAGCATATAGAAGAAGACTGGATGTCCATCAGGCTCTATGTTTACAGGCAAACCACGTAGAATAGTCGGTCTCGTACCAAACCCAAGTGTATATCCCTATAAGAGACTAAGTGTGCAAAAAATGGGCTTCCAAAGTCAATCCTAGTCCGTATAGCCAAGAGTGGACCACGAGGCATAGTCAAGCCAGAAAGGTGGTTATGTAAAGGATTTAGTAGGAAGCAAAGAACGGTGAAAGAGTCGATCTTAATCGGTACAACGATAAGGAGTATGTCTGATAGACATCTAATGCTAATGGTGATTCCCCAAGCCCAAAAATCCAGAGGTATGCTCCAGGCAATGGAAGTAAAGATGCAACTGGAGAATATTTTTATGGATCTGGGATATAGAGAGTCCCTCCTCGTATTCGTTCGTTCAAGCTAGTCTTCTTCTTTTATCTATTCTCGTATGATATACCTTCGGAAGAGAGCTAGAAATCGTCCGCTCTGGAATGATCTCGAGTGATCGAATCGGACACTGTACCATTGAGAATTCTCTATAGTTGGAAAGAGTTTTGTAAGAGATTCCTTTAGGTGTCCTGAAGAAAATCCTCATCTTCTGGTGCCATGCGAATTTTCTTGTAGCCCATATATCCGTCCATGAAGGACAGGACTGAATACCCCGTAGTGGCGTCCATCAGTCACTCCGTAATCGGAAGAAATAATGATCGAAGATATTCGGGAAGAGTAGGACAAGACGCTCAGATGCGCTTTATCCACCTCTTTGAGGTAATCCCTAGTCTTAGTTATAGCAGTAGGAATGTGCTCTTTGCCTTATCCGGATCTATCTACACTGTCTCAGCTCGTGCAAAGCGGTAACTATCTGAAGGAAGGGTACTGAGTTGATCCTAGCATCAAACTCTAAGCGCTAGTTGAACCTTTTTCGGTCTCTTCTCTGGTATATAAATATCTATACCAGAGATTCCTTTTAGCTCTCTCTTTTCAGAGACAGGAGAATTCCTTCTGTACTTACAAGAATGCTACTTAGGGAGAAGAATCTCTTGACTCAGGAGTACCTGAATCTATTCTTTCTGTGTCCCACAATGGAATGGATTCGGCGAAGGAATCCCCTTCCTTTAAATGACAGGTGACTGGGTAAGAGTAAGATAAGACCTAGTTCAGAGAAAAGTGTCGGTCCAATAAGCCGAAAAGATTCTTTTAGATACAGGCACAGTATGTGTTGTTGATTCAATGTGGGATAGGCTATTAAGGATACGCAAAAAGACCCAAGATAGGGTCAATCTATGTATAGGCTGACTGCTAATCTCAAGGCATTGAAAAACAAACTAAAGGACTGCAGCAGGAAGACTTTCTCTGACCTTACTGACCATTCGCCTTAAAGCACTTTCAGAAGTTACAGCCACTGCGATGGCATCAAGAAAGAGTTTTTTTTTTAGGACATAGACTGCAGCTTCATCATTGTTTTCTCTTCGAAAAAGAAGTGCACTTACTTTGCATGGAATGAAGGCCTGAAAAGGACTAACAAGTTGCCCAAACCCCCGTATTTTTGATTGAAAAGGTACTAACCCTTTCCATAGAAGTGGGAAGGTCTAAAATAGACGAACAAACAAGTCGCCTAATTCCCGTGTTTTTTGATTGAAAAAGGCTCCTTGTTCCGTGTTTGGTTGGTAGTCATAAGACATCTCTTTCCTGACTCCGTTCACTCGTTCAGTCCTTTCCTTCTTTGCTTCTTGGCCAGGCCACCAGAATATGATCCGAGTATGTCCTGATTGAGAGATCTAAGAAATCGAATAATAATAATATAACACGAAGGGGACCTACCTACTAGTATAAGTAGGATGCCCTTTAGTTTTCGTTTAGGACGCTACTTTCGCTAAAGCAAACTTTTTTTTAAAGTAAGGATTTAAGAGAGGGACTTGAAGGGGGGTCGATATACTATAATTTTGATTGCGAACCAGCTTATCTTCCTTGACTTCGGTCAAGTGACTTTGAATCTCTTCCTTTTCGAACACGGAATTTATCTTTCCTATTTCTCCGACATGACTTTTTTTTTGTATTCGACGCATCAAGGTGACAGGATTCGAACCTATGGCCCTCTGTACCCAAAATAGATGCGCTGACCAGACTGCTCTACACCTCGTCTCACCACCCCGGAGAATATAGATCCACCCGACTCAAATCGAACTCGCCCATCCTTTTGGGCACAGGGATGCGAGAACCCATCTCAAAGTCCTACCCTTGGGACTATAAAGGACAAGCCCTTGTAATTTTTGGTAAATTAAATCGATTAAACATCACGTTAGGACGTGAAAGTGGACGTAGGAACGTATATCCGAACCACTATAAATTACTGTGTTATTTACATTCTGCACTTTATTTTTCAAGTCTTTTCATACATATTTGTGCATAAAATATTTTACACACTGTATTTAATAAATAGACGAGTATAATCTTTATGGGCACACTACAATTCCGCACCTAACTCCGATAGGTAATTAATCTCGTCTATTTATTAAACTCGCCCATCCTTTTTGATTAATTACCTATCGGAGTTAGGTGCGGAATTGTAGTGTGCCCATAAAGATTATACTCGTCTATTTATTAAATACAGTGTGTAAAATATTTTATGCACAAATATGTATGAAAAGACTTGAAAAATAAAGTGCAGAATGTAAATAACACAGTAATTTATAGTGGTTCGGATATACGTTCCTACGTCCACTTTCACGTCCTAACGTGATGTTTAATCCCTTTAATTTACCAAAAATTACAAGGGCTTGTCCTTTATAGTCCCAAGGGTAGGACTTTGAGATCTGAGCCAGTTCCTTAACTACTGCGGTCTCCACAAGTGATTGGAAGCACTTACACTTGCACTCCACAAGTGATTATAGAGCACTTGGACTCTTTACAGTGACGAACACTCAACTTGACTTCTAGGGTTTTATGGTAGAAGTTGGGTTTTGTGTACATGAACTAGGTGAGAATTTCCCTTACAATCTGTTTTAGCCTCATGCTAGGATTGGGAAATTCTCTCTAAGCATGGATATATATAAGTGGCTGCACTGGCTTAGATGTTATGAGTTCACTCACTGGGGATGAGGTGATGCGTGTTGAATCTTGGCTTATATAAATTCTCTACCTCTGCATCTCACACCTCTTCACTCTCCCAATGATGTATGAGCTTATTTATATAATGTTGATGTTTGAATGTTACCGTTGGATGATAGCAATTCAAATCTCCACTAATTCAGGAATTGGCAATCTCATGATTTGATATGATTGAATATTACCATTGTCACGTAATTTCAATCGTATCTTTGACTTTCCTTTCTTGTGCACATATCTTGTCAAACCATGATTTCAGCTCTGATTGGTCTTCCCTTAATTGGGTACAGATGATCTTCACCTCAGCTGATTCTGGGTTCGACTCATCTGGACTTGATACTTGTGCATTGGATTGCTTCCTCAACTGTATGGACCTTGGCTGTCTAGTAATGCAGGTTTGGTCCTCAGTCTTTTACTCAGCTGCTGTCTTTACTCACCTGCTGTCTCTTCTCAGCTGCTGTCTTTACTCAGCTGTTGTTTCTTCTCAGCTGCTGTCTTTACTCAGCTGCTATCTTTACTCTGCTGTCTTTACTCAGCTGTTGTTTCTTCTCAGCTGCTGTCTTTACTCTGCTTTGTTTACTCAGCTGGTGTAAGATGACTTCTACTCAGCTGATGTAAGATGACTTCTACTCAGCTGATGTATACTCATCTTACTCTTACTCTTCTTATCCTATAAGATGAGTTTAACTCATCTTATCAGGAGACTTCTGGTCTTGGTCTTTTCTTCTCTTCTTGAGCATTTGCATGTCTTCTCTTCTTACCAGAGTCCTATCTATTACAAGATGTATAATAAAGTTGTCTATACAATACAACTTATCCTATTACATGTTTGATTTGGTTTATCAAAACTAAACTAGGGATATTCATATCCCAACAAATAGCGCCCTACCTTACCACTTAACTAGTATAACTAGTAAGGGAAAAGCCCTTGACTAATAATAATATATAGGTTTTTTCGCTTGTTCGTCAAGCTTTCGAGCAACTCTTTCAATTGCCGCCTAATCCCCCAACATGCTCAAGAACCGAGAGCCGTCCAGTGACTTCCCGGCCGAAGGGAGCTTGCTTCTTGCTTATAGAAAGAAGATAGGCCGGTCAAAGAAAAACAAGGCGCAACTCCTTCGGATCCTAGTCACTAAGTAGTGCTATTCGGGGGACTGGACTCTACCAAGAGGTTCTTTCTCTCACGTAATTTCGCCCGCCCCTTTCATTTCCGTGCCGGAGGAAATGGGATTCGAAACCATGATACAAGAAAATTTTTTCTCGGGTCAACAATCGATAATGTGGCTTATCGGAGCTCGCCACGTCAAATTACACATATCTTTTTATTTATATTTTATTTTCCACATCACATTACAAATTGAATAACACTTTGAGGACCTCCAGGTCCTGGAGATTCAAATCGCGGAACATGCGCATCAAACATGGACCCCACTTCGTGGGTAAGGGGCGTGTGGAGACATCACACGTATCCCGCTTTTCTCGGAGCTCGGACGATCTAGTGGAGGCAGATTTGACCTTGAACTTAAGCCCACTATTGTGGCAGTTGAGAGAAAGAGGGGAAGTGGATAACCCTTCCCCAAACGTACTATTTATACGCCATTTCGCGGATCATTTATGATATCTAACTACATAACCACAAACCTAGTATTCTGATACACTTATCCACCGAAAAGTTCCCTGACAAACTTTTCGGCGCACTGATATTAGCTGAAATACACCTGAATTACTCCTGAGAAACAGGAATCCTATATTGATATTATTTAGGGACTTTCTCCGATACAGATTGCCTTTTACTTTTTTCTTGAGATCGCCAGTTTTGACTTGAGCGTCGGAGGACCCGCGCCGAAGATCTCTCCGGCGGGTTTTTTGCAGGTGTCGAAGCCTTTTGGAGACGAAGAGCTCAGCTATAATCCAGCATGTGATCGTCTAATCCCCGGTGTGAGATTATTAATCGTTGTATGTTCTTTTTTTTATGTATCAACTGGGGCCGTCTGTGGGAATCTTGAGCTAAGGCGTGAGATATTCGATTATTGATCATGGGAGGCGAACGAGAAACTTTCCAACAAACGAAAGATAGGAGAGGGGTGCCGCCGCCCCCCGCTCCGACTAAAACTGGAACCTCAACGAGAGGAGGAATTCCCCCACCAACATTGTTGGTGGGTTCATCCGCAAATCGAGAAAAAGGTACTGACTCTACACCTTTTCCGCCTACCATTACAACAGGCCTTACTACCGGTGGGAGTACGCCTTCGGAGCTGGCTCCGTCCCCTACACTTGTAGGGTCTCAAATTTTGACAGAAGGGGCTGGAGTCACTGCCCCCATTATGCCCGGAGATGCTGCTGGCACATCTGGCACGTCCAGAGATGAGCCGAGAGACTGAGCGCCCCCTGCTGTTGTAGGTGCTGAGATGATGATTGTGACCACCGAGCAACTGAATGCCTTGGTCGCACGAGCCGTGGAGAGGATGATGGCCACTCAAGGAATATCGGCTCCACCTGTAATCCCACGAGATGTAGATGCTGGAGGTCCTCGAGGACATAGAGTCTCTCAAGTCCCTTCAAGAGATATTAGAGGCTAGGGAGAGAGGGAAGAGAAAGTACCGTCCCAGACAAAACGAAGTGTATTTTCTCATGTATTTTACAAAACTTAAAATGTACAAGTTCTCAAGTATAGTATTTTCTCATGTATTTTACTAGTTCAAATATATTTTAAAAGTATAATTGAAAAGATCATAAAACAAAATGGTATAAATTTATTTTGTTGGTGCAAATAAACTATTTTATGTTAAAATCAAATAAAGTGCACTTCTAGTAGTTGAAAATAAAAACACACTTTTTTTTGTATACCACAAAATTATAGGTTAATTAGGGGGGTTTTTTTTTAAAATTGTGTTACTATTTGCACATGTTTTAAGAAATACTTTCTTCGTTTCTGAAAAGTTCGCTACACTTTTTGGACACTGAATTTAAAAAAAAAAAGGAGTTGACTATATGCACCTCCATTTCGGAGAGATGCACTCCACCATCAGTTTATTAATAAAATAATAAGGTAAAAAACAAAAATACCCTTCATTAAAATACAACATACTAGATGCACCCTCCCTACTGAACGCACCCCATATCCATATGCCATTTCTTTCACCTTATCCCTAAAGCCAACTTTCGACCGACTGCCATTACCATTTTACCCCGTAGCCAAGAAATAAAACAAATTCAAAATTTTCAAAAACAACAGCAAATCAACCATATTCATCCACATAAAACACCATTATCAAACCCATTAACAAGCAAAATATCAATCTAAAAAAACTTAGAAAACTAACATTTTTTTTAAAAAAATCGTCAAACTAGTGTCGACCATATATATTCTCGTTGAAAAATTGTTATCGACTAGAGTGTATATGGTCGATCAACAAAGGTCGAATAAAAAATTTAAAGTTTTTTTTTAAATCGACACTATAATGTCGACCATGTACACTCTCGTCGACAACATTTTGTCGAAGAAATCGTACGTGGTCGACATTACAATGTCGAAATAAAAAAAAAAAGGTTTCTACATTGCAGAAAACCCTAGGCCAAAAATTAACAAAAATGGGCCGATGCACATACCTGGGGCGGCGGCGAGGTCGGTCGGAGCGGTGTAGGGTGGGCCAACGCCGTGGACGGCGAATCGGGGTGGGATGGACCGGCGAAACGGAAGGAAGAAAAAAAAAAAGAGGAAGCGGCGGCGACGGCTAAAGGAGGGGGCCGCGCTGGTGAAGAGAGGGAGGGGATGGCCGCTTGCAATTTTTTTTTTTTTTTACAGAGGGTCATGGACGGGGGGCCGTGGCAGAGGGGGCTGCGAGGGCAGCCGCGGTGGCGGGGGTTGCAAAGGTGGGGGCGAGGGCGGGTGCCGGCGGTAGCGGCGAAGTGCTTTGGGGAAGGAGAGAGAAGAAGATGAAGGAGAAATTAAAGTTTGAGATTAAATTAATTACTTAAAAGCAGTTTTGGTGAATCACCTTTTCCCATGCTTCTAATAGCTTCTAAGTGCTTCGAATGATTACACTAACTAATTTTATAATTTTGTCCTCACAATTTAAATAATATTTTATTCTTATCCATTATTTATTCAAATGTAATAAGGGTGTTTTTTGTAAAATTATAAAAAAAAAGATTTATAAAAAATTGATTAAAAGTGCTTAATTTTAAAACACTACCTACTTTCAATTTTACTATAAAAATCAATTTTAATCACTTTGAATCAATCAATATTACTTGCAAACACACCCTAAAAGGCCCATACAAATTTAATTATTCTTTTTAGTGGACTAAAACACAAAAGAAAGTTTACAACTCTAAGTGTGTGTTTGTAAACAATAGTGATTGATTCAAAGTGATTAAAATTAATTTTTGAAATAAAATTAAAAGTGGACAGTGTTTTAAAATTAAGTACTTTTAATCAATTTTGTATATGTTGTGATGTTTGCCAAACAAATAGTTTTTTATAATTTTACAAAAACACCCTTATTACATTTGGATATGTAATGTGTAAACATAAAATATTATTTAAATTGTGAGGGCAAAAATGTAAAATTGGTTACTGCAATAATGAGAAACACATAGAAGCTATTAAAAGTAGGTGGAGGGGTGCTTCACCAAAATCACTTTTAACAATTTAATTTAATCACTTAGTTGTGTTGTCAAACACTCCAAAAGTGATTATATTTTAAAAAATAAGTGTTTTTAAGCACATACTAGTATTTGCAAACACCCACTAAAACGCACTTAGACACTTTATTTGTACAAATATGCATATTTTGTTAAATATATTTATTTATACTTATTATTTATTTTGATTATTATGTTTAATTTATGAATAAATTTATTTGGGTCTAACTTATAAGTTATGAATTAGAGTTTATATAATAATTGATAATTTACTATATAATTCAATTAGTTATAAGTTACGAATTAACAATTAGGGTTTGCATGTAGTGACGGAGCCAGGAAATCTCGGTATGGAGGCCCGATTAACATTACTTTAAAGATAAAATAATATGTACTTATTATACACATCGAAATTTTACATGAAAAAATTGTTAATACATTTCATTAAATTAAATTGAACAAGTTGTCTTTCATTTTGTTTTTAAGTTTTGATAGTTCGATTCAAAATGAAGCGAAACAATTTAAAAATTGCTAAAATATTTTGCGATTCTTAGCAAAAACTTAGACAATAATTCTCAAATACACCATCAATCTATATTATTGACTCTGTTGAAGAAATAATTTATTTTTGGAGTATTAAGAAACAAATTTAAGTAAAAAATACATGATAAAATATATTCTTTCTTCCAAACTTTGTATGCAAGCATTTATTTTTTATTCGTCTATACTTAATATGTATGTCTCAAAAAATAAAAATAATACTTTTATTTTCATATATATATATATGATGAGAATAACTATTATCACATAATATATATAATTATTATAAAATTGGTGGGGGGCCACTGGCCCCCTGGCCCCAACGTGGCACCGTCCCTATTTGCATGTATTATAATTGCTAATTTGCTACATTATGCTAAATTAATTTAGTTTAAAACTTAAAATAAATAATGATTTAATTTTTTTAAATTTTTATTGTAGATTTATTGTGGAATTATATTTGCTAATTTGTTAAATTATAATTTCTAATTTATCTAATTCAATTAGAAAATGACGAAAGATAAACTTATATTAAAGAAGATCTAGACAACGAAAAATAACCCGGTCTTCGAGAATTTATGTTCAAGAGAATGAAATCTGAAGAAACTTCTTGCACTTTCTAAAGGGACGAGTCTTTTCCAATTGATAGGGAGTCTTCTTTAACCCCATCATTTAATTCACCACAAATTCAAGAAAATAAAAGGAGTATAAGTTTAATTTTTTTATTGGATTTGAACGTTGAGCAATTTTATTTTTTTTAACTTTTCTCGAATCGTATGACTTTTATTATTAACACTACAAAAACGCAGAGATCAGCCGACGAAGATATACCGAGGGAATGGGATCCGTCGGCTATACCGACGCGTTACCGACGGAATCGAAAGGCCCTAGACGCTGCCGACATAATTCATTTTCTGTCGGCTATACCGACGGAATTCCGACGGACACACAGAACCCTCTACACGGTGTCATTTTTGGGTCATATGCCGACGGAATTTTCAGTCGGTATTGAAAATTAGGGTTACCGACGGATATTATCCGTCGGTAACCGCGCCATATAATTGGGCCCCCACGTGAACCACTAAACGGGCGCGTGATAATTTAAATTTGCGTTTACCGACAGAACAAATCCGTCGGTAACCGACCCGCCTTAACTAACCGCCTCTTGATCCACTCATGGAATTAAATATTCGACACTACCGACGAAAATTTCCGTCGGTAAGGGCGTATTTTTTTTTATATAATCTGCGAACAGATTACTCTTTCGAAAGAAAGAAAAAAATTTCCACTTTCGTCTTGTCTCGTAAATTCGTTCGCGAAGAGGTCTTGGCGAGGTGAATTTTGATCGTGTGTTTTGAGCATCTCCCTATGGATACGGTACGCTTTCTTAATTTGATAATAATTATTTTTTAAGTTATATTCTAATGCCTATTATGAATTAAATTGCATGTGTTAATTTAATTTGTTATATAGATTAATATGAAATTGTTTGTAGTTGATGTATATAGTGTTAATTAGTTTGCATGTACGTAGTTGGTATATCTAATTAATTAGTTGATATTGTACGTGGATAATTGTTTATAGTTGATGTATATAGTTATTTATAATAAATTGATGTGATTTGTTAAGATATTGTTTTGCATTTTTGTTAATTGAATATATATAAATTGTTTAATTTTAAATTTATTAGTGTACGTTGGAGTGAAGTTAATTACATAATTAAATTATGATATAGTTAATTAGCTAGGTTATTGTTGATTTACTTAATATGAAATTATTGATTAAATTAGGGTTTTTTTTTAATTAAAATAGAAAATTATTGATTAAATTAGTTATTGTTGAATAAAATAGGAAATTATTTATTAAAATAGGTTATTATTGATTAAATTAGGTATTGTTGATTAAATAGAAAATTATTTATTAAAATATGTTATTATTGATTAAAATAAGTTATTTTTTATTAAATTAGGTATTGTTAATTTAATAAATTAGGGTTTAGGATTAAATTTTAATTAATTAGATTATTTTTTTTATTAAATTAAGAAATTAATTATTAATTAATTAGTATTATATATATTTATTAATTTGAATGTTTAAATTAAATAGATGAGTCAAGATAGTGCTGGTGGTTCGGGATCTCGGAGGGCCTCCGGGTCACGTAGCCGGTCGAGAAAGAGCTGAGCCGCACTTAGACCCGAGGCGCCGCATATACCGCGTCGGGCACCATTGTCGTCGTCGCCGCCATCCATTCCACAACATTTGTCGCCACCCATTCCTCAGTCGTCGCCTCCGCCGTCGTCTCAGTCATCTGCACATGTAGATGGCCGGGAGCATCCTGCTCGGGATGGCCGGGAGCCCGTTTGGGTTCTCAGAGGAGTGTACGTAATTAAATACTTTTACTGTTTAATAATTAATTATTTCACATTTGTTTTAATTTATAATGTGTTTTGTTTGTTAATTAATGTCACAGATTGTTACCTGGTAACGAGGTCTCCAAGGCATGCACACATGCTTTTTCCACTTTATCGATCAGTGCGGGTGCAATTACCTGGTCGAAGGTCCCAAAAAAAAATGGGCGTATTTTGAGGAATTTCAGGTAGTAATTAATTACTTAATTAATTAATTAATGTTTGTTGTTTGTTCAATAATAAACAATTTATTATATGTGCAGAAACATACCACTTGGGATCGGGATATCTACTCGGACGAGGTTATGTTCAAGCATTTCAGTAAATCGGCGCAAGAGTATAAGGATTTAATGTACGAATGGAGAATGGCATAGCGGGAGGATGGGACGACGCAGAGCTTGGGTAAGGATGCTAATGATGTTGAGTTGTGGGATTCATTGACGAGGGAGTGGCTGGATCCGGAGTACATCAGGAAGTGTGAGATTGCTAAGGCCAACCGCAGATTCGACGTTGGGGGTGGGATGTTAAGGCATCGGTGTGGAGCCCAGTCCATCTTTGAGCAGTCGCTTGCCCTTGTAAGTGTTTATTAATTTTCAAATTAATTTCAATAAATTTAATTATTTAAGTCTATATATAATATAAATTTAATTATTAGGAACGGGAGACAGGGCGTGTACCCACTCACTTGGACCGGTTGAACATTGCTCATCCGTTTGACCAGAATACACAGCAATACACATACGGGCACACGACTAACCCTCACGTAAGTAATAAAATTGTTTAATTACGTACATTTTTTTATAGTTTATTATATTAATTTACAATTATTAATTATGTAGTTGGAAATGAACCGGAGGATGGACCTCACTCAAGTCGACCCTACTGAAGCCGGAACCAGCAGTGCCCCTCCTACAGTCGAGGAGGTGAACCGGACTTATTTGGAAGTTGCCCCGGTCACCCGAGGACGAATTCTGGGCCTTGGTCGTCTGAGCAGTGATGTCAGGTCCTCTGGTCCGTCCCAAGCGACATCGCAGGGTTCCGTATCTTCCACCCCAACTCCTGTTGTGATGGCACAGTTCAACCATTACATCCATGTGATGCATTTGAATATAGGTCGAAAGTTCGGGTGGTCGGACGAGAAGATCGAGGAGGTTTATCAGAGAACCATGCAAGCTCCTCCACCGACGGCCAACGTGAACGTGCCTGTTCCCCCTGCCCCCTCAGCCTATGTCCCGACCATGCGTGATGACATCATAGGTCAGCACTTCGGTGGCGAAGATGACCTTGATATGTGGAACTTCGGCGAATGATTGTCTCTGAACAACTTTTTTTTTTTTTTCTGTTGAACAATTTTATTCTTATGTCTTATAGAACTATTTACTTTTATGTTTTTTTTTATCTGCATTATTGTTGAACTATTTAATTTTTTATGTTTAAGTATTAGTTGTTTAATTTTAATTTTAGTTATGGTTTGTTTTTTGTGTTAAGTAGTTTAAGTTTATACGTGCATTATTAATTGTTTATGTGTTAAAAATATGTATATTATTAATTCTTTATGTGTTAAGAATCTGTATATTAAGTTTTCTTTTTTTTTATACGCGTCCTTTACCGACGGAAAAGTCATTTCGTCGGTATAGAAATGTTCACACTATCCGTCGGCGAAGGATGTGCCGACTGAATTCACACCAACGAAATCTGACCGATTTGACGTAAATTTGAACTGAGTGTTGCCGACGAAAATAAGGCGCGTGATTTACCGACGGAATGGCAAAAGCACTCTTGCTGTCAGTGTACATGGTGGAGGGCTGTGAATGTTGAACTCCCAAATCAGCTAGAATGTAGTAAATCCATTGAACCTCACAAGTAGTTGATGCCAAAGCCCTATACTCAGCCTCTGCAGAAGACCTGCTAACAGTAGTTTGTTTCTTGGATTTCGAAGATATTAGTGAAGAACTAAGATAAATACTGAAACTAGTAATACTCCTTCTTGTTATAGGACATCTAGCCCAATCAGAGTCCGAAAAAGCATACAATTTGAAGGTTATATCTTTAGGATAAAACACACCAATACCAGGATTGCTTTTGAGATACCTTAAGACCCTTTGAACAGCACTGAAATGTGCCATAGTAGGAGATTGCATGTATTGACTAAGTGTTTGAACAACATAAGAGATGTCAGGCCTGGTTACTGTTAAGTAAAGAAGCTTGCCCGCAAGTTTTCTATAATGACTAGGATTAGTAAAAATAGAAGAGTTGACACCAAAACTCAACTTAGAATCCATAGGTGTGGAACATGGCTTGCTGCCTAAATAACCAGACTCATGGAGGAGATCCAAAGTATATTTTCTTTGACAAAGAGTTAAACCTGTACTATTTCTAGCAATCTCTATCCCCAAAATATATTTCAAAACACCAAGATCTTTAATAGTGAACTTATCATGCAAAAAACTTTTAACACTGTTGATAATGGAAATGTTAGAGCCAGATACTATCAAATCATCAACATAACAAAGCACAACAGTAAAGTCAACACCATCATGTTTAGTAAACAAAGAAGTATCAGCTCTTGATTGAGTAAAACCCAAGCAAGTTAAGGAAGTAGTCAACTTAGTAAACCATTGCTTGGAAGCCTGTTTTAAACCATACAAACTTTTATTCAGTTTACACACTCTTTTATCATGATTAGAACAATAGCCAGGAGGAGGAGACATATACATTTCTTGTTCAAGATCACCATGTAAGAAGACATTATTAACATCTAGTTGGTGTATATGCCAATTTTTAGCAACAACAATAGCTAATAAAATTCTAACAGTTGTGATCTTAGCAACAGGAGAAAATGTATCAAAGTAATCAATACCTTCTTGTTGTGTGTAGCCTTTAGCAACTAGTCTAGCTTTATATCTTTCTATAGAACCATCAGAATTGTACTTGACCTTATAAACCCATCTACAACCTATACAGTTCTTGCCAATATGTAAATCTATAAGAGTCCAAGTGTTGGTTTTCTCTAAAGCATCAATCTCTCTTTTCATAGCAAGAATCCAATTCTCATTAAGGATAGCTTGTTTCCTGAATTTGAGAGATGGAAGTTATAAATTGTATATGGAGTGTAGATAACCTATTAACAGACAAATAATCATGTATGGGATATTGTTTTCCAGTAGAAGAGAAGTTCATTTTAGCATGATCAATTGAAGCTGGCAAATCAGTTTCATAAATTTGCAAGTATGCATGTTGGGATTTAGATCTAGAAGGTATTGTGTAAGGTTCTACCTCCATAAAATGAGTGTCAAGATTAGTTTGTATGATAGTATCATGTTCAGTGTGAATATCAGATGGGTCAGTAAGGACCTCAGGTTGAACAACAGGATCAGGATCAGGATAAGGAGGAATGTCATTGTGAGTTAGAGGAAAATCATCATCATCATCAATGGCATCATCAACAGAAGTGGGAACAGAATGTGTGTGGGTATCAGGTTCAATGATGTTTTTAAAGGGAAATACATTTTCAAAGAAAACAACATTTCTAGAAACAATAAATCTGTTAGCAGAAATATCAAATAGTTTGTATCCCTTAGTACCAAAGGGATAACCAATGAAAAAACACTTAGAGGCCCTTGGATCAAATTTGTATCTGTGTGAGACCAAACTACTGGCAAAACATAAACAACCAAAGGTTTTGAACATGAAGTAATCAGGTAGTTTGCCATACAACATTTCAAAGGGTGTTTTCTGTTTGAGAACAGAAGAGGGAATTCTGTTTATGATAAAAGCAGCAGTTTTAATTCATTCTCCCCAAAAATTTAAAGGTATAGATGATTGGAAAATGAGTGATCTAGCAACTTGTAGTAAATGTTGATGTTTTCTCTCAACAATGCCATTTTGCTGGGGTTCCTTCTGTTCTGTTGAGTAGTATAAAAGGGATTTTTCGAGTAGGTAGCGATAAGACTAGTAGTATCGACAAGAGGCTACATCAATAGCGGACACTTTTTTTCGGTTTCGGGTAGGGTAGGCTTGGAGTCATAAGTTTTCTTTTTCCCAACCAAATAAGCACTTTTGCAAAGTTCACCTTCCCGCGGTCAAAACAAGACTTACAGATAACAATCAGACCTTACCAGGTACAGGGACCAGACTATAGAGCCTAATTCAAAATAATTCGGGCTTGCTTTGTCAATTCACATCTATGAGCGATGATTCTTCTATCTCTTGCTCGCTTGGATGGGACTCTGACAGCTTAGGGAAGAATGATGGGTTGCTAACAAGGCCTCTAAACGACCGCTCAGAAAAGGCCTACCTCTTTTTTTCCCAATCTGTCACTTGCTCGTCCCTCTCTCATGAAAATTTTCTCTCCTCTCTCGGCGGCTTTGACTCATGTCTATAGCAAGTTGCTAAGACGATTCCCATTCAAGCATTCTCATTCAACGATCTATCAATGCTGCCCTTATTCTTTTCTTTATTTTTTAAAGAAATCCAATCTTTCATATTCTCGTAAGTAGAAGCATCCATGGTTTTAGCTATCGGATGCTCAGTTCAAGATCAAGACGAAAAACGAATAGGCGATTCGACCCGCCGAGGAGACATAGAAAACATAACGAGTAGACCGTGTGATACCTGGTATGCCGAACTGGTGTGGTGTAATCAGAGGAGATCTGCATGTGAGTTGTCCATATGGCCAAGGTGTAATGCACCGACTTCCTTGACCGCTGCCCAAACTAACGCCAGTATGGCTTCACTGGAAACCCGCCGATCGACAAAGATACACCGATTTCGAATATGCTAAATCGCCCCAAACACATGTCACAAAAGCAGTACGCCACAGAGTGAATACCTGTGAGCTAACGAACAGTTCATCGCCTGGACAACCAAATGATGAAAAACTGCTGATAAGTCCAGTGAAAGTTGGAAGGTTGACGCCAGTCTACTCCAAACTTCTCTGACGAGAGCGCAGTCCAAAAGTAAATGGTCCAGGGATTCTGAAGCAGAACAGCAAAAGATACAAACCGATGGTCCAATAAAGCCACGGCGCTGGAGGACATCGAGGATGGGAAGGTGACCAAGAATTGAATAGCCCGCCATAATACAAAAGACCATCGAGGGGCTGCCAATAAGCCATCTAGATTCAGAAGCGAAAATGTTAATGTGCTCCCTGACGCCAAGCCAAATAGATGAAGAAATGTATCGAGTCTGAGGTTGTGCATGTGCGTCCAAGTGACGTTTATGAATGTAGTCGAAGAAAGGAGTTCTTGGGTTAAGAATATCCCATGCAAAGCGAAAAAGGAAGGCCTTGTTAGCAATACTGAAAGAACGAATACCCAAATAACCCTCCGTTTTTTGCGCACAAACCTTGGACCAGGCCATAGTTACATATCCCCTTTTATTTTCGATTTTAGCATCCCGTCCAGATGAAGTTTTTGATAGCTGTATCCATGTGATTAAGCAGAGATTTCGGCCTTCTGTATAGCATCATCGAATGCACAAAGCTACTAAGGATCACCGACTCGACAAGACAGATTCGTGTATCCCATCCAATTGGAAAATTTAGCCAGAATACGATCAGCTATCGGCTGTAAATGAATCTTCCTTGGAACGCCCCTGAATATAGGATATAGGAACCCCAACCCAAAAACGGTAGAGAACCCTCTTGAACACCCAGAATGCGTTTAGTAGCCCTACGGACGGTGGATCGAACTGCAGTTCCAAAAAAAAGACACTTGATCTTTCTCTGGATTAGAATGTTGCTTCGATAACGATGCATACTCAGAGAGAATCCAACGAAGCGCCCTGCAATTAGCAACTGAAGCACGACAAAACACAATAATAGAATCCGCAAAAAAAGCAAATGAGAGGGAAAAGAAAGGCCCCTGCCAGCCATAATTGAGGGTCCCGTGAATCACTAATCATGCAATAAGTCGACTCAAGACATCCTCAGCCAGACAAAATAAAATTGGAGATAACGGATCCCCTTGCCGCACCCCCTAGGAGCATTGAAAATAACCAAAGGGAAACCAAGGAAAGCAGTCAAGCCGAAACCAGTGCCATCCTAAAATAACCCAATAGGCGTACGAATATCTGCTTCGAAAGGACCAAGAGAGTATTTATTTACGCTATTCTTAGCATCTCGAGAGAATCAGTCGATTAGTGAGCATCCCATCTCATAAGGAAAGCCTTAAGGCTTGGTTGCGGGGGAGAAGGACTAAGGATCAGTCTAATGGGACCTAGAGGAGCTATAGACTCTAGTTAGTCAGTTTCCCCGCTACTCCTTTGTCTTGGAGGAAGGGAAGATAATGACATTGAAACAACAGCGTATTCTTATCCAATTGAACATAGCCATAGAAGAATGTTAGGAAGGATATATCTTATCAATGTCTCTTTTTCACAATCGCCAATCGAAAGAGTGCAACTATGGCAAGCAAGACGCGAATAGGGTTGTCTTTCACAACAGGGGAGATTAAAACTATATATCGAAGTCCACACCCTCTCTCTATAGCCCTTTGCAACCAAGCGTGCGAGGAATTTATGATTCAAAGGCTACGCTCCTGAAAGCCTTTAAAACTACCCCAGTTCGAGTAAAGCCTATGTGACCAATGCACTTATGCTGCCTTCACTCCAAATCAATTTCAAAGAAGCTCGGGACGAGAGGGTATCGGTATCAAAGAGAAAACCACTGTTTAGAAAGATAGCAGCCAGTTCAACTAAAGAGCTCATTATCTCTATCCCACTTATAACTCCAAGTGTGTTGCGCAGTGGAATTTTCATTTCACCAGAAAGGGATTTGGATCAAGAGAGTTGTTGGGATATGAATATCCCTAGTTTAGTTTTGATAAACCAAATCAAACATGTAATAGGATGAAAGTGTGTGGGGGGATAGTATCTAGTGTTTAAGTAAAAAACAGAACAATGTTACACTGAATGTTGTGACAATTAGTGTAGCATTAACTTTAACAGAATGTGAATAATAAAACACAGTACACAGCGGAAGTCTAAAACACTAAACACAATAAAGACACAATGGAATAATTTTTAACATAGATTTTATTAATAACAAAACCTATGCTAAGCCTTACGGCGAAAACAGTAACTTAGTTCCTAAGTTATACAAAAATGTCGTGTGAAATGTCTCAACAATTACTTCAACATTCCACAAACAGAAACTACAATCGAGGCAGGTGCCTGAATCTGTAAATAGACTTAAGTGTAAGACACTGTCTAAAGAACTAATCTGATCTATGATTCACTCTCACTCGATACAAGACTAGAACTAAGTACACTGGAAGGTGTGGTATCCCTCGGCGTACGTTAAATGATACAACTACTGGCCATAACTCCTAACTAGGGTTGAACGCTCAAGGAGGTGTTACTCGAATAGTGCATACTTTGAAATGAAAGATTCTGGCGGTATTTATAGATAAATACTCAGCTTCTAGATCCTTCCATTATGAGATCCTATTTTTTAGGACCTCAACCTCCATGATCTCTCTAGATCTTTCTGCCATGTTCCAGGTCATTCTACAATGCTCTAAACTCTTATATCACGTTCTGCAACCTTCTGGACTCTTCTATGTTCCAGACTCTTGTAGAACCTTCTGGAATCGTTCCTGAATGTGAGAGCATTTAGTACAACATTTAATGTAACATTTCAGAAAAGACTTAGAATAAATCAAGGAAGGTCAAATTAAGATGTTGTTGATAATGTTAAAGCATTTAAGATTTAACAACATCTACAATCTCCCCCAATTTGACCTTTCGACTACAACACACCTGATGCACATATATTTCTATACATACTCAGTATTATGTATTTAGGTGAGTTGAACTCCAAAGCTAAATACTAGTCAAGACAATACCTGTTGTAACCGTTGGATCAAATCAAAATGAGATCAAGAATAATTTTACTAAGATTTGTGCCATAAGATCAAAGTAATCTTATTCAAAACCAAAACAAGTATAAACAGTACACTTGTTTACAAAAAACAATTAACTTTTACAAAAAATCAAAGATTAAATCAGAGCATATAAGGGTATATACCAGATTAGTTCTAAGACTTATGTAAGACTCAAAAACAGACAAACAAAAACAAACAATGACTAAACAATATAATCAGAGCAAACAAAACAAGAAAAATAAACTAAACAAGGCGTATTCATCATGCAGTAAGCAATTAATAATAGGAAAAAAAATTAAGCAATAAGCAGTAATCAAATATCATTAGTGCAAACTAATTTAAGCAAGATAAATATAGACATCCTATCAACTAGAAATAGTAAATATTGTATCAGAATAAACAGAATTTAACTTAAACATAACAGAATAACAAAAACAAAAGTAGGACTGAAAATGGCATGAATTGCTATAACAATAGCAGCAGCATCAAGGTCCTGCACATGTGCCATCTGTACTTCAGTACTCCCCTTGTCTTGCATCATCTGTTCTAGATATCAGCATAGAGGATTTCCATATCCTCATCTTCAGCAACATCTGCAAACTTGTCTTCATCAGCCTCCTCTGGTTCCTCAATAAAACAAGTTGAAGCAAATAGTGCAACAACATTGTTAGCAGCAGCAGTTCCTCCATTCCCTGTAGCAGCATCAGGTACACCTCCAGCTTCAGGATTCAGCTCTTCAATCACAACTCCAGAAGCTCTAGCTGAAGTGGAAGGTGGTACTCCCCCTGTTGTAGTGGGAAGTAGCCTGGTCCACTTGTCTTTGATGAATTGGAGTTCATCAATCTGGTCCTGTAAGTGTTGTAACTGCAATAATATAAAATATCTGGGAACAGAGAACATGGTATCAAAATTACCACCAAAGTTCTTAGCATCTGGTGCAGCATTAGGTGCAGCTGTGTTCTGTTCAGGTCTCTGTGCTGATGTGGGTTGAGGTTGAGGTTGAGCAGGAGCTGGTTTTTGAGAAGAACTTCCAGGATTGTGCAAGGGCAGATCTTTCACTGTTTCACCAATGAGTAAAGCAGGTGAAATGGTGTATAAAGGAACCTTACCTCTAAGAACTTCAGTCTTCTTAGGGATAAAACCATGCATCTTCAAGTATGAACAAATAAGCACAGGGTATGGAAGGTTTCCTTTATCAGAAATATCACCACTAAACTTCATCATGTGGTGGAAAATAGTCAATCCCAAATTAAACTTCTTCAAAACCACTATCCTATAGAGCAAGATTGCTTGATCCTTTGTCACTTTGGTTGAGTTGGTGGAAGGTATCCAATTATAAACTATCAATTTATGCAACACAGAATAAAGAGATGTAAGGTCCTTGGCCAACATTCCATTTTTCCATCTAGTCAACAAACCACTAGTCATAGAAGCAGTAACAACATCCAAATCAGGTTCATCATCATCAAGTACTGGTCCTATGCCTAAGAAATCATTAATTAACTCTGGTGTAAATGGAACTATACTCCCCCTAAACTGTACATTCCCATACCAACGGGAACTCCTCCTACCATTACTCTTCCTCAGACATGCATAAAATTCATACACCCAATCAGAAACAAATGTATCACACAAGTTCAGAGCTTTCATCAACTTTCTATCCTCTAAGAATTGAATTAAATTCTTACTCTCAAAATCAGAAGTATGAATTCTCCTTTCCATCAACAATTTCCTCCTAGACAACCTAGTTATCTTATCAACCAATCCATCAATATCAGATTCTACTTCGGTTTCAGAATTACCTTCCTCAGAAGTAGTGTCCTTTGAGCTTGGTTCTTTCACCTCTTCAGAGCTTGATTCCCCTTCCTTTTCAGAGCTTTTGTCTGAAGCTGCACTGCTTGAATCACCTCCATCATCAGGTTCTGGTGCTGGAGCACTTGATTCAGCATGTGAGGCAGCATTCTTCTTCAGGGCTTGCTGCATATCCCTGAGACAAACCTCCATTTCAGAATCAGAATCATGTTCTGGTTCTTCAGGCATTTTTCGAACAGCATAAACCTTTGCCTTTCCCTTCCCCTTAGGATCAGCTTTCTTCTTAGTTGGCTTCTCAATCACCACTTCTTCTTTAGATTCAGAGAATACCTGAATTGGTTCAGCAACATCACCACCTAGCTTCTTCTTCTTCCTCAAAGAGTCTGAGTAATCAACTCGAGTAAAAACTCGACCTGATCGTCTTCTTGGAACTGGGCTCCTCTTTCTCTTCTTCTCTTCAACATTCCTCTTGAAAGGAATCGGTTCAGAGTCGGATTTCGAGATGTCAGACTCGGTTTTGTCGGATTCTTCAGCATCCTCCATTTGAGCGACCTCATTGTCGGATATCTCCGCATTCGACGGCTCCTTTGACTCAGCAACAGGGGATTCTTCAATCTCCTTTTCAGTCTCCCCCATAGAGGCAGCAGTCGGGGCCTCTGTTTCAGCGTTAGGGCTCGGAATTTGGGGCTTTTCGGCTGTGGATGAAGAAGGTGCAGTAGTGATCACTTCTTGGGTGCGCAAGTAGTGAGAGATGTCAATGGACATATCACCAATCGTGAGGATGGGTGGATTAGGTGATCTCATCGATTGAGAAAAATTCTCAACCGCCTGGCTCAGCTCGGAGAGTGTAGCTTGGTTTGGGATGTGGATGGTTGTCGGAGTAGCTGGAATGGGTGTGACGGTTGCGGCAGTTGGGGGTGAATTTTCATTTGAAGCAGCCATGGAAGCAAGTGTATGAAGATTTGAGAGAGATGAAGATGACGGTTGTGAGTTGGGAGAGTTTGGTTTCTGTGAGTGGGTTTTCTTGTTTCCTGCCATTTATACTCAAGAATTTGAAAGGATAATTATCACAAGAACCGAGACACACAGTTAGCTTATAACAAATCTGTAAAATTAATACTCAACTTACTCAATTAATTATAAAGATTAGAAAATCATGAAATGGGAGTATTTATGTAGAGAGAGCTTAGTAGTTGGAATAATGTACGTGTGATTAAGGCTTGACTTAAAGAAAATTCTAGATAATAATCGATAATGCTCCACAAATTCAGCCACAAGTAATATCATGGGTGAGTTAGTGGGGTAAAATCCTAATTAATAAATTAAGTTAATTAATTAATTAAATTAAGAAAGTTCCAGAATTAATCAAAAATAAAAATGCGTAAAATCTGAAATAAAAACAAAGTGGTTAGTATAATTATAAATAAATAAAATAAATTCCCATAATTAATTAAATAATTACAACTTATAAAAATATAATCGAATCATGTAATGTTGTGCTCAAGGATTTGACATACACCTCAACATTGGTTTTTCACAGGTTTTACCTATCCAATGTAGCCAATTTTTCAGTATTTTTCTTTTCATTGCATTTCTTCTTTCTGTGCTACAGCATCTAATTCGTATTGATCCATTGTTCCTGTAGAGTACATCGTAGTAGTGAACTCCGTGCCCCATACGTACTTAATGGATTACGAACCTCTTGATGTTTTTACCAAATTCACCTTTTGAAAAGAAGGCATCGTAGTAGCGAACTCCGTGCTCCATAGTTACTCAGTGAATTGGTACATCTTTTAGTATGATGTAACATTCTCAATTTTTTCAAGCTTTTGAGAGGTGTAGTAAATGTCTATTTTTGAACAAACAAATTTCAGATTCAGAAATATTTTACAAAGGAATTATTCAACGAAAATAAGAAATAAATCACATTTATAATAACTATACCACCTTAGGCTGTTGTCCCAAATGCTACCGCATTTGTGACAACATCCTCTCAAGAATTATTCAGATATTACACATACCAAGAGATTTCCTCAAAAATGAGAATCTCTCATGGTCAAGAGCCTTAGTAAAAATATCAGCATTTTGATTTTCAGTAGGCACATATTCCAACTTAACTATGTTCTTCTCCACTAAATCTCTCATAAAATGATGTCTAATGCTAATGTGCTTAGTGAGTGAGTGTTGTACCGGATTTTTAGATATGTTAATAGCACTTGTGTTATCACAGAAAATTGTGAGGATATTGTTTTCAATTCCATAGTCATGAAACATCTTACTTAACCACAATAGCTGTGTGCAACAACTTCCTGCAGCTATGTATTTAGACTCAGCAGTGGATTGAGAAACACAATTTTGTTTCTTGCTATGCCAAGACACAAGATTGTTTCCCATGTAGAAACATCCTCCACTAGTACTCTTTCTGTCATCAATATCTCCAGCCCAATCCGCATCACTGTATCCAATCAATGTGTTGTTGGTGTCCTTAGTGTACCATATCCCTAGTTCACTTGTACCTAAAACATATCTGATAATCCTTTTCACTGCATTCAGGTGAGATTCCTTTGGATTAGCTTGGTACCTAGCACAAACACACACACTATACATAATGTCAGGTCTACTAGAGGTTAGATAAAGTAAACTACCTATCATGGATCTATACAATGTTGGATCAACATTCTTTCCACCATTGTCTTTGCAAAGTTTCAAAGTAGAACCCATAGGTGTTTTCATTACTTTTGAGTTTTCAAGACCAAACCGTTTGACTAAGTTTTTAGCATACTTACCTTGAGAGAAGAAAATACCATCCTTACATTGCTTGATTTGAAGACCTAAAAAATAATTCAAGTCTCCAACCATACTCATCTCAAATGTGGCTGTCATTGCTTCAACAAATCTGTTCAGCATTTTATCACAGGTTGAACCAAACACAATGTCATCAACATATATTTGAGCAATTAGTAAACCTTCTCCAGTGTGCTTAATAAACAAAGTTCTATCGGCTTCTCCTCTAATAAATCCATACTCTAAAAGAAAGTCTGTAAGCCTACCATACCATGCTCTAGGAGCTTGTTTTAGACCATACAATGCTTTCTTTAGTTTGTACACATGATCCGGGTATTGTGGATCTTCAAAGCCTTTAGGCTGTTCTACATATGCTTCTTCATTTAATATGCCATTTAAGAATGCAGCTTTTACATCCATTTGATGTAGTTTAATATCAATAAAACATGCAATTGCTAGCAATAATCTAATAGATTCTATCCTAGCAACGGGTGCAAAAGTTTCATCAAAATCAACTCCTTCAACTTGGGTGTAACCTTGTGCAACTAACCTAGCTTTGTTCCTAACAATGTTTCCAGACTCATCAGTTTTATTCTTATAAATCCACTTTGTTCCAATGACATTAGTATGACTAGGTCTTGGAACAAGTGTCCAAACTTCATTTCTTTCAAACTGATTAAGTTCCTCATGCATAGCATTTATCCAATATTCATCAGTTAATGCTTCATTCACACTTTTAGGTTCAATTTCAGAATAGTAACACTCAGCATTCACAACATTGCAAATAGAAGACATGCATATTGTTCTTACCACATCTACCTTATTCGATCTTATTCTTCCTCTTGTTTGCACTCCAACTGTAGCATCGCCTATGATCTGGTCAGTAGGATGACTTTTCCCCATTCTTGAAGAAGGATTCGTTTTGGGAACATACTGATCATTCTGTGGAATTACAACTGACTGTTCTGTAGATGTTGCTCCAGATGTGTTAGCATTTGGTGCAGCATTATCAGACTTCAGTGTATTCTCAGAATTGTCAGAGACTTGTGATATATCTTCTTCATCTTTATCATCTGTAAGACCTTTATCATCATCAAACACAACATTAACAGATTCTTGAACAGTGTTAGTCCTAAGGTTATAAACTCTATATGCTTTACTATTTCTATAATAGCCTAAAAAGAAACCTTTATCACTTTTAGAATCAAACTTGTGAAGTTGATCCCTATCATTCAAAATATAACACACACAACCAAATACATGAAAATATTTCACACTTGGTTTTCTAACATTCAGAATCTCATAAGGTGTTTGATTAGTACCAGATCGAATATAAACTCTATTAATAATATGACATGCTGTATTCAATGCTTCAGCCCAAAATCTTTTAGAAAGACTTTTAGATAAAAGCATGACTCTTGCCATTTCTTGTAAAGTTCTATTCTTTCTTTCAACAATTCCATTTTGTTGTGGAGTTTTAGGAGATGAATATTCTTGCAAGATACCTTTCTTATCACAGAAATCATTAAACATGCTATTCTCAAATTCCCTACCATGATCAGTTCTAATACGGCCAACTTTCAAGTTAAACACATTTTTGAACCTTTTATAGAGAACTTTAAAAGCAGTAAATGTTTCAGATTTATCTCTTAAAAACTCAATCCAAGTATATCTAGAAAAATCATCTACCACAACTAAGGAATATCTCTTACCTCCAATGCTTTCAGTTTCCATAGGACCCATCAAATCCATGTGCAACAATTCAAAACATCGATGTGTAGAACAATGTGACAGCATTCTATGCGGCACTCTTACCTGTTTACCTTTCTGGCATGATCCACATACAGTGGTATTCAGGAAGCTCAGTTTAGGTATTCCTTTGATTGCATCTGATATGATTAGTTTCTTCATTGCCCTGTAATTTACATGTCCTAATCTTTGGTGCCATAAGACATTCTCATCATGTTTTGACAAATTTCATACATTAGTTCCAATAAGATAACAATTATCTGCAGACCTAGTACCAGTTATTACACAATCATCATCTTCATTAAGAACATAGCAAGACTCTTTGTCAAATTTTACATGCAAATTATCATCACAAAGTTGACTAATACTAATCAGATTAGCAAGTAAGCCATCAACATGCAAAACATTTTTAAGCTTAGGAAAACCTTTAACATTCAAAGCTCCTTTTCCTATTATCTTTCCTTTTGATCCACCACCATATGTAACATTACCACCATTCAAGGTCACATAATCAGATAAGTAGTGTATTTGTCCTGTCATATGTCTAGAACAACCACTATCAAAATACCATAGACCAGGTAAACATGCTTTCAAGGATGTGTGAACAACATTACAGGTAACTTTTAGTTTCCATGCAGATTTCACAGAATGTTTCCTAGGATGTGAAGACATTCTGGATGGCATAAACTCAGTTCTTAAATCTTTAAACATTTGCAAGCAGAAGGGACGAATATGACCATATTTAAAGCAATAATGACAAATATACTTCCTTTCAACCTTGTGAGAATCTGTTTGTGCAGATGTTACACCAGATGTGCTAGCATTTGCCTTCACAAATTTCACAGGTTTTCTAAAATTTTCAGAAATAGAAGCAGTTTCACCATCATAACCTAAACCATAATTATTAGATTTACCTACAGCTATAGCATCATTCACATCAGAAGCACTCTTGGAAAACTTTTTGAAACTTAAGGTAGAGTTGATCAATTTCTCCTTCAGTTTACAAACTTCAAGATCTCTTCTGGTAAGTAAGACTTCTAGCTTAGTGATTGTGTCTTTCAGATCCTCATTCTCTTTATTCAAAGAATTCAGAGTGAGTTTCTGAGAGTTCCAATCATCTAACAATTTCTGATATGTCTCATCATCAATCCTTTTTCCTGCATCATCAACAAAACCATTAAAACAGTTCAGATCTGGGTGACTCTGTTTTGATGTTACTGTAGATGTGAAGACATCTGATGCAACATCAGAATCTGTATCATCCAGATCATCATCTGAGGAATCATTATAATCAATTCTAGTAAAATGAGCACTTTCTCTTTCATTAAACTCATCAAGATCATCATTATCAGATTCATCACTCAAGGTAGCACTAAAATTCAGTTTTTGCTTCAGTCTGGTATTAGCACAGTCATTTGCATAGTGACCATATCCAGAACATGCATTGCATTGAACTGATTTTCTAAATTCAGGATCATACCTTGGTTTACCTTCACTCTTTGATGGTCTTGGTGTGAATTGAATCTTCCTCCTTTCTGGTTGTGGTGTTGATGTGTTGATTTGGATCTTAGGCTGTATATTTCCTTTAGACTTATGCATAGACTTCTTAAGAAATTTATTAAAATGCTTTGTAAGAAGGGCAATGTTGTCAGGATTGTTAAGGCATTCATCAATCAATTCTTCATCCGAATCAACCTCAGTAATGATAGGCTGAATCTCAGATTTGTTTGATGTTTCTCCTTTAAAAACAACAACTTTCTTATCATCTTTAGTTTCATCAATTTGATTAGTGTTTATTTCATAGGTTCTAAGAATACTCACTAATTCATTTTGACTCATCTTATCAGTATCTTTTGCCTCTTCAATAGCACAAATCTTAGCATCAAATCTTTTAGGAACAGACCTTAATATCTTATGTACTACTCTAACATTAGAAATAGGGTCACCAAGAGAATGTGATTCGTTAATAATCTCACTTAACCTTTCGTTGTAGGATGAAATTGTTTCATCTTCCTTCATTCGGAGATTCTCAAACTTTGTCCCCAACATCCGAAGCTTTGTCCTTCGAACACTATCGGAACCTTCACAATGCTCTTGTAACCTGTCCCATGCATCCTTAGAAGTAGAACAGTTAGATATAATTTTAAACATAGAGGTATCAACAGAAGTAAAAATAGCATTTAAAGCTTTAGAATTGTATCCTACTGTTGTTATCTCATCGACTGTCCAATCAACCTCTTTCTTGAGTTGAATTTCACCATCGGCATCTGCTGGATTATTTGGTACGTCCCAACCTGTAAGAACAGTCCTCCAAGCACGCTCATCAATTGACTTGATGTACATACGCATCTTAGGCTTCCAATAAGCATAATTTGAACCATCTAAAACGGGTGGCCTAAGTGCTGTGGATATGTGATGTGTTTCCATTGCTAACATAAACTAAAACACACTTTAGGCAAGGATCTAAACCTAGTGTCATCAGGTATCGGCTCTGATACCAACTGAAAGTGTGTGGGGGGATAGTATCTAGTGTTTAAATAAAAAACAGAACAATGTTACACTGAATGTTGTGACAATTAGTGTAGCATTAACTCTAACAGAATGTGAATAATAAAACACAGTACACAGCGGAAGTCTAAAACACTAAACACAATAAAGACACAATGGAATAATTTTTAACATAGATTTTATTAATAACAAAACCTATGCTAAGCCTTACGGCGAAAACAGTAACTTAGTTCCTAAGTTATACAAAAATGTCGTGTGAAATGTCTCAGCAATTACTTCAACATTCCACAAACAGAAACTACAATCGAGGCAGATGCCTGAATCTGTAAATAGACTTAAGTGTAAGACACTGTCTAAAGAACTAATCTGATCTATGATTCACTCTCACTCGATACAAGACTAGAACTAAGTACACTGGAAGGTGTGGTATCCCTCGGCGTACGTTAAATGATACAACTACTGGCCATAACTCCTAACTAGGGTTGAACGCTCAAGGAGGTGTTACTCGAATAGTGCATACTTTGAAATGAAAGATTCTGGCGGTATTTATAGAGAAATACTCAGCTTCTAGATCCTTCCATTATGAGATCCTATTTTTTAGGACCTCAACCTCCATGATCTCTCTAGATCTTTCTGCCATGTTCCAGGTCATTCTACAATGCTCTAAACTCTTCTATCACGTTCTGCAACCTTCTGGACTCTTCTATGTTCCAGACTCTTGTAGAACCTTCTGGAATCGTTCCTGAATGTGAGAACATTTAGTACAACATTTAATGTAACATTTCAGAAAAGACTTAGAATAAATCAAGGAAGGTCAAATTAAGATGTTGTTGATAATGTTAAAGCATTTAAGATTTAACAACATCTACATAGGATAAGTTGTATTGTATAGAAAACTTTATTATACATCTTGTAATAGATAGGACTCTAGTTAGAAGAGAAGACATGTCAATGCTCAAGAAGAGAAGAGAAGACCAATACCAGAAGTCTCCTGATAAGATGAGTTGAACTCAGCTTATAGGATAAGAAGAGTAAGAGCAAGATGAGTATACACAAGCAGAGTAGAAGTCTTCTTACCAGCAGAGTAGAAGTCTTCTTACCAGCAGAGTGAAGTCTTCTTACCAGCAGAGTAGAAGTCTTCTTACCAGCAGAGTAGAAGTCTTCTTACTAGCAGAGTGAAGTCTTCTTACCAGCAGAGTAGAAGTCTTCTTACTAGCAGAGTAGAAGTCTTCTTACCAGCAGAGGAAAGTCTTCTTACAAGCAGAGTAGAAGTCTTCTTACCAGCAGAATAGAAGTCTTCTTACACAATTAAAGGAAGGCCAATCAAGGATTGACAAGATTCGTGCACAAGAAAGGAAAGTAAAAGATATGATTGAAATTACACGACAATGGTAATATTCAATCATATCATATCAAAAGGTTGTCAATTCCTAAATTAGTGGAGATTTGAATGCTATCATCCAACGGTAACATTCAAATCTCAACACTATATAAATGAGTCCATACATCATTGGGAACGTGAAGAGGTGTGAGATGCAGAGGTAGAGCAAAGTTCTTAAAGTCCAGAAATAAGAAAAGCTCAAGAAGATCGTTCATGAAGATTCAACACGCATCACCTCATCCCAAGTGAGTGAACTCATAACATCTAAGCCAGTGCAGCCACTTATATATATCCATAGCTTAGAGAGAATTTCCCAATCCTAGCATGAGGCTAAAACAGATTGTAAGGGAAATTCTCACCTAGTTCATATACACAAAACCCACCTTCTACCATAAAACCCTAGAAGTCAAGTTGAGTGTTCGTCACTGTAAAGAGTCCAAGTGCTCTATAATCACTTGTGGAGTGCAAGTGCAAGTGCTTCCAATCACTTGTGGAGACCGCAGTAGTTAAGGAACTGGCTCAGATCTCAAAGTCTTACCCTTGGGACTATAAAGGACAAGCCCTTGTAATTTTTGGTAAATTAAAGGGATTAAATATCACGTTAGGACGTGAGAGTGGACATAGGAACGTATATCCGAACCACTATAAATTACTATGTTATTTACATTCTGCACTTTATTTTCAAGTCTTTTTCATACATATTTGTGCATAAAATGTTTTAAAAACTGTATTTAATAAATAGACGAGTATAATATTTATGGGCACACTACAATTCCGCACCTAACTCCGATAGGTAATTAATCAGTCGACTAACTAGTCCTAGGCCCCTAGTGAAATCAGCGGACTAATTACTTTGAAGAGTTAGTATATTTTCAACACCATCAGCAGACATCAAGTTAGCTGATCTTACACTCGTCTCAGGGACCAACAAGTGGTATCAGAGCCGTGTGTTCAAAAGACCATTGCTTTGATTTTTTGATTTTCGAAAATTTGCACTTTTTCTGTTGTTTTCAGAATTTAGCGTGTGAGTACACTTTTTAAAGTGGAATTGATGTTTTGAATCGAACTCAATGCTTTGCAGTGACGTGTAATTCTTTTTGGCCAAATTCCATCGTTTGAGCCATCAAAAACACATTTGACGGTTTTCAATGGTCACCTGAATAGATCCGTTTTTTAAAAACTGTTTTGCATGCATTCTGTTTTCATAAAAATCATACTTTCATGTATTTGGATTATTGTGTGTTAAGAACAGGTCAACAACAAAGGGGGAACTTCAGCTCAGCTGAGTTCTTGCCCTATCTAGATTTACACGCATATGAGCAAGAAGAGAAGATCAAGTTGTTAGAAGACTTGAAGACAAGAAGAGCTTAATTGGAAGTCGTCTGATTTGCAACATATCAGCTGAAGAGTAGATAAGAAGACCTTTGTAATAGCTGATTAGGTGAGTCCGTGCTTGTAAAGTGCAATATTAATAAAACTCATCTTTTTAGCTTTTGGAGATAACATCTAGTTATCTCATCTGATGACAACTTCTCATTGTCCTCATACAAAAGCCTTCTGTTTTTACTCTTCTGCACTATTATATGGACTCTAGCACTGTCTGCTCTTTATTGCTTCAGTTAGTGTTAAATGATTTGGTTATATCAAAAAGGGGGAAATTATTGGGATATGAATATCCCTAGTTTAGTTTTGATAAACCAAATCAAACATGTAATAGGATAAATTGTATTGTATAGACAACTTTATTATACATCTTGTAATAGATAGGACTCTGGTTAGAAGAGAAGACATGTCAATGCTCAAGAAGAGAAGAGAAGACCAAGACCAGAAGTCTCCTGATAAGATGAGTTGAACTCAGCTTATAGGATAAGAAGAGTAAGAGCAAGATGAGTATACACAAGCAGAGTAGAAGTGTTCTTACCAGCAGAGTAGAAGTCTTCTTACCAGTAGAGTGAAGTCTTCTTACCAGCAGAGTAGAAGTCTTCTTACCAGCAGAGTAGATGTCTTCTTACCAGCAGAGTGAAGTCTTCTTACCAGCAGAGTAGAAGTCTTCTTACCAGCAGAGTAGAAGTCTTTTTACCAGCAGAGTAGAAGTCTTCTTACAAGCAGAGTAGAAGTCTTCTTACCAGCAGAGTAGAAGTCTTCTTACACAATTAAAGGAAGGCCAATCAAGGATTGACAAGATTCGTGCACAAGAAAGGAAAGTCAAAGATATGATTGAAATTACATGACAATGGTAATATTCAATCATATCATATCAAGAGATTGCCAATTCCTAAATTAGTGGAGATTTGAATGCTATCATCCAACGGTAACATTCAAATCTCAACACTATATAAATGAGTCCATACATCATTGGGAACGTGAACAGGTGTGAGATGCAGAGGTAGAGCAAAGTTCTTAAAGTCCAGAAATAAGAAAAGCTCAAGAAGATCGTTCATGAAGATTCAACACGCATCACCTCATCCCAAGTGAGTGAACTCATAACATCTAAGCCAGTGCAGCCACTTATATATATCCATAGCTTAGAGAGAATTTCCCAATCCTAGCATGAGGCTAAAACAGATTGTAAGGGAAATTCTCACCTAGTTCATATACACAAAACCCACCTTCTACCATAAAACCCTAGAAGTCAAGTTGAGTGTTCGTCACTGTAAAGAGTCCAAGTGCTCTATAATCACTTGTGGAGTGCAAGTGCAAGTGCTTCCAATCACTTGTGGAGACCGCAGTAGTTAAGGAACTGGCTCAGATCTCAAAGTCTTACCCTTGGGACTATAAAGGACAAGCCCTTGTAATTTTTGGTAAATTAAAGGGATTAAATATCACGTTAGGACGTGAGAGTGGACATAGGAACGTATATCCGAACCACTATAAATTACTATGTTATTTACATTCTGCACTTTATTTTCAAGTCTTTTTCATACATATTTGTGCATAAAATGTTTTAAAAACTGTATTTAATAAATAGACGAGTATAATATTTATGGGCACACTACAATTCCGCACCTAACTCCGATAGGTAATTAATCAGTCGACTAACTAGTCCTAGGCCCCTAGTGAAATCAGCGGACTAATTACTTTGAAGAGTTAGTATATTTTCAACACCATCAGCAGACATCAAGTTAGCTGATCTTACACTCGTCTCAGGGACCAACAAGTGGTATCAGAGCCGTGTGTTCAAAAGACCATTGCTTTGATTTTTTGATTTTCGAAAATTTGCACTTTTTCTGTTGTTTTCAGAATTTAGCGTGTGAGTACACTTTTTAAAGTGGAATTGATGTTTTGAATCGAACTCAATGCTTTGCAGTGACGTGTAATTCTTTTTGGCCAAATTCCATCGTTTGAGCCATCAAAAACACATTTGACGGTTTTCAATGGTCACCTGAATAGATCCGTTTTTTAAAAACTGTTTTGCATGCATTCTGTTTTCATAAAAATCATACTTTCATGTATTTGGATTATTGTGTGTTAAGAACAGGTCAACAACAAAGGGGGAACTTCAGCTCAGCTGAGTTCTTGCCCTATCTAGATTTACACGCATATGAGCAAGAAGAGAAGATCAAGTTGTTAGAAGACTTGAAGACAAGAAGAGCTTAATTGGAAGTCGTCTGATTTGCAACATATCAGTTGAAGAGTAGATAAGAAGACCTTTGTAATAGCTGATTAGGTGAGTCCGTGCTTGTAAAGTGCAATATTAATAAAACTCATCTTTTTAGCTTTTGGAGATAACATCTAGTTATCTCATCTGATGACAACTTCTCATTGTCCTCATACAAAAGCCTTCTGTTTTTACTCTTCTGCACTATTATATGGACTCTAGCACTGTCTGCTCTTTATTGCTTCAGTTAGTGTTAAATGATTTGGTTATATCAAAAAGGGGGAAATTATTGGGATATGAATATCCCTAGTTTAGTTTTGATAAACCAAATCAAACATGTAATAGGATAAATTGTATTGTATAGACAACTTTATTATACATCTTGTAATAGATAGGACTCTGGTTAGAAGAGAAGACATGTCAATGCTCAAGAAGAGAAGAGAAGACCAAGACCAGAAGTCTCCTGATAAGATGAGTTGAACTCAGCTTATAGGATAAGAAGAGTAAGAGCAAGATGAGTATACACAAGCAGAGTAGAAGTGTTCTTACCAGCAGAGTAGAAGTCTTCTTACCAGTAGAGTGAAGTCTTCTTACCAGCAGAGTAGAAGTCTTCTTACCAGCAGAGTAGATGTCTTCTTACCAGCAGAGTGAAGTCTTCTTACCAGCAGAGTAGAAGTCTTCTTACCAGCAGAGTAGAAGTCTTTTTACCAGCAGAGTAGAAGTCTTCTTACAAGCAGAGTAGAAGTCTTCTTACCAGCAGAGTAGAAGTCTTCTTACACAATTAAAGGAAGGCCAATCAAGGATTGACAAGATTCGTGCACAAGAAAGGAAAGTCAAAGATATGATTGAAATTACATGACAATGGTAATATTCAATCATATCATATCAAGAGATTGCCAATTCCTAAATTAGTGGAGATTTGAATGCTATCATCCAACGGTAACATTCAAATCTCAACACTATATAAATGAGTCCATACATCATTGGGAACGTGAACAGGTGTGAGATGCAGAGGTAGAGCAAAGTTCTTAAAGTCCAGAAATAAGAAGAGCTCAAGAAGATCGTTCATGAAGATTCAACACGCATCACCTCATCCCCAGTGAGTGAACTCATAACATCTAAGCCAGTGCAGCCACTTATATATATCCATAGCTTAGAGAGAATTCCCCAATCCTAGCATGAGTCTAAAACTGATTGTAAGGGAAATTCTCACCTAGTTCATATACACAAAACCCACCTTCTACCATAAAACCCTAGAAGTCAAGTTGAGTGTTCGTCACTGTAAAGAGTCCAAGTGCTCTATAATCACTTGTGGAGTGCAAGTGCAAGTGCTTCCAATCACTTGTGGAGACCGCAGCAGTTAAGGAACTGGCTCAGATCTCAAAGTCCTACCCTTGGGACTATAAAGGACAAGCCCTTGTAATTTTTGGTAAATTAAAGGGATTAAACATCACGTTAGGACGTGAGAGTGGACGTAGAAACGTATATCTGAACCACTATAAATTACTTTGTTATTTACATTCTGCACTTTATTTTCAAGTTTTTTTCATACATATTTGAGCATAAAATGTTTTACAAACTGTATTTAATAAATAGACGAGTATAATATTTATGGGCACACTACAATTACGCACCTAACTCTGATAGGTAATTAATCAGTCGACTAACTAGTCCTAGGACCCTAGTGAAATCAGCGGACTAATTACTTTGAAGAGTTAGTATATTTTCAACACCATCAGCAGACATCAAGTCAGCTGATCTTACACTCGTCTCAGGGACCAACAAGAGTAAAGTGACATCGGGGCTTAGCTATGGGGCACTTTCGGCAACATAGACAGGGGTTGGAAAGAAAGTCCACTTAGTAGCATGCCTTTCTCCAAGCGATGAAGACAAGACTGTAACCACGAACAGATGTGATTCATTTAATGAAAAGGAAGAATCAAATTTGCTATGAAAACCTTCCCTTGTAGCTATCCCTGGAGTTGGAGTTATGGAGCTAACTACCAGTGTCAGACCACCTCTTTTTTGGGAGTCTTTTTGCTTTATCGACCGGTCTTTATCGGAATGACAAGACTCTGCAAGACCTGTGCGCATCAAGCATGAAAGTCCCGCATGTGCCTCCGGGGCTGCTACTGCTAATCGATTCCAAGGTGTCCCATGCCATTAAGCGATCCAATCCACCGTGCTCGTGGCAATCCTTTCAAAGCATCCCGTGTAGCTAGCCCTGGAGCTTTGTATCAGTATTCGAAGTGAAGAACCTAACTGGACTTTCTTTTTGGGAGATGAATCATCAATCTCAGACTAGGCTTGACCAAGGACGATAGACTGGACGATCTGCCTTCATCAACAGCTAAAGTAGGAAGCTAGGGCAGTTTTTTCGCCCGTGTGGGTGCTCGTCCTGATGCTAATTGAGTGAACCGATCCACCAGCGTTCAGTCTTTTCGTACCTCGTTTTGTCTCGCTTGGTTTCACTGCTTACCTTTCGTCACATGTACGAAAGGACCGGGAGAAAGCTATTGGAAAGAGACAGAGAAGCCAAGGCCATTGGATCTCTCAGTTCGAACGAGCGGTATGGGGGAAAGCCCCACTCGGCGTACAGGTAGGCGCGCCACTGCCTTCTTTCAGTTTTTCAAACCTCCCATGGAGCTAGCCTAGGAGCTCAAGCTTTTCACCTTTTCCTTTCCCGGTGGTGGTGGAAATCCTTGTTGGGCTAATGAAGCTAACCGATCTCTCCGGGGTGGGGTGCGATGTGTCCCATTGAGCTGACCTAGGAGGCTAAGCAGTTGCCTGAGGGCATTCATTTAAGGAACAAGAATCCCATGACTCTCGGCGAACCAATCCAATAGAGCGAATCTACAAGCTGCAGTCTATTTCCAGTTTAGGACAATTTAGAAGGTGGAGTTAAGGGATGTTTTTCCAGATTATAAGCTTGACTATCTGCCGTTATCAAGAGTGCAAGGTGGATCGAATCCCATGGTCCAATGTGTCGACAAGGAGGGGTTTATGGGTGGGCTGGCTAAAACATATTCTATGGCAATGGCACCGAAAGACGTGTTTACAGTCCCTTGTAGGTGATCTGATCCATCATCGAACTTGTCAAAGTCAATAATATATTGACTGGCATTTTGGCCTCAGACTTCGTTGACTTCATAAAAGAGGTTTATGACCGTGGCACTTTCAGCTAAAGGAACTCCCCTCTATCAACATCTAAAGTCAGGACAGGCTCACTAGTCTTCGTACTCCCTTGGTTCTGAAGCTAGAGCGAGTATGGATTCCAAGGGTCCAATCCATTATAGATCCATAAATAGCATATATCAAGGTGCACTCAAACAAGGGACTTTTAGGCTTCCTTTCCTATCCGCTCTAATGGGTTCGCGGCACGGCACCAAAACTCTCGTGAAACATTCATTATTTTCTCATACGATATGATATTTCGTGATCGATCGAAGAAGCGCTAAACGGACACGGAATGCAAGTCCAATTCAAGTAGAGTCAAATGGCCGCTTGATATTAGTTAGTCAGAAGACTATATCTTTATATACATAGATTCGGAAAGCATTCAACAAAGCACTTGATCTTTCTCTTTTATCAGCCCGGGAGACATAGGAGGCACCCATACATGCCAAGGCCAATAGAACAATTCCCCCTCTCCTGCGTCCCGAACCCCGGAAGTCCAGGGTGTAGCTGAAGTCAAGAAGTGTGAGAGAGTCTATTGGACCGAGACTGAGAAGCTAAGCCAAGGGACTTTTCATAGCCTTCCTTTCCCGGATGTCCGTTTGTAGCGTGGAGGTTAGGACTTCGAGAAGAGGGTGGAAAGTACCCGTCCCCGACCAATCCTGATGCTATGATCAAGTCCTCGCTTAGCTACAAGGCACACACCCACTACTTTCTCGATTGATGAATGAAGATTCCTCCGACCTATCATTCCGATAAAGTTTCTTCTTTGATTGATTCTTTCACTCCCACAAGGAAAGTTCGGTATGTCTGCTTAGCTCCTCGTTCTGGGCTGAAAAAGCAGTTGGATTCGCTCCTTGGGAAGGATTGAAAGACGGGACTTTGATGGGACTCTTTTCATTGCATTGAGAAGTATGGGCTTTGGCGCTAATGAGAAGGAGGAGAATCTCCCACGATCAATCGATAGAGATCAAGTAGGATTGTGCGATCACCTACAAGGGATTGGCTAGTTCCCCCTTTTCCCTTTCTGGAAACATTAAGCTATAGCAAACGACAAACAACACAAAAGAACAAATCCAATCTGGAAAAAAAAAAAAAGGAAAGTCTTGTTTCTGTAATTGCAGAACACGATGAAATGACATAACATTGGAATCAATGTATAAGAATAAGGAACCACCTTCTTAATAAAAAATTAAAAAACATCGATAACTGAAATAACAGCGATCAGAAAGCGAATAGGCATTTCTCTTCTTTGACTTATTCTTTTTCCCGGGAGATAAGTACTAAGGCTTTGTCAGTAGCCTGAGGCCTTCCTAACTAATCGCAGGTACTCTACACCTGGATGGTAAGGACCGCCGATGTATTGAATAAGTCCTGCCAGCCCCACCCAAGCCTCAACCATCCTTGATGTCGGAAGCTCCATTACTGTTGCGCCAAGCTATTGATTTGTGAACTTGCTTCTACCAAAAAGAGACAATTGGATTCACTCTGTCTATGAAGGAAGACATCCATGGATCACGAACCTAAAGTCAAAAGAGACCAGTACAATCGATCATTGAAATCGCCAGTCCCGTCGTTCAGAATCCCTTGTCGCTAATTCGCAGATGTGAAGGAACTGTGAATCCACTTCCTTTTAAGAAAACACTTGAATTCGCGAGCACGGCCGTATTTACTTGTTTCGGAAATAGCAGCATCGGCTTGAGCTGACTTTCTCGTTGTACCGATTAGCTCATCCATACTCGTACTCCTCCTAGCTCATGATTCAGTCTGTGGTCACGGAGCTATGTAATACCTCTGTACTAAACTGGTCCTTTACTTGACCAAGGGAAAATCCCTAAGAAATGTGCCTAATTTCTTCCGTAGCACCCTCTATTAGAGGGCAGACTGCTGTCTTGATCGCTTGTCGTTAGTCCATCTAGCGCCTTTCGTCATAAAGCGTGCTTTCTCACGAAATGCGCTTTGTCTTTCAACCCCGAAAAGGGCTCTTCCTTGGCATCCGGATTTTCGGCATATCTCTAGAGGAATCGGAATCAGAGCTTCTTCTTCTTACCCCTTGGTCACTAAATCCTAATATGACTCCCGGAGGTCTCTTGGTCTGGGATCGACAATGGTCTTAGTTCTTTACCTTAAACCAGCTACTGATCATCGCCTTGGTAAGCTATTGCCTCACAAACTAGCTAATCAAACGCAAGCCCCTCCTCGGGCGGATTCCTCCTTTTGCTCCTCAGCCTACGGGGTATTAGCAGTCGTTTCCAGCCGTTGTTCCCCTCCCAAGGGCAGGTTCTTACGCGTTACTCACCCGTCCGCCACTGGAAACACCACTTCCCATCCGACTTGCATGTGTTAAGCATGCCGAGTCGCGAATAGGATTTGTTCCGTGTTTCGGGAAGCCGCTTTTGAAGGTGAAGGGGACTACTGAAGTGAACATAGGACTTCGTTCACTTTCGTGGACCATTCCATTCTATGGAACCTGTGGATTTCCCGGTCACCAGTCAATATCGACCTTTCGCACTGACATCCTCGACTCTGTATTCGATTGACCCGTCTTTCAAACTCTTCCTCAATCCCGTGCAACCAATCCTTCTCAGTCTGCCTGCTTCCCCCGGGCGGGCTGCTAGGCTCTCGACGCGACTACAATGGGAACTTCCCCGCCTTTGTTAGTAAAGAAGCTCCTACCGTCCAGGAAGGAAGAGCTAATCAAGGTCAAGAAAGAGCTAAATGCATGGCTTTCTTTTCTTAAGAGATTTTGAGCGTTCTCTTCTTTTATCTTATTAAAAGAGATGCAAAAAATAGTTAGATGAAGATCATTTCTTTATCTATGCAATTCTGAGATGACGGAGAATGACGAAATGAAGCTTCTTCTCTTAAGATATTTCGAAAAAGTCACGGCAGCTTGCTCGAGAAGGTAGAAAGGACCATAGATGATATGACTCCAATCATAATGGAAAGACGAGCTCAAGTCAAAAGTCTCCAGCAACAAACAGGTTACGGAGCTGCGGTCGTCACAAGGCAAAAGGGGAAAGACACCAGTTGCGAAGGAGAAAACATCTCATCCCAGATCCAGGTTTCATAATCCAGATACATGTTCAAGGATAAAAATGACTATTAACTCTTTCATCCGGCACTCAAGACCGGCATGGAACTCCCTCCGCCTAAAAGAGAGCATGAAGTCGGACTATATAAGCGTCCCAACTATTCTATTGCCTGTACCACACATTTTTGGTCCATACATTGGAAGGATGCACCGCCTTCAAGATTCAAGAAGGATTGCAGGGACACTGGGAGTTGGGATGCAGATCGATTCCAAAGGAAGTCCTGAAATTTGAGTTCATATTGCAATCTAATCACTCCTGCAATGGTTTAAATCAATTTAGGAAGTGATTCAGATGAAGATTTGTGCTTCTCCGACCTAAAAAAGGAATAGAGAAGCCAACCAGGCTTTCGTATCCACCTTTTTTCATGAAAAATAGTCTTCCTTCCAAGCCTAGTAAAGTAGTCCCACTGGTCGTTAAAGCGTAGGTCAAAGTAGCAGTTGAGTCAGCCCCTTTTCTCCAATAGGGTGTCTTTCTTTGTCTAAAAATTCACCTTGATGCCTAATTAGGGGGATCAAACTCGAATCGAGAATCACGCTTTTCATTGAGCAGAGGCAAGAGAGCTTCTAATAGGTTTAGCGCAGCCCACATCAGCCACAATCGAAGTAGCGATTTCTTTCATTGCTTTGGTGGAGTCCCATCCCACGGGTGTTTCGGGCCGCCCAGTTATCAAGAATGGTCCTTCGCTGGTGAGTGCCCCAATAAGAAAGAGAGAGCCTGACCACCACTTAACAATCGTAGGAAAGAACTTGCGGTCTGGCCTATCTCCCCAGGTCCGGGTGCAACTACATAGGAGATGGGCTTTAGGCGACCGAATCACGAGTTTATTTCTCTATACAGCCTAAGCCTACTTCTCTTTGTTGTGTCCTTGTGTAAGAAAGGCTTGATTGCTTTGTTGAATCCAGCTTTAAGTTCTCGTAGTCACCCCTTCCTTACCTCTTTGGCCTTCCTTTCTTCATTCTATGCGTCGGTTTCGTTTAGTTATAGGCTTAGCTTTAGCTTTCTAGTGACGAATTATGGAGGCTTAGTGGGGAATGGCTGCATGACTGTGGGCATTATCCAATCCGGCTTGGGCTAGCATAAAGGGAGGTGTTGGGCCTTCGGTACATGTCTGATTGCCTGGGCGCCGGTCGTCTTTTTGGTCTGATCACGGGGCGCGAAGTTCTCCGTATGGGTGAACAATGTCCTCTACATTCTCTAGGTCAGCTGCATTCTCTTTAGCATGATTGAGTTTCGAATGCAATGTGAATAGGCACTTTTTCCAAAGCTTGACTATCCTTATTGTCTCCTTATTTCTTGGGTTAGTTTAATCCACATTCCTACTTATTACTTATATTAAATTCAAAAATCATTCCCGTACCTTGATGGCTTCATTCTCATAGCTCCCGTCCCTCTCCTTGAAGTCGAGCTACTGAGAGTGAAACTTAGTTCATTGACAAGATGCTTCAAGAAAACTTGGTCCGGAAGCGGATTTCGTTCTACATCGGAAATCGGCTCGAGAAGACCAGACAATGCGTGAGAACCTAATTCGGCATAGTAGAATAGGGCTCCGCTAAACGAACTGAGACTCCTCTACATAAACAAAGTACTAAGCTCTAAACATTAGAAACCTCACAAGTAAGCCATAAACCATCCTCCCTTTAGAAAGGTTAGCTAGTAAACACTCACCTTACTTACCTATTTAATTAATATTAATCCGCGCCTCTCCTTGACAACAATCATTCCCGATAAAATGAAAAATGAAGAATTTTAAAAGGCCTCACTTTAGAGAGTGGGTGGCAAGCTAAAAAGAAAGGGTTGGGTTGCCCAGTCGCCACTTTCAAGTACGATATATTCTTTGATCAAGTAAATACTTTGGGCTATAGCTAAACCAGTTGCTCCCAATCTTCAAGCTCAACTATTCAAGTTGGCTGAATGCCTGTGGAGCGCTTGAATGCGGATGCCTTAGAGTTCTCTCTCCCGACCACTGAATAATATAATAAGTAAGACCATAGGTTGGTTCGCAGAGGCGACTTCCCTTTAGCCCATCGAGCGAAGGAAGGAAATGACTCTTTAGATCGATTGAGCGATGCGAGAATGATCTTAGTTATCGGAGAACTGGTCTTTGTTCCACTACTGATTGATTAAGAATGAGATATATAGAAAGTGTGCTGCTCCGCTTGTTGCGCACGTTCGTCCATGTGAAAGCAGTCTGCCAATGTGCATATCACGTCCACTATCGGTTTTCTTCTTCCTTTCTCTTCTTTTACCGACCGGAGGTCTTGGGGTTAGGGTACCGACGTAACCATAGCTCGCCATACTATCGAATAGAAAGCTACGTAGGCGATGTTAGCTGAGATAGGATCTCTTGCTGTGAAATCCACTTAGGATTCTCGAACATGACTTAAATGTGATCTCCGCTCAAAGGTGAACTTTCAGTGCCAAATATAGTCAAAGAGAAGATGGACATACAAAGATGTGGTGGCTCCTGCGATCTCCTTCATCTCCCTTAACTATGAATTTAAAGCTCTCTTTCTTCTCTTATGAGATTTCTATGCTCCTTGTCCCCCTTTTCACAGAAAATGGAGAGATGAATTGATGTATTTATTGAATCCGTCGGGACTGACGGGGCTCGAACCCGCAGCTTCCGCCTTGACAGGGCAGTGCTCTAACCGATTGAACTACAATCCCTGGAAAATTAGGTGTACAACCTAAACATTCTTATTTTTTTTTTCTCTTCATTCGAACCATTTAGTTTGGCCGTGTTGTTACAGAGACACAAATGATATACTATATACTATATTATTATAATATATATTTATAAATGCAGTAGCCTCATAGTGGGCTAATTCATGAATTGAATCATGACTATATAAGTTATTCTGATATGTTGAGATTCCATATAGATAAAATCGTGGAAGCGGACCTTTGATTTCCTTGGACCACGCAAGAATTCGTCATCCGATTGAATCTGCTTGTTCCTGGGTGCTCTATAGAAATCTATCGCTATTCCTTTCCTCGACCGATAAAGCTTCATTCCGAATCACAAGAGCAATCTCTTTTTTGAATGTTCATTTTTGTTATGGTAATGCAATGCAAGAGGTCGGAAATCAGGTTGTTTCTGATGATGAAAATCACTTTTCTCTTATGTGAAATTTATGAAAACCCGAAATGTCGGTAATCTTAGAAGACAGCTGTCGGTATCTGATGGTCAGATACCTACGGTCGGTATATCTCAGACGGAGAGAATAAACGGACTCCTCGAGGGCTGCTCAAGCCACTTTAGTGCAAACCAGAAGGACTGGAGGTTGCTCAGTGCTGCTATAACTTAACAACCAAAAAGCTCTGCGTCGAACTTCAGCCCCTTCGAGTTGGCCACGGGGCCCTCTGACGCCCCACACCATTGCGACAGGCGGGGGCTTGGCTTGCCCATCAGCATACTTTGATTTGACAAGAGGTGGCAGGAGCACAACGACCTAGCCCAAACCTACTTAAACAACCTAAAGGCTTTGCCCGGTCTGAAAGTAGACCTTGTAAAAAAGCGGATAGGAGAGGTAGCCTATAGACTCAAGCGACCAGCTCGGTGAAAACTCACCCCTATACCATGTGAGTCAGTTGACTTAGATTAGACCAGACCCACCCAGAGAGGAATGTGCCCACGAGGGCACCACCAGAGGAAAATAACGTAAAGTAAAAAGGACAAGGTCTTACGGCACGATCACTATATCTTTTCTTTTTATTTATCTTTCCTCTATGGAAAGAGGGGATGATACGTGGCATGGTATACCTGATCGTTTAGCCAACCAGACGTACGTAAGTTGACATAGCTCCATGTATATCTTCTTTGGAGCTAGAACCAATCAATAGAACGAAATGAAATAATGGTAAGCCAGCCTATGGCGACGAACATTGCTCAAGAGTGTCTATACAAAGCCCTTCTCTTCTTCACTCAAAGAGGCAATGCACCCTTTCTTTGATCTTTGAATGGTACTTGA
Organism: Galeopsis tetrahit; assembly: GCA_963675135.1. Classification (NCBI taxonomy): domain Eukaryota; kingdom Viridiplantae; phylum Streptophyta; class Magnoliopsida; order Lamiales; family Lamiaceae; genus Galeopsis; species Galeopsis tetrahit. The sequence goes on along the minus strand of OY776120.1, from coordinate 55,314,843 downwards.
TTCATAAAGAATGAATATTTTTAAGTTATACGGACTTTAAAAAATGCTACGCTCCGCGTGTCACGAGATATGGAGCGTTCTAATCGAAGAGTCATACCTCTCAGATTTATTACAGTAAGGCCAATGCGCCAGCCAGCCCAGTGTGGTGGCGAACACGCTTTGCTGTAAGCTATAGAAAGTGTGTCGTGCGTGATTCATAAGATTCTATAGCATATTATTTCACTTAGCCCGCCTCTCCCATGACTTTCCAGACCAACCAACCCGGATCTGCCCTCGCAAGTCTTCTCTGCATTTTGGGAGCACAGCATGAAGCAAAATCGAGCAATGGATCTTATCTTAGAAGAATTCCACTTTAAAGCACGACTCTTTCTATTTCTGCGCTGGCATTTGATCTCCCTTCCTCTTTCAATCGAAAGACTCGATGCAGATAGCTCTGGTGGCCCCCGCTTCTGCCTCTATCAGGCGGCGACAGAACAGAACCCACCTCCACAACCACAATATGGAGGAGCAGCTCCGTAATCCGCACTACAACCAATCAAAATTTTCTCCAGATCGATATATGATGTTAAACCGAGACCGAGATAGATAGAGGGCTTCCCCTTTGCTGTCTCTTCATATGAATGGTGCTAATTCCCATGTTCTTTCTAGTCTCGTTTGGTTTCGAGAGCATCCCTCTCCCCGTCCCTTACTCGTTCTTTTGAAAGCCGTCATCCTGGATTTTATTTTCGTAAGCCGGGGAAAGTACCTCACCTTTATACATGAATTTGGATTCCAATTTCCTCCTCGGGTCTCTATAAAACAGAATGAAAAGCCCGGGTGGAAGCACAAAAGGAGAGAGGAAAAGTAGAAAGGGGGGAAGAAGTATAGTGCTAGTTCTTACTGACACTTATTTATCTAACTTTCATTTTTGAGTGCTTTCTTTGTTCTCTTATTTATTTGGATTGAATGAAAGAAAGAAAAAACTTCCCTTTCTTTCTCTTCTTTCTTTTTATCCCTTCGACGAATTTTGGCTATGACCAATGCCCCACTAGCGGAATAGGCGTAAGAAAGCTACCTGAAAAAAGGCAAGGTGCACCTTGGACCGAACTCGACGAATTGCATTTTGCCAGAGAGATTTTTTTAATTAGAAAGATTCTCTATTGGAAATTCAAAATAAAGAAAAGAAAGGGTCTACCTTAGAGCTTAGAGGAAGGGGGCCCCAATACTTTTTCATTTAGGGGGGGGGGGAGACTAGCCTCATTACTTCCCACTGGGCGAGAGGTGCACCTAACCCACCTACCCACTCATCAATCACGGTGTTCAGCTGACTTGCACTGATAGACCCCTATTGTATTGGAAATAGGGGCCCATCTTTTGACTGTTGTAAATGAATCTCTTCAATCTTCGATTCGACTTTATGTTAGAACAATGGTCTTTTTATCTAAGTGGTCTTATTCTTTCTCCCGTGCTAGGAAGCATTACTCCTCTTTTCATTCCAAATTCAAGAATACGACCGATACGATTGATTGGTCTGTGCGCCTCTCTTATTACTTTTTTGTATCCCCTTGTTTTTCGGATACAATTCGATCCTTCTACGGCCAAATCTCAATTTGTGGAAAGCCTTCGATGGCTTCCTTATGAAAACATCAATTTGGATTTGGGTATAGATGGTATCTCTTTATTCTGCGTGATATTGACCACATTTCTGATCCCTATTTGCATTTTAGTGGGTTGGTCTGGTATGAGAAGTTATGGGAAAGAGTATATTACAGCATCTCTAATTCGTGAATTTCTAATGATCGTCGTGTTCTGCATGCTGGATCCTCTACTATTCTATGTTCTTCCCGAAAGTGTGCCAATCCCTATGTTGTGCGGAGCTGAGCATCATCTATTCGCTAGGATAAAGCTTTTCCTCTGCAGGGGCCTTGTGCAGTAAACCGCCTACGGGCGGTCGTCCGTCGTCGTAAAGTAGTCCCCGCGAAGCTTTCGGGAAGAGGGGTAGTCTTGTGTGTAAGCATAGCATTTCCAGTCGAACCCACCCAACCCAACTAAGAAGAACCGAAAACCTGACAAACACATCTTTTTCCTTTTTGGAGGGTACTCCGAGTACTGGGTACCTCGTAGGACCTCGACCCGCCTACTCGGGTCTTGTATGGATATGCAGGAAGGGGTGCTCCTAGGTGTGTGTTGTGTGTAGGGGTTGTGTTTGTTCGCGAGAATGGATTCCTCGTCAAGTCAGTTTGGGGGTTGTGGACACACTTGCGTGAATTCGGGTAACGACTACAAGGGATAAATCGAAAGGAAACTGTACCCGACCGGGGATGGACATAAACTCGTAAGCTACCGAGGGTAGGGATAATCGTCCAGGTCTTATTGTATTGTGAAAGAAAAAAGCCGCCCCGCCACAGCAGGCGGGTTGCTTCCTCTTTCGTCGCCGGCGAGCTCTTGGTGAGGAGACCTTAGGAGAAGTTGCTAAAACTAAGGGGGGAGGGGAGGATCGACCCGTTCAGTAGAATTCCGAAGAAAGATTGTTGGCAGTAGGCGGAGACATTTTTTAGCCCCTTAAAAAAAAAGGAAATGCGGGCAGGGTAGAGCTCGGCAGAGGGTTCGAGAATAAGGTCCTGTCCTTAAGATTAAGATAAGAAAAGAGTTCCAAACCTTTATGCATGCACCTCCATACAAGTGCTGCGTACAAGTTCCGTCCAGAATGATTGGGAAAGATCAAACCAATTTGAACCGCTCACATCACAGTAGTCGTAGCGTAAAGACCGTAAGTCGAGAGGCAGCCATAACATAAGGCTATTCCTTTCACACCTCTCTCTCTATCTATAAGAGAGATCCACTGCGTGAGCAACCCGACTGTGCATTACATGTGCTCTACAGACCGCACTCCATCTTTATTCCCAACGAGCCCTTTTTTATTTGGAAGACGGGCGTTGCGTTCGGTTCGAAAGGCATGGTTTTCAGTATGTCTCCAGATAGGAGATAGGGCCCCAATAGTCAGGCTAGCTAGTGAGCGGTTCTCTTTCGGGCGGGCATCTACTGCAACGCAAGCACCATTGTTCGCCACCGCCCGAGAAGCAAAAGATTCGAGAGTCCATGCTCAAAATACATGCATAGATAGTGGTCTAATGCCAAGGCCAACGACGGAAGCACGGGACGGAGCCGTATGAGGCGGAAGTCTCACATACGGTTCTCTGAGAAGGGAGTGGCTACCTACTGGAGCTCCGACCAACCACCACCGGTCAATTCCCCTTTGGGGCCACCCCTTACTCTACCATTATTATAGAGGTATGGGGTTCGAGACAAAGAAAGATCAAGGCAGCATATCAGTTTTTCCTTTATACTTTACTTGGATCTGTTTTTATGCTATTAGCTATTCTGTTGATTCTTTTCCAAACAGGAACCACCAATTTACAAATTTCATTAACCACAGAATTTAGTGAGCGACGCCAAATCTTTCTATGGATTGCTTCTTTCGCCTCTTTCGCCGTCAAAGTGCCTATGGTACCAGTTCATATTTGGTTACCCGAAGCTCATGTAGAGACGCCTACGGCAGGATCCGTCATCTTGGCAGGAATTCCTTTAAAATTGGGAACCTACGGGTTTTTAAGATTTTCAATACCCATGTTTCCCGAAGCAACACTTTGTTCCACTCCTTTCATTTATACTCCAAGCACGATTTCTATAATATATACTTCCTCGACCACTTTAAGACAGATTGATCTTAAGAAGATCATAGCTTACTCCTCAGTAGGTCATATGAGTCTATTGACTATTGGTATGTTTAGTCGGGCGGCGGCCGTTAGGTCACCTGTTTTTTTTTAGTTATGGACACACAAAGCCAAAACATGTGTGCCGGGCGTGCGACCCATCAACCTACTAGCAATGGGGAAGAAAACATAGCATGTCGCAATAAATGATTCGAGGCGTCAGCAATGCAGTATGTTCCAAATCAAAAGCCCCTTGGCGCCCCGGGACGGGAGTGGAGGGCGGCCCTACGCGCAAGCAACAACAGCACCGGCCCTATGATAGTAAGAATCGAATATCGAATCTTTCTGTTGGCATTCCCAATTCATCCGTGAATTCAAGGGCGTGAAGCGAGTGCTTCTAGCTGCTTCGCCTGCTTTTTTTTATTATGATTATGGCGGCTATGTTTTCGCGGCGGAAATGAACGAAAGGCGATATGAACGTGCTATTTTCAAATCGATTGATAGATAGCCAACTCTGTTCTGATAGATCGAAAGAGATAGAGAGGGAATCTATCAAGAATAAGGGGAAATCCCTTATATCTATTGATGAGACAACTCTATTTTCATTATCCATCAGAAAATAAAGAAATCGATATGTATCTGATGGAGTCTACATCGTACATAGAGCGCCCAAGTTTTAGGCCAGCTCAGTTCTCTTATCCATCGATCCAATGCACTGGGCTCATCTCATGGAAGGAAAAGCAAAAATGTAGTTGTCTTGTTCGCCGCCTCGACGCATTCCCTTCTCTCCCCGGTATCGTCCCACACAGAAAGAAAGAGCACAGAGCCCTGGCCCGACCTGTAGGTCCGCTAACGTAAAGCGAGGAGTTGAGCCTGAACTAGCGAACCGAAGTCACTTTCAGAACCATACTTCCTACAGCTAAGATGTGTCCAGTCCAGCGGGAACGCGCAGCGCAAACGAACGTGAGCTGCTATACCGAATCCCCCGCTGGCCAGCGGGGACCGAGTGGTAAGGCCATGATATGCAGGGAAAAATATCACTCATTCTTCCATTGGGGACAGGTGCACGAATGACAACTCCAAACGTCACACATCCGCCGCCTACCTACCGTTTAGGTGGCACCAGCAAGATCCAGCTAAGGTAAGGTCGTGTCGCGGCTGCTACACTCCCGCGCGCGAAGCGAATGGGCGCTGTGCCATGGGTCAGTTTCGGGGTGGAGAGTGAAGAGAGACCAGAAGAATGATTCATTTGGATTGTCGAGCTTTTTTAGCCCAAAAACGAAGAATCAATGGAATGTTTGTCTGTCCATGAACATCTATTCTATCTCTATATCTAGGGGATCTCTCTATAAAAATGGCATGATATGATCGCCTTTGTTTTATATGTTAATTAAGTACCAATACAAATGAAAACTACGCCAAAGTGGAAGGGCCACTATAGAAGCTATAAGTAGCTAGCCTATAGTAGTAGTAGTCGGCCAGCGTCACGACAAGATAAAATGAGCCTTATGAATTTCATCTTAAGTAGGGGGCTTAGCCCGCCCGCCAACCAATCAAAGAAGTTTAGAGTAAGCGTAAGCTCACCCGTAAGCTCTTCGAGCTTCCCTTAATTCGCTTTGCGGGAGCCGCACAACACATAACTGGAAGTTAGAGGGCCCATACTACCTGCCTAACCTTTCGCTTCGAGGGACCGTAGATCGGAAAGCGCCTTCTAAAGCACCCCATTCATCCAAAAGAGAAGGGGCCTCTTTTTTTAATTTGCATGACCTCTGCGGATTTCACCCTATCTACACTCGGAGCCACTCCCCTAGCGGTCCTGCCACCACGCCGCAGAACGGGAGCTCGTGTGGAACCTTTTCTTTCTGGCGTAAGAGCGGTAGAACGTAACAAAATATTACGGCCGCCTAACCTAACATAGGGGCCGGAGGTACGGTAAACTCGGCCAAAATATGATATGACACCCGAAGGGCCCGACGCGCACAAACCTATCTTATCCGAGTCCGAGTTTACCCCTTGCACTGCATTTCAGACAACAATATGTAGCATCATAAGGAGGACCTCCCTTTCGAGGTAGAAAAAGAGTACGGTACATAGGAGGTTGGTCTTTCTCAACGTGGTGTATAGCACGAAAAACATTTCGATAAAAGATAATGCCGTTCAAATGAAAGAAAAAAATTATTCCTTTTTTTATTCTTTCTCTTTCCCCCTCTGGATTCTGGAGGGAGGGGAAAGGCTTGGGCCTACCTATCCCAATAGGACCCCATAAAAGAACGGGAGCTGTTGAGAGGTTCCATATTCTATTGCCGAGACGAAGGGCAGCACTTCTGTACGTGATCGTAGTATGTCACGTCGTCTCGGCCCCGCTGCATCGAAGAGTACCTATGCACTATGTTCCGATTCACTGATAAGGAAGATAGAGTTGGGGTGGGGGTCTACGATGTAATACTCAAGTATGACCCGGGGAGATACATGCTAACTATGGGTAGGAAGCAGGAACCTTTATGTAAATAATTTAGGGGGGGTTACAGATCTCTTATACTACCATCGATCAACAGAGCGGAACGACCAGAAAAAAGAAGTGAAGTTAGAAAGACGTATGATAGGTGGAAACTCTCTTGTACGGTTCGGGGGGTAATCGGCGTACTCCGATCAGTGGGGGGGAATCTTTGGCTCTATCGAACATACAAGGAATTGGAGGTAGCATTCTACCGATGTCAAGTCATGGACTGCTTCAGCCCTTTTTCTATGTGTTGGTGTTCTATATGACCGACATAAGACTCGACTTGTTAGATATTACGGAGGTTCAGTGAGCACCATGCCGAATCTCCCTACCATTTTCTTCTCTGCCACTTTGGCCAATATGAGTTCACCTGGTACTAGCAGTTTTATCGGGGAATTTCTCATCTTAGTAGGAGTTTTCCAACGAAATAGCTTAGTAGCGACATTAGCAGCGCTTGGGATGATTTTAGGCGCGGCCTATTCCCTTTGGCTATATAATCGTGCGGTTTCTGGGAATTTAAAACCCGATTTCCTCCATAAATTCTTCGATCCAAATGGCAGAGAAGTTTCCATATTTATACCTTTTCTTTTTGGAGGGGCGACCATACGTTAAACTACCAAAAAAACAAGGGTAAACCAATGTGATCATGACATTGTAGGTGCTTGCGATGGGACAGATGCGACTTCCCTCATTTGGTTTGGGTGGCATAGCCCGTTGCAGAAGTCCCCCAATTTTTATCCATTTCTTTACTCTTTAGGGAGCCAAAGCTGGACTTTACTAAACTAATAAAAAAAGGCTCGCGCTAGGCGCTTACCTTTTTTGGCTAAGCCCTATCTTGCTGGGTAGGACCGATAGAAAGAAAGTACGGGTGGCGCATGGTACTTCTCGACCCTGTTTCCGAGGGACAGTTAAACGAGCGACTCATGAATGCTGCCGGGTTGGACGAGCCAATAACTCGAAGGCGTTCGGTCTATTTTTTTTAGCAAGAATCACAGCCTTACCTTATCTTCACCATGATACGGACTCCAAGTTCTTATGGCAGAGCACGAGGAGATTGATCTTATCATCAATATGATAATGGTAATGGAAACCAGAAGCACGACTGGGGTCTTCGTGGTCCAAGATAATCAAACCATTAGTAAGAGTAACGTAAGCATGCGACTTTTTGGTAGTACCGGTGAACCAGATGGCCGCGGCGATGGAATCTGGGATGGAGGACTTGTAGTATCTCTCTAGATCTGGCAAAAGCGAAAGAACCCCTAACATAATTCGAATGGAGGCTGACGGCTGAGCCCACTCTAGCTCGCAGGGCAGGCCCTTGTGGTTGCGAGCTGGAGCTGACATAGCTTATGGCTAGAGCAATGGGAGGGCCCCAGCAGAGACCAAAGTAAGGATAACGAGCGCTCCGCCCGCTTGGCGGGCGGCAGGGGCAGCGGACAAGTGCTTGGTAGGCCAACAGCCCAGTGAACCGGGCGGGGCACTCGAAGAAAGGGGGGCACACAAAGCAAGTACGAGAAATTTGCCCCGCTCCGCTTTCTTAAAAGCAAAGATCTCTGTAATACCCGTAGATTTTATAATAAAAATATAATTATATGAGATATTATTTTTATTTAAATTGAGAGGTTTAATATATATATAATCAAATTTATTTATTCTAAATGGATTTTCTTATATATTTAAATATAAGAGAATATGTGATATATACGTTTTTCACCTAAAATTTATTCCCCAAGTTTCTTATTTCGATTTATTATATTTGAGTTATAATGGGAAGATGAATATTTCAAAAGTTTAAATCCGTGTCAAATCTTTATCCCCATATTATCAGAAGTCTTCGTATCTTTATCCCAAATATTTCTCACCTAAAATATTGTAACTTCTTCCACTATTTATATGAAGGGTTGGTGTACTCTTGAATATGTCGAGATAATTCTAGCTACATCCTTTCATCTTTCTGCTAATTAAAACAAAATGGGTCCAGATTATATATCAAATTATTTTACTTATTCCTTTAGTTATTATATTTATCTTTTAATTATTATATTATGTCAAGGTCCTAATATTACTATGTACCGTATATATATACTCTGAAGTTGCAACTCGTGAGGTACTTGCTCAATCAAGATTTAAGGTGTGGTTTCTTTGCCTTTATTAATTGCTTCGTATGAATAGACTGATTATGTGCAATGTGATATGAATTGAATGTGAGTGCATATTTTAATGTGAAAGTTTATAAAGGACCAGGCTCTTAAAAGGGCACAAGAAAAAAACTCGGGACTGAAAATAGGTCTTTGAGGGGGACCCAGTGGGATTTAAAAGAGATCCTTGGGAAAACCGTGAAAGTGAAACAAAGTTATAAACAAGTACGATGAAAAGTGTATACGTGACATTTTGTGAATTACATGGTTTTATGTGGTTATACATTTTATTTGTGCGTCCTACTTAATATTGTCAAAGTGACTTCACTGAGCTAGTGGTTTTGCTCATACCATACATTTAACATTTCAGATTCAGGTTGATGAGTTGATGGCGAGGAGAGGCGGTGGATGTCAAATCGTCATATTTTATTTTATGAATTTAAGCAATTAAAATTCAAGTGTTAATATTTAGGCTTTTTAATTAAAAATCATTTTGAGATGTTGTTTATTTTCTCGAGTCTTCCGCTGCTATTCAAGATGTTATTGGTATATAAGTTTGTAAAACTCATTTATTTAGTTAAATTTTCTAGTTCATGCCCGTTATTTTTGATTGTGTAAGTATTTTTGCAAAATTAACATTTATGAAAATTGGGGCGTGACAACCTCCATTCGAATTAGGAGGTCGAACCAAGGACCTATGGAAGTCGAGGCTCGTCCCCGATCAATATTGGATCAAACAATAGGGGGCCGTAACACTGACCCTTTTTTTATTCAATACAATAAGGTAAAAAATCGTACAGTTCCCTACCGAGACAAACTCTCAACGGATCCTCGGCGCGCTGGGCATACCTCTTCCGCGCGTCTTTCTCGTGGCGGGAACAAAATAATAGGGAAAGACCCGGCCGACCCGCCCAGGGCTCGAGGGCGAGCTTTATTTATTTAAGAGAGAATGGGAAGGGAGTCGAAAGGCTTCCGTTTCCATTCTTGGTCTGGGGGCTTTCGGGCTCCTCTCGATCTTTTTCGTAGTTGAGAAGGGGGAAGGAGTCTAAATCAATGAACATTGATGGACGTTGCACATGACACGATCAATTCGACTCAAGGTTCGGCGCTAATATAAGTTGCTTACTTTCCTAGTAGCGAAGGAAAAGGGCAGGGCTTCTTTCGTAGTAATAGTGGGCGGGTCTCACGAAGGTCGAAGGACCATTCAATTCATGTTGGGGTATAGCGGCGACCTCGCCTGGCACCATTCCCGGACCTAGCAGTAGACAGGCGGGTCGTGCCTGAATTCAGACCGGACCAGACTCTTCTTTGTTTGAGCTGCTCCCATGCATGCAGGCCGGAAGATCTCACTTGTCCTGGACTGGAACAAGTACGTAGAGATCTTCGTGGGACCGTGGAGGGAGTCTCCATCAGTCTTTTATAGGATTCCTTATCACGCCACACATGGAGAATTATCCATTGATAGATAAGAGGCCCCCCTTGAACAAATTCTTAAAGGTTAGGTTACTATCTGCTTCTACGGAAGAGGTTTACTTTGTACCACCCGGAGGTCATATAGATCGGAATCCGGAGCGATAAGAACGAAAGCCCTACCCACAGCTACAACTACTGGCGCTTCAAAACAAAAGGCTTAGATTCATTGGGTGCTACTGAAAGCCCTTTTTTAGGTACGTGTAAGCCCCGAAAGCCTTTGGTACTTCGGTAGGGCGAGCAGCCCTTAAACCAAAAAAAAGTGGAACCCTTCCCCTATTTCTTTTATGCATTTCATTCTCTATTTGGCCCACTTCAAACAAAATGAGAAAAAGGGGTCGGTCAATAGCATAGCTCTTTCTTTCCTCAGTCTCCGAATGGAGGAGAGGCCTTCACATTCCTAATCTGGTAGGGTGAGACGGCTTTGTTTGCCCCAGCTTGGCAAATCGCATCCCCGCACAACGACATTGTGCGCCCCTTACCGTTCTCGCTTAGTATTTCAACGGCTGGGAAGGCAGTCGTAGAAGCAAAGCTTATCGCCACGCCGACAATCAAATACGAGATTGGGCTCCTTCGTAAAGATTTGATGGAATTGCCCAGCCCAAAACAAAAAAGGAAAGTTATAGTACGCGATGCGTTCCATTTGTAAGAATCGCGAACATACCACGCATGATTGGACGTAGAGCCACTAAGAGATGGCAGACCAGGCCGGGCGCAGGTTCCAGATCTGAAAAGTCGAGTCTCGGATCAGCCTAGTGCACTAACCACATGGTACGACGGGCACTCAAAGACCTGGTGAATGATGGCCCACTCCACCCAAGAGGGCTTATGTTATAGGGGAACTCATGGCTGGAAACAACCCTTATCCTTATGGTTTGATATCCGGCAGGAATAATAAAAAGAAAGTCCAGGTTGGTTGGTGAGCCTAGTGATAGGAGACTATCTAGCTTGGTTTGGAGAGCACTTGTTGGGTTAAATATTTTTTTGTTGCTAAATGTTACGGCCTAAATGTTGAACTATTGACCCTACTTGTTTGGATGGGTGTTCACCCCAAAGTGTTACCGGACTGCATGCATACATCCGTAAGTAACTTAGTGCAACATGGCAAATTTCATTTAGAGGAATCAGCAAAGAAAAGAAAAAGAGGTCAACAACATCTTAATGTATTTTGAGAGATTGTCCTTGTTGGTCCCTGAACGAGTAGTGAATGGGATTAAAGTCTAGAGAGGAGGGGTGAATAGACTTTAAAACTTTTTCAAAGGAGTTTGGAACCTCTTCTGATTTCTATGTCAGCTGGACTACAAGTCTGCTGGTCCAGATGACTATAGTGATCTGTTGAAGAGATTAAATGCGGAAGTGAGTAGGCCTGATTGTTTAGACTCGTTCTTGAGTTCTTTTGAAAACACTAACATGTTTACTTAATGAAAAGATCCGCTGATGCTGGTTTGAAGATTATGGCCTTGTTTGAAGATATTTGAAATACACAATATGCACTATATAAAGATATGAATAAGCAATAAAGTAAAGTGCAGAATGTAAATGACACCAGATTTATAGTGGTTCGGATATACGATCCTACGTCCACTCTCACGTCCTAACGTGATGTTTAATCCATTTAATTTACCAAAAATTACAAGGGCTTGTCCTTTATAGTCCCAAGGGTAGGACTTTGAGATCTGAGTAATCCTAACTACTACAGTCTCCACAAGTGATTGGAAGCACTTGCACTTTTACAGGGGTTCAAAAACTTAACCTTATGGTGGGGGTTTTGGGGTTTTTGAATGTATCCAATTAATGGTTCAAGCTTATAAAATGCTTAACCACTGTGCCTAAATCAATGAGTATACAATGAGAGTAGGATTCAAGTTCTTTGGTTGGATGGGAAATCACTTAAGAGCTAGAAGGTGTTCTAATGATTTCTGGGCTCTTGGAGAATTCTCAACAGAATAAGGCTTGTTGCTTGCTTGCTTGATTAGCTTTTGTGCATTCTCTCGTAGTGACTTCTTGTTTGTAATTTCTCATCCTCTTGTATTTATAGGGATGATTGCTGCAACTAGCCGTTGGGGCAATCTTTCCATGTTTGCTTGATTCCTTGATTCCAGCTGCTTGATTGCTTCAATTTTGGGATCATGTCAATCTTCTAAGAATGGTAGGTCTTCATTTGAAATGCAAGATGACTTTGGAATCAGCCGAGTCCTGGACGAGCTCCTAGTATTCTGATCTTCACTACTAGTCTTCTGGCTACTCGCCTAGCCTTAAGTCTTCTAATCGTTACGACAAGTTCCTCTTCCGTCTTCTCACGAGCAGACAAAAGTTGGGTTAACTTCTCTTACAAAGCCTTTTGCTCAGAAAGCAGACTTTGTTTTCGAGCTTATAATTCCAATTCCTGAGATTTGGCATTCTTCTCCCGGATCCTAGCGATATGATAGGGATTCCGTTTATGGACTGAGGTTCAGTTCCTTATCTAAAAGCGTAGCTGGATATATACCCATTTTAGCTTACATACCTATCTCCGGTAGAGTTCACTTTATATCAATCTATGACTAGTAGACCTATACAAAGACTATTGTTTCGCATTTACAGATCTCTTTCGTTATCCTATTAGACGGCTTTTTCTCCGTACAAAATAAGAGATTGAAGGTAATTGAATTTAGAAAAGGATCAAGATCCATACCGAGGCGGTGAAAGAAAGGAAGAGTGGTATAGGAAGTTTGATTAGTGAACTGAGCTTAAGTGGATTCAGAGATTATATGCAGATTAAGCCATCTAAGTAAAGCTTGTCTAAGCCAGCCTTAGACAGTAATCCATACACATTCGATCCATAGCTTATGTACCCGAACAGTCGTCTATGCAGTAGCTCCAGATCTCTCCTCGTCATTGCAAGTCCGCAAAGAAAGGATTCTCTGAGCAGACCGAGAGGTTGACCATATTCCCGTGTTCCAGTGTTTTGGCTTATTCACGGGCTGGACTAATGGGGCTCGAAAGTATGCTCCTGCGAAGTGATAACAAAGGTTCCTCAACCGGCATGTAAAATCAACGGAAGAAAGAGTACCGCTTTGCGCCCTCAGTTGGAAAGGATACGGGGGCCGGCACAACCTAGTAAGCCCCCTTATTAGTGCAGTCAACCTGGAGATGCGTACCAGAAAGGTCGTTTTCTTTTTTATTAGAAGGCGAGTTAGCCATAGAGCAGTAAGAAAGGATCAAGTGGATAGAAGGACTAGTATAGTCTAATAGAATAGTGGTCTAGAAGAAGCAGCTCTTGAAGGGAGTCATGGGTCTTACGAACCGACCGCCTTCACTTTTTGAAAACTAACCCGAGCTCGAAGAGAAGAGAAGAACTTAACAACTTCTGGTCGACCTATTCAGGCTTGCTCTTTCTCTGTACGTGTCTCGTAGACCCTGTATCTCGTTATGTCCTCTAAAGAGGCATGCCTCTTCTCAAGCTCTTAATTGTTAGGTGAAGCTATAGCCAGCCCTCCATTGAATATTTGTTGACTGGCCTGCCCGTAATCCTGAAGCGAAGTCTTCTCTTTTCTTCTTCTTTATATCATATTGCACAGGTGCGTACTAGACGAGATGGATTCTATGATCAAGGGGGGAGTACCGCGCCCTGTCTCAGCATAGGAAAGAAAGAGAATATTGTTAGGTTAGTATGACTTCTGCAGAATATCTCTCCTGTCTTCTTTCTAGCTTCTCCTTTGGTTAGTAGAAGTCCCTTCTTTAGCAGAGCTTCTCTTCTAGTCTTTGTCTGTTGGAACGACTTTCACTACTGAAATGAAAGAGCTTGGTCAAAGTAGACTGCTTAATTGACTAGATATTGAAACTTGACTGGTATAACAACTTGAGCATTGAATTGCCCCGTAGAGGGCGAAGAAGGCTTTACCTTAATGTAATGGTCCGCACGCACCGTCGGATCACTGCTCCCCCTTTCACTCTATATCAGAGTAAGTAATCTTTTCGAATCTTATCTTTCTAGCCTATGCCTTTCCCCTTTGACCTTTTTTCCATCGACCTAGCTATACCAGGAGTATAGTCCTATCGTTCAAACTGCCGAACTATGCAAATTTCGTAGATTTCTACTCTACTATAGGTTCTATAGCCTATACCTATTGGGGTGTCTATCTTTTTGTTTTGTTGGTGACCCGAGTGCTGCCATAAAGGCAAAGTACACAAAGGAATGAATTTGTCTCAAATCAAACAAAAGAATCTGTCACGCCCCAATTTTTATAAAAGTAGATTTGTCGTAAAAACTTGACAATTTCAAAATAAAGGGACATGGATTGAAATTTAAATACAAGAAAGTGAACACATAAATTGATTTAATAATAATATTATTTAAATAACAGCGAAAGACTCGATTAAATAAACTGGAATATCTACTAAAAGTCACAATAGTGAAACGCTTGAAAATTTATAAAGTTTTTATAATACGACATCCACCGCCTCTCCTCGCCATCAACTCATCAACCTGAATCTGAAAATGTTAAATGTATGGTATGAGCAAACCACTAGCTCAGTGAAGTCACTTTGACAATATTAAATACGACATACGAATAAAATGTGTAGCACATAAAATCACGTAATTCACAAAAAGTCACATAAGCACCCTTCATCTCACATAAGCATTTTTCATCGTACTTTTAATTAATTATTAATTAAGTTTCACGGTTATCCCAAGGATCTCTTTTAAATCCCACTGGGTCCCCCTCAAAGACCTCTTTTCAGTCCCGAGTTCTTTTCTTGTGCATGGCGGATTCCCCAGAGATCTCTCTTGAATCTTGGGTTCACCGAGGACCTCTCTTCAGTCCCGGGCCTCTTTTAAGCCCCTGGCCTTTCATAATCTTTTACATTCAAATATTCACTCACATTCAAATAACATCACAATGCATATAAACATTTCATTCATATGAAGAAGCTAACAAAAGCAAAGAAACCACACATAGAATTAATATCGCCACATTCAAATCATGTTATATAATAG